>CM057460.1:125410713-135410713 GCA_030035585.1 Dugong dugon
AGGGCCCAAAGTCCATCAAATGGGGGAAAAGACAGTCTTTTTAACAAATGGTGCTGGCAAAACTGGATATCCATCTGCAAAAAAATGAAACAGGACCCATACCTCACACCATGTACAAAAACTAATTCAAAATGGATCAAAGACCTAAACATAAAGCCAAAAACTATAAAGTTAATAGAAGAAAAAATAGGACCAACGATACAGGCCCTAATACATGGCATTAACAGGATACAAACTATAACCATCAACACACAAACCCCAGAAGATAAGCTAGATAACTGGGATCTTCTAAAAATTAAACACCTATGATCTTCAAAAGACTTCACCAAAACAGTAAAAAGAGAACCTACAGGCTGGGAAAAAAAGTTCGGACAGTACAAGTCAGTCAAAGGTCTAATCTCCATAATCTACAAGAAAATCCAATACCTCTACAAAAGACAAATAATCCTATTAAAAAATGGGCAAAGGAAATGAACAGACACTTCACCAAAGAAGACATTCAAGCGGCCAACAGACACATGAGGAAATGCTCGTGATCACTAGCCATTAGAGAAATGCAAATTAAAACCACAATGAGATACCATCTCACCCCAGCATTAATGGCACGAATCAAAAACACTGGAAATAACAAATTTTGGAGGGGCTGCAAGGAGATCGGAACTCTTACGCACTGCTCGTGGGAATGCAAAATGATACAACCATTTTGGAAAATGATATGGCGCTTCCTTAGAAAGCTAGAAATAGAAATACCATACGATCCAGCAATCCCACTCCTAGGAATATATCCTAGAGAAACAAGAGTCATCCACTCGAATAGGCATATGCACACCTATGTTCATGGCAGCATTGTTCACAATAGCAAAAAGATGGAAACAACCTAGATGCCCATCAACAGATGAATGGATAAACTGTGGTACATACACACAATGGAGTACTATGCCACGATAAAGAACAACGATGAATCTGTGAAACATCTCATAATATGGATGAAACTGGAAGACATTATGCTGAGTAAAATAAGTCAATCACAAAAGGACAAATATTGTATGAGACCTCTATTGTAAAAAGCCATGAAAAAGTTCACACACAAAAAGTAACAATCTTTGTTGGTTACCAGGGATGGGAGGGTGCATGACGGGGAAGATAGTATAAAGGCAAATCTATGTTAGGAAACAAACCCTTCAAAATTTCTAATAAAATAAGATCTGAATTAAAAAAAAAAAAAAAAAAAGATAGTTTTGCTATATATAGTATTCTTGGTCAACAGTTTTGTTTTGTTTTTTCCTCTTCAACCTGTTGAATATGCCATTCCACTGTCTTCTGGAAAATGATCACATTGTTCTTTATACATGATGAGTTCTTTTCTCTTGTTGCCTACAAGAGTTTCTTTTTGTCTTGGCTTTCAGCAGTCTGCTTTCTTTATGTGTGAGTGTGGATCTCTTTGTGTTTATCTTACACGGGGAAGGTTGAGTTCTTGGACCTATAGGTTAACATTTTCCATCAAATTTGGGAAATTTCTGGCAATTATTTTGTCATGTTTTTTCTGCCTTCCTCTGTCTCTCCTCTGTCTTTCGCAGCACTCATTTATATATGCATTTCATGAATAAATACTATATATGTATACGTGTGTGTGTGTGTGTGTGTGTGTGTGTGTGTGTGTGTGTGTGTATGGAGCCCTGGTGGTGCAGTGGTTAAGAGCTCAGCTGCTAACCAAAAAGTCATCAGTTCGAATCCACCAGCTGCTCCTTGGAAACCCTATGGGGCATTTCTACTCTCTCCTATAGGGTCACAATGAGTCAGAATCGACTTGATGGCAACGTGTTTAGTATACACACACACACACACACACACACACATACATATGTGTACATGGTATACTTGATGTTGCTGCATGGGTCTCTGAGACTCTCATAATTTTTCCTCATTCTTTTCCTCTCTGTTCCTTAGAGTGGATCATTTCTATTGATCTACCTTCTGCCCTCTCAAATCTGATGTTGAGCCCATCTAGTGAATTTTTAATTTTGGTTTTTTCACTTATCAACTTTAGAATTTCCATTTGGCTCTTATTTAGACTTTTTATTTCTCTATTAAGATTTCCTACTTGTTGAGCCATTTTCATATTTTCTTTTAATTGTTTAAACAGTTTCCTTAAATTCATTGAACATAATTATAATAGTTGATTTAAATCCTTCATCTGCTAAATCCAACATCTGTACCACTCCGATTCAGTTTGAGTTGACTGATTTTTCTCCATAAGGCTCACACTTTATTGTATTTTGCATATGTCATATTTTTTCTTGAAAACTGGACATTTTAGATAATATACTGTAATATCTAATTATTATGGCTTTGTTTTTGTATGTGTTAAAGCATTGTTCTTATTTTATGAATTGTCTTGGCTATTCTGTGCATTTTTCTTATAAATTAATTTTAGATTTAGCTTGACAAGTTCCTGGACAGTCGTTGAAATTTTTATATTGATTGTTTTGGATTTAAAGAATGCTTTGGGAAAAAATTAATGCTTACAATGTGGAATCTTTTCCAATAACACTGTGTATCTTTGTTTATTCAGGTTATCTTTTATATCCTTCAGGAAAAGTTTTAAGTATTGTTCTTATACATTTATTGGAATTTTTAAAGTATATATACTTTACATGAATATTGCTGATGAGTATGAAGGCTATGGATTTATCTGTTGGTCTTATTTCTGATCACCTTTTGGACTCTCTTATTACAGTGAAGCCAGTGAGAGCAGGAATTTGACAGGGCTGCTTTGTTTTTCCAGGTCTCACAAGTTTTCTGCCTTTGACAGTCTTAGCACTTTTCTATCACTCTCTGTTGGTGGAAAATATTTGAGTTTTCCTTCTCTGACAGGTTTCCACCTTACACAGGTTCCAGCTTTCACAGGTTTTACTGTATTATTAATACAGATAGTCCTCGACTCACCATGGGGTTCCATTCCGACAACTCTGTTGTATGTCAATTCTGACGTAAGTTGAATATCTCTTTTTTTTTTAGTTTTCATTATTATTGCCTTTTATTATCAGTATCTTTATAAATCCAATCTTTGAACATCAGCAAGTGAACATCTGAGAATGATAACATCAGCAAATTACATACTGGAACATTGTATGTAGTACATATTACTAACCATAAGATGTACCAAAAAAAAAAAAAAAAACCTCAAAAAAAAAAACAGACGGTCCTAAGTGTGGTTCACTGTACCTCGAATACATCCTAAGTCAAGGACTACCTGTAGTTTGTTAGTTGATTATCCTGGAATTTTTTTAAAGGACAGTTATATTGTCTGAATATATATAACCAGTCTCCCCACCACGACCACCCTTTTTTTGCCATGATTTAGAAATAATTTCTAGGACTTCAATATAATGTTGGATAGTAGAAGTAATTAAAGTCCATTCTTGTCTTATTTATGACTTTAATGGAAATAGTCCTAATATTTCACTTTGTAGCTGAGAGTTTTTTGGTAAATATCCTTTATCAGGTTAAGAAGGTTCTTTCTATTCCACTATGCTAAAAATACTTTATATTAGAAATGTATGCTGAATTTTATCAAATATTTCTCTGGGGCATCTGTTTACATGATTGTATGGTTTCTGTTTTTAATCTGGTAATACAGCAAATTACAGTAATTTTTTTCCCCAATGTTGAACCTCTCTGGAATAAATCCTGCTTGGTTGTAATATATAATTCTATTAGTACATTACTAAATCTGATTACTAACATGTTCTTTAAAATTTTTGCTTTAAGGTTCAAATTTGTCCCATCTGATCACCTTCTGCTGGCCTAGGACCCCTCCTGTTCCCTATACCAGCAGCCCTTTATGAGTCAGTGGCACATTTGGAGTCTTCTCCATTTTGGGGTATTAGCTTTTCTCTGTTAGTATTATTTCATCTCACTTGAATATCTCAGGGATTACTTATAATTTCTGGCCAATCTAGAGTATCCATTTCTGTTTTCCAGTACTGGTATGGATTTTTTAAAAAGTAGTTTTCTGTCATTTCTAAGAATTTGGGAAGGGAGAGGCAGAGGCCACAGCATGGGCTCTGTCCTCCATTTTGGGATCCAAGGTTGATGTCATGTTTGTGCTTGTGCTTGTACTCAATTATTTTTAGTACTCTCTGATTAGTTTAAATATCACCAGAAACTAAGTACACCTAAACATTTCCTTTTCTTTCAATAAGGTGGTTTTAAAATTTAATTCCATAAAATGTTTACTGTTAAAAAGGAAGGTAGTATGTTAACCGAAGTTGTCTTTAATGGAGATATGTCACAATATACCTTTCCTTAGGTGGCTTTCAACACCCATTTGGGATAAATTCTTAGAACTTCTTCTTGGAATGAACCAGCTTGGTCAGATACTAATATTTTTTCTCCTCTGCATCAGAACAGGAACTTTTTTTTGCCAAATGCAGTGCTGATTACCTCAGTAGTTCTAAGAATAGAGTTTTCTTTTCAAGTCTCTTTTTCCTTGAGGTGAAAAGGACATTGCATCTTCTAACATTTTTATTCTCCAGAAGTTTATCCCACACAATCTTTGGTCCAAAAAGGGTGGCAAACTGCCTTGGGATTATTTGCATAAAGACAAAGGATTAATCCTTACCCTATTGTTGTTGTTGCTAGTTGCCCTTGAGTCTATTCCAACTCATGGTGACCCCATGTGTGCAGAGTAGAACTGCTTTACAGGGTTTTCAAGGATGTGACCTTTTCAAAGCAGATCACCAGGCTTGTATTCTGAGGTGCCTCTGGGTGGGTTCAAACCGCCAACTTTTTGGCTAGCAGTCAAGTGCTTAACCATTTGCACCACCCAGCCACCTTAATCCTTACCTTAGAGTTTCCTAAACGGCAAAGTTAGAACTGTGTGCTTATATTCTAAATTCATCCTCAGTATCAGAAGATGATAAATTATTTTTCTAACAAGCAAGAGTTTGCCCATGAGGAAGATTATGATGGCCAGTCCAGGCTATCACAGGTGGCAGAGGCATCCTACGACATGCTCCTCAGTACATGGTCTTTAGTATCTAGATCCCAAGTCAATTCACTGAATCCCAACGTACAAATAATAATCATTCATTTATTCAGCATGGCCGACCACCTACTATGTGGCAGTGTTCCGGTAGTGAAGATTCAGCACTGAACAAGATAAACAAGATTCTTAAAATATAAAATTTCTTTTAAAACCATGCTGCTTTTTGAAAGCTTCAGTTTTGTATTGGGCTTTTGCATGCTGAGGTAATGTGATCTTGGTAGGTAGGGCACAACCTTTTCTTCTTCACAGTTCATTGTGAAATAATATACCATTTCTTTCCTAGGAAATGAGATATGCAAAGAGATCATCAACTTGTTTGTCATTAGATATAATAGCACTACACTGGATAACCAGTCCTCTATTAACGAAGGTCCTGATTAGTATCCCCTCTCTCTTGGGCTTTCTAATTGGGGCATAATTCTTTTGGTATGACAGTATCTATAGGAATAGGGAGTAAAGGGTTAAAAAAAAAACCCGCCTGTGATCAATACAGCTGAGGCATCATCATAAATAATTTAACCACCTACTCCGTTTTTAGTTTCTCTGATCTGCTTCTCTCATCATGCCTGCCTATGTTACTGAGACAGGTTTGCTCTTTGGGAGGCTGAAGAGGCTCCCGCTGACTGTAGTACCTCAGCCATCATCCTGGAGTAAGGGTCCACCTTGTATTATTCCTCCTGCCTCATAGCTAAGCATTAATATATATATATTTTAAAATTTTATTGAGTTTGGTGAAAGTTTATAGTGCAAATTAGTTTCTCATTCAAAAATTTATATACAAATTGTTCTTGTAACATCGGTTGCAATCTCCGCATTGTGTCAGCATTCTCCTCCTTTCCCTTTCCACCCCAGTTCCCCGTGTCCATTCACCCAGTTTTCCTGGCATCCCGCCTTCTTGTCTTTGCTTTTGGGAAGGTGTTGCCTATTTGGTCTCATATACTTGATGGAAATAAGAAGCACGTTCCTCATGTGTGTTGTTTATCTTTAAACAAACTGATCTTTAGCTGAAAGGTGAACTTTGGGAGTGGCTTCAGTCCTGCGTTAGCAGGGTGTCCAGGTCAGGGTTTCCTCTAGTCTGTCAGACCAATAAGTCTGTTCCTTTCTTTCTTTCTTTTTTATGTGAATTTGAATTTTGTTCTACCTTTTTCTCCCTCTCTGTCCGGGATCCTCTATTGTGATCCCTGTCAGAGCGATCAGTGGTTGTAGCCAGGCACCATCTAGTTCTTCTGGGCTCAGGCTGGTGGAGGCTGTGGTTCACGTGGTCCTTCAGTCCTTTGGACTAGTATTTTCCTTGTGTCTTTGGTATTTTTCATTCTTCTTTGCTTGGGATGGGATGGGACCAGTAGATGTATCTTAGATGGCTGCTCGCAAGCTCTTAAGACCCCAGAAGCTACTCACCAAAGTAGGATGTAGACCATTTTCTTTATGAACTATGTTAAAGCATCAATTTTTTTTTTTTTTTTACCAGACCGAAGGATCTTGAGTTCATTGTGGCTTTGAGATGTTCTACGCCAGAGATACAAGAAGTTACCTGTTGTTCTTTATTTATTTTAGAAGGTCGTTTGTTTTGTGGATGTTGGAGGAGGCAAGAAAGGAGAAGGAAGGAGGAGGAGTGACATACAGAATCTCAGATCCAAATCCAGTATTGTTGTTGGTGGCAGCTAGTGAAGTCAAGATAGGGTATATTAAGAAGCAGTAATTAGTGTAAGATCAGGCTGCTGTCTGATAAATTATCATAGAAAATGATAGTGTGTCTGTTAATTTTGCCACCAAGGCATATTTTTAAAATCTCCTTCTTGTTGCACCAGGGGTTATTCAACAAAAGACACAGCTCATATCTCCATTAAATTGAAATTAAGAATTTTAACACCACCGATATAGGATACTGAGTTATTGATTAAACTAAGTATTTGGTAGGGCTCAAGTATTTTTGTTCTATTATGGAGGAGGGAAATACCTGGGGAAAAAATTCTTAGAGTAGAAAAAAGTGCTAAGAAAGGGATTCTATTATCATCATACTATAAAAATAACATTGACTTTGAGGAGCAGGAAGGACAAGCTTTTGGCTAAGAGGTGGCACATTTTGAACTGTCCCCAAAGCACAAACTGGTCAGCCAAGGCAAAGTGAGAAGGTATGGTGCATGTTCAAAAAGAAACAAAACATCCGTTTCTGAATAAGATCAAGGGCACATGGAGGGAAGTATGTCAAGAGTTGTATTTATTAACCTATTGATTGCTTTTTCAATAACTGCCATATTTACTCCCTTTCAGCAGAACACATCTTTCCCAGTCTTGCAAATTCTTGCTGCCTTCCCTCTCCTCATTTACTCCGCTTTATTTCATTTGCTTCATATTTGGATCCATATTGAAATAAAGGATTTTGTGTCTGTTGTAACTTGAAGTAAATATAGTCTATTTTAAGCACTCAAACCACTTTTGTGGCACCTTTCACAACATTTAAATAGACCTCCAGCTGGCATATGAAGCTCCTAGGTGCTCTGAAGTCCCTACTGTAACCACTGTTCGCTATTTACTCTGGCAAACAAAAAACTTAAGAATTCAATAGTTTGAATGGCTTGTCTAATGCCAGAAGGTAATCAGAATCAGTAACAAAACTGAAAATACCCACAACACTCCAGTCATAGCCTTAGGCTCTGACTCTGAAGCCATACCTCTTTATTTACCGTGACAAGCACAAGTTTGAATTCTATCAAGGGAGACATTATAATATTTTCAATTGTACAAGATTCTTCAACTACAGTTTCCTTTCTAACACATTTGTGGAACACAGCAGCAATATTTATAAATATTTCCTTAGAGAAGCAACATGGCTACATTAATATAAATGAGAATAATATTTTCTGCATATGCATCTATTTTAGAGTTGCATCAGCTTGGTAGGGTAGAGCTTTGTATTTCACAAAGACATTTCACAGTATGTTGTTTACTTTTAAAAAGGAAAATTATTAATATTTATCTTCTAATAAGCTTACATGTAAAGATTCATAATATATGTTTGGCTATGTGTAATGTGTACTTAGTTGAAATGTTTTATCTCATCTGACTCCAAAAGAACTTTTAAGTTACTTTTTCAATATACCATTACCATAAATTAGGTTTACCCCATATGAAAAGAAATACTTTCTATTTAACTGTGAAGGTAGTCACTGAGTTACAAACTTTAAATAATTTGTTACACATATTCCATTATTTTGTTAACAATGAAACAGAATTGACAAGTAACTATAAAGTATCTAACACATAAACCAACCCAAAATCTTTGCCATCGAGTTAATTCCGACTCATAGCAACCCTACAGGACGGAGTAGAATTGCCCCAGAGTTTCCAAGGAGTGCCTGGTGGATTCAAACTGCCAACCTTTTGGTTAGCAGCCAAGCTCTTAACCGCTACACCACCAGGGTCTCCCATGTAACACATAGTAAGCCCCAAACAAATACTTATTCAATGAATTGAATGAATGAGTATATCCACTTTACAACTGGAAAAACTGAGGTCAAAAGAAAGGTTTTAGCCACAATCTAGTATACCCCAATTAAGAAGAAATCCTCTAAACATCTGATTCAAATTTCCTCTTCCTTTCTTTCCTCGAAAGACAAATGAAAACTCTAATGTTGGACATTTACTCTTTGAAAGGAAAATCTGAGAGTAATGTTTTGGGGAAAACAGCTTCAGATTAAATTTTAAGAATAAAAGTAAAGAGGGAAATTATTTTATCTAAATAGCACTTCTCCTGTCTTTATTTTACTCTTGATTTTAAGATTTCTAAATTAACCATTTAAATACTACGAAGTTATAGAATCTCAACAACTATAAATGGGGGGTAAGGGAAAACTGAGAATCTTAGTAAAGTTCTAATTTTTTTTAAATCATATGTACCACGTTATTTGTACTTTTCAAATCACTATTGCAAGTGGAAAATAGAAACAGTAATAGAGCTTTGTCTTCACCTGCTAACCAACACCACCGTTCTGAGAGACCGTATTTTATGGTGCATGGGTTTAATATTCATTTTCTCATTCTTCTTTGTTACAAATCCTTGACAAATGTGCCCAACTACAAACCACATTTCCCAGCCATTTTTGCAGATAGGGATGGCCAATGAGATGTCAGTGGAAGTTGTTGGGTGGGACTTCTGGGAAAGCCCTTTTGCCCTCTCCTTCCCTTCCTTCTAACTGAAACACAGGTCTGATGCCTGGCACTCTCGCAGTCATCTTGGACTATGCAGAGTACCTGAGGTGGGAGTTCATGCACTAAGATGACTAGAGAAAAGAGCTGAAACCCGAGTCTCCAAGGATGGTAGGGATGCCATACTAGCCCTTAACGACTTACTTCCCATTGTATTTTACTCAAGAGAAACTTAAACTCTATCTTGTTTAAACCGTGTTATTTGAGTTTTGTTACACGCAACCAAAACTAGTCCAAGCTGATATAGCCAAATTCTTGCTACTTAAACCTTCAGCAATTCATTTAACTTCCCTGCACCTAAATTTTCTCATCCGTAAAATGGGCTCAATAAACTCAGAGTTGTTGCAAGGATTAAATGAGTTAATATGTGAAAAGGGCTTACAACCATAACTACCACAGACTGAGGACTAAATGAATCCTCCCTATTATTATTATTCACTTGTACTATCTATAATACCTTGAGTATAAATATGAAAGGGTATATGACAAGGAGAAATCACTGCATTTGTTTCTTGCCATATACTTCAGAGACAGGGACCTGGGCAGAGAGCTTAAGAGAACACTGATATTACCTCTCAATTGAAAAGCAGTTCATAGACTACAAAGTGCTTCCAGAAACTAATTCCTCTAACCATCACCAGAGCTCTGAGATGAGGGTGAATGCTGAAGCCTGCTTGCTGGCTGATTCGGTAGTCATAGTCCAAGTTCACTGTTCCAAAGGGGCGCAGCTGGTTTGGTTGCATTTTATGGCTCTAGACAGTGCAGTACACTTTCCAGTAAAACTAGTTGCCATCGAGTCAACTCTGACTCATAGTGACTCCATGTGTGTCAGAGTAGAACTGTGTTCCATAGAGTTTTCAATGGCTGATTCTTCAGAAGTAGACTTTCTTCTGAGGCGCCTTTCAGTGGACTCAAACCTCCAGCCTTTCAGTTTAGCAGCTGAGTGTATTAACAATTTGCACCACCCAGGGACTCCACAGTATACTTAGCCCTGGCTATTTGTCCTGTGAATATGATCCCAAATTTAAATCATGTGGGGGATGACATAAGGAAATAGAATCCATCCTTACTCCTGGGAAACTCAAAAAGCGTGTACTTCTTCCACTGTGACTGACTCCACCTGCCAGTAGGTGCACTGGGTTGTAAATAAGGTGTTTTTGTTATTTAAGAGAGAGGATTCTTGAATCTTTTCCAGAAATCTGAATTTTTTTTTCAGTTAGTTTATTTAGAAGCCTTCTGAGCCTTATAGTTTTAACTTTACTCATACTATCCCACTTGATCCCCATAGAGCTCTACAGGGCAGGTACTATTACATCCACTTTTCAGAGATGATCACCAGAGGCACTGTAAACAGCTGAGAAACTTGCCCAAAGTCACCAAAAGAAGCAGTGGCACAGCCAGAAGAGTCTGAGCCCTGAGTCCAGGCTCTTAACCACCACCCACTACCCCTGTTCTCCACTTTCTTTCTTTCTCAAGCTTCAGCCACTTTGGAGAAACTAGGCGTGGTTTTTTTTTAACCAGGTGAATTTGACTGTGGTCATATCTTATCACTTGTTTTTCTAGTTTTTCAGTACTCACAAAAGCTTATAAGATCCCTGAGGCAGTACTTTCTACCACATCAACCGTTGTGATTGTTCTGGGACTTTTGTTGTCTTTGGTGTTGGCTCTTCATCTCAGCTCACTATGGTCAAAGTCCAGAAGAGTCTCTAGCCTGTGGCTCTAAGGCTGCCCTCACCACAGGGGAATTTTTTCTAAGGAGTCCATTCCTGTTGTAATATCCAATTGGATGACTTAGCATAATACATACTAGAATAATAACCTCATTTCCTTGATACTAAGAGGCACAATCAATGTAATAACAGCTGTTTTTGTGGAGGAGGGAGAAGGTGTGTTGGGAGTTGACAGTATTTTCAGAAAGTAGAATAGAAAAATGCACTTTACTTCTGTGATCTTCCTTCCATAACCCCAGTCTAATCATGAAAAAAATCCCAATGGAGGTACATGTTACAAAATACCTAACCAGTATTCTTCAAAACTTCCAAAGTCATCAAAATAAGGAAAGTCTGAGAAATTGTCACAGCCAAGAAGAGCCTAAGGAGACATGACAACTAAATGTAATGTGGTAGTCTGGATGGGATCCTGGAGCTAGAAAACGGACATCAGGAAACCTGAATATAGTTAATAATAATGCATCAAGACTGACTCATTAATTGCAGCAAGTGTACCATCCTAGGTAAGATATTAATAGCAGGGCAAACTGGATTCAGAGTACATGGGAGCTGTGTGCTGTCTTCACAATTTTCCTGTAAACCTAAAGCTTTAACATTAAATGAGCTAACAAACAAAAAAACCCAACAGGGTGATGTGATAAAGTCCTGTTGTATTTGTGAAATCCCACTGGGCTGGCTCGGGTGCTGTTGTTTTTAGAAATACAAGCAGAACACCCTCTCCTCTGCTTCGAAGAGCTTTGGGCACTCTGTAGACCGGCCAGGACACATCAGTTTTATTGTTCCTACTCAGCTACGTGGCACATTTTATAGTTCTCATGTTACACAGTAATGAGATCTCTGGCATAGAGAACGACTTGCCAAAGGTCACCAGAAGGGGGTATAGCTGGGCGTGGAGCCGTTTCTCTCTCCCATTACCAATACAGGCTGGGCAGGGAAACTGGCTGAGGTGCATTCAATCCAATTCAGCAAATATTAATTAGCACCTACAATGTATTGTAAGTACTGGGATTCTAAAAATGAATAAAGTTCAGTCCCTTGCTCAAGGACCATGTGGTGTAGTCGGGGAGAGACAAATACACAGATAAGTTCATTACAAGAAGCTAAGTGCTATGGCGGATGGGTGAAGAGTGCTGAGGGAGCTTGGGAGAAAGGTGCCTAAGCAGACAGGAGAGGTTTGAGAAAGCCTTAACGGGTGAATCTGAAAACCAGAAGTCTTTGCGATTTTTTCACAGTGAGTGGTTTTATTAAAAATATTACAGAAATTTTTACGTATCATTTAGCTCTAGGAAGAAATCTCAGCCTGAAGTGCAGGTGAATCCTGGTTATGGAAAAAATACATGAGTGATTTCTTATACAGCATCAAGAACTCTTCTGATGAGGTCAGTCACTCAGTGGAGGTAGTGGGACTGTATTAAAGCCCGTTTTCTTGGCAGAGCATAAATCTTACATTCAGTGGCTCAGTTCCTGTAAGAACATGAAAGGGCTTTGATAAACATGAGTAGCAAAATCATAGTCCAAGTAACTTGGCTTACTCCTGTGTCTTTGAAGTATGAATGGAGAAGGGAGATTTTTGCAGGATTTTCTGTAAAATATGTTGGCTCTTTCAGGAAAGTGGTGACAGTCCTGCCATTTCTGCTGTTTATACTTTAGTGCCTGATTAGCTTATCGGGACAATGGAGATTAATGCTACTTTCTTATACCCTTTGATAGTAAGGCATAGGCATTTTTTTCCTTCTGCTGTGATCCAGATCTTGGAGACACTCCCTGGGATCTTTTCCTCCCTGTTAGAGAGTGAGAGATTTAAGGAGGGATATTAACCCTTTTAGGTTTCTAGGCCTCAGTTGAAGGTACTGTACAAAGCCCATTTTGCAAGTGTGACAGATTTTTCTTCTTTCTTTTTAAGATTAGGTCTCTGCATCAGACAAACAATTTCCTAAACTGGAGTGGGGGTTTCCAAATCAGTTACCTGGGCTGTCTGAATTTTATATATTTTAAAATTGTTTGCTCCCTTTCCATTACCATCTTCTGAGGCATGGAGAGCAGCCAACTGTTGGGTCCTTTTCTTCCCTCTGCTTGGGGTCTTCACTGTCACCCCTGTTCATTCTAGAAAAAACTTCTCTCAAAAATAGATGCCCACAATCATATCCTGAGAGAGTTAACATCCTTTCCTGGATGCACACTTTCCTAGGCTCAAAAGAAGAAAGAAACTCTTATCTGCTTGGCTTTATTCAGCACCTGGCATGGTCTCACAGGCTACAACTCTGGTAAATTACACCAGTAACTGTTTAGTTCTCAGGAGGAAATTGGTCTTTTATAAAATCTTCCTTTTATGAGTCTCCCTAAGGTGGTGGAATGGCTCTACCATCCAGGTGGATTTAAAATGTGGTGTGTGTGTCAGGCTAACTGAGGATGTCTGTGGAGGTAAGTTTACAATCCTTGGGGGCAGGGGAGAGGAGAGGAGGATGGATATAATGTGAGCATATGATTTTTACAGTGGACATAGGTCAGCTATGAATAAGGAAGGATTTCTTAATATCTTTATGGAAAAGAGACAGTGAGCAATCAATATTTAGGCTTATATTTTTAAAGAAAGCACTGAAGAGTGATTTAGTAGTGTTTGGTAGACAGTGATCATGTCAGAAGATGTATTTCTTCTATATTTTATTTTAATATGATTTAATTTCTCCTTGTAATAACTTTATTACAGTTACAATACATTAAATCTTGAAAAGATAGACTATAATTTTACATCTGGCCTGAAAGATAAAAATGGGTTTACACGATACCCTACATTTTATGAAACTGGCTACAAATCAGAAGAAAACAGATTTTAAAATGATTTATAAATATCACATACATTATTGCTTTTAAGAGGAAATAGTTTCCTGGTAGAAATTGCCAGCAGAAATGGACTTATCTAATAAACATTAACTGAGCACCTACCATGTGCTGTGTTAAAACAAAAAACCAGTTGCTGAGTCAATTCCAACTCATGGCAACCCCACTGTGTCTGAATAGAACTGTACTCCACAAGTTTTACAATGTCTGTAGTTTTTTTGGAAGTAGATCACCAGGTTTTTCTTCCGAGGTGCCTCTGGGTGGACTCCAACCTCCAAACTTTTGGTTAGCAGCCAAGCATGTTAACTGTTTACATCATCCAGGGAATTCTAGAAATTCAAGATGAGTAAATCAAAGTCCCTGATGTAAGGATAACATAGACAGTAAACAAACAATTATGGTGCACTATGATAAGTACTGGAGTCCTGATGGCATACTGGTTGAGAGATTGGCTGCTAACCAAAAGGTCGGCAGTTCAAATCCACCAGCCACTCCTTGGAAACCCTATGGGGCAGTTCTACTGTGTCCTATAAGGTTGCTATGAGTCAGAATCGACTCAATGGCAACAGGTTTTTATGATATGGTGATTAAACGTTTGGCTGCTAACCAAAAGGTTGGCAGTTTGAATCCACCAGCTGCTCCTTGGAAACCCTATGGGGCAGTTGTACCGTCCTATAGGGTCACTGTGAGTTGAAATCTACTCGATGGCAACGTTTTTCTTTTTTTTTTTTTTTTTTTTGGTACTATAATAGAGGCGCATAATCAGACTAAGGAAAAGAAGGGTGGAAGTCAGACTTTATAATGGACCGATCACTTACTGTTGCCTAATTCAGCTAGGGCAGGTGAAAGCTGACTTCTAAACTGAGAGGTGAAGGATAAGAAAGAGCTCAGAAAGGAAGGTAAAGCTAATTCTAGGCTGAGAACCAGCCTGTGCAAAGGAAAGTGGGTAGAGAGAGCAAAGTACTTTAAGGTATTATACATACTATACTATGATTGGGTTGGGGAGAGAGGAGTGACCCAAGATGAGGCTGGAAAGGTAGGGAGGAGATGGATCTCCTAGGGCCTTGAAAGGCATGCTAAGTAGTTAGACATTACCCTGTAGACCAGCATTTCTCAAATTTTAATGTTCATACAAATCACTTGGGAATCTTGTTAAAATGTAGATTCTGATTCAATAGGTCTGGGGTGGGGCCTGAACCTCAGCTCTAGGTGATGTTGCTGCTAGTCTTCGGACCACATTTTAGGTAGCAAGTGGAAAATCAGAGTTTCCAACCAGTACCTGGAATGGACCACCTGTGTGTTAAGATATGATACCTTCAGCCGTTTGAGAGGAAGGGTGTGGGCTGGGCCAACTAGAGCTTCCAAGGCTGGTGGATTCTGGCTATAAGCTGCCTCCTGAGTTTATTGCAGGTACCAAACCAAATCCGTTGCCGTTGAGTTGATTCCGACTCATAGCGACTCTACAGGACAGAGTAGAACTGCCCCACAGGGTTTCCAAGGAGTGGCTGGTGGACTCAAACTGCCGACCTTTTGGTTAGCAGCTGAGCTTTTCAACCACTGTACCACCAGGGCTCCGTTACCTACAAATATTAAAAGAATTGATGCCTTTGAATTATGGTGTTGGCAAAGAATATTGAATGTAACATGGACTGCCAAAAAAACGAACAAATCTGTCTTGGAAGAAGTACAAGCAGAATGCTCCTTAGAAGCAAGGATGGCGAGACTACATCTTACATAGTTTGGACATGTTATCAGGAGGGATCAGCCCCTGGAGAAGGATATCATGCTTGGTAAAGTGGAGGGTCAGCGAACAAGAGGAAGACCCTCAAAGAGATTGACTGACACAGTGGCTGCAACAATGGGCTCAAGCATAACAACTAACAATGATTGTGAGGATGGCGCAGGACCAGGCAGTGTTTCATTGTTGTACATAGGGTCACTATGAGTTGGAGCTGATTTGACAGCACCTAACAATAACAACATGTGTTGTATTATGTGACGATGGTAAGGAAGCAATGCCAGTACTACTAATCCAGTCTGCAGTGTAAAAACCATAACGTGGCTTTGTATTAAGAAACACTGTTGCAACAAATAGTCCCAGTTACCCAAAGCAGTTGACACTGGTTGTCAGTGTGGCCCTAAGCCTTCTGCTCTCAAGCATTAAGCATTTGGAGACTGAAATCTGGGCTCCAGTCCACCTCTGCAGTGTGCTTTGTTCATTTCAGCTGATGGTGGTTTCTGCAGCAGCCCAACTCTACCAGATTCAAAGTTAAGAATCTGTTATGCAGTGGCAACAAAGGAGTTGTGGAATCAAAATATAAAAATCTTGTTCTATGACCTTCAAGTTATTGTTTAATAATTATTTTTATGGGTTTATAAGTTATTTTAAGCCACTCCTCAGTACTTTCTCAAAATATGGCATAGATAATTAAGCTGGCCATTTTTTCTAACCACCTGTAATAAAACCAAACCCGTTGCCGTCAAATCTATTCCGACTCATAGCAGCCCTACAGGACAGAGTAGAGCTGCCCCATAAGGTTTCCAAGGCTGTAGTCTCTACAGAAGCAGACTGCCACATCTTTCTCCTGAGGAACAGCCAGTGGGTTCAAACCACTGACCTTTCAGGTTAATAGCTGAGTGCTTTAACCAGTGTGCTACCAGGGCTCCAGCTGTAATATCCGCAATAGGAAAATGCTGGTTGCATAAAATGAATTGAAACTTGAATTTCTTTTGGTTTATCATTGTATGTAAGTGTGTGCATATAAACATATGCACACATACGTGGTCACACCTGTTGCCTCTGGAGAGGGAAACTGGAGAACAGGGATGACAGGTGGGAAGATCTTGTCAAAAGCACCCCTTTTGTCCTGTTTTAAAATTTTCTCCATATGATGGCTTACCTTTAAAAACAGAAATAGAAATGAGTTGTCTCATAATGGTTGAAAAGTATACTTGCGGGTGAATTTTACCCCTGTATCCTTTAGTTCTGCCGGTTTGGTTATAATAGCTTTCCTTCTTGGTCATCAATTCTCCTTGGGCTGTCTTTAAGGGGAAGAGATTGAAGTCTTTAGGTTTCCTGAAGTTTAAATCCAGGTTTCTAAATTGCCTAGAACCTGTTAGGTGAGGAAATCAATTTTTGAAATTAAAAAAAAAAAATTCCCCATAAATCAGAATTTTTTTTCCCAATTGTTTCCTCAGTTGACAATATCTGCCCTGTCTTCAAACAATGTTGTTGTTGTTAGTTGCTGTCAAGTCAATTCCAACTCATGGAGACCCCATGAAGTGAAATATAATAAAAACGAGATGCAATTTTACAAAATAAATTGGAACTGGAGGGAAATGTATTTGTTTTTAACACAGCTAAGACTCTTCATTGGTGCTCCCCCCAACGCCCCACCCTCTCTCTCCTCCCAACTATATCATAGAACTCTGAGGAAAAGTACATTGCAGATACATGCTATATAGATTATTAACATTTAATGGATAAATTCCATTATGTTATTATATATTTATAAGCACAATAGAAGTGTTATTGTGCCCTCCATAAATACGATGAGTATTAAACATTCAACAGTTATAACTCGGTTTGCAATCTGCAAGGACTTAAATAAAATAAAATCACATTTTAATAAATTGGAGTGTGCTCTATGAACTCATTTAGACACTGAAGTAATGTTAGTACGTCTGTTGTAGAAATGAGAAATGTTGTTGAAATAATTTGGTTTGGGCTCTATCATTCTGTAATCTGTTTCTTATCCGGCAAGTAGGTACTACAATCTTTCTTTTGAAAAGAGTTAAGCAGTGCTTCCTGAAACTCATTTGCCTACTTACATATTAATATGTCTTACATTTAGAAATCCTTCCTTTTTTAGGTTTCATCTATGAGGGATGTAGAGATAAAATATAAATGCTTTCAGTATAATAATTAACATTGAACCAACCCCCATTTCATTTTTTTCAATAAAAACATCTTTCTTTAGTGCTGGATGTAGCCTGGTTCAGCTAAGCCTGAGGTAGAAACTCAAGAGCTGCTGGGCATTTTTTTTTTTTTTTTTTAAGTCTTAAGCCTCCTATTCCTGACAAACCTCCTAGGAAAAGAAAAATTTTGCTAGAAACTTAACTGCTCCATAAAAACACTGCTTCCAACCATTACTAAGAGACAGTGCATTCATCAGCCTGAAGTCACCTTAAGATCATGTGCTCTCCACTTTAGAAGGAGCCTTACAAATTATTTCATACAAAAACAAACAAAAAAGCCAAACCCATTGCTGTCTAGTTAATTTAGACTCATAGCGATCCTATAGGATGGAGTAGAACTGCCCCACATGGTTTCCAAGGCTGTAATCTTTACAGAAGCAGACTGCCACATCTTTCTCCTGTGGAATGGCTGGTGGGTTCAAACTGCTGACCTTTCAGGTTAGCAGCCACTGGGTCTCCTTGTCATTTAATATAGTGGTTCCTAAACCTAGTTTCTCATCAGAATTTCCTACTGAGCTTAAAAAACAAACAACAACAACAACAAAAAAAAAAACCCTGCTTCCACCATAGTCTTCTGCGTAAGAGTGGGGCCTTGTACTTTTCTTTGGGTTCACTAGGTGATTCTAATGAAACTTACCTTTTTGTCTGTGAATTGATGTTTAGGAATAACTAGTTGTAAAGCCCAAGGAAGTGGTATAACTGGGACTGGAAACAGCTTGCAGTCTAAAAGCATGCAACTGAATATTGTTTAAAACTGCATTTTTAAAGTTTTCAAACAGAGAGAATAGTATAATGAACACCTATTAACCAACCCCCATATACAACTATTAACAATATTTTGCCATACTGGTCTCATCTACCTCTTATTTATTTTTTTTCTTCTTTTAAAAAGCTATTTTCATTGGGTATAGAGTTCTAGGCTGACAGTTTCAGTACTTTAAAGATGTTGTACCACTATCTTTGCACTTGCATTGTTTCTGGTTAAGAATCTGCTGCTATCCTTAGTCTTCTCTGTTCTGTACATAACATGCCTTTTTTCTCTGGCTGTTTTTAAGATTTTTATCACTGGCTTTCAGCAATTTGTTTCTTGTGCTTGGGATTTGGTGCGATTCTTGGATCTGAGGGTCTATTTTAAATATATTTTCCTGCCTTCCTCTCCGCTTTTGGAGACTCCAACTACATGTATATTAGGTTGCTTGAAGTTGTCCCACAGCTCATCGATGTTCATCTTTTTTCCAAATAATTTCCCTGTCTCATTTTACATAGTTTCTACTGTTTATTTTAAATAACTGCAATGATGGACTCAATTGTGAGGATGCTGGCAACCATGACACTGATGCAGGACCAAGCAACATTTTGTTTTGTTGTACATTAGGTTGCCGTGAGCTGGAATTGACTTCATGGCAGCTATCTATCTCTATTGTTTTTTACATAGTTTCTATTGTTACGTCCATTCATCTTCTGCAATGTCTAATCTGCCATTAATAACATTCAGTATATTTTTCACCTCAGACATTGTAAGCTTCATTTCTGTAAGTTTGACTTGAGTCTTTCTCGTATCTTCCATGTCTCTCCTTAACATGTTCAATAATTCTTTTAGCTTTTTGAACATATGGAATATATGCAGATAACTGTTTTTATGCCCTTGTCTTTCAATTCTAACATCTGCGTTATTTCTGGGTCAGCTGCCACCCAGAGTGCCTCAGAAGAAAGGCTTGGCAATTGATTTCAATAAGTTCACCAAAAACCAAACCAAACCCATTCACTGCTGTTGAGTCAATTCTGACTCATGGTGGCCCTATAGGACAGAGTAGAATTGCCCCCATAGAGTTTCCAAGGAGCTCCTGGTGGATTCAAATTGCTCACCTTCTGGTTAGCAGCCATAGCTCTTAACCACTATGCCACCAGGGTTTCCCTGGTCACAGCCATTGAAAATTCTATGTAATGCAGTTCTACTCTAAAACACAGGGGGTTGCTACAAGTCGAAACTGACTTGACAGCAACTGGTTGGTTTTCGTATTATTTTTCTTTTGATTGCTTTTCTCATTTTGGATATTTTCCTACTCTGTATGCTTGATAATTTTTTATTAGATGCCAGACATTGTGAATTTTACCTTGTTGGGTCCTGGATATTTTCATATTTCTACGAAAACTCTTGATCTTGATCCACCCCCTAAGTTCCTCCGGTAGTCCCTGGTTGGTGAAACAGTTAATATGCTCAGCTGCTAACCAAAAGGTTGGAGGTTCAAGTCCACCCAGAGGAGTGCTGGATAAAAGGACTGGTGATCTACTTCAGAAAAATCAGCATTGAAAACTCTTTGGAGCACAGTTTTACTCTGACACACACGGGGATGCCATGAGTTGGAACTCAACAGCAGCTGGTGGTGGTGAAGGTAGGATTAGAAAATCTGCATTTCTTATAAGTTCCCAGACCACTTTGAAAACTATTGTTCTAAGTACTACATTAATGAAGAGACGTTCTTCTGATTTCTCTCTCCAGGCGTAAAACAATTAGCATTCGTTCATACAACACATATAAACAATGAGCCTTCTTCAAAGCTTAGAAGACCTTGTTTTCTACACATGTTGTCTGTCACCAACATTTTTCCTCCACCCAGAATGGAAAAATCTTAAGACTGATAATATCGACTGTTGCAGAGGGTATGGGGAAATAGGTACTTTAGTACCTTGTTGGTGAGTTTAAGAAGGGTTACCATGTTTTTGAATGGCAATTTGGCAGTAACTACCAATATTTTTTAAGCATACATATTTTAATCCAGAAGTTTCCTTTCAGAAATCCTACAGATGTGTATTTGTGTACACACACAAAGGAATATATATTATAAAATACATATATATTCTACATAATGTTATAGCAACATTTGTGTACTGGAAATAATGATCTAAATGTCCCTTAATATGAATATTAAATTATCAAGAGCATAATAGTAAAAGGTATTACCTGAACAACTGTCTTATATGTATATGTATGTATAATTCTATAATTTAACCTATAATTTTTTACAGTATGTTCTGTAGCAGAGAATTTGTGAATATTCTAATGTGTTACTCAATTGCTGAAATTCAAGTGGCGAGATGAAAGCCCATTAAAATTCTATCAAGCTATCCTGACAACATGTACACTTTATCAAATTGATTATTTTAGTGATTCTTTTCCTTCACTCCTCAGAGACTTCATAAAGCTTTTCCTAAAACTCCCTGACTTGCCCATCTGGGATTAAATCAAAGGAAAATTGGCTTTTAGCCTAAACTCTTAATGTATCTTTTTTACTTTCACTTCAGTTTCTCCAGTGGATTTCATGTGCCTTTCATGTTCTCATATACACTTTAAAAAAATTTTTTTATTTTGAAATAATTATAGATTCACAATAAGTTGTGGTTCCCTGTACCCATCACTCAGCTTCTCCAACGGTGACATCTTGTATAACTAGTGCATTATCAATCACTTAAGAAATTCCCAAGTATTTTTAATGGCAGCCCTTAATTTAGTTTAAATCGTAACAAGAGCTTTAATGAAAAGTTATTACAAATAAACATCTGAAAAAAATGTGAAAAGTGGCAAGAGGATGAACAACACCTCAAAGAAACTTTGTAGCATAAAAATATTTTTGTCCTATCCTGGAGTCTTGTGGTCTTACATTTAGGATTTGTTAGGTAGACTGGAGCAGTATCTAGTCCAGGGCTAATTATTCCCACCACTAAGGCAAGATCATTCTCAGTACTCTGCTCAATGTCCTGTGAGTTCTTCCAGTCTGACTGGTTGGAACAGGCACTATTTGGGACCTGGATAAGCTCCAGGTAATTAATGTTCCCTCTAATCCTTTAGGATGACACCCCTCCCTGCCACACACAACCAATTTCATGTAGTCTCCTGCACACATGCATTGAATACTCAAAAAGGAACCCCTGTACATATCCAGGTTTACTCCCTGTGCAGTTCTCCTCTTGCTGCTCCACCCTGTGAACTCTAGCCACCTTTGTCTCCCAGAACCCTCAGCTTCATCTTCTCCATCTAGGTTTCTCTTGCCTGATTACAGCCTGGAAACTTTCTCAAGGCAGTTAAGCCGGGGGCATCTGTAGGCTCACTGTGTCTCAAGATCTCTGTCTTTCATCGTCTTATGTCTGATGTCTTAATAACCACTGGTCCATTTACTTCATTCAGGTTTTTAGTTTTTTCAGGCAGAAGGGTAAGTAAATACAATCCCTGTTATGCCATCTTGGCTGGAAGTCCCACTACATCTTTTTAAAGCAAAGTCCCATAGCATTTCAATCCAAATTCTGAATGTAACTCTCAAATATGAGGACAATTTCTTACATAATACAAACCATTATTACAGTTGTCATGGATTGAATTGTGTCCTCCCAAAAAATCGGTTAACTTGGTTGTGTCATGATTCCCAGTATTGTATGATTGTCTATCATTTTGTCATATGATGTGATTTCCCTATGTGTTGTAAATCTTATCACTATGATATAATAAGATGGATTAGTGGCAGTTATATTGATGAGATATACAAGATGAGAGTGTCTTAAGCCAATCTCTTTTGAGATAGAAAAGATAGAAGCAAGCAGAGAGACATGGGGACCTCATACCACCAAGAAAGCAGCACCGGGAGCAGAGCATGTCCTTTGGACCTGAGGTTCCTGTGCTGAGATGCTCCCAGACCAAGGGGAAGAATGATGATGAGGACCTTCCTCCAGAGATGACAGCGAGAGAAAAGCCTTCCCCTGGAGTTGGTGCCCTGAATTCGGACTTCTAGCCTACTGGACTGTGAGAGAATAAACTTCTGTTTGTTAAAGCCATCCACTTGCGGTATTTCTGTTATAGCAGCATTAGGTAACTAAGACAACAGTTAACAAAATTAACAATAATTCTTTAATATCATCTAATTTCTAGTCCATATTCAAATTTCTCTAATCATCTCAAAAATGTCAATTAAAAGTTAGTTTGTTCAAATTAGAACCCAAACAAGGTCCTCACACTGCATTTGCTTGTTATGTCTCTTAAGTCTCCTTTTAAATTCAGAACAGTCTGCTTTATCCCCTTCCATTTTTTTTTTCCTTTAATGCCACTGGCTTGTTGAAGAAACCAGATTGTCCTTATAGGATGCCCCACATTCTGAATATGTCCGATTGTTTCCCCTTGATGTCATTTTTGTTTGTTTCCATTTCACTTGTTAGGTCTAGAAGTTAGATCTAGAAGATTGATCAGAATCAGATTCAACTTTTTTTTAAAGAATACTTTATAGACTGTACTGTGTACTTCACATTGCATTATTTCAGGAGGCATATAACATGTGATTGTTCCAGTCGCAGAGATGCTACGATTGTTCAGTGGATTCAAGTAATGGTAGCTGAACTTTCCATTTTAAAGTTCTCCATCAATCTTTTTCCTAATGGTTTCAGTATTCATTGATGATTGTTGCCTAGAATTTATTAGGTTGAGTTTGGTAAACTCAAGTTTAAAACTAAGCATACCAATAATGAATGAATCGATTCTCCAATTATATACTGCAGCCCTGGTGGTGCAGTGGTTAAGAGCTTGGCTGCTAACGAAAAGGTCAGCAGTTTGAATCCACTAGCCGTTCCTTGGAAACCCTATGGGTTGCTATGAGTTGGAACTGACTCGACGGCAATGGGTTTGGTTTTTGGTTTTCTCTAATTTTGGAGAGAAATGAAAATAATATTAAAAATATTATCTAAACAGTGATGCTAGTAATTTTGTTTTTATATTGATACTTGTAGAATTCAACATTTATTACCACCAAGACTACAAATTTTTCTTCTCCATTTTAGTACTAAACTCGTATCTTTGAATGCCATTGAGCCCAAGAGTGATGGATAGGATTTATTGATAAATTGATTAGTAATGAAGATAAATTTTTACACTATCTCCTTTATAATTAGACAGTTCATAGAATTAAGAAAACAAAAAAATGAACAAAAGTGAAACCTCAGTCCTTACCCCCTAAATGGTTATATCTCCCTCCCACTTATCTCAAAATATAAAAATATAAATGACTATGTATAGAGCTGCACCATTGAATTTACTTGAGTGGTTCTATTTTACATTTTCACTTATTTAATTTGAAAACACTAGAAAATTATTAGTTTGAAATTAGCTGCTCTTAATTCACTTAAACTGAGGAAAACAAACTAAAAAAAATCCAAATGGGTAAAAATAACTCAGTTATAAAAGTACAAATATAATTTACAATTTCACATATTTCAATAAACGAACAACTAATTATCTTTCCTTCAGTAAATGAAAGATTTTCTCCCTAGAAAGAAAAAAAAAGGCAACTAATGATTTCAGATTAAAATCAAATATACCTGGTATTCACCCCAGCACAGCACGGAAGTTAAATTACTTTTCTCTCAGTTACAGTGACTTTAATACATAATAGAACCTTATTAAAGCAGTCTTCCTTTAGAAAACTACTGTATTAGTTAAGCCTATTGATTCTTACTATGAAGTCATTAATTTCATTTATATAGGCCACACAAATTTAATTGGCACACTTAAGAATAAGACAAAATAAGTCATTCTTTAAAAAAATTATGGGATTATCTGTTTTCAAAGAATAATTCCAGATACTTAATTATTCAAGCAATTTTCTACCATCAGCAATCAAACTTTAAAAATAATCACTAAGTGTTCACCGGAAGATTATCAATGCTATATGAAGTGTAAACTGTTTTGAAGACTTGTGTCCATTTTATAATATGATACAATTTGCACTGAAGTTTTTTTTTTTTAAGATAACTACATACAGTTAATTTGCCTCAAAGAACTTCTTAGAAATACAGTATAAACATTTAAGAACTATGACAGAATCCACTGTGGTTCAGACTTCAACAAAGATTTTCTTGAAACCCAGTACAAAGGTTACTGGCTCAAGATCATATCCCAAAGTGACATAAGCACGAGATTTGATTGTATCACTCCACCTCTCAAAAAAAGCACACACTAGGTTATACATGGCTTTTAACCTTGGGCTACAATTATGCTATAAATCCCCCCCACTGTCCCAATCTAAACTCAATCATGTGGAGATATGTACATTTTCTGAACATTGTCTAGAGTCCTGAGTTTTCCAACTCTGGTGGAGACCTTGAAGGCGTTCAGAAGTCCGTGTGCTTACATTCAGGGCAGGATGTACTTTACAAATTCCACTTTCCTCCATTAGTGACAGGCCACAAATCCCAAAGTATGCATGTAAAGCATCTGAAAACGAGACATTTTTATCACAACAGGCATTCTTACCTGGACATTCTACAAAGTATTTTAGATGCATATCTATCAGCACATCACTACATTAAAAATAATTTTTGAAAAATGCTATATGTATTTTTTGAAATATTTGCTTCCTTAAAGTCCCAAACAACATTTTTTGGTAAACTGTTTCATCAAAATCACACAAGATATTTTATTCATAAAAATACTATTAACAAAGTAAAACATTCCCACCTGAAGAGTGATATTCTCAATATTCTCTGTGACTAAATGACAGAGAGGAAGAGTAACAGTAATATAAAAGGCTTCTCACCTTAATGGGTTTTCCCTTTTGCTTATTTCAGAATACTGAAACAAATGGTTTAACTATATACCATAAAAGGAAAGTTCTTCTAACAGCACCTTCCCCCAGTTTTATCTCTGACATCGCCTGAAGTGTATGCTATATCTTAACACTGTGCTAAATGAAAGGAGTTTCAGAAAACTAATCCATTCTGGAATGCTGTACCATATTTATATTTTTCTATTTAGGGTAACGTCAGTCATTCTAAAAATATCTGACCTGACAATAAAAACAGACTCACATTCTATTTGGTTATAATAATGTGAGTGTTCATACCATAACAACTCTTCTGCACTGGCCTTGCCAGTTTCCCATCTTTCAGGGGCAGCAACCTTCTCCCATTATAGTGGCCACTGAAATCACATGGCCGTCTCCTGCCTGAGAGCCTTATATGGACTTCTGAAGAGCACAGAGCTCTGCAGCTGTGGGAACACTACAAAAAACAGAGTTTTGTAGCAGTCAAGAATTCTATTTTTAAATTGGCCATCATTTAAGGCCTCAATAGCTATTAAGGTTCAAAACATCTGACCAACTTTGTCAAAAGAGTTAAAGAAAAAGTTTTACTTATATGAGCATCATTTACTTTTCAAGATAAGAATGACAAATGGTTGTGCTTCCTCAAAGTTGCTTGTGACAAAAGTTATTTTGTTAATGCATACCCATGTTAATCCCTTTTTGGTTTTTTCTGAAAATGCTTAGGTTTCTTCTGGCTCATTTTCCTCTAATTTTCAGACTACAAAAAATAAAAATAAATTTGATTTCTCTTATATAATTACATTTTTCTTGGTAGCTATCCTAAAAGTACGAAGGGTACAAAGCCATATGAACCTTTATTTTCTAGAAACTAGGAAACTTATCTAGGAAAAAAATGCAACAGAAAGGGAAATTATATCCAGAATAATGCAAAATAGGGTATGTGTAAAATCTTTCAAGGCAAAGTAAAAATAAAACTTTTTTTTTCCTCAAAAGGATTTCTGTAAAAGCCAATGAGACCAAAATGTTACTGTTCAAAACTCATTTTTTAAAAAATCTCATCTCTAAGCGATGATGTATTCAAGCACTTTAGATGTTTATATATTTACTTAATAATTTAATTAATTTATTTACTTAATAAGTTTTCATTTCTTCAGAGGTTTCTTCTACAAATGTATACAAAATCTCTTTGGGTCAAGTCTGTTACTAGATTCACTAGACCCAAGAATATGCTAAATTTAAAGAATCTTGTTAAAATGATTTTTCTGAAGGCTCTGGGAACAAGTCTTTCCAGATAAATTCAATTTATTACACAAATACTTTCTATGCTCTGTAGTATATAGTCTCTAAAGATGTTGTAACATATCTGTAAAGTTAGTATCACATCCAAGTATTCACAAAAATGTTAAAAGTTTGCAACTGGTCTCTCTAGAAAAAAAGCTTCAAGCATTTTAAGAAAAGCTACTGTAAATACTCAAAATGTATTTCAAGTGTGTCTATACAAGAAATGTTTTCCAAGAGACTGTCATTTCCCTACTCCCATTATTAGTTAAAATAGTATAGTCTTTGTTAAAGTAGTACCATGCACTAATTGAAAAAGTGGCATCAAGACTAAAAATAACTCTGTTTTCTTACTGAGGCACTTTTCTAACATACTTATAGCTATGTATATAGAACCCAAAACCTTAAAGATATTATTTTGCTTTAAAAATTAATCTGTGAAAACATACCTTAATTTTTAAAGCAAAATAATATATAAGTTTTTGGTTGTGAAAACATACTTAGCTCATGACTTTGAAAGTACTGTACGTTTTTCAAAGGAAGTCATGTTTTACATAAAAATACAAGTAGTATGGATACAAGGAAATATTCCTGCTCATTTCAAGTACAATCATATGATTTTGTGAGTTCCTTATTTATATTTGGCTTTAACTAAATTATCTGACCATGGCAGATCTATGCTAGATGAGCTGAAGAGGTACTTTTTCCAGACTGGTGATTATAAAAAAACATGATTTTATTGCAATGCTGCAAAAACAATCATCCCCTCCATCTAGTTTTATGTATTTATAGCTAATACTCTGTCAACTTGCTTATGAAAAATGTCAGTGTTTTGAGTTATTTTAACAAACTCTCAAACTGATTTTTATGGGGAGCCTGTAAATAGATTCATTTTGCTGGAGGTGAAAACATAAGAAGTGGGGGCAGGGAGCAGGGAGGGTAGAAAAAGACGATGCTAGAGTTGGGATAGAAGCCAAATCTTGGAAAAGCCTGCATGCAATGTCAAAGAACTCTGAGTGCTGAGGAAGTCTAAAAGACTTAATAGAAAGGGTTCAGATCAGGGGTTCTTAGTCTTTTTTACACAGAGATCCCTGTGAGAATCTGAAAAAAGCTTTGGGCCCTTTCCTCTCATTTAAGTACAAGTATGTACACATACACAAGGTATCAATATGAGGATGACTAGGTTAGAGGCAGGAAGACGAATGATAAGACTGTTGCAGAATCCTGGGCTTGAACACGGGCAGTTAGTGCCACCAAGGTTTGGTGACAGGGAGGCATGGAGACGACGAGTTTAGCAGGCAGGCTGGGTCTGAGGTGCCTGCTGATGGCATCCATGTAGTTACTCAGCAGGAAGTTTTATATTTTAATACACAACTTAGGCATGAGGTCTGTCTAAGTTTAGGAAACAGCAGAATTACCTAAATATATTTTAAAAATGCCATTTTTCAGTATTTCTAGAGGATCCACTTGAAAGTACTTGTGAAACACAAGAATCATTTGCTCTTCACATCTATGCTATTCCTGGGTTTGGAAAGCATGGAATACCACAATGTCTGAATCCATTTGGTTCCTGAGTTTCAGAAAGTGAATGCTGAAATTTCAGACAAGCAAGGTATTCATGAGAAGATTAACTGAGTCTGTGTAAATTCAGAGAGCAAGAGTTTAGCCAGTGAGGGACACCTGCATTCAGGATTTCAAAGACTTTTGACTTAATGATTTCTGAATAGAATAAGAACAGGTTCCCTTGTGGATTGAGAGTAATTTATTCTACTTATTTTAAGTCATATCTCATAATCCTAATGACTTTGGATGAGCCAAATGATGCTCTATTTTGGACAGGACCCACTTAGACCACCTGCCTTATTGCCTCAAATGAAATAAAACATTGCTAAGTGAAATACTTAGGAAAAAAAGCTGTACCAATACATCTTGATAACTAGCTCCTTCTTTATACCCCGACACCCTAAAGCTGCTGCAAACTTAAATAATCTACCATTTTTCTTTTTACATATTATTTACTGTAAATTTACAACTATGTCTAAATTTTCTATCATATACCCTTTCTGATAAAGATGCACGAAGATCTACCTAAGAAATAAAATTTTTATTCTGGATTCATAGCAAAATATTGTTAATATTCATATAAAACACAGTAAGATCTACTAAGAAATAAACAAAAGTTAAGTTTTTCTGGATTCATACAAAAAAAATTAATTACCTGGATGACTATCTGGCCACTTGGCAAATCCCCCTACTAGGCGATCTTGAGTTGATAAGATGTAATTTCTATTTTTCTCAAAGTTAGTGTATTGGAAAATTTTCAGAAGCTGAAATAACATGACAAATATAAATTTATTGACATCAAACTTTCATATGGACCTTTGGTTCCAAATTCAGATAAATAACATTTGAATATGTTTTTCTAAAACTAAGGCTGCACAGCAAGTCTCTGGGGATTTGGTCACTTAAAATTAGCCAACCACATTATTGTCTTTTCTTATCATCTTACCAAACCTATTGTCTTTTTCTCAATCCACTCACCATTTCTTTCTTTTGATCTAGGTCCAGCGAAGGTCTTTGGTCTCTTCAAGCTAGGCTTAAAACACAATTTCCCCGACCCGCTCAATTCAATCAGCCATTTAAAAAGGTGCAATTTTATCAACCCATACTATTGATTCTTACTATAGGCTCTTGAGTTGTTAGTTACAAACTGGAACAAAAAATATTTTAAAAAAGAGCAACAGAAATTCTTAACCAGATGCTAGAGATGGTTTTGTCTGAGAACAGTAAAATTTTATAGATCTTTAATTAGAAAAGATAAAAGGTGAGAGAAAACATGATGGCAATATAAAAAATGAACTAGCTCAAAGATTTAGGACATGCATTTGTCTTCTCTCCCAGGATCCCACTAAAGAGAAAGAAATAAAAGATAAATCAAACTGTGGAGAGAATAGGAGAGGGTGAGCAGTAGACAAGAGAGATCAACAAATTTCTGTAAGACATAAAGCAGATACAAATGAGTTAATGAATCAGAGAGCCAAGGAAACTGCAGCCCAGAATACATAGCAGGAAATCCCTAGAGGGGTTCTAGGCTATGGGCTTACAGAAATGGAGTGAGAAGGGAGTTGAAAACAAGGTGCTTTTTTTTTTCTTTCTGCCTTCCTTTTTCCACTTCCCTCCTTTCCTTCCTTTATCAATGGAACAGCTCCCTCTTTTTCTGCTTCCCAGCAATCAAAGCAAATGACAGTCCAAACACAGCCTGATGTTAAATGACTATCCTCTGAAAAAAACGAAGGAACTGCATGGGTGGTTACTGGCATGCTGGGATAAAAATCCTTCTCATTTTAACAATAAGGACCCGCATCATAACTGCCAGCTCCCCTTCTTACAGGCATTCTAGAGAGATAGGGGAAAAAAAAAAAAAAACCCAAACTAGAATATTCTTTTAAAATTTCAGAAGCAGGATAAAGAGAATTTCTAAAAAGCTTCAGGAGACGGGGGCAGAGAGGAGCTGTTGGCAGTGAGAAATGGACTAGGATTAAAATTAGTAATTTGACAGGAAGAAAATAAAGTAATACCATTAAAATTGTAAGGGAGAATGATTTTGTTCTTAGAAGTCCATATCCAGCTGAATGATGATTAATCAAGTGTAAAGACAGAATAAAGATGTCTTGCAGGCATAGAAGGGCTCATAAGTTTACGTATCACATACACTTTCTGACAAACATGTTTGAAGAACTACTCAAGAAAAATGAGGTTAAAAGTCAAGATGATGAAATGGGATACACAAAATGGTAGAGCTTATGCACTGGTAAATGAGCCCTGGTTAAGTGCTTGGCTGCTAACCAACAGGTCAGTGGTTTGAATTCACCAGCCGCTCCACAGAAGATGCGGTGGTCTGCTTCCATAAAGATTATAGCCTTGGAAACTCTATGGGGCAGTTGCCATACAGGGCTGCTATGAGTCGAAATCGACTTGACAGCAATGGGTTTGGTCTGGTCTTATGCACTGGTACTGCCATGCTGCTAGTACATGAAAGATCTGTTCTCATTAGTTGTTCCAAGCTATACAAGATGTGAACAATATTTTAAGTATTGTTCCTAGACATAACTAACCCATGAATCCAATGGAAAGAAATCTCAAAATGACAGTTCTAAAGTAGGCCTATAAAGTAATTCTTTCAAATTAGAACAGGAAGTCATTCAACTCCAAGAACAAGAACAATGTCTGAAAGAGAGTCCATCTAACATTTAGACTGTATAAGAAGCTAGATAATAATTAATAAGAAAGACATTCTTCTTAAAAAGAAAATGAATTGCAATTAGAACTTCCAAGAAAAACAGAATCTTTAAGAAAGCTGTGGCACAAATAAGAAACTAATAAAAATATAGCTTATTTTGAGCAACTAATAGAATATAAAGAAAGAGACTCCTTAGGACCTTGATGCTAAGAACATTCTACATCAAATGGCACATGGGTCATTATATAAAAAGAAGAAATTATAATCTTAACACTGTGCTTGATTAGGCAATGAACAATATATTTCTACTATCACAGTAAGTGCGATTATTGCGTTTCAACTTTTAGAAATCAACTTATAAGCAAAGCATGAAAGATTTGTTATGATTACTGAACATAATATGAATGTAACCAAACATGACATTATAAAAGTAAAGCTAAGTTGACAGAACTGGAAGGTGGAAGGGGAGGAGAACAGGTTCAGGACTAAAAATAATATAACCAGTAACAATCTGCTAGAAAATGAGGAGGCCAAATCTTTATTTTTCGTATGTACGAATAAAAAAATAATATCTAAAATTTGTAAGCAAGAAACTAGCATATTATTTATAGTTATGTGATACCCACCATAATTAAAACAGAAAATGCTTAAAAGTGGCTGCCTCTAGAAAGCTGACAAAGACTGCTGGGGTCATATGAAAAAGGCTCAGGAGCCAACTTGAAGGGGCTCCTACTGGTTAAAGATGGGACAATTTGACAATCAAAAATAACAACCATAATGGATTAAAACATATAAAATGTGTTAAAAATCTATGAGTTTACAATGATACTGAAAGAAAAACAAACCCTAAAACCCAGAGGACCAACTCACTGTGCTAAACACTGTGAAAAAAAAAAAAGACAAAGAATTAAGTATTTATCCATCCTTCCCTGTATAAGCTGTACCTCGGGGGTGCGAATGATAAGGCAAAATTCTTCTTTATAAAAGAATTCTAGGGACAGAAGCTGGTTGAATGGACATGGGAAAGCTGAGGTGGAAAGGAGGAGTGTGCTGTCACATTATACGGAGAGCAACTAGGGTCACATAACAATGTGTGTATAAATTTTTGTATGATAAACTGACTTGAACCGTAAACTTTCACTTAAAAAAAAAAAAAAGAATCCTAGCTAGTAAATTTAGAAGGAATAATAGAATTAGAATACCACCATTTGCAACATCTAATGACATAATGGATCTATGCAATGATCCTCAATGGTTGCTGAAATCCTCCAGTAAAACACAACTGAGGAACTATATAATGGATAATTCAGGTTGATAAACTGGAACCCTTTAATCAAAAGTACAACCAAATATCAAGTGCCTCTTGATGTGATAGAACAGGAAATATACATCATAATCTACTTGATATTTGATGATACAGGTAGTTGCCTACGTACGACATATTCGAGTTACAATGAATAGCACTTACGATCGTCTTTTTTTTTGCACATCTTATCGTTAGTAACATGTTCTACATAAAATGCCGCAGCATGTAACTTGCTAATGTTATCATTCTCAGATGTTCACTTGCAGGTGTTCAGTGTTATAATTTCCTATTCAAAACACTATCATATAGCAGGCTATGGCAATAATAATGAAAACTAAAAAAAGACAAAAAAAAAAAAGAGGTACTCAACTTATGTTGGAACTGACTGACGACAGAGTTGTTGGAACAGAACCCCGTCGTAAGTCAGGGACTACCTGTAATAAGGAATTATGGCTAACTTTTTAGGCGTGATAATGATGCTAAGGATATGTTTTTTAAAAAGTTATTTTTGCTTAGAGATTATACTGAAGGATTTCCACACAGTATAAAAAAATGCTATCTGGGACTTGCCTCAAAGTAATACAGTGACAGGGAGGGAAGTGGGCAGAATAGATAAAGGAAGGTTTGCTTTGAGATGATAACTGTTAAGACTGATGGGCATACGGGGGTTCATTATTGTGATGGCTTTTTTTTACTGTACTTTAGATGAAGGTTTACAGAACAAACTAGTTTCTCATTAAACAGTACACATATTGTTTTACGACATTAGTTAATAACCCCACGACATGTCAACACTCTCCCTTCTCAACCTTGGGTTCCGTATTATCAGCTTTCCTGTCCCCTCCTGCCTTCTAGTACTTGCCCCTGGGCTGGTGTGCCTCTTTAGTCTCATTTTTTCTTACGGGGCTGTCTAATCTTTGGCTGAAGGGTGAACCCTGGGATTGACTTCATTACTGAGCTAAAAGGGTGTCTGGGGGCCATACTCCTAGGGTTTCTCCAGCCTCTGTCAGGCTAGTAAATCTGGTCTTTTTTTGTGAGTTAGAATTTTGTTCTACATTTTTCTCCAGCTCTGTCCAGGATGCTCTATAGTGATCCCTGTCAGAGCAGTCAGTGGTAGGTAGCCAGGCACCATCTAGTTGTACTAGACTCAGTCTGGTGAAGGCCGTGGTAGATGTGGTCCATTAGTCCTTGGGACTAATCTTTCCCTTGTATCTTTAGTTTTCCTCATTATTCCTTGCTCCTGAAGGGGTGACACCAGTGGAGTATCTTAGATGGCCGCTCATAGGCTTTTAAGACCCCAGATGCTACTCACCAAAGTAGAATGCAGAACTTTTTTTTTATATATACTATGTTACGCAATTGAACTAGACGTTCCCCGAGACCATGGTCCCCACAATGTGATGGCTAATTTTTTTATGTCAACTGGCTAGGCTACAGTTCCTAGTGGTTTGGCCAAACACTAGTTACTGTTCCATAATATAATCTAACATAATGTAATCATCTTCCATAATTTAATTTAATCTAATGTAATCAATCAATTGGTTAAAAAGGGACTTTACTTAGGATGTATTCTGCCTCCAGACTATAAATAGATTATTTTGATAGATCTTGTTCTCTTCACTTTGCAAACTTTCTGTCACCTGACCAACAGATCTTGGGACATGAGCCTACAGGAGTCAACCTGCTGCCTAATTTATGAATTTTGGGCTTGCCCATCCCCAACAATCATGTGAGCCAACTCTTTGAAGTAAATCTCTCTTTCTGTATATATATATCTCATTGGTTCCGTTTCTCTAGAGAATCCTAAGACAATTATACTATTTTCTCTACTTTTGAGTATGTCTGAAAATTTCTATAATTGGAAAAAAAGAACTAAGGAATGGCAATGAAGTGAGGCAAAACAAGATTTCATTTTAAATCATTCTGTATCCAGAATTTCCTTCAAGCATATGCATACATTAAGAAAAAATTTTGAGATATTATATAGAAGACGAAGCATACACTTTTGTTAGATTCCAGAAGATCAGAACTAGGTGCTATTTCTTAAAGATGAAACGGCAATTTTAAGATTAAAAAAAACAAACAAAAATACTTATGGGTATTTCAGGGGAAGTCAGCACAACTGGAGTAAACCAAAAGCTAAGAAGTTTCCTGAATACAACCAGACATTTTGAGGGATAGGGTAGCAGAGGTGGGGTCCTGGGGACCATGGTTTCAGGGGACATCTAGGTCAACTGGCATAACAAAGTTTATTAAGAAAATGTTCTGCATCCCATTTTGGTGAGTGGTGTCTGGGATCTTAAAAGCTAGCGAGCAGCCATCTAAGATGCATCAATTGGTCCCAATCCACCTGGAGCAAAGAAGAATGAAGAACACCAAAGACACAAGGAAAACAGAAGCCCAAGAGACAGAAAGGGCCACATAAGCCAGAGACTCCATCAGCCCGAGACCAGAAGAACTAGATGGTGCCTGGCTACCACCAATGACTGCCCTGACAGGGAATACAACAGACAGTCCCCAGCGGAGCAGGAGAAAAGCGGGGTGCAGAACTCAAGTTCTAGTAAAAAGACCAGACTTAATGGTCTGACTGAGACTGGAGGAACCCTGGAAGACACGGCCTCTGGACTCTCCATTAGCCCAGAACTGAAACCATTTCCGAAGCCAACTCTTCAGACATAGATTAGACTGGACTATGAGACATAAAATGATACTCGTGAAGACAGTGCTTCTTAGCTCAAGAAGATACGTGAGACTAAACGGGCAGCTCCTGTCTGGAGGCGAGATGAGAAGGCAAAAAGGGACAGGAGCTAGTTGAAAGGACACAGGAAGTCTGAGGTGGAAAGGAGGAGTGAGCTATCACATTATAGGGAGAGACAACTAGGGTCACATAATAATTTGTGTATAAATTTTTGTATGAGAAACTAACTTGAACTGTAAACTTTCACTGAAAGTACAATAAAGGGGAAAAAAAAAAAACAACTTACGGCTATTTAGTGGATAACCACCTTATGGAATTAGGTGTAACAAAAGGTAGTAAAGATGGGGAATCAATCTCTACTGTGTATATAAATCAGTAAGTTTCAGAAGGTTTTAGACAAATAAATTAATGAATAATAGAAAACCTTAAATGGTTTTTAAAGGAATAATCCATGTTTTCTCTTTTAAGATTGATATTGTTGTTGATAGTTGTCCTTGAGTCAATTATGACTCATGATGACCTCATGTGTGCAGAACAGAACTTCTCCATAGGGTTTTCAAGACTGCAACCTTTTAGAAGCAGATTACCAAGCCTGTCTTCTGAAGTGCCTCTGGGTGGGTTCGAACTGCCAACCTTTCAGCTAGTAATCGAGCGCGTAACCATTTGCATAACCCAGGGACTCCTTCCCCTCAAACCTTTACTAGTATCACTTTCTGACAGATCACCGCAGAGATGGACAGATGGTCAGTTTCAGTAAGAATATTTTTTATGACCTTATACCTACTTTCATTCCTAGGTTCCATGCTACTTGAGTTTCATAAGAATGGAAATTTTCAAGTAGCACAAGAAGATAAGTGAATTCTATGGAAAAATCTCACACACGAGTAGCTTTGCCAGAGAAACAGGAAAAACTTAGTAGCCTAAACCTAATAATATTTAATGCATATTACAAAGACCAATCCCTTTAGCACATTTCATATCATCACGGAAAACAGGCTTCTCATTTTTATTTCTCTTACCTTTAGAGTTGCTCCCACCCAAAAAGAATAACAGGTGTCTACAGGCTTATTAGGTCTTCCATGATAACCATTCTGTTGCCTCATTATACACCATCTCTTTATCCTGTTCAATTCCTTCTCTGAAAAAACTTCTTCTAGTTTACCCATCAGACACAGTGATGCAATGCCACAAAAAGTCGATCCTCCTGTTAATAAAAACCACACAATGCTTTAAACTTCAAATTACATGCCTATAAAAAAGAGTACAAAATGGTTGGGAAAAACAAGTGTTTAAAGAATTCTAGAAGAATAGGGAATAAAATAATATAAATTATAAGGCAATTGATTATAATTTTAGAATAACCACTAAGAACTAAGGTCTTCAATATTAACTTGATGAAACACAAAAGAATAAAAAAAATTAGAGCTATAAGAAACATTGTTATTGTTGTTGTTAGGTGCTCTCGAGTCAGTTCCAATTCACAGCGACCCTGCTTATGAAAAAAAATAAGACTCAGGGAGATTAAGGAATTTGTTTAAAGTTACACGGCTTATGGCAAAGTTGAAAGTAAAATCTAGGTCTACTGACTCCCTGTCCAAGACTCTCACCAGAGTTTGATTTTAATTCCCTTAACGACGGTATGTTACAATTTTCTTGCTTATGAATTGAGGTTCTATCTGCCTGAACCTAAAGACTGATTTTTACATATAACGTAAACAAGCTAGGAGCTGGTATGCAGATATGAGACTGTCAGTTTAAGAATTTTAAGGAAAATAAAAAAGACACAGGAGAGAAAGAAAACAATATATGGAAACAGATGCACAACATGATTTTAAATTATGTCTATACTCACTATAAACCCGTTGCCGTCAAGTCGATTTCAACTCATAGGGACCCTGCAGGACAGGACAGAACTGCCCCACAGGGTTTCCAAGAAGCAGCTGGTGGAGTTCAACCACTGACCTTCTGATTAGCAGTCGTAGTTCTCAAGCACTGCACCACCAGGGCTCCTAGATATATCTAGGTCCTAACCTCTAGAATCTGTGAATGTTACTTTATTTGGCCAAAGGAACTTCGCAGATGTGATTAAGATTCTTGGGGTTAACATGGAGAGATTATCCTGTATTATTTGAATGTGTGCAAATGTAATAATGCAACCACAAGCCAAGGAATCCGGGGGCCAGCAGAAGCTGGGAGATGCAAGGAACGGACTCTCCCTTGGAGCCTCCAGAAGGAAACAGTCAGCCCTGCTGACACTTTGATTTTAGCCCCGTTAAGACTCAGTTCAGACTTCTGGTCTCCAGAACTGTAAGAGAATAAATTTCTTTGTTTAAATCCCCTAGGTTTGTGGTAATACGAAATTAATATGCCAACAAAAGTAATTGCTTTCCTCAGGAAATTTAACTGCTACTCTCCAAACTACTTGTGAGGATTCTTTAAAGCAACCTGACACAATTTAAAGCACAAACACTCTTTAGTTTGCCAAAATCACCAGCTTTTGAAAATGATAACACCAGAAGTAATCTTGAGCTCTGTCATGGATTGAATTGTGTCCCCCAGAAATGTCTGTCAACTTGTCTGGATCATGATTCCCAGTATTGTGTTACTGTCCATCATTTGTCATCTGATGTGATTTTCTATGTGTTGTAAATCCTATCTCTATGATGTTGATGAGGTGGGATTAGTGGCAGTTATGTTAATGAGGCAGGACTCAATCTACAAAATCTGGTTTTTATCTTAAGCCAATCTCTTTTGAGACAGAAAAGAAGCGAGCAGAGAGATGTGGGGACCTCATACCACTAAGAAAGAAGCGCCAGGAGCACGGCATGTCCTTTGGACCCAGCGTCCTTCCTTACATTGAGAAGCTCCTAGACTGGGAAAGAGTGACAACAAGGACCTTCCTCCAGAGCCAACAGAGAGAAGGCCTTCCTCCGGAGCTGGCGCCCTGGATTCGGACTTCTAGCCTCCTAGACTGTGAGGGAATAAATTTCTCTTTGTTAAAGCCATCCACTTGTGGTATTTCTGTTATAGCAGTACTAGATGACTAAGACAGGCTCTAAGCAGTCAAAACAGTCTACGGGTTAAAGCATGGAGGCATTCGGTGGTTCAGTGGTAGAGTGGGTTCCATTCCCGGCCAATGTACCTCATGCACAGCCACCACCCATCTGTCAGTGGTGGTTTGTGTGTTACTATGATACTGAACAGTTTTCAGTGGAGCTTCCACGCTAAGATGGACTAGAAGGAAAGGCCTGGCGATCTATTCCCAAAAATCAGCCAATGAAAACCCTAAGGATCACAACAGTCCCATTTGCAACTGATCACGGGCATGGCACAGAATTAAGCAGCGTTTTGTTTTCCTGTGCATGGAGTCACTGACCATGAGTCTGGGCCAACTTGACGGCAGCCAACAACAACGCTTTAAGCAAAAATTCATTTACCAACAGGTAAGCCCCTATCCCGAAGAGTCTCTTTTACACAAACTCTAAAAAGTTAGTTCTAAAAAACTGGACTAAAAACAGCATGTTAGAAGGGTGTCAGAGGCAGACAAAAAACCAGCAAGATGTTTGACAATACGTAGATTAAGAAATACTATAAAAAAGCAGGCACAAGAACTGAAAGAGAATAGCCTTGTGGAGCTCAGTAGGGTGAGGTCAATGATACCTAAACCTTAAAAATACTTCAAGAATATCACAACACTATATTAAAGTACAATACGAGAACTGCTTCTCATAATAATGATCTGAATTCATCAAGAAAAGGTTAAATTATATTCATTATGTCTTGGGTGAAGAAGATATCTGAAAATAACCTTTTTTACTTAAGGTATACAATAATAAAAGAATATTAAGGCACATACTAATTAAGAGAATAAGAGAAAGAAGAGATTCCACCTGAAATGGTTAAATATACCAGCTGAAGTGTTTGCTTCAGTTATATGGACAATTAACATATGTAAAATACCTCAGTCATAAAGCATCACAGCTGGAAGGGATCTATCCCAGTTCTTCCAGGTGTGGTAAAGGTGGTGTTCCTGACCTTAGTTCTGTATACTATGACTTACTTATATTTTAATAGTGTAACAGTTATATGTTAACTTATTGTTCCTATATGGCTTTACCACTTATTTTTAAGCATTCTTACATCATCTGTATATATCAAGTTATCTAAAAGAATCTATGGCCTCTGAACTGTATAATTTAAAAATGGTCAACAGTGACATGGCTACAGATAAAGTTGAAAAACAAACAAATACGTACACAAATAAGTATATAATTTTACACTTAAAAACCACACAAAAAAGGTAAAGTGAGATAAATTCATGGGTACAGAATGCTTAGATAAGTTTAGGCCAAATGGAGTTTACCGTTTCTCTTCTGATTAAGAAGTAGAAATACTTTAAAAGAATAAAATTAATGGAATGAAATTAATTTATCTGAATTTTTACTTAAGTAAATTAAAATACTGTGAATCCTAAGAGAAAAAACAGTTTTCGCCTTACAAAGTGGGAAAATCCACTTCTTCCAAATACATGAACATTTTACCATGACACATGACAGGATCACACAGATACCAACCCAGCTAAAAATTCCACAAAATTAAAATAAAGCTACAAAACTGAAAACAGGGAACCAGAGATACAACAACCTGAGGCAAAGACACATGAGAGCATCACATAGATACCAACCCAAATAAAGATTTCACAAAATTAAAATAAAGCAACAAAATTGAAAACAGAGAACCAGAGATACAACAACTTGAGACAAAGACACATGACAGCATCATGTAGATACCAACTCAGATAAAGATTTCACAAAATTAAAATAAAATTACAAAACCGAAAACGGAACCACAGATGTCAATCTGTAAATGACAACTTCAAAACAAAAAGGGGAAATAAATGGGGTAGTTATAGAAGCTCCATATGGAGAGGGAGTGAAGGTGATATCAAGATATAACAGACTGTTTTAAACTCAGGAAGAGAAAAGTAAATTTCAGAGTAACTGCAAAAAAAAAAAAAAAAAAAAAAATAATAAATCATTCACCAAAATAAAGAAGAAAATCAAAAAGACTCAGCACAGAAAATTAAATGGAACAAAGAAACCATTAACACCACAATAAAAAGCATAACAAAATGGCAGCAGTAAATGCATACCTATTGATGATAATCAGACTGAATGTAAATGGTTTAAGTGTACCAGTCAAGAGACAGAGAGTGGCAGAATGGATTAAAAAAACATGATCCATCAATATGTTGCCTGCAAGAGATACATCTTAGACACAAAGACATAAGTAGGTTAAAAATCAAAGGAAGAAGAAATATGTATCATGAAAACAGTAACCAAAAGAGAGCAGGACTGGCAATAATAATCTCTGATAAAATAGCTTTTAAGTCAAAACCCATATATTAGAGACAAGGAAGGGCATTATAAAATAATTAAAGCATCAATCCACCAAAAGGACATAACCATAAAAAAAATGCACACAAGGACAGAGCTCCAAAATACATAAAACAAACTAATAGAATTGAAAAGAGGCATAGTTCTACAATAATAGTAGCAGACTTTAACGCACCGTTTTTGATGATGGACAGAACAACTAGAAAGAAACTCAACAAAGATACAGAAAATCTAAATAACACAATCAACCAACTCGACCTCATAGACATACATAGAACAGACCAACCCAACAGCAGCACAGTACACATTTTTCTCCAATGTGCATGGATCATTCTCCAGAATAGACCATATATTAGGCCACAAAGCAAGCCTCAACAAATTTAAAAAAAAATTGAAATTATACAAAGCATCTTCTCTGATCATAATGCTATAAAACTAGAAATCAATAACAGAAAGAACTAGGAAAAAAAAATCAAATACATGGAAACCGAGTAACACCTTACTTAAAAACTACTGGGTAACAGAAGAAATTAAAAATGAAAAAAAAAAAAAAATTCTTAGAATCAAATGAGAATGAAAATACAGCATACCAAAACCTTTGGGACACAGCAAAAGCAGCGCTACGAGAACTTATAGCAATAAATGCAGACATCAAAAAAGAAAAGCCAAAACCAATAGCTCATCATACAACTCACACAAATAGAAAAGGAGCAAAAGAAGGCCACAGTCACCAGAAAAAGGAAATACAGGTATCCTCCGCTTTTTGAAAGTCTGCTTTACGCCACTTCACTTTCACAAAAGACCTACATTAGTACCTGTTTTCGCTAAATGAAAGAAATTCAAAGAGGATTTTCGCTTTTAGGAAAAAAGGCAGAAAGCAGAAATAGCATTTAGCATTTGTTTTGCAATGAGCCATTAAAGAGGCCGCGCACACCCTGAGGAGCGAGGGTGGTGAAGCCAAGCTCATTTCCAGAGAATCGCATTCAGCATCAAGCCACCACAGCTTTGAACTGTGTCTGCTGGCATCTGTGCTTTAACTTGATCTGCATATCCTTTAGCAAGATGTGTCCTAAGGTGAATGAAATAAAGACATTGTGATGCGCTGAACTTGCCTGCGTCTACCTTTCGTACTATTTTTACATGCAGAGAGAAAGAAACTTGAAAACTGTCAAAGTTATTTCTACCTTATTTAGGCTGTGTATTTATCATATAATTCCTACTTTTACCATATCTTAGTATTATTTTAGAACCCTGGTGGCGCAGTGATTAAGAGCTCAGCTGCTAACCAATAGGTCAGCAGCTCGAATCCACCAGTTGCTCCTTGGAAACCCTACAGGGCAGTTCTACTCTGTCCTATGGGATTGCTATGAGTTGGAATCAACTCAATGGCATGGGTTTCTTTTGGGGGGGTTGAGTGTTATTTTAAGTATTATGTGTTATTTGGTATGATTTAGTAGGTTATTATTTTTATTTTTTTTATTGTACTTCAGGTGAAGGTTTACAGAACATATAGTTTCTCATTAAACAGTAGTACACATACTGTTTTATGATACTGGTTAACAATCCCATGACATGTCAACCCTCTCCCTTCTTGACCTTTTTTTTCTTTTTTGGGTGAAAATATACATAGCCGAAGATATACCATTTCAAAAATTTCTACACGCACAGTTCAGTGACACTGACTACGCTCTTCCGATTGTGCTGCTATTCTCACTTTAGATGAAGGTTTACAGATCAAAATAGTTTCTCATTAAACAGTTAGTACACATGTTGCCCTATGACAATGGTTAACAACCTCACATCAACACTGTCCTTACTCAACCTTGGGTTCCCTATCACCAGCTTTCCTGTCCCCTTCTGCCTTCTAGCCCTTGTCCCTGGACTGCTGTGCCTCACTAGTCCCATCTGGTTTTATGGGCCTGTCCACTCCCCCGCTGAACGGTGAACCTCAGAAGTGACTTCACAACTGAGCTGGAAGGGTGTCTGGTGGCTGTACTCTCTGGGTTTCTCCAGTCTCCTTTAGGCTAGTAAATACGGTCTTTATTTTGTGTGTTAGAATTTTGTTCTACAACCTTCTCCACCTCTGTCCAGAACCCTCTGTTGTGATCCCGGTCAGAGCAGTGAGTGGCGGTAGCCGGGCACCATCTAGCTGTACTGGACTCAGTCTGGTGGAGGCCTTGGTAGCTGTGGTCCATTAGTCCTTCGGACTAAATCTTTTCCTTGTATCCTGTTGTCTTCATTCTCCCTTGCTCCCGAAGGGATGAGACCAGTGAAATATCTTAGATGGCTGCTCAAAGGCTTTTAAGACCCCAGAGATGCTACTCACCAAGGTAGAATGTAGAACATTGTCTTTATAAACTAGCACTATCTTTATAAACTGTGTTATGCCAAATCAGCTATATGTTCCCTGAGACAATGGTCCCCACAGCCCTCCGCCCAGCAATTCAGTCCCTCAGGGAGTTTGGATGTGTCTATGGAGCTTCCACGACCTTTCCTTGTACACGTTGTGCTGGTTTCCCCAGTATTGTGTAGGGTTTCATCCTTCACCCATTAGTAGGTTATTTTTGAGGTCTGGGAACGCTCGAAAAATTTTCCCATATATAAATTAATAGTAATTGTTTCTTCACTTAATGCCATTTCACCTCACAAAAGGTTTCATAGGAACACCCTACTTTTGGATAGCGGGGGAAACCTGTAATAAAGATCAGAGCAAAAAGATATGAAATAGAAAACAGAGAAATAGAATCAACAAGACTAGAAGCTGGTTAATTGAAAGGGTCAATAAAATTGACAAACCAATGGCCCAATTGACAAGGAAAAAAACAAGAAGATGCAAATAACCCAAATAAGAAATGAGATGGGTGATATTACAACAGAACCAACTGAGATAAAGGATCACACCAGATTACAGAAAATTGTACTCCAACAAATTTGAAAGCCTAGAAGAAACTGACAAATGTCTACACACTACCTAAACTAATACAAATAGAGATAGAAAATTTGAACAGACCCATAATAAAAAAAGACATTGAACATGTATAAAAAAATCCCCATGAAAAAAAAGCCCTGGCCCAGACGGCTTCACTGGAGAATTCTACCAAACATTCAGAGAAGAGTTGACCCCAATTCTACTCAAACTATCCCAGAACATAGAAAAGAAAGGAATACTTTCTAATTCATTTTATGAGCCAGCATAACTCTGATACCAAAACCAAGCAAAGACACCCCTAAAAAAAGAAAATTACAGACCAATATTCCTTATGAATACAGATGCAAAAATACTCAACAAAATTCTAGCCAACAGAATTCAAAAGCATATATATATAAAACAAACAAACAAACAAAAACAAAACACCATGATCAAGTGGGATTCAGACCAGGGATGCAAGGGGAAAATCAAAGTAATTCACTAAATAAATAAAACAAAGGAAAAGAATCATATGATCATCTCAATCTATGCAGAAAGGCATTTGATAAAATCCATTACCCTTTCCTGATAAAAACTCTTAGCAAAATAGGAATAGAAGGGAAATTCCTTAACATAATTAAGGGCATATATGCAAAACCAGCTGGAGCCCTGGTGGCACAGTGGTTAAGAGCTCAGCTGCTAACCAAAAGGTGGGCAGTTCGAATCCACCAGCCGCTCCTTGGAAACCCTATGGGGCAAGCTCTACTCTGTCCTATAGGGTCACTATGAGTTGGAATCGATTAGATGGCAATGGGTTTGGCTGGTATACAAAACAGCCAACATTATTCTTAACAGAGAAAGATTGAGATTCCCCTTGAGAATGGGAACAAGACAAGGATGCCTTTTATCAGCACTGTTATTCAATGTTGTACTGGAAGTTCTACCTAAAGCAATAAGGCAAAAAAAGGGGAAAAAAGGGTAGACAAATTGGAAAGGAAGAAGTAAAACTATCCTTATTTTCAGATGACATGATCCCATACTGAGAATCCCAGACTCCACAAGAAAGTTACTGGAACTAACAGGATTCAGCAAAGTGGCAGGGTACAAGATCAACATGGAAAAATCAGTTGGGTTCCTCTATACCAATGAGGACTCTGAAATCAAGAAATCAATACAATTTACAATAGCCCCCAGAAGGATAAAATACCTAGGAATAAACCTAACCAGGTACATATAAAATTTATACAAGGAAAACTAATAATACACTACTGCAAAAAACTAAAAGAGATCTACATAAATGGGAAAATATTTTGTGCTCATGGATTGGAAGACTTAACATTGTGAAAATGTCAATACTACCAAAAGTGATCTATAGATTAATGTAATCCCGATCCGAATCCCAAAAACATTCTTTAATAGAATGAAAAACTAATCTCTAGTTTTATATGGAAAGGAAGGAGGCCCCGAATAGCTAAAGCAATACAAAGTAGGAGACCTCTTACTTCTGATCTCAAAACTTACTAATCAAAATAATCAGAACAGCCTGGTACTGGTTCAGTGACAGACACACAGAGCAATGGAATAGAATTGAGAACCCAGAAGTAAATCCATCCATATACAGGTAGCTGACTTCTGTAAGGGTTTAAGTCCATTCAATGGGGAAGAAAGAGTTTCTTTAATAAATGGTGCTGGCAAAACTGGATATCCATATGCAGAAAAATGGAACAGGACCCATATGTCACATCATGAACAAAAAGTAACTCAAAATGGATCAAAGACCTAAATGTGAAAGCTACAACTACAAAGTTCCTGGAAGATAACATAGGGTCAAAACTACGGGACCTAACTTTGGCATAGTCTATCCAACAAAACTAAAAATGTACGAATGACAGAAGATAAATCAGATAACTGAGACCTCCTAAGAATTAAATACTTATGCTCATCAAAAGACTTTATCAATGAAGTAAAAAGAGAACCTACAGACTGGCAAAAAATCTTTGGCAACAACATATTTGATTAGGGTCGAATCTCTAAAATATATAGAAAACTTCAACTCAAAAACAAAAAGAAACAATTCAATCAAAAAATGGGCAATGGACAAGATGTGACACTTTTCCAAAGAGGACATTCAGGCAGCTAACAAATGCATGAAAAGATGCTCATGATCATTAGCCATTGTTGTTGCTGTTGTTGTTGTGTGCTGTTGAATCGATTTTGACTCATAGCGACCCTATAGGACAGAGAACTGCCCCAAAGGGTTTCCAAGGAGTGGCTGGTGGATTCGAACTGCTGACCTTTTGGTTAGCTGCCTAAGCTCTTAACTACTTCGCCACCAGAGCTCCACCATTAGCCATTAGAGAGATGGAAATCAAAACTATGATGAGATACTATTTTTCCCCTGCAAAAACGGCAATGATTGAAAAAACAGAAAACAAATGCTGTCGAGATTGTGGGGGGATTGGAACTCTTATATGTTACTGGTGGGATTTTAGAATGGTACAACCACTATGGAAAACAGTATAGCTAGAAATGGAAATACTTATGATCCAGCAATCCCACTCCGAGGTATATACCCTAGAGGTATAAGAGCAATCACACAAATAGACCTATGACCATTGCAGCATTACTCACAATAGCAAAAAGATGGAAAAAACCTAAGTGCCCATCAATGGATAAATGGATAAACAAATTGTGGTACATACATACAATGGACTACTAGGCAACTATAAATAATAATGAGAAGTGCGCAAACATAACATGGACAAATCTGGAGGGCATTACGCTGAGTAAAATAAAAGGACTGTACGGTCTCATTTTTTATAAAAAGTCAAGAGTAGGTATACGCACAGAAAGCAACATTCTTCGATAGTGTAATGGACCACTGTGATGTCTTGTGGAAGGGAAAGGTGATCAAGGTCCCTGTTGACTAAATTATGACATAGGGCTGGAGAGCTGATATACTCATAAGGTAGGATAGTGAAAGTGTATTGCTGGCCTTGCCAGTTGAAGGTAAACTGCTTCTGGAGGTCCTTCTAGACTGGAATCGCGAAAAAGGCATTGACATTGGTCAGATCAATAACCGCTTACCAGGTACCAGGAGATGAATTAATTTGCTCAAGCAATGAAACCACATCTGGAACAACAGCTGCAACTGGAGTCACCACCTTGTTAAGTTTACAATAATCCACTGTCATTCTCCAAGATCTGTTTTTTGCACAGGCCAAATAGGAAAGTTGAATGTAGATGTGGTGGGAATCATCATTCCTGCATCTTTCCAGTCCTTGATGGTGGCAGTAATCTCTGCAATCCCTCTAGATATGCACTATTGCTTTTGGTTTAGTAGGGGCAGTTCTAATGGCTTCCACTTGGCTTTTTCTACCATAATAGCCCTTACTCCACTTGTCAGAGATCCAATGTGGGGGTTCTGCCAATTGCTGTGCATAGCTATTCCAATTATGCATTCTGGAACTGGGGAAATCACTACAGGATGGGTTCAGGCTCCTACTGGACTCACTGTGAAACAAACCTGAGCTAAGACTCCATTAATAACCTGACCTTCACACATTCTCACTCTTACTGGTGGGCCACAGTGATGTTCTGGGACTCCTGGAACTAGTGTCAGTTCAGAGCTAGTATCCAGTAATCCCTGAAAGTCCGGATTATTTCCTTTTCCCCAACGAACATTTGCCGCTGTAAAAGGCTGTAGATCCCTTTGGGGAAGGCTGGGAGAAAAATTAAAGTCCAAATTTTGGCAGTGTAGTGGGGTCCTTCCTCAAGGGGCTTCAGCTCCCCTTCATTAAAGGAGCTGTGGGTCTGTCTACTTGCTCAAGTCTGGGAATTGATTGAGGGGCTGTGTCGTGGATTGAATTGTGTCCCCCAAAAATGTGTGTCAACTTGGTTGGGCCATGATTCCCAGTGTTGTGTGGCTGTCTTCCATTTTGTGATTGTAATTTTATGTTAAAGAGGATTAGGGTGGGATTATAACACCCTTACCCAGGTCACATCCCTGATCCTATGTAAAGGGAGTTTCCCTGGGGTGTGGCCTGCACCACCTTTTATCTGTCAAGAGATAAAAAAGAAAGGGAAGTGAGAAGAGAGGGGGGACCTCATACCACCAAGAAAGCAATGCCAGGAGCAAAGTGCATCCTTTGGACCCAGGGTACCCGTGTGGAGAGGCTCCTAGTCCTGGGAAAGATTGATGAGAAGGCCAACAGAAAGAGAAAGCCCTCCCCTGGAACTGACGCCCTGAGTTTGAACTTTTAGCCTACTTTACTGTGAAGAAATAAATCTCTCTTTATTAAAGCCATCCACTTGTGGTATTTTTATTATAACAGCACTAGATAACCAAGACAGGCTGTGACTTTCTATTCTGGCGATTTGAGTTAGACTGCTGTTCAGTTGACCCAGAATTCTTCCACTGGTACAGATCCAGTAAATATTTAGTAGATTTCCCATCTACTTCACTCCTAGGGAAACCATGACTAAGTCACCAACACCATAAATCCATATGAGCCAGACTATTCTGATTACTGCTTTGACTCCGCCGTCAATTACGTTAACTACGTTCACCTTGTCTTTGTCAATTAAGTGCTGCCACTTGGCCCCTACCACCACGGGGTCCAGTCAGACTCTTCAAGGTTAGGTGTCTGAATCCAGTTAGGGCAGTTCCCACTGTCAAGTCTGACTTACATAAAGCAGCAATCACAGCAGTCTTCAAGGGTGCTGGAGCTCCCTTCACAAATCTGTTCCTCACAGTTGTCATAAAAGATGTGTTCTCTCGGCACTCTATATGTGGGTCTATAGGTCTAACATGATAAATCCACTGTAACATGTCAATTTCCCTAAGCCTTTGGGTACCTTCTTCTACAGTATACCAAGGCAGGTCTGATACTTCAACCTGATTTAGTGTAGGCTATCATGTAATCCATGCTTCAGCGAACCAACTAAATAAACTATTAGATCCTTTCCTAACCTCTTGAGCTGAAACACTGAATAAAGAATCTGTGCTTCGTGGGCCCATATCAATAAACTCAGGCTGATTCACCTTTATGTTCCTTGCACCATTATCCCACACCCCTAATAGCAATTCTCACACATATTCCCCACGTTTCTGTTTGTACGTATTAGAAAAGCCAAGCAGTTCTTTCGGAGTGTAGCATACCTCCTCCTGGGTCACACTTTGTACTTCACCTTTTGGGGCTTGCTGGGACTTAAAGTCTAGTTATTGGTCTAGAAGGGGGAAGGTAGTTCTAAATACCAGTTATGACCATGCGATCAGTTGCATAAATGAGGGCTGTAAATTGTTATTAGTATTTCTTCCTTGTATGTGTGCATCAAATATTTTTGTTTTCTTCACTTATAAAATATAAGATGTAAATGGGGCTAGTATATTTTCAGTTGTACGCATGCTAGTTGTATCAGGGTAGGAGTATGAGTTTGTAATTGTCTTTATTTAGAAATTGTGTATAGTATAAGATGAGTGCAGGTGCCAAGTTGACAAGGGGTGGACTGTGATGGTTAAGGCTGTATGTCAACTTGGCTGGGCCATGATTCTCAGTGGTTTGGCAGTTACATAATGACGTAGTCATCTGCCATGATGTGATCTGATGTGATCAGCCAATCAGTTGTAGGGGAGTTTTTTCAGGGGTGTGGCCTGCATCCAATATATATATGGATGCTCGGGCAAAGCTCTCTCACTTGCTCTGGATCCTGCATCAGGGTCATCACCATCTGACCTCTGGTTCTTGGGATTTGAGCCAGCAGCCTGCTGTCTGACTCATCAATCTTGGGTTCGCTGGTTCCTGCAGCTACGTGAGTCAGGAGAAGCCTTCAGTCTGATGCCTGACCCACAGACTTGGGACTCATCAGCCTCTACTACTGTGTGAGCCATGTTCTCAATATAAATCTCTTTCTCTCTCTACATACATACATATGCTTCACTGGTTTTATGTCTCTAGAGAACGCAGCCTAAGATAGACAGTTACCAGGGATGGGAAGGGGAGGGAGGGGGAATCACTTTCTAGATAGTAGACATTTGTTATTTTTGGTGATGGGAAAGGCAATAGCCAATATAGGTGAAGTCTGTACAATCTGACCAAGGTAAATGAAGACACTAAGAAGTACACAAGAATAAGGGACAATTTTGGTAAATGCTGTAACATACAATTTTGCAACAACAATAACAACCACCAAAAAATATGTGTATTGTTACGTAGGGAGACATATATGCATGTATGTGTATATGAAGGCACATGTGAGTATACATATATGGGTGTACATGTACAGAAGTATGTGTAGGCATATGTATAAACACGTTTATGTGCACTGTATATACATTCATATATATAATTAACCAAATAGGGGGCACAGTTATGGATACTTCCTAGACATAACCAAACATCTTGCAGGATTACTGGGTTTGAAAGCTTGGAGCATAGTCTCGTTGACAACTCAGTTAATTGGCATAAAATAGTTCATAAAGATAATGTTTTACATCCTAGTTTGGTGAGAAGCTTCTGGGGTCTTAAAAGCTTGTGAGCAGCCATCTAAGATACAACTATTGTTCTCTACTCATCTGGAACAAAAGGAAATGAAAGAAACCAAAGACTCAAAGAAACTAGTCCACTAAAAGCCTATATGAACCACGGCCTCATACAGCCTGAGACAAGAAGAACTAGATGGTGTCTGACTACCACTACCAAGCATCCTTGCTAGGGACACAATAGAAGGTCCTGGATAGAAAGGGAGAAAAATGTAGAACAAAACTCAGATTCCTAAAAAGGGTCAGACTTACTGAACCAACAGAGACTAGAGGAACCCCTGAGACTATCACCCTACGATACCCGTTGAATGTGGAACTGAAGACACTCCCAGCACTCACGTTTCATCCAATAATAGGCTGGCATATAAAATAAACAATATCGCTCGTAAACACTGTGCTCCCTTAAATAATCAACTGTATGAGACCAAACGGTCAACATTTACCCTAAAACAAATATGAAAAGCTAAGGAGGCACAGGGAAGCTACGTTAATGGAAACAGAATGAAAATAATGAGAATGTTGACACATTGTGAAAAATGTAACCAATGTCATGGAATAAGCTGTGTAAAAATTGTTAAAATGGGTACTTAATTTGCTATGTAAACTTTTACCTAAAACACAATAAATATTTATTTTTATTTTTTACAGAGAATGGACACTGGAACTAGATATAGAAAGACGGGTAAAAATTTGAAAGTTAAGGAAAGGAAAATGAGGGGAATAGGTGGAGGAGAAGCATTCCAAGGAAAGGAAAAAGAATATTAGCAAAGTCCAGAGGTAAGAGCATTTGGTGAATACTATTTTTTTAAATCTACAGCTTAGAGTGCACAGAAAGGATCACTCACACATGGATCTACACTACCAAGCAGGAACTGGATTATAGAAGACCTTAAATACTAAACTAAGAAATCTAAATGTGGGAGAATGAGCAAGCAGACTGAGTAAGAGTGCTGCATAAGTGCAGGGGTTAAGGTGAGTTATAACACTTACCTGATATGTAAGCCTAGGTACTGAGCAAAATGACAATAATTATTGTGGTGGTTTTGTACTATGTCGACTTGTCTTAGCTGGAATTGTTTCTCAGAATCCCTTTCAGTGCATAGTCCAGAGTTAAGAGTTGGAAAATAGAGAAATCAGTGTGAGATTTGGAAGGTGGAAGTGAAGCAACAGCTATTACCCTGGTTATGGTTACAGGAGGCAAGAGACAAATGCAGAGGTGCTGGAAGATTCCAGCTTGCCCTTACTCTCCCACATACTTGGCATCCAAGTTTCTTCTTCCTTAGCTCTGGCCCTGGTGAGCCCAGGCCCACCAACAACTACAGAAGCCACCGCCCTCCACACACTTCTCCAACAAGATCACCCTACGGCAGCTGGATGTGCCTGGCTTTCCAGATTCCCCTGCAAACTCTGCCTTGTTCACCTGTGCCAGTGCTTCAGGAGGGCTGGTGTGACTTTTTCCTGATCCACCAACTATTCCTTTAGGGCCCTTACTTCCCTATTTTCGTCCGCAACTGTGTGAAATTTTATTCCTACAATAAACCTCTTATTCTTTAATACTCATAGTGGTTTTGCTTCTCTGACTGAACCCTAATACAAAGATGCCTATCCTTAGAGGGATAGTGTAAGGATGAAATAAGACTGTATGTAAAGTATCAAATAATGTCTGGCACACAGTAGCTGCTTAATAAATAAGTTCTTTTCCTGTCAGATTGTAGATCAGGGGTTATAAACTGTTGACCTACAGAGGATAACTGGTGTGAATGGCAAATTAAAAACAAAACAAAAAATTTGAAGAAGAGATTAAACACCTAAAACTCTAGATTTCTAGCTTCACCTGAAATATCAGAAGATCTGGTAGTGCTTGTTCCACAGTCCTGACCAGCTATAGGCTTGAAGGAAGGAAGGAAAGAGAAGATCATTGTGAAAATGTGCAGTTTGGGATACTTGACATGACATCAAGGTAGATATGCCTGCTAGGCAAATGGAAAGGGGGTTATGCAGCTCAGGAGCAACATACAGATTTGGGAACAGCTTTTGGTGCCATCAACACAGAGATGATTGATGAAGAACCACGTGTTAACTCTTTCAATACGTGTCAAGGGTGTTATGGTATGGGGGATATAGTAGTGAATAAAATACGTTAAAATCTCTGCTCTTGTGAAGCTTACATTATGTGGGGGCAGGGTACAGACAATAAATGAATAGATAAAATACAGATATTTACAAAATATTAGTGATATGAAGAAAAATAGTCAGAAAGGGGAGTAGAGGATTTAGCGGTTAGGGTATGGCTAACTAAAAAAATACCATTTGAGCAAAGACCTGAAGGATGGGAGGGAAAGTCAAGTGTATGATGGGGTGGGGAGCATTCTGTGCAGAGGAAATAAACCAAAACCCATTGTCACTGAGTCAACTCCAACTCATAGTGACCCTATAGGACAGAGTAGAACTGCCCCATAGGGTTTCCAAAGAGCGGCTGGTAGATTCAAACTGCTGACCTTTCGGTTAGCAGCCGTAGCTCTTAACCACTGTGCAACCAGAGCTCCTTGTAAAGGGAATAGCAAATACGAAATCCCTAAGATTTAGAAAGATGAACTGAGGGGGAAAGAAAAGTTGAGTTGAGGAAAAAACTATCCAAAGATCTGTCTATGGTAAAGAGGTGAGAGGAAGAAACAAAGACTGTGAGGGAGTCAGAAACAACTCGGCAGGAAGTAAGACAAGCAAAAATGCAATGTTTTAAGAAAGAAAAAGGAAGTTAACAACTTCGAATACCTCATTAAATAGCAGAAGATGAGGAATGAGAAAAAGACACTGGACTTGAAATGCAGATCATTCATGACTTTAAGAAAGATACCTCATAATTTGCTGAAGGCTTATAGACAATTAAAGAACAAGCTATTTGTGAAGAAGGCCAAGTAATTTATTTGGACCACTTTTTCAAGAACATTAACAACAAAAAGAAAAAGGACACAATGACTTGATGGGTAGCCAAGCTGCAGGACAACTTTTTAGGAAGAGGTTTCATTTCAAGTGTAGATAGTGATGAGAGAGGGAAGGAAAGCTATACCAAAGTCCTCTAAGGCAGTGTTTTACAGCCTGTCTAACCTCAGTACACAAAGAAAATAATATTTACAGGGCATACTAGTGAGGAGCCCTGGTGGTGTAGTGGTTAAGAGCTCAGCTGCTAACCAAAAGGTCGGCAGTTCGAATCCACCAGCCGCTCCATGGAAACCCTACGGGGCAGTTCTACTCTATCCTATAGGGTTGCTATAAGTAGGAATTGACTCCATGGCAATGTTTTTTTTTTTTTTAAATGGCAACTGAGAAGGGTGCTCCTGGACAGAGGCAATCTTACTAGAGGCTCCAGCCAGCTAGGTCTGCTTGGATGAACCAAAGACTGAGGGAGTAATACCTTTAACCCATTTGAGGTACGCCAGTATACCGTAGCACTCCGGTTGGGAAACTCCAACTAGGGTTTTAGGCCTCAGACCTACTGAACCAAATTTAGAAAAAAAAGGAAGATGGAAGCTTTTGCGGTATGAAACTTAGTCCATCACTGATGATCGTGATGGATGCAATCCTATTCAAGTCATACTGACTAAAATTCACTAAACAGGACCTGTCAGAGTATCATATTTGAGCAACCCTCTGTTTCACATCCCAGAAAACATAATTCCAACTTCTTGGAAACTACAGTACTTATTCCACGGGTCCCTTGGTGCTGGTGAGGTATTTCCTCAGCAAGAGTGCCATTAACACCACCCACAACAGTGAGTACCAGACCTTTGTCTTCTTAGGAATTCTTACAGCTGCCATATTTTGTCTTTAACAAGCATATCCCTCCTTTTCATGTGGCAATGATCATTAACATAATTATTACTGCCAGCCTCCAATCTTATATAGACTTAGGCACACACAGGAATTATGGTGGCCTAATTATTGTAAGCTTCAAAGAAAATCTAATATCACGTTCTCCATACCTCCAGTGATAAATACTCTACAAATATCTAAGTTGAAGGAAGGAGTTAAAACGTGAGAGAGGGAGAAGATACCTAATAGGACAAGGTCCCAGGGATGTACAAGGATATGGGGTCTAGGAATTTATGTTAAAAGTATTTTTTGTACATGTTTTCTAGTTTAGAAACTGCTTTCCCCCATATATTTATCCCCTGATAACAATCCTAAAGAAAGATATAATTATTTCTACTTGGTCAATGAGGAAACCTTCAGAGAGATTAAGTGATGAGCCAAGGTCACACTAGTAAGCGTCAGGGCTGAGACCTTGTAGTGAATTTGAGGGAGTTCAGGAACGATCAAAGAAAAAGATATGACCATAAGATGGCAGTGCTGAACAACAAACTATTTACCGAGGGTTATCTTACAGGGTTGCTATGAGCTAGAATCAACTTGTGGTAACATGTTTGGTTTTGGTTTACATACAGACAGTTTGTATGTGGAGGCAATCTCTGGCAGCAAGAGATCTTCTATAGGCAAGACGCAAAAGGAGCTACAAGAGGAAAAGACGACAAGGGAACTCTTGGCAGAAAGGGGGATTTACACGCCTAGATGACGTCCCTCAAGCAGAAGGTGGGAAATCTTTGGGTCAGAGAGCTCCGAAGAGCAGCAGCAGTTTGGGGTCTTTATAACTACAGGGTTTATCTTATCTATGGCTAGCAAATGTTGGGTGTAGGTTTGTGAGGTATGCAAAGCAGACAGGCTCTGCATGGCTAAAAATCTGCTTGTTTGGGTTATTTTCAAAACAATTGGATATATGAAAATTTGAGTTTGGTGCTAGTAGGCTTTTTGGGCTAACAGGCTTCAGCTTTCTTTGAAGAAATAAACGACCTGGGGTCGATACACAGAGGACATCTATGGCTCATTTATTTAACGGACCCAAATGCTGGTCTTCTGTTTTTTTGGTCTATCATACTCGTAGAGGGATGAAGACAACAGATAAGCATACAAAATCTCTGTGAGGAAGAGGAAATTGATCTGGGCTCTTTCTTTTTTTAAAAGAAGAACGAAAGCTTATTTACTTTTGAACGGAAACATTCAATCTGAGAGAGTTAAGGCTATTGATGTGCTGATACATTTAGTAACTATCATCTATTATGGTTCTGCCACAGAGGGGAAAAATGGGAAAGAAGACTGTTAATATATGTATTGAACATATCCTATGCAGCAAACTTTTTATGATTAGGACTAAGGATAATTATATTCAGGAGGGTAAATAAAAATTTTTCATTTCTTTGCAAATTTATTGATTCATGTTTAATATTCTGCCATGTTTGGTCTAGCTTTTTCAGTAATGCCAAAGAAGAAAACCTGTTGTTTTCTAACAGTATTTTGAAAAATTATCCCAAGACATTCTCATGCAGCTAACACATGGATAGATTACTAGAATACACTGTATGAAAATTTCTGATCTGAATAATCTGTAAATAATTACTGACCTAGAGGAGGCTTCAAATAGGCACAAAAATGTCAGAAGAGAGAAACAGGAAAAGTGGCATAGAAGATAATCAGGCTATACCATGAGCTGAGACAAACTTCTGAGGTCCTCCCTACTGAAGGTACCATGATGTTGTTTAAAGGAATAAAAGAAACTATACATTCATTGATTTTTAAGACATCTTACCATGAGATTCAAGTCCAGCTCCCTGTGCCAGTCCATTGTCATAGGACTGAAAAAAAAAAAGTTCATTTTATTAGGGAAATAATAATGATATATGAGTAAATAAGTTGCCACTATGCTAATTTTTTCTCCCTTGATCTAATTCATTATTTCTCTTCTATATTTTCCAAACTACACAGTCCTTTCTACAGATAAGGGAACAGACTGCGGCATTTCAAGTACTGATCTTGTCTTACTCACCAAGTCAGTTCAATAAATGGCATACACTAGGGCACATTCTGAGAACAGATTGTTTACAGCTGGTAGCTACATATTAAATTTCGACCCAATAAGAAGCCCCAACCCTTACTCCTCTACCATTTGCAAGTATATATGAGTTGAAGAAAAATGTAAGAATTTTGTACTCATAAAACATGATAAACATGAAAAAATCAATTCTGAGGCAGTTCTGGGTAGTCAAGGATAATGACAGCTGCCTAAGTTTGAATCTTTGCACATATTCTCCAAAATCAAAACAGGGCAGTCTGTAAAAAAATCTTGAGGAAGAGAAGTGAGGGGAGGTAATGTCAGGTCTAAGACTGATCTAAAATCACTATCTAAATAGAGAGTCCACCCTAAGCGTGAAAATACAGATAGCTCTCACTCTGCACAGTTTCAACATGCTCAAATTCCACGATTTAGTTAAGCAACACAACACATTCAAATTTCAGTTACCACAGTGTTATCAACTATGAATAACTACATGAAATACAAGCTTTGCTGCTAGCTCTTCAGGTCACAAATCACTACAAAAATAACAGATGCACATCATGATCAGTGACTAACAATGTCACTTTCTTTAAAGTCTGTTAGTAATTGGTCACTACTCATGTGCTATTCAGTTTATGCCCAGACAGCAAAGCATGTGGCTGTGTTGTCTCTTTTTCTTCCAGTGACAAACTCGTGACATTTTACAAAAGCGGATAACCGGAAGAGACTTGTCCACCAAAGATCAAAGCGCAGCAAAGAAAAGTTGTAACGCTGAAGTGAAATTAAAATAAAACATAAATGGAGTTATAGAAGAAAGAGCTGACTGTTGGAATGTTGACAGTTCCACTGTTCAAGAGACTCTAGATATGCAGCCAGAAGAACTAAGTAAAGGCGAACTTATCTGTATAAATGAGAAAAGTGGTATGATGAAATGGATGAAGATGTTCCAGAGGACATGACATCAGCAAAAATTCCACATTAATGGAACCCCTGGACGTATTTCATGACATTAAAAGTGCAAAGGATAAAACGCTGGGAGCTGATATAAAGTTAGAAAGAGTATACGACAATTTGCCAAGGCACAGAAATTAAGCTCGTTCCATATCGTAAGTTATGTGATGAGAAGAGGGCAAGCACTGTACAAATACTCTTGATAAGTTGTTTACAAAAAAAATAAAACACTTTAATCTTCAATGTTTCTAAAGTTTTAAATTACAGTCTACTAAATAAATACCTGTTTTACCACTTTTTTTTCCCCCCATTTTCCTATATATACATATATATAACTGACAGTAAAAGGGTTTTTAGTGTTTTGGCAAAAATTTTTAAAAGCCATGGAAAAATTGTAATTATTCACACTGATTATTATGATCACTTTGCATGTTTCAGCTTGAATGGTCATCATTACAGTCTGCCACTACCATGCAAAGTGAGGACTGCCTGTGCTAAAACAGCCCAGGTAGAACAGAGCACTAACTGAGGGGAAGGGACTTAAGAGACTGTGTGTAACTCAAGGTGACATTGTTCACAGGCATAACTTCTAGAGAAGAAGAAGGTAAGAAGGAAGAGAAGTGCCTTTTGGAGACTACGTAGTAAATGAAAAATCAAAAAAGTTAAAGCTAAGGACCTGGGAGACAAAAGAGAACCTCCTCCCCGCCCCCTAAAATCATAGAACAGACAACCCTTTCCTCACTACTAAAAATAATTGATGAAATTGTACTTTGCGGCACTGACAGGAGGGCACCCTTAAACTGGGAATTTTTACTAGAAAAAAGAAATTCACGAAATGAAGAAAAAAGAGAAAATACAAACTAAGTGAATACAGAGCAAACAGAATAGAAACACCTTAGGACATGAAAATCTGCCTCCTAACCAAAGAAACAACCATAAAGCAGAAGACGACATAATACAACAACCCAAATGTAATTAACCGTCTTCAAACAAGCATTTGTGAATATGAAAAACCACTTTGGAAAGGAAATTTAAAGATTAAAAACAGAAATAGACAAAAAGAAGAAATAAAAAAAGAGTCGCATGATTTTGGGAAAGAAACAGGAGAAAAAGACAAAAATATCCTCAGAAATAGAGACTAAATTATAGGATGCACAAGGGATAAGTCTCAAATAAAAATATAATAAGGGATACTGAAGAAAGGCAAAAACAAACAAAAAAACCCACCAAGAAAATTAAAATGAGATAAAGAAGTAAAAGGATCAGAGAGAAACTCGTTGAAAAAGGAAAGAAAAGCAAAGAGAGAACACACGTAAAATTAGAGTACCTAAAGAAGAAAAGCAAAACAATCAACTAGAACCTATTGCTGAAAACTATAATCTAAGACAGTTCAGTAAACTATGACCTGGTTAAATCTGGTTTTGAACAGCTGGCCAGTTAATAGTCAACGTCACTCATAATAAAATAATTAAAACTACAACTATATTAAGATATCATTTTTCACCCACTAGGCTGGCACTAAAAAAAAAAAAAAAAACAGTACGACAGCACATTCAATTGGCAAAGTTGTGGGGAAACAAGTATTCCATACATTGCTGATGGGAATACAAATTGGTCCATTACTTTTGGGGAAAAAAAGAAAAAAGATGATATCTAATAAAATGGCATACGCATTTGCCTTTTAATCCAGAATTCTACTACTAGGAATCTATCCTGAAAATACAACTCCAACAATACATAAATAAATATGTAAAAAGTTATTATTACAGCATTGCCTATAATTAGAAAATAAAATATATGCACCCCATAGAATAATTGTGAAAAAACCCAAAAAAGTATGGTACGTACATCCACACAAGGGAGTACTATAAAGTTTTTTAAAAGGATGAGAAAAATGTCTGAAATGATATGGAGTAATTTTTAAGATATATTAGGTGAAAAAAGCAAACTGCAAAAAAAATATATAGGTGTACATATATGTACATGTATAGAATGTTACCTTTTGAGGAAGAATGAGAGGAAATAAAACAAATATACATTATGCGTTCATTTTTGCAAAGAGAAATATAGGAAGCATAAACCAAAATAATGAGAATGGTTGTCTACAGAGGGCACGGGAATGAGGTGTTAAGTATGAGAGTTAGGAAGTAGAAGATGGAAGAGCTGAAGGGGAGTGACACTTCTTTGAATATACCTTTTCGTATAGTTCTCACTTTCAGAACCATGCTAATTTGACATTTTAAATAAGTAAATAAATAACATTAACAAGGTGGGAAGGGGGACCCTAAACGGACTTCAAACAGAAACAAACAAACCTGACTATATTTCAAATAAATAATGCAACCATAACAAAGAGGGAGAAAACAAAAGAACTAACCCAAGCATTTGTTAAATATAGTATTTTGATTAATACCCCCAGGCTCAAGACAAAAAGAACACATGTTTTCTGGATAATGGGAGCCAGGTTTGTCAGTGTGAGAGAAGGGAGTTACAAATGTAAGAAGGAAGGCTAAAATGAGCCCTGTGGTGGTGGACTGGAATTTGAGCCAATAGCAAAAGACTCGTGGTTTTTAATAGATAAACAGATAAAGGTAGACTTGTGTGTGTGTGTGTGTGTGTGTGTGTGTAAGAATATCTATATGTACATACATACATATACACATTTCCTAGCTCTGACAGAGAGCCTAGAAGCAATGGCACTGCAGTACCAATGAGCATACCTAGTGCCCAGATCCTGGTTTCTAAACACCATTCTCCAGGGCTCCTTGGAGAAAGGCCTGATTCAGGACTGAGGCTGGGAAAGGAAAAGATGAGTGTAGAATATATTGTGCCAGAAAGCAAGGAGGTGCTCAAAGAATGATGGGGCAATGTCAAAAGGTAACGGAGTCTGCTTGAAGGGCTCTCACTGAACTAATCTGGACAATTGAGCATCAAAATAAACAATAGTAACAGATTTTAACCCAGTGAATAAAACAAGAATCCAGAGTCTATAGTGATAGGAAGGAAGGCAGGCAGGCAAAGTTCTTTCTAATGGCAGAACTTCTGCTAATAATTATAGAAAGAATGATGTAAGTGGAAAATCAACAGATATTAAAACTAGTAGGTAAAAAGTCTGGTGGGGGCAGGATATTTATACAATTCCAAAATATCTCACCACAACATACCAAATAATTACCAACAGAAAACTAGTAGTGACTTCACAGAGGAAAATCTGCCATATACCACCTTAACCACGTGATCAAAGTTATTACCATCAGTAATAGGGCAAAATGAAGATCATGCGCCTCCAAATATAATGCACTGACAAGAACACAGTATCGCTTCTGTAGTATTCTTATCAAAATGCACATTACCCACTCTCATAACTCACATAAATTTCCTTTCCCCTTAAGACTCCTTTAAAGGTCTGCTCTTTCTGCTCCTACAGGGCTTATTTAATTTTGTGCTATTGTAGATTCTTCAAAATCTGATCTACATTCTAACATTTTGCTCTAACATGTTTGATCTAACATTCATACATTCAGTTAAAAATAATTCCACTCCTCTAAGAATTTACAGACATTTTCATTTTGAAACACTGACTAGTAAAAGTTGAATCAACAGCCCAAATTATTCTAATCTATAGAACTAAAAGCTTTACATATAGGAACTAATAAACTGCAAAGCAGCACTTCTTTTTCTCCAGTTTTACATAAAAGATTAAAAAGTAGAGCAAAGAGTAATTCTAGTTGAGATTAAGCTTTTGTTTCTATTATTTTTTAAATTAATATTTTCTGCTTGACACCTTCCTTTATTTTAATTTATATATATTATATTAATTTATATATATAATATATATTACATTAATTAATTTTATATTAAAAAATATATAAAAATATTAAGGAAAAAAAAAGTGATCCAAAAGTCTATTGTTAGCCAATTCAGTCTTGTTATATTTGGGTCTTGTTAGTCAAAATGGCTTAAGGAACTCATACCCAATATAAGAATGGCCTCATCAAGGATCCCAGTTTTCCAGTTGGCTTGGCCAGGGCTCCCAGAGGCCCCTGCTAGGATAGGCTATCAACATTTGCCTTTGTAATTTACTTTTTTTTTTTTTTGCCCCTAACCCTTTCTGATAAAAAAACATTTTTTCTTTACATATAATCAGATTACATTTATGTTATAATGGCCACTGAGTCAATATGTTCTTTAAGATTATTTCTGTATGGCTATTCCAACACTCTACTCAGAATGCAATTTTATTGTCCTTATTTACGAATTCTTGGTGGAAGAGATGAGGCATGCATTACACCTCTGCCTCCATATATCAGCAATAATCATGAACTAAAATAGTTAATTTATTCAATATAACTTACCATACTTCTTCTAATATAGTCAATAGCTTTTTTCATATCCATGCCTGACCAGTTGTTGAGCATATAGCAAATACAGGAAGCACAGTACACAAACCGCATGTCATTTTCACTTCCTTCAGGTACAGCACAAAAACTGAAAATAATAAAAATAATAAGATTTGCTACATAAATTGCTACTATAGTTTTTCAAATGGGGAGGGGGCAGTGGTGTGAGAAATATCTACTGAGTGCCTTTACTCTCAGAAAAATTTATCATTGATTTAAAAACCATATTCTATTTGTATTATTCAATAAAGAATAAACCCATTGCCGTCGAGTCGATTCCGACTCATAGTGACCCTATAGGACAGAGCAGAAATTCTCCATAGGGTTCCCGAGGAGCACCTGGTGGATTCGAACTGCCGACCTTTTGGTTAGCAGCTATAGCTCTAAACCACTATGCTACCAGGGTTTCCCAATAAAGAACAGGACTATTAATTTTAATCATATAAAACTATTTCTAAACCATAACCCTAAAGTTCTGATTTTTGGGTAGCTTTACACACTACCAGTTACTCCTTCCCAGAAGCCACCATTCACAGTAAGCTTTATTTGCTCCCAGCCAGGGACAGCTGTGGCATATTGACTTGAGAACTGATGGCAGAAAAAGTAGCAGGTAAAATCTGGAACCCATTGCATAGTACTAGACATTTCCAAGCCCAAGATCTGCTATGTGAAATTTCTCCTAAATGCATACACAGATAACAATTAACTGATTTATCATATTGTGCTCTAATTTAATTTTAATCTATTTAATTAGTTTTAGAGAGGCAATATTTTGTCTTGTATTTATTTCTTTATTTATAAACAGGGATAAGGTAGCAGTAATCACACTATACTGAAATAATGAAACATTACATAGTCACATGTATTGGCTGAAGTAAATCTTTAGTTTTATAGTATTCACAACTAATGTCAATTTATCCTATGTGTCTACATTAATTTTTACCTCATCAGAGCAGTGGTTTTAAATACACTGACAGTAAAATAACAGAGACGCTAGCAGATGGAGCACAAAGATGTGAGACTACAGCCGGATTTGTCTGTGAAGTCTTTTCCTTAGCATCACTACTTACTACTCTATTACTTCCTAGCTTAAGCTTTTTTAACATCTTAAAACTCTAGGAAGATTCTTTTTAAGTTAGACACAGTACATGAGCCATTAAATGTTGATGAACTTGCTAACTTCTTTTTCTATTCTTTGAAAATATTACTGGAACTACCTACATAAAATATTCAATTTTTATCTCTCCTCCCTTAACCACTGTCCTAAGGAGTAAAAGTTTAGACTAAATGTATGCTTACTTCAAAATATCCACTCTTTCACCCAGAAGGTAAATTAAAGTAGATCCTAATCCTGAAGCTATTCAATCATTTATTTATAGATCTATCATCTCAGTTAAAAAAACAAAAGGAATAAAAAGTTCTGCCACTGTAATTACCTTTATTTTCATTCATAAAAGAAATCTTAGATTTCTTTGATCTGGCACTTAACTATATACAGTGAACTTCTAGGTAGTTCTAATGAGAGTTTATGATCCTTTGAAGTTCTAGTACAGTATTAAGTCTCTTTTTTTTTTTGTTGTTCCGAAAGAGTTTTCATTTAAAAAAAAAAAAAAAAGGAATGAAGAATGACCCATACCTTCCATCTTCTAGTTGAAGGGCTCTCAAGCCTGCTAGGCAAGCTTCTTTATTTACTCGGCTTAAGTCGTCTCCAAGAATAACTAAGCATGAAAGGCCAGTGTAGGTCATAGCTATGTGGCCACTATCATAAGGATGAGCTGTCCCAGGATTCTAAATTCAAAATTAATATAATGTTAATAAAGTAATTATAATATCCCATTAAGTAATTTGACGTAAGTTTTCTGTAAACAGTAAAATTAAATGTTGTTTATATTGATTTGTAAAGATATCTGACTAAGCAAGAAAACCAAACCTGTATTTACATAAGTCTCAATATGAGTATGACCACAAGCATTCCAGGCTACATAACTTTTAAATCTATCCTAGAAATCTCAAGCTTTATGGAAGTATTTGTGATATTCAAATAAACCAAACTATCTGAACTTCATAATTAAATATCACAATTGTAATTGCCATATAAAAATATTAAAAACCAATACAGTGGAAAACCTTATCATTCTTCTCTCATATAGTTTAATTATTTGAGTCTCTAATCTACACAAGCACTTAGACTAGCAAAAAAATTTTAAAAATGAAAAAGAAAAATACAAAGAAGAGCTCAAAACACTAAAACTGACAAATTCTCCACAAATAAATCATGGTTTCTAAAATTTACAGCCTAACTGGGTATTGCTTGCAAAAAGTGTTTTATGAAGCCTACGCTCTTACAGAGGGAAGACTATGAGACTAGCATTTGCCCAGGCAGGGCTGGGAAGTCAGACTAGGATGCCCAAATTATCACAATATGGGTTGGATTAGTCCAATTGATTTGACTGTTTCAACAGAAGATAATCACAAATAGTTATCAAAGATCTCTTAAAGCTTTATAAAACATGTGACACCTTGCAGGAAATCCTATAAAAGGCCCTGGGAGTTGGCAACGGCATAGATAAAATTTGATTTTAAAAATTGATTAGTATGCCAAGTAACTTCACGTTTCACAATGTACAAAGCATTAAGAGTTTCATAATTTCAAACAGTCAGGCAATCTATCCAATTAATTGACTATTTTAAAAAGCTGATTTCTCTTGAAAAATGTCGTATTTCATGTTGTACTAATTTATTTCTAAGTTTAAAAAAGTTTTACTTTTGATAGAAAAAAAGCATATTTTTAATTGATCTTTCTTACAGGTTTTCCCTCTGTTCAGTTTGGGTTCATCGATAACTGTTTTAAATACTAGAATAATTGCTCATAATGCTATAGTGTTAAAATGAAATTTGTACCAAAGTTTTGGTTAAAATAGACTCCTCTGCCTTACATAATAAATGTTAACTTCTACAACCATTAAAAGGCATCAAATCCTGGCTCAAGAAGTATCTTGGCTTGCTTCATTTTCCTCATTTTGGAAAACAGAGATATTAGTATCTACCTCATAGGATTACTATGAGGAATAAATGAAGTTACCATCTATAAAGATGTTAGTTATCATGATGATATACAAGAGCAAGGCAAATATCAAAAGGGCCACTACTTCTCTGGAATCATGACCCAAGGGTCTTGGCATCATAACAAAAATCACTTATTTTCCTGCCCAATGACCTTCTGTGGTTCCACACAGAATAATTTGCATGGTGTTCAATACTACCTATAATATAAACCCACTCAACCCATCCACCCTTTTATATACACCATTCTTTATATGGTCCCACAAATACGCTAAGCAAATTTTAGTCTTGATACCTCTTTCATTCTAAGTTCCTCCTTATAACTGATGTTCTAATTCTGCTGGTTATTTTATTCTATATTTATAATTGCCTTTTATGAACTCCGATAGCATGTATCATTTTTTGGTACTTAAAACTAAACTTCTGCTATGTTAAAAGCACTGTGGGGGATCCAAACATAAATCAAACGTGGACTTTAAGGGCAGAAAAGGGCTCTGCTCAAATAAGAATGTAATGAATGCTATAAGGAAAAAATAGTAATACACGGATTTAAATAAGGGATTCTTTTCTGCAGCAGAGGATGAGCTTAGAAGGGGAGAAGGCATTATAAGTAACAGAAAAAATATAGGCAAGGGTATGTGTATTAAGGATAATACATAATTCAACAGACAGGATGGGATTTGTGAAGGAAAACAGTGAGAAAAGTGGGTTACTGCTTCTCAAAATGTGCTCTGTGGGCACTAGAGGTCCTGCGCGTACGTCGGGTAAGCCGATGGTCCACAGGTAGTTTGGTGGGTTCAAAAGAAAAAGCAATGACACTATTTTATTTATATATGTACTGGACAATCCTCTGTGCCTCCTAAGATTCTCTTAGCCCCATCCATCTTCTGTATTCTCAGCCACGACCCTGAGTGATAATTCCTTGTGGGATTATATGATTCTACCTGGAATCTCCAGCTAGTTCCACTGCTAAGAATTCAGATGAACTGTAACAAAGCATGGAGTAGGACCTAGCTTCCCCAGAAGATGCTAAGGGTCCAAGCGACTACTTTCAGGAGAATTTCTGAAGGGCAAAAATAGTTTATTCTTCAATTTTATTCCTGTTATTTTGAAAATGCCTGGCGGGGTGGGCGTGGAGTGGAAAGGATCTTTTAGAAGTAAAAATGTACTCCAGCAATTATAGGTATATATCTGTATACGGTCCAGTACTGTACCAATGTCATGACACATAGATACCCTGTCTGTTAGGACTAAGTGGAGAGCCACCTTTATTCAGGCCTGACTTAAGTTGGAAAATATTACATATATGGAAAAAAAGACAAATCTTAATGAATACATTGTTTTTATATTCTCTACTAAGAGTAATGAGCACACATGATTGGAGACACCTTGGTAAACTCCTATGACCTTGACACAGGCAAGCTGGTCTGTGGCTTGGGGCAGTGGAAGAAAGTTGAAGCACTGCTCTATCAAATCATGCCATCTTCTCCAAAACTGCTACTTTTTATTCCAAAAATTTGAGACAGACTAAGGAAAAACTGGCAGCACATCATCTGCCTTCAGCTTTTGACTGAATACAAACCTTGACTTGTTCAGTATAGTCAGATACTACTAGCTTGTAACCATGATATAAGCTTATTGACACCATCTAGGAAAAGCTCCTACTGTCTAAGGCCTCTTGGAACAAGAGCAGAATAAGTTATTCTTTGCTTTCTACTGAAGAAAAATATTGATATTTTGTGCACAGATCAAACAAATAAACCAAACAGCCCAAGCCAGTTGCTATCAGGTCAGTTCTGATTCTTGGTGACCCTATGTGTGTCAGAGTAGAACTGTGCTCCACAGAGTTTTCAATGGCTGTGATGTTTTGGAAGTAGACCGCCAGATCTTTCTTCTGAGGTACCTCTGGGTTGATTCAAACTGCCAACTGTTTGGTTAGTAGCTCAGTCCTAACATCTGCAGCTTGATAACACATCTAAATCTGCTTCCTTGAAGAAAAAAGGCTCACTTTGTTAGGATTCACTGCTTTCTACCCTGGCATGTGCTGATACCAAAGCTTCTGCCTATAACCCTGAAGAAGTTCTGCCCAGTGCCACAAAGATCATTAAATTCACTACTGGGGTCTTTAATCACTGCCTTGGAAAGAGCTATATGTAACAAATGTGTAAAGTGGCCATAGTAGTAACAGCATCAGAGCTTGTCTAACGGAAGGGGGAATAATGCGAATCAAGATCAGCCTAAATCTGATTCCCATGAGGTAGAGGTCAGACATACCTCCACCCTTCAACCCTTTCACTAATTCTGACACCAACCCCCCTGGCACTCTCTACTTCTCTTCTGGGTTTGACTGGGTTTGATAATCCATTGCGATGGCCACATAGAACTTACAGACCATACTTAGAGTTAAGTGGTTTATTAAGGAACAGGGTACAACATAGAATCAAGATCAACAGGCTACAACTCAGGATCAGGATCAGGAAGCATACAGGCAGTCTCTCTTCTTCAGTGCAGGAGAGCTCTCTCAGCCCCCTGAGGACAGGCTCCTCTTGGCCCTGCCATTTGTCACCACTGACTCTGCCACTGGGCCCTTCTGGGCCTCTAGCTGTCTTCAGTATTACAGCTCTTTTAGGAGGTTTCTTGACTTCTCTCTCTCTCTGCTTCTTTTCTCTTCTTTCTTTCTTCTGCTGCTTCCTGCTGCTTCTCTTCCTGCTTCTTTCTGTCTGAAAAGCTTCTGTGGGGTTGGCTGCACATATACACAACTCCTTGTCAATTTCAAGGCATGGCCCTGCCCAGCAGGGGTCAGAAACTGGCCAATTTCCTCTCTGGAAGCCAGATACTCCATCTGCATAGTAGGCTATAGTAACTTAATTTGCATAGTCCATAGTCACTTCATTTGCATTGTATATTGACCAATCCCTACAAGGTGCATTCCAATCACAGGGCAGGCTGCAGTCTAGGCCAGACAAAAAGTATTAAACCAAGTTGTTTACAGCTTACCCAGGAAGTATAACAAAACTTCAGGGGTAGAAAACTAGGGCAAAGGTACTCCTCAGGGTTTAGGGTAATAATCTCTCAAGCTGTTCCTCCAAAGACCCAAGGTAAAAGGCCACATAAAGGAATTCACTTCACCAGAGTCACATTTTTTTTTGTAATAATTAAGGGAAACTTCTGTGTGTATATATGGATTGTGCATTCTTCCAGGAAGTAAGGTAATCAGAGATTTCCTTCAAGGGGTTTCAGTTCACAATATGCATTACATAGTATTTAGCTATACTGAAATTTGGAAGCCTGTTTCTTTCTGTAGAATGCTTTAGTTTTCATTCTCACTAAAATCTCATCTCCCTTCTCCCTCCTCCTGACCCAAAGAGAACTAACCTTTGATGGATTGAATGGAATACCCAGGTATGAAGAGCCTCGGAAACCACAGCGATTTAAATTTGATCCTAGAAAATGAAAACATGTAGTTATGTACAGTATACCTTGTTTTTGTACAAATCTTAAAGTAGTTCAATTTTACAATTTTCAGAAACAGAGTATTTTAGTACCTAATCCTTTGTCACTGTTTCAATTTTCATGTTTGCTAGTGTTAAATGCTTACTACATGCCAGATCTGTTCCAGGTACTTCGTGAGAATTTTCTCATTTAATTCTCACACCAATCATAGACAAAATAATGATTTTCTACCAGGTACCTTTTATTTGTAGCCACTTTAAAACATATAAAATGCTTTCATACTTTTCCTTTGTGGCCATTTTTTATGTGGTCAACATAGTCAATCTCCCATTCTAAAGAATATAAAGCAGAAGCCCAGAGGTTAAATGATATGTTTGAGGTAACAGTCAGTTAATGACAAAATAGGGTGTAGAATCCCAACTTGTTACCCAGTGTCTTTCTACTTTAACTCATTGCTTCCTTACACGCGACCAAGCTAACAGTATAAATGGCTCTATAATCACGGGGGAAAAAGATGTATACTTTGTATTTTAGTATTAGACAGGCCTGCATTCTGAATCCAATAACCTACTTCACTTTGAAGTATACAAAAAACCAGTTGCAGTCAAGCTGATTCCAACTCAGGGCGACCCCATATGTGTCAGAGCAGAACTGTGCTTCACAAAGTTTTCAATGGCTGACATATAGAGAGCACTATAAATTAGCATTTTATCTCTACTCACTCAATGTATGTTTCCTCACACAAATATTTTTTCTAGGCAAAATTTTCATTTTTTAAGATATCAATGGAATGTAAACTGAAAACATAAGAAAGAAAACAGTCACATCCACAATAATAATGAGCTATTGGATGGGTGAAATGGCAAATAGTTTTATATATAATTTTACAACAGGAGCAGCAGCCAAAAAACAAAAAAGGATGTATTCGTTGACATTATTTAGGTACAACTAAGTACCTCATGGGATTAGATTTCTTGGTTCGAAGGTTTAGGGTCATACCTTTGTGGGTCTATCCAGTCAATTGGTCTATCGCTGTTTTCAATTTCTGCTCTACCTCCTGACTGAGTGAGCAGCACCTGGGGTATTAAAAGCTTGCAAGATACAAGATACAATAATTGGTTTCTAATCACCTGGAGCAGTAGGAGGAGGAGACCCAGGAACTGGAGAGGAAGTAGACTGCAGGTATAATCGCCTCCATGAACGACTACTTCCTTTCCATGAGACCAGAAGAAATGGTCGGTGCCTGGCAACCATTACTGAACGTTTTGATCAAGGACCCAGTAGATGGATCCTGATCAAAAGGAAGAAGAAATGTAGAAGAAAATGTCATATTCTTACAGAACCAGATTTACTGGATCTATTAAAATTGGGGGAAACCCCAAATCTATGCCCTGAAATAATCTTTAAACCTTGACCTGAAACTATCCTATGAAGTAATCTTTAAACTAAACAACAGTTCAGCTCAATTAATAAAGAATGCCACCCTTGAGCACTGTGCTCTTTTAAAGAATTATTTATATGAGATGACGCTGACAACAGTAACTCTAAAGCACAGATGAGAACTTTAAGGGGCACAGAGAACAAAAGTTAATGGTGGTGAAACAATATGGGTAGAGATAGAATGGTGACACAATGTGAAGAATGTAACCAATGACGATGAACTGTACGTGCAGAAACTGCTGAATGGGTATATGTTCTGTTGTATATATTTTCTCTCTCTCTCTCTCACACACACACATACACAAACACACACACAGAGCTATCTTGGGCAGCTTCTTAATCCTGGGCAAGCAATCACTCTTGCTGGTTGTTATTAGTTGACTTTCAGTCGATTATGACTCATGGCCGACCCCATGTATGCAGACAGAACTGCTCCATAGGGTTTTTAAGGCCGTGGCCTTTTGGAAGCAGATTGCCAGGTCTTTCTTCCAAGGCATCTCTGGGTAGGTTCAAACTGCCAACCTTATGGCCAGTAAGCACTAACCATTTGCACCACCCAGGGATGTTTGTTTCGCTGGTAGCCCTCCATTAAAATTTGATCCTATTTCTACTTTTGAAGAAAGCAAGCTCTGATTTCATCTTTAAAGTCTAAGTTTATATTTCCACTAAGAAGGCTTTCTTGAGCCCCCTCCTAAGTTAGATAATTCTGCCAGGTGTTACACAGAGGCTGAAATGTAGCAGGGGCTCAATAAATACCTGTTTCTGAATGAAATATCATTTTCTCAGAGGTGACTAAATCAATGAATGAATGACTAACATTTCTATTTGCTTACCTCTGACTTTTAGCTTGGTTAAATTAGTAAATTTCTGAAAAGCAGAAAAAAATATTGATGCTCAAAAATACCGCATAAGGTCAGAAGGTTATAGTTAAAAGCACAGACACTCAGAATCAAACTCAAGTTCCCATTCTTACTAGCATTGTGTTCTGTATGCAAGTAACTTAACCTCTGAGCTAGCTGCTTCCATTTTTAAACTAGGAATAGTACATTTATCTTGCAGGGTTCTAGTAATGGTTAAACTAAGACTTAATAAACAGCAATCATTTAAAATGAGTTAGATTTTATCTGCCAAGTGAAACAGGAGGAAACTAACAGCTACTGTTGTAGTTTGCAGAAAGTTTCTTTAAAGTAAAAATGCCTTCACTTCTCCCTTTTCAAAAAGGAGAGCACATAATGTTATATTGAAAAAAGCATTACGATCCTAGGCATCAAGAGTCACAGTACGTGGAAAAGACAATGCAATATTTCTTGCCCTCTTCTAAAATGTGTACGGACTATGAAGCTTAGTTTATTTCAGTAAAAACAATAAAGAAGATATATCTTAACCTTTTCTATGGAAAGCTGATTAACATTAAATACCATAAGATACCAAGAAAAAAGACTCACTGAGTTTTCAGCCTCACACTTAAATCCTAATGTTTTTAAAATGATGCTCATTAAGTGACAACATTTCAATAATTTTAAAAGATTCAGTAGGTACTCCTTTCTGGTTCCTGTCAAGATTTGTCTGCTGTTGTACTTTCTTTTATAATTCTGGTAAGCTTATCTATTCATGAAAATTACTGAAGTATAAACATGCAATTCATTCCAAATTTACAACTAGATATATACTTAGGGTAAACTTTTAAACTCCTTTGGAGGTTACCAAATAGCTCCATCTAGTGCTCCTATTAGTAGCAAATCAAACAAGAAGTTCTTAGTGTGGTCTGTTTATCACAATCAATTGCATAGTTTGAAAAAAATACAAATGTCTTCTCGGTCCCAGCCCAGGCCTGCATCAAAACTCTGAGGGTGGGGGCTGGACAATCATACTAAAAAAAAAAAAAAAAAGAAATCCGTTTGATACACAGTCAGAATCGAGAACCACTGATCTGGTGAATACGTCCTCCACTTTCATAGAGTCATAGTCGAATTAGTTTATCTTCTTATATGCAAATAGTTTAGACAGCAACAAATCACAAAAATCCAAATTACTTCACAAGAATGAAAACTGGGTAGGTAGGAAGAAAAGCAACAGCAGCAAAAATGGGAATATGTATGTGGTTGTAATAGGTGTGTGTGACTGTGTAAGAGTATGTGTTGTTGTTAGATGACGTCCAGTTGTTTCCAACTCATAGTGACCCCACGTACAAAAGAATGAAACACTGCCTAGTCCTGCGCCACCCTCACAATCATTGTTATGTTTGAGCCCATTCTTACAGCCAGTGTGTCAATTCATCTCTTTGAGGGTCTTCCTCTTTGTTGCTGACCCTCTACGCTACCAAGCATGATGCCCTTCTCCAGGGCCTGGACCCTCCTGATAACATGCCCAAAGTACATGAGACTAGTCTCACCATTCCTGCTTCTAAGGAGCACTCTGGCTGAACTTCTTCCAAGACAGATATGTATGTATAGGGGTAAATACAGCGTATGCACAGGGGTGTATAACTAGAGAATGTAATGTGTTTAGCTATCAACTATAAGGAAAAACAATCCCTTCTGCAGTGCAATGGATCACTTTTGTGTGGCCTTTCTCATCACGGTCTTGTAACTTCCATCCAAGTGATTGGGTGGGATTGTACAAATAAAGTAATTGTGGCCCATCAAGGGGACTGGTCAGTTTTGTCATCCTCCTAGGCTTAAAATGAGCCAACCCAGAAGCAGGAAGACAGGATTTCACTACCACCAAGGAAGAAGAGCCAAGAATGGAGCACATCCTTTAGACCCGGAATCCCTGTGCTAAGAAGCTCCTGGAACCAGGAGAAAGAGACAGAGACGGTGCTGTAACAATGAAGACAGCGAGAAGCGGTGGCAGAGAAATGGCAGCTGGATAGACCAGCAAGAAACGGTGCAGTGAAGAGAAAGCTGAGGGCCTTTTGGCAGGAGGCTTGCTGGAGGAGTAGGGTGCCTCCGACAACTTAGTGGAGCTAGGTTTGCTAAACAGAGCTGACTGCCTTTGGGCCACAGCCTAGGGTTGGAGTGTGGTGCCTCTAGGCACTTATCAGTGGAGCTAAAAGAGATTTGTAATACTTGCCAGTGTAGGGCTGAGGCTGAGGAGCCAGAGAGAGGCGTGCCTGCAGGCAGAGTTGAAAAGAGGCTATCCTGATGGAAGAACTGTTATCTTGAGCATTCCCGAACCTGGATAGTAACCTGTTACTTCCTTAATAAACATAATCGTGCGTATTGTCTGTGAGTTGTATGTGGCCACTGCAATGAATTACTGAACTCAGCAGAGAAGTAGAGTGCTGTGGGAGGGACAGCTGGTGTGAGAACTGGTAAAGATGGTGAAGAGAGGAGGTATATCTGACCTCTGCTTCACAGGAATCAGCCTTGGCTGTTGATCTTGATTCTCCTTTCCCCCTGTGAAGTTAAAGGAGGTCAGACGCAGACCCCATGCCATTTTTACTCCTTTATTTGTGTATCTACACATGGAAGACAATTATTAACCTGGGTCATATAACTTACTTTAAAACTTAGGGTTTTATTATTAAGCTCATAGTAAAAACCAATTATGTGTCAAGCATTATAAAGACATTGTATTAAGGTATTTAAAAAAAAGAAAAGAAAATGGTTATAAACTTGTAAAATGTCAAACTTCAATTAGAGTTTAACCAGATGAGTTGCTTTTCATAAGAAAGAAGTGCATGTCCCTTCTTTTAAGAGACAATGGCATTATAAAAGATAAAATAAAAATATGGTTCAAATTATATATGGGTACTTCAAATAAAGGACAGCTCTTAGGCTAAAATATCACCAGACAATAGTGATAAATGATTAATAAATGGTGGTCATGCTGCTTAGATATAATTAAAAATCTGATTTAGTTATATTCTTAACTTTCTGATGTCCATTTTAAAAGTTAGGTTTCTGCACTACACAAACAATTCAAGTAAAGAATATAAAATTTTATCAATGTAAAATCAGATACTTATATTTTATGAATACACCCACTCCTCACTATCAACATGGTTAAGGTCCAAAGATCAGGTCGTTATGTGAAAATCAGTTTTACATGAAAATGGAAGATGACCACATCAGATCATAAAATGAGGGGTTGATTACATCATCACATAACTGCCAAATTACATCATTACATAACTACTAAATTACATCATTACACAACTGCCAAACCATTGAAGATTATGGCCCAGCCAAGCTGATATATAACCTTAACCATCACAGTCAACAATACTCTCACCTCACATCTTAGTGTTCGCCAGAAGTGTGCCACTAATGCACAAAATAGTTAAACAGCAGATTTTTCTACTACTGTCATAAATGTGAAATGTCAGATAATGAGATAGTCGATAAGCGAGGATTAGGTGTATAAATAAATAATACTTCATAAGTCTCAAACTGCCACTTGCCTATCAGTTCGTCATACTGTGGTCGCTTGAGTGTTGCTGTGATGCTGGAAGCTATGCCACTGGTATTTCAAATACTAGCAGAGCCACTCATGGTGGACAGGTTTCAGTGGAGCTGACAGACTAGGAAGGACCTGGTGATCTACTTCTAAAAAATTGGCCAACGAAACCCTTATGAATAGCAGCAGAACATTATCTTATACAGCACTGAAAAATGAGCCTCTCAGGTTGGAAGGCACTCAAAATACAAGTGGGGAAAAGCTGCCTCCTAAAAGTAGAGTTGACATGGATGGAGTAAAGCTTTGAAGACTTTCATTTGCTGCTGTGGCATGACTTAAAATGAGAAAAAATAGTTGCAAACATGCATTAATAATCGGAATGTGGAACGTATAAAGTATGAATCAAAGAAAATTGGAAGTGGTCAAAAATGAAATGGAATGCATAAAGATTGACATCCTAGGCATTAGTGAGCTGAAATGGATTCATATTGGCCATTTTCAATCGAAACGATCATATGGTCTACTATGCTGGGAATGACAAACTAAAGAGAAATGGCAACACATTCACGGTCAAAAAAGAGCATTTCAAGATCTATCCTGAAGTACAATGCTGTCAGTGAAAGGATAACATCCATTAATCTACAAGGAAAACCAGTTAATATGACTGTCTTAGGCTGAGTTCTCTAAAGAAGTAAAACCAGTGAAGCGTGTAGACAGACTTGATTTATCTCAAGTAAACAGCTCACACAGTAGTAGAGGCTGGCAAGTCCCAACTCTGTGGGTCAGGGGTCAGGCTAGAGATTTCTACTGACTCATGTAGCTGCAGGAGCCAACAAACTCAAGATCGGCAGGTGAGATGGCAGACTGCTGGCTCAAGTCCCAAGAACTGGAGGTCAGATGATGACGAGCGAATGCAAGATCCAAAGTGAGCAAAATCCAGCGAGCTTTGCCAGAACATCCATATATATTGGATCCAGGTCACACTCCTGAGGAAATTCCCCTTACAAATGATTGGCTGATCACATCAGATTATATCATGGAGGTGATTACATTACATCACAAAATGGAGGGTAACTATATCATTACACAACTACCAAATTACATCATTTCAAAACTGTCTAACCACTGAAAATTATGGCCCAGCCAAGCTGACACACAACCTTAACCATCACAACAACTATTATTCAAATTAATGCACCAAACACTAATGCCAAAGATGAACTGAAGCTTTTGACCAATTTCTGCAGTCTGAAGTTGATGAAGCATGCAATCAACATGCATTGATAATTACTGCTGATTGGAATAAGTTGGAAACAAAGAAGAAGGATAAGCAGTTGGAAAATACGACCTCGGTGAGACAGAAATGATGAAAGTGTTAAAAAGCAAAGATGTCACTTTGAGGACTAAGATGTGCCTGACCCAAGCCATGGTATTTTCAATTGCCTCATATGCATGTGAAAGCTGGACAATAAATAAGTAGACCAAAGAATTGATACCTTTGAATTATGGTATTGGCAGAGAATACTGAATATACCATGGAATGCCAGAAGAATAAACAAATCTGTTTTAGGAGAAGTACAGCCAGGATGCTTCTTAGAAGCGAGGATGGCAAGACTTTGTCTCACATATTTTGAACATGCTATCAGGAGGGACCAGTATCTGGAGAAGGACATAATGCTTGATAATGTAGAGGGTCAGCAAAAAAGACGAAGACCGTCAATGAGAGGGACTGACACTGTGGCTGCAATAGTGGGCTCAACCACAGCAATAACTGTGAGGATGGCACAGGACCAGGCAGTGTTTCATTCTATTGTATACAGGGTCACTGTGAGAAGGAACCCACTTGATGGCACATAACAGCAACAACAGGTGTCAAAAAACATAAGGGCTCCTAGAAATAGGACACACCTTACATAATCCTTGTTTAATGACATTAAGAGAGACCCAGACACAGTTCATAAAAAAATCCTAGGGCTAAAAATATTTTTTTCTACATCTATTTTCTGTATTTCACTAATGAGTTTTAGACATGGGACTCTGACCAATTAAAGAAAAGGCAGGCGGGAGACTGACTTTCTTTCACAGAGATTAGAGATCTAATAGCATTTCCTCCAACATAACAGTTAATTGAGAATTCAGAATTACAATTGGACTGTGAAAATGATCTACAGACTGTGATCATGCCATACTACAAGGATATAGTTTAGAAAGTTATGGACATAAACCAACCACTGTGGATAACCTTAGCAAAAAATTCTACATCTACAATGTTTCCAAAAGCTGTTCTCTACAATTTTTAACATTTGCCAACATGCCTGATTTAGCCATACGAAAGAATACTTACTCTTTAAGCATGTTATTTAAAAACAAACAAGCCAGCAATCCAAAAAATCTACTATATAATAATTAAGCATTTTATCTTTTAATATTAAACCACCTCATCTACATTTCCAAACACTTAATTCTAATATTTTATGGGGTCTATTAAGGAAAAGATACTAGATGTATTTTCCTTTATAGCCACAAAATAGCTTCAGAGCTCTCATGAGAAATTCTGTATCTTACAGATAAACATGCATGATAAAACAAAACACCTACTGCACTGAATCAGTATTCTGTAATAGAAATATCAAAGGGCTAGATTCTAATCTTGTTTCCAGCCTTAACTAGTTGTATGACTGTGGCCAAATATTATTATTAATCTCTCTGGACATCGTATCATCATTGTAAAATGACTATAATATGCTTGTCACGCTCTGTTCTAGCTTTTTATTCTCTGGCTGTGCCCTTGATCAGAGAAAGAAATGCACTATTCCCAGCCTGATCCCTTGTATTTCCTAAGAATTTCTTCTTGAGGCTCATGAGAAGGCCTCCAACTCCCCAGTGATATGACCACACACTTATTAGTACGACACCACTAGGGTTTTTACAATCCTGGTGTTACATGGTGGTCTGGGTTAATTTTGATTAAATATTCACAATGTACTTGATACATGTTAGTCTTGTTACATAAGGCTCCACCAGGGAACTATATACTTAATAAAGAGACACTGAGACTTGGAGTCAAAAGCTCCAATTTCAGTCTCACTCAGTCACTTAGAATCTGTGTGTGGCCTAAGGCAAGTCTCTTAATCACTTTGTCTCTCAGTTTCCTCCTCTGGGGAAAGCAGATGAAGAACAAATCTGATGGTGTATTTGAAAGTCCTTTGAAAATTAAAAAATATTAAATAATGTATGGCAGAAATAATGCAAAATATCAATTTTTGTATAAAACCAATGTAACTTTAAGTTTAGTTTTTAATCATTTACTTTGTTCTATTTTGAAGTGAGGGTAAGCTAAGAATTTTTCTAATTTAAATGTTTACATATAAAACTGCATATTTATTGTAAACATTCAAAAAATGGAAGTACGTAGAAGGAAATTTTAAGTATCTGATCCTGTCATCTTAGACCCTAACTCCATTCCCATCTATTTCCCTCTCCACAAAGGTCTTCTATATGTGCTTTCAGAGCTTTCGTATGCATTTATAGTCAAATAGATTACTAAAAAAAAAAAACTTGGTACATATAGGAACTTATCACTTAACCATTATGACGGACACAGTCCCATGTCAGTACATATATAGATCCACTCATTCTTTTTATTACAGCACAGTATTATTTACTGTGCCGTACTTTATTTAACTGTCACTTCTCATACCTATTTACTTCGCTCGCTACTGTGACAAACAATACTAAAACAAACAAGTTTCTACGTATATTTTTTTGTGCATACATAAGAATGACAAATAAGATAAAAAATTATCTGCTAAAATGCCCTTCAAACGTTGTAATAATTTTTATTCCATCAAGACAATATGAAAATGCTCTTTCCCCCACATTGTCGCCAACTTTTAAAAACGTTTTGCTCAACTGACATGTAAGGTAAAAAATTACATAACAACATCACTTCAGTTGCATTTACCTGATTTCTAGTAACATTAATCATTTCTTCATATTTACTGACTGCCTGCATTTCTTCTTTTGTGACTACTTATTCATAAATTTTGCTGTTTTCTAAAGGGTGGTGCGTCACCTTCTCAATCTTTAAGAATTCTTTAGGCCCTAGGCAGAAGCACCACGCCGTCCCTCCACAGCAAAGATCCGAAATACTAAGCCGAAAAGAGAAAACAACAATCCTGAAACCCTAAAAAATCAAATGAAGAGATAAAGAACTCAGCCAAGCACCAAATGGAGTGAGAAAACTGACAGAAAACAGAGAATGAGGAGAGATTCCTGCAGAGGTCCCCTATCAGCTAACGCAGCGCGGATCCGCCATCTTGGACTCCTATCGGAGACCAGCAAACGGGGTACGAGAAAGCAGCTTCACGGAGCTTCCAGCGGGAGACAAAACAACTGGTAATTTGCTAAGAAGAAACTCAGCAAAGATACAGAAGACCTAAAGGGCACAATCAGCCAGCTTGGCCTCATAGACATATACAGAACACTCCATCCAACCGCTGCAAAGTACACATTCTTTTCCAATGCACATGGAACGTTCTCCAGAATAGGCCACATCTTAGGCCACAGAGCAATCAACAAGATCCAAAACGTTGAGATAATTCAAAGTATATTCTCTGACCATAATGCCATCAAGGTAGAAATTAACAACAGAAAGAGCAAGGAAAATAAATCAATTACATGGAAACTGAATAATACCCTGCTTACACATCAGTGGGTAATAGAAGAAATCAGAGATGGAATCAAAAAATTCCTAGAATCAAATGAGAATGAAAACACATCATGCCAAAACCTTTGGGACAAAGCAAAGGCTGTCCTCAGAGGACAATTTATAGCAATAGATGCACATATAAAAAAGAAGAAAGGGAAAAAATCAAAACATTAACTACACAACTCAAACAAATAGAAAGAGAACAGCAAAAAAACCCCACAGCCACTGGAAGAAAGGAAATAGTAAAGGTCAGAGAAGAAATACATGAAATAGAGAATAGAAAAACAATAGAAAGAATCAACAAAACCAAAAGTTGGTTCCTTGAAAGAAGCAACAAAATCAATAAACCACTGGCCAGACCGACAAAAGAAAAACAGGAGAGGACACAAATAACACAAATAAGAAATGAAATGGGGGACATTACAACAGACCCAATGGAAATAAAAAGGATTATAACAGAATATTATGAAAAACTATACTCCAACAAATTTGAAAACCTAGAGGAAACGGATAAATTTCTAGAAACACACTACCTATCCAAACTACAACAAAGTGATGTTGAAAATCTGAACAGACCCATAACAAGAGAAGAGATTGAAAAGGTAATAAAAAAACTCCCAACCAAAAAAAGCCCTGACCCAGATGGCTTCACTGGACAATTCTACAAAACATTTACAGAAGAGCTTGTACCAGTACTACTCAAGCTATTTCAGAACATAGAAAAGGAAGCAACACTTCCAAATTCATTCTATGAAGCCAGCATAACGCTGATACCAAAACGAGGCAAAGACGTCAGAAACAAAGAAAATTACAGACCACTCTCTCTCATGAATATAGATGCAAAAATTCTGAACAAAATTCTATCCAATAGAATTCAGCATCATATCAAAAAAATAATACACCAGGACCAAGCAGGATTCATACCAGGTATGCAAGGATGGTTCAACATCAGAAAATCAATCAATGTAATCCACCACATAAACAAAAGGAAAGAAAAGAATCACAAGATCATCTCAATTGATGCAGAAAAGGCATTTGACAAAGTCCAACACCCATTCCTGATAAAAACTCTCAATCAAATAGGTATAGAAGGGAAATTTCTCTACATAATAAAGGGCATCTATGCAAAACCAACGGCCAACATCATTCTTAATGAAGACAGGCTAAAAACATTCACATTGAGAACAGAAACAAGACAAGGATGCCCTTTATCACCACTCCTATTTAACATTGTGCTGGAAGTTCTAGCTAGAGTACTAAGGCAGGAAAAAGAAATAAAGGCATCCAAATTGGTAATGAAGAAGTTAAACTGTCCCTGTTTGCAGATGATATGACACTATACATAGAAAACCCTAAAGACTCCATGAGAAATCTATTGGAACTAACAGAAAGATTGAGCAGAGTAACAGGATACAAGATAAACATACAAAAATCAGTTGGATTCCTATACACCAATAAGAAGAACGATGAAAAGGAAATCAGGAAAACAATACCATTTATAATAGCCCCTAAAAAGATAAAATACTTAGGAATAAATCTAACCAGGGATATAAAAGACCTATACAAAGAAAACTACAAAACACTACTGGAAGAAACCCAAAGGGATCTACATAGATGGAAAAACATACCATGCTCATGGATAGGTAGACTCAACATTGTGAAAATGACAATTCTACCCAAAGCAATTTACAAATACAATGCAATCCCGATCCAAATACCAACAACATTCTTCAAAAAGATGGAAAACCTAATCATTAACCTTATATGGAAAGGGAAGAAGCCCCGAGAATAAAGCACTACTGAAGAAAAATAATAAAGTTGGAGGACTCACACTACCTGACTTCAGAACCTACTATACAGCTACAGCAGTCAAAACAGTCTGGTACTGGTACAACGACAGATACGTTGACCAATGGAACAGAATTGAGAACCCAGATGGAAATCCATCCACCTACGGTCACCTGATCTTCGACAAGGGCCTAAAATCCATCAAATGGTGCTGGCAAAACTGGATATCCATCTACAAAAAAATGAAACAGGACCCATACCTCACGCCGTATACACAAACTACTTCAAAATGGATCAAAGACCTGAATATAAAGCCTAAAACTATAAAGTTCATAGACGAAAAAACAGGACCAACACTACAGGCCTTAATACATGGCATTAACAGGATACATACCATAACCATCAACGCACAAACCCCAGACAATAAGCTAGATAACTGGGATCTTCTAAAAATCCAACACCTATGCTCTTCAAAAGACTTCAACAAAAGAGTAAAAAGAGAACCTACAGACTTGGAAAAAATTTTTGGACAGTGTAAGTCAGACAAAGGTCTAATCTCCATAATCTACAAGAAAATCCAACACCTCTACAACAAAAAGACAAATAATCCTATTAGAAAATGGGCAAAGGAAATGAATAGACACTTCACCAAAGAAGACATTCAAGCGGCCAACAGACACATGAGGAAATGCTTGCGATCACTAGCCATTAGAGAAATGCAAATTAAAACCACAACAAGATACCATCTCACCCTGGCATTACTGGCACGAATCAAAAACACTGTTGGAGGGGCTGCAGGAGATCGGAACTCTTATGCACCGCTCGTGGGAATGCAAAATGATACAATCATTTGGAAAATGCTATGGCGTTTCCCCAGAAAGCTAGAAATAGACATACCATTCGATCCAGCAATCCCACTCCTAGGAATATATCCTAGAGAAGAGTCGTCACTCGAAAAGACATACGCACACCTATGTTCATGGCAGCTTTGTTCACAACAGCAAAATGATGGAAACAACCTAGATGCCCATCAACAGATGAATGGATAAACAAACTATGGTACATACACACAATGGAGTACTATGCAACAATAAAGAACAACAATGAATCTGTGAACCATCTCATAACATGGATGAAACTGGAGAACATTATGCTGAGTGAAATAAGTCAATCACAATAGGACAAATATTGTATGAGACCTCTATTGTAAAAACCCATGAAAAAGTTCACACACAAAATGTAACAATCTTTGTTGGTTACCACGGCTGGGAGGGGTGTGGGGGAAATACTAAATAGGCAATAGATAAGTGGTGTCTTGGGTGAAGGGTGAGACAGTACACAATACAGGGGAAACCAGCACAACTTGTACAAGGAAAGGTCATGGAAGCTCCACAGACACATCCAAACTCCCTGAGGGACTCAATTGCCGGGTGGAGGGCTGTTGGGACCATGGTCTCGGGGAATATCTAGCTCAATTGGCATAGCACAGTTTATAAAGAGAATGTTCTACATTCTACCTTGGTGAGTAGAGTCTGGGGTCTTAAAAGCCTGTGAGCAGCCATCTAGGATACTCCACTGGTCTCATCCGTTTGGGAGCAGGGGAGAATGAAGAGAACAGGATACAAGGAAAAGATTGGTCCGAAGGACTAACGGACCACAGCTGCCAAGGCCTCCACCAGACTGAGTTCAGTACAGCTAGATGGTGCCTGGCTACCACCACTCACTGCTCTGACCAGGATCACAACAGAGGGTTCTGGACAGAGCTGGAGAAGGATGTAGAACAAAATTCTAACTCACAAAATAAAGACCAGATTTACTGGCCTAAAGGAGACTGGAGAAACCCTGAGAGTATGGCTCCCAGACACCCTTTTGGCTCAGTGGTGAAGTCATCTCCGAGTTCACCGTTCAGCCTGGGAGTGGACAGCCCCATAAAACCAAAAGGGACTGATGGGGTACAGCAGTCCAGGGACAAGGGCCAGAAGGCAGAAGGGGACAGGAAAGCTGGTAATAGTGAACCCAAGGTTGAGTAAGGATAGTGTTGATGTGTTGTGAGGTTGTTAACCATTGTCATAGGGCAACATTTGTAGTAACTGTTAAATGAGAAACTATTTTGTTCTGTAAGCCTTCATCTAAAGTGAGAATAGCAGCACAACTGGAAGAGCGTAGTCGACATCAATGAACTGTGCATGTAGAAATTTTTGAAATGGTATATCTTTGGCTATGTATATTTTCACCAAAAAAAAAAAAAAAGGTCGAGAAGGGAGAGGGTTGACATGTTGTGGGGTTGTTAACCAATGTCATAAAACAATATGTGTACTACTGTTTCATGAGAAACTATTTGTTCTGTAAGCTTTCACCTGAAGTACAATAAAAAAACAAAAACAAAAGAATTCTTTATATTCTGGATATTATAAAGCACACATATTTTGAATGCTGGGAAGAAAATGTGTAAATAACATTTTATTTTAATCTCTGTCAACAGATTTTTCAAAAGCATAGTGACAAAAAATGTTACAAAGATAGCATATTTAGAACAGTTTTGAACAAATTAAGGCTAGTATGTTTATTTTTATAATATGATATACATTAAAAATGTGTTCCCAATTACTACTTTGTAAAATGACAAGTTTTTTCACTTTAAAGTCAAAGAGGTATAATTGAACAACACAAAATATACAGGTTATATCTTTCAAAAGTCAGTTTCAGCAAAACATTGAGGTTTCTAAAATCAAACCAAAGATATCAGGATTTCTACTATTTATTTTTTCCAAATGCAACAAGCATGAAATGAGTAGGATGAACAGTTTTTCACTATGGGTATGACATGAGCAATGGGTCCAAAGTAATCAGGAATCATGCTCAATTTACTAATAAACGCAGCTAACAATAACACCACAGTCACAGATTACAAGGGCAAGGAACACCTTGTCATAAATTTAGTCAGGTCCACAGCCTGAAATGTTGGCCTAAGGCAGTAAAGTACCTGAAACCTGCAAAGGAGGCTATTTCTGTTAGAATAATCCCAATTCTGAAATTCTAGAATTGCCTAAAGATGTTACACTCTAATTGCCCAGCACTCAGTGAATGCTGAACGCCCTTATTGTGAAAGTTGTCACACAAAATACACCATTAGTACTTGCTTCTCCCCACTTCCTAATTTTGTTGAGGGTATTTCTATGAAAAAAGTTCTCCTTTATGGCGTCTTTGCGCTATTTAAAAGGCATAAATTGCCCCTACCTCTCAATGTTTCCTTTTAGGAAAAAAAAATTTTAAATAGACAATTTTTATTAGACTACAAAAACTGAATTTTTCTGGAAGGCTAACAGCATGAAATGAAACAGCATCACTTCTACTGTCAGGTTGCTTTTTCCAAGCCCATTCACTGTCCCAAAGGTATTTTCTAGCTTCAAAGCCTTGCTCATTAACATCTCCCACTTGAAGGGCTGTTTTTATCCACAACAAAGGCTGTAAATGCAGATGCTTAGAGGAACCGAAACAAATGTAGACTAGTGAGGTAGTCTGCGTGTAGTGACTGGAGACAGGGCAAGAATGGTCAAAAGGGGCAGTACCAGCCAATTGCTACCATGAGGGAAGACAGGTCCAGCATTATCCCATCTTCCAACTTTTCAAAAGAAACTAGAATTACAGACTCTAATGAGAAAGTTCCTGACTTTAAAATACGGGTAACTAATTCAAATTATTTTATACTACCAGTTGTTTTCATATCAGTTCTGACTCATAGCAATCCTATGTGTTTCAGCGCAGAACTGCGATCATAGGGTTTTCAACGGCTATGATCTTTTGGAAGTAGATATCAGGCCTTTTTTCTGAGGTACCTCTGGGTGGACACAAACTGCTAACCTTTCGGTTAAGAGCCAAGCGCTTAACCATTTGTGTCACCCAAAGACTTTCTTCAAATTATTTTAAAGTGCTAAATGAGTCAAGTAAGGCATTGGGTCACAAAATGGGACTATATTTGGTCCAAGATGTTTTATTTATCGGGGTGATAGTTGTAAAACAATTTATGACTTGGTTCTAAAAGTACAAGGTCCCCATATTCTGAGTGTAATGCTTGTGCATGTATGCATGTTGGAGAAGGGAGCAGCACTGAAATGCTCTGAATGGATTAAAGGTGAAGCAGTTTCAACACAGACATGAATGGCAGCATGAAGTAGAAGGGCCTGACTTAGCAGAGACCCCTGCATGTGTTAAGTTCTGACAGATCTATTTCAAAATCCTTAGTCACTTTTTCTTTTGTTTATTTTTGTTAAGTGTTAAGTATATAGGTAACAGAACAACTGCCATTTTAGCCTTCACGTGTACAATTCAGTGATATTAATTACATTTATCATGTTCAACCATTACCATGAACAATTTCCAAACTCTTCCATCACCCTTAAAGGAAGCTCAGTATTCTCTAAGCATTGTGCCTTCCCTTCCCCCCTCCCTCCCACCTACCTCAATAGCCACTAACAAACTTTGGTCTCTATCTACCTGCCTATTCTAGAAAGTTCATATAATTGGGATCATACAGTATCTGTCCTTCTGTGACTGACTCACAGCATAATGTTTTCCAGGTTTGTCTATGTTGTAGCCATGTATCAGGACATCGTCTCTTTTTATGGCTGAGTAATATTCCATTGTATATATGTACTACATTTGTTTATCCATTCATCTGTTGATGGACATGTAAGCTGTTTCCACCTTCTGGCTATTGTGGATAACGTTGCAATGAACACTGGTGTACAAGTATCTGTTTGCGTTCCTGCTTTTAACTCTTTTGGTTATATACCTAGGAGTGAAATTGCTGGATCATGCTTAGCGTTTTGAGTAACTGCCAAAATGCTTTTTACAGTGGCTATACCATTTTACATTCCCACCAGAAATGGATGAGGGTTCCAATTTCTCCACATGCTCGCCAACACCTGTTGTCTTTCAGTTTTTTTTGTTTGTTTGTTTGTTTTTAATCATAGCCATTCTGGTGGGTGTGAAGTGATATTTCATTGTGGTTTTGTCCCTGGTCATTTTTGAAGACTATGTCAGCAAGTAGAAATTTTAAATATCATATAAAAATACAAACACTATGAACTTCAAAAACAAGAAAGCGAAAAACCATAAACTATGTCCATGGGCCCAGAGCATCTGTTCATAGATCAAACCTCTCTTTCTTAAAAAAATCATTAGGTTATTATTTGTCCAAAGCTCATCTGGGTGAGATTTATATATAATTACCCCAACCAATGAACTACATTGTCAATTTATAAATGCTGACCCTTACAAGGGAGCTAAGTGGTTACCACTGATAAAAATTACATGGTTTTTCTGGGAATTTACTCACTTGATCTTTTTAAGGTTAAAATCTCTGACATGTATTAAGTTAAAACCGTGTTAGATATTTTAAATTTAATAGAGTGAATAAAACAATTTAGAGAATGTATGTATTTAGTGGATCAGATCATTTATAAATTTTTGAGAATTTAATCAAAATTTTTAAAGTTTTAAGAAGTATAAAAATAACTGAAGTATAAGTAAGAACTCTAGGAAATCATTAAAGAAATGCTAATGACACATTAGAGGGAAATGACTGGAGATTTAAATGAAAGTCTCTGATGACAAAGAAATATTTTTTTTCACCGAAGAATCTAGAAACGAAAAAGAGAGTGAATGCTACAGAACTAATCAAACATAAATACCAAATACAAATAATCAACAAGCAGTCATCAGTGTGGAATTCTACATCATGGAACGGTGCTACAATTGTAAACAATGCAATGCAAGACAGAGGGACAAGAGTTAAGCACTGAATGCTGTCCCAATGGCAAAGCTTCACTACAGCCACTGTCTGGAAGCTGCTCACTGGGGAAACATGCAAAGGGAAAGTTTACAAAGAAAACACATGCGAGAACAACCCAGTAAAGACTTCTAAATATCTGAGGGTTGATACTAAATCACCATCTCTATTTTAATTCCAGACAACTCTAATTTGTTCTCTTAAGAGATCAATCATTAGATTTGTTAAGTGTTGTCTTCGAACAGAATGACAGTGTTGTATTACAGGGAAAGCCCAGAAGAATAAAACATATTACGTAATAACATATGAATAAATATTAAGATTTGCTAGTCCAGCACATGATATGCCAGGCATAACTAGTCACACTAAAACATAAAATGCTAAAAACTCACTCACTGTCTTCTGTGGGAAGGACCTGCAGGGAGTAAATCCACTCTATTATATCATCTTTGTTCACCCCATCTAAGGAATCCAACATATCCAGCCCGGAGAGTGCAAAAAATGCAATTGTCAACCTAAAAGAAAAAAAGTAAAAGTCCATCTTTAACTATAAAGCCACTGAACTCTTTCTGGTTCAGAAAAATAATTAACTTATTCTAATTTTACAACAGTTCTAACAGTACTCCATGCAAAAGCCAGTACACAATTTATTCTTTTAATTTAATAATATGAGTCAAACCTTTGTTTCAATTTTTTTAAAAGGGGACATTTAGAGGTTAAGAAGGGAAAGAAACCAACACTACTCAACTGAGGCATACATGAATTCACTGAAGCCAGAATAGCAGCAACTAGAAGGCTAAAAGCAGATTTAAATATAAGAATTCCCTGTACCTGTTCAATACAAATACAGACAAAAGGCTGGAAAACATATAAAAATCTCAATTTTTACTCACTTGCCGAAAAATTATTCTTAACTGCTGGTGCTTAATTCTTGCGGAAAGTCAGGACAAAATTACCTTTCTTCAAATTTGTTTGTGAATAGTGTAATTCCTTGGAAGAATTTTAAATTAAACTTTGAGACATAGGGAACGCTTTTAAAAATAGATACAAAGGCATTTAAACTCCATTTTCCCAGAGAACATTTTTTCAATAGAATAAAAACTGTAAGGCAATACCCTCCTCCTCCAAGACTGTATACTGAGTCAGAGATCTAAACCTTGTGTTGTTGTATGAAAAGTAGTATATTAACGGTTGCTTTTCACATAAGAGTTTGAAATGTATACATCCTTCCATGTTGAGATGCAACCTATAATGTTCCTTGCTAGAGCACTGTTACCTCATTTCCATATTCTAATTATTCCTATAACTAATCCTAATAAATTAATAAAATTATCTGGTCTAAAATCTTATCATAGAGCAGCTTAAAGAACTCTGTAGCCTTTTCAACTGAGAATTAAGCCTTTATATCCTAAGGCAGCCCTTGTATCAATAAATTAATTTCTCTCCTGTGCATCCACAATGGCACTATGTACCAACTTTAAGAGAAATGAGAAAACAGCCACTTAGTTTTTTACAGGGCTTAATTCTCTCTCTGATCCCTGGTTGAAAAGGCTGCTATCCATTAGACAACAGGAGGAGAAATCAGAGAGTAATTTAATTCCAACCAAAGCTTAAGGACAAAAACAAAAAATAATGAGATAATGGTATACCTAAGAACAATATATGTACGGGAAACTTACACTACTGAGAAACTATTAATGGTGCACTGGTCACTGAGCTAGGAAATTTCTCATATATTATTTCAATTTAATTCTAACCATCCACTGAGATGCACCTAGTAAGGGAGGAGACTGTCTGGATAACATCAGAATTAAATTAAGGTTGGCAGAACCGTTTATGTGGGAAGCAGTGTTACACAATAGTTCAGAACTCATACTCTGCAGTCAAATGAAGATAGTTTCAAATCCAAGGTTTGACAATTTCCAGCCACGAGGCTCTTTCCGAGTTTGTTTCTTTACCTGTAAATCACGACTATACCTCACAGTCACTGTGTTTACTTGGCCCACAAGCACTCAGTAAACGGAAGGTATTAAGGAGCCCTGGTGGTGCAGTGGCTAAAGCACTCAGCTGCTAACCAAAAGGTAAGCAGTTCAAACCCACCAGCCACTCAGCCGGAGAAAGATGTGGCAGTTTGCTTCCATAAAGATTACAGCCTTGGAAAACCTATGGGGAGTTCTACTCTGTCCTACAGGTTCACTATTAGTCAGAACAGACTTGATGGCAATGGGTTTGATTGACTGTTATTATTGAAGCTTTCCTTGATTTGGAGGGACAGGAGTAACAATGACCTTAGGATCTAACCGCACTCTATCAAGCGTTTTGTTGAGGTTGTTGGTTGGCAACCTTTTTTTTCTCTCAGAGAAACCGTCTTCTCCAAAACAAAATGATACTTTAGACATGGTGAAAATCTACACACAACAGCAGACAATTTTGAAAATCATTGCTCTTGGTGGTAATTATGTCTCACGAGATAAGATCTGCACTCAAATATTTATTGCATTAGCTAACAAATAAAGAACTGCAATACTACACCTAACACACTCTCCTTGAGAGCTCTAACAGGGTTTTCAGTTTTAATGTAATCCACAAAGTGAAAATTATCTTTATGGTCAGATAAAATTAAACATCTAATAATTTAGTTTATTAATGCATTATTATACAAAAAAGCAAAAAAGAAGATATTGTTATGGATTGAATTGTGTCCTCCAAAAATATGTGTAGCAATTTGGCTGGGCCATGATTCCCAGTATTGTGTGATTGTCCACCATTTTTCATCCGATGTGATTTTCCTATGTGTTGTAAACCTATCGCTATGATATTAATGAGATGGATAAGTGGCAGTTATATTGATGAGATGTACAAGATTAGATTGGTGTCTTAATCCAATCTCTTTTGAGATATAAAAGAAAGAAGTGAGCAAAGAGACGGGAGACCTCCTATCACCAAGAAAGCAGCACCGGGAGCAGAGCGTGTCCTTTGGACCCGGGGTTTCTGCTCAGATAAACTCCCAGACCAGGTGGAAGATTAATGACAATGACGTTCCCCCAGACCCGTGAGAGAAAGCCGTCCCCGGAGCTGGCACCCTGAATTTGGACTTCTAACCTACCAGATGGTGAGAGAATAAACTTCTGTTTGTTAAAGCCATCCACTTGTTGTATTTCTGTTATAGCAGCACTAGATGACTAAGATAGAGATAAAAGTGGAGAACAACATGAAGGACTTGAGGTTGGATAAAACAGGATCTTCCTGTCAGTAAAAATGACATAATAAGCAAGCACATCCAAGGTGCTACAATAAGTTGGTATTCTTTTCTATGATAAGAACTGTAGAAATTATCTAGTCTGGTCTTTAATTTTCTAGCTGAAGACAATGAAATCCAAAGAATTCAAGTAATTTACTCAAGACTTCAAACGAATTAAAACCACTCCTGAATTCTGAGTGGAACCGTGGTGCTCTTCTCCATAGCGATACTTCTCAAACCTGACTACACATTACAATCAGCTTAAAAACAAACAGATGACAGCTACATCACCACCAACAAAACCTATGGAGGCCCAGGCCCTATTCCAGAACAATTAATTCAGAATCTCTGGGTGAGAGAGGGGGTTTGGGAACCTGCCCTTTTTTTTTTTTTTTTTTTTTTTTTTAATAAAAGCTCCTCAGGTGATTCTAATAGGCAGGCAGGTTTTAGAAACATTGCTCTAAAGCAGTGGTTCTCAACTGTGTACTTTGCCCTCCAGGCGATATTCTGCAATGTCCAGAAACATTTTTTTTTTTTTGGTCATTTTATTTATTTCAGAATTTTTATTAGATTACTGAAATATTAATAACCTGAATGTATGATACATATAACTTTTTATTATTTTTTGCTGAGATCTTTTTATTTTTTTTATTATTGTACGTTAGAAGGTTTACAGAACTAGCTTCTCATTAAACAGTTAGTACACCTATTGTTTTGTGACATTCATTACCAAGCCCATGACACACAAACACTCTCCCCTTCTCAACCTTGAGTTTCCTATTACCAGCTTTCCTGTCCCCTCCTGCCTTCTAGTCCTTGTCCCTGGGCTGGTGTGCCTCTTTACTCTCGTTTTGTTTTATGGGCCTGTCTAATCTTTGGCTGAAGGGTGAACCTCAGGAGTGACCTCATTACTGAGCTAAAAGCGTGTCTGGAGGCCATACTCTCGTGGTTTCTCCAGTCTCTGTCACGCCAGTAAGTCTGGTCTTTTTTTGTGAGTTAGAATTTCGTTCTGTACTTTTCTCCAGCTCTGTCTGGGATCCTCTATTGTGATCCCTGTCAGAGTAGTTGGTGGTGGTAGCAAGGTACCATCTAGTTGTGCTGGACTTAGTCTGGTGGAGGCTGTGGCAGTTGTGGTCCATTAGTCCTTTTGACTAATCTTTCCCTTGTGTCTTTGGTTTTCTTCATTCTCCCTTGCTCTAGGATGGGGTGAGACCAGAGGAGTATCTTAGATGGCTGCTCACAAGCTTTTAAGATCTGGAAACAATTTCTGGTTGTCACAAATGGAGGAAGGGTGCTACTGGTTATCTAGTGGGTCAGAGGCCAGGGATGCTGCTAAACATTCTACAATACACAAGACAATGCACACAGTGGCCTAACTACAGAAAATAGCACCTATGGCAATTAGTGTTTTAGTGTTAAATTGCAGAATGATCTCTCACAGCTGGTGATGGAAATAGTCATGGCCAATAGAAACTAATTGGTGCCCTGCCTCAAGTGGTACCCAGGGCACACATGCCTGCTTGCACCCCAGTTAGGCCTCTGACCCTACACAAAATATCAATAGTGCTGAGGTTGAAAAATCCTGCTCTAAAGTCATACTGCTATCTGTATATAAAGGTTACCTAAATGATTTTTCACTTTACTTGCTTCTGTATATGAATGCATTTCACTTATAAGTATCAAATACCAGAAATCAATCATCTGGTGGTAACTATTTGATGATAATTTTAAGTATCTTGCATACCTAATTATTAATGGCTCCTGACAGTCCAGCAATTTTCAACTCAGCAGTTGAGATTGTTCGGTTTATAAGATTAACACACTGAAAGTGAATAGCTTTTGTTTATCAGAAGTGTCCAGCAATGGCTAGCAGAGAGAACCAAGAAATCACTTAGGGGCAAATGTCTGGCCTCCAAGAAAGACTAAAAATTCCTTATCTGGTCATATCAGAGTTCTCAAAAGCAAAAACCAAACCCGTTGCCGTTGAGTCAGTTCCAACTCAGAGCAACCCTACAGGACAGAGAACTGCCCCACTAGGTTTCCAAAGAGCAGCTGGTGGATTCAATCTGCCCACCTTTTGGTTAGCAGCTGAGCTCTTAGCCACTGAGCCACCAGGGCTCCACTCAGAGTTCTCAAGTAGCCCTGTAACCAAGTCAAAAGGAATTTTGGGCTGTGGGTCTCTAAGAGAAATAATGTAAGGTTTTATGGTGCCCAAGGAGCCCTGGTGTCACAGTGGTTAAATGACTGGCTACTAACTGAAAGGTCAGCAGTTTGAAAGGGAGAAAAGATGTGGCATTCTGCTTCTGCAAAGATTAGAACCTTGGAAACCCTATGTGGCAGTTCTACTCTGTACTATAGGGTCACTATGAGTTGGAATCGACTCCACAGTAATAGGTATGGTGCCAGATGACTGCTACTTGGCTTATAAACTGCTGCGCTGCCAGCCCTGGTGCAAGCATATATAGGGATAATCTATAAACCCAGGCCAGTAAAATTATTTTTATTTTACAACTTCTTTTGGAGAACATCCTCTTTTCCCTAGAATTCACTCTGAGTGTGTAGCCTGAAAGGTCAAAGGGAGTATGTTTTCCTGCCCCTTCTCCTACTCCCCAAAGGTGGTATTGTACAAAGCCTTTGTACATATAAAAAGCTCATCTTACATGGATGAAAACATAACATGCCGCCCCCCAAATCAAGTTATTTTACTAGAAGATCAATCTACAGACGGAAGGTACTAAATAATGTCTCCAAATACTTCAAGTTTTCCAGGCGTAAGCAGCAGAACAAAAGAAACAAAGATTAAATAAGAACAAAAGAAAAAAGAAACAGCCCAAGAAGGGGAGAAAAAGATTTAACCTTACTGACAGATTTTCCTGTGCCACTGAATGAGTAAATGCTGTCAGGCTACAGCAGTGAGTGACAATTTGGGGGTAAAACTGGCAACAGTGCTTTATGATTAGATACCCAACCTTTGAATCACACGCTGTGCCCCTTTCTAATGCGATTCCTTTACAAATGGCATCTACAAGTGTCTTTAACAATGGATTCCATTCCTGCCTAGTTCTCGTAGACTAAATTTTAAAGAGTTCTAAAATTGTATCAAGTAGCTACATTAATAAGAACACAGAAGCTCAATAAAATTGATGACAGTAGTAAAAGAAAAGAGTCTTAGGCTTAAAGGATACATTAGAATTGGTCATGAAGTTAAAATACTAAGTTAAAATGTAAAAACGGCATGGGGACAGTGTCTGACCTCCTCCAACCCCACAAGGGGGAAGGAAAACCAAGATCAACAGAACAAGACTGACTCTCATGAGATGGAGGTCAGACAAGACTCCTCTCTCCACCATCTTTACCAATTCTGACACCAACGATCCCTTGCACAGCACTCTACTTCTCTGCTGGGTTCGATAATTCATTGCAATGGCCACACACAACTCACAGACCGTACTCATGATTATGGGGTTTATTAGGGAAGTTTAACAGTTACAATTCAGGCTCAGGAACACTCAGAATATAGTTCTTCCATCAGGACAGCCTCTCCCCAATTGTGCTTGCAGACATGCCTCTCCCTGGCCCTTAGGCCTCTCCCCAGAGGTACTCAGCTTTCTCTCTCCATGGGCTGGAAGGCGCAACACGCCATCTCCTGCTGCTGGGTCTCTCCTGCCACTGCTTCTCACCATTTTCAGGGTTACAGCTTGCTCTCTCTCTCTGTCTCCTGTTCCGAGGAGCTTCTCAGCACACGGATTCTGGGTCCAAACCAGAACAGGCTCCTGGCTGTTCTTCCTTGGTGGTGTTAGGATCCTTCTCTTTGCTCTGGAATTGGCTCTCTTTTAAGGCAAAACTGACCAATCCCTTTGGTAAACCACAATTACCCTATCACACAGTCCTGCCCAATCACCTGGGTGGGAGTTAGAAGACATGGGTAAAAAGGCCACACACAAAAGTAATTAATCGCACGCACTGCAGTAGCACATAGAAGTCCCAATAAATATTATGCAACGAATGATTAAAAGACTGCGTGAATTCTAGAACTTTAAACCTTATTCTTCATCTGTTATATATGGCTGACTCATCTAGTAAATATTTTTAGGTAAGTGTGATGTGACAATAGCTGCACATCTTTGAAACTATTTTACATACAAAATAGTTTTTCTACTATCACCATCATAATTATTCAATAACATTTACTGAACATCTAATACAGATTAGGTGTCATTTAACAAAAATGAATAAAACAAATCTTCTAACCTTAGATAGGTTAAATTATAGGGGAAATAAGTATCTATGTGACATGTGCTATTATTATAGAAACCATCTTCTTCCTTTGTAAACCTTCTGTCTCTTGTTCTCTAGACCAGTTCCAATCAGAGAATCCTGGGATTCCTCCTTCCTCCATCTTCTCCTTTCTATTCCTACTTCCACTACTCCAGCACCTTTCCTGGACTACAGTCATCAGCTTCCTTATTGGTCTCCCTGGTTCTGTTTTTTTCCCATTCACTGCAACAGTCAATCTCAAATACAATAATCACTCAGAAATGCTTATCTGACCATAAGGAGCCACTGTTTGGCGACTTCCCATCATTTACTTCCCATCATATGGAATTCAAGCTCCTTGACATGACACCAGAGATGGATTACCAAAAAAGGTAAGTGCTTGGGCATCAACAAAACAGGACACAAGTTGTCCAAAGCAAAAATCCACAGATGTCAAGCAGACAGGATACAAGGAAATGTGAGCACTGCAGTGGAAGGGAGGGGCAGGGCACTAAATGCAAATGATAACAACTACAGTGCATGAGAATGTGCCAGCTGGAAATAAAGTTCATGCACGGTCACCAAAGTGCCCACGTGCAAGGTTGTTTAAGCTACAAGGCCCCTACCACTTCAACACCTACATTGACATCTGTCTCGTCCAGTCTCCTCCTCTGTAACCGAAACGCCTTATCTTGGTGGGTCTCTTGGGAGTATACTATTTTTTTCTAATAAACAAGAGGTTTGGGGGGGGTGTGTGTGTGTGTCAAGTCTAACTGTTGCTATTCACCCAATATGCAACTGGATCCAACATGAGCAGTTACTGGGCAAGGACAGATTATATTAATAGATAACAGGTCTCTGATCCATTTTGACAAAACCATCTTATATATATATATCCATGCCTGCTGATCCAGCAGCTCCAGCCAGGAGGGCCAGCAACCCTCTTTGCCATGACACAAACACGAGGGTATGCTCTTGTGCACGTCCTGGTAAACAATAAATGGGAACTCCAGTCCCAGATGATGCACAAAACTGAGGAAACTCAAATAAGTCGACCATTGCAATGAGTTCAATCAAGTTACTTTTTCAACTATGTAGCATTTACATACAGAGTTATGTCCTAAGTTTTGTAAACAATATTTATAACTTTAAAATATATTTGGCATACACATGGACACAATCTAGCATACATTTAATATAATACTAACATGAGTAATAATACAATACTAACATAGCAAATGTCAAAAAAATACTGGCAATATTAATATTTATCTAACATGAAAAGTTTTAATTTACTTATCAAGTGAGTTTTATTGTCTGTTGTGCGGGACACAGTGCTTGATGTTACTGTATATATGCTAATAATCTATTACTCTATATATGCTAATAAATGAGGTATCAGGCACATTAAGAGGATGCAAAATTCAATGTTTACTTATTGTGCAAAATATGACTGTCTTGCAACAATGAGTGTTTTTCTAAATTGGTCTTCCAAGAAATCCACAAAGGGTATTTACCAGAACACTGCATTTATATTTTATCAGAATATTTATGTATCTCCTTATTAGGAAATTGAACAATCCTTCAAGGAAATAAATTAAATGAATATTTAGATAACATTATATAAATACATTTTATTTTCCATTTCCCTTCAGGCTGATTTTCTTCTAAGAAGTTGATTGGTATTGTTATGACTCGCAAAACAAGCTTGCTCTTTGAGAACTGGTGCTATCATTACATCAATTATGTATATATCTCCAGATATGGGAGTTGAACAATTCCACAAAGAAATAGAATGTACATTTTATAAATTTTGTATATGATAATAATTATATTTTCCTTTTCATTTTGGACCTATCGGGTATAACCTCACATTCAGTTATCTCTTGTCAACCACATTAGAATATGCCAGCGGCACTATAATCAAATGACTCGTGACATACCTAGTCCTGTGCGAGGTGAACCAAATTGTGTCTTCAGATTGAGCATACTCTTGTATTTGTATCATGCTCTTTGTGATTGCTCTTGCCCCCACAGGGTATCAGCAGTAATGCAATGCACTGAGAAGACACAGCATCAAAGGATGGAAAGTGAGTGCGCAAGTCTTAAAATACTATCTCAAGATGAAAAACACTCATGGAGATCTGCGAACAGCCCACCAATAAACATAGTACAACAAATAAAACTACTTCCGACTGCCGTGTAAATACTATTTCTTTTGACTATCTCAGACTTGGAAAACAAAATTACATGCTCAAATCCAATTTTTTTACTTAATAATTTTCAAATATAAATGTCTGTGTTAACATCCAAATACGAATGTAAATTTTATTTTATAAATTTTATTTACTTTCAATTATTCAAATTTATTTGCTACAATAGAACCAAATTTAAAAAGTGACATAATTTTATATGCAGGTAAAAATGAAATGGCAACAACTAAGTGGAGCACAAAAATGAAACCTTGCAGAAGATAAAAAGAAAATGATCTGTGAATCCCTAAAGACAATCCCAAAATTAACTACCTTTAAAATGTAATGAATCAGAAGACTTCCGCTGAATGCTTGAGTTTAATGGGTGCAAACTGTTGTACTAATACCGCTAGTGCTGAAATTACAAATAGCAATACGAATATAACAGAATTTTTTCCAAATTCTACATCCATTCATTACTATAGTAAAAAAAAATTACTGGTATAGAAAACTGAAACTATTTTAGAACCTGAAATTGTGGCATCTGCAGATCCCATAAAAAACAGAAATACAGATTCTGCTTTCTGGAATAATTTTTCTTCTAATGATGTAAATTATTGGATCGAAACAGGGCCAAGTGACTGTAAACATCCTACTGAAGCACTTGAAAATTCGTGTCGAAAATTTCTGGACGGTAAACAGACAAGGTTCTGTAGCCAGAATATATTTCTAGTAGCCAGAATATATTTCTACGGTACAGAGCTAATGGCGAAAATTATAAGAGGGAGTGGCTATGGTATTCTCCCTCAGTCGGCTCTGTACATTGATTTAGTCCCAAATCATTTAATTTGTGATTTGCTACAGATGGATTTAGTGATTGGCGCAACTTGAATATGACTGATAAACGTGAAAACAGTTCAACTCACAGAGATTATATGCTGTCATATTTAAACCAAAGACATGGTTTTGGCTTATCTCATGAACTGGAAATACAAGTTAATGAAGAAGGTCAGTATTAGAAAGCCATTTTGCAATGCACAGTTGTCATTATAACAATCGCTGAACATGGATTATCTTTTCTGGAAGAAATGAAGTGTTTGGATCCCCACAAAACGGAAATCTTTTGGGTTTACTTGAAATTGCTTTCAGTTTGACCCATTTTTAGCAGGTCACATCTCAACATATGGCAACACAGGAAAGAGCAACCCATTGTATATATCTAAAACAATGTGTGAAGAATTAATATACTTAGGTGATAAAGTTCAGTCAATTATTTTCAGTGAAATAACTGTAGCTGGATATTTCAGTTTGTCTGTAGATTCCACTCCTGATCTTTCTCATACAGATCAGCTAAGTATTGTTTTAAGATACTTGTCTCCAAAAGATGGAAAACTGTCGAGCGATTTATCACATTTACTAGCTTAAAGTCATGCCAGTGAAAAAATTGCAAACCAAGTACTTCACTATTCACATGAAGTTTGCAAAACTGATTTTCTAAGAGCAGAGGCCAGTCCTATGACCATGCTGCCAATATGTCAGGGTGTTATAAAGGCATGCAACAAAAAATTTTAGAATATAATGAATATGCAATTTTCACACCACATGCTGTGCATTCACTTAATCTTGTAGGACATAGCACAGTAAATTGTTGTCCGGAAGCAGCTCGTTTTTTTCCTACTGGTCAGTGACTCTACACATTTTCTGCTGCCTCTACCCACTGATGGGCAGCTCTTAAAACATATTTAGGCAACAATCAGGTATTAAAATGACTTTCTAATACATATTGGGAAGCGCATGCTGTAGCAATGAGTGTAATCCTGGAATACTACATTCAAATTTAGATGCCTTAGAAAATATTGCTGAAGATCAGGCACAAAAAGGAGATACCAAAAGAGAAGCCGAAAACATTACCAACAAAATGCAAACACTAGAGTATGTATTTATGTAGGGTTATATGGAATAATATATTGTAGCATCTTCATCAGATGAGTCAAGCTCTCCAAGATTGAGAAGCAAATCTAAAGACATGCACAGATCTCTACCAGTCATTAGCAAGGTATTTACATAATTTAAGAGATTTGGAAAATTTTGAAAACATAACAAAACGAATACTGCCAAATACTGATTATCAAACAGTTCACTGTTGCAGAAGCATTAGAAACAAGTAAATGACGGAAGTGCTCCAGAAATATCACTGACTGCCATATATCAATTTCGTGTAACCACATACTATATCATCACTGACACACTTGAATCCTGCATGACAAAAGGGGCGAAAGTGAACGAAGTTCTTTCAAACAGATTTTCCTTCTTAAACAATGTGGATATACCTGATGAAGAATGCATGAAGGCACCTAAGAAATCAGTGCAGGCTTGTCCCTATGACTTAAATACAAATCTTTATGGAAAAGTGTGACAATTTCATTCTTACATGAGAACAAGGTTTACAGAGTCAGTAAAGACAAATTTTATTCATGTAGGCATGTATGATTCCATAATAGAAGATAAAATACAATGTGTATTTTCCAATGTTGAAATCGCTTTACATATATTCCTAATTTTAATGATCACAAACTGCACAACACAGCATTCATTTTCGTCCTTAAAGAGACTCAAAAACCCTCAGCATACAACAATGATTCAAGAAAGACTTGATTCATTATCCTTATTATGTATGGAAGTAGGTATTGTTTGGCAGCTTAATTATGATAAAATCATTGAAGAATCTGTAAGAGCAAATAGAAATATTTTCAATTGTAACATTAGAGATAAAAGATCTATCTAAAAATAGAGTAATGTGTTGTAATGTTTTCTGATCATTAACTTTTCTTTCATGACATCTTTTCATTTGTTCATTTATAATTACAGCATTTATTACAAAACAAGCATCAAACCTGAAGTATGAGCTGTTTAAAGCAAAATTGGTAAAAGTCAATTTTTCATTGTGGGAGATCAGAATTTTATATTGACTGTTAAAACAACTAAGTTCACAGATTCATTTTCTTTGCTGCAGAATACGTAGAATATTCTTTTTGCAGAAAATATGGTATATAGTAAAAATCCTAGCACCCTACATCCACTAAAAATTTTATAAACCAGTTCATCTCATTCCACTAAAATGGCATATGCCAATTTTGTGTTCAATCACTAACATTATAATCACACTTAAAATGAAGTTACATCATGGATAGCTAAGACATACACACACATACATATATATATTTTTGTTGTTAGGTGCTATTGAGTCAGTTCCAATTCACAGCAACCCTAGGTACAACAGAACAAAACACTGCCTGGTCCTGTGCCATCCTCACAATCATTTTTATGCTTGAGCCCTTTGTTGCAGCCACTCTGTCAATCCATCTCATTGAGGGTCCTCTTTTTTGCTGACCCTCTACTTTACCAAGCATGATGTCCTTCCCCAGATATTGGTCCCTCCTGGTAACATGTCCAAAGTATGTAAGACAAAGTCTCATCATCCTTGCCGCTAAGGAGCATTCTGGCTGTACTTCTTCCAAGACAGATTCTGTTTGTTCTTTTGACAGTCCATTGTATATTCAATATTCTTTGCCAACACTGTAATTCAAAGGCATCAGTTCTTCTTTGATCTTCCTTATTCATTATCCAGCTTTTGCATGCATATGAGGCAACTGCAAACACCAAGGCTTGGATCAGGTGCACCTTAGTCTTGAAGGTCGACATCTTTAACACTTTAAAGAGGTCTTTTGCAGCAAATTTGCCCAGTGCAATATGTCTTTTTATTTCTTGACTGCTGCTTCCATGGGTGCTGATTGTGGATCCAAGTAAAATGAAATCCTTGACCACTTCAGTCTTTTCTCCATTTATCATGATGTTGCTTATTGGTCCAGTTGTGAGGATTTTTGTTTTCTTTATGTTGAGGTGTAATCCATACTGAAGGCTGTAGTCTTTGACCTTCATCAGCAAGTGCTTCAAGTCCTCTTCACTTTCAGTAAGCGAGGTTGTGTCATCTGCATAATGCAGGTTGTTAATGAGTCTTCCTCCAATCCTGATGCCGTCTGCTTCATATAGTCCACTTTCTTGGATTATTTGCTCAGCATACAGATTGAATACGTATGGTGAAAGGATAAAACCCTGACATACACCTTTTCTGACTTTAAACCACGCAGTATCCCCTGGTTTTGTTCAAACCACTGCCTCCTGATCTGTGCACAGGTTCCTTACGAGCACAATTAAGTATTCTGGAATTCCCATCCTTCGCAATATTGTCCATAATTTGTTATCATCCACAAAGTCGAATAATGCCTTTGCGTAGTCAATGAAACACAGGTAAACATCTTTCTGGTATTCTCTGATTTCAGCCTCATGGGGGCACACACACACACACACACACACACACACACACACACACGTATACATATAACTCGCATATCCCGTTTGAATATGTGAGTAAACAGAGGAGGGCGCACCACAGGTTATCAGTGCTTAGGGCCCTCACATGCCTTAATCTGGCCCTGCACGACACACAAATCCCTCTGTGATCTGGCCCAAGTCTACCTTTCCAGACTATCCTACCACATCCACCTTACATTCTGAATCACTATTAAAGACAACTGATTGAAGCTTCTCTGCTCAACACTCACTCAATTGCCTTTAATCTTATTGTCCATTCTCCTGCAATACTCTTCCCCACAAAACTGGAACACATTTTTTAATATTTAGTTCCAACTTTACTTCCTCAAGGATGGGTTCCCTGATTCCCTGGCTCTCATCAGGTGGAGCTAGTTAGGTGCTCCCGTGATGCATATACAAACTGTTTTATAATGTCTTGCTGCTCCAAGTGTGGTCAGGGGATCAGCAGCATCAGCATCACTTGAAAGCTTTTTGAAATGCAGAATCTCAGACCTCACCTGAGACCTATGCAATCAGAATTTACATTTTTAACAAGATCCCCCAGATGATTCATATGCACATTAAAGTTGGGAAGCATTGATGTAATAATCTGTTTGCCTAACTTTTCTCCCATCAGGCAAACAGTTCTTAAACTTTAGTGTGTATCAGAACCACATGGGATGCTTGTTATAATGTAGACTCACAGGCCTGCAGAGATTCCAACGCAGTAGATCTGGGAAGGGACCCAGGCATGGGCATTTTAATAAGTACCCCCAATTTTGCTCATTAAGAGCCTCCCACCATCACCACCACACTCTGTGAAGATACACTGCTAGACTGTGACATACTCGAGATAAGGGGGGACATGAAAAAACAAAAACAGAATAGCTAGGGAATGGAAGGCAGCAGATTGGTTACAACATAGGATAGACAGAGGGAAAAGCTAGGACTTGAGAATGGAAAGACTAGGTAGATCATAAATGCTGTATAAAATATAGGTTAATTACCTAAACCCTTCTAGAACAGTGAGGTTGCCACCAGTAGAAATAAAATAATAGAAAATGGTTAATATTTCGTTCCTCAATAGAAAGTATAATTCCCATTACCCAAATACAAATGGCAACAATAACATATAACCACACACACAAAAACAAACAAAAATTTCCAAACCACTCATGAAGAAAAGAAACCTATTGGTAAGGCTCACAACTCAAGCTTTAATATTCACTGAACCAGTAAGTGGGTTAACTAGTAACTACCACTTTTCAGAAGTTAATAAAAAAGAAAACCTCAGATGAAGCAGCAAACAATAAACTTTCATAAAGCCATGATCATCAGAAAAAGTTCAATTTTCTAATTTGTTGCTATTTGTCAGACTACGAGAAGCAGGGAAATGGAATAATTTCACAAAAATGCAGGACCAGAAAATGTGTCTAAATATCCAGTCCAGTATTAGCCTTCCTGAGCTGTTTCATTTCTATCAGTAATAAGAAATAAATACTGGAACACCTAAATCACTGTTTAACCTAAGTCCTCAGTGGCCAGACACACAGTAGGAACCGTATTGTCAATAATGGGTGAGTATACTAGCAAAAGCATTGTATTGTCTTAAAACTTTAGGTATCAGTAGAAATTTTGTGACCAGTCACCTTTGCTTAAAAGTCTGGGACTTCTTCACAAGCATCTTAAAGTCTATTATGAATCACACAAACCACAAAAGGACTGGATGCTAAACTAAGGAAAGTAAGCACTGCGAATCAGGTGGGAGAAAAACTGAAAAATTTTAAAATCAATACAAAAATTGGTACCTGCAGGTTATCTTAAATGTGATTATTTTATTACATGAGCTATAAGACAACCGAAAATCATTTAAAAAATATTCTATCCAAGTGAGAAACACTAGGCATAAAAGAGAATATAATTAATATCTCTTAACCAATGCACCAAAGTGTTATACATCTGTTATCTAATATAGAACCCCTAGTGTACATCCTAAGATTATACTCAAGTTGTTAAATCAGATCATTTTTCCTGTTTTACTTACGCTGTGAGCAGAATTACAGTTACCGACAACATGTTTAGTCTGTGCGGTTTTATCAATGCTGGAATTATACAGAATAGATGAGTAAAACAAACTGGCATTTCAAAAATGCAACCACAGACCTATAATTATAGCCACGAGCAAAGTTAAACTGTTTAATAATCACAATGTAACAAAAACGGAAAAATTTATCAAAATGCTCTGAATTCACATAAAATTAATCACAATACAACTCTAAATGTGATTTATCAACGTATTTTTCAACATCCTATATCACCACAATCAATTGACTAGGTTTTGGAAGTCTTTATGTAGGTCTAGGTATGAGCTCTGCTAGTCAGTCAGTATGCATAGAGAAAGGAATACAAATAATGTTTCACTCCTGTTTTTGCCAGAATCTGTTCATCCTTCAGGGCTCAGTTCACATTCATTAAACAAATATTTACTTAGTACCTCTCATATGCCAGATATTGTTCACGGCCCTAGAGCAGTGCTGTCCGATAGATCTTTCTGGAAATGTTTCAATATAAGATGTAGTAGCACTGGCCAAAATGGTGAGTGAACATCTGAAATGTGGTTAGTGCAAACTGAGGAAATGAATTTTTATTTTTATTTCACTTTAATTATTTTAAATTAAAGTAGCCAAATGGGGCTAGTGGCTACCATATTAAATAGCCAAATGGGAGTAATGGCTAACATAGATACAGCCCTAGTGTTACTGAGGTGAACAAGACAGACAAGGATCCTGCCTTCATGAAGTTTATATTCCAATGTGAAAGAAAGATATTACAACAATTAAACCAATAAGTGTATTATTTCACGTGGTGTCTGGAGTGGATTTCTTCTGGGAAGGGTGATTACAGATGACCTCTCTAAAGAAATCTGGATTAGGTGCCTGCCCTCCTATATGCTCCCACAAAAGCTATACTAACATATAGTGCAAAACTAATGAAAGGCCTTTTCTTCTTCAGCTGTACCCAGCAGTAACCACAAAAAATATTTCTTGGCCACTGTGCGCAGAAATAATTTACAAAACTCCCACAACTGACCCACTCATGCACTGTTCAAAATAAACCAGAGGCTAACAGCTCAAAAATGTGGGAAGAGAGCAGAGCAAAAACATTCTGCTCTCTCTCTCCCACTCAAGTCCCATGCAGCTTTGGAGTCTCACTACAGAACACAGCAATGCGGAGCAAAGATCGCCGCCTTCTTTTGTTCTTCTCATCCCCAAATTTGTACTCTGAATGACTAATCCAGTTTACCCTTTGCCAAATCACATTCTTCAGTCAATTCCAACTTTATCAACGCTACTCCAAACATACTTTAACAGGCTGTTTCATACGACACTGCATCTCCTTTTGCCAGTCTTCTTTTACCATTAGTTTACTATGACGGAAAGTTTATTTCTGCTCTCAGAACTTAGAGACTCTCTGCTGCTCCTATACACTAAACATCATATAGACATTCAATTAAGAGTTAATGACTTTGGGGGAGGAAAGAGAAGCACAGGAGAGGCTATTTATCTATAACACCAACGAGAAACGCTTCGTCTTTTCTCTTTTATACTCGGAAATAATGAGGCAAAAATTGTCTCAGATACTCAGAGTGGTGACTCACAGGATTTAGGAGAAAGAATACAAAGGAAGCTCAGGATGACAAGAAAAATGAGTAATCAGTGAAAAAGACGGAAACTGGAAATTCTAAACTCGCCCATCGTAACTCGGGGGAGTGAGAGTCACCGCAGGCCCGCCCGAGAGCGAAGGTGCCGGGTGGGCGGCGGCGCAGCCTCCTGCAGACGCCCGGTTAGCTGTCAGGTTCCGCTGCGCCTTTCTGCTGGGGCCGTGGCCACAAGTTACCAGTCCCTCTGTGACCACAGGTTACCTGCTGGTCTCGAGCGAAGAATAGCGCTCCGGCAAGACCTGGAGGCAGCGCTGGAAGAACCGCACATGTCGATCACGCAGAAAATCCAGCCGCTCTCCCTCATTGCTCCCTGCCGACTGCTCGTCCTCCGTGGTCGCCATGCTGCTCCGGAAACAACGTCCACCGCGACCCGGAAGCTATTGGAGAGCGGCGTGAAGAAGGTCTTTGGAGCGATCAGCAGGGCGAGAAGGTGCGGGCGGACTGGTGGGCCGAGTGGGGGCTTGAACCCGCCACTGTCAACTGAGTCTTACGCAGCGCCTTATTTCCAGTTTCTCCCTAGGTAGTGCACGGCTCATCCTTTCTACTCTTATCTCCAAAGGTTGGGAAACACCTCGCAGTCCAACCCACAAATCCTGTCGGAGCTTTTATCCTATCTTCCATAATTGAGAGTGCAGTTCACGGATCGCTGTGAGTCAGAATTGACTCCACAGCAACAGTTTTTTATTGTTGAGAAAGAAACGTTGATGGTGTAGTGGTTAAAGTGATCGGCTGCTAACAAAGGTCAGTGGTTGGAACCCACCAGCCCCTCTGCGGGAGAAATATGTGGCACTCAGCTTCTTAAAGATTACAGCCTTGGAAACCCTATGGGACAGTTCTGCTGTTCTATAGGGATGCTATGAGTCGGAATCCACTCGACAGAAGTGGGTTTGGTTTTGGTTTTGTTATGGTGAAAACGTAACACGCCAAAAACACCTGCAAACACAACTTCCATATTTACAACTCAGTGACACTGATTACATTTTTCATTTTGTGCCATGACTATTGCCATCTTCATCCAAAACATTCTACTACCATTAACATAAACTCAATGGTCCCCAAACATAAACCTCCCCTTTCCCTCTCTTTGCCACCCTTGGTAACCATTGATAATCTCTGGTTTCTATATGTTTGCTTATTTTCTGTGAGATCATAAACAGTATTTGTACTTTTGCAACTCCCTTATTTTGCTCAGCAAAAAATTTTCAAGGTTCACCCACGTTGTGCCATGCATCAAAACTTCATTTCTCTTTACAGCTGCATAATACTCCATTGTATGTATATACTACATTTTATTTATCCATTCGTTGATGGACACTTCATTGTTGCTACCTTTTGGTTATCATGAAAAGTGCTGCAATGAACATTGGTATACAGGTTTCTGTTGTATTCTTGCCTTCACTTCTTCTGGGTACATACCTAGGATCGGGATTGCTGGGTCATATGTAATTTTATGTTCAACTTTTTGAATAACTGCCAATCTATTTTCCACAATGGCTGCACCATTTTACATTCCCACCAGCAATTGCTGAGGGCCCCAGTTTCTGCACACAACCTTGCCAACTTGTTTTCCATGGTTTCTGTTTGTTTTTCACTGACCTAAAGGTTGATGCTTTGAATTCACCCCGAGGTATCACCAAAGAAAGGCCTGGCCATCTACTTCCAAAAGATCACAGCCATGGAAAACCCTATGGAGTGCAGTTGAACTATGAAACACATGAGTTGGAACAACTTGATGGCAACTTTTTTTTTTTTTTGGTGGTCCTAATTTATTTCTAAACTGCCTCAAATCATTTTAAAAAGTTACAGAGAACAAGTAGAATAAAATGAGCATTCCTGATAAAAGATGTTTTATGTCAATGCTCTCATTCTGCACCAATAATTCTATAATCAAAATTCAGTTTCCAGAATTTGGAAGACATCTACTTTGAATATTAACTGTAAAATAAGAAAAGGTTTTGATCTCTACACTCACAGTAAATTTCTAACAATCATTTGACCTAAAAGTATCAAATTAGAAGTAAAGATATTCTAAGATAAAAGTTGCAAGAAACACATTTTTTTGTATTTATTATGAATATGGTACCCTTCTATAAAATGAAAATGAATTAAAGTTAGGAATTAAGATTTTATAATATAAAAAGTTGGGTTGAATTAAGTTCTATTTTTCATGTACAAAAGTTTGTAAATTTAAAAATCAATATTTTACCAAATGGACATTACTTTAGCAATTTTAAAACACTTTAAATGCTATCAAGAGAAGTCATAGGATTCCAAAGCTAGCTTATTTCAGATGTTTCAGAACAAAGAATTTTGAGATAAACAGAATCAGAAAAGAAAACTGCATGAGCCAGGAAGATGTGAATGACACAAAGATTTTATAAATGTATTAGGTGCAAAAAGGCTGACGGAAAATTTGAAATAGCTGAAGGAAACTGAAAATATATCCATAATACAATTAAAATGTTATGTGAGGTGAGAGGCAAAGTTTTTAAAATAAATACTCTCTATATAAAACAAAGCATGCTTTAAACAAATACAAAATGTTTATTACACAAAAAATGTAGTAACTGCCAAATTACCAATTTGTCAAACTTAGAAAAAGTACTTCATAACTCTTAAAAAAAAACTTTACATTTTTGTTATTCAAATTAACTTACCTCCAAGTTTTAAAAATTAAGAAATTTTGGTTTAGAAAATGTCACTCAATGATTGTCCCAATTTATTTTGTTATGTCATGACAAAACAAACTATCTTCAAAATGTTCTGTGCACTTAAAATAACGTCTGTAACATTAACTTTTATATCAATACGCCAACATATACATTAAATACCCTTTTAGTAATGACAATGCCAGCAAGGAACTTAGTACCTGTCAATTCACATGCAAGCACAATTAATAATCAATCTGACTAGGCTAGTGATATTTAAAGAACATAGTCACCCTGTCTCCCAGCATAACTGAGTATGCTAACTAACATTCTCATTAACTGAATACCAGTTTCATTATCTCATATGCTTCTCTATAATCCTTGTCTCCAGCTTGGAATAGCCCTAAGGAGAAAAAGAGAATAGCTTTATTAACAGAATACATAGAAAACTTAGGGAAAAAAAATTCTAACAGATTAAGATCTGGAGCCCTGATGGCACAGTGGTTAAAAGCTTGGCTCTTAACCAAAAGGTAGGCAGTCTGAATCCACCAGCCACTCCCTGGAAACCCTATGGGGCAGTTCTACTCTGTCCCACAGAGTCACTATAAGTCAGAATCGACTCGACAGCAACAGGTTTAACAGATTAAGTGTTAACTTTAAAAAACATATATATTTTATTAACTTTTTAGTGCAAAATATAATACACATACAGAAATTGCATAAAATATGTCAGTTAATTAAATTATTATAAAATGAACAGCCATTTTAATTCTTGTTTACCTATGTGGGATATACAGAAGCGGCCCAGAGCCTGTTGGTCCTATCTTTTTGGTCCGTTCTTCCCAACCTTTGGTAGGTTTGTAAAGCCTAGAAGGATCTCTACTAACATTGTTTTCAACCTGTAATCAGAAGTAAAATGAATGCCAGTTAGTTTATATGAACTATTAAGTTTGTATTAATAAGTAAGATCTTTGGTAACAGAAAGCAGTTTTAAAAAACATTTTTACTATTAGCTGAACAGTAATAAAACTGTTAATAACCTCTTCAGTAAAATTCTAATATGCTCAACTGGCTAAAATAAAAGGTGGACTACATCAGTCTATCAATAAACTGGTAGTTTATTTTTTCTATCTCTATTATTTTATTATATTCTATTTCTCTTGTTCTTTCTATTATGAGGCAAATGTAATACTTACATAGCTAAGCATGATAGTGATGCCGCCAGACAGTAAATTTAGGATAAATAACCACCAGTAAGCCCTTTGCTGGGAATACCTGGGTACTGCAAACAATGAAGCTCAGCTGCAAACCAAAAGGTTGGAAGTTCGAGTCCACGCAGAGGTAAGACAGGGCTGGAGCCATAGAGCCTCAAGATAGCCCTTCATCCAGCCCATTTCCTAGAGTTCTTTCTTTCCCTCCTCAGAACCTCTTGAAGAGAAACAGCCACCAGCTAGCCAGAATCCATTGAAACAGGTCCTGCCCTCCATCCTGCCATTCCAGATGACCTTTAGCTCATTAACTATTTCATGCATGGTAAATTCTCCACCTCTGGGTGGGGAGCTGACATACTAATGAATAAAAATAACTAAGTTCCTCCTGCGTGGGGTAATCCAACCAGGGTCTTAGAAAAGGCTTACTCATTCTAAAACACTCCGCGCCTGCGCGTGTGCCACTTTGTAGTCTGAAACTGATCCTGCCTATATAAACCAGCCTCACAAAGCTGCAGTCTTGGATGGCAGGAAGCCCCATCTCCTTGCCTGGCCAACCAATAAAGTTGCCTTTCGTTCTCCCCAACTCGGTCTTTGTCTTTTTGGCCCTGATAGAGTTGCACCAGCAGAACCCGGAGTTCCCAGCAACAGAGGCACCTTGGAAGAAAAACCCCACGATCTATTTACAAAAAATCAGCCACTGAAAACCCTACAGAATATAGTTCTACTCTAACACACATGGCGAATCAACTCAATGGCAACTGATTGATTTGGTTAAGTCCTTTGCTTTAACCGTGAAGGGCAGCAACATCTTTAGTTCTGAGTGTCATCAGTGAGCTTAAACAGTGCTTATAGCTGCCTTAAGTCTGAGAGAAAGGCTCACAGAAAGAAGGAAGGAAAAAAATGATAGTAGGAAGAGAAATAATTTAGGGTGAAAAGTGGTACTTAAAATGTGAAATGGTAGAATTCAACTAATAGTTGCTAAATTACACTAAGTTATGCTTCCTAATATGTAAATAATTAAATAAGAATGAAATTTAAGGGAGGTGTTAGAGGAATAAGGCTGGATACAAAGAAAATAGATTTGATGTCTGAATCCTTAACAAATCAAGGAATTACGATAAGAATCATAATCTCAGTAAACAATACCTTTTCTTTTAATTTTGCTCGTCTTCTTTGTTTTTCTGCCTTTTCATCTTCCTTTGCCTGTCTATCTAAAATTTTCAATTCAAGTTTATGTAAATCCTAAAAAACAAAAACATCAAAAAAAAAAAAAAAAGAAATTACGTAAAATTAACTAGAAATTAATTCAAGATTTAGTTGTTTACAAGTAAAATTAAGTTATCTTAAATATTAATACTGCCTCAATATTAACCTTTTCTAATGAAGGCTAAGAGGTTTATTTTTTCTGAATATAAGTGTAACATGCATATCCTTTCTGAATCACTTTACAATCATAAAGTAATCCCTTGTCTTACTTTATTGTCCCATCTAAAACTCCTTTTCTTTCAATAGGTGAATTAAGCCCATTTTCACTTTTCAATATAGGTATCTCTGGTCTTAGTTCTCATTTTATATTAATATTTTCTGTTTTATAAGTTTTGTTTTTTTTGTATGGGATCTTTTGCGATGTAGGAAGATTTTTATGTATGGACTAAAAGAAACGAACAAAAATTTTTCTCTATTAGCGTGCTTTTGCCTATTATCTTTCTCTGTACCTCCCTTATTTTCTGTGTTATGGATGTTGCTACTATGTATTTTGATGCACAGATATTTATAACAGTTAAATCTCATTGCACCCTTTTTCATTTTAAAGTGCCTTTCCTTGTTTTGTTTAATACCTATTGGACTGAATTTCACCTTATCTGATAATATTGCAACTCCTTTCTGGTATATATTTGTTTAAAATCACATATAATCCTACCCTCAGCAATAACCTTGATTGACTTAAGTACACTTCAAGTACCTATAATGCACCAGACCCTGGGGAACAGGGATGAATAAAAAGGGCAAAAACTCTGCTTTCGTGGAGCTTACATTATGACAGGGAGATGGACAATGAGCATATAAAAAATCACCTTGGGGGTAAAGCCAGCCCCCTGCACAGGGAAGATAAGGCACTCATGGTCTGGCCTGTGGCTACCTTTCCAGCCTCTTCTGCTGGTTCCCACCTCCTATTTGATGCCCTAAGAATACTGAAGTGTTTAGAGTTTCCCCCACAAACCATGCTGTTACATTCCTCTAAGCTGCTACTCATGCTGTTGCCTCTGTTAGGGAGGATTTCTTCTCTCTCTTTCCCTTTTTTTTCTCTTCAAGACTCAACTTAAGTATCACCTTCCCTCTGATACTCATAGCTGTGGGAAGCTTCCCTCTCTGTACATCCACCTCCTAAAGTACTCTGTCTACCCCTCAACCACCAAATTATTCACCACATTTTACTGAAATCTCCTACTTACACATCTATCTTTCCCACCAGACTATAAGATACTAGAAATTAGAAGTACTGGGAAACTAATCCTGTGTACAGGCCCAATATGTAAGAAGCACTCCATAAATTTTTGCTGAGTAGAACCTGGAAGTAATACTCCACATGTGGCATTTAAAAATTATTTAGGAAACATATTTACTCACTCTTTCTTGAAACCTGGAGATTTCATCAGCAGCAGTTTTCCTTTTTTCTGCTTTTTCTGCCTTTTCTCTTATCTCCTTTTCAAGCCTCAAAAATTCTTCCTGTTCTTTCTTCTGCTGGGTATAGTTTTCTAGTAGTAACTTTAGTTTAAACTGGCGTTGATGCTCTCTCTGCTGTTTTTTTCCTCTCTCTTCCTCATCTTTTAATTGAGAAGCATTTTTCATAGACATTTCTATGCTTTTCTGTTTTTTCCAAGCTTCAATCGCCAATTTCTGTTTTTTTCTTTCTTCCTCTTTTTGCTTTTGATTATCTTGTTTATTATGATGAAACATAGGTATATCCTCTGCTTTTTCTTTTAACTTGAAAATTTCCTTCTTTTTTTCCTGCTTTTTAGTTTTCCAATTTTGAATAGACTAAATGATAATAAAAAGACAGCAAGAAAAAAATATTTCTAGGTAACAAAAAATACTTTAAAATACAACCTCAAATCCATCTTTCTAGAAAGAATATTGACTGTAGGATGCTGGTTGCTTAGATCTTAAAGAGGTTTTTTTTTGTTTTTTTTTTAACACAAATGCAATTTTTTTTCTACTTCGCGTTTTGAGAAAAAAATTAACGTATGTTTTTAAATACTGACTAATGTTTGTTTTCATTCTTTTCACGGTCCTCTTCTCTAAATCTCCAGGCTCATAAGGACTGCATCTCATGTAGTATTCTCCTTCTCTTCTCCCACCTCTTTTGCTTTCATAACATCGTTTTCCTCTAAGTATCTTACTTCTGCTTCCAAATCCTCTTTCTAGGCTTAGAAAACCTTCTAAGTACGTAACGTTCCTCTGGTCAAGTCAGAAGAGGAATCAAAAGCAGGGTGGTTAAAAGTGTAGGCTCTGAAGCCAGACTCTTGGGGACCAAACTCTGACTTTGCCATTTACTAGGTGTGATCTTAAATGAGTCACTAAACTTCTCTGTGCTCATTTTGCTCATCTCAAAAGTAGTAAGTAGTACTTCAATCACAGATAGGTTTGTGCTGAAGAACTAGTGCCTGGTGCATAGTACTTCATATAAGTATAAAAAAAAAAGAAAGTAGAATAGCTCAATGTTGTTATTAGCTGCTATCAAGTCAACTCCGACTCATGGTAACCTTATGTAGAACAGAATAAAACGTTGCCCAGTCCTGCATCATTCTTACAACTGCCAGCATGTTCGAGTCCATTGTTGTGGTTAGTGTGCCAATCTATCTCATAGACGGTCTTCCATACCCTTGTTAGCCCTCTACTTCACCAAACACAATGTACTCCTCTAGCAATTGATCCTGCCTAATGATGTGTCCAAAGCAAGGAAGTTGGACAATGTTCTGTTGTGATCCATAAGGTTTTCATTGGCTAATTCATGAAAGGTAGATCACCAGGCCTTTCTTTCTAGTCTGTCTTAGTCTGGAAATTCTGCTGAAACCTGTCCACCATTGGTGACCCTACTGGTATTTGAAATACTTGTAGCATAGCTTCCAGCATCACAGCAACATACAAGCCACCACAATACAACAAACTGACAGATGGGTGGTGGAAAATAGCTTAGTAGGATTATGTAAACATTTTTTAAAATTCCAACTGTCTTCTCTATCTCTTAAAGGACACATCCACTGCATTACTTTTCACCAAGTCAGGAACAGTTTTCCTGATCTTTATTCATGGTGCAACATTCATCATTCATTCATTCATTAAAGAAATCCTTATGGCATGTGCACTCTACGTAAGGCAATGTGATAGGAACCAACAATGTGATAAGATGTTTAAACAATACCAAATGCCATCTAGTACCAAAACCAAACCAAACCCACTGCCGTCGAGTTGATTCTGACTCATAGCAACCCTGTAGGACAGAGTAGAACTGCCCCATAGGGTTTCCAAGGCTGTAAATCTTTACAGAAGCAGACTGCCATATCTTTCTCCTGCGGAGTGGCTGGTGGCTTCGAACCGCTAACTTTCTGGACAGCTGCCGAGTGCTTTAACCACTGCGCCACCAGGACTCCTCCCATCTAGTACAGTGCTACTCAAAGTGCCCGTCTATAGCAATATAAGGAACTCATGCCAGAATACAGACCTTCATTCAGTAAGTTTTCTACAAAACAAATGTCAACTGAACTAAACAGTGTGCTTACTGCGTAGTTGATTTTGATGCAATCACCTTACATCGTTATGTACTGGTAACAGTTTGCCAACCAATATCTGGTCCATGGACCACACTTTGAGTAGCAGTGCTCCAGGTGAGATAAGACATACCCATGAATAATAGAATATATAATGTGTCATGGCATATCCTAAAAGAGGTATAAACAAAGTGTTAGTGAAGTTCTGAGGGGGAGGAAGGAAACCACTTATGTTAAGGTGAGCAGAAGGAGGCAGCATTTGATCTGGGCAGATGTGATAGGCTCGGAGTAAGGGGGAAAGAAAGGTGGTTCTAGAAAATGGAAACAAAATAAACAAGAGTACTTACGCTAGAATGTACAGGGCATGTCTGAAAATGGTATGTATCTTTGTTTAGACAAGGAAGCAGGAGACAAAAATGATAAATTTCCTATTCAACAGCTCAAACTCCGTAGATTTAAAACTGAATTCCTGACACTTTCCCCTAAACCTTCTTCTTGTCCTCCAACACGTCCTACTTCAGTAAACGTTACCTCCACTGTCATACCTGTTTCTATCTCACCCCTACATCCAAACAATCACCAAATATCATCATGAAACATGGTTGACTATAAGAAGAGTAAGCTAAAATCAGGAGTAATTTACCTTTATTACAAAAAGCATTATGTCTGTTCCTTTTCTCTAGAGAAATGGGTCTCAAACTTCAGCTTGGAACAATAACCTGGAGGACCTGTTCACACAGATTGCTGGACCCTATCCCCGATGGCCCCTGGGTGGCATGGTTTGCACTTAACTATTAACCTAAAGGTTGGTAGTTTGAACCTGCCCAGCAGAGCTGCAGAAGAAAGGCCTGGTGATCTGCTTCCATAAAGATTACAGTCAAGAAAACCAAATGGAGAAGTTCTACTCTGTAATACATAGGGTTGCCATGAGTTGGAACTGACTTGAAGGCAAAGGGTTGGTGTGGGGTTGGGGCCTGATATTTTCTAACAAATTCCCATGTAATGCTTATTTCCTGGTCTAGGGACCACTTTGAGAACCCCATATTTTCGGTATCCTGGAGAAAGGCCAAATAATTCTTAGTAGCTTGTAATTTGGATCTTTAAAAATGACTTTACTTTAAAAAAATTTTCTTGAAGTCCCAAAAGTCAATCTTCTTACATTCAACTTATTTCAGAAAACCACAACACAACAAAATAAAAAACCCCCGCTACTTCTGCTAAAGCTTTAGACTAAATACAGAATCAATATTTCTCTATTACTCCTTAGGTATGAATTCTACATAAAAATGATTGACTTGGACTATCTAAACTTTTAGTTCTCAACTGGGGGTGATTTTGCCCTTCAGAGGACATTTGCCAGTGTCTAGAGTCATTTTTAACAATCACAGCTAAGGGATATTACTGGCATACAGTGGAAGACTACAGGAATGCTGTTAAACATTCTACAATGCACAGGACAGCCCCTACAACAAAGAATTACGTACACCAAAATGTCAATAAGTGCCAAGGTTGAGAAACCCTGGCCTAAACAAAAGCCAAAATAATATTTTTATGAAAATAGAACTTTAGATTCAAATTTGTTTTTCTATAATTCTCCTGTTTGGATATGATGAACATCTCAAAATCACTGTATGAAGAAATCAATTTTGCTTTTAGTAGCATTTATCATTATTCTTGATTTATACTAGACTTACAAAAGATTAACATTTTATTTACTGTTAATGATAAAAAACATGTTTTAGGGATTTTCTATAATCAAGGGTGACCTTTTTCTTTAGAGTAGCCAAAATTTTCAGTTTTTAAAATAAGCAATGAAGTGAAAGTTGGAAAACTCAAAGAAGTTTATAATAGTCAGAGGGTTTTTTCCTACTGCCCCTTTATTTTCTATTCAAAACAATGTGGCCTCTGCTGGTAAAATGATTTTTTTCAGAAGTCTAAGTAGATCTGGACTACCCACATTTTGGGGAAGTGAACACAGAGGGTTTTGCCCACAAATTAAAATTTTTCTGGTCCATTGTATTATTTCTTGGGGTAAAAATGTCTAGCCTTAAGGAAGTCCAGATATAGTTCCATTACTTGGGTAAATTACTTAACTTGCTTATAAAGGCTGTTTCATCTTCTATAAAATGGTGAGGGAACGGGTTGTGTAAAAATATATCTCATGGGACTGTTTAAAGTTAATGACATGTGAGTTTAGCACAGTGCCTAGACATAGGAACATATAACAAATAATAGCCATTATAATTATTATTACCTCTTTTTTTCTTTCTTCTAGAGCCAGAAATTTTTGATACCATTTCTCATGCTGTTGAACTTCATGCTGTGTTCTTCCAGGAAGGTGTTCTAGAACTTCTCCCATAAATACTGGCTTCCCTTTATATTTGTTTCTCACTTTTACAAAATTCTGATGATCATAATCATCCCAGCCTCCTTGTCGCCCTCCCGTTTGCTGAAGGAATTTTTCAAAATCTACCACTTCCTCTGGGAGAGTACTTGGCGTTACTTTGTCTACAGGAACTTTGCTTGCCATTACTCTGAAAGCTCGCTGTGTTCCTGGATTACCTAAAGCCCATATGTCAATTTTTCTTGATATGGCACTCAATTCATTATTAGTTGTTTTCTCTTCTTTAATAAGCTCTTCATACCTAAAATTAAAAAAATAAACTTTGAATTTTATTAACCCTTCATTTTTTTCCTTAAGTTTAATTATTCCTGACTTTTTTCATATCATCTTCTCCATTATATCCCCCTTCTTTCCTATGCTCTCTCCTGCCAAGTTCCCCGCCTTCTTGCCTTAATTGCTTAACTGACTTAACCCAATTTTTATGCTTATCTACCTGCTTTCTTCCTTCAATCTTATTTGTATTAGTTTTTAGGATGTGGACAGACCAAATCTTACACTGTACTTTATTATTAACTAACATTTATAAGTCTAAGCCTTAAAAGAGTTTCCTCAAAGGGAAAAAAAACCCAATCTATCCAATTTTCACTTGGAATTTTATAGTGCCCAAATATAAACAAAAATTCACTTTAAACATAAAAAGCAGTTTAACACCTGAAACAAAAGAAAGTGTTATATTGCTTTTGTATAGATTCATATTAAATAAATAACAATAAAATGGTTTGTATACACAACCTAGTGGAAAATTATTAAAAAATAAAGGTGAATAATTCTGTAATAAAATGACTTTAAAACATACATCAACCTCTGCTCTTCTTTAAAAGTGTTAATCGCATTTTCAATTTCTTCCATCATTTCTCTGAGCTTCTCAACAACTGTAAAAAAATTAAATGCAAAAGATGTTTTATATCATATTTCAGTAAGGCTAAGAATCAAATCTTAAGAAAAACTGGAATGCTCCCTTAATTTAAAAACATTTTTTAGCCTAAAGGATAGGAAAACTGCTCAAAAACTGATTTTTATGACTATATATTTTTTCTATGCACACATACTATTATCATTAATACTATATTTTACAAAAATTATTTCACACTATACATACTGGTTTATAATCTGTAGTTCTACTCAACAAAATGTGCGGTTTATTTTCCATCTCAATATACATACAGTGCTACTTCATTCTTTTTATAGTTGCATAGAATTTCATTGCCTAAATCTACCCTAATTTGTTTAATCAGTTCTGATGATCCTTTAAATACACACGATTCTGCAGTGAACATACTGCATATGTACTTTTGCAAGCTCATATCAGTATTTTTAGAGGATTAATAAAACTTGAAAGGCTAAATCAAAAAGTATGCACACTTTATAGTACTAAATACTGTTAAACTGTCCCTCAGAGAGGCTCATCCACATAACACCTGAGAGTGCTCCCTTTCCATACACCTTTAAACCATTACTAAAATGAGGCAAAAATTTATTATCATTGATCTAGTTGACATTTTTGTGATCGTTAATAAGCCTAAGCATTTTTTTCATGTATACTCTATTTCTTCTATGAACTGTACTTTATAACCTTTGCCCATTTTTCTGTTAGGTTTGTCACATTTGTCTAACATGTAGGGATTCTTTATACAGTATAGAGATTAACCCTCTAAATGACACATATATTGCTGATATTTTCTCCCTACTTTGTTTCTCAACTTTGCTTATAATGTTTGAGGTTTTTTTTTTATTAATGCCAAATATGTCTACTTCTTTCTTCACAGTTTCTGATCTTTTTCATTCTTATAAAATATAATAAGAGATATAAAAAAATATTAATCCATGTTCTCTTCTAGTATTTAATGGTTTCATTTATTAATTTAACAAGTTATAATTATAATACTAATAATCACCATTTTTTAGTGCTTATAACCACTGTATCAGTTACAGACAATATACTATCTTAATATACATTATTTTATTTCATCTCCCCATCATCCCTGACAGACAGTCCCATGATTACCTCCATTTTACATAAACCCCAGGTATTACAGTTCTCCAATGTATCCTTAAGAATCCCTAAATGATAAGGTAGGGTTTAGCTACATTAATATCAAACAGAAAAACAGACATATTTCATATTATAAAGTATGTTTCCAAATAACAACAGAAAACATTAATACATAGAAAAGAATATAAAATTTAAATTGACTTACAATCAGGTGTAGGCTTCACATCTTTTAATTGATGCTGAAGTCTCTTTACATTGTTATGTATTTTGGCCAATTGTTGCTGTATTTTTGCTCCTGTAAGGAAGAAGCAGGTACCTTAAAATAATTCTATGACAAACACTGTTATAGTTCAGGATTCTACACATAACACTGATCAGAATCACTTAGAAAAAAGATCGTCAAGAGCAATTAAATAAAGACCAAAAGATGGTTATTCAAAATTAACTTTCAAACAATCTGACCACTTTAAATACCCCTGGCTCTAAATAAAGTAGCTCTCAATCATCTTTTGCTCTTTAGCAGTTTTTTCTTTTCTTTTTAATTTGTTTTTGTTTGTTTATTAATATAATTTATGGGAATAGAATTTGATCTGCAACTCTCCTGTAGGAATATTCAAACTATCTACCCAATATTAATTCTATGCATACTGACAAACTTGGAGCTGAGAATTAATTTAGTCTAACCACATCCTCTAAGATGGGCTGGTGATCCTCCCTGGTGTCACTGTCATCTTAAGGAACTGCTCAGGTGCCATTCAGTAGTCTCTATGCTCAGGTTGCTGAGCTCAACCAAAGGACCAGACTGAAGTAAGATGTTAAACCACAAAAAAAGCCTAAAAAATCAATTAGGGTCTCAAAGATATTTTCAGATGTTATCAGTGGCAAAAAGACTGGATTCTTCTTTAATATTTTTTTCTGAAGTAATAATTTTATTTTAACATTTATTAAATTATTAGGCTAACACCATATAAATTCACATTCACACAAATATATATTCATACAGTAAAACCCATTGTTGTCTAGTTGATTCTGACTCATATTATTTTCTCATCTTTGGTTTCTTAATTCAAGCACACCTTTTTTGATTTTGCAACTTTTTCACAAATGAGCACAGAGAACAAAACTGCTCTGTCCAAAAGTCCCTAAAAACTTTTTTTTTTCTTTTAAGTTTACCTATAGGCCTGGACTGAGTGCTAATATTCAAAACAAACCTTTGAACTTCGCCTTGTTTTATTTGTTATTAAAATTCAAGAGTGCCATGAAAGCAGAAACTTTATCTCTGATGTATTTTTATAGCCTCAATCCACTGTCGGAACTTTAGGTCAGGATATTTCTCTAGTGAAGTTAACTAATTAGAAAAGTGTTTTTGTTGTTTCGTTTTTCCCATAGTTTGATGAGCTACAGTGATACAACTATAGGGCATATAATATTTTTATTTTAGTTATACATTTGGAACTGACACTCTGTATAGGCAAATAATGTACGTACATTACATAAATGCAGGCTAAAACTGTGGCATGATATTTGAGGTAAGGGATAGGTATTTACTACTTGTGAGCTGTAACACGTGAAGGGGAAACTTCTATATCCTTATACTAAAGACAACGGATTCCTTCATCTCCTAGATACAACAAATAACTGAGTGTTAATAGAGGCTAAGCTATAGAACACAGGGAAATCAAAGGGTAAAAATAAAGTTGCCTAAAAATTGGAAAATCAAGTAACCTAAAACTGCTAAATGGAAACACACTACTTAATGACATGACTGAGAGAAAGGTAAGCCTTTGTCAGCTATCTACAAAAGAACTGAGGGGAATTAAGAAATATTAAATTAGGGATATCTAGAGTTCTCCATGAGTCCGAGTAGAGGACTAGAAATTCTGAATTCATATTAGGTTCTACTGTCACTATGACAGAAGAGAGAATTACTCTATCTGACAATTAAAAGATGACTTTTTAAAGTAATGCAATCTTACATTCTGAAAGAAAAAAATACGTAAGGAAACTTCTTTTAATTGGTTATAAAGGAGTCCTCTAAACAGTATAATCTCTACATAGTAAGTCTTAAAAAGCTTATTTAGTTGATAACCATCATTTCTTCTTTAAGCATTGCTAAGCAGTTTTTTACTGAAATGTAAGGATTTTATAACTGTTATCATCTAATTCTACAATGAAACAAAGTATTCTCATAGAATTCTTTTCTTAAGACCCACATTTAGTATTGTCAACAATGGTTAATATTCATAACAATAAACAATGGAACACATTAGCTATACAATCTGCAAGGCATTTTCTCATGTATTATCTCATTGGATGTACAGAACAGCTCTCCTGAGATAAAACTGGTAGATTTTATATCACGAACAAGAAAACTCAGATTTAAGCAATTATATGACTTGATCACTTCATACCACTACTTACAGATTTTGGACCCATTGATGTTTACTTAGTCCAGGGTTCAGTCAACAGTGCCAGGTTGAGGAGCTCAGATCAATCAATTTTTCTTTGAGAAATTCTAATACCATTAACTGGTTTGCCAACCAAAACACAAAATCCTCTCTTTGCTATTAAATTGGAAAGAAATATACATAGAAAATAACCCAGTAGAATAACTAAATGTGACCTGAAAGGCTAAAAAAAAACAACGCAGTTGCCATAGAGCCGATTCTGACTCATGGTGACCCCACGTGTGTCAGAGTAGAACTGTGCTCCCTAGGGTTTTTAATGGCTAATTTTTTCAAAAGTAGATCACCAGGCCTTTCTTCTGAGGTACCTTCAGGTGCATCGAACTGTCAACCTTTTGGTTAGCAGCCGAGAGCAGTTAATATTTTGCACCATCTAGGGATTCCAAAAGACACATACTCCTAAAAGACAAACTTATTACCACCTAGACAGTATCTTGGTAGAGAATATAACACAGTCAATACACAAAGACGAAGCACAAAGGCAAGACTACAACTTTATATTACTTAACAGATTTTAGTTCATCATGAACTCAACTTACTTTCTGTTTTCCTGCTGATAATCAATTTATTTTCCAATTCTTCGAGCATACTATGCTCAGTTCTGAAGTCATTTTTTTGGTTGTAGAAATGACTGTGTTTATCTTTTTCTAAGTTAATAACTCTTTAGGAAAAGAAACACATGGTATAAGTATGATTTAAATATATTTTTAATAATTTAAAATATGAAGACAATCATAATAATTTTATTTTATACTTGGATCAATTCATCTAAGAAGTCAAAATATAATTACTTGGATTAATAAGGCTAAGGAGTCAAAATATTAGTTAGAAAAGAGTTAAGTTCAACTAAAATCACAAGTACTTTGAATTGTTATTTAAATTATAAACTGTTAATTTAAGCAAACATAATCATATCCTTGCTCTGAAAATACATGAGCTATCGATTCCAACTCAGTCTTACTGGGGCCTGAAAATGGTTGTCACTGCTGGTGACTGCTCTCAACAGCAGATATTGTTAACTTGGTAACCTTAGCCAAGATGTTTAACCTCTCCTGGTGCGAACGTCCTCATCACAAAAATGCAAATAATAACAGTTATCTACTACCTAATGGGGCTGTTATTAGTATCAAATGAGATAACATATATGAAAAATCTTTATACAGTAAAAAAAAAGTACTACAGAAATGTAAGCTGTTAGTATTATTAATTAAACAAAAATCTTGGAGAAGAAAGAATCTACAAAGCCAGGAAATTTAGTATATTTAAGGGATATCTTCTACATTTAATTAAAAGGTTTTTCCATCTCATCTTTGCTCTTTGGATTTATTCAGTCTACTAGTAAGGAATTCTAATTGTTAGTTTGAGCCCTAAGGTAAAACAAAAAACTACTATCTAGGAACTTTTTTGGTTGGGCAAAGAAATTAATTTCCTCAACACTTGTTTTCTTTCTCCCAGAAGATGGAAATTAATATAAATACTCTAATTCTTGACTAATCCTCGATTTACTGAGAAGTGGAATATCTCTGCCCACTGACTTAATTTCACACAACCTGAAGGGCAACTATGCAAGGCAGAGTTTCCCAACCCGTTTCACTTTGTAGCACATATAGAAAAATGGAATATTTAAAAGGCACGTTGCGGTAAACAGATGAGACTGCCTCAGGCCCCATCTGGCTGCTGCAACGGCTAAAGGAATCATTATCGTAGCACATGTTGTTTAGGAAACTTGGTGTTTGTAAGAGGAAGAACAGAGATATCAAATAGGCTTCAGTTTACATGTCAACTCTGATGGATTGAGAGTGACTACTGGAGTCCTGTGTTGCAGACTGAGAAGCCCATGTAGGCTCTCGTTGGGGTGGGGAAATGACTGTGACCAACAGTAATGTCTGCCATGGACACAGGATGTGTATGATAGTAAGGAAGTTGTGTGCTGCCATTGCTGGCAGAGTAACAAGCACTGAGTTAGAAATATCACTATTGGAGACAAACTGCCAAGCATTTTATGATCAACCCTACTCATAGAAGAAATGCAAAAAAAAAAAAAAAATACACCAAGTAACATTCTACACCTATCAGATTGGCAAAGAATCACAAATATGAATAATACACTCTGTTGACAAGACTGGGGGAAACAGGTCCTCTCATACATTGTTGGGAGAACTGTAAATTGCCTGTGGAGGGCAATTTGGCAATATCTGTCAAATTCAAAAAATTCATATACCTGTGACCCAGTATTTCTATTTCCTAGGAATTTATCCTGAAGGCATGCTCATACATGTACAAAATAATGTGGATCTGTGCCATCTCTAAATATTTGACTTACATAACAACAGTGTCATTATCATGCCTGATAAAATAATTCCTTGGTATCCAAGATATACTACTAAGTCAAAAAAATAAAAAAGGCAAGTACAGAACAGTGCATACAAAAAGAAAAATCTGAGTATGGATTTCTATTTCCTTATAAGTACATAAAATATCTGTGAAAGGTACGTAAGAAACTAAGAACAGTGGTTGTCTGAGAGAAGGGGAACTAGGTGGATGTGGTCAGAGGTGTAACAGAAACCTTCCATTGTGTACCCTTTGATACGTTTTTATATCAAAATCATGGGAATATATTACATAGTCTAAAAATACCTGTATTACATATTGTGTTTTTTTATTCTCTGTATTCAATGAGAATTGCTAGAAAGAAACAACACCCTTCCAAGGAGTTTTTCCAGCACTCTTTTCAGCGAATTTTTCCAACACACTATAACAGATGAAGAAATTCCTAATCAGAACTATAAAACAATCCTACTACTGGGAGACAAAGTGTCTATACTGACATAACCTACTAGTCTGCTGATACCTATGGACATTAACTATTTGGTGGACATTACTCTCCCTAGGGATAAACACAAACCGGGACCCCTAACCTGTGGTTCAATTCTATCTAGGGCAATGAATTTTGGAAGCTGAAAAATAAAACTGTATGTTCGTAAATTCTGAGTATCAGAGATATGAGTCCTATATGAATGCAGTGAGAACACAATCTCCCAAAGCTCCAGTATGGAATAACTTCAAAATTCAAACCAAATGCTTTTTTATTGGTAGAATTTCTAAACAAAGAACTGCCACTAATTTTTATCCAGAGACCATTCCTTACAACAGCCTCCTTTTCTCTTGAGTTCTCTGGAAAGTCAATACTGTATAAATTCAAACGAGTGTTTTTAAAAAGCTCTCAACTGAAGGGTAGGGTAGGGTGCTCTGAGTTCCAATCTTTTCTGTCATTCCTCATGGCACTGCTGACAAAATTTAGCATTCAATAAATTATTGGTCTTTTAGAGAAAAAAAAAATATATGCATTAAAAATTAAAATAAATGGAAACTTCTCAGTTAACCTGGCCGCAATGTGCAAGATGAATCCAAGTGGGGAACAGACCGAGGAGAGGACACTAAAAGGCCACTGCAAAAATATAACTCAAGGGTGCAGACTTTTCATTAAAACTACCCATTCAAAAACACTTACCAAGTGATTACCTACATTGGAAAAGTAAACAATGTATTCACTCTGTTATTTAACATGAGATCTAAAGAAACAGCTGTTTTGTTTCACTTAAAATAACTGATTCAAAATGGTAAAAATAAATAAAGTTGAAATACCTCTCCTTAAAATGAACTTTATATTGTTGTTGTTAATTGCTGTTAAGTCGATTCTGACTCACGGCAACCCCATGTGTGCAGAGTAGAACTGCTCCATAGCATTTTCAAGGTTGTGACCTTTTGGAATCAGATCACCAAGCCTGTCTTCCGATGTACTTTTGGGTGGGTTCAGAACCACCAACTTTTCAATCAGTACTCAAGTGCTTAAACATTTGTGCCACCCAGCCAGTCAACTTTATATTAAGCAGTCTATTTGTCCATTTCACTTCTCCCACCTATCCCTTATCTTATACAGTAAAACCTGTGAAATCCAGTATCTGTGTAAGGCGAAAATCTGTCAGCAAAGGAAAACTCACTGATGTTCATGAGGTAGGATTCTTAATAGAGAGCAGTAGAGAAGTGGTCTGCACCCTGTCAAAGATGGAAAACTCGCAAGACCCGGAAAAACAAGGCAGCCCCATCGAGTTCCGGCTCTCACAGTTTCACTGCATTTGACAACCTAGCGACTAAAATTGTTTAACTTAATGTGGGACTGAGTAGGGTAGAATATAATTAACTTTATATTGTCCATTGTAAAGTGGCTAATTATGTTGTTTAAAGATAACGTTCTTATACTTACTGATTTTTAAATTTTTCAGCTGTGCGTATGAATTCTGCTTTCTTAGTGTGAATAGCTTTCTGCTTCCAATTTTGAAGCTGAAAAGTTCGAATTCCACCTAAAGTACCATCATTCTGCATAAAAACAAAAAGAAAATTATCATCAACAGTAAAAACAGTCATTCCTACACTTAAGGAGCCCTGGAGTCACAGTGGTTAATGAGCCTAGCTGCTAACTGAAAAGTCAGTAGTTCAAATCCACCAGCCAGTCAGCAGGAGAAAGATGTGGCAGTCTGCTTCCATAAATATTTTACACTTATAACATGACATATTTATCTAAAGTAAACTGTCACTTAGACAGTTTACTAAACTATCACTTAGCAAACTGTCCCATTTCAAAACTTAAAAGCCAAAACTTAGTACAACTTATGTTTTGCTTTATAGTATATAAACTATGAGACTCATTAAGCATTACTATCAAGTTATTTTACTAAACTGTTAACAAAGTGGCTAGTCAAATACAAATTAACAGATTTTGAAGAATAATCAAGAGTACTAACTTTCAATTCTCTATGGAGCAAATCATCTACCAATACTACAAAGAAAACTGAAAATTAACAAAGTTAATATATCTATTATAAATATCTGATATAGCAGATATATCGAAGCTAATATCTATTATTACTTCTTTGAAATCAAGTCCAGCTTTCATTGACCTTTCTTCTGCATGCTTCTAGTGTGCTTCTCCTAGATTGCAAGTGCTCAGGGAATGAAATCTACTTTTAATAACAGTAGAGCAAACATAATTACCAAGAAAATTTACTGCCCTGGTCCCTAATCATGTAATATATTTTAAAGTATATTTACAAAATGGAATCCCTATGTGACTGGGTCAACCATTTTGTTAAGGGGAAGAAATAGCTTAGGCAGAGGAAAAAAGGGTAAGAGACAAATGTGGAATTTTTTTCGAGATACAAAATGTCAATAACGGACTTTCTTGGGGAATAATTTAGGGACTAATCTTAACTTTTAAAAATATACTTTGTGGAAGAGAAATATTTATCTTAAGATGTTAGATTTTTGAGTAGGAAATGTTAAGTGTCCAGGGATTGTTTACAAAAAGATCTCATTATTTCCTTCAGTTTAGTCATTTAACAAGTACGTATTCAACATTTCCTTTCCAACATGGTTGCCTTTTTTTTTTTTTGCCTAGTTGCCCTGGCTAGAACCTCGAGTGAATAGAAGTGGTAAGAACGGACATTCTTGTTTTGTTCCTGATCTTAGATACAGAACTTCCTATCTTTCATCATTAAGTATGTTAGCAGTAGGCTTTTTGTAGATGCTTTTATCAGGTTGAAGATGTTGCCTTCTATTCTGAGTTTATTGAGTATTTTTATCATGAAAGAGTGCTGGCTTTTGTCAGTTGCTTTTTCTGCACCTATTGAGATGACCATGTGGTTTTTGTCCTTTATTCTATTAAGATGGCTTATTTTATTAATTGCTTTTCATATGTTGAACAAGCCCCACATGCCTGGGATAAATCCCAATGAATCATAGTATCTAATTCTTTTTATATTGTTGGATTTGGTTTGCTAGTACTTGTTGAGTTTTTGCATCTGTGTTCATAAGGGATATTTGTCTGTAGTTTTCTTTTCTTGTAGTGTCTTTGTTTGGTTTTGGTATCAAGGTAATACTAGTCTCATAGAATGAGTTGAGAAGTATTCCCTAGTCCTCTATTTTCTGAAAAAAAGTTTGTTATGAACAAAAAAATTACATTTATACTGACTTTTATATTTATCTATGTACTTATCTTTACCAGTGCTCTTTATTTATGTCATTATTTATGCAGATTCGAGTTACTGTCTGGCATCCTTTTAATTCAGCTTGAAGAAATACGTTTAGTTAATTCTGGTAGGGTAGGTCTGCTAGCAATGAATTTTCTCCATTTTTGTTTATTTGAGAACATCTTAATTTCTGTTCATTTCTGAAGGACAGTTTTGTTGGGTATAGAATTCTTAGTGGACAGTCTTTCCACACTTTATGTCATCCCACTGCCTTCTGACCTCCATGGTTTCTGATGAGAAATTAGCTGTTAATGTTACTGAGAAGCCCTTTTACGTGATGAGTTGCTTTTCTCTTGGAGCTTTCAACACTTTCTCGTCTTTTGGTGATTTGATTATGATGTGCCTACCTGTGGATTTCTTTGAGTTTATCCTACCTGGAATTCACTGAACTCCAACAACTGTAGACTAACTTTTTATATTAAACTTGGCAAGTTTTTGGCCATTATTTCTTCAAATACTCTTTTTGGCCCTTTCTGTCTCTCCTCTCCTTTTGAAACTCTCATTATACATATGCTGGTACACTTGAAGAGTTTGTCCAACCCTGAACAGAGACATTGTTCCCTCAGAGGGAGAAGACACAGCCCTATCTTGCTACAAAATCAGTACATACACTAATACGATGCTGTTAGAGATACTTTTAAGAAGTTGTAATTAAACAGCTAAAATGATCAGTAGAACAGTAGGCTGGGAACAAGAAGGATATGGCATCTGAGAGCAGAGTAAAGAGATTAGTGGTTGTTATGGACTGAATTGTGTTCCCCAAAAGATACGCTAAAGTCCTAACCCTTGGTACTGGGGAATGCGATCCTGTTTGGAAACAGAGTCCTTGAAGATGTTATCATGAAACATACTGAAGTAAGATGGGTCCTAATCCAATATGAGTGGCATCCTTATAAAAGAGGAGAAGAGGTACAGAGACACAGAGGGAAGAACACTATGTGACAACAGTTAAGTCACAGCTGCAAGTCAAGGAATGTCTGAGGCTATCAGAAGTTGGGAGAGACAGGAAAGACTATTCCTCTAAAATCTTCTGAGACGGAATGGCCCTGCTGACACCGTAATTGGGACTCCTAGCCTCCAGAACTCTGAGACAGTAAATTTCTGTCCTGTCACCTAGTTTGTGGTACTTTGTTATGGCAGCTCTAGAAAACTAATACTGTGGTCTTCTGTCTTGAAAGACAATGACTGAGGGGGGTTATAAACAAATAATATACAAACATTAAAAAGCATAGATAGGATACAGTATTAGAATTGGTGGGAAATTTATGTAATTCCATACCCCCAGGATGTTGTAGAGACTAACAATATAAAATAGTTCTAAAAATTCAGAGATAATTACTCCAAAATAACTTAAGGGAAACTTAGATATCGTGGTGGTCACTTCTAACGTCATGAGGTTGTCACCAGGGAATTTCTTTCTTCTCAAAAGACTATTCTTTCACTGTCAGAGCCAGTAGGAATATTAGTTTATTTAATATGACAAATATCTAACCTCAGTATTAGGCTGTAAGAATCTGTGTTTGTATGTATGTGTGCGTGGTGTTGGAGTCTGCAGATAACACACACTTGAACCCTCAAGAATCTCAAAGTATGATATGGCTGTGATTCTAATCCTTCTTTTAAAGCCCAAACACACTGAGGAATTCCACCCCATTACTGCTGTGATTCTCAACTGTAAAGTATGCCTTTCCTAAAAGGGTGAGATGGTATAAAGCAGGGTTTCTCAACATCAGCACTGTTAACATCTTGAGCCAGATAATTCTTTGTTTTGGGGGCTATCCTGTGCATTGTAGGATACTTGGCAGCATGTCTGGCCTCTACCCACTAGATGCCAGTAGCATTACCACTACCAATCCCAAGTTGTGATAATCAGAATGTCTCCAAACATTGCTAAATGTCCCCTGGAGGCCAAAATCACTCCTGGTTGCAAACCACCGGTATGACATTTGAAAAAGCTCCACCGTGATCCCGATGCAACCCTTAGGAAGGCAAGCATCATCTCTGAGAATCACTGTAGTGGAGTGATAAATATGTGCACCAATAACCATATTAGGCAACTTGTAAGAAATTCAAACCAGGAGGCAAATCATATCTACATGAATTTAGAGAACAAATCACTTTTAACCTATTGTAAGCTGGGAAGGTTTCATGGAGAAAGCCAGCAAGATAGCTAAACCACTGAGGTCATAAATTAAAACTCTTTTTTATCTTTTAGAGATACATTATATATTTAACTTTTTTTTTTTTTCTGAACCACTCAGCCCAGAGTTAGAATAACAAAGGGAATTAAAGAGGATACATGAGAAAATTTCCCTTAGGTGGAATTTCTTGAACTATATACAAGTAAAGGCACTGTACTCCGTTGGAGAAGAAAAAGATGGAATTCGTCCTCAGCTCACAACAGGCTTCGTTCAGGATTGGACAGACACACATTTAGTGAGTGCCTACTGTGACCCAGGCCCTAACCAGACACATTTCTTGGTGCTAGGAATACAACAGTGAATAAAACTTCCAAACATTGCTGCCCCTATGGACCTTACATTTTTATGGAGGGAGAAAGATATGAGCAAAATGTATAACATAGCATACAGTTTATTATCATCCTGTCTCTCCCCCAACCCCAATAAAAATGTAAGCTCCATGAGGGCAGAAATTTTTGGAAGTTTTATTCAGTACTGTGTTTCTAGCACTAAGAAGTGTACCTGGTTAGTTCCCGGAACATAGTAGTTATAAGGTCCCAAGGTGGCATAAATTGTGCTCATGAGGAACATATACATGGATCCAGAGGCAGTCATTCGAACAGAACAAAGCAGGGATACTGTGTGGTTTAAAGTCAGGAAAGGTGTGCGTCAGGGTTGTATCCTTTCACCATACTTATTCAATCTGTATGCTGAGCAAATAATCCGAGAAGCTGGACTATATGAAGAAGAATGGGGCATCAGGATTGGCGGAAGACTCATTAACAACCTGTGTTATGCAGATGACACAACCTTGCTTGCTGAAAGTGAAGACCACTTGAAGTACTTACTTATGAAGATCAAGGACTATACTCCTTCAGTATGGATTACACCTCAACAAAAAGAAAACAAAAATCCTCACTAGACCAATAAACAACATCATGATAAATGGAGAAAAGACTGAAGTTGTCAAGGATTTCATTTGGCTTGGATCTACAATCAATGCCCATGGAAGCAGTGGTCAAGAAATCAAGCAACCCATTGGACTGGGTAAGTCTGCTGTAAAAGACCTGTTTAAAGTGTTAAAAAGCAAAGACGTCACTTTAAAGACTAAGGTCCGCCTGACCCAAGCCATCGTGTTTTCAATCACCTCATATGCTTGTGAAAGCTAGACAATGAATAAGGAAGACAGAAGAATTGATGCCTTTGAGTTATGGCGTTGGCGAAGAATGTTGAATATACCATGGACTGCCAAAAGAACAAACAAGTCTGTCTTGGAAGAAGTACAGCCAGAGTGCTCCTTAGAAGCGAGGATGGTGAGACTTTGTCTCGCATACTTTGGACGTGTTATGGAGGAGGACATCATGCTTGGTAGAGTGGAGGTCCGCAAAAAAGAGGAAGACCCTCATAGAGACAGACTGACACAGTGGTTGCAACGATGGACTTAAATATAGCAACGATCACGAGGATGCTGCAGGACTGAGCAGTGATTTCGTTCCGTTGTATAGGGTCGCTATGAGTCGGAACCGACTCGATGGCACCTGACAAAAACAACAAAGGTGGCACAAACAGTTTGCACTGAACTGCTAACCTAAAGGTTGGCAGTTCGAACCTATCTAGCGGTACCATGGAAAAAAAGCCTGGTGATCTGCTTTTGTTACGATTACTCCCAAGAAAACCTATGGAGCAGTTCTAGTCTGTAACACATGGGGTTGCCATGAGTTGGAATTGACTCAACAGCAACGGTTTGTTTTTTTTTTTTTTTTTTTTTAGTAAGTACTATGTAAAAAAAATAAAACCAGAAAAGGGGACAGGATCTGCTGGATAGAGGTTTAGTTTAGCGAGGTCATGGGAAGTCTTACTGAGCTGATGGTATTTGAACAAACAGATCTAAAGGTGGTGATGGAGCAAGCCAGGGGATCATGGGAGAAGAGCATTCCAAGCAGAAAACCACTGCCATGGAGTTAATTCTGACTCATAATCACCCTGTAGGACAGAGCAGAACTGCCCCATAGGGTTTCCAAGGCTGTAATCTTTATGGAAGTAGACTGTCACATCTTCCTCGGACTGGCTGGTGGGTTTGAACCACTGACCTTTCGGTTAGCAGCCAAGTGCTTTAACCACTGTGCCACCAGGGCTATTCTAAGCAGAGGTGAGTGACAACTGCAAAGCTCCTGAGGTAAAAGAGCACCTGGTTATGTCTGGGGGACCACAAGGAGGCCAGTATGGCTGCAGCAGAATCAGGGCAAGAGACTGGAGATGAAGTGTCAGGGAGGCAGGGAGGCAGCTCATTGGCCCTTTAGGCCATGGTAAGGACTCTGGCTTTCATTCTGAGTGAGGTAAGAACCCCTCAGGGGGTTCTGAGCAGAATAGTGTCATTACTGAACAGAATCGCCCTAGCTGTTGAGAACAGACTTCAGGGAGGCAAACTATTTCAGCCAGGGGAGAAATGATGGTTTAGGTAAGGGTAGTATTAGTGGAGGTGGTGAGAAGAGTAGGATTCTGAATTTAGTCTGAAGACAGAACAGCCAGGAACTGCCCATGCTCTGGGTGTGGCCTGTGAAACAATGAGATGAACCAAGCCAAGGTCTTTGGCTTGAACAACTGGATTCAACAGTTCTTACAAAGCGACTCTCACTGCGGAGAAAGGGGTCCTAAGCTGATCTTTGGAAACACATTTGCCTCAGACCATCTCGTATTTTATTCTTCCTTGTCTTCCCAGCACCTGGTACAATAACAGAGCAACCACCATTTACTGGTCCCTGAGTCTCTCTTCAACCAACCACTGCGAGAGGCTTTCCAGGCATCTCTAATTCCACAACTAAGGAAAATGCATATGATTAGCTCCAATTTTTAGAGAAAAAGCTGAGTTCCCAAGATGATAAACTATTTTACCCAGATCACAAGGCTGGTAAGTGGCAGAGCCAGGGTTTCCATTCAGGTATTCCTCGACTCCAAAACCTCTTTCCACCACGTGGAGGTGCCCCATTAAAAGCTGTTAAATGCACACCCCAACAAAGAGCAATGCCCGTATGTGAAAGGCCCCAAGCAAAGGGAGGCTCCCGCTTCCCCGTCCGCGCAGAAGCGAGCTAGGGCGTGGGGGTGGTGATGGTGAGGGGGAGATACCTGTTCAGGGAGAGGTGGGGGCCCCCGCCCCGCCTCCAGAGCCTGCACTGCAGCCCACAGGGGCCCACGCCCGCCACCACAGCGGCTCCCGGCCCTCCTCGGTTTACCTGTTGCGGCGTCGACGCAGCTCCCACGCCTGTGCCCGGGGCCGCGCCCGCCCCCGCCACAGCCCCAGCTACTGCGGTGGCCGCCGCCGCCACCACGACCGTCGTCAGGGCAGCCATCTTTCCTCGTCGATTCGCTTGGGCCGCTTCGGCCACCAGGGCCTGGGAGTTCGCGGCGCCGGCACTGCCCGCCTTGCGGAAGATTTCCTGCGCGGTGGGGCTCCCCGGAGAACCGGACGGCGAGGACCAGCAGGGCCGATATGCGGAGCGGGATGCGGCGGGGTGGGGCGGGGCGGGGCGGAGACAAGGGGCGGGGCTAGGATGCGGGGTCGAGTGCGGTAACCCGGCGCGGGCCAAGGTGCCGGCAGGGTGTGGCGGGGCAGGGCTGAGATGTTGAGGGGAGTCGGGATGCGGGGTGAGGTGCGGTGAGGCGGGGCGGGACAGAGATGCGGAGCAGGGCTGGGATGCGGGGCCTGGGGCGCAGCGAGACTGGGAAGGGGTGGCGTGGTTGGGGGTGTCGTGTGCACTCTTGCCGGTTGGTCTAAGCTTCTACTGTGCACGTTTCTACTGTCATTATTTGGCAAAATCCGACCACCTCATTCCACCTGCTTCCTGCCCGCTAGGAAAATTCACTATCTTGTGATATCTTTCTTAAATTTTATTCGAATCATACCCATTTTTTTTTTTTTTAAACATGCTAGGTTCCTACTAAGGGCTGGTGAAACTTCGGTCCAAATAAAAAAAAACATTATTGATGGGCGTGAACGGTAACCTATATTGCACATTTTCAAAGAAAACGAAAAAAAAAAAAAAAAAAAAAGCATGCTTTGTACTACCAGATAACAGATGCAAAAATGCCATGGTGGCTAATCCTAGGACTTCGTTAATAATTAGAGAAACTCCCAAGAAACTGTGTTGGGAGGTTGGTAAACAGGCTCGGATGCCTCCTACAGTTAAGGCATGGGCAACCTGTGGCAACTGAGCTCCTTTCTGGATGCATCCCTTTTCCTTCTTTGAAAGAATCCACTCATTAATTCAATCAACACTGCACTCCTCCTACTTCTCATACACCTTCCATTGTGTTAGGCCTTAGGAATTCATTGTTGAATCACACACACACACACACACACACACACACACACAACCTTTTCTCTTAACCTCTACTAGGTAAACAAATGCATATTTATTGAGCACTTACTTTGTGTTGGAAACCTTGGTGGTGTAGTGGTTAAGAGCTATGGCTACTAACCAAAAGGTTGGCAGTTTGAATCCAGTAAGGTGCTCCTTGGAAACCCTGTGGGGCAGCTCTTCTCTGTCCTATAGGGTCATTGTGAGTTGGAATTGACTCAACGGCAATAAGTTTGGTTTTGGGGGTACTTTGTGTCAGCACTCTGCTAAGTGCTTTGAGTGCATTTTCCCATTTAGTGCTTACAGTAACCCAGTGAGGTAGGTATTATTATCATCTCCATTTCACAGATAAGTTTAAGTAACACAAGGCCACACAGGTAGGGGCTGGGATACAAACCCAGGTAGCCTGACTACAGATAACATCCTGGTAAGGATGTTAAACAGGCAGCTGGATAAATGCTTCTGGAGACCAGAAGAGAAGGTAACATTAAAGATGAGAATTTGACCTTCATTTCTATATCAAACAAAACAAAACCAGTTGCCAACGGATCGTTAGGCATTTCTTCCGAGGTACCTTTGGGTGGCCTCCAACCTCCAGTCTTTACGGTTAGCAGCTGAGCTCCTTAGTCATTTGGACCACCCTCCTTAGTCATTTGGACCACCCAAAACTTCATTATAAACCAAAACCAAACCCGTTGCTGTAGAGTCAATTCCAACTCATGGTGACCCTATAGGATAGAGTAGAACTGCCCCATAGGGTTTCCAAGGAGCAGCTGGTGGATTTGAACTGCTGACCTTTTAGGTTAGCAGCCGAGCTCTTAACCACTGTGCCACCAGGGACCCAGGACTTCATTATAGAATGTTGTTTAAATAAGACTGAATGAGATACCCTAAGGGGAGTAGGGAAACCCTAGTGGAGTAGACCAAAAGGTCAGCAGTTCAAATCCACCAGGCACTCCTTGGAAACTCTATAGGGCAGTTCTATTCTGTCCTATAGGGTCACTATGAGTTGGAATCCACTCGAAGGCAGCAGGTTTTTGGTTTTTAAGGCAAGTGTAATTGAAGTCTGAGAACTGAGTCTTTCAACATAGGTCAGGAGAAGAGGAGGAGGAGACTGATAAGAGGTGTGTGAGAAAGCAGGAAAACCAGAAGTCTGTAGAAGAAAGTGTTTCCAGAAGGAAGGAAAGATTAATGTGCAGTCTGGGGCCCAGAGTATGAGTGTGATGAGATCAGAGAAATGATGGTTGGATTTGGCACTGGGCATGCCACCCTGACAAGTGTCAGTGGGCGTGAGGACTAAAGCCTCCCTGAGTGGCTGAGTGGGCTGAGCAGAGAGATGAGGTATAGATAGTGCCTTTAGGCAATTCTTTTGGTGACTTTTGCAGTACAGGTGATCAGAGAAATAATCTGGTAGCTGGAGGAGGATGTGAGATTAAAGAGGATCTTTGTTGTTGTTGTGTTTCAAGGTAGGAACTACTAGAGAATGTATGCTGCTGGGAATGATCCAGTGGAGAAGGAAAGTTGGATGATGCAGAGAAGAAAAGGGCTTAAAATCTTTATGAAGGCAAGACAGGATGAAGTCAGGGCACAAGTGGAAGGTTCAGCCTTTGATAGGAGCATGGCCTCTTCCTGACCGGAGGGAAGGCAGAGAGTGTGACACAGGGGAGTTGTAACACAAGAAGGTTGGCAGATAGGAGGGAGAAGATGGCTGTTCTTTCTCCATAAAGTAGGAGGAAGTAGATAGTTTGGGAATATTGCAAAGGTAAACCGCTTCTAATTTATGTATTTATCTCTTGTTCAAAATGAGCTCCATTACTACAGCACTGTCTGAGCTCCTAGGACTGTTAGTCCAGAATAATCTGGCAAATTTAGGGGTAAATCGGTCAATCAACAATTTGAATGGAATGGTCTCTTGTAAGGGGCAACACTGGACCAAATAGTACAAGAGATTATAGGAAAATGAACAAGATGCTCATTAGGTTTACCGTTTTTATGATCTATAAGGATGGAAAGTTCCCCAAAAGGGTTAGGAATCTCATAAGCAAAAAACCAGCCTTTTATAACATTGAAAAGCTGCCTGTATCCTCACTTACAGGCCTTTCAAGTGGTTAAAGCCATGAAATATGTTTTTATTGTATAATTTCATTTTTTTTAACATTTTGTGCCAATTCTAATTTAACATCACAGCTTTTTCTTTCCTTACCTTCTTTTATATTTCTTTTCTCTTATACTGAAAAGCTCGGTTCCTTAAAATAGCAATAGACTTATTTGCTTTATCTTGCAACAATCGTGTAGTTTCAAACTACAATAAGAATATTACCATTAACAGTAAACCTACTAAGCAAAGTTAAGATTGTTTTGCAGGGTTTTTTTATCCTTAGAATATATCCCATGCAGGATATCCAGTCAGTGTATTGTATTCAGAAGTTTTTGGAAATCACTCTTTTCTCTGTGTGGTTATGGAATCAATTTGATATGCAGTTGAGTTCTTTCAATTATGTTTGCTTTCAATTTTAGCGTTTCCTCCTCTTTTTCTTCTTGGTTTCATATTTTAAAAAATATGTAAACATTCATAACATGTAAAGTCAAAACGATATGACAAGGTATGTTTAGAGACGTCTTGCTCGCAAACATGCCATCTTGACTCATCATCTGTGAGTGACCATTTTTATTAACTTCTGGTTTGTTCTTTATGTTTCTTTCTACAAAAATAAACAAATATACATTGAAATTCTTATTTTTCTTCCTTCTAACAAAAATATGTGGCATATTATATATAATAATCTGCACTTTACATTTTTCACTTAACATTGTATGCTGGAACTCACTTCATATCAGTTCACAGAACTCTCCCTCATTTTTTTTAATGGATGCATAATGCTCCATTGTGTGGATATGCCATACTTCATTCAACCAGTCATCTACTGGTAGACACTTGGGTTATTTCCAATCTTTTGCTGTTGCAAATAATGGTGCATTTTTATTTCATATTTGGGAAAGTGTATCTGTGGAATTGCTGGATCAAAGGACAAATGCAAATGTAACCTTTTAGATATTGCTAAATTCCTCTCCATAGGGGTTGAACTATTTTGCACTACCACTAGCAATGCTTGAGGATGCCTGTTTCTTTATTACTTGCCATCACAATGTTTGCTCAAGTTTTTGGATTTTTGTCAAAGTAAATAGCTGAGAAAAAATTTTAACATAGCTTTTCTCTTATGAGTGAAGGTGAGCATTGCTTTCATATATTTAAGGACATCTGTTTTCTTTTTCTTTAAACTATCTGTTCATATCTTTTGCCCATTGGTATTTGATCTTTTTCTTCCCAGTTTTAAGAGCTCTTTATCAATTAGGAGATTGCCATCTTTGTTTCTGATATAGACTGCAAATATTTTCTCCCAGCTTTTCAATTTGTTTTGTGACTTTTGCTTGTTTTGTTTTCCACCCCCTTTGGTATGAAAAAGTTCTTTTTATTTTTATGTAGTCAAATTTGTCAATATTTTAATATATTCTTTGATGCTTCTGGACTTATAATCATAGTTAAGAAAGGCTTTTCTTGCTCCTAGATTATAAAGAAATGAATTCTTGCTTTATTGTATGGTAGCACATTTTACACTTCAAAAAAAACCAAACCCATTGCCAACGAGTCAATTCTGACTCATAGCAACCCTATAGGACAGAGTACAACTGCCCCGTAGGATTTCCAAGGAGTAGACGGGGGATTTGAACTGCTGACCTTTTGGTTAGCAGCTGAGCTCTTAACCTCTGTGCCACCAGGGATCTTAGATATCTGAACTACTTGACTTCATTCTGGTATCCAGTGTGAGATATGGACCCAATTTCACTTTTTACCAAATAGCTATTTTCTTAAGCTGAGTTCTCTAGAGGAGCAAAACCAGTGAAGTATATGTATATATATAAATGTATATATAGAGAGATTTATTTCAAGGAAATGGCTCACACAGTTGTAGAGGCTGGCAAGTCCCAAATCCATGGGTCAAGTATCAGGCTGGAGGCTTCTCCTGACTTATGTGGTTGCAGGGGCTGATGAACCCAAAATTGGCAGATCAGACAGCCGGCTGCTGGCTCATGGGACTGTGGGAGCTGGTGAATCCCAAAATCTGCAGGTCAGGTGGCAGCCTGCTGGCTCACATCCCAAGAACTAGTGGTCAGATGATGATGAGTCAGATGCATGATTGAGAGAAGGTGAGCGTTGCCAGAACATCCATATATATTGGATGCAGGCCATACCACCAAGGAAACTCCCCTTTCAACTGATTGGTTGCTCACATCAGATCACAAAATGGAGGATGATTACATAATATTTGCCAAACCACTGAGAATCATGGCCTAGCCAAACTGACACATAACCTTAACAATCACAGCTATGTGGTTATCCCAACAAGATTTATTAAAAACAGTATCTTCCCTAGTGATTATAAAAACCAAAAACTAAACCTATTCTCGTTGAGTTGATTCCAATTCATAGCAACCCTATAGGACAGAATAGATCTGCCTCATAGGGTTCCCAAGACTGTAAATCTTTACAGAAGCAAACTGTCACATCTTTCTCCCAAAAAGTGGCTAGTAAGTTCTAACTGCTGATCTTTTCAGTTAGCAGCCAACTGCTTAACCACTGAGCCGCCAGGGCTCCTTCCAGTGATTATAGGTACCACTTAACTTTTCACATATTAGCTATTTTTAAAACACTGCTTATGGGTTTTTGTTACATATAGGCTAAAATAATCCTAACTGGTAGTGTCAATTTAACATTAGCTGGTACCTATAAAATACAGCAAAAAGTAAACATCTAGTAATTTGGAGCAGAGAAATATTTTATGGCTTCTTCACATGTGAAGGAAAATCAGCAAGCGTTAGGGCTGTTACCAAGGAAAGTATGCAGAAACCAAAACAAGATTGCCTAGGACAGGGAAATACAAGAAGTAGATGTCCCAGTCTAAATTGGGACACTCAGAGACTGCTCGGGAGTGGGGGGTGGGGGTCACAGATCAGTCTGAGGGGAGTGTTTGGTGGAAACATTGGTGAAGTCAAAAGAGAAAGAAAAAAAAAAAAGGAAAGGTTTTGGTTTTGTATAAGTCTGTAAATCCAAGTGTAAATAAATGCGAGTTAATGACTGGTTCTTGTTGCTTTCTCTCCCTACCAGTATTTCTGCAAGGACAGGCTCTTAGTTTGGGAATCAGAGCTGTTCACTCCCTTGGCAGAGTTTGAGATTGTAGCTATCATGATACCTTCTGCTGTAACAGGATTGCTTTTCTTGCCCTTTAAGGCTGCCAAGAGCCTTATGTCTGGAGAAGGCCTTTAAAGAAGGGGGGCAGGGGTTCAGTATAGGTAGTCCAGACTAAATGGTGTATTTTATAATTATGTCTGATTAACATATACTGAAGTCTTTTTACTGAAAACAGGGAGAATATCTTCTTTTTTAACACCTGTGAAACATTAATTAAAAAAATACATATTTAGGCCACGAAAGTCTCAGTAAGTGCCAAAAAGCAAAAATAATGCAGATAAAATTCTTTGATCACAATGTAGAACAACTGAGAAGACAAAAAGACCCTACTACCTGGAACTTTAAAACTCTAGAGTCAAAGAGGATGTCAAAACTAAGATTGCAGTTTAATTAGAAAATGCTGATAACAGTACAGATTAGTATTCACAGAATACAGCTAAAACAGTCCTCATAAGAAAATCAGTGATCTTAATATAACCATTCAGCTCAGAGAAGGAGAAGGAAAAACAACAACCACGAAAGGAAAATAGGAAAAATAAATTAAGAAATATGAAAGCAGAAAATAATGACCCCAAAGAATAAATTAACAAGTTAAGATAGATAAACTATTAGCTAGTTTAACCAAGAACAAAAAGTAAGAAGGCATGACTATATATAATAAGAAACATAAAGGAAAATAAAAGACTCATAGGAGACTATTTTGCTTAACTATCTGCAAATTTTTGAAAATCTAGTAAAAATGAGTCATTTTAAAGAAAATAAAATTTACCCTAATTAGTAGATTAAAAATCTCAACAGTAAACATTAAGTATTAAAACCTTAAGAAAAAGGAAACAGTTGTCAAAGAGCTAGCCTTCTCAAGAGCACCATGACCAGAGGGTGTCACAGACTAATCTTACCAAACTTATAAGGACTGAATTGGCTCTGATGCTTTTAAGTCGTTCCAAGGCAGAAATAAGAGAGGTAAGCTTCCAGATTCTAATAGTGAAAGTAGCATAAGCTTATTACAAAAAGTAACTGCAATAGCATAAAAAAGAAAATTACTGAAAAAAATCACTTGTGAATATTGATGCAAAAAATGTTAACCAAAATTTTAGCAAACTTAATCCAGCAACACCTTAAAATAATTAAAAGAAAAATAGTATTTTCCCCAGGATTTCAAGAATGGTTCAATATGATTCACTACATTAATAAGTGTTTGGATACCATCAGTTGGCTCCTTCAGCATCTATTCCAGTCTCTTTTTAGTATGTGCCAGCCTATACTGTAGAGGTTAGAAACTAAGAATCCTCATTTTTCTAGGCTCCCTTGCAGCTAGGGTTCTCAGCGTGACTTATGTTCTGCTAATCAGATGCACTTGTGTGAAACTTGATTTGAACTCAATTATAGAGAAAAATAGTTGGTGCCTGAGGCATCCATTTTCCTGGTGTAGATTGTAGCAGACATAGTGAGACTCTAGAGTGGACAATTGTAGCATTAGTTTCCAGATCCAGAGGTGACAGATAAGGTGTCAGCTTATTCTGGTGGCAGCTTCTCGTTCTCAGATCACATTAAGATGTCGTGCTCCTGGCATAACAGATGGGAGAGTGACTTCCTGACAGAGGAAGCAAGTCCCTTGGTGGGTCAGTTCTGCAATGTGGTTCTCTAAGCTATTCCTACAGAGTCTCATCCTCCAGCTCTCCACAAATTTATAAGCAGTTGATTCCCAGTATTCAATCTCTTTCTGTCATCTGATCTCTGACTGGTAAAATAGCTCAAAGGAGGGAAAAATTATATGGTTTTCTCCAAATATGCTGAAAATATATTTGATAAATTTTAGTATTCTCACTTGATTCTTTAAATCTTAATAAAATAGGAAAAGTGGATATTTCCTAACTGCTAGCATTATGCTTAATGAGGAAATACCAGAAGCATTCCCATTAAAATCAAGAGAAAGAAAATGATGTCTACAATCACCACTATCATGTAACATAATTTTGGAGGCTTAACCAATGCAACGGAGCCCCCGTGGCGCAGTGGTTAAGAGCTCGGCTGCTAACCGAAAGGTTAGCAGTTCGAATCCACTAGCTGCTCCTTGGACACCCTATGGGGCAGTTCTACTCTGTCCTATAGGGTTACTATGAATTGGAATCGACTTGACAGCAATGGGTTAATGGGTTAACCAATGCCAATTAGACAAGAGGAAGATGTAAGAGGTACAAATGTTGGAAGAGAGGTACAAATGTTGGAAGAGAGATACAAATGTCATTATTTACAGATAACTGAATACCTTGATAACCCAAGAGTCTCAATGATAAGTAATGCAAACGATATGAGAACTCAAGAAATAGGTGGCTGCAAAATTAGTGTGCAAAAATTAATTGTCTTCATTTGTACAAACAATGATTGGTAAGAAAACGTAATGGAAGGCCCAATTTACAATAGCAAAAGGAAAATACCCAAATATAAACTGAAATGTAAACTCCATTTTAGCAAGGATTTTGCCTGCCTGCTCACCATTATATTTTTTTGAATATGTGAAAAACCCAAACCAAACGTGTTGCCATTAAGTCGATTTAGACTTAACGGCAACCCAATGTGTTACAGAGTAGAACTGCTTCATAGGACTTTCTTGGCTATAATCTTTACGGAAACAGTTTGCCAGTCTTTCTTCCTCAGAGCCAGTGGGTGGGTTTGAACCGCCAGCATTTAGGTTAGCAGCTGATTGCAAATTGAATACAGGACGGGTTAAGTTAATAAATTTATTTCCATAACAAAAATATAAACAGAAATTTTAAATAGATGAGTTGGTTCTAAAGCTTATAAAGAAAACTCAACAAGAATATCCAGAAAATTATAGGAAAAAGAGAAAACCAATAATGATGAGGACATGCTCTATCAAATATTTATTGCAGTAGAATAAGTCCAGAAACAGAAGCATATGAGAATTTAGTGTATGATTAAAATAACATTTTAAATGAACAACTTCTTCATAGAGGGCTCGTGGAAGGTTAACTTTTGTATCCACACATAACTGAAAAAAACTTTTATTTTGCTCATACTTGAAGGAGAGTTTTGCTGAGTAGAGAGCTCTAGTTGTTAAGAAAATTTCCCTCAGAATATTGAAGGTATTTTTCTGTTGTCTTTTCTATCCAGTATTGCCACTGAGAAACCTGATATCAGTCTGATTTTTGTTTGTCAGTACATCGTCTGTTTCTTCACTTTGGAAACTCTTTGAAAAGCAAAAACAAAATCAAGTCATTTACCTACTTAGCGCCAAAAGTTTGAGCTGGACCCAAAGGCTGCCAAATCGCACTCTAGTGCTCTCTCCACCTCACCACAAATCCTGCCTACTATGAGCAATACAATACCACAAATATAAGCAAAATTAATCTTCAACCAATTGGACTCAAATTCTTTAATTAATGATTTGGTAGTGTCACCCTACCTCATCATTCTTAAACTACATAAAACTGCATTCATGTTTTTATCCACCAGATGTCACCCGAGAAACAGTAAACAACAGCACAGAATCTATATTTGATTCTTCTCAGAAGAAAATATTTTCATCTTTTATGCATGAAGATTAGAGTGTTCTTAATATATCAGTAGTAGGGATAGGAAAGAGTTTACTAGCTGAAACCCTGACAGAAAATTACAAAAAACATGTTTCTTCTTTCTTACATTCAGACTCTCAAGTATAATCAACCCACATTTAGTCTTTTAAATAGATTCAGTTTCCAAAATTTTAAACTACATCTAAGAATTCCTTGTAGTGAAAATTGTTACAATAGTTTTTTAATACTACCAATTTCTATATTATAAAAACAGTTTTTAAAAAAATACTCAACTATTTACACTAGAATGTAAATCAAAAGAGGAGACTAGCTACTTTGAAGTTCATGAACTAATTTTTACCAATAACCTCATCCAGTCCTCTGTGATCCATCATTTCCTATTATGTGTGACCATACTCCTTAAATGGTCTGGAAAACCCTGCATGATCTGGCCCCTGACCACCCTTCCCACTATCCCCTCCTTCGCTTCTGGTTCTCCAGCTACTCTGGGCTTTCAGCTCCCTGAATGTGTCAGCATCCCTTTGTGTGTGTTAGCACCTCTGTCTGGAATGCGCCTATAACCCTCCCTTCATCTTGTTAGTCATGATCCTTTAGAGTTCAGTTCGAATGTCAGTTCCCCAGGGGAGCCTTCCTTGGCTGCCTCCAACCCTAACTTGATTCAGATCTCTTCTAATTTTTTCTTTTATAACACTCGTTCCCACTTGTTATTATCTATTTATGTGATGATTTGATTAATGTCCTTTTCCCCCTCTCGAGAGTAACTTCTATGGGACACCCCTGTATATCCACCATTGAACACCCAACCCATAGTGGTGTTCAGTAAATATTTGTTGAAGGAAAGGATTACTGAATATAGATTACAATCTTTATACTCCTCTCAGACTTAGAATTTGAGCTCTTGGAGGGATGACCTTTGTTCTGTTCACTGTTACATCCCTACACCTAGAATATCAATAAATATGGACAAAAAATGGGTATCAGTAAATATTTGTTAAATGGATGCCTGAGTAAATGAATTTTCTAAACCAAAAATTAGTAAGTATTTGGACAAGTATTTGAAATGAAGGCTAACTTTAGACATCTGGGACAGAGGGTTGCCGAATATGCAAGGAGTTAAATGTTTTTGCTTAACAACCATTTTTGTCCACTGGTGAAGTGGCATGGGGATGACAAAAACACTGGTCATCTGTGAGGCAAGTCCTAGGTGAAATTATATTTTACTTATTTTTGTTAGTAGAAAAAAAAATTTTTTTTTTAATCACCTTCATTTACTTTCTCAGGAACCAACAACAAAAAACATGACACTAAATTCTTTCATAGTGTTTTCTTTCTTCCTAGGGAAATTACAAGCATTTTTCAACTGGGATGGTGCAGTGCAGCTATTGCCTGTATCTTACAGGCAGGTGGGAGACTGCAGCAGCTCTTCACGCAGGGAGACAGGCTGGATGGGGGATTCTTGCTGGCACTGCCACAGGGACCCTGACTGGAACTATTCAGTCAGTTACTCCACACAAGTACTATTTATTCATTCATTGAGCAGCTTTTAATTGAATGATCATTATGTGCCAGTTACAATGCCTGATGCTAATGTTTGATGCCAAATGAGATGTGGCCCTTGCCCTCAAGAAGCTTGCCAGCTTCTTAAGGAAAACAGGCAATAGCTGAAGTCTAGTGTGGCCCACGTAAGTATGATACACAGGGTATTGTAGAAATACACAGTTTGGCATAAGTTAAAGTTGTAGAAGGGGTCCACAGAAGGGCTTCCTTACGGTGGTGACACCCAAGCTTATTTTTCAAGAACAAGAGGCAGTTAATTGAGAAAGTAACATGAAGGAGAGAACAGAGAAATGAGACACAATGGCTTGTTTAGGGAACTATGAGAAACTAAGCAAGGGTATATATAGCAAAGCACAAAGCTGTTAAACTAGAAGCTGGGAGACTCTCAGTGAATTTTAGAGAGTTGACAAGTTAATTCTTCCACTTCCACCCTTGTAACCCAATCCTCCAGTGAATAATTCTTTTTTAGAGGTAATAGAAAAGAGGTTTTCATCATGAGTGACAGTTACGGCAAATTCAGGCTTGCAAATTCAGGCTTACAAATCAGCACGAGCTTCTATTATTAGTGTTTTAGGGGAAATAATTGAAACTGGTCACAGAGATCAGGCAAAGACTCTAGTAAGAACACCTTGTATCTGCAATACTATGCTCTTGTAGCCCAGGTTCCCTTAAAAACAGAGCCAAGTGAAGTTGATGCTCAATCTCATGGGATGGGCTCAGAGAGACCAAATGAACTACTGTATCTCCAGACCACCCATCAGGAGAGAGGAAAAGAAAGCAATTTATTTGCCAGCTCTCTCCTATTTTCCATCTCCCACTGGTCAAGAGTCTGTTCAATGGGGCATTAAATCCCCAAGAGACATTCAGCCTGGCCTCTCTAGACACCTAGGGGAAGCTGAAGTCACATTACTTCACTGAAATGGGCATTTTTCTGTCATGTTTTTGGCCACCCATTATCTTTGAGCTCATTTTACATTTGTAGAATGTCCTAATTTCTAAGAGTTTGCCTCTCCAAAGAAGAAGTCAGAAATTCTCTTGAAAATCTCTTAGATTTGAGGATATTGGGTCCAGGCTGTGCCCATCAGATCGACTTGGTTGAGACCTTCATGCGGAGGTGAGTGAGGTACATCACAGAATCCATTGTGACAGGTAGAGGGAGATACATCACCTTCTAGGGACCATTGGCAGAGGTTCTAGCCTTAGCCTCTAGCATCCACGTAACGGAGGGGTGGGGGCGGAGGCAAGAGTTAGGCTGTCTGTGTGCAGCGGTAGCAGCAGTGGGGTGTCCCTGGGGCCATCTGCTATGTAACTTGCATGTGGTTCTTGGTGTCATCACACAGTTAATTTGCTCCCCTCACTGAGATTCTGAGAGCAGCTTAATTCCTTTAATACAAGTCCTTTTCTGCTTAAGCTAGCTAGAGTAGGCTTTGTTGTCTAAAACCAAGAACCCTAAAAGAAACATGTAGCCTAAAAATAAACTTTGGGTTGTCTTCAAATTAGATCATAGCTTATAATACTAACGTATGTGGAAAACATCTCATTAAATTCTATTTACTCCATATCCTGGAATCAAGTTGTTGTTGGGCGCCATTGTGTCAGTTCCAATTCATAGCGAGCCTATGTACAACAGCATGAAACACTGCCTGGTCCTGCACTATCCTTACAAGTGTTGCTATGCTTGAGCCCATTGTTGCAGCCACTGTGTTTAACCATCTCATTGAGGGTCTTGTCTACTTTCCCTCCTGATAAGATGTCCAAAGTACATGAGACGAATTCTTGCCATCCTTTCTTCTAAGGAGCATCCTGGCTGTACTTCTTCCAAGACAGATTTGTTTGTTCTTCTGGCAGCCCATGGTATATTCAATATTCTTCAACAACACTATAATTCAAAGGCATCATTTCTTCTTTGGTCTTCCTTATTCATTGTCCAGCTTTCACAGGCACATGAGGCAATTGAAAATACCATAGCTTGGGTCAGGCACACTTTCGTCCTCAAAGTGATGTCTTTGCTTTTTAATACTTTAAAGAGGTTTTTTGCAGCAGATTTGCCCAATGCGATGTATCGTTTGATTTCTTGACTGCTGCTTCCATGGGCGTTCACTATGGATTAAGTAAAAGGAAATCCTTGACAACTTCAATCTTTTCTCTGTTTATCATGATGTTGCTTATTGGTCCAGTTGTGAGGATTTTTGTTTTCTTTATGTTGAGGTATAATCCATACTGAAGATTGTAGTTTTTGATCTTCCTCAGTAAGTGCTTCAAGTCCTCTTCACTTTCAGCAAGCAAGGTTATGTCATCTGCATATTATGGGTTGTGAAGGAGCCTTCCTCCAGTCTTGATGCTGTTTTTTTCATTATAGTTCAGCTTCTCAGATTTTTTTGTTTAGCATACAGATTGAATAAACATGGTGAAAGGATACAACCCTGATGCACGACTTTCCTGATTTTAAACTATGCAGTATCCCCTTGTTCTGTTTGATCATGTAGTTTTGGAATCTTAGACATAAAAGGATCCTTTAAGAGAAAATTGTATTATATTGCTTGCCTTTGGCTTTGAGCAAAGTTTCAAATTACACTCATTTGAGGGAACCAATTTCCTTCTGAAGACAGAAAAAAGGTGATTTATACAGACTAAAATGTCTTTGAGGGAACCAATTTCCTCCTGAAATCAAAAAATGGTGATTTATACAGACTAAAATGTCTTTGTGCCAGTCATTCAGTGAGCAGGGCTGAAAAGGCACTGTTGGGAAATTTTATTTATGTGAGAGACAGGTGAAGGACCTGCAGGCTATAACCTAATTTAGTCAGACACTTTTAGAAAAAAACAGTGATCTACAAATTAGTACTTTTCCTGCAATATCTAGAGAAACCAGGTCACTATTTCTAGCCCATACTTTGCTCCCTGGTCTCTCAGCATTGAGCTATGTCACGAATTTCCTTTTGATAAGGTTACTTAGGGAATTTGTAAGAAAACAATTTTTTTTAGGTTAGTAATGACAGGAATCTTTGGAAAGAGTCCGTAACTGTTTATGTCCCAGCAGGATTATACAGAGATCACAAATTATTAGCATTACTATGGTATTTTTCTTTCCTTTTAGCACATTTAGAAGGTTCTGGTGAAACTTTCTTTTGGTTTGGTTTCATTTCCCTCTTGGGTGGAAGATTATAATGGCCCAGTGCGCCACCAGTTTGATCTCTGATTTAGAACTATTATTCCCTGAGGATGGCTGAGTACATGAGTGAGTGAGTCTGGTTGTTAGGTTAGGGCTGGTATCAGAATCACCAGTAGACAGTGTCGCCACTCGCCTTCCCCAAGGTTCTCATGTGCTACCCTCTAGGTTTAGGATGTGAAAGAAGCAGAGCTGTGTATTGAGTGTAGGTCAGGCTGATCAGAGACATTTTAATGGAAAATGCATTAACTGGCAAGGTGGCCGTTTACAGTCCAGAGAACTCTCCTCCAAACAGAACACATAAAACAGTTATTTTTAGAATCTATCTTTGTTACAAAAGAAAACTAGGAATCAATCATGGTTGCAAAGGCATGATTAGTAGCTTTGTAAGGATGTGTTTCTCTGAAGCAAACCAGTTAGTGATCACATTCCTGGGAATATCCTACTTCATCTGTCACTCTTCCCATCACTCTCTGCCCAGGGATCTTGGGCAAAGAACAAATTCAAGGCTACTTGTCCTGGTCCTACAGGGTATGTGGCCCCCAACCCCCAACTAGGAATCACCTTCATAAAGAGCAGCTGTTCTCGATGGGGGTGGATCATACCCCTTAGTGCGTTGGGTCAAAATTAGATTGAGAAGCAATAACTTCAAAAATAAAATAGAGAATAGGTCTTATACTATTTGGCTTTCTTTCTCCCTTAATTTCAAATGATAGTTAGTAAATCCACTTTCACTGGATTTTAATCCTTAATTTGAAATTCCATTCTCAGTAGGCATTGGAACCGACTACTGTATCTTTCTCTTTCTCACACTTAAATGTGCTCATGCACACACTCACACACACACATACATACACTCACATAGCAAATTCAAATATAAAATGGTGTATTGTGATGAGTTAGTCTAACTCCTATCCTGGACACCCAGTTTCCTGATCCCTTATTAGACTCTGTAAAAGCAACTATTGTTACTTGTTTTTTGTTTATAATTCTAGAGGATTTTTCCCCCTATAAAAGCAAACACACGTAATTAGAGAGTGTAGCAGCATTTGATATCAGACAAATGTATTCTCCTTTCTAAAGAAAATGCCATTTAGGTGACTGGAGGGTGTTTTGCTAAACGAGATATCTTTGGTCTTTCTAAAAAGTATTTTAAAAGCCTGTTTTTGATGAAAGACTCAATCCTCTACTTTCCCCCAATTCTCTCCTCTTGGCACTGATTGTTACTTTGTCTAAATATGTTGGGGTTGGTTTTATGTTGTTCCCCAGTCCTTTTGATAGAATTCTGTTTCCTATTTTCAATCAGGTATAGGTGACCAAAAAGGACATGAGACCTTGAGGGTAGCTTAGATTTGGGGAAGGATAGGGTTGGAGGCAATCACCATCTGTCCTGTCACAAGTAGATCTCAAACTGTCTTGGCTTCAGAAACCTGTCCTTGGAATTTCTGTTGGCATAATTTTTGGGTAAAACCAGTCTGACCTTCCTTTAAAGTTGCTAAGATTTTTCCTGACAGACTTGTAGGCATTGGGGAATTGAGGGCTCTTCCAAAGTTTCAGTCAAAGTCTGGGAAAGTGACAGTGAATGGAATCTGGTGTGTTGCCCTCTGTTCGCCCCATCACCGGTAGTTTACAGCCAAAATGATGGTTCTCTTTCATTAAGCCGCCAGAGAAAGAGAAGCTAGTGGTAATTCTACGTATTTCTGCCGCTGCAAAAACTTACAAGCCTGTAACACCATCCTTAGTACAAAGAAAAGACCAGGGGATAAAAATTTTAGGGTATATCTCCTCTTTGAAAGAACCAGCAGCAATACCACTTTTAGGTGTTGTGGCAGAGATGGTCAGCTGTCCTCCAAATATGTATGATACCCTTCCATAGGTAGCTTCTGGGATGAGACTGCTCAACCAGGTCAGCATTTCTTAGTACCCTTGCACTTAGGTACTCTGGTTCTCATCAATGGAAGGTGAGTAGAAGTAATGTGTGTCATTTCTGGGCCAATGTACTTAAAAATATGGTGGACCTCTTGACGCTTTCTTTTTTTTTCATCCACTGGCTAGATGTTGACAAATAGGCTAATCTTAGGTCTTGAAAGGAGGCAGAACCTCCTTCCCTGGGTCTCTGAATGGCTGTGGAACATAGCTGTCCTTTCTCCTCTCCCTCCAACATCTACTTGGACTTTACATAAGTGAGAAATAGGTTTTTATTATGTTAAGCCACTGAAATTTCAGGGTTTCTCTGTTATATCATCTAGCATTTGTAACTCATACAGACGTCTACCACAGAAAAACTGTTGCATATTTGCACAAGGAAATATGTGCAAGAATATTAATTGTAGCATTGTTCACTCTGAGGGAAAAAATGGAAAAGAGCAACTGTGGTTTATTCATATAATGAAACACTAAACCCAAACCAAACCAGCTGCTGTTGAGTCAATTCTGTCTCCTGGCGACTCCCTGTGTGTTCCATAGGGTTTTCAGTGGCCAACCATTCAGAAGTAGATCAACAGGGCTTTCTTCCAAGGTACCTCTGAGTGCATTCAAACCACAAACCTTCTGATTACTAGCTGAGCACTTAACCGTTTACACCACCCAAGGATTCCAATGAAATACTATATAGCAGTTAAAAATGAATGAATAGGTCTACATATGTTATCAACATAGAAAATCTCAAAAACAATACTGAGTGAAAAAGATAAGTTAAAAAACAGTGCACCGTTTTATAAACTCTTAAAATACACAAAACAATGTAATATTGTTTATGGACTTATAGCTCTGTAATGAAAATGTAAACATGCACAAGAAGGATACATTCAGGTGAGTGGTATAGCACTGGGGAAGGAAGGAGAAGGAAATGTGATGGGAGGGGGGCTTTAGCTATAATTGTAACTTTTATTTATTTTAAAAAGGTGGGTTTTGAAGCATGGCGAAATTTCAGTGTTGCAGTTTGAGAGGTCCCCCCCAAAACACTCCTGTTCCCATGTAAGTTCTGAATCAAAGAAAAGAAAGTCAAAGAGAAAGACAGACCGCAAAATATCACCTTTGTTGCTGGCTAAATAGATGGTGACAATGTGGCTCAGATCTGGAATTCTAAATACTGGACCCCAGAAATAGGTAGGAGTACTCATCCGGCCACCAACAGCGATGGACCTTACCCCCCGTGTCTCCCACAGGAGGGCCTTTGAAACTCAGCTCATCACATGGCAGAAAGCAATTGAGCATATGCTCCTTGTGGTCACGTATGCTCTCAAGAGGAAGAAGGCAGCAAGGGACAGCTCTAAGCACCAACAAGTGCTGTTCCCAAACCTGCCAGTGAAGGAAGATTCTCCACATCCTGCGAGCAAGAGTAACTGAGATGTCAGCAAGAGACCAAGAGAGTATCAGTTCTTGAGCCCCCATCACAGAGAAGGAAATCTTAGGACATTTATGGTTACATTGGCATCTGTCATTATTTTTCTATACTTTTCTGTTTATTTGCAGTATTTCATAATTTAAAAGTTCAATGAAAAGAATCCTTAGTGAAAATGCCTCCTAACTGAGCCCAGAAGCTCTCCTTTTCTTCACTGTGTCTTCTGATCCAGAAAGCCTTCTTAAATGGCAATGCCTCATTTTCATTAAGACCCAAACAAAAGTACTAACACCATATATCTTTGCTTGGTATCAAGTGGTCAAAATGAGTCCTTCAAATGCCCTGGAGTTTGTCCAATGGATCTGAACACTTAGCTTTAGGGAAATAGCCAAATGCACCATAACATCATCTTGATTTTGACTCTCAACTGAAAGAGGCCCTAGTGAGGGGGCTGAGTACTTGTTGACTCTGGTTGTTGTTGTTAGCTGCCATCCAGTCAGCCCTGGACTCATGGTGACCCCAGGCACAAAGGAATGATACACTGCCCAGTCCCGTGCCATCCCCATGATCAGCTGCTGTCATGGGTTGAATTGTGTCCCCCAAAAATATCAATTTGGCTAGGCCATGATTCCTAGTATTGTATGATTGTCCACCATTTTGTCATCTGATGTGATTTTCCTATGTGTTGTAAATCCTGTCACTATGATGTTAATGAGATGGATTGGAAATAGATCACCAGGACTTTCTTCCTAATCCATCTTAGTCTGGAAACGCTGCTGAAACCTGTTCGGTATCATAGCAACATGCAAGCCTCCACCGACAGATGAGTGGTGGCTACACTTGAGGTGCAGTGGCTGGGAATCAAACCTGCGTCTCCTGCATGGAAGAATTCTACCACTGAACCACTCCCGCCTTCATGGACTCTGGAGTCAGCCCTAAATTTGAATCTAGGCTCTCCCACTGACTGTACTAGCTGTGTGAACCTTGGGAAAATTACTGAACTCTCTGATTTTTATTTCCTTGGGTTGTTTGTAAGGCTTCAATGAGATAACAGGTGTAAAGCCCTTAGCACAGTACTGGCACCCAAAATACACTGAGCAGTCAGCAAATACAGCCCTAAGTTTTTCTGTACGCCTGTGCTTTCCTCCAGAGGTCTGTCTCATGATGTGCTCTCTCTGGAGAACAAACTGTGTTGTCCTGTGAAAGACTAATCTTTCTAATCCATCAAAATAGATAAAAAGCTATTTTATTTTATAAACTCCATTTGGAAAATGCATTTTGTTACATGGTTAGTACAAATGTCCAATATTTAATTTGTTTCAGTAAAATCTGGGCCCAATCCTCTTTCTGTTCAAAAAAATGTAATCCTACTAGAAGACATACTTCTCATCTGCCCCACTTTGAGAGTCTCATCCAAATCTTTGCTGTTGTCAGGTGCTGTCGAGTCGGTTCCAACTCATAGCGACCCTATGTACAACAGAACGAAACACTGCCAGGTCCTGTGCCATCCTCAGAATAGTTGCTATGTTTGAGCCCATTGTTGTAGCCACTGTGTCAATCCATATCACTGAGGGGTTTCCTCTTTTTCGCTGACTCACTACTTTACCAAGCATGACGTCCTTCTCCAGGACTGGTTCCTCCCAATAACGTGTCCAGAGTACATGAGACTAAGTTTTACCGTCCTCGCTTCTAAGGAGCGTTTGGCTGTACTTCTTCCAAGACAGATTTGTTTGTTCTTCTGGAAGTTAATGGGAAATTCAGTATTCTTCACCAACACCATAACTCAAAGGCATCAATTCTTCTTCGGTCTTCCGTATTCATTGCCCAGCTTTCACATGCATATGAGGCAATTGAAAATACTAAAATCTTGTCTACGTGAAATTCTGCATTCTTGCTAGAGTTGATGTTACCTTGGTTTCTCCAGACAGATATTAAATAATTTACACGAAGAATATTAAAAATTGGTCAAGACTGTAATTATTTCAGATACTTTGCTTGACATTTAGAACTTCCAGATTTAAATCATATGGTTTATACTCAGACAAAGCTTTTCTTTTATCTAAATGTATCATGTGTTACATGTAGTTTTTCTCTAAATTCATGAAACACAATGCATTATATTAACTCTCTCCTTTTTCTAATGTCTAAGATTAATCTAGAAGCTTCACCTGTGTGAACTATGTACATTTTGCATTGTATGTAAATTTAAATACATTTTCAATTACAATATCCATATGCTATTCCCAAATGAAGTAGACATGTTTGGTCCTAGGAGAAAATCCTGAAGAACCTGATGCTTGCTTTCACAGAAGCCATTGTTCACTACTGTAGGTAATATAAGGGACTGTTTAGATCTGTGATTCTCTTGTGGAATGTTTGTGTAATTTTAGCACTAACGCAAAAGAACTTCTGTTAGAGGTCATGGGCAAATGACAATTTCTGTGTGACAAGTCTATTTTTTACTTTCTGTGAATCTGCTGGAGAACTAGAGAGTAGTGGTGGTTTAATGGTAAAATTCTCCCCTTCCAAATGGAGGAAACAGGTTTGATTCTAGGTCAATGCACGTCATGCACAGTTACCACCACCTGTCAGTGGAGGCTTGCATGTTGCTACAGTGATGAACAGGTTTCAGCGGAGCTTCCAGACTAAGATGAACTAAAAAGAAAAACGTAGCAATCTACTTCCAAAAATCAGCCATTGAAAACCCTATGGATCGCAACGGTCCAATCTGCAACCACTCATGGGGATGGTACAGGACTGAGCAGCATTTCGTGTTGTGCATGTGATCACCACGAGTCCACCTGCGACTCAAGGGCAGCTAACAACAACAACATTGGAGAACTACTCTGTGGTGCAAGGCTATTCTCCTTGATGACTTTTGTGGGTTTATAAATTTTCATGTGTTTTGAAACACTGGACGTGGAGCCACAGACAAAAAGTTTGTAAGTGATTTTTGTTCTCTTTTGAAAGAGGGACTTGACCTTTTGACCTTGACCTAGAGACACTGAAGGGGAAATTATGCCAAGGCTTTTAGGTGAATTCAGTGCTCAGGGGAATTCCATTTGTCTGCTTGCCTTAAGGCAGTTTGATGAAGATTAATAAGGAGAAATGTAATTGCTACTTAAAACACACCACCACAGACTTTCCAAGTAGGTTTTCTAGAATGGCAGGAAGTAGGATGCACGTAGGAGAATTTCATAGCACCTTCTGAATAGTTTCAAAACCACAAGTCGCTCCTTGGAAACACTATGGGGCAGTTCTACTCTGTGCTATAGGGTTGCTATGAGTCAAAATGAACTCGACAGCAACCGGTTGTTGTTGTTATGAATAGTTCTGTTTGACACAGTCTTTCTGTCACCTTACTGCACTCCGACTACACACCGCTCCTGAACCTGAATTAACTTTCCCTAAAGTTTCTTGGAGCTCTGGTGGCGCAGTGGTTAAGAGCTCAGCTGCTAACCAAAAGGTTTCTTATTTTCTACCTTGGACATTATTTTTTTTTAGTTGTGAGGTAAAAACCTTCCTGGTTCATTCATTCATTGATTTATTTGTTCAACCACTACAGTCAATTCTCATTATTCATAGTAGTTACGTTCTATCAAGTCGCCACAGATGCTGAATTATCAAATAGTAAGCCACTGGTCAGGAGCCCTGGTGGCACCATGGTTAAGTTAAACACTCAGCTGCTAACTGAAAGGTTGGTGGTCTGAACCCACCAGTGGCTCCACAGGAGAAACACCTGGCAATCTGCTCCCATAAAGATTACAACTTAGGAAACCCTATGGGGGCAGTTCCGCTCTGTCCTACAGGGTCACTATGAGTCGGAATCGACTTGGCAGCACACAACAATACCAACAACCAGCCATCGCTCCTAGGGAAAATACAATGTTAGGTTCCTGTGAACCTCTGGTGACAAAGTTTTCTTCAGCTGATCAATACACACTCTTGTTTTATGTATGTTTCTGTTTAAAGACACCTTATTTAATATATAATGTTGATTCATTAACATTGAGCTCACAGACAACAGCACTGTAACTCATGCCTGAGTGAAGGTTATCTAACAAATGTATTTTCTCTGTAGGGCACATCACAAGTTTTTTGTGATTAGGAACACTAGACAGCACATCAGCGCCACATGTGGGGGCATTTTAAATAGTGCAATCACCAACAAAAAGCACAAAAATGCAAAAATAAAAGTACAAAACAGAGCACAAAAAGAACACCTGTATGAGAGCTGCAACTAGAAGGCAGAGCCTCCCTTTGTTCATCCCCAGCTGGGAACACGTGCGTTGGGCAACTTCAATTTTTCGCCACTCTGCATGTTTGTGAATGACCATGAAAGCACCTCGACTATTGAGTTTGAAGTTACAAGTAAACTTTAGTGAGTAAATGAACTCACAAACATGGAATTTGTGAATAATGAGGATTGACTGTACTTAATTAAGTAACTATTTGGTACCAGGTGAAAATCCAGGCTCTCTCAGAGCTTATGTACTAGTGGAGGGAGACAGAAAGCTACCAAGTAAGCAAATACATAAACAAGATAATTTCAGTTAGTGATGAGGGCTATGGATGCAATAGAACAGGAAGATGTGGCAGAGAATGTGAGTGGGTGTTACTCAGAGAAAGTGGTTGGGGAAGGGTTCTCTGAGGAAGTGCCATTTGAGTGGAGAGTTGACAGATGAGCAGGAACCAGCCCTGTGAAGATGTGGGGACACAGTGTTCCAGGCAGAGAGAAGAGAGAAAAGCAGGAGCAAACACCTGAGGCAGGAGCATGCTTAGCATGGGCCAAGGACGAAAGAAGGCCCGTGTGGCTGGCCTAGTGAGCAAGGGAGAAAGTGAGGGCAGATTTGTCAGAGAAGGCGACAGAGCAGGCTTGTGGAATTTGCATTTTTATGCTAAAATGAGAAGCTGGTGAAAGATTTTAGTCACGGGAGGGACATCAGCTGATTTGTGTTTTCAAAGATCACTCTGCACTCTATCTGTACTCCACTTTCCCGTGTGGAGAATGGCTCCATTTTAGCCTTGCAATCTGGGCTGATACCAATTCATCCAGGCTCCACTTCGAGCAGTAAAAGGATTATTCTTCTTTTCAATTTTATGTCCCTTTTTTTTTTTTTGCTAATCCAGATTAGTTTATGATCCCTCTCCTTATCTTCCTCATCTTTAGACTTGATCCCCAGAAATAACAAGGCCTTTTAGATTATAACCTTTTCTATCTCCAGATAACACACCATAATGAGCACAGGGGGGAAAAGATCAGTTCATTGCCTTACGCTTTCCTAGCAAACACATTTACTTGTCTGACCTGGAAAAACCATACTGTAACTATGCCAAAAACCAAGACTTTTTGATAGGTCAGCTGTACTTGAGTAATTAAATTGACTTTGTGGTTTTCCCCGAAAGTAGAAACCTTGTTCTACCAGGTTACTGCCCCCGTGACACAGGCCTAAAATATGATCAACAATATGGATTTTCTAGGTCAAAGGCTTGGGAATTATGACTGAAATATCAACCACTTGAAGTATGAAGTGTACCAGGCCCTCAATGGATGACAGTTCTGTTCTCGAAGATTTCAGGGAAAACTTCAATAGTAACAGTAGCAATAATAACCGACATCTACTTAACACTTAGATTTTGCCATACATTCATCTAAATCTGGAGTTGACAAACTGTCTCTGAAAAGGACCAGATAGTAAACATTTTTGGCTTTGTGGGCCATACACTCTCTGTTGTCACCATTCAATGATGCCATTGTAGGCTGGAACCAGCCACAGATATAAAGGACTGTGTCTGTGTTCTAATAAAACAGACATTGGGCTGGATTTGGCTGGCAGGACCCTGATCTAAATGACTTACATGCATTAACTTATTTGATATCCAAAATGCCCTTATTGTTATTATTACCACTAATTTACAGATAAGGAACCTGTGGCACAGAGAGGTCGTATAATTGGCCGGGATCACACAGCTCATACATTGTAGAGCTGAGGTTCACAGCTGTGCTGTGACTCCAGAGTCCCTGAAAGTGTGACTGGGCCATGCTTAGTCCTCTGTAGATTTCATTGCCAAGTTTATGACTTACCTGTTTCCTTTATCTATAAAATGCCTACCTCATGGGAATGTTGTAGAATAAAATGTTGAGGAATAAAATGATCCAACAGTACAATGCATGTACCAATATGGTGCTTTGAAGAAGCTGTTGTCACTCCACCTTTTGTGTCCTTTGGGTGTAAGTTTGAGGGATAGCTGGGGTCTCTGGGCTACTGGGGACATCTGTGACTGAGTATGTGTGATGGTCTTGGCAGTTCATAGAAGAATTGTTAGCCTGCGATTTTTTTTCCCTGTCCCCTCCTGCCTTCTAGTCCGCATCCCTGGGCTTGTGCCCCATTAGTCTCGTTTTGTTTTATGGGGCTGTCTAATCTTTGGCTGAAGGGTGAACCTCAGGAGTGACTTCATTACTGAGCTAAAAGGGTGTCTGGGGGCCATACTCTAGGAGTTTCTCCTCTCTGTCAGTCCAGTAAGTCTGGTCTTTTTTTTTTGTGAGTTAGAACTTTGTTCTACATTTTTCTTCAGCTCTGTCCAGGACCCTCTGTTGTGATCCCCATCAGAGCAGTAAGTGATGGTAGCCAGACATCGTCTAGCTATCCTGGACTCAGACTGGTGGAGGCTGTGGTAGTTGTGGTCCATTAGTCCTTTGGACTAATGTTTCCCTTGTGTCTTTAGTTTTCTTCATTCTCCCTTGCTCCTAAAGGGGTGAGATCAGTGGAGTATATTAGATGATAGCTCACATAGCCTACGATTTTTCTACTTCTGCTTTTTTTCCTCTATATTCTTCATGTGATTATTATGAGTACTAAATGGAAAGGGAAAGAAACACAGAGAATTGTGGAAAATAAAGAATAACTGGGATAGCAGAAAGTCTGTAGCATATAGTATACATATAGTGATAAACTTTATGCTTCATTTTCTTTCTCTGAAAATATGGATAAATATGTGTGTTTTTTAACAGTCATGCTGGAAAACTCTCTTGGATTTTTAAGAGGTTAATAAAAATATTGAGCGTTGAAGTTTAATTATTATTGTATTAGTTTCCTGTGACTGTTGCCACAAATTACCAGAAACTGGGTGGCTTAAAACATCAAAAATTTATTCTCTCACAGTTCTGGAGGTCAGAAGTCCAAAATTAAAGTGTTGGCAGGGTTGGTTTCTCCTGGAGGCTCTGAGGGACAATCTGTTCCATGCCTCTCTCCTCCCTCTGGCAATCTTTGGCATTCCTTGGCTTGTAGACTCAGCACTGCAATCTCTGTCTTGGTCTTCACATGGCCCTTCTCCCCATATCTCTGTGCCTCACATCTCCTTCTGTCCTTCTCTTGTAAGTACACTTGTCATTGGATTTAGGATGTTCTCTAAATCCAGGATGATCTCATCCTGAAATTCTTAATTACATCTGCAAAGACCCTTTTCCAAGTAAGTTCACGCTCACAGGATCCAGGTGGACATATCTTTCGGTGGGGCACTTTTCAACCTACTACAAATTATTTTGGAAAGCAAAGTTTTTATTACAAAATCCATTCCATCTGTATTAATGAACTAAGTCAAAGAGAAAGTCCTTTGGGTTACTTTTTTGAATCTCAAGACTCACTATCTGTACATCATTTGTAATGTTATGGGGCTCCCTTTACATATGAGTCTACTGAAAAAAAATAATGTATACAATGCAACTTTATTTGGTGTATAACTTCTATTTATTATATTTATGTTTTCTTTAAACGTTTTATTTTTAAATAATTATGAATTCACAAATTGCAATATATATACATATTGCAACTTGTGAATTCATAATTATTTAAAAATAAAAAATATATATACAAATATATATATTAAATGTATATATACATAAAGGTCTCATGTACTCTTCACGCAGTTTCTTCCAATGGTATTGTCTTGTGTAACTGTAGCACAATAGCAAAACCAGGAAATTCACATTGGTAGAATCCAGAGTCTATTCAGACTTCACCAGTTTTACATGCCTTTAGTTGTATTTGTATGCGTATAGTTCAATGCACATGTGTAGATTCATGTAACCACCATCACAATCAAGATACAGAACTATTTCATCACCACAAGGCTCTCTAGTGCTACCTTTTTACAGCCACACCCTCCCTCCCTAACTCTTGGCAACCACTAATCTGTTCTCTAGCTCTATAATTTGTTATTTCAAGAATGTTATATAAATAGAGTCATACTGTATGTAAGCTTTTGAGACTGGCTGTTCTCACTCAGCATAATTTCCTTGAGATTCATCCAAGTTGTGTGTATCAATAGTTTTCCTTTTTATTGTTAAATAGCAGTCCATGGTATGAATATACCATAGTTTGTTTAACCATTCGTCTCCACTGAAAGACATTAGGGTTGTTTTCAGTTTTGGGCTATTATGAATAAAGCTACTATAAATATTCATGTACAGGCTTTTGTGTGAACATAAGTTTTCATCTCTCTGGGATAAATGCCCAAAAGTGTAATTGCTGGGTCACATGGTAAGTTCATGTGTAGTTTTATAAGAAACTGCCAAACTATGTTTAGAGTGACTGTACATTTTACTGTTACTCATTTTTAAAGCATATGTTAAAGAAGAGAACTTCTTTGTTATGCAACATTAACTGCAATATTTACTATGTATATTTTAAATTTAATTTTTTTTTTTATCATCTGGTAAATTACAAAATTAATCTTATATCAGATCTATTTTTAGCTTAAAATCCATCCAATGGTGAAAGAATGTAATCCTCTTCATGTCCCTCTGCTACTGAACACACTTTATGTAGCTGATCTTTGTTGACATTTACTTCTCCAATCTTATAAAAAGGAGCCCTGGTAGCGCAATAGTTAAGTACTCAGTTGCTAATTGAAAGGTCGGCTGTTTGAACTCACCACCTGCTCCATAGGAGAAAAGACTTGGTGATCTGCTCCCTTAAAGATTATAGGCTAGGAAACCCCATGGGGCAGTTCTACTCTGTCATAGGGTCGAGTGTCGCTATGAGTTGGAATCAACTCGACGCAACTTAACAGTAACAATCATATAAAAACAAAATAGTCTCCACAGCACTCAAGGGGTATCCAGAATGCATTTTCCTCCTTTTTCTGTCGTGAAGTAAATGGAGAATATAAAGCAAAGTGAAACCAAAGGCGCCTTCCAATATCCTATTGGTTAAGAACAGAAAATATAAGCTCTTACTATGCTGGCTCAAAAATAAATTTGAAAAAACTACAAAAGAACTTGGATTTTGTCCGTCTTTTCTTTTATCTTTTCATATAGGTAAACCAAAAGATCAAATCACAGAAAATTCTTATTTAAAAAAAAAAAAAAATCAAAAAGTTCTTAGAAGTAAAGGTAGCATTCTAGATATAAAGAACAAGAGGAAACCAGGACAACTGGGGCAACAAAATTCCACAGACTGCAGAAAGTCTAATGTAAAAAAAACAGAGCCCATGATCTCAGCTGCATATTCATCAGTCAATAGACAAGTATTTGTTGAGAACCCACTGTATGCCAGGCACAGTACAGGTGCTGTAGGGAGTTTAACAATTTGGGACAGGAAGCATGTTGCCATTTAAACACTTCCTGTTCAGTGGAGAGAAAAGTGGATCATATACTTAATGATAATAGCCAACCCTTACCTTGATTGTGGGGCAAACATTTAACAGAGAGCTTTGTACACATTACTCATTCACTTGTCACAACAACACTGTGAGGTCCCATTTTACAGATGAGTAAACTAAAGCTTGGAGAGGTAACTAAAATATCTAACATGCCATTTGCAAGGTTTTCCACGCTCACTGGAAAAGTCTCCCTCACTACATTATCTTTCCTGCCCCTGGGATGGAACAAACTGGTCCCCTCCCCTACAAATTTGCAGCCTGAGCTTGAGACATCTGTAGGGCACAGGCCTTGTGTGGCACTGAGATGTACCCACACTGGCTGTCGCTTATCGAACTTACCAAGCTCTGAGAAGCAGGAATTAGAACCCAGAGCTTTTCTTTTCCGGAGAACTTTATCTCCTTCACCAGTTGCTTTTAATCCTTACTTTGGCTATGGAGCTTCTTTTTCAAAGAACATTTTACACTGAAAAAAGGAAAAACAAGGAATTGCTTTGTTGAATAAGTGGGTGGAGGAGGGTCAGAGTCCCACCTACTCTCACCACTGCCCTCCCATGGGGGCCCCTGAGAGGGCTCATATTTAAGCAGTTACTGCACAGAGCCCTGCTAACTCCTGTCTCTTCTCTGAACCTTTTTTTTTTAATCTTTAACCAGTTGCCATCAAGTCGATTCCAACTCATGGCAACCCCATGTGTGTCGGAGTAGAGCTGTGCTCTGTAGGGTTTTCAATGACTGTGGTCTTTCAGAAGTAGATCACCATGCCTTTCTTCCAAGGCACCTCTGGGTGGACTTGAACCTCCAACCTTACGGTTAGTAGCCGAGTGCTAACCCAAGGACTCCTTCTCTGAACCTAGGAGCATAAAACTATTATTCTGTTGGCTTCAACGGGATGAGAGTCCTGTTCAGAAGATGGAAGTGTTACTCAGGTGAGCAGATAAAGGAGGCTACACCCTACTTACTCGGGTACTTAGAAGGTCCTGGTGTTCATCGAGTCCCTCCTCACCTGCTCAGTGACACCAGGACCCCCAGTTATGACATCCATGTTAAAGTTAAAATAGAGTTACGGTATTTTTAAAGGGGTAAAAGTTTAAGGTGTTATCAGTCATTTGCACCTAAATCTAAATAAAGAATCTGAAAGTTTTTAATAGCTGGGAGAGAGAAGAGAACATAAAGGAAGAAGAAAACGATTGACCAAAATGGAAAACCAGGGAGGGGGCTAAGAAAATCTCTCAGCCTCACGACGTTGCTGAGATCTGGCCTTGAGTGTGAGTTTGTGGCCAGAAACCTTCATGCCTGATTCAAGCAGGTGAAACGGTGTCACGGTAGAGGCAGCTCAAGGCACAAACCACCTGGACAAAGCATTTGCTTGGATTCTCTTCCAGGGCTTGAAATAGAAAACAAAACAGGCATGTCCAGATTTGAGAGTTTGATATGGAACATGAGGTCATCTAGCAGCTTTTTAAAACAGGCAAATCTTTTACAGTGGATTTTATTGCCTGTAAAAAAATCATTCTGTATTCTTTTGAAGCTTTTTTTCTTACTTTGGCATCATGTGATTTTCCTTTGGCTTCTTAGATTAAAAGAAGAACATTTAAGAAAATAAACCCCAAGTTATACATGTTCAAGAGAGGGAATTTACACCCTTGTGTTTCTGATGTAAGAGAGGCTTTGATACTCTGCCAGGATTTGATTTTGAGCCATTAATCCATTAGGATGATTAAAAAAAAACAAAACTGTGTTCTCTGCCCTGTGACCCACAGCTAGGGGCATTCAATGGAAAAACTAACATTACAGATAATGTTTCACAGAGCCCACTGGCTGACTTCAGGGTCATAGATTTCCAAAAGAGGAACATTTCCTAGACAGTTTCTATGCAGAGAGTCTTAGCAAGTCTCTCAACTATTCTGAACCACTCATCGTCCTTTCTCGTTGAGCTAAAAACCCATTGTCAACAAGTCGATTCTGACTCATGGAGACTCCATGTGTTACAGAGGTTTAGAATTGCCCATAGAGTTTTCTTGGCTGTAATCTTCCCAGAACCAGATCACCAGGCCTTTCTTCCACAGAGCTGCTGGGTGGGTTGGAAATGCCAACCTTTAAGTTAGCAGTCAAGTGCAAACCATTTGTGTCACCCAGGGACCTTTGTAGAGCTAAAAAGCTTAAAAAGATTAGAACTAGATGTCAGACAGGGCACATGTGCCTACTTCCCCAAGTCCCCACAATTAACAGGTTATTTATTTATTTGGTGAAAATATACACAAGATGTACACCACTTCAACAATTTCTGCATGTACAATTCAGTGACATTGGTTACATTCTTCAAGTTGTGCCACCTTTCTTGACAACCTTTCCAAACGATTTCACCATGATCAGCACAAACTCACTGCCTGCCTGACAGGATACATATTTTTAAAATAAATAAATATATAGTAATGCTGTAGAAAAAGAACAATTGTGATAAACAGACCAGAAAATTTGAAAATTCCCTCAAAGACAGAAAGAAGACAGGATTGGTTTGATAGAGGAAACCGCAGCCCATGCCATGTAGGAGAGGGTGCTGCAGAAGTGGGAGCCTGCCCGTGAGTGCTCCAAGCTCAGAGATGCTGGGCTCTGCCAGGTGCAGGGAAATGAAACTCTCACATTATTGGTGGTATATATTGTTACAGGCTTTAATGGAAACAATGTGGCAATATGGGTTACAATTTTAAATGTGCATAGCTTTCAATCAAGAAATTCCATTTTTAGACATTTTCTCTAGAAAAATACCTGCATATATGCACAGCACCACCGACCTTTTGGTTAGCAGCTGAGTGCTTAACCACTGTGCCATCAAGGCTCCTTATGAACAAGATACTTGTCTTAGTTTCCCAGTGCTACTGCAACAATAATACCATAAGTGGGAGACCTTAAAGAACAGAAATTTATTTTCCGACAGTTCAGGAGGCAGAAGTCCAAATACAGGGCACTGGCTCTAGGGGAAGGCTTTTGCTCTCTGTTGTCTCTAGGGGAAGATCCTTGTCCGTTTCAGCTTCTGTAGCTCCAGGGTTCCTCAGTTCCTTGGGCAATCTTCATGTGGCATCTACTTCTACCCCTCACCCTCCACTTGTGCTCCTTTCTGTGTCTAATCTGTTCTTTCCGTAACTCAGAAGTGATTAGGTTTAGGACACATCCTACACTGATATGGCCTCATTAATGTAACAAAGAAAACCCTATTTCCATATGGAATTACATCCACTGGTATAAGGGTTAGGATTCCAACACATAAAAATATTCATTATGGGAGTGGTTGAATTATGATATATTCATGTGATAAATTCACAACAGTGAAAAAAATCTGTATTGGCACGTAAATATCACACACTATCATGTAAAGATCTCCATGATATTGTATTAAGTTAAAAAAGACTTAAGTAGTAAAACAACTCATAAAGCTTAATGTTGCTTGTTAAAAAACAAACAAAACCCAATATGTATATAGTTCTGTGTGTAGATTTGTAAATATATGCATGTGTATTTATGTACATGTATATAAAATGGAAGGATATATATTAAACTGTTAGCCATGGTTACATTGTTCTTCTACATACTTCTGTGCAGTCTGTTGGAGTAAACTTTTTCATAATATTCTGTTATGATCCTTTTTATCTCAGTTGGTTCTGTTGTGATGTTACCCGTCTCATTTCTTATGATAGTTATTTGCATTTTCTCATTCTTTTCCTGTGTCAGTTTGGTCAGTGGTTTGTCAATTTTATTGATCCTTTCAAAGAACCATCTTGTTGATTTTTCCTATTGTTTTTCTGTTTTCTTTTTCATTTATTTCTACTCTAATTTTTATTATTTCCTTTCTTCTGGTGACTGTGGGCTTCTTTTGCTGCTCTTTTTCTATTTGTTCAAGTTGTAGGGTTAGGTTATTGATTTTGGCCCTTTCTTCTTTTTGATGTGTGCGTTCATTGCTATAAATTCTCCCTGAATACTGCTTTTGCTGTGTTCCAAAGGTTTTGGTACGTTGTGTTTTCATTCTTATTTGTTTCTAGGAATTTTTTAATTTCATTTTTAATTTCTTTATTACCCAGTGGTTTTTAAGCAAGGTGTTATTCAGTTTCTATGTATTTGATTTATTTCCTTGTTACTGATTTCTAGCTTATAGCACTGTGATCAGAGAAGATGCTTTGTATTATTTAGATGTTTTTGAATTTCTTGAGGCTTGCTTTGTGGCTGATAATATGGTCTATTCTGGAGAACGATCCATGTACATTGGAGAAGAATGTGTACTGTGCTGCTGTTGGATGGAGTGTTCTGTATATGTCTATGAGATCGAGTTGGTTGATTATGTTATTTAGATCTTCTCTATCTTTGCTGAGCTTCTAGGTATTCTGTCCTTCATCAAAAGTCGTGTGTTAAGCCTCCTACTATTATTGTGGAACTGTCTATTTCTCTTTTCAGTACTGTTAGAGTTTATGTATTTTTTAGCTCTGTCATTGGGTGCATAAATATTTATTATAGTTATTTACCTTTTAATCATTATGTATCACCCTTTTTCGTCTCTCATGATGGATTTTGAACTAAAGTTTGTTTTATCAGAGATTAATATTGCCACTCCAGCTCTTTTTTGATTTCTGTTTGCTTGATACATATGTTCCCATTCTTTGATTTTTAACCTATTTATGTCTTTGTGTCTAAGGTGTGTCTCTTTTAAGCAACATATTTGTTGGTCCTGTTTTTTTAATCCATTCTGCCACTCTCTGTCTCTTGGCTGGTGCATTTAAACCATTTACATTCAGTGTGATTATTGCTAGGTATAAATTTACTGCTGTCATTTTGTTACGCTTTTTTTGTGGTATTGATGGTTTTTTGTTCCATTTAATTTTCTGTGCTGACTTCTTTTTGTTTATGGGTTTTCTTTTATTTTCTTTTGTTGTTGATTTTGTATAGTTTGAACTTTAAATAAAATTAGAACATATCCATGTATTATATAAATTTAAAAAATAAAACTTTTAGAACATAAAGGAAACCAGATATTCCAAACATCCAAAGTACTAGAGTCGATAGATTTTAATGAACAGAGTTAGAATAAACATTATTTCTTACTGGGCTAATTCTAAGTCTCATTATTTATAATAGGTTTTTTTTTAAACTTTGTGTGAGGCAGCTTTGGCTACAAGTGTCTTTGGCCTTGTGCAGCACCAAGACTTACTCATACTCTTGTTGTTATTGGGTGTGTCATTGATTCTGATTCGTAGTGACCCCATGTAACAGAGTAGAACTGCAACACAGGGTTTTCTTGGTTATAATTTTTATGAAGCAGATCACCAGGCCTTTCTCCCTTGGAGCCACTGGGTGGGTTTGAACTGTCAACCTTACGATTAGCAGCTGAGCACTTAACCCGTTTGTGCCACTAGGGCTACTTACTCATACTAAAACCTGAATCAAACCCATTGCCATCGAGTCGATTCCGAATTATAGCAACACTATAGGATAGAGTAGAACTGCCCCATAGGGTTTCCAAGGAGCAGCTAGTGGATTTGAACTGCCAATCTTTTGGTTAGCAGCTGAGCTCTTAACCACTGTGCCACCAGGGCTCCTTACTCATGCTACCCACTGCATATTGAACTTTTCTATTCCATTGATCTATATGTCTATCCTTTTCCTTTTGCCAGCTTTGTAGTAAGATTTGAAATACAGAAGTGTGAGTCCTAGAACTTTTTCTACTTTTTCAAGATTGTTTTGGTGTCCTTTTCAATCCCATATGAATATTAGGATCAGCTTATGCATTTCTACAAAAAACAACGTTTATAGAGATTGTATTGCATCTGTAGATTGCTTTGGGTAGTATTGCCATCTTAACAATATTAAGTCTTCTAATCCATGAATATAGGATATCTTTGTATTTATTTGGATTTTCCTTAATTTCTTTCAACAATGTTTTGCAGTTTTCAGTGTACAAGTCTTGTACCTCTTTGGTTAAATTTACTCCTGTGTATTTTATTCTTAATTTCATTTTCGCGTTGTTCATCGCTAGTGCATAGAAATATGACTGATTTTTGTGTGTTGATTGTGTATCCTCCAAATTTACTGAATTCATTTATTAGAGTCTCTTGGATTTTCTATATATAAGGTCATGCCATCTGTAAGTAGAGGTAGTTTCACTTGCCTTTTATTTATTTTTGTTGCCTAATTGCCCTGGCTAGAACTTTCAGTACAATGTTGAACAGAAGTTTTGAGAGTGGACATCCTTTCTTGTTCCTGATTTTAGGAGGAAAGCTGTCAGTCTTTCACTATTAAGTATGGTTATTAGCTGTGAGTTTTTCATAGATGCTCTTTAACAGGTTAACAAAATCCTCTCTTATTGCTAGTTTTGTGATTCATTTGAGTTAATTTTTGTATAAGATATGAGATTAGGTCAAAGCACTTATGGATGTCCAGTTGCCCCAGCACCCTTTATTGAAAAGGTTATAATTCTTCCATTGAATTACTTTTGCACCTTTGTCAAAAATCAGCTGAGCATATTTGTGTAAGCCAATTTGTGTGAGCCTATTTCTGGCAAATCCACCAGGCACTCCTTAGAAACCCTATGGGGCAGTTCTAACCCGTCCTATAAGGTTGTTATGAGTTGGAATCGACTGGACAGCAATGGGTTTGGTTTGGTTTATTTCTGGGTTCTCTGTTCTATTCCATTGATCTATGTGTCAATTCCTCTGCCAACACCACACAATCTTGACTACTATAGCTATTTAAGTCTTGGAATAGGGTAGACTAATTATTCCTACTTTATTCTTTTTCAAAATTGTTTTAGCCATTCTAGTTACTTTGCCTTTCCATATAAATTTTAGAGTAATTTTGTCTATATCTTTAAAATATCCTAGTGGGATTTTGATAGGAATTGCATTAAACCTGTGGTTAAGAGCTTGGCTGCTAACCAAAAGGTTGGCAGTTCGAAGCCACCAGCTGCTCCTTGGAAACCTTATTGGGCAGTTCTGCTCAGTCCTGTAGGGTCGCTGTGAGTCAGAATTGACTCGATGGCAACGGGTTGGTGTATATCATTTTGGGGTTAATTGACATTTTCTGGTTAAGGAAGTCAATAATTTCCTACTGCTGTTTCCATGTACACCCCCAAATTTACAATGGTCTGGAGATTTCAGTCTTCCAGTTTGCTCCTCTCAAAAGCTGATTCCAGAAAGAGTAACAACATTTTCAGTTTTATGTTTTTAGCTGCTGGGATCTTATTTGATCTGATGATTTTTTTCACCCCTTTAAATATGGTCAGATTAATTGGGTGTGCTGCATGAAGTCAGGCTCAAAATAGGAGCAATTAATTTCATTAGACCTTTGAGGGATGAATTAAAGAAATATACTTCTTTTTCTCAATAAATAGTACAACAGTTTGAAACTTAATTCACAGATACATTCTAACTCTCTCAATATTAGGAGATGATCAGGGCATTCAGCATTACAAAACTATTTTTGCCTCACCATCCCAAAGCAATGGGAACTTCTGTTGCTGAACCTGTTCCAGGGATGTGCATAGATCTGAATAACGAATAGAGAGCTTCCTTAAGAACACAGAGTCTCTGTCACAGAAATACTGCATTTCTTAGATATAGTCAGCTGGGAATAGGTCACAATATCCCATTTGTTCCACGGTCTGTGTTGTAGAGAAGAACTGACAGCTGTCTCCCCCCAGGCACTTCAATGTGCAAAATTATACCATGAAAGAAGGCAGAGAACATTTATTATCAGTTTTATCTGGATATGATTTTTCTCTTCCCAAGTCCAGGAAATAAATTACTGTAGTTTAACGTAATTAGAAGGCGCCCTGGTGGCTCAAACAGTTAAGCGCTCAGCTGCTAACCCAATGGTTGGCGGTTCACACTCACCCAGTGCCTCCGTGGGAGAAAGACCTGGTGATCTGCTTCCATAAAGATACCGCCAAGAAAACCCTATGAGGCAGTTCTGCTCTGTCACATGGGATCGTTATGAGCGGGAATCAACTTGACAGCACACAACAACAAACATAATTAGAACCTGAAAGTCTATTTCATTCCTGCAAGTATATAATAAACACTACTTTTGAATTTGCCCATATAATAATCTAAATCATCACTGAATATTTTAATTGATTTTGTTGTCTTTATTTGGTAAAAATCCTTTTCATTATTCTTTAATAACCTTTTTCTTTCATGTGTATCTGTGTCCTCAAAGTCAGAAAATTCCTCAATTTCTCTTCTCTCAGACCACAATAGAGTTTCCTAATCACTGGAAAATTCACCTTTTATTTGCAGTACCTCTAGATTCTGATAACCACATAAGGATTCCAAAGTGGAAAAAGAAGATTTGCCCTCCTCTTTCCTGGTCATGATTCTTTCTGCCTTTTCCTCTACATTTCACTTTGAAAAGCATATTTTTATTGTATAAAATGGTAAAGAGGAAATAGAAATAAGTAATATTAGATAGCTGAGCCAAAAACAGTTTAGTGCTTTTGAGATAGCATTTCTCAAAGTATAGTCAGAGCACCACCTATATTAGAAGACTCTCACCAAGAGCTTGATAAAAACACAGATTACTGGGGGCCAATCTAGATGTATTCAATAAAAATTTTTGTGGGTGGGGCTTGGGAATCCTGCAGTTTTAACAAGATCCTCAGGTGATTCTTATGACATTAAAGTTTAAGTTTTGCTGAAATAGCTGCTCCTCTCTAGTCCCCCAAAAGTGACAGCTGGCCAATCACTTGGAGGGAACATATGTTTCACCTTAATACAGTAGAAATGGAAAGAAAGGAATAGATAATCAAGCAGTGCTTAACATGCATTAGAAACTGTGCTTGTTATGAAATTTATGCACATGTTTGATTTAAATATTACGACAGCTGTTTGTTGAGATGGTCTCACACATAGCAATGATTATGATGGTAGTGCAGGACAGGGCAACATTTCGTTCTGTTATACATAAGGTTTCTATGAGTCAAAATCCACTTGATGGCACCTAACAACAGCAATTTGTTGAGATGTTTGTAAGTTTAGAGTCAGTCTCATAAGAGATGGAACCAGGATGCATATCCAACTTTCCACAAGGTGATTACTGTACCCTGCACCCATCTCCTGGAGCTGGGAGTTGGCTCAGTGCTGCATAAAGCCCAGGATATGGACAGATGCATTTCCCAGAGAGCTTATGGTGGCACAGAGCACTGACCCTCAGGGATGCCTCGTCACTTTGATGACCAGTTTAAGCTCGTCACATAATAGACATTTATGGAAGGGCCTTTACCTCACATGTGTCTGGTGAGAAATACGGATGGAGGACAGGATGTGTTTTTTCCCATATATCATTAAGAATATCATCACCATGGAATAATTTGGAAAAGGATAGTGAGAATAGCAGCACAATTGGACAAATGTAATCCATATCACTGAATTGTACATGTAGAAACTTTTGAAATGGTGTAACTTTGGCTATGTCTATTTTCACCAAAAAAAAAGGTCCTCCAAGGTGGAGAAGGGAGAATGTTGACATGTCATGGGTTGTTAACCAATGCCATAAAACAATATGTGTACTGACTGTTTAATGAGAAACTATTTGTTCTATAAACTTGTATCTAAAGTACAATAAAAAAATATAGAGAGAGAAAAAAGAATATGATCACCAAAGTTTTTAACAAGTACAGCAGCCACTGTTTACTGACAAAATATACTGGGCTCTATGCTAAGCACTTTTCAGAATTAACCATTCACTCTTCATGGTGATCCTATGAGGTGGGTACTATTATTCTGTTTTCTCAGTGAAATGTTGTGAAACTTGTGCTCGCTCACACATCTAGGAAACTGCAGAGGCTGGAATGTCTGTTTGACTCCAAAGTCCATTGGAATCAGATACACTGGAATTTATGAAGCAAAGTTCAAGTTATGCCATGATACTGAAGCAGAAATTCAGTGCTGTTGAACATTTAGAGAAAACTTTATATCTCTTTATTGTTAAATATGTAGAAAATAATAGTCATGATCTCTTCCTGTTATACATTCACTGTCTTTCTCTCTTTTCCTGGACACCCCTCCATCTTTCTTTCTCCATATTCCTTCATGCCCTTAATTATCTATTCAATGTAAGACAATGAGACATTATCTTGTTGCAGCAGAGTTGTCCTGGGTTGTACATGATAAAATCTACACTAACCTGTGTCATTCTTAAAATATTCCAGGTAGACAAGGCCTCCACCAGACTGAGTCCAGTACAGCTAGACGGTGCCAGGCTACCACCACTGACTGCTCTGACTGGGATCACAACAGAGGGTTCTGGACAGAGCTGGAGAAGGACGTAGAACAAAATTCCAACACACACAAAAAAAGATCAGATTTACTGGCCTGAAAGAGACTGGAGAAACCCCGAGAGCATGGCCCCCAGACACCCCTTCAGCTCAGTGGTGAAGTCACTTCCGAGGTTCACCGTTCAGCCGGGGATTGGACAGCCCCATAAAACAAAACGGGACTAATGAGGCACAGCACTTCAGGGACAAAGACTAGAAGGCAGAAGGGGACAGGAAAGCTGGTGATAGGGAACCCAAGGTTGAGTAAGGACCATGTTGACATGTAGTGGGGTTGTTAACCATTGTCATAGGGCAACATGTGTACTAACTGTTTAATGAGAAACTATTTTGTTCTGTAAACCTTCATCTAAAGTGAGAATGGCAGCACAACTGGAAGAACATAATCGACGTCACTGAATTGTGCATGTAGAAATTTTTGAAATGGTGTATCTTTGGCTGTGTATATTTTCACCAAAAAAAAAAAAAAGGTCAAAAAGGGAGAGGGTTGACATGTCGTGGGGTTGTTAACCAATGTCATAAAACAATATGTGTACTGACTGTTTAATGAGAAACTATTTGTTCTGTAAACCTTCACCTAAAGTACAATAAAAAGAAAACATTCCAGGTAGAGTGGCCCCAGTTATCAGTGAACATTGAACAGCAAATGGGACATGGATAATGATTATAAATAACACGTTTCACTTCATCTATTAAGATTTCTGGTATGTGGGTCCAGGAACGTTTGGACCACCAACATATCAATATAAGTTTGTGATCCTCCTATAGCAGTTGCACACTGGATACTTGATAAATACTTGACGAATTAATGAATGAGTAATTGCTGTATTTTCCACACAGATACATTTGTCACCGATATTATTTTCCTCTTTTGTTCTTATTCTTTGTTGTTATATTTTTGCCTTTATGGAAAATTTAGGACTGAAGAAAGGATGTAAGAGTAGAAGAAGAGACTATTACCTAACCTTATTGGTGACTTTATTTGCCCTAATTTCACATTGCCCCATGAGCTTGTTTTGTGATGAAGCAAGTATTTCACACAAATATCAACAGAATAGAAGGTAAATTTTACCTTTTCTTAAGCTGGGACTATATGAAATAGGTGGGTTTAATTTTAATTAAAAAGGAAAAAGAACTAAATAAGTATTTTATATATTTAAATCAAGTAAGTATGTTATGTATGTTTTTATGTATTTATATTTTTAAATAAGTATTTTGAGTACATTATGTAAGTATTTTAAACAGCTTTTATTAGTAAAATTCACCCCCAAATCCAACCTGTTATGGATTGAATTGTGCCCCCAAAAATATGTGTTGTAAATCCTAACCTCAATGCCTGTGTTTATAACCCTGTTTGTCTTTGTTATGTTAATGAGGCCGGATTAGTGTAGGTTGTATCTTGAATTAATCTTTTTTGAGATATAAAAGAGATTAAATAAGCAAGCTAGGAAGCAGAGATGGACTGAATTCGGACTTCTAGCCCCCTAAACTATGAGAAAATAAATTTCTGTTTGTTAAAGCCAGCCACTTGTAGTATTTCTGGTATAGCAGCACTAGATAACTAAGACACAACCCTTAGGTCAAACCTTACAGACTGGGAACAAGACTAAAGTGAATCCACCATTTAAGAAGTTTTCTAAACCTATTTGCTGTTCACAAATGCAAACATGAGGCAAAGTCCACAGGCAGCTTCAGCAGAGAAGGGCTGTGGTGAAACCAGATGAGGCATTGTTTGTTTGATTTAGCAGTTGTACTCCCATATCCTTGTCAGTTTGTTTTGTTCCCACTGAATCCCCAATTTTCCATCTTCTGTATAATGAAAAATCAGCTTTGAAAAACGGCTAGCCAATCAAACTGCCTTCGGTGAGTCATAATCTCACTCTGTAGCAATGATTTATTAAGTCCTTTGAGTGCTGTATTTTGCTAAGCTACCTCTGGGAAGCATTTTGTCAGTGGAGAGAGGAGGAAAAACTGCACACAAATATTAACTGACATGATAGACTATTTTTTCTCTGTGTATTATAAAATCATGTTGAGGCTGTAGATAAAAGCTTTGACTTCTCCTCCCATCTCTCTGACCTATCTTTTCAGAAATTCTCTCCAAGGAAATGTTTTGAGGCATCCAAACAAAAAGTATTATATAAACTCAGGTTGTCCAACTCAGCTCTGAACTGTGCATAGGGAAGAGGAACAGTTATTCTGTGAGCTTTATAAAAGAGAGAAGAGGATCCTTCTTACCCCACCTACCTATGTCTGACTGTGGGGTCATGGCAGCTCTTTTGTATAGTCTCCAGGCTCTCTGTTGCTTACAGGGTACGGTCAAGGGTAGAGAATATCCCATATGTCTCTGCCCAGTGGCTCTGCGCCTTCTGTGACTTTTTCAGAAGACTCCTTGGTTCTGTTCACTTTTCCAGAGCACTCATTCCAAGGTACTGAAGATAGACACATAGAAGGAATATTTCATGGCCAAAGGGTAAGATAGTAGCAGAGACAAAGCAATTACTTGCAGAATGAGGAAGCCTCCTCTCAGCTACAAGGGCTGCCATCTTGGGCTAGGTGGTGTGTAAAGTGTTTCTCTTTGAGATGCACCTTGACTCTCCTCTCTGAAGTGTGGAGAACCCACCACAGCCACAAAGACAGAGGCCATTACAAGATGCTATCCAAGGGGGGGAATACCTGCCCTTCTCTGTGCAGATTTAAAGTGTCCGGTGATGGAGGCGGGGGCATTATCAGCTCACACTAGGCTGCTGTGATGCCCCTCAACAACAATTTCTGTCATTTCAGGAAGAGTTCAGGAGTGAGGAAGAGTTCTCTCTCCTTTGCACTCAGGAGACTGCACTGCTTGTTTCTCCCTGAAGTTAAAAAACACAGTGAAAACTATGAGAGCTGGAACTCGACAGGACTGCCTTGTTTCTCCAGGTCTCATTAGTTTTCTGCCTTTGAGAGAGTGCAGTCTTACCACTTTTCTATCGCTCATTTTAGTGGGAAAGATTTGCGTTTTCCTTCTTTGATGAGTTTCCGCCTTATTCAGGTCCTGGCTTTCTCAGGTTTTACTGTAGGTATATATATACTTTTATAGTTTTTATATATACACGTATACATATTGAACATATATACTGGACATTGAACGTATATATTACGTATAATACATATTAGACATACATATTTGGCAGACCTTAATTTTATATATATATTTAGCAAATTCTCTGTTCACGGCTAGTGAAAGAATTAACCCTTTCTTCAGTGGACAATAAGGTACTTGTCGTAGTTATCTAGTGCCGCTATAACAGAAATACCACAAGTGGGTGGCTTTAACAAAGAGAAATTTTTTCTCTCAGAGTCTAGGACGCTAAAAGTCCGAATTCAGCGTGCCAGCTCCAGGGGAAGGCTTTCTTTCTCTGTCGGCTCTGGGGAAAGACCCTTGTCATCAGTCTTCCCCTGGTATAGGAGCTTCTCAGTGCATGAACCCCGGGTCCAAAGGACGCAAGTTCCTGGCTCTTCTTTCTCGGTGGTATGAGGGTCCCCCCTCCTTCTCTGCTCACTTCTCTCTTTTATATCTCCAAAGAGATTGGCTCAAGATACAGCCTAATCTTGTAGAGTGAGTCCTGCCTCATTAACATAACTGCCTCTAAGTCTGCTTCATTAACATCATAGAGGTAGGATTTACAACACATAGGAAAATCACATCAGATGACAAAATAGTGGACAATCACACAATACTGGGAATCATAGCCTAGCCAAGTTTACACACACTTTTTGGGGACACAATTCAATCCATAACAGTACTCAAATCAAACAACGTAATGACACACAATGATCTAAGTTAGTCTTTCTCAAGTGGGATTCTGCAAGAGAATTCTTTCCTGACGCCCTAAGGCATTCATTGTATGTAATGATTTACTCTGAGCACCTACAAGGGAGTCCCTGGGTGGTGCAATGCTGGGTTGCTAATGGAAAGATTGGTGGTTCTAGTCCACCCAGAGGCACCTCAGAAGAAAAATCTGGTGATCTACTTCCAGAAAATCAGCCACTGAAAACCGTATGGAATGCAGTTCTACTCTGACGTACATGGGGTGACCATGAGTCAGAGTTGACACGACAGCAACTGGTATGCATCTACAATGGTGCTAGTTATGCGTGAACTGTTCTCTATGCATCCAGGAAGATACTAGTTACATACCATCCTTGGTACCACCCTTGGGAGAATTGAGAAATAGCCACTCACATAATTTTCTGTGTCCTGTACTCTACCAACTATCATGGCCATGGATAGTGATGAGCTTCCTTTCCTTGTTAAGAGGGGACAAAATTAAGCAATAGGAATGGAAAGAGGTAAAAGAAAGAATACAACACCTCTGTACTGCCGGAGCTGACTTGACAGTTTCTTCGTATCTCCCTTCTGGCCTCTGCCCTCTCCCTGCCAGGGGTGGAAAGACTTTCCGCTTAGACAGTGAGGCACCAGAGGGCAGGTGCATTTGCAGCATCTGAAAGTGCACTCTGGGATCATTCCAGTTTGGCTGAGCGTGAAGTTTGTCAGATTCACCCGCCTGGGGAGAGGCGTAAAACCATCCATTTACATAGCAATATAAGCTGCACTTCACTTTATAACGTGTGCAAATGCTCCTATGTAGTCAAAACAATCTAATAATAAAGGTCTGAAGAAGAACTGCTTTAAAACCTGATGTATTATTTACGCTTAAAGGGAGTAATCTGTTTTTTTAAATGCACCTGACTCTTGGCAGACTTGTGTGACTGGCAGTTGACAGGATGAAACTAATGTTTATCATTAGTAAAAAGCCAATCCTTCAGCAAGTATTGTGTAACTACTATGCGCCTGGCACTAGGGAGTAAATGGAATCATGTCTATAATGGTAACTTAAAGATAATTATGATAGTAATAATAGTAACATTAATAGTTCTTGTTTGCCGACCTAGAATCCATTTCCCTTCTCCAGCAGCTTATCCTCATCCTCATTCTCACTGCCGATTCATCCCTACCCCAATAGAGTTCCTTTCCCTGGTTCTAAGGACAGGAGCATATGTCTCAGGTCTAAGCCAATGAGTGTGTTGCATATTCCTCTACCCACAATGATTGGTTCAGCGATGGCACGCGAGCTAAATTGGTCCATTCAGAATAAATCTCAGGACTTTTTCAGAAGCTACTGCAAAAGTCCCCCTCTCTTTTGAGATGGACTCGAACTTGAGAAAGTATAAGGCTACAGCTGCCCTGGCAATCTTGTCACCATAAAGGGACAGCCTGGAACGTCTGGGAGAATAAAATGGAGTGAAAAGAGTAGGCAGCAAAGTAAAGAGATAGAGAAAAGTCGTGTCCTGATGACATGGTTTTAGCACTGAATCCAACCTAGCCTCTGGGCTTTCAACTTCCAGAGCTAATAAATTCACTTTCTGGCTTAAGCCAGTTTGAGTTTAGTTTTATGTCATTTGAAACTAAGAAAGAACTAACTCATGCAAGCGCTAATGCTGATAATAACCAAAATAGAAATAATAACAATAATAATAGGAAGCGAGTGAGCCAATGAAGGCTTATGTGAAGGGAGAATGATATTAGATATTAAAGACTCTGTAAATTTTATAGGAACCTTGCTCTGACAGATCCAGGAAAGGTCATTTAGATCTTTGGCTCACTTTAATAACCAAATAGAATTAACCTCGACCCCAATGGGATACATGAAACAAAACTGTATGATAAGTAGCTAAACTCCTCAGGTCCCAGAAGAGCAGACCATTTTCCTGGTCAACCTTGGGGTTATTACAGAACAAACAGAGTTAAAAAGAAAAAACAAAACTAGATTTAAAGTAGCTTTGTGCAACCAATAGAGGTGTTTCTGTACTTGCTCTGGAAAGTGTGTGTATTGTTAAAACAGTAAAGTCAGAATGACAAATAAGAAAAAGATCTTTACAAGCCAAAGGCATTGGATATAAGAGGCAAAATTACTCTTTCTTGCATCACCGAAGGATAGCCACAAGAAAGGATTGCTTAGTATAAAGGTAAACAGACTATTATTTGGGCAGATACTATGTTAAATGAAGTTGTGTTCAGACATATTCCCAGTTCTTAACGACTAAAATGAAGTGCAGAAGTGTTGTCCCACTTCTCTATGGCACTTTTATGGATCATGTTAACTCAGGGAAATGCCTGGATAGAGAGCAGCAGTTTACTGTTGTTAGCTGCGCTTGAGTTGGTCCCTAAAGCCCTATGCACAACAGAATGAAATACTTCTTGGTCCTGAGACTTCCTCATGATTGGTTGCAAATTGGACCATTATGACCCATAGGGTTTTCAAAGGCTTATTTCAGAAATAGATCGCCAGGCCTTTCCTCCTAGTCCGTCTTAGTCTGGAAGCTCCGCTGACACCTGTTCAGCATCATAGAAACATGGCAAGTCTTCTCTGACAGACGGGTAGTGGTTGCATGAGGTGCACTGGTTGAAAATTGAACCTGGGTCTTCCGCATGGAAGGCGAGAATTCTACCACTGAACCACCATTGCCCCCACAGTTTATTTACTATCTTTTATATTTACTAATTTTTACTTAGTTCCAAAGCTTTGCTGGCTAAGAGACTGCTTATTAATTTCTTTAGGTAGATTTTCCCAAGTAATATTAATGAAAAAAGCCAATAACTGGGAGAGAACTTTCCTCTAGGATTCTAAGACTGCATTATTTGCTACAAAACAGTGAATAGGACCCAGTGTGAAGGGAGCCCTCTCCACTGAGACGTTAATGTGTGCTGTTGAGTCGATTCTGACTCATAGCGACTCTATAGGATAGAGTAGAACCACCCCATAGGGTTTCCAAGGCTGTAATCTTTACAGAAGCAGATTGCCACATCTTTGTCTTATGGAGTGGCTGGTGGGTTTGAACCACCAGTCTTTTGGTTAGCAGACAGCACTTCACCACTGTGTCACCAGAGCTCCTGGGGAAGTTAATACCTACCTCTAAAACATATGTCTGTATATTTCATGTATTATTCGATGGACAGCAAATATTATCCCTTAAGGAAGGACACTTTGTCTTTCAAAACCATACTGCTACATGTTTTCTTATTATTCTCTGGACAGTACCTATCTCCTTAAGGGTAGTGTGGCAGATTGTATTTTTCAAATATGTCCACAAAATATCTCAGGCAGTAGCAGTGTGACCTTGCCACTCCCTCTTCAAGAACTGGAGTCTATTTCTCTACTTCTCTACCCCCTTGAACTTGGGCAGGCCCTGTGACTGCTTTGACCAATAGAATAAGGAGGTTCCACTGTGTCAGTTCCAGCTGTAGCCCTTAAGTGGCCTGGTAGCTTCCATTTCCGGATGTGTGACTACTCTGAGACCACGGTGCTGTGAGAAGCCCAAGCCACATGGAAAGGCCCTGAAAGATGAGACACCACATGGAGAGAGACAGAGAACAAGGAGCAGGACATGTAAATGGAGAAGCCATCTTAGACAACCAGTCCAGTCTAGTCTTCAGATGATTCCAGAGCCACATAACTGACTGCAACTGCATAAGAGACCCCAAAAAGGAACCAGCTGAGCCCAGTCAACCCCCCAAACCATGAAAGATAACAGTAAATTGTTTTAAGCTACTAAGATTTGGGATGATTTGATAGATTCAGCAATAGATACCTAGAACAGATAGGTAGTTTGCTAAACTGAGTGTCTCTACAGTGTTATGAGCACAGATTTTAAAAAATACAGGATTATAATAGCAGTTACCACATCAATTAAGATTCTTCATAGCAAGCAACAGAAGCTAACTCATATACACATACACATACATATATACAGGAACATTTATTTTTCATTATGTCATTCCTGCTTTATCATAACATTTGTCTTCCTAATAAACCTAGCATTCTACAGAATCAACATTAGAATTAGCATTCACACTAAAATTACCAGGACTTATAGGGAAAATATTAGGAGTATACCTCTTAAAGCCTATGCAAACTTGTCACCAGGGCACCAACAAAAATAGTAACAGTCCTAATAAAAATATTAGCACAGTAGAAAAAAAGTTAAATTCATAATTAAAAAAAAGAAATACCACAGTAAACATAAAATTTTACTTAGAAAATAAAAGGTAAAAGCACCTTGATGGAAGAGGTATGAAACAGTGTTGAGGCTGCTGAGTTACGTTGGCAAAAGCAAAATGCCCGAAGATTGGGGAAAATCATGCAATAAAAGGACTTTGAGGGCAGAGCAGTGGGCCCAACTGAGCAAGAATGAAAAAATAAGCAGTGAATGGACCTTGTGTACAGTACTATATTCCTCATGGTTTGCCGTGTTTATACTCCCTGATCAGCCGCTTTTACTCATGGAGCAAAACACTATCATGCTAGTGAAAGCCAACAGGACTTTAATACTCTTTCCACCCTGTTTTGTGAAATATTATTTACTACGAAACCAGCGTCCACTTTTAGAAATTTAGACCTACAACTCCAAGTTGGTAAGCAGATATGGCCCGAACAAGACTGGATTTATGTAGTCATGTTGTTGTTAGTTGCCAGCAAGTCGGCTCCAACTCATGGTGACCTTATGCGTAACCATACGCATGACAGACCTACGTACAACCAAACCAAACGGTTCCCAATCCTGTGCCATCTTCATGATCTCATCTTCCAGCACTGTGCCAGGCAAATTCTGTTAATTCATAGGGTTTCCACTGGCTGATTTTTGGAAGTAGATCGCCAGGTCTTTCTTCTTAATCTGTCTTAGTCTAGAAGCACCATTGAAACCTTTCCATCACGGATGACTCCACAGATATTTGAAATATAGTGACACAACTCCCAGCATCACAGTTGCATATAAGCCACCACAGTCGACAAACTGACAGACGTGTGGTGGACTTCAACATTATACTGTTATTATTCCTCTATCAATCTCATGTGAGCTAATTTATGTTTATAAAAATAAGCATTGTAGCAGAACTCTGTGTGTGTGTGTGTGGTGTGTGCGTGCGCGCATGTGTAATCTCACACCGCCTTTGCAAATGATGTGTTATTATTCTCATTTCACAAATGAGGAAATGAAGACTCAGAAAATAAGAAATCTGCCCAAGTTCAAATTTATATATGTTAAACTGAGATTTGAAGCTTGTACTGTCAGATGGTAATATTGACACTCTTTCCACCCTGTCTTGTGAAATGTTTTTTACTATGAAACCAGCTTCCAGTTTTAGAAATTTAGATCTATGACTCCAAGTTAGTAAACAGATAAGGCCTGAACAAGACTGGATTTACATAGTCAGCAATGTCTTTCAAACTAAAGATTGGTTCAAGTTGATTTTTCTCCAAGGTGGCGGTTGTGGGGAACAGGGGAAAATCCTTACTTAGACCCTCCAGCAGCTCAACCCCAGCTTGCTCAGAGCTGGCTTCATTTGTCCTTGAAGCTGTCACGTGGCTTTTGTTTTTCTGCTTTCACTCAGTAGTTAGCATTCAAATGATTGTTTTAGCAAGTACAACTCTATTTTCTAAGGAAAGTTTCTAATCTCTGTACAATATATTTTTCTTGCAGAACAAAGATTTTTAACTTCTCCTAGAGATCAAGGGAGGAAAGAATTTTTAGCATAAGCACAAATTTTTGCTAATTTCCTTGCCTCAGATTCCAATTAATGCACAAACCAACTAGCTGAACAAATGAGAATGTCTGACTAGGGGCTTGCCAAGGAGTGGATTAAATTTGTTCCCCTCAGGACAGTGGAGACAACAAATACTCGCAGCTGATAACACTTAGAGGCTGATGTTCACAGCTGAGCCAGTCAAATCCGGCCTGACATGTGCATAAGGAATGAGGCGGTTCCATGTTAAATGGATGCAAGTTGGCAACCAGGTTTAAAATCCTTTGGGAACGTTAACCTCTTGGCCAAGTCTGGATTAAAAGAGAATTGTTAACCTATATTTCCTGACAATAGCTGAGATACTTTCACAGGAGGGGATGTGAGATGTTACCACTGGATAACCCCTACCATTTAGCAAACAACACTGATGAGTCATTTAGTGCACCACTTCTGCACTGCACTAAATGATCCTTTCAGAGATTCGAAGAGTTTAATGTATCTTCGTAACACTTACCTTGCTGCTCTTCCAGCAGTGGTTGTCATTATTGGTGTGCACAGAATCACCCTGAGGGCTTACTAAAGCAAGATGGCTGGCCCTACCCCAAGAGTTTCTGATTCTGCAAGTATGGTGTGGGACCCAAGAATGTGGATTCCCAAAAGTCCTAAGGGGATGGTTTGAGGACCATTGACCTAGAAAAAGCCTAGGCACCCAAAGAATCCAACCCCCAAGAGGCAAATCTGAGGTTAACATTCCTTAACCTTCTCAGAAATCAGTAGATTTTTCAAATAAATCATATTTTCAAAAAACAAACAAACATGTATTTCTTTACTGTGTTAGCTGCCTGCCTCTGTCCTAAAGAAGTTCTTTTTCTTTTGGTTATTTTGAAAGAGTGGAGAAAGGACATATCTATTTCCAATTACTCAGAAAAACATATATTCTATTTGTCTTAGGTGAGAGGTAACAGGCTCGACATGTTTTCAACAGTGTGTGTGTGTTTCATAGAGCAAATTTGTTTTACTGGCATACAATGTACATTCATTTACATTACAGGCAGTCCCCAACTTACAACGGGGTGTAGTTCCGACAACTCCGTCTTAAGTCCATTCTGACGTAAATCAAATACCTCTTTTTCTTTTTTTATTGACTTTTATTATCAGTATCTTTATAAATCCAATCTTTATTTGTCTTTTGGGGTTGGAAACATTACATATAAACTTACAGATATATTTTAATACATACATACATAAAAAAATACACAAATCACAAAAATTTACTCCAACGATGAAGAAGAGCCAGACTTTGGCATTTTGTCAGTTGCATAATAATGTCACTTGTGGAAAGTTCTGGAACATAGGAATTATCACTGGAAATGGGGATAGTATATAATGTCATAAAATTAGTGAGAGTTGTCTGTATGGCCCTTTTCTTTTTTCTTCAAATACTTCATGGTAACTTCTCACGGCTTCTCGAATCTGCCTGTCAACTTCAGCAAAGCAATCCGCATTTGGGTCCATGTTTTCAAGCAACTGAAGCCCCTGATTTGGTTTAGAAAAAAAAATTCATCTAATCCTTTCACTGTAAAATTTTTTGACAACTTCTCTCCTTCCTCTTCTTCATTATTTCTTTCTTCTTCGGGATTTCTTTCCTCTTTAAAATCCATTGAAGTCCTGATCTGCTAATTCCTCTTCTTCATGATCTATGAGCTGTTCACATCGGTGATATCAAGTGCTAAATTCAGTGTTCTTGCCATATGGACAGTTTTTCCACCGACCTCTTTCACCATATTATCCTGATAAAATGCTTGGAGCATGCTCACGTAACTCAGCAATTTTTTCCAAATCCCCTGCGTGCATTTTCCCATAACTTTCTCCCAGGAAGAAGTAATGTTTGGGATACACTGAAGAATACTATAATTCTTCCAGAAATTGCATAATGTTACTGTACCTCCATCTGTTGCAGCTATTGCCTGAGCAAACATAGTCCGTAGGTAGTATGCCTTGAAAATGACAATTGCAGTTTTACGCATAGGCTGAATCACAGCTGTTGTACTGGGAAGTAGGAAAAAAAAAAAAAAACCAGACAGTTGTAAGTGCAGTTCGTTGTAACTCAAATATGTTATAAGTTAGGGACTACCTACATATGACATCACTAATAAAAGCATCTCATAAGAATTCTAAACCGTACTCTTGCTTTATCCTTTTTTCTTTGTCTGAAGTATTTTAAAACAAATAGCAGGCATCTTGTCATTTCACCTCTACAAACTTTAATATATATTTTAAAAGCTGTAGACATATCTGCAATGCCAATATCATAAATAACAACATTGACAATTCCTTAGTATCTTCTAATAGCAGTCCCTATGCAAGTTTCCTTGACTGTCTCAAAAACACTTTTTTTTTTTTTTGCAGTCAGTTGATAGTAATCAGGATCCAAATAAGGTTCATTTAGTTATTATGTCTCTTAAGTATCCTTTAATATAGAACAGATCCTTCTCCTCCTCCCCTCCTCTCATCCCTCATCCTCCTCCATCTTGTGTTGAAAAAACAAGGCCCATTGTCTTAAAGAATGTTCTCCAGTCTGGCTTACGCTGCTTGCTTCGGTGGGGTTATTTTCCTTTGTTGCTCTATCCCATGTATTTCCTATAGAGGTTACATCTACAGGACTGATGAAATTTAGGTTGAACTTTTTTGGCAAGGATACTTGATAGACAATGCTATGTATTTCCTAGTGCGTCACATCAGAAGACACACAGTAACTGGTTGTCTATTGTCTGATGGTGCTGCTGAGTTCCATCAATGGGCTCAGTTAAGGCCATCCTGACCCCTCCATTGTAAAGGTTTTATCCACTGATGATCATTCAGGCAGGGCTTCTGCATCACTGGATAGATCTCAAAGGGCTGAAATCAGAGTTTCTTTCGTTGCTGCTGTAACCTCCTCTTTCCTCTTACTTGCCACAGCAGAGTGCAGTGTGGGGGACTTGATGTCAATCATCTCAGGGCAGTGGGAGTGCTCCAGGGCTGGGGTGCTCCCATTTCAGAAAGCAACTTTCCAACTCATTCTGAACTTACCACAGGCACTGATATAAATGTTCCAAGGATGAAGGGCAGCGCCCCTGAAAGGAGAATGTTTATGCTGAGGACTTTATCTCAAGAGTATTTACTTGTTGCTGTAGTTGTTAGGTGCTGTCGTCAAGTTGATTTCAGCTCCTAAGAACCCCATGTGACACAGTAGAACTGCCCCATAGGGTTTTCTAGGCTATAATCTTTATGGGAGCAGATTGCCAGGTCTTTCTTCCAAGGAACCGCTGGGTGGGTTCAAACTGCCAGCCATAACCATTGTGGCACCAGGGCTCCTTGGGAGTAGAACTACCCCACAGGGCTTTCTTGGCTGTAATCCTTATGGAAGCGGGTCTCCAGGTCTTTCTCCCACAGAGTTGCTGGGTGGGTTCAAACTGCCAACTTTTCAGTTAGCAGCTGAGTGCTTAACTATTGCACCCCCAGGAATCCTTGAGTGTTTACTAGAACGATGGTAATTGGAAGAGATCTCCGTGGCTGGCTGTTTACTTCATTCTCAGGATACTTAACATTACATGCTTTGCATGCTGAGAACATGCTTCTGTGCTGAGAATCTTATGGGCACATTCTCCCACACTCAGGGACAGCATTGCATGTTTCCCAGCTCGGTACTTCCCTCTTCAATGCATAATGATGTTTTCCTTTCAATTTCCTTAATAGCAAAGGGACTAATATTTCTGTTATTATTTTTCATTTCAGGAAATTCCAGACTACTTTATTTCTCATAGTGTCAATCATTGTTCTTTAAAAATATACATGGCTTCTCTAGAGATTGCTGATTATGACTGAGCTGCCAACACAACTTTCACAGCTCAGCAAAGAGAAAAAGAGGCAGCCTATTTGCTTATTGTGTGGATTTTAAATTTTTGTTTATTTACTCTATTGTACTTTTGTTTTATTTATTTTATTTACTTGTCCACAGAATTGGGTGTATAGGAACATGATCAGTCCCAGACCTAATACTGAGTAGAGGGAATATGTCTTGGCCATCATCTTCAGCCCTATTGCCCTTCCTCCCTCTCCCATTCCCTCACCACAGAATGCTTGTTGGCTGCATATATCTCTGCTTTGGATTCTCCACCCTCATCACAGAGGTAGAGGACTGGATTTGTTGTTGTTGTTCTTTCCATCTGCACTGCAGACACTGAAGCACAGCAGTTTCCAGTAAGAGAGTTGGGCCCAAAAATAGTCTCCTCCACATGAGTGGGTGATGGTTGCCTGGATGGGAGTGATATGTAGGAGGCTTGTCACAAACAGGAAAGTACTATCTTACAGGGCAGACAGACCTACAAGTGCAGAGAATGAAGAAGGAGAGCTTTTATCATTTTCGGCAGACCAATGGAAAAAACACCTCTGGTGCCCAGGGCACCATCTCTTTGATTCTTTTCCTGCTCAGTGGCCCCTCCTCCCCATCACAAAGACCCTTAACTTTCCAACTCATCCAGGCATGGCCTCAGCCTAGGACAGTGGTGGGTAAGAGGGTGGTGGGGATGGGTTGAGGAGGGAGACCTTATTCTCAAGAACTCGGGCCCCTTCTCCATAACTTATGCCTGGGGCTTTCCATCATAGGTCTGACCTCACACTTGAAGTGGACTCTGGTCCTACACTCTGGCCATTGGAAGGATGAAGCTGAGCCCAAAGAGTGGTAAAGGCCTATCCCTTCCTCCTCATCTTTGGGGTGGCTGGTGGCCACCCCCTCTTATCCCCTGAGTCCTTGAAGTTTTTCAGTTGTTCTTTCCCCTTAGTGAAAGCGTCTATCCTTTTATCCAAGACCTGAGGGGCCCCTTTGCCTTTGCGGGAGGTTGGAGAGCAGGACTCTCAGGCTGTAGAGGTGAGATGGGAGGCTGGGGCCAGGCTGAAAGCCCTGCAAGCAGTTTCCCTATCCTGGGCCTGTACTGCAGGGTGATGGGTACAAGGGCAGCTAAGGAGCAGGGAGACTGGCTCCCATGCAAAGCCCCAACCCCTCTTCACCTCATTCTGGACTCCTCTCTTTGCTGCCTCTCTCTTGATTATTTTTGCCCCTGTCTACTCCATGAAAGGATGCCAAACTCCTCCAAGGAGTGCTGGTGAATCCAGGCTGGCGCAACCTCCCCAGACATCCCCAAACCTGAGCACACTCTTGAGGGGCAGAGGAACGGCCCTCCACCTGCTCAGTGATGTCCTTGAGATGGGATTGGGCCATGGGGCATCTGATCAGCCTGGAATCCAAATGATACTGAGGAGCTCTTTGGGCTTAAACCTGGAGTAGCCTGGAGCAGAGGAACCCCTCACTCAGAGCTTGCAGCCTGGCGGCCAAGTGCATGCTGAGCTGTGACGGCAGCTAATTGGCTTGCCAGGGCCTACCTTGCTGGGGGAAATGGATTTGTTGCTATGGTATCCAGGAGAAATTTTTGCCTATAAATTTTATGGGCCTATCAAGCTGTTTCCAATTGAGTAAGTATTCCTTTGCCTGCCCTGAAGCCTCAAGGAGACAAAATAAAAGATCTCAGCATTTTCTGTGGCTTGCTTGATATAAATCATCACACACGACCTGCTTTTAAGCAGCCAGCTGCATGATACTATGTAGGCACAGAACCTGAGTGCAGGCTCAGAGCAAAGCGAGAAGGGGAGTCCTGGGCAGGTACCACAGACATGGTCCCTTGTCTGAAAGGAGTGGATTGTTTTGATTTAAGGATGTTTAATTTTAATTTTACTTTTCTCAGAAAAGAGAAAGATAGAAAGAAAGATCCAAGGAAGTCCTTGACTGTTCTGTTTTTTGGAGAGGATAGAACCCATTTGGTAAGAAGTAAAACTTCCACTTGACTCTACACTGCTCACACCACGGTTGGGAAGTAAGGAAAAGAGAGGGACAGTGTATGTTTAGGCTGACGACTACTTGAAAAGATGTTAGGTGGAAGAGAGAAAGGGCTCATTTTGTGTCACAAAGGCCAGAACCAAGGAAAAACAGTTACAAAAGGGCAAATTTTAGCTCAGAGTAAACAAAATTTTTTTTTAATTAACTAAACTAGATGGATGTTCTGTCTTCTCTTAAAGGAAATGAGTCCCCCTTCATTGGAACTATGGAACCCTGGTGGCGTAGTAGTTAAGAGCTATGGCTGCTAACCAGAAGTTTGGCAGTTCAGATCCACCAGGCACTCCTTGGAAGTCCTATGGGGCAGCTCTACCCTGTCCTATCAGGTCGCTATGAGTTGGAATTGACTTGACGGCACTGCTTTTGGTTTGCTTTGGTTTGGTTTTTGTTTTCATTGGAACTAATGAAGTTCCTGACAAATGCCCAGGCTTCAAAGACACCTCATAGAAGGAATTCCCAATCTTTGAGTAGTAGATTTGACTCAATCAGTGACTCCCAAATCTGGCTATACATCAGAATCACATGGGTAACTTTGAAAAATTACAGACGCCTAGAAATACAACCAGAATGTTCCTTAGAAGTGAGGATGGTGAAACTTCAGCTCACTTACTTTAGACACATCATCAGGAAAGACCAAGTGCTCGAAAAGGACATCTTGACTGGTAAAGTAGAGGGTCATTGAAAATGAGGGAAACCTTCCATGCGGTGGGTTGATACAATAGCCCACAACAATGGACTCAAACATACGAACAATCATGAAGATGGCACAGGACTGGGCAATTTTCATTCTGTTACACGTAAGGTCAACTTACAACATCAACAACAGAAATCTGGTGGACACCATACTAACCAAGTGATTACAGTTAACATCAGTGATGATGAGATAAACTGAGATCATGTGTCTCCTAGTAGGATGCCCTAAGAAGGACACATCGCCTACATAGTGTCCCTGCCAAACATGTTTAACCTGACTCAATCTCAATAGAACAAACCCAAACTGAGGGACAGTCTGCAAAACCACAAAAATATCAAGGAAATTAAAGACACATACACAAACAGAAAAAGTTAGAAAGTGTCTTAAACTAGAGAGGATGAAAGGAACATGAAAACAGAAAGTATTATGGATTCTTGATTGGATCCTGGATTTTAAAAAACAGCCGTAAAGGATACTATTGGAACATGTGGGGAAGTGTGAATGTGGACTGTTAGTTAGACGATGGTATTGTATCAATGTTAAATCTCCTGGGTGTGATAATTATATTGTGGTCCTATAGGAGAACATACTTGTTCTTAGAATAAAAATATGGAAATATTTAAGGGTGAAGTGAAATTATGTTTGCAACTAAATCTCAAAGATTCAAGAATGTGTATGTGTGTGTACAGAGAGGTGGGGTAAACAAATATGGAAAATGTTAATAATGGGTAAAATTAAGTGAAGGGTATACAGTTGTTTATTTAATTATTCATGAAACATTTATGTCAGATTGAAAATTTTTAAATAAGCAGTTGGAGAAAAGAAATAGAACCTGACTCCCACTTGACACCTTCTGAATCTGAAGCTCCTGGGTAGAGGCCCTGTGTTTTTGGTGAGATCCTCCCAAGATCCTGATGTGACCAGCACAGCACCAATCTGCAAACCAACATGTAAGAACCCTGCCTCCTAAAGCACCTTCCAATTGTAAATTCTGTGGTTTTCTTGAGAGCAATATTTCTAAGCAGTGGGAAAAAGATGGCTTATTCAATGTTCAATAGGCTAACAACTGGAACAAAGAGGAAGCTGGCTGCCTACCTAACTCCAAAATAAGTAGTAGATGGGTCTGATGTTTAAGTATAAAATCATGAAACCATGAAAGTAACTGAATAAAACATGAAATATCTTTTTTATTTTTAGTCTTGGAAAGAAGGTGGCCTTTCTGAGGTATACATAAAACTCAGAAACATAAAATATTGATAAATTTGCCTGCATAAAAGTAAAAAAATTCTTCATGACCAAATATACTTTAAAGAAAAACAAAAGACAAACTATAAATGGGAACTAATATTAGCAAAACAGATGACAAAGCGGGGTTGGTAGCTGCTTTATTCCCCTCTATTTTAGAGTAGAAATTTTTGTTTGTTTGAAAATCTGCTTTAATGATATTTTCAGGAATTCCAAGAAGAACATCATTGCAGTTAATGTTACAAAAAAGCAAAGAGGGACATCTGAACATGCAGTAAAAAATGGATTCACAGTGAAAATAATGCATGTTGGTACTAAAATATAGTTGGCTTGTCTCCCCTTCTTCCAATTATCTCTTCACTTGTAATTTACTATGACAAAAAAAAATTTTTTTTCTTGAAAGCTTTGGGGAAGTGTCTAATTTGTGCTACTATTATTGTTAGAATCTGACAAAGTCTCTCATTCTGTAAAGCCATTATTTGCTGTCTATAATCAGAAAATTCAAAAGTACAACAAATACCTTGGCAACTGTGTTCTTGTTACATAAAAAACCATTAGCAAAATACGTGACAAAATTTATGTAAAACAAATAATTTTGTCCTTATGTACAGAAGTTTGCTTTCTTCTTCATACCCTCACAACCTACTCTAAAGTAGAGGAGGCTAAAGCAGCTACCAACCACCCCTTAAATTCTCTCATCCTGGATAGGGTGAAGAAATCTTAAAAGGCAAGGTAACTATTTTAAACATCTTTTAACTGAGTTATAAAAATGCATCTGGGCTTGTGAACAAAGAAGGAAAAAATGGTAATGGCTTTAAAACAAAGAATTCATCCCTTTGTCCTTTGCAAAGTTTCTTAACAGAGAGTAAAAACGACTACGTTTATAATTGCTGGGCTGACAGTTGTGGGGACCATGGTCTCAGGGAACATCTAGCTCAATCGGCGTAACATAGTTTCTAAAGAAAATGTTCTACATTTTACTTTGGTGAGTAGCGTCTAGGGTCTTAAAAGCCTGTAAGCAGCCATCTAAGATACTCCACTGGTCTCACTCCTTCAGGAGCAAGGGAAAATGAGGAAAACTAAAGACACAAGGGAAAGATTAGTCCAGAGGACTAACGGACCACAACTACCACGACCCCCATCAGACTGAGTCCAGTACAACTAGATGGTGCCCGGCTACCACCACTGACTGCTCTGAGAGGGATCACAGTACAGGGTCCCGGATGGAGCAGGAGAAAAATTAGAACAAAATTCTAACTCAGAAAAAAAGACCAGACTTACTGGCCTGACAGAAACTGGAGAAACCCCAAGAGTATGGCCTCTGGACACCCCTTTAGCCCAGTAATGAAGTCACTCCGGAGGGTCACCTTTTAGCCAAAGATTAGACAGACCCATAGGACAAAACGAGACTAAAGGGGCACACCAGCCCAGGGGCAAGGACTAGAAGGTAGGAAGGGACAGGAAAGCTGGTAATAGGGAACCCAAAGTCGAGAAGGGAGAGTACTGACATGTCATGGGGTTGTTAACCAACGCCATAAAACAATATATGTACCAACTGTTCAATAAAAAGCTAGTTTGTTCTGTAAACCTTCATCTAAAGATCACAAAAGAAAAAACGGGGAAAAAAAGACTACGTTTTTGACTATGATCTGAGGACATACAAGAAATAACATCTTAGCAAAATATATGTACATTATAACCCAAGCTGCTGAGAAGTTTCACATCTAGAGCATGAACATACCTCATACCAACACAGCTTACAACACCTTAGGGAGAAAGATAACACACATGGGAAATGGCACCGAATCTACATACAAACGCATAGCCAGGAAGAACACTTGAAGTCAAAGAGAGACCAAAATACAAGTTTAAAAATAAGTTTTAAAATCATCTCAAAGCTAGCGACCGCATTTACTGAAAAGGGAAAAACTCTGACATTTTACAGACTACTTTGTAAACATCGAAGATGCAGCTTTATGTAATTTACAGTCTTAAGAGAAAATAAATTTCTGGTTTTACTCAATGTATAAATGTTTTGCAAAATCAAAGAGAAGTAACAGTTACCACAGACCCAATAGAAAAATGGACAAAAGACATAAAAGAGAGTTCGTAGAAAAAGACATATAAATGCTTCTGAGACGTATCGAAAAGTTTGTCAATTCTTATCCATAACAAGAGAAATGGACATTAAAATTATCCTGCGATATCCTTTTCCACTTTCTAGATTGGCAACATTCCACAAGCCTCACAGCACATTATTCTGGAGAGGCTGCGGGGAAACAGGAAATTTCACACATTACTGGTGGGGCTGCACATAGGAGCAATCTCTTCAGAGGGCATCTCAGCAATAAATATCGATCAAAATGTTAACTGCACATATATTTTCACCCAGAAATTTCACTTTCAGGAATATAATCAACAGATATATTGATTATGTTTGTAAAGATGTAGATATAAGATGTCAGCTGTAGCACTGTTTGAAATAAAAGTCTGGAGATACCCTAAAAGTCCATTAATAGGACTTCAAATAAATATTTGGGCATACAAATAATGGAATATTGCACAGCTCTTAAAAATTAGATAGGTATGTGCTGATATGGAATTTTTTTTGTAAGATCGTGAATGAAGGAAAAAGCAAGATAAAGAAGAGTTTGTACAGTGTGAGCCCTTTTATGTTACAAAAAGGGGGTGTATAAGTGCATGTTATATACATTGTATACCTGTACTTCAGCAATTTTTTGTGGAAAAATATACAAGAGATTATTAATATTCATGATCTCTGACTGGAGTTTTCAGGTGGGATATTCTTTTTAATCCTTCAAATAAGTAAAAATTTAAAAAAATTGATAATATCCAGGCTTGGTAAGAGCATAAGAATACAGACTCTCCGTCACTCAAATAGACATATGCACACCTATGTTCATGGCAGCATTGTTCACAATAGCAAAACGATGGAAACAACCTAGATGCCCATCAACAGATGAATGGATAAACAAACTATGGTACATACACACAATGGAGTACTATGCAATGAGAAAGAACAACAATGAATCTGTGAACCATCTCATAACATGGATGAAACTGGAGGACATTATGCTGAGTGAAATAAGTCAATCACAAAAGGACAAATATTGTATGAGACCTCTATTGTAAAAACCCATGAGAAAGTTCCCACACAAAATGTAACAATCTTTGTTGGTTACCAGGGATGGGAGGGGTGGGGGGGAAATACTAAATAGGCAATAGATAAGTGGTATCTTGGGTGAAGGGTGAGACAGTATACAATACAGGGGAAACTAGCACAACTTGTACAAGGAAAGGTCATGGAAGCCCCATAGACACATCCAAACTCCCTGAGAGACTGAACTGCTGGTCGGAGGGCTGTGGGGACCATGGTCTCGGGGAACATCTAGCTCAGTTGGCATGACACAGTTTATAAAAACAATGTTCTACATTCTACCTTGGTGAGTAGTGTCTGGGGTCTTAAAAGCCTGTGAGCGGCCATCTAAGATACTCCACTGGTCTCATCCCTTCGGGAGCAAGGGCGAATGAAGAGAACAGGATACAAGGAAAAGATTAGTCCTAAGGACTAATGGTCCACAGCTACCAAGGCCTCCACCGGACTGAGTCCAGTACAGCTAGATGGTGCCCGGCTACCACCACTCACTGCTCTGACCAGGCTCACAACAGAGGTTTCTGGACAGAGCTGGAGAAGGATGTAGAACATAATTCTAACTCACAAAAAAAGACCAGATTTACTGGCCTAAAGAAGACTGGAGAAATCCTGAGAATATGGCCCCCAGACACCCTTTTAGCTCAGTGGTGAAGTTATCTCCCAGGTTCACCGTTCAGCCTGGGAGTGGACAGCCCCGTAAATGGGACTAATGAGGTACAGTAGTCCAGTGACAAGGGCCAGAAGGCAGAAGGGGACAAGGAAGATGGTGATAGGGAACCCAAGGTGGAGTAAGGATATTGTTGATGTGCTGTGAGATTGTTAACCATTGTCATAGGGCAACATTTGTAATAACTGTTAAATGAGAAACTATTTTGTTCTGTAAGCCTTCATCTTAAGTGAGAATAGTAGCACGATTGGAAGAGCGTAGTCAATGTCACTGAACTGTGCATATAGAAATTTTTGAAATGGTGTTTCTTTGGCTATGTGTATTTTCACCAAAAAAAAGGTTGAGAAGTTAGAGGGTTGACATGTTGTGGGGTTGTTAACCAATGTCATAAAACAATATGTGTACTACTGTTTCATGAGAAACTATTTGTTCGTTAAGCCTTCACCTGAAGTACAATTAAAAAAAAAAAAAAAAAAAGAATACAGACTCTCATATACTGTTGGCCTGTCCTTTTTAGAGGCCAATTTGCTATGCCTATCAATTTTTAAAATGCTTATATTCTGTTACCCAGCAATTCCAAATTCTTGGAGCCCATCCCACAGAAATTCTTGAGCAAAATCACAGAATTATATGCACCCAGTGATAATCTGGGGGCAATTAAGAAATTAATCACTGTGAATACTAGTGAGGTCATGATACAAGGTATGGTGGTCCTTGTATCATGATAGAATCTCTCTAATTAATAGATAGAATTAAGATAAGCAACTGTGGGAATTACGATCCCAAACAGGCTGCAAATATTATAAATCCTGACAATGTAAAAATAATATGACTAACAAAACCAGAAGATAGAGGGAGATGTGGGAGGATGGGCAATAATGCTAATTCCCATATTGCTTATAGCAAAGTGAGAAATTCAGTCTGTCAAGTTTGAAGCATCTGGTTAAAAAATAAATTTGCCAGCCTCATAATGGTTTACATAATGTCTTCTTCCCTCCCCTTTTCTTTTTCTCTTATCTATTTTTCTAACCCTAGAGGGATCATTTAGGAAATAATATCCTCGTGGTAAAGAAACATTTACCCAAAGTTCATCAATTCTTGAGGTTCCTCAGGGCCACAGCTCACGACTGTGTATGTTGTGCACTGCACAGCTCTGGGAGATGCCTGTCACAGGGATGTAACATGGATGGGGCCCCTTAGGGTTGGGCAGTGCTCACCCACACAACTGTAAACAGCAAGCTGAGTTTACTCCAGTTTTCTTTTCTGCTAACACTCAAGTGTAGTTAAAGCTAACAGTTTTCCATTAAACACAGTGTATATAAAACGATCCCACTGGATGCAAGTATTTTTATTTAGAGCAGCAATACAGTATGATGATTAGAACACAGGTTCTGGAGTTAGCTTGCATGGGGTCGACCACTCATGAGGTATGTGACTTTGGGCAAACGACTTACCCTCTCTGTGTCTACCGTGAAATGAGTTCCTTTATGTAGCCTTCAGCCTTGGTTCTTTGTAAAAACAGCTTGAGAGATTTTCCTCCCAAAGCCCTGAGGAGTTACCTTTGCCTTAGTTTTCTGCCCTAGAGGGTTTATTACTTTTGTACAGGTCGATTGACATCTCCTGGGTAAGCTGTAAACAACTTGGTTTGATACTTTTTATCCGCTCCTGGGCTGCAGCCTGCCCTGTGATTGGAATGTACCTTTCAGAGATTGGTGAATAGACTACATGAATGAAGTGAGTTGTAGCCTACTATGCAAATGAAGTGTCTGTGGTCCACCAAGAGGGAATTGGTCAGTTTGTGCCCCTGGTGGGAGTGCCATGCCTTAAAATTGACAAGGAGTTTGTATATTTAAGCAGCCAGCCCCACAGAGGTTTTGGAGACAGAAAGAAGCAGGAAAAGAAGTAACAGGAAGAAGCAGAAGGAAGAAAGGAGGAGAAGCAAAGAGAGAAAGAAGGCAAGGAACCTTCTAAAAGAGCTGTAACACAGGTCAAGGTTTATAACATTGAAGATGGTGACAGGCCCAGAGGGGGCCCAGCAGTAGAGTCTGTGGCAACAGACAGCAGGGCCGAGAGGAGCCTGTCCTCAGGGGGCTGAGAGGAGGCCTGCACAGTCAAGAGGAGCTAAGAAAGCAGTCTTGCACTGAAGAAGGGAGATTTTGTCTATATGCTTCCTGGTCCTCATCCTGAGTTGTACCCTGTTCCTTAATAAACGACTTAAGTATGGTGTGTGAGTTCTGTGGGGCCATTGCAACAGATTATTGAACCCAGAAGGAAAGTAGAGCGTGCCGTGGGAGGGATGGATGATGTCAGAACTGGTTGAAAGGTTGGAGAGTAGAGGTATGTCTGACCTCCACCTCATAGGAATCAGTCTTGGGCTGATCCTGGTCATTACCCCTTCTGAAGTTGGGCAGATTTGGGTGCTTCTTCTACTATGCCCACCATTTTACAGTGTCCCAGCTTTTTCATCCATAACCAGTTGCTGTTAAGTTGGTTCCAACTCATAGTGACCCCATGTGCGTCAGAGTAGGACTGTGCTCCATAGAGTTTTTGATGGCTGATTTTTTGGAAGTAGATCACCAGGTCTTTCTTCCAAAGTGTGTCTGGGTGGACTCAAACTGCCAACCATTTAGTTAGCAGCAGAGCACTTTAACTACAGCACCGGGGACTCATCAACCGTAAGGCAGAATAATTATAGCTTAAGTGGTAGTTGTGAAGATTTAGTGAACTGCTCCATGTAAATTGCTTAAGCTGTGGAACTAAGAAGTTGATTTGGGAGCCAAACATGTTCAACCTGACTGCAAGGAGAGAAACAAAATCAAGGACTCTAGTCTCCAGCACTGCTTTGTGATCCTGGAAGAGATGGCTCATTTGATTCTAGTTCAGTAGAAAAATTTGCCCACCTCAAGGATTTGCCTTTGTTTCAATTTCTCATGGATTGGGGTTGCAATATGGATATTTTGATATGAACCTTTAAATGTTCCTCAAACATGACCAATAGAACAAACTTGTGCATTTTTTGCTTTTCTAAAACAACAACATGTTTTAAAGACTTTGCATAGAAGCTACTACAATATCCTCATTTGGTAACTGCTTATTAACTAAATTCAAACTTTTAACAATTGTGAAATGCTCAGAGAGTTTTAGTGCTTTTGGCCGTTGTTGATTTGCAAATCTGACAGCCAACCAGGTCTCTGGTGAATTGTGACTTACCCTCTGCGGGCTGCCCAGGCTCTGTTGTAGCTTCTTCACTGTATTAAGCTCACTTGTCATCAAGAAAGTGTGATGGGAGTGTAAACAGCAGATGGAGACACAGTTTTAACCAATACTGTAAAGCATTTTCTGTGTGCATTATTTTTCATTTACACCTGTTCTGTTCCTGCCGTCCAGTCAATTCCAACTCATAGTGAAAACTCCCACGGGGTTTCCAAGGCTGTAAATCTCTACAGAAACAGACTGCCACATCTTTCTCCCTTGTTTACACCAGGGAACACAAATTTATTCTGTTTTGAGGGGAACGGAGGTTCATTAAGGAAGATAGTGTGACAGAGTATCAACAAAACCCAATATCTTCCTGCCTGAAGTTCAAACGAGCTTTCCTAAATTAAACAATCTGTGAGTTTTCAAATCCCTAATTGGCGGAGGGCACTCACAGATACCCACAATATGCATTTATGCAGAATTTAATGCAGTGGGCTCTCAGTGCTCAATAAACCACTCAGTTTGACTAGAGCTTTCCAGATGCTTCCCTCTAGCCTGTCATGGACCTCCCTCTTTGCTTCCCATCGATGACCAAAGGGGCCCAGGCACATGCACAAGCAGGTAAGCATCTTGATATATTTTTCAGGGAAAAATGAAACAAAACAAAACCACACCTAACTCTATAAGGCTGAGTTCTACTTCCTTGTTTTCTGATTTCTTAGGGATTTACTTTTTTTTATATCTATACTGTGTATCTCTCATTAGTTTGCTCAAGATTATAGGTTAAAGCAAGTAACCAAGTTCCTCATATTCCATCACTCTACTACCTCCCTTTTAGAGGACTTAACATTTAAAAATAGATTTTACTTACTTTTTTCTTAATATTTAAAACATTCACATGGTTTGAAATTCAAAGCTATAAAAGAGTATTCAGTGAATATTTTCCCTTCTACCCTTGACTTCCAACTACACAGTTCCCTTCCTCGGAGGCAAATGATTTTATCACTTTCTTGTGTATTTCACCAGAGATACTGCATATGTGTGGTCTCTCCCTTGCTTTTGAAACAACTAATACAATCATACTATACACAAAGTTTATCTTACTGTCTTTGCACTTGACAATGTGTATACATTTTATGAAGGACTGGTCTATTTGGGAAGGTCACCTTCTGGGTCAGCATGCAGCTTCAGGGGCCGCCCATGTGGACTAGGGAGGGAAAATCGTCCATCTACCAACCACGGAGAGAAGTGAGGTCAACTCTTCCATATGTGTGGAGACAGATCTCACAGCCAGATCACTTTTATGTCCTTTTCAAGATTTGAAGGTAACTTCTGAATACCAAGCATAGCATTGGACACCTAGTAGGTACTCAATAGATATCTGCCAATTGATCAATAATTGAAAAAATTTTGAACCGTCTACATTAAGAATAAACATGTTACAGAACTGGTAAAAGCTGTTTAGAATCCATTAAAAGGTGTTTGTGGTGAAACAAGTTAATTAGTCTATTTTTTCTCAGGCTAAGAATACCCACCATACCCACCATGTGCACTAGTCCTAAGGCAAAGGCACAGAGTCCGGGTGGGACTGAGTGGAGGCATAACCCAGAGCAGCTGGGATCAGATACAATCCAAGGTGTGTGTGCAAACCAGCAATCAGGAGAGGAACCAAGGACAGGTCACAGGAGAAGCATCAAGCATCTGCCTCAAATGGCAACGGCAAGTCCATAGACAGCTAGTGGGGTGAAAGCTAAGACGTCAAGAAGGTCAGGAACTAAGGAAGGAGTGGCAGAGAAAGAGTAAATGCTCAGAAGATATGATGGGAACCAAGAAAGTGTGCTGAGGAGTTTGCTAACTGTCTAGCTGGAGAGAAGAGTGCCGGGCCAAATGATAAATGTTGTAGTGATTCAATGCCCTTTGTCTTAGGAAGCCACATGTTTTCAAAGGTATAACTGCACACTTGGTGTGTTGCTCAAAGCCCTCTAGAAGGACTCCCACTGAAATTGGTCCATTTAACAGCCATTGAAGAAAATCTGTCTCTTTGCTTTAGAGTCAAACTTTACTCACAATAGGATCAATAACTCAGTGAGATCTTTTTCCTCCTTCTTTTAAAGAGAAATAAAACAAGTGGAACAAAATCAACAAAACAACTTTGATACTAAGAAGCTATTGGTCATGTCTGTATGTGGCCATGAGCTAATCAGTTGAAAATTGATTACTTCAATGAGTTAAAAAGAAATTGTTCAGGCTAATTTCATTATTTGGCTATCAGAATCAGGCTGAAGCACCAGGCAGCCCATACTCAAGGCCAGGGATTTTGTCACCAGTTCAGGAAATAACATGAGGGTCCAGAATCCCTAGGCGAAGCATTTTCCATCATTTCTTCCCTTCTGCAGAAGTTCTGCCCCTTGCTCCATTATAGCCTATCACGGAGAAGACATAAATGTGAGGGTTACGTAAAAGGACAACGCCATTGACCATGAATTCAGACAAGTAGAAGACTTAACCAGAACTATGTAACTCGGCTGCTACCCTTGTTTTCTAAGAGGGAGATTAAGCTTCTAGCAGGGTTTCGATCAGTAATTTTTCCCATTCTGCTTAAAGTTCTGTTTCACTCGCATTTTAAAAATTTGGGTCCATACAGGTTTTTCTTCATCAAACGTGACTGAACTGGGCAGAACCGGTTTGAAGCCCTGGTATATTGTCCCTCCATACACTTAACCAATATTTGCTGAGTGCAACCACCTGCTCAGGCTGGCAGTTGGGCATAGCAGTAAATAGGGGTCAGAACCTACCTTCAAGGAACCCACAGCCTAATGGTATTAATTAGGACCAGAATTTCACATAAAACTAAAAAAACCAAGTCTGTTGCCATCTAGTCAATTCCAACTCATAGCAACGCTGTAGGACAGAGTAGAACTGCCCCGTAGGGTTTTCAAGGAGTGGTTGGTGGTTTCGAACTGCTAACCTTTTTGTTAGCAGCCAAGCTCTTAACCACTGTGCCACCAAGGCTCCGAATTTTATGTAACTTATAACCGATTTGTGCATAGTAATTTTAAGATCCTGATTGCTGTGCATCAGGGTTGTACCCTTTCACCATACTTATTCAATATGTATGCTGAGCAAATAATCCAAAAAGCTGAATTATATGAAGAACAGAGCATCAGGACTGGAGGAAGGCTCATTAACAACCTGTGATATGCAGATGACACGACCTTGCTTGCTGGAAGTGAAGAGGACTTGAAGCACTTACTGATGAAGATCAAAGACTACGGCCCTCAATATGGATTACACCTTAATATAAAGAAAACAAAAATCTTCACAACTGGACCAATAAGCAAGATCATGATAAACGGAGAAAAGATTGAAGTTGTCAAGGATTTCATTTTACTTGGATCCACAATCAGGGCCCATGGAAATAGCAGTCAAGAAATCAAACGATGTATTGCATTGGATAAACTTCCTGCAAAAGACCTCTTTCAAGTGTTGAAAAGCAAACATGTCACTTTGAGGACTAAGATGTGCCTGACCCAAGCCGTGATATTTTCAGTCGCCTCACGTGCATGTAAAAGCTGAACAATGAATAAGGCAGACCGAAGAAGAATTGATGCCTTTGAATTATGGTGCTGGAGAAGAATATTGACTATACCATGGACTGCCAGAAGAACAAACAAGTCTGTCTTGGAAGAAGTACAGCCAGAGTCTCCTTGGAAGTGACAATGGCGAGATTTCATCTCGCATACTTCAGACATGTTATCAGGAGGGATCAGTCCCTGGAGAAGGACATCATGCTTGGTAAGGTAGAAGGTCAGCAAAAAAGAGGAAGATCCTATATGAGATGGACTGACAGTGGCTACAACAATGGGCTCAAGCATAGCAACGATGGTGAGGATGGTGCAGGACCAGGCAGTGTTTCCGTGTGTTGTATACAGGATCACTGTGAGTCAGAACCGACTCGATGGCACCTAACAACAACAACATTGACGTGTAAAAAGGAGCCCTGGTGGTGCCAATGGTTAAGCACTCGGCTGCTAACTAAAAGGCTGGCGGTTTAAACCCACTCAGCCACTCCATAGGAGAGAAAACTGGCAATCTGCTTCCATAAGGATTAAAACCAAGAAAACCCTATGGGGCAGTTCTATGCTCTCACATGGGGTCACTACAGATGAGTATTAAATATACCATGAACTGCCAGAAGAACAAACAAATCAGTCTTAGAAGAAATTCAATCAGAATGCTCCTTAGAAGTGAGTATGGCAAGACTTTGGCTTGCTTACTTTGGGCATGTCATCAGGAAAGGCCAATCACTAGAAAAGGACATCATGTTTGGTAAAGCAGAGGGCCAATGAAAATGAAGGAAACCTTCAATGAGATGGATTGACACAATAGTTGCAACAATGGCATCAGACATACCAACAAATGTGAAGACGGCACAGGACCGGGCAATATTTTGTTCTGTTATATATAAGGTCACTGTTATGGATTGAATTGTGTCCCCCAAAAATATGTGTTGTAAATCTTAACCTCTATACCTGTGTTTATAATCCCATTTAGGAACGGGTTTTCTTTGTTATGTTAATAAGACAGTATTAGTATAGGGTATATCTCAAGTCAATCTCTTTTGAGATATAAAAGAGATTAAACAAGCAAGCGTGAAGCAGAGATGGGGCAGAGAGATGCCAAGCCACATGAAGATGGCTCAGGAGCAGAAGCTCAAAAGAGACAAGGACCTTCCCCCAGTACCAGAGAGAGAGAGAAAGCTTTCCGTTAAAGCAAGTGCCCTGAATTCAGACTTCTAGCCTCCTAAACTGTGAGAAAATAAAATTCTGTTTGTTAAAGCCATGCACTTGTGGTATTTCTGTTATACCAGCACTAGATAACTAAGACAGTCACCATGAGTTGGGGTGAAACTTGACAGCACTGAGAACAACAATAATTGATATATATTACCTCATTTAGTTTACACAATACCATAATTAAAATTATGACATATGAATTATGGTGTTGGCAAAGAATATTGAATATACCCTGGACTGCAGAAGAATGAACAAATCTGTCTTGGAAGAAGTCCAACCAGAATGCTCCTTAGAAGCAAGGATGGCAAGACTTTGTCTCATGTACTTTGGACATGTTATCAGGAGGAACCAGTCCCTGGAGAAGGACATCAAGCTTGGTGGATGGTCAGCAAAAAGAGGAAAGCCCTCAGTGAGATGGATTGATACAGTGGCTGCAACAATGGGCTCAACAATAGCTGTGATTGCGAGGATGGTGCAGGACGGGGCAGCATTTCGTTCTGTTGTACATATGGTTGCTATGAATCAGAACTGACTCAACAGCACCTAACACCAACAACTAACATTTATGATGCCAGGGTCTATACCAGGCTTTCTGTGGGCATCACCTTACTGAATTCTTGCAGAAGTTCTAGGGGCCAACAGCTATTATGATCCTCATTATATGGATGAGAAAACTGAGGCTTTGAGAGGTTGACTGACCTATCCAAGAATGCATATCTAGAAACTATCAGAGTCAGGATTCCAATCCAGGCCAGTCTGACTCAAGAGACTGGGCTCTTAACCACTAGGCAATACTGCCTCGTATCATGGGTGGTCAAACACTTAAAAGACCACTTTAAGGCCCTTAATAGGGCAGTCCCACAGCCAGACAGGAAGCACAACTAAGGCTTTCCTAATCCGGCTGTAAGTGCAGCAGATAATTGAAAGGTGGTATGTAAATTAAATTTTTGAAAGTCTAATCTTATTTGAAGTCACCCAGGGGAGTATGCCTCATTCCTTCACATAGAGAAGAAAAATATAATTACAACACAATCAGTTACAATAGATCTATTTCATAAGCTCAGATTTGTGTACATATATATATAATGACTGCCTTAGGGTTGGGTTCACCTGCCAAGCTCTGTCCCCCCTTAGCCCAAATTGTCTGCCTCCTGGTGATATGGGTAACTTGTCACCTAGGCAAAGAGGAAGAAAGAGCCCACATCCCCATCTGCCAATCCAGGAGCTGTTGGCCAAAGGGTACTGTGACAGGAATCAGTGTTGCTTCGAGAGGAGGAGGAGGAAGCCTGAAGTATGCATGAAAGCAGATTGCAAGGATGCCTAATTAATCCCTCAGTTAGCCTGCCACTTATTACTCAGCTCCAGCAACAAAATGAAAACTAACAATGCTGTGAGTCAGATACTCATGAAGCTATTTGAAACCCTCTGAGGAAAACAACAGAGTAAATAAGTATCATCACATTATGCGTCTGTGCAGCTTCTCCTGCAGATTAAATCAGTTTCCATGGATGTAGCTAGAATCTCACCATCATTCCAACGGCATTGTGATGGATACGGAAGGAAGGGCCTTCAGCCCCAGAATTGCTGTCAGTAGACAGCCTTTATCTGTTAGAATCTGTACTGGATTGATTGTGTCCTCCCAAAATTCATGTCCACCTAGAACCTCAGAATGTGACCTTATTTGGAAATAGGGTCTTTGTAGATGTAATCAAGTTAAGATGAGGTCATACTGGAGTAGCATGGGCTCTAACCCAATATGACAGGCGTCCTTGTAAGAAGAGAAGAGACACAGAGACAGACAGATACAGAAGGAAGACAGCCATGTGAAGATGGAAGCAGGGATCGGAGTTATGCTGCCAAAAAGGAACGCCTGGGGCTACCAGAAGCTGGAACAGGCAAGGAAGGATCCTCCCCTAGAGGCTTTGGAGGGAGTAAAGCCCTGCCAATATCTTGATTTTGGACTTCTGGCCTTTAGAACTGTGAGCAAATAAATTTCTGTTGTTTTCAGCCACCCAGCTTGTGGTTCTTTGTTAGGGCAGCCCTAGGAAACTAATACTGCACATTCAAGGATTGCCTCAGCTGCAGAAAGCTTCCTTGCCCAAGCTCACGCCCTTTCCAGAGGCGGCCCACACCCAGTGACTGATGGAGGAAGGTTTGGCCCAGCCACATTAGCCCAGTCAGGGTCAACTCTGACAGACCATTTGATATCCCAGAGCTCCCCACGGGCTCAAATGAGGCTGTGGACATTGCTGCTCAACTTCTCCCTCTGCTTCCTCCCTCTCTCTTCCACAGGTGTTGATCCCAAGGGCACTTCCTAATAAACATTCACACTAAACTCAATTTCAGTGTTTACCTCTCAGAGAGCTCAAGCAGCAACAAGGATCTATGCAAACTATTGCAAAATGGAAGTTGTTGGATTAAGTGGAGGGGCATTGTATTTATCGAGGATAAAATCTAGGAAGCCAGGTTGAAATTAACTGAGAATTGCACCTATGGTTCCTGGTTTCATGGTGTCAATATTAACAAGAATGACGGCTTACTACTATTTCAAATGAGACACAAATCCATACAATTTATTTATCAGCCTATTCTTCTTCCATGGAGAATTCACCTGTGATAAAATTATTTGGATCCATTTTTCCTTCATTTGGTAAGGGTAACAGATTTAAAAACTGACTGCAATTTTCTCCCTCCCTCTATCCACGCCTGTAGCAAAGTGACTTCGCAATCCTTCCCATCAAGAGATGGGCTAACCCTTGAATCTTGGCTGGCCTTGTGACTTGCTTTGGCCAATAGAATGTAGTAAAAATGATGTTATGTCAGGTCCAAGTAAAGCCTTGAAAAATCCTTGAACACTTCTGCTCTCTCTTTAGGGTCCCTGTCCAGCCACTGTGTGAAAAAGTCTGGGCTTGCCTGCTGGAAGATGAGGAGACCAAGTGGAGTAGTGACAAGCTGATCAAGCCAAGACCATTCTATGGTTCTCAGCCATCCTGGCAGAGTCACGAGCGAGCCTAGTGAAGACCAGAAGAACCACTCAGCTGAGCCTTGCCCAATTGTTGATGTACAAAATTGTTAGCTACATAAACAGTCACTGTTTGTAAGCAACTATTATGCAGCAAAAGCTAACTGATAGAGTAGCTAATGGTTACTTCCAAGACTGATTTGGAGAATGAATGTTGGGGCAAATTGGTCCATTTCCAAAAATCTAATAATCTATATCATTGTTTTTCTCTCCATCTCCCTTTTCCTATTCCCAAAGTGGGATCTGAGTCAATGATACTGATGGAAAGAAACAAAGAAATTGGATATAGGTGTTGTTAAAGTTTCACATTAAAAATGGCTCAGGAAAAGACTACACACTCATACTCAGAAATGAACTTTCTGGTAAATATATAGAAAGAGTTTTGTGGCTATGTGGGAGGTTTGATAACCACGGCTTTGAAAGATCTTATGTAGTCTGCTGTCTAATGTTTCTCTGTCCTATGGACACAGAAGTGGGGAATTATAGCAGATCATCTTAGAAAGCCTTTAGGAATCCTGCAATCTCCCTTTGTATGCTAGTCTGCTATCGATTATAACAAGTGAAGAAATGGAGTAAGCAGTGTCTTAGTTTCTTATTGTTATTGATAAGGGCCATTGAATCAGTTCTGAATCACAGCAACTCTATGTACAACAGAATGAAAAACTGCCCAGTCCTGTACCATCCTCACAATGATTGCTATGTTTGAGCCCATTGTTGCAGCCACTTCACCAGTCCATCTTGTTGAGGGTCTTCCTCTTTTTCACTGATACTACATTTGTGGAAAGAGACCATGGAGAAGCTCAATATCATCAGTCAGAACAAGGCCATAATTTGTTATCATCCACACAGTTGAATGCCTTTGCATAGCAAATAAAACACAGGCTTGAATTTTTTCTTCAGTTCTTTCGGCTTGAGAAATGCTGAGTGTGTTCTTCATTTTTGGCTTGTTAGCTCCAAGTCTTTTTACGTTTCATTAAAATACTTCATCTTCTGGAGTCACCTTTTGAAATCTTCTGTTCAGCTCTTCTACTCCCTCTTTTCTTCATTTGCTTTAGCTACTGTCTTAGTCATCTAGTGCTGCTATAACAGAAATACCACCAGTGGATTGTTTTAACAAAGAAAAGTTTATTTCCTCACAGTCAAAGTAGGCTAAAAGTCAAAATTCAGGGCATCAGCTCCAGGGGAAGGCTTTTTCTCTCTGTCACCCTTCTCATCAGTGTTCCCCTGGGCTAGGAGCTTCTCTGCACAGGGACCGCGGTCCAAAGGACGGGTTCTGCTCCCAGCACGGCTCTCTTGATGGTATGAGGTCCCCCTGTCTCTCTGACCACTTCTGTCTTTTATATCTCAAGACATTGCCTCAGGATACAATCCAATCTTGTAGACTGAGTCCTGCCTTACTAACAAAACTGCCACCCATCCTCCCTCATTAACATCACAGAGGCAGGATTTACAACATATAGGAAAACCACACAATACCAGGAATCATGGCCTGGCCAAATTGATACACACACTTTTTGGGGGACATAATTCAATCCATGACAGCTACTCTGCATTCAAGAGCAAGTTTCAGAGTCTCTTCTGACATCTATTTTGGTCTTTTCTTTCTTTCATGTCTTTTTTATGACCTTTTGCTTTCTTCATGTATGATCTCCTTGATGTCATGCCACAACTTGTCTGGTCTTCGGCCATTAGTGTTCAATGCGTCAAATCTGTTCTTGAGATGGTCTCCAAATTTAGGTGGGACACACTCAAGGGCGTATTTTGGCTCTTGTGGACTTTTAAAAAAACTTTTCAGCTTCAACTTGAATTGATAGTCTGTTCCACAGTCAGCCCCTGGCTTTGTTCTGACTGACGATATTGAGCTTTTCCATCGTCTCTTTCCACGGATGTAGTTAATTTGACTCCTGTGTATTCCATTGTCTTAGTTATCTAGTGCTGCTATAACAGAAATACCACAAGTGAATGGCATTATCAAACAGAAGTTTATTCTCTTACAGTCTAGGAGGCTAGAAGTCTGAATTCAGGGCACCAGCTCCAGGGAAAGGCTTTCTCTCTCTGTTGGCTCTGGAGGAAGGTCCTTGTCATCAATCTTCCTCTGGTCTAGGAGCTTCTCAGCACAGGAACCCCAGGTCCAAAGGGCACGCTCTGCTCCTGGCACTGTCTTCTTGGTGGTATGAGGTCCCCCTGTCTCTCTGCTCATTTGTCTCTTTTATATCTCAAAAGAGATTGGCTTAAAACACAACCTAATCTTGTAGATTGAGTCCTGCTTCATTAATGTAACTGCCACTAAACCCACCTCATTAACATCATAGAGGTAGAATTTACAATACATATGAAAATCACATCAGATGACAAAACAGTGGACAATCACACAATACTGGGAACCATGGATTAGACAAGTTGACAGATATTTGGGGTGGGACACAGTTAAATCCATGACACCATCTGATGAGGTCCACTTGTATAGTAGCCATATATGTTGTTGAAAAAAGGTATTTGCAGTGAATAAGTTCTCGGTCTTGCAAAATACTATCATGGGATCTCTGGTGTCATTTTTTCCATATTTTCCATACTTTCCAACTACCGATCCTTTTTCTTTGTTTCCAATTTTCACATTTCAATCACCAGCAATTATCAATGCATCTTGTGTATGATCAATTTCAGAGTGCAGAAGTGGTAAACGTCTTCCATTTCTTCATCTTTGGCACAACTGTTGGTGCATAAATTTGAATAATAATTGTATTCCTTGTAGGTGTATGGATATTATCCTATCACTGACAGCATTGTACTTCAGAATAAATCATGAAATGTTTTTCTTTTTTTTTTTTTTGACCATGCATGCGACACAAATCCTTTTCATTTTGTCATTTCTGGCATAGTAGACCACACAATTGTCTAATTCAAAATGGCCAATATAGTCCATTTCAGCCCACTAATGCCTAGCAGCAGAGAAGTGGCAGTAACAGAGGACCACCAGCAGCAGAACGAGGAGACCAGTGTGTGGAGCCGACCCATGGAGCGAGAGAGCTGAGTGCCTGTGTGCAGGAGGCTTCCTGTTGGAGTAGGGTGCTTCCAGGCACTTATTGGTGGAGCTACAGAGCTTTGGAGTACTTGTCCCAGCAGGGCAGATGCGGGCATGAGGCCCGAGGAGCTGAGAGACCAAGAAACCAGGAAGCAGAAGCTGAAGAGACGAGAAACACAAGAAGCTGAGCTGCCTCAGTCTCAAAAGGTATGGCCAGGACCTCTGGAGTTTCAAAGTGTGGAGCCACAGCCTCTGCTGTTTCTCAGGGTGGAGCTGCCACTCAGATAGACTGGAAGAATGGTGCGCCTAAAGCCGAGGGAGCAGAGTTGCTGTCCCAGTGGGCCTGGAAGGCAGAGCAGAAGTCCAGGGCCAAGGGGCCTCTACTTGGAATCTGGAGAGTGTGGCCAATACCTAGAGTCTGGAGGGCAGGGCCTTTGTGTAAATTGTCTCAGAGAACAGAGAATTATTTTCAAAGCCTTGAGGGCTATATAATGTGTTCTGCTGACTTGCTTGGTGCCTGTTATCCTTTCTTTTCCTCAAGTTTCTCCCATTTGTAATGGAAATGTCTAGCTTGTGTCTGTTCTGCCATTGTACCTTTGGAAGCAGTTAATTTGTATTCTAGATTTCATGGATGAAGAGGAATTTTTTGATTCTGGACTTGGAGTTAAGACTTTTGCTATGATATGATGGGGTGAATAAGTTTTACAGGTTGCAAGGATGTGATTTTTGGGGGGCCAAAGGGTAGAATGACATGGATTGAATTGTGTCCCCCAGAAATACGTGTCAACTTGCTTAGGCCATGATTCCCAGTATTGTGTGGTTGTCCTCCATTTTGTGATCGTAATTTTATGTTACAGAGGATTAGGGTGGGATTGTAACACCACCCTTACCCAGGTCACATCCCTGATCCAATGTAAAGGGAGTTTCCCTGGGGTGTGGCCTGCACCACCTTTTCTCTCTCAAGACATAAAAAGGAAAGGGAAGTAAGTAGAGGGGGGACCTCATACCACCAAGAAAGCAGTGCCGGGAGCAGAGCGTGTTCTTTGGACCTGAGGTCCCTGCATGGAGAAGCACCTAGTTTGTGCGAACATTGATGAGAAGGCCAACAGAGAGAGAAAGACTTCCCCTGGATCTGACGCCCTGAATTTGGACTTTTAGCCTACTTTACTGTTAAGAAAAAAAAACTCTTTGTTAAAGCCATCCACTTGTGGTATTTCTGTTATAGCAGCCCTAGATGACTAAGACACCTAGGATATCAATCTTCATGTATTTCATTTAATGTTTGACAACTTCCAAATTTCCTAGATTCACACTTCATATGAAGAGACTCTGAAACTTGCTCTTGAATGTCAAGTAGCTAAAGCAAAAGGAAGAAACGATGAAGCAAAACAGCTGAACAGAAGATTTCAAAGGGCGGCAGGAGAAGACAAAATAAAGTATTATAATGACATATGCAAAGACCTGGAGCTAGAAAACCAAAAGGGAAGAAGACACTCAGCATTTCTCAAGGTGAAAGAACTGAAGAAAAAATTCAAGCAATATTGAACGATTCTGCAGGGAAAATATTAAACAATGCAGGAATCATCAAAAGAAGATGGAAGGAGTTTACAAAGTCAGTATAGCAAAAAGAATTGGTCAACGTTCAACCATTTTAGGAGGTAGCATATGGTCAGAAACCGATGGTACTGAAGGAAGAAGTCTAAGCTGCACTGAAGGCATTGGCAAAAAACAAGGCTCCAACAATTCATGGAGTACCAGTTGAGATGTTTCAACAAATGCATGCAGCGCTGGAAGTGCTCATTCATCTATGCCAAGAAATTTGGAAGACAACTACCAGGCCAACCAACTGGAAGAGATCCATATTTATGTCTATTCCCAAGAAAGACGATCCAACCGAATGCGGAAATTATTGAACAATATCATTAATATCACAAATAAGTAAAATTTTACTGAAGATAATTCAAAAGTGGCTGCAGCAGTACATTGACAGGGAACTTCCAGAAATTCAAGCCAGATTCAGAAGATGATGTGGAACCAGGGATATCATTGCTGATGTCAGATGGATCCTGGCTGAAAGCAGAGAATACCAGAAAGACGTTTACCTGTGTTACATTGACTATGCAAAAGCATTTGACTGTGTGGATCATAATTAATTATGGATAACATTACAAAGAATGGGAATTCCAGAACACTTAATTATGCTCATGAGGAACCTGTACATAGAACAAAAAGCAGTCGTCTGAACAGAACAAGGGGATACTGCATGGTTTAAAGTCAGGAAAGGTGTGCATCAGGGTTGTATCTTTTCACCACTTATTCAATGTGTATGCTGAGCAAATAATCCAAGAAGCTGGACCATATGAAGAACAGGGCATCAGGATTGGAGAAAGACTCAATAACAACTTGCGTTATGCAGTTGACACAAACTTGCTTGCTGAAAGTAAAAAGGACTTGAAGCACTTGCTGATGAAAATTAAAGACCACAGCCTTCAGTATGGATTACACCTCAACATAAAGAAAACATAAATCCTCACAACTGGGCCAACAGGCAAAATCATGATAAATGGAGAAAAGACTGAAGTTGTCAAGGATTTCATTTTACTTGGATCCACAATCAACACCCATGGAAGCAGCAGTCAAGAAATCAAAAGATACATTGCATTGGGAAAATCCACTGCAAAAGATCTCTTTAAAGTGTTGAAAAGCAAAGATGTCACTTTAAGGACTAAGGTGCACCAGAACCCAAGCCATGGTGTTTTCAATCGCCTCATATGCATGCGAAAACTGGATGATAAACAATGAACACCGAAGAACTCATGCCTTTGAATTGTGGTGGTGTTGAACAATACTGAATATACAATGGACTGCCAAAAGAACAAACAAATCTGTCTTGGAAGAAGTACAACCAGAATGTGCCTTAGAAGCACGGATGGCAAGACTATGTCTCACATACTTTGGACATGTTTCAGGAGGGATCAGTCCCTGGAGAAGGACATCACGGTTGGTAAAGTAGAGGGTCAGCAAAAAAGAGGAAGACCTTCAACGAGATGGATTGGCACAGTGGCTGCAACAATGGGATCAAGCATAACAACAATTGTGAGGATGGCGCAGGACCAGGCAGTGTTTCGTTCTGTTGTACATAGGGTCGCTATGAGTTGAAACAGACTAGACGGCACCTAACAGCAACTACAACATACTTCACACATTCCACATTCTGATTATTAATGGATGTTTACAGCTGTTTCTTCTCATTCTGAGTTGTGCCACATCAGCAAATGAAGGTCCTGAAAGTTTGATTCTATGCATGTCATTAAGGTCAACTCTACTTTGAGGAGGCAGCTCTTCTCCAGTCGTGTTTTGAGAGCCTTCCAACCTGAGAAGCTCATCTTCTGGCATATATCAGACAATGTTGTGCTGCTATTCATAAGGTTTTCACTATGAATACCAATTTTTTCAAAGGTAAACCACCAGGTCCTTCTTTCTGGTCTCTTTTAGTCTGGAAGCTGTGCTGAAACTTATCCACCATGGGTGACCCTGCCGGTATTTGAAATACTGGTGGCACAGCTTCCATCATCACAGCAACATACAAGCCACCACAGTAGGACAAACTGACGGATGAGTGGTTTCCTAGTGCTGCTATAACAGAAACACCACAAGTGGGTGGCTTTAACAAACAGAAATTAATAAATTTCTAGTTTAGGAGGCTAGAAGTCCAAATTCTGGGCACCGGATCTAGGGGAAGGCTTTCTCTGTCAGCTCTAGGTGAAGGTCCTTGTTTCTTTTCAGCTTCTCCTAGGTGCTGTGGAGATCTTCATGTGGTGTGTATCTTCCCCTCTGTTTGTGCTTCCTTTTCTGTGCCTAATCTGCTCTTTTTATATCTCAGAGGGGATTGATATAAGACACATCCTACACTGATATGGTCTGATTAACATAACAAAGAAATCCTATTCCAAGAGGGATTACATCCACAGGTATGGGGGTTTAAGATTTACAACATATATTTTTGGAGGACACAATTCAATACATAAGAAACAGTCTTATGGCTTTTTAAAAGAGTACTTCAGACAGACCTGGACTCAGCATTAGTTGTTCCTGTACCAGTGCTAAAAAGGTTGCTGGCGATGAAGTCATTTCCTAGAAAATAGTCAGCTTTGTCGCTAGCCCAGGTCCTGACATAAACCTGCATCCTCTTCTGTGGCTGTGATATGTCCAGATAAATTTGCACAGAACAGCTGTTTCCACCTGCTGTTATGGCACATAGAGAGGTTGTGCATTCCTCTGATATCTAGCGCCTGAAGTGGTTTGCTGAGTCATAATTAGCTCTTGGAGATCAGATTCTTCTCACCTCAATCTCCAAAGCAAAATATCCCACAAGTTCAACATTAATTCACGTAGGACCTCTAATCTTTAGAAAAAGCTTTGACTACCTGATACTTTTTATTTCCCTAATCTAGACGCTTTGGATGCATCAGCATTAATCAGGCTACTTCCTGCAACTGAGCAGCCAGGAGAAGAACTTGGAAGAGCCGGAGTTTTTACATGCCTTTGAGGGTGATGTCCATCTGTTGACTCATGGTGTGGACACTCTGAACTACCCATGTAGGCTGCTAGCACTGGGCAGGTGTACATAATCAGGGTGCATGTGCTTGCAAGCTACTCAGATGGTCCTGTTAACAGGCCCCATTAAATCTTCCAGTGTTGGGCTCTTGACCCTCAATAACTTTCTTATATTTGCATGAGTCCATAATGCATGGTCATAATGTCATTTGCCATGACAGGATATCCTCTCAGAAAAAGATGAGGAACCAATGACAATGGTCTTACATTCACCAGCATCCAGATTACTAGACAGAATTAAAATATGTTTTTTTTTTTTCTTCATAAGGAACTCCCTTTAGGTATTTTCTACCCCTCCCACTCAAATAAGCATACACATTCACAAATACAGGGCTGCCTATGAGGAAGGTGGGGATGCAGGCCTGGGCAAGACAGTACACTCCTAGGACCCATTCACCTCTCCCAGCCTTTATGGAGAGATAAAATCTGATCAAGATGAACATCAACTGCAGTCTTCAGGGAGACGGTCTCTAAAGGATAGCCCAAGGCACATGGGTGAGTGTATGTGTCTGTGTACAAGGGCGCAGGGGAACACCATCATCTTTACCCTGTGGGCTAATGCAACAACAGAGAGCTCTGTCTGCGCCCTCCTGGCTCACCTGAGAGAGTTCTTCATGTGGTCCTTCCAGCTAATGAAGGTACAAGCATCTAGTAAGCTCATAAAAACCATTGCTTGTTAATTAATGAACTGTTGACCATGCCAAGTGATACTTGATAATTTTATGCATTTCTGAGCACTTACATGTTACATGTTCTAAAACAAAGTTTCTACGATTATAAAGTTAAACAAGTATTCAATATTTGGAAGCTAATAAAGTATGGACAAGTCCTTATAAGAATTGTATGCCTCTGGATGTTTTTCTAGTAAGGGAATAATTTTGTGCAGTCTGAACGTTTATGTACTTAAAGGTTTTTAAGTTTTAAGAAGTGTAAAAACAGATGAAGTGTATATAAGAAATGCTAATGCAAAATTAGAGAAAAGATCAAACAGAATATGAAACAAATCAAACTGCACAACATGAAGAAAGAGAAAACACTGAAGAAGAATAATGGTTAAAAATCTGAAGAGCATCTATGAGACTAATAAAAAAATCTCTGGGTGTGAATAGTCAATAAACTACAGTCAAAAAGAGAACTAGATGGCATAAATAGGAGTACAGCAAAGTAAGACTTTGGGGGCAAGAGTGAATACACTAGTTTATTAGTAAAGATTAAGATTTTCTAAAACAGTGGAAGTAATTTTGGGAAAAGCTTAGTTGAATGCAAAACATTCTCAGGGTATATAGGCATATGATAGGGGCATTGGTGGTTCAGTGGTAGATTTCTTGCCTTCCATGTGGGAGACCCAGCTTCGATTCCTGGCCAGTGCCTCTCATGCACAGCCACCAATCATCTGTCAGTGTGAGACAGGCAGCCTCAGAGCCCAATCCTTCTAAGAGACGCCTGCTCTGGTTTGTCCTCCTACATCGAGCAGAATAAGCTGCACACTGTTCTGAAATTGTCCTTGACAAGATAACCACAAAATGGGCCATAGATCACCTCAACCCACCTCTGGGTGGAGACTTAACATCCTAATGAAAGAAGATCAACCTCTTCCTCCATCCTGGCGGATAGAACCCTTGTCTAAAAAGAAATGCATAGTCATCCCCAAGCTCTGAGCGCCTGTGTGAAGGTCAATCCTGAATATTCATGATTAATTTACATTTCCTTGTCTGCTCTCTGTAAAAGCCCACTTCCCCAAGCTACCTGCAAGCAGTCTTGGAGGCAACAGCCCCAATTGCTCCTTTCCTTGCACAACGAAATAAAGGCATCTTTCTGATCTCCCACTTTGGCCTCTTGTTTATTGGCTGTAACAAGTCCCACCAAGCATAACCTGGGGTTTTCACCCAGCAACAAGTGGAGGTTTGCGTATTGCTCTGATGCTGAACAGATTTCGGAAGAGCATCAGGACTAAGACAGATTAGAAAGAAAAGCGTATCGATCTACTTCCAAAAATCAGTCAATGAAGATCCTATGGATCACAACATCTGATCCACAACCGATCATGGGGATGGCGCAGAACGGGGCAGCATTTAATTCTGCTGTACCTGGGGTTGCCATGAGTCTGGAGCCTACGGGGCGGGCAGCTAACAATAACAAATAGGCACATGGGTAAGTGTGTCAGTGTTTTAGCAGCAGCTGCTGGAAGCTGCCTCTTCCTCTTACCCACTGAGTCACTAACCAGGCAGAAACCCCCAATACAGAGGCTGAGTCAGCACTTAATTGGATGTGGCTGTGTTTAAACACTTTGTTCCCATGTTAAAATACTAATAATGATAACAACAATAATAGTAACAATTTAAAAATATTATTAATACCTTAGCTTAATTGAGAGCTTACTATCTACCAGGCTCTGTTCTAACCACTTTACACGTAACATAGTATTGATTCTCACTAAAACCATTAGGTGGGGACTATTATTACCCCGATTTCACAGATCAGGGAACAGAGACACAGAGTTACTAGTCTTTCAGGTAGAATTAGTCTGTAGCACTTTTCAAATGTCAGGGCTTTGTGGGATGGTATGGAGTCTAAAACTCTACCAAAGGGCTGGCATGTTCTATGACAGAGTTTTTGGGCTTGTTCATGAACGGCATTGGGCTATGAGGCGTCACAATTTTTTATTTCCCTCTCCAGTGTTTCCACAGGCAGCGTGTTTGCTGCCTTACACTGACCTGGACTCCTGGACACAGAGCTAGAGTCGCCTGGGTTTGTGGCCTGTGGTGAACATTACCTTTAATCCAAGCCTGCTAGGGAATTGAATTATTTTGTTTACTGAAAAATCTCATTAACCAGGCAAGGTCAGTTAAGAGCAAAGGGAGTTGGACAGGCCTAGGTTCAGATCTTCAATCTATCATTTATTAGATGAAATTATGGGCAAGAAACCTAACCTCTTAAGCTTCCCTTTCCTCATACACTGCAAAAATACAAAAGGAATTAGATTTTACCTGCAGCATGAAGAATTTAAGTGAAAAATCTATAGACTCAGGTTTCCCTGTTTCAGCATTTCTAACACCTAGAAGGGTTTGCCAGCAAGGTTCTAGAATTCTCTTTTCTGGAAATCTTCAAAAGTATGGCAAAACCTCATCAGTAAGAGGGGCTTCACTGAGACCTTTCCCAGCCAAAAGTTTTTTTCCAAGTGAAATCCTGGTCTGTGAAGGATTTACAGGCAATCCCTCTGGTTTCTTAATATCATTATTAAGGATATGGCAGAGTGGTTTGCTTGGAACCTATTTGCTTAACAAAAGCTAATTTTTGCTTAAAATAATTATCTTGTTTGCCTTTACCCACATTCCAAACATCATTGAAATACATTATACAATAAAGATATTTCCATTTGAAAATTATCAGCCACTTCTCTGTTTCGAAAGGAAACGGAGACCCCTAATCAAACTTAAGATGTATCTGATACTTCTTATCAGTGTGCCAAATTGTACTAAAACAAGTCAATTACTCCCAAGCATCCTTGAAATAAGTAAGCAGAGAGACAGATGCAAAATGAAGAATGGTTACTTTAAATGGAGAACTTACAAGTTGCCTTTTTGTGCCTGAGCACTCTTTTCATTAATTTAGGTCTGGTGTATTTTTTGTGGTGGCCAGAAAATACACAGAGTGATAAATAAACAAACACAGAATGTGCAATCATGAATTTTAGGAACTTGTGATGAAAGAATGTACCTGAGTAAATAAATGAATTAGGGAGTGGTTCATTCTACCTGGGGGCACTCCTGCAGAAAACCAGGTGTGGTGTTTCTGCTCTAGGACAAACCACAGCCAGGAAGGACCATGAGAGTTGTTCAATATTCCAGAACCCATTGCCTTCGAGTTGATTCTGACTCATAGTGACCCTATAGGACAGAGTAGAACACCCTATAGAGTTTCCAAGGAGCACTTGGTGGACTCAAACTGCTGTCCTTTTGGTTAGCAGCGTAGGTCTTAACCACTACGCCACCAGGGTTTCTAACATTCCAGAGGTGGATACAGGTACATCCTGCTACGTTGCAGGTCGACCACACTACCTTCTGACTGGTAAAACTGCCCATTGAGGTGGGCAAGTGAACCACATCTACCAGTTGCTGTCGTGTTGACTCTGATTTATGGTGACCCCCATGTGTGTCAGGGTAGAACTGTGCTCCACAGGGTTTTCAATGGCTGATTTTTCTGAAGTAAATTGCCAGGCCTTTCTTCTGAGGTGCCTCTGGGTGGACTCAAACCTCCAACATTTCATTTAGTAGCTGAGCATGTTAACCATTTGCATCACCCAGAGACCCCAGTGACTCAGATGGGCAAGTGAAGAATGCTGGAAATTCATTCCATTATTCTACAACATTGATTGTATCCTACCACGTGCTGGGGTTGGGGCCAGGCTGGGGATACAATGGTGAACAAGACCCAATTCTTGCTCTCAGGACACTTGCACTTTAGTAGGAAAAACAGAGAAGTACAGAACAAGTTACAATACAGTATAATGAGAATCACGATAGGGAAAGTAGAGAAGGTGTATGACAGGAATCCTAACCTAGTCTAGGGGTCAGGGAGTTCTTGCAATAGGAGCATTTAAGCTGAACATTGACAGCCAATTAAAGTAGGTTGAAGGCATATTCTAAGTAGAGAGAAGAACATTTGTGAAGGCCTCTGAAGTTCAGTGAGCATGCATTTGAGAAAGTGAAAAAAACTGATTATGATTGGTAAAAGAAGTTTGAGGCAAATGGGGCAGGATATGGGGCTAGAGACATAAGCAAAAGAGAAATTTGGAGGCCTTGCAAACCTTGCTAGAGTTTGAATTTTGTCTTAAGGCCAGTGGGGGAGCGAGGCCAGTTTAACTGGGAGAGTGATATGGTTTTGGTTTCACTAGACTGTCAAGTGGAGGATCGATTGGAGGCGCCAAGACAGGAGGCAGGAAGACTAGCTGAGTATGTGGTACACTTATTTGGGCATGAGTTAATGTAACTTGGATGAGAGTGATGGCAAGGAGCTAGAGAGAAGCAGAAGAATTAAGACAGGCGATAAGAATAGTGGGGCTTGAGACTTGATGCAATGTGGGTGGAGAGAGAAAGGTCAAGAATGACTCCCTGGTTTCTGAATTTGGCAACTGTATGGATATTGAAATAAGGAAACTTGATGAAGTGCAGCTTTTAGGGGAAGATGATGCATTAGTTTGGGACATGTCGAGCTTGAGCTGTAGGACATTCAAGTTTGGATCTCTTGAGGGCGGATGTGGCAATACCCTGTTTTCTTGACTGATTAGGTGCTTGTTCTAAGGATTCACCTACACCAGGGAAGGTGGGAAGCCATTTCTTGACACAGAAATGTCAAGAATGGGTAGCCATGATAGAAAGGATAATAGAAAGGATAATGGGAGAGACAGCCAGTACAAAGAGAATGTGGGATCCCAAACAGAATAGTTAATTCTTCCCTTCCCACTTAACCATTTTCAACACCGCTAGCCTACCTTAGAAAAGGACAGGGTCAGGAGGTGTCTTTCACCTTCCAGAACTAAAACTTATAGAATTCACACACCATGGGTGGGATTAACTGTCTACAGGAAACTTTTCCATAAATAACCCAATTTATAAAGTGATTTAGAGGCAACTGACCGGTAAGACTAAGATGCCTTCCCATACACAGTAAAACCTGAGAAAGCCGGAACCTGGGTAAGGCAGAAACCTGACAGAGAAGGAAAACTCAAATATTTTGCACTAATACAGAGTGACAGAAAAGTGGTAAGACTGTCCCCTGTCAAAGGCAGAAAACTCGTGAGACCTGAAAAAACCAGTCAGTCCTGTCGAGTTTCAGCTGTCACAGGTTTCACTGTATATGCTTCCACCTGTACAGATCTCAAAACATAACGTTGAATGAAAAATAAAGTTTACAATGAAACTCATGATTATGGAAAATCCTTTTATGGAGATACCAAAAAATCCCATTGCTGTCGAGTAACCTATAGGACAGGGTAGAAATGCCCCACAGAGTTTGCAAGGCCGCAATCTTTACAAAAGCAGTCTGCCGTATCTTTTTCCTGTGGAGTGGCTGGTGGGTTTGAACCACCAACCTTTTGGTTAGCAGCTGAGTGCTTAACCACTGCACCACCAGGCCTTCTTTATGGATATACCAAACCAAACAAAACCTGCTGCTGTCGAGTTGATTCTGACTTATAGCAACCTATAGGACAGAGTAGAACTGCCCCCATAGGGTTTCCAAGGAGCAGCTGGTGGATTTGAACTGCCGACCTTTTGGTTAGCAGCTAAACGCTTAACCACTGCACCACCAGGGCTCCTTTATGGATATACAGATATATGTTAAAACATGGTTAGCTGTTATCTCTAGGGGAGTAGGGAGAAGAATAGGGTAATGGAGAAGTACAAAGGAGACTTCAACCATCTCTGTAAATTAAAAAAAATTAAAATAAAGATATGAAGTATATTTGGTAAAACATTAACATTTTGTATTTGTATATGTATTTGTTTAAAACATTTAATAAAAATGGCTGAATGAAATCTTTCTTAGACATGAAGTCCAAATAATATGTGTAGTTATTCCTTCCTCCAGGAGGTAGAGCTTAAATCCTTTCCCCACTTTCCAGGGTAGGCTAGACTTAGTGACGTGCTTCCAAAGACCAGAGTCAGGAAAGGAAAAAAACAGTAACTTCTACAGTGGAGAAATCTGGCAACCACTACCTTAACCAGTGATGAAGGTTCAGATTACCAGTGATGTCACCTGGATATCGTGTACCCCCGATATGATGTGATGGGAAGGGAACTTCACCTCCGTGGTATTCTTTCAGAAAACTCTCAAACTCAGTTCATCATACAAAAAACAACAGACAACCTCAGACTGCAGGACATTCTACAGAATAACTGACCAATACTCCTCAAGACTGTTAAGGTCACGAAAAACTAGAGAAAACTGTCAAAGATCAGAGGAAAGTGGGGAGACCTGACAATTAAATGCAATGTGGTCACCTGGCTCTGATCCAGAGGGCATTAATGAAATGAAAACTGATGAAATCCAAATAAAGTCTGGAGTTGAGTTAACAGTAATGTGCCGATATTGGCTTCTTTGTTGTGACAAGCATACCTTGGTAATGTAAGACATTAATGATAGGGGAACATGGGTGTGGGTTATATAGAAACTCTCTGTACTATTTTTGCAGCTTTTCTGTAAATCTAAAATTATTCCAACATAAAAAGTTTATTTTTTAAAAAATGACTGTATGTCATCAAGAACCCGCCAACTTAAAATGAAACAATCTGTGCATTTGGGAATTGTAGCATATTATGAAAGTACAGAGGCACTTTGCTTCCCAGCTCTGATGGAAAAGTGTACTATGGGGTGAATTTTTCAGAAATTTGAAGCTAACCCTTCAATCACAAAAATGCTATAATTTTTAGCTATTTTTTTGATAGCAAGATTTCAAAACTGGGTGACAAAATTCCTTGCCCTCTAAACCAAGAACACTAAGTGTAATTGAATCCTTTTTGGGTGAATCAGGGTTACCAGTGTGAACATCTGTTATTATATTACACCATACAAGGCACAGCTCTGTCTCCTGTCTTCTTTTCTGTACCATGGAGTTGGAAGTGTGGGATCCATCTCCCCACAGCTAAGAATGACTAAGGGGAGGCCAAAAAAGATTGATGTGGGTTAATAATAAGACAGGTGCTCATGTAACCTCAAGTAAGCCAGCACTGGGTAGAGTGTATCTTTCCCTTTCTTAAACAAGCAATTTAGCTGAGGGGAGCAGCTGGCAGCTGATTTCCCCATTCCACCGTGCCATTTCACGGCTAGTAATGCAACCTGCGGGAGAAAGTTGTGGCAGACTGCTACCGTAAAGATTTATAGCCTTGGAAACCATATGGAGCAGTTCTACTTTGTCCTGAAGGGTTACTATGAGCCAGAATCGACTCGATAGCAATGGGTTTGGTTTTTTGTAAATGCAACCTAAGTAGTTTGCTGAATGCAAAGCATATCCTCTGTATAATAACTGAAGACATCAATAACCTACCTGTCTCATTCTAGGCATGGGAAGCAGGTACAGGTGAGGATTAATTATCAATATTTTCATGAAGGATGTTAAATTGTGGCCTTTTCCAGTTCTACTTGGCAAATATTTTCTTTTCTGTGACGTCTATTACAAAGGGAATTATTTGGTTCCTATTACTTGAAGGAGGGTTTGATCAAACCAAAGAAAGCCTTATGATATGGACCTTGGTGACAGCAGCCAGGGAAGTAAAGGCGAGTTGAGGAGGAAGAAGGGGCATTAAAATTCTACCCCCAGCAGTGGTGTTTCCCACCAAGTTGCTTCCACTGTCTAATTCCAAGGCCATGGAACCCCTGGGTAGTGCAAACAGTAATGCACTCGGCTGCCAACCACAACGTTGGAGGTTCAAGTCCCCCCAGAGGCTCTTCGAAAGAAAAGCCTGTGATCTACTTCTGAAAAATCAGTCACTGAAACCCTTTGGAGCACAGTTCAGAGCCCTGGTGGCACAGCGGTTAAGCGCTCTGCTTCTAACCGAAAGGTTGGTGGTTCAAACCCGCCAGGCACTCTGTGAGAGAAAGATGTGGCAGTCTGCTTCCATAAAGATTACAGCCTTGGAAATCCTACGGGGCAGTTCTACTCTGTCCTATAGGGTCAATATAGTTGGAATCGACTCCATGACAACGGGTTTGGTGTCCTTCATTCGTGGCAGGGTTTCTCAACTTCAGCACTATTGATATTTTGGGGCAGACAGACAATTCTTTATTGTGGAGGGCTGTCCTGTGCCTTGTAGGAAGTTTAGCAGCTAGAGTGGCTAGAGCTAGCATATTAAAACGCAGGATTCCCAGTTAGATTTGAATTTCAGATAAACAATAAATAATTTTTTAGTGTGGGTATGTCCATTCAGTATTAGCACATCTCTGCACTCTATCCACTAGATGCCAATAGCACACCCCAGCCCTGTTGTGACAAAAAAAAAAATGTCATCAGACATTGCCATTAAGACCCTAGGGGCAAAATCACCCCTGTTTGAGAATCTGTGATTCAGGTTAACATATCAGAAAGCTGCAAATCTATACCTCTTTATCCTAGCTTCCAGAAAAAATAGCTTTATCTGCTAAAGTATCAGTGGAAGAACTAGCCATATGAGGCACTCTTCTACATTTCTTGCTTAAGCCGTTTTGAAAGCATTATTTATTCTGCTTTTTCAATGCCCTTTGGAATCAATTCCAGTTCTCTCTAGGCTTTCGTGCCAGGTAAATTCTTGGCTGTCTTTAGAAATTAGCAGGCTCCTTTTGATCAGATAATGTAAATTATGAAACTTGCCACGTTCTCCTTTTTTTCCTTAACTCCTAGAAAGTTTAGAGACAAATTTAATGCTGAATTGCTGAAACCCTATGTCATGGATTGAATTGTGTCCCCCAGAAATATCTGTCAGCTTGGCTGGGTTATGATTCCCAGTATTGTATGATTGTGTGCCATTTTGTAATCTGATGTGATTTTCTTATGTGTTGTAAATTCAATCACTATGATCTAATAAGATGGATTACTGGCAGTTATACTGATAAGGTATACAAGATTGGATAGCATCTTAAGCTGATCTCTTTTGAGATATAAAAAAGAGAAGCAAGCAGAGACACATAGTAACCTCATACCACCAAGAAAGCAGTGCTGGGAGCAGAGCGCGTCCTTTGGACCTGAGATTCCTGTGCAGAGAAGCTCCCAGACCAAGGGAAGATTGATGACACCGACCTTCCTCCAGAGCCAACAGAGAAAGCTTTCCCTTGGAGCTGATGTCCTGAATGTGGACTTGTAGCCTACTGGACAGTGAGAGAATAAACTTCTCTTTGTTAAAACCATCCACTTGTGGTATTTCTGTTATAGCAGCACTAGATGACTAAGATACCCTGTGAGGATGTCTTGCCATGGAGTTGATTCCAACTATATTGACCCTATAGAACAGAGTAGAACTGCCCCATAGGATTTCCACATATATATTAGTGGCTAATATATTTTTTAAAGAAATATTTATATAGTTGTTTTCATATGCCACTTATATATTCTAAATACAAATAGTGACTTCTTTAATTCTATCATGCCAACAACATTATGGGTAAATACTATCATTATCCTCCCTTTAAGGATAAGGAAACTGAGGAACCTTTTGTTTTAAAAAAATAAATCAATTATTTCTTCTTTTGTCATCAGCCCCCTCAGATTAGGCAGACTGGAAGTAGACTGGGCATAAATTTTTGCATCACAAACCTGCATTACTTCAGGCCCTTCAGCCTTACCTGTCTCTTGTCTCAACTGCCACCATGGTGACCAGCTCCAACTATCACTATGGTGACTTCCTCCAGCTGCAACCTCACAGAGGCCAGCTTCATGCCCATACTACACCCTCTCACCTCCCATCTTGGGCCTCCTTGTAAACACCAAGGTGTGGGACTCAAAGGACCCTGCTTCAGAGACTGGAACTGCAGGAGGGTTAACAACTCATTGCCAAAATGTTGCCAATTGGAAGATAGAAACTGGAAGATCAGTTCTTTCTGTTTTTCACTGCAGACAGACTGTCCTGCAATGCGGTGTCTCAAAGGATGGACCTAAAAGATAGGGTAGTCAGCGGCACTTTGTGGCAACCAGCTCAGTTATGCTTGCTAGAATTTCTGTCCCTCACTTCTGCTGCTTGGGATTGTACTCCCTAACAAAGTAGTAGCACATAGCATGATCAAGCTCTGCTTTCTGAGGAATCCAACTAAAATGATTATAATTACGAATAAAATCACACTGAAGGGAAGTTCATCTAGCTATTTCCATTAACTTCGCAGTCAGTAATACTTATTGTGGTCCAGTTGGAATACAGTTCCAGAATGTTATCCCTGGAAGGACCCTAAGGATAGTACAGTTGAGGACACCAAGACTCAGAAAGGGAAGGGTATTGCTCAAGATCACAGTTAGTGGCCCATGAATGTGATACAAACATTTATTCAGTGCCTACAATGTCCATTTTCATAGAAGTTATATCATTTTGTGCTTGCAAACTGGGCAGTTGATATTATTATCCCCATTTTATGCATAAGAAATAGAGGCTCAGAAAACATGAAATGAAATGCCCACAATCTAGACATTAGCAAATGGAAGAGCCAGCTTTACATCAGGCCTCCAAACTCCCCATGCAGACTTCTTTTCCCAACTGTCTCCTGGTAATCAGGCTGCCTGAGGAGCACAGTGGCAAAACAACGCAGGCTTTGCAGTGAGATAGGCTTGAGTTCAAGTCCTACCTCTACCACTTAGTGTATTCCCTTCTTGAACTCTGCCATATCTGTGTAGCAGTATTAACTTTAATTCTTATTTTCATTTTGTCCTAAGAAATAATATTGTGAAGTTACAGATTTGATATACTAGTTATATTTTTTACATACCTTAAAAATATATATTAACCATTCAAATTAAAAAGCATTATTATTTAAAATACTCCAGAAAAATATAAAATAGGTAGATAGAACAAGATTGGCAAAATGTTGGTCATTGTTGAAACTAGACGATGGGCACATGGTGCTATACCTTTCTCTCTCCAGTTTTATGTATCATTGAAATTTTCCATAATAGAAAATATTCAGAAATAAACCATGACACACATAACAAACCTGGAGACAGGGAGGGAGAATGTTCTTTCACAGAGACTTAAAATCATCTCACGTTCTCCAGAGGAGGAGTTACCACACTGGCCCATAACACCCATTAGAAGGTCACCTTCCAGAGGACAGGCAATTAGGCTCCATTCTTCCTCATGGGCTGTGTCCTCAGTGCCTAGAACAACTAGCCACATTGATAAATGCCCAATTAAAGTTTGCTGAATAAATAAATGAATGATTATCAAGCCTGTAATCCTCCTTGTGACTTTCGCTCTGTCTCATTGTTATTGTTGTTAAGTGCCATCGAGTCAGTTCCGACTCATAGTGACCCTACGTACAACAGAACAAAACACTGCCTGGTCCTGTGCCACCCCCACAATCGTTGTTATGCTTGAGCCCATTGTTGCAGCCTCTGTGTCAATCCATCTCGTTAAGAGTCTTCCTCTTTTTCTTCTTGTAAATTATTGTTTCACTGGGGGCCCTAAACTGCTAACTCCCCTTAGAGGGTGGGCAGTAAGTTAACGTGGAAATTTTCACCTCAGAATGATTAGTAATGCAGAAACAGGCCTAATTTGAGGAGCTCCTGCTGTTTTTCTTTTACAGTTAAGCCATTTGGCTTCTGTTACTATGTTACGTGAAAAGCACATCTAGAAAGTTTCAATAAACTTCCACAATCACATTTGGCTGGCACTGAAAATTTTTTGCTAAATGAGGTCAGAATGTATTAGATGATATTACTTGGCTACTATTTTTTTTTTATGCATTTTGTCAAAGAATCTCTTGCCAGATGCCATTAAGAACAAGCTTCATAACCAGTTGTCTCCAGTGGCTTATGTGACATCAGGCTGGAAAAGGAGGAAGAGGCAAGGCAACCTCCAGAGCCCGAAATGACTCAGTGTGCTTTAAAAGTCTTACACATGCCAGCAGGCCAACATTCCCTATGTCAGCTCTTAGTAGCTCTGAGCACACCCTCTCCCACTCACACCTGGAGCCAAGCAAATGCTACACACTCTTTACAAATACTTTATATCTGGGATATTCTGGGATCAGAGTCTGGTATCAAATTAGTTATCTCAAGTAAAGATTGAATATACTAGAAATCTAAATCTATTCTAGGACAATTTAAAAAGGGCTTGGCAAGATCACTTTCTGTGTATATAATTAGTTATCCTAAAAGACAGTAATAGTGTGCTCCTTTATTATGCAAAGCAATTAATTTTATGCAAAATACTGTTTCAGATTCTAACATCACCTTATCCTTTGTTGTAGGATATAGGCAAAATTTCTATTAAATATCCATATACCTTTTGAATCTTCTCATGTATTCATTATAACTCTTTTTGAACACAATAGTAATAGAGTAATAGAATTATGTGACTAATTTAAAGAGTCAAAACAGCAGAAACAAATTTTTTAAAAATCTGAGAAATTAGAGCAGTTCTACTCTGTCCCTATAAAATACAAACACAGAAATTAGGTTTCCACTCCCAAAGTCTTTATTCTGGACATAGCTTTCTGTTTTGCTTATAGAATGTGAGCGACACATTGCATTACTTTTATGGATCTTTTTCAGAGACGGTCCCTAGGTGGTGCAAATGGTAAACACACTCACCTGCTAACAGAGAGGTTGGAGGTTCAAGTTCACCCAGCAGCGCTATGGAAGAAAGGCCTGGTAATCTGCTTCCGTAAAGATTACAGCCAAGAAAACCCTATGGTGCACACAGTTCTACTCTGATGTACATGGGGTCACCATGACTCAGAACTGACTCCACGGCAACTGGTTTTTCAGAGATGAAGTGGCTAGATAATGGATAGAAAATGAAGTGGATGCATAGCTGATGGATGGCTCAGCAGCCCCTAAATAACATCAGCACCGCATGATGCATGGTCTGCCGCTGTGTTAAGCCAGCGCAGTCGAACCACCCAACACAGAACTGAGGATTTATTTTCATGGCTTGTGAAGTAAACTAAACTTAAAGCATTTTCCCAGGGTAGGGAAGTGATTCATGGGGAAATTGTCAACTTAAAAATTCTGCCTAGAAATAAAATGCAAACAGTCCACAAACAAATGAAAAGTTGCTCAATGTCACTCATGATAGAAGAAATTAAAATGAAAATACTACTTCTTTCTCACTTCTCCCCTGGTCTTTTGAAATAGCCTCCCAGCCAGGCCCCATGCTTCCATTCTTGCAGACAGAGCCATCCTTTGAAAACAAAAGTCAGGTCGTGTCTTTCCACTGCTCAACACCTTTCACTGGCTTCCCAGTTCATTTTATAGATATATTTCAACACAAATTATATCATACTGTATTATCATATTTTGCAACATTTTATATTTACAATGTTTTAGAAATCATTTCAGTCAGTACATATAGACCTGCCTCAGTCTTATTAGCTGTCATAATATGGCTGAAGTTCATTTAATTATTCTTTTAGTAAACAGTCACTTTTTACTGTTATAAATAAGGCTGTAGTGAACATCCTTGTATGTACCTCCTTGTTTCCCCATGTGAGTGTTTGTGTAAGATACTATGAAATCACTTTTTTAAAAATTAATACTAACTGCCAAATTGCCTTCCAAACTAGCTGTACCAGTTATATTTTACCAGTAGAGTGTGAGAGTACCTGTTTATTAACACCTTTGTCAGTGTTTTTTCTAGACGCTCTGTATTGTTCCATTGACATTGTCTATTCCTGCAGACTCATACCTTTCTTGAATTCTGGAAAATTGTAACTATTCTTCAGCTATTTCGTTCAATGCTGTGTCCCTCCATGCTCTCTATTTTCTACTTGTGAATGGTAGAACTTTTGAATCTACACTTTATGTCTCTTAATTTTTCTTTCATTCTTTCCATCTCTTCAGCCCTTTGTACTGCACTGTGGGAGAATTCCTCTGCTCAGTCTTCCAACTCGCGAGTTTGCTCTACAGCAGCCGGAACCAACTCCACAGCAAACAACAGTGTCCATTTTAAAATACCAATTTTGATTTCCGGGAGCGTCTGGGAGTCGCGGGCGCCGCCTGCTGGCCGGCTCTGTTGGGGATTCTCTCCGCGCTGCCCACCGGCGGGACTGGCCGCAGAGCCCGGGAGTGCTCGGGCCAGGCCGAGGCCCAACTGTCTGCACCACCCGCGCCTCTCTCAGCGGCTATGGGGGCGTCTGGGCGGCTACTACACGCCGTGATCATGGGGGCCCCAGGATCGCGCAAGAGCACCATGACGTCACGCATCAGCAAACACTTAGAGTTGAAGCACGTCTCCAGCGGAGACCTGCTCTGAGACCACATGCTGAGAGATACAGAAATTGGTGGGTTGGTGAAGACTTTCACTGACCAAGGGAAGCCCATCCCAGACTACGTCATGACTCGGGTGGTCCTTCAGGAGCTGAAAAATCTCATCCAATATACTGGTTGTTGTGTGGTTTTCCAAGGACACCTCCACAGGCAGAGGCCCTGGATAGAGTTTATAAAATAGACCTGCTGATTAACCTGAACGTGCCCTTCGAGGCCATTAAGCAACCACATCGCTGCTCGCTGGATTCATCCAGCCAGTGGACGAATCTATAACCTCAAACTCAACCCTCCCAAAGCCGTAGGCGTTGGTGATCTGACTGGAGAGCCTCTGGTTCGGCGTGAGGATGATAGGCGGTTATTAAGAGATTGAAGGCCTATGAAGCACAAACACAAATGGTTCTGGAATATTACCAGAAAAAAGGGGTGTTGGAAACGTTCTCTAGAACAGAAGCCGACAAGATCTGGCCCCAAGTATATGCTTTCCTACCAACAAAAGTTCCACAAATAAACCAGGAAGCATCAATTACTCCATGAGGAAAAAGGTGTGTAATTAGTAAGTGAGCAGAAGGAACTTCTTGAACTTTCACGTACAAGCTGCTTGTCCTAAGACTCCAGTATCTATGAATTCTTTGAAAATTACATTTGTTTAATTTGTACTGATTCTATTTTGGATACTATGGATGTGTCAAGTGAGTCAGAAATATCTTTTGAAATTGCCTATGGTGTTTTCATCCAGTTACCTTCTATGGGTGTGCAATTCAAAAACAGATGTCTAAATTAAAAAACAAAACAAAACTTGTTGACCATAATTAAAAGAGCAATTGGTAGTAATCTAACTTTTGTTGATAAAGTTTCCATATTTTTCTGGAAGAGTAACAAAATTACATGACACTAATTTGTGGGAAGTATCTCATCAGAGAGACTTTTGCATAGACATTGTACGGTGGAACGTGCTTTTGTGAAATACAATTAACTATAAAATTCCAGAGAAAAACAATTGGATCAGTTACAGAATGAATAGTCACAGCTGCCTCTCAACAAAGAAACTGGCTGTATATGCTGTTTTTTGTTTCATTGTTCAACATACCTCTAGTTTACTCAGAATTTTCAGTTTTCTACAAAAATAGATAGCATTTAGGAAAATATTACTTTAATATAAAAAACTTGTTTTCTTTTTAAAATACATACATACTGAGGGATATGATTTATGTTGGAAAACTGACATTGCATATAAGCTTTTGGATAAGCAGCAAAGTTGAGTGAACTTACTTCAGTGGAAAATGTAATTAAAGTCATATTTTCAGATGTCACTCAGGTTAAGAAATGTATGCTTCAGGATCTACTTGCCTTTTTTTTTTTTTTTTTTAATTATTGTACTTTAGGTGAAGATTTACCAAACAAACTAGTTTCTCATTAAAGTTAGTACACATATTATTTTGTGATATTGGTAACCTACCCCACAACATGTCAACACTCACGCTTCTCGACCTGGGGTTCCCTATTACCAGCTTTCATGTCCCCTCCTGCCTTCTAGTCCTTGCCCCTGGACTGGTGTGCCCCTTTAGTCTCCTTCTGTTTTATGGGCCTGTCTAATCTTCGGCTGAAGGATAAACCTCGGGAGTGACTTCATTACTGGGCTAAAAGGGTGTCTGGGGGCCATACTCTTGGGGTTTCTCCAGTCTCTGTCAGACCAGTAAATCTGGTCTTTTTTTGTGAGTTAGAATTTTGTTCTACATTTTTTTCCAGCTCTGTTTGGGACCCTCTATTGTGATCCCTGTCAAAGCAGACAGTGGTGGTAACTGAGCACCATCTAGTTGTGCTGGACTCAGTCTAGTGGAGGCTGTGGTAATTGTGGTTCTTTAGTCCTTTGGACTAGTCTTTCCCTGTGTCTTTAGTTTTCTTCATTCTCCCTTGCTCCCAACAGAGTGAGACCAGTGGAGTATCTTAGATGGCTGCTCACAGGCTTTTAAGACCCCAGACGCTACTCACCAAAGTCGAATGTAGAACATTTTCTTTATAAACTATGTTACGCCAGTTGGGCTAGATGTTCCAGGAGACCATGGTCCCCACAGCCCCGAGCACAGCAGTTTGGTCCCTCAGGGAGTTTAGATGTGTCTGTGGAACTTACATGACCTTGCTGTGTAGAAGTTGTACTGGCTTCCCCAGTACTGTGTACTGTCTTACCCTTCACCAAAGTTACCACTTTCCTATTGTCTGTTTAGGGTTTTTCCATCCCCACCCCTCCCCTCCCTCGGAACCATCAAAGATTGTTTCTTTTTGTGTGTAAACTTTTTCCTGAGTTTTTATAGTAGTAGTCTCATGCAATAGTTGCCCTTTTGTGATTAACTTATTTCATTCAGCATAATGCCTTCCAGATTCATCCATGTTATGAGATGCTTCATGGATTCATTAGTGTTATTTATTGTTGCATATTACTCCATTGTGTGCATGTACCATAGTTTGTACATCCATTCGTCTGTTGATGGGCCTCTAGGTTGTTTCCATCTTTTTGCTATTGTAAACAGGGCTGCAATGAACATGGGTATGCGTATGTCTATTTGTGTGATGGCTCTTATTTCTCTAGGATATATTCCTAGGAGTGGAATTGCTGGATCATATGGTATTTCTACTTCTAGCATTCTAAGGAAAGGCCATATTGTTTTCCAAAATGGATCTACTTGCCTTTTTGATCCAAATGTATGATATGACTTGATGAGTAACAAGTTAAAGTACAATATATATAAATAAACAAATAAATAAAAATAAAAGAAATCTCATGGCACTATGTAAAATAAGCATTCTTTCTCACTAGGAAACAAAAATAGATCAGGAATGCATAGGGAAAATTTCCATGACATAAATAGCAATAACAATTAGTAAACAAGTATAGCACTAAATAGACTATGTGACAGGCTTGAAAGGACCAGGAAAGTAATTTAGCCTGAAGGAGTTCTTTATTTCTGATCAAAGAAGTTGATACCTGCTAGTGTTCACTGCCATCCTGTCTTAAGGGGCAAGTCTACTGGTTAGTGTAATCTGAGCAGCCGTTTTAAAATCATTATTTTAGATTCCTTAGTGGGTCAAGGAGGATGCATTCTTATGTACTGTATCCTGATGGGAGGAATGGGGCAATAAGAAAGGTGGAGGAGAAATCCAGCTATATCTTAAGTGGGATGTTTACTCTTTACTTGGTGCTAAATCAAATGAAGCAAATCCTTGTACAAGATATTATTAACTGCCTTTAAAATTTTGGCTCATTTTACTCCAAAACCAAACCTGTTGCTGTTGAGTTGATTCTGACTCATAGTGACCTTATAGGACAGGGTAGAACTGCCTCATAGGGTTTCCAAGGCTGTAATCTTTATGGAAGCAGACTGCTACATCTTTCTCCCTAGGAGTGGCTGGTGGATTCGAACTGCCAACCCTGTGGTTAGTAGCCCAGCACTTAACCATTTTACTCTAGGCACTTGGAATACAAATGCCACTAAGCGGTTCTTATGTATTTTGGAGGGGAAGACTTATTTTCCTTCCTTCTGATTTTATTTTTCATTTATTGTTGATCTTTCAAAGTGCACAGAAGATTTTTAAAAAGGTTACAGTAAACATTTCATTCTTTACAATATTTTCTATAACACTTATTTGAATATTAATATTATGTGCTTTCAAAAATGTTGTGAACTAATAAACTGAGAAACTATCACTAGGTTATAAGGCATATATCAGTCTTTATTGTAATAAAATTAAATTTAAAAAAAAATCAAATTTGTCTATCAATTCAGTTTTTATTATAAGAATAAAGATTTAATTTCATGGCCTCTAGTTAATTTGTTTGTGACTGCCATATCCTCTCACATCTATCAGAAAAATGTAATTATGCTTATTATAATTCCCACTTTGCTTGTTCTATTATTTCTCTTCCTTGGGTGTTAGTTCCTCTGTTTTGTTGAGTTCGCCATCTTTCACAGTGTTGGTCTTCAATGAAAGCGTGGTAATCCTTGACTTTGTCATCTTTCTTATACTTACATATTAGCCTGCCTTCTCTGTCAGTGGGTCTCATCTGTTTGGAGAGATTGCCACTCTGGATTGTACCATGACATATTTCCAGGGAGAGTGGAAGAAGTGGACATGTCACAGCATGAGATTTTTCTGGGGTTTTCAGGTCTGGTGTCCCATTTCCCCTGGCAATGGCCAGCCCCATGGCATATGGCCATATCGTCTGATTGAGCTCCCTGACCACTGCTCCTGCCTGGAGGCTGACACTGTGTCACTGCCATTTGGCTTAAGGGCAGACAGAAGGACATCAGTGGAGGATGAGCTGCCTGGTACCTCCTGTAGCAGTGCTCAAAGAACTACATGTTGATTGTCCTTGATACCCTCCAGCTTCTGATGTCTGGCATCTTTGAGAATGGAGCAGTCTTGGTTCTCCCTTCACCTTTTTTTTTTTTTTTAGCAACACTCCTCTGTGTACATTTTAGACTGCATTCAAACTCGGCTAATGATGTTCACTTACAAGTGTGTAGGTTGCAAAACCAACTTGCAATAAAATCATGATACATTTGCTTTATGTTTTCCAGTCTTTGATAATTTTTGTTTGGTTCTAACTAAAAATCTAACAAAAGCCAATTAAATGAGTTCAGAAGACAAAAGGACCCAAAGCACATGCACTTCTCAAAAAAAGAGCTAAAATTGATATTAATAACTTACAGAAACTGAGGTGAGAACACGTTCATGTGCAATTGTGGGATGTCTTTATTCTCCAGTTAGGCCTACGATCTAAGGTTTGGGCTGTAGTCTTGTGAGGTCTTTGCACACCTTTGATGTTTGACCATCTAGAAAACTTTTAGTAGTGCTTGTCTCTAGCAAGTGGTAGGAAAACACCAGGTATGCAAAATGAATACTGAGATAGAATATAGTATAGGTGGGGAGTAGCTACTGGGGTGCAAAATAGAAGATTGGGGCCATGTGTTAAGAGGACTTTGAGTATTGTGACACAGTGGCACCACCTCCTTTCAGCAAGCTGAAAAATATTTCATAATGTCAAGAGACTGGAAAAAAATATTCAAAATTGGACCCCAAAGAAACTAAGATTATCTATAGGTTATCAAGAATGTATATTTAATGTAGAGGATGTCAGGCCACATGGATGCAGAATTTGGCTACAGTCAAAATGTAAGGCTTTGGGAATGGATCAGAATCCTACTAAGTGTTGCATGGGTTGCATTTCAAATGCTCAGCCAGGTGTGATTCTATGCATAAGGGCAGAAGAAGTCATGAAGTAGAAGAGAGGAGGAGCAAGTAAGATTAGAGGTTGACTGGAAAGACTCTCTGGGAAGAGAATGGAGAACTTGTTGTTTGGTAGGACATCGGATTTGAGGGAAGAATAAATTAGAAGAAAATCTTTAGAACTAAGAAAGAAATTAGAAAATAATGACAAGAGAATTAATGAAATTATGATAGGAGAAATAGGAACAGACCCATTCTCAGAGGGAAGGAGCTCTAGTTCTGCCTTCTTGATACTTTTATGTCTCCTTATAAAAAATGGAAGAGTAATTCCTGCTATAACCCTTGAAGGAGCTCTGATGGTGCAATGATTAAGTGCTCAGCAGTCTGCTTCTGTAAAGATTACAGCCTTGGAAACCCTATGGGACAGTTCCACTCTGTTCTGTAGGGTCACTGTGAGTCAGAATTGACTGGGCACACAGTAACAACTACATTTCTTAAGCACTGGAACCATCAACCTAGGTCAGTAATGGGGACTAAGTAAATTACTTTGAAGCAAATCAAGTCTTAATTGAATTTTCATCTAACAAGGATGGGATCTACTCCGTGGAGCTACTACTATTTAGAATGGCATTTCATGGGGCTTTAATAGGTGGAAGCATTGCGTGCCATGTGTTTCCAAATGTGATCATTTCAGAAATCATTTGAAAACTTGTGAAAATCTTTAGCAAGTTTAACAATCTTAGAATCTTTCTTTTCTTAGTCTCCATGACATGGCTTTCAAAAGTTAACAACTTTAAACAATATAGCAATCAGCTGACACTTCTGTATTTATATGAGGGTTGGGCTCAGTTAGTCTTTACAAGTTATGACAGGGAAAGATTCAGGCTAGCCAACTGTACTCTGAGAGCAAAGTTTTCAACTAAGTTGTAATTTGTTAGTAGGTCTCTTGTTGTTTACAATATTCTCACAAAATACAGTTGGCAGGGACCCTCAGGAGCTGAAGTCTTACCAGGAAGCTGTAGTGACTGCTGAGTCTTGAAGTCACATGCTGGCTGCTGCTGCCTCTGCATTTGTGGGCACCATAGAAGGGGAAATGTCAAATTCTCAAAAAACAAAACACAATAACAACAACAACAACAACAACAGCAACACGTCCGAACAATTCAAGTCTCTTTCAGGACAGTGTCCTTCCGTTTGTATAGCTTTATATATCTTCTTTCCTGTTGGATATGCTATTTTCTTTGCCTTAAGCAGAATTAGCCTTAAGCTAGGAGTTATGGTTTCCAGTAAGTAAAAAAAGCCCACATGATTTTTCTCATTCAATGACAGTCACTAAAAAGGGTCACATTCTTCCACTTCACAGTTAACAATAAGGCTTAGAATCATCTCAGAAGACTTAACACAGTGACTAATACTTGTTCTAGGCTAAAAATGAGGGATATAAGAGGAAAGAGAGTGATGGTTGCCTACTGTGTGGCCGGTGGAAGGTGGGGTGTGTGGAAGCCAGAAGGAAAATGGTACAGAAAGGGAGGTTGACCACAATCTTCTGCCACGTACCTGTCTAGGCCAAGGCTTGGTGGTAATCAAGTCTTTTTGTTAGTCCAACAAACTAAAAAAAGTCCTTTTATTTCCCACAGGGTGACCACTAAAAGTTTTTTCTGACAAACGGAAGCAAAAATGCTTTCTCACTTGTCACTTGTAATCCTTGGAAATTGCTAAGCCTTTGTCCTATTTGTATTTTGTAATATTTCTAAACAACTCCTCCTTCCTGCACTGCTGCTGCTTCCAAAAAGGGTGTCCAGTCCTGGGCTGTAATGCATTTCAGCTGAGAATTGCCTGGAGTTTGCCCATTACAGCGTGGCTTTTACAAGTCAGGATCCTTCCTTCATCACATCCTACCTACGTTTGTTGGCAGTCATGTGATGCCCTTTCAATTATTTACAGCTGATCAGCCAGCTGAGCGTTACTGGCCACAGGTAGATTTGGAACTTAGCAATTGGTCCCACAACCAGCAGGAGCTATTAGGTGACCACTTGTGAGATGTATTTAGACAAGTGTGTGCATGTGTGCGGGTGGGGCCAGGGGGTGTCTCATCCCTGGAAGCATTTCTAAAAGTCTAAACTCCCATGCCTCAGTGTGGAGCTGCATTGAACCAGCTTGTGCATTTGTAGGGAACCACACGCTCTGTGCAGTTTATTAGGAAAGTCTGGCCACAAGTGTGTAACTGCTTAATGTTTGGACATCGGTTAAAAACACTTGATCCCATCTCCCTAAAGGCACGTCATCTGGCTGCAACTGTGAACATCCACGGCCGAGCTGTACCAGTCAACTCAGTAGGCTTATGTGCTCAGTCCAACCCTTACAAGAGCCAAATGGAGCCTTGCTGAGGCTTTTGAGGCGGGGTCAGCTCTCCCTGGGAATAAACTCGATGAATTGCTATTGTGTTTGGACTGCCCTGCCCACACTCACCACCTATTTTAGACAGCACATGGCTCTGACTCACAGAAAAGAGCAAAGAACTGTATGATGCCTTTAAAATATGCTGTACGTCCACTCCCCTGGGCAAGAGCCCGAAAACACTCAAGTCTCTGAGTGCGTAAGGTGAGGACCCTTCCCTCTTCTGGCATCTATAAACAGATCCAGTGAGTGAGGTCGCCAAGATTCAGAAAAACAAAAACAAGCAAACATTTAAAAATATCTCTCAAATACTTAAGTTGACAACTTGAGCAAGAACGTGGGGGTTAAAAAAAAAAAAAAAGTAAAATCATTTATAGCTTGGTGTCTTGTATGATATAGTTAGCTATGCCCAGATGCTGGAGGTGGGCAGGAGCCTGGGAGAGTCCACATCACCCAGGGTTCTGAGGATGCCAAAGAGGTGCACAGAGGGCCTCTTTTAAGGGCCGGTGGCTCTGGGGGATGTCCTGAAAGTAAAGTGCCACACAGTCAAGTTTCCTTCCCCATGGGGCCTTTCCTTTGCTAGGTGAACTCTCAGAGGTTGTTTTAGTGGGCGCTCCTTTGGCAGCAAGGTCTGAAACCCACTCAAATTAGCTCAAATACATCGTGTATTGTGTGGGGGTGGCGGGGAGAAGGGAGAATGCTTATTCTAAGTATGTGAAAAAGTTCTGTGGAAATTCAGAACTGCTCAGAAACCCTCCCCAGCCAGAGCTTGGGCTCTGTCACAGATTGAATTATGCCCCCCAAAAAATGTGTGTATCAGTTTGGCTGGGCCATGATTCCCAGTATTGTGTTATTTTGCCATGTGTGGTAAATCCTGCCTCTATGATGTTAATGAGGGAGGATGGGCGGCAGTTGTGTTAGTGAGGCAGGACTCAATTTACAAGACCGGTTTGTGTCCTGAGGCGATCTCTTGAGATATAAAAGACAGGAGTGACCAATAAGACAGGGGGACCTCATATCATCAACAAAGCAGTGCTGGGAGCAGATCACATCCTTTGGACCAGGGTCCCTGCGCAGAGAAGCTCCTAGTCTGGGGGAACACTGAAGAGAAGAAGGCCGACAGAGAGCTGATGCCCTGAATTTGGACTTTTAGCCTACTTTGACTGTGAGGAAATAAACTTCTCTTCATTAAAACCATCCATTTGTGGTATTTCTGTTACAGCAGCACTAGATGACTAAGACAGGCTCCTTCAATTAGTGCAGGGTTCTGAGACTCCAATACCTACAGGTGGGCACACACACGTGTGTAAGTGAAGCAGCGGGGTCTAAATGAAAACCACACATGCCATGAGCCTCAGTGCCTGGAGAGCAATATGGAATGGTGAGGATTGTGAGTAGTTTATATAAAACAGAATTCTCCATTCATCTTGTCTCCTGTGAATTTGCTGAAAGTTGTTCAGTTATTCTGAGCAGAAGCATACAGGCAGCAGAGACACACAAAAGGCGAAGGCCATGTGAAGACAGAGACAGAGACAGAGACTGTAGTGATGCATCTACAAGCCAAGGAATGCCAAGAATTGCTGGTAACCACAGGGAGCTAGAGAGAGGCATGGAACAAATTCTGTCTCAGAGGCCTTAGAAGGAACCAACGTTGCCAACGTCTTGATTTTGGATTTCTGAGCCCCTGAACTATAAGAGAATAAATTTCTGTTGTTTTAAGCCACCCAGTTTGTGGTATTTTGTTACAGCAACTAGAAAACTAATGCAGATTATAGAGGAAGCCCATTGGTGTTCTTGGATGGGACCCTTATGCGACCATGAGAGGGTGTATACTTGTGTGGCCTTTGAAGGCATTGTCTAAAAGTCAGACAAATCCCAAATGTGTCTCAACTCTGGCTTCTATGTTATCAGCATGTGCATTCTTAGATGGCCACAATTTCCATGCAGTTTGCTCTGGAAGCCTGCCCATTTTTAAATGTGAGACACTCTGACCTGTAAGTGTTGGCAACCATTTCAAATGTAAAACCCTGCCAGCCAAACAAAACATGTCATGTATCAGATATGTCCTGTGGGCACCTGCTTTGCAGGGACTGGGGCCTTGCGGCTTCCAGGCATCTGCTTCCTTACGTACCTCAACCAAACTGGCAAATTCTATCTATGTCTCATAGTTCAAAATCCCAGAAGAGTAATTTAATTGGTTTCTGGCTTGGCTAGGGGCCATTAGTGGTCTAATCACATGGTAGGTAGAACTACCCTTTCCAGAAGTTGTAGGCTGGCGAGGAAGTAGGAGTCACAGATAAACTGACTGACAGAGTCCACTAAAGTTGTTGGACATTTTCAGATTGTGTTTCCTCTTTGGATTATGTTTTTGAACTGAGAGGGAAGCAGAGGATTTTCTTTTTTTTTTTTTTTTTTTGCCTTAATTTTCTGAACCTTCCTAAGTAAAAGGAATCAGCAATAATCAGATGCCCACGAAAATGTCCCAGCATGTTTACAGGGGACAATCTAACTCTGTTAGAGACTGTGGTTGACACCATCTCCACCAGTTACTTGTAAATCTGTATTTGAGAACAGAGATGAACATAAGCCATCATCTGACCTTTTCCTGTTGCCAAGATTGACTTTTTTCCCTTCATATTTCCAAACTATACCATTCCTTCTTATGAATGCTTGTTTGAAAATAGGTCTATGTCTGATAGCCTTCCTTTAGGAAGAGTTCCAGAATATTCTCTCCCCAGTAAAAAAAAAGAATTGGTAATTGCCACTTTCTGAGGTGAACTAATTGTCTTCACAGAGTTCTCATTTTCAAGAAATGGTTGAAAGGACTGGCAATGCTGCAGTTCTCTATGCTTGCCTAACATGATCACATAATTTGCATTCTGATCCAGTGTTGTCTACTGTTTTCAAAGTCTGTGTGAACTGCACTTTGAAACTGTGTATTATGAAAGACAGCATTTCTTAGCCTTGCAAAGGTTTCTTTTCAAATATCCTATTTCTGGAAGGTGGCACCAATATTCTTTGATGCTCTTTCTACCTATCCACAGCAGGGTACAGAGGAGCCCACCTGATCTAAGGCCAGAACGCCTGAGTGTAGGTACAGCTCTCATTTACTGGCTGCTCTGAAAGCCTCGGTTTACTCATTTGTAAAAACAGAACAAATAATGGAACAAAAATAAAGTAGGCTGGCTCCCTTAGGTTTTGTGGAGGAATTCTAAAGCCCTTAGGAAAACTTTTGAATTATTTCAGCTCTCTTAGGGGAATCTCTGGGGTTTATAATTAACTTTATCCAAAGGCTTTAGTCTTTGTCCTTGGTTCCTTAGAGATAATCTCTAAAACCTTAGAATTTCCCGTTTGACATCTGTAGGGCTCCAGATCACATCTGAGGGTTTATGCTAATGAATAACTCTTGGATAGGGGTTGGTCAAGTCAGAAAGACTCGCTATATCAACCTGACCTCAGGGGAGAGGGGTTGAAGATTGAGTTCAATCAATCATGACTACATAAGGAAGCCCCAATAAAGACTCTAGGCATGGAAGTGTCCATGGGTTGGTGAAAGATAATCAGTGCACGTCGGGGGGTAGCGAGTCCTTGGGACGCTGAAGCTCTGCATTAGGAACCCTCCCAGACCCCTCCCTATGCATCTCTTCATTTGTATCCTTATTGCTATGATAAAACCGTACAGGTAGTCCCCAGTTTCTGAAGAGGTTCTATTCCGAGGGCTCTGTCATTGTAAGTCAGTTCTGATGTAAGCTGAATACCATATATATATATTTTTTTTAGTTTTCATTATTATTGCCTTTTATTATCAGTATCTTTATCAATCTAATCTTTATTTGTCTTTGGGGCATGGCCTAAGAATGATAACGTCAGCAAATTACATGCTGCAATATTGCATGTAGTACATATTACTAACCATAAATGTACAAAAAAAAAAAAAGATGGTCATAAGTGCAGTTTGTCATAACGCAAATACAACATAAGTCGGGGACTACCTGTAGTTGTGAGTGTAGCACTTGCTGTGAGTTCTATGAGTCATTCTAGTGAATCACCAAACCTGAGGGAGTAGTAGCAGCCAGTAGATCAGAAGTGAAGGGGGCCCTGGGGACCCTCAAACTTACAATTGGCATCCTGAGAGGGTAGTAGGAAAACTCAGAATTTGTAGCCAGTAGGTTCAGAAATGAGGGTGTAGTGGGGACTCTTAAGCTTGCAGCTGGTGTCTGAGGTCTTGGGCAGACTTGGCTATCTGGAGGACTGTTCTCTTTAACTTGTGAGATCTGACCCAGCTCCTGGTAGTTAGGATTAGAGGAAGAATTGCTGCATTTGCAGTTGAAAACAGAATTAAATAGATCTGAATTGGATTGATTGAATTCCTTCATTCAGCTGATGTGAGATGTGGAAGAGATTGTATTGATTTCCTTGCAGAATCCTAGACCAAGAAATCATCCAGGCCTCGAGAGTCTCCCCAAGAGACTTTAGATGTTTTCCCATCCCAATCTATTTTCAACCTAAATACTTGGGCTAATGCCAGGAAACCCAAAGACTCTGGAGTAACCGCTAAAGCCTTAGGACGTGGTCTAGGAGTCTGTGATCTCTAACATTTCAAAGAAACATCATGTACTCTGGTGTTTTGGTAGTCTCTCTAAACCAAAAAAAAAAAAAAAAAAATTGCTATCGAGTCAATTATGACTCATAGCGACCCTGTAGGACAGAGTAGAACTGCCCTATAGGGTTTCCAAGGAGCGCCTGGTGAATTCGAACTGCCAACCTCTTGGTCAGAGCCGAGCTCTTAACCACTGTGCCACCAGGGCTCCATAGTCTCTCTACTCCCTTTCATTTTCTGTGGAAGAAATTGAAGCTCTGAAGCATACATGGGTGTAGTGGACATTTAATTTATTGTCTGTTAACCATCTCCCTGTTTATAATTATACTAATTTCCCTTTGAAGACTCCTCTCCCAACAATTAGTTTAGGTGAAGCTGACTCTGGCTCTGTGTCTGGGTGCCTGGTCTGGGTCTGGAAAATCAGAGGGAGAGTGATTGGTTCAGAGATGGGCATATAACCCAAGCTGGGCCAATAAAAATCAATCCTGAGATTGTTGGAGCTATAGAGAAAGAGGTGCTTTACCCTGGGGTTGCTAAACTGGTCTTGGTGACTATCTTTACCATCTTGTGGAGAATGCCTGCCTGTGAATGAAACTAACCTAGAGGAAAGCAGGGCCAAGAGGTAGAGAGGCAGTGATAGCAACCTTTATGCATTGTTTAAAGCCCTGAATCTATCTAACTGTGCCTGAAATCACCCATGAACTTTCTAATTGCATAAATCCATAAATCCCTATTTTTCTTTAAACCAGTTTGAGATGGGCATGTATTTCACAAGCAAAATGGTTGGAACAAATTCCTAGGTCCCATGTTTTCCACATATTCTTCCCTTCCTCTCCTAATGCATCCCTGAAGCAACACTGGAACTCATCACTCCTCAGACATGAGTTTTCTTGATTGTGCTGTAGTAATCCTCTCCTTGTACCATGGGGTTGCCAAGGTTCAGATTTTACTACTAAAATACACAGCCAGCAACTAAGGTTATCTCCCATAAAGATAACAGTCCTAAAATTAAAGTACCTATTGAGTTTCACTTACAGACCCAAAGGACCATGGAAGTCTCTTGGAATCAAATGTCATCTCTTCTGTCACCTGCTTCATGGAGCATGGCTGTTGTGCTGATATCTTCCACTGTGTCCACCATCCCGCTTCCTTCAGCAGAGCCCTCATGCTGAAGGAAGGAGACAAAATAAATCCTTGCCTTAATATGAAGACTGAGTAAATAAACTCCTGCGCTTATGCCAACTCCTGTCAGAGCACATGTGTCCTCATTCATCTGCAAGAAACAAACAATCTGACTATAACCACTTGGAGGCCACTGTGTGTTCCCAGGACTCTGTGTTCAAGCAGGGTATCAGTATCAGCCCCAAGCTAGTAAGCTAGCCATTCTTGGGAAGATTCTTTCCTGTGTTCTGTTCTCCCCTGATCCTCTGCTTGGACCCTGGGAAGATGAGATCCTTGGAGATTCTATAGTATTATACATTTGTGGGAAGGGGTGAGGAGGAGGAAGGAGTGGGCATGAAAGAGAGAGGAAAGAAGAAGGACAGGAGGACAGGAGGGGCAGGCCAGAAGGGAACATAACAATATCATTATCATAATAATTTAAATTCGTACCAACAAGAAATCAGATTGTAACTTAAATATTAAGATAGTGATAATGAAGAAAATTTAATGAATGCAAAATTTTTGTGCTATTAATTTATTAAATTAGTCCTTGAGTAAATGTGTGCTACTGTAAGTAATTTTTTATTGCTAAATAGATAATAGAGAGAAAATTAAATCTGTACAAAAATATATACAGTGATAAGTAAAAGCCTCCCTCCACACCACCAATTCCCTGCCCTACTCTCCCTTCATTTAATAAGTTTTTGTTTCCTTCTAGAAAAAAAACTACAAACACACACACACATTATCTTTTTATGTACCCCAAAATGGTCATAATATACATGCTCGTCTGTAACTTGCTTTACTTCACTTAGGAATAAGACCTGAGGAACTTTCATGGCAACACATACAGATCTAGCTCATTCTTTCAATGGCTGCCTGATAGTCCACTGAATGGCTAGTTTAAGTAATGAGTCCCCATAGGTTATTGCTTAGGTTTTTGTGACATTTGCTGTCATAAACAATACTGTTTCTTGTGTATGTATCTGCAGAGTGAAGCCCTGCCAGTGAAATTGTTGAGTGAATGACCCTGTACACTTAAAGATTTTTGATAGATAATGCCAAATACCAGATTAACAACACCAAAAAAGCCAGTTGCCATCATGGCGACCCCATGTGTGTCAGAGTAGAACTGTGCTCCATAGGGTTTTCAATGGCTGATTTTTTTGGAAATAGATCACCAGGCCATTCTTCCAAGGTGCCTCTGGGTGGACTTGAGCCTGTAACCTTTCAGCATTAATCCTTTGCATCACCCAGGGTCTCCTCTAGTTTGGTAGTAGAAGCAGGGACTCCAAGTGCCAAAAAGACAGTGGTTTGTTAACTGTGCGCAAGCAGGCATGTGTATCAATTAGGATTAAGTTTGTCTGCCCGTAATTAAACACCTAAAATAATTGTGGCTTAACCACACAAATGCTTATTCTCACTTTGTAAAATAAGTCCAAAGGTGGCAATTCAGAGTCATCAGTGATCAAGACTCCTTCTATCTTTCTGCTCCACCCTCTGAGGTATGTGGCTTCCAACCTCAAGGTCACCTCACGGGCCAGCATGGTTACTGGAGCTCTACACTCACATCTGCATTCCAGGCAGCAGGAAGGAGAAGGGGAGAAGAGAAGAGGACCACGCCTCCCAGAGAAGTAAGTTCCCTTTAAGGAGACTTCCTGGAACTCTACATTACATTTCCAGCTACATCTCAAACTGAATCACATGGTCACATCTAGTAATTAGGGAGGCTAGGACATGTAGTCTTTATTCTGAGCAGCAAAGAAGCCTGCATAAAATTAGGGTTCAGCTACTAAGGAAAAAGAAGAGAAGGAAGGTGACTAGCCCCCCCCCAATACCATCACTCATCTTGATAAATCCCAAAATGATGCTGCTTCTCCATTTTTAGCAGAAAAAGTTCCTCTACAACTCCCACCTTCTTTGTGGTCCTGTTTCATCTCTCTATTAATGTGTGCATTTGGATGTCTTCTTCCTAGCACAAAGGAACATTTATCTGTATGAGCAGAGTAGACCTGTAGCTCTAAAAAATGTCTCTGATGCATGGCAAGCACTGGCTCCATGCATAACGTACCCCCACAAACCCACCATCCAGCTTTAACAAATAATCAACTCATAGCCAATCTTGTTTCAGCTAACCCTTTCCACTCCCCCGTGTTTTTTTGAAGCAAACACTAGTCAGTCATATCATTTCATCTGTAAATACCTCTGCAGGAATTTCTAAAGGATAAGGACTCTTAAAACAAATAACCACAATGCCTTGTCATACGTAAAATGATACCAATAATTACTTAATATAAAGAGTAAAGGTTCAACTTTCCAAATCTCATAAACTTTTTAACAATTTGGTTGAATCGAGGATCCAAATAAGATTCCTACATTGCAACTGGTTCATATTGCAACTTGTAGGTTTCCCCTTGTAATTAAACTTGTTTTCTTGTAGTTAAAAATATATATAATATGGAAAACTTAAAACATTTACAAAAGCCTGTACACATTTGAATTTGCAACCAATGGCCTAAGTAGTACTCAAGTCTGTCCCTTTTTCTGCAACCTCTCCCCACCCAGCCCCTATCCTGGTCTGGGTCACCATCTCTTCCTGGACCACTACAATGGCCTCCTAACTGACATCCCAAATGCCAGTCCATTCTCCAAAAAAAAAAAAAGAAACCAAACCCGTTGCCACTGAGTAAATTCTGACTCATAGTGGCCTATAGGATTTCCAAGGAACGGCTGGTGGATTCAAACCGCAGACTTTTTGGTTAGCAGCTGTAGCTCTTAACCACTGGGCCACCAGGGCTCCAGTCCATCCTCCACCTGGCACGAATCTGGTCTTGTCATCCCTCTGCTTAAATAGAAAGGGTAAAACAAGCAAACTTTGAGTGCTCGCCTGGATATATAATATTAGATATCAAGTAGTACATTGAAGTGTTTGGCTGTAGAATCCCCTACCTATTGCATGAACAGGGTCTGTCTGGACCCTGGTGTTGTACTCTCTTTCCTAACGTTGGGGCTTCAGGAATGTCCTGGGTTTTATCAAAGACCAGTTTCCTGGTTCACATTCTATATCCTCTCCTGTTGTCTGATAACCCTTTCCTGATTTAGTTCCTGCCTTCTGGATTTGTTCCTATTCATACGCCAGAGTGTCTCTGTTTTCATTTTGCCTCAGTTGCCAGTTTTTATCTTCTCTTCCCAAATTCCAGCTTCTCCCCTTCCCAGCTTTGGACCTGCCCTCTTTCAGAACTATCACTTCTAACAGACTCTGTAACATCTATTCCGCAAACACACACACTACAGTCACCACCACCAAAGACAAATCAGTTCAGATAATTTTCCCTTAATTAGCCACATTAAATTATCACCATGCCTTCTACCTCCTTCTGTCCTGAAGGAATTAACTGCCTATCGAGGCAATGAAATAGATAAGCACATGCACAATAAAATGCCCCTTTCTGCAACCTGAATGTACGGTAATAACAAATGGCATCAGTTATGCAAATGACAAGTGATATATAAGTTTTGTTTAGTCCAGCTTGGGGATCTTGTATTTGAATAAGAGATATCCCAGGATACCAAATAGCCAGAATTTATCCTACTTACTGACCTATGATGTGTATTCAAATGTAAGTTTAAGTTAGTGATAAAGACATGTAAATACAGTCTTGTTTTATCAGGCTTACTAGATAAATTATACTTTTTAAATCTTGGGCTTGAATCTGTGCAATAGCCAAAGGAGGGTATGACAGCAGGAGGCATAGAATTACTTTTCAAGTTTGTTCACTCTCTCGTCTTTCTTCCCCTACTCTGATCCCAAATGCTCTTGACTTATCTGTACAAAATAGTGGCTTAAAATAATTTTCTCCCTAGGAGTCTCTGTCTCTGTTCCCTTCAATGAAGTAAACGAACATCTTCCCAGTGGCTACAATTCAGCTGACTTTCTGCCTTCCAGAAATAGAGCTTGTCTGTAGCCAGCTAATCTTCTGCCCTGTGAATGACCCTGGCAGGAAAGGGGTGGGCTGCTGTGTCCACATCTTACATAAGACCCCGCAGTGCCCAGCAGAAGCAGGAATGCCCAGGCGGGCCTTCACAGCTGCACCTGGGCTCTCCTGGTTACTGGTAGCCCTGGGCTGCTCAAGCAGGGCTTTGAACCGGTTCGTTGCAGTTCAAACCTCTGCATTTCCACCCCCCAGATATACTGAATCTTAGAATTGGTCCCTAACCAGCAGTATTAGCATGTCTGGGAACTCGTTAGAAATGCAAATTCTCAGCAGAGGTTCAAACCAGAATGAATTGTTTTTGAAGCCCTGCGCTCAAGCTACTGGCCCTGAGTGGATTGTTTAATCTCTTGTTATTTTTACCACAACTCTGGCTGCTATTTCACTAGGAAAGGTATTCTTCCACATGCTAAGTCCAGACCAGGAAAGCAAGTGGCCTTTGAAAGAGAACAGAGGTCTTGAACTGGCTGGGGAACTGGGACAAAATCCAGTCCTCCCTTGACTGTTAGGACAGCACACTTTAAAAGTTTCGTGTGCTACAGGTCACATGGATGTCATCACTTCAGCACAGAGTCTTTAAACTAGAGGGCACCTTAGCAAGAAAAATTGCCTAGCGCTATTTTCTTATAACTCTAGTTAGAGGATGTTGAGGTAAGTGTTGAAAAGACATTTCCACCTCCCCAGTGAACACCAGACAGTGCTCGCCTCCTCCTCCCCATGAGCATTTACACGGAGAGAGGAAGGAATGCACTGGGGGAACAGTTGAAAATACTTCTACTCCATTTCAGACGAAAGGCTTGCTAGTGAGGCTCCAGAAGTAACAAAACTTGGAGGGATGTGGAGGGAGTCTGTAGCTCCAATTCTCCATACTATTCCTAGCTCCCACTTCATTGGAAAATCAAGGGAGGTGATACCACAGACAATATTAAAAGTGCCGTCTCTGGTGAATGCGTATGTGGTTGAGAAGTTAGGTGATCTGAAAAAATATTTTTCTCAGATGAATCAGTTCACTTCCATGCTTTGATTCATTCATCCGTGTGTGGTCTTTGGTATATTATTTTAAAATGTCAGGAAGGAAAAGGTCACTCAGACAGATGTGCAGTCTCCCTCTCACAATCCAAACCATGGACCTTGCCAAAGAAAACCCTGATCACAGACCCTGTCTCCTCTAGGCACAGACAGCGGCTCTGAGAGCCAGATACTCTACAGAACCTGGGAGCAAGGGTCCAGCTGCTCTTGCCCAGTTGCCTTGAGTGTGTTTGGTTATTAAACAACTATCAGTGGGTGTCTTCACCTGCCCGTGTTAAAATGGATCCTTTAATCCATGTATAATATCTATGTGTGTAGAATGAAGATCTCCTTTTGTATACCACATTTCAGAAATAACAACTCTTCATAGGGACCTACAGTTTATTGAAGAAAATGACAACAGGGCTAGAGTCGGTGGTATGTAACAAATGGCTCTTCAGGGAAAAAGCTCTGATTTGTAGTGTTTGCCATTACTACTTCCACCGTGGCCAAGTTCAAGATACCAATGTAACTCATTGAGTGCAGAGTTGGAAAGTTGGGAAAAGATGCACACAACTGGCTCATGAGGGCAGGTACGAGGCAGTCCAAGCCAGCAAAACCACACCACTAGCTGGAAAGGTCAATACAAATCATTTCCTGCCCTTTTAGGGCAGCTTACTTTTCCTAGACCAGGGCACAGTGACTTCAAAATAAGAAATAACACTGGGTATCACTAAAGGAACTATTAATTATTTTATTGTATTTATTTTTTTTATGCCAGCCATACAAAAGGAGCAAGTCAGGTACTTTTTTGGGTCTCTGTTGTGCCCTGGTCTATTTAGTGGCCAGGGCTGGCTGAATTCCTATTTTGGGATTCAGCTAAGGTTCAGAAAACTTTGTACTCACTGATAAGAATCTGTGAACCCAGGAGAAGCAGAACAACACAGTGAGTGAGTGGAGGATTTAAAGTCAGAACAAACTGGATTCAAAGTCAATTCTATTATTAGAATAAGGTGAGTGATGGAGGATAGGTTCCATAACTGCTCCTAACATTTCTTAAAATGGGGTATAATGATGATATAATAAGTCCACAGGGTGGATGTGAAGGTTAAATGAGTAAATGTATGTAAAACATTTAGGTCAGTATCTGACACATGGTGCTCAGTAAATAGTAACTATTATTATCATTATTGGAGTCCCTGGGTAGACAAATGGTTAAAGCACTTGGCAGCTAACCAAAATGTTGAAGGATCAATTTCACCCAAGGGAGCGTTGGAAGAAAGGCCTGCCAATCTACTTCCGAAAAATCAGTCACTGAAAACCCTATGAGCACAGTTCTACTCTGACACATGTGGGATCACCGTGAGTTGGAGTTGACTCAGTGGCAACCGGTTTGCATTATTGTTATTGCTACTCCTTGGCCTGGTTTTTACCTCAGCATTGTCACTGCCTCACTAGCCCACTGAGAGGAAGGAATGCACTAGGGGAACAGCTGAAAATACTTCTACTCCATTTCAGACGAAAGGCTTGCTAGTGAGACTCTAGAAGTAACAAAACTTGGAGGGATGTGGAGGGAGTCAGCAACACCCACAGCATGCCATGAGCCATCGTGCAGGACTCATCATGTGTCTCACAAGACAAGTGACTCCAAGGGTAGGACATTGGGATGTTAGCCCCTGTCGTTCCATTACCAGGCATTTTCTGTTTAGAAGAAGCATTGCAACAGAATTTTCCAGCAGCAAAGCTGAACCATTAATAAACAGAGGGCCTTTGGTAGGGGGAGCCAGAGTAGGAGAGGGGATATGGACACAGTAGGTAGGCCCTGAGCTTCCAAACACCCCAGCCCAAAGATTGCTTCTGTGTGGGAGCCTGTTGCTGTGTTTACTGTCTCCACTCCAGCTGTTTACCTAGCCTCCCCATCCCTCATCCCTCATGCCCAGACTGTTTCCCCCATCCACTCCTGTGCTGAAATTCTCCAGCCTCTACTTCCTCCTAGGCTTTGCATGGGGGCAGAAACAACTTTCGAAGCTGACCACAATCCTATCTATGTCGTATTTTATATTTTTCAAACCTTTCACTTCCATATGTGTTTTGACCTTATCAAGACACTGAGCAAGGCAGGGCTGATGTTTCTACTCTCACTTCATACATGTATAGAAATGGTATCCCTGAGAGGGGAACAACTTAGCCAAAGCTCAGACAGAACGTTTGCAGCAGAGATGGCCCGCCCTTGGTTTAGGTCTCCCTCCAGCACGTCTTTTCACTACACCAGGATCCTGACCAAAGGCCAGTTTTCCCTGTCAAGCCCCAAGCTGGACAGCAGTCCCATTGCAGAGCCTGTGTTGTCAGTTTTATGAAATCTATTAGCTTTCTTTGCTCTGTATCTGAACATACTATTCCCACACTAATTTTAGCTGAAATCCCTCTCTGGGCTTGACTGGTTCTGCAGTGATGAAAGCACACTGAGGCCCCTGTGCTTACCTTAAATGGAAGCCTCAAGGGTTATACAAAGGCTTCTGGAATTTTCAGAGGAAATGCATGAAACAAGCACTAGCGTTGGGAAGGACCTGAGGAATGATGTCACCCAGCTTCTCACTGTATTATTGAGCAAACCAAGGCCGAGGGCTTGAAGGACATGAACAAAGTAGCCAGACTGGTTGGTCAGTGGCCAGGGGCAGATTAACCAGCAAGTATGGTATGCATTGAGCAAGGTACACAGGGGCTTAATAGTATTTACTTGCTAATCTGTGGTGAGCAATTTCTCATGTCTGGTTTCACCACATCTTTGCTGTGGTCAGGGACTGGTGAAATCGTCCACTGCAGATTGGTGGGAAGGCAAAATTGAGCCCATGCGCACCTTGCCTATGGGGTAATCCAGCCTGCCAGTGGCCCACAGGGGCCTAGACCAGAGGTCTCCTGACTCCCTGGCCAAAGCTCTTTCACCTTAGGCCAAAGCTGTTTCTTGGGGTTTTAATCCTCTTCTAAAGAGTTGGGATTTTCCAAGAAGGCAAGACCATAAACCCAAATGTAGAAAACAAATATAGCCTCTTTCATTTCTATGGCAAGAGTCTAATGTTTCTTTATTCATTATGCCCAATACAGATCAGAAAGTGTTGACTAAGGAAAACAGTATTTTATATGTATACCTTTAAACAACAGGTAGTATTTTTCTTTAAGTATAGGTGAGACCAAACTCTTGAAAAACAATGAGATTTCCTTTTTTAAATGATACCAAATGTCTGACTGAGTAGCAGAAACACAGTGCTTAGAATGTTTTGGAACTCTTCTTTGGCGTTTTCTTTAGAATATGTGGCACAGTCTTTTGCATGTCTTCAGTATAACAATCCTCCGTCTTGGTGAAATTGAACTCTTAGTACCCTTTCTACCAAAGGCCACAAAAAGGGCTCCATTGTCCTTCTTGATCTCTCCACTTTGATGATTCAGAGAATGTTGACCATTTATGTGGATTGAGTATTCACTCAGCTGCGAGAAAGCCAGTAGATCTTGGGAACCCTGCTGGCCTTTGATGGAGAGAGACTCAGAGCTGTGTTTTCTGGTCCTTGCTCCTCATCATTCAGAGAGTAAGTAGGTTTTCCTTCCAGACTAGATACATAAGTCCACTGAGGATTGATGGGAGGTCTCCTGCCCCACAATCTTCTGGATCGCTTGGTGACCCCTAACGTTTCTTTTTAAAACTGGTTGCATATAGGGAGGGTAGGGTGGAATCCGGCAAGGAGAGAGTTTACCAAAGTAGTGAAACATTTCATTCTGCAATAAAAGAGTTAAAAAATAATAATAAAGGCAAACACCTGGTTGAACAACCTACTTAAGGAACCTCCAGGAGACAGTAAGGCCCCAAACAAATTGTGTACATAAATGACTCATTTTCCAAACCTCCCCTGGTTTGGATGGTGTGGAAAGCTGGAGAAAACAGAACGTGTGAAACACCCTCAAGAGAAGGAAATATGACCATGGATGGTGGGGGAAGAGCGCTCAAGCGATCTTTTCCCACCAGCTTAACCAGGACAAAATATATAATTTCTAGCAGAGAAGAATTCATCATAGAACTAATGAAACTTAAGCTTCAGGTTCCCTCAATTGCACAGCTCCTTCCAAGGCTTTCTAATGAATTTTATGTTTATAAATTTGTTTTCTTTTTCTTACAGACTCCCTAAATTAGTTTCAGTCCTGAAAAATCTGGATTGGCTACTGAGTATGCTGGGTAAAACTTCTGTAACTCAGTGACATGTATAGGTCATTCTGATGTGGGGCATGGATGGAAATGCTTAGAGCTTCTTCTTTATTTTTTTTTTTTTAAATTGCACTTTAGATGAAGGTTTACAGAACAAATAGTTTCTCATTAAACAGTTAGTACACATATTGTTTTATGACAACGGTTAACAACCTCATGACATGGCAACACTGCCCCTTTCTGACCTTGGGTTCCCTATTACCAGATTTCCTGTCCTCTCCTGCCTTCTAGTCTTTGTCCCTGGACGGTTGTGTCCTGTTAGTCTCATTTTGTCTTATGGGGCTGTCTAATCTTTGGCTGAATGGTGAACGGTGCACCTCAAAAGTGACTTCATTACTGAGATAAAAGTGTGTCCGGGGGCCATACTCTTGGGGTTTCTCCCGTCTCTGTCAGGCCAGTAAGTCTGGTCTCTTTTTTATTTTATTGTACTTCAGGTGAAGGCTTACAGAACAAATAGTTTCTCATGAAACAGTAGTACACGTATTGTTTTATGACATTGGTTAACAACCCCACAACATGTCAACCCTCTCCTTTCTCGACCTTTTTTTTTTTTTTTTTGGTGAAAATATACATAGCCAAAGATACACCATTTCAAAAATTTCTACATGCACAATTCAGTGACATCGACTACGCTCTTCCAATTGTGCTGCTATTCTCACTTTAGATGAAGGCCTACAGAACAAAATAGTTTCTCATTTAACAGTTAATACACTTGTTGCCCTATGACAATGGTTAATAACCTCACAACACATCAACACTATCATTACTTAACCTTGGGTTCCCTATCACCAGCTTCCTTGTCCCCTTCTGCCTTCTGGCCCTTGTCCCTGAACTGCTGTACCTCATTAGTCCCATTTGGTTTTATGGGGCTGTCCACTCCCGGGCTGAACGGTGAACCTTGGAGATGACTTCACTTCCTTTAGTCCAGTAAATCTGGTCTTTTTTTTTTTGTGAGTTAGAATTTTGTTCTAAATTTTTCTCCAGCTCTGTCCAGAACCCTCTGTTGTGATCCCTGTCAGAACAGTCAGTGGTGGTAGCTGGGCACCATCTAGTTGTACTGAAATCAGTCTGGTAGAGGCTGTGGTAGTTGTGGTCCATTAGTCCTTTGGACTAATCTTTCCCTTGTATCTTGTTTTCTTCATTCTCGCTTGCTCCCAAAGGGGTGAGACCAGTGGAGTATCTTAGACAGTTACTCACAGGACTTTAAGACCCCAGAGGCTACTCACCAAGGTAGAATGTAGAACATTTTCTTTATAAACTGTGTTATGCCAATTTAGCTAGGTGTCTCCTGAGATAGAGCTTCTTCTTTTATTTGGGTGTGCAAGAAGGACCACATCTCTCTATTTTCTATAAATCATCTTAATTTGCGTTTGGAAGCTCCCCCACCCCCGCTGGAATGTACACACACACACACCCACAACACATTACCCTGGGAATGGTGTCCTATGCATGCTTGAGACAAGGTGTTATGGTTTGAGTTGTACCCCCAAAAAGATACGTTGAAGACCTAACCCCATGTACCTGTGAATGTGATCTTATTTGGAAATAGGCTGTTAGTTAACTGGTAGGCTGGGCCTACCAATATGACTGGTATCCTTATAAAAAGTGGAGAAGAGATGCAGATAGATAGACACAGAGGGAAGATGGCCATGTGAAGATGGAGGTAGCAATAGACATCATACTGCCATAAGCCAAAGAATGCCAAGAATTGCTGGCCATCACCAGAAGCTAGGAGAGAGGCATGGAATAGATTCTCCCTTAGAGTCTCCAGAAGGAATCAACATGTCAACACCCTAATTTCAGACTTCCAGCCTCCAGAACTGGGAGAGAATAAACTCCTGTTGTTTTAAGCCTCTTGGTTTGTGGTATCTTGTTACAGCAGCCCTAGGAAACTAATACTCATCACAATTGCTGTCAGGACTGAGAGCCCTAAAGCATGTGTCCCCATCACCTTAGGCTCCTTATGGAACCATCTCCTTTGAGCTTTGGCACTTTCTTGGGGTTCTGAACCACATGAAAAGCCCATTCCCTTTTCCAGAGACCCACAGACCTCTTTCCTTTTCCCTTGCAAAAGAACATTCTCTCCATTAAACAGCTTTCTCTAAGACACTTGCCTCTTCTCTCAATTTTATCCTCTTTCCTTTTACAATGAGTTTTTTGTGCCTACTATACCCAGAGTATGACAAGCAACAAACCAAATGTTGTCCCTGGTCAGCAAACTCTCCCAAGAAGGGAGGGAACTTTACATTAGATCCTTTTAGTGCAGGCAAAAAGGTGAATGCAAACATTGTATTTCCATATTAAAATAGACTGATTGTTTTCATAAGGCTATACGTCATCACTTGTAGGTGACCTGCCTTCTCATTTTTCCAACCCCTGGGAGGAAAGGCTGTTATGAACCAAAGGAGAAAGGCTTTTATGAATTTAGATGAAGAGTAGAAGATATTTAAATGGAAGACTATAGGATGCATATGAATGAGTTCTCTTTGCTAGACATGACTCCATGACGAGCAAAAAACTTCCTCCGGGAGAATCCCACCATTTTCTGGCCAAAATATAAACTAGGTTTGTTTTTCTGCCTCATACTTGTTATTGCCGTTAGGTGCCATCAGGTCAGTTCTGACTCACAGCAACCCTATGCACAACAGAAACACTGCTTGATCCTGTGCCATCCTCACAATCGTTGCTACATTTGAGCCCATTGTTGCAGCCACTGTGTCAATACATCTCATTGAGGGTCTTCTTTTTCACTGACCCTCTACTTTACCAAGCATAACGTCCTTATCCAGGGACTGGTCCCTCCTGATAACATGTCCAAACTACGTGAGACAAAAAGTCTTGCCATCCTTACTCCAAAGAGCACTCTGGCTGTACTTCTTCCAAGACAGACTTGTTAGTTCTTCTGGTAGTCCATGATATAGTCAGTATTCTTCGCCAGCACCGTAGTTCAAAGGCGTCAATTCTTCTTCAGTTTTCCTTGTTCATTGTCCAGCTTTCGCATACATATGAGGCAATTGAAAATACCAGACTTGGGTCAGGTGCATCTTAGTCCTTAAAGTGACATCTTTGCTTTTTAACACTTCAAAGAGGTCTTTTGCAGCAGATTTGCCCAATGCGGTATGTCATTTATTTCTTGACTGCTGCTTTTGTGGGCATTGACTGTGAATCAAGTAAAAGGAAATCCTTGGCAACTTTGATATTTTCTCCATTTATCATGATGTTGCTGATTGGTCCAGTTGTGAGGGTTCTTGTTGTCTTTATGTTGAGGAGTAATCCATACTGAAGGCTGTGGTCTTTGATCTTCCTCAGTAATGCTTCAAGTCCTTTTTGCTTTCAGCTAGCAAGGTTGTGTCATCTGCATATCACAGGTTGTTAATGAGTCTTACTGCAATCCTACACCTTGTTCTTCTTTCCATAGTCCAGCTTCTTGGATTATTTGCTCAGTATTCAGATAGAATAAGTATGGTGAAATGATACAACCTGACACACACCTTCCCTGATTTTAAACCATGCTGTATCCCCTTGTTCTGTTTGAACAACTGCCTCTTGATCTATGTACAGGTTCCACATGAACACAATTAAGTGTTCTAGAGTTCCCATTCTTTGCAATGTTATCCATAATTTGTTAGATCCACACAGCTGAATGCCTTTGTATAGTCATACTTAGTGAGTCAATATTTGCAAAAGTGCTGCAAATATCGCCACATGGAAATGTTGTTTCTGTGTTCCTATGGCCAAATTTTTATTGTTTGTTTGTTTTCTACTCCGAGGAGCCACAGTGATGAAGTGGTTAAGCTCTTGGCTGCTAACCAAAAGTTCATCAGTTCGAACCCACCCGCTGCTCTATAGGAGAAAGAACACAGTTATCTGCTCCTGTAAAGATTACAGTCTTGGAAACCCTATGGGGCAGTTCTGCTCTGCCCTATAAGGTTGCTGTGAGATAGAAGCAACTGTAAGCCAAAGGGTTTTGCTTTCTACTCCAGGTTCATTGTAAGATATCTTATCAGGGGATATGCAGCCTGGTGTAGAATGGTGTACTGGTATGCAAAAATAGCCACACAGGCCCTCCTAATGTCCAGAACTGAGTAAACTCTGACCTGTTTTTGTTTCCTTAGTCAGCAGAATTGCTTCAGTCCAAAAGGGTAGGAGGGCTGGCACTGCAGGTATTTACCCATTCTGGTGTGCAAAGAGGAGACAGCCACACTGTAACTAGAGTCTTGCATAAAGAAAGTGGACTTGGTGCAAATTGGGTCAGTGACCTAATTTTTGGAGGTGAGGGTAAAGAGCTTCCCAATTTAATTCAATCTTATCTTACAATAACAGAACAAGCAAGTGCATGTAGAGGTCTTGTTGCTCAAAGGCATGATGAATCAGATTCAGTGATGAATCAGATCTTTAGGGGGAAAATGGAGCCTGTCTTAGGGTTCTTTCCGCAGATTCTGCAAACTCGGTGATACAAATCCAGCTGCATGTCTACACTTCTGAGGACCTATGGCTTCTGGTTTGGGCTTGTGTGCCACAAACTTGCAAGAACAACACTCTTGCTAATGATTTTTTAAATTCCCCCAATATTACCCAGCCAAGTGCTGAGCACACGTGAGGTATTGAAGAAATAGTTTTCAGTTGATTCCACCTGTCTATATTCAGCTTGTAACCAGCATAACCTATAAGAGAAACTCTTGAATCAACTTGCTAACACTGGACACCATTTCAAGCATACTCTGAGCTTTCTATCATTATTGTTTTTATCTCAGGAACCCACTGGTGCCTGTCTGTATATTGTCTGACATTTATAAGCATTTAGTAACAGCACCACCAAGTTTACACAGGAGGTTTACTGCCAGCTACTCATCATAGCATGCCTAGAGGGCAGGTGGTGTTAGCACTGGCATTTTATGGGTCAGGAAACAGACTCCAAAAGATGACACACGGGGAATTTGAGGCAGAACCATGATTAGAATTCTTCATACTCGAAACTGTACATGACCCAAGACATAAAACACGTACTGAGTTAAGTGAACTATCATCATTTTATGATTGACCCATTAATGAAAACACTAACTTCTCTAGGAAACCATTCTCAACCAATCCAGCCCACAGTATGTCTTCCTAAAGCACTCCCTCCCCAACCACCTCCCAAACTCCTAACACATATGTTGGTATTTAATCAGATTCTCTTTCTATAAACAGAAACAAACTTGTTGCCATCGAGTCGATTCAAACTCATAGCGACCCTGTAGGACAGAGAACTGCCCCATAAGGTTTCCAAGGAGTGGCTGGTGGATTTGAACTGCTGACCTCTTGGTTAGCAGCTGTGGCTCTTAACCACTATGCCACTTTATGTAGTCACTATTTTTTAATTGTTTACATTGCTTTTCTTTTGGATTATTATCTCCTTCAGGATACTCTTATTTGTATTACTATATCAGTTCTCCTAGTTCCCATTGAGTTGACTTCGATTCATGGCAACCTCATGCGTATCAGAGTAGAGCAGTGATCTATAGGGTTTTCGATGGCTGATCTGTCAGAAGTAGATCACTAGACTTTTCTTCCAAGATACCTCTGGGTAGACTCAAACCTCCAACCTTTTGGTTACTGGTCAAGCAAGTGCACCACCCAAGGACTCTCCTACCACTCCTAGTATCGTGCTTATTTTCAGGTGGGGCTGGGAATTTATTACCTCATGGCTATCACTACCCTGCATGGCTACTAACTGAGTACAAGAAACTATAACAAAAGTGAGTCAGAAGGTGTTCCTCAGCTTAACCCAAAAAAGAATACTGGACTAACCCCTCCCAGGCTCTGCCTCCCAGGTTACCTCTGAACCAAGCAAGTAACAGTCATCGTCTCCCTGCAGCCCTTGCCGTAGTCAGGCTGGGAGGATACTGTTTTGTGAACAGCCCTCTTGGCCTTGGAAGTTTATGTAGAAACAGGTTCATGACCTAACCTTTAAGTGAGGGCCCACAGATTGCCAAGTTGCCTTGGGGAACTGGGCAGCAAAGACAGAATTGAAGAAATGGCCTGCCTTGTATGTGCAAATCAACAAACTCAAGATTACTTAATTCTTTATAGTGAAGCTGCTCTGTCACGACACGTATACATGTAAGTCCACCTGTCTACCCAACCAGCTTCCCATTTAATGTGATAATACAGAGAAAACCAAAATCATGTTTACTTAAGAGAAAATAAAGTTAGACTTCTGGGCAACATGGCGTATAGACAGAAGCACCACGTCATCCCTCCACAGCAAAGATCCAAAAAACTAAGTCAAACAGACACACGACAATCCTGAAACCCTAAGCATCAAATGAAGAGATAAAGAACTCAGCCAAGCACCAAATGGAATAAGAAATTGACAGAGAACAGAGAGCGAGGAGACATACATGCAGAGGTCCCCTATCAGCTAATGCAGCACAGATCTGTGGTTTTGGACTCCTATTAGAGATTGGTGAACAGGGGATATGGGAAAGCAGCTTCATGGAGCTTCCAGCAGGAGACAGAACAACCAGTAACCAGCGATATACGCTTTCCTACCCCCGACACTTCTTCACAACTACTCAGCCTCCTCTGTTTCCTGTGGCCACAGTCTCTTAGCCAGGAAGCACAGGCTTCACCCCAGTGCCACTTGGATTCTACTCGACTGCACTGGCCAGCTCCCTGAGTGCCATTTGTTGGCTGCTGCCGTTGCTTTTTTCCGCTTCTTTTGATTTCTTCCATACCTCTCACCACCTCCCTCTCCTTTCCCTCAAATACCTGGCTCCTTGTGTCATCTTTGCTTCTTCCTGAAAGGCTGTGAAATGCTGCTCAACTGTGAAACTGCTTCCCGGGCCCATGCCACCATGCTGGTGGGATCCTTGGGGCTTATTTTTTTGTTTTGGTTTGTTTGTTTTCTTGGCGTGGGAGCCCATTCTAGCTGGACAATGCTGCACAGCTTGAGAGCCAATCCTTTAGTCTGCACAGACATGCAGTGGGATCTCTGCAGGCATTTCTTTTTTACTGTTTTTTTTTCTTTTCTTTTCTCTCTTCTTCCCTTTTTGACTTTCTTCATTTCTCAGTTTCTCGTCTGTCTATACTTACCTTCTCTTCCTGTCTCCTGAATACCTGGCACTGTGTGATACCTCTACCCCTTCTAGCCAGCCTGTACTTCATGGCCTGGGAGCAATTTCCCCATCCTCGCAGCTGCACCAGTGGGATCCCTGGTGGCTTTTGGGTTTTTTTTTCCTCTAATTTTTGTTTATTCTTTTTTTTATTTTACCCTTTTAATTTCTTTCTTTTTCTTTTTCCTTTTTGTTTTTCTCCATTTCTCAGTCTCTCATCTCTCCACTCCAATGGCAAGCTCCCTTAGCCTCTTTTATGTTTGATTGTCTGTGTGTGTATATGTTTTTGGCTCCTGTTCGTCTTTCCTCTCTCTCCTCTTTCCCATACCCATCTTAGCTCCACATAACACAATCTCCCCCCCCCTTCCTGCTTACCTGCACCATGTGCTGAACATCATACCCCCAAGCAGCACAGGTATGGCCTACGAGAACTTGCCCTGCACTGATTCCTGGCCTGCCCTGTTGGCCCTAGTACCTGCCACAAACAACCCACCCCAGCGCTTCCCCTTCAGCTGGACCTGCCCTGCTGTACCATACCTGAGTGATTGACCCTGCCCATTGGAGAATGAGGGGAAAAGAATCGTGCCCACAGATGATCAAACAACAAAGAATGTACAGCCTGCCTGCTTAGACATAACCAAATAAAACAATCAGGACAAAACAAACAAATCTACAGTCAATAAATGAGGAAAATAACTACTGAATGTCCCTAAGATAGCAGACAATATCAAAACATAAACAAAAACAGGACAGGATGGTTCCAGTATTGTCAAAATAAAACACCAGATGATTTTCCAGTAGAAGAAAAGGCACTAGAATTACTTGATAGGGAATTCAAATCTCTAATATTCAGAGCTATCCAAGAGTTGAAGAAAAAGCAGATGAAAATGAAGAAAAAATAGACAAATTTATGGAAAAGGAAGACAAATTCATGGAAAATACAGACCAAAAAATGGAAGAATTCAAGAAAATAATACAGGAACAAAATTCCAAAATAAATTTACAACTAGAAATTATACAAAAACAACAATTAGAAATCCAAAAGATAAACAATGAGATTTCAGAAATGGACAGTGTTGTAGAAGGGCTGAGGAGCTGGTTTGAAATGATGGAAGACAGATCAGCAAAATTGAAGACAAACACTTAGATACAACTCTGTTTCAGGAACAATCAGAAAAGAGAACGAAGAAAAATGAACAAACCCTAAGAATTATGTGGGACACAATCAAAAGCAAAATTTTGCAAGTGATCAGAGTTCCAGAACAGGGGGAGAAAACAGAAACCACAGAGAGGATCACTGAAGAACTGCTGACAGAAAACTTCCCCAGTATCATGAAAGATGAAAAGCTGACCATCCAAGAAGCTCAATGAACCCCATATAAGATAGACCCTAAAAGAAAATCACTGAGGCGTATCATAATCACACTTGCTAAAACCAAAGACAAAGAAAGAATTCCAAGAGCAGCTTGAGAAAAACAGGTCATATACAGAGAAGAAACAATAAGACTACGCTTGGATTATGTGGCAGAAACAATGCAGGCAAGAAGGCAATGGGATGACATATATAAAACCTTGAAAGAAAAAAATTGCCGGACAAAAATAATATATCCTGCAAAACTCTCGTTCAAATTTGGTGGTGAAATTAAGACATTTCCAGATAAACAGAAATTAAGGGACTATGTAAAAACCAAACCAAACTTACAAGAATTATAAAAGGGAATCCTTCAATCTGAGAACAAACAACATCAGACCACAGGCTGAATCTAGGATGCAGGATCTTACCAGCCAGATACCAACCTAGGAAATGAACTCTCAAGGACTATCCAAAACCAAAAGAATTACAACAGGGAACCAGAGAGGTTAATCTGTAAATGACAACAACATCAGAACAATAAAAGAGAGAATAAATGGTGTAGGTATAGAACTTTCTAATGGAGAGGAAGGCAAGGTGATACCAAGTAATAATAGACTGGCTCAAATCTAGGAAGATAAGGGTAAATTTCAAGGTAACCACAAAGAAAGTTAACAAACCTACTCATCAAAATAAAGAACAAAAACATAAAGTCTCAGTAAAAACAAAACATACAAAAACAAAAGAAACGGAAAAAAAATCCACAAACCAAAGGAATTCAGCACAGGAGAGTATCAGGAACAAAGAAAACATCAGCACCACAATAAAAAAAAAAATCACTACAAAATGACAACAATAAACTCACAGGTATCAATAATTACACTGAATGTAAATGGCCTCAATGCACCCATAAAGAAACGGAGAGTGACAGAATGGATAAAAAACCAGGATTCATCAATATGCTGTCTACAAGAGACACACCTTAGAAACAAAGACATAAATTTATTAAAAATCAAAGGATGGAAAAAAATATATCAAGCATACAGCTAGCAGAAAAGAACAGGAGTGGCAATACTAATCTCAGATAAAAGATACTTTAAAACAAAATCCACCATAAAAGACAAAGAAGGACACCATATAATGATTAAGGGGATGATCCATCATGAAGACATAACCATAATAAACATCTGTGCACCCAGTGTCAGGGCTCCAAAATACATAAAACAAACTCTAACAGCACTGAAAAGAGAAAATGACAGTTACACAATAATACTAGGAGACTTCAACACATCACTCTTGGCAAAGGACAGAACATTTAGAAAGAAACTCAACAAAGATACAGAAGACCTAAAGGGCACAATCAGCCAACTTGACCTCACAGACATATATAGAACGCTCTACCCAACAGCTGGAAAGTACACATTCTTTTCCAATGCACATGGAACGTTCTTCAGAATAGACCACATCTTAGGCCACAGAACTATCCTCAACAAGATCCAAAACATTGAGATAATACAAACTATCTTCTCTGACCACAATGCCATCAAGGAAGAAATTAAGAACAGGAAGAGCAAGGAAAAAAAATCAATTACACAGAAACTCAATAACACCCTGCTTACAAACTACTGGGTGCTAGAAGAAATCAGAGATGGAATAAAAAAAATTCCTAGACTCAAACAAGAATGAAAACACATCATACTAAAACCTTTGGGACACAGCTAAGGCAGTCCTCAGAGGACAATTTATAGCAATAGGTGCACACATCAAAAAAAGAAGAAAGGGATAAAAATCAAAACATTAACTACAGAACTCAAACAAATAGAAAGAGAACAGCAAAAAAAAAAAAACAAAAAACAAACAAAAAAAAAAAACCCATAGCCACTAGAAGAAAGGAAATAATACAGATCAGAGGAGAAATAAATGATATAGAGAATAGAAAAATAGAAAGAATCAATAAAACCAAAAGTTGGTTCTTTGAAAGAATCAACAAAATTGACAAACCACTTACCAGACTGACAAAAGAAAAACAGGAGAGGATGCAAATAACTCAAATAAGAAATAAAATGGGGAACATTATAACAGACCCAACAGAAATAAAAAGGATCATAACAGAGTATTATGAAAATCTATACGCCAACAAATTTGAAAACCTAGAGGAAATGGATAAATTTCTAGAAACTCTACCTACCCAAACTAACACAAAATGATGCTGAAAATCAGAATAGACCCATAACAAGAGAAGAGATTGAAAAGGTAATTTAAAAACTCCCAACAAAAAAATGCCCTGGCCCAGATGGCTTCACTATAGGATTCTACCAAACATTCAGAGAAGAGCTTGTATCAGTACTACTAAAACTATTTCAGAGCATAGAAAAGGAAGCAACACTTCCAAATTCATTCTATGAAGCCAGCATAATGCTGATACCAAAACCAGGCAAAGATGCCACAAAAAAAAGAAACTTACAGACCAATAGCTCTCATGAATATAGATGCAAAAATTCTCAACAAAATTCTAGCCAATAGAATTTAGTATCATATTAAAAAAATAATACACCACAAACAAGTAGGATTCATACCAGTTATGCCAGCATGGTTCAACATTAGAAAATCAATCAATGTAATCCACCACATAAAGAAAAGGAAAGATTATCTCAATTGACACAGAAAAGGCATTCGACAAAGTCCAACACCCATTCCTGATAAAAACTCTCAATCAAATAGGTATAGAAGGGAAGTTTCTCAACATAATAAAGGGCATCTATGCAAAACCAATAGCCAACATCATTCTTAATGGAGAGAGGCTGAAAACATTCCTGTTGAGAACAGGAACAACACAAGGATGCCCTTTATCACCACTCCTATTTAACATTGTGCTAGAAGTCCTAGCTAGAGCAATAAGGCAAGAAAAAGAAATAAAGGGCATCTAAATTGGTAATGAAGAAATAAAACTGTCCCTGTTTGCAGATGATATGATACTATACATAGAAAACCCTAAAGATTCCATGAGAAAACTACTAAAACTAATGGAAAGATTCAGCAGAGTAGCTGGATACAAAATAAACATACAAAAATCAGTTCCTATACACCAATAAAGAGAACAATGAAAATGAAATCAGGAAAACAATACCATTTATAATAGCCTCTAAAAAAATAAAATACTTAGGAATAAATCTAATCAGGGACGTAAAAGACCTATACAAAGAAAACTACAAAACACTACTGCAACAAACCCAAAGGGATCTACATAAATGGAAAAACATACCATGCTCATAGATAGGTAGACTCAACATTGTGAAAACGACAATTCTACACAAAGAAATCTACAAATACAGTGCAATCCTGATCCAAATACCAACTACATTCTTTAAAGAGATGGAAAAACTAATCATTAAATGTATATGGAAAGGAAAGAAGCCCTGGATATGTGAAGCACTATTGAAGAAGAAGAATAAAATTAGGAGGACTTGCACTGCCTGACCTCAGAATCTACTATACAGCTATGGTAGTCAAAACAGCCTGGTACTGGTACAACGACAGATACATTGACCAATGGAACAGAATTGAGAACCCAGAGGTAAATCCATCCACCTACAGACACCTGATCTTCGACAAGGGCCCAAAGTCCATCAAATGGGAAACAGACAGTCTTTTTAACAAATGGTGCTGGCAAAACTGGATGTCCACCTACAAAAAAAATGAAACAGGACCCATACCTCACACCATATACAAAAACTAATCTAAAATGGATCAAAGACCTAAATATAAAGCCAAAAACTATAAAGTTCATAGAAGAAAGAATAGGATAAATGCTAGAGGCCCTAATACACAGCATTAACAGTATACAAACCATAGCCAACAACACACAAACTCCAGAAGATAAGCTAGATAACTGAGATCTTCTAAAAATTAAACACTTATGTTCATCAAAAGACTTCACCAAAAGAGTAAAAAGAGAACCTACAGACTGGGAAAAAAATTTTGGACGTTACAAGTCAGACAAAGGTCTAATCTCTAAAATCTACAGGAAAATCCAACACTTCTACAACAGAAAGACAAATAATCCAATTAAAAAATGGGCAAAGGAAATGAATAGACACTTCACCAAAGAAGACATTCAAGCAGCCAACAGACACATGAGGAAATGCTCGCAATCACTAGCCATTAGAGAAATGTAAATTAAAACCACAATGAGATACCATCTCACTCCGGCATTACTGGCACGAATCAAAAACATTGGAAATAACAAATGTTGAAGAGGCTGTGGAGAGATTACTCTTATGTATTGCTGGTGGGAATGCAAAATGATACAACCATTTTGGAAATCGCTACGGCTGTATGAAAATGGCCAGTGTTGCAGACCCTGTTGATAGCCTACCCAGAATTTCCCTGACCTATTCACCTGCAGGAGGATAGACATTTGCCCACTGTTGGCTTCTCATCTGAAGCACAGAGCCTTTCTCCTTCTCTGCCTGGGAGTTTTCTCAGGGATTTAAAGCCCCCAGAGGCAATCTTCAACCAATGAGGGGGCAGCTGGAGGATAAATACCAAAGCTTCTTTGATCTTCCCTGGGAAATTTCTGAAGTGTATTCTACAGTTACTCAAAGTTACCCTGTTAGGACAAGCCCCAGTTGTCCACCGATTACTTATGATCGGCTTTCTGCTTCTCTGTCTCACTTTGCCCACTCCTTCAGTCGTGCTTCCTGGGATTGTCTCCCAAATAACTACCTAAACTCAGCCTCATCTCAGGATCTGCTTGTTAGGAAGAACCAAGCTAAAATAGCCATCTAAAAACTTATCTATGGTTCAAATCCACCCAGCAGTGCTGTGGAAGAAAGACCTGGTTATCCACTTCTATAAGATGAAAACACTATGAAGTACAGTTCTACTCTGAAGCACGTGGGGTCATCATAAGTCAAAGTCAACTTGATGGCAACGGGTTTGGTTTGATTTGGATACTGTCTCTACACACCTACCATTACCAGCCAGATATTTGACATCTCTTCTTTAAATTTTATACTGGCCCTGTAAGATGACTTCTTATTATCCCTATTTTACAGATGAGGCAATTGAGGCTTAGAGAAATTAAGTAACTGTCAAGGTCCTCCAACTGTTGGGTTGTGAAGTTGGGAATGGAACACAAGTTAGTTCATGTGTTTCCCACCACCTCTCCCTACCTCTAATGAAATCACTTGGTTTGGCTTGGACGTGACCTAAGTTGAGAGGCTGTGGAAGATATGAAATGAAGATGAATTTGTCTGAGTCTTTGCTAACCTTGTTGTCCAGGTTCTGCATGTGCTGCCAGAATGTTCATGCAGCCATCTGGCCCCAGAGAGGAGCTCTGTGGAGCCCAGAAGGTATATTGTAAAAATATTATAGTTTGTACCATGTCTCTTCTCAAATAATCCACTTCTCTAGGAAAGTTATTTCATTTTACTTGGATCCACAATCAACACCCATGGAAGCAGCAGTCAAGAAATCAAAAGATGCATTGCATTGGGCAAATTGACTGCAAAAGACCTCTTTAAAGTGTTGAAAAGCAAAGATGTCACCTTGAAGACTCAGGTGAGTCTGATGCAAGCCATGGTATTTTCAATCACCTCATATGCATGTGAAAGCTGGACGATGAATAAGGAAGACCGAAGAACTGACGCCTTTGAATTGTGCTGTTGGAGAAGAATATTGAATATAGCATGGACTGCCAAAAGAACGAACGAATCTGTCTTTGAAGAAGTACAACCAGAATGCTCCTTAGAAGCAAGGATAGTGAGACTGTGTCTCACATACTTTGGACATGTTATCAGGAGGGATTAGCCCCTGGAGAAGGAAATCATGCTTGGTAGAGTAGAGGGTCAGCGAAAAAGAGGAAGACCCTCAATGAGAAGGATTGACCCAATGGCTGCAGCGATGGGCTTAAGCATAACAATGATTGTGAGGATGGTGCAGGACCAGGCAGTGTTTCATTGTTGTACGTAGGGTCACTATGGGTCGGAACCCACTCGAAGGCACCTAACAACAACAAGGAAAGTTGGGAAAGAACTAAAATAAATACTTGCTAAGGATATATTTAAAAAAAAAAAAAAACTTACCCAAAAAATAATAAATTGTTGTTAGGTGCCTTCCGGTCGATTTCGACTCATAGGAACTCTATATGGCAGAGTAGAATTTCCCCATAGGGTTCTCTGGCTGTAATCTTTACAAAAGCAGATCGCCAGATCGTTCTGCCTTAGAGCTGCTTGGTGAGTTCGAACCGTCAACCTTTCAGTTAGCATCTGAACGCTTAACCATTGTGCCACCAAATCTCCTTAAGAAAGAAAATGGAGCAAAGACCAATATTTCACATCTTGGCCAGTAGATTGTTTACTACTACTAGTCACGTGCTCTACATGAAAACATAAGCACTTGCATCACTAACATAAAAGCTGCCTGAAATCTCCTTCCTTTCTGAGCCATCCTCACTCTCTTCCAGCCCCTTTAATGCATTTCTTCATGATTTTGAGTGCAAATAGAATGCCAATCCCCATTTCTTCAGTGGTCATTCTTTAGTGCACACACATTGTCTTTAGGGCTATTTAGAAACAGCCCTGTCACCTTCAATGATTGTTCTGCAAAGAATCTGGAGACACAGTGATTTGAAATGTCAGCAGATTTAAACAAACCAAAGTGTCTGCTAAATCCAACCAATAGGTTAATAGTCTTTGTTTATACAGCTGTGGCTTGATATAAACCTGCAGCAGTAGGCAAGTACCACATAAATAACTTGCTGAGGAGTGCTTGAGGCCAATTCATGAAGCAATAGATGTTTTAAATTAGAAAGTCAAAGACTCTTTGAAACCTCAAACTGTTTACAAAAGAATTGAGACTTCTCTTTCTGCAGAAAATAATGGAAACTTTTAGCACTTCTAGAACATTCTCTACTAAGAATTGTTTTGTATTCCAATGATTAACTATCCCATGGCTGGTCCCCACCCTTCCTCTTTTTTGACCCTCATTTCTCATATTAGTATACCTTTTCCTTCTTCAGTTCTTGCTTTTATGCTACTTGGCATTTAGAGACAGATTAAAATCTTTAGAAGGTAAATTAGGATGTGCTGATACATAATTCAAAATCAACACAATTCTAAAGCATAAAAGGAGCGTAAGAAAGACAACAAACTTCTAATATTTCCTTTGTTGAATATTTTGATGGTTTTTTTGAAATAGCAAATATCAAAATCTTTCAAAAATATTTCTTTTCTTTTCTGATACCCTGAGCATGGGCTGACTTTGTCTATTTAGTAACCCAGCAGTGACATATCCAAGATTATTGATCAGTTTGCAATATAGAATTATGAAATGAAAAGCTGACTGAAGTCCCGAGTCACATATTCAAGTACACCCCATATATATACTAAGAGACAAATATTAGAAGCAAAGACTTAAAAGCTTCCCCAGATTTGGCCCTCTGGGTAGTATTCAGAGAGGTAATGAATTGATTTTGCAGGAAAGTAGCAAGTCTTGTCAAGAAAAGCCATTGTGATGCCAGTTGTTAGGTGCCGTCGAGTCATTTCTGACTCATAGCGACCCTGTGTACAACAGAATAAAGCACTGCCCTGTCCTGTACCATCCTCACAATTGTTGCTATGCTTGAGCCCATTGTTGCAGCCACTGTGTCAGTCCATCTCATTGAGGGTCTTCCTCTTTTTCACTGATACTCCACTTTATCAAGCATGATGTCTGTCTCCAGGGACTAATCCATCCTGACAACATGTCCGAAGTATATGAGACATAGTCTTCACATCCTTGCTAATAAGGAGCATTCTGGTTGTACTTCTTCCAAGACAGAATTGTTTGTTCTTTTGGCAGTCCATGGTGTATTCAATATTCTTCACCACAATTCAAAGTTGTCAGTTCTTCTTTGGTCTTCCTTATACATTATCCAGCTTTTGCATGCATATGAGGTGATTGAAAACACTATGGCTTGGGTAGGTGCACCTTAGTACTGAAGATGATGTCTTTGCTTTTCAACGCTTTAAAGAGGTCTTTTGCAGCCAATTTGTCCAATGCAATGAGTCTTTTGATTTCTTCACTGCTGTTTCCATGGGTATTGATTGTGGATTCAAGCAAAATGAAATCCTCCACAACTTCAATCTTTTCTCCATGTGTCATGATGTTGCTTATTGATCCACTTGTGAGGATTTTTGTTTTCTTTATGTTGAGGTGTAATCCATACTGAAAGCTGTGGTCTTTGATCTTTATCAGTAAGTGCTTCAAGTCCTCTTCACTTTCAGCAACCAAGGTTGTGTCATCTGCATAATCTAGGTTGTTAATGAGTCTTCCTCCAATCCTGATGCCCCGTTCTTCTTCATATAGTCCATCTTCTTGGATTATTTGCTCAGCATACAGGTTGAATAGATATGGTGAAAAGATACAACCCTGACGCACACCCTTCCTGAATTTAAACCATGTAGTATCCTCTTGTTTTGTTCGAACAACTGTCTCTTGATCCACATACAGATTCCGCATGAGCACAATTAAGTGTTCCAGAATTCCCATTCTTTGCAATTTTATGCATAATTTGTTATGATCCACACTGTCAAATGCCTTAGCATAGTCAATAAAACACAGGTAAACATCTTTCTGGTATTCTCTGCTTTCAGCCAGGATCCATCTGACATCAGCAATGATATCCCTGGTTCCACATCCTCTTTGAAATCCGGCTTGAATTTCTGGCAGTTCCCTGTCGATATACTGCTGCAGCTGCTTTTGCATGATCTTCAGCAAAATTTTCCTTGCTTATGATATTAATGATATTGTTCAATAATTTCCACATTCAGTTGGATCACCTTTCTTAAGAATAGGAATAAACATAGGTCTCTTCCAGACGGTTGGCCAGGTAGTGGTCTTCCAAATTTCTTGGCATAGACGAGTGGGCACTTCCAGCCCTGCATCTGTTTGTTGAAACATCTCAATTGGTATTCCATCAATTCCTGCAGCCTTGTTTTTTGCCAGCGTCTTCAGTGCAGCTTAGACTTCTTCCTTCAGTACCATCGGTTCCTGATCATATATTACCTCCTGAAATGATTGAACGTCAACCTATTTTTTTGCTATAGTGACTCTGTGTATTCCTTCCATCTTCTTTTGATGCTTCCTGCATCGTTTAATATTTTCCCCATAGAATCCTTCAGTATTGCAACTTGAGGCTTGAAATTTTCTTCAGTTCTTTCAGCTTGAGAAATGCTGAGCATGCTCTTCCCTTTTGGTTTTCTATCTCCAGGTCTTTACATATGTCATCATAATGCTTTACTTTGTCTTCTGGAGCTACCCTTTGAAATTGTCCATTCAGCTCTTTTACTTCATCATTTCTTCCTTTTACTTTAGCTACTTGATATTCAAGAGCAAGTTTCAGAGTCTCTTCTGACATCCAGTTAGGTCTTTTCTTTCTCTCCTGTCTTTTTAATGATCTCTTGCTTTCTTCATGTCTGATGTCCTTGATGTCATTCCACAACATGTCTGGTCTTCGGTTTTAGCGTTCATCACATCAAATCTACTCTTGAGATGGTCTCTAAATTCAGGTGGGTTATACTCAAGGTCGTACTTTGGCTCTCGTGGACTTCTTTGAATTTTCTTCAGTTTCAACTTGCGCTTGCATGTGGTTTGGCTGGTCTGATCTGCAGTTGGCTCCTAATCTTGTTCTGAGTGATGATACTGAGCTTTTCTATAATCTGTTTCCACAGATGTTGTGTTTGATTCCCGTGTATTCCATCTGACGAGGTCCATGTGTATAGTCACCGTTTATGTTGGTGAAAAAAGGTATTTGCAATGAAGAAGTCATTGGTCTTATAAAATTCAATCATATGATCTTTGGCATTGTTTCTATCACCCAGGCCATATTTTCCAACTACTCATCCTTCTTCTTTGTTTCCAACTTTCACATTCCGATCACCAGTAACTATCAGTGCATCCCAATTGCATGTTCAATCAATTTCAGACTGCAGAAGTTGGTTAAAATCTTCAGTTCCTTCATCTTTGGCCTTAGTGGTTGGTGCATAAATTTGAATAATAGTCCTATTAGCTTCCTTGTAGACGTATGGATATTATCCTATCACTGACAGCATTGTACTTCAGGATAGATATTGAAATGGCCTTTTTGACAATGAATGCAGTGCCATTCCTCTTCAAGTTGTCATTCCTGGCATGGTAGACTATATGATTGTCTGATTCAAAATGGCCAATACCAGTCCATTTCAACTCTCTAATGCTTAGGGGATCAATCTTTATGCATTCCATTTCATTTTTGATGATTTCAAATTTTCCTAGATTCATACTTCATACATTCCACGTTCCAATTATTAACGGGTGTTTGCAGCTGTTTCTTCTCATTTTGAGTCCTGCCACATTAGCAAATGAAGGTTCCAAAAGCTTGACTCCATCCACATCATTAAGGTCGACTCTACTTTGAGGAGGCAACTCTTACCCAGTCGTATTTTGAGTGCCTTCCAACCTGAGGGGCTCATCTTCCGGCACTATATCAGACAATGTTCCACTATTGTTCATAAGTTTTCACTGGCCAATTCTTTTCAAAAGTAGACCGCCAGGTCCTTCTTCCTAGTCTGTCTTAGTCTGGAAGCTCAGCTGAAACCTATCCGCCATGGGTGACCCTGCTAGTGTTCGAATACCGGTGGCATAACTTCTAGCATCACAGCAATACACAAGCCCCCATAGTATGACAAACTGACAGGCACATGGGGGTGTGATGCCAGAGCCTCATCAAATAAAGGTGCTACCAGTGAAAATCAAATCAATCTACATCTCACCAATAAAGTGTCCCCAGCAGTTTCTCTGCCATCTCCTGAAAGCAAATTGATCTTAAAATAGGCACCAGAAAGGTCTGCAGCACAGATAATTTGTCAGCATTCGTGTTGGGCTTGTTTGCCAAAAACCTCAGCTGGGTTTGACATCCAGAAGATGAATGAGAGCAAATTGTCTGAGCGACTCATGTGGACTGAGATGAAGAGTCAAGTCTTAGGGCTCTTTCAGTTGACAAGGAGAGAAATCCAATGTAAACTAGCTCAAGGTAAAAAACCAAGAGGAGTTTATGAATCATGTAACTGGGAAGTCCAGGATTTTCAGAGAAATCCAAGGAACTTCATGCACGGCTAATCAGAGCTGTGTTCCTCTCTCTCAACTCTGGTGTCTGGAGTGTTGCAGTCACTCTGAAGACTAGAGCCTCTTTTTCACAGCTCTTGTAAGTCTTGGGGATCTCCTTGTTGGCTTGGCTTGCACCACTTGCCCTTTCCTTAGTCTCAAGTTATTTTGGCCAAGTCTGGGGCTCAAGGTCACCCCTAAATCTGACGGTGGAGGTGCCCACATATACAGACGAACTGGGAATGAGACAAGAATCGTACCCAAAAGATGCTGACCAAACAAGAAAAGACGTCCACTATGATGTCTTATTCTTCATCTATATCATAGGTTGATTGAAGGCAGAAACTGTGTCATGCGTCTTCATGTTTAAAGCAGCTAGCACAGGTCCTTGTCTCTAGTAGGTGCTCATCTCCATCTGGTGATGAATTAATTGACTGGTGCAGAACAATAACAAACTAGGGGATTTCCTCTGAACAAAGGCCATGCAATGGTAGCCTGTGGAGCAAAGATAAAGGACCTCATCAAAAGGTGTTACCTAGTCACATAGGTTATTAATTAATTTTCTATGGAAACCTGCTTATTTTGGAAAGTATTTTAACTTCAGATATGAAGCTCAAAGGTAGATGGGCTGGGACATCTGACTCCCTCTAGATCTAGATACACAACCACCTAGAAAAACATTTTTGAGGGGTGAATTTGTGGCTGATCCTGTACATAGATGTACTGGGTAGCTACTTACACAATATTTTGACAACTTTCACAAGCACTTTTGAGTTCCTAATTTCTCCCCAACCAGCTAACCAAAGCCTATGTGAGAGAATGTTACAGAAAAAACATTGGAATGGGCTCTAGTCACCATTCTGCTATGTGACTTTAAGCAAATCACTTGGTTTCTCTGACCATCAGTTGTCTATATAAAGCAAGGAATTAGTTCTCTTCGAGTTCTGCAGTCTATAACTCATGACTTACTGAGCTCTCCAACAGAGTATTGGCTCCCAGTGTTGGCTGCACGTTAGAATCAGCTCATGGACTTTAAAAATAACCCTAATGCCTAGGCTACTACCTAGACCAATTAAATAAAAATTTCTGGTAATAGGACCCAGGCATCAATATATATTTTAAATTTCCCCAGGTAATTCCAATGTGCAGCCAAGGTTGAGAACCTTTATAATATTTCATTCTGCAATTTTCTAGAAGAGCAACCCAAATAGGATTTAAAAAAAAAAAAGCTCTGGCAAAGCACACCTTCTGGAGACCTCCCTGTGCAGCCAATGTGGCCCTGCAGCTAGTGGCATCTGCCATGAGCACGTCACTTGCTGAAATAGAAATTATTTTCTTTGATTGATACTCCTAGTGCCATCTGGCACTCAGCATATTCAAGGCAAGCTTCCAGAATTAGGGTATTATTATACTGTGTTCTTAATTCTTAGTACAAATGGTTTACCTAAAGCCATTTCAGCCAGAGGATATTTTTCACTGTTAAGAGAATAGAAAACTTCAAGGTATCCCACATGTTGCATAATGAACTAGGAAATGAGAGGCACCCAACTGACAGTTTAATCATTTCCCCCTTCTTATGTAATAACACATATTTTTGTTCAATTATATGAATCATCAAATTTTCTCTAACAGCAGAATGCATTGAAAAGCAACAAGAAATATATCCTTGGCAATAGTTGCTTTTTAAAAGAAAAAAAAAAAAATCATGATCAGTTGAGCTTTCTGTGGTTCAATAATCCTAACCAGCATTTATGTCACTTTCAATGACAGGTTGGTCTGTCTCATTGCACCTTTTTTCCTAGGGAAAAAAATTGGTATACAATTCCGTGATTCATATCCATACCTCCTGCCTCATAATCACATGTTCCATGCAAGCCTGCCTCCTACATACAAGGGCTTGCTTTTTACCTTGGTTGTTTGTTCCTGGTCTCTGCTTTTGTGAGCTCTGTTACCTTTGAAAGTAGCAAGGCAGAAATAACTTGGGCTGAAGTTTCAGGAAGTTACCTTGTCTTCATGAAACCCTAGTCACTTAAAGGCTTCTAAAAATGTATCTGGCAGGATTCAAAGGCATGATATAAATGAAGTCAGTGGAAAGATGAGTCCTCTTCACTCCCTTTATCCTAAGCATTGACTACCAAGGAAATGTTGTTGTGATTAAATAAACAAAAGCCTCTGGGTTAAGCAAAGTTAATATCATGAAATATATTTTCCTGTTTGTATAGGGAGGTTCCTAGGCGTAAAGATGGTCTTGGGCCTACTTAAAGGCTTCAAACCCAGTGTTTTCTATACTTCATTGTTGATTTCCCTTCTATAAACCCAAATCAAACCCACTGCCATTGAGTCAATTCCGACTCATGGTGACCCTATAGGACAGAGTAGAACTGCTCCATAGGGTTTTCAAAGAGAGGTTGATGGATACAAACTACTGACCTCTTGGTTAGCAGTCGTGCGCTTAACCACTGTGCCACCAGGGCTAGGAATGGTCAAAGTCTATCTCTTATAATTTCACATCATAATCTGGATTTTGGGTTCTCTTAATTCTCACATAGTAACACCTTCCTGGAGTTGAGTAGTAGCTGCCCCCTTTAGCCTATCACTTCCGTATACCCACTCCCATCCTCTCCCAGCCCTACACAACCACTAATCTAGTTTCTGTCTCTAGATTTGTCTATTTTGAACTTTCATGTGAATGGAGTCATACAGTATGTGGTCTTTTGTGACTGGCTTCTTTCACTTAGCAGAATATTTTTCAAGGTTCAGCCATGCTGAGCTTTATTCCTTTTTATAGCTGAATGATAGTCCATTGTATAAACACATCATCACATTTTGTTTATCCATTTCATTTGTTAATGGACCTTTGGGTTATTCCTCTTCTAAATATTTTTAAATTGGTTGCCCAATGTTAGAAAAATTAGCAGATTGCATACAAAAATCTGGATTTCCAGCTTCTCTTGAAAACAATGACATTTAGCAACATGGATCCCATATTCACACTAGGCAACAGTTGGTTGGAGCCTATTGGGTTGCCCGTTGGGACTCTCCAATTTGCCACAATTCCTTCTCAGCCTATGTAGAATACTGGCCTGGTCCCAATATACACTGGAGCTTGGAAACCCTGATCTAAGCCACTCAGGATGCTAATTTCCCTTTGTAGCAAGTCAGGCTCTTCTTATGACCACATGCTCAGGAGTATTCAAAATTTCACACTGATCCCCATCTCTCAGGCTGACAAATGAAGGCCCATCTGATGGGCCTGGGGAGCCATTCTCTTCACCAATTACTGCCTGTGACCTTCCATTTTCCTTCTGCCTTCTTCTCCTCTATTGAAAGTGAAAGCAAGCCAGGACCCTAAACAAAAAGTTTTTAACCTCACTTTCCTCAAAGAACAAATTAGAGAAGGTCCCCGGGTGGTGCAAAGGGTTTGAGTTCAGCTGGTAACCAAAAGGTTGGCAGTTCAAACCCACCTAGTGGCACCTTTGAAAGAGAACCCCCACAGTGCTGTATTCTTTACCTGGCTTCCTTCCCTACAGTGTTGTATTGTAAAATTGTTTCCTTTGCTGGGCTCCTCATCCCCCTCAGCTTTGCATACGAATCCTGCTTTTGCTTGGAGGTTATATGTAAACCCCATTGCACCTGTGTAGTATGATTAAGAATGTTGCTGATGTAACCTGTATGAACTCCTTACTTGTAAACCTCTTTAAGAGTAATCTGCCTGCCTGCCCTTGGCGAGCGGTCTTGGCAGCAGTAAGCACTGACTGACTCCATTTCCTCGTACAATGAAATAAATGTGCCTTTTTGTTCTCCCAACTTGGTCTCTCGTTTATTGGCCAATACAAGTCTTGCCAAGCAAGAACCTGGGGTTTCCACCTGGTAACACTTGGAAGAAATAGGCCTGGTGATCTGCTTCTGTAAAGATTAAGCCAAGAAAATCCTATGGAGCAGTTCTACTCTGTAACACATGTGGTCTCCTAAGTCACAAATCAACACCAAAAACAAAATCTACAACAAAGAACAAATTAGAGCCTAAGCCATAAGAACAATTATTGCCAACCCATCTCAGATGGGAGTATCTCCTCAGAACAAACACCCAGCGGTGATTTTACTTGGCCCAAAGATTCCCAGGATCACACCGGAAAACTAAGGGAATTGCCCAGGTTAAGCAAGGATTCAGCACTTTTGGTTCTGAAAGAGCTTTTAGATAAAATGCAAACGTTCCAGAAGCCCTCTGGATATTTTGTTGGTAAAACAAATATTGAGGGACTTCCAGGGATCTTCCAGATAATTAATCGAATCTACCCCCTTTCCATACAGTTACCTCATTTAGTGTAGACCTGGCCTCTATAACCGAACAAGATAGGATGAACTGTAAATAGACTGAACTTTCCTTGATGCTTTAGCATAACAAAAACATTAATGATAAATCTGAAATGTAAATTGTTGGGTGTGGCCTGAGCCAAGATAAGTGAACAGGGCCAATTTCTGCAAGTGGAAGTCTGTGCTTAATTAACATGTCATCAGATTCCTTAGGGTCTTATAGTAATCTGGTTTTCCCCACAGACAGTCTTTTCTGAGAGAAAATATATATATATATATATATATATGCATATAGATACATACATAATTGGACATACATTGGTTAAGGTTTGATTGTGCTTTTCTTCTAGAACTTTCAAGAAACACGATTAGATGCACTAGGAGCTTGATGCTTCCTAGTTTGTTTTTAATACAAATGAGGAGTGAGAGGCTGTGTCATTTTGTGAGGTACCACTTTAAACGGAGGCTTCTCTTTCCAACAATCTTATTAACTTTCTGGTTAAAACTATCTCCTTAGCCTGATTCATGACTAGAAATTTACCTAACACAGTTTCCTAGACTTGTGTGTGTGTGTTATTACCAGGAACTAGAAGTGTGCAGCTGAACAGGTAATGGAGGAGCTGAAGGTCAATGTTTTAATTCATCAGTGCCGCCTCCTCCCAAAGTGCATGGAAGGCAGCCCACATCAGCCGCTGGTGAGAGGCAGGTGGGAGCGGAGGGCGCTGGGCACAGGTGGCCTGTCTGAGGGACTGCAGCAGAAGAAGTTAGCTGCTCTGAGCATGGGGCATGGGTGGGCTCCAGCAGACTCAGATAAAGGCCTTGCTCCCACGTGCAGTTACCTGGTAATAGTAATGACAATAATACAAAATAATAAGAGCTTATATAGTTCCAGTCCTCTGAGGAACCGAGAGTGCTCCTCAGCTGGGGTTCCTTGCTTTAGAGATAGAGTAGCTGATTACCAACCTGAGTGGAGGAGTCCCTGGGTGGTACCATTAATGTGCTTGGCTGCTAACCAAGAGGTTGGAGATTTGAGTCTACCAAGTGGCACCTCAGAAGAAAGGTCTGGTGATCTACTTCTGAAAAATCAGCCATTAAAACCCTATGGAGCACAGTTCATTCTGACACACGTGGGGTCACTGTGAGCCAGAATCTACTCCAAGGTAACTGGGACTGGGAACCCAAGTTGGGGGCTGCTCACAACTCAGTCCCCCCTTCCAAGGACACACGCCCCACACGTCTGCTACACACTCTACTCTTCTCTCCTTTGGGAAAGTCTCGGCTCCTACCATTTCTCCCTCCCCAACCCTCTAGGCCTGTTCAGGTCCTGCTAGTACAGATGTTGCAAACTCGCAGCTGAGGGGCTGAGTCCTGCCTGCAGGAGGCTTTGTTCATCCAGCAAAGTGTTTTATTTGTCTTTCCTCTGAAGGTCTTCACTCAGGCAGGCCTCCTCCTGCTCATTGTCTTACACTCGAAGCCACTTCACATGCTCCTGTCTGGCCCTAAATGTGAGTGTGGCCCCCAGGCCTTCATCACCTGGCTCCAAGGTCCTGACTCCGCACCTTCCAGTCACCCACTCTCATCACTCTTCCTCATGGTATCCTTGGCACAGGTAGTCCTATCACCTGACTTTATTCTTGTTAACGGTATAAACCAAACCAAACCAAACCAAAACAAAACAAAACAAACAAACAAAAAAACCCAAACCCGCTGCTGTCCAGTGGATTCTGACTCAAAGCGACCCTATAGGACAGAGCAGAACTTCCCCACAGGGTTTCCAAGGCTGTAAGCCATTACAGAAGCAGACTGCCACATCTTTCTTCCACAGAGCAGCTAAGTGGATTCGAACTGCTAACCTTTCGATTAGCAGCTGAGTGCCTAACCACTGTGTCACCAGGGCTCCTGTTGATGGTATGCTTATTCTCAATATTTTTTGTCTGCATGTGCTTTGCTTCCTCTTGGAGACAGTGAGCTCCTTGAAGACATACATGGACTTCAGTTACTTTTAGGTTGCATGTTCTTAGGGGTCATTGACAGTACCGTGGAGAAGAAGGGGATGGGAGAGAAGACAAGAAGAGAGAGGACAGAGGTAACAAAGAGTCAGCTCATTTCTTTCTGTAACACCCTTCAAGACATACAAAAGAGATTCATTATCCCCACTCCACAGATTGAATCACTGAAGCCCACAAATTATGATGAAATCCTCCACACACCGTCATCAGTGGATGGAGCCTGGATCTGAGCCTAGACTTTCAACTCAGAGCTCTTATTGCCAAGTTGTCTTTTCTTCCTTTAACCTGTCTAGATATTTCCCTAGAAGCAAGATGAAGCAATGGAAATATTTCTACTCTCTGGGTAAGGGGAAAAAACAAAGAAACCAGTTAAAAATTTCCTTTCAGTCATTCATGATAGAGGCAAATGAACAGAGTGGAGCAGATTGGCCAAGTTCAGCCACTTAGCTCAGCAAACCTCTGCTTGCCCTACACCTGTAGAAGAGTCCAGAAGTTCCTGAGTGCCTCACTCAGTCCCCAGGTATGTATTGAATGCTCCCGGGTGCTTTGAGTATGCTTGGTTCAAAATTCCTGACTAATGAAGCCAACTTGGGGATGTGTGGAATACAAAGCCTGAGGAATACAAGCCTGCCTTTGTTTAGCAGGAAAAAATCTGCTATTTTCTATCTTATTCTCAAGTCTCTAGGAAAATTGTAAGAATGACAAAGTCCCTCTCACACCTGTTCTCCCTCCCCCAGTCCGTGGAGGTGGGGCAGGAGAACAATTCAGAGCTTCCTGCCAGACTGTTGCTGGAGGCTGGGCTAATTTTAATTTCTTCTAGTAAAATAAGGACACATAATGTTTCTTGAGCTGAGCAAGTCCAACAACGAGGGGAGAGAGATGTATTTGGGAAAGGACAAAGTCTGTGTTTGGAGCGAGAGGAGTTAGGGCGCAGTAGATCTCTTTAATCTCCCATGAGCAGGGCCAGAGCAGGCAGAGCAGCAAAGCTCTATCCTCTTGGAGTGGTTTAAGGTCTCCAGCATCGCTCTGATAGTGGGGTGGAACAGTTGGTGCCAAGATCTCACTCCTGGAAGCCAGGTCAAACCGGGCCCCAATCCAGGAGAGGTCAGGTGACAGCCCACTTACTAAGAGCTTTGTGCCCCCCTTTCTTTTACATTGTGTGGCCCTGATCTCAATAATTGTCTAATAAGAGCCTCTGATTGTTGTTTAAGGAACCCTGGTGGCACAGTGGTTAAGTGCTCCACTGCCATCCGAGAAGTCGGTGGTTGGAACCCACCAGCAGCTCCATAGGAGAAAGATGTGGCAGTCTGCTTCCATAACGATTACATCCATGGAAATCCTCGAGTCGCTATAATGGACTTCATGGCAGTAAGACCGGGCTCACAAGATAGTTCCTACTCTGTCTCTGTCCTATTTCCTGAAGTTGTTTTCTTTGCAGAGACTTCCTTGAACTAGGTGACAAGAAACAGCTGGAACTGACGCGATCTTAATACCTATGATGACCTTCTGCCCTATCTGGAAGAAGACTGAAACTTTCTCAAAAAAAAAAAAAACGACAGCACGGACCTAATTAGAGGAGAAGTTCGACCGGCACTAAACCACCTTCCCCATCCAGTGCGCCTGCGCAGAGAATAAAAATTGACTAGGCCCTTTAAATCAAAATTTATAGAGCCCCAGCCCGCGAAACAGAGATGTATGCCCACTTCTTGCCCTTAACTCCATAAAACCCTTCCTCTGAAATTCCTAGGGAAGGCAGTCTTGGATGGCACACAGCCCCGACTGTCTCCTTGCTTGGCCAACCAATAAAGTTGCCTTTGGTTCTTCCCTACTAGGTCTCTGACATTTTGGCACTGGACAGAGATGCGCCAAGCAGAACCTGGAATACCTGGCAACAGCAGTGGGTTTGGGTTTAGTTGACATTTGTGTAGCCTTTTGGTTACATGATCACATTTGAGCCAAATTCGTCTCTCTGAGGTGAGTCTAGCCAAGGAGCCTGAGGCTCAGAGAAGTTGAATGAAGTGTCCAAGGTAACAGGAGCTGAGAGGGCAGTAGAATGCTTACTGATTTCTTAGAGCAGTGTTATGTCAGTGCCACAGGACTCAGGCAAAGCATAATAACAAGATGACCTGGGAATTCTCCTGAGCTCCAAAGGGTGAGGCCCTGAATTCCAAAAGCCCAAAGTAATTAAAGCCACCTTGGGCAGTTTCTTAATCCTGCCAAGCAATTGCTCTACTCCTGCCCAGCCTCAAGACACACCCTTACCTTTTCCCATATCTACAGTTAGGGTGACACATTCCCTTCTGACTGTGTCCTATTAGGTGACAGTGTGTTCTAATGAGATCCCCAAGTGAAGGGTCAAAGTTAAGATTTGGGTTCCATTCAAATGCACATATTTCTAGAAAGCCTCCAAGGTAGAAATTCATTGGCAGCATGTCAAAACGCCTGGGTTGACTGGTAGGGAAATAGATAATTCATTAACATGCTTCAAAATTCAAAATAATATAAAAGTACTCACTGAAAAGTTAATCCCATTTCCCCCACCATTACTACCATCTGTCCTATTTTCCACCTCCCCAAAATAACTATTTGATTAGATTCTCAAGTATCCTTCCAGTGTTTCTTTATGCAGATACAAGCAAATATGAATATATAGTCATCCCCATTCCTTACACAAAATGTAGTAAACTATATACGCTGTTCTTTCTGCATTTTGCCTTTTTAGTTAATGATACATCATGGCAATTGTTTATATCAGTTTACAGAAAGCTTCCTCACTCATAGTTATAACTGCATAATGTTTCATTATGTGCTTCCATCCCAATTCATGTAATCAGTCCCCTACAGATGGACCCATAGACTGTTTCCAGTCTTCGCTATTACAAAATAAAGCTGCAATAAAAAGCCTTGTACATGTACCATGTTATATGTATATAGGTATATATATATATATATATATATATATATAGGACATTTCCCAGAAATGAGTTTACTAGATCCAAGAGTCACTGCATTTGCAATTTTGAGGGATATAATCCAATTGACCTCCACAAGGCTGGTCCATTCACTCCCAAACAGGTATTGTAGGAGAGTGTCTGTTTGGCAGGAGAAATATTTGAGGCTAGAAAGTTCCCTATGCCGGAGGCATCCCTGAAGACACCATGGGAGAGAGAGGCAAAAGGAGGCAGAGATTTTTCTATACTAAGTCGCACCCAGAAGAACAGTGGAATGAATCTGAGATACCACATCCACTTGAGTTACTAAGAATCCTAGAAACTGTTCTGTACCATCATCTCCCTTTGGGAGACCTCTTTCAGAACAGAATTTGAACAACTGCGTAGACCCTTAGATAAAGCACTCAAAATGATTTGAGGTCAAAAAGACCAGTTTTTGAGTTTATGAGACTTTCAGGGTCAAGGTCAGACACTGTTTTGGCTCAAAGCCTGGTTAACGGTGGGAGGGCAGTAGGGCCAAGCAGAGGGGAGTCCTGGGAGTCAAGGCTCCTGTGTATAAAGCCATCTCTGCCTTTCCGCGACTTAACTAAGCTTTCTGAACTTCAGGCTCCTCATCTGTGAAATGATCCTTGCTCTGCCTCCTCTTGCAATCACTGAGGGACTCAGATAATGAGGATGGAAGCGCCTCACAAACTGCAATGTACTCTTCAGATATTGGTGTCATTATTTTTTTTTTTTTATATATATTTTATTGTACTTCAGGTGAAAGCTTACAGAGCAAATAGTTTCTCATGAAATAGTAGTACACATGTTGTTTTTTTTGACATTGGTTAACAACCCCACAACGTATTAAGCCTCTAAATTCTCAACCTTTTTTTTTTGATGAAAATTACAGTTGGCCAAAGATACACCGTTTCAAAATTTTCTACATTCACAGTTCAGTGACATTGACTACGCTCTTCCAACTGTGCTGTTATTCTCACTTAAGATGAAGGCTTACAGAACAAAATAGTTTTTCATTTAACAGTTACTACACATGTTGCCCTATAACAATGGTTAACAATCTCACAGCACATCAAGAATATCCTTACTCCACCTTGTGTTCCCTATCACCAGGGGGCTTCCTTGTCCCCTTCTGTCTTCTGGACCTTGTCAGTGGACTATTGTACCTCTTTAGTCTCATTTGTTTATTTATTTATTTATTTATTTTTATTTTATTTAAACACCATTTCAAAACTTTTTACTTACACAGTTAAGTGATATTGACTATGCTCTTCCAATTGTGCTGCCATTCTCGCCCAAGATGAAGGCTTACAGGACAAAACAGCCTCCCATTTAATAGTTACTACAAATGTTGCCCTATAGCAGTGGTCAACAATCTCACAATACATCGACAGTGTCCTTATTCAATTTGTGTTCCTTATCATCAGTTTCCTACTCTCCCTCTGCCTTCTGGCCCTTGTCACCGGACTCCTGTACATCGTTAGTCCCATTTAGTTTTACTGGGGTGTCCATTCCCAGGCTTAACATAGAACCTTGAAGGTAACTTCCCCTCTGAGCTGAAAGGGTGTCTGGGGGCCACACTCTCGAGGTTTCTCTAGTATTCTTTAGGCCAGTATATCTGGTCTTCTTTTTTTTTTTTTTTTTTTTTTTGGGAGTTAAAATTATGCTCTACATCCTACTCCAGCTCTGCCCAGAACCCTCTGTTGTGATCCTGGTCAAAGGAGTCATTGGTGGTAGCCGGGCACCATCCAGCTGTACTGGGCTCAGTCCCGTGGAGGCCTTGGTAGCTGTGGACAATTAGTCCTTCGGACTAATCTTTTCCTTGTATCCTGTTCTCTTCATTCTCCCTTGTTCCCGAAGGGATGAGATCAGTGGAGTATCTTAGATGGCCGCTCATAGGCTTTTAAGACCCCAGACACTACTCACCAAGGTAGAATGTAGAGCATTATCTTTATAAGTAGTGTCATGCCAATTGAGCTAGATGGTCCCCGAGATCATGGTCCCCAGAGCCCTCCGTCCAACAACTCAGTCCCTCGGGGGGTTTGGATGTGTCTATAGGGCCTCCATGACCTTTCCTTGTGCAGGTTGTGTTAGTTTCCCCTGTACTATGTACTATCTCATCTCTCACCCAAGTTACCACTTATCTATTACCTATTTAATATCCCCCCCCCCCCATCCCTGGTAACCAACAAGGATTGTTACATTTTGCATGTGAATTTTTTCATGGGTTTTTACAATAGAGGTCTCATACAATATTTGTCCTTTTGTGATTGACTTATTTCACTCAGCATGATGTCCTCCAGTTTCATCCATGTTATGAGATGGTTCACCGATTCATTGTTCTTTCTCGTTGCATAGTACTCCATTGTGTGTATGTACCATAGTTTGTGTATCCATTCGTCTGTTGATGGACATCGAGGTTGTTTCCATCGTTTTGCTATTGTGAATAATGCTGCCATGAACATAGGTGTGCATATGTCTATTCGAGTGATGACTCTTATTTCTCTAGGATATATTCCTAGGAGTGGGATTGCTGGATCGAATGGTACGTCTATTTCTAGCTTTCTGAGGAAACGCCATATCATTTTCCGAAATGGCTGTATCATTTTGCATTCCCACCAGCAGTGTATAAGAGTTCCCGTCTCCCCGCAGCCCCTCCAACATTTGTTATTTCCAGTGTTTTTGATTCGTGCCAGTAATGCCGGGGTGAGATGGTATCTCATTGTGGTTTTAATTTGCATTTCTCTAATGGCTAGTGATCGTGAGCATTTCCTCATGTGTCTGTTGGCCATTTGAATGTCTTCCTTGGTGAAGTGTCTGTTCATTTCCTTTGCCCATTTTTTGATAGGATTGGTTGTCTTTTTGTTGTAGAGGTGTTGGATTTTCTTGTAGATTATGGAGATTAGACCTTTGTCTGACTTGTACTGTCCAAAAATTTTTTCCCAGTCTGTAGGTTCTCTTTTAACTCTTTTGGTGAAATCTTTTGAAGAGCATAGATGTTTGATTTTTAGAAGATCCCAATTATCTAGTTTATCTGTTGGGTTTTTTGTGTTGATGTTTATGGTTTGTATCCTGTTAATGCCATGTATTAAGGTCTGAAGTGTTGGTCCTATTTTTTCTTCTATGAATTTTATAGTTTGAGGCTTTATATTCAGGTCTTTGATCCATTTTGAAGTAGTTTTTGTATATGGTGTGAGGTATGGGTCCTGTTTCATTTTTCTACAAATGGATATCCAGTTTTGCCAGCACCATTTGTTAAAAAGACTGTCTTTTCCCCATTTGATGTATTTTGGGCCCTTGTCAAAAATCAGGTGACCGTAGGTGGATGGATTTACATCTGAGTTCTCAATTCTGTTCCATTGGTCAATGTCTCTGTTGTTGTACCAGTACCAGGCTGTTTTGAGTACTGTAGCTGTATAGTAGGTTCTCAAGTCAGGTAGTGTGAGTCCTCCAACTTTATTCTTCTTCTTCAGTAGTGCTTTACTTATTCGAGGTTTCTTCCCTTTCCATATAAAGTTAATAATTAGTTTTTCCATCTCTTTGAAGAATGTTGTTGGTATTTGTATCGGAATTGCATTGTATTTGTAGATTGCTTTAGGTAGAATTGCCATTTTCACAATGTTGAGTCTGCCTATCCATGAGCATGGTATGTTTTTCCATTTATGTAGATCCCTTTGGGTTTCATGCAGCAGTGTTTTGTAGTTTTCTTTGTATAGGTCTTTTATATTCCTGGTCAGATTTATGCCTAAGTATTTTATCTTTTTAGGGGCTATTGAAAATGGTATTGATTTCCTGATCTCCTTTTCATCGTTCTCTTTACCGGTGTATAGGAATCCAACTGATTTTTGAATGTTTATCTTGTATCCTGCTACTCTGCTGAATCTTTCTATTACTTCCAGTAAATTTCTCGTGGAGTCTTTAGGGTTTTCTATGTATAGTATCATATCATCTGCAAACAGGGAGAGTTTAACTTCTTCATTACCAATTTGGATGCCCTTTATTTGTTTCTCTTGCCTTACTGCTCTAGCTAGAACTTCCAGCACAATGTTAAATAGGAGTGGTGATAAAGGGCATCCTTGTCTTGTTCCTGTTTTCAGGGGGAATGTTTTCAGCCTTTCTCCATTAAGAATGATGTTGGCTGTTGGTTTTGCATAGATGCCCTTTATTATGTTGAGAAATTTCCCTTCTATACCTATTTTATTGAGAGCTTTTATCAGGAATGGGTGTTGGACTTTGTCAAATGCCTTTTCTGCATCAGTTGAGATAATCATGTGATTTTTTTCTTTCCTTTTATTTATGTGGTGGATTACGTTGATGGATTTTCTAATGTTAAACCATCCTTGCATACCTGGTATGAATCCTACTTGGTCGTGGTGTATTATTTTTTTGATATGATACTGAATTCTATTGGCTAGAATTTTGTTCAGAATTTTTGCATCTATATTCATGAGAGATATTGGTCTGTAATTTTCTTTTTTTGTGATGTCTTTGCCTGGTTTTGGTATCAGCGTTATGCTGGCTTCATAGAATGAATTTGGAAGTGTTGCTTCCTCTTCTATGCTCTGAAATAACTTGAGTAGAACTGGTACGAGCTCTTCTGTAAATGTTCTGTAGAATTCTCCAGTGAAGCCATCTGGGCCAGGGCTTTTTTTGGTTGGGAGTTTTTTTATTACCTTTTCAATCTCTTCTCTTGTTATGGGTCTGTTCAGATTTTCAATATCACTTTGTTGTAGTTTGGGTAGGCCGTATGTTTCTAGAAATTTATCCATTTCCTCTAGGTTTTCAAATTTGTTGGAATATAGTTTTTCATAATATTCTGTTATAATCCTTTTTATTTCAGTTGGGTCTGTTGTAATGTCCCCCATTTCATTTCTTATTTGGGTTATTTGTGCCCTCTGCTGTTTTTCTTTTGTCAGTCTGGCCAGTGGTTTGTCGATTTTGTTGATTCTTTCAAAGAACCAACTTTTGGTTTTGTTGATTCTTTCTATTGTTTTTCTGTTCTCTATTTCATTGATTTCTGCTCTGATCTTTACTATTTCCTTTCTTCCGGTGGTTGTAGGCTTTTTTTGTTGTTCTCTTTCTATTTGTTTGAGTTCTGTAGTTAATGTTTTGATTTTGTCCCTTTCTTCTTTTTTGATATGTGCATCTATTGCTATAAATTGTCCTCTGAGGACTGCCTTTGCTGTGTCCCAAAGGTTTTGGTATGATGTGTTTTCATTTTCATTTGATTCTAGGAATTTTTTAATTCCATCTCTGATTTCTTCTATTACCCATTGATGTGTAAGCAGATTATTATTCAGTTTCCATGTGTTTGATTTTTTTTCCTTGCTCTTTCTAGTGTTAATTTCTACCTTGATGGTATTGTGGTCAGAGATGATACTGTGAATTATCTCAGCATTTTGGATCTTGTTGAGGATTGCTCTGTGGCCTAAGATGTGGTCTATTCTGGAGAACGTTCCATGTGCATTGGAAAAGAATGTGTACTTTGCAGCGGTTGGATGGATTGTTCTATATATGTCTATGAGGTCCAGTTGGCTGATTGTGTCCTTTAGGTCTTCTGTATCTTTGCTGAGTTTCTTTTTAGTTGTTCTGTCCTTTACTGAGAGTGGTGTGTTGAAGTCTCCTACTATTATTGTGGAACTGTCAATTTCTCTTTTCAGTGCTGTTAGAGTTTTTTTTATGTATTTTGGAGCCCTGTCATTGGGTGCATAGATATTTATTATGGTTATGTCTTCATGATGGATCATCCCCTTAATCATTATATAGTGTCCTTCTTTGTCTTTTATGGTAGATTTTGTTTTAAAGTCTATTTTATCTGAGATTAGAATTGCCACTCCTGCTCTTTTTTGATAGTTGTTAGCTTGATATATTTTTTTCCAACCTTTGATTTTTAATAAATTCACATCTTTGTTTCTAAGATGTGTCTCTTGTAGACAGCAAATAGATGGATCCTGTTTTCTTATCCATTCTGCCACTCTCCGTCGCTTTATGGGTGCATTGAGTCCATTTACGTTCAGTGTAATTATTGATAGATGTGAGTTTGTTGCTGTCATTTTGTAGTGCTTTTTTTTGTGATGCTGAAGTTTTCTTTGTTCTTCTTACTCTCTTGTGCTGAGTTCCTTTTGTTTGTGGATTTTGTGTTCATTTCTTTTGTTTTTGTAGGTTTTGTTTTTGTTGAGACTTTATGTTTTTCGTCTTTATTTTTATGAGTTGGTTTGTTAACTTTTTTTGTGGTTACCATGAATTTTACCCTTATCTTTATAATTTTGAAGCAGTCTACCGTTACTTGGTATCGCCTTGCCTTCTTCTCCTTTAGAAGGTTCTATACCTATGCCGTTTGTTCCCTCTTTCATTGTTTTGATGTTGTTGTTATCCTTTGATTGATTTCTCTGATTCCCTGTTGTATATCTTTTGTTTTTGGAAAGTCGTCTGTAGTTCAGTTCCTAGAATGGTATCTGGTTCATGTTAACCTGCGTCCTAGGTCCTAGGTCCTGCCTGAGGGCTTAAGCTGTTTGTCCTCAGATCAAAGAACTCCCTTTAATAATTCTTGTAAGTTTGGTTTGACTTTTGCATATTCCTTTAGTTTCTGTTTATCTGGAAATGACCTAATTTCACCATCAAATCTGAATGAGAGTTTTGCAGGATATATTATTCTTGGCTGACAATTTTTTTCTTTCAAGATTTTATATATGTCATCCCATTGCCTTCTTGCCTGCATGGTTTCTGCTGAATAATCTGAGCTTAGTCTTATTGTTTCTCCTCTGTATGTGACTTCTTGTTTTTCACGAGCTGCTCTCAGGATTCTTTGTTTGTCTTTAGTTTTAGCGAGTGTGAATATGATATGTCTTGGTGATTTTCTTTTGGGGTCTCTTCTATATGGGGTTCGTTGAGCTTCTTGGATGACCAGCTTTTCATCTTTCATGATATTGGGAAAGTTTTCTGTCAGCAGTTCCTCAATGATCCTCTCTGTGTTTTCTGTTTTCTCCCCCTGTTCTGGTATGCCAATCACTCGTACGTTTTTGCTTTTAATTGTGTCCCACATAACTCTCAGGGTCTCTTCATTTTTCTTTGTTCTTTTTTCTGAGTTTTCCTGAAACAGAGTTGTATCCAAGTGTTTGTCTTCAGTTCCACTGATCCTGTCTTCCATGGTTTCAAATCTACTTCTCAGCCCTTCTATGACACCGTCCATTTCTGAAATCTTGTTGTTTATCTTTTGGATTTCTAATTGTTGTTTTTGTATAATTTCGAGTTGTGAATTTATTTTGGCATTTTGTTCTTGCATCATCTTCCTGAATTCTTCCAATTTTTTGTCTGTATTTTCCATAAATTTGTCTATTTTTTCCTCATGTTTGTCAGCTTTTTGCCTCAGTTCTTGGAAAATTCCGAGTATTAGTGATTTGAGTTCCGTATCAGGTACTTCTAGTGCATTTTCTTCCACTGGAGAGTTATCTGGTGTTTTAATTTGGATGCCTATTGGAGCCATCTTGTCTTGTTTTTGTAAATGTTTTGATATTGTTTGCTGTTTTCGGGGCATTCAGTAGATATTTCTCTCGTTTATCGATTGTAGATTTTTTTTTTTTTTTCGTTCTTGTGGTACAGCTGGGCAGATCTAGTTGAGGAGGAGCCACTGGGATGGGTTGCTTGTGGCACTCACCGCAGCCACCAGGACGGTCGGTAGTCAGTGCTGGGCAGGTTCCAATAGGGCGTGCCTGCACCGCTTGGTGATGTGATGTCTAGTGCACGGTGCAGGTAGGTAGGGTGCAGCAGGAAGATGGTTATGTGTGAAGCTAAGCTGGATATGGGAGAGAGGAGAGAGGAGGAGGAGCAAAAAGCGTACAAACATAAAAGAATGCTAGGGGAGTTTGTCGTTGGAATGTACAGATGAGAGACTATGGGATGGAGGAAACCAGAAGGGGGAAGAGAAAGAAAAGGAAAGAATGACCAAATAAAAATCAGAAAAGTTAAAGAACTGCAAAGTTCCCAGGGATCCCACCGATGCAGCTATGAGGTCTGGGGGAGTCGGTCTCAATTTTCACATCTCAGCCTGGCCAGGGGGTACAGAGGCATACATCGCCTGGAATTCAGGGATCAGAAAGAGAAGGAAGAGATAGAGAGACAAGAAATTAAGCAATGAAGAAAGACAAAAGAGAAAAAGAGGTAAAAGATGACAAAACTAATCAAAAAAGGAAGAAAAATAAAATTGAGAGAAAAAAAAAAAAAGGGCAACACCAGCAGTCAGTGCCTACAAATGGGACCCAGAGAGCCCCCACTCAGGGGCGCGAATTCCAAGAAGCCGGTAGTCTCGGGGTTAAGTGACCGTGGCCACGGGAAGCAGAGGGGCCAACGAACAAAGGCCCCGGGATCCCACCCACGCGGGGGCCCAGACCTAGAAACAGCCACACGCCAGCACGCAGCCCTACAGCCCCCGCAGGAGAGAGCAGAGACAGCACTCGGAACCAGGCACCCAGGCAAAAGGAGGGGGAGGCGGAAGAAAAAGTTTCGCTAGGTGCCAGCAAACGGCTCCCAGAAAGCCTCCAGCCCGGGCGCGCGGAATCCAAGCACCGGCGCCCCCCTGCTCAGGGACTCCGGCCACGGAAAGCAGAGGGGCGAACGAACAAAGGCCCCGGGATCCCACCCACGCGGGAGCCCAGACCTAGAAACAGCCACACGCCCGCACGCAGCCCTACAGCCCCGCAGGAGAGAGCAGAGACGGCACTCGGAACCAGGCACCCAGGCAAAAGGAGGGGGAGGCGGCAGAGAAAGTTTCGCTAGCTGCCAGCAAACGGCTCCCAGAAAGCTGCCAGCCCAGGCGCGCGGAATCCAAGCACCAGCACCCCCCAGCTCAGGGACCCTGGCCACGGAAAGCAGGGGATCCCCAGCTGAGGTGGAGAGGGGTGGGTGGTGGGAGAGCGCGCACCGCAGTTTACCGGTCCGTCTCCGACCAGATGCTCTGCAAGGCTGCTCTCCCGTTTGCTGGTCTCCGATAGGAATCCAAGATGGTGGATCCGCGCTGCGTTAGCTGGTAAGGAATCTCTGCCTGAGTCTCTCCTCGCTCTCCGTTCTCTTTTAGTATTCTCACTCCGTTTGGTGTTTGGCTGAGTTCTTTATCTCTTCATTTGGTGTTCTAGGGTTTCAGGATTGTTGATTCTCTGTTAGGCTTAGTTTTTCGGATCTTTGCTGTGGAGGGACGGCGTGGTGTTTCTGCCTAGAGCGCCATCTTGCCCCCAAAAACTCTATTGGTGTCATTATTAATGAAAGGCACTGTCCAGTCAGAATTCTGAGAACTGTGCATCTGTAAACGAATGAAGAGTAGGCTTTGAGAAACTGAGTCATGTGGGTCTATAAAGGTTAATCTCAGTCATTTGTGTAGAACACATGTGCCAGACTGTTGTACACATTGCAGACAAGTGCTCTGATAAGAAACTCTCTGCCTCCTTCCCCCAACATTTCATGGCCTTTAATAAGTTTATCACCAACAGGAGAAGGTCATACTGTTTCTTCCACACCAAAGGCTGACTCATTTCCCTCTTCTCTGAAATAAGCATAAAGACTGAAGCCAGTCTACTCTACCAAGAAACAGCAAATTCCTGAGAGTGGCATCATTCTGGATTGTTGATGGGGGAAAGATATCTATGAATATTCATTTACCACTCATTTAGGAGTCTTCTCTGTAAAGACCCTTTGAAAGCTGATGAGCATTGGCATAAAAGGGTTTGATTAATTCTTGAGTCAGCTGGCCCCTAGCCCAGAACACATGCAGTGGTTGTCATAGTGAGCTGGTTTACAATGAAAATGTTTCTGAGATGTGTGAGCTTTGCACTGCAACAGCCTCCCACTCTCCAGCAAGAATAAAACAGAATCTAGGATTGGGCTGGGCCCTTAAGGGTTTAGCCACCGATCCAAAAATCTGAATTAAACTTCAGCCCCTTGAGGGGACATCGTCAACACTCACAGTTTCTAAGATCATACGGTTTGAGTATAGGGAACATCTACCTGCAATTCTTCCCTTCCTCTCTGCTTATTTAGCTTCTATCTATGCTTTGCAGACTCAGACCTACTACCTCCTGGTGAAGTCTTCCTGGACTGCTCCATCTCACTGAATGTTCACTCTTCTGCAGTCAGTGGCACCTCCCATTAAGGAACTAATTGCACACCTTGCCACCTTGTCCTGTCTTCCCAAATTGTTGGTCTGCTTTAATAATGAGTTTCATTATCCTTTTTTAACTTGTTATATATGTTCTTTCTCTGGTCATTCATTCCCTCACTCATTCTCATTCAACAAACATATATGGATCATGCAACACGTGCCTTGACTAAGTGCTGAGAATTGAAAGAGCATAATGATGATGATGATATAATAACAACACAACAACAATAACAAAATTTATTGAATACTATACCCTGGCTTCCAAGTTAAATAATTTTCACACTCTATCTCATTTAATTCTCACAACAATCCATGGAAGGAAGGTTTGTTTACTATTACTCTCTTCTACAGATGAGAAAATGAGGCTCAGAGAGGTTAAGTAATTTGCCTGAGGCCACACAACTACTTTATGGTGAAGTGACTGGTAAATCCTTAAGAAGCTCCTGGCTTAGTGGGGAGAAACACAAGCCTGTAGGAGAGCTGCTTTGGTGAAGGGTGGGATGCTCTGGGAGCACAGAGGAGCACAGATTGTGGTAAGGACATAAAGCCTGAGCTGAGTCATGAACAATGAGTAGGATTGAGCAAAAAAGGGGAACCAGCTTCTTAAGAACAAAGGTCTTCCTGTACCTCTTGCTGAGCCAAGCTGCCCTCCTCAGTCCACCTAACTCCTCACCTTCAGCCCCAGCCTTTCTAGACCCTTTCTAAGTCAGGCCTGTCCTTTACGGGGGGCAGCTGGGGTGGTCACCCTGAACCCTGAGTTTGGTAGTGGGCGGGGGAGGGGAAGTGCCATAGGACATTGCATTTTACTAAAATTTCCAAGATGTACTTAACACTTAAACACTTATTTTTTATAACTATTATTGTATAACACAAACACACACACATACTTTCATACATGTGGCACGTACTCTGGCTAGGTTGTTCTGGGCTCTGCACCCTTCAACAGTTCACCTGGAATTCTTCCCCAAGTTCCTCCACGGTTTTCCGCAGACTAAACTTTGGTGAAACCCTTTCTTTTTTTTTAAATTTTTAAATTTTTTCCCATACAAAAATTTATGCATACATTGTTATGTGACTCTAATTGCTCTCCCCATACTGTGACAGCACACTCCTCCTTTCCACCGCTGATTCCCTATGTCCATTCAGCCAGTTCCTAACCCTCTCTGCCTTCCCATCTCACCTCCGGACAGAAGCCATCTGTTTAGTCTCTTGTATCTACTTGAGCTAAGAGGCACACTCCTCACAAGTATCACTTTATGCCACACAGTCCAGTCCAATCCCTGTCTGAAAAGTGGGCCTCGGAAATTTTTTTAGTTCTGGACTGATAGAGAATCCAGGGGCCATACTTTCTGGGGTTCCCCCAGTCTCAGTCAGACCATTAAGTCTGGTCTTCTCACTAGAATTTGAGTTCTGCACCCCACCTTTCTCCTGCTCCATCCAGGACTCTCTGTTGTGTTCCCTGTCAGGGTGGTCGTTGGTGGTAGCTGGGCACCATCTAGTTCTTCTGGTCTCAGACTGATGAAGTCTCTGGTTTACGTGGCCCATTCTGTCTCTTGGGCTAATACTTTCCTTTGTCTTTGGTGTTCTTCATCCTCCTTTACTCCAGGTGGTTGGGACCAATTGATGCTAGGTGAAACTCTTTTGATTCTGGTTCCAGACCGCGGAAAAAAGGCACAGACCAACTGTAGCCAGCCTGAAATTCTTCAGAAACAGCCTAAGGAGATTTTCACTCTCATTTCCATCAGTGGTTTTCATAAGACTGTGTCTGAAGGGTAGAGTATATTTTCTTTAAATTACAAATAACTAGAACAGGAGGTGGCACTAGGAGATGGCGGCAGGGGTGGGTAAATTAAAAAAAAAAAAAAAAAAAAAACCTGTAGCAAAAATTTAAAATGCCTGTGGCTTTAAAATGTTATATAAATTTTGTGTAAAGTGATAACACAGAGGAAGGGATGGTCCCTTTTTTTCTAAGGTGGCCTATGCTGTACACATAGATGTGCTCTGTGCACATCTTCTGAGGAACCTCTGGATTCCTGCCAACATGAACACTAAACATGGATCCTACCCCAATCATGCTGGCTGTCAGACGTCCGTTAACCAAACCAAACCTGATGGTGACTTATAGCAACCCTATATGACAAAGTAGAACTGCCCCATAGGGTTTCCAAGGAGCGGCTGCTGGATTCAAACTGCTGAAGAGCTTTTAACCACTGCGTCATAAGGGCTCCAGAGGTCTGTTAGGAAGACACAAACCCTGAGAAACAGCCTGTTACTTGAATATACAACTAGCTGCTTCCCTTATTCATGGTTTTCAGCTCCTTTCAAGTTTACAAAAAAAAAAGAATAAAAACAAACCAACTGCCGTCACGTCGATTCCAACTCATAGTGACCCTAAAGGACAGAGTAGAACTGCCCCATAGGGTTTCCAAGGCTGTAATTTTTACAGAAGCAGACTGCCCCGTTTCTCCAGTGGAGCAGCCATTTGATTTCAACCACCAACCTTTAAGTTAGCAGCTGAGTGCTTTAACCACTGCACCACCAGCACTCCTTTTTCCTTGTGTCAGACCTTATTAAGTCTTACCCAACAGCTATTCACCTGCCTGCCTCTTTTCTAACAGAACCCACATTTTGTTCAAGCATCCATGCACCTCTGAGGAGGTGGCCCCAGCCCCTGGGGTGAAATATTATTGGTCTAAGCCTGTCAGCTCCCACCTTGTGGTTCCCAGGCTGACCCTCAGATGCCTGAGGGTGACAAGCAGACATCCGTGAGCCTGGCTTCTCTCTAGCCTGGAGCTGTCAGTCCTCTCTGAAGTCTCCAATGAACCAATCCTCTTGCTCTCTGGGTCACTCAGAGAACATGGTGGGGAGGGGGTGGTACCTGGTGACAGTGCTGAGAAAACTGTAAAAATATGAATCCAGGATTGAACAGAGAAAAATTTCACATCAACAGTGAGGAAGTCGCGGGGAAAAGGGAAATAACAGACTTTCTGACAGTGTCTGAAACAACAAACTCTCCTCGCAGAGTTTCAGGCACAGAAGACTAAAGCATGTGAAAGAGGAGGAGGATGAAATTATAAGATTCATTTGTTTTTTAAAAGATATCATTTACTGAGCATTTACTACATGCCAGGCAGTGAGCTAAACAGTTTATAGAGATTATCTTATTTTCTCCTTATAACAACCCTGTGAGGTAGATATTTCATTGTCTCTGTTTCACAGAGGAAAGTCAAAGAGGTTATGTAATTCTGCCAACTCTATGCTGCTGGTAAGTGGCAGAGCCAGGATTCAAATGGCATTCAGCTGACTCAAAAGCCTACGCTCCCTTGAAAGGAGAGACTCAAACAGATATTTGTACACCAATGCTCAATGCAACACTATTCACAATAGCCAAAAGGTGGAAACAACCTAAGTGCCCATCAATGGATAAATTGATAAACAAAATGCAGTGTATACATACAATGAAATACTGCTCAGTCAGTAAAAGAAATGATGTCTTGATGCATACTACGATATGGATGGAGCTTGAAGACATTATGTTGAGTAAAATGAGTCAATCACAAAAGGACATATATTGTATGACCTCACTTATATAAAAAGACAAAAACAGGCAAATGTATAGAGACCAAAGTTTCTTAGTGGTTACCAGAGGCAGGAGGGAGGGCAGGGAGGACTGTTTGGCAGCTAAGACCTCACACTAGTAGAGGGTAGTGGTTATAGCACCATGGTTCAGGCTCTGGAGCCAGACTGCTTGGGCTTGAACCTCTAAATCTTGGAAATTTCCCCAGTGATTAAAGATCTTGGTTCTTTATGAGGGCTCCAGACCACATCTACCTAACAGGGTAGGCTAATGAGGTGACTTTTGAGTAGGGGCTGGCCAGGCCAGAAAGACTCACCATAAGTCACCCAACCTCGGGTCGGGGGGTGGTCATGGTTGGGTTCAACTATGTGGGCAATGATTCAACCAATCATGTCTACATAATGAGACCCCAATATAAGAGCTCTGAACCCTGAATCTTCATGAGCTTCCTGGATGGTGATAGACATTGATGTAGAGGGGAAAGTAACATATCCCATGGAATATGGAAGTTCAGCATTGGGAATCCTCCCAGACCTCACCTTATGCTTCTCTTCATTTGTATCCTTTTTGCTGTAATAAAACTGTAATCATAAGTATAGCTCTTCCCTAAGTTCTGTGAGTCATTATGGCAGATTATCACACACAAGGGAATAGTGGGAGCCAACAGGCCAGAAATGAGGGAGACTTGGCAACTCCTGAGCTTTGAATTCTGTGAGTCATTATGGCAGATTATCACACACAAGGGAGTAGTGGAGCCAACAGGTCAGAAATGAGGGGGACTTGGCAACTCCTGAGCTTATGGCTGGCATCCTGAGGGGGAAGAGGGAATCCCCAAATTTGTAGCCAGCAGGTCAGAAGTGAGGGTGTTGTGGAGAATTCCAAGCTTGCAGCTGGTGTTTGAAGTTTTGGGTTAATTGGGCAATCTGGAAGACTGTGTCCTTTAGCTTGTGAAATCTGACCTAGTCTGGTGGTTAGGGTCAAAGGAATAATTACTGCATTTGCAGTTGGTATCAGAGGGGATATTTAGATTTAGAGTTAGTTGGTATGTGTTGGAGAAGGCACACACAGAGACATCCTTTTCTTTGGAGTCAGAACAGAAATGAATTGAATTGATTTATTCACATGGTGTCTGGCTTCTCCTAAAGTGAGCATCCACGGGCAGGCATTCCAAAAGACTATTTGGAACTGGTACAACATGACTTCTGCTGTCTTCTATCGGTTGGAGCAGTCACAGGAGCCTACTCATATTCAAGGGGAAGGGTCATAGACCCCACTTCCTGATGGGAAAAGTATCAAAGAATTTCTTCAATCCACCTCAGTGGTTATAGGGATTAAATGTGTTAATACATGTAAAAGGTTTCGAGCAGTCTCAGCACCTAACAAGTACTATATATGTGTTTGCTATTGTTGCTATCATTTTATTAGTAGTAGTACCTTGGAAAGACTTGTTGGCAAGATCAGGGAAGTAGAACCTTTTACAGTTGACTGTCCACCTCCTTTCACAACCCTTCCCAATAAAGAGGTGGTTCATGTCTGAAAGAGGAAGATGTAACCCTGGCCTGATACCTCATACTAGCACAGCAACCCTGGCTGAGAGCAGCTCTATGACCTGATGTGGCTCTCTGAGAGCGACTTCCAGGTAGAGGTGAGAGCTGCATCCTTGCCTGGAGCTGCCACGTAACACCAGCTAGTTTGCCCATCTGCTGCCCTGAGTCATCACAGACTCATGTTGACACAACTGGCTCTGATCACCTCCTTCACAAGACATTCTGCTCCACAGTTCCCGGGTAAAGCCCTCAAGAAAAAGGAAGATTGCATTTTCCAACTGTCTCTGTTGTATTTTGTGGTAAATATTTTCTATCTCTTTCTTTCTTCAAGATCAAACTATGGAGACGTGAGCGTGTATGCACGCATTCATTCATATATTCAACTAACATCTATTGAGCACCAACTGTGTAGCAGGTGCTGTTCTGGGTCCTGGGAGCATAAATATAGCTTTGAACAAGACAGACAAGTCTGCCTACATGAAGTTAATACTGTAATGGAGGAAGCAGATAATGAGCAGATACATAAAGAATAAGATTCTGATCACTGCTCTAAAGAAAATAAATAAGGTGATGTGGTATTAGGGAACTAGGGGAGTCTCCTTTATTTCGATGGGTGGTTTTGGGAGGCCTCTCTGAGGAGGTGATATTTGAGCTTACACCTAAGAAATGAGGGTGTGCCAGCTCATAAAAATCCAGAGAAGAGAATTCTAAGCAACATGGGCATCAAGGGTAAAGTCATTGAGGTGAGAAAGGCCTTGATATGCCACAGATCTGAGGCTGAGAGTCCAGGGGAGGAAGGTTTGTTATAAGATTCAAATCTAAGCAGGGTCAGATCCTGCAGGACAAATTGTCCTGAAAGCTCAAAGCAAACCAGAACCAACAAGAGAATTTGTTGGCTCATTTAACTGAAAAGCAGAGGCAGTACACCAGGAGGGAATATTGATCTGGGCTCAAACAGAGTCATTAGAACTAGGTCTTTCTCCAGCTCTCAGTTCTCCTTTGTTCTGAGTTGGCCTCAGGCTCAGGAAGCCTCTCCCTACAAGTGCATCCCTTATATGTAGCTCCAAGTACGTATCTTTACAGCCAGCAAGCTTCCCTGCTCTAGCAAAAATCCTGGGCTTGAGTCTTATTGGATGAACTTAGGAGACATGTCTATCTCTGAACCAATCTCTGAGACATGGGGAAAGAATATGCTTATTGGTAATACTGGGGCTACATGCTGACCCCTGAAACAGCATGGGGTGGGGTAGGGTCAGGTCACTCAGACCACTTGCAGTAAGAATAAGGTGGAGTAATTCCCCAAAAGAAAATGGAGAAGAAGCTATCAGAAAAAGGGCATGGATGGTGAGCATGCAAGGTCTTACAGATCATGGTAAGGAGTTAGGATTTTATTCTAAGAGCACTAGGAAGTCAACAAAAGGCTTTAAGCACGGGAATAATCTGCCAACATTTGGTCTGGTGATATTTCAAAAAGAATGTCTGGACAGCTGGGTATAGAAAAGACTGCAGGAAGATAAGCTTGGAAGTGTTGAAATCAGGTGGCTATTGCAGAATGACAGAGCTCTAGGCAATGGCTTGAACCTTTTAGTAGCAAGAGTCAAAGAAACGTGAAGAGATTTGAGATACTCTCGTGGTAGAGTTGACATCATTTCCTGATGGCCTGGAGGTGAGGAAGTAAGTGAAAGAAGTCAAGCATGATTCCCAGGACTTTGATTTGAGCATCTGGGTGAATCATGATGCCATTTACCAAGAGGGGAAAGACATGGGAGGTGAGAGGACAGGGACATGTCAGGAGGGTAACAACCAAGAGTTCCACTGTGGATGTGTTCAGTTTGAGATTCCTGTAGGATTACCAAGTGGAGATGTGAAGTAGGCGGTTGGGTGAACAAGTCTGGAAGACAGAAGAAAGTACTGTGCTGGTTATAAATCCAAGAATCATCACTATACAGACATTATTTAAATGTGAAAGATTGAAAAAGGGGGAGCACGTGGACAGGGAAGAGAGCAACAAATTCTACCCGAACAAATTACTACTATCCCAACAATTCTCCATTCTGCCCAAACCAGTCTGCCCAACCTATAAGCAGATAAGGGCTCTCCCACCTCAGTACTTTTTTCTTGTGCCATTCCCTCTGTCTGGAATGTCTTCCTCTCTCTTCCCAGTATCCCTGGGTACTCATTCTTTAAGAATCAGCTCAAAGCCACCCTCTCTAGGAATCCTTCACTCATTAGCCCCATTAAAAATGTCAGCCTTCTTGCTTCCACGATCTATTGTCTATTCATAGTCTGTTCATTGCCATCTATCTGGCATTTGTGGAACACTTTCTTGTGCCATGTGTTTATATCATATACCCGCAACTAGATTATAAACACTTAGAAGGCAACCTACAAGCTTTTGCATTTCCCGACCCCTGGCAGATTGCCCAGAAAATAAGTTAAAACAAAGATGTTTCGATCAATGTTAATTTTCACTTAACATTTTTGTTTGGAGTTTTCATTCCAGAGTCTGGGACTTACATCCTCATGGTCCTAGGCTTGGTGAGACAGCAACTCAGCAGGGGTGTCCCAATCAACCCCCTGGAAATGAGGCAGCAATTGTTCAATGCTTTAAAACACTTATGGCAAGTAAATGCTTGTGACAAATAAAAAGAATGTGACTCAATCCATATTGAAAAGAACCAGATGAAAGTAGTTTCCCACAGAGAAAAATCACAAAATTAAAATGAATGACTATAAACCACTTAAGCTATTTCTGCATCTATTCCTGAATAATATTTCACTTAATGGAAACACATCTCAGTGTGTTCACGCCCATTTAACACTTCCTCTTCCCTTCCCAGCCCAGTTCCATAATTTATAATAGCCTGAAGTCATTCAGAAATGTTTCCAGATAGTTAACCTGGATTCCTAAGCCCCAGAGGGTTCAATTAACAAAGGAGATTCTGGAAAGGCCACATTATCACTTTTTTCTGATTGTACCACTACAGACCACTCCCCATTCCACCTCTCCCCCAAACTACCTCTAAGCTCTCTAGTTGCATTTGTCACAACCTTGAACCCCAGTAGTCCTCATCTGTCCCAGATGCTCCCCTTGCTGGGCTCCCCACAATAGTTTCCCAATTAGGCAAATCACCCTTTGATCCCTAATTATCTTTAAAACTTCAGGATGTACAGCCACATGTTTGTGGTCTCTGGAGGCTGTGACAATACTGAATAAAATTCAGCAGCTCTGATTCAGTTTTCCAAAGCTGATTGAGTCATATCTGTCTGTTTTCCAGAGGTCATATTATTTTCCTCTTTTGACTCACATTTCACCTTAAAACCTATGTGATTTGAATCTGTCAGTTGAATGTGACCTTGCTTTTTACCTCCAGGTCCGCCAGCACCACTCAGCTCCTGGGACTGAGCAGACAGATTCTGTGCACAGCAGTGCAGGAGAAAAGGATCCATCTTGGAACAGGAACTCTGGTTCTACTACTTACCATTGCTGTATGATCCCCAGCTGGTTCGTCTCTGCCTCAGTTTACTTGTATGAAAAATGGAGATAAAAGTACTTCAAAGTGCTATTGTGAGGATTAAATAAAATAACGTTATAAAAATGTCTGGAACCAAATCTTGCCCCTAAGCAAGGGGTCAACAAATATTAGGTTGAATCAGATGAAACTGTCATTTGTATAAGTGAAAAATGGTCAACTATTATCGATTTCATATGGTCCAGACTGCCATTAGCCCACTAGTCAAGCACAGAAAAGATCCACATCCAGTTGGCTGGGATACTGGGTACAGAGGAGTTGGGACCACAGAGTGGAACCTCACAATTGGCTTTTAGGATGTAGAACATTAACTTTATGAACTAAGTTATGCCAATTGACCTAGTTGTGCCATGAGACTATGGTCCTGAGCCTTAAAACCCTGTAAATCAATCCCACAAGATATTTGGGTATGTCTAGGAGGTATCTGTAACTGTGCCCCCTATGAGCTTTACTGTATATATGAGTATATATGCAGCACATACAAACATGTAAACATATACACCCACAAATATACCTATATATGCACATACATGTACTCCCATACTCCTTCCCACACACATACAGCAGACATATCTCCCTATGTAACCACTCACATATTTTTTGCTTGTTATTACTGTTGTTGCAAAATTGATAATGTGTTATACCATTTATCATAGTTGTCCTTTATTCTTACGTACCTCTCAGTGTCTTCATTTACCTTGGTCGTGTTGTGCTGATTTCCCCCATATTGTGTATTGCCTTTCCCATCATGTGTATACTATTTAGTAAGTGAATTCCACCTTCCTCCCCCTCGCATCCCTGGTAACCATCAAAAAACATTGCTTTTTGTGTGTATACCTACTCATGACTTTTTATAAAAGTGGTATCATGAGATATTTGTCCTTTTGTGTTTGACTTATTTCATTCAGCATAATGTCCTCCAGATTCATCCATGTTATGTTTCACAGATTCATCATTATTCTTTATCATTGCATAGTATTCTGTTGTATGTATATACCACATATTTAGTTGCTTCCATCTTTTTGATAGTGTGAATAATGCTCCAATGAACATGGGTGGACATGTGTCTATTCATGTCACTGCTCTTAAATCTCTAGGATATATATCTAGGAGTGGGATTGCTGGATTGTAAAGTATTTGTATTTCTAGCTTTTTGAGGAAGTGCCATACTGTTACCTTTAATGGTTTTACCATTTTCCAATCCCACCAGCAGTGTTTAAGAGTTCCAATCTCCCCACAACCTCTCCAGCAGTTGTTTTTTCCTATTTTTTTGATCAATGCCATTTTTGCAGGAAGGAGATGGTATCTCATTGCTGTTTTGATTTGTTATCTCTCCAGTGGAAACCCTGGTGGCATAGTGCTTAAGAGTTCAGCTGCTAACCGAAACGTTGGCAGTTCGAATCCACCAGGCACTCCTTGGAAACCCTATGGGGCAGTTCTGCTCTATTCTGTAGGGTCACTCTAAGTTGGAATCAATCCATAGCAATGGTTTCTTTTTTTTTTTTATAGTTTTTTTTTAGTGGCTAATGATCTCGAGCATCTCTTCATGTGTTTGTTAGCCACCTGAATGTCCTCTTGGTGAAGTGTCTGTTCATGTCCCTTGCCCATTTTTTGATTGGATTATTTGTTTTTGTTCATGTCCCTTGCCCATTTTTTGATTGGATTATTTGATTTTTGTTGTTGGTTGTTGAAGTTTTCTTTATATTTTAGAGATTAGACCCTTGTCGGATATGTCATTGCCAAATTTTTTTCCCCAGTATGTAGGTTCCCTTTTTCCTCTTAGTAAAGCATTTTGATGAGCATAAGTAATTTTTAGGATGTCTCAGTAATTAGTTTATCTTCTGTTGTTCATGCATTTTTAGTTGTGTTTGATAGTGTATTTATGCCCGACATTAGGACCCCTAGCTTTGTCTCTGTGTTACTTTCCAGGAACTTTATAGTTTTAGGTTTAATGTTTAGGTCTTTGATCCATTTGGAGTTAGTTTTTGTGGATGGTGTGAGTGTGAATCCTGTTTCATTTTTATGCAAATACCAAGATTTTCCAGCATCATTTGTTAAAGAGAGTATCTCTTCCCCATTGAATGGACTTCCACCCTTTGTTGAAGACCAGCTGTTCACGGATGGATGGATTTACTTCTGGGTTCTCAATTCTGTTCCATTGGTCTATGTATCTGTCATCGTACCAGTACCAGGCTATTTTGATTACTGAGGCTGTATAGTAAGCTCTGAGATCAGTAGGTGTGAGGCCTTCTACTTTGTTCTTCAGTATTGCTTTAGCTATCCGGGGCCTCTTTCCTTTCCATATAAAGTTGGAGATTAGTTTTTCCATTTTGTTAAAAAGTGTTGTTGGGATTTGGATCAGGATTGCGTTATATTTATACATTGCTTCAGGTAGTACTGACATTTTTACAATGTTGAGTCTTCTAGTCCAGGAACATGGAATGTTTTTCCATTTATGTAGGTCTCTTGGTTTCTTGAAGTAGTGTTTTGTAGTTTTCCTTGTATGGGTCTTTTATGTCCCTGGTTAGATTTATTCCTAGGTATTTTATCCTTTAGAGGGCTATTGTACATGGTATTGTTTTCTTTAATTCCTTTTTGTAGTTCTCCTTGTTAGTGTAGAGAAACCCAACTGATTTTTGTATGTTCATCTTATACCCTGCCATTTTGCTGAACACTTCTATTAGCTGCAGTAACTTTCTTGTGGAATCTCTGGGATTTTCTATGTATAGGATCATGTCCTCTGTGAACAGGCGTAGTTTTACTTCCTCCTTACCAATTTGGATACACTTTATTTCCCTTTCTTACTTTATTGCTCTGGCTAGGACTTCCTGTACAGTATTAAATAAGAATGGTGATAATGGGCAACCTTGTCTCGCTTCTGTTCTCAAGGGGAATGTTTTCAATCTCTCTCCGTTGAGAATAATGTTGACTATTGGTGCATATATGCCCTTAATTATGTTGAGGAATTTCCCTTCTATTCCTATTTGCTGAGAGTTTTTATCAGGAAACAGTCTTGGACTTTATCAAATGCCTTTTCTGCATCAGTTGAGATGATCATGTGTTTCTTTCCCTTTGTTTTATTTATGTGGTGAATTACGTTGATTTGATCTTCTAATGTTGAACCACCCTTGCATCCCTGGTAAAAATCCTGCCTGATCATGATGTATTATTTTTTTGATATGTTGTTGTATTATGTTGGCTACAATTTTGTTGAGAATTTTTGCATCTATTTCATCTATATTCATCTGTAATTTTCTTTTTTTGTGGTATCTTTGCCTGGATTTAGTATCAGGGTTATGCTGGCTTCATAGAATGAATTAGGAGTATTCCTTCTTTTTTTTATGTACTGGAATAGTTTAAGTAGAATTGGTGTCAACTCTTCTCTCAGTGTTTGGTAGAATTCTCCAGTGAAGCCATATAGGCTGGGGCTTTTTTTTTTTTTTGCTGGGAGTCTTTTTTTATGACAGCTTCAATTTATTCTTTCGTTATGGCTCTATTTAGATTTTCTACCTCTGTTTGTGTTAATTTAAGTAGGTAGTGTGTTTCCAGAAATTTGTCTGTTTCTTCTAGGTTTTCAAATTTGTTGGAACACAATTATTCATAATATTCTGTTATAATCCTCTTTATCTCAGTTGTTTCTGCTGCAATGTTGCTCATTTCATTTCTTATTTTGGTTATTTGCATCTTCTCATTTTTTTCATTTGTCAATTTGGCCAGTGGTTTGTCAATTTTATTGATCCTCTCAAAGAACCAATTTCTAGTCTTGTTGATTCTTTCTATTGTTTTTCTATTTCATTTATTTTTGCTCTAATCTTTATTGTTTCCTTTCTTCCAGTGACTGTGGACTTCTTTTGCTGTTCCTTTTCCAATTGTTCAAGTTGTCAAGTTAAGCTGTTGATTTTGGACATTTCCTCTTTTTTGATGTCTACATTTATTGCTGTAAACCTTCCTCTGAGCCTTGCTTTTCTTTCCCAAAGGTTTTGGTATGTTTGACCCTAAGAATTTTTAAATTTCATTTTTAATTTCTTCTATGACCCATAGTTTTTTAAGTAATGTGTAATTCAGTTTCCATTTTTTTTTTCCTTGCTCTTTCTGTTATTGATTTCTAGTATTATGGTCAGAGAAGATGCTTTGCATTATGTCGATGTTTTTTAATTTATTGATACTTACTTTGTGGCCTAGAACATAGTCTATTCTGAAGAACGATCCATCCGCATTTGAGAAAAATGTACACTGTGCTAATGTTGGGTGGTGGGTTCTGTATATGTCTATGAAGTCGAGTTTGCTGATTGTACTATTTAGCTCTTTTGCAACTATATTGAGTCTCTTTCTTGTCATTTTGTCCATCATCGAAAGTGGTGTGTTAAAGTCTCCTATTATTGTAGAACTATCTATTTCTCTTTTTAATTCTGTTAGAGTTTGTTTTATGTATTTTGGAGCTGTGTCATTTGGTCCATAAATATTTATTATGGTTATGTCCTCTTGGTGAATTGACCCTTTAATCATTATATAATGCCCTTCTTTGTCTCTTATAATGGATTTTGACTTAAAGTCTATTTTATCCAAAATTATTATTGCTACTGCTGCTCTCTTTGAGTTACTGTTTGCTTGATATATTTTTTCCATCCTTTGATTTTTAACTTATTTATTTCTCTGTGTCTAAGGTGTGTCTCTTGTAGGCAACACACTGATGAGTCATGTTTTTTTAATCCATTCTGCCACTCTCTACTCTCTTGGCTGGTGCATATAATTCATTTACATTCAGTGTAATTAACAATACTATAAATTCATTGCTGTCATTTGTTATACTTTTCTTTGTGATGTTAATGGTTTTTTGTTGCTGTTGCTGTGCTTTAGGTGAAAGTTTACAATTCAAGTTAGTCTCTCCTACAAAAATTTATACATACATGGCTATGAGACCCTAGTTGCTCTCCCTATACTTGGACAGCACACTCCTCCTTTCCACCTGGGATTTCCCATATCCATTCAACCAGCTCCTGACCCTCTCCCTTATCATTTCACCTCCAGACAGGAGCTGCCCATTTAGTCTCATGTATCTACTTGAGCTAAGAAGCACACTCTTCATGACTATCATTTTATGTCCCATAGTCCAGTCCAGTCTTTGTCTGGAGAGGTGGCCTCGGGAATGGTTTTAGTTTTGGGCTAACAGAGAGTCCAGGGGCCATGTCTTCCAGGGTCCCTCCAGTCTCAGTCAAGCCATTAAGCCTGGTCTTTTTATGTGAATTTCAGTTCTGCACCCCACTTTTCTCCTGCTTCATCAGGGACTCTCTGTTGTGTTCCCTGTCAGGGCAGTCATTGGTGGTAGCCAGGCACCATCTAGTTCTTCTGGTCTCAGGCTGATGAAGCCTCTGGTTTATGTGGCCCTTTCTGTATCTTAGGCTAATACTTTCCTTGTGTCTTTGGTGTTCTTCATTCTCCTTTGCTCCAGGTGGGTTGGGACCAGTTGATGTATCTCAGATAGCCACCCACTAGCTTTTAAGACCCCAGTGTTTAATGGTTTTTTTCGGTTCCTGTTATTTTTCTGTGCTTAGTTTTTTTTTTTTGTTGTTTTGTTTTTTGTATATGGTTTTTCTGTTCCTATCAATAGTTATTTTTGTTTACTGAGTCTTTTTTATTTTCTTCTTCTTTATTTTGCTGAGTAGATTTATTAATTTTCTTTGTGGCTACCCTGAAATTAACCTTTATCCTCTTAAACTTATAACAGTCTGTTATATCTTGTAATCGCCTTGACTTCCTCTCCATATGAAAGTTCTGTAACTACAACTTTTAATCCCTCTTTTTGTTTTGAAGTTGTCTTCATTTACAGCTTAACACTTCTGGTTTCCTTTAGTCAGTTTTGTAGCTTTGTTCTAATTTTGTGAAATCTTTATCTGGGTTGGCATCTGAGTGATGCTGTCGTGTGTCTTTATCTCAGGTTTTTTGTCTGATTTCATTGGTTCTCTACTGGAAGGATTCCATTTAATATTTCTTGTAAGACTGGTCTGTTTTTTACAAATTCCTTAGTTTCTGCTTATCTGGGATGATTTAGTTTCACCGTCATTTTTGAAAGACAATTTTTCTGGATATAGGATTCTGGGTTGGCAATTCCTTTCTTTCAAGATTTTATACATATCATCCCATTGCCATCTCGCCTGCATGGTTTCTGATGAGAAATCGGCACTTAGTCTTATTGGTGTCCTTTTGTAAGTGATATTTCCTTTTTCATGAGCTGCTTTCAGGATTCTTTCTTTGTCTTTGGCTTTGGTAAGTTTATGATATGTTTTGATGAATTTCTTCTGGGGTCTATCCTGCATGGGGTTTGTTGGGCTTCTTGGATGGAAACCTCATCTTTCATGATATTTGGGAAGTTTTCTGACAGTATATCTTCAAAAATTCTCTCTGTACTTCTTTTTCTCCTCTTTTGGAATTCCTGTTATGCTTAAATTATTATTCTTGGTGGCATCCCACATAACTCTTAGGCTTTCTTCATTCTTTTTTTCTGATTGTTCTTCAAACAAATTAGTTTCAAGGGATTACTCCTCTATTTGACTGATTGTTTCTTCCTTTGATTCAGTTCTACTTCTGTGTCCTTCCATTGTGTTATCGATTTCTGATATTTTATTGTTAATCTTCTGAATTTCTAGTTGTTTTTGTATGGTTTCTCATTGTCTATTGAGGTTTTTCATTTTGTTCTTGTATTGTTTTCCTGAATTCTTCCAGAATTTTTTCTGTGTTTTACTTTGAGGATCTCTTTGAGGATCCTAAAAATAAGGCTTTTGAATTTCTTCTCAGGTACTTCTATTATCATTTCTTCTTCAGGAAGGTTTTATTTGCCTGTATTTTGCTCATTTGTTTAAGCCATCTTATCCTGTTTCTTCATATGATTTGTTATTGTCCGCTGTCTCCAAAGCCTTAAGGCATTATTTTATGCATTTATATATTTATTGATTGATTGTATGTTTGTTTATTTGGTCCTTTTTTTGTTTTGTTTTGTTTTGTTTTGATATATCAGAGCATGTGGGGTGTGTGTGCTTGGCTGATTGCTAGTCTGGCAGCACAGGGGCACTCACCACCTATCACTGGGTGGGCAGGATGGCAGTGGTGGGAGGGCAGGGTAGGTGTGTGCCACTGCCAGTTGTGCATCTGGCAGCTCAGGAGTGGGTACTGCAGCTTGCCAGGTGGGTGGGCAGTAGAGAGTGATGGCAGGTGAGGTGGATGCATGTCGCTATTCACAGGTGGTGTGGGGCTGGGGGAAAGGGGTTGCTTGTACCGTGATCCTTGGGTGTGCAGGGTGGCGAGGGTGGGGGGTTTACACCACTGGTCAGCAGGAGGGCAGGGGGGAGGGGGAGCGTGTTCCTCTGGTCACGGGGTGTGGGTGTTGGGGTTCTTCCCATAGGCTTCAGCCAGCAACCAGGACCTAGTGCCAACCAAATACAAGGGGGGACTACCCGGAGTCTGGTCTGGTTGGGGACCTCCTGCTGACACTCTTTGGATCTTCTACTCTGTGTGCACCACCCACTCTAATGGTCAGGGACTACCACTGGTGAGTGGTCCTGTCTGGTTCCTGGCTCCCCCCTGCTATATGGTCACCAGGATCCCTGGAACTCTCATCCACCTTCCTGTACTTTCTCTTCTTAGATCTGGTTCATTTCCTGCTTGCCTTGCTTCTTTCCAGGCTTGTCTATGCAATTTCTCTGTCTCCTATTCGGAATTACATGAAGTTGCCTCCCTGTGTTCCTCAACCAGGATCACTGCTCACTTTGTCTCAAGATGGCCACGATGTGCTGCGCCAGCTGGTAGGGCACCTCTGATCGATAACTCTCCTCATCCACCATTTTCATTGTTTATCCTCCCAAGCAGTGTTCGATCTAATTCTTCATTCTTCCTTTTGATGCTCAGAGTTCCAGGATTGTCATCTGTATCTGTTTCACTTGTTTCTCAGGTCTTTGTTGTTGGCAGACAGCATGGTGTGTCTGACTAAGCCACCATCTTGGGCTCCCCCTATTAGGTACTTTAAATTCTGGGAGATTTTCTTAGCATAAATTAGCTTAGCTAATTTAAGAGACAAGGTAGTAATGTGGTTAACAACGCAGACTGTGGGAGAGATTACCTGGGATCAAATCCTGGCTCTGCCACTCACCAGCTATTTGACCTTGAGCATGTTTATTAACCTCTCTGAGTCTCATTTTTTCCCCCTCCATGACATGGGATAATACAAGGTTGTTGTGAGGATTAAATAACTTAATATATGTGAAACTCTTAGAACACGGAACTGTTAATATCATTGTTTTGATTTAAAATAGGTGATTTGGCCAGACTAACTAGTGGAACCCCCTTCACAAGAGAGCCATCCACTAGGTAGAAATCAGAATCCCAGAAATGGAAAAATCAGCCTCCAGTTCTTGAGAATACCTAGTTTAGCAACTGGGAGTCCCCATAGGAAGCTTAAAGATGGTGGATGCCACCAGCCAGGAGTGCTTAGCGAGGATCCACCCAGCCAGCAGCACTGCATCTGTCCTTAGCATTTTAAGGACATATGTGACTCGCACATCCAGAGCAGAAGTGATTCACACACTCCCTGCAGAACACCATGGAAAAGAGATGGCAGGAGATGAGAAAGAAGGGGTGTACAATAACAACACATCAAGAAGAAGCTCATTCTGGTGGAAGATGAAAGCATTATTTGAATTCAACTTTTTTTTGAAATGCAAATTAATTAGGAGAGAGACATCATATAGAAAAAAGTAATAATAATGTCTTATGGGTTCTTCCATAACCACTTTCATATGTATTATCTACTAGTTCCACACAAAGAACTCGTGAGTCAGATAGGCAAAGTCAGCATTATTTTCATTTAAAAATGAACTGAAGAACTAGGGAGCTTAAACGACTTATTTGAACCTACCAGACAATAGGTAATGAGCAGGAATGTGAGCCTATTACAGGCAAGCTTATTTCATCTTTCTCTTCCCAGAACCAGACAATAGACTTGGTGTAGAGAAGGACTTCAATTCACATTAATTGAGCAATTGAATGAACAAATGGGACGCACCTAAAGCATACACTCATGATGCGTAATCCAGGACTCTGACGCTCATGATTTGTGAAATCCTAAACCTGCAGCTGATGGACTGTAACTCAGAGGCATAGGAAGGAGAGAAGGGGAAGGGTTTCAGCAGTTTGTGCTAGAACAGATTAGGTGTCTCATACATATAATCAGCATGGAAACTCCCTGCCCCTGTCAGCCTTATTGACAAGTGGGACTGTCCATCCACAATTCTCAGGATGCCATTTATAATCCATTTGCTAATAAATTTTGCCTTATTAAGTGGTTTTGAGGCATCTTTCCTCAGCAAACGTATGTATGTACACAAACATAGGTATACATATTTGCCTAGTAGGTACACCATCTTACTTGCCTACATCCCATTAGGGACAATTCAGGACAGAGCACTTCAAAATCTCCAGAGGATTTTGCACTGAACACATTTTCTTCTTGGACCTTTGAGGAAAAAGAAGGGAAATGTGAGGTTGGGACCTAAGTGTCCCAAAGCTTGAGCAGCCTCAGACATTGCTTTGGGCTTTCCCTTCATGCAAAGGGTGTTCTTCCTGCATTCCAGTGGAGCAGGGATTTTGAATTCTAAGTGCCTAAGCCCTACTTTCTGTTCCAAAGGGTTTGTTTTTTTTTGGTTGGGGGGTTTCTAAGCCAGTGGAAGGGTGAGGAGAGAGGGTGGTTATCCAAATGGACCAAGTTGGATGAGTGGCTGGGGAGTCTGGAGGCTTCAAAACTGCCTGAAAGAGAGATGGGCCCTGTGCTAACTGCTGTTAATTGGTGGTCCTCAATGGCTGGCAAAGACAACCCAAACATAGCAACACAGTATTGACAAGACTTCCACAGGGCTCATTGGTACTGGTTACAGACAATACTTGCTCCAGAGACAAGTATTTGCAACTTATATTTGCTTATTCTGCAGTCAGTGATTCCAGTCTGTCTATGATGAGAAGTGAAGAAAGTCCTTCACTTGAATCCTTGAGAATTTTCTCTTTTATTTTGAAATTTCACCACAATATGAAGTAGCTTTTTTTTTCCTCACTCTGCAACTTTAGGAAATTTTATTCTTTTATTTCTTTGATGGTATCTTCCTTTTATTCTCTCTGTTCTCTCCTGGAACTCTCATTAGAAGGATGTTGGAATTTCTGGATCTACTTACCAAGTCCCTTAACTTTTCTCATACTTTATGTCTTTGTCCTTTACACTGTTGTCTTAGTTATTTACTGATGCTATAAAAGAAATACTACAAGTGAATGGCTCTAAAAAATAGAAATTTATTTTCTCACAGTTTAGGAGGTTAGAAGTCTGAATTCAGGGTGCTGGCTCTAGGGGAAGGCTTTCTCTCTCTGTTGGCTCTGGAGGAAGGTCCTTGTCTCTGAGTTTCTTCTCCTGGGCAATCTTTGCATGGCTTGGCATCTCTCTTCCCCTAAAGATATCTCCAAGCTGCTCCAGGAATGACAACAGATGTAGCTCCTTTGGCCTGTTTCCTGCCTGTAGAATTCCAAGAGGAAGACAGCGTTCTCTCCTTTCATTCTTTCTCTGTCCCTTCAGTCTAAGCTGATGGGTTTTCTGCTGTGGTAGTTGGTTCGATCCATCAATCACAGGCTTAATCTCTTTAACAAAAGATTGTGTAGCCATGTCCTTGTTGAAAGTTCTAGGACACATGTCCTTACTTTGTAAACAGAATTTTCCAAATCTAAGTTTTGTTTTCATTTTTCACAGTTCATTTTTAAGTCCATCTCTTTCCTCTGACATTTTAGTATAAGTGGCAAGGAGAAACCACACAGCCCCTTTAAGATCTTGCTTAGAAATCTCCTCAGCTAAATATCCAAGTTAATCACTTATAAGTTCTAACTTCCACCAAACATTTGAGCATAATTCAGACAAGTTCTTTGCCACTGCATAAAAATCATCTCCCTTCTTCCACTGACCAATCACATGTTCATCCTTTTCTTTTAAAGCCTCACCAGAAACACATTTATAATCCACATTTCTAGCAACATTCTGTTGCTGATGCAATATGTATTCTATAAGATGATAGAGACTTTCTCTATAGCTCTCACTTCCTTCTGAGGCCTCATCAGAATCGTCTTTAAAGACCATGATTCTACCAATAGTCTCTCCAAGGTAATCTAGGCTTACTATTACCCCATTCCTCATTGCCATAAACTCATTCTGGCTCATAGTGACCCTGTAGGACAGAGTAGAACTGCCCCATAGGGTTTCTAAGTCTGTAGTCTTTATGGGAGCAGACTACCACATCTTTCTCCAGTGGAGCAGCTGGTGGGTTTGAGCAGCTGACTTTTTGGTTAGCAGCTGAGAGCTTAACCATTGCACCACCAAGTTTCCTTGGTTTTATTACTAGGCAGCTTAAAACTCTTCCAGCCTCTACCCGTTAACCCATTCCAAAACCGTTACCACATTTTAGGTATCTGTTAGCACACCATCCCACTCTGCTAGTTCCAAATTCTGTATTAGTTACCTAGTGCTGCTGTAACAGAAATATCACAAATGGGTGGCTTTAACAAACAGAAATTTATTTTCTCACAGTCTAGGAGGCTAGAAGTCCAAATTAAGGGTGTTGGCTCTAAGGGAAGGCTTTCTCTCTCTGTCAGCTGTGAAGGAGGGTCCTTGTCTCTTTGAGTTGCTGCTCCTGAGCGATCTTCAGGTGGCTTGGCATTTCTCTTTCCCCATCTCTGCTTCTCTTGCTTGCTTGTTTAATCTCTTTTATATCTCAAAAAAGATTGATTTAAGACACATCCTAAACTAATCCTTTCCCATTAACACAACAAAGACAACCTATTCCCAAATGTGATTATAATCACAGGCATAGAAGTTAGGATTTACAACACATATTTTTGGGGGACACAATTCAATCCATAACAATGTGTTTGGGATAATTCTTTACCTCAATCTTCAAGCTCACAAATTTGTTTTTCAGTTGTGTCCCTTATGTTATGCATTCCATTAGAGAAATATTTTTAGCAGTAAACCTCACATGAAGAGGGTTATGAAGAAATTTTTTTAATGTATAGGTCAGTTATGATCAAAATAAATTGAGACATTTGCCATATTTTTGAGCAAAAAAAAAAAAAAAAGCCTGTATGATAGTTGAAAATTCTTCTCAAATTAACTAATAAATCCAAAGCACTCCAAATAAAACCACAAGAGAATTGTTTTTAGTAGATAAGCTATCTAAAATTAATCTGGGGCTGTTTTAAGGTAGTAGTTTTTTAAATCTCCTCTCCTGTTTGAAATGCCACTGTGATGGTTAAGATTGTGTGTCAGCTTGGCTAGGCCATGATTCTCAGTGTTTAAATGTGATCACTTCCATGATGAAATCTGCTTGAGTAACCAATCAGTTGAAAAGGAGTTTCCTTGGAGGTGTGGCCTGCAACTGAATATAATGTTCTGTGGTTTTTGCTCACTATGGATCTTGTGACTGCCTCCTGTTCATCTATCTCCGGTTCTTGGGACTTGAGCTATCAGTTTATCTGCCTATCTTGGAATTTGCCAATCTTCACAGCCTATGAGCAAGAGCTCTACTCTCTGAGACCTGCCAATCTTGGGTTCACCAGCCCCTGCAGCTACATGATAGAGAAGCCTCTATCCTGATCCAAGGACTTGCGGCATTCCAGTCTCTACAAGTGCATGAACAATTTCCTTGATATAAATCTCTCTCCCTATATATATTTATACACTTTACTGGTTTTGCTTCCCTAAAGAACCCAGCCTAAGATGGCCACTAAATGGATAGTAAAGGAAAACACACACACACACACACACACACACACACACACACACACACACACACAAAAGTAGAAACCCATAAAAGACAGAGAATAAAGAAGAAGACAAAAACAGACAAGAGACTTCAATACAATTTTGGAAGACAGGATCAGATGGAGCAGAGGTGAGTGATTTAGCAGGGAGGAGAAAGTGATTATTTCAACACATGGAGATGGTTACCAACAGAAAACCTGAGATGATCAGAATTTGGAGATAGCAGATACAGTGAATGGTTGATTTGAAATGGGGAGTTAAAAATAGTGGGTTGTTGAAAGTTTGTTTATGGAGTAGCCAACCACCCTCTTATAGCTTTCCTTCATCTCACACAATCAGGCTACTAATTTCCTAGGCTGGAAATTAAAAAGTTTTTTCCTGTATTATTTGAATTGGAATGCTTAAACTCAAGGAATGGAGGTAGCAGAGGGAAGGTACATGGAAATCTGCAGAGAAAATGGCAGGGCCTTATAGTCACCTTTCCCTAGTATGCTGACAGCCATGCATGTAAAAAATACCAAAGACAAACAACTCAATTAAAAAATGGGCAAAAGACTTAAATAGACTCTTCTCCAAAGGAGATATGTAAATAACCAATAAGTACATGAAAAGATGTTAAGCATCATTACCTGTCTTAGTTTCTAGTGCTGCTATAACAGAAATAGCACACATGGATGGCTTTAACAAAGAAATTTATTCTCTCACAGTCTAGTAGACTAGAAGTCCAAATTCAGGGTGCCAGCTCCAGAGGAAGACTTTCTCTCTCTGTTGGCTCTGGGGAAAGATCGTTGTCATCAATCTTCCCTTGGCCTAGGAGCTTCTCCGCACAGCAACCCTGGGTCCAAAGGATACACTTTGCTCCTGGCTCTGCTTTCTTGGTAGTATGAGGTCCTCATGTCTCTCTGCTCACTTCTGCCATTTATATCTCAAAAGAGATTGGCTTAAGACACAACCTAATCTTGTAAATTTAGTCCTGCCTCAACAACATAACTGCCGCTAATCCCATCTCATTAACATCATAGAGATAGGATTTACAACACAAAAGAAAATCACATCAGATGACAAAATGGTAGACAATCACACAATACTGGGAATCATGGCCTAGCCAAGTTGACAGATGTTTTTTGGGGACACAATTCAATCCACGACATTCCAACCTTTGGCCTCCAAAAGGTCATGTCCTTTCTACATGTAAAACACATTCATCCCATCATATCACAGCAAAAGTCTTAAATCAGCTCCAAGTCCAAAATCCCAAAATTCGTCTTCATCTGTTAAATTTATAATAGAAGTTATCTGCTTCCAAGTACAATGGTGGAACAGGCACAAGTAGATATTTCCATTACAAATGGGAGAAACTGGAGGGAAAGAAGGGATAACAGACACCAGGCAAATCAGAAGAACACATTACATTAACCCTCAAGTCTTGAAAATAATCCTCTGTTCTCTGAGGCCATTTACACAATAGCCGTGCCCTCCAGACTCTAGGTATTAGTCACACTCTCCAGATTCTCAGTCTAGGCCCCTCAGCCCTGAGCTTCAGCTCTGCCTTCCAGGCCCCCTGTAACAGCAACTCTGCTCCCTTGGCTTTGGGCTTACAATTCTCCCGGTCCATCTGAGTGGCAACTCCACCTTTTGAGACTAAGGCATCTCTGATTCCTGTATTCCTTGTCTCTTCAGCTTCTGCTTCCTGGTTCCTTGGCCTCTTGCCCCTTCCGGCCTCATCTCTGCATCTGCCCTGCTGGGGCAAGTGTTCCAAACCCTCTAGCTTCACCAATAAGTGCCTAGAGGCACCCCAGTCTGCCAGTAAACTCTGGCCAGAAGGTCCTCGGCTCTCTTGCTCCATGGGTTGGCAAGCCAAGCTTCACTGATAAGTGCCTGAAGGCACACCACCCCACCAGGAAGCCTCTTGCGCAAAGGCACTCAGCTCTCTCACTCTGTGGGTTGGCTCCAGTGCTGACTTGCACTGGTCTCCTGGTTCTGCAGCTGCCGTTTCTCTGCTGCTGTTTCTCATCATTTGTATCATCTCCAGTGTAACAGCTCTCCTCACCTCCTTCTGAGTCCTCACCAGAATTGCCTTTGATAACAATAATTCCACCAACAGTCTCTTCAAGGAAATCTAGGCTTTTACTACCAAGTAATTTAAAACTCTTCCAGCCTCTATCCATTCACAGTTTCAAGGAGTTTGCTTCCACATTTTAGGTATCCATTAGAGCAGCATCCCACTCCTGTTACCAAATTCTGCCTTAGTAATCTAGTGCTGCTATAACAGAAATACCACAAGGGGATGACTTTAACAAAGAGAAATTTAATCTCTCACAGTCTAGGAGGCTAGAAGTCTGAATTCAGGGTGCCAGCTCAAGGGGAAGGCTTTCTCTCTCTGTCAGCTCTGGAGGAAGGTCCTTGTTATCCATCTTCCCCTGGTCTAGGAGCTTCTCAGTGCAGGGACCCTGGGTCCAAAGGACGTGCTCTGCTCCCAACTCTGCTTTTTTGGTGGTAGGCCGTCCCCCCTCTCTCTGCTCACTTCTCTCTTTTATATCTCAAGAGAGATTGACTCAAGATACAATCTGATCTTGTAGATTGAGCTCTGCCTCATTAACAGAGCTGCCTCTGATCCTGCCTCATTAACATCATAGAGGTAGGATTTACAACACAAAAAAAAAATCATATCAGATGACAAAATTGTGGACAATCACACAATACTGGGAATCGCGGCCTAGCCGAGTTGACAGATATTTTGAGGGGACACAATTCAATCCATAACAATGGCTATTATTAATTAAAAAAAAATCTTTAAAAATAAATAAACAAGTGTCAGTGAGATGTAGAGAAATTGGAACCCTAATTCATTGCTGGTAGGAATGTAAAATGGGGCAGACAATTCAGAGAACAGGTCAGTGGTCCCTCAAAAAAGTTAAACATAGAATTACTGTATGACACAGTAATTCCCTTCCTGGGTATATACACAAAAGAATTGAAAACAGTGACACAAACAGATTCATACACACCAATATTCTTTGCAGCACTATTCTCAATAGCCAAAAAGTGGAAACAACACAAATGTCCATCAACAGATGAATAGATAAACAGAATGTTGTATATACATGCCAAAAACGAAACCCATTGCCATCAAGTCAATTCCGACTCATAGCGACCCTATAGGACAGAGTAGAACTGCCACATAGGATTTTTAAGGAGCAGCTGGTGGATTTGAACTGCTGACCTTCTGGTTAGCAGCTGAGCTCTTAACCACTGTGCTACCAGGGCTAATGCACATGCTATGGAATATTATTCAGCTGTAAAGAGAAATGAAGTTCTGATGCATGCTACAACATGGATGAACCTTGAAAACATTTTGCTAAGTGAAATAAAACAACAGAAAAGAACAAATATTATATGATTCTACTTATATGAAATATCTAGAATAGGCAAATGCAGAGACAGACAGTAGATTAAGTGTTACCAAGGGCTGAGGGAAGGGAAGAATGGGGAATTACTGATTAATAGGTACAGAGTTTCTGTTTGCGATGATGAAAATTTTTGGAAATAGTGGTGATGGTTACACCCAAACACAAGAATTTCAGAAGATTCCTTTTGAGAAACTAAATGGTCTTAGAGAGAATGTTTCCACATACTGACTCCCTGCCCAATCAATCCTAAATGGAGTCTGCAGGTCAACAAGTGCTGCCCCCTGCCCCACAAACAAAAAAACCCAAACCCGTGGCCATCGAGTCGATTCTGACTCGTAGCGACCCTATAGGACAGAGTAGAACTGCCCCATAGGGTTTCCAAGGGGCGCCTGGTGGATTTGAACTGCTGACATTTTGGTTAGCAGCCATAGCTCTTAATCAGTACACCACCAGGTTTTCTGACCCTCCTCCCCCTCACAGGGCCTCCTTATTTTGAGGGTCACTCTTAAATATGAACAGAGAGCCAAGGCATCACCAATAGTTGAGAAAAACCTCTATCATGAAAAAGACAAACATAAGGAAAAAAGAAAAAGAAATCTAGACGAAACAACTAACATAAAGGGATGTATGAAAACATTTTTAAAAACCAATAATCTTTAGGGAAATAAGTGAGGATATTACATCTTTATACTCAGGAATACATGTTATAAAAAAGGGTAAATCAAAGAACAAGATATAACTCTTGGAAATAAAAAATTAATCAAAATAGAACATTCAATAGAAAAGTTGGAGCATAAAGTTAAGAAAACCCTCCTTGAGCTAGCAAAAAAAAAAAAAAAAAAGACACAGCACTAAAAAAACAGGAAAGAAAAGATAAGTAACATAGAGGATGACTCCAAGAAGGCCAATATCTAAACAAAATGATTTCTAGAGGAAGAAAAGAGAAAATAGGAGGAGGAAGGCATGAAGTAATATGGAGAGAAAATTTCCCAACACTATATAAAACAAAAATATCTAGATCGAAAGTGTCCATAAAAGGATCCAATGAAATAAGACTCACACTAAAGTACATAATTGTAAGACTTCAGAGTTCCTGGGAAAAAAAAGAAGAGCCTAACAGTTCCCAAAGAGATAGTGTGGGGAGAGCCATTTACAAAGAATTGGGCATCTGAGAAGAATAGAATTATTCAACAGCTACAATCAATATTAAAGACCAATAAAAGAGTGCCTTCAAATATTTGAAGGAAAATTAGTTTCACCTAGACTTCAAAACCTTGTCAAAGTATGATTCCATAGAATGGATAAAATAAAAACCATTTCAGAAAGGTAAGAACTCTAAAATACCACCTCTGTTTCTTCTTTTAAAAAACAACTGGAAGACTTAAAATTGTCTTATGAGAAATTCCATTGAGGTCAACTAAAACAGCTGTATAATAAATTATACATATATATATATATATATATATATTTGTATGTATGTATGTAGAGAGAAAAAGAGAGAGAGTCATGGATTGAATTGTGTCCCCCAAAAATATCTGTCAAGCTGGTTAGGCCACGATTCCCAGTATCATGTGGTTGTCTTCCATTATGTGATTGATGCAGATTGATGTAATTTTCCTATGTGCTGTAAATCATAATCTCTGCCTGTGGTTAATGAGGCAAGATTAGATTATGTCAAAGAGGATTAGGGTGGAATTTAACACTGTTACTCAGGTTGCATCCCTGATCCAATGTAAAGGGAGTTTCCCCAGGGTATGGCCTACATTACCTTTTATCTTACAAGAGATAAAAGGAGAAGGAAGTGATCGGAGAGTTGGGGACCTCATACTACCAAGAAAGAAGAGCAGGAGCACGCGTCTCTTGACCCAGGTTCCCTGGGCTAAGAAGCTCTTCAACCAGGGGAAGAGTGATGACAAGGACCTTCCTCCAGAGACAACAGAGAGAGAAAGCCTCCCCCTGGAGCTGATGCCCTGAATTTGGAATTGTAGCCCACTAGATGCAAACATCCATTAATAGTCAGAATGTGGAATGTATGAAGTATGAATCTAGGAAAATTGGAAGTCATCAAAAATGTAGTGGAATGCATAAACATTGATATCCTATGTGTTAGTGAACTGAAATGGACTGGTATTGGCCATTTTGAATCAGACCATCATATGGTCTACTATTCTGGGAATGACAAATTAAGGAAGAATGGCATTGTGATCATCATCAAAAAGAACAATTCAAGATCTATCCTGAAGTACAATGCTGTCAGTGATATGATAATATCTATACGCCTACAAGGAAGACCAGTTAATATGACTTTTACTCAAACGTACACCAACCACTAAGGCCAAGGATGAAGAAGTTGAAGATTTTTACCAATTTCCATAGTCTTAAATTGATCAAACATGCAATCAAGGTGCACTGATAATTACTAGAGATTGTAATGTGAAAGTTGGAAACAAAGAAGGATGTGTAGTTGGAAAATATGGCCTTGATGATTGAAATGACACAAGAGATTGCATGATAGAATTTTGCAAGACCAGTGACTTCTTCATTGCAAATAACTATTTTCACCAACATAAATGGTGACTACACGTGGACGTTGCCAGATGGAATACACAGGAATCAAATCGTCTACGTCTGTGGAAAGAGACAACGGAAAGGCTCAATATCATCAGTAAGAACAAGGCCAGGGACCGACTGTGGAACAGACCATCAATTGCTCATATGCAAGTTTAAGTTGAAGTTGAAGAAAATTAGAACAAATTCATGAGAGCCAAAGTATGACCTTGAGTATATCCCACCTGAATTTAAAGACCATCTCAAGAATAGATTTAATGCATTTAACACTAATAACTGAAGACCGGACGGGTTGTGGGATGATATCAAGGACATTATACATGAAGAAAGCAAGAGATCATTAAAAAGACAGGAAAGAAAGAAAAGACCAAAATGAATGTCAGAAAACACTGAAATTTGTGCTTGAACATAGAGTGGTGAAAGCTAACGGAAGAAATGATGAAGTAAAAGAGTTGATCAGAAGATTTCAAAGAGTGACTCAAGAAAACAAGGTAAAGTATTATAACAAAATGTGCAAAGACCTGGAGACAGAAAACCAAAAGGGAATAACACTCTCAAGCTGAAAGAACTAAAGAAAAAATTCAAGCCTAGAGTTGCAATAGTGAAGAATTCTATGGGGAAAATATTAATCAATGCAAGAAAAAGATGATGGAAGGAATACAGAGAGTCAGTACACCAAAAAGAATTAGTCAACATTCAACCATTTAGGGAGGTAGCAAATGATCAAGAACCGATAGTATTGAAGGAAGAGGTCTAAGCTGCACTGAAGGCAGTGGCAAAATACAAGGTTTCAGGAATTGATGAACTACCAATTGAGATGTTTCAACAAATGGATGCAGCACTGGAGGTGCTCACTCATCCATGCCAAGAAATTTGGAAGACAGCAACCTGGCCAACCGACTGGAAAAGATACATATTTGTACCCATTTCAAAGAAAAGTGATCCAACAAAATGCAGAAATGAGCGAACAATATCATTAATATCACACATAAGTAAAATTTTGCTGAAGATCATTCAAAAGCGGTTGCAGCAGTATATCGACAAGGAACTGCCAGAAATTCAAGCTGGATTCAGAAGAGGACGTGGAACAAGGGATACCATTACTGATGTCAGATTGATCATAGCTGAAAGCAGAGAATACCAGAAAGATGTCTACCTGTGTTTTGTTGGCTATGCAAAGGCATTCGACTGTGTGGATCATAGCAAATTATGAATAACATTGCGAAGAACGGGAATTCCAGAACACTTAATTGTGCTCATGTGGAACCTGTACATAGACCAAGAGGGAGTCATTCGAATAGAACAAGGGGATACCGTGTGGTTTAAAGTCAAGAAAGATGTGTGTCAGGGTTGTATCCTTTCACCGTACTTACTCAATCTGTATGCTGAGCAAATAATCTGAGAAGCTGGACTATATGAAGAAGAACATGGCATCAGGATTTGAGGAAGACTCATTAACAACCTGTGATATGCAGATGACACAACCTTGCTTGCTGAAAGTGAAGAGGACTTGAAGCACTTACTGATGAAGATCAAAGACCACAGCTTTCAGTATGGATTACACCTCAACATAAAGAAAACAAAAATTCTCACAACTGGACCAATAAGCAACATCATGATAAATCAAGAAAATATTGAAGTTGTCAAGGATTTCATTTTACTTGAATCCACAATCAATGCCCATGGAAGCAGTAGTCAAGAAATCAAAGGACGAATTGTGTTGGACAAATCTGCTGCAAAAGATCTCTTTAAAGTGTTACAAGCAAAGATGTCACTTTAAGGGCTAAGGTGCTCCTGACCCAAGCCATAGCATTTTCAATCGCCTCATATGCATGCAAAAGCTGGACAATGAATAAGGAAAACCGAAGAAGAATTGATGCCTTTGAATTGTGGTGTTGGTGAAGAATACTGAATATATCATGGACTGCCAGAAGAATGAACAAATCTGGCTTGGAAGAAGTACTGCCAGAATGTTTCTTAGAAGCAAGGATGGCGAGACTTCGTCTCATTTACTTTGGACATATTATCAGGAGGGATCAGTCCCTGGAGAAGGACATCGTGCTTGGTAAAGTAGAGAGTCAACGAAAAGGAGGAACACCCTCAAGGAGATGAATTGACGCAGTGGCTACAATGGGCTCCAGCATATTAGCAATTGTGAGGATAACGTAGGACCGGGCAGTGTTTCGTTCTGTTATACACGGGGTCGCTATGAGTTGGAAGTGACTCAACGGCATCTAACAACTACACTTCCCTAATAAACCCCGTAACTGTGAGTATGATCTGTGAGTTCTGTGTGCCTATTGCAATGAATTATCAAACCCAACAGAGAAGTAGAGAGTGCCTCGGGAGGGATAGTAGGTGTCAGAATTGGTGAAAAAGTTGGAGGGTAGAGGCATGTCTGACCTCTGCCTCAGGAATCAGCTTTGGGTTTGTTCATCTTTATTCTCTTTCCCTCTTGTGATGTTAGAGGTGGTCAGATGCCTCTGCCACACCATTTTTACACCTTCGTTCATACCATTCAGATATATGAACCACCCATTCACGAGACAGTTCATATGGTACTGTTCACCTTCAATTACAAGAGACCCATATGTTTATAGGACTAAGCAATTTTAGCAGATGTACAAGTAACTAAATGAAAACCTAGTGGCAGTGGTTAAGTGCTATGGCTGCTGACCAAAAGGTTGGCAGTTCGAATCCACCAGGAACTCCTTGGAAACTCTATGGGACAGTTCTACTCTGTCTTGTAGGGTCACTATGAGTCTGAATTGACACAATGGCAACGAGTGTGGTTTTTTTTGTTTTTATTTTTTAATGTACAAATAAACCTCAGACCTAGCTACCAACTTTATTAGGAGGGCAAGGCAAATATCAGCTCAGAAGTAAGAAACTATCTGTCTTCAATAGTTGGATGTGAATGGTCATATCCAAGGCTATCTGATTACCACCACCACCCTTCAGTCATGGCTTGCATGTTGCTATGGTGCTGGAAGCTATGCCACCTATATCTCAAATACCAGTAGGGTCACTCACGGTGGATAAGCTTCAGTGGAACTTCCAGACTAAGATAAACTAGGAGGAAAGGCCTAGCAATCTACTTCTGAAAATTAGTCAATGAAAACCTTACGGATCACAACAGAATATCGTGTAATACAGTGCTGGAAGATGAGCCTCTTATGTTGGAAGCCACTCAAAATACACAGTGGCCACAACAATGGACTCATTGTTTCATTCTGTCGTACATGGGGTTGCCATGAATGGGAGCTGACTTGACAGCAACCAACAACAACATGTTAGTTGCATGGAAATGATGCAAATCAGGTCAGTGAGGAAATCAGATCTTTGCACTCCCATTCACCCTCAAACCCAATCGAGTTGAATCAGGATGTGACAGGTGGGAGCAGTAAATGAGCAGGCCCAGGTGTTCAGCTGATCTGGAGTCTATTCAGCTTTTTTTTTTTCCCCATTCACTTCTCACTTCTATGTTTATACTGCAACTGTTGATGCTTCTGCTTTCAAAGCCTCCTGGCACGTGAGACAGTTATTGCACAAGGGAACAGGGGTTATGTCCGAGTGCCTCACGGGCTGTGAGTGGCTAAGTTTTCAAGACAACACAACACTCATCTCATGCTAGATCTGAAAACCACAATGCCAGCCTACAGTGGCATGCAGATACCCAGTGGACATGAAACACACCAACTTTCCCCGTATGTCTCAATCTATATGGAGTTTCTCATTTTCTAAGTTGGGCTGAGTTAGAAAATTTAGACCTGAGTTCTAATTCTAGTTTTTCTTTTACATAGCTCACTTTAATTCCCTAGGCCCCAGTAACCTCAATTGGAACATCTAGTGGTTTGTCTAGGAAACCACTAACATCCCTCCCTGCTCTGTCATCCTGTGGGGCTGCACTTCTGGTGTCAGTTGCTATCCAGGTGCTGGACCTCAGAAAATATTCTCTCTGGGTCTCTTCCATTTCCTCATTTGTAAAAGTCAAGCCAATACAATAAGCATCTCACAAGAAGGTTGTGTGTTTTATGTGAGACAATGCCATGGAAGCACACGGCACAGTGAGTACATACAGTAGGAACTTAATAAATGTTAGTTTCCAATACCTCCAAGAGTCTCCATCTGTGAAAGAGGAAAGATACTTGCCCACCTAGCTTGTGAAAATTCAGGTAAGCTATGGAATGGTCTGGAAAGTGCTTGGAATTAAGAAAAGCATATGCAAATGACAGGAATTATTGTTATGCAGAGTTTAAGGCAGAGCAGATTTGGTGTGCCCGATTAATTCATTAAACAGACTAAAACCATAAATAGAGAAATCTGTTTAAACCCCTGGACTTGCCTCGGAGAGATTAAAAGAGAGAAGGCAAAGGAGGAATCCCAGATGGTTCCCAGGCTTGCTCAGCCCAAAATACGGGCCTAGGGGAGTAAGGGAGCCTGAAAGAGGGGCAGGGGAGATAAAGTGACTGTTGGAGGAGGGGGAGCTGCCAAAGCCAAGGGAGCAGCTGGGAAAAGAGGTGATGACAGTTGAAGCAGAGGGGTTATTTCAGAACTGCTTGCTGTGGCTTAAAGAGAGTTTTGGCTCTTGTTAAAATGAGTGGAAGGAGCTAGAGGGAATTCTGCTTCCCTTGTTATGAAAAAGGGTGAAGAGGGGAATCACCACATAAGATCTTGTGCCTGTTTCAGCTTAGCGGTCCTACAGAAAACAGGCACTCAGACGATTGTTTATGCAATGGGTCTTCACATGGGAACCCAGAGGAAGCAGGAGTCCTGCGCTGGACAGAGAGACCAAGCTATTGGGCAGAAATTGGACTTGGCTACAGATTTTTTTTTCTATGTTATGAAAAATCTCACACGTCTAGCACAGTTGAAAGCACTTTCCAGTGAACACCAGTATAACCCCACCTAGAGTCTCTCATTTACTATACTTTCTTCATCACATACCTATCATCCCTCTATCCATCCATTACTCCATCTTATTTTTTGTGCATTTCAAAGCAAAATTACAGATAACAATACACTTCCCCCTAAATACTTCAGCATGCATGTCATTAACTAGAGCTCAGTATTTGTTTACAGAAATCTCCTTCTGATATAAAAATTACATACTATGAAATGCACAAATATTAAGTCTACAAGAGCTAAGTTTTAACAAATACGTGTGCCTGTGTAACCCAAACCCTTATCAAGATATAGAACATCAAGTCACAGCAGGCTTGGCTACAGACTTGCTACAGCTAGGTGACCTTGGACAAGTCCCTGCTTAATCTTGATCCCAGCATGTCCCAAGCTTTTCTGATCACAGAACCCTTTTTCCAAGTGGCACATCCAAAAATGCTTAGAAAATTAAGCCAAAATGGAATATTAAACACTATTTAGATCAAGCTGCCATAGTACAGTCGAAGAAACCTGGGGGCTGGAGATGTTATTTATCCTAGGTCACTAAGCTTGTGGCTCCATGATAACAAGAAATTAATGTTTATGAAGCAATCTCTTTGAACCAGGAAATATGCTAGGTGTTGTATGTATGAACCCTCACCACAACCTGCTTCAGAGGGTTGTTCTAAAGATGAAATAAGATTACATGTAGGAGTGCCTGGCATTGTGCCTGGCACAGAGGAGGCACCAGAAAAATAACATTTCTTTTCTCCTCTGCCCCACAGTTACATTTTAACATGTTCATACTACTAAGAAAGCAAATGCACCTCCTTTATCTCATCTGGTATCACAATAAGCCTGTGAGATAGATAGGAGAGGTATTTTCAATATACCCTTTACAGGCGATTATATGTAAATAATCATTACTAGTAAATAATGATGGCACCAGGACTCAGACCCAGTCTACTGACCCCAAATACCTTCAAGCAGCCTTATAGAGATTCAGGTGTTTTTGCCATGTTCCTCCCAGACCATCAGGGACTAGAGTGGACAGGCAATTTGGAAATGCTAAGGATTTGCATTTGACTCTCATTTTCCCAGTAGTTATATTTTATTAAGTACTCATAAACACTGAATTAGTGAATACCAAACCAGCTTGTTCAACAGCATCAGGAAAATTTTCACCTCTCTGTGCATGTCTGCCAGTAACCCTAAAAGCACTGAGAGTATTTTCAGTGAATAAATGAGTTTTGCTAATACAGAGCCCTCAGATAATGAGGACTGGTTCCAAGTGACAGAAACTCAATTTGAATTGACTAAAGCAAAGGAAATTTATTGGCTCCAGGACAGAAAATTCTGGTAGTGACCGAACTTTAGGCATTGCATTTCTTGATTCATGGTTTCATGTGATGTTGCCAGGGAATTTGGAGCACACGGGTCATTCTCCCCTCCTCCCTCCAGTTTCCTCTTGTCTTGGCTCCATTCTCAGGCAGCATCCACTCTCATGGAGGCAAGATGGCCACCAGCAGATCCTGGTTTACATTCATGCAGGTTAGCAATCTCAGAAAATGAGATTGCAATCATCTGGAAAACATCCAAAGCTTCAGTTGTATTGAATCAGTTTATTTCATGTGCCCATCCTTGAAACAATCAGTATTTGAAGAAGGATGGAATCTATTGATTGGCCACTGTCATGGGTTGGGTTGTGTCCCCCAGAAATATCTGTCAGCTTGGCTGGGTCATGATTCCCAGTGTTGTATGATTGTGTAATCTGATGTGATTTCCTTACGTGTTGTAAAGTCTATCACTGTGATGAGGTTATGCTGATGAGGTTGACAAGATTAGATAGTGTCTTAATGCAATCTCTTTTGAGATATAAAAGACAGAAGCGAGCAGAGACACATGGGAACCTCACACCCCCGAGAAAGCAGTGCTGGGAGCGGAGCGCGTCTCTTGGACCTGAGGTTCCTGCACAGAGAAGCTCCCAGACCAAGGGAAGACTGATGCATCACCAGGACCTTCCTTTAGAGCCAACAGAGAGAGAAAGCCTTCTTCTGGAGCTGATGCCCTGAATTTGGACTTGTAGCCTACTGGACTGCGAGAGAATAAACTTCTCTTGTTAAAACCATCCACTTGTGGTATTTCTGTTAGAGCAGCACTAGATGACTAAGACAGCCACAAAGGGTTATCGGCCACTACTATAACCATGGGTGGGTCAGCTCCTCCAGAACTCAGTGACCTAAAAGGAAGGGAGGTATGGTGCCCCTAGGAAAATCAAGGTGCTATTATTAGAGGAAAGGGGAAGTGAATGCTAGACAGCAAAAACTGGTTAACAAAAACAAGATTAACAAATTTAGTTGGTGACCTGAATCAACGTGAATTGTTGAAAGTGGGTTTCCTAGAATAGTAGCTGCCAGATGTGGGTGATCATTCATATTTCTTACAGAATTGTTTCAATATAGATTTCATAGCCCCACCCAGCACTACTGAATCAGAACCCTGGCTGTCAGGGATCTATGTTTTAAAGTCCTTGGGTGACTCTAATGGATAGCTTTTAAAAGCAATTGTACAAAAAGGTAAAATTGTTTAGGAAGAGGCCTGGTCATGGGAAGATTCCCCCTGTAGAAAGGGCTAAATGCCCAGGTTCTCAACCTTGGTTGCATTTTAAAATTACCTGGAGAACTTTTCAAAGCCATGGGCCCTGTGGACGAATTAAATTAGAATCTCTGTGGGTGATGCCCAAGCATCATTCTTTATAAGCTCCCCAAGTGATTCTAGCATGTAGTTGGTGTTAAGAACCCTTGGTTTAAGTTCTCATCAGAGGCTTACAATTCATACCTACAAGAGGAAGCTCAAACTACAACTCATCAGGGTAAAATCCAGCTGAAGCTCCCAATGCCTCTTATAGCCACTGAGAAAATGATGAACAGCTCCCCAATTCCCTAATTTAATAAAAGATTTGTAGTTAAAAGGTCAATTCCTTCATGTGTTGCCCTTCTCAGAAAACATACTTGATTTCCCAAAGGAACCTTCAGTGCTTAAGCCCAGGGATCTAACAGGAGGGTCCCCACATAACTATGGTCCATTCCCCTTTCCCCCAGGATGCCAGGTGCTGTGTTCTGCACCCCTTGCAGCACTCCTTCACTTCCCTCAGAGATTTTCTGGCGTCAGTGAAATTTTTAATAACACTTCCATTTTTTTTTCAAAGGAATCCCTGTAATGGTGGCCATTCTGAATGCCAGGCCATGAAGGTGCTACTTTTGTTCACACGGGCCTTGTGGTCATCATTTCTACTGTGGTGGGGCATAAGAGGTAGGACATGAAAGAGCACTTGCTCACAGTTTCTGTTTTTCTAAGCATAGATAACAGAAATTGGAAAGACTTGTGGCAAAAATTAGAAGAAGTCAGCAAAGTTTATCTGGTCTCCCAGCCTCTTATTTTGGCTCTCTTCCTCTATGGTCTTTCCCTTCCCCTCTGGCAGGTCTCCAGTGACTTCCTCCTTTTATAACACCCTCACTGGTAGGAACTCAGGAAGAGAGCAAAGAAAGGAAGGACTTCAGAGAGGATAGAGCCCAGGGAAGCTCAGCACAGTTGCCAGAGGGCAATGGCAGAGCCAAGGAAAACCCAGGAGTTGAGAAGTAAGAACCAGGACAAGTGACAAGTGACTTTGTATGGGTTGATGTTGCTAGCGATCAAACATAAAAATGATATCAGAGACGATTACTACTGAAAAGCAAATTACAGATTATGCAAAACTCAGTAAGTGCGAAGAAAAGAACTAAAAATGCATTTTGGCTGGATAAAACTGATAGTAATTAGAAAGTCATCTTGTCCTCTAATCCCAACATAGTATCTAAAATTGGTCTCCATATTACTGGCACCACCTGAGTCCTTCCCAGGTACCATCACTGGGACTGCTGCAGCAGCCCCTGACATGTTTTCCCATGCTCAGTCTACTCGCCTCTGATCCGTCTTTCAATGGCAGCCAGAAGGTACTTCTTAAAACATGAGTTTGGTTTTTGGTTATCTCACTCCACTGCTTAAATCTTTTGACAGTTTCCAGTTGTACTTAGAATAAAATACAAATCCTTACCATGATTTAAAATGCCCCACATGAACTAGCCTCTGCCTAACTCCGCAACGATATGTCTTATCACTCTCCCTCCTGTCTACTGAGCTTGGGCCACCAAGGCCTGCTTTGGTTTCTTAAAGTACCAGGAAATTGCCCTAAGATGTTGGCTCATGCTGTTATTGCTGCCTGGAGAACTCTCCCTCACACCAACTCCTGTTCATCTCTAAGACCTCAGAGTCCTCTATTGATGCTCTCCACCCTAATCTAAATTAGGTTTCCCGTATTAGTCTACCTCATGGCACCCTGTACTTTCATTTGCATGTTACATCTGAGTATGTATGTTTATTTGTTTAAAGACCATCTTCCAAACTAGGCTAGAAGCATCAGTTAGACTGGGACCATATTATGTTTGTTCACTATCACGTAATGGTTCCAACTGTATATCTAACACATAGAGGCATGCATAAACACTTGTTGAGTGATTATAAATGACTAAACTGTTATGTACTCATCACTCCGTGGATCTATTCTACCAGCTCTGTTGGATGCATCTAGATTTCTTCTTTCTCCCATCACAAGTCATGTCCCCTTTCTTGAAGTCTCACAGCCAGCTTTCTGAGCATCTCTTAAGGCACAAACCCGTCTCTCCCAAGAATTACGGTTATTTTTCCTTTCCCCATTTGTTATGGATTGAATTGTGTCCCCCAAAAATATCTGTCAATTTGTCTGGGTCATGGTTCCCAGTATTGTATTGTTGTGTACCATTTTGTAATCTGATGTGATTTCCTTATGTTTGTAAACTCTATCACTGTGATGTAATAAGATGGATTAGCGGCAGTTGTACCAATGAGGTCTACAAGATTGGTTAGTGTCTTAAGCCAATCTCTTTTGAGATATAAAAGAGAGAAGCGAGCAGTACTAGATGACTAAGACACCATTAGACTGTAAACTCCTAGAGGACATGGGTATATTTGCTCATCTTTTTGCATCCTTTGTAATATCTATCACAGTGTTTACACTTCATACATTGTCTAAAGAATTTTTGAATGAACGTGAGGAAAAAGCAAGCATTCAAACTCACACACACACACACACACACACACACACACAAAGATCAGACTTATTGGTCTGACAGATACTAGAGAAACCCCAAGAGCATGGCCCCTGGACACACTTTTAACTCAGTACTGAAGTCACTCCTGAGGTTCACGCTTCAGCCAAAGATCAGACAGGCCCATAAAACAAACAATAACACATGTAGCTCAACCACACATAGGAGACTAAAGGGGCACACCAGCCTAGGAGCAAGGACAAGAAGGCAGGAGGGGCAAGGAAACCTGGACAAATGGAAAGCAGAATCCAAGATCGAGAACGGGAGAGTGTTGACACATCTTGGTGTTGGCAACCAATGTCACAAAACAGTATGTGTATTAATCACATAATGAGAGACTAACTTGCTCTGTAAACTTTAACCTAAAGCACAATCAAAAAAAAAAAAAAAAAATCAGCTCACTGAAAGATAAAAAAAGCAAGCAAAGTGATTGTCTTCTCCCTTACCTATCTTACCTTTCCCTTTGCCTATATTGTTAAATTGCATCTTCAGATTCCTTGCTGAACAAAGCATAATGGGACAGGAAAAGGAAGAAAGGAAGGAAAGAAGGAAGGATGGAAGGAAGGAAGGAGAGAAGGAAAGATGGAAGGAAGGATGGAAGGAAGGGATGATATAAGGAATATATGAATGGAGAAGAAAGAAGGAGGGGCAAACAGGAGAAAGAAAGGAAAGGGGAAAAATGAGGGGGAGGCAAGTGATGGGGTTACAACATTTTATCATGATTAATGAAATTAATTTGAAGGCCCAGTAATTAAAAATAGCTTAAGTTTTACTTTTCCACCCTCCTCTCTCTGCCATAATTGCATTCGATTACTTCTGCTGTATAGGCTTTTTGCTAAAACTTGATGAGCCTGATAGTGGCACTTCATATTTTAATTTTTGCAGCTCTTGCTCATAACTTCTCCTAATAAGTCCTGGAGGTGGTACAGAGTTGACAGTGATGGAAACAACCCTATTTCACAGATGAGAAAGCTGACACTCACAGTGGTTGGCCAGTTGGCACCAGAGAGTGAAGTGCCAGCAGGCTTGACATTGCGTCATGAACGGACTCAGCTCCAAGGGCCTCAAAACCCTTCAATCAATTCAAAAACCTCACAATGTCTGGGTCTAAGTGTGTTGTTTTGCTCAGTATGTCTCAAGATATGTCTGAAAAATAAATTTTTTTTTCTATCATGAGTGGCTCTGCCTCTTCTGTGAATTAAGTATGAGATCTTAATGGTCAATCATTGTTTCATTCCATTTGACCCAATGCACAAATGGATTTCCAACCTATGTACTGAGAAATATTCAGTTAAAATGGCTGTCAAATAAAGTCAAAGAGTATGTGGAGAATAGGTTATAACTCAATATACTCTGAAAAAGGTTGTAGCTAATTGTAGGAATGAGAGAATTCAAATTGGTTGATGGGACGGAATAGTCTAAGGAGAAGTAGATGTTTAACCTTGGCAGCATTAATTCACTTCACAATGGTCTCCAGAGAGTAAATCATTCAAGTTCTGCCAGGTTTCCCTCAATTTACCTATTCATGCACCCGATTCTCTTGGGGGAAATAAAGCATCAAAGAAGCTGAGGTTTGTATGGAACCTTAGGGGGAAGAAAGGTATGTAGTGAAAAGCCAGAAATTAGAAATCTAGTACCCTCTCTTCCAGGAATTAGTGTGAACTGGAGTAAATCAAATCCCAATCCTGTAAAATAATCTCTAAACATTCTTCTAGTTTTTATTTTCCAAGAGGTGAGGCAATCTGGGTTAATTTCCTCCTTAATTTAAAAATTCCTCCTAAATTGCTCTGATGTAAAATACTCCTTCTTAGTTTAGACACATGAGTGATAGAGAACTCTGCTTCCCAAGGCGTTCACCCCTCGTTGGACTTAGAATCTGCCTGTCTGTAATTTCTTCCCACAGAACTTTGTGCACCAGAATAATCCTGAACAAGAGACCTCACCTGGCCATGTGATATCCATTTAAATATGCAAAGACATTATCCTGGCCTACCTCTATTTTCCAAGCTAAACCTCTCCACTTCCTTTCACTCTACGTAAATCATTTCCAGACACCTTAGCACTCTTCTTGCCTTATGCTGGCCCCTCCCTAGTTTCTCAATGCCCATCTTGAAAGTAGTTCCCCAAATTAAACTGTATATCCCAGATATGATCTCAGAAGATGATTCAAAGAGTATCTCCAGGGATCTAGGAAAAATAGTTCTAATACTTCCGTTTCATTAGTAATGAAACAAAAGCATGCATTGGCTGTGGATAAAGGTTACTATGCCATTGTTCTTCTAGCCAGTTGCATTATATTCTTGCTTCTCATAGCTGAGCCTGAACTGGAATTCAGACTCTCAGGTTGTCTGATGGACTGGTACAGTGGTGACCTATAGGCACTGATAGTTCTGCATGAGTTGATTTGCATGGAGGAAGTAGCTTGTGGGGAGAACTTGGTGCCAGAGTGCCTGAGGATGGAAATGGGAGGTAAGGCAGACAGCAATGCATCTGTCAAATGTCTGAAATCTGTGGAGAGTGTGGCTGAGAATATTAGGGCATACACAGGACTATCTGGGCCCAGGTGACAACAGCCAACAGGGATTTGAGGAGAGAATATCCTCCCGAGTTCTGCTCATATCCAGCAGAGTCCTGATGTGGTGAGTACTGAAGGCAACATGGCCCTTGCATGTGTGTGCCCCTGGAAGGGAACTTGGCATTCCTTTGGAACACCCTGGCAGGCAGGGAGCAACAGGCAACAAGGGGGGAAGGGACTCTGCTCCCCAGCTAGCATGTGGATGACCTTGTGAGGATTTTAAGAAAAGCTTGAGGGCATCTTGAGGATGAACTAAGATCCTGTCTTAAACACTACCAGGGAAATATGAGCCAGTGAAGTCAAATTATTATCGATAATGAGAGCTCATTGGACCCAACAAGCTGATGAAGCAAAGGAAATTGGGTTATTTTAATGTTATATCTTAACAATATCTTAATATTAACAGTTAATGTGATCTCTATTACAATGATCTCATTTTAGGACATCCAAGTTCCCAAGTGATGCCAAATCTGCCAGTCAGCATACCACACTTTGAGTGAAAAGGAATTTGACTATAGGGCCGTAGACTCCCTAAAAGAATAATATTGGTGGAAAAAGTCCCCTGAGCTTAAAATATTATAGTTGGCTTCATTACTGTCTCCTGAGTTTTCATGTTTCTAAATCCTCTGAAACTTCCTCCAAGTTGCTAAAAAAGAGTCTCTGCTCCCAACATTTTGCTGTCTTTGTGTGGAACCTGAAAATAGAGAGAAAACCCATTTGCAAAGGAAATGCCTGGAAAGCAGAGCTGTCTACTTTTGGAAGTAAATGAATCAGATTTTCCCAAGGACGTATTAAAACTAGTCACAGAAACAGATTTTGAACTTTCATTATATTTGACCTGACATTTGATTTTCCAGAATGATGACTAGCTACTGAGAGAAGGGGGAAAAAGCTAAGAATTCATACTGATATAATTCTCTCATGTTTTTAATACTGACATAAACTGTCTAGTGATGTATGGGGAGTCCCTGGTGACACAAATGCTTAAGTGCTCAACTACTAACCAAAGGATTGGCAGTTCAAACCCACTCATAAGAGCCTTGAAAGAAAGGCCTTGAGATCTGCTTCTGAAAAGGTCACTGCCTTGAAAACCCTATGGAGTGCTGATCTACTCTGAAACACATGGGGTAGTTCTAGTCTGTAACACATAGGGTCACCATGAGTCATAACTGACTTTATTGCAACACGTTTGGTGTTTTTTGGAAAAATACATATACTTCTGACATAAAGATGAATTATTGAACTTAAACTGTCAAGTCTAAAAATTAACATTTCTTAAAATATCTATTATTTCAATATTAGGACCACTTACAGAAGGAGGATTCATGTGTATTAAATATAGAGTAGGTGAAGCTTGACTCCTGAAATCCTTCCCTCCTATATCTACAACACTGCCTCTACCCTAGACCTTCCTAACCTACAGATATTATTATCTCTCTAGGAGTGTTATGTCTATTTATCTCTTTAAAACATACACATCTTAAGAGGTAATGTTTACCATAAAAGAATGCACAAAAGATTCTCAGAGAAGAGAGACACTGAAGCAAAGAAATTGGAGGTAAGAAGGTCTTCCTAATATCTTTAATTTCTTTTCCCCTTGCTGTCTTAGAAGTATCATATAGGAAGCATGAGATTTAGAGTTGCCATTCTGCCATATGTTAGCTTTCAGTCAGTCTCTTTCAGGCTTGATGTCTTTGTCCATAAAATGGGATATAGTATTATTGATTAGTGTTGTTGTGTAGGTGCCATTGAGTTGGTTCTGACTCATGGCAACCCTATGTACAACAGAAACACTGCCCAGCCTTGCACCATCCTCACGATCATTGCTACGTTTGAGCCCGTTGTTGTAGCCACTGTACCAATCCATCTCACTGAAGGTTTTCCTCTTTTTCACTGACTCTCTACTTTACCAAGCATGATGTCCTTCTCCAGGGACTGGTCCCTCCTGATAACCTGTCCAAAGTACGAGAGACAAAGTCTCACCATCCTTGTTTCTAAGGAGCATTCTGGCTATACTTCTACTTCAAGACAGATTTGTTCGTTCTTCTGGCAGTCCATGGTTTGTTCAATATTCTTTGCCAGTACCATAACTCATAACTTGTACTGTGGTATTGTATAAACTAAATGAGGTACTATATATCAATTATTGTTGTTCTTAGTTGCTGTCAAGTTGGCTCCAACTCATGGAGACTGTCTTAGTTATCTAGAGCTGCTATAATAGAAATACCACAAGTGGGTGACTTTAACAAACAGAAATTTATTTTCTCACAGTTTACAAGGCTAGAAATCCGAATTCAGGGTGCTGGCTTTCTGTCTTTCCAGCCTTCTGTCTCTGTAGGCTCTGGGGGAAGGTCCTTGTCCCTTTTGAGCTTCTGCTCCTGGGCAATCTTCATGTGGCTTGGCATTGCTCTGCCCCATCTCTGCTTCATGCTTGCTTGTTTAAATCTCTTTTATATCACAAAAGAGATTGACTTAAGACACATCCTTACAATACTGTCTTGTTAACATAACAGAGAAAACCAGTTCCCAAATGGGATTATAACCACAGGTACAGGGGTTAAGATTTACAAAACATACCCTGAGGGGACACAATTCAATCCATAACAGTGATCTTATGTATAACCGTACAAAACATTGCCCAGTCCTGCACCATCTTCATGATTGTTGGTATGTCTGAGTCCACTATTGCAACTATTGCATCAATCCATCTTAATGAGGGTTTCTCTCATTTTCATTGGCCCTCTACTTTACCAAACATGATATCCTTTTCCAGTGATTGGTCTTTCCTGATGATGTACCCGAAGTAAGCAAGACAAAGTCTTGCCATACTCACTTCTAAGGAGTATTCCGGTGAATTTCTTGTAAGACTGATTTGTTTGTTCTATTGGCAGCTCATTGTACATTTAATACACATCAATTGTTGTTGTTAGTGCCATCAAGTCAATTTTGACTCATAGCAACCCCATGTGACAGCGTAGAACTACCCCATAGGGTTTTCTTGGCTGTAATCTTTATGGGAGCAGATTGCCAAGTCTTTCTTCAGTGGAGCAGCTAGGTGGGTTTAAACTGCCAATCTTTTGGTTAGCAGCCAAGTGTTTCACTGTTTGCGCCACCAGAGCTCCTTTTCACATATCAAAAGGGATCTTAAAATTACCATGCACAAATTGGTTATAACTTACGTGAAATTCTGGTCCTAATTTAATACTATTAAACTGTGAGTTCCTTGAGGGTAGGGTCTGGCTCCTGTTTACTGCTGTGCCAAGCCCCCAGCCTGAGCACATGGTTGCACTCAACAAATATTGGTTAAATATACGAAAGGACAATATATCAGGGCTTTGAACCATTTCTGCCCGGTTCAGTTATGGATGACAAAGCAAAACCTGAAGGGGCCCAAATTTTTAAGATGTAGGTGAAGTGAAATGATAAGTGGAATGGGAAAAATTATAGGTTGAAGCCCTGCTAGAAACTTAATCTCCCTTTTAGAAAACAAAGGCAATATACGCATTGCATAACAACCAAATCTCTTGACTGGCAGAGTCAGAAGCACCAGTGTCCTGCTCAAAGATGGTAGCCAACCATGCCACTTTGAATGTGTGTTGCTCTCCACAGTCCTGGCAAAAATCCAGTCTCCCACATCAGGCTCCTGAAAGGGCTCACTACACCTTTTCAGAGTCTCCCATTCCAGAGCTTCAACCTATAATTTTTTTTTTAATGATTTTTTTTTATTGTGCTTTAGATGAAGGTTTACAGAGCAAACTAGTTTCTCATTAAACAATTAATACACATATTGTTTTGTCACATTGGTTGCCAACCTCACGGCTTGTCAACATGCTCCCTTCTCAACCTTGGGTTCCCTACTTGTCCCACCCCGTCTGAAGCAAGGGAGAATGAAGAAAACCAGACACAAGGGAAAGATTAGTCCAAAAGAGTAATGGACCACAACTACCACACCCTCCACCAGACTAAGTACAGCATAACTAGATAGTGCCCAGCTACCACCACTGATGGCTCTGACAGGGATCATAACTGACGGTCCCAGACAGAGCTGGAGAAAAACGTAGAACAAAATTCAAACTCACAAAAAAAGACCAGACTTACTGGTCTGACAGAGACTGAAGAAACCCCGAGAGTATGGCTCCCGGACACTCTAACTCAGTACTGAAGTCACTCCTGAGGTTCACCCTTCAGCCAAAGATCAGACAGGCCCATAAAACAAAACAAAACTAAATGGGCACACCAGCCCAGGGGCAAAGACAAGAAGGCAGGAGGTGACAGGAAAGCTGGTAATGGGGAACCCAGGGTCGAGAAGGGGAGAGTGTTGACATGTCATGGCATTGGCAACCAAACATCACAAAACAATATGTGTATTGTTTAATGAGAAACTAATTTGCTCTGTAAACCTTCACCTAAAGAACAATAAAAAAAAAGAAAAAAGAAAGAAAGAAAAAGACAAAAAAACCTATGAGGGAAATGGAATACCATGCAATGATAAAGAACAACAATGAATCTGAGAAACATCTCATAACATGGATGACTCTGGAAGGCATTTTGCTGAGTGAAATTAGTCGCAGAAGGACAAATATAGTATGAGACCACCATTATAAGAACTCAAGGAAAAGTTAAACACAGAAGAAAACATTCTTTGATGGTTACAAGGGTGAGGAGGGAGAGAGAGGGGAATTCACTATCTAGATAGTAGACAAGAATTATCTTAGGTGAAGGGAAGGACAACACACAATACATGGGAAGTCCGCACCACTGGAGTAAACCAAAGCTAAAAAGTTTCCTGAACACAAGCAAACACTTTGAGGGACAATGTAGCAGAGGCACCGATCTGGGGACCATGGTTTCAGGGGACATCTAGGTCAATTGGCATAACAAAGTTTATTAAGAAAATGTTCTGTATCCTACTTTGGTGAGTGGCATCTGAGGTCTTAAAAGCTAGCGAGTGGCCATCTAGGATGCATCAATTGGTTCCAACCCACCTGGAGTAAAGGAGAATGAATAACACCAAAGACACAAGGAAAGGACTAGCCCAAGAGACAGAAAGGGCCACATAAACCAGAGACTCCATCAGCCGAGACCAGAAGAACTAGATGGTGCCTGGCTACCACCAATGACCGCCCTGACAGGGAACACAGCAGAGAGTCCCTGATGAAGCAGGAGAAAAGTGGGGTGCAGAACTCAAATTCTAGTAAAAAGACCAGACTTAATGGTCTGACCAAGACTGGAGGAACCCCAAAATACACAGCCCCCAGACTTTCTGTTAACCCAGAACTAAAACCGTTCTGAAGCCAACTCTTCAGACAAAGAATAGACTGGACTATAAGACCTAAAATAATACTCATGAAGAGTGTGCTTCTTATTTCAAGTAGATACACAAGACTAAATGGGCAGCTTCTGTCCATAGAGGAGATGAGAAGGCAGAAATGGATAGGAGCTGGCTGAATGGACCTGGGAAATCTGGGGAGGAAAAGAAGAATGTGAGGTCATGTTATAGGGATAGCAATAGGGCCACATAAAAATGTGTGTATAACTTTTTGTCTGAGAAACTAACTTGAGTTGTAAACTTTCACCTAAAGCACAATTTAAAAAAAAAAACAAAAACCTATGAGGGAGCTACAGTAATCAATCATGTTCTCATTTGGAAGTTGGAGAAAAATATTCACATTAGATACAATGTTTTAATAGCTGTGCCTGGCTTTTCTTTCCAGAAGACCAATATGTTCTGGGGATTCACGGCCATTTTGTCATTTTGTTGTTCTACCCTCATTCCTCAGGGTTTCTAGACATGTGTCTTTGCAAAATCTGACAGAGGCTTTCATAAGAGAGATAAGGCAAGCTTGGTGGCTGCCTTTGGTTAACGCGGTGTCCACAGCAGGTGACTGACTTGTAGCCTGAGCAACATTCTGCCCCAAACACTGTCCCAGCAAAGACACAGCCTGCAAACTTCTTGTTCAGAAGGCCTAATGCAGAACAGTCAGAGCAAGGAAACCATTAAAAACTTCTGCCCCATCCAACCACAAAAAATCATAAGGTTTTTTTTTTTTTTTTTGGTACTCCCACACAAAGCTATAATTACAAAAACTCCTGTGTGATGAATTGGAGGAGGAACTGGGCTGCAGTTCTAACTTCTTCCATGAGCTACTGCCTCCTTTTCCGTGGGACCAGAAGTACTGGATGGTGCCTGGCAACCAGTACTGAATGTTTTCATCAGGGTCTCAGTAGATGGATCCTGATCAAAGGGGGAGAAAATATGGAACAGAATTTAAAATTCTTATGGAATCCAGACTTACTGGACCTACTGAGACTGGAAAAATCCCTGAATCTAATATCCTGAGATAGCCTTTAAACTTTGAACCAAAATTATCCCCTGAAGTCATCATTAAATCAAACAACAATTTAGCTCAATTAGTAAAGAATGTTTACCTTAAGCATTATACTCTTTTAAAGAATTACCTATAGGAGATCAAATTGACAACAGTAACTCTAAAGCATAGATGGGAAATTTAGGGGACACTGAATCTAACGTAATAGTGGTGAGATAATTTGGGTAGAGATAACAAGAATGTAATCTATATCAATGAATTGTACACATAGAAATTGTTGAATAGGTATATGTTTTCCTGTGTATGTTTTCCACCAACAATAAAATAAATATTAAAAAAAGAAAGTGATTAGAAATATTAGAGATGTGTATCAACATGTAAATATAATGATGTTAATAGAGACAAAATAAAAACTACTTTCTTGCCTAACAAAAACAAAAACAAACCTCTTGTCAAGTTGATTCAGACTCATAGCGACCCTATAGGACAGAGTAGAACTACCCCATAGGGCTTCCAAGAAGCATCTGGTAGTTTGAACTGCAGACCTTTTGGTTAGCAGCCGAGCTCTTAACCACTATGCTAACAGGGCTCCTGCCCAACAATAGGGACTGGCAAAATAAATTATGTGTATCCAGACAAAGAACACTATGCAGCCAATTCTCTAAAGGGATTGTATTGATGTGTGTTTATTGACAAGGAAAGATGTCCAGAATACACTCAAAAAAACAAAAATTACTAAGCAATAAGCACAGAATAATCCCATTTTTTATAAAAAGAAAAATTCACATGTAACAAAATGTTAATGATTGCCGCTGGGCTTATTCTTATGCTATATTTTGTTTTTCTAAATTTTCTAATGTTTCTATAATAAGCATAAATTCTTTGCATAATTTTAAGAAATACTTAACAAAAATAAACAAAAAAGCCCACCATGACCTCAAATATATTTTAAGGAATTTGGGAAGCTTGGAAAAAACACATAAAAAGCCCTAGAGAACAAAGCCCTATACTTACATGCTGCTGCGGCAACTTGACGGGTGAGGCAGACACTACAAGATGCCACACCAACTTGTCAGTCAACAAATTTTTGTTAAAAGGGTCATTTGGTTGAGGAAAATGCCAGTAACTTCCATCTCAAGCTTCCCAGATCTATGCCACACTAGCCTCCAGCCAGCCTCACTGAGAACCTAACTGGCAGCTTCAGTTCTTTTCTCTCCCACTTGAGGTCTGGTGATTTCCACAAAGCAAAGTGAGAAAACTTCCATGCTCTGGGTCACTTGGCCCAAGTCCCTGGGCTCGAAGTCACTGTGGCTCCTTCTCTTCTCACAGAGGTAAAGGTGAGGCCGAGGCATCAGGGCAAGGCTCCACAGCCAGTCCTCTCTTGCACCAGGGAAAAATCATGGGGATCAACACAGAGGGACTGAATCCTTGGGAATAAATGCTTGATAACCCTAAAAACAATCTGATGACTCATTTTTTTTAACTTTGTAACACCTCCCCCAAAAAAATGTGCTCACCTATTAAGAGCAGCCTAGGAAGTATCAGTTCTGTATTTTTACAGCTGCTACATTTTCCCCTTAAAAATTGCTTCGTTATCTACAAATGACCTCCCTGCTTCATCCCTGTAGCTTTCTTGCTTTACTGAGAGCCCTGAAATTCCCCGTACCAAAGGCATTCAACTGTGTGGATCATAACAAATTATGGATAACATTGCAAAGAATGGGAATTCCAGAACACTTAATTGTGCTCATGAGGGACTTGTACATAGACCAAGAGGCAGTCATTCAAACAGAACAAGGGGATACTGCATGGTTTAAAATCAGGAAACGTATGCGTCAGAGTTGTGTAGTTTCACCAGACTTGTTCAATCTGCATGCTGAGCAGATAATCCGGGAAACTGGACTATATAAAGAACAAGGCATGGGGATTGGAGGAAGACTCACTCATTAACAACTCACGATATGCAGATGACACAACTTTACTTGCTGAAATGAAAGGGACTTGAAGCACTTACTGAGGAAGATCAAAAACTACAGCCTTTGTGGGGACCATGGTCTCGGGGAACATCTGGCTCAATTGGCATGACACAGCTTATAAAGACAATGCTCTACATTCTACCTTGGTGAGTAGTGTCTGGGGTCTTAAAAGCCTGTGAGCGGCCATCTAAGATACTCCACTGGTCTCATCCCTTCAGGAGCAAGGGAGAATGAAGAGAACAGGATACAAGGAAAAGATTAGTCCAGAGGACTAATGGACCACAGCTAACAAGGCTTCCACCAGACTGAGTCCAGTACAGCTAGATGGTGCCTGGCTACCACCACTGACTGCTCTGACCAGGATCACAACAGAGGGTTCTGGACAGAGCTGGAGAAGGATGTAGAGCATAATTCTAACTCACAAAAAAAAAGACCAGATTTACTGACCTAAAGGAGACTGGAGAAACCTCGAGAGTATGGCCCCCAGGCACCCTTTTAGCTCAGTGGTGAAGATACCTCCGAGGTTCACTGTTCAGCCTGGGAGTGGACAGCCCCATAAAACCAAATGAGACTAACGAGGTACAGGAGTCCAGTGACAAGGGCCAGAAGGAAGAAGGGGACAAGGAAGCTGGTGATAGGGAACCCAAGTTGAGTAAGGATATTGTTGATGTGTTGTGAGATTGTTAACCATTGGCATAGGGCAACATTTGCAGTAACTGTTAAATGAGAAACTATTTTGTTCTGTAAGCCTTCATCTTAAGTGAGAATAACAGCACAATAGGAAGAGCATAGTCAATGTCACTGAAGTGTGCAGGTAGAAATTTTTGAAATGGTGTATCTTTGGCTATGTGTATTTTCACCAAAAAAAAAAAAAAAAAGGTTGAGAAGTTAGAGGGTTAATATGTTGTGGGGTTGTTAACCACTGTCATAAAACAACATGTGTACTACTGTTTCATGAGGAACTATTTGTTCTGTAAGCCTTCACCTGAAGTACAATTAAAAAAAAAAAAAGAATAGAAAAAAATTAAAAAAACAAAACAAAACCACAGCCTTCAGTATAGATTACACCTTAACATAAAAAATACTAAAATCCTTACAACTGGACCAATAAGCAACATCACGATAAACAAGAGAAAATACTGAAGTTGTCAAGGATTTCATTTTACTGGGATCCACAATCACACCCACGGAAGCAGCAGTCAAGAATCAAACAACAAGTGAAAAAGAGGACGACCCTCAACAAGATGGATTGACACAGTGGCTGCCAACAATGAGCTCAAACGCAGCAACGATTATGACGCAGGCATAGGACCAGGCAGTGTTTGGTTTTATTGTACATAGGTTCACTACGAGTCAGAACCGATCAATGGCACCTAACAACACAGGAAACCCTACTTGTTGGATGTGTGAATCTCTTGGGACTCTGTGTTCCAACTGAGAGAAATCTCAACTCAAGCAGGTTTAAGTAAAAGGAGAATTTATTGTCTCAAGAAAATGAAAATTACAAGGGTGAGTCTGGCTGGATACATAATTCAGGTCAAATGATGCCAGAAATTAATATCTCTCTTGCTAACTATTCATCTGATTTTCTGTTTTGGCTTTATTCTCATCATACTCTCATACTGAAGCCCTCAAAGAACCCAGGCTTCCATCAAATTAGATTAAGGAAAGAGAACTTCTCTCCTTTATAAGAGTTCCAGCAAATGTCCCAGGACAGAATCATATTGGACTTGTCTGAGTCACACGCTTTCCTTGAACAAATCACAGTGGTTTAGGAGAATAAATAAGCTGATCGGTCAGGGTTGGCTTACATGCCCTTCCCTAACTATTCCGAAGGAAAATTGTGGTGATGTTACCAGAAAAGGGGAGAAAAGATGAAGGTTAGGCAAGAACATTAGATGCCCCCCAATATGGGCTTGTGGTGGACTTGGGTAGCAAAGATTGCTTAGGGTACCAGGCAAAGACACCTCAAAGGTCAGCAATTCCAGTGACTGGTGATGCCAGTGGCCATAAGCTCAAAAGCCTTAGAGAGAGTAGGGGAACAACATCCAGAAATTAATTCCAGAAGTTGACTCATCAGAGCTCCTAAAGTGCAACCTAAATTCAGGAAAAAGAGAGACTTGTGTAAGCAGGTATGTTTCAAAAAGGCTTCATAGAGAATATGGGACTTGCACCAAGTTTTGAAGACTGGATAAGATTTGGACTGAAAGATGGGCTGGGGGAGCAGGAGGAACAGCCCAGACCTGCATGAATAAAGACTAGGAGTCTGGTACAAGTGATGGGGCTGTGGTGGGAGAGGAAGGGTAGCAGCTTCCTAGTGAGGTCAGCCTGTAGGAGAGGAGATGGCACACTGGGCAAGAAGGGGAAGGAATTTGAGGGTCCAGGTAACTCCCCATTACTGAGATAATGAATAAATTCACTCTGTCCTCTTCCTTTTCTGATTTGTCTCAAAGATTTTAATATTGTCAATCTTTCTATTCTACTTGGTCTAACTACAGGTTTTCTTCTGTAGTCCGTTCTAATGATTCTTAGGATCAGTGTTTGAGCTGGCTTAGCCTGCGGGCCACACACAGGGAAGCATACTCTCCAGGATGCTAGTGTACAGGGGTTTGAAGGAAGCCAGGGGGCGTGCATGCTTTGCCCGTTCATATGCCTACCGCAAGCCTGAGGTCTCCATCCTTTCATCAATGAGTAGGGACTTCCAGGAGTCAAGTGCGTGTGCACACAGTTAACCCTTGGCCATCAAGTCGATTCCGACTCATAGCAACCCTATAGGACACAGTAGAACTGCTCCATAGGGTTTCCAGGGAGTGGCTGGTGGATTTGAACTGCCTACCTTTTGGTTAACAGCCGAACTCTTAACCACTGTGCCACCAGGGCTCCAAACAGAGTTAAGACATCCTATTACTAGGATTTCATTTTACTTGAATCCATGATCAATGGCCATGGAAGCAGCAGTCAAGAAATCAAAAGGGAGGAGGTTCCGGCAAGACAGTGCTCTAGGCAGAAGCACCACGCCGTCCCTCCACAGAAAAGATCCGAAAAACTAAGCCAAACAGAGAATGCAACATACCTGAAACCCTAGAATATCAAATGAAGAGATAAAGAACTCAGCCGAGCACCAAATGGAGTGAGAACACTGAAACAGAACGGACAGCGAGGAGAGATTCATGCAGAGGTCCCCTACCAGCTAACGCAGCGTGGATCCACCATCTTGGACTCCTATCAGAGACCAGCAAACGGGGGTACGAGAAAGCAGCCTCACGGAGCGTCCAGTGGGAGACAAAACAGCCGTTTCTCGTCTCTCTATATCTTCCTTCTCTTTCTGATCCCTGAATACCAGGCATTGTATGCCTCTGCGCCTTCTGACCAGGCTGTGCTACAACACCTGAGAGCAACTTCCCCAGACCTCATAGCTGCATCGGTGGGATACCTGGGAACTTTGCGGTTCTTTAACCTTTCTGATTTTTATTTGTTCATTCTTTTCTTTTCTTCCTCTTCCCCCTTTTGTTTTTCTCCATTTCATAGTCTCTCATCTCTCCATTCCAACGGCAAGCTCCCCTAGCATTCTTTTTTGTTTGTTTGTATGTTTTTTGGCTGCTGTTCCTCTCTCCTGTCTCCCATATCCAGTTTAGCTCCACACATAACCATCTCCCCACTGCATCCTGCCTACCTGAACTGTGCGCTTGACATCACACCACCAAGCAGTGCAGGCACGGCCTACTGGAACCTGCCCAGCACTGATTACCGACCCACCCTGGTGGCTGCAGTGAGTGACAAAAACAACCCATCCCAGTGGCTCCTCTTCAGCTAGACCTGCCCTGCTGTACCACATCTCAGACTGAACCTGACAGTTGGAGAAGGAGGTGAAAAGTATTGAGCGCACAGACAAGCACACAACAAAAAGTACGCACTCCGCCTGCTCAGACATACTCAAATTTTTTATTTTTTTAAAAAAAGGGATGAAACAAACAAATCTACAATCAATAAGTGAGAAAAATAACTACTGAATGCCCCGAAAACAACAAACAATATCAAAACATTTACAAAAACAGGACAGGATGGTTCCAGTAGGCGTCCAAATTCAAACACCAGATGACTCTCCTGTGGAAGAAAATGCACTAGAAGTACCTGATAGGGAATTCAAATCTCTAATACTCGGAGTTTTCCAAGAACTGAGGCAAAAAGCTGACAAACATGAGAAAAAAATAGACAAATTCATGGAAAATACAGACAAAAAATTGAATTCAGGAAGATGATGCAGAAACAAAATGCCAAAATAAATTCACAACTAGAAATTATATAAAAACAACAATTAGAAATCCAAAAGATAAACAACAAGATTTCAGAAATGGACGATGTCATAGAAGGACTGAGAAGCAGATTTGAAACCATGGAAGACAGGATCAGTGGAACTGAAGACAAACACTTGGATACCACTCTGTTTCAGGAAAACTCAGAAAAAAGAACAAAGAATAATGAAGAGACCCTGAGAGTTATGTGGGACACAATTAAAAGCAAAAATTTACAAGTGATTGGCATTCCAGAAAAGGGGGAGAAAATAGTAAACAGAGAGAGGATCATTGAGGAACTGCTGACAGAAAACCTCCCCAATATCATGAAAGATGAAAAGCTGGCCATCCAAGAATCTCAACGAACCCCATATAGAAGAGACCCCAAAAGAAAATCACCAAGGCATATCATATTCACACTCGCCAAAACCAAAGACAAACAAAGAATCCTGAGAGCAGCTCGTGAAAAACAAGAAGTCACATACAGAGGAGAAACAATAAGACTAAGCTCAGATTATTCAGCAGAAACCATGCAGGCAAGCGGGCAGTGGGATGACATATATAAAATCTTGAAAGAAAAAAATTGTCAGCCAAGAATAATATATCCTGCAAAACTCTCATTCAAATTTGATGGTGAAATTAGGTCATTTCCAGATAAACAGAAACTAAGGGAATATGTAAAAGTCAAACCAAACTTAAAAGAATTATTAAAGGGAGTTCTTCGATCTGAGGACAAACAGCTTCAGCCCTCAGGCAGGACCTAGGATGCAGGGTCATACAAGCCATATACCAACCTAGGAAATGAACTCTCAAGGACTATCCATAACCAAAAGAAATACAACAGGGAATCAGAGCAGTCAATCGATGGATGACAACAACGTCAAAACAATGAAAGAGGGAATAAACGGCATAGGTATAGAATCTTCTAACGGAGAGGAAGGCAAGGTGATACCAAGTAAGGGTAGACTGCTTCAAACTTAGAAAGATAAGGGTAAAATTCATGGTAACCACAAAGAAAGTTAACAAACCAACTCATAATAATAAAGATAAAAAACATAAAGTCTCAGCAAAAACAAAATCTACAAAAACAAAAGAAATGAAAAAAAAATCCACAGAAAAAGTAACTCAGCACAAGAGAGTAAGAAGAACAAAGAAAACTTCAGCACCACACAAAAAAGCACTACAAAATGACAGCAACAAACCCACATCTATCAATAATTACACTGAATGTAAATGGACTCAATGCACCCATAAAAAGACGGAGAGTGACAGAATGGATAAGAAAACAGGATCCATCAATATGCTGTCTACAGGAGACACACCTTAGAAACAAAGATGTGAATTTATCAAAAGTCAAAGGTTGGAAAAAAGTATATCAATCTAACAACTACCAAAAAAGAGCAGGAGTGGCAATTCTAATCTCAGATAAAATAGACTTTAAAATGAAATATAGCATAAAAGACAAAGAAGGACACTATATAATGATTAAGGGGATGATCCATTATAAAGACATAACCATAATAAACATCTACGCACCCAATGACAGGGCTCCAAAATACATAAAAAAAAAAACTCTAACAGCACGGAAAAGAGAAATTGACAGTTCCACAATAACAGTAGGAGACTTCAACACACCACTCTCAGTAAAGGACAGAACAACTAAGAAGAAACTCAGCAAAGATACAGAAGACCTAAAGGGCACAATCAGCCAACTTGACCTCATAGACATATATAGAACACTCCATCCAACCGCTGCGAAGTACACATTCTTTTCCAAAGCACATGGAACATTCTCCAGAATAGACACACCTTATGCCACAGAGAAATCCTCAACAAGATCCAAAATGTTGAGATAATTCAAAGTATCTTCTCTGACCACAATGCCATCAAGATAGAAATTAACAACAGAAAGAGCAAGGAAAAAAAATCAATTACATGGAAACTGAATAATACCCTGCTTACACATCAGTGGGTAATAGAAGAAATCAGAGATGGAATCAAAAAATTCCTAGAATCAAATGAGAATGAAAACACATCATACCAAAACCTTTGGGACACAGCAAAGGCAGTCCTCAGAGGACAATTTATAGCAATAGATGCACATATCAAAAGAGCAGAAAGGGACAAAATCAAAACATTAACTACAGAACACAAACAGAAAGAGAACAGCAAAAAAAGCCCACAACCACTGGAAGAAAGGAAATAGTAAAGATCAGAGAAGAAATTAATGAAATAGAGAACAGAAAAACAATAGAAAGAATCAACAAAACCAAAAGTTGGTTCTTTGAAAGAATCAACAACATCAACAAACCACTGGCCAGACTGACAAAACAAAAACAGGAGAGGACGCAAATAACCCAAATAAGAAATGAAATGGGGGACATTACAACAGACCCAAATGAAATAAAAAGGATTATAACAGAATATTATGAAAAACTGTACTCCAACAAATTTGAAAACCTAGAGGAAATGGATAAATTTTTAGAAACACACGGCCTACCCAAACTACAACAAAGTGATGTTGAAAATCTGAACAGACCCATAAGAAGAGAAGAGATTGAAAAGGTAATAAAAAATCCCCAACCAAAAAAAGCCCTGGCCCAGATGGCTTCACTGGAGAATTCTACAAAACATTTACAGAAGAGCTTGTACCAGTACTACTCAAGCTATTTCAGAGCATAGAAGAAGAAGCAACACTTCCAAATTCATTCTATGAAGCCAGCATAATGCTGATACCAAAACCAGGCAAAGACGTCACAAAAAAAGAAAATTACAGACCAATATCTCTCATGAATACAGATGCAAAAATTCTTAAAAAAATTCTAGCCAATAGAATTCAGCATCATATCAAAAAAATAATACACCACAGCCAAGTAGGATTCATACCAGGTATGCAAGAATGGTTCAACATTAGAAAATCAATCAACGTAATCCACCACATAAGTAAAAGGATAGAAAAGAATCACATGATCATCTCAATTGATGCAGAAAAGGCATTTGACAAAGTCCAACACCCACTCCTGATAAAAACTCTCAATCAAATAGGTATAGAAGGGAAATTTCTCAACATAATAAAGGGCATCTATGCGAAACCAACAGCCAACATCATTCTTAACGGAGAGAGGCCGAAAACATTCCCGGTGAGAACAGGAACAACACAAGGATGCCCTTTATCACCACTCCTATTTAACATTGTGCTAGAATTCCTCAGCTAGAGCAATAAGGCAAGAAAAAGAAATAAAGGGCATCTAAACTGGTAATGAAGAAATAAAACTGTCCCTGTTTGCGGATGATATGATACTATACATAGAAAACCCTAAAGATTCCATGAGAAAACTACTAAAACTAATGGAAAGATTCAGCAGAGTAGCCGGATACAAGATAAACATTCAAAAATCAGTTGGATTCCTATACACCAATAAGGACAACGATGAAAAGGAAATCAGGAAATCAATACCATTTTCAATAGCCCCGAAAAGGATAAAATACTTAGGAATAAATCTGACCAGGGATGTAAAAGACCCATACAAAGAAAACTATAAAACACTACTGCATGAAACCCAAAGGGATCTACATAAATGGAAAAACATACCATGCTCATGGATAGGCAGACTCAACATTGTGAAAATGACAATTCTACCCGAAGCAATTTACAAATACAATGCAATCCCGATCCAAATACCAACAACATTCTTCAAAGAGATGGAAAAACTAATCATTAACTTTATATGGAAAGGGAAGAAGCCCCAAGTAAGTAAAGCACTACTGAAGAAGAAGAATAAAGTAGGAGGACTCACACTACCTGACTTCAGAACCTACTATACAGCTACAGTGGTCAAAACAGCCTGGTACTGGTACAACGACAGATACATTGACCAGTGGAACAGAAGTGAGAACCCAGATGTAAATCCATCCACCTACGGTCACCTGATCTTCGACAAGGGCTCAAAGTCCATCAAATGGGGAAAAGACAGTCTTTCTAACAAATGGTGCTAGCAAAACTAGATATCCATTTGCAAAAAAATGAAACAGGACCCATACCTCACACCGTATACAAAAACTACTTCAAAATGGATCAAAGACCTGAATATAAAGCCTAAAAGGATAAAGTTCATAGAAGAAAAAATAGGACCAACACTTCAGGCCTTAATACATGGCATTAACAGGATACAAACCATAACCATCAACGCACAACACCCAACAGATAAGCTAGATAACTGGGATCTTCTAAAAATCAAACACCTATGCTCTTCAAAAGACTTCACCAAAAGAGTCAAAAGAGAACCTACAGACTGGGAAAAAAATTTTTGGACAGTACAAGTCAGACAAAGGTCTAATCTCCATAATCTATAAGAAAATCCAACACCTCTACAACAAAAAGACAAATGATCCTATTAGAAAATGGGCCAAGGAAATGAACAGACACTTCACCAAAGAAGACATTCAAATGGCCAACAGACACATGAGGAAATGCTCGCGATCACTAGCCATTTGAGAAATGCAAATTAAAACCACAATGAGATACCATCTCACGCCGGCATTACTGGCACGAATCAAAAACACTGGAAATAACAAATGTTGGAAGGGCTGCGGGGAGATCGGAACTCTTATGCACTGCTGGTGGGAATGCAAAATGATACAACCATTTTGGAAAATGATATGGCGCTTCCTCAGAAAGCTAGAAATAGACATACCATTCGATCCAGCAATCCCACTCCTAGGAATATATCCTAGAGAAATAAGAGTCGTCACTCGAATAGACATGCACACCTATGTTCATGGCAGCATTATTCACAATAGCAAAATGATGGAAACAACGTAGGTGCCCATCAACAGATGAATGGATAAACAAACTATGGTACATACACACAATGGAGTACCATGCAACGAGAAAGAACAGCAATGAATCTGTGAACCATCTTATAACATGGATGAAACTGGAGGACATTATGCTGAGTGAAGTAAGTCAATCACAAAAGGACAAATATTGTATGAGACCTCTATTTTAAAAACCTATGAAAAAGTTCACACGCAACATGTAACAATCTTTGTTGGTTACCAGGGATGGGGGAGGGGGGGATACTAAATAGGCAATAGATAAGTGGTATCTTGGATGAAGGGTGAGACAGTACACAATACAGGGGAAACTAGCACAACCTGTACAAGGAAAGGTCATGGAAGCCCCATAGACACATCCAAATTCCCTGAGGGACTGAATTGCTGGGCGGAGGGCTGTGGGGACCATGGTCTCGGGGAATATCTAGCTCAATTGGCTTGACACAGCTTATGAAGACAATGCTCTACATTCTACCTTGGTGAGTAGTGTCTGGGGTCTTAAAAGCCTGTGAGCGGCCATCTAAGATACTCCACTGGTCTCATCCCTTCAGGAGCAAGGGAGAATGAAGAGAACAGGATACAAGGAAAAGATTAGTCCAGAGGACTAATGGACCACTGCTAACAAGGCTTCCACCAGACTGAGTCCAGTACAGCTAGATGGTGCCCAGCTACCACCACTGACTGCTCTGACCAGGATCACAACAGAGGGTTCTGGACAGAGCTGGAGAAGGATGTAGAGCATAATTCTAACTCACAAAAAAAAAAAAAGACCAGATTTACTGGCCTCAAGGATACTGGAGACACCCCCAGACACCCTCTTAGCTCAGTGGTGAAGTCACCTCCGAGGTTCACCGTTCAACCTGGAAGCGGACAGCCCCGTAAAACCAAATGAGACTAATGAGGTACAGGAGTCCAGTGACAAGGGCCAGAAGGCAGAAGGGGACAAGGAAGCTGGTGATAGGGAACACAAGATTTAGTAAGGATATTGTTGATATGTTGTGAGATTGTTAACCATTGTCATAGGGCAACATTTGTAGTAACTGTTAAATGAGAAACTATTTTGTTCTGTAAGCCTTCATCTTAAGTGAGAATAACAGCACAATTGGAAGAGCGTAGTCAGTGTCTCTGAACTGTGTATGTAGAAATTTTTGAAATGGTGTATCTTTGGCTGTGTGTATTTTCACCAAAAAAAAAAAAAAAAAGGTTGAGAATTTAGAGGGTTAGTATGTTGTGGGGTTGTCAACCAATGTCATAAAACAACATGTGTACTACTGTTTCATGAGAAACTATTTGTTCTGTAAGCCTTCACCTGAAGTACAATAAAATATTAAAAAAAAAAAAAAGGAAATCAAAAGGACATATTGCATTAGGTAAATTTGCTGCAAAAGACCTCTTTAAAAATCTTAAAAAGCAAAGATATCACCATGAGGACTAAGGTGAGACTAACCCAAGCCATGATATTTTCAATCATCTCATATGCATGTGAAAGCCGGGCAATGAATAAGGAAGACTGATGAATAGATGCATTTGAATTACGGTGCTGGTGAAGAATATCGAATATACCATGAACTGCTAAAAGAACGAACAAATCTGTCTTGGAAGAAGTTCAGCCAGAATGGTCCTTAGAAGCAAGGATGGCGAGACTTCGTCTCATGCACTTTGGACATGTTATTAGGAGAGACCAGTCCCTGCAGAAAGACTCATGCTTGATAAAGTAGAGTCAGTGAAAAAGAGGAAAACCCTCAAGGAGATGGATTGACACAATGGCTGCAACAACGGTCTTAAACATAGTAACTATTGTGAGGATGGCGCAGGACTAGGCAGTGTTTTGTTTTGTTGTACACAGTGTCGCTATGATTTGGAACCGACTCAAAGGCACCTAACAACAACATTACTAGCAGATGTAGCAGATTAGTTAGATCACTTGTGAACAGAGATTGGTATCTGCTCTCACCCTGGAGAAAGCAAGGGGCTGGAGGATTAGGGCACAGAACAGGTAGAGGGTGGGGAAGGAATAACCAAGAAAAGACTGAGAACAAGGAGTCCTTCCAGTCTAGGAAGGGCAGTGAAGTGGGAGGCCTGGACGCAGTGAACAAACACAGATGTGGAGATAAACACCTCGGTGTAAACCTTGCACTTACTAGGTGTAGGGCAGAACTTAATCTCTTAAACTGCAGGTTCCTCTTCAATAAAACGAGGATAGTGCTCTCTTTGGCACCACATACACTAAAAATTGGAACGATACAGAGAAGATTAGCACTGGCCCTGCGCAAGGATGACACCCTAATTGGTGAAGCATTCCATATTTTTAAGCAAAGGCAAAAAGCAGGAAGGGACAGGAAAACTGGACAAATAGGAACAGGGAAGCTGGGGTGGAAAGGAAAAGGGGGAGAGTGCTGACACAACGCAGGGATTGCAACCAATGTCACAAAATAATTTGTGTATAAATTTTTGAATGAGAAACTAATCTGCGCTGTAAACTTTCACCTAAAGCACAGTCAAATAAAATAAGGATAATAAAACTTATGTTTTATTGCAAGTATTAATGAAGATGAAGGAAGTGCCTGTACTTTAGAGCATTGTTCTGCCACTTTCTAGTTGTGGATCCTTGGACAAATTAACGTCTCTAAGCTGTAATTTGCTCATCTGTAAAATAGGAATGATAAAAGTACCTATCTCATAGGGTTAAGGATTAAATAAGATAATGCATCTAATGTGCCTGATAATAATGTTTAATGATGATGATGGTGATGCTGGTGGTATTAATTGTATTATCTCACATGACAAGAAGTCCCAAAGTTGAGAGGTTCCAGAATGGTTAGTTCAGTGGCTCAAGGATGGCATTGAGATTCTGAGCTCTTTACAGCCTTCACTCTTTCTCAGCATGTTGATTTTTTTTCTTAACGTATGCTGTTCCCTCATGGCTGCAAGATGGCTGCCACTACTCCAGATACACATCTTCTCCTAACAATCTCCAAAGGTGGAGAAAGGAAGAGACCACTCCTTTTCCTTTTTAAGAGAAAGAAAAATTGTTCTTGAACCAGCAGACTTTCCCTCCTATCCATTAGCCAGAACTGCATACACATGCTGGTGCCTAAACCAATCCCTGGCCTGTCAAGAGACATGCAAAATCCTGGTTCTATTAGCAAGGAAGAAGGTGGGCATGGCTTTAGGGAAGACAATGAACATCAACCACCTCAATAATGATGATAGAAGTTGTGGTCACTTAGAGGACAGAGTGCTGAGAGGGGAGAGGGAATTACGTTTGGGTGAGAGGTAAAGAGTACCTTTGCTGTTCGGTGTAGTTCTTAAGAGTCTTTGGAGTCACAAAATTCTAGATTGAATTCTTGGCTCCGCCACTTTCTGTGTAAACCTGTGCAAGCTACCCTCTATGCCTTTGTTTCCACAGATGTAGAAGGCCAACATCTAATGGATGCTTGAGAATAAAATTAAGCCACACAGAGTAAGTGCTCAATAAATAAGTGAAACTATCATTAGTACTTCAGACCTAGCAACACGAACAGAAACAGGATTGGTTGCTATGCTAACAATCATTGAAGCTATTGAATACAAATGTGTGTCTGTATCTGCTACTTCAGTTTCTTCTGTGGGACTGAGGAAGAAGGGTCAGAATGAGGTGAGAAGATTAGGAGTGTAGCTGTGGAGCCAAATGGCCAGCACTCAAAATCTGCCTCCACTGCTACCATTTAGAAGCTGTGTAATCTTGGAAAAGTTGTCGAACCAACTGTCTTGTGACTCAGTTTTCTCATCTGCAAAATGGGGTGATAGCTCATTGCATTGTGAAGATTAAACAAGTTAATGTGTAAGTGACTACCATGTAAACTCTCAGTAAAAGTCAGTTTTGTTAGAGGTTGTTCCCTTTTCACCAAAAAGAAGTTACCCTTTTCTACATCAGCTACCCACTTTGTAAATTGTCACTAAGGGCTCCTACCAAAACCAAGCTGGTTGCCATTGAGTCCAACTCATGGTGACCCTATACAACAGAGTAGAACTGCCCCATAGCATTTTCAAGGAGCAGCTGGTGGATTCGAACTGCCCACATTTTGGTTAGCAGACATAGCTCTTAACCACGGGGCCACCAGGACTCCAAGGGCTCATATAGCAGCATTCAAACACCTGGTTTCAGTTTTTGCTATTCTCTTAATGGGCACATGGCCCCTAAGCATCAGGTGCTTCTGCCCCAATGTGATTGGCCAGCCTATCTCTCCAGAGGTAAGAGGGTCCAAATAAAATGGTTTGAAGACAAAAACTGAACATATAATGTCACTTTATTTATACTATTTCCTACTATTCCCAAGTTTTGTCTTAGTCTTGCTTATCACCCATGCTTTTCTTTGGCTTCCTGCCTGGAACTTTTTCCTATACTATGCTGCTATTTATTATAATCTCCAGTATTGACACTTTCTCTTTTACCCAGATTCTTTATGCATCATTACTAATAATCTCTTAAATGTGCTACATACTTATTATAGATGAGTGGTAGGAATGTATGTATTCTTTTTATTTATTAAAATTTATTTATATTTTTCCACAGCCCACAGGGACTCTTACTGTATCAGCATATGTAAAATGTTAATCACGCAGTAGTACTTGTTATAAATGCTAAATAATAAAATATACAATTTAAACAAATATTTGCTGGGGGCCTACTGTGTGCACTGCATTGTCTCCAGAGATGAGTCAGACACAATTCTTGGCCTCAAAGAGCTGTTGTATTCCTGTTTCGGGGTTAAGACTTGGAACGATAAATAAGTAAATACAACAAATACAAACACCTCTAAAAAAATACTTAAAGAGTTCTTTTAAAAACGATGGATTTAAAAGAGTTTGAAGTAGACGTCAGTAAATAATCATCAGAAAATGGATTTTTTTTTTTTTTTTTTAGTAGCCTTTAATATTTTAAATGGAGTCCTGGGTAGTGCAAATGGTTAACACGCTTGCTGCTAATCAAAAGTTGGAGGTTGGAGTCCACCCAGAGGCAACTCAGAAGAAAGGCCTGGTGATCGACTTCCAAAAAATCATCCACTTATTTAAAATTTATATCTATTTTTCGACAGCCCACAGGGATTCATACTGAAGGAGCACAGTTCTACTCTGACACTCATGGGGTCGCCATGAATTGGAGTCAACTGCACTCACAACTGGGTTTTTTTGTTTTGTCTTTTGGGGTTTTGAGTTCATAGTAGCAGATAGCCCCTTTCTCTCAAAAAGAAACCTTTTCTCATGGAAACTCCACAGATACATCCAAATTCCCTGAGGGACTGAATTGCTGGGCGGAGGGCTGTGGGGACCATGGTCTCGGGGAACATCTAGCTCAATTGGCATAACACAGCTTATAAAGACAATGTTCTACATTCTACCTTGGTGAGTAGCATCTGGGGTCTTAAAAGCCTGTGAGCGGCCATCTAAGATATTCCACTGGTCTCACCCCTTTGGGAGCAAGGGAGAATGAAGAGAACAGGATACAAGGAAAAGATTAGTCCAGAGGACTAATGGACCACAGCTAACAAGGCTTCCACCGGACTGAGTCCAGTACAGCTAGATGGTGCCCGGCTACCACCACTGACTGCTCTGACCGGGGCCACAACAGAGGGTTCTGGACAGAGCTGGAGAAGGATGTAGAGCAAAATTCTAACACACACAAAGAAGACCAGATTTACTGGCCTGAAAGAGACTAGAGAAACCCCGAGAGTATGGCGCCCAGACACCCGTTTAGCTCAGTGGTGAAGTCACTTCCTAGGTTCACTGTTCAGCTGGGGATTGGATAGCCCCATAAAACCAAACGGGACTAATGAGGCACAGCAGTCCAGGGACAAGAACTAGAAGGCAGAAGGGGACAGGAAAGTTGGTGTTAGGGAACCCAAGGTTGAGTAAGGACAGTGTTGACACTGGGGTTGTTAACCATAGTCATAGGGCAACATGTGTACTAACTGTTTAATGAGAAATTATTTTGTTCCGTAAACCTTCACGTAAAGCGAGAGTAGCAGCACAACTTGAAGAACGTAATCTATGTCAGTGAACTGTGCATGTAGAAATTTTTGAAATGGTGTATCTTTGGCTATGTATATTTTCCCTGAAAATAAAAGGTCAAGAAAGGGGAGGGTTGACATGTTATGGGGTTGTTAACCAATATCATAAAACAATATGTGTACTGACTATTTAATGAGAGACTGTTTGTTCTATAAACCTTCATGTAAAGTACAATAAAAAAAAAAAAAAGCCTTCTCACTCAAAATCCTGGCTACAAACATGATTGTATTTATAGTCACACACCTATTCTGAAAAGTAGTTCAATTATAATAAACGTTGACACATTAACTCCCATTTCATAGCTTTTAAGGGATGTAAAATAAAAATACACATCTGAATAAAAAAAAAAAAGAAACCTTTCCTAGCGCACCCACCCTTCAACATTCCACAGACAAAAAACATGGGTATAGAGAAAAGTAGAGAACAAAAATGAAGCAAGTCTAGGAAATAACTTACTGAAGAGTACACCTCATGGAGGGAATGGAAGAAAGGGCTAGCAATTTTATTTACCGACACCCCTGTGTGTGGGTACTATATAAATACTGTCTGATTTAATCCTTAAAACAACTCTGTGGGGTAGGTACTGTTACCCTCCCTGTTTTTCAAATCAGGAAACAGGTATCAATAGGTTAAGTGACTTGCACAAAGCCACTCAGCTTGGGAGAGTGTGGAAGTTGCCGTGTTGGGTGGGAGAGCGGTGGAAAGGAGTGCTGATGGAGGTGGGGTGGCTTACCTCTCCTGCTCCTTCCTAACCTCACTTCTATCGGGGTCAACCTAATTCCACACGTGGACTGTATTCCTTTGTGTTCAAGTTAATTTGTAAGGTTGTCCTACATTCTCTTTTAGTCAGTGAGTCTATTTGAAGGCCCTTAGTCACAAGGGCACAAACATCTTTTCTAAGTGGGTCCTCTTTCTGCTAATTAAGGAAGACTGGGCGCTGGAACAAGCCAGGAGGGCAGGCTCTCTGCTTCACCCTCGTTGGCCTCATCTAGGAAACTGGACCCTGGGGATTCAAAAGAAATGTGAAGATAGAAGGCATGGCTGGGGCACCACTCTTCAGCTTGTTGAAAAACATTTGAACACGGCTTCTGTCTGACCTAGAAATAAGGTTTCTACCACTGAAATCCGTTAACCTTTATCAAAATACTTCCACCTTTTTTCTCTCCCAAACTGCCTCTGGAGCCACAGCAAACCGCAACTAAAATATTCCAGAACACCTCCTCCCATTGGCAAAGGAGGACCAAAGCTGTCTAATTTTAGGGTATAACGGTTGGCGTGCAGTTAAAACTATATTTATTATGGGCCTCAGAGGGGAATAATTTATTTATGGGTAAATTAGGATCATTGTAATATAAACATGCTCCCACAGATCAGGAATTACCTATGCTCAATCAGGGACCGGAAGAACTCTGCCATTTTTACAATATGGGACTTACTGTTTCAAAACAAGCAAAAATCAGCTGCCTCTGGTCCCTTTTTCAACATCAGTCCCAAATGCTTCAGCAGTCCCAGTCCCAGCTATTTATATTTTAGCATTGTAAAAGATTTGAGGTATTTGATCAAAGGAAACTATAAACAAGAAAATTTGTTCTCCTTCCCAGAAAGAAAAGAAACTATGTTAAAGTTCAGGGCTACGGAGGGTTTTATTTTGTTATCTGAAGGTTAATCTTACTTGCTTTAAAAACTCTGATGATCAGAGATTTGGGCTGGGATAGATGAGTCTAATTATGCTGGTTTATTGTATGTCATTGATTTACTAAAACAGAGTAGAGGAAAACATATTTTATATTTAAATTATGAGAAATAAAGAAAAATAAAATTGCTTATAGGATGCTATCATTGTCCTCCCAAGAACTGGGTTCCTATGTCTGCAGATTTATCATCACCTTTAATTTCTTCTTTAAGTATCTTCCAACCTAATCAGAGTACGTCCCTACCTCCACCATAGTGGCTTTATAAAAAGATATAAATTTTAGTTAAAAAAATACACAAAATTGTATGTTCCTTTCAACTCTTAAAAAACTACATCACAATGTTCTATGTGGGGTAAAGCATTTTTTTTTTCTCTTGAACTTACTCTTATGTTCTGATGCAAAGAAAAATACAAAGCCTGAAGCTAGGATTTAGTTTTGCAGTTCTCTGTTGTTTGAGCTGTATTTTCTCCAGATTGAGGACTTTGAATTATTGGTAGCCTGTGACTACTCTCTCTAGGTTGTGTGTTTCTGAGTCTTCTTTTCCTACTCCACGCATTGTTGCACACTGGCCCCATCATAAGTACATACAAGTGACTTTTAACTTCATGGTCAGATCCATTCAGCATAAAGAGAAATAGAAAGCTGATAATGACCCCTGAGGATGCTTCCTATACGAGTTCACAGACATTCTCCCATTGGGTCAGTCCATACCATAGCACCCCTTTTCTTTTCACAGAAACATTTATTACTCTATGAGATAATCTTGCTCATCTTCTGGTTTACTTGTTTATTGTCTGTCTCTTCTCACCAGAACTCATGAGATTAGGGAACTTGTCTTTCTAATTTATCCCTGTGTCCCCAGCACCTAGAAAAAAAGCCTAGCACATAGTAGTGGCTCAATAAATATTTGCTGAAGGAATGAATTTCCTAGTGGCTTTTGGGAGTACAGATATTAAGGCAAAAGGTAAGAAACAAACAAACAAAAAAGCCCTCAATCATCCAAATAACTGCTTTAGTCATTTTTTTCCTTTAATGCTGAAGTTCAATAGGGTGGAGTCAGGGTTGCTTCTTCTAAGTGATGAACACCGCCTTCTGCACCTTTCATATCTGAGCAGTGATATCAATGAAGCAACATGCTCCTGAATCTAGAGAGGATGCTCTTTAGGTAAAATAGACCAAAGAAATTAGCTTCTTTTTATCTATTAGTAAAAACTTGCTACGAGATGAACTGGAAAACACACAATTACATAAAGAAAGTTTGACTTATAATGAAAGTTGTTTGCTTTGGTAGTTCCATTAGACTAAAGCAAACACACCAAACTTTCAGTAGTGGTTATCTCTGGACAGTGTGTTTGTAAAGACATTCAATCTTTTTAATTTGTCAAAAAATAAGCATATACTATGCATATTAGGCTTTTCCAGAGAAACGGAACCAGTAGGAGATATATTTGGAGTTCCAGGGTGACACAGTTAAACACTCAACTACTAATCAAAAGGTTAACAGTTCAAACCCACCCAGAGGCCCTCAAAAGACAGGCCTGGCGATCTGCTTCTGAAAGGCCACAGCCCTAAAACTCTGTGGAGTAGTTCTACTCTGCACAAACGGTGTTGCCATGGGTTGGAATTGATGGCAACTAACAACAACAACAACAGGAGATACAGATATATAGATATTTTTCCCCCTGAAGGAATTGGCTTACATGATTATGGGGGCTGGCAAATCTGAAATCTGAGGGAAAGCTAACACCCTGGAAACTCTCTGGCAGGAGCTGATGCTGTGGTCTTGAGAAAGAATTTCTTCTTCCTCAGGGAAATGTGTTTTGCTCTTAAGGCCTTTCAACTGATTGCATGAGGCGCACATACATTATCAAGAATAATCTCCTTTACTTAGTCAACTGATTATAGATGTTAACCACATCTACAAAATACCTCCACAGCAATACCTAGATTAGTGTTTGATTTAAAAAGAGCAATTTACTCCCAAACAATATGTCAATATATAGGTATAATGCATTCATTATCTTCAGCCCTTCACTGAATATTTATAGTTCACTAAGTATAGGATGGCATTTAAGACACATGAGCTCAAAAATGTTTGAGATATTATCCCTTTCTCAAGAAGTTCACAATCAAATGGACAACATTTAGTACAAATGATGTCATTGAAAATACTGCAAAAAGCAAAAGATTCTTAGAACTGTTTATGTTAAGAAAACCTGTTCACCTTTTTGAAGAAAGAAATGTGAATGCTGATCTGCACGTGCAATTCTCGGATGTACGAAGTTTGTTATTTCTTGAGGGGATGGAGGGGGTTGGAGAAGAGCTGAAGGAAGAATAGTGCACTTTAGGGAGGACAAACAAAGAGGTGCACACAGACCGGTTAACATGCACTGAGAATCTCTGCTCAGTGGTGTCCTCAACTTCTTAATAGAACCCAATAACCAAGAATAGCACGCATGCATATTTGTGTAACCAGTCCTCTTCAGGATTAAAAAAAAGTCAAAATTAGAGGACACTGAGCTTCTGTTAAGGGTGATGAAAAAATTGGGGAACAGTTGATGATGCCTGAACAACATGATGAACATAATTAACGTCACTGAACTGTCCATGTGCAGATTGTAGAAATGGCAAGTATTTTGTTACCTATATATTTACCACAACAATACTTTTAAAAAAGTCATTGCCACTGATTTTTCTAGTGAAACAAATCAGGACAAAAGATGTTATGTTGAAGTGTTTGCAAACAGCAGGCTAAAAAGAGAGCAAGTTGCCCAGTGGGAGTCTGAATGTCAGAGCCAGTCCCCTCCAGAACTATTTTTTCTGTTTAAGTGTTTCATTTATTAAAGTAAAAAGCAAGACCTTTAATAAGTTGGACCAAACCCTGTACTAATTCTCTTTCTTTGAATTAACAAGAGTATTCTTTCCTAAAGGAGCCCTGGTGGCATAGCGTTTAAGCACTGCGCTGCTAACCTAAAGGTCAGTTGTTCAAACCCACCAGCAGCTCCATGGGAGAAAAGACCTGGCAATCTGCTCCCGTAAAGATTTCAGCCTAGGAAACCCTATGGGGCAGTTCTACTCTGTCCTATAGGGTTGCTATGTGTCTTAGGCTGGGTTCTCTAGAGAAGCAAAACCAGTAAAGCATATAAATATATACAGAGAGATTTATATCAAGGAAATGGCTCAAGAGATTGTAGAGGCTGGAACGTCCCAAGTCCATAGATCAAGATAGAGGCTTCTCTGGATTCACGTAGTTGCAGGGGCTGGCAAACCAGAGAGGAGGGATCTTGCTCACAGGCTGTGGAGATCGATGAATCACAAGATTGGCAGGCAAGACTGCAAGGCTTCTCTTGATTCACGTAGCTGCAGGGACTGGAGAACCAGAGATTAGCAGGTCAAAGAGCAGGGCTCCTGCTTACAGGATGTGATGATTGACAAATCCCAAGATCAGCAGATAAGCTGATAGCTGACGTCCCAAGAACTGGAGATCAGATAAACAGGAGGCAGCCACAGGATCCAGAGTGAGCAAAAAAGCCAGAACATCTGCTTATATTCAGATGCAGGCCACACCCCCAAGGAAACTCCCTTTCAACTGATTCGCTACTCACAGCAGATTCCATCATGGGAGTGATCACATATAAACACTGAGAATCAAGGCCCAGCCAAGTTGACATATGTCTTAGTCATCTAGTGCTGCTCTAACAGAAATACCATAAGTGGATGGTTTTAACAAAGAGAAGTTTATTTCCTTACAGAAAAGTAGGCTGAAAGTCCAAATTCAGGGTGTCAGCTCCAGGGGAAGGCTTTCTTTCTCTGTTGGCCTGGAGGAAGGTCCTCGTTGTCATCGGTCTTCCCCTGGACTAGGAGCTTCTCTGCACAGGAACCTCAGGTTCAAACGACATGCTCTGCTCCTGGTGTTTCTTTCTTGGTGGTATGAGGTCCCCCTGTCTCTCTGCTCACTTCTGTCTTTTATATCTCAAGAGATTGCCTCAGGACACAATCCAATCTTGTAGATTGAGTCCTGCCTTACTAACACAATTGCCACCCATCCTCCCTCATTAACATCATACAGGCAGGATTTACAACATACAGGAAAATCACACAGTACCAGGAATCATGGCCTAGCCAAACTGACACACCCATTTTTGGGGGGACATAATTCAATCCATGACAACATACAATTTTAACCAACACACTGAGTCAGAATTGACTCGATGGCAATGAGTTTTATTCTTTCCTAGTGCCTGTGGTCAATTTCTAATTAAAGATTCTTAGCAGAAAGAAGTCTACACAGTGTAGATGCAGCAATATCGGAAACACTGGTCTGTGGCAGCCTCCAGGATGTGATTTATATTCAGGGATTAATTTACGAGGAAATAGTCTTGTTTGTTGATGTCTAGGCTTCAATTTAATCACATTTTTATAAAAATGGAGTTAGTACAAAGCAGAGTTTACTGGTTAGAGGGTAAAAAGGTAATGTCACCAGGGACAAAACTGGAACCAATGTGTGGTCATTCCAACTAAAGGCTCTCTAGGCAGAATGGAGCTAATATTCATGTAGCTATTTGGAGTTGAACCACACCCCTTGCTCCTCGGATCTATTTGTCTACTGACCTAAATGTAGGCTAAGAAAACACAAAGCAAGTCCACAAGTAGATTCAGACATGTACAGATAAGGCTGACAAACTGTAGGGCTCTAACAGAAACCAGCTTGTAGGGTCAGCTAGGCTTCTGAGAGGGAGTTCACCATCTTGAAGCAGCCTGGCAGGGCTTGTCAGGCTTAGCAGTAAGGCTTGAGTGTCAGAGATAAGTGGTTTCAGATAAACAATACTTGAATCCATCCAGACCTGACCCAACTATGTGGGTGCCAAGTGTGTGCCCTGGGGAGATAAAGCCATGTGTCTCGGCCTGACAAAGCTCTCTCCCCACAGTCCACAGAGCTCCAGAACCGACACTCTGCAAGAGTGGTGTGGCCTGGAGTTAGCACATTCAGGTTAATGTTAATAGGACTCATTCTTACTACATGCTAGGGAAGCTGAGAGAGATATAGTCTTGATGTAAATTTTTTTTGCTGTTGTTCAGTATAAGGTTAACTTTTTTAAGAAATAGAGGGTCACATTAACTGAACTTTTCATCTTGCAAAGCACCTTAGCACTGGAAATGTTTAAGCAGAAACTGAAGAATCTGCATTAGGTGGAAAGGTGACATAAGAGCCTCCAAGGCCCCCCCAGGGTCCTATGCTTCTAGCTATAAAGTGGAATGTACCATTTTTTCTTTTCCACCTTTGTTTAGCTGACATGCATGTACATGAGAAAGTCTGAAGAACATGCTGAGAAGTCAACTTTCCTACCTCACTGGAGTGCTTTGTCAGGCTCATTTGCTGGCTCTTCACTTCCTGATCTCTAAGATGCTGGGAGTACTCCAAGCTCAATCCTCAATTTCTTCTCTAAATACATCTATATATAGGTGAGATCACACAGTTCCATGGCTTTAAATATCATCATCTATACATTGATAGGGTGAGCCCTGGTGTCACAGTGGTTAAGCGCTCGGCTGCTAACCAAAAGGTCCGTGGTTCAAACCCACCAGCTGCTCCATGGGAGAAAGATGTGACAATCTGCTTCTGTAAAGAGTTAAAGCCTTGGAAATCCTATGGAGCAGTTCTACTCTGTCATATAAAGTCACTAGGAGTAAGCGTCAACTCAACGGCAATGGGTTTGATTTTGGATACGTTGATGGCTTCCAAATATATATCCAGCACCAGACTCTCACTGGAGCTGTGGACTGGACTACACTTGATGTTTTTTTCTTGGACGTCCAATAAGATCTCAAATGTAACCTATCCCAGACAGAACCCTACCCCTCACCAACACTCCTTCTCCCTCTACTCACCCATCTTAATTAATGGCACCACTATTCACCCAGACGCTCAGGCTCCATCTAGGAGTCATCCTTAATTCCTTCTTTTTTCTTCATATCCAACATCAAACCCTTTAACTAGTCCTATCTGTTAGCTGTATCTTCAAAATACAGTAAAACCTGTGAAAGCCGGTACCTACATAAGGCGGAAACCTGTCAGAGAAGGACAACTCACTGGGTATTTACGAGGTAGGATTCTTAATAGAGAAGAATAGAAAAGTGGGTGTTAAGTGCACTGCCAAAGGTGGAAAACTTGCAAGACCTGGAAAAACAAGGCAGTCCTGTCGAGTTTCAGCTCTCACAGTTTTCACTGTATATTCCAAATCTGTGCACTTCTCACTGTCTCCACCACTACCACTCCCTGCTTCCACTCTTGCCTCCCTCAGTCTCTTCTCTACAGCACAATGAGTGGTCTTTTTTTTTTTTTAAAATTATAGACTTTTTTTTTTTAGAGCAGTTTTAGGTTTACAAAAAATCGAGCAAAAAGTACAAAGGTTCCCAAATACTCTCTCCTCCTGCCCACAGTTTCTCCTATTATTAACATCTTGCATTGGTGTGGCACATTTGTTACACTTGATGAAGCAATGTTGAGCCATTATTATTAACTAAAGTCCATAGTTCACATTGTTGTTGTGTGCCATCAAGTCGATTCCAACTTATAGCAACCCTATATGACAGACTAGAACTGCCCCAAAAGTTTTCCTAGGCTATAATCTTCACAGGAGCAGATTGCCAGATCTTTTCTCCCATGGAGCCGCTGGTGGGTTCAAACCTCCCACCTTTCAGTTAGCAGCCCAGGGCTTAACCATTGCACCACCAGGGTTCCTTAGAGTTTACATAAGGGTAATGTAATGTTGTACAGTTCAATGGGTTTTGACAAATACATAATATTATGTATCTACCATTACAGTATCATACAGAATGTTTTTAAAACACAAATCAGATCACATCACTTCTTTACTCAATATCCTCCAATGGTTTCCCATGTTGCTTGGAATAAAATTCAAACTCCTTACCATGGCCTTAAGACTTTATATGTGACTTTGCCTCTCCCTCTGGCCTTATGTCCTACCACTCTCCCCTTCACTGGCTGTGTTGCAACCATGCTGGCCTTTCTGCTGTTCCTGGAACATGCAAGCTAGTTCCCACCTCAGGGCCTCTACCTTTGCTGTTTCTTCTTCCTGATACACTCTGTCTCCAAATCTTCACATCTTTCTCCTTTATACTATTCATGTCTCAGCTAAAATATAACCTCCTCAGAGAGGCCTTCCCTAATTACCCTTTTTATCCCATTTATCCCCCACCTTCCATCCCCTAACACTGCCTTGATTTCTCCATAGCACTTGTGGTCGGCTTGATCTCTGAATGGAATACCCGCCACTTGCTTTTTGAGTCTGGACCTTGGAATCCAACACAGAGAAGACTGGGCCTCCAGACCACTCAAAACATATTCAGTCAGCTTGAAAGGAAATTGCTGCCTCATACCTGTTGCGCCCCAATAGCAAGGACAGAGAGACACATGTCTCTGGAAGTACATGTAGAAGGTAGGTTCTGGGCATGACCCAGGTGTGCTTACTGCATGGGGGACAGGAGTGAAAGGAGAATGCACCTATCCTGAGGGCAGGCTAGCCAGGAGAAGCCTGATAGGGCTGAGCTAACAAGCTCTACAATCAGATAATTGCTTCTCCTCCCTTGGCAGAAGGGAGGAAAGAAGGGCTGGTACTGGAAGCTCCACAAGGACTGGGAAGTAGGGATCCTCTAAAATTAAGAGTGATAAAAAGTATTTTCTGAGGTGGTGGGCTTAGAAATAGTTGACTAATTTATCTCTCAAAGACACTCCCCCAAGCATGGCTCAATGCTAGAAGAAATGCAATCTCAGTGATGGCATTCAACGCCTCATTGTTTTATATAGAACATTGCTCATACTTTACTGGCACACTGACTTTGGCAAATTAAAGCATTCATTACCCCTCCCCAACACCTTTTTTGCATGAACTTAGTTGCATAAGTTAATTATCTTCCTACTCTTCCTGTCCTTCATGTCATTTACAAATTAAGTTTCCTTTCTCTTTATTCTCCTTCTGTATCTTTGTGAATATCTTATTTAAATTTCGGGTTTTTAATTCTAACCAAGGAAGCAACATGGAAGCAACAGTCTTAGTGTGCAGAATGACACATGTTGAAAATGTTAAAAAAAAAAAAAAAAGTAGAGAAAAGAAAACAGCACTAACCACCCTTTCCTTCTTCCATCTTTCAAAACATGCCCTCATCAGCTTCCACATGTTGAACGCACTAGGCCAGCTCTGCTCAAGCCCCTCAAGTCACACATCTATGCAAGTCTGATCACCTTGTCTGTCCCCTGTGTTTGATCTGGGCTACCACCATTTCTCTTGACAGCAAATCACATGTGAAAGAGTGGCATTTTAATAAATTGTGAACACTTTCAAAGACAGAAAAAGCAAAAAAAAAGAAAAACAACATCAACTGAAATATGGATCTTCAAAAAATGTATAAGACATATAGCTGTTGTTTTCAACCATATATAAAGAAAACTTACAGGAATAAGAGTAACATTACCTTGAATAAATAGCCATATCACACCAGATGTCTCACTGAGAAAGTCATGGGAACTGATGTGACTTCTAAGAACCAAAAAACCAAACCCATTGCCATCAAGTTGATTCTAACTCGTAGCAACCCTGTGTTATTCCTAAATACAAAGCTTCTTAACACTATGACCTTCTGAAGTCTTAGCAACAACTAGGGAGCTAAAGAACACAAGAGCCTCTTCCAGCATTCTCTTGCCGTCAAAATCAGGTTTTGTTAAAACCAGGATTTGTTATGAAAAAGGTATAATTTAACTGCATATCAGTTAGGATTCTTCAGCTGTAAGAAACAGAAACCAACACCAGTAACTTAGCAAAAAAAAAAAAAAAAAGGAATTTATTGAGAGGATATGGTTGCTGATATTAGCTAAGGAAAAGCTGAAGAACCAAATCTCAACAGAGAGAGGAACCAAGCAGCTCTGGGAAATCTAGGTAGTTAGAACCAACAGGGAGTCCCTTCAAGATTCCATTGTAGAGTTCAATGAGCTCCAGCCACTTCTAACTGTTAGTATTAAATCCAAATTCAGATCCATAGAGACTGCGTCTGATTGTCCTTCCTTGGTCAGTGCTGAAAGAACAGTTCCATTAAGATGGTAACCTTTCGAAAAGGGGGTTATTACACCAAACAAAATCATGAAGATGTTACTAGAAGACAAGAACGGTTGATGCTAGGGTGGTGCTGGGGGCAGGGAGGTAGATGTCTACTCTAGACTGCTGGGTAATTTACTGGTGCAAGTTTTCATTTTAATCATGTACTTTTAGGTATTAATTTGATGATATGATCAATACACTACTTTAAGAACCACCACTTATCTGTCAAACTGGGGTGGCTTTCATGTTGCTATGATGGTGGAAGCTATGCCACTGGTATTTCAAATATCAACAGGATAACCCATGGTGGACATGTTTCAGTGACGCTTCCAGACTAAGACAGACTAGGAAGAAGAATCTGGCAATGTACTTCTAAAAAAACTGGCCAGTGAAACCTTATGAAAAGCAGCAAAATATTGTCTGATATAGTGCCAGAAGATGAGCCCCTCAGGTTGGAAGGCACTCAGAATAAGACTGGGGAAAATCTGCCTCCTGAAAGTGGAGCTGATCTTAATGACGTATATGGAATAAAGCTTCTGGGACCTTCATTTTTTGATGTGGCATGACTCAAAATGAGAAGAAACAGCTGCAAACATCCATTAATTATCAGAACATTGAATGTACAAAGTATGAATCTAGAAGAATTGAAAGTCTTCAAAAATGAAATGGAACACATAAAGGTTGATATCCTAGGCATTACTGAGCTGAAATGGACTGGTATTTGTCATTTTAAATCAGACAATCATATGGTCTACTATGTGAGGAATGACAAATTGAAGAGGAATGGCATCACATTCATGGTCAAAAAGAACATTTCAAGATCTATCTGAAGTACAACATTGTCAGTGATAAGATAATATCCATATGCCTACAAGAGAGATCAGTTAATATGACTATTATTCAAATTTGCATACTAACCACTACTGCCAAAGATGAAGAAATTGAAGATTTTTACCAACTTCTACAGTTTCAAATTGATCAAACATGCAATCAAGATTCACTGATAATTACTGGTGATTGGAATGCAAAAGTTGGAAACAAAGAAGAAGGATTGGTAGTTGGAAAATATGGCTTTGGTGATAGAAATGACTCAGGAGATCGCATGACAGAATTTTGCAAGACCAATGAATTCTTCATTGCAAATACCTTTTTTCAACAACATAAACAGCCACTATATACGTGGACATGGCCAGATGGAATACAGAGGAATCAAATTGACTACATCTGTGAAAAGAGACAACAGAAAACTCAATATCATCAGTCAGAACGAGGCCAGGGGCCAACTGCAGAACAGACCATCAATTGCTCATATTCAAGTTCAAGTTGAAGCTGAAGAAAATTAGAACAAGTCCATGAAAGCCAAAATATGACCTTGAGTATATCCCATCTGAATTTAGAGACCGTCTCAAGAATAGATTTGACACATTTGACACTAATGGCTGAAGATCAGACGAGTTGTGGAATGACATCAAGGACATTGAACATGAAGAAACAAGAGGTCATTAGACAGACAAGAAAGAAAGAAAAGATAAAAATGGATGTCAGAAGAGAATGTGAAAGTTAGTCTTGAACACAGAGTAGCTAAAGTAAATAGAAGAAATGATAACGCAAAAGAGCTGAACAGAAGATTTCAAAGGACAGCTCAAGAAGACAAAGTAAAGTATTATAATGAAACGTGCAAAGACCTGGAGTTATAAAAGGGAAGAACATGCTCAGCATTTCTCAAGCTGAAAGAACTGAAGAAAAAATTGAAGCCTCAAGTTGCAATAGCGAGGGATTCTATGGGCAAAATATGGAATGAAGCATCAAGAGAAGATGGAAAGAATACACACAGTCACTGTACCAAAAAGAATTGGTCAATGTCCAACCATTTCAGGAGGTAGGATATGATCAAGAACCAATGCTATTGAAGGAAGAAGCCCAAGCTGCATTGAAGGCATTGGCAAAAAGCAAGGCTCCAGGAGTTGATGGAATACCAACTGAGATGTTTCTACAAATGGATGCAATGTTGGATGTGCTCACTCGTCTATGCCAAGAAATTTGGAAGATAGCTACCCGGCCAACTGACTGGAAGAGATCCATATTTGTGCCTATTCCAAAGAAAAGTGATCCAGCAGAATGCAAAAAATATCGAACAATATCATTAATAACACACACAAGTTAAATTTTGGTGAAGACAATTCAAAAATGGTTGCAGCAGTACATCAACAGGGAATTGCCAGAAATTCAAGCTGGATTCAAAAGAGGATGTGGAAGGAGGGATATCATTTCTAATATCTGATGGATCTTGGCTGAAAGCAGAGAATACCAGAAAGATGTTTACCTGTGTTTTATTGACCATGCAAAAGTATTCAACTGTGTGGGTAACATTGGGAAGAATGGGAATTCCAGAACACTTAATTGTGCACATGTGGAACCTGTATATAAACCAAGAGGCAGTTGTTTGAACAAAACAAAGGCTTACTGCATGGTTTAAAATCAGGAAAGACGTACGTCAGGTTTGTATCCTTACACCAAATTTATTCAGTCTGTATGCTGAACAAATAATCCGAGAAACTGGACTGTACAAAGAAGAACAGGGCATCAGGATTGGAAGACGACTCATTAATAACCTGTGTTATGCAGATGACACAACCTTGCCTGCTGAAAGCAAAGAGGACTTGAAGTACTTTCCTATGAAGAGCAAAGACTATAGCCTTCAGTATGGATATCATCTCAAAAAGAAAATAAACATCATGATAAATGGAGAAAACATTGAAGTTGTCAAGGATTTCGTTTTACTTGGATCCACAGTCAAAACCCATGGAAGCAGCAGTCAAGACCTCTTTCAAGTTTTAAAAAGCAAAGATGTCACCTTGAGTACTAAGGTGTGCCTGACCCAAGCCATGGTATTTTCAATTGCCTCATAAGCATGGGAAAGCTGGGCAATGAATAAGGAGACTGAAGAAGAATTGACGCCTCTGAATTATGGTGTTGGCAAAGAATATTGAATACATCATGGACTGCCAGAAGAAGGAACAAATCTGTCTTGGAAGAAGTACAGCCAGAATACTCCTTAGAAGCTAGAATGGCAAGACTTTGTCTCACATACTTTGGACATATTATCAGGAGGGACCTGAACCTGGAGACAGACATCATGTTTGGTAAAGTAGAGTGCCAGTAAAAGAAAGGAAGACCCTCAATGAGATGGATTGACATAGTTGCTGCAACAATGGGTTCAAACATAGCAATGAATGTGAGGATGGTGCAGGACCAGGCAGTGTTTCGTTCTGTTGTGCACAGGGTCTCTATGAGTTGGAAGTGATTCTACGGCACCTAACAACAACATATTTAACAAAAATCTCTTTGTCTATGTGCTGACTTTGTTATCAGGGGCAGGTACTTTTTATGCTGATTGTCTTGAATTTGAACCAGAGGAAATATCCTATGTTCCACTGAAGGTGCTGTTTCCCTTTCTGTCTAACTCAACAAATTCTATTTCATCTACTTCTCACTGTGCACAAACCACTTTACTTTTTTTTTTTTGTGACTCAGGTTATGTATAAATTCCTGCAGTCCTTGGAGACCCATAATCTAAATATTCTTTTTTTCAATTGTACACTATTTATTCTAGGGAGAATTATGTACTCCAAACATGAATGCTTAGACTGCCTCAGTATTTCCTCCCACGAGACTCTAAATAGACCAACATTTTTTATAATTGGCTTTTTGTTTGTTTTTTTATATTAATTTATTTTATTTTGTTGTTGAGAATGTACACAGCAGAATATACAATAATTCAACAATTCTTATGAAGCATGTAAACAAAAATCATTTGCAGAGTTTATTTATTTATATCTTTGGCTTTCTTTTCTTTCTTTTTAAAGATTCTGACAGCTATTTTCAATGGTCTATGTAAACCAAATATTATTACGGGGTTTTTTTGGTTTTTCTTTTTTTATGTCTTTGGATTTTTTTTTTTTCTTTCTTTCTTTCTTTCTTGAGGTTCTGACAGCTAAGGGAATATTTGCTCTTCCCTTTTTGGGACAAAATTAATTTAAAAGAAAACATTTTAAAGCTTCAATTTTTAAAATCCCATCAGCATTCACAAGTGTATATGTATACAGCCAGTCACTGTTGCTGAACTTTGAGGAGTAACAGAAATAATTGGGTTATCATCAGCAGGGTAGGTTTTATTTTATAACTATTACAAAAGTGACAAATTGCCAAATATTTGTTTATAGTCCCTGATTCTTCTTCTACCCTTCACATGCCTCATTCAATCCATCAGGAATCCTTCAGGAACTACCTCTAAGCCCTAGCCTGTATCCTTCCACTTCTCTCCATTTCCTTTGCTAGCACCCTAGTCCTGGTCATCATCATCTTTCAGCTGGACTACAGTAATAGCCTCCTAAAGTTTCCAAGCTTCCACTCACAACAACCTATCCTCCAGACAGCAGTCAGAGTTATTTTTTAATAACAGAAAGCACATTAGCTCTGGATCAGGACCTTCCAGTGTCTTCTGATCACACCCAGAATAAAATCCAAACTCCTCTACGTGGCCCTCAAGGCCTAATATAATGTGTCTCTGTCAGCCTCTCTCATTGATGTGCTATGTCCTTGCCATTCCTTAAATAACTAAGCTAAAGCCCACCTCAGGGTCTTACACTTGCTATTCTCTCTGCCTCAGACACTCTGCCCCCAGAATGTTACATAACTTGCTCCTTTCTTTCAGGCCTCAGTTCAAATGTCAGGTCCTTGGAGAAGACTTCAGTGATCACCCTTTCTAAATTTCCACCCCAGTCCCATTCCCACTCATTCTTCATCCCTTTACATTGTTTTATTTTCTGCAGAGCGTGTATCACTATCTGAAATTACATAAATATCTTTTTTACTGGAAGATAAGTTCTATGAGAACAGAGATTTTGTCTTGATTTCTGCTCATTCCCCAGCTTCTGTAACACCGCCTATTACACATAGAATGCTCTCAGTTAATATTTGTGGAATGAATAGATATCCCTACTTCTGAATACAATGGTCATTCCCTTGAGCTATATATGAACCGAATTATTATAACAGAGAAAACTGATCAGAGTGCTGAAAAGGTGAGGGTGGAAGTCTGAAAACCTGGTGGTATAACAGAAACAAAATTGGAAGGGCTCCTACGGATCCCAATCATTTTAGATTGCCTCCTACATCATACTAGATCTTATTGTCACTTCCTCAATAGGTCTGTCACTTATCGAAAGACTGTCAGTAATTCCCTACACTCTGTACCTTAGAGATTTTTGGCAAGAATGCGTATTCACCTGAGGGTGTAGTACCTTGTTGTTGTTGTTAGGTGCAGTTGAGTTGGTTCCAACTCATAGCAACCCTATGCACAACGGGACGAAACACTGTCCAGTCCTGTACCATCCTCACAACCATTGTTATGGTTGAGCCCATTGTTTCAGCCACAGTGTCAATCCATCTCGTTAACGGTCCTCCTATTTTTTGATGACCTTCTACTTTATCAAGCATGATGTCCCTCTCCAGGGACTGATCCCTCCTGATAACATGTCCAAAGTATATGAGATGGAGTCTTGCCATCCTTGCTTCTAATGAGCATTCTAGTTATACTTCTTCCAAGACAGATGTGTTGATTCTTTTGGCAGTCCATGGTATATTCAATATTCTTCACCAACACCACAATTCAAAGGTGACTGTTCTTCAGTCTTCCTTATTGATTGTCCAGCTTTCACATGCATATGAGGCCATTGAAAACACCATGGCTTGGGTCAGGTGCACCTTCGTCCTAAAAGTGACATCTTTGCTTTTTAACACTTTAAAGAGGTCTTTCGCAGCAGATTTGCCCAACGCAGTACATCATCTGATTTCCTGACCACTGCTTCCATGGGTGTTGACTATGGATCCAAGTAAAACGAAATCCTGACAACTTCAATCTTTTCTCCGTTTATCATGATGTTGCTTGCAGGTCCAGTTGTGATGATTTTGGTTTTCTTTATGTTGAGATATAATCCATACTGAAGACTGTGGTCTTTGATCTTCATCAGTAAGTGTTTCAAGTCCTCTTCAGAGGATAAAAATGATGAGAAAGTGCCTGCACTTTAGCAGACGAAGGAAACCAGAAATCTAGGCCTTCTTTACAATCTAGGCCTACATCTTCACATTTAAGATTTGTCCAATCTGCTTTGCAACTGTGGTCTCTTACCTTACTTTAGTCTCTGAAAACAGAAGATGACAGATGGTAAGTGTAGCGGCAAGAACTCAGCATCTGGAGTCAGAAAGCATAGGCTTGAAGTTATGAGCACTGGCACTTAGTAGCCTTGTGGCTTTGGTCAAGTTTCAAACGAACTTATTTCCTCATATGTAAAATAAAGCAATGCCACCTACTTCACAGGGTATCAGAGCCAGCAAGATGATGGCCATGACGGAGCTCAGCCCAGTGCTCAATACATATGTGTTGGTTTCCTTCCATCTTTCAAGCTCTGTAGCTTTTTTCCTTTCATCCTTCAAACACCCACAAAAGAATGATTTGGCACGCCATATATGCTTTTAGAGCATCCATAATATGGGCTTTTAAGGTTTGTTTTCTGAGCCTCACATAATCAGATGACTTATGTCCTATCAGCCAGAGATACAGTCTTCTTTGGCTGGTAACAGCCTTAGATTTTGAAAATACATTGCCTTCATTGCTTTTTATTCTCAGTTCATCACCGAAATGACAAGCTGCTTTCCTCAGCATGTATCAGGAATTCTGTTTCTTAGCAACACCCCTCCCACAGGCAATAAAAGACAGAACATAATTCCCTTTGGGCATTAGAAGTCTGTTCATAATACTGAAAATGTGGCCAATTTTTCTTTAGACGCAGAATTAGAAAGCAGTTTTCCACCTTTGAAAGACAATGCAAGTGAGACCCTTCAAAGGAAAGCTTTTGAAAAACTGAGCACATTTCTCATTCCAGGGCCTGTTATTTCAGGGCTTATTTTTAAAGATATTATAGAACGTTAATGTATTAGATCTCATAGCCTTGCTCTTCATGGTTCAAAATTAAGAATGAAGATTTTCTAATTCTAGGCTCTTCCTTCCCACTACCTCTCAAGTTCATCTTTCAAGAAAGTACATCAACTTACTAGTTTTGAATGCAAGCTGCCCTCTTTAGTTTTATATTCTAGATTTCAGAAAATGCAAATTTTATATTTTTGATCAAATGGAAATAAAATAATCTTACTGTAGTTGTGAAGTTTGTTTAAAGGTTAAAGACAAATAAATCTAGTATTTATAACATTTTATGATCTATCTTTCAACCACATAACAATTTGTTGTTGTTGCTGTGTGTGGAAGAGTCAATTCTGACTCATAGAGACACTATAGGACAGAGCAGAACTGCCTGCCCCATAGAGTTTCCTAGGCTGTGATCTTTATGCAGGAGCTGATCTCCAGGTCTTTTCTCCTGTGGAGCCACTGGGTGGGCTTGAAACACCAATCTTTCGGTTAGCAGCTCAGGGCCTAACCATTGTGCCACCATGGTTCCTCACATAATAATAGCTACTACCATTTATTAAGAAATTATGTGCCAGGTGCTCTACTTAGTACTTATATGTATTATTAATTCTCATTAACCATGGAACTGAGGCTTTAAAAAAAATTTGTAACTAGCTTAAGATCACAAAGCTAGTAAATAGAGAGGTCCATACACTTCAGTAATATATTAATCTTTACTTTCTAATATTTTATTCATTAGCTCCTTCTTTTTCTTTATTTTGTGTTCTGCTCATCACTTCCTTTGACCTAGTTTGTTGAATTTAATTGAATAAATAAATATAACCACATGTAACTTTAAATTTCTAGAAAAGGTGGCAGTTCGGTAATTGCCTAAGGAAACTTGAACACATCCAGAAGTAATACTTCAATACTTTAACACAGTAATTTTATGTTGCAAAGAAGGTATGTTAAATGAATTCAGTGCAATAAAAAGCTGTAATGAGCTGTGAAATTATCTTCTGAACAGATAAATTCCTTACTACCAGAGCCAATTTTTTTCAGCTGTTTGATATCAGGGAAATTTACCACACCTTCTCTGTGTCTGCAATTCTGTCATGTCCTGTGGCCTCTGCGGGTAACCAGCAAGCAAAACAAACGTGGTCACAATTGTTTAAAGTGTGTTCCCATCTGATGCGGATCTAATTTTTTTTTAGACATCTGACCCTTGAATAGCTAGCATTTTCTATGCCTAAAAATAGTTTTGCCATTATAATTTAATAAGCCACTCCGTAAGACAAGCTCTACAACAAACACACTATCCATTATACTGTTGGCACAACCCAACGAAGTGCATTACCGTTTAGCTATATATCAAATAGTTTCTTGGGAGGGGCCTCTCTCTCTGTTTTTATCTCTCCCTCTTTCTTTATAGACAAAGGCAGTCCTCAGGCTACAAACACGTATCCGACTTACAGACAACTCATACTTGGCTTTAAATGTTATGTAAATTTGCTCTCACTTTGAAATGATTGAACCAGTCTCTACCAGCAAAAAATTCTTTATCACAATCAGCTTCACTTGCTGCACGTGCAGCTTTTAAATCATTGAAAAGGCTTAGAGCCTTTTCTTGCACTAAAGTAAGGCTAAATAAGAACCGTATGCACCTGTTTCGACTTACCTACAAATAATTCAACTTAAAGACACAGGAACGGATCTAGTTCATAACCTGGGGACTGCCTGTATATATACATCTCAAGGGTCCTTAAATATATATACTTACGTATATATATACATATAAATATCTTACGGGTCAATATATAATATACATTAAATGGAGTGCCTATGGGTGAAAGGATTTATTAAATACACATTTCTTCTTTTAGCTACCTTGAGATATTAGTCCACTGCTAAAGACAATACATTCTCTAAAAGCACCATTAAACACTAAATAATTCACATAAGATTAAAGAATAAAATTAAAAGCTGTACTTTGCACACCAAAATAACCTATGAGTAAATGTTTTCAGTAAATTAGAAGAAATGCATTATACAAACTTTCACCTTCCCTTTTACCCTGAACATTGCAGGAAGGTTTACTTGAGCTAGGCCTACAATCTGCGGCTTTGAAATGAAGACCGATCAGTGGCTCAAAATGTTCTTAGCCGCAGATCTTGGACTCATTACAGGTTGCTCTAAGCAACTTTGTTTTCTATCCTGGCAGAAGATAGCGTTCACGTTCAGAACTGAATTCCATGGGTGTACCCAAGGTTATATATGATTCTCAGCACAATGATAATTCCTTACTTTTCTGAACCATTAACAAAGTATAACAATTCCAGAGGGAATGTCAATAAAAAAATGACCTTGAATCATCCCTAATTTATAAAACAGTAAATCTCTTAGTAACTCTGGTATTTGTGACCCAGCATAGTTTGAGATGAGAATGGAGGAGTGGCTTAGTGCAGACTACTTTTATATTCCAAACACATGGAGATGCTGGATAAATATACAAGATAGTAATAGTAATATGTTTTTTTAAATACATAGCTGAACTTGAAAGACAGGAAATTCTTTAAGTTTTAGAAATGGAGAGGGGAATTCAAAGCCAAGGCAGGAAGCGCATGAGCTAACATGAGAATAAAGATGGTGGTAGTGGTGTCTAATCACCAGGGAACAAGGATGTAACACCTATAGAAGGCATCTCCTTGAGTTTCACTGAAACAGTAAGCTGGAACTAAATTCCACGAATGATGTGAGAAACCTTGGAACAACTACCCCTTGAGTAAAGGGGGCCAAGAAAAACTTTGACTTCTAGTCCAGAGAAGCAGCAGGGAATCTTTGTTGTCTGCCCATTACTCTGGGAGCAAACAAAAAATGTTCTCAAGAGAAACTGAAACTTTAAGCCTGTACTTTGTGCATGGAATCCAAATCAACTCTATCTATTTCATATAGGATGCCCCAGCTAAAATTTTAATATGCTAACCCATCCTGTAATCCCTGGGGCCCTGGTTGCTCTGTAGGGATACTTCCAGAGCCTAGGACACTTAAAAAAAATTACCTGCTGAAGACAACCACACAAAGAAAATTACAAAGTACAAGAGAAAATGATCCATCATGAAGCGGGCAGCACTACCAATAGGAGGATTAGCACCTCAAGAACTTCAGACAGTATAACAATTGAAAAGAGTTCAAGGCAGGAATGCTTAAAATGATAAGAGAGAGACACTAAAAAAGAATATGCAAACCCAAAAAGAACCAAATCGAACTTCTAGAAATAAAAATATATGGTCACTGAAATTTAAAATCTTAATAGATATGTTAAACAAGAGATTAAATAGTAAATAAAAGAATTAGTGAATGAAGAGAAGATTTAAGAAAATTACTTAGAACGTCTAACAGTACATCTAATAGGAACTCCAGAAGTAAAGAAAAAAGAGAATAGGGGAAAGTCAACAGACAAATTTATAATGGCTGATTATTTTCTTGAACTAAAGAAAGCTATAAATCTTCAAATTGAAGAAGCATACTGAGTCACAAGCAGGATAAATAAATAAATACAAACCTAGCCACATCATAATGAAACTACAGAATGCCAAACACAGAGAAAATAGAAAAGGAAATGAGAGCAAAGAAAAAAAAAGATGATTACCCACATGGAGCAAATAACAGCAGAATTTCTCTGCAACATTAGAAGCCAAAATGGGATAGTATCTTCAAAATGCTGAGGGAAAAGTTGTCACAGTGAGACACACACAGTACTTCCAAAAAAGAATACTAAAGGAAGTACTTAAAAAAGAAAAAAGAATTCCAAAGGAAAGAATGGGATGCAAGTAATGAATAGTGTTATCAGTGAAACTGGTAAAAAATACATTTGAGCACAAACTAAAACAACAACAAAATGATTAATTTGAATGGGAATAAAGTTAAAACCAATGTGAAAAAAAATCTTAGATTTATAACCTGAAATATGAGAAAAAGGTGATGGGAGTTAAAAAATGTTAAGGTCCCTATACTACATATAACCCTGTTAAGCCAGTATACATATTGTATTAGTTTCCTCTGGCTGCTGCAACAAATTACCACAATCTGAGCAATTAAAATGACAGAAATTTCTCTCATAGTTCTGGAGGCCAGAGTCTGAAACCTAGGTGTTGGCAGAGTCAGTTCCTCCTGGAGGCTCTGAGGGAGAATCCTTTCCATGTCTCTCTCCTAGCTTCTGGTGGCTGCCAGCAATTCCCAGCATTCCTAGACTTGTAGCTGCCTGTCTCCAGTCTCTGCTTCCATCTTCACATGGCCTTCCCTCTGTATGTTTCTGTCTTCACATGACTTCTCCCCCAGGGTCTCTGTGTTTTCTCCTTTTCTGTCTCTTATAAGGACATTCATCTTTGGATTTAGGGCCTACCCCAATCCTAAATAATCTTATCTTCAGATCTTTACCTTATTTACATATATGCAAGGACCCTTACTCCAAATAAGGTCACATTTTGAGGTTTCAGGTGGACATATATTTTTGGAGGCCACAATACAACACATTACACATATTAAAATGTAAATGCAGGCACTAAAAACGTTTTTTAAAAAATGGAATGTATAATATCTAAACAAATAGAAGGAAAAAAGGAGACAGAAATACAGAAAAAAAATCTTCTTATAGGTAGGAAGGAAGAAATAAAAGCAACATAAAAGATTGGTAAAACAAGATGGTAGAAGTAAGTCCAAATAAATTAGAAATCACTATAAATATAAATAAGTTAAAATGCAATTGTTAAAAGATTAATTCAGATTAGATTAAAAACAAAACCCACACATACCATTGCTGCTCTAAATACTCTGTCTTCAGTCTCATTCTCTTAAATATATTCCTCTGTGCCTTAGCCGAGCAAAGCAGATGTGCATTCTCATTTGACTAATGTCCTGAAATCATTTCACCTATGACATTAAGAACAGAATGTAAAATAAGGTTACAGAAATAGGAAAAAAAAAAAAAAATCACTTTCAAACCAAATTTTACCTGATTCTGGAGGTAGAGGTTATGAATTAATTTTTCTAGGTCAGTTTCAAGATATTTTTTTAGGAAAGTACTTCTAAATGACTTAAAAGATTAAAACTATGAGATTTATTTTTGATTTCTCACACATCTTTATTCTTCTGGCAATTCTAGGTCTTAAAAAAAACTTCTTTAAAATTCTTGACTATAGAGAACAGATCTTGGTATCAAACCTGGTTGACTATGATTGATTTTCAATCATGCTGAGCACAAATTCTGAATGCACAGCATGGGTCAGCTTTAACGAGTTCAGAATACAAAAAGTCACTTACAAACACACATTCAAAAGCTAGCTTCTACAATTTTATCTAAGTATAGGTTTCAAAATAAAATATAAAGTACAAACTTTCAAGCACAGTAATGATTTTGAAAAGATGAAGAAAATTCAGTCAATGGGCTATGCAGTTGTCCTCTAAACCTCCTTTCAATTAAAAGATAATAATAATACAGTAGCCAGTCAGCCCTAAGAGTGTGAACTGTTAGTTAAAAAATAATAATAAGGTGGAAAATATAACATACAACATATATCAATTCTTATTAAACCAAAAAGTCAGAAAAATCCTCTGCCCTAACCTCTCCCCCATCTACTCCTAATAATCCATAAGCATCAGTTCACTTTTAAGGCTTCATTCAAAATGGCAGGAAGACAAATTTCTCCAACTGAAAACTTTGATTCTATTTCAGCAACCACAACTTCTAGATTAAAAAAAAGGAAATCAACAAAAGCAGTGAAAATACACTAGAGTTAGATTTGTTGAATAATCAGCTGAGACGGAAAGAACAATTTTAAGTGGCAAAAGATTAAATGCATATTCTACTTTAATGGTCTTTTTTTTTAAATGAGGGTGAGCTTGTTGCCTGTAGTCAGAATCTTCCATCATCCAAAGTCATTCTCTTTGATGCCTGCAAAAAATAATCATTTAAAAAAATTTTGTGTTGAAAACCTAGAGGAAATGGACAAATTTCTAGAAACTCACTACCTACCCAAACTAACACAAAATGATGTTGAAAATCTGAATAGACCCATAACAAAAGAAGAGATTGAAAGGGTAATTAAAAAAACTCCCCAAAAAAAAGAGCTCTGGCCCAGATGACTTCACCGGAGAATTCTATGAAACATTCAGAGAAGAGCTTACACAAGTACTACCGAAACTATTTCAGGACACAGAAAAGGAAGTGATACTTCCAAATTCATTCTATGAGGGCAGCATAACCCTGATACCAAAGCCAGCAAAGACACCACAAAAAAAGAAAATTACAGACCAATATTTCTCAGAAATATCAATGCAAAAATTCCCAACAAAATTCTAGTCAATAGAATTCAGCATTATATCAAAAAAATAATTACACCACGACCAAGTAGGATTCATACCAGTTATGTAATCATGGTTCAACATTAGAAAATCAATCAATGTAATCCACTGCATAAATAAAAGAATCACATGATCATCTCAATTGACGTAGAAAAGGCATTTGACAAAGTCCAACACCCATTCCTGATAAAAACTCTCAATAAAATAGGTATAGAAGGGAAATTTCTCAACATAATGAAGGGCATCTATACAAAAACAATAGCCAACATCATTCTTAATGGAGACAGGTGAAAACATTCCCCTTGAGAACAGGAAAAAGACAAGGATGCCCTTTATCACCACTCCTATTTAACATTGTGCTGGAAGTCCTAGCTAAAGCAATAAGGCAAGAAAAATAAATAGAGGGCATCCAAACAGGTAATGAAGAAGTAAAACTGTCCCTATTTGCAAATGATGTAATACTATACATAGAAAACCCAAAAGACTCCACAAGAAAACTACTGGAAGTAATAGATTCAGCAGAGTAGTAGGATACAAAATAAACATACAAAAATCAGTTGGATTCCTGCACACCAATAAAGAGAACAGTGAAAAGGAAATCAGGAAAACAATATGATTTATAATAGCCTCTAAAAATATAAAATAGTTAGGAATAAATCTAACCAGGGAGGTAAAAGACCTATACAAAGAAAACTACAAAACACTACTGCAAGAAATCAAAAGAGATCTACATAGATGCTTATGGATAGGTAGGCTCAACATTGTGAAAATGACAATTCTATCCAAAGCAATTGACAAATACAGTACAATCCCAATCCAAATACCAACAGCATTTTTTAAAGAGATGGGAAAACTAATCATTAACTTTATATGGAAAGGTAAGAGGCCCCAGATAAGTAAAGCACTATTGAAGAAGAATAAAGTTGGAGGACTCACACCACCTGACCTCAGAACCTACTATACAACTACACTAGTCAAAACAGCCTGGTACTGGAATAAGGACAGATAGATTGACCAATGGAACAGAATTGATAACCTAGATGTAAATCCATCCATCTACAGTCAGCTTATCTTCGACAAGGCCCCAAAGTCCATCAAATGGGGAAACGACAGTCTTTTTAACAAATGGTGCTGGAAAAACTGCATATTCATCTGCAAAAAAATGAAACAGGACCCACACTTCACACTATAAACAAAAACTAACTCAAAATTGGTCACAGACCTAAATATAAAACCTAAAACTATAAAGATCATAGAAGAAAAAATAGGATCAATGCTAGAGGCCTTAATACACAGCATTAACAGGATACAAACCATAACTAACAACACACAAACTCCAGAAGATAAGCTAGATACCTGGGATCTTCTAAAAATTAAACACTTATGCTCATCAAAAGACTTCACCAAAAGAATAAAAAGAGAACCTACAGACAGACTGGGAAAAAATTCTTGGCTATTACAAATGCAACAAAGTCTAATCTCTAAAATCTACAGGAAAATCCAACACCTCTACAACAAAAAGACAAATAATCCAATTAAAAAATGGGCAAAGGATATGAACAGACATTTCACCAAAGAAGACATTCAAGACACATAAGGAAATTCCCGCGATCACTAGCTATCAGATAAATGCAAATCAAAACCACAATGAGATATCATCTCACCCTGGCTTTACTGGCACGCATTAAAAAAAATAACAAATGTTGGAGAGGCTGCAGGGAGATTGGAACTCTTATGCACTGGTGATGGGAATGCAAAATGGTACAACCATTTTGAAAAACAATATGACACTTCCTTAGAAAGCTAGAAATAGAAATACCATATGATCCAGCAATCCCACTCCTAGGAATATATCCTAGAGAAATATGAACCATCACACGAATAGATATATGCACACCCATGTTCACTGCAGCATTGTTCACAATAGTAAGAAGATGGAAACAACCTAGATGCCCATCAACAGATGAATAGATCAACAAACTACGGTACTTACATACAATAGAGGACTACACATTGATAAAGAACAATGATGAATCTGCGAAGCATCTCACAACATGGATGAATCTGGAGGGCATTATGCTGACTGAAATAAGTCAATTACAAAAGGACAAATATTGTATGAGACCACTACTACAAAAACTCATGAGAAGGTTTACCTACAAAGAGAAACAATCTTTGTTGGTTACAAGGGATGGGAGTGGTGGAGGGGGAATACTAAATAGACAATAGATAAGTGGTAACTTTGGTGAAGGATAAGACAGTACACAATGCTGGGGAAGTCAGCACAACTTGTACAACGGAAGGTCATGGAAACTCCCTGAGGGACTGAATTGCTGAACGGAGGGCTGTGGGGATCATGGTCTCAGGGAACATCTAGCTCAATTGCCATAGCACAGTTTATAAAGAAAATGTTCTACTTCTACCTTGGTGAGTAGCGTCTGGGGTCTTAAAAGCCTATGAGCAGCCATTTAAGATACTTCACTAGTCTCACCCCTTCGGGAGCAAGGGAGAATGAAGAAAACAAAATACAAAGAAAAGATTAGTTCAAAGGACTAATGGACCACAACTACCACGGCCTCCGCCGGACTGAGTCCAGTACAACTAGATGGTGCCTGGCTACCACTACTGACTGCTCTGACAGGGATCACAACAGAGGGTCCTGGACAGAGCTGGAGAAAAATGTAGAACAAAATTCTAACTCACAAAAAAAGACCAGACTTACTGGCCTGACAGAGACTGGAGAAACCCTGAGAGTATGGCCTCCAGCCACCCTTTCAACTCAGTAATGAAGTCACTTCCGAGGTTCACCCTTCAGCCAAAGATTAGATAGCCCCATAAAACAAAATGAGACTAATGGGGCACAACAGTCCAGGGGCAAGAACAAGAAGGCAGGAGGGGACAGGAAAGCTGGTAATAGGGAACCCAAGGTTGAGAAGGGACGGTGTTGACATGTTGAGGAGTTGTTAACTATTGTCATAAAACAATATGTGTACTAACTGTTTAATGAGAAACTATTTGTTCTGTAAACCTTCATCTAAACTACAATAAAAAAAAAGAAAAAAGGAAGAATCTTTGATGGTTATGAGGGAGGGGAGGGGGAAGGATGGAAAAACACTAAATAGACAATAGATAGGTGGTAACTTTGGTGAAGGGTAAGACAGTACACAATACTGGGGAAGCCAGCATAACTTGTCCAAGGCAAGCTCATGGAAGCTCCACAGACACATCCAAATTCCCCTGAGGGACCGAATTACTTGGCTAAGGGCTGTGGCGACCATGGTCTCAGGGAACATCTAGCTCAATTGGTAAAACCCAATTTAAAACAAAAATGTACTACATTCTACTTTGGTGAGTAGCATCTGAAAAAGCTTGTGAGCGGCCATCTAAAATACTAAAATACTCCACTGATCTCACCCCGTGTGGAGCAAGGGAGAATGAAGAAAACCAAAGACACAAGGGAAAGATTAGTCCAAATGGCTGATGGACCACAAGTACTACAGCCTCCACCATACTGAGTCCAGCACAACTTGATGGTGTCTGGCTACCACCACTGACTGCTCTGACAGAATAACCATAGAGGGTCCTGGAGAGAAATGTAGAACAAAATTCTAACTCACAAAAAAAAAAAAAAAAAAAAAAAAATACCAGTCTTACTGGTCTGAGAGAGACTGGAGAAACTCGGAGAATATGGACCCCAGACACCCTTTTAGCTCAGCAATCAAGTCACTTCTGAGGTTCACACTTCAGCCAAAGATTAGACAGGCCCATAAGACAAAACAAGACTAAATGGGCACACCAACCCAGGGGCAAGGAGGAGAAGGCAGGAGGGGACAGGAAAGCTGGTAATGTGGAACCTAAGGTCGAGAAGAGGAGAGTGTTGACATACCATGGGGTTGGCAACCGATGTCACAAAACAATATGTGTACTAATTGTTGAATGAGAAGCTAGTTTGTTTTGTAAACCTTCATCTAAAGTACAATAAAAATATATATACCTAAAAAAAAGTTTAAAAAAAATTAGTCCAAAACAAAAAGTTATTTTAAAAACTGTTCTGGAGAATTCAAAAATCAAAATATTTTACAACTACAAAAATATTCTACAATACTAATTTGTATAATTCATCTGTAAAATAAGGAACAATTTTCATAATTCAAATATATCAAGACTTGTTCAAAGTCAGTGATGCGGAGAGAGTACTAAACACTACCAGATACTAGGTTATTCTTAAGATTATATAAAACTCAGAGGTTTAAAAAATGTATTTTATAAGCTCTTTATTTATAACTAAAAGCTGGCAAAATTTCTTTGAAAAGTTAAATTTGATGGGTAGAAGCTATCCTAACATCAGCTACTGAAGCAATAAATAGAAAAGAAATTGTTGCCAACTAGCAAAGAATGAGGACTTATTTTACTACTTAATTTTCCGTGAAAAATTACTCTGAAAGGGCATGGGGAATAACCCTTATTTTCCCTTCACACTTTATTATAGACTGGTCACACTCATTCATTCTTGATCTAATTCTGTTTTCAGAGTTTACCAAATTTTGGCTACCATCCACTACTTTAAGAACTTCTACTGTTCTTGGAAGGACTTAAGACTTAAAATGAAAAAGAAAAATGAGGAAAACATACCTAAGCATTAGTGTATAACTTGGAGGTGAGATTGGTGGTTGTTTTCTTTTTGCTTTTGTTTTCCAAAGTCCTTTACAGTGAATGGCCACAACGATCATCATGTAGCGTAGCGCCTGATATTGCAAGAATCCAATATTATTGACTGAATGTTGAATGAGTATTACTTTTATTAAAGATTCAAGGTGACTGCTAAGTTTTAGAACCATTATATATGATCACCACGAGTATCATTTATAGCTTTATAATCTATAAAGACATTCAATTACTAGGAAGAAAGGACTTTAAAAATAATTACCAATCCTAGGATCAATATAATTAGCACTGATTATTATGTAAACAAGGGAGAAATAGGCCATTAAGAAAGTTACATGTGGCCATTTGGCTTTTGGGAAAAGGAAAAGACCAAATGAATTAATACTTACATACCCACATTCTTCCACAGATGACTCAAATATGTAAGTCAAGATAAATAAAGATCTCACTTTATACAAGAGATTGGTTACTGGCAAGTTTTGTAAATAGTTTATACTAGGTTGAATCATATCTTTCCATTTTTATTTGACAATAGTAATGTAAAATACTTTAAATCATTCCATCCCTTGATCTATACCAAAGTATACAGTGGTTAATAAGCACGTTAATTTTACTAGCGGAAATTTGTTGTTGTTAGCTGCCGTCGAGTCAATTCTGAATCATGGCAACCCCGGGTAGTGGAAATATTACTCATCAAATCCTCCTTTAATGTGAATGGATGTGTTTTAAATGTATTACTTTTTTTTTCCCATACAAAAATTTATACATACATTGTTATGTGACTGTAATTGCTCTTCCCATACTGTGACAGCACACTCCTCCTTTCCACCCCTGATTCCCCATGTCCATTCAACCAGCTCTTAACCCACTCTGCCTTCCCATCTCACCTCCAGACAGTAGCTGCCCGTTTAGTCTCTTGTATCTACTTGAGCTAAGAGGCACATTCCTCACGAGTATCACTTTAGGTTCCACAGTCCAGTCCAATCCCTGTCTGAAGAGTTGACCTCAGAAATTGTTTTATTTCTGGGCTGATAGAGAATCCAGGGGTCATGCTTTCCGGGGTTCCTCCAGTCTCAGTCAGACCATTAAATCTGGTCTTCTTACTAGAATTTGAGTTCTGCACCCAACCTTTCTCCTGCTCCCTCAGGGATACTATGTTGTATTCCGTCAGGGTGGTCATTGGTGGTAGCTGGGCACCATCTAGTTCTTCTGGTCTCAGGCTGATGGAGTCTCTGGTTTATGTGGCACTTTCTGTCTCTTGTGCTAATCTTTTCCGTCTGTCTTTGGTGTTCTTCATTCTCCTTTACTCCAGGTGGTTGGGACCAATTGATGCATCTTAGATGGCCACTTGGAAGCTTTTAAGACCCCAGACGCCGCTCACCAAAGTAGGATGCAGAACATTTTCTTAATAAGCTTTGTTATGCCAATTGACCTAGATGTCCCCTGAAATCATGGTCCTCAGACCCCTACCCCTGCTACTCTGTCCCCCAAAGTGTTTGGTTGTATTCAGGAAACTTCTTAGCTTTGTTTTAGTCCAGTTGTGCTGACTTCCTCTGTAGTGTGTGCTGTCCCTCCCTTCATCGAAGATAATTCTTATCTACTATCTAGTTAGTAAATAACCTTCACCCTCCCTCCCACCCTTGTAACCATCAAAGAATGTTTTATTCTGTGTTTAAACCTTTTCTTGAGTTCTTATAATAGTGGTCTTATACAATATTTGTCTTTCTGTGACTGACTAAATTCACTCAGCATAATGACCTCCAGCTTCCTCCATGTCATAAGATGTTTCACAGCTTCACTGTTGTTCTTTATCGTTGCGTAGTATTCCATTGTGTGGATACACCATATTCGTTTGTCCAGTCTTCCGTTGATGGGCACCTAGGTTGTTTCCATCTTTTTGCTATTGTCAACAGTGCTGCAATGAACGTGGGTATGCATGTATCTATTTGTGTGGTGGCTCTTATTTCTCTAGGATATAGTCCAAGGAGCGGGGTAGCTGGATTGCATGGTACTTCTATTTCCAGCCTTTTAAGGAAGTGCCAAATCAATTTCCAAAGTGGTTGTACCATTTTACATTCCCACCAACAGTGTGTAAGTGTTCTAGTCTCTCCACAACCTCTCCAGCATTTATTATTTTGTGCTTTTTGGATTAATGCTAGCCTTGTTGGGGTGAGACGATATTTCATTGTAGTTTTGATCTGCATTTCTCTAAGGGCTAATGATAGTGAGCATTTCTTCATATGTCTGTTAGCCACCTGAATATCTTCTTTGGCAAAGTGTCTGTTCATATCCTTTGCCCATTTTTTAATTGGGTTATTTGTCTTTTTGTTGTTGAGGTTTTGCAGTATCTTGTAGATTTTAGAGATTAGACGCTGATTGGATTTGTCATAGACAAAATTTTTTTCCCAGTCTGTAGGTTGTCTTTTTACTCTTTTGGTGAAGTCTTTTGATGAGCATAAGTGTCTGATTTTTAGGAGCTCCCAGTTATCTAGTCTCTCTTCTGGTGCCTGTGCATTGTTACTTATGGTTCATATTGTGTTTATGCCATGTATTAGGGCTCCTAGCATTGTCTCTACTTTTTCTTCCATGATCTTTATCATTTTCAATTTTATATTTAAGTCTTTGATCCATTTTGAGTTAGTTTTTGTGCACGGTGTGAGGTATGGGTCTTGTTTCAATCTTTTGCAGATGGATATCCAGTTATGCCAACACCATTTGTTAAAGAGATTGTCTTTTCCCCAATTAACGGACTTTGGGCCTTTGCCAAATATCAGCTGCTCATAGGTGGATGAATTTATGTCTGGATTCTCAATTCTGTTCCATTGCTCTATGTATCTGTTGTTGTACCAGTACCAGGCTGTTTTGACTACTGTGGCAGTATAATAGGTTCTAAAATCAGGTAGTGTGAGGCCTCCCAATTTGTTTTTCTTCTTGAGTAATGCTTTACTTGTTTAAGACCTCTTCCCTTTCCATATGAAGTTGGTGATTTGTTTCTCCATCTCATTAAAAAATTCCAGTGGAATTTGGAGCAGGATTGCATTGTATCTGTAGATCGCTTTGGGTAGAACTGATATTTTCACAGTGTTGACTCTACCTATCTATGAGCAAGGTATGTTTTTCTACTTATGAAGGTCTCTTTTGGTTTCCTGCAGTAGTGTCTTGTAGTTTTCATTTTACAGATCTTTTACATCTCTGGTTAGATTTATTCCTAAGTATTTTATCTTCTTGGGGCTATTGTAAATGGTATTGATTTGGTGATTTCCTTTTCGAGGTTCTCTTTGTTGGTGTAAAGGAATCCAAATGATTTTTGTATGTTTATCTTATATCCTGAAACTTTGCTGAAATCTTCTATTAGTTCCAGTAGTTTTCTTGTGGATTGTTTGGGGTTTTTTGTATATAAGATCATATGATCTGCAAATAGAGATACTTTGACTTCTTCCCTACCAATTTGGATGTGCTTTACTTCTTTTTCTAGCCTAAATGCTCTGGCTAGGATCTCCAGCACAATATTGAATAAGAGTGGTGATAAAGGGCATTCTTGTCTGGTTTCTCTTCTCAAGGGGAATACTTTCAAAGTCTCTCCATTTAGGGTGATGTTGCTGTTGGCTTTGTATCAATACCCTTAATTATACTGAGGAATTTCCCTCCTATTCCTATTTTGCTGAGAGTTTTTTATCATGAATGGGTGTTGGACTTTGTCAATTGCCTTTTCTGCATCGATTGATAAGATCATGTGTTTCTTATCTTTTACTTTGTTAATGTGATGGATTACGTTGATTGTTTTTCTAATGTTGAATCATCCCTGCATACCTGGTACAAATCCCACTTGATCATGGTGAATTTTTTTTTTTTTTTTTTATGTTGCTGAATTCTATTGGCTAGAATTTTGTTGAAGATTTTTGCATCAACGTTCATGAGGGATATTGGTCTGTAATTTTCTTTTTTTGTGGTGTCTTTACCTGGTTTTGTATCAGGGTTATGCTGGCTTCATAGAATGAGTTTGGGAGTATTCCATCCTTTTCTATGCTCTGAAATATCTTTAGTAGTAGTGGTGTTAACTCTTCTATGAAACTTTGGTAGAATTCTCCAGTGAAGCCGTCCAGGCCAGGGTTTTTTTGTTGGGAGTTTTTAAATTACCTTTTCAATATCTTCTGTTGTTGTGGGTTTATTTAGTTGTTCTACCTCTGTTTGTGTTAGTTTAGGTCGGTAGTGAGGTTCTAGAAATTTGTCCATTTCCCCTAGGTTTTCAAATTTGTTAGAGTAAATTTTTCATAGTATTCTGTTAAGCTTCTTTTAATTTCAGTTGGGTCTGGTGTGATATCACCCATCTCATATCTTATATGGGTTATCTGCTTCCTCTCCTGTTTTTCTTTTGTCAGTTTGGCCAATGGTTTATCAATTTTGTTGATCTTTTCAAAGAACCAGCTTTTGGTCTTGTTGACTCTTTCAATTGTTTTTCTATTCTCTGTTTCATTTAATTCTGCTCTAATTCTTATTATTTCCTTTCTTATGGCTCCTGAGGGTTTCTTTTGCTGCTCTCTTTCTACTTATTCCAGTTGTAGGGCTAATGTTTTGATTATGGCCCTTTCTTCTTTTTGGATGTGTGCATTTATTGCTATAACCTGACCTCTGAGCACTGCTTTTGCTGTGTCTCAAAGGATCTGGTAGGATGTGTTTTCATTCTCGTTTGATTCTATGAATTTCTTTATTCCATCCTTCATTTCTCCTATAACCCAGTAGTTTTTGAGCAAGGTGTTGTTCAGCTTCCATGTGTTTGAGTTTTTCTCCTTGTTTTTTCTGTTGTTGATTTCTACTTTTATGGCTTTATGGTCAGAAAAGATGCTTTGTAATATTTCAATGCTTTGGATTTTGTTAAGGCTTGCTTTATGGCCTAATATGTGGTCTATTCTTAAGAATGTTCCATGAGCATTGGAAAAGAAAGTATACTTGGCTGCTGTTGGGCGGAGTGTTCGGTATAGGTCTATGAGGTCAAGTTGGTTGATTGTCGCATTTAGCTCTTCCTTGTCTTTGTGGAGCTTCTTTCTGGATGGTCTGCCCTTCACTGAAAGTGGTGTGTTGAAGTCTCCTATACTATTGTGGAGCTGTCTATCCCTCTTTTCAGTGCTATTAGAGTTTGTTTTATGTATTTTGGAGCCCTGTCGTCGGGTGTGTAAATATTTATAATAGTTGTGTCCTCCTGGTGTATTGACCCTTTAATCATTATATAGTGTCCTTCCTTAACCTTTGTGGCAGATTTTACTTTAAACTCTATTTTGTCAGAGATTAATATTGCTGCTCCTGCTCTTTTTTGAGTGTTGTTTGCCTGATATATTTTTTTCCCATCCTTTGAGTTTTAGTTTGTTTATGTTTTTACATCTAAGGTGTGTCTCTTTTAGGCAGCATATAAACAGATCATGTTTTTTTATCCAACATGCCACTCTCTGTCTCTTTATCAGTGCATTTAGACCATTTACATTCAGCATAATTATTGATAAGTATGAGTTTAGTGCTGTCTTTTTGATGTCTTTTTTTGTGTGTTGTTCACAGTTTCTTTGTTCTGCTTAATTTTGTGCTGAGCATTTTTCTTTATGTATTTTCGTTTCATCTTTTTCACTGTTGTTGACTTTTTGTTTGCTGAGTCTTTATATTTTTCTAGTTTTTTATTTTCACTTGTAGGATTGTTAGTTTCCTTTGTGGTTACCTTAATATTTACCCCTATTTTTCTAAGTTTATACCAGGCTTTTATTTCTTTATATTGCCTTGACTTCCTCTCCATATGAAAAATCTATGTCTACATTTTTTAAGTCCCTCATTTTTGTTTTAGTGTTGTCATCTTTTACATATTGATATCTGTTTCCCTATTTACAGTGTTTTAGCTTTGATTTACTTTTGTGACTTCCCTATCTGGGCTGATGTCTGGTTGTTCTGTCCTGTGTTCTAGTCTTGGGTTGTTATCTGATGTTACTGATTTTCTAACTGGAGGACTCTCTTTAGTATTTCTTGTATTTTGGTTTTGTTTTTGCAAATTTCCTGAACTTCTGTTTATCTGGAAATGCCCGAATTTCGCCATCATATTTGAGAAGCAGTTTTGCTGGATATATAATTCTTGGATGTGAGTTTTTTTTCCTTCAAGGCTTTATATATGTCATCCCATTGCCTTCTTGTCTGCATGGTTTCTGCTGAGTAGTCCAGGCTTATTCTTATTGACTCTCCTTTGTAGATGACTTTTCATTTATCCCTAGCTGCTCTTAAAATTCTCTATCTTTGGTTTTGGCAAGTTTGATTATAATATGTCTTGGTGACTTTCTTTTGGGATCTACCTTATGTGGGGTTCGATAAGCATCTTGGATAGATACCTTGTCATCTTTCTCGATATCAGGGAAGTTTACTGCCAACAAATCTTCAACAATTCTCTCTGTATTTTCTATTATACCCCCCCACCCCGTTCTGGTACTCCAATCATTCATAGGTTATTCCTCTTGATAGAGTCCCACATAATTCTTAGGGTTTCTTCTTTTTTTAAAATACTTTTATCTGATTTTTCCTCAAATAAGTTGGTGTCAAGTGCTTTATCTTCAGTCTCACTAATTGTGACTTTCACTGCCCCAATTCTGCTCCTATGACTTTCTAATTGAGTTGTCTAATTCTGAAGTTTTATTGTTAATCTTGTGGATTTCTGACTGCTGTCTCTCTATGGATTCTTGCAGCCTGTTAAATTTGTCCTTATGCTCTTCTCTAATCTTTTTAATTTCCTCTCTTGCGTGTTCTGCATTTTGCTTAATTTCCTTCCTAATTTCTTGAAGAGTTATGTATATTAATCTTTTGTATTCTGCCTCTGATAATTCCAAGAAATTTTCCTCCTCTGGAAAATTTCTAGATTCTTTACTTTGTGAGGTTGTTGAAGCCATCATGCACTGCCTCTTTATGTGATTTGATATTGACTGTTGTCTCTGAGCCATCAATAAGTTGTTATATTTATTTATTTTATGTTTGCTTACTGTGTCCTAGCTTCTTGTTTTATTTTGATATGCCCAAATAGGCTGCTCATATGAGCTAGTTTGATTATTGGCACCTTTGAAGCACTAATGTCCTGTCACCAGGTGGTTAGATCTGTTACTAGGTATGTGAGCTCAGGAGTCCACCCACTCCTCCTGTATGGATTCAGCTCAGGTGCCCAAATAAATAGCCACCAAGTGTGGGGTGTAGGCTCTCACTTACAGTCTAGACAGGCATGGTGATTGGTGTAGGCACAGGCATCTGGCTGTAGCAGTGGAACACACTCTGAGCAAAGCAGGGAGCTGACAGCCGCCCCTGAGTGTCCGAGAGGAAGGCATGTCCTGTTCACTACAGCACATAGGTGGGTGGGGTTTGCAGCTGGACTAGGAGCACTTAATGCTCTTGGCTCTAAGGACTGGGGTGGGGGGGCACCTCTTATTCATGGGCCCCTATCGCAGGTGACTAGGTGGTATGGGTGGAGCCACAAGTCTTCAGGCCCCTGATGTGGATAGGTGAAGACCCTGCTTAATGGGCAGAGCAGTGTCAAATGTCAAGAACCTGCCACTTCACAGCTGAAACAGTTGAAGTTATATATATAAGTATATACCCTGTTGTACTGCGGTAATGAGGGCCTACGCTGTTGAGAGGGGCCCACACAAGTCTATGCAGGGGAAAAGGCACTCAAAGTCCATGGATCCCTTATGCCTATGCCTAGGCAAAGGAGCTGTGCCCACCCTGGGTTCCTGGCTTAGGGGAGCCAACAGTTTATTTTTTCCCGTTTGTTAATTTGCTCACTCTCCAAGGCAGGGAGAATGGCTCCGGGCGTTTGATAGATTCTACTTCTGGCCCAGTGGACTCAGCAATTGCTGAAGCCAGTCTGGGACCCAATGCAGAGCAGGGAGTGGGGAGGTAAATGGGAGAGAGGTTTTTCCCTAAGGGGGATGTTTTTGATCTGCACGATAGGCCGTATGCAATTACTTATGTTTTGCTGATCCGGGGCAGCTTCTCACTGGTTCTGGGTAGCTGTGTAGACTCTCTGGCACTGGGTTTCTCCCGGTGCGGAAAACGCACCTCCCGAGCACTGCCGCTTGCCTGCCTCACCGCTCACCCATGAGCCTCTAAGGCCTGAAGGGCTCAGGCTCTCACCGAGTCAGGTCTGTCAACTCCTCACTGCTTCTGAACAGTCTCTCCCTCCCCCTGGCACTCAGTCCAGTTCCTCAACTCTGCCTTTGATGTTCAGGGCTCCCAGACTGCCACATATAATCAAATGACTTGTTTTTTCAGGTCTTTGTTGTAAGAGGGTCCACCTGAAATGTCTGACTACTCCACCATCTTGGCCCTGCCTCCCACCTCTCATCTCTTGCTTTCTTCATGTATTATGTCCTTGATGTCATTCCATGACTTGTCTGGTCTTCAGTCATTAGTGTTTAACGTGTCAAATCTATTCTTGAGATGGTCTCTAAATTCAGGTGGGGTATACTCAAGGTCGTACTTTGGTTCTCTTGGATTTGTTCTAATTTTCTTCAGCTTCAACTTGAACTTGCATATGAGAAATTGATGTTCTGTTCTGCAGTCAGCCTCTGGCCCTTGTTCAGACTGTTGTTCCATCAACTCTTTCCACAGATGTAGTAAATTTGATTCCGTGTATTCCATCCACTGAGGTCCACGTGTATAGTCACTGTTTATCTTGTTGAAAAAAGGTATTTGCAATGAAGAATTTATTGGTCTTGCAAAATTCTATCATGTGATCTCCAGCATAGTTTCTATCACCAAGGCCATACTTTCCAACTACTGATCCTTCTTCTTTGTTTCCAACTTTTCATTCCAATCACCAATAATTACCAACACATCCTGACTGCATGTTTGATCAATTTCAGACTGCAGAAGTTCGTAAAATCTTCAATTTCTTCATCTTTGGCCTTAGTAGTTGGTCTTCTTGTAGGTGTATGGATATTATCCTATCACTGACTGCATTATACTTCAGGATAGATCTTGAAATGTTCTTTTTGATGATGAATGCAATGCCATTCCTCTTCAATTTGTCATTCCTGGCATAGTAGACCATATGATTGTCTGATTCAAAATGGCCAATACCAGTCCATTTTAGCTTACTGATGCCTAGGATATCAATATTTACGTGTTCCATTTCATTTTTTATGGTCTCCAGTTTTCCTTGATTCATACTTCATATGTTCCACATTCAGATTATTAATGCATGTTTGCAGCTGTTTCTTCTCATTTTGAGTCGTGCCACAGCAAATGAAGGTTCCGAAAGCTTGGCTCCATCCATGTCATTAAGATTGACTCTAAGGAGGCAGCTCTTCCCCAGTCGTGTTTTGAGTGCCTTCCAACCTGAGGGGCTCATCTTCCAGCACTATGTCAGACAATGTTCCACTGCTATTCATAAGGTTTTCACTGGTTAATTCTTTTCAGAAGTAGACCGCCAGGTCCTTCTTCCTAGTCTTAGTCTGGAAGCTCAGCTGAAACTTGTCCACCATGGGTGACCCTGCTGGTATTTGAATACCAGTGGCATAGCTTCCAGCATCACAGCAATACACAAGCCCCCACAGTATGACAAACTGACAGACGCTTGGGGGCACTTTGGTTGTTTCCATTTACTTGCTATTGTGAATAAAGCAGCAATGAACATAGGTGTACATTTGTCCTTTTGTGTCATTATTTTTAGGTCCCTAGGATATATCCTTTTATCTTCAGTGTGTGTGTCCTTATGTCTAAGGTGTGTTTCTTGCAAACAGCAGAAGATAATTTTTTTTATCCATTCTGCCACTCTCTGCCTTTTGCCTGGGGTGTTTAGATCATTTACATTTTAGGTTATTACTGAAAACGAAGTGTCTACCTCACTCATTTTGCTATTTGTTTTGAGTGTTCGTATCTTATTTTTTTATTCTGATTGTGTTTGGCTACTTTCCTGTGATGAGCCTTTTTGCTTTCTTCCTTCTTCTGAGTATTTTTGCTTGGTGATTTCCTAGTGGTCCACATATAGTATGTTTCACAACTGATAACTGCAGCATTTAGCTTATGAACAACAGTTAACATACATATTAAATCTATTCCCGATAAGCTTCTCCATCCCCCATTTATGTTGATGTGTCCCATAAACATCAGTATACAATGTATATTTGATAAGTTTACTTTGTATTTATTTCTTATTAACTTGATGTTGTATTGTTTGCGAGATTTAATTATTGAGTTTATATCCTGAAAATATCATATGCTTGGTCATGATTGCCCATTTTGTTGTGTTTTTTGGAGACCTCTTTCTCATTCTTATTTTTTATCTCCCCTCCCCCAAGTATAGATACAAGTTATTTATTTAATCTTTTGTCTTTCCATTTGAAGTACTCCCTTGATTAATACTTGCAAAGCTGGTCTGGTATTGGCAAATTCCCAGAGCTTGTTTCTTTGGGAATGTTTTCATTTCCGCCTCGTTTTTGAATAACAGCTTTGCTGGGTAAAGAATTCTTGGTTGGCAGTTGTTTTCCTTCAGTATTTTATATATGTCACTCCATTATCTCTTGGCTTCTAGAGTGTCTGGGGAGAAGTCTGCACTGATTCTTACTAAAGACCCTCAGTGTGTTATATTGCATCTTTCTCTTGCTGTTTTCAGAATTCTCTGTCTTTGGTTTTCAAAAATTTTATTAGGAGGTTGTGGAATTGATCTTTTTGTGTTTCTTCTAATTGGGATTTTTGTAGCTTCTTGTATTTGCAGGATTAGTTCTCTGTTCAGGTCTGGGAGATTATGTCTTGGAAAATTCTTTCCATGCTTTTATTGCTATAATGGTACTCTGGGATTCCAATAATTCTAATGTTATATTGCTTAATTGAATCCCGTATTTCCATTTGGGTTTGTTTGCTTTTCTTTGTTCTTTTCTCTTAAGTCTTGGTAAGTTCAGTTATTTTGTCTTCTAGTTCATTTATTCTACTTTCTGTCTGTTCACATGTAGAGCGTTTGTCTTGCTTTTTCTAATTCAGTTGCTTTATTCTTCAGTTCCAGGAGTTCTCTTTGGTTTTGTTTTTTTTAAAATGTTTTCAATTTACTTGTTGAATCTCTCATTTTTGTTCTTACATTTGTTTCCTAATCTCTGCTAGTTTGTTTTCTGTGCTTTTTGATTTTTTTAGACATATTTACACCACTGTCTGAAAATTTTCAATTTTTTCTGTTAGTCTTGCTTCTAAAGTAGAAATTTCCATCTCTTTGTTTTGCTTTTGATTGATTGTGCTTCTGTGATTTTGTGAGTTTTATTATCTTTTGTTGAACTTGGGCCACTACATACACACACACACACACACACACACACACACACACACACACACACACAAAACTTTAAATTGTTTTCTGGTTTTCATGGGAAAATTTTCTGATTGGGTGCACTGGTTGCACAGCAGCCAAGTGCCTGACTGCCAATTGAAAAGCTGGCAGCCCAAACCCACCAGCCGCTCTGCAGGAGAAAGATGCAACAGTTTGTCTTCACAAAGACTCATGGTCCTGGGAACCCTAAAGGACAGCTCCATTCCACCCGGCAGGGTCACTATGAGTCAGAATCAACCCAATGGCAGTGGGCTTGGTATATTTTCCTAAGAACCTAGAAGGCACTCTTATCCTTAGGTTTTTTTCAGTGCTGATTCAGGTGTTCTGATTTCTGGATTTCAATATGCATGTGTGGGGTGGTTTTAGCTGGTTGCAGGCACTGACATAAGGAGTGGTGCTCAGCTTTCCTGGGGTGAAGGTGGGGAGCTGTTTCTCCCTCACAGGCATCCCTGTACAGGCTCTCCCAGTGTCGCACTGTGGCCAGGGAGCCAGCCATTTCCTTCTGTGTTGCCCATCAGATGCATTCCCTTTGCTGTTTCTCCCACTACTAGTGCCTGTCTCAGGCCTCAGTGAGATTCAACAGCACTCTTTTGCAGTGCCACAGTCTCCCTCCAACCCCTCCTAATTGCACAGCCAATCTATGTTGCCTTAAATTATCAGGTTACAGCTTCCTCATTTAGCTCTATGTTCCATTTGTGGTACTGCGCAGCCCCATCCCAAAATGGCTGCAATGAGCAAGTGCTCCAGACGTTAGCAGGTAGGTTCTCCCAGCTTCTGTGCCATCCCCACTTCTCTCTCCTGCTTCTGGACTCACCCCGACTCTCCAACACCTCAGGTGCCATCCAGAGTTCTGAGATCTTGGTCTGCTTACTTTTGTTGTTCAGTGGGTTAGTTGTGGGGGGAGTAAATGGGACAGTCCACTCACTTTGCCATCTTGCTCCACTACCCAAGACTACTTAGTTTTCACAATTTAAAAGTAATGGAAATAAATTTATAAAACTTACCATCAGAGTTATGTATTTCTGATATACTTCTGATACTTAACATCAGTTAAAAAACAAGAACAGTTAAAAGCAGCCTACTATGCATATGATAACAAAAGTTTTTCCATATTTTTACCAGTTTTTTGTTCTTTACTGAAGAAAATTTATAATGAACTGTCCATAAATCGTCTTTGTTTTTTACACAAAAGTATTAATAACAAATACTATCTCTAAGTTCTAACTGGCCATAATTTACCAATTAGGTGTTTTTTGAAATAGGAGTCTGGGAGTCCACTATCATATGCATTAAGATAACACCAATCAAGCATCAAGAGTTAATAAGAATACACTTACGTTTGGTGCAAATTTAATTTTATTAAACCTTATAATGTTGTGGCATATTTTCCATTGTGTGGCAATTCATTGGCTAGCATCTGAATACAGTACTTCTTCTGAAAGATACACAATGGGAACTGACAAAAGGGAGAGAAACTGTTTAGTGATATATATGGGTAAAAACAAAAACAAAAAACAAAAAATGATGACCAATTAATTTTAGTTTCCTTACTCTAGAATGGTTAAAGTTCCAAGCAATAATGCTGCTGTTACAGTGAACAAGAATAAGGTTATTATCTCATCTGGCCCGCACAAGTCTGAGAAAATAAATTACAAGGATTATACCCGTAAATTCAGCCTAAGGTTTCTTCTGGGCATATGATTTTAAAGAGCTATTTCTCAAATATAATTTAAACAATTTTCCCAAATCACAGTAAATGGGGTCTCTAAAATATCACACATTAAAGTATCACTTTACTAGTAAGCAAATGCTTAACTTCAAAATCATGAAGGGTACTAAATTATCTTTTGCTGATTTGGGCTTACATCCCTGTCAGATTTATGGACAAGAAAACGACTATTTTTAAACTATAATTCACTTATCTTTATAAAGCAGACTGGAATCTAATCTAATTGAAATTACTTTTTTTTTTTTTTTTTTTACAAAAATGATCAATAGTGGAATATATAAAATTCAGCAGGCCTCAACAGGACATTTTTGTAGACACATACTCAAAACTTACACAGTAACTCCAGTCAACACCATGCTACAGTATATACTTTGACTCAAATCAGTACAATTACATCAGTAAATATTAAATTTACTCATCTGTGGTTTAAAAAATAAATTTAAATACTTTATTCAGTCTCACAATAATTTTGAGAATACTTTTGAAGGCCTTATCAGTGTCTGAGGTCACATTTATTAACCAACCCCCTTTAAAGTACAATCATGGACAATTTTGAGCTGTTAATCTAACTTATTTTTCAAGAACCTCAATGGTATTTGGGGAAATGGCAAACAGAGAAGTGAGAATTATATCCTAATTGACATAAGGCATTTCAGTTATCCAGATTGTAGAACAGTTATAAGTTATCAATTTTTAATAGTGGAAAAATACTATTGAAAGAAATCCATATTTTATACTAGAGTTGCTCAATTCAAGTTCACCTGTAAAACAGTGTGAGATGAACCTTACTATAAGAACATGTAAACTCTCCTCTCCCTCCCCAAAAAAGGAGGAAATATTAGATCATGTAAAAATCCAACTGCTCATCTTTTACCCAAAAATTATTGAGATCAACTAATGTAAATTTACAGTATTTGTAAAGTATTTCTTTCTAAAAAAGTAGCTGTGCATTGTACCACCGGTTAGAGGCTGGTGATTTCAAAATATTGATGTTTGATTTCTGGAATATCCACCTAAATCATAAACTATTCTTAATACATGTGGCAGCTCAAATATTTAATTAAATTTGCCCATGGTAAATAAGAGATATTAAAATCTCTTCATTAAGAGGTTGGAGAGTACCCATTTATATCCAATCCACCATTTTCAATGGTGAAATTAAATTTACAACCTAGTAAAATGGGTAAGGATAGCTTTTTAAAAAATTAAACCTCAACTGTTTAACCACAAAGTCTGTTCTTTTATTTATCTACTACTCTTCATCACAAGTTTTTTTATTGAATAAAAATGAAGGTGAATCTAATGTGACTATTTGCAATGATGACTACTTAAATACCATTACATCAACCCTCAGAATAAAATGTCAACACAAAAACCCAAGTGAGTGATCCAGCTCATTAAACTCACAGGTAAACTGAATTTTTCTTAAATCAATAAGAAGCTTTTTATTCAGAATAATTTCATTAAGACATCTGCAAGGCAAATACGCCATCAAAAATTTTATTCTGAATAACAATAAAGTGCTGAATGAGAATTACCTGAATCTTTTTTAGTACTTTTCACTTATCTTTTCTTAAGTTAAAAGAGCCCTTTCTGTGGCATTAGCAAAGCTGTTAAAAAAATAAAATGAAAAATAAAAATGCTAACTTTCAGTAAGGGAATAGGAAGCACTGCAACATTTTGTGTTTAACTATGGTGACAAATAATTGAGACCAAAGTAATTCATGCAAGTTATTTTTAAAAGTAGACTTAAGCTTGAAGAAAGAAAGAACACTGTTACTGACCTTTGATACTATGGTAGTAAATTGCATACTAAAATATTTTAATTATCCTAGATGCCTAAATCAGGCTTGGCAAGCATCATGCCACTGACATGCTTTAGCTCTTTCTGTTAACTAAAAGTGATTTGTAGTTTTGTTACTGAATATTTGAATGTGACTCATTATGCTCTGTGATAAACTCTGAGGTTAAATTTAAGCAAATTCTTTACACCTAATCACACCATCAGCACAAGCAGGACAACGCTGAAGCAGCATGAAAGGTGGGTCACTTTATAAAGACTCTTCCTTTTACTGAATGATATATTAAGATGACAGACCTAAATTTCAACTGGGTTAATGAGTTAGAATAGATTTGTTTCCCAAATTTAGCACACAATAATTTCAGTGGCTTAGAGAAAGAAACCTCAGATGTGAAGGGGGAAAAAAAAAGCATGAGTTCAGACAGCTAACCTGTAGCTCTAAAAACTGTCATGCTACAGAGAGTACTTTCATAAAATGAGCTTTGTAACAAACCTAAAAAAGTGTTTTGAGTTGAAGTTGACCAACTGCTGCATAGAAAATATGCAAACATACAACAGTCAGGTTTAAGCCGGTGCATAGAGAAGATAAAGCACTTATGGTAACTGCAAACGGTAACAAGTTTATAAAGTTTGTATCACCTAGCAAGGGTCCATAAGGAGAAAAAACTGATACGTAGAAATGATTAAGCAAAAATAAAGTGGAAACAGGAGCAAAGCTTGGAGAAGGAAGCAGGGGAAAAAAAGATCTTCAATTGTATAAAATTCACAAACCAGTAAAGTATAAAGACATCAGTGAAAAACAGTTAACTCAATCCCAAACACCCAACAGCAAACAAAACCAGAATGGATAGTAAGCCTTTGGCAAACAATTTTAGAAATTTGAATATGACATTACATTTCTCAATAATTCACAAACAATATATTATATGGTATATTTATATTAAATACTGGGAAACCAATCCTGTAAATTTGATGCTTATAATGCTTTAGCCAATGACAGCACGATGACATCAAGCTAAATGAATGCTGGTGTTATCACAACAGTGCTCATTTATGAAACAACTGTTACCAATTCGTGCTTTAACAGTGCTAAAACACAGTCAAGTTATCATCTATGAAGTGAAACAAAGGTCTCTAGCTTTTCTGGGATATGCCCTTTATAATATATTCTATGATTCACTATGACACGAGCAGCAAGACACTGCAACGTGGTATGATTTATGGGCTGGATCAAATTTTTAGCTATTTCCTTCTCATCCAGCAAGTCACTAGCAGTTTGTTTGTGCAAGTTTGTGGCATCAAAATGTGCACCTGATTTAATAAGAAGATTCATGATGTCTGGATGGTTGTTCAGAGCGGCGATATGTAGGGGACCATTGTCATCGGAGTCTCTGACGTTCACATCAGCACCACATTCTATCAGTATGGCAGTAACTTGCAGAGATGGAAATTTGCACACAGGGTACCGCCCTACACATGTAGTATTCCTGTCCACAGCCAGATGAAGAGGGCTGAAGTTATTCTTTCCCCTCGGATGCAGCTTAAGAAACCTGTAGATAGTCTGCTTTTTGAGATGGTCCTGTTCTAGAGTACAAGGAACTTTTTCTAACAAGCAAATCAAATGCAAAATGATGGAAAGAGCCTTATTTAACTGTAATGGGTCAGCTGGACACTGAGTTTGTTTGATAGCTCGCTCTATTTCAAGGACGCTTTTGCACAGTATGCCCATAAGATCATCAAATGTAACAGTAGTGCCCAGCAGGCCTTTAGCCCTATCCTGTAGCATAAAAGAGAACAGTTCTGCAAAAGATAATAAGCTGCTGGCGGTCATTGGACTTAAAGGGTCCAAATTGTTCTGCTGCATATCCAAAGCATATTTCCATAGGTTGATGCATCTTTTGAAATTTCCAGAGTCTGCATAGACAGCGCCTCTATATCTAATATAGTAAGAGGTATCAGGGTGAGAAGGACCAAGAATACGTTCTCTAATTAACAGTGCTTGCATTCTCATCTCATCAGGATCAGCAATAAGACCTTCAAGTTCTTCTGCACTGTTTACCTCCTTGGCATAATCATAAGCCATTATTAATGTTTGTGGTACTGGTTTGCTGATTATATTAGTCCTATCACTGTACCTCATGTTCATTGCTTTTTTCCAGTATTTCAAAGCCCCAAGTAGATCTCTTTTTTTGTCTACAAACGTAGCTCCCAAAAGCTCTAGAGCATTGATACGTTCTGTCTTGCTGGTCTGTGCATGGTGTGTCAGAAAATCCACAATATTTGTGTGACCAGTCACACTTGCTGAGAGAAGGGGAGTCATTCCATAGCCATCCTTTTCCATCTTGGCACAATACATTAGAAGCATCTTCATGATGTCCAAACTTCCAGATTCTGCGCAATCATGCAATGCAGTATTGCCTGAAGGAGGAGGAAAGAAAAGAAGTAATATGTTTTGAGAGACTAGGATATAATGTAATGAATGTATGTACTTTAGAATCTAAAGAAAAGCAGGCAGCTCCAAGCCACCCGTAAGTGGAACATACTTTAATTTGATTACAAATGAGAGAAATTTATACCCAGCACCTAAAACTAGTATCTGACACATGGCAGAGGTTAAGGAAATAACTTGTTATACTTGTTGAATGAATGAAATGACCAAATTAGGCATCAAAAGGTATCCAAAATCACCAGATCAAACTCAAAATTAATCTATGACAAATCCATATTTGTCATTAGAGCTTTGAATTGAAGAACTGTATACTCTATAACTAAAAACTGATTAAATGAAATTAACCAGCTATTCACAATTTTGCTGACAGTAACTTAGCTTTCTGGGTCAGCTTCCACATTTATAAACAAGGAATCTAGTCTATAATATACAAAATCCTATCATTTGATTCTAATAGTAGTCATAAATTTTTTCTTCAATATTTCTTATTGCTAAGTGAATGCCAGTTATTTTAGCCAAAATTCTCAGTAGTAAAGTATCTTCCCCAAAAAGCTCCATAAGAAAAACAAGCCCACTGAAATCTAAAAATATGTGGGTGGTTCGATATGAACTTTAAAAGTCAACATCTGAAGTGTCCTTTCATAATGGATAATTTCCCATTGTAATTTAATTTTTAAAACATTCTTTTTAGATGTACTAAATGTTCTAACACTGTCCTGTTCTTCTCACACATGGATTAAAATTGACAACAGTGACTGGCAAATTAGTAAAAGTCTGTATAAAACATACTAAGACATCATAACTGCCCAGGTATTTTAGCTACCTAAGTTTAATGATAAACATTTTGCTAATTATCAAAACAGAAATGATCATGTAGTCCTTTGATATTTACATATACAATGTTTTCAGAGTATTTCAATGGTCATTGTAGACATGTGTGCAGAAAAGAGTTAACACAGCAGGCTGAGACTGCTATCCCTAGAAAGACTTGCTTATAAGGTGGCCCTTGGCTAGCATCTGAGAACTTGTCTGGTAAACAGTTCCTTTACTGATATAAAACTTTCCCTAAATGATATAAGGGTGGCTCACTGTGCCTGAACTGTATGCAGAAACAATGTAGTTTATACTGAATACCTACTTTCCTTACAGAAGTCTGGAATTTTAGGTATGTATTAGGCAGAGGGTGTCTCCGTGACTAGCCTCAAATAAAAACCTTGGCCACTGACTTCCTGGGCAGACAGACTGCACACACACATTTTTGTTGCTGGGGGAAGAGCGTGTTGTGTGTGACCTCTTATGGAAGGGAGAGAGCATAAGGAATCCTGCAAGTGGGTTGCTCCAGACCACACCACACCATACCTGTGCCTTTTCCTCTAATGATCCAGCTGTGTGTTCTTTTAACATTGCTGTAATAAATCTTAGCTGTGAGTACAATTATATGCTCAGTCACCTCCAAACATGGAAGTGGCCTTGGGGACCCCCTGACACAGCATGTGTACCGAGAAGTGGTTTAAACTTGAACACTTCACATAATTAAAATAAGAAAAATCAAAAGTTACTACACATTAGGACTTTAAACCCAACCGAAGTTTATCCTGTTTAGTCTTTCATGATATCTACAGTGACTACATAACCCTTCTGAATATGTTTATTCTGATCAAAGATTTCAATGATCTACACTGGAATTAGTGTCTGATAGGATGTTTCAGCACTGTGTATTCAAGTACTGCCAGAGCCCAGAACTTCTGATTATTGATATCCACTTGTTCAAAATAATTCAAATTAAACACCCCTGTTGTTGTTATTTTGGAAACCTGGTGGTGTAGTCGTTAAGAGCTAAGGTTGGCAGTTCAAATCCACCAGGTACTCCTTGGAAACCTTATGGGGCAGTTCTACTCTGTCCTATGGAGTCGCTATGAGTCAGAATCGACTCAACTCCTTGGAAACCCTATGGGGCAGTTCTAGTCTGTCCTATGGAGTCACTATGAGTCGGAATTGACTCAATGGCAAACGGGTTTGGTTTGGGTTTTTTGCTTGTTGTTGTTATTGTGTGCTACAGAATCGATTCTGACTCACAGTTACCCTTTAAGACAGGGTAGAACTGCCCCACAGGGTTTGCAAGGCTGTAATCTTTACATCTTTCTCCCACAGAGTGGCTAGGGGATTAAAACCACCGACCTTTCAGTTAGCAGTTGAGCATTTAACTACTGTGCCATCAGGGCTCCTTAAACATCCCTACTACTAATATATTTTAAAAACTCAATTTTGAGTTGAGAACCCCTACCTACTAGTGCCATTTTCTGGTAAGAAATAGACTATTTAAATAAAGACAAATTTGAATAGAAAGGGAAGGTTTAGATGGCATTTTTCTCTGTGCAGAGTAACATAAAATCAAGAAAAACAATGCATCAAAAGTCAGGTTTTTTAATTAACTAAAGTTCTATATTGAAAAAATACTGAATATCCACTTTTTGAATACACCTACACATTGGGAAAAAAAAATTAGTGGATTAAAAAAAAAAAAATGAGGACTTTCACATCTGGTAATGCAGGTAATGTGACCAAGTATTTTAAAACAAACAAAAAAACTGCATGACAGCATTAATGTACTAAGAAGGAGTCAATGTCCAGGAGAAGAAAGAAAACGAGAGAAGTAAAGCCCATAATCGGGGGAGCTTTCCTTCAACAGCCTCTACCAATTCTGAAAGAGGCAGCTGAGAAACTGAGCAGAGCTCTTGACAGTCTTGCAGAGATAGGAGAGAAGACTGGAGTACAGATCCCAACAAGAAGGAAACTTTGAAAACCTCACACTTTGGGTCAGAACACCAAAGGACTGCATCCTAAGAGTTAAGGTGAGCTGCAAACAGACCAGTCATCACAGGGCTGAAAAAACAGTCTCAGACTAAAAAACAATTTAAATGGACTAAAAAACAATTTAAATGAACTCAATGTTGAGTTAAAGTAATCCAGGATTGCTAGTATATGTAATTAAAAGCCAGAAGCAAATAAAATACTATTTAGAGGAAGATATTATCATACTGGAGCGCTGTGGCTCAGTGGTTAAGAGCTCAGCTGCTAACCAAAAGGTCGGCAGTTCGAATCCACCAGCTGCTCCGTGGAAACCCTATAGAGCAGTTCTACTCTGTCCTACTGGGTCACTATGAGTTGGAATCAACTTGATGGCAATGGGCATTATGATACTAGGTTCAAATTAGTTCTTATATTCTTCATATACAATGTTCAGTGTCTAATCAAAAATAATGGTCAGAGGAGAAAACAGAGTCATAACACAAAACAAAGACAAATAAGAGCTGACAGAAAAGCCCAACAGGGGCTCTAGACAGCAAACTTCTCATCAGGAATAACAGAAGCCAGGAGACAATGGAATGTTATCATCAAAGCACAAAAAGAAAATAACTGCCAACTGAGACTTCTATACCCACATGAAGAATAAATGTGAAGTGAAGGAAGATGAGCCCACATGGAAGCCTAGAGATGTGGGTATAAACATCCATGAAAAGAATAAATTTGTAGGTAAATTTAAATAAATGTTGACTTTAAAAACAATAATCATAATGTCTTACAGGATTTGAAATACATGTAGAAGTAAAATACCCAACAGAAACAGCATAAAAGGAGGATGACTGGAGCTGAAGTGTTCTAAGCTCTTTGCAAACGTCCAGAAAGAGGTAAAATTAGAAATTTAAGTTAGCCTTTGATAAGTCAAAAATGCATGTAGTACTGTCTAGGGTAAACACTAAAATAATAATTAGAAAGCATGCAAATAACTATATTTTCCCTAATGTAAAGGAAAAAAGGAATAGTAAAAAATAATCAATCCAAAAGGAGAGAAACAGGAACACAAAACAGGTAGGACAAATAAAAATCAAATAGTAAGCTGGGAGATTAAGACCCAAATATATCACTAATTACGTTAAATGCAAGCAAACTAAACGTTCCCATTCAAAGACAAAAACTCTCCGACTAAAAGAACACATAAAACTCAACCATATGCTGCTTACAAGATACGCCTTAAATACAAGGATAGAGAAAGGCTGAAGTGAAAAGATGGAAAATATATATACCCTATGCAAAAACTAACCATAAGCAAGCTGTCTGAGATAAAAATATCAGAGGAAAATGCATGATTAGAGATAAAAGAAAACATTTTATAATGACATAAAATTTAAAAAGACAAAAACGTAAAATATTTCTAAATTTGTTTTTACTTAAAAACACAGGTTCAAAATATATTAAGCAAAATCAACAGAACTACAAGTAAAATCAGACATATCCACAATCATAGTACATTTAAACACACCTTGCTCGACAGAGAAGACAAAAACTAATAAGGATATAGAAGATCTGAACACATTAACAAATAAACTTGATTTAACTGACATATATAAAAGAACACTGAACTCACCAACTATAAAAACCATTGTTTCCAAGGATACATGGAGCATATACAAATACTGACTATATTCTAGGCCATAAAGCTAGTCTTAACAAATGTCAAAGAACTGAAATCACTGAGTATGTTCTAAGTCCATAATGCAATGAAGTCAGACATCTCAGACGTCAAGCACAAAAAGATAGCTAGAAAATGTCCATATATTTGAAATTTTAAAATTTACTTCTAAGTAACCCATGGGTCAATGAAGAAATCCTAACAGAAATTTTAAAATATGTTTAACTGAATGATAATGAAAATACTAAATATCAAGCCATGTAGGCTGCAGCTAAAACTGTGCTTAGAAGTATAGCCTTAAAGGTACATACAGGCAGTGCCCAGGTTACGAAGAGATTCATTCCCAAGTCTATCTTTAAGTCAAATTTGTAGGTTAGTTGGAACAGTTACATACAATTCTTATTTAGTGTCAGTTAGTGAAATGTTTGTCTTAATATATAGTATGTATTTTACCTTTCTATGCATATAAAACACTTCCAAACCATGCAATTTTTTCATGAGAGTCACAAAGTAGCACGTGTGTTTGTTATTATGAACCACTGTATTTAACTCGAATTTTTAATATAACAGCTTTATGGCAGTCTAAGTACAAGTTATCCGTAAGTTGGATAGTCATAACATGAGGACCGCCTGTATTAGAAAAAGAAAAAAGGCTGAAAACAGTAGTTAAGTTTACATCTCAAGAAGTCCTGATGTGTGCTAACAACATGGATGAACCTTAAAAACATTATGCTGAGTGAAATAAGTAATCACAAAAAAACTTTGTATGATCCCATTATGAAATACCTAGAATTGGCAAGTATATAGAGACCAAAGTTTACCAGTGGTTAACAGGGGCAGGCGGGAAGGAGGGGGAAAGGAGGACTCAATGCTTAGCAGACACTGAGCTTCTACTAAGAGTGATGGAAAAAACTGAAAACAGAAAACGATGATGGTTGAACAACATGATGAACGTAAGTTAATGTCACTGAACTGCCCATGTGAAGAATGCTGAAATGGTAAATGTTTTGTTATATATGTATCTACCACAATAAGAAAAAGAACAAGTAGTTACATGGAGGAAAACAGTAAATTAAACCTAGAGAAAGCAGACGTCAATAATAAAAAGCAATGAAAAAGCATAGCATTTTTTAGTTTCCTGTTTTATTTATTAACCATTGCCCCCTTTAAATCTCCTAATAATAACTGCAAGATACAAAAGATAACTTATTCTACAAATAAAATACAGAGAAATTGGTTGTAAAACATAAAACCATGTCTGCCAATTGCCATTTCAGTGTACTACCCATTTCAGAGGTCATATTTGAAATGCTAATCATACTAGACTCCAACGAATAAGTTACAAGTCAAACCTCAGGATAAAACTTCCAATTCTCACATCACTTTCCAGCTTAAAAGTTTTCATGCTCCCTCTAAGAAAACAGCTGAAAATCTTTATTAAGATAGCTTTAAAAATTCTAAAGCAGTGATTCTCGAAGCACCATCTGTGTGTGTGTGAGGGAGGGTGTTAGGGAGTTATGGGGAAGAAATCTATAGTTTTAAAAAGCATGTTAAGTACAGCTTAATCTTGCAGTAACTGAGGATACACAGGAGAACACAGACTACGGGATATGGATTTTAAAAGACTGAGAAATATTTTCCCAACCTACCTGGTCCTACCCTACCTCTCCAGCCTCTCATCTGCCTCCAGTATGAAGGCCACTCTGTGATTATTTATGGACACCGAAATTTGACATTCACGTAATTTTCATGTGTCACAAAATATTCTTTTGTTTTCAACCATTAAAAATGTAAAAAACCATTCTCAGCTCTCAGGCAGTACAAAACCTAGGGGTAGAACCAGATATGACCCCAGACCATAGTTTGCCAACCCATGTTCTAACCCAAAAGACATAATCAATACCTTCTATACACAAGACAGATTCTGCTTATCCTTCACATTATTCTATCCTAAGCCATCTCCCTCAGCACCAAGAACAGCCCTCTTATCTTCCACCTCCATGCCTCTACTCTTGATTTTCCTGCCGTGCACTCTTTATTCTTTACCCTTTTAACTACTTGTCCCTCAAGTTTCACCTGAAATTTTGACTGCGCAGAGGCTTTCTTAGTTATACCATATCAATTTGTTATTTTGAGAATGTCTGGTATATCACTTATTCTGGTATGTACTCATAAAACACTAATATTATAGTATCTTACAGTATCATAATAGTATAATGTTACTGCTTCATAAATAAATTTTACCTAAACTGTCTATTCCTAAAATGTACGGATCCTATATATTTCTTTTGTATCCCAGACAACAACCAGCACAGTGCTAAAGCTAGATTCTCAAATATTTAATACTTGATGTCACAGAAAAAGATTCAAATTTAACTTCTGAGGAAAGAGTATTTTCAAGAAGTAAAATCTTAGAAGGAAAGATCTTCTTAATTACTACAACAGATCAAGTATATAACCATCACACTTTCATGCCCTGGAAAGTCTTTAAAATGTTTGTTTTTTTAATTATAGCCTGGAATATTACTTAAAGTTTGGAAAACAGAGGCTTTAAAAAAAAGAGAACATAACTTTAAAGCAACTATAATTCTTGTGTTATTCCTTCAAGTTTCTTTATATGTATGTTTTGACAAAGTTATAATCAGTATATACACAATTGTTTCCTGTTTTTCACCTATATCATAATCACTTTGTCATGCTGTTACTATATAGTCTCCATAATCATTCTACGGTGAAAGTTTAAGTAAGGGAGTATGCCATAATTTACATAAACATTTCCCTGTTGATGGACATAAGCATTACTTCAACATTTTCACTGTTACAATTAATGCCTAAAAAACTGTAAGGACACACACCAGATCAGTGATTACCAGGGGCAGGGGGCTGGGAGACTGCAAAAGGGTAGTCAACTTTTGGGGTTGATGAAACAGTTGTAGCTTTACTGTGGCGGTAGTTAAACTACAGTATATGTTTATTAGAACTCACACAACTGTACACTAAAATAAGAGGATTTTATTGCATGTTTATTATACCTCACTAAACAAATGATGACAAAAAATTAACACCTAACATAAAGAAGAATCACAAATGTGTGATGGCTTAAACACCTATCTTCAATTCACTTCCAAAGGGATTCTTTTATTTTTATGTTCCACTTTTACAGTATCATTTCTAGCACTGGATTAATTTTTTTTCTTACTTTAATTTATATTACTTCGATTCCTAGATAACTAGAACATTTCCCCATGTCTGTTTACAAACTTCATTTTCTTTTGTGACATGTCTATTTATGTTGCTGTTTCTGGGATTCGTCTGACTTTCATGTATAACTACTTTACAGAATGATATTCAGTTGTCTGTTATATTTACTGTAAATATTTTTTGCTCTACCCGTTGACTCATTTAAGAGTGTTATATATGCTGTATTAAACATAATTTCTTATGAAAAATTATTAGAAGCCAAATTTAAGAATCAAGTTACTATGTTTTTGTACCTAGTTCATGCTAAGTTACATGCCAAAGACCAAAACAACTTCTCTGATATTTTGCTAAACTACTTCACTGATTTAAACTTGTAACGTATAAAAATATATTCTAAGTACTATAAGATTCAGCTCAGGTATTTTCCCTGGGTTATGTGCACCTTAAAAATGTTGCCATGATACAATGACTGCACTTCTAAAAGATTCTGTCTCCACCTCATTATATCTTATTTTTATACCCTCAGAGTGAGAAAGACAATGAAAAATAAAGCAGAACACAAAGTTTAAAATACAAATACTACCAGGCATCCTAGATAAAATTAAGCATGATTAGCACTGAAATTTAATGAATTTACTTTTAACTAAAGAAAAAAGGAAAAAAAAAAGATAAACACTGTATTATATAGTTTTCAATGCGTGATTAAGAAAAAGTTCATTTCCAGAAAAAAAATTTCTGGCACTGAATTAATAACCAAAAAATTTTATGATTTCTCAAAGACATGTTCATTAAATGGATAGTTCTTAAGTTTTTTATGCTGATGACACAACATTAAGTCTTAATTCAGTTAAAGCATTTCTGCAGAAAGCTAAAATAATACGATTCAAACACATTAATTTTCAACTATATAACTTAACAGAAATAAGGCTAAAAAAATCTAGAACAGAAAGCACTACTGGGATGCTTCTGGGATGTATGTTAAGGGAAGGAAACTACAGAAGTGTTCATGTACGTTAAAGAATATTAGCACTCCTCAAGAGTCCCTATGTAGTGCAAGTGGCTAAGTGCTAGACTACTAAGGGAAAGATTGGTAGTTCAAATCCACCCAGAGGCACCTCAGTTAAGGCTTGGCGATCTGCTTCTGAAAGGTCATAGCTTTGAAAACCCTACGGATCAGTTCTACTCTGCACACACGGGGTCGCCATGAGCCGGAATCGACTCCACAGCAACTAACACCACCACCACAACAGTATTCCTCAAACAGTGTCGGAAGTGCCAATCTTCTATGATGTTAATCTTAAAGGGATTTATAATCTAAAGGAGGACTGGTGGCACAGTGGTTAAGTGTGGGCCGTTAACCGAATGTTCAGTGAATTAAACCCACCAGAGGCTCCATGGAAGAAAGAGTACAGACTTGGAAACTCTATGGGGCAGTTCTACTCTATCCTATAGGGTCGCTAGGAGTTGGAATGGACTCTACAGCAATAGGTTTGGTTCTTTGGGTTTATAATCTTCTAAAAAAGGAGTTCATATTCAACTGTGAAAGTTTAGGTTCCTAACAACGGGGTGACTATTTTCCTCAAAATAAGTAACTCAAAAACATTCTAGTATTTTGAGTAAGAACCAGTTTGAGCACTGAGACTTCTCTGAGCCCAAACCAGATGTTTTGGGTTTGAGTGAATGATAAATAAGGGCAGGTGACTGTCAACGTAAAAACCAAAAAACAACAACATAGCACTTATAAATATCTCAATTTGGGTAAGATTACTAAAACTGATCAGGATTAAGTCCATTTCTAAAACACCTGCAAGTAGTAGATAAACTTATGTTTTTAACGAAATAAAAATGTACACTTAAGGACTGTGAATTATTTGATAAATACAAAATGTCTATAATTTAAACTGCCTTTTTCTACCAGAAACAATTCAACAGATCCAGCAGTTTGCGAAGTCCTCACATAGCTCAAGATTTGTGTGTATGTGTATGTGTCTGGTATAAGTCAAATACAGCAGTGCTTCTCAAACGTTAATGTACAAAATTAACAGAGGAATCAGAGTACAAAGCAGATTTTGATTCAGTTGGTTTACGGTGGGTCACAGGGATGCCTGTGCTGCTGGTCCACACACCATACGCTGAGTAGAAAGGAAATATAGATGAAACCTTATTTTTTTGTTTGCTATATAGATATCTGCCATATATGGCTAGTGGCTATCTCCAGTCATATAAATGTAAATTTAAAAGGAGAGCTAGGTCACAGCCCTGTTTTACACCATACAAAAAATGAAATTTCATCATTCCTGTTTATTCTAATGTAAATATTATGTGCCAAAGCAGTAACAGGATGTGTTTTACAACTAGATTACACAGTTTGATCCATAGAAATCTTCCCATCTATATAATGAATAGTATCAGTAAACCCTGTAGTCTGTTCTTAACAATCTTCTAGTTTGTCAATATTGTGACTCACGTCAAATTTTTTAAAAATCAATTTGTAAAACCAAAAACCAAATTGCTGCAAATGATACCTTCAAAACATGAAAAAAGCAACTCACAGAGTGAAAGAAAATATTTGCAAATCATATATTTGACAAGGGACTTGTACCCAGAATATAGAAAGAACTCTTACAACTCAGTAAAAAGAAAGATAGTAACAAAAGAGTTAGCAAGGGTGTGAAGAAATTGGGACTCTCATACATTGCTGACAGGAATGTAAAATAGTGCAGCCACTTTGGAAAAAACAGCTTGGTAGTCTCGCAAACGGTCAAATATAGAGTTACAATATGGCCCAGTAATTCCATTTCTAGGTATATACCCCCACCAATCATCTGTGAGTTTGTCATACTTTGGTGGCTTGATGCCGCTGTAATGCCAGAAGCTACACCACTGGTTATTTCAAATACCAGCAGGGCCACCCACGGTGGACAGGTTTTAGCAGAGCTTCTAGATTAAGACAGACTAGGATGGACGATATGACGATTTTACTTCTAAAAAAACTGGCCAGCAAAAACCTTAGAATAGCAGCACTGTCTGATATAGTGCCGGAAGATGAGCCCCTCAAGTTGGAAGGCACTCAGAAGATGACTGGGGAAGAGAAGCCTCCTAAATGTTGAGCTAATCTTCTTAATGATGAGGATGGAGCAAAGCTTTTGGGACCTTCATTTGCTGATGTAGCACGACTCAAAATGAGAACAAACAGGTGCAAACATCCATTAATAATCATAACATGGAATGTATGAAGTATAAATCTAAGAAAATTGGAAATTGTCAAAAATGAAATGGAATGCATAAAGATTGATATCCTAGGGGTTAGTGAGCTGAAATGGACTGGTATCAGCCATTCTGAATCGGACAATCATATGGTCTACTATGCCAGGAATGACAAATTTAAGAGGAATGGTATTGCATTCATTGTCAAAAAACATTTCAAGATCGATCCTGAAGTACAACACTACCAGTGATAGGATAATATCCATATGCTTACAAGGAAGACCAGTTAATACAACTATTATTCAAATTTATGCACCAACCACTAAGGCCAAAGATAAAGAAATTGAAAATTTTTACCAACTTCTGCAATCTGAAACTCATCAAACATGCAATCAAGATGCATTGATAATTACTGGTGACTGGAATGCAAAAGTTGGAAGCAAAGAAGGATCAGTAGTTGGAAAATATGGCCTTAGTGACAGAAATGATGTCAGAGATGACATGACAGAATTTTGCAAGACCAATGACTTATTCACTGCAAATCTTCCAGCACCATATCAGCCAATGTTTCATTGCTATTCTTTTTCCAACAATATAAACAGTGACTATGCACATGGGCCTCACTCAAATTGACTTATCTATGGAAAGAAACGAGGAGAAGCTCAGTATCATCAGTCAGAACAAGGTCAGGGGCCTACTGTGGAACAGATCATCAGTTGCACATATGAAACTTCAGGTTGAAGCGGAAGAAAATTAAAACAAGTCCACAAAAGCCGAACTACGACCTTGAACATATCCCACCTGAATTTAGAGGCCTTCTCAAGAATAGACTTAATGCACTGATCACTAATGACTGAAGACCAGACAAGTTGTGGGATAACATCAAGGACATCATACATGAAGAAAGCAAAAGGTCCAAAGACAGGAAAGAAAGAAAAGACCAAAACGGATGTCAGAAGAGACTCTGAAACTTGCTCTTGAACATAGAGTAGCTAAAGTGAATAGAAGAAATAATGAAGTAAAAGAGCTGAACAGAAGATTTCAAAGAGCAGCTTGAGAAGAAACAAAGTATTATAATGAAATGTACAGAGATGTAGAGTTATAAAACCAATAGGCAAGCACATGCTTGGCATTTCTCAAGCTGAAAGAACCGAAGAAAAAAATTCAAGCCTTGAGTTTCAATACTTAAGAAGTCTATGGGAAAAATACGGAACAACACAGGAAGCATGAAGGGAAGACGGAAGGAATACACAGAGTCACTCTACCAAAAAGAACTGGTCTACGTTCAACCATTTCAGGAGGTAGCATATGATCAAGAACCGATAGTGCTGAAGGAAGGAACCAAGAGTACTGAAGCTACACTGAAGGCAATGGCAAAAAACAAGGCTCCAGGAATTGATGGAATACCAACTGAGATGTTTCAAAAAAGGGATGCAAAGCTGGGTGCCCTCACTTGTCTACACCAAGAAATTTGGAAAACAGCTACACAGCCAACCAACTGGAAATCCATACTTGTACCCATTCAAAGAATGGTGATACAATAGAAGGGGGAAATTATCAAACAGTATCATTAATATTACACACAAGTAAAATTTTGCTGAAGAGAATTCAGAAACAGTTGTAGCAGAACATCGACAGGGAACTGCCAGAAATTCAAGCCAGATTCAGAAGAGACATGGAATCAGGGATATCACTGATGTCAGATGGATCCTGGCTGAAAGCAGAGACTACTAGAAAGATATTTACCAGTGTTTTATTGACTATGCAAAGGCATTTGACTGTGTGGATCATAAAAAATTATGAATAACACTGTGGAGAATGAGAATTCCAGAATATTTAATTGTCCTCATTTGAGGGACCTGTACACAGACCAAGAGGCATTCATTCAAACAGAACAAGGGGACACTGCATAGTTTAAAGTCAGGAAAGATGTGCATCAGGGTTGTATCCTTTCATTATACATATTCAATGTGTATGCTGAGCAAAGAATCTAAGAACCTAGACTATATGAAAAAGACTGCAGCATCAGGATTGGAGGAAGACTTATAACCTGTGATATACAGATGATACAACCTTGCTTGCTGAAAGTGAGGAAGATTTGGAACACTTACTGATGAAGATCAAAGACCACAGCCTTCAGTATGGATTACTCCTCAACATAAAGAAAACAAAAACCCTCACAACTGGATCAATAAGCAACATCATGATAAACGGAAAAAATACTGAAGTTATCAAGAATTTCATTTTACTTGGATGTACAATCAACGCTCACTGAAGCAGCAGTCAACAAATGAAACATCACATTGTATTGGGCAAATCTGCTGCAAAAGACCTCTTTCAAGTGTTAAAAAGCAAAGATGTCACTTTGAGGACCAAGATGCACCTGATTCTCAAGCGATAGCATTTTCAATCACCTTACATGCATGGGAAAGCTGGACAATGAATAAGGAAGACCAAAGAAGAATTGATGCCTTTGAATTATGATGCTGGTGAAGAATACTGTATATACCTTGGATTGGCAGAAGAACTAACAAATTCGTTTTGGAAGAAGTACAGCCAGAATGCTCCTCAGAAGTGAGGATGGCAAGATTTCGTCTCATGTCCTTTGTACATGCTATCAAGAGGGACCAGTCCCTGGAGAAGGACATCGTGTTTGGTAGAGTAGAGGGTCAGCAAAAAAGATCTTCAACAAGATGGGCTAACACCTAGTGGCTCAACAGTGGGTTCAAACATAGCAAGGATTGTAAGGATGGTGCAGGACTGGGCATTGTTTCCTTCTGTTGTACACAGAGTCGCTATGAGTCAGAACCGACTCAATGGCACCTAACAAAATGGATACACCCAAGAGAAATGAAAATATGCATCCACAAAAATATCCTGTGCGTGATTGTTCGCAGCAGCATTATTCATGTTCATAGCAGTATTATTCCTAATACTCCAAAAGTAGAAACCATTCAAATGTCCGTCAACTGATGAATATACAAATAAGATGTGGTATATCCATGGTATATTATTTGGCAATAAAAAGAAATGAAGAAATAAAAAGAAATACTAAGTGAATGAAGTCATAAAAGACCATATATTATATAATCCCATTTATATAAAATGTCCTGAATAGGCAAATTTTAAGAGAAGGAAACCCTGGTGGCATAGTGGTTAAGAGCTACAGCTGCTAACCAAAAGGTCAGCAGTCTGAATCCACCAGGCGCTCCATGGAAACGGTATAGGGCAGTTCTACTCTGTCCTATAGGGTCATTATGAATTGGAATCAACTTGACAGCAAGGGGTTTCGCTTTGGTTAAGAGACAGAAAGTAAATTACTGGTTGCCCAGAACTAGAATAGCTTGGCAATCTACTTCAGAAAAAACCAGCCATTGAAAACGCCATGGAGCACAGTTCTACTTCAACATCTATGGGGTTGCCATGAGTCGGAATCGACTCCAAGTCAACTGGTACTGGTAGAACTAGTGGGGTTAGAGATGGGGGAATGAAAGTGATTGTTAATGGGTACGGGGTTTCTATTAAGGATGATGAAAATGTTCTGAAATTAATTGTAGTGAGTTGTACAACTCTGAAGATACTAAAAATCAGTGAATTATACACTTTTAGTGAGTGAAGTGTATGTGAATTATATTTCAATAAAGTTGTCTAAAAATCCAATTAAAACCAAAGTACTTGAGTTTTTGATAAAAGTGTAAGTTTTAACTTATACAAGTAACAAAGGGTCTTTTATTGTAATAGATTTGCCTAGAAATGTATAAAAACAATTCTCATCCTTCCCCCTCAGCTTGGCACCATTCTATTCTCCCCCTACCTTACAGCTGGGGCTGAATAAGGTCTAGAAAATGTCCACTTGTAAGGATGGGAGAGAGGCACAGTTCAACTGCCTAATAATGCTAATCCCAAGTATTTTATCCACTGAATAAGTAACTCGTATGTGTTATGGGGGAGACCCTGGATGGTGCAAACAGTTAACACACTAAACTGCTAACTGAAAGGCTGGAGGTTCCGCTCCATTCAGAGGTACCTCAGAATAAAGGCCTGGCAATCTACTTCTAAAAAAAAACAGTCACTGAGAACCCTATGGAGCACAGTTCTATTCTGACACACATGGGGTCTCTATCAAATGGAATCAACTCTACAGCAACTGGTTATACATAGAAGGAGGAGGTGAAAAGGGGCAGGGAGAAAGAAACAATTAAGGATATCAAAGGAACATTAGATGGTTCATCTGCTCAGATTTTTTCCCTTTCCCATGCTGTCTATCATAAAAGACACTCAAGGACAGAAGTTCACAAAAAAGGAATGAGAAAAAGAATCAAAGACAAACTGTGCCAAGACTACCATGTGCTCTCTCTTCATTCATTCTTCGTGTAAGGCAATGAGCTTGAAGCATAAAGAAAGTTAACACAGGTCCTTGGGCTCATGACAAAGTTAAATGCTAAAAATGTCTCCATCCACAGAGGAAAGACATGTTCTTATGACTTGAGGGATGCCTTTCAAACAGGCTTGATGTTAAGTAGACTTTTCACGGCTAAGAGTACCTGAGCTAAGGGATCAGGACTAAAAACAACTAATATGTGTAAAAAGTTCATCTAAACCCTGAAAATGTCAAAATTACAATTCAGACTTCATTACAATTCCCTTTCCTGCTCATTCTACTTCACAGACTCCCTATTCAATTGTAGCCCTTCCCACCGGTAGGGAAAAAAAGAGGAAGAGAAATGTTTTGGTCAGATTTGCATCCACGTGACTTTATTCATGTCTCTCCCCACCTATTCCACTTCCATTGTCCATCACATGCATTTCTGATATCTCAACAGCACAAATCTCTCGACTGTCAAGAGCTTCCTGAATTTTACTTTAAACAAATGAATTAATCTATCTACTAAAGTTTTATAAAGATGGATTCAGTAAGGGACCACATATATCCATATGCCAAGAAGTAAAACATAACCTCAGCCTTAAGTTCATATTGCTGCCACTAACAACTGAAATAGCAGTAGCGTTCAGATCTACTCATTCTCACCAACCTCAATTCAGTTCTGTGAGTGAGGATTTACAATCCAAAGTCCACTCTAGGTTGGGAGGACCATTTGCATATTTCCCTACTGAACTTAATTCACACACATCTACAGTTCAGCTTCTCCAACCAGGACAAAAAATCTCCCTGAGGGTACAGGGAAGTGTGCCAGAAGCAGGGCTTTGAAACAGGTTCATTCCGGTTCAAACGCCTGCTAAGAAATTTAAATTCCTAACAAGTTCTACCTGGAGAGCTTGTTAAAATGTAGATTCTGATTCACTACATCTGGGGTGGAATCATTAAAATCACCTGGGGATCTTATTAAAATGCAGATTCTGATTCAGTATATCTGGGGCGGCATCATCAACACTGGCTGGGAACTTGTCAGAAATGCATATTTCTCAGCAGGGGCTCAAACCAGAGTGAACAGTTTCGAAGCCCTAGCTAGAAGACACAAGAGGCAAAATAAGCATGGGACAATGTGCAGGAACAACTTGATGACTTGGGATTAAAATGTTAATGAACTTAAACAGTAAGCTATTTTAACATGATTATTATATCAAAATAAATAAAGATACATTATACAATAGAATGCAATTTTAAATCCCTTTCTTCCCCTGCTTTTACTCTTCTCTGCAATAGGTATGTTCAGGTATCTAAGAGCTGAGAGCAGTTCTTAAAGTCAAGAAGAAAAAGAGAACTTCAGCTTCCAATTCCCAGACAATATACACTAAAATATTATCTACCATTACAATCAACAGTCATGATCTTAACACCAAAAGTTCTTAATTCATTGGGGCAATTTTCTTATTTGAGATTTCTTTTGCATTTATAATGGGAAAAAAATAGGATTTTTAAAAATATTTCCTTGCCAGGATACATCTATATCTGAAAATGCCTTTATTATGTGAGAGAAATAATAAACACCTGGGGTTTGCTTTAAACTACTTCAGAAAACAAAAGTGGGGGCAAGAGAAATAGATTTTAAAAAATCTTTGGCAATTGTAGATAACTGCTGAAGCAAGGTGTTGGGTACACAGTTCTTCAGTGTATTCTTCTCTATATTCTGTACAAGTTAGAAAATTCAAAAATAAAAAAGTAAATAAACTGCTTGAACTACCTCTCCTTCAAGCCCTTTTAATGCAAGATATATCTGTCATGTGCCTACATGGATTTCTCCCTTTTCTGAAGCCTATCTGTATGACTCATTTTTTACAATTACTTCTTATTTTGTTACTGTAAGTCTTCATGTATATATTTCCTAACACAAAGGACTATAAGACATAGTTCTTGCTATCAAAGAGTTTATAATCTTACCTCTCTTAAATCCAACACATTCAGTTAACAAGCTCATTTACCAAATGCCCACTATGAGCCAGATACTCTTCCCAATGCATGGGATACAAACACCAATCTCCAGCCTCAAAGAGCTCACAATGTAGTAGAATACAGTTAGATGGGTTTCTCTAAAAAAATCCCAATTATTCTTCCTAGGAAAAACTTTCACTGGCTCACCACTGCATAAAAAATAAAATTAAGCTTCTTTACCTTGAATCTAATGTCCTTTACAATGTAGCCCTGAGTGTCGTTCGGGTCCAAATACACCTATTTTCCAATTCTGCACATTTGCAATTTTTCCAATTCCAAGCATATTTCTCACGATGTGCCTTTCAGTATGCCATTTCCAAAGCATGGAAAACTGTACTAAATCCCTTCTGTAGATGTGAACCCCAACAATCCTTTAAAGGCCCAGCTCAAGTTCTACTTTCTCCATGAAGCACTTCTGGTCAGTATACACTTTGCCTCTAAAATCCTGCAGCACTAGTTGCTTATATACTATTCCTTTAGCAATTAATAAATGTGACATCCCGTATCTTCTTGTAGTCTCCACAACGTCCAACACAATGCCTTGCCTACAGAAAGCGTGCAGTAAATATCTTATTACCAATTTACTTGATTACCTTTGGTATCTAAAGTGATAGAGCAATGAGGGTCAACAGAGTCACAGAGTGTCCTCTGGGCCAGTCTCCCAGTGCCAACAAAGAGCTGAGTTGGTCTATAGTACTATAGTATTGATCTGTACTACTGAATCAAGCATTTTAGCTGCTTAATTCCTGGAAGACTTTGGGTGTAGAAGTAGAATTGAAGGCTTAAGTAACTTCATTAGAGATCTGTGAAAGTCCTGTCCTGAGTCCAAAAAAAGAAGGGGAGAAAGTTGAACATCGGAATAAGCTTTCTATGTATTTTAATTTAAAACCAAAGATGACTAACAGTGTGATAGCTCTGAGAGGGGCTTGTCTAATCACTTCCAATTTGGGGTCTATAGTTTTAAATAGGAACCAACTCATGTCTCAAAACTCAATTAGTGTGTTAAACTGAGGAAGTGTTCCTAAGTACCTCAAAGTTTTTCTCCCGTTTTTGAATGCTATGGGAAAAGAAGAAACTTATTGTCTCTTCATGTAAATGAGTTGGTTGGAGATAAAGTATTTCCAAATATCTAAGAGAAGAAAACACTACTGTTGCACTTACCATATTGTAGTTTAAGTATCTGTTTGTGAACCTGTCTCTCCGATCAAACCATGAGCTCCTCAAGAGCAAGGAATCAAGGACTGGATATCTTGTCTTACTCATCTCTGTATATCCTAAGTCTAACAGCCTGGCACACTGAGGGACTCAATAAATGCTCTCTCAATTAATGAATGAATTCCACCTTAGGTTAAAACATGTTCAAAATGCCACAGCCTGTTAAAAAGTAATGGAAAGAGGTTAAATAATATATTGAAATGCGACAGCCTGTTAAAAAGTAATGGAATGTACAAATCATATGCATGTTACATTTAAGCAGACCACGTACAATCTATTGATATTCTCCTCCTTCAGAACCATTTCCAATGGCTGACATAAAATTTTCTTAAATTATTCCATTTTATCCGTGGTTATTTCAGTCATTTCTACTTCTTAGATGGAGGAAAAACATGGAAAAAAAATCCTGTCTTGCTTTGATACGAGATCTTTCCTCAGTGTCCCTGTCTAATTGGTTCCTGCTTTTTTATTACCCATTAGCCCATAAAGAAACCAAAGAGTCAGTTGAGAGAATAATTATCAAAGAATGGAAGCTTCAGGATCAGAGTTGGGGGAGAGTGCATATGTACCTTAATCCTCCCAAACATTCATCACGAATCACTGTCAAAATTAAAAGGTACTATGAAAAATAAAAATACTACACACATATATATGCAATTGAGGCTACCTGGAAACAATTTTTGGTATGAAATTGTTTCTTCATGTTATGTATTCTTTTTTTAAGGCATAAATATTAGATATTGATACTGGAAAAAAAAATGACTGAGAATCAGCAAACCATCTGGTCAAAAGAAGGAGCATCACACCCTCATATACAAGGTTATGAGATGATGGTGACAAAGGGAAACATTCTGCTGAAATAGCTCAAAGGTAATCAAGTTAAATACTGTCCACATTTTATCAGAGAAAAGTGCTGACAAAATATGAACTATTCATAGCAAAGTTCTCTAATATACTGTATCTCCAGAAGTATATAAAGCAACCTTGAAATACATGGGAAACAGTACCAGTAACTCATCTCTACAATGACATAAGAGTTTAGAACATACCCCAATTTGACTTAAATATATGAGTTTATCAACAATCTGTACATCATTAGCCCAAAGATTAAAAAAAAAAAAAATCCAACAAACCTAAACAAGCAGCCATACCTTTTAACCCTTTCTCTTATTTCTTCTAGTTATGATTTCAAAGCATACCCAATTATTAACATAGTCAATTTAGCTGTAATTTGTTCTCTTTTAAAATGAACATTCTTTAAAAGAATGGTGATTGTTTAAAAAAAATTTTAAGTCATGCTGTCCTTTGACCCAACAATCTACCTCTAAAGATAACTGGAAACAAAACATAGGTAAGAAAGAATGTTTACAGGAACATTTTTTACTACACTTAAAAACCAGAAGCAACATAAAACTCAATCAATTGAAGAGCATACAGGTATTGAAAATAAAGAGCTATAATTAGTGACATTAAACATAACATTTATTAACCTTAAAAAACAGATTATAATATCTAAAATAAAACTGTATACATGTATCTGTATGCAAAATTCAAAAATATCTTCAGAAGAATTATCTCTGAGTGCTGGGATTTTATGAGATTTTTATACTTTCTTTGCAAAAAGTTTTATAAAAAATCATGAGCTTGTATCATTTTAAAAATAAACTTTAAAAACATATATACTATTTTCAGTAAATATTATATAGTGCCCATGACTGGGTGGTTTAACTTCTCAGAAAGGCAATCAGACCCTATCACAACTATAAATGCATACTCACTTTGATTCAGCAATTCCATTTCTAGGTATTTATACTACAGCTATGTGCAAAGACGGTTCTTGTTCAAGAATATTCACAGTGGCATTGTATTAGCAAAGTACTGGATGTGACCTAAATGTCCATTAACAGGGACTAGATAGATAAACCACGTGCATTCATACAATGAAACACTGTGCAGTCGTTAAACAGAATGAGCTAGTTATAGATGTTGGTGCTGAATGACATCCAAGGTAAATTAAGATTAAAAAAAAAAATAAAGACACAGAATGGTATGTATCACCCAAACAGTGGGGGGAGGGGAGAAAGGGGAAAGAAACACATACATGCATGCTTGTATTCACATAGACTATCTCTGGAAGGATACACAAAAATCTGTAAATAGTGGTTGCCAGTGGGTTTGAGGTCTAGAAATCAGGAGTATTACAACTTATTTTCCACTGTAAACACTGCAAACCAACTTGTGTTGTTTAAATTTTTTACATGTGCATATACTACTTTAAATTTTAATAGCCTTTTAAAATTAGCCAAGTGAACTTATTTGCTGCTGTATAAATGAATTTGTTAAAGGAAAATAAGGTTTCCAAGGGTCAAAATTAGGCTCTCAAAACAGCTACTTTTAAAAGTTCTAAAAAATTCTTTAAACTATAATTTGCTGCTTTCAGTTTATTATAATCAATGAAAATTACACACAATCTTAAACCTGACCTCTTCTTCTGGACAAAGATGTTTACATTGTTTCTAGCCAACAAACCCACATTTGTTAACCTAGTCTTTGTTTTGCTATCTTAGTACTGAAGCTGTTTTAAAAATCTGTTTTCTCTCTTGCTATATTTAAGACATGTTCTATATAAAAGGATTTTCTATTGACCACACAATAAATACGGAATAAACGAACAAATTTCTTCATTTCCATTTATATTAATGCTTCAGGTCAGTTTGGACTAGCCTCCCCGAGAGAATAACAAATGAAATGCCTGCTTAGGACAAACATTAGGATGACTCACTAAATATAGTAGCTTCTACTCCAAGCTTGTTCTAAAAAAAAAATAAAAAGCTGAGAAAAAATTATTTAAGTATATTCCCAAGTAGGCTGAATACAAGCCTAAGGGCTCAGATTAACTCCCAGGCTCTGTATCTTTGGGGAACCCACTTCCCAGGTCTTGGAAGTTACTCCAAATAAAAGAGAAAATGCTGCTTAACATGGGGATAGAGGTCTTTTAGGGCACTTGTTCAATGTATAATCAAATATGAGAGAAACACTCAATGAAGTTACACTGGAAGGGATACCTAACCAAAACAGGTTTGTCAGTATTGGCTTTCTCAATGTTGTCTTATGTACTAAACTTCCTGAAAATAAGTAGTAGACACTTAAAAATAAAAATGAAGAAGTTGAACTCACCTTTAACACTTTTTCTATTAACATCTGCCCCCTTTTCAAGTAAATACTGAGCAATCTCTTTATGTCCTTTGTAACATGAAATCATCAAGCACGTATGCCCATGTCGGTTTGAGACTTCCAAATCAGCTTTGTGTTCTACCAGATACTTCACTATTTCCAGATGGCCATCGAAACAGGCGGCGCGAAGAGGAGTTGAATTGGTTAAAGTCGTGTTGTTGACAGATGCTCCATGATTTAACAAAGACTGGACCACCTTAAGATGTCCTGCTGCAGAAGCGGCCCATAAAGGCGGAGCCCCCTCAATGGTTTCACCGTCAAAATTCACGGAGCCCCCGACTTCTATGGAGGCACTGCACTGCTCTAGGAGGAACTCTACCATGTCAAGGTGCCCATATCTGGCTGCCATCAAAAGTGGCGTGGCTCCATTTGTTTTTTCAGAGATCAAGGAGGAAACCTCCTCTTTGGATTTGCTTGCCAACAACTTTGTGAGAAGCCGGAGTTTACCATCCCGAGCTGCGTTAAATACTGCTGTCTTTAGATCCATTTATGTCCAGTTGAGAGGCTGTGCTTTATTTATCCTTCAAAGCAAAGTTCCAGCTTAACTCTACCGACACAGGCAAGTGTTACAGGAACCAAAGTTCAATGTTAATCACTGCACCCAAGAACGGATATAAAACCACGGAGAGTATGTTCTGTCCTACTGCCTTACAACATCTGACAACCCGATTACCAAACTAGAGAAAGGAAGAAAAAACAAAGTAATTAGCAGTTTCGAATTTCCCATAAAGGCAAAAACACTACTTAAGATTTTCTTAATTTCTACTCCGGGGGTGGGAGGGGTCATACTTTAGGGACCACTACGCTCCCCAAGAAAGGTGGGAAGGAAAAATATAGAAGGGTACATACAGGGACCCAAATGTTTTGCTGGGATCCCTGTGTAAAAAAAAATTTAAACATTCCAGACTGGTTTTCTCGCCTCCAGTTCCAACCAGCCAAGCTTTGTTCTAGTTTTGCTTTGCACATGCCCAAGGAGAGTACAACCGAAACGAGGCAGGAGGCGCGGGTTCAGAAATGTTTCGCTTTCTCCCATCTGCAGAGAAGAGCGGGCCAAGGGCGCGAGGCTGGAAGGCCTCACTGTGGCCAGGATAGGTTTCGAAAAGGAACAAAAGGACCAGACACACCAAACCTCAGCGAGCTAACGTCAAAACTCTCACCCGAAAGGTTCTCTTTCCTTTAAAACTACTCGAGACTCTCAGGAAACCGGCTGCTTTTCAGGCATTAACTTCGCCCGCCCCATTTTGATCTCCCCCAAGGGATCCTCGGGTTCCCCAAATCAGTTGCCCCTACATAACCTTCACCTCTACCTTCTCCAAACACGGCAGTCCCTCCTCCAAGCTCCTCGATCTACCACGAACCCTCCCGACCGGTCGACAACTCCACGTCTTCCATTCCGCCTCCCGCCTTCCGCTCCCAGGGCGCCCTTCCTTCCCGCCCGGGCCTTCCTGCGAGCGCCTCAGGCCGCGGCCTGGGAGCCGACAGGCCGCCGCCGCCGCCGTCACTACCTGCCCGAAGACTAGTCCCCCCGCCGCCGCTGGCCGCTCGGTCTCGGGCCGCCCCCTTCAAAAGAAAACCGTTGTCCCCCCGCCGCCCGGGCTGCCCTTCACCACCTGCGGTCGCACAGCTCCTCCATACCCCGCGCCCCACAGGAATGAATCCGGCCGCGCCGCTCGCCCCGCCCCACCACTCTGTCTCCTGCCCTCCCTGTCTGCTCGGGCTGCGGCGGCTACAGCAGCTGCCGCGGCGAATGGTGTAATGGACTGCGGGCCGTGGGCCGGACAAGCCTAAGCGCGGCTTCCCATCACTGACGCGTCAGCCGCGCCATTGGGCTGGTGGAGGGCGGCGGCCGCCACGAGCAACCGCCTAGAGGCGGGGCGGGGCGGGGCCGCTGGGGCGGGGCGATGCGGCGCGTAGGGGCGGGGCCTCGAGCTCCGCGGAGGATGCGGTTGCGTGAGGCTCGGCGGGGACGGGGAGAGGGGGCGGAGTCGTGGCGCTGTGATGGGGTGGAGCCGTGCAGCGCCGTCGGGGGCCGAGGCTGATGAGGGTACGGAATTCTGTAGGTTCTTTATTTGGTCTTCGGAGGCTTTCTTCAGGAGGCTCTTTCCAGTAGTGTTTGGGTCCCATTCCCACATCCCCCAGAAAGTAGTAATCATTACTCTCTCACGCACATAAACAAGTCCAGAGTAGCCTCTTGTCTCCTTCCTGTAGTCAAAAAAAAAAAAAAAAAAACCAAATCCACTGCCTTCCAGTTGATTCCAGGTCATAGCGACCCTATTGGACAGAATAGAACTGCCCCATAGAGTTTCCAAGGAGCGGCTGGTGAATTCAAACTCTCCACGGCTGAGCTCTTAACCACTGTGCTACCAGGACTCCCTTCCTATAGCAGGTCCTGTAATATACCAAGGTTGTAATTAGACTTCAAAAAAAAAAAAAAAAGCCACATAAGAAAGAAAACTCAGAACATGAGATTCGTTTTGAAGGCTGCCAAACGTGACTGACTTTCTAATAATACAGACTAGAACCATAAGACTATGGGAAATGATAAAACCTAAGAGCAGTATAGGGTAAACAAGGTCAAGTTCTTGAATGCCTTGAATAATAAAACCAGGAAATGAAAGGAAGCTAACAAGTGAATAGAATCATGGCCTCACCTACCGTGAAACCAGAAGAACTAGATGGTGCCTGGCTACGGCTACCAACCATTCTAATCAGAGCCACAATAGATGCATCCTGATACAATGGGAGAGAAATGTGGAACAGAAACTCAAATTCCTAAAACAAAACAAACAAACAAAAGAACTAAACAAGCCCCTGAGATCTTCTTGTAGCTAAATAACAGATTGGCTCACAACATAATGAATATCACCCTTAAGTACTGTGCTCCTTTAAAAAAAAATTACCTATACAAGACCAAATGGTCAAAAATTGCTTACAAAGAAAGATGAGAAGGTAAGGGGGCAGAGAAACAAACCTACCAGAACAGAAATAATGTGAATGCCCACGCTTTGTGAAAAATGTAACCAATGTGATAGAACAATTTGTGTAGAAATTGTTGGATGGGAGCCTAAACAGCTATGTAAACCTTCACCTAAAACACAATATTTTTTTTTTTAAAGTTAATGTATATGAAAGGAATTACTAACTCACAAAGCAAGAAGTAAATTTCTGGAATTCATGATGTTAAGACATGGGATGAATTACACTAGGTTGAATAAGAGTTTACCTGTGTTTGAGAATGACACCCATAATGAATCATGATAGGAAAATACAGTTTTTGAAAAACGGATCTTCAACCCTCTTGAATTACTTGGTACCATTGGGAGAAAGAGAATATTGGAGTAGACAATCTGACCCTCAGCATCTTAAATGCAATCACCATCATTATTATTTTAGGAGCCATGCAACATTAACGAAATTTCACAAAAATCACAATCAACTTTAGTTCTACATATTCATTTATAGCACTTGTCCATAAGGTTATGTTATTTTGCATAATTGAAATAAAGTTCATAAAACTGTCTTAGTCATCTAGTGCTGCTATAACAGAAATACCACAAGTGGATGGCTTTAACAAAGAGAAATTTATTCTCCTACAGTCTAGTAAGCTATAGCCAAATTCAGGGTGCTGGCTCCAGGGGAAGGCCTTCTCTCTTTGTCAGCTCCAGAGGAAGGTTCTTATCATCAGTCTTCCCTTGGTCTGGGAGCATCTCAGTGCAGGAACCTCAGGTCCAAAGGATGCACTCTGCTCCCAGAGCTGCTTTCTTGGTGGTATGAGGTCCCCATGTCTCTCTGCTCACTTCTCTCTTTTATATCTCCAAAGAGATTAGCTTAAGACACTATCTAATCTTGTGAACCTCATCAATATAACTGCTGCTAATCCAGCTGACTACATCATAGTGATAGCATTTACAACACAAAGGGAAATCACACTAGATGATAAAATGGTAGATAATCATACAATACTGGGAATCATGACCTACCCAAGTTGACAGATATTTTGGGGGGACACAATTCAATCCATGACACTTTCTATTTTTCTTTTTTTTTCCCTTGTTGTTGTTAGTTGTTGTGGAGTCAATTCAACTCATGGAGACTTCATATGTGCAGAGTAGAATTGCTCCATAGGGTTTTCAAGGCTGTGACCTTTCAGAAGCAGATCACAAAGTCTCTCTTCCAAGAAACCTATAGAAGTGTTCGAAACGCCAATCTTTCAGCTAGTAGTCAAGCGCTTAACCATTTGTGTCACCCAGGGACTCCTGTTTTTCCCTACCATACTCCAAATAGTTCCCATGTTTACAATCAGTGATTGTTAAGGTTGTGTGTCAGCTTGGCTGGGCCATAATTCTTGCTGATTTGGCAGTTATAGTAATGATGTAGTTTGGCAGTTATGTAATGACATAGTTTGGCAGTCATGAAATGATGTAATTTGCAGTTATGTAATGATGTGATCACCCTCCATGATGTGATCTGATGTGATCAGCCAGTCGTGTAAGGGCGATTGTCTTGGGGGTGTGGCCTGCATCCAACATATATATGGATGTTCTGGCAAAGCTTGCTTGCTCTGGATCCTGCATCTGACTCATCATCATATGACCTCTGGTTCTTGGGACTTGAGCCAGTGGCCTGCTGTCTTACCTGCTGATCTTGAATTCATCAGCCTCCACAGCCAATGAGCCAGTGGCCTGCTGTCTGGCCTGCCGATCTTGGGTTTGTCAGCACCTGCAGCTATGTGAGTTAGGAGAAGCCTCCAGCCTAACACCTGTCCCAGAGACTTGGAACTTTCCAGCAACTAAAATCCCGTGAGCCACTTCCTTGAAATAAATCTCTCTATATATATATATATGTATATACACAAGTATATATATGCTTCACTAGTTTTACTTTTCTAGGGAACTGAGCCTAAGACATTTGATACTGAGAGTGGTTCTAGAGAAATAAAATTGTAAGGATGAGTTTTCCGTATTAGTTCTCAAGTCTGACTAGTCTTAAAGGTACTAATGACTCTGCCTCCAGTAGTAAAGATGATGCTTCTAATTCATGGTGTGAGGTGGAAATATTAATACACAAAATATTATCAACAATAGACCAAGTATTGGTGAGAAGCTAGGCTCTGGGTGATTGCATGTTTGATATTTTTCTACTATTTTCTCAGAATGAAAAGTATAGGGAAGTTGGTTGGTTGGTCCAACTTTTGCTAGTCAAAGTGGTGAAAAAAGATATGAACTCTAGACTTCAGAGTCACAGTTCAAGTGCTGCCTAAAAGACCTCAAAGCTGCCACTTGTGTCCTGAAAGAAAGTCTTATTTCTTGTAGTAACAGAGCTGATGTTGCTAAAAATCAAACCCAGAGTCTTATCGTAAGAGTGGCAGAATTAAAAGGCCAACTGAATTCCCAACCTCAAATGGTGTGTAAAGTTAAAGTGAGGGCACTGATTGGGAAAAAACAGGATCCTGAAAATTGGGATGGGTGCATATGCAGATAATGAGGAAACTGGGAACATTAAGCCCCTAAATTCCATTGAGTCATTCCTGCTAACAGAAGTAGCCCTCTTACTCCCATCTGAAGAGATTACTCCATCTTTGTCTGCTAAGTCACCCTCCCCAGTAAAATCATTGTCACTTACACACCCATCTGATAAGATTAACCCAGCTGTGTCTGAAAAGCCTTTGATATATCACCTAGGGCATTGCCTCGGGTAGTTGTCTTACCAGACACTGCTGAATGTTCCCAAGACCCACCTACCCACCCATTTTTGCTTCCAGATCTATAACTAAACTTAAGTCCCAGTTAGCTCCAAGAGGTAAAGTACAACGTGTAACCCAGGAGGAGGTACATTACACTCCAAAAGAACTGCTTGGCTTTTCTAATATGTACAAACAGAAACCTGGGGAATATGTGTGGGAATAGCTATTAAGGGGTAGGATAATGGTGCAAGGAACATAAAGTTGGATTAGTTTGAGTTTGGGCCCACTAAGCACAGATTCTTCATTCAATATTTCAGCTTGAGAGGTTATGAAAGGATCTAATAATTTATTTGGTTGGTTTTCTGAAGCATGGATTACATGGTAGCCTAAACTAAATGAAGTTGAAGTACCAGGCCTGCCTTGGTGTACAGGAGAAGGAAGGTATCCAAAGTCTTAGAGAAATTGGCATGTTAGAGTGGATTTATCAGGTTATACCACAGACTCACACATAGAGTGCCCAAGGACACAACCTTCACCACAATGGAGGAATACATTTATGAAGTTAGCCCCACCATCCTTGAAGACTGCTGGGATTGTTACTTTATGTAAGTCATATTTGACAATGGGAACTGCCATTGAATTAACTGAATTAAAATACCTACCTACACCAGGGCAGATTGGACCCCATGGTGGTAGGGGCCAAGTGGTGGCACTCAGTCAACAAAGACCAAGTGGGAATGGTTACCATAATGGACAGTGGAGCCAAAGCAGTAATCAGAATAATCTGATTCATATGGACTTACCGTGCTGGTTACTTAGTCATGGTGTCCCTAGGAGTGAAATAGATGGGAAATCTACTAAATAGTTACTTGATCTGTACAAGCAGAGGAATTCTAGGTCAAGTGAACAGCAATCTAATTCAAATCACCAGAATAGAGTGTCATGCCTGTCATGGATTGAATTGTGTCCCCCCAAAATATCTGTCAACTTGGCTAGGTCATGATTCCCAGTATTGTACGATTGTCTACCATTTTACCATCCGATGTGATTTCCCTACCTGTTGTAAATGCTATTGCTATGATGTAATAAAACGGATTAGTGGCAGTTATATTGATAAGGTCTACAAGATTAGGTAGTGTCTTAAGCTAATCTCTTTGGAGATATAAAAAAGAGAAGTGAGCAGAGAGACATGGGGACCTCATACCACCAAGAAAGCAGTGCCAGGAGCAGAGTGCATCCTTTGGACTTGAGGTTCCTGCACTAAGATGCTCCCAGACCAAGGGAAGACTGATGCATCACAAGGACCTTCCTCCAGAGCTGATAGAGAGAGAAAGCTGATGCCCTGAATTTGAACTTGTAGTCTACTAGACTGTGAGAAAATAAATTTGTCCTTGTTAAAGCCATCCACTTGTAGTATTTCTGTTACAGCAGCACTAGATAAATAAGACATGGCAACTCGGTCAATTTGCAGACTTGAGCCAGTTTACAGACCCACAACCCCTTGAATGAAGGGGAGGCTGAGTCCCCTTAAGGAAGGACCCCACTACACTGCCAAAAATTTTAACTGTTAACCTTTCTCTCAGCCTTGCCAAAAGGGATCTACAGCCTTTTATGAGAGTAACTGTTCATTGGAGAAAAGGAAATAATCAGATTTTGGGGGATCACTGGATACTGGCTCTGAACTGACCCTGATTTCAGAGGACCCAAAACATGACTGTGGCCCACCAATCAGAGTGGAAGCATATGGAGGGAGGTTATTAGTAGAGTCTTAGCTCAGGCTCATCTCACAGGGGGTCAAGTGGGTCCCTGAACCCATCCTGTAGTGATTTCCCCAGTTCCAGAATGCATAATTGGAATAGACATAGTCAACAACTGGCAAAACCCCCACATTGGATCCTTGACATGTGGAGTAAGGGTTATCATGGTAGGAAAGGCCAAATGGAAGCCATTAGAACTGACCCTACCTAGGAAAATAGTAAACCAAAAGCAATATCTCATTCCTGGAAGAATTGCAGAACTTAGTGCCACCATCAAGGACCTAAAGGATGCAGGGGAGGTGATTCCCATCACATTCCCATTCAACTCCTCTATTTGGCCTGTGCAAAAAACAGAAAGATCTTGGAGAATATCATTTGATTATCATAAAATTAACCAGGTGGTGACTCCAATTGCAGCTGCTGTTCCAGATGTGGTTTCATTGCTTGAGCAAATTAATACATCTCCTGGTAGCTGGTAGGCAGCTATTGATCTGGCCAATGCCTTTTTCTTGATTCCAGTTGAGAAGGAACACCAGAGGCAGTTTGCCTTCAGCTGGCAAGACAAACACTACACCTTCACTGTCCTACCTCAAAGGTATAGCAACTCTACAGCTCTATGTCATAATTTAGTCTGTAGGGATTTTGATCACCTTTCCCTTCCACAAGACTGGTACATTATATTGACGACATCATGCTGATTGGACCTGCTAAGGAAGAAGTGTCAATGACTCCAGACTTACTGGTAAAACATTTGCATGCTGGAGAAGGGAAATTAATCCCACAAAAATTCAGGTACCTTCCACCTCAGTGAAAATTCTAGGAGTCCAGTGGTGTGGGGCACGTAGAGATAGTCCTTCTAAAGTGAAGAATAAGTTGTTTCATCCGGACCCTACTACAGTTTAAAAGGTTGCACACTGCCTGGTGGGCCTTCTTGGATTTTGAAGGCAACGTATCCTTCATTTGGGTGTGCTACTCAGGCCTATTTATCAAGTGACTTGAAAAGCTTCTAGTTTTGAGTGTGGCCCAGAATAAGAGAAGGCTTTGCAACAGGTTCAGGCTGTCGTGCAAGCCATGCTACCACTTAGGCCATATGATCCGACTGATCCAGTAGTGCTTGAAGTGTCAGTGGCAGATAGAGATGCTGTTTGGAGTCTTTGGCAGGCTTCTATTTATGAATCACAGTGCAGACACCTAGGATTTTGGATCAAAGTTCTGCCATCATCTGCAGATAACTACTGTTTTTTTGAAAAACAGCATTTGGCTTGTTACTGGGCTTTAGTAGAGACTGAATGCTTAACTGTGGGCCACCAAGTCACCATGCAGCCTGAGCTGCCCATCATGAACTGGGTGTTGTCCGACCCACAGAACCATAAAGTCAGACGTGCACAGCAGCACTCCATCATTATATGGAAGTAGTGTGTACAAGATTGGGCCAGAGCAGGACCTAAAGGCACAAGTGAACTGCATGAGAATGTGGCCCAAATGCTCATGGTCTCCAATCCTGTCACATTATCTTCCCTCTCCCAATCTGTACCTATGGCCTCATGAGGAGTTCCTTATGATCAGTTAACTGAGGAAGAGAAAACTTGTGACTGGTACAGATGGTGCAGCACAATATTCAGGCAACACTCAAAAGTAGACAGGCAGCACCGTAGCCACTTTCTGGGACCTCCCTGAAGGACGGTGGTTAAGGGAAATCCTTCGAATGGGCAGAACTTCAAGCAGTGCACCTGGTTGTTCACTTTGCTTGAAAGGAGAAATGGCCAGATGTGCGATTGTATACTGAATCATGGGCTGTGGCCAATGGTTTGGCTGGATGGTCAGGGTCTTGGAAGGAACATGATTGGAAAATTGGTGACAGGGAGATATAGAGAAGAGGTATGTGGATAGACCTCTGTGAATGGGCCAAAGAAGTGAAGATATTTGTGTCTCACGTGAATGTTCACCAAAGGGTGACCTCGGCAGAGGAGGATTTTAACAATCAAGTGGATAATATGACACGTTCTGTGGAAACCAATAATCCTCTTTCCCCATCCACTCCCATCACTGCTCAGTGACTCATGAACAAAGTGGTCATGATGGCAGGGATGGAGGTTATGTATGATCTCAGCAACATGGAATTCTACTCACCAAAGCTGACTTTGCTACAGCCACTGCTAAGTGCCCAGTCTGCCAGCAGCAATGACCAACACTGAGTCCCCAGTATAGCACCATTCCTCAAGGTGATCAGCCAGCAATCTTGTGGCAGATTGATTACATTGGACTACTTCCATCATAGAAAGACTAGTGTTTCATTCTTACTAGGATAGACACTCTGGATACAGATTTGCCTTCCCTGCACTCAATGCTTCTGCCAAAACTATCATTCGTGGACTTACAGAATGCCTTATCCACTGTCATGGTATCCCAACACAGCATTGCTTCAGAGCAAGGGACTTACTTCATGGCAAATGAAGAGCAGCAGTGAGCCCATGCTCATGTAATTCACTGGTCTTACCATGTTCCCCATCATGCTGAAGCAGCTAGCTTGATAGAATGATGGAATGACTTCCTAAATACACAATTACAGTACCAGCAAGGTGGCAATACTTTGAGGTGTTGGGGCAGTGTTCTCCAGGAGGCTGTACATGCTCTAAACCAGCACCAAATATATGGTGCTTTTTCTCCCATAGCCAGAACTCATGATTCCAGGAATCAAGGGGTGAAAATGAAAGTGGCATCACTCATTATCACCCCTAGTGATCCACTCACAAAATTTTTGCCTCCTCTCCCCACAACTCTATGCTCTGCGGGTCTAGAGGTCTTAGTTCTGAAGAGTGGAGTGCTCCCACCTTGAGACACAACATGGATTCCATTGAACTGGAAGTAAAGATTGTCACTCGGCCACTTTGGGCTCCTTATGCCTCGGGATCAACAAGCAAAGAAAGGAGTTACTATATTAGCTAATGTGATTGATCCTGACTACCAAGGGGAAATTGAATCGGTGTTTCATAATGGCAGTTAAGAAGAGTATGTCTGGAATACAGGAGATCTCCTAGGGTGTCTCTTAGTACTACCATGCCCTGTGATTAAAGTCAATGGAAAACTACAGCAACCCGATTCCGACATGACAACTAATGGCCTAGACTCTTCAGGAATGAAGGTTTGGGTCACTCCACCAAGCAAAGAATCATGACCAGCTGAGGTGCATGCTGAAGGTAAAGGAAATACAGAATGGGTGGTGGAAGAAGGTAGTTCTAAATACCAGTTATGACCACGTGACAAGTTGCAGAAATGAGGACAGTAATTTTTACAAGTATTTCTTCCTTACATGTGCATATCAAATATTTTTGTTTTCTTCACTTATAAAATGTAAGATGTAAACAGGTCTAGTGTATTTTCAGTCGTACACGTGTTGGTTGTATCATATTAGGTACAAGCATGACTTGGTAATTGCCTTTATTTAGAGTACTGCATGAGCCAAATCCTTGAGATAAATCTCTCTCTATATATATGCTTCACTCATTTTCCTTCTCTAGAAAACACAGCCTAAGAAATGTGATACAACCAAATGCAGAAATTATTGAACAATATCATTAATATCACACACAAGTAAAATTTGCTGAAGATAATTCAAAAACAGTTGCAGCAGTACATCGACAGGAAACTGCCAGAAATTCAGGCCAAATTCAAAAGAGGACTTGGATTGAGGGATAGCGTTGCTGATGTCAGATGGATCTTGGCTGAAAGCAGAGAATACCAGAAAGATGTCTACCTGTGTTTTACTGACTATGCAAAGGCATTCGACTGGGTGGATCATAACAAATTATGGATAACATTGCAAAGAATGAGAAGTCCAGAAAACTCAATTGTGCTCATGAGGAACCTGTACGTAGATCAGGAGGCAGTCATTCGAACAGAACAAGGGGATACTGCATGGTTTTAAATCAGGAAATGTGTGTGCCAGGGTTGTATCTTTTCATCATATCTATTCAATCTGTATACTGAGCAGATAATCCAAGAAACTGGACTATATGAAAAGAACAAGGCATCAGGATTGGAGGAAGACTTATTAACAGCCTGTGATAGGCAGATGACACAACCTTGCTTGCTAAAAGTGAAGAGGATTGAAGCACTTACTGATGAAACCAATAAGCAACATCATGATAAACAGAGAAAACACTGAAGTTGTCAAGAATTTCGTTTTACTTGGATACACAATCAACGCCCATGGAAGCAGCAGTGAAGAAATCAAATGATGTATTGCATTGGGCATGTCTGCTCAAAAGACCTCTTTAAAGTGTTAAAAAGCAAAGATGTCACTTTGAGGACTAAGGTGCACCCAACCCAACCCCTGGTATTTTCAATTGCCTCATATGTATATGACAGCTAGACAATAAATAAGGAAGACTGTAGAAGAATTTATTGCTTTTAATTATGGCATTGACAAAGAATATTGAATACACTCTGGACTGCCAGAAGAATGAACAAATCTGTCTTGGAAGAAGTACAGCCAGAATGCTCCTTAGAAGTGAGGAAGGTGAGACTTTGTTTCACATACTTTGGACATAGTATCAGGAGGGACCAGTCCCCAAAGAAAGGCATCATGTTTGGTAAAGTAGAGGGTCAGCGAAAAAGAGGAAGACCCTCAACGAGATGGACTGACGCAGTGGCTGCATCAATGGACTCAAAGACAGCAATGATTGTGAGGATAGCGCAGGACCTGATAGTGTTTCATTCTGTTGTCCATAGGGTCAGTATGAGTCAGAACTGACTCAAGGGTACCTAACAACAATATATAGATGATAACCCCCAGTGGCGCATTGGTTAAGCACTCGGCTGATAACCAGAAGGTCAGCGGTTTGAACCCACTAGCTGCTCCACAAGAGAAAGATGTGGCAGTCTGCTTCCATAAAGATTACAGTCTTGGAAACCCTAAGGGGGAGTTCCACACAGTCATATAGGGTCACTGTGAGTTGGAATTTACGACCACAGGTTTGATTTTTGGGTTTTGTAGACAACAGCTCTAGACCTGCAGTCTACACCAGGATATAGGCACCAGTGTGTAGAGTCCCAAGAATGGTGTGGCCTGAGCTGCCCTGTCTCTAATCTAGTTGCAATGTTGTTGTTAGCTGCCACTGAGTCAATTCCGACTCATGGGGTCCTTCTGTACAACAGAATGAAACACTGCCTCACAATCATTGATTGCTATGTTTGAGGCCATTGTTGCAGCCACTGTGTCAATCCATTTCATTGAGGGTCTTCCTCTTTTTTGCTGACCTTCTTTACTTTACCAAGCATAATGTTCTTCTCCAGGGACTAGTGCCTCCTGATAACATGTCTGAAGTATATGAGATGAGGTCTCACTATCCTCACTTCTAATTGTAGTAAGAGGATGTAAACATTTACATCAGCGGTCTTCAAACCGAGGTGTGCAACTCTCAGGGGGTATGTGGGTATTTTTCAAAAGTTAGGTAGACACTTAGATAGTTTTAAAGCCTGTAGTTTCTGAATCTTCATCTTGCATCTGTGTTCTTCCCCTAAAACGGATTTGCTGGTAAAGGAATGCAGCAAAGGTAACTTGCAGGTTCAGTTTCCAACTCTTTCACAATAGCCCTATATCTCACATTTTACAAAAGAAAGGCATAGCTCTCACTCATTGAGAAGTTTTTAATGTTACATTGCTCTGATGTGTAAAAACCTCTCTCTTATTCATACAGAGTTGTAAAATGGTGGATTGCTCTGGGGTGTAAAAACCTCTGGCAAACTTTGTCAATCTTTTATCAACTTAAAATACTTAATTGTATTGAGAAAATGTGTAATTCTAATGATGGGGTAACACATTCTTTTGAAAGTTAGATGATTTCCAAACCATTACATTCAATAAAGGATAATTTCAAGATCAGTAAATACAGAAATACAACCAGAATGCTCCTTAGAAGTGAGGTCGACGAGACTTGGCTCACTTATTTTCGACTCGTCATCAGGAAAGACCAATTGCAGAAAAGAACATCATTTTTGGTGAAATGGAAAACAAGAGAAACCCTTGATTTAGAAATAATATTGGAGTTATTATTCCCTGTCCTTGAGCATAGAGAATGTGACCCATTTGGAGCTGGGCTCACAAGGACTCACAAGGACACATAAACTGGGCCCTGAGGTATAAAGACAATAGCTAAGATAATCTTGGAAAATATCTTTTAGGGAAACTTTCACATAAAGCCAATCAAACAGAACACAAAAGACTTTCTATCTTTTTTCTATTAGCATTTAGTGGATAGAAATTTGTTGGACCAATGAAGACCCTCCTGACTCTTGTTACTGAGACCTGTACCAATGATTGTTAAGAAAGACAATTCCAAATGTAGGATCACAGTTTCTAGCCAATCTGAAAAGGCTAAGCTTTCAATGGTTTTGCCCACTTGTAATGTTAATATATACTGATGGCTCTGTAACTGATCTCTGGACTCAGGGCAGACATGGCTGTGGCAGCATGCTTGTCTGTTTTCCCATTCTTGCCTATTATGTAATATTCTTTGGACCTGGGCAGACATGACTCTAGCAGCACGCTTATCCATTTTCCCACTCTTGCCTATTCTGTAATATTTCTTTGGACTCAGGCAGACATGGCTGTAGCTGCATACTTATCCGTTTTCTCATTCTTGCCTGTTCTGTAATATTCCTTGGACTTGGACAGACATGGCTCTAGCAGCATGCTTACCCGTTTTCCCACTTTTGTCTGTTCTGTGATATTTCCTTGGATTCGGGCAGACGTGGCTCTGGCAGCATGGTTGTCTGCTTCCCACTTCTGCCCTTTTTGAATATATGCCAAATAAAACTTTCTTTTGCTTTACTAAACTTTATGATGTTTTTCCCCTACAACACCCTCAATGAGATTGATTGTCAAAATAATTATAAAAAAGGATTCAGAGTCTTCCAGCAACATGGCGCTCTAGGCAGAAGCACCACATCATCCCTCCCCAGCAAAGATTGAAAAACTAAGCCAAACAGAGAAAACAGCAATCCTGAAACACTAAACATCAAATGAAGAGATAAAGAACTCAGCCAAGCACCAAATGGAATAAGAAACTGAGGGAGAATAGAGAGCAAGGAGACATACATGCAGAGGACCCCTATCAGCTAATGCAGCACAGATCTGCCATCTCGGACTCCTATGAGGGACTAGCAGAGGGTACGAGAAAGCAGCTTCACGGAGCTTCCAGCAGGAGACGGAACAACCAGTAACTGGTGATGTACATTTTCTCACCCCCCACCCTTCTTCACCCCCACTTGGCCTCCTCTGCTTCCTGCAGCCACAGTCTCTTGGACTGGAAGCACCAGCTGCTTGGATTCCACCTGCCCGCACTGGCCGACTCCCTGAGTGCCATTTGTTGGCTGCTGGTGTTGCTTTTTTCCGCTTGTTTTGATTTCTTCCTTACTTCTCACCACCTCCCCCTTCTTTCACTCAAATACCTGACTCCGTCCGCCATCTTTGCTTCTTCCTGAGGGGCAGTGGAGCTCCGCTGGAGTGTGGAGCTGCTTCCCAGTCCGTGCTGCCACAGTGGTGGGATCCTGGGGCTTTTTTTGTTTGATTGGGTTTTGAATTTTCTTTTTTTCCTTTTTCTTTTCTCAAGTTGGGAGCCCTTTCTGGCCAGGCAGTGCTGCAAGGCTTGGGACCCGCCCCCTCAGCCTGCGCAGATGCACAGACGGATCCCTGAGAGCATTTCTTTTTCTCATGGTTTTTTTTTTTTTTTTCTGTTTTTTTGGGGTGTTTCTCTTGCTGTTTTTTTTTTTTAATTTGTTTTGTTTTCTTTTCCCTCTTTTTCCCTTTTTGTCTTTCTTCATTACTCAGTTTCTCATTTCTCTATACCTTCCTTCTCTTCCTGTCCCCTGAATACCTGGTGCTGAGTGACACCTCTATGCCTTCTAGCCAGGCGGTACTTCAATACCTGGGAACAACTTCTCCAGACCTCATAGCCACACCGGTGGGATCCCTGGGAGCTTTTCTTTTTTCTTTTTAATTTTTATTAATTCATTCTTTTCTTTTCTTTTTTTTCTTCTTCCCTTTTGTTTTTCTCCATTTCATAGTCTGTCATCTCTCCACTCCAATGGCAAACTTCTCTAGCACTCTTTTTTGTTTGTATGTTTTTGTCTTCTGTTCCTCTCTCCTCTCTCCCATACACATCTTAGCTCCACACATCACAATCTCCCCCCTCCATCCTGCCTACCTGCACCATACGCTTAACATCACACCACCAAACAGCACAGGCATGGCCTACTGGAACCTGCCCTGCACTGATTACCAGCCCATCCTGGTGGCTGTAGTAAGTGCCACAAACAACCCATCCCAGTAACTCCTCTTCAGATAGACCTGCCCTGCTGTACCATATCTGAGCAACTGACCCTAAAAACTAGAGGAGGCGAAAAGTATCATGCCCACAGACGAGCAAACAACAAAGAACACACAGCCTGCGAGCTCAGACATAGTCAAATTTAAAAAACAATGACAAAACAAATATACAATCAATAAATGAGAAAAATAACTACTGAATGCCCCGAAGACAGCAGACAATATCAAAACATTTACAAAAACAGGGCAGTTCCAGTAGGTGTCCAAAATAAAACACCAGATGACTTTCCAGTAGAAGAAAAGTCACTAGAACTACCTGATAGGAAATTCAAATCTCTAATACTCAGAATTGTCCAACAGTTGAAGCAAAAAGCAGACAAAAATAAGGAAAAAATAGACAGATTCATGGAAAAGGCAGACAAATTCATGGAAAATACAGACAAAAAAAATGGAAGAATTCAGGAAAATAATGCAGGAACAAAGTGCCAAAATACATTCACAACTAGAAATTATACAAAAACAACAATTAGAAATCCAAAAGATAAACAACAAGATTTCAGAGATGGACAGAGTCATAGAAGGGCTGAGGAGCAGGTTTGAAACAGTGGAAGATGGGATCAGTGGAATTGAAGACAAACACTTGGATACAACTCTGTTAGAGGAAAACATAGAAAAAAGAATAAAGAAAAATGAAGAGACCCTGAGAATTATGTGGGATACAATCAAAAGCAAAAATTTGCAAGTGATCCAAGTTCTAGAACAGGGGGAGAACACAGAAAACACAGACAGGATCACTGAAGAACTGCTGACAGAAAACTTCACCAATATCATTAAAGATGAAAAGCTGACCATCCAAGAGGCTCAACGAACCCCATATAGGATAGACCCCAAAAGAAAATCCCCAGGGTATATCATAATCACACTCACCAAAACCAAAGACAAACGAAGAATCCTGAGAGCAGCTCATGAAAAACAAGAAGTCACATACAGAGGAGAAACAATAAGATTAAGCTCAGATTATTCAGCAGAAACCATGCAAGCAAGAAGGCAATGGGATGACATATATAACACCGTGAAAGAAAAAAATTTCCAGCCAAGAATAAGATATTCTGCAAAACTCTCGTTCAAATATGATGGTGAAATTAGGACATTTTCAGATAAACAGAAATTAAGGGAATATGTAAAAACCAAACCAAACTTACAAAAATTATTAAAGGGAGTCCTTTGATCTGAAACAAACAACTGCAGCTCACAGGCTGAATCTAGCATGCAGTATCATACCAGCCAGATACCAATCTAGGAAATGAACTCTAAAGGACTACCCAAAACCAAAACAAATACAACAGGGAATCAGAGCAGTTAATTTGTAAATGACAACAACATCAGAACAATAAAAGAGGGAATAAACAGTGTAGGTATAGAACCTTCTAATGGAAAGGAAGGCAAGGAGATACCAAGTAATAATAGACTGCTTCAAACTTAGAAAGCTAAGGGTAAATTTCACGGTAACCTCAAAGAAAGTTAACAAACATACTCAAAAATAAAGGGGAAAAACATAAAGTCTCAGTAAAAACAAAACCTACAAAAACAAAAGAAATGAAAAAAAAAAATCCACAAACAAAAGTAATTCAGCACAGGAGAGTAGGAAGAACAAAGAAAATGTCAGCAACCCCCCTAAAAAAAAAAAAAATGACAGCAATAAACTCACACCTATCAATAATTATACTGAATATAAATGGCCTCAATGTACCCATAAAGAGAAGGAGAGTGACAGAATGGATTAAAAAACAGGATCTATCAAAATGCTGTCTACAAGAGACACACCTTAGAAACAAAGACGTAAATTTATTAAAAATCATAGGTTGGAAAAAAATATATCAAGCTAACAACTACCAAAAAAGAACAGAAGCAGCAATACTAATCTCAGATAAAAGAGAATTAAAAAAAAATCCACCATAAAAGACAAAGAAGGACACTATATAATGATTAAGGGGATGATCCATCATGAAGACATAACCATAATAAACATCTACACACCCAATGGCAGGGCTACAAAATACATAAAACAAACTCTAACAACACTGAAAAGAGAAACTGACAGTTCCACAATAATAGTAGGAGACTTCAACACACCACTCTCAGTAAAGGACAGACCATCTAAAGAGAAACTCAGCAAAGATACAGAATACCTAAAGGCACAATCAGTCAACTTGACCTCATAGACATATATAGAACACTCCATCCAACAGCTACAAAGTACGCATTCTTTTCCAATGCACAGGGAACGTTCTCCAGAATAGACCACATCTTAGGCCACAAAGCAAGCCACAACAAGAACCAAAACGTTGAGATAATGCAAAGTATTTTCACTGACCACAATACAATCAAGGTAGAAATTAACAACAGAAAGAGCAAGGAAAAAAAAAAAAATCAATTACATGGAAACTGAATAACACCCTGCTTACAAACCACTGGGTAATAGAAGAAATCAGAGACGGAATCAAAAAATTCCTAGAATCATATGAGAATGAAAACACATCATACCAAAACCTTTGGGACACAGCAAAGGCAGTCCTCAGAGGACAATTTATAGCAATAGATGAACACATCAAAAAGAAGAAAGGGACAAAATCAAAACATTAACTACACAACTAAAACAAATAGAAAGAGAATAGCAAAAAAAGCCCACAGCCACCAGAAGAAAGGAAGTAATAAAGATCAGAGCAGAAATAAATGAAATAGAGAACAGAAAAACAATAGAAAGAATCAACAAAACCAAGAGTTGGTTCTTTGAAAGAATCAACAAAATCGACAAACCACTGGCCAGACTGACAAAAGAAAAACAGGAGAGGACGCAAATAACCCAAATAAGAAATGAAATGGGAGACATTACAACAAACCCAACTGAAATAAAAAGGATCATAACAGATTATTATGAAAAACTATACTCCAACAAGTTTGAAAACCTAGAGGAAATGGATAAATTTCTAAAAAGACACTACCTACCCAAAATAACACAAAGTGATGTTGAAAATCTGAACAGACCCATAACAAGAGAAGAGATTGAAAAGGTAATTTAAAAAAACTCCCAACAAAAAAAAAGCCCTGGCCCAGACGTCTTTACTGGAGAATTCTACAAAACATTCAGGGAAGAGCCTGTACCAGTACTAGTCAAACTATTTCAGAGCATAGGAGAGGAAACAAGAATTCTGAATTCATTCTGTGAAGCCAGCATAACCCTGATACAAAAACAGGAAAGATGCCACAAAAAAAGAAAATTACAGACCAATATTTCTCGTGAATATAGATGCAAAAATCCTCAACAAAATTCTAGCCAATGGAATTCAGCATCATATCAAAAAAAATAATACACCACGACCAAGCAGGATTCATACCAGGTATGCAAGGATGGTTCAACATTAGAAAATCAATCAACGTAATACACCACATAAATAAAAGGAAAGAAAAGAATCACATGATCATCTCAATTGATGCAGAAAAGGCATTTGACAAAGTCCAACACCCATTCCTGATAAAAACTCTCACTAAAATAGGTATAGAAGGGAAATTTCTCAACATCATAAAGGACATCTATGCAAAACCAATGGCCAACATCATTCTTAATGGAGAGAGGCTGAAAACATTCCCCTTGATAACAGGAACAAGACAAGGATGCCCTTTATCACCACTCCTATTTAACATTGTGCTGGAAGTTCCAGTTAGAGAAATAAGGCAAGAAAAATAAATAAAGGGCCTCCAAATTGGTAATGTAGAAGTTAAACTGTCCCTGTTTGTGGATGATATGATACCATACATAGAAAACCCTAAAGATTCCACAAGAAATCTACTGGAACTAATAGAAAGATTCAGAAGAATAGCAGGCTAAACATTAAAAAATCAGTTAGATTCCTATACACCAATAAACAGAATGATGAAAAGGAAATCAGGAAAACAATACCATTTATAATAGCCCCTAAAAAAATAAAATACTTAGGAATAAATCTGACCAGGGATGTAAAATACCTATACAAAGAAAACTACAAAACACTACTGCGGGTAGTAGACTCAACATTGTGAAAATGACAATTCTACCCAAAGCAATTTACAAATAGAATGCAATCCCGATCCAAATACCAACAACATTCTTCAAAGAGATGGAAAAACTAGTCATTAACTTTATATGGAAAGGAAGGAAGCCCCCAATAAGTAAAGCACTATTGAAGAAGAATAAAGTTGGAGGACTCATACCACCTGACCTCAGAACCTACTATACAACTACACTAGTCAAAACAGCCTGGTACTGGAATAAGGACAGATACGTTGACCAATGGAACAGAATTGATAACCTAGATGTAAATCCATCCATCTACAGTCACCTTATCTTCGACAAGGGCCCAAAGTCCATCAAATGGGAAAAGAAAGTCTTTTTAACAAATGGTGCAGCAAAACTGGATATTCATCTGCAAAAAAATGAAACAGGACCCATACCTCACAACATATGCAAAAACTAATTCAAAATGGGTCAAAGACCTAAATATAAAGCCAAAAACTACAAAGTTCATAGAAGAAAAAATGGGACCAACACTTCAGGCCCTAATACACAGCATTGACAGGATATAAACCGTAACCATCAACACACAAACCCCAGAAGATAAGCTAGGTAACTGGGATCTTCTAAAAATGAAACACCTACGCTCTTCAAAAGACTTCACCAAAAGAGTAAAAAGAGAACCTACAGACTGGGAAAAAATTTTTGGACAGTATGAGTCAGACAAAGTTCTAATCTCCATAATCTATAAGAAAATCCAACACCTCTACAACAAAAAGACAAATAATCCTATTAAAAAATGGGCAAAGGAAATGAACAGACACTTCACCAAAGAAGACATTCAAGCGGCCAACAGACACATGAGAAAATGCTCGTGATCACTAGCCATTAGAGAAACGCAAATTAAAACCACAATGAGATACCATCTCACCCTGGCATTACAGGCACGAATCAAAAACACTGGAAATAACAAATGTTGGAGAGGCTACGGGGAGATCGGAACTCTTATGCACTGCTGGTGGGAATGTAAAATGATAAAACCATTTTGGAAAATGATATGGTGCTTCCTTAGAAAGCTAGAAATAGACATACCACATGATCCACCAATCCCACTCCTAGGAATATATCCTAGAGAAATAAGAGTCGTCACTCGAATAGACATATGCACACCTATGCTCATGGCAGCATTGTTCACAATAGCAAAACGATGGAAACAACCTAGATGCCCATCAACAGATGAATGGATAAACAAACGATGGTACATAACACACACAACTGAGTACTATGCAACGATAAAGAACAATGGTGAATCCGTGAGGCATCTCATAACGTGGATGAAACTGGAGGACATTATGCTGAGTGAAAGAAGTCAATCACAAAAGGACAAATATTGTATGAGAACCTCTATTGTAAAAACTCATGAAAAAGTTTACACACAAAAAGTAACAATCTTTGTTGGTTATGAGGAATAGGAGGGGTAGGGGGGAAATACTAAATAGGCAATAGATAAATGATATCTTTGGTGAAGGGTGAGACAGTACACAATACTGGAGAAATCAGTACAACTTGTACAAGGAAAGGTCATGAAAGCTCCATAGACACATCCAAACTCCCTGAGGGACTGAATTGCTGGGCGGAGGGCTGCGGGGACCATGGTCTCGGGGAACATCTAGCTCAACTGGCATAACACAGTTTATAAAGACAATGTTCTACATTCTACTTGGTGAGTAACATCTGGGGTCTTAAAAGCCTGTGAGTGGCCATCTAGGATATGCCACTGGTCTCACCCCGTCGGGAGCAAGGGAGAATGAAGAGAACAGGATACAAGGAAAAGATTAGTCCAAAGGACTAATGGACCACAGCTACCAAGGCCTCTACCAGACTGAGTCCAGTACAGCTAGATGGTGCCCAGCTACCACCACTCACTGCTCTGAGCCAGATCACAGTAGAGGGTTCTGGACAGAGCTGGAGAAGAATGTAGAACAAAACTCTAACACACAAAAAAAGACCAGATTTACTGGCCTGAAAGAGACTAGAGAATCATGGAGAGTATGGCCCCCAGACAACCTCTTAGCTCAGTGGTGAAGTCACTTCCAAGGTTCACCATTCAGCCGGGGATTGGACAGCCCCATAAAATAAAATGGGACTAATGAGGCACAGTAGTCCAGGGACAAGGACTAGAAGGCAGAAGGGGACAGGAAAGCTGGTGATAGGGAACCCAAGGTTGAGTAAGGACAGTGTTGACGTGTAGGGGGGTTGTTAACCATTGTCATAGGGCAACATGTGTACTAACTGTTCAATGAGAAACTATTTTGTTCTGTAAACCTTCATCTAAAGTGAGAATAGCAGCACAAATGGAAGAACATAATCGATGTCACTGAATTGTGCATATAGAAATTTTTGAAGTAGTGTATCTTTGGCTATGTATATTTTCACCAAAAAAAAAAAAAAAAAGGTTGAGAAGGGAGAGGGTTGATATGTCGTGGGGGTGTTAACCAATGTCATAAAACAATATGTGTACTGACTGTTTAATGAGAAACTATTTGTTCTGTAAACCTTCACCTCAAGTAAAATTAAAAAAAAAAAAATATTCAAACATACCAACAATCATGAAGATGGCACAGGACCAGGCAACATTTTATTATATATACATAAGGTTATCATGAGTCAGAGTCAATAGCAACTAACCATAACAAAGATCACTATGTGAGTTTTGCCATATAACTTTGAAAAAGAGCTCAAAGAATTGAGTGACATGTATATCATTCAATATAATAACAATAGGCTTTACAAACCCATCTACTCATAAATGTGAAAACATTTTCTCAAAATATGTAAAAATGAAAAGTTGAAAAAATAATTGATGTTGAACTCTGTCTTATTCTAGTAAGAAGTAGTATTTAACAACAAATGCATGCACTACTGTAAAAAAAATCACATTTAATAATTATAAAAAATGTGTAATATATTTTATATTGCTTTGAATACTTGAGTATTGCTACTAAATGTAATGATACCTCAATCCATAAGAAAATGTTTCCATACTTGCAGTCTTTTAGCCGTAAGAAATTTAAAATTTCACTTTATATTTTTTTATCGCAGAGAAATATAATAAGGTGATGGATAAAACACATTCAAACATAAAAATACATCAAATTAAGATATACTCCTGAGGGGTAGAGATGTGGAATGAAATTATAAGTGTGAAGAGAAAGTAAATCATGTAAAATATTCTAAAGGTAAAGAAGAGTTTTCCACATACTTTTTAAGTGATTGGTGATGGACATAACTGCTATAGTATGGGTTCATTTAAAAGAGTGGCAGTGTCAATTTTTACAGTATGCAGGAAATCGCATCCTTTACAACTACTTAAACTCATGAAAAATTTTAGATGTCAACCTAACAATATGCAAGAGTATACAGCTTTTCATGTATATGAGCAAAAATATTGAAGACCAATAATTTACTCCTCAATCCCCTTCTGAAGGTTGTTTCCATTTTTTAAAATCATGGCAATATATTCTTTTTTCAATTTTTTTGAAAAATAAAAACTCAACTAAATTTTCTTTTTCTCTTTTGCTAAAGATCTTAAATTGTGTTTCTAAACACTCAGCTCCTCCCTACCCACTGTGAATGGAGAAGACAAGTTTTTGTTTTGTTTGTTAGGTTAGGTTAGGTTAGGTTTGGTTACTTAGGCTTGGGACTCTGGTTTAGTCAGCATTGACTGTCTTCCTGAAAGCTTCACAATGCTCTTGGGAGGGGGTCTAAAAAAAAAAGAAAAGAACACTGGGCTCAAGTTTAAGGGGACTGCAGATGGTGTAGTGGGAACCAGAAGACTGGAAAAGGGGAGAAGGGAAGGAGAGAGCCTCTGAATTACTTATCCAAACAAGTGCGCAGGGGATGGCAGACAAAAAGGAACCCCAGGTGATTGTCCAGTCTACCCCTGAGGGGCATGTTGAACCACTTGCACCCAGAGCACTGACTTGTTAGCTCTGCCCATAGCCCAAAGCTTCACAACTTCCTATAGGCACCTCCCTGTAAGGTACCCAGGACACTGTAAGCCCAGAGTGGACACTAGCCAGTTACCCGCAAGTCAATTCCAACTCATAGTGACCCATGTGTGTCAGAGTAGAACTGTGCTCTATAGGGTTTTCAATGGCTGATTTTTCAGGAATAGATTGCCAGGGATTTCTTCTGAGGTGCCTCTGAGTGGCCTCGAATCTCCACTCTTTGGGATAGGAGCTGAGCAAGGGTATTAAGTGTTTGCACCACCCAGGGACTCCAAAGGGGACACTATCCCATACCAAAAAGGGTGGTGGGAGGAATTGGGTCAGCAAAGCAGGGGCACCCTTACTACTAGAACAAGGAACACTTTCAGGTGTAGAAGTTGTTTTCTTTGTTACATGTATTGCCTGGGGATAAATTTCAAAGACTGTGGAACCCCTTTTTGGTTTCTCATACATATTGCCATGCTGCACTCCCAAAGATTTAGAATGATCTGCCATACCAGCAAGGGAGTGTACTGAATTCACAGAATCTTTTCCCCACTGGATGTTATATATTTTTAAAATACTTGCTAGCTAGGTAGGTATAAAATGGTACAACAAAATTTACCATATTTGCCTGGCCACCCTTGTGGTTTTTTAGTCCATGTGATCACCTATATATTAGTAGAGTATTCCTTGTACAATATTTCTTCTGGGGATTTTTAAATGCTTAGTTCTTGCTAGTCTCTGCTTAAACCAGAAGCTTCAGTGAAAAAGTCTGCTTGTATGACTTTGGTAAACCTTGAAATTTGGTCTAATTTGAGGAAATTCCAGGATGAAGGAAAAAATACCTCTATTTTTGAATAACTAACTAGGTAACAGTCTAATTTAGAAAAGTATGAAAAGAACATATTTTAATGAATATAGAAGTAACACAAAAATAACATAGCAATTTATATGGTCTCCATGCTGTTTAGAAACACCTTTCTTATATAAGAAGTCTATTTTTCTTAACACTCATTGTTTGCTTAACCAATGCGGTATCTTAATTGTCATAAATTCATTTATCATGTCAAAACATAGTTATTGAATCCTATTGTGTACTGTGCCAGATGCTGGGGATACAAATATGAACATTATATGATCCCTGCTTTTAAGAAATTCATGATCTGTGAGAGAAATGTACCTATAAACATATCACAGTAAAATGTATATATAGTCAACCGAAAGGCCCAAAGGACAAGGCTGTGGGTGAGTCTGGGAAGGAGGTGATGGTTAAAACGATCTTAAAGGATTAGTGCGTTTAGGTTCAGTCAAAAGGCAGTGGAAAACGGAAGGGAGGAAGCTGCTGTCCAGAAGGCAGGGAGCTGAGAGAAGGCCTGAGGTGGCCCCTTCTTTCTCCTTACCCTCCAGGTGTGGGGTAGTATGCAAGGCTGAATGTAAAAAAAGTCCCTCACTGTGCTTGCTCAAAGTACATCATAATACACCGTTTCCAATTCTTCCCCTCAGCCAGGATTCACATTCTCTCAGTGCATCTGTTCTCTTAGAGATTGTAGGAAGAGGGCAACCTGATTATAGTAATATAGTTTAAGCAAGAATACTTTCTTGGGGTACTGATATTTTAAAATGAAACTATGAGCCCAAAGGAATCTTAAAATTGTGGAAATATGCAGGGCAGAATTCTTTTAACAGGAAGATTTTCAGGTTCTCCTTGTGTATTTTGGTCTGGTTTCTTTACTTCCTTGAACAATACAAGATAAGGGGAAATCAGCTTGGTCACCAAATTCTAATAATTTTCTCCTTGACATAGTCTCTCTCTTTGGGATGGGAGTGGTGCTATCATTTTATTCTTCAAGTTATCACAAGCTAGAAATCTTGTGTTATAAAAGTATCTGTTTCTTTCCTTTGTTATCTCATTTCCTGAAGTTGTCAAAGTGAGGCCCTGATTCAAATTCTTGAGGAGTAATGGATGAAAAAGATTCTGAAAGTCATAAGAATCAGCTTCCACCCATTGGTAGTCTCCCGTCTAACATCCCAGCCCAGCCCACCCAAAGATTGTGCAGCCATTCTGGCATAGAAGCATAAGTTTCTTGGAAAGATGAGGATGTCGTTGGTAATTTGGGAGCAGAGGATCTGCTCTAGAGAAAGGATCCCTTAATAGCTTAAAGAGTCTCTAGGAGTAGGACAGATGGATGAGACCAGTGTCACCTCACATACGAGGCCACTGTCAGCAAAAACTCCTGTCAGTACACCAACAGCGGCTGGGAATGAAACCCTGGGTGTTGGTGACCTTGGCTGCAACTTCAGTCTCAGTCTTTCTGCTACCTAATCTCTGCCCACGACCCTGACTGGCTGCCCATGCCTGTTGTGGGTGTCCTTCCAACCAACCAGGAATAGATCCAACATCACCAATAATTTATTGGCTTCAGTCCCAGTCTGTTTGATGAGTACAGAAGTTATCTAACCTCAACATCTATCCATATTTTCTCATTTTTATCAACTATTACACAGTCTGATTAACTACATCTCTCACAGACTCCATTACAACCACATCTAGGGCAGTATGAAAGAGCCTAAACAGGGCATATTTTCCTAATTCTACCTATGATATAAAATCTATTTCCACTTGTTTCAGCAGAATGGACCTCTACATTATTGTTTCTTAGAATATGGTCCACAGATCTCAAGCATAAGAACCACCTAGTAAACTTGTTAAAAATGATCATTGCTGGGATACACTCTCAGAAACTCAGATTCACTAGTTCTGATATGAACTACAGGAGTCAGCATTTTAAACAAATCCTACATGAGATTCTCATAGCTACTAAGTTTGAGAACCATAGTCTTTGTCTTCCAGATTTCTAAAGAGAAAGTAACATCACAGATGTGGATCCCAATCACTTGTTTGGCTACTGTAGGTCCCCACCATGATCCCTTCTCATTAAGTTAGTATCTGCTCAGCAGGACATGTTGGACAGAAAACCAAGGACTGTTATGGAACTTTTTAGCCTAGATCCAACAATATATGGCTTTATGGCTGATAGATTACTTCACCAGTGTTGTGAGATTTGCTTATTAATAAATTTATTATCCTGGTTTACAGTCTGATGAGTCACACCCTACGTGAGGAACTCTGGTCTTGAGTTCTACATTACCACCTAGACTGATGTCAGATGGGGCCAGGTTCTTGTCAGTTACAAACATATGAGACCCTACCTTAAGTCTTAGGAGCCAAACCTCACTGTAGAGGTAGGAGTCAGATCTTGTCTAACCCAGAAGTCTATGTAGGTCTCCAAGCAGGGCAGAAAATCCCTATTGCTACCTGTAACTGGGCCTGGGGCATACCTATCCCTGTCTTCCAGCCCTGGGGAGAATATCTCAGACTCTACTCCAAAGCCCATATTGGCCAGATACTAAAGACCTAAAATGATCTTCTGATGCCTTACTTTTTACAAAGCCTGGAAAATAAACTTTGCTTTCACAACCTTCACTTTTTCTTTATCTTCACATCCTGCCCCAGTTCCAGACTCTACTTCAAAACTTCCTTCTCACACACTCACCAATCATCTCCTTGGATACTCAGCTTGAAGGTCATCTTCCCTCCATATGGTTGTGTTGAATCATTATTGATGATTCTGTCTTTGCCAAGGTGACTACCCTAAATTCCAGAGCTGCTTCAAAATATCCTAGGTGCTCATAGCTCTAGTAACCTCATGCCATCTGTTCTCCCAGTGGAATCCACTATGTTCTATTCTGGAATTCTACCGTAAGGCAATTCTTCCCTAGGATCAGCTCCACCTTATTTCTTATCTGTCTGAATTCCTGAGCATCAGGTGATTGTGTCTGATTCTGTGCCTTCTATTCCATCTTTAGGCCCTTCCTACATGCGCCTACCATGTTTCACTGCTGACAACTCTCTGAAGAAGCCAGCACCACAGCAGGGTCAGTTTCCTTAGCCCCATCCAGTTTCTGGCTTCTTTCTCCTACCACCAACTGGCAGGTCCAACATGTCTTGTGGCTACCCCAGACCTGAACTCAACCCTGATGGCAAAGACCTTGTCACTTTGACTCTTTCTTGCTGGAGTCAGCTATGGACAAACCTTCCAATTACTAGTACTTCTGACTGGAAACCTGCTTGCCAGCTGTCTTAGTTATCTAGTGCTGCTGTGACAGAAATACTACAAGTGGATGGCTATTCTCTCACAGTCTAGTAGGCTAGAAGTCCAAATTCAGGGCCTCAGCTCCAGGTTAAAGCTTTCTCTGTTGGCTCTGGAGGAAGGTCCTTGTCATTAATCTTCCCCTGGACTAGGAGCTTCTCTGCCCAGGAACCCCAAGGTCCAAAGGATGGGCTCTGCTCCTGGCGCCACTTTCTTGGTGGTATGAGGTCCACCTCTCTCTCTGCTCACTTCTCTCTTTTATATCTTAAATGAGATTGGCTCAAGATACAATCCAATCATGTAGATTGAGTTCTGCCTCATTAATATAACTGCTTCCTATCCCAGCTCATTGACATAACTGCTGTCTATCCCATCTCATTAACATCATAGAGGTAGGCTTTACAACACATAGGAAAATCGTATCAGATGACGAAATGGTAGACAATCACACAATACTGGGAATCATGGCCTAGCCAAATTGATACACTTATTCTGGGGGGACACAATGCAATCCATGACACCAGCTGTTGCCTGAATTGTGACTGAGGCTGCTGGGCCTCTTTATAATCATGGTTCCAGTATGGCTCTTCCACTGGCATTATTCTCTGCAACAAGGTTAGTTTTTCAATGCCTGTCCCAACCTAATAGGTAGGTCTCATACCAAGTCTTGGCTTCTTTCTGCTCCAGATGGCCAGAATAGCTCGCCATACTCACAATCCAATCTCGAGTTATGATTCCTAGACAGAAGGAGTTAAGCCCTTTAGTGGCAGTTTTGTTAGCTCAGTACTCCTGTGGCATGTCTCTGAGGAACTGTCAGAAGATGTACATTAGTGGTAGGTCTGTGTTATAGACTTAAGGTTCATCCTTTGAGAAGTATAGATCAAATCCTTAGGAGCAGGCTGACAGGTATGTCCTGGAAAGTGAGTAGTACAATGCATCCATCGTACTTTGGCTCAGTCTAACCAATCACTTTACCATGATTTATTTTATGTTGGCTAAACCAGTTTACTGTTATTTTATTTTATTTTACTATCTAACAAGCGTTTTCCCTTGTCCTGTGGACAGGCTTCAATTCCTTAATCTGGCACACCCAGTCCAAGCTCACAAAAAGTACCTCATCACCTTCTAAGTCTCTATTCAAAGTGACCTTCTGATTGGGCATTTGTGGAAGACAAGCATATTTCATTCACCCATTCACTCATTGATTCACTGTGTCACTCATTCTTTCAACAGATATTTATTTCTGACTACACACTATGCCTAGGAGCTTGGTGGCGCAGTGGTTAAAGTGCTCGGCTCCTAACCCAAAGGTCAGCAATTCAAACCCACCAACCGCTCTGAGGGAGAAAGATATGGCAGTCTGCTTCCGTAAAGATTACAGCCTTGGAAACCCTAAGGGACAGTTCTACTCTGTCCTAGAGGGTTGCTATAAGTCAGAATCGACTCAATGGCAACGGGTTGGTTTTTTATTGTTGTTTATACACAATGCCCTTGTGTGTGAGCAAGATAGATGCCATAGGTGCATTCCTGGAGCATATGAGGCATCTCACCTGTGCTAGGGCGTGGGGGTAGGAAGAACTTCCAGAAGTAGTGATGATTATGTGGAAACCTGAAGGTTAAGTATGAGTTTTTACAGATAAAGAATGATACGGAGAACGTTCCAGGTAGACAGAAAGACAAGTACAACAGTTCAGAGACAAGAAAGGATTGGCTGTTGAAGAACTAAAAGAAGTTCCATGTGGTGAGAAAATAACACTCGAAAGGGAAGTGGTGAGAAATGAAAGCAGAGAGTTTTGAAGGAGTCAGGTCATGAAGCATCTTAGGAAGTCGTGTAAAATAATTTAAACTTTATACTATGGCCGTAGAACTTACCTCAGGTAGAATCCAAACCTGAGCAAAGTGGGCGGACCAGGCCTAACTTCTACTAGCCTAAAGGATGCTAAGTAAAAATCAGCTTCTGGTTTTACTGAGAGCAAGCTGGACGTGGTGTCGAAAACTTTCTGGATAAGTCACTGGCTCTACAGTCAAGGGGCTACCCAGAGTACTATTCTTTTAAATCAGAGGCCTACCTAGAGCTCAAGGTCTACCTTCTGGATCAGTGAGTAAAAAAAGGAATTTGTTAGTGTTTCACCTCCTTCTCGAAAAATATAGCATGCACTCATATTCTTATCTAGTGCTTCTATTCAGTAGGTTCTAGGGCTAGAATACCATATTTTCCCTGCCCAGAAGAGTCCTCCTGTTACAGTTCTGCTTCCTCAGACCACAGAATGAACGATAATACCAAGGTGTGTTTGTTTTGGTAAAATCCCCAGGCTAGGTCCCTTAATTACAATAACATAAAGTCCCTACCCGCTGTTCCTAGGGAAACATGAAGTTGCTATAACCCAGAAGGCAAATGTTAGATGTCTTGGGAGAGTAAAATGTTTTGACCAGTACCATGTTACTGTGGCTAGAAGTGGAATTTTCAGAAACTTTTTCTGGAGGGGTAGATAGATGAATGAATGTGTGATTTTGCCTAAATTGTTGTTTGCTTCTGAGTTGGTTTTGATTGGTTTTGTTGTGATCGTTATTATTGTTCTTGGAGTAGCTTGCATGGTACAAGGGACTAAGGGGATAAGCCAAAGGAAAAGATTTTGTGAACCTTACCTTCACATGAGAATATTAGTCTGAGAGCTGTAATCTCCTCAACAGATCCACTGCTGTCATCTTCCTTAGGCCAACAGCTGTCTTCAGACTCAGTCCTGTACTCATCACTCATCAGGATGCTGGCAGTAATGATGTTGCTAAACAACCACCGCTAACACCACCCCTATCTTCATCGTTTTTGAGAGCTGATTGTTTCCCATTTTCTATTCACAACTGCTCTGATAAAAATGTATTTTAAATTCCATTTGTAGAGGCAAACTGTCACAAAATATACTTTCTACGTTTCTGCTGTCCCATTTCAAAAATTGCGTACACGTTGACTCGAGGTGGACCCTGCCAATTTCTCAGTTTCTGTATCTCTCTCATTATAGCTGTATGCCACTTGATGCCCTGCCTACCTCCTCCACTCCCATGGGCTCACATAGTGCCTTGAGTACCCACAGAACCATGAAGGAATGGATGTGGGGCCTCAATCCTTCTCTGTCAAGTACCAACCTGGATCTTGGGCAGGAAAACTCAGTCTCTGCCCTAGTTCCCAGACTAAACCAAATACCAGCTGCCATTGAGTCAATTCTGACTCATGGTGACCCCATGTGTATCAAAGTAGAACTGTGTTCCATAGGGTTTTCAATGGCTGATTTTTCAGATGTAGATCTCCAGGCCTTTCTTCCAACATGCCTCTGAGTAGACATGAACCTCCAATCTTTCAGTTAGCTGAGAGGGTTGATTTGCACTGCTCAGGGACTCCAAACCAGATACCAAAACCCATTGCTGTCTCATAGTGACCCTATAGGACAAGAGTAGGACTGCCCCATAGAGCTCCAAGGCTATAGTCTTTACAGAAGCAGACTGCCACATCTTTCTCCCACACAGCGGCTGACCCCTTGGTTAGCAGCTGAGTGCTTAACCACTGTGTCACCAGGGTTCCTAAACCAGATACAGAACAGGTAAATTCAAATGCTCCCAGTCTACTCATCAGGCTAGTGAATCTAGAACAGCAGGAGCCCTAACCTTCAAAGTTTGAGCTGAGACCTGAAGGAAACATAGTTTTAGTCAAATGTAGAGAAGTGAGGAGAGGTTCCAGGCATGTGGAATATCTCATGCAAAGTCCTGAACGAGAAAAAGAGCATGGGAATTCAGAGCTAGACTCTGAGAGTCTTAGTGCTGATCAGGGGTTCTTGATTTGTTCCTCATTTGCCTTTGTTGCTAATTAATGCTATAATTTGCTTGTTGACAATTACAGTGAGCATTTATTTAATGTTTCCATGGGCAAGGTGCTGTACAGAAAAGCTTTAGAATTATTACTTTATTTAATTTTCATAACAAATACTTTAAGTACTGTAGGGTAAAGAATTTAACTTTACCCAGAGAATTTGGTCTTTGCCCTTAATTCCTGAGAGGTAACCTCTAAAACCTTGGAATTTCTCCAGTGATTGAAGTGTATTTGTTATCTAAGAGGGCTCCAGTCCTGACAGGTTATGCTAATGAGGCAACTCAGGTCTGGGCTGGTCATACAGAAAAGACCCACCTCTAGATATCAGCTGAGCTCAGGGAAAGGGGGGCCGTGATTACTACCTAATGAGGCCTCAGTAAAGGCTCTGGACAAGGAAGATCCATAGGCTTCCTGGTTGCTGAAAGACATCTATGTACTTGGGACAGTAATGCATAATTGATTTGGATTGATCCTTACAGTTTGGTGTCAGAAAAGAGAAGTGAGATTTGATTTTCCCAGCTAGTACGCGTAAACTCTGGTTGGGAGCCCTTCCAGATCTTGCCCTGTACGTCTCTTCATTTGTACCCTTTTCGCTCTAATAAAGTTGTAATCCTAAGTATAGAGCTTTCCATGAGTTCTGTGAGTCATTCTAGTGAACTATCAAATCCAAGGGAGCAGTGGGAGCCAGCAGGTCAGAAGTCAAGGGGGCCATGGAGAACCTTGAGCTTATGGCTGGCATTCTGAGGGAGTAGTGGGAAACTCTGAATTTGTAGCCAGCAGGTCAGAAGTGAGGGTGTCATAGGGATTCCCAGGCCTATCGCTGATCTCTGGAGGACTGTGCTCTTTAGCTTGTGAGATCTGGCCTAGTTCCGGGTGGTAAGGGTCAGAGGAAGAAGTGCTGCATGTGCAGCTGGTATCAGAACAGAAGTGGCACAGGGGAACAGAACTGATAATAAATTGATTTGGATTGATCCTTACAGTTTGGTGTCAGAAGAGTGAGAAGTGGGATTTGATTTTCCCAGCTAGTACTATTATAGAGATGGAGAAACCAAGATATAGGCAGGTTGAGTGCTTTTGTTGTTGTTGGTTGCCACTGAATGGATTCTGATGCATAGTGACACTATGACAGAGTAGAACTGCCCCATAGGGTCTTCTAGGCTGTAATCTTTACGGGAGCAGATTGCCAGGTCTTTTCTCCTTCAGTGCTGCTGAGTGGGTTCAAATTGCCAACCTTTTGGTTATCAGCCAAGTGCTTAATCATTGCACCACCAGGGATAGACAGGTTGAGTAACTTGAGCAAAATCACACGGCTAATCAGTCAGGAGATGGTGAACGTCTAATTGGTCTACAGCGATAAGGATAGTTGCATCACATAGTCCTGATCTCTCCTTCTGGTGTGATGTGGTGTGCAGACATAAAGCCTAGAACAGCTGCCACCATTTTGCCATGATGAAGGAAGCCAGAAGAGGATGAAGCTTACAGAAAAAGTTAAACTTAACTGACAGAATCACAGAGCCTAAATTAACTGCTTCTGAAATTCACTCTACCTCTGGACTTTTCAGTTACATAATTCAATAAATCCCCTTTAAATTTTAAGTCAATTTGACTTGAGTTTTTTGTTGTTTGAAACCTAACTGATGCATGGAGCTTAAATCTCAATGCCCAGTAGCTATTCCCCCTTCTTTTGTTAACGGGATCCCATTTTCTTTGGGGAGGCACCCCTCCCCACCAGTCCACTAATTATCTACCAGCTTATGGAGTGGACCTGCATGGCAGAGATGTTTATTGTCCTCCAATATCCATCCACTTTCTTCCCTAGTAACAGAACTCCCAATTTTAGCTGTGCACAGCATCTTTTGTATTTAGATGTGACTAGTGACTAAGTTTTGGCCAATAAGATATAAGCAGAGTGTTGTGTCCATCTTCAGGGAAATGCCTTTAAAGGGAGGGAATGTACCCTTCTTCCTCCCATATCTGGCTAGAAGACAGACTAATGGCTGGAACTGGAACAACCATATTGGGTTACAGAATAGAACTCATGAACTGAGGTGGGCCTAGAAGTAAATTGGGCTCTTGGCACTGAGGAGCACCATGCCAGGCAGAGACTAGTTACCTCTGGATTTCTTTCTTTTTTTTTTTTTTGAGTTTATACTGATATTACCTCATTTATTAACTTTTGACTAAGAAGACTGGGATCCAGGTCTCAGGCTCTAGATGAGAGGTCTGGGAAATAGACTCAGGGCACTAGCAATGACAGGATTTGAAACTAGGCTACATTGAACTGATCTCAGAATATTAAAGTTTAGATCTGAAAGGAGAAACATATAGCCCACCGGCTGAGGATCCAGCAGGTAGAAATCCAAGTAATTCCCTTTCCAATAAATAGTTCACAAAGTGTGGTTCCTGTACCAATAGCCCAGCACTGCCTGGCAAAAACACCAAATCCATTGCTGCAGAGTTGATTCTGACTCACAGAGACCCGACAGGACAGAGTAGAACTGCCCCATAGGGTTTCTAAGGCTGTTAATCTTTATGGAAGCAGACAGCCACATCTTTCTCCTGCAGAGCAGCAGGTGGGTTCAAAGCACCAACCTTTCAGTTGGTAACTGAGTGTTTTAACCACTGTGCCACCAGGGCTCCACCACCATTAGTAACTGGTTGCAAATGCAAATTTTCAGCCCTACTCCAACCTAAGAAATCAGGAACTTGGGGGTGGGAGAACTAGAGATAATTCTGATGTTCCAGATAATATTGATACTCACGAAGTTTGAGAACCACACCTGTAGACTTCTCACCTTTACCTCCCACTCACAAGTATCCTGATATCCACAGAGCGAAGCCATTAGCCTAGACACAGCTTCCTATTTTTAATACTAGAGCCTTGTGTTGGATGTGGTAGGAAAGCAACAGTCTCAGAATGCTTTTCATCTTGTTTTTCATGTTGCATATGTCATAGAACAGATTATTGTTGAATTGCATATATGCAAATTAATTTAAGACAGATTTAAAATAGATTATAAATTATGACTGAGGCAGCAAGTCTAGGTGGACTGGGATCCAGAAGAGAATGAGAAAGAAACAATCAATGACTTACTTGGAGTCCCTGGGTGATGTAAACAGTTAAGCACTTGGCTGCTAACCGAAATGCTGGGGGTTCGAGTCTACCGAGAGGCACCTGGCATGTAGTTCTATTCTGATACGCATGCGGTTGCCTGGAGTGTTGACAACAACTGTTTTTTTTTTGTTTTTTTGGATTTTTTTTTACTATAGCCAGGAACAAAAGAAGAAAAACAAAGCAATGAGTAAGCTCTAAGAAGTAATTCTCATCCTTGAGCTCTCTTGCATGAAAAACAAAAAAGATTTTACAATACAGGTTTTTATATTTCTTCTGAATGAAGAAAATGACTTCAAAGTTACTAAGTTAAAACAGGCAAAGAAAAAAGTAGAGTGTCGTGAAAAGAAAATCAAAGTAGACCAATCAATCCTCGCACGTAGCCGTGGTTAAGCAATTGACTACTAACCCAAAGGTTTGAACTCACCCAGAAGCATGTTGGAAGAAAGGCCAGGTGACCTGCTTCCAAAAGGTCACAGCCTTAAAAACCCTATGGAGCACAGTTGTACTCTGAAACATATGGACTTGACAGCAACTTTGTTTTTTAAAATAGTCTAGAGCAACTGGTTTGGTTTATTTGTGTTTTGGGGTTTCTGTCTTGTTTTGTTTTTCTTTTTTATAGTGTAGAGCAGAATCAATACTGGAAAACTGAATGAAAAATGAAATAAAAACTTATGTAGAACAGGCAAGCAATTACTACAGTAAAGATAAAACTCTGAGAAAGATAAAGATACAAGAGTCCATCATTGTATATGGAGTAAGAAAGGAAATGTAATCATAGCATATACTGCTTGACTCAGCAGTAACTAACACAACATCATCATAAGGTAAAGCCTGAATATCGATTGAACAAAAATATCATATAACTATATTGGGAGATTATAGCGAGTGAAAGTTAGTGCTGAGGTGTTGTAAAGGTGATAAATACTTATTTTTTATTCTAGGAAGTCAATAGTGTAAGCATGGGGAAAACTCCAGGAGAAACAGATAAAAGAAGTTGGAAAGGAGACTCAAAAGTGGCGAGAGCTGGAATGGGGAGACCAAAGTTTTCTCGTTGTAAGCTTGCAGTACTATATGACATCTTAAACTGTGTGCTTCTATTATGTTGACAAAGCAAAAAAATTAAAACATTAACTGTAGAAAGAGCCTATCTAGCAGAACCTGGTCTAGTGTTCTGAAATACTGAACTTGATAGGATTCTAAAACAGTAAGTATATTTAGTTTTGAAATTAGGACTATAAATTGGAAGGGATTACAAAAGTCTGTGTTCAAGTTGTCAGTAACAGGTGTGACTGATGCTATAAAGTTCAGGGAATAATTTTTACCTCAGTAAACTGCTCGGGTTATCACATTCAGAGAAGAACCCGAAACGATGAGAGCGAAGGAAGAGCCACCAACAAGAGCTGATATCTGAATTTCCACAGTAACATACATCACACGATACTACTATGACAACCACAGAGATGTCAACTGCAGCTATATTTTGCCCATCATACCTGAAAACTTACAGCCCTGTGGATTCCCTGTTTCTCTCTCATCCTATATGTTCTTCTCCATGTCTCCTGTCTCTTCTTCATTCTTTCTCTCACAACTTCCACTCTTTCCATATTATCTAGCCATAATATTTATTTATTCATTTGGTTATTGAAAAAAAGCTCAGCTTCGTATCCTTAATTTAAAACATGAAGCTATTGGACTGTGTGTATTGTTCTCACCAAGGAAAAATAATATTTAATTAAACTGCTTTTCTTTTTTCTCCCATGGAGCACCTGGTGGGTTCCAACCACCAACCCGCTGGCCAGCAGCCGAGCACACAAACATTACACCACCAGGGCTCCTTTCAAATTCTGTAAGTTTTTTGGGTTTTGTGTGTGTGCGTGTTTTAGACAAAGGTTTACCGAGCAAATTAGTTTCTCATTAAACAATTAACTCACATACTGTTTTGTGACATTGGTTGGCAACCTCATGACGTGTCAATGCTCTCCCCTTCTCGACCTTGGGTTCCCCATTACCAGCCTTCCTGTCCCTTCTTGCCTTCTCATTCTTGCCCCTGAGCTGGTGTGCCCATTTAGTCTTGTTTTGTTTTATGCCCCTGTCTAGTCTTTGGCTGAAGGGTGACCTTCAGGAGTGACTTCAGTACTGAGTTAAGAGGGTGTCAGGGGGCCATACTCTCAGGATTTCTCCAGTCTCTGTCAGATGAGTAAGTCTGGTCTTTTAGTGAGTTAAAATTTTGTGCTACATTTTTCTCCAGCTCTGTCAGGGACCCTCTATTGTGATCCCTATCAGAGCAGTCAGTGGTGGTAGCTGGGCACCATGTAGTTGTGCTGGACTCAGCCTGATGGAGGCTGTGGTGGTTGTGGTTCATTAGTCCTTTGGACTAATCTTTCCCTTGTATCTTTAGTCTTCTTCATTTTCTGTTGCTCCCAAAGGGGTGAGACTAGTGGAATATCTTAGACGGCCGCTCACAGGCTTTTAACATCCCAGACACTACTTACCAAGGTAGAATGTAGAACATTTTCTTTATATACTATGTTATGCCAGTTGAGCTAAATATCTCCCAAGACCATAATCCACAGCCCTCAGCCAGGTAATTTGGTCCCTCAGGGAGTTTGGATTTGTCTATGAAGCTTCCATGACATCACCTTTGTCAAGTTGTGCTGACTTCCCCAGTATTGTGTACTGTCTTGTCTTTCAACAAAGTTACCACTTATCTACTGTCTAGTTAGTGTTTTTCCTGCCCCACCGCTTCTCTCCCTCTAACCATCAAAGATTGTTTCTCTCTGTATGTAAAGCTTTTCATGAGTTTTTATAATAGTGGTCTCATACGGTATTTGTCCTTTTGTGATTGACTTATTTCACTCAGCATAATGCCCTCCAGATTCATCCATGTTGTGAAACGCTTCCCAGATTCATCATCGTTCTTTATCATTGCATAATATTCCGTTGTGCATATGTACCATAGTTTGTTTATCCATTCATTGATTGATGGGCACTTAGGGTTGTTTCCATCTTTTTGCTATTGTGAACAATGCTGCAATGAACATGGGTGTGCGTATGTCTATTTGTGTGATGGCTCTTATTTCTCTAGGATATATTCCTAGTGGTGGAATTGCTGGATCATATGGTATTTCTATTTCTAGCTTTTTAATGAAGTGCCATATCATTTTCCAAAATGCTTGTACCATTTTGCATTCCCACCAGCAGTGCATAAGAGTTGCAATACCCCCACAGCCTCTTCAACATTGTTATTTTCTGCTTTTTTGATTAGTGCCAGTAATGTTGGGGTGAGATGGTATCTCATTGTGGTTTTAATTTGCATTTCTCTAATGGCTAGCAATGGCAAGTATTTCCTCATATGTCTGTTACCTGTCTGAATGTTTTCTTTGATGATGTGTCTGTTCATATCCTTTGCACGTTTTTTAATTGGATTATTTGTCTTTTTGTTATAGAAGTGTTGGATTTTCTTTTAGATTTTAGAGATTGTACCTTTGTTGGATTTGCCATAGCCAAAATTTTTTTCCCAGTCTGTAGGTTCTCTTTTTGCTCTTTTGGTGAAGTCTTTTGATGAGCATAAGTGTTTAATTTTTAGAAGATCACAGTTTTCTAGCTTATCTTCTGGTGTTTGTGTATTGTTAATTATGATATGTATCTTATTTATGTTGTGTATTAAGGCCTCTAGGGCTGAACCTATTTTTTCTACCATGATTTTATACTTTTTGGTTTTATATTTAGGTCTTTGATCCATTTTGAATTAGTTATTGGGTATGGTGTGAAGTATGGGTCCTGGTTTTTTTGTTTTAAAGATGGACATTCAGTTTTTCCAGCACAATTTGTTAAAAAGACTGTCTTTTCCCCATTTAGTGGATTTTGGGCCTTTGTTGAAGATCAAGTGACTATAGATGGATGGGTTTACATCTGGGTTCTCAATTCTGTTCCACTGGTCAATGTGTCTGTTGTTGTACTAGTGCAAGGCTGTTCTGACTACTGTCTTAGTCATCTAGTGCTGCTATAACAGAAATACCACAAGTGGATGGCTTTAACAAAGAGAAATTTATTCTCTCACAGTCTAGTAGTCCAGAAGTCCGAATTCAGAGTGTCAGCTCCAGGGGAAGGCTTTCTTTGTCTGTCATCTCTGGAAGAAGGTCCTTGTCATCAATCTTCCCCTGGTCTAAGAGCTTCTCAACACAGGGACCCCGACTCCAAAGGATATGCTCTGCTCCTGGCACTACTTCCTTGGTAGCATGTGGTCCCCCTGTCTCTCTGCTCATTTCTCTCTTTTATATCTCAAAAGAGATTGACTCAAGACACAACCTAATCTTGTAAATTGAGTCCTGACTCATTAACATAATTGCCTCTAATCCTGCCTTATTAACATCATAGAGGTAGGACTTTACAACACATAGGAAAATTACATCAGATGACAAAATGGTGGACAATCACACAATACTGGGAATCATGGCCTAGGAAAGTTGATACATATTTTGGGGAGACACAATTCAATCCATGACAAGTACCATAGCTGTATACTACGTTCTGAGTTCAGGTAGTGTGAGGCCTCCTACTTTATTCTTCTTCTTCAGTAGTGCTTTACTTATTCGAGTCCTCTATCCTTTCCATATAAAGTTAATGATTAGTTTTTCCATCTTGCTAAAGAATGCTGTTGGTATTTGAATCAGGATTGCATTGTATTTGTAGATTGCTTTGGGTAGAACTGACATTTTCACGATGTTGAGTCTTCCCATCCATGAGCAGGGTATATTTTTCCATTTATGTAGGTCTCTTTTGGTTCTTGCAGTAGTGTTTTGTAGTTTTCTTTGTACAGGTCTTTTACGCCCCTAGTTAGATTTATTCCTAAGTATTTTATCTTTTTAGGGGCTATTATAAATGGTATTGCTTTCCTGATTTCCTTTTCATAGTTCTCTTTATTAGTGTATAGGAATCCAACAGATTTTTGTATGTTTAACCTTTATCTGGCTACTCTGCTGAATCTTTCTATTAGTTCCAGTAGTTTTCTTGTGGAGTCTTTTGGGTTCTGTATATATAGTATCATATAATTCACAGATAGGGACAGTTTTACATCTTCCTTAACAATTTGGATGCCCTTTATTTCTTTTTCTTGCCTTATTACTCTAGCTTGGGCTTCCAGCACAATGTTAAATAGGAGTGGTGATAAAGGGCATCCTTGTCTTGTTCCTGTTCTCAAGAGGAATGTTTTCAGCCTCTCTCAGTTAAGAATGATGTTAGCTCTTGGTTTTGTATAGATGCCCTTTATTATACTGAGGATTTTTCCTTCTATACCTATTTTATCGAGAGTTTTCATCAGGAATAGTTGATGGGCTTTATCAAATGCCTTTTCTGCATCAATTGAAATGATCATGTGATTCTTTTCTTTTGTTTTAGTTAGGTGGTGAATTAAGTTGATTAATTTTCTAATGTTGAACCATCCTTGCATACGTGGTATGAATCCCACTTGGCCAGGGTGTATTATTTTTTTGATGGGATGCTGAATTCTATTGGCTAGAATTTTGTAGAGAATTTTTGCATCTATATTCATGAGAGATATTGGTCTGTAATTTTCTTTTTTTTGTGGTTTCTTTGCTTGGTTTTGGTATCAGGGTTATGCTGGCTTCATAGAATGATTTTGGGAGTATCCCTTCCTTTTCTATGTTCTTGCAGTGAATTAATTAGTTCTGTGTGTGGCCTTCCTATCCATGGTCTTGTAACTCCTACTCAGATGATTGGGCAGGACTGTGTGATAGGGTAATTGTGGCCTACCAAGGGGATTGGTCAGTTTTGCCTTAAAAAAGAGCCAATTCCAGAACACAGAGGAAGAGCCCACCACCACTAAGGAAGGAGAGACCTGACAGCAGACACCTGGCAGCAGAGACCTGGAGCAGGAGATGGTGTGGTGGGCTTCCCTGCCCACAGAGAAAGAAGGCTGAGTGCTGTTGGGCAAAGACTGAGGGTTAGGGAGAGGCATGCCTGCAAGCAGAATTGGGAAGAGGTTGTCCTGATGAAAGAACTGTATCCTAAGTGTTCCTGAGACTGCACTGTAACTGTTACTTCCCTTATGATAAACCCCATAATCAGGAGTATGGTCTGTGAGATCTGTGTGGCCATTGCAGTGAATTATCTAACCCAGCAGAGAAGTAGAGAGTGTTGTGTGGGGGACGGTTGATGTCAAAATTAGTAAAGATGGTGGAAAGAGAAGGTTTGTCTGGCCTCCACCTCATGAGAGTCAGCCTTGCATTGTTGATCTTTATTCTCCTTTCCCCTTGTGAAGTTAGAGGAGGTCAGACACTGCCCCCAAGCCATTTTTACAGTCCTGAAATAGTTTGAGTAGTACTTCTCTGAATGTTTGGTAGAATTCTCCAGTGAAGCCATCTGGGCCAGGATTTTTTTTTTGTTGGGAGTTTTTTTATTAACTTTTCAATCTCTTCTCTTGTCATGGGTCTCTTCAGATTTTCAACCTCAGTTTGTTAGACTTTATGTTTTTATTCTTTATTTTGATGAGAAGGTTTGTCATCTTTCTTTGTGGTTACCTTGAAATTTACCTCTATCTTCCTAAGTTTAAACAGGTCCTTTATTACTTGATATCTCCTTGACTTCCTCTCCATTTGAAAGTTCTATACCTACACCGTTTATACCCTCTTTTGTTGTTCTGACATTGTTGTCATTTACAGATCGATCTCTCTGGTTCCATGTTGTAAATCTTTTAGTTCTGTTTTATCCTTGAGAGTTCATTACCTAGGTTGGTATCTGGCTGATGCTGTCCTGTGTCCTAGATTCATGTTGTTGTCTGATGTTGTTGGTTCTCTAACTGAAGGATTCCCTTTAATAATTCTTGTGAGTTTGGTTTGGTTTTTTACATATTCCCTTAATTTCTGTTTATCTGAAAATGCCCTAATTTTGCCATCACATTTGAGTGAGAGTTTTGCAAGATATATTATTCTTCATTGGCAGTTTTTTCTTTCAAGGTTTTATATATGTCATCCCATTGCCTTCTTACCTGCATGGTTTCTGCTGAGTAATCAGAGCTTAGTCTTATTGTTTCCGCTTTGTATGTGACTTTTCATTTTTCTCGAGCTGCTCTCAGGATTCTTTTTCTTTGGTTTTAGTGAGTGTGATTATGATATGTCTTGGTGATTTTCTTTTGGGGTCTATCCTATATGGAGTTTGTTGAGCTTCTTGGATGGTCAGCTTTTCATCTTTCATGATATTAGGGAAGATTTCTGTCAGCAAATCTTCAACGATCTGCCCTGTTTTTGGTTTTCTCCTCCTGTTCTCGAACTCCAATCACACACAAATTTTTGCTTTTGATTGTATCTCACATTGTTCTCAGGTTTCTTCATTTTTCTTCATTCTTGTCTCTGATTTTTCTTCAAACAAAGTGGTAGCCAAGGGTTTGTCTTCAATTTTGCTGATCCTGTCTTCCAGTGTTTCATATTTGCTCCTAAAATTTCTACTGCACTGTCCATTTCTGAAAACTTATTGTTTATCTTTTGGATTTCTAATTGCTGTTTTTGTATGATTTCTAGTTGTTTGTTTATTTTGACATTTTGTTCCTGTATTATTTTCCTGAATTATTCCATTGCTTTGTCTGTGTTTTCCCTGATTTTGTCTATTTTTTCCTTATTTTTGTATGCATTTTCCTTCATCTCTGGGAAAGCCCTGAATATTAGACTTTTGAATTCCCTATCAGGTAGTTCCAGTGTCTTTTCTTCTACCAGAAGGTCATTTGGTGTTTTATTTTTGTCATCCTGTTCTGTTTTTTTAATATGTTTTGATATTGTCTGCTGTCTTCTGGACATTCAAGAATTATTTTCTTTATTTATTGATTGTAGATTTTTTTCATTCTGCTTTTTTGTTTTATTTGGTTATGTCTGGGCAGGTAGGCTGGGTGTGGTTTGTTGCTTGCTCATCTGTGGACATGATACTTTTAACCACCTTGTCCAGGTGGGCAGGACCAGCTGCTCAGCTATGGTGGAGCAAGGCAGGTCCAGTGGGGTGGGGGGTTGGGCGGGGATGGGTCATTTATAGCACAAACTTGGGCCAATAGGGAGGGGCCAAGGGACAGTTAAGTGCAGAGTCTGGCAGTCTGGTGCCACTCAAGGGTGTGGCGCTTGGCACGTGGTGCAGATAGGAAGCAGGGAGAGAGGAAGCGATGTGTGGAGCTAAGTGGATGGCAAAAAGAAGAGAAAGAAGAGTGAGAAACAGAAGCAAAAAAAGAAAAAGAAAAAGAAATGAAGGAAAAAAGAAAAAAGTAAATAAAATGACAGTGCGGTAGGATTTGGCAGGTGGGGCAGACCTTGCGAGGGCACGTGCCAGTGACTCTCTAGCCAAGTGGTGTGGTACAGCCTGTCAAGAAGGGGCAGGGATGGCACACAGGGCTAGCTGGGTGGGATAAAGGAAAGGAAGGAAGGGAGAGAGAGAGAGAAGAAACAAAAAAAAAAATCCAGAAAAACAATAACAAAAAAAAAAAAATGGCACTGAAGAAGCCATCTGGTAGGGGGTAAGGCAGACCCAGGTGGCACTGAGCTGTTGTCTCTTCAGCCTAATGACCATGGCCCATTGGAAAACGGTGGAGACCGCACAGAGGGAAGAAGGACGGGGGTGGGAAAGCATGTATCCCTTGTTACTGGTGCTCTGTCTCCTGTTGCGAGATTTGTAACATTACCTTCCTGTACTCCTTGTTCACTGTTCTTGCTTGCTGAGGTCCGTGATGATGAATCTGTGCCACGTTAGCTAGTAGGGGACCTCCACTCTATAGCTCTCCTTGTTCTCTGTTCCTCTATCAGTTTCTTATTCCATTTGGTACTTGGTCGAGTTCTTTATTCCTTCATTTGACACTTACAGTTCCAGGATTGAGATTTGTGTCTATTTTACTTAGTTTGTCGGGTCTTTGCTGTAGAGGGACAGCATGGTGCTTCTGACCATAGCACCATGTTGGCTCTGCCTTCTAAACTACTTCTTCAAGTGCACACAATCAATTTTTTTATTTTTCAAAATTTATTCTTCACCTATTAAAATGGCATTATAAATAACCTTTGATTTATATTTTTTCTGAGGGTTTATGCCCTCAGTTAAAAACAGTTCCCCAGACCTGAAACATACCTTATTTCTGAATATAAGATACTTCTTAGAAGTAATTTAGAGGTTTCTTGAAATTCAATAAAGTTACTGTTCAGAATTATCACTTTGGTGCCTGGAGACCTAAGAAAACTATTAGACCTTCTGAAGTCCAGGTCCAAAATCTCTTACTTAAAACTTTTGTGGCCAGATACATTGCAGAATTTGAGTCTATTACTTAACACACTGAGCAGGGTCTGGGGCAGCATCTGAGAATAAAACACACTACTATCTATGCAACAGAGCATATGAATATTCACACTGAGTGGGATAAAGAATTACTATAAGTTGCCTCATGTTAGATCAAATCGAGATTGCTGCCAAATGGGATGTAATCAAGAAGGGTTTTGCTTCCCAAGAAATTATAAGAAAAAAATCAGGTTTTCAGTATTTGATTTTGGGGATTATGGATAAGAGATTGTTGTTCATTCATTCCTAAGGGATACATTAAGTATTGGTAGGATCTGGTTTTTGCAACAAAAATGAAATAAAAAATAACACTCTGTTTAAGTTAAAATCACATACATTGGGGGTGCTGTGTGTGTATGAGACAGAGAGAGAACCAGAGATCCTTATGCTTATTTTTGGTCAGTAATTGAACACTGATTCCCTTTATCATCCAAGCATTATCTTAAAAATTTTTTTTCAGTAATCAAATTTACTAAAATGATTTTTATTAAGTGTCCCCTTGACTTTTTCCTGTGTAGTTGATTTTCCAACTTGTAATCCAGAATCTAATTACAGCTTTTATCCAATACCTATGTCTTCACAGTTTATCATTAGTTTTCATCTGGCCACGTGGTAACAAAATATTTCTAGAACTGAAATACATCAACGGAAACTTATCTGTGACCTATACTATCATTTACTGTACATTAATTATTACCATAATCTTTGTCTTTTTTTTTTAATGAGCAAGAATAGATACAAAGAGAAACCAAAGACAGTCAAAAGGTCTTTAAAAAGTAAGCACTGGATTTTCTTTTTTTTTAAGCTAAGAATGATAACTGGAATTTGAATGCCAAGAGATACATGTCGAATGAGTGAAACATAAAGTAGAAATTTCCCTTTTATCTTTTGTGCCAGCATGAAGGAAATGGCCAGTCTGAGGCTACACTTTTCTGAGGAAATATTTTCCTGTTATTGTTGGGATAGTCCCTGTCTAATTTCCTTGAATTAGCCAAAGATAATTATTAGACTTCCCCAATGTGAACCATTCATAGAAACAAAACCTTTCTCTCCCTTTACAGTAAAGGTCCATCACCTTAACCCATCGCCGTCAAGATGATTCCAACTCATAACAACCCTGTAACCACCCTAGAGGACAAAGTAGTACCGTCCCAGAGGGTTTCCAAGGCTGTAATCTTTACAGAAGCAGATTGCCACCTCTTTCTCCTGAGGAGAAGCTGGTGGGTTCAAACCACCAACCTATTGGTTAGTAGTGGAGCACTTTACCATTGCTCCACCAAGGATCCTCCTATTATCTTATTGAATTTAATTCTGAATTTTGAAATACAGCATTATATGTAGAAAAACATGCATGCATCTTATACTGTTGCACTTAGAATCGAGAAAGAAAAAAAAAGACAGCCTCTGACATTCAAAAGTTGGCCATAACTAGGCCAACTTACCCTCATAACTAGGCCATGTGGTTCTCCTAATATACACAGATCATCTCACAGAGTTATCAGTCTCAGCCAAGGTTACTCTGAGACCATGATAAAATGAGGGCCTTTCTTAATTTTACCTAAGGACAAAGTCTATGTGTTACCCACAAAACATCAAACATCTCGTCTCTCAGCCAAAATGATTGACTGCTACTTACCAACCAATTACATGTTTATTCTCATTGTCATTTCCCTTCCTTATAGAGATTCACTGAGATACCCAATCATAGAATTACCCTTGCTTTCTGACAACACGCAATCCTGAACAAATCCCCACTTCTGCAGACCTTTCCCCAAGTTACCTAACCAAAGCCCAAATTCTATATAATAGATTCTTTCTAAAACTCTCTTACTGAGATAATATATGGTTTCCTACAGTACAGTCAGCTGCTAACCCAAAGGTTGGAGGTTCAGACTCAGCCACTGGCTTCACAGAATAAAGGCCTGGCAAACTGCTTCTGTAAAGATTATAGCCAGGAAAATCCTATGGCGCAGTTCTACTCTGTAACACATGGAGTGTCATGAGTCAGGGGCTGACATGATGGCAGCTAACAACAGCAGCAAATGTTCTGTCAGTGCAACAAGTAATAAGCCTAACTTGTTCAACTACAGGTGTGTTCTTGGTGGTCAATCATGTTAATTTAAAAAAATGAAAGTCTCTTTCATGTGAATGCCTATAGCCCTTTTCTGCAAGTTATAGAATGGGTCTGGAGAAGCAAGTTAATGATTAATCCAGCAGCTTATCTAATAGTTCAGTGCTCCATTCTAACACACCTAGCTGTTACTTGGCATTGTTTAATCTCTTGAGAAGTCAAACACCATCAACTATTGGGTTTATATATTACTTATACGCTTAGATTTAGTCAATTTAGAAATGGTAGTTGAAAATAAAGCTGCACGTCTTACTTTCATCAAACGCTACAAAGTAAAAATTGTGCTTAGATAACTTTGAGAACATAATGGCCTCTATTATTGAGCACTCACTATATGCCAGTATTAAAAAAAAACAGCCACTGACATTCAGAAATTGGCCTTACACTCATAACTAGGCCATGTTATTCTCCTATTAGATATGAGCCATCTCACAGAACATCAGCCTGAGATAATGTTACTCTGAGGTCATGACAAAATGAGACAAAATACAGCCCCTTCTTAATTTTGCCTAAGCATATCAATAAAACCAAAAGCCACTGCCATCAAGTCAATTATGACTCATAGCAGCCCCATAGGGTTTCCAAGGCTGTAAATCTTTATGGAAGCAAACTGCCACATCTTTCTCCCACGAAACGCTGGTGGTTTCGAACCGCTGACATTTCAGTTAGCAGTCGGGGGCTTTAATCACCGTGCCACCCGGGCTACTTAAGCACATTAATAGAGAAAGGAAATTTAGGAAGGCTAAGTAATCACAGCTCTCGCATTGTGTAGCATTTTTTTTTTTTTTTACTCATAAAGGAATGTTGCTACCCCACTAGACTGACATAACTGGAAGCAAAATTATGCCTGAATTAATATATAAATATACCAATCTTTAGAACAGTACTTAGTGCTACTCAGTCAGTAACAAATTGCTGTTGTGTTGATTCCGATTCTTGGTGACCACATGTGTGTTAGAGTAAACTTGTGCTCCCCTGGGTTTTCAATGTCTGATTTTTTCAGAAATATATCGCCAGGCTTTTCTTCCAAGGCGCCTGTGGGTGGACTCAAATCTGCAACATTTTGGTTAGGCTGACTGCGTTAACTGTTTGCACCACCCAGGGACTCCTAATGAGGGGCTATTATTATATAAACCTATTTTTCTTTATTTTAAACCTTGAGGTACTTTATTGATTAAAATTTATAATGACATGTCAACAAATTTTCAGCCCAAAGTAGGTGTTCATTCAAGTCTCCAGAAAAATCCCTGTGTGTTATAAACCGAAGTTCTTAAAAAATTCATAACATAATAAAAACATAAAATAAAATTAAAAAAAACTCAGCAATGGAGTATTTTTTGGAATAAGAGAAAAATGCATTCCATAAATACTTCAAATAAAACCAAACTAAGAAAAATGTTTATTTCTTAAAGTTGATTCCAAGTTCTCATGGTTCCTTATGTCTGAGGGTAGTAAACACAAGTCCTCAGCACAGGATTAATATCAGACAATTTATAACACTCACCCTGACAGCATATAAACACACCATGGGAAACAGATGCTGCTCTACATGAAATAGATATTTCAATGGCAGTGAAAACAAGGCAGACATATTGGCGTCTTTACCTGCTCATGATCCACACGACAGTCATATAATTATCTTCTTTTTCTTCTTGTCAATCTATCCAAAAATCCAAAAAACCAAACGCATTGCCATCAAGTCGATTCCAACTCATAGCGACCCTACAGGACACAGTAGAACTGCCCTATAGGGTTTCCAAGGCTGTAAATCTTTATGGAAGCAGACTGCCACATCTTTCTCCTGCGGAGCAGCTAGAGGTTCAAACTGCTGACCTTTCAGTTAGCAGCCACACTTAACTACTGTGCCACCTTGGCTCCTTTGCCATTCTATAGACTGTTAAAATTTTCTTGATAGTAATTTCTAACAATGGATGACATCTTTTGTTTTGTTTCACAAGAAGTGTTCAAACTACTGGCAAATAATAAAATTGTCTAATGATTACTTGTTATTCTAATTATCTAAATTTTACCATTGTATTTCTTTTAAAAGCTTTCTCTACACACCACCATTTTTAACACTATCTTTTTATATATTAGCCATTCATTTAAGGACCCACGATTCAATGAGAGTTCCTTCAGGAAGAGCAGCTGGTAATATTAATTGGTTTTTACTTTCTTCTACCTTTAAATTTTGAAGCATGTGAATGTATTATCCATTTAAACAATTAAATAAACTAAATTAAATTAAATCTTAAAAATTGAGTAGACTCTTGTAATCACAGAAAATAGCTTTGGTCCTAATAAGACAGTCCAAAGAATAAAAGAAACATCTCAGTAAAAGGCTAATAATCAGGATTTGTTATCCCAATTAGTACCCGTTGTTGACTAATCTGAATTATCTATCCCCCATGCACTAATCAATACCAGAATTCCCTGCTAGCTGAAATTGAGACTACAGACGTCCTCACCTCCCTTTCCTTGCTTGCTACCAATGGAGACACTGCTGTAGCATACGCTTTATCTTCCAGTTCTTTAGCAACTAGAAAACCCACCGAAAAAAAGAAAGACAGAGTTGTCAGAGTCAGTGACTACGGATCCTTATGTCATCTCCCCTTTAGAACACCAGCCCCTGAGTTCTCTCCCTTGGCTGTGCTCCTATGAATGTATGTCTGACTTAATCAGCTCCCAGCCATGGCTGGAAGGAGGCAGTGTATATGAGGCCCACCATAAGATGGAGCTCATCTTTGCAGACATAGTTTTTTTTTTTTTTTAAATTGTGTTTTTGGTGAGCCAATAAGTTTCACATTGAAAAATTTATACACAAATTGTTTTGTGACATTGGTTGCAATCCCTGAAATGTGTCATCACTCTCCCCCTTTCCCTGTGGGTTCCACGTGTCCATTCGTCCAGGTTTCCTGTCCGTTCCTGCTTTCCAGTCTTTGCTTTTGGGCAAGTTATGCTCATTTGGTCTTGTATACTTGATTAAACTAAGAAGCATGTTCTTCACATGTATTATTATTTGTTTTATAGGCTTGTCTAATCTTTGTCTGAAAGGTGGACTTTGGGAGTGGCTTCAGTTCTGAGTTAGCAGGGTATCCTAGGGCCATAGTCTCGAGTTCCTCCAGTCTCTGTCAGACCAGTAAGTCTGGTCTTCTTTTGTGAATTTGAATTTTGTTCGACATTTTTCTCCCACTCTGTCCAGAACCCTCTATTGTGATCTTTGTCAGAGTGGTCAGTGGTGGTAGCCAGGTAGCCAGGCACCATCTAGTTCTGGGCTCAGGCTAGTGGAGACTGTGGTTCATGTGGGCCATTAGTCTCTTGGACTGATATTTTCCTTGTGTCTTTGGTTTTCTTCATTCTCCTTTTCTCTAAACAGGATGGGACCAATAGAAGTATTTTAGATGGCTGCTCACAAACTTTTAAGACCCTAGATGCTACTCACTAAAGTAGGATGTAGAACATTTTCTTTATGAACTATGTTATGCCAATTGAGCTATATGGCCCCCAAGACCATGGCCACCAGCCCTCAGCCCAGTAATCTGGTCCCTGAAGGTGTTTGGTTGTGTCTAGGAAGCTTCTATGGCTTTGCCTTGGTCAAGTTGTGCTGACCTTACCTATATTGTGTGTTGTCTTTCCTCTCACCAAAGTTAACGTTTGTCTATTATCTCATTCGTGATTTCCCCTTCACACCCCTCCTCTCCCTCGTAACCACCAAAGGTTGTTTTTTTCTGTGTGTAAACTTTTTCTTGGGTTTTCATAGTAGTGGTCTCATACAATATTTGTCCTTTTGTGATTGACTTATTTCACTCAGCATAATGTCCTCCAGTTTCATCCATGTTATGAGGTGATTCACAGATTCATCATTGTTCTTTATCATTGCATAGTATTCCACTGTGTGTATGTACCATAGTTTGTTTATCCATTCGTCTGTTGATGGGCACTCAGTTTGTTTTCATCTTTTTGCTATTGTGAATAATGCTGCAGTGAACACTGGTGTTCATATGCCTATTTGTGTGACAGCTCATATTTGTCTAGGATATATTCCAAGGGGTGGAATTGCTGGATCATATGGTATTTCTATTTCTAGTTTTTTAAGGAGGCATCATGTCATTTTTTATAGTGGTTGTACCATTTTACATTCCTACTATCAGTGCATAAGAGTTCCAATCTTCCCATAGCCTCTCTAACATTTGTTATTTTCTGGTTTTTTGATTTGCACCAGTAACGCCAGGGTGAGATGGTATCTCATTGTAGTTTTGACTTGCATTTCTCTAATGGCTACTGATCGCAAGCATTTCCTTATGTGTCTGTTAGCTGCCTTAGTGTTTTCTGTGATGGAGTGTCCATATCCTTCCCCTATATTTTAATGGGATTATTTTTCTTTTTGTTATTGAGGTGTTGAAGTATTCTACAGATTTTAGAGATTAGACCCTTGTTGCATATGTCGTGGCCAAAAAATTTTTCCCAGTCTGTAGGTTCTCTTTTTACTGTTCTGTTGAAATCTTCTGATGAGCATAAGTTTTTAATTTTTAGGAGCTTCCAGTTATCTAGCTTATCTTCTGGTGTTTGTGAATTGTTAGTTATGGTTTGTATTGAATTTATGCCAAGTATTAGGTCCCCTAACGTTGTTCTTATTTTTAATTCCATGATCTTTATCATTTTAGGTTTTATATTTAGGTCTTTGATCCATTTTTGAGTTAGTTTTTGTGTATGGTGTGAGGTATGGGTTCTATTTCATTTTTTTAAAGATGGACATCCAATTTTGCCAGCACCATTTGTTGAAAGACTGTCTTTTCTCCATTTAATGGACTTCGGTCCTTCATCAAAGATTAGCTGACCATAGTCGATGGATCTATGTCTGGATTCTTGATTCTGTTCTATTGGTCTATATATCTGTTGTTGTACCAGTACCAGGCTGTTTTGACTACTGTGTCTGTATAGCAGTTTCTGAGATCAGATAGTGTGAGGCCTCCTACTTTGTTCTTTTTCTTTAATAATGTTTTGCTTATCTGGGGCCTCTTTCCATATAAAGTTGATGATTAGTTTTTCCATCTTGTTAAAGAATGCTGTTGGTATTTGGATCAGGATTGCATTGTATCTCCAGGTCGCTTTGGGTAGAATTGACATTTTCACAAATTTGAGTCTTCCTATCCATAAGCATGTATGTTTTTCCATTTATGTAGGTCTCTTTTGGTTCTTGCAGTAGTGCTTTGTAGTTTTGTTTGTATAGGTCTTTTACATCCCTGATTAGATTTATTCCTAAGTATTTTATCTTTTTAGGGGTAATTATAAATGGCATTGTTTTTCTGATTTCCTTTTTGAAGTTCTCTTTGTTGGTATATAGGAATCCAATTGATTTTTGTATGTTGATCTCGTATCCTGCTACTCTGCTGAATCTTTCTATTAGTTCCAGTAGTTTTCTTGTGGAGTCCTTTGGGTTCTGTATGTATAGTATCATATCATCTGCAAATAGGGATAGTTTTACTTCTTCTTCACCAATTTGGATGCCCTTTATTTCTTTTTCTTGCACTGTTACTCTAGCTAGGACTTCCGGCACAATGTTAAACAGAAGTGGTGATAAAGGGCATCCTCGTCTTGTTCCCATTATCAGCAGGAATGCTTTCACCTCCCTCCATAGAGAATGATATTGGCTGGTGGTTTTGTATAAAAACCAGAAGCCAAACCCATTGCTCTCAAGTCGATTCTGACTCATAGCAACCCTATAGGACAGGGTAGAACTGCCCCATACAGTTTCCAAGCAGTGCCTGGTGGATTTGAACTGCTGACCTTTTGGCTGGCAGCCATAACTGTTAACCACTATGCCACCAGAGTTTCCAGGTTTTGTATAGAAGCCCTTTATTATGTTGAGGAAATTCCCTTCTATTCCTATTTTACTGAGAATTCATATCAGGAATGGGTGTTGGACTTTATCAAATGCGTTTTCTGCATAAATTGAGATGATCATGTGATTCCTTTTTTTCTTGCTCTTCCTGCTATTGATTTCTACTTTTATGTGTTGTGATCAGACAGAATGCTTTGTATTATTTCAATGTTTTGGATTTTAAGAAGGGTTGCTTTTTGGCCTAAAATATGGTTTATTCTGGAGAATGTTCCATGTGTGTTAAAAAAGAACATATACTTTGCTGCTGTTGGGTAGAGTGTTCTATATATGTCTATGAGGTCAAGTTAGTTGATTTTGGCCTTTAAATCTTCTGTATCTTTGTTGAGTTTCTATATGCTCTGTCCTTTACTGAGAATGGTGTGTTGAAGTCTCCTGCTATTATTGTGGAACTGTCTATTTCCTCTTTTCAGTGCTATTAGAGTTTGTTTTATGTATTTTTGAGCCCTGTCATTGGGTGCATAGATATTTATTAAGGTTATGTCTTCCTAGTGGGTTGTCCCTTTAATCATTATATAATGTCCTTCCTTGTCTTTTATGGTTGATTTTGCCTTAAAGTCTATTTTATCTGAGGTTAGTATTGCTGCACTTGCCCTTTTTTGGTTACTGTTTGCTTGATATATTTTTTTCCAGCCTTTGATCTTGAATATATTTATGTCTTTGTTTCTAAGGAGTGTTCTCTTGTAGACAGCATATTAATTGGTCATGCTTTTTAATCCATCCTACCACTCTCTGTCTCTTTACAGATGCATTTAATCCATTTACATTCAATGTGATTATCAATAGGTATGAATTTTTTGCTGTAGTATTGTTGTGCTTTTTTTTGTGTGTGGTGCTGAAGTTTTCTTTTTTCCTCTTATTTTCCTGTGCTGCATTCCTTTTGTTTGCGGATTTTCTTTTCTTTCATTATTATAGATTTTGTGTTTACTGAGACTTTATGTTTTTCTTCTTTTTTATTCTGATGAGTAGGTTTGTTAACTTTCTTTGTGGTTACCTTGAAATTTACTTTTATTTTCCTAAGTTTGAACCAGTCTTTTATTACTTGATTTTGCCTTGACTTCCTCTCCATTTGAAAGTTCTCTACTGTTATGGATTGAACTGTGTCTCCCCAAAAATCTGTGTATCAATTTGGCTGGGCCATGATTCCTGGTATTGTGTGATTTTCCTATATGTTGTAAATCCTGCCTCTATGATGTTAATGACAGAGAATGGGCGGCAGTTGTGTTAGTGAGGCAGGACTCAATCTACAAGATTGGATTGTATCTTGAGGCAATCTCTTGAGATATAAAAGAGAGAAGCGAGCAGAGAGACGGGGGACCTCAGACCACCAAGAAAGCAGTGCCAGGAGCAGAGCACATCTTTTGGACCCAGGGTCCCTTCATAGAGAAGCTCCTAGTCCAGGAGAAGATTGATGAGAAGGCCGACAGAGAGAAAAAGCCTTCCTCTGGAGCTGATGCCCTGAATTTGGACTTTTAGCCTACTTTCTGTGAAGAAATAAATTTATTTTTGTTAAAATCATCCACTTGTGGTATTTCTGTTACAGCAGTACTAGATAACTAAGACTTATACCTACACCGTTAATTCCCCCCTTTTATTGTTTTGATGTTATTGTAATTTACAGATTGTTGTCTCTGTTTTAAGTCTTTTAGCTTTGTTTTATTATTGAGAGTTCTTTACCTAGATTAGTATTTGGCTGATGTTTCCCTGTGTCTTATACTCCAGCTGTTGTCTGATGTTGTTTGTTCTCTAACTGAAGGACTCCCTTTAATATTTCTTGTAGGTTTGGTTTGGTTTTTACAAATTCCCTTAATTTCTGTTTATCTGAAAATGTCCTAATTTTGTCATATTTGAGAGAGAGTTTTGCAGAACATATTATTCTTGGTAGGCAGTTTATTTTTTTTCTTTCAAGATTTTATATATGTCATCCCATTGCATTCTTGCCTGCATAGGTTCTGCTGAGCAGTCAGAGCTTAGTCTTAATGTTTCGCCTTTATAACTGACTTTTCATTTTTCTTGAGCTTCTCTCAGGATTCTTTCTTTGGCTTTGGTTTTGACAAGTGTGATTATATGCCTTGGTGACTTTCTTTTGGGGTCTATCTATATGGGGTTCATTGAGCTTCTTGGATGGGTCAGCTTTTTATCTTTCATGATATTTGAGAACTTTTCTGCCAGCAAATATTCAGCAATCTTTTCTGTGCTTTCCATTTTGTCCCCCTGTTCTACAGCTCTGATCAGATGCAAATTTTTGCTCTTGATTTTGTCCCACATAATTCTTAGATTTTCTTCATTCTTTCTCTCTTTTTTCCTCAGATAAACTGGTGTCCATAGATTTGTCTTCAATCTCACTAATACCATCTTCCATTGTTTCAAATTTGCTACTAAAACCTATTGAGTTGTCCATTTCTGAAATTTTGTTGTTTATCTTTTGGATTTCCAGTTGCTGTTTTTGTATGATTTCTAATTGTCTATTTATTTTGACATTTTGTTCTGGTATTCTTTTCCTCAATTCATCCTTTGCTTTTTCTGTGTTTTCCTTGATTTTGGCTATGTTCTCATTGGTTTTGTCTGTGTTGTCCATGGTTTTGTCTATTTTCTTTTTGTTTTTGTCCGTGTTTTCCTTGATCTCTTTCCTAGTCTCTTTGAAAGCCCTAAATATTAGTGTTTTGAATTCCATATTAGGTAGTTCCACTGCCTTTTTGTCTACTGGAATGTCATCTGATTCTTCATTTCATCACTTGCTGGAGCCGTCTTGTCCTGATTTTTTATGTTTTGATATTACCTGCTGTCTCTGAGGCGTTAAGGTATTATTTTCTTTATTTACTGATTCTATGTTTGTTTCATCCTGCTTTTTTGTTTTGTTTTGATATGTCAGGTGGGTGGACCAGGTGAGCTTTGTTACTTGTTCATCTGTGGGCACAACAACTCTCACCACCTTGTCTGGGTGGGCAGGGCAGCAGTAGGAAGGGTGAGCTCATTTCGCTGTACACTGGTTTGGCAAAGTGGCTGAGAGTGGACTGGGTGGGTACTGTCTACCTCCTAATGTTGGTCCAGTAGTGTGGGAACATTCGCCGCCCCTTACCAGATAGGCAGATGTATTGGACAGGGAGTGGTACAGGCTCACTTCCCTCTGTTCAGCAGCTGGTCAAGTGGCAGGAGGGGAGAGATAGTGCAGGCCCAGTGCAAGTGGCAGGCCTGAGGTGGGGACATTAGCCACAATGATAGTGTGAGGGCCAGCAGGATGGAGGGGTTGGCATACGGGTCTAGGTGGGGGGAAGAAGGAAAAGAGAGAGAAAGAAAAAGGTAGCCAGCAGGTAGGGGCGGGGTGGACCTGGAGGCTGGTGGGAAGGGGGGGAGGTGGTGTATGGGGTTATGTGAGAGGTAGAAAGTGGTGGGCCGGTAGCTCTCTACCCGTGTTGGTGTGATAAAGCCTGGCGGGAAGGGGAAGAAGTGATGTACAGGGTTACATGGGAGGGAGACAGAAAAGGAAGAAAGTGGAAAAAGAAAAAACAGTGGCATGGCAAGAGGTGGCAGGTGAGGGCAGGGCAGACCTGGGGTGATGGCAAGCTGGTAGCTCTGTAGCCAAGCAGCTCGGTGTGGCCTGTGGGGAAGGGGTAAGTGTGGCATACAGGGCTAGGTGAGAGGGAGAAAGAAAAGGAAGTAAGGGGAAAAAATGGCCCTGCAGGAGCCAGTGGGTGGGGGCGGGGCAGACTCTGCCTGGCAGCAGGCCTGTAGCTCTCTAGCTATGTCATGTTATTTGGCAGGGGACCTCCACTCTGTATTTCTCCTCATTCTCTGTTTTCCTTCAGTTTCTTCTTCCATTAGGTGTTTGATCTAGTTCTTTTTCCCTTCATTTGATGCTTAGGGTTTCAGGGTTGACATTTGTATCTGTTTACTTAGTTTGTTGGGTCTTTGCTGCAGAGGGATGGCATGATGTGTCTGTCTAGGGTGCCATGTTGGCTCCTCCCCACAGTATTTTTTTTTAAGTTAAAAGCAATGAATCTATTCTTTTTTAAGTGGCAGATGGATTGTTCCTTGGCTTTAGGCAAACTTATCAAAGGAAACTAAACCCATACCATCTGGAAGGTGAAGAAAAACTAAGGTCACCATTATGAACTGCATCTAATTCCTTAGCAGTCAGCCATAAACAATGGGCAAGATCAGGATGAATGTGACTTCCTGGAATACCTTAGTCCCTCTGTCTCAGGCACTTTACCAGTATTAACTCATTTACTTTTCACAGCTGTAAGAGGCAGTCATTACTACGATTTCCATTTTACAGATGAGGCAAGAGAAGTGTAATGGTTACGGTTGTGTGTCACCTTGGCTGGGCCATGATTCTAAGTGGTTTGGCAGTCCTATGATGTTATGATCACCTCCATGATGGGATCTGCTGTGAGTAGCCAGTCAGTTGAAAGGGAGTTTCCTTGGGGGTGTGGGCTGCATCAAATATAAGTGGACATTCTGGCAAAGCTCATGGGTTTTTTGCTTGTGCTGGATCCTCCAGCTCACTCCTGTTCATCTGACCTCCAGTTCTTGGGACTTGAGCTAGCAGCTTACCAGCAGTCTTGCCTACTGATCTTGGGATTCATCAATCTTTGCAGCCTGTGAGCAAGAGCCCTGCTCTTTCACCTGCCGATCTTGGGTTCAACAGCCCCTGTGGCTACGTGAATCAGGAGAAGCCTCTATCCTAACCCACGGACTTGGGACATTCCAGCCTCTACAACCACATGAGCCATTTCCTTGATATAAATGTCTCCCTATATATATTTATATGCTTTACTGGTTTTGCTTCTCTGGAGAACCCAGCCTAAGACATGAAGCATGGAAAGGTTAACTAATTTGCCTTAAATTACCCAACCAGTGATGGCAGAACTGCACTCTTGTCAAAACATATGGCATTTTATATGACAGTAATTTTATATATGCAATGATCAAAGCATGAAAAATAATTTTTTCTGGAGTCACCCCTTTCTGAAATACACAGATCAGAGTATATGCGGATGTCTATATTTGTTTCCTTTAGTCAATGTGTCATACATTGCTGAACAACCTTTTCATTCAGAAAACATAGAAAAATACATATTTGTATGTATCCAGGACCTTTGCAACACTAATTTTCCTGAAATAAACACTATTCTCATTTATCTTGTCTCCTCTCATTTTGATTCCTCTCTCTTAATCAAAGCAGCTTTCCCTTAAATGTATTTATCATCTAACATGAGCAAAGAAAGCAAGCAAAACAAAGCAAAGCAGAACAGAAATCCTAAGCAACTCTAAATCACTATGCCAAGCATATTGGAGTTCTTTTTCAGAGCTAAATGGCACTGCCATTCTCCATTTGCTCTAGACACTGATAGGCTATACTGGAAGAGCATTGTGTTTATAAAATTACACACTTCCAAAGGGTATGGAATTTGTAAAAGAGAAGTGCTGAGTGATACTCATTCAAAAGTTGAAGTGAAGAAAACACAAGAAAAAAGGAAAGCATTTTAGAACTGGTAGAGATCTTTGTTCTTAGAGCTCAGAAATAATTATACAGCTAGAAAAAATGTTAGAAATCAGCTACTGCAACACTGAACCTTCTGGAGGAGAAGAATGCAGACTGGAAAAGTTAACTGATGTGCTAGAGAGCAGCGCAGTAGGATTAGGATACAAATCTCCTGATTCCCATTCCTAAGTTATTCATACTGAGCAAAGAAGACTAAGAATAGGGTAGCCTCGCCATGACTTATCTTGTTCTCACCTAGAAATTGTTGTGGTTTTCTCTTCGTACAACCTCTTCTAAGATTCTCCACCATGGGAAAAGCAGACTGATCCACTAAGAAGCAGTATCATGAAGCCCAAGACCCACCAGGCTTTAGAGCCAAACCACTGGATATTCCAATGACTTCATCATCTGTGAGCCCACCATCTCAAGAAAATTACATATGTCTCCAGCTTCAGTTTCCTGGGACTAAAATTAGGCATGATAAGACCTACCATGTAGGAATGGCTATAGAATTTTGGGGAATATTGAAGATAATGTAAGTTAACTGTGTGACACAGTAGGTGCTCAAAAACGAGACCTATTATTATTAGCATATATTTGTCTCTAACTGATTTATCTGTTGAAAGTCTTCTTAATTTTTTCATTCCTAAAATCATTGCACATGTAAGGAATCTCTACAGCACTTAACACAGCTACAAGTGCGTGCTAGCTGAAAAACTGATCATGAAGTGTTTCAAACATGCAGAAAAATATGGAAAATAATAGAGCATCACCTACGTATGTATCCACTAAAAATATAGTATTGTCTTATATGTTTTTAAGCTTTATATAAATGGTATCAAATTGTCCATATTATTCCATATTGTCCATATTTGCTCCCCCTAGCATTGTTTTTGAAATTTATCCATGTTGATCTAATTAGTAATTTTAAATGCTCTATAATATTTGATGGTATGAACATACCATATTTATGCATTCTCCTATTGATGGACGTTTAGGTTGGTTCCTGTTTTTCACTATTACAAAAGACTATGGCAATAAACACCCTCCTCACACATGCCTTTTCGAGTATGTACGGGAAAGTATCTCTAGGGATTCAGAAGATGTGCCCATCTTCAGCATTGACAAATTGCATTCCAAAGTGGTTGTTGTGATAGTGTTCTGTTGTTAGTGGGTTTTTGTTGTTGTTTTTTTTCACTTTTTTTAAAGGATCTTCCATTACTGAGACATAATTTATAGAATTCAATGGTTTTTAGTACATTCACAGAGGGTGCAACCATCACCACAATATAATTTCAGGACATTTTCATGTGGTACTGTTTTATTAATAAATATAGTTAAGAAGTCTGTAAAGCTGGTTATGTGTCCTGTTCAAAGTATAAATGGAAATCCCCTGGGAGGAGCTGGTTAGTAGAGATTTCTTGGCCTAAAACCAGTTGTTTGAGTAAGGAGCTGAAAAGAACATTCCTTATGAGCTCGTGAAGCTGCATACATGGTTACTGTCATTTGCTAATAAAAGCACTACTATTTATTCACCTCAGAGTAAAATGACTCAGAACTAACTCATATTTGACAAGAATGGGAGGAGCACTATCTCAAATAAAGGAGTTATTTTCCTCCAGAACAATTCTTGCTTATGCCAGAAAGGAAGAGAAGTGTGAACAAGTATAGATGTTGGAGTAAACAGTTGTGAGAGTGAGTCCACTGGAAAAGGAGAAGAAAGAGCATCTGTCTTTCCCCCCACCATCCCAAGTTAATTTACTGAGTTTTGGGGAAATAATTTTCATAATTTGAGTTTTTAATTGATGGCACTTTAAAGTACTACCTACCCTAACTCAAACAATGTTTTAATTGATAGTAAGGATTGCCAAATATGATCTAGAATAAAAATTTATATAAGGATATTGTCTTATCCAGTGACTAATGTTCAAAATCTAATAAGTTTTCTACTTGAATCTCATAAGGAACATTAGATTTATGGACAACAACATTTACCATCTATAACTCCTATATTAGTTAGTCCTTTAAGTCACTGGCTTGACAACATCAGTTTTCAGATGCTGTGTTTCATTTCATGAAGTGCTTGAAATCACAGGTAAGTGCGATTTCCTCCTTGCCCCTCAGACCACCCTGCAAATACAAAGTGTGCATTTATGTTCTACGGCACACAGCAGGTGCCATAAGACTGGCCAATGTGAGACTGTGAAGAGGAGGAAAGGCACAGACACAGTGCTGACTTCCCAGGGCAAACACACCAACTCCCACCTCAACAGCAACAGAGTCATAGAAACAGCTCCTCACAAGCTGCAGGCCGACCCCACCTTGGCCATATGTCAACAAGCTTTACCTAAAGTGGGAAACAGCCTTACTCAACAGTGAAGTATGACACGTGGTTTCTTGCCCTGCACTGAAACGATTCTCCTAAGTTGGATATTTATACTGACACCCCCTAAATCCTTGGCAACTGGGGCCCCAACTCAGATTTTCCCACAATGAGCCTGTGAAAGTGGCTTTTCTACTTTGACCTCTTTCTTACAGGGTCCTCTGTGAGCAGTGCGATGGCTTGGCAAAGTTTTGTCTATGTATGAATTTAGTATTCACTACCCTGAGATGTTTGAGCTTTTTCAGGCTTTGAAATAATCCCCACAATTAGCAACCAGGCTTGTAATTTAGGGATGAGCTGTAGAGGATGAGAATACAGAGGGGACTCTTCTCTGTAATTAGTTGTGTCACACCCTACACAGTGAGGCCTGAGGCCTAAAGGAGGTTTTGCCCACCCCAAGGCCCAGCTAATGCCTTCGGATCTGCACAGGTGAACAATGACAGACTGAAGTGGAAAACAGCCCTAACTTGTACCAGAAAGGATTAACCTCTGTGCAAGCAAGCCATAGAATTTAGGGTAGAAACCAAGGAAAGAAAGGAGAAAACAGATTAATTTTTATCTCATTGTGCCCCACCCATCCTCCCTCAAGGGGGTGCCTTCTAACTGAACTTCATCCAGCCTATATTCCCAGATGAGGCAAAATTATCTGAGAATGCTGAGCCCCAGAAAGGGCTGAGTTAATGGATTTTCAACCTTCAAAATCAAATGTACACAAAATCAAGATAAGAATCCACTGCTTCTGAGTCTATAGAGCAACAAAACAAGCTGAAGGCATCCACATGGGAGTCATTCCCCTGAACTTAGACTCCGCATTTCTGTTTTTCTAGTTTATGACCAATTTCTTGTTAGAGTCCCAGGGCCATGCTCTTGCATCCTCCCTGCCACTGGCTCCCCACATACCCACACCCACCATCACAGCTCACGCATCTCTTGCTGATCAGGGGCCCCTCTCACCCTTCAGTGCCCTGGTAGGAAGTGGACTGTGTAAGGCTGGGCAATGTGAGACTGAAAATGAGGCCCAACATCTTTCTTTTCCTTTGTTTAAAATCTATTTCCTCCAAAGAGTTGCAAGCTTCCTAGAATGGGGCTGTGAGTAGTTATAAATTCCCACTTGCCCTCTCCCCCAACTCATGTTGCAGATTAAATGTGTGCAGGTAGCAATAATGGTAGCTGTGTGTGAGGCACTATTTGAGTGCTTCACATGTATTATCTCATTTAATTCTCACAGTAACATTTTCCGGGAGGTATTACTATTATTATCTTTATTTTTAGATGAGGACACTGAGACACAGAAAGGTTTAAGTGTCTTGCTTAAGATCACAATTATAGAGGACGGAGCTGGGATTTAAATCCAGGTAGTCTGACTCCATGAACCCTGGGTGGTGCAAATGGTTAAGCACTCAATAGCTCAGATCCACCCAGCGGCGCCTCAGGAAAAAGGCCTGGTGATCTACTTCTGAAAGATCACAGCCACTGAAAACCCTATAGAGAGCAGTTCTACTCTGATACACATGGGTCACTGTTACAGATTGAATTGTGTCCCCCAAAAATGTGTGTCAACTTGGCTAGGCCATGATTCCCAGTATTGTGTGATTGTCCACCATTTTGTCATCTGATGTGATTTTCTTATGTGTTGTAAATCCTATCTCTATGATGTTAATGCGATGGGATTACTGGAAGTTAATGAGGCAGGACACAACCTACAAGATTAGACTGTGTCTTAAGCCAATCTCTTTTGAGATATAAAATAGAGACGCAAGCAGAGAGACAGGGAGACCTCATACCACCAAGAAAGCTGTGCCAGGAGCAGACCTCATCCTTTGGACCTGGGGTTCCTGAACTGAGAAGCTCCTAGTCCAGGGGAAGATTGATGATAAGGAACTTCCTCTAGAGCCGACAGAGAGAGAAAACCTTCCTCTGGAGCTGGCGCCCTGAATTCGGACTTCTAGCCTCATATACTCTGAGAGAACAAATTTCTCTTTGTTAAAGCCATCCACTTGTGGTATTTCTGTTATAGCAGCACTAGATAACTAAGACAGTCACCATGAATTGGAATTGACTCAATGGCAATTGATTTTTGTTTTGGTTTGGTTTGGTTTTGAAGTCTGACTCCACAGCAGTGGCACTGGGCAGGGAGGTTTCAGTGGAAGAAGTCCACCCTGAGTGCAGGTGGAGAGAATTTAAAAATAATAATAAAACCCACTATAAGTCAGACTATATAGGTTGGCTTTTTATTATCACCATGTATCAATAATTTTAAATAATGCAAAGATAAAAATATTTTTTATCCACTGGGCAGACCATTACCAGCATCTTATGCTGGACACTGTCGTGTCTATATGTGGGGCCCATACTGTAGCAGCCATGGTACAACTCTGAGGGCCACTCAACTGAAACACCAAGGATGGCAGAGCAAGAAGATGGGAAAACCTGGGTGCCACCATACCTTGGGTGACCTGTTCAATTAGATAACAAATTTACCTTGTCGTTTAGGCCATGTGGTGTTGGATTTCTGTTTCTTACAGCTGAAAGCATTCTAACCAATACACAAGGCATAACTCAGATTCTTCTATGTGTAGCTTCAGATGGGCATTAATGCCCACAGAGTACTCAACATGGAAACTCCTCAGCTTGTGGCACATTTCCCCAGAATTTCCCCATGTTTATGTATCTATATCTATATATGTAGACATATATACACACATACAACACAGCATTAAGCCCACACCTTTACCTCTTTCCATCTTGTTTCACTATTTTCATAATACCTTGTTACAACTGTTAATTGCAACATATAGTTATTCAGCATTATTCAGTTTCTTCATTTAAAAAAATACTGAATTCTAAATCAGATGAGACATTGTGCCTGATGCTCTATGAAGGAGTACAGGTTGATCCTTCTTTTCAAAACACTTTTCCATAATCTTCATTGGAAACCAGGCAGTGGTAAGATTCTCGCCTTCCATGCGGGAGACCCAGATTCGATTTCTGGCCAGTGTGCCTCATGCACAGCCACCACTCATCTGTCAGTGAAAGCTTGCGTGTTGCTATGATGCTGAATAGGTTTCAACAGAGCTTCAGAAATAAGAAGAAAGGCCTGGTGATCTACTAATCTTCACTGGAGTTAGAAATCAAGTTTAGTCAAAGGTAAAGAATAAAAACATTTATTTTACAAATACCATCCATCATCAATTGCTCCAAGTTTGGCAGGAATGAAGAGTGGGTGGTTAATGTTTCATTAGTACATGAAATTTGAGATACAAGAAACATTATGGCAAAAAAAAAAGAATACTTATTATTTAAAATTGAAAAAGAAAAATGAGTAGTAAGACACTATGACAGAGACCTTAGGTCAAGAAAATGTCACCGTGCAATGAAAACAATCACCTTTAATAAGTACTAATACAGGCGGAGGTTTGACTTGTAGGGTTATTGGAAAATATTCCTCATGGCACATTTTGACTCATGGCTGTTCGTGTGACCAGACCCCATAATCAGACCCTGCTGCCTTCAAGCTGATTCCGACTCATAGTGACACTGCAGGACAGAACAGAACTGCCCTATACAGTTTCCAAAGAGCGGCCGGTGGATTCAAACTGCCGACCTTTTGGTTAACAACTGTAGCTCTTAACCACTGCACTACCAGGGCTCAAAACCAAACCCGTTGGGGATAAAGAGAAGTGGGGATAAGGAGAAAGAAAAATTAGGCAGAATGTCTTCATTCAAAGGTCTCTATAAAAAAGTATTTTAAAAACCCTGAGTAAACATGTATTATAATTCTTTTCTGTGACTAGAAAAGTATAATAGACAGGACTTAAAATCAATTAAGCTGTAAACATATAAAACTATTCTTTAATTAGAAGTATATATAAAGCCTCCTGCAATTATTTTACTATATGTCACATTATAAAATGTTATCTTTCCTACCTGACCCTTTTCTGGTTTCTAGTTTTTCACATTCTGTGGGAGGACAAAGGCTCTTAGATCCATCAATCCAACCCTTTCATTTCACTGATAAAGGAAGGAAACTGGCTTGCCCACTGTCACACTCATCCTCCATGGCAGTTTGGATTAGAACCAGGTCTCCTGACTCCCCGTGGGGTGTTATTCCAGTTATGACATAATGTGACTCACACTCCACCTGCCCCCAATTTGTGCTTGATATTGTTCCCTCAATATCAGACAGACAGAAGGAGTGGTGGGGGGGGAATAGTTCTGTTTGGGGTCTCTCTGGCTTATTACAGTCTGAGGCACTAGAGGAGGTGATAAAATACATCTCCTACATCCATCCAAAGTCTTTAAAAAATACTCCACAAAACATACTACATACCCAGCTACTCTGAACACCCAGACAAAAAATATTTCCTGGGTAGAGCACTATGTGTGTGAGAGATACTTTTTAAAGGCTGTGATGGAGAGGTTATTGATTTTAATGGAGAACATCTGGCCAATCATACCCAATCATACATCTTTCAGAAGCTCTGCAAATAAAGCCCTAGTTACAGTGACTAAGTTGGAGCACTCCAGGCTTCAGGGGACATCTCAACACCACTCCATGGAGTCTCTAACCACCATGCTATCAAATGGGCTGCTAATCAATGGTGGGCATTGCCTCCAAACGTGCAAATTCCAGCAGAAAGGAAACATTTTTGACTACATTCTTTTAAAAACTCCCACCATGCTCATGCCTACTTCTACTTCACATATATCAGCACTCAATGTTCTAAATCTTCTTTTCCTGCAATCCATATTTCTTGGTGACAATAATGGGAATGCTTTATGATAACATTTGTAAGAAGTGCCTCTAGACAGAAGGTGGTAAGATCTCTTGGGCCATTTTCATCTGTGTCCTTTGAGAAGAACAAAATTCAGAAAATGGAAGCATTTTTAAAATGTCTATCACAAATGTTTTTGTCCAGGGTTCAATACAAGAAATATCAATTGAGAATACCTTTTGTCATATCCACAAACTAGGAAAACCATAAAAGTTCTTGAAACTCTGACAGTCTTGAGTTTATCAAATCATCAAAAAGTACTACATTTCCACAGTGCCTGGAATCTTAAAAGCCAGAAGCCACACCAGCTACAATAATTGGTCTCTATTTGCCTGGAGCAGTAGAAGATGGGGAACCAGGAATTGGAGAAAGAAACGGACTGCAGATCTAATTGCCTTCATGAATTACTACCTCCTTTGCCATGAGACCACAAGAAATGATTGGTGCCCAGTTACCGTTACTAAACATTTTGTTCAAGAACCCAATAGATGGATCCTGATCAAAAGGAGGAAAAATGTGGAACAGAACATAAAATTCTTATGGAAACCAGACTTACTGCATCCACTGAAACTGGGGAAACCCCTGAATATATTGTCCTGAAATAATCTGTAAACCTTGAACCAAAAATATCCCATGAAGTCATCTGTAAACAAAACAACAGTTTAGCTCAGTTAAAAAACGTCAGCCTTGAACATTGTACTCTTAAAGAATTATCTATGCAAGAGCAAACTGACAACAGTAATGCTAAAATACAGATGAGAACTTTAAACGGCAAAGAGAGTAAAAGTTAATGATAGTGAAACAATATGGGTAGAGATAGTGAGAATGGTGACACAATGTGAAGAATGTAACCAATGGCACTGATCTGTGCATACAGAAATTTTTGAACGGGTGTATGTTTTGTTGTATATATTTTCTCCAAAAATAAAAAATTTAGTTAAAAAAGTACTACTTTTCCATAGGTTGTCCTGCAGAAATTTCTGTCCTTTGTGCCATTAGTTTCTGTAAGAATAAGGCTCTCTTTTATTTAAAAATTTCCTTGAAATTGCTTTCTCAAGTGAAGCCAAGTCATTTATTTTACAAGAGCCAGCCATGTGTTGTGCGTTTTGTCTCAGTCAATAAATTGCCTATAGGCTATATTTCTTGTCTCTCTCCATATAGTTTGTTGTGTCTTATACACAGACTCCTGAAAAATTCTTTCTACTTGAGTATGAAAGCCACGACTTCCTTCCTCTAGGGCATTGATGGTTCGCAGAGCAAAGGGAGTCCTTTCTCGGGGAAGGGGATTGCTCAGGGGCCGCATGGGTATAACAGAGTTGTATTTGTGCTGCCTGTTGACAGAGTTCATCAGGGATGAATAGAACTGGAACTTACACCAGGTATCTCTCAAAAAGTTTTCAGTCAATAATAAGATTGTCCATGCAGACCCATTTACAGCATCATCTAAATTCTGTAAATGCTGTCTGCCACATGGCATCTCAGCAAAGATTATTCCAGGTTTGATACCAAAGTCATCTTGTAGCAGATTCTGGACCCTGAGGGCTTCATTTATATCACTTTCCGCATGCAGTATCACAAATTTGAAGAACACTTCTTCTTCTTCTGCTTCCTCTTCAGGTATTTCTTCCACGCCCTCCTGCTCTCCTGCTGGCTCTTCTGTTATATTGCTATGTTCAGCCTGATCATTCAGGGGGAGTTCTTCTGATTTCTTGGACTCTGATTCATGATGTCTTGGTCTTGTCTTCACACTGTGGCTTTTGTCCAAAGAGAGAGAAAGAGGGTAGTGATCTGTTTTAGACTTCCCAATACCCATTATAAATATTGAAGTCAGAAGAGAAGAGCTTTACTTATTCCTTGGCATTTCTTTTCATTCTAAAAAAAAGAAGTAACAAAAGCAAATGAATATTGTATAAATTTAATCAAAACATTAAATAAAATGAATGGCGATTGTTGTACAACATGGTGAATGTAGTTAATGTCAATTGTACATGTAAAAATAGTTGAAATGTTTTGTTACTTATATTTTACATCATGAACGTTAAAAAAAAGACTTTAAAAATGGAAATTTTCATTCAACCTGAAAAGTTCAAACACAGTATAATGTGTAGGTCCTAAGAAAGAAATGCCAAATAGATCACTGGAAAAGTAAATTACTTGTCCTTTGTGAGCCTCACAAGGGCTACCACAGGCAGTCGAGGGTCAGTTAAATAATGGGTTCAGTTTAATATAACAGGAGATATTTGGAAATTTTAAATGTTATTATATTAACACTATAAACCTCCAGATTAAAAATATTTTGGTATTTTAGTGAAAATGTACCATAATACTTTTTCCATGTGACGTTTAAATCCAATTTCTCCATTATCTAATGATTGTGTAGACTAGAAAGGGGAACTCTAAAGAAACCAAACATTCAAATAGATACAAAATTTATTTTTGTAGCAAATGCAAATACAAAACAGCATACCAGTATCTCAAAGATGGCTAGCAGCAGCTCTACTGACTCAGCATAAAGAGATCTGAAATGTCAAATGAGATGATATCCAGGAGTCGCTAGTTCAGAGCTTGTTTGTTCATTTGTCTGGGGTCAGGCAGTGTGGTTTGGGTGGGGCTAATGAAGAAGAAATTGTAATAAGCATGTGTGAAAAGTAAAGAATATATTTTTCCAGCTAATCTTGGAAATACTGACGAAAATACACTTTACTCACTTAGGAAAAAATTAATATTTTGGTTTGGAAGTGAAATCTGAAACAAAGACTTGTGATTTTCTCCAAAGAAATCAACAAAGAATGATATCTATACTCACTCATCCTTTTATTTTAAAATTTTCAAACCGTAAGTGGAAGATTTAGATCAGCTATGAAGAAAAGTACTCATGTAAATCTAATTTAAATAACCCTTCGGAGAATGTTAGCAATGTCAGCAATAATACATTTTGTTACCCCTGCCCCCTAAAAAATACCCTACCCTGATGGCGTAGTGGTTAAGAGCTCAGGCTGCTAACCAAAAGGTTGGCAGTTTGAATCTACCAAGTGCTCCCTGAAAACCCTATGGGGCAGTTCTACTCTGTCCTACAGGGTTGCTGTGAGTTGGAATGGACTCAATGACAGCCAGTTTGGTATGGTTTGGTTGCCATGGAGTCCATCCCAACCCAGGCTGACCCATGTGTGTCAGAGTAGCACTGCACTCTGTATGGTTTTCAATGGCTGTAATCTTACAGAAGTAGATTGCCAGGCCTTTCTTCTGTGGTGCCACTAGGTGGATTTGAACTGCCAACCTTTCTGTTAGTAACTCAGCACAAACCATCTGTACCACCCAGGGAAGCTTACCCACCAAATGAGCCATTTTTAAGGGGGGTTCTTTTTATCAAAAGACAGAAAATTTAGAATAAATAAATAAAGGTTCCATGTTTTCAAATATGAGTCTATAAGTCTATATTTTAGAGTATTTTTATTTATTATTTATGAGCAAAGATCAGAGTTCACGAAGAAATAATTATCATTTATAATAACTTATAAATAACCATGGTTTAAAAATGACATATTGCATTGGGCAAATCTGCTGCAAAACACCTCTTTAATGTGTTAAAAAGCAAAGATGTCACCTTGAGGACTAAGGTGCGCATGACCCAAGCCATGGTATTTTCAACTGCTTCATATGCATGCAAAAGCTGTATAATGAATAAGGAAGACTAAAGAAGAATTGATCTCTTTGAATTACGGTCTTGGTGAAGAATTTTGAATACTCCATGCACTGCCAGAAGGATTGAACAAATCTGTCTTGGAAGAAGTACAGCCAGGATACTCCTTAGAAGCAAGAATGGCAAAATTTTGTCTCACATACTTTGGACGTGTTATCAGGAGGTGCCAGTCCCTGGAGAAGGGCATTGTGCTTGGTAAAGGAGAGGGTCAGTGAAAAAGAGGAAGACCCTCAGTAAGATGGACTGACACAGTGCCTTCAACAATGGGCTCAAGCATAGCAATGATTGTGAGGATGGAGCAGGACCAGGCAGTGTTTGGTTCTGTTGTTCGTGGTGTCGCTATGAGTTGGAACTGACTTGACAGCACCTCACAACAACAACATGCCTAAGTCATTCAGGTTTAGGAAGCTGTTGATCAAAGTGGTGATAAAACTGTTAACGGGAAGACTAGATATGGAAAAATATATAAAGAAAGAAAGGTTTGCCACTGCCTCTGAATAGTAAAGGAATTGCTAGCCACTGTCTGTCATTCATTATGTCAGTACTTTAGTTGTATTTCGACTATATAATGTGTTTGTTACCAAGAGGTATTCTAAGGCATAATAACTCTAAAATGCACTTATATGCATCCTAAATGATAAAACCAAATTAATCCGAACTCTCTTCATTGATGGCCATTTGGTTAGGATTAACTGCTGACCTTTGTTACTGCACTGTGAGAAAAGGTTTTTGCCATGCCTTCCCTGTGTAAGAAAACAATTGTTAAGCCATTCAGAGGCATCTACTTACCATAAGTTTCAATTTAAATTATCTTCATTTATTCATTGAAATAGGTTTGTTAAACCAGTTTAGCATCATTTGATCACTAGCTGGTGCAGATAAGTGCACTTGAAGTAACATAACAGATATTCATAAAAATTGTCAAGAACTTCTAGGGTAAAATTGTGTATCAAGCCAGATCACAGAATCTTTTGAAATAAAAATAAGCCAAAAAAATGCACAACTTTGTGTCTTATTTTTCTTAAATATCAGTCAGCAAAAATGAGCAACAGATTCCAGAAGTCTATGATGTGTTGTTCCAACTTCCAAGCACTCCTACCCACCCAGTCCCTAATCAGATCAGAGGAAAGAAAGTTGGTGACAGTGACTGAAAAACCTCACTATAACCCTCTAACCTGGAGGGAGAGAGTAAGGAGATAGCTAAGGGAAAAAGATGTGGAAAACCCTGCGCTAGAGTATTCCCAGAGGTGGGAAAATGGCCAGGGTTCATCACTGCCGTGCTCAGGGCTGAGAGGAGGTAACAGGACCTGTGGAAAGATCAAGCTCACTCCAAGTGGAATAACTCCATCAAAAAAGAATGCTTTCCTAGAACAGAAGAAAGGCATGCAATGTGGAAGGAAGGTTGTAGGGGTGGGGCACAAAAAGAATACGGAAAGCCTACTTCCTTCCGCACTGCATGCCTTTCTTTTGTTCTAGTAAAGCACTCTTTATTGATGGAGTTATTGAGTCTTCCACCTCCATCAGGAACAGCCAGCACCAGGGTTAAAACACTTAGATTTCATCTCCTTCCCCTCAGCTAAATGGGAGGAGGAGACTGAGGGTGGCAGCTGGGAAAAGGCACAGGAGGTTCCGGGAATTGAAACGTGTGTGTTTCTATACAATTTCCACTTACTTTTTTTAGAAACAATAATGGTTGAAACACCTGCTGACTATGAAAAGGTTTATATTGAAAAGTCTCACTCTCACATACATATATATGCCGAACAGCAGTATCTGTGTATATATAGCTATGTTGTTGTTAGTTGCTATGAGTGCAGAGTAGAACTGCTCCGTAGGGTTTTCAAGGCTGTGACCTTTCCGAAGCAGATTGCTAGGCCTGTTTTTCAAGGAGCCTCTGGGTGGGTTCAAACCTCCAACCTTTCATTTAGTAGTCCGCGCTTAACCATTAGTGGCACCTAGGGACCCTAGAGATAGATATAGGTAGATAGATATAAATGTAGATATACATTGCTTTTCCCCTTAATACTGTATCCTCAGAGCTTTTCATATTAGCACTTAGAGAACTCCCTCACTCTTATTTGCAATGGCCTAATCTTCCTGAGCAGTCACTGGGTGGGGCAAACGGTTAATATGCTTGGCTGCTAACCAAAAGGCTGGGGGTTTGAGTCCACCCAGAGGTACCTCAGAAGAAAGGCCTGGTGATCTACTTCTGAAAAATCAGCCATTGAAAACAGTTCCACTCTGACACAAATGGGGTCGCCATTAGTCAGAATTGACTGTATGGCAACTGGTACTAGCACTAGTATGGGTGCACTATAATCGTCCCCTGTTCTTGGATATATGAGTTTCTTTCCAGTCTACCGCTATTACAAACAATGTTGCAGTGAATAACTTTGTATAAAAGTCATTTCATATGTGTACAAGTTCATTTGTATACTAATTCCCCCAAATGAGATTTTTTTATCAAAGGAAAAATGCATTTGTAGTACTGATAGATTTGACCAAATTGCCCTCTGTAGGTATGAACCATTTTGCTGCTTTTAACTTGATAGAATACTGCCACCCCTCACCCCTTGTCCCTAGAAAAGAGGTAAGGCAAAAGCTACCAACTGCTATTGGCCACAACCCACCTGAACAATTCACCTCCCCTGAGACAACAGAAATGTGGAAAAATATAACCCATCCTAATGGAGCCCTTAAACTGAAGTTCTGAAGGGAAGATCAACAAGTCTGAGATAAGAAGAAAGGAGAGTCCAGGATTTATCCACTTTATACCTAGTCAAAAGGGGGCTCTGATAAAAGTCACACATTAAGTGGGAATAAGGTGAAAACAATATGGCAAATATGCCATGGTAAGTATGCAAAAATATTATGAAAAATAAAAGGAACAAATGGAAGAAACATAGCATGCAAAGAACAAATAAAAAATTCCATTTTCATTAAGATTATGTGCTCTGGAATCAGACTGCCTGAGTGCAAATCCCAGCCCGGCTATAAAATAACTGTGTGACTTTGAACATGTTACTCAATATCTTTGTGCTTTGATTTCGTCATCTGTAAAATGATAGTTATAACAGTACCTACCTTTAGTGTTTCTATGAGGATTAAAAGGGCTTAGAGCAGTGCCTGGCATATAGTACATGTTCAATAAATGTTAACAGCTATTATTATTATTGAATGCACAGTAAAGAAGCTAAAAAAATTTATACAACAAATGCTTAAGCTCTAGGACAGTGCTACTCAAAGTGTAGCCTATGGACAAGTTGCTATTGTATGACAAGATAAGGAGATTGTGCCAGGATGTAAATCAACTACATCACTAAGCATGCCATATAGTTTGGCTGACATTTTTTTCATAGCAAGACATTCTCAATGAAAAAAGCAGTATGGGATTTTATAACCTATTATATAGCCACGGTAGTCAAAACAGCCTGGTACTGGTACAACAACAGATACATAGACCAATGGAACAGAATTGAGAATCCAGACATAAATTCATCCACCTATGAGCAGCTGATATTTGACAAAGGCCCAAAGTCCTTTAAATGGGAAAAAGACAGCCTCTTTAATGAATGGTGTTGGCATAACTGGATATCCACCTGCAAAAAACTGAAACAAGATCCATACCTCACACCATGCACAAAAACTAACTCAAAATGGACCAAAGACCTAAATATAAAATCTAAAATGATAAAGATCATGGAAGAAAAAATAGGGATAATTCTAGGAGCCCTAATACATGGCATAAACACAATACGAACCATAAGTAACAATGCACAAACGCCAGAAGAGAAACTAGATAACTGGGAGCTCCTAAAAATCAAACACTTACGCTCATGAAAAGACTTCACCAAAAGAATCAAAAGACAACCTACAGACTGGGAAAAAAATTTTGGCTACTACAAATCCGATCAGCGTCTAATCTCTAAAATCTACAAGATACTGCAAAACCTCAACAACAGAAAGACAAATAACCCAATTAAAAAATGGGCAAAGACTATGAACAGGCACTTCACCAAAGAAGACATTCAGGCAGCTAACAGACACATTAGGAAATGCTCACGATCATTAGCCATTAGAGAAATGCAAATCAAAACTACAAAGAGATACCATCTCACTCCAACAAGGTTAGCATTAATCCAAAAAACACAAAATAATAAATGTTGGAGAGGTTGTGGAGAGACTGGAACACTTATACACTGTTGGTGGGAATGTAAAATGGTACAACCACTTTGGAAATCGATTTGGTGCGTCCTTAAAAAGCTAGACATAGAAGTTCCATATGATCCAGCAATCCCACTCCTTGCAATATATCTTAGAGAAATAAGAGTTGTCACATGAATAAATATATGCACACACCTATTCATTGTAGCACTGTTCAGATAGCAAAAAATGGAAACAACCTAGGTGCCCATCAACGGATGAATGGATGAATAAATTATGGTATATTCACACAATGGAATACTACGCAACAATAAAGAACAACGATGAATCCGTGAAACATCTCATAACATGGATGAATCCGGAAGGCGTTATGCTGAGTGAAATTAGTTTGTGACATATATTGTATAAGACCACTATTATAAGAACTCAAGGAAAGGTTTGACACAGAAGAAAACATTCTTTGATGGTTACGAGAGTGGGGAGGGAGGGTAAGGGTTATTTACTAACTAGATAGTAAATAAGAATTATCTTAGGTGAAGGGAAGGGCAACACACAACACAGTGGAAGTCAGCACAGCTGGACTAAACCAAAAGCTAAGAAGTTTCCTGAATACAACCAAACACTTCAAGGGACAGAGTAGCAGGGGCAGGGGTCTGGGGACCATGGTTTCAGGGGACATCTAGGTCAATTGGTGCAACAAAGTTTATTAAGAAAATGTTCTTCACCCCAATTTGGTGAGTGACATCTGGGGTCTTAAAAGCCAGCAAGCAGTCATCTAAGATGTATCAATTGGTCCCAACCCACCTGGAGCAAAGAAGAATGAAGAACACCAAAGACACAAGGAACATCTTAGCCCAAGAGACAGAAAGGGCCACATAAACCAGAGACTCCATTAGCCTGAGACCAGAAGAACTAGATGGTTCCTGGTTACCACCAATGACCGCTGTGACAGGGAACACAACAGAGAGTCCCTGATGGAGCAGGAGAAAAGTGGGGTGCAGAACTCAAATTCACATAAAAAGACCAGACTTAATGGTCTGACTGAGACTGGAGGGATGCCGGAAGACACGGCCCCAGATTTTCTGTTAGCTCAAAACTAAAACCATTCCCGAAGCCAACTCTTTGGACAAAGATTAGACTGGACTATAAGACATAAAATGATATTCATGGGAGTGTGCTTCTTAGCTTAAGTAGATACATGAGACTAAATGGGTGGTTCCTGTCCAGAGGTGAGATGAGAAGGCAGAAAGGGACAGGAGCTGGCTGAATGGACAGGGGAAATCGAGGGTAGAAAGGAGAAGTGTGCTGTCACAATATAGGGAGAGCAACTAGGGTCACATAACAATGTGTGTATAAACTTTTGTGTGAGAAAGTGACTTGAACTGTAAACTTTCACTTAAAGCACAATTTAAAAAAAAATCACTTCTGGAAGAAAAAAAGAAGAAAGAAGCAGCATGGTTTATGTTCTGGTACATGCTTCTTATATCATCATGGGCAAGGACTTTGAGTAACACTGTTCTAGATGACACTAAAAAGAATGTATAATCAATGAAATAAAAATATCAAAGATAACAGAATTAGATGAAAAGGGAGAGTGTAGACAAATCAAGGATTAGGAAAAATACCACCATTAAGAAAAAATAAAAACAGCAAAGAATGGAATAAACATAACTCGAAACCAAATCAGTTAAACATAGTAGAAAGGTTTGAGAAAAATCACAGAATATGCAGAGGAAAAAAAGACAGAGAAAATACAGAAATTTGAAAAAAGATATAGCTATGGAGATTAAAAAACAACCAATATAAGAAAAACATATGCCTCTGAAATAGGAAATCCAATTAAAATAACCAAAAAAAAAAAAAATTCAAAGATGTAAAGATGTAACAGATTCACCATCTTAACTCAATGATCAATCTTAGCATTGCCAGCACAACCAGGCATTATAGGCCTCCTGATGTAATTTGATATGATATGATTAGATACGATTTGATACCCAGAATGATGTGTAAAGTATTTTTATAAAAAATGTTTAATTTGACTCTAATCAAGTCTTTAGATTGAATCTCCAGTTTACAGAAAATAAGAAGGACAATAAGAATGTCCATCAATAGGTGAATGGAGAAAAAAAATTGTGGTATATCTATATCATGGAATACTACTCAGCAATAAAAGAATGAATGACTAATACATGCAATGGCACGAATGAATCTCAAAATAGTTAGGTTGTGTGAAGGACGCTAACAACAACAAAATATAGTACATATTGCATGATTCCATTCATATCAAAATCCAGGGGATGCATCCACTTTGGTGAGTGGCGTCTGGGGTCTTAAAAGCTAGCGAGCAGCCATCTAAGATGCATCAGTTGGTCCCAACCCACTTGGAGCAAAGGAGACTGAATAACACCAACGATACAAAAAAGTATTAGCCTAAGAGACAGAAAGGTCCACGTAAACCAGAGACTCCATCAGCCTGAGACCAGAAGAACTAGATGGTGCCTGGCTACCACCAATGACAATCCTGACAGGGAACACAACAGAGAGTCCCTGACAGAGCAGGAGAAAAGTAGGGTGCAGAACTCAAATTCACATAAAAAGATCAGACTTAATGGTTTGACTTAGACTGGAGGGATGCTGGAAGACATCCCCGGACTCTTCATTAGCCCAAAACTAAAACCATTCCTGAGGCCAACTCTTCAGACAAAGATTATACTGGACTATGAGACATAAAATGATACTTGTGAAGAGTATGCTTCTTAGTTCAAGTAGATACATGAGACTAAAATGGGCGGCTCCTGTCTAGAGGAGAGATGAGAAGGCAGAGAGGGTCAAGAGCTAGTTGAATGGACACGGGAAATCCAGGGTGGAAAGGAGGAGTGTGCTGTCACAGTATAGGGGGAGCAACTAAGGTCACATAACAATGAATGTATAAATTTTTGTATGAGAGACTAACTTAAATTGTAAACTTTCACTTAAAGCACAACAACAACAAAAAATCCAGAGGATTCAAACTAATCTATAGTGACAGAAAGCATTCCTTTAGATTTGCTTAGGAAACAGCTTTCAGTATTTATTCTTTATTTGCATGACATTCTTGAGAAGTAATTTTCTCTTTATTAAAAAAAAAAAAAAATCCACATTACTTATAGAGCTATATTCCATTGTGATTTTCCTGAATTCTAAAATTCAGATTACTTTCCCACTGAGACCTTGTTCCATCACATCAGTTCCACTCAGTGAGGTTTTATAATTTGATGACATGCTGAGATTGGATCTAAAAATGCAAGCAAGGTTTGAAAGAGGTAGCCTATTTTTCTTATGAGTGAAGGAAAAGCATCTAGTTGATAAACTGTTCTAAAAAAAAGGCACCGTCTGACTTCATTCATTCCACAGATATTTATTGATCATCTATGATGTTCTAGAAGCTGAAGTTCAGCAATGAACAAAGCAGAAAAATATTCTGGCAGGGAGTATAGACAATAAAAAGAAAAATTTATACATATATATACACACACACATATATATATACTCATATAGTATATGAGAAGCTGTTATGGAAAAAAATAAAGCAGAAAAGGGCAATAAGGACTGTTGGAGGGAAGTTACTTGTTTTTAAATAACTTTATCAGGTGAAGCCTCAATAAAGGATGACATTTGAATAAAGACATCAGTGAGGGGAGAAAGTAAGCCTTGCAGATATCTGAAGGAAGCCCATTTTGGGCAGAGAATAGGCCCTGAGGTTGGAGAGTGTCTGTTGTGTCTGAGGAACAAGTTGGGGGGATAGTAAGGTTGGAAAGAGCAAGGGGTTGAGTAGAAAGAGACTGAAAGGAGATGCCATGGGAAGGTTTTGAGCAGAGGGGCCATGGTCCGATTTCAGCTTTCATAGGATCACTCTGGCTGTTGTGCTGAGAATAGGCTGAAGGGAGTCAAAGGCAGAAGTGGGAACACTAGTTAGGAGGCTGTTGCAGAAACTCAGTGAAAAATGATGGTGATTTGGGCCAAGGTAGCAGCAGTGGAGGTGGTGAGAAATTGACTGGATTTGGGATACATCCTGAAGGTAGAACTGACAGGATTTGCTGATGCTGTTGAGAAGGCAATGAATATAGAATCTGGACTTTGAGGGAGAGGCCGGGCCAGGAGATGTATATTTGGCATTCATTTCTGTACAGACTGTATTTAAAACCTAAAGAGGAGATCATTTTCGTCAACTAGATCTGCCTTAAAAGTTTGATGCCCTAAAATTAAGAAGAAATGTTTGCATTTTTAAAACATTTTGACCACTTGGAAAGAAAGGCTCCCAAACACTAGTAGTTAATACAATAATTATCAACACTAATTTGATAATAAAACACATACACATACACAATTTTCAGCCTGTCCATGTGTTTAACACAGAGAAAGCTTATGTATTTTATTCACTGCCTTTAAAAGTTAACACATTTAAAATTATGGCATCAAATACTTGGATCCTTCAGCCTTGGAGAGCCTTTAAGAGTTCTTTCATATTTGAACAGCACCATCTCGGGGCAAACATATGTAAAATCAATTATTTCTTCATATATAAATATGAATATTCTTCATATATAAATAATGATTAATACATACATACATTAACTCACACACATAGGGTGGATATCAGTTGGAATCGACAGCAATGGGTTTTGTTTCTTTTTTTATGTAATATATAAAAATAATATAATAAATAAGTAAGTTTTGTTATTAGCAGTAAATAAATTTTGTTGAAAACTTAACTTGGCATCAAGACCTCCTAGGTTTTAGGGAGGTAAAGCCAGGATAAGTAAATAAACTATTATGACTCACTGCACTGGTGCTTCATGCAGGATAACAGGCACCATGAAAGCACTCACGAGGGGCACCTGCAGCAGGGAACACTGCTGCATTTGAACTATGATTGTAGACATTAGCTAGGCTGAGAGAGGTGAGCATTTTTCAGGCAGGGGAGAGGCATTTACAAAGCTACCAAGGTATGTTAGGGTAATTTTGCAAGAGATGTTTCTATGACTCAACTCCATGTATGTGAAGGTGGGAGAGGGTAGTGGTGAAGGACAAGGATGGAGAGGTAAATAGGATCAAAATAATTAAAGGGACCTGTTACGGACTGAGTTGTGCCCCCCAAAAATGTGCGTCAACTTGGCTAGCCCATGATTCTCAGTATTGTGTGATTGTCCACCATTTGTCATCTGATATGACTTTCCTATTTGTTGTAAATCCTACCTCTATGATGTTAATGAGGTGGGATTAGTGGCAGTTATGTTAATGAGGCAGAACTCAATTTACAAGATTAAGCTGTGTCTTAAACCAATCTCCTTTGAGATATAAAAGAGAGAATCTAGCAGAGAGAAATGGGAACCTCATACCACCAAGAAAGAAGCACTGGGAGTATAGCATGTCCTTTGGACTTGGGGTTCCTGTGCTGAGAAGTTCCTTGACCAGGGAAGATTGATGACAAGGACCTTCCCCAAGAGCTGACGGAGAGAGAAAGCCTTCCCCTGGAGCTAGCACCCTGAATTTGGACTTCTAGCCTCCTAGACTGTGAGAGAATAAATTTCCCTTTGTTAAAGCCATAAACTTGTGGTATTTCTGTTATAGCAGCACCAGATAACTAAGACAGGACCTAATATATTATGCTTAGGACATTGGATTTGATCATGTTGGCAGACAGAGAGCTTCTAGTAGGTGTTCAGTGGGAAGTGACATAATCTGAGTTGTTTTAGACAGGTTAAAACGGTTATAGTAACAAGGCTGAAGAAAAAAATTCAAGCCTCGAGTTGCAATATTGAAGGATTCTACCGGGAAAATATTAAATGATTCAGGAAGAATCAAAAGGAGATGGGAGGAATATACAGAGTCACTGTACCAAAAAGAATTGGTGGACATTCAACCATTTCAGGAGGTAGCACAGGATCAGGAACGAATGGTACTGAAGGAAGAAGTACAAACTGCACTGCAGGCATTGGCAAAAAACAAGGCTCCAGGAACTGACTGAACACCAACTGAGATGTTTTCAACAAACGGATGCAGTGCTGGAAGTGCTCACTCGTCTATGCGAAGAACTTTGGAAGACAGATACTTGGCCAACTGACTGGAAGAGATCATATTTATGTCTATTCCTAAAAAAGGTGATCCAACTGAATGTGGAAATTATTAAACAATATCACATGCAAGTAAAATTTTGCTGAAAAGCATTCAAAAGTGGCTGCACTAGTATATTGACAAGGAACTGCCAGAAATTCAGGCCAGATTCAGAAGAGGACACAGAACAAGGGATATCATTGCTGATGTCAGATGGATCCTGGCTGAAAGCAGAGAATACCAGAAAGATATTTACTTGTGTTTTATTGACTATGCAAAGGCATTCAACTGTGTAGATCATAACAAATTATGGATAACATTGCAAAGAATGGGAATTCCAAAACACTTAACTGTGCTCATGAGGAACCTATACATAGATCAAGAGGCAGATGTTCAAACAGAACAAGGGGCTATTACTTGGTTTAAAGTTAGGAAAGGTGTGCGTCAGGGTTGTATCCTTTAACCATACCTATTCAATCTGTGTTCTGGGCAAATAATCTGAGAAGCTGGACTATATGAAGAAGAACAGGGCGTTGGGATTGGAGGAAGACTCATTAACAATCTTCGTTATGCAGATGACACAAACTTGCTTGCTGAAAGTGAAGAGGACTTGAAGCAGTTACTGATGAAGATCAAAGACCACAGCATTCAGTATGGATTACATCTCAACATAAAGAAAACAAAAATCCTCACAACTGGACCAATAAGCAACATCGTGATAAATGGAGAAAAGACTGAAGTTGTCAAGGATTTCATTTTACTTGGATCCACAATCAACACCCAAGGAAGCAGCAGTCAAGAAATCAAAAGACACATTGCATTGCGCAAATCGGCTGCAAAAGACCTCTTTAAAGTGCCAAAAAGCAAAGATATCACCTTGAAGACTAAGGTGTGCCTGACCCAAGCCATGATATTTTCAATCACCTCATATGCATGCTAATGCTAGGCAACGAATAAGGAAGACCGAAGAATTGACACCTTTGAATTGTGGTGTTGGCAAAGAATATTGACTATACCATGGACTGCCAAAAGATTAAACAAATCTGTCTTGGAAGAAGTACAACCAGAATGCTCCTTAGAAGCAAGGATGGCAAGACCACGTCTCACATGCTTTGGACATGTTATCAGGAGGGATTAGTCCCTGAAGAAGGACATCATGCTTGGTAAAGTAGAGGGTCAGTGAGAAAGAGGAAGATCCGCAACAAGATGGATTGACACAGTCGCTACAATAATGGGCTCAAGCATGAGAACGATTGTGAGGCTGGTGCAGGACTGGGCAGTGTTTCATTCAGTTGTTACGTACGGTCGCTATGAGTTGGAACTGATTTGACGGCACCTAACAACAACACTAACAAGACTAAGGATCCCTGGTCTCACAGTCTGTAAGGGCTCGGCTGATTTGAACTCACCAGCTGCTCCACAGGAGAAAATGTGGTAGTCTGCTTTTGTAAAGATTATAGGCTAGGAAACCTGATGAGACAGTTCTACCCTGTCCTATAGGGTCGCTATGAGTCGGAATTGACTCTAAGGCCACAGGTTTGGTTTCAGTTTTTTAACAAGACTAGGCTAGAGGATTGTAAGGGCCTAGATGGGGAGAACAATCAGTTGAGATGCTGTTGTAGTAATCCAGGTGAGAAATAAGGAAGTGAGAGGGGAGCAGGGGAGGATTAACCAGTAAGCAGGGTAAGCTTATTTGTGTTTACTTACTAATCTGTAGTGAACAATTTCATGGGTTTCTAAAACCCATGTGAAATTGTTCACTACAGATTAGTAAGTAAGCACAAATTAACTCGTGCATACCCTGCTTATTGGGTAATCTATCCTGGGGAAGACAGGGATATGTAGGAGGTAACGGAGGGAGACAAAGAGGGAAGAGTCAGGATGCTACCCAAGCCTGTGCCTTGTGCAACTTAGTGGGTGGTGGTGTTATTCACTGAGCAAAGTAATATGAGCAGGGTGAGGTGGGGGTGCGGAAGACCAGCTAATCCAGTTTGAGACATATATACAGATACACACACACACAAACTTATATATATTTAAATCCATAAAAATACCAAACAGCAGAGTTATTATACATTTTTCTTCAGTGGATCAGTCAGTTCAGGAGACTGAGTTATATTACCGGTTCTCAGCCAATAAGCACAAACTTGCCCAACTTACTGAGCTTTCCTCAGTTTGAATGGCAACTTGACAAGGTCTTTTTACTTTCACTGTTTGCTAAAATTTTGTTTTCTGGCAAACAGTCTTGACACATAATGACTGACTAAGTAAGTGATAGTGCTGGACCTGCCACAAAGAAATATGATGGATGTTCAAACACAATTTTTGGCTAAAAGTCCCTTCAGGAAATGATGGAGGAAACAGGATATAAAGGTCAGCAGACAGTTAGGAAGTGGTGGAACTCCTTTGGCATTAAGAAAGGCATCATAAGCATCCCTGCAGCCTCAGAGGATTGACCAACAATTGTGTGAACTGGAAGAAACTATAGCTGAAGGCGTATGATGACTTTCAGAGATTTTTCAAAGATGGACAAGCTCATCTCCATCTGAGATGAGGGACAGAGCTCTCATTCAGTTAGTGCTTCTGTTTCCTCTTTAGGTTTTTACTTACAGCATCCCTGGCTCTGCATATTGGTCTGACATGATTCCAATGGAGGCCTGGCCACAAAAACAAATACAAGCGACAGACACCAAACTGGGATTGGAACAGCCCCTCCCTCTGTTGACAAAGGCTTTCTTACTGGGTCAAGTCAATAGTATCTGACCCACAATGTACTCAAGAAATGTTTGTAGGATACATGGATGGATGAATGGATGAGTATAAGATGGATCAATCGATCAGTCAGTTAAACTCTCCTCCTCAATCTGCTCTGCCTTAGATATTCCAATCAATGATATTGTTGTTAGCTGCCATAGAGTTGCACTGACTCATGGGTACCCCATACAAAACAGAAAGAAATGTGGCCTGGTCCTGTGCCATCCCCATGATCAGTTGCAGTTTGGACCATTGTGATCCACAGGGTTTTTATTGTTGATTTTTGGAAGTAGATCACTAGGCTTTTCTTCCTAGTCTGTTTTAGTCTGTAAGCTCTGCTGAAACCTGTTCAGCATCACAGTAACATGCAAGCTTCCATTGACAGACAGGTGATGGCTGTGCATGAGGTGCACTGGCCATGAATCGAACCCCAGTCACCCACATGGAAGGCTACTACTGAACCAGCACTGCCCTCCAGTCAATGATAGGAATATACTATCTACCTACCGATACAGAAATCTAGAAATAATTCTCACATTCTTCCCCTTCATTCAAAGCAACCCCCTAATACCTTCACCCAGCTAATCTTTAAGTTTAATAATTCTGTCTCCTAAATTTTTGTCAAATCTTTTCCATTCTCAAAAAACTAATCATTAACTTTATATGGAAAGGGAAGTCCCGAATAAGTAAAGCACTACTGAAGAAGAAGAAAAAAGTAGTAAGATTCGCACTACTTGACCTCAGAAGCTACTATACAGCTACAGTAGTCAAAACAGCCTGGTACCGGTACAATGACAGATACATTGATGAATGGAACAGAATTGAGAACCCAGATGTAAATCCATCCACCTATAGTCACCTGATCTTTGACAAGGGCCCAAAGTCCATCAAATGGGGAAAAGACGGTCTTTTTAACAAATGGTGCTGGCAAAACTGGATGTCCACCTGCAAAAAAAATGAAACAGGACCCATAGCTCACACCATACACAAAAACTAATTCAAAATGGATCAAAGACCTAAATATAAAGCCAAAACTATAAAGATTATAGAAGAAAAAATAGGATCAATGCTAGAGGCCTTAATATGTGGCATTAACAGTATACAAACCATAACTAACAACACACAAACTCCAGAACATAAGCTAGATAACTGGGATCTTCTAAAAATCAAACAATTATGCTTTTCAAAAGACTTCACCAAAAGCATAAAAAGAGAACCTACAGACTGGGAAAAAATTTTTGGCTATTACAAATCTGACAAAGTTCTAATCTCAAAAATCTAAAGGAAAATCCAACACCTCTACAGCAAAATGACAAATCATCCAATTAAAATGGGCAAAGGAGAGGCCCGGAAAACATGGCCCCTGGACTCTCTATCGGCCCAGAACTAAAACAATTTTCAAGGTCAACTCTTCAGACAGGGATTGGACTGGACTGTGGGACATAAAGTGACACTTGTGAAGAGTGTGCCTCTTAGTCAAGTAGATACAAGAGACCAAAGGGGCAGCTTCTGTCCAGAGGTGAGATGGGAAGGCAGAGAGAGTTAGGAGCTGGTTGAATGGTCATGGGGAATCAGGGGAGGAAAGGAGGAGTATGCTGTCGCAGAATAGGGTGAGCAGTTAGGGTCCCATAACAATGTATTTAAAAACATTTTGTATGAGAGACTAACTTGAAATGTAAAGTTCATTTAATTACAACAGTAAATAAAATAAAATGGGCAAAGGAAATGAACAGACACTTCACCAAAGAAGACATTTAAGCAGTTAACAGGCACACGAAGAAATGCTCTAGCCATTAAAAAAATGCACATCAAAACCACAATGAGATACCATCTCACTCTGACATTACTGGCATGAATCAAAAAAAAAAACAAAAAAAAAACAGAAAATAAAAATGCTGGAGAGGCTGAGGGGAGACTGGAACTCTTATGCCCTGCTGGTGGGAATGCAAAATGATACAAGCATTTTGGAAAACAATATGGTGCTTCCTTAGAAAGCTAGAAATAGAAATACCATATGATCCAGCAATCCCACTCCTAGGAATACATCCTAGAGAAATAAGAGCTGTCACACAAATAGACATATACACATTTGTGTTCATTGCAGCATTGTTCACAATAGCAAAAAGATGGAAACAACTTAGATGCCCATCAACAGACGAATGGATAAACAAACTATGGTACATACCCACAATGGAGTACTATATAACGATAAAGAACAATGGTGAATCTGTGAAGCATCTCATAACATGGATGAATCTGGAGGACATTGTGCTGAGTGAAATAAGTTAATCACAAAAGGACAAATATTGTAGGAGACCACCACTGTAAAAACTCATGAAAATGTTTACACACAAAAAAGAAATCTTTGATGGCTATGAGGGAGGGAAGGGGTGGGGATGGAAAAACACTAAATAGACAATAGATAACTGGTAACTTTGGTGAAGGGTAAGACAGTACACAATACTGGGCAAGCCAGCACAACTTGTACAAGGCAAGGTCATGGAAGCTCCACAGACACATCCAAACTCCCTGAGGGACCAAACTGCTGGGCTTAGGGCCGTGGGGACCATGGTTTCAGGGAACATCTATCTAGCTCAATTGGCATAACGTAGTTGTTCTACATTCTACTTTAGTGAATAGTCCTAAAATCCTGTGAGCAGCCATCTAAGATATTCCACTGGTCTCACCCCTTCGGGAGCAAGGGAGAATGAAGAAAACTGAAGATACAAGGGAAAGATTAGTCCAAAGGGCTAATGGATCACAACTACCACAGCCTCCACAAGACTGAGTCCAGCACAACTAGATGGTGCCAGGCTGCCACCACTGAATGCTCTGACAGGGATCATAATAGAGGGTCCCGAAAAGAGCTGGAGAAAAATGTAGAACAAAATTCTAACACACACAAAAAGACCAGACATACTGGCCTGATAGAGACTGCAGAAACCCTGAGAGTATGGCCCCTGGACACCATTTTAGTTCAGTAATGAAGTCACTCCTGAGATTCACCCTTCAGCAAAAGATTAGACAGGCCCATAAAAGAAAACAAGACTAAAGGGGCACATGGCCCAGGGGCAAGGATGAGAAGGCAGGAGGGGACAGGAAAGCTGGCAATAGGGGGCCCAGGGTCGAGACGGGAGTGTTGACATGTTGTGGGGTTGTTAACCAATATCATAAAACATTATGTGTACTGTTTAATGAGAAGCTAGTTTGTTCTGTAAGCCTTCATCTAAAATACAATAAAAAAAAAAACAAAAAAAACCTTTTTCATTCTCTTCATGCCCAAGCTTATCCTTAGTTCAAGACCTGATCATTCATCTTTAGATGATTGTAAATTCCCACAGTATCTAACTGATCTCATTGCCTCCCAGTCTTCTCCCCTTTGCAGTATCTCCAGAAAGATCTTTTTGTAATGGAAACCGGATCCTGTTATTCTCTTGTTTAAAGATTCCCTTATACCTTCCAGAAAAAAATTTAAACTTATTAGGATAACAATCCAGGCCCTCTATGATCCAGTCCCAGCTTTTATCTGAATCTGCTTCTTCCACATTCTCAAGTGTCTCTTCAGAGCTACAATATTTAACTATGTGTAATTGTCCAAAAATGTTGCAGTATTTCTTGCCTCCATGTTTCACCTGCTTGGATTATGCTCCTCCCCACCCCTACCCACTTACACAAATAGCTCCTTTTATGTTTCAAGACACAGTTCATGGACTACATTTGTCAGAAAATATTTCCTTTTATCTCCAGGCTGAATTAAGTACTCCTTCTCCGTATGCCCATAATATCCTGTCCATATCTCTTAGGCAATGTGTATTGCACAGCACTCTTAACTTGTCTTCTGCTGGCCTGGAAGGTAGCTTCTACTTCATTTTTTCAGACATCTCCTTCATGGTAAATGGCATCATCATCTGACCGGTTAATATAGCCAGAAACCTGAGGCATCGCCGACATCTCCCTCTTCCTCTGCTATACCTTTGTTTCCAAGCTGTCACCAAGGCCTGTCTATCCAACCTCCAAAATACATCTCAAATTGTTCAACTTTTCCTCCGTGCCACATTTTTACTCTAGATCAAGATCTCTTACCTGATCTACTTCACTGTCTCCGAACTGGTATCCTGTGTTCACTCTTGGTCAATCTAATCCATTCTCCACTCAGTAGCCAGAATGATCGTTTTTAATACAGTACATATATCTGATCAAGTTACTCTCTTTTACAACCCTACATTGGCTTCCTATTGCATTTAGAATAAAAATGTCTTAATATGACAAACAATGCCCTGCGTGATCTGGCTTCTTCAACTCCACCTCATTTCATGCCTCTCTGCTCTTTGCTCCCTGAGGCTCACCCCTCCTCCATGGGTTTTCATGAGTCTTTTGTTAGTTTTTCAACCACAAGATCTATGGAGAAATTGTGTTGTAATTTTGAAGTATGAGTAAAATGACTATATTTTCTTATCGTTAGAGAATTTGTACAGAGTATTATAAGCTAGTCAAAATTTTACTGAATGGACAATTGAAATGTCCAAAAACCGAGGAACAACAACATAAATTATGTCATGTGATTCATATGATTTAATCCTATGACACCATTAAAATGTTTATGAATGTTATGAATAATTTTAATGACATGAAAAAATGCTTCTATAATAATAAGTGAAAAAAATAGACTATACAATAGCATAAGGAGCCCTGGTGGCACAATGGTTAAGCACTCAAGTGCTAGGCAAAAGGTCAGCAGTTCGAACCCACCAGGAGCTCCATGGATAAAGATTACAGCCTTGGAAACACTATGGGGCAGTTCTACTCTGTCCTATATGGTCACTGTAGGGTTGCTATGAGTCTGAATCGACTAGATGGCAACGGGTTTTTTTTATACCATAGCATAGACAGTATTATCTCACCTTTGTAAAACAAAATACAGAGAAGATAGATTGCAAAAAAGTATATCAAATAGGTAACATTGGTTATCTGTGGACAGTAGATGTATGAGTGTATATATGTGTGTATATATATGTGTATATATATATATACATATATACACATATATCCTTTTTCTACAATAATTATACAATATGAAAAAGTATTTTTTTTAGTAAGTAAAAAATTCTTCTCTAGGCTTCATATTTTAAAATAGAGGTCACACGAACTTGATACCCAGGTAATATCTTCCTTATGTTGCATATCTGCACATTCCAGCCCATCTCGTGGTTTAACTGTATTCCATCTCCTGTTTTTTTCTTTTTGTTTGTTTGACTCAGAAAACTGAATATTTCTATAAAAACTTGACAATTCTGATACTGCTCTAGTCACTGTAAATCTTAAAAACATGTATAATGTTCTCTGAACCAGCTCCTTATTTTTTCTTCTTCCCATTGAAAATACCTCTTACTGGTACCATTCTGAAAGTCTTCAAAGACTACTGCTTTCTATTGAAGCAAAAAAAATTGTCAAGGAACTTCAAATTATTGCATATTCCTTTCGGTAAACTGGATGTTAGTTTTCTTTCATTTCTATATTTAAAAATGAGAACTGGAATTAAAGAGCAAATCTTCTTCAAACCAGGAAGAGACTTTGTAAAGCATGAAATTTAAGGGCAAACTGTGCCTCTTATCAAAATGAGGCTCAAAACAAAGATGGTTGTGCATTTCTAATATTAGCGAGTCCTAGCAACCAACAACGTTTTAAGTATACCATAATCTTCACAGAATACTAGAGAATGACATTCGGTATGTAACAGCAGCCCACACCGGAGGGTCAGTGGGAAAGATCTTGTCACAACAGGACTATGGCAATAATTCCTGGGACACCAATGAAATGAGTTGCCGGTACACAGAGGTTCTGAAATACGCAGCATTTCAGTCAATCTGATGCTTTTGGATGAGTCAGTGTGACTGTCACTTCTCCACCCTCACCCCCAACATTCATCTCTTTCCCTCTCTCCCTTGCCTTTTTAATATACGTGGTGCAGTGGTTAAGCATTTAGCTGCTAACCGAAAAGTGGCAGTTGGAACCCACCAGCAGCTCTGAGAGAGAAAAGATCTGGAGATCTGCTCCTGTAAAGATTACAGCCTAGGAAATTCTATGGTTTGCTGTGTAATATAGGCTTGCCATGAGTTGCTATAAACTCTGTGATACAAGGTTGCTATGAGTTGGAATCAACTAGACAGCATACAACAACATATCTCAACCTCATTCCACAATGCTTCTGAAATAAGTTACAAAAAAGATAAAAATATACAAGTGAGAGAAATGCAGTGAAAAGAAGATATAGATAGAAAAATAAAAAAGCCAGAGGTTAGATTAATGCATGGAAATGTTCACTGCAAAGTCCTTTACAGTCACCTGATCCAAACCAAAAAAGAAAAACCAGTTGCCATCGAGCGGGATTCCGACTCACAGCGACCCTATAGATATGGGATGCAAATTGGACTTCAAGCTTCTTAAGAGCTAAAGCAAAAAAAAAAAAAAAAAAAAAAAGGAATAAAATTGGTTATAAGATTTTCAGCTCACAAAAGATAACAAACCAGCTATTTATGAGCAGCACTATTTTTTGTAATGAGAGACCTGGTGCCTACCACACCCATCTTAGTTACAGTGCACATCTATTCAAAAGTCCTCCCTTTATTTCTATACATTTCTGACCTGAGCAATCTATGTCCAAATAATAGGTGGTGACAGGACCTTCCAATTTAAAATGAAAATTTTATAATGATAGTTGACTGTATCTTAGTTATATCAGACTGCCATATTTGAGGACCTCTAAAGTAACTGAAAACCCTCGTGGTGTAGTGGTTAAGCGTTTGGCTGCTAACCAAAAGGTTGGCAGTTCAAATCCACCAAGCGCTCCTTGGAAATCCTATGGGGCATTTCTACTCTGTCCTACAAGGTCACTATGAGTCGGAATCGACTCAATGGCAACGGGTTTGTTTGTTTTAAAGTAAGGAACTGAAGTCCCTGGGCAGTGCAAACGGAAGGTTGGTGATTCCAATCCACTTAGAGATGCCTCAGAAGACAAGCCTGGCGATCTGTTTCCAAAAGGTCATATCTTGAAAACCTCATGAAGCAGATTTCTACTCTGGACACATGGGGTCACCATGAGTTAGAATCGATTCAACAGCAACTAACAACAACAACGATAAGGAAATATTCATTTTTTTAATGACAAAAAGAAGAGAAATGGGAAGTTTGTCAAAAAACTAGACAGACTCAGTTTCCACATTTTTCACGAGACTGTCTGTGATTGCCTCACTCCCTCCTCTCTGCTTTTCCCACACTCACTGTTTATTATAGAATCACCTTGTATAAGGCAATTGTGTCTCCAGGTCTAATTAATATAAACCTGAATGAGACTGACTTTTCCTATTCTGGTAATAAATTGAGACCCTTTATTTTAAATACCCTAGAAAAAGTCAACTTAGCACAAAAGCCTTGTAAGATTCATAATTGTATTCCCAAGTGCGGTCTCTAAACTTTTTTGGTCATACATTCCTATTTGTAAAACTTCTGATATTTGTATATTTATTTAAAATTTGTACTAGTGTATTAATCTATTAAATGTTAATCGAGGTGAATTTCTTCCTTTTTTTAAGATAAAAATTAGAAATGGAAGTTGTATTTTTTTTCCCACAACCAGAGTCTCATTTTGGAGACCCATGTCCTAAAGCACCAGGTACAATACCTTGATACATCATGAGCACTCAGTACACACTTATTGATTGAAAGACAGTTGTGTGGCCCTTCACGTTCACTCTACATGGGCCAAAGGCAGTGGGGATGGGTTCCCCTCTAATTCTAAGCAGATCAGAGTATCACACTATCCTCATCTAGAGTTAGGCAAATTCCCTATTGCAAGCATAAATTACTTTTGTAATGAAATAATTGAAAAGAAACAAGCAGGTGGTCTTATCTGCCCACAAAGTACTTCTGTTCCACACTTTGATTTTGGACTTCTGGCCTCCAGAACTGTGAGAGAATAAATTTCTGTTCTTTTAAGCCACCAAGTTTGTGTTATTCTGTTATGGCAGCTTTATGAAATTAATATAGGGTTAATGGCACACGTAGGAGCCCTAGTGCTGCAAGGATTAAGTGTTTGGCTGCTAACTGAAAGATGGGAGGTTCAACTCTACTAGCCACTCCTTGGGAGAAAGATGTGGCAGTCTGCTCCCGTAAAGATCAGAGCCTTGGAAAATCTATGGAGCAGTTTTATTCTGTCTTATAGAGTCGCTATTGGAATTGACTCGATGGCAGTAGGTATAATGGCATACAAAAGGATCTGATGGGTTGGGGAGAAGAGGGTAGGATGGACACAGGGGCCTCTCTGAGGAGGCACCATTTGAACAGGAAAGTGAGGGAAGTGAGGGAGAGCACTCTGGGATGGTCCAGCAGGGGCCTGCTGCAGGCAAAGAGGACAGTAGGAAGATCAGTGTCACTACAGTGGAGTGACTGAGAGGGAAGATAGGAGATGAGATCAGAGAAGTAGTCAGAGGCTAGATCACACAGGGCTTTGAAGCCATGGTAAGAATTTGACTTATATGATTCTGATGAGAAGTCACTGGAGAGTTTTGAAGAGAAGTGAAAGCTCTGATTATGTTAAAAAAAAAAAAATCACTGCTGTTTGGAGAAAGACAGTAGAGGAGCAAGGGCAGAAGCAGGGAGACTAAATAGGAGACTTTATAGTACTCTAGATGAGAGAAGATTGTGGCTTAGGTTAGAGAGGGAGATAGATATGGTTAGATTTCAGATACCTTTTTAAGGTGGAGTCAACAGAATTTGCTGGATGTTTGGATGTGGGGTCTGAGCTAAAAAGATGAGTCAAGGATAATGCCTAGAGTTTCATCCTGGTTAAACGGTGGTGTGGTAACCTGTACTGAGATAAGGAAGGGGGAGGCAGAAAGGAGGAGTGGGTGGGTGTGGTATCGGTAATTCTGTTTTGGACATACTAAGTTTAAATACCTATTAGACATTCAAGTGGAATGTTGAATAAGAAGCTGGATATATGTATCTGGAGCTCAGGAGAGACGTAAAGCTAGAGGTAAAAATTTGGAATTCATCAGGTTATAGGATGAGCATGTATCGCCACAGAATTAGACAGCAACTAACAAAGTATGGATAGAAAGAGAATACGGCCGGTGGTTCTCTAACATTTAATGGTTGAGAAAAGGAGACACAGGAGTGACCAGGGAGGTAGAAGGAAATGCAAGAGAATGTAGTGACCTAGCAAAGAAAGAATATCAAGGAACAGGGAGTCATCAATTGGGTCAAATTCTACTGAGGGGGTCAGGAAAGATGAGAACTGTGCATAGACATTGGATTTGGCAAGATGATCACTGATGACATTGACAATTGGGGGAATGGGAACACCAAGTCTGAGATGAAAAGGTGGAGGAGGAAATAGGAAAAGTGGAAATAGAGAGTAGAGGCAAGTCTTTCAGACAGTGTGTATATAAAAAGAAATGGGGTGGGACCTAGAAGGTGATGTATGGTCTGGGGGGATTATTTAAAGCCTGGAAATTTACCAGCAGATATTTTTTAAATGAATAAATAAAAAGACTATGAGGTGCAAATGCCTCAACAGATGAGGTGTAAATGATCCAATAGTATAAATGTAGTTTACACTTCAAGTTTCATACAACTGGACACATGAGCAACATCATTTACTTTGCTTCAAAAGTAGGTAAGTCAGTACAGCCACTATGGAAAAATTTGGCAGTTTCTCAAAAGTTGAACATAGAACTACCATATGACCCAGAAATCCCAACCCTGGGTATATCTCCAAAAGAAACGAAAGCAGGCACACAAACAAAAACCCGTACACCAGTGTTCACTGCAGCACTATTCACAATAGCCAAAAGGTGGAAACAACTGAAATGTCCATCAACAGATGAATAGATAAAACAAAATGTGGCATATACATACAATGGTATATTGCTCATCCACAAAGAGGAATGAAGTCTTGATACATGCTACAATATGGATGAACATTGAAAACATTATGTGAAATGAATGAAATAAGTCAGTCACAAAAGGAGAAACACTGCATGACCTCACTCATATGAAATAGCAAATATACAGAAACCAAAGCTAATTAGTGATAACCAGATGTGGAAGGGAGAGGAGATGGAGGAGTTATTGCTTAGGGAACATTGAGATCAAGATTGGATTACCATAGGCAAGGTAAGCACCAGCTTCCTTGTGCTTACTTACTAATCTGTAGTGACCAATTTCACATGGGTCATCCCCCGGTCAGAAGCTGTAAATTTGAAAAGAGGCTTTGATTCTGTAGTAGGAAGGTGCCGTGGCGTTGGAAGAGAGACAGATGCCAGCCATAACTAGAAGCGGAATCTCTGATGTGGTGAAAATGTGAAATTGTTCACTACAGATGATCTGGTAAGCAAGGTAAACACCGTGTTTTTGTTGTTTGTTTTTCTAGGTTTTTTAAAAATTAATTAATTAATTTTTTATTGTGATTTAGGTGAAAGCTTACAGAGCAAATTCGTTTCTCAATAAACAGTTAATACACAAACTGTTTTGTGACACTGGTTGCCAACCCCTTCGATGTGTCAACACTCCCCCCTTCTCCACGCCGTGTTCCCTGTTTCCATTTGTCCAGTTTTCCTGTCCCTTCCTGCCTTCTCTTCTTTGCTTCTGGGCTGGTGTGCCCATTAGTCTCGTATACATGATTGAACTATGAAGCACGTCCCTCAAGTGTGTTATTGTTGGCTAACCACCATGTTTACCTTTCCTGTTGGATAACCTGTCCCTGATTGAGATTATGTTAATGATGGTACAATAATTTGGAAAAGGATGGTGATAACGGTTGCACAACATGAAGAATGTAATTGATGTCACTGAATTATACATGTAAAAATGGTTGAATTGTCAAATGTTTTGTTATGTATATTTCTACCAGAAAAAAAAAAACCCCAACCCTTTGTGGTTGAGTAGATTCTGACTCATAGCGATCCACACACAAAAACCAGCAAAAAAAAAAAAAAAAAAAAAAGTAGGTAAATCATTATTCTATACCTTCTTGTCTATTCTCTGATTTGATGTAAAGAACTTTTTCTTTACTGTTAGAGGCAAGATTTCAAAAAATTAGATTAAAAAATGGAGTTAACTCCATTGATAATCAACACACTACATAAAGTATTAAAAATGTAAGACTCATATTTTTTTAAAGTAACGCTTTTGTTTTCCAGTTTACTGCCTTAAAAACTAGAGAGTTTCTAACTAATGTAATAGTGGCAACTAGCTCACAGCTGCCAGCTCGGGTCATTTTTATCCAACTTCGCTTTTGGACAAGAAGCCAAATGAGACACCCAACCCAAAACCTTCAGCATTGGCTCTGTGACGGTGAGGCTCACGCAGAACCTTTAAGACATTTAAGACGCTGGGCTATTTGCTTACGGTTCTGAGGTTTCTTTAACAAAATAGGTTTTCTAGTCAAAATGAAACAAGAAAATCAGAAAGTTGTGTGGACTTTCCCTTCAGAATAACTGACTACAGTGACTGAGCTGGGCCTGTCCCGAACCCCCTCAGACAGCAGCGCCCCTGCCCCGCTGCCGCGCAGCCAGGTCCGCCCCCTGGGGCGGGTTGCGCGGGGCTGCCCAGACCTCTAGCCCACCAATGTCCCCGGTGGCGGCTCCCGCTCGCGGTCCCAGTACTTGCCTGGAAGGCAGGCGGCGCCGCAGCCAGCCGGGTGGCTTCTTCGTCTTCCTCTTCCACTGAGCGAACCCAGTGGATGTGTGACTTCCCCTCGGGGTTGGCGGGGGAGTTTGTCCAGGACGTGGTGGCCGCAAACCCCGTCCCCACCGCCACCGTCCCCTGCGCTCGGCCGAGCCCGCCAAGCCCCGGAGCGCGGCAGTTGGAACCGGGAAGTCCCCACCCTCCTGGAGACGCGCTGACACTTAAACTTGGAGGTTGCCGTTCGCCAGGCCCCTCTCCGCGCCCGGCCTCACCGGCCTCGCCGCTCCGAGGGGCTGCCTGAGGCCCGGCAGCTGCGAGACGGCACGCTCCGCCCGGGACGCCGCCTGGAGCCGCGCGAGTCTGGGTTAACGCTGCCGGGGCACCCCGCGGAAGGAAGAAGCCTGGCAAAGGGCGGAGAAGGGGAAATCGAGATGGGGAACCGTTAACCGAAGGATATGTGGACTGTCTGCGCTTCTTTGTAAAAAAAAAAAAAAAAAATTTCCCCCATAATCCGCAACTTCGAGGCCCAGAGGGAAAGAACTTCAGGCTGCTCTTTACAGACCTGGGTGCTGGAGTTGGGGCTACAATCCATCTCTGACTCTAGCCTGTCCAGTACGCCCCAGCACTGAGCCCACAGCAAAGCCTGGTCCTCCCAGGTCGTTAGACCTTTAACCCTACAGGGAAGGAAACATCTGGTCTCACCCAAAAAATCCTAGACCCTTCCGAGGTTCCGAGACACTGCCGGTCCCCCAAGATGGTCCCTTGACTTTTCCTTTCCCTTTAGGGCTCTCTCACTGACTACTGCAGTCAACCACACCCATGCAGGTGCAGGGTGCATCACCACTTTCCCCAAAAAACCACCCTGAGAACTTTTTTCCAAGTTTCTTTTCCACCACAAAAACAGACTGAAGCTCCACTGAATATTAAGGGAGAACAAGAACAACAAAACAAGTACAAGAAGTATAAAAAGCCTTATAAAGCCAAATACTTGATCCTACCATAGCTACCTTTGGCTCTCAATCCCAGACATACCCTAAGAGCCCAGTCCAGAACTACTCCCTCCCCCTCCCCCCACTCTTAATCCTCCGGCAATCCCTACTGCCCCCCTACTAAAGGAGAGGAACCCAATAACCAGACATCAGAGACCATGGATACTAAATTAGGATTGAAGGTCCATACCTGGGGCTCAGAGGTAGGGCCAAAGTTATTTACCCTCCCCACTCCCAACAACAAAAACAGTAACAGCCATTGAAGGTAAGCATTTGTTGTTGTTGTTAGGTGGCCTCGAGTCGGTCTGGACTCATAGAGACCCTATATACAACAGAAGGAAACACTGCTGGATTCTGTGCTATCCTCACAACATTGTTATGCTTGAGTCTATTGTTGCAGCCACTGTGTCAGTCCATCTCTGTTGAGGGTCTTCCTATTTTTCGCTGACCCTCTACTTTATCAAGCACGATGTCCTTCTCCAGGGACTGATCCCTCCTGCAAACATGTCCAAAGTATGTGAGACAAAGTCTCGCCATGCTTGCTTCTAAGGAGCATTCTGGTTTTTCTTCTTCCAAGACAGATTTATTCATTCTTTTGGCAGTCCATGGTATATTCAATATTCTTCGCCAACACCACAATTCAAAGGTGCCAATTCTTCTTCAGTATTGATCATCCAGCTTTCGCATGTATATGAGGTGACTGAAAACACCATGCCTTGGGTCAGTCGCACCTTAGTCTTCAAGGTAGGCATTGGTAGATAGTAATTACTCAGTTTTCAAAATCCCAGTGTAGTCAGAAATATGGTATCAAATCACAGGGTGTCAGCGCCAGGGGAAGGCTTTCTCTCTGTCAGCCTTCTTCTCATCAATGTTCCCCCGGACTTGGAGCTTCTCTGCTCAGGGACCCTGGTCCAGAGGACGCGCGCTCTGCTCCTGGCACTGCTTTCTTGATAGTATGAGGTCCCCAGTTCTCTGCTTGCTTCCCTTTCCTTTCATCTCTTGTAAGGTAAAACATGGTGCAGGCCACACTCTAGGGATACTCCCTTTACAATCCCACCCTAATCCTCTTTAACATAAAATTATAATCGCAAAATGAAGGCCAACCACACAATTCTGGGAATCATGACCCAGCCAAATCGATACACAAATTTTTTGGGGGCACATAATTCAAACCATGACATTCCACCCTTTGGTTCCCTAAAAATCATATCCTTGCAACAAAGAAAACATATTCACCCCATCATATCACAGCCAAAGTCTTATCTTCAAGTCCAAAATCCAGAAATTCCTCTTCATCTATAAAATCTAGAATATAAGTTATCTGCTGCCAAAGGTACAACAGCAGAACAGGCACATGCTAGACATTTCCATTACTAATGGGAGAAACTGGAGGGAAAGAAGGGATAATAGACACCAAGCAAGTCAGGAGAACACATTACATTAGCCCTCAAGGCTTTGAAAATAATCTTCTGTCATCTCAGACAATTTATACAACAGCGCTGCCCTCCAGACTCTAGGTATTGGCCACAGTCTCTGGATTTTGAGTGGAGGCCCCTCAGCCCTGGGCTTCCAGGCCCACTGGGACAGCAACTCTGCCCCCTCAGCTTCAGGCACACATTCTAGTCCATCATTCTAGTCCATCGGAGTGGCAACTCCACCCTTAGAAACACCAGAGGCCATGGCTCCACCCTTTGAAACCCTTGAGGTCATGGCCATACCTTTTGAGACTGAGGCAGGGAGTGCGAGAGCTGAGGGCCTTTGGGCAGCAGGCTTCCTGATGGAGTGGGATGCTGTCTTAGTCATCTAGTGCTGCTCTAACAGGAATACCATGAGTGGATGGATTTAGCAAAGAGAAGTTTATTCTCTCTAAGTCCAGCAGCCTACAAGTCCAAATTCAGGGCTTCAGCTCCAGGGGAATGCTTTTGCCGTTGGCTCCGGAGGAAGGTCCATGCCATCAACCTTCCCTTGGTCTGGGAGCATCTCAGCGCAGGAACCTCAGGTCCAAAGGACATGCTTTGCTTCGGGCACTGCTTTCTTGGTGGTATGAGGTTCCCACGTGTCTCTGCTCGCTTCTCTCTTTTATAGCTCAAAAGAGATTGCATTAAGACACTATCTAATCTTGTAAACCTCATCAGTGTAACATCATCACAGTGACAGAATTTACAACACATAGGAGATCACGTATAATCTCATCATAGTGATAGAGTTTACAACACAGAAGGAAATCACATCAGATGACATAATCATACAATACTGGGAATCATGACCCAGCCAAACTGACAGATATTTCTGGGGGACACAACTCAATCCATGACAGATGACTTCAGGCATTTATCTGCATCTGCCAGCTGAAGAGCAGTAACACCTGCCAAAGCAGGGCAGAGGCCAAGTCCAAGCAGGGCCAGGTGGCAGAGGCCTGCCTACAGGCACAATCGAGAAGCTGTATCCTGAGTTGTTCCTGTTACTTCCAAGTTGATCCTGATCCTGAATTGTAACTTGTTACTTCCCTAATAAGCCCCATAATCTTGAGTATGGTCTGTGAGCTCTGTGTGGCCATTGCAATGAATTATCAAACTCAGCAGAGAAGCAGAGAGTGCCGTGGGAAGGATAGTTGGTGTCAGAATTGGTAAAAAAGATTGGAAGGTGGAGGTATGTCTGACCTCTACCCCATGGGAATCAGCTTTGGGCTGATGCTGATGGTGATTATCCTCCCCGGCATGAAGTTAGAAGAGATCTGACCCCACCATTTTTACATTCCTTAACAATTCCACTTAAACTGCTCAGGTAAGCAGTGGCCTCTTTGATGATACTTTTGTTGCTCTGATTTCCCCTGGGAGTCTTTGGCAATTTACAAAGTTGACAATTGTCTCCTCCAAATACTCCATTTCCTTGATGTCAACAATCCCATTTTGCTTTTACGCTCATCCTACTTTTTAAAATTCGTTTTGACTTCTTTTCTTGCTCTTCTTCCTCTGTCAACCCTTTGTATCAGTGTTTTTCAAATTTTTGCATTGAAATACCACTAATCATAGCGGTGATAAACATGTACTTCTGCATTCACCACCCACATCTCATGCATAAATGAGTCTACAGTCCCTAATGCCAAAGGCAAATTTACTTCAACTGTTACATTTTATCTTTAAAATTTAACCAAATTTTGCATTGATCTTCATAATATATTCATATATGTTGTACTATAAAGTATTTTAAATTGGTTAGGACTTAAGTTACTTAACATTTCTCCCCCAGATTTTCAAGTATATATTTTAAGAAAACACACCAGTCACTTACGTCACAAATATTTAGTAATTTCTAAGTGCTAGACAGTGGGGATATAGTATGAACAAAACAGACATAGTCCCAGTCCTCATGAAGATTTCAGAGTCTAGTCGGAAAGACAGATAATAGACATGTATATAAACAATTTCAGATCCATTAGTTGATAATGGATAAATGAATGAATGAACAAGATAAAGCAGAGTAAGTGGGAAGGGTGCTAACTGAATCAGGGAAGAGACGACTTCTCTGAGATGTAACATGTTTTGCCTGTGGCTTCACACTCCTGAAATCTGATGCATTAAACACTGGTGTTTTCAAGGTCTTGATCCTTGGTCCTCTTCAGCTTACTCTACGGTTTCCTTGGATATCTCACATATGCCCAGGGAAAGGATATAACACACACAAATTAGTAGGGAGGTAAATGATTTGAACATTATTGGTGAACTTGATCAATATATATAAATTACTACACCAAATACAATTTCAGAATACATATTCTTTTCAAGTACACACGAAAATGAACAAAATTTGACCATATTTTTGACCATAAAGCAAGTCTCAATAAATTTCAAAAGAAAGAGTATGTTCTCTGACAAAGTATTAACTTGAAAATCAACACCAAAAGATAACTAGGAAATTTATACATTTGAAAATTAAGAGATACATTTCTAAATAACCCATGGGATAAAACAATAAACCATAATAAAAATCATAAAATATTTGATCTGAATGTTAGTAAAAATACTACATGTCAAAACTTGTTATTAAGTCTTATTAAGTCTTAAACGTACATATTAGAAAACAAAGCCTGACAATCAATTATCTAAACAGTCAAATCAAGGAGTTACAACAGGAAATCAAATTAAAATAAAGTAAAAGAAAGAAAGAAATATAAAAAATAAGACCAGAAACTAGAGAAATAGAAAAAAAAAAGTCAAAAACAGCAAAAAGATGGTTCTCTGAAAAGACTAACAAAATTAAACCACTGGTTAAACTGCCTAAGGAAAAAAGGGACAGAGTGAAGACATAAGTAACAACACTAGAAATAAAAAGGAGACAATGCGACAGATGAATGATATTAACAACTTCAATCCAATAAAGTTACAATTTTTTAAATTTAAATGCAAAAAGAAAATTAAATACTCTGGGTCTCTTTTGCCCCTCTATGTCTTGCTGGATATGCCAAGAATGCAAGACTCTGACCACTCTTTACCTGGGTCATTTCTCAGGGTGTGTTTGCAGTGAACAACTTGAGATATGCTGTAATATCTCCTTCCAGGACAAAGAACATACTTGCTTACTGCTCGCTATTAAAGCTCAGTGTTCCACCAAATGGGCAATGCTTGCCCAAAAGCAAAGGTGAGAAGTCAGGAAGGGACAGGAAAACTGGATGAATGGATGCAGAGAACCCAGGGTGGAAAGGGAAAGGGGAGAGTGCCGATACACTGCAGGAATTGCAACCAAAGTCACAAAACAACTCGTGTTTTTGAATGAAAAGAAATAAATAAATTTACTAATTAAAAAAAATAGGATTATGTTCTATAGTGGGAAAAAAAACAACAACGTATATGTAATATATATATGATTTTAAAAATTAAAAAACATTATTTTTAGATTTATGTACCTTTAATATGTTAGGATAAGACCAGTATTAACTTTGTAAGTATTACATATTTTACTATAAATATGCCTTTCTGCTAAGCTCATAGAATCTCATATTTTATTCATACTAGTTAGGAAAGCTGCTTTAAATGCTAGAATCATTCAAAATATCATTAATAGGATATTATCTTTGGCTACACGCTAGTAAGCACAAATAAAATTCTCATTGCATAGAAGTCTCACTGTTATGACAAGGATATTTAAAATTTTTTTTTATGATCTATGATATTCAACAAATCCAATACAAATCTATGGCAGACAAAGTCATTGAATATTTTATCTTAAAATAAATCATAGAAATTTCCCTGGAGAAAGAATTAGGGCATCAGAAATTTCCACTTCAAAACTACTATTGACTTAGAATTTCTTAATTATTTCATCCTTCATTAATATGTTTCCTAACTTGTAAGACACTGAATTCAAAATAAATCTGGATATAAGGAAACTTTGTTTTGTTTTTGTTTCCGTGAGTACCGTGAATTTGTGTCTATAGTAGCCTCTCCATAGGCTAGAACTCTGAGACTTAGTGCAGAACAATGTGGCATTTTCAATATAATAAAAAAGATAAATCAAAAAGGGGAAAGTAAGATAAACCAAATCTGCAATTACAAAAACAAGAAAAAAACCAGTGCTGTGTTGGAAACTGTAAAGAAATTATTAAAATATTAAAAGTATATAATAAGAATCATATAAAATATATATGTTGGCAGAGAGGAAAGGGCAAAAAGACACTAAAATACTAGAGGGGTTGAATTAATTGAAACTGGTTTTAATTGAATTTATCATGATTTGGAGAATTCAGTGTTGAGCAAAAACACAAAATCATGCCATGTAATGTTGACAACTGTAAATCAGATGAGGAGACCCTATGAAATCATCATGAATGATATATGTCCTCTACTGTGTCATCCTAATTTTAGAACTGCAAATTTGATTTCTGAAACTGTTTGCATTTGATCAACCAAAGCAGGGTGTTGTGAAATAAATCAATATTTTAAAAAAAAGCTCAGTGTTCCTCAGCTGTGACGAAACTCCTCTGGAGGCATAGCATTCATCTGGCCTCGTTCATGTCAACTCCCTGGGAATTTGGGGCAAAAGGGAACTGATGCAAATATGCTGATGCTGGTGCTACTTGCTGTGCCATGCATGAGTAACAAAGTTCTTTGTCTCTGATCCAGGAGTTTTGTATCTTCTGCCAGCATCCATGAATCAGTAACAGGCAAACTTATTAGATTGTAAGTACAGTAAAATCAAATTCCAGACCTGATAAAATGGGCAGGTAGGATTCCTAGTGACGGTGGAGTGTAGATGTCAGAAAATTCTCTCCTCAAAAAACATATAAAATTAGACAGAACTATTAAAAACAGCCATATCAAAACTAAATAAACCCACTGCCACTGAGTTGATTCTGACTCATAGCAACCATATAGGGCAGAACAGAACTGCCCCACAGGGTTTCCAAGGCTGTAATTGTTACAGAAGCAGACTGCCACATCTTTCTCCTGTGAAGCAGCTGGTAGGTTCGAACTGCTGACCTTTCCATTAGCAGATGAGCACTCACACTGTGTCACCAGGGCTCCTTACAACCATTTCAGGGCTCTGGAAATTGACCAATGGAAAACAACAAGTTGAGAATTATTTATTCATATAAAATTGCTGAATTTTGTGTAAGAGTAGTGGAAGTCTGTGGCATTCTTGCCTGGAACTTCTCCCATCCCCTCCTCTTCTCTACTCCTTAGCTCAATTGCTGCAGTAGGGTTGCCAGGGCAGGCTTGACAATGAAAACCAGCAGCTTCACTGCAGAAGGGAGCAACTTGATTTGGAGTGGAGAGCACAAAGTCCATGCCTAGTGGTGTTGTCAGTAAATATAGCAAACTTGTTAGGAAATAAATGGGAATAGCCCATGGCTCTTTTTTACCTTGTGATTGTAGTCTCACATGGGGTGAACAGCAGAACAGTGGACTAGCCAGAAATTTAACAAGGAGACTGGAAATTAGAGACTCATAGAGGGTCTAGATAAATTCTTCACATATCCCTGATGACTAGGAGGCTGTACACATATATAGGGGAGATTCAAGACAGTTCAAGCTCTCCACACATCCCTGGCTGACTGGAAGTCTGTCACCTATGCAGAAAAGATCTGAGACAGCCCAAGCACTCCACACACTGTTGGCTCAATGGGAGCCTGCATACTTATGCAGGGCATACCTGCGATAGCCTGGCAGAAAGTAAAAGCTTCAGTAAGGATTACACCTGCATGTGAAGAAAACAAAAATCCTCACAACTAATAAACAACATGATAAATGGAGAAAAAATTGAAATTGTTAATGATTTCATTCTACTTGGATCAACAATCAATGTCTATGGAAGTAACAGTCAAGAAATCAAATGATCCATTATTGCATTGGGCAAATATGCTGCAAAAGACTTCTTTAAAAGTTTTAAAAAGCTAAGATGTTACTTTGATGACTAAAGTGCACCTGACCCAGCCATGGTCTTTTCAACTGACTCATATGCATGCCAGACAATGAAAGAGGAAGACAGAAGAACAGACGCATTTATGTGGTGTTGGTGAAGGATAATGAATGTACTATGGACTGCCAAAAGAACGAACAAATCAGTCTTAGAAAAAATACCACCAGAATGCTCCTCAGAAGTGAGGATAGTAAGACTTATGCTTGCTTACTTTGGAAATGTCATGAGGAAAGCCCAACTGCTAAAAAGGGACATCGTGGTTGGTAAATTAGAGGGTCAATGAAAACAAAGGAAACCCTCAATGAGACAAACTGACACAATAGCCACAACAATGGACTCAAACATACCAATGATCATGAAGATGACACAGGATCGGGCAACATCTCGTTCTGTTATACAGAAGGTGGCCATGAGTTGGAGTAGACTAGATGGCAACAACAACAGAAGGAATCAGTCCTCAACATAAAAGACCTTCAATGGCTGTAACTCAGGCAGTTTCCTCACAACTGGATGCCACTTCCTCAGGACCCACTCCAGCCTGCTCTCGCTGCCTGCAAGCCCATATCCAGAGCTAGATTAAGACGTAGCCCAGATGGAGATGTACAAGAACTGTCCTAGGAGGAGAAAATGGGTACACTGAAAGAATGTTACGACCTTGACAATCTGTTTTGGCTGGAGCCTGGAGAGCATATGTGGGAGTAGATTCTAAAAGTACCAGACTAAAGAGGAAGAAATACAGATTTAATTGGATTGAATTCATTGATAAGGGTATCCAGCCAAAAACCAGTTGCCATCAAGTCGATTCTGACTCATGGAGACTCCATGTGCGCAGAGTAGAACTTTACTCCCTGTCTTAGTTATCTAATGCCGCTATCACAGAAATACCACAAGTGACCACTTTAACAGAAATTTATTTTCTCACAGTTTAGGAGGCTAGAAGTCTGAATTCAAGGTGCCAGCTCTAGGGAAACATTTTCTCTCTGTAGGTTTTGGAGGAAGGTCCTTGTCTTCAGCTTCTGCTTCCTGGTTCCTTGGAGATCTCCATGTGTCCTGGCATCTATTTTACCCCATCTCTACTCTGCTTGCTTGTTTGATCTCTTTTGTATCTCCAAAGAGATTGACTCAAGATACACCCTACAGTAATCTTGCCTAATTAGCATAACAAAGAGAACCCATTCCCAAATGGGATTATAAACACAGGCATAAAAACGAAAAAAACCAAACCCATTACCTTCAAGTCAATTCCGACTCAGAGCAACCCTATAGGACAAAGTAGAACTGCCCCATAGGGTTTCCAAGGAGTGGCTGGTGGATTCAAACTGCTGACGTTTTGGTTAGCAGTCATGGCTCTTAACCACTGTGCCATCAGGGCTTCACCACAGGCATAGAGGTTAAGATTTACAACACATATTTTGAGGGGACATAATTCAATCCATAATACTCCCTAAGGTTCTCAAGGCTGTGATCTTTCAGAAGCAGATCACCAGGCCTTTCTTCTGAGGTGCCTCTGGGTGGGTTTGAACTGCCAATCTTTGCTTAGTATTTGAGCTCTTAACCTTTTGCATTGCCCAGGGACACCAAGATGGGTGTACATACCTGGGAATTGGAATTTAAAGTGCTGGTTTAAGCACCCAGGAGTGGTGTTGATAGTCTACTATATTAGCTAATTGAAGCCTAGGCTCAAAGCCTATAGTTAATAAATTCAAAATGCCAGAACTTCCCCGGCATATTTAGAGGAAGGAGTCTGAAGGCTCCAGGAAAGGGCTGTTGGAATGATCTATTATGTGCAACTTGATCAGCCCCCTCCCTAACACATCCCCTGAAAAGACCCAAGGAACACTCCCTTTATTAAAACATTTAAAAAAATGCATTGGTTAGAGACAGGGCATTAGCATTCTTGCAGAACTTTGTGTGGCTGTCTTGTGTAGGCTGGAGATAATGCTGGGGAGATGCTGTAATTAAATTGAGTTCCTTGATCTCAATAGAATAATGGGATTCTGAGTGATAGAAAACAGGTGGTGCCACTTAACTATCAAGGACAATGGGGCAATTATAAAGTTAAAGGCACAGAATAGTGTTTTGGCCCTTAGCAGCCTGTAGTGATAGACAGCTAAATGTTCACAAGATCTCCAGAAATGAAATACACAGGCACCTGCTGAGATGTTGCCTATAATTTTTATGAAAAATATTTAGGACTGCTGGAGCAGAGACCTAGTTTAAATCACCTTACTGGAGATTTAAGACCTTTTTTTCTCAGTTCCTAGATCCAAGTCAGTTCACAGACCTGAAGTCCTGTGTAGAGAAGGCCAGTCTCTTTGATGAAATACCTTGAAACGCAGTACAAAATGTATAGTGAGGATCTTCCCCTATGCTTTCTCCAGAGGGCCCTGCAGCCATTTAAGAGTGACTGTGCACTGGGGAAAGGAAAACATCAGATCTTCAAGGGTAGTTGTACTGGTTTTGATCTTATGCTGACCCCAGGAGACCCAAAATGTCAGTGAGAACTATGGGTCAGAATAGGGGCTTATGGATCTTAAATGATAGTTGGGAATCTTGACCTCAGTCCATCTAACTGGGTTCAGGAGCACTACATATTCATCCTATGCTTGTTTTCCCTGTTTCAAAATGTACAGTGGGAATAGATATACAATTGGTTCCATGACCCATTAAGTAAAGGATATTATAATAACAAGGGCCCAGTGAAAGCCTCTGGAAATACTATTCCTCCCATCTCCAGGGGAAACTGCACAGATCAGTGCCACCACTAATTAAAGACCAGACATAAGCAGGGGTGATGATTCCTACCACATACCCATTTAACTTATTTGGCTAGTGCAAAAAGGAAAAAAAAAATCTCTTGGAGAACCACAGTAACTATACTGTACTTAATTAGATGATGTTATCACTTGTAGTTGCAGTTCCAGGTGTGCTCGCTATCTTTGGTGGACCCAATCAAGAGTCCTCAGCATCAGTTATATATGGTTATCCATGTCCAAGAAACGAGGGATGGCCTGAGGAACTGACTACTTTACTGACTTGTTAGCTGCTGACTCATGGTGTCCTTATGTACAACAGAATGAAACAGTGCCCAGTCCCGCGTCATCCTCTTAATCGCCAGCATGTTCGAGTCCATCACTGCAGCTACTGTGTGAATACATCTCTGTCAATTGGGTGTACTGTGGTGGCTTACATGTTACTATGATGCTGGAAGCTATGCCATTAGTATTTCAGATACCATCATGGTCAGCCATGGTAGATAGGTTTCAGTGAAACTTCCAGACTAAGACAGGCTAGGAAGAAAAGCCTGGTGATCTACTTCCAAAAATTACCCAATGAAAACCTCATGGATGACAACAAAACACTGACTTGCTTGGACATGTCATCAGGAGGGATCAATCACTTCATCACGTCTGGTAAAGTAGAGAGTCAATGAGGGTGTGGGAGACCCTTGCTGCGATGAATACTGACTCACAAGCAGTGGCTAATGGATTGCCTGTTAGGTATTTGGAAAAGAAAATTTGGAAAATGGTCAAAGGAGGTCTGTTGGTGAGACTTAAGGATCAACCTCTTAGAATGGTCAGAGTGTGAAGACATTCATGTCCCACACAAGTGTCTACCAGAGGGCATCCAAGTGGAGGAGGCTTTCATCAATCAGGACAACATAAACTGTCTTGTGGATGTCAGTCACCCCTTTTCTCCAGCCAACCCAGGGCTAGGTTAATGATCTCATGTAGAAAGACGCCACTGCAACAAGGATAGAGGCTAAAAAATATGGTCTTCCCCTCATCTAGGCTATTTGGCTACTAGCACTGCTGAGTGCCCAACCTGCCAACATCATGGAGTGTGACTGTACTCCAAGACGGGGCCCCTAATATGACATCATTTCGAACATGACTTGCTGGCATCCTGGTAGCATGCTGATTACATTGGGAAACTACTCTAATGGAATGGGTAGGCTTGTCTTCACAGGGATAATTCACATTCTGGGTATGAATTTGCATTCTCTGTTGCTAGCACCAATATTCTTGAACTTACTGAGGGCCTTATCCATTGCACTGGAATACCACAAAATATTTCTTCCAAACTGGTGACACAGTTTATAGCAAAGTAAGTAAATTCACTGGTCTTATCACATGCTTCACCTTCCAGAAGCAGCTAGCTTGACAGAACAGTTGAATAGTTAAACGAATGCTCAGTTATAGAGCCATTTGGGAGACACCATGAAAGGCTGGGGTACCGTCCTGTAGAATGTAGTACAGTTCTTTAAACAAGCAGTAATATGTGGTGGTGTCTCCTCCCATTGCCAGGATGCACAGGTCTGGGAACGTAAGGTGAAAGGAGGAGTGTCTAAGGACCTATTTGAATAATTTTTGCTTTCCATTCCCATAATGTTGAATTTGCTGGATGTGGAGTTTCTAGAGTCCAAGGAAAGAACTCTTCTATCAGGAACACAGTCATGTTCTGATGAATTAGAAACACCAATATTCTTGAACTGGCTCTGGTCTTTGGGTTTCCACATGCCATTGAACCAAAAGAAAAGGAGGTTAGTGGACTAGCCAAGGTAACAGATTCTGGCTACCAGAGGAAAACTCTGTTACTGTTATACAATGGAAACAAGGACTATGTCTGCAAACTAGGAGATTTACTGAGGTGTCTCTTATCCTTCCCTACTAGTCCTAGTTAATGGAAAACTGCAGCAACCCAACAAAGACAGGTCCCCTAAAGTCTCGATTGTGTGGAAATAGAAGTCTGAGTCACCCCATCAGGTAGGTAAAGAATCTAGTCAAAGTCCTGGCAGATGGTAACAGGAACATAGTATAAGTCAGAAGAAGGTAGCTGTGATTACTAACTTAGGCTTCATGACTAGCTACACAGCAAGGATTATAGCTGTGTTTTGTTATGATGCTTTTTTTAAACCCCTTTTTCCTATCTTATACAAGGAACATGAGTGAATAGTTAACATTCTGTTTCATGCAGTATGACTAAATAAAATAATGAATGAAAGCGTTCCAAATGTGATAAAACTAAAACCCCACAGATCCCAGCTCAGTGAACCTCAAGCAAAACAAACATGAGGAAAACTACATACCTGAGGAAAACTACACACCAAGACACATCATAAGCAAGCTGCTCAATCGTAAAAGCAGCCAGGAAAAAAAAAAACGACATGTTAGGTACAGAGGAACAAAGATTTCTCACCAGAAACAATGCAAGTGGGAAGACAATAGACTAACATCTTTAAAGAATTGAGAAAGAAAAGAAAAAAAAAAAACAAACCCTCCCGTCAACCTAGACTTCTATACTGGCACAAATATCCTTCAAAAATGAAGGTGAAATAAAAACATTTCAGTCAAACCAAAGCTGAAAAAATTCATCATCAGACCCACCCTGCAGTAAATGTTAACAAGGAGTCCTTTAGGTAAAAAGGAAATAATACCATATGGAAATCTAGACCTATACAAAGGACAACGGAAGATTACTGGAAATGTTAACTACGTGGTTAAACATACAAGATTATTTAAATTACTTTAAAAGAAAACCGACTTTTTAAACAAAAGAAAGTCGACTCTTGTAAGTTAAAGATGTATATTATAAGCCCTAACTACCACCCATTTGTCGTGCTGTGATGGTTTGCATGTTGCTGGGATGCTGGAAGCTATGCTACCAGTATTTCAAATACCAGCAGGGTTACTCATGGTGGGCAGGTTTCAGCAAAACTCAGACTATGACAAACTAGGAAGAAAGGCCTGTGATCTACTTGCAAAAATTAGCCAATGAAAACCTTATGGGTCAAAATGAAACACTGTCCAACTTGCTTACTTTGAACACAAAATCAGGTGTGATCAATTGCTGGAGGAAGACATTGTGTTTGGTGAAGTGGAGGTCTGGCGAGGGAGAGGGAGATCCTCAGTGAGACAGACCGGCACAGTAATCACAACAATGGAGTTGAACGTACTGGCTATCACGAGGATGATGCAGGACTGGACAACATTTCGTTCCATTGTACATAAGGTTGCCATGAGCTGAAGTCAACGTGATGGCAGCTATCTATCTAGCTATCTGCCCTAAGGCAATCACTAAAACAATAAGAAATAATAGCTAATTAAAAAAAAAAAGAACGTGGAATTATAAAAACTACTTATTAATCCAAAAGAAGGAATAAACTGAGGAAAAAGAGAACAAAAACCAGATGTGACGAGGAGAAAACAAACAGCAAGATTACAGACTCAAACAATCACATCAACAATTACATTAAGTGTAAATGGTTTCAAAATTCCAATTAAAGAGCAGAGGTTGTCAGACTGGATAAAAAAGGAAGATCCAACTATATGCTGCTTACAAGAAACATACTTTAAACATAAAGACATATATTCTAAAATATATGTAGCAAAAACTGATAGAATTGCAAGGAAAAATATACAAATCCACAGTTTAATAAGAGATTTCAATACCTCTCAATAACTGTTAAAGCAAGTAGGCTTGAACAACACTATCAATCAACTCGATCTGATTAATATTTATAGAACACTCCACCCAACAGTAGCAAAATACACATTCTTTCAAATGCACATGGAAAATTTACCAAGACAGACTATATCCTGGGTCATAAAACAAGTCTTAACAAATTTAAAAGGATTAAAGTCTGATAAAATATGTTCTCTTATGACAGTGGAATTAAATTAGGAATCAACAATAGAAAAACCTTTGCAAAGACCTGAAATATCTGGAAACTAACACAATTCTAAATAGTCCATGGGTCAAAGGAGAAATCAAAAGGCAAATGAAAAAGTATTTTAAACTGAAATAAAATAAAAATACAGGATGTCAGAATTTGTAGCATGCTGCTGAAGTAGTACTTAGGGGTAACTTATGGCACTAAATGCCCGTATTAGAAAAGAAAGGTCTCAACCACCTCAGCTTCTACCTAAAGAAATGAAAAATATAAAAGAGTAAATTAAACCCCAAGTAAGCAAGACAAAGGAAATAACAAAGATCAAAGTGGACATTAATAAAATAGAAAACAAAAAATAATAGTCAGTAAAACTAAAACATGGTCCTTCGAGATCAATAAAACTGAAAAACCTCTAGCCAGACTGGTCAGGGCGGAAAAAAAAAAAAAAGAGAGAGCAAACACAAATGATCCATTACGAGGAATGAGAGGGGTGACATGACATTATACAGATATTAAAAGGAGTAAGGAAAGATTATTAACAACTTCATGGCAATAAATTCAACAACTTAGATGAATTGAAAAATTCTTTGAAAGACAAACTATCACAGCTCACTCAGGCAGTCAGAATACTCAATATTGCTAAGATGTCAAATATCCCCAAATAGATCTATAGATTCAACGCAATCCCAATCAAACGTCCAGCGAACTTTGTTTTTTGTAGAAATTGGCAAATTTTAAAATCAAATTTGATTTAAAATAATCTGATTTTAAAATCAAATAAAAAGGCAAAGGACAGAGAATAGTCAAAACAAGTCTGAAGTTGGAGAGCTAACATCTGATTTCAAGAATTATATTAAAGCTACATAATCAAAACAGCACGGTGTTGATGTAAAGACAAATAGATGAACGGAACAGAATAAGAGCCCAGAAATAAACACATATGTTAACAACTGATTTTTGACAAGGGTGCAAAGGCAGTGCAGTAATGAACGAAGAGCTTCTTTAACAAAGGGTAATGGAACAACTGAATATTCGTATGCACCAAAAAACAAACACAAAAAAACAAACAAAATTGAATCCATACCTTGCATAATATATAAAAATTAACTGAATGTGGATCACAGCCCTAAGTGTAAAACCTAAAACTACAAAACTTCCTGGAGAAAACAGATGTGACCATGGGTCAAACAGATTTCTTAGATACAACAGCAAGGTCACAATCCATAAAAGAACAAATGGTTAAAAAGGACTCACTCAAAATTAAAAACTTCTGCTCTTCAGAAGACACTATTAAGAAAATGAAAAGACAAACCATAGCCTGGGAGAAAATCTTATCAAAGCATAGATCTGATAATGGACTTGTATCCACATAAATGCACAAAAAAACCACACATACACACCTATATTGTGTAAGGGGCCCTGGTGGTGCAATGGTTAAAGCACTGGGCTGCTAAATGAAAGGTTCGTGGCCTTTTAGTTAGCAGCTGAGTGCTTTAACCGCTGCACCACAGTAGGGCTCCTTCCCATAAAGATTACAGCCTAGGAAACCCTATGGGACGGCACACAATATAGGTGTGTGTATATATCTGTCTCAAAATTCAGCATTAAGTAAACAAAAACAATAGAAAAATGGACAAATGATTTTAACAGACACTTCACCAAGACAATATATGACTGGCAAATCATGTGAAAGATGCTTAATGACATTTAATCACTGAAGAGATACAAATTAAAACCACAATGACTACACATGTATTAGAATGGCTAAAATGAGCTTGTTGTTATTAAGTGCTGTCGAGTCAGTTCCTACTCTTAGCAACCCTGTGCACTACAGAACAAAACACTGCCTGGTCTTGCACCAGCCTCAGTCATTCTTATGCTTGAGCTCATTGTTGCGGCCATTGTGTCAATCCATTTTGTTGAGGGTCTTCCTCTTTTTCGCTGACCCTCTACTTTACTACTAGAAAGACCAAAAAAAAAGGAATTTAAAGAATTTATCCAAAAAGTAACAAGCAAGTAGACAAAAAGGACATAGAACAGATAGGACAAATAATAATAGTAATAATGACAATATCATGTTTACGAGACATTTAAAAATAAGGATACAAAAATGGTGAAAGTAAAACTGTGGAAAATAATATGTAAGTGCTAACCAAAAACAAGCTAGTGTAGCTACATTAATACTAGAAACAAATGGAATTCAAGGCAAAACTTCTTAGTAGAGATAAAGAAGATAATTTATTTTTTAAAAGAATAGTCTCCTTCAATTAATCTGGAAAATATAACAATTTATAAATTTGCCTTTCACCCATACAAACTTCCAATAAGAAACGCAAAGAGAAAATTAAAATGAGGCAGTGTTGAGGTGGTGTTTACCTTCTGTAACATTCTTTCTTGGTCAGTCCCTAAGATGTATTAATAAAATGAAGATGTATTAATAAAATGCCATGTAAATAATCATTCTCTCTTGCTAGAAAACTACACTCCAAGCTGCAAATTTCTAAGAAGCTTGAAAAGATTCAAATCCTGACAGAAATAAGTGAAGTCAGTTTACTGAAAGGTTTTTTTTTTTAATTCTACAAGAAATTGATTGGGTGGACTTCTGGGCAACATAGTGCTACAGACAGAAGGACTACGCCGTCCCTCCACAGCAAAGATCTGAAAAACTAAGTCAAACAGAGACACACGTCAATCCTGAAACCCTAAGCATCAAATGAAGAGATAAAGAACTCAGCCAAGCACCAAATGGAATCAGAGACTGAGAACGGAGAGTGAGGAGAGATATATGCAGAGGTCCCCTATCAGCTACCGCAGCACAGACCCGCCATCTTGGACTCCTATCAGAGATCGGTGAATGGGGGTACGAGAAAGCAGCTTCACAGTTTCCAGCAGGAGACAGAACAACTGGTAACCAGCGATATATGCTTTCCCACCCCCCACCCTTCTTCACCCCAGCTCAGCCTCCTCTGCTTCCTGCGGCCATAGTCTCTTGGCCGGGTAGCACCGGCTTCACCCCGGTGTTGCTTGGATTCCGTCCGCCCACACTGGCCGGCTCCCAGAGTGTCATTTCTTGGCTGCTGGTGCTGCTTTTTTAGATTTTTTTGTTATTTCTCACCAACTCTGCCTCCTTTTTCTCAAATACCTGGCTCCGTGTGCCATTTTTGTTCTTCCTGAAAGGCTGCGAAACACTGCTGAACTGTGAAACTGCTTGCTGGTTTGTGCCACCACACTGGTGGGACCCCTGAGGCTTTTTCTGTTTGTTCTGATTTGTTTCCTTTTTCTTTTCTCAGCTTGAGAGCCCATTCTAGCCAAGCAGTACTGTGTGGATTGGGAGCTACTCCCTTACTCTGCGCAGATGCATGGTGACATCCCTGGGAGAATTTATTTATTTATTTTTTTGTTTCTTTGTTTTGTTTTCTTTTATCCCTTTTTTGTCTTTCTTCATTTCCAGTTTCTCGTCTCTCTATACTTACCTTCTCTTCCTGTCTACTATATACTTGGTGCTGTGCGACACCTCTACTCCTTCAAGCCAGGCTGTACTTCACAGCCTGGGAGCAACTTCCCCAGTCCTGGCAGCCACACCAGTGGGATCCCTGGGGGCTTTTTTTTTTTTTCCCTCTAATTTTTATTTAATCATTTTTTTCTTTTGCCCTTTTTGTTTTTCTCCATTTCTCAGACTCTCATCTCTTCACTCCAACAGCCAGCTCCCTTAGCACTCTTTTTATTTTGTTTGTTTGTTTGTGTGTATGTTTTTGGCTTCTGCTCCTTTCTCCTATCTCTCCTCTTTCCCATACCCATCTTAGCAACACACATCACAATCTCCCCCATCCTTCTTGCTTACTTGTACTGTGTGCTGAACATCACCATCCCCAAGCAGCACAGGCACAGCCTTTCAGAACCAGCTCTGCACTGATTCCTGGCCCGCCCTGCTGGCCATAGTACATGCCACAAACAACCCATACCAGCAACTCCTCTTCAGTTGGACCTACCCTGCTATACAACTGAGTGACTGACCCTGCACATTGAAGAAGGTGAAAAGTATTGTGCCTACAGACAAGCAAACAACAAAGAACGCACAGCCCTGCCAGCTCAGACATAACCAAATAAGACAAAGCAGGATGAAACAAACAAATCTACAATCAATGAGGAAAATAACTACTGAATGCACCAAACACGGCAGACAATATCAAAACATTTAAAAAAACATGACAGGATGGTTCCAGTAGGCATTCAAAATAAAACACCAGATGACTTTCCAGTAGAACAAAAGTCACTAGAACTACCTACCTGATAGGGACTTGAAATTCTACTATTCAGAATTATTCAAGACTTGAAGCAAAAAGCAGACAAAATAGACAAATTCATGGGAAATATAGAAAAAAATGGAAGAATTCAAGAAAATAATACAGGAACAAAATGCTAAAATAAATTCACAACTAGATATCATACAAAAACAACAATTAGAAATCCAAAAGATAAACAACAAGATTTCAGAAATGGATAGTGTCATAGAAGAGTTGAGGAGCAGGTTTGAAACGATGGAAGACAGGATCATGAAACTGAGGACAAACACTTGGATGCAACCCTGTTTGTGGAAAAATCAGAAAGAAGAACAAAGAAAAATGAAGAAACCCTGAGAATTATGTGGGACACAATCAAAGCAAAAATCTTTGAGTCACTGGAGTTCCAGAACAGGGGGAGAAAACAGAAAACACAGAGAGGATCACTGAAGAACTGCTGACAGAAAACTTCACCAATATGAAAGATGAAAAGCTGACCATCCAAGAAGCTCAACAAACCCCATAAAGGATAGACCCCCAAAAGAAAATCACCAAAGCATATCATAATCACACTCACTAAACCAAAGACAAAGAAAGAATCCTGGAGAAATACAAAAAGTCACATACAGTGAAGAAAACAATAAGACTAAGCTCGGATTATTTGGCAGAAACCATGCAGGCAAGAAAGCAATGGGATGACATATATAAAACCTTGAAAGAAAAACATTGCCAGCCAAGAATAATATATCCTGAAAAACACTCATTCAAATATGATGGTGAAATTAGGTCATTTCCAGATAAAGAGAAACTAAGGGACTATGTAAAAACCAAACCAAATATACAAGAATTATTAACGGGAGTACTTCGATCTGAGAACAAACAACATCAGACCACAGGCTGAAATCTAGGACACAAGACTGTACCATGCAGACACCAACCTAGGAAATGAACTCTCAAGGACTATCTAAAACCAAAAGAATTACAACAAGATTAATTATTTTTTAATTATTAATTACATTAATCTGTAAATGACAACAACATGAGAACAATAAAAGAGGGAACGAATGGCGTAGGTATAGAACTTTCTAATGGAGAGGAAGGCAAGGCGATACCAGGTAATAATAGACTGGTTCAAACCTAGGAAGATAAGGGTAAATTTCACAGTAACCACAAAGTTAACAAACATACTCATCAAAATAAAGAAAAACATAAGGTCTCAGTAAAAACAAAACCTAAAAAAAAAAAGAAATGAAAAAAAAAAAAAATCCACAGACAAAAGGAATTCAGCACAGAAGAGTAAGAGCCAACAAGGAAAACATCAGCACAATCAAAAAAAGCACTACAAAATGACAGCAATAAACACACACCTATCAATAATTACACTGAATGTAAATAGTCTAAATACACCTATAAAGAGATAAAGAGTGACAGAATGGATTAAAAATCAGGATTCATCAACATACTGTCTACAAGAGACAGACCTTAGAAACACAGATGTAAATTTATTAAAAATCAAAGGATGGAAAAAAAAATATCAAGCAAACAGCTACCAAAAAACAGCAGGAATGGCAATACTAACCTCAGATAAAAAAGACTTTAAAACAAAATCTACAACAAAAAACAAAGAAAAACACTATATAATGATTAAGGGGATGAGCCATCATGAAGACATAACCATAATAAACATCTATGCAACCAATGACAGGGCTCCAAAATACATAAAAGAAACTCTAACAGCAATGAAAAGAAAAAAGACATTTCCACAAAAATAGTAGGAGAATTCAACACACCAATTTCGGTAAAGGACAGAACATCGAGAAAGAAACTCATCAAAGATACAGAAGACCTAAAGGGCACAAGAGCCAACATGACATCATAGACATATATAGAACACTAAAACCAACAGTTGCAAAGTACACATTCTTTTCCAATGTGCATAGAATGTTCTACAAAATAGACCACATCTTAGGCCACAGAGCAATCCTCAACAAGACACAAAATGCTGAGATAATACAAAGTATCTTCTCTGACCACAACATCATCAAGGTAGAAATAAACAACAGGAAGAGCAAGGAAAAACAATCAACTACATGGAAACTGAATAACACCCTGCTTACACATCACTACCTAACAGAAGAAATCAGAGATGGAATCAAAAATTCCTAGAATCAAACGAGAATGAAAACACATCATACTAAAACCTCTGGGACACAGCAAAGGCAGTCCTCAGAGGAAAATTTACAGCAATAGATGCACACATCAAAAAAGAAGGGACAAAATCAAAACATTAACTACACAACTCAAACAAATAGAAAGAGAACAGCAAAAAAAGCCCACAGCCACCAGAAGAAAGGAAATAATAAAGATCAGAGCAGAAATAAATGAAATAGAGAACAGAGAAACAATAGAAAGAATCAACAAAACCAAAAGTTGGTTCTTTGAAAGAATCAACAAACCACTGGTCAGACTGACAAAAGAGAAACAGAAGAAGACACAAATAAACTAAATAAGAAATGAAATGGGGGACATTACAACAGACCAAACTGAAATAAAAAGGATCATAAGAGAATATTATGAAAAACTATACTCCAAAAATTTGAAAACCTACAAGAAATGGTAAATTTCTAGAATCACACTACCTACCCAAACTACAACAAAGTGATGTTGAAAATCTGAACAGACCCATAACAAGAGAAGAGACTGAAAAGGTAACAAAAAAACTCCCAACAAAAAATACCCCTTGCCCAGATGGCTTCACTGGAGAATTCTAGAAAAGGTTCACAGAAGAGCTTGTACCAGTACTACTCAAGCTATTTCAGAGCATAGAAAAGGAAGCAACACTTCCAAATTCATTCTATGAAGCCAACATAACGCTTATACCAAAACCAGGCACAGACGCTACAAAAAAAGAAAATTACAGACCAATATCTCTCATGAATATAGATGCAAAAATTCTCAACAAAATTCTAGCCAATAGAATTCAGCATCATATCAAAAAAATAATACACCACGACCAAGTAGGATTCATACCACGTATGCAAGGTTGGTTCAACATTAGAAAATCAATCAATGTAATCCACCACATAAAGAAAAGAATGACATGATCATCTCAATTGATGCAGAAAAGGCATTTGACAAAGTCCAACACCCATTCCTGATAAAAACTCTCAATCAAATAGGTATAGAAGGGAAATTTCTCAACATAATAAAGGGCATCTATGTAAAACCAACGGCCAACATCATTCTTAACGGAGAGAGGCTGAAAACATTCCCCTTGAGAACAGGAACAAGACAAGGATGCCCTTTATCACCACACCTATTTAACACTGTGCTGGAAGTTCTAGCTCAAGCAATAAGGCAAGGAAAAGAAATAAAGGGCATCCAAATTGGTAATGAAGACGTTAAACTGTCCCTGTTTGCGGATGATATGATACTATACACAGAAAACCCTAAAGACTCCATGAGAAATCTACTGGAACTAATAGAAAAGATTCAGCAGAGTAGCAGGATACAAGATAAACATATAAAAATCAGTTGGATTCCTATACACCAATAAAGAGAACGATGAAAAGGAAATCAGGGAAACAATACCATTTATAATAGCCCCTAAAAAAATAAAATACTTAGGAATAAATCTAACCAGGGATGTAAAAGATCTATACAAAGAAAACTACAAAACACTACTGCAAGAAACCCAAAGGGATCTAGATAAATGGAAAAACATACCATGCTCATGGATAGGCAGACTCAACATTGTGAAAATGACAATTCTACCCAAAGCAATTTACAAATACAATGCAATCCTGATCCAAATACCAACAACATTCTTCAAAGAGATGGAAAAACTAATCATTAACTGTATATGGAAAGGGAAGAAGGCCCAGATAAGTAAAGCACTACTGAAGAAGAAGAAGAATGTTGGAGGACTCACACTATCTGACCTCAGAACCTACTATACAGCTATGGTAGTCAAAACAGCCTGGTATTGGTACAATGATGGATATATTGACCAGTGGAACAGAACTGAGAACCCAGATGTAAATAAATCCACCTACGGTCACCTGATCTTCGATAAGGCCCCAAACTCCATCAAATGGGGAAAAGACAGTCTTTTTAATAAATGGTGCTAGCAAAACTTGATATCCATCTGCAAAAAAATAAAACAAGACCCATACCTCATGCCATATACAAAAACTAATTCAAAATGGATCAAAGACCTAAATATAAAGCCAAAAACTATAAAGTTCATAGAAGAAAAAATAGGACGAACGTTACAGGCCTTAATATACGGCACTAACAGGATACAAACCATAACTATCAACACACAAACTCTAGAAGATAAGCTAGATAACTGGGATCTTCTAAAAATCAAACACCTATGCTCTTCAAAAGACTTCACCGAAAGAGTTAAAAGAGAACCTACAGACTGGGAAAAAATTTTTGGACAGTACAAGTCAGACAAAGGTCTAATCTCCATAATCTACAAGAAAAGCCAACACCTCTACAACAAGAAGACTAATAATCCTATTAAAAAATGGGGAAAGGAAATGAACAGACACTTCACCAAAGAAGGCATTCAAGCGGCCAATAGACACATGTGGAAATGCTCGGGGTCACTAGCCATTAGAGAAATGCAAATTAAAACCACAATGAGATACCATCTCACCCCAGCATTACTGGCACGAATCAAAAACACTGGAAATAGCAGATGTTGGAGGGGCTGCAGGGAGATTGGAACTCTTATGCACTGCTGTTGAGAATGCAAAATGATACAACCATTTTGGAAAATGATATGGCGCATCCTTAGAAAGCTAGAAACAGACATACCATATGATCCAGCAATCCCACTCCTAGGAATATATCTTAGAGAAATAAGAGTCGTTACTCGAATAGACATATGCACACCTATGTTCATGGCAGCATTGTTCACAATAGCAAAAAGATGGAAACAATCTAGATGCCCATCAACAGATGAATGGATAAACTATGGTACATACACACAATGGAGTACTATGCAGCTAGAAAGAACAATGATAAATCTGTGAATCACCTCATAACATGAATGAAACTGGAGAACATTATGCTGAGTGAAAGAAGTCAATCACAAAAGGATAAACATTGTATGAGACCTCTATTGTAAAAACCCATGAAGAAGTTCACACACAAAAGTAACAATCTTTGCTGGTTACCAGGGATGGGAGGGGTGGGGGGGGGAAATACTAAACAGGCAATAGGTAAGTGGTATCTTGGGTGAAGGGTGAGACAGTACACAATACAGGGGAAACCAGCACAACTTGTACAAGGACAGGTCATGGAAGCTCCATAGACACATCCAAACTCCCCGAGGAACTGAATTGCTGGGTGGAGGCCTGTGGGGACCATGGTCTCGGGGAACATGTAGCTCAATTGGCATAACGCAGTTTATAAAGGCAATGTTTTAGATTGTAGCTTGGTGAGTAGTGTCTGGGGTCTTAAAAGCCTGTGAGCAGCCATCTAAGATATTTCACTGCTCTCACCCCTTCGGGAGCAAAGGAGAATGAAGAGAACAGGATACAAGGGAAGATTAGTCCGAAGGACTAAGGGACCACAGCTACCAAGGCATCCACCAGACTGAGTCCAGTACAGCTAGATGGTGCCTGGCTACCACCATTGACTGCTCTGACCGGGATCACAACAGAGGGTTCTGGACAGAGCTGGAGAAGGACGTAGAACAAAATTCTAACTCACAAAAAAAAGACCAGATTTACTGGCCTAAAGGAGACTGGAGAAACCCCGAGAGTATGGCCCCTAGACACCCTTTTAGCTCAGTGGTGAAGTCACTTCTGAGGTTCATTGTTCAGCAGGGGAGTGGACAGCCCCATAAAACCAAATGGGACTAATGAGGCACAGCAGTCCAGGGACAAGGACTAGAAGGCAGAAGGGGACAGGAAAGTTGGTGATAGGGAACCCAAGGTTGAGTAAGGATAGTGTTGATATGTTGTGAGGTTGTTAACCATTGTCATAGGGCAACATGTGTACTATCTGTTCAATGAGAAACTATTTTGTTCTGTAAACCTTCATCTAAAGTGAGAATAGCAGCACAATTGGAAGTGCGTAGTCGATGTCACTGAACTGTGCATGTAGAAATTTTCAAAACGGTGTATCTTTGGCTATGTATATTTTCAGGAAAAAAAAAAAAAAAGAAAGGTCAAGAAGGGAGAGGGTTTACCTGTCATCGGGTTATTAACCAACGTCATAAAACAATATGTGTACTACTGTTTCATGAGAAACTATTGTTTTGTAAACCTTCACCTGAAGTACAATTAAAAAAAAAAAAAACAACTCAGCATAGAAAGTTAAGTGGAACAAAGAAACTGTGAACAACACACAAAAAAAAGACATCAAGATGACAGCACTAAACATATACCTATCAATAATTATGCTGAATGTAAATGGACTAAATGTACAAATAAAGAGACAGAGAGTGGCAGATTGGATAAAAAAACATGATCCATCTATATGCTGCCTAAAAGAGACACACCTTAGACTTAAAGGCACAAAGAAACTAAAACTCAAAGGATGGGAAAAAAACATATCAAGCAAATAACACTCAAAAAAGGGCAGGAGCAGCAATATTAATAACTGACAAAACAGACTTTAAAGTAAAATCCACCACAAAGGATAAAGAAGGACACTACAGAATGATAAAAGGGTCAAAACACTAGGAGGACATAACTATAATAAACATTTACGCACTCAACGACAGGGCTCCAAAACACACAAAAACTCTAACAGCACTGAAAAGAGAGATAGACAGCTCCACAACAGTAGTAGGAGACTTCAACACACCGCTTTCAGTGAAGGACAGAACATCCAGAAAGAAGCTCAACAAAGACACGGAAGAGCTAAATGCGACAGTCAACTTGATCTCATAGACATATACCGAACATTCCGCCCAACAGCAGCCATGTATACTTTGTTTTCCAACGCACATGGAACATTCTCCAGAAGAGACCACATAGTAGGCCATAAAGCAAGCTTTAACAAAATCCAAAGCATCAAAATACTACAAAGCATCTTTTCTGACCATAAAGCCATAAAAGTAGAAATCAACAACAGAAAAAGGAAAAAAAATCAAACACATGGAAACTGAACAATATCTTGCTCAAAAACCACTGAGTTATAGAAGAAATGAAAGATGGAATAAAGAAATTCATAGAATCAAATGAGAATGAAAACATCCTACCAGAACCTTTGGGACACAGCAAAAGCAGTGCTCAGTCAGTTTATAGCAATAAATGCACACATCCAAAAAGAAGAAAGGGCCAAAATCAAAACATTAACCCTACAAGTGGAGCAAGTAGAAAGAGAGCAGCAAAGAAGCCCTCAGGTGCAGAAGAAAGGAAATATTAAGAATTAGAGCAGAATTAAATGAAAGAGAGAATAGAAAAACAACTGAAAGTGTTAACAAGACCAAAAGCTGGTTCTTTGAAAAGAGCAGTAAAATTGATAAACTACTTGTCAAACTGACAAAAGAAAAACAGGACAGGAAGCAAATAACCAATACAAGACATGAGATGGGTGATATCACAACAGACCCAACTAAAATTAAACGAATCATGACAGAATACTATGAAAAATTGTACTCTAACAAATTTGAAAACCTAGTGGAAAGGGAAAAATTTCTAGAAACTCACTACCTACCTAAACTAACACAAACAGAGGTAGAACAACTAAATAAACCCATAACAAAAGAAGAGATTGAAAAGGTAATTAAAAAACTCCCAACAAAAAAAAGCCCTGGCCTGGACTGCTTCACTGGAGAATCCTACCAATGACTGCCCTGACAGGGAACACAACAGAGCCCCTGATGGAGCAGGAGAAAGGTGCGGTGCAGAATTCAAACTCTAATAAGAAGACCAGACTTAATGGTCTGACTGAGAACGGAGGAATTCCGGAAAGCATGGCCCCTGGATTCTCTATTAGCCCAGAACTAAAACAATTTCCGAGGCCAACTCTTCAGACAGGGATTGGGCTGGGCTGTGGGGCACAAAGTGATACTCATGAGGAGTGTGCCTCTTAGCTCAAGTAGATACAAGAGACTAAATGGGCAGCTTCTGTCCAGAGGTGAGATAAGAAGGCAGAGAGGGTTAGGAGCTGGTTGAATGGACATGGGGAATCGGGTTGAAAGGAGGAGTGTGCTCTCACAGTATGGTGAAAGCAATTAAGGTCACATAACAATGTATGTATAAATTTTTGTATGGGAGACTAACTTGAAATGTAAACTTCATTTAAACTACAACAATGAAAGAAGTAAAAATAATGGGCAAAGGAAATGAACAGACACTTCACCAAAGAAGATATTCAAGCGGCCAATAGACACATGAGGAAATGCTCGTGATCACTAGCCATTAGAGAAATAAAAATTAAAACCACTGAGATACCATCTCACCCGGCATTACTGGCATGAATCAAATACACTGGAAATAACAAACGCTGGAGAGGCTGTGGGGAGACTGGAAGTCTTAGGCACTGCTGGTGGGAATGCATAATGATACAACCATTTTGGAAAATGATATGGTGCTTCCTTAGAAAGCCAGAAATACCATATGATCCAGCAATCCCACTCCTAGGAATATACCCTAGAGAAATAAGAGTCATCACACGAAACAGACATGTGTATACCCATGTTCACTGCAGCATTGTTCACAATAACAAAAAGATGGAAATAACCTAGATAGATGCCCATCAACAGATGAATGGATAAAAAAACTATGGTACATACACACAAAGGACTACTGTGCAACGAGAAAGAACAATGATGAATCTGTGAAGCATCTCATAACATGGATGAAACTGGAGGACATTATGCTGAGTGAAAAAGTCAGTCACAAAAGGACAAATATTGTATGAGACCTCTACTTTAAAAACTTATGAAAAAGTTTACGCACAAAAAGAAACAATCTTTGTTGGTTATGAGGAATGGGAGGGGTGGCGGGGGTAACTAAACAGACAATAGATAAGTGGTAACTTTGGTGAAGGGTAAGACAGTACCCAATACTGGGAAAGCCAGCACAACTTGTAGAAGGAAAGGTCATGGAAACTCCATAGATGCACCCAAACTCCCTGAGGGACCAAATTGCTGGGCGGAGGGCTGTGGGGGACCATGATCTCAGGTAACATCTAGCTCAACTGGCGTAACAGTTTATAAAGACAATGTTCTACATTCTGCCTTGGTGAGCAGCCATCTAAGATACTCCACTGGCCTCACCCCTTCAGGAGCAAGGGAGAATGAAAATAACACGATACAAGGAAAAGGTAAGTCCAAAGGACTAATGGACCACAGCTACCAAGGCTTCCACCAGACTGAGTCCACAGTATAGCTAGATGGTACCTGCCACCATTGACTGCTCTGACCGGGATCACAACAGACAGTCCTGGACAGAGCTGGAGAAGGATGTAGAACAAAATTCTAACTCACAAAAAATGACCAGATCTACTGGCTTGACAGAGCCTGGAGAAACCCTTAGAGTATGGCCCCTGGACACCCTTTTAGCTCAGTGGTGAAGTCACTCCAGAGGTTCACTGTTGAGCCGGGGACTGGAAAGCCCCATAAAACAAAAAGGGACAAATGAGGCACAGCAGTCCAGGGACAAGGACTAGAAGGCAGGAGGGGACATGTAAGCTGGGGATAGGAAACCCAAGGTTGAGAAGGGACAGTGTTGATATGCCGTGGGGTTGTTAACCATTGTCATAGGGCAATATGTATACTGACTATTCAATGAGAAACTATTTGTTCTGTAAACCTTCATCTAGAACTACCAAAAAAAAAAAAAAAAAAAAAGTTATCTATGTGAGATCAAATTGACAACAGCAACTTAAAAGGTTTGATGGGAAGCCTAGGGGACAGAGAGATGAAGATAATCGTGATGGAATAATTTGGAAAAGGATAGTGAGAACAGCAACACAACTGGAAGAACGTAATCGATGTCACTGAATTGTATATGTAGAAATTTTTGCAATAGTGTATTGAGTATGTATATTTTTACCAAAAAAAAAAAGAAAGGCCCTCCAAGGTGGAAAAAGGAGAGAGTGTTGACATGTTGTGGGGTTGTTAATCAATGTCATAAAACAATATGTGTACTGACTGTTTAATGAGAAACTATTTGTTCTGTAAAGTATAATTGAAAAAAAGAAATTGGTGCAATCCTGTAGAACCAACATCTGTTTAATTTAGAGAAATTTCTTTTCCTTTTAAAAGTAAATGAAAAACCCCTTTGAATTATTTATATATTAATTTAATTTTTCAAAACATAGTCATAGGGTCTGCTTTGTCCTATTTAACTATAATTGTTACATATTTACAAACTGAAACAAAAAAAGGACAGTACAGAGATTTCAATTAAGTTTTTCCAGGAATAAAACTGTTTTATGGTTCACTGTATTTTCAAAGTTGGTTTTCATCAAGCCTGAATGAAAGTTGTGAACCACAAACCATTTGTTTCTTAAGTAGAAAAAAAAATTAGATTATTAGCAAAGTAGTATTTTAAAATGTATCTTCACACAGTTGGATTTTAGTATAAACTTGTATCTCAAGCCCCTTTCCATTATTTATTCTATTTTAAAAATATATACAACTATGATCCTTAAATATGTATTCTGAGCTATATGTTCAAACACAAATATTTGGAAAATTCAAACTGCTGCAGCAAATTATGACAGAATTAAAGAAATAAGGTGAGCTACAAATTATAGTAGGAGGAAGAAAAAAAGAAAAAAAAAAAAAACCTGTTCTTACTTAACATTTATGTCCAAATAGATACGTATATCCTAATATATATATATATATATATATATATATATATATATATATATACACACACACACATACCAGGTGAGTACAGACAGCCATCAAGATTTAACCAGTTACATACAGACTGGACTAAGCCCACACTATTTACCATAGGTAACAGTGGTGATTTGAAAAATTCTAATATATTTCAATAGTTTCATCAAAAATCATTTAGGGTAATAATCTAATATCATGAAGTTTTTGAGAGGCACAAATTAAATTGCTGTACTATCTATCTACCTATGCCAGACTGGACACACTGAGACCAGACTGCTTAATTACGGTGTAGTATCAGTATCTGGATAGACAGGTAACCAGAAAAGGACATTCTACATATGCCCATGCTTATCAATTACATTAACATTAATGTTTAAAATTTTCAAATTAAATATAGATGGATACTTATAAAGCAGCAAGACAACTCCAAGAACTTGAAAAGATAAATCTGGAAAATCTTAAACTTCAGTTCTGAATCCACTGATAGATACTGTTTTAAGGAGGAGCTATTTGGTCTTCAAAAATCTTAGAATTAAAGGATTGAAAACATGTTCATCCTTTGCTACACTGTGGCATTTGAAATTAGCAAGGATGACACCCTCACTTTATTTTACTCTGACAACCTCAATGAATTTTGCTCTTATATGCAGAAATATATACATGTATTTCAAGACAGATTAGAATTAGGAGTTAACTTCTGGTCAGTCGTGGTACGTGATCACAATTGCTTCCCAACCAGCATTATATGGTACCACATATTGGTCACTACAATATGACAGTCTTGTTCAGCACTCATCACCTTGGGGTGGGGGAGAGGGCACGGCAGAAAAGCAGTCACAACCTTTTTAAACAGCAAAAAGCTTTAAAAATCTATACAATTTTGCATCATCTTGTATTCTATTCCAGAATACTTGGAACAAAATCTTACTTCAATTGGCTCAATCTATACAAGTAAGATACAAACACAGTCTAAACCTTATAATGTACAGAATATGCATTATTTAATACTCATCAAATGCAATACAATCAATGAAGATTATCAAATAAGAAATACACACATATAAGCATTCTAAATTTTTAAATCATTTTAGGGCTACTAACCAGATTACAGAAATCTCATGTGCAAGGCAAAAAACAAACAAAAACCTAACTTCTCAGCGCATCCCACCATCAGGATAAAATGTATGGCACTTGTGTGATACTAATACTACAACTGTCAATTTAAGCTGAAAATGACTCAGACATTAAAGCCACATATGGGTAAGAACCAGCCAATTAAAATGTTAAATGAAACAGACCACCTTATTCCTTTGTAAAAGTATTGAAATACAATGTGCAGATAATTCACTATAAATTTACCCATTTCATTTGCCCCCATTGTAGTGTCTTAAATTATTCTGTAATATTCTACCTGTTCTAATAGTCTGATTTTTAAGGCCGGTATAAACTATATTTTACTGAAACATACTGTTACTCTGTGTGGTAAGAATGCCTTTATGAAAGAATAACATCTGGTTATAAATCGTAGAACAAACCCCCAAAACAAAATTCTGACACTTTCTAAGCTAGTGAAAAATAAATTATAGCATGATGTATCAATTTAAAATTATAATATTAACTACCATTTCCATGGTAGATTTTTTTTTTTCTTCTTTCCCAAAAAATTAAACAGTGCAGAATAGGGTTTGAGCTATAGTTAGTCACATCTGGTTTTCTTAAAACACAAAATTTTAGTCACTATAAACAATTAAAGGGCAATTTTCTTCCTCCACAACATATATAGACTTTAAATCTACGGTTTTTAAAATATCAACTACCTATAAGAAAAAGTACTTTCAAATGGTTAAAAGGAATCAAAATACCAAAGTTCAGTGTGCGAAGAGTAGAAACAAATAACCAAGGAAAGAGTAGATCATTGGTGCTGAATATTTAACATTAATAGCCCAAAATAAGTTCCAAAGTTTTTCCACCTTTACAAATGAAAAAAAAAAAAAAAAAACGGTGTCCTTTCCAGTTTGGGGATATGCATTGTACATGCCCCGCAACAAGTATGAGTAAAATTTTCAAAAATGTTGCCAATATTAAGTTCTTCGGTACCTAAAATCAATTAGAGGACAGCAATATTATAGTGGCAATGGTGCATCAATTCTCAAAATGTAGTTATGATCCAACACGAGTTGTGGTGGTTCTTTTATCTGAGAAAAAGCTTTTCAGAAGAAATACCTGCCCTATGCTAACCACCAGAAGAATGAGGGCTTCTCCTACTGACCAATAGGCCACTCTTGTGTTTAGATCCTCTGCTCGGCTTCGTCCTTGAGCTTCTCTCAATCGGAAATGAGTCTGATAGTCGATGACAGACTTCAGAGCTTCATGAATTGAAACACAGGCAGATTCCATCTAAAGAAAAACACTTTCAGTTAGTTTCTTCAATACCTTCTGTACAATCCATCTAGCAGATTCATCTTTTGATCTTTTCTTTCAATTTAATCTCAATTCCTCATTTGATTAACATTCTACTAAACTGACATTCATTCATTCATTCACTTATGCACTAGTCCTGGCAATAGGGCCTGGGTGGCGTAAATGGTTAATGTTCTTATCTGCTAACCAAAAAGCTGAAAGTTTAAGTCCATCAGGACGCACTTCAGAAGAAAGGCCTAGTAATCTATGTCTGAAAAATCAGCCATTGAAAACCCTACGGAGCACAGTTCTACTCTGACACACATTTGGTCGCCAAGAGTCAGGACTGACTCCATAGGAACTAACAAGAACAAAGGGGCATTGGTGGTTCAGTTGCAAAATTCTCACCTTCCATTCGGGAGACCTGGTGTCATTCCCAGCCAATGTACCTGTTATGGACTGAATTATGCCCCCAGAAAATATGAGCTGTAAATCCTAACTTCTACGCCTGTGGTTATAATCCCATTTGGGAATGGGATCCGTTTGTTATGTTAATGAGGGAGGATTAGTGTAAGGTGTTAATTTGAGTCAATCTCTTTTGAGATATAAACCAAAAAAACCCACTGCCATTGAGTCGATCCCAACTCATAGTGACCCTACAGGACAGAGCAGAACTGCCCCATAGGGTTTTCCAAGGAGCAGCTGGTGGATTCGAACTGTTGACCTTCTGGTTAGCAACCATAGCTCTTAACCACTGCACCACCAGGGCTAGAGATTAAACAAGTGAGCAGAGCAGAAATGGGGGAAGACAGATGCCAAGCCACGTGAAGACTGCCCTGGGGCAGAAACTCAGAAAAGACAAGGGCCTTCCTCCAGAGCTGACAGGAAGTCTCAGAAAGCCTTCCCCTAGAGTTGGCACCCTGCACTTGGACTTCTAGCCTCCTTTAAACTGTGAGAAAATAAATTTCTGACTGTTAAAGCCACCCACTTGTGGCATTTCTGTTACAGCAGCACTGGATAACTAAGACAGTACCTTGTGCACAGCCACCGCTAGTCTGTCGGTGGAGGCTTGCGTGCTGCTATAATGCTAACAGGTTTCAGCAAAGCTTCCATACTAAGGCAGACTAGGGAGAAAAGGCTGGCAATCTACTTCAGAAAATTGGCCAATGAAAACCCTATGGATTACAACAGACCAATCCGCAAGTGATCATGGGGATGGCCAGGACCGGGCAGCATTTTGCTTCATTGTGCATAAGGTCACCATGAGTTGGGGGATGACTGGACAGCAGCTAGTAACCAACTAGGTTGATAGCTATAGAATTCCTAGACTGGGTTCTTCAAAGAAGAATGAGGAGGAAGAGAATCGGCAGGTCAGTAAGTTAAATCAATAAGAAGAGTATAAATCAAAGCTCAAAATATCTATTCAAAAAATTAACAAACATGGCATAAAAATAGATGGAGTTAGTCAAAGTTAAATATTTAAGAAACAGAATTGTTTGTCAAAACCCTCAGCTAACTTTTGAATCTGAAAGTGACAAGTCAGAGTAGAAATATGTCTTTTTAAAAACATATTTACCAATTTTCTAAACAAGTCTTCTGCCTCACACTAGTCAACTAAACCAACACGTATCTATTCCCGATACGATATAAGTTTCAGTTTCACTGTGTAATCAGTTTGTGAGTCTTCATCTGATAAAATCTTATTCATTATACCACCTGCTTTAAAAAGGTTTAAATGTCTTTTTTTTTTTTTTTTTCGTATACCAGAGTTTAATATTTTTCTATGATTGAAAACTTACTCCTGGTGATGAAATGCATGCTTTATTATATTATACTCATTTTATATCACAAATCATGTATTAAGAATTTTAAAAAGTCAAACCTGAGTTTGTCTTAAAGAATGAAGCAATATAGACATTAGGAAATAATTTACACATTCATTAAAGTCCTAGCAAAGTAAGTATGAAAGAAACAATTACAAAAGTATTCAATTAAGGATGCTTAAAAAAAAAGTGTGAGAAATTACAAGGTCCACACATTGAATTTAGCTACAGTATTAGAATAGTCAAATGTTTTTGTTGTTCTTATTTTGTTTAGGCCCCTAGGAATGAAAGATTAGTAAAACTGTGCTAGAATGAATGATTTCGAATTCGTGATGAGGGGCTACAGAGAGAGGAACTTCCAGCATTTCTGTGCTTTCTATGTATTATAAAAATAGTATGTGGCCCAAGGATTCTCCTCCTAGAAAGTACTCATAAAAACAACGGCTTGACACAAATTCAGAATGTTTAAGACTCCTTGAAGCCTGTCCATGGAGTATGAGTTAAGAATTGCTGGATTAGAGGAAATCACAGAAATTAAGGGACTAGTTATGTGGACTCATACAATTTTTGAGATACAGCATTTCCTTCCTTTTACTTCTAAAGTGGAAATTTTCATACATACTCAAAAGTATAGAGATAGTAAAATGAACCCTAATGTCAATAAAACTATTAACATATGGCTAAATCATGTTTCAGGTCCCTGGGTGGTGCTAATGGTTTGCAATCAACTACTAACCTAAAAGTTGGTAGTGGAAACCCACCCAGGAGCACTGCGGAAAAAAGGCCTGGCGATCTGTTTCTATGAAGATTACAGCCAAGAGACCCCATTGAGTAGTTCTACTCTGTAAACACACGGCATTACCATGAGTCACAATTAACTCGATGGCAATGGTCTTGATTTTTAGTTTAATCTTGTTTCAGCTATATTACCCATCTGTTTTCCTTTTCATTGTTTATTTTAAAGCAAATTCCTGATATTGTAGTATTTCAGCTATAAATACCTTTTATGAAAAAACAAAAACAAACCAAACTCATTGCCATCGAGTCAATTCTGACTTATAGCAACCCTACAGACAGAGAAGAACTGCCCCACAGGGTTTCCAAGGAGCAGCTGGTGGATTTGAACCACTGACCTTTTGGTTAGCAGTGAAGTGCTTAACCACTGCACCACCAGGACTCCAAATACTATACTTTTATACTTTATATTTACTTCTAAAAGATAACACTGAAAAACATATAACCTCAATAGCATTATCACACCTAAAATAATTAAAAATAGTTCCTTACGGTCAATTAATATAGTGTTCAAATTTCCCCAAATGTCTCAAAAGTTGTTTTCAAATCAGAATCCAAACAAGGTCAATGCAATCATTTGGCTGATTAATTATTATTTCTTTAATCTTTAGGTTCTCCTCTTTTTTCTTTCTTTTTTCCTTGAAAGTGGGTCATTTGTCCTATAGCATTCCTCACTGTTTGGATTTCACTGACTGCATTCTCATGGTGTTCCTCCACTACTATATTTCTTGTAAACTGGTAAATCTAAGGGCTTGATGGGATTTAATGTTCTGGGTGAGAATATCTCATAGGCAGTGTTGTGTATTTCTTATTGTATAATTTCAGGAGACACATGGTGTCTGGTTATCTTTCCTTTTATGAATGATCAACAGATTTAGATGAAATCAGTCCGATCCACCTATTATAAAGTTTCCCATCAGTTTTTCACCTAATGATTTTAGCAGTGACTGGTGATCAATGCGTACTCTAGAGCCATCATTTTATTAATGTTTAAAAACTGATGACAGCAAAATTCCATCATTTATTCTACATTTACTAGTTGGTGATTTTTTAAATTTTAAAGTACGAACAGCTACTTTAAGTATTCCTACTATACAAGAGACTTACTAGCTTTTTTAAATAGAAAATAAGACTAACAAAGGATAAAAAATGTGATACAAATAATGGAGGCTAAGTGATACTAACTGCTTTATTACTACTCATTTGCTGCCATTTACCTACTTTGGTTTTTAAAGCAAGCAGCTGTACTCTGACACACATGGGGTCATGTGCGTCAATGGAATCCACTCTGTTTGGTTTGGTTTTTACCTTCTTATGCAAGTTAAAATTCATGTAGGAATAGATGCAGGTTAAGTTTTGAACAATGGCCTCAGAGAAAAACTGTTTTACAAAAGCAAAGTGCCTTTTACCCAGGACCCTAATATAAAGAGAACATGTCTAAAAATAAGAGCATTTTGATACACCTTTCTAACACTTACAATAGGCTCATGAATTAGACTCTTAAGCATTCTTAAAAACTACCTCTATTCCTACGTGACTTTAGTGAAGAGACTGAAGGGAACCTGGAAACAATGAAATACCAGTTTAAGGCTTTAACAAGTACGTGGCAAATTATTTTTGATGTCTTATTGAATCTTTCAAGTATAATGTAAGCTCATATTGTATTTGAACTAGAAATAACCCTTCTCATTATCTGAGCAGTGTCTGTTCATTGACTTTCAATTTCTTTCACTCATTAAGACCTTCAAAGTAAGACTCAATTTAGCTTCCTTCACTATTTTTGCTACATCATTTACCATTAATCTTCAATATTCTACCTTAAGTTACAGCAAAAGTTATTATAATAGAAGCCTGAGTAACACTAAGTACTGATATAAAAGATTACTCTGTGGTATATTTATATATTAAGGCATTAGTTTTGCTTTCAATTATACAAACCTGCGAAAGTAGGCACGGTACAGTGAATTACTTTATATGGCCCTTCTAGCCATGGTCTTGTGACTCCACAAAATGATTGGGTGGGATGATGCAAATAAGGTGCTTGTAGCCCACCAAGGGGATTGGACAGCCTGCTAGTAACTGCAAATAAGGTACATGGAAACCTTACGAGGGTGGGTACATGCAAATAAGGTGTATGGAACCCTAATGAAGGGATCATTCAGTTCTGTCATCCCCTAGGCTTAAAATGAGCCAATCCCAGAAGCTGGGAAGGGGACCTCCCTACCATCAATAAGCAGAGCCAAGAGCAGAGCACGTCTTTTGGACTGAAGGACCCTGCACTGACAATGTCCTAGACCCACAAGACAGAGAGAGGTGTAACACCGGAGAAGGCACCAGCGAGAACCAGCAGCAAATGCAGCAGAGAAACAGCAGCAGCAGAATCAGGAGACTGCTGTGAGATGGTCATGGGCTTCTCAGTCCATGAAGCAAGACGGCTACAGTGGACTTGCATACCCACAGAGCAAGAGAGCTGAGTACCGTTGGGCAGAAGGCTTGCTGGTAAAGTAGGGTGCCTTTGGGCACTTATTGGCAGAGCTAAAGAGTTTTGTAACACTTGTCTGAGCAGGGCAGAGGCCAGCTGAGAGGAGCCTGTCCTGAGGGGGCTGAGAGGAAGCCTGTCCTCAGGGGGCATGCATGGCAGAGAAAAGGCCTGCTTGCTTGGATGGCCAAGAGGCACTGTGAGAGTGGTCCTACACTGAAGAAGGGAGAGGATGTGCTCTCCACTTCACGGAAGCCTTCCAGACTCTGCCTACATGCTTCCTGATCCTGAGTTGTACCCTGTTGCTTCCTTAATAAACTTAACTGTAAGTATGGTCTGTGAGTTCTGTGTGGCCACTGAAATGAATTATTGAACTCAGCAGAGAAGTAGAGTGTGCAGTAGGAGGGATGGCTGGTGTCAGAATTGGTAAAAAAGGTTGGAGAGTGGAATTATGCCTGACCTTCACCTCACAGGAATCAGCCTTGGGCTGATAATGATGGTGATTTTCTCTCTTCTCCCTGAAGTTAGATGAGGTCTGATGCCACCATGCCATTTTTATAGTAAGGCAGTGTAATATTCCTTCATGAATTAAGAGAAAAAGTTTCACAATGCTGGAGCTGTGATTGCTGAGCCTCTGTAAACTTCCTTTCCCTACTGATGTTTCTATCTTAATGAGCTTCCTCTTACTTTAAGACTTCTTACCTTCTTTACACTTAGAAGTTTGGAAAGTCCTTTAGCATTGGTTTTCACTATAAAAATCTCAAGTTCTCTGTGAAATACTTAATCTACCATAAGAATTAAAATAGGTTTTAAAGACTGTTAAGTGTCAAAATTCTATGTTCATCAATGAGTTAATGCATAATAGTATGCTTTTTTCCTTTAAATATTCCCACCTCATATTGCTGACTTCATATTTACCTGGGTAAGAGCGCTGACTCGGTTCTCACTAGGAAACAAAGGTGGGTCTTCTCCAACTTGAAAATCAAAATATACGGTTTTATGCGTGAAAGTTGAAAATTCATTGCTGAAGCAAAATTTGTATGTCCCATTTTTGGAAGCTGTGAAGGTAAAACTATCGTATTGTTTCTTCATCTCCTTGTATAACACATTACCATCAGGATCTTCTAATCGACAATCTACATCATAGTGACCTCCAGTAATCACCTATAAAAAGATAAAAACGCAAGAGATCACTGCAACCAGCAAGTCTGAGAAATAGGTAGGTTTCCTGTTAAAAGGGCAATATGGTTACAGACGAAGGACTTTTACTCTCACAGGTAATTTCACTTTTTTTTTTTATTTCTACCAGTGGAAAAAACTTGGGAGGCAGATTTCAGTTCAGCCCTCCTACAGCTTTATAGAAACCGAGCAGGTTTCCGCATTACAGGAGAGAAGAAATTTTAATTTACTGTAACTAGCCAAACTACTGTGCTAGTTAATGTAGCACAGTTGATTTTATCTCTTAGTTCTCCCAATGACCCTACAAGGAAGGTTTTTCTTCCTCATTTGATAGATTGAGAAAATGAGGTTAAGATAAGTAACTTCCTTATATTACTCATCTAGTAAATAACAGAGGCAGAATTTGAACTCCGAAATTATACTCTTAACAACTAAGCTTATTGCTATATGTAATATTTTCCTTCCCCAAATTTTCTCATCTAGTTTCCTGTTAGTGCCATCCAAGCACACTCCTAGGATAGTGTAGTTAAGTAGTAAAGTAGGTCAGTCCTTGGCATAACATCCCATTCTATCACAGAACGTCAGTTCTGTTTACTGCCAAATTACAAACAGATTGTGTTTCTTAAGTTTTTATATATAATTTTATTTATTTTGTTGTTGAGAATACACACAGCAAAACATACACCAATTCAAGTTTCTACGCGTACTATTTAATGACACTGATTACATTTGAGTTGTGTAACCATTCTCATCCTCCTTTTCTGAGTTGTTCCTCCCCCATTAACATAAATTCACTGCCCTCTAAGGTTACTATCAAATCTTTACAGATGCTGTTGTCAATTTGATCCCGTATAGATAGTTCTTAATAGAGCATAATGCTCAAGGCAAACTATTGTTTGGTTTTAAGAAGACTTCAGGGGATGTTTCTGGTTGAAGGTTTAAAGATTACGTCGGTGAGACCCCCAGCCCCTGGGCACCATCACCAACCCCCAACTTGTAAGCAGAGTAGCATGAGCCACCTCCCCTTCTAACTGGTTTCTCCAGATTTTTTTTTTAGGCAATAGACCAACTTCCTGCCTAAGATAAGAAAAACAAAAGGCTGGGGTCTGCAGACCACAGAACCAGTTAAGACCACATCTGGCCCACCTGACATGCGCTACACCATCAACCCACTCCTCTCAGTGACCCCGGAGCTTTTCTCCTGCCGGACAGAACCAAACTTTAGCGGCCCAACATTAGGGGAAGACTTCAGAAGTGAGGGGTTGGAGCCTAAGATCCAGTTTGAAAGACCCCCCCCCCCCCCTTTTGGACTGAGCAAGCACAGATGACGGAACTGCCCCAGAACATTTTTTCTGGCCAGACCAATCAACGACCTTGCTCCTTTCTGCCAGGACCCTTCCCCTAATAAATACTGTTTCAGCCACTGTTCACGAAGCCATCTTGGCAATGCAAGTCCTGGTGTGCTCCCTTGCATGGCCAACCAAATAAAGCTTCTTCTTTTGCTTTCAACCATGTTGTGTCTCTATAGCCACGCCGAGCCGACGTGAACAGTCTGGTTACATCAGGGCAACAGTTTCAGGGGATCATCCAACCTTCATGGCTCCAGGAAGTCTGGAGTCTATGAGAATTTGAAATTCTGTTCTGCCTTTTCTCCCTTTTGATCAGGATTCTTCTATGTAATCTTTGATCAAAATGTTCAGTAATGGTAGCCAGGCACCATCCAGTTCTTCTGGTCTCATGGCAAAGCAGACAGTTGTTCACGGAGGCAATTAGCCACACATTCCATAGCCACCTCCTATTCCAGACTCTCCTTTCTCTGCTGTTCCAGGAAAAATAGAAACCAGTTGTTGTTCCTTGTATGGCCGCTTGCAAGCTTTTAAACCCTAGACACTACGCATTGAACTAGGAGGTAAACATGTTATTAGGCCAATTAACTGGGATGTTCCATGAAACCATGACCCTAAACCTCAAATCAAGTAACGAAATCCCATGAGGTGTTTGTTGTACATAAGCAGCATCAGCAGCTACTTTTTTTTTGTCATTGTTATGAATATATCTATCACACAACTTTTGCCAATTCAATCTTAAGTTCTTTTATAAATCAGTTCTACAGATTTTATACCTATTTTGTTTTGAACTACATTTGGAGTTCAGTAGTCTGTGGGATTTTTTGAGTATATCACTTACAACCTTGTTTACGAGAGAAACATAACTGATTAAACAATATTGTCTAAACACTTGGTGATTAAAGCAAAACCAAAACAGAACAAAGTAAAAACAAACAAATCTTTTCTTTGTCTGAAAACTTATATTTAAGGGCTTACGTGTAATCAAACGAGCCCTAGTGTCCCAGTGGTTAAAGCACTCAGCTGCTAATTGATATGACAGCAGATTGAACCCACCAGCTGCTCCGTGGGAGAAAGATGTGGCAATCTGCTTCCATAAATATTGACAGCCTTGGAAACCCTATGCAGCAGTTGTACTCTGTCCTATAGGGTCACTATGAGTCAGAATCAACTCAACGGCAACGGGTTTGGTTTTGGTTTATGTGTAATCAGTTACAATTTGGTCATTTAGGTTGCACAAATGAAGAGAGAGGAGGGAAAGATCTTTCCTGAGGTAACTGGACAAGCAGTGTAAGACAAATAAGTGCCAAAGAATTAAAGAGGAGAAAGACATTCTTAGATAAGAACTGAGTAGAAAGAAAGAGGGTAAGGAAAGTATGTACATCCATTTGAGAAACAAGTGGTAAGAAAGAGACATTGGGATTAAGGGTTCCCAACCACCATGAGATTGGGTGGCACAGGTCTGTATTTTCAAGCTTGAACCCTCTTGGTTGCACATATTAACATTCAAAATCAGTAAACAGAGGTCACACTTTGGACTTCAAAGAATGGTTATTTTATGTGACCTTTTGCAACTTGAAAGATATAATGAGTAACTAAATTGTTTCAAGATTATTTTGGTAATTAAATGAAACATAATCATACACTTGGAAAACTGTAAAATATGTAAATACTAATATACAGATAAAATGTTTTTACATAACATACAGTGTCTTATCAATTGGGCATTTACCTTTTCCCCCAAAAGTCAACTGATCTCTCCTTCAGGTGAAAATAATGACTTCATTTTGATACACCCTATTTTTTATACTCCACTGTTATACTTTCAATAATCAAATACATACATTCACACTTAATAGGACCAGAAATGATCACCACCCTATTCGTCTCCCATCAAACTTTAAAAAAGGTAATCTTACTTCTGTTAATGATACCCCTTTACAACCTATCTGGTCACCTAAGATAGAAACTGGGGATCATTCCAAACTAAGTATCCCTACCTGTCCACTTGAGCACAGAAATCTCATGCTATGCTTCTCTCAAACTGATTTTATTCTCTCCATTCCTAATCCACAATCCAGACAGGACTACTGCCACAGCTTTGTAACAGGTCTTCCCACAATCCAATCTCTTCTCCCTTTAACCGGGGTTTCTCAACCTCAGCACTACTTCCATTTTGAGCCAGAAAATTCTCTGTTGTAGGGGTTTATACTGTCCTGTTCACTGTAGCATGTTTAGCAGCATCCCTGGCCTCTAACTACTAGATGCCAGTAGTAGCCCCCCCATCCCCAATCCCATCAACCGTGACAACCAAAAATGTCTCCAGACATCAAATATCTCTAGACATCACCAAATGTTTCCTAGGGGAATGGGGGGTGGTGCTCCACTCTTCCCTACCTAACCCCACACCCAATGAAGCACTCGCTCAAAACCTTTTGATAATTACCTGTGGCTTACAACAAAATCCAAACCTGTTAACAATGGCATAACATTCCCTTGTTCCTCCTCCAGGTAGCCTCAGGATCTCTTTTATTCATACCCTTGCTCACTCTATATGCCAAAAATACCAGACTACCAGAGGTTCTCTGAATGTCTTTGCTTCACATCTGTACTAACAGTAGCAGTTAAACAGGTTTGTTTGCTGAAGAAGAATCACGGTACCCAAAATGACAGTGCTTACAAATCTACAGTTTATTACAGGAAAATACAATATAGCAACAAGACTAAAGCAAGGATATGCATCACAAAGACTGTCCCACAGCAAGAGGTCTGGAGAGGTCAGGTGCAGGCTCCTTTGCCTTCCCTCTGTGAAGGCTGTGACCTGTGACCGACACACACAGTCTCTCTCAGGATTAGGAACCACCCAAGTGTGCAAGGAACACTTTGGAATCAGGGAGCCCAAAATAAAGTTTTGACTGGGGCTTTTTTATACTTTGCTGGTCACACAGGCGTATTCCTGCTAAGTAACCAGTCTCAATAGTAGAGCTCTTGGGGGGGTCTCACCTAGACCAGGTACAAATCATCAATCCCACCATTATCAATAAACAATGCAGACAAACTCGGTACAAACCGTTCTTAAAGTCCTCTGACCCACAGTTTCAAAGCAACAATAATATTCAGCGTATTTCATGCTTTGACCAGGGGTCAGTGCCATGCACAAACTTCAGCAAAAGAGCTGAGTGTAATTTCAGACCTTCTGGAATTAACTCTCACAACATAACATATACGCCTGGAATATAGAGCCAAACCAAAACCCACTGTCGTTGAGTTGATTTCCAACTCACAGCGACCCTACAGGACAAAGAAGAACTGCCCTATAGGGTTTCCAAGGCTGTAAATCTTTATGGAAGCAGACTGCCACATCTATCTCCTGTGGAGCGGCTGGTGCGTTCAAACTTGGTGGGTTTAAACTGCTGACCTGGTTAGCAGCCAAGCGCTTAACCACTGCACCACCAGGGCTCCTCTGTAATATAGAGCAACTTCTATTTATCCTTTCAGATTCAACTGAAACATCAGCCTCAGTTAAATTTTTCCTGACAATCCTTCATCCTTCTGCCAGCACTATACTTAGTGTGTACGTTTATTGTTGCATTTAACATTATATGACACTTTATATTACAATTCCTGCTATCTCCTTTTCTGTCCCCTAGTCCTAACTCATGGAGTTAAGTAAGCCCAAGGGTCATCCTTAACCTTCCCTCTTTCACATCCTATAGACAAATCATCACTAAGACCTGTTTACTTTTCCTACTAAATTCCAGTCCTTTTCTCCTTCCCACTGCTAACACCTTAGCCTAAGCCACTATCATCTCTTGCCTGGACCACAACAGTAGCCTCCTAACTAGTCGCCACCTCCACTCTGCAACATCTTACCACACAGCTACCAGAAATACTCTGATTATGTCACTGCAAAAAGCCTTAACATGGCCAAAAAGGCCCTGCTGACCCCTCAGCCCTCCTCTTCTACCACTCTTCTTCTGGCTCCTTATTCTCCAACCATATCACAAGACCTCTTTATGGCTCTCATGTTCCCAGTGCTCACTCTTACCACAGGGTCCATGCAAAAGTTATTCTCTCTTCCCCCTTATCAAAGTATTTATAACTCATCCTTTAAAGCTCAGCTTAAAATCACTTTCTGAAGGAAGCCTTCATGGATCCCAAAGACCAGGTCACACATTCCCTATTTTCTGCTCTCAAAGCACAGTTTTGATGAATGAGCAGGTACTAATTAAGAAAAGGCTAGGATGGGAAGGGAATCAAAAATGATGACAGCAACTCTATCTGCTTTGATCAATCTCTTTTATTATCACCAGCACCTAACACTAAATAGCTGCCCAAATATGTAAAATGAGCCTACCAACAAAAACGGAAACAGTAAAGATTGCCCTAGCCAATTTAAGAAACTAAATTCTGTTAAATAAAGTTTCTTTTGCACAATATCTAGGATCAGGAGGGCCTCTCATTTATCACAGCAACTCTTTGGCGGGTGGTCATTCCGCCTGTAATAGAGTGCTCCCATGACTGAGAGCACATTTAATCAACAATCCTAACCTCAATGTAAAAGCAATGGAGTTAGACACTGGCATCACTTCAACGGAGATTCAAGTGGAGGAGTGGACCAGGTGTGGGAGGCTGACACCGGGCATTACAAAGCAGGAGTAATTTTTTTTTAAAGGAGGATCTTTTAAGAAAGAAAGCTCAATGCTCCCTTAAAATGAAGGACATTCGAGAATATAAAGAAATGCCATAGCTAGGGGAAGCATTTCTGGAATTCATATACCCTAATATCCGGTGTTAAATGTTTAGTACAGGAAAACCGATTGCCTGTTCCTATCAGCTCCCTAGAGGTGCTTCCTGAACCTGCCAAAGAACAGAAAAACACGACAGGAGAAGGGACAGCAGCAGGTTGCAGCTCTGATCCTGAAGCCGCGAGCTGGGACCCCGGGACTTCCAGGGCCCGTGGTACCTGGAACTCGAGGGTGCACTTAGTGCCCAGTGTGATGTCCTCGTAGAAGCACTGCTTGGCATTGTCGGGTAGCTCGAAGGTGATCTCAGAGGCGCCGCTGGGCCCCGGCACCAGCAGCAGCAAAGCTAGCAGCCTGCAGCCCCAACGGCCCGCAGAGGCTGCCCAGCGCTGCGCGGACCCTGACAGCAGCATCCCGAGGCGGCAGCGGCCGCGGCCTCAACGAAGTTGCGGGGAGACGCGGGATCTGGTAAGTGAGGCAGTCACTGCGCGTGGCAGGCCTCAGCCGGGGCCTCCCGGAGAAAACGCACGGCAGAAACGGCAGACCCCTCCGAGTCTCGGGGAGATTCGGGATGAGCAGCGAGCCGCTGGGACCGGGTGAAGAGCGTAGAGGGACCGGAGGCCAGGAGCGACTTAGGAGCGCGCAGATAAAGCCGGCAGAAAACAAGCGGAAAACGCCTGCGATGGCCGGAAGAGGGGATGAGTGCTTAGAGGAGAGGGGCGGGGCCTGAGGCACCGGCTTTAGCGACCCGGATGTGCTCTCCGTAGGGGAAGAGAGGCGTTGGAACGTGTACGTGGAAGCCCGCGAGGCGTCGGCTCTGCTGCCGCCGCAGCCGCGGGCAAAGGGCGGGGCCGGCGTGCTTAGCGTGGCACTGCGTGGCGTAGCAGGGCGGAGAGAGGTGGGCCCAGAAGAAAGGGCGTGCCCTGGCGGTGCGTCGGTGCCGGCTGCGGTCGGAACGACCCTGCTTGCGAGAGAAAGCGGGTAGACTTTTGTCTCTGAAGAGCTGAGCTCTTGGGACGCTACGAGGGAGCTAAGAATTTATTTTGCCCTAGGGGACTAATCACCAATGGCAAAGCGCTTTGCAATTTGCAGAGTTTTCTCATAAGTCAATATTTGAGAGAAACAGTTTAGCAGGGAGCGCTGATTCTGGGACCAGACAGACTGCAGGATTTCTAATCCCTCCTTTGCCGGTTACTAGCTGCGGGAACTTGTGTCAGTTGTTTAATTTCTCTGCCTCAGTTTTTGTATCTGTAAAGTGAGGATAATAACAGTATCTACCTCAGAGGAGGATTATGAGGCTTCAATATTTGGAAAACACCTAGAAGAGTAGCTGGCACACCATACGCACTAGATAAACTTTTGTTAAATAAAAATAAACATCTATTGAGCACTCCTTATCACCAGGCACTGTGCTAACCACTTGTTATTTCATTCGATCCTTCGAACTCTATGAGGTAGGTACTATGCCTATTTTATTGAAGAGGAAACAAATAAATTGAGTAATTTGCCAATGATCACACTGCTAGTATGTATTGGAGTGCTTAATAAATAATAACCAAAAAAACCCGTTGGGCATCCAGTCAATTCCGACTCTTAGGGACCTTGTAGGACAGAGAACTGCCCCATAGGGTTTCCAAGAAGCGGCTGGTGGATTCTGAACTGCCACCGAGCTCTTAACCACTGCGCCACCAGGATGGTGTATAATTATAGCTAACAGGTGATTTTTTTTTTTAACAGTATATCATACATTTTCTCATGCATATAAGCACGAATTAGTTACTATTATTCCTTCTTTATAAATGACCACAGTGTGGCTCAGCACTTTAAGATGGGCAGCAGAGGGTGGCTGCAGGGTTTTATCAGATGGAAGTAGAGGTAGACGGGTAGGAAAGAAGCAAGGAAGCCAGCGGTGTTGAGGTGGGGGGCGGGGAGGTCAGGCAGGGCGGTCCAGGACCCCTAGCGACCTGGGCGCCTGTGCGAGCGTGCGTGCGCGTGCGTGCGGATGTGTGTTTCGTGGCCGGGCCGAAAGAGTTGCAGGGCTGTTCAGCGGACCCCTAGCGGCCTGCGATGCGCAAAGCCTCCTGCACTGGGGAAAGGAATGAAGGAGACTTGAGGTCAGAGTCCTCAGTAGCACAGAAAAACAAAACATTGCCTTCAGTCGATTCCGACTCATAGCGACCCTATAGGACAGGGTAGAACTGCGCAATAGAGTTTCCAAGGAGCGGCTGGTGGATTCGAACTCTCGACCTTTTGGTTAGCAGCCTGAGCTCTTTGCCAGCACGGAGGAGCCAAGAATTGTGGGAGATTGAGCCTTCCTGAAAACTGGGCCAGAAACAGAAGCATTATTTGTGTGGGTGAGTGGAAAGCAAACGGAATTTGAAAATAGAAAACATGGGTTCTGGTTTTTAACTTGGTAGTTCTGTGACCTTGGGCAAATAATGTTGCTTTTCTAAATCTCAGTTTCTTCATACATACAATGGCAATACAAAAAAACAAACCGAGTAAAACCATATGCAATACATTACACACCACCAGACGGGAAAGATTTTTAAAGTGTTACCAGATATTCGGAGCTTATAGAGCAACAAGATACCGCATACACTGTTGGTGGAATTGTAAATTGGTATAACCACTTTGGAAAACAATGTGGCATTATCTACTAAAGTTAAAGAGAGAAATCTGTATGTATAAACCAAAAACAAAAGCCTGTTGCCGTCAAGTTGATTCTGACTCACAGCTATCCTACAGGACAGACTAGAACTGCCCCATAGGGTTTCCAAAGAGCAGCTGGTGGATTCCAACTGCCAACATTTTGATTAGTAGCAGAGCTCTTAACCACTGCACCACCAGGACTCCCTATCTATGTATAGATATAGGTATATCTCCTAGAAATTCCACTTTATATTTAAAAAAAAAAAAAACAACCCATTGCCATCCAGTCGATTCCTGGCAACCTAGTGTATTTCAAAGTATAACTGTGCTCTGTAAGGTTTTCAAGTCTGTGATCTTTTGAAAGCAGATCACCAGGCCTTTCTTTTGGGCCCCTCTGGATGTGTTTGAACCACTAACCTTACAGTTAGTAAGTAGTCCAGCACAAACTGTGCCACCCAGGGACATGTTTTATATATACTTCAGAGTATATACTGTGGAGCATTAGTTCTCAAAGTGTTGTCCAAAGACTGCTAGGGGTCTAAAACCTTTTCAGAGGATCTGTGACATATCTGTCTGAGGCTGGATTTTCATCATATAGTTCAACCAAAATAACATATAAGGAATTTGATGTAAAAGTAGATGAAAATCCAGCTTTTCTATGAATCCATACATTAAAGGGATTTATAAAAATGTGAAACAGTGCCACTCTTCTCACTAAATTTTTATTTGGAAAATACAGTTATTTTTCATAAAAATGAGTTATTTATATGAATGTATATTGAGTTGATTTGTGTCTTCCAAAAAGATATGCCCAAGTCCTAAGCTCTGGTGCCTATGAATGTGACCTTATTTGGAACCAGGGTTTGTAGATGTAATTGAGGATCTCAGGATGAGATTATCTTGGATTTAAGGTGAGCCCTAAAGCCAATGACTGGTGTCCTTGTAAGAGAAAGGAGAGAGAGATATAAGACAGAGGGACAGAACACACAGAGGGGAAGGCCATGTGAAGACAGGCAGAGATTGGAGTGTTGCATCTACAAGCCAAGGATTGCCTACAGCCACCAGAAGCTAGGAGAGAGGCATGGAACAGATTCTCCTTCAAAGCCTGCAGAAGCAACCAACAGTGCCAACACCTTGATTTCAGACTTCTGACCTCCAGAATTGTGAGAAAATAAATTTCTGTTGTTTTAAGCTACCCAGTTTGTGGTAATTGGTTATGACTGACTCAGGAAACTAATATAACATGTAATTGATTTATGATTTTAAATGAACTATTCAATTAACATTTTTAAATATCTCAGAACTTAATAAATTTTCTTTTTTTTTTTGACATTCTGAGACCAAAAAAAAAAATGAAAGCTACTGGTTCAGAGAAATTCCTACACGTGTATACTAGAATACATGTACAAGAATACTTAAAGTCACAGTTTAGTAATAGTCCTACACTGGAAATTCCACAAATATCCATAAATTGAGGTATATTCATAAAATAAGGTATAACAGCAATGAAAATGAACAGATTGTGGTTACAACACGAGGGGATCTTACAAACATAATGCTGAGCAAAAGAAGCTAGACAAAAAAGAAATCGTACAGAATAAAAAGGCTGGCAACAGGTAAAACTAAGCAATGCTGTTTTCCGTAGTATGTGGTGAAGCTATACAAAAAAGCAAGGGAATGATGATCTCAAAAGTCAGGATCATGGGGAGGGATGGGGTAATAAATGAGAAGCCACATAGGGTGGAGAAAGTAGGAGCTTCTGAGGTGATGGTAATGACGTAGGTGGATATTCACTTCATAGTTACTTGTTAAACTATATGTATGTTTTATGTATTTTTCTCTATGAATGTTATATTTCACAAAAGAAAAAAATTAATATGCTGGGTGAATCAGTTAGCGACTATTGTGGGAAAAAAAAACTAATATTGTTATGTGACATTAGTTGCAATCCCTGTAATGTAACAGCACACTCCCCCTTTCTACTTCAGGTTTTTTGTGTCCATTTAATCAGTTCCTGTCCCTTCCTGCCTTCTCATCCTGCCTCCGGACAGGAGCCGCCCATCTGGTCTCATGTATCTGATTGAACTAAGCGCACTCTTCATGATTATTGTTTTATGTTTTGTAGTCCAGTCTAATCTTTGTCTGAAGACTGGGCTTCGGCAATGGTTTTAGTTCTGGATTAACAGGAGTGTCCACTGGGCTATGGCTTCAGGGGTCCCTCCAGTCTCCGTCAGACCATTAAGTCTGGTCTTTTTACATGAATTTGAATTCTGTTCTACACTTCTCCCACTCCATCAGGCACTCTCTTTTGTGTTCCCTGTCAGGGTGGTCACTGGTGGTAGCCAGGCACCATCTAGTTCTTCTGGTCTCAGGCTGATGGAGTCTCTGGTTTATGTGGCCCTTTTGTCTCTTGGACTAATATTTTCCTTGTGTCTTCGGTTTTCTTCATTCTCCTTTGCTCCAGGTGGGTTGGGACCAATTGATGCATCTTAGATGGCTGCTCGCTAGCTTTTAAGACCCCAGACACCACTCACCAAAGTGGGATGCAGAGCATTTTCTTAATAAACTGTCTTGCCAGTTGACCTAGATGTCCCCTGAAGCCATGGTCCCCAGACCCCAACCCCAGCTACTCTGACCCTCAAAGTGTTTGGTTGTATTCAGGGAACTTCTTAGCTTTTGGTTGAGTCCAGTTGTTCTGACTTCCCTTGTATTGTGTGTTGTCCATCCCTTCACCTAATGATTACTGTCTACTATCTAGTTAGTGAAGTCCCCTCTCCCCCCTCCCCACCCTTATAACCATCAAAGAATGTTTTCTTCTGTGTTTAAACCTTTTCTTGAGTTCTTATGATAGTGGTCTCATACAGTATTTGTCCTTTTGTGACTGACTAATTTCACTCAGCATAATGCCTTCCAGATTTATTCATGTGAGACGTTTTCAGGATTCATCACTGCTCTTTATCGTTGCATAGTATTCCATTGTGTGTATGTACCATAATTTGTTGATGGGCACCTAGGTTGTTTCCATCTTTTTGCTATTGTGAACAGTGCTGCAGTGAACATTGGTGTGAATATATCTGTTTGTGTGATGGCTCTTATTTCTCTAGAATATATTCCAAGGAGTGGGATTGCTGGATCCTGTGGAACTTCTATTTCTAGATTTTTAAGGATGCACCAAATCAATTTCCAAAGTGGTTGTACCATTTTACATTCCCACCAGCAGTGTATAAGTGTTCAGTTTCTCCACATCCTCTCCAATGTTTATTATTTTGTGTTTTTTGGATTAGTGCCAGCCTTGTTGGGGTGAGATGATATCTCATTGTAGTTTCTTTTTTAAATTTTTTTTAATTGTACTTTAGATGAAGGTTTACAGAACAAGTAGTTTCTCATTAAACAGTTAGTACACATATTGTTTTATGACATTGGTTAGCAACCCCACATGTTAACACTCTCCCTTGTAGACTTTGGGTTCCCTATTACCAGCTTTCCTGTCACCTCCTGTCTTCTAGTCCTTGTCCCTGGGCTGTTGTGCCCCATTAGTCTTGTTTTGTTTTATGGGGCTATCTAATCTTTGGCTTAAAGGTGAACCTTGGGAGTGACTTCATTACTGAGCTAAAAGGGTGTCCAGGGGCCATACTCTTGGGGTTTTTCCAATCTCTGTCAGGCCAGTAAGTCTGTTTTTTTTGTGTGAGTTAGAATTTTGTTCTACATTTTTCTCCAGCTCTGTCCGTGACCCTCTGTTGTGATCCCTGTCAGAGCAGTCAGTGGTGGTAGCTGGGCACCATCTAGTTGTACTGGACTCAGTCTGGTGGAGGCCATGGTAGTTGTGGTCCATTAGTCCTTTGGACTAATCTTTCCCTGGTGTCTTTAGTTTTCTTCATTCTCCTTGCTCCCGAAGACGTGAGACCAGTGGAGTATCTTAGATGGCTGCTCAGAGGCTTTTAAGAAACCCCAGACACTACTCACCAAGGTAGAATGTAGAACATTTTCTTTATAAACTATGTTATACCAGTTGATCTAGATGTTCCCTGTGACCATGGTCACCACAGCCCTCTGCCCAGCAGTTTGGTCCCTCAGGGAGTTTGGATGTGTCTATGGAGCTTCCATGACCTTTCCTTGTACAAGTTGTGCTGGCTTCCCCAGTATTGAGTACAGTCTTACCTTTCACCAAAGTTACCACTGTTCTATTGTTTATTTAGTATTTCCTCCCCTACCCCTCTCCTCCCGTGTAACCATCAAATATTGTTTCTTTTTGTGTGTAAACCTTTTCATGAGTTTTTATGTAGTGGTCTCATATAATGTTTGTCCTTTTGTGATTGACTTATTTCACTCAGCATAATGTCCTCCAGTTTCATCTATATTATGAGATGTTTTGCAGATTCATCATTGTTCTTTATCATTGCATAGCATTCCAGTGTGTGTATGTACCATAGTTTGTTCATCCATTCATCTGTTGATGGGCATCTAGGTTGTTTCCATCTTTTTGCTATTGTGAGCAATGCTGCAGTGAACACGGGTGTGCATATGTCTATTTGTGTGATGGTTCTTATTTCTCTAGAATATATCCCTAGGAGTGGGATTGCTGGATCGTATGGTATTTCTATTTCTAGGTTTCTAAGGAAGCGCCATATCATTTTCCAAAATGGATGTATCATTTTGCATTCCCACCAGCAGTGCATAAAAGTTCCAGTCTCCCCACAGCCTCTCCAGCATTTGTTATTTCCAATTTTTTTGATTCATGCCAGTAATGCTGGGGTAAGATGGTATCTCATTGTGGTTTTGATTTGCATTTCTCTAATGGATAGTGACTGCGAACATTTCCTCATGTGTCTTTTAGCCACTTGAATATCTTTGGTGAAGAGTCTGCTCATTTCCTTTGACCATTTTTTAATTGGATTATTTGTCTTTTTGTTATAGAGGTTTTGCAATATCTTGTAGATTTTTTCCCAGTCTTCAGCTTGTCTTTTTACTCTTTTGGTGAAGCCTTTTGATGAGCATAAGTGTTTGATTTTTAGAAGATCCCACTTACCTAGACTATCTTCTGAAGTTTGTATGTTGTTATGGTTTGTATACTGTTAATGCCATGTATTAGGGTCTTCTAGCGTTGATGCTATTTTTTCTTCTATGGTCTTTATAGTTTTTGGTTTTATATTTAGGTGTTGGATCCATCTTGAATTAGTTTTTGTACATGATGTGAAGTATGGGTCTTGTTTCATTTTTTTGCAGATGGATATCCAGTTTTGCCAGCACCATTTGTTAAAGAGACTGTCTTTTCCCCATTTAACAACTTTAGGCCTTTGTAAAATATCAGCTGCTCATAGGTGAATGAATTTACATCTGGGTTCTCAGTTCTGTTCCACTGGTCTATGTATCTGTTATTGTACTAGTACCAAGCTGTTTTGACTACCTTGGTGGTGTAATAGGTTCCAAAATCAGGTAGTATGAGGCCTCCCACTTTATTCTTCTTCTTGAGTAATACTTTACTTATCCAGGGCCTCTTCCCGTTCCATATGAAGTTGGTGATTTTTGTTTCTCCATCTCATGGAAAAATGTTGTTGGAATTTGGATTGGGATTGCATTGTATCTGTAGATCGCTTTGGGTAGAATTGTCATTTTCACAATGTTGAGTCTTCCTATCCATGAGCATGGTATATTTTTCCACTTATATAGGTCTCTTTTGGTTTCCTGCAGTAGTGTATTGTAGTTTCCTTTGTATAGATCTTTTATGTCTCTGTTTGGGTTTATTTCTAAGTATTTTATCTTCTTGGGGGCTATTGTAAATGGTATTGATTTGGTGATTTCCTCCTCAAAGTTTTCTTTGTTGGTGTAGAGGAAACGAACTGATTTTTGTATGTGTATCTTGTATCCTGATACTTTGCTGAAATCTTCTATTAGTTCCAGTAGTTTTCTTGTGGATTCTTTGGGGTTTTCTGTGTATAAGATTGTATCATCTGCAAATAGGGATACTTTTACTTTTTCCTTACCGATTTGGATGCCCTTAATTTCTTTTTCTAGCCTAATTGCTCTGGCTAGGACCTCCAGCACAGTGTTGAATAAGAGTGGTGATAAAGGGCATCCTTGTCTGGTTTCTCTTCTCAAGGGGAATACTTTCAAAGTCTCCCCATTTAGGATGATGTTGGCTGTTGGCTTTGTATAAATGTCCTTCATTATGTTGAGAAATTTCCCTTCTACTCCTATTTTGCTGAGAGTTTTTATCATGAATGGGTGTTGGACTTTGTCAAATGCCTTTTCTGCATCGATTGATAAGATCATGTGGTTCTTATCTTTTGTTTTATTTATGTGATGGATTACATTGATTGTTATTCTAATGTTGAACCGTTCCTGAATACCTGGTATGAATCCTGCTTGGTCATGATGAATTTTTTGTTTGATATATTGTTGAATTCTGTGGATGGAATTTTGTTGAAGATTTTTGCGTCAATGTTCATGAGGGAGATTGGTCTGTAATTTTCTTTTTCTGTGGTGTCTTTACCTGGCTTTGGTATCAGGGTTATGCTGGCTTCATAGAATGAGTTTGGGAGTATTCCATCCTTTTTTATGCTCTAAAATACCTCTAGTAGTAGTGGTGTTAACTCTTCTCTGAAAGTTTGGTAGAATTCTCCAGTGAAGCCATCAGGGCCAGGGCTGGGTTTTTTTGTTGGGAGTCTTTTTATTACCTCTCCAATCTCTTCTTTTGTTATAGGTTTATTTAGTTTTACTGCCTTGGTTTGTGTTAGTTTAGGTAGGTAGTGTGTTTCTGGAAATTTGTCCATTTCCTCTAGGTTTTCAAATATGTTGGAGTACAGTTTTTCATAGTATTCTGTTATGATTCTTTTAATTTCAGTTGGGTCTGTTGCGATATCATCCATCTCATTTCTTATTCGGGTTATTTGCTAATTCTGTTTTTCTTTTGTCAGTTTGGCCAATGGTTTATCGATTTTGTTGATCTTTTCAAAAAACCAGCTTTGGGTCTTGTTGACTCTTTCAGTTGTTTTTCTGTTCTCTACTTCATTTATTTCTGCTCTAATCTTTATTATTTCCTTTCTCCTGGTGACTGAGGGCTTTTGCTGCTCTCTTTCTGTTTGTTTGAGTTGAGGAGTTAATGTTCTGATTTTGGCCCTTTCTTCTTTTTGGATGTGTGCATTTATTGCTATAAATTGACCTTTAAGCACGATTTTACTGTGTCCCAAAGGTTCTGGTAGGATGCGTTTTCATTCTCTTTTGATTCTATGAATTTGTTTTATTCTGTCCTTGATTTCTTCTGTAACCCAGTAGTTTCTGAGCAAGGTGTTGTTCAATTTCCATGTGTTTGATATTTTTCCTTGCTTTTTCTGTTATTAATTTCTACTTTTATAAGGCTTTTTGGTCAGAAAAGATGCTTTGTAATATTTTGGTGATTTGAATTCTGTTAAGGCTTGCTTTGTGGCCTAATATGTGGTCTATTCTGGAGAATGTTCCATATACGTTGGAAAAGAAAGTATACTTAGCTGCTGTTGGGCGGAGTGTTCTGTGTATGTCTATGAGGTCAAGTTGGTTGTTTGTGGCATTTAGATCTTCTGTTTCTTTATTGAGCTTCTTTCTAGATATTCTGTCACCGAAAGTACTGTGTTGAAATCTCCTACTGCTATTGTAAAGCTGTCTATTTCTCTTTTCAATGCTATTAAAGTTTGTTTTAGGTATTTTGGAGCCCTATCATTGGGTGCATATAGATTTATTACCTACCACAGACACTTTTATAGGGTGGGGGTGAGGTTAGGGAGGAGGTGAAGAATTTAGTTCAGTTTACAATCAGTTTACCCCACTGGATAAAAACGATATGAATAAAGCAAGATTTTTGCCTTTAAGTGTTCATAATCTAGAAAAATTTTAATTTAATTCTGTCTCAGATTTTTAGTTTGTCCTTACCTTACTTCCCAGGTTTATTATACAGATGGGGAAGATTATATATGTGAAAAAGCTTTGTAAAGTATACAAATTAATATAGTCTTTGTATGTTAGGTACACGCTTTTACTAGGGACTAAAAGTATTACAAGCGAGACTAAGCCATGACTTGTTCAGTTTACAGTGAAAACACAGCAATGGAAATTTTGATCTGAACATAGTCTTTGAGCATAGGTTGTCCCATTATACCCCTTACTAAGCTACAGCCTTGGGAAAATTACTTAACTTTTCTCAAACCCAGTTTCTTCATCCATAACATGGGGATAATAATACCTACTTTGCAGGTGGCCAAGAGGATTGAATGAGATAATAAAAAAATAATAATATAGCATACAGCACAATGCTTGAAACACAGTAGGGATACTAAATATAATTCTTCAAAAGACTACTATTAAAAAAGAAAAACTTCATCTTTCATGTTACTCGTATGGATATAGGGTGTCTTCTTATATTAGACTATTAGATCATGTTAAGTAATCAGATTTGAACTAATGTAAAATGAACTCAGAGATGTTTCAAAGAACAAAGGTTAGTAATGGGAGGAATTATAGCAGTGACTTCCATGGTGTCAGCATCAGACAGAGATAAGGGAGGCTGTGGGATTAAGCATTTACTCATTCAAAGATGGAAAGCCCCAGTTTAGGCAGCACCTGACATAAGGGGTGGGGACCAGAAATGTCATCATCTTCACTGTCTTACTTATAGCCTGCATACCTCATTATCTGATTCTAGGTATTCCTTAAAACCTGTTGGAGATAGTTTTGAAGGTAGAGTTAGTCTATATTCTAGTATTTTAAATGGGAAAAATAGCCAAGTATTGTATATCCATTAAAAAAATCCAACCAGTTTTTGCAAACATCATAAAAACACTCATCAACATCTATAATAATCCATCAAGGATATATGCAGATATAAGCATGTAAAACACTAATTATTCAATTATTTAACACTTAATGAGCTCATCAATGGTATGTTTGTACGTGACACTCAAGGATACTATCAGATATGAATGTTTTTCTTCTATACTACAATGAACATGCTTTATAATGTAAATAAACAAAGGCGTGTTAAAGATGTGTAATATCACTTAGAAAAATAAAATTTATAAAACAACACACTTAAAATATAATTACTTTCCAATTGTCCAAGTGAGATTTGGTGGTGGGAGGAGGGAAGGAGGGCTGTGGTCTCCATAGCAGTTTGGTGGCAGATGAAGTTTGAGGGAGACTGAGCTGGCGGAGGAGTAAATGATAGTGTTCACCAGAGGTCTGTCCTGGTCTAAATTCAAGGAATAGGTAGATAGTCTTCTCACCTTAGCACTCAAGACTCAGTCGATGACTGAGAGAAACATCACCTGAATCAGTCAATAGGAAAAAAACCGAAACAGCAAATAAAACAAACCCTCAAAATGGGCATCTGTTTGCATTCCCTTTGTGTGCAGTTATATAGTTCTTAATAATAAGACTGTGCTGGTAAATGCATTTTTAGTGTGGTACTTCTGTTCATGTAATAATCTCAGTTATTTACAATACCAGTCATTTCCTGTGCATGATCTAAAATACTTTTTAAAGATTTGGCATTGAATATTCATAGCTTCTTTTCTTTCTCTTCATCTGACCAGCCGTGACTGTTAAGTTGAACCAATTTCTCTAAGTTCTACAACATTTTCCTTATATAAGGATAGTCAGACTCCTTAACAACATCTGTAATTTTTTTTTCTTACTTTGAGATGATCACTTCCCCAAAACCTTGGAGTTCAACAACTAATTGCAGGATCAATTTCCTAGAAGACATTTGTAGTTAATAATGTGAAAAAGATAGTATCTATAATTCATAGACAACGAGAGTAAGACCCGTCCTATCTGGAAAAGGTCTGAGCTAGGACTGCAGCGTACTCTATCTCCTCTCTTCCAAATGTATAAGCTAACATGCATATTTTAGCTGGCAGGTGCACGTGGATTCATTATAGCAGATTTTGATTCAGTGAATTTGGAGTAAAATTGTTTACAATCTTCAGGTAGTTGGAATTCAGAAAGTGAGGGATGTTTGCATTTTTTACATGGCCCTCACAGATTGGTCATAATCCAGTACCTAGAAAAAACTTGACTGTTTCTCTGATACTTAAGAGAAAGTCAAATGAACACATTAATCCATTATTCTTCATAGTTCCTTAATCTATTTGAAGATGTCAACACAAAGATATTCACAAAAGACACAGTAAGATTTAGGCAAGTTCCCAAATCTGTGTGTACTTCTATAGCATATAATTTTTCTACATAGGCAGTAAATTTGACATTTAAAAATTGATGTGACCTCTTCAGAACCTTACTGAGAGTGACTGCCTGCTTGATCGTGAGTAGAGAACAAAACCACAAGAAGATCTTGATGTTGGCCAGTCATGCAGATCACATTTGTGTCTCAAGAAAAGAACAGATTATCAAAAGTCATGAGTTTTCAGAAGTCACTTATCAATGACTGAAACAGAAAAGACAGATTCTATGGACATCAGGGATCCACTTTACCAGATTGTCAGCTCATCCAAAAGCGCTGTAGTCAGTTCATGTTGTCTCACCTCCCTGCAGAAATTCCTCAATTTTGTATAGTTAAAGTTTCAGGTTATAAGAATAATATTACGGGGCAATATTTTAAATACGTGTTTGAAAAATATTTTTATGTTTCGCAAAATTGAAGGTGACAACAATAACAAACAATAATTTTATTCAGAAGATCAATTTCATGTTCTCCAAAGGTTAGCAATGGAGGGAGAAGTGTCATTTGCAAATAGGCAGATGGACCTGAAACCACACTGTAGGTTATGGATTCACCTTCTGTCTCCAGCTCGCACTCATCATCCTCGCCAACACCAGGCTAGCCGCTAGGTGGTGCTGCTCTCTCTTTAATATTTCTGTCCAGGCACACACTGTTTCTTTTTCATCTGGGATTTGCAGTAGCACAGCTGAAATATTTAAGCAAAACTTGCTAAAGGCGGTAGGATAACAAAAGGGAGACAAAGGTGAAGAAGTGGTTAGTGAATGAATCACAAAGTTTCTGGAAAACCATGTTAAAGGACTGGGACTTTTTCCTAGGGCAGTGTGGAACTAATGAAGAGTTTTAAGCATGAAAGAACCTGATTAGAGTTGTATTTGAAAAAGAGCATTCTGGCTGCTATGTGGTAACTGTATTAGAGAGGTGCAAATATAAATGGATGGATGGTAAGAATGATCATTGTTTGGATGTAGAGCACCATTCAGAACTCAACTCTTACCTTTTATATTGTTACATTTGGCAGTCTTATTTTAACCATTTGTGAGTAGTAGCGTTATATAGTGTGCCAGTTTTGAACAACTACATTTACTAGGCTACCCTTTATCAGATATGACCATGTTTTTCATTTATAGGAACATCTCAGTTGGGAACAAAACTACGTTGACAACTGTAAAGGAACAGCTCCAGATAGGCAGTCAGGGCAGGAAGCAGTTGGAGAAGATCTTAGTTTATTTGCATTGAGCTTAACTGGAAGGGCTTACAAGACACAATGGCCTATATACCATATTATATAATCAGTGTGGCAAGAACTAACAATAAAATGATGTCTTTTAGCTTAATTAACATATGCTCTATCTGTCTGTCCATCTCTTTGTCTGTCTGTCCATCTGTCCATCCATCCGTCTGTCCAATTTGTTCTGTATCTCTGGAAAACTCTCCCCTTCCCTAGGTCTGATTAACAGACTCACTCTGCTGCCTGTTATAAATAATAGGCAGAACCACATTTTTTAGGACATTATTGTTGGGGACCCTCCCAACCCCACTGAGATCAGGGAGTCCATTTTTATTCAGTTTTTCCCATCAGCCTTCCCGGCTTACTAAGGACGGCTGGTAAAGTACATTTTAATTGTTCCAGTGCCCTCCTTACCAGCCTCATTATCATCAGTATCGAGAGTGAGAGTCTGCTGAGCTGCAGTGGTGCTAAGAGGGTAGGTGGAAGGGATGCTTATGACATCCAGTACAGCTTTCTTCTGAAGTCTTTGAATTCCTTCCTCAAACTTACGCATAGGAATTTGTGGCCTTTGGATGTCATTTAGCATGGTCAGTCATTTATCACCAGCTTGTATTTGCCAGTCCCGCCAGCCCACTTTTAGAATTACAGTAGGTTGCCTGAGCCAGCACCACCTATAGCAAACAAAATATAAGCACTTTCAAATTCATTATCATTATTATTTTCCAGAATTTTTATAACATGAATTAGTAAATTCCTACAATTCTTTGTGAATATAACTCACATTTTCCCTACTGTGATTCTATACTGAACCCTATATGAGTTTGAATTCTGGCCACTAGCCAAGTCACTAACCAGGCTTACCAACCAAAAACTCATTGCTGTTAATTCAATTCTGACTCCTACTGACCCTGTAGGGCTTAATCTTCACAGAAGCAGACTGCCACATCTTTCTCCCATGGAGTGGCTGTTGGGTTTGAACTGCCAGCTTTTTAGTTAGCAGCTGAGTGCTTAACCACCATGCCACCAGGGCTCCTTAACCAGGCTTAGGAGCTGATTATTAGCTTTCTTCTGCAAGGGAGGTGAGTTTCCTCTGACAAAGGCAAGTAGTGGCAAGTGTTTCAGAAGATTTTAGGGATTCTGAGATGTCTACGTCTTGAATGTACCCAGACACTGTTCTTCCAGTTGTTGGGATCCTGGTTTTTCCTGATCATTGTCCTGATTTACTTGAGACATAACAAGGTTGTGAACTCAACTGACATTATAATGAGGTAGCCTAAGGATCAATTTCTAGGTTTGGTTTTCAGTGACCTCAGACTCCAGCAGAGTCACTGGAAGTGTTAGTGTTTCGTTCTATGCTTTGCGGAAAGAGTTTTAAGATTTGATGATGCCCTTCTTTCACTCTGTCATCTAGTGCCTTCAGGAACAATTTTCCTGCCCCAGTACCCCAGAGATATACTTCAGGTGAACACAGACTGGAGATCAACTCTTTAACCACAGCATACAGTGGGCTACGGGCCTCACATGCCGGCATCCGAACGGAAGTTTCACTGCCTTTTGCCCCATTGCACCTTCTCCCACCAGCCTTCCCAACTTACTGAGGACAGCCAGTAAAACACAGGTTAATGTTTCCCATGTTTCTCTCAATTATCATGGCAAGAGTGAAGGAGAATCTTTTGGGCTCTGTTGCAGTAGTAGTGAGAGGAAGGGTAGGAGGGATGCTTTTAATTGATAAAGTCAAATACGGCTTTCCTCTGAAGTCTTTACATTTTCTCGTCAACCTCGTGCAAAGGAATATATGGGCTTTTGCTATTATCACAGTCAGTCTTTTTATATACCCAACAATTGCTGGAGACCTTGTTACCTCCCAATCATTCTTTGATGTCAATATTGGAATCAGCCTGAGTTCTTTGGCTGCAAGCAACAGAAACCAGCCCTGCTCACTTAAACTTACAGCATATTTCTTGGGAGGATACTGGGGACAACTGGTGTTTAGGAAGGACCAGAATCAAGGAAGTTCAAAGAATCTCTGTAGATACCTCTCTGAGTTCCTAGAATGGCTCAAGTCCAACAGTTTTTAATCCTTATGTTTCCATTCAGGGTTCAAATTTCCAGGAGCATATGATAGGTCTAGCTTGGGACATCCCCTTTTGATTAACGGCACTATAGAATCACAGGCCAAAGATGTTCTCAGAGTTAGGTACCTGTGGTGATTTACAACATGCCACATACATGTGCATACACATATCCACATTTATGCAAACACAATAGTGTTTTTTTTCCCTCCTCCATTTTACATGAGTGAGGGTAGAACATCCATCATACTCTTTCTCTTAGTTTCTTAGTCAATCTAAAGTGCTTTTGGGAAAATTTCTCACAAAGATAAAGGATAGGGGTGTATTTCTGCCCTAAACCTCAGTTCTTTGGTAATGTAATTTTCTGTTACCTCTCACATCCCCATGTGTAATTGTGCAAGAGAACAGCCAATTTCTAACTTTCTCAGCTACAAGAAATTTAGTCAATAACTGCTTCATCTCACCCTCCTTTCGTGCGTGATAAACGGAGAAAAGATTGAAGTTGTCAAGGATTTCATTTTACCTGGATCCACAATCAACACCAATGGAAGCAGCAGTCAAGAAATCAAAAGATGCATTGCATTGGGCAAATCTGCTGCAAAAGACCTCTTTAAAGTGTTAAAAAGCAGAGATGTCACCTTGAGGACTAAGATGTGCCTGACCCAAGCCATGGTGTTTTCAATTGCCTCATATGCATGCAAAAACTGGATGATGAATAAGAAAGACCAGAGAAGAATTGGCGCCTTTGAATTGTGGTGTTGGAAAAGAATATTGACTATACCATGGACTGCCAAAAGAATGAACAAATCTGTCTTGGAAGAAGTACAACCAGAATGCTCCTTAGAAGCAAGGATGGCAAGACTATGTCTCACATACTTTGAACATGTTATCAGGAGAAGGACATCATTCTTGGTAAAGCAGAGGGTCAGTGAAAAAGAGGAAGACCCTCAATGAGATGGATTGACACAGTGGCTGCAACAGTGGGCTCAAACATAACAAGGATTGTGAGGATGGTGCAGGACCGAGCAGTGTTTTCGTTCTTTTGTACAGAGGGTCACTATGAGTCGGAACAGACTCGATGGCACCTAACAACAACAACGACAAGAAATTTAGTCAATAACTGCTTTACCTCACCCTCCTTGTGTGCTGGGCATTACATGCTGGGACTAACCAATGAACTTGTCCTCTTGGCATGTTAAACAGCAGCTTTCCAGTTGTACCAAAAGTGAACACTAATTCAAACAATGGGACAGACAGACAGGAGAAGCCTGGCTCATGGATTGTGAGTCCATTGTATGCTTGATCTAGATCCCCATCCCAGAGTTACCTTGCTTGACTCTGCTTTCTGGGTCTGTAGGCTAGACCTCGATGATTGTTCAGTTTCTAAAAAAAGAAGGGGCTGTGGATTCCACCATTTCCCCATCCAGTCCAGAGATAGGCTGTCTACTCCGACAGTCCCTCTCAAGCTGAGACTCGCCTCTAATTGATACAGATGGCATTCCTGTGGTCACAAGGGCTTCTGAGCAGCAATAAATCTGTTCTGGTTTAACAACCAAACCTCGTTGCTGTTGAGTTGATTTCAAGTCAGCAACCCTATAGGGCAGAATAGAACTGCCCCATAGGGTTTCCAAGGAGCAGCTGCAGGATTTGAACTGCTGATCTTTTGGTTAGCAGCTGAGCTCTTAACCACTGTACCACTAGGGCTCTGGTTTAACAACAAGGGATTGGAATTGTTATTTCTGCTTTTGGCAAACTTTTAGAGAGAAAAAGTGAACCCACATGGTCTGGATGGGTGGGAGCAAGTAATGCTAGGATTGGGACCTAATTCTGTTACAACCAGCAAGTATTAGGTGAGAACGTTTCTGAGTAGAGACCGCTCTAGATATGAGTGAATGGAGTCCCCTGTTCACTCTTTGCTAATCCTGATACTTTCCCATGGCCTTGAGCACACTCGCAGTTAATTAATTATTTCTTGGCTTTTTGGTTTGATGTCAGTTTAAAGTCTTTTAGACTGTAAGCACAAGAGAGCAGGGACTTTTCTGCTCTTACCATGTATCCGCAGCACACACATAGGGCCTGGCACACAGAAGGCACTCAATGAATATTTCTTGATTGATTGACTCTCTCTCTCTCTCTCTCACACACACACACACACACACACACACACACACACACACACACACAGTGGGAGTGTGTGAGATTGTCTTTAAGTAAAAATATATAGGTATATGTGTATGTGTGTATATATACACATACAGGGCCCTGGTGGCGCAGTGGTTAAGCATTTGGCTGCTAACCAAAAGGTTGGCAGTTTGAATCCACCTTGGAAACCTTATAGGGCAATCGTGCTCTGTTCTGTAGGATCTCCATGAGTTGGAATTGACTTGACGGCAACGAGCTTGGTTTTATATATGTGTGTGTGTGTGTGTGTATATATATATGTGTATATATATGTATGTATATATGTGTATATCTATGTGTATGTATATGTATATATATGTGTGTATATATATGTGTATATATATGTATATATGTGTATATATATGTATATATATGTGTGTATGTATGTATATATATGTGTGTATATGTGTATATATATGTGTATATGTATGTGTATATATATGTGTATATATTATGTGTATACGTACGTGTATACATATGCTGCTATACATAGCAGTCCCTGAATTGGAATTGACTCCACAGCAATGGATTCAGTTTTTTTGGTTGGATGGTACACACAGTTAAATGCTTCACTACTTACTGAAAGGTTTGCAGGATCATACATTGTATACTTACACTGCATTTAAATGTAGTTACTTTGTTTTCTGAAACTGCTCTGTTTTGATCTTTCCCATGAACCCCCATCCTCCTAGGTAACCAGAACAGCTTACTTAGACTTCCCAATTGAAAAAGATTCCAGTTTCTTTTAGTTTAAACCATTAAGGCTAATGTGGGTGTGTGGGGTGTGTGTGTGTGTACTGGTTGCCCTCAAGCTGATTCTGACTCCTGGTGACCCCATGTGTTGCAGAGTAGAATTGTGCTATAGGATTTTCAAGGCTGTGACCTTTTAGAAGCAAATCACCGGGCCTTTTTTTCTGAGGCACCTCTGAGTGGGTTCGAACCACCAACCTTTCAGTTAGTAGTTGAGTCTTTAACTGTTTGCACCACCCAGGGACTCCTATATATAGAAACAGATAACATGTATACACACTCACACACACATATATATATATACAGATACATATATATATGCATGGAGCCCTGGTGGCGCAGTGGTTAAGAGCTTGGCTGCTAACCAAGAGGTTGGCAGTTTGAATCCACCAGCCACTCCTTGGAAATCCTGTGGGGCAGTGCTACTCTGTCCTATAGGGTTGCTATGAGTCAGAATCAACTCGATGGCAGTGGGTTGGATTTGGTTTCAGTTACATATATACATGTATATATACACACACGCACACATATAAGCATGTGTATGCATATATATGTACACTGAGTGTATGTGAGAGATTGTCTTTAAGTAAATGCTCAGTCTTTCTGAGTACTTTGTCCTTTTCCCCTGTTGTTCTCTAAAATGATGTCTGGGTGTAGGAGAGGGTGGTGCTTAAAGCAGCAGGGGAAGAGAGAAATTGAACCCGCTCAGTGTCTTCTGTAGTGTCTCTGTCCTCTGCAGTCCTCAGTGATACCCTTTGCCTGCTGATCACTTCCTGCCCTGCAGGCATAAGTGGCTGATATCTAGGGCTGGTGGAACTAAGTTTGTGATCTATCAGCCATAGGTCTTCTAGTTGGTCAGGGCCTGGTGGTGCCTCATGCTGACAGCCTCACCTGGGCTCTGGCCAGTGCTGTGGACCCTCTGAGTCTCTGCCACATACCCCATCCAGCCCCTGAACTCAGCAGTGTACTCCACAGCCTCTGAAGCAGGATTACTCCCTCTCCTCATCCAGCAGAATCCACTAGGGCTGCCAGCTCCCGACACCCTTCTTCCATGTTCTCCCTGTATTGTTCAGGAATTTCTGTTGCCCTGCCATGTGGGAACTTGTACAGACTTGGAAAAGTTGGTTCCAGCCCTTCTACTGTCTAATGAGGATGCACACAACCTAGATTCTCAAATGTTCCTATTGCTGTGGGGAAAACTGGGAGATAATTGCCTCTTAGTGTTCCAAACATGGATTGAATGAGCACCTTCCCTAAATTCATCTGCTCCACCTCCAGCTGAAGCCGACAGGATAGAACTGGGACTCCTGTGTCTCACCTCCTGCCTTTCTCTTTCTCTTCCTCTTCCTGCATCCCCCCAGGCCAGTAGTTCTGGACTTTCTACTTTTATGTCATATCCTTCTCCATCCTCACGGCTAAAATTTAATGGCAGACGGTGCTGTAGAAAGAGACAGATCAACCTATAGATAAGGAATTCTAAACTGGGAAAGACTTAAAAATTACAGATTTTACAAGTACATGGTTTTTATCAAGTTTTCACTGATATTATAGTAAAAACTGTCTTCTGCTATAAAAATCTTTATATAAAGAGCAAAGTTTACCTTCATTATTTACACACCAAATATTTCACATCTGTCGTGTACTAGGCCTTGTGATCAGCATTGGGATACTGTAAAAATAGTCACAGTCCCAGCTCCCATGCAATTTATGATATAGTGGGTAAGGCAGATACAGATTAAACTACAGCTGTGACATGCTCTAAGAATGAGAGTTACAGGGTGCTATGAGAGCATCTAATGTGGAAGTGGGTTATTAACCTAGTGAGGATGGTCAGAAAAGACTTCCCTGGGGAAGTAAAAACCAAGCTGAGGACTGTAGGTTGTTGCTAAGGCAACAGGGAAGAGTGTCTTAGTTATCTAGTGCTGCTGTAACAGAAGTAACACACGTGGGTGGCTTTAACAAACAGAAATTTATTTTCTCACATTTTAGGAGACAGGAAATCCGAATACAGAGCACAGACCCTAGGGAAAAGCTTTCTCTCCCTGTCAGTTCTGGAGGAAGGTCCTTGCCTCTTTTGAGCTTCTACTACTGGGCGATCTTCATGTGGCTTGGCATCTGTCCCCATCTCTGCTCTGCTCGCTTGTTTAATCTCTTTTATATCTCAAAAGAGACTGACTCAAGATATACCCTACACTAATCCTGCCTCCTTAACACACCATAGACCACCCACTCCCAAATGGGATTATAACCATGGGCATAGAGGTTAGGATTTACAACACATGTTTTGGGGAGACACAGTTCAATCCAGAACATAGAATATTCTCTGTTGAGGAAACAGTATGTCCAAACGTCCTGTAGTGGGAGGATCATGACATTTTGCTAGCTGGCTTACCTTCAGTAATCACTGTTTTTCACGTGGGAAGGATAAAACTGACCTTAGGCTTAACTAGGGCTAATGTGGACAACACTAAAACATGAGGATATTTACCAGTTAAGATCTTCTTTACAGTTATAGTCTAACTGATAATCATTTGTTAAATTAGTAAAGCTCAGTGCCTTTCTATTAAATCTGAAAATATTGACTTTTCTTTTCCCAAAACGATTATATTGTTAGTTGCTGTCCAGTCGGTTCTGAAAATATTGACTTTTCTTTTCCCAAAACGATTATATTATTTGGTGCTGTCCAGTTGGTTCTGACTTATGGTGACCCTGTGTACAGTAGAATGAAACACTACCAGGTCCTGTGCCATCCTCACAATCACTGCTATGTTTGAGCCCATTGTTGCAGCCACTGTGTCACTCCATCTCATTGAGGGTCTTCCTCTTTTTCACTGACCCTCCACTTTACCAAGCATGATATTCTTCTCCAGAGACTGGCCCCCCCTGATAACACGTCCAAAGTATGTGAGACAAAATCTCATCATATTTGCTTCTAAGGAGCACCCTGGCTGTACTTATTCCAAGACGGATTTGTTCATTTTTCTAGCAGTCCATAGTATATTCAGTATTCTTTACCATCACCATAATTCAAAGACATCAATTCTTCTTCAGTCTTCCTTATTCATTGTCCAGTTTTCGCGTGCATATAAGGTGATTGAAAACACCGTGGCGTGGGTCAGGTGCACCTTAGTTCTCAAAGTGACATCTTTGCTTCTTAATACTGTTCAAAGAGGTCTTTTGCAGCATATTTGCCCAGTGCAACACATCATTTGATTTCTTGACTCCTGCTTCTATGGGTGTTGAGTGTGGATCCAAGTTAAATGAAATCCTTGACAACTTCAATCTTTTCTCCTTTTATCATGATGATGCTTATTGGTCCGGTTGTGAGAGTTTTTGTTTTCTTTATGTTGAGATGCAGTCCACACTGAAGGCTGTAGTCTTTGATTTTCATCAGTAAGTGCTTCAAATCCTTTTCAATTACAGCAAATAAGGTTGTGCCATCTGCATATTGCAGTTTTAGTAAGTCTTCCTCCAGTCCTGATGATGAGTTATTCTTCATACAGTTCAGCTTCTCGGATTATTTGCTCAGCATACAAATTAAATAAGTATGGTGAAAGGATACAACCCTGACACACAGCTTTCCTGATTTTAAACCATGCAGTATTCCCTTGATCTGTTTGAATGACTGCCTCTTGGTCTATGTACAGGTTCCTCATGAGTACAATTAAGTGTTCTAGAATTTCCATTCTTCGCAATGTTATCCATAATTTGTTATGATCCACACAATCGAATGCCTTTGCATAGTCAGTAAAACACAGGTAAACATCTTTCTGGTATTCTCTGCTTTCAGCCAAGATTCATCTGATATCAGCAATGATATCCCTCATTCCAGTGATATCCCTCTTCTGAGTCTGGCTTGAATTTTTGACAGTTCCCTGTTGATGTACTGCAGCAACCATTTTTAAATTATTTTCAGCAAAACCTTACTTGGATGTGATATTAATGATATTGTTCGATAATTTCCACATTCTGTTGGATCATCTTTCTTTGGAATGAGCACAAGTATAGATCTCTTCCAGTCATTTGGCCAGGTAGCTGTCTCCTTGGCATAGATGAATGAGCACTTCCAGCATTGCATCCATTTGTTGAAACATCTCAGTTCATATTCCATCAATTTCCTGAAGCCTTCTTTCTCACCAATGCCTAGAGTGCAGGTGGACTTCTTCCTTGCATACCATTGGTTCTTGACCATATGGTGAAATGGTTGAACGTCGACTAATTCTTTTGGGTACAGTGACTCTGTGTATGCCTTTCATCTTTTGATGTTTCCTGAGTCATTCAATATCTTGCCCATAGAAACCTTCAGTATTGCAACTCGAGGCTTGAATTTTTTCTTCAGTTCTTTCATCTTGAGAAATGCCAAGCATGTTCTTCCCTTTTGGTTTTCTAATTCTAGGTCTTTGCATATTTCATTATAATACTTTGTCTTCTCTAGCTGGCCTTTGAAATCTTCTGTTCAGCTCTTTTATGTCATTATTTCTTCTGTTCGCTTTAGCTACTCTGTGTTCAAGAGTAAGTTTTAGAGTCTCTTCTGACATCCGTTTTGGTCATTTCTTTTTTTCCTGTCTTTTTAATGACTTTTGCTTTCTTCATGTATGTTGTCCTTGATGTCATCACACAACTCGTCTGATCTTCAGTCATTAGTATTCAGTCCATCAAATCTGTTCTTGAGATGGTATCTAAATTCAGGTGGAATATATGCAAGCTTGTACTTGGCTCTCGTGGACTTATTTTAATTTTCTTCAGTTTCACCTTGAACTTGCATATGAGTAGTTGATTGGCTGTTCTGCTGTCAGCCTCTGGTCTTGTTCCAACTGATGATATTGAGCTTCTCTCTCATCTCTTTCCATATATGTAGTAATTTGATTCCTGTGTCTTTCATCTGACGAGGTCCATGCATATAGTCGCCGTTTTTATTGTTAAAATAAGTTATTTCCATACAGCTAGATGGTGCCCAGCTACCACCACTGACTGCTCTGACTGGGATCACAACAGAGTGTTCTGGACAGAGCTGGAGAAGGACGTAGAACAAAATTCTAACACACACAAAAAAAAAACCACATTTACTGGCCTAAAGGAGACTGGAGAAACCCCGAGAGTATGGCCCCTAGACACCCTTTTAGCTCAGTGGTGAAGTCACTTCCGAGGTTCACCATTCAGCCGGGAAGTGGACAGCCCCATAAAACCAAATGGGACTAGTGAGGCACAGCAGTCCAGGGACAAGGACTAGAAGGCAGAAGGGGACAGGAAAGCTGGTGATAGGGAATCCAAGGTTGAGTAAGGATAGTGCTGATGTGTTGTGAGGTTATTAACCACTGTCATAGGGCAACATGTGTACTAACTGTTTAATGAGAAACTATTTTGTTCTGTAAACCTTCATCTAAAGTGAGAATAGCAGCACGATTGGAAGAGAGTAGTCGATGTCACTGAACTGTGCATGTAGAAATTTTTGAAATGGTGTATCTTTGGCTACGTATATTTTCACCAAAAAAAAAAAAAAAGGTTGAGAAGGGAGAGGGTTGTCGTGGGGTTGTTAATCAATGTCATAAAACGGTATTTGTACTACTGTTTAATGAGAAACTATTTGTTCTGTAAACCTTTACTTGAAGTACAATTAAAAAAAAAAAAAAAGAATAACATTGATTCTCCAAATCCAAAAAAAAAAGGTATTTCCAATGAATAAGTCATTGGTCTTGCAAAATTCTGTCTTGTGATTTCTGTCATCGTTTCTATCACCAAGGCCTTATTTTCCAATTACTAATCCTTCTTCTTTGTTTCCAACTTTTGCTTTCCAATCACCAGTAATTATGTGTGCATCTTGATTGCATGTTTGATCAACTTCAGACAGCAGATGTTGGTAAAAATCTTCAATTTCTTCATCTTTGGCCTTAGCAATTAGTGTAAATTTAAATAATAGTCATATTAACTGGTCTTCCTTGTAGGCATATGGATATTATCCTATAACTGACAGCATTGTACTTCAGGATAGATCTTGAAATGATCTTTTTGACAATGAATGTGATGCCATTCCTCTTCAATTTTTCATTACTGACATAGTAGACCATATGATTGTCCAATTCAAAATGGCTAATACCAGTCCCTTTCAGCTCACTACTGCCTAGGGTATCAGTGTTTATGTGTTCCATTTCATTTTTGACAACTTCCAATTTTCCTAGATTCATACTTCATATGTTCCATGTTCTGAATATTAATGGGAGTTTACAGCTGTTTTTTCTCATTTTGAGTCATGCCACATCAGCAAATGAAGGTCCTGAAAGCTTTACTCCATCCACATGTCATTAGGGTCAACGCTACTTTGAGGAAGCATCTCTTCCCAAGTCATATTTTGAATGTCTTCCAACTGAGGGGCTCAGCATCTGGCAATATATCAGGCAATGTTCTGCTGCTATTCATAAGGTATTCACTGGCCAGTTTTTTTTGGAAGTAGATCGCCAAGTCATCCTTCCTAGTCTGTCTTAGTCTGGAAGCTTCGCTGAAACCTGTCCACCATGGGTGACCTTGCTGGTATTTGAAATACTGGTGGCATAGCTTTCAGCATCACAGCAACATGCAAGCCACCTACAGTACGACAAACTGACAGATGAGTGGTGGTTCCCCAAACTAGCAAATAGAAAATTATTGCTTTTTTCTTAAAGACCATAATGATTTCAAGGAGACTTAACATTGTGTAAATTAAATAAGTATTTTTTAATTAATAATACTAATACAAACTTGACCTTAAACTTTTTTATTTTAAATTACTAAAACTTTGTTTACCTACTTATTGGCATTGACTCAGTTTTCTTTAGGAAACATGCATGAAATACAATATTATACTCATCTGAATTGGAGCGGGGAAGCCTTGTGGTTAAAAACAGGAATAAAATGCTGTGTTAATGGGCTTTTGATATTTATGCTGATCAAAGATGAACTCTTAGACCTGTCTGCAAAGGTCCTGACAAAATGATGACAGGTCATAGCTTTTCAGACAGTGTGACAAGTGCTAGGGCTAGAAGTTTATGTGAACATTTTCCATTTCCAGTTTCACTTTAGTGAGGTTTATGTAAGTAAAAACGAAAGAAAGAAAACCCAATAACTTGATAACTAATGACTCATACTTTTGTAACCTTTAGCTTTACTCATGATAGCTTATTAAAATCCAACTTGGGTAGTATGGAATCAGATCCCCCTCAAGAAAAGGCACAAAAGGGTTAAATAATGTATGTAAGATAATCACCTTCAGCGTATAAAGATGATTAGACAGCTGCATCTGACCTTTTTGAAGGGATAAAAGAACATTCTGTTTGCTGACTGTCCCCAGATGGCTGTCATTTGCTATCTGCCCTAAATATAAATTTCACAGCATAGAACTGAACAGACAAGAAGAAGAAAAATATTCACCAGTAAATTTGACAAATGTTATATACAGTATTGAGTGCTCATACTTCATATTTTATGTGTTTACATAATTCAGATGGAGAACAGGGCAAACTTTTGTTTTTGAGGTGATAATATTTGTGATGAAAATCAACCCATCCCTGTTGGCTCACACACTGATTTCATGAGATGAAGTAGTTAATCTTGAGAGTGGGTGAATTTACTGAGCTTTTCTCAGCTAAACCACAATCAGTGTTTAAATGGCTTTTGAAATAGGACAGGGGTGCAATTTCTGAATTAGGCTCTACCATGTCATAAAGACAAGATTTCGAGGAGACTTAACATTGTGTAAAGCAAATACATAAAAAAACTGTTGCTGTTACATTGATTCCAACTCATAGCGACCCTATAGGACAGAGTAGAATGCCCCATAGGGTTTTCCAAGGCTGTAATCTTGACAGAAGCAGACTGCCCCATCTTTCTCCTGCAGAGCAGATGGTGGGTTCAAACCACCTACCTTTCGATTAACAGCCAAGCACTTAACCACTGCATTGCCAGTGTGTGTATATATATACACACATACACCAAGCCTGTTGCCATCGAGTCGATTCCTTTGTTTGCTGATGTGGCACAACTCAAAATGAGAAGAAACAGCTGCAGACATCCATTAGTAACCAGAAAGTGAAATGTATGAAGTATGAATCAAAACTGGAAGTTGTCAAAAATGAAATGGAACACTTGAAGATTGATACCCTAGGCATTAGTGAGCTGAAATGGACTGATATTGGCCATTTTGAATTGGACAATCATCTGGTCCACTATGTCAGAAATGACAAATTGAAGAGGAATAGAATCACATTCGTTGTCAAAAAGAACATTTCAAGGTCTATTCTGAAGTACAGTGCCGTCAGTGAGAGGATAATATCCATGTGCCTACAAGGAAGACCGGTTAATGCAACTATTATTAAAATTTGCTTACCAGCTACTAATGCCAAAGATGAAGAAATTGAAGATTTTTACCAACTTCTGCAGCGTGAAATTGAGCAAACATGCCGTAACGATGCATTGATAATTACTGGTGATTGGAATGGCAAAATTGGAAACAAAGAAGAAGGATCAGTAGTTGGAAATTACGGCCTTGGTTATAGAAATGATGCCAGAGATTGCATGATAGAGTTTTGCAAGATCAGTGACTTATTCATTGGACGTACCTTTTTTCCACAACATAAATGGCAACTATACACATGGACCTTGCTGGATAGAATACACAGGAATCAAATTGAGTACAGATGTGGAAAGAAATGATAGAGAAGCTCAATATCATCAGTCAGAGCAAGGCCAGAGGCTGACTGTAGAACAGACCCTCAATTCTCATATGCCAGTTCAAGTTGAAGCTGCAGATAATGAAAACAAGTCCATGAGAGCCAAAGTATGACCTTGAGTATATTCCACTTGAATTTAGAGACCATCTCAAGAATAGCTATTGAACACTAATGACGGAAGACCAGATGAGTTGTGGTATGACATCAGGGATGTCATGGATGAACAAAGCACAAAAGGTCACTAAAAAGACAGGAAAGAAAGAAATGACCAAAATGGATGTCAGAAGAAACTCTGAAACTTACTCTTGAGCATAATAGAGTAGCTAAAGTAAACAGAAGAAATGATGAAGTAACAGAGCTGAACAGAAGATTTCAGAGAGTGGCTCCGGAAGACAAAGCAAAGTATTATAATGAAATGTGCAAAGATCTGGAGTTAGGAAACCAAAAGAGAAGAACATGCTCGGCATTTCTCAAGCTGAAAGAACTGAAGAAAAAATTCAAGCCTGGCATTGCAGTGTTGAAGGATTCTATGGGCAAAATATTGAACGATGCAGGAAGCATCAAAAGAAGATGGAAGGAGTACTTTACTAAAAAGAATTGGCCGATGTTCAGCCATTTCAGGAAATAGCATATGATCAAGAACTGACATTACTGATGGAAGAAGTCCAAGCTGTACTGAAGGCACTGACAAAAAAAAAGCCTTCAGGAATTGACGGAATACCAACTGAGATGTTTCAGCAAACGGATGCAATGCTGGAAGTGCTCACTTGTCTATGCCAAGAAATTTAAAAGAAGGTCTATAGGGCCAATAGTAACACAAATCAGGGACGTCCTTCATAGTTCAGTCATGTATATGAGGCTAATGGGCACACCAGCCCAAAAGCAAAGATGAGAAGGCAGGAAGGGACAGGAAAACTGGACAAATGGAAACGGAACCTGGAGTGGAGAAGGGGAGAATGTTGACATATCATGGGGTTGACAACCAATGTCACAAAACAATTAGTGTATTAACTGTTTAATGAGAAACTAATTTGCTCTGTAAACTTAAATCATAATTAAAAAAAAAAAAATTTGGAAGACAGCTACCTGGCTAGCCGACTGGAAGAGATCCATATATGTGTCCATTCCAAAGAAGGGTGATCGCACGGAATGCAGGAATTTTCAAACAATATCATTAGTATCACACATAAGTAAAATTTTGCTGAAGATAATCCAAAAGTGGTTGCAGTAGTACTTTGACAGAGAACTGCCAGAAATTCAAACCAGATTCAGAAGAGGACATGGAATGAGGGATATCATTGCTGATGTCAGATGGATCTTGGATGAAAGCAGAGAATACCAGAAAGATATTTACCTGTGCTTTATTGACTATGCAAAGTTATTTGACCCTGTGGGTCTTAACAAATTATGGATAACATCGTGAAGAATGAGAATTCCAGAATACTTAATTGTGCCCATGCAGAACCTGTACATAGACCAAGAGGCAATCGTCCCAGCAGAACAAGGGAATACTACACAGATTAAAATCAGGAAAGGTGTGTATCAGGATTGTATCCTTTCACCATACTCAATCTGTGTGCTGAGGAAATAATTCAAGAATCTAGACTATATGAAGAAAAATGAGGCATCAGGATTAGAGGAGGACTCTTTAACAACCTGAGATATGCAGGTGACATAATCTTGCATGCTTGAAGTGAAGACGACTTAAAGCACTTAGTGATGGAGATCAAAGACTACGGCTTCAGTATGTGGATTGCACCTCAACATAAAGAAGACAAAAATCCTCACAACTGGACTGATAAGCAACATCATGATAAATGGAAAAAATATTGAAGTTGTCAAGGATTTCATCTTACTTGGATCCACAGTCAACGCCCATGAAACCAGCAGTCAAGAAATCAAAAGGACATATTGTGTTGGGCATATCTCCTACAAAAGAGCTCTTCAAAATGTTAAAAAGCAAAGATGTAACTTTGAGGACTAAGGTGCGCCTGACACAAGCCATGGTGTTTCAGTCGCCTTATATGCATGTGAAAGCTGGACAATGAAAGGAAGACTGAAGGAGAATTGATGCCTTTGAATTATGGTGATGGCAAAGAATATTGAATATACCATGGACTGCCAGAAGAATGAACAAATCTGTCTTGGAAGAAGTACAGCCAGAATGCTCCTTAGAAACAAGGATGGCAAGACTTCATCTCACATACTTTGGACATATTATCAGGTGGGACCCGTCCCTGGAGAAAGACGTCATGCTTGGTAAAGTAGAGGGTCAGATAAAAAGCGGAAGACCCTCCATGAGATGGATTGACACAGTGGCTGTAGCAGTGGGCTCAAAGATAGCAACTGTTGTAAAGATAGTGCTGTACTTGATCATGTGTAGGAGAAGACACAATGTCCACTTAGAAACTTTAATTTTGACTGAGAATGGAGGGAAAGAGAAGCTGCTTTAAGTTTTGACTGAGAATGGAGGGAAACAGAAGCTGCTTTAAGTTTTGACTGAGAATGGAGGGAAACAGAAGCTGCTTTAAGTTCCCACTCACTGTTGTTTGAGTTTCTGTACAGAACCCTGGGATCAAATCCTAGACCCAACAACAGGTTCTGAAATATAAGAAATTACCCAAAGGGGTGGGGCCAAGATAACGGAGTAGTCAGACGCTTCCTGTGGTCCCTCTTACAACAAAGACCTGAGAAAACAAGTGAATCGGTTGTGTATGACAATCTAGGAGCCCTGAACATCGAAGGTAAAGTTGAAGAATCGGACTGAGTGGCGGGGAGAGTGAGAAACGGTTCAGAAGCAGTGAAGAGTTGTCAGACCTGACCCAGTGAGAGCCTGAGGCCTTCAGGCCAGATCAGCTCGTGGTGCACAGTGAAGCAGGTAGGCAGTGGCGCTCGGGAGGCGTTTTCTATACTGAGAGAGATGCAGCAGCAGAGAGGCTACTTGGCCATCCAGAAGCAGTGAGAAGCAGCCCTCGATTAGTGAAAGATAAGTACTTGCGTCTGGCCTACTGCGTGGATCAAAAACACACCCCTCTGGGAAAAACCTCTCTCCCATTTACCTCCCCGCTCCCTGCTCTGCACTGGGGCCGGGACCGGCTTCAGCAATTGCTGAGTCCCCTGGGTTGGAAGTAGGAACTGTCACGTGTCCTGAGCCATTCTGCTGGCCTTGGAGAGTGAATAGATTAACAAAACGGGGAAAAAGTAATCTGGATACGCCAGGAAATCAGGGTAAGCACAACTCCTTTGCCTAGGTACAGGCATAAGGGGTCCATGGACTTTGAATGCCTTTCCCCCTGCATAGACTTGTGTGCGCCCATTTCAACAGCATATCCCCTCATTACCACAGTACAACAGGGTATATACCTGAAGTCTAACTTCAACTGTTTCAGCTATGAAGTGGCAGGTTCTTGACATTTGACACTGGTCTGCCTATTAAGCAGGGCCTTCACCTTCCCACATCAGGGGCCTGAGGACTGGTGGCTTCACCCATGCTACCTAGCCACCTGCCACAGGGGCCCAAGACTAAGAGGTGCCCCCCAGTCCTTAGAGCCAGCGGCATTGGGTGCTCATAGTCCAGCTGCAAAACCCATCCACCTGAGTGCCCTAGGGAACAGGGACACGTTTTCCTCCCAGACACTCGAGGGTGGGCGTCGGCCCCCTGCCTTGCTCAGCATGTGATCCCCTGCTGCAGCCAGATGGCTGTGCCTACACCAATCACCCATGCCTATCTAGGACTGTAGGTGAGAGCCTGCACCACACACTTGGTGGCTGACTACCTGGACACCTGAGCTGAATTCATACAGGAAGAGTGGGCGGATTCCTGGGCTCATATACTTAGTGGCAGGTCTGGCTACCTGGTGGCAGGATGTTGAAGCCTCAGGGGCACTGGTGATTGGACTAGCTCACACGAACAGCCTATTACGGCATATTGAAACAAAACAAGAAACTATGACACAGGAAGCAAACATAAAATAATAAAACTTATTGATGGCTCAGAGACAACAGTCAATATCAAATCACATAAAGAGGCAGTCCAGTATGGCTTCAGCAAACTCCCAAAATAAAGAATCAAGGAATTTTCCGGAGGAAGAGTATTTCTTGGAATTACCAGAGACAGAATACAAAAGATTAATATATAGAACTCTTCAACAAATCAGGAAGGAAATTAGGCAAAATGCAGACCTAGCAATGGAGGAACTTAAGAATATTAGAGAAGAGCATAATGACAAAGTAAACAGGCTGCAAGAATCCATAGAGAGACAGCAATCAGAAATTCAGAAGATTAACAATAAAATTTCAGAATTAGATAACTCAGTAGAAAGGCATAGGAGCAGAATTGTGGCAATGGAAGTCAGAATTAGTGAGAATGAAGATAAAGCACTTGACACCAACTTATTTGAGGAAAACTCAGATAAAAGGATTTAAAAAAATGAAGAAACTCTAAGAATTTTGTGGGATCCTGTCAAGAGGAATAACTTACAAGCAACTGGAGAAAGAGAATGGGGGGGATAACAGAAAATACAGAGAGAATTGTTGAGGATTTGTTGGCAGAAAACTTCTCTGATCTCGTGAAAGATGAGAAGATATCAATCCAAGATGCTCATTGAACCCCACATAAGGCAGATCCCAAAAGAAAGTCACCAAGACATATTATAATCAAACTTGCCAAAACCAAAGATAAAGAGAGAATTTTAAGAGTGGCTAGGGATAAATGAAAAAGTTTGGACTACTAAGGAGAAACCATGCAGGCAAGAAGGCAATGGAATGACATATATAAAGCCTTGAAGGAAAAAAATTGCCAGCCAAAATTATAAATGCAGCAAAACTGTCTCTCAAATACGATGGCGAAATTAGGGCATTTCCAGATAAACAGAAGTTTAGGGAATTTGCAAAAATCAAACCAGAATTGCAAGAAATACTAAAGGGAGTCCTCTGCTTAGAAAATCAGTAACATCAGATAACAACCCAAGACTAGAACACAGGACACAGCAACTAGATCTCAACCCAGATAGGGAAGTCACAAAGATAAATCAACAGAGATGTCAATATGTAAAAGATGACAACATTAAAACAAAAAAGAGGGACAAAAAAATGTAGACATAGATTTTTCATATGGAGAGGAAGTCAAGGCGATATAAAGAAATAAAAGACTGGTTTAAATTTAGAAAAATAGGGGTAAATATTAAGGTAACCACAAAGGAAACTAACAATCCTACACATCAAAATAAAAAACTAGAAAATATAAAGACTCAGAAAACACAAAATCAACAACAATGAAAAAGATGAAAAGAAAAAAGCACAGAAAATTAAGTGGAACAACAAACTGTCAGCAACACACGCAAAAAGACATCAAAATGACAGCACTAAACTCATACCTATCAATAATTATGCTGAACATAAATGGACTAAATGCACCAATAAAGAGACAGAGAGTGACACAATGGATAAAAATACACGAACCATCTGTATGCTGCCTACAAGAGACACACCTTAAACTTAAAGACACAAACAAACTAAAACTCAGAGGATGGAAAAAAATATATCAAGCAAATAATACTTACAAAAGAGCAGGAGTGGCAATATTAATCTCTGACAAAATAGACTTTAAAGTAAAACCCACCACAAAGGATAAGGAAGGACACTATATAGTAATTAAAGAGTCAATACACCATGGGAACATAACCATAATAAATATGCACCCAACAACAGGGCTTCAAAATACATAAACTCCAACAGCACTGAAAAGAGAGAGAGACAGCTCCTCAATAGTAGTAGGAAAATTCAACACACAGAACATCCAGAAAGAAGTTCAGCAAAGACACGGAAGATCTAAATGCTGCAATCAATCAACTTGATCTCATGAACATATATCGATCACTCTGCCCAACAGCAGCCAAGTATACTTTCCTTTCAAGTGTACATGGAACATTCTCCAGAATAGACCACATATTAGGCCATAAAGCAAGCCTTAACAGATTCCGAAGCATCAAAATATTACAAAGCATCTTTTCTGACCATAAAGCCATAAAAGTAGAAATCAATAACAGAAAAAGCAAGGAAAAAAACCATACACTTGGAAACTGAACAACAACTTGCTCAAAAACTACTGGGTTATAGAAGAAATGAAGGATGGAATAAAGAAATTCACAGAATCAAACGAGAACGAAAACACATCCTACCAGAACCTTTGGGATGCAGCAAAAGCAGTGCTCAGAGGTCAGTTTATAGCAATAAATGCACACATCCAAAAAGCAGAAAGGGCCAAAATCAAAACATTAATCCTACAGCTTGAACAAGTAAAAAGAGAGCAATAAAAGAAGCCCTCGGGTGGCAGAAGAAAGGAAATAAGAATTAGAACAGAATCAAATGAAATAGAGAATAGAAAAACAATTGAAAAAGTTAACAATACCAAAAGCTGGTTCTTTGAAAAGCTCAAAAAAATCGACAAACCATTGGCCAAAGTGACAAAAGAAAAACAGGAGAGGAAGCAAATAACCCATATAAAAAATGAGATGGGTGATATCACAACAGACTCAGCTGAAATTAAAAGAATCATAACATAATGCTATGAAAAATTGTACTCTAACAAATTTGAAAACCTAGAGGAAATGGACAAATTTTAGAAACTGTCTATCTAAACTAACACAAACAGAGGTAGAACAACTAAATAAACCCATAACAAAGAAGAGATTGAAAAGGTAATTTAAAACCTCCCAACAAAAAATAAGTCCTGGCCCAGACAGTTTCAGTGGAGAATTCTCCCCAACTCTCAGAGAAAAGTTAACACCACTACTGTTAAAGGTATTTTAGAACACAAAAAAGGATGAAATACTCCCAGACTTTTCTGTGCAGCCAGCATAACCCTAATACCAAAATCAGGTAAAGACACCACAAAAAAAGAAAATTATAAACCAATATCCCTCATGAACATCAACACAAAAATCCTCAACAAAATTCTAGCCAATAGAATTCAGCAACATATCAAAACAATAACATGATCAAGTGGGATTTATACCAGGTATGCAGGGATGGTTCAACATTAGAAAAACAATATAATCTATCACATTAATAAAACAAAAGACAAGAACCACATGATCTTATCAATCGATGCAGAAAAGGCATTTGACAAAGCCCAACACCCATTCATGATAAAAACTCTCAACGAAATAGAAGGGAAATTCCTCAACATAATTACGGGCATTTATACAAAGCTGACAGCCAGCATCATCCTAAATGGAGAAAGTTTGAAAGCATTCACCTTGAGAACGGGAACCAGACAAGAATGCCCTTTATCACCACTCTTATTCAACATTGTGCTGGAGGTCCTAGACAGAGCAGTTAGGCTAGAAAAAGAAATAAATGGCATCCAGATTAGTAGGGAAGAAGTCAAAGTATCTCTATTTGCAGATGATATGATCTTATACACAGAAAACCCCAAAGAATCCACAAGAAGACTACTGGAACTAATAGAAGATTTCAGCAAAGTTTCAGGATACAAGATAAACATACAAAAATCAGTTGGATTCCTTTACACCAACAAAGAGAACCTCGAAGAGGAAATTACCAAATCAATACCATTTACAATAGCCCCCAAGAAGATAAAATACTTAGAAATAAATCTAACCAGAGACGTAAAAGACCTATACCATGAAAACTACAAGACACTACTGCAAGAAACCAAAAGAGAACTGCATAAGTGGAAAAACATACCTTGCTTATGGATAGGAAGACTCAACATTGTGAAAATGTCAATTCTACCCAAAGCGGTCTACAGATACAGTGCAATCCCGATCCAAATTCCAACGACATTTTTTAAAGAAATGGAGAGACGAATCACCAACTTCATATGGAACGGGAAGAGGCTCCTGCTTAGTAAAGCATTACTCAAGAAGAAGAACAAAGTGGAAGGCCTCACACTACCTGATTTTAGAACCTATTTTACTACCACGGTAGTCACAACAGCCTGGTACGGGTACAAGAACAGATACACAGACCAATGGAATAGAGTTGAGATTCCGGACATAAATTCATCCACCTATGAGCAGCTGATATTTGACAAAGGCCTAAAGTCTGTTAAGTGGGGAAAAGACAGTCTGTTTAACAAATGGTGCTGGCATAACTGGATATCCATCTGCAAAAAACTGAAACAAGACCCATACCTCACACCGTGCACAAGAACTAATTCAAAATGGATCAAAGACCTAAATATAAAATCAAAAACGATAAGGATCATGGAAGAAAAAATAGGGACAATGCCAGGAGCCCTAATACATGGCATAAACAGAATATGAACCATAAGTAACAATGCAGAAACACCAGAAGAGAAACTAGATAAATGGGAGTTCCTAAAAATCAAACTCAAACACTTACGCTCATCAAAAGATTTCACCAAAAGAAGAAAAAGACAATCTACAGACTGGCAAAAAATTTTTGGCTATGACAAATCTGATCAGCATCTAATCTCTAAAATCTACAAGATACTGCAAAACCTCAACAACCAAAGGAGAAATAAATGCAATTAAAAAATGGAAAAAGGATATGAACAGGCACTTTGCCAAAGAAGACATTCAGGCATCTAACAGACATATAAGGAAATGCTCATGATCATTAGCCATTAGAGAAATACAAATCAAAGCTACAATGAGATAAACCATCTCACCCCAACAAGGCTAGCATTAATCCAAAAAACACAAAATAATAGATGTTGGAGAGGTTGTGGAGAGACTGGAACACTTACACACTGTTGGTGGGAATGTAAAATGGTACAACCACTTTGGAAATCAATTTGGCACTTCTTTAAAAAGCTAGAAATGGAAGTACCATACAATCCAGCAATCCCACTCCTTGGAATATATCCTAGAAAATTAAGAGCTGTCACATGAATAGATATATGCACACCCATGTTCACTGCAGCGTTGTTCACGATAGCAAAAAGATGGAAACAACCTAGGTGCCCATCAACGGACAAATGGATAAACAAATTATGGTATATGCACACAATGGAATACTATGTAACTATAAAGAACAATGATGAATCCGTGAAACATACATGGAGGAATCTGGAAGGTATTATGCTGAGTGATCTTAGTCACAGGACAAATATTGTATAAGACCATTATTATAAAAACTCAAAGGATTAAACATAGAAGACAACATTCTTTGATGGTTATAAGGGTGGGGAGGGAGGGAGAGGGGTATTCAGTAACTAGAATGTAGACAAGAATTCTCAGGTGAAGGGAAGGACAGCACACACTACAGGGGAAGTCAGCACAACTGGACTAAACAAAAGCTAAGAAGTTTCTTGAATACAATCAAACACTTCAAGGGACAGAGTAGCAGGGGTGGGGGTCTGGGGTTCATACTTTCAGGGGACATCTAGGTCAATTGGCATAACAAAGCTTATTAAGAAAATGTTTTGCATCCTACTTTGATGAGTGGCATCTGGGGTCTTAAAAACTAGCGAGCCGGCATGTGAGATGCATCAATTGGTCCCAGCTCACCAGGAGTAAAGGAGAATGAAGAACTCCGAAGACACAAGGAAAGTATCAGCCCAAGAGACAGAAAGCGCCACATAAACCAGAGACTGCATCAGCCTGAGACCAGAAGAACTAGATGGTGCCCAGCTACCACCAATGACTGCCCTGACAGGGAACACAACAGAGAATCCCTGATGGAGCAGGAGAAAACTTAGGTGCAGAACTCAAATTCTAGTAAGAAGACCAGACTTAATGATCTGAGACTGGAGGATCCCCAGAATGCATGGCCCCCGGATTCTCAGTCAGCCCAGAACTAAAACAATTTCTGAGGCCAACTCTTCAGACAAAGATTGAACTGGACTGTGGGACATAAAATGATACTCCTGAGGAGTGTGCTTCTTAGCTCAAGTAGATACATCAGACTAAATGGGCAGCTCCTGTTCGGAGGTGAGATGAGAAGGCAGAGAGGGTCAGGAGCTGGTTGAATGGACACGGGAAATCGGGTAGAAAGGAGGAGTGTGCTGTCTCAGTATAGGGAGAGCAATTAGGGTCACATAAGAATATGTATAAATTTTTGTATGAGAGACTAACTTGAATTGTAAACTTTCATTTAAAGGACAACAATTAAAAAGAAGAAAGAAATTGCCCCAAGCCTCAGGGGAGGCTGCAAACATTGGAAAAATCAACAGAAGTCTCACATAAGAATGGTATTCTGTTGATGATGGAAGAAATTGGAGATGGAGAAGCACTCTTTGAGAACTCCTGTCCTGATCTCCACCTCCCTGCTTCCCAACTGAATGACAGGGAGAGGGACTGAATAGTTTGTCTCTCATCAGCAGTGACACCCAACATCACACACAGGCTGATAACGTTTAAGAAAGCCACGATGATCTTATTTTTTATATACACTTTTTTTCATTTCCCATCCTCTTAAGCAGCCTATCTGAGAGCCTGTCTGGGAGCAGTTCAGTAGTAGAATTCTTGCCTTCCAGGCTGGAAACCCAGGTTCAATTCCTGGCCAGTGTACCTCAGGAGTAGCCACCACTCATCTGTCAGTGAAAGTGTGTGTTGTTATCATGTTGAACAAGTTTCAGGGGAGCTTCCAGTCTAAGACAGTCTAGGAAGAAAGGTCTGGCAATCTGCTTCTGAAAATCAGCCAATGAAAATCAGCTGAGCGTTTAACCATGGTGCCACCAGGGATCATGATTCTGCCTCATCCTCTGCTCTTCCCACCCCTTTTACCTGTATCCCACCCTTCTTTTCTTTACCAAAGGCAAATACTTTGGTGCTCGGGTAAGAAGAAGAGAAACAACTCTACCAGCTCCTGCCCATCCCTCCTTATTCCCTAGCCCCAGTTGGTGGGGAACTAGGAGAAACTTCAGACAACAGCTTCATCCATTTAGTTGTGTCTGAAGGTTCTTCTAGTTTCCCTGTCAGCTTCTTGCCTCAGTCACAAAGCCTGTCTCCAGCCCCCAGGCAAAGATGCCCAGTGTAACCTCAATTTAGTTTTCCTCTAAATTATAGTCTGCTCTCTTCCTTTGGGTCCTCCAAGACATACCTTCACCACCTGTTTTCTCTTCTCACGAGCTTGGAGGTGGGGAGGGGGAAGAAGAAAAGGTGTACAGGAAGAATCCTTTCTACTTTTAGTAATTTCTAGAGTATGTTGCTCTCCCAGATAGAAATAAGCCTTTTTAAAAAGTATTCGGTAAATGAGGCTGCTTGTCTGATATTGCTCACTCTGGGCACCAAAGTCCATGACTGTATTAGGCATGAGAGACCTATGGCCATGTCTGTATCCCACAGTACCCTGAGGAATCAGATAGAGAAGAGGGAGGTAGGAAGATTCTTTAACTGTTGATTTCATTAAATCATTAACAGGATTTTTGGAAAATGACTGAATTCACATTATGCAATAAGAACTAATTTAACCATAATTATGTATAACAAACAAATGGTATACAGTGTTTCTGACATTAATTTCAAATTCTTCTCTCAATAAAGAATTGCTTAAATGTCCTTGCCTAAGAATGACTAAAGAGAGTAGCCTCTGTTCTGCTCCAGTCTAAATTCCTCTTCTCCAATATGTTGTCCAAGTTGTGCTTATCTTTTTTTTTTTTTTTTTTTTTTTAATGATTCTTGGGCTGTCCTGTTCCACACTGGGATGTCACATCTCTCTGTTAGGGTCCTTCTTGCTAATCAGTAAACTTTCTCTATCTGCAACTGCTAGAAGTTCAAATTTTAAACAACAGAGTCTTTATCATAGAATTGCCAAAGTTTGTTTGTTTCCAGTATGCTCACCAATTTGCCGGCACAAAGTACTTATTTGCTCCAGGAACAGTGTCAGGTAAGTAATGGAACATACTAAAATGAACTTAAGCAAAAAAACAACAAACAAACAAAACAAAAAATTCCAAGGAGTTTATTGGAAGGATACAAGGGTACCTTATGGTCCCTTGTTGTTGTTGTTAGGTGCCATTGAGTTGGCTCTGACTCATAGCGACCCTGTGTACAACAGAATGAAACACTGCGTGCTCCTGCGCCATCCTCACAATCATTGTTATACTTGAGCCCATTGTTGCAGCTGCTGTGTTGGTCCATCTGGTTGAGGGTCTTCCTCTTTTTCACTGACTCTCTACTTTACCAAGCATGATGTTCTTGGAACTGTTATGCACTGATGGTGGGAATGCAAAATGGTAGAACCATTATGGAAAACAATATGCTGCTTCCTTAGTAATCTAGAAATAGAAGTACCATATGATCCATCAATCCCACTCCTAGGAATATATCCTAGAGAAATAAGAGGCAACACACAAATAGACATGCACACCTATGTTCGTTGCAGCATTGTTCAAAATAGTAAAAAGATGGAAACAACCTAGATGCCCATCAATGGATGAATGGATAAACAAACTATGGTACATGCACACAGTGGAGTACTACACAACAGTACAGAACAATGATGAATCTGTGAAGCGCCTCACAATATGGATGAATCTGGAGGGCATTATGCTGAGGGAAATAAGTCAGTCACAAAAGGACAAATATTGGATAAGACTACTATTATAAAAACTCATTAGAAGGTTTACACAAAAAAAGAAACAATCTTTTATGGTTACAAGGGGGAAGAGGAATGGGGGATGGAAAAACACTAAATAGATAATAGGTAAGTGGTAACTTTGGTGAAGGGTAAGATAGTACACAATACTGGGGAATCCAGCACTACTTGTACAAGGCAAGCTCCATAGACAGGTCTTAAAAGCCTGTGAGCAGCCATCTAAGATACTCCACTGATCTCACCTCTTCGGGAGCAAGGAGAATGAAGAAAACTAAAGACACGAGGGAAAGATTAGTCCAAAGGACTAATGGACCACAACTACCATGGCCTCCACCAGACAGAGTCCAGTACAACTAGATGGTGTCCGGCTACCACCACTGACTGCTCTGACAGGGATCACAATAGAAGGTCCCGGACAGAGCTGGAGAAAAATATAGAACAAAATTCTAACTCACAAAAAAAGACCAGACTTACTGGCCTGATAGAGACTGGAGAAACCCCGAGAGTATGGCCCCTGGACATCCTTTTAGCTCAGTAATGAAGTTACTCCCGAGGTTCACCCTTTAGCTAAAGAATAGACAGCCCCATAAAACAAAACGAGACTAAAGGGGCACATCAGCCTAGGGGCAACGACTAGAAGGCAGGAGGGGACAGGAAAGCTGGTGACCAACGTCATAAAACAATATGTGTGCTAACTGTTTAATGAGAAGCTAGTTTGTTCTGTAAACCTTCATCTAAAGAACAATAAAAAACTTCAAACGCAAGCAACCACAGAAAAAAAATAGGTAAATTGGACTTCATCAAAATTAAAAACTTTGCGTGTCAAAGGGCACCTTAAGAAAGTGAAAAGACAACAACGTAAAACCACAGAATGAGAGAAAATGTTTGCAAATCATATGTTGTTAGTGAACTTGTATCTAGAACACGTAAAGAACTCTTACATCTCAATAATAAATCAAACTAGCAACTGTTGAGAGAAAGTATTTCCATCCTATTACCTTGACAAAAACAACTTAACAAGGACAAAAAGAAACATATGCATAAAGTGTGGTTTTATATGTGGTTTTATGTGATTGTGATGACAAAATCTTAAAGACAACAAAATTTAATGACTCTTGTGCATGTATTCTGTTGATAAGTAATAAAATATACATAATTCATAAAATATTTCATAAAATTTGATTTTTCTTACTGTCATTTCAGCAAAATAATTCTTTAAATCAAGATTTTAACATAATCTGTTTTCTGTTGAAAGTAATCATTCTAAAAAATTACTCAGTAAAATTGGTACTCATATACGCTGCTGATGGAATAGTAAAATGGTACAACCACTATGGAAAATGATATGGTGCTTCCTCAAAAAGCTGAAAGTAGAAATGCCCGTGATCCCGCAATCCCATTCCTAGATATATACCCTAGAGATCTAATAGCAGTGACATGAATAGACATGTGTACACTTACGTTTATTGCAACATCATTCACAATAGCAAAAAGAACCTAATTGCCCATCAACTGGTAATGAATAAACAAATTGTGGTATACATACATACTATGGAATACTATGCAACTATAAAGAATAATGAGGAGTCCACGAAACATTACATGGATAAATCTGGAGGATGTTATGCTGAGTGAAATAAGTCAATCACAAAAGGACAAATACTGTATGGTTTCATTCCTATAAAAAGTCAAGAATATATGCACATTTATGTGCATGGCAGCATTGTTCACAATAGCAAAACGATGGAAACAACCTAGATGCCCATCAACAGATGAATGGATAAACAAACTATGGTACATACACACAATGGAGTACTATGCAACAAGAAAGCAACAATGAATCTGTGAAGCATCTCATAACATGGATGAAACTGGAGGACATTATGCTGAGTGAAATAAGTCAATCACAAAAGAACAAATATTGTATGAGACCTCTATTGTAAAAACCCATGAAAAAGTTCCCACGCAAAATGTAACAATCTTTGTTGGTTACCAGGGATGGGAGGGGTGGGGGGGAAATACTAAATAGGCAATAGATAAGTGGTATCTTGGGTGAACGGTGAGACAGTACACAATACAGGGGAAACTAGCACACCCTGTACAAGGAAAGGTCATGGAAGCCCCATAGACACAGCCAAACTCCCTGAGGGACTGAAATGCTGGGCGGAGGGCTCTGGGGACCATGGTCTCGGGGAACATCTAGCTCAATTGGCATGACACAGCTTATAAAGACAATGCTCTACATTCTACCTTGGTGAGTAGTGTCTGGGGTCTTAAAAGTCTGAGCGGCCATCTAAGATACTCCACTGGTCTCATCCCTTCAGGGGCAAGGGAGAATGAAGAGAACAGGATACAAGGAAAAGATTAGTCCAAAGGACTAATGGACCTCAGCTACCAAGGCCTCCACCGGACTGAGTCCAGTACAGCTAGATGGTGCCCGGCTACCACCACTGACTGCTCTGACCAGGATCACAACAGAGGGTTCTGGACAGAGCTGGAGAAGGATATAGAGCATAATTCTAACTCACAAAAAAAGACCAGATTTACTGGCCTAAAGGAGACTGGAGAAACCCCGAGAGTATGGCCCCCAGACAGCCTTTTAGCTCAGTGGTGAGGTTACTTCCAAGGTTCACCGTTCAGCCTGGGAGTGGACAGCCCCGTAAAACCAAATGAGACTAACGAGGTACCGGAGTCCAGTGACAAGGGCTAGAAGGCAGAAGGGGACAAGGAAGCTGGTAATAGGGAACCCAAGGTTGAGTAAGGATGTTGTTGATGTGTTGTGAGATTGTTAACCATTGTCATAGGGCAGCATTTGTAGTAACTGTTAAATGAGAAAGTATTTTGTTCTGTAAGCCTTCATCTTAAGTGAGAGTAACAGCACAATGGGAAAAGTGTAGTCAATGTCACTGAACTGTGTATGTAGAAATTTTTGAAATGGTGTATCTTTGGCTATGTGTATTTTCACCAAAAGAAAAGGTTGAGAAGTTAGAGGGTTAATATGTTGTGGGGTTGTTAACCAATGTCATAAAACAACATGTGTACTACTGTTTCGTGAGGAACTATTTGTTCTGTAAGTCTTCACCTGAAGTACAATAAAATAAAAAAATTTTTTTAAAAAGTCAAGAATAAGTATACAACAGAAAGCAACGTTCTTTTATGGTTACCAGGAATGGGAGGAGGATGGAAGGGGAATCTTTTTTTTTTTTTTTTTAATTGTACTTTAGGTGAAGGCTTATAGAACAAATAGTTTCTCATTAAACAGTCAGTACACATACTGTTTATGACATTGGTTAACAACCCCACGACATGTCAACCCTCTCCCTTCTTGACTTTTTTTTTCTTTCTTTTTTTGGTGAAAATATACATAGCGAAAGATACAGCATTTCAAAAATTTTATACATGCACAATTCAGTGACATCAATTATGTTCTTCCAGTTGTGCTGTTATTCTCACTTTAGATGAAGCTTTACAGAACAAAATAGTTTCTCATTAAACAGTACACATGTTGCCCTATGACAATGGTTAACAACCCCACTACATGTCAACATTGCCCTTACTCAACCTTGAGTTCCCTATCACGGAAGGGAAATCATTTTCTAGGTAGTAGACGCTTGTTATTTTTGAAAAAGGCATTACCCAATTTGGGTGAAGTCTGCACAGCTTGACCAAGGTAAATGAAGACACTAAGAAGTATACAAGAATAAGGGACAATTTTGGTAAATACTATAACATATACAATTTTGCAGCAATAGTAGTAACAACCAAAAAATATGAGTGCAGTTACGTAGGTAGGTATGTATGCATGTATGTGTATAGGAGGCAGGTACGACTCCATGCGCATGCAGGTATAGGTGTGTCTGTAGGCATATGTATATATATGTTTGAGTGTGCTGCATATATATTCATACATATAATAAAACACATAGAAGGCACAGCTATGGAGACTTCCTAGACATACCCATATACCTCTCGGGATTGGTTTACTGGATTAAAAACCTTAGAATCATAGTGTCGTAGGACAACTCAGTCAATTGGCATAACATAGTTCATAAAGATAATGTTCTACATCCTAGTTTGGTGAGTAGCATCTGGGGTCTTAAAAGCTTGCAAGTGGCCATCCAAGTTACAACTATTGGTCTCTACTCATCTGGAGCAAAAGAGAATAAAGGAAACCAAAAATTCAAAGAAACTAGTACACTGGACTAATAGCCCACATGAACTGTGGCCTCTTCTAGCCTGAGACCAGAAGAACTAGATGGTGCCTGGCTATTACTATCGACTGTTCTGACCAGGGACACACAGAAGGTCCTGGATAGAATGGGAGAAAAATGTAGAACTTCAAATTGCTGAAAAAGGCCAGACTTACCGGAACAATAGAGACTACAGGAACTGCCAAGACTATCACCCTAAGATACCCTTTGAATTTGGAACTGAAGCCGCTCCCGGAGGTTACCCTTCAGCCAAATAATAGATTGGCTTATAAAATAATATTGTCCATAAGTAATGTGCTCCCTTAAACAATCAACTATATGAGACCAAACAGTCCACATTTACCCAAAAGATGAGAAGATAAGGAGGGGCAGGAAACAGAACAAACAGAGTGGAAATAATGAGAATGCTGACACATTGTGAAAATTATAACCAATGTCACAGAACAATTCGTGTAAAAATTATTAAATGGGAACCTAATTTGCTGTGTAAACTTTCAACTAAAACACAATAAAATATTTTTTAAAAAAGAATCATTAAAGTGTAATAAATTTGAATATATTTTTATTAAAAATGTAATTAAAATGTAAAAATAAAATATTTAAAATGTAAATTATTTCACGTTTTTAAAAAGTTATTTTTCTTCTAAATTTATTCAAAACTATCTATTAAAATTTAAGCCAAAATAGCATTTATACTTAATAAATATCAAAAGTTTAAATCAAAAGTATTTAAATGAAACTTAATTTTTGAAGTTTTGAAAATTTAATTACATTTTATCAAATGTCTTTATAAAGGTAGAATTATTTGGAATTTTAGAATTTCATATAGTTGCCAGTGTAAATCATTCATCAGGATATTACAGTCTAGGCCTAAGTATGGTGTCCCTGGTTGGAGCAAATGGTTAAGTGTTTGACTACTAGCCTAAAGGTTGGCAGTTCAAAGCCACGCAGAGGCACCTAGGAAGTCAGGACTGGTGATCTGTTTCTGAAAGCTCACAACCTTGAAAACCCTATGGAGTAGTTCTGCTCTGCACACATGGGGTTGCCATGAGTTGGAATTGCCTCAATGGCAACCAACAACAACAGACCTAAATATATACAACTCTAAGAGAATATGAAGAAGGAACCCTGGTGATACAGTGGTTAAGCGCTCAGCTACTAACCGAAAAGTCAGTGGTTCGAACTTAGCAGCCGTTCTGCAGGAAAAAGATGTGGCAGTGCTTCCATACAGATTTACAGCTTTGGAAACCCTATAGGAGCAGTTCTCTGTTCTAGAGGGTCATTATGAGTCAGAATCGACTTGACAGCAATGGGTTTGGTTTTTGGTTATGGATGAAGAGAATATAAATTGTTTAATATTGCAAAATATTCCTCACTTGCTATATGCAACTGTTGTGAATGTGCTGATTCATGAGTATCTCAGGAATCAAGAATTGAAACATGATGAGAAGGAAGAAAATGGACGTTGTTTGACACTACTGGGAAAGAATACTTCAGTATGGAAGAAGGTGCTGTATTTGTGCTATCTAAGAGGAAAATTTGAAAAGTTTTGTCTTTTGTTTATAAGTTAAGTGTGTCTACTGCTGCAGCCTTCTGCATTCTGAAGCAGTGTGTTTCTTTGATGCCAGCAGTAGTACAACCCACAAACCTTCAAGTATATGGACACAGTAACTTTCTGTTTTGAGGACATAGGCCAAGAGAAGTGGAGAAGAATGAAGAATTCCCCTAGGGTCAGAGTGTTCCCAAGTGTTCACTGATAAATTTATTTTGTGTGTATGTTTATGATATGCACAACACTTTACTGTGTGGAACTCAGGGCAGAGGCTCTTCTTGCCCAGGGCTAAGAGCAGTCCTGTATAGAGGGCATACCACATGGCAGAGGAGAAGTAATGGATGTTTTTCACTCTTCATTCTACTTGTTAGAGGCTTGAGGGTTGTGGACTCCCATCTTCTGGAAGCACTGTTTCCTTGTCTTATACCGCTTGCTCCTGATTTTCTTTTCAGCTCCTGGGCCACTTCTCTGTCCCCTTTGCAGGACCATCTTCTCTACCTATTATTAATGTTGGCACTACACAGGGCTAGTTCTAGGCCCTCCACACTCAAGGAAGACTCATTAAAAACCTGCAATAGTAGATGACAAAACCTTGCTTGCCAAAAATGAAAAAAACTTGAAGCACTGATGAAGGTCATAGAACTACAGCCTTCAGTATGGATTATGCTTGAACGTGAAGAAAATGAAAATCCTCGCAACTGGACCAAAAAACAACATGATAATAAATGGAGGCGAGGTTGAAGTTGTCAGTGATTTCATTCTACTCAGATCAACAGTCAACATCCATGGAAGAAGCAGCCAAGAAATCAAAGAACACATTGCCTTCGACAAATCTGCTGGGAAAGACTTCTTTCAAGTGTTAAGAAGCAAAGATGTCACTTTGATGACTAAGGTGTGTCTGACCCAAGCCATGGGATTTTAAATTACCTTATATGCATGTGAAAACTGGACACTGAAAAGGAACAGAAAAAGTATTGATGCATTCAAACTGTGGCGTTGGTAAAGAATATTGAATATAGTGTGGACTGCCGGGAGAACAAAAAAATCATCAGTCTTAGAAGAAATATATCCAGAATGTTCCTTAGAAGCGAGGATGGTGAGACTTCAGTTTGCTTACTTTGGACACGTCATCAAGAAAGACCACTCACTAGAAAATGACATCAGAGTTGGTAAAATAGAAGGTGAGCAAAAATGAGGGGAACCCTCAATGAGATGGATTGACTCAATAGCAAAAACAGTGGACTTATGGCACAGGACTGCGTAGCATTTCGTTTTGTTATACATAAGGTCACTATGAGTCAGAGCTGACTCAAGGGCAACTAACAACAATAATAACATATGCTATTGATTGATAAATATGTCCCCAGCACACAAATCTCTTAACTCTAGTCTCATATATATGCTACTTGGCAGCTCCATTTGGACATCTTTGTTGTTGTTGTGTGCTGTCAAGTTAATTCCAGTTCATGTTGTTACTGTGGCTGTCAAGCTAATTCCGACTCAGAGTGATCCTACAGGATAGAGTTGAACTGCCCTATGGGGTTTCCTAGGCTGTAATCTTTATGAGAGCAGATTGCCAAGTGTTTTCTCCTGCAGAGCTGCTGGTGGGTTCCAACCACTGACCTTTCGGTTAGCAGCCAAGTGCTTAACCATTGAGCAACCAGGCCTCCTTTGGACATCCTTCTTGTTGTTAGGTGCCATCGAGTCATCTCTGACTCATAGCAACCCCATACACAACAGAAGAAAACACTGCCAGGTCCTACACCATCCTCACAATTGTTGCTCACAATTAGACTAGAACTATAAAGAAGATCCTGATTAGTAAATGTTTTCATTGCCATTTGCCCACCTCTCACACACTGTGACTTCATGTGGTTTTGTTTCCTGAAATGTTGACCTGTTCCTCCAGTCCTGTGTTGGGTCCATGATTTAGACTTGGCCAATTAGAGCACCACCTTCCAGCCGGTTGGTGTAGGAATGGGTGCACCTGCTCAGTCAGGCCAATCAGTGTTGTTCCCATGGATTTTTCTAAAACCATTGGGAATAAGGCAGTCGCTTTCCTTGAGGTTACTAGGCTGGATAAATTAAGCCTAGAGCTGTTGATGACCATCTAACACAAGAGAAAGAATACTTTGCTTAAGAATGAAGCCAACGTAGAGGAAGGCTAAACAGAGATTGGAACTGAGGGAAGGTGTAAGAGAGATTGCTAACAATACTGTTGGAGGCTCTAGATCCAGCAGTGCTGGACCCATAATCAGTTGCTTTTTTGCTTAAGCTAATTCGTTAAAGAAAACAAAAGTCCTAACAACTGAACCAATAAGCAACATCATGATAAATGGAGAAAACATTGAAGTTGTCAAGGATTTCATTTTACTTGGATCCACAATCAATGCCCATGGGAGCAGCAGTCAGGAAATCAAATGATACATTGCACTGGGCAAATCTGTTGCAAAAGACTTCTTTAAAGTGTTAAAAAGCAAAGATGTCACATTGATGACTAAGGTGCTACTGACCCAACCTATAGTATGTTCAGTCTCCTCATATGCATGTGAAAGCTGGACAGTGAATAAGGAAGATGGAAGAATTGATGCGTTTGAATTATGGTGCTGGTGAAGAATATTGAATATATCATGAACTGCCAGAAGAATGAACAAATCTGTCTTGGAAGAAGTATAGCCAGAATGCTCCTTAGAAGCTAGGATAGTGAGACTTTGTCTCACATACTTTGGACACGTTATCAGGAAGGACCAGTCCCTGGAGAAGGACATCATGCTTGGTAAAGTAGAGGATCAGTGAAAAAGAGGAAGACTCTCAATGAGATGGATTGACACAGTGGCTGCAACAATGGGCTCAAACATAGGTACTATTGTAAGGATAGGGCAGGACCAGGCAACATTTCTTTCTGTTATACATAGGGTCATATGAGTCACAGCGGACTCCACGGCACCTAACAACAATGATTTGTTCTAGATTTCTGTACTTGCACCCCTAATTGTCCTAATAGCAGCAGTTGACCAATACAAAAAAATTATTGTGACTACTTCATTAAAATATTTTGCAGTCACGCGTTGCTTAACATCCACCATACCAAAAATCCAAACCCCTTGCTGTTGAATTGATTCTGACTAATAGTGACCCTGTAGGACAGGGTAGAACTGCCTCATAGGATTTCCAAGGAGTGTCTGGTGGATTTGAACTGCTGATCTTTTGGTTAGCAGCCTGAGCTCTTAACCACTGCACTACCGTAGTTTCTGTGAAGTAGGATGTTCTTTATGCTGAAGCCCCAGATTCCTGTGTCCCCAAGCCATGCCTGTGGCTGTGTAAATAATGGCGGCTGCCCCTCCCCCCATATGCTTTGGAGTGGGTGGGAGGGGTTCATGGGGACTCGGGGGTGGTGATTCCAGGCGACAGGGACTTGGGGTTAGTCCACCTGTGGCCCCGCCGTCTTCAAGTACTTATGAACCAAACCCACACCAGGGAGCCCACAGACCTGGGGTGAGCGGGCCTTCAGTCATGTGTGAGCTTCGGTTCTGACTTTGGAGACTTAAAGGATGTCGGTGATCATCCAGCCCAACTCCTTCCTTGTGCAGACAAAAGAGACCCAGGGAGGTACTTTGTCATTCCACACATTCATGACAGCACAGAAGTTAAAATCCCAGAAGTCTTATTATCCATTGCCCTGTAGGAAATAAACAGTATAACCTTATGGGACGATGGATGTATATGAGGGTTGCCCAAATGGACGTTATGCAGCTCATGATGGTATTGTGCTTTAAAGTTTACACAGCAAATTAGGTTCCCATTTAACAATTTCTACACAGTTTGTTCAGTGACATTGGTTACATTTTTCACAGTGTGTCAGCTTGCTTGTTATTTTTGTTCTGGTTCTGTTTCCAGTAATCTAGTTTCCCTTCTTGTCTTTGCTTGCTTTCTTTTTCTTTTTTTCTAATCTCACTACTCCTTCAGCAGCCCACAGGATCTTCATATAGGTTTTTCCTTAACGTTACATTTATTTTTTTCCTTTCAAATTAGTGCTTGTAATATGGTTTCTGTATTATGCATCAACATGTATAATTTTTTTGCTGATGATACGCATTTTTATTGGAATTTTAAAGAGATCCAGTCAGTAGTTTAAATTTGGTAAATGAATAAAATAATGTGGCACAGCCCATGTACATTTGGTACTTGTAATACAATATAGCTTCCCTGAAGACTCTTTCTGCTCTCTTCTGTGGACTCTGGGTATAGGTTGCTAAAATGAGATTTATAATTACTGGCACATTCAAAATGCTCAGAAAAACCAGGGTTTTTAGAAACTGTGGAACTCACATGGTTTTTCAAGTACTTGGAATTCACCCCTTCTGAATGTTCCCCCTGACTTTCCCACAGAATCCACAAATAAAGGAAATAAAAATCTCAGCAACGCCAGCAGATCCCGCAAAATAAACGCTGAGCTAATCTCCATTTCACTCTGTGATCTGGTCCCAGACTGGGCCCTTGGCTAATACCCTCAGTGTGTGCACCCTCACTCATGAATATACTCTCACCCAGAGAAAACCCAGCATTCCTACACCATAAATGCTGAATGGATTCTCTGGTGCTTTCAAAAGACACAACAACACATAAGAAACTTGCAGTTTTTATTGTTACAGTTTTCAATTTTGGTTTTATTAGAGTGAGTTTTGACAGCAGATCTTTCTTTGTAGTCAATACCTATCAGTCGTTAGTCAAACATAATTCAGAAACTGTAAATGGGAGATTATCCACCCCCCTGCCCCCCCGGAAAGAAATATAGTTTCCTGAAGGAGGCTATTCAAAGAACAATCTTGTAGTCTCCAAGCAAACAAGCTCCTCACATGGGCTTTGATGGATCTTTTGTATAGATCTTTTTCCCCTCTGACTGGACTAAGCAATTTGCATTCCCCTCTTAAAAGATGCTGAAAACTAACCACTTTTCAACAAACAACCAATAGGATTGCTTCTTTTGGTTTGCTGCCTAGCTTGACTTATTTCTAAAAACTTAATAACATCTATCTAAGGAGATACATTAAATTAGATTTACAAATATGTAATTATTGGAGAAATTGAGATTTGACTGCAGTTATTAGTTCTCTAAAGTTCTCCAGATAACTAAAAAACAAGAAACATACCTGCCTCCTGTCAGGAATATCTATGACTTAATATTTGCAAGGAACTCTTGATAAAAACTTTTTTTTTCTTTTTACTAATGCTCATCATTATATCACTGGTGCCTGGCATAAATATTTCTTAAATCAGTGAATAAATGAATGGATGGATTTTTTCTTTCTTTCTTTTTTAAAATTATACTCTAATGTTTAAGACACTTTTTTTTATTATTTGTACAATCCTAACAACTTTGGTGTCATATGGTTTGCAGTTTAACCTTGGCTTCTTGAGGCCATTTGTAGAAAACCTTGGTTTATCACAGTGTCTGCATGTCTTCTTTTTAAGGAATTGTTCCTTCTTTGCATTTTGTCCCAGAAAACTAACAAGTGGCATCTGGTCAGTAATAGCTTAGCCTGAGAGAATTTCCCTGTTCATTGACTGTGGAACTCTTGTGGGTGGGTGGGTGAATAGTTCTTTGTGAGATGCTGATCTACAAAATCAAGTCAGATGCAGAGTGTCAAATTAGAGGCAAAGTCCCATTTCCCCCAGAGGGACAGTATGCTCTGTAGAAATAGAGCAAAAGTTTTCAGAATTTTTGCATTGCTCTACACCATGTCCAAGTATGCTCTCCTCTGTAATTTATTCCATTAATACCCCCGTGAATTTTTAATATAGGAAAAAAAACTGTCCTCTGTTTATTTCTTCTATTTGTTTGTTCAGGTGTCAGTCTCTTTTGCATGGAAATGCCTTTTAGAGTGTAAGCCTATAGCGCTGTGTGTGGTTTTCAAAGAAGGCATTTGTTTATTCAGTTTTAGAGCAGCAGTCTTTGCTTTAACTGTTTCAGTAACTCACCATGTTCATCACTACAAGGTTTTCTAGGCTAGCTGGCACTTGACCCATTCTCTTTTTAGCCCTCATTTTAAATTTTTTTTTTTTTTTTTTTTTGCCACACTGTCCCATCAGGCTTTGGGATTATGTTTTGATCTTTCTGAAGCATCAAAGTCAATTACCGTGATAGTGAGCAACTTTGCTCTCTCTTGCTATGCCAGTAGCTCCACATTTTCTCTCACCCATCCTCAGTCCAGGATGAACACTGAATCCTGTACAAAATAAATGGCATTTGGTATTTATCCCAAGTAAATGATGACTTCATTCTTAGAATTAAAATTACTTTTATGACATATTAAAGTGTTTTCTTCTCCTCACCCAAAACTTTGCTCTGAATTGATCTCCAACTGTTATCCTAAATATTAATAGTATGCCTTCTGTCAGCAACCTCCTATTCTTCCAGCTCACTCTTTTACTCCCAATATATTTAATCTCATTGTCTTAATCTGTATTCTCTAGTGGAGCAAAACCAGTGAAGCACGTATGGATGTATAGAGAGAAATTTCCTTCGAGAAGATGGCTCATACAATGGTGGGGGCTGCCAGGTCCCAAATCTGTGGGTCAGACAACAAGCTGCTGGCCTCTGCTGGCTCACATGGTTGCAGGGGCTAACGAACCCAAAATCTGAAGGTCAGGTGACTCGCTGCAGACCTCTGCTAGTTTACCCAAGAACTGGAGGTCAGACACAGGATTGAGAGAGAGAACTTTGCCAGAAAATCCATTTATGTCATGGATGCAGGCCACACCCTCAAGGAAATGCCTCTTTCAAATGATTGGCTGCTCACATCAGATCACAAGATGGGAGGTGATTACACAGTGTCTGCCAAACTACTGAGAATCATAGCCTAGCCAAGTTGACACATAACATTAACCATCATAGTCTACCCCTTGTCATCTTGGCACCTATACACATCTTCTTACACCATACATAATCTCTAAATAAAGACAGTTACATAGTCATACTTGCACCTAACATGATACAACTAATGTGTACAGCTGAAAACACACTAGCCCCATTTACGTCTTATATTTTATGAGTAATGGGATAAGGGGGGAAGAAAACAAACATATTTACTAGATATACATATCTATGTACACACATGTATAACAAAACAAGGAAAAAATACTCAAACAATTACAGCCTTCATTTCTGCAACTGGTCACATGGTCATAGCTGGTATTTAGAACTACCTTCTTCCACCACCCATTCCATATTCCCTTTGCCCTCAGCAAGCACCTCAGCTGATGGTGGTTCTTTGCCTGGTGGGGTGACCCAAACGTTCATTCCTGAAGGGTTTGGGCTATTAGTAGTCCTGTTGAAATAAGCTTGCTGTAGTTTTCCATTGACTTTAAACACAGGGCATAGTAGTACTAAGAGATGCCTTAAGAGATCTCCTGTATTCTTTACCTTCATTATATAATATTTTCAGTCTGATTTCCCCTTGGTAATCATGATCAGTCACACCAGCCAATGTGGTAACTCCCTTCTTTGCCTGTTGATCCAGATGCATGAGGAGCCCAAAGTGGCTAGGTGGCATTCTTAACTTCCAGTTCAGTGGAATCAGTGTTATATCTCCTGGTGAGACCATTCCTCCCTTTGGAACTATGACTTCTAGACCCACAGAACATAAGGTCGCAGGGACAGGAAGCAAAAATTTTGTGAGTGGGTTACTAGGCGTATTAGTGAATGTTGCCTCTCCCATTTCCACTCCTTGATTCCTGGACCTGTGAATCCTAGCCATGGGAGAAACAGCACTATATATTGGATACTGGTTTAGAGCATATACAGCCTCTTCAAGAGCATTGCCCCAGCCCTGCAAGGTGTCACTATAATTGGGTTTTTGAAAAGGTCATTCCATTGTTCTATCAAGTCAGCTATTTATGGTTGGTGGGGAACATGGTAAGACCGGTGAATTCCATGAGCATGGGCCCATTGCTGCATTTCATTTGCTGTGAATGAGTTTCTTGATCTGCAACAGTGCTGTGTGGGATCCTGTGACAGTGGACAAGGCATTCTGTAAGACCACAGATGGTAGTTTTGGCAGAAAAGCAGCATGCAGAGAAGACAAATCCATATCCCGAGTTAAGTGTCTATCCCAGTAAGAAAAAAACGCTGCCCTTTCCATGATGGAAGTAGTCCAATTTAATCAACCAGCCACCAGGTTGCTGGCTAATCATCACTAGGAATGGTGTCATATTGGAGACTCATTGTTGGTCTCTGCTGCTGGCATATTGGACACTTAGCAGTGGCTGTAACCAAATCGGCATTGGTGAGTGGAAGGCCATGTTGGTGAGTCCATGCATAACCTCTGTCTTAGGTATCTAGTGCTGCTATAACAGAAATACAAGTGTATGGCTTTAACAAACAGAAATTTATTTTCTCATAGTTTAGGAGGCTACAAGTCTGAATTCAGGGCACCAGCTCCAGGGGAAGGCTTTCTCTCTCTGTCAGCTCTGGGGAAAGGACCTTGTCTCTTAAGCTTCTGTTTCCTGGTTCCTTGGAGATCTCCATGTAGCTTGGCATCTATCTTCCCCCATCACTGCTTGCTCAGTCTGCTCCTTTTATATCTTGTAGGAGATTGATTCAAGACACATCCTTCATTAATCCTAATTCATTAACATAACAAAGACAATACATTGCCAAATTGGATTATAACCATGGGCATGTTGTTGTTGTTGTTGTTGTTGTTGTTGTTAGGTGCCATTGAGTTTATTCCAACTCATAGCAGCCGTAAGTACAACAGAACGAAACACTGCCAGGTCCTGCACCATCCTCACAATCGTTGTTATGCTTGAGCCCATTGTTGGAGCCACTGTGTCAGTCCATCTCATTGAGAGTCTTCCTATTTTTGGCTGATCCTCTACTTTACCAAGCATGATGTCCTTCTCCAGGGACTGGTCCCTTCTGATAACATGTCCAAAGTACATGAGATGAAATCTTGCCATCCTTGCTTCTAAGGAGCATTCTGGCTATACTTCTTCCAAGACAGATTTGTTTGTTCTTCTGGCGGTTTTTGGTATATTCAGTATTCTTCACCAACACCATAATTCAAAAGCATCAATTCTTCTTTGGTGTTTCTTATTCATTGTCCAGCTTTCACATGCATATGAGGCAATTGAAAACACCAGGGCTTGGGTCAGGCGCACCTTGGTCCTCAAGGTGACATCTTTACTTTTTAACATTTTAAAGAGGTCTTATTGCAGCTGATTTGCCCAGCGCAGTACATCATTTGATTTCTTGACTGCTGCTTCCATGGGTGTTGATTGTGGATCTGAGTAAAATGAAATCCTTAATAACTTCACTCTTTTCTCCGTTTATCATGATGTTGCTTGTAAGTCCAGTTGCGAAGGTTTTTGTTCATACATACATACTGAAGGCTGTAGTCTTTGATTTCCATCAGTAAGTGCTTCAAGTTCTCTTTACCTTCAGGAAGCAAGGTTGTGTCATCTGCATATCTCAGGTTGTTAATGAATCTTCCTCTAATCCTGATGCCCTGTTCTTGTTCATATAGTTCAGCTTCTCAGATTATTTGCTCAGCGTACAGACTGAAAAAGTATGGTGAAAGGATACAACCCTGACTCACACCTTTCTTAACTTTAAGCCATGCAGTATCCCCTTGTTCTGTTTGAATGACTGCCTCCAGTCTAAGTACAGGCTCCTTGTGAGCACAATTAAGTGTACTAGAATTCCTGTTCTTTGCAGTGTTATCCATGATTTGTTATGATCCACACAGTCAAATCCATTTCCATGGTCAATAAAACACAGTTAAACATCTTTCTGGTGTTCTCTGCTTTCAGCCATGATCCATCTGACTTCAGCAATGATATCCCTCATTCCATGTCCTCTTCTGAATCTGGCTTAAATTTCTGGCAGTTCCCTGTCGATGTACTGCTGCAATCTCTTTTGAATGATCTTCAGCAAAGTTTTACTTGTGTGTGCTATTAGTGATGTCATTGCTGTTGTTAGGTGCTGTTGAGTCAGTTTCTACCCATAGTGACCCTATGTACAATAGAAGGAAACCAGTCCTTCACCATCCTCACAATTGTTATTATGCTTGAGCCCATTGTTGCAGCCACTGTGTCAGTCATCTCTTTGAGGGTCTTCCTCTTTTTTGCTGACCCTCTACTTTGCCAAGCATGATGTCCTCCAGGGACTGATCTCTCCTGGTAACGTGTCCAAAGTACGTGAGATGTAGTCTTGCCATCCTTGCTTCTAAGGAGCATCTGGCTATACTTCTTCCAAGACAGATTTGTTCGTTCTTTTTGCAGTCCATGGTATATTCAATATTCTTCACCAACACCACAATTCAAAGGCATCAGTTCTTCTTTGGTCTTTCTTATTCATCGTCCAGCTTTTGCATGCATATAAGGCAATTGAAAAGAGCATAGTTTGGGTCAGGCTCACCCTGGTCTTCAAGGTGACATCTTTGCTTTTTAACACTTTAAAGAGGTCTTTTGCAGATGATTTGCCCAATGCAATGCGTCTTTTGATTTCTTGACAGCTTCTTCCAAGGGTGTTGATTGTGGATCCAAGTAAAATGAAATCCTTGACAACTTCACTCTTTTCTCCCTTTATCATGATGTTGCTTATTGGTCCAGTTACAAAGATTTTTGTTTTCTTTATGTTGAGGTGCAATCTATACTGAAGACTGTAGTCTTTGATCTCCATCAGTAAGTGCTTCAAGCCTTCTTCACCTTCAGCAAGCAAGGTTATGTCATCTGCATATCTCAGGTTGTTAATGAATCTTCCTCTAATCCTGATGCCCCGTTCTTGTTCATATAGTCCGGCTTCTCGGATTATTTGCTCAGCATAGAGATTGAATAAGTATGGTGAAAGGATACAACTCTGACATACACCTTTCTTAAGGTTAAGCCGTGTACTATCCCTTAGTTCTGTTTGAACGATTGCCTCTTGATCTATGTACAGGTTCCTCATGAACACAATTAAGTGTTCTGGAATTCCCATTCTTTGTAATGTTATCCAGAATTTATTATGATCCACACAGTCAAATGCCTTTGTATAGTCAGTAAAACACAGGTAATTATCTTTCTGGTATTCTCTGCTTTCAGCCAAGACCCATCAGACATCACCTGTGATATCCCTGGTTCCATGTTCTCTTCTGAATTCGGCTTAAATATCTGGCAGTTCCCTGTCAATATATTGCTGCAGCCACTTTTGAATGATCTTCAGCAAAATTTTACTTGTGTATTATATTAATGATATTGTTTGCTAATTTCCGTATTCCGTTGGATCACCTTTCTAGGGAACAAACATAAACATGGATCTCTTCCAGTTGGTTGGCCCAGTAGCTGTGTTCCAAATTTCTTGGCACAGAGGAGTGAGCACTTCTAGCACTTCATCCATTTGTTGAAACATCTCAGTTGGTATTCTGTCAATTCCTGAAGCCTTGTTTTCACCAATGCCTTCAGTGCAGCTTGGACCTCTCCTTTAGTACCATTGGTTCCTGATCATATGCTACCTCCTGAAATGGTTGAACATCATCAGTTCTTTTTTGGTATAGTGACTCTTTTATTCCTTCTACCTTCTTTTGATGCTTCCTGTGTCGTTTAATATTTTCCCTGTAGAATCCTTCAGTATTGTAATTTGAGGCTTGAATTTTTTCTTCAGTTCTTTCAGCTTGAGCAATGCTGAGAGTGTTCTTCCCTTTTGGTTTTCTGTGTCCAGGACTTTGCACATGTCACTATAATACTTTACTTTGTTTTCACTTGTCGCCCTTTGAAATCCTCTGTTCTTCCTTTCGCTTTAGCTACTTGTTGTTCAAGAGCAAGTTTCAGAGTCTCTTCTGACATCGACTTTTATCATTCCTTTTCTATCTTTTTAATGACCTCTTGCTTTCTTCATGTGTGATGTTCTTGATGTCATTCCACAACTTGTCAGGTCTTCGGTCATTAGCGTTCAGCACGTCAAATCTATTCTTGAGATGGCCTCTAAATTCAGGTGGGATATACTCAAGGTCGTACTTTGGCTCTTGTAGACTTGTAATTTTCTTCAGTTTCAGCTTGAACTTGCATATGAGCAATTGATGGTCTGTTCTGCAGTCGGCCCCTTCTCTTGTTCCGACTGATGATATTGAGCTTTCCCATTGTCTCTTTCCACAGATGTAGTCAATTTGATTCCTGTGTATTCCATCTGGCGAGTCCACGTGTATAGTCACCATTTTTGTTGGTGAGAAAAGATAATTGCAATGAAGAAGTTGTTGGTCTTGCAAAATTCTGCCGTGCGATCTCCAGCATTGTTTCTATCACCAAGGCCGTATCTTCCAACTATTGATCCTTCTTCTTTGTTTCCACTTTCACATTCCAATCACCAGTAATTATCAATGCATCCTAATTGCATGTTTGATCAATTTCAGACAGCAGAGGTTGGTAAAAATATTCAGTTTCTGGCTACCACCAATGACCGCCCTGACAGGTAACACAACAGAGAGTCCCTTTTGGAGCATGAGAAGAGTAGGGTACAGAACTCAAATTCTAGTAGAAAGACCAGACTTAATGGTCTGACTGAGACTGGAGGAACCCCAGAAAGCATGCCCCCAGACTTTCTGTCAACCCAGTACTAAAACCATTCCTGAGGCCAACTCTTCAGTCAAAGATTAGACTGGACTGTGGGACATAAAATGATACTCGTGAAGAGTGTGCTTCTTACCTCAAGTAGATACATGAGACTAAATGGGCAGCTCCTGTTTGGAGGTGAGATGAGAAGACAGAGAGGGTCAGGATCTGGTTGAATGGGCACAGGAAATCAGGGGTGGAAACAAGGAGTGTGCTGTCACAGTATACGGAGAGCAATTAGGGTCACATAACAATGTATGTATAAATTTTTGTATGAGAGACTAAGTTGAATTGTAAATTTTCACTTAATAAAGTACGACAATAAAAATAAAAAATCTTCAGTTTCTTCATCTGTGGCCTTAGTGGTTGGTGCATAAATCTGAATAATAGTCGTATTAACTGCTCTTCCTTGTAGGCGTGTGGATATTATCCTATCACTGAAGTGTTGTACTTCTGGATAGACTTTGGAATATTCTTTTTGACGATGAATACAACATCATTCCTCTTCAATTTGTCCAATTCAAAATGTCTAATACCAGTCCATTTCAGCTCACTATCTAGGATATCGATGTTTATGCATTCCATTTCATTTTGGATGATTTCCAGTTTTCCTAGATTCACACTTTGTACCTTCCACATTCAGATTATTAATAGATGTTTGCAGCTGTTTCTTCTTATTTTGAGTTGTGCCACATCAGCAAATGAAGGCCCTGAAAGCTTGACTCCATCCACATGATTAAGGTCAACTCTACTTTGAGGAGACAACTCTTCCCCAGTTGTCTTTTGAGTGCCTTCCAACCTGAAGGGCTCATCTTCCAGCACTATATCAGACAGTGTTCCACTGCTATTCATAAAGATTCTTTTCAGAAGTAGACCGCCAGGTCCCTTTTCTTAGTCTGTCTTAGTCTGGAAGCTTAGCTAAAACCTGTCTACCTTGGGTGACCCTGCTGGTATTTGAATACCAGTGGCATAGCTTCCAGCATCACAGCAACATGCAAGCCCCCACCGTACGACAAACTGACAGATGCTTGGGGGATATTAATGATATTGTTTGATAATTTCCACATTCTGTTTGATTACCTTACTTTGGAATGTGTACAAATATGGATCTCTTCCAGTCGGTTGGCCAGGTATCTGTCTTCCAAATTTTTTGGCATAGATGAATGAGCACTTTCAGTACTGCATTCGTTTGTTGAAACATCTCAATTGGTAGTCCATCAATTCCTGGAGCCTTGTTCTTTGCCAGTGCCTTCAGTGCAGCTTTGACCTCCTTCAGTATCATTGGTTCTTGATCATATGCTGCCCCTTAAATGGTTGAATGTCAACCAGTTCTTTTTGGTACAGTGACCGTGTGTATTCCTTCCATCTTCTTTTGATGCTTTCTGTGTTGTTTAATATTTTCCCAGTAGAATCCTTGAAAATTGCAACTGGAGGCCTGAATTTTTTCTTAGGTTCTTTCAGCTTGAGAAATTCCAAGCATAGAGGTTAGGATTTACAACACATGTATTTGGGGAACACAGTTCAATTAATAACAACTTCCATTCCTGCCACCATGGCCTACTTTGTTCAAGAACTCATTGGGCAATGACAGGAGTGGCTGGGGAAAGAAGCTGACTGGTATTCACAGAACACGTCATCCTATCCACTTGATTGTTAAAATCTTCCTCTGCTGAGGTCACTCTTTGGTGAGCATTCACATCAGCTACAAATATGTTCACTTCTTTGTCCAATTCAGAGAGGTCTATCCACATACCTCTTCCCCACACCTCCTTGTCACCAGTTTTCCAATCATGTTCCTTCGAAGTCCGTCCAGCCAAACCATCGGCCACAGATCATGAATCATTACATAATCGCACATCTGGCCATTTTTCCTTCCAAACAGTATTAACTACCGAGTACAGTGCTGGAAATTCTGCCCACTTGGAGAATTTTCCTTCACCTCTGTCCTTCAGAGATGTCCCAGAAAGGGACTGTAGCGCTGTGCTGCCCATTTTTGAGTGGTACTTGTATGTCGTGCAGAACTATCTGTAAACTAGGCACGAGTTTTCTCTTCCTCAGTCAACAGATTGTAAGGAAATTCCCATGAGGCCGTAAGTGCAGACTGGGAGAGGGAAGATAATGTGACAGGAGTTGGGACCTGGGTCACTTCCTCATGCAACTTACTTGTGCCTTTAGGTCCTACTTGAGCCCAATCTTGTATATACCACTTCCATTTAATGGTGGAGTGCTGCTGTGCACATCCAGCTTTATAACTCTGTGAGTCAAACAATACCCAGTTTATGATGGGCAGCTCAGGTTGCATGGTGACATGGTAGCCCATGGTTAAATGTTCAGTCTTTACTAAGGCCCGGTAACGAACCAAAAGCTGTTTCTCAAAAGGACAGTACTTATCTGCAGAGGATGGCAGGGCTTTGCTCCAAAATCCTAAGGGTCTGCACTATAATTCATTAATAGGGGCCTGCCAAAGACCCTAAACAGCATCTCTATCTGCCACTGACACTTCCAGCACCATTGGATGAGCTGGATCATATGGCCCAAGTGGTAGAACAGCTTTACAGCAGCCTGGGCCTGTTGCAGAGCTTTCTTATTTTGGACCCCACTTGAAACTGGTAGCTTTTCAAGTCACTTAATAAATAGCCAAGAGTAGCACACCCAAATGAGGGATATATTGCCTCCAAAATCCAAAGAGGCCCACCAGGCATTGTGCCTCCTTTTTAGTTGTAGGATGGGCCAGATGCAACAACTTATCCTTCACTTTAGAAGGACTATCTTGACATGCCGTACACAACTAGACCCCTAGAAGTTTTACTGAGGTGGAAGGTGCCTGGATTTTTGTTAATTTCCCACCCTCCCACACACAAATGTTTTACCAATAAGTCCAGAGTCATTGATATTTCTTCTTTGCTAGATCCGGTCAGCATAATGTCATCAGTGTAGTGGACAAGTGTGATGTCTTGTGGAAGGCAGTCAAGGTCCCTGGACTAAATAATGACATAGGGCTGGAGAGTTGCTACACCACTGAAGTAGGACGGTGAAGGTGAATTACTGGCCTTGCCAGCTGAAGGCAAGCTGCTTCTGGTGGTTTTTAGAAACTGGAATCAAGAAAAAGGCATTAGCCAGATCAATAGCTGCATACCAGGTACCAAGAGATGTATTAATTTGCTCAAGCAATGAAACTACATCTGGAACAGCAGCTGCAATTGGTGTCACCACCCAGTTAAGTTTATGATAATCCATTCTCATTCTCCAAGATCCATCTCTTTTTTGCACAGGTCAAATAGGTGTGTTGAATGGGGAAGTAGTGGGAATCACCACCCCTGCATCCTTTAAGTCTTCAATGGTGGCACTGATCTCTGCAATCCCTCCAGGAATACAGGGTTTTTTTTCTTTTTTGGTTTACTATATTCCTAGCAGGAGCCCTGGTGGCTCAGTCATTAAGCTCTTGGCTGCTAACTGAAAGGCTGGTGGATCAAACTCACCAACCACTCCGTGGGAGAAACGTGATGGTGTGCTTCCATAGAGGTTTATAGCACTGGAAACTCTATGGGGCAGTTCTGCTTTGTCCTGTGAGGTCCTATGAGTCGCAGTTGACTAGATGGCAATGGGTTTGGTTTTTTTCTTAGGGATTTTCCTAAGTAGGGGCAGTTCTAATGGCTTCCATTTGACCTTTCCTGACATAATAGCCCTTACTCCACATGCCAGGGATGCAGTGTGGGGTTCTGCCAGTTGCTGAGTATGTCTATTCCAATTATGCATTCTGGAACTGGGGAAGTCACTACAGGATGGGTTCAGGGACCCACTGGACCCACTGTGGTATGCACCTGAGCTAAGAGTCCATTAATAACCTGACCTCCATATGCCCCTATTCTAACTGGTGGGCCACAGGGATGTTTTAGGTCTCTTGGAGTTAATGTCAGTTGAGAGCCAGTGGCCAGTAATCCCCTAAAAGTCTTATTATTTCCTTTTCCTCAGTAAACAGTAACTCTTGTAAAAGGCTGCAAAATCCCTTTGGGGAAGGCTGGGAGAAAGATTAACAGTATTAATTTTTGGCAGTGTAGTGGGGTCCTTCCTCAGAGGGACCCGGCATTCCTTTCATTCAAGGGGTCATGGGTCTGTAATCTGGGCCAAGTCTGGGAATTGATTGATAGGCCGTGACTCTCTATTCTGATGATTCAAGTTAGACTGCAGTTCACCTGATGTGGAATTCTTCTGCTTGTACAGATAAGTAAATATTTAGTAGATTTTCTATCTGTTTCACTCCTAGGGACACCATGACTAAGTAGCTAACACCTTAAGTCCATACAAATCAGACTATCCTGATTACTGCTTTGACTCCACTGTCCATTACGGTAACCATGCCCACCGTGTCTTTGTCAATTAAATGCTGCCACTTGGCCCCTACCACCATGAGGTCCAATAAACACCATTATAGTTAGGTGTCTTAATTCAGTTAGCACAGTTCCCACTGTCAAATCTGACTTACATAAAGTAGCAAGCACAGAAGTCTTCAAGGATGCTGGGGCTCCTTTCACAAATTGTTCCTTGCCACTGTGGTGAAAAGTGTGTCCTTGGGCTCTCCATGGGTGGATCTGTGGGTCTAACCTGATAAATTCTGTCTAACATGACAATTTCCCTAAGCCTTTGGATACCTTCTTCTACAGTATACCAATGCAATTCTGGCATTTCAGCTTGATTTAGTGTAGGCCACCATGTAATCCATGCTTCAGTGAATCAACCAAATAAACTGTTAAATCCTTTTCTGACTCTTGAGCTGAAGCACTGAATGAAGAATCTGTGCTTAGCCTGTCCATATCAATAAACTCAGACTGATTCAACTGTTTGTTCCTTGAGCCGTTATCCCACACCCTTAATAGCTATTCCCACACATATTCCCTAGGTGTCTGTTTGTGTATATTAGAAAAATCAAGCAGTTGTTTTGTAGTGTAGCATACTTCTTCATGGATCACACTTTGTACTTCCCCTCTTAGGGCTTGTTGTGCCTTAAGTCTAGTTACAGGTCTAGAAGAAAAATGGGCTGTGGGGGTGGGTCCTGGAGACATTCAGCAATGTCTTGTAAGGCATTTGCCACAGGCGGTGCCCCAGTTACCACCCCTGGTGGTGTCTCAGACAAAGACTTTTTAGACACGACTGGGTTAATCTCATCAGATGGGAGTTAGAGGAATGATTTTACTGGGGAGGGTAGCTTAGCAGACAAAGCTGGAGTAATTTCTTCAGATGGCAGTGAGAGGGCTAGTTCTGTTAGCAGGGGTGGTTCAACAGTATTTAGGGGTTTAATGTCTCCAGCTTCTAGGTTGTCTGCCCATATGTCCCCATCCCAAGTTTCAAGATCTCATTTCTTCCCAATCAATGCCCTCACCTTAACTTCAGACACTATTCGAGGTTGGGAATTCAATTGGCATGGTAATTCAGCCACTCTTAGGATAAGACTCTGGGTTTCATTTTCGGCAATATCAGAGCTGTTACTACAAGAAATAATGCTTACTTTCAGGACACAAATAGCAACATACAGGTCTTGTACGTAGTGCTGGAGCTGTGACTCTAAAGTCCTGAGCTCATTCTTTTCTTTCTTTACTTTGTCTAGTGAAAGTAGGACTAACCAACCAGCTTCCTTATACTTCTCAGTTTGACAGAAATGCTAAAAGGTATCAAATACACAATCACCCAGAGCCTTGTCTCTCACAAATATTTGATCCAATGGTGGTGATATTTTGCATATTTCTACTGCCACCTCATGCCATGGATTAGCAGGGCCTTCTTTACTACTTGAAATAGAGTCATTAGTCCCTTAAAATCTAGCCAGACTTGAGAACCAATTCAAGAAACTCATCCTTAAGATTTTGTTCCTTTATAGCCACTCTTGGTGTCAAATGTCTTAGTGTAGGTTCTCTGGAGGAGCAAAATCAGTGAAGCATATATAGATATAGAGAGAAATTTACTTCAAGAAAATGGTTCATGCAGTTGTGGGGCTGGCATGTCCCAAATCTGTGGGTCAGATGACAGGCTGATGACCTCTGCTGGTTCACATGGTTGCAGCAGCTGACGAACCCAAAATCTGTAGGTCAGACAATAGGCTGAAGGCCTCTTCTGGCTCACAGGGCTGTGGGTGCTGGTGAATCCAAAATCTGCATGTCAGGCAACAACCTGGGGGCCTTTGCTGGCTTACATCCCAAGAACCAGAGGTCAGGTGCAGGATTGAGAGAGAGAGAGCTTTGCCAGAATATCAGTTTGTATCATGGATGCAGGCCATATCCCCAAGGAAACTTCTCTTCCAACTGATTGGTTGCTCATGTCAGATCACAGAATGAGAAGTGATTATATATTGTTTGCCAAACCACTGAGAATCATAGCCTAGCCAAGTTGATATATAACATTAACCATCACACTTATCCATATCCATTTCTTCGAATGACTCAATTTTTTTCTGATTTACCAGCTCCCCCTCAAACAACCCTTTGGGTCTATCACTGAATTTGCTCATTTGTCTTCATGTCCTTCTGTTTTACTAGACTCAAAACCACATCCCAGGATACATGCCATTGTATTTCTCATCTGCTCCTATACATAGGGAGTTGAAAATGATGGAAAAGATTATATATTATTAATTAGAAACATTGATAACTGATGGTCTCTAGCTACAGTGTTGATCCCTCTCCTACCTCTGGCCTCATTCAGCAGCTGATCTTGTTCCTGACTTCATTGAGAAAATCCAAGTCATTTCATGAGCATACTCTCAAGTACTAATCTTGCATCTACAAATGCATCTTACCTGCACCCTCCTTATATTTCCTTTTGTACTATATCAGTAAAAGATGTCCTTCCCCTGAAAAAGGGTAGTCTCTCCACTTTAGGTTTCTTTTTTTTTAATTGTGGTAAAATACACACACACACACACACACACACATACATACATATATACATACAACACATTTGCCGTTTCAGCATTTTTTACATGTACAATTCAGTGATAGTAATTACGTTTGTCATGTTGTGCAACCATCATCACTATCTGTTTCCAAATTTTTCAGTCACCTTTAACAGAAACTCAGTGCCCCTTAATCAATGAGTCCTCTTTTCCCCCTACCTCCTGCCCCTGGTAGCCATTAATAAACTTTGGTCTCCATGTTTGTTTGCCTATTCTAGGTATTTCGTATTCCACTTCAGTTTTCAATCTTGTCCCGTCACACCACCTCATAGATTTTTCTCTATCAATTATTCTCTTCTTTTCCCTCAACTTGCTGGCTACACTAGCTAATTTCTCCTCAGAGAACGTTTAATAAACACCTAATTTCTGTTCTGCACCACATTCTTTCCACTTTTCTGGGAAAATCGCTGTACTTCTTAGGAAATACTTCTACCCCCTATCTAACCAAGTGGCTCAGCATGACCTGCCATGCTTTTACACACTCCTACCTGCCAGTCAATGTTGATTTTCAAGGAAAAATTCCTAGATCAGCGCTGGGAATAAGTTGAAGGTGAGACCTCAAGGACCTGAGTATTCATTCTTTAAGTATTCAGAGAAGTGTTAAAAACTCTTCTCTCTCAGAGGACGGAGTGATTTGGTTTGTTGTCCTGAACAGGTGAGAGAAGAAAACCTAAGACAGAGAGAGAAGGGCAGACTGAAGAGCAGCAAATAAGATGGAGAGCAGCGGGGACTAGGTGAGAAGTGTATGTGTGTGTTGCGGGGGAGGGTAGGGTGGGGTTGAGATTAAGGATATTTTAAGAATGAGAAGCCTATTCCTTTATTTGAAGTGTTGCTGTCATGTAACTTGTCCTCTGTCTTGCCAACAATCTTCAAAAAATATTTGTCCGAGGAGATGTTTTGATTTAATAAGGGGGCCGAGCTTCAAATCTCAATTGCTGTGCTGCAGCACACATATCTCTCACATGGAAGAAAGAACCAAAAGAAAAAGGTCATAAGAATGTAAGGTCTGCCCCACTTGTATACCACCCCTAGAAATTTTATAGAAATTATGAGAAGAACTTTGGATTTCCAGAAGACATGTGATTGGAGTTCAAGCAAATTTTACCATTTTCTCTGAAAGGACAGAAAGAAGGCTTTACTGACTTATGGGTGGTTTTATATGCCTGAGTAGATAAATGGGAATCCACAGGCAGTTCTAAAGCAGTGATTCTCAAAATAAGAATAATCATCAGATTTCAGGCTCTTCTTGGTGCAAGTTCTTTATTTTATTCTTATGGGTTAATAATGCACAATTATACACACTTTTATTTTTCACTAAGTGAACATTTAAGGGTTTCTACATTTGGTAGTCATAATCTACAATTAGCTAGTTACAAGAGTTTACTGAAAATTCTAATTCAGTATTCCATAAGACAGCTAGCTGCCACTGAGTTCTGCAAAATTTCCCCTGGGCCTGACTCACAGAAAGAACCAGAATTCCCACAATTTTCAGACTGAATTGTATTATCTGTATCATTAGTGCTGGCATGAGTGGGTCGTTGTTTCAATTGCTGCTGTTCCTGAAATAATATAAATTAATGATAGATTTTACTTTTGTGGATCATTTTGTTTTTGTGTAATTGCTTCAGTGTTACCATTTGATTTTTATTTTGGCCCTTTCCAAGTCTTTGTTATCATCAAGTTACTTTTCTCCAGTGGGAGAAGGGAACAGCTTGGGTAGGTAGGCTGCAGTGCCTTTTGTCCTGACCACATCGGCAGAGGTCCAAACAGTTTTAAAACTACTAAGCTTAAAGGCTTTCAGTCCTTTTAAGCAGCTTATCATTCTGTACTTCAAACAGACTGATATTAGAGGATGAGAAAGTTGTGTTCACTTTCACTTTGGAAAGGTTAATAGCCCCATTTTGATACATCTTTTCCTGTTTCTGTAGGGTCAGTAGTGATGTCTTTGCTTTTGTTCCTGATTTTACTGATTTTTTTCTTGATAAATCTAGCTAAAGTTTTGTCAATTTTTGTTAATTTTTTCAAAGAAGCAACTTTTAGTTTTGTTGATTTTTTTCTTTTGGTTTTTGTATTCTTTATTTCATTAATTTCCACTCTAATCTTTATTGTTTGCTTCCTTCTGCTTGCTTTAAGTTTAATTTGCTCTTCTTTTTTTCAGTTCTTATGGTGGAAGGGTAAGCCACTGGTTTGAGACCTTTCTTCTTTGTTAATATAGGTGTTTATAGCTGTAAACTTCCCTCTATACACTACTTTAGTGGCATCTGTAAATTCTGTTATGTTGTGTCTTCATTTTAATTTATCTCAAAATATTTTCTAATCTCCTTTGCCACTTATTCTTTGACTGATTGGCTATGTAAGAATGTGTTGTTTGATGTCCACATATTTGTGAATTTCCCAAATTTTTTCTGTTATTGATTTCTAATTTCATGCCATTGTGGTTGGAGACAATATGTTGCATTATTTCAATCCTTTTAAATTTACTGAAGCCTATTTTATAATCTAGCATATGGTCTATCCTAGAGAATGTTCCATGGTGCTTGAGAAGAATGTATATCTGCTGCTGTTGGGTGGAGTATTCTATCGATATCTTTTAGGTCTAGTTGGTTTATAGTATTGTTAAAGTTTTCTATTATTCAAACCAGTTCAGTCATGGTCGACTAAGCAAAATTAGCACAGACCCGAATTTTTAAAATTTGGGTGAAGCTGAATGATAAGCAGAATGGGAAAAATGATGGGTCGAAGCCCTGGAATGGGAAACTCGGAAGAGGCTTTCTGAGCCCTTTCAGGAGCCTGATGCCAAAGACTGGATTTGCCAGGACTATGGAGAGCGACACACATTCAGTGAGATTGGCTGCAATCTTTGAGTGGGGCACTGCTGTTTCTGACTCTTCTGGTCAAGAGATTTGGTCACTGTGCAACACACATGCTGCTATTGTTTTCAAGAAGTAGATTAGCAGGGCTTTGACCCATAATTTTTCCTGCTCCGCTTAGCGTTCCTCTTCACCTACATTTTAAAAATTTGGGCCCATTCAGGTTTTGCTTTGTCAGCCATGATGTAAAGAGGGTCAGATGATACGTGCATAGACAATGGGATGTGTTATAGGAGAGAAATCCTGACCTTAGGGAACACAGATTTTTTATAACAGACAGTAAACCTGCCTAACCTTTGCTGCAGAGGGAGATGTTATTTTGTTTATTGGAAGCTGAGGAAAGAAGGAGTCCTGTGTTCTGTGCTTTTCTTGGCTTCACTCACTCAGAATAGAGCTTCCATCATGCTGAACTGGGAGGGGGACGGGAAAGAGTGGGCCATGTTTCAAATGCCACAGACTCTTGCTGTTGTTATAGATTTTTAGTAGATTTTCTTGAATAAATATTTCATTTGCTATATAGTCTTAGGATAACTTCCAGAAAATTTTAAATGTTTATGTACATATATATGTATATGTGTATATATATATACATATATATATATGTATGTAGTTTTCATCAGTTATGGTTGTTTTGCTGGGGAGATGGTTCACAGGACTCTTCATGCTGCCATTCCAGAAGTCATCTCCTGGCCCCCACTTTTTGTTTTTGAAGGTCCTGCCCTATGTCTAAGTTGTGTGGCCCATAGACCTGGTGGGGTGTTAATTTGCTTCTTGGCAGCTCTGCCATCACATATGGCCATAGGGACCTGTGCATCCTACACTCTTGTTATCCTTATGTCCCAGGGTCCTGCTATGGCCTGATCTTCTACCTCAAATCAAGAGAAAATTGTGAAGGATAAAGTTGCAAAGTTCCCGGCTGAGATTCCCAGAGTCAGATTTAGAATATAAAGTTAATTAATTCTGATTAAGAAAAAAACACTGCCATCTAATTGATTCTGACTCACAGCAACCCTGTAATACAATCTGAAATCTCGTGACTTCTATTTGAATTGTACAAATAAATCAAGGGAAAGCTGGTTTTGTCTTGAACTATCAATTTCTAATGAGAATATCCCTCTATAAATGGTTAAGGGCATATATTTTAGAATCAAACTTGGCTCAACTATTTTCCAGTTGTATGCCCTTTGGCAAGTTGATTAACTTTTCTTGAACCTAAGTTTCTTCATCTTTATTTGGGGTGACTGCAGGAGAAAGATGTGGCAGTCTGCTTCCATAAAGATTATAGCCTTGGAAACTCTATGGGGCAGTTCTGCTCTCTCCTATCGAGTCAGTGTGAGTTGGAATCAACTCGACGGCAACAGGTTTTTATATGGGGGTCAATATTTTCCTTAATAGGATTACTACAAAGATTAAATAAAGTTCTTTTTGTAAAGTGCTTCTCACATTAGCAAATACTCAGCAAATGAGAACTAATGCTGTTATTTGTACTGGGGAAGCACTTTTTGGCAAAGGGACATCACAAAGGATTTTTAAATATGATTTTCTTTCTCTAGAAATTATAATAAGAATTCCAGAGTAGTATAATACTACATTTGAGCCTTAATCCATGGGAACTACAAATGTTCCAGACATCCATGTCTGAGAAACAACACCCTTTTGGAAGACATGAGATAATGTGTGGAAAATAAGGGTGGTATATGTGCAAAAATGTATTGATGGCATTCTGTACAAAATGACAGTAGGAGATGAGTATGATAAAAGACAAGTGTTTCTAAAGTTTATCTCTGGTGTACATGCCATTCTGTTATTTTACCCTCAACTTTCCTGTCCCACTTTTCTCTTTTCTCACTGCTTTGTCACTCTGGTTCTGCTACACTTGGGTTTCCTATGAAGAAAAAGGAGTTGCCACTACAGTAGAAATATTCCACTTTCCACAATCAATTAGGTTAAGAATATGGTTCATCCCTGAAGTTTATCCATACCCTGAGGAGTCAGCTCTATTAAAAAGTTAGAGCTCTGTGTTTAAAGAAATTAACATATGCCAATGAATTAATTAAACAGGCACTTAATGGGGCAAGAGTGTTCTAGGCACTGGAGATAACTTGGTGAACAAGATGGACTAAGAGTTCATGAAGCTTCTGTGAGTTAATGTTATGTAGCCGTTAAAGTTGTTACAGTTTTTGGAAAAAAAAATTTTATTATGGAAATTGTCAAACATATATAAAAGCAGGAAGAAACCCCCAATGTACTTATCACTCAGGTTCAACAATTATCAACACATAGCCAAACTTATTTTGTCTATAACTCCCCTACTTTAGACTTTTTGAAAGGCACAGTAAAGATGCTGTGATTTTAGCCTGTATGATCCCTTCACTGGCATGGGATTAAATAACCAGGACACAGCTCTTAATTCTTTCAATCTTGGCATCATGAGAATAGCTTTTGTAAGGATAAATACAAATAGAAAAGAAGGGGAAAAAAATTTTTTTTTTTTTTTTTGCTTTTCCCTAATGCAAAAGGGAGATAACTCTCCGCTTTCATTTTTCTTTTTAGGGCATTTACTTTAGAAACCTTGTAACTGTAAATTCTTTCTTTACCTATTTTTACAAACTCCTCTTGAAAGTCTAAGTAAGCTTCTTGCCAGTTTTACAACCCAGGAATATGTCCTCAAGGACCTGGGAGCCATGTCTTTAAAATGTGATCAGGAAGGAAGTCAGCTCCCCTGTCTTGCAGCTTCTGTGGGAGGATAAGAGCCTATCTTCAGCAGGCTCCAAGCTGTAAAACTATCTCCTCTTATAAATACATGACTTTATTTTTCCTTTGGATAAAGGCAAGTAGCAAACACTGGTGCCTATCCAAATAACCAGGAAAATTTAGGATAAACAATGTGTGACAAATGGAGCTGTCAGGTCCTCTTATTTGAGGACTAGTTACCGTTTACCTTGAGAACGTGTACAAAATAGGTTGCATCTACTTCGTTATATAAGGGGTGAAATTTCTTTGTCTTTTGCAATCTCTTTAGCGATTGCCTATCATGCATCACATTCTGGTTTAATGCTTATTCAATAATAAACTTCTTTCTTTTTACCTTTGTGGAGAGGTTTTCTGGGTTGGGAGAAGATTATTATTATTATACTGTCCTAACACTTACCTGCTTCTCAGGAGGCTAGCTTCTCAAGAGAAGCCCAGGAGTACCCAGTCTTTACTCTCTCAATGGTGCATTGAGAGCCAGTAGAAAATCTGATTGGCCTCTTCTCTGCTGCCCATGTACAGCTGCATCGTCCCTGCTGCATGATGAATTTTGGGGATGAAATTAAACTTGGTAACCCAACAACCTGGTATGATCAACAGCCTTGGCCCATGATGGGGCACGACTCTCTCTGTGCAGTTACCTCTAGCCATGGCAACCAGGCCTTAAAAACTCATCATGTATAGTCATGAGCTCCAACCAACACAGTGGGCATGACCTTGGTACAAATGTAAAGGATTTCACTCCGTATGGGTGTTGACTCAGCTTTCTTCTCTAGTAACTCAGCATTTTACCATATCACTTGCTCCCAGTCACTCCCCTAAACACGACTGCCATCTCCACAGCTGCACTGGCTTAGGTCCTGGCCTCTCCCCAACTCTGAGGAGGAAAGAGTCCTGCCTTCTGTTATTCCCAGGCCCACACCCATTTCTTTTCTTCAGGTGAGTGATACTTCTTTTAATGGCAAAACTACCCTGTTAGGTGAAATAAGGTTTAAATCACCACTCACTGCCATCAAGTCCATTCCGACTCATAGTGACCCCATAGGGTTTCCAAGGCTGTAAATTTTTATGGAAGCAGATTGCCATATGTTTCTCCCTTGGAGTGGCTGGTGGTTTCGAACCACTGACTTTTTGACTAGCAGTGGATCGCTTTAACCACTGTGCCACCAGACTCCTGAAATAAGGTTGAAGGAAAAAATTCATTCACAAAACTGTGTATATACTTTGATCTCAACTTTTTAAAGAAAAATAAATTCAAGAGAAAAGTCTAACAGTAAATACACCAAAATACTAGCAAGGTTTGACCAAGCGTGTTAAGATTTGGAGTATTTCTAATCACTTCTTTAGTAAGTTATATAATATTCCAAATTTTCTAAAATTAACATTATTTTGACAATCAGGAAAAAAATGAGACAGAAAACTAAAACCCTTTCCAAAGTCATAGCATTAAACATTGTAAACAAGATTAAAATGGTATTAAGAATTTCATAAGACCTGTTGGCAGAGGAGTCCCTAGGTGGTGCAAACGATTAACATGTTCAGTTGCTAACCAAAATGTTAGAGGTTTGAGTCCACCCAGAGGCACGTTGGAAGAAAGATCTGGTGATTTACTTCTGAAAAGTCAACCACTGAAAACCCTATGGAGCATAGTTCTGCTCTGACAAAGCACAGTCACCATGAGTCAGAATCAACTCAATGGCAGCTAGTCTTTTTTATTGGCCTGAGGCTTGTTCAAAAATCTGTTATAATAGACATGACACTGTGAAATGGTATGGTTAAAAAAATTGGCAAAAAATACTTTTGGAATATGATTGTACGTGTGTGTGTGTGTGTTTCCTTTTGATTTTAGAAGTAATACGTGTCCATTTTAGAAAACAGAGAAAAGCGCATAGAAAAACATACTGTGGCAGCCATGGAGATGTGTTGCTTCCATCACCCTTTAAGAAGGAACAGGTGTGAGGAGTAGAGTTAACTGACAGTCCCCAGCTACCACACCTTTGGGATTCTCTGCGTCACCAACCAGAGACCACGCCTCCATCCTCTGCCATGCCCCCTGTACCCTTCCCCGCCAGCCGATGGCTGAGTCCGATAGAGGTGCTTCAACCAGGTCATTTCTGCCTGTCACCAGACTCCTCTAACTGATAAGAATGTTCATTTACAGTTTTGACCCAGGGCTCTGTTAATTCTTCCCTTTTAGATCGTAATATAATCTAAAGAAATTTGGACTTTCTCAGCATCCTGAAGAACATTACACTGACCCTTTATATTGATTACATCATTCAGAATGGACAGGATGAGCAAGAGGCAACTAATATGCTAGAGGCCTTGATAAGACAAATGAGACCAGAGGGAGAAAACCATATATTGTGAATACAGTTTGCTCTTTTTTCCCCCCAAATCTTTTCTTTTTCCTCAACGAAGTTTTATGGTTTTCACCATATGATCTTGCACAATTCTTGTTAGGTCCACACTTAGGTGCGATGCTGTTGTGCGTGTATTTTTCAATTGCATTTCAATTACATTTTGTATTTCGTTTTTCTGGTATGTAGAAGAGCTATTCCCCATATATCTGTCAGTTTGTCATACTGTGGTAGTTTGCATGTTATCATGATGCTGGAAGCTATCACTGGTAATTCAAATACCAGCAGGGTCACCCATGGCAGGCAAGTTTCAGCAGAGCTTCCAGACTAAGAAAGACTAGGAAGGAGGACCTGGCGATCTACTTCTGAAAGAGTTGGCCACTGAAAACCTTATGAATAGCAGTGTAACATTGTCTGGTGTAGTGCTGGAAGATGAGTCTCTCAGGTTGGAAGGCACTCAAAATACTACTGGGGAAGAGCTGCCTCCTCAAGGTAAAGTCGACCTTAATGATGTGGATGGGGTAAAGCTTTTGAGACCTTCATTTGCTGATGTGGCATGACTCAAAATGAGAAGAAACAGCTGCAAACATCTATTAATAATCGGAGCATAGAATGTATGAAGTATAAATTTAGGAAAATTGGAAGTCGTCAAAAATGAAATGGACCAAATAAACAGAGATATCCTAGGCATTAGTGAGCTGAAACGGACGGGTATTGGCCATTTTGAATTGGACAGTCATATGGTCTGCTGTGCCGGGAATGACAAATTGAAGACGAAAGACGTTGCATTCATTGTCAAAAAGAACATTTCAAGATCTAATGTACAACACTGTCAGTGATAGGATAATATCCATAGCCTACGAAGAAGACCAGTTAATATTACTATTATTCAAATTTACTCACCAACCACTAATGCTGAAGATGAGGAAATTGAAGATTTTTACCAACTTCGGCAGTCTGAAATTGATCAAATATGCAATCGAGATGCATTGACAATTACTGGTGATTGGAATGCGAAAGTTGTAAACGAAGGAAAAAGATCAGTAGGTGGAAAATGAGGCCTGGTGGTAGAAACAATGATGAAGAGCACATTATAGAATTTTGCAAGACCAATGACTTCTTCATTGAAAATATCTTTTTTTCAAGAATATAAACAGCAACTGTACATGTGGACCTCACCAGATGGAATATACAGGAGTCAAATTACTACATAAGTGGAAAGAGACGATGGAGAAGCTCAATATGATCAGTCAGAACAAGGCCAGGGGCTGACTACAGAACATACCATCAACTGCTCATATGCAAGTTCAAGTTGAAGATGAAGAAAATTAAAGTAAGTTCACAAGAGCAAAAATGTGATCTTGAGTATATTGCACCTGAATTTAGACCATCTCAAGAATAGATTTGATGCTTTGAACACTAATGACCGAAGACCAGCTGAGTTGTGGAATGACATCAAGGACATCATACATGAAGAAAGCAAAAGGTCATTAAAAAGATAGGAAAGAAAGAAAAAACCAAAATGGATGTCAAAAGAGACTCTGAAACTTGCTCTTGAACATAGACTAGCTAAAGTGAATAGAAGAAATGATGAAGTAAAAGAGCTGAAAAAAAGATTTCAAAGGGTGACTTGAGAAGACAAAGTAAGGTATTATAATGAAATGTGCAAAGACCTGGAGTTAGAAAACCAAAAGGGAAGAACTCACTAGGCATTTCTCAAGCTGAAAGAACTGAAAAAAAAAAAATCATCCTTGAGTTGTAATTTTGAAGCATTCTATGGGGAAAATATTAAACGACACAGAAAACATCAAAAGAAGATGGAAGGAATACACAGTCACTGTACCAAAAAGAGTTGATCAACATTCAACCATTTCAGGAGGTAACATATGATCAAGAACCAATGGTACTGAAGGAGGAAGTCCAAGCTTCACTGAAGGGTATGTCAAAAAACAAGGCTCCAGGAATTGATGGAATACCAGTTGAGATGTTTCAACAAACAGATGCAGCGCTGGAAGTGCCCACTTGTCTATGTCAAGAAATTTGGAAGACAGCTTCCTGGCCAACTGATTGGAAGAAATTCATATTTGTGCCCATTCCAAAGAAAGGTGATCCAACAGAATACAGAAATTATTGAATTTTGAAAGATGTTTACCTGTGTTTTATTGACTATGCAAAGACATTCGACTGTGTGGATCATAACAAATTGTGGATAACATTGCAAACAATAGAAATTCCCGAACACTTAATTGTGCTCACGAGGAACCTATTCATAGACCAAGAGACGGTTGTTTGAACAGAACAAGGGGATACTGCGTGTTTTAAAGTCAGGAAAGGTGTGTGTCACGGTTATATCCTTTCACCATACTTATTCAATCTGTATGCTGAGCAAATAATGCAAGAAGCTGGACTATATGAAGAAGAACGGAGCATCAGGCTTGGAGGAAGACTCATTAACAACCTGCAATATGCAGATGATACAACTTTGCTTGCTGAAAGTGAAGAGGACTTGAAGCACTTACTGATGAAGATCAAAGACCATAGCCTTCAGTATGGATTACAACTCAATATAAGGAAACAAAAATCCTCACAACTGGATCAATAAGCAACATCATGATAAACGGAGAAAAGATTGAAATTGTAAAGGATTTCATTTTACTTGGATCCACAATCAACACCCATGGAAGCAGCAGTCAAGAAATCAAGCGATGCATTGCACTGGGCAAACCTGCTGCAAAAGACCTCTTTAAAGTGTTAAAAAAGCAAAGATGTCACTTTGAGGACTGAGGTGCACCTAACCCAAGCCATCATATTTTCAGTTGCCTCATATGCATGCAAAAGCTGGACAACGAATAAGGAATACTGAAGAATTGATGGCTTTGAATTATGGTGTTGGTGAAGAATATTGAGTATACCATGGACTGTCAGAAGAATGAACAAATCTGTCTTGGAAGAAGTACAGCAAAATGCTTCTTAGAAGCTGGGATGGTGAAACTGCATCTCATGTACTTTGAATATGTTATCAGGAGGGACCAGTCCCTGGAGAAGGACATCATGCTTAGTAAAGTAGAGGGTCGGCAAAAAAAAAGTAGACCCTCAAGGAGATGGATTGACACAGTGGCTGCAACGATGGGCTCAAGCATAACAATTATTGTGAGAATTGCACATGCCTGGGCAGTGTTTTGTTCTGTTTTACAAAGGGTTGCTATGAGTTGGAATGGGCTCGATGGCACCTAACAACAACAACAACAACAACAGAAGAGCTATTGAATGCTTTTTAATGTTGATAACGTATCCACCAAAACCTTGTTCAGCTTCCTTATTATTTCTAATAATTTTTCGGTTTATTCTTTTGAGTTGGCTATGTAATCAAGCATGTAATTTGAAAATAACAAGAGTTTTGCATCTTCCTTTAGATGCTTTATTTCTTTTTCTTGTCCTATTGCATATGATGGACTTCCAGAACACTGCTGAATACCAGCAGGGATAGTAGGCATCCTAGGCTTATTCCTAATTTTAATGGAACTACTTCTGTGTTTTATATTTCACTATTAAATACGGCGTTTGCTGAATGTTTCTGATAGATACCTTAAAAAATATAGACTTTATATATATATATGTATGGAGCCCTGGTTGCACAGTGGTTAAGCCCTTGGCTGCTAACCGAAAGCTCAGCAGTTTGAACCTGCCAGCCGCTCCGTGTGAGAAAGATGTGGCAGTCTGCTTCCACAAAGATTTACAGCCTAGAAAACTCTATGGGGCAGTTGTACTCTGTCCTATAGGATCACTATGAGTCAGATATATATATATATATATGTATGTATATATATGCCAATAATGGCCTCTGTACCCTCTAAAGTAATTTATCATTTTCTTCTGTAACTCCTATTAGACAGATGTAGGAAGTTTTTTTAATCTGTCCTCCCTATTTTTCTTCCACACTTTTCATCTCTTTATCTATTTTTGAAACTTTCTAGCAAATTCATCAGCTCAGTATTTTAGCTCACTGATTTTTTTTCTTTAGCTATGTCTGTTATCCTATTTTGTAGCTGTAGTAGCTTTTCATTCTGATGTTCAAACTTTTAATTTCCCAGCTCTCTAGATGAAGCTTTTAAAAAATGGATATATACCGCCTTGAATTTATCTAAGGTTATTATCAATACTAATTCTAAATCTCACTTAATTTGCTTTGTTAATTTTGTTTACTCTGGGAGAAGTTCTAACTTTTAAATTAGCCCTTGGCTCTTTTCATATATTTGGTGACTCTCCATTGTATATTTTTTTATTTGAGTGCCTCTTTTAGTCCCTGTATGGAGCCCTGGTGGCACAGCGATTAAGTGCTCAGCTGCTAACTGAAAGGTTGATGGGTACAGCCACTCTATGGAAGAAAGATGTGGCAGTCTGCTTCTGGAAAGATTACAGCTTTTTAAACCCTATGGCTCAGTTCTACTCTGTCCTGTAGGGTCACTGTGAGTTGAAATCATCTCCAAGGCAACATGTTCGGATTTTTTGTTTCAGTCCCTCTAACTTCCATATCTGCATTCCAAACCTCCCTTCACTGACTTTAAGAAGACATGGGACTCACAGCAGGGTGGAGTGCACTATTAGCTGTCCTCTAGATGAAGGTGCTTCCCTGTCTTCCTAGATGTCACCAGCTTCCTGTACAGCCCAGACTCTCCAAGCAAGAGTCTACACTTTCTTACAGCTGGGAACAGATATCCCTATTGTTTGCTTTCTGGACCATGGAAGGGGCTGACTGGCTTGGCTCCTCTTCCTCCCATTCCTGGGCATTCACCCTGTTAGTTGCTCCAGGTCCCCTCCTCCTACCGTCTGCCAACCCTGCGCTTGGAGCACTTGTGGATCCCCTTCACCTTTGCAGCAGTCCTCCTTTACATAGGTTTTGGGGTGTGGCTCCCTCTGTCTTCCTTCTTTTAGGAATGTTTCAGTCTCTGGTCCACTGAGGCTACTTCTTTTGTTCCAGCGTAAGTATAACCCAACTCATTGCCGTCGAGTCGATTCTGACTCATAGCAACCGTATAGGACAGAGTAGAACTGCCCCCTAAGGTTTCCAAGGAGCGGCTGGTGGATTTGAACTGCCCACTTTTTAGTTAGCAGCCGTAGCACTTAACTACCAGGCCACCAAGGCTCCAGCATAAATACAGAGTTTTTTAAAAAACTCGTCTTCTCTGTTATTTCTAGAAATCTAGACACAAGACAGAGACTGCAGCATGAACTAGGTCTGCCATCTTGATCCAATCTTCTTAATTTACATGTTTATTTGAATATTTTCTCCTCTTGATCACCTAACATTTTGATTCTAATTTGCTGGTACCATGCATGGGTTGGCTTAGGTGGCTTTGATGATCTATGGGCTCCCTGAAATTATAAAGCAAAATATTGTATATTTGCAAACATGTGCATTTTCCTAGGGCATGGGCTAATAGTTATTATTTTCAAAGAAAAGTCATGAACCAAACAACAAAAAAGAATTTTTTTTTTGACTGCATGAAAACAAGAGACAATAAGATAATGATTTCAGAATTTTAGGTCTGTCTGGAATTTTAGATTCCCTTTTAAGTATTATTTTAGGACCTGAGCACCTTTGTTCTAAGGAGGAAAAAAAGCAGGAAACTATGACAGCCTCAGCTGATTTTTCACATAGGTTTGGAACTGCTTTATGGGGGCAACAACCTGTGGCATCACTTTTTGTCAAAACGAGAGGAAACGTAAAGAAAAATGCAGCTAGTGAACATCTGAGCCGGCAGCTCTAGCGGAGTCCCAAGGCATGTGCTGAGCCCTGTCAGTGGAAAGCAGCTGGGTGCTAGTTGCTTTGCCTTTTCAATCATTTGCTTCCCTTGACAATGACTTCTCTACAGAGGCCTCTCTGCAGGTGTAATTGTGATTACAGGTAGAGAAAATTGATAACGGAAAATAATTTAATTATTCTCTTCTCAAATAAGACACAGCGTTGTTAAATGTATGAGGGAACAAAATAAAACAATCTCAGCATGTGGATGAACAGCATCTTGTTAATAATTGCGCTTGGGATTCTGTAAACACAGTGAATATGAGGTCAAGTAGCATGTGGTTTTTTGGAGACTGTTTAATTGATCCTTATCAACAGCCTACAAACAGGGCCTAAGCAGTGACAACTGTGGATAACGGGACATAGCTTGGATTGAAGGAGACAGTAACTTTGCTAACCTCAGGAATAATCAAGGAAACGCCTGGATTTCATCTGTAACACTGGAGGGAAACAGCAGTGGCCAGAAAGCTGTTGTTTCTCTGCCTGGCTTTTTTGCAGAGTCTGAGGAATTCGCTTGGGGGTTTTTGAGAAATTCTTGTGGTACTTAATGATATAATCAGGCAGAGTTTTTTTTATAACTCTGCTTGCCTTCCAGATGCTAATGATTGCTCTGAGCAAGCTGTCTACAGTTTTCCTTCACATCTTCTCTGAGGGGGTCCATACATGTAAATAACCTATTACAAAGTACACTGCACTCTTTCTCCCTTTCTCCACCATCATGGTATATGTGGTCAACTTCCATCTTCGCCATGTCTTCTCACAAGACTTTCAGAATCAGGAGATTCCTGACCAAGAAATAAAAGCAGAATCATCCCATTCCCCAATGAATTGGAATGAAACCAGTTAATAAAATCAGGTGAGACCCCATGAGGAGACGCTGGAAAGGAGCAAACCTGAGTCTAAAAGGAGTCGCACATGTGATGGCCCGCATTTTATGCTCTATCAAGTTCATGAGTGTTTTATCATATCCAGCTGAAAATCTCCCAACTGTCTGAACAATTGAACATGCTTTATTGGGAAAATTCTGAGGTTTTTCCTTTTCCCCCCTTTATTGTTAATGCTTCCGCATTAATAGGTTCAGTTAAATATGTGAGACCTTTTGTTTGGAAGGGGCCCTGGTGGCGCAGTGGTTAAGAGCTCAACTGTTAACCAAAATGTCAGCGGTTTGAATCCACCGGCTGCTCCTTGGAAACCCTATGGGACAGTTCTACTCCATCCCATAGGGTTGCTGTGAATCCAGATTGACTCAACGGCAGTGGGTTTGGTTTGGTTTTGGTTTGGCTAGATAAAGAGATGGGAGGTTTGGGTTTTTTTGTTTGGTTGGTTGGGTTTTTTTGTTGTTGTTGTTTGGAAAAAAAGAAAGAAACATACTGCCAAAATCCATTGCCATCGAGTTGATTCCAACTCATAGCTACTCTATACAACAGAGTAGAACTGCCCCATAGGGTTTCCAAGGAGCAGCTAGTGGATTTGAACTGCTGACCTTCTGGTTAAGGTCAGCAGCCAAACCCTTAACCACTGTGCTACCAGGGCTACACAGTATACTACAGGGAACACCAAGTCTCCAGCCTCTTTTCTATTCTGGAGGCACTCAGATTGATCGTCATGCTGCCATTTGCCTCCCTGAGCACAGAATACAGATGCCTAAGCAGGTAGTGGGGGAATCCACCAACCAGCTCCTTTGAGATTCCGGAGTCTTCACAGGTATAACCACGGGTTCTTGGTTAGGGGCTGAACCAGCCCCAGGAAAGATTTGTCACCCTGAGAACTTTTGCCTCTGTCCATCCTTCCCATTCCTTAAGGGCTCTGCCCACGCTTTGCCCCGCCCATCAGCAGCCTCAGAAGCTGCCTGCAGAGGAAATTGGCAGGGCTTCAGCCAAGTATGGAGAAACTCAGCCAAGTGCACAGCCTGGGGAAAACTAAGTACGTCCCTGTGCATTCTAGATCCCACCCACTTCGCCCACCTCTAAGCAAACCCTCTTCTGGAAGTTTCACAGTTTGAGGTGAGCTTTGACGGAGGAGTGGAAGTGAACCTCTGAAAACACATATTTCTGACCCCAGAAGTGTAGGGCTGGAAGAGTGAGAAAAGGAGACTGGGCTGTTTTAAAAGCCATCTCTGATGAAAAAAAAAAAAAAAACACACAAACTCGTTGCCGTGGAGTTGATTCTGACTCATTGTGACCCTATAGGACAGAGTAGAACTGCCTGTTTCCAAGGAGCAGCTGGTGTATTCAAACTGCCAACCTTTTGGTTAGCGGCCAAGCACTTAACTCCTGCATCACCTGGGCTCCATAATCACTTTGATGAGTGGTTATCAATTCTGGGTACACATTACAATCACCTGGAGAGCTTTTTCTTCTGTTATTCAGCTTTCCAACTTTCACATAATCCAGAAAGAAAAAAAATAACAAAAACTTTGTATTTCCAGGAGTCTGAAAATTTAGAACATTGATTCTATGAGCATTTGGAATCTTAAGTTGGAACAAAATTTGGAGAGCATGCAGGTGAGGACTGCTGTGCCAGGTAATGGACAGAAGGAACAATGTAAAAATGGTATAGTGGAGGCATCTGACCTCCTCTAACTTCCCAAGGAAGAAGAATCAAGATCAACAGCCCAAGGCTAATCCCTCTGAGGCGGAGGTCAGACTTCCTTTCTCTCTCTGCCAACTTTACCAATTCTGAGACCAACTATCATTTCCACAGCACTGTCTCTACTTCTCCACTGGGGTTCGATAATTCATTGCAATGGCCACACAGAACTCACAGACCATACTCAAAGTTATGAGGTTTATTAGGAAAGTAACAGGTCACAGTTCAGGTTCAGGAACAGTCAGGATACAATTCTTCCATCAGGACAGCCTCTTCTCAGCCTTGCCCACAGGCTTGCCTCTCTCTGCCCCTCGGCTTCTGCCCTGCTCGGGCAAGCATTACAAAGCTCTTTTAGCTCTACTGATAAGTGCCCATAGGCACCCAGTCTGCCAGTAATCCTTGGCCCAGAGGTGCTCAGCTCTAGCTCCATGGGTCACTAAACCTAGCTCCACCACATGCCCAGAGGTACCCTATACTGCCATCAAGCCTCCTGCCCAAAGGCACTCAGCTTTCTTCCTCCATGGGCCAGGATACGCCATCTCCTGCCAGTCTCCTGTGGGTCTTCTGCCTCTGCTGCTGCTGTTTTTCTGCTGCCACTTCTCACCATCTTCAGTGTTACACCTCTCTCTCTCTCCCCCAGGAGCTTCTCGGTGCAAGGATCCCAAGTCCAAAGGACTGGCTGCTCTCCTGGCTCTTCTTCCTTGGTGGTGGTGAGATTCTCTCTTTCCACCTCTGGGATGGCTCATTTTAAGCCTAACAGGATGGCAAGCCACACCAATCCTCTTGGTGGGCCACGATTACCCTATTTGCACAGTCCCACCCAATCAGTTGGATGGGAGTTACAAGACCATGGCAAGAAAGCCCACACAAAAGCAATCCATTGCAGCACAAGTGTACCATCTGGTTAGAGTCAAGAGATCCCATTTCCTCTCCTGGTGCTGCCACAACTAACTATGTAACGGGGGGATGAATTCCTTCCCCTATCAGAACTCCTGTTTCAAACACAGTAAAACCACAAAACTGGAAGTAAAACTCTCAGAGTTCCCTACTAGCTTTAACCTACTGTCACTCATTCCTTTGTAGGGCTGGGGAGCTGGGTTTAGAGTCTGGAGAGATCACAGAATATGGATGCCTAGGCAGGTAGTAGGGCACTCCACCAGCTTCTTCTCTTCTTTCACCAACTCCTACTAGAGGCAAAATATCAGCCTTTTCCTCTCACTGCCTAGGAAACACATATTCCCCATTAAAAAGAGGAGAACCGTGCTGTCTGTAATATGAATGAGACTTTGGGGAAAAAAATTTTGTTCTCTGAGTTGCTCTGCTATTGTAAGACAGAACAATGTAATAATAGTGATTTATGCTTACTACTTTGTCTTTTCAAAAGAAGTAAAAGAACTTTATTAACATCATCACCTCCCTCACCCACTGGATAGAGAATAGACGGGGGAAGAAGCCTTGACTATTGTAAAAACTGCCATCCTCAGCAGCCCGGATTAAACACACACACACTCCTTACTTGATCAACTCATTCACTTACTCAACAAATATTACTGAATGTTTACTACATGTTAGGAACCCCCGTGAGGCAGTGGGATACAATGGTGACCATACATAGAGGGCCCTGCAATCAACAGCATTAGGATATGGCCTAAATGAGAAGCCATATTGTTCTTGTGATTTAATAAGGCCTTCTGGAAATTTCCATTAAGGAAGAACAACTGTAGGACAAGGTGGGGCAAGGTGGATTCATAAGAAAAAAGCAGACCATCTACAAAAGAGGGTGCTAGCAAAAGGGCCCCAGATTCCAAAGTTCCTGCCATCCTTGGCTTACAAGGTATTTAGTCATAGAGGAGAGTGGGGAGAGGGAGGATAAATGGGTATAATAGAGAGAAACAAGAACATCAAGTAGCCCAGAATTGGACACTCTGGGATCTTATCCCAGTTCTGTCCCTTTCACATCTAACATTTTGGCATTTGGTGATTTGAGGATTGCAACTTCCTTGGGGAGCTGATCGATCTTGACAGAGAACATTTGGTTTCAGTGATGTAATTAGAACAGCCTACGGATGTCTCAGTTTTACAAACGACTTTAAAGACAGAGTGAGGCAAGAGTTGCTAATTTCTTACAAAAATGTAAAAAGCTCTCATTTTTATGTTTGGTTATTAACAAATTCTGAAATACCAGACTCTGTGTTTGGAGAGTCTCATAGAAGAAAATAGCTTGTCTTGATAGTTTGGTATTTCCTCCTTCTAAGTGGATCGTGTCACATTAATCTCAGGGAAAGTTGTTGGCAGCCATTGCATCTATTTTTAACTAAAGGCAAACTGCAGCAAAATTAAAACCAGATGCTGAGCTATGTACTGTCTATGTTTTAATCACTTAATATATAGCTGCTTTTAATACCGAGGTCCCCAGTATTGTATTTCCTGTCTTCCCTCTGGCTATAGGCTTTAATTTGCCTGTGTTGGATATTTTTCCTCAGATAATACCCATCCCAAACTCTCAAGTCAAGAGTTATTCAGTATCCAGCTACTCTTGAGAAGCTGATGAAGTATCGCTTGGGGCAACAATGAGATTTTTCAGGGAAGCAATTGGGTCAGAGAAATTTATTTGTTGTAGGTTGTGGGGTATATGGGAGGGTGGGCTTATTGGACACAACAAATATGTCTTCATAAGGGAGGGGAGGAAAAAAGATCTTTGGGGGCATCTGTTAACTAACTATTATTGAAAGACCAGCTCGTTTGGAAAATTCTCAGTACAAAAAATGTACTCACACTAATGATACCACCATTTCCAGAATGTGGGATAATTTTGTGCTTTTAACTCAGTGTAATTTTTCTTGTCAGAAAATGCCTTAATATTTTCCTTAGGGTTTTCCATTTTCAAATATTCCTTTTATGTTAGCTACCTGTTATGGATTGAGTTGTGTCCCCCAAAAATATGTGTTGTAAATCCTAACCCTATAATCCCATTTGGGAATGGATTTTACTTGTTATGATAATTAGACAGTATTAGTGTAGGTGTGTTTTAAGTCAGTCTCTCTTGAGATATAAAAGAGCAGATTAGGCATAAGAAACAAGCAGAGATGGGGGGAAGATAGATGCCATACCACATGAAGATTACCAAGGAACCAAGGAACAAGGACCTTCCCCCAGAACTAATAGAGAAAGCCTTTCTCTAGAGCTGGTGCCCTGAATTTGGACTTCTAACCTTCTAAATTGTGAGAGAATACATTTGTTTGTTAAAGCCACTGGTGGTATTTCTGTTACAGCAGCACTAGATAACTAAGACATTACCTCTCAATCCAAGAGCTTCTAACGAGGCATTTTACATGAGAATTTCTACTGATGCCTTAAAAAGTGTAAAATATTTGTAGTATATAAAGAAATTAAGAGGACAAGGGACCAGCTGGCTTAGAATAAAGAGGAAATGATAATGAATTATTATTGCTAAGAATTATTGCAAAAAGAAACAGACTTTCTTGTTTGTTTCCTAGATAGTAATTCAGCAGCATTTATTAAATCTCCAATTTGTACTTCAAATAACCCTTTCCCCATTTTCATTTGTTATAAACTTAACCAGTTCTTCAAGGCCTGACTCAAATGCCACTATCTTTCCTGATTTTTTTTTTTTTCTTCCTTTCCCGTGCCACATCACTGATTTTTGTCTTGTGTTTGTAGATGTTAAAAAAAAAAAAAAAATTTACTTGCTGGAAAGTAACTTTTGTGAGACCTCATCTGTCTTGTATACTCAGGGCCTAGAACAGGTACTCACCAAATAATGGATTCCCCACTTGCTGGCCTGTCTTATTAAACTAATAGAAGTGTGCCTTGTTTAGAGCTGCCCCACAGACTGCTGAATCAGTAAAGCCCTGCTCAACCAACTCAGAAAACTCTCCAAGTGCAGGGATGCCCAGGATGGTCCAGTGGGGTAAGGGAAGAAGGCAGAAGGGAAGGTTGGCAGTGATGCTTTTATTGGCTCATTTGTTTTTCATGTATCTTAACCTATAGCATTTTAAGGTACACCCAATTAAGTGGATTATGTTGAAAGTATGGGGATTGACAACAAAAATGTTTTTGTGCTACACAAAGTTACCTTTGGTAAAGGCAAGTTTATTGAAAGAGTGATCATACTTAAAGATGAGGCCTATTTTTTCTTTTACCAAAAGGCAAGCGTTACAAATATTATTCCTTTTTTTTAAAGTCGGAGCAAACCTTTGGTGTGTCCCAGAAGCCTCCTGGGAAACCACATGTATACTTCAGACAAAATAACATCTTAACAATTTTATTATGCAGTACTTGGAGCCAGGATTTGGGGAAAGCAATATCAAAAATAACTGTCAAAGAAACATTTTATAGCATTAGTGTATAAATACAAGTCACAGGTGTTTAAAGACAAAAAAAGTGTTGGCTATAAAAATAATCAGAAGAACAATATTTAAGCACAGCAGTATGTAGAAATTAATCAAAATTTGAACTTTTTTAGAAAGAGGAGATTTTGGTCAAAATAATGAATCAAGAAATAAGCACAAAACCACAAAGATTTAGGAGCCTTTCAAGAAGTTCTCTCTCTATGAGATAAGGAGGTTCTTCTGTTCTCTGTAAAAGCCACCAAGTAAGAAAACTCTTTTTTTTTTGTGACTGAATATTCCAGGACCATTTTTCCCTGAAATATTACTAATTTTTTCTTTTTATTATTTATAAGCTTTCTCAGTTTCACAATTCTAATATAACTCTATACAGTGTGTTTAACCATACACAAATACATGTAAATAATGACATGAAAAGTTTAAGTGTTCTTAATTTTAGCTTTAAAATATATTAACCATGTCAAAAATTTATATGACTATGAGTACATCGAATTTATCATCATAATTGGAGCTTTGCAAAGATAAAATATGTACATTATTGCATAGCAATGCACTACTTTGTTTCTAGCTTTATAACTTTAAATCTCTTTAGAAATTGTCCAAATAACCAAAGATTTCAGGTAACCAAAGTTTACTTATGAATTAATTTAATATTAGTCCAAGCTATAAGGATTTTGGAAATTTGATTTAAGTTGAAACAGCACAGACTGACACAATTACTGTTGGTATTAAAAATTAGAAAAATGATATTTAAAAGTTTTCAGGAAGTAAAATACTTAAGTCAAAATAATTTGCAGTGTTGTGTGAAGTTTATAAGACACAATTCTTTTAAAAGGCAGTGGTTATTATAATTTAGACAAACATATATGTTTACATTTTTGTGACCTTAAATATTTTGTGGAAAAATAACTTATCAGACCCATTAAACTGTCAAAAAAATTAAAATGTTTAAATTAATTAGGCCTTTTCAAGAGGAACAGAACCCCAAGTCTTGCAGGAAAGAAAAGGTACACTTTAACCTCATTTCACATTATAATAGAATCAGCAAGAAAACATACAGCTTTTATTTTAAGTTTTATTGAGATATAATTCACATACCATGTATGATTCACCAATTTAAAATGAGTAATTCAATGATTTTTAGTATATTCACAGATACATGCAACCATCATTACAGTCAATTTTAGAACATTTAAATCATCTCAGAAAGAAACCCCATACCTTTTAACTATCATCCCCCATCCCCTTCTCCCCACCCAGACCTAAGCAACCACTTTACATCTTTATGTTTACGTAACTATCTCTTCATGGATTTGCCTATTCTGGACATTTCATATAAGTAGAATCATACCATGGTCTTTTGTAACTGGCTTTCATTTAGTATAATGTTTTCAAGATTCATCCATATTGTAGCATGTATCAGTGCTTCACTTCTTTTTATGGCTGAAATATTCTGCTGTGTGGTTATATGAGGTTTTGTTTATCCATTCATCAGTTGATTAATAGTTGAGTTGTTTCTACTTTTTGGCTATTATGAATCATGGTGCTATGAACATTCATGTACAAGTTTTTCTGTAGATGTGTTTTCATTTCTCTTGTGTATAAACCTATGGGTGGACTTGCTGGGTCATGTGGTAACTGCATGTTTAACTGTAATAAAATCAGCCAGCCTGTTTTCCAAAGTGGCTGCACCATTTTACTCAATCCAGTTGTCTTAGGAAGGATTCTCTAGAGAAGTAAAACCAGTAAAGCACATTAATGTCTATATAGAGAGATTTTTATCAAGGAAATGGCTCACGAGGTTGTAGAGGCCAGAGGCTTCTCCTAATTTATGTAGCCACAGGGGCTGGTGAACCCAAGATCAGCAAGTCAGACAGCGAAGCTCTTGTTCACAGGCTGCAAAGACCGATGAATCCCATGATCAGCAGGTAAGCTGCCAGCTCAAGTCCTAAGAACTGGAGGTCATATGAACAGGAGCCAGCTGCAGGATCCAGAGTGAGGAAAAGCCCATGAGCCTTGACAGAGAGTCCACTTATATTCGATGCAGGCCCCACCCCAAAGAAAACTCCCTTTCAACTGATTGGCTACTTACAGGAGAGTCTATCACGGAGGTGATCACATTATATCAAATCTCATCATGGAAGTGATCACATCATCATACGACTGCCAAACTGCATCATAACTGTCAAACCACTGAGAATCATGGCCCAGGCAAGTTGACACACAACCTTAAGGATCATGCCAGTCGAAGAGATAAACAGTAAAGAAAATAAACCAAAAAAACCAAACCTGCTGCTGTTGAGTCAATTCCAACTCATAGCAACCCTGTAGGACAGAGTAGAACTGCCCCGTAGGATTTCCAAGGAGCGACTGGTAGATTCTAACTGCCTATCTTTTGGTTAGCAGCTGAGCTCTTAACCACGGCACCACCAAGGCTCCAGACAAAATAAGTAAATGATAAATGCCATGGAGAACAAAAATACAAAGAAACAAAGAGGAACAGGATATGTTTAGGAGTTAAAATTTTAGATGGAAGTTGGGAGGCCACTATCTACAAGTTGAAGTTATACAAATATTATCTTACTTAATAAAAAAGGGTAAAACAATAGGTTAGTATATTTATCCCCATGAGGATATCCAGATTCACAGAGGTTAGGCAGCTTGCCTGTGATTACATGGCATGTAAGTGGTAAAGCTCAAATTTGAATCCACATTGCTCTGACTTCAAAGTTCATGTGCTTTCCACTGTATCGCATTTTCATAAGTGTGCATTTTGCTAGAGAAAGTTCATTTTTTGAAATATAAGCATAATACATTTGGGACAAAGCAAGCAGTGAATGTATGGAACCCATTATCTTCATGAAATTGTTCCAGTAGGAGGTAGGAACATCCTTAAAAAAAGACATTGACCTGATTTCATGTATGAAAATATATGCTATGTGGCAGAGAGCGTCCTTTCTTTTCCTCTATCTCTGGGAGTCTCTTCTGGGGAAGATGCTTGAACATTACAAAATGAGTATCCTTACATCATTATGTTTCTTTTCTTTTTTTTTTTTGAATTTCAGTATGTGAACTTTTAAAAAAAAATTTTTTTTTATTGTTGTAGTTTAAATGAAGTTTACGTTTCAAGTTAGTCTCCCATACAAAAATTTATACATACATTGTTAGAAGACCCTAATTCCTCTCCCCATACTGCAACAGCACACTCATCCTTTCCACCCAATTCCCCATGTCCATTCAACCAGCTCCTAACCCTCTCTGCCTTCCCATCTCACCTCCAGACAGAAGCTGCCCAATTAGTCTCTTGTATCTACTTGAGCTAAGAGACACATTCCTCATGAGTATCACTTCATCTCCAACAGTCCAGTCCAATCTGTGTCTGAAGAGTCGGCCTTAGAAATTATTTTAGTTCTGGGCTGATAGAGAATCCAGGGGCCATGCTGTCTGGGGTTCCTCCAGTCTCAAGTCAAACCATTAAGTCTGGTCTTCTTACTAGAATTTGAGTTCTGCACTCCACCTTTCTCCTGCTCCATCAGGGACGCTCTGTTATGTTCCCTATCAGGGTGGTCATTGGTGGTAGCCGGGCACCATCTAGTTCCTCTGGTCTCAGGCTGATGAAGTCTCTGGTTTATGTGGCCCTTTCTGTCTCTTGGGCTAATACTTTCCTTGTGTCTTTGGTGTTCTTCATTCTCCTTTACTCCAGGTGGTTGGGACAAATTGATGCATCTTAGAAGGCCGCTTGCAAGCTTTTAAGACCCCAGATGCCACTCACCAAAGTAGGATGCAGAACATTTTCTTAATAAGCTTGGTTATGCCAGTTGACCTCAATGTCCCCTGAAAGCATGGTTCCCAGACCCCAACCACCGCTACTCTGCCTTTCAAAGTATTTTATTGTATTCTGGAAACTTCTTAGCTTTGGTTAAGTCCAGTTGTGCTGACTTCCCCTGTAGTGTGTGCTGTCCTTCCCTTCACCTAAGATAATTATTATCTACTATCTAGTTAGTAAATAACCCTCACTTCCCTCCCCACCCTCATAACCATCAAAGAATGTTTTCTTCTGTGTTTAAACCTTTTCTTGAGTTCTTATAATAGTGGTCTTATACAATATTAGTCATTCTGTGACTGACTAAATTCACTCAGCATGATGAGTTCCAGCTTCCTCCATGTTATATTTCACAGCTTCATCGTTGTTCTTTATCATTGGATAGTATTCCATTGTGTGGATATACCATCATTTGTTTATCCATTCATCCGTTGATGGGCATCTAAGTTGTTTCCATCTTTTTGCTATTGTGAACAGTGCTGCAGTGAACATAGGTGTGCATATATCTATTCCTATGATGGCTCTTATTTCTCTAGGATATATTCCAAGGAGCAGGATGGCTGGATCATATGGTACTTCTATTTCTAGCTTTTTAAGGAAGTGCCAAATCGATTTCCAAAGTGGTTGTACCATTTTACATTCCCACCAACAGTGTAGAAGTGTTCCAGTCTCCACAATCTCTCCAGCATTTATTATTTTGTATTTTTTGGATTAGTGCTAGCCTCGTTGGGGTGAGATGATATCTCATTGTAGTTTTGATCTACATTTCTCTAATGGTTAATGATCATGAGCGTTTCTTCATGCGTCTGTTAGCTGCCTGAATATCTTCTTTGGCAAAGTGCCTGTTCATATCCCTTTCCCATTTTTTAATTGGGTTGTTTGTCCTTTGGTTGTTGAGGTTTTGCAGTATCTTGTAGATTTTAGAGATTAGATGCTGATAGGATTTATCGTAGCCAAAAATTTTTTGCCAGTCTGTAGGTTGTCTTTTTGTTCTTTTGGTGAAGTCTTTTGATAAGCACAAGTGTTTGATTTTTAGGAACTCCCATTTATCTAGTCTCTCTTCTGGTGCTTTTGCATTGTTACTTATGGTTCGTATTGTGTTTATGCCATGTATTAGGGCTCCTGGCATTGTCCCAATTTTTCTTCCATGATCATTATCTTTTTCGATTTTATATTTAAGTCTTTGATCCATTTTGAGTTAGTTTCTGTGCATGGTGTGAGGTATGGGTCTTGTTTCAGTTTTTTTGCAGATGGATATCCAGTTATGTCAGCACCATTTGTTGAAGAGACTGCCTTTTCCCCAGTTGATGGGCTTCGGGCATTTGTCATATATCAGCTGCTCATAGGTGGATGAATTTATGTCTGGATTCTCAATTCTGTTCCATTAGTCTATGTTATCTGTTGTAGTACCAATACCAGGCTGTTCTGACTACCATGACAGTATAATAGGTCCTAAAATCAGGTAGTGTGAGGCCTCCCACTTTGTTCTTCTTGAGTAATGCTTCATTTATTTGGGGCCTTTTCCCTTTCCCTATGAAGTTGGTGATTTGTTTCTCCATGTCATTGAAAGATGCAGGTGGAATTTGGATCGAGATTGCATTGTACCTGTAGATCGTTTTGTGTAGAATTGACATTTTCACAGTGTTGAGTCTACCTATCCATGAGCAAGGTATGTTTTTCCACTTATGCAGGTCTCTTTTGGTTTCTTGCAGTAGTGTCTTGTAGTTTTCATTGTATAGGTCTTTTACATCTCTGGTTAGATTTATTCCTAAGTATTTTATCTTCTTGGGGGCTATTGTAAATGGTATTGATTTGGTGATTTCCTCTTTGAGGTTCTCTTTGTTGGTGTAAAGGAATCCAACTGATTTTTGTATGTTTATCTTGTATCCTGAAACTTTGCTGAAATATTCTATTAGTTCTGGTAGTTTTCTTGTGGATTGCTTGGGGTTTTCTGTGTATAAGATCATATCATCTGCAAATAGAGTTACTTTGACTTCTTCGCTACCAGTTTGGATGCCCTTTATTTCTTTTTCTAGCCTAATTGTTCTGGCAAGGACCTCCAGCACAATGTTGAATAAGAGTGATGATAGAGGGCAACCTTGTCTGGTTCCCGTTCTCAAGAGGAAGGCTTTGAAAGTCTCTCTATTTATGGTGACGTTGGCTGTTGGCTTTATATAAATGTCCTTAATTATATTGAGGAATTTCCCTCTATTCCTATTTTGTTGAGAGTTTTTACCATGAATGGGTGTTGGACTTTGTCAAATGCCTTTTCTGCATTGATTCATAAGATCACTTGGTTCTTGTCTTTTGTTTTATTTATGTGATGAATTACATTGTTTTTCTAATGTTGAACCATCCCTGCATACCTGGTATAAATCCCACCTGATCATGGTGAATTATTTTTTTGATATGTTGCTGAATTCTATTGGCTAGAATTTTGTAGAGGATTTTTGTGTCATCTATGTTCATGAGGGATATTGGTCTGTAATTTTATTTTTTTGTAGTGTCTGTACCTGGTTTTGTATCAGGGTTATGCTGGCTTCATAGAATGAGTTTGGGAGTATTCCATCCTTTTCTATGCTCTGAAATACCTTTAGTGGAAGTGGTGTTAACTCTTCTCTGAAAGTTTTGTAGAATCCTCCAGTGAAGCCATCCAGGCCACGGTTTTTTGGTTTTTTTTTTTTTTTTTTTTTTTTTTTTTGGAGTTTTTTAATTACCTGTTCAATGTCTTCTTTTGTTATGGGTTTATTTAGTTGTTCTAATTCTGTATTAATTTAGGTAGGTAGTGAGTTTCTAGAAATTTGTCCATTTCCTCTAGGTTTTCAAATTTGTTAGAGTACAATTTTTCATAGTATTCTGTTATGATTCTTTTAATTTCAGTTGGGTCTGTTGTGATATCACCCATCTCATTTCTTATACGGGTTATCTAAATCCTCTCCTGTTTTTCTTTTGTCAGTTTGGCCAGAGGTTTATCAATTTTGTTGATCTTTTCAAAGAAGCAGCTTTTGGTCTTGTTAACTCTTTCAATTGTTTTTCTATTCTCTATTTCATTTAATTCTGCTCTAATTCTTATTATTTCCTTTCTTCTGGTGCCTGAGGGCTTCTTTTGCTGCTCTCTTTCTGCTTGTTCAAGTTGTAGGGTTAATGGTTTGATTATGGCCCATTCTTCTTTGTGAATATGTGCATTCATTGGTATAAGCTAACCTCTGACCGCTGCTTTTGCTGTGTCCCAAAGGTTCTGGTAAGATGTGTTTTCATTCTTGTTTGATTCTATGAATTTCTTTATTCCATCCTTAATTTATTCTATTACTCAGGAGTTTTTGAGCGTGGTGTTGTTCAGTTTCCATGTGTTTGATTTTTTTTCCTTGCTTTTTTTGTTGCTGATTTCTACTTTTGTGGCTTTATGGTCAGAAAAGGTGCTTTGTAATATTTCAGTGTTTTGGATTTTGTTAAGGCTTGCTTTATGGCCTAATATGTGGTCTATTCTGGAGAATGCTCCATGTGCGTTGGAAAAGAAATTATACTTGGCTGCTGTTGGATGGTGTGTTCGGTATATGTCTATGAGATCGATTGGTTGATGGTAGCATTTTGCTCTTCTATGTCTTTGTTGAGCTTCTTTCTGGATGTTCTGTCCTTCACTGAAAGTGGAGCTGTCTGTCTCTCTTTTCAGTGCTGTTAGAGTTTGTTTTATGTATTTTGGAGCCCTGTCGTTGGGTGCAAAAATATTTATTATAGTTGTGTCCTCCTGGTGTATAGACCCTTTAATCATTATATAGGGTCCTTCCTTCTCCTTTGTGGTGGATTTTACTTTAAAGTCTATTTTGTCAGAGATTAATATTGCCACTCCTGCTCTTTTTGAGTGTTGTTTGCTTGATGTATTCTTTTTTCGTCCTTTTAGTTTTAGTTTGTTTGTGTCTTAAGTCTAAGGTGTGTCTCTTGTAGGGCGCATATAGACAGATTGTGTTTTTTTAGCCAATCTGCCACTTTCTGTCTGTTTATTGGTGCATTTAGTCTGTTTACATTTAGCATAATTATTGATTGGTATGAGTTTAGTACTGTCATTTTTTATGTCTTTTTTTGTGTGTTGTTCACAGATTCTTTGTTCCACTTAATTTTCTGTGCTGAGTCATTTTTCTGTATGTATTTTCTTTTCATCTTTTTCATTGTTGTTGATTTTGTGTTTGCTGAGTCTTTATATTTTCTAGTTTTTTATTTTGATTTGTGGATTGTTAGTTTCCTTTGTGGTTACCTTAATATTTACTCCTATTTTTCTAAGTTTATACCAGTCTTACATTTCTTTATTATCGCCTTGACTTCTCCTCCACATGAAAAATCTATGTCTACATTTGTTAAGTCCCTCTTTTTTGTTTAATGTTGTCCTTTTTACGTATTGATATCTCTGTTTCCCTATTTTCAATGTTTTAGCTTTAATGCATTTTTGTGACTTCCCTATCTGAGTCAATATCTGGTTGCTCTGTCCTGTGTTCTAGTCTTGCGTTATCTGATGTTACTGATTTTCTAACCGGAGGACTCCCTTTAGTATTTCTTGTAATTTTGGTTTGGTTTTTGCAAATTCCCTAAACTTCTGTTTATTTGGAGATGCCCTAATTTTGCCGTCATATTTGAGAGACAGATATATAAGTCTTGGCTGGCAGGTTTTTTCCTTCACGGCTGTATATATGTCATCCCATTGCCTTCTTGCCTGCATGGTTTCTGCTGAGTAGTCTGAGCGTATTCTAATTGACTGTCCTTTGTAGATGACTTTTGTTTTATCCTCAGCCACTCTTAAAATTCTCTCTTTATCTTTGGTTTTGGCAAGTTTGGTTATAATATGTCTTCGTGACTTTCTTGTGGGATCTACCTTATGTGAGGTTCGATGAGCATCTTGGATAGATATCTTCTCATCTTTCATGATATCAGGGAAGTTTTCTGTCAATAAATCTTCAACAATTCTCTCTGTATTTTCTGTTTTACTCCCATGTTCTGGTACTCCAATCACTCTTAGGTTATTTCTCTTGATAGAGTCCCACATAACTCTCAGAGTTTCTTTATTCTTTTTAATTCTTTTATCTGATTTTTCCTCAAATAAGTTGGTGTCAAGTGCTTTATCTTCCATGTCACTAATTCTGACTTCTACTGCCTCAATTCTGCTCCTATGACTTTCTACTGAGTTGTCTAATTCTGAAATTTTATTGTTAATCTTGTGGATTTCTGATTGCTGTCTCTCTATGGATTCTTGCAGCCTATTAAATTTGTCATTATGCTCTTGAATAACTCTTTTAAGTTCTACTAGTGCTTTGTCTGTATGTTCTTTGAATGTTTCTACATTTTGAAGAATTTCATTTCTAATTTCTTGAAGAGTTCTGTGTATTAATCTTTTGTATTCTGCCTCTGGTAATTCCAAGAAATTTTCTTTCTCCAGAAAATTTATTGATTCCTTATTTTGGGAGCTTGCTGAAGCCATCATGGACTGTCTCTTTATGTGATTTGATATTGACTGTTGTCTCCAAGCCATCAATAAGTTGTTATATTTTTATTTTATGTTTGTTGAGTGTGTCCTGGCTTCTTGTTTTGTTGTGATATGCCCAAATAGACTGCTTGTGTGTGCTGCTTTTATTATTTACACCTTTGAAGCGCTAACATCTTGTCACCAGGTAGTTAGATGAGGTCTGTAACTAAGTATGTATGCCCACGAGTCTGTTAAATTTTCCTATATGGATTCAGCTCAGGTGTCCAGGCAGTCTGTCACCAAGTGTGTGGTGCAGGCTCTCACCTACAGTCGTAGAGAGGCATGGGTGATTGGTGTAGGCACAGGTATCTGGCTGCAGTAGAGGTTCACACACTGAGCAAGAGAGGGGGCTGACAGCTGCCCGTGAGTGTCTGAAAGGAAAGCGTGTCCCTGTTCCCTAGATTGAGTAGGTAGGTGAGTTTTGAAGCCGGACTGTGAGCCCCTTCTCTTTTGGCTGTAAGGACTGGGGGGCACCACTTATTCTTGACCCCTGTAGCAGGTGGCTAGGTGGCATGGGTGGAGCCACCAGTCCTCAAGCCCCTGATGTGGACAGGTAAGGTGCCTGCTTAAAGGACAGAGCAGTGTCAAGCGTCAGAAATCTTCCACTTCACAGCTGAAACAGTTGAAGTTAGATTTCAGGTGTTTACCCTGTTGTACTGTGGTAGTGAGGGCTTACACTGTTGAGATAGATCCACACAAGTCTAAACAGGAGCGGAAAGCACTCAAAGTCTGTGGACCCTTATGCCTGTGCCTAGGCAAAGGAGCTGTGCCATTCCTGAGTTCCTGGCTTAGGGGAGCTAGTAGCTTATTTTTTCCCTGTTTGTTAATTTGTTCCCTCTCCAAGGCTAGGAGAATGGGTGAGGGTGCCTTATGGGATCTACTTCCGACCCAGGGGACTCATTGTTTGCTGAAGCTGGCCAGACCTGGTGCAGAGGGGGGAGGGAGGAGGTAAATGGGAGAGAGGTATTTCCCAAATTGTTTTTTTTTTTTTTTTTAATTAAATCCCTGCAAAAGGCCACACGCGTGTGCTTATCTTTATCCACTTTGGTGCAGCTTTTCACTGGTTCGGAGTGTCCAAGCAGAATCTCTGCTGCTGGATCTCTCTTGATGTGGAAACTGCCTCCCAAGTGAGTGAGCGGAGCTGTATGCCTCCCTACTGCGCACCCCCAACTGATCCGGGCTGAAGGGCTGCAGCTCCCGCCAGGTTAGGTCAGGCAACTCCTTGCTGCTTCTGAACTGTCTCTCTCTCCCCCCGCCACTCAGTCGGATTCCTCAACTTTGCCTTGTTCAGGGCTCCTAGATATTCATATACAATCAAATTACTTGTTTTTTCTGGTCTTTGTTGTAAGAGGGATAAAGAAAGCCATCTGACTACTCCGCCATTTTGGCCCCGCCTCCATCATTATGTTTCTAATTAAAAACAAAAACAAAACAAACTTTCTCATCTTAATGACGTCATTATCTAGCTAGGTTTAATACTTTAGAATCCTGCCTTATTTTTTGTATTCCCTGGGCTCTCCCTTATAAACTGGAGCTAATCTGATGAAGAAAAGCTCTTCTTTTTAGGGTTTTATGGCAAAACCTATGAGAGCCAGAACTCAGTGAAACTGCCTTATTTTTATGGGTCTAGCAAGTTTTATGCCATTGACAGAGTACTGCTTACCACTGTTCTACGGCTCTCTGTTAGTGGAAAACATTTGAGTTTTCCTTCTCTGACAGGTTTCTGCAGCACACAGATTCTGGCTTTTGCAGATTTTACTGTACATAGAAATTCTTTTCCTTTAAAATTATCTGATCTGTTTCTTAACACCTATACAGATTACCAATACCTCTCTCCAAGGGAATCTCTCTTTGCATTGTGAATCCATTTCTGAAAATGGAACCCCTAGCTGATCCAGTATACTAAATGGAATCATAAGAGTATGGTCTTTGAGAAGATGTGGTGCTACCGTCATTTATTACCTCTGAACGACATACAATTTGCAGTTTTGTTAGGTGTCTTTATTTTCTCACCATTGTTCATAATTGTTTTAATGGTGAAAGCAACTAGGCCTATAATTTAACCTTCAACTACCTGACCCAACTCCATTATATTTACATTTCAATATCCAGTGAGTACTTTATCCATTAAAATAAATCCTGAAAATACAATAAATGAAAATGGGCAAGGGGATCTTTTTTGAGTGAGCAGATTTGTGGGCATCACTCAAACTGAGGCCTGCATGGATGGTCGCTAGCCCTCGTTTGGCTCTCCAAATCCTTATCTGCAAAACAGTTTGAGCATATAGCCCCATTGCATGTATATTTATTTACATATTTTATAATGTACTATAATGTACTACTGTCTGGTACATTATAAAATATATAAAAATATATACTAGTATACCATATTCATCATAAAGCATCCCCCCAAAAAGCAAATAAAAGACAATCATTTAAAATGATATAAACCTTTTAAACAATTTTTAAATGTATATTATTATATTTATAACATCTTTGCTATCACTAAAAAATAGTTATCACGATTATTAATCACATTTTAAATAAGAGCAATATAAATGAATAAACTTCATTGTTTTTTTCTAATCTTGGTTCAGTATATCATGATGCAGTGGTAGTAGATTCAGTTTGAGACTTGATTTTAGTGGCTGTGATAGCAGAAGAAGATTTTTTTTAAGTACTTAGCTGTAGATGGAAGAAATGCTTTTGAATCAATCACAAAACTCATTTTTAAATCTCATGCAGTAATTACGCTGATGTTGAAATTGACCTATTAATTGAAAGATACTGCATTTTAAACATTCCAGCTTTTTACATGTATAAAACCAAAAACAAATCCATTGCCATCAAGGTGATTCCGATTCATGGAGACCCTACGTGTTACAGAGTAGAATTGCTCCACAGGGTTTTCTTGGCTATAAACTTTATGAAGCAGATTTTCAGGCCTTTCTTCCATGGCACTGCTGGGTGGATTTGAACAGCCAGCCTTTTGGTTAGTAGTGGAGTGCAAACTGTTTTACCACCCAGGGGACCTTTTTACATGTATACATGTGCATTTTTTTAGGTAACTTTTATGTTACTTGCATTAACAAAAATCATTTCCAAACATTTGTTTCAAACTGTTCTTTCTGTAGCAGGATTGAGCTATTACTTTCTCCCTCATTATTAAAGTATGACCTTCACCTTGAAGCAACAGAGTGTGTCTATCTTTTTAAAAATATTTGCATTCGGCTACTAACCAAAAGGTCAGCAGTTCAAATCCACCAGCTGCTCCTCAGAAACCCTATGGGACAGTTCTACTCTGTCCTGTAGGGTTGCTATGAGTCGGAATTGACTCGATGACAATGAGTTTGGTTTGTTTTTTTTATTGTTGTTACATGCCATCGAGTTGGCTCTGATTCATAGCAACTCTGTGTATAACAGAACAAAATGTTGCCTGGTCCTGCCCATCATCATAGTTGTTGCTGTATCTGAGCCCATTGTTACAGCCACTGTGTTGCTCCATCTCATTGAGTGGCCTCCTCTTTTTCCCTGACCCTCTACTTTATCAAGCATGATGTCCTTTTCCAGGGTTCCTCCCGATAACATGTCCAAAGTATGTGAGACGAAGTCTTGCCATCCTTGCTTATAAGGAGCATTCTGGTCATACTTCTTCCAAGACAGATATGTTTGGTTTGTTCATTTGGCAGTCCATGGTGTATTCAATATTCTTCACCAACACCATAATTCAAAGGCATCAATCTTCTTTGGTCTCCCTTATTCATTGTCCAGCTTTCACAAGCGTATGAGGCGATTGAAAATACCATGTTTTCAGTCAGGCGCACCTTAGCCCTCAAAGTGACATCTTTGCTTTTTAATGCTTTAAAGAGATCTTTTGCCACAGATTTGCCCAGTGCAACACATCATTTGATTTTTTGACTGCTGCTTCCGTGTGAATCCAAGTAAAATGAAATCCTTGACAACTTCAACATTTTCTCCGTTTATCATGATGTTGCTTATTGGTTCAGCAACAGGTTCCACATATACAGGTTCCACGTGAGCATAATTAAATGTTCTGGAATTTCTATTCTTCACAGTGTTATCCATAATTTTATTTGATTCACACAGTGCAATGCCTTTGCATAGTCAATAAAACGCAGGTAAACATCTTTCTGGTATTCTCTGCTTTCAACCAAGATCCATATGACATCAGTAATCGTATCCCTCAGTTCCATGTCCTCTTCTGAATCCGGCTTGAATTTCTGGCAGTTCCTTGTCAGTGTACTGCTGCAGCTGCTTTTGAATGATATTCAGCAAAATTTTACTTGCATGTGATATTAATCATACTGTTCAGTAATTTCTGCTTTCTGTTGGGTCACCTTTCTTTGGAATGAGCACAAATATGAATCTCTTCCAGTCAGTTGGCAAGGTAGCTGTCTTCCAAATTTCTTGGCATAGACGAGTGAGCACTTCTAGCGTTGCATCCATTGGTTGAAATATCTCAGTAGGTATTCTGTCAATTTCTGGAGCTTTGTTTTTTACCAATGAGTTCAGTGCAGCTTGGACTTCTTCCTTCAGTATTATCGGTTCAGTACCGTCAGATCATATACTATCTCCTGAAATGGTTGAATGTTGGCCAGTTCTTTTTGGTACAGTGACTCTCTGTATTCCTTCCATCTTCTTTTGATGCTTCCTGCATTGGCCAATATTTTGCACATTGTTGTTGTTAGTTGTCGTCGAGTCATTTCCAACTCATAGCAACCCTATGTACAACAGAATGGAACACCGCCCTGTCCTGTACCATCCTCACAATTTTTGCTATGCTTGAGCCCATTGTTGCAACCACTGTGTCAGTTCATCTTGTTGAGAGTCTTCCTTCTTTTGTTGACGCTCTACTTTACCAAGCATGATGTCCTTCTCCAGAGACTGGTCCCTACTGATAACATTTTGCCCATAGAATCCTTCAATATTGCAACTCAAGGATTGGATTTTTTCATTTCTTTCACCTTGAGAAATGCTGAGCGTGTTCTTCGCCTTTGGTTTGCTAACTCCAGGTCTTTGCATATTTCATTATGCTTTGCCTTCTTGAGCCACCTTTTGAAATCCTCTGTTCGTCTCTTTACTCCATCATTTCTCCAATTTGCTTTAGCTACCCTATGTTCAGGAACAAGTTTCAGAGTCTTTTCTGACATCCATTTCGATCATTTGTTTCTTTCCTGTCTTTTTAATGACCTTTTGCTTTCTTCGTGTATGAAGTCCTTGATGTCATCCCACAGCTTGTCTGGTTTTCGGTCATTAGTGTTCAGTGCATCAAATCTGTTCTTGAGATGGTCGCTAAATTCAGTTGGTGTGATGGTTAAGATTGTGTGTCACCTTGGCTGGGCCATGATTCTCAGTGTTTTGGCAGTTGTATAATGTGATCACTTCCCTCTTGAGATTTGATATGTGCTCACCCCCATGATGGGATCTGCTGTGAGGAGCCATTCAGCTGAAAGGGAGTTTCCTTGGGTATATAGCCTGCATCTCAATATAAGCAGACATTCTGGCAAGGCTTGGGGGCTTTTGCTCATTCCAGATCCTGCAGCTGGCTCCTGTTTGTGTGATCTCCAGTTCTTGGGACTTGAGCTAGCAGCTTACCTACAGTCTTGCTGCCATCTTTGGATTCATTAATCTTCACAGCCTGTGAGCAGGAGCCCTGCTCTCTGACCTGCTACGTAAATCAGGAGAAGCCTCTATCCTGATCCATGGGTTTGGGATTTTCCAGCCTCTACAACCTCGTGAGCCATTTCTTTGATATTAATCTCTCTCTATCTCTCTCTCTCTCTCTCTCTCTCTACATATATATATATATATATATATATATATATATATATATATGTATATATGTATATGCTCTACTGGTTTTGCTTCTCTGGAGAACCCAGCCTAAGACAGGTGGGATATAGTCAAGGCTCTCATGGACTTATTTTCATTTTCTTCAGCTTCAACTTGAACTTGCATATGAGTAATTGATGGTCTTTTCCACAGTCGGCCCCTAGCCTTGTTCTGACTGACGATATTGAGCTTCTCCATTGTCTGTTTCCACAGATGTAGTGATTTGATTCCTGTGTATTTCATCTGGCGAGGTCCACATGTAAAGGTGCCATTTATGTTGTTGAAAAAAGGTATTTCTAAGAGTAGGTATTGGTCTTGGAAACTTCTGTTATTCAATCTCCATTGTAATTTCTATCATCAAGGCCATATTTTCCAGCTACTGATCCTTCTTCTTTGTTTCTAACTTTCAAATTCTAATCACCTGTAATTATCAATCATCTTGATTGCATGTTTGATCAGTTTCAGACTGCAAAAGTTGGTAAAAATCTTCAGTTTCTTCATCTTTGGCACTAGTGGTTGGTGTGTAAATTTGAACAATAGTCGTATCAACTGGTCTTCCTTGTAGGTGTATGAATATTATCCTGTCACCAACATTGTTCTCCTTCAGGGTAGATCTTGGAATGTTCTTTTTGACAGTGATGCCATTCCTCTTCAATTTTTCATTTCTGTCATTGTAGGCCATATGAATGTCCAATTCAAAATGACCAATACAAGTCCATTTCAGCTCACTAATGCCTAGGATATTGATCTTCAAGCATTCTGTTTCATTTTTGCCAACTTCCAGTTTTCCTAGAGTCATACTTCCTACATTCCACTTGTCTGTCAATTTGTTTTATTGTGGTGGCTTGCATGTTGTTGTGATGCTGGAAGCTATGCCACCAATATTTCAAACACCAATAGGGTCTCCCATGGTGGACAGGTTTCAGCAGAGCTTCCAGACTAAGACGGACTAGGAAGAAGGACCCAGCGTTCTACTGCAAAAATTGGCAAACCTTATGAATAGCAGCAGAACACTATCTAATATAGTGCCAGTAGATGAGCCCCTCAGGTTGGAAAGCGCTCAAAATATGACTGGAGGAAGAACTGCTTCCTTCCTCAAACTAGAGTCGACCTTAATGACATTGATGGAATAAAGCATTTGGGAACTTTAATTTGCTGATGTAGCATGACTCCAGATGAGAAGAAACAACTGCAAACACCCATTAATAATTGGAACGTGGAATGTACCCATCATAATAGGAATAGTTAATATTTGCTGAAACTATCTCACTAAATTAGCATATTATCTCAATTAAGTATTTGTATTCTTTAGAGGAAACTGAGTCCTATTAAACTAAATTTAAATAAGCTGTTCAAGACAATTTAGTGGAGCTCAGATCTTGTTAATCATTACATACCCCATCTCCTTGTAATGTGTCATTTTCACATTTCCTCCACTCTGAGGAAATAAACAGCCAACCTAACTCATATACACGTGCTCATTAGCTGATATGCGAAGGAAACTTTCATAACAAGCTTTTAAGCCTTAAGGAAAGACCTCAGTGGAGGAAATCAAGGAACTTCACTGTGTGGCATGAGAGGAATAAATATTTCTGGTTTCACTTGACACACAAACGTTTATAAAGCCTGACAGAGTGAAGAGTTTAGGAGAAGAGTACTGGGGAATTCTTTTTCCTCTGTTCTACTCCATAAAAAAACAAGACAGTAGTTGTAAGGAGTGGTTAGGAAGAAGGTATAAGAGAACTGTCAAGAAACTAATCATTGTTATAGATAGAACATTTGAAAGAAGTCCCTCACTTCTAGACTTCAATTCTATTCCTACCCTCCATATCGGAGCTCACAAATACGTATAAGAATTATTGAGTAATATGAGTTATTTTGTCCCTCCTTTGAATATCTAACAATCAGCATTCAGTGACTATTTAGTAAGTATATATTGAATGTTTATTATTTGTAGACACCATGCTGGGCACAGAGGTGAAAAAAAGGAATACAATATTTTGTCACAGATGGAGACATGTCTACCAGCAACCAATTATAATATGACATGAGCCATGGTCTAATCTTATTTTTACCCTTATCCTGGATGATATGTTAGTAAAGAGCCCCCAAGGAAACATGGATTTAATTCTGAATAGCTTGTTTTTTGGAGGCCAAGGCTCGTCCCTAAGAGATTCATGTTTAACAACTGTTCCATGCAGAGCAGCACACTTTGCCTTTGCTCTCTGGAGTCATGCTTCCATCATGTTCCATTCACAAAAAGGGACTGTGTTTCCAGGAGAACAGGGACCAGACGGTAGTTCTAGCACAATCATCACACAACTTGTGCCCACCACAGAGGACTGTTTCACCCTCAGATTTCCTACTAGCTTTTTTGAAAGAAGAGCAATCAAATCCAACTTTCCTGTGAATTATACTTTTATTGAAGCCATAATCAGTATTATTATACCCTGTGTTTACCATATATAATAATTTTCCATGAATAATAATCCTGTGGCTGTGATGAGTGTTTGTAGTTTTATTTCTTTTTACTAGTGGGACTGACTGTGAGAATTATAATGTTGGTAGAGTTTATCATCATCCATCTCTTCTCTTTTAGCACAGATTTTGACTTCTAAGACATCAAGAGGGCTTAGGCCGCTATTAAATCCTAACTTTATAGTTATAACTCCCACTTCCACAACCCACCTAGGATGTACTTTCCTAGCATGCACAATATGGTTCTGGAATCTGTGTTGCTGATTTCAAGACCCCACCCCATGAAACTTCCTGTCCTGTTGACCTCTCCATTCAGAACCCTAGCAACAACAACAACAACAAAAAATCCTACTGCATTCGAGTTGATTCTGACTCATAGTGACCCTATAGGACACAGTAGAACTGCTCCATAGTGTTTCCAAGGAACGGCTGGTGGATTCAAACTGCTGACATTTTGGTTAGCAGCCGAACACTTAACCACTGCACCATCAGGGCTCCTGTATTCAGAACACTACTCTCTGATAAATAGATAGCTAATAGATAACAACTAGAGGTTACAGTCTATATCTTATGTACATCTGTATTCCCCATGTCTAGGTTACTACCTGTGCTATAATAATAAATAATAACACTACCAACTATAATTATAACAATAGCATACATTTGTATAGTTTTTACAATGTGCCAGACAATTATTGATATACGTTAACTCATTTCATCTCATGACAGCTGTATGAGAGAGTGTAGTGGATTGAATTGTGTCCCCCTAAAAATGTATGTATCAGTTTGGCTGGGCCATGATTCCCAGTATTGTGTGATTGTCCACCAGTTTGTCATCTGATGTGATTTTCCTATGTGTTGTAAATCCTGCCTCTATGATGTTAATGAGGGGGGATGGGCGGCAGTTGTGTTGATGAGGCAGGACTCAATCTGTGGGATTGGATTGTGTCTTGAACTGGTTGCTTTTGGGATATAAAAGAGAGAAGCAAGCAGAGAGACAGAAGGACCTCATACCACCAAGAAAGCAGTGCTGGGAGCATAACACGTCCTTTGGACCCGGGGTTCCTGCACAGAGAAGCTCCTAGTCCAGGGGAAGATTGATGAGAAGGACCTTTCTCCAGAGCCAACAGAGAGAGAAAGCTTTCCCCTGGAGCTGATGCCCTGAATTTGGACTTTTAGCCTACTTTACTGTGAGGAAATAAATGTCACTTTGTTAAAGCCATCCACTTGTGGTATTTCTGTTATAGCAGCACTAGATAACTAAGACAGATAGGCATTATTATTATACCAGTTTTACAGATGAGGAAATTAAATCCATTTATTGAGTTACTGAACTGAGAAGTGGAAAGTTAGTACTTGTAATTATATGGATTGCCTTGAAACAATTCCTGCTTCAAAGTAACTCCAACAGTAGGAATATGGGGCCTGTGGACCATCTAAGAGGAAGGGTATTTCAGTGGGCTGGGGCTGAGATGGGAAAGGATCAATTCTTCAAATCTCTTCAGTTATTCAGTGCTCTACTTATACAATAAGATATTCCACAACTCTCTCCTTGACTATAGTCTAGCTTCAGACAACTCTGCTCTATCATTTTTTTCTGATTTTAAAGAGTTCCAGGAGTTAAGAAAGTTGTGAACATGCTTGACCAGGTCACAGGTGTTCTGTGGAGAACTTAGAACTTGAAAATCCGAATAGATTATTAGAGATGAATAAAGGAATCAGTTCAACCAACTAGAGGAAATTGTGGGGTCTCTGTATTAGTTTTCTGTGCCATATAACAAACTACTACAAACTCAGCAGCTTAAAACAGCACGCATTTATTATATCACAGTTTCTGTGGGCCAGGAATCTGGGCATGGCTTAACTAGATCTCACAAGGCTGCAGTGAAGATGGCAGCTGGCCTCTGTTCTCATCTGGAGGTTTGACTGGGGAAGAATCTACCTCCTAATTCAGGTTGTTGGCAGAATTCAGTTCCTTGCAGCTGTAGGATTGAGGGTCCAGCTTCTTGCTGGTTTTTGGCTGGCAACTACCCTGAGCTCCTTGCCATGTGGGCCTCCCAGTGTGCCCACTTACTTCTTCAAAGCTGTCTCAGGAGTTTCTAGAGTGTCTTCTAGCAAGACAGAGTCTTATATACCATAATGTAATCACAGAAGTGACATTCTGTTGCTAGAAGCAAGTCACAAGTCCCGCCCACACTCAAGGGGAGGTGACTGTACAAAGTCATGAGTACCAGAAGGTTGGGTTGTTGAGAGTCACCTCCAGGTCTCCCTGCCCCGGTCCCTCAGGACACTCTTGAAGGAAGCTCCATAAGATCAAACAGAATTATCACGTGCACTGCATTTACCTGTCCGACTTGTTCATAGAGGCATCCCAAGTTTAGAACAGTGCCTCCTGCTCAAATAAATGTCTGTGTGTGGATGATTGAGTGAATGGCTTCCGTTATCATACCTGTTGTAAAGGAAGGAAGTAGACATAATTAGCAGGAATGAGGCTAGAAAATACACTTACCATTAATTTTATGTATAAAAGTTAGCTCTTTAGTGCTGTTTACTCTGGTTAACTTGTCCATTTTCCACTGAAGAAGGTTATAGGCCAAGAAATTGTTTAGAAAACTGGTCCTGGAGAAAGGGAGGAGGTAAAAGATCTCTGTGAGGGCACCATTTAGGGTAGACAGAAGCCCAACCTTCTCTCAGCAGGGCTTGGGGTTCAGGCTCCCTAGTGTTTCTGGCTGGCACTGCTATTCATAGAGAAAGTTTGGAAAAGCTAAAAAATGTTAACAAGGCTGCTAGTACCTTTTTTTAATACAGAATTTGATAGATTGCAAACCTCCTTCAAGCATAATTTTCTTTAAGTCTCAATCTCCAAGTAGCAACACTGGACACAAAGAGAAAGAAAATGACAATACACAGAGACTGAAACAAGAAGGGAAGATTTTAGGCTTGAAGTGGTCTCCAAGAGCCAGCCAAAGATGGAACTCAGATATTGATTGGAGCCATTGAGTACCTGACTGTTCTTTCCAGAGCATTTCCTGAATAGGGCTATCACATTGTGCTAAATTTAATCCAAGGGGTAAAGCTGTGATGTGGAGACACATAGGATCAGTGACACGAGGACAAGCACAAGTAGACTCTCAAGCTGTGACCTTTGCCATTCACTTAAAAGATGTAGGAACAGGACAGAGCTTGATTGGCAAATGGCTACACACTAAACAAGTTTGATGCTTCAGACACGGGTTGGTTGTGTTTCCATGTGTGAGTGTATGTGTATGAGGTAGATACAGGACTTAGGGAAGGCATGCACAGCTTCACTTTCCATAAATCGTGTTGTTACGGAGGAAGGGAATAAGGAGCTCTTTAAGAGGGGCGAGAAAACATTGGGCTTTCCTGGCACAGGAATCCAAGATGTGTGCAGAGAATTAGAGGGATCATAGCTCGGAGACTGCCTTTGGTCTTCCTTTCAGCAGATTCTCTAAAATCCAACTGCACAGAAACTTTTAAATAGGATGAAGGTTCTATTCACAGGCTAAGCCTCCATAAAAATTATAAATCAGAATATATTGTATAACTAGAAGCAGGTCCTGAAAACTAGCCAGGAAAAACTCTAAGAGGGAAAGATTTATTTCCAAGAAGAAACAAGCCTCTACCCCTCTACCCCCGCACCCCCAACCTCAATGAGTAATCACTTTCATCTTTCCGTCCACTACTCTGAGCTGCTATTTGTACTAGGGGTTTCTAACACATGATTCTCGCTTCTCTGTCATTGGCAGATCACACTAACTATAATTACCAGAGGCTATAGGGACTGATTGACCCACCATTTATCTGAGGGTATGAGGGCTTTCTTTGTCTTGTTCCTTTTCCTCTTGCACCTGCCTTGAGACTGATGATGAGACATACTACGTTTCTCTAACTTCACTTTCCCCTTCCTCCTACATGATTGGTTGGGTGAAGGCATCAAAACACTTGTTCTCCTTCCCCAAAATACTTAAACCATGTCCCTGTCCCAACTAACCTAAAAAGGGAGCTGAGAGGCACTTAAACGTTGGCCTATCTGGCCAATGTTTGTAATTATAAATGATAGTCAAAGAAGACACATTTTAACTCTGCTTGAATGCACCAGGCTAGGAGAGGTTTACTCAGGAGACAGAATGTACAGTGGCAAACATTTTACAAACTAATTGGGAACAGTCAGAATTCTTGGTGCCAGCTACAAAGATATGCAGTTACAAGGGGAAGTTTTCTCTTAACCCTGGGTAGGAAGGCCTTTGAGATTCTGGCTGTGCTGCATTCTTTGAGTTCACAATGAGCAGAAAGAATACATATGGACTTAATGAACTTAAACATTAACTGACACTTAGTAGAGAGCCATGCATGCTGAGGATGCTCAGAAATGCACACACGTGGTGAGGATAACGATACTGAAGTCAGCTCTCTTTTTAGCAAAGAGAGCAGACCTTGGGTCAGAGCCTTTAACAGACTCAATAATGATGAGAAGGAGGGAGAGGGAAAAAATGTGAAGGGGGAAAAACACAAAAGTTGTAAGTGGATGCATTAATTTTCTAGGGCTGCTGTAACAAAGGACCAGAAACTAGGTAACTTAACAGAAATTTGCTGTCTCGCGGTTCTGGAGGCCACAAGTCTGAAGTTCACGGTGTCAACAGAGCCATGCTCTTTCTAGGAGAAGATTCTTTTTTGTCTCTCCCGGCTTCTGGTAGCCCTAGGTGTTCCTTGGATTATGCACCGTAACTCCAGTTTCTGTCTCCATGGTCATATGGCATTCTTCCCTCTGTGTCTCTTCTCTTTTTTATGGCAACATAAGTTGGATTTGGACCCACTCTACTTCAGTGTTACCTCATGTTAACTGGTAACATCTTCAGAAATCTTATTTCTAAACAAGGTCATATTCACAGGTATCAGGGGCTAGGCCCTCAACATATCTTTTTGGGGGACACAATTCAATCCCTAATAATAGGTAAATGTGACTCCAGAACTTATGGCCAAGACATAGCATTCAACGAAGTTGAAATACCTTTCTTGTGCTTAAGAAATAAAATTGATGAAAAGATCAAAAGAAGGAAAATCAGTTTATCTGGGACTTCAGCAAGTTAAGATACAGAAGTTTAACATTGGAGATAGTTCAGCCTTTATCAAGATTATAAAAACTTCGGGGAAGTTCAGCAAAATGGTGCTCGAGGCAGAAGCACCACGCCGTCCCTCCACAGCAAAGATCCGAAAAACTAAGCCGAACAGAGAATACAACAATCCTGAAACCCTAAAACACCAAATGAAGAGATAAAGAACTCAACCAAGCACCAAATGGAGTGAGAAAACTGACAGAGAACGGAGAGCGAGGAGAGATTCATGCAGAGGTCCCCTACCAGCTAATGCAGTGCAGATCCGCATCTTGGACTCCTATCGGAGACCAGCAAACGGGGTACGAGAAAGCAGCCTCACAGAGCTTCCAGCGGGAGACAAAACAACTGGTAAATTGCGATATATGCTTTCCCATCCCCCACTCTTCTTCACCCCGACTCAGCCTCCTCTGCTTCCTGCGGCCACAGTCTCTTGACCGGGAAACAGTGGCTGCTTGGATTCCACACACCTGAATGGGTGGCTCTCCGAGTGCCATTTGTTGGCTGCTGGTGTTGCTTTTTTTACGCTTCTTTTAATTTCTTCCTTTCCTCTCCCCACTTCCCCCTCCTTTCGCTCGAGTACCTCGCTCCGTGGGCCATCTTCGCTTCTTCCTGAAGGGCTGCAGAGCCCCGCTAATTTGTGATATATGCTTTCCCACTCTCTACCCCTCTTCACCCACAGTCGACCCCCTCTTCTTCCCACGGACACAGTCTCTTGTCCAGAAACACCAGCCCGCACTAGCTGGCTCTCTGAGTGCCATTTGTTGGCTGCTAGTATTGCTTTTTTTTTTTTTTTTCCGGCTTCTTTTGATTTCTTACTTGCCTCTCGCCACCTCCCCCTCCCTTCGCTCAAGTACCTGGCTCCGTGCGCCGTCTTTGCTTCTTCCTGAGGGGCTGCAGAGCTCAGTTTGAGTGTGGAGCTGCTTCCTGGTTTGGGCAGCCACGCTGGTGGGATCCCGGGGCTTTTGTTCGATTGTTTGTTTTGAATTGTTTGTTTGTTTTCTTTTCCTTTTCTTGAGTTGGGAGCCCTTTCTGGCCAGGCTGAGCTGTGTAGCAGGGAGACTCCCCTTCAGCTTCCACAGACATGCAGAGGGATCCCTAAGGGCATTTCTTTTTATGTTGGTTTTTTGTTTGTTTGTTTGTTTCTTTGGGGGCTGCTCTTGTTTGTTTTTTTTTAAATTTATTTTGTTTTCCTTTTCCTCTTTTTCCCTTTTTGTCTTTCTTCATGCTCAGTTTCTCGTCTCTCTATATCTTCCTTCTCTTTCTGTTCCCTGAATACCGGGCGTTATATACCTCTATGCCTTCTAGCCAGGCTGTACTGCAACACCTGAAAGCGACTTCCCCAGACCTCGTAGCTGCACCAGTGGGTTCCCTGGGAACTTTGCGGTTCTTTAACCTTTCTGATTCTTATTTATTTATTCTTTTCTTCCTCCTCCCCTTTTTGTTTTTCTCCATTTCATAGTCTCTCATATCTCCACTCCAACGGCAAGCTCCCCTAGCATTTTTGTTTGTTTGTTTGTATGTTTTTGGCTCCTGTTCCTCTCTCCTCTCTCCCATATCCATCTCAGTTCCACACATAACAATCTCTCCGCTGCATCCTGCCTACCTGCACTGTGCGCTTGACATCACAAGCAGCACAGGCACGGCCTACTGGAAACTGCCCTGCACTGATTACTGACCTGCTCAGGTGACTGTAGTAAGTGCCACAAAAAACCCGTCCCAGTAACTCCTCTTCAGCAAGACCTGCCCTGCCATACCATATCTGAGTGACTCATCCTGCCAGTTGAAGAAGGAGGCGAAAAGTATTGTGCCCACAGATGAGCAAACAACAAAGAACACACAGTCTGCCTGCTCAGACGTAGTCAAATTTTTTTTTAAAAAGGGATGAAACAAACAAATCTACAATCAATAAACTAGAAAAATAACTACTGAATGCTCCGAAAACAGCAGACAGTATCAACACATTTACAAAAACAGGACTGGATGGTTCCAGTAGGCATCCAAAATAAGACACCAGATGACTCTCCTCTGGAAGAAAATGCACTGGAACTACCTGATAGGAAATTCAAATCTCTAATACTCAGAATTCTCCAAGAACTGAGGCAAAAAGCTGACGAACATGAGGAAAAAATAGACAAATTCATGGAAAATACGGACAAAAAATTGGAAGAATTCAGGAAAATAATGCAGGAACAAAATGCCAAAATAAGTTCACAACTACAAATTATACAAAGACAACAATTAGAAATCCAAAAGAAAGACAAAAAGATTTCAGAAATGGACGATGTCATAGAAGGGCTGAGAAGCAGATTTCAAAAGGTGGGAGACAGGATCAGTGGAATTGAAGACAAACACTTGGATACAACTCTGTTTGAGGAAGACTCAGAAAGAAGAACAAAGAAAAATGAAGAGACCCTGAGAGTTATGTGGGACACAATCAAAAGCAAAAATCTTCGAGTGATTGGAATTCCATAATGGGGAGAAAATAGAAAACACAGAGAGGATCATTGAGGAACTGCTGACAGAAAACTTACGCAACATCATGGAAGATGAAAAGCTGGCCATCCAAGAAGCTCGATGAACCCCATATAGAAGAGACCCCAAAAGAAAATCATCAAGGCATATCATATTCACACTCGCCAAAACCAAAGACAAACAAAGAATCCTGAGAGCAGCTCGTGAAAAACAAGAAGTCACATACAGAGGAGAAACAATAAGACTAAGCTCAGATTATTCAGCAGAAACCATGCAGGCAAGGAGGCAATGGGATGACATATATAAAATCTTGAAAGAAAAACATTGCCAGCCAAGAATAATATATCCTGAAAAACTCTCATTCAAATTTGATGGTGAAATTAGGTCATTTCCAGATAAACAGAAATTAAGGGAATATGTAAAAGTCAAATCAAACTTAGAAGAATTGTTAAAGCGAGTTCTTCGATCCGAGGACAAACAGCTTCAGCTCACAGGCAGAACCTAGCACATAGGATCATACCAGTCAGATACCAATCTAGGAAATGAACTCTCAAGGACTATCCAAAACCAAAAGAAATACAACAGGGAGTCAGAGCAGTTAATCGATGGATGACAACAACATCAAGACAATGGAAGAGGAAATAAATGGCATAGGTATAGAACCTTCTAATGGAGAGGAAGGCCAGGTGATACCAAGTAATCGTAGACTGCTTCAAACTTAGAAAGATAAGCGTAAAATTCATGGTAGCCACAAAGAAAGTTAACAAACATACTCATAAAAAAAAAAAGAAGAAAAACATAAAAGTCTCAGCAAAAACAAAACTTACAAAAACAAAAGAAATGAAAACAAAATCCACAAACAAAAGTAACTCAGCACAAGAGAGTAAGAAGAACAAAGAAAACTTCAGCACCACACAAAAAAGCACTACAAAATGACAGCAACAAACCCACATCTGTCAATAATTACACTGAATGTAAATGGACTCAATGCACCCATAAAGAGACGGAGAGTGACAGAATGGATAAGAAAACAGGATCCATCAATATGCTGTCTACAGGAGACACACCATAGAAACAAAGATGTGAATTTATTAAAAGTCAAAGGTTGGAAAAAAGTATATCAATCTAACAACTACCAAAAAAGAGCAGGAGTGGCAATTCTAATCTCAGATAAAATAGACTTTAAAATGAAATCTAGCATAAAAGACAAAGAAGGACACTATATAATGATTAAGGGGATGATCAATCATGAAGACATAACCATAATAAACATCTACGCACCCAATGACAGGGCTCCAAAATACATAAAAAATAACTCTAACAGCACAGAAAAGAGAAATTGACAGTTCCACAATAATAGTAGGAGACTTCAACACACCACTCTCAGTAAAGGACAGAACAACTAAGAAGAAACTCAGCAAAGATACAGAAGACCTAAAGGGCACAATCAGCCAACTTGACCTCATAGACATATATAGAACACTCCATCCAACCGCTGCGAAGTACACATTCTTTTCCAAAGCACATGGAACATTCTCCAGAATAGACACACCTTAGGCCACAGAGCAATCCTCAACAAGATCCAAAATGCTGAGATATTTCAAAGTATCTTCTCTGACCACAATGCCATCAAGATAGAAATTAACAACAGAAAGAGCAAGGAAAAAAAAATCAATTACATGGAAGCTGAATAATACCCTGCTTACACATCAGTGGGTAATAGAAGAAATCAGAGATGGAATAAAAAAAATTCCTAGAATCAAACGAGAATGAAAACACATCATACCAAAACCTTTGGGACACAGCAAAGGCAGTCCTCAGAGGAAAATTTATAGCAATAGATGCACACATCAAAAAAGAAGGGACAAAAACAAAACATTAACTACACATCTCAAATAAAAAGAGAACAGCAAAAAAATCCCACAACCACCAGAAGAAAGGAAATAGTAAAGATCAGAGCAGAAATCAATGAAATAGAGAACAGAAAAACAATAGAATCAACAAAACCAAAAGTTGGTTCTTTGAAAGAATCAATAAAATTGACAAACCACTGGCCAGACTGACAAAAGAAAAACAGGAGAGGACACAAATAGCCCAAATAAGAAATGAAATGGGGGACATTACAACAGACCCAAATGAAATAAAAAGGATTATAACAGAATATTATGAAAAACTATACTCCACAACAAATTTGAAAACCTAGAGGAAATGGATAAATTTCTAGAAACACACAGCCTACCCAAACTACAACAAAGTGATGCTGAAAATCTGAACAGACCCATAACAAGAGAAGAGATTGAAAAGGTTATAAAAAAAAACTCCCAACCAAAAAAAGCCCTGGCCCAGATGGCTTCACTGGACAATTCTACAAAACTTTACAGAAGAGCTTGTACCAGTACTACTGAAGCTATTTCAGAGCATAGAAGAGGAAGCAACACTTCCAGATTCATTCTATGAAGCCAGCTTAATGCTGATACCAAAACCAGGCAAAGATGTCACAAAAAAAGAAAATTACAGACCAATATCTCTCATGAATATAGATGCAAAAATTCTCAACCAAATTCTAGCCAATAGAATTCAGCATCATATCAAAAAAATAATACACCACGACCAAGTAGGGTTCATACCAGGTATGCAAGGATGGTTCAACATTAGAAAATCAATCAACATAATCCACCACATAAGTAAAAGGAAAGAAAAGAATCACATGATCATCTCAATTGATGCAGAAAAGGCATTTGACAAAGTCCCACACCCATTCCTGATAAAAACTCTCACTAAAATAGGTATAGAAGGGAAATTTTTCAACATAATAAAGGGCATCTATGCAAAACCAGTGGCCAACATCATTCTTAATGGAGAGAGGCTGAAAACATTCCCCTTGAAAACAAGAATAAGACAAGGATGCCCTTTATCACCACTCCTATGTAACATTGTGCTGGAAGTTCTAGCTAGAGCAATAAGGCAAGAGAAAGAAATAAAGGGCATCCAAATTGGTAATGAAGAAGTTAAACAGTCCCTGTTTGCAGATGATATGATACTATACATAGAAAACCCTAAAGACTCCACGAGAAATCTACTGGAACTAATAGAAAGATTCAGCAGAGTAGCAGGATACAAGATAAACATTCAAAAATCAGTTGGATTCCTACACACCAATAAGGAGAACGATGAAAAGGAAATCAGGAAAACAATACCATTTTCAATAGCCCCTAAAAAGATAAAATACTTAGGAATAAATCTGACCAGGGATATAAAAAACCTATAGAAAGAAAACTACAAAATACTACTGCATGAAACCCAAAGGGATCTACATAAATGGAAGAACATACCATGCTCGTGGATAGGCAGACTCAACATTGTGAAAATGACAATTCTACCCGAAGCAATTTACAAATACAACGCAATCCCGATCCAAATACCAACAACATTCTTCAAAGAGATGGAAAAACTAATCATTAACTTTATATGGAAAGGGAAGTAGCCCTGAATAAGTAAAGCACTACTGAAGAAGAAGAATAAATTTGGAGGACTTACACTACCTGACTTCCGAACCTACTGTACAGCTACAGTAGTCAAAACAGCCTGGTACTGGTACAACGACAGATACATTGACCAATGGAACAGAATTGAGAACCCAGATGTAAATCCATCCACCTACGGTCACTGGATCTTCGACAAGGGCCTAAAGTTCATCAAATGGGGAAAAGACAGTCTTTTTAACAAACGGTGCTGGCAAAACTGGATATCCATCTGCAAAAAAATGAAACAGGACCCATACCTCACACCGTATACAAAAACTACTTCAAAATGGATCAAAGACCTGAATATAAAGCCTAAAAGGATAAAGTTCATAGAAGAAAAAATAGGACCAACACTTCAGGCCTTAATACATGGCATTAACAGGATACAAACCATAACCATCAACGCACAACACCCAACAGATACGCTGGATAACTGGGATCTTCTAAAAATCAAACACCTATGCTCTTCAAAAGACTTCATCAAAAGAGTAAAAAGAGAACCTACAGACTGGGAAAAAATTATTGGACAGTACAAGTCAGACAAAGGTCTAATCTCAATAATCTGCAAGAAAATTCAACACCTCTGAAACAAAAAGACAAATAATCCTATTAAAAAATGGGCAAAGGAAATGAACAGGCACTTCACCAAAGAAGACATTCAAATGGCCAACAGACACATGAGGAAATGCTCGCGATCACTAGGCATTAGAGAAATGCAAGTTAAAACCACAATGAGATACCATATCACCCTGGCATTACTGGCACGAATCAAAAACAACAGAAATAACAAATGTTGGAGGGGCTGCGGGGAAATCGGAACACTTATGCACTGCTGTTGGGAATGCAAAATGATACAACCATTTTGGAAAATGATATGGCGCTTCCTCAGAAAGCGAGTAATAGACATACCATTCTATCCAGCAATCCCACTCCTAGGAATATATCCTAGAGAAATAAGAGTCGTTACTCGAATAGACATATGCACACCTATGTTCATGGCAGCATTGTTCACAATAGCAAAACGATGGAAACAACCTAGATGCCCATCAACAGATGAATGGATAAACAAACTATGGTACATATACACAATGGAATACTATGCAATGAGAAAGAACAACAATGAATCTGTGAAGCATCTCATAACATGGATGAAACTGGAGGACATTATGCTGAGTGAAATAAGTCAATCACAAAAGGACAAATATTGTATGAGACCTCTATTGTAAAAACCCATGAAAAAGTTCCCACACAAAATGTAACAATCTTTGTTGGTTACCAGGGATGGGAGGGGTGGGGGGAAAATACTAAATATACAATAGATAAGTGGTATCTTGGGTGAAGGGTGAAACAGTACAGAATACAGGAGAAACTAGCACAACTTGTGCAAGGAAAGGTCATGGAAGCCCCATAGACACATCCAAACTCCCTGAGGGACTGAATTGCTGGGCGGAGGGCTGTGGGGACTGTGGTCTCGGAGAACATCTAGCTCAATTGGCATGACACAGCTTATAAAGACAATGCTCTACATTCTACCTTGGTGAATAGTGTCTGGGGTCTTAAAAGCCTATGAGCAGCCATCTAAGATACTCCACTTGTCTCATCCCTTCAGGAGCAAGGGAGAATGAAGAGAACAGGATACAAAGAAAAGATTAGTCTGAAGGACTAATCGGCCACAGCTACCAAGGCCTCCACCGAACTGAGTCCAGTACAGCTAGATGGTGCCTGGCTACCACCACTGACTGCTCTGACCAGGATCACAACAGAGGGTTCTGGACCGAGCTGGAGAAGGATGTACAGCATAATTCTAACTCACAAAAAAAAGACCAGATTTACTGGCCTAAAGGAGACTGGAGAAACCCTGAGAGTATGGCCCCCAGACACATTTTTAGCTCAGTGGTGAAGTTACCTCCGAGGTTCACTGTTCAGCCTGGGAGTGGACCGTCCCGTATAACCAAATGAGACTAACGAGGTACAGGAGTCCAGTGGCAAGGGCCAGAAGGCAGAAGGGGACAAGGAAGCTGGTGATTGGGAACCCAAGGTTGAGTAAGGATCTTGTTGATGTGTTGTGATATTGTTAACCATTGTCATAGGGCAACATTTGTAGTAACTGTTAAATGAAAAACTATTTTGTTCTGTAAGCCTTCATCTTAAGTGAGAATAACAGCACAATTGGAAGAGCGTAGTCAATGTCACTGAACTGTGCATGTAGAAATTTTTGAAATGGTGTAGCTTTGGCTATATGTATTTTTACCAAAAAAAAAGAAGGTTGAGAAGTTAGAGGGTTGATATGTTGTGGGGTTGTTAACCAATGTCTTAAAACAACATGTGTACTTCTGTTTCATGAGAAACTATTTGTTCTGTAATCCTTCACCTAAAGTACAATAAAAAAATTAAAAATTAAAAAAAAAAAAGATTATAAAAACTTCACTAAAATTTGTCCTGTAAGCCGTCAAAATCACCAAGTCTTCTAGACCTTTTCTTTTTTTCACTGAAAAATTTGGAGGGCCTGCTTTTTGTTACCTATCTTGAGTCACACCTGACTTGTGGTGACCCCATGTGTTGCTGGGTGGAACCCCAGGTTCTGCTCAGCGCAACTCGTCTCAAACAATAAAGAAGAGACTGAGGTGGGAGAGTGGAAAGGTGCCTTTATTTTGTTACGCAGGGAAAGGAACCAGTCAGGGTTGCTGCCACCAAGACTGTTCAGCGAGGGCGAGGGGGAAGGTTACTTTTAAGGGATTTACAAGTAGGAAGTTCATGCAAATGACATCAACAACATTCTCAATCATACTACGCAGGCACAATGGGGTTTACATATAACTTCATGCATCGCATGTTCAGAAAGTGGCAGTTAAACTCCACCCAGAGCAGGGAAGTTACTATGTATGAGGTATTTAGTGAGCTAAAAGGTTATCCTAAATGTCGCCATGGCTCCTAAACTGGTTTCCACCAATTTCCTCTAGTTTTGGGCAGTAGTTAGGGAGAGGAGAACTAGGATTTTAATGTAAAGCTACAGGGCATGTCAAGCAAAAGAACCAGGATTTTAATGTAAAGCTGCGGGGCATGCCAAGCAATGGAACCAGGATTTTAATAAAAGCTATGGCATGTGCCATGCAAGCTGGTTGAGGTAGTGGAATTTTCTGCAGCCTGGAGATCTCTGTCTTACATGCACAAGAGAAATGCTGCCTGATCCTGTGCCATAACCATGATTGGTTGTGGATTGGACTGTTGTGATACATAGGGTTTTCATTTGATAATTTTCATAAGTAGATTGCCAGGCCTTTCTTTCTAGACTGTCTTAGTCTGAAAGCTCCCCTAAAACCTGTTCAACATCATAGCAACACATAAACCTCCACTGATAGATGGGTGACGGTTGCTCCTGAGGTGCATTGGCCAGGAATAGAATCTTTCACATGGAAGGCAAGAATTCTGCCACTGAACCACCACTGCTCCCAGATGTGCTGCTTAAGAGGATGGTAAATGAAAAAAAAGTGTATGTAAAATCAGATCATCATGGCTTTCTCAAACACACCAGCCTGTGTGTAACATTGTGTGTCATTGCTGATGGAAGACAAAACTATTCAGCCCTTCTCCCTGCCATTCAGTTGGGAACCATTGACACTAAGGAGGTGGATATCAGGACGGGAGTTTTTGAAGGGTTCTTCTCCTTCTCCAGTTTCTCCCATCATCAACAGAAAACCATTCTTACCTGACCCTTCTGTAGATCTTCCAGTGTTCCCAGCCTCCCCTGAGGCTAGGGGTAATTTCTTGATTTCAGAACCTGCTGTTGGGTCTAGGATTTGACCTCAGGGTCCTGTGTAGAAACTCAAGCAACAGTGAGAGGGAACTTACAGCAGCCTCTTCTTCCCTCCATTCTAGGTCAAAACTAAAGTTTTTAGTGGCCATTGTGTCTTTTCCCACACATGACTGAGTACAGTGTAGATGTCATTTCATTAAGATACAAAAAAACTTCAAACTTTATCTCAGTTTTCTAAAATGTGATGCACGTGCTAATACCTGACATGATACTTGGTGGCACACAAATAGGGTGTTTAGTAGTATTGACTCAAATAGTGAGAAAGTTATTCCCTTTTCAATTTTTTTTTTTTAGTTCTTTTGATTATATATATTTTTTAAAGTATCAGAATGGAGTCAATATATCTTTAACACCTGACAGATAATTATCTGTTTTTAACAGAGAGCAGACCTTGGGTCAGAGCCTTTAGCAAGCAGAAATATATACAGCTAGAGTTTAATTGTTTAGTCTCCATTGTATTTATTTTTATACTTTAATTCTATCGCCCAGGAAGTGATGATGGTATTCCATTTACCTTTTAAAATTAATCTATATTAACAATTTAGTTAGTTTAAAGAAAACATTAAGGAAATAATAGCACAGATTGTATTTGAATATGGCAAAAATTGCACGGTTGAGTTGTAAATGACTGAATTTTGGTAAAAAATACTTTTATTTCATTTAATTCTTACAGCAACTCTATACGGTTAGGTTTTATTCAGCACATTTTAGTGAAGAGGAAGCTGAGGCTCAAAGAATTTGCTTGAGATTGTTCATCTAGTTATTTGCAGAGGCAAGATTCATATCCAGGTGTGTTTGACTTGTTCACCAGGCCCACAGCATTTTTTGAGTAAAAGACAGGAAGCCTTTAAAAGAAAACACTTCAGGTATGGGGATTTGACTAAGGAGGGCTTACACAGCTCTCCTTAGACTGGTGTTACTTGTATGTGAACAGTCATTTCTTCAGTCAGTCAGTATACTTAGATTGTGTGTCCGCTATCTGCCAGGGAATAACCTTAACCTAATACTGAATTTTGATCTTTCTGGGGGTAGCCAAAGACATTGGTTCCCAGACAAAACAAACAAAAATCAAACAAAGTAAAACAAAACAACAGGGAGATTTCTTTTTCTGTGAATATCATCAAGTTGCTTCAGAATGATATAACTACCAAAAGTTCACCAACTCTTATCTGCAGCAGAGTGTACTGACCTTCTGCCCTGGACCAGAAGGTAAATATTAATGATCGCACCTACACAGGAAAATTATACTGTAACTATTTTCAGGCGTGAGACTTTTAAGGTAGGAGGTTCTCTCATACCCAGTCTCTGCTCATAACCAGTCTCTGCTCTTTTGAGTTACTTAGTGTTGGCAATAGTCCCCAGTGGTTTTGCCAGAAAAATTGCAGTTTTTTAAAGACTACCTAGGAGGGTTGCCAACACAGAAAATTTAAACTGAGACAAGGACCAGAATGCAGCCCCTGGACTCAGTCTTGAACTCACTCATGTTTTCTCCCCACAGGCTGCCATCTGGTATAAGAAGTGACCTAAGAACTTATACCTGCTGGTTGGCAACTGATCATTTATGAGGATGGACAAATCCATAATCTCTGTAGTACTAAGAACCAGAGCAGCAGCAGGGAGAATGGAAATAAATGCCTCTCTGTGACCTTCATTTTTTTGGTGGGACCTTCATCAGTAGCCACACCTATTAGGCACCCATGGAAGTCTAGGCTGCATTAGCAACCACAGAAAAAACAAAAACCAAATCCACTGCCCTCAAGTTGATTCCGACTCATTGTGACCTTATAGGACAGAGTAGAACTGCCCCATATGGTTTCCAAGGAGTGGCTGGTGGATTTGAACTGCTGACCTTTTGGTTAGCAGCCAAACACTTAACCTCTGCACCACCAGGGCCCCAACAGGCTAAGCTGTTAAAAAAAAAAAAAACCTGTTGTTGAGTCGATTCTGACTAGATCTTGTTATTTCATTAGTTAATAAAGAAGCACATATATTATTATCTAAAATAATTTTTAAGTATTTTGATATAATTTCCATATAACTGATTTCTTTTGTATTCTTATGAATTTGTGTGTGTGTGTTTAAAAACATTTTCTCTGAAAAGGGTTCACAGGTTTCACTAAACCATCAAAGAGGTCTGCAATACAAAGTGGGTTAAAAACTCTTGCTGAAGGTAGTTTAGGATCATATAGTAGCGAGCCTTAAATATCTTGCTTATTTAACTGTAAATTTAATCTTATAGGAAAACGGGGACCACTGAAGGGTTTTTTCTTTGTTTTGGGTTTTCATCTTTTTAAAGCGTCATTTGCTACCTTTTATTAAAGTGATTGGAGCAAAATTATATTTAATCAACTTAAAAAAACAAACCAAACCTGTTGCCACTGCAACACCAGGGATAATTTTATACAAAAATGCACTTGTTTTAAGTGTACAGTTCAGTGAGTTTGGGCAAATGTATACACCCATGTAACTACCACCACAGTCAAGATATAATTTGTTGCAGAAAGTAAAATCCAGAAAGTGTACATCTTGCTCTCCCATCCCAGCGCACACATGCACACACTGAGGGACCCAGAACCTGAGCCCTAGAGAAGGGAAAAGAATATCCAAAACAGTTCAGGTGTACAAAGAGATGGCATATTGAAAATCAGGGACTTAGGTGTAGTTATGATATATACATAAACAGTCTAATATACAACAGTCTTCAAATACCTTTGCTATTAGGTGCTGTCAAGTCCGCTCCGACTCATAGTGACCTTATGTATAACAGAATGAAACGTTGCCTGGTCCTGCACCCTCTGCACAGTAGTTGGTATGTTAGAGCCCATTGTTGAAATGGATTGTCAATCCATCTCATTGAGGGTCTCTCTCTTTTTTGCTGACCTTCTACTTTACCAAGTACGATGTCTTTCTCCAACTATTGGTCCTTTCTGATGACATGTCCAAAGTGAGTGGGACAAAGTCTGGCCATCCTCACTTCTAAGGAGCATTCTGGCTGTACTTCTTCCCAGACAGATTCGTTTGTTCTTCTGGAAGTCCACAGGATATATTTAATATTCTTTGTCAACAAAAAATTCAAAGGCATCAATTCTTCTTTGATCTTTCTTATTCATTGTCCAGCTTTCAAGGTGATTGAAAATAACATGGCTTGGGTCAGGCTCACCTTAGTCCTCAAATTGACATCTTTGCTTTTTAACACGTTAAAGAGGTCTTTTGCAACGGATTTGCCCAGTGCAATATATCATTTGATTTCTTGACTGCTGCTTCCATGGGCGTTGATTATTGATCCAAGAAGAATGAAATCCTTGTGTGATCATTAAGGTGTGTGTCAACTTGGCTAGGCCATGATTCTCAGTGGTTTGGCAGTCATCATGTAGTTTGGCAGTCATATGACAATATGATCACTTCCATGATGAGATTTGATACAATGTGATCACCTCCATGGTGGGATCTGCTGTGAGTAGGCAGGCAATTAAAAGGGAGTTTCTTTGGGACTATGGCCTGAATCCAATATAAGTGGACTTTCTGGCAAGGCCCCAGGGCTTTTGTTTGCTCTGGATCCTACAGCTGGCTCCTGCTTGTCTGAACTTCTGTTCTTGGGACTTGAGCTAACAGCTTACTTGCCATCTTGCCTGCCAACCTTGGGGTTCATCGGTCTTCCCAGCCTGTGAGCAAGAGCCCTGCCATCTGACCTGCCAATGTTGGGTTCGCCAGCTCCTGCAGCTACGTGAATCAGCAGAAGCCTCTGTCTTGACTCATGGATTTGGGACGTTACAGCCTCTATAATCCTATGAGCCATTTCCTTGATATAAATCTCTGTCTCTCTCTATATATATATTTATACATTTTACTGCTTTTGCTTCTCCAGAGAACCCAGCTAAGACACCTTGGCAACTTCTATTTCTTTGCCATTTACCTATGTAATAATTTATGAAACTACCATCAAACTCACAACTTTTATTAGCAGAGAGAGATGGAATTTGATCATTCGTTCTTATGGACTTTTGGTGTGGGGTCCTGCTAAGCATGTCTATAAATGCGTTGATGATACTTATAGTAAGTACAGATTAAGCTGTGTCTTGTTGAAACTCTTATAAACTACAGACATTCAATTTTTTAAAAAGTCTGCATACCACCCACTGGGATTCTGGGAAGTCAGTCCAATTTGGCTTATCAGACCCCACAAATATTTACCAAGATGGCATAAGACAAAAGAGAGTCACAAAACCATTTACATTACTTCAGCTGCATTAGGCTGAGTTCCCATCACCCTAAAATAAGCTAGCCTTGCCACTTTTAAAAAGCAGAAAAGCTAGAAAAAAATCACTCACCTTATAACACCCCTTCATAAGGCATTTTGAAATTCTTATTGAAACCCTCCAAATAAATATTTAAGGAGGTGAAATAACATTGAAAAAAAGGTAATATTCTAGGGTAGTATATATGTGGTCTTTCTTTGACTATTACTTGTCTTCTGTCACATGCTTCCTTGTATTATTCATGTTAGGTAACAAATTATCAATAAATAAATACATTTGTCCCAAAATAAGTTTTCTGCATGAATGTATGTAAGCCTGTCATTGCATTAATAATAATGATGGTGATAGAGATAAGTAATATAATGATCTAATTTTTTTCCAAAAATTCGTAGCATTTACTTTAATAATAATAGCTCCCATATGTTGAATGTCTCATGTGGGCCAAGCATTGTGTAAGACTTTATTTACATATGGGATCTCACTTAATCCTCCCAACAATCCTAAAAGCAGCATTAATATCCATATTTTTGTACAGATGAGAAAACAGATGCACAGGGTATGAGCCCTGAGGCAAGTTTCAAAACCCTAAGTGGCAGATTTGACTTCTATCTTCAAGACTGTATTCTTTCCGTTTCCTTACTGTATTCAACAATGTATTACTAGCCATTTCACTTATTAGAATTTGTTCATTGTGTTTCAGTATCTCATTTTATAATATCTGGTTTGAAAGGTAGGAACTAAGAGTGATGGATTCTATTTTGAATGGAAAATTGTACCTTTTGTAATGTTGAGGGAGTCAATCCTGATGGAGAGAATGTAGCCCACAGGGCTAGATGGTTCCATTCTTCCTTACAAGACCTTTGCTCTGAGCTCCTTCACTTCTTTAACTCCCAGCTACTACCCGTTGCCATGGAGCCATTTCCAGCTCACGGCAACCCCATGTGTTACAGAGTAGAACTGCTCCATAGGGATTTCTTGGCTGTAATCTTTATGGAAGCAAACCACCAGGCCTTTCTTCCATGGCACCACTGGGTGGATTTGAATTGCCAACCTTTAGGTTAGTAGTCCCAGCACCAACCATTTTCTCCATCGAGGGACCTTCAAGGCATCTTCTAGGAGTCCCCGAATGGTGCAAATGGTTAACGTGCTTGGCTGCTGATTGAAAAGTTGGAGGTTCAAGTCCACCCAGAGATACCCCAGAAGAAAGGCCTGGTGATCTACTTCCAAAAAATCAGTCAGTGAAGACCCTGTGGAGCACAGTTCTACTCTGACGCACCTCTCTGGGTGGACTTCTACCTCAAACTTTTCCATTAACAGTCAAGCATGTTAACTGTTTGCGCCACCCTGGGACTCTTAGGGGTTGCCTTAACCATGAGTAATTAGTACATTAAACAAGCACGACTTATGGGATGTGACAGTGTCCCACTGTTACTTTACAGTTGGTTTAGTTTTCCCTTCTTCTCAATGAACTCCAGCATAGTCCATCACTTTTTTGGTCACTCTTAGAGAATAAACAGTCTTAGATCACTTTATGTTACAAACACTGTCTCCATCTGGTAATTAGAATGCCCAGTCCCACGTAATGTGCATAGGAGCCCGGGTGGTGTGGTGGTTAAGAGCTCAGCTGCTAACCAAAAGGTCAGCAGTTCAAATCCACCAGCCACTCCTTGGAAACCTTATGAGGCAGTTCTACTCTGTCCTATAGGGTCACTATGAGTCGGAATTGACAGCAATGGGTTTTGGTTTTGGTTTTTATGTAATATGCAAAACTCTTTCTTGGATTTAGTGTTAAATCTTTTCCCCTCTCCTTGCTGGAGTTGGCTTTAAGAAAGAGTGGTGGTGGGCCTTTCCTGTCTTTCTCAGGTCCTCCCCAGCCTGCTAAGTAAGACTTCCAGCCCCCTGGGGTTGGAGGAAGGAGAAACGAGTATAGAAAGTTCTTTCTTGACTGGCGTCACCGTAACTGGTGTCACCCTAAAGGGCTTTTCACTATCTGCCTGGCAGAGGAACCAGTTCTCCAACAGTTCCTTTCACAGTTTGCATTTTGATCTGCTTCACTACCCTCTTTGGTATCATATCTCAGAGTTTCAGCCAGAATTTCTCATTTAACAACCTATGACATTGCCATTATATTAATCGTATATATTATGGGTTCTTTTCACTTTTTCGGGTATGAGTGTGGAATAATATTCATTTCAGTCAGTAAAACTGTATATTAAAAAATGTTGGTTGGCCCTTATTGTAGTACCTGAAAAATTTTCTTATTATCACTTATCATTCAAAACTTTATCTTGACTTCAGTTTGAAAATGATAAATAGTTATGGGACCTCTTCCACAGACATTAATTCTTTCTTCAATTTGTTCCATATTTTGGTGGTTTTCAACAAGTTAATACTCTCAACTCTGGTCATCCTGTGCCTAGAATTTATATCAATCCTTTTTCCTTGCTGACATAAGATTTTCATATGAGCTCATCCTGCTTTACCTTGTTTACATGTGTCATGGATTGAATTGTGTCCCCCAAAAAATGTGTATAGCACCTTGGCTAGGTCATGATTCCCAGTATTGTACGATTGTGTTATCTGATGTGATTTCCTTAAGTGTTGTAAACTCTACCACTATGATGAGATTATATGTGATCTCCTCATGTGTTACAAATTCTATCACTGTGATGAGGTTATACTGATGAGGTTGACAAGATTAGTGTCTTAATGCAATCTCTTTTGAGATATAAAAGAGAGAAGTGAGCAGAGACACATGGGAACCTCAAACCACCAAGAAAGCAATGCTGGGAGCAGAGCGCATCCTTTGGACCTGAGGTTCCTACGCAGAGAAGCTCCCAGACCAAAGGAAGACTGATGATATGAACTTTCCTCCAGAGCTGATGGAGAAAGCGTTCCCCTGGAGCTGATTCCCTGAATTTGTAGCCTACTGGACTGTGAGAGAATAAATTTCTCTTTGTAAAGCCATCCACTTGTGGTATTTCTGTTGGAGCAGCACTAGATGACTGAGACAACATGTAAAAATGGAGAAGAGAGCATAAACTAAAATTCCCAATCCCCTGAAAGTTTGCATTCTAACTGAAGATTACTGTAATATTCTTGGTCAATATCATCTGTGGTGTTGATGGGCATATTAGAGATTCATTGGAATTATACATTTTAAATAACAGTAGCACTTTAATTTTTAAACACTTTAATCCCTTTCCCTCTCTCTCACTCCACCCTTGAGATTATATCAGAGCTCAGTATGGCAACTGTGTCAGCATGGTGTCAGCACAGCAGGGACTAGGGTGGAGTCAGTGAGGCGCCATGGATAAAAAATTTAAGGAGGTACTGACTCTCAGGGTTATGCAAGTACAGTGCCTCTTTAAATTTTGCAGCCTAGGTGCTCCATTCTCCTCACCCTAGCCTTGGCCCTGTGAGTCAGACCTGCATTCATTCATTTATTAATTCAGTAATATTCTTGAGTACCTTGTGTGGGTCAAACACTGTTCTGGGTGGTAGACATCCAGAAGAGGAGCAATCAGATAAAAGTTCCTGTCTTCAATATTGGATAGTGATAGGCGCCGTGGAGACAATAAAGCAGAGAAGGTGGGTAAGGAAGTGCCAGGATGAGGTGGGAGTGAAGGTTGTCGTTTCAAACAGGGTGGTCAGGGAAAGCCTTACTGATAAGGTGACATTTGAGCAAAGAATTGAAGAAAGTGAAATGGTTTTGAACACTTGACAAGGTGTTCAAAATATTCTACAAATTTGTTGCCAATAGTTAATAATTAATAGATTTCACATAAAAATATGGCTTCTCTTGTGACAGCCAAAGACCTGGCAATGTTGAGCCACATACTGTATGACAAGAATTAGATGAAGCTCAGAGGGGCTGACCACTTTACACCAAGCCAGGTCCTTTATATTGGGCTGACGTTCTTCAGTTCTCCAAGTCCCCATCTGTCCCCCTTGCTCAGTTGCATCGTCTGTTCATCCCCCGTAGATGTTTGTGTTGCAAACTCTTGCTGGAATGGTGGCTATTGCAATGAGATGTTCTGCTCACCATGCCATAGTGAAATGTCTCCACTGGCGAAGCAAGGAAGGCCTTGATTCTAGACTCCAAAGACGAGTGCTGTTCACTTAGTTGCTTGAAACTGAGTGGGGCAGATGCCAGTGGTCTTTTCTGCACAGTGGCTGTAATTACCAGAACTTTGTTAAAACCCTGCTATTCTAGTCCACACATGTTCTAGTTTTTGATCAGTCTTTGTCTTGGGGGAAAAAAATAAATTCTGGGGTGTGCAAGGCATGATTTTCTGTCTCAGCATAATTTCAATACAACAAGCAGCCACAGATGTTTGAAACCCCACCTACCTGCTGGCACATGTTGAGGACAGGAATCTTCCACTTGGGTAAGATGCCTGTACCTTTCACTGAAATCACCCTGAAAAAGAGATCTGTGGTGATAGATGGCACCAGCAAAGAGACATATGTAAAGTGATGACGGAGAGGCATTCCCAATACAGCCAGGAGAATCAAAGGCAGGTTGTCATAGTAACCATCGCTTACATTCTGTCCTTTACATGGATTTTGTTTTTGTGATTATTTCCCTAAGTTATAAGAACATTTTAAACTGAAGCCAAGTAAGTGGTAACAAGATTTCTGAACTTCAACTTATGTAAAAATCTTAACTGTGAAATTGCATCAAACTAGTTTTGCTGTAAAATGAAGATAGCTTGGGGCACTGTGACACTAAAGAAAACATGGCCAGAGTCTTTATTTGTCAAACAGTGTAGAGTTCTGGGTGCATTCCAGTTAACTCATTATATTTACATTGGATTGAAAAACTTCAGACCCTGCCTAGTCTGCATACATTGTACCTTTGCTTTATTTCACGATCAGTTGGAAGAAAAAAAAAAAACCGGAGGGGGAAGTATATTTTCAATGTTAACTCCAAGTGGAGTATTCGAAAATTGAGCTTTTATGCTAGTGAAAAATTAAAAGTATGGATAAAAAATTATAGTTATTTAAAAAACAAGTTTGCAAATAACTACTGGTCCATTCACATAGCTTAAATACTAAACTCACATTAACTGCAGGCAAACTTTATTTTAGGGTGATCCTAAGAAAATTTGCATAACAGGAGAAATTTCTTTGGTGCACAATATCTCTTTTCTGTACTTTTGCTTCACCATTAGCAGTCTCTCCCACCTGCTGCTCAACACATAGTTCCTGTAATCTCTCTCTCCGATACTTCTGCCTCCCCTGTATCTAACTATGGGCTACTGGGAAGGAAAAAGAAACTTTTTTGTCTTTTTTTAAAAATCTCTGGTTCACAAACACTTTGAGGGAGAGTAGCAGGGGCGGGGGCCTGGGTACCATGCTTTCATGGGACATCAAGGTCAATTGGCATAACAAAATTTATTAAGAAAATGTTCTGCATCCTATATGGCGTCTGGGGTCTTAAAAGCTAGCAAGCGGCCACCTAAGACGTGTCAATTGGTGCCAACCCACATGGAGAATGAAACAAGGAAAATATTAGTCCAAGAGGCAGAAGGGCCACATAAACCAGAGACTCCATCTACCTGAGACCAGAAAAACTAGTGGTGCCCAGCTACCACCATTGACTGCCCTGACAGGGAATACAACAGAGAGTCCTTGACAGAGCAGGAGAAAAGTGGGGTGCGGAACTCAAATTCTAGTAAAAACTCCAGAGTTAATGGTCTGACTGAGACTGGAGACACCCCAAAAGACATGGCCCCCAGGCTCTCCGTTAGCCTAGAACTGAAACCATTCCCAAAGCCAACTCTTTAGACACAGATTAGACTGGACTGTAAGACATAAAATGATACTCGTTAAGAGAGTGCTGCTTAGCTCGAGTAGATACATGAGACTAAATGGACAGCTCCTGTCTGGAGGCAAGATGAGAAGGCAGAGAGGGACAGGAGCTGGTTGATGGACACGGGAAATCTGGAGTGGAAAGGAGTCTGCTGTCACATTATAGGGAGAGCAACTAGGGTCACATAACAGTGCGTGTATAAATTTTTGTATGGAAACTAACTTAAACTGTAAACTTTCACTTAAAGCACAATAAAAAATAGAAAAAAAAGCTCTGGTTCAAAAGATTGTTTCTGATTTGTAAGCATGTGAAGTAAAGCAAGGGGAAGAAAGAATGTGTCCCCTTCATAAATTCTTATGACATGCTTCTCCTCTTAAGCAAATTTTGCAAAGGATGCCAATCATTTTTGTAATGAGAGTTTTTTATGGTTTTCTTTTGAAAATCAAACAGTTAAGCAGCGACATCTGGCCTGCAGATTGTTCTGTTAACTCTTGTATGTTCGTGTCACATCCAAAGGTGCTATTCCATTGCATCAGTAAAGGCACCTGTGATTCTGTTTTCTTGTGATGTTCTGAATAAACCTACACTCTAATTATGTAGTAGACTTGTAGACTTGAACTTTGCAAAAGGAAAAACAGAAGAAACCCTATTTTTTATTTTTCCATAAAATAACTCTTCAGGGTTTTTTGTAACCTATATCCCTTTTCATTCTGTTTCATTTACTTTTAAAACTTCCACTCTAAGGAAGCCACATGTGAGAGAGAGATTAATTTAAAATATTATTATTAAAATAATGTTATCGAAAATGCAGTAAAGCAACTTGACATGAAAAATTTGAAGAAAAAAAACTATTGAGGAAATTATCTTTGGATAAGAGTCTCTCTCCTATGTTCCTGAATAACGGGCAGTGGATTTTTCTGCTTTTGCAGAGGCTGACCCTGCCCACCTATTTTCCTTTCATGAATCATTATTAGGGTGCAAAAATGTTTTGGGATGGTCCAAAAATAGATAATGCAGACCAACTTCTGTCCTCAAAGACTGTGCATTATGTAAGAAAACAGCCACCTCTCCTCTACTTTCTATGGCCACACTCCCACTCTACCCCAGAATTTCATTTCACCCCGTCATCCTCCTTCCTTCCATTAGAGTGAGAAGCGTCTCTCTTCCTTGCCTGAGTAACCTTAGCCTTCCTTGGTGACTGGTTCCATCCACTTCCTTTCTCCATCAACTCCCCCCTCTTCGAATCTCTTCCACCCGTCTTGTCCCTTCCTTTCTGACCAAAAAAAAAAAAAACAAAAAAAACAAAAAAAAAAACCCTGCACACCTCTCTCCTGTTCTGAAAAACTCTTCTTTACATGTGCTATCACCTGAAGAGACTGTTCTGTCAACTTTCTTTCCCTGTCAGTTGCCCTGAACAAGTACTCTACAGCAGTGCTTCTCAAACTTCATTGTGCATAGGAATCATCTGGGAAATGGTGTCAGAATGTAAGTTCTGATTCAGTAGAGAGACCTGAGATTCTGCATTTCTAACAAGTGCCCAGGTAATGCCCACTCACTCAGCTGATGCCCACATTACAGGACTCTACAGTCAGTACCTCCACTCCTCATTGTCCACTCATCCTTCACCAGTTAATGTGCACTTCCTCTACCTTGCCTAAATGGTTCCTAAATATCACCATTGATCTTCTTATCCTCAAACCCAGTGACTTGGTCCTCTGTCCTCATCTTCCTTAATCTGCTCACTGTATTCTTTATCACCGTTGACAACCCACTACCCTTCCTTGAAATGTTCTTCTCTTGGATTTGCTGCCACTATACTCATTTGACTCTTCTTCCACCTGCAACTCCTGTTTCCTGATGACAGCTTTTTTCACCTGTTGTTGTTGTTGTGTGCCGTCAAGTCCATTCCGACTCATAGCAACCCTGTAGGACAGAGTAGAACTTCCATAGAGTTTCCTAGGCTGACATCTTTAGGGGAGCAGATCATCAGGTCTTTTCTTCCACAGAGCAGCTGGTGGACTCTAACTGCGGGACGTTCATTTAGCACCAAGCGCTCTACCATTGTGCCACCAGGGCTCCGTTTCTTTTCACCTAAAAAAACACAAACCCGTTGCCATCGAGTTGATTCCGACTCATAGCTGCCCTGTAGGACAGAGTAGATCTGCCCCATAGGGTTTCCAAGGAGTGGCTGGTGGATTCAAACTGCTGACCTTTTGGTTAGCAGCCCAGCTCTTAGCCATTGCTCCACCAGGACTCCAAAGGTACTAATTACTGTCCAGGTGATGACCTTCAGGACTCAGTATTTACTCCTGAGCTTTTTCTGTCTCTTTCCTTTCCCTCAGGAATTATCTAGTTTTATGGCTTCAATGCACGTTATTCAAATATGTATCTCTAAAGTGACCTATTCCCCAACTTGCATTCCACTTTCCACCTACCCATTAGAAATCTCCACTTGGACAAGCCACTTACACCTGAATCTTTTGTTTCAAAACCAGACTGGAAACCTAACTAATTTCTGTTCCTAATGTCTGTATTTCTAGAAACGGTGTCACTGTTAGGCCAGTCACACAAACTTGCAGCCTTTGTGTAATCCGTGGTTTCTCCTGTGCCTACACATTCAGTCACTGAAGTCTAAGCCAGAGGGGAGGGGAAGATGAGATCTGACAGTGAGAAAGCTGACAGTGCTATGGGATTTGCTAATCACTTTTCCACCTATAGCTTAGTGACACTTTTATGTCCTCATGATATTCTAGATGCACCTCAGCAAACTTACTAGTTTAAACTTTTGCCTCTTCTTTACTTCCCCCTTTTTCTCTTTTAATTTTCTTTTGCACCCATATTTCCTGTTTCTCTTTCCCCTCCTTTCTTATCTCCTTTTTCTTTGCTTTTCTCTTCCTCTTTCATTAATAATCAAATAAACATTTTTTAAAAGAATCACCTTCCCTTTGCCTCTCTCCATCAGCACTCATTTACTGAACAGTATATATCCAATCCTATCCATCTCTATGTCTCACATTATATTCCCTTACTATACTCATTCTTGTCATCCTTCTCAATCTTACAACAGCTCCTGGTGGACAAAGACCATGCCTAGTCTATTCACTATTGTATTTTGTATCATCCTGGTGTTTGACACTGAGATGATTCAGTGGTAGAATTCTTGCCTTCCATGTGGGAAACCGTGGAAGCTTGCATGTTATTATGATGCTGAACAGGTTTCAGTGGAACTTCTAGACTAAGACAGACTAGGAAGAAAGGTCTGGCAATTTACTTCTGAAAATCAGCCAGTGAAAACACTATGGATCACAACAGCCTGATCTGCACCGATCATGGGGATGGCGCAGGACCAAGCAGTGCTTTTTTCTGTTGTGCACGGGGCTGTCGTGAGTCAGGGGCAACTTGACGGCAGCTAACAACAACAACAGGTGCTCAGTTTTGCTAATGAAGGAAGAAAAGAAGGAAGGAGGGAAGGAGGGGAAGGAAGGAAGGATGGAGCAGGAGGAGAGCAGGTAAGTAACGAAGACTCAGCAAGGTTAAACAACTTGCTGTAGTCATACAGCTAATTGGTGATAGCATCAGGTTTCTACCCCAGTGTGCCAAAGCCTGTGGTAAGGACACTGTCTTTCTGTGTGTCCAACTTTGCACTAGGTACTGCAGGAGGAGACAAATTTTTACCAGACAAAGCCTGCGCCCTAAAGGAGTATATAATTTAATAAGGAGTTAAACACACAACTTTAATATAAAGTAGGATGTAATCATGGTGCACAATCTGTAAAAAGATTTGTTCGGTACCAAACTTCTGGGTAAAGAATTTTAGGTAGTGATAGATTAAAAGAAATTAGAAAACGGTATTCAGATGGAAGGCTCTCCTCTCCCCTGGAGCCTTGTGGTTGACCTTATTAAGAACAAAAGCTGTGAAATCCAAGCAAAGAAGATTCTTCAGACCTGGAGGCCTGGGATAATGAAGACATCAGTATAGCCCTCCAGCCTGAAATCAGATCCAAGCACGGTGGATTACCCAATAAGCAAGGTATGCATCGGCTTACTTGTGCTTACTTACTAACCTGTAGTTTACAAATTCAGTAATTTCAAACCCATGTGAAATTGTGCACTACAGATTAGTAAGTAAACACAAGTAAGCCCGTGCATACCTTGCATACTGATTAATCCACTCCTGGATCCAAGGTACTTGGGAGTAATTCTTAACTGCTGGCTGGCAAGGGAAGAAACAATCTTATTAAAAGGGGGAAGAAACAATCTTATTAAAAGGGGCTACCCGACTATTGTCTTTTACAAGTTGGCACAAGAGAGGAAACTTCTCTAAGGCTTGAGAGAGGCAGAAGCTGAATTCTTTTTTTAAGCCTAGATTAGATAATGTAGGTCTCTCTTGCAATTTTCCATTCTGAAATGGTTTCTAACTAAACCATTTGGTCTTCAGAAGAATTGAGCATGACCATCTGGCTGCTTTAGTGGACAGACTATATGCTTAGTGTGCTCAAAATGATGCAAGGCTAGTGAACTATAATAAAAATAGCAAGGGAGTAATATAATGGGCTTAGTCTGAAGGGCAGCTCTTGGAATGCAATTTTTAAATCTGTACTGTTCTATGGTTTTAGAGCAGGGATTGTCAAACTACAACCAGTAGGCCAGACCTGGCCCACAGCCTGTCTTTGTACAACCTGTGAGCTATGAATGGTTTTTACATTTTTAAATGATTGAAACAGTGAACATTACATAAAATGCAAATTTTAGCATCCATAAATAATGGGTTTTTTTCAACTTTATTTATTTTGTCCTTATTGTTGAGAATATACACAGCAAAACATTACACCAGCTCAACAGTTTCTGCGTGTACCATTTAGTGACATTGATTACTTTCTTAGAGTTATGCAACCATTCTCACCCTCCTTTCCTGAATTGTTCCTCCCCCGTTAGCACAAATACTGCCCTCTATTGTTCCTATCTGATCTTTCCAGTTGCTGTTGTCACTTTGATCCCATATAGCTAGACCTTAAATGAGCACAATGGTCAAGGCAGACATTCTTTACTAGTTAGTCTAAACTATTGTTTGGTTTTAGTAAGACTTCAGGGGATATTTTTGGTTTAAGGTTTAAAGATTATCTCAGGGCAGTAGTTTCAGGGGTTCATCCAACCTTCATGGAATTTGAGATTCTGTTCTGCGTTTTCCTGCTTTTCATCAGAATTCCTCTATGGAGTCTTTGCTCAAGATATTCCGTAATGGTAACCGGGCACCATCGAGTTCTTCTGGTCTCATGGCAAAGAGAGCAGTTGTTCGTGGAGGCAATTAGCCATACATTCCCTATCCTCCTCCTTTGTGTGTATATATGTGTGTGGGCTTTAGGTGAAAGTTTACAGGGCCAATTAGTTTCTCATCAAACAGTTAATACACCAGTTGTTTTGTGACTGTGGTTGCCCACGATGTGTCAACACTCTCTCCTTCTCCACCACGTGTTCCCTGTTTCCACTTGTCCAGTTTTCCTGTTCGTTCCTGCCTTCTAATTTTTGCTTTCGGGCTGGTGTGCCCATTGGTCTTGTATACACAATCGCATTATGAAGCACATACCTCACATGTGTTATTGTTGGCCTTATAGACCTGTCTAATCTTTGGCTAAAAGGTGAACCTCAGGAGTGACTTCAGTACTGAGTTAAAAGAGTTTCTGGGGGCCATACTCTCGGACTGTCAGACCAATAAGCCTGGTCTTTTTTTTTTTTTAATTTGAATTTTGGTCTGTATTTTTTTCCTGCTGTGTCCAGGAAGCTCTATTGTGAACCTTGCCAGAGCAGTTGGTGGTGATAGCTGGGCACCATCTAGTTGTTCTGGGCTCAGTCTGGCGGAGATTTTAGTAATTGTGGTCCATTAATCCTTTGGACTAATCTTTCTCTTATGTCTTTGATCTTCTTCATTCTCATTTGCTCCAGCTGGGATGGAACCAGTAGATGTATTTTAGATGGCCAATCACAGGCTTTTAAGACCCCAGACTCTACTCACCAAAGTCAGATGTAGAACATTTTCTTTACAGACTATGTTACGCCAGTTGAGCTAGATGTCCCGCGAGACCATGGTCCCAAGTCCTCAGCCCAGTATCTCAGTCCCTCAGAGAGTTTGGATGTATTTATGAAGCTTCTATGACTTCACCCTGGTCAAGCTGGGCTGACTTCCCTAGTATTGTGTATTGTCTTATCCTTCACCAAAGTTACCACTTACCTACTATCTAGTTAGTGTGTCTTCCTTCCCACCTCTTCCCTCCCTTGTAAACAAAAACATTTTCATGTGTTTTTATAAAAGTAGTCTCATACAATATTTGTCCTTTTGTGATTAACTTATTTCACTCAGCATAAAGCCCCCCAGATTCATCCATGTTGTGAGATGTTTCACAGATTCGTCATTGTTCTTCATTGTTGTGTAGCGTTCCATTGTGTATATGTACCATAATTTGTTCATCTGTTGATGGGGCACTTAGGTTTTCTCAATCTTTTTGCTATTGTGAATAATGCTGTAGTGAACATGGGTGTGCACATGTCTATTTGTGTGATGGCTTTTATTTCTCTAGGATATATTCCTAGGAGTGGGATTGCTGGATCATATGGTATTTCTATTTCTAGCTTTTTAAGAAAAACGCCATATCATTTTCCAAAATGGTTGTACCATTTTGCAATCCCACCAGCAGTGCAAAACAGTTCTAATCTCCCCACAGCCTCTCCAACATTTGTTATTTTCTGTTTTTTTGATTCGTGCCAGTAATGTCGGGGTGAAATGATATCTCATTGTAGTTTTGATTTGCATGTCTCTAATTGCTCATGATTGAGAGCTTTTCCTCATGTGTCTTCTTTGGTGAAGTGTCTGTTCATATCCTTTGCCCATTTTTTAATTGGATTATTTGTCTTTTTATTGTAGAGGTGTTGGATTTTCCTATAGATTTTAGAGATTAGACCTTTGTCAGCTATGTCATAGCATAAAATTTATTCCCAGTCTGTAGGTTCTCTTTTGGTGAAGCCTTTTGATGAGTCTTTTGCTAAGTGTTTAATTTTTAGAAGATTTTTATATACCTTATCTTCTGGTGTTTGTGTATTGTTAATTATCTTTTGTATGCTGTTTATTCCTTATATTAGGACCCCTAGTGTTGGCCCTATTTTTTCTTCCATGACCTTTATAATTTGTGGTTTTATGTTTAGGCCTTTAATCCATTTTGAATTAGTTTTTGTGTATGGTGTGAGGTATGGGTCCTGTTTCATTATTTTACAGATGAACATCTAGTTTTGCCAGCATCGTTTGTTAAAAAGACTGTCTTTTCCCCTATTTAATTGACTTTGGACCTTTGTCAGAGATCATGTGGCCATAAGTAGATGGATTTACATCTGGGTTCTTGATTCTGTTTCATTGGTCAGTGTCACACCAGTACCAGGATATTTTGACTACTGTAGCTGTAGCTGTATACTGTAGCTGGATAGTAGGTTCTGAGATCAGGTAGTTTGAGGCCTCCTACTTTGTTATTCTTGTTCAATAATGCTTTGCTTATCTGGGACCTCTTTCCTTTCCATATAAAGTTAATCATTACTTTTTCCATCTCTTTAAAGAATATGTTGGTATTTCAATTGGTATTGCATTGTATTTGTAGAATTCTTTGTGTAGAATTGACATTTTCACAATGTTGAGTCTACCTATCAATGAGCATGGTGTGTTTTTCCATTTATGGTTTCTTGCAGTAGTGTTTTATAGTTTTCTTTGTATAGGCCTTTTACATCCCTGCTTCGATTTATTTCTGAGTATTTTATTTTTTTATCTTCTATTCTTGACTCTCCTTCCTTTGTTGCTGTAGGTGAATAGAGACCAATTGTCGTGCCTTGGATGGCTTCTTCCAAGCTTTTAAGACCCTAGGTGCTACATAATGAGCTAGGATGTAGAACAGAAGCACTAAACGTGTTATTAGGCCAATTAACTGGAATGCCCCATGAAACCATGACCTAAACCTTCAAACCAAGAAACCAAATCCCATAAGGTGTTTGGTTGTACATAAGTAGCCTCAGCAGCTACTCTTTTTTTTTTTTTCATTGTTTAAATATATCTATCACACAACTTTTGCCAATTCAACCTTTTACAGGTGTACAACTTATTGACAGCAATTAGGATAATTGTGCAACTCTACCTTAATCAGTGCTATGTTTCCATCCTTGTTAATCCCCTCTTTCCTCTTCCCTTCAGCCCCTGGTTACCACTAATAAACTTTGTTTTCTATACATTTGCCTTTTTATATAAGTGAGGTTATACAATATTTGTCCTTTTGTGATTGACTTATTTCGCTCAGCATAATGTCTTCAAGCTCCGTCCATATTGTAGCCTGTATCAAGACTTCATTTCTCCCCCTGTCTGAGTAGTAGTCCATTTATGTATGTACCACATTTTGTTTATGCATTCTTTTGTTGATGGGCATTTAGGTTGTTTCCACTTTTTGGCCATTGTGAATAGTGCTGCAGTAAACAATGGTGTACAGATCTCTGTTTGAGTCTCTGCTTTCAGGTCTTTTGGGTGTATACCTAGGAGTTGAATTACAGGGTCATATGGTATAGGCGTACATCATTTAATTGTGCTTTGCTTTACTGTACTTCACAGATGTTGCATTTTTTTACTAATTGAAGGTTTGTGGCAACCCTATGTCAAGCAAGTCTATCGGTGCCATTTTTCAACAACATCTGCTCACTTCATGTCTCTGTGTCACATTTTGATAATTCTCACAATATTTCAGACTTTTTCATTGTTATTATATTTGTTATGGTAATATGTGATCAGTGATCTTTGCTGTTACTATTGTAATTGTTTTGGGGTACCATGAACTGTGCCTATGTAAGATGGCAAACTTAATTGATAAATGTTGTATGTGCTCCGACTCCATTGACCAGCTGTTTCCCTGTCTCTCTTCCTCTCTTCTGGCCTCCCTATTCCCTGAGACATGAAAATATTGAAATTAGGCCAATTAATAACCCTACAGTGACCTCTAAGTGTCCAAGTGAAAGGAAGAGTTGCACATCTCTCACTTCAAATCAAAAGCTAAAAAAATGATTAAGCTTAGTGAGGAAGGCATATGAAAGCCGAGACAGGCTGAAAGTTAGTCCTCTTTCTCCAAACAGTTAGCCAAGTTGTGAATGCAAAGAAAAAGTTCTTGAAGGAAATTAAAAGTGCTACTCCAGTGAACACACAAATGATAAAAAAGCAAAACACCCTTATTGCTGATATGGAGAAAGTTTTAGTGGTCTGGATAGAAGAACAAACCAGCCACAACATTCCCTCAAGCTAAAGCCTAACCCAGAGCAAGGCCCTAACTCTCTTCAATTCTGTAAAGGCTGAGAGAGGTGAGGAAGCTGCGGAAGAAAAGTTTGAAGCTAGCAGAGGTTGGTTCATGAGGTTTAAGGAAAGAAGCCATTTCCATAACATAAAAATGCAAGGTGAAGCAGCAAGTGCTAATGTAGAAGCTGCAGTAAGTTATCCAGAGGATCTAGCTAAGATAGTTGTTGAAGGTGGCTAGACTAAACAACAGGTTTTCAATGTAGACGAAACAGCCTTATATTGGAAGAAGATGCCATCTAGGACTTTCAGAGCTAGAGAGGAGAAGTCAATGCCTGGCTTCAAAGCTGCAAAGGACAGGCTGACTCTCTTGTTAGGGGCTAATAATGCAGCTGGTGACTTTAAGTTGAAGCCAATGCTCATTTACCATTCTACAAATCCTAGGGCCCTTAATTATGCTCTATAAATGGAACAACAAAGCCTGGATGATAGCACATCTGTTTATAACATGGTTTACTGAATAGTTTAAGCCCTCTATTGAGACTACTACTCAGAAAAAAAAATACTTTCAAAATATTACTGTTCATTGACAATGCACCTGGTCACCCAAGAGCTCTGATGGAGATGTACAAGGAGATTAATGTTGTTTTCATACCTGTTAACACAGCATCCATTCTGCAGCCCACGGATCAAGAAATAATTTTGAGTTTCAAGTTTTATTATTTAAGAAATACATTTCATAAGGCTATAGCTGACATAGATAGTGATTCCTCTGATGGATCTGGGCAAAGTAAATTGAAAAGCTTCTGGAAAGGATTCACCATTCTAGATCCCATTAAGAACATTTGTGATTCATGGGAGGAGGTCAAAATAAGGAGTTTGGAAGAAGTTGGTTCCAATCCACGTGGATGACTTTGAGGGGTGCAAGACTTCAGTGGAGGAAGTAAGTGCACATGTGGAAATACGAAGAGAATTAGAATTAGTAGCAGAACCTGAAGATGTGACTGAATTGCTGCAATCTCATGATAAAACTTTAACTGATAAGGAGTTGCTTCTTATGTATGAGCAAAGAAAGTGGTTCCTTGAGATGGAATCTACTCCTGGTAAAGATGCTGTGAACATGGTTGAAATTACAACAAAGGATTTAGATTATTGTGTAAACTTAGTTGATAAAGCAGCAGCAGGGTTTGAGAGGATTGACTCCAATTTTGAAAGAAGTTCTACTGTGGGTAAAATGCTATCAAACAGCATCACATGGTACAGAGAAATCTTTCATTACAGGAAGAGTAAAGCAATGCAGCAAACTTCATTGTTGTCTTGTTTTAAGAAATTGCCACAGCCACCCCAACCTTCAGCTACCAACACCCAGATCAGTCAGCAGCCATCAACATGGAGGCAAGACCCTCCACCAGCAAAAAGATTATGACTCGTTGAAGGCTCAGATGATGGTTAGCATTTTTTAACAATAAAGTATTTTTTAAATTAAGGTATGTACACTGTTTTTTTTTTAGACAATGCTATTGCACACTTAATAGACTACAACATAGTGCAAACATAACTTTTATATGCACTGGGAAATCAAAAAATTTATGTGACTCACTTTATTGTGGTATTTGCTTTATTGCTGTGGTCTGGAACTGAACCTGCAGTATCTCTGAGGTATGTCTGTAGTTCTATTTTTGGTTTTTTGAGGAACCGCCACACTGTTTTCCATAACAGCTGTATCGTTTTGTATTCTCACCAGCAATGAATAAGGGTTCCCATTTCCCCCACATCTTTGCCAACACTTGTTATTTTAAGCTTTTTTGTTTTTGTTTTTTTTATCTTAGCCATCCTGTTGCTGTTGTTGTTAGGTGCCCTCAAGTCAGTTCTGATTCATAGCAACCCTCTGTACAACAAAACAAAACATTGCGTGGTCCTGTGCCATCCTTGCAATCATTGCTATATTTGAGCCCCTTGTTGCAGCCACTGTGTCAGTCCATCTCTTCGAGGGTCTTCCTCTTTTTTGCTGGCCCTGTACCTTACCAAGCATGATATCCTTCTCCAGGCATTGGTCCCTCCTGATAACATGACCAAAGTATGTGAGACAAAGGAGCATTCTGACTGAATTTCTTCCAAGACATAGCCATCCTAGTGGGAGTGAAATGGTATCTCATTGTGGTTTTGATTTGCATCTCTCTGATGGCTGATGATGCTGAGCATCTTTTCATGTGTTTGATGGCCATTTGAATTTCCTCTTTGGTGAAATGTCTATTCAAGTCTTTTGCTCATTTTATGGTTGGGTTATTTGTCTTTTTGTTAAGTTGTTGAAGTTTTATATGTATTTTGATTATTAGATTCTTGTTGGATATATGGTTTCTGAAGCTACTCTCCCAGTCAGTAGCTTGTCTTTTCACTTTTTTGGTAAAGTCTTTTGATGAACAAAAATTTTTAATTTTTATGAAGTCTCTCTCTTTTTTTTTTTGTCTTTTGTTGTTTGTGCTTTTATTATATTAGATAATCCTTTGTTAAAGGCATTGCCTGACATCATTGCCTCTGCTTTTTCTTTTAAGCATTTTATGATTTTAGTTTGTACATTTAGGTCCTTAATCCATTTTTAATTTGTTTTTGTGTATGGTATGAGGCATGGATCCTATTTCATTTTTCCGCATGTGTAAATCTAATTTTTGAAATGTGAAATTGTAATATGATAAGAGTAGCATTAGCCGTGGACAGGTAGGTTGCATATGTGTTACTCATATTTCTCTGTTCCTGACAGCCTGGGTTCAAAATATAATTGTCATATATCAGGCATTTCAAATTAGCAGGAATGGTGGTATTGGAACAACTTTCTAGCTATTTGTGAAGAAAATAAAGGTAAATCATTACCTTTATCTTCTATGAAAAGAAACAGCAGATAAATTTAAAATTTTTAGTAAAATACTAAACTGTAAAAGCACTAAAAATATATGAATATTGGTGAATATTTTTATACTCTTAGGGTAAGTAAAAGTCTTTATAGCATGACACAAAAGCAGGACCATGAAGCAAAATATTGTATGTGAGTATGTTAAAAAGGAAAAAAGAAAAACTTTTATATTTCCCAAAAAAAGCCATAAAGCAAAGTCAAAAGTAAAATAAAAAGCTAGAGGAATATATTTAAAATATATATGATAAAGAAATAATTTATATTTCTATGCTCATTCAATTTAAAAGGAAGTTGTACATCCTTGCTGTAATCAGATAAGTAAAACATTTTTTTTAAAAAGACATAATTTCTCAGCTAGAAGAAGATTGTCAAAAATATTTTTAAAAAATCAACATATCCAGAGACAGTAAGCATTTAGGGAGATGAGCCCTCGTATAGAATTAGTAGAAGAATAATTGCTACCATTTTTCTTCATGTTTGGATAATATGTACTAAAACCATAAAATACCAAGCCCATTGCCTTTGAGTCTATTCCAACTCACAGCGTCCCTATAGGACAGAGTAAAACTGTCCCATAGGGTTTCCAAGGAACAGCTGGTGGATTTGAACTGCTAACCTTTTAGTTAGCAGCCATGGCTCTTAACCACTGCACCACCAGGGCTCCATATGTACTAACCCTCAAAATGGGCATACACTTCTCGGAATTTACCCTAGGAAATTTTAAGAAAATCACAAATTAATATATGTGCAAAATGTTTATTGTGGCATTGTTTATAATAGTAAAAAACTGAAACAGTCTGAATGTTCAATAATGGAAGTTTGGTTAAATATATTATGGCTCATCCATATGATAGAATACCTTACTGCTGTTAAAAATCAGCATCTGAATATGTTTTTGTTGACATGGAAAGTTGTTCATGATATACTGCTAAGTGAGAAAAACACATTAGACAACAACTTGTATAATAATTTCATACACTCACAAACACACACACACATAAGCCAGATTAGTAGCTAGAGTCCCCATTGGGGTTAAACTAGCTTTAGATCTGGTGAAACTTGAATTGGATTAACACAACCTCCAAGGTGTTTGAGAGTTCAACACCTACCCTGAGGTTTCCTTCTTCATTTTTCTGTCTGACTCTGCACTTCCATGCCCTCATGCGTTGGTCTTGTTTCACCACATAAAACCCAGTCTTTTCACCAGTTTCCACAATAAGTTCATTCTCAGCAAGCCTTTTGTGAGTTTTTGGTGACTTTATTGAAGGATTAAGGATCTTGGAGGTGATCTCTCAGACCCCACCATCTCAGTAGCTCCTTTGCCTTTCTCTTGCCTGATTTCTCGGAAGCTTTGGTAGTAGCCAGCTCCTGGCCCTGAGAGGAGGGTGACTCAGCTTCTTCTTTTTAAGGCATTACCTCCACAAAGCAGGCTCTCTCTCAAAGAGAATAACATTTTCTCTTCATCATAGATTTGTGTATGTACATGTATGTATGTGTGTATATATGTGAACTAAGTGTATTTCAAAATCCAGGAAGCTATTATTCAAAAGTTAATGGTTTCTATCTCTACATAGTGGACGCCTCAGTGACTTTTATTTTCTTCTTCATGCTTTTCTGAATTTCTTGAAATTTTTATAAGAATTGAATTGTGTCTCACAAAAAGATATGTTAAAGACCTAACCCCTGCACCTGTGAATGTGACCTTGTTTGGGGAATAGGGCCTTTCTTTGAAGATATTATCAGTTAAGTCATACCGGACTATGATGGGTTCAAATCCTAATCTTTTCTCAGTTGTGTTTTATAAAAGGGCAGAAAAGACATAGAGAATCACACAGCAGGAAGACAGACATCATGTGACAACAGATGCAGATGCATCTATAAGCAGCAAAGAAATGCCAAGAATTGCTGACAGCCTCCTGAAAGTAGGAGAGAGGCATGGAACTGTTCTTCTCCCAAAGTCCTCAGAAGGAATTGACTTGGTCAATGCCTGATTTGTATTTCTAGCTTGCAGAACTGTGAGAAAATAAATTTCTGCTCTTGAAAGCCACCTGGAACCCTGGTGATGCAGTGGTCAAGAGCTACAGCTGCTCATCAAACACAGTTCAAATCCACCAGCCACTCCTTGGAAACCCTGTGGGACGGTTCTACTCTGTCCTGGAGGGTCACTATGAGTTGGAAGCTACTCAGCGGCAATGGGTTTGGTTTTTTAAAAGCCACCCACTTTGCAGTATTTTGTTATGGCAGCCCTAGGAAACTAAGACAAGCATGTACTGCTATTATAGTAAGAAAAAATAAGAAGTAAACAAGAGAAAAAATATAAGAAAATAAAATAATATAAATATAAGAGAAAAAAATAAATCTATTTCAGTTTTAAAGAATAGAACCATAATACTGATAACAAAGTAGTATTTCTCTGGATCTGTCCACATCTGCTCTGAGAAACCCAGCTCCTTCAGATTTACCCAAAATTGTTTGAGTAGTCTCCATGCAATATCTCACGTGCACCCTGAAATCAGCCCCCTGGCTGTCCCGTGTGTCTACCATTTCCCTCCTCTCCTGTGGTTATGTCCTCTGCCAGTGCCAGTGCCACTGCCAGTGCCTCAAGGGGCAGCTCTCCTGACATTGCTCATGGAAGACTCTGCAGTATAGCTGGTGGATGCCTGCCAACATATCAGCCAAGGGTGTTAAGTAAGATCTCACCAAGGCCACCGTCTTCTATCTTTGCCCAAATTTACCTTTTTCTACTGAGTTTTCCTTTTGCAGCTACCACAGAGGGAGCTGCTACCTTCCAGAGATGGTAATCACCTCTTTTCCCCTTCTGTATCTTTGGTAGAAAGGAAAGATAAAAAATAAACCTGTCTTAATATCCAAACCAGTCCTGCAGTTCTCCCTCCTCCTCAGGTCAAAAAGAACAAAGGACCCCTGTATCCCTGCCTTCCTGGAAATCTTACTGCAAGGCCCCATGAGGAGCCAGCCTGGAGCAGCTACAAGAATGGCTGGACCACCCACACAGAAATGACAAGCGTCTCCAACTCCCAGTCTGCTTGTTTGGTGGAGTCATGGGGAAGCAGATAGAAGTGCCCCAGGTAGACTATGGCAACTGTTCTGCCAGTTTCAGTCAGTTGGAGAGGATATGTCAATATACCCTGTCAACCCCATCCCCCACAAGAGCCCAGCCTGGCAGCGGAAGAGTCAGTCTTTACAGTCAGCCTCTACTGAGGCTGGGCAGGGGAGCACTACCAAAGCCATAAGTGGTCTCCTAGCATGGCCTCCACACGACTTAACCTTAGGATGGTGAATACACATTAATCTGGGGTCAGATCTCAAAGTGCCAGTGCAGCAAAAGAGCCACAGTAGATGACTGTGTTTCCAAAGAGAAAAACAGAATCTCAATATCCATGGTAAATTGGCTGACCTCAGGCTGGATCTAGCTCACGGATGTGTTTTGTGTAGCCAGTCACTATTGGCCTGCTTGGGTTTGAAATTTTTATATTAGTTGCCAGTATTTAGAAATTGGAAGATTAAAGAAATGAATACATACTTTCCTACAAAGACTTATGCATGAATATTCACAGCAGCTTTATTTGTAATTGTCAAAACCTATAAACCAAATGTCTACCAACAGGTGAATGGATAAACCAATTGTGATAATGAAGCATTATCCAATGAAGCACTATTCAGCAATAAAAACAAATGAATTATACATGCAACAATATGATTCAACCTTGATTATTGTGCTGAGTAAAAGAGGCCAGAAAATAAAAGCATATATTGTATGATACAATTTATATAAAATTCTAGAAAAGTCAAAGTGATATGTAGTGACAGAAAGCAGACCAGTGGCTTAGGAATGGGGTGGATGGAGGGATGGATTGCCAGGGGGTGCAAGAAAACTTTTGGGGCAATGGAAATGTTCTGTATGTTGTTTGTGGTGATGGTTTTATGGGTGTATACATGCATCAAAAACCATCATATTGACCACTTAAGTATGTACACTTTTTTCCACATAAATTACACCTAAGTAAAGTAGAAATATAAAAAAATTGAGAAAATTTATATACAAATTGATATACCTAGCTTTCCCTGAAAGTCAAAATATCTGACATCATTTGGCTGACATTTTCATATGCCAAAAGTCACAGGAAGTAACAGCTTCTCTTTAGGTGGGGCAGAACCTCTCTGGTTTGCCATAGGACTCTGCACAGGACTCTGTTGTTTACCCAGCACTCATTACATGTCCATTGCCATTCATTTAACGCTTATTTTTTGAGAATCTAATACATAACAAGTCTCATTCTAGGTATTGGGGGATACAAGGAATACAGGAATGAATAAACAGGCAAAAATGCCTAATCTCATGAAGTTTCCATTTTAGTAAGGCTGGGAAAGGAGAGACAGACATTAACCAAGATAATAAGTAAAGTATATAGTATGTTAGCTGGAGATAAGTACAAAGGAAAAATAAAAAATAAAGCCAGGAAGAAGTATAGAGAGTGTCAGAGCTAACATGTTAGATTTGAAGCCAGGAAAGTCCTCACTGAGAGGTGACTTTTGAGAAAAGAACCTGATGGAGGTGAGGGAGTGAGCCATGCATATATCCCAGAGAGGACATTTTATCCAGAGGCAATAGCCCATTCAAAAGATCTAAGCAGAAGAAGCTGCCCAGTGTCTTTGAGTAACATCAAGGAGGCTAGTCTAGCTTAGAGAAGAGCAGGAGGAGATGAGATTAGAGAGATAACAGGGTAGAGATAATGTGAGTCTTGTACACTGTTGAAAGGACTTTGTCATTTACTGAGTGAGATGGGAAGCCTTCAGAGGGCTTTGGAGTTGTTGGTTTCCTTATAGTAGAGCTAAGAGGAAAGGAAAATATTTTTTGTAACCATGTCGTCACTCTGACCCCTATGGACGTCTGAATTTGCAATTCCTGTCCTAATTTGGAAACCCTGGTGACGTAGTGGTTAAGTGCTTAAGGTCAGCAGTTCAAATCCACCAGGTGCTCCTTGGAAACTCTATGGGGCAGTTCTCCTCTGTCCTATAGGGTCAGTATGAGTTGGAATTGATTCGACGGCTATGGGTTTATTTTTTCGTTTTTGTCATAGTTTATCTGAGTGTCATGATATATGATGAAATGTCAGCTTTCCCCACTCAGATAGGCCAAGTCAGTCATGCTGACTGACTTTCAGGAAAATGCTACCTTTGATGGCCTCTAGTCTCTAGTCTTTGAGGCTTCTTCCTACCACACAGCTCTTCCACCCCTTATAGTTACACCTTTCCCTCCCTTGCCTCCTACTATCAGTATTTCCTAGCCACCTCATCACTTGGGATCTTTCCAATTTCCCTTCTACAAAACCCCTGCTCCAGAGGCCCCATCCAGGAAACACATTCTAAGCAGCCTGGCAGAATGCAGTTTGAATTAAACAAATTAGACCAAAATAATCAATGTAAATTTGCTCCTAAATTAATATCCCCAGTCACAGATGGCAATTCAAATTTATGTGAATAGTTGATGACACCAGTTGATACAGTGATCTACATATATCTACCTTGTTATAGAATCTTCTAGAGCTTATGATTATTTCAAAATATTTGGACCCTGAGGAAGCATCAAAAGGGTTGAAAGATTATGGATGAAAGATAGAGTAGATGTACTTCTTCCTATTACTCCCTCTAGGTATAGGTAAAATTCCTGGACATTGTATATAAAAGAAATACAGGAACACTCTGAAAGGTAGAAAGAAGAAGACAGACAAGCTAGGGACCCTAAAACAAAGGAAAAAAAAATTGAAAACAGCGAAATACAAATGACATCTTACCAATAATGTGAAAAAATAATTTAAATAGCAGCAGAATTCTCATCAGAACCATGGAAACCAGAAGGGAGTGGCAGAACATTTTTCAAGTGTTGGAAGAAAAGATTGTCAACCCAGAATCCTATACCCAGCAAAAATATCCTTCAAGAATGAAAGAGAAATCAAGACATTCTCAGGTGAAGGAAAACAGAGAATTTGTTTCCAGCATACCTACATTAAAAGAATGGCTAAAGGAAGTTCTTAAAACAGAAAGGAAACGATAAAACAATAAATCTTGGAACATCAGGAATGAACAAAGAACAACAGAAAGGGTAAAAATACAGGGAAATTTAATAAAATTTCTCCTCTTGAGTTTCTAAATTATGTTTGACAGTTGAAGCAAAAATTATACATTGTCTAATGTGGTTATCAATCTATGTAGAGGAAATATTTAAGACAATTTTATTATAAATGGGGGAAGGTAAAGGAAAGTAAAGTGAGGTAAAGTTTCTGCTACACTTCAGTTGAGCTATTAAATGTCAACACCAACAGATAGTGATAATTTATGTATGTATAATGTAATAGGAAACCCTGGTTGCATATTGGTTAAGAGCTACGACTCTAACCAAAAGGTTGGCAGTTCAAATCCACCAGATGCTCCTTGGAAACCCTATGGGGCAGTTCTACTGTGTCCTCTAGGGTTGCTACGAGTCGGAATCCACTCGACGGCAATGGGTTTGGTTTTTTTTTTTTTCTTAAGTATAATTTGGTATAACTAGAACCATTAAAAGATCTGTATAGATACACTCAAAATGCTATAGATAAAATAGAATTCTAAAACATGTTCAAGTAACCTACAAGAAGTCAGGGAAAAGAAACCGGGGGGTGGGGGGGAAACATAGGGAACAGACAATAAGCAAAAACTAAAATAGCATGCTTCACCTCTAACATAGCAATAATTTTTTTTTAAATGGATGATGGATGGACAGGGTGCTATCCTATTTTCCTTAGAATCCTATTATTTTGTGCTCTAAACCTTCATTTGTTAAAATGTAGGCTCGCACTCTCATATACATCCACATGGTACCATTCTCCCCCATGATTTTCCATTGCTTTGATTTATTGTGTACTTGAAATTGTTCTTCAAAGCTGCAGACCTTAGAAACTGGAGCCATAACTGGTCAGGTAGGGTTTGCAACTAAATAAAGGTATGATATAATATTTAGTACTTCCTCCAAACCAAGACTTTCCAATTATTTCAGAATTAAAGTAAGCCTTTTTTTTTTTTTCCCTACTCTACCTCTGCCCCTTAACCAGGTGTGAGGACAGTGTTACAATGTCACCAGCATGAGGTTCTCCCTACAATGTGGTTGAAGATGAGATGAAAGAATCTGATGTAGGTGCATCTGAAGTACAAAATCATCTCCTTTTCTCCCTCCATCATCCCTGAGGTAAGTGAACTAATTCTTAGAAACTCAGCTTCCTTTTACATAAAAAGGGGATTATATCTACTTTGGGAATTAAACAAGTTTGGTAAATATGAATGTGTCTGGCGTAGAACAAAGTAAACAGTAGGTATTTAATATTAGTTTTCCTCTTTCTGTCTCAGTTTTCTGTTTAGCAGACAAATCTAAAAATCTTTAAAATGGAGTTCTGCTACACATTTTCATATTTTGTTAAAACAAATGTGAACCTGAGTATAATCCTAATATACAGATAATTCGGAGAAGAAATGAGTACAGTTTTTAATCATATTGATTCTATCACTCAGCTGTAGGGTAACTGTATACTGCATCTTTATGCAAATGACGCACACCTTCTACGTTTGTTTGTCAACCGCACCCTCCCCCTGCGGGGTATTTTCATAAGCACACTATACTAATTTTTTTTTACAGCAACATGTGAAAAATAATTGGCATAGCAGTACTTATGAAAAATACCTCACAGGGAAAGGATGCAGTTAGCAAACAAATGTAGAAGGCACGTGTTGTTTGTGTAAAAATTTGGTAATCTGTTACCCAATTTGGAACACATTTGAAAGTAAGAGGGGACACTATTAATACGTTATCCCAGGACATCAGATATAAACCAAGACTGTCATGGACAAATCAGGATCTATAGTCACAGATCAGGTGTTCAGCTGTGACCCAAGAGCTAAATCACAAATGCATCAGAGTAGTCAAAATGAAGATCCCAAATTCTGGTCACTCAAGTTCATGCATTTTATTTATGAGAAAATTCCAGTAGCTCTTAGCAAACCTATTTACTCTTATTTTACACTAAATCCATCAATATTGCTTTTTTGTTTTCTAATTCTTGAGGACATTGACTACAACAAAACACGGCAACGGATAGAAGGGCAGCAAGGAAGGCATTGTAACCATGTATAGAAGACCTGGGATCCAAAAGTATAACAGTTTAGAAGTGAGGGCAAACAGTTTCACACACTTTAATAGGCAGGAAATAGCTGTATTATAGAACAGTGCCAGCAGTCATACTTATAATGGTGATCTTGAGTCACTAAGAAAAATTTGACTCATGTTCACGTTATATTGTTTACTGAGTTAGTAAAGCATGAACTGCATTACTGTCCAGAATGTTTATTTTGTTTTGTTTTTCAAGGAATAAATGTTTAGCTGTTTGAAACAGCCAGTTAGAAAATGTAATGTGCTTAAACCCAAGCTGGGCGTAATTAAACCCAGTTAGCTTAAACCCAGGCTGGACCTACCCTAAGACTCAGAGCTATGTGAACATGACCAGGAAGGTTGTGGAGAAAGCCCATGGATCTCCTTGAGAAGGAACTCCAACCGAGGAAAAGGGAGCACTTAACAAGAAAAGGTGCCAGCACAGTGGTGACTGAATGAGAGGGGCATTTCTGAGAAAGCATGGTTCTTACCATTACCTGGCCCACTTCCTCCCTTTCCTCCTACACTCCTTCACGTTTCAGGTCTGTGCCAGAGCCCTGGAGAGAGGGGTTGTAACAGACATTAAATGGTAGCTGAAAGCACTGTGACACCCCATGGGACTTGGAAAGGGCTAAAAATCCCACAGTAGTGGGTAGAATCCAAAGTCAGTGAAATAATTTGTTTACCTTTGTGGTGGCCCCAGACTGATGGGGTCTGAGATACACAGAACTCAAATTCACTTGGAGATCTGGATAGCTGAGATTTTACTGTGCATTGTAAGTGGAACCTACTCTCCTTATGCTACTGTTTGCCACGCTTGAAGACTTTACTCATAGATTTTTTTTCTGATGATAAAAGTAATACAGTTGACGTAGTCCCACTTGATATAAAATTAAAATCACAGAATTGTGAAGAAAAAAAGAAAAAATATGTATATATATATTCATTTCCTTCAGGGATGTGAGCAAATGTGGGAGGATAAAGGCAGAACAAATGGCTTAAAGTGGAAGAAATTACAGAGATAATAGGGCCTGAAAAACTGTTAGAATGTTCTGAATCTGTAACTGTGAATTTTTTTAATATTATCATCCTGGGACCACTTGTGGTGATTGTGTGTTCATGTTCAATTTTCTTTATATTCCACTTATAGGGGAAGTTATTTGGTGAATAATGTCTTTGGAGACTGAGATTCTAACAAAATTGTTATACTTTAGATGAATTTTGTTTAAATTACTATCCTGGTAACTTTGACAAAGTTTATTTATCTATAAAGCTGTTATCTTTCTGGAATAAATTATTAAAATGTCTCCCTCGGTAAATTGGCTGTCATTCAAATATTGAAAATGTAGAGATGTGTGTGTGTTGTGTGTGTGTGTGCATGTACTCATGCTGGTTCTGGGATTAATTTTAAATATATGAGAATGATTTGGCATATAACTGATTTATTTTAAATAATCAAGAGATAATTTTAAATACAGTATATTTTACCATTAAAATAGTAATGCACAATGTTGGAGTTTGAAGGAATCCTCAAAATGATACCTCTCTTCTCCTTGAGTTCTGAAATAATATCAAACAAAAGGACAGATATGAAACCCAAATATTCACCATAAACTACTGATTTTATTTTTCCAAAATAAAGCCTATATTGGAAAAAGGGGCTTATATCTGTAGACAAGCAAGCTTTCTGATACTGGAAACAGAATTAGACAGACCTTGCGTCCCAGCAGCACTGGGCAGGGCTGTCCTCTTCCAATAGAGGAGGGGGGCACATGTTCTCTTTTGGGTAGCTCACTCTAGAAGGAAAGCAAAATGAAGAGTCTGTGCTATGCATGCCCATTTTCTCCTTCAAACTCACGGATTTGTTAAATGAGTGGAGAAACAGGAGAAATGTCACGTAACGGATTTCCTCCATGTAGAAAAACATCAGTTGTGCTCCCCCAAAATATGCACTAGCTTTGTGTTCTCTTAACTATTAACCCAGGGGTGTGATCACCCTTTAGAGGGAAAAGATCAGGAATCTGTCGGTATAGTCCTGTGCTCCTGCTGTATGGATGTTTCTTCACTATTAATGTCTATGCCTTTGACAATCATCCTGGGACCACAGGGGAGAAGTTTGTTTTTGCCCCACAAAGGCTTTTTTTTTAACTTAATATTTTATTGTGTTTTAGATGAAAGTTTACACAGCAAATTAGGTTCCCATTTAACAATTTTTCTACAAATTGTTCTGTGACATTGGTTACAGTTTTTACAGTGTGTCAGCATTCTCATTATTTCTTTTCTTTTTTTTTTTTTTTTTATTGTACTTCAGGTGAAGGTTTACAGAACAAATAGTTTCTCATTAAACAGTAGTACACATATTGTTTTATGACATTGGTTAACAACCCCATGACATGTCAACCCTCTCCCTGCTTGACTTTCTTTTTTTTTTGGTGAAAATATACATAGCCAAAGGTACACCATTTCAAAAATTTCTACATGCACAGTTCAGTGACATCGACTACGCTCTTCCAATTGTGCTGCTATTCTCACTTTAGGAGAAAGTTTACAGAACAAAATAGTTTCTCATAAAACAGTACACATGTTGCCTTATGACAATGGTTAACAACCTCACCACACATCAACACTGTCCTTACTCAACCTTGGGTTCCCTATCACCAGCTTTCCTGTCCCCTTCTGCCTTCTAGCCCTTGTCCCTGGACTACTGTGCCTCATTCATCCCATTTTGTTTTATGGGGCTGTTCAATCCCCAGTTGAATGGTGAAACTCGGAAGTAACTTCACCACTGAGCGAAAAGGGTGTCTGGGGGCCATACCCTTGGGGTTTCTGCAGTCTCCTTTAGGCCAGTAAGTCTGGTCTTTTTTGTGTGTGTTAGAATTTTGTTCTACATCCTTCTCCAGCTCTGTCCGGAATCCTGTTGTGATCCTGGTCAGAGCAGTCAGTGGTGGTAGCCGGTCACCATCTAGCTGTACTGGACTCAGTCTGGTGGAGGCCTTGGTAGCTGTGGTCCATTAGTGCTTTGGACTGATCTTTTCCTTGTATCCTGTTCTCTTCGTTCTCCCTTACTCCCGAAGGGATGAGACCAGTGGAGTATCTTAGATGCTACTCACCAAGAAGGAATATAGAACATTGTCTTTATTAACTGTATTATGCCAATTGAGCTAGATGTTCCTCGAGACCATGGTCCCCACAACCCTCTGCCCAGCACTTCAGTCCCTCAGGGAGTTTGGATGTGTCTATGGAGCTTCCATGACCTTTCCTTGTACAAGTTGTGCTGGTTTCCCCAGTATTGTGTACTGTCTCACACTTCACCCAAGACAAGGTGTTTGATTTTTAGAAGATCCCAGTTATCTAGCTTATCTTCTGGGGTTTGTGTGTTGATGGCTATGGTTTGTATCCTGTTAATTCCATGTATTAGGGCCTGTAGCGTTGGTCCTATTTTTTCTTCTATGAACTTTATAGTTTTTGGCTTTATATTCAGGTCTTTGATCCATTTTGAATTAGTTTTTGTATATGGTGTGTGGGTCTTGTTTCATGTTTTTGCAGATGGATATCCAGTTTTGCCAGCACCATTTGTTAAAAAGACTGTCTTTTCCCCATTTGATGGACTTTGGGCCCTTGTCGAAGATCAGGCAACCGTAGGTGGATGGATTTACCTCTGGGTTCTCAATTCTGTTCCATTGGTCAATGTATCTGTCCTTTCGTTGTACCAGTACCAGGCTGTTTTGACTACCATAGCTGTATAGTAGCTTCTGAGGTCCGGTAGTGTGAGTCCTCCAACTTTATTCTTCTTCTTCAGTGGTGCTTTACTTATTCGGGGCTTCTTCCCTTTCCATATAAAGTTAATGATTAGTTTTTCCATCTCTTTGAAGAATCTTGTTGGTATTTGGATTAGGATTGCATTGTATTTGTAAATTGCTTTCAGTAGAGTTATCATTTTCACAATGTTGAGTCTGCCTATCCATGAGCATGGTATGTTTTTCCATTTATGTAGATCCCTTTGGGTTTCTTGCAGTAGTGTTTTGTAGGTTTCTTTGTATAGGTCTTTTATATCCCTGGTTAGATTTATTCCTAAGTATTTTATTTTTTTAGGGGCTATTATAAATGGTATTGTTTTCCTGATTTCCTTTTCATTGTTCTCTTTATTGGTGTATAGAATCCAGCTGATTTTTGTATGTTTATCTTTTATCCTGCTACTCTGCTGAATCTTTCTATTAGTTCCAGTAGATTTCTCACAGAGTCTTTAGGGTTTTCTATATATAGTATCATAGCATCCGCAAACAGGGACTGTTTAACTTCTTCATTACCAATTTGGATGCCCTTTATTTCTTTTTCTTGCCTTATTGCTCTAGCTAGAACTTCTAGTACAATGTTACATAGGAGTGGTGATAAAGGGCATCCTTCTCTTATTCCTGTTCTCAAGGGGAATGTTTTCACCCTCCCTCCATTAAGAATGATGTTGGCCATTGGTTTTGCATAGATGCCCTTTACTATGTTGAGAAATTCCCCTTCTATACCTATTTTATTGAGAGTTTTTATCAGGAATGGGTGTTGGACTTTGTCGAATGCCTTTTCTGCATCAATTGAGATGATCATGTGATTCTTTTCTTTCCTTTTATTTATGTGATGGATTATGTTGATTGATTTTCTAATGTTCAACCATCCTTGCATACCTCATACAAATCCTACTTGGTCGTGGTGTATTATTTTTTTGATATGATGCTGAATTCTATTGGCTAGAATTTTGTTGAGAATTTTTGCTTCTATATTCATGAGAGATATTGGTCTGTAATTTCCTTTTTTTGTGGTGTCTTTGCCTGGTTTTGGTATCAGGGTTATGCTGGCTTCATAGAATGAATTTGGAAGTGTTGTTTCCTTTTATATCCTCTGAAATAGCTTGAGTAGTACTGGTACAAGCTCTTCTGTGACTTTTTTGTAGAATTCTCCAGTCAAGCCATCTGGGCCAGGGGTTTTTTTTGTTGGGAGTTTTTTTTATTACCTTTTCAATCTCTTCTCTTGTTATGGGTTTGTTTAGATTTTCAACATCACTTTGTTTTAGTTTGGGTAGGTAGTGTGTTTCTAGAAATTTATTTATTTCCTCTAAGTTTTCAAATTTGTTGGAGTATAGTTTTTCATCATATTCTGTTATGATCCTTTTTATTTCAGTTGGGTCTGTTGTAATGTCCCCCATTTCATTTCTTATTTGGATTATATGTGTCCTCTCCTGTTTTTCTTTTGTCAGTCTGGCCAGTGGTTTGTCGATTTTGTTGATTCTTTCAAAGAACCAACTTTTGGTTTTGTTGATTCTTTCTATTGTTTTTCTGTTCTCTATTTCATTTAGTTCTGCTCTGATCTTTACTATTTCCTTTCTTCTGGTGGCTGTGGGATTTTTTTGCTGTTCTCCTTCTATTTGTTTAAGTTCTGTAGTTAATGTTTTGATTTTGTCCCTTCTTTTTTGATGTGTGCATCTATTGCTATAAATTGACCTCTGAGGACTGCCTTTGCTGTGTCCCAGAGGTTTTGGTATGATGTGTTTTCATTCTCATTTGATTCTAGGAATTTTTTTATTCCATCTCTGATTTCTTCTATTACCCACTGATGTGTAAGCAGGGTATTATTCAGTTTCCATGTAATTGATTTTTTTTCCTTGCTCTTTCTGTTGTTAATTTCTATCTTGATGGCATTGTGGTCAGAGAAGATACTTTGAATTATCTCAACGTTTTGGATCTTGTTGAGGATTGCTCTGTGGCCTAAGGTGTGTCTATTCTGGAGAATGTTCCATGTGTGTTGGAAAAGAATGTGTACTTTGCAGCTGTTGGATGTGTGTTCTATATATGTCTTGAGGTCAAGTTGGCTGATTGTGCCCTTTAGGTCTTCTGTATCTTTGCTGAGTTTCTTTTTAGCTGTTCTGTCCTTTACTGAGAATGGTGTGTTGAAGTCTCCTACTATTATTGTGGAACTGTCAATTTCTCTTTTAAGTGTTGTTAGAGTTTGTTTTATGTATTTTGGAGCCCTATCACTGGGTGTGTAGATGTTTATTATGGTTATGTCGTCATGATTGATTGTCCCATTAATAATTATATAGTGTCCTTCTTTGTTTTTTATGGTGGATTTTGTTTTAAAGTCTATTTTATCTGAGATTAGAATTGCCACTCCTGCTCTTTTTTGGTAGCTTTTACCTTGATATATTTTTTTTCAAGCTTTGACTTTTAATAAATTCACATCCTTCTTTCTAAAGTGTGTCTCTTGTAGACAGCATATTGATGGATCCTGTTTTTTTATCCATTCTGTCACTCTCCATCTCTTTATGGGTGAATTGAGTCCATTTACGTTCAGAGTAATTACTGATAGATGTGAGTTTGTTGCTGTCATTTTGTAGTACTTTCTTTTGTAGTGCTGACGTTTTCTTTGTTCTTCTTACCCTCCTGTGCTGAACTACTTTTGTTTGTGATTTTCTTTTCTTTTTTTTTTTTTATTTAATTTGTTTTGTTTTTGCTGAGACTTTACGTTTTTCCTCTTTATTTTTATGAGTATGTTTGTTAACTTTCTTTGTGGTTACCGTGAAATTTACCCTTATCTTTCTAAGTTTGAAGCAGTCTATTATTGCTTGGTATTGCCTTGCCTTCCTCTCCATTAGAAGGTTCTATACCTATACCATTTATTCCCTCTTTTATAGTTCTGATGTTGTTGTCATTTACAGATTAACTGCTCTGACTCCATGTTGTATTTCTTTTGGTTTTGGATAGTCCTTGAGAGTTCATTTTCTAGACTGGTATCTGGTTGGTACGATCCGGCATGCTAGATTCAGCTGTGAGCTGAAGTTGTTTGTTCTCAGATCAAAGAACTCCTGTTAAAAGTTTGGTTTGGTTTTTACATATTCCCTTAATTTCTGTTTATCTGGAAATGTCCTAATTTCACCATCATATTTGAACAAGAGTTTTGCAGGATAGATTATTGTTGGCTGGCAATTTTTTTCTTTCAAGGTTTTATATATGTCATCCCATTGCCTTCTTGCCTGCATGGTTTCTGCTGAATAATCTGAGCTTAGTCTTATTGTTTCTCCTCTGTGTGTGACTTCTTGTTTTTCATGAGCCGCTCTCAGGATTCTTTGTTTGTCTTTGGTTTTGGCGGGTGTGATTGTGATATGCCTTGGTGATTTTCTTTTGGGGGTCTGTCCTATTTGGGGTTCGTTGAGCTTCTTGGATGGCCATCTTTTCATCTTTCATGATATTGGGGAAGTTTTCTGTCAGCAGTTCTTCAGTGATCCTCTCTGTGTTTTCTGTTTTCTCCCCGTTCTGGAACTCTGATCACTCACATATTTTTGCTTTTGATTGTATCCCACACAACTCTCAGGGTTTCTTCATTTTTCTTTGTTCCTTTTTCTGAGTTTTCCTCAAACAGAGTTGTATCCATGTGTTTGTCTTCAATTCCACTTATCCTGTCTTCCACCATTTCAAATCTACTCCTCAGCCCTTTTATGACACTGTCCATTTCTGAAATCTTGTTGTTTATCTTTTGGATTTCTAATTGTTGTTTTTGTATAATTTCTAATTGTGAATTTATTTTTGCATTTTGTTCCTGAATTATTTTCCTGAATTTGTCCATTTTTTTGTCTGTATTTTCCATGAATTTGTCTGCCTTTTCCATGAATTTGTCTATTTTATCCTCATTTTTGTCTGCTTTTTGCTTCAACTCTTGGATAATTCTGAGTATTAGAGATTTGAATTCTCTATCAGGTAGTTCTAGTGCCTTTTCTTCCACTGGAAAGTCATCTGGTGTTTTATTTTGGACACCTACTGGAACCGTCCTGTCCTGCTTTTGTAAATGTTTTGTTATTGTCTGCTATCTTTGGGGCATTCAATAGTTATTTTTCTTGTTTATGGATTGTAGCTTTTTTTGTTTTTTCCTTTTTTTTAAATTTGGCTATGTCTGAGCAGGCGGGCTGTGTGTTCTTTGTTGTTTGCTCATCTGTGGGCACGATACCTTTCACCTCCTTCTCCAATTGTCAGGGTCAGTCACTCAGATATGGTATGGCAGGGCAGGTCTAGCTGAAGAGGAGTTGCTGGGATGTGTTGTTTGTGGCACTTACTACAGCCACCAAGGCAGGTCAGTAATCAGTGCAGGGCAGGTTCCGGTAGGCCTTGCCTGTGCTGCTTGGTGATGTGATGTTAAGCGCACAGTGCAGGTAGGCAGGATGGGGGGTGGAGATTGTGGTGTGTGGAGCTAAGATGGATATAGGAGAGAGGAACAGGAGCCAAAAACATACAAACAAGCAAAAAAGAGTGCTAGGGGAGCTTGCCGTTGGAGTGGAGAGATGAGAGGCTATGAAGTGGAGAAAAAAAAAAGAGGAAGAAGAAGAAAAAAGAATGAATAAATAAAAATTAGAAAGAAAAAAGAACAGCAAAGCTCCCAGGGATCCCACCAGTGTGGCTACGAGGTCTGGGGAAATTGTTCCCAGGTATTGCAATACAGCCTGGCTAGAAGGCATAGAGGTATTCAGCGCCAGGTATTCAGGGAACAGAAAGAGAAGGAAGGTATAGAGACATGAGAAACTGAGTAATGAAGAAAGGCAAAAAGAGGAAAGAAAACAAAACAAATTGAAAAAAAAAAGAACAAGAAAAGTCCCCAAAAAAAAGCAGGAAAAAAAAAACCCACAAAAAAGAAATGTGTTCAGGGATCCCTCTGCGCGTCTGTGCAAGCTGAGGGGGTAGGTCCCAAGCTGTGTAGCATTGCCCGGCCAGAACTGGCTCCCAGCTAGACAAAAGGAAAAGAAACAAACAGTTCAAAACAAACAAACAAAAGCTCCGGGATCCCACCAGCCCGGCAGCCCAGACTGGGAAGCAATTCCACACTTGAACGGAGCTCTGCAGCCCCTCAGGAAGAAGCAAAGATGGCACACGGAGCCAGGTATTTGAGTGAAAGGAGGGAGAGGTGGTGAGAGGTAAGGAAGAAATCAAAAGAAGCAGAAAAAGCAACACCAGCAGCCAACAAATGGCACTCAGGGAGCCTGCCAGTGCAGGCAGGTGGAATCCAAGCAGCCGGTGCTTCCTGGCCAAGAGACTGTGGCCTCGGGAAGCAGAGGAGGCCGAGTGGGGGTGGAGAAGGGTGCGGGGTGGGAAAGTGTATATCGAAAATTACTGGTTGTTTTATCTCCTGCTGGAAGCTCCGTGAAGCTGCTTTCTCATACCCCCTATTTGCTGATCTCTGACAGGAGTCCAAGATGGCAGATCCACGCTTCATTAGCTGATAGGGGACCTCTGCATGAATCTCTCTTCACTCTCTGTTCTCTATCAGTTTTCTGACTCCATTCGGTGCTTGGCTGAATTCTTTATCTCTTCGTTTGATGTTTTAGGGTTTCAAGATTGCTGTTTTCTCTGTTCGGCTTAGTTTTTTGGATCTTTGCTGTGGAGGGATGGTGTGGTGCTTCTGCCTAGAGCACTATTTTGCCAGAAGTCACCCATTCTCATTATTTCTATTCTGTTTGTTCTGTTTCCATTGCTCTAGCTTCCTGCCCCTCCTTGCCTTCTCATCTTTGCTTTTGGGTAAATGTTGACCATTTGGTCTCATATAGTTGATTGTTTAATGGAGCACATTACTTATGGATGATGTTGTTATTTTATAAGCCAATCTATTATCTGGCTGAAAGGTAACCTCCGGGAGTGGCTTCAGTTCCAAGTTCAAAGGGTATCTTAGGGCAATAGTCTTGGCGGTTCTTCTAGTCTCTGTTAGTCTTGTAAATCTGGCGTTTTTTAGCAGTTGGAATTTTGTTCTACATTTTTCTCCCATTCTATCCGGGACCTTCTATGTGTCCCTGGTCAGAACATTTGATAGTGTAACCAGGCACCATCTGATTCTTCTGGTCTCAGGCGAGAAGAGGCCATGGTTCATGTGGGCTATTAGTCCTGTGAACTAGTTTCTTCTTTGAGTCTTTGTTTTCCTTCATTCTCTTTTGCTCCAGATGAGTACAGACCAATGGCTGTATCTTGGATGGCCACTCACAAGCTTTTGAGACCCCAGACACTACTCACCAAACTAGGGTTTAGAACATTATGAACTGTGTTATGCCACTTGGCTGAGTTGTCCCAACAGACTATGATCCAAAGCCTTTTAACCTAGTAAACCAACCCCGCAAGGTGTTTGGATGTGTCTAGGAAGTTTCCATGTATGTACCCTGTATGTGCTTTATTATAGATATGAATATATATGCAGCACACAGAAACGTATATACATATGCCTACAGATACACCTATACATGCAAGTGCACGTACTCATATATGCCTTCCTATACACATACATGCATACATACCTACCTGTGTAACCACACACATATTTTTTGGTTGTTATTACTGTTGTAAAATTGTATATGTTATAGCATTTACCAAAATTGTCCCTTATTCTTCTGTACTTCTTATTGTCTTCATTTACGTTTGTCAAGTTGTGCAGACTTCACCATATTGGGTATTTCCTCTTCCATCACCAAAAATAACAAATGTCTGTTATCTAGAAAGTGACTCCCCCTTCTTTCCCCTCCTATCCTTGGGAACCATCAAAGAACATTGCTTTCTGGGTGTATACCTGTTCTTGACTTTTTATAAAAGTGAGACCATACAATATTTGTCCTTTTGTGAACCTTAAAGGCTTTTAAATGAGGCAGAACATTAAGTTCAAGGCCACTGTGAACCCAATTCTGAAAGTTCTCTCCCTATTTTGTTTCCCATTCCAAATCCTGAGCAGCCTCGTTTTCTAATGTAGGTTATTAAAGATTTACAATGAGAGAAAATGACATTAAGATAGCCCAAGAGAAAATTGTCAACATAGAAATATAAACATAAACTCCTGTCCATTATATAACTCCCAAAGAACAACTGAAGTTCACAAATTAAGCCCTGCTTACAAGATAAATCTAAAGGCAACGTGGTCCAAAGGACTTAAAAGACCAGAATCAATTTCCCTTGCCCTTGAGTGTTAAAGTTCAAAATCATTGAAATCCAAAATTTACCATCCTCAATTTCTTACCTTGTTCGGTTTTGTCGGAGGGATTCTCTATCATGGGTAAAATTGTGATTGTTTCAGCAGCTATAGCTTAGGCAGTGCTTTAATGGAATAAGTGTAGTTTTAGGAACTGCTGTTATTTAATGCCAAGTCTTTCATAAACTATTCTTATAAAGCCCAAAAAGTTAGTTAACAGGACATACAAGATTATCATAGCACTGCCCCACATCTACCAAATTTAAAAAATAATGCAATCCCCAGTCCCTAAGGCAACTAGCACCACCCCCACCCCCCCGCCCAAAAAAAATTATATTCCAGAACCCAAAAAGAGTTGACAAAAAAACCAGCAGAGACTCACTGGTGTTGAAAGGAGGAGGATACCTTCTTGGTTTGATCTGCATCATTGTGCTAGAGTCTATACCAGTTGTCCAGAGTCCATTACCTGTGGATTTAAAATCAGTTGGGAAATATCTGTTGGAAAGAGATTATTTTTGGAACTATTAATTTACCAATTTGGGAAAGAAATCCACCTATCCATACTGTCTACTCTCAGAAAAAGCATTTAAGATATGTAGAAATTTGACATTCCTCAGTCGCTAGTCTCATTTGAGGGGCCTTTCCATCCACTATTTTCAAAACCTCCTAAATATACATTTCCCCTTTGAGCCCCACGTTTCTGTTGTTGTTAGGTGCTGTCGGGTTGGTTCCAACTCATAGCAACCCAGAACGAATGTACAACAGAACAAAACATTCCCTGGTCGTGCGCCATCCTCACAATTGTTGCTATGTTTGAGTCCATTGTTGCAGCCCCTGTGTCAATCCATCTCACTGAAGGTCTTCCTCTTTTTTGCGGCCCTTCTACTTTACCAAGTGTTATGGATTGAATTTTGTCCCCAAAAATGTGTACCAACTTAGCTAAGCCATGATTCCCAGTATTGTGTGATTGTCCACCAGTTTGTCATCTGATGTGATTTTCCTATGTGTTGTAAATCCTACCTCTATGATGTTAATGGGCAGGATTAGAGGCAATTATGTTAATGAGGCACGACTCAATCTACAAGATTAGGTTGTATCTTGAGTCAATCTCTTTTGAGATATAAAAGAGAGAAGCAAGCAGAGAAAAAGACGGACCACCTACAACCAAGAATGAAGAACCAGGAAAGGAGCACATCCTTTGGATGTAGGGTCCCTGCACTGAGAAGCTCCTAGACCAGAGGAAGATTAATGACAAGGACCTTCCCCCAGAACTGACAGAGAGATAAAGCCTTCCCCTGGAGCTGGCACCCCAAATTCAAGTTTCTAGCCTCCTAGACTGTGAGAGAATAAAATTCTCCTTGTTAAAGCCATCCATTTGTGGTATTTCTGTTATAGCAACACTAGATAACTATGACACCAAGCATGATATCCTTTTCCAGGGACTGTTGCCTCCTAATAACATGTCCAAAGTACATGAGATGAAGTCTCACTGTCCTCACTTTTAAGAAGCATTCTGGTTGTACTTCTTCCAAGACTGATTTGTTTGTTCTTCTGGCACTCCATGGTATATTCAATATCTCTTGCCAGCACTATAATTCAAAGGCATCATTTCTTCTTCAGTCTTCCTTATTCATTACCCAGCTTTCACATGCACATGAGGCAAGTGAAAGTACCATAGTTTTGGTCAGGCACACCTTAGTCTTCAAGGTGACATATTTGCTTTTTAACACTTTATAGAGGTCTTTTGCAGCAGATTTGCCTAATGCAATACATGTTTGATTTCTTGACTGTTGCTTTCATGGGCTTTGATTGTGAATCCAAGTAGAATGAAATCCTTGACAACGTCAATATTTTCTCCGTTTATCGTGATGTTGCTTATTGGTCTCGTTGTGAGGATTTTTGTTTTCTTTATGTTGAGGTGTAATCCATACTGAAGGCTGTAGTCTTTAATCTTCATCAGTAAGTGCTTCAGGTCCTCTTCACTTTCAGCAAGCAAGGTTGTGTCATCTGCATAACGAAGGCTGTTAATGAGTCTTCCTCCAATCCTAATGCCATGTTTTTCTTCATATAGTTTGGCTTCTGGGATTATTTGCTCAGCATACAGATTGGATAATTATGGTAAAAGGATACAACCCTGATGCATACCTTTCCTGACTTTAAACCACACAGTATCCTTTCATTCTGTTCAAAAGACTGCCTCTTGGTCTATGTACATGTTCCTCATGAGTACAGTTAAGTGTTCTGGAATTCCTATTCTTCAAAGTGTTATCCATAATTTGTTATGATCCACACAGTTGAATGCCTTTGCATACTCAATAAAACACAGGTATAACATCTTTCTGGTATTCTCTGCTTTCAGCCAAGAGCCATCAGACATCACCAATGATATCCCATGTTTCTAGGTAAAGGATATTTTCAGAAGTATTATGCTATAAAATGAACACGTGTTAAAGATTTCATTTAACTCATTAATTAATGAGAAGACCAGGCAACTAGTTCAAAGGAGAAGTCAAAGAAGCACAAAGTTTTCTGAAATAAGGAATGTTGAGATGAATGTGTGTTTGGATGCACAGGGGATATGAGGGTTGTTCTTCCACTGGCATGCCTATAGATAAGAAATATTTTGCATTGCTATCTGTTATTTTCAATTTACAGCCTTGTAAAATAGCTCCCACAAAATCAGAATCAGATACCCATAAAGAGTGTTAGTCTAGACACAACATAGCTACTTATTTTCCATCGGAGCATATATTTTAATCTTATTGGTGTTGTTAGTTGCCATCAAGTCGATTTTTGACTCATAGAGACCCCATGTGACAGAGTAGAACTGCTCCCATAGGGTTTTCTAGACTGTAATCTTTACAGAAGCAGATTGCCAGGTCTTTCTCCTATGGAGCCACTGGGTGCATTCAAATCACCAACCTTGGTTAACAGCTGAACACTTAACCGTTGTGACTTGAGTGTCGGCTTTACCCAATCACATAGAGCCCATTCTTTTGTGAGCGGCCCTGTTTTGTCTTTGGTCATTGAGGCTATTTCTACTACTTATTGCTATCAGGCCACTAGTCCTAAGAACTCTGCCTTCTGATCTGAGCCATATTGAGATCACGTGGTGGGGAGTGATTCTTGACTCTGTGGACAAGCCCTGTGAAACCAGGGTTAGCTCCTTCATAACTCGCTTCTCCATCCTGGATGCAGAATGGAACTGGGGGCAGTTCACCTAGCACTCTGTACCATGGACTGGCATTCATAATTGAAACCTCTGCAACACACACGCAACTCAGCTGTACTGCAGTTTAAAAGCAGTAAAAGCAATCTGCTTTAAAAGCATCTCCAAAGACTCTAATTTTCCCGTACAGCCATGCACTGCATACTGTCCGTTCGGGCAGTGTCTGACCACATATACATCCATGGTTCCATAAGATTATAAGAGAGTTCAGATATCCCAGTCAGAGAACGGGATGTAGTGGAAGTAACCAGACACAATGAAGGCAGCAGCTTCCCAGTGGCTGTTTAGTCAGTACAGGTACACTGCAGTATCCCATATAGCTTTGCTAAGTACAGGCAATCCCTGGTTTTGAAGGGCTGACTTACATACAACCTGTAGTTGCAAACCAACTCCCATAAAGCCTATTACATTAAAAATTTTAGGTACATACAATGCTTCATAATAACAAATAGGCGCTACTTTGTGCACATAAAAACATTATTGTTATTATTACTGTATTATTATGTTAAAGATGTTTTAGTGTATCTGAAAGTGTTTCTTTAATGTTTTTATGCATAGAAAGTCCTCTTTAAAGTGTTAAAAAGCAAAGATGTCATTTTGAGGACTAAGGTGCACCTGACCCAAGCCATGGTATTTTAAGTCCCCTCATATGCATGTGAAAGCTGGACAATGAGTACGAAAGGCCAAAGAAAAATTGATGCCTTTGAATTATGGTGTTGACGAAGAATACTGAATACACCATGGACTGCCAGAAGAACGAACAAATCAGTCTTGGAAGAAGTACAGCCAAAATGCTCCTTAGAAGCGAGGATGGCAAGACTTTGTCTCATGTACTTTGGACATGTTATCAGGAGAGACCAGTCCCTGGAGAAGGACATCATGCTGGTAAAGTAGAGGGTCAGTGAAAGAGAGAAAAACCCTCAACCAGATGGATTGACACAGTGGCTACAACAGTGGGATCAAGCATAGCAGCAACTGTGAGGATTACACAGGATTGGGCAGTGTTTTGTTGTACACAGGGCCACTATGAGTCGGAACTGACTCAGCAGCACCTAACAATGACAACAAATGCATGGAAAGGTACACTATATACTAATACAAACATTTGAATAACTGGTGTTAGATATGAACTGTACCTAACTGTTCCAACACAATTTAACTTAAAGACAGATTTAGGAACGGAACTAGTTTATAATGCAGGGATTGCCTGTATATAATATGATGTTTGTACAATGTCCAAATCACATAATGTCCTATTTATATCATGGACAGTAAGCGACACATGACTATTTGGATTACTGCCTCAGCTCCCGCAGCTATTAAGCCCTCTGAGGCCCCACTGGTCCCTACGTAGAACCCCAGGGGGCCAGATGGAACAGGAATGCCTGTGTAATCCAAGGACAAGTTGCAACAGCCTATACAATCAAGCCACCACTATTTGCTCAAGGCTACACTTAGGGATAGTACCTTTGTTGAGGACAGCAAGGCCAGTGTCTGCTTACTCTCCAAGCCCCTCATGGCTGTCTGCTGAAGCCATCTGTGGACCCCGTGCATTTGCTGGGCCCGCCTCCAGAGAGACAGCCACGCCTGTGGGTAAAACCTTCACAGGCAGCGGTAACCAGCAAGTTGAAAATATTTCATGGTCCAAAGGACAGAGTCTCTGGTCTAGGCCACAGCAGTTAAAGCCAGCTGTACAGCTGCTCAGATTGACTGCATCAAACTGCCGAGGTGAAAAATCTAGCCCCACCTAAAGCTTCCACCTAAGACTGTCATTTGGTCACTCAGATTTATGCCACTCCTTATCTATTTCTACAGGTTTTCTGCAAATGCCCCAGAGCCTAACACTCCCCTGAATTTAACTCACCCCCTCCCTATGCTGTAGCACCCCCATTCCCCACAGGGCAGGGCCAACTGGAGTGAGGGTTCCTGTAGGCAGCTCAGCCCTAAGAGGGCAAGGAAGGGGCAGGTCTATGCAGCCAGCTTCTGCTATACTCCTCAGCTGGGAAACACTCTTCTGGAGGTGAGGAGTGAAGGAAGGGCTAGAAAGAAGCCAGAAGCATCAGGGCTGATTGTAGTGCCCTCCCATAGAAGGAAATAGAAGAGTTAGAAATGACTACTCCACCAGCACAAAATAATACCATCAGCTTAAGATACACCACAGTTTCCTGTATCACCAAGACAGAAGAAAGGGCTGTCCTTTACACCATGTCACACCATCAGCTATAAGACACATCCCAATTAGAAAGAAGTTAAATATGAGGGGAAAAAGTGATTCTTAGAATCAATGAAGTATAGTAGTAATAATATTAATAGCCAAAATTTAGGAGTAGTTACTATGCACCAGGCACTGTTTCATCTCTTTACTTATATTGTCTCATATAATCCTCACAAGAAGCTTATGAAGGCAGATGTTATTATTACCCCCATTTTACAGAAGGAAATAGAAGTACAGTGAGATTAATAACTTGCCCCAGGTCACATAGGTATTAGATAGTGAACCATTCAGTCTGAGTCTGAGTCTCTACTCTTACATCATTATAGCTCATCTGGAAAGTACAGAAATATATATAGAAGCAGGGGGGAGAAAATCATTCATCATGCCAACACCAAAAGACAGTATCATAAATTTCACACCATTCCTCCAGTATTAAAAATAATATAAATTTTCTTTGAAACTTTTAATCATCAATATTCTGGAAGCAATAGTTTTTACAGGACTGAATGGAATTATTAAAAAATACCACCCTGAAATTTCTGTCCAGTGTTCTAAAACAGACTTAGTCTGGGTCCTTTGGACTCCAAGGTTTTTGTTGGGAGCCCCAGGCTTGCTTTGCACTTTAATGGGTTAATCCAAGCCTTTCCATGGTTTACCCCATTTTCATCTGGTGCTTAAGAAGGTCAGCCAGTAGTGTGTTTCTTCTGTTAGTGCCTGGTGCCTCTCTTAGACCCTAGACACTGTAACACGATATGCTGAATTCTTGCAGAAAATGATCCCAGACCCCTTGAGACACCATATGGCAAGCAATCAGATTCACCACAAAAACATGACTCGAATTTCTGGGCAGCCTGCAGCCTCAGAGAACAAAGCTCTTCAAAGGCCCTGGAGCACTTGCAGCTGCCAGCAACTGGATCAAATGGGCATCTCCAGGAGAGAGGATGACCATCAGCCTGCCCCAAAGGATGTCTAATGCCTGAGAATGCAAACAGGGCTTGAAGCATGTGCAAAACAAAATTGGGAAAGTTTAATGTTGAAGACCTTGCCTATACTTACAACATCAGCCACACACACACTCAGAAAACTCAGGCAATGGAATACAGATTAACTAAATTTTACATGCATACATTAAAAATATTACGTTGGGATTCCTCCCCCCACCCCCACCCCCCACCCCTTAAATCCACAGAGAAGGAAATTGATGTGGTGCTTTACTCTGTCTGGACTTCCAAAGACCTTCATATGCGATTGGGAATGGCTTTATATAGGAATAAATTTGTAGAAAGTACAAATGTTCTCACATTGGATGTGGTGGTGAGGAGTAGGGTTTGGCTACATTCTCAGAGACTAGGAGGGTTTGTGAGGAATATAAGGTGTTGATTTTTCATTTTAAAGATAATATAAAAATCACTTTTGTTGTTGTTGTTAGGTACTGTTGAGTTGGTTCCAACTCATACCAACCCTGTATGTACAACACTGCCAAGTCCTGGGCCATCCTCATGATGGTTATTATGCTTGAGCCTATTCTAGCAGCCACTGTGTTAATCCATCTCATTGAGGATCTTCCTCTTTTTTGCTGACCCTCCACTTTACCAAGTATGATGTCCTTCTCCAGGGGCTGGTCCCCCCTGGTAACATGTTAAAAATATGTGAGACAAAGTCTCGTCACTTTACGTGTTATAAAGAGCTAACTCACATTTGAAAAATATTTTTTGTAGAGTAAGACTTTTGTTTCTTACAGTAGTATTTCTCCTACTGAAGGCAGTGAATATATTCTTGGGAATTTATGAGAATTTTCTTTTTATTTTAAAAAGTCATGTCGTTCTCAAATTTGAGAATTATTGGTCTGATACATTAAAAAAAAAAAAAATCTAAAACTGCAATCCAAAACAAAAAAATTAGCCCACTGCTGTCAAGTTGATATCAACTCATAGCAACTCCGTATGTTAAAGTAGAACTGCTCCATTAGGTTTTTTTTGGCTGTAATCTTTATAAAAGCAGATGACCAGGCCTTTCTGCCACAATGCCACTGGGTGGGTTCGAACCACCAACCTTTAGGTTAGAATCAAGCGCAAACCATTTGCACCACCCAGGGACCTTAAAACTGCAATACTAAAAAAAAAACACCACTGCCATAGAGTCAATTTCAACTCATAGCAACCCTATAGGACAAAGTAGAACTGCCCCATGAGGTTTCCAAGGTATGGTAAATGTAAACTGCTGACCTTCTTGTTAGCAGCTGATCTCTTAACCACTGCCACCAGGGCTCCAAAACTGCAATAACTGCCTGTAATTTGGGGTTAGTCCCTCTTTATCTCAGTTTCTTTGCTACAGAACTTCCTTTCACCCTCTCCCTTAAATGAGATATAAAATCAGGTAAAATCCGTATGTTATATAGCTCACTGAGTGGAAAGATGCAGATTAAATTGTTGTTGTTGTTAAGTGCCATCAAGTCGGTTCCGACTCATAGTGACCCCATGTACAACAGAGTGAAACACTGCCCGGTCTTGCACCATCCTCATGTTTGTTGTTATGCTTGAGCCCATTGTTGCAGCCACTGTGTCAGTCCATCTCATTGAGGGTCTTCCTCTTTTTCACTGACCCCCCACATTGCCAAGCATGATATCCTTCTCCAGGAACTGGTCCCTCCTGATAATAGGTCCAAAGTATATGAGACAAAGTCTCGCCATCCCTGCTTCTAAAGAGCATTCTGGCTATACTTCTTCAAAGACAGATTCGTTCATTCTTTTGACAGTCCATTATATATTCAGTATTCTTTGCCAACACCATAATTCAAAGGCATCAATTCTTCTTCAGTCTTCCTTATTCATTGTTGAGCTTTCGCATGCATATGAGGTGATTGAAAACACCATGGCTTAGGTCAGGCGCACCTTAGTCCTCTGAGTGACATCTTTGCTTTTTAACACTTAAAAAACTTCTTTTAAGCATACTTCTTGAGTAGGAGTGCAAATCACAACAGATAAGAAAAAAATTTATTCTTACCCAGAAGTGGTAAGCTCTGTGGGGGTGAGGGTGAGATCAGGGGCTAGGTGCTCAGAACCAGCTAAGCTCAGAGCCTCTGGGGCAGAACTTCGGGGCTGTGGTCAGCACTGGAGGACTGGGCAGGAGTAGCAGTGGGACTTCTGTTTCAGCCAGTTGAGCAGAGTAAACCTTTACAGAGAGGACTTCTGTAAAGTGCAAGTAAAAGTGCATGTAAAGGTACCCAGCACAGTGCTTGGTACAAAACAGATGCTCCATAAATGTTTGTTCCTTTTGCATCTTTAATTCAAACGCTGAAAAAGCTGAGCAATTTGGTTTGACTGGAGTGCTTTTTTTACTTATATCCTGGATAAGCTTTTGTATCACACTGACATGTACCCCAGATATAGGACAAATGAGCCAATTCACATTCGACAAGCCTGCATGGGTACATATTGTATGCTAGAAACATGTGCTAGGTGATTTTATAGATGCAACCGCAGATCTGCCCAAATACTCCAATGTTCTTGGTCAATCTGTCTTTTAACATCCAAATAATAACCACAGTCCCATTCCATATTACTCTGGAAGCTCAAAGTTTCTTGGAGGAAACTCTCATTCTCCTAGTGGCTTTCTGTTCCCTCTTTTTCTGAACTCCCACTTCTGGCTCATTTCTCTACCACCTCTCACTTTTGACCCTGACAAATGCACTTTATGCCACAATGTGGACACAGCTTTTTCTCCATCATTCCTCAAAGCACCACTGTACCAGGCTATTGTGCCCCTAGAATGAACTCTGCTTCTTCTTTAGAAAAGTGGAAGCTTACTACTCCTTTTCTGCATTGGATTCTCACTCCAAAAGTGTCTTTCTACTCCTTGTTGTTGTTAGGTGTCGTCAAGTCAATTTTCGACTCATAGCAACACCATTTAACAAGTAAAACTGCCCACAGGGTTTTCTAGGCTGTAATCTTTACAGGAGCAAATCTCTAGGTCTTTCTCCCATGGAGTGACTGGGTGGTTTTGAACTGCCAACCTTTCAGTTAGTAGCCAAGCGCTTAACCGTTGTGCCACTAGGGCTCCTTTTCCTTAATCTCCCTTTAATTCCTGACCCCAGAGAAGTCACCCTGCCTAGAAGGAGACAGGTCCTCTCAGGCCAGCCCTCCTACTATTGATTCTGTACCTGGATTCAGAATGCTGAGTACACAGATTTCTTCTGATGACTATAAATGCCTCCAGAGAAGTTGAGGACTTTCAGAAAAAAGGAGAGTTGTGTTACATTTAAGATTTTACAAAGTCTTGATACTATAAGGAAACCCTGGTGGTGTAGGGGTTAAGAGCTACAGCTGCTAACCAAAAGGTCAGCAGTTTGAATCCACCAGCTGCTCCTTGGCAACCCTATGGGGCAGTTCTACTCTGTCCTATAGGGTGGTTATGAGTCGGAATCAACTTGACAGCAACAGGTTTGGTTTTTTGTTGTACTATAAGTGCTATCCCAGTTACTTCATTTTAATAAACAAAATAGTATTTGGACACTCTATCAATACATATTGTGGCTGCATATAAAGGTCGCCAGATGGACTCCATTAAAAATAAAGGCAGAAAATAAATTAACACAGATTTAGTAATCATAACACAGTTCTGATCAAATGTTTTTGTAAACAAACTTGTAAAAATTACTTTTAAAAGCAGCACAGTAGGAGGTTAAATTGTGATGATCAGAGGCATTTATATTTTCAGGAGGAATTAAAAACATTTTTATCCTGCTGTTATGTGAATATATACTTGTGGTTTGCTTTAGGTTTATGTTCTGTTGCATATGATAGAAGCCTGACTACAGGACTACAGGGGCTTAATCAAAAAAATATTTAATTCTTTTCACTTAACGATAAGTTTGAATATAAACAGTTCAATTCTGGTACAGCAGTGCCATTAAGAACCAAAACTGCTTTTCAGTTCCCTTTCTACCATCATTGTGTGGATTTAGCTCTTATGATTGCAGGATGACAGCTCTACCTCCCAGCTTCATGTCCACATTCCAGGTAGAAGTAAAAAGGAAGGGTGAGCATCAGAAGGCAAAAGTCAAAAAGTTGCATGCAAGTTGAGTACCCCTTTTATGAATAATTTTCCCTGAAGCTCCACCTACCTCTCACTGATCAAAAGTTGAACTGTGTTATGTGACCAACCCTAGCTCCAAGGGAGTCTGGGAAGCTGAATATTTCAAACTGGGCACATTGCTGCATCCAAACAAAACAGGAGTTCCATAATTAAGGTGAAGAATAATGGCTATTGGGAGAGTCAAATGAGCAGTGTCTGCCATAGCATCATACAGAGATTCAAAGCATGCTATATTGTAAGCAGTTTACATAGAAGTGAAGATTATGTATTCTGGAAAACGGATGACTCTAGTGATTACAAAGACAGGTAAACCACCATGTGTCATACTTTAACATGCATACAAATCTCCTGAGGATCATGCTTAAAATGTATATTTTGATTCAGTAGGTTTGGTGTTCTAACAAGCTCCCAGACCAAAATACCAAACTCATTGACATTGAGCCGATTCCAACTCATAGTGACCCTGCAGAACAGAGGAGAATTGCTCCCATAGGGTTTCCAAGGCTGTAAGTCTTTATGGAAGCAGACTGCCACATCTTTCTCCTGTGGAGCAGCTGGTGGGTTCAAACTACCGACCTTTTGGTTAGCAGTCGAGTGCTTAACTACGCCAATGCTGTTGATCCATGGATACTTGTAGCAAGATGTAAAACTTGCATATAAAGAGTTTTAGTAAAATGGTTTCTTGCTATGGTAGAGTGAGAAAAAATAACATTTCTAAATTGTACATTATTTTATACAGTATGTAATTTTAAATATGCATAGCAAATTAGTAAGTGAAATTGTTTAAGTAAACACATAAAAATTTCGTCTCTTTCAGTGGAAGTTTATATTCTCAAGATAGCCCCTCAAAAGCTTGCAGAAATTAATCTTCTCAGTGGAATATTAGAAGAACATTTTATTTGAAGTTGCTTTTTATCTAGATATATTGAGTAATTTTATAATCTTGTACTATGTCCTATAACTTTAATGATCTTCTGGATTCCATATTTGACTCCTGGAGCCACTATTTGGGTCACACTCGATAACACAGGCCATTTCCTACCAGAGGTAGTGAGGAAAAAAAATAAAGAGCTGTAGTTTCAACTATAGTACTTATCTGTTCCTTATAACAAATTACCCCCAATTTACCGGCTTAACACAACCATAATCATTTATTATCTTTTGTAGTTTCTGTGGGTCAGGAGTTTTGGTGAGGCTTGGCTAGACTCTTCTGGCTTGGAGTGTCTCATGAAGTTGCTGTCTGATGTCAGCTGGGACTAAAATCATCTGAAGGCTTGACCGGGGCTGGAGAATCCACTTCTAAGGTGGCTCAGTCAGTTGGTGCTGGCTGCTCGTGGGAGGCCTCAGTTTCTCTCTATGAGGGCTTCTCTACAGGGCTGCTTGAGTGTCTTCACAGCATGGCAGCTGGTGTCATCCAGAATAAGCAATTCACAGCTTCACGAATGAAGCTGGAGTGTCTTTTATGACTTAGCCTCTGAAGTCATACAGTATCACATCCACTCTCTTTTATTGGACACACAGACCAGCCCTGATTTCAGTATGGAAGTAGACTATACATGGGCATGAATATCAGGATGGGAAGCTCATTGAGGGCCTTCTTACAGGCTGGCTACCACAGTCTAGCTCTGCCATTAACCAGTTGTATGACTTTGGGCAAGTCCCATAACCCCTCTGGGCATCACTGTCCTCATCTATAAAATGGAAAATAATAGTCTCTACCTCATGCAGTTATTAAGCACTTAATAATAATTCAGTATACAGTGCTATTGTTAGTTGCTGTCAAACTGCTTCTTAGGGTTTTTAACACTGACCTTGAGAGGCAGGGCAAAGATGGTGGAATAGATAGACACTTCCTGCTGTCTTTCTTACAACACAGACCCAAAAAACAAGTGAATTGATTATATATGACAATCTAGGAACCCTAATCATCGAAGACAAAGCTGAAGAATCAAACAGAACAGCAGGTGGAAGGAGAGACAGTTCAAAAGCAGTGGAAAAGTACAGATCGTGAGAGCGCCATCACCCTGTTAGCTGAGTCTGCCCAGTGCACACGGCTGAGGCAAGCAGCATCATTCAAAGATGAGCACACCACATTGGGTGCAGTGAAGAGCAGCAAATCTCCATGCACCTCCAGAACCAAGTAGGAGTGACACCAGACCTGCAAAATTTAAGTGCAAGCTTCTAACCAATGGCATGGGGTCAAAATAACCCCGCCCCCTACCAGAATTTCACAGTGGAGAAGTCCTTCCTTCCCCTCACCAACTCCCTACTCGGCTCACTCTGACAACAGTCCTGCAGTATTCAACAATAGCCATGCCCCCTAGGCCAGGAACTCAGAGCTCTCAGCATCCACACCAGTCTTGCAGCTTTAAAAAATGCCATGCCCCCTAAACTGGGAACTCAGGGCTGGACAGAGGCCCTGCCCCTTAGCCTAGCCACTGACATAAGTGGTCCATGGTCTTGGAGTGCCCTTCACCCCTGCCCAGACCTGTGTGGGCTGATTCAACACTGGGTGCCCTCACTGGCATAAAAATTTGCCCTCACTGCAAATTCATGACATTTGACACCACCCTGCTCCCTAAGCAGGGGCCTCGCCCACCCACACTGGGGGCCTGAGGTCTGCCAGTACCACCAACTTCATCTGGCCACCGATGACAAGGGTCTAAGAATTAGTGGCACCTCCCAGTCCTTCCAGTCAACAGCACTGGATGCCCAAGGATGGGCTGCTGTACATCCCTACAAGGTACTCTAGGGAGCAGGGACACACCCTCCATCCAGACACTGGGGGCAGCTGTCAACCCCCTGCCTTGCTCCACACATAGCCCCTCACTGCAGCCAGATACCCATACCTGTTCCAAACACCCCTACACAGCCCTGCCTGCCTAGGACTGTAGGTGAGAATCTGCACCACATGGTGACCAACAACCTGGACACCTGTCTGTGCCACACTCATACAAGAAAAGTGAACACACTCCTGGGCTTATACACCCAGTAGCTGCTCTGACCACCTGGAGACAGGGCATGAGAGCTTCAGAGATGCCAACAACCAAAGTGGCCCACGTGCAGAGCCTATTTTGGCATATCAAAACAAAAAACAAAGCCAGGATACAGTAAACAAACATGCAATAAATAAATAAGTATAATAGCTTATTGATGTCTCAGAGACAACAATCAATATCAAAACACATAAAGAAGCAGGTCAAGATAGCTCCAGCAAGCAACCAAAATAAAGAACCAGGAAACCTTCTGGAGGCAATGGAATTAGCTGAGACAGAATTCAAAAAACTAATATGCAGAGCTCTCCAAGATATCAGGAAGGGGATCAGGCAAACTCAGACCAAGCCAAGGAATACACAAACAAAGCAATAGAAGAATTCAGGAAAACAATACAAGAACAGAATGACAAATTTAACAGGCTGCTAGAAACCATAGACAGCAACTAGAAATCCAAAAGATTCACAATAAAATTTCAGAATTAGAGGACTCAATAGGTCATAGGAGCAGAATTGAGAAAATGGAAGTCAGAATTAGTGAGATTGAAGCTAAATCCCTTGACATCAATTTCTTTGGGGAAAAATCAGAAAAAAAGAATTTAAAAAATGAAGAAAACCTAAGAATTATGTGGGACACTATCAAGAGGAAAACTGATGGCGTAGTGGTTAAGAGCTATGGCTGCTAACCAAAAGGTTGGCAGTTTGAATCCACCAGCTCCTTGGAAACCTATCAGGCAGTCCTACCATGTCCTATGGGGTCTCTATGAGTCAGAATCTACTCAACAGCAACAGGTTTGGTTTTGGTTTTATCAAGAGGAAAAACCTACGAGTGATCAGAGTACCGGAACAGAGGGATAACAGAAAACACAGAATTATTGAAGATTTGTTGGCAGAAAACTTTCCTGATATCATGAAAGACAAGAATATGTCTATCAAAGAAGATCAACCAACCCCACACAGGGTAGACCCCAAAATAAAGCTACCAAGACATATAATCAAATTTGCCAAAACCAAAGACAAAGAATCTTGAGAGCAGCTAGGGAAAAAATGAAAAGTCACCTACAAAGAAGAACCAATAAGACTAACCTCTGACTACTCAGCAAAAACCATGCAGGCAAGAAGGCAATGGGATGACATATATAAAGCCTTGAAGGAAAAAAATTGCCAGCCAATAAATATATATCTAGAAAAACTGTCTTTCAAATATGATGGCAAAATAAGGTCATTTCCAGATAAACAGAAGTTAAAGGAATTTGTAAAAACCATACCAAAATTACAAGAAATATTAAAGGAAGTCCTTCAGTTAGAGAACCAACAATATCAGACAACAATCCAAGACTAGAACACAAGACAGATCAACCAGTTATGAACCCAGACAGGGAATTCACAATAACAAATCAAAGTTAAAAGACTGAAAATAGAGAACCAGAGACATCAATATGTAAATGATGACAATGTCAAAACAAAAAAGAGGGAATAAACAGTCTAGTCCTAGAACTTCCAAATGGAGAGGAAGTTAAGGAGATATCAAGAAATAAAAGATTGGTTTAAACTTAGAAACACAAAGGTAAATTTCAGGGTAACCACAAGGAAGCTAACAAACCCACCCATCAAAATAAAAAAGAAGAAAAATATAAACATTCAGGAAGCACAAAATCAACAATATTGAAAAAGATGAAAAGAAAATCCATAAAGAAAAATAGCACAGAAAATTAAGTGGAATAAAGAAACTGTAAACATCACAAAAAAAAAAAAAAATCAAAATGACAGCAGTAGACTCATACCTGTCAATAATTACACTGAATGTAAATAGCCTAAATGCACAGTAAAGAGACAGAGAGTGGCAGAATGGATTAAAAAACACAAGAGACAAACCTTAGACACAAAGACATAAACTAAAACTCAAAGGATGGAAAAAAATGTATCAAGCAAACAACAACCAAAAAAGAGCCGAAGTGGCAACATTAATCTTCGACAAAATAGACTTTAAAGCAAAGCCCACCATAAAGGATAAGGAAAGACACTATATAATGATTAAAGGGTCACTAACCCCAGGAGGACATAACCATAAAAAATACATACACACTCAATGACAGGGCTCCAAAATACATAAAACAAACTCTAACAGCATTGAAAAGAGAAATAGACAGCTCCACAATAGTAGCAGGAGACTTCAACACACCACTTTTGGTGAAGAATAGAACATCTAGAAAGAAACTCAATAAAGATACAGAAGATCTAATTGCCATAATCAGTCAACTTAACTACATAGACATGTACAGAACACTGCAACAACAGCTGCAAAGTATACATTCTTTTCCAACTCACATGAAACATTCTACAGAATAGACCACATTTTAGGCCACAAAGCAAGGCTTAGCAGAATCTAAAACACTGAAATAATACAAAACATCTTTTCTGATGACAATGCTATAAAAGTAGAAATCAATAACAGAAACAGCAAGGGAAAAAAACAGCGAATACATAAAAACTGAACAACACCTTGCTCAAAAACTACCGGGTTATAGAGGAAATCAAGTATGGAATAAAGAAATTCATAGAATCAAGTGAGAATGAAAACACGTCTTACCAAAACCTTTGGGACACAGAAAAGCAGTGCTTAGAGGTCAATTTATAGCAATAAATGCACACATCCAAAAAGAAGAAAGGGCCAAAATGAAAACATTAACCCTATAGCTCAAAAAAATACAAAGAGAGCAACAAAAGGAGCCCTCAGGCACCAGAAGAAAGGAACTAATAAAGATTAGAGCAGAAATAAATGAAATAGAGAATAAAAAAACAATTTTGTCAACAAGACAAAAAGCTGGCTCTTTGAAAAGATCAACAAAATTGAAAAACCGTTGGCCAAACTGACAAAAGAAAAACAGGAGAGGAAGCAAATAACCTGTATAAGAAATGAGATGGGTGGTATCACAGCAGACCCAACTGAAATTAAAAGGATCATAACAGAATACTATGAAAAATTGTACTCTAAAAAATCTGAAAACCTAGAGGAAATGGACAAATTTCTAGAAACACACTATCTACCTAAACTAACACAAACCGAGGTAGAAAAACTAAAGAAACCCATAACAAAAGAAGAGATTGAGGAGATAATTAAAAAAAAAAAAAAACTCCCAACAAAAAAAAACCCCGGCCCTGACGGTTTCACTGGAGAATTCTACCCACTTTCAGAGAAGGGTTAACACTAGTACTACTAAAGGTATTTTGGAGCATAGAAAAGGAAGGAATACTCCTGAAATCATTCTATGAAGCCAGCATAACACTGATACCAAAGTCAGACAAAGAACCACAGAAAAAAGAAAATTAGAGACCATGAACATTACATCCCTCATGGACATAGACACAAAAATCATCAACAAAAGTCTAGCCAATAGAATTCAACAGCATATCCAAAAAACACTACATCATGACCAAGTGGGATTCATACCAGGTAAGCAAGAATGGTTCAACATTAGAAAATCAATCAATATAAACATCATATAAACAAAACAAAACACAAGAACCGCATAATCCTATCAATCGATGCAGAAAAGGCATTTGACAAAGCCCAATACCCATTGCTCATAAAAACTCTCACTGAAATAGAAATAGAAGGGAAATTCCTCAACATAATAAAGGACATTTATACAAAGCCAACAGCCAACATCATTCTAAATGGAGAGAGACTGAAAGCATTCCCCTTGAGAACAGGAACCAGATGACGGTGCCCTGTATCACCACTTTTATTCAACATTGTGCTGGAAGTCCTGGCCAGAGCAATAAGGCAAGAAAAAGAAATAAAGGGCATCCAAATTGGTAAGGAAGAAGTAAAAGTGTCCCTATTTGCAGACAATACGATCTTATACACAGAAAACCCCAAAGAATCCACAAGAAACTACTGAAACTAATAGAAGATTTCAGCAAAGTAGCAGGATACAAGATAAACATACAAAAATCAGTTGGATTCCTCTACACCAACAAAGAGAACTTCGAAAAGGAAATCACCAAATCAATAGCCCCCAAGAAGATAAAATACTTAAAAATAAATCTAACCAGAGACATAAAACACCTATACAAAGAAAACTACAAAACACTACTGCAAAAAACCAAAAGGCTGACAGAAACTGGAGAAACCCCGAGAGTAGGGCCCCTGGACACCCTTTTAACTCAGTAATGAAGTCATTCCTGAAGTTCACCCTTCAGCCAAAGCTTAGACAGTCCCATAAAACAAAACGAGCCTAAAGGGGGACACCAGTCGAGGGGCAAGGACTAAAAGGCAGGAGGGGACAGGAAAGTTGGTTATTGGGAACCCTAGGTCAAGAAGGGAGAGTGTTGACATGTGGTGGGGTTGGTAACCAATATCACAAACAATATGTGCACTAATTGTTTAATGAGAAGCTAGTTTGTTCTGTAAACCTTCATCTAAAGTGCAATAATAAAAATCAATAGAAGAAATGCCTAACAAAAATAATGGCATTTCTATACCCTGACCTGAATATCTTAATAAAATCATCTATACCTATGGATAATGGAAAATATGTGTGCCTCTGGACAATGGGGAAACTCTCCTCTACTTCCTTTTCTCCTAAAAAGAAAGAAAGAAACCAAAGGAGACCTACGTAAGTGGAAAAACATACCATACTCATTGATAGGAAGAGTCAACTTTGTGAGAATGTCAATTCTACCCAGACTGATCTACAGAAACTGCAATCCTGATCCAAATTCCAACAGCAGTTTTTAATGAGTTGGAGAAACAAATCACTAACTTTATATGGAAAGGGAAAAGGCCTCAGATAAGTAAAGCATTACTGAAGAAGAAGAGCAAAGTGGGAGGCCTCATGCTACCTGATTTTAGAACCTATTTTACTGCCCCAGTGGTCAAAACAGCCTGGTACTGGCACAATGACAGACATATAGACCAATGGAACAAAATTGAGAACCTAGACGTAAATCCATCCACGTATGAGCAGCTGATATTTGACAAAGGCCCAAAGTCTGTCACATGGGGAAAAGACAGTCTCTTTAACAAATGGTGTTGTCATAACTGGATGTCCATCTGTAAAAAATGAAACAGGACCCATACCTCACACCATACACAAAAACTAACTCAAAACGGATCAAACACCTAAATACAAAATTTAAAACAATAAAGATCATGGAAGAAAAAATAGGGACAACGCTAGGGGCCCTGACACATGGCATAAATAGTATACAAACTCTAACTAACAATGCACAAACACCAGAAGAGAAACTATGTAAGTGGAAGCTCCTAAAAATCAAACACTCGTCAAAAGACTTCACCAAAATAGTAAAAAGAGAACCTACAAATTGGGAAAAAAATTTTGACTATGATATATCCAATAAGAGTCTAATCTCTAAAATCTACAATTAGTGCAACATCTCTACAACAAAAAGACAAATAATCCAATTAAAAAATGGACAAAGGATATGAACAAACACTTCACCAAAGAAGACATTCAGGCGGCTAACAGACACATGAAAAAGTGCCCATGATCATTTCAAAGGGTGGCTCTAGAAGACAAAGCAAAATATTATAATGACATGTGCAAAGACCTGAAGATAGAAAACCAAAAAGGAAGAACATGCTCAGCATTCCTCAAGCTGAAAGAACTGAAGAAAATATTCAAGCCTCGAGTTGCAATATTGAAGGATTCTATGGGAAAAATATTAAACGACGCAGGAAGCATCAAAAAAAGACAGAAGGAATACAGAGTCACTATACCAAAAAGAATTGGTCAACGTTCAACCACTTCAGGAGGTAGCATATGATCAGGAACTGATGGCACTTGTCATGGATTGAACTGTGTCCCCCCAAAATATCTGTCAACTTGGCTGGGTCATGATTCCCAGTATTGTATGATTGCATACCATTCTGTAATCTGATGTCATTTCCTTATGTGTAGTAAACTCAGTCACTATGACGTAATAAGATGGATTAGTGGCAGTTATACTGATGAGATATACAAGATTGGATAGTGTCTTAAGCCAATCTCTTTTGAGATATAAAAGAGAGAAGAGAGCAGAGACACATGGGAACCTCATACCACCAAGAAAGCAGTGCCAGGAGCAGAGCGCATCCTTTGGACCTGAGATTCCTGCTCAGAGAAGTTCCTAGACCAAGGGAAGACTGATGACATGGACCTTCCTCCAGAGCCGACACAGAAAGCGTTCCCTTGGAGCTGACGCCCTGAATTTGGACTTGTAGCCTACTGGACTGTGAGAGAATAAACTTCTCTTTGCTAAATCCATCCACTTGTGGGATTTCTGTTATAGCAGCACTAGATGACTAAGACAGTACTGAAGGAAGAAGTCCAAGCTGCACTGAAGGCATTGACAAAAAGGAAGTCTTCAAGAATTGACGGAATACCAATTGAGACGTTTCAACAAATGGATGCAATGCTGGAAGCACTCACTCGTCTATGCCAAGAAGACAGCTACCTGACGAACCGACTAGAAGAGATCCATATTTATGCCTATTCCCAAAAAAAGGTGATCCAACCGAATGCAGAAATTAGTGAACAATATCATTAATACCACACGCAAATAAAATTTACTGAAGATCATTCGAAAGCAGCTGCAGCAGTATATCGACAGGGAACTGCCAGAAATTCAAGCCCGATTCAGAAGAGGATGTGGAATCAGGGATATCATTGCTGATGTCAGATGGATCCTGGCTGAAAGCAGAGAACACCAGAAAGATGTTTACCTGTGTTTTATTGACTATGCAAAGGCATTCGATTGTGTGGATCATAACAAGTTATAGATAGCATTGCAAAGAATGGGAATTCCAGAACACTTAATTGTGCTCATGAGGAAACTGTACATAGATCATGAGGCAGTAGTTCTAATAGAACAAGGGGATACTGGGTGGTTTAAAGTCAGGAAAGGTGTGTGTCAGGGTTGTATCCTTTCACTATACTTATTCAATCTGTATGCTGAGCAAATAATCTGAGAAGCTGGACTATATGAAGAAAAACGTGGCATTAGGATTGAAGGAAAACTCATTAATAGCCTGCGTTATGCAGATGATACAACCTTGCTTATGAAAGTAAAGAGGACTTGAAGCACTTACTGATGAAGATCAAAGACCACAGCCTTCAGTATGGATTCACTTCAGCATAAACAAAACAAAAATCCTTACAACTGGACCAATAAGCAACATCATGATAAATGGAGAAAAGATTGAAGCTGTCAAGGATTTCATTTTACTTGGATCTACTATCAACACCCATGGAAACAGCAGTCAAGAAATCAGGCGATACATTGCATTGGGCAAATCTGCTGCAAAGGACCTCTCTGAAGTGTTAAAAAGCAAAGATGTCACCTTGAAGACTAAGGTGCGCCTGACCCAAGCCATGGTGTTCTCAATTGCCTCATATGCATGCTAACACTGGATGATGAATAAGGAAGCCCGAAGAAGAATTGATGCCTTTGAATTATGGTGCTGGTAAAGAATATTAAATATACCATGGACTGCCAAAAGAACAAACAAATCTATCTTGGAAGAAGTACAACCAGAATGCTCCTTAGAAGCAAGGATGGCAAGACTAATCTCACATAGTTTGGACATGTTATCAGGAGGGATCAGTCCCTGGAGAAGGACATTATGTTTGGTAAAGTAGATGGTCAGTGAAAAAGAGGAAGACCCTCAGTGAGATAGATTGACACAGTGGCTGCAACAATGGGCTCAAGCATAACAACAATGGTGAGGATGGGGTAATACTGGGCAGTGTTTTTTTCTGTTGTGCATAGGGTTGCTGTGAGTCAGAACCAACTCGACGGCACCTAACAACAATATCCTACTTTGGTGAGTAGCGTCTGGGGTCGTAAAAGCTTGAGAGCAGCCATCTAAGATACATCTATTGGTCCCAGCATGTTTGGAGCAGAGGAGAATGAAGAAAACCACAGACACAAAGAAAATATTAGTCCAAAGGACTAACGGACCACATGAACCACCACCTCCACCAGCCTGAGCCCAGAACTAGATGATGCCTGGCTACCTGGCTACCACCAGTGACCACTCTGTTCAAATTCACAAAAAAAGACCAGACTTAGTGGTGTGACAGAGACTGGAGGAACCCCCGAGACTATGGCCTCCAGATACCCTGCTAACTCAGAACTAAAGCCATTCCTGAAGCCCACTTTTCAGACAAAGATTAGACTGGCACGGCCTGTTAATTGAAACTCTTTCCTGGTCCTTTATCATACTTTAAGTCTGAAGAAAAGGCCCCAAAAATTCTTGTTCAGTTTTTTAATAATCCATTAAGTGAAGGCTATTTATTTCTTGTTCATAGTTTTCAGTCACTTTAGCAATAGGATTATGCAATTTGAAAGAAGAGCAAACAGTTTTTAAAGCGCTACATTGTTTAAAAGAACTGTTGAATATGTTAAAGAAAGAATTAATGGAAAATTTATCTCCTTAATTATCAAGGCTATTCTTAAAAGGGGCAACTTTACTTTTGAACAGGAAAAGAAATTCTAACTTGAAGTGGATAATTACTATGATGCTTGTCATAACTGTGTTTTGAAATCGCAGAATTCGATTCTTTTCCATAGATGCTGTTAAATTCCCTACCAGCATGGGAACAAGTGCAATGGTCAAGTGTAATCTTGAAGAAAAAGTGGATAAAAATTTACAACAGTGCTCTTTTATATCAATGGACAACATTTTAAAATTAGGCATCGATCAAGAGATGCAACATAATCCTAAAAAATAGAATAGCAAGTTATGCCATAACATGTGAGGATTCAGAGAATGCATCCCACATATATCTCATGCAAGAATGATGAGAAATGAAGCTTGCAATATGTACTGTTAAATCTAAATAGGTAGTAGTAGAGAGATGAGGAAGGAGCCCTGGTGGCACAATGATTAAGCACTCAGCTGCTAATCAAAAGGTCGGCTGTTCATACTCACCAGTTTCTCCGCAGGAGAAAAGACCTAGCAATCTGCTCCTGTAAAGATTACAGCCTAGAAAACCCTATGGGGCCGTTCTACTCAGTCTTACAGGGTCTCTCTGAGTAGACATCAACTCGATGGCACACAACAGAGATGAGGAATTTTTAATGTAAGTGTCAAATAAAGAGTCTTAAAATTGAATAAAGAGATACCACTTCTCACCCAGTAGGATCGCTATTATAAAAAAGTAAAATAAAACTACAAGTGTTGGCAAGAATGTGGAGAAATTGTTAGCCTCATCCATTGTTTCTTGGAATGTAAAATGGTGCAGTTGCTGTGGAAAACAGTTTGGTAGCTCCTCAAAAAGTTAAACATAGAATTACATATGATCCAGCAATTCCACTCCTGGGCGTATATACAAAAGATTTGAACGCAGAGACTCAGATACTTGTTCACCAATATTCATTGCAGCATTGTTCATAATAGTCAAAAGGTGGAAACAACCCAAATGCCCATCAATAGATGAATGGATAAAAAAATGTGATATATACATACAATGGAATATTATTCTGCCATAAAAAGGAATGGAGTTCTGATACATGCTACAGCATGGATGAACCTTGAAAATATTATGCTAAGTTAAACAAACCAGACACAAAAGAACAAAAATTATATGATCCCATTTATGTGAAAGATCTAAAATAGACAAATGCATAGAGACAGAAAGTAGATTAGTGGTTACCATGGGCTGGAGGTAGGGGGAGCAATGGGGGGTTATTTTTTAGTGAGTAGAGAGTTTCTGTTTGGGGTGATGAAAAGTTTTGGAAACAGATAATGGTGATGGTTGCACACTGGATCACACACATGAAAATGGTTAAAATGGCAAATTTTATGTTGTATGTATTTTACCACAATAAAAAAAATTGAATTGATATATATGGCAAGAAGAAATATGAAACTAAGGACTTCCAGAATAAGGGCCAGTAGCCAGGAGAATTTGGAAACAGCCTGTCAGACCCTTGTTTCGGCTCTTCCCTATGTGACTTTGCTCTGCAGTTCCAAATCCACCTTCCCATGCTGAGACCTGGAACCTTCCTGTGATTTCACCACCTGCCTGGAGGTAGACTGGAAACACTATTTGGACCTCTGTTTACCTGAATCTTTGAAATATCTTTAGATGGATTTGTTCGTCAGTCTCTTACATTTTGTGGCGTGAGGTCAGGGTAAAGGGAGAAAAGGAGATCTTTTTTTAAAAGGCTATTCTGGAAAAAGGAACCGTGCAGGTGCAGTGGTTAAGAGCTGGCTGCTGACCAAAAAGATCAGCAGTTCGAATCCACCAGTCGCTCCTTGGAAACCCTATGGGGTCACTATGAGTTAGAATCAACTTGATGGCAACGGGTTTGGTTTTGGAATGGGTTTATTCTGAAAAAAATGTGAAAATTGCCTTATAAAATAAAAGATCTCTATGTTTCCAACCATTTTTTATTTTGAGGTTAAAAAATTTAAAGTTGGCTTTCACCTTCTCAGAGAAAAAGTGAAACCTAACTACTTCAGTTTCCTGCTGAAATCTCATATGGGTAGAGAAGGAGTAAGACTTAAGAACAGTTATCAGCTCAGATTATTTGCATTGACCTTAAAATATTTTAGATGGGGAAAAAATGCAGTATTCTTGCAAATAAGGGGTGAAGTAACATATATGGACATGTTTATATCTTGGAGACCAATAAAACATAATAAAATAAGTAGAATAGATTTTCATGCAACATTAAAACAATTTTTAATGATTTGCATGGGAATTTTCTTTTTTCTGAAAGAAATTAAAGTGACAATTCTTCTCACATGTACCTCAGAAGATTCAACTATATTTACTTCATAACAATCTATTTACCTAAGTAAATTAAATAAATCTGCACTTTGTTATCTGGGTAGTTCTCACACAACAGGCTGTTCCTGTAAAACAGCTTTGATTCCTTCATTGACTCCATTCATTTTCTTCACCCTGCCTCAGTCACCTTTCCTTTCAGGCCAAATTCTACCAATAGCAATACAATTCAGTTTGATAAGCCAATTAACATGAAGCAATTCAGTTCATTAATTCTATTTCCCTATGAAACTACCCAAAATTAATGTTTCTTCCTGACTTCTCTGTGTTAAATGCATCAGATCTCTTCTCCCTGTAGCCTGGCAGAGATTTCAGAGTCCTCTTTTGTCACTCACTCCCTCCAGCCAATCCATCATGGCCAAATCCTGTGGATTCTGCCACAGCCACGGTTCCTCTAGCCTTTGCTTCTGTCCATTTCCACTGCCAACTGCTACTTCAGATCACCCCATCAGAGCTCTGCCAGGGATTCCTAAAATGATCTTCCTGTCTTCAACTCTCTCCTTCCCCCCAGCCTACCTCAAGAGCCAAGTGAATTATCCTCATGCCCAGCTCTGATTATATAACTGTTCTATTCAGGTCACTCTCCATTACTTTCAGAGTTAAGCCCAAGGTCCTCAGCCTTTGCTCTCTGCTTTTCCCCTCAGGCTTCCACTTCTACCCTGCCCTCTAGGTGAGTTGGATACACAATTTTCCTGTACAGTAAAGCCTCCTTACATGCATGATACGAGGATGTGAGCCTTGGATATTATAAGACTTTACTTCTCTCTACAATATCCTAGCTTCTGTATCTACCTATAAAAATCCTACCTATCATTTAGGCAGAAGAGCCCCCCATTCAACTGCTACAGCCTTAGTCTATGTCTATTTCACAGCATTTATCATTATTCTTATTATACCATATATATGTAATATACTCTTGTTCAGGATGGGGATTGTGTTCTATTTGGTTTTGCTACAATTTCTAACACAAGGTCTGGCACCTAAGAGGGGCCAATAAATGTGTGTTGAAGAAATGAATAAAAGAATCAATGATTTATTTACTGAATTGGTTTCCCTTAAAACAGAATTTCTACAATTTATTTAACCCCGAAGCTCAATTTCATAATAGGGTTCAGTGATATTTCGGCAAGGTTCATTACATCACGGATAAAGAAAGTTTTAATTTTGTTTATCACCAGGTTTTATATACATATATATGGGCTTTTTTTTTTTTTTTTTTTTTTCCTGTTGGTGATGGTCTGAACAGCCTATGCTGATATGGGTTCTTCTGGCTAGAAGATGATTAGAGGGGCTGTGGGGACAAGCTAGTTCAGGGTCAAGTAAGGTAAATGCTCTGTAGAGAAGGTGCTTGATTTTGGGGACAGAACATTTCCTGGCAGATAGTGATGCTGGCAATCTGGGACAGATGTCATTTGTGTCTTCCAACATGTCCAGAGATACTAGGCATTTCTTTTTACTGTACTTTCTTCATTTATACACAGGAATGCAAAAGATTCATTCAACTAATGGAAGAATGGATTTGTCAATTAATGGAAGAAATTTAATTAATGAAATAAATTAATTCCTTCAGTACCTTAATCCTTTGGCAAAAAAAAAAAAATCTGTTTCTGCCAAGGAGCAAGTGCCACACTCTTTTTTGTTAGGGGGTTACCATGCCTGAACATGGCCATCACTGCCCAACCTGACACAGGCAACCTCAGATCTCAGCCCTTCTAGGAGACACCTGCTCTGGCTTATCCTTCTACACCAAGCAGAATAGGCCGTACATTTTCTTCTGAAATTGTGATTGACAAGATAACCATAGAACGGCCATAGCTGGCCTCAATCAGTTTTAGCAGGTTTTCAACACCATCTTAGCACTTTAAGTGACCTGTTAGCTCATTAAGTGCAAAAAATACATAGGCACCGTGCCTCTTGGGGGAGACTTAACATGCTAATGAAGGAAAATCAACCTCTTCCTCCATCCTAAAGATTCATACTCTTGTCTAAAGAAAATGCGTCATCATTCCCAAGCTCTAGATGCCTACTCGAAGGTTGATCCTGAATATTCATGATAAACTTACATTTCCTTGTCTGCTCTCTGTAAAAGCCCACCTCCCCAAAGCTGCCTGCGAGCAGTCTTGGAGGCAGCAGCCCCAACTGTTCCTTTCCTTGCACAGTGAAATAAAGGAGACTTTCCAATCTCCCATTTCAGTCTCTCGTTTATTGTCTGAGATGAGTTGCACCAAGCAGAACCTGGGGTTTCCACCCGGCAGCAAACCTGGAAGAATGTCACACTTGTTTGCTCACTGTGCCACTCTGAATGCCCAGTCCAAGGACCTTCCTGCCAGGGTGATAGCTCATCGTCCTTGAACAGAGAGAAAGAACTCAGAGGGGTTATCTTATCTTGTCCTGAGATGCCTGATGCCTCTTAGAATAATACTTTTTAAATGCTCTGAATGTCCTCTGGGCAGAGTCTGTTCTCTCTGCCACACCACAGCTTTGAAGTAGGTAGTTGATCAAGGACATCACTGTGAGGGAGCATGAAATTGAAGGGAAGCAGTAACTGTGATGGAGCCTGAGAAGAAGTGGATGAGGCAGTGTTCTTCTCTGACATTCAGGCTCAAATGACTTTTGAGTGGATCCCTCAGATAAACATTGATTGTCACAATGCCCATGTCACCCATTCATGCATCAGAGATTACCCTGGCTTATCCAACATGCTTCAAGAAGTGAATCCTTCCTTCCTAGACTAATAAAAGCAGCCATCATAGATTGGGTGGGGCATAAAAATCCACAAAAAATAGTTTGTGCCAGAGATAGGATCCAGAGTTTCCAGAGTCACAGACACTAGGGCTCAACATGACACTTTAAAGATTATCTAATCCCGTGTATTTTTTAAAATTTCGCCAGTGGAGTCTCTTCCCTGTTTAAACAAAACTATTGCTGAAAATGCACAAAGCCAACCTAGCTTGGTTGCTTCAGGAGTTGGAAGATTGGGGACCCCAATCCCAGACTTAGTGCCTCTTTCACCCTTCTCTAAATATTTGGGTCTGAGACAAATCCAGGAATCCTAGGGTTCTACAGATCTCAGTTTAAAAAATTCTCTTGATTGAAAGATAGAAAAACAGAGGCCCAAAGACGTTATAACCCTAATTTCCCACCACAAGTTAGTGACAGAGCAAGGTTAAACTCAAGTCTCTTGCCTCATTTTTCTTTCTGTTCCTCCTAGAATAGAGCTGTGACTCACATAGGTTGGGAAACAAAGTCAAAGGAGAAACACATTAAAATTTGGAAGAGTTACTAAGAAATAGTTTTAAGAGTAGGCATTATAGCAGAGGAAAGTGCCAATACTCCATATTATCGACATGGTTAGCTTCCAAAGACCAGGTCGTTATGTGAAAATAAACATTATGCAAAAATGGAGGGTGGCCACATCAGATCACAAAATATGTGGGACACTGTCTTAAGCTGGGTTCTCTAGAGAAGCAAAACCAGTGAAGCATCTATAGAGAGAGAGAGAGAAATTTATATCAAGGAAATGGCTCATGCAGTTGTGAGAGCTGGAAAATCCCAAGTCCGTGGGTCATTCTGGAGTCTTCTCCTGATTCATGTAGCTGCAGGAGCTGATGAACCCAAGATTGGCAGGTCAGATAACAGGCCTCTGGCTCACAGGCTGTGGAGGCCAGCAAATCCCAAGATTGGGAGGTAAGCTGGCAGGCCGCTGGCTCACAGACTATGGAGGCTGACAGATCCCAAGATCAGCAAGTAAGCTGCTAGCTCAAGTCCCAAGAACTGGTGGTCACATGAACACGAGCCAGCTGCAGAATCCAGATTCAGCAAAAGCCCACGAGCCTTACCAGAAAGTCCACCTATATTGGATGCAGGCCATGCCCCCCAAAAAACTCACTTTCTACTGATTGGCTGCTCACAGCAGATCCCATCATTGAGGTATTCACATTATATCAGATCTCATCATGGAGATGATTACAGCATTATATGACTTCCAAACTAAATAATAACTGCCAAACCACTGAGATTCATGGCCCAGCCAAGTTGACACACAACTTTAACTATCACAGACACATATGTGCCTCTGGACCTGAGAAGCAGAAAAAAGTAGGTGGGCGCTGTATGCCCCACTGGTCATGAAAGAGTTATGGCCAGAAGTATGTAATGTGCAAAATAGTCAAATGGTTGATTTTTTAACATTGTTATAAATGTGAAATGTTGGGTAAAGAGATAGTCAATAAGTGAGGAATAGGTATAACAGTGGTGTTTCTTCAAGTGTGGTCTCTAGACCCATCAGAATGTCCTGGGTTTCCAGGGAAGTGTTAAAAGTATAGATTTCTGGTACATACTCTAGATCTGCAGAATTGAAGTCTCTGGAGGTGGACCTTGGAAACTGTCTTTTTAACAAGCTTCCCCAGTTGATTCTCATACCTGATTACTACATAATCCATCTCTCCAATGGTGCCTTCATACCATGACAGGATACTGTGGCACATAACAGGATGTTTCAGCTGCATATCTCTTACAGCTGCTTCTGTTTGGTTTTTGACTTTTAAAAGTACCTTTGGTAATATTGGAGAGAGGCACAGTGGGCCCAAATTTCAAAGGTGTTTTCCCATTTTCATAGTTGCTTTAGCTGAACCAGCTTCCATAACTGTTACTGCTCTTTCTTTGACAATGCCCTCTGAGAGACAATTATTTAACCTTCAGAGGCAAGTGGGCCCCGTTAGTGAAGAAAGGCTAATGGTCAAAGAGGACATGTTCCAGCTCCTGCTGTCACTACTTCTTCTGTGGCATGACTGGCTTCCAGAGCCCACCTCCTTTTTCTCTTTGAGAGGGAAGTTCTGGAGAAGCTATTGCAGTAAGTCATATAGCACAGAAGGAACAAAAATGAGGACACTCTCCATCTTGGGGTTCAGGATGAAAGATTATGTTGTTCTCTTTCAAATTTCTGTTTAAATTACATAAGGAAACAGCCCTAAGAGGCCACCACTAGTAACCAAGAATATTGTAACCCCCACCTGTCATGTTTCCATGACTACACTCTGGGCTGGCACCCTCTCTGAGGAAACAAGGGTGGGGAGAGAGAGGAATCAAGCAGCAGCTGTTGTCACCAGGACTGAGGAAGGAGCACATGCAAGGCAATAAAAATTGGTCCTTAAAGACCCATAGAATAGCAGTTGGAAAATACTGCACTGAGGTTCAGAATTCAGAATAATAGAGATTCATTCTGAGTCATGCCCACAGAGTTGGAATTACTGCACGAATCAGGAGATTCTATTATAATGCGATACGATTTCTAGTTGCTAGTTCAGGAATCTTTCTACTACCATTCTACCTAAGGCTTATCCTGTTGAAAAAAAAGCAGCAAAATAAAATGTTCTCTAATTTTTTTGTTTTTTTGTTTAATATAAATGTTATGTCTCACATTTGCCTTTGACCAAACATTGAATTGTACATCTGTATGAATCGGAGCTTCCTTGTTTTGTGAGGTTGTCTGTACCAATTTCTCATAGCATCAGTTCCCCAGTGTGCTGTATATCTGCTGATACATGTGAAATTATTTTAAGTGGTACATGGACAAACGCGTTTTTATAATTGAGTATTTATTTTAATTTGTATCAGAAAAAAATATATATAATTAGCAAGTGAATTTTTACTTAGGAGAATAAGGCTAAAATAGAAAAAATTAAAGAAACATATTAAATATTTAATAATAACATGCTTTCTTGTGAATGTTATTCAGCTAAACTAACATGGATGGTCTCTTTCCCCACCCCTCTCATTCTGCTGGGAGGAAGAGGGAGGGATCTGATCGGTAAGTTTGGGAGAGGACCTGGACAACTCACTCAGCCCCTTCCTCTGTGTTAGACTGTTTTCTGCCTTACAACAGGGGGCCTGGCCCTGGGGAGAGGAGTATGAGGGATGGGAGTGGGGTGAGGTGAGGCTGTTATTGTTAGCTGCTGTGGAGTCAGCCAGAGTAATGGTGACCCCATACACGATAGAACGTGGGTTGTGGATTGGACTGTTGTGATCTGTAGAGTTTTCATTGGCTGATTTTTAGAAGTAAATTGCCATGCCTTTCTTCCTAGCCCTTTTTAGTCTAGAAACTCCACTGAAACCTGTTTAGCATCATAGCAACACGCAAACCTTCACTGATGGACAGGTGGTGGCTGCTCATGAGGTGCACTGGCTGAGAAACCAACCTGGATCTCTTGCATGGGAAGTGAGAATCCTACCACTGAACCACCAATGTCCCTGAGGTGGGAGGGGGGAGGGGGGGAGGAAGGCCTGCAGTTATCCAGCTGGGTGATTACCTAGGTAAGTATGTCTGATTGAGGAGTGAGATATTAGTAAACCCATTTGGCCACAGTTTTAAAGCCATGTTCTCCAATCAACATTATCAGTAATAAAGGTGATATTTTCAACTCTCTATGTCTGACCCCTAACATTATCTCTCAACTGGTTCCAAACCCAGTCCCACCCACCTCGCCCCCACCCTGGAATTCCAGTAGTGTGTGCAACTATGAAAGGAATGACAGAAATATGGAGTGTAAATTCCATTAAGACAGTGAACATGTATTCGATTATTGTCTGTATTTCCAAACTACCAGAATGGTTGGATAACAAATTACTCCACAATGTAATGGTATAAAAGAATCATTTATTATGCTTATGTTATGAGAGTCAAGAATTCAAACAGGCCACAGAGGAAATGGTTTTTCTCTGCTCTGCAATGTCTGGGCCTCAGCTAGAACACTGAAAGGCTGGGTGGGGGATGGAATCATATAAAAACTCAGTCCCTCAAATGGCTGCTGGTTGATGCAGGTTATTGACGGGGGGCTTCAATCCCTCTTTACATGTGGTCTCTCAACATGAGCTAGTTTGGGCTTCCTCACAGCATGGTCACTGAGCTCCAAGAGAACGGCCAGGTAAAAGCCGTATAATCTTTTCTAGCCTTGGAAATTGTGTAGCATCACTTCTACCACATTCTACTCGTTGGGACAGTCACAAGTCTCACCCAGGTTTAAGAGGAAGAGAAATAGAGTCCATTACTTGATAGAGCGTTGGTGGGAAAGGGGGCTACTGGGGTGACGCAAACATTAAGCTCTTGACTAGTAGCAGAAAGGTTGGCATTTTGAACTCATCCAGAGGCACCTTGGAAGACAAGCCTGGTGATCTGCTTCTGAAAGGTCACAGCCTTGAAAACCCTATGGAGCAGTTCTACTCTGCACACACAGGGTCGCTGTGAGTTGGCATCAACTCCATGGCAACAAACAACAACAACTTGATGAGGAGTGGCAAGGTTCTGGAAGAGAACATGGGGCCAGAAATATTGCTGTGGCCATTGTTGGAAAACACAATCTTCCACACAGAGTAACAGAAAGATTATTTTCCTCTTCATATATTTGTATCATTCTGGTTGTAATAATAAGCTACAACTAGCCTATTGTTTATGATATTGTGGGTGTATACAGCAAAATAATCATTCCTTGTGTCAGTCTACTCTGGAATGCTGACCAACTCTGAAGAAGTTCTGTCCCTCCATGTGGGAATGAGAAAGGGGTGGGAGTGGGCACTAAGGCGGATGTCTGGGATAAAAAAGAGAATAAGGCAGTGAAGATACTACTGTTGTGTGGTAGAGAATACAATGACTCTTAAACCATGGAGACAGATTGGAACATAGAAAAAAAGAATCCAGGGGAGTATTTGTGAAACTGTCCCAGCATTGGCATGAAGCTATTATAGGATCTAGATCTGCATATTGAAAAACTCCAGATTTTCTGTAATGTCTTTTTTTTTTTTTTGGTAATGTATTTTTTGTCAACATTTTATGATGAAAATTTAAAAAATACAGCCCAAAACAATTCAGCCTATTTATAGTTAACTAAGGAGCCCTGGTTGTGCAGTTGTTAAAGCGCTTGTTTGCCGACCAGAAGGTCGACAGTTCGAACCCACCAGTCGCTCCAAGGAAAAAGATGTGGCAGTCTGCTTCCATAAAGTTAATCACCTTGGAAACCCTGTGGGACAGCTCTGTTCTGTCCTATAGGGTCACTATGAGTTGGAATTGCCTCGACCGCAATGGGTTTGGCTTTTTTTTATAATTAACTAAGAGTTCAATATTTGTTTATAGATCTTCTTTGAAGTAAAGTTTAAAATTTGTTTTTTTAGTATGAGTCACCTTCTTTTAGTATTGAGATAACACCATGCTCAATGGAGAGCAGCTTTATCCTTGCTTAGGCCAAAGTAGTGAAGAAGGAACAGCATTCCCTGGGACCTGGCTAGGTGGTGGTAGCAGGAATTGTAGTGGAAGAGCCTCATGGAAAGATGGGACTCAGGAGCACAGAATGAGATCTGCTTGGCCAGGGGTCCTGGCTCACCTGGAGATGCTTCTCATGTAATAAACCCAAATGTCCAGCTCTCACCAGCCTGCAACTATAACCTTAAGTCATCACATTTCTATTGAATTTCCTCATGATGAAGGCTCTAGGCCCCACAGGCATGATTCTGAACCCTAGCCTTTTCAAAGCAACCCCAAATGTTTCTGAGAATGCCCAGGATGCCATCTTGTTGTAACAAGGCTCCTCTTTTCTTCCTTGCTGCCTAGTTCAGTGCTGCTGTTCTTGGCAATCACTTGGACCTCAGGGAGAGGAAATGACAGCCCCTATGTGACTCCAGTCCAAACCTTGTTTTGATCCCTCACAGCCCTGTAGAGACTAAATTGAAGTGAACAACATGCTATCACTGAATTTGGGTTTAATGAAGTGACTTATAGCATGTAGACCCACAGTACTGGTAGGTGTGGCCTCTTAGAGGACCCAGGCTCTGGGATGCTCTGGGGTCCCTTAAAGGACCACCTCCAACTTTGGAATTTCGCTCCTAGCCTGCTTCCATAAGGCAGAGAACAGCCCCTCCCCATCTACAAAATTGTTCCTACTATCACCACATCTTGGAGTCCTGGTGGTACAGTGGTTAAGCATTTGGCTGTTAACCAAAAGGTCAGCAGTTCAAATCCACCAGCCACTCCTTGGAAACCCTATGGGACAGTTCTACTCTGTCCTATATAGGGTTGCTATTAAGTCAGAATCCACTTGGCAATGGGTTTATCACCACATCTTACACCCCTGGGCTGGGGAGGAGGAGGAAGAGCCAGAATTTGCCTCTTCCCAGAATAACAGAGAGGAAACAGGCACTCCCTTCAGGGAACACCTGCCCAACACCCATTCAGACGTGGTCTGGCCCTTTGGCTCCAGCAGGACACGCACAACAGAAATACCTTCAACATCAATACCTTCCCCAAGTTTGGCTTATTTACACCTAAACAACACTGAGCAGGGAATGCCAATGGGATTTCTCCAAATCAGGTCTAGATCCTTTTCACAGTCTGTTCTGCAGAGCAAGGTGGTCGTGGGGGCTGTCTTGTCTCTCCTGTCAGTCTCTGCAACTAGTCTCCTGTGGACCCAGCTTGAATGCACAACACACTCTCCATACAGAGAAAAGATCCATTTATTCCAAAGTAACAACAAAGCCTGCAGAGGCATAAATCCAATTCATATGACCACCCAGAGCATTTAGCTTATTTTTCTTGACATCTGTATAGAGGTAAATGATAGCCTTACAGATTTCCCAAAACCAAAGGTAGGGTGGGGAGAAGGGGGATCCTTGATTCTTTGATTTATATTTATGTAATTAAAGAGCCATCTTAAGTTATTTTTCCAAGAACAAAGAGATAGTCTTTCCCAAAAGTAAATTCAGAAATTTCTTGCATCTTTTAAATCATGTTTTTCCCTAATTTTTTATTGCCATCAAAGTTTCCAAAAATACCAGGGCATGCCGTAATACTTAACTCATCCTTAACAAAGACTTGAAGACTTCTGTGTTTAACGTATGTTTACAGGAGATTCTTTACTGTATTTGTTGTTGATGATGATGTACATTTTGAACCTCTGATAAGTGCCTGTTCTCTGCCAGGAACCAAGAATGACTATTTTATAATGATACATGGTATATAACGATAATAATGCAGGATGCATGTTCTCAAGAGGCAGCTTTCATCTCCAGCCTGCGGGGGCTCATCGGATCCCTGAATAGCATAGTCCTCTATTCTTACACTATCTGTTTTTTTTTTTTTTTGCTGAGGATTTGGACCTTTTTTGAGTTAAAAACCCAGGTGTTCTCAGCAGATTCCTGTCCTTGGGCCCAGTGAAGTGCAAGTCTCTGAATTTGAACCCAGCGTGGAAGAAAACTCCTTTTGATTCAACATTGAGTTCATAGCAGCTAGGATCTGATCCAGCATTGGAAGCTGTATTATTTTATTTCTGTGAATCAAATTTATTCAGCTCTTGGCCAACATCCTGCTAAGCTAGTGGGAAATTCAATTTTAGTTTTTATTGGAGGGAGTTCCTTCCCCCTCTGAGGATTACACAAGAATTCAGGAAATGTATGTGGTACTGAGAAAGTAAATACCTCTAGGCTTCATTTCATCTTGGTAGTCACTGATGTGCTCGTTGCTTAAAATATGTATAAAACTAAAGCAAACCCTTTGCTATTGAGTTGATTCCAACTCATAGCGACGCTATAGGATAGAGTAGAACTGCCCGATTGGGTTTCCAAGACTGTAAATCTTTACAGAAGCAGACTGCCACGTCTTTCTCCCACAGAGTGACTGGTGGGTTTGAACGACCGACATTTTGGTTAGCTGCTGAGCACTTTTACCACCGTGCCACCAGGACTCCTTTTAAAATATGTATAGTCCCTTGAAAAACCCTGCTTTGTATCAAGATTGGAAACACCGATGTCCAGAGACCAGTCTTCCTAGCTGCACCAACTCACTCTTGGTGAAATGCTTCCAGGGAACAGAGCACAGGTCCCTACTATAAGAAACCACAAAACAACCCTATTCCAGTGTGTATAATGCCCTTTTCCATTCAAGCTACCACCCTCAAAGTCATCAAGGAGCCTCTCTCTCACACCACCCAACCCCTGAATGCCATAATCTCTTCAATAAGTATAGGCTTTTGAAAAGCAAAGGCCAGAAGGAGAAGTTGCCCTGTAGCCACTTCTTAGGCCTCTGAGGCAATGGGACACAAAGCTTGGCTACTCTTTTGGAATAAGGGAGGGGAAATACAAACAGAAAAAAAAAAAAAATTTCCATGGCTTGAAATCTTTTTGATTTCTCTAAAGTTTCAAAAACAAAACACAAATTAATATTCTAAAAAAAATTTTTTTAGGGGCTATCAGTGCCTCAGGAGACTGTTATCTGGTAGCAGACTTTAACATAAACAAATTTCCTGTAACAAAGAGCAGAATGTGGCAAGTGATACAAGAAGGTAAAAATAAAATTCTATGGAAGCCTAAAAGTGAAAAGATTCCCTCCCACTGGGTAAACTTCTAAAAGAATTGATATTTGAGCTGGGCCTTGGAGAGGAGTTGCTGTTTCCCCAGAAGGCAGGGTACTGGGGCAAAGTGCATGTTAGGCAGAAGGTGGCAGGAGGACAAAGGCAGTAAAGTATTATTTGACCAGAGCACTGGGAGAACAAGGGGATACTGTGTGGTGTGCGTCAGGGTTGTATCCTTTCACCATACCTATTCAGTCTGTATGCTTAGCAAATAATGTGAGAAGCTGGACTATATGAAGAAGAACATGGCATCAGAATTGGAGGAAAACACTAATAACTTGCCATATGCAGATGACACAGCCTTGCTTGCTGAAAGTGAAGAGGACTTGAAGCAATTACTGATGAAGATCAAAGGCCACAGCCTTCAGTAGGGATTACACCTCAACATAAGGAAACAAAAATCCTCACAACTGGACCAATAAGCAACATCATGACGAATGGGGAAAAGATTGAAGTTGTAAAGGATTTCATTTTATTTGGATCTATAATCAACGCCCATGGAAGCAGCAGTCTGCTGCAGAAGACCTCTTTAAAGTGTTGAAAAGCAAAGATGTCACCCTAAGACTAAAGCCATGGTGTTTTCAGTTGCCTCATATGCATGTGAAAGCTAGACCGTGAATAAGGAAGATCAAAAAAGAATTGACGCCTTTGAATTGTGATGTTGGTGAAGAATATTGACTATACCATGGACTGTCAAAAGAAAGAAAAAATCTACCTTGGAAGAAGTACAACCAGAATGCTCCTTAGAGGCAAGGATGGCGAGACTTCATCTCAAATACTTTGGACATGTTTTTAGGCAGGACAAGTCCCTGGAGAAGGACATCGTGCTTGGTAAAGTACAGGGTCAGCAAAAAAGAGGAAGACCTTCAATAAGATGGATTGACACAGTGGCTGCAACAATGGGCTCAAGCATAACAAGGATTGTGAGGATGGCGCAGGACCGGGCAGTGTTTCGTTTTGTTGTACATAGGATTGCTGTGAGTCGGAACTGACTAGACAGCACCTAACAACAACAACAGGGAGACCTAAGATTTGATTGGAAAACCTGGCTTAGTGGGGGAGGGGAGCGATGGTGGGGTGGATGGGGAAGATGTGAGGTGTGGTCACAGCATGATCTGGAATATAGTTCTAACAGACCTAGAAAAGAACTTGTTAACTGCTCTTGTGTTGGCTCTTCAGTTGGCCCTGTCTCATGGTGAATCCCTGTACAATGGAAAGAAATGCTGCCATATCCTGTGCCATCCCTATGATTGGTCGCAGATCAGACTGTTGTGATCCATAGGGTTTTCACTGGCTGATTTTCAGATATAGATCACCAGGCCTTTCTTACTAGTCTGTCTTAGTCTAGATTGTTGTTGTTGTTAGGTGCCATCGAGTCAGTTCCTACTAATACTGACCCTAGGTACAACCGAATAAAACACTGCTTGGTCCTGTGCCATCCTCACAATCCTTGAGCCCATTGTTGCAGCTACTGTGTCAATCCATCTCATTGAAGGTCTTCCTCTTTTTCACTGACCTTCTACTTTACCAAGCATGATGTCCTCCTCCAGGGACTGGTTGTTCCTGATAACATGTCCAAAGTATGTGAGACGAAGTCTTGCTATCCTCACTTCTAATTAGCATTCTGGCTGTACTTGTTCCAAGACAGATTTGCTGATTCTTCTGGCAGCCCATGGTATATTCAGTATTCTTTGCCAACACCATAATTCAAAGGCATCGACTCTTCTTCAGTCTTCCTTATTCATTGTCCATCTTTCACATGCATATGGAGTGATTGAAAACACTATGGCTTGGGTCAGGCACACCTTAGTCCTCAAGGTGACATCTTTGATTTTTAACACTTTAAAGGGATCTTTTGCAGCAGATTTGCCCAATGCAATGCATCTTTTGATTTCTTGACTGCTGCTTCCATGGGCGTTGATTGTGGATCCAAGTAAAATGAAATCCTTTACAACTTCAATCTTTTTTCCATTTATCATGATGTTGCTTATTGGTCCAGTTGTGAGGATTTTTGTTTCATTATGTTGAGGTGTAATCCATACTGAAGGCTGTGGTCTTTGATCTTCATCAGTAATTGCTTCAAGTCCTCTTTACTTTCAGCAAGCAAGGTTGTGTCATCTGCATATGTTAATGAGTCTTCCTCCAATCCTGATGCCCCATTCTTCTACATATAGTCCAGCTTCTCGTATTATTTGCTCAGCATACAGATTGAATAAGTATGGTGAAAAGATACAACCCTGACCTACACCTTTCCTGACTTTAAACCACTCAATATCCCCTTGTTCTGTTCAAACGACTGCCTCTTTGTCTAAGTACAGGTTTCTCATGAGCACAATTATTGTTCTGGAATTCTCATTCTTCACAATGTTATCCATAATTTGTTATGATCTACACAGTCAAATGCCTTTGCATAGTTGATAAAACACAGGTAAACATCTTTCTGGTATTCTCTGCTTTCAGTCAGGGTCCATCTGACATCAGCAAGGATATTCCTTGTTTCATGTCTTCTTCGTAATCTGGCTTGAATTCAAGCCAGATTAGTCAGGAAGCTTCACTGAAATCTGTCCAGTTTAGCATCATAGCAACATGCAAGCTACCACTGACAGATGAGTGGCAGTTGCTCATGAGGTGCATTGACCAGGATTCAAACCTGGGCCTCATGCATGGAAGATGAGAACTCTACCACTGAACCACCAATATCCCTCTGTAAGAGAACTATAGGAAAGGGATTTGAGTAACTCACAATGACAATGCAAAGACTCCAGCTCCTCAGCCTTATCTTATATAGACAGGGGAGGGTTGATGGGGTGGGGGCTACTGCCAGGAGAGCAAACTGAAGAGAAGTCCCTGACTCCAACCTCTTAGTGACCTTGTTCTCTTTTGAATATGAGGGTATTTGACACCTTCTAATTTCAGCCTTAGGCCTTAGCTAGATTCCAGGGCATCGGAAAAAAAATCCCACTTGACTTCTATTACACAGAGCTGTAATATCAGTTAGGGTTGATGAAGGATGTTTAGATATTGGAGCTTTTCTTGGGGTACACCCATGAGACTATCTGTAAAGTACTTGGGATGATGAGGTGTCTTGTAATTTTCACCAGTTAAAGAAGAGAAGGAAAAACAACTAGGCTTGCATTTTTTAAATTGGTATTATCAGGGGTAAAAAGGTAATGGTGATTTAGTTGCTGTGATCTTCGTTCATTCATTTATTCAATCAATCAAGAAATAGCTATTGAGCTCCTATGTAGTGGAAATCTGTTGATTTTGTGTCTTCAATATCTGGTCCCCTCTTCCCCCTTTGTTCTCATAACAGAATTTTGATTTTCCCTGGTGACCTCTCCCCTACTTCCTACCCAATCTGTTTAGTTGAGTGGAGTGGTTCTACCCGTGACTCCAGAGATGAACATGTACATGTACTTAGGCCAGGCCATCGTGATTGGGTCAGGGATGGGCATGTGACTCAGTCAGAGCCCAAACAGCTAAATTTCTTAACTCCTATGGAAAGACTATGAAGAAATAATCCCTTGTATTGCCAAAATTGAAACTGAGGGCTGTGTCATAAGCCTAGAGGTGCTGGGAGCCATCTTAGTACCACAAGGGTAGGCTTTAGAGCTAAGAAATGTGGAAAGAAAGAATCCTAATAAATTGTTTGAACCCTTGAATCTACCCTTGCCTGACTTACTGCCTGGGCTTGACAGTTACACGAGCTTGCTTTGTTCAAGTCAGTTTGGGTCACACGGTCACTTGGCTACTGAGTGGTCTTTAATTGAAACAATCTGGACTGCTAGTATGGTGCCATAGGGTATAACTATGAACACAGTCTCAAAGTTTATAATCTGTGCCCTGTGAAATAAATAGTAAACACAGCCCAATCCTAGCCTTTGATATGTCATAATAATTAACTGGATCTACTCAGGAAAAATAAGACTCTTCAATGTCTGATCCAGCCTCAGTACCTCCTGTGTATTTTTTTTTTTTTTTAACTATGAGATCAGGAGCTAGCTGACAGATTTTGAACAGGAATGTCACCATTGCTTTGACCACATTGTTGACTTTCTGTCCCTGCTTAATAGCTTTTCTCTTTTGCAAAAGGTTCAATGTGCACTGGGCAGAACCTACATCTATTTTGGTTTTTCCATTACCTACCTAGCTGTGTGCCTTTGTCCAAAACATTTCATCTATGTGTGCCTAAATGTCCTCGTCTTTGAAATGGGCAGGGATAAATAATATCCCCATCTTACCTTAAAGGATTTCTCTGAAGTAACAGTAATGTACCCATATATGCAAAAGTGCTTTTAAAATCTAGAAGTCCAATAAAAATGAAAGGATAAAAAGATGTATGTTTAAATAGTCCAGGCAAATCTTGTCTTTACTTCAAATTGGTTGAATAATCTTCGATACAATGATATGCTGGCAAATATTTGACAACAGGCTCTCTAGAGGAGAAAAAAAGCTCTAATTTGTAGCATTTACTGATTTTCATGATAAAATACTTCCACTAGTATAAAATACTTCCACTACCGATTGGCTTATAAAATTCTTGAAAATTAACCATCAGCTCCCATTGGCCTATATGAGCCTACGCCAGTACAACATTGCTCAGATATATTGTTTAACCTCACTTGCCTCAGTTTCTTCATCTCTTAAAATACGTATTTGTCATGATGATCACTCAAGTCCTTTTCATCTTCATGATTCCATGAGTGTCATTATTTTATATTTATCAGTCAGATGAATCTTATTAAAAACTAATTGTAATCATACAGCTTTCACTAAAAAGATGTATCAAAGTGATCTACTGTTGCAATTAAAGTTTTTCTTCATGTTATGACATGCCTAGGGAGGCTCTCGGCATCAAAGGCTGACCAGTCTTCAGTTGCATTAGATTACTTCCTAGTTCTATAATATTTCCACCCATCATGTGCAAGCAACTATTCTAGTGGTGCTTTTAGGTAAATATTACATATCATTATAATGTATGGTTATACCTTACCCATTGCCGTCGAGTCGATTCCGACTCATAGTGACCCTATAGGACAGAGTACAACTGCCCCACAGGGTTTCCAAGGAGCACCTGGTGGATTCAAACTGCCCACCGTTTGGTAGCAGCCAAATGCTTAACCACTGCTCCTGTAGGGCCCCAATATATGTTTATAGATATTTAAACCAGTTGGCCATTTCCTTGAGTCTGTGTAAGAATGCGCCTCAGACTACTGACTGTGGCTTAAATCATATTCAGTAGATCTCTGTCTCTCAGTCTCTTTATGTCTGTTTGTGAATTACTTGAAAAACAAAATGTTTCTCATTAAGCAACATGTGAAGCATGTTTTCCTACAGCACATAAAGCTCTCACATCTTCAACCACATGAAAAACCTCAGTGATAAAAAAGCACAAGCAAAGGTCAGGAATGCATCAACTCGCCCACTGAGATTGGGATGGAATTCTGAACTGACCATGACTAGATTATTAGAATTTACTCACAGGGTGGACTTTCCTTGGGCTTTCTTGTTGCAATATATAATCTCTCTGTGAGTAAACTTTTGACAGACTGTTGGAGGCTCATGAATGCAGTTGACCAGTGAACAGAGTAGAAGTGGCTGAACTGAAGAGGGAGGATATTAGATGACAGGAAAGGAGGAATTTTCAGCCAGGGGCCACCTCCATGGCCCTCCATTGTTACCTCTTTTCCTGGGGCTGAGTTATCTTGTTTGTTTGTTTAGTAATGAAGAAATATATCAAGTGATATGTGTGAAATGACATTATGGACAAGGTGACTTAGTGCAGAATTATTTATAATCATAAACGCTTGGAAATAACCTAGAATTCCATCAATAAAGGACTGGCTAAATAGACTATGGTACATTCATACAATGCAATATTATGCAGCTGTCAGCACAAACGAATTCTGGTATGGAAAGATCATCCTACAAATGTACACTACTGACTATAGAATGCCACCTTGTATATAAAAAATGGGGTGGGGTGAAGAAACACAATAAAATGGTCAATATTGGGTATCTTTGGAGAGCAAAACTGAGTGCCTGGGGACAGGAATGGGAGGGGGACTTTTTACCATATGCTTTGAATACATTTTGCATTTTCTATGATCCATGTGTTTTAACCTATTCCAACGTGCATGTGCAAATACACACTTTTTTTCACACACACTTTTTTCCCCACCTATACTTTTTAAAGAAAACATCTACCAACTAGATAAATAAAGTTGTGAAAGTCTGAAATGTTTTTCATGACTTTAGAGAGGACAGATCTTGTGAAATGTGTGGACGTGCCTCTGACAAGGCAGCTCATACCTCAGATGTTTCCTAGAAATCCATTGTAAACTCTGAAAGTTTAACTAGTTGTCCAACATGCTAATGCCCTCTTAATCTCAAAAAATAAAGTGAAATAGCCACTGTTTCTCACAAGCCTTGGTTCATGTATGGCAGAGATATTTACTCTGGGCCCTAGGGTGCTGTAGAGGGTCCATGAATCTTTTCTGAAATTGTATGCAGATTTGTCACATGCTTACCTTTTCTGGAGAGAAGTTCTTTAGCATTCAAAGATTTTCAAAGCAATCCATGAACAACAACAAAAAAAAGGGCTAAGAATAGGATTGTTAAATAGGATAATCGATGCTGTCCCCTTTATGAAACATATTCATTCATCAACTAGCTTGTCTAAGCACATGATTAATGAACCCACAATAAAAGATAAGCTTCTGCAATAAGCCTTATGAAAAGAAGCCCGTAGCTTAAGAAAATGGTCCTTAGAATTTCCATACTTCATAAAGATAACATGGTACACCTGATCTGGTGACACAGAAAAGACCACAGGATCAGGGTACATTAATACAAAATTACTACTAGGGAAATTGAATTTTTTTCCATCCATTCCATACATGTTTATTGAATATGTACTATGTGTCAGCATGGCCTAAGTGCTCAGGATACAGCAGTAAATGAAACAAACAATGTCTCTACCCTCATGGTGGAGAGTCCTTGGGTGGTTCAAAAGGTTAACATGCTCAGCTGCTACCTGAAAGGTTGGTGATTTGCTTCCACCCAGAGGTGCCCCTGGCAACCGGTGGTGGTCATGGACCCTCATGGGACTCATTGTACAAGTAGGATTTAGAAAATAAAGGATTGAAAACAAACAAACAAAAAAAACCAAACACTTTTCAGATAGTGATAAACAAAATACACAATAAGCAAAGTACGCACAGGTTTACTTGTGCTTACTTAGTAATCTGTAGTGCACAATTTCACCTGTTTTTCACTGCATCTTTGCTGTGATATTGTAATGTGAAACCCATGTGAAATTGTGCAGTACAAATTACTATGTAAGCACAATTAAGCCCCTGCCTACCTTGCTTACTGGTTAATCCACCCCTGGTGCTAAATGCTTCAGTAAAATTAGAGAGTGCCTGGAGGTTTCACTTTAGATTGGGTTCACTGGAAAGCCCTGGGGAGATGGCATGTGTGTTGAAATCTGAAGGGCATGAACACACCAGCCACAAAAAGAGCTAGGGAAAGGGCATTCCAGTCAGAAGAAACAGCAACACAAAATCTCTGTCATAGGGGAAATAGGGGATACTGAGTTCTGCAATGGTGTGGGAGCCCAGCTCCTCCTCAGCCTTTCACTGTCTCCTGTGCAAGGAACTCATTCCTCTTCTAACGTCAGATCTTCATCCTCTTCTTTCTTTTACATCCCATCCATCCTTCAGCAACCAGTATGATTCTAGTCCTCAGTGTTCTCTTTCCATTCTACGAAGTCCATTGAACCCTAGATGCCATCACTGCCTTGCCACGCGCACAGACACCTTATGACCCAAGGGAATTTTGAGCTCCTGAAGAAGCAACACATCTGTTCGCCATGGGCAGTGGAAAGCAGGGATGGACAGGGAGGCTGGGCGGCCAGGACAGCAAGGGTGGCCAGGGCAGCCATTTGGGCAGGACTGCACATTCACAGGATCCTCAAATTTAGATTTTGCCATTCCTGCACATAGAGTATAGAGTATATAGAGCATTACCTAATTTGTGTGGGTTGGGAGTATTATTTATTAAACATTTAAAATATACCATACTTATGTATTTTTAATATAATAAGAGTCACAAAATTTTGAAGTGGTGCAGGCTTCTCTTGCGCAGAAAGACTAGAGTGCAAAGAGATTGAATTTTAGAGGAAGGTTGCTTGGGATAAAATCCTCATTCCAGATCATCCTGACTCTTAGGTCTATAATACCTTGGTTGGATAACTTTTGGCAAGTTTCTTAACTATGCTGAGCCTCAGCATCTTCCTCTTTAAAGGAATAATAATAGAACCTTCTTCATAGGTTGCTTGATAATTAAATATAAATATCATATGTAAAGAATCCCTAGTGTTGTATGAAGATTATAAAACCATATATAAAGCTCATGCATGTGGACTGGCATGTGGTTGAATCTTGTTTTACCCCAGTAATAGAAGTTTGTCTCAGCAAGAAATACCCTCCTACTATCACATTTTCATTTACCCTTGGGAGTAGTGACAATAGCTTATGATCCTGAGAGACAGGCATGATGAAACAGAACAAGTGAAACCCAATGCCTAGTGAAGCCCCATTTGGTTATATGACATTGTTTTGTTTGCTTTTATTGTGCCAGAGACTTAGTGGACAATCTTTCCAACTAGAGCTGCTAACTGCAGACACAAAGAAGGGTTTTCTGGACACTGAAGCACTGATGGTTGAGCAGGTTTTCCTGAAGAACATGGACCCTTTTAAACTGGCTCATCAGTGTACTTGTATTAAAGTCTAATTAGAATAAATCAAGACAAAAACAGAGCAAGGGCATTTCAAAAATCCCCTGTGGTTAAGTGGGGAAAAAGTCAGCTGTAGGGCAAAATGTGCAGACTATTTATGAAAAAAAAAACCTCACCCAAACAAAACTATGTATTTCTATAGGGCACATTGTATATATAAATGTGATACATGTACATACGTTGTTGTCGTTGTTAGTTGCCACTGAGTTGGTTCCAACTCATGGCGACCCCATGTGTGCAGAGTAGAACGTTCCATAGGGTTTTCAAGGCTGTTACCTTTCAGAAACAGATTGCCACGCCTGTCTTCCAAGGTGCCTGAGTGGGTTTGAACCTCCAACCTTTCGCTAGTAGCCAAATGCTTAACCATTTGCACCACCCAGGGACTCCATGTATATGTGTGTGTGTATATGTATACGTGTTATGTGTACACACATGCACATATACATACCAAACTGACAGCAGTTGTTATCTCGTGGGGGAAGGGATGTGGGATCATAATAGTTGCTGCCACCTAGAATTTCGGTGAGGATTCAGTGAAGTGATGCCTGCAAAGAACTTGGCATAGACCCTGTCACCATAAATGTTAGCTTCTCTTATTTAGGATGATGGTAACAGTGATGGCAAGGCACTGGTCTTTGTCCTCTGTGTATCTCCATAAACACACCTCCTTATGGCCAACTTTTGTCTGCCTGTGGTAGACAGAATAATGGCTCCCCAAAGATGTCCTTAAAAGTAAAGAATCTTTCCACATTGTGGTCACAGAAAGATGTGACTATGGAAGAAGGGTCAGAGTGATGAAATGTCGCTGGCTTTGAAGATAGAGGAAGGGAGCCATGAGCCAAGGAATGTGGGTAGCCTCTATAAGCTGGAAAAGGCAGGGAAACAGATTTTCCTCTCGAGCCTTCAGAAAGCAATGCAGTCTACTGACACCTGGATTTTAGCCCAGTGAGATCCATGTGGGACTTCTAACCTACAGAATTGTAAGGTAGCAAATTTGTGTTGTTTTAAGTCACTAAGTCTGTGGTAATTTGGTTACAACAGTAATAGAAAACGAATACAGAATCTGGTACCTGGAAGTGGAGTGCTGTTGTTACAAATACCTGAAAATGTAGAAATGGCTCCGGAATTGTACAGCGGGCAGAGGCAGGAAGAATTTTGAGGAGCATGATGGAAAAAGTCTAGGTTGTTTTGAACAGACTTATTAGAAATATGGATGTTAATGACTGCTAGTGAGGACTAGGAAGGGAGCAAGGAGCACAGTAGAGAAAAAAATAGATTGCCTTGGAGAGTAGCTAAATTATTGTCAACAGAATGTTAGTAGAAATATGGATATTAAAGGTATTTCTATTGAGGGCTCAGAAGGAAAGGAGGAACAAATTATTCAAAACTGGAAGAAAGGGCATCTTGTTCTATAATGGCAGAAGACATAATGGAATTGATCCTGAAGTTATGTGGAAAGCAGAACTTGTACGGATTGAAATCAGACATTTAGCTGAGATTTCCAAGCAAGTTGTTAAGGTGCAGCCTGGTTTCTTCTTGTTGCTTATGGTGATACGTGAGAGGAGAAAGATAAATTGAGGGAAGGACTATTAAACAAAAAGAAACCAGGCCTTGGTGATTCGAAATTCTTAGATTGTAACAGAGGCTAAAATTCACTGTCAGGAAAACCCTACAACCTTTTGCATCTCAGAAAGATCAAAAGGTCAGAGTAAAGGCTCTTTGAAGAGATTAAGGTGTGAGTCACAGCTCCCCTTAATCAAACCAGAGAGTATCTAGGAAGGGTTAACCTTTTCGAGCTAAGTGGTACATATAGCGACCATGAACTTTTGCAGCCTCTGGAGATTACTAGGAAGCTAATGTACCACTGACAGTGTGTGCTGCCACAAGGCAAGGACCTTCATGACTGTTTGAAATAGGAGAAATGGGCATGTGCCGCAAACTGTTTTACAGGGTGTTGTGTAAGGTATCTGAATTTTGGGGAAGAAAAGTAAATTTTGAAAATTTTTGTTACACATATGTACAAATAGACCCTGGTGGGGACTTTCAGGTATAATTAATGGTACTTCATATGTACCACTAAACACTTAGGGTAGGCTTATGGGAGAGGGCAAGAAAAAAAAGAAACCACACTACCTACCAAAAATTCAGACACTCAATGATTCAGCATACTTCCATTAATGAAAACACATGGTATCAACAAAAAATTCAAAGCAGAAAATAACTGGCTCATTAAAGGGTTAATTAAGAATGTTGTCTCTCAGCCATCTTAGCAAAAACCAAAAATAGAGGCGAGATCATCTAGGAAAAATCTGTGGACAAACCTCTTTTCTAATGGAGAGAATCCTGGTGATATACATGGGAAACCAGTAAGGTTCTTGGGAACTTTCTATCAGCAGAAACACTGCCAGCTTTGATTAAAAAGAACAGAGCAGATGAAATGAAAGGCAGCCAGACCTCCAACATTCTACAGGCAGGAAACAGGCTGACAAAATTATTCAGCTGCAAATGCATGCTACCTTTCATGAAAAAGAAGGATTGCTCAGGGGGTGGAGCTTCAAACTATAGAGAATTATTGCAAGGCCTTGAAACCAAATGGAATTTGCCCTGTAGGATTTTGAAATTGCTTAAGACTTGACTCCCTTTCCATTCCTTTTTCTGCCCTTTTGAACAGGAACTTCTATAACTGTTACCCTATGCCTGTCCCATCGTGGTGTTTTGGGAGCAGATACCTTGTTTCTTTAGTTTCATAGGTTTGCAGACAGAGAGGAATTGTGTCCCAGGATGGATTAGAACCTCATCCATACCCAATTTAGATAATGAGATTTGGAGTTTAGATAAGATTTTTGGGCTGTTTTGGATGTTGATACTATAATGGTATAAGACTTTGGGAACCTTGGGATGAATTTATTTTGCATGTGTGATGGATATGAATCACTGAGGGCCACAGGGCAGAATGCTCCCCCCCCGCAAAGACATCCACGTCTTAATCACTAGAACCTGTGAATATATGTTACCTTACATGGCACAAGGGATTTTACAGATGGTAAGGATACAGCCTTAGGATGGAGAGATTATCTAATCACATGAGTAGATCAGAGTAATAAAATATGAGAAGGACTTGAAGGCCACTGATAGCACTGAAGATTGAGAACGGGGCCCCAAGCCAAGGAATGCTGGTAGTCTCTAGAAGCTGGAGGGAGAAAAAATCAAGGAAAAGGCTCCTACCTACCCAGAGCCTACAGAAAGGAATGCAGCCCTGCCAACACCTTGATTTTTGCCCTGTGAGACCCATGTCAGACTTCTGACCTACAGAACTATACGGTAAAAAATCTGTGTTGTTTTAAGCCACTAAGTTCACGGTAACTTGTTACAGCAGCAACAGAAAACTAATACAGTACCTAATTCATAAGGTGGTCTTTCAGAATTAAGTTTGTTAGTACATCCAAACTTACAACAATGTCTAATATGTAGTTCAGCCCTCAATAAATGTTAATATCCCTCTCGAGTATGAGAGAAAGTGAAGATATAAAGATGCAAAGATTACTATGAGATGGTGTAAGCAACACAGACAATGACCTGTATAGGAACTATCTTCAAGGGACTTTACTTTCAAATTAAGTTTCCAGAGATAGTAAACTTCAAGATGATGAGATATTCCTCGGAAAATCACCTAAAACAAGGCTGCAAACTCATATGCTTATATGGCTTTGCAGATAATAAACAAACAAGAGAAACAGATCATTTTCTATGACATCTTCAGTTTTTAAATGTTGGAAGCCAATTCACATTTAAACACACACACACACACACACACACACACACACACACACACACACACACACACACACACATTGCAGGCTAACCTGATTATGTCTATGGGCCACAGTAGGACTACAGTCCCTCAGGTTGCAATCTGTGGCCTAATTAGTGAACGCAACTAAAACCCAAAAAAGGTAAATTGCCTTTAAAAGCATTTTTTTGGCCCTCTCATTCTTATATCATAAAAGCTTTTCCAAAAGTGCTTTTGTAAGTATACCTAAATCTAAGCAAATTTGACTTATATGAAATTCTTATCATGTTAATCAGAAAGACAAGTCAAATTATGTTCAAATCCAGTTTTATTAAAATTATTTGGCAATTTTGGTACCAGTACAAAGTCTTTGACTGTGACCACTGGATACATTAGACATGAGTTTATTTTGGTTTGTTGTGTTTAGACAATTGTACTTTCCTAAATCCCCTATACATTTTCATTACCAAATGGCAAAATGCCTTAAGCTTGTCTGTCCACAACAATCTATTATCCACAGAAAAGGAATTTGTAAAATAAGACTGAAAAAATAAAATCCACAGATTCAAAATATTCTCTTCAAATATTAAGAACATACAAAGTATATTAAAGACACCTACATTTAGTCCCAGGTAGCAAGGCAGGCTATTCGATGTCCATAGTTTCTTGTTTTTAGTTATTGCTAATTATAGTTCAGAGACCAAAGAGTTTCCAAAACCTATAAAAACCCTCACTGACATTCCAGTATGGTTCCAATGGAATTAGAGGATAGAATCAGGAGAGTAGTTGATTTTGGTCTTTAAAATCACAAAGACTTTTTTCTTTAATGGGATTTTTCTTCTGCAGTAGCTCAGGACTGTTTGCATACTTACTGCCTTCTAATTAGCATCTGCCCTACAGTAGATCTAAGTATTGGCTTATTTAAGTGTATTACTGGACAGCAAATGAGAGGAGACCTTCCTGTTCAAGGCAAAACTATTAGCGGACCTTAAAGTAAAACCTCACAGCGTCTGGTGCTCCTTAGTTGTTCTCCAGTGAACCTGAAGTTGTCTTTAAGGAAAAAAAAAGGAAAACTGTTAAGAATCTTCACACAAGGAATGTAAAGGTCTGCTACACGAGTTGTCCTGCTTTTCTCGCCACGTATGCACTCAGCTATGGCAATGGAGCCTAGTTATTTTGTTCCTATGATAAGAATCTCTGTTGGGGACTGGAATGAAGAAGATAAAGCAGAGCAATAACTTGAGAAAATTCTGTCCTAGCTGCTCTCAAAGGCTATCCTTTCATAAGATTCATGAAGATGGTTTCTAGTCTCTGATTTCATGCATTGTCTATTTCTGAACATTGCAATTCCTAATTAAAGACCATTCCCCTAAATGGCCAATTTATTTCACCAGAGGTAGAAGATTGCCACAGCATATTAGTGTTGATTGTCTTAATATTTTTAGGTACAAACTCTCAAAGAGGAACATGTCGTTATAGTCTATTGTTAATTTGTGGTCTAAATAGCATCACTACTCAAAGAAAAAAGAAACTTGGCAATTGAAACAGGCAAGTTTCTTTAGTTACGTCATCAGAATAGGGTCAAAACTTTGCAAAGGTTAACTACGCAAGTTATTTGTGTTGTCCCAGCAAATTAGACCTATGAATGTTAAGTCATAGCACTAACTGTTATATCCAATAATACTTTATTGGAGCTCATATTTCCCTAATAAATGAAGATAAAACATTTTCTTTAGGAATGGAGATATATTTTGAAGTTTTTCAAAAAATAATTATTTGCATCTGATTTAATCTTTATTTATAAATTGAAAATGTCACCCAAATTAAAGAAAAGAATTAAGATATGGCTCTTTCCCCCAGATTCAGGGTTAATCTCATTCTTCAATTCAAGAATACTTAAAACATTCAAATAATATATAGAACAGAAAAGCAATGCATATGGTGTAATGTTGTCAACTCATACCTAGCAAAGCATTTCAACCTAGGAGAGGGAAATTATACTTACAAATGGAGTCCTGATTCCAAATTTGCTATGAAATGTCATGGTGACTTTGTTTTTATGTCCTGTTCTTTGATCAAAGGCATGGCATGTATCAAAAGGTGGACTGTACAGGTGAAGGCTCACAGCAGGTTCCGTGTGGCTGATATTCTCTACCCGATGTAAGCCAATGGAATCTAAACAATATCCAAGAAGGAAGAACAGAAGTAGCAGCTCAGATAATATCTGAAGGCAAAAATTTTGTTAATCACTTAATATCATGAATCAGTTTTGATGCACATGGAAGTAATAGAAATCAATTAGAATTAAACTTCCAGTTAAAGGTGGTAATTGACGTGCATGTATTAGCCCCTGCTCCTTCCTGAAAACTGCCTGAAATGACAATAAAAGACTTAAAAAGGCATAAAAATACAAACACAAAGAAAATGGGAGAAGAGAAAACAGTAGTAAAAATTTGAATGCTTTAAAGTAAGTATCTACGTACTTTGCAGAGAAGAGAACATGAAATCATAAGCCATCGGTGGGGATGGCGAACACCAGGCACCATTAGAAAGTAATGAAAACAGGTGAATTAAGTAAAAATTTACATATTGAATGGTAAGATCCCCACTTTCTTCACCACCTAGCTGCCAGAATACTGCCAGACAGGATTTTGTTCTGCGGGTAGGCGATAGGAAGCCTGTAAAAATAAGTTATCATACTTTAGAGAAGCCCCCCAGGCTTGTGTATGAGCCCTATTGTTATTCATCCTAGTTTTTTTTTTTTTTTTTTTTTTGGTCTTGCCTCCTTTCCCTTCATGCCTATAGTCTACCCTCTGCCACAGTAATATTGGATCTTTCTTGGTGATACTTATGGATGCCAGTTTGGTTCAGGTCCTGTCCACTGCTTGCTCATTAGAATAGGCAAGTTGGTCTCCTTGCCTGTATTCTCTCCTCACTTCCACCCTATGCTGCACACTGCTACCAAACTGAACAAAGACATTCCCAGTTAACACTCTGCTGACCAAAGAAAGCCCTTACTTTAAGCTGTCTTGGAGGACCAGGCCCTGATCCCACTTCTACTATTCCCTTGTCCAGTGGTGGAATTCTCACCTTCCGTGCAGGAGATTGGGGTTTGCTCTCCAGCCAGTGCACTTCATACACAGCCACCACCCATCTGTCAGTGGAGGCTTGTGTGTTGCTATGATGCTGAACAGGTCTCAGCAGAACTCCAGACTAAGATGAGCAAGGAAGAAAGGACTGGAAACCTACTTCTGAAAAATTAGCCAGTGAAAGCCCTATGGATCACTGTTGTCTGAACTTGCTATACGTGGGGTCGCCGAGAGTCAGGGGCAGATTCAAAGGTAGCTAACAGCAACACTTCCCAGTCCAAGCCCATTCCTTCTTCCCTCTAGCTAGAACATTCCTGAATAGTTTTCATTCTTTGCAACTACTGTGCCTTCATTCATGCTTCTCTCTGTACTTGAAACATCCTTCCCCCATCACTATCCATCTCCACCCCGTACTCCTGGCATCTGTAAAAATCAAAGGTTGAATATGTGGCCTTTGAATTATTTGTGTCCCTGAGTGGTACATTACTATGCTGGGCTGCTAACTAAAAGGCTGGAGCTTAGAGTCCACCCAGAGGCACCTACGAAGAAAGGCCTGCCAATCTACTTTTAAAAATCAGCCACTGAAAACCCTATGGAACACAGTCCTACTCTGATACACATGGGGTTGCCATGAATTGGTGTTGACTCCATGGCAACTGGTTTTTTTGATTTTGAGTTATCTATATAATTAGTCTACAGACATAAATTTAGTTTATCTCACCCAGTATTTTACAGATTGGCACAAATTTCACATAAAACTTGGATGTTCCAACTTCTCTGGCAAAAGAAATCAGTACTATCTCACTGGAGCTGAGTGGTCACTGCTGCCCCTTACATCATGTGGCCTGCATTCCAGTTTTATCACAGTCCTCACCATAGCCTTATCCCTGGCCTGCACCACCCCTTACCTTACCTGATTGGCTCCTATAGACTTTTGAATTGCAGACCCTTGATAAAGCTTATCTATTCTTCAGGATCTAATCAAGTTTCACAGGGAAGCTCAGTGACTCTAGCTGAAGGTAATTATTCTGAAAGCCTTAGGCTTCACTGTGAGTGGTACCGGCAACAAGCTCTTCTGGGAAATCAGGGGGGCCTTATTCATAGCAGCCTTCGAATATTTGAGTAAATGAGCTTAAGAAGCTCCCACTTTTGTGCTAGGTGAATGAGGGAAAACATTTCTTATACGACCTTTGTAAGTGACTTGCATTTCTAATGATCTAACACATTCAGGCCAAGTGTGAATGCCCATATTGTACCTTAAGATTTGTGGGGAAAAAAAAAAAAACAAACCGGAAAACACAGCTCCTTTGCCTGAAAAATCTCTATAATCCTTTATTTCATATAAGCAGGTAGCATCCTGCTTAAGAGTATGAATTCTGGAATCAAATTGCTTGGGTTTAGATGCTGGCTGACACTTAAGAGCTACATGACCTATGTGGGCATCCTCATCTGTGAATGGGAATTAAAAACATCTGTCTCATATAGACTCTAATGAGTTTTTTGGAAAGTTACTACCTGCTTTAGGAATACAGAAGTTATCCACTGCCTATCCTGAAAAGCATTTGACTATCTTATATCACATTTAGGGAAAAAACTGAATTCTTGGTAAGATATCTATAAATCACTGCTAAATAGTGTGCTTTGTAAAATTTCCCTTGATGATACTCTTTTAAGTCTGCTATATACATTTTAAAAACAAAACAAAACAGGACTAGCTAGCATTCTTAATCACATCCAGACCATTTTTTAAAACATTTTCTAACACAAAGATAATATTCAAAACTTAACCTTATTCTTCTGTTAAAAGATTCTACTTGCAATTCATATTTTACTAACTGTCCTAAGTCTTGGCCCCCATAACCCATTGCCGTTGAGTCGATTCTGACTCATAATGACCCTACAGGACAGAGCAGAACTGCCCCCTAGGGTTTCCAAGAAGCTGCTGGTGGATTCGAACTGCCCACCTTTTGGCTAGCAGCCAAGCCGTTAACCACTACGCCACCAAGGCTCCAAGTCTTGGCAGGTAAAAAACTTTTCAGTGGATGCTAATCTGCATGTATATGTTTTTGTGATTCCAATACAGATGCAAAGCCTTCAAAAACAAAACCCACTGCTTTTATGTCATTTACAAAGTATCTGAAATCATGACTCCATGATCCAGGTTCCACTGCATATGTATAAGTAACCAACATTTCAGAAAGGAGCTCAAGGTTATTTCCACCTGCCCTTAGAAAAAGGTATAGGATGTTACCATTGATGTAGGCACACTGGTTTTCCCTCAAGATTCTTTCAGACTTCTTGATCATCTCATTGGACTTTTTGTCAGGCCAGGCAAACAGTGTCTCCTTTAGATTTCCCTGTAGCATCTTCAGAAAGCAGTGGGAGTCGGTGTGATCATGGATACTGCTATATATGCACAAAATGACAAATGCACTCAGTAGCTGAGAGACCATTATCCAGACCTGCAGTAACAGTCTGCCCCAAAGCTTACAGCTACACCACTGTCAATCAGACATGTCTCAAGCCAAAATCAAGTGAGCTGGATTTTTAAGATGTCATCAGTTTACAATCAACACTGTTGAGGGCAAAGTAGTAAAAATAACATGCCATCCATATCAATGAATAAAAGAGTTCCAGTTTTGATGCATACCCCTACTAAAGATCGACTTTTTTTTTAACCTTGTTATAACACTGCTTTGATTTAAAAAAAAAAAAAAACCTTTAGTATTTCCCTAAGATATGTATGTTAATAAGTCGTTTAAGCTGTGTTAGAACTTGATTTTAAAAGTACATATGAAAAATTTTGGAAAGGATAAAGATCATCATCTATAATAACTGCCACACTGAGAAAAACACTTAATAGTTTTTACCCCCAGGCTTTTTCTCTTTTTTCCTTCCTTTGGTGAAAAAAGACTGTGTATAGATATATGTGTGAAAAAAGACTGTGTATAGATCTATGTTAAGATCTAAAATTAAAGTGTATAGAATGTTAATATTTTGTAGCTTTAGAGCACATCCTACCTGTGATTCTCTCTCAATATTGGTAGGAGAAAGAAAGTAAATTGGATTTGGGGAAAGAAAATATTTATTCAGATAATCTTTAGAGAAAATAGTATTTAAGTAGGAGTCCCTGGGTGGTGCAGACAGGTTGGCAGTATGAACCCACCCAGAGGCACCTTGGAAGACAGGCCTGGTGAACTAATCTGCTTCTGAAAGGTCACAGCCTTGAAAACCCTATGGAGCATTTCTACTCTGCATGTGGGGTTGCCTAAGTCATAATTTACTTGATGGCAACTAACAACCACAACAACAGTATTTAAGTATATCAGGTAGCAAGAAAGTATTACTCATTAGGGTTGATTAAAATGTATAAACCTGTATCATTTCTGGTATTTTTTGCGTATGCTGAATTCTATTAACTCATACATGTACCATAAGAACTTATTTCCTAAATCCTTACAGCCTAGTCCTATTCCTAACATATAATCTGCTTTCAGAAAATATTGAGAGAATGAATGAAAACAACTATTCCATATGTGTAAATAAATGTACTCTATAGAGAGGATAGAGCTGGCACTCAACTTTCTGAAGCCTTGTGAATTCATGTTTTCTTTTTTCCATCAAACATGGGCCTGAGTTATTGGTTTTAACATTCTTAAAAGACTGAGAAGGATCTAATTAAGGAGATAACAATACTCAGGCGGTAATAAGTCTGACCAAAGTATAAACTAAAAAATAGTTCAGGAACCAAGTTTCAAAGGATCATTATTAGTTTAAGTTGCCTTACCCTCTAGATAAAGGAAAAAAATAATAATAACTTCAAGTAGAAAGAAATTTTCTGAATTTGTGAATTGTTTTTCTAGCTCCAGCACCTAGATGCTTTGGTCTTTGGTCCCATGATTGTTTACACACGCCTCAGAGCACACAAAGGTCAAGTTTTAGCATAATTCCATGTAAAGTTTAACTCCATAGAAGACAAAGAGAGATTAAGTTAAGCTGGTTACTTACCTCCTTTGATTTACTCTTCACTTTTTGGAATTAGTTTTGATAAACGCCCTGTGCTACTTTCTATGAGAATTTTTGCTGGAATTAGGGGACATTGTGAACAAATACTTATAAAATGAGATTTGCTAGTGTACACAAGACTTGTAACTAGCCTAGCATTGTATTTCTCACGTGCTGGAATAGATACTGAATAGTTGTATTACCTGCCATGTCCTTCACCCCAACACAGTATCATCAAATTAAATTTTCCATTTCCTTCATCCACGAGATTTCGGGTATATCTAAAAAGAAGGTATTCACAAATTTGAATTTGGATGATGAAATAAGCACTGGGGAAAAATAAATGTGTCACGAAGTATCATTTACCAACAAATGTTTCTACCTCTAAACAATTTTGAATGTGGTTTTCTAATTAGAAATCCAGCACAAATGAAAACAATTTTTTTTTAACAGTTCATTTCGGACATTTCTGTAGTTTGAATGACTTCACTTCCTGAGGTAGCTGCTCACTTTTAATTAATGGTATGAGAAAGATAACAGGAAAAAGAAAAAAGTAAATTCCACGATTCTAAGTGTGACAGCCTCAAACTAATAAAGAGAAAGTTTCTCAGAGACATGTTTGAAAGTATATTACTGTTCTAGGCAAGAATGTTGCTATTGTTTTTTGTTTTATCCCCCTCTCTTCTTATAGCTAAACCAAGACTGGAGAAACAAGGTTTCATTAAACAGCTATTCTAGGATTCTCCTTAGTTTTACTATAGCCCAGACACAAACCACATTCAAAAGCACTCAGAATGTGATAGGATGGGGGTTTACTGAAATACCAGAACAAAGGAGACTACATTAGGGAAGTAAGTAACAGTCTAAAACCTTTTACAATGCAAAGAAATCAGTATTTGGTAAAAACTAAACAAACAAACAAAAAAACTAACCAATACAACCACATCACCAGAAACATAAACTTTGAAGTTTCTACTGGCCCAGTAGGTATTACTGACACCATCTGATCTACAAACGTTGATAATTAGTGATATATATTTAGACTGTCATTTCTAAGGAAAGGGATTTTACTCCATTTTCTGGAGTGTTTGTTACATGGTCATCTGTTTACTTATGTGTTGTTTGTCCCTTCCTCCCCTTCCCACCCCCAGGCTCTGGGCCAGGTGCTGACACAGCATTATCTCTGAGGGAGTTGCTTAGTCAGTGCTTTTTAGTTGTCAGTCTTCTTACTTTGTATCCCTTTATGATTTAGCAACGGGCGGTGCACACAGCCTTTACTTCACAGTAAGCTCAGTTCTTGCACCAGATCCTACTTCTCCCTCCCGGGGTCTTTGTGTCATCATCTTGCTTTTATGGCGCTCTTCCTGAGAAGTTAACTATCTCGCCCATGTTGGGACATACTCTGTCTCAGTTCTTCCACAGCAGCCCTCCCAAGGTTAGAGATGAGAATCCTTCACAGTTCTAGGGCACCTATTACACGTGGAAGATACTATCAGATTGAATTCTACTCTCCCATTTGTCTCCTTCCCTACTCCCCTAACTGCCCACTCAGGACTACATTTATCATTTCAGTGAGCTGTGCTTCAGAATACCTTTGGAATAGAAAAATCAAAAGGCTTAGAGCTTGGCAATTAAGACTAATTCAAGGTTCTTAAATATGCCCTTGTTTGAAAGATTAAGATGTTCAAAAGATTGAGAGGTTACAGTTTACCCTAGTTAACTGATTTCACTTGGCCAATAATATATCTGTTGTTGTTAGCTGCTGTCCAGTTGGTGTCTGACTCCTGGTGACCCCATGCACAATGGGATCAGACCATTGTGATCAACAGGGTTTTCATTGGCTGATGTTTGGAAGAAGATCACCAGGACTTTATTCCTAGTTTGTCTTAGTCAGGAAACTCCACTAAAACCTGTTCAACATCATAGCAATAAGCAAGCTTCCACTGACAGAAGAGTGGTGGCTGCACTTGAGGTACGCTGGCAGGGTATCAAATCTGGGTCTCCTGCAAGGAAGGGGAGAATTCTATCACTGAATGAACCACCACTGCCTTCAGAGTAATAAAGTCAGAAGAAAATTATTATGCTAACATATGTCTGAAGGAAGTTTAGTAGTGGATTAGAGTGTGGATTCTGGAACTATATTGCTAGGGTTTGAATCCTAGAGCTGATACTTGATAGACGTATGACCTTAAGTAGGTTATCCGATCTCATTACTTACCATTCCTCACCTGTAAAATAGGGATAAGAATGGTACCTACGTCAGGGTTGTTGTGAGGTAAATTAGTCAATACATGTAAAGTGCTTGGAAGAGTCCTGTCCCATAGCAAGCACTCAATTACCTGGAGCTACCTGGTGATCTGCTTTTGAAAATAAGCCATTGAAAACCCTATGGAGCACAGTTCTACTCTGACACACATGAGGTCACCATGAGTTGAAATTAACTGGATGGCAACTTGTTTAATACAGGCAAAATTAAACGAAAACTAGGCTCTCAGGTAGCTTTATTGATAGCTACAGAAGAACCTTACCATGAACTGAGTTGATACAACCAAAGAAATTTCTTAAAGCCACTTGCAAATGGAAAATGGGATACTCAGTAGGCTTCACTTTTTCTATTTCAAATCCTAAAACAGTTGAAACAGTCATTGCCTATAAAACTCTACCAAACACACTGTGTGTTAAGGTGTAGTGGCTAACAGAAACTGTTCCCAAGGAAAACAAAGTTAGCTCCTTCTTTCTCTTTCAATTACCGCCGCCCTCCCCCTTCCCCCTTCCTCAATGCAAGCAACCAAAAAGACTGAGGCTGTGGTTACTCTTCGGAAAATCAGAATCTTTCATCCTTCAGGATAGTTAAATATTACTTCTGGCCCCAGAGGATTGGTAGAGAGATTCATTTTTACTTAATCACCGCGCCGGGGCTGCAAAAAGTCCCACCCTACCAGGGTACCTCACTTGAACATTATCTGGGAAGCAGAGGTCTTCTATTTACATTCCAGATCCTCAGAACTAAGGATAACAGAAAGCAGACTAAGGGCTGAAAGAAAGGTGGTTGTGTACTTAATTAGCGAAACCTGATAGTGGGTTTGATAAATCCACAGTTGGGATGGTCAATTCAACTGGTTTGGGAGAGGGGGCAGCAGAAATTGAAGTGTCGGATGACAACCCAAAATGGCTGTGGGCAGGTGCCTGATTGAGGGCGACCAAAGGGCCAAGTGATGGAGAACTGGCAATGGGGAATTGTGCCCCCCACTGTTCCCTTTCCTTCCTATGGGAGTTAACAGCTCTTTCACGGGGGTACCCTCCTTTCGTCCAGTCAGTTCACCAGAGCGGTCGGCGGGGCCAAGTCTGGGTGTTCTGGCTGCAGGGGCCTCCCCCATACCTCCGTGCCAGGGGTCGGCGGGTGGCCCACGGCGGCAAGCTAAGCCCGAGCCGCGCGCGGGAAGGAGGCGATTGCTTCGGAGACAAGGGTCTTGCTCACGAGGTCGGGAGCTGAAGTGGAAGGAATGGCGGTTTGGAAGAGAAGCAGTAGGCGAGGGAGAAAAGAACAGAAAACTTCGCAGCCGCGCGCGGTGGCCTCCCTTCGGGGGGCCCGCCCGCAGCTTCCGGCCAGTGGCAAACAAGGCCAGTAGGATGCACCTTCTACCCGCGCTGCGGCCGCGGAGCCCAAAGCGCGCAGCGGCAGCCTCGCTGCGGGTCGGCGAGGGGGCGCAATGATGGGTGCCGACAAGGCTCGGGAGCGATGAGAGGGTGGGCACGGGGGGCGCAGGGCTCCTCTGGGGCCAGTCACCCACGTCTGTGCCCCTCATGCTCGATCCTTCTTCCCTCTCCTCCGAGTCGGAGAGATGCGCCGCTTGGCATGGAGGCCAGCGCCCAGAGATTCTGGGCGGGTAGGCTAGAGCGCGCTCACCTGTACTGGTCGAATTTAGCGTACAGTGCCCACTCGGCGGGGTCACTCTCGTAGGCTTCCATGACCGCCTGCACCTCCTCCACATTGACCTCGTCGCCGGCGAACAGCTGGCGTAGCATGCGGATCAGATCTGCCAGGGTTTGTGGCTTTAGCACCTCGGTCCTCTCCATCCCGCGGAGCAGGCGGCGCGCGCGTCTCACTGCTGGGCCGCCGTGGAGGGGCTGAGCGCGCGGAGCTGGGGCGAGAGACCTTAGCTGCCAGCTAGACAGCTACAGACACACACACACAAATCCCGCAGACACTCGAGTACCAAAAGGTAAAGAATCCCTCGCAAAGATCTCAAGAGCCCACGGCAGCGTGGCGGATCTGGGCTAGCTACGGGCGCGCAGCTCACACAAATCAAGACCAAATCCGCAGAGTGCAGCCTCCCGGGCCCCTTTTAAGCTCCAGGAGTTAACGGGAATGTACCAACGGCCTCCGGGGTGGAGAGAGACAGGAAGCTAGCAGAGAAAGGTAGGGTAGGCGGGGAAAGCCTGCGGGAAAGACCCATCCACGCAGCCCCGGCTTCCGGAGCCCTCTGAGCCCTTTCTGGAGCCTCTTCTCTCCTGCTGGGGCTTCGCTCGCGGTGGCCTTCGCACACTCTCTCCCCCATTCTAAAAGACGCGTTTTGACGCCCATCCCAACCCCTCTCCCCGCGCCTGCCTCGCCACCTCTCTGTGAGGCTCGCCTCTGCCGCTCTGGCTCGCGACGCTGGGACGTAGACAGAAGGATCAGAAGATGGCTTGGAGGGACGCTGAGGAAGGGAAAGGAAACCCACCTTTCCTTCCAAATGGAGAAGAGGAACCATGAGGACCCTGAGAAGACTGAGGATGGATTCCACTAGCAAGCTGGAGAGTGACTATGTTTTGTACTCTATTGAAACTATCGATAATATACCCCACGCTAGGTGAAAATGAGTTGAAGTCTTCCTTTTTTTAAAGTTTTAACTGTAACTACATTTTGACAAAAGAGGCTTGCGTAGAGGAAGACTAGTGAAACGATGGAAGGCAAAGTATTCCTGATTGCTTATTTTAAAATCAGGCATTTCCTGAAAAATAATATATTCAGTGGAAAGAGCCTGGTGTTTCAATTAATGATGAAAAGTGCTTTTTTATATATTTTTTGGCTCTTAATGCAGTAATTTAAGAGTTCTAATCTGATGATTAAAAGCCTTCAATTCTAGGCGTGTGCTGAAAGAACCTGGTTCTTTTCATACAAAGAAACGCATTTCTATGTTGGGCAAAGAACAGCTAGCTGGGGCATGCCGTGGAACAACACAAATTAAATGTGGTTGAAAATAGGAAAAAACGTGAGGGATAGAAGAAGTGTTAAGTATAGGTTCCCTCTTTCTCAGATCAGACATGGACCCGGGCAACAATTTGGATTCTAGGTTATTGAAGGTTTAATCTTCTAGAAGGTGAGACCATAATTTACTTGTGCCACCTGCTGTCTTATTTTAAACATCCCTGGTTAGACTGATTGCACTATATTCTAACAAAGTTGTTGTTAGATGCAGTCCAGTGGGCCTCGGCTCATTGCAACCCCATTCACAACAGGATCAGACTGGTGTGATCCATAGGATTTTCATAGGCCTTTCTTTCTAGATTGTCTTAGTCTGGAAACTCCACTGAGTCCTGTCCACCATGGGTGACCCTGTCAGTATTTTCAATCCTGGTGGCATAGCTTTCAGCTTCATAGCAACGTGCATGCCTCCACAGGATGACAAACTGACAGACTTGTCAACTGCGCTTGAGGCGCACTGGCAGGAATCAAATCCTGGTCTTCCACATGGAAAGCAAGAAGAAATGTAAATGACAGCTCAATCACCATTTTTCAAAAACAACTAAACCAAACCTAACCCATTCCCATCTAGTCAATTCCAACTGAGTGACCCTGTAGGACAGGGTAGAACAGCCCTATAGGATTTCCAAGGCTGTAAAACTTTACAGAAGCAGACTGCGACATCTTTCTCCCCGGGAGTGGCTGGTGAGTTCCAACTGCTGACCCTTTAACCACTTAACTGAGCACTTAACCACTGAAGAGCTGAGTGCTTAACCATTGGGCCACCAGGGCTTCTCTCAAAAAGAACTAACCCATTGCCATTGTCATGGATTGAATTATGTCCCCCCAAAAATGTGTGTTATCAATTTGGCTGGGCCATGATTCCCAGTTTTGTGTGGTTGTCCTCCAGTTTGTGATTGTAATTTTATGTTAAAGAGGCTAGGGTGGAATTGTATAACACCCATACTAAGGTCACATCCCTGATCCAATGTAAAGGGAGTTTCCCGAGGGTGTGGCCTGCACCACCTTTTGTCTTACAGGAGATAAAAGGAAAGGGAAGCAAGCAGAGAGTTGGGGACCTCATACCACCAAGAAAGCAGCACGGGGAGCAGAGCGCGTCCTTTGGACCTGAAGTTCCTGTGCTGAGATGCTCCCAGACCAAGGGAAGACGGATGACAAGGACCTTCCTCCAGAGCCTACAAAGAGAGAAGGCCTTCCCCTGGAGCTGACACCCTGAATTTGGACTTGTAGCCTACTGGACTGTGAGAGAATAAATTTCTCTTTGTTACAGCCATCCACTTGTGGGATTTCTGTTATAGTAGCACTAGATGACTAAGACAGCCATCAAGTAGATCCCAACTTATAGTGATCCTGTAAGGACAGAGTAGAACTGCTCCATAGAGTTTCAAAGGCTGTAAATCCTTACGGATCTTTCTTCTGAGGGGTGGCTTCTGGGTTCAAACCACTGACTTTTGGGTTAGCAGCCAAGCACTTTAACTACTGTGCTACCAGGGCTCCTTCCAAAAGGACTAGAGAGGTAGAAAGCAATCCAGTAGTCAACCTTTTGTGGTGTGTGTTGCAAGAAGTGGTTAATTAACAAAATATTTTGGAAAAGAGTAACTTACACACTTTTCATTGTTTACTCAATATTGTTTTATATTCGTGTCAGTATTTGTTATTGGGTCTCTGATTTACATCATTTCAGGCATTCTAATGTAAAGTTCCTTGTGATTATTTGGAGTGAACAATAAAAATGAAACAAATGCAAGCTTAATTCATCTTCTCTGCATTTAACACAACGGATGTCTCAGTTTCTTAGTGCTGTTGTAACAGAAATACCACAAGTGGGTGGCTTTAGTGAACAGAAATTTAGTTTTTCATAGTTTAGCTGTCAGAAGTCTGAATTCAGGGCACTGGCTCCAGGGGATGGCTCTCTATTTGTCGGCTCTTGGGGGAAATCCTTGTCTCAGCTTCTCTAGCCCCAGTATCTATCTGTCCCTATTTGTGGTTGCTTGTCTCTGTGTCTAATTGGCTTTTTGAATATCTCAAGTCATTAGTTTTAAGACACAGCCTACACTAATATAACCTCATTAACATAACAAAGAAAACTTTATTCCCAGATCGGATTACATCCATTTGTATAGGGGTTTGCATTCTAACACACATTTTTTTTTTTTTATTGTACTTCAGGAGAAAGTTTACAGAACAAATAGTTTCTCATCAAACAGTCAGTACACGTATTGTTTTATGACATTGGTTAACACCCCCACGACATGTCAACCCTCTCCCTTCTCGACCTTTTTTTTTTTTTTGGTGAAAATATACATAGCCAAAGATACACCATTTCAAAAATTTCTACATGCACAATTCAGTGACAGAGATTACATTCTTCCAGTTGTGCTGCTATTCTCACTTTAGATGAAGGTTTACAGAACAAAATAGTTTCTCATTAAACAGTTAGTACACATGTTGCCCTATGACAATGGTTAACAACCCCACTACATGTCAACACTGTCCTTACTCAAACTTGGGTTCCCTATCACCAGCTTTCCTGTCCCGTTCTGCCTTCTAGTCCTTGTCCCTGGACTACTGTGCCTCATTAGTCCTGTTTTGTTTTATGGGGCTGTACAATCCCCGGCTGAACGGTGAACCTCGGAAGTGACTTCACCACTGAGCTAAAAGGGTGTCTGGGGACCATACTCTCGGGGTTTCTCCAGTCTCTTTCAGGCCAGTAAATCTGGTCTTTTTTGTGTGTGTTAGAATTTTGTTCTACACCCTTCTCCAGCTCTGTCCAGAACCCTCTGTGTGATCCTGGTCAGAACAGTCAGTGGTGGTAGCCTGTCACCATCTAGCTGTACTGGACTCAGTCTGCTGGAGGCCTTGGTAGCTGTGGTCCATTAGTCCTTTGGACTAATCTTTTCCTTCTGTCCTGTTCTCTTCATTCTCCTTTACTCCCGAAGGGGTGAGAGTAGTGGAGTATCTTAGATGGCCGCTCACAGGCTTTTAAGACCCGAGACGCTACTCACCAAGGTAGAATGTAGAGCATTGTCTTTATAAGCTGTGTCATGCCAATTGAGCTAGATGTTCCACGAGACCACGGTCCCCACAGCCCTCTGCCCAGCGATTCAGTCCCTCAGGGAGTTTGGAAATGTCTATGGGGCTTCCATGACCTTTCCTTGTACAAGTTGTGCTAGTTTCTCCTGTATTCTGTACTGTCTCAACCTTAACCAAGATACCACTTATCTATTGTCTATTTAGTATTTCCCCCCCAACCCTCCCATCCCTGGTAACCAACAAAGATTGTTACATTTTGTGTGTGAAGTTTTTCATGGGTTTTTACAATAGAGGTCTCATACAATATTTGTCCTTTTGTGATTGACTTATTTCACTCAGCATAATGTCCTCCAGTTTCATCCATGTTATGATATGCTTCACAGATTCATTGTTGTTCTTTCTCGTTGCAAAGTACTCCATTGTGTGTATGTACCAGTTTGTTTATCCATTCATCTGTTGATGGGCACCTACGTTGTTTCCATCGTTTTGCTATTGTGAACAATGCTGCCATGAACATAGGTGTGCATATGTCTATTGGAGTGACAACTCTTATTTCTCTAGGATATATTCCTAGGAGTGGGATTGCTGGATCGAATGGTATGTCTATTTCTAGCTTTCTGAGGAAATGCCATATCATTTTCCAAAATGGTCGTATCATTTTGCATTCCCACCAGCAGTGCATAAGAGTTCCCATCTCCCCGCAGCCCCTCCAACATTTGTTATTTCCAGTGTTTTTGATTCGTGCCAGTAATGCCGGGGTGAGATGGTATCTCATTATGGTTTTAATTTGCATTTATCTAATGGCTAGTGATCGCGAGCATTTCCTCATGTGTCTGTTGGCCATTTGAATGTCTTCTTTGGTGAAGTGTCTGTTCATTTCCTTTGCCCGTTTTGTAATAGGATTATTTGTTTTTTTGTTGTAGAGGTGTTGGATTTTCTTGTAGATTATGGAGATTAGACCTTTGTCTGACTTGTACTGTCCAAAAACTTTTCCCCAGTCTGTAGGTTCTCTTTTGACTCTTTTGGTGAAGTCTTTTGAAAAGCATAGGTGTTTAATTTTTAGAGGATCCCAGTTATCTAACTTATCTATTGGGTTTTGTGTGTTGATGGTTATGGTTTGTATCCTGTTAATGCCATGTATTAAGGCCTGTAGTGTTGGTCCTATTTTTTCTTCTATGAACTTTATAGTTTTAGGCTTTATATTCAGGTCTTTGATCCATTTTGAAGCAGTTTTTGTATACGGTGTGAGGTATGGGTCCTGTTTCATTTTTTTGCAAATGGATATCCAGTTTTGCCAGCACCGTTTGTTAAAAAGACTGTCTTTTCCCCATTTGTTGGACTTTGGGCCCTTGTCGAAGATCAGGCGACAGTAGGTGGATGGATTTACATCTCGGTTCTCAATACTGTTTCATTCGTCAATGTATCTGTCGTTGTACCAGTACCAGGCTGTTTTGACTACTGTAGCTGTATAGTAGGTTCTGAAGTCAGGTAGTGTGAGTCCTCCAAATTTATTCTTCTTCTTCAGTAGTGCTTTACTTATTCAGGGCTTCTTCCCTTTCCATATAAAGTTAATGACTAGTTTTTCCATCTCTTTGAAGAATGTTGTTGGTATTTGGATTGGGATTGTGTTGCATTTGTAAATTGCTTCGGGTAGAAGTGTCATTTTCACAATGTTAAGTCTGCCTATCCATGAGCATGGTATGTTTTTCCATTTATGTAGATCTCTTTGGGTTTCTTGCAGTAGTGTTTTGTAGTTTTTCTGTATAGGTCTTTTACATTCCTGGTCAGATTTACTCCTAAGTATTTAATCTTTTTAGGGGCTATTGAAAATGGTATTGTTTTCCTGATTTCCTTTTCATCCTTCTCCTTATTGGTGTATAGGAATCCAACTGATTTTTGAACGTTTATCTTGTATCCTGCTACTCTGCTGAATCTTTGTTAGTTCCAGTAGATTTTTTGTGGAGTCTTTAGGGTTTTCTGTGTATAGTATCATATCATCTGCAAACAGGGACAGTTTAACTTCTTCATTACCAATTTAGATGCCCTTTATTTCTTTCTGTTGCCTTATTGCTCTAGCTAGAATTTCTAGCACAATGTTACATAGGAGTGGTGATAAAGGGCATCCTTCTCTTATTCCTGTTTTCAAGGGGAATGTTTTCTGCCTGTCTCCATTAAGAATGATGTTGGCCTTTGGTTTTGCATGGATGCCCTTTATTATGTTGAGAAATTTCCCTTCTATACCTATTTGATTGAGAGTTTTTATCAGGAATGGGTGTTGGACTTTGTCAGATGCCTTTTCTGCATCAATTGAGATGATCATGTGATTTTCTTTCCTTTTATTTATGTGGTGGATTACGTTTGTTGATTTTCTAATGTTGAACCATCCTTGCATACCTGGTATGAATCCTACTTGGTTGTGGTGTATTATTTTTTTGATATGATGCTGAATTCTATTGGCTAGAATTTTGTTGAGAATTTTTGCACATATATTCATGAGAGATATTGGTTTGTAATTTTCTTTTTTTGTGACATCTTTTCCTGGTTTTGGTATCAGCGTTATGCTGGCTTCATAGAATGAATTTGGAAGTGTTGCTTCCTCTTCTGTGCTCTGAAATAGCTTGAGTAGTACTGGTACAAGCTCTTCTGTAAATGTTTTGTAGAATTCTCCAATGAAGCCGTCTGGGCAAGGGCTTTTTTAAGTTGGGAGTTTTTTTTTTTATTACCTTTTCAATCTCTTCTCTTGTTATGGGTCTGTTCAGATTTTCAGCATTACTTTGTTGTAGTTTGGGTAGGCTGTATGTTTCTAGAAATTTATCCATTTCCTCTAGGTTTTCAAATTTGTTGGAGTATAGTTTTTCATAATATTCTGTTATAATCCTTTTTATTTCATTTGGGTCTGTTGTAATGTCCGCCATTTCATTTCTTATTTGGGTTATTTGTCCTCTCCCGTTTTTCTTTTGTCAGTCTGGCCAGTGGTTTGTTGATTTTGTTGATTCTTTCAAAAAACCAACTTTTGGTTTTGTTGAAGCTTTCTATTGTTTTTCTGTTCTCTATTTTATTTATTTCTGCTCTGATCTTTACTATTTCCTTTCTTCTGGTGGTTGTGGGCTTTTTTGGCTGTTCTCTTTCTATTTGTTTGAGTTCTGTAGTTAATGTTTTGATTTTGTCCCTTTCTTCTTTGATATGTGCATCTATTCCTATAAATTGTCCTCTGAGGACTGCCTTTGCTGTGTCCCAAAGGTTTTGGTATGATGTGTTTTCAGTCTCATTTGATTCTAGGAATTTTTTGATTCCATCTCTGATTTCTTCTATTACCCAGTGCTTTGTAAGCAAGGTATTATTCAGTTTCCCTGTAGTTGAATTTTTTTCCTTGCTCTTTCTGTTGTTAATTTCTACCTTGATGGCATTGTGGTCAGAGAAGATACTTTGAAGTATCTCAACGTTTTGGACCTTTTGAGGATTGCTCTGTGGCCTAAGATGTGGTCTATTCTGGAGAACGTTCCATGTGCATTGGAAAAGAATGTGTACTTTGCAGCGGTTGGATGGAATGTTCCATATATGTCTATGAGGTCAAGTTAGCTGATTGTGCCCTTTAGGTCTTCTATATCTTTGCTGAGTTTCTTCTTAGTTGTTCTGTCCTTTACTGAGAGTGGTGTGTTGAAGTTTCCTACTATTATTGTGGAACTGTCAATTTCTCTTTTCAGTGCTGTTAGAGTTTTTTTTGTGTATTTTGGAGCCCTGTCATTGGGTGCGTAGATGTTTATTATGGTTATGTCTTCATGATGGATCGTCCCCTTAATCATTATATAGTGTCCTTGTTTGTCTTTCATGGTAGATTTCGTTTTAAAGTCTATTTTATCTGAGATTAGAATTGCCACTCCTGCTCTTTTTTGGTAGTTGTTAGCTTGATATATTTTTTTCTAACCTTTGATTTTTAATAAATTCACATCTTTGTTTCTAAAGTGTGTCTCCTGTAGACAGCATACTGATGAATCCTGTTTTCTTATCCATTCTGTCACTCTCCATCTCTTTATGGGTGCATCGAGTCCATTTACGTTCAGTGTAATTATTGATAGATGTGGGTTTATTGCTGTCATTTTGTAGTGCTTTTTTTTGTGGTGTTGACATTTTCTTTGTTCTTCTTACCCTCTTGTGCTGAGTTACTTTTGTTTGTGTAGGTTTTGTTTTTGCTGAGACTTTGTTTTTCGTCGTAATTTTTATGAGTTGGTTTGTTAACTTTCTTTGTGGTTACCATGAATTTTACCCTTATCTTTCTAAGTTTGAAGCCGTCTACCATTACTTGGTATTGCCTTGCCTTCCTCTCCAGTAGAAGGTTCTATACCCATGCCGTCTATTCCCTCTTTTATTGTTTTGATGTTGTTGTCATTTACTGATTAACTGCTCTGATTCCCTGTTGTATTTCTTTTGGTTTTGGATAGTCCGTGAGAGTTCATTTCCTAGATTGGGCTACTGGTACGATCCTACGTCCTAGGTTCTGCCTGTGACCTGAAGCTGTTTGTCCTCAGATCGAAGAACTCGCTTTAATAATTCTTGTAAGTTTGGTTTGACTTTTACATATTCCCTTAATTTCTGTTTATCTAGAAATGAACTTATTTCACCATCAAATTTGAACGAGTTTTGCAGGTTATATTACTCTTGGCTGACAATTCTTTATTTTAAAGATTTTATGTATGTCATCCCATTGCCTTCTTGCCTGCATGGTTTCTGCCGAATAATCTGAGCTTAGTCTTATTGTTTCTCCTCTGTATGTGACTTCTTGTTTTTCATGAGCTGCTCTCAGGATTCTTTGTTTGTCTTTGGTTTTGGTGAGTGTGATTATGATATGCCTTGGAGATTTTCTTTTGGGGTCTCTCCTGTATGGGGTTCATTGAGCTTCTTGGATGGCCAGCTTTTCATCTTTCATGATACTGGGTAAGTTTTCTGTCAGCAGTTCCTCAATGATCCTCTCTGTGTTTTCTGTTTTCTCCCCCGTTCTAGAATGCCAATCACTCGTAAATTTTTGCTTTTGATTGTGTCCCACATAACTCTCAGGTTCTCTTCATTTTTCTTCGTTCTTTTTTCTGAGTTTTCCTCAAACAGAGTTGTATCCAAGTGTTTGTCTTCAATTCCACTGATCCTGTCTTCCACTGTTTCAAATCCGCTTCTCCGTCCTTGTATGACATCGTCCATTTCTGAAATCTTGTTGTTTATCTTTTGGATTTCTAATTGTTGTCTTTGTATAATTTGTAGTTGTGAACTTATTTTGGCATTTTGTTCCTGCATTATTTTCCTGAATTCTTCCAATTTTTTGTCCGTATTTTCCATGAATTTGTCTATTTTTTCCTCATGTTTGTCAGCTTTTTGCCTCAGTTCTTGGAGAATTCTGAGCATTAGAGATTTGAATTCCCTATCATGTAGTTCTAGTGGATTTTCTTCCAGAGGAGAGTCATCTGGTGTTTTATTTTGGACGCCTACTGGAACCATTCTGTCCTGTTTTTGTAAATATTTTGATATTGTCTGCTGTCTTCGGGGCATTCAGTAGTTATTTTTCTCGTTTATTGATTGTAGATTTGTTTGTTTTGTCACTTTTTTCAAAAAAATTTGACTATGTCTGAGCAGGCAGACTGTGTGTTCTTTGTTGTTTGCTCGTCGTGGGCACGATACTTTTCACCTCCTTCTTCAACTGGCCGGGTCAGTCACTCAGATATGGTACGGCAGGGAAGGTGTAGTTGAAGAGGAGTTACTGGGACGGGTTGTTTGTGGCACTTACTACAGCCACCAGAGCGGGCTGGTAATCAGTGCAGGGCAGTTTCCAGTAGGCCGTGCCTGTGCTGCTTGGTGGTGTGATGTCAAGTGCACGGTGCAGGTAGGCAGGATGCAGCGGGGAGATTGTTATGTGTGGAACTAAGATGGATATGGGAGAGAGGAGAGAGGAACAGAATCCAAAAACATACAAACAAAAAAGAATGCTAGCGGAGCTTGCCGTTGGGAGTGGAGAGATGAGAGACTATGAAATGGAGAAAAACAGAAAGGGGAGGAGGAAGAAAAGAAAAGAATAAATAAATAAGAATCAGAAAGGTTAAAGAACCGCCTAGTTCCCAGGGATCCCACTGGTGCAGCTGTGAGGTCTGGGGAAGTTACTCTCAGGTGTTATAGTACAGCCTGGCTAGAAGGCATAGAGGTATATAATGCCAGGTATTTAGGGAACAGAAAGAGAATGAAGATATAGAGAGATGAGAAACTGAGCAATGAAGAAAGACAAAAAGGGAAAAAGAGATAAGGAAAACAAAACAAATTAAAAAAAAAAATAAGAAAGGCCCCCAAAGAAACAGAAAAAAAAAAAAAAACCACTAACGTAAAAAGAAATGCTCTCAGGGATCCCTCTGCATGTCTGTGGAAGCCAAACGGGAGTCTCCCTGCCTGAAAGCTCCACCTGGCCAGAAAGGGCTCCCAACTCAAGAAAAGGAAAAGAACACAAACAAACAATTCAAAATGAACAAAAGCCCCGGGATCCCACCAGCGTGGTCCCCAGACCGGGAAGCAGCCCCACATTCGAATGGAGCTGCGCAGCCCCTCAGGAAAAAGCAAAGATGGCACACAGAGCCAGGCACTCGAGCAAAAGGAGGGGGAGGTGGCGAGAGGCAAGTGAGAAATGAAAAGCAGCAGAAAAAAAAAGCAACACTAGCGGCCAACAAATGGCACCCAGAGAGCCGCCCGCTTGGGTGTGTAGAATCCAAGCAGCCGGCGCTTCCCAGTCAAGAGACTGTGGCCGTGGGAAGCAGAGGAGGCTGAGCCGGGGCGAAGAGGGGTGGGGGGTGGGAAAGCGCACACTGCAAATTACCGGCTGTTTTGTCTCCCGCTGGACGCTCCGTGAGGCTGCTTTCTCACACCCCCATTTGTTGGTCTCCGATAGGAGTCCAAGATGGTGGATCCGCGCTGCGCTAGCTGTCAGGGGGCCTCTGCATGAATCTCTCCTCGCTCTCTGTTCTCTGTCAGTTTTCTCACTCCATTTGCTGCTTGGCTGAGTTCTTTATCTCTTCATTTGATGTTTTAGGGTTTCAGGATTGTTGTAGTATTCTCTGTTCAGCTTAGTTTTCCAGATCTTTGCTGTGGAGGGACGGCGTGGTGCTTCTGCCTAGAGCGCCATCTTGCCGGAACTCCTCTCTAATCTTTTTAATTTCCTCCATTGCGTATTCTGTGTTTTGCTAAATTTCCTTCCTAATCTCTTGAAGAGTTCTGTATATTAATCTTCTGTATTCTGCCTCCGGTAATTCCAAGAAATTTTCTTCCTCTGGAAAATTTCTAGATTCTTTATTTTGGGAGCTTGCTGAAGCATTCATGGACTGCCTCTTTATGTGATGATATTGACTGTTTTCTCTGAGCCATGAATAAATTATATTTGCTTACTGTGTCCTAGCTTCTTGTTTTGATATGCCCAAATAGGCTGCTCGTGTGAGCTAGCCCAGTCACCAGCACCCTTGAAGCTCCATATGTCCTGCCCCCAGGTGGCCAGACCTGCCACTAAATATGTAAGCCCAGGAGTCTGCCCACTTCTCCTGTATGGATTCAGCTCAGGTGTCCAGGTAGTCAGCCACCACCTGTTTGGTGCAGGCTCTCACCTACAGTTCTAGGCAGGCATGGGTGATAGGTGCAGGCACAGGCATTCGGCAGCAGCAGGGGGACACAGGCTGAGCAAGGCAGGGTGCCGAGAGCCACCCCCAAGTGTCCAGGAGGAAAGCGTGTCCCTGTTCCCTAGAGTGCGTAGAAGGGTGGGTTTTGCAGCCAGAGTATGACCACCCAGTGCTGTTAGCTTTAAGGACTGGGGGGCACCTCTTATTCTTGGGCCCCTGTAGCAGGTGGGTAGGTGGCATGGGTGGAGCCAGCCACCAGTCTTCAGGCCCCTGATGTAGGTAGATCAAGACCCTGCTTAATGGGCAGAGCAGTGTCAAATGTCACGAACATGCCAGTTCACAGCTGAAACACGAAGTCAGACTTCAGGTATATGCCCTGTTGTACTGTGGTAATGAGGGTCTACCCTGTTGAAATGGCCCACACAAGTCTATGCAGGGGGAAAGGCACACAAAGTCCATGGATCCATTATGCCTGTGTATAGGCAAAGGAGCTGTGCCTACCCTGAGTTCCTGGCTTAGGGGAGGCAGATTTTTCTTTTCCCGCTTGTTAATTTGTTCACTCTCCAAGGCCGAGAGCATGGCTCAGGGCGCGACGGGTCCTACTTTCAGCCCAGGGGACTTGGGAGTTGTTGACGCTGGTCTGGGACCCAGTGCAGAGCGGGGAGCATGGAAGTAAATGGGAGAGAGGCTTTTCCCTAAGGGGGGTGTTTTTGATGTGTGAGGTAGGCTGGACACAAGTACTTATCTTTTGCCAATTGACGGAGGGCTGCTTCTCACTGGTTCTGGATAGCCAAGTAGGTCTCTGCCGCTGGGTCTCTCCTGGTGCGGAAAAAGCCTCCTGAGTGCCGCTGCTTGCCTGCCTCACCGCTCACCCCCGAGCTGATCCGGGCTGATGGGCTCAGGCTCTTGCCGGGTCAGGTCTGGCAACTCCTCCTCGCTGCTTCTGAATCATCTCTCCCTCCCCTTGCCACTCAGTCTGGTTCCTCAACTTTGCCTTTGATATTCAGGGCTCCTAGATTGTCACATATAATCGATTCACTTGTTTTTTCTGGTCTTTGTTGTAAGAGGGAACACCGGAAACATCTAACTACTCTGCCATCTTGGCCTCGCCCCAGGGGAAAGGGGCACTTTCTTGAAGAAGTGATATTTGAGCAAAGACTAAAGGAAGTTAGTGAGTCATGTAGTTATCTGGTGAAGCTTCCAGGTGGAGGAAACAATAAGTACTAAAACCTTCAGATGGGAGCAAGCTTAGTGCTTAGCAACAGCACGGATGAACGTACAAGTTGGTGACAGGGTATGGCAGAGGTGGGGCCTACAGATCACAGAGGACCTTGCAGGCCAAAGTAAGGATGTCAGCTTTTACTGAGATGGGAAGTCATTGGGGAACTTTGGCTAGACAAGAGACATAATCTGTTTTAAATGCAACACTCTGGGTGCTGTGCTGAAAATAGACTATAGGGGGGCAAGAGCAGACAAAAGGAAGCCAATTATGTAGCTGTTACAATTCAAGTGAAAGATAACGATAGCTTTGACCAAGGCAGGAGTCCCTGGGTGGCCCAAAGGGTTAAGCGCTTGGCTACTAACCTAAAGGTTGGTGGTTCAAATCCACCCAGAGGGACCTCGGAAGAAAATCCTGGTGATCTACTTCTAAAAGGTCACAGCAACTAACCACAAATAATCTGAGGTATATCCTGTATTTCTCTCAGTTTCCTAATCTGATTAGAGAAGATGATACTTAAGGTCACTTCAGGGTTAAAAAAAGGAAACCCTGGTGACAGTAGTGGTTAACAGCTATGGCTGCTAACCAGAAGGGCGGCAGTTTGAATTCACCAGGTGCTCCTTGGGAACTCTATGAGGCAGTTCTGCTCTGTCCTATAGGGTCACTGTAAGTTGGAATCAACTCAACAGCAATACTTTTTTTTTTAATAGGGTCACCGAGTCAGAATCAACTTAACAGCAGTGGGTTTAGTTTTGAGCATTAAAACTTCTATAAAATTATGGATTCCAAATAAATATCCAATCTTAATCTGACTACAGATTAAACATTCTTTTAATTTTTTTAAGAGCACGTGAAAAGGTTTATTACTCACATAACTGAGGTCCCTGGGCTAACAGGGTCTGGGCTCTCAAGGTCTGAAATAGCTTTGAGAATATAAGGAAAGGAGACTGGTCTGGTTTTTATTGTGGTTAGGGGGTGGGGCTGGAGTGAGGGTTCCTGGGAGCCCATGGGTAGAGAGCTTTGTGTGGTTTGAATCGCTCACTGGCGTCAAAAGGAGAGAACACTCAGGCTTGCTTTCTTTTTTGCGAATGAAACTGGTGAATGTTTATTTTTATAATTTCAAGGCCCTCATATAAGGTAAATATTCTTATCTTATGCCCCAATACGGGGACCTGATTATGAAGTCCTCGGCATAGGTACCTTTAAAGATGGGAGCACGATATTCTCATACCATATATACTTTATATGCTGGGTCACCCTTGTACCCTAAGATAAAGCATGAAGTTACTCAAATCTATTTTCTCATAAACATGGAAAATTAAAAATATAATGTGAGGGTTCAGCTTTTCCTCCCTCAAATTTAATTAAAGTTAAGGGAGTTTCAACCAGATGCATGTAAAAATATTTGTGACTAAATTGTGTTTTAGGTTCTAGTCACTCAGTAATTTCTGAGATCCAAGCTTACAAGAAAATGCTGCAAAGTTAGCGCAGAACAATTAGTTTCTATTTTCGGGTAAGGACCAAGAGATAATAATGTAAATATTGTTTGAAAAAGTATAAATCCCTATGTATTCTAAAAGGCTATTAGGGAAGAAAACAAGGTATACAAATTTAGCTAACTTTAGAATTAAACTAATACTTAGATTAAAAAAAAAATTGATGTCACAGATTCAATCTGAAGTATTTCTGATTCCTAAAGCAGTAAGTATTCTATCATCGAAAATCTTAGAAGCAAATATAATACGTAAATTCAACCTGTTTTTATTATTTGTTAAATACGTATCTATATGAATAAATACATTCACTCCCTTCAGTAAACTGTAGGTGGGCAAAGCTAGAAAACAGATCTTTTCCATATCCAACTTACTTGACTCCAAAATAATACCTGCCTTTCCAGCATTCAGCATATATACACATTTCTTACCTAGTTATATGTTTGCAAAATTCCATCTGTCAGTATTATTCCAGTGCCAATTATCAGCTTTATTATTACACAGGGACACTAGCTTAAGGGGACTCAAGAATTCACATTCATGGGTAGAAAGAAAGAAATGAACAATGATGTCAACACTGTAAACTGAATTGTTCCTTAGCTTCTCCTAATGCTAACGCATGGCAGATCACTAACCATGAAGTGAATTCTGGGATTTCAGGACATTAAGTGTATTCCGATAAAATCATATTCCCACTATTACCTTTGAAAATAAACACTTGTACTTCTAGTACACATCTTAGATCATATTTGGATGTTCTGTTCAATTTATTGGGAATTTGTTTGTTTTATTATAATACTTTATTGTGTTTTTGGTGCAAGTTTACACAGCAGATTAGGTTCCCATTTAACAAATTTCTACACATACTGTTCAGTGACATTGGTTACATTTTTCACAATGTGTCAACATTGTCATTATTTCTGTCTCCATTACTCTAGCTTCCCTGCACTCCCTTTATCTTCTCATCTTTGCTTTAGGGTAAATGTTGACTGTTTTGTCTCATATAGATGGGTGATATCTTTTATTTTATGAGCCAATCTGTTATTTAGCTGAATGAAATGTTTAATGTTGCATTACATAATACAGAATGAAGGAATAAGTCAAGTCTCACTTTAAGCAATTACCTAACAGTATCTGTAAAATGGTACTTTGACTTTTAGTCATGGCATAAAATACACAGAAAATGTAAGGCTATTTTTCAATTATTCTTTGAGGGCCTTCAAGTTGGAAAATGAATTATGAAAAACTCAAAAGATGTTGCCAGCATTACTCGAGTAATTAGGTAAAACCAATTATATCACTGAGATTCAAGAATCATTACATGATAGGGCTGAAAAGAACTCTAAGATTCACTTGTCCAGAGTTTGTAAAATTCTTTATTTCCCAATAAAATACTTCATTTTAAACTAAACTCTAAGGCAGTCTTCCAATTTGTCAAAATGCCTGCTCTCCTGGCTAGTTGTTTACTAGAAATTAGTAGGAACAGCTTTTTCCCAAAGAAGTTAAACCAAGCTGTCTAACCCCTTCTGCCAGCTGGACTGCCCTCCTCTGGTCTATGTAAGGAATAAAGCCAGCAGGTGAATGTTACTTTGTTTTACAAGACGGTAACATGGCAGGTATAAATGTAAATGAAAAAAGGCATATTCCATATCCCAAACAAACTGGACTTCCCTGAACAGGTTAAAAAAAAACCTTTAGTAAATAAACTTTTACACAGAAAAAAACAATGAAGTGCCAATACTACAAGTAAACAATTTTCATCATTTTGAGAACTGGTAATGAAGCAGCTTTATATAGTCTTAATCTCCTTCTCAATACCATGGAGGCAGATCTGGATTACTGATTGTAGCAGCAATGGGTATACTCTAATCTTTTATAATGATTTGCATATTAATACAAGTTCCATTTTTGAGAGTCCACTTTACAGATGTTTTCTTACACAAACACTGGTCACAGTAGATACATGCTGACAGTAAATCAGTATCCTTAAAATCTCTTGCCACAAGCACCAAAGCTTTTCAGAGCTGTTTCCTTTGCGGTTCATCCCCAAGCTTGAGATTTGCAGTAATGTAGGACCAGTTTACCATCACTGCCAAAACACTACCAAAAAAAGGGGGGGGGGGGGAATTAAATTTGTTATTTTCAGATGAAAGAAAAAAAAAAGTGTATCACGAATATCCCTGCACATGCAAATTACCTGTAAGACTACTTTCTTCAGGAGATGCACGCTGCTATCTGACACTTACCAATAATCACAAATGTTTAGTAAAATCTGCCCTTTAGTTATCTGAGGCATGGATGAGCTTACATTTTTTAATCCTGTCCCCTTTCTACATCTCCATCCATAATGTGTGCACCTTCACCTGTTTCTTAGTAATAGTGCCAATGTCTATATTTTAATGATTAGTGTCATCGAGAAGGATGAACAGTGTTGGTTTTATGTCATCTTTTCAAGATCTGCATTACTGATAGTAAAGAGTCTATTTCAAAGCCATCTTTTGTCTGTATTACACATTCTTTGATTCTTCATTCTTTGTATAATTTATTGAGATTCTACTACATTTTTAAAGATGTTAGAAAAAGAGAACAAGACAGTTGTCTCTTCTTTCCTCTGTAGACAATTAACAATAGCGTGTATCTCTTAAACATGTGAATTAATGATCATACTATACACAGATGTGCATACTCCATTAAGAAAAAAAGGCAGTAACTAATTTTACCTCATAAAGTGTTCCAACCTCCTGGTCTGGGGAAGGGGCAAAGGACTGATTCACATAAATAAACTGTAAGAAAGAAAAAAAATTAGGGAGATTCATTTCTAATGGCATCCTGATTAAGCTGTATTTTTTTCTGGGTTCCAATCAGCCAGCTACTTCAAATTCTTTGTTTTCAGAATTGAAGAAAACTTCCCTAAACACTTCCTAATTCTCATATATTAATGGTATCTTTATGAAAATTACATCTTTCCTCAGAAGGAGGAACAAAAATATCAATTTTTATTCCTAAAACTGGTTCTCAACTTTCTATAAGAAACTTAAAAAAAAATTTAATAGCTTTTGAAAGATTATTCAAGACGTTCCATTATTAAACAATTAATGTTTCCATTTACACATAATTAAGGACAGAATTTCTGCTAACAAAATTTCACACAGCCAAAATTCCAGACATCCAGTATTCACATATGTATCTCTGCATTTATCTTGGGTAAATGTGTAACACATGGTTGTTTTTGACGTTTCTGACCTTTGAAAATTCTTAAAGACATTGGACTTCAGGCTGGGCATCACTACTACAGTCACTTGTGGCCAAATGAAACAGAAAAAAGAAAACATAATTAAAACCAAATGTTCTTACAACTTTGTTCTTTAAAGGATCCATTGTTCAATGTTTTAGACAGTGTAGTCTGTTTTTACAAAAATATTTCTAGTAATCAAAAAAAAAGTCTGAAGATGGTGAGACAAAAGAACACACTGCCAAAGTGGGTTTTGATAATTTTCTTTTTAGAAAACAAAACATTATTTTCAGGTAACATTCAATTTTCCTTTCCATATCTGTATTCAAATTCCAAGACTAAAATTTCCAGGGCTTAACACAGTCTTTTTAAAAAATAACTCTTATCAGAATAGTTGGCTGACAGACATTATTTTTGTCATCAACAATAACAATAAATACTGCTTACATTTCTCCCTTAAGCAATACAGTGTGGTGATTAAGAATATAGGCTCTACTGAGAAAGATCTGGGTTCGAATACTGGCTCTAAATACAAATAACTTTTTCCAGCTTGTTTCCTTATTTGTAAGATACAGAAAGTAACAAACAGTACCTATGCCTCTTGGGAAGGAAGCAGTGGTTTAAGCACTTGGCTGCTAACCAAAAGGCCAGCGGTTCAAACCAACCAGCCACTCACCGGGAGAAAGACATGCCAGTCTGCTCCTGTAAAGATTAACAGCTTTGGAAATCCTATGGGGTAGTTCTACTCTGTCCTATAGGGTCACTATGAGTCAGAATTTGACTCGACAGCAGTAAGTTTTGGTTTTATGCCTCTTGGGGCTGGCTAGGAAGGACAAAATGAGATAAAATCTGTTAAATATCAGTTCCTGGTTCACAGTGTGTAAGTACTCAATAGACATTAGCAATTATTGTTATATTATTTTAAAATAGTTCATCCTTAAATATCAATTGTGCCTGGTTCACAGTTAAGGTTGGGGAAGCTGCTAACATTAAAAAAAATCAGAAATGTTAACAAAATCAGGTGCATTTTAATGTGAATTCCCTGTAATACATATGTAATTTGTACTTAGCTCCTGGCAGTTTAACTATAAGTGAACAGTTTTTCCTCTTTGGATACATATTAAATTATGGGAAAAGCTCTGGATAACCATTTAATTCAGCAAACATTCACTAAGTGTCTATTATGTTCTGGTAACTGCACAAGGTGTGCCACGATGAAGATTAATATGCTCTCTCCCCTCAATGAGTTTACGGTCTATTGAAGAGGCAGACACGCATGAAAAGGTACGAAATGTGGAGGGGGAAAGTGCATCTAACGACGTACATGGCACAGAGATGTGGCATTAATCTAGCTTAGCCAACAGGTTTGAGAAGGCTTCGTGGAAGAGATGCTGGAGCTAAGACGAGAGGGATAAGCAGGATTTAACCAGGTGAGAAGAGTAGCGATTAGGGAGGGTGGCTTTGTAGGCTAAGCGACAAAGTACGATGATGTGAGTGCTGAGGGGAACAGTGAGTAGATGGAGTAAAGAATTACAGGAACTCAAGGTGATTTTGTAATAGCAGTTGGTAACTGGAAAGGACCTTAATGGGGGGAAAAAAAAAAAGCAATTCAGCTAGTTTAAAATAAATAAATACATAAATGTGTTTCTATACCATAAAACTCTATACAGATACAGATTATGATCACCAATTCCTTTGAGGAAAAAGATCTATACTGCAGTCTGTCACTTTTAGAGCAGATTTAGTTACCCTGGACTTAGGAAATTAATCACGAGAATAAAATTTCTAAAATGCAGTCTCATGCTAAATGCTAGAACTGGGTAAGAGAAAATTACTTTGGCTTTAATGAATAATGATTTTTTGTTTTTAAATCACCAGTCCTTATGTTGATGTTTCTCCAGTGATTTTAGATGTTCTAGAGCTCTTTCCCACTGCTTGTCTGTCAGTTTGTTATACTGTGCGGGCTTATGTGTTGCTGTGATGCTGTAAGTTATGCCACCGGTATTACGAATACCAGCAGGGTCACCCATGGTAGACAGGTTTCAGCAGAGCTTCCAGACTAAGACAGACTAAGGAAAAAGGACCTGGCAATCTACTTCTGAAAAAAATTAGCCAGCGAAAACCTGCTATAGGTAGCAGCAGAACACTGTCTGATACAGTGTTGGAAGACGAGCACCTCAGGTTGGATGGCACTAAAAATGCGACTGGGGAAGAGCTGCCTCCTCAAAGTAGAGTCGACCTTAATGACACAGATGGAGCAAAGCTTTCAGGACCTTCATTTGCTGATGTGTCAAGACTGAATATGAGAAGAAACAGCTGCAAACATCCATTAGTAACTGAATGTGAAAGCTGGAAACAAAGAAGGATCAATGGTTGGAAAACATGGCCTTGGTGATACAAAAGATGCTGGAGATCGCATAATAGAATTTTGCTTTTTTTTCAACAACATAAACGATGACTATACACGTGGACCTCACTGGATGGAATACACAGTAATCAAATCGACTACATCTGTGGGAAGAGACAATGGAGAAGCTCAATATCATCAGTCAGAACGAGGCCAGGGGCTAACTGCAGAACTGACCATCAACAGCTCTTATGCAAATTCAAGTTGAAGCTAAAGAAAATTTAGAACAAGTCCACGAGAGCCAAAGTACGACCTTGAGTATATGCCACCTGAACAGATCTGACCCAGTGAACACTAATGACTGAAGTCCAGACAAGTTGTGGGATGACATTAAGGATATCATACATGGAGAAAGCATATTAAAAAGACAGGAAAGAAAGACAAGACCAAAATGGATGGCAGGAGACTCTGAAATTTGCTCTTGGAACATACAGTAGCTAAAGCAAATAGAAATGATGAAGTAAAAGAGCTGAACATAAGACTTCAAAGGGCTGCATGAGAAGACAAAGTATTATGATGAAATATGCGAAGACCTGGAGTCTGCAGGGATGTTATTTGTTCTTTTTGTTTTTTTATAACAACATTGTCTGGGATTTCACCTTGATATTTGTCTGTTGCTCATTTTTGTGTGTCATGGTTTGAATTATGTCCCCCCAAAAATGTATGTATCAATTTGGCTGGGCCATGATTCCCAAAATTGTGTGGCTGGCCTCCATTTTGTGATTGTAATTTTATGCTAAAGAGGATTAGGGTGGCATTGTAACACCACTCTTATCCAGGTCACATCCGGGATCCAATGTAAAAGGAGTTTCCCTAGGGTGTGGCCTGCACCACCTTTTACCCTACAAGAGATAAAAGGAAAGAGAAGCAAGCAGAGAATTGGGGACCTCATACCACCCAATAAAGCAGTGCCAGGAGCAGAGCACGTCCTTTGGACCTGGGGTCCCTGAGCAGAGAAGCTCCAAGTCTGGGGGAACACTGATGAGAAGAAGGCTGACAAAGAGAGAAAGCCTTCCCCTGGAGCTGACGCCCTGAATTTGGACTTGTAGCCTACTGGACTGTGAGAGAATGAATTTCTCTTTGTTAAAGCCATCCACTCGTGGTATTTCTGTCAGAGCAGCACTAGATAACTAAGACAATGTGAAATCAGTTTTCCTCAACTTTCAGAATGATGTGGGTTCAGGGTTGCTTTTCTAACTTCACAGAGCTCCCTCTTCTATTGTTTTTTGCATAGTGTTAAAAAAAATATGGTAGCCTGCTTTGAGCTTTCCAGACTGTTCCCCTCCACTTCGATGGTCCTTCTTTTTTCTTTATCTCTCATGTGCCTTACCTGTACAATTTTGATCTCATTGCTAGAAGTTTCTCCTTAGTGTGGGGTCCTATCCTAGAAGGGAGCTCAATGGGTTTGTTTTAAGAGCTCCCAGGGGCTAGACGACTCCAGCCTCTTCAGTCCTTCTTAAACCCCGCTGCTGTTGAGTCGATTCCAACTCACAGTAGAAATGCCCCATAGGGTTTCTGAGGAGCAGCTGGTGGGTTCGAACTGCCAACCTTTTGGTTAGCAGCCAAACGCTTAACAGACACACCACTAGAGCTCCTCAGTCCTCCTTACTGCAGATGTAATTACCTGCTACTGGAGAGGACAAAACCTGTTTCAACTACTGTTCTCAAATTGGACCACTGTTCTTTCCTGTGAGTAGCCACTGGCTATTTTCAAGTTTTCTTTTTCAACCCTGCTATTTGCTCTTCTTTTTTTTTTTTTTTTAAAGCACATATGCTGATACCATGAAGACCCTGTGGTTATTAGTGGTTTATCCCTACCAACCTATATTTTGGGGTGCAGGGTACCCTGTCACTTAAGTTTTGTTATAAATACTGATCATTGCCAATTGTTGTTGTAGGGACCTGAAGAGATTAAAAAACTATGCTTTATGGCACCAATTACATTGTCACAGAATCTCTGACATTTTTTTAATCCCAATGATGTGGGACATCACTAGATGAAAAGTTGGAAGATGTTGAGTTCTAGTTTAATCTAGGGAAGTGACAAAATGATTCTACTTTCGTTTATGCTTCCTACTGCTTAAATGGGAATTAGATTTACTACAAAGATCTTGAGCTGAAATCATACAAAATATGCTGTTTTTAAAGGTTAAAATGGTTGACTGATGGCAATTTTACATGGTTCAATCTGTACACATATTGCTATCAATCAAGTCCTTTCAGATTACTGGATATACATGATAAAAATTTCAAGACTAACATTTACACAGAACATAGCACTATTTTATCTTTTCTTCTACCTCTATGTATTCCTAAAACAATGTCTTAATTACTTGATACTCCCCTGGTTTTCTACCTCACCAAGTGTTCATGTTCCATCTTTAGTAGAGATATCAACTCTGCTCATTTCTCTCAAGTATATGTCCTCACACTCGACTTTTCCATCTAGACATGGATTCTGGGCAAGGTCCTCTGCTCCTTAGATTTGAACTACCATATGCATGTGGATGACACTAAACTTGCTCATTTCTGACATTTCTCCTCTAATTCTATACGGCACACTTACAAAACATGTTTTTTCTCACCCTGACTGATCGCAAAGGGAGATGTTCTCCTGTAAAACTCAAATATTCCTAACACTTTCCCCAAATAGAAGGACCCCTGCTCCATGCTATTCTTGCCTCAAATAATTCCTAGTGATTGACACACCTTACATTTACTTTTGTACCTATGTCCCTTTTGTGAGAGCCACACACTCTTAGAACAGAGACAGTTTCTTCCTCCTCACTGACAAAAATAAATTCAAGTGTGCCCCGTTTTAATAACAATTCACTCATTTTATTCCTTCTCACCCTGTTTATAAGAAAATATATCCCCCTCCAGCATTCAGAAATACAAATTTGTATTTTAAAACTACTTAGTGATTCTCCACCTACCTATCCACTCATATACTACCTGTGTTAATACAGTCCAAAATTTTGATTTCTACGTAAGTAAAGGTGTCTGATACATTAATACTTGACAAGATGTCATACGCACGTAGACATTTAAATTTCTGTATCCAGGTACCAAGTTAAAAACCAATGGCATTTAAACTACAACTGCCACCATGAAATGCTTAACAAGTACTATAATACAAAGTAGATACCTTAGTTCTTCGACAGCATATGGCTAAGATATATTGTTTATCTCAAGCACGGAAAAAAGTAACATTAATTATCAAAACAAATTACAAAAAAAACTTTTCTGTACTAATATCCTATGACAGATCTTTCTGCATGGATACTCAGTGATTTTCTGTGGAAAACAACCAATAGGGAAAAAATTGGTTCTCATTGTTAAAGTAAATCTAAAACTAATTTCATTACAGGATTCCCCAGAGAATTCTTCAACAAAGCACATAAATTCCACCAGGAAAAGACAAAAAAAGACATTACAAAAGTAGCATATGTGGCTCAATATGCATTTCCATATGCAACAGTTAGTCTTTGTCACCCTAAGGAGTTAGGAACTGTTGCATATTTTTGTAGGGATATGATCAATATTGGTCTCATACCAACTGTTCAGATGCGACAAGTTTAAGGAACTTTTTGATGAAGTCAATGAGTCCTTGGATGGTTCGTGTTCGCTCTACAGCCCACTTCTTTGTTTTCATAATAGGGGTATCTCCCACAGCCTTTAGCAGGATGTCAACTGTAAATGAAAAAAAAAAAAAATGGACAATTACACTGAAACATCTAAAGAGAATGCAATATAAATGACTTTCCAAAACTTAAATCGTTAATCTATATATATTTTTTGTATTTACGATACTGGAAATACGTCAGGGATGTAAAAATGTTAGATTCTTTTTCATCATACTTTTGTGACTGTTTCTTGATACTCAGTTCTGTAAAGGTCTCCCTATGGGACTAATCTTTAAAATGCACTTTAATGTAACAGGAAATTCAAAAGAGAAAAAATATATATGGTTAATAAAAATATATATATATAAGCTCAAAAATCATTAAAACAGCAAAGTAAAATAATCTCATGGCTTTTTTCACCCACCAAAGTGGGAAAGATTAAAATAATAATAGTGTAGATGATATTATTAGTGGAAATGCAAAATGATATACCCTTTCTGGGGTGTAATCATATGCAAATATTTTAAAAGATATAATTTGACTCTAAGAATCTAGTCTAAGAAAACATGAGATGAGTAAAGATTCACTTAGAAGGATTACACGTTCACTGAAGCATTTTTTTTTAATAAGAAGAAAACCTGGTAAAAATCCAAATATCCAACAAGAGGCGACTGGTTAAATAACGGATATTATATCCTACAACAGAAATAATAAATTATATATAATAAATTAATATTTATATATAATACATAATCAATATAATAAATAATAAAGTGCATACAACCTAAACACTCCAGGTTCAAATCTAACTCTATCACTTGTTAGGTATGTATATCTGGATAAGCTTCTCAACATTTCTGTGCCTCAGTTTCCCCATCTTTAAGATGAGGATAATAGTACCTACCTCATAGAGTTGTTGTGAGGAATAACTAAGTTAACACATGTAAAATGGTTAGAACATTATCTAATACATAACATTAACTTTGAAATTATTATTAAGCAGCCATTACAGAAGCATGTTATAAAAGCATATTTAACAGCATGATAAAATGACCAAAATATACTAAATATGAAACAGCACATAACTATCAAATTTTCTACAATACTCTTTTAAATAAGGAAAAACAATAAAAGTTGTAAAAGAAAATAAAATTGAGGCCTAAAAAAGTTTCAGAGAGCAATCATAAGGTTTCAATGATGTAATATATACAGAGATGCAAACCCAAAGGCTATGAATCTGTCTCCTGAAGGAAATTACTTTGCTTAGGAAAAAAACTAAAAAGAAATGTACAAGGACAAAATTAAGTAATAACACTGAAAGCAAAATAGCTTATTGCTGCCCCCTATAGTTAACTCTATTCCATTACAGCCTTCTTGTTCCATTCTTTTGTATTAAAAATTGGGACCCAATGGAGTCACCATCAATTTATTAAAGTTTACCCCTGGAATGAAGTCACCTAGAGCATATGATGCAGTTTGTCTTCCTTCTAAAGAACTATCTAATTATCCTAGCTTCAGTTATCTCGGGACTAGGAAGGAATGAATTTGATTACTGAAGGTTTTTTTTTTTAAAAAAATAATATTTTAGTGAAAGTTTACACAGCAAGCTGGGTACCCATTTGACACTTTCCGCAAACTGTTCAGTGACAGTTATGCTTATTACAATGTGTCAACATTCTAATTGTGTTCTGTTTATTCCCTTTCCAATACTCTGGTTTCCCTGCCCTCTTATCATCTCATCTCGGCTTCTGAGTAACTGTTGACCTTCTGGTCTCATACTGAGTTTTTTAAGTAGGGTACTGATCTTTTGGGTAATATCCTTTATTTTGTGTGCCACTCTATTTCGCTAAAAGGTGGTCTCAGAGGATAGTCTCAGTTCTAGATTTAAAGTGTCTCAAGGCGATAGTCTCAGGGAGTCCTCTGTTCTCTGGTGTTCCAGTTTGTCTGGCTTTTTTAAAAAATAATTCGAGTTCTACTCCATATTTTTCTCCGATTCTATTCAAGACCAACTATTGTGACCCCAGTCAGAATGGTCAGTGGTGGTTGCGGGCACCATCTAGTTCTTCTGGTCTACTGAGGGGTTTCTGGCTAACTCACCTTCTCTATCTCCTTTCCTTACTCCCTCAATTCCTTGGAGCTACCAATAACTCAGCTGCAAGTCAACCATCAGGCAATTCAGAAGATATTAGAACTTGTGCTACTGAGGGAAGAACGGGAGGGAAAAAAGCTAAAGAAGGAAAAGTATTTATTGCAATTATAGCTGAAGTCTTTCCACCCCCCCCATCCCCCCACGGCCCCCAAGGTAATTTTCTTGTAGTTCTCAATCCTGGCTACACATTAGAATCAACTGGGAGAACATTTACCAGAATACACGTGTCCACATCAATGAATCTTTTAGAAGTGGTGCCTTGGCAATGACAGTTTGAAAAGCTCCCCTAGTGATCCTAATGTGCAGCCCAGAGCCAACAACCTCAGTCTGTTTCAAGAATCTTTTTCTTTCTTTCGTAGATTAAACCAAAGGTGTAACACATGAAGAAGAGGTTCCAAAATGATGACCATCTCAGGATAGGAATTCAATAACCAGAGATTAAGTTTTAGATCAGGGGTGACAAACTCAAATGCTAACAGGGGCCAGAAAATGAGAATCTGATTTTTAAATAACGGTTCAATTGGTTAAAAAAACAAAAAAAGTATATATATATATACACACAGACACATACATATGAATGTATATATATACACAAACTTGACCAAACCAACCATGCTGTTAGGCCATATCTGGGTTGTGGGTCATTATTATTTAGCCTTTGTTATACAGTTACAACAAGCCCTGGTGACACAGTGGTTAAAGCGCTTGGCTGCTAACTGAAAGGCAGGCAGTTTGAACCCACCAGCCACTCCTCAGGAGAAAGATGTGGCAGTCTGCTTCTGTAAAGATTTATAGCCTTGGAAACCCTATGGGGCAGTTCTGTTCTATCAGGTCGCTATGAGTCGCAACCAACTCTACACCAATGGATTTGGGTTGTTTATACAGAGTTATCTTTATTAACTCTGAAATTTAAATATTATATGTGCTGTTTCATATTTAGTGTATTTTGGTCACTTTATCATGCTGTTAAAAATGCTTTAGAGTCGTGAGTTAAGTTTTTGACTAAGACTATTACATCTTAAACCTTCTTGCACTCTTGCTTATGGTAAATTGGGAGGATAAATACAACAAAAATCTATAAAACCCATGGGGCTCATCTGAAGAAAGATTACAGGGTTATCTATAGAAATAATAGGTTTGCTTCTCTACTAGTGCATCACTTCCCCCAAATGTAGAGACAACCTGACTTAAATGGGGGGAAGTACTGGGAGACACAGGGAGTCCCCGGGAGGCAGAAACGGTTAAGCACTCGATTACTGATTAAACCCACTGCCATCTAGTAAATTATGACTCCTAACTATTAACTCTAAATAAAGACTGGCAGTTCGAACTCACCCTACTTTGGAATACGGACCTGGTAATCTGCTTCTGAAAGGTCACAGCCTTGAAAACCCCCATGGGGCAGTTCTACTCTGCACACATCGGGTCCTCATGAGTCAGAATCAACTCTAAGACAACTAACAATACTGGGAAAGACAACTATCATCCACAGCAACAGAAAATGTAGATAAAAGACGGAGACTGAGAAGAACACATGCCATACCTACATTTAAAGAGTATGGCCTGAGAGAATTTGTCTAAAGGCCAAGGCCAATGTCTTCCTACCCTATATGTTTATTTGCTTTTCTCATAGGCAACTCTACACAGAGTGCTCCAGGGCAAGTAACCTCAGGAATATTCTGTATTTTACAACGATGAACTAATTCTCAAGCAATAAAGGTTGAGAACAGCTAGTTCAAACAATGAAATGACTCAAAAAGATTCTAAAATGGCAGAAAAAAAACACAGCGAACCAGTCAGAAGGCGTGGATTCTAATCCAGACTGCCACTGACCATCCCTATAACCTAATATTAATACTTAAGTACGACACTTTTTCTCTACTGACCTATCAGAAAGAAGGTCTGTGGTGGACCCTCCTCTAAATTTTCCTTTTTTATTGGCCGCCATACCCAGTTGGACGCAAACTAAACCTCCCACTCTACCCAGAAAGGAACCGCTCTCAAAATTACTTTTTTTCTTGGTGTCTCCGGCAGGTTCCTCTGTCCCCGGGGAGACTGCAGCAGAAGAAGGGGGCTCAGAGGTAACGGCTTCTGGGGAGACTTCCGTAAGTCCTTCTCCGCCAACAGCAGTCGAGTGAGGGAGCTGCAGCACCGACTCCGGTTCCTCTGCCATCTTGCTCTCTAGGAAGCGAGGGCGGAAGTGGCGGCTAAGCACGTGCAGTGGGCGGGCTTTACGGGGGAGCGTCGCAGAGGACGTGTCTCGAGCAGGGGGACGCAAGCCAATAGCCAAAGTTTGACTTTCCGACTAGTCCTCTATGGAGAACCTGTCGCAGACCTCCGACCGTTAATAACTCAACAATTGTTTTCCGGCAGCACAAGCCCCCAGATTGGGGCGGTGGGCGACGTTCTCGCGCGCCACTGTCTGCGCAGGCGCCCCTCTGGCCTGCGAGCTCGGGTCTGGAGATGCTTCCGCTTCCCACCCCCCACCCCCTCCCCCTCCTGCCTCGCCTCGCTCCACCCCGGCTCCGCCCAGCGGCTCGGGAGCGCGCGCGCGCGCGTGCGGGAGGGGGTGGGTGTGGAAGGATCGCCGGCAAGATCCTGAGGTGAGGCTTGCGCGCCCACCCGGTCCGTCCGGCCCAGCCATGATCAAGGCGATCCTCATCTTCAACAACCACGGGAAGCCGCGGCTGTCCAAGTTCTACCAGCCCTACGTGAGTATCCAGCCGCCGCCGATCCGAGCGAGGGGGAGTCGTTCGTTGGTGGCGGGCAGCGCCCGGCTCCGCTTCCTCAGGGCGACCCCCTCAGGCGCGCTGCGGCCCATCTCACGCCCCGGCCGACTTGTGCTCCCAGGCTGTCAGCCTCTCGGTGGCTGTGCAGGACGCCCACCTCCCCGCCGCGCTCCCATTCTTCGACGTGGCTCTGCTCAGGCGGCTGCTCCGCCCGTCTGTGGGGTGGGTGGCTTCCCGGTTGCCTGGGCGAGGCTCTGGAGACTTCTCGGTGCCCGGCCCCCGCCTGTCGGGCAGCCGCAACCCACCTGCGCCCCTACCCATCCCTGCGAGCCAGCCCGGCGCTCTTGCCTTCCTGCTGCCCGCGGTTTACGGTTAGCCTCTGAAGAAGACACCGCGGAGCTCGTTTTTCTCTTGCTCCACCTCCCTCACTCTGAAACAGCCTTTCCTGGTGGACTTCTTTTTGTTACCCTTTGGACGTATGGGCTGCTGTTTTCACTGTGATCCTCTTATACCGCAGGAACTTTGGCTTCTGGTGTTTCGATAAGTGCATGCTCTGTACAGTCTCTCCTTTATGTTTCGACACATGATTGACTGCTTAGGGTGACTTTCAGATGTCTTCTCTTTAAAGAAAAAGATAAGCAAGGACCTCACATTTTTATCGGACTTTTTCCTTTAGTGGCTGTAAATTATTTTCTGTGGAAATAAGTGGTCCCGTTGTTTGTGGTTGACAGATTAGAACCGTGAATCTATACCTGAAAGTTATTCTTTCAGCTGCTGATTTGGCATTTTTCTATATGAGGGCATTTGCTGTAATGTAGTTATTCTTCTGCTTACGAAGAATAGTAATGTTTGTAAAGCTTTTCTTTTAGAAGTGTAGGTAGTGTTGAAAAGTGCAGGAGGCTTTAAAGTAGTAAAGATAAGGAGTTTATTAATGATTGAGAAAGGGTTATAGATCTACGTGTCAGAGGGCTAAATTCACCACTAGGCAAAAGACATAATAGTAGATTAAATGTAGGATTAAATGTAGAAATATGACTATCGTGTTTTATTGAGGCGTTTTGCTTATAACCAGAAATGAACTTTCAATTAAATATTGAAATTGTGCCAGGCTGACACCTTTATGCAGATAAATCCCAGATGGAAATCATTCCTGCCATTAGAAATTAAATGCGAAAATGTCAGTTTGCCTAAAATGATAATGCCATCTGTGTAGGTGTTGAAGTGAGAAATCTTGAGCTTATTTCTCATTTCCTTAAGTAGTTTTGCTACAGATAAAAAAAATATTTTCTACTACTTTTCTTTGATTTTAGCTTTATATAATTTAAGTACTAATGCTCTGTGTGGAGACCCTCGGTGTCACAAATGGTTAAGCACTTGACTGCTAGCCTAAACGTTTGTGGTTTGAACCCACTCAGAGGTGCCTCGGAAGAAAGTCCTGGCAGTCTGCTTTCAAAAGGTCACAGCCTTGAGAACCCCATGGAGCAATTCTACTCTGCGCACATGGGTCTCCATGAGTCAGGATCAACTTGACGGCAGCTACCACCAGCAAAAGCAAATGCTTTATGTAAGAATTCTACATCATTCTTTAATCCAGGATAAAATTCTTGTTGATCCTACTAAGTGGAAAGAATGCCATAAACTTTATATTGTTACTCATTTGCCTAAAATATAGTACTAGCTTTTATTGAAGGAGTCTTTTTCTTTACCATTTTGTCAGTGCCATCCATTCTCAGTGTAGAAAAGGTATGCACTGGCAGTTAATTTGCAAGATAGTGAAATAGAATTCAAAAATTATTTTTGCTTTCTTACACTTAATAATTTAGAAATATTCAAAATAGGTTTCTTGGCTAATCCGTATAATCAGTGTGATGACTCATGTAGTACAGAGTTCAACCACTCTACAGAAAAATGTATTTAATTTGGGAATCTGGGAATACACCTTTCTCTTGGCCAGCAGTAGGCAGAAATATCCTTGGCTTTTATTTAGCAGGTCGCTCCGAAGGTTAATGGGAATAGGCAGTTCTGGCATTAGTAGCAGCTCTGGTGACATTTTTGACCATTGTATGAGTGATAAAGCTACTGTGGTTAAAGGGCTGGGAGGTGTAAAAAGACGAAGCTAGTGGTCACTGGCAGTATAGAAGTGGGGATGCCAGGAGCTGTTTTTGTGTTAGTCTTTTTTTCATGTGTTGAATTTTGCCAACTATGTATGTATTTTTGCCTTTAGAGATAATTTAAGATGATTTGTGTATATATTTGCTTCCTTTACTAGAGCCTAAGCTATTTCAGGGCAGAAATCTTTTTCATTAATTTATTTCATCAATTCCATCAATTAGTTTGTCAACAAATGTTTATTACATGCCTGCCACGTACAGGTACTGTTTTAGAATCTGGAGATTAACAGATAACTTCTACTGTTTGGGCAGGGGGGCTGACAAAACTAACAAGTAGAATATATAGCATGTCAGGTAGTGATAAATGCTGTGGAAAAAATAAAGCAGGGAAGGGTGATAGTGTGAGGATGACAATTTAAAATAGGTAGTCAGCTAAGACCTCACTAAGAAGGTGACATTTGAGTCAAGACTTGAAGGAGCCAAGGGAAGCCAGCCTTGCACATATCTGGGAGAAGAGCATTCCAGGCAGGGGGAATACCAGTTGTGACAGAGAAAATGCCTATTTGAAGAACACCAAGAAGACTGGCACGGAAAGAGCAGAACATGTAGGGGAAAGAGTGGTTGGAAATGAGACCTGTTTGATTAGGGCCATTCTGTTCTCTCTCTGGAATGTCTTTGCTTTCCATTACCAAATGTCCAAATTTGACCCCTTGTTCTAGGCCCAGCCCAAAGATCACTTAAAAATTCCTGATGCCCTTTATCTTGCTGAAAGGTGCCTCTTAGTTCTTAGGACTTTATTTTTGTCTTTATTATGACACAACACTCTGTTTCACAGCCTGTAATTCCTTGGGCATCCTACAGATTCCTTGAGGGAAGATGTCAGGTTTTAGATATATTTGTGTCACCCCCAGCAGTCAACATGAGTCTTGAACTTGGAAAACTCAATAAATGAGTGGAGTCTCCTGTCTTGGGATGGAGTTTGGATTAGAATTGACCCCCTGAGGTTCCTTCCAACTCTTAAAATTTAGACCTTCATTAACAAGGGGTTTTATGAATCTGTGCTTTTTAGCACAAAAGTAATAGCGACATAGCTCTTACTTCAACTGTTGCTGCTTTAGAAGTTGACAGTAGTCTCTGAGAAGTATATATCCAGTAAAATTGAGTTTTGAGTTTAATTGTTTGAGCATTACCTAGGGGTGTGATTGGAGTAACAGTTCACATCCCAATAGGATGCTAATGTTTCAGTTCAGCAATAATGGTTTAACATGGAGCAGTTTGAAAAATTGTTTAACCATTTGCTAACCAGTTTCCTGTACTTCATTGGGTTTCTATCCCTCAGTTATTCTCTTTTATAACAGTTTATAAATTAATCTCTATCCTTTAACAGTGCAGTTTTGTTTTTTGTTTTTTTTTTTGTTTATTGTTTTAGTTTAAGTGAAAGTTTACATTTCGAGTTAGTCTTTACACAAAAATTTATACATACATTGTTATGTGACCCTAATTGCTCTCCCTATACTGTGACAGCATGCCTCTCCTTTCCACCCCTGATTTCCCATGTCCATTCAACCAGCTCCTAACTCTCTCTGCCTTCTCATCTCACCTCCAGACAATAATGCAGATTTTTGTTTCCTGCTTTAATAGATTTTTATATTTGATTGTGTCTCTAAGCTGCTGTTATGTGTGAGACATATGAAGAGCTCTAATTTGCTAAACTGAAGTTTTGGTTCTTGCTGCCAGAGTCAGACATTAAGACTTCAGGTGTGGACTCAGAATGCATCTCCTTTTGTTTTTCTTTTTATATCCTTGAGCTATGACTGCAGAAGTTCAAGTGTTTTTCTTGGTTTAATTGTCTCTTTAAATTGATGCCTGTCCGAAGTAAATAAATAAATTCGTGCTTATCCCCAGTAACTTGGCAGCAGTAAACTTCAGACTTTCAATTGCCTGGCAATATCTATATATTACTGTAAATGACTAATGAGACGTAATTCTTGTATTAGATTACAGTGTTATTATATTATATACACAAAATATATTTTTACATAGCCATTAAATAAGGAAAAGAAAACCTTGGGTTATGATTCTTGTTTTATTAATGAATCATGGCATATGCTTTGGTGAACTGCTTTAATAAGGTAAAAATGTTTTCCCTTTATGTAAATTATCTCAGGTGTTTCCAAAGACATAAGAGTTTACTCTTCATACAGAGAGAGTAATCTTTTAAGTCTGTGGAAAGTTTTCGAACTGTAAAATATATGAATTATCTCAATTTTCTTATAAACTGTATCTGATTATTAAGTTAATGTTTGACAACTAAATTCAAGCTCTAGGAGGAACTGTAGGTTCTAACTTGTTTTCAAATTTGTTAGCATAAAAAATATGTTTAAGAAATAACATGAAAAATATTGAAAGTATATATAGTTTTTTTCTTCTTTTTAAAATATCCTTAATAAAGATGCATTCATGTTTTTGATGTCCTTTTTTTAAGTGACAGTTAAGTTCAGCTACCCATCTGCCACATTACCTTATGTCTGTGATTAAGGTATAGTCATCAACAGTCCAAAGTGTTAAGGTGTGAACACATGATTTGAGCTTTTTTGCTAAGATAATTCTAAATGATTTGGCTTCTTTCCATATTGGTTAGGATGCTCTTGGCTGCATAAATTGGGTTTTATGTAGCCTGACTCAAATTTGCTTAACCAATTAAAGAACTATATTAAGATACATAATTGGAAATGCACAGTAGTAGACAGATTCCAAGATTATTTGATTCAGCAAATCAGTGGCTTTGTCATATATCCAATTTCTTTCTCTTTCTCTGCCCTATTCTCCACAAAGTTGATATTGTCCAAAGGCTAATATCCTCCTTGAAATCACTTGTAATCAGTTCATTACAGAAGGAATGACCCATTCCTGCGGCCCTGGAATATATCTTTCCTTTCAGTATGATTGGATCTACCCAAAACCAGTAACAGTAGCTTAACACTAATGAGGATCCAGCCTTGGAGGTGAGAATGAAAGTGGAAACAGGAATAAAATTAGTATTGTTTTGGAAGGTGGAAGAGAGGAGTGGATGTTGGGTAGGCAAACAAGGGTCAACTATTCCCTCTTATTAGCTTACATTGTTACTTTTGAATAGGCATTATTTTTTCTTCTCTGTAAATTTAGATTGCTTCTGATATTGCTGATGTTGTAGAAGTGGTTCTTAGTAATATGCAGTCCTGAACATGTGCCACAAAAGATCTTGGTTCATGGTATTCCTTGTATCAGAGGATCATTGAAAAATTCAAATTCTAATATTCTTAACAATGTCCGTATGTAGTATGCTTGAAGTCTTGCTTTTTAAAAATTAAGATTAAACTGATCTGGTTGAAATTTAAATTATATACGAGGAAATGAAATTTCCAATATTGCAGTGATCTTTGGTTTTGGGGGGAGAGTTATGAACAAGACAACGTTACAGGTTATTCCTTGACCTTTCTAAACTGAGGAAAGCCTTGTACGGTGGGTTTCAGGGTAGCTATATTACGTTTCCACCACTTATCTGTCAGTTTGTCGTACTGTGGTACCTTGCATGTTGCTGTGATGCTGGAAGCTATGCCACTGGTATTTCAGATATCAGCAGGGTCACTGTCTTAGTCATCTAGTGCAGCTATAACAGAAATACCACAAGTGGATGGCTTTAACAAAGAGAAGTTTATTTTTTCACAGTCTGGTAGGTTAGAAGTCCAAATTCAGGGTGTCAGACCCAGGGGAATGCTTTCTTTGTTGGCTTTGGAGGAAGGTCCTCGTCACCAGTCTTCCCCTGGACTAGGAGCTTCTCTGCGCAGGGACCCCGTGTCCAAAGGACACACTCTGCTCCCAGCACTGCTCTCTTGGTGATGTGAGGTCCCCAACTCTCTGCTTGCTTCCCTTTATCTCTTGAGAGATAAAAGGTGGTACAGGCCACATCAGGGAAACTCCCTTTAAATTGGATCAGGGATGTGACCTGAGCAAGGGTTTTACATCCCACCCTAATCCTCTTTAACGACAGACAGAGATTATGATTTGTAACACGTAGGAAAATCACAGAATGGAGGACAACCACACAATACTGGGAATCATGGCCTAACCAAGTTGACACATATTTTGGGGGGATACAATTCAATCCATGACAGTCACCCATAGTAAACAGGTTTCAGCGGCACTTCCAGATGAAGATAGACTAGGAAGAAGGACCTGGCAATCTACTTCTAAAACAAAATTGGCCAGTGAAAACCTTATAAATAGCAATGGAACATTGTCTGGCGTAGTGCCAAAAGATGAGCCCCTCAGGTTGGAAGGCACTTAAAATATGAGTTGGGAAGAGCTGCTTCCTCAAAGTAGAGTTGACCTTAATGACATACATGGAGGCAAGCTTTCGAGACCTTCAGTTGTTGATGTGGCATAATAAAAATGAGAAGAAATAGCTGCAAACATCCATTAATAATTGGAACATGAAATACACAAAGTAGGAATCTAGGAAAAGTGGAACCCATCAAAAATGAAATGGAATACATAAAGATCGATATTCTAAGCATAGCTGAAATGTACTAGTATTGGCCATTTTGAATTGGATAATCATATAGTCTGCTATGCCAGGAATAACAAATTGAAGAGGAATGATATCACATTCATCACTAAAAAGAACATTTCAAGATCTATCCTGAAACACAGCATTGTCAGTGATAGTGTAATATCCATATGCCTACAAGGATACCAGTTAATACAACTATTATTCAAATTTACTCACCAACCGCTAATGCCAAAGATGAAGAAATTGAAGATTTTTCCCAACTTTTACAGCATGAAATTAATCAAACATGAAATCAAGATGCGTTGATAATTATTGGTGATTGGAGTGCGAAAGTTGGAAATAAAAAAGGATCAGTAGTTGGAAAATATGGGCTTGGTGATGGAAATGATGCTGAGGATCACATGATAGAATTTTGCAAAGTCAACAACTTATTCATCGCAAATACCTTTTTTCAACAACATAAACAGTGACTATAGACCTAGCCGAATAAAATACACAGGAATTGTATCGACTACATCTGTGGAAAGAGACGATGAAAAAGCTCAATATCATCAGTCTGAAAAAGGCCAGGGGCTGACTGCGGAACAGACCATGAACTGCTCATATGCAAGCTCAAGAAAATTAAAATAAGTCCATGAGAGCCATATGACCTGAGTATGTCCTACCTGGATTTAGAGACCATCTCAAGAACAGGTTTGATGCATTGAACACTGTCTTAGTCATCTAGTGCTGCTGTAACAGAAATACCATGAGTGGATGGTTTTAAAAATAAATTTATTTCCTCACAATTTAGGAGGCTAGAAATCTGAATTCAGGGTGCTGGCTCTAGGGGAAGGCTTTCTGTCTCTGTTGGCTCTGGAGAAAGGTCCTTGACACATTTTTGGGGGGACACAATTCAAACCATGACATTCCACCCTTTGGCCCCACAAAAATCACATCCTTGGAACATGGAAAACATATTCACCCCATCATATAGCAAAAGTCTTAACTCCAAGTCCAAAATCCAAAAATTCCTCTTCATCTCTGAAATCTAGAAAACCAGTTACCTGCTTCCAAAGGTACAATGGCAGAACAGGCACAAGCTAGACATTTCCATTACAAATGGGAGAAACTGGAGGGAAAGAAGGGATAACAGGCACCAAACAAGTCAGCAGAGCACATTACATTAGCTCTCAAGGCTTTGAAAATAAACCTGTGTTCTCTGAGACAATTTACACAATGGCCCTGCCCTCCAGACTCTAGGTATTGGCCACAGTGTCTGGATTCTGAGTGGAGGCCCCTCTGCCCTGGGCTTCAGCTCTGCCTTCCAGGCCCACTGGGACAGCAACTCTGCACCCTTGGCTTTAGGCGCACATTCTCCTAGTCTGTCTGACTGGCAACTCCACCCTTAGAAACAGCAGAGGTCGTGGCTCCACCCTTAGAAACCCCTGAGGTCATGGCCATACCTTTTGAGACTGAGGCAGCTCAGCTTCTTGTGTCCCTTGTCGCTTCTGCTTCTGTCTCCTGTGACCTCTTGGCCCTGGGCCTCATGCCCGCATCTGCCGTCTCTTGCTCCGTGGGTTGGCTCCATCTCGCACTTGTCTCCTGGTTCTGCTGCTGTTGGTTCTCTGCCACTGCTGCTTCTCTGCCACTGCAGGTTCTCTGCTGCTGCTGGTCCTTTGCTGCTGCCACTGCTGTATTCATTCACAGTTTCAAAACCGCTTCCACATTTTAGGTATCTGTTAGAGCAGCATCCCCCTCTCTCGGTACCAAATTCTGTCTTAGTCATCTAGTGCTGCTGTAACAGAAATACCACGAGTGGATGGTTTTAAAAATAAATTTATTTCCTCACAATTTAGGAGGCTAGAAATCTGAATTCAGGGTGCCAGCTTTAGGGTAAGGTTTTCTCTGTCGGCTCTGGAGAAAGGTCCTTGACACATTTTGGGGGGGACATAATTCAAACCATGACAAACACTAATGACTAAAGACCAAATGAGTTGTGAGATGACATCAAAGACATCATACATGGAAAAAAAAAAAAAAAGGTCATTAAAAAGACAGGAAAAAAGAAAAGATCAAAATGGATGGTAGAAGAGACTCTGAAACTTTCTCTTGAATGTAGAATAGCTGAAGCGAACAGAGGAAATGATCACTTGGAAGAGCTAAGCAGAAGATTTCAAAGGGCAGCTAGAGAAGACAAAGTATTATAATGAGGTGTGTAAAGACCTGGAGTTTGAAAACCAGAAGCAAAGAACATGCTCTGCATTTCTCAGGCTAAAAGAACTAAAGAAAAAAATTCAAGCCTTAAGTTGCAATATGCAATATGGGCAAAACATTGAACAGTGCAGGAAGCATCAAAATAAAAATAAGATGGAAGGAATACACGGAGTCACTGTACCGAAAAGAATTGGTCGACATTAACCATTCATTTCAGGAGGTAGTATGTGATTGAGAACCGATGGTACTGAAGGAAGACGTCCAAACTGCACTGAAGGCATTGGCAAAAAACAAGTCTCCAGGAACTGACAGAACACCAACTGAGAGTTTCAGTAAAGGGATGCAGCACTAGAAGTGCTCATTCATCTACGCCAAGAAATTTGGAAGATAACTACCTGGCCACCCAACTGGAAGAGATCCATACTTGTGCCTGTTCTAAAGAAAGGTGATCCAGCAGAATGTGGAAATTATCAAACGATATCATTAATATCACACACAAGTCAAATTTTGCTGAAGATAATTCAAAAATGGGCACAGCAGTACTTTTACAGAGAACTGCCAGAAATTCAAGCCGGATTCAGAAGAGGACGTGGAAAGAGGGATATCATTGCTGATGACAGATGGATCTTGGCTGAAAGCAGAGAATAGCAGAAAGATGTTTACCTGTGTTTTATTGACTATACAAAGACATTTGACTGTATGGATCATAACAAATTATGAATAACATTGCAGAGAATGGGAATTCCAGAACACTTAGTTGTGCTCATGCAGAACCTGTACATAGACCAAGAGGTAGTCGTTTGAACATAACAAGGGAATATTGCTTGGTTTAAAATCAGGAAAGGTGTGTGTCTGGGTTGTATCCTTTCACCATACCTATTCAGTCTGTATGCTGAGCAAATAATCCGAGAGGCTGGAATGTATGAAGAAGAATGAGGCATCAAGATTGGAGGAAGACTCATTAACAACCGACAATATGCAGATGACACAGCCTTGCTTGCTGAAAGTGAAGATGCTTGAAGCACTTACTGATGAAGATCAAAGACAACAGCCTTTAGTATGGATTACACCTCAACATAAAGAAAATTGAATCCTCACAACTGGACCAGTAAGCAACATCATGATAAAACCCATTGACGTTGAGTCAATTCCACCTGATAGCGACCCTGTAGGACAGAGTAGAACTGCCCCATTGGGTTAAGTTGTCAAGGATTTCATTTTACTTGGATCCACAATCAATGCTCATGCAAGGAGCAGTCAAGAAATCAAACAACATGTTGTCTTGGGCGCATCTGCTGCGGAAGACCTCTTAAAAGCGTTAAGAAGCAAAGATACCACTTTGAGGACTGAGGTTTGTCTGATCCAGGTCATGGTACTTTCAGTCACTTCATATGAATGTGAAAGCTGGACCATGAATAAGGAAGATGGAAGAAGAATCGATGCCTTTGAATTATGGTGTTGGTGGCAAAGAATATTGAGTATACCATGGACTGCCAAAAGAACGAACAAATCTGTCTTGGAAGAATTACAGCCAGAATGCTTCTTAGAAACGAGGATGGTGGTGAGTCTTAATCTCACTTACTTTGGACAGGTAATCACGAAAGACTAGTCCCTGGAGAAGGACATTGTGCTTGCTAAAGTAGAGGATCAGCAAAAGAGTAGAGGATCAGCAAAATGTGATGGATAGACAGTGGCTGCAACAATGGGCTCAAGCATAGCAGCGATTGTGAGGATGGCGCGGTACTGGGCAGTGTCTCCTGTTGTACATAGTGTCGCTATGAGTCGGAACCAACTTGATGGCAGCTAACATCAACATATTATGTTTCTTTAGCAAAGTCATTGATTATTTAGAAGTGCTTTTTATTTACTATGTGGAAAATATTTAAATTTTAAGATCATTAAGGTCGTTCTTAATTCACCATACTCAGATAACCATTAACATTTAACATATTTCTTCTAGTCTTTCTTTTTCTTTGCAGAATGTCCTATGATGTGTATATACCTTTTAGACATTAATAACAGTATGAATGCATTGAAGCTGGTGGTGGGTAAATTGAACATTTGTTGCTTTAAGATAACCAAATATGTTAATGTCTGGCCACTCTATTGTTAAGTATTTTAAAAAATACACTATTATATGTTAGCATATTAATAATTTGTATAATTGTTTCCTTTGTGTATGTCTTCCTTTTTTATAAAATTTAACTCATATTCTCTGTTACCTGTGTGTATCAAGGCGATCCTTCCCTTTTCTGTTCTTGAAGACACAGTTTTTGCTGATTTTTGTTCCAAAGTCATTTATTCTTATCTTTAGCACTTGGAGTCTTTTTTGTATTTGTGGGTTATGAGTTTCTTCACTGCTGCCTATAATGCAAGGTAATTCTCAGTTGTAGACCACTTAGAGGGGCCAGTCCCTTTCCAATTTCTCGTTACATAAAACTTTCAAGTTGGGATAAATTACACGTCTTCCCTTGCCTACTCTGCCCTGTCAGGCTTCCCTTATCAAATCCTTTGTACTGCAGTGTAGATAAATGACATTCTTTATTGAAGTATCAGGAAACCCTCAGAAGGGTAGGGTACTGCAGTGTAAGAGGAATAAAGGTAAAATTCTAGCTGATGGGTATTTTCTTAAAATCTCAAGAGGAGGTGCTTCTAGACTTAGGCCTTTGCTAGGAAGAATAGCCTTTCTAGATACTATTTGACCTGTGTCTCCATTGTACTCTCCTTTCTTTCTTTCCCTGCTTATATTTCTTCAACAAATACTTGTTTGTTGTCTCTGTGGCCCTGTTCTAAGCACTGGTAATATAGTGATGAATAAGACAGACTTCAACCCTGTATTATGAGTCTAAGTTCCAGTGATGGAAGATAGACAATAAACAAATTATATAAGATTATGTTAAGTCTTTGAAGAAAAATAAAGGGATGAAGAGTGATGGGCAAGAGGCTGCATTAGATAGGATCATCAGGGAAGCCTCTATGAGGATGTGGCATTTGAAGAGAGCTGTTTACAGTAAGGGAGAGAGGTCTGTAAGGACAGCAGAGGCAAGAATGTTTCAGGCAGAAAGGTGCAGAACCCTTCAAATGAGCCTAAACTTGATATGTTTAAGAATAACAAGAAGGCAAGCTGAGTGATCACAGGGAAGAGATGAGGTCATAGAGAAAGACAGGGCCAGATCATGCCTGCGTGCCACACCATGCAGCCCCTTCCTCAGATCTTCATCATCCTCAGCATGCTTTCCACAGGAAGAGGTATTTCTTCTTGAATCCTACTTGTATTTTGCAAAGTTGAACAGTGCCTCTGACCTCTGCAGTAGAGTCAGTGATGCTCTCCTTTGCTCAGGTATTTTCTTCTCTACCCACTTATGGTTAGGTTCTGGAGACGTGGGGGTGCGAGTCCAATGAATGAAGGTTAAAGTGAATGCCCCAATTTTGTGCAGTTTCTATACCAGTGAGACCTGTGATCAAGCTGGTTCTATCCTAAGTCGCCTGTGAAGTTACACACCTCAAGAAGATAAGTGTTTTCTTTTCCTCAGACATCACACAATCTTAATTATATGTGAGCAGAGTTTGTGAAGTCTTCTAGACCACCTCCATTATTGTGTTGAGAAGCATTTACATCTTTCCTGCCTTGCTTGAAGCCTGGCGTAATTACAAGAATCACTACCTATCAGTCATGTTTCTCTTTTTTACTTAGGAGGAAAGGGCTCTTTTTCAGTGTGCCAAACCCGTTGAATTATTTTGATTACTGCATGCTATCTAATTAAGTGGAGGAGGTTGCCAGTTCATCTACCATGTAGATATCCTGCTATTTTCTGTGAGTGATATATCTTAGAAACTTTAATGACTGCATAATAATTCATCGTATACCCTAAAACCAAACCCGCTGCTGCCAAGTTGACTCTGACTCATAGTGACCCTATGGCACAGAGTAGAACTGCCTTCATAAGGTTTCCAAGGCTGAAATCCTTACGGAAGCAGACTGCCACATCTTTCTTCCACTGAGCAGCTGATGGGTTCGAACCACTGACCTTTTGGTTAGCAGCCGAGCACTAAACCACTGCGCCACCAGGGCTCCTCATTCATTGTATAGTGTACCATAATTTATTTAAACAATCTTCTACTGTGTACTTTAATTTTGAATTTTTTTTTTTTTTAGATGAGGATTAAATGAGAAAATACTTGTAAAATCTGACGTATAGTAGGGACTCAGTGATTTTTACCTAAAATAATAATAGTGATTACTTTTATTACTGCTACTAACTACTTCCTTCTTACTGCTGTTGGAACATTATGTAGCTAAGAGACAGTAGAACATTCCAGACATTTTTCTTGAATACTCTTCATATTTCCTTAAAATGAGTTGCCTCTTTGTTTTTTTTTAGCGGACCATGTTTTGGAATGAAGTTCTTTCTTATTACAAAATATAAAATCCTCCAAGACTCTTCCCTAGAAGAATTCCAGAAGGAAACTTTTGGGAGAAAGTGTAATATAAACCTTGTCCCAACCTTTTTCTTTTTTTAAAGGATTAGGTAATTTTTAAAAAATATCTTTATTAAGATATAATTCTTTTACTGTAAAATTCACCCACTTAAAGTATACAATTCAGTAGTTTTTATTATATTCAGAGTTGTACAACCATCCCCACAATTTAAGTTTAGAACATTTTCATCATGTCAGAAAGAAACCTTGTACTCATTAGCAATCACTCCCTATTTACCCCCCTCTGTCCCCAGCCCAAGATAATAACTAGTTTGCTTTCTGTCTCTGTAGTATTGCCTTTTCTGGACATTTCGTTTAAATGGAATCATGCAGTTATAGTCTTCTTACACTTAACATAATGGTTTCAAAGTTCATCTGTGTTATAGCACATATCAATATTTCATTCCCTTTTATGGCCAAATAATATCTGTTATATGGATGTGCAACGTTTTGTTTGTCCATTCTATTAATTGATGGACATTTGGGTTTCCATGTTTGGGCTGCTATGAATAATGCTGCTATGAACATTCATGTACAGATTTTTACATGGAAATCATGTTTTCATTTCTCTTAGATATGGACTAGGAGTGGAATTACTGGGTCATATGGTAATTCTGTATTTAGCTTTTTAAGAAACCACCAAACTGTTTTCCACAGCAGCTGCACCATTTTACATTCGCACCAGCAATGGATGAGGGTTTCAATTTCTCCACATCCTAACTGATACTTACTTTCCATTTTTTTATAGTAGCCATCCTAGTGAGTGTGAAGCAGTATCTTATTATGGTTTTGATTTGCATTTCCCTATGATTAATGATGTTGAGCATCTGTTCATGTGCTTATTGGCCATTTGTATATCTTCTTTGGAGAAATGTCTGTTTTGCCCACTTTTTAAACTGAGTTGTTTGTCTTTTTGTTATTCAGTTGTAAGAGTTCTTTATATACTGGAGATACAAATCTCTTAACAGATAAATGATTTTGCAAATATTTTCTCCCAGATGGTGAATGGGTGGGTTATCTAATTCACTTTCTTGATTATATCATTTGCAACACAAAGCTTTTTGATGCTGTACAATTTATCTATTTTTTCTTTGCTTGTGCTTTTGGTGTCATATCTAAGAATGCTTTGCCTAATTCAGGGCCACAACGATTTAGGCCTAGATTTCCTTCCAAGAATTTTATAGTTTTAGCTCTTACATTTAAGATTAACTAAACATGACCCCTGTGTAGTTAATTTTCGTGTAGTGTAAGGCAGGGATCCAACTTCATTCTTTTGTATGTGGATCTCTAGTTGTCTAAGTCTCATTTGTTGAAAAGACTATTCTTTCCCCATTGGATTGTTTTGGCACTTTGCCCCAAACCCCCCCCCCCCCCCCCCCGCCATTTTACTTTGTTCTTGGAGTTCTCAGACCTTCCAAATGTCACTGTGATTCGGACTCTCTCCTTAAATATTTCAAACCTCAGTCTGTCTCCTACTTAGCTGTTTGTGATTTAAATAAAACAATAGGGTCTTTGCCACTCAAACTGAAAATATCTTAGTATGTTAGATGATGGGTGCTAATAATAGTTGCTGTTATTGGGTACTTTCTTTTTTGTGCTAAGCACTTTTTATACATTGTGAGGGAGAAAACCAGGGGATTCTTCTCTAAAGAAATTTAATGAAGTATTTGGGGGAGCGCTGATAAAGTTTCTGTCGTAGGTGCCTTGTGACCCCTTGTGTTAGGAATTAAGAGTGCTGTCATCCTGATTGCTGGTTCTTAATGTACTTAGGCTAAAGTGGCTTAGCCAGACTTGAGAGAGGCCTGGCAAAAACCATATCCACTGAATTTTCTTTGCTGAGTCCGTCTGTTTTTCCTGATCCCTGGTGGCTCAACAGTTAAAGTGTTCCACTGTTAACCATACGGTCGGCCTTTCTAACCCACCAGCAGCTCCATGGGAGAAAAGACCTAGCGATCTGCTCCTGTAAAGATTACAGCCTAGGAAGCCCTATGGGGCAGTTCTGCTCTGTCCTGTAGGGTTGCTGTGAGTTGGAATTGACAGCATACAGAAGCAACAACAAATGTTGCAGTGCTCTGTGGCTTAGTCCTCAGACTTTCTTTTAATGAAAAATGAACTAGTTATTATTCCTCATAATGTGCTCCTTTCTTTCCTGATTCCATGCTTTTGACCAGATTTTTCCTCGTGCCTCACATGGTTTTTCATCCAACCTCAGATGTACCTATTCTGTACATTTCTGAATTCTACATATTTGTTAAGGCCCTTCCTAGATACCTGTCACTTTTTTTTCTGAAGATGATAATTTAGCTGCTGCAAATAATTGCACCCCTTGACTTCTTACAGTGTGTTATTTGTAGTGTTCTGTATGTCAGGGATTGCCCTGTAAATTTTATTATAAAGACATCAATTTCTGTTTTAGAATATAAAAAAGACAAGATATAAAACACTACATAAAAATTTAAAATAATTGTATCCATTTTTATCTATTATTACATCATGAAGTTCTTTGAGAAAAGAACCTAATTGTCATTCATCTTGGTGATCCTGTGTACTCAAAGATCTAGCAGAGTGAATAAATGCATTGTAACAAAAAGTTCTGTGTGTGTGTGTGTGTGTGTGTGTGTGTGTGTGTGTGTGTGTGAAAGGGGAGGGATAAGGTCAATGATAAATTTACTGTTTGATTAGAGGGAAGTTTTTGTTTTAAAGTTCCCTTTTATAACATATGAATGAGTATGGGAAGGGCACGTAGGAAAAGATAAAGTTTAATTAATGGGTTACAGCATTTAAAAAATTTATTTTTGTTTTTCATTAATGCATTAAAAGTATTTAAAATAATAAAGGTTGCTACTTTTATGTAGCACTAGTTGTCTTTAGACTGATGTAATGTAGGAGTTGTGACCAACTAAAATGTATCTCTTGATTCTTTTATGGAACTATTAGGAAATCTGATCAGCCTGAATGAAGCAAGCTCCTGGCTTCTTTATGAAAGCTGTTAAATTAAAATGATTATTAAAGAAAGGGAAATTGCCTTATGTCAGCAGAGACTTGATTTATTTAATCTTAGCTTAGACTTTCGGATATTTAATTAAAATTTTAAGGCATTCTTTCCTAAATTGGTTGAGTATTGCTGGTATTCTAAGAATGAATGGTGATTCCAAGTAGCAGTCTTGAAGTTCATTTGAGAAATTCTTTTCACTGGTAAAATAATGAAACATGTAGTTTATCATATTTAATCTGTTATTTCTTGATAAACAATAATACAATACAAAAAGAGAACGCAAAAGAAAACTCACTATAAGAACTTTACACTGTCCTGAGAATTCTAGAGCTTAGCATCTCTCTGGCCCCTCGTCCATAGTCACGTCTCCCTCTGACCACAGCCTGGAAAGCCTCTCAAGTTTTAAAGACCCATGTGATTAGATTGGGCCCACCCAGATAATTTGGGATAATGTCCTCATCTCAGAGTCCTTAATTTAGTCATAACTGTGAAGTCCCTTTTGCCGTGTAAGGAAAATATTCACAGGTTCCAGGGATTAGCATATTGACATCTTTGTTGGGCCATTATACTGCTTACCTTAGTACCTCTCCCCCCACCGCACCCCACCACTATCCAAGGACCCTCATTTTTTATCCTGTCCAGGAAATATACCCACAGGCTTTTCTTGGGGGTCATGGAGGGGATTTAGTGAAGCAGACTTTCAGTGAGTCTTATTTTAAACTTGTTTCTTCAATCTCACTTCTAGAAGTACCTAAAAGCACCAATTCCTGAGTCTTTGGTATTTTGTGTTACAAATTGGGTTCATTCTTAAATTTCCCTGTTGCTAATTTAGGATTAAATTTTCTGAGAGCTACTGAATACTTTACCACTCATTCATCTGCTCTCAAAATTTTGTTCTCTTTGTCTTCCTTTCCCATTCTCCACATCCTTGTGCGTTTATATTATGCCTTTAAAAAAATATATGAATATAAAATAAAAAAGCCCTTTAATGTTGTCTTAGTTGGGGTTTGGGAAGGCAACAAAGGCAGATGTGTATTTAATCTACTATCTTTAGAGTAGAGCTCTACTTTTAACTACTACACCATACTGCCTTTACTTTACTGTCTCTTTTTTGTTGGAAGGTGTATTTGTTTCCTAGGGCTTCTGTAACAAAATACCACAAACTGGGTGGCTTATAAGAACAGGAATTTATGGTCTCACAGTTCTGGGGGCTAGTAGTCTGAATTCAGGTTGTTAGCAGGGCCATGTTCTCCCCGAAGGCTCTAAGGGAACAGCCAGCCTTTCTTGTCCCTCCCAGTTTCTGGTAACCCAAGTATTCCTTGGCTTGCAGTTGCAGCATAACTTCATGGTCACATGGCTCTCTTCCCTCTGTCCATCTGTGTCTGTTCTCCTTTTTTATAAAGACACCACTCATTGGATTAGGACCTACCCAACTCCAGTATGACTTCATGTTAGCTGATAACATCTTCAAAGGCCTTATTTCCAAAGTTTACAGGTACCTGGAGTTAGGACTTTGACATGTCTTGTTAGGGGACATAATTCAATCCGCAACATAATGTAACCCAAGTATTTTATAATATAAATCGATGTGGATTCTATTTATTCAATACACTTTTATTGACAGCTCTGTGCCAGCCCCTCTGCTGAAGACTTCAGATACAAACAAAATCTGGAGCTCAGAGTGTATGGCACAGTCCAGGAATCTACCACGGAAATTTGAACACATCGTTTTAAGTGTGTAGGAATAGAAACGGTAGCAAGAAAGCACAGAGGAAGAAATAATTTTTCTTGAGAGAATTAAAAAAAGAAAACCCTTCACAGAAGTAATAATGTTTCCGTATCACAGCCCAGACACCTTGTCAAGAAATGTGACTTGTTTGCCTCTTGTGGCGGAGGAGGTGGCTCGCTGATGACCACAGAGGGTGTCGTGGATTGAATTATGTCCCCCCAAAAATGTGTCTATCAGTTTTGCTGGGCCCTGATTCCCGGTATTCTGTGATTTTCCATTGTGTGGTAAATCCTGCCTCTATGATGTTAATGAGGGAGGATGGGCAACAGTTGTGTTAGTTAGGCAGGACTCAATTTACAAGACTGGATTGTGTCCTGAGCCAATCTCTTGAGATATAAAAGACAGAAGTGAGCAGTGAGACAGGGGAACCTCATACCATCAAGCAGTACCTGAGGCGCAGTAAACATTCAGTGTTATTATTGGCTGGTGACTAGTCAGCCCTTGACTCATGGTGACTCTATACACAATGGAACAAACTCTGCCTGGTCCTGCACCATCCCCATGATCTGTTGAGGATCGGATAGTTGTGATCCATAGGGTTTTTGCTGGTAGATTGCCAGATCTTTTTTACTTATCCATCTTAGTCTGGAAGCTCTGCTGAAACTTGTTCAGCAGCATAGCAACACGCAAGCCTCCACTGACAGACAGGTAGTGGCTACACTTGAGGTGCGTTGGCTGGGAATCGAACCTGGGTTCGCAGGCTCCCCTCAGGTAAAGCCTGTGTACACCAGGTTGGAGATCTTTTGGTCTAGCCAGCTGACAGGAACAATTTGGTGGAAAATAGTAAGACTAAGGGAGAGTAAGCGGGCAGTGGTTGTTCAGTGGTAGAACTCTTACGTTCCATCAGGGAGACCCAGGTTCACATTCATTCTCTCCCCTGGTCCTCCTGAACAGCAATTTGATGGAGGCATTATCAGTATCTTTGTTTATAGATAAAGAAATTGAGGTCCAAAGATAGTGAGTGATTTAACGTAGTATGGTAGTTAAGAGTGTGAACTCTAGGGCCAGACTGCCAGGGTTCAAATTCTGACTCCACTATTTACTAGCATGTGACCTTAAGCAAGTTACTTAAGCTCTTTGTGCCTCATTTTTCCCATCTGTAAAATGGTGGTAGTGCTTGGCACAGTGAAAGTGCCGAATAAGTGTCAGCTATTTCTGTTACTATTTCTGAGGTCAATAGTACACTTGTTGATTTGTTCAACACTTACTGAGCTGCTGCTATGTGCCAGGTGTTGTGCAAGGTGCTGAAGATACAATGTTGACACTCTTCCAGCTCTTATGGAGCTAGTGGGGAAGATTTACATTAATTAATCACACAAATATAAAACTATACTTACAGTAAGTGTTATGACAGAGTTATATATGGTATTGTAATGAGAAGGCAGGAGTCCCTGGGTGGTGCACATGGTTAAGTGCTCAGCTGCGGTAGAGGTTCAAGTCCACCCAGAGGTGCCTCAGAAGAAAGACCTCGCAGTCTACTTCTGGAAGGTCATAGCCATTGAAAACCCTGTGGAGCCCAGTTCTACACTGACACACATGGGGTTATCATGAGTCACAATTGACTTGACAGCTACTGGTTTGGTAATGAGAAAGAACTACCTTGAGGAAGTGAAGACCACCACTTAGAGATCTGATGAGTCATTAGGAGTTAGCTAAACTTGCAGAGGGGTGGTATCAGAGTTGGAGTCAGAGACAGAGCAGTCTGGTCAGGAAAATAGCAAGAACAAAGGCCCGTGGAAGGATGGCACTAACATGTTCAAAGGCCCTGAGGCTTGAGCACAGGTGCGAGGGAGGACCTGGGCAGATGAGTCGGTGGGTAGGAAGGGTCCCACCATTCAGGGCCTCACAGGCTGTATAAAATAGTTTGATCTTCATTCTAGGTGCAAAAAGAAGCATGCTAAGTTGAAAAGTGACAACAATGAGGTCTGTGTTTTGAAAAGATAACCGTGGCTTCAGTGTGGAGAATGGATTGGTAGGTGGTGAGAGAGGATTCTAGCATGGCTGATAGGAGACTGTGGGGGACAGGGTGCACAATTCTGGCGCTCAGAGGATAGGCCTGTGCTGGAGGTAAAAATGTATGAGTCGATGGAAGGTTGATTAGTGTCAGGATCATGGGTTAGCTGGCCTGGGGAGAGTCTAGAGCTGTGCTGTCCAATACAGTAGCCATTAGCCACATACAGCCATTAAAAAACCGAAACCAAACCCATTTCAGTCAAGTCAATTCCGACTCATAGTGACCCTACAGGACAGAGTAGAACTACCCCAAGGGGGTTTCCAAGGAGCTGCTGGTGGATTCAAACTGCCGACCTTTTGGTTAGCAGCTGAGCTTTTAACTGCTGCTCCACCAAGCTCTAATATGTGGCTATTAAGCAGTTAAACTGTCTTCAGTCTGAATTTAGATGGGTTGTAAGTGTAAAACACTGAGTTTTGAAGACAGCAAAAGAATGTGAAATATTTTACTAATAATGTGTGTATTGATTATATGTTAAACTAATATTTTGGATATATTGAATTGAATAAAATACATTATTGAAAGTGAAAACAAATGAAAAGAACGGTGTTTCAGCTGAGTCTTATAAAGGGAATAGGTCCCTTGTTATTTTTGGTGGATGGGAAATGCAATACCCAGTACGGGTGAGGTCTGCACAGCTTGACCTAGGCAGATGAAGACACTAAGAAGTACGCAGGAATAAGGGACAATTTCAGCAAATGCTGTAACATGCAATTTTGCAACAACAGTAATAACAACCAAAAAATATGAGTGGGGTTACATAGGTATATATGTACGTATATATGTGTATAGGAAGGTATATATGACTACTTGCATGTGCATGTATAGTGTTTATCTGTAGGCATGTATATATATTCATATATATAATCAAGTACATAGGGGCATAGTTATGGAAACTTCCTAGACATATCCAGACACCTTGTGGGATTGGTTTACTGGGTTAAAAGATGTTTTATGGTATGGTACGGAGTTTGGATCGGTCCCCGGGTGGCCAGAGTACAAATGGTTAAGTTTTTAACTACTAACCAAAAAGGTAAGGAGCCCTGGTGGTGTAGTGGTTAAGCTCTCGATTGCCAACCAAAAGGTCTGTGATTTGAACCCACCAGTGGCTCTGCGGAAGAAAAGACCTGGTGACCTGCTTCTATAAAGATTACAGCCTAGGAAATCCTATGGGGCAGCAATTCTACTCTGTCATATAGGATCACTGTGAGTAAGAATCAACTTCTCTGCATATAACAAAAACCACCACCACCATAATGTTGGCAGTTCAGATCTACACAGAGGCGCCTTGGGAAAAAGGTCTGGTGCTGGTTTCTGTAAATCACAGTCTTGAAAACCCTACGGAACAGTTCTGCTCTGCACACATGAGGTCACCATGAATCAGAATTGACTTGTCAGCAGCTGATTTAGTTTTTTTGTTTGTTTTGTTAGGGAGTTTGGATTTTAGGTCAGATGGAAACTGTTTGGGGGTCTTTAAGAAAGAAAATAACAAATACTGTATTTCTTAAGAAGTAATTCTGGTGGGAATTCTGTCAGATTATTATACTGTGGTGGTTAATGTATTGCTGTGGTGTTAGAAGTTACGCCACTGGTATTTCAAATATCAGCAGGGTCACCCATGGTGGACAGGTCTCAGTGGAGCTTGCAGACTAAGACAGACTAGGAAGAGGGACCCAGCGGTGTACTTCTGAAAAAAAATGGCCAGTGAAAATCTTATGACTAGCAGCAGAACGTGGTCTAATACAGTGATGGAAGACAAACCCCTCAGGTTGGAAGGCACTCAAAATACAACTGGATAAGAGCAGCCTCCTCAAAGTAGAGTTGGCCTTAATGATGTGGATGGGGTCAAGCCTTCAGGACCTTCATTTGCTGATGTGGCTTGACTCAAAATGAGAAGAAACAGCTGCACACATCCATTAATAATCAGAATGCGGAATGTACGAAGTATGAATCTAGGAAAATTGGAAATCGTCAGAAATGAAATGGACCACAAAGATCGATATTCTAGGCATTAGTGAGCTAAAACGGACTAGTACTGACCATTTTGAATCAGACAATCATGTGGTCTACTATGCTGGGAATGAAAAATTGAAGAGGAATGGCATTACATTCATCGTCAAAAAGAACATTTCAAGATCTACCCTGAAGTACAACACTGTCAGTGATATGATAGTATCTATATGCCTGCAAGGAAGACCAGTTAATATGACTATTATTCAAATTTACACACCAACCACTAATGCCAAAGATGAGGAAATTAAAGATTTTCAGAAATTTTACCAATTTCTGTAGCCTAAAATTGATCAAACATGCAATCAAGATGCATTGATAATTGCTGGTGATTGAAATGAGAAAGTTGGAAACAAAGAAGGTTCAATAGATGGAAAATATGGCCTTGGTTATAGAAATGATGCTGGAGATTGCATAATAGAATTTTACAAGACGCATAGCTTATTCATTGCAGATACCTTTTTTCAGCAGCATAAATGACAATGCAGGAATACAGAGGAATCAACTCAACTATGTATGCGGAAAGAGATGATGGAAAAACTCTGTAACATCAGTCAGAACAAGGCCAGGGACTGACTGCGGAACACACCATCAATTGCTCATATGCAAGTTCAAGTTGAAGCTGAAGAAAATTAGAACAAGTCCACGAGAGCCAAAGTATGACCTTGAGTATATCCTACCTGAATTTAGAGACCATCTCAAGAACAGATTTGATACACTAAACACCAGTGACCGAAGACCAGACGAGTTGTGGGACGACATCTAAGGATATTATACATGAAGAAATCAAAAGATCATTAAAACGACAGGAAAGAAACAAAAGACGAAAACAGATGGCAGAAGCGACTCTGAAACTTGCTCTTGAATGTAGAGTAGCTGAAGCGAACAGACGAAATGATGAAGTAAAAGAACTGAGCAGAAGATTTCAAAGGGCAGCTTGAGAAGACGAAGTGTTATAATGAAATGTGCAAAGACCTAGAGTTACCAAACCAAAAGGGAAGAAGACATTCGGCATTTCTCAAGCTGAAAGAACTGAAGAAAAACTCCAAGCCTTGAGTTGGAATATTGAAGGATTCTAAAGACAACCCCCCCCAAATCTGTTGCCGTTGAGTCGATTCCAACTCACAGTGACCCAATAGGAAAGAGTAGAAATGCCCCCATAGGCTTTCCAAGGAACGGCTGGTGGATTTTAACTGCTAGCCTTTTGGTTAGCAGCGGAGCGTTTAACCACTGTGCGAGCAGGGCTCCTGAAGCATTGTATGGGCAAAATATTAAACAACACAGGAAACATCAAAAGAAGATGGAAGGAATACACAGAGTGACTGTACCAAAAAAGATTGATGTTTGGCCATTTCAGGAGATAGCGTATGATCAAGATCTGAAAGTACTGAAGAAAGAGGTCCAAGCTGCACTGAAGTCATTGGTGAAGAACAACCTGCAGGAACTGATGGAATACTAGTTGAGATGTTTCCACAAATGGATGCAATGCTGGAAGCACTCACTATGCCAAGAAATTTGGAAGATAGCTGCCTGCCAAACCAACTAGAAGATATCCTTATTTGTGCCCATTCCCAAGAAAAGTGATCCAACAGAATGCAGAAATTATCAAACAATATCATCAGCATCACACGCAAGTAAAATTTTGCTAAAGATCATTCAAAAGCAGTTGTAGCAGTACATCAGCAAGGAACTACCAGAAATTCAAGCTGTATTCAGAAGAGGATGTAGAATATCATTGCTGACATTAGATGGATCTTGGCTGAAAGCAGAGAATACCAGACAGATGTTTACAAAGGCCTTCGACTGTGTGGATTGTAACAAATTATTGATAACATTGCAAAGAATGGGAAATCTAGAAAACTTAATTGTGCTCGTGAGGAACCTGTATGTATGCAAAGAGGCCGTTGTTCGTACAGAGCAAGGAGATATTGAGTGATTTAAAGTCAGGAAAGGTGTGTGTCAGGGTTGTATCTTTTCACCATACTTATTCAGTCTGTATGCTGAGCAAATAATTCAAAATTCTGGACTTTATGAACAAGAACACGGCATCAGGATTGCAGGATGATTCACTAACAACCTGTGATATGCAGATGACACAACCTTGCTTGCTGAAAGTAAAGAGGACTTGAAGCACTTGCTGATGAGGATCAAAGACTATAGCCCTCAGTATGATTTACACCTCAACATAAAGAAGACAAAAATTCTCCCAGCTGAACCAGTAAGCAACATCATGATAAACGGAGAAAAGATTGAGATTGTCAAGGATTTCATTCTGCTTGGATCCAGAATCAATGCCCATGGAAGCAGCAGTCAAGAATTCAAACACCACCTTTCAGCCAATTAACGAATTGGGCCATAAACTAGACAGTAACATCCTGAAGAATGTGCTCCTTAGAACAGTAGACCATACGAGACCAAAAGGACAACATTTGCCCCAAACCAAAGATGAGAAGACAGGGAGAGACAGGAAAAGTGCACTAATGAAAATGGGGAACCCAGAGAGGAAATGGGGAGAGTGCTGACACATTATGGGGATTGCAACGAAGATCATCAGACAATTTGTATAAGAATAATTGATCGTAAAATTAATTTGCTTTGTAAACTTTCACCTAAAGCACAATAAAATGTCAAAAAAAAAAAAAAGAATCAAACGTCTTATTGAATTGGGAAAATCTGCTGCAAAAGACCTCTTTAAAGTGTTAAAAAGTAAAAATGTCACTTTGAGAGCTAAGGTGCACCTGACTTAAGCCATGGTATTTTCAGTTGCCTCATATGCATGCAAAAACTAGACAATGGATAAGGAAGACTGAAGAAGAGTTAATGCCTTTGAATTATGGTGTTGGTGAAGAATATTGAATATACCATGGACTGCCAGAATAACAAACAAATCTGTCTTGGAAGAAGTACAGCCAGAATGTTCCTTGGAAGCCAGCAGTGTTGTTGTTGTATGCCATCAAGTTGATTTTGACTCGTAGTGACCCCATGTGACAGAGTAAAACTGACTTTTAGGGTTTTCTTGGCTGTAATCGTGGGAGCAGAGTGTCTTTCTCCTGCTTTTCCACTGGGTGAGTTCAAACCGCCGACCTTTCAAATAGCAGCCAAGCATTTAACTGTAGCACCAGGGCTCCTTTGGTAAAGGTTAAACTTACTTTATTGGAAGCTCCAGACTTCTCTTTCTTCCATTCAAATATAGGTTAGTAACCTGAACTGTTGATAACTTTACTTCTCTGCCTTCTTGTTAAACAATGGACTTAGGTGCCTTCAAGTTGCTTCCAGCCAGTAGTGACCCTCTGTACTACGGAATGAAACACTGCCCAATCCTGCACCATTCTCACAGTCATTGCTATGCTTGAGCCCATTGTTGCAGCCACTGTGTCAGTCCGTCTTATTGAGGGTGCTCTTTTTTGCTGACCTTCTACTTTACCAAGCATGGTGTCCTTTGGCAGGGACTAGTCCCTCCTGATAACGTGTCCAAAGTACGATAGATGAAGTCTCGCCACCTTTGCTTTCAAGGGGCACTCTGACTGTACTTCTTCCAGGACAGACTTCTTCATTCTTCTGCAGGCCGTGGTATATTCAATATTCTTAGCCAACACCATAATTAAAAAAGGCAGCAATTCTTCAGTCTTCCTTATTCATTGTCCAGTTTTTGCATGCATATGAGGCCATTGAAAATACTATGATTTATGTCAGGTGCACCTTAGTCCCCAAAGCGACATCTTTGATTTTTAACATTTCAAAGCAGTCTTTTGAGCAGATATGCCCAATGCAGTACATCGTTTGATTTCTTGACTGCTGCTTCCTTGGGTGTTGATTGTGGATCCAAGTAAAATGAAATCCTTGACAACTTCCATCTTTCCTCCATTTATCATGATGTTGCTTATTGGTCTGGTTTGAGAAGTTTTGTCTTCTTTATGTTGACATATAATCCATACTGAAGGCCGAAGTCTTTGATCTTCATCAGTAAGTGCTTCAAGTCCTCTTCACTTTCAGCAAGCAAGGTTGTGATATCCGCATATCACAGGTTGTTAATGAGTCTTCCTCCAATCCTGATGCTGTGATCTTGTTCATATAGTCCAAATTCTTGGATTGTTTGCTCAGCATACAGATTGAATAAGTATAGTGAAAGGATACAACCGTGACACACACCTTTCCTGACTAAAATCCATGTAGGATCCCCCTGTTCTTTTTGAATGACCGCCTCTTGATCTGTGTGCAGCTTCCTCATGAGTACAATTAAGTGTTCTGAAATTACCGTTCTTTGCAGTGTTATCCATAATTCTTATGATCCACACACTCCAGTTATGATCTGCTTTCATCAAGTTCCGTCTGACATTAGCAATGATATTCTTCATTCCATGTCCTCTTCTGAATCCAGCTTCAACTTCTGGCAGTTCTCTATCTATGTACTGCTGCAACCGCTTTTGAATGATCTTCAGCAAAATTTTACTTGCATGTAGTATTAATGATATTGTTTGATAATTTCTACATTCTGTTGGATCACCTTTGTTTGGAATGGGCACCAACATGAATCTCTTCCAGTTGGCTGGCCAGGAAGCTGTTTTCCAAATTTCTTGACATAGACAAGTGAACACCTCCAGCACTGTGCCCTTTTGTTGAAACGTCTCAATTGATATTCCGTCAGTGTCTGGAGCTTTGTTTTTCATCATTCCCTTCAATGCAGCTTGGACTTCAATACCATCGGTTCTTGATCATATGCTACCTCCTGAAACAGTTGAACATCGACCAGTTCCTTTTGTTACAGTGACTCTCTGTATTCCTTCCATCTTCTTTCGATGTTTACTGCGTCATTTAATATTTTCCCTCTACAATCCTTCAATATTGTAAATCGAGGCTTGAATTTTTTCTTCAGTTCTTTAAGCTTGAGATGTGCCAAGTGTGTTCTTCCCTTTTGGTTTTCTGACTCCATGTCTTTGCACATATCTTTATAATACTTTACTTTGTTTTCTCGAGCCGCCCTTTGAAATCTTCTGTTCAGTTCTTTTCCTTCATCATTTCTTCATTCACTGTAGCTACTCTAAGTTCAAGAGCAAGTTTCAGAGTCTCTTCTGTTATCCATTTTGTTTTATCTTTCTTTCCTGTCTTTTTAATGACCTTTTGCTTTCTTCATGTATAATGTCCTCGATGTCATCCCACAACTCGTCTGATCTTTGGTCATTAGTGTTCAGTGCACGAAATCTATTCTTGAGATTGTAAATTCAGGTGTGATATGCTCAAGGTTGTTATTTGGCTCTTCTGGACTTGTTCTAATTTTCTTCAGCTTTAACTTGAACTTGCATATTAGCAACTGATTGTCTTTTCCACAGTCAACCCCTGGCCATGTTCTGACTGATGATATTGAACTTTTCCATTGTCTGTTTCTACAGATGTAGTCAGTTTGATTCCTGTGTATTCCATCTGGTGAGGTCCATGTATATAGTTGCCATTCATGTTGTTGAAAAAAGGTATTTGCAATGAATAAGCCGTTGGTCTTGCAAAATTTTTTAACACGATCAGTGGTGTCCTTTCTGTCACCAAGGCCATATTTTCCAACTATGGTTCCTTCTTTGTTTCCAACTTTCACATTCTAGTCACCAGTAATTATCAGTGCATCTTGATTGCATGTTTGGTCATCTGCAGAAGTTGGTAAAAATCTTCAATTTCCTCATCTTTGGCTTTAGTGGTTGGTATGTAAATTTGAATAATAGTCATATTAACTGGTCTTGCTTGTATAGGTGTATGGATATTATCATATCACTGACAGAGTTGTACTTCAGAATGGATCTTGAAATGTTGATTTTTATGATGAATACAATGCCATTCCTTTTCAATTGGTCATTCCCCACATAGTAAATTGTATGTTTTTCCTTTTCAAAATGGCCAAATACCAGTCCATTTCAGCTCTCAGATGCCTAGAATATTGATCTTTATGCAGTCAGTTTAACTTTTGACGACTTCCAATTTTTCTGTATTCATACTTCACACATCCATGTTCCAATTATTAATGTATGTTTGCAGCTGTTTCTTCTCTTTTTGAATCGTGCCACCTCAACAAATGAACCTCCCGAAAGCTTGACTCCATCCATGTCATTAATGCAACTCTACTTTGAGGAGGCAGCTCTTCCCCAGTCTGTTGAGTGCCTTACAACTTGAGAGGCTCATCTTTCGGCACTATACCAGTGTTCCGCTGGTATTCATAAGGTTTTCACTGGCCAGTTTTTTCAGAAGTAGATTGCCAGGTCCTTCTTCCTAGTCTGTCTTAGTCTGGAAACTCTGTAAAACCTGTCCACCACAGGTGACCCTACTGGTATTTGAAATACCAGTGGCATAATTTGCAGCATCACAGCAACAAGAAAGCCACCACAGTATGACAACCTGTCAGATGCATGGGAGGATTTTGATTAGGTAATATCTGATGTCCTTCTTGGAGCCCTGGTGGCACAGGAGTTAGTTATTCAGCTGCTCACCAAAAGGTCAGCCGTTGAATTCTCCATCCGCTCCTTGGAAACCCTATGAGGCAGTTCTACTTTGTCTTATAGGGTCGCTATGGGTGGGAATTGACCTGATGGCAATGGGTTAATATACATTTTGCCAGATCTTATAATTCATCTCTTCAATATTTTTTTTCATGGTTTTTTGAAACTTACAGGAAAGGTAGTTTTATTGTAGTGGTAAATTAAAGTGTTGATTTTTTTTTTTTTCATTTTTATAAAAAAATGTTAGTTTTTTTTTTGGTAAGGTGTGATTTATTCAAGTATATTTTAATGTTATCTAAATTATTTCTCAAAGACTCCTCTCTTAGATGAATTTCTGGACTGATATTGCTACTGTGTATTTTTAAAAATTTTAAGTGCTGTTAAACCTGTTAACCGAATCCTAATGTATATGAATTATTCTTTTTCTCAGAGTGAAGATACACAACAACAAATCATCAGGGAGACATTCCATTTGGTTTCTAAGAGAGATGAAAATGTTTGTAATTTCCTAGAAGGAGGACTGTAAGTAAAGCAATTCATAGATGTTTCTAATCTTTGACTATATCATTAAAATCTGTACTATTTAATTAATTTGTAGTAAAAGTGTCCTAATTTTGATTATTTGGAATAGATCAGTTAATTAACTACTACCTATGTTAGTTATGGAGCCCTGGTGACACAGTGGTTAGGAGCTTGGCTGGTAGCTAAAGGTTGGCAGTTTGAATCCACCAGCTACTCCTTGGAAACCCTATAGGACAGTTCTACTCTGTCCTATCACGTCACTGTGCGTCGGAATTAACTTCACAGCAGTGGGTTTTGCTTTTGGTTTTTATGTTAGTTATAAATCTAACTTAAAGAATTTTTTTTTTTATGATATACAATCTTTTTTAGTTTTTCTTTTTAAAGTTTCAGTAAGGGCATTTTATATAAAGGGTAATATATTCATATGATAAAAATTAAAATATTACAGGGAAGTATAAAATAAGTCTCCCTTTCCCAATCAGTCCTTCTTCCTAGTTTCTTGTGTTTCCTTCTAGAAAATTAACTTTGCATTGACTCTCATATAAAAGTATAGTGTTAAAATTTTTTTGCTTTTGAGATCACACTATATATATGGTTTGCATGTTGCTTGTTTTCACTTAATATTTTTTTACATATAAGCACAGTAGAGCAACCTCATTCTTTTTAATGACTACAGTGTGTTCCTTAGGCCTAATGTACCTGTTCATAAAATATCATATCATATGCTGTTCATATCATATATCATCTCTTCCTCTGTGTGTGTGTGTGTGTGTGTGTGTGTGTATAAAGAGAGAAATCAGAATTCAGCTAATAGATTTGTCTATTTTTAAAATAAATAATCACTTATAATTATCTTGCCATCGATTATAAGTACTTTAAAACGAATCACTACCTTGAAATCAACTTATTCTCCAATAGTTGAATAAATTTCATCTCCCATGTTTATGTAATTAATATTTTTAATAAGATATTGTCTCACAGGCAATTTCAAAACCATGCTGATCCCCATTATGAGTAAATCACAGGTTAGTTAGAGAAACCTAGACTTTTCTGTATTTTAATGGGTATGATACATATAATGCATAATAGTTCAGTTCATAGAATTTATTCTTGTCTGACCATGGATTACTTTTTATCATGTAGGAAGTTTAATTTCTTAAAAGGTTATGTAATGTTGCACTTGAAACGTATAGATAAATTTATAATTTGTAAATTTTGCTGTTTACTCAAGGTGTCCCGTTTAATAGTTGAGACAAGTGCACCTGCTTTCTGTTTTATATCTAATTGTACTTATTTGTCTTATACTTCTGTGGGAGTTTAGTCATCTTCATTGTAGTCTCTTGATCTCTTATCTCACAGGAAAGTTGTCACCCAGCACAGTACACTCTCTGTAGTAAACATGCAAGAACCTAATTGATCTAATTAGGGCACTGTTTGAACTAGAAATTATGTCTGGAATTTGTGATATTCATTTCTCCAACCTTATAAAAAGTAGAAAGCAAATGTTTTCAGAATCTCGTCCAGTTCTAGTTTTATTACTAACAAGCTCATTTCCTTGGTCAGGTCACTTAAGTTCTTGGGTTTCAGTTTTCTGTTTAAAATGAAAATTTCGAGCTAAGAGAATTTCTGAAATTCTATGGTTTTATGTGGTGTTTTACATTCCATAGCGAGCCCTGGTGGCACAGTGGTTAAGTGTTTGGCTGCTAACCAAAAGATCAGAGGTTCAAAGCCACCAGCTGCTCCTTGGAAGAAAGATGAGGCAGTCTGCTTCCGTAAGGTTTATACCTAGGAAGTCCTGTGGGGCAGTTCTACCCTGTCCTACAGGGTCACTATGAGTCAGAATCGACTCGATAGCAGTGAGTTTGTTTTCTTTCTTTTGGGGTTTATTATGTTCCATACAAGAATTTATATCAGTATTTATCATCAGTATTTACTGTAGTTTAAAGATGAAATTGTATTTTTAAAGGCAAAATATTTATTAGCCATATTAATATCTTTGCTTTCTTATTAATAGTTATCTTGAAACTTAAAGTTTTCAAAAGTTTTGTCCTTTTAAAACAAAGCAAAACAAAAATTTTAAGATAATTATTAGATTGAGGATGAATCAAAGCCTGTTATGTTCTTTTTGTCTCTTAAGGGAGCAATTGAAATCATAGTCTATAAATATAATACCATAGAATCTTTAAAGTACATGTACATATTTTTTAATTAAGTATCCTTTTTACAGAGGCAATTAGCTAGCATAGTAAACCAAAAAACCAAACCAAACCAGTTGTCATTGAGTCGATTGCAACTCATAGTGACCCTGTAGGATTTTTAAATTATTGTCAAAGATCATTTCCACTTTTGCTGTTTGAGGACATAAAAGTAGTGTATGTTTAGAGAAGTTGTTTGATTTCAACAGCTTATAAGTTTAGTGTTATTTTTACTGAGTAAGAAATAGATGCTGTTTTACTATGGCCTACTTGAATGTTCAGTTAGCTTTGATTATATTTCGCCTTGATTTTTAAATTGTTAGTGTTAAAGGGTCATTTGAGAATATGAGAGTTAATTATTATGAACTTAACTATGAAATTGCTGAAATATGTTTAGAAAAATATAAAATGTTTGGAATGGTTCCCAAATTATGATTTTAAAAAATGCTGAAATTCTAATCAATATAAATAAAAGTATTTGATGAAAGAATTGAGTATCTCGACTCAGTTTTCTTGCACTTATATTCCAAAACAAAATGTATTTTTGGAGGACATCTTGATGATAAATCTATCTAAAACGTAAGAAATATCGTTCTTTTTTTTTTCCTAGTTTATAATCAGTCTTAAGCTGTGTAACTTACTGTGACCTGTAGAGTAAAATCTAGTAAGCACTTACAGATGCCCTGTGATCTGATTTCTGCCTGCTTCTTTGCACTCAGTGTTGACTATTCTTTCCTTCTACACTGACTAGCCTTCTTCTGTTCCTTGAACATACATACTTTGTTCTTGATGAAATGACCTTTTTATTAGTTGCTACCTTTACCTGAAATGTTCTTCTCCAAGTATTTTCATGTCCAACTTCTTATTAGATGTCAGCCTAAATGTCACTTTTTTTATTATTACCTGGTCTGAAGTAGCAAATCCACCAGTACGGCATCATCCTCTTTTGATTTTCTATGTAGCATCTTCTACTATTTGATAATTTTCTTATTTATTTGTTTATTTCTCCTCACCCACTGTCAGTGCCTGGCACATACTAGATACACAGTAAATATTTTAATGAATGAATGAACTACAGTTACACACCAGCTTCTTTTACTTGACATTTCTGAAGAAAACAGTCATCTAAATTTTTTCAGTCTCTGAAATAAGTTCACTTGAATACTTGTGCCATTAAATGTTAACTTTCATTTTACAAAACGTTTTTAAACAAGTTATCAAGTTGCTTGAGCTAATGAAAATGTTTTGCATTTTGTTCCCTATAACATTCCAGTTGTTTTGTTTTGTCATTTAGGTTAATAGGAGGATCTGACAACAAACTGATTTATAGACATTACGCAACATTATATTTTGTCTTCTGTGTGGATTCTTCAGAAAGTGAACTTGGCATTTTAGATCTAATTCAAGTAAGTTGACACATGCGTCTTACTTTCTTAAATAACAGTTTTGGCATTCTTATTTAAAACACTTGTATGTTCTAAATTTTCTAAAATGACTTTTTTTTTTTTTGGTAAGAAATAAAGTGTTCCATAGTAGATATTGGGTGGGTGAAAGAAGAATGAGGGATGGAGAAATAAGTAGACTAATTTAATTGGGTTAAGACTAATCACAACTCATTGCATCCTACCCTTTCCTGTTTGTGTAAGTCCAAGAAGCCCAAGGCTAGTGAGTCTCTAACCATGTGTGGCTCTGCATACCACAACCCAAATGACCCCTAAACCTACCTCTCCTTGCTCCTGAAAATCTTTCATAATGTCCCTGGGACTCAAGGTCAGTCATCAGTAAACTCCTCTTTATCTTCAACCTCTTCTGTTAATTTTTACCTTTACCTTTTTTGTTCTAACTTAAATCTGGCTTCCCTAGTGACACCACCTGCAACCCTCTCAAGTGGTAGCCATTTTGTCTCCTACTTCCCTTACACTGTTGCACCTGGAGGTGTTCTCTTTGCTTCTCCTTGCTACTTCCAGACCATTTTCTCTTCTAAAACTCCTCCAACTTTGACTCTCAAGTTATAAACTACACTGTCTTCTACCCATCCTGTTGCAGTCATTTCTCATCCTCACCTCCCATTCATTGAAGATTTTGTCAAGAACTTGTCAAGGGTATGAGACTTTACTCTACCTTGAAAGCTAACAGATTAACCTGCCACAGTTTCATGGAGGCTGGCAGAGGACATGAGACTCCTTGGCCAGAGACAGAGGACTTTATTACTAACAACGGAAGCAATAGCCAGAGTAAAAGCATTTGCTTGTGCTGGTTCCCCAAGTCACAATTCCCAACAGGTGATGTGAAGTGGGCCAAGTGATAACTTGCATACCTAGTGAGTTGAGTTATAGGAGAGGAACTTCAGACTTAGGGACCTGGAATCTTTTCTAATGGGCACTAAGCGTATCTGTCTTTTGTCCCAGAAGGCACTATCTCTTTCTTTCAAGGTGTAGGTAAACCTACCATTTGTTCCAGAGGGAAGGGCTCTATTTTCCAAGGCTGTTTGCTATACAAATATCCTTGAAAATATAGTTCAGAACACAAGTAGTCAGTGCCTCTGCTTACAATATGTACAGAAATGCCATACACATGGAGAATTGTCTCCTAACAGATTTTAGTTCCTAGTTCAGTAACTTTCACTCACACACTACTTGTGTTGTAATTCTTGCTGATTTAAATATTCATATGGATAATTCTTTCAATACCCTGGTGTCTTCAAACCTGTAACTTCTCTTCTCCAATGAATTTGTCCTCTACCTCACCTCAGTGCTTATTTCTAGACCATGTTGTTGTTCAAACTGCAGCCCCTCCATCATCTCAGTTTCACATAGTCCACTCTCTGTCTACCATGTCTTAAATTTTAATATCATTATTTCTATTGCTGCAACAATTCTTCAAGCCTTTTTGGGATCCTCAGTCTTTTCTCACTGACCCTGACCCTCCTGATATCTTGCTTTACTTAAATTCCATGGTCAGTCATTATTACTGTAATTTTTTAGACACTTAGCTCCTTGCCTGGATTGTTGCAATAGTTTCCTGACTGGTCTACCTGTTCCCACTGTTGACTCCCATTTCATCTTTTTTCAGTGCAACAGGCAGCATGATACAATTGACATATATCAGATCTTGCTCTCTTCCATTCTAAACCCTCTGATGGCTTCCCTTTTTACTCAGAGTAAAAGCTGAGTTTCTTATTACCCAAGAGGCCCCATAAGGTATAACTCACCTCTCCACACCCCGTTATTTATCTTAACTTCATCTTCTACCCCTTTTCCCTTTGCTGCAGCCACACTGGCCTTGATGTTCCTCAAATATACAAGGCATGCTTCTACCTCAGAGCCTTTGTGCTTGCTGATCTTTGCACCCAGAATGTTCTTTCGTTAGATATTTGCATAGCTATCTTCATCATTCTTTCAGGTCTTGACCAAGATGTCGTCTTTTCAATATGATATTCCCTGGCCATTCTTTCTAAAAATCCTCCTCCCTCTGTTTGATGTTTCCCAGCACCTTTCCTGTTCTTTTAGCACCTATTACCATCAAATATATATTTGACTTACTTTATCTTGTATATTGTTATTTACCCTCACTAGAATATAAGCTGAGGGCATTGGTGGTTCAGTGGTAGAATTCCCATTTTGCACGTGGGAGACCTGAGTTTGATTCCTGGCCAGTGCATGTCAAGCACAGCCACCCCCTGTCTGTCAGCAGAGACTTGTGTGTTACTGTGATGCTGAACAAGTTTCAGCGGAGCTTCCAGCCGAAGGCTAGGAAGAAAGGCCTGGTGATATATTTCTGAAAATCAGCCATTGAAAACCCTATGGATCGCAATAATCCAATCCTGTTGTACATGGGATGTCCATGAGTTGGGGCCAACTCGATGATGGCTAACAACACCACCACCAACAGGTTATAAGCTTGATAAGGGCTAGTATTTTTGTTTATTTTGTTTACTGATTTATTTCTAGTGGCCAAAATGACACCTGGCACATAATGCATCCTCAACAGGTAATTGTTAGATGAATTAGTATATTTAATGCACAATTACTAGCATTCTGTATAAAATAACTTTGATAGCAAAGCCCAGATGTTAATTAGAAGGAGGAGAAAGTTAGCTAGAAAGATAAAATATAGTAGTCGTTACATGCTGGTAATTTTTTTTTTTTGTTAAATCTCAGTGTGTGTTACATTGCTGTTTCATTTGTGAGAACCATTAAGCTCTATATGTACTTGTAATTTTTGTACTTTCTTGTATGTCATACTTCAGTAAAAAGTAAAAAAATTAACTTTTCCACAGTAAAAATATAGTTGCTATAAATAATTTTATTGGGTTAAAAGTATCATGAGAAAATACTCTGGACTTATGTTTTCTTCCTCTTTTTTGATCCTGGACAGTGCAAAAACATAGGGCCATGGCATAGGTAAGTTGTAGACTGGAGAAAGCTGCATGCAAAAAAGGAAGTCTTCTTTGCCAAGCAAGTTTCATATTTTTGAAAGCAGGAAGGAGACATGGTTTGAGCTGTATTTAGAGTTACAGAATAAATGTGAAATTAGCCAAAGCAGAAAGGTTTGGTAATAAATTCTGAGTCCCAAACATTAAAAATAACAAAAATGACTAAATTAAGGGTTTAAATGTTATGGATTGAACTGTTTCCCCCTAAAATATGTGGTGTAAATCCTAATACCTATACCTGTTTTTATAATCCCATTTGGGAAAGGGTTTTCTTTGTTAAGTTAATGAGATAGTATTAGTGTAGGGTACGTCTTAAGTCGGTCTCTTCTGAGACATAAAAGAACAGTTTAAGCAAGAATTAAGCAAGCAGAGATGGGGGAAGATAGATGGCAAGCCATATGAAGATCTCTGAGGAATAGAAGCTCAAAAGAGACAAGGACCTTCCTCAAGAGCCAACAGAGAGAGAGAAAGCCACCTTCTAGAGCCAGCAGCACCCTGAATTTGCACTTTTAGCCTTCTAAACTGTGAGAAAATAAATTTGTTTGTTAACGCCATCCACTTGTGGCATTTCTATTATAGCAGCACTAGACAACTAAGACAGGTGCTAAAAACTGTTAATAAACAAACAAAAAGAGAGACAGAGAAATGTGATAAGTGAAGCTATTAGTGTGCCAGATTACTCTTAAATCCATAATTCTTAAACTGGGTTATGAGGAGGAGCTATATATCAAAAAGATACATGAAGCCTCCAGCGATCATGGCCAACATTCCTGGTATATACATATAGGAGTCCTGGTGGTGCAATGGTTAAACTCCAGGCTGCTGCCCGAAAGGTCGGTGATTTGAACCCACGAGCGGCTCCACAGGAGAAAAGACCTGGTGATCTGCTCCTGTAAAGATTGCAGCCTAGGAAACCCAATGGGACGGTTCTACTCTGTCACATAGGGGCACTATGAGTTGGAATCAACTCAGAGGCACACAACATTATATATATGTGTGTATGTGTGTGTGTGTGTGTATGTATGCCTGTATACATATATGTTTAAGATTGGTGGTGGTCCGTGTTCATGGATTGGAAGACTTAATATTAAGATGTCAGTACTACCCACAGTGAGCTGTAGATTCATCCCATTTCTGATGATCAAAATTCCAACAGCCTTCTTTACAGAAATGGAAAAACCAATTCTCAACTTTATATGGAATGGCAAAAGGCCCTGAATAGCTAAAGTGATGCTGAAAGAGAAGAACAAAGTAGGAGGACTTACACTTCCTGATTTTATAGCGTATTATACAGCCACACTAATCAAAACAGCCCTACTGGTGTAACAGTAGACACATAGACCAATACAATAGAATCGAGAGTCCAGAAATAAACCTGCACGTTCATGGTCGACTGATTTTTGACAAGGGTGCTAAGTCCATTCGATGGGGAAAGAAAAGTCTCTTCAATAAGTGGTGTTGGGCAAATTGCATTTCCCCATACAGAAAAATGAATCAGGATCCATGCCTCATACCAGACAAAAGAACAAATCACAAATGTACAACCTAAAACCATAAAATTTTTAGAAGCAAATGCAGGGGCAGCACTGTCGGGCCTAGCTTTTGACAAAGGATTATCTAATATGATAACAAAAGCACAGACAGCAAAAGACAAAATAAATAAATGGGACTTCATAAAAATTAAAAACTTTTATTCATCAAAAGACTTTAGCAGTAGAAGTGAAAAGACAAGCCACCAACTGGGAAAATTATCTTTGGACACCATATATCCGATAAGAATCTGATACATGTAAATATATGTAAAACTTGGACATACTTAATGATAGAAAGACAAATAATCCAGTCATAAAATGAGCAACAGGCTCAAATAGACATTTCACCAGAGAGGATATTCAGATGGCCACCAAACATGAAAAGATGTTCAGTGTCATTAGCCATCAGAGAGATCCAAATCAAAACCACAATAAGATATCATTTCACTCCCACTAGGATGGCTATAGGGTTGGTATGAGTAGGATTTGACTCAACAGGAACAGGTTTGTTTTTTTTTTTAGGATGGCTAAGATTAAAAAAAAAACAAACAGAAAATAACAAATGTTGGCAAGGATGTGAGGAAATTGGAACCTTTATTCATTGCTGGTGGGAATGCAAAATGGTATAGCTGTTGTGGAAAACTGGTAGTTCTGCAAAAAACTAAAAATAGAACTACTGTACAACCTAGTGATCCCAGTCCTAGATATACCATATTTGTATGCAAATAATGCTTGCCTTCTGTGTTTGTTTGCGAACTGTGCCCTCCCCACACGAGGTATTTTTGTACGTGCACTATGCTAAATGTTTTTTTCATAGGAACATGTAAAAAAAAATTGGCATAGCAGCGCTTGCAAAAATAACCTCACATGAGGAAGGCGTGGTTGGCAAACAGAAGGCACACATTATTTGCGTAAAAATAGGTGTACCCAAAAGACTTAAAAGCAGAAACTCAAAAAGATAGTTGTACACCAGTGGTCATTGCAACACTGTTCACAATAGCCAAAAGGCAGAAACAGCCTAGATGCCAGTCATTGGATGAATGGATAAACAAGATGTGATGCATGCATACAATGGTGTACTCAGCCAGAAAGAAAAATGAAATCTTGATACATACTGCAATATGGATGGAGTTTGAAGACATTATGCTGAGTGAAATAAGTTGGTCACGAAAGGGTAAGTATTCTATCACCTCGCCTATATAAAAAGACAAGAACAGGCAACTGTATAAAGACCAAAGTTTATTTTTTATTTTTATTTTATTGTACTTTAAGTGAAAGTTTACAATTCAGGTTAGCCTCTCATACAAAAATTTATACATACCTTGTTATGTGACCCTAATTGCTCTCCCTATACTGTGATAGCACCTTCCTTCTTTCCACCCCTGATTTCCCATGTCCATTCAACCAGCTCCTAACCCTCTCTGCCTTCTCATCTCACCTCTGGACAGGAGCTGCCCATTTAGTCTCATGTGTCTACTTGAGCTAAGAAGCACACTCTTCACAAGTATCATTTTATGTCCCATAGTCCAGTCTAATGTTTGTCTAAAGAGTTGGCCTCAGGGATGGTTTTAGTTCTGGGTTAACAGAGAGTCCGGAGGCCATGCTTTCTGAGGTTCCTCCAGTCTCAGACCATTAAGTCTGGTCTTTTTATTAGAATTTGTGTTCTGCACCCCACTTTTCTCCTGCTCCATCAGGGACTCTCTGTTGTATTCCCTGTCAGAGAGGTCATTGGTGGTAGCCGGGCACCATCTAGTTCTGAGACCAAAGTTTATTAGTGGCTGCCAGAGGTGGGAGGAAAGGGGAGGGGGGGTATTGCTTGTGGAGTACTGAGGTTTGGTTTACAGTGATAGAAAATAACATTGATTAAGGGTAGGGTTGCACAGCTGGTTAATGTAATTGCTGTCAATAAGTTGTACGCCTACGAAAAGTTGAGTTGGCAGAAGTGTGATACATATATGTATAACAATTACCAAAATAATAAGAGTAGCTTCTGAGGCTGGTTATGTACAGCCAACACCTGAAAGGATTTGGTTCCTTGGTTTGGAGGTTTAGGGTCTTGATTTCTTGGGACATCCCAGTTAATTGGCCTAATAACATGTTTAGTGCTTCTCTTCTACATCCTAGGTTGTTGTGTAGTGCCTGGAGTATTAAAAGCTTGCAAGCAGCCATCCAAGGCACAATTCGTCTCTCTTCACCTGGATCAACAGAAGAAGGAGAGTCAGGAATAGGAGGAGAAAATGAAATGCATGGCCAATTGCCTCCATGAACAACTGCTTTGTTTGCCATGAGACCAGAAGAGAACTAGATGGTGCCTGGCTACCATTACTGAACATTTTGATCAAAGATTCTATAGAAGAATCCTGATGAAAAGTGGGAAAATGCATAATAGAATTTCATATTCTCATGGAATCCAGCATTTCTGGAGCCATGGAAGCTGGATAAATCCCTGAAACTTGCCCAAAAATATCCCCTGAAATCTTCTTAAAGCCAAACAGTAGTTTAGCTTATCAGTAAAGAATATCTGCCTTGGGCTTTATGCTCTTTTAAGATCTATCTATCTGGGATCAAATTGATAACAGCAGCTCAAAAGATTAGAAAGGAAACTTAGGAGGTAGTGAGTTTGTGGTAATGAGGGAGGAACAGCTCAGAAAAGGAGAGTGAGAATGGTTGCCCAACATGAAGAACATAATTACTGTCACTGAATTGTACATGTAGAATTGTTGAACTGGTGTATGTTCGGCTATGTGTATTCTCAACAATAACAACAAAAATTATAAAAGATTGATGGTGGTTAGGGGATTACACTTTAAGATTAATATATATATATTATAAGGCAGAATATCTCTTTTTCACGTTTAAAGCCCTAAGAGGAGACTTCAAGGAAATTTAGAGCTTAGGTGAATAGGCTCCAAGATCCCCTGGATATGTGTTTGCTTTCCTCCTGGGAACTATTTGAGAAGCACTGCTAGATTTTGTTTTTGTTTATCCCGAAGACTTTTCTAGTAAAGGAGAAAAAGCCAAATGTCACTTACATATAGATTGGTAACAGTAAAGGGTTGATTAGAACTGTATATTACACTGCTTTTTAACTTCGTTCATTATTACATTCCTTTGTTTATCCCATACAGAGAGTAGTTAATTCATTATATTATTATTTCAAGGAAGCTTTGTGTTTTTATAGAAAAAAGATTTTTTAAATGTGGAACTGTGCTTTCTATTTCTCTCAGTTATCCATGACTGAAGAGAGTGAAACTGGTAGACATAACATACTGCATTCCAAGACACACCATTTTTTTTCTATTTTCCTGAACTATTCAACGGAGTTATAAAAGGAAAAACAGGAGAAAGTAATCTATTTTAAATTCAGTTATATTTTATTGAAGAGAAATATTGCAATGAGAAAGATAAACACAAATGTAAATTTTCTAGAGGTAAATTGGAAGTATTTTGCACTTCTTCCCTGGCATCATCATTGATGCTGTGGTTGACCTTAAAATTAATGGTTATCATAGGACAGTTGTTCCATCTCAGAATAGAATTAGATAGGGAGTTGTCAAAGAACAAATATCCTGCATCATTATCTGAAGTAAATTCTATTATGTGTTCATGGAAAGTGAAACTATTTGTTGTGTTTTGCAAAATATTTTTACCATTAATTTTCAATATTAATTTGTTTTGATATTAGATAAGATAAAGAAAAGATGATTTCAGGAGAATCATGTTGTTCCGTTACTAAAGAAACCCTTTAGAGTTATCACATGCTAATCTATCATGTCACAAAAAAAAAAAAAGGGAGAAAAGTTCTGTAATTTACCTTATAGGTAGTAACTGCCACTACGAACATGCTGGAAGTTCTGTAGTTGCTAGCTTTGTCCTGAAATTACCACAGATCATTCAAGACCTAGAAGGGAGTGGTGAGCATGCACGTGTCAGTTTAAGAACATTGATTAAATGAACAGAGAAAAAGGAAGTGAATAGCTTATTGCTTCTGCTTCTGTTGCGTGAAACAGCTATTCAAAGCTTATTTAGAACTGATTTCCTTGATTTGTCCAATCTCTAGTTTTGAGAAAGGCAACCTTAGTAAAAAGTGAAAGAATATTATAAACCAAGGAGTTTAGACCAAAACCTCTTAACTTCGCATATTCTTTAGAGAACAAATTAAGAAAACAAAGCATCAACATATAATTACTAAACGTGTTTAATTTTGATTTTTAAGTGTTGAAAATGAAACCATTCCGATTGTAGTTGGAAGCACATATTTTATGCAGTGATTTAATGTTTTTTAGATATGCATATGTTATCTCAGATTTAACCATATATCTCATGTAAAATGTGGGAGAAAGCATTATTAGTAATTTCATATTAAATTTAGATCAGTATGTCACCAAATTGAGTAATTAGCTTCTTTTTTTTTTAAAGTCTAACTTGGAAAAACATTCCTTTTTTGTTTCTAATATGTACTATTTTTAGTGTAATATTGACTGCCGCTATATAAGCGAATTTTAGAGTTAATAGAAACCTTTTTTAAAACTCCTTTCTGTTGTATCTTTATTAGAACTATTAAAATATTTACAGAGTGAGAGTAGAAGTTCATTAAATATTAATGTTGGGTTGTTTGAGTTATTTATAAGCAGTTGTATTGCCCTCAATTAGTTTATTATGCCCAGCTGATACTGGAAGCATAAAAGTTCACTGTATAATTTTGAATTCCTGTTACAGTTTTCTGTACCCCACGTAACAGTTGTAGCAGCATCAGTCTTGCTCAGTTGTAGTTAGGAAAAAATTGAGAACTAACGGCTAAATTTTTCTTGAGATTTCAAAAGATATATTTCGACCATGGTGTTAGAATACGTATTTAAATTAGAACTCCATGTATACAAACTTTGTTATTACTATGATACTGAGTATTAGACTAGTTTTTGTGAAATTATTTTACTTATGGCTCTTAATGCTAATTTAGTATGATACTCAGCAAGCAGCATCATAATGCTTGCTTAGTATCTTTATATACGTTGAATTTTAATCTTTAATTTAGTCTTTGTAGACCTTGAATTTTTTTACCTATGAAGTATACATACCTGTTTTGACATACTACTTACAGACCTCATGAGATTGTTAGAAAGATGAGTGAATTAAAATAATCTGGAAGTGGTTAAAACCATTCAGGTTCTGCCGTGTACTAGCTGTAATGCTTTGGGCAAGTTATTTAACCTCTGTGACCCTAATTTTCCTCATCTGAAAAATGAGGGAAATAATGATACCAACTCCAGAACAGGTGTGAACATTAAAAAAGATAGTACACATAAATCTAGGGCTCAGTGGCTGTCACTGATTTTTAGGTAACATTAACATTTTCATTAAGGCATGTAATTCTAACAAAGGCATATAATGTATTGTTTCATTAGAGTTTGATGAAGTCCTTTTATCTTTCTCACTTTCTCATTGTGCCAGTACAACCCCGCCCCCATCATTGTTCTCTTTTATTATGAAGGCAGGTTTAAAAGCACTCTTGTCAGTGGGGTGACAAATATGCTTTTAAATGTTGTGCTGTCTAAGTTTAGGAGCCACCTGTTTTTAAGAATTGTCTAGGAAAACCAGCTGCCCAGCACTTGGGAACTCTGGGAAGTTGCAGCACCCCTGTTGTGGGGAAAATAAGCCCCTGATTCTGTAGAGAGGAGCCTGGTGGTACAGTGGTTAAGTGCTCAGCTGCTAACTGAAAGGTTGGCAGTTTGAAGTCACCAGTCGCTCTATGGGAGAAAGATGTGGTAGTCTGCTTCTGTAAAGATTTATAACCTTGGAAACCCTATGGGGCAGTTCTACTCTGTCGTATAGGGTCCCTAGAGTCGGAATTGACCTGATGGCAAAGGGTTAACAGGTTCCATGGAAAGATAAGTTCTGGTGTATTCGCTTCTACTGGAGAAAGAAGGAGCCCTGACCTGCCTGGCTTATTTTCCAGGCAACCCAGAGTGAACATCTGGGATCATTTTCAGAAAATCCTGTTGCTACACCATATTATGATATTTTAAAACTTCCCATTTTAATAAGATTTGTTTCTCATATATATGTGGGAAACCAACAGAACATTTCTGTAAACAGTTTGAATCAGAAACTATTAAAGTGGTTCCAAAACCAAGCCAAACCAGTTGCTCTTGAGTCAATTCCGACTCCTGGCAACCCCAGGAGGTTATCTGTTTACTTGAGAGGCTTTGGCCTGATCTTGGGATTGATTCTTTCCTGACACACTGATAAGATATTGATAGCAGATGCTTCATAATACAGACAGCATGGCTTTTATAGCTCACCACCCTAGGTTTGTCATATTACCTTCCTTCTACTTCCAGAACTGTACAGCTCCGCTAAGATTTTGGCCAACATCATTCACTGATTCAGTTGGATCTTGCATTTCTTTTGCTTTCTTGAGGTATTCATACGTCTTCCTCTTGGTTCCAAAGACACATTAATAGCATTCCATTTGGTCTGTTATTAATTCTTTTGTTCTCTTTGAGTTTTCTGATTTAGGTAGAGGGAATGCATCTCTTTGTCCCATCTCCCCATTCTGGCTGGTATATAATTCCTGTAGATTAACTTACACATATCTCTCATGGATTTGCCTGGTTCTGTGGTCATAGCATTAAAACCATTGAGTATTGTCAGAATATGCTTTAAACTGCTAAGAAGGATACAAGATAAACATAAAAAAATCAGTTAGATTCCTATACACCAATAAAGAGAATGATGAAAAAGAAATCAGGAAAACATTATCGTTCATAATAGCCCCTAAAAAAATAAAATACTTAGGAATAAATCTAACCAGGGATGTAAAAGACCTATACAAAGAAACTACAATACACTACTGCAAGAAACCGAAACTGATCTACATAAATGGAGAAACATATCATGCCCGTGGATAGGTGGACTCAGCATTGTGAAAATGACAATTCTACCCAAAGCGATTTACAAATACAACGCAACCCTGATCCAAATACCAACAACATTCTTTAAAGAGATGGGAAAACTAATCATTAACTTTATATGGAAAGGGAAAAGGCCCTGGATAAGTAAAGCACTATTGAAGAAGAAGAAAGTAGGAAGACTCACACTACCTAACCTCAGAACCTAGTATACAGCTACAGTAGTCAAAACAGCTTGGTTCTGGTACAATGACAGATACATTGACCAATGGAACAGAATTGAGAACCCAGATGTAAATTCATCCACCTGTGGTCACTTGGTCTTTGACAAGGGCCCTAATTCCATCAAATAGGAAAAAGTCTTTTTAACAAATGGTGCTGGCAAAACTGGATGTCCATCTGCAAAAAAAATGAAACAGGACCCATACCTCACACCATATACAAAAACTAATTCAAAATGGATCAAAGACCTAAATATAAAGCCAAAAACTATAAAGTTCATAGAAGAAAAAATAGTATCAGCGCTAGAGGTCCTAATACACGGCATTAGCAGAATACAAACCATAACCAATGACACACAAACTCCAGAAGATAAGCTAGATAACGGATTTTCTAAAAATTAAACACTTATGCTCATCAAAAGACTTCACCAAAAGAGTAAAAAGAGAACCTACAGACTGGGAAAAAATTTTGGCCATTACAAATCAGACAAAGGTCTAATCTCTAAAAGACTTACTGACCTGACAGAGACTAGAGAAACACAAAGAGTATGGCCCCCGGACACCCTTTTAGCTCAGTAATAAAGTCACTCCCGAGGTTCACCTTTCAGCCAAGAAAATCCAATACCTCTACAACAAAAAGACAAATAATCCGGAGTTCTGGCAAAATGGCGCTCTAGGCAGAAGCACCGTGCTGTCCCTCCACAGCAAAGATCCGAAAAACTAAGCCAAACAGAGAGTACAACAATCCTGAAACCGTAAAACATCAAATGAAGAGTTAAAGAACTCAGCCAAGCACCAAATGGAGTGGGAAAACTGACAGAGAACGGACAGCGAGGAGAGATTCATATAGAGGTCCCCTATCAGCTAACGCAGCGCGGGTCCACCATCTTGGACTCCTGTCGAAGACCAGCAGATGGGGTTACGAGAAAGCAGCCTCACAGAGTGTCCAGTGGGAGACAAAACAACCATCTCTCATCTCTCTATTCCAATGGCAAGCTCCCCTAGCATTCTTTTTTGTTTGTATGTTTTTTGGCTCCTGTTCCTCTCTCCTCTCTCCCATATCCATCTTAGCTCCACACATAACAACCTCCCTGCCACATCCTGCCTACCTGCACCGTGCGCTTGACATCACACCACCAACCAGTACAGGCACAGCCTACTGGAACCTGCCCAGCACTGATTACCAACCCGCCCTGGTGGCTGTAGTAAGTGCCACAGACAACCTGTCCCAGTGACTCATCTTCAGCTAGACCTGCCCTGCTGTACCATATCTGAGTGACTGACCCTGCCAGTTGGAGAAGGAGGCAAAAAGTATTGAGCACACAGATGAGCAAACAACAAAGAACACACAGTCTGCCTACTCAGACATAGTCAATTTTTTTTTTTTTAAAAAGGGACGAAACAAATCTGCAATCAATAAACAAGAGAAATAACTCCTGAATTCCCTGAAAACAGCAGACAATATCAAAACATTTACAAAAACAGGACAGGATGGTTCCAGTAGCCATCCAAATTAAAACACCAGATGACTCTCCTGTGGAAGAAAATGCACTAGAAGTACCTGATAGGGAATTCAAATCTCTAATACTTGGAATTTTCCAAGAACTGAGGTAAAAAGCTGACAAACATGAGGAAAAAATAGACAAATTCATGGAAAATACAGACAAAAAATTGGAATAATTCAGGAAGATGATGCAGGAACAAAATGCCAAAATAAATTCACAACTAGAAATTATACAAACTCAACAGTTAGAAATCCAAAAGATAAACAACAAGATTTCAGAAATGGATGATGTCATAGAAAGCCTGAGAAGCAGATTTCAAATGGTGGAAGACAGGATCAGTGGAACTGAAGACAAACACTTGGATACAGCTCTGTTTGAGGAAAACTCAGAAAAAAGAACAAAGAAAAATAAAGAGACCCTGAGAGTTATGTGGGACACAATCAAAAGCAAAAATTGCGAGTAATTGGCATTCCAGAACGGGGAGAAAACAGAAAACACAGGATCGTTGAGGAACTGCTGACAGAAAACTTCCCCAATATCGTGAAAGATGAAAAGCTGGTCATCCAAGAAGCTCAACGAACTGCGTATAGAAGAGACCCAAAAGAAAATCACCAAGGCATATCATATTCACACTCGCCAAAACCAAAGACAAACAAAGAATCCTGAGAGCAGCTCGTGAAAAACAAGAAGTCACATACAGAGGAGAAACAATAAGACTAAGCTCAGATTATTCAGCAGAAACCATGCAGGCAAGAAGGCAATGGGATGACATATATAAAATCTTGAAAGGAAAAGACTGCCAGCCAAGAATAATATATCCTGCAAAACTGTCGTTCAAATTTGATGGTGAAATTAGGTCATTTCCAGATAAACAGAAATTAAGGGAATATGTAAAAGTCAAACCAAAAGTACAAGAATTATTAAAGGGAGTTCTTCGATCTGAGGACAGACAGCTTCAGCTCACAGGCAGAACCTAGGACGCAGGATCGTACGAGCCAGATACCAATCTAGGAAATGAACTCTCAAGGACTATCCAAAACCAAAAGGAATACAACAGGGAGTCAGAGCAGTTAATCGATGGATGACAACAACATCAAGACAATGGAAGAGGAAATAAACGGCATAGGTATAGAACCTTCTAATGGAGAGGAAGGCAAGGCGATACCAAGTAAGGATAGACTGTTTCAAACTTAGAAAGATAAGGGTAAAATTCATGGTAACCACAAAGAAAGTTAACAAACCAACTCATAAAAAGAAAGAGGAGAAACATAAAGTCTCAGCAAAAACAAAACCTACAAAAACAAAAGAAATGCAAAAAAAAAATCCACAAACAAAAGTAACTCAGCGAAAGAGAGTAAGAAGAACAAAGATATCTTCAGCACCACAAAAAAAAAGCACTACAAAATGACAGCAACAAACTCACATCTATCGATAATTACACTGAATGTAAATGGACTCAATGCACCCATAAAGAGACAGAGAGTGACAAAATGGATCCATCAATATGCTGTCTACAAGAGACACACCTTAGAAAGAAAGATGTGAATTTATTAAAAGTCAAAGGTTGGAAAAAAATATATCAACCTAACAACTACCAAAAAAGAGCAGGAGTGGCAATTCTAATCTCAGATAAAATAGACTTTATAACAAAATCTACCATAAAAGACAAAGAAGGACACTATATAATGATTAAGGGGATGATCCATCATGAAGACATAACCATAATAAACATCTACGCACCCAATGACAGGGCTCCAAAATACATAAAACAAACTCTAACAACACTGAAAAGAGAAATTGACAGTTCCACAATAATAGTAGGAGACTTCAACACACCACTCTCAGTAAAGGACAGAACAACTAAGAAGAAACTCAGCAAAGATACAGAAGACCTAAAGGTCACAATCAGCCAACTTGACCTCATAGACACTCCATCCAACCGCTGCAAAGTACACATTCTTTTCCAATGCACATGGAACGTTCTCCAGAATAGACCACATCTTAGGCCACAGAGCAATCCTCAGCAAGATCCAAAATGTTGAGATAATTCCAAGTATCTTCTCTGACCACAATGCCATCAATGTAGAAATTAACAATAGAAAAAGCAAGGAAAAAACATCAATTACATGGAAACTGAATAATACTCTGCTTACACATCAGTGGGTAATAGAAGAAATCAGAGATGGAATAAAAAAATTCCTAGAATCAAACGAGAATGAAAACACATCATACCAAAACCTTTGGGACACAGCAAAGGCAGTCCTCGGAGGAAAATTTATAGCAATAGATGCACACATCAAAAACGAAGGGACAAAAACAAAACATTAACTACACATCTCAAATAAAAAGAGAACAGCAAAAAAATCCCACAACCACTGGAAGAAAGGAAATAGTAAAGATCAGAGCAGAACTAAATGAAATAGAGAACAGAAAAACAATAGAAAGAATCAACAAAACCCAAAGTTGGTTCTTTGAGAGAATCAACAAAATCTACAAACCACTGGCGAGACTGACAAAAGAAAAACAGGAGAGGACACAAATAACCCAAATAAGAAATGAAATGGGGGACATTACAACAGACCCGACTGAAATAAAAAGGATTCTAACAGAATATTACGAAAAACTATACTCCAACAAATTTGAAAACCTAGAGGAAATGGATAAATTTCTAGAAACACACGGCCTACCCAAACTACAACAAAGTGATGTTGAAAATCTGAACAGACCCATAACAAGAGAAGAGATTGAAAAGGTAATAAAAAAAACTCCCAACCAAGAAAAGCCCTGGCCCAGATGGCTTCACTGGAGAATTCTACAAAACATTTACAGAAGAGCTTGTACCAGTACTACTCAAGCTATTTCAGAGCATAGAAAAGGAAGCAACACTTCCAAATTCATTCTATGAAGCCAGCATAACACTGATGCCAAAACCAGGCAAAGACGTCACAAAAAAAGAAAATTATGGACCAATATCTCTCATGAATATAGATGCAAAAATTCTTAACAAAATTCTAGCCAATAGAATTCAGCATCATATCTAAAAAATAATACACCACGACCAAGTAGGATTTATACCAGGTATGCAAGGCTGCTTCAACATTAGAAACTCAATCAACGTAATCCACCGCATAAATAAAAGGAAATAAACGAATCACACGATCATCTCAATTGATGCAGAAAAGGCATTTGACAAAGTCCAACACCCATTCCTGATAAAAACTCTCAATCAAATAGGTACAGAAGGGAAATTTCTCAACATAATAAAGGGCATCTATACAAAACCAACGGCCAACATCATTCTTAATGGAGAGAGGTTGAAAATATTCCCCTTGAAAACAGGAAGAAGACAAGGATGCCCTTTATCACCACTCCTGTGTAACATTGTGGTGGAAGTTCTAGCCAGAGCAATAAGGCAAGAAAAAGAAAGAAAGGGCATCCAAATTGGTAATGAAGAAGTTAAACAGTCCCTGTTTGCAGATGATATGATACTGTACATAGAGAACCCTAAAGACTTCACGAGAAATCTACTGGAACTAATAGAAAGGTTCAGCAGACTAGCAGGATACAAGATGAACAAAAATCTGTTGGATTCCTATACGCCAGTAAGGAGAACGATGAAAAGGAAATCAGGAAAACAATACCATTTTCAGTAGCCCCTAAAAAGATTAAATACTTAGGAGTAAATCTGACCAAGGATGTAAAAGGCCTATTCAAAGAAAACTACAAAACACTACTGCATGAAACCCAAAGGGATCTACATAAATGGAAAAACATACCATGCTCATGGATAGGCAGACTCAACATTGTGAAAATGTCAATTCTACCCAAAGCAATTTACAAATACAATGCAATCCCGATCCAAATACCAACAACATTCTTCAAAGAGATGGAAAAACTAATCATTAACTTTATATGGAAAGGGAAGAAGCCCCAATTAAGTAAAGCACTACTGAAGAAGAAGAATAAAGTTGGAGGACTCACACTACCTGACTTTAGAACCTACTATATAGCTACAGTAGTCAAAACAGCCTGGTACTGGTACAACGACAGATTAACATTGACCAATGGAACAGAATTGAGAACCCAGATGTAAATCCATCCACCTACAGTCACCTGATGTTCGACAAGAGCCCAAAGTCCATCAAATGGGGAAAAGACAGTCTTTTTAACAAATGGTACTGGCAAAACTGGATATCCATTTGCAAAAAATGAAACAGGACCCATACCTCACACTGTATACAAAAGCTACTTCTAAATGGATCAATGACCTGAATATAAAGCCTAAAAGTATAAAGTTCATAGAGGAAAAAACAGGACCAACACTACAGGCCTTAATACATGGCATTAACAGGATACAAACCATAAACATCAATGCACAAAACCCAACAGATAAGCCAGATAACTGGGATCTTCTAAATATCAAACATCTGTGCTCTTCAAAAGACTTCACCAAAAGAGTAAAAAGAGAACCTACAGACTGGGAAAAAATTTTTGGACAGTACAAGTCAGACAAAGGTCTAATCTCCATAATCTACAAGAAAATCCAACACCTCTACAACAAAAAGACAAATAATCCTATTAAAAATGGGCAAAGGAAATGAACAGACACTTCACCAAAGAAGACATTCAAATGGCCAACAGACACATGCGGAAATGCTCACGAACACTAGCTGTTAGAGAAATGCAAATTAAAACCACAATGAGACACCATCTCACCCCGGCATTACTGGCACGAATCAAAAACACTGGAAATAACAAATGTTGGAGGGGCTGCGGGGAGATGGGAACTCTTATGCGCTGCTGGTGCGAATGCAAAATGATACAACCGTTTTGGAAAATGATATTGCGCTACCTCAGAAAGCTAGAAATAGACATACCGTTTGATCCAGCATTCCCACTCCTAGGAATATATCCTAGAGAAATAAGAGTCATCACTCGAATAGACATATGCACACCTATGTTCACTGCAGCATTATTCACAATAGCAAAACGATGGAAACAACCTATATGCCCATCAACAGTTGAATGGATAAACAAACTATGGTACATACACAGAATGGAGTACTATGCCACGAGAGAGAACAACAATGAATCTGTGAAGCATCTCATAACATGGATGAAACTGGAGGACATTATGCTGAGTGAAATAAGTCGATCACAAAAGGACAAATATTGTATGAGACCTCTATTGTAAAAACCCATGAAAAAGTTCACACGCAAAATGTAACAATCTTTGTTGGTTACCAGGGATGGGAGGGGTCGGGGGGGGAAATACTAAACAGGCAATAGATAAGTGGCATCTTGGGTGAAGGGTGAGACAGTACACAATACAGGGGAAACTAGCCCACCCTGTACAAGGAAAGGTCATGGAAGCCCCATAGACACATCCAAACTCCCTGAGGGACTGAATTGCTGGGCGGAGGGCTCTGGGGACCATGTTCTCGGGGAACATCTAGCTCAATTGGCATGACACAGCTTATAAAGACAATGCTCTACATTCTACGTTGGTGAGTAGTGTCTGGGGTCTTAGAAGCCTGTGAGCGGCCATCTAAGATACTCCACTGGTCTCATCCCTTCGGGAGCAAGGGAGAATGAAGAGAACAGGATACTAGGAAAAGATTAGTCCAAAGGACTAATTGTCCACAGCTACCAAGGCTTCCACCGGACTGAGTCCAGTACAGCTAGATGGTGCCCGGCTACCACCACTGACTGCCGTGACCAGGATCATAACAGAGGGTTCTTGACAGAGCTGGAGAAGGATGTAGAGCATAATTCTAACTCAAAAAAAAAAAAAGATCAGATTTACTGGCCTAAAGGAGACTGGAGAAACCTCGAGAGTATGGCCCCCAGACACCCTTTCAGCTCAGTGGTTAAGTTACCTCCGAGATTCGCTGTTCAGCCTGGGAGCGGACAGCCCCGTAAAACCAAATGAGACTAACGAGGTACAGGAGTCCAGTGACAAGGGCCAGAAGGCAGAAGGGGGCAAGGAAGCTGGTGATAGGGAACCCAAGGTTGAGTAAGGATATTGTTGATGTTTTGTGAGATTGTTAACCATTGTCATAGGGCAACATTTGTAGTAACTGTGAAAGGAGAAACTATTTTATTCTGTAAGAATAGCATCTTAAGTGAGAATAGCAGCACAATTGGAAGAGCGTAGTCAATGTCACTGAACTGTGTTTGTAGAAATTTTTGAAACGGTGTATCTTTGGCTATGTGTGTTTTCACCAAAAAAAAAAAAAAAGGTTGAGAATTTAGAGGGTTAATATGTTGTGGGGTTGTTAACCAATGTCATAATACAACATGTGTACTACTGTTTCATGAGAAACTATTTTTTCTGTAAGCCTTCACCTGAAGTACAATAAAATATAAAAAAAGGAAAAAAAAGGCAAATAATCCTGTTAAAAAATGGGCAAAGGAAATGAACAGACATCTCACCAAAGAAGACATTCAGGCAGTCAACAGACACATGCGGAAATGCTTGCGAACACTAGCTGTTAGAGAAATGCAAATTAAAACCACAATGAGATACCATCTCACCCCAGCATTACTGGCATGAATCAAAAACATTGGAAATAACAAATGTTGGAGAGGCTGCAGGGAGATCGGACTCTTATGCACTGCTGGTGGGAATGCAAAATGATGCAGTCATTTTGGAAAACGATGTGGCCCTTCCTCAGAAAGCTAGAAATAGAAATACCATATGATCCAGCAATCCCACTCCTAGGAGTATATCCTAGAGAAATAAGAGCCATCACAGGAATAGGCATATGCACACCCATGTTCATTGCAGCATTGTTCACAATAGGAAAAAGGTGGAAACAACCTAGATGCCCATCAACAGATGAATGGATAAATAAATTATGGTACATGCACACAATGGAGTATTACACAATGATAAAGAACAATGATAAATCTGTGAAGCATCTCATAACATGGATGAATCTGGAGGGCATTATGCTGAGTGAAATAAGTCAGTTACAAAAGGACAGATATTGTATGAGACCACTGCGGTAAAAACTCATGAAAAGGTTTACACACAAATGAAACTGTGCTTGATGGTGTCAAGGGAGGGGAGGAGTGGGGAAAGGAAAACACTAAATAGACAATAGATAATTGGTAACTTTGCTGCAGGGTAAGACAGTACACAGTACTGGGGAAGCCAGCACAAGTTGTACAAGGCAAGGTCATGGAAGCTCCATAAAGACATCCAAACTCCCTGAGGGACCAAATTGCTGGACTGAGAGCTGTGGGGACCACGGTCTTGAGGAACATCTAGCTCAATTGGTACAACATTTTATAAAGAAAATGTTCTACATTCTACCTTGGTGAGTAGCATCTAGGGTCTTAAAAACCTGTGAGCAGTCGTCTAAGACATTCCACTGGTCTCACCTCTTTGGAAGCAAGGGAGAATGAAGAGAACAAGGTATAAGGGAAAGATTAGTCCAAAGGACTAATGCACCACAACTACCATGGCCTTCACCAGACTGAGTCCAGTACGACTAGATGGTGCCTGGCTACCACCACTGACTGTTCTGAGGGATCACAACAGAGGATCCAGAACAGAGCTGGAGAAAACATAGAACAAAATTGTAACTCACAGGAAAAGACCAGACTTACTCTCCTGACAGAGACTGGAGAAGCACCAAGAGTATGGCCCCCATACACCCTTTTAGCTCAGTAATGAAATCACTCCTGAGGTTCACCCTTCATCCAAAGATTAGACAGGCCCATAAAACAAAACGAGACTAAAGGGGCACACCAGTCGAGGGGCAAGGACTAGAAGGCAGGAGGGGACAGGAAAGCTGGTAATAGGGAACCCAAGGTCGAGAAGGGAGGGTGTTGACATGTCATGGGGTTGTTAATCAGTGTCGTAAAACAATATGTGTACTAACTGTTTAATGAGAAACTAGTTCTGTAAACAATTTAAAGTACAATTTAAAAAAAGAAAGAAAGGCGGTGAAAAGCCTGTGTTTTTGTCTCATTTCTTTTTCAATTTCTCCACTTAAAAAGAAGCAATGAATGGGATTTTAATTGTTAACAGTAGTTATTTGTAGGCAACAGAATTATAGATAGTTTAAAATTTTGCTTTGTTTTCTGCATTTTTAAATTCTGAGTAATCACTTATTACTCATTAAGTTAAAAAAAAAGCACATGTTGGAAAAACAGAAGTTTTTTTTTTTTTCTGTTGGATGAGAGTATGCGAAGGAACTAAGAATGTGGGAAAGACCAGTCCCTAGAAAAGGACTTCATGTTTGGTAAAGTAGAGCGCCAACGAAAATAAGGGAAACCCCTCAGTGAGGTTGATTGGAGTAAGAGTTGTAACGATGTACTTAAACATACCAGTGATCATGAAGGTGGTGTAGGACCAGGCAGCATTTTGTTCTCTTACACATAAGGTCTCCATGAGTCGAGCCAAGTCAACAGCAACTGACAGCAGCATTAAATGCTATCTATTATTATGATTAACCTTATAAAAAAAATAAAATGCAAAAAAAAAATCACTGATGTGAACTCTTTCAAAATTGTAACATAACTATAGAAGACAGATAGTCCTTTCATCAACTCCTAGTTTCCTCATAGTGAAGTTGAGAGTTTTAACACGTGTAAGTGCATGGCACATAGTAAATGCACCCCCAAAATTCCTATTTTTATTAACATTATCACATTGACATATGAGTGTCCAAGTCAGGTTTAGTAGAAAACCCAGTCATGTGCGGAGTCAACTGCTACTTAAACACGTTAAGTACCATTTCTTAAAGAGTTTGAATAGTACAGGTAACAGTACATATTGAAAAGTGTACCCAGGTTACATTCAAAGTTGTCCGTCAGAGGTAATTGATCTGAATTCAGATTCAGTCTGCCATAGCTCTGTTGGCACACTCGGTATTTTTTGTGATATTTTTTGATTTGTGGCTTGAGTTGGACCAGTGCTTCTCAAGAGCCTCTGGCTAGTGACTAAAAATTGTCTTCTGGCGTATCATTTTTAGTATTCTTAAATTTTTGCCTTCTATTCTTGACCTGATGACCTTTCCTATTTTATATCAGTCAGTTTAACCCTTTTCTATTATATCTAAGATGAATACACAGGCACTGTACCAAAAAGATTTGGTTGACATTCAGCCATTTCAGGAGGTAGCATATGATCAAGAACTGATGGTATTGAAGGAAGAAGTCCAAGCTGCACTGAAGGCATTGGTGAAAAACAAGGCTCCAGCAATTGATGGAATACCAATTGAGATGTTTCAACAAATGGATGCAGTGCTGGAGGTTGTTACTTGTCTATGCCAAGAAATTTGGAAGACAGCTACCTGGCCAACTGACTGGAAGAGATCCATATTTGTGCCTATTCTGAAGAAAGGTGATGCAAAAGAATGTGGAAATTATTGAACAGTATCATTAATACCACATGCAAGTAAAATTTTGCTTAAGATGATTCAAAAATGGTTGCAGCAGTACATCATCAGGGAACAGCCAGAAATTCAAGCCAGATTCAGAAGTGGACATGGAACGAGGGATATCATTGCTAATGTCAGATGAATCTTGGCTGAAAGCAGAGAATACCAGAGGGATATTTACCTGTGTTTTATTCACTATGCAGAGGACTTCGACTGTGTGGTTCATAACAAATTATGGATAATATTGTGAAGAATGGGAATTCCAGATCACTTAATTGTGCTCGTGAGGAAACTGTACATAGACCAAGAGGTGGTCACTCGAACAGAACAAGGGGATACTGCATGTTTTAAAATCAGAAAAAGTGTGCATCAGGGTTGTATCCTTTCCCTGTACTTAGTCTGTATGCTGAGCAAATAATCCTAGAAGCTGGACTATATGAAGAAGAACAGGGCATCAGGATTGGAGGGAGACTCATTAACAACCTGTGATATGCAGATGACACAACCTTGCTTGCTGAAATCATAGAGGACTTCAGGTACTTACTTATGAAGATCAAAGACTACATACAGCCTTCAGTATGGATTACACCTTAACGTAAAGAAAACAAAAATCCTTACAACTGGTCCAATAAGCAATATCATGATAAACAGAGAAAAGATTAAAGTTGTCAAAGATTTCATTATACTTGAATCCACAATCAATGCCCATGGAAGCAGCAGTCAAGAAATCAAATGATGTGTTGAATTGGACACATCTGCTGCAAAAAACCTTTTTAAAGTGTTAAAAAGCAAAGATGTTACTTTGAGGACTAACGTGCGCCTGACCCAAGCCATGATATTTGTAATCGCCTCATATGTATGTGAAAGCTGGACAGTGAATAAGGAAGACCACCAAAGAATCGATGCCTTTGAACTGTGGTGTTGGCAAAGAATATTGAATATACCATGGACTGCCAAAAGAACGAACAAATCTGTCTTGGAAGAAGTACAGCCAGAATGCTCCTTAGTAAGCAAGGATGGCAAGACTTCGTCTCACATACTTTGGTCATGTTATCAGGAGGGACCAGTCTCTGGAGAGGGGCATCATGCTTGGTAAAGCAGAGGGTCAATAAAAAAGAGAAAGACCTTCAACAAGATGGATTGACTCAGTGGCTGCAAGAGTGGGCTCAAACATAGCAACGATTTTGAGGATGGCACAGGCCCCAACAATATTTCATTCTGTTTTATGTAGAGTCACAGGCCCCAACAGTGTTTCATTCTGTTGTACGTAGTCACTATGAGCCAATACTGACTGAATGGCACCTAAGAATAACATTACATCTGATGTTACCCGTGAGAAACAGCAGGATCTATTCCTCCTAAAATTTAACAGAAGTCCCCAAATCGAGAAAGAAATGAATTATTTTTTACTCTAGTAGGTCTAAAGATATCAACCAAATAAGTGTTATTGCTTAAGGATATTTTGTGGCATCTTTTTTTTTTTTTTAATTGTGCTTTAGGTGAAAGTCACAGCTCAAGTTAATTTCTTATTCAAAAATTTATACATATATTGTTTAGTGTCATTGGTTGCAGTCCCCACAATGTGACAGCACACTCCTCCTTTCCAGTCTGGGTTCCCTGTGTCCATTTGACCAGTTCCTGTCCCTTCCTGCCTTCTCATCTGGCTTTTGGACAGAAGCTGGCATTTGTTCTTATATATCTGATTGAACTAAGAAGCATATTCCTCACGTGTATTATTTTTTGTTTTATAGTCCTGTCTAATCTTTGTCTGAGGTGTGGACTTCAGGAATGGTTTCAGTTCTGGGTTAACAGAGTATCTGGAGACTATAGTTTTGGGGGTTCCTCCAGTCTCTGTTAGACCATTAAGTCTGGTTTTTTTACATGAATTTGAATTCCGTTCTACATTTTTCTCCTGCTCTGTCCAGGACTCTCTGTTGTGTTCCCTGTGAAGGTGGTCATCTGTGGTAGCCGGGCACCATCTAGTTCTTCTGATCTCAGACTGGTGGAGTCTCTGGTTCATTTGGTCCTTTAGTCCTTTGGGCATTTAAGTTGTTTCCATCTGTTTGCTGTTGTGAATAATGCTGCAGTGAACATGGGTGTGCATGTATCTGTTTGTGTCACATCTCTGATTTCTGTTATATTCCTAGGAGTGAGATTGCTGGATTGTATTGTATTTCTATTTCTTGCTTGTTAAGAAAGCAGTGTATCATTTTCCAAAGTGGTTGTACCATTTTGTGTTCCCACCAGCAGTGCATAAGAGTTCCAGTGTCCCCATGGCCTCTCCAACGTTTATCATTTTGCGTTTTTTGCATTAGTGCCAGCCTTGTTGGAGTGAGATGGTATCTCATTGTAGTTTTGATTTGTATTTCTCTAATGGCTAATGATTGTGAGCATTTCCTCATATGTCTGTTAGCCGCCTGAATATCTTCTTCGGTGAAGTATCTGTTCATTGTGGCATCTATTTATAGTTTCACTTGTGCGTTTTTATTTCTACACAAGTGTATAGTATTAATAGTAATAATGTGTATTGAGTGCATTCTTTTGTGTGACACTGGTTCTAAGTCCTTTATGTTAATTTAATCACGAAAACAACTCTATATGATATTGGTACCATTATTATACCCATTAACAGGAAATGAAACTGAGGCTCAGAGAGAGTTAAATAACTTGCCCTAGATCTTACAAGTTAGAGGCATAGCTGGAATGTGAATATAGACATGCTAAAGCTTATGGTCTTTAGTACTATCTAAGGTGCCTCATAATAGATTCCTGTTACCCTTTGTGGCCTGGACATATATGTTTGTGATTAAAGATAAAGGAAACACAAAAAATACAAGTTCTGTTGATATAAGGGTATAGGGAAGGGAGACTGTATTTGGATATGGCATGTGTATCTCTTTTAGATTTATTTTTTAAATTATAGTTAAATATGTATAATAAAACATTCATCATTTTAATCATTTTTACATGTACAAGTCAGCAACATTAATTATGTATACCATATTGTACAACCATAACCACTATCCATTTCCAAATTTTTTCATCACCGTTAATAGAAACTCAGTGCCCCTTATGCAATAACTCCCCTTTCCCCTTCTCTCCTGCCCCTAGGAACTACTAATAAACTTTGGTCTCTGTGCATTTGCCTATTCCAGATATTTTATGTAAGTGAGATCATAAATTATTTGCCTTTTTATATCTGACTTATTTCATTCAGTATAATGTTTTCAGGATTCATCCATGTCATAACATGTATCATAATTTCATTTCTCTTTATAGCTGAAAAATATTCCATTGTTTGTGTATGCCACATTTTGTTTATCCAATCATTTGTTGATGACATTTGGGTTGTTTCCACCTTTCAGCTATTGTGAATGAACATTCTACTTTCATTTCTCATGAGTATATACCTAGAAATGGAATTACCAGTAATTCCATATGATTAGATTTATTTTTGAAATACTAGGTAATTATTAAAATGAAGGAAAACTTAAAATATTATTCTTCTAGTAAATGAAGGAAAACTTAAAATACTATTCTTCTAATAAATGAAAAGTAATTTCTCTCTCACTAGCCTATGAACTCTTGAGACCAGAGATTAAATCTTTTGATCTTATATTTTCTGTTACCTGGGTAACTAACTTAGTAAACAAACAGAAAAATCCAAACCTATTGCTGTAAAGTCGATTCTGACTCATAACGACCCAATGTATTATAGAGTAGAACTACTCCATAGGGTTTTCTTTGCTGTAATCTTTATGGAAGCAGATAACCAGGCCTTTTCTTCTGCAGTGCCTCTGGTGGGTTTGAACCACCAACCTTTAGCTTAGTAGCTGAGAGCAGACTGTTTGTGCCACTGAGGTATCTCTAACTTAGTAAATTGTTTACATTGAAATTGACTTTAAACTTTATATCATTTAAAAAATGAAACAGAAGAGGGTGCTCTTTACCATATTATTTCTAGTTCTTGGCTCTTTTTATTTTTCTTTTTGTGAAATAATGCATTGGCAACTTTATTGCTTTTTTTGTTCTGACTAAAACCCCCAAAACCTTTTAATTTTTGTTTTTAATTTCTTTACTTTAGAGTATAGATTGTTTTTTATTGGCCTTGTCCATGTGACAGATTAGCAGTTTGTATCCACCTCGAGGCTCTGAATTTCTAATTACATGATTTTTTGTCAAATCAAAAGAAAATTAATGGAAAGTTTTATGAAGAGGGTCTTTGATTTTTTTTTTTTAAAAAAACCCTGATTTAGCATTTGAATACTTTAAATCTTAAGAATTCTTTTATAAATTAAGAACATGTAGTTATAATAACATTTTGCTCTAGGGCACTTGTTTTTTTTAAGTATTTATGTCTTTTATAGGTGGTATTGTTCTGCTTTAAATATTGACCCTGTTGTTTCTTTCTAAGTAAACAAGCACATCACAAAATCATGGCAGCCTGAGTGGGTACTAACTTTATTTTCATATCAGTGTTTGTCAGTAAAACCAGAATTTTCTGTTTCTGTTTTATTTTTATAATCATCCTGTTTTGAACAGTGAGATGAATAATATTGGCGCTAATTTATTAGATATGTTTTGGGCCCTATGCTGAGTACTTTATGTTATATGATTCAGTCTTTACAATAATCCAGAAAGGTAGGTAGTTTTATCATCATTTTATAGTTCTGAGACTTAAAGGTATTAAGTGATGCTCAAGGCCACGTAGCTAGTTAGCAGAGCAGGAATTTGAAACTAGGTTCTTTTAAATTTCAAAGCATATGTCCTCACTACTGTACCAAAATACCTTTATAACTCATTGCTGTTCAGTCGATTCCAACTCATAGCAACCTTATGGGACAGAGTAGAACTGCCCCATAGGGTTTCCAAGGAGTGGCTGGTGGATTTGAACTGCGGACCTTTTGATTAGCAGCTGCGCTCTTAACCACAGTACCACCAGGGCTCCAAAATACCTCTATAGGCAGCTTGTATTTTTTGCCATTCCACAGTTCACCAGTAGCATACTTAATGCTACCAAGGATTGTCTTTTGCCCAACATAATCTGCAGATTCAGTGGGTTTCACTGACCACTTACAAAAACAAGTAAGTGAAGAGAAACTATTTAGACAGCATTTTCATCTTTCTAGGATAGTCATCTTCTGATGGTTAAAAAAGGATGACTGCAAATCTGTGGGTAATCAAACTACTGAAAGAGTAAGCATGAAAAAATAAAGCCATACTTGAAAACTTTATTCTGATTTATAAATCTGACAATGATTTAAAATTAAGGAAGACCATCAATCTGTGTGCTGAGCAGCTAATCCTATATATGAAGAAGAATGGGGCATCAGGATTAGAGGAAGACTCATTAAGAACCTGTGATATGCAGATGACACAACCTTGCTTGCTGAAAGTGAAGAGGACTTGAAACACTTACTGATGAAGATCAAAGACCACAGCCTTCAGTATGGATTACACCTCAACATAAAGAAAACGGAAATCCTCACAACTGGACAATAAGCAACATCATGATAAACAGAGAAAAGATTGAAGTTGTCAAGGATTTCATTTTACTTGGATCCACAATCAATGCCCGTGGAAACAGCGGTCAAAAAATCAAACAATGCATTATGTTGGGAAAATCTGCTGTAAAAGATCTCTTTAAAGTGTTCAAAAGCAAAGATGTCAACTTGAGGACTAAGGTTCACCTGACCCAAGCCTTGGTGTTTTCATTTACCTCACATGCATTTGAAAGCTGGACAGTGAATAAGGAAGACCGCTGATGGCTTTGAATTATGGTGTCAGCGAAGAATATTAAATATACCCGGACTACCAAAAGAACGAACAAATCTGTCTTGGAAGAAGTACAACCAGAATGCTCCTTAGAAGCAAGGATGGTGAGACTATGTCTCACATATTTTGGACATGTTATCAGGAGGGATCAGTCCTGGAGGACATCATGCTTGGTAAAGTAGGGATCAGTGAAAACGAGGAAGACCTTCAACGAGATGGATTGACACAGTGGCTGCAACAATGGGCTCAAGCATAAGAACAATTGTGGGCATGGTGCAGGACTGGACAGTGTTTCCTTCTGTTGTACATAAGGTCGCTATGAGTTGGAACTGATTCGACAGCACCTAACAACACCACTAAAACTGAACATATGCTACTACTCTGTGACCCAGCAATTCTATTCTTAGATATACATTCAGTAGATATTGTACATATGTTCACTAAAAGATGTGTTTAAGAATGTTTTTAGCAGCACTAATTATAATGACCCCAAGCTGGAAACAACCCAATTTCTATCAGCAGTATACATTGTAATATATTCGTGTGGTAACATCCTATACAATGAGAGTAAAAGAGCTATGTTGTAATGACATGGATGAAACTCAGAAAACTAATGATGAATAAAAGAAGCCACTTACAAAAGAGTGCGAACTGTACCATTTAAATATACAGTCGATTCTTATTATTTGTGGTAGTTATGTTCTGTAAAGTCACCGTGAACACTGAATTAGTACTGCTCTAGAGGAAGTACATGATAGGTTCCTGTGAGCATTTGGTCACAACATTTTCATCAACCAGTCAGTAAATAACCTTGTTTTATGTGTGTTTCTGTTTAAAAACACTTTGTTTAATATATATTGTTGATTCATTTACATTGATCTCATGGCCAACAGCATTATAACTCATGCCTGAATGAAGCTTATTTAATACATATATTTTCTCTGTAAGGCACATCACAGCCTTCTTGCACTTAGAAACAGTTAACAACTTTCAGCACTGCACTCGGGAGCATTTTAAGCAGTGAATTCACCAGCAAAAAGCACAAAAATGTGAAAAACATCGCACTGTTTAGACTACGAAAAGGACATAGCGTGAGAGCTGAAACAAGAAGGCAGAATGTTGCTTTTTTCAACCTCAGTTGGGAATGTGCGTAACTTAAATTTTTTGCTGTTCTGTGTATTTCTGCGAATGACCGTGAAAGCACCATGAATATTGATTTTGGGGTTACAGATACATTTTAGCAAGTAGATGAATTTGTACATGTGCAATCTGTGAATATTGAGGATCATCTGTAGTTCAGAAATAGGCAAAATATATCTATAGTGTTAGAAAATAGGGTAGTGGTCACCTTTAATGGTGATAGTGATTGTGATGGAGCGCAAGGGAGGCTGCTGTAGTGCTAGTAATGTTTTGAAACTTGATTTGGGTGCTGGTTCAACAGATACGTTTACTTTGTGAAAATTCATTAGGTTGTACATTACAATTGTACATTGTATGCATATTATAATTCAGTAAAAGTTTACTTAAAAAGAGATAGAACTTAAATGGCTGTATCTCCCATAACTTCTTTAATTATGATTTTATAAAGGTATTGAGATCAGACACTGTTTCAAAAGTTTTTTTCTTTTTTAATGGGAAAAGATTTCTCCTTTTCACCCTCATTCTTAGTTGCCCCAAGATGTTAATATTTAAGTGCTTACTCTTTATGTTTAAGCAGTATTATTCCATTCAATCCTCATAATAAGAAACTGTTGTATTGAAAAGGAAAACGTATCTGAATTAGTCAGAAATAGAATGACTAAAGTCATTTCAGGGACCGTGTCACTAAGGCCTTGAGCCTTGATAAAGTTGGGTGTAGGTGGATACCCTGTGATTATTTTCTCCTTCCGACAAAATTGAAGTAAGCTAAAAACTCAGCTGAGCCTGACCTTTATATGCCCCACTCTTGGTCGTCTTTATAACTTGCCTTCATTTCATAAATGACATTATAATGAATAAAACTGGATATATTCTTACTACCAAAATAAAACCCAAACCTACTACTGTTAAGTTGATTCCGACTCATAGTGACCCTGTAGAAAAGAGTAGAACTGCCCTGTGGGGCTTCCAAGGCTTAATCTTTACGGAAGCAGACTGCCACATCTGTCTCCCACGGAGCGGCTGGTGGGTTCAAACTGCCAACCTTTTGCTTAGCAGCTGAGTGTTTTAACCACTGCGCCACCAGGGCTCCTAGTATTTCTCCCAGTGACTTTGGTCTAAATCAGAGGTCAACAAACTACGGCTTGCAAATCAAATCCTGTCTGCTGCCTATTTTTGTAAATGGAGTTTTATTGGAATAGAGTCATGCTCATTTGTGTTGTCTATGGCTGCTTTTGTGCTACACTGTATGGCCCACAAAGCCTAAGATGTTTACTCTCTGGCCCTTTGCAGGGAAACTTTGCCATTCTCTGTGGTCTAAGACAATGGAGACTATAGGCATGCAGTTATATATCCAGGATCACTGGTGGCTCAGTGGTTAAGCTCTCAGCTGCTAACTGAAAGGTTGGTGGTTCACATCCACCAGGAGCGGAAGAAAGATGTGACAGTGTTTCCATCACAGCCTTGGAAACCCTATGGGGCGGTTCTGCTCTGTCCTATAGGGACAGTATGAGTTGCAGTTGATTGAACAGCATTGGGTTTGGTTTTTGGTTAATTATATATCCACGCTTTTTCACCTGTCTTTATTTATCTGTATTTATCATTACAAGAAAGTTTGAATTGTGGATGTGTGTAAATAGGCTTGAGGTTGGAACAATTACAGCAGTAAGTCTACTGTTTATGTTTTATTTCTTGCCTCATAAGATTACCTATGAGTTGGGTGGCCATATATTTCAGTTTGCCTGGGACAATCCTGGATTACATCTGTTGTTCCAGACTGTTATTATATTATGCTAACTTTACATTCTATTACTGTAATTATTAATAGCTGCTCCCTTTTACTAGGAGTTTCTGGATAGCACAAATGATTAAGCACTCTACTGCTAGCCTGAAAGGTTGGTGGTTTGAACCCACCCAGAGGTGCCTCAGAAGACAGACCTGGCTTCTGCTTTTGAAGGGTCACAGCCTTGAAAACCCTAAGGAGTAGTTCTACTAAGCACACGTGGGGTGGCCATGAGTCGGAATTGACTTGAGAGCAACTAAGAACAACAACAACAGCACGCTGCCTTCTACCCTTCATACTGCTTCAGTGTAGTGATAAATTTTATGGTCACATTATGTGTGAATGTTACTGAGAGGGGTAGTGGGACTAGAAATAGGAATAGAATAAAAAGTCATTGACAGCCACACAAGGTAGAATTTAAACGATTGATTTTTGAAGGTCTGTGTCAAGCATCCTCAAGACCACCTTGATGATTCACTAGAAGGAGTCACAGGATTCAAAAGTTGTTATACTCACGATTACAGTTTATTACAGAAAGAATACAGAGTGAAGTCAGCAAAGGGAAAAGGAGCAAAGTCTAGATAAAACCAGGTGCAAGTTTTCATATGTTCCCTCCTAGTGGAGTCACACGGGATGCACTTAATTCCCTCAGCAAGGATATGTGACAACATGTGTGAAGTATTCTTGACCAGGGAAACCCACCCTACCCTGAACATCTTCGATTTTTATTGGAGGTCAGTCACATAGGTATGTAGTGCCTGTGTAACTGACTTCAGTTACTCAAGCTTCAGACCTCCAGAGGAAAAGCATTTGTTCACCATAAATCTAATTGTTCTTAGTTATTTTCTACAAGGTTTATTTTGTTTTGTGTATTTATATATTGAAAAGCAGTTTCCATGAAGAATAGTCTATAATTACTCCTTTTGCTCTTTATATCATTTTTAATTGTAAAAAATGGAAATGTGATAATAAGAGTTAGAAAAGTTTTAGTTCGTAATTATGAATCATCTGCCTTGTAGATAATAGATTTAAATGAACTTACACAGTTCTCAAAAGCTTTTAACCTTTTTTCTTTACCTTTTCCCTAGGTATTCGTGGAAACATTAGACAAGTGTTTTGAAAATGTCTGTGAATTGGATTTAATTTTCCATGTAGACAAGGTACTATTTCTATATTGTCAAATCTTCTAAGCTTTGTGTTTAAGAAAAACATTAAATTCTATTTGTCAATTTATGTTAATAATGCTATTCTTATACCTTTAGTTATTATTCAGTCTGTAAATTATTTTTACTATGAGCCAGGCACTTGGTAGAGAAGATTCAGGCCCTGACCTAGAGGAGTTCATATCTAAGGGAGGAAATATGGCATTAACAAGGAACGGGCATGTTCATTGGTGTTAATGGGAACACAGCTGAACCACCTACCTCTGTTGTCAGTTGCTATCAAGTTGATTTCGACTCATGGTGACCCCAATGGAGGAAGTTGGATTTAAATTGATTTTAAAGGGTAGTAGTTATTTCCCAGACAGAAAAGGAAAAGATGGCTCTATAGGCAGAGATATGAAATACAGGCTTTTTTTTTTTTTTGAGGAAGGATTGATATTGATCAAGAGGCTTAATTTTAAAGAGCCTTTAGGGCCATTGATTTGGAACTTTACTCAGAGGCAATTTACTGTTTTTAAGCAAGTTTGCTGTTATTGTTGCTTTGTGTATTTTTTTTAGCAAGGTAATTTTTTTCTGCGTTATGGAGATTGACTTGGTAGGTGGGAAGATTAAAGACAGGGAAATCAGTTAGGAGTCTGTTGGCAGTAGTTCAGAAGTGAGCTAAAGCAGTGACAGTGGGGGTGAAAGAAAGTAGAACTGACAGGACTTGATGGCTTATTGAAAGCTAGAGGTGAGAGAAAGGAAGAGTGACTGAGGTTGCTAGGCAGTGTTACTGAGTATTAGTGATATGAATTTAGGAGGAAGAGATTCCACTTTTATTGTATGCAGTTTTTTTTCTGGGTTAAGTTTTCTGCAGTCGAATAGATCTTGTTTTGAATGATTAAGCCAATGAATAAAATAGTGTGAAAAGTAATCTGCTGAAAATTTTATCAAAAAATGTGATTTTTAAAAACGAGCTTTATTGAGGTGTGATTTATGTACATTAAAATCAACAGATTTAAGTGTACAGCTAACTAAGTTTTGACAAATGTATAAAATCCTATAACCACTACCATAATCAAGATATATAGAGTAAAATATATTTTAATACTTGCGAACATCAAAAGAACATGTTTCTCCTAGCCAATTCTCTAGATCATATTTTTTATTTACTAAGTGATTGATTTCATATAGTAACTCGCTTGGACAGAGAACTTAAGCTTGGTATTTTTAAGTCTGTTTTTTAGTATTTTATTGATTTTCTGTAATTAATATAACTTAGGCTTTTTCACACCTTCGAAGACTCCTATTATTTGTAGGCATTAGGGTTCACAATACTCAAAATGATGCTTTGGCATATGATTAAAATTGTAACAGCTCTTTTTTTTTTTAATGACTGCCCAAAGGTCATTAGCTTATATAACACCTCAAACAATTTTTTTTAAAGAAGATTGAGGTTTCTATTGTAAAATGTTGTGATAAGAGTAAAGTTCTTCCACTTGCTACTAGAGAATGAAAGATTTCCTTAATAAAAAATTAAGTTCTATTCATCTACAACTTCCGCATAAGATTTACAGTGTTTTTAAAACTTCTATTTTATAAATAATAAACATTCTTTTTAGAAAAACCGGAAAATACAAATGAGGGAAATAAATAGAAACCATCCTAAAGTTTGGTCCCAGAAATTTCCTAGTGTTAACATTTAGAATATAAACATTTCTGGATTTTTTTTGTACAAATATGTACAAAAACAGATAGATTTTTAAAAAAAACAAACAAAATGGAATCATACAATATGTATCATGGTTTATAGCCTGTTCATTTCACATAATAATGATGTATCACTATTTTAGAACCAGCCAAGTTAGCTGTATCTGTTCTCTCTGGGCTAAGCCCTTGTTTTAATTTTTTTTTTTTTTTGTATGTAATGAGATAGAAGTTTTAGGATACCAAGAGTCAGAGCTAGTCATAGAGATATTTATATCCGTTTCCACATTCTCTGTCCAAAACAAGGTTAGCCTTGCTTTCAGCCCCTTGATGACAGTGGGATTATTTTGAACTTTCAGACAGCCTTGGCCTTCTAACAGTCAGGAATCCCAATTGGCTCAGTTAAGTTTGTTTTAGGGGCAGACATAGAGCGTTTCGCCTACAACTCTCACCCATGCTTTTGGGCCACTACTAAGTATATGAAAGAAGGAAGTTGTAGGGAATGCCCCTTCTATTATCAGTTAGGTTGGGTTTATTTGTGTTATAATAACAAACATAAAAATCTTAGCTACTTAAAACAAGGAAAATTTATTTCTCATGCATGCTTTATGTTCATCATGTTCTACATGCTATCACTCTGGGACCCATACCAACAAAGCTACCAACATCTGCAGCATTGTCATTTTCCACGTTAGAGAGAAAAGGCATTTTCATTGAGTGAATTTATCTGCTTTTCAAGATATTATAGGTGATAGTTTTAGCAAATGTTTTGTCACTACAAACGTGGATCATTAACCTTCTAGTCGCCAGTATAATAGTTCCCATGTGGCCTACTGCCCAAGCCATAAGCCAATGTCATGTATTCTTTTGTTGGGTTGTTAACCAGTTTCTCATTACGGATTTTTAAGTACTAATATCTGTATCAATCACATAGGATAATGTCGTGGGGCAGAAAAGGAAGAAGGAGTGGTGAGGCTTGAATATTGTCAGCAGTCAAACATCAAAAATGGAGTCAAGGCTCTTTATTATGTTACAGTTATGTTGTGATGATAGGTCATAAAATCCATAAAATACAAATAACGCAATTTATTTCTTACTCATACTGTATGGCTATTCTGGGTTTGTTGGGAGGGTCTGTGCACTGTGTTGTCCTCACTCAAGGACCCATACAGAGGGAGGCACCATTTTTGTGCTTTCATGATTGATAAGACAGTAAAAAGGCAAATTGCACCCTAGCTCTTCACAGGAATTTTGGCAACTAATTTTCTTGTTAAAATCTGTATGATTTATCTTTCAGAAGGGGGCACACAGATCTTAGTACTATATACTTGAGAATGTTGCTGTTGTTAGGTGTTGTCGAGTCGGTTCCGACTCATAGCTACCCTGTGTACAACTGAATGAAACACTGCAGAGTCCTGTGCCATCCTCACAGTCATTGTTATGCTTGAGCGCATTGTTGGCAGCCACTGTGTCAAACCAGCTCATTGAGGGTTTTCCTCTTTTTCGCTGACCCTCTACTTTACCAAGCATGATGTCCTTCTCCAGGGACTGGTCCCTCCTGATAACATGTCCAAAGTATGTCAGACGAAGTCTTGCCATCCTTGCTTATAAGGAGCATTCTGGTCATACTTCTTCCAAGACAGATATGTTCATTCGTTTGGCAGTCCATGGTGTATTCAATATTCTTCGCCAACACCGTAATTCAAAGGTGTCACTTCTTCTTCAGTCTTCCTTATTCATTGTCCAGCTTTAGCATGCATATGAGGCGATTGAAAACACCATGACTGGGGTCAGGTACACCCTCGTCTTCAAGGTGACATCTTTGCTTTTGAATACTTTAAAGAGGTCTTTTGCAGCAAATTTGCTCAGCGCAAGGTGTTGTTTGATATCTTGACTGCTGCTGCCATGGATGTTGATCGTGGATCCAAGTAAAATGAAACCCTTGAGAATAGTAGGCAGCAGTTGCATTTGTCAATCACATTTGTTTCTCATAGGAAAGGAAAAATTGTTAATTACATGGTAGGTGTCAAGAGGATCTCAGGCTATCAAAGGGAATTTAACAAAAGATCGCCAATTTCAAATGAGTATATCTTTCTATTTCAGTAAACAAATCCATAAATGTGGCCATTCTTTCCCTTAAGATTATTTTAACCAGTTTTCTGTGATTATTACCAAAGAGTTCATTTTTTCTCTCAAAAGAATATTTTAAATCTTATTTTATCGTTTTTACACACTATACCTACCTAACTGTATGGCTGTTTCTAATAGGTTTTCTACTCTTGTTTTATATGAAAGAGGAAATCAAGACAGCATTTCTGAGCTATAGAAAGGGAAGCAGTATAAATCCACTGAAATATAGAATATATCCCTAGGTTGTTAGCTCCATAAAAGCATATCTTTGTCACCTTTGTATTTCTAATACCTTACATCTAATATAGGTTTTGATACATTTTAATTATCATATTTTATTCTTTTTAATTTTTTTTTGTATTGTCCTTTAAGTGAAAGTTTACAATTCAAGTTAGTTTCTCATATAAAAATGTATATACACTTTGTTATGTAACCCTAGTTGCTCTCCCTATACTGTGACAGCACACTCCTCCTTTACACCCCAGGGTTCCTGTGTTCATTCAACCAGCTCCTATCCCTTTCTGCCTTCTCATCTCGCCTCCAGACAGGAGCTGCCCATTTAGTCTCATATATCTACTTGAACTAAGAAGCACACTCTTCACGAGTATCATTTTATGGCTTATAGTCCAGTCTAATCCAAGTCTGAAGAGTTGGCCTCGGGAATGGTTTTAGTTTTGGTCTAACGGAGAGTCTGAAGGCCATGTGTTCTGGGGTCCCTCAAGTCTCAGTCAGACCATTAAGTCTGGTCTTTTTACTAGAATTTTGAGTTCTGCACTCCACTTTTCTCCTGCTTCGTCGGGGACTCTCTGTTGTGTTCCCTGTCAGGGCGATCATTGGTGGTAGCTGGGCACCATTTAGTTCTTCTGGTCTCAGGCTGATGGAGTCTCTGGTTTATGTGGCCCTTTCTGTCTCTTGGGCTACTATTTTCCTTGTGTCTGGTATTCTTCATTCTCCTTTGCTCCAGGTGGGTTGGGACCAATTGATGCATCTTAGATGGCCGCTCGCTAACTTTTAAGACCCCAGATGCCGCTCACCAGAGTAGGATGCAGAACATTTTCTTAATAAACTTTGTTATGCCAGTTGACCTGTGTGTCCCCCGAAAGCATGGTCCTCAGACCCCTGCCCCTGCTACTCTGTCCCTCAGAGTGTTTGGTTGTATTCAGGAAACTTCTTAGCTTTTGGTTTCGTTCAGTTGTGCTGACTTCCTCTGTAGTGTGTGTTCTCCTTCCTTTTACCTAAGATAATTACTTTCTATTATCTAGTTAGTGAATACCCCTCTTCCTCACTTCTCACCCTCATAACCATCGAAGAATATTTTCTTCTGTGTTTAAAACTTTTACTGAGTTCCTGTCATAGTGGTCTTATACAATATTTGTCCTTTGGCGATTAACTAATTTCACTCAGCATAATGCTTTCTGGATTCATCCATGTTATGAGATGTTTCACGGATTCATCGTTGTTCTTTATCATTGCGGAGTATTCGGTTGTGTGAATATACCATATCTTGTTTATCCATTCATCCGTTGATGGTCACCTAGGTTGTTTCCGTCTTTTTGCTATCGTGAACAGTGCTGCAGTGAAAATGGGTGTGCAAGTATCTATTCGTGTGACGGCTCTTATTTCTCTAGGATATAATCCAAGGAGTAGGATTGCTGGATCGTATGGTACTTCTATTTCTAGCTTCTTAAGGAAGCGCCAAATCGATTCCCAAAGCAGATGTACCATTTTACATTCCCACCAGCAGTTTATAAGTGTTCCAGTCTCTCCATAACCTCTCCAACGTTTATTATTTTGTGTTTTTGGATTAATGCTACCCTTGTTGGGGTGAGATGGTATCTCATTGTAGTTTTGATTTGCATTTCTCTAATGGCTAGTGATCGTGAGCATTTCTTCATGTGTCAATTAGCTGCCTGAGTGTCTTCTTTGGTGAAGTGCCTTTTCATATCCTTTGCCCATTTTTTAATTGGGTTATTTGTCTTTTTGTTGTTGAGATTTGCAGTATGTTGTAAATTTTAGAGATTAGCCACTGATTGGATTCGTCATAGCCAAAAGTTTTTTCCCAGTCTGTAGGTTGTCTTTTTACCCTTTTGGTGAAGTCTTTCCATGAGCGTAAGTGTTTGATTTCTAGGAGTTCCCAGTTATCTAGTGTCTCTTCTGCTGTTTGTGCATTGTTACTTATGGTTTGTATTCTGTTTATGCCGTGTATCAGGGTTCCTAGCATTGTCCCTATTTTTTCTTCCTGATCTTTATCATTTTCAATTTTATATTTAGGTCTTTGATCCATTTTGAGTTAGTTTTTGTGCATGGTGTGAGGTATGGGTCTTGTTTCAGTTTTTTGCAGATGGATATCCAGTTCTACCAGCACCATTTGTTAAAGAGACTGTCTTTTCCTCATTTAACAGACTTTAGGCCTTTGTCAATTATCAGCTGCTTACAGGTGGATGAATTTATATCTGGATTCTCAATTCTGTTCCATTGGTCTATGTATCTGTTGTTGTACCAGTACGAGACTGTTTTGACTACTGGGGCAGTATAATAGGTTCTAAAATTAGGTAGTGTGAGGCCTCCCACTTTGTTTTTCTTCAGTAATGCTTTACTTATCTGAGACTTCTTCCTTTTCCATGTGAAGTTGGTGATTTGTTTCTCCATCTCATTAAAAAATGCCGTTGGAATTTGGATAGGGATTGTATTGTATCTGTAGATCACTTTGGGTAAATTGACATTTTCACAGTGTTGAGTCTTCCTATCTTTGAGCAAGGTATGTTTTTCTATTTATGTACGTCTCTTGCCGTAGTGTTTTGTAGTTTTCTTTGTATAGGTCTTTTACGTCTCCGGTTAAATTTATTCCTAAGTATTTTATTTTCTTGGGGCTATTGTAAATGGTACTAATTTGATGATTTCCCCTTTGAAGTTCTCTTTGTTGGTGTAGAGGAATCCAACTGATTTTTGTATCTTATCTTGTATCCTGATAATTTGCTGAAACCTTCTATTAGTTCTAGTAGTTTTCTTCTGGATTCTTTGGGATTTCTGTGTATAAGATCATATCATCTGTAAATAGAGATACTTTTAGTTCTTCCTTACCAATTTGAATGCCCTTTATTTCCTTTTCTAGCCTAATTGCTCTGGCTGTGACCTCCAGCACAGTGTTGAATAAGAGTGGTGATAAAGGGCATCCTTGTCTGGTTCCTGTTCTCAAAGGGGAATGCTTTCAGACTGTCTCCATTTAGGATGATGTTGGCTGTTCGCTTTGGATAAATGCTGTTAATTATGTTGAGAAATTTCCCTTCTACTCCTATTTTGCTGAGAGTTTTTATCATGAAAGGGTGTTGAACTTTGTCAAATGCCTTTTCTGCATCAATTGATAAGATCATGTGATTCTTGTCTTTTGTTTTATTTATGTGATGGATTACATTGATTGTTTTTCTAATGTCGAACCATCCCTGCATACCTGGTGTAAATCCCATTTGGTTGTGGTCAGTTATTTTTTTTGTATGTTGTTGAATTCTGTTGGCTAGAATTTTGTTGAGGATTTTTGCGTCTATGTTCATGAAGGATATTGGTCTGTAATTTTCTTTTTTCTGTGATGTCTTTACCTGGTTTTGGTATCAGGCTTATGCTGGCCTCATAGAGTGAGTTTGGGAATATTCCATTGTTTTCTATACTCTGAAATACCTTTAGTAGTGGTATTAACTCTTCTCTGAAAGTTTAGTAGAATTCTCCAGTGAAACCATCAGGACCAGGGCTTTTTTTTGTTGGGAATTTTTTAATTAGCTTTTCAATTTCTTCTTTTATTATAGGTTTATTTAGTTTTTCTACTTCTTTTTGTGTTAGTTTGGTTAGGTATTGTGTTTCTAGAAATTTGTCCATTTCCTCTAGGTTTTCAAATTTGTTAGAATACAGTTTTTCATAGTATTCTATTATGATTCTTTTAATTTCAGTTTGGTCTGTTGTGATATTGCCCATCTCATTTCTTATTCAGGTTATTTGCTTCCTCTCCTGTTTTTCTTTTGTCAGCTTGTCCAATGATTTATCGATTTTGTTGATCTTTTCAGAGAACCAGCTTTTGGTCTTGTTATCTCTTTCAGTTGTTTTTCTGTTCTCTATTTCATTTAATTCTGCTCTGATTCTTATTATTTCCTTTCTTCTGACACCTGAGGACTTCTTTTGCTGCTCTCTTTCTAGTTGTTCTAGTTGTAGGGTAAATGTTTTGATTTTGGCCCTTTCTTCTTTTTGGATATGTGCATTTATTGCTGTAAATTGACCTCTGAGCACTGCTTTCACTGTGTCCCAAAGGTTCTGGTAGGATGTGTTTTCATTCTCATTTGATTCTGTAAATTTCTTTATTCTGTTCTTAATTTCTTCTGTAACCCAGTAGTTGTTGACCAAGGTGGTGTTCGGTTTCCATGTGTTTGATTTCTTTTTTCCTTGCTTTTTCTGTTATTGATTTCTACTTTTATGACTTTATGGACAGAAAAGATGCTTTGTAATATTTCAATGCTTTGGATTCTGTTAAGGCTTGCTTTATGGCCTAATATGTGGTCTCTTCTGAAGAATGTTCCATGTGCATTGGAAAAGAAAGTATACTTGGCTGCTGCTGGGTGGATTGTTCTGTATATGTCTATGAGATCAAATTGGTTGACTGTGGCATTTGTATCTTCTGTGTCTTTATTGAGCTTCTTTCTGGATGTTCTGTCCTTCACTGAAAGTGGTGTGTTGAAGTCTTCTACTATTATTGTGGAGTTTTCTGTCTTTCCAATGCTGTTAGACTTAGTTTTATGTGTTTTAGAGCCCTGTCATTGGTTGTGTAAATATTTATTATGGTTATGTCCTCCTGGTGTATTGACCATTTAATCATTGTATAGAGTCCTCCCTTATCCTTTGTGGTAGATTCCACTTTAAAATCTATTTTCTCAGAAATTAATGTTGCCACTCCTGCTCTTTTTTGATTGGTTTTTTTTTTTCCATCCTTAGAGTTTTAGTTTGTTTGTGACTTTTTGTCTAAAGTATGTCTCTTGTAGGCAGCATATAGACAGATCGTGTTTTTTTATGTATGTTGCCACACTCTCTTTATTGGTGCATTTAGTCCATTTACATTCAGTGTAATTATTGATAGGTGTGGGTTTATGTCATTTTGATGTCTGTTTTGTGTGTGTTGTTGACAATTTCTTTGTGCCACTTAATTTTCTGTGCTGAGTCTTTTATTCTTATCTTTTTCATTGTTGATTTTGTATTTACTGAGTCTTTATGTTTTTTATTTTGATGTGTAGGATTGTTAGTTTCTCTTTTGGTTACCTTAATATTTACCCTTATTTTTCTAAGTTTAAACCACTCTTTTATTTCTCTATATCACCTTGATTTCCTCTCCATATGAAAGATCTGTGACTACATTTTTTAGTCCCTCTTTTTTGTTTTAATGTTATCATCTTTTACATATTGACATCTCTGTTTCCCTGTTTTCAATGTTTTAGCTTTAATTTATTTTTGTGACATCCCTATCTGGGTTGATCTCTGGTTGCTGTGTCCTGTATTCTAGTCTTGGGTTGTTATCTGAAGTTTTTGATTTTCTAACTGGAGGAATCCCTTTAGTATTTCTTGTGATTGTAGTTTGGTTTTTGCAAATTCCCTAAACTTCTGTTTATCTGGAAATGACCTAAGTTTTTCATCATATTTGAGAGACAGTTTTACTGGATTTTTAATTCTTGGCTGGCAGTTTTTTCCCTTCAAGGCTTTGTTTATGTCATCTCATTGCCTTCTTGCCTACATGGTTTCTGGTGAGTAGTCTGAGCTGTCTTATTGACTCTCCTTTGTAGATGACTTTTTGTTTATCCCTAGCCGCTCTTAAAATTCTCTCTTTATCTTTGGTTTTGACAAGTTTGATTATAATATGTCTTGGTGACTTTCTTTTAGGATCTACCTTATGAGTGGTTCAGTGTGCATCTTGGGTAGATATCTTCTCATCTTTCATTATATCAGGGAAGTTTTCATCCAACAAATCTTCAACAATTCTCTCTGTATTTACTGTTATCCTCCCCTGTTCTGGTACTCCAATTACTTGTGGGTTATTCCTCTTGATAATCAAGTCCCACATAATTCTTAGAGTTTCTTCATTCTTTAAAATTCTTTTATCTGATTTTTCCTCAGATAAGTTGATGTCAAGTCTTTAGCTTCAGTCTCAGTAATTCAGACTTCCATTGCCTCATTCTGCTCCTGTGACTTCTATTGAGTTGTCTGATTCTGAAATTTTATTGTTAATCTTCTAGATTTCTGTTTGCTGTCCCTCTGTGGATTCTTGCAGCCTGTTAAATTTGTCATTATTCTTTTCTCTAATTTTCCTAAGTTCCTCTATTGCTTTGTCTGTGTGTTCCTTGGCTTGGTCTGCATTTTGACTGATCTCTTGAAGAGTTCTGTATATTAATCTTTTGTATTCTACCTCCAGTAATTCCAAGAAGTTCTGTTCCTCTGGAAAATTTCTTGATTCTTTGTTTTGGGAACTTGCTATAGCCATCATGGTCTGCCTCTTTATGTGATTTGATATTGACTGTTGTCTCTGAGCCATCAATAAGTTATTATATTTATTTTTTTTATGTTTGCTTATTGTCTTAGCTTCTTGTTTTGTTTTGTTTTGATATGCCCAAGTAGGCTGCTCGTGTGAGCTAGTTTGATTATTGGCTTGAAGCTCTAATGTCCTTTCACCAGGTGGTTAGCTCCGTTACTAATATGTGAGCCCAGGAGTCCATTTACTTTTCTCGTATGGATTCAGCTCAGGTATCCAGGTAGTTGGTCACCAAGTGTGCAGTGCAGGGTCTCACCTACAGTCCTAGATGGGCATGGGTGATTGGGATAGGCACAGGTATCTGGCTATAGTAGGGGGTCACATGCTGAGCAAGGCAGGGAGCTGACAGCTGCCCCTGAGTGTCTGGATGGAAGGCATATCCCTGTTCCCTAGAGCGTATAGGTGGGTAGGTTTTACAGCTGGATGATGGGTACCCAGTGTCGTTGGCTGTAAGGATTGAGAGGCACCACTTATTCTTGGACCCCTGTTGTGAGTGGCTAGGTGGCGTGAGTGGAGCCACCAGTCCTCAGGCCCCTGATGTGGGTTGGTGAGGACCCTGCCTGTTGGGGAGAGTGGTGTCAAATGTCACGAACCCACCGCTTCATGATATAGCTGATACAGTTGAAGTTACGCTGCAGGTATATACCTTGTTGTACTGTGCTTATTAGGGCCTACACTGTTGAAATGGGCCCACACAAGTGTATGCAGGGGTGAAAGGCATTCAAAGTCCATGGGCCCCTTATGACTGTGTCTAGGCCAAGGAGCTGTGCCTACCCTGTGTTCCCGGCTTGGGGGAGCTGGCAGATTATTTTTTCCTGTTTGTTAATTTGTTCTGTCTCCAAGGCTGGGAGAATGCTCAGGGCACATGATGGGTCCTACTTCTGGCCCAGGGGATGCAGCAATCACTGAAGCCAGCCTGGGACTCTGTGCAGAGCGAGGAGGGGGCAGGTAAATGGGAGAGAGATTTTTCCCAAAGGAGGTGTTGTTTTTTTTTTGTTTGTTTGTTTGTTTTTGTTTTTAAAGGGGGTGTTTTTTGATCCATGTGGTAGGTCAGACACATGTACATATCTTTTCTGATTGAGCGCCTCTTTTCACTGGTTCTGGAGTCCCAAGTAGACTCTTTGCCACTAGGTCTCTCCGGATGTGGAAAACGCCTCCCGAGCGCCACTGCTTACCTCACCGCATACACCAGCTGATCCAGCCTAAAGGGTGTCGGCTCCTGCCAGGTCAGGTCTGGCAACTCCTTGCTGTTTCCAAACCATCTCTCCCTCCCACTGCTGTGCAGTCTGATTCCTCAGCTTTGCCTTTGATGTTCAGGGCTCCTAGAGTGTATAATCGATTTGGGTCTTTGTTGTAAGAGGGACCACTGGAAGTGTCTGACTACTCCCCCATCTTGGCCCCACCTCCCTGAATTATCATATTTTAGAATTAAGTTTTTTCTTTATAACTTCTGTCATCCATGTTGTTTGGAAAATTCAAAATTATTCTGTTTATTTCTAAATTCTCAGATAGTTTGGATGAGATTGCATGAGCTTCTGTTATTTTTCAGAATAATGCTAACAAAAACCATTTAGGATAGTCTAATTTTCAAACTTGTGAATAGAGTTATGTGTGTGTTTTTTGAATTACGGTTCAAATAATCGGTAAGACATGGTCTTTTCATTACTAAGAACTAGAAAGAACTGATAACTTTATGATTCTGAGTGGAAGGAAAGACAAATAACAAGTAAGTTATAAAGATGAAATATATTGGGAAAATATCTTTTATTTATTTTCTAATCTGTGTTATTTCTTTTTAAATTCACATTTAAATTTCCGAGGATAGCTACCATTTTCTTATCGGTTTGAAAATAAAAGAGCTCAGTGACATGAATAATCTTTGGCAGAGAGTGCAGAGGCTGGTTGAGAAGCAGTATAATAGCTTTCTTTTTTTTTAAGATAAGAGATAAAGCAAGGAATTATGGCGTCTGTTGAGGTGGCATTATGGGAGAAAGTCCGCCTGGAAACATGGCAACAGAATGGTTAGATAAAGTGATTATGGAATGCTTCTAGGGTTAGATATCAAACAGTATATTAAATGCCTTTTAATTTGGGGGTAGGAATAGGGTAGGAAGAGAAAATTGCTATTTTTACTTGGGAAGATATGAGAATAAGTCCAGAATGATACTTTAAATAAAATTGAGAAAAAAAAAGATACTTATAAAAAGGTTGAAACTCCTGGGATAATTATAGTGGTTAAAAGTACATGTAAGGAGACTTTATGTTTAGAGCTGAGAAATGATTAAGCAGTTGGATAGGGGAAAATCCCTAGGTTTTAATGAACTATGATTGGGCTGTAATATTTTTAAGTTAGCGTAAGATTAGAATATAGTAGTTGAAACCATGAAGTAATCCTTTAACTATATTCTACAGATAGTATAACTGCTTTTAACTCTTTGTGAAAATATTGGAAAGGAAGAATAATGAAAACTAAGGAAAATTTGGAAAATAAGTCCAGTGAGCAAAATTTAAGGGGATTAGAATTTTGGAGAAGCAAATGGTTGATAATTTTAATAAGCATGTTTACATCTATTGAAGCAATGTATAAAATTGTATTACTATATTATTATAATTATATTAAAAAATCTACATAAGAAAACACTACAAGAAATTACACAAATATTAACAGTGATTACATTTAGTTGGTGAAGCTTGGATGGTTCTTTTCTACTTTTCTGTTTTTCCTAAGAAGCCTTTGTATTAAATTTCTGGTCACAAGTGAGAGAAGCAGTTCAGACTAGCTTAAGCAAAAAGAGAAGTTATTATCTGATATGAATTAAAAAATTCCAAGAACATGCATTGGCTCCAGGTCTGCCTGGACAATGTGCTTATATGATAGTGTTAGCAATTGTCTTTGTCCATCTTTTACCTCGGTTTTTCTCTCAGTTGCCTTCATTCGAAGGCACTTTCTTCTCAGATGTTCCAAGATGGCTATTCATAGCTCAAGGCTTCCATCCTAGTAGCTTAGAAAGCCCTACAGAAAGAAAAGTACCTTTTTCCCAGTAGATCCAAGAACAAAATCCCTGGGCAGATGCCTGTTTGCCCAGCTGAGTTACTTGCCCATTTCCTGGACTAATCACTGTGGCTCTGATTAGGCAGTCCTGGGTTGTTACCACTACTGCAGCATAGCATTAGAGCCCAGGACAAAGACAAGAGAGCTAAAGAGTTTACGAAGAGCTTGGTTTGGGGGATGTATTACTTTGACATTGACAGCTATGAATGTGTTCTGCCCACCCCATCCCCTTGCCTCCCCTCCCCTCAAAAATGATTAATGTGAAGGAGATACGATTGGAGGTGTAAATGTCTTTCTTACCTTTGAGGCTGGGAGAATGAAGGGAGAGTTAACAAACAGAGTGGTTTCCATCAGCCAGGTCCTTCATGAGGAGTTTGGCAGGCTGTCCTTAAACCTCAGGCTACAGAGTGAGAGACTCCTTTTTGCCTTTCACCAACTAAAGGAGTTTAGCCGTTAAGGATATCCTGGCAACGAGACCTGTGTACCAGTAAGCCACCAGAGAAAAAGAACTTGCATCTCAGCAAGAGAGATGAGAACAGATTGAATAATCAGAACACATTCCCCATGAAAAAGAACTCTCAGAGTTAGATGAACACTTGAGTTTTTTAAATCATGAAAAGTACTTAAGGAGATTTACATGTAATTTGGAAAAGTCTTCCTAGAGCTTAAAAATATGTTTTTCAAACTAGAAAGTTTACAAGAAGAGGATGGTCGCAGTTGAGACTTGAATTATAGCTAGACCAAGTGCAGAAATAACCTTAAAGTACAGGACTGAAGCATCAAGAGATAGAAAACATGAAGGAAAAAGATAAGAGACTTGAAGGGTGAGTAATAGTTGACCTAGTAGCAGAAGAAGGAACAGATGGAGATAGGAAGCAATTAAATAATATTAGAAGGTTTCAGCTGAAGACTTGAACCTACACATTGGAAGGGTTTGTTGAGAAAAGACACATTCCTAACCCTAGCCTGATAGTATTGATTTTATAGATAAGGAGAAAATTTTACACATCCAGGCAGTAAGATGAGGTTATCTGCAGAGGATGTTGGGGGGAGGGGTAGGTAGGCAGTGGTAGGTAAACATTAGATATCTTATCTGCAGCGTTATAAGCTAGAAGAGTGACGTCTCCAGTCTAATGAGAGAAAAGGACCATAACCTAAGAATTGTGTACTCAGCCTTCATATCAGTTATCTATCAGGATTAAAGAAGTTTATCCCAGAACATTCAGAGACTCAGAAAGTTTATTACTGACAAACGTCATAGAGAAAATTACTTTAGGGGAAAGACCTTTAGCCAACTAACAGATGAGCCAGAACAGAACCCCCAGTATAGTATGAGAGGAGGTGAAAGGGAAAAGAGATTGTGATGAGCAATGCATTTTGATATACATGAATTTATGAAAACGAATAACCTGAGGATAAGTAACACCTCGAAATATCTTTCATGGATGGGGGTGAAATAAAGACATTGTCAGGGAAACAAATGAGAGAATTTGCCACCAGTAAACCCTCACTAAAGGAAATCCTAAAGGAAGGTGCTTTACACAGAAGGAGGCCTGAGATGTAAGAAGGACTGAGATGATAAAGGAATGAAAAGCAAAAAAGTGGTCAATCTTTGAGTAAGTGTAAAAGAACATTAAATTTTAAGCCCTTATGGGATTAAAAAGGAAAAAAATTGTAGTATTAAGATACAAGGCAACAATAATAAGCAAGAAAGGGTGAAAATAGGTTAGAGTGTTCTAAGATCTTTTAATGAGCAGCTGTGACTTTTATTTGCCCAGAATACAGAATAGAATGTAGAACAGCCTTTTAGCTTTTCAGTCAGACATGGAATATTTTGAGTTTTCAGGTCATGAGACATTCATATTCAGTGTAAATATAAAATGCATTATGTACCAAAATAGAATTACTTTTATCTGTTTCTGTTACTTTGAATTATCATACCCTTGTTGCTTTTCATTGGTCAGCAGTTAACAAATATCTTCATTATTATTAATATCCCTTCTGATGCCCACCCAGCCCCATCCCACACTGCTTCTTTGAGGTATCTTTCTTAATAGTGTGGCTCTGTAGGCTTCCAAGCTTTTCTTCTGTATATTTGCAAAGATATGCATAATTCCATTGGTTCAGTGAGTGAGTGAGTTTTTTGTTTCACATAATGTTCTGTGCCTTGCTTTATTTATTTTATATCTCTTTAGATCCTTCCATGCCAATGCACATTATGTGTTTCGTTCTTAAGTGAAGTTTTGAATAGAAGGGATATGCCATACTTTACTTGACCATTCCTATAGTCTGTTATTAATGTAATACAAATTAAAAAACGTTTGGTGCAGAGAACCTCATTTTTAGCAGAGTGTGCCATTCTGTGAAACCTAATTCAGCTCTGAATTATAATTTTTAAATCCATTAAATATTTTGCATTAGTATCTTCCATTGAGAGGAAAAAGATAATTCAGATGCAGTAAATACCTTAGGAAAAAACATCTGGGTTATCTTTTCCCACCCCAATGGAGGACACTAATTTTAGTCATTGTAAGATGTGTTTGATGATAAGAAATCTGAGTATTACATATATAGAGGGTTTTGTTGGGGGTAAAAGCACTATTAAAATACCTATAATAAAAAGAAAATTTTACTTTTTCTCAATAGGCTTGTAAAAGTGCCATATTATTTCATTAAGTACTTTATTATTGAAAAGATCCATGGGTGTCACAAGCGGTTTGTGATCAGCTTTTAACCTAAAGGTTGGCAGTTCGAACCCACACAGGTGTGCCATGGAAGAAAGGCCTGGCAATCTGCTCCCATGAAGATTACAGCCAAGAAAACCCCATAGAGCAGTTCTACTCTGTAACACATGGGGTCACAGTGCGTCAGAATCGACTCCATGGTAACAGGTTTGGTTTTGGGTTTTAATAATTAGTAGCTAAGAATTTGGTATAAAAAGCCCTGGTAGATTATTCTCTGAGTGTTAAACTTGATATGGTAATAATCGTAATGATAATAACGGTAGCTAATACTTATTGAGCATTAATTTTATTTTGGGCACTTTCTGTGGATTACCTCATTTAATTCTTTCAACAATCCTGTTAATAGGAGGTACTATTATTGTCTCTGTTTTACAGCCTATAAAACTAAGACTTAAAGAAGTTATATAACTGCCTAAAGCTTTACAGTTGTGATCAAAGTGAATTATAAACTCCCACTTTAATCATTTTTACAGCTTATTTTAATAAGATAGACAGCAGTATTTGAAAGAAAAGCTACTAGAATCATGAAACTTTTTGTAGTGAGTTTTTTTTTTAAATGGGTATGTATTACTTTTCTCTTTAGGTTCACAATATTCTTGCAGAAATGGTGATGGGGGGAATGGTATTGGAGACCAACATGAATGAGATTGTTACACAAATCGATGCACAAAATAAACTGGAGAAATCTGAGGTAAGAGTGGAGAATGCGCTAATTAATGAGGATTCCAAGCATGATCATAAATTATGCATCATTTGTAGTGTTCACTGTTCGTCCTTCAGTATCACCTTTAGGTACAGCTGATACGCTTATTCTCTTAAAAGAAAATGGAATATGCCCATTATAGTATGTTCAGTGTTCCGGGACTAGTGACCAGTATCCACCTAATAGCTTTGTGTATTTGCCTTTTAGCCACAGCCATAATTGCCTTGGGTCATAAGTACAATTCCAAATTTTTATTGCTTAAAAAAAGAAGTGTTTATTTGAATAATGAAAGCCAATATTTGCTTTAAAAAATTTTAGTCAGTACTAATTGTCATGGAAATCCCAGAATTGATATTTTAAGGATATATAAATTCAGTGTTATAAAACTGTTTCTGGAAAGGAAGGGAGACAAGATGGCATTGTCATGAGGAAGTAATGCTATAAGTTGTAAAAGGTGATTAACAAGTGAGTGCAGCATTGAAAATAGAACTTCATTCCTTTAATCTTAATTCTGGATCCTTCAGAAAGGTCACTGACAAGTTAGTTAAATCCTATACTTTATACTATGACGTGTATTCATGGCTTTTATTGGATTCTATAAGAGAAAGATTTGGTTTATTATACTTGGCTAATTTTGTGCTGTTAGATTGAAACAGATTGGTAAAATGAGGACCAACCAGCGCTTTAGCATTGTATAAAACCCTTCTTTAGAATTTTTAGTGATTCTACCCTCAAGTACTAGGCTGAATATAGCAACAGGTGCTATAGCTGAGCCACTCAATTTCACATCATTTTGGTTGTTTCTGATTACCAAAGCAGAGGTTCAGAAAGATGGATAGTCTCAGTATCCCATTCAACACTATACTTGTTTGAGAATACTTCTTACCTTTGGTGTCTGTACTCAACCTAGACTGAAAAAGTAAATTTTGTTTATAATTTTTAATATAAATACAAGTGTTTTGTTGATTTAAAGTAAATATTCCTATAAAAACATCAAGGTATCAAATACGTCAGCATTAACTTAGAACAGGTGAGTTCCGAGGAATTTGTATCTTGTTGGCATTTTAAAGAATCAATTTGAACACAGTGCTATGCTCATTAGGGTTGAATGAAACACAGGATGATGAATAAATATGAAATCTGAGGGTTAGAAACAGTCAAAGCTTTATGTAAAAATTTCTCCAGTTTTTCATTTTACATTTAATAGTCCTGCATTTCTCCTTATCTAACTTTACTATTCCTATTGGTTTCCCAAGGAGAGGCTTGTAATGGTGAAGAAGAACTTAAAATCATGACGTTGTAAAATAACTATATATTTTATGTGTTCTATGGGCAATATTTTAACTGAGGAAAACATAAGCTAGGTTATTAGAGAAGTTTTTGCTTTAGGACAAGGAAAAGGACTCAGAATATTTGTAATGTACTATTTAGTATAGTTGCTTTGTAATATATTATTTAGTGTAGTAAAAGATTTATTATAAATCGTAAGCTATCATTTTTAAAGTCTTAAAATGAATAACTTGAAATGTATGTAATCTTTTAAACATTGCTTTACAAAACTGTGTGGTTTTAGATTTTAAATGCCAAGGAACAATGACCTAACCCATTAATAATCAGCCTAAAATGAATGGCTATGTGATAATTTGTGAATTCTGTGTAATCATCTGTAAAAAATATATTGACTACTTGTCTGGTATTTTCACATTTCCAGGTACTAACTCCTTTCCATTGGTGGTGTCCTTTTTTTTTTTCTTTTGCTCCTTAGTGTTCTGTGCATAATATTGACGTAAGTCATGAAGGATCTATAGTAATTGCATAATGGATATTTCCCTTTTGATTGTCCAGTAAAACTTTAACAAGGCAGTTTTTCTTATCTAAAAGAGCAGTAAATGCAGAATTTACATTTTAGATTGCAATAGTTATAAGAATACCATTAACTATATGAGAATACTTTCTAAAAAATCCTTTCACAGAAACAGTACCATTTAAAATAGCTTAGAATACTGATAAATACTTCTATTATTCATCCATTGATCATCTTTTAACATATATGATTAGTTGTTATCTGCTATCAAATTAGTTTTTCTTTTTGTCCTTTGCAAGAAAGTATGGTTTAAATCCTTTTTATTGGGGATAAACCACATTATACATTTATCAAGTGTTTCTCTGCATGTGATGTTTGCTGAGAATTTTAACTCTCAAATAGGATTTTGAGTCAAAGTGAGGCCATTTAGTCCTGATCATATTTTAAGAAATCATGTGGAAATTATGTTTACTTTGTATAATTTTTCAGTAGTTTGTGTATATTTTAAGTATGTTTGGAAGGTTGTCAGCTTAATCCCAGACAAAATGAAATCCCAAAAGTTTTAATGTGAGTTCCCTTTCCATGGTCTTTTATCTGGTTAACTTTAGCAGATGTATGACTCTGAAGAATAATCCAAAATTATTTGAGAGCAACAAGTAAACTTTTGTTAATCTGGCTCTAACTAAATTTCAGTTAAAATTTATTATGTAAGCAAAAACTTACCAAGAAAGACTTAATTAAAACTCAGATCAGAATAATTGATGATTATAACTGGTTATATTTTTAATTCATATAAGTACTTTTTTAGGAATAGTATTTATCTTTTAAAAATCAATGTGGGTATAATTAAGGTACAGCTTTTAAAATATAACATGAATCTAGATGCCTTTACATTTTCAGAAATCAAAGATTTTATTATATTGTCTTAAAGATAGTACATTTCCAGTGATAGATGAAAGTGAAGCAGTTTAATTCCCAGTACCTAGACAAGTAGAAGCAAAGATCTCGCAGATCCTTAATGAGAGGAGAAGCAAAGATAAGCTCTGAATGTATTTTCGTCTATTCTGCTTTGATAGAAAAATGGTGTACCTTAACATTGGGTTCTGTGGCCAAAAGGGTGTAAGCTGGGAGGTTGGTGGGGTTTTGGGGAAGTGTAAGAGACACCCAGAAATCTGCCAAAGAATAAAAGGGCTCCCTGTGGGTGGAGGTAGACGGGTGGGGATGGGGAGACTTATTAGCTTTTATGTGTTTTGTGTTATTTTTAAGATGGCTAAATGAGTCTGAATATAGTCACTACTTTTTTAAAGTCAGTCTCTTTTTCCGAACATCGTGATCTTTCTAGCTCTTTCCATTCTTCTCTCTTACAGACCTTTATCTTTCAGTCTCCCAGACAGGACAGGTAGACAAGGTATTGCTGACTTTGAGAAAAATGTACTGTAACAAAGGGAAAGCAAAATGACGTCAAAAACAATTAATTATTTAGGCCAGACTCAAAAATTCTTTGTGTTAATAAACCCATACAGTCCCTGTAGCCTATTTTCCATTCTAGTTCCTCCTTGTAGTTTCTTCATCTTTTATTGGACTTAGTGTATTTTACTAGTGTATCATTGATGTCATGTTTGTTGTGTTTTGTCTGCCTGCATTGTAAAAGGAAAGTTTAATTTTTTTTTAAACATTGTCATTTAACTGACAAATTACATTTGTAGAAATGACAATTTATCTCGTATATAAAACCTTAGTGTTTGAGTGTCATATGGCAGAACCAATCTTAATTTAACTCTCAGAGGTATTTTCTTTTTTTATCTGTAAATTAGGATTTTAACATAAAATTGCCTGCTGGGTTTTGAAAGCTGTGAATTTAAAAATCAAAAAGCTGAAACTTTATAATTTTACATACAAAGTGGCAAGCAGTGAAGGCTTGAAATAGTTGACTGTTAAAATAAATAGTACTTTTTCCCCTAAAATGGTTTTCAGTTCCAGAGTCTTAACAGAATTACCTTTACAGTTTTGACTAAACAAAACAAAACAAAAAAAAAAAAAAAAAAACCCTTTGCTGTCAATTCCAACTCATAACAACCCAACAGTTTTGACTAGCAGGTGCATATTAAAAGTGACCAACAAAATTGGATTAGAAATCTTCTAAAACTTGTATTAAATGCTCTAAAAATTGAGTTAAATACACCAACCAAATGAAAAGGATTTCTATTGTAGCATACCTCCTTACATCTAAATGTTTCATAATCAGACTCAATAAAATATTGTAAATATTGTAAACCCTGAACATTATTGCAATGCATACTGACAAAGATAGAAATGTTTGCATAGACTCCTAACAAAAAGAGGCAGTGATGGTTTAGTGGTAGAATTTTTGCCTTCCATCTGGGAGACCTGGATTCGATTCTCGGCCAATGCATGTACAGTGCAGCCATCACCTGTCTGTCATTGGAGGCTTTTGTGCTGCTATGATCTGAATAGATTTCAGTGGAGCTTCCAGACTAATACAAACTAGGAAGAAAGGCCTGGCAGTTTACTTCTGAAAAATCAGCCAATGAAAACCATATGGATCACAATGGTCCCATCCCATTGTGCATGGGGCTGCTGTGAGTCAGAGGCCACTCAACAGCAGCTAACAACAACAGCAGCTTTACACATTTTCTTCTGGTATTGAGTCCTATGGAGGAAAAAATAAATCTATAAACTTAGCAAGTTAAATCATTAGTCATTAGAATAATTCACTGGGAATTTGGCATTGATTTTTAGCCACTAAATTATTACTCACTGGACATGTGTGAGAAACAAGTAGTACAGAGATGGCTTTATAATCTCTTATCCTGCAGTGAGCTTGTGCGCCATGTCATGAAGCTGGAGTACCAGTTTGGTCTCTGGATCCCATGTTACTTTATCCCTGATAAAGAAAATACATAGTGGCCGCATTCAGTACATTGATCCAAATTGCTGCCAGTTTGTATGTTCCAGTCTTTAATTTATGTTGAACTTCTCTTCTCTAGCAAAGAGTAATCAATACTTAGATCTCTTAAATTCCATCACTAGAACTGGTGATTGGCTTTTTAACAAAGCAAATTTCTATTTTCAAGGAGTAGAAGATAAGAGAAGTAGATACAGATACAGATGGTTGGAAGGTCAGCTAGTTAAGTGTACTGTTATTTTTTCTTTTATAAAATTACTGTGAGGACTCCTGAGAGATCTCTTGTAAAGGTAAAACTAGTTATATTAAATCCATGAATGCCACTGGTCTGCTGTATTTATTTCATGCAGGCAAATCCTATCTTAGAAATTAAAACTATAACAGAAGACAATCTATATAAGAGGACTAGTTATTTGGAAGACTTTTCAGTTTTTAAACATTCTAATTCTGATAAATTTTTTTATAAAATGGCATAGTTCTTGCTCACTAGAGGAATGTCCTCAGCATTTCTAATCTCATTACAATTTCAGTATTAAATTGCTGCCTTCAAAGCAAAGAAGAAGCCTGTTACATGTCCCCCAGGTTAAAAGTTATTCTACCTCACATTCAGAAGTTAAAATACCGAAACTGTCTGTTTTGCTCAAAAACATGCTTTCAAAATCTGCCATCATTTTGTTAATGATTTTGAGTCTCAAACCATTTAATACTGTGTTTATTAATGTTGGTGTTCTTTTTACCACTTTGCTGTTAGGTCAAAATTATAAACATGCATATGGCAACTTCCAGCGAGAAGGATGGGTAAAGGTTTTAGTTTGTGCAAATTATTTCAACTACCATCTTATTATGCTATATTTCAAGCTTGAGAAAACATATTTTAAGATGGTAGAATGGTATTTTGTGTTAAGATAACATAAATATCTAGATTATTACTTTCCTTTTCCTTTCAAGAAAGTTAGTTGCTTATTGCATGAAGAAAAGGGAGCTTTCAGGTTCTTTGAAATATATTTTATTAATGCTGCTTTTTTTAGTTTTGCTTGCACATATTTTGTTTATTTTTGGGTCTGGCAATTTAAAAACAAAATAAAAAAAAAATCATATCCATCCATTACTATCTTTGTGATTCAAGTGCTTGAAATTTCCAAGAGTATGTCTGTATAAGTCTTCTATCTGTTTGGCCTCATTTTGGTATACTTGCAGACTTCATTTTGTTTTCTTTCTCTTAATTCTGTTAATTTATTTAATCTCATGGGAGAGAAAACGTGGTCATTCTTTTATATACTGTACTTCATTTTTCCATCCTCTTCATACTCCTAACTGCTTTGAATTCATATATTTGTTTTTGTTAGTGGAGTTGCTGCAGTTTATCTGCCATGGTGGTGCTCAAGTATAACATAGATGGAAACAAGTTATTTCTCCAGTAGGAATTAATTCTTTATTTCTGCTTTGTGCCAGCTCTGTAATATTAAATCTTTAAGGCTGCGTTGTAGTATCAGAAATATCTTACTTTTACATTTTAATTTGTACATACTACTAAATCAGGTCAACTTAATTCTGGTAAATTTTAAAAAATTAAGTGTTAGTAAAAGTTATCTTGTTGCTTTGAGTATATCTTTCTGGAAAAAAAACTAAACTAAGGTAAAAATTTCTTTACACTTCTGTTACAAACTGATTACCTCTTTTACATTTTAAGCTTTAATCAAAATGTTTCAGACTTCTCTTCATGAAGGTCTGGAAATGAAATTTGTTTTATAGCAGTTTTGGTGTTGACTACCTGATTAATATGAAGTCTTTTTTTAAAAAAAAAAAAACACCAATACATATATATACATAATCATCGATAGCTCATTTAAGCATCTACTTATCAACAGTTTTTCTTGTATTTTTCCTCATATTTTTTATTCCTCTATGACTTCTATTTCTTAAAATGTTACTTCAATTAATTGAAGTACATATTATAATTTTTTTTATTTCCCTAACATTTAAATTCATGATATACTTCACAAAAGTATTGAACATGCTTGAGAAATAATTTGATTCTCTTAATTCATTTGCGTGTTCTGAATAGTTACCATTCTTTGCATGTCTATGGCTTGCTGCTTATGTTTAGAAGAATTGTACTTTGTTGTACTTAGAAACTTCTTTTGGTTTTACATAATAAGGACGTGGCACATGTATGCTACTTAAATCGGTTGCTGTAATGACTTTATGTATTCTCATTAGCAGCCAACAGTCAACACCATTGTTGGTCACAAAGAAAACAACTTAATCTAATGAAACTTAACTGGATACATTTTTCATTCTCATTTTATTTGCTTAAGTTTAGTTTAGTTGTTCATGGTACAGGGTATTATGGAAGAGAAGACTTCATGACATTTTATTTTAATACTGAAAAAGTGTTTTTACTATTTATAAATGTAAAGCATGGCATCCAGTAATACACACACACTGACATTTTTTTCTCTCCCTCTCTCACTCAATAAGTCTTTAATAATTCATAACTTTAAAAATATTTATATTAAAATGTTTTATCAATACTTTCCAATGCATTTGTATCCTGTTTAGAAATTCTGAAGTAAAAGTAGTGACAAATTGTTCTTTTAGTTAGAAAAATTACCAAGTCCTTCTACCTGGAAAAATAGTACTCCTTCCAAGATGTCGGTAATTTTATAAAACAGTTTTGTTCACTTGGCAGTCAGCATACTTCCTGGTAAAAAAGGAGCCAAAAGATGGTAACCCTTCTTGAACTGGGTTCTTTTTTAATCATAAACTATTCTAAATTTCGCTAGCTAGAAGTTAAAGCTTGAAATGTCAAAGACCCTTTTGAATGTGATACATGTTACACTAAATAATATTCAGTTGTATCTCTAACATCTTTTTGGATTATGGGAGGGAAGTGGGATATTAAACAAAACTTCATTTCTTCAGGTAGGTATAAGTGTAGTAGTCAAACAAATTTTTAGTTATACATTGAAAACCATTAAATTATAAAAATTGCATTCCTCAGCCCTAATCTCTCTATAATGGGGTATGGAGTTTTTTGTCCATATCACCCTTATCATTGCCTGTGTGGACCATATCTATTACTAACACTATTTTACTGATTTTTCTATTATTTCCAATTTTGAATTGATAATTCATGGCTTTTATTTCATTGCTTAACAATGTTTGTATCCTTTATTCAGCAAATAGTTTACACTGGCCTATTTTGTATCAGTCAAGATTTTTCTCAGGTAACAGCTTTATTATTATTATGTTTTTAATTAACAAAAGAGGTAGGGTTATATAAGAGAAAAAAACTAAAATTTTGAAAGGGGACTTTAAAACTAGTATTTCTAATTATGTGGAGATTATGGAAGATTTGTTTTTGTTACTTAACTATCTGTGCAAAATGATGCCACTGAACTCAGATGTGCTTGTTGGCTTTATTATATAGCCTGAATAAAAATTGAATGACATCTAATTGGTATATAAATTAAACCTTAAATGTGAAAGCTGTTGATGTAGCTGTTTGAGAAAAATGATATATATGCATTTTTCTTTTATTTTTAAGCATATTTGCTTTCAATATTATTTCACAAATTATAAATTTTGCTAACTAAGAGGAAAGCTAAGTATTGCACAGTATGGTACTTACCGAAGAATTTGAAATTTATTTATTTATACTACCTCTTGCATCTATGCTATTCTTTCTCTAAATTTGTATACTGTAAACTGAATATATGTTGTTGGGTCTACTTTATATGATAAAATTTTTTAGTCTTTATATTTTTATTAATGAATTGAAGGGTTTGAAATGTCCTCTTTTTGCAGTTTCATCTTTAAGCAGAACTATTTCTCTTTGGATTAAAGAGCCTGATTTTTTAAAATGTTCTAGAACTTTCCTAGAAAAGCTTAGAAGAGCCCCCACAATTTTTAAAAATACATATATTTTTAATTTTTGTTGTTTATAAATGTTTAAGGGTTTAGCCCTGAGTAAAGAAACTAAACAAGCATGATCTATTACTTTCAGTTATTTCACAACATATATTGATAATCAATGTCATTTTAAAAGGAAAAAAAAAAAAACTATCATGATTCTTGCAAGAAATGTTTAATAAGGAAACTATTGTAAAATATGCTTTCTGCTTATAAGTTGGTTACATCAAGACATAGGTAAAGATGTAGCTCTTGTCACTTGAATATTGTATATAACATCAAGGTAGTACGTGTTATTTTGCATATAAATCTTTACACTGTGATCATTGCATGTATTCACTATATTTTTAATGTGTCAATTGTTTTCTCTGTATAGATTAGTATTTCAAAGTAACCATCCCATACCAATTCAAACTACCATCTGATCTCTAAGCTTTTTGTATGAAAATCTTTTATCATTGTCCTCCATTGTGAATGTTTTATGATGAGCTACACCTGAGTTGTACATTTTCTTTTTCTTTTATTTGCTTCTGTATACAGGCTGGCTTAGCAGGAGCTCCAGCCCGTGCTGTATCAGCTGTAAAGAATATGAATCTTCCTGAGATCCCAAGAAATATTAACATTGGTGACATCAGTATAAAAGTGCCAAACCTGCCCTCTTTTAAATAAAAAATTAAAAAGGCTACTCCCAGGTAAAATCCAGTGGGGGGAGTCATCCAAGTTTACCACACAGTTGTTGACCAAAAATAGAGGAGGAGTGTCTTAACCTTTGCTCTTGGATATAAGTCAAGGTACTGTATAGAAGTTGTGTAAAGTCGGTATGTGAAGTTCAATGTTGCTTTTCTTGCTCAGTGATTTTAAAGAAATTGAGTAGTTCCTGTGTGATTTTTTTTTTCTTTTCTAAACTACATTCCTGTGCCCACTTAAGGCATGCTTCTATGTATTGGCTACTACAGTATTTTGAAAAGTGTTTGAGGTATTTCTTTAATTATGTACAACCCAAAATGTTGATGTTTTATATGGATCACAAGTACAGCATTCCTTAATTCCTTCTGCTGTTTGTCATAATTGTTATTTAAAGAACCAACTATGTATTGCATGAAAACCTTATGACCTTTTTCTCTTAGTTTAAATAAACTCCAAGGTAACTGGACTTAGAAGCACCTTTCTGTTTGCCTGATATCTACTTTAGCAATAATTTTTTTTAATGTCCCTCTGACTCAACAGAGTAAATAAAAGTATATTTTATCACTGTTAAGCAGCTGTTAATGTTGATTTATTTAATTTTAAATCATATCTTTAATATTCAGAAACTCACTAAACTATTCTAAACTCAATTATTTTACAAATTAAGAGTAGTGTAGCTCATAGCATATTGTATACAATGGAGTCTGGAGTGGGAGATGACAAATCTTTTTCTAAAATATATACAGTAAAACATGCGAAAGCCAGAACCTGGGTAAGGCAGAAACCTGTCAGAGAAGGAAAATGCAAATATTTTCCACTAAATAGAGAGTGATAGAAAAGTAGTAACTGCTCCCTGTCAATGGGCCCTGGTGGCACAGTGGTTAAAGCACTCAGCCGCTAACTGAAAGCTCGGTGGTTTAAACCCACCAGCCACTCCCAGGGAGAAAGATGTGGCAGTCTGCTTCCGTAAAGATTACAGCCTTGGAAACCCTATGGGTCAGTTCTACTCTGTTCTGTAGGATCACTATGAGTCAGACTCGACTCGATGGCAGTAGTTTTATGGCATCCTGACAAAGGTGGAAAACTTGGGAGACCCAGAAAAAACAACACAATCTTGTTGAGTTCCAGCTCTCACAGGTTTCACTGTATTGAGAAATTGCAAAATCTCTTTTATTTGCATTTTAAGCATTGTATCTCATCCCTTCATACCTAGATGATGAAAAATAATTTCAGCAAATACTTTGTTCATTTTGAACACAAAAACCTTTAGGGCTCTACTTGACTATTCCCATCTCAAAGTCAAGGCTAAACTAATGTTTTCTTAAGTCCCAACACATATTCTAATTTCTCATAATTGGCCCACGTTTTCTTAGTTGGTATTGTGAACTGTGAGTTTCCCCTTCCAGTTAAACCAAGACTTTCCTTTCAGTACTAGTCCCCACTCCCCAAATGTTCTCCTTGAAATACTTCCTTGGATTTGTGGCATGTGTGAATTATAGTCCATGAACTCTGGGCTGTAAGGAAAAGTCACTTTATTTTTTCTAAATAAAATTAACCTGGCTCTAAAACTCGTCCTATTGAAATGATAGGAAATTCGGTTTATGATTATTGGACTTTCCATCATCTCAGAGATACGTAAAAGTTCTAGAGGAAGATTGTACAAAGCAAAAATTATGGGAGGTGTCCTGGTCTTCAGCCATTCAGCAAATGTTTATTAAGTGCCTGCTGTACCAGGTGAACAAGTCCCTGTCCTCTTGGAGCTATATATACAGTACCACACACAGCCCTGGCAGTGCCTTTTTTTTTTTTTCCCCCCTCCTCTTTGTTTTGTGGAGAAAAAATTATGGGAAGACTACATTTTGGTTTGGTTAGGATATGTCAAAATTAGGAAAACCTCTGAGACAGATTGTACTTAACCTCTAGAAACAGACAAAAGGGTTTCACTTGCCATTATTTTCTAACAAATACAATGCCCAAACAACAAACCTACCAATCTAATCTACCTTCCATCTTTCATTTCTTCCGTTCTGCTTTTCCTTCCTCCCTTTCTTCCCCTCTTGTCTCCTCCTTTTCTCAGTTATGTGCCAGGCATTGTTCTAGGTACTGGAATATAGGAGGGAACAAAACAGACAAAATTTATATTGGAGCATAAACTCATTTGGGGGCAAACAAACAATAAATATATAGTATGTCAGGTGGTGACAAGTGTTATGGAGAAAAATAAAGCTGGTAAAAGGGATAGGGAGTGGCAGGGTAGGGAGTGGGTTGAGCTGTCAACGTGTTGCATAGAGTAGGTAGTGGAAGACATCGCTGATGAAGTGAAAAGACCTGAAGGAGGTAAGGGAGAACCATGGGGAAAAAGACCTACAGACCCATTGATATGGACCATCCAGATCACCCTCCACTGAAGCTCTTCTGCTGAAAAACCTTTCCCATGCACATAGAGCTCCCAGTCGGTGTTTTAGGGCCTCACATATGAGCAAACAGCCAAAGATCACAAACATTTAAAAAGAGCTTCTAATATGAATGGTGAAGGAGCCCTGGTGGCGCAAACGGTTAAACACTTTGCTGCTTATCGAAAGGCTGGCACTTCCAACCCACCCAGCAACTCTGCAGGAGAAAGACCTGGTGATCTGCTTCTATAAAAAAACTGCAGCCTAAAAAACCTTATGGGGCAGTTCTTTTCTGTCACATGGCATCACTATGAGTTGAAATTGACTTGACAGCACCTAACAAAAATAACAGTATAAAAGGTAGAAACCAAAACAACATAATCAAGCTAATAGGAAAAATAAAAAATTATCAGTACCATCTCCAATGTATCAGGTGTCTCCTGTCACTTCAAAATCCTCTTGTCCCTACCACTTAACTCCAGCCACTGTTGCAGTGTCTAATTCTTCATAGTCTTGGACCAGCTTTACCCAAGTACAACTGAATATTGCCTTGTTTTTGGCCCTAATTGTAACCTCCTGCTCCCTGCCCTGGGACTTCTCTGCCAGCAGCTGGCTGGAATGCTTATAGGAACCCTCTTGACACCCTTTGGAAGTGAGGGGAAATTAATGCCATTTTGATACCTGCGAGTAGAATAAATACTTCTCCCTATTCATACTTTATCATGATGTTGCTTATTGGTCCAGTTGTGAGGATTTTTGTTTTCTTTATGTTGAGGTGTAAGCCATACTGAAGGCTGTGGTCCTTGTTCTTCATCAGTAAGTGCTTCAAGTCCTCTTCACTTTCAGCAAGCAAGGTTGTATCATCTGCATGACGTGGGTTGTTAATGAGTCTTCCTGCAGTCCTCATGCCCCGTTCTTCATATAGTCCAGCTTCTTGGATTATTAGCTCAGCATACAGATTGAATAGGTATGGTGAAAGGGTACAATGGTGGCGCACACCTTTCCTGACATTAAACTACGCAGTATCGCCTTGTTTTTACAAACATCACTATAAACAGAAAAAAGATTGAAGTCGTCAAGGATTTCATTTTACTTGGGTCCACAGTCAGCACCCATGGAAGCAGCAGTCAGGAAATCAAAAGACACATTGGCATGGTGCAAATCTGCTGCAAAAGACTTCTTTAAAGTGTTAAAAAGCAAAGATGTCACCTTGAAGACTAAGGTGCACCTGATTCAAGCCATGCTGTTTTCAGTCGTCTTATATGCATGCGAAAGGCGGACAGTGAAAAAGGAAGACCGAAGAAGAATTGACACATTTGAGTTGTGTTGGCGAAGAACAAACAAACCTGTCTTGGAAGAAGTACAACCAGAATGCTCCTCAGAAGCAAGGATGGCAAGACTTCATCTCACATACTATGGACATGTTATCATTAGGGACCAGTCCCTGGAGAAGGACATCATGCTTGTTAAAGTAGAGGGTCAGCAAAAAAAGAGGAAGACTCTCAACGAGATGGATTGACACAGTGCCTGCAACAATGGGCTCAGGCATAACGATTGTGAGCATGGCACAGGACCGAACAGTGATTTGTTCTCTTGTACATAGGGTCACTATGAGTCAGAACTGACAAAATGGCACTTAACAACAAAAAAAATTATACTTTAGGTGGATAATTCTGAGAGTTTTCCCATTTTTTGCTATTTATTTGCATTCTTTTTGTTGTTGTAAAAATACGTATAACAGAACATTTGCCAGTTGTCATGGATTAAATTGTGTCCCCTCAAAATATCTGTCAACTTGGCTAGGCCCTGATTCCCAGTATTGTATGATTGTCTAGCATTTTGTCATCTGATGTAATTTCCCTATGTGTTGTGAATCCTGTCACTATGATGTAATGAAGTGGAGTTGCTGGGACACCTCCACCAGCGCCACAGCAAGAGTTGCATTAACCTTTAATCTACAGCTGCCCTCCAGTAATAGCAGGCTCTTTGTGTCAAGCAACCAGTTTGTAAGAAAATGAGCCCCCAGCAAGCATTCCTCCACAGGTGTTGATCTTGAGAGCTTAACCCAGTAAACTTCCTGTGCTGACCTAGGACGGTATCATTGAGAACGAGGATTTTTAGTGTGGGAGAAGGTAGATACATTTATAAGAATAAGGTGAAGTAAAAACCTGTAGTCCTGAATTTCAGTTGCAAATATCAGTATGAATAAATGATGTTTTTTGTCTTTAACAAAAATAAAACAGCAGTGAGCACCACTAATACCCAGGCTATTTCCTAATAAAAGGAGCCAGGTCTTTTCATAGAAATGGCTTATTACAGGTCAGGGGCAGGAAATGAAAAAGACAAGCCTGAAATATACTGTAAAGCAAGGAAGTTACCAAGGACTGCTAGGGTTATGTCAGAAGGTGTCGGGAGCCTACTTGGAGAAATTTGAGTATTGATAATAATAACTACCCATAAAAAAACCCATTGCCGTCAAGTGGATTCTGATTCAAAGCAACCCTATAGGACAGAATAGAACTGCCCATGAGGTTCCCAAGGAGCAGCTGGTAAGTTCAAACTGCCGACCTTTTGGTTAGCAGCCAAACACTTAACCACTGTGCTACCAGGGCTTCATAATTAACTACAGTGGATTGAAAAAAACAAAATATCTTTAAATACATTAATTTTAAAGAATCGTTGTTAGTCATCTTTGTTGAAAGCTATAGAACTAACTCATTTGGAAATCTGGTAATTAAAGGAGAAGAGAAACATTCAGACAATTTACCTTACCTTCCTATACTGAATATACCTCGTACCTCAGAGTAACCAAATAGTTGATGAGAGTATATTTCTTTTTATAGAAATATTCTAGCTAATAAATGAAGAAGGAATGGTAGAATTACAATGTCACCATTTTGCAGCCCTTAATTAATGGATCTAGACAGTGATGATTGTGCTTATTAACATAAAACCAGACATTGTTTGCCTCCTTATTGAAATACACAATTATTGTGTGTCACCAATTATTGTGTGACTCATAGTGACCCTGTGTGAGAGAGTAGACCTACCGCATAGGGTTTTCTTGGCTGTAATCTTTATGGGAGCAGACTGCCAGGCCTTTCTCCTGTGGAGCTGCTGAGTGGGTTTGAACCATCAACTTTTTGCCTAGCAGCCAAACACTTAAACATTTCATCACCAGGGCTCCTTGAAATACACAAAGCCACCCATGAAAAATTCTTGTCCCATCCCCCTGCCCCCCAGAAACCACATCAGACCTGAATCTGATCAAGCCTCTATCCAACTGCTAATTTAAAGGCAAAACAAAGGAAAGGGAAACATCTTAACCTATACCATGAGAGTGTAAGCAGCAAGATCCAGACTGTGAGTCCTTGCTATTCAAAGTGAAGTCTTGGATCCAGTGCATCAAGCTGTGATTTTTCGTTCTTGTTTTTCAATTCAATCTCATCTCCCTCCCGCCCACCCTTCCTCTCCTTCTTCGTTTCCTCTCTCCCTCCCTCTCTCTCCCTTTCTCTCATTCTTCATAATTTCTGGTTCAAGAATGTCCCTTCTCATATTTCAGCACTATTGAAGATTTATTTCTAACATTTCTAGTGACTTAGGCAGGTGAAAGGAGGCTGCAGTGCACTGCGGCTTCTATTTAGTCTGCTGTTTATTTGTTTAAATGTTTATCTTCTTTCTATTAAGACTGTAAGCTCCAGACAGTGTCTTTTTCATCATGCTGTTGTTGTTAGGTGCCATCAAGTTGCTTCCAACTCATAGTGACCCCATGCACAACAGAATGAAACACTGCCCAGTCCTGCAACATAGTCACAATTGTTGCTGTGTTTGAGCCCATTGTTGAAGCCACTGTGTCAGTCCATCTCATTGAGGGCCTTCCTCTTTTTTGCTGACCCTCTACGAAGCATGATGTCCTCTTCTGGGGACTGGTCTCTCCTGATAACATGGAGTCATCATAGTCCTTGCCAAATAATAAATGCAGTTGAGGTGGCAGGAAGCATATGGTGCCTTCAGGTTAGGTAATTTGAGGAGAGTTTAATTTAGGGGCTGTTTACAAAGGTGTGGGGCAAATGTGAGAGAGCTATAAGGATTAGTGCAGTATAGCAGAACTGTTACTACCTGTGGCCCTGACTGGGAGAGGGAAGGGATCTGTTTTCTGAGGAGAAGGAGGAAGAGAGAGAGAGAGACATTACCTATTACAAGTAGAGGGCACCCTGACAGAAACTTACCTTAGACAGAGGGACACAACCAGCCCACGGCAACCCCACAGCCGGAAAAGAGGAGAGAAAAAATACCCTGACCTCCCTCTCCCCACTTCCTCGTATCTCATAGTGGTGCCACCATTGGCTGGAACCAACAGAAAACCAGAGGACCAGGGAGCCTGTGGGCGTGGTCCCTGTAGGTCAGGCCCCCAAGGCGCAGAGCTGGTGTTAACAGTAGAAGGTGGATCTGGAGGTAAAGGAGAATATCCAGCTGATTCTCAAAAATGTGTTTCTCTGTAAGTCTTACACTTGACAGGATAGTACACAGATAGTCAGTGGACAAACCAAAAAGGTGTTTAGCCCTTATGTCAGTACATTTAGGGTGTACAGTATTCAAAGAGAATCCTGGTCTGAAGTCTGACCAAAAAAGTATCTTTCAGAGCACCCCAAAATAATAGTTCTGGTGGCTTGTCTAGTGAAGATTACAGCCATTTTGGTGATAGATTTCATTAGGATCCTGGTACTGGCGTTCCTACTGCTGACTTAAACAGCTCACTCGGTGAAACTCCAAAACCAGATGTTAAATATCCTGGATATGTGTGGGGCAGGGGGAGGAGAGAGAGATTATACTTGAGAATAATTGATCATTGCAGGTTAAAAAGAGGTTAAGAATAACTATTAGGCTACTGTCCATGCAAGATCAAAGAATTGGGGGAATATAATTACCTGTGTCAGAATTAGCTTCTGGGAAAACAGTTCGGTAATTCCTCAAAAAGTTAAACATAGAACTACCATATGACCCAGCAATCCCCATCCTAAATAAATACCCCAAAGAATTAAAAGTAGGAATGCAAACAGAAACTTGTATACCAACAATGTTCATTGCAGCACTATTCACAATAGCCAAAAGATGGAAACAACCAAAATGCTCATCAACAGATGAATGGATAAGCAAAATGTAGTTTATAAATACAATGGAACATTACTCAGACATGAAGAGAAATCAAGTCTTGATACATGCTGCAATGTGGATGAACCTTGAAAACATATGAGTGAAATAAGTCAGTCACAAAAGGACAAATATTGTATGATCCCACTTAACATGAAATATCTAGAATAGGCAAGTGTATAGAGATCAAAGTTTATTAGTGGTTAATGTGAGTGAGCAGGAGGGGGTGGGGGAGTCATTGCTTAGGGACCTCTGAGTTTCTGTTAATGGTGATGGAATAATTTGGAAACGGTGATGATGGTTGCACAACATGATAAATGTAATCAGTGTCACTTAATTGTAAAAAATGTTGAATTGGCAAATGTTTTGTTACATATTTTTTTTGTTTGTTTTAACGAAGAGAAATTTACTTCCTCACAGCCAAAGTAGGCTAAAAGTCAATTCAAGGTGTCAGCTCCAGGGGAAGGCTTTTTCTCTCTGGCAGCCTTCTTCTCTTCTGTGTTCCCCTGGACTAGGAGCTTCTCGGCGCAGGGACCCCAGTCCAAAGGACGCGCTTTGCTCCTGGCACTGCTTTCTTTTTTTTTTTTTTTTTAATATATATATTTTTTTATTGTACTTCAGGTGAAGGCTTACAGAAAAATAGTTTCTCATGAAACAGTAGTACACATATTGTTTTATGACATTGGTTAACAACCCCACAACATGTCAACCCTCTAACTTCTCAACCTTTTTCTTTTTGGTGAAAATACACATAGCCAAAGATAGACCATTTCAAAAATTTCTACATGCACAGTTCAGTGACATTGACTACGCTCTTCCAATTGTGCTGCTATTCTCACTTAAGATGCTATTCTTACTTAAGGCTTACAGAACAAAATAGTTTTCTTGTTTAATGTTACTACGCTTGTTGCCCTATGACAATGGTTAACAATCTCACAACACATCAGCAATATCCTTACTCAACCTTGGGTTCCCTATCACCAGCTTCCTTGTCCGCTTCTGCCTTCTAGCCCTTGTCACTGGACTACTGTACCTCTTTAGTCCCATTTGGTTTTACGGGGCTGTCCACTCCCAGGCTGAACGGTGAACCTTGGAGATAACTTCACCACTAAGCTAAAAGGGTGTCTGGGGGCCATACTCTCGTTGTTTCTCCAGTCTCCTTTAGGCCAGTAAATCTGGTCTTTTTTTGTGAGTTAGAATTATCTTCTACATCCTTCTCCAGCTCTGTCAAGAACCCTCTGTTGTGATCCTGGTCACAGCAGCCAGTGGTGGTAGCCGGGCACCATCTAGCTGTACTGGTCTCAGTCCGGTGGAGGCCTTGGTAGCTGTGAACCATTAGTCCTTCAGAGTAATCTTTTCCTTGTATCCTGTTCTCTTCATTCTCCCGTGCTTCCGAAGGGATGAGACCAGTGGAGTATCTTACATGGCCTCTCACAGGCTTTTAAGACCCCAGACACTACTCACCAAGGTAGAATGTAGAACATTGTCTTTATAAACCGTGTTATGCCAATTGAGCTAGATATTCCCCAAGACCATGGTCCCCACAGCCCTCTGCCCAGCAATTCAGTCCCTCAGGGAGTTGATGTGTCTATGGGGCTTCCATGACCTTTCCTTGTACAAGTTGTGCTAGTTTCCCCTGTATTATGTACTGTCTCACCCTTCACCCAAGATACCACTTATCTATTGCCTATTTAGTATTTCCCCCCCACCCCTCCCATCCCTGGTAACCAACAAAGATTGTTACATTTTGTGTGGGAACTCTTTCATGGGTTTTTACAATAGAGGTCTCATACAATATTTGTCCTTTTGTGATTGACTTATTTCACTCAGCATAATGTCCTCCAGTTTCATCCATGTTATGAGATGCTTCACAGATTCATTGTTGTTCTTTCTCATTGCATAGTACTCCATTACTTCTGTCTTTTATATCTCAAGAGATTGCCTCAGGATACAATCCAATCTTGTAGATCCATTTCTGCCTTACTAACACAACTGCCACCCATCCTCCCGCATTAACATCATAGAGGCAGGATTTACAACATATAGGAAAATCACACAGTACCAGGAATCATGGCTCAGCCAAACTGATACACACATTTCTTGGGGGACATAATTCAATCCATGACATTCCACCCTTTGGCTCCCCAAAAATCACATCCTTACAACATGGAAAACATATTTACCCCATCATATCATAGCAAAAGTCTTAACTCCAAGACCAAAATCCAAAAATTCCTCTTCATCTGTGAACTATAGAATACAAGTTATTTGCTTCCAAAGGTACAATGGCAGAACAGGCACAAGCTAGACATTTCCATTACAAATGGGAGAAACTAGAGGAAAAGAAGTGTTAACAGGCACCAAGCAAGTCATCAGAACACATTACATTAGCCCTCAAGGCTTTGAAAGTAATTGTCTGTTCTCTGAGATAATTTACACAATAGCCCCACCCTCCGGACTCTAGATATTGGCCACAGTCTCTGGATTTTGAGTGGAGGCCCCTTGGCCCTGGGCTTCAGCTCCGCCTTCCAGGCCTGCTGGGATGGCAACCCTGCCTGCTCCCTTGGCTTTAGGCGCACCATTCTCCTTGTCCATCGGAGTGACAGCTCCACCCTTAGAAACACCAGAGGCCATGGTTCCACCCTTTGAAACCCTGAGGTCATGGCCATACCTTTTGAGGCTGAAGCAGCTCGGCTTCTTGTGTCCCTTGTCTCTTCAGCTTCTGCTTCCTATGGCCTCTTGGCCATCGGGCCTCAAGTCCGCATCTGCCCTGCTGGGGCAAGTGTTCCAAAGCTCAGTAGCTCCACCAGTAAGCGCCCGGAGGCACCCCACTCCGCCAGGAAGCCTTCTGTGCACAGGCACTCAGCTCCCTCCCTCCGTGGGTCGGCAAGCCTAGCTCCACCGATAAGTGCCCAGAGGCACCCCACTCTGCCAGGAAGCCTCCTGCGCGCAGGCATTCAGCTCTGTCACTCCGTGGGTTGGCTCCAGCGCCTCTTTCACCAGTCTCCTGGTTCTGCTGCTGTAGGTTCTCTACTGCTGCTGGTCCTCTGTCACTGCCGCGTGTCTATCCATTCACAGTTTTAAAACCGCTTCCACATTTTAGGTATCTGTTAGAGCAGCGCCCCACTCTCGGTACCAAATTCTGTCTTAGTCATCTAGTGCTGCCATAACAGAAATACCACAAGTGGATGGTTTTATAACGAAGAGAAATTTATTTCCTCACTGTCAAAGTAGGCTAAAAGTCCAAATTCAGGGTGTCAGCTCCAGGGGAAGGCTTCTTCTCTCTGGCAGCCTTCTTCTCTTCTGTGTTCCCCTGGACTAGGAGCTTCTCAGCGCAGGGACCCCAGTCCAAAGGACGCTCTTTGCTCCTGGCACTGCTTTCTTGATGGTATGAGGTCCCCCTTGTTACATATTTTTACTACAATAAAACAATTTAAAAAAAAAAGAATTAGCTTCTATAATAGATTGCTTCCTAAGATTTGATAGAACTGGGAGAAAGAAAATAAACTCACTGACCTCCCTCATTTCAACCATACACACCTTAACAATTCACTTCACTTTGAACCCATCATAAAATAAACCTTCAACAGTACTTGGAAGAATGCCATGCTCCGCTCATCTGAGGATGATTAATTGTATGGCCTCTAAAGTAGGATTGCCTGGTATCATCTAATCCTAGCTTTGTCCCTTTTTAAGCCAATTACTCAATCTCTCTAAGCCTCAGCTTTCTCATCTGTAAGTGGGAATACCAATAGTACTTACTTCATAGAATTACTGTGATGATTACATGAACTAATCCATATAAAAGTACCACGCAGTGCCAAACATAAGGCAAGCATTCAATGAAATGGTATCTTAAACTATTTTTTTTATTTTTACTTACGTACCTTTGATTGAGAGGGAACAGAGAAGGAGCCTGACTGGTTAGTAAAGGATGTTTTTTACTTTCAGAGATTTTTTTTTTTCTGCTGAGAGCATTGTCCTGTAGCTTTCTCTTTCAGAGACCTTCCTTAACTATTGAAGCTCCTAAATTTTGATTTGCTAGGACCTCCCCTTACCACCAGGATAACCTCCATCGGGGTTGGTGAAGGGTTGCATATTGCCACACAGAAGTAAAGATCAGAACATTTTCCAGGAATTCTAATTATTGTGTTTAAAACCCTCTTTCTAGTGTATCTTCTACTTCCTGGATTTCTTTTTTTTTTAATAGGCGCTTTCATGTTCCTATGAAACTAGACGATAACAATAGTACCCAAACCTCAAAAGTTTATTCTGGAATTATTAGTAATACACATGAAATTTTTTTTCCAAAGACCTCCAAATTTAAAGGCTAAAATAGGTTCTTATTCCACTCTTTGATACTAACCACCACCAGTCCCTCCCCTTTGTGTATCACCACACACCCCACCCCAGTGACCTGGCCCTGCCAATGTTGCCTGGGCCTCCCTTAGGAAGTTGTCCTATGTTGGCTTTAATTAGACACGATTTCCTAAACATATGATATGTTTTATAAGAGTTATTTGCAGAAGCAACAGAGGCTGGTTTTGGACTGTTTGATCTACCCTTAAACTGCTTTCTAGTGCCCTCAATGGAACATATAGAATTAGAGTCACTGATAAAACTGTTTCTAGAGTGAGAAAAGCTCCTAAACAGCTTCATAATGTGGAAGTCATTATCTTCATTTTTCAATAGCAGTCCTACCGTTATCCTGTTCAAATGTTTTTCAAATGTACTTTGAGCCTGACTGGAGTAAAATCTAATAACCCAAAGCAGCAGGTTTTAGATGGCAGAGGTCATTCTACTCTGCAGTGGTAGAATGCCACGTCCCTTATCCCTGTTTTGGAAATTTGAAACAGTTTGTGGGTGTGGTGGTTTAGTTCACAGACAGTGGCAGCTTGGAATAGGCCACTGTTGGACAAGAAGATCTCTTGCACCTATTGCCAATCACCAGTTTCAGATTTCATTAGTAAAATCCTCTTCAATGGAGATTTCAGATTCATTAACAAAATCCTCTTTTAAGTGCACCTGTCACTTGAGAGGCCTAATTTATGAAAGCTTGTCAATGCTCTATGGTAGGTTAGAGAGGCATAATCTTGGAGCATAGAGCATAGCAAGAGGAGGACAAGCCTGGGGAAGGGCTCCAAAAGAGACTGAACAGCTACTGGACACAGCTGAATGAGAGAAGGATGCAGATAGAGCAGAGTTTCTCAGTCTCGGCACTATTGACATTTTGGGCTGGATAATTCGTTGTTGTGGGGGACTGTGCATTATAACATGATGAGCAACAGAATCCCTGGCCTCTACCCACTAGATGCCAGTAGCTGCTTCACTCCCCCCAGTCGTGTTGTTGTAGGGGGAAAACATCACAAAGTTGAGTAAAGCAAAAAGAAAGTTTTATTCGGCATATATCCAGAAAGGCAAAAGTGGGAAATGGACAACCATGCTACCAGAGCCATGTCTGCCTGAGTCCAAGGAAATATCACAGAACAGACAAAAGTGGGAAAACGGACAAGCATGCTGCTAGAGCCATGTCTGTCCAAGACCAAAGAATATTACAGAATAGGCAAGAATGGGAAAATGGACAAGCATGCTGCCACAGCCATGTCTGTCCAAGTCCGAAGACCATTACAGAGTCATCAGTATATATTAACATTACAAATGGGCAAAACCATTGAAAGTTTTACCCCTTCAGATTGGCTAGAAACTGTGATCCTACATTTTGAATTGCCTTTCTTAACAATCATTGGTACAGGTTTCAGTAATGACAGGAGGGTCTTCATTGGTCCAACAAATTTCTATTCACTAAATGCTAATAGAAAAAGATAAGAGTAGAAAGTCTTTTGTGTTTTGTTTGATTGGCTTATGTGAAAGGTCCCCTAAAAGATATTTTCCAAGGTTATCTTAGCTATTGTCTTTATACCTCAGGGCCCAGTTGATAAGTCCTTATGAGTCCTTCCAAGCCCTTGCCAGTCAAGCTCCAGCTTGACTTCCCTATGCTCAATTTAGGAAATAATAACTCCAATATTATTTCCTAAATCAGTGACAATAAGAGGATCCCTGATGGAGCAGTAGAACGATGGGATGCAGAACTCAAATTCTAGTAAGAAGACCAGACTTAATGGTCTGACTAAGACTGGAGGCGCCCCGGAAAGCATGGTCCCTGGTCTCTCCATCACCCAAGAACTAAAACGATTCCCGAGGCCAACTCTTCAGACAGGGATTTGACTGGACTGTGGGACATAAAGTGATACTTGTGAAGAATGTGCCTCTTAGACAAGTAGATAGAAGAGACCAAAGGGGCGGCTTCTGTCCAGAGGTGAGAGGGGAAGGCAGAGAGAGTTACGAGCTGGTGGAATGTTCAAGGGGAATCAGAGGCAGAGGGGAGGAGTGTGCTGTCACAGAATGGGGTGAGCAGTTGGGGTCTCATAACAATGTATGTTAAAAAAGAGAAAATTCTTATGTGAGACTAACTTGAAATGTAAACTTCATTTAATTACAACAATTAAAAAAAATCTGAAAAAAAACAAATCGGTGACAATTGAAAAACATCTCCACACATTGCCCAACTTTCCTTGGGCAGCATAATCTCCACCCCCTTCCCCCTCAATTGAGGATTACTGAAATAAAGAATAGAGAGTTCCAGAGAAAAACTTTACACTGTCTGTAGTTTGTTTGGGACCCTGATGACACCAACTATGAACTACTGAAGTATTTTCCATATTTTTTTTTCTTTTTTTTTATTGTACTTTAGGTGAAAGTTTACAGAACAAATAGTTTCTCATTAAACACTAGTACACATAGTTTTGTGACATTGGTTAACAACCCCACGACATGTCAACCCTCTCCCTTCTTGACCTTTTTTTTTGGTGAAAATATACATAGCCAAAGATACACCATTTCAAAAATTTCTACATGCACAGTTCAGTAACATTGACTACACTCTTCCAGTTGTGCTGCTATTGTCACTTTAGATGAAGGTTTACAGAACAAAATAGTTTCTCATTAAACACTTAGTACACATGTTGCCCTATGGCAATGGTTAACAACCCCACTACGTGTCAACACTGTCCTTACTCAACCCTGAGTTCCCTATCACCAGCTTTCCTGTGCCCTTCTGCCTTCTAGTCCTTGTCCCTGGACTGCTGTGTCTCATTAGTCCCATTTTGTTTTATGGGACTGTCCAATCCCCGGCTGAACAGTGAACCTTGGAAGTGACTTCACCACTGAGCTAAAAGGGTGTCTGGGGGCCATACTCTCAGGGTTTCTCCAGTGTCTTTCAGGCCAATAAATCTGGTCTTCTTTTGTGTGTGTTAGCATTTTGTTCTACATCCTTCTCCAGCTCTGTCCAGAACCCTCTGTTGTGATCCCAGTCAGAGCAGTCAATGGTGGTAGCTGGGCATCATCTAGCTGTACTGGACTCAGTCTGAAGGAGGCCTTGGTAGCTGTGGCCCATTAGTCCTTTGGACTAATCTTTTCCTTGTATCCTGTTCTCTTCATTCTCTCTTGCTCCCAAAGTGGTGAGAGAAGTGGAGTATCTTAGATGGCTGCTGATAGGCTTTTAAGACCCCAGACACTACTCACCAAGGTAGAAAGAATGTAGAACATTGTCGTTATAAACTGTGTTATGCCAGTTGAGCTAAATGTTCCCTGAGACCATGGTCCCCACAGCCCTCAGCCCACCAATTCAGTCCCTCGGGGAGTTTGGATGTGTCTATGGAGCTTGCATGACCTTTCCTTGTACAAGTTGTGTTGGTTTCCCCAGTGTAGTGTACTGTCTTACCTTTCACCAAGGATACCACTTATCTACTGCCTATTTACTATTCCCCCCCCCCATCCCTCCCATCCCTAGTAACCAACAAAGATTGTTACTTTTTGTGTGTATACTTTTTCATGGGTTTTTACAATAGAGGTCTCATACAATATTTGTCCTTTTGTGATTGACTTATTTCACTCAGCATAATGTCCTCCAGTTTCATCCATGTTATGAGATGCTTCACAGGAAATTCATTGTTTTTTTGTGGTGCTGACATTTTCTTTGTTCTTCTTATTCTCCTGTGCTGAATTACTTTTGTTTGTTGATTTTTTTTCCATTTCTTTTCTTTTTGTATGTTTCATTTTTGCTGAGACTTTATGTTTTTGTTCTTTATTTTGATGAGTAGGTTTATTAACTTTCTTTGTGGTTACCTTGAAATTTACCCTTATCTGCCTAGATTTGAACCAGTCTATTATTACTTGGTATTGCCTTGTCTTCCTCTCCATTAGAAGGTTCTATACCTACACCATTTATTCCCTCTTTTATTGTTCTGATGTTATTGTCATTTACAGATTAACTGCTCTGATTCCCTGTTGTATTTCTTTTGGTTTTGGATAGTCCTTGAGAGTTCATTTCCTAGATTGGTATCTGGCTGGTACGATCCTGCATGCTAGATTCAGCCTGTGAGCTGAAGTTGTTTGTTCTCAGATCGAAGGACTCCCTTTAATAATTCTTGTATGTTTGGTTTGGTTTTTACATATTCCCTTAATTTCTGTTTATCTGGAAATGACCTAATTTCACCATCATATTTGAACGAAAGTTTTGCAGGTTATATTATTCTTGGCTGGCAGTTTTTTTTCTTTCAAGGTTTTATATATGTCATCCCATTGCCTTCTTGCCTGCATGGTTTCCGCTGAATAATCTGAGCTTAGTCTTATTGTTTCTCCTCTGTATGTGACTTCTTGTTTTTCATGAGCTGCTCTCAGGATTCTTTGTTTGTCTTTGGTTTTGGCGAGTGTGATTATGATATGCCTTGGTGATTTTCTTTTGGGGTGTATCCTATATGGGGTTCATTGAGCTTCTTGGATGGCCAGCTTTTTATCTTTCATGATATTGGGGAAGTTTTCTGTCAGCATCTTCTCTGTGTTTTCTGTTTTATCCCCCTATTCTGGAACTCTGATCACTCGAAAATTTTTCTTTTGATTGTATCCCACATAATTCTCAGGGTCTCTTAATTTTTCTTTGTTCTTTTTTCTGAGTTTTCCTTGAATAGAGTTGTATCCAAGTGTTTGTCTTCAATTCCACTGGTCCTGTCTTCCACTGTTGCAGATCTGCTCCTCAGCCCTTCTGTGACACTATCCATTTGTGAAATCTTGTTGTTTATCTTTTGGATTTCTAACTGTTGTTTTTGTATAATTTCTAGTTGTGAATTTATTTTGGCATTTTGTTCCTGCATTATTTTCCTGAATTCTTCCATTTTTTTGTCTGTATTTTCCATGAATTTGTCTGCCTTTTCCATGAATTTGTCTATTTTTTCCTCACTTTTGTCTGATTTTTGCTTCAACTCTTGGATAATTCTTAGTGTTAGAGATTTGAATTCCCTATCAGGTAGTTCTAGTGCCTTTTCTTCCCCTGGAAAGTCATCTGGTGTTTTATTTTGGACACTTACTAGAGCCATCCTGTCCTGTTTTTGTAAATGTTTTTATATTGTCTGCTGTCTTCGGGGCATTCAGTAGTTATTTTTCTCGTTTATTGATTGTAGATTTGTTTGTTTTGTCCTTTTTTTTAATTTGGTTATAAGCAGGCGGGCTGTGTGTTCTTTGTTGTGTGCTCATCTGTGGGCACAATACTTTTCTCCTCCTTCTCCAATTGACAGTGTCAGTCACTCAGATATGGTACAGCAGGGCAGGCTTAGCTGAAGAAGAGTTGCTAGGATGGGTTGTTTGTGGCATTTACTACAGCCACCAGGGCAGCTCAGTAATCAGTGCAGGACAGGTTCCGGTAGGCCGTGCCTGTGCTGCTTGGTGGTGTGATGTTAAGCGCACGGTGCAGGTAGGCAGGATGGAGCAGGGAGATTGTGATGTGTGGAGCTAAGATGGATATGGGAGCAAGGAGAGAGGAACAGGAGCCAAAAACATACAAACAAAAAATAGTGCTAGGGGAGCCTGCCGTTGGAGTGGAGAGGTGAGAGGCTATGAAGTGGAGAAAAACAAAAAGGTGAAGAAGAAGAAGAAGAAAAGAAAAGAATGAATAAATAAAAATTAGAAAGAAAAAAGAACAGCAAAGCTCACAGGGATCCCGCCGGTGTGGCTACAAGGTCTGGGGAAGTTGTTCACAGGTATTGCAGTACAGCCTGGCTAGAAGGCATAGAGGTATTCAGCACCAGGTATTCAGGGGACAGGAAGAGAAGGAAGGTATAGAGAGATGAGAAACTGAGTAAAGAAGAAAGACAAAAAGGGAAAAGAAAAAAAAAGAAGAAAAGCCCCCCAAAAAACAGGAAAAAAAAATACACGAAAAAAGAAATGCTCTCAGGGATCCCTCTGCGCATCTGTGCAAGCTGAGGGCATAGGTCCCAAGCTGTGTAGCACTGCCCAGCCAGAACGGGCTTCCAACTCGAGAAAAGAAAAAGAAAAACAATTCAAAGCAAACAAACAAACAAAAAAGTCCAGGGATCCCACCAGCCCACCAGCACAGACTGGGAAGCAGTTCCACACTCAAACAAAGCTCTGCAGCCCCTTGGGAAGAAGCAAAGATGGCACACGGAGCCGGGTATTTGAGCGAAAGGAGGGGGAGGTGGTGAAAGGTAAGGAAGAAATCAAAAGAAGCAGAAAAAAGCAACACCAGCAGCCAACAAGTGGCACTCAGGGAGTTGGCCAGTACGGGCAGGTGGAATCCAAGCAGCGGTGCTTCCTGGCCAAGAAACCGTGGCTGCGGGAAGCAGAGGAGGCCGAGTGGGCGTGAAGAAGGATGCGGGGTGGGAAAGCACATATTGCTAGTTACCAGTTGTTCTGTCTCCTGCTGGAAGCTCTGTGAAGCTGCTTTCTCATACCCCCTATTTGCTGGTCTCTGATAAGAGTCCAAGATGGCGGATCCGCGCTGCATTAGCTGATAGGGGACCTCTGCATGAACCTCTCCTCACTCTCCTTTCTCTGTCAGTTTTCTCATTCCATTTGGTGCTTGGCTGAGTTCTTTGTCTCTTCATTTGATGTTTTGGGTTTCAGGATTGCTGTTTTCTCTGTTTGGCTTAGTTCTTAAGATCTTTGCTGTGCAGGGACTGTGTAGTGCTTCTGCCTAGAGCGCCATGTTGCCGGAAGTCAGTATTTTCCATATGCTTGGCTGACATTAAAGCCAATCGCAATCTACCCTTAGGGACTGGTCTCTTCTGTGAACTCCAGTATCTTTCAAGATAACTCATTAGGGGATTATGAAATCAGTTTAGTGGGTCTAAACCAGCATTATAAAAAAAGAAAGAAAGAATGAATAAAAGAGTACAGAAAATAAGTATATTTTGTGGAATAAATAGTGGTTTTCAAAACTTCTCATTTTGTTTGTGTGCATAAGCATGTATGCTAGCTCATGGCATTAATGTAAAATGTATTTCTTGCTGAGATTTGCAAGCAAAAAGTTTGAGAATCCCTGTTCTTTTTTAATGTGACTCCTGAACATACGCTTCTCTGCTAATGCTCTATGTGTTAGTTTCCTATTGCTGCTGTAACAAATTACCACAGATTTTGTGGTTTAAAACAACACAGATTTATTCCCTTAGAGTCCAGGAGGTCAGAAGTCCAAAATCAGTTTCACTGCACCAAAGTCAAGGTGCCAGCAGGGCTGGTTTCTTCTGGAGGCTCTAAGAGGAGATTCTTTTTCCTTGCAGTTTCAGGCTTTTAGAGCTGCATTCCATGTATTCTTTGGCTCATGGTCCCTTCCTCCATCTTTAAAGCCAGCAGTTTAGCATCTTCAAATATCAATCTACTTCTCTTCACATGGCTTTCTGTCTTTCTGATCTCCTGCCTCCCTCTTATAAGTACCTTTGTGATTACATAGGACCCGCCTGGATATGCAGGATAATCTCCCCATGTCAAGATCTTTGACTCAGTCACATCTGCAAAATCCCTTTTGCCATACAACACATAATTCACAGGTTCCATGGATTAGGGCATGGACATTTGGGAGGCCATTACAGGTTTAAAAAAAAAAAAAAAAACATTGTCGTCTAGTTGATTCCAACTTATAGCGACTCTATAGGACAGAGTAAAACTGCCCTGTTGAGTTTCCACCGAGTGGATTCCAACTGCCAACATTTTGGTTAGCAGCCTTAGCTCTTAACCACTGCAGAGTCCTCAGCTTATGACAGATCCAAATTACGACGAACTGCACTTAAGACTTTTTTTTTTTTTTTTGGTTGGGGTACATCTTATTGTTAATTATATGTACTGCATACAGTGTTGCAAGGTGTAATTTGCTGATGCTATCATTCTCAGGTGTTCACTCGTAGATGCTTATGTGTAATGTTTCCAACCCCAAAGACAAATAAAGATCAGATTTATAAAGATACTGATAATAAAAGGCAACAGTAATGAAAACTTAAAAAAAAAAAAAAAAGGTATTGGACTTAACATCAGAACGGACTTAAGACGGAGTCATCAGAACGGAACCCCTTTGTAAGTCTGGGACTACCTATTCAAATCCTTGCCTCCATCAAGATTTTCACCTCACATCCCAGAACTGAAGATGTAGAGTGAGAAAGGACCTTAGGTTTCTTATCTGTAAAGTGAGAAGTTTAGGCTAGATCAGTGGTTTTCAAGCCTCTTCTTTTTTAAGTTCTTGAACATTTTGTTCACACACAATTTTACTTGCTATTACGATATATGAATAAGATATATGAATAAGATGGAAGTAGAACTGCTGTGGCTGAAATTTACTGTTGTTCCTGAAGAGCCAAGACACTCAGTCCCTTACTGCTCTCCTCAATAGCAGGGCAGGGGTATTATTTGGGACAATCAATTTGTCCCAAACAATAATTAAGGCCAAGATAGGCTGAATGACTTCCTTAGTGTCTTATAGTGGGGCCACCCTACTTTCTTCTATAGCTATTAGATCTAGGTAAACATAAAAAGTTTTTACATTAACCCCCCTACCTTTACAAATGAAGAAAGCAAGGTCTGTTGTTGTTATTGTTGTTAGGTGCCATTGAGTCTGTTCCGACTCATAGCAACCCTGTGTACAACAGAACGAAACACTGCCCAGTCCTGCACCATCCTCACAATTGTTGCTATGTTTGACCACATTTTTGCAGCCACTGTGTCAGTCTATCTCAATGAAGGTTTTCCTCTTTTTCACTCACCCTCTTCTTTACTAAGCAAGACGTCCATCTCCAGGGACTGGTCCCTTCTAATAATATGTCTAGAGTATGTGAGACGAAGTCTCGTCATCCTCAGTTCTAAGGAGTATTCTGGCTGAAGTTCCTCCAAGACAGATTTGTTCCTTCTGGCAGTCCATGGTGTAGTCAACATTCTTTGCCAACATCATAATTCAAATGCATCAATTCTTGGTCTTCTTTATTCATTCTCCAGCTTTCCCATGCATATGAGGCAATTGGAAATACCATGACTTGGGTCAGGTGCACCTTAGTCCTCAAAGTGACATTTTTACGTTTTACGCTTTAAAGAGGTCTTTTGTAGCTGATTTGCCCAATGCAATATGTCATTTGATTTCTTGACTGCTGCTTCTATGGATGTTGATTATGGATCCAAGTAAAATGAAATCCTTGACAACTTCAGTCTTTTCTCCGTTTATTATGTTGCTTATTGGTCCAGTTGTAAGGACTTTTGTTTTCTTTATGTTGAGGTAGAATCCATACTGAAGGGTGTAGTCTTTGATCTTCATCAGTAGGTGCTTCAAATCCTCTTTGCTTTCAGCAAGCAAGTCTGTGTCATCTGCATATGAAGGTTGTTAATGAGTCTCCCTCCAATCCTGATGCCACATTCTTCTTCATATAGTTCAGCTTCTTGGAGTATTTGCTCAGCATACAGATTCAATAAGTATGGTGAAAGGATACGGCCCTGGTGCACACCTTTTCTGATTTTAAACTACGCAGTATCCCCTTGTTCTGTTTGAATGACCTCCTCTTGGTTGTTGTTCAGGTTCCTCATGACTACAATTAAGTGTTGTGGGATTCCCGTTCTTCGCAATGTTATGATCCACACAATTGAATGCCTTTGCATAGTCAGTAAAACACAGGTAAACATCTTTCTGGTATTCTCTGCTTTCAGGCAGGATCCATCTGACATCAGCAATGATATCCCTCATTCCATATCCTCTTCTGAATCCAGCTTGAAATTCTGGCAATTCCAATGTCGATGTGCTGCTGCAACTGTTTTTGAATTATCTTCAGCAAAATTTTACTCGCATGTAATGTTAATGATATCGTTCAGTCAATTCCGCATTTCATTGGATCACCTGTCTTTGGAATAGGCACAAATATGGATGTCTTCCAGTCAGTTGACCAGGTAGCTGTCTTCCAAATTTCTTGGCATAGACAAATGAGTACTTCCAGCGTTGTATCCATTTGTTGAAACATCTCAACTGGTATTCCATCAGTTCCCTGAGCCTTGTTTTTTGCCGGTGCCTTCAGTGCAGCTTGGACTTCTTCCTTCAGTACTATCAGTTCTTGATCATATGCTACCTCCTGAAATGGTTGAACGGCAACCAATTCTTTTTGGTACAGTGACTCTATGTATTCCTTCCATCTTTTTTTGATGCTTCCTGCATCATTCAATTTTTTGCCCCTAGAGTCCTTCAACACAGCAACTTGAGGCTTGAGTTTTTTCTTCAGTTCTTTCAGTTTGAGAAATGCCAAGCATATTTTTCCCTTTTGGTTTTCTAACTTCAGGTCTTTGCACATTTCATTGAACATCTAAATAATAGATGTTCAGAGTTCGCTAGTTCCCGGTTCCCTTCCCTGCATCCTGAAATTGAACTGCTGTCTTCCCTGCTCACAGAATCTGCAGTGGCAGCATTTTTGTTTTTGAGTGTGTGTCCAAGTTCAAGGTTTGAAGTACAGTAAGTCCCCAGGTTAAGAACGTCAAACAAGACATTAACAATTCGTACTTAAGAACAGATTTCCATAAAGCCTGTTATATTAATAATTTGAGTTAAATACAATGGTTTGTTATAATAAACACACACTGCTGTATTTATTACATTTATGATGTTTTAGTGTATTTGGAAGTGTTTCTTAAGTGTTTTATATGCATAGAAAGGCAGAATATATACTATATACTAAGATAAACGTTTTACTGACTGATGCTAAAAAAAAACGTGTGTACCTGTTCTGACTTACCTACAAATTCACTTAAAGAGAAACTTAGGAACAAATCTCATTTGTAACCCAGGGACTGCCTCTGGTTTATGAAGAAAATCTGAAAGCCCAATAACAAAAACAACTTATGAAAGGGGGAGAAAAGTCAAGGTGAATTTAGATTTCTAAAGATGTTATGTTTCTGGCCAGGGAAAATAACATATCTTGCCAGTTGGCTTCGTGAGATCCTAGAATGACCCCAGAGACAGATGGAACAGATGTTAGAGCTTCTTCCTGGAACTGTACGGCCAGCCTTGTATCCCTTAGGATCCCCAAACTTCATTTTCCAAGAGACGGAATTTGTCCATGTCCTCTCAATTCATGTACCTTTTCATTCAGAGGTGACAGTGCTGAGGTTGGGCCCTCCCCCTGCGGTAAATGGGGCAAAAAAAAGTGTACTGTGTCCCTGACAGTCCCTACACAGCAGCCTAATGTGTCCCTTGGCAAATTTTGCCACTTCTGGGAAGACCCATTGCTGCTTATGTTTCAGCCTCACCCATTCCTTTCTTCTTCCTGTCAGTCAGACTTGCTTTCCTCACATGCAGAGAATTCCCCTTGGCTTTTGCTGGAAAGGGTCGATGCACAGCTGACATTTATGGCCCCATTCTCATGCCCTAAGCAAACTAGAAGTCTTGATAGGCTTGCAGCAGAAGTTAATGACACATAAACTGGCTGCCTTACCATTTCACAACCAAGAAGGGCTCACAGAAATCAAATGTAAAATTAATTAAAATGTCAAGATTGAGAATTTTAAAAAGAAAATTGTGAGAGGAACATTAGTAGCACATGTGGCGAGCATGGGAGCCTTTTCCAATTCTTTTAGAAAGAGTCAGCCTACATCTGAGACGCTCACATCCAAATGTTTTGATCAGCTTGTACACTGGGACGGGGAGGAGGAGTAGGAGGATAAGATGTGAACTGCCAGCCCAAGCGTTTCATGGCCATTCATCTCACAGAATTGCTGCTGGACTGATACCAAAGGCAAACCAAACCTGTTGCCATCAAGTTGCTTCCGACGCATAGCGACCCTTTAGGACAGAGTAGAACTGTCTCATAGGGTTTCCAAGGCTGTAATCATTATGGAAGCAGACTGCCACATCTTTCTCCCTTGGAGTGGCTGGTAGGTTCAAATTGCCGACCTTTCATTCATCAGACAAGTGCTTAACCACTGTGCCACCAGAGCTCCTTTCTGGACTGATAGGAACCTTTAATTCAAGTTTAGTCTCCTAAGCTGGGACTTCAAAAAAAAAAGATTAAAAACTTATATAAAACATATTCTGCTTAATTAAGTTTCAGTTGCCTTATACAAGCGTCTGTTTCAAGATTAAGTGACTTAATCTTGTCTTTTCAACTAGACTGTAAATTTCAGGTGATCAAGACTGAATCTTAGACTTCTGTTTCCTCTGAGTGCCTAGGCCAGCTAAGCAGTTCTTGATTCAGTCACAAAGCTAAAGAAACCCTAAATAAAAATCTTCTCCAATCTCTTGTTAAAGGAGGTAGATTTCTAAACTCTCCAGAAAAAATATTTCTCCCCCTTTCTTATATGTCACTAAGAACGAGAGGGATGCTCCATGGTCATCCAGTCAGGCCTGATATTCAGCTTGTGTGCAATTGTACAGCCAAGCTGACCGGTAAAATACTAGGGTACTTTCAAGCACCCAGATGTCCTTGCTTTGCCACCTGGCTCCACCCCTGGGACTCCCAGTCATCCTCCCATCTAACAAGTAAAAATGAAGCTAATACTTGGCACAACAGGCAGTCTCCAGGACTCACTCCAGTCCCTCACCCGATGTGATTTGTCTGTACACATGATGTAGTACTTGGCAAATATTTTGAATATCACCTTGCTCCCAAGAAGTTCATTCAGGGCTGATAGATTGACTTCCTGAGAAGTATGTAGAAAACTTTTTTGTATTCCATACTTGGACAATACCAGGAGTGGACAGACTAGTTAGTATATTAGTGGTTCCCAGCCAGCTGCATGCTTAGAATTCCACCTTTGTATTTTACAAGCTGGTGAACCAGGGGGCCCCAAATGTGTCTACCTAACCCCATCATCCGTGGGATGTAAGGAAAACCAGACCCTCAGAAGCTAATGGCACTATGTTGAAAGAGAGTCTTACAGGCTAGAGACCTTTGATATCCAGCTGGATGGACTCTGAGCTCCTGATCTGTTGGAATGAGCTGAGGTGGAATGAAGGTGCCTTTCATGAAAGAAGGAAGACCTGCAAAGGACTGAAAACCTGTCTTGCTGTGCAGAGCAGGTCTCATCACCCCTCTAAACTTTATACAAACTAAGGGTCTCAACTACAGAGCCATATCTAGAGTTCCCATTTCCTCCCATGCAATTCAGGATATACCAAAACCAAACCAAACCCATTGCTGTCAAGTCAATTCCAACTCATAGCAACCCTACAGGACAGAATAGAACTGCCACATAGGGTTTCCAGGGAGCAGCTGGTGGATTTGAACTGCCAACATTTTGGTTAGCAGCTGAACTCTTAACCACTGCGCCACCAGGGCTCCAAGATGTACCAACGAGGGCAAAACTCCTCAACACATTTCCTCCTCCTGTTTATCAAAGGTTACTCCCATTGTGGCTACATTAACACCTGAACGTCACAGCTGGCACAGATCATTTTTTCATCTTTCTTTTCTGCCAGAACAGAATAACAGTTTTGGTATTTGAACATCACTTTGCAACTTTAAAATTTACTAGGGTTGCATTTATGCTGCATGTATCTATTTTTTGGAGGGACACAGGGTTAGGAGGATTGCAAGGCGTAACAGAGGAACCTCCGGGCTGGACTTTTGGCCTGGGCATTTTCAGTCAGGTACTTTAGCAATCCCTTAGACCAAGAGTTTTCAGTTGTTCCCTTCCAAGTTCAACAAGAGCAAGAGCAGTCCCCCTCACCCCCACCCCAGTTTTCTTTTAAAAATCTATTTTGAGTAAAGAGTATTATGTTTTGCTTTAAAACAAACAAGTTTGAAAATCTCTGACTTAGGCCAACACCCTCATTCTCACAGATGAGAATTCTGCAGTTCCAAGAAGGTTAGGCCTTACTGGGGTACACCCAGCATCTCTCCTTGGGAAGAGGTAGGCTGAATTCAAGTGGCCTCTTAGCCCAGTACTTGCCCCCAGCCATTGATGTTAATTCAAACGGAACTAGTCTTCCTTTCGTTTTATTTCTTCCACCTGTTTGGAAAAGATGTCCTTTCAAAGGAAGAGCCTCTGTTCACAGAATCCTAAATGGAGCTGTGGCTGCAGAAGGAAGAGTACATGGAGCCCAAAGTAAGCAGACATCTAAGTGCAAACATCTGGATGGCTGTCTTGGGCCTATGCCTCAGCACAAGGACAGCCTGAAGCTGTGACAAGCTCTCTTGATCTCTTATTCTGTCCTCGGAGCTTGTCTTAGTCATCTAGTGCTGCTCCAACAGAAATACCACAAGTGGATGGCTTTTAACAAGAGAAATGTATTCTTTCACAGTCCAGTAGGCTACAAGTCCAAATTCAAGGCATCAGCTCCAGGAGAAGGCTTTCTCTCTCCGTCAGCTCTGGAGGAAGGTCCTTGTGATGCATCAGTCTTCCTTTGGTCTGGGAGCATCTCAGCGCAGGAACCTCTGGTCCAAAGGATACACTCTGCTCCCAGTGCTGCTTTCTTGGTGGTGCAAGATTCCCGTGTGTCTCTGCTCACTTCTCTCTTCTATATCTCAAAAGAGATTGGATTAAGACACTATCTAATCTTGTAAACCTCATCAGCACAACCTCATCACAGTGATAGAATTTACAACACATAAGGAGATCACATATAACCTCATCATAGTGATAGAGTTTACAACACATAAGGAAATCACTTCAGATTACACAGTCATACAATACTGGGAATCATGACCCAGTCAACCCTGCAGACATTTTTGGGGGACACAATTCAATCCATGACAGAGCTGCATGCTGAATTCTTTGGCGAAGCTCCTGTTTCAGTAATGTTGGAATATTGGAGGGAAGAGGGGAAAGAAGATGAGGTAATAACAGAGCTGAAGGTTAGCGTAGCTTTAGACAGTCCTGATGAATCCCACCCTCTCTTCCTTGGGTCCCAGTTCATCCCTAGAGGAGGGGTAAGAGAGTGGGCCCTTGCCTGCTGTCTGAGGGTAGCTCTGGGTTCTAACCAAGCCCCAGGTATCCAGGGACTCATGATGTCTGTTGGTGTTCTGGGGTGTCCTGGGAATGTAACAGCCTTGGACACCAAAGGGCTGATCCTGCTATCTTTCCCAACAATGGAATTCTTAGGTGCCATGGTGGAAACGTGCCAAATAAAAACTCAAGTATATTTTACAAACCAGTACATTTTACAGTGTCTAAGGATAGCTACACCACCACTTCCCCCTTCAGGTAGAACTGCTTTCAGTTAAAATGGGAGAAAAATACATCCTTAATCTCTAGCAGGTGATTCAGCTACATTATCATATATTTAGGTGCAAAGCAATAGTTGTACCATGAGTGACAATTGAAAATAAGCCCCATTGTCAAGAGGTTCCATTTGGTACATCACACTGGTCTGGTAATAATCTATTTGGAGTTGTAAAATGTACTGCTTGGTATAATATACTTCAGTTTTTATTTGGCATGGTTCCACCATGGCCCCAAAGAATTCCTCCTAAAGGCACATCTGAAAATGTTCTCATAGGTGTTCGGGGCCGGATGTTTGACTGAACAATGGAAGCAATGTTTCTGCATCAGATGCCAGATACCAGATGAAGGTTCAGGACATGGAAACATTTCTTGCTCTTTATCTTCTTGAGTTCCCTACCTTAAAACACAGGTTACTTAATAGTTCCAGTATTCTGAGATGGGAAAAAATGACATAAGTACCTCCTTGGACTTCTAGTTTCTTGGCCATAGGGAAGGATAAGGAATTAGGACAAATGTGCGTGCATTAAAGCCCTGATTTTAAGGGGAAGTGGGGAAAGAGAAAGATCAGACTCTAGAATATTCTCCCCTAATCAGGGGCGGGGGGTGGGGGTGGGGGTGAGAGTTCTTTCTACCCAGGACCAGCTATAACGTTTTCATGTGACTGGCTATTATGTTGCATGGAAAATTTTGATCCTGAGACATTTTGCCCTAACCTAAGATACAAACCGTATTAGCTTGGGTTCCCCACACGGCAGAGCCTGAGGCAAAGCTTATGTGCTACTGCTTTATTAGAGAGTGCAATCCCACAGAAGAAAGAGTGTGGAAAAAGACTGAGATTGGGGGTAGGAGAGCCAACATGAGGATGTATGATGGCTTGGTGTCAAATGCAACTGATTGTTCATCTTACAGGGCTGTCTTCTGAGAGAAAGGGAGAATTTATATTCTGCCTCTTGTTGGTCAAAGAACAGTCAAATAGGACATTAACTGCCCATCTCCATGACCTCCCCTTTCTGGGTTGTACAGGTGTGGGCACTGAGTGGTCCCATGCCTCATTAGCATTGAGCTAATGCGGGGCCCAAGCTAAAAGGATCGAGTTGCAAAAGGCAAGTCTTGTTGGGTTGTTGGAGCCTTTGTGGGATTGGTCGTTGCAGTGGAGGCTAGAAGGGAACAGGTGACCAGGCCTTGAAACAGGTGAATCTGAGACCACTCAAGCCAAAATAGATATTTGTCCTTAACCTGTCTTCCACGTTTACTAGAGCCTCCTTGGGCTTTCTCTTCTCCCTACCCTCCTGTACCCTTCCCTCACATTACATCTTTCCTTGGTAAAGAAGCTAAGAGTAGCACTTGACGGAGATATGTATGGGAATAGTAGGAGACTCAGGGATATACCAGCCAATGTGAAATTTGTCTATGCGACAATCATTTCACATTCACCTATGTCTCTGTGAGGCCTATGATGTCACAGAGGAGCCCTGTGATGTATTCTTTTTTTTTTTTTGGTTATTATTATTACTTCCACAGCTAGTCCTTTAACTGAGCTGTGTAACTTATTTTTCTCCAGGAGAATGCCCATCTGGTCAGATTTTGTATATTTTCTTTATTTTTTATTTTTCCCCATTCTCTACAATTAATGGTTGAAAATGTTTACATTTCAACAATTTTAAGAAGAATTTAATTTTTTTCAAGTTAATCAAATTGTATTTCCATTTTATGATGTTTATTACAACTTAACAAATCCTTAATCTTTTCTAAATCAAGATAAAAATAAACAAAATAATAAGACAGTACATTACATAGTTTTCATCAAAGGAGTCATTGTTTAGTCCACTGGCTGTGAAAAGTAGGTTTCTAAAGTCTTTTACCTGCAGCCCAGACTGGGCCCTGCTATAGCCCAGCGGAAGCTGAGACCTTCTCATATGACATTTGAGCAAATAAAAGCCGCAGGGCCCAGCGGCAGATTTTCAGTTTTATATAAAATATGGATCTAAGTCATAGCTCTGCTTCCAAACATGAATTCCCCCATGGCTCCTGGTGTGTTCCTCTGGCTGTTCCTGCCATTGCTGACTACACAACAGGAACATTGGGACTCCAAGGACACCGTGTCTCCTGGATTCATTGAGGGACCCTGCCCTGGCCTGGCTTCCAAATGGTGTCCACATCAATCATTGTCCTTTCCTCTCATCCCACCCCCACCCCTTTTTCCAACTGTTCACATATAAATGCTTGCCAGGTCCTGGTTATTATTGCTCTTTGGGGCCCTTTCAGAATAAGGAATGGGCAAGTTTGCAATTTAAACCTTATGGATTTGAATTTTCAAGTTGTGAACTTCAGCTTTTCAGTGATTACTCCTGTCCAAATGTAGCTTCCTGTCCTCATGAAAAAAAATTGTCTCCAAAGACGCTTGGACACCTAGTAGCTATTGCAAAAGAGCATATTGTTGATGATTTGAGTATAAGAGACCCAGAAACACACGGATTAAATTTCCTTTTAAATGAGCATGGTCTTCAGTATGAAGAGAGTGTGTGAATTATTTGGCATTATCCAGTATGGAGCTGGCCAATAGTGAGGTATTTGAAAGGTAAGGCAGAGAACCCAGCCTGCTTTCAAGATTCTCCACCCTTGGGAGGCAGGAAGCTGCTATACTTGGCTCTATACTTAGAGAAGTATAAGGCAGCACATCTACCGGCATGGACTGGAGACCACCATCATTATTGAGTGATGGCTTGTCACCCAAATGCATTTTATACTTGTAAGTAAGTGGTTCATAAATACTGGCCATAACACCAATGGGAGTATTAAACAGTTGAAGTCATTGTAATATATCAGTTACCACCCCAGGCAGATAGAAGGATCTGGATTCAAATCCAGGCTAAATGACCTTGAGAAAATTACTTTGCTTTTGGGGGCCTGTCTCCTCATCTTCGTGAACATTGAATAAGACAGTGCACATAAAGTGCCAGGTCCAGGCCCCAAAACATTCATTACTGTGCAGATTTATTTGATTCCTCAGTAGAGAGAAAAGTTAGTTTTTGTCAAGGAGCTGAATTATAGCAAGAAGAATGATTACGCCCTTCTCGCTGGACCCAGTCTGACACAGGTGTGTGTTTTGAAGTTAAATACAATATGTAGAGACTGGGCAACAATCTGATTTAGCAAGCATCTTCAGACTATCAAGTGGGGCTTAACACCTTTCTCTTTAGGCATCATCAGTTATGGGTCTTCCTTGGACTTTTGTCACAAAGAAGGCAAACCAGAAACAAGGATGTCAGAAATGCCAGAAACATCGAGGCTAAAGTCAGCCAAAGGTGGGAGCTTTCATATTGTTTCACAAATGCAAATATCTCAAAACAAATAAGAAAAATATGTAGAGGACACAGAGTCACAAAGAGGCAGCCTAAATGTCTGTGCGGAGTCGTCACAATATGCAGATGGGGCTGGGGAGTGTATGGGCTGTCTTTGTATGTCAAACATTGTGCAGGGCAGTGTGCTAAATGGGGTATGCAGTCATTAAAATGAGCCAGCCAGGACTGGCCCCCAGTAGACAGAATTTAAGAAAGTATTGTAATAACTGCAATATTATATTATTAATAACGTGCCATCAAACCCTGCAAAAAAAATGAAAACCTTGCTTTTACCTCTTTTAAATTTGTTTGGAGTTGGTAGCCTCTTTCGAATCTGGTCCTGGTGCTTTGCTCTGTTATTCTAAAAGACCAGGTCTTGGGGAGAGCAGGGACCACAGCTGGCCAATAGCATTCCTAGCATCCTGTGTTTCCTGGTTGCTTTAATGATCCACGTGGCTCTTTCACTGTCACTGCAGACTTGATTTGTGTAGCGTGCAGTGCAATATTTACTTCTTTGGCCCAACCAGCTTTCCTCTCCTGTCTTTCTCCTCTGTTATCATGCTGCCCTCTCCCACTGATCCAAGCAGGATGCCTTGGAACAATCTTGGACTCTTTCCCCCACTTCATTTCCCATTATACTAGGTCACCACATCCTGCTGACTTTTGAAAAATTATTTTCCTCTGAAAAAAGGCAACACCTCTCCCTTACCTGGACCATTTTCTCTTTTCCAAATGTAGCCACCCCCATCTAGCACTTCATCACCTCGCAACCCTGCTTTTTGTTTCTCCCCTTTCCAGACCACAGATCACGCTGCCCAGCCCTGCCAAACTCTATGTGAGAAACATGCTTTCATCCCTGCTGAGGCTTCCTTAGATTCCTTCAGTGGCTCCTAAGTTCTTATCACACCAACTCTGGAAAATCCGACCCTACCCATCCAGCTCAGCACAAATGTTCCTTCTCCCTCACAAGACTCTCAGGCAGGCCTTACCCTCCTACCAGTAATGATGCTGCCTGCTCACTTTTGCCTCCTCGGCCTTAGACTCTTCTCAGAGTAAATGTCCCCTTTCCCCTTCCCCTTGACCAAAACAATACCACAGTTTCCAAGAAGACTTCTCTGGCTCTTTACGCCTTCCTTCCTCTGTCCAAGAGGTGGGTGTGACCAATCACGTGTCTAAGACGTAAGCCAATATTGTACTCTCCCTGGAATGTGAATCTGAGCCAAGTGATATTAGGATTGAGAAATGGTGACAGTTGGTCTCCTGAAGAGACTCTCCATTAACCCTATTGTGTAGATTCCTAATGCAGCCTTGAATTCCTGTCCCTTCCATGACCTGACTCTAACTCTTCTTTCCAGTCTGTAAGTCTCCCTCTTAAACTACTGTATTAGCTTCCTAGGGGTGCTGTAACAAAACACCATAAATTGGGTGGCTTATAAGAACATAAATTTCTTGTACAGTTCTGGGAGTCCAAATTCAAGGTGTCAGCAAGGCCATGTTCCCTTTGAAGGCTCTCGGGGAAGGTCCTTTCCTGTCTCTCAGCTTCTAGTGCCAAGTGTTCCTTGGCTTGCACTGCAGCACAGCTTTGTAGTCGCATGGTCTGTTTTCCTCTGGGTGCCTCTCTCTGTCTCTTCTCCTCTCTTATGAGGAGACTACTCACATGGGATTAGGACCCACCCTACTCCAGTATGACCTCATGATAATTTAACTGATAACATCCTCAGAGACACTATTTCCAAATAAGATCATGTTTACAGTCACAAGAAGTTAGAACTTCACCATGTCTGTTTGGAGGACACAATTCAGTCTTAACAACTACCAAGAAACATTGTTTGCTTGCTTATGTTAGCCAGAGTTGGTCTCTATTGATAAACCAGATAATCCTAGCAGATATATCAAGCACAATAATACTAGTATGAACATTTCTTGAGCACTTGCTGTGCAACAGGCACTGTACAAAACTCTTCACCTGGATTATTTCAGGTCTTCTTCATGATCACCCTGTGAGGTAAGTTGCACTTTGTGTCCCTTTTCTGCATTAGGAAACTGCATCTTTGAGAAGGCACGAAACCTGTGCCAGGTGACACAGCTGAGTGTCAGCATGTGCTCTTAGCTGCTAAGCAGTGGAGCCTCTGTCTCTGGCAGCCAGTGAGAGTTCTCCTCCACAGAGCACCTTTGTACATTCTCTGGTATTGAGGACAGTTCACATATCTCTGATGACAGTTAATCACCTTCTTTATTGTATTATGATGATTTGTGTAGATGTCTTCATTTCCCTAGCCAGTATCTGGCATACATTAGAGGTAATCCATAACTATTTCTGAATGGGTAAGTAAATGAAGAGTTGCATCGAAAGAAGACCCAACATAATTTCCAATTCCAACTGAAGAAATAAACTGTGCTTTGACAGAGCGAATAGAGGGACCACACCCTGGCAAAGATGGAGGCAGCTGCCCTTTCCCCATAATGTATTGATAGTTATAATTTCTTTTTTAAACAGTTTGCCATATTATTGCAAAATACTTATCTTGCCAGCTCTTTCCCCACAAACCTCTTATGGTGGACTATAGATTCCAGTCACCAGGATTGCTTTAATTAAATTCAGTAGTTAGCAAATACTTGTGGTGAAATTTCCCCCAAGTTACATCATTGGCCAGTGGGGCAAACTGCTTTTGACCAAGTTCTCTCTGCTGGGAAGTTTTCTTCTGCCTCCATTTTTCCCCTGCTTTCACCCTGCTCCTCCTAAATTTTCATCATGACCCAGCTGAACTAGTTGCCTCTTTCCTTTTAATCTTAATGTTACATCCTGGAAGGCATTGGGTGGGAAACTGTTTCCCAAGTAGTGACTACTGGTAAGGATAAGAGCAGAGGGAGGGGAGTAGCCCCGTTGGGGTGGGCTGATGCCAGACTGGCTGGCTGATCCTGGGTGAAATGAGGCAAGGTGGCACAGGCCCCAGCAAAAATAATGACAGTAATAACATTGTAATGTTCCCACAAACTGTAGGAGTTGTCTAACAGAGGCAGTTTATTTGAAACTTCCATGGAAAAGATGCAAAGTCTAGCTTTTCGTATTAAATATCCCCAGCTGCTGCCATTTGTTCTCCAGGCTTTGGTGGTTTAGGATTTCTGTGACTCTTATTAGGCCCGTGGAACTTGACATTCATATGTTTCATGTATATGGAAAGCTTTAAACTGCCCCTATCAGATTAACTATGTGATAGACAATCTAGAAGCCTGCAGACATGAGACAGACTCACAAGGAAAGTGGAATTCATGCTGTAACTGGAGGTGGAGGAGAAAAAACTGAGGGAGACGCTGGAATCAGGTAACTTCAAGGAAAGATGGAATCATTTAAATGAAGGTCAATAAGGAGAATGAATAGGGGATAGCAAGAAGTCTCCTTATTTCAAAAAATGAGTATATTCTAAACACTTTAAATGTTTTTTGTTTGTTTCATTTAAATGTTATTTTTCCCAACATTCATACATAAGCAGAATATTCTGGAGAGAGTCATGCTAAGTACTGGACACAGCAAGGACCTCAGGGTGCACAGCTCTGCCATTTACCAGCTTAAGCTCACTGTGTTTAACTTCCCACATTCATGCAGTGGAGATAAAAATAACCATCTGCAGGCTGTTGTAAGGGGTAAATGAAAAATATATATGTAAAATACATGCTACAGTGAGCAGCACATAGAAGGAGCTCAAGGTTTGCTAGCAATATATGGACCCTTTTGCTGCTGTTTTGCTGAGCTGATCAACCAGCCTCTTTCTTCTTCATCAGTGAGGTCAGCATAATAGATAGGTTTACTATGTCCGATACAAAGAGAGATGGTGAAGGAAGTTAATAGATAACATAGAAATGCTTCTTTGGAAATTATTGTTAATGAGTACAGTTTCTGTTTGGGGTGATGAAAAGTTTTGGAGGTAAATGGTGGTGATGGTTGCACAACTCTGTGAATTAATGCCACTGAATTGTACATGTAAAAATGGTTAAAATGGCAGATTCTGTGTTGTATTAATTTTACCATAATACAATAAAAATGTTAAAAAAAATGCTTCTTTGACATAAAATATATAATGTCTTTTTCTCCTGTAAAATTTTCATGACACTGGAAAGGTATCCAGACATCTCTTTTGTGAGAATTCATGTAACTGCAGCTTTCAAACAGAATTGCAGACTAAGTAGATCAAATGAAGTGGAGGCTGCCCAGTTTATAGGAACATTATGACCTCAGTACAGTTTTAACAATTTTAATTCTTGCCAAGTCAAGCTTATCTGGAACGCTTTAGTTAGAATAGTTCCCCAAATCTCAGAAATAAAAAGGAGGTGTGAAGCAATGGTGAGTTTATATTGTTGTTGTTGTTGTTAGTGCCATTGAGCTGGTTCTGACTTACAGGGACCCTGTGTACAACACAACAAAACACTGCCCGCTGCCGCTTCATCCTCACAATCATTGCTATGTTTGAGCCCATTGTTGCAATCACTGTATCAATCCGTCTTTGAGGGTCTTCATCTTTTTCTGCTGACCCTCTCCCAAGCATGATGCCATTCTCCAGGGCCTGGTCCCTCCTGATACCTTGTCCAACGTATATGAGACGAAGTCTCACCATCCTCGCGTCTAAGGAGCATTCTGGCTATAGTTCTTCCAAGACAGACTGGTTCATTCTATTATGTTGTATTATGCTGACAATAAAAGGAGGGTGGGTAAAACGAACCTTACTTTCAAACTAAAGAACTTTAATAACCCTCGATATAAATCAACAAACAACCTTAGGAGTTATCAAGCCATTGGATAATAGTTGGAAAACTCATATAGTCTTAGCCAAAAAACACAGAAAATCATAGACTTTTTGATCTTATCTTGAAAGACAGATTTAATTTGGATTTCAACATTTAAATCATATGCAATAATTTTATCTTCTCCAGCCCTCTAGTTTTTGGAAATGATTCTTGGCCTTAGTAATAACATTCCTGAAGCCTGTTCTATGCTAGTGGATGTTAACTCCCATGGAAATAAATAGAGGTGGAACACAGGGGAGAAAACAGAACTATTTAAAATGGTCCATTGAATTTGCAGCTTTTTGTTTAAATAATAACTTGTAATTTATCAGGTATTGACAGGAAATGAGCTGTTCTACCTAAATAAATTTTATAGGCAAGAGCCAAAAAGTTTTATCTTAACTATTTCTGTGAGGAAATAGTTACATTTTCAGCCTCCATAAGCAGGGTGTTGTTGTTGTTGTTGTGCGCCCTCAAGTCCATTCCAACTCATAGCAACCGAATATGTCAAAGTAGAACTGCACCATAGGGTATCCTAGGCTGTAATCTTTATGGGAGCAGATTGCCAGGTCTTTCTCCCGCGGGACAGCTGGCAGGTTTGAACGGCCAACCTTTCAGTTAGCAGCTGAGTGCACTTAATCACTGCACCACCAGGGCTCCTTCTTAAGCAGGGTAGACAAACATAATCAAACCTTTGTTGAGTTTAACCTGTACGACCCAGGGTAATCATTCTGAATCAACAACAACAGAGAAATGACATTAGAAAAAATACAGGATCAGGAGACCTAGTTATAACTAACTCTAATCTTGGACAAATCACTTCATCTATGTTGGAATTTTCTCACTTTTAAAATTAGGGGATTAATTTCTAAGGTTCTTCAAGAACTGAAATTCTTTACTTCTGAGATCAATTATAGAACTATGGTCCTATCCTGTATGCTGTATTCAAGTCCTCATCTTACTTAACCCTTCCCCAGCAGTCAACACAATTAATCACCCTCCCCTCCTCCAAACGCTTTCATCACTTGAGTTCCAGGACACCACACTAGCCTGGTTTTCCCTTCTCAGTGTCCTTTATGAATCTTTCTCATCATCCCAACGCCTAAATATTGGGGCACACCAGGGCTCAGTCTTTGGACATCTCTTCTCCATGTGTATACCCTTCCTACATAATTTCATCAGTTATATGGCTCAAGCCATAAAAACACCCAAAATCTTATAGCTCACAGATTTATAACTATAGTCCTAACATCTCCTCTGAATTCCAGACAACCTACTCAACATCTCTGTTTGAATATCTAATGTTATTAGCTGTGCCATCCAGTTGGCCCCCAACTCATGGCGACCCCACGTGTTACAGAGTAGAACTGCTCCATAGGGTTTTCTTGGTTGTAATCTTTAAGGAAGCAAATCACCGGCCCTTTTCTTCCACAGAGCCATCGGGTGTGTGGCAGTGTTTTGGTTAGCAGTTAATTGCAAACCACTTGCACTACCCAGGCTCCTTGAGTATCTAATAGGCATATCATAGGCATATCAAAATCAATGATCTAAACAGAACCTTTGGTTTTCCCTCATATACCTGCTCCTTTCCAAAAATCCTGCATGTCAATAAATGGCACTTCCATATACCTCATTTGTCATGTCAGAAGCTTTGGAATAAGTCTTGACTCTCTTGTCCATTCACACTCCACATGGCCTCCATTAGAAGAGCCTATTGGTTCCACTTTCAAAACCACTTCTCACTACCTTCAACTGATACCACCTGTATCAGTTAGGGTTCTCCAGAAAAACAGAGCCGATAGGTTCTGACTGTAAACGTTAATCACATCTACAAAATACCTTTACAGCAACATCTAGACTAGTGTTTGACCAAACAACTGGGCAGCACAGTGTAGCCAAGTTAACAAATAAAATTAACCATCACACCACCTAGTCCAAGATGCCATAATGTGTTGTCTACAGATGGTTTCCTAACTGGTCTCCACATTTGACCATCAGTAGCAAGTGACCTTTTCAAAATGAGACCTGATTATTTCACTTTGCTGGTCAAAACCTTCCAACGGCTTTCCCTCACACAGAGAAGAAGATCCAAAGTTCTTACTTTGCACTGGGAGATCAGGCCTATTGGCACCTCTGTGTTCTGTCTCCTCCCTTCCCCTCTTACTCCACTCCAGCTACACTCACCTCTTCCTCAGGGCCTTGCACTTGCTGTGCTCTCTGCCCGGAATGCTCTTCTCCTAGATCTTTGCATCAGTCGCCCCCTCACTTGTCCAACTGTCACTTCTCCAGAGAGATCTTCCCTAACCACGCTGCCTAAAATGGCAGCTGCCTCACTTCCCTCACTCTTCTCTTACTGACTTTGTATTTCCTCAAAAAATTTATTTCTACCTGATATTATTTGTCTGTTTGCTTGCTTATTGTCCATTCCTCTCCCCACCCATAAAATTTCTTGATGGCAGGGCTTGGGCTATATTGTTCATTGCCACATCCCCAGCAACTAGAACAGTGCCTGGCATTTAATAGGAACTCAATAAATATTTATTGAATGAATTAATTTCACTGGGGGACATTGAAGGCATTGAACTCTTGGCATCTAACCTAATTTGCCCCAGAGTGTTTTGAGTGTAATGTTTGATGCCTCAGTAATCTCCTTACTTCTCAGTGTGCTAGTTTATTCTCCACCTCCCACCTTTTTATAATCTGCTGCTCCTAGTGAACTATGGTTATAGCCCGGGAAGAATCCCAGAGTTTCCAGGGGAAGCTAGATAAATAAACTTCCAAAAAAAGTAAAATTAATTTTATGTGTACTAGTAAACCAGTTGCTGTCAAGTCGATTCCAACTTATGGTGACCCCATGTGTGTCAGAGTAAAACTATGCTCCATAGGGTTTTCAATGGCTAATTTTTTAGAAGTAGATCACAAGACCTTTCTTCCAAAAGTTAATGCATAACGTTGCATTAATAGGTCCTGCTTGTAGTAATGTGGGGGAGAAGGCAACCTGAATGGGAGTCAGAAGCCTGGAGTTCTACTTATTCCTCTCTCTCCAACCAGCTGTGTGACAGGTCGAGTCACATGGTTTCCCATCTATCACATCCCCTCCTCTGTCCTGACATCCTGAAGACATCTTCGTATGTGACACTTCTTTCTATCACTACTGGAAGGATTTTTTCCTTGCTTTTGGATTTTGGGCTGAGTGACAGATGTTGTGTTTACTTGAAATGATATAGTAGTTAATTAGAAATCAGGAATCTTGTATAGCTTCATTAATTCTGTAAAAAACATTTTAGGCATATACTATGCCAAGCAGTGTAATAGGAACTGTAAATAAAGTGGTGAATAAGATGGTCCTTATTTTTGCCTTCATGGAGTAAACAGTCCAGTGGATAAGCAGACCTTGAACAAGCACCCACGTGCCAGGAGATGTTTTCAGTGCTCCAGTTCACGGATGATGTTGGCCTGGCACTGTTGAGAGAGAAAACTAGAGAGAGATTTTGGAGGTAAAACTTAGTAATTGATTGGATGTGAGGAGTGAGAAGAGGAGAAAACATGGATGATTCCTCAAATTTGGTGACTGATTGTGAGAAATGAAGAGGGAGGAAACATGGTTAACTCCCAAATTTTTGGCTTGAGAAACTGGGAGTGACAGTGGTGATGCCATTTCTGGAGACAGGAAACACTGGAAGAGGAACAGATGTTGTAGGGTGAGAGGTTGGGGGGAAGAATGAGTCCAGTTCAGGCCGAGGAGCCTATGAGAGAGTCAGTGAAGATACCAAGGAGCAGATGGATAAATGGGTCAAAGTTGCAGCCTATGGGGCAGGTTGACATCGCCCAGGGAGAGAGCACAGAGAAAAGAATAGGGCCCAAGACCAAGCCTGGAGGAACTCCTATATTAATGTTAGGATAGAAGAGAAGGTCCAGCAAAGGTATCTGAAAAGATGAGCCAGAGGAGGAGGAAGGAACCAAGAAGAGCAGGGTCCCAGAGTTCAAACAGAAGAGAGTGGTCAATTGTGATGAATGCGGATGAGAGGTGAAAACTTTAGATTCAGCAACATGGACATTATTGTGACCTGAGAGTGACCAGTTTCAGGAAATGATGGGGTTGGAATTTCTATTAGGAAAATTTGAAGAGTGAGCGACAGGTGAGACAATAGAGAGAGCAAAAGCATGCAGCTCTTTAAAAAGGTTTTGCTGTAAAATAGAGGAGATGGAATAATAGATGGAGGGGCACAGGAAACCAAGGGCCAGTCTTTCTTTTAAATACGTACAGACTTGAGAATGTTTAATGGGAATAGAAATGATACAACAGGGAGGGGGAAGAGAGAGACTGGAGCGAGAGTGAGAATGAAAAAGAATGAGATTAGCACAAGATTCCCAAGAAAAGTGGGAGAGAATAAGATTCAGAGTGTAAGTGGATGAACTGACCTTAGATAAGAAGCACATGTCATTTACTGTGTCTCAGAGGATAGGAAAAGATGGGTGTGGGTAGATAGTTCTGGTATGGAAAGCTGAAGTAGTTCCCTGTTAATGACTTCTACTTTCTCTCTGAAGTAGGAGATAAGTGGGGAGGAGAAGAGTTATAAATTGAGGAGGGTGGAAAATATGTGAAAACGGTTGTGGCCAATAGTGAAAAAGCAAGACTATTGGAGAAAAATGTTAGGACTGAGGATTCAGCATAGGCTGCCCATTAACCTTACCTTCTCCTGAAGCCCTGGTGTAGGCCTAGAAACAGCTAGTAGTTGGATTCATGACTTTATGGAGTTGCTAAGTGGTACAATGAATGTCTGTCAGTTTGTCGTACTCTGGTGGCTTGTGTGTTGCAATAATGCTGGAAGCTATGCCACTGGTATTTCAAATACCAGCAGGGTCACCCATGGTAAACAGGCTTCAGCATAGCTTCCAGACTAAGTGTAGGAGGAAAGGCCTGGCAAATCTACTTCTAAAAATCAGCCAGTGAAAACCCTATGGATAACAACAGAATAGTGTCCAATATAGTGCTAGAAGATGGGCCCCCCTACGTTGAAAGTCACTGAAAATACACAGTGGCAACAACAATAGACTCCAGCGTACCAACAATCAAGAAGATGACACAGGATCAGGCATTGTTTCATTTTGTTGTACATGGAATCACCACAAGTTGGAACAGCTTCAAAGGCAACTAACAACAAAATAAGGTATATACAAGGGAGCTCAGGGGTTTGCAGAAGAAACATCCCAAAATATTATGGCTCATTTGTATTTGCTTCTTTACACTTCTCTCTATTTTACTTTTACAATAAAACAAAACAAAAGTTTAATAGCAGATATTTGTTGTTTACTCACCCAGCATCCACTTCCCTTCCTTCAGAAATAGCCCCGTATTTTTATTTGAAGATCTTCCCCCTCCTGCTCTCAGTCCACATGGTCTGGATGAGGCTCCAGGATGTGGCATAGTGGAGCATGTGACCCAGCCTGTTCCATGAAAGTACTACATCTCCCTGGCCATAGTAACAGGTTCTGATATTGGCCCATGTCCCTCAGAGGCCAGATCAGAATGAATGTCAGGTGTTTTGAAGAGGCTAGTGGAAAAGAGGTAAGGCTGAAACTGCTGCAGTCATCTTGTAATCATGAAGAAGAGCCCACCAAGAACTGACTAAAAGAGAAGTGTTGCTGAAGGTGGGGAGAGAGAAATCAGATCCTGGTGACATAGTTTGAGCCCTGGATCTAGCGGTGCCCGAAGTGATACCCAGGAGTTTTTGGTTCCATGAGCCAATACGTTTCCCTTTTTGCTTAAGCCTGTTTGGCTTGAGATTTCAAAAGGGTTTCACCTGATGTAAGATTATGATTTTTTTTTTAAAAGGAGGCTCCCCTCCCCCAACACAGTCACCTCTTTGTTTAGAGAGAAGGGAGTTGGAGAAAATGTCTTTGCTGTCCATGTGAGTACTAAGAATCAATGGGAATGGTCATGTCTCCTTGTTGGGCTTACAATGGAGATCAAAGAAATATTATACAGTTGCTAAAATGGTTGAGAAATTGCTTTTGGAATGATGTTAAGTAAAAAAAAAAAAAAAAAAAAAAAAAAGGATTTAAATTGTATATAAAATATAGTTACACCTGAGATACAAAAAATGGTTCCAGATAGAATGGAAGAAAAATGTGGAACAAAATTCAAATTCCTAAAAAAGGCCAGACTTACTGGACTGATAGAGACTAGAGGATCCCCCAAGACTATTGCCCTGAGATACCCTTTAAACTTGGAACTCAAACCACTCCTGGAGGTCTTCTTTCAGCCGAATAATAGATTGGCTTATAAAATAAACAGTATCACCCATGAGTATTGTGCTCCCTTAAACAATCAACTATATGAGACCAAACGGTCGACATTTACCCAAAAGCAAAGATGAGAAGGCAAGGAGGGGCAGAGAAGCTAGAGCAATGGAAACAGAACAAACAGAATGGAAATAATAAGAATGTTGACACATTGTAAAAATTGTAATCACTGTCAGAGAACAGTTTGTGTAAAAATTATTCAATGGGAACCTAACTTACTATGTAAACTTTTACCTAAAACACAATTATACTATATTTAAAAAATATATATATAGTTATGGTATTTTTAAAAAGATGAAGTAAATACAACAGAGTCTTACAGTGCTTGTTTTTGGGTTATGAAGCCCAAATCTGGTTTTATGGTCACAATATTTCTTATCTTGCTAACAATATTAATCGTAGAATTGAAAGAACTATGTCCTACTTCTTGCATTTTCTGTTTCCTTTTAGTTTCTCTTTGCAGTTTGATGTTTCTTTCTTATGTTGAGGTTTTTCTCAAATGACCAGTGATCCTTAGATATTCATTCATAGTTAAGCACAAGGCTCTATATTGCGAATTGGAAGCTTTATGGGTGGTGGAGGGAGGAAGTATCAGAGGGCCTGGCTCACTAGTGTTTCTCATTCACTGCAGGGTCGTCAGGACATGAGCCGCCCTCTCCTTCGTATGTCTCTTTCCAGAGACTGTTTCTCTGGAACTATTTAGTTTCTTAAGAGAAAACTCATCCCATCTTTTATCTAGTCAGGCCACTAGAATTCTGGGAGCAAGGCAGGTAAGGGCAGACAGCCCCTCCATTCAATGTGTAGAATTTCACTAAGCCAAATATTTTGTTGAATACTATTGTGTGCCAGGCACTGTTTTAGGCATTGGGGTCCACTGTAAAACAAACAGGAAGGATCCTTGCCCTCGTGGAGCTTATAGTCTAGCAGCCTGGAGATAGACAATAAACAATAAATAGAAGAAATGAACAAATTAGATAGTAACTCAGTAGGAGTCCCTGAGAGGTGCAAACGGTTAAGGCTCGGCTACTAACCGAAAGGTTTGTGGTTTTAACCCAGCCAGAGGCCCCTCAAAAGAAAGGCCTGGTGATCTACTCCAGCCATGAAAAGTCTCTGGAGTGCAGTTCAACTGTGCAACACATGGGGTCACCATGAGTTGAAATCGACTCGACACCAACTTGTTTGGTTTTTGTTATTTTTTTAGGTTATAAGTGCTATAGAAAAAGAAAAATAATAGTGTATGATAAGAGGGTATTAGGAGTATTAGGTGGTTGCAATTTTAAATGGATGGTCAGGGCAGGCCTGATTAAAGCTGATTTTTGAACAAAAAGACTTGATGAATATGTAGAAGAGCAGTCTAGTCAGAGGGAACAGCCAATACAAAGGCCCTAAGGTGGAAGTGAGTCTGTTGTGTTAGAGAAACAGCAAGGAGGTCAGTAGGGCAGGAGGAAAATTGATTGAGGTGGAAATAGTAGGAGAGGAGGTCGGAGAGGTAAAAGGAGGGCTTTGAGGGTGATTATAAGGCTTTTACTGAGTGTAGAGGGGCTCTGTACCAAAGTACAGGTAGCCCCCGATTTACGACAGGGTTCCGTTCTGACAACTTCATTGTAGGTTGCTTTTGACATAAGTCAAATACCTCATTTTATTTTCAGTTTCCATTATTGCCTTTTTTTATCAGTATCTTTGTAAATTCAATCTTTATTTGTCTTTGGGGGTTAGAAACATTACATATAAACTTACAGATTTATTTTAATACATAAAAAATATGCAAATCATAAAAATTTACTCTGATGATGAAGAGTTGACAACACTGGCATTTGTCTGTTGCAATGATAACTCCACTTGTGGAAGGTTCTGGGTCTTCTGGATTATCCCCGGGAATGGGGATGGTGTTTCCAGTCAGAAAATTAGTGAGCGTTGCCTGTATGGTCCTTTTCTTTTTTTCTTCAAATATTTCACAGTAACATCTCATTGCTTCCTGAATCTGCCTATCAGCTTTAGCAAAGTGATCAGTGTTTGTGTCCATGTTTTCAAGCAACTGAAGCCTCTGATTTAGAAAAAACTCCAGCTAATCCTTTCACTGTAAATTTTTTTGACTACTTCTCTCCTTCCTCTTCCTCATTGTTTCTTTCTTCTTCAGCATTTCTTTCCTCTTCAAAATCCATTAACCTGTCAATTCCCCTTCTTTGTGATCTATGAGCTGTTCCACATTGGTGATATCAAGTTCTACATTCAGTGTTCTTGCCATATGGATGATTTTTCCACCAATCTCTTCCATCATATTATCCTGATCAAATGCTTGGAGCATGTTCACATAACTCAAGCAATTTTTTCCACATCCCCTGCATGCATTTTTCCATAACGTCCTCTCAGGAAGATGTAATGTTTCGGATACACTGAAGATTATTATAATTCTTCCAGAAATTGCATACTGTTACCATACCTCCGTCTGTTGCAGCTATTGCCTGAGTAACATAGCCTACAGATAGTATGCCTTGGAGGAGGAAATTGCACCTTGATCCATAGGCTGAATCACAGCTATCCTATTGGGAGATAGATACACCACTTTCACATCTTGATTTAGAGCATCTGTGTGAGGAGGATGTCCTGGGGCATTATCAAGTAATGGTTGTTGAGTGCGTGTGTAGTTCAATTGTCATATGTCGTTATTGTCATATGTCATTAGAGTTGAACATTACCCAACTTTATGTCCCTTATGACTCCTGACACCAACACCGACTTCATTGTAAATCATAACATTGAACATCTGCAAGTGAACATCTGAGAATGATAACATCATCGAGTTATGTGCTGCAACACTGTATGTAGTACATATTACTAATGGTAAGATGTACAAAAAAAAACCTCATGAATGGTCTTAAGTGTGGTTTGTCGTAAGTAGAATATGTGATAAGTTGGGAACTACCTGTACCACAAACTAGAGGGCTTAAAACAACAGAAATTAAATTATCTCATAGTTCTGGAAGCTAGAAGTCTGAAGTCAAGCAGCATTGCTTCCTTCTGAGGGCTCTGAGGGAGAATCTGTTCCATGGCTCTCTCATAACTTCTGGTGACCGCTGGCAATCTTGGCATTCCTTGGCTTGCAGATGCAACACTCCAATCTCTGCCACTGTCTTCACATGGCCACCTTCCCTCTGTCTCTGCCTGGCTTTGTGTCTCTTCTCCTGTTCTTATAAGCACATGTAAGAGCACTGTCATATCGGATTAGGGCCTACTTTACTCCAGTATGACCTCATGTTAAGTAACTTAATCTGCAAAGACCCTATTTCCAAACAAGATCACATTCACAGGTACTGGGGGTTCACACTTAATGGGGACACAATTCAACACACAATAGGCATCATTACAAGGTTTGAAGCAGAAAAGTGACATGATCTGACTTCGATTTCAAAGAATCAGTCTGGCAGCTGTGTGGGGAACAGACCTTAAAAGCAGGGAAACTACCCCCAAGATTATAGCCCTAAGACACCCCTCTGACTTGGAACTGCAGCCATTCCTGGAAACCACCTTTCAGCCAAGCAGTAAACAGGCTATAAAATAAACAATAGCACCCGAGAAGAACGTGCTCTGTAGAACAAACAATTATACAAAAGCAAAGGGCAACATTTGCCCAAAAGTAAAGAGGAGAAGGCAGGAATGGGTAGGAGAACCGGACGAAAGGAAATGGGAACCCAGGGCAAAAATGGGGAGAGTGCTGACACAGTGTAGGGATTGCAACCAATGTCATGGAACACTTTTTGTACAATTTGTTGAATGAGAAACTAATTTGCTCTGTAAGCTTTTACCTAAAACATAATTTAAAAAAACAAAAAAACAAAAACAGGGAAACCAGTTAGGATGCTATTCCAGTAATCCAAGAAAGATGGTGGCTTGCACATGGGTGGCAGCAGGAAAGGTGGTGAAAAGTAGTTGCATTCTGGATTTATTTTGAAAGTAGAGTGAAGATTTCCTGATAAAGTGGGTGTCTCAGTTATCTAGTGCTGCTATAGCAGAAATACCACAAGTGAGTGACTTTATCAAACAAATTTATTTTCTCACAGTTTAGGAGGCTAGAAGTCTGAATTCAGGGCGCCGGCTCAGAGGAAGCCTTTCCCTGTCTATTGGCTCTAGGGGAAGGTCCTTGTCTCTTTTCAGCTTCTGGTTCTTGGTTCCTTGGAGATCTCCATGTGCCACAGCATCTATCTTCCCCCTTCTCTGCTTCTTTGCTGCTTGCTTAATCTGCTTTTTTATATCTCAAAAGAGATCAGTTTAAGACACAACTTACACTAATGCTGCCTCATTAATATAACAAAGAAAACTGTATTCCCAAAAGGGATTATAACCACAGGTATAGTAGGATTTACAACATGTATTTTTTGGGGACAAAATTCAGTCCACAACATTGGGTATAAGGTATGGGAGAAATGGGAGAAAGAAAGGCATCAAGGAAGATCACAAGGTTTGTGGATTGTGCAACTGGAAGGAAAAAATTGCCATCTGCTAAAATGAAGGGAAGGTCCAGAGCTCAGCTTTGAGTGTGTTGGGTCTTCCTATCTTCTTCCCATGGCCTACCTTCACCCTTTGTTGTGAATGTGCCCCTGATGTCAGAGTCCCTTCTGTTCAATTCTTCCAAAGAATACGCCTGCAGTTCCTGATGTGTGTGTGTGGAGGTGGGATCCTGTAGCCACTGAGTCCATTCCGACTCATAGTGACCCTATAGGACAGAGTAGAACTGCCCCATAGGGTTGCCGAGGAGTGGCTGCGGATTTGAACTGCTGACTTTTTGGTTAGCAGCCGAGCTCTTAACCACTGTGCCACCAGGACTCTGTGGAGGTGGGATGGGGTCAGTAATTAGTCTTTGAGCGGTAAAGAGTGAGCCAGGAACGTGGTGGAAAGTCAAACTTCTCCATTCATGTTCAGTCAAGCCCCCTGTTTTCATTCCCACATCACATCATCACCTTCCATAGAAATGAATAGCTCCAGATCCTAAGTCTTTCTGGGATTCAGTGGGTGGATCCCCTTGCTTCTCAATGCAGTCTTCCTCTGCAGGCACTTACTTGGGTTTTAACTTTTTCAGCTTCTTGAAATGTTCCAAAATTTTTGTTGAATTTCCTGCCCACACATGACATTTCTCTCATTTTCATGGTCATTACGGGTTTATATCTTTATTTTAATCTCTTTCTATTATTTTTCTGTGGCTTAGTGAGATTCTGCTGTGTTCAGCTAGAAATATGAATCACGTTTATTAGGGAAAACACCTTTTTTAAAAGCCTACATTATTTTGATATCATCTCACTTTTTTTTCCTAACTCCATATTGAGATTTTAATTATTAGTAGTGATTAATTACTTGCAAGATAACCTCACAACTAATAGAGAGCCTGAAGTTCAGAACTCCAGCTTTAAGCATGAAAGTGGAACATCATGGAAGCATAATTTTTGCCACTTCTCTCATTCCTAGACAAGCTCTTTCATTGAGAGGCCAAGCCCTGGCCTGGAATTTTGAACATATCATGGTGTGGTTAAGAAAGTACTTATCATATTAAGTTGTGAGAATGTGTTCTTCAGAGCAGATAATCTACAAAGAACATCTTCAAATGTATTTGGTTCCAGCAGAAGGAAGCTGAGCCATATTCCTGTGGTTTGAGGCAGAAATAGGTACTAAAATTGAAAATGTCTTCATGTTTTTGATTCCTGCAACCTTTGTTCTTCATGGGTTAAGTTATTATGAAAAGACCTCTGTGAAGATGCTCAAAGCTTTTCTGTTTTTCCACTTAGAATCTAGTACTTGATCTCTCTAATCAATTTATACAAATATCCCTTGGCATCCCGTCCACAAAACATTTACTCTATGCACCTTTGAAGATCGCTTGTTTTATCCCAATTTGCCAAAGTAAATAAAATCTCTAGTTCTGCTAGAAAGATTTAATCTCCCAAAGGGAACAATCATAACTTCATCTGACAATGAACTTCTATTTCTCAGGAAAAAGTGCAAAGTATATTTTAATATCTTTATCAGTGGAAGAGAGGATTATCATAAGACCCTAGGTTCAGATAAAAGTATTAAGTTTATCCACATAATATATAATAAGTGAATTGTATTAATTTATTATACAGTTAACCAATAAGTTAATTACATAGTAAGTTGTTTAATTTCCGTTTCCATTTTGAAAGTGTTTGGTAATGAGACATACTTTCTTATTAGGATTATGTTCGTATACTCAATTTTAATACTAATAAGAAGAAATTGCTCTCACTCTTCCTTATTAAAACTTTTTCTCAAATGTCTGGTGGTCCTTGGCCTGAGCTTGCTGCCTGTGGTTTTCACTGTCAGGTGACATGAGGGGATGGGATGCACTTTTTAAGGACAGGGTCTCCCAAAATCAGTTCATAGAGATCTATTCTCTGTAGTCATTCAGTTTCTCTAAAGAAAAATCCTTCAATCTCTTTTCTGCTGGAGAGTGACAGAGTCTGAAAGGTAAAAAAGAACCTTAGTTCACTACTCACTATTTTCATAACTCAAATTTCCAGCCTGAGGTTGTATGTGGGGCAGGAGGCAGGGGGATAGAAGGGGATGGGGAGCAAGACAAAGCAGAATGAAAGAGTTGTCAGCTGCTCTTTGAGTGTGAGTACCTTCATGTTGGGCTAACTATCAATGACTTCCATCATATTGAGCATTCAACTTCCCCCTACAATTTGTCTCTTCTAGAAAGAACAAATGTATTTAGTGTTTACACTCTTTAAATACCTAAAGTTCATGCAAATGGAAATATAGCTAATGTTTATGATTTGCTAGGCATTATTTTGGAAACCCTGGTGGTGTAGTGGTTAAGTGCTATGGCTGCTAACCAAAAGCTCAGCAGTATGAATCCACCAGATGCTCTTTGGAAACTCTATGGGGGCAGTTCTACTCTGTCCTATAGGGTCGCTATTTTGGAGTCCCTGGGTGGTGCAAATGATTAATGTGCTCATCTGCTAAACCAAAAGGCTAGAGGTCTGAGTCCACACAGAGGCGCCTTGGAAGAAGGGCCTGGGGATCTATTTCTGAAAAATTAGCCATTGAAAACCCTATGGAGCACAGTTCTACTTTGACATACTCTGGGTCGTCATGAGTCGGAGTCAACTTGACAGCAATTAATTAGGCACTAACTGTTTTAAGGCTTTTACAAGGATTATCTTATTCCTCTTAAAAACCCTTTGAGTTACATGCCGTTAATATCCCCAATTTATAGATGAAGACTCTGAGGCATATAAACTAACCAAGCCTGCTGCTGTTGAGTCAATTCCAACTCATAGTGACACAATAGGACAGAGTAGAATTGCCCCATAAGGTTTCCAAGGAGTGGCTGGTGGTTTCGAACTGCTGACCTTTTGATTAGCAGCCAAGCTCTTAACCACTGTGCCACCAGGGCTCCCTGAGGCATACAGAGGTGAGGTGACCTGCCCAACATCACTTGAAACCCCTGTCTGTTTAATTCCAGCTCCTACTCTCTTAACTACTATGTGCTATGACTTCTCTGATGTAGCAATAAAACATTACAATGCCAGTAAATAAATGCACAAAGGAATGGCATGAAGAGCTAATTCCTAAAATAATCCAGTAGGTATGAGAGAAAAAAAAAAAATCTTACTAGGAGGCAGAGCCAACATGGTGCTATAGACAGAAGCACGACACCGTTCCTCCACAGCAAAACCCTGAAGAACTAAGTAAAACATAGACAAATGTCAATCCTGGAACCCTAAGTGTCAATGAAGAGAGAAAGAACTCAACCAAGCACCAAATGGAATAAGAAAGTGACAGAGAACAGAGAACGAGGAAAGAGATAGAGTGGAGGTCCCTTATCAGTAAGGCAGAATAGATTCACCATCTGGGACTCCTGTTGGACAGGGAGCATGAGAAAGCAGCCTTACGGAGCTCCCAGCAGGAGGCAGAGCACCCAGTAACCAGTGATACACGCTTTCCCACCCCTCACCCTTCTTCCTCCTGCTTGGCCTCCACCACATCCCAGCGGGCTATGGTTGCTTGGCCAGGAGGCATCGGCTCCATGCCACTTTGATTTGCCTCACGCACACTGGCTAGCTCCTTCAGTGCCATTTCTTTGCTGCTGGTGTTGCTTTTTTCAGCTTCATTTGGATTCTTCCCTCTCTCTCACCTCCTCCCCTTCCTTTCTTTCAAACACCTAACTCTGTGTGCCATATTCGCTTCTTCTTGATGAGCTGTGAAGCACCACTCAGCTGGGGAACTGCTTCACTGGTCTGAGCCACCACACTTGTTGTTTTCTTTTTAATTTTTCTTCATTTCTCGGTTTCTTGTCTCTCTCTACTTACCTTCTTTCCTGTCTCCTGAATACCTGGCACTGTGTGCCATCTCCACCCCTTCTAGCTGGGCTATACTGTGTGGCTTAGGAACCACTTCTCTGGTCTGTGCAGCCGCACCAGTGGGATCCCTGGGGGCATTTATTTTCAATATTTATTTGTTTATATATATTTCTCTCTTTTTTTTTTCTCTTTATTTCTTGGTTTCTTGTCTCTCCACTCCAACAGCAGACTCCCTCAGTACTTTTTGTTTTTTGTTTTGTTTTGTTATTTTTGGCTCCTGTTTCTCTCTCCCCTTTCTCTACTTTCTCATACCAAGCTTAGCTCCACACATCACAACCTCCCTCCTGCCTATCTGCACCATGTGCTGAACATCGCATCCTCGAACAGCACAAGAATGGTCTACCAGAACCTGCCCTGTACTGACCTTTGGCCCGCCCTATTGGCCCCAGTATGTGCCACAAACAACCCATCCCAGCTCCTCCCCTTCAGCTGGACCTGCCCTGCTACACCATAGCTGAGCGACTGGCCCTGCTCATTGGACAAGGTAGGTAAAAGTATCGTGCCCACAGAAGAGCAAACAACAAAGAATGCACAGCCTGCTTGCTCAGACATAACCAGATAAAACAAAAAAGCAAGACAAAACAAACAAATCTACAATCAATAAACAAAGAAAATAGCTACTAAATGTCCTGAAGACAGCAGACAATATCAAAACATATAAAAAACAGGACAGGATGGTTCCAGTAGGTGTCCAAAATGAAACACCAGATGACTTTCCAGTAGAAGAAAAGGCACTGAAACTACCTGATAGGGAATTTAAATCTCTAATATTCAGAGTTATCCAAGAGTTGAAGCAAAAAGCAGGCAAAAATGAGGAAAAAGTAGACAAATTCACAAAAAAGGCAGACAAAAAAATGGAAGAATTCAGAAAAATAATTCAGGAACAAAACGTTAAATTCACAACTAGAAATCATACAAAAACAGCCATTAGAAATCCAGAAGATAAACAACAAGATTTCAGAAATTGACAGTGTCATAGAAGGTCTGAGGAGCAGGTTTGAAACAACGGAAGACAGGATCAATGAAATTGAATACAAAAACTTGGATACCACTTTGAGGAAGAATCTGAAAAAAGAACAAAGAAAAATGAAGAAACCCTAAGAATTATGTGGGATAAAATCAAAAGCAAAAATTTACAAGTGGTCAGAGCTCCAGAACAGGGGTGAAAATGGAAAACACAGAGAAGATCATTGAAGAGTTGATGACAGAACACTTCCCTAATATCAAAGTAGATGAAAAGTTGACCATCCAAGAAGCTCAACGAACCCCATATAGAATAGACCCCAAAAGAAAATTACCAAGGCATATCATAATCACACTTGCTAAAATCAAAGACAAAGAAAGAATCCTGAGAGCAGCTCTAGAGAAATGAAAAGTCACATACAGAAGGGAAACAATAAGACTAAACCCGGGTTATTCGGCAGAAACCATGCAAGCTAGAAGGCAATGAGATGACATATATAAAACCTTGAAAGAAAAAAAAATTACCAACCAAGAATAATATATCCTGCAAAACTCTTGCTTAAACATGATAGTAAAATTAGGACATTTCCAGATAAACAGAAATTAAAGAAATATGTAAAAACCAAGTTTACAAGAATTATTAAAGGGAGTCCTTCAGTTTGAGAACAAAAAACATCAGATGCCAGCCTGAATCTAGAATGCAAGATCCCACCAGGCAGATACCAACCTAGAAAATGAACTCTCCAGGACTATTTAAAACTAAAAGATTTACAACAGGGAACCAGATAGTTTATCTGTAAATGACAACAGCACCAGAACAATAAAGGAGGGAATAAACAGTGTAGGTATAGAATTTTCTAATGGAGAGGAAGGCAAGGTGATACTGAGTAATAAAAGACTGGTTCAAACCTAGGAAGATAAGTGCAAATTTCAAGGTAACCACAAAGAAAGTTAACAAATCTACTCATCAAAATAAAGAAGAAAAACATAAAGTCTCAGTAAAAACAACATCTACCCAAACAAAAGAAATTAAATAACAAAAACAAAAGGAATTCAGTACAGGAGAGTAAAATAAACAAAGAAAACACCAGCACCACCCCCCCCAAAAAAAGCACTACAAAATGACAGCAATAAACTCACACCTATCAATAATTACACTGAATGTAAATGGCCTAAATTCACCTATAAAGAGACAGAGAGTGACAGAATGGATAAAAAAAACAGGATCCATCAATATACTGTTTACAAGAGACACACCTTAGAAACAAAGATGTAAATTTATTAAAAATGAAAGAATGGAAAAAAATATATCAAGCAAACACCTACCAAAAAAGAGAAAGAGTGGCAATACTAATCTCAGATAAAATTGACTTTCAAACAAAATCCACAATAAAAGACAAAGAAGGGCATTATATAATGATTAAACAGATCCTTATGAAGACATAAACATAATAAATATCTACGCATCCAATGACAGGGCTCCAAAATGCATAAAACAAACTCTAAGAGCACTGAAAAGAGAAATTGACAACTCCACAATAATAGAAGGAGACATCAACACATGACTCTAGGTAAAGGACAGAGCATCTAGAAAGAAACTTAACAAAGATACAGAAGATTTAAAGGCCACAAACAGCCAACTTGAACTCACAGACATGTATAGACTACTCCACCCAACAGCTGCAAAGTACAAATTCTTTTCCAGTGCACATGGAATGTTGTCCAGAATAGACCATGTCTTAGGCCACAAAGCAACCCTCAACAAAATCCAAAACACTGAGATAATACAAAGTATCTTCTCTGATCACACCACCATCAAAGTAGAAATTAACAACAGAAAGAGCATGGAAAAAAAATCGATTATATGGAAACTGAATAACACTCTGCTTAAAAACCGCTGGGTAACAAAGGAAATCAAACATGGAATAAAAAAATTCCTAGAATTAAACGAGAATGAAAACACATCATACCAAAACCTTTGGGACGCAGCAGAGGTGGTGCTCAGAGGTCTATGTATAGCAATAGATGCATGCACACATCAAAAAAGAAGGGACAAAATCAAAACATTAGCTACACAACTTGAACAAATAGAAAGAGAACAGCAAAAGAAGCCCACAGCCACCAGAAGAAAGGGAATAATAAAGATCAGAGCAGAAATAAATGCGATAGAGAATAGAAAAACAATAGAAAGAATCAACAAAACCAAAAGTTGGTTCTTTTTAAGGATCAACAAAATTGACAAACCACTGGCCAAACTGACAAAGGAAAAACAGGAGATAACTCAAATAACCCAAATAAGAAATGAAATGGGGGACATTAAAACAGACCCAACTGAAATAAAAAGGATCATAACAGAGTATTATGAAAAACTATACTCCAACAAATTTGAAAACCGAGAGGAAATGGATAAATTTCTAGAAACACGCTACCTACCCAAACTAACACAAAATGATGTCGAATATCTGAACAGACCCATAACAAGAGAAGAGATTGAATAGGAAATTAAAAAAAAATCATAACCAAAAAAAGCCCTAGCCCAGATGGCTTCACTGGAGAATTCTACCAAACATTCAGAGAAGAGCTTCAGAAGTACTACTCAAACTATTTCAGAACATAGAAAATGAAGGGATAGTTCCGAATTCCCTCTATAAAGCCAGCATAACCCTGATACCAAAACCAGGCAAAGACACCACAAAAAGAGAAAATTATGCACCAATAGCTCTCATGAATATAGATGCAAAAATTCTCAACAAAATTCTAGCCATTAGAATTCAACATCATATCAAAAAAATACTATACCACAACCAAGTGGAATTCATACCAGGTATGCAAGAATGGTTCAACATTAGAAAATCAATCACATAATACACCATATAAATAAAAGTAAAGAATCATATGATCATCTCAATTGACACAGAAAAGGAATTTGACAAAGTCCAACACTCATTCCTGATTAAAAACTCTCAATAAAATAGGTATAGAAGTGAAATTCCTCAACATAATAAAGGACATCTATACAAAACCAATAGCTAACATCATTCTTAATGGAGAGAGGCTGAAAACATTCCCTTTGGCAACAGGATTAAGACAAAGATGCCTTTATCACCACTCCTATGTAACATTGTGCTGGAAGTCCTAGCTAGAGCAATAAGGCAGGAAAAAGAAATAAAGAGCATCCAAATTGGTAGGGGTGAGGTAAAACTGTCCCTATTTGCAGATGATATGATACTATACATGGAAAACTCAAAAGACTGTACAAGAAAACTACTGGAAATAATAGAAAGATTCAGCAGAATAGCAGGATACAAGATAAACATACAAAAATCAGTTGGATTCCTATACACCAATAAAGAGAACGACAAAAAGGAAATCAGGAAAACAATATCATTTATAATAGCTCCTAAAAAAAATAAAATAGGAATAAATCTAACCAGAGATGTAAAAGATCTATACAAAGAAAACTACAAAACACTACTGCAAGATACCAAAAGAGACCTAAGTAAATGGAAAAACATACCATGCTCATGGATAGGTGGACTTAACATTGTGAAAATGAAAATTCTACCCAAAGCAACCTACAAATACAATGCAATCCCAATCCAAATACCAACAACATTCTTTAAAGACATGGAAAAACTAATCATTTACTTTATATGGAAAGGGAAGAGGGTCTGGATAAGTAAGGCACTATTGAGAAAGAAGAAGAATAAAGTAGCAGGACTCACACTACTTGACCTCAGAACATACTATACAGCTACAGTAGTCAAAACAGCCCGATAGTGGTACAACTACAGATACATTGACCAATGAACAGAACTGAGAACCCAGGTGTAAATCCATCTACCTATGATCACCTTTCTTTTCTTTTTTTTTTTTAACATTTAAACATCAATGTAATTCAACATATCAACACATTAAAAAATATAAACCATATGATCATCTCAGTAGATACGGAAAATGCACTTGAAAAAAGTCCAACATTTATCTATGATAAATATACTCAGCAAACTAGGAATAGAAGGAAAGTCCGCAAATTGATAAAAGTGATCTACGAGAAACCTACAGATACACCCTTCAGCCAAAGATCAAACAGGCCCACAAAACAAAATGAGACTAAATTGGCACACCAACCCAGCGGCAAGGACCAGAAGGCAGAAGGGGACAGGAAAGCCAGCAATGGGGAAGCCAAGGTAAAGAAGGGGAGAGTGCTGACACATTGTGGGGTTGGCAACCAATGCCAAAAAACAATACGTGTACCAACTTTTTCCTTTTTCACTTTAGATGAAGGTTTACAGAACAAATAGTTTCTCATTAAACAGTACACATATTGTTCTATGACAATTGTTAACAACCCCACACCATGTCAACACTGTCCCCTCTCAACCTTGGGTTCCCCACCAACAGCCCTCCTGTCCCCTCCCACCCTCTAGTCCCTGTCCCTGGATTGTTGTGCCCCATTAGTTTCGTTTTGTTTAATGGAGCTGTCCAATCCCCAGCTGAACTGTGAACCTCGGGAGTGACTTCATTACTGAGCTAAAAGGTTGTCTGAGGGCCATACTCTCAGGATTTCTCCAGTCTCTGTCAGGCCAGTAAATCTGGTCTTTTTTTATGAGTTAAAATTTTGTTTTACATTTTTCTCCAGCTCTGTCTGGGACCCTCTGCTGCAATCCCTGTCAGAGCAGTCAGTGGTGATAGCTGGGCACCGTCTAGCTGTATTGGACTCAGTCTGGTGGAGCCCGTGGTAGTTGTGGTCCATTAGTCCTTTGGACTAATCTTTTCCTTGTATCTTGTTTTCTTTATTCTCCCTTGCTCGTGAAGGGGTGAAACCAGGGGAGTATCTTAGATGGCTGCTCATAGGCTTTTAAGACCCCAGATGCTACTCACCAAGGTAGAATGTAGAACATTTTCTTTATATACTGTGTTATGCCAATTGAGCTAGATATTTCCCAAGACCATGGTCCCCACAGCCCTCTGCCCAGCAATTTGGTCCTTCAGGGAGTTTGGATGTGTCTATGGAGCTTCCATGACCTTTCTTTGTACAAGTTGTGCTGGCTTCCGCAGTATTGTGTACTGTCTTACCCTTCACCAAAGTTACCACTTGTCTATTGTCTATTTAGTTCCCCCCCACCCCTCCCATCCCTCTTAACAAACAAACATTGTTTCTTTTTGTGTGATCACCTTATCTTTGACAAGGGCCCCAAGTCCATCAAATGGGGAAAAGACAGTCTTTTTAACAAATGATGCTGATAAAACCTGGATGTCCATCTGCAAAAAAATGAAACAGAAACCATACCTCACACCATTCACAAAAACGAATTCAAAGTGGATCAAAGACCTAAATATAAAACCGAAAAACTTTAAACATCATAGGAAAAAAAAAAGAATCAACGCTAGAGGCCCTAATACACAGCATTAACAGGATACAAACCGTAAGTAACAACCCACAAAGTCCAGAAGATAAGCTAAATAACTGGGATCTTCTAAAATTAAATACTTATGCTCATTAAAAGACTTCACCAAAAGAGTAAAAAGAGAACCTACAGACTGAGAAAAAAAAAAAAAAAAGGTTATTTCAAATCTGACAAAAGTCTAATTGCTAAAATCTACAGGAAAATCCAACACCTCTGCAACAAAAAGATGAATAATCCAGTTAAAAAATGGGCAAAGAATATGAACAGACACTTCACCAAAGAAGACCTTCAAGCAGCTAACAGACACATGAGGAAATTCTCATGATCACTAGTCATTAAAGAAATGCAAGTCAAAACCACAATGAGATACCATCTCACCTTGTCATTATTGGTACAAATACAAAAAACCAGAAAGTAACAAATGTTGGAGAGGCTGTGGGAAGATTGGAACTCATGCACTGCTGGTGGGAATGCAAAATGGAACAACCATTTTGGAAAACAATATGGCGCTTCCTTAGAAAGCTAGAAATAGAAATACCATATGATCCAGCAATCTCACTCCTAGAGAAATAAGAGCCATCACGTGAATAGACATATGCACACCCATGTTCATTGCAGCATTGTTCACAATAGCAAAAAGATGGAAATAATTTAGATGCCCATCAACAGATGAATGGTTAAAAAACTATGGTACATACACACAATGGAGTACTATGCAACAGTAAAGAACAATGATAAATCTGTGAAGCATCTCAGAACATGGATGAATCTGGAGGGCATTATGCTGAGAGAAATAAGTCAATCACAAAAGGGACAAATATTGTATGAGACCACTACTATAAAAACTCATGAAAAGGTTTACACACAAAAAGAAAGGGGTGGAATAGGGATGGAAAACACTAAACAGACAATACATAAGGGGTAACTTTGGTGAGTGGTAAGACAGTACACAATACTTGGAAAGCTAGTGCAGCTTGTACAAGGCAAGGTCATGGAAGCTCCACAGACACTTCCGAATTCCCTGAGGTATGGTATTACTGGGCTGAGGGCTGTGGGGACCATGGTCTCAGGGAGCATCTAGCTCAATTAGCATAACATAGTTTATAAAGCAGATGTTCTACATTCTACTTTGGTGAGTAGCGTCTGGGGTCTTAAAAGCCTGTGAGTGGCCATCTAAGATACTCCATTGGTCTCACCCCTTCATGAGCAAGGGAGAATGAAGAAAACTAAAGACACAAGGGAAAGATTAGTCCAAAGGACTAAATGGATCACAACTACCACAGCCTCCTCCAGACTCAGTCCAGTACCACTAGATGGTGCCCGGCTACCACCACTGACTGCTCTGACAGGGATCAGAATACAGGGTTCCAGACAGAGGTGGAGAAAAATGTAGAACAAAATTCTAACTCACAAAAAAAGACCAGACTTACTGGCCTGACAGAGAATGGAGAAACCCTGAGAGTATGGCCCTTGGAAACCCTCAGTAATGAAGTCATTCCTTAGGTTCACCCTTTAGCCAAAGATTAGACAGGCCCATAAAACAAAATGAGACTAAAGGGGCACAACAGCCCAGTGACAAGGACTAGAAGGCAGGAGGGGACAGGAAAGCTGGTAGTAGGGAACCCAAGGTCAAGAAGGGAGAGTGTTGACATGTGGGGTTGTTAACCAATGTCATAAAACAGTACGTGTGCTGTTTAATGAGAAGCTAGTTTATTCTGTAAACCTTCATCTAAAGAACAATAAAAAAAATCTTACTAGCAGCCAAATAAATGAACATTAAAATAGTAGTGATGCAAAAAGATGAGGGATTTTTTTTCCCTTTTAAATTAGAGTTTTGTTTTGTTTTGTTTTAATGGTAATACTCAATGCTGTTAAGGTGCAACTTGGTGGCCCTGTCTATTGGCATAAGCAGATTAATATTCTGCTAGAGTGGCCCAAGGCTCCTCTATGAATTATTGACAGCAGAAATCTGTTCTGATTGGCCTGTGTCCATATGAAGTGTTAAATGTTTTAAATTCTACCCCCAGCTGGAAGACAATTTAGTGACGTATATTTAGCAACATAGATATAGTCACATTGTAATGCCTTCTAATTCTACTTCTGAGTATCATTCCTAAGGAGGTAATATAATTATGCAATTAGAAATATGTCCAATCTAATGCTTCTTAGCTTTTTTTGTAATAGCAAACATTTAGAAATAACCTAAATGTGTAATAGTAGGAGAATGGTTAAGTAAACAAAAAATTTATTTTAAAAATAAAGCAATCCTTGAGACAAATCCTCGTGAAAAACAAAAAGGAGCTCTTGTGGCGCAGTGGTTACTGTGTTCGCCTGCTAACCAAAAGTTTTGCTGCTCAAATACACCAGCAGCTCCTTGGATATCCTATGGTGCAGTTCTACTCTGTGTCACAAGGTTGCTGTGAGTCAGAATCGACTTGACGGCAACAGGTTTTTTTGTGAAAAATAGATAATAACGTGTAGAAATGCCACAATTTTTTTTATTGTGATAAAAATATGTATAACAAAGCATTGGCTATTTCAAGATTTTTTACATGTACAGTTCAGTGACATTAATTATGTTCGTCATGCTGTGCAACCATTACCACTATCTATTTCTAAATTTTTCCATCACCCTTAACAGAAGCTCAGTTCCACTTAAGAAATAATTCCCCTTGCCCTCTCCCTACTGCCCCTGGTAACCACTAATAAAGTTTGATCTCTATACATTTGCCTTTTCTATATATTTCATGAAAGTGGGATCATACAGCATTTGTCTTTTTATGACTGACTTATTTCACTCAGCATAATGTTTTCAAAGTTCATCCATGTTGTAGCATGTATCAAGACTTCATTTCTCTTCATGGCAGAGTAATATTGCATTATATGTATATACCACATTTTGTTTATCCATTCATCTGCTGATGAACATTTAGATTGTTTTAATATTTTGGCTATTGTGAATAGTGCTGTAATGAACACTGGTGTCCAAGTTATCTTTTTGCATTCCTGCTTTCAATTCTTTTGAGTATATACCTAAGAGTGGAATTGCTGGGTCATATGGTAATTCTGTGTTTAACTTTTTGAGTAACTGCTTAACTATTTTCCACAGCAGCTGCACCATTTTACAATCCTACCATCAATGGATGAGGGTCACAGTTTCTTCACATCCTTGCCAATACTTGTTGTTTTCCATTTTTCTGATCATAGCCACCCTAGTGAGTGTGAAACGCTATCTCATTATGGTCTGATTTGCATTTCCCTAATGACTAACATATTCTTTAGTGAAATGTCTATTCCAGTCCTTTACCTTTTTTTTTGTTTTAATTGGGTTGTTTGTCTTTTTTTTTCCTTAAGTTATTGGAGTTCTTTATATATTCTGGATATTAAACCCTTATCCAATAAACGATTCCCAAGTATTTTCTTCCATTCTGTAATTGTCTCTTCACTTTATGGATAGTCCTTTGATGCACAAATGTTTTTAATTTTTATGAAGTTCAATTTGTCTATTTTTTCTTCTGTCACTTGTGCTTTTGGCATCATATCTAAGCATCCATTGTCAAAACTAGGTCCCAAAGCATTACCCCTATGTTTTCTTCTAAGAGTTTTATGGTTTTAGCTCTCAGGTTTAGGTCTTTGATTCATTTTGAGTTAATTTTCATATATGGTATGAGGTAGGGGTCCTGCTTCATTGTTTTCCATGTGTGTATACAGTAGTCCCAGCACCACTTACTTTTTTATTATTATTTTTTTTCTTGTGCTTTAGATGAAGGTTTACAGAGCAAATTAGTTTCTCCTTAAGCAATTCATACACGTATTGTTTTGTAACCTTGGTTGTCAACCTCACGATGTGTCATCGCTCTCCCCTTCTCGACCTTGGGTTCCCATTACCAGCTTTCCTGTCCCCTCCTGCTTTGTTGTCCTTGCCTCTGAGCTGGTGTGCCCATTTAGTCTAGTTTTGTGTTATGGGCCTGCATAATCTTTGGCTGAAGTGTGAGTCTCAGAGTGACTTCAGTATTGAGCTGTAAGGGTGTCCAGGGTCCATACTGTCAGGGTTTCTCCAGTCTCTGTTGACCAGTAAGTCTTTTTTTGTGCATTAGAATTTTGTTCTACATTTTTCTCCAGCTCTGTCCAGGACCCTCTATTGTGATCCCTATCAGAGCAGTCAGTGGTGGTAGCCGGGCACCATCTAATTGTGCTGGATTCAGTCTGGTGGAGGCTGTGGTAATTGCGGTCCATTAGTTCTTCGGACTAATCTTTCCCTTGTGTCTTTGGTTTTCTTCATTCTTAGGGTTGGAGACTTCTGAATGTGGAGGTCTCATTGATAAACTTTTCATCACTTTGGAGCTGTGAAGCAGAGATGAAAGCATCCACCCCTTCCTGAGCTCCTGTTTGAAGGATGATGTTATTGTTAGGTGTGGACAAATCAGTTTTCTACTCATAGCGACCCCATGTGACAGAGTAGAACTGTCCCATAGAGTTTCCTAGGCTGTAATTTTTTACGGAAGCAGATTGCCTGGTCTTTCTCCTGAGGAGCACCTGGGTGGTTTCAAACCACCAACCTTTCGGTTAGCAGCCAAGCGCTTAATTGTTGCACCACCAGGGATCCTTTGAAGGAAGATACCCACTTGCTAAGGATGTAGAGTGTGGGTGTGTGGGTGTGTTTTTTTAAATTGTACTTTAGATGAAGGTTTACAGTGCAAATTAGTTCTCATTAAGCAATTAATACACATATTGTTTTGTGACATTGGTTGCCAACTCCACAACATGTCAACACTCTCCCCTTCTCGACCTCGGGTTCCCCATTACCAGTTTTCCTGTCCCCTCCTGCCTTCTTGTCCTTGCCTCTGGGCTGGTGTGCTCATTTAGTCTAGTTTTGTTTTATGGGCCTGTCTAATCTTTGACTGAAGGGTGAACCTCAGGAGTGACTTCAGTACTGAGCTAAAAGGGTATCTGGGGGCCATAGTCTCAGGGTTTCTCCAGCTTCTGTCATACCGGTAAGTCTAGTCTTTTTTTGTGAGTTAGAATTTTGTTCTACATTTTTCTTCTGCTCTCTCCGGGACCCTCTATTGTGATCCCTGTCAGAGCAGTCGGTTGTAGTAGCTGGGCACCGTCTAGTTGTCAGCATTACTTATTAAAGAGACTGTTCTCTCTGCTTTGAATGAACTTAGCACCCTTGTCAAAAATCAATAGACCATAGATGTATGGGTTTATTTATGGATTCTTCACTCTATTCCTTTGGTCTATATGTCTATCGTTATACCAGCACCAGACTATTATGATTACTGTAGCTTTAAAGTTCATTTTGAGTTGGAAAGTCCTCCTACTTTGTTCTTCCTTTTCAGGATTGCTTTGGCTATTTGGGGCCCCCTGCAGCTCTGTATAAATTTGAGGATTGGTTTTACCAAGAAATGCTATGATATTATTTGAATTAAATAAAAAAAGGACTCTATCTTTTATATATACTATGACTGAGGCCTTTGCTTGTTTCTTTTTTTAATGAATATATAGGAACAATAGTTGGAAGGAATTACCCCAAAATGTTCATAATGATTTATGTTATAGGATAAACTATTTTTTTCTGTTCTGTTTCCTAATTTTTCCACAATGTGGATATACATTATTTAACATGGAAAAATTATAAAAGTAATCCATCCCCAAATCAGTTCTTCCCATGCCTCTTCATAAATATACAAGATGACTGCTAAACATCATCATTCCCAGCAAACTCTGCATACTAAATGATGCAAGGAAATACTTTATTTTATTCTCCCTGAAATATATAATGAAAGTACAAAAGAAGTCCATTACTTTCTATAGTTACTTGGGGGAAGAGCCCAGTAGTGGTCTCTTCAAAATTTACATAGAATGCCTGAATGCAATCAATGGGAAGTAGAGCCCCTTTGTGAAATACAGTGTGACACCGGAAGAAGTAGAGACAAAAAACAGAAAACAGGTGATCCTTGAGCAGCTGGCAGGTGTTTGCCAGAACATTGGTTTTCCACCGTTTAGTTGGTTTGTGATTGTCATCTTCTTAGATAATAACTCCAACAGTGCTTTATTATCTGACTTTGGAATCTGTGATATGATGATATGCCAGTCTAAAGATGTTGAGTTTTATGTGGGCAGGGCATGGCCACACAACCCTAGCTACAGAGATTCCTGATTCTGAAAAGTAGTGAGTCAGTTTGATATGTCCATGGCCCTCAAAGTAGACTCCAGAGAATAATAGCTTTCTGTCGTTGGCTCTTCCATCCTGGGCATGAATAACCCAAAACAGGGGATGAAGAACCCCAAAAGGGAGATGTAATAAAGTAGGTATTCCAGAAGGGACCATACTTCTGGCCTGCTTACAGCTGGGTTTCTTTAATCACAGCTTCAGTCTCTCTCTCTCTTTTCTGCTTTGTTTTCTTCTTGTATCAAGGATATATCTGTTTTGTGTCTCAGCAGCTTGTTGTGGTTGATGTTAGGTGCTGTCGAGTCAGTTCCAACTCACAGTGACCCTATGTACAACAGAATGAAACACTGTCAGGTCCTGCACTATCCTTGCAATTGTTGCTATGTTTCAGCCCATTGTTGCAGTCACTGTGTCAGTCCATCTCACTGAAGGTCTTCCTCTTCTTATTCCATAATTTTAGAGGAATGGATATTCTATCAAGGCATCTGACTGAATTTTCAGATTGTGATTTTGCTTCCTCTTCTCTCTGGAGAGAGGTGCCAGAACATCAACCTAGGGTCACTAAACGTAGCCCCTCTAGAAAGGTTGGTATGGCATTTTGGAATCGCTTAACCTCCTTTAGAAGGCTTGAGGTATAGTTGTCTGGAGTCACTGATGGTCCTTGACTCAGTGCTTGTGGGGTTTGCTTGGTGTATTTGGAGGTGGCCGCATGGGAAATAAAATAGTTGAGCCCTAAAAGTTGCAATCTTGGGAAATGAAGTAGCATGGAGCCTTTCTGAGTTCCTTCACTCTCAAAATAACTATAGCGGCCTGTGCAGGAGTTGGTAAATAAGATATCATGTGAGCATGGACTCTATATACATGAAGGACTAATTTTTAATAGCAACTCCATTTGATAGCAAAAAGCAATGGCAGTAGTAGAATTAATTTGAGCCCTGTTCTCTTTCTTTCTTTTTTTTTTTCCTGCCTCTAGTTTCTTTGTACAAATAGCACAGGAGGACACCAGCCCCATGCAAATGTAAGCCCAGGGGGTAACACCAGTCCTTCTGTCTTCAGATAGAAAACTGTACTCCGGAGCCTTTGTGGGGGCCTGAGTACCTTTGGGAGCCTGACCTGGAACCAGAACTTGAGTTGAGGCCTTGGCCAGAGCTTTGACCTTACTTTTAGCTTTGACTTTGGACTTTGTCCAGCAGAGCCTGAGACCCTTGACAATGTGGGCCCGAGCATGCTTCCCAAGCTTGGGATGGGCAATGTAGGCAAGTTGACTGAGCTTGTGGTTGTCACCCCTTGGGATCTTGGGCTTGACCTCCTTGGGCCTTAAGAGATGCTTGACAGCCTCAGCACATGCATCCATGGCCTTGGTGTTGTTGGCCTGCATCTTCTTCCAGCCCTTCTTGTTGTACTTCTTGGCAAAGCACATGTTCCTCAGGAACTTGGGGTCCTTCCCCCTAAGAAATTCGTATCATTGTAATCAAGGTTTCTTGATGCCATTTCTGTGCCATTTTAGGGACTGGTTGTGCGTAGCATGGTTCTTGGCCTTAGCCATGTCTGCACTGCTGCCTGAAGCTCCCAGAGTGCAAGGGACCAGAAGAGCCATGTTCTCTCTTCTCATAAGGTGTGGTCTCCTGAGCTACCTTCCCTCATCACGAATTTTCAGAAAAATCTGGCTAGAGATAGGGTTATTTGAAACAAAGTTTTTTTTTTCTGTTTGTTTTGTTTTTTTAAAAATAAGATTACTGTCTTAGGCTGGGTCATCTAGAGGAGCAGAATCAGTGAAGTGTATATATACAGACATAGAGATTTATTTCAAGGAAATGGTTCATGCAATTGTGGAGGCTGGCAAGCCCCAAATCCATGGGTTCCAATCCATGGCAGCAGGCTGGAGGCTTCTCCTGACTCATGTGGTTGCAGGGTCTAGTGAACCCCAAATCTGCAGGTCAGGCAGCAGGCTGAAGGCATCTTAAGTCCCAAGAACCAGAGATTAGAGGATGATGAGACGAATGTAGGATTGGAAAGAGAGAAGGAGCTTTGCCAGAACATTCGTTATATCATGCATGCAGGCCACACTCCCAAGGAAACTCCTCTACCAACTGATTGGCTGCTTACATCTGATCACAAAATGGGAGATGATACATAGTGTCTGCCAAACCACTGAGAGTCACAGCCTAGCCAAGCTGACACATAACATTAACCATCACAATTTCCCTTCAATTGGATAAATTTTTCAGGGGTGGGGGTTTGAGAGGTGCCTAGGAGAAGAAACTTTAAAATGGAGCTAATGAATTTCTTGCTATTAAGGCAGCTAGGGGAAAACATGACTATATTACTCCTGGAGTTTTTGTGGCAGTTCCTACAGGTTACTCCCACCACCTGTATCTACTCCTACTTTAGCTTAACAACTATCTCCTTAATCTTTTGTCTTCTTGCTTCCGCCTTATTTTCCTATGCCTATTCTTTATTTCTATTGTTAAAATGTTTACACATTTTTCTTTAGTTCTTATATTCTTAAATATAATTTTACTTCTATATTCTTAATTATTATGTTAAGTATTTATTTGATGATTTTCATTATTTTGTAAAGCTCTTATTTTTCTAACTTTTTATCTTTGGGAACTTTATCATTTATATTTTTTATTTTAAATTTCAATTAGCTAATGTCATCCTTAATTTAAACTGATAATGTTTTTCTTTAATTAAAACTTTATCTTATTTCTCTTCTCTTTTAAATTTCTTTTTATTCTGAATTTTTAGTCAATCACTTCTTAAATATTTGCCCTCTATTAGCTTTAGATCTTTTCTCTCCTCCTTTATTCCTTCAGTTTTGTTTGATTCGTGATTTGTTTTTCTTGGACTTAGATAGAAGCTTGGCCACATAGGAGCTGCATGGGGGTTGGAGCTGCCCTTGCAACCACACTTCTGAGTTCCAGTTGCCCTTTCATCCCTTCCAAAGGGGCTATTCCAAAACCTTTACCCCTGATGACTCCAGATGAGTCTCCACAGGGCAGTAATTAGTTTATCTTCATAAAAGAGTGTCATGGATTGAATTGTGTCCCCCCAAAATATGTGTCAACTTGGCTAGGCCATGATTCCCGGTAATATGTGATTGCCCACCATTTTGTCACCTGATGTGATTTTCCTATGTGTTGTAAATCGTACCTCTAGAATGTTAATTAGGCAGTTATGATGATGAGGCAGAACTCAATCTACAAGTTTAGGTTATGTCTTAAGTCAATCTCTTTTGAGATATAAAAGAAAGAAGTGAGCAGCGAGACATGGGGACCTCATGCCACCAAGAAACAAGAGCCAGGAGAATAGCACATCCTTTGGACATGGGGTCCCTGTGCTGAGAAGCTCCTCGACCAGGAAAGATTGATGACAATGACCTTCCCCCAGAGCCAACAGACAGAGAAAACCTTCCCCTCGTGCTGGCACCCTGAATTCGGACTTAACAGCCTCCTAGACTGTGAGAGAATAAATTTCTCTTGTTAAAGCCATCCACTTATGGGGTATTTCTGTTACAGCAGCACTAGTAAACTAAGACAATGAAGAATCCAAATTCTCTAATATCACAGTCCCTGACACTCTTATACCTGGTTGTTCTGAACATTTATATTACCTGCCTAGATCCTGGAAGCATTTAAGTTCAAGACTCCTTGTGTAGATAGTAAATTTGATTTACAGGAAGGGTACCTCACTAACCATAATGACAGGTGTCAGGGCTAGAAGGTAAAAGCATATGGGAGATCAGACCTAGGGAGGAGCCCTTCTTACAAAAAACCTGGCTTGGCCTTGCTCAAGTGCCCAGTGGTAGAGAACATACAGACAGACCCTCCTGGGGAAAGCTTCATGGCTTGGCTGTGAACATCACTTTTACACCAGGTTCTTCCATCTCTTCTCCACTAGGACATGGGAGAATACCCTGAGAGAGGAGGCACCCCAGCCACCTTCCCACATTGTGAGCTTTCAGAAAAAAACTGGTGGAGATGGGGTCATTCAAATAGTCTTTTAATGGGCTTAACCAGGTTCTAGCATGATGTTGTTATTGTTAGTTGTTGTCGAGTTGATTCTGACTCATGTTGATGCCATGAGTTTTAGAGTAGAATCGCGTTCCATACGGTTTCAATGGCTGTGATCTTTTGGAAGGAGATCATCAGGCCTTTCTTCTGAGGTACCTCTGGATGGATTGGAATTGCTAATGTTTTGCTTGGGAATGGAATTGCCAAGTAAGTGAGCACTTAACCATTTGTGGGGTAACCCTTCCAAAATAAAAGCCAAATTACTGCATCCTGCATTTTCTATCTCAAAGAAGGAACCATAGTACCTGGAAGACTCTTGGGTTCTAGAGGCTACACAGTCTACACTTAAGTATGTTGCTCTGGCTCATATAGTGGGTAACCTGGAAAGCTTCCAGCTTTGAATAGGGCCAAGAGCAGGAAAGGTCACTACCCCAGGTCTAGACCATAGTGCAATCAGCCACCCTACTGTTGATGATGGAGGTGTAAGTAATGGGAAAAGATGGATTATGGAGTTTATAGGAAACTTGAGAAGACAAACCACAATGCATATCCCTATTATTCTGGAGTAGTCCATGCCATACAGAGCACAGAGGTCCCTGAGTGGTGCAAACTGTCTGTACTTGGTTACTAACCAAAAGATAGGCAATTTAAACCTACCCAGAAGTGCCATGTAAGAAGGCCTGGCAATCTGCTTCCATAAAAATTATAGCCAAGAGAACCCTATGGAGCTTAACTCTATAACACATGAGGTTGTCATGAGTTGGAATTGAGTTGATGGCAATAGGTCTAGTTTTGGTTTTGGTATCCAGAGCACAGAATTACATACTCTTTGAGAAGCAGCTTCTGGTGAGTAACTGGGCCCTGGTTGAGAAGGAACATTTGACAGAGGGCACCAAAAGATCATGCATCTAGAACTTGCCAGTATGAGCTCAGTTCTGTCAAATCTGTGTCCAGTCATAGAGTTGGACAGGCCCAGAAGCCATCCATTGTAAGATAGAAATGGTACATTCATAATTGAACTTGAGCAGGACCAGAGGACATGAGCAGGTATCCCAGACCCCTACATCACCCATCATATTTCAGTACCCCTCCTCCAGCTTGCACCTTTTGCCATATAGGGGTCACATATGATCAGCTGAAGGAGGAGTTTCCCCTCAGGAAGAGAGGCCCACGGGAACCATGGAGGAGCTGCTCCCACACCTGTGTGGACAAATGCATCTGACAGTGGTCTAAGGAAGCATGAGAATGTACTTAGCAGATCTCCAGGGTGCATAAGTGAAGGAGGGCCCAAGCTGCTCTGTTTAAAAGCCATTGTTGTGTTTGCACAGAGGTCATGCTTCCCGCAGGCTGCTCCTCCTTGAATGAGGTAGGGAGACACAGAACTCTGATGGCCGACTTGCTCACAGACTGCCAACAGTTTTGTCAAAACTTCCTTAGACTGCACGGCAGTCTAGGGCACTTCCATCCAACTTTCTCTCCCACTCTCCTTCACTTGGGGTCAGATTTACATTGAGGTCTGATGACTCTCCCATTCCTCCCTGGCTCTCTGTTGATTTCCTTTCCCACAGACATATCCCCTAATAAAATTCTTACACACTTAATCCCATCTTGGCATCTGCTTCTTGGAGGATCCAGACTAACACAGTTCTGTGACTTTGTTCTGGCAGACAGCTAACTTACTTGTGAATCAGCTTGGTACTTTTGGGGTTTGTCTTCAGCTTTTGGGAGGCTGGATCTAAAATAGTCGTTTTTTCTAGGGCTAATTCAGCCCTGAAACTAAGGTGATACCCTTCTGGGTCTATACTGAATACCTTGATGTTCAATGAGGACTTTCAGCTCTGATTAGTTAGAACTCAAATATCTCCCAGCCTTTGTGAGGTTTTGTAATTGTTCATTTTATAGCTTCCTGGTTGTTCTTTGCACGGCTTTGTGGCATTTTACCCTATGTGTGTGCAGCTAAATATACAGCAATAGACTCAAGGGATCCCTGTGCAGATTTCTCTGCATAGCTGCCTCCGCTCTGGTACGTCACTCCATTAATTTAAGGCACCTGAGCCTTCCCAAACTCCAGTCCAGAAAGTGCCTCCAGATAGAAACCCAGGATGATCATCAATCAGTCTTACTTCATTTGTGTCCATTTTCTCAGGGAAGGATTACAGTCCTGTACTAACTGTTGTTCAATGTCTGAAAACAGTTGTTTCAAAAATTTTGTCCATTTTTCTAGTTGATTACCATAGAAGGACAATTATGACAGGAGGGCAAGTTACTAGCTAGTATATCATAGCTGGGAAGTGGAATTCCAGCACCACTACTACCCTTGTTGTTAGTTGCCATTGCATTGATTCCGACTCATAGTGACTCCGTATGTGCAGAGTAGAACTGCTCCATGGGGTTTTCAAGGCTGTGACTTTTCAGAAACAGATCACCAGTTCTGTCTTCTGAGGTACTTCTGGGTGGGTTGGAACTGCCAATTTTTTTTTGGTGGGGGGAGGGCAAAGAGCAAAAGGACTTTATTTCAGTAATTCATTAAATCAGTAATATATTGAATATTAATTCTGTATCAGCATAAATTTCTTCCAAATAATTTTTTAAAATTTTATTTATTTTGTTGCTGTTGAAAATATCCGCAGCAAAACATACACCAATGCAACAGTTTCTATATGTACAATTCAGTGACATTGATTACATTCTTCGAGTTGGGCAACCATTCTCACTCCCCTTTTCTGAATTGTCCCTCCCCCATTAACATAAACTCACTGCCCTCTAAAGTTCCTATATAATCTTTTGAGTTGCTGTCATCAATTTGATCCCTTATAGATAGTTCTTAAAAGAGCGTAATGCTCAAGGTGCGTATTTTTTGCTAGCTAAGCTAAAGCATTGTTTGGTTTTAAGAAGATTTCAGGGAATGTTTTTGGTTTAAAGTTTAAATTATCTCAGGGCAATAGTTGCAGGGATTCATCCAGCCTCCATGGCTCTAGGAAGTCTGGAGTCCATGAGAATTTGAAATTATGTTTTGCATTTTTCTCCTTTTGATCAAGATTCTGCTATAGAATCTTTGATCAAAATCGAACAGCCAAATTTTTGGCTAGTAGTTGAGCACTTAACTGCCCTTAAACCTGTGCAAACAGGGACCCTACCCTAGCTTGTGCTTCAGAGGGTCTTTCTTGAAGTTTTCTAAGTCTTTTTTGCCCCAGGAGCTTGAGACTGGTCACAGCCACTATTGCCATCTTTTTGGGGTACCCCAAGCCCAGGCCAGGTTCCATAAGGGCTCTGGTCCCATTTCTCCCCTTCTGGGTGTTCTCTGACCCTTACTCGGGACATGGGGTTGACCAGATGACCTGAGGAGTTTTGAAACATAAGTATGAGTCATGTGGCTAGTGGATTGTTCCCTCTGACTGATGGGGTATTTCTTTTGCAGGATTATGTGAAATTGAGCTGCCAAAAAGTTGTTCACATGCTGATTTTGAATGATTCTCATTCAGGTCGCTGGCCTGCCACCAACTCTTGGGCTTTATCTATGTGTGGAGGCCTGTGCATCTCAGCCATCCATGTTCTAACTGGTCTACAACACTGAAGAGCAGCGAAGTGGTAGCAGGTGTTCTTTATCCTTTGCACCCCCTGGGCATTCACCCCTCCCCCCGCTCCACAGGCTCTGTGCCATGTGTCAGGCAGTCTTCCAGTGGTGACCGCATCATTTTCTCCCAGAGTTTTTGAGACCATTGCTCCACAATGCCAGTGGACCCACCTATGAATATGTTTATAACACATAATAGATCCATTCCAACATTTCCATCAGCAGGGGCCTTTTGATTCCTTTCTGCACAGCAGTGGTTGTCAAGCTTGGCTACAAATTATAATCACCTGGGGAACTTTAAAAAATACCTATGCTTGGGCCCCATCCCAGAATAATTACATCAGAATTTATGGTCATAGGGCTTCAGCATTGTTATTATAAAAATACCTTAAGGGATTCTAATGTGCAGCCAGGATTAAGAACTATTGTTCTATTTCTGGCATCCTAGGTCCATTGAGTGTAGGTTACTGCTGAGTTCAAGTTTCAGTGAATTCCAATCCCAGACCCTCAAGCCAACATATTATATGTGGAGCCCTAGATGAGAGCATCAGTATCAATAAATTTGGCCTGATCCAATCTCTTATTTGGACTAACACCGTAGAAACCATTCCCATATATGGTTCCCAGACTTCTGCTCATAGTACATTGAAATGTCCTAAGATGTGCAGGCTCTCTTCCTGGAGTCGACCTTGCACTTCTTTATCTGGCCTATTTTAGGACCTTATTTTGGGCCTGGAGGCAATGTGCAGTTAAGTCCTGAAAATAAGTGTCCCTTCTGAAGGCAACTGATCCAAATTAAGCAGAAAGGATTTTTTTTCAAGGGAGGGAGATTTCCTCAGACAGGAGAGAGGGGCTGCTTCCACTGGTAAATAAGTTTCGGAGGGAATTGATGGCTCAAAGTTATCATCTTTGTCTGTGTCTGTCCAGGTATCCCCATCCTGAGTCTCGGTATCCCAGTTCTTCCAAATAATGCACTTAACTTCAGCATTAGAAACCTGGTGGGTTGCACATTTGACTGACATTGCAAGTCTGGGCCTAATCCTAAACTGTGTTGACCTTGCAGCTAGATGAAATAAGGGACTCTTTTAAGGTCAACGTAGATATTTTGATTCTCCCATTGTACCTTGAAATGGGAGTTTAAAGCCTTAAATTTATCGTTTTTTTTTTTTTAATGTCCACAAGGCAGTTTTAAGAAACCATAATAATCGACAATTCTTGTAGTCATTGTTACTATAATAGCTAAATCACATCACCACTGGATCTCCAAATGTCTTGCCTTTTACCTGTGATGCATCTTATGCCACTCAGTGAGAATTGCCGATATGGTGCTGATGAGCCAGTGTTGAGCATTTGGACAAAGGAATGGGGAATAGATGATGCCATTGAAGAGAGCCACCTACCCATCTTGGACATGCCACATGCCTCTGGGATATTGTGTGAAAAAATGAACAGCTGTCTTGCTTGAGCCACTGTTTTGGTCCCTTTGTTATAACAGCTTAGCTTAAGCCTTAGATCAGGACTCATTTGGTAGGAACATATCAGAATGGACTGTTTTGTGCAAGCTCATCTGGGAAGCTTTCCTATGATCCCTAACAGTTCTCCTATAATCGCCTAAACAGGTGACCAAACAAAATATTTTATAGAAAATCAAGTTTTTTATTTGATTTTATTTAATTAAATGGATGGTTAAAAAAGAAATCAGCACATATTTTAATATGTGTTTTTAGTATTATCTAGAATGATTTTCTACTTTCTGTGGTTTTCTTTCTCTTTTCTTTTGATGAGTCTTTTTCGTACTTTTGCTTCCTCTACCAGATTGTATGCAAGATACTACAGAGAAGAAAACGCTCACTACTTTTTCCTTCTCATCTTTACTATTTGTTCCCAATTGTTGTATATGAACAGCCAAAAGTGAGGCAGTGTGTTTTCTAATTTAAAAAAGAGGGTTAATTTATACACAACTGACCTTCATTTTAAACACATTAATCTAGTGAGAGTGCCTAAAATATTTCATGCAGTATGACAAAGTAGGAGAAATAAAGTCCTTGGGAACTATAAATTGAATCCTATTATTCATTCCACAAACATTTATTGACTGTATTGTACTGTGAGGGTGATGTGCTCGGTGCTTCAGTAACACTCAAGCCATGGTTTCTGTGACAAGTACCTTTAGTGTATGAAAGAGAAGAGAAGCCGAGTGTGTAAGGCTGCAAGTGATGGAGAAAACCGTGTAAAACAGCATCTCACAAGGGCTCCTGACACAACCTTCCCCAGGTTGTCTCTGAAATACATAAACAGCTGTCTTAGTTATCTAGTGCTGCTATAACAGAAATACCATAAGTGGATGGCTGTAACAAACAGAAATTATTCTCTCACAGTTTAGGAGACTAGAAGTCCGAATTTAGGGTGCCAGCTCAAGGGGAAGGCTTTCTCTCTCTGTTCGTTCTGGGGGAAGGTTCTTGTCCTCCATCTTCCTCTGGTCTAGGAGTTTCTCAGTGTAGGGACTCTGGGTCCAATGGACTCACTCCACTCCAGCCTCTGCTTTCTTGGTGGTAAGAGGTCCCCCATCTCTCTGCTCTCCTCTCTTTTATATCTCAAAAGAGATTAACTCAAGCAGGATATAACCTAATCCTGTAGATTGAGTCCTGCCTCATTAACATAACTGCCTCTAATCCTACCTTATTAACATCATAGAGGTTAGGATTTACAACACACAGGAAAATTACATCAGATCACAAAATGGAGGACAACCACACAATACTGGGGATCATGACTTAGCCAAGTTGACATACATTTTTTGGGGACACAATTCAACCCATAACAACATCTTAGAAAAGGATAAAAATGACACTACCAAGAATTAGGAGTAACAACCAACTATCGATAGAATCTGGGAGGAGCTTCTAGCTACTTCTGGATCTATGCAGTCAGAGACAGGGCAAATCTGCCTACATGGGAGTAAGTAGGAAGCTCACTCTTGAACTATCCACTTGCTAGATCAGAAACAGGAGAATTGTTCTAACTAGAGACTGACAGGTGTCACCTGCTTTACAAGTATGGCTTTTGGGGTAGCTATAGCACTATTCCTTCCCAAGCCACTTTTCTCCATCCCACCTCCAACCCTCTTCTCTTCCTATAGCCAGTAAACAATTACAAACCCTAAGAAGTTGAGGATAGTTATTCAGGGAGTGACATGGTGCATACAAGGCAGTGTTATCCCCACAGGTAAAGCATTTTAGGTGGGAGCAGAGACAGGAGGCAGCAACGCTTACTAGGTATTATAGTTTTTCTTATCTTCCATCTAGTCAGTGACTGAGAACCAGACAGTGCTGATGGTGGCAGTGGGGGCAGGAGGTGGAGACCTGTGCTCGTTAAGATTGTGTGTCCACCTGGCTGGGCCTTGATTCTCAGTAGTTTGGCAGTTATGAAGTGGTCGGTGGTCTTATAATGATGTAGTCACCTCCATGATGAGACCTGATATAATGTGATCACCTCCATGATAGGATCTGCTGTGAGTGGCCAGCCAATTGAAAGGGAGTTTCCTTGGGGGTGTGGCCTGCATCCAATATAGGTGGACTTTCTTGCAAAGCTCTTGGGCTTTTGCTCACTCTGAATCCTGCAGCTGGGTCCTATTCATCTGACCTCTGGTTCTTGGGACTTGAGCTAGCAGCTTACCTGCCACCTTGCCTGCCAATCTTGGGATTCGTCAGTCTCAACAGCCTGTGAGCCAGAGGTCTGCTGTCTGTCCTGCTGATCTTGGGTTCACCTCCAGCCATGTAAGTCAAGAGAAACATCCAGTCTGATCCACGGACTTGGAACTTTCTAGCTTCTACAATGCATGAGCCATTTCCTTGATATAAATCTCTGTATATATATTTATACACTTTACTAGTTTTGCTTCTCTAGAGAACCCAGCCTAAGACAAGACCTCATTTCCACCTCATGGAGCCACTGTAGATGAAAGGAGGTTGTATTAGACACAGACTTACCAACGACAGTGTGTGGAAGTCTGGGTTCTACTCTCTATCTGCTTGGTCCAATATCTTTCTCAGAACTAAGTCTGGAAAGCAGGTTAATGTGCACTGTCCTTCCCCAAATCCAGCATAGGATAGATTTTTTTTCCTTTTGTCAGCAGTATTGTGGGGAGGACACACTTGGTGAATTCTCTAGAACTAAGAAGAAAAATTACTTAAGGCAAAAGTAAAGAGGAGTATAATAGATAAAGAAGACAAAAGACAGAGATTCAACCTAAGAATTATGGATGCTTCTGATGAAGGAACAAGAACAATTGAAATAGAAGAAGCAATAATTAAAAACATAAGTCTAAAAAACTTCCATAAACTGGAAAAAAAACTGATTACAAATCTCAAAAGAACTCATGATGTTGTAGTGAAACAGCAATGAAAAGAGGCTTGCTCTTAAAAACATCCTAAATTTTAAATTAAGGATAAATAAAAAAATATATAGATGCATCCAAATAGAAGTGTAAAAGAATGTTAAGCAGGGCTTTTTCTAAAGTGTGTTAGTTTGGGCCATCCAAGAAGCAGACTCCAAGATGGGATTAAATGTGGAAAAGATTTACTGGGGGAAATGACTGCTAGAGGTAAAAGGCAGGGAGCCAGGGCTGGAGAGCCTTTGGTTTGTGGTGCAGGTCTGACCTGCATGTGGGAGGGAGGGAAGAAAGAAGGGCTGGGTAGGAAGAGTCTCAGACTACAGCAGAGTTTTAAGGAAGTGTCCAGCAGGTTGATGGGAAGTCTTCCAGCCAAAGTTGCCCACAGCAGAGTTCCTTGCAGGAATAGGCCTTCATTGGCATGCTGCCTTGCTGAGTCACTGGGTGGGAGCTGCCCACTGGAGCGTGGCCTTAGTGTGAACGTGGTGGAGGATTCAAAGCAGCAGCTGGAGCTGTCGGTCAAGTACAGTCACTGTAGCAGAAAAGCTGAGTGACACGTTTGTATTGCCACTACATGTGGTCAGCTGAAACCCTAAAACTCAAAAGCGTAGATGATAAGTATAAACCTGTCTTAGTCATCTAGTGCTGCTATAACAGAAACACCACAAGTGGATGGTTTTAACAAAGAGAAGTTTATTTCCTCACAGTTAAAGTAGGCTAAAAGTCCAAATTCAGGGCATCAGCTCCAGGAGAAGGCTTTTTCTCTCTCAGCCTTCTCATTGGTGTTCCCCCAAACTAGGAGCTTCTCGGCACAGGGACCCTGGTCCAAAGGATGCGCTCTGCTCCTGGAACTGCTTTCTTGATAGTGTGAGGTCCCCAACTCTCTGCTTGCTTCCCTTTCCTTTTATCTCTTGAGAGATAAAAGGTGGTGCAGACCACACCCCAGGGGAACTCCCTTTACATTGAATGTGACCTGGGTAACGGGGGTGTTACAATCCCACCCTAATTCTCTTTAACGTAAAATTACAATCATAAAATGGAGGCCAACCACACAATTCTGGGAATCATGGCCCAGCCAAATTGATACACACATTTTTGGAGGGACATAATTCAATCCATGACAAAATCATGCTAAAAGCTTATAGACACATCTAAGCAGGACTCAGTAACAACAACTCCCTCTCCCCCTCTCCCCACTGTACCACCCCTCCATCCTCCCACCCACTCACCATTAGCATCAAGTTAATTCTGGCTCATAGTGACCCTATAGGACAGAGTAGAACTCCCCCATGGGGTTTCCAAGGCTATGATCTTTATGGAAGCAGACTGCCACGTCTTTCTCCCACTGAGCGGCTGGTGGGTTCCAACTGCTGACCTTTCCATTAGCAGTCAAGTGCTTAACCACTACACCACCAGGGCTCCATACTTAAGTTTAAGGTACACATATACCCTATGTGTTTAATAGTTTTACTCGTGGATATGTATTCAACATAAGTGTATACCAGGAGACGTGTACAAGAGTATTTATAGCAGTACTTTTCATAATAGCAATATTATGCCAGAAATATTGAAAATAACTCAAAATTCCACTTACAGTAGAATGGATTTTAAAAATTGTGATCTAGCCATACAATGAAATACTATACACTAGAAAAAAATAAATGAACCGAAGTTACATGCAACCTCATGCATAAATCTTAAAAACAATGTTGAGCTAAAAAAGCCTGACATCATAGAGTACGTATGAAGTTTCCTTTTATAAAAAGTTAAAAAAAATAGGAAAAACTAATAAATAGGGATTATCCTTGTTGTCAGGTGATGTCGAGTGGGGTCCAACTCAAAGCGACCCCATGCACAACAGAACAAAACACTGCTGGGTGCTGCTCCATCCTCACAGTTGTTGCTATGTTTGAGTCCATTGTTGCAGCCACTGTGTCAGTCCATCTCCTTGAGGGGTTTCCTCTTTTTCTCTGACTTTCTACTTTACCAAGCATGATGTACTTCTCCTGGTCACTCCTGAAAACATGTCCAAAGTATGTGAGAAAAAGCCTCACCATCCTCGCCTTCAAGGAGCACTCTGGCTGTACTTCTTCCAAAACAGAATTATTCATTCTTGTGGTAGTCCATGGTATATTCAATATTCTTCTCCAACACCGTAATTCAAAGGCATCTATTCTTCTTTGGTTTTCCTTACTAATTGTCTAGTTTTCGCATGCATATGAAGAGATTGAAAACACCATGGCTTGAGTCAGGTGCACCTTAATCCTCATGGTGACATCTTTGCTTTTCAACACTTTAAAGAGGTCTTTTGCAGCAGATTTGCCCAGTGCAATACGTCGTTTGATTTCTTGATAGCTGTTTCCATGGACGTTGATTGAGGATCCAAATAAAATAAAATCCTTGACAACTTCAATATCTTCTCTATTTATTATGATGTTGCTTATTGGTCCAGTTGTGAGGATTTTTGTTTTCTTTCTGTTGAGATGTAATCCATACTGAAGGCTGTAGTCTTTGATCTTCATCAGTAAGTGCTTCATCTTTCTCACTTTCAGCAAGCAAGTTTGTGTCATCTGCATATCATAGGTTCTAATGAGTCTTCCACCAATTCTGATGCCATGTTCTTCTTCATATAGTCCAGCTTCTTGGATTATTTGCTCATCATACAGATCGAATAAGTATGGTGAAAGGATACAACCCTGATGCACACCTTTCCTGACTTTAAATCACGCAGTATTGCCTTGTTCTGTTGGAACTACTGCCTCTTGATCTATGTACAGGTTCCTCATGAGCACAATTAAGTGTTTTGGAATTCCCGTTCTTTGCAATGTTATCCATAATTTGTTATGTTTCACACAGTCAAATACTTTTGCATAGTCAATAAAACACAGGCAGAGGGCAGGGCCAAGGTGGCAGAGTAGTAAGACGGCTTCCTTTGTCCTTCTTACGACAAAGTCCTGGAAAAACAAGTGATTTGATTTTATATGGATATCTAGGAGCCCTGAACAAGGCAAAGTTGAGGAATTGGACTGAGTGGCAGGGGGAGAGAGAGATGGTTCAGAAGTAGCAAGGAGTTGCCTGACCTGACCTGGAGGGAGCTGCAGCCCTTCAGCCTGGATCGGCTTGGGTTCCGCAGAGAGTCAGGCATACAGCTCCGCTCACTCGCTCAGGAGGCAGTTTCCACATTGAGAGAGATCCAGCAGTAGAGATTCTGCTTGGACACTCTGAATCAGTAAAAAGCAGCACCCAAGTGGCTAAAGATAAGTACATGCATGTGGCGTTTCATGGGGTTTAGAAAAAAAAAAAAACCCATTTGGGAAATATCCCTCTCTCATTTACCTCCTCCCTCCCCGCTCTGCACCAGGTCTGGCCAGCTTCAGCAATCTTGAGTCCCCTGGGCCAGAAGTAGATCCCATAAGGCGCCCTGACCCATTCTCCTGGCCTTGGAGAGGGAACAAATTAACAAACAGGGAAAAAATAAGCTGCTGGTTCCCCTAAGCCAGGAATTCAGGGTTGGCACAGCTCCTTTGCCTAGGCACAGGCATAATGGATCTCCAGACTTTGAGTGCCTTCCACCCCTGTATAGACTTGTGTGGACCCATCTGAACAGCGTAAGCCCTCACTACCACAGTACAACAGGGTATACGCCTGAAGTCTAACTTCAACTGTTTCAGCTGTGAAGTGGGAGATTTGTGATGCTTGACACTGCTCTTCCCTTTAAGCAGGCACCTTACCTGTCTGTATCAGGGGCTTGAGGACTGATGGCTTCACCCATGTCACCTAGCCACCTACTACAGGGGTCCAAGACTAAGTGGTGCACCCCAGTCCTTACAGCCAACACAGTAGGGTGCTCATAGTCCAGCTGCAAAACTCACCTACCTACTCGCTCTAGAGAACAGGGACACGCTTTCCTTTCAGACACTTAGGGGCAGCCATCAGCCCCCTGCTTTGCTCAGCACGTGACCCCCTACTGCAGCCAGATACCTGTGCCTACACCAATCACCCATGCCTCTCTAAGACTGTAGGTGAGAGCCTGCACCACACACTTGGTGACTGACTGCCTGGACACCTGAGCTAAATCCATACAGGAAAATTTAACAGACTCCTAGGCACACATAGTTACAAACCTAACTACCTGGTGACAGGATGTTAGAGCTTCAAAGGTGCCAATAATCAAACTAGCACACACTAGCAGCCTATTTGGTCATATCAAAACAAAATAAAACAAGAAACTAGGATACACTAAACAAATACAAAATAAAATTATAATAACTTATTGATGGCTGGGAGACAACAGTCAATATCAAATCACATAAAGACGCAGTCCATGATGGCTTCAGCAAGCTCCCAAAATAAAGAATCAATAAATTTTCTAGAGGAAGAGAATTTCTTGGAATTACCAGAGGCAGAATACAAAAGATTAATATACAGAACTCTTCAAGAAATTAGAAAAGAAGTTAATCAAAATACAGAGAAATCCAAAGAACATACAGACAAAGCAGTAGCAGAATGTAACAAAGTTATTCAAGAGCATAATGACAAATTTAACAGGCTGCAAGATTCCACAGAGAGACAGCAATCAGAAATCCAGAAGAGTAACAATAAAATTTCAGAATTAGACAACTCAGTAGAAAGTCATAGGAGCAGAATTGAGGAAGTAGAAGTCAGAATTAGTGACACTGAAGATAAAGCTCTTGACACCAACATATTTGAGGAAAAGTCAGACAAAAGAATTAAAAAGAATGAAGAAACTCTAAGAGATATGTGGGACTCTATCAAGAGAAATAACCTATGAATGACTGGAATACCAGAACGGGGGCGGGTGGGAGGGTAACAGAAAATACAGAGAGAATTGTTGAAGATTTGTTGACAGAAAACTTCCCTGATATCATGAAAGATGAGAAGATATCTATCCAAGATGCTCATTGAACCCCACGTAAGGTAGTTCCCAAAAGAAAGTCACCAAGACATATTATAATCAAACTTGCCAAAACCAAAGATAAAGAGAGAATTTTAAGAGAGGCTAGGGATAAAATAAAAGTCATCTACAAAGGAGAGTCAATTAGAATAAGCTCAGACTATTCAGCAGGAACCATGAAAGCAAAAAGGCAATGAGATGACATATATAAAGCCTTGAAGAAAAAAAATTGCCAGCCAAGAATTACATATCCAGCAAAACTGCCTATCAAATATGATGGTGAAATTAGGTCATTTCCAGATAAACAGAAGTTTAGGGAATTTGCAAAAACCAAACCAAAATTATAAGAAATACTAAAGGGAGTCCTCCAGTTAGAAAATCAATAACATCAGATAACAACCCAAGACTAGAACACAGGATAGAGCAACCAGATATCGACTCAGATCACAAAAATACATCAAAGCTAAAACACTGAAAATAGGGAAACAGACATATCAATATGTAAAAAAATGACAACATTAAAACAAAAAAGAGGGACTTAAAAAATGTAGACATAGATTTTTCATGTGGAGGGGAAGTCAAGGTAATATAAAGAAATAAAAGACTGGTATAAACTTATAAAAATAGGGATAAATATTAAGGTAACCAAAAAGGAAACTAACAATCCTACAAATCAAAATAAAAAACTAGAAAAATACAAAGACTCAGCAAACACAAAATCAACAACAATGAAAAAGATGAAAAGAAAACACATAAAGAAAAACAACTCAGCATAGAAAATTAAGGGGAACAAAGAAACTGTGAACACACAAAAAAAGACATTAAAATGACAGCACTAAACTCATACCTATCAATAATTACGCTGAATGTAAATGGACCAAATGCACCAATAAAGAGGCAGAGAGTGGTAGATTGGATAAAAAAGCATGATCCGTCTATATGCTGCCTATGAGAGACACACCTTAGACTTAAAGACACAAACAAGCTAAAACTCAAAGATGGAAAAAAATATATCAAGCAAACGACACTCAAGAAAGAGCAGGAGTGGCAATATTAATCTCTGACAAAATAGACTTTAAAATGAAAGCCACCAAAAAGGATAAGGAAGGACATTATATAATGATTAAAGGGTCAATACACCAAGAGGACATAACTATAATAAATATTTATGCATCCAATGACAAGGCTCCAAAAATACATAAAACAAACTCTAACAGCACTGAAAAGAGAGATAGACAGCTCCACAACAGTAGTAGGAAACTCCAACACACCACTTTTGGTGACGGAGAGAACATCCAGAAAGAAGCTCAACAAAGACACGGAAGAGCTAAAGGCTACATTCAACCAACTTGATCTCATAGACATATACCGACACGCCACCCAAGAACAGCCAAGTATACTTTCTTTTCCAACGCACGTGAAACATTTTCTAGAACAGACCACATATCAGGCTATAAAACAAGCCTTAACAAAATCCAAAGCACTGAAATATTACAAATATTACAAAGCATCTTTTCTGACCAAAAAGCCATAAAAGTAGAAATCAACAACAGAAAAAGCAAGGAAAAAAAAATTAAACACATGGAAACTGAACAACAACTTGCTCAAAAAATACTGGGTTATAGAAGAAATAAAGGATGGAATAAACAAATTCATAGAATTTACCAGAACCTTTGGGACACAGCAAAAGTGGTGCTCAGAGGTCAGTTTAGAGCAATAAATGCACACATCCAAAAAGAAAAAAGGGCCATAATCAAAACCCTATAACTGGAACAAGTAGAAAGAAAGCAGCAAAAGAAGCCCTCAGGTGCCAGAAGAAAAGAAATAATAAGAATTAGAGCAGAATTAAATGAAATAGAGAATAGAAAAACAATTGAAAGAGTTAACAAGACCAAAAGCTAGTTCTTTGAAAAGATCAACAAAATTGATAAACCATTGGTCAAACTGACAAAAGAAAAACAGGAGAGGAAGCAGATAACCTGTATAAGAAATGAGATGGGTGATATCACAACAGACCCAACTGAAATTAAAAGAATCATAACAGAATACTATGAAAAATTGTACTCTAACAAATTTGAAAACCTAGAGGAAATGGAGAAATTTGTAGAAACTCAGTACCTACATAAACTAACACAAACAGAGGTAGAACAACTAAGTAAACCCATAACAAAAGAAGAGATTGAAAAGGTAATTAAAAAACTCCCAACAGAAAAAAGCCCTGGCCCGCATGTTTTCACCGGAGAATTCTACCAAACTTTCATAGAAGAGTTAACACCACTTCTACTAAAGGTATTTCAGAACATAGAAAAGGATGGAATACTCGGAAACTCATTCTATGAAGCCAGCATAACCCTGATACCAAAACCAGGTAAAGACACCACAAAAAAAGAAAATTACAGACCAATATCCCTCATGAGCATGGACGCAAAAATCCTCAACAAAATTCTAGCCAATAGAATTCAGCAACATATCAAAAAAACAATTCACCATGGTCAAGTGGGATTTATACCAGGTATGCAGGGATGGTTCAACATTAGAAAAACAATCAATGTAGTCCATCACATAATAAAACAGAAGAACCACATGATCTCATCAATTGATGCAGAAAAGACAATTGACAATGTCCAACACCCATTCATGATAAAAAATCTCAACAAAATAGGAATAGAAGGGAAATTCCTTAATATAATTAAGGGCATTTATACAAAGCCAACAGCCAACATCATCCTAAATGGAGAGACTTTGAAAGCATTCCCCTTGAGAACAGGAACCAGACAAGGATGCCCTTTATCATCACTTTTATTCAACATTGTGCTGGAGGTCCTAGCCAGAGCAATCAGTCTAGAAAAAGAAATAAAGGGCATCCAAATTGATAGGGAAGAAGTCAAAGAATCTCTAGTTGCAGATGATATGATCTTATACACAGAAAACCCCAAAGAATCTACAAGAAAACTACTGGAACTAATCGAAGATTTCAGCAAAGTATCAGGCTACAAGATAAACATAGAAAAATCAGTTGAATTCCTTTACACCAACAAAGAGAACCTCGAAGAGGAAATTACCAAATCAATACCATTTACAATAGCCCCCAAGAAGATAAAGTACTTAGGAATAAATTTAACCAGAGACGTAAAAGATCTATACAATGAAAACTACAAGACACTCCTGCAAGAAACCAAAAGAGACCTGCATAAGTGGAAAAACATATCTTGCTCATGGATAGGTAGACTCAACATTGTGAAAATGTCAATTCTACCCAAAGCGATCTACAGATACAGTGCAATCTCGACCCAAATTCCACCAGCATTTTTTAATGAGATGGAGAAACAAATCACCAACTTCATATGGAAAGGGAAGAGGCATTACTCAAGAAGAACAACAAAGTCGGAGGTCTCACCCTACCTGATTTTAGAACCTATTACACTGCCATGGTAGTCAGAACAGCCTGGTATTGGTACAATAACAGATATATAGACCAATGGAACAGAATTGAGAATCCAGACATAAATTCATCCACCTATGAGCAGCTGATATTTGACAAAGGCCCAAAGCCCGTTAACTGGGGAAAAAGACAGTCTCTTTAACAAGTGGTGCTGGCATAACTGGATATCCATCTGCAAAAAACTGAAACAAGACCCATACCTCACACCATGCACAAAAACTAATTTGAAATGGATCAAAGACTTACATATAAAATCGAAAACGATAAAGATCATGGAAGAAAAAATAGGGACAATGCTAGGAGCCCTAATACATGGTATAAACACAATACGAACCATAAGTAACAATGCACAAGCACCAGAAGAGAGACTAGATAACTGGGAGCTCCTAAAAAATCAAAGACTTATGCTCATCAGAAGACTTCACCAAAGGAGTCAAAAGATAACCTACAGACTGGGAAAAAAAATTTTGGCTACGACAAATTCCATCAGTGTCTAATCTCTAAAATCTACAGGATACTGAAAAACCTCAACAACAGAAGGACAAACAACCCAATTAAAAAATGGGAAAAGGATATAAACAGGCACTTTGCCAAAGAAGATATTCAGGTGGCTAACAGACACATGAAGAAATGCTCACGATCATTAGCCATTAGAGAAATGCAGATCAAAACTACAATGAGATATCATCTCACCCCAACAAGGCTAGCACAGATCCAAAGAACACAAAATAATTAATGCTGGAGAGATTGTGGAGAGACTGGAACACTTCTACACTGTTGGTGGGAATGTAAAATGGTACAACCACTTTGGAAATCGATTTGGCACTCCCTTAAAAAGCTAGAAATAGAAGTACCATACGATCCAGCTATCCTGCTCCTTGGAATATATCCTAGAGAAACAAGAGCCATCACACAAATAGATATATGCACACCCATGTTCATTGCAGCACTGTTCACAATAGCAAAAAGATGGAAACAACCTAGGTGCCCATCAATGGACGAACGGATAAACAAATTGTGGTATATGCACACAATGGAATACTATGCAACGATAAAGAACAACAATGAAGCCGTGAAACATCTTATAACATGGAGGAAGATGGAACTCATTATGCTGAGTGAATTTAGTCAGTCACAGAAGGACAAATATTGTATAAGACAACTATTATAAGAACACTAGGGTGGGGAGGGAGGGTGAGGGTTATTTACTAACTAGATAGTAGATAAGAATTATCTTAGGTGAAGGGAAGGACAGCGCACACTACAGGTTTAGTCCAGCACAACTGGACTAAACCAAAGCTAAGAAGTTTCCTGAATACAATCAAACACTTTGAGAAACAGAGTAGCAGGGGTAGTAGGGGTCTGGGGACCATGCTTTCAGGAGACATCTAGGTCAATTGGCATAACAATGCTTATTAAGGAAATGTTCTACGTCCTACTTTGGTGAGTGGTGTCTGGGGTCTTAAAAGCTTGGAAGCGGCCATCTAAGATGCATCAATTGGTCCCAACCATCTGGAGTAAAGGAAAATGAACACCAAAGACACAAGGAAAGTATTAGCCCAAGAGACAGAAAGGGCTACATAAACCAGAGACTTCATCAGCCTGAAGAACTAGATGGTGCCTGACTACCACCAATGACCGTCCTGACAGGGAACACAACAGAAAGTCCCTGATGGAGCAGGAGAAAGATGGGGTGCAGAACTCAAATTCTAGTAAGAAAACCAGACTTAATGGTATGACTGAGACTGGAGGAACCCTGGAAATCATGGCCCCTGGATTCTCTATTAGCCCAGAACTAAAACAATTTCTGAGGCTGACTCTTCAGACAGGGATTGGACTGGACTGTGGGACATAAAGTGATACTCGTGATGAGTGTGTCTCTTAGCTCAAGTAGATACAAGAGACTAAACGGGCAGCTTCTGTCCAGAGGTGAGATGGGAAGGCAGAGAGTGTTAGGAGCTGGTTGAATGGACATGGGGAATCAGGAGTGGAAAGGAGAAGTGTGCTGTGGCAGTATGGGGAGAGCAATTAGGGTCACATAACAATGTGTGTGTAAATTTTTGTATGGGAGACTGACTTGAAATGTATAAACTTCATTTAAACTACAACAATAAAAAAAAATAAAAATAAAAAAAACCACAGGCAAACATCTTTCTGGTATTCTCTGCTTTCAGCCATGATCCAGCTGACATCAGCAAAGATATCCCTGGTTCCATGTCCTCTTCTGAATCTGGCTTGAATTTCAGCAGTTCCCTGTTGATATACTGCTGTAACCTCTTTTGAATTATCTTCAGCAAAATTTTACTTCTACGTGATATTAAGGATATTGTTTGATAATTTCCGCATTCAGTTGGATCACCTTTCTTTGGAATGGGCACAAATATAAATCTCTTCCAATTGGTTGGCCAGGTAGCTCTCTTCCAAATTTTTTGGCATAGATGAGTGAGCACCTCCAGCACTGCATCTGTTTGTTGAAACATCACAATTGGTATTCCGTCAATTCCTGGAGCCTTGTTTTTTGCTGATCCTTTCAGTGCAGGTTGGACTTCTTCCTTCAGTACCGTTGGTTCTTGATCATATGCTACCTCCTGAAATGGTACAATGACTCTGTGTATTCTTTCTATCTGCTTTTGATGCTTCCTGATTCATGCACTGTTTTGCCCATGTTGCTGTTGTTTTTAGGTGCCGTCGTGTAGGTTCTGACTCATAGTGACTGTCTTAGTCATCTAGTGCTGCTATAATAGAAATACCACAAGTGAATGGCTTTAGCAAAGAGAAATTTATTTCTTCACAGTGAAGTAGGCTAAAAGTCCAAATTCAGGGCATCAGCTCCAGGGGGCGTTTTTCTCTCTCTCTCTCTCTGTCGGCCTTTTCATCAATCTTCTCCCAGACTAGGGGCTTCTCCATTCAGGGACCCCGGGTTCAAAGGATGCACTCTGCTCCCAGCACTGCTTTCTTGGTGGTATGAGGTCCCCCCTCTCTGCTTGCTTCCCTTTCCTTTTGATCTCTTGAGAGATAAAAGGCGATGCAGGCCACATCCCAGGGAAACTCCCTTTACATTGGATCAGGGATGTGACTTGGGTAAGGGTGGTGTTACAATCCCACCTTAAACCTCTTTGACATAAAATTATAATCACAAAATGGAGGACAACCACACAATACTGGGAACCATGGCCTAACCAAGTTGACACATATTTTGGGGGGACATAATTCAATCCATGACAGTGACCCTATGTACAACAGAAATAAATACTGCCCGGTCCTGCGCCATCCTCACAATCGTTATGTTTGAGCCTATTGTTGCAGCCACTGTGTCAATCCATCTCGTTGAGGGTTTTCCTCTTTTTCACTGACCCTCTACTTTACCAAGCATGATGTCCTTCTCCAGGGACTGATCCCTCCTGATAGCATGTCCGAAGTACGTGAGACGTAGTCTCACCATCCTTGCTTCTAAGGAGCATTCTGGTTTTACTTCTTCCAAGACAGATTCGTTCGTTCTTTTGGCAGTCCATGGTATATTCAATATTCTTTGCCAACACTACAACTCCAAGGTGTCAATTCTTCTTTGGTCTTCCTTATTCATCGTCCACCTTTCTCATGCATATGAGGCGATTGAAAACACCATGGCTTGGGTCAGTTGCACCTTAGTCTTCAAGGTGACATCTTTGCTTTTCAACACTTTAAAGGGGTCTGTTGCAGCAGATTTTCCCAATGCAATGCATCCTTTGATTTCTTGACTGTTGCTTCCATGGGTGTTGATTGTGGATCCAAGTAGAATGAAATCCTTGACAACTTCAATCTTTTCTCCGTTATCATGATATTCCTTATTGGTCCAGTTGTGAGGATTTTTGTTTTCTTTATGTTGAGGTGCAATCCAGCAAGCAAGATTGTGTCATCTGCATCACGAAGGTTGTTAATAACTCCCTCCAATCCTGATGCAGTGTTCTTCTTCATATAGTCCATCTTTTCAGATTATTTGCTTAGCCTACAGATTGAATAAGTATGGTGAAAGGATACAACCCTGATGCATACATTTCCTGACTTTAAACCATGCAGTAGTATTCCCTTGTTCTGTTCGAATGGCTGCCTCTTGATCTATGTACAGGTTACTAAAGAGCACAATTAAGTGTTTTGGAATTCCCATTCTTTGCAATGTTATCCATAATTTGTTATGGTTTTTGCCCATAGAATCCTTCAAAATTGCAACTGGAGGCTTGAATTTTTTCTTCAGTTCTTTCAGCTTGAGTAATGCTGAGCGTGTTGTTTTCTTTTGGTTTTCTAACTACAAGTCTTTGCACATTTTATTATAATACTTGACTTTGTCTTCTCAAGCTGCCCCTTGAAATCTTCTGTTCAGCTCTTTTATGTGATTATTTCTTCTGTTGGTTTTAGCTACTTGACATTCAAAAGCAAGTTTCAGAGTTTCTTCTGACATCCATTTTGGTCTTTTCTTTCTTTCTTGTCTTTTTAATGACCTTTTGCTTTCTTCATGTATGATGTCCTTGGTGTCTTTCCACAGCTTGTCTGTTCTTCAGTCTTTAGTGTTCGGTGCATGAAATCTATTCTTGAGATGATCTCCAAATATACTCAAGGTCATACTTTGGCTGTTGTGGACTTGTTCTAATTTTCTTCAGCTTCAACTTGAACTTGCATATAAGCAACTGATGGTTAGTTCCGCATTCAGCCCCTAGTCTTGTTCTAACTGATGATATTGAGCTTCTCTATCGTCTCTTTCCACAGATGTAGTAGATTTGATTCCTGTGTATTCCATCCGGCAAAGTCGATGTGTATAGTTGCCGTTTATGTTGTTGAGAAAGGTATTTGCAGTGAATAAGTCATTGATCCTGCCAAATTTTATCATGTGATCTCCAGCCTCATTTCTATCACCAAGGCCATATTTTCCGACTACAGATCCTTCTTATTTGTTTACAATTTTTGCATTCAATTACCAGTAGTTATTAATGTGTTTTCATTGCATGTTTGATCAATTTCAGACTGCAGAAGTTGGTAAAAATCTTCAATTTCCTCATCTTTGGCATTAGTGGTTACTGTGTAAATTTGAACAATAGTCCTATTAACTGGTCTTCCTTGTAGACATATGGATATTATCCTATCACTGAAGTAGACAGTGGTGTTCTTCAGGATAGAGCTTGAAATGTTCTTTTTGACAATGCATGCCAAGCCATTCCACTTCAACTTGTCATTCCTGGCATAGTAGACCGTATGATTGTCTGATTCAAAATGGCCATTACCAGTTCATTTCAGCTCACTAATGCCTAGGATATCAATGTTTATGTGTTCCATTTCATTTTTGAAGACTTCCAATTTTCCTAGATTCATGCTTTGTACATTCCATGTTCTGATTATTAATGGATGTTTGCAGCTGTTTATTCTCATTTTGAGTCATGCCACACCAGCAAATGAAGGTCCTGAAAGGTTGACTCCATCTATGTCATTAAGGTTGAGTCTACTTTGAGGAGGCAGCTCTTCCCCAGTTGAGTGCCTTCCAAGCTGAGGGGCTCATCTTCCAGCACTGTATCAGACAATGTTTCCCTGCTATTCATAAGGTTTTCACTGGCCAATTTTTTTCGGAAGTAGACTGCCAGGTCCTTCTTCCTAGTCTGTTTTAGTCTGAAAGTTCAGCTGAAACCTGTTCACCGTGGGTGACCCTGCTCGTATTTGAAATATCAGTGTCATAGCTGCCAGTATCACAGCAACACACAAGACACCATAGTATGACAATCTAATATGCATGTGGTGGAATACATAGGGATTAACCCAAAAACCAAACCCATTGCAGTCGAATTGATTCCAACTCAAAGCAACCCTAGAGGATAGAGTAGAACTGCCCCGTAGGGTTTCCAAGGAGCGGCTGGTGGATTCAAGCTGCTGACATTTTTGGTTAGCAGTCAAGTCCTTTAACCATTGCACCACCAGAGCTCCAAATAGGGATTAGGGATGCACAATTAGGCAGTAAGCTAACAAAGAAAGCAAAGGAAGTGACTATCATAAAATTGAGGATAGTAGTTACTTTTGGGAGGGGGTTGTCATTGGGAAGCAAAATGTAAGGGATTTTTGGGGGTACTGGTAATGTTTAGAAACCCTGGTGGTGCAGTGGTTAAGAGCTACTGCTGCTAACCAAAAGGTCAGCAGGTCGACTCCACCAGCCGCTCCTTGTAAACCCTATGGGGCAATTCTACTCTGAACTGTAAAGTCACTATGAGTCGGAATCAACTGGACGGTAACAGGTGATAATGTTTATTTTTTGACCTGGTGGTGATTACACGCATGTTTGCTTTGCAATAATTTGTTAAGCTGTATTCTGTTTTATGCAATTTTTTGTGTGAGTTTTATTTATTTAAAAATTTGTTAAAGAAATTTAAAATAAGCATTAGGAAGATCAGGGTTTGGACTTCCATCTTCATTTCTCACTGTGTAGCTCTGGGTAAGTCACTCGAGCTCTTTGAGCTTAGTGCTTCATTTATACATGTGTAACTAATAAAACCAGATAGGATTGTGTGTATGCATGTGCACGTGTGTGTGTGAGACTGAAATGAGAACCTGCATGTGAACAAGTCTTATAAGATACGAGGAGTACTTCTAAGGGAACTAAAATCTCTCCAGTAGAAGCAGTGAAGTGTTTTTAATCATCTTTTGTGAGAATGACCGTATTTTTATGGTGCTTTGTGTCTCTCCTCATCATAAATGAGAAATTTGTGAGTAAGAGAATAGGATTAAGTTAATCTAAACAACAGAGACTAAACCAAGAAGTTTACTTTACTTTGTAAAAAGTCTGGGTAGATAATGCAGTCTGACATAGTGCTCGGTGGCGTCAAGGTGAGGCCTGACATCCTCATGGTAAAAAGGAAGAGAGCGGGATAGAGGAAGAAACAAAGAAGGAAAAGAAAATTCCCAGAAACTGCCACATGGGACTTCCACCAATATCCCGCTGGCTAACACTTAGTCATATGGCCACGCTTAGCTGCAAGGGAGACTCAAATGTGATTTTTAACTCTGGGCACCACGTGCCCTGTTACAAATTCTATTATGTAAATTGTGGGGGAGATGGACATTAAGGAACAACTAGTGGTTTCTGCTACAACACATCACAAAAAGAAAAGGAAGTCCCTCTTTTTGTCTTTCAAACTAGATTCAGCTATATAAGAACAAGCAACAATCAATTTTTCCAAAAACAGGCTTTCTGAGATCTCCGGAATCTGGCCACCCTCTCTAACCAAGCACTCCCACTCTTCTCCAGCTAGCCAGGCTCCTTACGGAATCCTCACCCTGCTCTAAGCAGACGCAGCTCACCTCTATCACCTCTTGGTCCTCTTGGTATCTCCAGCCCAGTATGTCAGACACTTTCTTCATGACTCTGTCCTAACACCAGATCTGCAAAATCTAGCTCTGGTTGTACCTCTTCTACAAAATCTGCTCTGATAACTTCAGCCTTCAGTGTGTTCTGTAACTCCTTTGTTTTAAGTAAATGACACAAATTCCAAAGATACAAAAGGGTGGAGAGTGAAATGTCTTATTCCTGCTTCTGTACCCCAGTCACCCATTTCACACCCTCAAGGGCAACATGAATATTTTTATAGATATGCATACATCTTTTTCTTTTTAATACTAGTGGTAGCAGTTTATTCACATTTCTCTATACTTTTCTTTCTCCCTTTTGACTTGACCATTGTAATATCTTTTTTTTTAATGAATTTGTTTTGGAGAATAGTTTTAGATTTATAGAAAAGTTACAAAGCTGGTTCAGAGTTCTCATATATCCTTATCTAATTTTCCCTAAAGTTAACATCTTACCTTAGGATGGAAGACGACATATGTACATTTGTCAAAACTAAGAGATTAACATTGGTACATTGCTATTAATTGAACTCTAGGCTCTGTTCAGATTTCATCAACTTTTCTACTAATGTCCTTTTCCTGTCCTAGGATCCAGTCCAGGATCCCATGTTGCATTTAGTCATCACATGTCCTTAGTCACCTACGGTTGATGATGATGGTTTCTCAGTCTTTCCTTAACTTTCATGACCTATAATTCCCTTTTAAACTTTCTTTTCTGAATCATAGAATCACATTTTTGTTGTTGTTGTATGTCAGTTACAGTACTGGTCCTAGGCCTGCATACCCTCAGATCCATTTCCCTCCCTTTCCCTGATATGCTCTGGATTGCCAAGGTCTGGCCCCACAAATGACATTTATCAGGCTCCTTTGCCAACTGATTTCCTGTTAGGTTCAGCCAAAGAGAAGACTTGGTGGGAGGTTGAAGAGTGGATGGAGAGGAGAGGCCAGGTAATTCTATCCTTCTCTCTCGGCTTTGGATGGTGTCTCCGGTGCTGCCTGAATCTCCTCTGTGGAATAAGTATGTGCCTCCTCCATGCTCTCAGCTCCTGCCAGGTGACTTTTGCTCCTGGAAGCTGCTAACACCACCTCTTCTTTCCCTTGTCGCACCAGCCTTAAGGGGTGGCAAGGGCTTCCTACTGCTGTTACTTGCTGGGTTGCCTCACCATCTTCTGTTTGATTTTGCAGTTCTTCCAAATCACTGAAACCAGTTCCTTGGTTACATCCCTCCTATTAAACTACGAGAGGTCCCTGGGTGGCACAAACTGTGCGGGACTATTAACCTAAAGATTTGTGGATGGAAACCGCTCAGCGGTACTATAGAAGAAAGGCCTGGTGATCCGCTTCCGTAAAGATTTCAGCCAAGAAAACTCTATGGAGCAGTTCTACTCCGTAACAGATGGGGTCACTATGGATTGGAATCAACTTGACAGAGTTTGTTTTTATTTTTATTAAACTACAATAGACTCAAGCATACCAATGATTGTGAAGATGGTGCAGGATTGGGTGAGATTTCATTCTGTTGTACCTGTGGTTGCCATGAGTTGGAACCAACTTGACGGCAAATAACAACAACAACGTTAAACTACATGACAAGGGTTTTGTTTCCTGGAAGGACCCTGAAAGAGTCATATTCTACAGAATTTTGTGCTGTTTTATTTGTTTCAGATATATTTTGTATATGTATTTTTTAATGCCATTTCATTGAGGGTAGATGCTTCATTAAGGAAATTATATGGGCAAGTATTTAAGAAGGAATTAGCTGAAAAAGGAGGGGCAAAGTTGTTTAATCTATATGATATCAACTAAGTAAAATACATATGACAAAGACAAAGCAAACAACAACAAAATAAAATTATATAATTAAAAAAAAGACAAAGCAAATATGTTAACAGTGGCTCTTTTTGGGCAATTGGATTCATGTCACTGACAGTTTTTAAAAAAATGCTTTTATATATTTTTCCAGTGGAAATGTATTATTTTTATATTCGCTGGGGAAAACAATATAAGCAACATTGAAATCTAAATGACAAAAAGGGAGAAACATTTGCACCTCAATCACCAACAAAGGGCTAATCTCCCTAATATTGAGAGCTCTTAGAAATTAAGAAATAAAATCCAATAGAAAAAATAGTCAAAGGACATGAACAAGTAGTCAGAAAAAAAAATGAAAGGGAGCATTTAAAAAAGTAAATGATATTCTACGTCACTTACAGTAAGAGAAATTACATTGAAATACTATTTCCCACCTATTATTAGTTCAGCAAAAAGCCAAGCCAGGGGTCGGGGTGGGGGGTGGGGAGCAGGCAAGCTTATATTCTAAGTAGTACATTCCTTATCAGGGCCATTTGGCAATATCTATCAATATTACACATGCATTTATGTTTTTACCCAGTTAATTCCCCTTCTGGGAATTCATCCTACAATATAAATGAACATGAACTAAGTTACACTCGTATAAGCTTATTCAGTGCAGCGATGCTTGCATTAGCAAAAGCTGGAAATAATCCAAGTGTCCCATCAATAAGAGAATAGTTAAACAAACTACGGTTGTGAAAATAGAGTTCATTTACAGGTGGACAGGAAAAGCTCTATCTTTATCTCTGGGGATGCTGGATTTTTTTTTTTCTAGATATAATTCACATACCATAAAATTCACCCTTCTAAAGATGCACAATTCAGTGGTTTACAGTATAGTCACAAAACTGTGCAATCATTATCTAATTCCAGGACATTTTCATCACCTCTAAAAGAAACCCTGTATCCATTAGCGGTCATTCTCCATTCCTTACCCCTCAACCCCCCAGCTCCGGAAAACTACTAATCTACTTTCTGTGTTGATGGATTTGCCTATTCTGGACATTTCATATAAATAGAACCATGCAGTACGTGGCCTTTGTGTATGGCTTTTTTCATTTAGCATGATGTTTTCAAGGTTCATCCACGTTGTAGCATGTATCAGAACTTCATTTCTTTTATTGACAAATAATATTCCATTGTATGGATATACCACAATTGTTTACCCATTCATCAGTTGATAGACTTTTGTGTTATTTCCACTTTCTGGCTATTAAGAATAATGCTGTTATGAACATTCATGTACAAGTTTTCATTTGGACTCATCTTTTTAATTCTCTTGGTATATGTAAGAGTGAAATTGCTGGGTCATGTGGTACTCTATATTTAGCTTTTTGTAAAACTGCCAAACTGTTTTCCACAGCAGCTACACCATTTCATATTTCCATCAGCAAGGCATGAGAGTTCCAGTTTCTCCACATCCTAGACAAACACTTGTTATTTTCCTTTTTAAAAAAAAAAATTTATTTTTTTGGTTGTTGTTGACAATATACACAGCAGAACATACTCCAACTCAGCAATTTCTACATGTACAATTCAGTAATGTTGATTACATTTTTCAAGTTGGGCAACCATTCTCACCCTCCTTTTCTAAGTTGTTTGTCTGCCATTAACATAAAATTACTGCCCCTTAAGGTTTCTGTCTAGTCTTTCAAGTTGTTGTCAGTTTGATCCCATATAGACAGTTCTTAAAAGATCATAATGCTCAAGGCAGACATTCTTTACTAGTTAAGCTAAACTAGTGTTTGGTTTTAGGAAGACTTCAGGGGATAATTTTGATTTAAGTTTTAAAGATTATCTCAGGGCAATAGTTTCAGGTGTTCATCCAGCCTCCATGGTCTTTTTTTTTTTTTTTTTTAAATTATAGCCATCCTAGTGAGTATGAAGTAGTGGTTTTGATTTGCATTTCCTTAATGACTACTGGTGTTTGAGTATCTTTTCTTTTTTTAAATCTTTTTTTTTTTAAATTGTACTTTAGATGAAGGTTTATGGAACAAACTAGCTTCATTAAACAGTTAGTACATATATTGCTTTGTGACATTGGTTACAAACTCCACGACATGTCAACACTCTCCCTTCTTGACCTTAGATTCCCTATTACCAGCTTTCCTGTCCCCTCCTGTCTTCTCGTCCTTGCCCCTGGGCTGGTGTGCCCTTTTGGTCTTGTTTTGTTTTATGAGCCTCTCTAATCTGTTTATCTTTTCAGGTACTTATTGGTCACTTTTATATCTTCTTCGGAGAAATGTGTATTAAAATCTTTTGCCCATTTTTAGGTTGGGCTATTTGTCTTTTTGTTGTTGAGTTTTAAGAATGATTTATATATTCTGGATACTAGACCCTTATTAGATATATGATTTGCAAATATTTTATTCCATTCTGGCTATCTTTTCACTTTGTTTTTAGTATCCTTTGAGGCACAGAAGTTTTTAATGTGGACGAAGTCCAATTTGTCTGTTTTTTCTTTTGTTGCTTGTGCTTTTGGTGTTATATCTAAGAATCCATTACCAAATCCAAGGTCATAAAGATTTACCCCTGTGTTTTCTTCCAAGAGTTTTATCGTTTGAGCTCTTACATTTAGGTCTTTGTCCATTTGGAGCTACTTTTTTATATGGTGTGAAGTGAGGCTCCAACTTCATTCTTTTGCGTGAGGATATCCAGTTGTTCCAGCACCATCTGTTGAAAAAACTATTCTTTTCATGTAGAATTATTTTGGCAGCCTTGTCAAAAATCAGTTGACCATAAATCTATGGACTTTTTTCTGGATTCTCACTTCTACTCCATGGATCTGATTTCCATCTGTATGCCAGTATCATACAGTCTAGATTACTGTAGCTTTGTAGTCAGTTTTCAAATTGGGAAGTGTGAGTCCTCCAACTTTGTTCTTCTTTTTTAAGATTGTCTTGGTGAATAGGGATCCCTTGCATTTCCATAGGAATTTTAGAATCACCTTGTCAATTTCTAAAAAAAAGAAGCTGTGATTTTGGTAGGGACTGAGTTGAATCTGTGGACGAATTCAGGGAGCATTATCATCTTAACAATATTCAGTTTTCCAATCTGTGAATTTAAGTCTTTCTTAATTTCTTTCATTGATGTTTTGTAGTTTTCAGTGTGTGATTTTTGAACTTATTTTGTTAAATTTATCCCTAAGTATTTTATTTTTTTGATGCTATTGTAAGTAGAATTGTTTTCTTAATTTCAGCTTTGGATTGTTCATTGCTAACGTACATAAATGTAATGAATTTTTGTATACTGATCTTACATTCTGCAACTTTGGTGAATTTGTTAGCTCTAATATATTTTTTGTGTGTGAAATCTTTAGGGTTTTCTATATACAGGATTATTTTATCTGAAAATAGAGATAGTTTTACTTCTTTTTCAGTCTAGATGCCATTTATTTATTTTCATTGCTTAATTACCCTGGCTAGAAACTCCAGTGTAATGTTAAATTGAAGTGGCAAGAATGGACATTTTGTCTTGTTTCTGATCTTTGTGGAGAATGCTTCACTCTTTCACCATTATGTATGATCTTAACTGTGGGTTTTCATAAATGCCCTTTATCAGGTTAAGAAAGTTCCTTCTTTCTATTCCTAGTTTTTTGGCTGTTTTTATCATAAAAGGGTGTTGTTGTTGCCATCGAGTTGATTTGGACTCATAAGGATCCCATACAACAGAGTAAACTGTCCTGCAGGATTTTCTTGGCTATAATTATTATGGAAGCAGTTTGACAGGTATTTCTCCCTCAGAGCCACTGGGTGTGCCAGCCTTTCAATTAGCAGCCAACCACTTAACCATTGCACCACCAGGGCTCCTTTAAAAGGGTGTTAAATTGTGTCAAATGCTTTTTCTGCATCTATTGGGATGATCACGTGGTTTTTGTCCTTCATCCTATTAAAAGGGTGTATTACCTCGATTGATTTTCATATGTTGAACCAACTCTGAATTCCTAGGACAACTCCCACTTGGTCATAGTGTACAATCCTTTTTACATGTTGCTGGATTTAGTTTGCTAGTATTTTGTTGAGGCCTTTTCATCTATTTTCATAAGGGATATTGATCTGTAGCTTTCTTTTCTTGTGCTGTCTTTGTATGTTTTTGGAGGAGTTCATGAAGGATTGGTGTTAATTCTTTAAAAGTTTGGTAAAATTCACCAATGGAGCCATTTTGTCTTAGTCTTTTTCTTTGTGTGAAGTTTTAAATTACTTACTCAATCTTTTTACTAATTATAGGCCTATGAAGATTTTCTATTTCTTCTTGAGTTGCTTTCAATGTTTTTTTTTCCCTTTAGGATTCTGTCCATTACACTAAACCAAAAAAACCAAACCCATTGCTGTTGAATCGATTCCAATGCATAATGACCCTATAGGACAGAGTAGAACTGCCCCACAGGGTTTCCAAGGCTGTAAATCTTTACAGAAACAGACTACCACATCTTTCTCTTATGGAGCGGCTGGTGGGTTCAAACTGCCAGCCTTTCAGTTAGCAGCCAAGCACTTAACCACTGCGCCATCAGGGCTCCTTGTCTGTTACACTAGGTTATCTAATTTATTGGCATACAATTGTTCATAGTATTCCCTTATTATCTTTTTTGGTAATAATGCCCCTTCTTTTGCTCTTGATTTTAGTAATTTGAATCATCTTTTTTTCTTGGCCAATCTAGCTATAGGTTCGTCAACTTTGTCGATCCTTTCAAAGAACCAACTTTTGGTTTTGTTGTTTTTTCTACCCTCTATTTCATTTCTCTCTGTTCTAATCTTTGTAACTGTTTTGCTTTTTCTTGTTTGGGTTTAGTTTGCTCTTCTTTTTTCAGTGTGCATCGGAGAAAGTTTAGACTTTTGATTTGAGATTTTCTTTTTTTAATACAGGTGTTTACAGCTATAAAATTTCCTCTACGCATCGCTTTAGCTGATCCCATAAGTTTTGTATGCTATATTTTCATTTTCATTCATTTCCAAGTATTTTCTAATTTCCTTTGTGATTTCTTCTTTGACCCACTGGTTATTTAAGGGTGTGTTGTTTAATTTTCACATATTTGTGAATTTCCTAAATTTCTTCTGTTAAATGTAAGTTGAAGCTGAAGAAAATTAGAACAAGTCCACAAGAGCCAAAATATGGCCTTGAGTATATCCCACCTGAATTTGGAGACCATCTCAAAAAAAGATCTGAGGCACTGAACACTAATGACCGAAGACCAGAAGAGCTGTGGAAGGACATCATACATAAAGAAAGCAAAAACGTCATTAAAAAGACAAGAAAGAAAGAAAAGACCAAAATGGATGTCAGAAGAGACTCTGAAACTTGCTCTTGAACATAGAGTAGCTAAAACCAATGGAAGAAATATCACGTAAAAGAGCTGAACAGAAGATTTCAAAGGGTGGCTTGAGAAGACAGTCAAGTATTATAATGAAATGTGCAAAGACCTGGAGTTAGACAACCAAAAGGGAAGAACATGTTCGGCATTACTCAAGCTGAAAGAACTGAAGAAAAAATTCAATCCTTGAGTAGCAATTTTGAAGATTCTATGGGTAAAATATTGAATGACTCAGGAAGTGTCAAAAGAAGATGGAAGGACTACACAGAGTCACTGTACCAAAAAGAATTGATCAATGTTCAACCATATCAGGAGGTAGCATATGATCAAGAACCGATGGTACTGAAGGAAGAAGTCCAAGCTGCACTGAAGTCCTTGGCGAAAAACAAGGCTCCAGGAACTGATGGAATAACAACTGAGATGTTTCAACAGAAGGATGCAGTACTGGAAGCCCTCACTCATCTATGCCAAGAAATTTGGAAGACAGCTACCTAGTCAACCAACTGGAAGAGATCCATATTTGTACCCATTCCAAAGAAAGGTGATCCAACCGAGTGCAGAAATAATCGAACAATCATTAATCATTAATATTTCATTCAAGTAAAATTTTGCTGAAGGTCATTCGAGAATGGTTGCAGCAGTACATCGACAGGGAACTGCCAGAAATTCAAGCTGGATTCAGAAATGGACACGGAACAAGGGATATCATTGCTAATGTCAGATGGATCTTGACTGAAAGCAGAGAATACCAGAAAGATGTTTACCGGTGTTTTATTGACTATGCAATGGCATTTGACTGTGTGGATCATAACAAATTATGTATAACATTGTGAAGAATGGAAATTACCAAACACTTAATTGTGCTTATGTGGGACCTGTACATAGACCAAGAGGTAGTCACTAGAACAGAGCAAGGGGATACTGCATGGTTTAAAATCAAGAAAACTGTGCGTCAGGGTTGTATCCTTTTACCATACTTGTTCAATCTGCATGTGGAGCAAATAATCTGAGAAGGTGGACTATATGAAGAAGAACAGGGCATCAGAATTGGAGGAAGACTCATTAACAACCTGCGATATGCAGACCAAACACCCTTGCTTGCTGAAAGTGAAGAGGACTTACTGATGAAGATCAAAGACCACGGTCTTCAGTACAGATTACACCTCAACATGAAGAAAACAAAAATCCTCACAACTGGACCAATAAGCAACATCATGATAAACAGAGAAAAGATTGACTTTGTCAAGGATTTCATTTTACTTGGATCCACAATCAACATCCATGGAAGCAGCAGTCAAGAAATCAAACGACATATTGCATTGGTCAAATCTGCTGCAAAAGACATCTTTAAAGTGTTGAAAAGCTGTCACTTTGAGGATTAAGGTGTGCCTGACCCAAGTCATTGTATCTTCAATCACCTCATATGCATGCTAAAGCTGGATAATGAATAATGAAAACCAAAGAAGAATTGATACCTTTGAATTATGGTGTTAGGGAAGAATATTGAATATATCATGGACTGCCAGGAGAATGAACAAATCTGTCTTGGTAGAAATACAGCCAGAGTGCTCCTTGGAAGTGAGGAGGCAAGACTTCATCTCATGTACTTTGGACACGTTATCAGGAGGGGCCAGTCCCTGGAGAAGGACATCATACTTGGTAAAATAGAGGTTCACAGTAAGAAGAACCCCCTCAACGAGATGGATTGACACAGTGGCTGCAACAATGGGTTCAAACATAGCAACCATTGTGAGGATGGAGCAGGAGGGGGCAGTGTTTCATTCTGTTGTACATAGGGTTGCTATGAGTTGAAACCAACTCAGTGGCACCTAACAAGAACAACATACACTTTTCAGTAGAGTTTTATGTGACTGAGGGGAGGGACCTGAAGCAATCCTGTTACTGACTTCTATTTTCACCTTACCTTGGAAGTCTAAAATCGTTCAAAATCCCTAAGAAATTGTTCAGGGGCTTGCAAGGCCAGTAATTACTTAGCTTCGTGAATGTGACAATCCCTGACAATAACCTAAACCGAGATTCCCTGCGAGAACGGCACCTCACAAACCTGACAGCTTGATTTGCGGTAGTCATAGGCATGTACAGAGAAATAGAAGAAACTTCTCCCTTAGGTCTACCCAGGACCTTCTGAGAGTGATGCATGTGGTCACAATTATTTTTAAATATGTTACGTTTCTGAAGAAAGCAAATCCAATTGGAATCAGGAGACGAGGCCACAGGTTACAGCACAACCATCTGCTTGAGCTTGATGTCAAATCTCCTTCCTTTTCCCTGTCTTGTTCCGGAGGCGTTTTAGTTAAAATGATTAATTTCAGCTTCAGGAGCAGGGATTCCCAGGAGAATCACTGTGGTCTACCTCTCTCTGAACCCAGGTGGAAGGGTTTCCCTTGTTGCAAGGGAGATACAGTTCAAAGTAGGAAAGCGAATGCCGTTTTATAGCTGCGACGGAAAATGCTCTTCGCTCTGAAAAGCTAAAGGAGGCTAAAGACTGGATACACTCAAATAAACTTTTCGCCACCAACAGGATCTTTAGCCACCGTCCTCTCCCTTGCCCCCGCGCCTCCTGAGTACTTGTAATTCCATCCCCAATTCACTCGGGTTCGTGCGTGCGTGCAGACTCCAAACCCAGCGCACAAGCCCGAGAACTCTCCCAGGCGCACCAGCTAAATAGCAAACAGATGCGGGGCATGCCAAAGACCTCACCCGCTAGGGTACCGCCCGGGAAACGAGTTCCAGCCTTGTGGTTTCCGGGTAGGGAGGCTGGCCGCCAGATTATTTCATTCTCTTTGCTTTAAACTGGCGGGTTTTGAAAGCAAGACTTTTCCTTTCTCTGGGCAGAGGAGTTTTCGTGCGGAGGGTCAGACCCGCCTGAGAACTGGAAAGCCGGCCCGGGCAGAAGTCGCTTTTCGCAGGGTCCCTCTCGGAGGTAAAGCGAGCCCTCTCCTCCCCTTGGTCGGGAACAAGCAGACGCCAGGCTTCCTACCCTTTCTCTCACCCCCCTTGCAGCTCCACTCTCTCTACTCTGGACTCTCCACCTCGCACTCACAGCCTGGGCCGCGAGCACCCCGGGCTTATTCAGAGGTGAATTAAGGGCCAAAGATTTGACTCCTTAAAATTGTTCTAACGGCGCAGCCACCAGGGTCATTTCAGAGTGCGTCCCCCAAAATCCTGCTCCTCAAGCCCCTACCCCACCCACTAGCGCACCAAGTGCCTGGTGGCGGCCAAATAGGTGTGTTGCCGGCGGGTCGTCACTGCGCCAAGGAGCCGAGGGTGCTCTCTGTACCTGTCCTCTTTTCGACAAGACTTGAAACTACCGGGGCATGCCCCAGCAAATCCCATTAATCCAAATATCCTTGTCAGAGGTGTCCAGATTTTAGCTTGGTCTGACCACCTCCTCCCCAAGCCGACCCTGGAAGCCTCTTATGCATCTTTCCCTTTGGACCCGAAGCGTTGCGCGCCATGGTGCGCCGGATCCGCCTTTTTCCCGGGCTCTGGCGGGGGCGGGGGGTAGGAAGGCAGGGACCTGGATCTGATTAGCCGGGAGGGGGAAGCTGTGGTCCCAACATCTGTCTCCTGCCGACCAGTCCTCCCAGGCTCTTCGAGGAGGAGGACGGACAGTACGAGAGAGGAGGGACGGGGTGGGGGGTCCCATCATTGAGCATCGTAGTCTACGGTCTGAGCTACGGCCACTGTGGCTAGGCTCCCACCTTGCCCACGCCCCAAGCCCCAGCAATGAGGCCCTCTTCCACCTCCGGCTTCTATGTAAGTCGCACGGTGGCCGCGCTGCTGGTGGGGCTGGCGGCCGCGCTTCTGCTGGCTCTGGCAGTAATCGCCGCCCTGTACGGTCACTGCGCGCGCGTTCAGCTGTCGGAGCTGTGTGGCCGCGGGGTCTCGGGCGCCGCACCCTCTCCTTCCCGCCAGCGGGAGGAGCCTCCGCCTACCTCGCAGCCTGGCCCTGAGCGCGAGCCGGCGGTGGCGTCCACTCCACGCAACTGGCGACCCCCCGGGCCCTGGGACCAGCTGCGCCTGCCCTCCTGGCTCGTGCCGCTGCACTACGAGCTGGAGCTGTGGCCTCGGCTGCTGCCGGATGACCTCTCGGCGCCGTCGTTGCGCTTCACCGGCCGCGTGAACATCACCGTGCGCTGCAAAGTGTCCACAAATCAGCTGCTGCTGCACAGCCTCTCCCTGGACTACGAGCGCGCTGAGGTGCGGGGTCCCCTGTCCTCGAGCACTGGGGACGCCACCGTGGGTCGCGTGCCTGTGGACGACGTGTGGTTTACGCTAGACACACAGTACATGGTGCTGGAGCTTGGCGAGACCCTGCAGTCCGGGAGCCGCTACGAGCTGCAGCTCAGCTTCTCCGGTCCGGTGTACCAGGACACCAGGGAGGGGCTCTTCCTCAACGTCTACACGGACCAGGGAGAGCGCAGGTAAGAGCGGGCCGGACCCCAGGGGCCCCCATCGGCCCCAGCCTCCACATCCCCCCACAGGCGACCAGTCCAGGAGCCTACCGTCTTCAGGTGCACGACTCCTGCCCTTTCCAAAGAGCCTCTAGCTCATCCCTCATGACGTTTTCTTCTAGAGCCAGAGGGTGAGCACCTCCCTTCTTCCCTTCCATCCAGTGTCCCTGCTGGGAATAAAAACTCCGAGGCTGTGTTCCATATTAGTTGGTTTTCGGCTCCTTCCCTTCCTATCAGTTTTGTTTCTATCTTTGCTCCTTCTGAGGTCATTGCTATTCCAGAAGTGTATCGTTTTCAGAAAGCCCCGCTTCTTTTCCGTCTAACCTGAAATTCCTTCACCACCATAGGCAAATCCCTTGGTGCTCAAAGCTTGGTCCGCGGGCCAGCAGTAGCTGTACTACCTAAGAGCTTGTTTGAAATGTAGAATCTCAGACCCCCTGTAATACCTAAGAGCTTGTTTGAAATGTAGCATCTCAGACCCCCCACCCCCCACCCCTACCCCAGGCAGAGAGAATGAGAATCTGCGTTTTAATGAGATCCTCAGGTGATTTGGAGGAGTTGGAGAAGCGCCGGGCCAAATCATCCAGCCTCGCTTCGCCCTCGAACCTTGCCTGCGAGGCTATTCTTCCCTCAGCCAGCTTCCCTCGGCACTCAGCTCCCTGTTCTGCCTCTTTTTCCTCGGCGCTCTGTTATTGCTGGTTTTGCAACAAATATACCTACATCGGGGCTGTTTGTTCCCATATCCTTTGATTTCTGCTAAGGTTATCAAAAACTTGAGTACTGCCTTTAATTCATTCCTTCCCACTCCCTGCCTGGGGCCCATTCTCCAAGATTTTTATTGAGTTCTACAGAGCGTCGGAACGCGGCTTTCAGGATACCTCAGCTGAAGGAAAAAAAGAATAAAAGCGATGACAAGAGAAATCCTTTCTGAGTTTGCAAGTCCACGTAGTGTACATGTGCTTTCTTTACCCTCATCTGAGATACAGTCTCCCACACGGGATGTTTCTAGCCCCTGCTCAAGAAGAATTGCTTCTTTCCCTGCTTTACTACGACCACATTACTGACATCCGGCGACAGCCAGAGGGAGGGTTTATGTGGAAGTTGCCAAAAAGGTCTTTTTTTTTTTTTTTTTTTTTTCCAAATTGGCGATCCTTCCGCTCTCACACTAGTAGAGTATTTGCGGTTTACACAACTGCGTGTACTTTGCCCTTTATTATTAGAGAAAATGTTCTCAGATGTTCTCCAAGGGGAAAAAACCCACTAGATTATCCCCTAACCCATCTCCAGCACTATTTTCAAAACTTAAGGGTTTTTAAAATAAGTTTAATAAGCTGTCTTACTGCATGTGTAATCTGTAACTTTTGTTTTTGAGTACAGTATGCCTGGTTTTTCCCTTTCAAAACGCATTGATTCTTGGAAAATAGTTTTGAAAAGTTTATCATTAGGATGATGTGTTACAGGTCCTGTGGGCACCAGGAACCTTTTGAAATAATAATGTGTATATAGTGCAAAATCTTTCAGAGAAAAAGATGGGCACCCTTTGCACACTTATCTGTCAGTGTTTTCTGCTGTTGATCAGTAAATCTTTGATTACCCATTTCTTCCTGTCTGGGGAAGGGAAGTTCCCTTCCATTTTTCTATTGTGCTGCCAACTCTAGTGGTAATTAGAAACCATATTTTGAGAACATTAAAATCTAAACAAGGAGAAATCTTAACGAAGTCCTACAGATGTTCATCTACTACCAGGTGTGGAAGGCCAAAGTACAAAAAAAAAAACTAAAAAAAAAAAAAGTTGCTGTCAAATCAGCTCTGACTCATGGTGACCCCATGTGTATCAGAGTAGAACTGTGCTCCATAGGGTTTTCAATAGCTGATTTTTTGGAAGTAGATCACCAGCCCTTTCTTTTTACGTGCCTCTGGGTGGACTTGAGCTTCCAACCTTAGCAGCTGAGCCTGTTGTCTTAGTTATCTAGTGCTGCTATTACAGAAATACCACAGGTGGATGGCTTTAGCAAAGAGAAATTTATCTTCTCATAGTCTAGTAGGCTAGAAGTCCAAATTCAGGGCGTCAGCTCCAGAAGAAGGCTTTCTCTGTCTGTTGGCTCTGGAGGAAGGTCCTTCTCATCAGTCTTCCCCTAGACAGGAGCTTCTCTGTGCAGGAACTTTGGGTTCAAAGGATGCACTCTGCTCCTGGCACTGCTTTCTTGTTAGTATGAGGTCCCCCAATCTCTCTGATCACTTCTCTCTTTTATATCTCAAAAGAGATTGCCTCAAGACACAATCCAATCTTGTACATTTAGTCCTGCCTCATTAACATAACTGCCACCTCTCCCACCTTATTAACATCGTAGAGGTAGGATTTATAACACATAGGAAAATCACATGAGATGACAAAATTGTGGACCATCACACAATACTGGGGATCATGGCCTAGCCAAATTGATACACGTGTTTTTGGGGGACACAATTCAATCCATGACACCTGTTAACCATTTGCACCCTCCAGAATTGCGGCATCTTGGAAGAGCTGTTACCTTGAAGTATTTCTTCTGGGTCTCTGCTTCTGAAACCACAAGGAAAAGAAACCTGTGATTGTGTTTGAAGCAAAAGTCATAGTGAGCCCAGGCAAAATGATGGTTTATGGTGATGCAGATTTTTAGAACTTGGGTTTGAACCTTAGCTGTGTGACTTGAGCCAGTCCCATAACCTCTCTGAATCTGTTGCCTCATTTGTGGAATAGAGTTGTGAGGATTAAATAAGAAAGTGGTGCACAGAGACTGGAATAACTGGTGCAGCAGTAGCTGCTATCGTTGCTGTTGTTGTTAGGTGCCGTAGAATTGGTTCCAACTCACAGCGACCCAGTGTACAACAGAACAAAACACTGCCCAGTCCTGCACCATCCTCACGATGGTTGCTATGTTTGAGCCCACTGTTGCAGCCACTGTATCAATCCATCTTGTTGAGGGACTTCCTCTTTTTTGCTGACCCTCTACTTGCCAAGTGTGACATCCTTCTCCAGGGACAGGTTCCTGCTAACAACATGTCCAAGGTATGTGAGACGAAGTCTCGCCATCCTTGCTTCTAAGTACAGCATTCTGGCTTTGCTTCTTCCAAGACAGATTTGTTTGTTCTTCTGTCAGTCCATGGTGTATAGAATATTCTTCACCAACACCATAATTCAAATACATCGATTCTTCTTCAGCCTTCCTTATTTATTGTCCAGCTTTCACATGCATATGAGGCAGTTGAAAATACTATGGCTTGGATCAGACTTACCTTAGTCTTCAAAGTGGCACCTTTGCTTTTTAACACTTTTAAGAGGTCTTTTGCAGCACAATGCAATACATCATTTGATTTAACTGCTGCTTTCATGGGCATTGATTGTGGATCCAAGTAAAGTGAAATCTTGGACAATTTCAGTATTTTCTCCCTTTATCATGATGTTGCTTACTGGTCCAGTTGTGAGGCGTCTATTATTAGGTCAGATTATGATTGTTAGGGAACAATTTCTTATTATCTAAAAGTGGAACCTATCAAGTTCCTGGTAGAATGAGTCCTAGAAGAAAATTCCAGGTGGGAAGAAGCTGCCCACATGATTTCACATTTTCTTGGATGGCCTCTAATTCCAGCTGCAGTGATTGGATAATGCTTACCTCTCTTCTTTGGTAACTCCTTTTCACAGTTCAGACAGACTGAAGATTTTAAATAATTTTTCTTAATGCTAAGGGAAAAGAGAAGGAGAATCACTCCAGAAAATACAAAAAGCATCAAGATCTCACACTTCTAAGGTTTAGGATCTTATAGTTACCATTTTCTAGTCCCAGAGATTGCTGGGAATACTTCCTACCTCCCCTGTGTCTTTTTTCACCAGGCAGGTGCCATCGCCTGGGTGCCTCAGACATGGGCTTCTATGCGTCAGCATCCAGATCCCTCCTTCCATGCATAGAAAGTTGAGAGCAAGATCCAAATGTTAATGCCCCTCAGAGCAGTGTTTCCAAAAATTAACTCACTGGTGTGTCACTGTCTCGGGTTTTTCCATATTCATATGTGAAAAAACCTGCCACATTATTTACTAAAAAATCTAGTTGATTTATTAGCTTAAATTAAAAAGGAAACTTTATACAATTATCATAATGGACAATCACTTGCCATTTATGGAAGGTAATGGTACAATCTAATACAATGAAAACCAAATAATGTTATTAAATTCTACCTATTACTGTTGTCTGCTGAAGGCTGTGAAGGCCCTGAAGCTGAGAGCTTCTCTTTGTTAAAAAAGGAAATTAGAATTAGGTGTTCAAGACAAATAAAACCACACTGAGACTTTCTTCTGACATAATCAGAAAGACTCAGATAATTGAACAAGACCTGACTTTCTCATGTGTAAGTAAGTTTTGTATAATGATGTGTTTGGAGCCTACTGAAAACATTTTAGCGTCCTACACCTTGGAAAATCTTGCATTACAGCAGTGGTTCATAAACATTAGTGTTCACAAACACCAGAGGATCTTGTGAAAAATGCAGATTCCCGGGATGCAAGTCATTAACGGGAACCGTGGAGCCTTGACTAATGTGAAGCAACAGTACACAAGCAGCACGAGTCCAGAGAATCCAGCTGCATCACAGTCTGGTGAATTCAAAAAGTCTCCTCCTTTCAAGAGGACTCCTCCTTCCCTCCCTTTTCCCAATATTTTATCTGGGTGCAAGACGAAGCTTCTTAGTTTTCACGTCCTATGGAAATAAAAGAGCCCTGAAATGGAGTTTGGATTTTATATCGACTATCTTCCTGAACAATTGTCTTAAATTTGATAACAATGAATAAGCTTTAATGGGCAAGCCTGTGTTGTTGTTTTTTTTTGTTGTTGTTTGTTTGTTTGTTTTCCCTATCATCATTAAGAACATGGGTTCCGGAGGATGAGGAGATTAGTTATAAAACATTTGGTTTTACAGATCTGTGTTCTGGAAAATAAATTTCGATAACCCCCTAAAACCCCTTCCATATAAAAGAAATATATCATTTAACACAAATGATAGGAGTCATAACATTCTGATTCATCCAAGGTTTCCAAATAAGTATTGTCAAGGACTCCATAAAACATTGCCCTATGAAACTCTGTATTTTGTACCAGTTGCCTCTGACCTTTGGAGCCCATTGCAAAGGATACTTCTATGCTGAAGGCCAGTTACTGACATTGGTAAAGTAAGAAAAAGTAGATGCATTGGGAAAGTAAGAAAAGTTTGCATCTTTTCCTTTCCTGGAAGTACAAATCACTCAAAATAGCTCTGGACTACAGAATGACTACAAGCCATCTTTGGCCATTTTTACAAAGTAAGGAGGCCTTTTCTGAAATATATTCCTGAGGATAAAATTAGAGATACCAGTACTGAGAATATTAAGGAACTAATTGAGAAGACCTGGTGGTGCAGTGGTTAAAGCACTTGGCTGCTAACTCAAAGGTCAGCAGTTTGAACCTACCAGTCACTTCATGGGAGAAAGACGTGGCAGTCTGCTTCCGTAAAGATTTCAGCCTTGGAAACCCTGTGGGGCAGTTGTACTCTTCCCTATAGGGTCTCTATGAGTTAGAATTGACTTGACGGCAATGGGTTTGGTTTTTTGGTTTATATTCCAGTTGCACTCCTTTAAGATGGGCTTGGTCTTCCCAAAGACCCCTTGTTCGTAGCACTAATGGGGCCTTTGGGGTATCTTTAATTAGTTATGAGATTAGTTATTAGTTATGAGATTTTCTTTGCATCCACCTCTTCATCTACTGTGTGCAAGACTTATGTAAAGTATGGATGGACATGAGAAGCAGGAGAGCTACCTCACTGAAAACTAGAAGGCAATATGAAGTACTAAGGCCACCTCCCTTTCATATTGGTGTAAGTGGTTTGAGGAGGTTTGGAACAAAGTCTTTTAACTGTGAAGAAAATGCCTTCTTTTTGTTTGAGACATCTGAAGTACAGCTCTGTGTTAGAAATGCCAATCCTTGCCTGACCTGCCCATAGCACTTTTGAGAGAATATGCCCTATGCAGCTCATATTCTCTACTATCAATTTTCTTTCCCATCTTCCTGTTCCAGCTTTCTTATGATTAGTGCTTGCCTGATACATCTTTTTCTATTGTTTTACTTTTAACCTATCTGTGACTTGATATTAAAAGTAAATTTCTTGTGGAAAACATTGAATTAGGTCTTGCTTTTTATACAGCCTGGCAACCTCTGCCTTTTGATTGTATGTTTAGACCATTTACACTTAATGTAATTATTGATTTGGCTAGGTTGAAATCTACCATCTTGCTATTTTTTTCCATCTGTTGTTTGTCCTGTTTTTCTCTTTTTCTACCTTCTTTTAGATTATCTTTTAATACTCCATTTCATCTTAACTGTCAGATAATTAGCTATATCTCCTTTTTTGGTGGGATTTGCTCAACAGCAACTAACAATAACAGCAAAATAGAATTCTAAGTTGGCAGGTTTGTTTATGTTGTTTTTAATGTCAGCATTTCAAAGATATTTCACTGTCTTCTGATTTACATAGTTTCTAAAGAAAACTCTATGGATTTTAATTTTTATCCCTCTAAATGGGATTTGCCCTTCTTCTCTAACTGCTTTTTAAGAGTTTCTCTTTATTACTTGTTTTCAACAATTTGATTATGATTTGCCTCAGTGCAGCTATTGTTGATTTATCCTGTTTGAAGTTCACTGAGTTTCTTGTATCTGTGGGAAAAACTTTCAGTCATTATTTTTTTTTAAATTTTTTTAAAATTGTACTTTAGATGAAGGTTTACAGAGCAGCCTAGTTTCTCATTAAACAATTAATACACATATTGTTTTGTGACATTGGTTGCCAACCCCATGACATGTCACACTCTGCTGTTCTCAACCTTGGGTTCCCCATTACCAGCATTCCTGTTCCCTCCTGCCTTCTAGTCCTTGCCCCTGGGCTGGTATGCCCATTTAGTCTGGGCCTTGTCCCTGAGCTGGTGTGCACATTTAGTTTTATGGGCCTTTCTAATCTCTGGCTGAAGAGTGAATCTCAGGAGTGACTTCATTACTGAGATAAAGGGGTGTCCGTGGGCCATACTCTCAGGGTTTCTCCAGTCTCTGTCAGGCCAGTAAGTCTGGTCTTTTTTTGTGAATTAGAATTCTGTTCTCCATTTTTTTCCAGCTCTGTCTGGGATCCTCTGTCGTGATCCCTGTTAGAGCAATCAGTAGCGGTAGTTGGGCAACATGTAGTTGTACTGGACTCAGTCTGGTGGAGGCTGTGGTAGTATGGTCCCTTAGTCCTTTGGACTAATCTTTCCCTTGTGTCTTTGGTTTTCTTCATTCTCCCTTGCTCCAGATGGGATGAGACCAGTAGAGTATCTTAGATGGCTGCTTACAAGCTTTTAAGACCCCAGATGCTACTCACCAAAGTAGAATGTAGAACATTTTCTTTATAAACTATGTTATGCCAATTGAGCTAGATATTCCCTGAGACCATGGTCCCCACAGACCTCAGCCCAGCAATTTGATCCCTCAGAGAATTTAGATGTGTCTATAGAGCTTCCATGACCTTGCTTGGACAAGTTGTGCTGGCTTCCCCAGTGTTGTTTACTGTCTTACCCTTCACCAAAGTTACCACTTATCTGTTGTCTATTTAGCTCCCCCCTCCACCTGAACAGTGTTTTTCAAAGAGCAGAAGTTTTCAATTTTGATGAAGTCCAATTTATCAGTTTTTCTTTGTATGTGTCAGGCTTTTGGTGTTACATATAAGAAATCATTGCCTACTCCAAGTTCACAAAAATTTTCTCCTATGCTTTTTTTATGGAATTTTTATAGTTTTAAGTTTTATATTTAAGCCAATAATTCATTTTGAGTTAATTTTTTATATATGGTAGACAGTATGGATTGAAGTTCATTATTTTTGCATATGAATATTAAACTGCCCAGTGCCTTTTGTTGAAAAGGCTATTCTTTCTCTACTAAATTATCTTCACGCCTTTAAAAAAAAAAAAAACAAAAAACTACATATAACCCACATATATATGTCTATATGTGGGTCTGCTTTTGGATTGTCTATTTTGTTTCATTGACCTTATGTATCTTTTTCTTTTTTCATTGTGTTTTAGCTGAAAGTTTACAGGGCACATTAGTTTCTCATCCAATAATTTATACACAGATTGTTTATAATCCCTGCAATGTATCAGCACTCTCCCCCTTTCTACCCCAGGTTCTCTGTGTCCATTCGTCCAGTTTTCCTTTCACTTCCTGCCTTCTCGTCTTTGCTTTTGGGCAGGTGTTGCCCATTTGACCTCATATACTTGACTGAACTAAGAGGCAAGTTCTTCACGTGTGTTATAGGCCTTCTAATCTTTGCCTGAAAGGTGGACTTCGGGAATGGCTTCAGTTCTGATTTAGCAGGGTGTCTGGGGGCCATAGTTTCAGGGGTTCCTCAAGTCTCTGTCAGACCAGTAAGTCTGTATTTGTGTATCTTTATGCCAATCACACACTGTCTTGATTACTGTAGCTTCATAATAAGTCTTGAAATCAAGTAGTATTCATCCTCAAACTTTGTTCTTTTTTTTCCTGCGTTGTTTTGGCTAGTCTAGGTCCTTGGCTTTTTCATATCAATTTTAGAATTAGCTTGTTAATTTCTACAAAAAAAATCCTACTGGGATTATGATTGGGATTGCATTGAATCGATAGATCAATTTAGCGAGAATTCAAATTTTAAAAATATTGAGTCTTCTAACCCATGAACGTGATATATCTCTCTAGTTATTTAGGTTATCTTTTATTTCTCCCAGCATTGTTTTATAGTTTTAACTGTACAAGTCTTGCACATATTTTATTATGTTTATCCCTAAGTATTTCATATTTTTTATTCCATTTATAAATGGTATTTTAAAAAATTCCAATTTCTAATTGTTATTAGTTCATTTTTGTATATTGATCTTGTATTACTGTAACCTTATGAAACTCACTTCTTAGTTTTCGAACTTTTTTGTTGATTCCGTTGGATTTTCCTCATAGATGATCATGCCATCTTGAATAAAGATGGTTTTACTTCTTCCTTTCTAGTTTGGATGCCTTTTATCTCTTTTACTTGCCTCATTCCAATATCTAGGGTCTCCAGTACAATGTTGAATAGGAATGATAAGGCATCCTTGTCTTATTCCTCATCTTAAGGGAGAAGCATTCAGTTTTTCACTATTAATGATGATTTTTCTTGTATGTGTGTGTGTGCGTGTGTATGGATTCCTTTTATCAGGTTGAGAAAGTTCCTTTCTATTTCTAATGTGCTGTGAGTTTTTATCATGAGTAGATGGCAAATTTGGTCAAGTTTTTTTTTTTTTTTGCAGTGAGTCAGAATTGACTCAACAGGAATGGATTTTTTTTTTTTCCTATCATTATCATATGGTTTTTCTTTTTTAGTTTGTTAATATGGTAAATTACACTAATTTTCTAATGTTAAACCAACTTTGAATTACTGAGATAACTCCTGCTTGGTCATGATTTTTTTAAAATATATTTTATTGGATTGGATTTGTAAAATTCCTTTAGAATTTTTATATCTATGTTCATAAGTAAAATTAGCTTAGAGTTTTTGTTTGTTTTTCTTTCTTTGCAATAACTTTGTCTGATTTTGACATTTGAGTAATGCTGGCCTCAAAGAATGAGTTGGCAAGTATTCCATCCTCTTCAACTTTCTGTAAGAATTTGTGCAGAATTGGTATTATTTCTTCCTCAAAATTTCACTAATGAAGGTACCTTTGACTGGAGCTTTTTCTGTGGGATGGTTTTTAACTGAAAATTAAATTTCTTTAGTAGATATAGGATTATTAGATTATCTATTTCCTTATGAATGACCTTTGGTAGTTTGTGTCTTTCAAGAAATTTGTCCATCTAATGGAAATTGTCAAATTTATAGGTACAAAGTTTTTCATAATATTCTCTCATTATTATTTTAAATATCTGTAGAATCTGTAATGTCACATCTCTCATTCCTGATATTGGCAATTTGTATCTTCTCCCTTTCTTGCCTGATTAGTCTGCCTAGAGGTTTATCTACTTCATTAATTTTCTCGAAGAACCAGTTTTTGGTTTCATTGATTTTCTCTATTGTTTTTGTTTTTTATTTCTTTTATTTATTATTTACTTTCATCTTATTTTGGTCTTCATTTCCTTTTCTTTTTCTGTTTTCTTAAGGTAGAAACTGAGGTCATTAATTTGAGTTTTTTTTCTTTTCTGTAAGTGTTTGGAAACTCTGGTGGTGTACTGGTTAAGTGTTCAGCTGCTAACCAAAAGGTCGGCAGTTGGAATACACCAGGTGCTCCTTGGAAACCCTATGGGGGCTGTTCTACTCTGTCCTATAGGGTCGCTATGAGTCGGAATCGACTCAATCGCAATGGGGTTTCTTTTTTTTTTTCTTTTTTGGTTTATCGTGTTTAGTGCTATAAATTCCCCGCTATTACTTTAGTGACAACCCACGTATGATGTTATGTTGCTTTTTCATTTTCATTCTGTTCAAAATGCTTCTTAATTTTCTTTTTGATTTCTTCTTAGGTTATTTATAACTGTGCTGTTTAGTTTTCATAATCAGAACATTTCCCAAGTTTTTTATTGAATGCATAACATTTACATTTTATATTGTTGAGTGCTGGATTTTGTTATGTTGCTTTAAAGAATGCTGGCTTTTTTTGTGTAGGCACTTGAGTTAGTTGCTGACCAGTTTGATCCTCTTGAGGCTTGTTTTTAAGCTCTTTCAAGGTGAATCTAGCATAGCCTTTACTCTAGGGCTAACAATCCATATATTCTGAACGTTTCTACACTCTGGCATGTGGGAATTCGAACAATTCTATGTGAACTCTGGGAAATGCTTAGCTTACCACTCCATGGTAGTTGTTTTTCCCTGAACACTGTTTTTGGCCTGACCTCATGAAGTTTCACCCTATATTGTGCAGATTAATATTCAACCAAAAAACAAAAGGGGGATCTTATGCAGATTCCTGGAGCTCTTTCTCTGTATATCTACCTCCTCTCTTAACATGGTGCCCTGCAAATTCTAGCAAATTCTAGACCTCCCTGAACACCAGTCTCTGTCTCCTCAACCTGTTGAGACCACTGGACTCTCTTTTAGCTTCCTTTCCATGTGCTGCACTTTAGAAATTATACTCAGGCAGAAAAGCAAGGTGATTGTAGAATTAACTTTGTTTGTTTCCCTTCTTTTGAGTATCATGGTCTTGTGCTTCCTGTTGTCTAGTCTCTCAAAACAGTTGTTCATATATTTGTCAGATTATCTAGTTGCTTTCAGCAGAAGGCTGAAGCCCATGCTACTCCTGGCTAATAACACATGCTACTCCCTCATGCTGGAAAACAGAAGTCTCATCATCTCTAGATTAGGGAATGCTATTATAAAGTTACTTACCAGTCATTGCTAAGTCCCAGCTTCATTATCTTAGCTTACTTTTAATATTTATTACATTATGCACTTCCAAGCAAGCAGTGCATTGGAAAGGACCTGAGACTTGGGAGCTGGAGCTCTAGTTCTTGTACCACCGCTGCCACTTAATAGTTGTCTAGGCAGTTGCATAAACTTCCAGGGTGTTAACTTTCAAATCTGTAAATTATGAGGGTGGCGCTCTCCCAGGTCTCTTCCACCTCTGAAATTCAACAAGAGAGAGAATGTGTAGTCCCATTGTTGTTGAAAGATTTCTTTAGGAGTATTTCTTGCATTTCTGGCCATGGCACTCCCTTGATAAAAGAAAAGAAGGAATTGGGAGATAGAGAAAACAAAATAGAATGATCAAGAGAAGAGAGTGACCTGCTAGTGTGAAATAGCTGGAGGAAATTAGGATCTTTTGTTTGGGACAAATAAAGGCAGGAAAGAACAGTATCATCAAAATCAATTAATTTGTGCAGGTATAGACGGAGTGAGGAGCCCCTGGTTGGCACAAATGGTTAACACACTTGGTTCAAGATTCGAGTCTACCTAGAAGTGCCTCAGAAGAAAAGCCTAGTAATTTCCTTCAGAAAAATCAGCTATCAAAAACCCTATGGAGCACAGTTCTTCTCTGACACAATGGGGTCACCATGAGTTGGAATCAACTTGAAGGTGACTGGCATTTTTAGACAGAGTGAACAGAATGTTGAAAAGGACTTCCTTGCAGTTGCTGTCTATGCTAAGAAATCTGGCATAGTGCTTAGACTATGACACACAAGAGAGAAATTTAAGTATTAGGAAAAAATTTGGAAGTGGCAAAGCAAGGTCATTGAGCTCAAGTGATGCTGTTGGTGTCACAGAGTAAAGAGGTCATTTCATTATGCTGTGAAGGAATCAAACACACATATTTCATGTGGCTGGGCGGTTTTCTATGGATTTGCTCATCAAAGATTTAGATCTTGTATCTTTGAAAACAAGTGTGACTAGCATATTGAAAAGGCACACATTGTAATTCGATAAAAAGACAACTTTGTTTCTCACGTTGTCCTTTTACAATTTTGTCTATGGGGTAATCTTTCCTGCTCCTTCCTGAAGCCTCCAGCAGCCTGTGATTTCTTGCTCATTCTTAGGTGAGAGATGATCTACAGTCACTAGGTTTCAAACAGAGCCCAGATGCAGAAATTAAAAAATCCTATCCTGTATAATAATAAAAACTTTGGACTTAACTTCTGGTTAAATCTCCCTTCTTCCCCCCTCCACCTCACTTTCCCAAGCTCGGGCATGGAAGCCTGCCGTAAGGTAGAGGGTAGTGGTTCTTCTCCATTTTTCCATCTCATCTTTCTCCTCCTTTCCTCCAAAATAGCTATTGTTTCGATCCCACCAAGTCCAGTGTGGCTGGAGAAGACAGGGAGAGATGATACATAGGGAAGTTCTTACTTCAACTAATACTCTTGTCAGTTGGTCTCACTCTGGTGTAGCAGATGCTTTTTTCATTTGAGATATTGTTTTCCTGGACTCTTCAGAGTTTTCTTGCTGTTTCTTTCTCCTACAATTCCCTTGACCCAGCAGGATGCTTCTCTTATTTCTCTGATTTAATGGTCACTTGTGACTACTTCCAGGCCTCTTTGCCCCACCAGGTGGCTCTATTGGACAGGACCAAAGACAGACCCCACACTGACTCTTTCTGTGCCTCGGGGCCCACAGCTCTTCCAAGGAACATGCATGCATCTCTTGCCTGGGACTGATGTTGGTCCCAGGGCAGCAGCCCTCTTCTGGCTCTGTCTTCAAAGCTATCAGACCTTCTCTTGCCTTATAGATTCCCAGCTGGTAGGAGTTCCACCCAGCCACAGTGTCAAGAATGATTTGGGCACCAGCCTCTGGATCTATCAGCCTCAGGAAACACTTTGTATTTTTCTTCTTAGCTCAGGGTTAGAGGGTTGCACTTCCTGCCAGCTCCCTGAGAGGTCTTGGCAAAATACTATCCCTCCCCACCCAAAGACTGCTTTTCTCTCCATTTCCTGACCCCCTTCTATGTCCTTGACCTAACTGAGGGACCCAAGAGTCATGAAACAGGTTCTTGAGGCCATTTACTTGGAAAAATCTTCATATGATGGTTTGGCACCTTTCTTTGGAATTTTACTTTTATTATGTTCTGTTGCCTGGTGGAAACTTCAGTTTTAAGATCCTGTTACACAAGTAATAAACAAACATGATTCATGGGCCAGTCCTTGAACCACAGTCCAGTGGTGTAACATCTGGCTGTACTAAACGTTTTGATTTCTGGGTGTGTTAATTTGTAAAAATATTTTTTTGGACAATTCTCTGGAGAGTTCTATTTAATCCTTGACCAGCTATGTTATTTAGCACTTGTTAACTAGAGCTGAAGGCATACGGAGTTCATGAGATAATTTGGAATGAAACACCTTACTGAGTAGATTTTTTTATATGGTAGTACACCGATTGTTAAGGGCATTCTGTGGTTCTTGACTGCTAAGATCTCTTCCAGCACAAGACAGTGATCCACAATTCTTTAACTATACACGAGGGTAGGCAAGAGTGTCTATAGTACTGAACCACCAGGAGACAAATTCTCCCAAATTAAATCCCTCATTAGCTGACCACTCTAAACGCAGACTTTATGAGCATCATAATAGCGTATCTCAGTGATATTTGAAGGGAAGAGATGGTGGTGGATGATTTTATTTTCTGAGGCCAGGAAATCCTTACAAGGTAGCTTGAGCCCAGAGCAGAGAGAGAAGGAAATGATCCAGCAGTGTGAGGTTCCCCAGATGTGACATAATGAGATTACAAGTGCTGCTGGTTGGCCCTGACCTTTGTGAAGAGGCGGTCTGTGCAGTTAAAGCTGAGAGTCAGAAAGGCTGTGTGTTGTAGGGATTTGTCCCTAAGGTTTTGTTTGTTTGTTTAAAACTAGGGAGATAAATAGTTAAGTAGAATCCAAGAGTTTCTTTTGTTTCACTTCTCTAGAGACCTGAATCATGGAATTAGAAGGCACTTGCTTGATGTTTGATTTGTTGAAGTGGTGACTCTCCAAGCTGATGTCTCTTAACCTTTTTGAACTCGTAACCCCTTTTGATGAACATAAAACATTTCCCACTTGGAGAGTCTGGTTTTCTCCCTACTCCCCACCTTGCTCTGTCTTTGAGATTCATATGCTTTGTGAAGTCATAGCAGCTGAGAAGATGCTGTCAAACTTTACTTTCTGTAATTTCTGTAATAAAAACAATGGGCATTTGTTGGCTTTCCGAATATATAAATGCGTACTATAGAATTAGATGTGCTTTTAAAGCCTGCACTACAATTTTTCATGCTAATATATCCCCTTTTGTATAAAATATCCTACAATTTTAGTGGACTCAGACCTCCTGAAGGCCATGCATGATCCTCTGAGGGATCGTTTCTCCCAATCACGGGCTCTTTTTTCCATCTTGTTGGATATTTTTATCCCTCCAAGAATCAGAGTTTTACAGCTCTCAGTGGCCTTAGAGATCATCTCTTGCCATCTCTGCATTTTATAGACATAAACATGCAGAAAGTTTCAGTAACTTTCCCAAAGTTACACACCTGAGATACAGCACAGTTCTGGAACAGAAATTCAGGTGGCTGGATCCCCTGCTTGATACTCTTTCTTTATGCTATCAACTGCTTGGATCTTCTCTACTTTATCCCGCCACTTATAAAGACAGCAACCCAAACTGTAAAACAAATGCCCATGAAACAAACTCTGCAAGTGTACTTAATATTCTCTTAAGCCTTTATTTTATAATAGCTCCAAGGTTGAACAAACATTTATTCAATTGCTACAAACCCAGATCTTTTTTTGCCAAGTATTATAAATGGTACTGGATAAGAAATGCATAATCCCTAACTTCTAGTAGCATAAAATTGAATGGGGGGACAAATCTGAATGATGTTGAGCTTGTGGTCAACTGTGACTTCTGGAGCCTTTTAAAAATGCATTTGTGATTAATAATTTCCAACTCGCCACCCCTACCCTGTAAACTAATCTCTGTTTTAATTCTTCTATAGTCCATCTGTTTCAAGAATAATTTGTGAAATTGAAAGGAATAGGGGAGAATTCAAGAGTCATTTATTGGTAAATTTAGTTAATAACAATACAAAGCTCAATAGCAGTACAAGGTACACAGTGTTACTCTTTTTCAGATGGGAAAATGGAGGCTCAGCAGGGTTATGTGACTTGTGCAGGGCTATGTGATTTGTCCAGGACTGCTCAGTGAATAGGGTTTTGCAGCTGAGGTGTCTGCTATCAGAGCCCGCAGCCCTCCTCCGATTACGTGCAAGCAAGAGTATACTTAAGTGGGAGAGAGCAAATAGGGCAAAACAGGCTGTTGGAAATTATCGTTTTGTCACAGTGAGGTTATGTATACATCAAATTAACTGACTGTGAGAGGTTTTTGAATAGGCTGCCTGTCATGTGTGTCCTTCCTAAAGCTGTATGAATTTTTATTAGAGCCTGGGTCTCATCATGGTGGAGCAGGAGTTCACAGAGATGGGTAATGGATGGGTCGTGCTCTCTCAAGACGTTACCTTTGTCGATGTCACCTTTTATTTATCTAAGAGCTGGACCTGTAGCAAGAATAAATGCATCAGAGATCAGAGGTGTTAAGTCTCAGGGCCTTAGGGGAAAAAAGGACTTTAACATCCACAATTGTCAGGTTTATTTCGAGGAGAAAGTTGGTTACTGGGATCCTTGCTGTTGTCAGATTCAGATCATATTTGCAGAGGGTGAACCTGATGACTTCCTTGTTTGCTCGAGGTACTCTTTTCCCCAAGCTCTTCCCTATCAGTCATCAGTACACTGTAGGATAAAGTCCTTTTTTGTATTTTCCCATGGAGATTGGGGAAGGAACTGCAGGAATTTGATAAATCTAACCAGATGCACATTGTTTTTTTCAGTTGGCATGTACCCAGGGGGATCCAGGGGTTTACCCCAGGGGTATCCAAAGTAAAACTTTTTGTAAGTTTTCAACCAGGTAGAGGAGGCATGTGAAAAAAAGATAAAAATTTAGATGTTCTTCAACTGACTTGTACTTTGATGAAGGATGAAAACACTGGACCATTTCCAAAGAAATAATCCCAGTTTAAAAAAAATAACTAGTTCTCAAAAGACTGGCATTGTATATTTGCTATATTTGTTCCTATTTTGTTTGTGAAAGGTTTAATAGGCTTATTATGTAATGACAAATATTATTTTGTGGTTGAAAATGAATTTTTTTTTATTTCTGGACTTACAAGAATTCTGAAGTGCAATAAGAATTGAGGTTGGTGTGTGTGTTATGGGGAGGGCAGTGAGGAAGATGAAAGGAAAGTATTCTAGCTCCTTCCCACACTCCAGGTTTAATTATAAGCCATAGTCCCTTGATTATATGTGTGTGTGTGTGTGTGTGTGTGTGTGTGTGTGTGTGTATATATATATATATTTTTTTGGTTCCATTGATTTATTGAGGTAAAAATAATGAATTTTTCCCACAAATGTATTTCAGGGCCCTGTTAGCATCTCAGATGGAGCCCACATTTGCCAGGAATGTTTTCCCTTGTTTTGATGAGCCAGCTTTGAAAGCAACCTTTAATATTACAATTATTCATCATCCAACTTATGTGGCTCTTTCCAACATGCCAAGACTAGGTAAGTAATGCTACCTATCATCACATATATTGATCATACATGTATGTATACACACACACACACACACACACACACATTCAACTCTGTAATAGCTTTTATATCAATGGCTTTTCTAGGCAATGTGCTGGTAATGTATTATAACTGTTGCAAGATAATAACCATTATGTTATTATGTTGTTATCAATGATGCCAAGTCACCCAAAATATCGGAGCTTTCTAGAAAGTTCAGAAGAAAGACAGTGATTTTAAAATATTACACTGGAGTACTATCTTCAAACAATTCAGTTGTAGCTTTAAATCAGTGTAGTTAACCTCCTGGTAGATCCCAGGGAGAGAGATAGCCATGGAGATAGATGTGTTTAGGGAGATCAGTCACCTGGGTGTGTGTTAGCACTTACGTCCTGGAGATGATAAATCCTGGTATTATTTTTTTTTTCCTCAGCAATCATGTATTTGAACTTGTCTGTGTCAATAAAGGCTGCACTGACTACAAAGAGTTAAAAATTCACGTTAGAACAATTCAGACTTGCAGAACTTTAGCAAATTGTGGAAATGATTCAACTCCTAATGCTGATTATTTTTGAATTAGAAGCTGAGGACATTATATGTTTTTATACACTGAAAGTCTGCTATTGGAAGTTTGGGAAGTTTGAAGAAGTTAGGGCTTCAACTATTGATCATTAGTGATAACAAGCTGGTAGACTTGGTCTGAATCTGGTGCACAGATGTGTTTGATATGGCTCACATGACTTTTTACTTTTGACTGAATTAGTTTCCAACTTTTAAAAGATCCAGAGATTTCACATAAAATCTAGCTTATTTACTTTCTCAAAAATTAGAAGCTCTAACAACACTTAGCTGGAGTTCCTACGTGATAGCAATCAGTTAGAGCTGAGAAGCGGCTCCCTGTAGACTGGGCCTGTGCTCCTTGATCTGCCATGGTCCACACCACTCAGTGTCATTGTACGCTGGCCCATTTCACATTGAGTGCCTTGCCCTCATAGGCATTTGGATTTGTGATTTCTGCTTTAAAGGCCCTAGACTGCCACCACTGCAGACCTTGATGAATCTCCTGAGAGTGACAAAATTGCACCTATTGATCTACTGTCAGCCTGGGCAACTTGGGATTAAATGGACTAGACTAGGACAAGAAAGAAAGAAAAGACCAAAATGAATGTCGAAGAGACTATGAAACTTGCTCTTGAATGTCAAGTAGCTAAAGTGAAAGGAAAAAATGATGAAGTAAGAGAGTTGAGTGGAAGATTTCAAAGGGAAGCTTGAGAAGACAAAGTAAAGTATTATGATGATATGTGCAAAGACCTGGAGATAGAAAACCTAAAGGGAAGAACATGCTTTGCATTTCTCAAGCTGAAAGAACTGAAGAAAAAATTCAAGCCTCGAGTTGCAATATTGAAGGATTCTATGGGGAAAATATTAAATGACTTAAGAAAGCATCAAAAGAAGATGGAAGGAATACACAGAGTCATTATACCAAAAAGAATTGGTCAATGTTCATTGTTCAGTACCATTTCAGGAGGTACCCTGTGAGCAGGAACCAATGGTACTGAAGGAAGAAGTCCAAGCTGCACTGAAGGCATTGGCGAAAAACAAGGCTCCAGGAATTGACGGAATACCAACTGAGATGTTTCAACAAATGGATGCAGCGCTGTAGGTACTCACTCGTCTATGACAAGAAATTTGGAAGACAGCTACCTGGCCAACCGACTGGAAGAGATCTATATTTATGCCTATTTCCAAGAAAGGTGATCTTACCAAATGCGGAAGTTATCGAACAATATCATTAATATCACACTCAAGTAAAATTTTGCTGAAGATCATTCAAAAGCAGCTGCAGCAAGATATCAACAGGGAACTGCCAGAAATTCAAGCCGGATTCAGAAGAGGACATAGAATGAGGGATATCATTGCTGATGTCAGATGGATCCTGGCCGAAAGCAGAGAACACCAGAAAGGTATTTACCTGTGTTTTATTGACTATGCAAAGGCATTCAACTGTGTGGATCATAACAGATTATGGATAACATTGCGAAGAATGGGAATTCCAGAACACTTAATTGTGCTCATGAGGAACCTGTAGATAGATCAAGAGGCAGTCATTCCAACAGAACAAGGGGATATTGTGTGGTTTAAAGTCAGGAAGGGTGTGCATCAGGGTTGTATCTTTCACCATACCTATTCAATCTGTATGCTGAGCAAATAGTCTGAGAAGCTGTACTATATGAAGAATGGGGCATCAGGATTGGAGGAAGATTCATTAACAACCTGTGTTATGCTGATGATACAACTTTACTTGCTGAAAGTGAAGAGGACTTGAAGCACTTACTGATGAAGATCAAAGACCACAGCCTTCAGTATAGATTGCACCTCAACGTAAAGAAACAAAAGTCCTCACAACTGGACCAATAAGCAACATCATGGTAAACGGAGAAAAGACTGAAGTTGTCAAAGATTTTATTTTACTTGGACCCACAATCAACACCCATGGAAGCAGCAGTCAAGAAATCAAGAGATGCATTGCACTGGGCAAATCTGCTGCAAAAGACCTCTTTTAAAAAGATATCACCTTGAAGACTAAGGTGCGACTGACCCAAGCCATGGTGTTTTCAATCACCTCATATGCATGTGACAGCTGGTCGATGAATAAGGAAGATCGAAAAACCGATGCCTTTGAATTGTGGTGTTGGTGAAGGATACTGAATATACCATGGACTGCTAAAAGAACAAATGAATCTGTCTTGGAAGAAGTACAACCTGAATGCTCCTTAGAAGCGAGGATGGCGAGACTAGTCTCACATACTTTGGAAGTGTTATCAGGAGGGGTCAGTCCCTGGAGAAGGACATCGTGCTTGGTAAAGCAGAGGGTCAGCAAAAAAGAGGAAGACCCTCAGATGAATTGACACAGTGGCTGCAACAATGAGCTTTAGCATAACAACAATTGTGAGGATGGTGCAGGACTGGGCAGTGTTTTGTTCTGTTGTACAGAGTGTCGCTAAGAGTCAGAACCAACTCGATGGCATCTAACTACAACAACAACAAGGAAACGGTAGAAATGGGTGGAAGAGAGAGAAGGCAGATTAGGGGTCAAACTTACAGTGTTATGGATTTGGCCCTCAATCAAGCCCATATTACTCAAGATGCTGATTTGGGCTCGCAGTGCTGTCCTTAGATCTTCCTAGCGTGGTTTTCGATAGCTTATTATTAGCTGCCATTGAGTCGGCCACTGACTCATGGAGACCTCATGCACAATGGAACAAAATGCTACCCTGTCCTGCACATCCCCATGATCGGTTGTGGATCAAACCTCTGTGATCTCAATAGGGTTTTTATTGGCTGGTATTCAGAAGTAGATCGCCAGGCCTTTTTTCCTAGTCTGTCTTAGTCTGGAAGCTCCACTGAAACCTGTTCACCATCATAGAAACATGCAAGCCTACACTGGCAGATGGGTGATGGCTGCACATGAAGTACATTGTCTGAGACTCGAACCAGGGTCTCGAGAACGAAAGGTGAGAATTCTACCACTGAACCATCGATGCTTCATTTTTTGATAGCTTGTTGTTGTAGTCGTTAGGTACCATCGAGTTGTTTTCCAAATTGCTAGACTGTGAGGAGTAGTTGCAAAGAAGTAGCTGGGTGATAGCTGATTAATTATTTCAGAGGTGGATATTATTATTTTTTGTTATTGTGCTTTAGGTGAAAGTTTACAGAGCAAATTAGTTTTCATTAAACAGTTAATACACAAATTGTTTTGTGACATTAGTTGCCAACCCTGTGATGTGTTAGCACTCTCCCTTCTCCACTTCAGGTTCCCTGTTTCCATTCATCTGCTTTTCCTATCCCTTCCTGCTTTCTTGTCTTTGCTTTTGGGCTGGTGTGACCATTAGTCTCATACACATGATTGAACTACGAAGCATGTTCCTCACGTGTGTTATTGTTGGCTCTATAGACCTGTCTAATCTTGGCTGAAGGATGAACCTCAGGAGTGACGTCAGTACTGAGTTAAAATGGTGTCCAGGGGCCATACTCTTGGGGTTTCTCCAGTCTCTGTCAGACCAGCAAGCCTTGTCTTTTTTGTGCATGTGTGAATTTGAGTTTTATTCTACATTTTCCTCCCGCTCTATTTGGGACCCTCCATTGTGTTCTCTGCCAGGACAGGTGGTGGTGGTAACTGGGCACCACCTAGTTGTTCTGGGCTCAGTCTGGTGGAGGTTGTGGTAGTTGTTGTTCATTAGTCCTTTGGACTAATCTTTTCCCTTGTGCCTTTGGTTTTCTTCATTCTCCTTTGCTCCAGTGGGGATGGGACCAGTGGATGTATCTTAGATGGCCCCTCACAGGTTTTTAAGACCCTGGATACTACTCACTACAGTCAGATGTAGAACATTTCTTTATAGACTATGTGATGCCAATTGAGCTAGATAATCCCCCAAGACCGTGGTCCCCAGCTTAAAGTGGATATTATTGACTAGGTTTACAGTGATATGTACTAAAATAAACTTTTGTAGGTCAATCTGAAAAAGAAGATGTGAATGGAAGCAAATGGACTGTTACTACCTTTTACACCACACCCCAAATGCCAACTTATTTAGCTGCATTTGCTATATGTGACTATGACCATGTCAACAGAACTGAAAGGGGCAAGGAGGTGAGTAATGAAGAGTCTCCAGGTAAGGGAAAACATACTGGCTACAGATTGTTCATCCACTCTTTCAGCTTCCAGGGGCTACCCTTACATATCCCACTGTCACCTCCAGGTTCTCTCTCGCCTTTTCCTAAGTCCTGTTAAAGCTCTATGTTTGGCTTTGCAGAATGGAAATGCAACAATTCCCTCTGCAGCTCTGTGGAATGGTTTCCACAGAGAGGCTGCCCATTAAGCCCACTCCTCAGAGGCAGGTTCTCAGCCCCCTCTTCCCAGCCAGCTGCTGCCTTGATACAGTACAGGAGAGAACGGAGATTGCTGCTGAACTGGCATCTTGGAGCTCTGGTTTAGTCCATGTTGTTTCCTTAGTCATGTTGATGTAGACTCTGAAGCTGGGATAATAGTCAAAATGTTTAGCAACCAATATGACATAGACACCAACCAATAAAAATAGATACCAGGAAGAAACATCTGCTATGGCTGAAATGGTGCATGCAGGTTAAACATCATCCCTGTCTAGAAGCAGGGCTGCCATGTTCCTCAACTCCAGGGTGTGGGACACTCCCCCCTAGAGTTTTGTAAAGTGGGGGCTCTGTCCTGAAATACCTAGTTTTCACCCAATTATACCCTCATTTTACTGAAGTTATTGTGGAAGTGCTTCATGTACTAGCCCACTCCCTGTAATAGAGTGTAGAGATAAATAAGGTCAGTGTCTTAGGCCCAGTTCTTTCTAGTCAGATCCACTTTATGGGGCTGAGGAAAATCCAGCACTATAGCAGGTGGAGGCTCTCTCCTGGGCCCAGGATCTTCCAGGCTCTTACTATTGACTCATGGAGACAAAGAAGCTATGGGGGAGAGCCAAGCCCATCTCAAGGGGGAGAATCGCTTAAGGCTGCTCCACTTAACCTAATGATGAATTAATAATACTCTACTGGAGGCAAAAACGGCTTGTTATCTTCCTCAGCTGTTGGGTCTGGACTGATTTCCCTTTCTGAATAACCACTAGTAGATCCTTGACATTCTCAAATATACTGTTGGCTAAGTCAAACATTCGTGACATATATTGATAAATTGGCTCAGGCAAGACTGAGAAGCACATGCTCACAGCCTGACACGAAGGGGTGGGCTGCATAGCTAGAGTGTCCCAGGTGGCCCCTCAGCATCCACATCCCAGGTGGCTTGCTCCTCTCAGGCTGCCTTATCTGCAACAATTCTTGCAAAAGGATGCAATCTGTTTCTTTGGGGAAGATCATCCTGAAAAGGAAGTCAGCTGCCATAGAAGCAAAGAGGAAATGGAGCATGCCTAAGAAAGTAATGTCCTGAGCCAGAAAATAGAAGTTTGGGAATGAATTTATCAGTGGAATGCTGCATTTGGCTATGGCTCAGCTTTCTGATGTGAATGAGTCCACCATATACCCTACCAGGGAACCAAAATCTGCTCTTGGAATAGCGTCCAGTCTATACAAAAATTGCTTATCAAATAAGAGATAAAAATTTAGTGAAATTGAAAATGTGGTTAACACGTGGTATGAGTATAACACAGGAAGCATGTGACTAGACTCAGAAATCACATACTTTGAGTAGAATTTAACACACATGGACACTTGTAAAGATTTTGCTCTCCTGTGGGTAGAGAGGAGCCTCAGTGGCACAGTGGTGAAGAGCCTGGCTGCTAATCAAAAGGTTGGCAGTTCAAATCCACCAGCCACTCCTTGGAAACCCAGTGGGGCAGCTCTTCTCTGTCCTATAGGGTCACTGTGAGTCAGAACCGACTTGACGGCAAGGGGTTTGTTTTTTTTTTGTTGTGTAGAGAAGACCACCAGGACACACTGGTGGACCGGATGTGATTCTGAAGGAACTTCACGACTGCATTTCCAAAATGTATTTTTCACTGGCTTTTGAGGGGCCACTTGCTCTCCCACTCAGCTTGAAATCCCCATCATTTGGCTCTCTTTTGCTTTATAGAGGGAATTTATGGGAAGGAGCTTTGTAAATGAAAAACAAATATAAAAACATTAATTGTTATTGCTGTTATTTTCCAAGGAGCCCCGGTTGCACAGTGGTTAAAAGCACTCGGCTGCTAACCGAAAGGTCCATAGGAGAAAGATGTGGCAGTCTGCTTTTGTAAAGATTGACAGCCTTGAAAACCCTATGGGGCAGTTCTACTCTGTCCTATAGGGTCACTATGAGTAGGAATTGACTTGATGGTAGCGGGCTGGATTATTTTCCAACAGGATACAGTTAAAATGCACACATTATCTTGAAGGTGGGGAGAGATGGCTATCATTTCCACTCTGTAGTGTGGGCTTCGGTTTAGCAGCCTTCCTAACCCTTGCCTCAGAAGATAAAGCTAGAGGAGGGCAAGTTTAGTGTAGGGGCGGGACCAAGTCCTGGGGCCATCTTTCCCAAATTAGGGAAGCCTAAAGGAATGAAGGGATCAAGGCAAAGAGCCTTCAAACACAGGTGGTTGCATTTTGTGAAAGAGGCGCATTCCTGAAGACCTCATGTAATTCAAAAGTCACATAATTCAAGACTAATTTTCTGGCAGAAAGAAGAGCAAAGTAAGCTGACTGTGTTCTTGGAGTGCAAAAATCTGCAGATACTATAGTGCTGCTTTTTGTTTTCTTAGCATTATCTCCAATGTTTTGCAGAGAGCTTTCTTAGATTAATTGCACTCTCATCAGGGCAATTGTTTTAACTTCCCCACCTCTAACTTTTGTTCCAGAGTTACTGAGTTTCAGGCAAGTTATTTTATCAACACTGGCAACTCCATTAAAAAGTGCTTAGATGATACTATAAGGTAAAAAATGATTTTATATTACAATAATAATTAATGTTAAAACAACAGCATGTTAGTCACCAAAATCCCACAGAGAAGTTCCCAAGTGCCCAAATAATAGCTACATGAAACTGGCAAACCATTGCAGGGATTTCGTTTTATCTACTAAAGTGAAGCTGCCAGGTGGCAATAGCATAAACAGAGTTTCTAATTCAATTGCTTCACCAGCTTTAAAATCATAAGAGTTTTTTAAAACAATATTTTAATTTTATTTTTGGTGAAAATATACACAGCAGAACCCACTCCTGTTGCGCAGTTTCTAGACATAACCATCAGTGACATTGGTTACGTTCTTCACAGTGTGTCAACGTTCTCATTTTTTCTGTTCTAGTTTAAAATAGCTGTTGACCCTTTGGTCTTATATAATTTTTCTAAAATGCAATACTCAGGGTGATAATCTTTACTCTTGTGCTAAACTGTTACTTACTTTAAAGGTGACTTCAGGGGATAGTTTCAATTCAGGGTTTGAAGAGCAACCTGGAGCCATAGTCTTGGGGACTTCTCCAGCCTCAATATGTCCACTAAGTCTGGATTCTTGAAAAATTATAAGAGTTTTGATGACTTTTTTTTTTTTTTTAACTAGGGAAGCTCACCTTATTTCAAATTTTGAAAATAAAGTGGGACTATTAAGGTTTCAATCACCAAACCATTTTAAGTTTGCATGATTCAAATTGCTTAAAATGGACCATACCATATAACCCCACCTCCACCAACTGCAGAATTCTGTTTTGGATCATTAGGAGTATATCCTAAAGAGGAACACAAGGTTCCTCTTTTACCCTTACATAGAATCTTAGTTTCCTGTGGGAATGGATATCAGTGTGGACCATTCCAAGGATTGTTTTTTAACGAAAAAGTTATACATATTGTTGTAAAAAGTTGAAATAACACACTCTATATGGGAGCTACTGTTTACAACTTCAGTGAGCAGCCTTCTCGGCATTTCTCAGCATGTATGCATTTAAACATTTTCTTTATGTATCTTCTTCTGAAAAGGTAATTGGAGCAAGCAGGCTGTCACTTTCCATCATCACAAATGCTTTTCCTAATCACTGCTTGATTGTTTTGGCTTAGATACGCATCTGGGCCCGGAAAGATGCCATCGCAAATGGGAATGCAGACTTTGCTTTGAACATCACAGGTCCCATCTTCTCTTTCATGGAAGATTTATTTAACATTAGTTATCCTCTTCCAAAAACAGGTGAGGCATCTTCCTTTCCAGTGCAACTGGTTTCCTGTTATGGGGTCCTTGGGTTGAGGTCAGAGGGTACCTACATGAGTTTCTAAAGACCTGTCATCACCATTTAGCCACTATTTGGGGTCTGGCCTCCCATCATTATCTCTTTCACATTTAAATTAGGACCTGTCCTTTCTTTGTACAGTGCCGTGTGCCTAGTGGGTATTCAGGGAGCTCTCAGGCTCTAGATCCCTGCTGGTTACTCAATGGTAGGCTCATCTCCTCCAGCCACTGCTTTCTATCTTGCCTTGTGTCCTTCTCTCTCATAATGCAGATATACCATGCAATGTTCTTGTTCCTCTTAGCAGGCCTGTGTGAGTTATTCCAGTTCCCATTTGTAAGCTGTTTTTTAAATATTCTTTAGCTATGAGCCATTAAATTAGGACTTGGTGGTCTCATTTGTGATTTTTCATTGTATAAAATTGGAATCATGTGTGAATATAATATGATCCTTGAGGAAATATGTAAACGTTTTATCTCTCATAGGTCTACAGAATATATTATTAAAATCGTATGAGCACTCTGCTCAGAAAGTTGTTCAAATTTTTTCTCTCTAAATTGAGAGTATCATGCAAATAAATTTTGTTCCTCTAACATGTTCACTGGAGTCTTTGGAAAAAGTATGTTCTGCTTACATTGGTAGACGACAGAAGAAGGTGGGGAGTAAGTATTTGGGAGCTCAAATCTCCCGAGCACCAGGAACCCAGTGGCCCTGCAGCTCTATTGTTCTGGCTAAGAAGGAATGGGACCAGCTTTGACCCATTCAGGGATCCTGGAGGGATACCTGTCATTTTGTGGGTAGGAGGCAGCAGAAGCCCAGCCTTGGAGACCAGCCTTGCAGGCAAAGCTCCTGGCACTTCTGAGGCTGGAAAATTTCAAAATGACCCTTATCTAGCCAAGAAAAATTTCTTCTGTTTATTTAAAGACACGTCCAGAGTTATCCTTGATATTTTATTCCCTCAAAAGACCCCCTCCATCCAGTTAGTCATCTACTTACTAGCTGTACATCCATCTGCTTCTCCCTATCCCCCAGTTCACCCTAATTTGTATAATCAACATCTCTACCACAGCAGCTCTCACCTGGTTTCTCCATACTGAAGCCAGAGGGATCCTTCCAGAGCAAAAATCCAATCATATTACTTTCCTCTTTAAAACCTTTTCTGTGGCTTCCTGTTACACTAAGCATAAAGTCCAAACTATCATCCCTTGCCAACCTCTCGGGGCTTTCAGCAGTTCCTCAGTGTGGGGAGGTTCTCTAGCACTATCTCTGTTGCCTCCTACAGTTTCATCTTCCCTTCCTCTCCCCTAGGCTCTTGAACATGTGGTTTGCACTTTCTGGAATGCCCTCTATCCAACTGGTTAATTCCTATATTTCTCAACTCACAGCCCCTCATCCAGGAAGTCTTCCCTGACTTCTTTTCTTATGATTCCACAGAATCCCATGCACCTCTCCATCGGAACCCTTAACACACTGTATCCTAACTTGGGGTCAGGATCTGAATTGTCTTTGTATTTGTACTCCCATAACAGTATTTGTCTCATAGTGGTAAACAGTAAACTTTTTTGGTGGGGGACACAAATATGTACAATTAGTTCAGTAATTCCACTTAAATTCTGACTAGATTATTCACTCCTGGAGGTCAGAGTTATATTTGACATCTTACCCAATATTACACATACAAACCCATTAAAACCAAACCCACTGCCATCAATTCTGACTCATAGTAACCCTGTAGGACAGAGCAGAACTGCCCCATAGGGTTTCCAAGGTTGTACTCTTTACAAAAGCAGTCTGCCACATCTTTCTCCCACAGAGCAGCTGGTGGGTTTGAATTGCCAAACTTTTTGGTTAGCAGCCAAGCGCTTAACCACTGTGGCACCAGGGCTCTGATATTACACCATACGAGGTGCTCGATAAAAGTGTGTTTTAACTGGTAGATAAAATAAGCAAAATTTTTCTTACTGGATTTTTAGGAGAAAGATAAACTCGTAATTACTTTAACTCTTGGTTGAGTCATTAAAAAAAAAAAAAAAAAGAACAAAGCAAAACAAAAAACCTTCCGTATGAACATCTCCCGTATATTCTATACTACTACTCTCAGTAGGGCACTGGTGGTGCAGTGGTTAAGAGCTCGGCTGCTAACCAAAACATCGGCAGTTTGAATCCACCAGCCGCTCCTTAGAAACCCTATGGAGCAGTTCTACTCTGTCCTATAAGGTCTCTATGAGTCAGAACCGACTCACCGGCAACAGATTTGGGGTTTTTTTTTTTTTTTTTAAATTACTCTCAGTGAGTCAGATAAGAAGCCATTTGGTTTATTTCTCCCATTTTTAGTTTATCTTTGTATCAGTGAATTCGAAACCTTAGAATCTCAGATAATATAAATCATATTCATGAATCCACCATATAGAAAAGCATTTTTTCTGGTGTTGTTATCATTTTAATTCAAACTGTTTAAAGTAAAAAGGGGACTGAAATATGATAATGTTACGAAGTCTGATAGAGTTAGATACTTGGGTTATTAGTACAAATTTTGAAAGAAAAAGTGACATGATACATTTAGGAATAAACACAGACCTTTCAGATTTGCAAACATATAAAACTACAACTTGTAAGTTTTAATCATGCTTTTAACTTACAGTATGGACTAACTGTGTATATCAAACCTCCCAACACGGATTGTATTTTTGTAGCAATAAACCTCAAGTAATGGTATACGACATAAATCAGAAAGCAGTGATACAATGACCATAACAAATGATAATTTACTGAGCAAATACTGGGTACCTATTACTTTTCTAGGTGCCAAGTGAATGCAAAAGAAGTAGGTGGCTGAGGCCCTGTTCAAGTAGCTGAGTTAGGGAGATAGTGTGCATATTTTAGAAACAACAACAAGTTCATAAGCAAGAGATAAAGTACTAGCTAAGTAAAAGTCAAGAAAGAAAGAGGATAAGGAAGTGGTAATTGGAGTATCCCAAACAAATAAAGAACATCTAAAAGTAAATAAGAAAAATACAACCCTATAGGAAAATGAGTGAAAATATATGAATAGATGCTTTATGATAAGGAAATATGTGCAGCTAATAAACTTATGAAGACATATTAACCTCACTAATAATCCGGAGAATGAATATCCAAGCCACAATGAGGCAACATTTTATACCCATTTGATTATCAGAAAGTAAAAATTCCAACAATGCCAAGTGTTGAAGAGAATCTGAAATTGTTGATATGAGCGTCAACTGTTACAATCACTTGGAAAATATTTGTTTTTATCTAGGAACTTTGACCAATAGAATACTTTAAAACCTAGTAACTCCATCCCTAGGTATATATCCCCAAGGGGATATGAATACATATATACCAGAAGACATTTGCAAGTGTTCATAGCTACCCTTTTTATAGTGGCCCCAAACTGAAAACAACCCAAATGGTCATTGACAAGATAATGGGTAAATAAATTGTGGTATATTCACACAACAGACTGTTGTTGTTTGTTAGGTGCCATCTAGTTTGTTCCAACTCATAGCAACCCTATGCATGACAGAACAAAACACTGCCCTGTTCTGTGCCATCTTTGCAATCCTTTCTATGTCTGAGCCCACTGTTGCAGCCACTGTGTCAATCCATATCAATTACGGGCTTCCTGTTTTTCACCAACCTTGTGCTTTACCAAGTGTGATATCCTTCTCCAGGGTCTGGTCCCTCCTAATAACATGTCCAAAGTAAGTTAGACAAAGTCTCATCTCTCCATACTACCTTCTAAGGAGCATTCTAACTGTACTTCTTCCAAGACAGATTTGTTCTTCAGGCAGTCCGTGGTATATTCAATTTTCTTCACTAACACCATAATTCAAATGTGCGAGAGGATGGAGCCAACATGGTGCTATAGACAGAAACTCGGAGCCATACCTCCACAGCAAAGAACCAAGAAACTAAGTAAAAAAGATAAACATCAATCCTTGAACCCTAAGTGTCAGATGAAGAGATAAAGAACTCAACCAAACACCAAATGGAATAAGAAACTGGCAGAGAACAGAGAATGGGGAGAGATACGGAGTGGAGGTCCCTTATCAGCTAACGCAGCACAGATTTGCCATCTTAAACTTCTGTTGGAGATTGGCAGATGGAGTATAGGAATGCAGCTTCATGGAGCTGATACAGGAACAAAATGTCAAAATAAATTCACAACTAGAAATCATACAAAAGCAGCAGTTGGAAATCCAAAAGATAAACAGCAAGATTTCAGAAATGGAAAGTGTCATAGAAGGTCTGAGGAGCAGGTTTGAAACAATGGACGACAGGATGAACGAAATTGAAGACACATACTTGGACACCACTTTGAGGAAAAATCAGAAAAAAGAACAAACAAAAATGAAGAAACCCTGAGAATGATTGTGGGATACAGTCAAAAGCAAAAATCACCAAGAAAATCACCAAGGCATATATCATAACCAGACTTGCTAAAACCAAAGAGAGAGAAAGAATCCTGAGAGCAGCTCAAGAAAAACAAAAAGTCACATACAGAGGGGAAACAATAATACTAAGCTTTGACTACTTGGCGGAAACCATGCAGGCAAGAAGGCAATGGGATGACACATATAAAACCTTGAAAGAAAAAAAATGCCAACCAAGAATAATATATCCTGCAAAACTCTCACTCAAATATGATGGTGAAATTAGGACATTTCCAGATAAACAGAAATTAAGGGACTACGTAAAAACCAAACCAAACTTACAAGAATTATTAAAGGGCGTCCTTTGATTTGAGAACAAACAACATCAGACAACAGCCTGAATCTAGGACATAAGACCGCACCAGCTGGATACCAACCTAGGAAATGAACTCTCAAGGATTAATCAAAACTAAAAGATTTACAACGGGGAACCAGAGAGGTTAATCTGTAAATGACAACAATGTCAGAACAATAAAAGAGGGAATAAAATGTGTGGTATACAACTTTCAAATGAAGAGGAAGGCAAGGCAATACCAAGTAATAACAGACTGGTTCAAACTTAGGAAGATAAGGGTAAATTTCAAAGTAACCATAAAGAAAGTTAACAAACCTACTCATCAAAATAAAGAAGAAAAACATAAAGTCTCAGTAAATGCAAAATCTACAAAAACAAAAGAAATGAAAAAAAATCCACGAACAAAAGGAATTCAGCACAGAAGAGTAAGATGAACAAAGAAAATGTCTGCACCACAAAAAAGCACTGCAAAATGACAGCAATAAACTCACACTTATCAATAATTACACTGAACATAAATGTCCTCAATGCACCCATGAAGAGACAGAGAGTGCCAGATGGATATAAAAACAGCATCCATTAATATGCTGTCTATAAGAGACACACCTTAGAAACAAAGATGTAAATTTACTAAAAATCCAAAGGATGGAAAAAATATATATCAAGCAAATAGCTACCAAAAAAGAGCAGGAGTGGCAATACTAATCTCAGAAAAAAATAGACTTTCAAACAAAATCCACCATAAAAGACAAAGAAAGGCATTATATAATGATTAAAGGGATGATCCATCATGAAGACATAACCATAATAAGCATCTACACACCCAATGACAGGGCTCAAAAGTACGTAAAACAAACTCTAAGAGCACTGAAAAGAGAAACAGACAATTCCACAATAATAGTAGGAGACTTCAACACAACACTCTTGGTAAAGAACAAAACATCTAGAAAGAAACTCAACAAAGATACAGAAGATCTACAGGCCACAATCAGCCAACTTGACCTCATAGACGTATATAGAACACTCCACCCAACAGCTGCAAAGTACACATTCTTTTCCAATGCATGTGGAACGTTCTCCAGAACAGATCACATGGTAGGCCACAAAGCAACCCTCAACAAAATCTGAAACGCTGAGTTAATACAAAGTATCTTCTCTGTTCACAATGCCATCAAAGTAGAAATTAACAACAGGAAGAGCAAAGAGAGACAATCAATTACATGGAAACTGAATAACACTGTGCTTAAAAACCACTGGGTAATAGAAGAAATAAAAGATGGAATAAAAAAAATCCCTAGAATCAAAGGAGAATGAAAACACATCATACCAAAACCTTTGGACAGTGCTTAGAGGTCAATTTATAGCAATAGATGCACACATAAGAATTCAAATGCATCAATTCTTCTTTAGTCTTCCTTATTCATAGCAGTGAAAATGAAGCACTTTCTTTGAAGTTCAAAAACAGCAAATATATGTTTATATGTATACATACACACACGTATATATAAATATATACATATATACACAGATGGCATGGTGGTTACGTGCTATGGCTGCTAACAAAAAGGTCGACAGTTTGAATCCACCAGGTGCTCCTTGGGAACCCTATGAGGCAGTTCTACTCTGTCCTATAGGGTCACTATTGGTTGGAATTGACTCGATGGCAATGGGTTATATATGTATATTTACATACACAGACACAGACACAGACACACACACACACACACACACAGTCATTAACACAGTGACTGCGACAATGGACTGAAGCATAGCAACGATTGTCAGGATGGCACAGAACCAGGCAGTGTTTCGTTCTGTTGTACATAGGATTGCTGAGTCAGAACTGACTCGACGGCACATAGCAACAAGAACACACATATATATTCTTTTAAAGCAAGGGAATGTTAGACAGAAAATGCAGACTATTGGTTGCTTTTGGAAGAATAGGCTCAAAGATGAGTTGGGAAGGAGCACCCAGATAGATGTAAGTCAGTGGTTCTCTCACTTTAGCTGGCATTGGAAACACCCAAAAGCCTTGTTAAAACACGGATTGCCACACCCCACCCCAGAGGTTATGATTCAGTAGGTCTGGGGAGAGCTCCTAGAATTTTAATTTCTAACAAGTCCCCAGGTGTTGCTGATGCTGCTGGTCTAAGAATCATAATATGAATTATTGGTAATAATCTAAATTATGGATTGGAAAACTATCAAATCTGACTGATAATCTGTTTTTGTATGGCCCAGGAGCAAATAATGTTTTCATATTTTTAAACTGTTGGGAAAAAATTTATACATATTTTATTGTGCTTTAGGTGAAAGTTTACAGCTCAAGTTAATTTCTCATTCAAAAATTTATACACATATTGTTTTGTGACATTGGTTGCAATCCCCAAATGTGATAGCACACTCCCCATTCCCACTCTGTGTTCCCTTTGTCCATTCAACCAGTTCCTGTCCCTTCCTGCCTTCTCATCCTGCTCTTGGACAGGAGCTGCCCATTTGGTCTTGTATATCTGATTGAACTAAGAAGCACATTCCTCACGTGTATTAATTTTTTGTTTTATAGACCTGTCTAATCTTTGTGTGAAGAGTGGGCTTCAGGAATGGTTTCAGTTATGGGTTAGTGGAATGTCTGGGGGCCATAGTTTTGGGGGTTCCTCCAGACTCTGTCAGACCATTAAGTCTGGTCTTTTTACATTAATTTGAATTCTGTTCTATATTTTTCTCCTGCTCTGTCCCGGACTTTCTGTTGTATTCCCTGTCAAGGCAGTCATTGGTGGTAGCTGGGTACCATCTAGTTCTGGTCTTAGGCTGGTGGAGTCTCTGATTCATGTGGTTCTTTAGTCCTTTGGGCTAGTATTTTCCTTGTGTCTTTGGTTTTCTTCATTTTCCTTTGCTCCAAGAATATTTTTTGACACATGAAAATTATGATATTTAAATTGCAGTGTCCATAAAGTTTTATTGAAACATAGCCATGCCAATTCACTTACATAATATCTATGTCTGTGTAAAAATGGCTTGGTGAAGGCATCTGACTTCTTCTAACTTCACAAGGGGGAAGGAGAATCAAGATCAACAGTTCAAGGCTGATTCCTATGAGGTGGAGGTCAGACTTGCCTCGTCTCTCTGCCATCTTTACCAGTTCTGACACCAACTCTCCCTCCATGACACTCTTTACTTCCCTGTTGGGTTTGCTAATTCATTGCAATGACTACACAGAACTCACAGACCATACTGATGATTACGGGGTTTGTTAGGGAAGTGACAGGTTACAATTCAGGTTGAGGAACGCTCAAGGTACAGTTCTTCCATCAGGATAACCTCTTCCCAGCTGTGCTTGCAGGCAGGCCTCTCACTGGCCCCCGGCTTCTGCCCTGCTCAGGTAAGGTTACAAAGCTCTTTTCGCTCTGCTGATAAGTGCCCAGAGGCATCCCACTCTGTCAGTAAGCCTCAGCCCAAAGATGCTCAGCTCTAGCTCCATGGGTTGGCAAACCTAGCTCCACCAAGAGCCTGGAGGCACCCTACTCTGCCAGCAAGGCTCCTACCTGAAGGCACTCAGCTTTCTTGCTCTGTTGGTCAGGAAGCCCACTGTAGCATCTCCTGCCGATCTCTCCTGCTGCTGTTTCTCTGCCACCGCTTCTCGCCATCTTCAGTGGTACAACTCTCTCTCTCAGTCTCCTGGTTCCAGTAGCTTCTCAGTACAAGGATCCTGGGTCCAAAGGACGTGTTCCACTCTCAGCCTTTCTTCCTTGGTGGTGGTGAGATCCTCTCCTTCCCACCTCTGGGGTTGCTCATTTCAAGCCCAGCAGGATGGCAAAACTGCCCAATCGCCTTGATGGGCCACAATTATCCTATTTGCACAATCCAACCCAATTACTTGGGTGGGAGTTACATTACCATAGCAAAAAAGGCTACACGAAAGCAATCTATCATACCGCAGTCCACTCCGTGGCTTTTCTAGCCATAGTTGGAGGATAACTTCCCCCTCCCAAACATTTTACCAGCCCAAAGCGGTCATTAACAATTTGTCCTTCAGTAGGGCAAAAGAGTCTTAAGGATGAGGTTACTCAGGTGCCAGCCATTGAGGTCTGCTGCAAGTGTCTGACCTGATCTGGTCAGGTTCTCCAAAAGTCTTCTCAGGTTCACACTTTCTGGTGTCTGATGAAATTAAACTGAGAAAAGATTATACCCCTGCTCTGAGCTTCACGAGGTCTCAACATAGCAAAAACTTTAAGGGACTTTAGGTTTGACCACTGTACTCCAGTCCAGCAGTGCGTCCCACCTTAGTCACTCTTTCACACTTACAGCTTTTACAATTACGGTTTTTACAATCACAATTAACCCTGTTAACAATCAACACAACTAATTATATAATCCTCTTAGCATCCCCCCACCCCTTCCCCAGAGCCATCAGAAAAAGAGAAATCTATTCAGTGGGGATTCTTCCTTGTACACCCTCATTCTGAGTGTAAGCACACCCATGAAAGTGTGTAAGCCAGCCACTTCATGCCTTTATCTCCCCCTGTTTTAGATAGCCAGTGTTTTAATTGCCCATATTATCAAACCAGTGAAGCCCTGGTGGTGCAGTGGTTAAGAGCTATGACTGCTAACCAAAAGGTCAGCAGTTCAAATCCACCAGCTGCTCCTTTGAAACCCTATGGGGCAGTTCTTTTCTGTCCTATAGGGTCACTATGAGTCAGAATCAACTTGATGGTAGTGGCTTTGTTTGTTTGTATTTTTATTAAACCAGTACCCTCAGGAGACAAGCATGTTCCTTGGTCTCAAAGAGTCTTCTATTCCAGTTGGAACTTTGAGCATCTGCATCCATAAGCAAAGTCCAGTCCAGAGCAAGACATCAAATTGCAGCAATCTACACCAGCTCATGGTGTCATACATCCTTCTCTTCATTTGTTCAGAATCTGGTCAGCTCATCCCTAGCCATCCAAGCTAGGTCACAGTGGGTAGCAGCCTTAGGCTTGAGAGCTTACATACACCTCCCGGCACTTCAGACTGCCCTTTCACACTCTCTTATCCCAAGCCCCCTGGGGCTAGGTCAATGGATTCCACCCGTAAACTCAGGAGTCCACACAACTCTCTTTACTTCTGACCATCCCCCGCTTCCTCTCTGTCTCATCCCTGGCCCCTGTGGGCTAGGTCAATGAGTGCCAGTGACATATGTCCAAACTCAGCCTGTGTCTTCATCGCTGCATCTCCCCTACTTCCACTCATGAGTGTACCCAGATGGTGACCAGAAATGAGCATACCAAGCTGTCTACTTGCTGGCTCCCTTTAACTTCCAGTCCTGGAAGGGGGTTTTTCTTATGGGCACTGACTTTTGCTGCCTCAATGCATCCAACAGCAAACTGCTTTCTCGAAATTCAAAAAGCAAAACAGCCACTTATTTTTTGTGTGGGTCCTTCCTTCCAGTGCAAATCTCCTGTTCTCTCAGCAGTCCTAGGTGGTTCTGCATGTCTTTTCAAACGCACAATCTGGGTGGGGCTCAGGTTTTCAACCTAAGCCCCCACTCTATACACAGGGCTACTGGCTTGAAACAAAAAGCCTGTGTTTCATCGTGTAAATCCTGGTTCCCCTTTTAGCATATCCAATCAAGTATTGGCTGAAGGTGGAGTTACACACTGTCTGTAATCTATAATACACAGTGTTCATTTCTATCATGCATTTAGGTCTGTTTACAAAACTAGGTAGGAGAAACATTCAATATCCAAAAAAGACATAATTATTCAATATTCAAATAAACACAAAATCCTAAATACATAACCCTTTTAAAACATTCCAGTTGTGTCTTCTCTTAGCCACCCTTGACTGTCTTCCCATTCGTATGCACATGGCCTTGGGCCTCTGGCTGGGTGGAACCAGAAGACCCAGGACCCCTATCAATCATCTTGCTTATCTGGCCTGGCTTTTTCCCCAGGACATCCCAGATCCAGCTTTTCTTCCCTTAGCTGCAGCATAACTTTCCTTTCAGCCATTACAGGTAACAATAACCAAAGTAACCATCTAAGAATCAGAAGTTTCATTCCCAAGCCCCTTTGTTATTTCTCTTACAAAGTCCCATTTTTCCATGAGTTTGGAGCCATGGCAATGAATCCCACTTCTGACACCAAGTAAAAATGGTGTGGTGGAGGCATCTGTCTTCCTGTAACTTCACGAGGGGGAAGGAGAATCAAGATCAACATCCCAAGGCTGATTCCTGTGAGGCAGATATCAGACATGCCTCCTGTCTCCACCGTCTTTACCAATTCTGACACCAACCATCCCTCCCACGGCATTCTCTACTTTTCTGTTGGGTTTGATAATTCATTGCAATGGCCACACAGAACTCACAGACAATACTAGTGATTATGGGGTTTATTATGGAAGTAACAGGTTACAATTCAGGTTGAACACTCAGGATACAGTTCTTCTATCAGGGCATCTTTATTTGCAGGCAGGCCTCTCCCTGGCCCTCTGCCTCTGCCCTGCTCAGGCAAGTGTAACAAAGCTCTTTTAGCTCTGCTGATAGTGCCCAGAGGCACCCTACTCTGCCAGTAAGCCTCGGTGTGAAGTCACTCAACTTCAGCTCCATGGGTTGGCAAACCTAGCTTAACCAAGTGCCTGGAGGCACCCTACTCCACTAGCAAGGCTCCTGTCCCAAGGCACTCAGCTTTATTGCTTCATAGGCTGGGAAGCCCACCACACTGTCTCCTGCTGGTCTCTCCTGCCACATTTTCTCTGCCACTGCTTCTCATCATCTTCAGTGTTACAGCTCTCTCTCTCTCCTTTTCTTTCTCTGTCTCTCTCAGACTTCTGGTTCCAGGAGCTTCTCAGCACAGGGATCCTGGGTCCAAAGGACGCGTCCCACTCTTGGCCCTTATTCCTTGGTGGTGGTGAGATCCTCTTCTTCTCACCTCTGGGATGGCTCATTTCAAGCCCTGCAGGTTGGCAAAAATGACCAATCCCCTTGGTGGGCCACAATTACCCTATTTGCACAGTCCCACCCAATCACTTGAGTGGAAGTTACAAGACCATGGTGAGAAGGGCCACACAGAAGTGCTCCATCATCATGCTTTTGCACTTCAATATCAAAGTTGCAATAGCTGTAGTGAAACGATATGGCCTGCAGAACCCAACATATTTACTATATGACTCTATATAGAAAAAGAGACTAACTTGTTTTACAGGGCTGGATTGTGGGTTCATGGATTTTCATATTATTATTTTCAAATAATGAATTAATCGTTAAAATTAAATAAAACAGGGTCATATGTGAACTAATGCTTATACTTTTTCAAGAACCAAGGATTTTGTTTAATCTAATTCTATGAAGTTATAAAACAAATAAAATAAAAATAGTTATTGATTTTAGTAAGAGATGGCCTCTTAGAGCTGATGAGATTTGACCACCAGTATTGGTGGCATTCATGGATTGAGCAGAGGACTTCCTGGGATAGCAAATGGCATGAGCAGAGAAAGGCTCAGTGGTTGTGGAGAACAAAAGGGATCGGCTTGAGTGGAGCAGAGTGGTCTTGTGTGAGGGAAGGAAGGTTAGAAGAATGGGAAACCCAGGTTGAGTCAACTAAGTTTGTGCAAAGATAATAGAGTGCCAATGGTGGAGGTGATATAATGAACTGGATTCACTTTACTATACATGATCAGCTTCAGCCATGTGGAGAGTCAATTTCAGTTATTTAACATAGCATAGCACAGAGCATTTATTAAACAAACATAGTATGGATATATAAGAAAAAGAAAAGAAACTTTTATTGTTCTTGTAATTATAAAAGTAATAAATGATCACATTGTAGAAAATTTGGAAAAATAAAGAAAAGTGAAAAAAAAAAAAGAAAGAAAGAGAAGAAAAATCTCCTTTTTCTAATGCTACCATGGAGAGATAACCACTGCTAACCTTTTGGTGTATGTTTCCCCCAGTATCCATTTTAGTCTCAATCTCTGTCTCTGTAATTGTTTTTTTGTTTTAATAAAAATTTCACCCCAGAAGACATGGCCCCTGGACTCTCTGTTAGCCCAGAACTAAAACCATTCCTGAGGCCAACTCTTCAGACAAAGATTAGACTGGACTATGGGATATAAAATGATACTCGTGAAGAGTGTGCTTCTTAGCTCAAGTAGATACATGAGACTAAATGGACAGCTCCTGTCCAGAGGCGAGATGAGAAGGCAGAGAGGGTCAGGAGCTGGTTGAATGGACACCGCGGGAAATCCGGGGTGGAAAGGAAGAGTGTGCTGTCACAGTATAGGGGGAGCAACTAGGGTCACATAACAATATATGTATAAGTTTTTGTATGAGAGACTAACTTGAATTGTAAATTTTCACTTAAAGTGCAACAATAAAATTTTTAAAAAAGAAAAAACTCATCAGAAAAAAACAATTGCATCATAGAGTTGACATTGTTCTTTGAATGGCATTTTAAAGTAGCAATGTATAGCAACATGATCCAGATAGCTAAACGTTCTTTTGTATTGTCATTTTTAAGACATAGAAGACCTATATATCAATTTGCCAAAACAACTTATTTAATACTATGTGGTTAAACATTTGGATCAATGCCACCTTTTCTAAGTTACTTTAAAAACACTAAAGGAAACTCTTGTAAGGAAATATTGGTAAATCCTTCCATGCTTTAGAATAAATTGCCTTAGTATAAATTCCAAAAGTAGAATAATTTACTCAAAGGGCATGAACATTCGCAAGATTACAAGATATTTTGCCACTTTGCTCCAGAAAGGTTGTGCCAGTTTACACTCACCAACAAGTTATGTGCCAATTTTCCTCTATGTACATCAATATGAATTATTAATCTTCTGGTAAATTTGAAAGATAGTTATATCATTGTCTTTATTTTTGTTTATTGATAACTAATGATGTTGAATACTTTGAATTGATTTTTGGCCATTTGAATGCTTTCTTTGGTGAATTGTTCACATCTTTTTTTTCTCTTTGATTTGTCAGCACTCCTTAAATATTAAAAAAATATTGTCTATTGTTTATGATATATGCTGTAAATATTTTTCCCAGTTGTAATTTGCCTTTCAAATTGTTTATGGTGTCTTTTTGGTCAACTAAATTATTTAATTTTTATATGTCAAAACAATTTATTTTCTGGTTTCTGTCTTTGTTATTAGTCTTTAAAGAAAGCTTTCTCTCTGCTCATATTATAAGTATTTATATTTTCTTTCAGTAATTTTATGATTTCATCTTGTGATAGTTAAACCTGGAAATCCCAAATTTCTTGGAAAAGATGATTTCATTTCACCCTTCATTTAAATCCACTTAGATATAGTTGCCTTGCCTATTTTTGACAACCGTGCAATGGAAAATTGGGGACTATTGATGTTCGATGAGTCATTATTGTTGCTGCAACCAAATGATCAACTAACAGAAAAGAAGACTGTGATCTCCCACATTATCTCCCACGAGATTGGACATCAGGCATGTGGTAAAATGTTCTTTCTTATTTCACATAAAGGTATTCTTCAGCTGCTCTACTAAAAAACCCAAAACAAAACAAAACAAAAAACCTGCTGTATACCAAAATTGTAAATATATATATATATATATATATATATATATATATATATATATATATATGAAAGGTGTGACAGTAATTAGAAACAGTATAATCAGATTCTGGGTGGATTTGAACTATTGGTGCTGGCTCATAGTAATTGGACCTGACAGTTCAGTTGAAGATTGGGTGTTTATATCCAAAGGCTAACTTTGCTCCATAAAATCTGCTTCAGGAAAAGTAAGCCAAGCAGAGCTGTGATTATTTGTTTTTAATTTCATCTTAAATAATACTCAAAAAGGTCTCTGAAAGATACCTGCATTTCATCATTAGATTGTTGTAAACTTCTATTTTTTTGGAAAGAGGTTAAAGGGATGCAGGCAATATATTGGTTAAGTGTTGGTGATGTGAGCAGTAATGAATCCTTGAACTGTATTCTAAAAGGCAGTGTAAACAAGGATTCATGATTCACTTCATTAGATCTATTTGGTTGCACATTGGTGATTTTAGAAGTTTGGCTATTTGATTTGATGGAGATTCTCACATTTGCGTTTTGGCCTGTACTCCATTAATACAGGTTTGTCAAGAAAGAAATCCTCTAAAGTATGAAATTATCTTCATAGTGATGTGATGCCCTAAGAAGTTTTCGAAAAGAGCAAATTGCTGGGATGGAGGAACACCCTGTTACACAGTCAACACACAATTTCACAAGTTTTGATCATTCTCCCAAGTGCCTTAAATGACACATTGTTTTGAAATACAGGCTGCTAACTATGAATATATCACAGCTGTTGTAGGAATTTAGTTAAGTACTAGGCATGGGTTTGTTGGTTTTGGAGGGTTTTTTTTTCTTTCCTGATGGTGTTCATGATCCGTTTGACACCTTCTTTCTGTTAAACTGAAATAGAAAATAATTACAGCTGGATCACGTTGCAGAGCATATGACCTGCATGGTCTTGTCACTGATTTATAGATGGCACAGGTCAAATCATGTTCTTAAAACATAACTGCTTAGAGCAAAATCCTGATGTAGCCTATTTAGAGCATAAACCAAAAAAAGAAAAAACCAAACCCATTGCCATCAAGTTGATTCCGACTCATAGCAACCCTATACGACAGAGTAGAACTGTCCCATAGGGTTTCCAAGGAGCGGCTGGTGAATTCGAAGTACCGACCTTTTGGTTAGCAGCTGAGCTCTTAACCACTGCGCCACCAGGGCTCCATTTAGAGTATAGCGTGCTATAAATTAGTAGGTGTTAAGTCAGCATTGAGGACTTCCAGTTTGTTTAATGTAACACAACTTTTGAGCAAAGTGGACAGTTTAAGAAATGCTACTCTAGCTTGGGGTCCTGGTGGCGCAGTGGTTAGTTAAGAGCTCTGCTTCTAACCAAAAGGTCACAGTTTGAATTCACCAGCCACTCCTTGGAAACCCTGTGGGGCGGTTCTCCTTTGTCCTATAGGGTCTCTGTGAGTCTGAATCCACTCTATGGCAATGGGTTTTACCCTAGCTTACTTTATTTTTGAACATCATAGTTTAAAAACAAAAATTGCTCTCAATCATTGGATGTGAAGTAATTATTTGAGAGCAATACATGCCTGATATCTCTTCATGTTAAAACAATAATGTGATTGTTAGAGTCTTGTTTTCAAGTTTTATTATTAATGGCAAATAAATTTTAAGTATATCTTTTAACCTTACATTTATTTAACATGTAACTATAACAAATATTACTTAAATTTAAGAAAGTTTTCTTTTCTCCCATCTCCAAAAGTGGTTTGGAAACTTGGTTACCATGAATTGGTGGAACAATATCTGGCTCAATGAAGGTTTTGCATCTTATTTTGAGTTTGGAGTAACTAACTACTTCAATCCTAAACTCCCTAAAGTAAGTGTTTTGTTAAATTTGTATAACATTTTCCCCCTAATTATAAAAATATTGTTGAAAACATGTAAAATACAGAAAAATTAAAGGAGTATTAAATGATCTATAATACCAGAGATAATCGGTGTTATTTTTGGTTGTGTTTTTACCCCAGGTTTTTACCTATTGTAGATATTCATAAAAGTGGAAATTAGATAGAAATTTGTAATTCTTTCTCTACTTCATGTTATATCATGAACAATTCCACAAATCATTGAATCATTTTTGAAAACAAGATTTTTTTATGGCTACCTAATATTTTATTATGTTATCTTATATAGTACATGCTTATAATCTTTCCTTATCGTTCGATTTTAGGTTATTTTCACTTATTCCCACCTATGCTAAAGTTTAAAGCAGTTGTACTCATTAGTCTATGACTTTAATGATATATAATATGCTACTTTTAGTCAATCATATTAAATATCATTGCTGATACTGTTTTGCTGCTTTGAGTAAGTGGTAATACTGAAAAATAAATTCATGGGTATGCAAACGTGATTATTTTAACCGTAGTTTATACTTCTGGTACTTAATCTATTTACAGTAATTAGGTAGTGCTTTCAGAGTGGCATAATAAAGCTTTTATTTAGATGTTTAAACATTTAGGTGTCATGTCTTTTGACACAGACCTCACCTCTTTATAACAAACCACAAGTCCTTTCTGGTTTGCCTCTTCTTTCTCTCTTGTTTCCAAGGCTAGATTCTTGGCCTCTTTTCTCCTCTCTCTCTCCCCTCCTTTTTTCAAAGAGTTTATTGATATTGAAAGGCTGATTTCTACTGGCCAGATCCTCCTACGGCTAGGTTTATCCATTTTAAAGGTGATTCTAAGATTACGTTCTTTTTAATATTTTGATAGTATTATTTCCCTTTTTTAATGACAGGATGGTGATGGTAGGTAGATGATTTTATTTTTGTTAATTGCTTGACAAGATAACAAAAACTGATAAACCTATCTTGACCTCACAGAAACTTAAAAAAAAAAAAATTTTTTTTTTTTTTTTTTTGATTTTCCTTTCTGTTTGTGGAACCCTATTGCCTGGATAGCACTGATGTAGAGCAGCATCTTAATACTCTAGTTCCACCCTACTCTTTGTGAACCCTCTGTAAAATGCCCCCTATCCAGCCCCTCTGCAGTGCCTCAGGCCTTTCTCCCCTGACTGTGCACATGTTGACTTGTCCTGGGGGAGAGTTTGGACATCATCGCATAGATCAGGAGATTGAAGTACTGAAAAGTTAAGTGGTACTGAAAGGTTAAGTGACTTACCCAAACTCATTTGCTTAATTGGAACAGAACTCTGATAATAACCCCATTCTCCGGGACTAGTATGATGATGATGATAACAATCATACAGTATTTACCTTCATTGAGCACTTGGGACTTAATATGTGCCAATGTGAGTTCTACACATGTATCATCTTACTCAGTCCTCAAAACAACCCTATAAGTGTAGTTGTTGTTATCTCTGTTTTATAGATGAGGAAACTGAGGCATAGAGGCATTACGTAAGTCGCCCAAGGACTCAGCTGAGATTCAATTCCAGGTCTCTCTGACTGCAAAAACCATCCTTTTACCACTGACTCTACAGATAAAACACAGGGGGAATGTCCTTGTTCTCAAGGAGCTAAGGGTGTGCATACATGCATCGTATATATAAATATAAATTTATATACATATAATAAACTGTAGTTGCCTCCAAAGGTCCTTTCCATAGTAGAACTGCACCGTAGAGTTTCCAAGGAGTGCCTGGTGGATTTGAAATGCTGACCTTTTGGTTAGCAGCCAAACTCTTAACCACTATGCCACCAGGGTTTCCCCATATGCTCTATACCTACAAAATCTTTTGTGTCTCTTTTATAAAAGAGAATCTACACATGGTTAGTGCCATCTACAACTGTTTTTGAAAGCATTTGTATCCCAAATCAACTCTGTGCTTAGAGTCAATAAGGAAAGAAGTTTCATTCCCATAAAACAATTAAATTTATCCTCTGTTTTCTTAGTTGAATAGAATACATCATTAACATCAATTCTAATTACTTAATGCAACTAAAATGGCCATGGTATTATCAGTATCTGATAAAACATAACTGATGAAAGTTGATGAGAGCATATTATTGGTGTTTGTGAAGGTAAGATTGCAAGATTTGTGTCTTTTTGTACCGTTTAGTAATTTCTTTTTATCATTGATTTTATCATTGGTTTCTTAATCATTCTCTTCTGAGTCTACATTTCTCAGTCCCTTGTGTAGCTGAGTGAATATAACCGTTGCCAGAATAGTATCAGATCCTGGGGCTTGAGGAAATTGCCCCAAGCTTTCTTTTTAAAAAGCTCTTTGCTTCCATTATCTTGAGAGAGCAAGAACTTTGGCTTCCTTTTAATCTACTAGTTTGATTGAAACTAAGTAAGGGGATCACAGATCCAGATTTCCATGATTTTTTTCCTATTTCTTGATCTAATTTCATCTGCAAATCATTAAAGCATGATATGAATGGGTCATGGTCAAGGGTTCAGAACTTTAAAGACCAGTTGGTTTCTTGGCCCCTGCAGCTCCCGCTCTGACATTGCCACTCATTCGACTTGTTCCTATCTCTCCTTCTTCTGCCTGGCACCTGGGTGGTGCAAACAGCTACTAGCTGAAAAGCTGGCAGTTCAAACTCACCCAGAGGCACCTTGAAAGACAGGCCTGGTGATCTGCTTCGAAAAGTTCACAGCCTTAAAAACCCTGTGGAGCAGTTTTATTCTGCACGCATGGGATCTCCATGCATTGGAATCAACAGCAACTAAGAACAACAACCAAGGAAGCAGCAGACTGGTGACGGGAAATGGCATATAAAGTCCCTGTAGCTGGTCAGATCTTGCTTTGCCATTTACTACTATTGTGAATAGCTGAGACAAGTAGTTGAACACCTCTGAGCTATAGTTCTTCATACCTAAAATAGTATTCACGTAGTCATTCAACAGATTACTGAGCATCTACTATATAATATTCTAACATACCATTTATTAAGCACTCCTTATGTGGCACAGTGGTTAGCAGCTTCTGCTAACCAAAATGTGAGCAGTTCAAATCCACCAGCCTCTCAGTTCTACTCTGTCCTATAGGGTAGCTGTGAGTCAGAATCAACTAGACAAAAATGGGTTTGGTTTTTGTTTATGTGCTGATAGGCTATTATATACTGTCTTAGTCATCTAGTGCTGCTCTAACAGAAATACCACAAGTGGATGGATTTAGCAAAAAGAAGTTTATTCTCTCACAGTCCAGTAGGCTACAAGTCCAAATTCAGGGCGTCAGCTCCAGGGGAACGCTTTCTCCATCAGCTCTGGAGGAAGGTCCATGTCATCAGTCTTCCCTTGGTCTGGGAGCTTCTCTGCGCAGGAACCTCAGGTCCAAAAGATGTGCTCTGCTCCCAGCACACTTTCTTGGTGGTATGAGGTTCCCATGTGTCTCTGCTCACTTCTCTCTTTTATATCTCAAAAGAGATTGCATTAAGACACTGTCTAATCTTGTCAACTTCATCAGTATAACCTCATCACAGTGATAGAATTTACAACATATAAGATCACATATAACCTCATCATAGTGGTAGAGTTTACAACACATAAGAAAATCACATCAGATTACACAATCATACAACACTGGGAATCATGACCCAGCCAAGCTGATAGATATTTTGAGGGGACACAACTCAATCCATGACATATACATTATCTCACTCAATCCTCAGAACAACTCTATGAGGAAATAATAGTAGTAATAATAACAACAGCAGTAGTTAACTCTTACTGAGCATGTCTTATTTGCCAGGTACTGTGCTAAGACCAAAGGAGCCCTGGTGGTGCAGTGGTTAAGCGCTCGACTACTAACTGAAAGGTCGGCAGTTTGAGGGAGAAAGATGTGGCAGTCTGCTTCCATAAAGATGTCGGCCTTGGAAACCCTATGGGGCAGTTCTACTCTGTCCTATACGGTCACTATGAGTCAGCATCGAGTTGATGGCAATGGTTTTGTTTTTTTTTTTTTGGTTATATAATAAGTAAATAAACAAGAAAGAAATATTTTACAACTATGAAAATAAATAGATACACAGGAAAATATTGGAAGGAACCACACTAATATTTTAATGGTGGTTGTGTTAGGGTGTGGGATTGTGGGAGTGTTTTACTTTATTTTCTGCATTGTACTTGTATTACACTTGGGAACAACATGAGACAGTTTCAAGAAATCTGAGTGGTAAACTAATGAAACCTACACATCATGGATAGGATTAGACTTATGCAGATATTTCTTCTAAATCCTTGCAACTCAAAGTAGCATCCTTGAACTAGCAACATCAGCATATCTGGTAGTTTACGAGAAATATAGGCCCCAATCCAGACCAACTGAATCAGCATATGATTTTGACAAAATCCCCAGGTAATCCTTATTCACATTAAAGCTTGAGATGCAGTACTTTCAATGACAGCCTTTCTTCCTTCTGGTAGAACAGAGTTTGATGATAGCCTAATTTATGGTATTAATAACTCTAGTGTGTTAGTAGGAGAGGGTTGATTGGGACATTGACAGATGGAAATGGGGCAGAATGTGACAGTTTATCTGACACTGTCCAGGGGTGAGAGAGTAAACTTGAGGGCCCCAGAGATGGGCTGTCAGGAGTGAGGCTTCACGTGGATCCCTGGGGCTCATCCAGCTCTCCAGGTTGTGAGCGAGCTATCCCTCCAGCTTCTCCACTGCACTTTGCCTTGGCTACTTTGTCCCAAGCACCTCTTTGGCTGTACATTGGTTTCCCTTGTAGCTTTCCTTCAGCAGATAGCTAGTCTTTTAGAAAAGTCTGTACTTCTCATTGTTGTTGTTGTGTGCCATCAAGTCAATTTCTATTCGTAGTGGCCCCATGTGGCAGAGTAGAACTGCCTCCTAGGGTTTTCTAGGATATAGTCTTTATGGGAGCAGATCACCAGGTCTTTCTCCCACAGAGCTGCTGGGTAGGTTCAAACCACCAACTTTTCAGTTAGCAGCCGAGTGCTTAACCTTTGTGTCACGAGGGCTCTTTGCACTTCTCAGTAGTGTATGATGAATTGCCGTCCCATAATGCATGAGTCATAAACTGTAGTATCCAGTCTGTGGATTTATTTCCTATTGTAAATTTTTACACCAGCATCCTGTGTATTTGTCAATCTGGCATGCATTTGGTTGGCAAATGTCCATCTAAGAGAGACTGGTCAACTTTAAGGGTCTGCTAATAAAATCACAGTAATATTGTAGAAGATTAAATCCACCTAGAGATATTATTCCCTGGGAGGCCCTATCTGGTGGCCAAAGACATCCTTAAGGGAAATGTAGGTAGTTTTCCTGAAAAACATGAATTTTATAACTGATTAGAAAATTTTATTTTTTGGAAAAAAAAAAAGTACAAAATGAAAAGGAAACTATCCTGAGTTTTGTTATTTAAGGAAAATTGACTTATTTGGCTAATTCACAGAGCATTTCTTTTTTCTTTTTTTTCTTTTTTTTCTTTTTTAATTGTACTTCAGCTGAAGGTTTACAGAACAAATAGTTTGTCATTAAACATTTGGTACACATATTCTTTTATGACACTGGTTAACAACCCCACGACATATCAACACTTTCCCTTCTTGACCTTGGGTTCCCTATTACCAGGTTTCCTGTCCCCTCCTGCCTTCTGGTCCTTGTCCCTGGACTGTTGTGCCCCATTAGTGTTGTTTTGTTTTATGGGGCTGTCTAATCTATGGCTGAAGGTGAACCTCAGGAGTGACCTCATTACTGAGCTAAAAGGGTGTCTGGGGGCCATACTCTCGGGGTTTCTCCAGTCTCTGTCAGGCCAGTAAGTCTGGTTTTTTTTTGTGAGTTAGAATTTTGTTCTACATTTTTCTCCAGCTCTGTCCAGGACCCTCTGTTGTGATCCCTGTCAGAGCAGTCAGTGGTGGTAGCTGGGCACCATCTAGTAGTACTGGACTCAGTCTGGTGGAGGCCAAGGTAGTTGTGGTCCATTAGTCCTTTGGACTAATCTTTCCCTTGTATCTTGTTTTCTTCATTCTCCCTTGCTCCCGAAGAGGTGAGACCAGTGGAATATCTTAGATGGCTGCTCACAGGCTTTTAAGACCCCAGACGCTACTCACCAAGGTAGAATGTAGAACATCGTCTTTATAAACTGTATTATGCCAACTGAGCTAGATGTTTCCTGAAACCATGGTCCCAGCAATTTAGTCCCTCAGGGAGTTTGGATGTGTCTATGGAGCTTCCATAAGCTTTCCTTGTACAAATTGTGCTGGCTTCCCCAGTATTGTGTACTGTCTTACCCTTCACCAAAGTTACCACTTATCTGTTGTCTATTTAGTATTTCCCCCTCCCACTGCTCCCATCCCTTGTAACCAACAAAGATCGTTTCTTTTTGTGTGTAAACCTTTTCATGAGTTTTTATAGTAGTGGTCTCATACAATATTTGTCCTTTTGTGATTGAATTATTTCACTCAGAATAATGTCCTTGGGTTTCATCTATGTTATGAGATGCTTCACAGATTCATCATGGTTCTTTATCGTTGCATAATACTCCACTCTGTGTATGTACCATAGTTTGTTTATCTATTCATCTGTTGATGGGCATCTAGGTTGTTTCCATCTTTTTGCTATTGTGAACCATGCTGCCGTGAACATGGATGCGCATATGTCTATTCGTGTGATGGCTCTTATTTCTCTAGGATATATTCCTAGGAGTAGGATTGCTGGATCATATGGTATTTCTATTTCTAGCTTTCTAAGGAAGCACCATATCATTTTCCAAAATGGTTGTATCATTTTGCATTCCCACCAGTTCCAATCTTCCAGCAGCCTCTCCAACATTTGTTGTTTCCAGTTTTGTTGATTCATACCAGTAATGCCGGGGGTGAAATGGTATCTCATTGTGGTTTTAATTTGCATTTCTCTAGTGGCTAGTGATCGCGAGCATTTCCTCATGTGTCTGTTGGCCGCTTGAATGTCTTTTTTGGTGAAGAGTCTGTTCATTTCCTTTGACCATTTTTTAATTGGATTATTTGTCTTTCTGTAGTAGAGGTGTTGGATTTTCCTATAGATTTTAGAGATTAGACCTTTGTCTGACTTGTAATGTCCAAAATTTTTTTCTCAATCTGTAGGTTCTCTTTTCACTCTTTTGGTGAGCAAAAGTGTTTAATTTTTAGAAGATCCCAGTTATCTAGCTTATCTTCTGGAGTTTGTGTGTTGTTGGTTATGGTTTGTATCCTGTTAATGCCATGCATTAGGACCTCTAGCGTTGATCCGATTTTTTCTTCTATGAACTTTATAGTTTTTGGCTTTATATTCAGGTCTTTGATCCATTTTGAATTAGTTTTTGTGTATGGTGTGAGGTATGGGTCCTGTTTCTTTTTTTTGCAGATGGACATCCAGTTTTGCCAGCACCATTTGTTAAAAAGACTGTCTGTTCCCCATTTGATGGACTTTGGGCCCTTGTCAAAAATCAGGTGACTGTAAGTGGATGGATTTACATCTGTTACTTTGGTCAATGTATCTGTTGTCGTACCAGTACCAGGCTGTTTTGACTACTGTAGCTGTATAGTAGGTTCTGAGGTCAGGTAGTGCGAGTCCTCCTACTTTATTCTTCTTCTTCAGTAGTGCTTTACTTATCCGAGGCTTCTTCCCTTTCCATATAAAGTTAATGATTAATTTTTCCATCTCTTTAAAGAATGTTGTTGGTATTTGGATCAGGATTGCATTGTATTTGTAAATTGCTTTGGGTAGAATTGTCTTTTTTCACAATGTTGAGTCTACCTATCCATGAGCTTGGTATGTTTTTCCATTTATGTAGATCTCTTTTGGTTTCTTGCAGTAGTGTTTTATAGTTTTCTTTGTATAGGTCTTTTACATCTCTGGTTAGATTTATTCCTAAGTTTTGTGTTTTTTTTTTTTTTTAAGGGCTATTATAAATGGTATTGTTTTCCTGATTTTCTTTTCATCATTCTCTTCATTGGTGTATAGAAATCCAACTGATTTTTGTATGTTTTTCTTGTTTCCTGCTACACTGCTGACTCTTTCTATTAGTTCCAGTAGTTTTCTTGTGGATTCTTTTGGGTGTTCTATGTATAGTATCATATCATCAGCAGACAGGGATAGTTTAACTTCATTACCAATTTGGATGCCCTTTATTTCTTTTTCTTGCCTTATTGCTGTAGTTAGGACTTCTAGCACAATGTTAAATAGGAGTGGTGATAAAGGGCGTCCTTGTCTTGTTGCTGTTCTCAAGGGAAATGTTTTCGGCTTCTCTCCATTAAGAATGATGTTGGCCATTGGTTTTGCATAGATGCCCTTTATTATGTTGAGGAATTTCCCTTCTAAAACTATTTTATTGAGAGTTTTTATCAGGAATGAGTGTTGGACTTTGTTGAATGCCTTTTCTGCATCAATTGAGATGATCATGTGATTCTTTTCTTTCTTTTTATTTATGTGGTGGATTACATTGATTGATTTTCTAATGTTGAACCATCCTTGCATACCTGGTGTGAAGCCGGCTTGGTTATGGTGTGTTAGTTTTTGATATGATGCTGACTTCTATTGGCTAGAATTTTGTTGAGAACTTTTACATCTATATTCATGAGACATATTGGTCTGTAATTTTCTTTTTTGTGGTGTCTTTGCCTGGTTTTGGTATCAGGGTTATACTGGCTTCATAGGATGAATTTGGAAGTGTCGCTTCCTTTTCTATGTTCTGAAATAGTTCGAGTAGTACTGGTACAAGCGCTTCTCTGAATGTTTGGTAGAATTCTCTAATGAAGCCTCACAGGGCATTTCTCAATGATTGTTTCTTCCTCCTTTAATATCAGTTTCAAAAGCGTTTTAGAGACATTGGGTTTTGTGTTTCTGTAATACCATTGAAGTTAATGTGACTCAATCTCTTCCATTATAGAATGAAGTCTTTTTTTCTAACATTTTACACGGCGTCCTCAGAGAAGATCATGCCCTAGTGTCTAGAGCTGTATCCATGAAGGTGGAAAATTTCACAGAGACGAGTGAAATAAATGAACTCTTTGACTTATTTACTTACAACAAGGTAAAAACAGTTATGTGTCCTTTTCTTCCGCACTCTTTTCGAAAGTTGCATAAAATGGGTTATGTTGTTGCTGTGTTGTGTGCAATTCTAACTCATAGTGACCCTATAAGATAAAGTAGAGCTGCCCCATAGGGTTTCCTAGGCTGCAGTCTTTATGGGAGCAGATCGCCACATCTTTTCTCAAGAGGAGTGGCTGACCTTTGGGTTAGCAGCGGAACCCTTAGCCATTGTGCTACCAGGGTTCCTTAAATGAGTTTTAGAGTCATCAATTAATAGGCTACTATAAAACTTTTGATATAAATAATCTTACTGTATTCAGTAAATGTAGTTAAATTTCAGAAAATGTAGTTAAATCAATTCTAGTAAATATTTATTAAAAGCTCAGTACTGTCTACCATTGTAAATAAATGTAGAGAACTTGCTGCTTTTAAGGTGAATCCTTTTGTTTGGTGGAGATTTATTTTTGCCATGTAAATATATCAATTTTTAAAATTTTTGTGTACCTTGAACTCTTTTTATATAGGACATTTGTTCACCTTTTACCTAGTAATTAGTGACAGTCTACTATTTTATTAGCATATTTTGGAATAAACCAAACATTGAATTAGAGTGGAAAATGCAATCAGGAGCACAGCCCAGAAAATTGTTTATAAAGATGGAATGTGTCAGTATGTGGATATTGACTTTCGTTCAAATAATGGGCAGGTTCTTATGTCCTAGGGAGCTTCCATGGCACGGATGCTTTCCAGTTTCCTGAATGAGAATTTGTTTATTGGCGCACTCAAGGTGAGTTTACAAAATTGTTGTTACCTGGATGGCAGGAAACATAAATTGCTTTGGCATGTTATTTATTTTAGCCTTTTCTATTTTTAGTCATATTTGGAGACATTTTCTTACTCAAATGCTGAGCAGGATGATCTCTGGAGGCATTTTCAAATGGTAATTGTCTTACCTTCTGACATGTATTTGCAGAGTGATTTTGTATGATGCAGTGCAACAATATCTGGAGGCCTGCTCACACAACAATGTCACATAAAAACAATTTTGTCTGGTTAGTAAAACTCCCTTATGTGAGGGGTTGTGTGTTTTATTGTCACCGCTGTACCCAGTACCCAGAACAGTGCTTGACACATATTAGATCCATAAATATGTATTGAGTGAATGAATGGACTAAGGAACCATTCCTATATAGAATTTGGCCCAGAGTGTTATTCACTGGAGATTACTACATAAATAAGGAATAGAATAGCTACCTAGTTTCTTTTAGGAGATTGCTACTTCAAGAGGTTTTGATGATAAATTCATCTGCTTTTCTGATGATTTTTTAAAACAGGCCATAGATGACCAGAATAAAATTATTTTGCCTGCAACAGTAAAAGGTATAATGGACAGTTGGACACACAAGAGTGGCTTCCCAGTTATCACCTTAAATGTATCCACCGGCGTTATAAAACAGGAGCCATTTTATCTTGGAAAGGTTAAAAATCAGACTCTTCTAACCCACAAGTAGGTCAATTTGCTCCTCTTATCTTTATCTTCCTTGGGGTTCAGCTCTTATCAAATGGAGCCTGAGGGTGAATAAGCATTGCCCTTGCTGGGTACATACTCTTCTGCAAAGTGACTCGAGAGGGTGACCTAGGGCTCCACTGAGGGTTGTTACTGGGGTGCTACCTATATGGCAGCTCCCTGATGAGCTGAGCAAGGCCAGAGGTTGACCTGCATTTAACAATCAAGGCGGTGCCCTTCCCTGGAATTTAGGGCCACGCCAGTGATGAGAAACATGTTACATCTCTTTGTCCTTCAAACAGAGATAATGAATTACTCAAGATTCTGGGTAAGAGGCAGTAACATAGAGCCACATATTAGTTAAGAGAAGAAGGAGTCCTATTGCAAGGTAGTCTTCTCTAGAAATGGAACTGAATGGTAACTATGTCTATGAGGAATAGGAGTGTGTGTGTGTGTGTGTGTGTGTGTGTGTGTATTTGTAGCTATACTTACAGTATTATAATTATGGCCTTTAGATTCAGTTAGACCTGAGTTTAAATATTGATTTCACCAAAATTCAAACCTTAGACAAATTTTATTTAAACTCTTTGAGTTTCAGATGTCTTATCTATAAAGTGAATGTAATAACATCTAGCCCAGGGGATTGTTGTAAAAATGAAATGAAATAATGAGTATAAAGTAGCCAGTATTAGTCACTTTCTCCTTCCTTTACCTTTCTTGACTTGTTAGATACTTTCAACTATTTTATTAGTGTTGATCCTCACATCTCCTTGTAGGAAGTATCATACAAATGAGTAATTTTCAAATGCCATCATCAACATTTTCCACTAGGCCTACTCTTTCTTTAAAATGCTGGAGGCAGAAGAAAAGGAGACTCAAAAGTTCCTTCTCATATAATATTCTGTGATTTTTGAGAAGAGGTGTGCATCTTAGCTATGCAGATAAACACAGATCCATGGTTCCAAGTCTTTGAGAGACCAGGCTCCTAAGCATTTAAGCAAGATTGGAAATATTACCCAACCCCAAAGTAGTGTGTCTGTTCAGATGACTAATGTACTCGCTGTGGTCTGCTACTTCCCGCAGCTCACATCCACCACTGTGGAAGAATGTAGCTATTTCAATAAATTTGAGTATCCTGGCTGACTGCTGTTCAATACTTTTCCGACGGGGAAAAAGTTCGAAGTCAAAAAGTATTTTGAAATGTTTGCCAAGCTTTTTCTTCTTAAATTACTCTTCACTTCTCTTGACACAGAGGGATTTGGGTCTGTCTGCAGCATTTGAACTACCTTTGGGCAAGGCCAGGTGGCTGTAATTTAATATAAACGGCCATTGAACATTTCAGATATAATACAGTGTTAGTAGATATCTAACTTATAAGAAGTAAATCTCTAAGACACAGGAGAGAAGAGTAAAGAAATAGACAAAGCAAAACTGGCTTGTAAAAACCACAGCAAATAATCCTAAGGACAAAGTGCTGCATATCCAGAGGGAAGGACCAAAGAACTCGAGTTCTGTTACCTCATTTAATGTTGGGTCAGAGGTTATATTCTTATGTGTGAAAATTAACTGAATTTTTGTTTTCTTCCAATAAGTGACACATGGATTGTCCCTATTCTTTGGATAAAAAATGGAACTACACAATCTTTAGTCTGGCTAGATAAAAGCAGCAGTAAGTAAAAAATTTTAAAAACATTTTCACATGCATATATAAAGGCAGAAAATGAAATATACAGAGGCAGAGAACGAAATGTTGAAATGTCTAGTTTTGAAAGGCTATCTAATTTAAAACTAAAATATATCATTCTTGTTGAACATATAGCTTTGAAGAAAATTTCCAAAACAAAAGCAATTTTATGTTAAAAAATAATAATATGTGGTAAGATTGATATATATTTTAGAATTCCTTTATCTTTTTTGTCTTTGTTTTGGGGAGTTTAGAATAAAGGCTGTATAGTATAAACATGTATTAAAATCTTTTAAAAAGTACCATTTCAAACTATTCACATCTTCCTTTGCAGAAGTATTTCCTGAAATGCAAGTTTCAGATTCTGACCATGATTGGGTGATTTTAAATTTGAATACGACTGGATATTATAGAGTTAATTACGATGAATTAGGTTGGAAGAAATTAAACCAACAGCTTGGAAAAGATCCTAAGGTAAGATTTTTAATTTTAATACCTTTTATTAAATATCATTAACAATGTGCTCTCTAGCCTCTTAGAGGTTGAGCTTTCATAAACCTGTCTGTTGGGAAGAGGCTTCACCCTAGCCCCACCCTTCACTCCAGGCAAACTGGAGAGACATTTTTTTTCTTATTCTTAGAAAGAGCAAATTTTGGTTGAATGAGTTCTCTTTTTTAATATTAATTTTGCTTTTCTACAAAAACTTTACCTTTCCAAGTAGGAATCAGAATAAATTTTCCGATGAATCATTAGCTTTGTAGTCTTAGGCAAGTTACTTAAATGCTCTTGTTTCATTTCATCACTTTAAGAAGAGAATAATATATTTTATTTGTAATGAAGATTAGAGTTGATTTAGGTAAAAATATAGTTTATATTTTTAAGCAACCTTGTAGGACAGGGTAGAATTGCCCCATTGGACTTTCAAGGCTGTACATATTTATGGAAGCAGGCTGCCACATCTTTATCCCATGGAGTGGCTGGTGGTTTCTAACCACTGACCTTTCTGTTAGCAGCTAAGTGCTGTAACCACTACACCACCAGGGCTCCCTAAGCCCATAATAGGGACTCCATATATGCTAAACCAAACCCAAAACCAAATCCATTGCCATCGAGTCAATTCTAACTCATAGCGACCCTATAGGACAGAGTAGAACTGCCCCATAGGGTTTCAAAGGCTGTATTCTTTACAGAAGCAGACTGTCATGTCTTTCTTCCTCAGAGCAGCTAGTAGGTCCAAACCGTCAACCTTTCAGTTAGCAGCCGAGCACTTAACCATCAGAGTTCCTTGCCATATGTGCTAGACACTATTAATATTGTTCCTGAAAGCACATTCCCATTCTCCCTCACAGTGGAGAATTCATAAAATATAAATCATATAATAGCCCACTATCACTTTGTCTTAGTTATCTAGTACTGCTACAACAGACATACCACAAATGGATGGTTTTAACGAAGAGAAATTTATTCTCTTCTAGGAGGCTAGAAGTCAGAATTCTGGGTATGAGCTCCAGGGGAAGGCTTTCTCTCTCTGTCAGCTCTGGGGGATCCTTGTCATCAATCTTCCCCTGGTCTAGGAGCTTCTCAGTGCAGGGACCCTGGGTCCAAAGGACACGCTCCCCTCCTGGTTCTTCATTCTTGGTGACATGACGTCCCTCTGTCTCTCTGCTTGCTTCTCTCTTTTATATCTCCAGAGAAATTGACTCAAGATAAAACCTAATCTTGTGGACTGAGTCCAGCCTCATTAACATACCTGCCTCTAATCCTGCCTCATTAACATCAGAGAGGTAGGATTTACAACACATAGGAAAATCACATCAGATGACAAAATGGTAGACATCATACAATACTGGAAATCATGGCCTAGCCAAGCTGACACACATTTTGGGAGGACACATTTCAGTCTATAACATTCTACCCTTTGGCTCCCCAAAATCTGTGTCCTTGCCACATGTAAAACACATTCACCCCATCATATCATAGCAAACATCTTAATTCAACTCCAAGTCCAAAATCCAAAAATTCCTCTTCATCTGTGAAATCTAGAATACAAGTTACCTGCTTCCGAAGTACAATGGTGGAACAGCACAAGCTAGACATTTCCATTACAAATGGGAGAAATTGGAGGGAAAGAAGGGATAACAGGCGCCAAGCAAGTCAGCAAAACACATTACATTAGCTCTCAAGGCTTGAAAATAATCCTCTGTTCTCTGAGACCATTAGGCAATGGCCCTGCCCTCTAGACTCTGGGTATTGGCCACACTTTCTGGATTCTGGGTGGAGGTCCTTGGCCCTGGGCTTCAGCTCTGCCTTCCAGGTCCACTGGAATGGCAACTCTGCTCCCTCACATTTGGACAGCATCATCCTCCTAGACCATCCAAGTGATGACCTTACCCCCTTGGCCCTGGCAGTCCCCATTCTTCTGCCCCTTGGACATGGCAGGCCCAGCCCTTAAGCTTTGGTCAGTGGATCTGGCCCCATCCCTCTGGCAGTCATGAACAGCAGTCCCATACTCCAAAACTGAGTTGGTGAAGATCTGACTCTTTGAAACCTAGGAGGCTATGGCCCCACACTTTGAGACTCCAGAGGTTGTGGCCCTACCCTTTGAGACTGAAGCAGCTCTGCTTCCTGTGTTCCTTGTCTCTTCAGCTTCTGCTTTCTGGTTCCTTGGCTTCTTGGCTCCTCCGACTTTGCTGCCCAGTCTTCCCTGCTGGGACAAGTGTTCCAAAACTCTTTAGCTCCACTGATAAGTGCTTGGGGGCACCCTACTCTGCCAGGAAGCCTCCTGAGCAAAGACACTCAGCTCTCTTGCTCTGTGGGTTGGCTCCAGTGCTCTCTCAAGCTGGTCTCCTGGTTCTGCTACTGCCATTTCTCTGCTGCTGCTTCTTGCCATCTGCACTGTCTCCAGTGCAAGAGCTCTCCTCACTTCCTTCTGAGTCCTCACCAGAATTGTCTTTGATGTCCATAATTCCACCAACAGTCTCTTCAAGGCAATCTAGGCTTTTACTACTAGGCACTTTAAAACTCTTCCAGCTTCTACCATTCACAATTTTGAAACCACTTGCACATTGCAGGTATCTATTAGGGCAGCACCCCACTCTCCCAGTACCAAATTCTGTCTTTTTTAGTGCTGCTACAAAAGAAATACCATAAGTTGGTGGCTTTAACAAAGAGAAATTTATTCTCTCACAGTCTAGGAGGACAGAAGTCTGAATTCAGGGCACCAGCTCCAGGGGAAGGCTTTTTCTCTCTGTCAGCTCTAGGGGAAGGTCGTTGTCATCAATCTCCCCCTGGTCTAGCAGCTTCTCAGTGCAGGGACCCTGGATCCAAAGGACGTGCGCCCCTCTTGATTCTTCGTTCTTGGTGGCATGAGGTCCTTCTGTCTCTCTGCTCGCTTCTCTCTTTTGTATCTCAAAAGAAATTGACTCAAGATACAACCTAATCTTGTAAATTGAGTTCTGCCTCATTAACATAACTGCCTTAATCCTGCCTCATTAACATCAGATAGGTAGGATTTACAACACATAAGAAAATCACATCAGATGACAAAATGGTAGACAATTGCACACTACTGGGAATCATGGCCTAGCCAACTTGACACACATATTGGAGGGACACAATTCAATCTATAACACATTTTAAATTATAAAATTACTATAAATGATTATACAATGTACAAACATTAAAACTTCAGCTGGCTATAATCAATCTGATTTTAACTAGTTGAATTAAACCAAGTCTCCTTTGGAAGACATGGACGCTGACTGAGGAGTCTGTGGAGTTGGCTCTGATGCTACTTGCTGTGTAACCTTGGGCAGTTTACTTAGACACCATTTGTAAAACTGGAGTGTTGAAGTGAATGATATCTTGGTGTCTCCCTGTTCTAAAATTCTCTGAGACACCTAGCAGCCTCTCTAGCAGAGGAGGCAGTATGGTATATTGTAGCAGAGGCTCGGGTTCTGGGTCAGATAGACTTGAATTCATATTTTTATTCATTGTTTATCAGTTATATGTCTTTGGGCCTCTTATTTGACCAGTTGTTCCTCAGTTTCCTTATCTGTATAATGTAACAGACCAACCTTAAAGGGTTATTGTGAAGATTAAATAATGTTTAACTGAGGCCTGACACACTTCGGTATTCAGAACATGGTTAGTAATTTTAAAAAATTGTTATTGGAATTTCAAATAAAGCTACAAAAACATTTATAATATTTTATTTTCAAATCTTTTTCAGAGTGGCTAAATTCTTATTAATTATTAGGGGCAATCTAAGCCATGGAAACTCTAGGTTATACCATTAAATCGATTTCTTAAAACAATTACAGATTTACTTATTGAAAAACTGAGGTAAATTATTTCTACAACATAGTCAGTGAGCAAGTAAAATAGAATTTTTCTTATTAATCTTGTTCTAGAAAATATGTTATTACTGCCAGAAAATAAATGAGATTATTATCAAGGGAAGAATTAAGCTTGGCTTGCTCAGATGCTCAAAGGGGTGTAGTGAAGATAAATTTTCTAGGACCAAAATATGGAAGTGCTAGAACATGTTGAAAGAATATGCTGTAGGAGGCTTTGGTTGTCCTTAGGGGACTGAACCTAAAATTGAAGAGCCCTGTGGTCTGGCAATGCTGAGGAGCTCAAACAGAAGCCTGAAGAGTTAGGTTGGCAATTGACTCCCGCCTTTTTGTGGTTATAAAGGACTGTGTTGGTGGTATTGTGCCAAATTGGTAAAATCTTACCAAGACAGATACCATCTAAAAGTGCACTTCAATGTTACCAAAATAGTGCTAAATAATATGTACTTAAGGCCTACTAAAAGGAGCCCTGGTGGCACAGTGTTTAAATGCTCAGCTGCTAAGCAAAATGTTGGCAGTTTGAACCCATCAGCCACTCCATGAGAGAAAAATGTGACAGTCTGCTTCTGTAAAGATTACAGCTTTGGAAACCCTGTGGGCCAGTTCTACTCTGTACTATGGGGTCGCTGTGAGTTGGAATCAACTCGACAGCAACGAGTAAGGCCTACTTAGTCCCCAAGTGGCATAAGCAGTTTGCGATTGGCTGCTAACCTAAAGATTGGAGGTTTGAACCCACCCAGTGATGCCGTGGAAGAAAGGCCTAGTGATCTGCTTCTGTAAAGATTACAGCCAAGAAAACCCTATGGAGCAGTTCTGCTCAGTAACACACAGGGTCGTTGTGAATCGGAATCAACTCCATGGCAACAAGGTTTTTTTTATTTTTTAAGGCATACCATGCCAAAAATTCCCCTGACAATAGTTCGAATATTGTGATATAATTTAATGTAACCTTTCTGATTTGAAGAGATCTTTTTAACTTGATTTCTTGTCTTGTTTTTTAATATGGTATGTTTGAGGGAGTACTCTAGCAAAACTCTCTGTCATATTTAAGCCTTATGAATTGATGTCCTAGGGGATTATTTATCAAAAGCAGATGCATAATAAATTATGGACACTATTCTTGGTAATCATCATTTCTCTGCAGTTGAGATAATTCACAAGAAAGTGTTTTGAAAGCAGCAAATATCTTTAAATGTCATTATTTTGAAAATTATATTTTTATTTAAAAATGTTGTCATTTTTTTCTGAACACATTTGGATTGAATTCTGCAGGCTATTCCTGTTATTCACAGACTGCAGTTGATTGATGATGCCTTTTCCCTGTCTAAGTGAGTACATTTTCTTCTCTAATGGTTTTAGACCAGATCTTGAGGCTATTACAGAAACAATAGCTTCATCACTATGAAACTGGTTCTTTAGTATACATAGGTCCTAACTTATTAAGATGAGGACCAGATTCTGTGATTACAGATAGCTGAATTTTGTAACATAAAGAGTTGCTGGAAGTAAAGAGACTATCAGCTGAGATTTTAAAGTGATTTTTATTACCCAAGGGTGATGACTATGGATGTAATTTTAATGAAATCTGGTCTGTATTTTAATATATTGAAAAATTATTAATTTTATTTACATTAGGTTTATTCAATATAAGCTATACTATTAAGTATTTAGTCTTGCAAATTAGTATATGTTCAGAATTAAAATTTTCAAACAATAAAAATTAAGAAGTATATGAATGAATTATCCAGTGTGCTCTCTCCTTCTTTTTGAATGTCTGCTTAGTTTATCCTTCATATCTTTACCACTTTTTCACTCTGTGACCTACTGCGCATTTCCTTGCCCACTGCTTTGCTGAAATTCCTCTCTAAGATTCCCAAGACTTTCGACACTGTTGATCACATCCTCTTGAAAACTTCCTTTTTGCCTGGTTCTCTTCCTGTATCTGACTCTTCTTCTCACTGTTGTGAGCATCCTCGAGACTAATAATGGTTATGTTATATTCTTTTCATTTTTCTTATGGATGGATTATTCATTCTTACAGCTTCAAGGATCATTTTATTATGTACATTTACAATGCCCAGCAGATATAAGGAATTTAACAAATGTTTGTGGAAGGATATGTTGATGACTTCCAAATCTACATCCCGACTTGTCTTTCCTCCTGTCTTCTGTTTATCCTGTGGTTTTATCCTGAACTTTTTTCTGTTTCTGAATTGCTCCTGCTATCAGTTTCTCTCTTTTTGACAAAGGCACCATTATTCTTCCCAGCAATCAAACTGGAAACATCAGAGGTATCCTCGACTCCTCTCCATCTCCCATGCTCATCTAGTCACTACATCTTACCCTCCATTCTCGGTAATGTCTCTTGGATTTTCACCTTACTTATTACCCCTGCTGCTTCCACAGTAACCCAAGCTTTCATCATCTTTTGCCTGGCCTATTGCATTATTCTTCAGCCTTTGGTGCCTTTGAACTTGTTTAAACACCTAGAGTACGTTTCACTAAACTTAAACACTTTAACCTAACATTCCAGGCTCTCCACAGTTTTGACCTCACCTCTCACTTATATACAAAATAAGATCCTTGCCTCGTTAGCATGGTCTGTGCATCACGCTCATTCCCACTTTATCTTTTTTTGTCCAGGCTACTTTTTCTTTCTCCCTACCTATTTCAATGCTACCCATCCTTCATTGCCCTTCTCAAGTTCCTTCTCCATGAAGCCTTCCCTGACTTCTCCATCACACGTGTATATTTCCCTTCTTTTCTACTTTATAGTATTCATTGCCTTTTCTGGGGCCTTTATTAACAGCTTCTTATGCATAAATCTTAGCTTCTCATTGAAATGATAAGATTCTCTATGGTAGGCAAGACTAGTGTCATATCTTATTTTGTGGTCCCACCAGAGCATTAGCAGAGAATGACTTTTAACACTTGTTTAAAAGTGTATTCTCATAAAAATGTGTAATAAATGCACAAATATTCTATTTTCCAATAATCAGTCCAACATTTGGCCTGGATTTTCTATAGCCTCCAAGAATTTAGGTACTTGCAAGTACCAAACTGAAATAGAAAGCCTATCAACATTACTTGGGTTCTATCTTTTCAATAAGATGGGACCTTTACCCTCTACCTTCCTGATTTATTCACATAACTTGATTGAAGTCAGTCATTGAAGCTTGGAACAAATATGGAAAGTGTGCGAATCATTTAGCCAATGGAGGTATTTTTTTGTGTGTGTGTGTTTTTAAACCAAACAGAAACAATTATATTGAGGTTGAAACAGCACTTGATTTAACCAAGTACCTTGCTGAAGAAGATGAGATCATAGTATGGCATGCAGTCTTGGCAAACCTGGTAACCAGGGATCTTGTTTCTGATGTGAACAGCTATGATATATACCCGTTATTAAAGGTAATTTCATTCTTTTATGTGGCTTAAAAAGAAATCTTCTCTTCCTCCTTCCACATTCTAGTCAGAACCTGTGAGAAAGGTCTGTATTGAAGTAAAAGTCTATTAGTTCCACATATATCCATTTTCTATATTCAAGTCATGTCTGATTATTCTTGAAAGAAAGGACGTTCATCATAGACTTGGTCTAGGAGATAAGTACGTGAGAAGTTTGGAAGGGTACCTCTTTATAGGCGAAATGACAGTGTGCCCTAAGAAACCAGAAGCAGATAAAAATGGTATGCTCTTTTGCTTAAAGAAAAGGATAGCGTCTATTAGCCACTATTTCCATAAGTGTTAGATAAACAGAATGATGTTTAATAACCCTACATTCATAATTGAAATATTCTGATCAACAGGAACATCACTTAAAACTGGAGAGGTATATTCCAGGAAAAGTAAAAAGAAGCTGCTTTTGAGGTTGTTCTAAAGAGAAATTAGAGTTAATAAATGAAGAAATGGCATACCAACATAATCAAAAAAAACATAAAAGGAGGGAAGTTCCACTATTAGATTTTAAATAGCGATCATAAGGAAGATGGCAAAGGTAAACTTAACGAAGAGCTAGGGAGCAGCCCTTGGGACTGTTAGAGGCCACAAACAGACCTGAAAGTGTGTGACATGATGATTCCAGGTGAGTTTCTGGATCAATCTGAGGGCGAGATGACAAATGCCTCAGGGTTCCAGAGTGTTCTTTTCGAATGTCCGGAGTGCTATGGGAACTTGGTTGAGTGTGGGGATGGTCATGAATTAAGGCTGACAGTTAAATCTTTGTGGGATTGAGCTGGATCACTGAGAATATCGATGACTGATTCTGGATAAAAGAAGTAAAAACCAATATTTGTTTTTAAAGAATTTCAATGAATAACATCTAGCTCATTCTAAGAGATGTGTTAGTAAAGGTGTGATTTTTATAATCTTATTATTTACCAACTGATGGCTAAGTTGAAGAAACTTTATTTCAGACTCAGAATTTTACCCAGTGGGCTTCAGGGTGAGAGCTTGAAATTGTCCAAGGTGTAAATCAGTTATTTTCTTGAAGGTATATATACTCAGTGTGGAATTTCTAAGTTAGACAGTTTAATATTTTTATTTTTTCCCTCTATTTTGAAAACACTTGAAATGTTTGGGGTGATATTAAATGATAATACAGACAGTCTCCAACTTACAGTGGGGTTCCACTTAAGAGTTCTAAGTTGGTTCTGACGTTAAGTCGAATACCTCATTTTTTTTAGTTTTCATTATTATTGCCTTTCATTATCAGTATCTTTATAAATCCAATCTTTATTTCTCTTTTGGGGTTGGCATGAGAACAATAACATCAGCAAATTAAACCCTGCAACACTGTATGTAATACATATTACTAACGATAAGGTAATGTACAAAACAAAACAAAACAAAGAACAGATGATCTTCACTGCGGTTTGTTGTAACTTAAATACATCGTAAGTCGGGGACTGCCTGTAACAGCTAATCTTTATTAAGTTCTTACTGTGTGACAGGCATTGTGCTAAGTGGCTTATATACATTATCTTGCTTAATCCTCACAATAGCACTATAGTATTGGTTTTATTGTAAACCTCATTTTACTTGACAGAAAACTGAACCTAGAGATGTTAAAAAATAAACCAGTTACACATTTAGTAACGTACAAAGATCACTTCTGCAGAAATAACTGCCACTTCTGTACTAATATCCTTCCAGATACAGAGAAATACAGTGCAAAATCAGCACTGAGACAGAAGTAACAGTATACTTTCTTTATTGTTTATAGAAATATCTATTAAGGAGACTTAACTCAATATGGAATATTTACTCAGCTATCATTCGTGAAAACTTGGCAGCATTGCAAGATGACTATTTAGCTCTGTAAGTATTTTTTAAGTAGTGACCACTGAATAAAATGATGCATATTAATAGACAGGTTTTCAGATTCACAAAATAAAATATTAATACCTATGATTCATTGAGAGATTCTGTATGCTAGTTGAGAACAGTAGCTCTGGGATTGGTGGGCTACATGTATCTTAAAAGGAAATAGTAGTTTAGGCTCTTAATTTACATGCAGATACACATACATACACAAAGGAGTTTGTAGCTGTATTTCTCATATCTTAGACTACTGGATGAAATTCTAAGTGCATTCTACTATTGGTGAAGGGTTGTGCTAAATGAAGCTAGCTATAATAATGAATTGAAGGGTCTAAGAAGGCCACAGGGGACAAAAGTCCCCCTGGCATATTATTGATAACAAAACTTCTATCATTATGCAAATCTGATGGGGAAGACTAATAGAGAAATATACCAGTCATTGTTGTGCGAGCATGAGTAAGTTTTGCAGATGGCTTTCAGATCACTGATTTGGTGAGGGGCGAAGCACGTTTTCTTGATGGTCTGGGAATGAGGTAAAAGTCCCAGTGGAACTGGAGGTACTGCTGGCCTCTCTGTGACCCGAGGCACATGTTGTAGGCTAAGCTTCTAGGTGTAGTAGGGAGTTTGTAGCCAAAAATGGTACAGAAGTTATATCTACCAAGTTTTTTCTGGTCAACACCAAACTTGAATCAATTAAACTAAACAAGAAATACAAAACGTACAAAATGTGATTATTTTCTCTGAAGAATATGTTTCCAAGTGGGTAGGAATTTTAGTGCGAGAGCATAGGGTTTTTAGTGACTGGGAGGATATAGGGTTAAATGGACAAGTAGGTGGAAGACACAAGGACCAGATGGAATAGAGAGTGGGTAGACAAGTTGTGTGAAGAATGGAAAGGTAAAATTATGCTCAATCAGGTAGCTTCTATTTTAACTAGCCATATCCTCAACTCTCATTAATTGGACTTAAGTGGCTTACTTTATATTTGTAGCATCCTGGGACCAGTTCTCTAGAACAAAGTTGGGGAGTTAGACAGCACTTCCATCTTGCTGCAGCCAGCTTGGGGTTGAGGTGGGTGGGGAGAGGGAATTTGTAAATGAATACCCAGAAGTGTCTCAGAGGACCTTTGCCCTTGGACATTCCACTTCTGTTCAAAGTCAGGCCAGGCTAGGTTGTAACCCAAGGGTGGAACAATGGAGATTTTGCTCTTGCATTTCCTTATGGCCACTTGGGTTTCTTTATCCATGACCCCCAATTTAGAGAGGATAGGGAGACACACTGCAATCACTAGTTACCTGGATTTTTTTTGCTTTTCATTGCATTTTTTTGAACTTACTTTGTTTTGAATTATAACATATGCCCTTGATCAACTATCAAAACAAAACAAAATAATTAAAATAAAAAACCTTTTTTTTTTTTTCCTGGACATAAACCTAACAGCCAGGAAGAGAAAAGAAAGAAGCAAAGGCTTCACAAGGGGGAAGGTACATTGTTGGAGGGGAGAAATAAGCTTTTCCTTCTCCTTTACTTCTAGAAAGAAATAATTGAATGTTTAAGTGCATTATATCAGACTCTCTAAAGTCATTATTTTTATCCATAAGGCAATAATTGTAAGAGGGAGGAAAAATAAATTGGTCACAGGTGTGGAGTGTATATACACCCACATGTGTTTGAGGAAGATAGAGGATGACAGTAATTTCAAACTTCCAAAAAATATCAGACTTAGGAGCTTTTTGGTGGCCCAGAGCCTCTCAGCAAATAGCTCTGCGAATTATAAATATATTTGTCATCCTCAAAAGCTATTTTTTAAAAAAAACCTGATGTTATTGGAAGGATGTTTTAAAATACCCATCCTCTTATTAAACAGACATTCTTGGAGGCAGAGACAATAAACGTAGTAATGCAAAATAAACTGTTTTACTTTTCTTTTAAGAACATCACTGGAAAAACTTTTTGGAACTGCATGTTGGTTGGGCCTTGAAGACTGTCTACAGCTGTCAAGAGAATTCTTCAGAAAATGGATGAACCATCCAAAGAATGAGTGAGAGTAATGTTGTAATTTCCCTTGTTTCTGTTCTATTTCAGCACCAATAATTTATCTCTTAATACTCTCACTATGGGATTGATCATTTTGCTTTCACTTTCTCTCTCCTACTATTCTTTTCAAATATCTTTTTTATTTTTATTTTTCGTATTATTTTCCAATATAGATCTGCACATAGCAATAGAAGACTAGAATTTATACAGTGAAGTGTCACCCAGGATTTTCCATTGCCAATGCATTCTCCAATAAGCGCTTATTTTAACTCTCTGTGCTTGTTTTGAGTCTTATAATGTAGGTCATTCTTCATGATTTTTATCACTGTTATATATCTAAGTTCATCAGAGCATGTGTCTGTCTCTGAGTTTGCAGTCTCCCTGAGTGCTGAGATTAAGATTCTGTCATTTTGGTTTATTATCTCTACCATTTCCGGTGGTCTGTTTGGAAATGCAAATAATGAGATACAAGACCAAACTAAATTATCAATACATACTATTTATATAATTCCAATTTATTTCTCCCTTAAAACTCCTTAGTTTCTAAATTAATTTATTGCTCTCTTCTCGTGGTATTAACACTAATAACAGTTCCCACAACTGCCACTCTAGATCCCTACTGTTGATCTTTATATCTGAGATCTCAAATATTTTTTCTGGATTTATATTTTTAAATACATAACAACACAGATAACTGTATAACTTAACTACTATGACAGATGTCATTGCATGTTATACCTTACAGAATACCTTATCCAATTAAAAATGTGATCTTATGTTATGGCATTGCCTTGGGAAATGATAAAGAATGGGACTTTTTGTTAAGTATCTACACTAACAAAACAAAGGAAGAAGAAAGAATTCAACTTGCTTATGCTCTGAGCTGCAGTAAAGACCCATGGATACTTAAGAGGTGATTATGATCAACTTACCTTGAAAGTCCCCGGGGCAGGAATGCACTTAATAAACCAAAGGGGGAAAAATAGAAACGTACTAAAGTAAGAATTTAAACAATGCCTATTTGTGCATTACTAGCTTAGAACCATATGGGATTTTAATTCCCTTTATTTAAATTAACATTTTATATTGGATTCCTGGTTTGTTTGTTTTTTTTTTTTTGAAATGCACTATTGCAGATATATGGAATATGCCATCATTACATCTCCACTCAATTTTAATGAAACAAACATAATTGAAGTTGTGGCAGCATCTGAAGTTGGCCGATACATCGCAAAGGACTTTTTAGTCAACAATTGGCAAGCTGTGAGTGAAAGGTAAGAAGGAAACTAAGATCTCTGTTTTATTTAGGTCACTGGAAGCTCTGCTTTCATCTGAGTAGGTCACAAAAGTCCTTTGCATTGATTAGAAAAGTTGTGATTTTTCTTACATTTAATCTCAGCACAGTCTGGCTGTTATAGAAGACAAGGTCACTTACCCTCAGTTCTGGTTTTCTGTATAAAAATGGATTTGCATGGGAATGCTTATTTGCCTCAGTTTCCCATTGTGCCCACTAAGGAGTTTGTCTTAAGAGACACAGATTAGAGCAAGTCACTTTTTTGTATGAGCGTACACCATCCATTCATTTATTTTGTGAAGTACATCCTATCTTTAAGGAACAGCAATGCCCATTACTACATTGATCTGGATGCTGCTAATGTCTTTTATTTTATTCCCATGATATATATGGGTTGTAGATCTTTGAACTTTTTACCTTTCTCGTCTTTTAAGGTTAAATCTGCTTGCTTCATAGCCCCTCTATTGGGTAAAATATGCATTAACATGATGGCTGATTTTTCTAGAACATTACTAACCATACATTCTTAAAATCCGTTTCAGAGATTCAAACCTTACAAGGTTGTCTGTTAGTTATGGCTCTCTCTTCCTGGAGCTTACCACAAAATCTTTGTCCCTGTGGCCACTCCAGGTCTGACATGTCTGGTTTTGCCTGTTCTGTGAAGCCTGGCTTTGCCTCGCTTGTGAGTCCATCCGTCTGTTCTTTTGCTGCCTTGGTCAGTTTGCCTAAAGTCACTCACCTCAGCTACAGATCTTGGCTGCTGTTTTCCAAAGACTTCTGCTGAACTTTCTAGTAGCAACTACGGAGTTAAAATGCTCAGGGAACAGCTCCTTTAGGAAACATATCATGATTTGCCTGAGAACTCAACTTGTAATCACCACAGGCAGCCACTCTTTCCATTTCTTCTGAGACTCTTTGCGGCCCTGAGGCAGGACACGAGCTCACAGTTCCTTCCAGAGTTTAATGTTTAGCAGCGCCTGGAACGTGGTGTGCATTTATAAGTGTTAAGAATTGTAAGTATTGCTGTTCAGCCTCAAGGTGAGGAGGTGCCTGTCAGCCCCAGGCAGGGTCTACGTTCACACAGGTGAGCCTCAGTGCAAACCAGAATTGTTCAATTTAGCAGAACATCAGAATCACCTGAGGTGGTTAGTGTAAAAACTCCCAGGCCCTACCCACCCCTTCAAAATCAGAATCTGCCTGAACAGGGCGGGGAATCTCTACGTTTTACAAGCTTCCCAGATGACTCTGATATAGCTTCACTTGGGGCCAGCTGATACTGGGTTAAAAAATTATCTAAGGCTGCATTGTCCAGTATGCTACCCACTAGCTATGTGTGGCTATTTAAATTTAAATCAATTGACATTAAATAAAATTAAAAATTCAGTTCTTCAGTTGCACTAGCCATGTTTCAAGTGCTCAGTGTGGCCACTGGCTACCATATTGGACCACACAGATACAGAACATTTCCATCATTGCAGAAAGTTCAGCTAGACTAAGTTCAATTGATCTGAGAGTTAAACCAGCCTCTCAATTCAGTTTTTCCTGTATTATACTATACACAGGAGTCCTGGTGGCACAATGGTTAAGCGCTTGGCTGCTAACTGAAAGGCTGGTGGTCTGAACCCACAAGCCACTCTGCAGGAGAAAGATGTGGCAGCCTGCTTCCATAAAGATTTATAGCCTTGGGAACCCTATGGGGGGGTTCTACTCTGTCACATAGGGTTGCTTTGAGTTGGAATCGACTCAATAGCAGTGTGTTTGAGTTGATGGGTATACTATACACAGCACATATGCAAAATGAACCCTAAAAATGGTTTTGCTCAACATACGGAATAAAGTAAATATATGGTGGCACCTGAGTCACATATTTGGTCCTGTTGGCTTGTGCTGCCAGACTGCATTCTTTGTGTTGACACCTCTTCAACGACAATGAATGATAAAGGCATGTTTCTAATCATTAAATTTCTCACTTAAAATGAGAAGATGATCGGATCATTAGTAATGTTAATAATAGGAGAAACTGGGCGTGGAGTATACGAGAACTCTAATATTCTTGCAACGTTTTTATAAACCTAAAACTATTCTAAAATAAAAATAACTCAGAATTCATCAAAGGCCTCAATTTAAAAGCTACAACTATAAAGCTTTTAGAAGAAAACATAGAGACAATTCTTCATGACCTTGGAATAGGAATGGTTTCTTAAATATGGCACCAAAAGCGCAAACAACAAAAGAAAAAATAAATAATTTGGATTTGTGCCTAGGACTGCATTAATCAAATCTTTAAATTAATTCTAATAGACTTACTTGCCTGTGAATCTACACTATATTCTCCAAACTAGTCTTTATCTATAATAAAGAAGGTATTTGGGTCCTAAAAAAAAAACTAAAGAATGTGCTGTACCTATGCCTCTGTAATACAGATGTTACGATGGGAAAGATTACTCTTAATTTAAGCGACTTTAAGTGTGTTTTAATTTTTTATTTTCAGAAGAAACTTCTTCTGTATTCAGAGGACAGGAAAATGTTGGCAATATGCTGCTAAGACTTAAATTCCACTCTTCGAAAAGTCCAGTGTCTAGCAATTTATTTGTTGTTGTGTGCCTTCCAGTCGATTCCAACCTTACAGGACAGAGTAGAATTGCCCCATAGGGTTTCCTAGGCTGTAATCTTTTCGGGAGCAGATTGCCAAGTCTTTTTTCCATGGAACTGCTGGTGGGTTCGACCCACTGACCTTTTGGTTAGCAGCGGAGCGCTTAACTGTTGCACTACCAGGGTTCCTAGCAATTTATTTAAATGACCTATGTAACTGTATTAAATAAGAGTATACAAGGAATTTTTTTTTTATACTGTAAATGGGTCTTATTGTTATTCCCAAGAAGTTCCTAGAATTATAAATGCATGAACTTTTTAAAAATAATTTATTTTATTTTTGTTGTTGGTGTTGCGAATATACACAGCAAAAACATACACCAATTCAAGTTTCTACGTGTACATTTCAGTGACATTAATTACATTCTTTGAGTTGTGCAACCATCTCAACCTCTTTTTCTGAGTTGTTCCTCCTCCATTAACATAAGCTCACTGCCCCTTCAGTTTCCTATCCAGTCTTTTGAGTTGAGGCTGTCAGTTTGATGCCGTATAGATAGCTCTTAAAAGAGCATGATGCTCAAGGTAGACATTCTTTACTAGTTAAGCTAAACTGTTGATTGGTTTTAAGAAGACTTAGGGGATATTTTTGGTTTAAAGTTTAAAGATTATCTTAGGGCAATAATTTTGGGGTTCATTCAGCCTCCATGCGCCAGAAATTCTGGATTCCATGAGAATTTGAAATTCTGTTCTAAATGCATGAACTTTTAACTGTGACTTCCAATTTTTTTATCTTTTCGAAGACAAAATGCCATGCTCATAAAACAGATGTTTGTTCTATTTCTAGTAAATTTATCTTAGTTCACTCTTCTTCCACACTCTGCTACAAAAAATCTTGCAGATTCAAATAAATTTTCTTTGTACATCTAATACATTTATTTTTAGGGTTCAATTTATATTCACTGGTCTTGTTCAGTCTTGCTAATGGTTTTGTTTGAATAGAGTATAATACTATTAATAGATTGTTAGAAGGAAATTAAAAACTCAGCTTAAAAAGTAAAATCATATACTCAGAATGGCAGAGAAGTATTTACTTCTTTGTACGTAAGAATATTTAATCATCACTTAGTAAGCAGTCGTATTTGACATAAATATTTGCATGTCGTCAGTCTTCATGTAATGATAAAAACAGCATAAAAGTATAATTAGATAAATGATTATGACAAATTAAATTTTATAATAGTTACGTGAAAAGTATTTATTCTGAATTTGCTAAAATGTGACTGATCACTAGCAAATTAACGCTTAGGTTAGTGTTTGTCGGGTGTATCCCCCTGAACATAATTCATGGAAGGAGACAGTAGCCCAATTAGTTTGAAAACTGTTTTAACCCCTGGTTTTTGCACATTCACAGTTGATGCTAACATTGTAAATGTTCCAAGAATCCCTGCAGAAGAAAACCTTAGCTTTCTACCTGCCTTTGACTTTCTAGAATCTTACAGCTGCAGTCCTGTAGAACTCCAGCGTGGAATACGCTAATATAAACAAAGTGTCATTTTGCCAGTAGATCCCTTGTTCTGTGAGAAAGGCTCCTAAGAGAAACTAAATTCTGCAACTCATCTGCAACTGGAACAACATCTATTTATTGTTTGCCTGCCAGTTAACATTTAGGCTTTGGTGGTAGTACAGTGGTTAAGTGCTCGGCTGCTAACCAAAAGGTCGGCAATTCGAACCCACCAGCTGCTCTGAGGGAAAAAGATGTGACAGTCTGCTTCTGTAAAGACTGCAGCTGTAGAAACCCTATACGGCAGACCTACTCTGTCCTATAGGGGTTGCTGTGAGTTGCAATTGATTCAACGGCGGTGGATTTGGTTTGTTTATTTTTTCCTTTTCTATAAAATGAAGATCATTAAATTTGATCAATTCTAAGATTCTTTCCAGTACTAATAAGTTATAGCTCTTCTATGTCAAGGTGCCGATCAAGCTGTTTCTGGGATGTAAAATTGATTAGGATGGGATATCTGATAAATGCTGTAGAGGAGAGATAGAGAGGGCTTTGGGAATTCCGATGAGAGAAAGGGGTTTGAATGTGATTGGAAGAGACAGAGTTGGAAAAAACATCACCTTCTACAAGGAGAAGAGAACAGCAGGAAATGCCTGGAGGCAGTACTGAAAGGCAGGCTTGGGACTGGTCACAATATTTGTTTGACTGGATCCTAAGACTCGAGAAAAGAGGATATGGGGCTGGGAAGATAAGTTGGGAACAGTGGGGGGCTGGGGGGTGGTGCGTAGTGACAAGTGATAACAACCCTTGAATATCATGCCAAGGAGTTTTATTTTTTGTGTTCTTCATTGGTGATCTCCTATTTCTAGCTCTGTAGTATGTGAGGCACACATTGGTTGTGCCTGATGGTGACGGTAGGATGATTGTGAATAGGATGATTGTGAATGTTTTTAAGTTATTGGGGACAGTTCTAGAGTGGGGTGGGGTGGGGTGGTGTAGGGAAGACCTACATAGAACACTATAGCAAAGTTGTGGTTTCTTCCTCTGAGAATTATGGGAGGTGTCTTTCATTACTTTGTGTTATGGATTGAATTGTGTCCCCCCAAAAATGTGCTGCAAATCCTAACCTCTATGCTTGTAGTTATAATCCCATTTGGGAATGGGTTGTCTTTGTTAAGTTAATGAGTCTGGATTAGTGTAGGGAGTGTCTTGAGTCAATCTCTTACAAGACATAAAAGGAGCAGATTAAGCAGGTATAGATAGATGCCATACCACATGGAGATCCCAAGGAGCTAGGAAATAGAAGCTAAAGAGACAAGCACCTTCCCTTAGAGCTGACAAAGAGAGAAAACCTTCCCCTAGAGCTGGCATTTTGATTTTGGACTTCTAGCATCCTAAACTGTGAGAAAATAAATTTCTGTTTGTTAAAGCCACCCACTTGTGGTATATCTAGTAGAGCAGCACTAGATAATTAAGACAGCATTTGGTACTGGAGAGTAGGGTGCTATGCTAGCAAACACCTAAAATGTGGAAGTGGTTTTGGAATTGGGTAATGAGTGGAACTGGAATAGTTTTTTTTATTTTTTATTTTTATTGTACTTCAGGTGAAGGCTTACAGAACAAATAGTTTCTCATGAAACAGTAGTACACATATTGTTTTGTGACATTGGTTAATGTCATGGTTTGAATTATGTCCCCCAAAAAATGTGTGTATCGATTTGGCTAGGCCATGATTCCTGGTACTGTGTGATTTTCCTATATGTTGTAAATCCTGCCTCTATGATGTTAATGAGGGAGGATGGGTGGCAGTTGTGTTAGTAAGGCAGAACCTGATCTACAGGACAGGATTGTGTCCTGAGGCAATGTCTTGAGATATAAAAGACAGAAGTGAGCAGTGAGACAGGGGGACCTCATACCATCAAGAAAGCAGTGCCAAGAGCAGAGCATGTCCTTTGGACCAGGGTCCCTGCGCGGAGAAGCTCCTAGTCCAGGGGAACACCGAAGAGAGGAAGGCCAACAGAGAGAAAAAGCCTTCCCCTGGAGTTGACACCCTGAATTTGGACTTTTAGCCTACTTTAACTGTGAGGAAATAAAATTCTCTTTGTTAAAACCATCCACTTGTGGTGTTTCTGTTATAGCAGCACTAGATGACTAAGACAGTTAACAACCCCACAACATGTCAACCCTCTAACTTCTCAACCTTTTTTTTTTTGGTGAAAATACACATAGCCAAAGATATACCATTTCAAAAATTTCTACATGCACATTTCAGTGACATTGACTACGCTCTTCCAATTGTGCTGCTATTCTCACTTAAGATGAAGGCTTACAGAACAAAATAGCTTCTCATTTAACAGTTACTACACAAGTTGCCCTATGACAATGGTTAACAATCTCACAACACATCAAAAATATCCTTACTCAACCTTGGGTTCCCTATCACCAGCTTCCTTGTCCCCTTCTGCCTTCTGGCCCTTGTCACTGGACTACTGTACCTCATTAGTCCCATTTGGTTTTACGGGGCTGTCCACTCCCAGGCTGAACAGTGAACCTTGGAGATAACTTCACCACTGAGCTAAAAGGGTGTCTGGGGGCCATACTCTCGGGGTTTCTCCAGTCTCCTTTAGGCCAGTAAATCTGGTCTTTTTGGGACTGGAATAGTTTTAAGATGCCTAATAGTAAAAGCCTAGATTACCTGGAAGAGATTGCTGGCAGAATTATGGACATCAAAGGCAATTCTGGTGAAGGCTCAGAAGGAAGTGAGGAGAGCTATAGAGAAAATCTCTATCATCTGAGAGAATACATATGGCATTGTCAGTAGAATATTGCTAGAACTGTGGATGTTAAATGTGCTTCTGGTGAAGCTTTAAAAAGAAATGATGAACATGTGATTGGACAATGGAAGAAGGGTGGTGCTTTTTATGCAATGGCAAAGCATTTCTCTGAATTATGTTCAAATGTTTGGTGGCAGGTAGAGCTTGTAAGTGATGAACTTGGATATCTAGCTGTGGAGCTTTCTAAGCAGAATCTTAAAGGGGCTGAGTGGTTTCTCCTTGCTGCTTATAGTAAAATGTGAGAGGAAAGAGATGGACTTAAAAATGAACTGTACAAAATGAAACCAGAACTTAAGGATCTGGAAAACTCTGTTGTACAAAATAAGGACACGTGCCCTAAAACTCTCTGCAAGGACGTGTCAACTCAATCTTTTGTTAAGGAGATTAAGCCTGTGACTGATGGATCTAACCAACTGCCATGGTAGAAGATCCATCAGCTTAGACTGAAGGGGACAGGAACAGGATGGAAGGGAAGAAAGCTGTCTGCCTCTTGGAATTCTACCATCAGGAAAGAGGCCAAAGGAACTACATCTTTTGTCCTCTAAGGAAAAAAAAGGACCATCCCTAGAGCAACTCCGAGATCAATAGAACTGTAGGAAGGATCACGGAAAGAAGGGTTACCTCTGTTTCAAAGGGTGGGGCCATGGCCTGCTGGGTTTCAAAGAGACAGATCTTCACCAGCTTGGTTCCAGAGTGTGGGGCTGCCTTTCATGACTGCCAGGCGGATGGGGCCACTGCCCAAACCTGAAGGGGCAGGGCTAAAGGTACAGAAGAATGGGGCCTGCCAGGGCCAAGGGGGTGGAGCTGCTACTCAGATAGAGTAGGAGAATGGGGCCACCCAAAGCCAAGGGAGCAGAGTTGCAATCCCAGTGGATCTGGAAGGTGGAGCTGAAGCCCACAGCTGAGGGGCCTCCACCCAGAATCCATACAGCATGGCTAACACCCAGAGTTAGAAGGGTGGGCCCTTGCCCAGATGGACTCAAGAGAACAGAGGGCTATTTTCAAGCCTTGAGAGCTAATGTAAATTGTTCTACTGGGTTTTGAACTTACTTGGTGCCTGTTATCCCTTTTTTCCCTCCAGTTGCTCCAGTTTGTAATGTAAACGTCTACCTTGTGCCTGTTTCACCACTGTACTTTGGAAACAGTTAAATTGTAGTCTAGATTTCCCAAGATGGAATATGCCTAAAGTTTCACCTATATTTGGTTTAGATGATTCATAAGATGAGATTTTAGAGTTGATTTAAGACTCTGGGGATGATGTGATGGGGTGGATGTGTTTTGCATGTGGCAAGGACATGAATTTTGGGAGGCCAAAGGGTGGAATGTTATGGATTGAACTGTGTCCCCCAAAAATATGTGTTGTAAATCCTAATCTTTGTGCCTGTAATCATAATCTCATTTGGGAATGGATTTTCTTTGTTACGTTATTGAGGCTGGATTAGTGTAGGGTATGTTTTGAGTTAATCTCTTACAAGATATAAAAAGAGCAGATTCAGCAAGCAGAGATGGACGAAGATAGATGCCAAGCCACACAGAGATCCAAAGACCCAGGAAACAGAAGCTGAAAGACAAGGACCTTCCCTCAGAGCCAACAGAAAAAGCCTTCTTTTAGAGCTGGTACCCTGAATTCAGCCTTCTAGCCTCCTAAACTGTGAGAAAATAAATTTCTGTTTGTTAAAGACATTCACTTGCAGTATTTCTGTTATAGCAACACTAGATAACTAAGACACTTTCCTTTGTCCTTTTATTTGTTGTGTTCTTAGATTTTTATTCAACCTAGAGACACAGTATGCCATAGAGTTAAGAACAAAGAATCTAGAATTAGATCAATTTTAGGTTGAGGGGACTGCTAAATGTGGGACCTTAAACAAGATTTTTGACCCCCTAAGCTTCAGTTTTCTTAATCATAGAATGGGAATAATAATACTTTGGCCCACAAATAATTAATGTTTATTCTGTAGGGTTGCTTTGAGTCAGAATTGACTCAATGGCATACAACAACAACATTATTATTAATATTTATACGTGTTTTATTGTGTGAGTCCTGATGTTAATCACCTTACTTCTCTTTCTCAGTTGTGATTTCCAATTATGACACTGATAGTATCCCTCAGCAGTGTTGGAATGCCATGGCTAGAATGAAAAAAAATGCCTTAATGTTGGCCTTTTAAAATAATACATATATATAAGTAATATATACATTATATATGTATGTGTATATGCAACATATCTATATAGTTTTATATATATATATATATATATATATTTGTCATTGTTGTTAGATGCCATCAAGTCGGTTCTGACTCAGCAATCCCATGTGCAATAGAATGAAACACTGCCCAGTCTTGTGCCATCCTCATAATAGTTGTTATGTTTGAGCCCATCGTTGCAGCCACTGTGTCAATCCATCTCATCAAGGATCTTCCTCTTTTTCACTGACCGTCTACCAGGCATGATGTCTTTCTCCAGGGGCTGGTCCCTACTGATCACATGTCCAAAGTATATGAGTTGAAGCCTCGCCATCCTCGTTTCCAAGGAACACTCTGGCTGTATTTCTTCCAAGACAGACTTGTTTGTTCCTCTTGCAGTCCATGGTATATTCAGTATGCTTCACTAACACCATAATTCAAAGGCATCGGTTGTTCTTCGGTCTTCCTAATTCATTGTCCAGCTTTTGCATGCATATACTATTATTGAAAATATCATGGCTTGGGTCAGGCGCACCTTAGTCCTTAAGGTGACATCTTTGCTTTTTAATACTTTAAAGAGGTCTTCTGCAGCCGATTTGCCCAATGCAATACATTGTTTGATTTCCTGACTGCTGCTTCCATGGGCGTTGATTGTGGGTCCAAGTAAAATGAAATCTTTGACAACTTCAATCTTTTCTCTATTTATCATGATGTTGCTTATTGGTCCAGTTGTGAGGACTTTTGTTTCCTTTATGTTGAGGCGTAATACATACTGAAGGCTGTAGTCTTTGATCTTCATCAGTATGCTTCAGTATATGTGATAATTATAGTTTTCACAGCAACCTGTGAAATAATTACCAGTTAATAACCAAGACTCAGAGGTTAAATAATTTGCCCAAAGCCAATACTCAGTGAATGAAAGAGCTTGTACCCATGTCCTCTGGCTCTGATTCTTGGCCTCTGTCCTTACTTCCTGCTAAATAATAAGGAAGTGTCAATTGTTAATTTTATGAGGTTTTAATCTTTTAGTGTGTTCCTAATTGACACCTCAAGTGTCAATATTCTTAATAGATTAATGTTATATCTTTTAAACATTTTGAGATGCCTAAATTTGTTCCAAGCTTTAAAAATTGTTTTACTTAGAAAACTAATCACATGATGTGATTCAGTTATCCAAATTCCAGAAATATTTTTTAAAATAAATGTAGTGGCTATTCAGTTGCTTTTTAATGAAACATCTTTAGTAATCTATTTCGTATTCTAGAAGGTATATTTTTTTTTCTTGCGGTGAGCTTTGTCCAAAAATTTGACCTCAGCTGTGGGAGATGAAATCTGGATGAGTTTGGACAGAGGAGCTTTGCACTTCCTTCCATCAGTGCCAGCTGGGATCTTACACTTGGGCAGAGACTCCATGTTTTGTGGGTGTGGGATGAGGGACTGACTGTTAGAGGCAGCTCGCCTAAGTGCAAAAAACAATCTCATGTCCAGCTTTGGCCCTGGATAAGAAGTGATTGATGCTGTTGTTTTGAGTACATCTTCCCTTGCTTGAGAGCATTCATGGGCACGTGCCTCACGGTGACATACAGATAGGCTCATGGACGTTATTTCCATATGAAGGTCAAGCGATGGAATTGAACACACTGCCAGGAACATTTGCTCACCTCAACTAGGCCCAAAATTCTTCCCAAGGAGAGTTCCTAATATGGAAACATATTTTGGAATATTTAATTGAGGTAAACAAATGTTGTCTGGATCTTGTCCCTCATCCTCATATGCAAGACACTGTACTGGTTGCTGTGGGGGAGTATAGTTAACTGTTAGACCAAAGATGATTTTCTGAGTATTTATGCCAATGAGAGAACCTCTACTGACTATAGAGACATTTTTCAAGTTACAGAAAAATCTGTACGTGCGTGCAGCCAGAGATAGATCCTGTGGGGAAAAGAAAAAACATGTGAATGAGGATGAAGCAACAGGATTTTTGTGATTTTTTTTATTATATGTGGTGGAAACGGTATTTGTGCTGTCATCATTCTTGTTAGATTTCTTTTGATTTTTGTTAAAATTATGGGCTTCACAGCCCACAGGAAAGTCTTGGCTTTATTTGCGTATAGAATACAAGGCATGATCAGTTTCAAATTCAACTGCTACCAAAGGAATCTTACCCTCTTCTTCATGAAACACTTGATTTCTTTTAAAAAATATTGTTATATTGCCAAGAGTCCCAAACTTGAAATCTTGTGCTCATTTTCATTTCCACTCTGTTGTATTTCATGACGAGGAAACAGACCCAAAAGGGTTAAGTATGAGTACAAGCAAATATGAGAGGTTTCTGTAGTGCCCGAGCCTTGGAGGACCCACTATAATGACCTGGCAACTGGATCAAGCTGGGTGCCATGGTGCCACAATTGTTGACCAGTGAACCCTGACTGGGGAAGGAGAGCAGATGCAGTAGTGTTAGGAAGTCCGAAATTCCAAGCATGACAAGAAGCAAGAGATAACAGTGATGGAAGTGCAACTGCTCAGGGGTACAAAGGGACCACACAGAGAATCATACCTGGCAGGGGGAGGAGAAGAGAGAGGAAATGCGAGAAAGCGGGGAGCCGGAAGTGGGGCCAGAGGAAAGTACCCAAATCACTGTACCAGCTATCTTGGAATGTTGTCAGTTTTTCAAAAGGATGGCTATATTGTTACGCATTGGTTCTTGTCTTATATATTAAGTAGGATATATTCGAATACTAATGGAAATAAACTTTTCGTAATGTGTATGTTTTTCTTCCGGTGGTGCACTGGTTAAAAGCTACGGCTGCTAGCCAAGAAGTTGGCAGTTCAAATTCACCAGCCGCTCCTTGGAAATCCTATGGGCCGTTCTACCCTGTCCTGTAGGTTGGCTCTGAGACGGTATCAACTCGAAGGCAACGGGTTTTTTTGTTTGTTTGTTCAGCAATACTTCAAAGAGACTGGCCCCTCAACAAAAGTGTCAAATCATCTGTGTCTTAAAATACGCCCTTTTGAAGTTGGCCGGAACAGGAAGGAATGAAGCATGCAAAGTACTCTAATAGGCACTTCAGCATACATTATGTCATTTAATCTCCAGAATAATGGTTTAAAGTATATGTTATTCCCCATTTTTACCAGTTAGCAACTTGCCCAAGGTCATGCAGCTTGTGAGATGGGATTCAAACCCAGCCCTGCCTCTTAGGGGTAACTTTTCTCCAGCATCTGGTAGAAAGAAAATCACACATCTAGCCCTCTAGGAAAAGAGGCCTGGTGGTACAACGGTTAAGTGCTCAGCTGCCAACCAAAAGATTGGCAATTCGAACCTACCCACCCAGCTACTCAGTGGGAGAGAGACCTGGCAATCTGCTCCTGTAAAGATTACAGCCAAGAAAACAATATGAGGCAGTTCTATTCTGTCACATGAGGTCACTATGAGTTGAAAATTGACTTGATGACACCTAACAACAACAGCACCTTAGGTAGGTTTCCTCTGTTTTTCACTTTTTTTTTTTAAGTTAAAACTTTTAAGGTTACAATCTTTGCCAAATTTCTTGAATCATCTCACAAGCCTTTTCTACGTGGTTGATTAAAATGGAGAACTGAGAACTATTTCCTCTTTCCCTTTGAAATTTTGCTTTGCCTGAGTTATATGCAGACTATTTCTTTCTCTCCACTTGGCTCAGGTAGACACAGCTCATGTTACAACTGGGAAATTAAAAAGAACAAAAATCACTATTTTCTTTCACCTTTTTTGCATATTATACCAAAGTAACTCTTACAATTTTTAATTTCAGGTATATATTTTTGAAGTAAATCAATTGTGTTTATTAACCCCAATGGCAGGTCACCTATTTCCTTGTGTTCATTATATTAATCCTATTTTAATTTTTCTTTCTTATTTAATGCATCCAAAAGTCCTTTATTTGCTTTTTTAACTACAGCAACGCTTTGGACAGGTATGTATTTGCTGTTTTTCCATGGAACACTTCATGGCTGTTTTTTTTAGATGATTCTCATTGGATATTCAGGAACATCAAACTAAAGGGGAAGTTTTTATTACCATGCCTGTTTGAGGGAGTGCAAAAACAGCCATGGTACTTAGCCTTCAGTGATCACTTACCTTTTGAGGGTTTCATAAGATAGGGACCCTCTCTCCAAAAAGCACCCACAAATACAAAATTTTATATAGGCTTTCAGAGTGTTTTAGTCAGAGAGTCTGAAATTGGTCCTGTATTAACTACTATTCTTTAAGGGGCATAAATTGCATATTTATTTACTCCCTTATACATTTTCTTAATTTGAAACCTGTGGCATGCATTCTAACCACCTCTCTTAAAAGGATAAGAACATTTGTTTTTTAGAAGAGTTTTTATATTTAAATAAAACTGTTAAAATTACGTGTTACACAAATAATTATTTAACTATACATACTTCTTTAGTGTTAATAGAATTTTCTATGTAATAGATTTTCTGTTAAAAGATGCAGCTAAACTAGTTCATACATGTTTTTGCTTAGATTTGCGAAATAGGAATTAATGAAGACTGTATACTTAGCATTTATCTGCTGTATAAAATACAGCTTTATCTTGCAAACCACTTTCCATTCCTGATTAGCGTCTTGTTGCTTTGTAGGTATGGAACACAATCATTGGTTACTTTAATGTATATTATAGGGAGAACCATAAGTACAGATTTGCAGATCATGGAGGTAAGTATTTTAAACATTGTAAAATATAATGATAACTTGGAAACCACTTTTTATATAATTTGGAGTTGCTAAAATTAAAAATAATATGCTTATCTGAATTGTTACATTCTATGTTCCCAGGGATGCTATTATCACTGTGAATGAAGTGTTGTTGCTGTTGTTTTAATCATATCCTGCTCCTAAAATAGAGACTGTTCTCATTCATGGAGGTTTGGACTTTCTCACCTGAGTTATTGCAGTAGACTCTGGTCCCAGCTCCCTGCCCCAGGCTGGTCTTCCCTCCATCCCATCCTTCACATTGCTGCCAGTCATTGCCCTACTCCGAGATTGTCCACAGCTCTTCATAATTTCCAGAAGAAATTTTAAAATCTTTTCATTAGCACATGAGACCCTTCATGATCTGGCCCCTGCCTTACTCTCTAGCTTCATTTTTGCCCACCCCCACCACTGAGAGTCAGAGAGCAAGAATGACAGGTAAATGCCCCCCAGGCACCCTCCCTCTAGCTATATTGAGCCACTTACAGATTTTGTTTGTATCACGTTGTTTCACACCTTTGATTTTAAAATGTTCTGTTATCCATAATAGCTACAAAATGGACTCAAACATACCAAAGATCATGAAGATGTCACAGGATGGGGCTATGTTTCATTCTGTTATATAACAACAACAGATTTCAGAAATGCTGTATCTTCTGTCTCGGGCATTCTCCTAGTCCATGACCTTGGCTGATCATTCCTAATCATCCTTTTAGATCCTGCTCCAGCCACCTATTCTAAGAATATTTTCATGAGCTGATTTACACCTCCCCCTCCTCTGTGCTTGCAAATCATCCTGTGAATATCTTTATCACAGCACTTATCACATTATACTACAGTTGTATAAATATGTCTACCCCATGGGGTTACAATGAGCTCCTTGAGTACTGACACCATATCTTAATTATATCTGTATTCTAGAGCTTGATATTGGGGCTTGCCATTTCTTGACTCTGCTTTTCTCTGGGCTGAACTTCTTCTTAGGTGGGCTTTCTCCACATGGTAGCAAGTATAGCTCTACTCTTACACGATCCTTAGCTCCCTCATCACCCAGCATCAAGTTTCAGTCCTGAAAAAATCCCACTTGGGTCACATGCACCAATCACTATATGGGTGTGTGTATGTGTATATGTGTGTGTGGGGAGGTGTGTATATGTGAAATACTCTGATTGGCCTAGCCTGGGTCATGTACCTACACTTGCAGCCAGTCCCACCCAAACCACAGGCACTGGGAGGGAAGAGGCATAGTTCTGGAAAGAAAAGGTGATTCTGTAACCAGAAATTAAACTAAGGGAACAAAAGCAAATGTCTCCAAAAAAGTGCCATACACACATGGCGTAAAACAAGAGCAAAATATAAATATAGCCCCTACACACCCAGTAAAACCCAAAAACAAAACCCACCGCCACTGAGTTGATTCTGACTCATTGTGACCCTATAGGACAGAGTAGAACTGCCCCCATAGGGTTTCCCAGGCCTTCTAGAAGCAGACTGCTACATCTTTCTCCTGCAGAGCAGTTGGTGGGTTTGAACTGCTGACCTTTCAATTAGCATCTGAGCGCTTAACCACTGTGCCACCAGGGCTCCTTTACGCACCCAGTAGCATAGCTAAAATTGGGTTTACAATACCAAACATTGGCAAACATGTTGAACAACCAGAACTTGCCTACCCTGTTAGTGGGAATGCAACATGGTACAACTGCTTTGGAAAACTGGCAGTTTTGATAAATGTTAATCAGGCACTTATGGCTTAACAATTCCCCTTTCAGGTTTTTACCCAGGAGCAATGAAAACCTATGTCCACACACAGACTTGTACATGAGTTCATAGCGGCTTTATTCACAATAGCCAAAAACTGGCAACCATCCAAATGCCCATCAATAGGTGAATGGATAATGAAAATGTAATATATCCACACAATGGAATAGTGCCCAGCAGTAAAAAAGAACAATTTCATGTAGCATCACGGATGAATCTCAATATGAACATCCTGAGTAAAAGGAACCAGATACAAAAGAGAACATATCGTATCATTCCATTTATATAAAATTCCAAGAAATGCAAGCCAATCTATAGCAACAAAAGGCAGATTAGAGGTTGCCTGTGACAGGATGGGATGGACTGCAAAAGAGCACAAGGAGCCTTTTGCAGGCAGTGGAAATGTACTGTATCTTGATTGTGGCTGTGGTTTCTCAGGTATATTATACATCAGTAAAAACTCATTGACTTGTACAATTTAACTGGGTACAGTTTATTGTACGTAACTTGTATCTCAATAAAATTGATAAAAATACAAAATATAAGTACCAACTAAACACCAGGGTCTGGAACTACATTATTAAGAATAGAAAAAGCCAAAACCAAACTCATTGCTGTCGATTTGGACTCACAGCAACCCTATAGGACAGAGTAGAACTGCCCCATAGGGTTTCCAAGGCTGTAATCTTTACAGAAGCAAACTGCCCTCGGAGTAGCTAGAGGGTGTGAACCACCAGCCTTTGGGTTAGCAGCTGAGCTCTTAACCACCGTGCCACCAGTGTTCCTTAAGAATAGAAAGGGCTATGTAACAAATAAAGGAAAATTAAGACCCCACCCTTTCCAGCAAATAAACTAATATAAGTGTAGGTCATAAAGGCCTGAAATTTGATTCTAAGGAAAAAAAAGAAGCAGTCAGTTATGTAGCTGTTATTATTAGACAGGAAGAAACACTAATTCTGAAGGGAATTATCTTGTTTAGGTTTTGGCCCGCTTGAGGCTTAGCTGTCAGGATGAGATTTATCAGGGATTCCCTGGATGAGAGAGAAGGGCACACCCAGAACATGCTGGACAGAAAGCTGGACTCAGGACTGAGTTTTTTATCATATATTCCAAAGTGTGTCAGTTCATCTTTGCCTCTACAGAACCCAGTCAAGTTTTATTGTTGTTGTTGTTTAATAAATGGATAGATAATGTTTGTGTAAATTTAGCATTGATTAAAGTTCCAAAATTCACTAATAGTAAAAAAAAAAAATGCAAAAATGGATTTACAGTGGTTAAATTATTGCAATTTTAAAAACAAAACAAATTAGCTACTATAAATATCCTTGTCAAAAACTATTAATGCCCAATAATCCTACTATAATGTGTCAGCTCACATTATAATATCTAAAATGATTAATAAAAAGGGAGTCGGATGAGTCCCTTTTCCCTCCCCAGTTGCACAGTTTCCATACTCTTTCCTCATCTCTGGTCTTTACACTCCATCCTGCTGGAAGCCTGGCCTCACTCATACCTTCACACACAAAGGAAGCCCCACTTACAATCCCACAGGCCCTCACTTCCCTCCCACGCACTACAGGAGCCAGATTGTGGGCACATAGCTAATGGTACAGAGCTGTGAGCTCGCAGCTCTCGTTGCCTGGCAGCTGTGGGCAGGGAAGGAGAAGAGTGGGAGGTTTGTTCCTGGTTACTTAACCTACTTTCACCCTACCAGTTGCCGTGAGTTGACATCGACTCATGGCGACCCCATGTGTGTCAGAATAGAACTATGTTCCATAGGATTTTCAATGGCTGGTTTTTCAGAACTGGGTGGACTCGAGTCTCCAACCTTTTGGTTAGCAGCCAAGCTTGTTAACCATTTAAACCACCCAGGGGCTCCTACTTCTTCACCCTAGAACCACACCTTTCTTTTGCATTGTAATTAGGTTTGATAGTCCTATTACTACTCAATTTCAAATGCGAAGCCAAAAAGCCAAACCAGTTGCTGAGTCCTGAGTAGACTCACAGCGACCCTATAGGCCAGATTACAACTGCCTCATAGGGTTTCCAAGGAGCAGCTGGTGGAGTCAAACCGCTGACTTTTTGGTTAGCAGCCAAGCTCTTAATAACTGTGTCATCAGGGCTCCATTTCAAATGCATCAGGGTTTAAATGAGCTTTTCTGAGTGTCACCAAGAGTCGGAATTGATTCAGGGGCAACTAACAACAACAACAATGTATACATTATCATCTTACGGTGTTCTGAGTTCAAATTCACAGATGCAGAAATAGACTTTTGGAATATAACTTATTAGTTGAGGTCTGGCTTATATGTAATATTGAGGCAAATTTCCCATAACTGAATGTTTGACCAGACCTGATGAGGGGCTTTAGCCTATAGATGAATCTACTTGCTAAATATTCTTAAATAAAGGATAACATTTGTAAAGACATAAATGTTATGTACCAGCTTTGAGCACTGGAAGTTGCAAAGTTCCTTTTGAGATAAGAAAAGTTCTCATAGTATTTCTGTCCACAAATCTTGTATAATATCCACTATGCATTCAGTAAATATGTGTTGAAAACCTATTATGTGCTTTGGGAATACAGCAGTGAATAAGAGAAATGAAGTTCCTGTTTCATGGCGCTTCCAGTCTACATCTAATTCTTAGGAGGAGGGGGTGTGGTCTTCATCACACTGAGCATCTCAGTCTCCCCAGGGACACACAATCTAGGGATATACATTTCTACTCATTCCAACTGTAAAATAATTTCTGAGAATTGAAACAAAGTTAAAAACAATACTAGAGATTTATTATTCATTCAATGATTCTCAGATCAGGGAACACACAGCCTAAACCTCCTGTTCCAGAAAAATGTGGCTTCATTGGGGTTCATATAGTCAGAGGGAAACAAAGAGTCCCAGAGACATCAGAGTGGTTTTAGCCGGTTTTTCAGAGGTTTGTTAAAATGTTCTTCAAAATCCTTTCTTCTCCGAAATGTTAGTTTGCTCAAGAAGACAAATGTTGCAGTTTTAGGGGTGGAGGGGAATCTGTTTCTGCTGAGTGGAGGCAGATAACCAGGTGTCTGCCTGTCTGGAATGCAGGAGTTAAAGAGCAGAAACTGTTGATTATATATAAATCTACAGAAACAAGCTAATTACTATTTCTAAAAATAAGGTTTCTTTTCAACTTAAACATTTACTCTGTGAAACCTGGTAGTAGCCATGTTCTTTGGCATGGCATAAGGAACTCCATGTTGGTTTTAGCTTCCACAGCCACATTTTCCCTCTTTTGATCAAACCACCACTAGGAAGCACTGATCACTTATAGATGGAGTAACCTTTCTTCTGCAAAGATTTTACTTCTTGTTGATCGCTCCATTGTTTACCTTATCTCATTGTCTTTTGTTTCTTGTTTATTTTCTTCACCTTGCCATGCTATTAGTCCTCCTCTTCCAGGTGAGTTGTTTTGGTGTTTTCTTACTGGAAGGTTTAGGCCAAATTTGAGAAACTCCTTAGCCAACCTTAAAAGCATTAGCTAATACCTGTCTATCAAAGGGCAAAGGGTTACACATTATTTCCTTGCTGAAAAGCACAAGTGATTAACAGCAGTTTATCTGCAGGGTGAGTAGGTTGAGGGACACAACACTCCATAGAAATTCAATAGTTGATTAGCAAAAAACAACAGTTTATAGTTACAAAAGATAGATACAAAGAAGAACAGAAAGAAGCCAAGGAAAGTTAATATTTTCTTCTACCATTCACCCAAAGAACTAAAGCAATTATTTAAAACATCAAAGAGGGAACAGAATTATTGAGATTTGACAATGTACATTGCATATGGGAAGCATAGTGAGTGACATTATCAGTTTTATCAGGAATATAAACAGAACAATCAGCTTTAACAATGGCACAGGTACCTCCCTGAGCAGCCGTGATAATGTCAAGAGCCATTTGGTTTTGGAGAACTACTGTTCTCATCATAGTCATTTCGGTATTTATTTCTCGGAGCCCATGTGTGATGGTTAAGACAGTATGTCAGCTTGGCTAGGTCATGATTCTCAGTGTTTTGGCACTTGTATAATGTTGTGATCACTTCCGTGTTGAAACATGATATGTGATCACCCCCATGATGGAATTTGCTGAGCGGTACTGGCAGGGGCAGGCCCTCTGGCAGCTCACTGCCCCCTTAGCCTTCATCTCTCTGCTCTCCGTTGGCTACTTCCTTCCTGCTCACCTTGCCAAGGTTTTTGGCTTGTTCTGGATCCAGCAGCTGCCTCTTGTTGTGTCACCTCCAGTTCTTGGGACTTGAGCTGGCAGCTTACCTGTTGATCTTGGAATTCGTCGACCTTCACAGCTTGTGAGTGGGAGCCCTGCTCTCCGGTATGCCAATCTTGGGTTCGCCAGCTTCTGTGGCTGTGTGAATTGGGAGAGGCCTCTACCCTGACCCACGGACTTGGGATGTTCTATGCCTCTACAATCGCGTGAGCTGTTTCCTTGATATAAATCTATATATATATATATATTTATACGCTTTACTGGTTTTTTTTTTTTGCTTCTCTAGAGAACCCAGCCTAAGACATTTGATACCAAGAGTGATTCTAGAGAAACAAAATAGTAAGGATGAGTTTTCTAAATTGGTTCTCAAGTCTGGTTAGTCTTAAAGATGTGGATGACTCTGCTTCCAGTAGTAAAGAGGGCACTGCTAATCCATGGTGTGAGGTGGCAATTCAAATACGCAAAATATCACCGCCAATAGATCAGGTATTGATGAAAGGTGAGGCTCTGGGTGATTGCACATATACCTTTCTACAATTTTGTCATAATGAGAAGTATAAGGAAGCTGGCTGGTTGGTCCTACTTTCGCTGGACAAACTGGTGAAAGAAAGAGATGTACTCAGGGATTCAGAGTCAAAGCTCACGTGTCACATAAATGACCTCATAGTTTCCACTTGTGCTTTGAAAGAAAGCCTTATTTCTTGTAATAACAGAGCTGATATTGCCAAAAACCAAACCCAGACTCGTATTGTAAGAGTGACTGAATTACAATGTCAGCTCAATTGCCAACTTTGAGAGGCATCTGAAGTTAAAGTGAGGGCATTGACTGGGAAGAAATGAGATCCTGAAACTTGGGATGGAGACATGTGGCAGATAATCAGGAGGCTGGAGACGCTGAGCCCCTAAATTCCATTGAATCACTCCTGCTAACAGAACCACTCCCATCTGAAGAGATTACTTCGTGTTTGTCAGCTACACCATCCTGCCCCCAAAAAACCATTAGCCCCTCCACTCCCATCTAATGAGATTAGCCCTAGCCCAGCTGCCTCTAAAGAGCCCTTGCCCGAGTCATTGCCTGGGGCATCACCTGAGACAGATGTTTTACAAGACAGTGCTGAATGTTCTCAAAACAATTCTACACTACTGATTCTCGCTTCTAGACCTATGATTAGACTTAAGTCCCAGTGATCCCCAAAAGCTGAAGTACAAAGTGTGACCCAGGAGGAGGTACGCTACACTCCAAAAGAACTACTTGACTTTTCTAATATGTACAAACAGAAACTTGGGAAATACGTGTGGGAATGGCTACTAAAGGTGTGGGATAATGGTGCAAGGAACATAAAGATGGATCAGTCTGAGTTTATTGATATGAATCCACTAAGCACAGATTGTTCATTCAGTGTTTCAGCTCAAGAAGTTACGAAAGGATCTAATAGTTTGGTTGGGTTGCTGAAGCATGGATTAAGAGGTGGCCTGCCCTAAATCGAGTTGAAGTACCAGACCTTTCTTGGTATACTGTAGAAGAAGGTATCTAAAGGCTTAGGGAAATTGGCATGCTAGAGTGGATTTATCAGGTTAATCCCACAGACCCACACATGGAATGCTCAGAGGACACACCTTTTACCACAACTCTGAGGAATAAATTTGTGAAGGGAGCTCCAGCATCCTTTAAGACTGCTGTGATTGCTATTTTATGTAAATCAGATTTGACAGTAGGAAAGGCCCTAAATGAATTAAGACACCTAACTACAATGGCCCCATGGTAGTAGGGGCCAAGTGGTGGCACTCAATCGACAAAGACAAGGTGGGCATAGTTACAGTCATGGACAGCGGAGTCAAGGCAGTAATCAGAATAGTCTGACTTATATGGATTTATGGCGTTGGCTGCATAGTCATGGTGTCCTTAGGAGTGAAACAGATGGAAAATCTGCTAAATATTTACTTGATCTATACAAACGGATGAATTCTAGGTCAGGTGAACGGCAGTCTAACTCAAATCACCAGAATAGAGAGTTATAGTCCCTTGATCAGTTCCCAGACTTGAGCGAGTTGAGCGAGTTTAAAGACCCACAACCCCTTGAATGAAGGGCAGGCTGGGTCTCCTTGAGGAAGGACTCCAATACACTGCCAAAAGTTTATACTGTTAATCTCTCTCCCAGCCTTCCCCAAAGGGATCTACGGCCTTTTATGAGAGTGACTGTTCATTGGGGAAAAGGAAATAATCAGACTTTTGAGGGATTACTGGATACTGGCTCTGAACTGACACTAATTCCAGGAGACCCAAAACATCACTGTGGCCCACCAGCCAGAGTGGGGACATATGGAGATCAGGTTATTAATGGAGTCTTGGCTCATGTCCATCTCACAGTAGGTCCAGTGGGTCCCCGAACCCATCCTGTAGTGATTTCCCCGGTTCCAGAATGCATAATTGGAATAGATATACTCAGCAACCGGCAGAACCCCCATATTGGATCCCTGACAAATGTACTAAGAGCTATTATGGTAGGAAAAGCCAAGTGGAAGCCATTAGAACTGCCTCTACCTGGGAAAATAGTAAACCAAAAGCAATACCACATTCCTGGAGGGATTGCAGATATTACTGCCACCATCAAGGACTTGAAGGATGCAGGGGTGGTGATTCCCACCACATCCCCATTCAACTCACCTAGCTGGTCTGTGCAAAAAATAGATGGATCTTGAAGAATGACAGTAGATTATCAAAAACTTAACCAAGTGGTGACTCTGATTACAGCTGCTGTTCCAGTTGTAGTTTCATTCCTTGAGCAAATTAATACATATCCTGGCACTTGGTATGCAGCTACTGATCCGGCTAATACCTTTTTCTCCATACCTATTTCAAAGGACCACCAGAAGGAGTTTGCCTTTAGCTGGTAAGGCTGGAAATACACCTTCACTTGCCTACCTCAGGGCTACATCAACTCTCCAGCTCTATGTCATAATTTAGTCTGCAGGGAACTTGATCACCTTTCCCTTCCACAAGATGCCACACTGGTCCATTACATTGATGCCATTATGCTGATTGGACCTAGTAAGGAAGAAGTGTCAATGACTCTAGACTTATTGGTAAAACATTTGCGTGCTAGAGGGTGGGAAATTAATCCCACAAAAATTCAGGCACATTCCACTTCAGTGAAATTTCTAGGGGTCCAGCAGTGTGGGGCATGTTGAGACATTTCTTCTAAAGTGAAAGATAAGTTATTGCATCTGGCTGCACCCACAACTAAAAAGGAGGCACAGCACCTAGTGGGCCTCTTTGGATTTTAGAGGCAACATATTCCTCATTTGGGTGTGCTACTCTGGCATATTTATCAAGCGACTCAAAAAGCTGCTAGTTTTGAGAGGGGCCCAGAACAAGAGAAGGCTCTACAACAGGTTCAGGCTGCTGTGCAAGCTTCTCTGCCACTTGGACCATATGATCCAGCTGATCCAGTGGTGCCTGAAGTTTCCATGGCAGATAGAGATGCTATTTGGAGTCTTTGGCTGGCCCCTATTGGTGAATCACAGTGCAGACCCTTAGGATTTTGGAGCAAAGCCCTGCCATCCTCTGCGGGTAACTACTCTCCTTTTGCGAAACAGCTTTTGGCTTGTTACTGGGCCTTAGTAGAGACTGAATGCTTAACCATGGGACACCAAGTCACCATGCAGCCTGAGCTGCCCATCATGAACTGGGTGTTGTTTGACCTACAGAGTTATAAAGCTGGACATGCACAGCAGCACTCCATTATTAAATGGAAGTGGGATATACAAAATCAGGCCTGAACAGGACAAGGAGGCACAATTAAGCTGCATGAGGAAGTGGCCCAAATGCCTATGGTCTCCACTCTTGTCACATTACCTTCCATCTCCCAGTCTGTATCTATGGCCTCATGGGGAGTTCCTTATGACCAGTTGACTGAAGAAGAGAAAATTCGTGCCTGGTTTACAGATGGTTCTGCACGATATGCAGGCACCACTTGAAAGTGGACAGCAGCAGCACTACAGCCCCTTTCTGGGACCCCCTGAAGGACAGTGGTGAAGGGAAATCCTCCCAATGTGCAGAACTTCGAGCAGTGCACCTGGTTGTTCACTTTGCTTGGAACGAGAAATGGCCAGATGTGCAATTGTATACTGATTCATGGGCTGTGGCCAATGGTTTGGCTGGAAGCTCAGGGATTTGGAAGGAACATGATTGGAAAATTGGAGACAAGGATGTATGGGGAAGAGGTATGTGGATAGATCTCTTTGAATGGGCCAAAGAAGTGAAGATATTTGTGTCTCGTGTGAATGCTTACCAAAGGGTAACCTCAGCAGAGGAGGATTTTAACAATCAAGTGGATAGGATGATGTGTTCCATGGAAACCACTCATCCTCTTTCCCCAGCTACTCCTGTCATTGCTCAATGGGCTCATGAACAAAGTGGCCATGGTGGCAGGGATGGAGGTTATGCATGGACTCAGCAACATGGACTTCTGCTCACCAAGGCTGACTTGGCTACAGCCACTGCTGAGTGCCCAATCTGCCAGCAGCAGAGACCAACACTGAGTCCCTCATATGGCAGTATCCCTCAAGGTGATCAGCCAGCAACCTGGTAGCAAGTTGATTACATTGGACCACTTCCATCATGAAAAGGGCAGCATTTTGTCCTTACTGGAATAGACACTTACTCTGGATATGCATTTGCCTTCACTGCACACTATACGTCTGCCAAAACTACCATCTGTGGACTTACAGAATGCCTTATCCACCGTCATGTTTCCCACACAGCATTGCCTCTGATCAAGGGACTCACTTCATAGCAAATGAAGTGCAGCAGTGGGCCCGTGCTCAGGGAATCACTGGTCTTACCACGTTCCCCATCATCCTGAAGAATCTGGCTTGACAAAATGATGGAATGGCCTCCTAAAGACACAATTATGGTGCCACCTAGGTGGCAATACCTTGCAGGGCTGGGGCAGTGTTCTCCAGGAGGCTGCATATGATCTAAACCAGCTGTTTCTCCCATAGAATCAAGGGGTGGAAATGGGGGTGGCACCACTCACTGTTACCGCTAGTGACCTACTCACAGGATTTTTGCTTCCCGTCCCCATGACCTTATGCTCTGCAGTTCTACAGGTCTTAGTTCCAAAGGGAGGAATGCTCCCACCTGGAGACACATCACTGATTCCATTGAACTGGAAACTAAGAATGCCACCTGGCCACTTTGGGCTCCTTATGCCTCTGGCTTAACAGGCAAAGAAGGGAGTAACCATACTGGCTGATGTGATTGATCCTGATTACCGAGAGGAAATCAGATTGATATTACATAATGGAGGTAAAGAAAAGTATGTCTGGAATGCAGGAAATCCCTTAGGGTATCTCTTAGTACTACCGTGTCCTGTGATTAAAGTCAATGGAAAACTACGGCAACTCAATTCTGACATGACTAATGGCCTAGACCCTTCAGGAATGAAGGTTTGGGTCACCCCTCCAGGCAAAGAACCACAAACAGGTGAGGTGCCTACTGAGTGCAAAGGGAATACAGAATGGGTGCTGGAAGAAGGTAGTTCTAAATACCAGTTATGGCCACGTGACCAGTTGCAGAAACGAGGACTGTAATTGTTATTTTCTGCTTTGTATGTGTGCATCAGATATTTTTGTTTTCTTCACTTATAAAATATAGATGTAGACAGGACTGTGTGTTTTTGGTTGTACATGTGTTAGTTGTATCATGTTAGATGCAAGTATGACTTTGTGATGGTCTTTATTCAGAGATTATGTATGGTTTGGGGAGATGTGTACAGGTGCCAACTTGACAAGGGGTGGACTATGATGGTTAAGATTGTATGTCAACTTGGCTAGGTCATGATTCTCAGTGTTTTAGCACTTGTATAATGTGATCACTTCCCTGTTGAAATTTGATATGTGATCACCCCCATGATGGAATCTGCTGAGTGGTACCAGTGGGGGCGGGGCCTGTGGCAGCTGACTGCCCCCTCCACCTTCATCTCTCTGCTCTCCACCAGCTACTTCCTTTCTGCTTGCTTTGCCAAGGTTTTTGGCTTGTTCCGGATCCAGCAACTGCCTCTTGTCGTCTCACCTCCGGTTCTTGGGACTTGAGCAAGCAGCTTACCTGTTGATCTTGGGATTCGTCAACCTTCACAGCCTGAGAGCAAGAGTCCTGCTCCCCGACCTGCTGATCGTGGGTTTGCCAGCCCCTGCAGCTACATGAATCAGGAGAAACTTTGTGGTCTTGCCTGTCAACCTTGGAATTAGTCAACCTTCACAGACTGTGAATTGGAGCCCTGTTCTCCAGCCTGCTGATGTTGGGTTCACCAGCTTCTGCGGCTGTATGAATTGGGAGAGGTCTCTACCCTGACCCATGGACTTGGGATGTTCTAGGCTCTACAATCACATGAGCTGTTTCCTTGATATAAATCTCTACATATATTTATAGGAAGTACGCTTTACTGGTTTTGCTTCTCTAGAGAACCCAGCCTAAGACACCATGGGTGGAATTATTTAAAATATTCTGAATATATTTAGTCAGAACTTTGACACGGGCTGTAACATCTTCTACCCCTACTTGAGGTACAAAATTAGAAGCTAAATGATTATACCATTGAAATACAGATCTAGACTAATGAACTCTTAAAAGAGGGACATCAGCTGGAAGAGGTACCATATGTATGTATTTTTTTTGCAAATAACATGCCTACGTAAATAATAAGTGCACACACAAAAAATGCAGAAATGATGAATTATGTAAAAAAAGTTCTGGCATAGCACGCCCATGCATATACCGTGCATGTCTTGTGACATTTTCAGAAGTGAATTTCAGCCTCATTGACCTCCATTCAATGGTCTGAAAATGTTACTTTTGCTCATAATAAAGGTATAAGCCATGATCAAGAAGTCATGGATCAAGTTTGGTAGCACCCAAGTAATTGGAAAATAAAAAATTGAAACTGTGCATTTGTTTCTATTAATCTAAGTTGATAGTTATATCCCTGTTGCTTTTGAGTCATCAGTCAGAATCTTGAACCTACTGAAGCCTGTCCATAAATCATGTGCTATCAATTGGAAGCATAAACAAAGTGAATTCTATACTGACATAAGTGGCATCAAGTAGCTATCAGTAGGAATCTCGATTCAGTCAGCATTGACATAATTATCACAGCCATCTTCCAACTCTGGGTTTAAACTGGAGGAGTAAATAAAGCAAAACTGATACATGATCGCTCCTGAATCAACAATTCATTACGAAAACCTTACCAGATCATCTTAAGTGAAACCATTAAGCTATATTAGGTCTGCTTATTTCATAGTCTAATTATGTCTCATTAGCACCAATGGCTTTGATCAATGATCATAAGTCACCTTAGTCATATACTTGCTAGCATATAAAAAGATCCTTGCTACTTGTACACATCACATTTGAATTTTATGATCTCTCTGCTAGAACTGGGGCCCTGGTGGTGGAGTGGTTAAGCATTTGGCTGCTAACCAAAAGGTTGGCAGTTTGAATCCACCAGCTGCTCCTTGAAAAGCCTATGGAGCAGTTCTACTCTGTCCTATAGGGTCACTATGAGTCGGAATTGATTCAACAGCAACAGGTTTACTAGAACCAGCCAGTTATCGATTATATTGGGCACATTTTTTCAGTTTATAAATCTAAATGTTATAAATCTTTAGGATCATGGCAGGAATTAAATGCAAGTCCTACACCATCAACTTCAAACTGAAAGTCACTGTGAGGGTGGAAGAAACAAACAACAGAGCAGTAACAAGAAAGTTCAAGGCTATAGAGTCACCCATTCACAAATGGAGAAAGGAGAAAAAGGAGCTGGAGAAAATGTGCATGCCATGGGCCCAAAGTGAAATGACCTGAGTTGGAGAATGACTTGAAAGAGTGGATTATTTCTCGAAGGGAAAGAAGCAAGCTGTCTCTACTGTTGCAATTCAGATCAGAGAGAAGCATCTGGCAAATGAAAGAAGTATCCCAGATTTCAAGGTGAGTTTCATCTGGATTTCTAAATTCATGAAAAGGAATGGCTTTTCTGTGAGAATGAGAACCACTGTAGGCCAGCAACTTTCAAATGACAGGGAGCAAAAGATGGTCAATTTCCGTGAATTTGTCATCAGAAAAATCTCTGAACTCGGTATCTCTGCAATGGATGTAGTTAATACGGACGAGGTTCCGACGTCTTTTGACATTCCAGCCATCAGGACTACTGCTTCAGGTACAAAAACTGTAGCAATTACAACCAGTGGGCACAAGAGGGCTTGCTTCACTGTAGTCCTCGGTTGCACTATGAGTGGGGTGAAATTTAAGCCGATGGTAATTTTCCAGAGAGTTACCATGCCCCACGTAAAACTGCCACCAGTGTGGTTCATTGTAATAAGGAGGGATGGATGGACTGTGATGTTATGAAAGTATGGGTAGATAAATGTTATAAGCCAGGCAAGGGGTAGGGGGTTCTTTTTGAAGAAGTCTTTGCTAATTTTCAATGCCATGGCTGCTCACAAAGAAAAAAAATGTTCAAAATATATTAACTCAACTGATGCCCATATAGCAGTCATGCCTGGTGGTCTTACCTGCAAGCTGCAGCCACTAGATATAGCAGCCAACCACTTATTCAAGACTTTCGTGAGAAGAGAGAGGAATGAATGGATGCAGTCTAGGATTCATGAGTTCACACCATCAGGATGACTGAAGCAGGTGATGTTTACAGAAGTCTGCAAGCGGGTGCCTTCTGCTTGGGGGAAGATAACCCCAGAAACCATCCACAATGGTTTCAGAAAGGCTGGGATTGAGTAACAGCAGAATACTGACGACGAAGATGAAGAGGCCAAAGGCAGTGATGGTAATGACATCAGTTCAGAAGTCATGGAAGAGCGTCTACAGGCAGTTCTGGGATATTTCAATGATGATAGTGACAAGGGATCAGACTTTGATGGGTTCCAGGAATCAGATTATGATGATGATGATGATGGTAATGAATGAATAAACTAAAATGGCCTATTTTAAGATGAAAACACAATTTCTTATTGTGACTTTTATTTGTTGATTTCAAAGATACTGATTATCAATTATGTTTCAGTTTAAGATTGATGAAAGCAGTAAAATATAAACAGTATCTTATTCTTGCAGTTTTAGTCCTAGGATCATTTCTTACTTACTAATTTCTAGCTCTTCATGCATTCATACTCTTTGTTTTCAACATGGCTTCCCATTTCCATCATGAGCCCATTCAGTTCACCATTGGTTGCATTGGTTTAAGAGAATATCCACCTTAAATGAAGTTTCCATGAAATCAGTTTTATCCCAGAAACATTAAATCCATTGGACAGGAAAAAAAAAGAAATTTAAGTCAGCAACATGTAAAAAAATACTGGTATAGCACACTTATGAAAATAATGTGCAGAAGGTATATGGTTTCCAAAAAACTTATAACGTGCATGTTATTTGTGTAAAAATATGGTAAGTTAGTTAATATTTGGTCTGGGTCCAGCTCAATCCTATAGTACATGTGTTAATCCATCCAGATGTGAGCCAACGCCAAAGATTAGAGTCACATAATAAGATGTGCCCTTTGGGCTAGTCAAATAGTAAGAATCAGGAGATGAGAAAAATCTTTACCATAGGCTATTCTGTAGTCAGCATAGTGTTGTTAGTTACTGAAATAGCTGATTCTTACATTAAAAGAGGGAAAGAAATTTAAAAAACAACGATTTCTTATATCTAGAAAATAGAACACTGAACAGCAAAATTCTCATATAAACCCCATTGTAATCTTTTAGTTTTCTCAGTCCTATGTTGTTAATTTTGGTTCCATGCAATTCTGGATCAGCAGCAGTCTGAAAACTTCATCAGTTTCTACATAAGAGTTCTAGATATCTTGATTCAGTCCAATACTATCCATGTTCAAAATATTAAAGTCCTTTTCATAAGTCTGATATACTCTATTTTTGTTGAAATATTTTGGTCAAGTGTTTTCAGTGAATCAGCAAAGTAAAACTTATCTGCAGATGACAAACTTAAAAATGGCCATGTTTAATAATAATAACTTATAATAATAATTCTTAAAGGTGAAAGACTTGATGGGATTTAACTACAAAAGTAATGCGAAACCAAATAAAGTCAATTAAAAAAAAAACCTTAGACAAAAATATCTCTAAACATGATTAAGCTTATTTTCAAAGAGCTTCAGATATAACACATAATAATCTTGAGAAATAATACTAAATAATCAGAAGATAACAAGAATATATCAAGATTATCAAGTCTCTAAACATCTGTATAGTAATAAAAACTCCATGGGTAAATGATGTGAATTCCCCAGTTAAAACCATTGGCTTTGATGATGCTAGATTAAAAGGAAAAAAAGTTTCAACTAAGTTAGCGATTGAAATAATAAAATTATGCAATAATATTGTATGTTTGCTGTCTAATATCAGGCAGATATCACTGACATAAATTTTAACCCAAAGAAAATTTATTGCTTCTTCTGACTTGACATGTTTCATGCAACTCATAACACAGTAAATAAACTTTTTTTTTTTTTTTTTATAGCACTTTTCTCTTTAAGAAATAGAAACAAATCTTTTGTGGCTTTCCTCGAAGTTTTGAAGTTGTCAGGAGTTTATCATGGGTCACTGAGAAACAACACTTGAGATATTTAACCAAAGATCTTAAAGATAAAAACCTTAGCTTTTTCCAAAGCCATGTGGCTTGGTTTCTGACTCAGGAATTTATTCTGTTGAACCTTTGCCTTCAAGGAAGATTGCACAAACAATAAAATTAACTCTTTAACCGAGTGATCAAAGAAAATTTTGTTAACAGCGAGAAACCCAATTCTTTGCTTTATACGCTATTTGACATTAAAGCTCTTAAAAACTCTCATAATATTAACCCGTTAAACTTCTAGCCACAGCAAATAAGAACTTTGACCATATCAAATAAATTCCCTTTTAATAGATCTTTTAAATTTCCTGTCCTTGTTATCTCTTATAGTACAACACTTTAAGTGGCAAAAATGAACACACTTAATACCAGACTCAAATACACATATTTATATCCTTTCTCTATGGCATAAAAAGTAAGAGCCTATACACTTCAATTATAGTGAAATATCCATTAGCTCAATTTAATATCAGTAAATTATGTAAAAATCTTGGAAATTAACTGATTAAATTAATTACAAAACATAATTACTGTTGAAGTAAAGTTTGTCTAAATGGTCTGTATTTCCATTCAAACCTTTACCATTTGTTGTATTTTCTCAATCTAACCTTAGATTTGTCCATGAGTTTTTTACGTTGAGGAGACACCTGATTTCTGGTAACTGTATTAAGACAACATTTTTCTTATTTTAAACCTTATTAATGTCCACATTATTTATCTCATTTTCTTTTGTCTTAAAAAGGTTTTTGCCTGGTTGGGAGGAGTCTTTTCAAAACTGTCTCTGGAGCAGTGTAGGTCTTAGAGGCTCATTGTCAAGAAAGACTCAGTAAATCTCAATTCATTTACATATGTTTAAGTTGGCCTAGGTATTTTGAAACACAAAAAATAACTAAATTAATTTCCTTCTAATTTTTATTATTCTCTTGGTAAGCAGTTTAGCATTCTTTCTTCTGACTCTAGAGTAAAATTACTCCTTTTCCCTAAATAAAGCACATTCCATATAATATCTAGCTTAAGTTACTTAGGTTTTTCTTTTAAGATTTTGCTTCAAGGTTGACATAAACATAAAAACCTTTGTCGGAATGGATTCATTTTCATTAACTCCTGGGAATACTGGGACCATTTAATTTATATAAGCACTTATTAATTATTAAACCAATCAGAGTAAGTTCTTTGAAGGAATATTATAATCTAATTTAAAAGCTTGGCTGCTATCCAAAAGGTTGACAGTTCGAATCCACCAGCCACTCCTTGGAAACCCTATGAGTTCTACTCTGTCCTATAGGGTCACTATGAGTCGGGATCAACTTGACAGCAATGGATAATTTAATAATACCATCTGGAGGTAGGAAATTATTAATTTTCATAACCTTGTCTTTTGCATGCTTTATAGGATCCTTTATAGGATCCAAATTATTCTTTTTAATTTGTCCTTTTTAAGGCCTTTTATACTAATCAAAATAAACAGTCCATCCTTTTCATTGCACTTTTCAAAAAGACCAATTTATATCAAATTTTCTCAATGTAGTTACTGAAAGCTCAACTCATAAGACAGGTACAAGAAGCAGTTTTTCTTGGAAGAGAAAACAAATTAATACTTAAAAGACTTCCTCATGAGAAAAAAGAAAAAGAAAAACCCAGCAACTTCCAGTCACAGATTCCTGAGACAAGACAGAAACTCAAGCACAAAATGAGACAGAAAAACCACAAAAAATTCACCGTCTATGAGGCCAGCTCAAAACCTAGGCTTATACTGAACATCACACAACTCAAATGTATGGGGAACCCAGTTTCTTGAAATGTATACAGCAATTCTTGGATGAGATCAACTCAACAGAAAAACAGGTCCTAGATAAACTTATTAACTTGCTAGAGTCTCACAAGGAGGGATTTTATTCAGACCCTTTGACTAAAACTGAGCATTGAACAAAAGTTCTCTGAAAACGACAACGCAAATGGAAATTCATTGTCCTAAAATGTTCACTGAGATTTCATGTCGCTTCAAGTATATTTAGCTTATAGTGTTTTTGAACATGAACCCCAAACTAGTGTCCCAGTAGGGGGCAAATCCAGGCTCATTTATCAAGGACATTAAGAATCTTATTCTCTCAGGTTGAAACTTCGGTTTCCCAGAGTCAAATAAAATTTCTAGCAGGGAGTCTGCCACAGGGTTTTGTCAGTGTTTTGTTTCACAATGTGCCTCCATTGCATGAGAGTTTTCTTGTGGCTGTTGGGCAGCCTAGTGCTCTGGCCCATTTCATGTCCCACCTTATCCTTTCATGGGTGTTTTTCTGTCGGTGATGAGAGCTGTAAGGTCATCTAAGATGCTCAACCTGTGCTCACATATTTTTGCAGCTTAAAGACTCTGGGATTCCTTTGTAACAACCATACAAAACCTGGTTTCATTCTTTCTGAACCTAATTCATTCTGCCACTAGAGTTTTAGTTTCTTATTTTAGACCTTAAATATACTAGTCTCTCCAATTGGAAAGTTCCCCAAAGCCACCATTGATTTAACAAACTGTCCTTAGGGAGCGCAAACAAAAGTACAAATACAAACAAGACCTAGACTCACAGTTCTTGGCCATATAGTGAGCCAGAGTTCCATTAGGAAAATCAGCTGCTTTCTTGGATTCAGCATACCCCACACTGAGACAGTGCTAAGCACTATGATTCACCAAACTCACAATAAATACTGGAGTTCACACTATCCATCAGGACAGCAGTTCCAAAGTCAACAATTCAAAACATAAAAGATAAAACTCAGAAGAGCTACTACACACAGTGCGGAGCTCAGATTCTGAGAGTTTTTTTTTTTTTTTTTTTTAACCTGAGTGACCCCAAGATAAAGCTGAGATGAAGGAGCCCAATCAGCTCAGCTTGATACCGAAGCCAAAACCAGCAATTAATCTTGGGTTTGCAGAGGCTACGTAGGGAATCCCACATCTCTGAAGCCTGAAATGTAAAAGCATTTCTAAGAATTGAAACAAAGTTAAAAAAAAAAAAAAAAACAACTAGAGATTTATTATTCAATCAATGATTTATGGACTGGGGAACACACAGCCTAAACTGCCTGTTCCAAAGAAATGTGGCAGTATCAGGGTTGATACAGTCAGAGTGGAACAAAGATAGTCTGAGATGTCCCAGCAGTTTTAGCCAGGTTTTTCAGAGGTTCATTAAAATGTCCTTCGAAATCCTTTCTCCTCTGAAACGTTAGTTTGCTTAAGAAGACAAATGTTGCAATTTTTGGGGGTGGAGGAGGAATCCGTGCCTGGTGAGCGGAGGCATGTAACCAGGTGTCTTCCTGCCTGGAATGCAGGAGTTAAAGAGCAGGAACTGTTGATCATACGTAAATATACAGAAATAAGGTAGTTACTATTTCTAAAATTTAGGTTACTTAACATCTTAAACGTTTGCCCTGTGAAACCTGGTAGTAGCCATGCTTTTCTGGTATGGCATAAGGGACTCCACGTTGGTTTACGCTTCCACAGCCACACAACCATGATCATCCCTTTGCAAAATCATGTTGCTACTTAGCATAAACTTTGTCTTATGTTGTCTAAGTGAGAAGTTAGATTGCATTTATCAACGGCTTCTCTGTCCTTGCAGCTGCAGCAGTTTTTCAGCAACATGTTGGAGGAGCACCAGAGGATCACAGTTCATGCCAAATTACAGACAATAAAGAACGAGAATCTCAAAAACAAAAAGCAAAATGCCAGGATAGCTGAGTGGCTGCGGAAAAACACATAGCTCAGTGGCCATTTTCAACACACCTCTTGCATATTATAATGTAGTTTGCTCAGTTTTGTTATTCAATACTTTGTGAGTTGAGGGCTACACATTGTGTTGTTTGTATTTCAGTCACATTTACTGCTCAGAGCCCTGTTTTTCCCATATTGTCACATATGGCCCTCAGGCTTGGTGATGGGTGAGGATTTTGCCTACACTGCTGTATTTTGGGGGAAGATTTCACTTCATCTCGGGCTACAACCTCTGCTCCCCACCCATTGCCATCGAGTTGATTTCAACTCAGTGACTTTATAGGACAGAGTGGAAGTGCTCCATAGGGTTTCCAAGGCTGTAATCTTTACAGGAGCAGACTGCCACATTTTTCTCCTGCAGAGCAGCTAGTGGGTTCAAACTGTTGACCTTTCATTAGCAGTTGAGTGTTTAACCACTGCACCACCAGGCCTCCTTATCTTGGGCTATAAACCACCGAATTTACTTAAAATTTCTTTTAAAAACAGATGTAAAAATAAGAAAGTCTTGCTTATTCTGTTGTGAAGGCCAGTGGAATATTAAATCATTGGCATTAATGAAGGGTGCATTCTTTTTGGGGGGAAATACAGGTCTGCCATAGAGTCACTATGATTCAGAATTGACTGGATGGCAATGAGTTTGTTTGTTTGTTTGTTTTGGATTTAGGGTTTATTTAAGTCAGTGTTTAAAAGAGTCACGAGAAAATAACATGAAAATGTAAAGAAACAGAAATCAGAAAACTAATATTCAGTAGAAGGCAGAAAAGCCAAAGAAAAGCAAGTTGTAAAAATAAAGAGCAGACAATTTTATCAGTGATGTTAAGTGCCTCAAAGGCAAGAAATGTGTCTTCTCCTCCATTTCTCTCTCCCCACAGAAACACAGAATTGCACCACACTTTATTGGCTACTGAACTTAAGGTGTCACAAAAAGGCAAATGATTGTAGGTTCTATGAAGTGCCCTAATGATTGCTGTTGTGGAGGACAAAACGGAGATGAAGCCTCTGCCATGAAGCGTTTGAGTCCAAAATCCTGTGTATCCAAAGTGGGTTTTTCAGCCAAAATTTATATGTAAAAAGAAAGATGCCAAAAGATAGTAGCAACTATGGCCTGATTTTCAGGGCAAAGGGAAATCTCCAAATGAAGAGAAAATAGAAGTAAAAAGCTAACCAGAGCAAAATCCTTACAGCTTTACACTCAGGGGTTTGAGTTTGAAATGTGGTTTCACTTGGCCAAACTGAACCTACTTGTAATTTCAACCAACTTACTTTAAGCCCTTTCATCAGCCACAATATATGGAATGGCTTTAGTCTTGTTACACCCCATTTAAACAGGACAACTAACGTAAATCATTCCTAGTCTAGACATGGTGTGCATATGATTTAATCGTTTTTTTTTTTGTTTGTTTTTTTGGTAGAAAGGGGGTAAAACTACAGCTCTCCTATCTACCTCAGAGTGCTATTGTAAAACTTAAGGAAAATGTTGTAATTAAAAGCCTTTAAAGATGTTACAAAAACTCAAGGCAATGTTATCTAAGGTTTTTTTCACCCTATTTCTTTTATAAGTTAAGGCAGCCACAAATTAAATGTAATACACACTGAGAAAAGTTGGCTTCACAAAACGGCATTCTGAGCATGAGGCTATGAAACTTGGCCATGTGGACAAACCAGTCTACTGCAACTTGACCTCAAGGTCATAGGTCAGAGATTTTTTTTTCTTTAAATTTATAAGTTCAAATTTTGAGCAATAAAATATCTCCATGTTTTAAAATTCCTGCTATGTATGAGATATTTTCTGTGTGTTCTTAAACATTTGTTCTATATTTCCCTATTTCCTCTGATAACGAATCTTATCTCCTGATAACCTTGTCAGCAAAGAAGTCCTCTCAATGGCTTCTCTCTCCTTTCCCTTCCCTCTCCCACTGACCTCTCCTCCTCTTCCATTCTCTCTCTCTGGCTCCCTTTTCTTCCCTTCTATCCTTCATAGTAACCTCTACCTTCCTTCTGCCTGGTTGTCTGTCCTCTCTCTCCTTGGTCTTTCTAGCCTACCTGCTGTAGGTTCATCAAGTACATGTCATGGCTGACACTCAGGCTTGAGGGTCCTGAATCCAGTATTGGGTGATGCCAAGTACTGCCTGATCCTGCCCAAAAAAAGCACGCAGGTAGATCTCTCCAGATCATTTGTTGAAAATGAAGCAAATTCCTGTTACATCTTAGCTTCTGATATAATTAACCAGTGCTGAAGGTATTTATCCAAAATCAAATGTCATTGTATTTGGCTATATGGTGTCAACTTAGGCTACTTTATTCTACTACTGTAGGAAATTCTTAGGTCCCATAAAGCAAACTTCAGTCCAGTTATCTTGAATAATTTGTTCAAAAGTCTAATATAGATCTGAGTTACTGTCTTACTGAGCAACATCCCTCAGTAATGGGGAGCTTCTGTCATATTTTTCCATTTTTTAGTGCATTGAAATAGGAGTATCAGGCTTGGGCATCCTGCTTTTTAGCATTATGTAACATCCATGACTGGAACACAGCAGGCAGCTCTTTGCTTTATTATTGTGCCTGGGATTACTTTGCAAATCTAGATAGATTAATTTGATTAGGACTGTTGATATTATATTTGGCAGCCTAACAATTTCTGGAAGTGAAAGATTTCCTGTAGGTTAAAAAATACAAATCCCCACTTGGAAGTCAAACCACAACTTTCCTCTTCCTTAAAATAATCTTTGCTATAGAATACTTTGTAAAACCAGTTTCCAGGACACTGAAAATGTGATATGTGAAATAATGAAGCAACTGCTCTTAGGAATCCACGAAGTAAAGAGAAGACGGTGCACCATGGGGAAATAGCATGGGGACCAGGTGAGGGACACTTCACTGTATCTGCTACACAGTTTCTTTTAATGTTTGCTCTGATAGTGAAGACAAATGCTGCAATTTTCCTCTCACCTATTGAAAGCTTTTGTCTGTGTCCACATCAGCTTCAAATATCATGCAACGTGGTGGACCTATTGCAAGGTGGCAAGGCCAGCTATGCTCCCCAGCTGTCTTGATTTGCAATCTTGCCTGCCCCCTGCCCTTTTGTTGTTAACATGCCCTTGAAATGGCACATCAGCCTTTAAAGTAGATTTTCTTGTAAAACTTACTGCTCACTTTTTTTTCCTGATGATAAAAGTAATAAATATTTACTGTCAAAATTAAAAAAAAAAAAAAAAACATACTTGGCTAATAGTCCTTCCTCTAAATATAAAAAAAAAATTGGATACTGTACATTTTTTCTTACTTGGATTAAGCCAATTACTCCAGATAAGCACTACTTTTATATTCTACCTTATACTTAGTATAAGAATAAGCAATTGTTGATTGACTATTGTGATAGCAATTGTCTTAGTTAACTAGTGCTGCTATAACAAATACCACAACTGGGTGGCTGTTACAAGCAGAAAGTAATTTTCTCACCCTTTAGGAGGTAAGAAGTCCAAATTCAGGGCCCTGGCTCTAGGGGAAGGCTCTCTCTCTCCCTTGGCTCTTGGGGAAGGTGCTTGTCTCTTCAGCTTCTTTTCTTTGGCTCCTTGGTGATCTTCATGTGGCATGGCATCTGTCTTCCTCCATCTCTTCTTCCTTCTCTGTGCTTCTCTGCTTGTCTTATATCTCAAAGGTGATTGGCTTAAGACACACCCTACACTGTTATGGCCTCGTTAACTTACAAAGAAAACCCTATTCCCAAATGGGATTACATCCACAAGTATAGGTGTTAGGATTTACAGCACATATTTTGGGGGACACAATTCAGTCTATAATGGCTATAAAGCAGTAACAAGTCAGGGAGTCATACTGAGGCAGATTTATCTAAATAGCATAAATATGTTATTACTTCCAAAACCAGCTTGTCTATTAACATCCTATTGTGGGTGCAGTTGGAAACCCTGGTGGCATAGTGGTTAAGAGCTATGGCTGCTAACCAAAAGGTCAACAGTTTGAATCCACCAAGTGCTCCTTGGAAACTCTATGGGGCAGTTCTTCTCTGTCCTTTAGGGTTGCTATGAATCGGAATCAACTCGATGGCAATGGGTGTTTTTTTTTTTTTTTTTTATGGGTTAAATTGTATTCCCCCAAAAGGTATATTGAAGCCCTAACCCTTTATCTGTGAATGTGACCTTGTTTGGAAATAGAGTCTTTGCAGATGTAATTAGTTAAGATGAGACCATTAGGTGGGCCCTGCTGTCTTTATGACTGATGTCATTTACAAGAAGAGAAGACACACAGAGGGAAGGCATAGACGGCATTATGCTTCCACAAGCCAAAGAACCCATGGAGCTACAAGAAGCTAGGAAAGTCAAGAAAAGATCTTCACCTGAAGCCTTCAGAGAGAGCATGGCTTGCTGATCCCCTGAATTTGGAGTTCCAGTCTCCAGAACTGTGAGAGAATACATTTATGTTGTTTTAAGACACGTAAAACCAATAACTAAACCCACTGCTATTGAGTCGATTCTGACTCATGGTGACCCCACGTGTATAGAGCAGAACTGCTCTATAAGATTTTATTGGCTGTAATCTTTACGGAAGCAGATCTTCAGACCTTTCTTCCACAGCACTGCTGGGTGGGTTCAAACTGCCAACCTTTAGGTCAGTAGTTCAGTACAAACCATCTGCACCACCCAGGTACTTTAGTTGGTGGTAATTTGTTACAGCAGCCCGAGGAAACTAATACACATTCCAACTACAAAAAAATTCTCTGACCCAACCAGTTTATACTTATTTTCTTCTACAAAAAAGCTAGCAAAATGTATAGTATATCAATGCTTTCTTTAGTTTGTTAATTAGACATTAAAATTTTCCTCACAATCTTATGCTTCCTTCCTACTCAGAACCTTTCATTGACTTTCAAATTTTCTGTTCTCTGTGCAATGATTGGCCTATCTTTTAAAATGGTACCATTTGTCTTAGCAAAACTTGCTTGAGATCAACATAGTCTGTTGGTCCCACCAGTTCCTATGAGAGAGAGCAATCCTTAATGATAGCAGGGTCTAAAGCCTCATTGGAGAGATTGTCCTAAGAGTGCCCCATAAAACAGAATAGCTATGACTTCTTCAAGAGTATTTCTTTCACACATCGATAGCAAGCAGGAGGCCTTTCTAACCACCCAGCTGCAGATGATAGGTTCAGTATTTATGAATTCCTGTGAAAGGTAGGCAGGGTAGGAGTACTAACCCAACAATTCATTTCTTCCTCTGGTGGATGTACTCTTTCACCCTCTACCCAAAGCACATATCTCAAATTTTAGGGAAAATATACTCATTTTATAAATGAAATAAATTCAGAGAGGAGTTATGACCTGCCCAACTGAAGGCAGCATAATATAATAGGGAAGTGTTATGGTCAGCAGAAAAAAACTAGTATCTGTGGAGTGTTCTCTGTGTGTGATACATTGAGCTATGTGCTAAAACCAGAGAAGTTTTGTTTGTTGGTTTTAACAAGAGGTTTTCAATATCAGGGACTTGCTAAACAGGTGTTAGAGAAGTGAAAAGGCAAAAGAAGAATCCCAAGTTTTAGCACAGGAAGCAGTTCTCACCCCTAAGGTAGGAGAATAAAATGCAAAGGATGGAATTATTAGAATTTAGAGGCTTGGACTAGGGAGTACAGATTTTTGGTTTTTGAGTCCACACAGATGTCCCCATTCCAAATCTCAAGGTCTCACTTCTTCCCATTCAATGCCCTAATTTGCACGTGAGGGACTTTGCAAGGCTGTGAATTCAGCTTGCATTGTAGTGATGCATCCTGCAGAACAGCTGCAAGAAATAAGACATTCTTTCAGGGCTGCGTTAGAAATTCTCTGGTTCTCTGACCATAACGTGAGTTGGTCATTTTCTTTCTGTAACAGCTCCAATGCGCTCTGAGATAGCCAACCCATCGCACAGTCCCTGCAGTCATAGTGGTTAAATGCAGCCAAGGCACTTGCTTCAGTAGGTGTTTCATCATAATCAACCACAGGTGATTGATTCCCTGATTAATTGTCGTACAACCAGGAGCCAGAACTGTGTTCAACGCCAAGGGCAAGACCAAACTCAATCCCAGAATCCCATCTTGAAGAATCTATTTCCTGGATTCAGAGGTTATCAGTCAAGTCAGGAAAAGGGAAACCAGATCAGCTGTTTTGACGGAGAGAACTTATTATAAGGAATTGGTATTGCAGAACTGAAAAGGAAAACGAGTGTCACTCAGATAACACAGAGAGAGGAACTATAGGAAGCAGCTACCAACTTAGGTGGGGGCAACAAAGGGAAGAGGTGGGGTTATTGGAAGCCTGAAGCTGGTGCTACTACCTCCGGAGCTCAGAGCAAGGGCCCCGCAGGGCTGAGATCCAGATCTTCAGGAGGAGGCTCTGGTTAGCTGGTGCTAGTGCTGGTACCTCTGAGGGAATATACTAGGCTGGGTCTGGGAGAGTGGGAAAAAAACCTGGGAATTGAAATCCAACAGCTGCTGTCTGAGGGGGCCTGAACAATTCAAGATGGCACCTGTCTGCAAAGGACTCTGGAAAGGAACCAGAGTACCTGATTGAGCAGTGACCTGAGCCAGGAAAAAACACACGGAACACTTGACTCCATAGTAATGTCAATTGAAGCCCTTTAACTAGTACAAAAACAACCCCATTAACCATTGTTCAGACTCCCCTGCAGACAGGTACATTGTTCTCCCTACGTGTTACCATTATATATATAAACACCTAATCCTTACTATTTTGCACGGACCTCTACCCGGTTGACTCTGATGCGAGATTTCTGTATGTAAATTCCCTAATAAAGCCTTGTCTGATCAATCTGGCTTTTACTGCCTTTTTTTTTCCCTGGAATCTGACTTGTGCCCCTCGGAGCCTCTCCTACCACTGGTCTGGTGGAGTGCAACACTATCCAACCGAAGAATCATTGCTGGGGTGATGCCAATAAAAAGAGGAAGAAGCATGTCCCTTCTCTTGCCTCTACCTTCCGGTGTCCCTCAGTGCCTCCTATTGGCAGAGCCTAACAGGGAGCAGCTGGCAAAGCAGGAATGTGGTTTGTAGAATCCTAGCCCTAATATTCACAAAGCAGAGAATGAAAAGGTGGATTTGAAACTCTGAGACAATGACTTGGTAACCAACTCAGGTCAGTACAATTGTTCTGATTTTAACACATGGCAAGACAGAGGCTTAAGGTCACAGTGCTAGCAGAATTGGAAGCCAGAACTTAAGATCTGCTCTGTAGGCCAAGTACCATTTGTCTCTGCGGGTTTTTTTTCACCTGAATTTAGGACCTGTTAATTTAGGAGATTATTATATGCTGAAAAGCCTTATCTGAGAGCTTTAATCCACAATCTAGTGTACACCAGAAATCTAGGGCGTCAAGTAGGTAGCTCTTGGAAATAACAAGCAGTGGTTCATGCACACCTGGCCATTCAAAACAAAGAAAACACTTTCAGCTCCCAGCAGGCCTAGGTGCAACTTTCTTCAGTCGTCCAGCATCTGGGTTCATCTGATGCCACCTAAGTTCAACCCCGAGGAGATCACAGTTCTGGACCCGATGTGTTCCGTCTACCCGAGGTGCTTGGGTGGGTAGGGGAGAGGAAAAGAAGGATGGGGGGTGGGGAGGGTGGCAGGGAAGGGATTTGGTGCAACATCTGCCCTGGCCCCCAAGATCGGGTCCCCTGGGTCTGTCTCCAAAAAAGGTTGGTGATGACATTGCCTAGGCAACCGGTGACCGGAAGAGTTTAAGGATTAAGGTGAAACTGACCATTCAGAACAGAAAGGCCCAGATTGTGGTGGTAGCTTTTGCCTCTGCGCTGATCATCACAGCCCACAAGGAACCACCCAGAGATAGAAAGAAGTAGAAAAATATTAAGCACAGCAGAAATATCCCTTTCGATTAGATCGCCAACGTTGCCCTGACAGTTTTCACCGATCTTTAGCCAGGGAACTCTCTGGAACCATTAAAGAGATCCTGGAAACTTCCTAGTCTGTGGGCTGCAATGTTGATGGCCACACCCTCATGACATCATAGATGACATCAACAATGGTGTGAAGGAATGAATGCCCATCTAGCTAAGAACTACAAAGGAAAATATTTCAATAAAGGATCATTTGGTAAGACAAAGGAAAACCTTCTAAGAATAATTTTGTAAGACTAGTTATGCTTGAACTTGGAAAAAAAACTTGAGGTAAATACATTTAAATAGGTTGTTGCATCTACTTTGCAGACATTTGGACAGATTTTTATGAGATTGCAGAGGTTCTAAAATGTCTAGCTTCATGCCATCAAATCAGTATTTTCTTATGGTTTAAAATTGCTTTTAAAATTTTAAAATACACAGGAAGTACAGCAAAAAGATATTTGCAACTTTACTGGTATGATTATAGCCCAGGAATATACTTACATTACTCATGAAAGTCAACTTACCTGAAATACTGAGTTTCCGTAGTTTTCATAAAACATGTTGTTGTTGTTGTTAGGTGCCGTTGAGTCAGTTCCAACTCAGAGCTATCCTTTGTACAAGAGAACGAAACACTGCCTGGTACTGTGCCATCCTAATAATCATTGTTATGCGTGAGCCCATTGTTGCAGCCACTGTGTCAATCCATCTTGCTGAGGGTCTTCCTCTTTTTTGCGGGCACTCTACTTTACCAAGCATGATGTCCTTCTCCAGGGACTGATCCCTCCTGATAACATGTCCACAATATGTGAGAGGTAGTCTTGCCATCCTTGCTTCCAAGGAGCATTCTGGTTGTACTTCTTCCAAGACAGATCTGTTCATTCTTTTGGCAGTTATTGGTATATTCAATATTCTTCGCCAACATCACAATTCAAAGACATCAATTCTTCTTCAGTCTTCCATAGTCATTGTCTAGCTTTCGCATGCATGTGATTGAAAACACCATGGCTTGGGTCAGGTGTACCTTAGTCTTCAAGGTGAGATTTTTGCTTTTCAACACTTTGAGGACGTCTTTTGCAGCAGATTTGCCCAGTGCAATGTGTCATTTAATTTCTTGACTGCTGCTTCCATGGGTGTTGATTGTGGATCCAAGTAAAACGAAATCCTTGACAACTTCAATCTTTTCTCTGTTTATCATGTTGCTTATTGTTCCAGTTGTGAGGGTTTTTGTTTTCTTTACGTTGAGGTGTAATCCATACTGAAGGTTGTGGTCTTTGATTTTCATCAGTAAGAGTTTAAAGTCCTCTTCACTTTCAGCAAGCAAGGTTGTGTCATCTGCGTAATACAGGTTGTTAATGAGTCTTCCTCCAATCCTGATGCCCTGTTCTTCATATAACCCAACTTCTCGGATTATTTGCTCAGCATACAGATTGAATAGGTATGGTGAAAGGATACAACTCTGATGCATAGCTTTCCTGACTTTAAACCACACAGTAGCCCCTTGCTCTGTTCGAACAACTGCCTCTTGATCTATGTGTAGGTTCCTCGTGGGCACAATTAAGTGTTCTGGAATTCCTATTTTTCGCAATGTGGCCCATAATTTGTTATGATCCACACAGTCGAATGCCTTTGTATAGTCAATAAAACACAAGTAAACATCTTCATAAACCATACACAATGATAAATATGATTTAAAAGAATCCAAAGTTTAAAATATCAGACATTTAATACATTATAAATTCTAATTGAAGATGTCAAATTTATAGAAAACATTAGTGTTGAATTTATTGATGCATTTTGAATGTTCTTATTGATTTTTTTACTTTAAAAGCAATTAATGTGGTTTTCTTGTCCTTACATATTTTTCTATTTTTAATTTACAACTCTGCTTATCTGAGCATCCCTTTCCGCGTTGGTAACATGAAAGAACTGCATTGCATTAGTGGTTTTCCCTAGGGCTTTTGGGGGATATTTTACAGATTCCATAAATAGAACAATTCTTGATTATGTCACCAAGGAGGTAGGTGTGGACAAAGGCAAAGAGAAGGCTCAGCATAGCTTTTGCTACTCCTATCCTCACCCCATACTTCAATTAGCATGTTGTTGTTAGGTGCCCTTGAGTTGGTTCCAACTCATAGCAACCCTATATACAACAGAACAAAACACTACCCTGTCCTGCGCCATCCTCACAATCATTGTTATACATGAGCCCATTGTTGCACTGCTGTGTCAATTCATCTCGTTGATGGTCTTCCTCTTTTTCACTGACCTTCTGCTTTACCAGCCATGATGTCCTTCTGCAGGGACTGATCCACCCTGATAACATGTCCAAAGTATGTGAGAGGTAGTCTCACCATCCTAGCTTCTAAGGAGCATTCTGGCTATACTTCTTACAAGACAGATTTGTTCATTCTTTTGGTAGTCCATGGTATATACAATAAACTTTGCCAACACAACAACTCAAAGGCATCAATTCTTCTTTGGTCTTCCTTATTCATTTCCCAGCTTTCACATGCAGATTAGGTGATTGAAAACATAATGGCTTGGGTCAGGAGCACCTTATTCATCAAGGTGACATCTTTGCTTTTAAACCCTTTAAAGAGCTCTTTTGCAGGAGATTTGCCCAATGCAATGCATCATTTGATTTCTTGACTGCTGCTTCCATGAGTGTTGATTGTGGATCCAAGTAAAATGAAATCCTTGACAACTTCAGTCTTTTCTCTGTTTATCATGATGTTTCTTTTGGTCCAGTTGTAAGGACTTTTGTTTTCTTTATGTTGAGGTGTAATCCATACTGAAGGCTGTGGTCTTTGATCTTCATCAGTAAATGCTTCAAGTCCTCTTCAATTTCAGCAAGCAATGTTGTGTCATCTGCATAACACAGGTTATTAATGAGTCTTCCTCCAATCCTGATGCCACTTTCTTCTTCATATAGTCCAGCTTCTCAGATTATTTGCTCAGCATACAGATTGAATAAGTATGGTGAAAGGATACAACCCTGACGCACACCTTTCCTGATTTTAAACCAGGCAGTATAGCCTTGTTCAGTCTGAACAACTGCTTCTTCGTTTAAGTACAGGTTCCACATGAGCACAATTCAGTGTTCTGAAATTCCCATTCTTTGTAATGTTGTCCATAATTTGTTATGACCCACACAGTCGAATGCCTTTATATAGTCAATAAAACACAGGTAAACATCTTTCTGGTATTCTTTGCTTTCAGCCAGGATCCATCTTATGACATCAGCAATGATATCCCTGATTCCACATACTCTTCTGAATCCAGCTTGAATTTCTGGCAGTTCCCTCTCGATGTTCTGTTGCAAGAGGTTTTGAATTATCTTTAGCAAAATTTTACTTGTGTGTGATATTGATGATATTTTTCAATAATTTCAGTATTAATGTTGGCTCTCCTTTCTTTGGAATGGGTACAATATGGATCTCTTTCAATCAGTTGGCCAGGTAGCTGTCTTCCAAATTTCTTGGCATAGACAAGTGAGGGCTTCCAGCGTTGTATCTGTTGAAACATCTCAGTTGGTATTCTGTCAATTCCTGGAGCCTTGTTTTTTGCCAGTGTCTTCAGTGCAGTTGGGACTTCTTCCTTCGGTAACATCGGTTCTTGATGATATGCTACCTCCTGAAATGGCTGAATGTCGACCAGTTATTTTTTGTAAAATGACTCTGTGTATTCCTTCCATCTTCTTTTGATGCTTCCTGCATTGTTTAATATTTTTCCAATAGAATTCTTCAGTATTGCAACTCAGGGCTTGAATTTTTTCTTAAGTTCTTTCAGCTTGAGAAATGCTGAGCATGTTCTTTCCTTTTGGTTTTCTAACTCCAGGTCTTTATAATAATGTCATTATAGTACTTAAGATTGTCTTCTTGAGCTGCCCTTTGAAATCTTCTATTCAGCTCTTTTACTTCATCATTTCTTCCTTTCACTATAGCTAGTCTATGTTCAAGAGCTACTTTCAGAGTCTCTTCTGACATCCATTTTGGTCTTTTCTTTCTTTCCTGTCTTCTTAATGACCTCTTGCTTTCTTCATGTGCGATATCCTTCATGTCATCCCACAACTCGTCTGGTCTTTGATCGTTAGTGTTCAATGAATCAAATCTTTTCTTGAGATGGTCTCTAAATTCAGGTAGAATATTCTCAAAGTCATACTTTATCTCTTGTGGGCTTTTTCTAATTTTCTTCAGCTTCAACTTGAACTAGCATATGAGCAATTGATGGTCTGTTCCACAGCTGGCCCCTGGCTGTATTCTGACTGATGATATTGAGCTTTTCCATTATCTCTTCCTACAGATGTAGTCAATTTGATTCCAGTGTATTCCATCTGGCAAGGTCCACGTGTATAGTCACTGTTTATTTTGTTGAAAAAAGATATTTGCAATGAAGAAGTCATTGGTCTTGCAAAATTCTATCATGTGATCTCCAGCATCATTTCTATCCCCAAGGCCATATTTTCCAACTAATGTTTCTCCTTCTTTGCTTTCAACTTTCTCATTCCAACCACCAGTAATTATCAATGCATCTTGATTGCATGTTTGATCAATTTCACATTGCAGAAGTTGGTAAAAAATCGTTAATTTCTTCATCTTTGGCATGAGTGGTTGGTGCATAAATTTGAATAATAGTCGTATTAACTAGTCTAATGTGTAGGCGTTTGGATATTATCTTATAACTGACAGCATTGTACTTCAGGCTACATCCTGAAATGTTCTTATTGATGATGAATGCCTTCAATTTGTCATTCCCAACATAGTAAACCATATGATTGTCCAATTCAAAATGGTCATACCAGTCCATTTCAGTTCACAAATGCCTAGGATATCAATGATTATGTGTTCCATTTCATTTTTGATGACTTCCAATTTTCCTAGATTCATACTTCATATATTCCATATGCTGATTATTAATGGATGCTTGTAGCTGTTTCTTCTCACTTTGAGTCATGTCACATCAGCAAATGAAGGTCCCAAAAACTTGACTCCATCCACGTCATTAAGGTTGACTCTACTTTGAAGAAGCAGCTCTTCCCCAGTTGTATTTTGAGTGCCTTCCAAGCTGAGGGGCTCATCTTCTGGCACTATATCAGACAATATTTTGCTGCTATTCGTAAGGTTTTCACTGGCCAGTTTTTTCAGAAGTAGACCTAAATATTAGAGCCTTGGAAACCCTAGGGGCTGTTCTACTCAGTCCTGTAAGGCTGCTATGAGTCAGAAATGACTCAACAGCAGCCAACAACTTCAAGATTGCCATGCAGAGGACATGTTTTTTAGTGACCAGAATCATCCAAAATGGGCACTGGTTCCAGAATTTTCATCTCTATTAATTTGTTAGATCTCTTCTACAGTCAAAGGTGAATCATTTCAGAGGTACTTAAGGGTTCTCTGTGATAAGAGGAAATGTGTGGGACCTACAGAGCTTCAGAGCAGGATGGTCCATATAGAAGATTCTCAAGGAATGGACAAGCCAGATGTCAGCAAGATGCTGCAATGGGGAAGGGCTTTTGAGATCATATAGTCCATCATTTTCAAACACTGTTTTTATGATGTTCCTCTAAATAAATCTCAATTTATGAAGCCAAAAAAAGTAGAGCTATCCTAATTGATGGAGCCCTGGTGGGGCAGTGGTTAGGAGCTCGCTCAGCTACTAACCAAAATGTTGGCGGTTTGAATCCACATGCCGCTCATTAGAAACCCTTTGGGGAAGTTCTTCTCTGTCCTGTGTGGTCGCTATGAGTCAGAATTGACTTGACAGCAGTGGGTTTGCTTTTTGGGTTTTTTATCTTAATTGATGAAGAAATTGAAGACTTTTTACCAACTTCTGCATTCTGAAATTTACTGAACATGCAATGAAGATGCACTGATAATTACTGGTGATTGGAATGCAAAAGTTGGAAACAAAGAAGAAGGATCCATAGTGGGAAAGCTTGGCCTTTGTGATAGAAAAGATGCCGGAGATCACACGATAGAATTTTGCAAGACCAATGACTTCTTCATTGCAAATAACTTTTTTCAATAACATAAACGGTGACTATTCAGGAGGTAGTTTAAGAACTGATGGTATTGAAGGAAGAAGTCGAAGCTGCACTGAAGGCATTGTCAAAGAACAAGTCTCCAGGAATTGATAGAATACCAACTGAAGTGTTTCAACAAAGGGATGCAGTGCTGGAAGCACTCACTGATCTATGCTAAGAATTTTGGAAGACAGCTACGTGGACAACTGACCAGAAGAGAGCCATATTTGTGCCCATTCCAAAGAAAGGTCATCAAACAGAATGTGGAAATTATTTTTAAAAAATCATTAATATCACATGCAAGTAAAATTTTGCTGAAGAGCATCCAAAAGCGGTTGCAGCACTACATTGACAGGGAACTGCCAGAAATTTAAGCCATATGCAGAAGAGGACATGGAATGAAGGGTATCATTGCTGATGTCAGATGGATCTTGGCTGAAAGCAGAGGATACCAGGAAGATGTTTACCTGTGTTTCATTGCCTCTGCAAAGGCATTCTACTGGTGGATCATAACAAATTATGGATAACATTGGGAAGAATGAGAATTCTAGAACACTTAATTGTACTCATGTGTTACCTGTACATAGATCAAGAGGCAGTTGTTGGAAAAGAACAAGGGGATACTGTGTAGCTTAAAATCAGGAGGGTTGCCTGTCAGGATTGTATTCTTTTACCATACTTATTCAATGTGTATGCTGAGCAAATAATCTGAGAAGCTGGACTATATGAAGAAGAATGTGGTGTTAGGATTGGAGGAAGACTCATTAACAACCTGTGATATGCAGATGACGCAGCCTTGCTTGCTGAAAGTGAAGAAGACTTGAAGCACTTAATGACTAAGATCAAGGATTGCAGTCTGCAGTATAGATTACAAAAACATACAGAAAACAAAAATTCTCACAACCAGACCAATGAGCAACATCATGATAAGCGGAGAAAGGATTGAAGTTGTCAAGGATTCATTTTACTTGGACCCACAGTCAACACCCATGGAATCAGCAGTCAAGAAATCAAACCACACATTACATCCACAAATCTGCTGTAAAAGAACTCTTTAAAGTGTTAAAAAGCAAAGATGTCACTTTAAGGACTATAGTGTGCCTGACTCAAGCCATGGTGTTTTCAGTCGCCTCATATGCATGTGAAAGGTGGACAATGAATAAACAAGATGGAAGAAGAATTGATGTCTTTGAATTATAGTGTTGGCGAAGAATACTGAATGTATCATGGACTTCCAGAAGAATGAACAAATCTGTCTTGGAAGAAGTATGGCCAGAATGCTTCTTAGAAGCAAGGATGGTGAGACTTCATCTCACATACTTTGGACATGTTATCAGAAGGGACCAGTCCCTGGAGACGGACATCATGTTTGGCAAAGTCGAGGATCAGTGAAAAAGAGGAAGACCCTAAAGAAGACAGATTGACACTGTAGCTGCAACAATGGACTCAAGCATAATAACGATTGTGAGGATGGTGCAGAACCAGGCATTGTTCCATTCTGTTGTAGGTAGGGTCACTAAGAGTCTGAATTGACTCAGTGGCACCTAATAACAACAAGAAGAAATCTTTAGGGAGAGGTGGGGCCAAGATGGCGGAGTAGTCAGATGCCTCCGGTGGACCCTCTTAAACAAAGACCCGAAAAAGAAAGTGAATCAATTGTATATGACAATCTAGGAGCCCTGAACATCTAAGGCAAAGTTGAGGAACTGGACTGAGTGGCAGGGGGAGGGAGAGACAGTTCAGAAGCAGCGGAGGAGTTGCCAGACCTGACCTGGCGAGAGCCTGAGCCCTTCAGGCCTGATCAGCTCATGGGTGAGCGGTGAGGCAGGCAAGCAGCCGTGTTCAGGAGGCACGTTTTTACACACCAGGAGAGATCCAGTACCAGAGAGTCTACTCGGCCATCCAGAACCAGTGAGAAGCAGCCCTCATCAGCGAAAGATAAGTACTTGTGTATGGTCTACTGCGTGGATCAAAAACACCCCCCTTAGGGAAAAACCTCTCTCCCCTTTACCTCCCCACTCCCTGCCCTGCACTGGGTCCCAGACCGGCTGCAGCAATTGCTGAGTACCCTGGGCCAGAAGTAGGATCCGTCACATGCCCTGAGCCATTCTCCTGGCCTTGGAGACTGAACAAATTAACAGACAGGAAAAAGTAAGCCGCTGGATCCCCTAAGCCAGGAACCTAGGGTAGGCACAGCTCCTTTGCCTAGGCACAGGCATAAGGGATCCATGGACTCTGAGTGCCCTTCCCCCTGTAGAGACTTGTGTGGGCACATTTCAACAGTGTAGGCCCTCATTACCGCAGAACAACAGGGTATATACCTGAAGTCTAACCTGAACTGTTTCAGCTGTGAAGTGGCAGGTTCTTGACATTGGACGCTGCTCTGCCCATTAAGCAGGGTCTTCAACTACCCACATCAGGGGCCTGAGGACTTGTGGCTCCACCAACGCCACCTAGCCACCTGCGATAGGGGCCCAAGAATAACAGATGCCCCACAGTCCTTACAGCCAACAGCATTGGGTGCTCATAGTCCGGCTGTAAAACCCACCCACCTATGTTCTCTAGGGAACAGGGACATGCCTTCCTCCTGGACACTCGGGGACAGCCGTCAGCCCCCTGCCTTGCTCAGAGTGTGTCCCCCTGCTGCAACCAGATGCCTGTGCCTACACCAATCACTCCTGCCTGTCTAGGACTGTAGGTGAGAGTCTACACCACACACTTGGTGGCTATCTACCTGGGCACCTGAGCTGAATCCATACAGGAGGAGTGGGTGGACTCCTGAGCTCACATACTTAGTAAGAGATCTAACCACCTGGTGACAGGACATTAGAGCTTCAAAGGTGCCAATAATCAAAGTAGCTCATATGAGCAGCCTATTTGGGCATATCGAAACAAAACAAGAAGCTAGGACACACTAAGCTAACACAAAATAAATAAATATAATAATTTATTGATGGCTCGGAGACAATAGTCAATAGCAAATCACATAAAGAGGCAATCCATGATGGCTTCAGCAAGTTCCCAAAATAAAGAATCTAGAAATTTTCCAGAGGAGAAAAATTGCTGGGAATTACCAGAGGCAGAATACAAAAGATTAATATATAGAACTCTTCAAGAAATTAGGAAGGAAATTAATCAAAACGCAGAACACGCAATAGAGAAAATTAAAAAGATTAGAGAAGAGCATAAAGACATCTTTAGGGAACAGATCGCCAGGTCTTTTCTCCCTTGGAGAAACTGGGAGATTCAAACCTCCAATCACTGGGTTAGCTGGCGAGTGCTTAACTATTGTGCCACCAGAGCTACCTACTCTTGAAGTAACCAAACCAAAAAACATGTTGCCACTGAGCCAATTCTGACTCGTAGTGTTCCTATAGAACAGGGTAGAACTGCCCCATACAGTTTCCAAGGAGCAGCAGGTGGATTCAAACTGCTGACCTTTTAGTTAGCAGGCAAATGCTTAACTACTGTGTCACCAAGCCTCCATTCTTAAAGCAGTGAGGATTATTTTTTAAAAATCAGTTTTTATACTGATTGGGTTTTTGCGCCATCTGCTGGAGAACTGTAATTCATTTTCAGAAGTGTCTTAAAAAATGCAGTGAAACCTGTGAGAGTGGGAACTTGACGGGACAGCCTTGTTTTTCTGGGTCTTGCAAGTTTTCCTCCTTTGACAGGGTGCATTCTTACCACTTTTCTATTGCTCGTTTCAGTGGAAAATATTTGAATTTTCGTTCTCTGACAGGTTTCTGCCTTTTTCAGGTTTTACTGTATTTATTAATAGTTTTAAGAAATTGAAAAATCTTCGGGAAGCAATAGAGGATAAAACAAACATGCAGAGAAACATACTATGGTATTGATATCTAGTGGTATTTCCTTATACACACACGTGAACATGTTTTCATTTTTTTAAAGATGAATTTGAGATCAACACTACATTGATTTAGGTTGTAGAGTAGCAGCAGTAAGGGGAAAGGATACATTGTATGTGTAATATTCATGGAGAGTGGCTGCTCTCAGTCACTCTTGTCTTTCTAAACCTAAAGGCTTGACCTGCCTATTATGTAAGGCATGATTCTTAAGCTCCAATTTAACAGGGCAGGATGACAATAGGGATAGGGGTGGGGGAGTGGATTAAGCTTTGGAAAAAGTACCTTATATTGCCCAGACCCACAGGAAACAGATCACCAAGTTACCATTCCCAAGGGTAAATATGTCATTGATTCTTTCTGTTAATAGACATGCATTGAGCACCAATGTGCTCGCTGCTGTGGCAGGTACTATAGAATAAAGAAGTTGTTTAGATACTTCCTGAAAAGAGAGAAGTCAGGTAGGAGAGAAAAGTATGCAAATAACTAACTACAATACAAGCTTGGAAGCTTAGCAGCAGGGGTGTTTATCCTAACTGGACAGTGGGGAAGCTTTCACAGTGGTGATTTTAGATATGGGAGAAGCATAAGTGGGTCCTGGAAGTGAAAATATTTCTGGTGTTTAGTGTCAGGTTAATGGAAGGATGCAGTGGAAATGAACCTGGAAAGTTAGGATTGGATCATGTCATTGAAGGCTTGGAATATCATTTTGAGGACCACAAAGCACCAAAAAACTTTGGAGAGGTGTCAAGTAACACAATGTCACGGGAATTTTAAGGAGGATAAGTGTGGCAGTGATTGGAGAAGATGTGAAATACTGAAGACAGAGAAAGCAGGTTAAGGTCAGAAGCTGGCCTGGTAAATATGAGGTGTGTGAAATAATTCAGTGCGCCTGGGAAAGAGCACAATCTGAAAACCACAACCTATGAATAATTGCTTTTTAATAAAGTAACGTATGAACCCAATTGTGAAAGAAATATCAGAGCAAATATAGGATTCTATGGATCTTGAACAATAAGCAGAGTCTTCCACAATTAAGTAATACACCCTGATGGGCCAAATCAGCAACCCTTTGACTGCTATTGTAAGAAACAGACTGGCTTCCAGAGAGTCCCTGGGACCTGAGAGGCATCCTGAAGCAGCAGAGAAGATGAAGCAGAAAGAGGAAATGCACAGACAAACCACTCTTGCTGTCAGGGTGGTAGGGTGAAGGAAACACTATGGGTAACAGTCAGCTCTGCAGTTACTGGTCTGGATCAATCATAGGAACTGCAGCATTTCAGGCTTAACTGTGAGCCATGTCGTAGCCTGGGGTGGAGACTTAGGTCCAGAGCAGGGGGCTTGAGGAGAAAAATTCCTAAGTTAACACACCTAACTTGCTCTCCCAGTTCATTGCCTGGGTTCCTTCTCCCATTATCCTTTATCCTAGCTGTACCAGAACAAATGGCCTCCATGTAAAGATCACAGACAATCAGAAAGGACCAGAATGGAACCACGGCAAACGTAATGGGGAAAACCTCCAACTAACTGAAAGAATACATAGAAGGGCAAATAGGCCACACAACAGAAGGAAATATCAAACAAACTTCTCCATGTAAAAAAGAAATTATGAAAACATTTCTTCTTTGAAACAAGAGATCAAATCAGATCTAGGACTCAGAAGAGATATGATAAGACAGAAGAAGGTAAAAAGTAAGCTGGGCAGGCAGAGGCAGAACCTAATGAGATTTATATCTTTAGATGTTATTTACATTGGGGAAAAAAAGGAATGAAAAACTGATGAGCTATGCATACAACTTAAGACAATAGAAAAAGAACATTAAAATATACACAAAGTAGAAGGACATACGTAGAAAACAAAACGAAATGAATAAAGCTAAAAGTTCTCTGAAACGAAGAAAAATCTCTGAGAGGAGGCATGAATAAATGGTATTATAATAAAAAAGGAGACAAAACTACAGATAATGCAGATAGAAGAGATAACAAGATATGGTAATAATCTTGACAACATGGAAGAAATGGTTGAGTTTCTAGAAAAATATGATTTACCAAACTGTCTCAAGAAGAAATTAAAAATACAATAAAATAAAACCAACAAAAAAAACCCTACATTCTCATTTGGGATCTGCTTTCTTAACAGTAATGTGTGTATATCTTCCTGTCAAAAAATACATTTTCACAACATCATTTCAATGCTGTGTTGTATTATATTATTTTGTTTACTAAGTTTTTACTCTTCCAACCTAGCGACTCTACAACCTAGCATTAAAAAAAGTTGTACTCCTGTAGCTAAATTTTTGCAAAGATTTTTATCTTTCCTAAGAATAAATTCACCAAAGAAAAATTGCTGGGTCAAAGAAGAGGCCTATTTTTAAGTTGTTACTTTGTACCAAATGGCTTTAATTTTCATTAAGGAGTGATGGGAAGGCATTCCTGGTAGAGAAAATAACAGGAGCAAATTTGGGTACAGAAAGTACAAAATGTGTCCCAAATAGGAAGCAGTTCATGAAATAATAAGTGTACTATGATGTTGTTGTTGTTAAGTGCCATTGGGTCAGTCTTGACTCATAGTGACCCTATGTACAACAGGATGAAACACTGCCCGGTCCTGCGCCATCTTCGTAATCATTGCTATGCTTGAGCCCATTTTTGCAGCCACTGTCAGTCCATCTTGTTAAGGGTATTCCCTTCTTTCACTGACCCTCTACTTTACCCAGCATGATATCCTTCTCTGGGGACTAGTCACTCCTGATAACATGTCTAAAGTATGTGAGACGAAGTGTCCCCATCCTTGCCTCTAAGGAGCATTCTGGTTGTACTTCTTCCAAAACAGATTTGTTCGTTTTTTTGGTAGTCCTTGGTATATTCAATATTCTTCGACAACACCGTAATTCAAAGGTGTCAATTCTTCTTCGGTCTTCCTTATTCATTGTCCAGCTTTCCCATGCATATGAGGCGATTGAAAACACCATAGCTTCAGTCAGACACACCTTAGTCATCAAAATGACAGCTTTGCTTTTTAACACTTTAAAGAGGTCTTTTGCAGCAGATTTTCCCAATGCAATAAATCATTTGATTTCTTGACTGCTGCTTCCATGGGTGTTGATTGTGGACCCAAATAAAATAAAATCCTTGAAAACTTCAGTTTTTTATCCTTTTATCATGATGTTGCCTACTGGTCCAGTTGTGAGGATTTTTGTTTTCTTTATGTTGAGGTGTAATCCATACTGAAGGCTGTGGTCTTTGATCTTTATCAGTAAGAGCTTCAAGTCCTCTTCACTTTCAGCAAGCAAGGTTGTGTCATTGGCAAAACGCAGGTTTTAATGAGTCTTCCTCCAATCCTGATGCCCCATTCTTCTTTATATAGTACAGTTTCTCGGATTATTTGCTCAACATACAGATTGAATAAGTATGGTGAAAGATACAACCCTGACTCACATCTTTCCTGAATTTAAGCCATGCAGTATTCCCCTGTTCTGTCCAAATGGCTACCTCTTGGTCTATGTACAGGCTCCTCATGAGCACAATTAAGGGTTCTGGAATTCCCATCTTTCAAGTGTTATCCATAATTTGTTGTGATCCACACAGTTGAATGCCTTAGCATAGTCAATAAAACACAGGTAAATACCTTTCTGGTGTTCTCTGCTTTCAGCCAGGATCCATCTGACATCAGCAATGTTATCTCTCCTTCCACGTCCTCTTCTGAATCTGGCTTGAATTTCTGGCATTTCCCTTTTGATATACTCCTCCATCCACTTTTGAATGATCTTCAGCAAAATTTTACTTACGTGTGATATTAATGATATTGTTCAATAATTTCCACGTTCGGTTGGATCACCTTTCTTTGGAATAGGCATAAAGATGGATCTTTTCCATCCAGTTGATCAGGTAGCTGATTTCCAAAATTCTTGGCATAGACGAATGATCACCTCCAGCTCTGCATCCTTCTGTTGAAACATCTCAGTTGTTATTCCATCAGTTCCTGGAGCCTTGTTTTTCGCCAAGGACTTCAGTGCAGCTTGGACTTCTTCCTTCAGTACCATCAGTTCTTGATCATATGCTACCTCCTGAAATGATTGAACATCAAACAATTCTTTTTGGTACAGTGACTCTTTGTATTCCTTCCATCTTCTTTTGATGCTTCCTGCATGGTTCAATATTTTGCCCATAGAATCCTTCAATATTGCAACTCAAGGCTTGAATTTTTTCTTCAGTTCTTTCAGCTTGAGTAATGCCAAGCATGTTCTTCCCTTTTGGTTTTCTAACTCCAGGTCTTTGCACATGTCATTATAATACCAGACTTTGCCTTCTTGAGCTGCCCTTTGAAATCTGTTCAGCTCTTTTGTTTCATCATTTCTTCCATTTGCTTTAGCTACTCTATGATCAAGAGCAAGTTCAAGAGTCTCTTCTGATATCCATTTTGTTCTTTTCTCTCCTGTCTTTTTAATAACTTCTTGCTTTCTTCATGTATGATGTCCTCGATATTATTCCATAATTTCTCTGGTCTTTGGTCATTAGTGTTCAGTAAGTCAAATATATTCTTGAGATGGTTGTTAAATTCAGGTGGGATATACTCAGGGTTGTACTTTGGCTCTCATGGACTTGTTCTAATTTTCTTCAGCTTCAAGTTGAACTTACAAATGAGCAATTGATGGTCTGTTCTGCAGTTGGCCACTGGCTTTGCTCTTTCTGATGATCTTGGGCTTTTCCATCATCTTTTTCCACGGATATAGTAGATTTGATTCCTGTGTATTTCATCTGGCAAGGTCCACTTGTATGGTCTTCATTTATGTTGTTGAAAAAAGTTATTTGCAATGAAGAAGTCGTTGGTCTTGCAAAATTCTATCATGTGATCTCCAGCATTGTTTCTATCACCAAGGCCATATTTTCCAACTACCATACTTCTTTGTTTCCAGCTTTCACATTCCAATCACTAGTTATTATCAATGTATCCTGATTGCATGTTTGATCAGTTTCAGACTGCAGAAGTTGGGGAAAATCTTCAATTTCTTCATTTTTGTCCCTAGTGGTTGGTGTGTAAATTTGAATAATAGTCATATTAACTGGTCTTGTAGGCGCATGGATGTTATCCTGTCACTGACAGCATTGTACTTCAGGATATATCTTGAAATGTTCTTTTTGATGATGAATGCAACGCCATTCCTCTTCATCATTCCCGGCACAGTAGACCATATGATTTTCTGATTCAGAATGGCCAATACCAGTCCGTTTCAGCTCACTAATGGCTAGGATATCAACGTTTATGTGCTCCATTTCATTTTTGACGATTTCCAGTTTTCCTAGATTCATACTTCGTACATTCCACATTCCAATTATTAATGGATGTTTGCGGCTGTTTATTCTCATTTTGAGTCAAACCACATCAGCAGATTAAGGTCCACATCGTTAAAGTCAGCTCTACTTTGAGGAGGCAGCTCTTCCCCAGTTGTCTTTTGAGTGCTTTCCAACCTGAGGGGCTCATCTTCCAGCACTATATCAGACAGTGTTCTGCTGCAATTCATAAGGTTTTCACTGGCTAATTTTTTTCAGAAATACACTGCCAGGTCCTTCTTCCTAGTCTGTCTTAGTCTGGAAGCTCAGTTGAAACCTGTTCACCATGGGTGACCCTGCTGGTATTTGAATATCAGTGACAAAAAGTCCAGCATCACAGCAACATGGAAGCCCCACAATATGACAAACTGACAGATGCATGGGGGACTATGATATTAGTAAAAGCAATTTTAGCATAATAGTTATGCTAATGGTAATAATAAACCAAAAACTAAACCAATTGCCACTGAGTCAGTTCCAACTCATGGCAACCCCATGTGTGTGGAGTAGAACTGCCCTATTGGATTTTCAAGGCTTTGACCTTTTGGAAGTATATTGTAGGACCTTTTTTCCAAGGCAACACCAAGTGGGTTTGAACTGCCAACCTTTCAGTTAGTAGTCCAGCACCTATTCATTTGTACCAACCAGGGACGAATATAGTAGTAGTTATTGTTAGATGCCTTCTAGTTGATTTTGACTCATAATGACCCCTTGGAAGGAGTAGAACTGCTCTATAGGGTTTTCAAGGCTGGGAGCAAATCGCCAGGTCTTTCTGCTGGGAGCTGCTGGATAGGTTCAAACCACCAACCTTTTGGTTAGCAGTCGAATACTTAATTTTTGTACCAACAGGGCTCCTTAAATATATATTAATAACAGTAATTAGTAAATATAGTCCACCACTCGTCTGTCAGTTTGTTGTACTGAGGTGGCTTGTGTGTTGCTATTGTTGATTCTGGAAGCTATGTCACCAGTATTTCAAATAGCAGCAGGGTCACCCATGGTGGACAGCTTTCAGCAGAGTTTCTAGAATAAAAACACTCAGAAGAAGGACCTGGCAATCTACCTCAAAAGACATTGGCCAGTGAAAACCTTACGAATAATAGTGGAACATTGTCTGATATAGTGTTGGAAGATGAGCCCCTGGGGTTGGAAGGCACTCAAAACATGACTAGGGAAGAGAAGCCTCCTCAAAGTGGAGCTGACCTTAATGACGTAGATGGAGTAAAGCTTTTGGGACCTTCATTTGCTGATGTGGCACAAGTCAAAATGAGAGGAGACAGCTTCAAACATCCATTAATAATCTGAACATGGAATGTACTAAGTATGAATCTAGGAAAATTGGAAGTCATCAAAAATGAAAATGGAACACTTGAAAATACATGTCCTAGGATCTAGTGAGCTGAAACGGACTGGTATTGGCCATTTTGAATCATACAATCATATGGTCTACTGTGCCAGAAATGACAAAGTTGAAGAGGAACAACATCACATTCATTGTCAAAAAGAACATTTCAAGATCTATCCTGAAATACAACACTGTTAGTGATAAGATAATATCCATATGCCTACAAGAAATACCAGTTAATATAACTATTATTCAAATTTACGCACCAACCACTAATGTCAAAAATGAAGAAACTGAAGATTTTTCCCAACTTCGACCATCTGAAATTGATCAAACATGCAGTCAAGATGCATTGTTAATTACTGGTGGTTGGGATGTGAAAGTTGAAAACAAAGAAGAAGGATCAGTAGTTGGAAAATATGGACTTGGTAATAGAAACAACTCTGGAGATCCCATGATAGAATTTTGCAAGATCAATGACTTCTTCATTGCAAATACCTTTTTTCAACAACATAAATGGTGATTATACCCGTGAAACCTCGCCAGATGGAATACACAGGAATCAAGTCGACTACGTCTGTAGAAAGAGGTGATGGAGAAGCTCAATATTATCAGCCAAAACAAGACCAGGAACTGACTGTGGAACTGACTGTGGAACTGACTGTGTCATATGCAAGCTGAGATTGAAGCTGAAGATAATTAGAAGAAGTCCACAAGAGCCAACGTATGGCCTTGAGTATATCCTACCTGAATTTAGAGACCATCTCAAGAACAGATTTGATGCATTGAACACTAATGACTGAATACCAGATGAGTTGTGGGATGACATGAAGGATATCACATATGAAGAAAGCAAGAGGTCATTAAAAAGATAGGAAAGAAAGAAAAGACCAAAATGGACGTCAGAAGAGACTCTGAATCTTGCTCTTGAATGTAGATTAGCTAATGCAAATGGAAGAAATGATGAAGTAAAAGAGCTGAACAGAAGATTTCAAAGGGTGGCTTGAGAAGACAAAGTCAAGTATTATAATGACATGTGCATAGACCTGGAGTTAGAAAACCTAAAGGCAAGAACATGCTTGGCATTTCTCAAGCTGAAAGAACTGAAGAGAAAATTTAAGCCTCGAGCTGCAATATTGTAGGATTCTATGGGGAAAATATTAAAAGACACAGGGAACATCAAAAGAAGATGGAAGGAATACACAGAGTCACTGAACCAAAAAGAATTGTGCCTGACACAAGCCATAGTATTTTCAATTGCCTCACATGCATGGGAAAGCTGGACAATGAATAAAGAAGACTGAAGAAGAATCGACACTTTTAAATTATGGTATTGGCAAAGAATATTGAATACACCATGGACTACCAGTAGACCAAAAAATCTGTCTTGGAAGAAGTACAGCCAGAATACTTCTTAGCAGCGAAGATGGTGAGACTTTGTCACATACTTTGCACATGTTACCAGCAGGGACCATTTCCTGGAGAAGGACGTCATTCTTGGTAAAGTAGAGGGTCAGCAAAAAAGAAGAAGACCCTCAACGAGATGCATTGACATAGTGGATGCAATAATGAGCTGCAACAATTGTGAGGTTGGCACTGGTTCAGACAGTGTTTTGTTCTGTTGTACATAGGGTTGTGTCTTAGGATTGGTTCTATAGAGAAGCAAAACCAGTAAAGTGTATAAATACACTTTATATTTATATTAGTAAACATAAATATAAATACAGAGATTTATATCAGGATGGATATAGAGGTTTATATCAAGGAAACAGCTCATGCGATTGTAAAGGCTGTAACGTCCCAAGTCTGTGGATCAGGATAGAGGCTTCTCCTGAGTCATGTAGCTGCAGGGGGTGGCCCAAGATCGGCAGGTCGGAGAGCACGGCTCTTGCTCACAGGTTGTGAAGATTGGTGAATCCCAAGATTGGCAGGCAAGACCAAAAGGCTTCTTGTGATTCACATAATTGCAGGGGCTGGCCTGAGATTGGCAGGTTGGAGAGCAGGAGCCAGGTGCAGGATCCAGAGCAGGCAAAAGCCAGAATGTCTACTTATATTTGGATGCAGGCCACATGCCCAAGGAAACTCCCTTTCAACTGATTGGCTACTCACAGCAGATCCCATCATGGGGTGATCACATATAAACACTGAGAATCATGGCCCAGCCAAGTCGGCACACAATCTTAACCATCACAGTCCATGCCTTGTCAGCTTGGCACCTGTACACATCTCGTTAAACCATACATAATCTCAGAATAATGACAATTATAAAGTAATACTTGCACTTAACATGATACAATGAACACAAATACAACCGAAAATGCACTAGCCCTTTTTATATTTTATATTTCATAAATGAAGAAAACAAAAATATTTCATGCACACATACAAAGCAGAAATACTCATAACAATTGCAACCCTTGTTTCTGCAGCTGGTCACATGGCCATAACTGGTATTTAGAACTACCTTCTTCCACCACATATTCTGTATTCCCTTTGCTGTTAGCAAGAACCTCAGCTGGTCTTGGTTTTTTGCCTGGTGGGGTGACCCAGCCTTCATTCCTGATAACTATATCATTACATAACTTCTGAATTACATTGTTACATAACTGCCAAACTACGTCATTACATAACTGTCAAACCACTAAGAATCATGGCTCAGCCAAGTTGACACACAGCCTTAACCATTACAGGCCACACTTGTCAACTTGGTACCTGTACATTTTAAACATAAAAGATAATTATAAGGTCATACTTGCACCTAACATGATACAACTAACGTGTATAACTGAAAGCACGCTAGCCACGTTTACATTTTATATTTTATAAGGGAAGAAACAAAGCAAAAATAATACACACACACACACACACACACACACACACACACACATATATGGAGCCCTGGTAGTGCAGTGGTTAAGAGCTCAGCTGCTAACCAAGAAGTTGGCAGTTTGAATCCACCATCTGCTGCTTGGAAACTCTATGGGACGGTTCTACTGTGTCCTACAGGGTTACTATGAGTCAGAATTGACTCAACAGCAATAGGGTTGGTTTTTGTGTGTGAGTGTGTGTGGTTTTATACATATTTATACACACATAGCAAACAAAAAACCAAACCGGTTGCCATCAAGTCGATTCTGACTCATAGTGACACTACAGCGACCCTATAGGAAAGAGTAGAACTGCCCCATAGGGTTTCCAAGGAGCAGCTGGTGGGTTCAAACTGCCGACCTTTTGATTAGCAGTCATGGCTCTTAACCACTGTGCCACCAGGGCTCCATACAAGTAATAAAACAAGGAAGAAATACTCATAACAACTACAGTCCTTGTTTCTGCATCTGGTCACATGGTCATAACTGGTATTTAGAACTTCCTTCTTCCACCACCCATTCTATATTCCATTTACACTCATCAAGTACCTCATCTGGTCATGGTTCTTTGCCTGGTGGGGTGACCCAAACCTTCATTCCTGAAGGATCTGGGTCATTAGTGGTCATGTCAGAGTTGGTTGCTGTAGTTTTCCATTGACTTTAATCACAGAGCATGGTAGTACTAAGAGATGCCCTAAGGGATCTCCTGTATTCCAGACATTCTCTTCTTTACCACCATAATGCAACATCAATCTGATTTCCCCTTGGTAGTCATAATCAATCACACCAGCCAATATGATAACTCCCTTCTTTTCCTGTTGATTCAGAGGCATATGGAACCCAAAATGGCAGGGTGGCGTTCTTAACTTCCAGTTCAATGGAATCCCTGTCATGTCTCCAGGTGGGAGCATTCCTCCCTTTGCAACTAAGACCTTTAAACACACAGAGCATAAGGTAGCTGTGACAGGAAACAAAAATTTTGTTTGTGGGTCACTAGGGCTAATAGTGAGTGATGACACTCTCATCTCCACCCCCTGATTCCTGGACCCATGAATCCTGGCTATGGGAGAAACAGCACCATATATCTCAGATGCTGGTTTAGAGCATATACAGCCTCCTGGAGAACATTGCCCCAACCCTGCAAAGTTTTGCCACCTAGCTGGTGCCATGATTGTGTCTTTAGAATGCATTCCATGATTCTATCAATCCAGCTACTTCAGGATGATGGGGAACGTGGTAAGACCAGTGAATTCCATGAGCATGGGCCCACTGCCACACTTCATTTGCTGTGAAGTGAGTCCCTTGATCTGAGGTGATGCTGTAGGATACCATGATGGTGGATAAGGCATTCTTTAAGTCCACAGATAGTAGTTTTGGCTGAAACATTGCGTGCAGGGAAGGCAAATCCATATTCAGAGTAAGTTTTGTCCAGTAAGGACAAAATGCTGCCCTTTCCATGATGGAAGTGGTCCAATGTAATCAACCTGCCACTTGGTTGCTGGCTGATCATTTTGAGGAATGGTGCTATATCAGGGACTCAGTGTTAGTCACTCCTGCTGGCAAATTGGACACTCAGCAGTGACTGTAGCCAAGTCTGCCTTACTAAGTGGAAGTCCATGTTGCTGAGTACAAGCAAAATCTCCAACCTTGCCACCAGGACTGCTTTGTTCATAAGCCCATTGGGCAGTGACAGGATTGACTGAGGAAAAAGGTTGACTAGTGTCTACAGAACATGTCATCCTATCCACCTAATTGTTAAAATTCTCCTCTGCTGAGTGCACCCTTTGGTGAGCATTCACATGAGACACAAATATCTTCATTTCTTTGGCTCATTCATAGAAGTCTATCCACATATCTCTTTCCCATACCTTCTTGTCACCAATTTTCAAATCTTGTTCCTTCCAAATCCCTGATATTCCAGCCAAACTATTGGCCACAGTCCATTTAATCAGTATACAGTTGTCCATCTGGCCATTTCTCCTTCCAAGCAAAGCCAACAACCAGGGGCACTGCTTGAAGTTCTGCCCTTTGGGAGAATTTCCCTTTACCACCGTCCTTCAGGGAGGTTCCAGAAAGTGAATTCAGTGCTGCCACTGTATATTTTTGAGTGATGCCTGTGTGTTGCACAGAATATTTTGTAAACCAGGCATGAGTTGTCTCTTCCTCATTCAGCTGATCATAAGCAACTCCTTATGAGGTCATAGGTGCCTACTGGAAGATGGGAGGTAATGTGACATGGTCATTTGGGCCACTTCTTGATGCAATTTACTTGTGCCTTCTGGTCCTGCTTGAGACTGATCTTGTATATATCACTTCTGTTTAATAATGGAGTGCTGGTGTGCACGTCCAACTTTATGACTTTGTGGTTCAGACAACATCCAGTTCATGATGGGTAGCTCAGGTCACATGGTGACTTGGTGGCCCACAGTTAAGTGTTCAGTCTCTACTAAGACCCAGTAATAAGCCAAATGCTGTTTCTCAGAAGGAGAGTAGTTATCTGCAGAACACGGCAGGACTTTGTTCCAAAATCCTAAGGGTCTGTGCTGTGATTCACCAAAAGGGACCTGCCAAAGACTCCAAACAGCATTTCTATCTGTCACTGACACTTCAGGCACCATTGGATCAGGCAGATCATATGGCCCAAGTGGCAGAGCGGCTTGCATGGCAGCCAGAAACTGTTGCAGAGTCTTCTCTTGTTCTGGGCCCCACTCATACCTGGTAGATTTTTGAGTCACTTGATAAATAGCACATCCAAATGAGGGATATGCTGCCTCCAAAATCCAAAGAGGCCCACCAGGCATTGTGCCTCCTTCTTAGTTGTAGGATGGGCCAGATACACTTTAGAAGGAATACCTTGACAAGCCCCACACCACTGGACCCCTAGAAATTTCATTGATGTGGAAGGTGCCTGAATTTTGGTTGGTTTAATTTCCCACCCTTTAGCACACAAATGTCTTACCAATAAGCCTACTGTCATTGATACTTTTTACTTACAAGGTCCAATCAGCATAATGTCATCCATGTAATGGACCAGTGTGATGTCCTGTGAAAGGGAAGGGCAATCAAGTTTCCTGTAGACTAAATTATGACATAGTGCCGAAGAGTTGATATACCTTGAGGTAGGACAGTGAAAGTATATTGCTGCCCTTTCCAGATGAAGGCAAACTACTTCTGGTGTTCCTTTGAAACTGGAATCAAGAAAAAGGCATTGGTCAGATGAATAGCTACATACCAGGTACTAGGAGATGTATTAATTTTCTCAAGCAATGAAACTACATCTGGAACACCAGCTGCAATTGGAGTCACCACCTGATTAAGTTTACGATGATTCACTGTCATTCTCCAAGACCCATTCATTTTGCACAGGCCAAATAGGCTAGTTGAATGGGGATGTGGTGGGAATCACCACCCCTGCATCCTCCAAGTCCTTGATGATGGCACTAATCTCTGAAATTCCTCCAGGAATACGATATTGCTTTTGGTTTACTGTCTTCCTAGGTAAAGGCAGTTCTCTTGGCTTCCACTTGGCTTTTCCTACCATAATAGCCCTTATTCCACATGTCAGGGATCCTATGTAGGCTTTCTGCTAGTTACTGAGTATGTCTATTACAATTATGCATTCTGGAACTGGGGAAACCACTACACGATGGGTTTGGGGACCCAGTGGACCAACTGTGAGATGGATGTGAGCTAAGACTCAATTAATAACCTAACCTCCTTACGCCTCCACTCTGACTGGTGGGCCACAGTGATGTTTTGGGTCTCCTGGAATTAGTATCATTTCAGAGCTAGTGTCTAGTAATCCCTGAAAAGTCTGATTATTTCCTTTTCCACAATGAACAGTCACTCTTATAAAAGGCTGCAGATCCCTTTGGGGAAGGCTGGAAGCAAGATTAACAGTATAAATCTTTGGCAGTTTAGTGGGGTCCTTCCTCGAGAGGACCCTTCCTCCCCTTCATTTAAGGGGTTGTGGATCTATAAAGTGGCTCAAGTCTGAGAATTGATTGAGGGGCCATGACGCTGTATTCTGGTGATTCAAGTTAGAATGCCATTCACTTGACCTAGAATTCTGCTTGTACAGATCAAGTAAATATTTAGTAGATTTCCCATTTATTTCACTCCTAGGGACACCATGACTAAGTAGCCAATGCCAGAAATCCATACGAGTAAGACTATTCTGATTACTGCTTTGACTCCACTGTCCATTAGGGTAACCATGCCCACCTTGTCTTTGTCAATTAAGTGCTGCCACGTGGCCCATACCATCACAGGGTTCAATTAGCTCCATTGTAGTTAGGTGTCTTAATTTAGTTAAGGCATTCCCCACTGTCAAATCTGACTTACATAAAATAGCAATCGTGGCACTCTTCAAGGATGCTGGGGCTCCCTTCACAAATTTGTTCCTCACCATTGTGGTGAAAGTTGTGTCCTCTGGGTACTCCATGGTTGCGTCTGTGGATCCAACTTGATAAATCCACTCTAACATGCCAATTTCCCTAAGCCTTTGGATACCTTCTTCTACAGTATACCAAGGCAGGTCTGGCATTTCAGCTTGATTTAGTGTAGTCTACTGCATAATCCATGCTTCAGTGAACCAACCAAATAAACTATTAGGTCCTTTTCTAACCTTTCAAATCAAAACACTGAATGAAGAATCTGTGCTTAGTGGGACCATATCAGTAAACTCAAACTGATCTAACTTTATATTCCTTGCACCATTATCCCACACCCTTAATAGCCATTCCTGTACATATTCCCCAGGTTTCTGTTTGTATATATTAGAAAAGTCAGGAAGTTCTTTTGGAGTGTAGCATACCTCTCCCTGTGTCACACTGTACTTCACTTCTTGGGGCTTACTGGGACTTAAGTCTAGTTATAGGTCTAGATGCAAAAATGGTTGGTAGTGGTCGGGTCCTGGGGACATTCAGCAGTGTCTTGTAAGGCATCTGCCTCTAATGCCTCAGATGCCATCCCAGGTGATATATCTCAGATACAGCTAGGTTAATCTCATCAGTTGAGAGTGGAGGGGATAATGGTTTTACTGGCAAGGGTGGCTTAGCAGACAAAGACTGAGTAACCTCTTGAGATTGGAGTAAGAGAGTTGGTTCTGTTGGCAGGAATGATTCAATAGAATTTAGGGTCTCAATGTCCTCAGCTTCCTGATTATCTTCCATATTCCCCATCCTACATTCCAAGATCCCATTTCTCCCCAATCGATACCCTCACTTTAACTTCAGACAGCATTTGAGGTTGGGAATTCAATTGGTGTTTTAATTCACCAACTCTGACCATAAGACTGGGTAGTTTTCAGCAATAGCAGCTCTGTTACTGCAAGAAATGAAGCTTTCTTTCAGAGTACAAGTGGCAATTTTCAGGTCTTCTATGCATCACTTGTGCAGTGATTCTGAAGCCCTGAGCTCTCTTTCTTTCACCACTTTGTCTAGAGAAAGCAGGACCAACCAACCAGCTCCCTTATACTTCTCATTCTGACAAAATCGTAGAAAGGTATCAAATATGCGATCACCCAGAGTCTTGTCTCTTACAAATATTTGATCCATTGGTGGTGATATTTTTTGTATTTCTATTGCCACTTCATACCATGGTTTACAAGTGCCTCTTTACTTCTGGAGGCAGACTCATCAGTCCCTTTAAATCTAGCCAGACTTGAGAACCACTTTTAAAAACTCATCTTTATAATATTATTTCTCTAGATGCAATTATTTTATATGATTTCTTTTCTTCTTTAAATTGAATAGAAATAGGTGGAAGTAACAACTTTCAATCCTGTGACACACTGTTTTTTTTTTTTTAGCCCCTTAATTTTTAAAAAGTTTTCAATTAGGACTTTTCTTGGTTGATTACAATTCTTATCCTTTATAAGAGTTTTCTCCATCTATATATAGGAGGATTACTGCCCTTGCACTTGGCCCTTAATATGTTTCTTCTTTCTTGGTGTTACTGTAGCATTTTGTGCGGTAAAATCAGCGAAGAGTAACTCCTCCTGCTGATTGTGTAAGAACGAAGCCAAATGTTTGCCAAAAAATTATAATTTTTTGTAGGATGTGACTAAATGTGGAAAAGTCTGGTAGGATTTTACCTGCTTTGAGGTTTATCAATGCTTAGTTGACAAGCTGGAACACATTATTAATTATGCAAAATTTACTTTGTAATCTCAAACATATAGCAGTTGCTTAGTGAATATAGAGTTCAAATATACTACAAGCTGGTACCACCTAAAGGTTTTGCATCATTGCCTGATGGACTGCAAGCTCTTACAACTAAATATTTTGTTTCCTTTCCTTGTTCTTTCCAGAGAAAGTAATTAGGAATTAAATGGCAGTTTTTACCCTGTAATTCACAAATGAATGGGGTAGGTATTAACCTGCCAGTGAAGTGGTTTTAATGACTCACAACACAATATCTGAATTGTGGTGGCAGAGGACAATGTTTAGAGTATTTTAATTTAGAGATTAATATATTTCTTAGACATAGTTTATAAACATTGTTCCACTTTCTCTCAGGGCAACACAGTTTATGCTCAAATGGCATATATATATACACACACACTCACACACACACACACACAAATATATGTATGTATACATATATGTATATATATATGCAGTTTGCTGTTTGATGATGGCGCTAATCTCTGAAATTCCTCCGGGAATACGATATTGCTTTTGGTTTACTGTCTTCCTAGGTAAAGGCAGTTCTCTTGGCTTCCACTTGGCTTTTCCTACCATAATAGCCCTTATTTCACATGTCAGGGATCCTATGTGGGCTATTATAAAAATAGGTAGGGGGCACTTTGGTGGTAAATATTAGCTGAACACTTGAAGTCAAGATATGAGATTGAGCAGTAGAGTCAAACTCTAGGATGGTAGCTTGTTATGAATGGGAGATGGGTAAGAAGATGAACTATCATCATCTGATTTCATAGGATTTTAGGGTAGATTCATGGTGGAAGAGAGAGTTAACATTTACATCTACTCCACCCTCTGTTTTCCACTGCTTCTCCTCCCAGTCATTATTGTAAGAGACTTAAAGTGTAGGAGCACCTTAGAGGCCTTATGATTTTTTCCCTAGAGGGTTTTATGGTTTCCCAGCAAAACAAAGGAAACAAGGCAGTACAGTTTCTCTTTCTTCCCTTCTTTTTCATCCACCTCCAAGGTATGTGTACTTTCTCTTTACTACCCTACCACTTAGGCTTGACAAGGCAACTCTCATTAAGAAGTAGAGAGTAATAGAACTGTGGAATATCATCATTTGAAAGGTGTTCCTTTTCAAGTGATACATTTTAAACTTAATTCCCTCTGAAGCTGGTAAAGAGAGAAGAGACAAAAGCAAACCACAGAATGGTGACTCTGAATATATACAGGATGTTAATGTGTTGTAGTTTAGGAGTGGGAGAAAATTGGGGCTCCTTTTGTTGCAGTGTGCACTAAAATAAAAATGAAAGCTAAGTAGTGAGCCTGAAAAGGCTGTAAAGGATCTGGGAGAAAGAACCTTCACATTTAAATATTTCAGATGAGGGCTTTTGAAGTACATTTATCAGGATAACGCTGATTGTACTTATAAGGATAATGCTGAAAATGGCCCAGTTTTCTGCTCTCATAAAACAGTCTTCTTTTCTGTTCCCCATTGATGGGACAGAGTAAACAGACAGGTTTCTGCTTTTTATAATCCTTAAAATTGTGTGGCGGAACTTGTATGTGTAATTTAAGAGATTCAGATTATAAACAAGGTGTGAGGAGAGAGGCCCTCGCGGATGCTGACCCGTAACAGACCCAGACGGTCTTTTAGGGGATTTGATTTGAGAGTGATGCCAGATTACAGCATTCACAGCACATTCAACAAAAACAACTACGTGGTCACGTTTCGTTCCTCAGGTTCTCAAATTCCCTGCTGAGTGCACTTTCAAATTACTTTAATTACACAATATTTGTTTTCACATTATTTTATATTGAGACACAGAAGCGCGCGCGCGCGCGCGCGCGTGTGTGTGTGTGTGTGTGTGTGTGTGTGTGTGTTTTGTCTAGCAAAATATAGCATAAAAGTATCCCTGTCATTGTTGTGTGCCATTGAGTCAATTCCAACTCATAGTGACCCTACAGACAGAGTAGAAGGAATCTTTAGGTATTGTAAATAAAGTTGTTTTAAAAGTATTAATGATGTTTATTTAGCAACACCCTCAAAGGCTTAGATAAAAAAATTTACCTTTAATTCTTATGGACAAATGACAGTGGAGTTTGTTTTTTAGAGAGTATCGAGCAGTTGTGTGGTTTTGAGAACAGCAGAATCACCTGGGAGGGGGCAGCAAGGGAATGACATAATTGATCACCTGCACAGTAATCGTTTCTCTTTACCAAATTCGTCTCTGGTGGGATTTGACTCACCTGTCATTTATCTCAGGAACTAAGGCTAGAGACAGAATGAGGTTAAAGCAACTTGATTCTCTTACTGTGATTGCTTTTAATTAAAACTTTTTAAGTCATTACTACATTCCCCATTTGAATGTTCAGTGTGTGCGTGCGTGTTTTACTTCCAAATATTTTTCGAAGGATGTCTTACAGACAGTGTCTCTGAATAAATGGCTTTATCTGCTGCTGAATAAAAATAGAGACCAACTTTTGCACTAGTTTAAACTGAAGACTTTTCTTGCTTTGATAATTTGCTAGTGTTCTAGCACTTGACTACTAACCAAAGGGTTGGTGGTTCAAACCCACCCAGAGACGCCTTGCAAGAAAGGCCTGGGGATCTTCTTCTTGAAAACCTTATGGAGCACAGTTCTACTGTGACACACGTGGGGTTGCCATGAGTCAGAACTGACTCTATGACAACTTTTTTTCCCCCTTAAGGGTAAAGGTATTAAAAAAATACGTATTCTGCCTTATGCAAGACACAATCAACTTGCATAAATTCAACCATGCCTGCTGGGGGCAACCTAAAGATAAGTGTAATTATTAAAGTGGCATAATTTTGTCTGCTGTCCCCCTCAATGACCACGTGCCTCAGCATGGGTGCAAAGAGGGAGATCAGGATCTGCTGCTGTTTCCTCAGGTAAACTGGTTCCTGCAGGCCTGCACACAGTGATCAACTTGCCAGGATGTGTGAATCTGAGGTTTTAATGGTAAATCTATTTCATACACCATGGCTCCCATATACAAGCCAACTACTTTGTCTGATGCTCAACCTAAGAAATAGTCATCTATTCCAATGCTGGAGAAAAATCTGCTGCATAGGTTATTCTGATGTAGCATTTTCAAGATTAATTTTGTCTATGTGTGACTTTCTTCTTTTATGTGGACTTCAAAATCTAATCCAGAGGTCAGATGTGATTCACATGTGTGAGATGGGAGCCTTTTCCCAGAACATTTTGAGATGTGTGCTACCACAAAAGAGCTGAAGGAGGTAAATTTGAGATTATCTAAAGTGCATCTTCCCCCCACTACCCTATTCCTCCTCTTAAAATATCCAAACCTGTTGCTGTTGAGTCAATTCAGGCTCATGGTGACCCCATGTGTTACAGAGTAGAACTGCTTCATGGTGTTTCCTTGGCTGTAATCTTTACAGAAGCAGATTGCCAGACCTTTCTTCTGCAGTGCCACTGGAAAGGTTCAAGCTACCAACAATTATGTTAGTAACCATAAAAAGAAACCCATTGCCATCGAGTTGATTCAGACTCATAGCGGCCCTGTACAGTTGAGTACAAATCGTTTGTGCCACCTGGGGTTTTATTCCTTTCCCAGGCTTCTTTTTAAAAAGTTTGTGTAGCTGGCATTGATTCTGTCCCTTCCCTCAGGAATATCTTGTATAGAGATGCTGGTTGTAATTAAATCTTAGGACAGTTTAACATCCTGAAAAGGGCACAGGATCTGGGGTCAGATAAACCAGGGTTCCATGCAGTCTATTAGTAACTCTGTGACCTCAGTGATCTTCTTGGGCTTTGGTTTCCTCTTCTGCAAAATAGAGATCATACTGAGTTCACAGTGTTGTTGTAAGAATTGAATGAAGAAATATATGTAAAAATGCTTAGCAAAGGGTTTGACATATAGTGTTCTTGCTCTTGTTGTTATCTGCCTTGGAGTTGCCCCCTGACTCATGGCAGCCCATGCAGAATGGAGCTAAACACTGAATGGTCCTGCACCATCCTTATGATTGGTTGTAGATCAGACTTTTGTGATCCATAAGGTTTTCATTGGCTGATTTTCAGAAGCAGATCACAAGGCCTTTCTTTCTAGTTTGTCTTAGTCTAGAAGCTCTACTGAAACCTGTTCAGCATCATAGCAACACACAAACACACTGACAGACAGGTAGTGGCTGCACATGAGGTGCATTGGCTGGGAATCACATTCTACCACTGAACCACCACTGCCCCAAGTGGCACATAATAGGTGCCCAGTAAATGGCAGATATTTGCATAATATTCACAAGATATTTATTGAGCACTGACTATGTCCTAGTTCTATGTCCTAGCTGGAGGTAAATAAAGGCGTAAGACAGCCCTCACAGAGCTCAAGACCTAGTAGAAATAGGAATTTGCATCTAAAAATCAAACTAACAACAGAAGGGAGATGAATGTTACAACTGACACATACCGCAGTGTTACTCAAGGTTTCTGGTTCACAGTGAATTAAGGAGCTAGTGCCAGAATGTAAATCAGTAAGCTGTTTACTTCAGGATCACAAGTTTGCTAGGAAGAAACATGTTAGCTAAACCACCCAATGTGCTTCGTGAAGCCGTTGATTTAGGTCCTGTCCCCAGTTGTTCTCTTTCCCTGTACTGGTACTAAACTATGCTCCCGTCCTCAGGCCACACCTGGACTAGCCTTGTTCCAGGAGTCTGTGTAACGTCTTTCACTTACCTCTTCTCCTTGTGCCAGACCATATTTGGGTCATTCATAGGCAATCTGACATAACAGAGTTTGTTAAACCGATTTCACACACTTGGTATTCGCGTCGAACATTCGCACCTGAATGTTCCTGAGCCTGAAGATGCCATTTCTCATCACCATGCTCACTGGAGGTGGTGGCAGTGGGGTCTCCCTGCCTCTTTGCAGGCGTCCTTGAACTTCTTTTGCGTGTGCGTGCCATGGATCCCTTGGCAGTCTGTCACATCTATGGGCCCTTTCTCAGAATGATGGTTTTAATGATACAAAATAAAATCTGTAAGGTTACAAAGAAATCAGTTATATTAAAATACACTTATCAAAATTTGAAAACAATTTGTGATAGTAATAGATGTGCTTCATTATTAATACCTCAAATAAAAAAATCTAGCCATTGGTCTAAGAACTACCATCAAGTTGAAGTAATGATGAGCACAAATGACATTATTACATATCTATAATAGTTCTAATGAGTTATAAAAACATTGGAGCCCTGGTAGTACAGTGGTTAAGCACTCAGCTGCTAACCGAAAAGTTGGTGGCTCAAACCCACCAGCCTCTCCTTGGGAGAAGGATGTGGCAGTCTGCTTCTGTAAAGATTTACAGCCTTGGCTAATGGGCCACAACTACCACAGCCTCCACCAGACTGAGTCCAACACAACTAGGTGGTGGCCGGCTACCACCACCAAATGCTCTGATGGAGATCAAAATAGAGGGTCCCAGACAGAGCTGGAGAAAAATGTAGAAGAAAATTCTAACTTATAAAAAAAAGACCAGACTTACTGGCCTGACAGAGACTGGAGAAACCCTGAGAGTATGGCCCTTGGACACCCTTTTAACTCAGTAATGAAGTCACTCCTGAGGTTCACCTTTCAGCCAAAGATTACACGCCCCATAAAATAAACAGTAATACATGTAGCTCAAACATGTATACGAGACTAAATGGGCACATCAGCCCAGGAGCAAGGATGAGAAGGCAAGAGGGGACAGGAAAGCTGGATGAATGGAAATGGGGAACCCAAACTCAAGAAGGGGAAAGTGTGGACATATTGCAGGGTTGGCAATCAATGTCACAAAACAATATGTATATTAATTGTTTAATGAGAAACTAATTCGCTCTGTAAACCTTTATCTAAAGCACAATAACAAAAAAAAAAAAATCCTACCAATACCAAATATATATATATATATGTATGTATTTACAGCCTTGGAAACCCTATAGGGCAGTTCTACTCTGTCCTATAGGGTCTCTAGGAGTCAAAGTTCGACACGACGGCAATGGGTTTTGGTATAAAAATGTTTGTGTGTTTTTATTGGTAACAAAGTCACATACTGCTAACACTACTATGGATTGTTGTTTACATTATAATAGAAGGAAATGCTAGAATTTCAGTTAGAGTTTAATGAAAATAAATATGTATTTTTACCCCTCAAAGATCAAAGACCCCCTATATTGGAGCCCCTTCTTTGGGAATACTAAGCAGGGAAGAGAAGGAGTTCTGAACCTATTTATTACTTTTACTGGGACAGAGATTTTGGATCCATAATAAAATCCAATTACATTATCAGTCCCTGGTGAATTCTATCATAATTTTCTTTTGCTTTATTTGGAACACAAAGGAGTAAAGTTTCCGCCTAACCTATTTGTGGAAACCTACATTCCACAAAAGGTCCCTAGGTGGCGCAAACAGTTTGTGCTCAACTGCTAACCTAAAGATTGGCAGTTTGAACCTACCCAGTGATGCTGCAGAAGAAAGACCTGGCAATCTGTTCCTATAAAGATTACAGCCCAGAAAACCCTATGGGGCAGTTCTACTCCATCACATGGGGTCGCTATGAGTCAAAATTGACTCGATGACCCCTAAGAACATGGCCGCTAAAAACAACAACATTTCCCAGCATGGCCTGAGGATTTTCCCCTGCAAATTATGACCCCAGTAGGTCTGGGGTTTGGCAGGATTTTTGTGATTTTAAAACGAGGTACGGATACAGGTGATTTTACCTTTAGACAAGTTGGAAAATACTCCATAGAATTGTTTGGCTGATCAGATGAGAACTTGCATGTGAGGTATAAAACATTACTACTACTAGTGTTACTATTATTTTTAGAATAGACTTGTAACATATGGGGCTGCCATGAGTCAGGATCAACTCAACAGCAATGGGTTCTATCTGATAGAGAATAGAAAGGAAGAATCAACTAGGAATATTAGGAAAGTGTTAAAAAAAAGAATCCAGACTTTAACAGGGATGATAGGGAGAAGAGTTATTCAGAAAGAAAAGGGGAGAAAGAAAAGGCACTATGTAATAATCAGGGAGAGAGTCTACTGCAATAAAGAGAACACTCCAACCATAAGATCTGCAAGTATCTCAAGGAGCTAGGGAAAAGGCATTTTTCTTCTATAGAGACTGAGAGTAAACAAGGGTAGAAAAAAACCTGGTGTGGGGAAGTGGGATGAAAGGGTGGTAGTAAATCAAACGTTTTCTGCTGAGGTCAGCCTATTCTCCAGTAGGGGCCTTGAAAGAGGTGTAGTATTTTGGCTCAGGCTGAGGGTGGACTGAAGTTCAGGGACTTGGGGGAAGGAGAGAATCTTAACCAACATTTAGTTAACAAGCCCTTTGTTTGTGATTGATCAGTGAGGACAAGCAACTCAGTTACTCATTTATGAAGGAAGAAATGGGAATTTGGAGGTTTGTGTCTTGCTTTGTCATAGGTAAACAAGGGGGTATCTGTGAGACTCATGTAAGTTCTATAGAAAGGGTGGTTATTTGTAATAAGCCATTTTCCTGAACACAAAGGGTGGGGAGATTTCTTTAACTATCACTGTTTTCCAATATCACAGGGTTTAGGTAAAATTCAACATTAACAGAAGAAGAATCAATATTACTTCCTAACCTAATACTGGGAATTGGAAAGGGGCATATGGAAGAATAAGCAGTCAAAGGCTTTGAACCTAGACATTGGGAGAATGAAGGTACCTTGATAGAAATGGAATTTCCATTTGGGAAGGCAGGGCTTGTACTGCCAATGACCCAACCAAATTTGGCACCCAGGGATGCCAAAACAAGGGGCTAATTATGAATGTACAGTCTGGGGCTGATCTGCTGTGTTATATCAGAAAGGTCCATATTCCGGAGGAGGCTTCCACAAGCCCTGCTGCTTTCTCTGTCTCTGATCAACTACCAACACTGACTACAGGGAGCCTTTTCTACTGAAGGAAACTTGCAAGTGAGGTATAAAATATTATTACTACTACTAGGACATCCCTGGGTGGTGCAAATCGTTAAGCTCTTGGCTATTAACTGAAAGTCTGGTGATTCGAGTCCACCCAGAGGTGCCTTGGAAGAAAGGCCTGTGATCTACTTCAGAAAGATAATAGCCATTGAAAACCCTGTGAAGCATGGTTCTACTCTGACACATATGAGGTTGCCATGAGTCAGAATCATCTGGTTACTGGTTGGCTTCACCTAAATAACACACACACACACATAACAGCACTGTGTGTGTGTGTGTGTGTGTGTGTGTGTGTGTGTGTGTATACTGAAGTATTTTGAAATAAATTACAGAAATTTTCACAGTTTTTTAATGGAAAATGACTTCCATTTACACAAGTTGAATTAGAAATTTGTTTGAAAAATTGAGTAAGGAGATCTCTTAGGCTGGGTTCTCTAGAGAAGCAAAACCAGTAAAGCATATAAATATATAGAGAGTGAGATTTATATCAAGGAAATGGCTCACGTGGTTGTAGGGGTTGGAATGTCCCAAGTCCATAGGTCAGGATAGAGGCTTCTACTGATTCATGTAGCCCTGGGGCTGGAGAATCCAAGATTGGCAGGGTCAGAAAGACAGGCTCTTGCTCACAGGCTGTGAAGATTGATGAATCCCAAGATTGGCAGGCAAGACTGCAGGTAAACTGCTAGCTCAAGTCCCAAGAACCTGAGGTCAGATGAACAGGACCCAGCTGCAGAATGTCCACTTATATTCAATGCAGGCCACATGCCCAAGGAAACTCCGTTTCAACTGATTGGCTACTCACACCATCATACGACTGCCAAACTACTAAGAATCATGGCCAGGCAAGTTGACACACAACCTTAACCATCACAGGAGGTCAGGGTTTTTAGAAGCAGACTTGGGAATGAATGATCTTTGAACAGATGACAATTGAAACCATGGGAACAGGTGAGATTTTCACAAAGTTACTGGGGATGTATGACATTAGCCTGTCTTACTTTTTTTTTTTCAAGAGGGTGAGTGTAAAGGGGGAAGAATAGAGGACTAAGAATTCATAGTCCTCTTAAGCAGGAGCAGGTGGTCCCAGTGTTGCTACTCCAGAGAGACCTGGGATGCTAAGAACTGTTAAACGTATGATTCATTTGCTGGTGGAACTCCTGGCAGAGGAGAATGTCAGTAGAGCCATCTAGGGGAGTCAGATGTAGGACTGAAGAGTGAGTGAGTGGTAAGGAATAGAAGCTAGGAGCGCAGACAGCTCTTTCAGGAAATCTGGCTTTGAGAGAAGGTGAGATGAGGGGAGAGAACAGGAAAGAGTCACAGGATTAGGTTACCGGGGGTGTACGATATTAATGTGCTTTACTTTTTTTCAGTTAAGTTTTTTAGTGATCAAAAATGAGTGAACAATCAAAAAAAAACAATTCTACTCAAGAGGGAAGTACAGATGAAAGTTCTCCTGAGAAAAACTGTCAAATTGGACAGAAACAACTGGTATGTCATATGGATTTTGTGATTCCAAGTTGTCTTAATTTCTTAGTGCTGTTATAACTGAAATACCACAAGTGAGTGGCTTTAAGGAACATAAATTTATTTTCTAACAGTTTAGGGGGCTAGAAGTCTGAATTCAGGGCGCCAGTGCTGGGAGAAGATTTTCTTCTTCCGCTGTGGGGAAAATCCTTACCTCAGCTTCTAGCATTCTTCTTGGCATTCCTTGGAGAGCTCCATGTGGCATCTATTTTTCCCCCACTTTGCTTGCTTCTGCTCTTTTATGTCTCAAAAGTGATTGGTTTAAGACACACCCAACACTGATATGGACTCATTAACCTAACAAAGAAAATCCTATTCCCAAGTGGGATTACATTCATAGCTATAGGGGTTAGGATTTACAACACATATTTTGGGGGGACACAATTCAATCAATATGCTTGTTATTTGGGAAGTTCCCAACTTGATTCTGAGCTGTCCTTAGATGTGGGTGGGAAGTGGGGTCCAGCCAGCATCCACAGGAGGATCTCTGCTCTCCCATACTAATAGAGCTTTCCTTCCCCTTCACCCTGCTCACCCCTGGCCTAAGCTCACCTCACATTTCTCTGTGAGGCCTCTCAAACCCCTTATAGCAGTTTTAGCCCAGTGCTCTGTGCAAAAAAATCCTGCCCTTGACAGAATATTTGTGAAGAATATACTGAAGTGTTTTTGTTTAATAAACCCTCATTTTGTTGTTATTATGTGCTAGTCAGGGCTCCCCATTTTATTTTGAATGATAGAAGTCCCAAAATGGAGACTTTTGAAATTTTCTCCTAAGTCTCTAGAAGTCATTTTAGTGGGATCTCCTCCAAATCTGGCTTTGAGTGAGCATGAACCCTCATGGGGCCACATACTAAACCGGCTGAGAGGGGACCCTTCAGGTGGCTGAGTTCTGAATGAGAGGCCTGGTTAATGAGTAGCCCTGGAGCATATCCCAGAGTACTGAAGGGGAGGGCCATGTATGCTTTTGGTTTTTTCTGTGTTGTGAGGCACTTTACCTGGGCTTCTTCAGCTAGCCGCTGAGGAAGGGCCTGTAACTCCCTTGTCTTATTTGCAGTAAAATATTCACTCTGACACCCATCCCCATCCTTAGGTTTGAGAAGCTGACTGGTGTTCTACAGGTATAAAAGGGATTCTTTTGTTCTCACCCCCATTTTGCATGTAGAATATTTGAGTTTTATGCTGTGTGTTTCTTCATTCAGAAAGAATGGCTTAATTTGAGAAAATGTACATTATCTTTTGAAGCTTGATTAGATTTTTATTTCTCTCTGTAAAATATCTAGACTTTCATGCCACTATGGTGATACATAGAAAAAGTTCATTTTGAGTCAATGTAAAAACATCTAAAACTATCTGATTCTTACTACTAATGTATTTTATTTGCTTCACAGCAACAAATAGAGCGGCAGTTAAAATACTTGGCATTTCAAAACCCTGGACCACAGGTAGCAGACTTCAACCCTGAAACAAGGCAGCAGAAAAAGAAGGCGCGTATGTCAAAGATGAATGAATATTTTTCTGTGAAATACAAGTAAGATCATGATTTATTACTTGTAATTTGTGGGATTATAAAATACATGAGTTCTCCTTGACAAAGCTAAGTATTATAGGTTACCTCTTTTTCATGATTTAAAAAGATCTTTTATAAATTTTAATAGTACCTCATGGGTCTGGAAGTTAGCAACTTCAAGAAATAGACTATAATCCCAAACTAGGAATCAATTAAAAAAAACAAAGCTTCAGAGGCCCTTATACAGAGCAATAGCTTTAGTAGAAGAGATAATTGAAAAAGTAAAAATGTAAAAAAAAAAAAAAAAGAAAGATGTATCATCAGAAAGAGAAATAATACAAGGGTGAGAATAGATTCAGGATTTCAAATGGGCACAGATTGATCATTAAATACAATCATTACTATAACGTCAGAGATCTAATACTGTGCAAACCACCAAGGAAAACATTGTTAACTTCAAATATATTAAAATAAAATTATAAATTAAGAATTAAGAATTTATGCCCATTAAAAGACACCTTATAAACATATCACAAAGTGGGAGATGAATATTTATAGCCTAAAAGATTAGTACTCAAAATACATTTTTAAAAACCCTGCAAGTTAATAGGTAAAAGACAAACATCCTAATAGAAAAATGAACAAAACAATGATCAGGTATTTCACAGAAGAAAAAGCTAGTAAGCATAAAGAATCCCGAACCTCATCAATACAGTGTGGGGAAGTGCCACACCCCGAGATAGGCAAAAAGTTTAGTCTGATGATATTAATGTTAGTGAGGCTATGGGACACAAATTGAGTGTAAAATGGTACAACCACTATTTAAAACATCTCACCATTACATATATATACACATATGTGTGCGTGTATATATATATATATATATATATATATATATATATATATATATATATATATATATATATATATATAATCCTAGTTATCTAGTACTGCTGTAACAGAAATACCACAAGTGGATGGCTTTAACAAAGAGAAATTTATTCTCTCACAGTCTAGGAGGCTAGAAGTTGGAATTCAGGTCACCCACTCCAGAGGAAGCCTTTCCCTCTCTGTTGGCTCTTGGGGAAGGTCCTTGTCATCCATCTTCCCTGGTCGAAGAGTTCCTCAGCATAGGGACTCTGGGTCCAAAGGACACACTATTCTCCTAGCTCTTATTTCCTGGTGGTATGGGGTCCTAATGTCTCTCTCCTTGCTTATCTCTTTATATCTCAAAAGAAGTTGGCTCAAGACACAACCCAATCCTGTAGATTGAGTCCTGCCTCATCAGCATAACTGCTGCTAATCCCATCTCATCAACATCATAAAGATAGGATTTACAACATATAGGAAAATTACATCAGATGACAAAATGGTGGATAATCACAAAATACTGGGTATCATGGCCTAGCCAAGTTGACCGATATTTTGGGGGGACACAATTCAATCCATGACATATATATTATACATATATACTTTATGACCTAACAATTTCACTCCTGGGTATATACCCTGGAAAAACTCCTAAATATATATGTAACAGGAGACAGATATAATAAAGTTTATCACTGATTATAATAGCAAAAAAAAAAAAAAAAGGTGATAATAATTCAAATGCCCCTCAATAATGAAATAGCTAAGTAACTTGTGGTATATTCATATAGTGGAATATATATGGAAGTAAAAATATTTGAATACAGCTAACTGCACCATTATGGATGGATCTCAAATCACATTGTAAAATAAAAAAGTACATTACAGAAGAAAATGTACAATATGCTTAGAGATATATACATATGAGGCATAACTAAAAGATAAACAAGAAAATTTTTATAAAACCAAGGTGTGCCTCTTTTTGGAGGGGAGGTTACAGGGATGTAATGGGGAGGGATATGGAGAGGACTTCAAATGTATCATACTTTTTAAAATTAAGCTATGCACACAGAAGTTTGTGCAGTATGTTTTGTACACTTTTGTATGTATGATAGTTCATAATTTTACAAAAGATGGCAGTAGGTAGGTATCCAAAAACCAAACTAAACCCATTGCTGTCAAGGAGATTCCAACTCATAGCAACCCTATATGACAGAGTAGAACTCCCCCATAGGGTTTCTAAGGCTGTAAATCTTTATGGAAGCAGACTGCCACATCTTTCTCCCATAGAGTTGCTGGTGGTTTCTAACCACCAACCTTCCAGTTAATAGCCGAGTGCTTAACCACTGTGCCACTAGGGCTCCTTATTAGGTAGGTAGGACACTATAAACTCTGTGCCTCAGTGTCTGAGTTAAGGCACAGGAGTGTTTTGTTAAGGCAAAGGGAAATGGGGAGCATCTAACCTGTGCTCTGGGTTGGTTTCAGGAGCACCCACTCTTATCATTCCCATAACCCAAAACCAGTTGTCATCCAGTTGATTTGGACTCATGGCAACCCCATGTGTGTCAGAGAAGAACTGTACTCCACGGGGTTTCCAAGGGCTGATTTTTTGGAAATAGATCGCCAGGCCTTTCTTCTCAGATATCTCTGTATGACTTGAACCTCCAACCTTTTGGTTAGCAGCTGAGTGTTGCCACCATCAAGGGACTCTGTCATTCCCATAATAGATTTTACATCTCCTTGCTCGCTGACATCTGGTGGGCTTGGGGTGGAGGAGAGGACTCTCATTACGTAGATGAAGCACTTCAAATGTAAATACTCACTGAGCAAAACATTGAAAGGCACTCCAACTAACGTGTGATAATCAGACTGCAAGTGTGATAATCAGACCATGATCCTTAACCATTCCCTGCTTTATTAGGAAAGTGGAGAGCATAGAAAGGCATTATGTAACTGAAGTAGGAAGAGAGGAGGTGTTATACTTGCTTGGGGACAAAGAAGTCCACAATTTCACTGCACTAGCTCAAGACCAGGCTCTTTGACTTCAACTGGTAAAAATGGATAAAAGCTGTACGGAGGTATTTTGTCATTCTAAGGCTCTCAAGCTGCTCAGTTTTGTTTTGTTAATTTTTATCATGATGAAATATATATATAACAAAACATTTTCCATACTGTTTTTACATGGTACCATCCAGTGACATTAACTACACTCACCATGTTGTGCAACCATCTCCATTATTTGTCTCCAAAATTTTTCATCACCCTTAACAGAAACTCAGTACAAACAGCTCAGTTTTGAAGGATATATTTCAAAATGGTTTGGTTTTGAGAGGGTGGCAGGTTTCTTGTGAAAACGCTTTGTCCCTGGAGCAGTTGTAGAGACTGACTGAGAAACCATGGGAACTTGAAGCAAGGTTCTGGACCCTTGGGGTCTCCTCTGATGCAGAACTTCTTGCCTTCCTTCAGAGCCCACGATGTATGATCCCATGATCGTGGTCATCTGATTTCTTACTCCACATTGGGTAAAAACCAGAATCAGAAAGGAACAGAAGCAATGACATCCGGAAAGACTGTTAGCAAAGAAGATTTAAAAAAAAAAAAATGATCATGATGTAGTACCTCATGGTTCTAATGCTTATCTTGAGTGGTAAAAAATGTAATTATATACAGCATAGTGCTTTTAAGAAAGGAAAAAAGAGTGCAACTTATTAGGGAACGATTATATCAAGAACAGTTGTATTTTAAAGAAAAATGTAGGGCATTTGTAGGAGGAAGCTTTAATCAGTTATTCCTCATAATTAGGTGGGATATGACATTCCCCAGCAATGCTGGAACAATGAAGTGTTACTGCCCATGGCAGGCTTGGCCGCATTGGAAATTGATCGAATTGATTGAGTTTCCCACATCTCTGTCACGTAATATTCTGAAGTGTTACCGGGTAATCTCTAGGGTGTCGAGCCCTCAGAGTATGGGGATCATATTTATGAAGTTTGCTGCGTAATGATTCGTTCTCAAAGTCTAGGAAAATTACACTGTTGTTGTTAGTGTCATTATTTTTCTTTGCAGGGTTATGAGGAAGTATGACAAAAGTGGCAGGCTAATTTGTAATGACACGGACCTGTGTGACTGCCTGGAGAAGAACTGCCTGGGCTGCTTCTACCCCTGCCCCAAGTGTAACTCCAACAAGTGTGGGCCCGAGTGCCGCTGCAACCGCCGGTGGGTGTACAATGCCATTGTCACCGAATCCGGGGAGGTTATCAGCACGCTGCCCTTTGATGTTCCCAACTAGGAGCTGTTACGTATGGACTGAACATTTTCTTCTTTTCGTACATTTAAGTTGACCTCTTTCTCTTGAGTGAATTTTAGGGCTTGGGGAAAATGTTGGAAAAACTTACTTAAGACTCATGTTCTCTCAAGCAGTAGAACAATACAGAATAGTAGTAATTCTGTAAACTTCTTACTATGTCTTCTCTAATTCCTTAACTTGTGACCAAGAGCGTGACAGTAGATAAATCTCAGGATCTTTCATTGGCTTCCCGAGTCCTGCTCCACTCTCAAATTAAAAAACCTCTTCCCTCTTTTCTGCTACCTGAGAAAATGTAGTTTTAAGATGTTCAGACTTCTGTAACAGAGATTTTCTCACATAGAACATAGAATCATAGCATTTATAATGTTCAGTTACTGTTATTATCTTACACATCAGTAGTTCTAAATTGGAATTGCCATTTGGATTAAAAAAAAACCTTGTGACTTTACATTGTATATTCATAGTCTCATTTTTTTATTGTTAATGTTTTAATAACATTAAAATCAAATTTGGTAATATTGTTATTATTTGAAACTTGTATTTTGCTTATGACATTGAGAAATTAAGACTTGAGTGTCCTAAAAGCCAGTGGCTTGCCTTTTTTCATGTCAGAATCAGTATTTCAGAATTTTTTTAAAAGGGACAAAACTTAAATTGTTATACAAAAGTGTGTTTGTTATGTGTTTCTTTGAGGGTATTGAGAAGCAATTGACTAAATACGTGATGTAGTCTTTTCTATTCCAACGTAATTTAGGAAGTTTTATAAAAAGCTGAACTTGGCCTTTGTTGAATTTGTTTTTTATGACAGGGTCTTGTTTACTTTAAGTCAGTAGTTCTCATACTTTAGTGTACATAAGAATCACCTGGAGGATTTGTTAAACTGTAGGATTTTTGGGCCCCACCCCCAGAGTTTCTGATTTATTTGCATTTGTAACAAGTGATGTTGATGCTGCTGGTATGTAAACCACAATTTGAGAACCACTTATGTAAGTTATATTAGATACATAATATAAGGAAGCATTTTTGAATAGAATCATTTGATAATTTAAAAACATTAGCAAGAGCATTTTGGTTTCAAAGTAAACTTGAAATGTTAGAGTTTTCAGGGTTTATTTCTCTTCAAAAATCATATTCAAGAGCACTGATTTCTGCACAAACTGCTTGTGCCAGGGAAGGTTCCTGACAATTCTCGACTTGCTACTTGGTAGTATGTTTTAGGACTAAAATAACAAGAGCCCTAAAAATAACCCTGTGTCTACAATGCTCCTGTAGGTGTAGCAGGAGAGCTTAGGTTCTTCTGCATTCTTATCCACAGAATTTACTGGGTTTTCCAGATTCAGCTCATTTTACCAAGCATCTACTGCTAACCAAACATTGTGCTAAGTGCTTCCAATTCATTAACTTTAATCATCACAGCCCTGGGAGGAAGATGTAAAATCAAATTCCCCAAGTCAGATCCATTGAAATGCTCACCAGGAACAGACAGCACGGAAACAAGTAAAAAGGAGTGGAATCTTTTTTGGGTGGTTTATATTTTGTTTCATTTTTAGAATAACAATGATTTTATAAATGAATTGTTTTTATTATCTATGTGTTTATTTTAGAATCATATACTTTTGAATCTGGAAGAAACCTTGTCTTAGGCTGGGTTCTCTAGAGAAGCAAAACCAGTAAAGTGTATAAGTATATATATAAAGAGAGATTATATCAAGGAAACAGCTCACATGCTTGTAGAGGCTAGAACGTCCCAAGTCCGTGGATCAGGGTAGAGGCCTCTCCCAAGTCACACAGCTGCAGAAGCTGGCAAGACCAAGATAGGAAGGTCGGAGAGCAGGGCTCCCACTCATAGGCTGTGCAGATTGACAAATCCCAGGTTCAGCAGATAAGCTGACAGCTCAAGTCCCAAGAACGGGAGACGAGACGACAGGAAGCAGCCACAGGATCCAGAGAGAGCAAAAAGCCAGAACGTCTGCTTATATACAGATGTGGGCCACACCCCCCAAGGAGACTCCCTTTCATCTGATTGGCTGCTCACAGTATATTCAATCATGAGAGTGCTTACATTAAAACATGGAGAATCATGGCCCAGCCAAGCTGACACACAATCTTAACCATCACAAACCTTACAGCTCATCTAAATAGTGAGTTAGTCAACAAATATTAACTGAGAGGCTGCTCTGTGCTAGGCACCAAGCTAGGTGTGGAGGATAATATGTTGTTAGTTGCCATGGAGATGGCTCCAATTAATGGCAACTCTATGTGAAACAGAAGGAAATGTTGCTCAGTCCTGCACCATCTTCACAATCTTTGGTGTGCTCGAGTCCATTGTTGCAGCCACCGTGTATCTAAGTGCCTTCCAACTCGTGGGGCTCACCTTCCAGCACTATATGGGACAATATTCTTTTGTGATCCATAGGGCTTTCATGGGCTAATTTTCAGAAGTAGATCACCAGGCCTTTATTTCTAGTCTGTATTAGTCTGAAATTTCCTCTGAAAACTGTCCACCATGGGTGACCTTGCTGGTATTTGAAATACAGGTAGCATTGCTTCCGGCCTTATAGGAACATGCAAGCCACCACAGCATGAGAAACTGACAGAGGGGATGATACAGCAGTGAGAAAAACCTACCTGGTTCCTGTCTTCATGGAGTTAATGGGATAAAACCAAAGGTTTTTTTGTATATATTTTTATAATTTATTTCATTTTTGTTATTGTTGAGAATATACATAGCAGAATATATACCAATTCAACAATTTCTGCATGTATATTTAAGTGACATTGGTTACATTCTTCAAGTTGTGTGACCATTCTCACCCTCTTTCCCGAGTTGTTCCTCCCCCATTAACATAAACTCACTACCCCCTAAGGCTCCTATCCAATCTTTTGAGTTGATGTTATCAATTCGATCACATATAGATACATCTTAAAAGAGTATAATGCTCAAGACAGACATTCTTTACTAATTAAACTAAACTATTATTTGGTTTTAAGAAGACTTCAAGGGATATTATTGGTTTAAGTGGGTTCATCTAGCCTCCATGGCTCCAGAAATTCTGGATTCCAAGAGAATATGAAAGTTTATTCTGCATTTTCCCCCTTTTGATCAGGATTCTTCTGTAGAGTCTTTGATCAAAATGTTCAGTAGTGGTAGCTGGGCACCATCCAGTTCTGGTCTCATGGCCATGTAGACAGATCTTAAAAGAGCACAATACTCAAGGCAGACATTCTTTACTAGTTAAGCTAAGCTATTGTTTGGTTTCAAGAAGACTTCAGGGATATTTTTGGTCTAAGGTTTGAGGTTTAAAAACTATCTCAGGGCAATAGTTTCAGTGGTTCAGCCAGCCTCCATGGCTCCATAGAGTCTGGAGTCCATAAGAATTTGAAATTCTGTTCTGCATTTTCCCCCTTTTGATCAGGATTCTTCTATAGAATTTTCGATCAAAATGTTCAGTAATGGCAGCTGGTCACCATCTAGTTCTTCTGGTCTCATGGAAAAGGAGGCAGTTGTTCATGAAGGCAATAAGCCATACATTCCATTTCCTCCCCCGATAACTGACTCTCCTTCTGTCGCTGCAAATGAGTTGTTTTTGTTTTTCTTTGTTGTTTGTTGTTTTTACAACTAAGGCAACTTAGACCCAGTGAGATAAAATGACTGCAATAAAGACATAGAGAAGAGCTGGTACCCTAGTGTTTTGAAATCTAAGGTTAGGTCAGTGTTCTTTCCATTATACTATTTCCCAAATTTATCTGATCATAAAATTCATCCAGGTGTGTCTAAATACACATTCCTAAGCCTCATCCCAAAGCTCAAGACTCAGAACTTCTAGAGATGAAGCCTGGGAGTTTTCATTTTTAAACAATCACCCCAGGTAAGTCTCTTGATTAGCTAAGTTTGAGAAACATCAACTTATATCACTAGTTCTCCTATTTTCATACTATAAAACAAACTTAGGCAAATTAACATTAAAATACCTTTCCCTTCTATCCTCTTGTCATTTAGTCTTAGACATAAGATGAAACAATCTGGTTTAAAATTATCTGGTTTAAAAAGTGTGTTGGTAAGTTATGGAGTCCCTGGATGGCAAATGGTTAATCTGCTTGGCTGCTAATCAAAAGGCTGGATGTTCCATTGGTTCAAGTCCACCCAGAGGCACCCAGGAAAAAAGCCCAGGCGATCTACTTCTGAAAAATCAGCTACTGAAAACTCTATGGAGCACAATTCTAATCTGACACATATGGGGTCACCATGACTCAACAGCAACTGGCAGTGTGGTGGTGACAAATTATGTTGTTAAGTTCTCCAGGTAAAACAAAAAATAAGGTAAAAAATTATATAATTACTAAACAGATATATTGCTTTTACAGAAGCCTAGTAAAACACTTGATAAAGTGCTTTTTTAGAAATCAGATTATTTCGTCTTGATCTAATGTCAATTCAATGCATTTTAAAAAGCCTCCTGCACTAAATGATTATTGCAAAACTAAATTTATGTAAATTGTCAGAAACTTATTTTGCAAGTGTCTAATTTTCATCACAATGTGAATAAAGCTCTTTTGTTATTTGAACTAAATTCAGATTAACAAGGAAGGCAGCTGTACTATCTGATTACGTTAACCAGGGAAATTGTCTTGTCAGTGTAATAGGATTTTTCTCTTTCTGTTTGGCTATCTTTCAATGCTGATTGTGAGTCTTCATGAATATGTATAGAAATTGTAAGGAAAGCTATTTCACAGAAGGTCATTTAAGTATAAACCGATACATACTGAAGGATTTAGACAAGTCACACTGTGCCCATTTATGCAAAGATTTCCAACTGGAAGGCCATATCACAACAATTTGTATAATAACTTTGCCTGAGCCTAATTTATTAAAGAATATTCACATAGTATCTGAGATAATCGTTCTGTCTCTCTCCCTCCTTCCCCCCCCCCCCCCCCGCCCATACAATATCCTGGATCCATTACAGGCATAAGTTTACAAAATATACTCTTACCATTTTTAAAAAATTATTTTCCCCTAATTTTTTTTGGAAATTTTAAACTGGAAATTTAAAATTTGAAAGGATAGTACAGTAGATCCCTGTACATCCTCCAGATTCACCAGTTGTTAACTTTTTGACACATTCAGTTTATCCCTTTTTCCATCTACATACTTATTGGAGGGGGGATCTGAGCCAAATAAATAGCAAACTAAGGAAGGTGGAGTGCTGGCTTTGACAATAGAGGTGGCCATGAGCCAGGGAATTTAGGCAGCCTCTAGAAGCTAAGAAAGCTCCCCTGGAAATGGCCAGGAAATCCTACAAATGGCCTCAATCCTACAACTGCAAGGAATTGACTTCTGCAAACAATCTGAACGAGCTTGGAAGCGGATGCATTCCCAGAGCCTCCAGAAGGGAATGCAGCGCCATCAACACCTTAATTTTGGCGTAGAAACCCGGAGCAGAGAGCCAGCTTAGCCACGCTGGGCCTGGACAAAAGAACTGTGATAATACATTTGTGTTGTTTCAAGCTGCTAAGTTTGTGGTAATTTATTTGAAAGCAATAGAAAACGAATACAGGAAATTGGGCAAAAGGGTATGGGGGAACTTTTTGAGGTGATGGGACTATTTTTCAATCTTAGTTTTAATGGTGGTTACATGTGTGTATACGTTTTCAAAACTTATCCAACCGTTCACTTAAAAGGAGTACCTTTTATTGCACGAAAAAATATCTCAATAAAGTTTATTGAAATTTTACTGTAAAAGAATAAGCTAAAAAAGAAAGGAAATTGGAGACATCATGACAATGTACTCCCAAATTCTTCCACCTAAGAACAAGTATATTCATCTACATGACCACAGTATTGTCATCACACCCAGGAAATTTAATATTGATTCAATATCATTTAATATACAGTCAATAGTCAAATTTTTTCAGTTGTCCCAAAATAGCCTTATAGAAGTTCTATTCCTTTTCCGATCCAGGACATTTGACATTTGTTTGTCATGATTCATTTGTCCTCTAATCTAGGAGTCACATGGTCCTCACCCGGCCACTCAGCTCTCAACTTCTCTTCGCTAGGGAATCGAAGCTTGAATCCTGAGCAAAGTGGTCGAAACTAAGTCATCCTGATGACTGCATGCTAACGCCCTTACCGAGGCTGCTATTTACTTCACTAGCCTTTCTCTGAAAAACGAGTATCCCCCTAACTTAGAGTTGGAGTCTCTTGCTTATAAATAAAACACTGTAACTAATCCAGGCATCATCCACAAAATAGAGAGTTATTTATATTTAGTTGCGGCAATTTTCTTTTCAGGGAATTTCCAAGAGAAATGAGTTCCTTCTTCCCTACAATACACCCAAGCTTTGATTTCGGAGCAATAGGCTGGAGGCCCTTCTGTTTCTTTTCTACACACCTGTAACCAGATTGCTCCCTGTAGCAGGAACTGAAAAAGTGTTGCTACAACTCAGCATTTTTCAACTGAAATGGAATACAAATTACTTAACTTTTGGGGAAGTTACTTTAAACAAGTCCAGTGGAGGCGGGGGGTAGAGGGGGAGAAGGCGGTGGAGAGAAATTCTTTTTTTTTTTTTTAACTACTTCAGATGCAGAATCCCATTACCTTCTATTAATTTTTTTTTCCATACAGCACCTGGCAGTAAAGTAGCATTAAATTATATCATTTCTGTAATTTTTGTATATACTTTTGGAATATGAGGGTCATTTGCACTTTGCAGTTTTTTATAATCTACTTTCCTAAAATGTCTCTGTGTGTATAAATATAAATTGTGTATGAAAGAAGTTAAATGCACGGTTTGGCTCCCTCTGCTGGCCATTTGTATGTACTTTAAGCTTTAAATTTTACACTGAACAAAACCAAAACAACTGTTGCTGAAATCGATTTAGGGTTTTTTTTCTTAAGATTATTTGGGGCTGATTTCGATGAGACGTTTTCTCCTCCTTGGAATAGAAGATAATTTTCTCAAAGTTTGTTTTAATTATTTAACTTAATTTAAAAAAAAAACCAACAGACTTTCAATCTGGTAAATGTATTGTTGTTTTGGTACTTTCTGGTTTAAAATTATAATCGAAAACAAAGGATACTTCTATTAAAAAAAAAATAAAGTTTTGGAAGTATTTCAAAGGCAGGTCTCAGAAGAAATGCCTGGCTCCCACCATGTCTCTTTCTTACCATGTCTTGGAGGAAGGAACCCAGTCATGCAGACTGGCACCTATTCAGTCCTGAACTTCACCCTCAGCTGTGCTCTCAGGGCTGCCTGGCAGTTCCTGCCTCAGTCCACTCAACTCCTCATCCATTCTCCACAGCAGCTATCTAAACCTCACCTTCTTCAGCTCATCTCCTCCTTCATCCTCTCAGCAGATTATGTTGCCTTCTCTGTTAAACATAAGAAACCATTGCATGAAGACTGCTCTGAGAAGGGATTTGACTGTGACCCAGGCGATGCTCTTCAGGTGAGGCAATTCCTGAAGAGGATTGACAAGTGAGAGCTGTCAGCTGCAACCTTCCCAGCCGCTGGGGGAAGGCATCCTTCCTTCCTGAAAGGGGGATGGAGGCTGCGGAGAACAGCAGCCACGACCATTCCTCTAATCTATTTGTGCTGTTATAAGAAAGCAGAGAGGTGATAATTCTAGGTTTCATAAATATCATCCTGATAACAGTATTTCCTTTACTATTAAAAAGGTTGCAAAGTGTTAATAGATTTTTTAAACTGAAATTAAACCTGGGACCAAATGCTATACAATTTCCTGTTTACCACATTTCACCTTGAACAAATTCTGTTTTACAATTACAAAAATAGGGAAACAGTCATGAGGGAATCAAAGGAATATTTTATAGACACATTTGGAACAAAGTATTTGACTATTACTCTTATTGCAGCATGAAAGTTTTGTGAAGACTCTTGAGTTCTGGAAAAACAGCTACTATGAAAGTACAATACATTTCATATTAGAAGAGTCTCCTTCAGGTCCGTTATTTTTCAAGGTCCCAATAAAGCTGACTCATTTAACAATGGAGTAAACCAAATATTTAAAAAATGAGCCATTTCTTTATGGACATGCACTATTCCTCTTAGAGTTTATAATTCACAGATTTATATGACCTTAGACATACCATCTAGCTAAATTAACTTTTTAGCTGAGATATTAAATCTTCTTTGTAAAAGGGTATGGATTATTTTAACTATCTACTGGGTACTGGCACAATACTAGGCATTATGTGGTCCCCAGGGAAGTAAAGGATGGGTTTATGTCTTTAAAACAGTTGGCTAATGATGAAACCAACCATATATGATTAACTAGTAAAAATGATTGCTTCATATTATAAATCCTTTGAAAGTCTAGAGAAGAGGATAATTAGGTGATTTGGCTAGTAGAAAAAGGCAACTGAATCAGAGCTTGAAGGTTTGGCACAGGTGTTTCTCCACACAGATGCTATTGGCACTTTGGGTGGACAATTCAACACTGTGTAAGACTGTTGTGTGCATTCTGTCTTAGTTATATCCCAGTAGTGTTGCCAGAATATTCTAGCAACTAAAACCTTCTACACAATCCCTTCTAGAGAGTCATTGCATGTGAAAACCCTCAGAAGGGGATACCACAAGGGAGAAACTACAAGACTCTAGACACAGAACTGAGAATGGGCATGGTATACTACTTGGAACAATGAGAATAGTCAGACTGGGTAAAGGAGTCAAACAAATCCTGTGGCCCTAATGAGGCAAATTAGGACTCTCTGGCATGTTGGAAGCATCACTTTATCTGACTAATGCTGTGCTGACTCTGATCTTGAAAAAAAAAAGTAACTATGCCCATCTGGTCAGTTTCCTAATCTAAAGCTAACAGTAAAGAGAAGATCTTTTAAATACTGTGTAAATAAAAGATAGGCCATTATTTTGAAGAGATTGCATTTTTTTCAACTGTAGTATTTATGAATAATTTACTTTGGTCTTTTCTATCTTGTAACACAAAAAAGCCTTAAGTAAGTTATAGACTTTATCCTTATGATACGGATTAATGAATTAATATTATTTATAAATTACCATGAGAATGATGTTAACGTTTGGGTCACCCGAAGTATTTTTACTTGTATGTAACTTATTTTAACACCTAATAAAAGGAAATCTGGACAAAAGTCTAATTCATTTTGTTTTAATTATGTGTTGAATAATGACTTTACTGTTTTTATAAAAAATAATGCATTCTTACAATTGGAAATTGAAGCAATACAGAGAAGAACAAAGTAGAAGATAAAAAATTACAGAAAATCTTACCAACCAGAAACAATACTGTGAGTTTAGTTAAACCTAAATCCAGTAATTTCTCTATATCTAGATATAGATCTATATGTAATATATGTGATACTTAGATATATAGAAATGATTGTGAAAAAATGGTTAAGAGAAAGAAAAGAAACTAAAGAAATTACTGAGTTCTTTATTTTTATTACTTTAGATAGAACTTTTTTTTTTTTTAAACAAAGAGATGTTTGGTAAATCCTAAAATATTCCTCTAAGGCAGAAGTCAAAACCTCAAGTGTCTTCAGTAGCCAGTAACATAATATGATCCATGAAGCAAGTTGAGTATAAGACTACAGATGATAAGTGGCTTGTACTGTTCTCAAAACAAAACCTAGTCGATCACTGAGTAGGCAAAATGAACAAGCAAAATACTTCCACAGTCCATGAGCCATATTCACACTACAGTTCTCCAGTTTGTTATCCTTGCATGATTAAAAAAAAGTTATGAAGCACCTCAAGAGGTTACAGATAATTTATATTTTAAGTGATGTATTTCTTTTAAAAATAGTATTGATTAATTTCCTGCCATGGAAGATGAAGAAATTAGTACTCTTCAAACTTTATTCTACCTATTCTGTCCATCTTTTTCAGATCCCTTAATTATACATTAATTTTACATGATCAAACATTATGACATTCATGTTGAATTTCATAAACATAATTTCTATTTTTAATCTTAGTTTTATTTGGCTTTAATGCTAACCATCTGCCATAGCATCTCCATTCCTGAGTTCTTGCTTTTATTAATCTCTTGGCTGATTTGTCTTGAACTGTTTTTCCAAAAGAACTTACGAAAACTATGAATGTAGTCATGCTTGAGAAAATTTGAGTGTTGCCTTAATAATTAAATAACATATTGGCTAGACATAATATACTTTTCTCTAAACTTTACAGACAGGGTTGTGGAGAAATCTGAGTCTTGTTGATTTTTTTTCCTCTTTTAAGTGACTTGTTCTTTGCTTTTTTTCTTAACCTGGATGCCTGAAAATTTTTTCTTTATCCTTAGAGTTTAATAATTTTACAAGACTTTGTCCCAGTATCAGTATTCTATATCAGTTCTTCCCAGAAGAAAATTTGCTGTTTTATCAAACTGCAGATCCTGTTTTCCCAATGTTTTAGGGAAACTGCCTTCTGTTATACATTTGCTGAGGTCATCCTTACGGAGGTGGGATGGAACCCCCACCCACCATTTGGTTCAAATGTTGAGATTGATGGCATTATACACGCACCAAGAGGTTATGATAGGTTAGTACTCCATAATGAGGCTTTCTGGGGAGAGCAGGGCAGGCTCCTAAACAGGTCCAAAGAATCACTTGAGAGATCAGACAGGGGCAACTGTCTTGGGGTTTTATGATGGTTAAGGGGTAGAGGTGAGGTGAGGGCTCCCTTACTTGGGCTGGGGCTTGGGTGGTTTGAACTTCCTGCTCTCACCCTAGGAGTTGCCAAAGGAGTACCCCGGCTTTATTATCAGTTTGCCCAGATGTGGAGCAGAAGGGGAAGAAGGCGTGGTGGGGCTTGAAAGCTGTCAGCAGTCAAGCATCAAAAATGGAGTCAGACTCTTTATTACAATATTTGAATTTTTTTTCTATTTGTTGGGTTCTTTGCCTTGGGACACAAATTATTCTTGGGTTGAGTTTTCTTTGTCCTCAGTATCTATTTTCTGTTTGTCTCTTTCCTTTGCATTCATTATGAATATCCTTCCTCTCTGTCAGTAATTCAATTTGCATTTGTATCCAGTCTGTTTCTTGCTATTTCTACCTTACGCGTTAGTTAGGAAATGGAGTGATTTTAGTCCTCAATTTCTTCCTTTGGTTTTGCAATGCCTTTTACATCTAATGTTTTTTTCTCAAGTTGTCTCTTAGTTCTTGTTTTACTGAATTGTTTTCTTATTAAGTTCTCTCTTAAGGAGCATTCATGTGGAATTTTCTTGTCTTAATTTATATTTTATTCCAGATTAAACTTTTTATCTTTTTGTTTGTTTGCATGCTGTATACTTTTCTTTCATAGTTATCATGACATTTATTTTGGATCTATTTGTGCTTAATATGCTCTGCTATGCCCAGACCTCTATCTTCTCTGATATGTTGTTGTTGTTAGATGCCGTTCAGTCGGTTCCGACTCACAGCGACCCTAGTACAACAGAACGAAACACTGCCTGGTCTTGCGCCATTCTCACAATCATTGTTATGCTTGAGCCCATTGTTGCAGCCACTGTGTCAATCTACCTCATTGAGGGTCTTCCTCTTTTTCATTGATCCTCTGCTTTACCAAGCATGATGTCCTTCTGCAGGGACTGATCCCCCGTGATAACATGTCCAACGTATGTGAGACGAAGTCTTGCCATCCTTGCTTCTAAGGAGCATTCTGGCTGTACTTCTTACAAGATAGCTTTGTTTGTTCTTTTGGTAGTCCACAGTATATTCAATATTCTTCACCAACACCATAATTCAAAGGCACCAATTCATCTTGGGTCTTCCTTATTCATTGTCCAGTTTTTGCATGCATATGAGGTGACTGAAAACATCATGGCTTGGGTCAGGCACACTTTAGTCCTTAAAGTGACATCTTTGCTTTTTAACACTTTAAACGGTCTTTTGCAGTAGATTTGCCCAATGCAATGTGTCTTTTGATTTCTTTACTTCTGCTTCCATGGGTGTTGATTGTGGATCCAAGTAAAATGAAATCCTTGACAACGTAAATCTTTTATCTGTTTATCATGATGTTGCTTATTGGTCCAGTTGTGAAGATTTTTGTTTTCTTTATGTTGAGGTGTAATCCATATTGAAGGCTGTGGTCTTTGATCTTCATCAGTAAGTGCTTCAAGTCTTCTTCACTTTCAGCAAGTAAGGTTGTATCATCTGCATAAAGGAGGTTGTTAATGAGTCTTCCTCCAATCCTGATACCTTGTTCTTCTTCATATAGCCCACCTTCTTGGATTATTTGCTCAGCAGACAGATTGAGTAAGTATGGTGAAAGGCTACAGCCCTGATGCATGCCTTTCCTAATTTTAAACCACACACTACTCCCTTCTTGTGTTCAAACAACTACCTTTTAATCCATGTACAGGTTCCTCATGAGCACAATTAAGTGTTCTGGAATTCCTATTCTTTGCAATGTCATCCAGAATTTGTTATGATCCACACAGTCAAATGCCTTTGCATAGTCAATAAAACACAGGTAAACATCTTTCTGGTATTCTCTGCTTTCAGCCAGGATCCATTTGACATCAGCAATGATTTCCTTCATTCCACGTCCTCTTCTGAAACTGGCTTGAATTTCTGGCAGTTCCCTGTCAATGTACTGCTGCAGCCACTTTTGAAGGATCTTCAGCAAAATTTTACACGTGTGATATTAAGGATATTTTTTGATAATTTCCACATTTGGTTGGCTCACCTTTCTTTGGAATAGACATAAATATGTATCTCTTCTAGCTGGTTGGCCAGATAGTTGTCTTCTAAATTTCTTGGCATAGACCAGTGAGCACTTCCAGTGCTGCATCTGTTTGTTGAAACATCTCAATTTGTGTTCTGTCAATTCCTGGAGCCTTGTTTTTTGCCAGTGCCTTTGGTGCAGCTTGGACTTCTTCCTTCAGTACCATCTGTTCCTGATCACATGCTATCTCCTGAAATGATTGAATGTTGACCAATTCTTTTTGGTACAGTGACTGTGTATTCCTTCCATCTTCTTTTGATGCTTCCTGCATCGTTTAATATTTTCCCTGTGGAATCCTTCAATATTGCAACTTGAGGCCTGAATTTTTTCTTCAGTTCTTTTAGCTTGAAAAATGCTGAGTGTGTTCTTCCTTTTTGGTTTTCTATCTCCAGCTCTTTGCACATGTCATTATAATACTTTACTTTGTCTTCTCAAGCTGCCTTTTGAAATCTTCTGTTCAGCCCTCTGATATAGTGCCAGTGAAGTACCCTTGACTCCTTTGCCTGTTAATGTGGGATCTGTTTGTCTTTCCATCCAAGATGCCAGCTTGATGGAGCAATGTTTTATTCTAGCTACTTTATTTATTTAATAAAAACTTAAGGGGAAGAATGGGGAGAGCTCACCTGGGGTGGAGGGTAATTGGTGGATTTGATCTTCACTTTCTGAACTCTGAGATTTTAGCTGTATCAGGACTCACTCATCTCGGTAGGGGCATGTCCCATCCCTGATGGGGGATAGTCCCAGGCTTCAGGTCAGCCCTTCATTCACTGTGGAGTCCCAGTGCCTCTGACTCCTCTGAGTCAGCCCTGGTTGTTCACTTCCCTGTTTTGCTCTTTTATATCCACTCCCCCAGCCCAAACTCAGCATAGGGAAAAAAATAGGGTGCCTGTAGGTTTCAGCCACTGTTGACAATGATGGGGTGGGGGTGCTGAGGGAAGGCTGTTTTCACCGGGGCTTTAATGTACCTTTTGCATGGGCTTTTTGCCTCAAGGGGTCTTTTCTTTTTAATTTTCTTTTATCTTCAAATGCTAACTCTCTATTCATCATTTGCGATAATTAGACACAGTTTCATCTTTTCTCCCTTACTACTGCTCTAGCTTTTTCCTCAGCCAGAAAGATGAAAACAGCAAGCCCCCAGAAGTTCCTCCAGCTTCCAGAATCCTGGCCCTCAGGGACTTATATTCCCCAGGGCTTTCCTAATACTTTCCTTTGACCAACCTTTACCTCCCTATTCCACTCCTCTCTAAATTGGAAACTATAAAGAGATGCCTCATGGTTTTGTGGACACCTTTTCCTCACACTGTTTCAGCAGGTTGGGGGCCTCTTTTAGGAGTCAAACAGATGCTTCTCTTTCTTTTCTTGGCAAACACTTTTTCAAATGTGTGATTTTTTTTTTTTTTTTGCTTCTCTTCTTGTTTGTTTGCCGTTGGTGGGTGGATTTTTTTTTTTTTTTTCTGTTTGCCTCTTTGAATGTTTAATTTTTTTTTCTCCCTTTGTTGTTGTCATTATTGTTATTGGCTGCTGTCAAGTTGACCCCGACTCATGTAATGGTGACCTTACGTACAACAGAATGAAACATTGCGTGGTCCTGTGTCATCCTTGTAATCACCAGCATGTTTGAGTCCATCATTCCCTTTATTAGTCATCAGGTAAAAGGGCAACTGTAATCTTGCTTCACTCTGATATGTGCACGTGGGAAGTACCACCTAATTCCTTTTAAACTGTTTTACTTATGAAAATCATTGAAGAAACGAATCAGTCTTTCCCACAACCTATGCATAAATATCAGTCCTGTTAATGGCCCAGGTCTATGGGAGGTAGAATGGAGAAACCTAGGTGCGAATTAAAATTGAGGGGTGATAATTTGAGATGGTTTTCAACTTTAAGTTTGAGAATAATTAGAAAGGAGTCTATTCATATATCATAAAGTATATATTTGCTACATTTTAATAAAAATTACTGTCCCAAGCCTCTATTTGGTTAAGGGTGGATAAGCATAAATATTGTTTTTTATGGGCAGGCGTGGCCTGTGTCCTTGATACTAGTTTTTCTTTAGAACACTGATGCTCTGTTCTAAACTTCTTGCTTCCTTTCTACATCACAGCCTGGTATGCAAATACTCAGAGAATAAATTAGGTTCCAGCATTCTTTGTTCTTCGCGTATCTCACATTAAACAAGAATATTCACAGAACCAACTCATAAATAAAAATAGGTAATTTCAAAACTGCATCTCCCTGGGAATTTGGGGAGAATATATGGAACAAATGATTACATGTTTACCATCTCGAAGGGTGTTCTTCGGTTATGCTCCAGTTGAGTCTCTCGCACATATGAGACAAGCGCTGACTATAGAGCTAAAAACAGGGTCAGAAACTGTGACTGAGTGATGGTGTGGAGAGAGGGGGCGGTGTGTGTTCAGCATGGTGGTGGGAAGAAGGAAAACTGGGCCAATGGCTTCAGCAAGCCAATGTGACAAACCCAAAAATATGGGTTTTGTATTTTATAGTCCGTCTGGGAGTAGGGCATGGATAGCATGTAGTTCCTTAGTCCTCTGCCCTTATTTGATTGTAAAACCATTTGATAATTGCACCTAGTAGACTATAGATGTTCAGAATGCTAAGGACATGAGCCGGGATAATTAGTCCAACCTGTCTCCAGAACAATCTAGGGTATATAGTAAAATTCTTGCATATACCCCTCCCTTCCCCAATTTGACACTAGATAACAAAAACTTACATAAGTTACAGGTCATTTCAGCAGGACTGGGTGCCTCAGGCTCAGATACTGCTCTGGTGGGTGAGAAGGTGTTCTCCTTCCTCCAATAATAATCATTTCCATTTGGGGCTGGAATGCTTGGGGAGGGCTGCTTGGTTTGTCCAGACTTTACTTAAGAGTAGAGGGCACTTCTGGGAGAAAAAGGCCCAAACCCTGGCTCTGCTTCACTTTATACTAAGATATAAATCATACCCAGCAGGGAGAGGGTGGGTGCAGACCGAGGCTATATTGCAGGAGACCCCAATAGGGCCCTTGCGAAGAAACCCACTAAAAGAGAGGAGTTCCAAGAAAAGCCAGTGTTAGCTCCCTGGACACCATGAGGGAGGTCACCAGACCCCACTCCAACCTTTGCTGGGGTGTACTTTGGGAAAACAACTAGGTTTGTGTTTGTGAACTGAAAAGTTACGTCAGTAAAGAGCTGAAGCACTCAGGACCTGTCTTAATTTGCTACTGTTGCTGTAACAAAATATACCACCAGCGATGGCTTTAAGGAATAGGAATTTATTTTCTCACAGTTCTGGAGGTTAAATGTCCAAATCAGGGTCTTGGCCATGTTGATTCCTTTTGTGGGCCTTTCTCCTAGTTTTTGTTGTCTACTGGTAATCCTTGGCATTCCTTTGCTTATAGATGGCTCCTCATACAGTTTTCCGTGTGTGTGTGTGTGTGTGTGTGTGTGTGTGTGTGTGTGTGTGTGTGTGTGTGTGTGTGTGTGTGTGTGTCCTTGTCTATTCTGCTTTTTATCAGATGTCATTCAGAAATCATTAGGTTTAGGACCCACCCTACTCTGGTATGACCTCATTAACATAACATAACAAAACCCCTATTTCCGAACAGGTTCCTATTTACAGGTATAGAGGTTAGGACTTCCATATTTCTTTATTTTTTGGGGGTGAGGAGGACACAATTCAATCCATAACAAGGCCCAAGCAACTCCAGTTTTGAGATTCTACTAAAGGACCATAACTGTCTCCAAGTTACGTACCTCTCTAGATATGCTCCACCTCACTTATCTCCCAGGCTTCACGTTGCTCTGCTTTCAAGATAAAGCGGCCACTGGGGGCTCTGAACTGATATTATGGTCTTAAAGCCCCTGCCACTTGCTTACTTGCTGTTGTCATTGTCTGGGGGGCTGGGGGAAGGGTAAGAGCAGGTCTGGGGCTACGGGCTCCCCTCCCCTACAGCTCCAGGGCACAGTTCCTACTCTACCACTCATCGGTTCTCTGGATTCCCTGGTGGTTGTCTGGAGGTGCCAGGCAACACACCACAGAAATGCAGCCAAGATAACGCACCATAGGGAAAATTTGACCAATAAGAGAGAGAAGATTGGAAAGAATCTGTAGACAAATTTCTTGTCCCCACTCCCACCTCCAGGCTATTCTAAGATAGAGTGGTTCTAAATAGTCTCTCTGGAAATACCCACAGTACTAAGCAACAAGCTGGATTTTGAAACTATAACCAGTTAGATAATATGCCACCTTGTGTTTGCTTCCCTCCTACCCTTCCTTACTTCCTTTTTTCCCCCACTCCTGCTTCTCTGCAATCACAGCCTTCAGTGGAGCACTAGCAGGTAACTCAGGTTATGTTTTCTAGAGAACCCTTACATTCTGCTAAGACAGAATGTAGAAAATGTGGAATTGGTGAAAGTCTGCAATGAAGGCAAGGATCTGGAAGGAACTTTGGGGGCCTCAGCAAGACTTAGTAGCCATAACAGATCAGGGACAGCATATCTGGGCTTGGATCCATCAGAAAGATGGGTTTACATGTTTTAGGGTAAAAGATGGTTATGGAATTCTGCCTGCAGGGATATATTTCCTGTTCTCTAGATGTAGCAACAGTTAAGATAACTACAAGGACTTTTTCTTGGACATATATTCATATATTCCAGAGACCACAGAAATATTTTAGATGAAGGTCTCATTTGAGGGGTGAAATTATTCATTCATCAATTCTTTATAGCAACAAGTGGTAATAAGTAGTTCCCCAGCAGTGAAAATGAAGAGAATCAGAGTGAGAGGCCTCTGTGTCCACTGGAGACTTCCTTTTGCTAAAACTTTGGAGGGTCTGTGCTTTTTTTTTTTTAAAGGAGTGGTTTTCATGCATGTATGCATCAAATTTTTTAATTCTCACTACAACTTAGAGGAGCAGGCATTATTCTCACGCCCATTTTACAGACCAGGAACAGGAGGCTTAGTGAGGTTAAGAGCTTTGTCCAAAGTTACAAAGATTCAGGACTTAAAGCACCCCTGTGCTCTTTTGCTCAAAATCCCAGCTAAGTTGTTAAAGGCAACAGAGGAGGAAAACTTTAGCAGAGGTTTGAACCAGTTTTGCTGGTTAGTGGCTCCAATTCAGGCACTGTATCAAGACAAAAGGGAAAGGATTGAGAAATGGAGACAAATGGGACCCTCTTTAAATTGTGCCGAGTAAGGTAATCTGTGTTTGGATCAAAGACCTGTAATTTATGTAGATTCACACGCATCTTTTCAGATACCACATAAATCGGGGAGTGTGTGGAGTGTTGTGGAACTAAACGCATTTGTGTGTGTTCAACACACTGTATAATTGATTCAGTTATCCACGTAGGGATTATTCAGTTTTAATTTGCAGTCTGGCTTCTCCTTTCAGTTAGAATGTTTTGGGGCTGGTCTAGGAATGCCAACTAATTTAAATAATGATTTAAGTAAAACATAACTAGGAAGGAAAATTAAATTCAATCTTTTGCCAACTCCTGAAGATTCTACTGCTGAAATGTAACTCTAATCCATCCACTATTCTGTAATTCCCCATTGCCTTTTTACTACTACCGGATTGTATTGCTTTCCATAGATTACTGCAATAGGTTCCTATCTAGCTTTCCTGCTTACCTCCTTCCAGTCCAATCATCATTCTGCTGACAGTAATCTTCAAAAAACTGCCCTCGTTATAAAATTTCTTTGCTTGAAAACATTTACTTGTTCCCCATTTCTCGCCACATTAAATGCACATGCCACAGGCCATCATTCAAGGCGTCTTGTAGCCTTATTTCCTGACTGCTCTCTGAACTCCATTCAAAAGGCTCCGCACACCCCAGCCTTTGCCCACTTTCCTCCCTCACCCTGAAACGAGTCCTCTCACCCTCATCTCTACAGGTCCACTGCACATACCACCTGCTCCAGGAAGGCTTTCCTGATTCTACCTCCCAGCGATGCCCATCATTGCTCCCACCTCTGAATAGCTTTAATGCACTAGATGCTTTTCTCTAGGTGGACCAAACAGGTTTGGTTTTGGTTTTGGTTGTTTCTCCTATGCTCCTGGGAGATACCTTAATGACAGCCTCTCCCAAGAAGCGTAACAAATACTTGTCTATTCAAAGTGCCGGCAAACCCCAAAGGTAGGGAGTTTGGTTTTCTGTATCCCCGCACCTACCATATACCTGGCACACAGTAATGCTTAGGCATTGGTGAATGAATAAATGTACATACTGCAAGCCCTAGGTGTTGCCCTGCAGAGCTCTGGGGATGCAGACATAAGAAGGATTGACTGCACATTGCCTGGATGGAGCTGGCGGCACTGTCTTCCCTGCTGGCCAAGGCAGGGAACTCTCTGGCCACGCTGGGGGAAGCACCACCTGCCTTCCTACCACCTGCCTCTCAGCAACTGTGTGTGTGAGGGATGCTTTCTTAAACTTCCTCTGTTCTCTATTAAAGGAGTCTCTGGGTCTCTGGTGGTGGTAAATGGTTAACACGCTCAGCTGCTAACTGAAAGGTTGGAGGTTCAAATCCATCCAGAGAAGTCTCAGAAGAAAGGCTTGGCAATCTGCTTTGGAAAAACCAGCCATTGAAAACTCTGTGGAGCACGTTTTTACTCTGACACATATGGGGTCGCCATGAGTCAGAGTTGACTCAGCAACAACTTTTTAAAATTCCCTGTTAAAAAATGTATATGTATATACTTATTATATATGCACATAGATACCGACATATATAGACGTTTATATAAACATAAACACATTCATGTATGTATATACAGAACCCTGGTGGCACAGTGGTTAAGCTTTTGGCTACTAACCAAAAGATAGGCAGTTCAAATTCACCCAGCCACTCCTTGGAAACCTTATGGGGCAGTTCTATTCTGTCCTATAGGGTCGCTGTGAGTCAGAATCAACTCCACGGCAACGGGTTTTTTTGGCTTATAGTTGTAAGAAGCCCTGGTGACACAACGGTTAACCACTTGGCTGCTCACCAAAAGGAACCCACCCAGTGGCTCTGTGGGAGAAAGACCTGGCAATATGCTTCTGTAAAGATTATAGCCAAGAAAATCTTATGGGGCAGTTCACACGGGGTTGCTTTGAGTTAGAATCGAGTTGACTGCACCCAACAAAAACAACATATAATTATAACTAGTTATAGTTACAAAGCCGTAACTGAGACACCGTTGGAGTGGCGGAAAGTACGCTGGTGACGCCCCCTCGCCTCTCCCTGACAGCAGGACAGGACTCGGGAGGTCGGGCCCCCAGAGCCTGAGGCCGAGCGGCCGCTGTGTGGCTTGAGCCTTCTGGCTTCCCGTCCGCCGAGGCCGCCATTGGCTCGACTCCGCCCGCTGACAGGCGGCGGCGGGCAAGTAAGCTGTGAGGATGGCGGCGTCCGCTGCGCTGATCCTGCGGGAGACCCCCAGGTAGCTGCCTCCCCGGGCACTTGCGGTAGCACTTGCAGGGTGGCGCTAAGAGAACTGGCGCACGGATTCCCTTACTGTCTGACGTCTTGGCGTCGAGCGAGTCGGGGTCGGGAGGGGTGGTCGTGGAGCTGCAGAGCGCCTAACACGGGCCCCGCAGACCCAGGCGGAGGGCGTGGGCGCCTCGGACTTCGCGTCAGCTGGTCTCCGTGGCGTTCACGGTGCTCCGGACAGCTGAGGTCTGTATGAAAGTGTGGTCTGTGTTTTTGGTCTCAGAGTGTGCGATCAGAAGTCCCCAGACGCTTACATTGAGTAACGTTGAATTACGTGGAAAGGTATTCCATTTCGTTTTCAGTTTTCTTTCAGACCTGATTTTGAGAACCAGCTCACATGGGTGCCAGAGGGTCTTTAATACTTAACACGTGTTAACATCCACTTTATATCAAAACAGAATAAGCCACAGGCCAGGCGTTTTCAGCTGGTAAGAGTTATCTAGGCAGATTTTGGTAACATTGCTTTTGTTTATTTCGGGTCATTTTCTACGTATGGTAGGTAATATTGACCATCCACGGTGGTGATAAAAAAGTTCCCTTGTAAAATAAAATTAAGTAAAAATGAACTCAACTTAATGAAAAACACCTGTTGCCATCGAGTCACTTCTGACTCATAGCAACCCTATAGGACCAGGTAGAACTGCCCCATAGGGTTTCCAAGACTGTAACTCTTTACGGAAGCCGACTGTCACATCTTTCTCCCTAGTGGCGGCTGGTGGGTTCGAACCTCAGACCTTTTGGTTAGCACTCAATCGCCAGGGCTTCTTCCTAATGAAAAATAAATAATAATGTAGGTGGTGTGTGGCTATGGAACAAATACCGAAGTATGTGGACAGATAACTAAGTTGGGAAATAACTTCTTTGAGTCTGGATTGGGCAGGAATCTTCCAGAAGAAGAGAATTGTCATTTTAAAGTTTTTCGTTCTTTCTGGACTCCTTGAGAAACCCTGGTGGCTAGTGGTTAGGAGCTCAGGCTGCTAAGCGAAAGGTCGGCGATTCGAATCCACCAAGTGCTTCGTGGAAACTCTTATGGGGCAGTTCTGCTCTGTCCTGTAGGGTCGCTATGAGTTGGAATCGACTGGACTCGTCTGGAACGGGTTTGGTTTTTTTTCTTTTTTTTTTTTTGGACTCCTTGAGTTCTGACCCATGTCCTGGGTACCACACACTGTGTCAGTAAACCATGTCCTGTATGGTGCAGTGGAATTGTTCTTATTACATAATTTAAAGTTGATTTTAACAATTGAAGCAGGATTTTAAAATAATTGTGCACTTAGTGACCCCAAATGAATTTGTATGTAGTTTTTTTAAATTCCATCAATTTGCCATGCAGTATTCTTTTTCTTTATGTTTTTAGTGTCATTGCCCTCATCACTGCACCTGTCCTATGCCTTCCAGATTTCCATTTTGGGTTAAGTGGACACATAACTGCCCACTGGTCATTTAACACCATTGCACACAGAGTGCAAGATTTCATTAGTACTTTGCTTTTCTCAAAAGAAAGAGAAAAGTTGCCAAATCGACCTTTTCAACAGAAGTACTTTTTGGGGCCATCTTTTTTGGAAATGTTCAAGATTGTCTTGCCTCCTTTGCTGTCAGAGTGATCGAAATGAAAACTGATGGACAACTATAGCAAGTACAGTTCAACTTGGAAAACTCATTTTAAAACTTTGTTTTATGAATTTATTTAGCATGAAAAAAGCAGTGTCACTGATAAATGCAATGGATATAGGAAGATTTCCACGGTTGCTCACCCGAATTCTTCAAAAACTTCACCTGAAGGTTTGTACTTTTGTATTTGTATAGCTTGTAATGCTTCCTTCTGATTCCACTGAAACTCTGTGTTTCTACTTGGGGAACTTTTTGTGAAGTGTAGTACTCCCTAATGTGTTCTCTGGAACTCTTAAGTCTGTGGAAGATTTGATAATGTTCTAGGGTCAAAAAGTTTGGGAAACGGTCTTAAGTAAAATTAGTGTTTTTTTTTTTTTAAATAGAACTTTTAAGAGTATTTTATATGCTTTTGTTTGTAGTGGAGCCCTGGTGGCACAGTGGTTAAGAGCTACGGCTGCTAGCCAAAAGATTGGCAGTTCAAACCCACCAGCCGTTCCTTGGAAACCCTGCGGGCAGTTCTGCTCTGTCCTGTAGGGTCCGTATGTGTCAGAATCGACTTGATGGCATAGGGTTTTGGTTTAGTGTTTGCAGTGAATATTTAAAAGTGAATACAGTGTGCAACATTTTCCAAATGTATTTTACCCTGGAACTGTTTTGTCATGGAATATATTTTGGGACTAATGTTCTGTGGAACATGGTTTGGGAAAATTCTGCTTTCATGGTTTTATTCTTCCTCTTAAAAATAATTCTGTGGTATTTGTTATCAACCAGTATTTAATTTTTCACTTAAATTTGTTTCTCTTCCACTTTCATTTCAAATGTGTGGTTTTGGACATGTTGCTGTTTAGTAATTCACTGGTCAGCCATCCAAGTTAATTTTATCAGGTTATGAAAATTTAATTTGATCCAACACATATTTACAGAGCACCCACTAACTGCTCTGCATGGTACCAGGCATCACCATCCAATAAGAGCCAGATTCCTCCTCTTTCCTCTACTTTTTCCTGGCCAGGAGTCAGTCTCAGAGCTCTGCCACTTCTCTCTCTCTGAAGTGTCTCTTAAATTAAGTTCTACTCGCAATTGTAGTTCAGATCCTCGTTATATCTGCAGTAATTACCTTTAAACTGGTATCCCTGCCTGTTGTCCTCTCCTTTTCTATTGCTTCTTCATAATACTATTCTGATTATCTTTCTAAATATTTTTTTCCTAAAAAAAAGGGTTGCTCATATCTATATGGTGTTCAGAAGCTATTAGTGAGTATCCACTGATCCATGGGAAAAAGTTCCAACTCCTTAGTACTGTATATGTTGTTGTTGTGTGCCTTCGGAAGTAGATTGCTAGGTCTTTCTTCTGCAGAGCCTTTTGCCAGCCTTTTGGTTATTAGCCCAGTGCTTAACCATTGCACCACCAGGGTTCCTAATATTGTGTATTATACCCACTATAATATGACCACAACCTGCACTCTTCACACTTTGTCACTGCTCCAGTCACACTGCATTGTGCTCTTTTACTAGAATGTGCCAGGAACTCTTTTGACTCTCCTCGTGCTTATGCTCTCTCTGTTACCTGCAAATGTCTTTCTTCCCTTTGCCGAGAAAACTGCTGTTAGTCCCTGACTTACGACGGGGTTCTGTTCCAACAACTCCATTGTAGGTCAGTTCTGATGTAAGCTGGATACCTCATTTTGTCTATTTTTTCCTATAAATAATAGTTTAGAACTGACATATCTTGCTGGTGAATTGAGCTTTTTTATCATATAGTGATCCTCTCTATCTCTAATAATCTGTTAATCTGTTTTATCTGTTATTAATATAGCTACACTAGCTTTCTTTTTTAAGGAGCCCTGGTGGTATAGTGGTTAAGCACTCGGCTGCTACCTATAAGGTCAGTGGTTTGAACCCGCCAGCTGCTTCACAGCAGAAAGATGTGGTAGTCTGCTTCTGTAAAGATTACCTATTGCCCTCAAGTCAGTTCCACCTCATAGCTACCTATAGGACAGAGTAGAACTGACCCATAGAGTTTCCTAGGCTGTAATCTTTAGGGGAGCAGATCGCCAAGTCTTTTCTCCTGTGGAGCGGCTGGTGTGTTCAAATCGACAACCTTTCAGGTATGGTTAGCATCTGAGTGCTTTAACTACTGCACCACCAAGACTCCTTACTCATTACATTAGGCCTCAGGGAAGAGACAAATGATAGTATAAAATAGTGAATGATGCAGGCAATAGATACAGAAGCTCTGTCTGATTTCTTGAGCTGGTGACTGTCTTCTTAAATATGTAAAACAATAGGGGACAGAAAACTCTCATATCTGTCTTTTACTTTTCATACTGAGGGAGGATGGAGCATTTGCAGGGAAAATTGTGATGTGTAGTTTGTCTTTGACCCTCTCAGTCACCTCTGGAGTTGAGAATAAGTTGCTGTCTACCTTAGAGTAACTGAGTGGCCAAAGCAGTCTACAGAGGTGCTTGAATACTGTGCCATTGGAGGCAGGGGAGTGGAGATGAGAAGGTATGGAGGTTGAGAGTTGAAGCAATTAAGGACAGAAACATTTGTGTGTGAATATTTGCCTACTAAGAAAGCAAGTAAAGAAAGGTATAAGTTTTTTTTTGGACAGCTTCAAGTCGTATTTTTCCAGAGAGCCTCCTATTGTGATATGGGCTCTTATCAAGTAAAGTTTGCAGAGAATATCAGGACTTGCCAGCTTTCTGCTTTGCACCTTAAGTCTGTGAGGCTAGCTTTTGCCTTGGGATAAGCAGACCCTTAGGACAGTGAAGCTTGATACAGGCAGATTGGGGAAGAGGTTTAGGAATTTGGTTGCGTTCTAAATGTTATCATCTTGGCACCTTGATTTGAAGGCAGAGGAAATCTGCTTATGGGCAGAGGATATGTGTTATTGTCCTGACTAGTTCCTGGGAATCACTAGTAGGAATAAACATGGGGGAAACTAAGATAGCTTAGGTATAGAGTATGGGCATGCCTGAGCATGGTCTAAACCAAAAACCTAACCTATTGCCGTTGAGTCGATTCCAACTCATAGTGACCCTATAGGACAGAGTAGAACTACCTCACAGGGTTTCCAGGGAGCAGCTGGTGGATTCGAACTGCTGACCTTTTAGTTAGCAGTGGAGTTCTCAACCACTACTAGGGGTCTGGGAATCCTCTTTTAACAGACCATCTTCTTGGCCCATCCCAGCATATAGAAATGCATGGGGATTGTTTTTTTTTTTTTTGATTGTTACACTGCACAGAGGCTGCTATTGACATTTAATGCCCAGGGACTTTAAATGTCTTAGAGTGTGCAGGACAGTCCAGCACAAAGAATCATCCTGTACAACATGCTAATAGGGTCTGCATCAGGAAACACTGAGTTAAGTCAGACTAATTTCCATAGCTGGGAACTTAGAAATAAACATTTATGGTCTCTGAGCTTCAAAAATAGTTTTCACAACTCATGCAATAAATAAAGCTCATATACTTTGCTCCATAGGAGAGACTCTCAGGCCTTCACCCAAAGCCTGTTTATGTAACTATGTTGCATGTCCAGTTGTAAGTGGTCAGCTGTCTGGGTTCCTGGCCACGGTACACTAGAAACAGCAAACTGGTCGATGAAGGTGCCACTGTAATGGGAGATGTAGGTGGTTTCAAGGAATGACTGCTGATCAAGGAATGAAATGGAAGAATTATGAAAATCAGACACAGAAAATATAAAAGCACAGAAGTCTGAGGTTTTTCTTACTGGAGTGAAAAATCATCAATATATCTCAGCAGTTCTTTGGAATACTGTAACACAGAACTTTGATATTCATAACCATTACTGGAGTTATCAGTGGAAATTAGTTTAATCCAATATACTTTGTTGACCGAAGTCCAGGGGTGGGTTCCATACATTTTAGAAAGATTTCTTCGAAAGTTAAAATAAACATTCCTTTATCTAGCAGATTCACTTGTGAGTAATACTATATTCCCTAATTATGACAGATAAAGAAGTCTCATTATATTGATATAAAGGACAATCACAGTTGTAAATCCCAGCACATAGAAATGCATGGGGATTTTTTGGTTAATACAATGCGTGGAAGGTCCTGCTGACATTTAACGTCCAGGGATTTTAAATGTCTTGGAACGTGCAGGATAGTCCTGTACAAAGGAGAATTGACCTCACCTATATGGGCAAAAAAGAAAAGGGTAGTTAATTTCTGAAAATGTGTTTATTTTGTAGTTAATATAAGATGAGGAGCCCTGGTGGTGCGGTGGTTAAAGCACTCGGCTGCTAACCAAAAGTCTGAGGTTCGAACCTACCAGCCACTCTGTGGGAGAAAGATGTGGCAATCTGCTTCCATAAAGCTTACAGCCTTGGGGCCTTATGGAGCAGTTCTACTTGGTCCTGTAGGGTCCCTGTGAGTCAGAATCCACTTGACGGCAATGGCTTTTGATTTGGTGTATGGCCAGAAAAGAAAAGGGTAGTTAATCTCTGAAAATGTGTTTATTCTGTAGCTAATGTAAGATAAAGACTTCTTCCCGAGTAGGTTTATTGGGTTAGAATGGTTTATACACAGTTTAAATTATATTGTATGTAGAGTACTGGTATCATGTGTTCTTTCATTGTGGTGTTTGTACATAACATGAGTTAGAGGTTGGACTCTGGACCCCAGGTCTCTCTGTCTCTAAATCCATGCTGTGAGTTTTTGTATCTAATTGCCTTCATAATTATTTAGATAATATACCATCATCATAGAGTAGAAGACCTCTATCACTTTCTAAGGAATGTGACCTAATTTCAATTGTATGTGGAATTGAGATTAATTCCCTAATCATGCATTTTGAGAAAATGAATTTATCCTCAAAAATAAGTTGGAAGAATGGATTTTTAATGTGCTTTTTTTGTGACCTTAAAGTTCAAAATACTTAGAGTGCTTAAATAAAGAATTTAATAACATTTTACATTTCACAAATATTTTATGTGTAAGTTTTTGTTTTAAAAAAATTAAACAACATAGACAAACTGAAGTGCCCTCTTTGTTGACTTCTGCCTCCTCTGCTCACTCCACCCCCATTTTAGTTCCTTCCTGTGTTAGTTATCTATTGCTGGATTATAAATTATCCCAAATTTAGCAGCTTTAAAACAACAATAAATGTTTATTATCTTTCATAGTTTCTGTGGGTCAAGAATTCAAGAGTGGCTTGGTGGCGGTTTCTTTTAAAGTTGCTGTCAGATGTTGGTTCGGCCTGCTATCATCTGAGTTTGGAGTTGGAGATTTCCTTCCAAGACGGCTAGCTGGTGCTGGCTGTTGGTTGGAGGGCTCAGTTCCTGTCCACACGGGCCACTTCTCAGGACGTGGCTTTTTCCAGAGCAAGTGATCCAAGAGAATGAGAATCATGTGGATGCTGTTCTTTTTATGACTTAGCTTTGGATATCACACAGCATCACTTTTGCAGTATTCCATTTGTTAAAAATCAGTCACTGAGTCTGGTTCACATTCTAGGGAAATGAAATTGGGCTCCGTCTTTTGAAGGAAGGAGTTTGTGAACATAATAAAACCACTGTACCTCCTCAGAGATAACCCTTGTTATCAGTTTGGCATGTATCCTTCTGTATCATTTCTCATGCATCAGTACAGATGTGCATGCAATATACATATAAACGTACAGTTTTTTGTTTATGTGTTTTTATATAAGTAGCATCATACTGTGTGTCTTGTCCTGCTACTTACATTTTTCACTTATTATTGTTATCAGAGATCTTTCCATGTCAGTCCATATAGAGCTTATTCTTTGTGTTGTTTTTCCATCCTACCTGTGTGTGTATGTTTATGGCATATGCTGTTTAAATTTATAGAAAAAATACCATCTACTTTCCATTTTTAAACTTGAGTTTCCTGGACACTTTCTCTCTGTTTACGGGATGAATAAAGAAGAATATGTCTCTTTTCCCAGCTAACGGTGGGTTGCTTTTGGTCAATAGAGAGAAGTTAAACTGCTGCTGTTTGGAAGCAAATAGAGGGATTTAAATTTAATGTTTCCACACTAAACATTGTCATAGTTGGAGCAAGTTATTTATTTATTTATTTATGTTTTGGTTTAAACAACACAAATATATTATCTTACAGTTCTGGAAGTCTGACATGGATCTTGCTAAGCTATCCTCAAGTTGTTGGCAGGGCTGTTTTCCCTTCTGGAGGCTCCAGAGGAGGACATGTTTCCTTGCTCATTTATTCGGGTTGTTGGCAGAACTAAGTTTCTTGTAGTTGTAAAACTGAGATTTCTGTTTCCTTGCTGAATGTCAGTTGAGGCCCATCCCCAGCTTCTAGAGTCCCTCTGAATTCCTTGGCTTGTGGCCTCATTCCTCCATCTTCAGAGCCAGAAATAGTGGATTCAGTCCTTCTCATGCTTTGAATCGCTCCTATGTCTTGTTCCATCTTAAGTCTCTGACCCTCTCCTCCCCTTTTTAAAAAATTTTATTTTGCTTTAGGTGAAAGTTTACAGCACAAATTCCTTTCTCATTTAAAACTTTATACACAGATTGTTTTTGACATTGGTTGCAGTCCCCACAATATGTCAGCATTCTCCTCCCTCTTTCCACCCTGTGTTCCCCCATGTCCACTCATCCAGTTTTCCTGTGCTTTCCTGCCTTCTCATCTTTGCTTTTGGGTGGGTATTGCCCATTTGGTTTCATGTACTTGACTGAACTAAGAAGCATGTCCCTCACATGTGTTATTGTTTGTTTTATAGGCCTGTCTAATCTTTGGCTGAAAGGTGGACTTCAGGAGTGGCTTCATTTCTGAGTCAGCAGGGTGTCTGGTGGCCATAGTCTTGGAGGTTCCTCCAGTCTTTGTCAGACCAGTAAGTCTGGTCTTTTTTTGTGAATTTGAATTTTGTTCTACATTTTTCTCCTGCTCTGCCTGGGGCCTTCTATTGTGATCCCTATCAGAGCAGTAGGTGGTCGTGGCCAGGTATCATCTAGTTCTTGTGGGCGCAGGCTGGTGGAGGCTGTGGTTCACGTGGTCCATTAGTCCTTTGGACTAATATTTTCCTTTTGTCTTGATTTTTTTTCATTCTCCTTTGCTTTGGCTGGGATAGGACCAATAGAAGTATCTTAGATGGCTGCTGGCAAGCTTTTAAGATCCCAGACACTGCTCACCAAAGTAGAACGTAGAACATTTTTTTATGAACTGTGTTATGCCACTTGACCTAGGTGTCTCCTGAAACTAGGGTCCCCAGCCCTCAGCTCCAGTAACTCGGTCCCTCAAGGTGTTTAGTTTTGGAAGCTTCTATGACTTTGCCTTGATCAGGTTGTGCTGACTTCCCGTATATTATGTATTCTCTTTCCCTTCACCAAAATTAACACTTGTCTGTTATCTAGTTAATGGTTGCCCTCCCCTGTCTCATAACCATCGAAATTTGTTTTTTTCTGTGTATAAATCTTTTCTTGGGTTTTTGTAATAGTTGTCTCGTACAGTATTTGCCCTTTTGTGATTTACTTATTTCACTCACATAGCGTCCTTCAGATTCATCTGTGTTGTGAGATGTTTTGCCTATTCATCATTGTTCTTTATTGTTGTGTAGTATTCCATTGTGTGTATGTATCATAATTTATCCCTTTCATCTGTTGATGGGTACTTAGGTTGTTTCAATCTTTTTGCTGTTGTGAATAACACTGCAGTGAACGTGGGTGTGCATATGTCTATTCGTGTGACGGCTCTTATTTTCTAGGACATATTCCTAGGAGTGGAATTGCTGGATCATATGTAGGACATATTCCTAGGAGTGGAATTGCTGGATCATATGTAGATCAAGTTATTGAATATGTGTTTGGAACTTTGTTTTAAAGCTGTATTCTCCATTTACTGTTCTGCTCAGGTATTTCAAGCCCCACCTTAGCTTAAGGATACATGCCTGATGCTGTGCTATCAGGGAGGATGGTGGATGGGAGGATATGAATGTTCTCCTGTCCTGCTTCACTCCAAACTACTTTACTACTGGAAAGAGCTTGAGAATATCCCCTTCGTCCTTTTTTCCCCCCCATCTCACTTCCTTATACACGTTGGGAATATGGGAGTTTATTGTTTTTCATGTTCAATCACTAAGCAGCTAATTTAGTGTCTCTTAAAAGGAATCAGATCGACAAACTTGAAAGTTAAATTGTAAATATCCATTGGATTTAAAGCAACCTGTGGTTCAGTGATTATACATAAGTAAAACTGTTAATGCATTCCTCAGTATTGGTAAAATCTGGTACTGTAGCTCAGTATTACTAGGAGGAGGTATGATTGTCACAGAAATTCTAAAACTGTTTAGAGCAAAAAAGTGCTCTTGAGGTAAGCAAATGGCATTTGGGCTTACTTAGAGGTTGGGTTCATGTTTTCCTCAGTCAGAAAACAGGTAGGTGAAACAGAGTTCTGGTGTCCAGCCCCCTAAAACCAAAAATATGCTAGCTTTGAGTTTAATGGTTCATCACTTGAGCAACTGTGTGGTTGTACAGTATCCTAAGCTATCAAGACAGGGACTCCTGGAGTTTCTGAAGCTGCTGCTTTTTGCTGTTGAAGAGAGGCAGCAGCAGGGAAAGTTGCTTTTAGTATGTGTGGATAGAGCTTTTTTTTTTTTTTTTTTTAATTGTACTTCAGATGAAGGTTTAAAGAACAAACTAGCTTCTCATTGAACAGTTAGTAGTTAGTATGCATATTGTTTTATGACATGGATTAACAACCCCAAGACATCCACAGTCTCCCTTCTTGACCTTGGGTTCCCTATTACCAGCTTTCCTGTCCCCTCCTGCCTTCTAGTCCTTATGCCTGGACTGTTGTGCACCATTAGTTTCGTTTTGTTTTATGGGCCTGTCTAATCTTTGGCTGAAGGGTGAACCTCAGAAGTGACTTCATTATTGAGCTAAAAGGATGCCTGAGGGCCGTACTCTTGGGGTTTCTTCAGTCTCTGTCAGGCCAGTAAGTCTGGTGTTTTTTTGTGAGTTAGAATTTTGTTTTACATTTTTCTCCAGCTCTGTCCAGGACCCTCTATTGTGATCCCTGTGAGAGCAGTCAGTGGTGGTAGCCAGGCACCATCTAGTTGTACTGGACTCAGTCTGGTGGAGGCCATGGTAGTTGTGGTCCATTAGTCCTTTGGACTAATCTTTCTCTTGTGTATTTAGTTTTCTTCATTCTCCCTTGCTCCTGAAGGGGTGAGACCAGTGGAGTATCTTAGATGGCTGCTCACAGGCTTTTAAGACCCCAGGCACTACTCACCAAAGTGGAATGTAGAACATTTTCTTTATAAACTATGTTATGCCAGATGAGCTAGATACTCCCCGAGGCCATGGTCCCCAGAGCCTTCAGCCCAGCAGTTTGGTCCCTCAGGGAGTTTAGATGTGTCTATGGTGCTTCCATGACCTTGCCTTGGGCAAGTTGTGTTGACTTCCCCCAGTATTGTGTACTGTCTTACCCTTCACCAAAGTTACCACTTATCTATTGTCTGTTTAGTATTCTCCCACTCCACCCCCCCAATCTCTCCTAACCATCAAAGATTGTTTCTTTTTGTGTGTAAACCTTTTGATGAGTTTTTACAGTAGTGGTCCCATACAGTATTTGTCCTTTTGTAATTGATTTATTTCACTCAGCATAATGCCCTACAGCTTCATATTGTGAGATGCTTCGCAGATTCATCATTGTTCTTTATCATTGTGTAATACTCCATTGTGTGTATGTACCATAGTTTGTTTATCCATTCATCTGTTGATGGGCATCTAGGTTGTTTCCATCTTTTTGCTGTTTTAAACAATGCTGCAGTGAACATGGGTGTGCATATGTCTATTTGTGTGACGACTCTTTATTTCTCTAGGATATATTCCTAGGAGTGGGATTGCTGGATCATATGGTATTTCTATTTCTAGCTTTCTAAGGAAGCACCATATCGTCTTCCAGAATGGTTGTATCATTTTACCTTCCTATCCGTAGTGCATAAGAGTTCCGATCTCCCCACAGCCTCTCCAACATTTGTCATTTTTGTTGTTTTGATTCATGCCATTAATGCCAGGTTGAGATGGTATCTCATTGTGGTTTCGATTTGCATTTCTCTAATGGCTAGTGATCACGAACATTTCCTCATATGTCTGTTAACTACTTGAATGTCTTCATTGGTGAAGTATCTGTTCATTTCCTTTGCATGTTTTTTGATTGGATTATTTGTCTTTCTGTTGTAGAGGTGTGGATTTTCCTGTAGATTTTAGAGATTAGACCTTTGTTGGATATATAATAGCCAATTTTTTTTTCCTAGTCTGTAGGTTCTGTTTTTACTCTTTCGATGAAGTCTTTTGATGAGCATTTTTTAAGTGTTTAATTTTTAGGAGATCCCAGTTATCTAGCTTATCTTCTGGAATTTGTGTGTTTTTATCCTGTTAATGCTGTGTATTAGGGCCTCTAGCATTGATCCTATTTTTCCTTCCATGAACTTTGTAGTTTTGGGCTTTATATTTAGGTCTTTGATCCATTTTGAATTAGTTTTTGTGTATGGTGTGAGGTATGGGTCCTGTTTCATTTGTTTGCAGATGGACATCCAGTTTTGCCAGCACTGTTTTTTAAAAAGACCATCTTTTCCCTGTTTGATGGACTTTGGGCGCTTGTTGAAGATCAGGTGACTGTAGGTGGATGGATTTACATCTGGGTTCTCAGTTCTGTTCCATTGGTCAGTGTATCTGTCATTGTATCAGTACCAGGCTGTTTTGACTACCGTAGTTGTATAGTAGGTTCTTAGGTCAGATAGCGCGAGTCCTCCTACTTTATTCTTGGGCAGTAGTGCTTTACTTATGCTGGGCTTCTTCCCTTTCCATATAAAGGTAACGATTAGTTTTTCCATCTCTTTAAAGAATGTTATTGGTATTTGGATTGGGATTGCATTGTATTTGTAAATTGCTTTGGTTAGAATTGTCGTTTTCACAATGTTGAGTCTATCTATCCATGAGCATGGTATGGTTTTCCATTTATGTAGATCTCTTGGTTTTTTGTAGTAGTATTTTGTAGTTTTCTTTGTATAGGTCTTTAACATCCCTGGTTAGATATGTTCCTAAGTATTTTATTTTTTTAGGGGCTATTATGAATAGTATTCTTTTCCTGGTTTCCTTTTCATCTTTCTCTTTATTGGTATATAGGACTCCCAACTGATTTTTGTATGTTTCTCTGTATCCTGCTACTCTGCTCAATCTTTCTATTAGTTCCAGCAGTTTTCTCGTGGAGTCTTTTGGGTTTTCTATGTGTAGTATCATATCATCCACAAATAGGGACAGTTTTACTTCTTCCTTACCAATTTGGATGCCCTTTATTTCTTTTTCTTGCCTTATTGCTCTAGTTAGGACTTCCAACACAATGTTAAATAGGAGTGCTAATAAAGGGTGTCCTTGTCTTGTTCCTGTTCTCAAGGGGACTATTTTTAGCCTCTCTCCCTTAAGAATGATGTTGGCTGTTGGTTTTGTATAGATGCCCTTTATTATGTTGAGGAATTTCCTTCTATACCTATTTTATTGAGAGTTTTTATCAGGAATAGGTGTTGGACTTTGTCAAATGCTGTTTCTGCATCGATTGAGATGATCGTGTGATTCTTTTATTTACGTGGCAGATTTTGTTGATTGATTTTCTGATGTTGAACCACCCTTTCATACCTGGTATGAATCCTGCTTGATCGTGGTACATTATTTTTTTGATCTGATGCTGAATTCTATTGGCTAGAATTTTTGCATGTATATTCCTGAGAGATATTGGTCTGTAATTTTCTTTTTTTGTTGTGTCTTTGCCTGGTTTTGGTATTAGGATTATGCTGGCTTCGTAGAATGATTTCAGAAGTATCATTTCCTTTTCTGTGTTCTGCAGTAGTTTGACTAACACTGGTGTAAGCTCTTCTCTGAATGTTTGGTAGAATTCTCCAGTAAAGCCATCTGGGCCAGTGTTTTTTTTTTTTTTTTTGTTGTTGTGAGTTTATTACCTTTTCAGTTGCTCTTCTTGTCATGGGTCTGTTCAGATTTTCAACATCATTTTGTGTTAGTTTAGGGAGGTAGTGTATTTCTACAAATTAGTCCATTTCCTCTAGGTTTTCAAATTTGTTGGAGTATAGTTTTTCATAATGTCTGTTATGATCCTTTTTATTTCAGTTGGGTCTGTTGTGATGTCCCCCATTTCATTTCTTGTTAGGATTATTTACATTCTCTCGTTTTTCTTTTGTCAGTTTGGCCAGTTGTTTGTTGATTTTGTTGATCTTTTCAAAGTACCAACTTTCAGTTTTGTTGCTTCTTTCTATTGTTTTTCTGTTCTCTCTTTCATTTATTTCTGCTCGGATCTTTATTTTTTCCTTTCTTCTGGTGGTTGTGGGCTTCTTTTGCTGTTCTCTTTCTATTTGTTTGAGTTGTGTAGCCAGTGTTTTGATTTTGTTCATTTCTTTTTTTTTGGTGTGTGCATCTGTTGCTGTAAATTGACTTCTGAGCACTGTGCTTTCTGTGTCCCAAAGCTTTTGGTATGATATATTTTCATTCTCATTTGATTCTAGGAATCTTTTGATTCAATCTTTGATTTCTTCTGTTACCTGTGGTTTGTAAGCAGGGTATTATTCAGTTTCCATGTAATTGATTTTCTTTCCTTGCTCTTCCTGTTGTTAATTTCTACTTTGATGGCGTTGTGGTCAGAGAAGATACATTGCATTGTCTCAGTGTTTTGGATTTTGTTGAGGGTTGCTCTGTGACCTCAGATGTGGTCTATTCGGGAGAACATCGGACGTGTGTTGGAAAAGAATGTGTACTTTGTAGCTGTTGGGTGGAGTGTTCTATATATGTCTATGAGGCTAAGTTGGCGGATTGTGTCCTTTAGCTCTTCTGTATCTTTGTTAAGTTTCTTTCTAGATGTTCTGTCCTTTACCAAGAGTGGTGTGTTGAATTCTCCTAGTATTATTGTGGAACTGTAAATTTCTTTTTTTAGTGCTGTTAGAGTTTGTTTTATGTATGTTGGAGCCCTGTCATTGGGTGTGTAGATACTTATTATGGTTATCTCTTCATGATAAATCATCCTTTTAATCATTATATAGTGCCCTTCTTTGTCTTTCATGGTGGATTTTGTTTTAAAATCTATTTTAGCTGATATTAGTATTGCCACTCCTGCCTTTTTGTGGTAGCTGTTTGCTTGATATATTTTTTCCATCCTTTGATTTTTAATAAATTTATGTCTTTATTTTTAGGGTGTGTCTCTTGTAGACAGCATATGGATAGATCCCTTTTTTATCCATTCTGTCACTCTCTGTCTCTTTATGGGTGCATTTAGGCCATTTACATTCAGTGTAATTATTGATAGGTGTGAGCTTATTGCTGTTATTTTGTAGTGCTTTTTTTTGTTGGGCGGACATTTTCTTTGTTCCTCTTACTCTCCTGTGCTGAGTTCCTTTTGTTTGTGGCTTTTTTGTTTTTCATTTCTTTTGTTTTTGTAGATTTTGTTTTTACTGAGACTTTTATGTTTTTCTTCTTTATTTCGATGAGTAGGTTTTTTAACTTTTCTTTTGGTTACCTTGAAATTTACCCTTATCTTCCTAGGTTTGAACCAGTCTATTATTAGTTGGTATTACATTGCCTTCCTTTTCATTAGAAAGTTCTGTACCTACACAGTTTATTCCCTCTTTTATTGTTTTGCCGTTGTTGTCATTTACAGATTAACCTCTCTGGTTCCCTGCTGTAAATCTTTTGGTTTTGAATAGTCCTTGAGAGTTCATTTCCTAGGCTGGTATCTGGCTGGTGTGATTTTGTGTCTTACATTCAGGCTGTGGTCTGATGTTGTTTGTTCTCAAACTGAAGGACTCCCTTTAATAATTCTTGTAAGTTTGGTTTGGTTTTTACATAATCCCTTAGTTTCTGTTTGTTAGGAAATGTCCTGATTTCACCATCATATTTGAATGAGACTTTTGCATGATGTGTTCTTGGTTGACGATTTTTTTCTTTCAAGGTTTTGTATATGACATCGCATTGCCTTCTTGCCTGCGTGGTTTCTGCTGAGTTATCAGAGCTTAGCCTTATTATTTCCACTCTGTATGTGACTTTTTGTTTTTCTTGAGCTGCTCTGAGGATCCTTTCTTTGTCTTTTGCGAGCGTGATTATGATATGCCTTGGTGATTTTCTTTTGGGGTCTCTTCTATATAGTGTTCGTCGAGCTTCTTGGATGGTTACTTTTTCATCTTTCATGATATTAGGGAAATTTTCTGTCAGCAATTCTGCAGTGATCCTGTCTGTGTTTTTTGTTTTCTCCTCCTGTTCTGGAACTCCAATAACTTACAAATTTTTGCTTTTGATTGTATCCCATGTCATTCTCAGGGTTTCTTCATTTTGCTTCCTTCTTTTTTCTGATTTTTCCTGAAAGTGGTATCCAGTTTTTTGTCTTCAGTTTTGCTGATCCTATCTTCCATTGTTTGAAACCTGATACTCAGACCGTCTATGACAGTGTCCATTGCTAAAATCTTGTTGTTTATCTTTTGGATTTCTTTGTTGTTTTTGTACGAGTTATAGTTGTCAATTTATTTTCACACCTGTATTATTTTCCTGAATAGTCCATTTTTTTGTTGGTATTTTCCATGGATTTGTCGGCCTTTTCCACGAATTTGTCTATTTTTTCCTCCTTTTTGTCTGCTTTTTGCTTCAACTCTTTGATAGCTCTGAATATCAGAGATTTGAATTCCCTGTCAGGTAGTTCCAGTGCCTTTGCTTCTACGGGAAAGTCATCTGGTGTTTTATTTTAGTTGTCTACTGGAACCATTGTGTCCAGTTTTTTTTTTATATGTTTTAATATTGCCTTCTGTCTTCCGGAAATTCAGTAGTTATTTTCTTTGTTTATTGATTGTAGATTTGTTTGCTTCATTCTGCTTTTTTGTTTTATTTGGTTTTGTTTAAGCAGGTAGGCTGTGCATTCTTTGCTGTTTTCTTGTCTGTGGGCCCAGTACTTTTTACCTTCTTGTCCAATGGATAGGGCCAGTTGCTCAGCTGTGGTGCAGCTGAGCAGATCCATCTGAAGGGGAGGCGCTGAGATGGATTGTTTGTGGCACATACTGGAGCCGACAGGGTAGGCTGGGGGTCAGTGCAGGGCAGGTTCCAGTAGGCCGTGCTGGTGCTGCTCGGGGGTGTGATGTTCAGCACATGGTGCAAGTAGGCAGGAAGGAGGGGAGAGGTTGTGATGTGTGGAGCTAAGATATGTATGGGAAAAAAGAGAGAGGAGAGAGAATCAGGAGCCAAAAAAGCAAATAAACATAAAAAAGTGCTGAGGGAGTTTGCAGTTGGAGTGGAGAGATGAGAAACCGAGAAATGAATAAAAGTAAAAAGGAAAAGCGAGAAGAAAAAAATAAAGAAAACAAAAGGGGGGAAAAAAAAAAAGGCCCTCAGGGATCCCCCGGCACAGCTGCAGAGGCCAGGGAAGTGGCTCCCAGGCCTTGCCACAGTACAGCCAAGTTTGAAGGTATTCAGGAGACAGCAAAAAAAAAGTAAGTAGAGAGACAAGAAACTGAGAAATGAAGAAAGACAAAAAGGAAAAAAGAAAAATAAAAAAAAAAAGCAAACATGTCGCCAGGGATCCCACCAGGGTGGCTGCGCAGACCAGGGAAGTGTCTCCCATGCTGCACAGTACAGCCCAGCTAGAAGAGGCAGAGATGGCACACAGTGCCAGGTATTCAGGAGACAAGAAAGTAAGTAGAGAGACGAGAAACTGAGAAATGAAGAAAGACAAAAAGGAAAAAAGAAAAATATAAAGAAAGAAAGAAGGACATGCCTCCAGGGATCCCACCGGTGTGGCCGTGCAGACCAGGGATGTGTCTCGCAAGCCATGTAGTACACCTGGCTAGAAGGAGCTTCCAAGCTATGAAAAGAAAAAACAAACAAACAAAACAAAGCAGTAGGTCCTGGGGAATCCCACCAGCATGGCGATGAGGACTGGGAAAGCTGTTCTGCAGCTGAGCGACACTTCACAGTCTGTCAATAGGAAGCAAAGATGGCATACGGAGCCAGGTGTCCGAGAGAAAGGAGAGGGAGGAGGTGAGAGGCAGGGGAGAAACCAAAAGAAGCCGGTAAAAACAACACCAGCAACAATGAAATGGTACTGAAAGAGCTGGCCAGTGTGGGCAGGGCGAATCAAAGCAGCATGGAGCCAGTGCCTCCCAAGTTGAGGTCACTTGGCCTGCTGGGAAGTGGTGGAGGCTGAGCAGGGGGAAGAAAGGTTGGGGGTGGGAAAGCATATATTGATGGTTACTGGGTGATCTGTCTCCTGCTAGGAGCTCTGTGAAGCTGCTTTCCCGTACTCCCTGCCCACTGATCTCCGACAGGAGTTCAAGATGGCGAATCCGTGCTGCATTAGTTGATAGGGGACCTCCGCTCATATCTCTCCTCACTCTGTGTTCTGTGTCAGTTTTTTATTCCATTCATTGCTTGCTTGAGTTCTTCATCTTGTCATTTGATGCTTAGGGTTCCAGGATTGACGTTTGTCTCTGTTTTGCTTAGTTTTTCGGGTCTGTGCTGTGGAGGGACGGTGTGATGCTTCTGTGTACAGTGCCATGTTGACTCTGCCCTGGAATATTTGTTTTTTATTTAAACACTATTCATACTTGATAAATCAGTATCTTTAGATCAAGGAGGTTCTTCTGGAGAATCTCAGATGACTGTCTTTCTCTCATGTATAGCTTATAAAAATAAATATGTGCTTAATTTGGAAATTTTGGAGAATAATGAAATTATAAAATTGATGTTAGTTTCTGCCTGTATATGCTTTTATAGCCACTTGTACTTTTGCAGAACTCATCAAAATAGAAATTATTTATATAATTACTTGTTTTTGTGTCTTTCTGAGACTGTACCTAAGGACATGAACTGTTTATATAGCACATGATAGACAGTAAGTAGTTTTCAGTGAATGAAGATAGAAATTACTGTTAATCAGTTAACATTTTGGAGTTTTACCTTCAAGTATTTTTTTGTAAGTGTCCCATTTGTTTTGGTGTTTACTGTTTTTCTACCTACTATAAACCATAAAATCTAAAATAGTGTTGTTTAAAACAAACTTCATTTGACATATCTCAGAAACTGAACTGTGCTATGATTTTGAGATATTGAAATTTACAAGCTCATAGGTTTCCTTTCTCCACCCATTCACTTTTTTTTGAATTCTCATTCTAAATATGACTAAATGAATCTTTTGTTGAGTATCTGAATTTGGAATACCTGAATATGTGCAAATAGATATGCTATTTGTTGTAGGCTGAGAGCAGTTTCAGTGAAGAAGAGGAAGAAAAACTTCAAGCTGCATTTTCTTTAGAGAAACAAGACCTTCACCTAGTTCTTCAAACAATATCATTCATTTTAGAACAGGTATTTTTTATTGCCCCTGATTTCCTAACTGTGGTTTGTTTACTACATATTTGTATTACTATGGTGTCTATTCTACCTTTTAGAAAAGTGTGCAAGATGGACGCTTTGAGTATATTTTAGTCAAGAATTTCAAGGTATTTAAAAAAAATTGAATGTACACATGATTGTTTTCACACTATTGCGTTCTACAGAGGAGCTCTGGCAGCACAGACGGTTAAGTGCTTGGCTGCTAACTGAGAGGTTAGTGGTTCAAATCCACTTAGCGGCTCCACAACAGAAAGACTTGGTGATCTGCTTCCACAAAGATTACAGTCTAGAAAACCCCATGGGGCAGTTCTACTCTGTCACATGGGGTCGCTCTGAGTTGATAGCACCTAACAACAACAACATTGCATTCTACAAAGCAATCTTAATGTTGAATAGCATGAGCAAAATATTTGACAATGTGAATCAAGACTTCATTGACTTGAAACAGTTATAAAAGATTTGAATTTATTGTTACTTGGTATAATTTGGAAAAATGAACAATTTTATTTAAAAAAATTAAAGATTTGGGGGAATATTTGACAAAAATAATAAGCAGGACATTTAGAAAAGAAATTGTCAAAGGACTTTTTGTACACTATTTCTTCCTCCTCAACTGCCCATTTGCATCCCTTTTGTCATCTAAATTCAGTATGTTATTTATGCTCCGAATCTAGTCACATCTCCACCCATTGCAGTCTTGATCTCTTCCTTGTAATTACAGTTCCCCTTGTTTGGATTCCTGTTATCCTTCGCTCTTTGTAGTAGAGCACATTGTTATTCTGTCATTATTTCATGTGTATCAGTTATGTCTCCTTAACTAGATTTTGAATTTATGGGGAGCCAGGATCATATTTTTGTATATCTTATATAGTCTAGCACATAGCTGGGCGTAAAATAGATCCTTGGTAAATTCCTGTTGATTGAGTAAATAGAATGTGTGAAACAAAGGTGTAAATAGTACTATAGCTTGATGAGCATTCTGGTTGAATAGATACTTAGTAGGAAGACAAGTTGCCAGGCATCTACTACCTACAGGCTTATGTAGATTACAGGTCATAAAGGTAACTGTGGTTGTTACCATTGTTGGACCTTCGGAAGAAAAAAGGATAATTGTATAAGACAGAACAGTATGGGTTTCTAGGGAAGTTGTTCTAGAATCATGTAATAAACAGAACTTCAGGTATCACTGCTAAAAAACTTTATAATTTTTGTTTTATCTCCTTACATAGGGAGCAGAATAGATAGTAGCCAATTAGGAACTTGGTAGATGAAGGTAGTAGCTTTGAGAAAGTGCTTCCTGAAAAAATTTTGTTAGTTGGGAAAAAAAAATTGTATATTTATCTGAAATAATTAAATGAAATAAATGAATAAAATTTTAATTAGGGTACCATTAACATAGGAGCCCTAGTGGCAGTGGTTGAGAGCTATGGCTGCTAACCAAAAGGTCGGCAATTTGAGTCCACCAACCACTCCTTGGAAACCCTGTGGGGAAGTTCTGCTGTGTCCTGTAGGGTCATTATGAGTGGGAATCGACTCGATGGCAACAGGTTTGGTTTTTTTGGTTTTGGGTTTTGCCATTAGCATAGCCAAAGCAAAGAAGCTTTTCAGTTATTAAGGAGATTTAGGATTACTTAAACCTCAGGCAAACTGGAAAAAATTTAGCCTGAATAACTTAGGCTGTTGAATCCTGTATCTTCCAGTGTTTGGTTATATATATATTATTATATGTAAACCAAAGTTTTCTTTAATAGAAATACAAAAGATTCTTTTAATTTAAATCATTTAAAAATAATTTTGTATTTGATAACAGTTATCAATCTCTGTATGAATATTAGGGCTATTTGTGATTTTTTTTTTTCCCGTTTGATAGGCAGTGTATCACAACGTGAAGCCAGCAGTTTTGCAGCAGCAGTTAGAAAACATTCATCTTAGACAAGACAAAGCAGAAGCATTTGTCAGTGCTTGGTCTACAGTGGGTCAAGACGCAGTTGAAAAGTTCAGGCAGAGGATTCTGGCTCCCCACAAGGTATGGAGTATACTGCCCGAAGATATTTTTCTATGGCATAAATGAGTATATCTGAAGAGTTTTTAAGGTGATATTTTGTTGAGAGGCAGTGTCAGCTCAAAGAAGTTTATATATAATATATGGATTGTCCAGTTTCCACCTTTGTCTATTGTGAAGAGTGTTGCTGTGAACATTTGTGTATAAGTGTTTGAATACCTGTTTTAAATTCATTGAGTTATATACCTAGGAGTGGAATTGCTGGGTCATATGGTAATTCTATGTTTAACTTTTGAGAAACCACCAAACCATTTTCCACAGCAGCTGCATCATTTTACATTCCCACCAGCAATGGATGAGTGTCATGGATTGAATTGTGTCCCCTCAAAATGTGTGTCAACTTGGCTAGGTCATGATTCCCAGTATTGTGTGATTGTCCACCATTTTGCCATCTGATGTGATTTTCCTGTGTGTTGTAAATCCTATCTCTATGATGTTAATGAGATGGGATTAGAGGCAGTTATACTCAATCTACAAGATTAGATTGTGTCTTAAGCCAGTCTCTTTTGAGATATAAAAGAGAGAAGCGAGCAGAGAGACATGGGGACCTCATACCACCAAGAAAGAAGCACTGAGAACATAGTGTGTCGTTTGGACCCGGGATCCCTGTGCTGAGAAGATTGATGACAAGGACCTTTCCCCAGAGCCGACAGAGACAGCCTTCGCCTGGGTCTGGTGCCTTGAATTTGGACTTCTAGCCTCCTAAACTGTGAGAAAACAAATCTCTGATTGTTAAAGCCATCCACTTGTGGCATTTCTGTTATAGCAGCACTAGATAACTGAGAAAATGAGGTTTCCAATTTCTCCACATCTTTACTACCACTTGTTATTTTGTTTTATTGATTATAACCATCCTACTGGGTGTGATATGGTATCTTCTTGTGGATTTGACTTGCATTTCCCTAATGGCTCATGTTGTTGAGTGTTTTATGTGCTTGTTGGCCACTTGTGTGTCTTGTTTGGGCTAACGTCTATTCAAATACTTTGCCCACTTTAAATTGGGTTGTCTTTTTATTGCTGAGTTGTAAGAGTTCTTTATATATTCTGAGTATTAGACCCTTATCAGATACATGATTTTCAGCCGTTTTCTTGTGTTCTATAGATTATCTTTAGACTGTTCTTTGATTGTGTTTTTTGAGGCACAAAAGTTTTTAATTTTGATGAAGTCTGATTTATTTAGGTTTTCTTTGGTTGCTTGTGCTTTTGGTGTCATCTAAGAAGAGTTTGCCTAACCCAAGGTCACAAAGACTTTACTCGTTGTTACCTCCTAAGAGTTTTATGATTTTAACTTTTACATTCCGGTCTATGATCTATTTTGAGTTAAATTCTGTGTATGCTAATTCAGCTTGCAATTCAACTATTGTAAAAATTCTTATCCTCTGAGAGCCATGGCACTTTGGTTTACAGCAAAAGTGCTCTCTTGTATCTCCCGTTTCATCAGACAGGTAATTAAAAAGATATATTCAAGAGTTGGAATTTAATACAATTAACAATTTTTGTCTTGGAAGAAGTACAACCAGAGGTACAAACAGAATGCTCCTTAGAAGGAAGGATGGTGAGACTGCGTCTTACGTACTTTGGACATGTTGTCAGGAGGGATCAGTCCCTGGAGAAGGACATCATGCTTGGTAAAGTAGAGGGTCAACAATAAAGAGGAAGACCCTCAAAGGGATGGATTGACATAGTGGCTACAGCAGTGGTCTCAAGCATAACAACGATTGTGAGCTTGGCTTAGGACCGGGCAGTGTTTTGTTCTGTTGTACATAGGGTCGCTATGAGTCGGAACCGACTTGACAGCACCTAACAACAACAAAAATTTTTACTGCCCATCAGGGACATTCTTAAGTGAAAGTAGTTTTTTCTTCTTTTTTATGTTGAATTTGTGAAGGCGAAGAATATAATGATCATTAGTACTGATGGTTCCACTGTCTTTATTTTTGCCAAGGCATAAGCGGTTTTATCCATCATTGATTGCTTTTGCATCAGTGCAAATGTCAACATGCTAATAATGTTTTAGAATTTTTATGAAAGTAGTTTTGGCTTTGCACACCCTGTGAAACAGTCCTGGGAATGCCCAGGGGTCTGCTTAGCCATTGCTATAGATCAGGCATCAACAAACTTTTTCTATAAATGGCCAGATAGTAAATATTTTTGGTCTTGTGGCCATACAGTCGTTTCAGAGCTACTCAGCTCTGCTGTTGTAGCGTGAAGCAATCACAGACAATATGTAAAATGAATGGACATGAGTTTCAATAAAAAATTATTTAAAAAAAATACATTGTAGGTCACATTTGGCCCACAAGGCATAGTTTGCTGACCCCTGCTCTAGTTAAATAGAATCTAGGCATTTTGGTCTACAAGCAGTTTACAAATAAGCTGAAACAAAATCTAATACCACAAATAATATGAATCACATCTCTTATTGAAACATGTTATGTTGTTTTGAAAATAGCTTTAAGATGCTTTGATAATATAGTAATTGTTTCCTGGCTCATAAAGCAGAGTGAGAATACTTTTTGCTTACAGTACAATGAATTTTTATTGGGCAAAAGCCTCTGGATTCAAATCTTACAGCACATTTATTTTAAGTCTTATTGAAATGCGATTCTAAATATACTATTTTCATTTTTCTTATGAAACTTTTTCCACTTTATTTTTCCAAGTTCTCTTTTAAAATGTTTCTTTTAAAGTTTTGTGACATGTTTGGCTCGTTGCCCAGGATCCTATATGGTTACACAATACACCCTGAGATGGGACAAAAAGAACATGTCAAGATCTGTCCTGAAGTACAGTGCTGTCGGTGATGGAATAATATCCATACGCCCACAAGGAAGACGAGTTAATGGGACTGCTATTCGAATGTATACACCAACCACTAAGCCCAAAGATGAAGAAATTGAAGACTTTTACCAATTTATGCAGTCTGAAATTGATCAAATGGGCAATCAAGATGCATTGATAATTACAAGTGATTGGAATGCGAAAGTTGGAAATGAAGAAGGAACAGTAGTTGGAAAATATGGCCTTGGTGATAAAAATCATGCTGTAGATAGCATGATAGAATTTTGCAAGACTAATGATTTAGTCATTGCAGATACCTTTCTTCAACAACATAAATGACTGTCCACGTGGACCCTGCCTGATGGAATACACAGGAATCAGATCGACTGTATCTGTGGAAAGAGTCGATGGAAAAGCTCGGTATCATCAGTCAGAACAAAGCCAGAGGCTACCTGTGGAACAAACCATCAATTGCTCATATGTAAGTTCAGGTTGAAGCTGAAGAAAATTAAAACAAATTCACAAGAGCCAAAGTATGGCCTTGATTATATTCCACCCGAATTTAGAAACCATCTCGAGAATAGATTTGACGCACTGAACACTAATGACTGAAGGCCAGATGAGTTGTGGAATGACAGCAAGGATATACATGAAGAAAGTGAGAGGACATTAAAAAGGTATGAAAGAGAGAAAAGACCAAAATGGATGTCAGAAGAGACTCTGAAACTTGCTCTTGAACGTAGAATAGCTAAAGCAAAAGGAAGAAATGATAAAAGAGCAGAACAGAAAATTTCAAAGGGCAGCTTGAGAAGGCAGAGTGAAGTATTATAATGAAATGTGTAAAGACCTGGAGTTAGAAAACCAAAAGGGAAAAACATCCTGGGCATTTCTCAAGCTGAGAGAACTGAAGAAAAAAATCAAGCCTCAAGTTGCAATATTGAAAGATTCTACAGGAAAAATATTAAACAATGCAGGAAGCATCAAAAGAAGATGAAAGGAATACGCAGAGTCACCGTACCAAAAAGAATTGGTCGACGTTCAACCATTTCAGGAGGTGCCATATGATCAAGAACTTAACGGTACTGAAGGAAGATGTCTAAGCTGCACTGAAGGCATTGGTGCAAAACAAGGCTCCAGGAATTGATGAAATAACAATTGAGATGTTTCAGCAAAAGGAGGTGCTCACTTGTCTACGCCAAGAAATTTGGAAGACAGCTACGTGGCCAACTGACTGGAAGAGATCCGTATTTGTGGCCATTCAAAAGAAAGGCAATCCAATAGAAAGCAGAAATTATGGAACAATATCATTAATATCATACACTAGTAAAATTTTGCTGAAAATCATTTAAAAGCAGTTGCAGTAGTACATCGACAGGGAGCTGCCAGAAGTTCAAGCTGTATTCAGAAGAGGACTGAAAACATTGGGAAGAGTAGGAATTCCAGAGCACTTAATTGTGCTCATGAGGAACCTGTATGTAGATCAAGAGGCAGTCGTTCGAACAGTGCAAGGGGATACTGCATGGTTTAAAATCAGGAAAGATGTGAGCCAGGATTGTATCCTTTCACCATACTTATTCAGTCTGTTATGCTGAGCAGATAATCCGAGAAGCTGGACTATATGAAGAAGAACAAGGTATCAGAAATGGAGGAAGACTCATTAACAACCTCCTTTATGCAGATAATACAACCTTACTTGCTGAAGGTGAAGAAGACTTGAAGCACTTTCTGATGAATATGAAAGAGCACAGCCTTCAGTATGGATTACACCTCGACATAAAGCAAAAATCCTTACAGGTGGACTAAGAAGCAACATCATGATAAACGGAGAAAAGATTTAAGTTGTCAAGGATTTCATTTTATTCGGATCCACAATCAATGTCCATGGAAGCATCAGTCAAGAAATCAAATGACACATTGCATTATGCAAATCCTCTGCAAAAGACTTCTTTACAGTGATAAAAAAAACAAAGATGTCACTTTAGAGACTAAGGTATACCTCACCCAAGCTGTGGTGTATTCAATCGCCTCGTATGCACGTGACAGCTGGACAGTGAATAAGGATGACCAAAGAAGAATTGATGCCTTTGAATTATGGTGTTGGCGAAGAATATTGAATATACCATGGACTGACAGAAGAACAAACATTTGTCTTGGAAGAAGTACAACCAGAATGCTCCTTAGAAGCATGGATGATGAGACTTCATCTTACATACTTTGGATATGTTTTCAGGAGGGACCAGTCCCTGGAGATGGACATCACGCGTGGTAAAGTAGAGGATCAGCAAAAAAAAGAGGAAGACCCTCCATGAGATGGATTGTCACAGGGGCTGCAACAATAGGCTTAAGCGTAATGATTGTGAGGATAATACAGGACTGGGTGATGTTTCGTTCTATTGTATGTAGGATCGCTGAGTAAGAACCGACTCTGTGGCATCTAACAACTTATGTCTAATCTTATGCCAATTCCATATTGTCTTTATTATTATAGCTTTTTAGTCATTCTTGTACTCAGATAATGTAAGTTCTGTCAACTTCAAAAAATTTTTTTCCCAAAATTGTTTTGGCTAATCTAGGTCATTTGCATTTCTGTGTATATTTTAAAATCAGCTTGGCATTTAGAGTTGAAATAAATATGAAGATGTCTTGGTTTCTGTTTTCTTATGGAAAACCTAGATTTTTGGCCTGGATGTGTGTAGAATTTAATGTTTATCCTTGTAATTTCAGACATTTGCCAAAATGTTTGATTTGGTGTTTTTAAATTGGTTTTCACGTAAGGAGGGTGAAACTTTTCAGTGTTGATATTCAGGTTTTTTAATTTTTTAGCTGAAGAACCTTGTTTTTTTTTCTTTAGATATATCATTGATTTGTTGTTATTGTTTGTTTCTATTTCCAGTTCTCTTTGGGAGCTCCTATAATTCTTAGATATGATATCTGTCTTTTTTCTTATTTTCACCTCCTTTATTTTTTTGAACTCTGCATTCTGAGTTCTCAAATGTCTTTACTGCCTCATTTTTCATCATTCTACTTTCTCCTTTTAATACCTCTAGCACAGCTTTTAAATCTCTCATTTTGTTTTCCTGTAATTCTTCTATCACCATCTTCTTTTTCTTTTTACAATCTCTTCTTTTTTAAATTTAATTAAAAATTAATTAATTTTGTTTTAATATTAGCCTGTAGTCTTTTTATAATTTTTTTATAGAGCCCGTTTCTTCTTTCATTTTAGTAATTGTGCTGTACAGTTAAATTGTTTTTTTCTGTTTTGAGTAGTAAATCATTTTTCAGTATCTTCTGGATGATGGTTTGTTCCTTTTTAAAATAATATTTCCCCCTCATGTGTTACATTATATTTGCTTCTGTTGAAGAAATAGTTTAATTATTTGTCATAGGAGTATATAAAACAGAAGTTGTACTTTAGCCTTTTGAGATTTGTCTTACCATGCTGGAAATTATCTTTTGTTAATACAGGGTATATGATGGGATATTTAATATGTCATCTTAATCCCTTAAATGTTTAATTAAGATAATGTAATAATAGCAAACATTTATTGTGTTTATTGTGGGCCAAATGTTGTATTAAGTGCTTTAAATCTCACAAAACCTATTAATAGCTCTAGTTAAATTTAGGAAATTGAGGCTTGGCGAGATTAAATAGTTTGTCCACAGTCATGCAACCATTAAGTTACAGAGTTGGGATTTGACATTGATGGTCACAGTTCTGAAGGAGCTCTGGTGGCGCAGTGGTTAAGCACTCACCTGCTAACCAAAAGGTTGGCAGTTCGAACCTACCAGCTGCTCCTCAGGAGAAAGATGTGACAGTCTGCTTCTGTAGATTACATCCTTAGAAACCCTATGGGACGGTTCTCTATCCTGTAGGGTCGCTATGAGTCGGAATCAGCTGTATGGCAGTGGATTTTTTTTTTTTTTTTTAATTGTACTTCAGGTGAAGGCCTACAGAACAAATAGTTTCTCATGAAACAGTAGTACACATATTGTTTTATGACATTGGTTAACAACCCCACAACATGTCAACACTCTCTCTTCTTGCCTTTTTTTTTTTTTTTTTTGGTGAAAATATGCATAGCCAAAGATACAGCATTTCAAAAATTTCTACATGCACAGTTCAGTGACATCGACTATGCTCTTCCAATTGTGCTGCTCTTCTCACTTAAGATGAAGGCTTACAGAACAAAACAGTTTCTCATTTAACAGTTAGTACACATGTTGCCCTATGACAGTGGTTAACAACCTCACAACATATCAACACTATCCTTACTCAACCTTGGGTTCCCTATCACTAGCTTTCCTGTCCCCTTCTGCCTTCTGGCCCTTGTCCCTGGACTGCTGTACCTCGTTAGTCCCATTTGGTTTTATGGGGCTGTCCACTCCCCGGCTGAACGGTGAACCTCGGAGATGACTTTACCACTGAGCTAAAAAGGTGTCTGGGGGCCATACTCGCAGGGTTTCTCCAGTCTCCTTTAGGCCAGTAAATCTGGTCTTTTTTTTGTGTGTGTGTGAGTTAGAATTATGCTCTACATCCTTCTCCAGCTCTCTGCAGAACCCTCTGTTGTGATCCTGGTCAGAGCAGTCAGTGGTGGTAGCCGGGCACCATCTAGCTGTACTGGACTTAGTCTGGTGGAGGCCTTGGTAGCTGTGGTTCATTAGTCCTTCGGACTAATCTTTCCCTTGTATCCTGTTCTCTTCACACTCCCTTGCTCCCGAAGGGATGAGACCAGTGGAGTATCTTAGATGGCTGCTCTTAGGCTTTTAAGACCCCGGATACTACTCACCAAGGTAGAATGTAGAACATTGCCTTTATAAACTGTGTTATGCCAATTGATCTAGATGTTCCCCGAGACCATGGTCCCAACAGCCCTCTACCCAGCAATTCAGTCCCTCAGGGAGTTTGGATGTTTCTATGGAGCTTCCATGACCTTTCCTTGTACAAGTTGTGCTGGTTTCCCCTGTATTGTGTACTGTCTCACCCTTCACCCAAGATACCACTTACCTATTGCCTATTTAGTATTTCCCCCCCCACCCCTCCCATCCCTGGTAACCAACAAAGATTGTTACATTTTGTGTGTGAAGTTTTTCATGGGTTTTTACAAGAGGTCTCATACAGTATTTGTCCTTTTGTGATTGGCTTATTTCACTCAGCATAATGTCCTCCAGTTTCATCCATGTTATGAGATGCTTCACAGATTCATCGTTGTTCTTTCTCATTGTTTTGTTTTTTTAGTCACAGTTCTAAGGCATTATCATCTTTAAGAAATGGTGGTTAAAATAGTCATGTTTGAAAGAAGAGCATGTCTTTTAAATTGTAGTAAATACATATGACACTTACTTACCAAATAATGGAATTAAAGGTATATATACAATGATTGTAACTTGTTTGGAGCCCTGGTGGCCCAGTCGTTAAGAGCTTGGCTGCTAACCAAAAGGTCAGCAGTTGGAATCCACCAGCCACTCCTTGGAAACCGTGTGGGGTGGTTCTACTCTGTCATATAGGGTCACTGTGAGTCGGAATTGACTCGATGGTAACGGGTTTGGATCTTTTTTTTTTTTTTTTGGTAACTTGTTGAATTGATAATTTAGAGGCTCATCCATGTGGACTGTCTGCGTAGTGCTTGCAGTGGAACATCTATGGGTAGTAATTCTAAATTCAAAGACAGTAAGTTTTAATTAAATAGAACTTTAAGGTAATCAGAAAGTGCTTATTTTTATTCATTTCTTAAAAAATACCTCTCTTCGTCTGTTATTTGTTATCTCATAAGTGAGATAGAGAAAAATAATTTTTAAAAAAGCCTTTCAGGATATGATTGAAGGGATTTAAAAATTTTATCCCATCTCACTTTTCTTTTTTTGTTTAACAGTTTATCTTAACCTCTTTGGAGGCTTGAGACTGAAATGTCGCTACCACTTATTAGACTTTGTTTTTTTTCCCCTTTTTTAATCAGGGTTGACTGTCAGCAATGTTCTTCTGACAGAATTTTCTCTTTGATTTTTGTTACAGTGCCTGAGTGCTCATAACTTTTTATTAAATTATGAGTCCCCTTCTAGTCAGAAATTGAATACTGTGTTTAATTTTACTCATGAAATTCTGTTTAGAGTTCCTTTACATATATTTCTGTTATACTGAATACAAAAACTTTCATTTCAAATGCTTTAACATGTATGTGTGTTTATTTCTGAGACTTAAGGGAAAGAAGTGTGTTCTTTTTTTGTATCTTATTTTTCTAAAATATTTTTACATTTCCAGGTTAACTACAGTTGGTCCTCCGTATGTGCGGTTTTTGCATCCGTGTATTCAACCAACCGTGGATCGAAAATATTGGGGAAGTGGGGAAGAAAATTCTAAAAGGCAAAACTTGAATTTGCCATGTGCCAAGCACTACGCTGAATGCATGTGAATGAAATGATTTGTAGCCATACCTTGCTGTAACCCCTCACCATTTCACAGATCCTCAGTCTCTAGCACTAGTTGTTTGAGCATTGTTTGCCTGCTCTCTTGTCTTTATTCCCTAAATGATACAGTCTAACAACTTTTTATATAGAATTTACATTGTATCAGGTATTACAAGTAATCTGGAGATGATTTCAAGTATACAGGAGGGTGTACATAGGTTATATGCAAATACTACGCCATTTTTAGATTTTTTAAATTTTTCCCCATACAAAAATTTATACATACATTGTTATGTGACCCTGATTGCTCTTCCCATACTGTGACAGCACGCTCCTCCTTTCCACCCCTGCTTCCCCATGTCAATTCAACCAGCTCCTAACCCTCTCTGCCTTCCCATGTCACCTCCAGACAGAAGCTGCCCAATTAGTTTCTTGTATCTACTTGAGCTAAGAGGCACACTCCTCATCAGTATCACTTTATGTCCCACAGTCCAGTCCAATCCCTGTCTGAAGAGTTGGCCTCAGAAATTGTTTTATTTCTGGCCTGATAGAGAATCCAGGGGCCATGCTTTCCGGGGTTCCTCCAGTCTCAGTCAGACCATTAACATTAACTCTGGTCTTCTTACTAGAATTTGGGTTCTGCACCCCACTTTACTCTTGCTTCATCCGGGACTCTCTGTTGCGTTCCCTGTCAGGGCGGTCATTGGGCTCAGGCTGGTGAAGTCTCTTGCTTATGTGGCCCGTTCTGTCTCTGGGGCTAATAGTTTCCTTGTGTCTTTGGTATTCTTCATTCTCCTTTACTCCAAGTGGTTGGGACCAATTGATGCATCTTAGATGGCCGCTTGGAAGCTTTTAAGACCCCAGATGCCACTCACCAAAGTAGGATGCAGAACATATTCTTAATAAGCTTTGTTGTGCCAATTGACCTAAATGTCCCCTGGAAGCATAGTCCCCAGACCCCTATTCCTGCTACTCTGTCCCTCAAAGTGTTTGATTGCATTCAGGAAACTTCTTAGCTTTGGTTTAGTCCAGTTGTGCTGACTTCCCCTGTAGTGTATGCTGTCTTTCCCTTCACCTAAGATACTTCTTGTCTACTATCTAGTTAGTGAATAACCCTCACCCTCCCTTCCCACCTCCATAACCATCAAAGAATGTTATCTTCTGTGTTTAAACCTTTTCATGAGTTCTTATAATAGTTGTCTTATACAATATTTGTCCTTCTGTGACTGACTAAATTCACTCAGCATAATGACCTCCAGCTTCCTCCATGTTAAAAGATGTTTCACGGCTTCATCGTTGTTCTTTATTGTTGTGTAGTATTCCATTGTGTGGATATACCGTAATTTGTTTATCCATTCCTCCTTTGATGGGCACCTAGGTTGTTTCCATCATTTTGGTATTGTGAACAGTGCTGCAGTGAACATGGGTGTGCATATATCTATTCGTGTGACAGCTCTTATTTCTCTAGGATATATTCCAAGGAGCAGGGTATCTGGATCGTATAGTACTTTTATTTCTAGCTTTTTAAGGAAGTGCCAAATCGATTTACAAAGTGGTTGTACCATTTTACATTCCCACCAACCCTGTATGTATAAGTGTTCCAGTCTCTCCACAACCTCTCCAGCATTTATTTTGTGTTTTTTGAATTAATGCTAGTCTTGTTGGGGTGAGATGATACCTCATTGTAGTTTTGATTTGCATTTTTCTAATGGCTAATGATCCATGAGCATTTCTTCACGTGTCTGTTAGCTGCCTGAATGTTTTCTTTGGTGAAGTGCCTGTTCATATCCTTTGCCCATTTTTTAATTGAGTTATTTGTCTTTTTGTTTTTGAGGTTTTGCAGTATCTTGTAGATTTTAGAGATTAGTTGCTAATTGGGTTTGTTGTAGCTAAAATTTTTTTCCCATTCTGTAGGTTGTCTTTTTACTCTTTTGGTGAAGTCTTTTGATGAGCATAAGTGTTTGATTTTTAGGAGCTCCCAGTTATTTAGTGTCTCTTCTGGTGCTTGTGCATTGTTACTTATGGTTCATATTGTGTTTATGCCATGTATTAGGGCTGCTAGCATTGTCCCTAATTTTTCTTCCAAGATCTTTATCATTTTCGATTTTATATTTAGGTCTTTGATCCATTTTGAGTTAGGTTTTGTGCATGGTGTGAGGTATGGATCTTGTTTTCCGTTTGTTGCAGATGGATATCCAGTTCTGCCAGCACCATTTGTTAAAGAGACTGTCTTTTCCCCAGTTAACAGACTTTGGGCCTTTGTCAAATATCAGCTGCTCCTAGGTAGATGAATTTATGTCTGGATTCTCAATTCTGTTCCATTGGTTTATGTATCTGTTGTTGTACCAGTACCAGGCTGTTCTAACTACCGTGGCAGTATAATAGGTTCTAAAATCAGGTAATGTGAGGCTTCCCACTTTGTTCTTCTTCTTGAGTAATGCTTTACTTATACAGGACCTCTTCCCTTTCCATATGAAGTTGGTGATTTGTTTCTCCCTCTCATTAGAAAATGCTGGTGGAATTTGGATCAGGATTGCATTGTATCTGTAGATTGCTTTGGGTAGAATTGACATTTTCACAATTTTGAGTCTACCTATCCATGAGCAAGGTATGTTTTTTGACTTTTTTATGCAGGTCTCTTTTGGTTTCTTGCAGTAGTGTCTTGTAGTTTTCATTATATAGGTCTTTTACATCTCTGGTTAGATTTATTCCTAAGTATTTTATCTTCTTGAGGGTATTGTAAATGGTACTGATTTGGTGATTTCCTCTTTGAGGTTCACTTTGTTGGCGTAAAAGAATCCAACTGATTTTTGTATGTTTATCTTGTATTCTGAAACTTTGCTGAAATCTTCTTTTACTTCCAGTAGTTTTCTTGTAGATTCTTTGGGGTTTTCTGTGTATAAGATCATATCATCTGCAAACAGAGATACTTTGACTTCTTCCCTACCAATTTGGGTGTGCTTTATTTCTTTTTCTAGCCTAATAGGTCTGGCTAGGACCTCCAGTACAATGTTGAATAAGAGTGGTGATAAAGGGCATCCTTGTCTGGTTCCTGTTCTCAAGGGGAATGCTTTCAAAGTCTCGCCATTTATGATGATGTTGGCTGTTTGCTTTGTATAAATGCCCTTCATTAGGTTGAGGAATTTCCCTTCTATTCCTATTTTGTTGAGTGTTTTTATCATGAATGGGTGTTGGACTTTGTCAAATACCTTTTCTGCATCGATTGATAAGATCATGTGGTTCTTTGTTTTTTTTTATGTGATGGATTACATTGATTGTTTTTTCTAATGTGGAACCATCCGTGCATACCTGGTATAAATTCCACTTGATCATGGTGAATTATTTTTTTGATATGCTGTTGAATTCCATTGGCTAGAATTTTGTAGAGGATTTTTGCGCCAATGTTCGTGAGGGATATTGGCCTGTCATTTTCTTTTTTTGTGGTGTCTTTACCTGGTTTTGGTATCAGGGTTATGCTGGCTTCACAGAATGAGTTTGGGGGTATTCCATTCTTGTCTATGCTCTGAAATACCTTTAGTAGTAGTGGTGTTAACTCTTCTCTGAAAGTTTGGTAGAATTCTCCAGTGAAGCCATCCGGGCCAAGGCTTTTTTTTGGTGGGAGTTTTTAAATTACTTTTTCAGTCTCTTCTTTTGTTATGGGTTTATTTAGTTGTTGTACCTGTGTTTGTGTTAGTTTAGGTAGGTGGTGAGTTTCTAGAAATTTGTCCATTTCCTCTAGGTTTTCAAATTTGTTAGAGTACAATTTTTCATAGTATTTTGTTATGAAGCTTCTAATTTCAGTTGGTTCGGTTGTGATATCACCCATCTCATTTCTTACACAGGTGATCTGCTTCCTCTCCTGTTTTTCTTTTGTCAGTTTGGCCAGTGGTTTATCAATTTTGTTGATCTTTTCAAAAGAACCAGCTTTTGGTTTTGTTAACTCTTTCAATTGTTTTTCTATTCTCTATTTCATTTAATTCTGCTCTAATTCTTATTATTCCTTTCTTCTGGCACCTGAGGGCTTCTTTTGCTGCTCTCTTTCTACTTATTCCAGTTGTAGGGTTAATGTTTTGATTTTGGCCCTTTCTTCTTTTTGGATGTGTGTATATATTGCTATAAACTGACCTCTGAACACTGCTTTTGATGTGTCCCAAAGGTTCTGATAGGATGTGTTTTCATTCTCATTTGATTCTATGAATTTCTTTATTCCATCCTTCATTTCTTCTGTAACGCAGTAGTTTTTGAGCAAGGTGTTGTTCAGTTTCCATGTGTTTCATTTTTTTCCCTTGCTTTTTCTGTTGTTGATTTCTGCTTTTATGGCTTTATGGTCAGAAAAGATGGTTTGTAATATTTTGATGCTTTGGATTTTGTTAAGGCCTGTTTTAGGGCCTAATATTTGGTTTCTTCTGGAGAATATTTAACGCGTGTTGGAAAAGAAAGTATACTTGGCTGCTGTTTGGTGGAGTGTTTGGTATATGTCTGTGAGATCAAGTTGATTGATTGTAGCATGTAGCTCTTCGTTTTCTTTGTTGAGCTTCTTTTTGGAAGTTCTGTCCTTCACTGAAAGTGGCATGTTGAAGTTTCCTACTAATATTTTGGAGCTGTCTGTCTCTCTTTTCAACGCTGTTAGTTTGTTTTATGTATTTTGGAGCCGTGTCATTGGATGCGTAAATTTTCATTATAGTTATGTCCTCCTGGTGTATTGACCCTTTGATCATTATATAGTGTCCCTCCTTATCCTTTCTGGTGGATTTTACTTTAAAGTCTATTTTGTCAGAGATTACTGTTGCCACTCCTGCTCTTGTTTCAGTGTTGTTTGCTTCATATATTCTTTTCATCCTTTAAGTTTTAGTTTTGTGTCTTTAAGTCTAAGGTGTGTCTCTTGCAGGTAGCATATAGACGGCTCATGTTTTTTTTTTTTTTATTTTAATCCAATCTGCCACTCTCTGTCTCTTTATTGGTGCATTTAGTCCATTTACGTTCAGCATAATTATTGATAGGTATGAGTTTAGTGCTGTCATTTTGATGTCTTTTTTTGTGTGTTCACAGTTTCTTTGTTCCACTTAATTTTCTGTGTTGATTCTTTTTTGTTTATGTATTTTCTTCTCATCTTTTTCATTGTTGTTGATTTTGTGTTTGCTGAGTCTTTATATTCTTCTGGTTTTTTATGTTGACTTGTAGGATTGTTAGCTTCCTTTGTGGTTACCTGAATATTTACCCCTATTTTTTCTAAGTTTATACCAGTCTTTTATTTCTTTATATCACCTTGACTTCCTCTCCGTATGAAAAATCTGTGTCTACATTTTTTACGTCCCTCTTTTTTGTTTTAATGTTGTCATCTTTTACGTACTTACATCTCTGTTTCATTATCTTCAGTGTTTTAGCTTTGATTTACTTTCGTGACTTCCCTATCTGGGTTGGTATCTGGTTGCTCTGTCCTGTGTTCTAGTCTTGGGTTGTTATCTGATGTTACTGATTTTCTAACTGGAGGACTCCCTTTAGTATTTCTTGTAATTTTGGTTTGGTTTTTGCAAATTCCCTAAACTTCTGTTTATCTGGAAATGCCCTAATTTCCCCGTCATATTTGAGAGACAGTTATGCTGGATATATAATTCTTGGCCGGCAAGTGTTTTCCTTCAAGGCTTTATATATGTCATCCATTGCCTTCTTGCCTGCTTGGTTTCTGCTGAGTAGTCCGAGCTTATTCTTATTGACTCTTCTTTGTAGATGCCTTTTCATTTATCCCTAGCCGCTCTTAAAATTCTCTCTTTATCTATGGTTTTGGGAAGTTTGATTATAATATGTCTTGGTGAGTTTCTTTTGGGATCTACTGTATGTGGGGTTCAATGAGCGTCTTGTATAGATCTTGTCATCTTTCACGATATCAGGGAAGTTTTCTGCCAACAAATCTTTAACAATTCTCTGTATTTTCTGTTACTCCCCGGTTTTCTGTTACTCCGATCATTTGTAGGTTATTCCTCTTGATAGAGTACCGCATAATTCTTAGGGTTTCTTCTTTTTTTTAAGTCCTTTTATCTGATTTTTCCTCAAATAAGTTGCTGTCAAGTGCTTTGTTTTCCATCTCACTAATTCTGACTTCCATTGCCTCAGTTCTGCTCTTATGACTTTCTGTTGAGTTGTCTAATTCTGAAATCTTCTGGATTTCTGATTGCTGTCTCTCTATGGATTCTTGCAGCCTGTTAAATTTGTCATTATGCTCTTCTCTAATCATTTTAATTTCCTCTATTGTGTATTCTGCATTTTGCTTATTTTCTTTCCTGATTTCTTGAGAAGAGTTCTGTATATTAATGTTTTCTATCCTTCCTCCAATAATTCCAGGAAATTTTCCTTCTCTGGAAAATTTCTAGATTCTTTAGTTTGGGAGCTTGCTGAAGCCGTCATGAATTGCCTCTACGTGATTTGATATTGACTGTTGTCTCCAAGCCATCAATAGGTTATTATATTTGTTTATTTTATGTTAGCTTACTCTGTCCTAGCTTCTTGTTTTGTTTTGATATACCCAAATAGACTGCTCGTGTGAGCTAGTTCGATTATTGCACCTTTGAAGCTCTAATGTTCTGTCACCAGGTGGTTAGATCTCTTGCTAGGTATATGAGCTCAGGAGTCCGCCCACTCCTCCTGTATGGATTCAGCTCAGGTGCCCAGGTAGATAGCCACCAAGTGTGTGGTGTAGGCTCACACTTACAGTCCTAGACAGACATGGGTGATTGGTGTAGGCACAGTTATCTGGCTGCAGCAGGGGGACACACACTGAGCAAGGCAGGAGGCTGACGGTTGCCCTTGAGTGCCCAGGAGGAGGGCGTGTCCCTGTTCCCTAGAGCATGTAGGTGGTTGGGTTTTACATCTGGACTCTGAGCACCTAATGCTGTTGGCTGTGAGGACTGGGGGTCACCTCTTATTCATGGACCCCTATCGCAGGTGGCTAAGTGGTGTGGATGGAGCCACCAGTCCCCAGGCCCCTGATGTGGGTAGGGGATGACCATGTTTAATCAGCAGAGCAGTGTCAGATGTCAAGAAACTGTCACTTCACAACTGAAACAGTTGAAGTTAGACTTCTTGTATATACCGTCTTGTACGTCAGTATTGCAGGCCTACGCTGTTGAGATGGGCCCACACAAGTCTGTGCTGGGGAAAAGGCACTCAAAGTCTGTGGATCCCTTATGCCTGTGCCTAGGCAAAGGAGCTGTGCCTACCCTGGGTTCCTGGCTTAGGAGAGCCGGCAGTTTATTTTTTCTTCTGTTTGTTAATTTGTTCATTCTCTAAGGTAGGGAGAGTGGCTCTGGGCCTGTGACAGATCCTACTTCCGGCCCAGGGGACTCAGCAATTGCTGAAGCCAGTCTGGGACCCAGTGCAGAGCAGGGAGTGGGGAGGTAAATGGGAGAGAGGTTTTTCTCTAAGAGGGTGGCGGGGGGGGGCGGTTCATGGATTGAATTATGTCTTCCCAAAAATGTATGTATCAATTTGGCTGGGTCATGATTCTGGTTTTGTGTGATTTTCCCGTATGTGGTAAATCCTGCCTCTATGATGTTAACGAGGGAGGATGGGCGGCAGTTGTATTAGTGAGGCAGGACCCAGTTTACAAGACTGGATTGGGTACTGAGGCAATCTCTTGAGATATAAAAGACAGAAGTGAGCAGTGAGCATTGAGACAGGGGGACCTCATACCATCAAGAAAGCAGTGCTGGGAGCAGAGTGCATCCTTTGGACCGAGGTCCCTGTGCAGAGAAACTCCTAGTCCGGGGGAAGACCGAAGAGAAGAAGGCCGACAGAGAGAAAAAGCCTTCCCCTGGAGCTGACCCCCTGAATTTGGACTTTTAGCTTACTTTGACTGTGAGGAAATAAACTTCTCTTTGTTAAACCATCCACTTGTGGCATTTCTGTTATAGCAGCACTAGATGATTGAGACAGAATTTGGTACCGAAAGAGTGGGGTGCTGCTCTAACAGATACCTAAAATGTAGAAGCGGTTTTGAAACTGTCAATGGATAGAGCAGTGGTGGCAACAAAGGACCAGCAGCAGCAGAGAAATGGCAGTGGCAGAGAACGAACAGCAGCAGAACCAGGAGACCAGTGCGAGAGGGCGTTGAAGCCAATCCACGGAGTGAGAGAGCTGAGTGCCTGTGTGCAGGAGGCTTTCTAGTGGAGTAGGGTGCCTCCGGGCACTTATTGATGGAGCTACTGAGCTTTGGAACACTTGCCCCAGCAGGGCAGATGTGGGTGTGAAGCCTGAGGGCCCACAGGAAGCAGAAGCTGAAGATACAGGGAACACAGGAAGTGGAGCCACCTGAGTCTCAAAAGGTATGGCCATGACCTCAGGGGTTTCAAAAGGTGGAGCCATGACCTCTGGTGTTTCTAAGGGTGGAGTTGTCACTCCAGTGGACTAGGAGAATGGTGCGCCTAAAGCCAAGGGAGCAGAGTTGCTGTCCCAGGGGGCCTGGAAAGCAGAGCTGAAGCCCAGGGCAGATGGGCCTCCACTCAGAACCCAGGGACTGTGGCTAATACCTAGAGTCTGGAGGGCAGGGCCATTGTGTAAATTGTTTCGGAGAACAGAAGATTATTTTCAAAGCCTTGAGGGCTTATGTAATGTGTTCTGCTGACTTGCTTGGTGCCTGTTATCCCTTCTTTCCCTCCAGTTTCTCCCATTTTTAATGGAAATGTCTAGCTTGTGCCTGTTCTGCCATCGTACCTTTAGAAGCAGATAACTTGTATTCTAAATTTCACAGATGAAGAGGAATTTTTGAATTTTGGACTTGGAGTTAAGACTTCTGCTATGATATGATGGTGTGAATATGTTTTCCATGTTGCAAGGATGTGATTTTTTGGGGGGCCGAAGGGTGGAATGTCATGAATTGAATTATGTCCCCCCAAAAATGTGTGTATCAGTTTGGCTGGGCCATGACTAAGATGGGGTTTTTTTGATCCGTGTGGTAAGCTGTGCCCGAGTACTTATCTTTCGCCGATGAGGGCTGCTTCTAACTGGTTCTGGGTGGCCGTGTAGACTTCCTGGTGCGGAAAATGTGCCTCCCAACACCGCTGCCTGCCTGCCTCACTGTTCACCCACGAGCTGCTTAGGCCTGAAGGACTCAGGCTCTTGCCAGGTCAGGTCTAGCAACTCCTTTCTGCTTCTGAACCGTCTCTCCCACCCCTTCCACTCAGTCTAGTTCCTCAACTCTGCCTTTGATGTTCATGGCTCCGAGATCACCATTTATAATCAAATCCCTTGTTTTTTTGGGTCTTTGTTGTAAGAATGTCCATCGGAAACGCCTGACTACTCCACCATCTTGGCCACTCCTCGCTCACTTCCAAATTTTTGCTTTTGATTGTATCCCACATAATTCTCAGGAGAAATGGAGAAAAACGAAAAGAAAAAGGAAAAAAAAACTGGGAAAAAAAAAAAAAAGTGCCCCCAAGTTTCCCACTGGTGACCAGGGAAATGGCTTCCAGGCCTTAGGGCACAGCCTTTCTACAAGGGGTGGAGATGGCACACAAAGCCAGGTATTCAGCAGACAAGGAGGGAAGGAAATCAGAGAGAGATGAGAAGCTGAGAAATGAAGGAAAACAAAAAGCAGAAAAGGAAAGGAGAAAGCATAAATAAAACCATAAAAGAAAATAAAAAAAGGAAGGTCCCCAGGGATGCCACTGGCGCAGCTGCGCTGACTGGGGAACTGTTTCCCAAGCTGCACCGTACAGCTTGGCTTGAAGAGGCAGAGATTTCACACAGCTCCAGGTATTAAGGAGATAGGAAAAGAAGGTAAGTATAGAGAGATGAGAAGGTGAGAAATTTTGAAAGAGAGGAAGAAAAGAAAAAATATGCCCCCAGGCATCTCACCAGTGCAGCTGCGCAGACCGGAGAAGTCGCTCCCAAGCCGCACAGTACAGCTCAGCTTGAAGGGGCTCCCAAGTCATGAAAAGAAAAGAAAACAAACAAACAAAACAAAACAAAAAAAGGCCCCGAGAATCCTACCAGCATGGCGGTGCAAACCAGGGAAGCAGTTCCCTAGCCAAGCGACACTTCACAGCCTATCAAGAAGAAGCAAAGATGGCACATGGAGCCAGGTGTTCGAGAGAAAGGTGGGGGAGGATGTGAGATGCAGGGAAGAAATCAAAAGAAGTGGGAAAAAGCAACACCAGCAAGAAAGAAATGGCAATGAGGAAGCCAGCCAGTGTGGGTAGGGTAAATCCAAGCAGCAGGGAGCTGGCGCCTCCTGGCCGAGAGAGTGCAGCTGGCTGGGAATCGGCAGAGGCCAAGCAGGGGGAAGATGGTTAGGGTGGGAAGGAGTATATTGCTAGGTACTGGGTGCTCTGTCTCCTGCTGGGCGCTCCGTGAAGCTGCTTTCCCTTACTACCTGTCCACCGATCTCCAACAGGAGTCCAGGATGGTGAATCTGTGCAGCCTTAGCTGACAGGGGACCTCCACTCATATGTCTCCTTGCTCTCTGTTCTCTGTCAATTTCTTATTCCATTTGGCGCTTGGCTGAGTTCTTTATCTCTTCATTTGACGCTTAGGGTTCCAGGATTGATGTTTGTCTCTGTTTACTTAGTTTTTCAGGTCTTTGCTTTGGAGGGATGGCGTGGTGTTTCTGTCTGTAGTGCCATGTTGGCTTCGCCGTTAAGCATTCTTTATATATTGTGGATGCAAGTCCTTTTCTGGATATATTTAATATGAATATTTTTTCTGTGGCTTGCCTTTCTTTTTTCTTAATGGTGACTTTTGAAGAGCACATGTTTTAAATTTTGAAGTCCAGTTTATCATTTTTTCCTTCTGTGGTTTTTGCTTTTAATGTTCTAAGAAATCTTTGCTTATGCCAAGGTCCTAAGAAATCTTTGCTTATGCCAAGATCATAAAGATTTTCTTCTGTGTTTCTTCTTAGAAGTTTGATAGTTTTAGCCTTAAATTTAGGCCTGTGATTGATTTTGAGTTCATTTTTTATTTTTTGTGTGAGGTAGAGGTTGTTTATTTTTTCCATACAGTTATTCAGCTGTTCCAGCATCATTTATGTTGGCATCTTTGTTAGATAGGGGTCTTTTGTCTATCCTTTTGCCATTGCCACATTGTCTTGATTAGTGTAGCTTTATACTATGTCTTGAAGTTTGATAGTGTAATTTCTCCAATTTTTTTTTTTTTTAAATAATTTTGGCTGTTTTGGAGCCCTGGTGGCACAGTGGTTAAGAGCTTGGCTGCTAACCAGAAGGGGAGCTGTTCGAATCCACTAGCTGCTCCTTGGAAACCATATGGGGCAGTTCTGCTCTGTCCTGTAGGGTCACTATGAGTCATAATTGACTCGATGGTAACAGGTTTGGTTTTTGGCTGTTTTAGGTCATTTGCATTTCCATTTAAATTTTAGAATCAGCTTGTCTTAACTGCAAACTGCTTTCAGTTTGTCCCTTGCTTTTATGGTTGAGGGGCCAGCCAGAGACGTGGGCTGAGTTTAATCACAGAATCTGGGAGTCCCCATACCTGTCCCTATATGAGGTTCTCCAGCTCTTTCTCTGGAGGTCCTGGCTGCCTTGGGCTCCTTCCCTGGGTTTCTTCAGCCAGAAATTTGGTGGGCTCATAGTTTTAGTTGCCCTCACACCACTCCCTCAGCAACTATGACTTCCTCAAGACAAAGCCACAAGAAATGGGGAACTCTGTGCTGGAATCTTGCATAATTTTTAATTATTATATTTTTGGTTTTAAAGATTAGGAATTTATTTTCTCACAGTTCCGGAGGCTAAACCCCAAATCAGGGTGTTGGCTGTGTTGATTCCTTTTGTGGGCTTCTCTCCTAGTTTTTGGTGTCTGCTGGCAATCCACGGTGTTCTCTGCTTATAGGTGGGTTCTCACATGACATCTGTCTGCCCACTGTGTGTGTGTGTATTTGTGTCTATTCTGCTCTTTTAATTAGACACCAGTTAGAAGTGATTAGGTTTAGGACTCACCCTATCTGGCATGACCTCATTAACTTAACAAAAGAAAACCCCTATTTCCTAACAGGGTCTTATTTATTGTTAGGACTTCAACACATTTTTGGGGGTTGACAAAATTTAATCTATAATAATTATGATTATGAATTCTGTGTTAGGTATGTTTCTCCCAGTTTACTGTTTATCTTCTAAAAGATTGTTACAGTTTTTGTTTTTTGGTGGGAAAAAGTTTGTAATATTTATGAAAGTAATATTTTCCTTTATGGCTTTTGGGATTTGTATCTTGTTGCATTATTTTTTGATTCTCTTCTGGAATCTATCTGCTTTTCTTCAGTTTAAGGCCTCAGGTAGTAGTTTCTTGTATTCTGTTGAGCGTTCATAGCTGTTGTTTGTGAAAGGATTACTTTTTTATTCCCTTACGCCTTGATAAAGGAGCCCTGGTGGTAGAGTGGTTAGTGCTTGGCTGCTGATAGGTTGGTGATTCAAACCCACCAGCTGCTCTGTGTGAGAAAGATCTGGCAGTCTGCCTCCATAAAGATTTCCAGCCTTGGAAACCCCATGGGGCAGTTCTTCTCTGTCCTAGAGGGTCGCTGTGAGTCGGAATCCACTCAACATCAGCGGGTTTTGGTTTTTATGCCTTGATATGCACTGTTTTATTAGTTGGAAATTTTCTATAATTAATAGATTGTATAGGAAGAATTCAGTGAGGTCAAGAGATAAGGTTAAGAAAAATTTGTGGAGCAGTATTTAGTTAAGCCTTAAAAATGGATAGGTTAATTGTTCTCCTGTATTAGACATTTAAACAACTTCCTAGTTTTTACACTTTATAAGAGGAAATAGTGGTCTAATGAGCTATATGTGTGTGGAATTTCTGATGCTGGTATTTACCAGTTATAAAATAAATGACTGATTTTAGCAGTAGAATGCATACAGTGTTTTTAATTTTAATAGCTACAGCTCTTAACTTTTTTTCCTCATGATTTAGTATACTAAAAGTTGTTTCATGAATGCCCACACACATTGTTCATAAAACGCATTCAGTATTCCAGAGCAGTGTTTTTCAAAACTGTAGATGCCTGACTGGTATAGCGGTTAATAAAATCAACTAAGATTGATTTAAAAAAAAAAAAAGAATGTAATGGAGATTATCGTAACACTGCTCAAACTAAGGGTCAGAATTGTTTTTGTGAAACTTTTGTATATGTATATCAGCTTGCAACATAAAAAAAATTATTTCTTACTGCAGAGCATGGTTCAAAAACCTTTGTTGCTATTGTTTTTAAAAGAGGTACTAGTTAAAATCAAGGTGATAACCTTTAGGTTTTCTTTTTCAGTTTTAAAGGGTTAACATTATAGTAAATTTGACCAACTGTGTGTGTGTCTGGAATTGAGGTTTACAAAACAATTATGAGATTTTAAGCTTATATTGAAGTTGTGACGTGGAAATTATAGGAAGAATGAACTCACTGTGTTATGAACTGATATTTTAGTAATATCCTCAGGTATGAAGAAGTGAAAGTGAGATGCCCGAAAACTACCATATAAACAGTTTTCACATGGGTTGACAAACCCATGGAAACTTGGGTTTTAATTTGAATATAAAATAATAAATTATATTAAAATAGCTCTTGGACACTTTATTGTAAAAATGTCTGTTGCACACAGAACAGAACTTTATCTTAAATAGAAGCAAATATGCTGTTGTTAGGTGTTGTCAGGTCAGTTCCAACTCAGAGTGACCCTAGGTACAACAGAATGAAACACTGCCCGATCCTGCAGCATCCTCACCATCATTGCTGTGTTTGAGCCCATTGTATATAGTTTAGATAATTTAATGCAAAACTACAGTAGATTTGTGTTATTTCATATGTAGTTAAAATATTGATAACTGCCTTATTTGTTTATCAGTTTTGAGCCTCAGAAGAATACTTAAATCCTATACTAAAGGACTGTCACTTGGCAATAAAACAATGTCTTAATTCGTATTTATATCTCTAATACCTATGATAGGACCTGGCAAATAACAGGCACTCAGAAAATTTTATTGAATAAATATGTTCTGCGTTGTTGTTAGGTGCCGTCAGGTTGGTTCCGACTCATAGCAACCCTGTGTACAACAGAATGAAACTGTGCCCGGTCCTGTGCCATCCTCAGCATCATTTCTGTGTTTGAGCCCATTGTTGCAGGCACTGTGTCAATCCATCTCATTGAGGGTCTTCCGCTTTTTCACTGACCCTCTACTTTACCAAGCATGATGTTCTTCTCCAGGGACTGGTCCCTCTTGATAACGCGCCCAAAGTATGTGAGACAAAGTCTCGCCATCCTCGCTTCTAAGGAGCGTTCTGGCAGTACTTCTTCCAGAACACGTTTGTGCTTCTGGCAGTTTATGTTATATTCAGTATTCTTCGCCAACACCAAAGCCATCAATCAATTCTTTGGCCTCTGTATTCATTGTGTAGCTTTCGCATGCATATGAGGTGATTGAAAATACTATGGTTTGGATCAGGCACACCTTAGTCCTCAAGGTGACGTCTTTTTAACACTTTGAAGAGATCTTTTGCAGCAGATTTGTCCAGTGCAATAGGTCGTTTGATTTCTTGATTTCTACTTCAGTGGCGTTGATTGTGGTTCCAAGTAAAATGAAGTCTTTGACAACTTCAGTATTTTCTCCGTTTATCATGATGTTGCTTATTGGTCCAGTCGTGAGGATTTTTGTTTTCTTTATGCTGAGGTGTAATCCATACTGAAGGCTGTAGTCTTTGATCTTCATCAGTTAAGTGTTTCAGGTTCTGTTCGCTTTCAGCAAACAAGGTTGTGTCATCTGTGTATCGCAGGTTGTTAATGAGTCTTTCTCCAATCCTGATGCTGTATTCTTCTTCATATGTAAAGTCCAGCTTCTTGGATTATTTGCTCAGTATACAGATTGGATAAGTATACTGAAAGGATACAACCCTGACTCACCCCTTTCTTGACTTTACCACGCACTATCCCCTTGTTCTGTTTAAACGACTGCCTCTTGGTCTGTGCATAGGTTCCGCTTGAGCACGATTAAGTGTTCTGGAATTCCCATTCTTTGCAGTGTTATTGGTAATTTGTTGTGATCCACACAGTTGAATGTCTTTGCATAGTCAGTAAAACACAAGTAAACATGTTTCTGTTATTCTCTGCTTTCATCTTGTTCTACGTAATATAAGGAATTACTACTTGTATCCTCAGCTTTTCTTAGTATTTTAGGATGTTGACATTTTTGAAATATTCATACCTGTTATTTTATAAAATATTTTTCAGTTTGTGTTTTTTTGTTGTTTCTTTATGATTGGATTTAAGTTTTACATTTTTGGCAAGAAGAATACATAATTGATGTGACCTTTTCAGGATATCACATCTGGAGGCAGATGATACTTATTTGCTGATTTTTGGTGAAATTAATTTTGATCTGTTGGTTAAGGTGTTTGTTTTCTTCACTGTATAATTACTTCTTTTTTTTTCCATTTTGTAATTAAAAAGCAATTGTGAGTAGATACGTTGTTGTTGTTAACGTGCTGTCGAGTCAGTTCCGACTCATAACGACACCGTGTACAGTAGAATGAAACACTGCCTGGTCCTGCGCTATCCTCACAGGCGTTATGCTTGAGCCCATCATTGCAGCCACTGTGTCAGTCCATCTCCTTGAGGGTCTTCCTCTTTTTTTGCTGGCCCACTACTTTGCCAAGCATGATGTTCTTCTCAAGGGACTGGCTGATAGCATATCCAAAGTATGTGAGACAAGGTCTCGCCATCCTTGTTTCTAAGGAGCATTCTGGCTGTACTTCTTCCAAGACAGATTTGTTTGTTCTTCTAACAGTCCATGGTATATTCAGTATTCTTTGCCAACACCATAATTCCTTTGAAATTATAAAAATATTCTGTTAGTCATCAAACTTTCACTCACTAGTTTTAGCATCCATTGATGACTTACTACCTCTGTCATTCTATATATATTTATTTTTTTGGCAATCTACTGTGAGGAACTGCTTTTACTTCTCTGTTTATTTATTCATTTAATTACTTATGTCATTATGGACTAACAGAATCTTATTTTATTCAGTAGTTATAATAATTATAATTATCCCTGTCTGTTCATCTGTCTGTGTATTTATGTATCTATCTATTCATCAAGTTTATTGATGTTTAATTTGTTTATAGTAAAATTCCCCATTTTTTGGTGTGTAGTTTGATGAGTTTCAAGAAATGTATATATAGTCATTTAGCCACCGCTGTCATTAAGATACAGAATATTTCCATCACCCTCAATATTCCATCATGTGCCTTTGTAATCAGTTCTTTCTCCTCACATCCAGAGGCTTGAACCAGCCTTGCATTCTTGCTGTAACCTATCCTTGGTCATGATGTATGTCTTAGGCTGGGGCCTCTAGAGAAGCAAAACCAGTAAAACGTAAAAATATTATATAGAGAGATTTATATCAAGGAAATAGCTCATGCAGTTGTAGAGGCTAGAATGTCCCAAGTCTGTGCATCAGGGTAGAGGCAGCTCCCAATTCATGCACCTGCAGAAGCTGTGAGCCCAAGACCAGCAGGTTGGAGAGCAGGGCTCCCGCTCACAGGCTGTGAAGGCCAATTAATTCCAAGATCAGCAGGCAAGCCTGCAAGGTTTCTCCTGATTCACATAGCTGCAGGGGCTGGTGAACCCAAGATCAGCAGGTTGGGGAGCAGGACTCTTCCTCACAGGCTGTGGAGATTGATGCATACCAAGATCGACAGGTAAGCTGCTACCTCAAGTCCCAAGAACCAGAGGTGAGATGACAGGAGGCAGCCACAGGATCCAGAGTGAGCAAAAAGCCAGAACGTCTGCTTATATTCAGATGCAGGCCACACCCCCAAGGAAATTGCCTTGCATCTGATTGGCTACTCACAGCAGACTCAATCATGGGAGTGATCACATATAAACATGGAGAATCATGGCCCAGCCAAGTTGACACACAATCTTAACCATCACAATGTATTATCATTTTTTAAAAATATACATTTTCAGATTTGATTTGCTAATATTTTGTCATTTTTGTGTCCATGCTCATGAGGGATTTTGATCTGTAATTTTCTTTAGCTTTAGTTGGTTTTGGTCTTAGGGTAATGCTGGTCTCATAATATGAGTTGGGAAGTATTCTCTCCTCTGATTTTTCTGGAATAGTTCACATAGAACGGGTAGTATTTCTTTAAGTATTATAAAATTCACCAGTGAGACCACGTGCTTGGATTTTTTTAGATTTTTTTTGTGAGAAGATTTTTAAGTACAAATTCAGTTTCTTTAATAGATATAGGACTATTAATGTTATCTCTTTCTCTTCTTGAATGAGCTTTGGTTCTTTGTGTCTTTCAAGGACTTTTTGTTTACTTCATCTAAGTTAATAAATTTATTGGCATCAAGTTGTTTCCTTATTATCTTTTTAATATTTATGATATCTGTTGTTCCCTGTTTAATTCCTGGTATTGACTGTGTCTTCTCTCCTTTTTACCTAGGGTCTGGCTAGAAGTTTACCAATTTTATTGATCACTTAAAAAAAAAACCTAACTTTTGTTTTTTTCTTTTTCTATTTTGAATTTCAATGCCTTTTTTGTTTGTTTTTTCACACATATACTTTTTATTTTAAAATCATAAGTTTATACCTCCAACTGCAATCTGACCCTACAGAGTTCTTCCTTGTTCTCACCGATTTCATATTTGTGTGTATCCCTTCTTTCACAGTGAGAACTCAGTTTCTCAGCAGTACTGATCTGTTTACTTCTCTGCTAAGTCCTGAAAAACAGGCAAAATAGTTTCTGAATTGCTGCATACATTCTAGTATGAAGAACAGACTTCCCAAGAAGAGTTCAAGGTTTTGTTTCAATTCCCTTTTTTTCCTTTAGACTGAGAATATGTACTTAAAGTACTGTGTTTGAAATGACTTGAATTAGTTTTTTTAATTCCCTTCCCTTTCTAGTCCCCTTACTCACTTGAAATACAGTTGGTCCCCCCTACCATTCTTGTTGATTGAATTTTATTTTTGGAATATATAAGACCTTAACATGATTCCAGAGCTCAAAGGTATACGTAAAGGTAAACTAAAAAGCTACAGAACACTTTATGAATTTGTGTGTCATGTTTGTGCTGAAGTGAGCAGTTGAAATTATTTTTATTGAATATCGAACAGATAAAAACTAATATGATTAAAATAGGTCTAAGGTATAAAGAGTAACAATATATAAACATCCATATACTGGCCTTTTTGTGAAATAGAATATTGTCATTACAATTGAAACCCCTGTGTGCCCTTTACCAATCCTATTCTCCTCTTTCCCATTTTTGGGGTAATCGCTGTCTTGAATTTTTATTTTTTCATTCCATTGCTTTTGTTTGCAGTTTTACCGTATCTATTTATATGTATAAATAATGTGTCATTTAGTTTTGTATGTTTTTGAACTTTTTATGAACAGGACCATTTTTCATGTATTCTTCTGGGACTTGTTTTATTGTCTCAATGTGATTTACTCAAGATTCTTTCATGTTGTTGCTTATAGCTGTAGTTTGTTATTTTCTGCTTAGTAATCTACTATATTAACATACTGTGATTTATTTATCCATTTTTTTGTTTGTGGACATTGGAATGTTCTATGGTTTTCTGCTATTGTGACTGTTAGAACGATGAACTTTTTTTTTTTTTTTTGCATGTATCTTGTTGCATGTGTATAATTGAGTTTCAGATCTCTAAGAATGAATTCTAAGAGTGAACTTCCTGAGTGATACAGGATGCACATCTTTGACTTTAATAGGAAATTGTTTTCCTGAGTGGCTGTATATATTTGTATTCAAATCAGCAGTATATAAATTCCAGTTGGATAATATACTTGACAATATCTAAGATTGTGAGACTCTTATTATTTGCCAATCTAATGGTTATGAAATGTTATCGAATTATGGTATTAATTTATACTCCCCTGACTGCTAATGAGTTCAAATATCATTATATATTTATTGTACGTTTATATTTTCTTTTTTGTGAAGTGCCTTTTCAGAACTTCTGCCATTTCCTGTTTGTCTTTTTCTTACCATTCTGCAGGTATTTTTAATACATACTAGATGATTGTCCTTTGAATATGCTTGTTTCAAACATCTTTTTGCCTATTTGTGACTTTTCTTTTTATTTCATTTATGCCTTTTGAGTGAACTGATTATAGCAAGATGTACACAGTCACTTCACTTACGATGCTAATAGGCTAATGAAAAGGGGCAAGTGAGCTAAGTGTTTAAGCATACTAGCTCTGGAATAAGACTCATTAGCTGTGTGATTGGGAGTAGTATATGTGTTTTAATCTGTAAAATGAGTATAAAATAATATCCATCTTCACAGAGGTGTTCAGTTTGTCTCCTGGTTTCACTGAAAGGGGAGTTTTGTTTTGCTTTTCTGTTACTCTGTGTAACCATAAAGGATTCGTTTTACTTTTAATTCTAGTTATCCATTCTATATTTCATCTTCATTTAAGATTTCTGAAAATTGATAATTTTCTATGAAACTTTTATGTGTGGGTGTGTGTATGTACATATACCCACATATGAGCTCAGAAATTTTATTTACTTTTTACACTTCTCTTTCACATGGGCAGGGAACAATATTTTTAAATGAAGTTCAACAGAAAAGGCTCTGAAAATTAAGAAAGCAAATCTGTAAGCTGTTTTTAGTCATGACTCTTAAAAATTATCTGTCCCTGTAATACTCTTGGATTGGTTTCATCTCAATTCAGTAGATAGATTTAGATTGCCTAAAATATGCTGGACACTATTGTAGGTTCTGGGAATATAGAAATGAGAAAAAAGACAAAACTGTTGTTTTCAAGGAACTTAGAATAATAGGAGACAGTAACCAAACAAATCATATAGGTACTGTATCAGAAGGTAAAAAACACTAAGAAGATAAAGCAGGGCAAGTAGTGACTCAAATAATTTATTAGTTCTGTTAACCAGGGACTGAGAATATAGTTTATGAATTTGTTAACTCAGATTCTCCGTCTGTGTTCTGGACATTTGTTATACTAGTCATTCTCATCATTAGTATTGAGACCAGAGAAAATTTACTCCAGGAGTTCTTAGCTTGGTTAGACTAGAGAAGTGTACACTGGATGAGCCCTTTGAAATCAGATACAATTATGCGTGTGCATTTTTCTGAAAAAATATAGCTTTCATCCAGTTGTGAAAGGGGTCTGTGACACAAAAATCTAAACGATGGATCTAATTAGTTACTTCTTCTAGCCACGTGGCTAAGTAGTTTTGTGAATGAGAAGCAAAATATTGATTAATATGAAGTTTGCAGGCTGGCCATTCTGTGTTGTTGCTATTGTTGTTAGATGCTGTCGAGTCAGTTCCAACTCATAGCAGCCCTGTTTACAACAGAATGAAGGTCCTGCGCCATTCTCTCAATCGTTATGCTTGAGCCCATTGTTACAGCCACTGTGTCAGTCCATCTCGTTGATGGCCTTCGTCTTTTTCGTTGATCCTCTATTTTACCAAGCATGATGTCCTTCTCCAGGGATTGATTCCTCCTGATAACATGTCCAAAGTATGTGAAAATAAGTCTTGCCTTCCTAGTTTCTAAGAAATATTCTGGCGTCTTCTTCCAGGACAGATTTGTTTATTCTTTTGGCAGTCCATGGTATATTCAGTATTCTTTGCCAACACCATAATTCCAAAGCATCAATTCTTCTCCAGTCTTTCTTATTCATTGTCCAGCTTTCGCATGCATGTGAGGTGATTGAAAACACCATGGCTTGGGTCAGGAGCACCTTAGTCTTCAAGGTGACATCTTTGCTTTTTAAACACTTTAAAGAGGCCTTTTGCGGCAGATTTGCCCAATGCAGTGCGTTGTTTGATTTCTTGACTGCTGCTTCCATGAGTGTTGATTGTGGATCCAAGTAAAATGAAATCCTTGACAACTTCAATTTTTTCTCCATTTATCATGATGTTGCTTATTGGGGCAGTTGTGAGGATTTTTGTTTCTTTATACTGAGGTGTAATCCATACTGAACGCTGTGGTCTTTGCACTTCATCAGTAAGTGCTTCAAGTCTCTTCACTTTCAGCAAGCAAGGTTGTGTCATCTGTGTAACATAGGCTGTTAATGATGCTTCATTCTTCTTCATATAGTCCATCTTGTCAGATTATTTGCTTAGCATACAGATTGAATACCTACGGTGAAAGGATACAACCCTGACTCATGCCTTTCTTGACTTTACCACACAGTATCCCCTTGTTCTGTTTAAGTGACTACCTCTTGGTCTATGTACAGGTTCCTCTTGAGCACAATTAAGTGTGCTAGAATCCCCATTCTTTGCAATTATCCATAATTTATTATGATCCACACAGTTGAATACCTTTGTATAGTCAGTAAAACACAGGTAAACATCTTTCTGATATTCTTTTTCAGCCAGGATCCATCTGACATCAGCAGTGATATCCCTTGTTCCATGGCCTCTTCTGAATCCAGCTTGAATTTCTGGCAGTTCCCCGTTGATATGCTTCTGCAAATGCTTTTGAATGATCTTCAGCAACATTTTACTTGCGTATGATATTAATGGTATTGTTCGATAATTTCCGCATTCGGTTGGATCACCTTTCTTTGGAATCAGCATAAATGTAGATCTCTTGTAGTCAGTTGGTCAGGTAGCTGTCTTCCAGATTTCTTGGCATAAACGATTGAGCACTTCCAGTGCTGCATCTGGTTGTTGAAACATCTGAGTTGGTATTCCATCAATTACTGAACCTTGTTTTTCGCCAATGCCTGCGGTGTAGCTTGGACCTCTTCCTTCAGTACCATTGGTTCCTGATCATATGCTGCCTCCTGAAATGGTTGAACATCGACCAGTTCTTTTTGGTACAGTGACTGTGTATTCCTTCCATCTTCCTTCGATGCTTCCTGCATTGTTTAATATTTTCCCTGTAGAATCCTTCAATATTGCAGTTCTAGGCTTGAATTTTTTCTTCATTTCTTTCAGCTTGAGAAATGCCAAGCATGATCTTCCCTTTTGATTTTCTACCTCCAGGTCTTTGCACATGTCATTGTAATACTTTACTTGGTCTTCTTGAGCCACTCTGAAATCTTCTGTTCACCTCTCTTACTTCATCATTTCTGCCATTTTCTTTAGCTACTCAGTGTTCAAGAGCAAGTTTCAGAGTCTCTTCTGACGTCCATTTTGGTCTTTTCTTTCTTTCCCGTCTTTTTAATGACGTCTTGCTTTCTTCATTTATGATGTCCTTGATGTCATTCCACAACTCGTCTGGTCTTTGGTCATTAGCGTTCAGTGCATCAAATCTATTCTTGATATGGTCTCTAAGTTCAGGTGGGATGATACGGTCTCTAAGTTCAGGTGGGATATATTCAGGGTCATACTTGGGCCCTCAAGGACTTGTTCTAATTTTCTTCAGCTTCAACTTGAATGTACATAAGAGCGGTTGATGGTCTGTTCCACAGTTGGCCCCTGGCCTTGTTCAGACTGATGATATTGAACTTTTCTGTTGTCTCTTTCCACAGATGTAGTTGATTTGATTCCTCTGTATTCCATCCAGCAAGGTCCACATGTATAGTCATCTTTTATGTTGTTGAAAAAAGGTATTTGCAATGAAGAAGTGGTTGATCTTGAAAAATTCTGTCCTGCAATCTCCAGCATCATTTCTATCACCGAGGCTATATTTTCCAACTACTGATCCTTCTTTTATTCCACCTCTCGCGTTCCAATCACTGATAATTATCAGTGCATCTTGATTGCATGTTCGATAAATTTCAGACTGCTGAAGTTGGTAAAAATCTTCAATTTCTTCATCTTTGGCCTTAGTGGTTGGTGCATAAATTTGAATAACAGTATTAACTGGTCTTCCTTGTAGGCATATGGATATTATCCTATCACTGACAGCATTGTACTTCAGGATGGATCTTGAAATGTTCGTTTTGACAATTAATGTGATGCCAGTCCTCTTCAATTTGTCATTTCTGGCATAGTAGTCCATATGATTGTCCTATGCAGAATGGCCAATACCAGTCCATTTCAGTTCACTAGTCCCTAGAACATCGATCTTTATGCATTCTATTTCATTTTTGACCCTTTCCAGTTTTCCTAGATTTGTACTTTGTATGTTCCACATTCTGATTATTAATGCACATTTGAAGCTATTTCTTCTCATTTTGAATCGTGCCACATCAGCAGATGAAGATCCTGAAAGCTTGACTCCATCCACGTCATTAAGGTCAACTCTACTTTGTGGAGGCAGCTCTTCTCCCGTCGTCTTTTGAGTGCCTTCCTATCTGAGGGGCTCATCTTCCGGCACTGTATCAGTCAGTGTTCCACTGCTGTTCATAAGGTCTTCACTGGCTAATTCTTTTCAGAATTAGACTGCCAGGTCTTCTTCCTAGTTTGTCTTAGTCTGGAAGCTCAGGTGAAACCTGTCTGCCATGAGTGACCTTGCTGGTATTTGAATACCGCTGGCTTAGCTTCCAGCATCACAGCAGTACGCAAGCCCCATAGTAAGACAAACTGACAGACGCATGCATTAATGTATGCTAAGGCTGACCAATGAGGATACGTTCTAATTTACATGCTTAGTATTTATCTTCATCTGTTATCTTAAGCGCCTAGAAGACAGGGATAGGACTAGTTAAATATGGTCAACACAGTGTCTTACAGATCCATATGAATACATTGAAGGTGCTTTTCAGTTAAACAGTGACATGTCTTTGAATGCTTGGTATATGAGAATGGTTGTGATATAGTCTTGTTTTAATGGAAGGTCTCTTGCACATATGACTGTTGAAAATAGTGTGGGCTGGTATCAGAGACAACGCTCACTGTAGTCAGTGTTAAAGATTAGTACATCAAGGATCCTTACTTAACATGCCCCGTTAAATTGATTTTTTACTTGTGACATTATGGATTATGTCTCTGCAACATCTTTCCCCTTTGTATCCATAACCTCTAAAAGGTTCAATGCCAGAAAGAACAGAACTGTATCTTTATTTTCTCATCACATCCTTTCTCGAACAGATAATACTTTCATTGCTGTCTCTCCAACTTGGCTTTGAGTCACTGCCATGATTCTAGCTGTTGAACGGTCTTTCAAGTTAAACAATTAGTATTCTGGTCAAGTAGAAGTTGTTGTAAGGCTGCCATTCTCATTCAGTGTAGCTAAGGTAGTCTTACTAAATTTATTATTAAGGTCATGTTGTCAGAGGCATATGACAACTGCATTTCACAAAATTTCCTTAAATATTGATACTTGAGATTCACAGAAAATCAAACCTAAGAACTCATTCTCATAGTTCTGAGGTTTGGGCACAACAAGCTGTCAAGTTCAATCAAGCCACATTTACGTTGCTTGATATTTTAAAAGAAAAATTAAGCTGCTGTAGTCTTTATTTTTACCTGATTAAGTTTTGCTATTGTGTTAATTAATAAATTCAAGAGAAATGTTCTGATTAGTTTCTGTCATAACTGGGAACCACAGTAAGTCAGAGTACTTTGGAAAGTATGATAGTCTATTGGGTAACACCTGCTCATTAGTAGATAGCAATTCTTTGCCTGGCTCTATGCCAGTCTCACTGTGTCTAACTGTGTGAGCCTTTTACCATCTGGTACTTTAGTTTCTCTCGAAATTTAAAAAAAAAAAATTCTTATCTGTGTTCTACCTAATGCAAAGATTTTTGAAAGACAATAGAAAATAATTAAAGTGCTTTTTACCAACAGATGCGATTTAGTAGTTAAAAGTTGTAATGTTTAAAAATCATTGTCTTTAAAAAATACTATTTTAGAGTAGTAATTTGCTGTGTAAAAACCACTGGCTCTTGTGGTGTGCTTCATTGCTTGGTTCTAGAACATTTATTTTTAGAATAGAGTATATTTAAAGATGAGTTTTACTGTTGAATTTGACAGGCATGGCAAGAGGCCAATCTAATGAGCCCAAAGGGAGAATTTGCATAGTATGCAGGTTTAAGGAGCTCTGAGACCAACTTTCCATGAAGTCCACGCTATCTATGTTCATTCCTGTTGAGTGGAAATTTGCTTAAAGTTGACTATTTTCCTCCTTCTGTACCATCTGATTTCAATCTGCGCTTGTCTTTTATAGCTAGAGACGGTTGAATGGCAGCTTAATCTTCAAATGGCTCATTCTGCTCAAGCAAAACTAAAATCTCCTCAAGCTGTGTTACAACTAGGAGTGAGCAATGAAGATTCAAAGGTAAGAAATTCCATCACATTGAAATGATGTGTTTTGTTTATTAGGGCTTATACTTATTGTTTGGGAATTCCTGGGTGTTGCAAATGGTTAAATGCTTGACTACTGTCCAAGAGAGTGGCAGTTTGAACCCACCCAGAGGTTCCTTGGAGGACAGCTCTGGCAATCTGCTTCTGAAAGATCACAGCCTTGAAAATCCTATGGAGCAGTTCTACTTTGCCCACGTGAGGTTGCCGTGAGTTGGAATCAACTTGACAGTAACCAACAGCAACAACTACTACTTTATTGTTAGTAGGGTCTTTGCTGTCTGGATTGAAAATTTAAGCATAATTCAATTAAAATTGAGAAACAAGGATGAACAAATTGACAGATCTTTATTTGTGACAGATTTTGATGTCAGATTTAAATATCATTTTGTCATTTATTTATCTGGAGAAATAGCTTGTTTTGCAAGATGCTTTCCTTGTAGGGATATTTCATAATGTCTTCTTTTAAATTCTGCAGTGGAAAAGTTGATGGAGGCCATATAAATTATGCTATTAATGCTTACATATTTATGGATATTCTTGGGTATTTTGTGTTTTAAGCTACATAGAGTCGGTATTGTTTGTTGTCCAGCCAATCCTGGAATATGATGATGATGTGAATTGTGTTTGTGTATGTGTGTAGTATGTGTGCATGTGTTTAAATACCAGCTCTTACAAAGTAGGATTTTAAATTAGCTTTATACCACATGGCATTTTCTTCTTTAGTATTAATTTCAGAACAACTTGAATGTGGTTATCAAAGTTGAGAGAGTTGCCATAGAAAAGTTTTCTTAATGTGGCATATTAGAGAAATATGTACTTCAGATATCAGTGAGAGCTATTTATTATATTTTTTCATTATAATTGGTTATCTTTTTAAAATAGGGAAGTGGGATGCAACTTTTTTCTTTCTGAACAGATGAGACTTTATCTCATTTTAAAACAAATTTAGAGTTTTGAGTGAGGTGTTATGGAAGATCTGAGGAAAGAGGGATTACTGTGGCTGAATGCAATTTGAGAATAATGGAATCAGTGTTTATTATTTACACTGGGTATTGAAGTATGAGAATATTTTTACTTCTTTTTTAGCACTTTCACTGTTGTTAGTTGTATCATGCACATTCTGTCCTTCTGAACGAACTAGTGCTCTTTAAGGGCTGGGGCCAATGCTCCCCCAGGTTACACATCTTTAAAATTTTATGCCATTAACTTGGGTCATCTTATATATAATTTATTAAAAAGTATCATTTCATGTACATTTTCACTAGAAAATAATGCATACTTAGTAATTAAGAGTCAAACTCACTGGTATATTATCTATGCTGTGCAATTTAGTAGTTAACCTTGTGCAAGTTACTCAATCTCTATGAGACTGAGTGTCTTCATCTGTAAAATTAGATAATAGTATCAATCTCACAGAGTTTTTATGAAGATTAAATGACTCAGTTTATAGAAAATGCTTACTCCGATGGCCTACCATCATTATTATCGTCAATAATACTTTTTTGAGTGAATGAAAAAATAAACCCCTTGGTTTTAAACCAGAGTTATCACTAAATTTATTTCTTGATGAAATCAATCTATTCCCTTTCCTTGCATTCTCCCTCCCTTTTATTTCTTGACCATATTTTCCATATTTATGCTTATTGGGAATTGGGGAGAGAAAGGAAAGCTTGGAAAGCCCTTTTTCCTCCCATGACCTAAAGAAGGCATTCTTTTTATGTGTAGATCTGCAACTCACTGGTACAGCCTGGGATTATTCCATGAGTAAAAAATACATACATACCCACGTACACCAATTAGCCTTACTCCTTCTCTGTTGTATTTGTCATGTATTTCTCAGTAGCTAGAAGCAATATATAGGTTGGAAGAATATTATTTTGGTCATAATGTTGCATATGCTTCAAACCTCATGACTTTGGTAAACTTTATTTCAAGTTTATTTCTAAATATTTATTTCCCAGCTCCTTTATTACATCTTCAAAATGTGCCTGCATGTTTGATATATTTTCAGGCAGTAGGAACAAATGAGTAACATTTCTTGTAAAACAGTCATGTTTTTAATTCATATTTTAATTTAGGAAGGCAATACTGATGTGAAGTCCAACCCACTTGAGACATGGACTTGAGTTACATTTGTGTTTTTCTGTATGTTGCTATTTTAAAATTTTGAGTATATGTACATATGTAAGTGTGTGTATGTATATATATACACATACATACATATCAGCACACTGGTTAACCTTGTAACTGCAGAGCCAGAGCACCATTTTCATTGACAAACACACTTAGGAAGAAGAACAGCAGCACACAAATGTAAAGGATTTATTCTTTGCATCTTGTACACAGACTTATGTGAATTCTATCTCTGTATTGCCTGTCTGCCCTATAGCATTGTGTGGACTCAGTCCCTATTTCTTTTATATCGGGCAAAATAGAACCATGATGGAGTGAGTATACAACCACTGTCAACCTGGACAGAACCATGCCATCTCCAAATGTGTGCCCCAGCTGTTAAAGAGCTGTTTGCTGTGCCCCTGCCCCCCTGAATCAGCTGCTACCTGCAATTACTGATTTTTCTTTTGTTTACAGTCTTCCAGTTTTTGGGATCTGGTATTTTATTCTTTATACGCTTGCTTCACCTGGTTCCTTGATATTAATTTTTATGTAACTCCTGTTTATTAAGGACTTTTCCACCAAACATTTGCTCTGTTCTGAGATGGGAATTCAGAGCAATTCTTTTTTTTTTTTTTTTTTTTTTTTTTGAGTAAAGCAAAAAGAAAGTTTTATTTGGCATATATTCAAAAAGGCAAAAGTGGGAAATGGACAGCCATGCTGCCAGAGCCATGTCTGCCCGAGTCCAAGGAAATATCACAGAACAGACAAAAGTGGGAAAATGGACGAGCACGCTGCCACAGCCATGTCTGCCCGAGTGCAAGGAACAGTTTCCAGAGCAGTTATTCACAGGATGAAATATTAGGTTAAAAAACAGATTTGAAGCAGATTTTAAAAAACAAATTTGTTAGAGAGAGAGCTTTTATTAAAAGGAAGATTAAAAATTACCCCTATTTAGTTTATGATGTAAAATACTATAAAGTACAAAGTTGACATATAAAATTGGTGTTTGTTTAAAACAGGAAGCAAATTTTTTAAATGTATATAAGGTAGTTGCCTGAAAATATACATATATTAAAATTTATTCTGAGAGGACTAGAGTTAATGTAAATTGTGAGAGAATATTTTGATGGCACTTAATTTTGAGCTGCTGAACTGAAAACTTACTGTAATTCACTGAAAAGTATGATTTCTAAGAAGCTTTTTCTTCTTTCACTTTCAACATACACATTAAAAGTATAGTCTGCAGTGAAGTTTTAATTGCTATCGCCTCTGATAACATTGTTTTATTTTGGTCTCCCTTCTCTTAGAAGATGTTTGTCTCAAGGCTTTCCTGTTTTGCTACTAATTTTATCACAAAAACTGTGTGATTGTAGCTTTTCCTGCAGTATTTTGATATATATTCTAGTTGTTTCCAGTTAATTGTGTTAATGTTTGTCTATTGCATTTAGCAAAGTAAGATTATTTTCCTGTTCCACAGAGCTCCAAAGGAGTTTTCTGAGTTATTATTTTGATTTGTTTCATTAGGGGGCAGTAGAGCTCCTTGCTTACCTAACCTTCTCTGGCATTCACAGTGTTATTTGAAATAATATTCATAATACTTTGTGAAGTCAGTAGCAGTGGGAAATGCTAAGTGTTTACATTTCTAGTCTGTATATAACAATAGAGTTCTCTTGTTTCCATAACAAAATAAATGCCTATTGATCAGATATGTACAGAACAAATAAATGAAATCATCATGATTTCAGCTTTTGTTAATTTGTATATGTTCATTTGCCAAAATGAAATTTATTAAACAGCCTTCTACACTGTGGACTTTTTTGTTACATTCTGTCACTTGTATTAATTTCTTTATGAGAAAAAAGGATAAAATTATCCCCAAGAGTTGCTTGGCTCTATTAGGTTATAGTGTAACTAGTTCCAGGCTAATCAGAATCAGTTGAAGTTCTTATTTATAAAGAATAGCAATGTCATATGTAACAAATGTGGATAATTTTACAATGACAGTAACACTTAAACTTTTAAATTTTAAAAACATTTAAATATATAAATTTTGCCCTTAATCTTGCATTCTTGCATTTTCTCCAGTAAATTTGATGTTAAAGACAAATATAGTCTGTTATGAACATGTGATGTATGGACAACTCCTACTTACTGTTTAATGTTACGTAAATTTGCCCTCACTTTGCAATGATTGAACCAACCCCTACTGCGCAAAAAATTCTTCACCACAGTCATCTTCAGTTGCTGCATGTGCAACTTTTAAATCATTGAAAAGACTTGAAGTCTTTTCTTGCACTGAAGTAAGGCTAAATAAGAACCGCATGCACCTGTTCTGACTTAAAGACCCAACAAATTCGACGTAAAGGCTTAGACTTAAAGGCACTTAGGAACGGATCACATTCATAACCTAGGGACTGCCTGTAATAATGTTTTGTGAATACGGGGATTCTAAATATACTTTGTTAGCGGCTGTTTCTCCCATTTTGAGTTGTGCCGTTTGGAGAAGAAACAGCTGCAAACATCCGTTAATAATCGGAACGTGGAATGTACGAAGTATGATTCAAGGAAAATCGGAATTTGTCAAAAATGAAATGGAGCACTTAAAGGTCGATATCCTAGGCATTGGTGAACTGAAATGGACTGGTATTGGCCATTTTGAATCGGATTATCATATGGTCCACTGTGCTGGGAATGACAAATTGACGAGGAATGGTGTCACACTCATTGTTGAAAACAACATTTCAGGATCTGTTCTGAAATACATCTCTGTCAAAGTAGGATAATGTCCATAGGCCTGCAAGGAAGACCAATTAAAACAACTATTTATTCAAATTTATGCATCAACCACTAATGCCAAAGATGAAGAAATGGAAGATTTTTCCCAACTTCTACAGCCTGAAATTGATCAGACATACAATCAAGATACATTGGTAATTACTGGTGATTGGAATGTGAAGGTTGTAAACAAAGAAGGATCGGTGGTTTAGAAAAATTGGCCTTGGTGATAGAAACTGGAGATCACATGATAGAATTTTGCAAGACCAACGACTTATTCATTGTAAATACCTTTTTTCAACAACATAAACAGTGACTGTACACATGGATCTTGCCGGATGGAAAACACAGGAATCAAACTGACTATATCTATGGAAAGAGACAATGGAAAAACTCAATATCATCAGTCAGAACAAGGCTGGGGCCAGCTGCTGAACAAACCATCAGTTGCTCATATGCAACTTTGACCAACTGCAGTTGCTCATATACAACATGGAGAAAATTAAAACAAGTCCACAAGAGCCGAAGTATGACCTTGAGTATACCCCACCTGAATTTAGAGACCATCTTAAGAATAGATTTGATGCATTGAACTCTAATGACCGAATACCAGACGAGTTCTAGGATGACACCAAGAATATCATACAGAAAAGAAAAAAAACACCAAAATGGATATCAGAATTAGACTCTGGAATTTGCTCTTAAACATAGAGTAGCTAAAGTAAACGGAAGAAACGATGATGTGAAAGAGTTGTACAAAAGATTTCAAAGGGTGGCTCGAGAAAACAAAGCAAAGTGTTATAATGAAATGTGGAAAGACCTGGAATTAGAAAACCAAAAGGGAAGAACACGCTTGGTGTTTCTCAAGCTGAAAGATCTGAAGAAAAAATTCAAGCTTTGAGTTGCAGTATTGAAGGATTTTATTGGTAAAAAATTGAACAACACAGGAAGCCTCAAAAGAAGATGAAAGGGATACACAGAGTCACTGTACCAAAAAGATTTGGTCGATGTTCAGCCATTTCAGCAGGTAGCATATGATCAAGAACCAGTGGTACTGAAGGAAGAAGTCCAAGCTGCACTGAAGGTACTGGTGAAAAACAATGCTCCAGGGATTGACAGAACACCAGCTGAGAAGTTTCAACAAACGGATGCAGCACTAAAAGTGCTCACTTATCTATGTCAGGAAATTTGGAAGACAGCTGCGTGGCCAGTAGAATGGAAGAGATCCATATTCATGCTCATTCCAAAGAAAGGTGATCCAACAGAAAGCAGAAATTATCGAACAATTATCATTAATATCACATGCATGTAAAATAATGCTGAAGATAATTCAAAAACCGTTTTAGCGGTACATCAGCAGGGAACTGCCAGAAATTCAAGCCGGATTCAGAAGAGGACATGGAATGAGGGATATCATTGCTGATGTCAGATAGATCTTGGCTGAAAGCGGAGAATACTAGAAAGATATTGACCTGTGTTTTATTGACTACACAAAGGCATGTGACTGTATGTATCATAACAAATTATGGATACCATTGCGAAGAATGGGAGTTCCAGAACACTTAATTGTTCTCATGAGGAACCTGTACATAGACCAAGAGGCAGTTGTTCAGAGAGAACAAGGGGATACTGCATGTTTTAAAATCAAGAAAGCTGTACATCAGGGTTGTATCCTTTCACCATAGGTATTCAATCTGTATGCTGAGCAAATAATCCAAGAAGCTGGACTATATGAAGAAGGATGCAGCATCAGGGTTGGGGGGAGACTCATTAACAACCTTTGATTTGCGGATGACATAACCTTGCTTGCTGAAAGTGAAGAGGACTTGATGCAGTTACTGATGAAGATCAAAGACTACAGCTTTCAGTATGGATTACGCTTCAACATAAAGAAAACAAAAATCCTCACAACTGGACCAATAAACATCATGATAAACAGAGAAAAAACTGAAGTTGTCAAGGATTACGTTTTACTTGGATCCGCAATCAACGCCCATGGAAGCAGTGGTAAAGAAATCAAACAATGCATTGCATTGGGCAAATTTGCTGCAAAAGACCTCTTTAAAGTATTAAAAAGCAAAGCTGTCACCTTGAGGACTAAGGTGTGCCTCACCCAAGCCATAGTATTTTCAGTTGCCTCATATGCATGCGAAAGCTGGACAATGCATAAGGAAGATTGAAGAAGAATTGATGCCTTTGATTTATGGTGTTGACGAAGAGTGTTGCATATACTGTGGGCTGCCAGAAGAACAAACAAGTCTGTCCTAGAAGAAGTATAGTCAGAATGCTCCTTAGAAACAAGGATGACGAGACTTCGTCTCATGTACTTTGGACTGTTAATCGGGAGGGACCAGTGCCTGAAAGGACATCATGCTCCTGAAAGTAGATGGTCAGTGAAAAAGAAAAATACCATTAACAAGATGGATTGACACAGTGGCTGCAACAATGGGCTCAACATAGCAATGATTGTGAGGGTGGCGAAGGACTGGGTAGTGTTTCATTCTGTTGTAATACAGTTGCTGTGAGTCGGAAGTGACTTGATGGCACCTAACAACATCAAAATATTTTGTACATCTTTTAAGCAGTATCCCATTCCATTTTTTATTTTTTGACCAACTGCAATAAAATCACCTTGACAACAAAAATTTCTGTTATCTTAACATTAAGTGGGTCATACTCAGGTTGTAGAAGGGACTTTATGGACAAATAATTACGATTTTGAGTGAATTTAGGACTTTCTAATACCAGTTTCTTTAGTTAGAGATCTTCATTTTTATTTCCAAAATTTATGACAAATTCTATTTTGAGTTAGAAAAAGGAAAAAGAAAGCTTTTTTTTTTTTAGAACTGGATATATTACCTTGTTTAATCTTTAAAACATCTCTTCCAGGTAAGAATTATTATTATTCCCATTTTATAGAAAGATGGAGAATAGAAGCACCTAGAAGTTAAGCAATTTTTTCAGGTTATGCAAAAAACATCAGAGCTAGGTTTTGAAACTAGGCAGTTTTATTTACATTGTATGCTGTATTCATAGATAAAATATTGGTTTATTTTGTCTGTTTAATAGTTGAGCAGTTGATCCTATAATATGTGCATATGTTGTAGGATGCTGAAAGCTCTTCTAAGATTCAGTGGTTGATTTTTATTTTTTGTTCTTCAGAAGATTATAGTTATCTAGATTCTAAATTTCCTTTTCCTCTATTCCTTTTATTTGATTCAGTTGAAATAATTTTATAATTTTAGCCAAATGAGAGACACTAACACTAACACACACTTTTATATAGGACATGTAGTCATTATTTGGATATTTTCAGGTCAGTTTATTTAGCAGAGGGTGCATTTATTAACAAATCTTGTTTTAAGGGCTGTATGACATCATCAGTGTTGATGTCTTATGAACAAAGAAATAGGCTTTATCACTGAAAAACAAAATACATTCCTAGATCTTATTTATGACAGATTTCTCAGTGAGAAAGAGAAATATATATTTGTTACTTAAAATCATTTGTTACTTAAATTCTTGTTAAAGAGGTTTAAAATATTTTAGTCTCCTTAAAAGTGATGTTAGTATTGACTGGTTCAGAAGGACTATCAGATTTTTCTGAGCTGTTCTGGATTTTCCAGATGTTGTAGTTCTAGTACTTTAATCTGTATGTGGGTGTACTTCAGTATATTCCCTAGATAATTTAAGTTTATTTTTCTGTATTACAGCAGTTGTACATTTTTATGGTGGAAATTTTGGGAAATATAGAAAAAAGTAAATTAAAATCAAGTATAATTTCAATACCCATAATACTGTTTGTTTTGCTGTATGACTCTTCAGTTGTTTATGCCCATCTATCTGTTAACTTATAGTTCATTTAAAAAAAAATAACGAAGTATTCTTATGTGGTTTAGGAAAAAGAATTCAAATTTTATTATTGTTCAGTAGTAGATATGGCTGTGAGAAGACAATCTCATTCATCAGTTAGAGATTTTTTTTTTTCTTTTCAATAAATAGTAATTATTCCTTTTTCTACAGTATGGTATCTTGTGGGCTGAAGAGGAATTCTGTAGAGTTTTTGGACTTTTTATCCGCTTATTGCGATCAGTAATTTTATAAAGTAAGCTTTGTCTGTAGCAGTTCTGTGTGAAGGTAACAACTCTCATTCGTGCCATTAGGCTGGTTAGTTAGTGCCAAGAAATTTTTAAGATAGGTCAGTGGTTTTTCTTCCCAGGTGAACTGGTTGTTGACTATTACTTGTCTTTCTTTTTTTTTTTTTAAATGGCTTTTTTAATTCCCTAAGCTGTATATGCTTATTATAGAAAACTTGAAAATAATAAATATGGGGTGGTGCACTCATAGACTTGTTGCCAGATGCAGCCAAAATATTTGATGTATTTTATTTCAGTGGTTTGTTTTTTTTTTTTTTTTGTGTGTGTGTGTGTGTGTGTGTGTGTGTGTGTGTGTGTGTGCATACTTTTTTTCCCAGTATGATCAGATGGCTGGTTTGATTTTATATTCTGCTTTTTTCACTTAACTCTGTAAAAATGCTTTTCTGTGTTTTCAAACTCATCACTAGTACGTTAAATGGCTGCATCATATTTTGACTTTAACATACTATTCCTCCATTGTCAGATAGTGAGATTGTTTCCACAATTTTCCTAATATAATGTATTGTGATGAACATCTTTGAGAATATCTATTTAGTAGGTACTCAACAAACATATTGAACGATGAATGAATGATAAACGAATAAGACTTCCTCGGTATTTAGAGTTATTTCCTAAGAATATAATTACTGAGTAAAAGGTTATAAACCCATAAATGATCTTCCTGTAGTTGACCAAATGGCTTTCGAAAATGATTTTGGGAACACACTCATAGAAACTCAAAGGTTGCATTAAAAGGATTTGATAGCTTCTAGAGAAAGGTGTAATACTACCATCTCATAAACAGGTTCTTTGATGACTACTTAGTTACTTTGGATAATTCTAGGACACCAATGAAAAGCCTAGATTATATGTAATATCATAGAGCCTGCTCTTTTATAATTTTTTATTCCATCAGTGTTCAAATTAAACTTCTGTTGTATGTGTTTTATCATGGAATATGTAAAAGCAATCTGATCAAATACTCTACTAGGTACAGAAAATAGAAGGAACTCTTGTATTTATTGCCCGGATACTTTAAAAACAAAGCCTGTTTCTTTGGGAATCGAATTTATTTAAATAGTCTAAGGCTTTGTGATTCTAGTTTTTGATTCCTAATTTTATTTTGTATTGTTTTTTATTGTGATCAGTTTCTGAATGGTCATATCCTTCCAGCTATGATGTTTTCTAGGTAAGAAACGTCATTCCTCAATTTAGTATATGTATTTTTAGTTTTATTATTGATGTGACTTTTAAAAAAAATCTGATTTTTTGAAGTACATTAAAGTGTTCAAATCATGTATGTATAGCTCATTGAATTATCACGGAGTGAACACACCTGTGTATGTGTGCATGTGTAAGATTTTTCCACAGTTTAGACTGCCTAAAGGAAAGTCTGCATTTATCCATGACAAGACTATGTAAGCTAATAAAAACATTAGTTAATTAATGTACTGTTATACTACTTTTTTTGATGAGTTAAAAATGAACAAAAAATTAATAAACAATTAGTTTGATAGAATTTAGTATTTATTCCTGTGTAGAAAATGATAAGAGTCTTGCAGAAAAAAGTCCTTTTAAAAATTATTCCAGAAAGTTCATGCATTTCAGAATTAAAACATTATCTTTTTACTAATTTTTTATAAACATTCCAAAGTAAGGCAGACAATATTACCTTTACTTGTCTTTTCTAGCTTCTAGACCCTTGAGACTTCAAACTCAAATATATGTATATTATTTATTATTGTAATTTTTATAATCCAGAGGTATCTGATAATTATAGAATTCCTCAGAGTATGTTTAGAAATACTTTTACACTTTGTTTGATATATTTTTGTGGATTGAAGTGACAATAATGGAAATGAGTGATTTAAGCATTTTGAAATAAAAGTGTTAAGTTACTTAACAGTAAACAACTAAACAATAACTTTTTTAAAAGTTTGAGTTCAGTTCAAGAAACATTACTAAATATTTGCTATGTGTGAGATACTGGGCAAGGTGTTAGTGATGTAGACAGAGTTTTATTTTCCATCATAGAGCTCATCATCTAACAGGGAATACGTATTTTAAGCCAGTAAGTATAAGTGTAGTGACTGTTACAAAATAGGTAGTACATGGAGCTATGGAAACTGCCAGCAAAGAGTTAGAGACTGAGACAGGCAGGGGAGTTTTTCCAGGTGGAGGAATTAGTATGTGAAAAAGGTTTATCTTCGGGCATCTTGAGTATGAGGTACCTGAGATGTTTAGATGATTAATGTCTGGTTGGCAGTTATACATATAAGCGTGGGGCTTGGGAAAAAATTATAGACTAGAAATTGAGATTTGAACATCATGGAAATTTAGATTATAGTTTCAATTATGAGCGTGGAACAGATTGCTTAGGGAGAGAGTATAGAACTGTATGAACACCTACATTTAAAAGGTTATAGAGTTAGGGGAGGAGTCCCTGGGTGGTGCAAATGGTTAATGTGCTCAGCTGCTAACTGAAAATTGGGAGGTTCAAGCCCACCCAGAGGCTCCGCCAAAGAAAGGCCTGATAATCTACTTCTGAAAAAGCAGCCATTGAAAGCCCTCTGGAGCACAGTTCTGCTCTGACACACATGGGGTCACCATGAGTCAGATTCGACTCGACAGCAACTGGTTGGTTATGATGGTGATTGGGAAGAAGGCAAAACAAAAGAGAATTTCTTGAAGGTGAATTGTGTTAAATGCTGCTAAGTGATAAACGGTACAAGGGGAGGGGCAAGAGAGAAGGGCGAGGGGTACTAATTTAACCATCATAGCTGTGAGTTAGGTACTAGTGTTTTCCTTATTTGTAGATAAAGAAGCTGAGGCTCATTCATTAAGTATCTTGCCCTAAATTGGGTATGAGAAAGTGATGGAGTCTCTCTGATTCCAAAGCCTACACTTATATCAGTATATGGTGGTAAAAAATGAATTTAGTGACATGGAAGTCGTCGGTCATTACTGTGTGGGGCAGGAGAAGGAAATGTTACAAGATGGAGGACAGTATTGAATGCTGTTGAGAGGTAAGGAAAGAGAAAAACAGTCATGTGACAGTTGGGTTTGGGAAAATGGAGTTCTCTGATGACCTTGACAGTTGTAACCTCAATGGACAGGAAGATAAAGAAGCCTGACTGGAGTACACTGGGGAAAGAATACGAGGAGACAGAGTGGAAACAACTATGTAGACAACTGTTTCAAGAAGCAGAGAAATAGGACAGTAGCTGTGGGGGAATGTGAATTAAGTGAATGGATATATTAGAGGAGGTTTATATGCTGATACCATAGATCCAGTGGGGGAGCAATTGATGATGCAGGAAGGAGAGGGATATAATTTCCTTGAGATGGTGAGAAGATACAAGATCCACAGCACAAATGGAAGGTTGGGCTTTGTTGGGATTGGGGACATGTCATCTGTCATAAAAGGAGAGAAAGAAGAGTGTGGGTTAGGTAGGTAATTTTCGTTTTGGGAAGAGAAGGTTTTAAGTGTCTGATTGCTTCTGTTTTTTCAATGCAGTCATCAGCCAGGGAGACTGGAAAGGCCTAAGAGGTTTGAGAAGAGACAAGAAAGTGTGGGATAGTCATTTTGGAGATTGGGAAAATCAACAAACTAGTTATTTTATGGCATTTAACACTGTTATTGAACAGTGCTGATTGCCCATTTGAAATTTGTGACCGTGAATTTGAAATGAGCTATGAGAAGGTTGTGCATTTTCATCGATTTTAGTTGTTCTGGTGCAGATGTGGAGTAGGTGGAAAATTGAGTTTAATCAGAATTTCTTCTTTGCCAGGTGTGAAGGGTGAGAGGGACAAGGGGGTTGGCTGTGTATACGAGGGAGTGATTTTAGTGATTAACTATAGAAACTAAATTGGGTCTGGTGGAAAGTGAGGACTTGCTGGTGGCGGGTGGAGGGTTGGTGGAGAGTGAGAAACTGACGGAAGAGAGAACTGGAATGCTAGCCACAGTCCCCCTAGAGTAGTTTGTGGTATAAGGAGGCATAGGTAAGGCACGTTAGTTCCAGGATCACTCAGGGAGCTTTTACTTTAATCTTGAGAGCTCTCTTGCTTGGTCAGGTTTGTAGTATATTCTTTAAGATTAGGAAGTAGATCCACTAAAACCGGGTGTCAGGTCTGCTCTGAACCCTCTTCCATCAGCTTGGAAACTGAAGTGGTCTAAATAGGAGTCCTTAATGTGTAGCCAGTGGCTACTTCTTGATTGGACATGGATTGTTGGAGCAGTGTTGTGCTTTATCTTACCATTTATCTTGCCCTTTGCTACTAGCAAAAAGAAGAGACAGCATTAATATAATCTTAATTTTTACAAACTCTGATAACTTGCTTCTTTCGGAGAAATTTTGATCCCTATGTATAATCGAAGCAAAGATGTCACTTTGAGGACTAATGTGCACCTAATCCAAGCCATAGTATTTTCACTTGCCTCATATGCATACAAAAGCTGGGCAGTGGATAAAGACTGAAGAAGAATTGATGCCTTTGAATTATGGTGTTGGTGAAGAATATTGAACGTGCCATGGACTGCCAGAAGAACAAACAAATCTGTCTTGGAAGAAGTACAGCCAGAATGTTCCTTAGAAGCAGGGATGGCAAGGCTTCGTCTCATGTACTTTGGACATGTTATCAGGAGGGACCAGTCCCTGGAGAAGGGCATCATGCCTGGTAGAGGGTCAGCAAAAAAGAGGAAGACCTTCAACAAGATGGATTGACACAGTGGCTGCAACAGTGGGCTCAAACATAGCAACCATAGTGAGGATGGCGCAAGACTGGTCAGTGTTTCATTCTGTTGTACATAGTGTTGCTATGAGTTGGAACTGACTCGATGGCACCTAACAACATGTACAATCAGTGAAATAAACTATATGCAATTTTTTAAATGCCATATTTTGTGTTTTTATTTATTTTGTTGTTGAGATTATACACAGCAAAACATAGACCAATTCAACAGTTTCTACATGTACAGTTCAGTGACTTTGATTAAATTTTCTGAGGGTAACCGTTCTTTTCTGACTTGTTCCCTCATAGATGTAAACTCACTGCCCTCTAAGGTTCCTATCTAATCTTTCAAGTTTCTGTTGTCAATTTGATCACGTGTAGATCATTCTTAAAAGAGCACAGTGCTCAAGGCAGACTATTAAAACTACTGTTCGGTTTTAAGAAGACTTCAGGGGGTATTTTTTGTTTAAGGTTTAAGGCTTATCTCAGGGCAATCATTTCAGGGATTCATCCAGCCTCCAGGACTCCAGAAAATCTGGAGTCCATGAGAATTTGAAATTCTATTCTGCATGTTCCCCTCTTTTGATCAGGATTCTTCTGTGGAATCTATGATCAAAGTGTTTCCTAATGGTAGCCAGACACCATTCAGTTCTTCTGGTCTCTTGGCAAAGGAGGCAGTTGTTCATGGCGGCAATTAGCCACATATTCCATTTCCTCCTCCTATTCCTGACTCTTCTTCTTCTTTTGCTCCAGGTGAGTAAAGACCAAGTGTTGTGCTTTGGATGGCTGCTTGCAAGTGTTTAAGACCCCACGCACTATGCAACAAACTAGAATGTAGAACAGAAGCACTAAACATGCTATTAGGCCTATTAACTGGAATATCCTGTGAAACCATGACCCTAAACTTCCAAACCAAGGAACCAAATCCATGAGGTTTTCGGTTGTACATAAGCAGCCTCAGGAACTTTTTTTTTTAAGTCATTTTTGGAAATAATATGTATCACACAACTTTTGCCAATTCAACTTTTTACAGGTGTACAGCTTATTGACAACACTGAAAGTAATCAGCTGTGAAACCCTACCCTTAATCACTGCAATTTTTCTGTCACTGTAAACCAAAACAAAGTACTCCATAAATATTTTGTGTTTTTAAAAATTGTTTTGTTGATATTATCTGGAGTTTATATAAATTTTGCTTGTACTCAATAACTGTGCTGTTGTGATTGTTAAGATTAATCACAGCATATAGCTGACAAATTACATATACTGGACAGAGAAGAAATGTAATGTTAAGTAAATTTATAGAAAGAAATATTTTGTTCATAAATTTCATTTTCAAGGGATATTGGTTTTATCTTTTATTCTTTTCTAAAATTGCACAAGTAATTTACATTATAGAAAAAACAGAAAATATAAGAAAATAAAATTCACCTGATACCCCCTGCTAGGGATAATAATTTTTGAAAGACATATTTAATTGGTATATAGTATCTTTGCAAATCTATCTATTGTTAGATTTTTTCCCCCCTCATAGAGCATTATATTGTGAACATCTTTCAGTGTAAATAAATGAACTTCTCAGCAACATTTTAAGTAGCTGCATAGTATTCTATTATTTGTATGTCGTCTTCTTTCCTTATTTCTCTTTTGGTAAATATGTGTTTTTCCTTCCACTAATTCTTCAGCAATACATTTCATTTTAAGTCTATATTTAAACTATCTGATAGATACTAACATGTTAGCTAATTAAAGTCAGGAATGTAAATCTTGGAAATGCTGTCCATATAAATCCTGTTAGAGAGAATTCTGGTAACTGTGAAGGTAGTTATTTTTTATTGCAGGGTTAACAGCTTATTATTGCAGGGTTAACAGCCTTTTCCAGGGATTAACATGTTTGGACATATAGTTTGGAATATCTTCTAAAACTGTGTGTATGTTTATGAATTCATGAAGTTCTCAAACCAAGAGATATTGCTCCCTCCCCTTCTAACCTTTCCCTTCCTCTCTTGTTTATGATGAAATAGAAATGCATCTTTTAGACATACCTCCTTTTATGTTGAAGAGTTCCAGTCCATACAACTTAAAAGGGTTATTTTATCCAAATTTAAAATGCTGCCACTTCCTTGGTGATGGCAACACCATAAATACCCCAAAACAACTCACTTGTAATTCTAGGCAATAAAAAAGAATAGAATTTATGGAATGAACAAAGGCTTATGAAATTTTCCAGGCAAAAGAGACTTCAGAAATCCTTCAGCTCTCTAAGTTTACTGATGAGAAAATCAGGCCCGGTAAGATTCAGTGATCTGTAAGTTAACAGCCAGACAAGAACCCAGCCTGACAGTAAAGGAGGAAATACTGGACTTGGAGTAAGAAGACTGAGTTCAAATTCTTGGACTGAATCATTCTGAGGCACATTTCCCAATTTGAAAATGTGGCTATAAATACCTTCTTCACAGGATTGTTGATAGGTGATATCTGTTTAATGCCTATTATGATGACTCTCACATAGTAGGGACCTAATGTTAATATTAATTGAATTTGCATTTGTAATGCTATAGTTTTAACATTACGTTAGGAACACAATTATTCTGGAAAATATTTTTTTAGGAAAATATTAATTTGGAAAATAGTTGAATACTGGCTTGGTGGTTCATCTAATAGTTTGCTCTTTAAAAAAAAATATATTGTTCAGTAGAATTACCATATGACCCAGCAATTCCACTGTTAGGTATATACCCAAAAGACCTGAAAGCAGTGATGTGAACAGACATATGTATACCAATGTTCATTGCTTCACTATTCACAGTCACCAAAAGGTGGAAGCAACTGAAATGTCCATAAACTGATGAATAGATAAACAAAATGTGGTATATGCATAGAATGGAATATTACTCAGCCAGAAAGAATGAAGTCCTGATGCATGTCATGGCATGGATGAACCTAGAGGACATTATGCTGAGTGAAATGAGTTAGTCACAAAAGGACAAATACTGTGTATCACTTATATGAAATAAGAAAATATGTAGAAACCATAAGTTATTAGTAGTTACCAGAGGTGGGGGTCAGGGTGGTGGAGAATAGGGAGTGCATTGACTGTACGTTAATGGTGGTGGGATAATTTGGAAAGGGATAGCGAGAATGGTTGCACAACTTGAAGAATATAATCAGTGTTACTGAATTGTACATGTAGAATTGATGATTTGCTGTATGTTTTGGTGTGTGTTTATAGTAAAAAAAATATTGTTCAGTGGTACATTATTCTGCTTTGTAACCAGGCTACTAGAATTGAGACTGAGCTGTCTGTAACCATCACTTTTAAAAAACTACTGCGGCTTTTCTCCTAATTAGTAGAAATGATTCCCAAATGAATATAGAGGAAGAATATTACTTCCTTAATTACTAATATTGCATTGTAGGCTACTTGAACTCCCTGTGGGATTTTTGGCCTCTGTTTTCACCCACAGTGACCTTTCATAGAGTATGTGCTCTGAAAGAAGAAATCCACCAGGCTAGTATGGCAATGTGCCAATTATAGATTTAGTTTTCTATTGTATGAAATCATCTTGCTTTCATATCAGCATCTTCAATTATAATACTTTGTATTTACTTAACAGCTTTTAGCTACAGGGCTCAAAGTTCTTTACAGATAGTGAGTCTCAAAACAACCCTTTGAAGAGGAATACCGTAATCATTTTGTTGTTGTTGTTAAGAGAGGAGGAGGATGTCATTTCATTGTTAATGCCAATAAGAGAAGAAATACTCTAATAAAAATATGCTGCTAGTTACAGCATCGTCTTTTTTTTAATAGACTTTATTTTTTTACAGCAGTTTTAGGTTTACAAGAAAATTGTACAGAAAGTACAGAGGGTTCCCACATATCCTTTCTTCCTCCTACACACTATTTCTCCTATTATTAACATCCTGCATCCTGTGGCACATTTGTTAACAATTGATACATTATTATTAACTAAAGCCCATAGATTGCATTATGGTTCACTCTTTGTATAGTCCTGAGGGTTTTGACAAATGCATAATGTTATGTGTCCAGGATTACAGTATCATACAGAATAGTTTCACTGCCCTAAAAATGCCCTATGCTTCACCTGTTCATCCCTATTCATCTCTCTCCCCTCCCTCTTAGCCCCTGTCAACCACTGATTGTTTTGCTGTCTCTATAGTTTTGCCTTTTCTAAAATGTCATTTAGTTGCAATTAGATAGTATGTGGCTTTTTCAGACTGGCTTCTTTCACTTAGCAATATATATTTAAGATTCTTCCATGTCTTTTTTTTGCTGAATAATACTCTGTTGTATGGATGTACCACAGTTTGTTTATCCATTCACCTATTGGAGGATTTCTTAGTGGCTTTCAATTTTTGGCAATTATAAATAAAGCTTCTCTAAACATTTGTGTGCAGATTTCTATATGGATATATGTTTTCAGCTCATTTGAGCAAACACCTAGGAGTATGGTAAGCCTATGTTTAGCTTTATAAGAAACTGCTAGAACAGGCTATACCATTTTGCATTCCCACCAGCAGTGAATGGGGGTTCCTGTTGCTTCACATCCTTGCCAGCATTTGGTGTTGTCAGCATGGTCTTATTTCCAAATGAAAAACCAAAAGTTGTTCTACCTCATGTGAAAGATAGGTTGGTCACATTTTCACCCCCCTATTAATTTGGGAATTCTATCTACTTTTTCTTTTATTATAATGTGTATCACCCTATTTTGATTCTAAATATAATAAAATATGAAAATGGCAAACAAGTGCCTAGATTAGTTTGAACTGTTTAAATTTATTAAGCCTTGTTTTGCTGTGGACAGATGACTGCAATACTTTTTAGATGTCTTAATTTTGAGAGTGAGCATAGTGTATCCAGTTACTTATAAGTTACATAATAATCAACTCCTTAGATATTTTAAATTGGCATAGTGATAACTATTTAATGATAAGATTGTTGCCACCTAAGAGTGTATTTATGCTTCTCTCTATGGTACATATACCCTTTATGAATAAAGTATTACTTAATCTCATATAATTTGGTTTTATGTTTCTTAAGAGTGGTAATCTTTGAAGATGAGGAAATATTGTGGTGGTTAGGATACAAAACAAATTTAAAAATACAATATAAAATGGATCCTAATAGAAGTAATTCCTAAACAAAATATTTCCCATGTCATTTCCTGTGACATTGTATTTATGCCAGGAAGCAAACCCATATTTACCTTGGATCAGTTAATGTAGATCAGGGTCATTTGGAGGCTGAGGGGGTGTCTAACTTCTTCATAATATTATATAAAATTTGCCGGTGGTTGAGATACCTTATTGCCTTTTCTGTAAGTGCTGCCATCTCTATTTTTTAATTCTACTCAGGCTAGGTGGTTGGGCCAATCAAAGCTGAGTGTGTCAATTAGCTGCAATGCACACAACATAACCATGTTTATTGAGCACGTATATGTGACAAGAGTTATTCTGTGTACTTTATCTTCTATCCCATTGGACCCTTGACATTAATAAACAGTGAGCCACTTCTTTTATTGGCTCAGAAAGACTGAAAATAATGCATTAACCTGATAAAGTAGCCATCATACTGCTATAATGATTGCTTTGTCCACCTGTCTTAAGTGAGGTCCATGGCTTGTTCAGTAAACCCTGTTCTCGTACTCTACGTGGTATTTCAAATACGTGTTTTACTGACTATGCAAAGCCATTTGACTGTGTGGATCATAACAAATTATGGATAACATTGAGAAGAAATGGGAATTCCAGAATTGTGCTCATGTGGAACCTGTACATAGAGCAAAAGGCAGTTGTTCAGACAGAACAAGGGCATACTGTGTGGTTTAAAATCAGGAAAGGTGTGTATCAGGGTTGTATCTTTTCATCATAGGTAGTCTGTATGCTGAGTGAATAATCTGAGAAGCTGGACTCCATGAAGAAGAATGTGGCATCAGGATTGGAGGAAGACTCATTAACAACCTGTGATATGTGGATGACACAACTTTGTTTGCTAAAAGTGAAGAAGAGTTGAAGCACTTGCCGATGACGATGAAAGACTTCAGCCTTCAGTATGGATTACACTTCAACAGAAAACAGAAATCCTCATGACTGGACCAGTAAGCAGTATCATGATAAATGGAGAAAATATTGAATTTGTCAAGGATTTCATTTTACTTGGATCCGCAATCAACGCCCATGGAAGCAGCAGTCAGGAAATCAAATGATGTATTGCATTGGGCAAATCTGCTGCAAAAGACGTCTTTTAAGTGTTAAAAAGTAAAGATGTCACTTTGAGGACTAAGGTGTGCCTGACCCAAGCCATGGTATTTCCAATTGCCTCATATGCATGCAAAAGCTGGACAGTGCATAAGGAAGACTGAAGAAGAGTTGATGCCTTTGAATTATGGTGTTGGCAAAGAATATTGAATATACCATGGACTGCCGGAAGAATGAACAAACATGTTTTGGAAGAAGTACAGCCAGAATGCTCCTTAGTAACGAGGATGGCGAGATGTTGTTGCACGTTCTTTGGACATGTTATCAGGAGGGACCAGTCCTTGGAGAAGGACATCATGCTTGGTAGAGTAGAGGGTCAGTGAAAAAGAGGAAGACCCTCAAGGAGATGGATTGACACAGTGGCTGCAACAATGGGCTCAAACATTGCAATCATTGTGAGGATGGCGCAGGACCGGGCAGCATTTTGTTGTTGTACATATGGTTGCTATGAGTAGAAACTGACTCAGTAGCACCTAACAACAACAACATATGGTATTATCTTGCACTTAAACATTTTGTTATAATAGCCATGGAACTTCCCTGAAGGTGGGTGATTTATTTTCCATTTGCCATATGTGAAGAGTAAGAGAATAACCTGATAGGGCATTGGATTGAGAATCTTTTCTGTTCTTTTCCGATGGGCTTTTTGGTTAATGGAGTCCGTGTAGAACTAGAGAAATAAGAGAATTTTCAGGAGTAAAAATAGACTGTGTACTGGATGTTTCCAGAACATAAGCTACTGAACTCAGGTGTAAATAGGTAACTGATCAGCTGGGATTTTGACTGACCTTTTAAACCCTGGGGCAGCCAGGCAGTGTCTGGGGAGAATGGAGTTCCCAGCATTCACTTAGTGTCAAGCTACCGTGTTGGTTAACCACAATGTAGACTGCAACGATTATCATTATCAGTCAGCTCTAGGATGTGAGTTAGGCTTGGGAAGCATAATTTCCTTTAGAAATGGAAGAAGTAGAAATTGTAAAATATTTTGTTCGTTTTGTTTTGTTTTTTTACCTAGTTATCTCTCTGTATTACCCAGTAATTATTTAATTGATGGTGGAATGTAGAATGCCTTCATAATGAATTTAGAGCTTGAAATTTGTACTTCGCTGCTTATTGTTAGTGATCTAACAATAACAGCAATGACTTACATATTCCTAAGCTGCTTTTGTGTAAAAGTATAACCGTTTCCTGACCAGCGTGTCTCCACCTGTTGACTGTGTTAATTGACAGAGGGCAGGTAATTGGAAGACAAACATGACCTGTTGTCTGAGAGTGCTTTCTACCTGCCTTAACAGACCTTTCCTCTTGGGGAAGTTTGGTTTACTAGATGTTTCAGGTAATTTTTCAAGCTCTGATATAAAAATTCTTTCAGATAGTTTAGGTAAGACTTAGTTTATAATTTATTAATATACAGTAAGTGATTCATATAACAAGTTGACCCAAATTTACACTCAAATCCTGTCTTTATTGGTCCTGTATGGTTTTTCCCTAATTCTTATTTCTGCCAACCTCTCCCACAAAACTCCTTGTCTTAGTTATCTAGTGCTGCTGCAACAGAAATACCACAAGGGGATGGTTTTAACGAAGAGAATTTTATTTCCTCACAGTTAAAGTAGGCTAAAAGTCCAAATTCAGGGGGTCAGCTCCAGGGGAAGGCTTTTTCTCTCTGTTGGCCTTCTCATCAGTGTTCCCCCGGACTAGGAGATTCTCGGCGCAGGGACCCCAGTCCAAAGGATGTGCTGTGCTCCCAGCACTGCTTTCTTGATGGTATGAGGTCCCCCTGTCTCACTGCTCACTTCTCTTCTGTCTTTTACATCTCAAGAGATTGCCTCAGGACACAATCCAGTCTTGTAGATCAGGTCCTGCCTTACTAACACAACTGCCACCCATCCTCCCTCATTAACATCATAGAGGCAGGTTTACAACATAAAGGAAAATCACACAGTACTAGGAATCATGGCCTAGCCAAATTGATACACACATTTTTTGGGGGACATAATTCAAACCATGACATTCTCCCCTTTGGCCCCCTAAAAATCACATCTTTGCAACATGGAAAACATATTCACCCCATCATAATCATAGCACAAGTCTTAACTCCAAGTCCAACATCCAAAAATTCCCCTTCATCTGTGAAATCTAGAATACAAGTTATCTGCTTCCAAAGGTACAGTGGCAGAACAGGCACAAGCTAGACATTTCCATTACGAATGGGAGAAACTAGAGGAAAAGAGGTGATAACAGGCACCAAGCAAGTCAGCAGAACACATTACATTAGCCGTCAAGGCTTTGAAAATAATCTTCTGTTCTCTGAGACAATTTACACAATAGCTTCGCCCTCCAGACTCTGGGTATTGGCCACAGTCTCTGGATTTTGAGTGGAGACCTCTCGGCCCTAGGCTTCAGCTCCACCTTCCAGGCCCACTGGGACAGCAACCCTGCTCCCTTGGCTTTAGGTGCACCATTCTCCTAGTCCATTGGAGTGACAGCTCCACCCTTAGAAACACCAGAGGCCACGGCTCCACCCTTTGAAACCCCTGAGGTCATGGCCATACCTTTTGAGACTGAAGCAGCATGGCTTCTTGTGTCCCTTGTCTCTTCAGCTTCTGCTTCCTATGGCCTCTAGGCCCTCAGGCCTCACGCCTGCGTCTGCCCCGCTGGGGTAAGTGTTCCAAAGCTCTTAGCTCCACCGGTATAAGTGCCCAGAGGCACCCCACTTCGCCTAGAAGCCTCCTGCTCATAGGCATTCAGCTCTCTCGCTCTGTGGGTCGGCTCCAGCGCCGTCTTTCACCGGTCTCCTGGTTCTGCTGCTGTTGATTCTCTGCTGCTGCTGGTCCTCTGTCACTGCCGCGCGTCTATCCATTCACAGTTTTAAAACCGCTTCCACATTTTAGGTATCTGTTAGAGCAGCACCCCACTCTCTCGGTACCAAATTCTGTCTTAGTTAACTAGTGCTGCTACAACAGAAATACCACAAGTGGATGGTTTGAACGAAGAGAAGTTTATTTCCTCACAATTAAAGTAGGCTAAAAGTCCAAATTCAGGGGGTCAGCTCCAGGGGAAGGCTTTTTTCTCTCTGTCGGCCTTCTTCTCTTCGGTGTTCCCCCAGACTAGGAGCTTCTCAGCGCAGGGACCCCAGTCCAAAGGATGCGCTCTGCTCCTGGCACTGCTTTCTTGATGGTATGAGGTCCCCCTGTCTCACTGCTCACTTCTGTCTTTTATATCTCAAGAGATTGCCTCAGGACACAATCCAGTCTAGTAGATCAGGTCCTGCCTTACTAACACAACTGCTACCCATCCTCCCTCATTAACATCATAGAGGCAGGTTTACAACATATAGGAAAATCACACAGTACTAGGAATCATGGCCTAGCCAAATTGATACACACATTTTTGGGGGGACATAATTCAAACCATGACACTCCTCATTTTTGTTTTTATACATTAATATTAAAAAGAACTATGACATTTTTTATGTACAGTAGAATCTCATCTTAACGGAGGTATGTGATTTAGGGTCTAACATCTGGCGGTTAGTGATAATTTCATAGTGACAAGACTATTCTTGGGGGAAAGTCTCTTGGGGGAATACCACATTGGATCCCAATATAACATTTCTAAATAAGTCCTGTACAGCCATATTATTTTTCTTCATCAGCTCGCTGTTTGTTTATTGAGCGTTTAGAGTACATGTATATATATCTTTTAACACTAGACTTACCCTTGGCACACATCAGAGCTAGCATTGACTGAGGAAACAGCAGATTCACATTTTCCATCTCATACTGTAGGGCTTACACTCACTTAGAGAAGTGGTGGACTTAAGTGCTTACATAATTTAATTCTATCTGTTTTCAAAGTGTACAGTTGAATTCATATAAATTAAAAATCATGTCAGTCCACTGTATTAACTAATGATTTGTATTGTTTGTGCTTTGTCCCTCTGATGTTTTTCTTATTTATGACTTCAGAATCTTCAAATTCTCTCTCATTTCTTAGAATTTAAAAGTACTCCTGAGTTCAGTAAGAAAGTCTTCTCCTATTACCAATCTCCTACTGATTTCTAGGATCAGAGCCTGTTAGGAGAGAGAAAAGGTTCTTAAATGTTAACTCATTGATATTCTGTATTTGTTAGATAAATCTATTCTTGTAAAACTTTTACAGATAAACAGACATCCCTGTGTTATAGTGAAAAAAGGAAGAGATAAGATAATATGGGTGGCAAGTGCTAGTTTTTAAATAGAGAGCAAGAGAAAACATAAGTACATATATTCACCTAATGAGTGCCGAATTCGAAGAATTCTAAATCTAAAATGGTTGCTTTTTTCTTCCAGATACACTGAGTTAGTTCTGTTGCTACCAGCCAGGCTAGTTTAACTGGATTTAGATTCAGATATGACTGTCTTTTATGGTTTCCACTCTCGTGGAAACGCTTGGCGTTTGCCTTTATTTATATTAGTAGTATTAATTGTTCATTAATTTTTCTTCATTTCTAACCATTAAAACATATCACATTCATTAATATAAGAATAAATGATGAAAGTCAGTTACCTTAACAAATTAAGATCCTTAAAATTATGAGAACATTTAATTGATTATATTTTTAAAAGTTCTGACTAAAGGTTACTTTTTTTTTTAATGCTAATAGGGTGGTAGAGGGTGCTTACAGAGGACTTAAATTTTGTTCCTAGAAAGCTGGGTGCCCAGGGACAAAACGTTTCACCTCTCTGATCTTCGGGCTTTCATGTACAAATAAAGGGTTTAAGTTAAAGCGATCTCCACAGTCCAGCTCAGAAATAACTCTTTATTATATTTTTGACGGATAATAGAGAGTAAAGTGAAAGACTTTGAAGGTGGCATTGGTATATAGTAAAAACAGAACAGGTTTCCCTCATCATCCAGCAAGCAGCCTGGGCTTGTTCATGGTAGTGGTAGTGGTAAAGTTCAAAGAGAGGGCACACTGTCATTTCATCACATTTGGTTGACAAAACCAACATTCAAGGTCACCTCAGATTTAAGGCATGGGGAAGTAGAGTCCACCACCTGATGGCAGGTACTACAGTGATGACAGGTGGCTATAAAGTTATGTTTCAAACGACATAGATACAAGGAAGGATGAAGAATCTGGGCCGTTTTTGCCATTAGTCTACCACAGCCTGCTGTTTAGCCCCAAATAATCACATCCTTTATACACGCAAATCATATCCACCTCCTCCCAAGACTCCCAAAAGTCTTATTCAATCATGGTATCACAGTTGCAGTCCAGGATCATCTACATTAAATCTGGATGTAGCTCTTGGGATGGGGTGGCTCTTGGGATGGGGTTCCTCTGGTACCAGAGATCTAGGAACAAGGAAGAAATTTATTGCTTTCCATACACCCAAGGTATCGTGGTGAGACAAGAATGAGATTACTGCAATAAAACCTGCTATTCAAAAGGAAAAGAATGGGAGACACACAGCAGTTATTATGGTTCGTAGCAATTATGGGATCCCATGAGGAAGTTGTTGCTAGGTTCCCCTTACCCTGGTGGTAGGGAATATTCCTGAATTAGACCTCCATTCAACTCCCTGGGAGTGTTTCCCTGGTATGTCATTCCCTACTGTTGCCATTGTTGTCCATATCTCCTGACTCTTCTCTGGGACATTCTTCTTTTTCCATTGCCATCCTTAGCCACTTTTAAAGAGGAAATTGGAAAATATGCCCTTTGTGTAACATGTTTATTCTGCTTCCTATCTGTAGAAAATTGGGGACCCTTGTATGGCCCCCAGACACCCTTTAGCTCAATTATGAAGTCACTCCTGAGGTTCACCCTTCAGCCAAGTATTAGACAGGCTCATAAAACAAAATGAGACTAAAGGGGCGCACCAGCCCAGTGGCAAGGACTAGAAGGCAGGAGGGGACAGGAAAGCTGGTAATAGGGAACGCAGGGTCGAGAAGGGAGAGTGTTGGTATGTTGTGGGGTTGGTAACCAGTGTTACAAAACAATGTGTATACTAATTGTTTAATGAGAAGCTAGTTCTGTAAACCTTCATCTAAAGTACAATAATAAAATATATATATATATATATAATAAAGAATATGAGGGAAAAAAGAGAAATGGGGCATATTTAGCCTGAATGGAGATAACGCAAATGTCCTTCAAATATTGGAGAGTTGTTCTAGAGAAAATGAGGTTTTCAGCATTGCTGCAGATTAGGGGTAGCAAATTGAAATACCCACAAGGCCCAAAAAAGTTATATATGCAAATACAGTAGGACAGGCATAAAATAACAGCGTCAGGTGGGGACTGTGGAGAATTAGAAAGCACATGACCTGTCTGAAATAAATGACCCCAATTCAACCTCAACTAATTGGGAAAGGAAGCCCAGATTTTCCAGAGTATTTCTTAAAAAAAAAAAAAAAATAGGGGACCCACACCCCATTTTGAATTTTGAGGAGTCTCAGTTCTTTTAGTCTAGGTGGCAGCACTTTAACCAGTGAAAGTCTCTTAAAAATTTATGGGCCTTTTACTCGACTTCCATTCAACTTCCATTCCAATCCAAGCCACATCTGTAATTGTTTTTAAGGCATGTCTCTCCTCAAAACTTCTATTTTAGGTGAGAGGGTCTAATAGGCACCACCATAATTCTTTTAGAAGCCTTGGTAAAGGGTTTTGTAGCTACTCCCTTGATTTAATTTATAGTCCCAGACTATATTGCATTTGGAAAATCTTTTCCCAGCTGGAGAGACTGGAGATGAGAAACAGTTATATTTTCCAACCCAGCAAGTCCTGGCCCCTCTGTATTCCCTCTAAATTCTGCTAGTGAACTGACCAGTTTTTTTTTTTTTCCGTTAAACTCACCTCTTTCTTGCCATATTATCTTATCGTATAGGTTGGCTAGGTATAACCAGCCAACTTTGAACATTCTGCCTAGAAATCTCAGACAAATCTAGATGTTTTTTGAAGTACATTTTGTGTCTTGCCAATTTTTTAAAATTCTTTTTTAAAATTTTAATGTGCTTTAGGTGAAAGCTTACAGTGCAAATTAGTTTTCTCATTCAAAAATTTATACACAAATTGTTTTATGACATTGGCTGCAATCCTCTCAATGTGTCAGCACACTCCCCCTTTCCACCCTGGGTTCCCTGTGTCCATTCGTCCAGTTTTCCTGTCCCTTCCTGCCTTCTCGTCTTTGCTTTTGGGCAGGTGTCACCCATTTGGGCTTGTATACTTGATTGAACTAAGAAACACGTTCCTCACATGTGTTATTGTTTGTTTATAGGCCTGCCTAATCTTTGGCTGAAAGGTGGACTTCAGGAGTAGCTTCAGTTCTGAGTTAGCAGAGTGTTGGGGACCCTAGTCTTGGGAGGTCTTGCCAATTGTTTTGTTACTGCATGTCTTAGTTATCTAGTGATGCTATGACAGAAATACCACAAGTGGATAGCTTTAACAAACAAAAATTTATTCTCTCACAGTTTAGGAGGTTCGAAGTTCAAATTCAGGGTGCCAGCTCTAGGAGAAGGCTTTCTCTCTCTCTCTGTTGGCTCTGGGGGAAGGTTCTTGTCTAAACATCTGTGGGCCCAACGTTACTTGGAGATCTCCACGTGTCTTGGCATCAATCTTCCCCTGGGTCTAGGAGGTTCTCAGAACAGATGCTGAGTCCAAACAATGTGCTTCACTCCCGGCTGTTCTTTCTCAGTGATAATAGGCACATCTCTGTCTGTTCTCTTCTTTCTCCGTTTATCTCTTGTAAGATAAAAGATGATGCGGGCCACACCCCAGGGAAACTCCCTTTACATCAGATCAGAGCTGTGACCTGAGGAAGGGTGGTGACTTAAGTAAGGGTGATGAATCTCACCCTAATACTACCTCATTAACATAGCAAACATAACCTAATCCTCTGTAACATAACCTAATCCTGCCTCATTAGGGTTAGGGTTTGCAACACATCACAAAATGGAGGATAATTGCATCAGATTACAAAATGAAGGACAATCACACAATACAGGGAATCATGGCCTAGCCAAGTTGACACATATTTTGGGGGGACACAATTCAATCTGTGACACTGCATAATACAGGTACCCATTTTCTCAGCCTCCAATAACAATTTTCTTACATTTTTCCATTTTTTGCTAAGAGTTTGCTCATCATTTTTCAAGTCTTAGGGCACTGTTTTGGTTCCAAAGCCAATAGCACATATTTTATTTTTTTCATTTTGGTACCGTTCGTTAGTTACTGCTATATAACAAACCACTTGAAAACTCAGTGGCTTAAAACGATAGCCATTTATTATTGTTTATGAGTCCGTGGGTCATCTAGGTGATTTGCTGTCTGAGCTTGGCTAATCTTGGCTGGGCTTGCTCATGTTTCTGCAGTTTGCTGGAGGTAAGCTGGTTTAGAATGGCTTCATTCACTGGCTGTTGGCTGGGGTGACTGGGCTGTATGTCTCTTATCATCCAGCAGACTAGCCTGGGCTTGTTCACATGGTGGTGGCAATTCAAAGAGAGCATGAAAGCATGCAAGGTCTCTTGAAGCTGAGGCTCAAAACGGGCACACTGTCACTTCTATCACATTCTGCTGGCTAAAGTAAGTCAAACGTCCAGGCCAGATTAAAGGAGTGGAGAAACAGATTATAATTATCAACGGAAAATGCTTCAGAGCCACATTTTAAAGGTTGTGTCTATAGGGAAGTGTGGGGTGAAGGATCTAGTGTTACCCTAAGTAAGGTGGCTTTTGTCCTTGACTCCAGATAAATAACCCTTGGAGTAACTGGGATGCTTTGGTGGGGGACTTCCAGGCCACAGCTGAGGATTTGTGCTGGTGAGTAGGAGCTGTCTAGAACAGAAGCGACTCACCTGGGTGGCAGATATCAACTAGCCTCAGGGGACGTGATTTAACCTATCGTTCAGGACTGGCCAATAAAAGCCTGGTACACTAAGGCTCAGATAGCTTCCTGTTTGGTGAAAGGAGGATAGTGTGCCTAATGTGAGAGGTGGCAGCTCTGTATTTGAGACCGTTCCAGAACTAATCTGTGCATCTGTTCCTTATAATGATTCTGATTTATATCCTTTACTATAACAAAACCGGTAGTCATAAGTATATCTTCTGTGAGTTCTTTGAGTAGTTCCAGAGAATTAACGAATCCAAGGACGATATCCTCTTATCTTTTAAGATCCGACCTAGCCCCTGCTAGGGATAGGGAGAGAGTGCTGTGTGAGTGGCTGGTGTTAGAAGTGGGAAAGCAAGAATACTATTAAGCTCTGCCCTCTGGGAGTTGGCTTTGTGCTGATTCTCATCCTCGAATCTATTGTCGTAGGAGGCATGACGAATTGGGCCATTTTTGCAATTTGTCACAGTAGGTATATGCGTATGTGTGTATATATATATGTGTGTGTGTGCCTGTACACACACACGCATACACACACATGCACTTACTTGAAAGTAGTTGTACTAGCTTACACTCTCACAAGCAGTGGGATTGCTTCACGTTATACCAGAACTTTCAGCCATTTTGGTGGGTGTTTAATAGTATTTTATTGTAGTTTTAATATTTCTTTTTCTTAATTGCTAATGAGATTGATTACCCTTGCCTTTGTTTCTTTTTTTTTTTAATTGGCCATTTTAATATCTACTTTTGTGAAGTGCCTCTTTTATCCTCCCCCATGGGGCTTTTTTTTAAAAAACTGATTTGTTGGTGTTTTTGTTTGTTTGTTTTGTTTTTATTCCAAATATGAACCCTTAGTTGTTAAATGTGTTACAGTTATTGTCTCTTGTCCTGAAAGGTTTACCTTTTCATTTCTTTGAACAGAGTTCTCAACTTCAGTGAATCAAATTCATCAGTCTTTTCCTTTATGCTTAAGACTTTTTGTTTCTTATTTAAGAAATCTTTCCCTGATCTGAAATCATGAAGAAATTCTCTTATGTAATCTTTTAGAAACTTTATTGTTTTGTCTTTTACCTAAAATACAAAAAGACCTATACAAAAAAAAAAAAAAAAATTACCGTCAAGTCGATGCCTACTCATGGCGACCCTATAGGACAGAGTAGAACTGCCCCACAGGGTTTCCAAGGCTATAAGTCTTTACGGAAGCAGACTACCACATCATTCTCCCATGTAGCAGTTGGTAGGTTTGAACCACTGACCATTTGTTTAGCAGACATGCGTTTAACCACTGTGCCACCAGGGCTCCTAAAGACCTATCTATAAAAAACAAACAATCTCAACATAATAAAGGGCATCTATGCAAAACCCATGGCCAACATCATTCTTAATGGAGAGAGGCTAAAAACATTCCCCTTGAAAACAGGAACAAGACAAGGATGCCCTTTATCACCACTCCTATTTAACATTGTGCTGGAAGTTCTAGCTAGAGCAATAAGGCAAGAAAAAGAAATAAAGGGCATCCAGACTGGTAATGAAGAAGTTAAACTGTCCCTGTTTGCAGATGATATGATACTATACATAGAAAACCCTGAATACTCCACGAGAAATCTACTGGAACTAATAGAAAGATTCAGCAGAGTAGCAGGATACAAGATAAACGTTCAAAAATCAGTTGGATTCCTATACACCAGTAAGGAGAACGATGAAAAGGAAGTCAGGAAATCAATACCATTTTCAGTAGCCCCTAAAAAGATAAAATACTTAGGAACAAATCTGACCAGGGATGTAAAAGACCTATACAAAGAAAACTATAAAACACTACTGCATGAAACCCAAAGGGATCTACATAAATGGAAAAACATACCATGCTCATGCATAGGCAGACTCAACATTGTGAAAATGGCAATTCTACCCAAAGCAATTTACAAATACAACGCAATCCCGATCCAAATACCAGCAACATTCTTCAAAGAGATGGAAAAACTAATCATTCGCTTTATATGGAAAAGGAAGAAGTCCCGAATAAGTAAAGCACTACTGAAGAAGAAGAATAAAGTTGGAGGACTCACACTACCTGACTTGAGAACCTACTATACAGCTACAGTAGTCAAAACAGCCTGGTACTGGTACAACAACAGATACATTGACCAATGGAACAGAATTGAGGACCCAGATGTAAATCCATCCACCTACGGTCACCTGATCTTTGACAAGGGCCCAAAGTCCATCAAATGGGGAAAAGACAGTCTTTTTAACAAATGATGCTGGCAAAACTGGATAACCATTTGCAAAAAAATGAAACAGGACCCATACCTCACACCGTATACAAAAACTACTTCAAAATGGACCAAAGACCTGAATATAAAGCCTAAAACTCTAAAGTTCATAGAAGAAAAAATAGGACCAACACTTCAGGCCTTAATACATGGCATTAACAGGATACAAGCCATAACCATCAATGCACAAACCCCAACAGATAAGCTAGATAACTGGGATCTTCTAAAATCCAACACCTATGCTCTTCAAAAGACTTCACCAAAAGAGTAAAAAGAGAACCTACAGACTGGGAAAAAATTTTTGGACAGTGCAAGTCAGACAAAGGTCTAATCTCCATAATCTACAAGAAAATCCAACACCTCTACAACAAAAAGACAAATAATCCTATCAAAAAATGGGCAAAGGAAATGAACAGACACTTCACCAAAGAAGACATTCAAATGGCTAGCAGACAGATGAGGAAATGCTCGCGATCACTAGCCATTAGAGAAATGCAAATTAAAACCACAATGAGATACCATCTCACCCCGGCATTACTGGCACAAATCAAAAACACTGGAAATAACAAATGTTGTAGGGGCTGCGGGGAGATGGGAACTCTTATGCACTGCTGGTGGGAACGCAAAATGATACAACCATTTTGGAAAATGATATGGCATTTCCTCAGAAAGCTAGAAATAGACATACCATTCGATCCAGCAATCCCACTCCTAGGAATATATCCTAGAGAAATAAGAGTCGTCACTCGAATAGACTTATGCACACCTATGTTCATGGCAGCATTGTTCACAATAGCAAAACGATGGAAACAACGTAGGTGCCCATCAACAGATGAATGGATAAACAGACTATGGTACATACACACAATGGAGTACTGTGCCACGAGAAAGAACAACAATGAATCTGTGAAGCATCTCATAACATGGATGAAACTGGAGGACATTATGCTGAGTGAAATAAAGTCAGTCACAAAAGGACAAATATTGTATGAGACCTCTATTGTAAAAACCCATGAAAAAGTTCACACGCAAAATGTAACAATTTTTGTTGGTTACCAGGGATGGGAGGGGTTGGGGGGTTAATACTAAATAGGCAATAGATAAGTGGTATCTTGGGTGAAGGGTGAGACAGTACACAATACAGGGGAAACTAGCACAACCTGTACAAGGAAAGGTCATGGAAGCTCCATAGACACATCCAAACTCCCCGAGGGACTGAGTTGCTGGGTGGAGGGCTCTGGGGACCATGGTCTCGGGGAATATCTAGCTCAATTGGCATGACACTACTTATAAAGACAATGCTCTACATTCTACCTTGGTGAGTAGTGTCTGGGGTCTTAAAAGCCTGTGAGCGGCCATCTAAGATACTCCACTGGTCTCATCCCTTCGGGAGCAAGGGAGAATGAAGAGAACAGGATACAAGGAAAACATTAGTCCAAAGGACTAATTGTCCACAGCTACCAAGGCCTCCACCAGACTGAGTCCAGTACAGCTCGATGGTGCCCGGCTACCACGCTGACTGCTCTGACCAGGATCACAACAGAGGGTTCTGGACAGAGCTGGAGAAGGATGTAGAGCATAATTCTAACTCACAAAAAAAAAAAAAAAAAAAGACCAGATTTACTGGCCTAAAGGAGATGGGAGAAACCTCGAGAATCTGGTCCCAAGACACCCTTTTAGCTCAGTGATGAAGTTACCTCCGAGATTCACCATTCAGCCTGGGAGTGGACAGCCCCGTAAAACCAAATGGGACTAAAGAGGTACAGTAGTCCAGTGACAAGGGCCAGAAGGCAGAAGGGGACAAGGAAGCTGGTGATAGGGAACCCAAGGTTGAGTAAGGATATTGTTGATGTGTTGTAAGATTGTTAACCATTGTCATAGGGCAACATGCGTAGTAAGTATTAAATGAGAAACTATTTTGTTCTGTAAGCCTTCATCTTAAGTGAGAATAGCAGCACAATTGGAGGAGCGTAGTCAATGTCACTGAACTGTGCATGTAGAAATTTTTGAAATGGTCTATCTTTGGCTATGTGTATTTTCACCAAAAAGAAAAAGGTTGAGAAGTTAGAGGGTTGACATGTTGTGGGGTTGTTAACCAATGTCATAAAACAATATGTTTACTACTGTTTCATGAGAAACTATTTGTTCTGTAAGCCTTTACCTGAAGTACAATAAGATAAAATTTAAAAAAAAAAAAACTGTTGCTGTTGAGTCGATTCTGACTCATAGCGACCCTACTGGACACAGTAGAACTGTCCCACAGGGTTTCCAAGGAGCAGCTGGTGGATTCAAACAGCTAACCTTTTGGTTAGCAGCCGGAGCTCTTAACCACTGTGCCACCAAGGCTCCTAAAGACCTATAATCCACCTGAAATTAAGGGTCAAATTTTATCTGATTTTTCTGTATCATTAGCCAGCCGACTCAGTGGTACCTTTGTCATAAATCATCAAATGTACTTACATGCTTGAATCTTCTTCTGGATTCTCTATTCTATTCTGTTGTCCTGTTGTGTACCTTGAGCCAATACAGTAGTCTTAATTACTGAAAGTGTATAGTAAATCTGGTAGATTTTCTGTTGGAACAAATCTTCCTACTTTGTATTCTTCAAAATGGGGATGTTCTTGACCCTTTTCATTTCATGTAAGTTTTAGAATGAACTTGTAACTTTTTACAGAAACTTTTTATTGAATCTATTGGTCAGTTTGAAAAGAATTGACATCCTTATAATATTCAGTTTACGTGTCCGTTAATACAAACCACCCATCTTTTTTATTTAGCTCTTAAATTTTTTTTTGTTAATAAGATTTTACAGTTTTGTGCCTATAGGTCTTATACATCTTTTATAAATTTACTCATACGTATGTTACATTTTTCGATGCTATTATTAATGGAATCTTTTTTTTTTTTTAACATTTTATTTTCTAACCATTTCCTGCTGGTATATAGAAATGCAGTTGATTTTTCTGTATTGACCTTGTATCTAGCAACCTTGCTAAACTCACTTATTAATTCCAATGATTTATAGATTCTTTTGAATTTTCATTGTGTACAATTTAATCAACCTTTCCCATTCTTATGCCCCCCCCCTCCTTTTTTTCTTTATATTCCTGCCTTACTAAATTGGCAAGGACATCCAATACAGTATTAAATAGATGTGGTGATAGTGGGCATCTTTATATTGTTCCCAGTCTCAAAGGGAAAACTTTTGACATTCAGCATTATGTATGATATAAATTCCCTTCTATTTTTAGTTTACTGAGAGTTTTTATTATGAATTGATGCTGAATTATCTCTTCTGCTGATTATCTTTTATTGTGTGTTGCGAAATTCTGGAAATGGGCCTCACGTTAAGGGTACCTTTTTCCAGAAAGAATTTACCTTTGCCTCTGCCATATGCCTGAGGGATCTGGCAGTCATGGCATTGAGATAATTCAAAGCTGGACTTCAGTTCCTCCTGGGTTGCAGCTGTTTGGAGTACCTACCTAAAGTAAGAGGAGTTTCACCATTGCTAACCCTTTGTGATCACTCAACTCCCCTCCTTTTCCTTATAGTCTTTTGAGACTGTCAGAAATACCATTCGGCCTTCCAGCCTCTCAGCCGTTCCTTCCAGGATTAGCAAATGCCGTGGAGGGGTGGGATGAATGGGGAGGACGAAGCGAGAGGCAGAGAAAGCGGCTGAGTTTACCCTGGGCTGGCACCTCTCTGAGATCCTGGCCTTAAATCATAACTGTTGTTAGCTCTCTGATCCTTTCAGGTTTTTAATTTTTGTTTTTAAATTGTCATCATTTTTCTAGTTAATCCTCAGTGGAGGAGTTGATCTTAGCCTCCCAGTTTTTGAAGTAGAATAATTCATTCCTGTCTTTGCAGTTTTGACTTTCATGAATTTGACAGATTTGTGGATCCGCATCTAAAGTTTTAAGAATTAGTATACATTATGGAAAGCCCTTTGTAAGTAGTGTCATTTGCCTTGTAAACAACTGTTTTTTCCTGAGGTCTTGACTAATTCGTTGATAAACGGTTTTGTTGTGTTTGACAAGTAACAGGTGCTAACATCTTTTGCAATCTTGTCACAGGGAGTAGAAGGTCTAGGTTGCTATGCTCATTAATTAAGTCTAGGAAATTTTATTTCTCCTGTGGCTAATCATTTACGTTTGACATGATCATCATCTGTGTCTCTGGTCTCCCTGCTTCCACTTTGTCTTCTATAGCCTGTTTTTCACACAACAGTCACAATTTTAAACATAGTTCAGATTATGTTATTTCTCTGCTCAGTTAGACTCTGAGGACTTTCCTTCTGACTCAAAGTAAACTCCAAAGCTCTTAGTGTAGGCCAGAAGATCTTACATGATCTGACCTCATGCTGCCTGTTTGACCCCACCTCTTACCTGTTTCTCCCTGCTCACTCTGCTGTAACCATAGAAGTCACCTTGTTTTTCCTGAATACTACAAACATGCTCCTGCTTCTTGTCCTTTGCCATTTCTCTCCTAGGTACGCTCCTTCTCTAGGTATTCACGTGATTGGCTATTTCACCTCCTTCAGGCCTCTACTTATATACCATCTTATCAGAGAGAGACCTTCCCTGAACACATTACAAATAATTGCAGCATCTCTCCTGTCACTCTTTATCTCTCTCAACTTACTCTGTTTTTCTTTATAGCACTATCATCTCCTGACATAGTATATATCAGTATGTTTATCTGTTCATTTTCTGTTCCCTTCTTCTAGAGTGTAAACTCCATGAGAGCAGAAACCTTTGTACCTTTTAGGCACTACTACTGTAGCCTCAGTATGTAAAACAGTACCTGGCACATGGTAGGCCCTAAATTATTATTATTATTTAGTAAACAAATCTGTGGCTACTGTAATGTTTTTATTTCATGCCTACAGACTGTTCTGAAATGCTGAGCCTAAGTAGCTAAGTTGAATAACAGTAAAACATGGAAACTTTTACCAGCAGACATGACTGAGACCTTTCACACATAGTAAGAGAGCAGATTGGAGCCCAGAGCACATCTGGCCTTGAAGATAATGGTAAAAGGTTTCTTTTCATATAGTGATAGTGATGATAAGGGCCCCACCTTTCTGATTTTAAAAATGAACGAAACACAAATTAGGAATTGATTATAGAGGGAAAATATCTGGCCACACAGAAGAATATTTGGTTGAATAAAATATGTGTATTTTAATGGGATATAAGGCGTTTTAATAAATTCAGCATTTTGACTCTTAATATTTGGGATTTGACTCTTCTATTATAAGATTTAATAAAGTTAATGTTTAAAATAGTAGTTTCAGCTAGAAAGGATGTCAAAATCATCTAGGGATATTTTTCTAACTCTGTATGCTTGTACCTTACTTCCCTTGCCCTTCCACCAACTAAAAAAAAAGAAACAAAACTCAGAGTGAGGCATGGGGTATAAGTTATGGTTTAAAAAAGTTACACAAGTATTTTTTGTCTTTCTTAAACACATCTGGTTGAGTACCATGGCTCTAAAGTGAAGACCTTAATCATTGGTAGGTTAGGGCCAAATCTGTACCACAGGGACAACAGTTACCAGTTTCCTGAATGTTTTGTATGTGTGAGTGCTTAAAATATAGGCAGTCCCCGGATTACAAACGAGTTCTGTTCTTAAGTCTGTCTTTAAGTCGAATTTGTACCTAAGTCGGAACAGTTAGGTATGGTTCATATCTAACATTAGTTAGTCATATGCTTGTCTTACTATATATGGGCAATCCCTGGATTACGAATGAGTTCAGTTCTTAAGTCTGTCTTTAAGGTTATTGGTATGTTAAGTCAGAACAATTCAGTCGTGGGAACTACTGATCTAGTGGAAAGATCGTAGGCTGTGGAGTTAGCAGACTGGTTTACATTCTTTCTCTGCTGTGGTTCTGAGGTTTCTCCTCCCTAAAATGGGGATGTGGATACCTGCCTGTCTCTTAGGGTTCTGAGGATTGACTGAGGTAGTGTATACATGATGGTATAGTGCCAGATATGTAATAAAAGCTGAAAAAATTTAGTTTCCTTTCTTCTTTCTTCTTATAGTAATGATACAGTAGTGGTTGGGAGTAGAGGGAATCTCAGGTAACGTTACTGTGTAAACCCAAGAGAAAAAAATGAAGAAAGAAAGGGGCTTTGGCAGTCCACAGTTTGATGAACCTTCTTAGTAAGGCATTATGGCATAGTGCCTTGTACATATTTGGAATTTAATAACTATATATTCATTTTACATTATTTGAAAATGTTGCATATTGGAGTTAATATGTTTGAGTCAGGCAATGAACAAAATGCTATGGTAATGAATCAGCATTTTTTATTCTAATGAATCAGTTTAGCCAAATATTAAAAGTATATTTCCCAGTCTCATTATTTATATTTATACTTATATGATAACTCAAATTTGTGTCCTTTATGGTTTTAAAATGTTTTTACACATTATGACATTGATGCTTCTTACTATATGTAGTATGTACAATGCATGCTAATATTTCCATTTTGCAGATGAGAGAAAACTGAAGCCAAGATGATTAAGGGACTAGCATAGTCACTGGTTGGTTCATAAGAACCAGATCTTATGATAACTGGTATAGTTATCTTTTGTTTTTGTTGCTATTATTTACAACAAAGACAACTTTATTAGGACATAGTATATTTTAAGCATTTTACTTTTCTCTCTTGCTTCCTGTAAAACATTTTTATCCTTATTCTTATAAACTGGTAGTTTTATAAAAGAGTGAATGATTTCCTCAAGGTGACATTAACGACCTTGTAGTTCTGAAGCAGAATAGTATATCTAATCAGTAAACTCCCTTGCTTGCCCTGAAATACAATGACAGGAATTGTTGCCATGGCCATTGGATAAAATCAGGCAAACAAAATCTTTCTTGGTGGTGTAGACAATTGGAGTAGATGACCCAAATTTTTCCAGGTTTATGAGCAATGGAGTTTTGGATTTATATATTTCAGAGAACCTTCATCAAATTGCTTTATAAAATTTTGGAGATTTCCATGTAAAGTAATTCTAGTGGTCTAAGCTTATACAAATCAACTTCCATTTGGTGTTTTATATATAAGGCTGTTTTGAGGACAAACAATATATATGAATTTTATATATAAATAATTTATTATAAATTACTATTATAAAGCTATATGTTATATAAATATATTTACATATATATTTATATAAAATTTACATATATGTAAGATTAGTGTCTTAAATATACAATTTTCAATTAGATATGGACTAGAACCTTTGGTAATAGGTGTTGTCTCTATAATTAGCTACCAAGATACCAGGCTAGGTTGTGATCTAACGCAGTTGCTTTTGGTAAATGTCTTTGCTATAAAAAAGTGTGTGTGTGTGTTGGCGGTGGAAGGTGACCAATCCCCAGCCCACCTGGATGGATTATGTACATTCATCATTCCCCATAATTGAACTTGGCTAATTGAGAACTCATTTTACTTGAAAACTTTAAAGTGAGGCTAATGCAGCACTGTAACAGGCAGCAAAAGTGTGCACTTTGCTGTTTGAAAGAACATTTTTATAATATATTGTCAGTCTTATGAGATCTAGCTGAGAAACATAAATCTTCTAAGAGAGAGATTGGTAAATGCACCCATCAGTGTTTGATTATCATAAAGAGTGCACCTTATAGAATCTACTTTGGAGAATTAATTTTAGAACTATTTTAGATGCAGAGCTATGTCTTCAAATAGATCAGATATTCACTGTATATCTATACAGTGAACATTTGATATATTTGAAGACGTGGCTCTATATCTAAAATAGTTTATATATAACAAAAATGGAGCAACTCTTATTGGGTAAACAGGCATGAGGGATCCCCAGGTACTGTTAGTAAATTGGACTGTTCATATTCCTCTCAATTCCTAGAAACCTGTCTGCCACTCTTAGGGTTCTATACCACTTCTTAGTAGTTCAAGTAAGAAAAGAAGAGTCTTGACTTCAAAAATATGCTAAAGGAAAATAATTATTTTACCTTAGTGAGCAATTTAAAAATAATACACCAGTTAAATAGATATGTAAATACTTTTAAGATCAAGAGATGAAACATATTTGTTAATACCTGCCATCTAGATTTGCGTAGATCTTTTAAATTATCTTCCTAAAATTTATGTGAAAATGTTGGTTGTTTTTCCTTTGAAAAGATCTTATAATTATAAGTAACATGTCTTTTAATTTAAAAACCTAAATAATGTGTGTTGGGGGGGAAACACCCAGTTTCCATTTGAGCGGAATTTATGTGTAAGTTTTTGATTTTCTTGTAATATGAGTAAATAGACATAGTTTCTTTCCACAATGAATTTAGCTATAAAAGGAAGATCAAACTTTGTGTAACTATTTTCCCAAACCAGTAGAAACAAGCTCTGGCTTAATCTCTATTTTGAGTTACTGGTTAACTTCTCCTCTGTAGGGTCGCTGTGGGTAGAAATCGACTTGATGGCAGTGGGTTTGGTTTTTTTTTTTTTTGTTGTTTGTTTTTTTGTTTTACCATCAAGTAAGTGTGGGTAGTCAGAATTGACTCAACAGCACATAACAACAATTGATAATTGTACAAAGCTTTGGATAGATCCATGGTGAAATTTTCATCTGTGTAGAATAAATCCTTCTAGTGAGCATGCCTCTGTTGTCAAATCTTCATGCCATTACTGCTAATGAAATACAGATGTTAAGCTAAAAGAATACTTGTCTAGGTTTTTGACACTAATTGTAAAAGCTAACTATCATGGTTTACAAATGACCAGATGTATCTTTATTTCAAGGAAATACAAAGATACAGTAAGTCCCAGGTTACTAACTTCTGATTTACAGACAACTCTTGCCCTTTAGTGTTACGTAAATTTGCCCTCACTTTGAAACTCTTGAACCAACCCCTGCTCACAACGAAGTCATCACAGTCACCTTCACTTGCTGCACACGTAGCTTTTAAATCACTGGAAAGTTTTCCAGCCTTTTCTTGCACTAAAGTAAGGCTAAATAAGAACGGTATGCATCTGTTCTGACTTACCTACAAATTCAACTTAAAGACACGGTTAAGAATGGATCTCTTCATAACCTGGGTACTGCCTGTACTTTATTTATTCACAATAGTAGGTGAAGAAGTAAAAAAAAAAGATTTTGAATCTGGGTTTTCACTACTTACTAAGATTCAGTTTCATAATTTTTGGAAAAAAAGTATGTATTTTTTCCCAGGGGGTTGTACTATAATGTGCTGTTGGCAAAGTGGAATGAACAGAGAATACAGTCAGAGTCCTGGGATCTGTTCTAAGTTCTTGGAGGCTAGAATAAAGCTCCCCATAAAGACTTGGAAGTTTTGGCTGAAAGAGCTAGCACATTTCAATATTTCTACAGTTTCAGTCCTTGATTGGCACTTCTAACTTTGTGGACTTGAATATTTCTCTGTAAAATGGAGGTAATAATAATTGCTCCAGAAAGTTGTTGTTAGTCATAATTAATTAAGGGAAAATATGTTGTAAATTACAAAGTTACAAAGGTTAGTTATAGTTATAGAGATGTGTACAGTGTTATTTTATTATTATTTGAAAAGCTTAAGATCTTGAACCCAGATCTTGTAATTCCAAGTTAGGACTCTATAAGTGGCCAAATGTGTCCATTTTCCCAGGATAATTGTAATTCTGTATTGGCAAGTCTCTGGTGAAAGTTCTAGCACATTTTATTTGCAGCATCTAGTGCAAATAAACTGTTTTTTGAATTATCACATCTGAAGTCAGCTGCTGGTGGTTGGTGCCCAGAATAAAATATTTTGCTTAGTGATATGTCTAGAGTTTATAAAAGGATAACCCCAGACTGGAAAATTATATCTCTCAGCCCAGCCAGTTTATATATTACATATTGAGGAGTATGTAAATGGTTAAGGAAAGATTTCATATTGACTTACCAGGTAGGATTTTTATATAGAAAAAAATTGGTTCAAGTTAATATCAAAGACTGGATGGAGGTGGGTAGGAAAGTGAAAGAAGAGCTTTGGGGTATTACAGGAGAAGGAAGGATGTAATTTACACTGCTTCAGGGATGAAAAGGAGGGAAGAGAGTAGAGAGGTAAGGAGAAGGAGAGTGAGACAGAGTATATAAAGAAAATTTTTATGCTGATGCTAATTGTATTTTGCAGGAGTATTGATGCTGCCTCTTTTTCCTCCTTTAAATGTGTTGCCCTGAATTACCAGGCACCTTCAGCTTTTTGGTACCTAGAGAAGCACAAAAGTCTCCCAGACTTGGACCATTTGCTTGGGCTATTATTGCTTTATGGTATCTGCCTTCGGTAGGAAATATTTAAGGGCTTTTTCTTCAGTCCTGCAGTCTGATACCTTAGAAAACAGAACTGAGTTTCCATTTGAGGAAAAGATTTATGTACAGTGTTTTGTGTTGTGAAGACATGTTTCTAGGATATCCTCTCGTGTGGTCACAGTACTGGACCAGACCAGGACCCATGGAGAAGAGGAGTACAGAGACCTGTGTTCCTGCGTCCTAACTATCCAGTATATGTAGGTTAAAATGAAAACATACTTTGGACTGAGTCCAGTACAGCTAGATGGTGCCCGGCTACCACCACTAACTGCTCTAACCAGGATCACAACAGAGGGTTCTGGACAGAGCCAGAGAAGGATATAGAACATAATTCTAACTCACAAAAAAAAAAAAGACCAGATTTACTGGCCTAAAGGAGACTGGAGAAACCCCGAGAGTATGGCCCCCAGACACCCTTTTAGCTCAGTGGTGAAGTTACCTCCGAGGTTCACTGTTCAGCCTGGAAGTGGACAGCCCCATAAAACCAAATGAGACTAACAAGGTACAGTAGTCCAGTGACAAGGGCCAGAAGGCAGAAGGGGATAAGGAAGCTGGTGATAGGGAACCCAAGGTTGAGTAAGGATATTGTTGATGTGTTGTGAGATTGTTAACCATTGTCATAGGGCAACATTTGTAGTAACTGTTAAATGAGAAACTATTTTGTTCTGTAAGAGTTCATCTTAAGTGAGAATAACAGCACAATTGGAAGAGCGTAGTCGATGTCACTGAACTGTGCATGTAGAAATTTTTGAAATGATGTATCTTTGGCTATGTGTATTTTTACCAAAAAAAAAGGTTGAGAAGTTAGAGAGTTGACATGTTGTGGGGTTGTTAACCAATGTCATAGAACAACATGTGTACTACTATTTTATGAGAAACTATTTGTTCTGTAAGCCTTCATCTGAAGTACAATTAAAAAAAAAAAATGAAAACGTACTTTACTAACCTTAGTCACTCATCTGAATTGATGATAAAAATGGCTTTGGGGCTTAAATGCTCCATGATTTTAACTTTTTAAAAAGTTAACTGTTTAATGACATTATGATGATATTCTTGTAAAATTTTGAGTAATGCAAGGATTGAATTAGTATCAAAGGACATCTTCAATAATTTTGTGTAATATAATCAAGTCTTTGACTTTTGCTCTTGTAAAGTTTATAAAATTTAAACTATTTAAAATTATGACAGTATTGTAGTCTTCATTTGGGTTTACAATAATGTAAATTAAGATATATAACTTTTTGTTTTGCATGTATATTTTTTCTAATATATAATGAAAATATTTAGGTGTAATGAGTTATGGTTAAGATTAAGTCATATAATCTTAATTCATCTAAGAGCTGCCCCATTCCTCATTTATTCCATTTTTTAAAAATAGTTTACAAATGAAAAAGCCATGTTAATGTCTTGGCATTAAACACTATTTCTTAGAAATCAGGAAATTCCTAAGTTATAGTTCCTATAGCAACCACATCAACATTATTTCTGTGTGTATAGTAATTATTTCACTTTTTCTATTCTATATTTGTAGATATACATACATATATATATATACACCTTTAAAATGCTGTATGTGCCAAGTTAAGCAAGTATTTATTAAGGTAGGGCTGTAAACCTTGGAATTTCCTGACTTTTAACTTCCTACTTTGCTTTGGTGGGCTAGATAATGCAATTTAATTTATATAGTTAGTATAAATATATTTGCATTCAAAGAGCTAGTGGGTATTTTCAACCATCATACTGTGAATACCTTAGAGGAAAAAAAAAAAAAAGACTAATTTGCTCACTTTTACTGATTTTATTTGACTCCACTTTTCCCCAGTCACCCAAGCACCTTCTGTATTGAATTTCTCAAAGACCTCCAAACATCATCTTCTGCTCTTTTGCATATTTTGTTCCCTCTGCTGTCCCTTACTCACTTTGCCGTCTAGGAAAGATTTACTTATCTTTTAAAATTTAAATGCTGCCTATTCTTTCCTTATTCTCTAAGTCTTCGTCAGTGCTATATGCCTGTTTCACTTTGAACATGCTTTGATTTGTTGATTTATCTCTCAGCTCACAGTGGAACAGCTTTGTTACATTTTTCGTCTTTCTCCCTTAGTATTTAACGTTCCACACAGCACACAGTGGGTGCTCAATAAATGTTTGTTAGGTGAAATAAAATTTATTCATGGATACTTCACTATTATATTATTCAGGTAACATGATCATCTGCCATAGCTTAAAAAAATAGGATTCAGGACGGTATACATTATGGTTGAGAGTTACTGAAGCCGTGTATGTTTTATGCCTGTAAAAGAAATATCTTAATTTAAAATAATATCTCAATTGCTATTTTCCTAATGCTTTAATATATATTTCTGTGTGAAGCAAGTTAGAGATAAGGAAAGTGAGGTGAAAATGAGCCAACTGCCTAGTTTAGAGTCTTGCAAATGAATGATGGAGCTGAAATTAGAAATTACCTTTTTTAAAAATAAGGAGCCCTGGTGGTGTAGTGGTTAAGCACTTGGCTGCTAACTGAAAGGTTGGCGGTTTGAACCCACCAGCTGCTCTGCCAGAGAAAGACGTGGCAATCTGCTTCCATAAAGATCACAGCCTTGGAAACCCTATGGGCAGTTCTACTCTGTCCTATAGGGTCGCTATGAGTTGGAATCAACTCGATGGCAATAGGTTCTTTTTGAATTGCCTTCCTTTACTCTTTCCAGTATTATAAAATCAAGTAGACAAATATTTATTTATTGAGTCCCTACTATACAACAAAGGAGCCCTGGTGCAACACAATGGTTAAGTCCTCACTTGCGCACCGAAAGGTTGGCAGTTTGAACCCCCCCACTGCTCCACAGGAGAAAAGACCTGGCGATCTGCTCCTGTAAAGATTACAGCCTAGGAAACCCTATGGGGCATTTCTACTCTGTCCATGGAGTTGCTGAGTTGGAATCTTCTAGGTGGCACACAACAACAATAATAAGAACAACTCAGTAACAACAACTGTGCAACAAACATTGTGTTAGATCTGAGACTGTAAGTTCTCATCCATCTCCAAGATTCTGTGATTAATTAGTAAGATATAAGCCTTAAATAAAACTTGTTTTAAAATTGTTCTAAAGTACGTGGTTACATTAAATATATGAATTTACTGTAAAATTATTATAAAATTATTGCATATTAAATAAAATACAACAAAATTGTAAAATTTTCAATGGACACTATGTTGTACCTCCTGAAGATACCAAAATTATATCAGTGTGTACATCTGCACATGCACATACACATATGTGTGCATATTTATAATTTTTTAATTGACATATAACTGTAATGTGGGTGATGCCCTTTTTGTGAGCTTCTGTCTCTACGAAAATTGCATCATTCTAATTCCTAAGAAGCACTTAAAAATGACAGCACCAAGAAATACAAACATCTTTAGCAAAGTTTGTTTTCTAGCTTAGATAAGAACTTTTGATGTTGATTCTACTTTTCCGAGTAGCCTTAAGACAAATTGGTTTTATAATAAGACTTTAACACAAGGTTTGATGCCCTAGAATATTCTCAGTAGTAGTTAATGACAGTTGATAAAAATAGCCATTAGAATGTATTCATATAAACACCTTCCATTCCAAAGAGTTAGAAATGATGGTATGGTATGCATTAACCGTTCAAATGCAGTGGATATATTTTACTCTGTAATATACCTGGACGTATGTCCAGAGACATGTGGATTTCAGGTACTCTATTTTATACGGATACAAAGTAAACATTTTTCTTCATGTATTTGTCTTAGGCATGTAGTGCTGCTGTAACAGAAATACCACAGATGGATGGCTTGAACAAACAGAAGTTTATTCTCACAGTCTAGTAGGCTGGAAGTCTGAATTCAGGGCATCAGCTCCAAGGGAAAGACTTTCTCTCTCTGTTGGTGTCGGGCGGTGGAGGGGGTCCTTGTCATCAATCTTCCCCTGGACTGGGGGGCTTCTCTGCACAGAAACCCCGGGTCCAAAGGACGCGCTCTGCTCCTGGCACTGCTTTCTTGATGGTATGAGGTCCCCATGTCTCTCTGCTCGCTTCTCTCTTTTATATCTCACAAGAGATTGGCTTAAAACATTATCTAGTCTTGTAAATCTCATCAGTATAATTGCTGCTAATCCATCTCATTAACATCACAGTGATAGGATTTACAACACATAGGGAAATCACATCAGATGACAAAATGGTAGACAATCATAAAATGCTGGGAATCATGACCTAGCCAAGTTGATACACATATTTTTGGGGAGCACAATTCAGTCCATGACAGTATTACACTGTGCTTTTGGCCCTGTGTTTATCCATGTAATTTTATGATTCCATGACCAAAATAAAATAGCTGAAGGAGAACTAATTTAAAATTAATATTTTCCTATAGAAGTTCCTAAAAGAGCTGAGCTAGAATTCTCCACTCTTCCCACAGAATTATTTCCTGAAATAATATACAATAGTATATAACTAACCATTAGTAAATATAGTCTTATGAACTTCCTCAAAAGAAATTCTCAGATCCTTTTTTATCTTTTGTTACTGAAATAAATTGAAGGGAAATTAAAAATAAACAAGCCTCCCCCTTACCTTAACTTCATGATTTCAAAAATATGAGATTTTTAAAAGGTTTTATTAATTAAAAAATATGTAATGCTTTATTTATCTTGCTTGATAAAAACAGAAGACTTGTCAGAGTTAATCAACAGCAGGTATTTATTAAGACACTTTTATCAAGCTCTATGCTACGCCATGTTGAGTTTTCAAAAGCATAATACACGTTACCCTCAAGAAGTTTATAACATAGTAAAAAAGATTAAATACACATAAAACTTTTAATGTATGATTAAGTCATAAAGTAGTAAAACATTAAGTGTCCCAGGAGTTAAAGAATTTTAAAACTTAAAGATATTTTAGGCATAATCTAATTCAATATGTCATTTTACTAATGAGGAAAGAGAAGTCTGAAATGGTTGTTACCTCAAAACTGTGTGCAGAGTCACACTACTGGTTAATGTCAGAACCAGGGATACAACCTGCATTTCCTGACTTCAGACTAGTACTCTTTCCATTTTTAAGCACTGATGAGCCTGTATAGATTGGGCTTGAACTCATAGAGGAGACAGGCATTGAAACATATGGGTAGTTACTGGGGAGAAGAGCTGGTATTCTGTGATGGAGGAAACAATACTTTGGGAGAATATGGAAGCTTAGAAGATCTGGGAAAAAACAAAGGAAATGGCCTAATGAGAGTGGAAGGCACACAGTAGTAATTAATTTTAGTGAGTTAATTAGATAATATGAGAATGAAGGATTGAAGTAAAGTAAGACCAGGGACAGGATAACAAGTAGGTTGGATTGTTACAAACCTAAGGTTGTGGTAGTAGGAATGAAGTAGAAAATGCAAATCCATAAGATATTTTTAGGGGGAAAATGATAGGACTAGAAGGCAGTTTTATATAGCTAATAAAGGGAAGAAGAGGGTAGAAGAATGGTATTCCCATGAACAGAGATAAAATAATTTGGAAGGAGGACTAAGATGAATTGAGTTTTGTGTGTGAAATTAAGATTGTTTCAGTTATAAGAGATTTTGGAAATCATCTTATCCATGCTGAATTTGGGGATAATATTAGGCCATTCAACTGAATATATCACTAGGGGATATGGACATATAGCAGTGCAATGAAAGGGCCAAAATACAGATTTTGGAATCTTATCTGTATGATCTGTTGAAATTGTCAAGAATATGTAGGCTAAAGGAATAAGGGTAGAAAAACCATAAAAGATAAAGGATGGGAGATATTACCTACAATTGAAGGGAAAAGGGAGAAGTAGAGTAGCTAAAAAAAGAGATAGAAATGAATGAATTAAAAACGTAGGGGTGTAGTTTAGAGCAAGATGGCAGTGTGAGCATCTGCATGCTTCCGATCCCAACAAATATACAATTAGAACAAAAAAAAAAAAAAAGGACAAAACCACAAGTGGAAACTGGCAGAACCAACTGTCAGAACTCTGGAAACCAGTCAAAGGGTTACAGTAACTAAGAGAAAGCTGAATCAAGACAAAGGCAACATCTAAATGGTAGGAAGGCTTTGGTTTTCTACTTCCCAGTGCCCCATTCCCTCTCCAGCTTGGTGTGGGCATCTTAAAACAGTAGTGGCCCACACTCCCAGAGACAGCCTGGTCTCTGACTTCAGACAGAGCAGAGCAGACTTTAGAAAATTATTGTGTATATCTGTTTTAACCAGTCTGGGGGCTGTCTGAAGGACTGAAACAAAGTACTTGTCTTGGTTTGGCCTGTCTCAGCGCTTATGCAGGCCTGAGGGTCAGTAGGCAACGACCTAAGGCTGTAACCACCTATATTCTCCTGGGACTAAAGAGTGTGATTAAAGCATCTGAGAGGCACTGTGGTAGTTAACTTAGCTAGGCTGTGATTCTTAGTGGTGTGGCATGTGCTCTTCCATAATATAATTATCTTCCATTTATGTAAGCAGTCAGTCAGTCAAAAGGAGTTTCCAGTAAAGAGAAATTGTAAAAAGAGACCAAACAGAAATACTGGAGCTGAAAATAAAACTGAAAAGAAAAATTCACTAGAGGGGTTCAACATCAGATTTGTGCTGGCAGAAGAAACAGTTAACAAACTTGAAGATAGAACAATTGAAGCTATCAAGCCTGAGGAGCAAAAAGGAAAAAGGATGAAGAAAAGTGAACAGAACCAAAGGAACTTGTGGTGTACCATCAAGTGTGTCAACATATGCATTATGGGAGTCCTTGAAGGAGAAAAGAGAGAGAAAGGGAAAGAATATTTGAAGAAATAATAGCTGAAAACTTTTCCAAATTTGATGAAAGACGTGAATCTACACATCCAAGATGGTCAGTGAACTCCAAGTAGGATAAACCCAAAGAAAGCCACACCGAAACACACTACATTTAAACTCTTGAAGACCAAAGATAAAGAGAGGCTTTTGAAAGCAACAAGAGAAAAGTGAATCCTCACATACAAAGGGTTCTCCATAAGATTAAGCACTGATTTCTCCTCAGAAGAATGGAGAAAGGGATGCCAGAAGGCAGTGGGATGACATAATTTAAAGTGTTGAAAGAAAAGAAAGGTCAACTAAGAAGTCTCTACCTGGCAAAACTGTTCTTCAAAAATGAGGATGAAATTAAGACATTGCCAGACAAACAAAATCTGAGAGTTTGTTACCCTGAGACCTGCCCTACATGAAATGCTAAAGGGAGCCCTTCAGGTTGAAATGAAATATAGTAGACAGTAACTCAAAGCCGTATGATTCTAGTAAAGGTAGTTTCATGGGTAAATATAAAGGTGAGTTTTACTGTACTTTTGGTTTGTAACTCCACTTGTTATATCTTACATGGGTTAAAAGAGAAATGAATAAAAATAATTATAAATTAAGCTTATTGGGCACACAGTGTATACAGATGTAATTTGTGACACGACCACCATAAAGAGGGGTAGAGGAGCAGTTTAAGAACAGAGTTTTTGTATGTTAGTAATGTTAAGTTGGAATTCATTTGAATTAGGTTGTTATAAATTTGGGATGTTAAGTGCTGTATTTGTAGTAATAGAGATACTACAAATAGGTGACCTTAAAGAGCGGAAATTTATTTTCTCATGGATAAGGAGGCTAGAAATCTGAGTTCAAGGTGTAGCTCTAGAGGATGGTCATTCCTTGTTGGTAACCCTAGGAGTTCCTTGGTTTTCCTATGCATTCCTTGGTTCCTGTTTTCCCCTTTATGTGTTTCTGTGTCTGTTTTGCTCTTTTCATAATTCAGACGTGATTAGGTTTAGGACTCACCCTCTTCTGGTATAATCTAATTACCATAACAAAACAAAACCCTATTTCCAAAACCCTATTTCCATCCACAAGTACTGGGGCCAAGACTTCAATACATATTTTGAGAGGACACAGTTCAATTCAAACAGATGTTAAATGGAATCCCCCATGGTAACCACAAAGAAAATATCTAAAAAATATACACAAAAGAAGAAGAAGGGAATCAAAATGGTTCACTACAAAAAAAATCAACTAAGCACAAGCATAGGTAGTATTGTAGGAAATGAGTGTCATTAGTCATTAGGAAAATGCAAATCAAAACCACAATGAAGATACTACTTCGTATCCACTAGGATGGCTATTATCAGAAAAAAAGAAAACAGCAAATGTTGGTGAGGATGTAGAGAAATTGGAACCCTTATTCATTACTGTTGAAAATGTAAAATGGTATAGCTGCTATGAAAAACAGTTTGATATTTTCTCAAAAAGTTAAACTATGAGCCAGCAGTTCCACTTTTAGGTATATAACCAAAGATTTGAAAGCAAGGACTCAAACAGATAATTGTACACCTTTGTTCATTGCAGCACTTTTCACAATACCCCAAAGATGGAAAAACCGAAGTGTCCATCAGCAGATGAATGGATAAACAAAATGTGGTATATGCATACAGTGGAGTATTATTCAACCATAAAGATAAATGAAGTTCTGATGCTATGACGTGGATGAACCATGAAAATGTTATGCTAAGTGAAATGTCAGACACAAAAGGACAAATACTGTTTGATCCCACTTTTATGAAATGTCTATAATAGATGCATAGAGGTGAAAGTTTATCAGTGGTTACTAGAGGCTGGGGGTGTGGGATAGGGAGTTATTGCTTAAGGGGCACAATATGATGAATGTAATTAATGTCACTGAATTGTACACTTAAAGCTGGTTAAAATGGCAATTTTTTGTTATATGTATTTTACAATTAAAAAAACAAATCTACTGGAGGTTGTGCTCCACCAAAACTGAGGATTAAGAGACTTATAAACCTATCAACCAATTATATCCTGATTCAAACTGTAAAATACATATTTATGAGATAATTAGGAGATCTGAACTCTGGATATCTGATTATATTAAGAATTATTATCAATTTTTTAGGTGTGATAATGATATTTTGTTTATGTTTTAAAAGAGTTTTTATATTTTAGCTGTAAAATGAAATATTTATAGAAAAATAAATGTAGATGTGGCAAGGGAATGGTTAAGAGCACCATGGGCTTTGGTCTAAGGCAGACCTAGGTTGGAGTCCCTCCTCTACCTCCAGCTAGCTTTGTTACAAGTTGTCATTGTTAATTCTTGTTTTACGCCAGCTGTAGAAAGGAGTGGTATACCACCCACATTATACGTAAGGGTGTCTGTGAGCATTAAAATACACCCAGTAAAGAGCTTCACTCAATGCTTGGCACATATGTATACTCAATAAATGTTATGTGATATTTAGGACCATAGAATCTACAAATAATAAAGAGATGTTACTGATTCTAGAAAACAAAATAAGAAACAGGGAACATCTGAAAGATGGGTTTTGGGCAAAGCAGTATAATAGAAGTCATAATGCAGTTTAATCAGATACACATTTATATGCAGGTTGTATAATGCTGAATTAACTTTGAATAGAATTAGGAAGATTCCAATACAAATAATAAGAACCAGGGAAGCTTTTATTGTTGTTCTTGATATTAAAAGGATTGCTGTTGGGTGTTAATGAGGGTATTAATGTAGGATTTTAGATTTTCATTTGAGAGTTGTCTGTTTCAATTATATGTACAGTAAAACCTGTGAAAGCTGGAACCCGTTTAAGGCGGAAACCTGTTACAGAAGGAAAACGCAAATGTTTTTTGCTAAAAGGAGTTGATAGAAAAGCAGTAAGACTTCACCCTGTCAAAGGCAGAAAAGTTTCAAGGTCCATCGAGTTCCGGCTCTCACAGGTTTTACTATATAAACATTTTGAGTGGAATGTACCTTATATTCAGGCTTATAAAAATCATTTGGATATGGTTTCAAACTGAATAATATACCTGAATTTCTAATTGCCACTACTCCATTGCATTTAATATCTTCACCATATTGCTTCTCCAGTGAAGGTATTGATGTATTTTTTGTTTAGGCCCTTGGCCATTGAAATAAATAGGAGAAGCAAGTATTTTTCTACTCCAATTTTTTTTATTTTTGTATTATTCTTGGAGTAATGGATTTACTTTTTCGCACAAGACTCTAATGGTGCCTCGCATTTTTAGTATTTGCCTAAATGAGAGTACAATTTATGAACTTTTCTATTAGCAATACATTCATAAGTGTTTCAGAAATCAATAACTTTTATCTTTTAGTGACCTCTAATCTTAAAACTCATTTGAAAAATAAATGTAGAAAAAACCCAAGAGAAAAAAACAAAAATTCCTGGCCAGAAAAATTTTGGAAAACTATTTTTATGAATTCACCTCTTTTGACTTGGAGATTTTTAGGGAGGATGGGGTTATGTATACTGTAGGAGCCCCTGGGTGGCGCAAAGAGTTAAGTACTTGGCTGCTAACTGAAAGGTTGGCGATTCAAGTCCATCCAGAGACTACTTAGAAGAAAGGCCTGGCAATCTACTTTTGAAAGGTCATAGCCATTGAAAACTCTTTGGAGCACAGTTCTACTCTGACACACATGGGGTCACCATGAATTGGAACTGACTTGATGGCAACTGGTTTGGTTTTGGTCGTATGTATATTGTTGTATCATATCAGCTACTGACTATATTTTTATTCTTGTCATATTAGCAAATATTTTTAGTTGTCATTTTGAGGAGAAAATGGAGAATGTTAAGAAAAATTTATTCTTGCTTTGCCTCCTTTTTTAATCGCAAATTTATTTTCTTAGGTGTACTTCTCTCTTGATTAAGTTGAGGTCTCTAGATGTGTAGTAGTATGAGGGTTCATAGTCTGTGGGCTTGTAAACACTGACTTTTATGCCTGTGAGGTGTTTACCATTCTCCTTATTATAGACCAAGATTATGCTTTATATCTCTCATCTTCTGAAATTGTATGAAGTAGCAGTATTAAGTAAATTAAACTAACGTAGTAGTTTGTCACGAATATGAGAGAAATTAGTAAAAATTAGAGTAGTTTAAACCTATGTACAATATTGTTGCTAGATTTTCTCAGTCACAGATGTAAAAAACATAAAAAGCATAGTTAACATAAAGATCCATATGAAGAAAGAAGAAAATAATAGGAATCTGTTTAGTTGAATTCAATAAAACATTTTTAGAGAACCATCATTTTAAAAAAATCTCTGATTTTAATACTGCTGGTCTCAGGACTACGCTTTGAGAACCACTGTTAAAGATGATGGTAGAACCATATGATATCATCAAGATGAGAATAAGAAACAAGATTCTTAATGTAAGAAAGTGGTCTTTAACTTCTGGCATCCATGGTCTTACTTACCATGGTGGCACATGTGTTATAAAACTGGCTAGAATCTCAGCATTTCTTCATTTAAACTTTCCAGTATATTCTTTCTTTTATTCTGTAAATATTTATTAAACATCTACTATGTGCTAGTCATATTTAAAGAGTCCCTGGGTGGCACAGACGGTTAAGTGCTTGACTGATAGTTGAAAGGTTGGCAATTTGAACTCACTTAGAGGCACCTCAGAAGACAGTTGCCTGGAAGACAGTCACAACCTTGAAAACCCTATGGAGCAGTTCTACTCAGCACACATGGGGTCACCTTGCATCAGAATTGACTCAAGGGCAACTAAGAATAACAGGCATATTTAGCGCTGGAGATAAAGAGTAAGACAGACACAGCTCCTGACCTCATCGAGCTTACATTCTCTTGGGGGAGATATAGTCAAAAACAGGTAAACAGGAGCATTATGTAGTTGCCAGTTGAAATATGTCATATTAAGGACATACATAAGGGCAAGAAGATAAAAGAAAGAGAGGAAACTATGTTAAATATGGTGGTCTCTGAGGAGGTGACATTGAAGTTAAGACCCAAAGAAGAGAACAAATGAGCTCTGTTAAGAGGAGGAGAGACTGGGGACCGTAGTCTCGGGGACATCAAGGTCAGTTGGCTTGACATAGTTCAAAAAGAAGATGTTCTACCTCCCACTTTGGTGACTAGCATCTAGGTCTTAAAAGCTTGCAGGTGGCCATCTAAGGTACATCTATTGGTCCCCTCCTGAGTCCGGAGCAAAGGAAAATGAAGAAAACCAAAGACATAAGGAAAATATTAGCCCAAAGGACTGTATGAACCAGAGACTCCACCAGCCTTAGCCCAGAAGAACTAGATGGTGCCCAGCTACCAACACCTGCTGCTCTGACAGGGATCACAGCAGAGAGTCCTGGATAGAATGGGAGAAAAATTTAGAATTCAAGTTCATAAAAAAAGACCAGACTTCCTGACAAGAGACTGGAGGAACCTCTGAAACTGTGGCCACCGGACGCTCTGCTGTCTCAGAACTGACACCACTTCCGAAGCCCACTTTTCCGACAAATATTAGGCCCGTAAAACAAATAACAACACATGTGAGGAAAGTGCTTACTGCTTCAATCAAATATATGAGACCAAATGGGTAACTCGTGCCCAAAAGCAAGATGAGAAGGCAGGAAGGGACAGGAACTGGATGAATGGGCACAGGGAATCCTAGGTGGAAAGGGGGAGCATGCTGTCACATTGTGGGAATTGCAACCAATGTCACAAAACAATATGTGTTTGAATTTTGAATGAAAAATTAACATGTAAAGCATCTAAAGCACAATAAAATTTTTTTTAAAAAAAGAGGGGCATTATTTTAGTAGAGACAAGTGAATAGGCCTTGAGGCAAGAGTTTTTTTTTTTTTTAAATTCTAGGAGCTGAAAGTAGTCTGGCATGGTTGGGGGAAAGAAGGAGGCAGGGAAAGGAGGGAGATTACAGAGGAAGAGAAGAGATATGTAGGGTAGTCTTTAGGTTTTTGAAATGAATGAATGGTAGTATTGTTTACTGAAATGGGGGAAGAGAGAGGTGTGTCTGTGTGAATGTAGGATCAGGATATGCTTAACTGTGCTTTAAGAGTTGAACAAGGAAAAGGGCAGTTGGAGATGATTAAAATTGTCGCTACATTAAAATAAGAATTCACAGAGATCATCAACACAAAAAACCCAACAGATAAACTAGATAATTGGGATCTTCTAAAAATCAAACATCTATGCTCTTCAAAAGATTTCACCAAAAGAGTTAAAAGAGAACCTACAGACTGGGAAAAAATTTTTGGACAGTACAAGTCAGACAAAGGTCTAATCTCCATAATCTACAAGAAAATCCAACACCTCTACAACAAAAAGACAACCAATCCTATCAAAAAATGGGCAAAGGAAATGAACAGACACTTCACCAAGGAAGACATTCAAATGGCCAACAGACACATGAGGAAATGCTCGCGATCACTAGCCATTAGAGAAATGCAAATTAAAACCACAATGAGATACCATCTCACCCCGGCATTACTGGCACGAATCAAAAACACTGGAAATAACAAATGTTGGAGGGGCTGTGGGGAGACGGGAACTCTTATACACTGCTGGTGGGAATGCAAAATGATACAGCCATTTTGGAAAATGATATGGCGTTTCCTCAGAAAGCTAGAAATAGATGTACCATTCGATCCAGCAATCCCACTCCTAGGAATATATCCTAGAGAAATAAGAGTCATCACTCGAATAGACATATGCACACCTACGTTCATGGCAGCATTATTCACAATAGCAAAACGATGGAAACAACCTCGATGTCCATCAACAGACGAATGGATACACAAACTATGGTACATACACACAATGGAGTACTATGCAACGAGAAAGAACAATGAATCGGTGAACCATCTCATAACATGGATGAAACTGGAGGACATCATGCTGAGTGAAATAAGTCAATCACAAAAGGACAAATATTGTATGAGACCTCTATTGTAAAAACCCATGAAAAAATTCACATGCAAAATGTAACAATCCTTGTTGGTTACCAGGGATGGGAGGGGGGGGGGAAATACTAAATAGGTAATAGGTAAGTGGTAACTTGGGTGAGAGATGAGATAGTACATAGTACAGGGGAAACTAACACAACCTGCACAAGGAAAGGTCATGGAGGCCCTATAGACACATCCAAACCCCCCGAGGGACTGAGTTGTTGGACGGAGGGCTCTGGGGACCATGATCTCGGGGAACATCTAGCTCAATTGGCATGACACTACTTATAAAGATAATGCTCTACATTCTACCTTGGTGAGTAGTGTCTGGGGTCTTAAAAGCCTATGAGCGGCCATCTAAGATACTCCACTGATCTCATCCCTTCGGGAACAAGGGAGAACGAAGAGAACAGGATACAAGGAAAAGATTAGTCCGAAGGACTAATGGTCCACAGCTACCAAGGCCTCCACGGGACTGAGCCCAGTACAGCTGGATGGTGCCCGGCTACCACCAATGACTCCTCTGACCAGGATCACAACAGAGGGTTCTGGGCAGAGCTGGAGTAGGATGTAGAGCATAATTTTAACTCCCAAAAAAAAAAAAAAAAAAGAAGACCAGATATACTGGCCTAAAGAATACTAGAGAAACCTCGAGAGTGTGGCCCCCAGACACCCTTTCAGCTCAGAGGTGAAGTTACCTTCAAGGTTCGATGTTAAGCCTGGGAATGGACACCCCAGTAAAACTAAATGGGACTAACGATGTACAGGAGTCCAGTGACAAGGGCCAGAAGGCAGAGGGAGAGTAGGAAACTGATGATAAGGAACACAAATTGAATAAGGACACTGTCAATGTATTGTGAGATTGTTGACCACTGCTATAGGGCAACATTTGTAGTAACTATTAAATGGGAGGCTGTTTTGTCCTGTAAGCCTTCATCTTGGGCGAGAATGGCAGCAAAATTGGAAGAGCATGGTCAATATCACTTAAATGTGTAAGTAAAAAGTTTTGAAATGGTGTTTAAATAAAATAAAAATAAATAAATAAATAAACAAATGAGAGTAAAGAGGTACAATAGTCCACTGACAAGGTCCAGAAGACAGAAGGGGACAAGGAAGCCCCCTGGTGATAGGGAACACAAGGTGGAGTAAGGATATTCTTGATGTGCTGTGAGATTGTTAACCATGGTCATAGGGCAACATGTGTAGTAACTGTTAAATGAAAAACTATTTTGTTCTGTAAGCCTTCATCTTAAGTGAGAATAACAGCACAGTTGGAAAAGCGTAGTCACTGTCACTGAACTGTGAATGTAGAAATTTTTGAAACGGTGTATCTTTGGCCATCTGTAATTTTCATCAAAAAAAAAAGGTTGAGAATTTAGAGGCTTAATACGTTGTGGGGTTGTTAACCAATGTCAAAAAACAACATGTGTACTACTATTTCATGAGAAACTATTTGCTCTGTAAGCTTTCACCTGAAGTACAATAAAATATATATTAAAAAAAAAAAAAAAAGAATTCACAGAGAAGAAGCTTTAATTATTGCTAATAAATTTAGGAGATTTCTCAGTAGTAGAATTAGGGAAACCAAACAGTATTCTAAGGAAAATACCAAAGATTTTCAAGAATTGAGATTAAAGATTTGTTTTTGGGAATTTAAAGGAGTGTTGGTATCCACATAGATAAAAACGTTAGAAAGCCAAGTAAAAAAGGATTAAAATTCTGGCCAAATTGGGAAAAAAAGGCAGATTGTCCAGAAGGTAAGTGAAACTAATAAATTATTTAAAATACATGATCATAAAGAGATTGTTGAGAAAAGAGGCCATTGGCTCACTAGAGACTGTAGTAAATTAATTACCATGGGCATAGAACATCTAACATTATAGTTGAAATATGAAATGAATTGTTATTATTCATAGGGGAGACTTTAGGGACATGCCAGAATTGAAAGAAAAAGCAGTTTCTAGATGATTTAAAAACTAAATATCTTAGCAAATTCCTTCAGAATAAAATTTAAATGCCCAACGTAGTTTTGAAAATCTGGGTTTAGCTAGCTCATGCCCTAGAATTTCAATGACTACATAGAATATGAACTCATTAAAATGAAAGTCAATATATTGGAAGGACTTAAATAATCCATATCTGTATGAAAGTGAATTATAGACCTCTTGAAATTAATAAGAATAAAGACTTTCCAAGTAGTGTTTGGTTTAAACTTGTAACTTTCTTTGTGTTTTCGGAGAATACTATTTCTTTACATTTGAGAGAAATTCTGTTTATGTTTTGCTCACCAATAAATTCACCATACTTAGCTTAGTGCCAGGTACATAGAGATAGATAGATAACTGCCATCAAGTTGACTGAGACTCATGGTGACCTTATATACAGTAGTATGAAACGATGCCCAAGTCCTGCATCATCCTCAAGATTGCTGGCATGTTTCAGTCCATTGGTGTAGCTGTTGTGCCATTCTGTCTCACCGAGGGTCTTCCTCACCCTATCTGGCCCTCTGCTTCACCAAACATGATGAACTCCTCCAGTGATTGATCCATCCTGATGACATGTCCAAAGCATGTGAGTTAAACAATATATTGTTGTGATTCATATGGTTTTCGATGGCTAATTTTCAGAAGTAGCTCACCAGACCTTTTTTCCTAGTCTGTCCTAATCTGGAAGCTCTGCTGAAACTGTCCACCAGGGGTGACCCTGCTGGTATTTGAAATACAGGTGGTATAACTTCCAGTATCAAAGCAACATGCAAGTTACCACAATATGACAAACCGAAAGATAGGTGGTGGGCCAGACACATACTAAGTGTCTTAGTCATCTAGTGCTGCTATAACAGAAATACCACAAGTGGATGGCTTTAACAAAGAGAAATTTATTCTCTCACAGTCTGGTTGGCTAGAAGTCTAAATTCAGGATGTCACCTCCAGGGGAATGCTTTCTCTCTGCATTAGCTCTGGAGAAAGGTCCTTGTCATCGATCTTCACCTGGACCAGGAGCCTCTCTGCGCGGGAACCTTGGGTCCAGAGGATGTGCTCTGCTCCTGGTGCTGCTTTCTTGGTGGTATGAGGTTCCCATGTCTCTCTGCTCGCTTCTCTATTTTGTGTCTCAAAAGAGATTGACTTAAGACACAATCTAATCTTGTTGATTGAGTCCTGCTTCATTAACATAACAAAATGGTGAACAATCACACAATACTGGGAAGCACAGCCTAGCCAAATTGATACACATATTCTTGGGGGACACAGTTCAATCCATGACATTCCACCCCTTGCTCCCCCCCCAAAAATTCACATCCTTGCCACATATAAAATACACTCACCCCATCATAACATACCAAAAGTCTTAAATCCACTCCAAGTCCAAAATCCAAAAATTTCACTGTTTTCTGAGACCATTTAGACAATGGCCCTACCTTCCAGTCTCTAGATATTGGCCACTCTCCAGATTCTGCATGGAGGCCCCTCAGCCCTGGGCTTCAGCTCTGCCTTCCAGGCCCACTAGAACGGCAACTCTGCTCCTTTGGCTTTGGATGGCCCCATTCTCCTATTCCATCTGCGTGGCGACTCCACCCTGTGAGACTGAGGCCGCTCTGCTTCCTGTGTTCTTTGTCTCTTCAGCTTCTGCTTCCTGATTCCTTGGCCTCTTGGCCCCTCGGGCCTCCCGCCCCGTCTGCCCTGCTGGGGCAAGTGTTTCAAAGCTCTATAGCTCTGCCGATTAAGTACATAGAGGGAGTCATTCTGCCAGTAAACTTCGACGGTAAGACACTCAGTTCTTACTCCATGGGTCAGTAAGCCTAGCTCCATCGATAAGTACTCGGAGGCACCCCACTCCGCCAGGAAGTTTCCTGCACAAAGGCACTCGCCTCTCTCGCTCGTGGGTCAGCTCCAGCGCTATGTCACGCTGGTCTCCTGGTTTTGCTGCTGCTGGTTCTCCACTGCTGCTTCTCACCTTCTGCGCTTTCTCCAGTATAACAGCTCTCCTCACCTCCTTCTGAGTCCTCACGAGAATTGTCTTTGATGTCTGTAATTCCACCAAGAGTCTGTCCAAGGCAATCTAGGCTTTTACTATTAGGCAGTTTAAAACACTTTCAGCCTCTACCCATTCACAGTTTCAAAACTGCTTGCACATTTTAGGTATTTGTTAGAGGAGTGCCCCACTCCCAGTACCAGATTCTGTCTTGGCCATCCTGGTGCTGCTATAACAGAAATACCACAAGTGGATGGCTTTAACAAAGAGAGGTATATTCTGTCACAGTCCAGTAGGTTGCAAGTCCAAATTCAGGGGAAGGCTTTCTGTCTCTTTTGGCTCTGGAGCAAGGTCCTTGTCATCAATCTTCCCCTGGTTGAAGAGCTTCTCTGCAGGAACCTCTGGTCCAGAGGACGTGCTTTGCTTCTGGTGCTGCTTTCTTTTTGGTATAAGGTCCTCCTGTCTCTCTGCTTGATTCTCTCTTATATTTTAAAAGAGATTGGTTTAAAATACAATCTAGTAGATTGAGTCCTGCCTCATTAACATAACTGCCACTAATCCCATCTCATTAACATTATAGAGATAGAATTTACAACAGATAGGAAAATCACATCAGATGACAGAATGGTGGATAGTCACATAATGCTGGGAATCATGGCCTAGCCAAGTTTACACATATTTTTGGAGAACACAATTCAATCCATAACAGTAAGCATTTAATAAATACTTGCTGAATGAGTGGGTGAACATTTATATTCAGTTTTGGATTATCTGGAAAGCTGATAGTCTACAAAGTAGTTCATTTTAGTACCTTAGGAGATTTGTATACCATTTCTACATTTGAGTACTGTAGGGTAGTAAGACCACACCAGAATAGGTTTAGTGCTTATTGGAAACGGGTCAGTATGTTTTTGAAATCATGTATTTCCATGCATTGTAGAGGATGCTAGTGTTATGTGTTATTTTAAGCCAAATATAAATTACCTTTTGTGTGGATTTTAATTATTTTAATCAGTCTCCTCTTTGGTTAATAATCTACAGTCAACTGTATTGTTCCTAAATTCTGAATACCAAAGTGTTGAGTTTATGATACTTTTGAAATCCAGTACTATTAATGACTATTGAAAGAAGTTTTATGGATGACTGATAAGATCTCTCAGGACCTCGTTTTACTTGAATTTATTTGTGGAAGTTCAGTAGATGTACTTAATACCATAGTCACATGTAGAAAAATAATAGACATTTCTGTCTGACCCATAGTCCTCAATGTTTTTAATCTAGCATGTCAGTCACTCCTTAAGTGTATTCACTCCTTAAATGTGTATCCAACCTTTCCTTTTTTATTTTTCTTAATTATGTATCTAGTATTTATTTATTTTTTCTTTTGAAGCTCTTAGTTAAAATCAGCTTCATTCTAGCATAATTTGAATTTATTTGGGCTCTTTTTTCTCGTGATTCTGTTATTGAGTGATTATTTTCTCAAATATTAGTTTCTATGACCATTTGTTGCTTATATATAGACACATTTTAACAGTTGCCTTTTTCACTGCCAGCCAACCTTTTCTGCATTAATAATATTGGTTAACTAACATGGACTCCTAGGGTAGAGCCTCCTTTATCAGGTGGATGTAGAAGTAAGGGTATAATGAGCACAAAGTCTGAAGAAGCAACATCAACGTTTACTTCAGCAGCAGTGGGAAGAATCAGTATTTACCAAAAGAGAACAAATTCAGCAGAGATCTGTTGCTATCTTATGGGCCATTATTGCAAAACAGTTTTATGATAATCCTCAAGGGTTGAGCCGTTTCTAATGTTATGTGTGAGAAAACATTTTATGGGCTTTTAACCAGAGAATTTTATACATAAATGGTAATAGAGAAACAGGGTAACATTTATGAACTTGAAGGCAATGTGAGGTAATGGACTTTGGGGCTTTGGGATCAGATGGATTGAATCCTGGCCCCTTCGATTATCAGCTTTGTGACTTGGGGGTGAGTTAATCAATCTCTCTGGGATTCAACTTCCTATTTTTCAAAATGGGGATAATATGACTTACTGACAACAATTTTGAGAGGATTGAATGCAACTACCTGGGTGAAATGCTTAATGAAACTTTTGGCACTTGTACATTTTTCTCCAAAGAGTAGGTTCTACTAGTAAGTATGTTGCTGTTGTTGTTAGGTACTCTTGAGTCAGTTCCGACTCATAGTGATCCTGTGCACAGCAGAACAAACGCTGCTCAGTCTTGCACCATCCTCACGATCGTTGTTATGCTTGGGCCCCATTGTTGCAGCTACTGTGTCAGTCATCTTGTTGAGGGTCTTACTCTTTTTCGCTGACCTTCTACTTTACCAAGCATGATGGCCGCCTTCAGGTACTCATTCCTCCTGATAATATGTCCTAAGTACATGAGACAAAGTCTTGCCATCTCCCTTCTAATGAACATTCTGACTACCTCTTCCAAGACAGATTTGTTCTTCTGGCAGTCCATGGTATATTCAATATTCTTCACCTACACCATAATTCAGAGGCATCAATTTATCTTTGGTCTTCCTTATTCATTCTCCAGCTGTTGTATGCATATGAGGCGATTGAAAATATCATGGCTTGGTTCAGGCGCACCTTAGTCCTCAAAGTGACATCTTTGTTTTTCAACACTTTAAAGAGGTCTTTTGCAGCAGATTTGTCCAATGCAATAAGTCCTTTAATTTCTTCATTACTGCTTCTGTGGGCGTTGATCGTGTATCCAAGTAAAATGAAATCCCTAATAACTTCAATCTTTTCTCTGTTTATCATGATGTTGCTTATTAGTCCAGTTGTGAGTATCTTTATTTATTTATTTTTTTTTGGTGTGTTGAGGTATAAGCCATACTGAAGGCTGTTTTCTTTGATCTTCATCAGTAGGTGCTTCTGGTCCTCTTTGCTTTCAGCAAGCAAGGGTGTTCATCTGCATATCGCAGGCTGTTAATGAGTCTCCCTCCAATCCTCATGCTCCCTTCTTCGTCATACAGTCCAGCTTCTCAGATTATTTGTTCAGCATATAGATTGAATAAGTATGGTGAAAGGATACAATCCTGACACACAGCTTTCCTGATTTTAAACCATGCAGTATCCTCTTGTTCTGTTCGAACAACTGCCTCTTGGTCTATGTACAGGTTCCACATAAGCACAATTAAGTGTTCTGAAATTCTCATTCTTTGCAATGTTATCCATAATTTGTTATGATCCACACAATCAAATGCCCTTGTGTAGTCAATAAAAAACACAAGTAAACATCTTTCTGGTGTCCTCTGCTTTCAGCCAAGATCCATCTGACATCAGTAATGATATCCCTGGTTCCTTGTCCTCTTCTGAATCTGGCTTGAACTTCTGACAGTTCCTTGTCTGTGTACTGCTCCAACCATTTTTGAATTATCTTCAGCAAAATTTTACCTGGCGTGTGATATTAATGATACTGTTCAGTAGTTTCTGCATTCTGTTGGATCACCTTTCTTTGGAAAAGGCATGTATATGAATCTCATCCAGTTGGTTGACCAGGTAGCTGTCTTCCAAATTTTTTGGCATAGGTGCATGAGCACTTCCGGTGTTGCATCCATTTGTTTAACATCTCATTGGTATTCTATCAATTCCTGGAGCCTTGTTTTTCGCCAGTGCCTTCACTGCAGCTTGACTTGTTCCTTCAATACTGTCTATCATGGATTGAATTATGTCCCCCAAAAAATGTGTGTATCAATTTGGCTAGGCCATGTTTCCCAGTATTATGTGGTTGTCCTCCATTCTGTGATTGTAGTTTTATGTTAAAGAAGATTAGGGTGGGATTGTAACACCACCCTTACCCAGGTCACATCCCTGATCTAATGTAAAGGGGGTTTCCCTGAGGTGTGGTCTGCACCATGTTTTATCTCTCGAGATGAAAGAAAGCAAACAGAGAATTGGGAACCCCATACCACCAAGAAAGAAGCACCAGGAGCAGAGTGCGTCCTTTGGACCTGAGGTTCCGGTGCAGAGAAGCTCCTAGTCCAGAGGAAGAGTGATGACGACGAGGACCTTCCTCCAGAGCCAACAGAGAAAGCCTTCCTCCGGAGCTGACACCCTGAATTTGGACTTCTAGCCCACTAGACTGTGAGAAAAGAAATTTCCCTTTGTTAAAGCTATCCACTTGTGGTATTCCTGTTAGAGCTGCACTAGATGATTAAGATATGCTGTCTCCTGAAATGGTTGAAAGTTGACCACTTCTTTTTGGTACAGTGACTGTATATTCCTTCCATCTTTTTTTGATGCTTCCTGTGTTGTTCAGTATTTTGCCCATAGAATCCCTGCTAAGTGTAGAAAGGGAGATATAATAAAGTTTCTTAATTATTTGCTTGAACTTCGTGCCTACAGATCTCCGTATTGTCACAAACTAAGGGATCCATTAGGACATATGCTTTAAGAAGGCACATAGACTTTTTACTTTTTTGTTTACTTTGAACAAAAGGTTCATTTGTGCTCTGAGATCCTAGTTAGCTGCTAGACATGAGGATATGGGAAGAGGGGGTGATGAGCAAGAGAAATTTAACAGTATTCCAGTATCTACTTTCAGCAGAGCAGCTACACTTGTTTGTTTTAACCTTTTGTGTTTCCATGTAAGATACTGATTGAGCAAATGGGGCCTGTGTATTACAAAAAAAGTTTGAAAAACCACTGCCTAGATTAAAAGCAGAGTCAAGCAGTCTACTCCTTGACTTCCTTTTCTCAGCCTTTTAAAGTTTGTGGGATTGAATGGGGAGATTTCTCCGAAACTTGAGGAGTTCCAGATTGTTTTATTGCCTGTGGTTTTCAGAGAACAAAGCATCACAAAAGAATGAGGACAATATGCAAAGAGGGCACTCCTAGTGGAAAGTTCCTTGACCTCCTTAGCTCTAGCAGTGATCTCTACCCATGCAGAGCCACATTTTGAGCCATTTGTCAGAAATTTCCAACTTTGAAATAACAAATAGAGACATCTGTTTTTATTGCAATCTCTTTATTAGACCCTTACTTATTCAATCTGTATACTAAGCAAATAATCCGAGTAGCTGGACTATATGAAAAAGAACGTGGCATCAGGATTGGAGGAAGGCTCATTAACAACCTGTGATATGTAGATGACACAGCCTTGCTTACTGAAAATGAAGAGCACTGGAAGCCCTTTCTGATGAAGATCAAAGAGAACAGCCTTCAGTATGGATTACACTTTAACATAAAGAAAAAAAATTCCTTACAATAAGCAACATCATAATAAATGGCAAAAAGATTGAAGTTGTTAAGGATTTCATTTTACTTGAATCCACAATCAACGCCCATGGAAATAACAGTCAAGAAATCAAAAGACGCATTGCATTGGGCATATCTGTTGCAAAAGACCTCTTTAAAGTGTTGAAAAGCAAAGATGTCACTTTGAGGACTAAGGTGCGCCTGACCCAAGTCATAATATTTTCATTCACCTCATATGCATATGATAGCAGTACAGTGAATAAGAAAGACTGAAGCAGAGTTGATGCCTTTGAATTATGATGTTGGCGAAGAATATTGACTATGCCATGGACTGGCAGAAGAACGAACAAATCTGTTTTGGAAGTAAGGATGGTGAGACTTCATCTCATGTACTTTGGACGTGTTGTCAGGAGGGACCGTTCCCTGGAGAAGGACATCATGCTTGGTAAAGTTGATGGTCAGCGAAAAAGAGGAAGACCTTCAATGAGATGAATTGACACAGTAGCTGCAACAATGGGCTAAAGCATAACAATGATTGTGAGGATGGTGCAGGACCAGGCATTGTTTCCTTTTGTTGTATATAGGGTACCTGTGAGTTGGAACTGACTCGATGGCATCTAACAAGAACCAGCAACATTTTCATTTTCTTCTTAAATTATCTTAGACTTTGTGATCTGTCACTTTAACTACTCTCTTTTTAGTGTCTTAAATTTCTTTTCTTATTAGTTTTCCCTATACCCACCAGTAAGAACTCTACCCTAGATGAATCTCTCTGACTTCACTTTGCCAACAAGCATTGTTGGAGAAAATAACACGACTGGGATGATTGTTTTTGTTTTTGTCTTGTTAGTTGCCATCTAGTCAGCTCCAACTCATGGCAACCCCAAGTATAAGAGAACATAACATTGTCTGGTCCTGCACCATCTTCATATGATCATTGATGATATTTCAGTTTATTGTTGTGGCCACTGTGTCAGTCCATCTCATTGAGGGTTTCCCTTGCCTTTGCTAACTCTTCACTTTACAAAATGTAATGTCATTCCCTAGCAATCAGTCCCTCCTGATGATGCATCCAAAGTAAGCAAGTTTTCAGTCTCAGACAATATGCTGTAATCTGTAGGATTTTCAGTGGCACCATCCATCTCATCTGTCATTTTGTCATACTGTGGTGGCTTGTGTGTTGCTATGGTGCTGGAAGCTGTGCTACAGCAGGGTCACCTACGGTGGACAGGTTTCTATACAGCTTCCAGACAAAAACAGACTGAGAAGAAAAGCCTGGCTATCTACTTCCAAAAATTAGCCAGTGAGAACTGGACTGATTAGTTGCCTATAAATTCATGAGCCCTGGGGTCTGCTCCCTCCCTCCAGTCATCTGTGTGACCTCTTTCTCCCCCATCTTCAACTTCTTTCTCTCTGTTAATGTCTTACCATTAACATGCTCAAATGGATCTTACCTTAAAAAACAAACATCACTTGAAAGTAGCAAACAAATACATCTGCTGTTTCAGCTATAGCCCTCTTACCTTCTCAAAGACAAGCTTTTCAAATGAGTTACTTATTTTTATAGTCTTTAGCCCACTCCAAGGAACCTGTACATAGAACCAAGAGGCAGTCGTTCAGACAGAACAAGGGGATACTGTGTGGTTTAAAATTAGGAAAGGTGTGCATCCGGGTTGTATCCTTTTACCATACTTATTCAATCTGTATACTGAGCAAGTAATCCGGGAAGCTGAACTATATGAAGAAGAACAAGGTATTGGGATTGGAGGAAGATTCATTAACAACCTTCTTTATGCAGATGATATAACCTTACTTCCTGAAAGTGAAGAAGACTTGAAGCACTTACTGATGAAGATCAAAGACCACAGCCTTCAGTATGGATTCTACCTCAACATAAAGAAAACAAAAATCGTCACAACTGGACAATAAGCAACATCATGGTAAACGGAGAAAAGATTGAAGTTGTCAGGGATTTCATTTTACTGATGCACAATCAACGTCCATGGAAACAGCAGTCAAGAAATCAAATGATGTTCTGCATTGGGCAAATCTGCTACAAAAGACCTCTTTCAAGTGTTAAAAAGCATAGATGTCACTTTGAGGACTAAAGTGTGCCTGACCCAAATCATGGTATTTTCAGTTGCCTTAAATGCATGCGAAAGCTGGACGATGAATAAGGAAGACTGAAGAAGAATTGACACCTTTGAGCTGTGGTGTTGATGAAGAATATTGAATATACCATAGACTGCCAAAGGAACGAACAAATCTGTCTGGTAAGAAATACAACCTGAATACTCCTTAGAAGCAACGATGGCAAGACTATGTCTCACATACTTTGGACATGTTATCAGGAGGGATCGGTACCTGGAGAAGACATCATGCTTGGTAGAGTAGAGGGTTAGCGAAAAAGAGGAAGACCCTCAATGAGATGGATTGACACAGTGGCTGCAACAATGGGCTTAAGCATAACAAGGATTGTGAGGATGGCGCAGGACTGGGAAGTGTTTCGTTCTGTTGTACATGGGTTCGCCATGAGTCAGAACCGACTCGAGGGCACCTAACAACAACAAGAAGCCCACTCCAGTACAGCTTCTGCTTTTATAAATGAGCCAGAACTGCTTTCTCTGGGATTTTACAAGTTCTAGTTCCTCTACCTGGAAAATACTCTCCTCCTTCCCCAACTCAAAGTCATCACCTGAGGGTGGTTTTCCCTGACCTAACTGGGTCCTACCTTATTGTTCCTCTTCATAGCACTCATCACATTCATAATAATTTATTTGATGTTTTTCTTCCCATGTTTTTTAATGTTAGCTTCTTGAGAAGGATCCCATTGGCCATAGGGCCTGACACTCATAAGGAGCTCAATAAATATTTGTTGAAGAAATTTTTTAAATAAATGAAGAACAGCTTTATCCTTCCATTGTTTGGTAGATCAGTTTTGTCCTTGACCTTATCAGAGCTTTTTTCCTTGGCAGTGTGAATTGTGGGTAGATAGAAAACTATTTGGTTTCTCCTGTGTAGCCAATAGTACATAATAGCTATACAGCATATAAAGTTTCTTACTGTCCTCCGCATTTTGCTTTTAAGAAAACTAGAAACATTTAATAATTTCAAACTTGTTTATTGGAACTTTGAGTATGTTGTTTCTTATGGAATCTTTTTTTTTTTTAATTTTTTTAATTGTACTTTAGATGAAGGTTTACAGAACAAATAGTTTCTCATTAAACAGTCAGTACACATATTGTTTTATGACATTGGTTAACAACCCCACAACATGTCAACACTCTCCCTTCTTGACCTTGGAGGACCTTTTTTTTTTTCGGTGAAAATACACATAGCCAAAGATACACCATTTCAAAAGTTTTTACATGTACAATTCAGTGACATTGATTACATTCTTCTAGTTGTGCTGCTGTTCTCACTATCCTTTGCCAAATTATTCCATCACCATTATCTTCAACTTAATGCTCCCTAGGCTTCCCATCAAACCTTTTGAGTTGCTGATGTCAATTTGGTCAATTTGATCTCACATAGATAATTCTTTTTTTTGGACCTTAGATGAAAGTTTGCAGAACAAATAGTTTCTCATTAAACAGTTAGTACACATATTGCCCTGTGACAATGGTTAACAACCCCACGACATGTCAACTCTTATGGAATCTTGAACTAACAAATTGCATATTTAATGAATATCATTCAGTATATGTCCCTAAAGTGAAAACTTATATTTATCACATAAATGACTTGTTTCTTTTAAAAAAGTATACTTTTAAAACACTGTAAGAGTACGTATCCAAAAGAGACACCATAAATTCTGTTTCCTGTTCTCTACTTAAATATAGGAGATACTTAGATACTTTCAGCTCCTAATGCTCTAGTAAATAAAATGTAACAAAACCTTTACATTTAGGAAGCATTTGAAAGCTAAAAGTACAGCTAAAAATATAGGATAAGTTAATGAATATATAAAAGATCAGATGGCAGTGACAGTGTATTTGTGTTATTTATACACAAAATAATTGTGTTTGTGCATTTCAATGCAATTGAATGTTACACATATGTACATACATAGCTACTATATTTCATAGCTTGATATAAAGTGTTAAGAGTTAAATTTCAAAGTAACCTTTATATTGTTTGTTACTTTTTTGTTGTAAAAAAGATATTCCCCAACAACCTATCTACATATGGATATGACAGAGAATTTTGGCTACCACTGCAGAGTAGATTAAATGATCTGTTAATTACTTCATATATTAATATTTACATGTAAATATATCCTAGCTTTCACACACACAGCAGAAATGTGGAAATGAATGTAGTTTGTATTGAACTGAGTTCAGAAAGCATATTGTAGTAATTAAATTCAGTTTTGTTTTTTTTAACAAAGCATTTTTATAACTACAATTGCTGGATTCCAAGTACTTGCACTATGATTAAAACAACTGCTTGTTGTGAGCAAAATTTTCCTTATATTGATATAAATTGATATAAGTACTTCTTTTATATCCGTTCGGCTATTGATAGGCACTTGGGTAGTTTCTGTGTTGGAATGATCATGAATAGTACTGCTATGAACATTACTGTTGACGTGTTTTGGTGAGCAAATGTCTGAGTTGGGTACATACCTATATAAATGGTGGCATAGTCATACAATGAAATACTGTACGTCAATGAAAACATAAGAACTATAGCTGTATTTAGCAACATGTATGAATTGCATAAATATAATGTGTAGTGAAAGAAGCTAGAGGCAAAAGAATACATATTGTTTGATTTTATTTATATAAAGTTCAAATCTTTGTTGTTAGAAGTCAGGATAGTGTTACCCTTAAATGGGTAGCACTAGAAGAGGAGATGAAGAGGGACTTTTGTTGTGTTTGTAATGTTTTGTACCTTGAACAGATGTGTTCCCTTTGGGAAAATTCATCACACTCTACTGTTATAATATGTTCATTTTCATATATGTATATGTGTGTGTAATACTTCAGTAAAACATTTACTTAAAAGTATTAGAGTGCTGTAATCCCTGCTTTAAAAGAACTGGACTTAGTTAAGGAGCAGTAAACATCAGGCCAAGTAAAACAAGTGATGTACAAAGAGCTTTGGGTGAGCAGAGGTTGGAACCATGAATTTCATCAAGGTGTATGTGGGAAGACAAAATTATAAGTCATTATAATACCTTTAATATTACCCTTTGCCATAGCAGCAGGTACTTTTATAGCATAAAACTCTGAAGTTCTTTGTTTTTGATTAATAGAATCCCCAATATTAAATAATTTCAAGATGAAGAGGCTAAGCCCCTTTTAACAGCTGTTGTTGTCATACCTGATGATGAAACTAAAACATTGCTTAAGAGAGAGAAATTATATTTCCAGACATAAAAACTCAATTTTTAAATATTTTGAGTTACTGCAAGTTGAAAATGACACTTAAAATATGTAAACATTATTAAAATACAATGTCAGCACTGAGTTATAAATATAAAATTTTTTATCAGTAATTTTACTGATGAACCTATGGAATATCAGGTAACAAACATCAAGACACATTTGGCACCTATCAAACTGACAAAAAAGTGAAAGTCTGATATCACCAAATATTTATGTAGGGAAATGAGAACTCCTTTATACATCTCTAGTGGCAAAGGAAATCAGTACAGTCACTTTGAAGAGCAATTACATAATACCTAGTAATTTAAAAAATGTACATTCCCTATGGCTCTGCGGTTGATGTTTCTAGGTGTCAACACCAGAGAGTGGTGTACATGTACAGGGTGATCATTACATTTGTAATAGTGAAAAAGTGAAACAGTGTGACACTCTATCCTAACTAGATAATTAAACAGATTTATTTATACACTGAGACATCATATAGCAGTCAAAATGGAAGAATTAGATTTTCATGTTATCAACATAAATAAGTTTCATAAGCGTGGTAACAAAAAAAAAACAAGTTGCAAAATGATGTGGACAGTTTGGTAAAAATTTTGTAAAATTTTACAACAGAACAATATAATATGTTTTATGTAATAAAAGTAGAAAATCATATTGGGGGTACCTCTGAGGATGAAAAGAAGAGGAAAATGTGGATAGATAGGGCTTTAGCTGAGTTTATAATTAACATTTATAAAAAAGAGATGAAACACGGTGAAATTTTAACATCTAATAAATCTGCACTGAGTATATTGTTGTCGTTAGGTGCCGTCGAGTCAGTTCTGACTCGTAGTGACCCTGTGCACAACAGAACGAAACACTACCCAGTCTTGCGCCATCCTCACAATCGTTGCTGTCTTTGAGCCCATTGTTGGAATCACTTTGTCAGTCTATCTCCTTGAGGGTCCTCCTCTTCGCTGATCCTCTACTGAGTATAGGAGTATCATTTTTTGTTCTTTTCTATAAACTGAAATGTTTCTTAGTTAAATAATTTAAAATGTGATTTTAAAAAGATTAGCTAGCAATGAGAAGGAAAAAATATCTAACTGGTTTAACATTTTTATTTAATCCTTCTTTCTTGGATATCTATCTGATGAAACAGAGACATGCAGGAATAGTCTGGTCTATTCAAACAAAAGCTATATTTAGGAAAAAATAAACATTAAAGCCATTTTCTAAACATGATAAAGAACTTAAAGAGGCAAGTTTTTTTAATATGGTTACCAAAGTAAATAATAATGCTACCTTTTAAAACTGTGTATTTTTAACACAGAAACATAGTAAAAGTAACAGCACTGAGATCTTTTATAAATGCACAATGGAGTTTCATAATCCATTGATTCTATTTGTGTGACTTTGAATAGACGTCAAGCATTTTTAATACATTGAAGTTCTATACATTACTTAAATTTTTACAAGAATCATTCTTCCAACATTTTAAAATAACACTTCAGTGTAGCTTTAAGCAGCAGGAAAATAATATATATCTTTGCTAAGTTCATTGTTCTATAAAAGTTATTTAAATCAGAAAGGAAAACATTTTGTATTGAAACTATTGTTTTAGCTTTTAGCATCTACTCAATCATATATATCGAATGTTTTACATTATCAAAGGCTAATTCTCTACCGTGTATAAAAGAATAACTAAAATAACTAAATAAATAAAACAGATTTTTATAGTGTTCCATTAAGTTTATCAAGATACTGTACCTTCCTTCTTACTTTGGGGCTTCTCTTTTTCAAGTGGCTGTAGCTGTGTCCTAATTAACTATTCTAGCTGTTTAAACAGTTTTGCTGAATCATATTAAGCCCTGGTTATCTCTGTAAACATGTTCTGTCAACCCAGTCAAAACATACTTGTTGGAATATCTTGTCCAAGTGCTTATAATAGTAGAATTTTCTTATCACAATCATTCATTGTAGGTTAAAGGACTTTTTTGTCCTCTTGCATAGTTTGTAAAAAAATAGAAGTGAGTAAGTTTTGTTTTATTGTTTTTCCTTTGTCTAAGATTATTTCTCTGCCTCTAGAAAAGGTGATAATGTTGCATGGGCACAAGAACAGAATCGTGGAGGGAGATGTAATGTTTGAAGTCATTGTTTATGTTTAATGTTAGTTTTAACTTCTTTTTAGTGTTCTATATATTTTGTTAGGAATTTAAATTTTTCTAAATTAACACACAATTATAATAGAATTATTTTATGTTAAATACTCATAGAATCAAAAATTCTAATTGTTCAGACTCTCAGCAGCAACTCTTTGTCAGTTTTTGTTTTCTCTATAACCTTAGCAGCTGTTTTTTTCCTTACCTATTTCTGTTTTTACAACCTTCTCATTTCAGAGATTAGGAATAGTCTAGCTATATTTAAATGTGACCCGAATTTACTCACCACTGAGATTTAGGAGACTTTTCCTCCTACATGTTAAAAATACGAGCAACAACAACAATAATTAGGTGTTAATCTGTAAAATTATTAGGTTCACTGTTGTTACTTTTAATAATAATTTAAGTCAAAAACAAAATTAAGAAGACTGAAACATTTTCATAGCTTATAAAGTATCTGTTCAGGGAAAAAATACAATATAATTCCTTTCTTCTGCAAGGATTGACCTAGAGGTTCGGGGGAAGAAGGTTAATACTATTTGAAATTACCATTAACTTTGTAAAATTCAGTTTTGCTGATGGATATATTCCCAGGAGATCATGTTGTTAAATTAAAAAGTTTAGTAAACCAAAACCAGAACCCATTGCCATCTAGTCAATTCCGACTTATCGCGACCCTATAGGACAGAGTAGAACTGCCCCATAGGACTTCCAAGGCTGTAACTTTTTATGGAAGCAGTCTGTTACATCTTTCTCCCTTGGAGTGCCTGAAAGGTTTGAACTGCAGACCTTTTAGTTAGCAGCCAAGTGCTTAACCACTGCGCAACCAGGGCTCCTTTAAAAAAAAAAGCTTAGTAATGATTTTTTTTAGATTACTATTTTTACTCATTCATATATCACTATGATTTGTGTAAAGGAATTTCTAATAAAGCACAAATCACATAGAGCAGATTTTTCAGTTTCTTTGAAATATCTGAAAGAATTTTTAATTCATGGATTCCAAAGACGGAAACAAAAAAATTTAATACATGTCTCTCTGTAACTACATTACACACACACAGTCAATAATTCGTGAAATCAGATTATATTATACAAAGCCTATTGTACAGTGATATTTAAAACTCGAAATACACATAGACAGTGAAGTGTGATGACTGAGCACAGACATGGGTTGGCTCGAACTGCATTTGAATTCTAATTCTGGCAAGATGCTTTACCTTTCTGAGCCTTGGTTTTCTTACTACCTATAAAACAGCGATAATACCTATTTCAGTATATTGATTAAATGAGAATATATGTAAATTACTTAGCACAGTGCCCTGTACACACCATACACAGTAAGTCATCATTATTTTAGTTCAAACTTTTCCCCCTGAAAAAGAACTTGATAAATAAACATTTGAGTTTGTAATCCAACTCTCAAAAGTTTATTTGATCCATAATGTAACTTAGAATAATATGAACAGTACCATAAAGTGAAGGAACCATTTATAGCAGTGGTTTGATGGCAAAGTACTATCAGAATTCCAATTTGAAAAACCAGAAACTGTTTTCCACTCCTAAAGTTCTAGGAGTAGAAGCAATAATTCTCTCTCTAGGTACTCTTCCATCTTTTGAGGAGTAGGAGTAAATATACCCACATATCCAAGCCAGATGGTGGTGGTGCCGGGGACTGGGACTTTTTGCACAGTGGTGCCTGCAAAGGGATTGACCATTAGGAATGACGTTTCAATGACGGGAGGTGCTGAAACACAATGTGTAAAAGGGGTGGAGTGGGGGTAGGTAGAGAGGGACAACTGATCTAAAGTGAAGAGGTAGGCCAAGGTGATGGGCGTGTAGAACTTCTAATTTAAAAAAAAACATGTCAACTGTACCTATTTCAAGAAATTACTATTGGTATTTTGTTGCAACTAGATAATGAATTCATCACATTTTACAATCCCAACCTTTTTTATTTTAAGCAAACTAGTTTGATTTCTAATGGCTTGCGTTAATATCATGGTACAGGGTAAGTAGTACAGACAGACATTGAAGGCTATCAGCAAACCCATGTTAGAACTTTTATGATTATAGGAACTGAAGAATATTGTAAATATGTCTGGTACTTGTAACTACTTTGTTTTAGGCTGTTCATAATAAAATTTCTGTCATGCGGTTCTTTATGGTCATAACTAAGGTCAGTGCATAATATTAAATGCTCTTAGAATGTTAGGTTTGTATCTTTTATGTTTTCTCTGTAAACCACATAATGACTTGGAAGTATCATCTATAATATAAGGATTTAATAAATATGTTAATAAATGACTGTCTGTGAAGATAATACACTTTATTTCATTAATCTCTTGGCTTGCATTCTTTTATATAACTTGCTAAGGAGCCTTTGGATATGAAAACACAGTGTACTCTTTTTATTATGAAAAGTTCAAAGACCTTCTGAATATATTAATGATACCACTATAACACTTCTTGACAATTATTCTACTGATGATGAGTTGTAAAGATGCCAGAATCAAACTGAGATGTGAATGCCAGTCTCCCTCACTACCTGAGTGACTTGCTACTTCGCATCAGCCTTACAGCTTTTGCTTGGTGTGATTGAAATCTGTGCCTCAGCAAAATGACAAATTACTACAGACCCTGGTTCTTTGGGTCACAGTGAAAATAGTCACTGAATATCAAGGGTCTGTATAAGGATTTTTAACCTGTATGGCTTCTGTCCTCAGAAGGTCTATGAAGCTCCTGAAATTATCTGCTACATTTTGCGTATATTTGAATATACATTTTTCCTGCGAAGAAGTCTGTAGCATATATGAGTACCATCAAGGCAGTAATCCGAGAAAAGTTAGGGACCAAAGGATTTGTAGCCTCTACAGGGGTCTTTTACATAGAGTAGACATTTGCCATCTCATTTCCTTGATATACAGCATATACCTCTGGAGGCATGAAGTTACCATGTGTGTGTATTTACCAGTGGTTAAGAGCCGGTGGGGCAGTGGTTAAGAGTTCAGCTGCTAACCAAAAGATCAGCAGTTTGAATCCACCAGCTGTTCTCGGAAACCCTATGGGGCAGTTATGCTCTGTCCTGTAGGGTTGCTATGAGTCGGAATCGACTCAACAGCAATGGGTTTGGTTTGGTTATTTGAATTTTACAGTTAAGAGAAAATTTGTGACCATTTCACAATATAATTGTATTTCTTTTTTATGTGAATTCATATTTTAATACAAATGCTACATTAATGAATGAAGGTGATCAATAAAATGTGAATAATACTTTTTATAATTTTTTATATATACTTGATTTCATTATTAAAGGGGAATAGAAGGAATTTTTCATATTTTATATTTAGCTCTTTTCATGGGATAGAATATTTTGAAACAAGTTTTGGACTGAATTTTTAATTTTTAGAAAAATAATTTGCTTTTTGAAATATTTATAGTAGTATTTCACCCTAATTCATTCTGTAAAAAAATAGGATCTTATCATACAGTAAATAGTAGTACAGTATAAAGGGATAGCATAGATCATTGTGAGTGTATGCCAGTATTTTATTTTATTTGAGCTAGACTTTATGATAGGGTCAGTCTTCTTTAAAGCTTTAGCTGTTGCTTCCTTTGTGTTGCCTACGGAAAGCAAACTTCCTAGAAAGTGAAACTATAAGAGAAAGAAATGAATAAGAGCAAAATTAGAACACATAATTGCAATCTAACCTTAATTTATGTTTTTGAACGAGTAATTTATTTCAAAATTACAGAACCCACTGACGTGAAATTTACCACTTACATTGATGAGCAAGTGGAGAGTATATACATTTCTATAGAACTACTTCACTGATTTAGGAATTAAATTTTTGAAAACAAAATTTTTCATTCTGTCACCAGAGAAAGGAAACACATTGGTAATGTTAATTAATAAATATACTAGAATTAACAGCCATTTGTTGGGTGTTTATTAACAAAACCAATTGTTATCAAGTCAACTCTGACTTATGGCAACACCATGTGTGTCAGAGTAGAAATATACTCCATAGGGTTTTCAGTGGCTGATTTTTTTTGATGTAGGTCACCAGCCCTTTCTTCCTAGATGCCTCTGGGTGGACTTGAACCTCCAACCTTTCATTTAGCAGCTGAGCACATTAAGTACCACCCAAAGACTACCCTATTAAGTAGGCACTTTTAATAAACATTTTACATATCACTTCATTTGATCTTCACAACTGTATGTGGTAAATAATAATATTGCCATTTTGATGAGGAAACTGAAGCACAAAGAAGTTAAATAACCTATTCAAGATGTTCTGGGTGACCTTCAAAACTAGGTGCTCAATATTTATTAAATCAAATTGCATTGAAATCTGTGAATCTCTGATCCTTTCCTATTTTTATCATTTTCCCATTTATCTTTGGTTAAATTATGACCTCAGGATGCCAGGCCTTGATACATATAACATATGGAAGTGCACCCAGTGACGTATTTGTGACAGTGTTGTCTGCAGTGATTCTTTTTAAAAATTAAATAAAATAATAAATTTAAGAAAATTTTAAAAATAAAAAGTGTGGAGCAAGCATTTATTGTAACATTAAGAAGAAATATCTCATTTTATAATGCTATGTAAAAGCTAAATGAAGTAGACTTTTATACTTCCACTCCTGCTCATTAATCACCAGTTACTAGGCTAGAGATTGATTGAAATGTTGGAGGTTTCTTCTGTTCATCCTTCTATACCAAGAGAAAAGGGTACTCATTTTTCTTAATAGTTGGGTTGCTATCACTAGTAAATAATCCTTAATACAGTTGTTTTATTATTTTGGTTTGGTTTCTTGGGAGAGAAAATGTATTTTATAGGTATACATAATTATACTTTTGTAGTCTCTCATTTTGTCTTAAGGGCCTCATTTTTAAACAATGGTTAATTGTGCAAATAGATGTCAAATTTGTATGTTATAGAATATGTGAAAAATTACGTTGTTTAGTCAGCATTTTACAAAGATGTAAGTATACAAAGAAAGTTTATTTACATTAAAAATAATATATCTGGATATTTTGAACGTTATAACTAGTATTAATGTATTAATGGTCACGTTCATTTAGTTGAGGGGAATATGATATAAATAATATGAAGTCATGACCTGCTATATCTAAAAAAAAGGAGCAATTTAAAACAATGTTAGTGAAGATTATATTAAATCTTTTGTTTATACAGGTATAGTACTTAATTTGAAAATAAATAGCATTTTCCTTATTCTCACTTGTTTCTAATCATTATTTTAATATTGCCTATTTGTAGTCAGTATAGAGAGTTTTTTATTATTTTAAATAAAGATTTCCTTTTTTGGAGAAAAATTTGGAATGAATATTGGAAGATATACTGAGTGCTTGGAAGAAAAGCAACTTTTTTCCTTCCTGACTTGAGGTCAGAATAGAAAAGCTGCTCCTGAAGTTGCCTCCTGTGGGAAAGGAAGAGCCTTATCATTGACAGAATTTGATATCAAGGGGACAGTTGTTTTGAAGTAAGACAACCCAGAGCATTACAGTACTGATGATTTTCTCCAGTTAAGCAGATTAGAATTTTAATCCTAAAAGAACACAGTATCCAATGTTTTTGAGTACAAAAGAAGTATTTTTAACATTAAGAACATCCTTTTTTCTTTGATTTATATTTTCAAACTTCACAGATTTTTATTTAAAAAAAACGTGGGTAGCAAACTGATCAGAAGATGGTTTCACTTCAAGGAGAAAATTGGAGTTTTTCCAGAGTTCCTATTAGTAATATTTCCTGTTACGTTGCTGTTAACTCAGAACTTTCTTTTTCTCAGCTCTTAATTATCTACATTAACAAAAAGAAGGAAAAACTGATCACATAAAACATGTGTAGCATGTACAGTATTTATATGGACCAGAAAGCTTTGTTCTTGTGCTTTGAGTAGATACATAAGGCACATCTGTTATTCTCAGAAACAATTGCATAGTATTGCGTTATGCTTTTATCTAAGACCTATATTTTAACCAAAGCTATTACAAATGTCATAGTTAATAATCAGTAAATGTTACACGTGTCCAGCATAGAATTTTCTGTCTAAAAAAAAAACCAAACCTGTTGCCATGGAGTCAATTCCGACTCTTAGTGACCCTATAGGAAAAAGTAGAACTGCCCCATAGGGTTTCCAAGACTGTAAGTCTGTGCTGAAGCAAACTGCCACTCTTTCACCCGTGGAGCAGCTGGTGTATTCAAACTGCTGACCTTTAGGTTAGCAGCCAAGCGATTTAACCCCACTGCACCACCAGGGCTCCTCGAATTTTCTGTAGTGGCTATAAATTAAACACAGTTCTAAACTGTAATTTAGTTAAATTTTTTAATCTCTTATATAATTCCTATACTGTATCTTTGGTATGAAAAAGATTAAAAAATTCATTAGGATAGTAAGATTCAGAAGGGTTTTTTTGAGGGGGCTAGATTTTAATAGATACTTTTCAGGAAACAGTCATTAAGTAACCTTTTTTTAAAAAATTATATATTGTATGAAAGGATCTTAATATTTAGAAGTAATAAATGATTATTTTGGAAAAACAGAGAAGTATAAAGAAGGAAAAAAAAAATCCCCCGAATCCCACCACTCAAGATCAATCACTCTTAACTACAAACTGTTTACAAATATTGACTACTGTGTAGATTTAGGTTGTTTATAATTTTTCCACCTTTTTTTTTTTCAGCTTTAGAGAACAGAAATTTATTTTCTTATAGTTTAGGAGGATGGAAGTGTGAGTTCAGGGCATGGCTCTGGGGGATAGCCTTCTTTGTTGTTAGCCTCTGGAGTTCCTCGGCATTCCTTGGCGTCTGTCTTCCCTCTGTATGTGTGTCTCTGTGTCTGTTCTGCTGTTTTTATAATTCAGAAGTGATTAGATTTAGGACTCACTCTACAGGGCATGATCTAATTAATATAACAAAACCAGTTGCTGTCCAGTTGATTCCAACTCATGGCAACACCATGTGTGGAGTAGAACTGAGCTCCATAGGATTTTCTATTTTTTATTTTGTTGTTGAGAATATACACAGCAAAGCACACCAGTTTAAGTTTCTACGTATGCAATTCGATGACGTTAATTACATTGTTTGAGTTGTGCAACCATTCTCACCTTCCTTTTCTGAGTTGTTCCTCCCTCATTAGCATAAACTCACTGCCCCCTAAGGCTCCTATCTAATCTTTCAAGCTGCTATTGTCAGTTTGATCCCATATCGATAGTTCTTAAAGACAAGGCAGAACTTTTTACTAGTTACGCTGAACTATTGTTCGATTTTAAGATGACTTTAGTGGATATTTTTGGTTTAAGGTTTAAAGATTATCTCAGGGCAATAGTTTCAGGGGTTCATCCACTCTCCACGGCTCCAGAAAGTCTAGAGTCCATGAGAATTTTAAATTCTGTTATGTGTTTTCCTCCCTTTGATCAGAATTCTTCTATGGAATCTTTGATCAAAATATTCAGTAATGTTAGCCAGACACATTTCACTGCTTCCGGTCTCTTGGCAAAGGAAGCAGTTGTTCATGGAGTCAGTTAGCCACACATTCCATATCGTCCTACTATTCTTGACTCTTTCTTCCTCTGTTGCTCCAGGTGAATAGAAACCAATTGTTGTGCCTTGAATGGCCACTAGCAAACTTCTAAGACCCCAAGCACTATGCAACAAATTAGGAGCTAGAAGAGAAGCACTTAACATGTTATTAATCCAGTTAACTGGGATATCCCATGAAACTATGACCCTAAACCTCCAAGCCAAGGAACCAAATCCCATGAGGTGTTTGGTTGTACATAAGCAGCCTCAGTAGCTACTCTGTTTTTTTGTCATTGTTGTAAATATATCAAATTTTGCCAATTCAACTTTTTACAGGTGTACAACTTATTGACAGCAATTACAATAATCGGCTGTGCAACTTAAACCCTTAATTCAATGTGATTTTTCCATCACTGTTAACCCATCTTTTCCTTCTGCCCCTGGTAACCACTAATAAACTTTGATCTCTATGCATTTACCTTTTCTTGTCTTTTTATATAAGTGAGGTCATACAATATTTGTTCTTTTGTGATTGGTTTATTTCTCTCAGCATAATGTCTTCAAGCTCCATCTGTACTGTAGCATGTATGAAGACTTCATTTCTCCTACTGGCTGAGTAGTATTCCATTGTATGTATGTACCACATTTTGTTTATCCATTCATCTGTTGATGGGCGTTTAGGTTATTTCCACCTTTTGGCTATTGTGAATAGTGCTGCAATGAACACTGGTGTACAAGTGTTCTCTGCTTTCAAGTCTTTTGGGTATATACTTACAAGTGGAATTGCTGGATCATATAGTAGTTCTATTTTTAATTTTTTGAGGAACTGTCACCCTGTTTTCCATAATGGCTGTACCATTTTGCATTCCATCCAGCAATGGATTGTTGTTGTTAGGTGCCGTCAAGACTGTTCCAGCTCTTAGTGAACTTGTGTATGACAGAATGAAACACTGCCTGCTCCTGCGCCATCCTCAGAATTGTTGCTGTGTTAAGCTCATTGTTGCAGCCACTGTGTCAATCCATCTCTTTGAGGATCTTCCTCGTTTTTGATGACTCTCTACCTTAGCAAGCATGATGTCCTTCTCCAGGCACTGGTCCTACCTGATAGCCTGTCCAAAGTACGTGAGACGAAATCTCACCATCCTCACGTCCAAGGAGTGCTCTGGCTGTAATCTTCTAAGACAGACTTGTTCATTCTTCTGGCAGTCCATGGTATATTCAGTATTCTTCACCAACACTGTAATTCAAAGGCATCAATTCTTCAGTTTTTCTTATTCATTGCCAGCATTTGCATGCAGATGAGGCAATTGAAAATATCATGGCTTGGGTCAGATGCACCTTAGTCCTCAAAGAGACATCTTTGCTTTTGAACATTTTAAAGAGGTCTTTTGCAACACATTTACCCAGTGCAATCCGTTGTTTGATTTCTTGACTGCTGCTTCCGTGGGCGTTGACTGTAGATCCAAGTAAATTGAAATCCTTAACTTCAATATTTTCTCTGTTTATCATGATGTTCCTTATTGTTCCAGCTGAGAGGATTTTTGTTTTCTTTAACTTGAACTTGCATATGAGCAACTGATGTTCAGTTAGGCAGTTGGCCCCTGGCCTTGTCCTGACTGATGACACTGAGGTTTTACATTGTCTCTTTCCACAGATGTAATCACTTTGATTCCTGTGTTTTTCATCCGGCGAGGTACACATGTATGGTTGCCATTTATGTTGTTGATAAAAGGTATTTGCAATAAGTAAGTCATTGGTCTTGCAAAGGTCTATCATATGATCACCAGTGTCATTTATGTGACCAAGGCCATATCGTCCAACTACTGATCCTTCTTAATTGTTTCCAACATCTGCATTCCAATCACCAGTAATTATCAATGCGTCTTGATTGCATATTTGATCAATTTCAGACTGCAGAAGTTGGTAAAAATCTTCAATTTCCTCATCTTTGGCATGAGTGGTTGGTGCATAATTTAAATAATAGTCGTATTAACTGGCCTTCCTTGTTGTTGATAGGTGCTGTTGAGACAGTTCCAACTTATAGCGACCCGGTGTACAAAGGAATGAAACAATGCCAGGTCCTGTGCCATCCTCATAATTGTTGTTATGCTTGAGCCATTGTTGCGGTTACTGTGTCAGTCCATCTCATTGAGCGTCTTTCTCTTTTTTGCTTACCCTCTACCAAGCATGATGTCCTTCTCTAGGGACTGGCCCCTCCTGTTAACACGTCCCAGGTATGTCAGACAAAGTCTTGCCATCCTTAATTCTAAGGAGCATTTTGGCTGTACTTCTTCCAAGACAGATTTATTTGTTCTTTTGGCAGTTCATGGTATATTCAGTATTCTTCACCAACATCATAATTCAAAGGCGTCTTCCTTATTTCATTGCCAGGCTTTCCCGTGCGTATGAGGTGATTGAAAACATCATGGCTTGGGATAGGCGCATCTTAGTCTTCAAGGTGACATCTTGGCTTTTTAACACTTTAAAGAGGTCTTTTGCAGCAGATTCACCCAATGCAGTATGTCATTTGATTTCTTGACTGCTGCTTCCATAAGTGTTGTCTATCAGTAAAATGAAATCCTTGACAACTTCAATCCTTTTCTCCATTTATCGTGATGTTGCTTATTGGTCCAGTAGTGAGGATTTTTGTTTTCTTTATGTTAAAGTGTAATCCATACTGAAGGCTGTGGTCTCTGATCTTCGTCAGTAAGTGCTTCAAGTCCTCTTCACTTTCAGCAAGCAAAGTTGTATCATCTGCATGTTGCAGGTTGTTAATGAGTCTTCCTTCAATCCTGATGCTGAATTCTTCTTCATATAGTCCAGCTTCTCAGATTATTTGTTCAGCATATAGATTGAATAAGTATGGTGAAAGGATACAATCCTGACACACCTTTCCTGACTTTAAACCACACAGTATCCCCTTGTTCTGTTTTAACGACTGCCTTGATCTATGCACAGATTCCTCATGAGCCCAATGAAGTGTTCTGGAATTCCCATTCTTTGCAATGTTATCCATAATTTGTTATGACCACACAGTCAAATGCCTTTGCATAGTCAATAAAACACAGGTAAACATCTTTCTCGTATTTTCTGCTTTCAGCCAGGATCCATCTGACATTAGCAGTGATATCTCTCATTCTGCGTCCTCTTCTGAATCTAGTTCGAATTTCTGGCAGTTCCCTGCCAATGTACTGCTGCAGATGCTTTGAATTATCTTCAGCAAAAGTTTACTTGCATATGATATTAATGATATTGTTCAATAATTTCTGCATTCAATTGGATCACCTTTCTTTGGAATGGGCATAAATATGGATTTCTTCCATCGGTTGGCCAGGTAGCTGTCTTCCAAATTTCTTGGTGTAGACGAGCGAGCACTTCCAGCGCTGCATCCGTTTGTTGAAACATCTCAGTTGTTATTCTGTCAATTCCTGGATCCTTGTTTTTTGTCAGTGTCTTCACTACAGCTTGGACCTCTTCCTTCAGTACTGTCAGTTCCTGATCATATGCTACCTCCTGAAATGGTTGAATGTTGACCAATTCTTTTTGGTATAGTGACTCTGTGTATTCCTTCTATCTTTTTTTGATGTTTCCTGCATCGTTGAGTATTCTTCCCATAGAATCCTTCACTATTGCAACTCAAAGCTTGACTTTTTTCTTCAGTTCTTTCAGCTTGAGTAATGCCAAGCATGTTCTTCCCTTTTGGTTTTCTCACTCCAGGTTTTTGCACGTGTCATTATAATACTTTACTTTGTCTTCTTGGGCTGTCCTTTAAAGTCTTCTCTGTTCAGCTCTTTTACTTCATCATTTCTTCCATTTGCATTAGCTAATCTACATTCAAGAGCAAGTTTCAGAGTCTCTTCTGACATCCATTTTGGTTTTTTGTTTCTTTCCTGTCTTTTGAGTGACCTCTTGGTTTCTTCATGTATGATGTCCTTGTTGTCGTTCCACAACTTATCTGGTCTTCAGTCGTTAATGTTCAATGTGTCAAATCTGTTCTTGATATGGTCTTTAATTCAGGTGGGATATACTCAAGGTTGTACTTTGACTCTTGTGGACTTGTTCTAATTTTCTTCAGCTTCAACTTGAACTTACATGTGAGCAGTTGATGATCTATTCTGCAGTTGGCCCCTGGCCTTGTTCTGACTGATGATGTTGAGCTTTTCCATCGTTTCTGTTCATAGATGTAGTCAATTTGATTCCTGTATATTCCACCCAGTGAGGTCCACATGTATAGTCACCGTTTATGTTGTTGAAAAAAGGTATTTGCAATGAAGAATTCATTGGTCTTGCAAAATTCTATCATGCATTCTCCAGCATCATTTCTATCACCAAGGCCATATTTTCCAAGTACTGATCTTTCTTTGTTTCTAACTTCTGCATTCCAATCACCAGTAATTATCAATTCATCCTGATTGCATGTTTGATCAATTTCAGACTGCAGAAGCTGGTAAAAATCTTCCATTTCCTCATGTTTGGCCTTAGTGGTTGGTGCATAAATTTAAGTAATAGTCATATTAACCGATCTTCCTGTAGGCCTTATGGGTATTATGCTATCGCTGACAGCATTGGTCTTCAGGATAGATCTTGAAATTTTCTTTTTGACAGTGAATGCCATGCCATTCCTCTTCAGTTTGTCTTTCCTAGCATAGTAGACTATATGATTGTCCTATTCAGAATGGCCAATACCAGTCCATTTCAGCTTACTAACGCCTAGGATATTGATGTTTATGTGCTCTGTTTCATTTTTGACAATTTCCAATTTTCCTGGATTCATACTTCATACATTCTATGTCCCGGTTATTAATGGGTGTTTGCAGCTGTTTGTTCTCATTTTGAGTCGTGCTGCATCAGCAAATGAAGGTCCCAGAAGCTTGACTCCATCCACATCATTAAGGTCAACTCTACTTTGAGGAGGCAGCTCTTCCCCAGCTGTCTTCTGAGTGCCTTCCAACCTGAGGGGCTCATCTTCTGGCATATATTAGACAGTGTTCCACTGCTATTCATAAGTTTTTCAATGGCCAGTTTTTTCGGAAGTAGACCGCTAGGTCCTTCTTCCTAGTCTGTGTTAGTCTGGAAGCTCAGCTGAAACCTGTCCTCCATAGGTGACCCTGCTGGTATTTGAAATACTGGTGGCATAGCTTCCAGCATCACAGCAACACGTAAGCCACCACAGTACGACAAACTGATAGACACGAGGTGGAGCAATGGATAAGTGCTCCACTATCCCCACATTCTCACCAACATTTGTTATTTATTTATTTATTTATTTTATCTTACCCATCATAGTGGAAATGAAATGGTATCTCATTGTTGTTTTGATTTGCGTGTCTCTGGTGGCTAATGATGCTGAGCCTCTTTTCATGTGTTTGGTCCATTTTAATATTCTTTTTGGTGAAATGTCTGTTTAAGTCCTTTGCCCATTTTATGATTGGCTTATTGTCTTTTTGTTGTTAAGTTGTCGAAGTTTCATATATATTTTCGTCATTAGATGTTTGTCAGATATATGGTTTCCAAATAATTTTCCACTGTTAAAAACGGTGTTTCCTTTCACAGTTTCTAAGGATGTGTGCCACAGTTTCTATGGATGATTGCTAATGACAGCTGAACAGAGTTTTGTAAAGAAATTTATCTACTTTGATAAAACCAACAGTTCTTTTTTTGAACTTTAGTGGCAGGTACACATACATGTGAGTTAACTGTAAGAGCACCCCTGATGTAGGTTTGACAAAAACTTTCAAGAAGCAGGGTAAATGGAACTAAATTTCCAGAAGGCAGTCTTTTTGTGAGGCAGGAGGAAGAGAGAATAGGCTTTGTGAGAATTCTTTATGGCCAAATTTGAAAATTCCGACGAACCTTGAATAGGGCCTTGACTCTTCCCTATATGAAGCTTCTTAAAGAGTTTTTGTTTTTTTTTTTTCCCCAAGGAATATTGTTGTAGGCAGAATAATGCCCTGCCTCCAGAGATATCAGGCTGTAATCCCTGGATCCTATAAGTGTTACCTTATAAGGAAAAAAGGGTCTTTGCAGATTTGATTAGATAGATATAGATTTAGATATAATTTTATATTAGTTTCTCTAGTGGCATTCTAGGTATTTCTCTTTGCATCATTTTTTAATAGTTGCTCTAAGGATTATACTGTATATTTTAACCATATACCAATCTGTTGAAATATTTAATTACTTTTCATAAAATATAGGAATCTTTCAACTGTGTAATTCTATTTTTATCCCCTTCCTTTATGCTTTCTTTATACTGTCAGTAAGTCCATATATTTAACAAATATCTGTAAATCTATCAATTCAGAGTTACAAATTTTGCTTTAAGTTGTTGTTGAGTTGGCTCCAACTCATGGTGACCCCATGTATAACAGAACATAACTTTGCCCAGTCCTGCACCATCTTCATGATCATTGGTATGTTTGAGTCCATTGTTGCTGCCATTGTGTCAATCCATTTCATTGAGGGTTTCCCTCACCTTCACTGGCCCTCCACTTTACCAGACATAATGTCCTTCTCCAGTACTTGTCCCTCCTGATGATGCCTACAGAGTAAGTGAGTTGTCTCAGACAGTATTCTGTGATCCATAGGATTTCATGGCTAATTTTTGGAAGTAGATCACCAGGCCGTTCTTTCTAGCCTATCTTAGTCTGGAAGCTCTGCTGAAACGTGTCCACCATGAGTGATCCTGCTGATATTTGATATATTAGTGTCATAGCTTCTGGCATCTTAACAACATGCAAGACACTGCAGTATAACAAACTGACAGGCAGGTGGTGGTTGCTTTTCATAGTCATAAGTATATATATTAGAGAAGAAACAAAAACTTACATGTAATCTTTTATACTTACCTATGTATTTACTTTATTCTTTCCTATAGATCTGAGTTGTTATCTGGTGTTACTTCTCTTCAGACTGAAGAATTTCTGTTAGAATTTCTTGTAGTTAAGGTCTGCTGGCAACACATTATCTCAGTTTTTGTTTGGTTATGTCCTTATTTTGCATTTATTATTGAAGTATGGCCTTACTGGAAATAGAATTCTTGGTTTCTGCACTTTGCATATATTGTTCCAGTTCTTTTGGCTCCAGTGGTTTCTGATGAGAATTCAGCAGTCAGTCTTATCATTTTTCCCTCTGTATGGAACGTGTCATTTTTTTCCCTGACCCCTTTCAAGATTCGTTCTATATCTTTGGCTTTTCAGCAGTTTGTTATAGCTAAGATAGATTTTCTTTGTGTTTATTATTTTGGTTGGGTTTCATTGAATTTAGTGGAATTTAGCCTAATGTTTTCCATCAAATTTGGGGATTTTTCAGCCAGTGTGTCTATGAATATTTTTTCTTTACCCTTTTTACCGGTCCTGCTGAGATTCTAATTACACATATGTTGGGTTGCTTCATATTGTCCCACAGGTCTTTGATGTTCTGATTATTTTACCTCATTCATTTTTCTCTCTGATCTTTGGATTTGGTAATTTCTATTAATTCATCTTCAAGTTTACTGCTTCATCCTTTGACATCTTCAAGTGCTGTCAAGTTCATCTGGTGAATATTTTATTTCAGTTATCGTCCTTTTCAGCTCTAGAATTTTTTCCTGTTGAGATCCCCTCTGTGTTCTCTTACTGATAGCATGTTTTCCTTCAGTTTATTGAACATTTTTTTTTATTGTACTTCAGATGAAGGTTTACAGAGCAAATTAGTTTCTCATGAAATAATTGATGAACATATTGTTTTGTGTTATTGGTTGCCAGCCCCACAACGTGTCAACACGTTCCCTCCCTCGACCTTGGGTTGCTCATTATCAGCTTTCCTGTCCTCTCCTGACTTCTTATCCCTGCCCCTGGGCTGGTGTGCCCATTTAGTCTCATTTTGTTTTATGGGCCTATCTAATCTTTGGCTGAAGGATGAACCTCAGGAGTCACATCAGTACTGAGTTTAAAGGGTGTCCAGAGGCCATATTCTGGGGGTTTCTGCAGTGTCTATCAGACCAGTAAGTCTCATCTTTTTATGTGAGTTAGAATTTTGTTCTACATCTTTCTCCAGTTCTGTCTGGGACCCTCTATTGTGATCCCTGTCAGAGCAGTCAGTGGTGGTAGCTGGGCACCATCTGGTTGTGCTGGACTCAGTCTGGTAGAGGCTGTGGTAGTTGTGATCCATTAGAACTTTGGACTAATCTTTCCCTTGTGTCTTTAGTTTTCTTCATTCTCCCTTGCTTCAGACAGGGTGGGACCAGTGAAGTATCTTAGATGGCTGCTCACAAGCTTTTGAGACCCCAGATGCTACTCACCAAAGTAGGATGTAGAACATTTTGTTTATAAACTGTGTTATGCCAACTGAGCTAGATGTCCCCCGAGACCATGGTCCACAGCCCTCAGCCCACTAATTTGGTCCCTCAGGGAGTTTGGCTGTGTCTTTGAAGCTTCTGGCATAGTGGTTCAGCTGGTTGAATTCAAAAGAGTTCAAAAGGTTGGCAGTTCATATCCACCAGGCGCTCCTCGGAAACCCTGTGGGGCAGTTCTACTCTGTCCTATAGGCTTGCTATGAGTTGGAATTGACTCGATGGCAAAGTGTTTGTTTTGGTTTTATGAAGCTTCCGTGACCTTGCCTTCATCAAGTTGTGCTGACTTCCCCAAAATTGTGTACTGTCTTAACTGTCAGCAAAGTTACCACTTATATATTGTCTAGTTAGTGTTTTTCCCTCCCCACCCCTTCCTAATAACCATTAAAGATTGATTGTTTCTATGTGTAAACCTTGTCATGAGTTTTCAACAGCGGTCTCATACAGTATTTGTCCTTTTGTGATTGACTTATTACACGCAGCATAATGCCCCCTAGATTCATCCGTGTTGTAAGATGTTTCACAGATTCATCATTGTTCTTTATCGTTGCATAGTATTCCATTGTGTGTATGTACATAATTTGTTTATCCATTCATCTGTTGATGGGCATTTAGGTTGTTTCCATCTTTTTACTGTTACGAATAATGCTGCAGTGAACACAGGTGTGCATATGTCTATTTGTGTGATGGCTCTTATTTCTCTAGGATATAGTCCTAGGAATGGGATTGCTGGATCATATGGTATTTTTATTTCTAGCTTTTTTAAGGAAGTGCCGTATAGTCTTCCAAAATGTTTGTACAGTTTTTCCCACCAGCAGTGCATAAGAGTTCCAAGCTCCCCACAGCCTCTCCAACATTTGTTATTTTCTGTTTTTTTTGTCTTCTTGCCAGTAATGTTGGGGTGAGATGGTATCTCACTGTAGTTTTGATTTGCATTTCTCTAATGGCTAGTGACCTCGAGCATCTCCTCATGTGTCTGTTAGCTGTCTGATTGCCTTCTTTGGTAAAGTGTCTGTTCATATCCTTTGCCCATTTTTTAATTGAATTATTTATCTTTTTGTTTTAGAGGTGTTGGATTTTCCTATAGATTTTAGAGATTAGGCCTTTGTCAGATTTGTCATACCCCAAAATTTTTTTCCCAGTCTGTAGGTTCTCTTTTTACTCTTTGGTGAAGTCTTTTGATGAGCGTAAATCTTTAATTTTTAGAAATTTCCAGTTATCTAGCTTATCTTCGTGTGTTTGTGTATTGTTAATGCTTTGTATGCTATTTATGCGGAGTATTAGGGCCTCTCGTGTTGACCGTATTTTTTCTTCTATGGTCTTTATAGTTTTTGGTTTTATATTTAGGTCTTTGATCCATTTTGAATTAGTTTTTGTGTACAGTGTGAGGTGTGGGTCCTGTTTCATTTTTTTACAGATGGACATCGGTTTTGCCAGCACCGTTTGTTAAAAAGACTGTCTTTTCCCCATTGGATGGACTTTGGGCCTTTGTCAAAGATCAGGTGACCGTAGGTGGATGAATTCACATTTAGATTCTCAATTCTGTTCCATCGGTCAATGTATCTGTTGTTTGTACCAGTACCAGGCTGTTTTGACTACTGTAGCTGTATAGTATGTTCTGAGGTCAGGTAGTGCGAGTCCTCCTATTTTATTCTTTTTCTTCAATAGTGCTTTATTTATCCAGGACCTTTTTCCTTTCTGTATAAAGTTATTGATTAGTTTTTCCATCTCATTAAAGAACACTGTTGGTATTTGGATCAGGATTATACTATATTTGTAGATTGCTTTGGGTAGAATTGCCATTTTCACAATGTTGAGTCTTACCTATCCGTGAGCATGGTATGTTTTTCCATTTATGTAGATCTCTTTTGGTTTCTTGCAGTAGTGTTTTGTGGTTTTCTTTGTAGAGGTCTTTTACATCCCTGGTTTGATTTATTCCTCAGTTATTTTATTTTTTTAGGAACAATTATAAATGGTGTTACTTTCCTAATTTCCTTTTCATAGTCCTCTTTATTGTTGTGTAGGAATTCAACTGATTTTTGTTTGTTTGTCTTGTATCCTGCTACTCTGCTGAATCTTTCTGTTAGTTCCAGTAGTTTTCTGTGGAGTCCTGTGGGTTCTCTATATATAGTATCATATCATCCGCAAATAGGGACAGTTTTACTGCTTCCTTAACAATTTGGATGGCTTTTATTTCTTTTTCTTGCCTTATTGCTGTAGCTAGGACTTCCAGCACAATGTTAAATAGGAGTGGTGATAAAGGACATCCTTGTCTTGTTCCTGTTCTCAGGGGGAATGTTTTCAGCCTCTCTGTTAAGAACGTTGGCTGTTGGTTTTGTATAGGTGTCCTTTATTATGTTGAGGAATTTCCCTAGTATTCCTATTTTTTTGAGAGTTTTTATCAGGAATGGGTGTGAGACTTTATCGAGTGCCTTCTCTGTGTCGATTGAGATGATCATGTGATTCTTTTCTTTCCTTTTATTTATGTGGTGGAGTACACTGACTGATTTTCTAGTGTCGAACCATCCTTGCATACCTGGTATGAATCCCACGTGGTCATGATGTATTATTTTTTTGATATGATGCTGAATTCTATTGGCTAGAATTTTGTTGAGAATTTTTGCATGTATATTCCTAAGAGATATTGGTCCTATAATTTTCTTTTTTTGTGGTGTCTTTGCATGGTTTTGGTATCAGGGTTATGCTGGCTTCATAGAATGAATTTGGAAGTATCCTTTCCTTTTCTGTGATCTGAAATAATTTGAGTAGTACTAGTGTAAGCTCTTCACTGTTTGGTAGAATTCTCCAGTGAAGCCATCTGGGCCAGGGCTTTTTTTTTTTTTTTTTTTTTTGGATGGGAGGTTTTTAATTACCTTTTCAATCTCTTCTCTTGTTATGGATCTGTTCAGATTTTCGACCTCCGTTTATGTTAGTTTAGATAGATAGTGTGTTTCTAGAAATTTGTCCATTATCTCTAGGTTTTCAAATTTGTTGGAGTATAGTTTTTCATAGTACTCTGTTATGAACCTTTTTATTTCAGTTAGGTGTGTTGCAATGTCCCACTTTTCATTTCTTATTTGGATTATTTGTGTCCCCACTTTTTTTCTTTTGTCAGTTTGGCCTATGGTTTGTCCATTTTCTTGATCCTTTTAAAGAGCCAACTTTTGGTTTTGTTTATTCTTTCTGTTGTTTTTCTCTTCTCTATTTCATTTATTTCTGCTCTGATCTTTTTTATTTCCTTTCTTCTGGAGGCTGTGGGCTTCTTTTGCTATTCTCTTTCTATTTGTTTGAGTTGTATAGCTAGTGTTTTGATTTTGTCCCTTCTTTTTGGTGTGTGCGTCTGTTGCTATAAATTGTCCTGTGAGGACTGCCTTTGCTGTGTCCCAGAGGTTTAGGTATGATGTGTTTTCATTCTCATTTGATTCTAGGAAGTTTTTGATTCCCTCTTTGATTTCCATTACCCAGTGTTTTTTAAGCAAAGTGTTATTCAGTTTCCATGTATTTGATTTTTTTTCTTTGTTCTTTCTGTTACTAATTTCTACTTAGATGGTTTTGCGATCAGAGAAGATAGTTTGTATTATCTCAGTGTTTTGGATTTTGTTGAGGGTTGCTTTGTTTATTCTGGACAAAGATGTGGTCTATTCTAGAGAACATTCCACATGTGTTGGAAAAGAATGTGTACTTTGCTGCTATTGGATGGAGTGTTCTGTATATGTCTCTGAGGTCAGGTTGGTTGATTGAGGCCTTTAGATCTTCTGTATCTTTGTTGAGTTTCTTTCTAGATGTTCTGTCCTTTACCAAGAGTGGTGTGTCAAAGTCTCCTACTATTGTGGAACTTTCAATTTCTCTTTTCAGTGCTATTAGAGTTTGTTTCATGTGATTTGGAGCCCTGTCACTGGATGCGTAGATTTTTATTATGTTTATGTCCTCATGGTTCATTGTCCCTTTAATCATTATACAGTGTCCTTCCTTTTCTTTTACGGTGGATTTTGTTTTAAAGTCTTTTTTATCTGAGGTTAGTTTTGCCGCTCCTGCTCTTTTTTGTTGCTGTTTGCTTGATATATTTTTTCCAATTCTTTGATTTTTAATATATATATGTCTTTGTTTCTAAGGTGTGTCTTTTGTAGTCAGGATATTGTTTTTTTCTGACCATTCTGTCACTTTTTGTCTCTCTGTGGGTGCAGTTAAGCCATTTACATTCAGTGTCATTATTGATTAGGTGTGAGTTGATTGCTGTCATTTTGTAGTGCCTTTTTTTGTGGTGCTGACATTTTCTTTGTTCCTCTTACTCTCCTATGCTGAATTGCTTTTGTTTGTGGATTTTTTTGTTTTTTTCTTTCTTTCATTTTTGTAGATTTTGTGTTTACTGAGTTTTTTGTTTTTCTTCTTCATTTTGATGAGTAGATTTGTTAACTTACTTTGTGGTTACCTTGAAATTTACTTCTTTCTTCCTATGTTTAAACCAGTGTTTTATTACTTGGTAACTCCTTGACCTCTCCATATGAAAGTTCTATACCTACGCCATTTTTTCCCTCTTTTATTGTTCTGACGTTGTTATTTACAGATCGAACTCTCTGGTTCCCTGTTATAAATGTTTTAGTTTTATCACTGGGAGTTCATTATCTAGGTTAGTATCTGGCTGATACTGTCTTATGTGCTAGATTCAGGCTGTTGTCTGATGTTGTTCGTTCTCTAACTGAAGAACGTCCTTTAAAAATTCATGTTTAAGTTTGGTTTCGTTTTTACATATCCCTTTAATTTCTGTTTATCTGGAAATGTCCTAATTTTGCCATCATATATGAGTGAGCAGTTTGCAGGATATGTTCTTCTTGGTTGGCAGTTTTTTCTTTCAAGATTTTATATATGTCATCCCATTGCCTTCTTGCCTGCATGATTTCAGCTGAGTCATCAGAACTTAGTCTTACTGTTTCCCCTCTGTAGGTGACTTTTCCTTTTTCTCAAGCTGCTCTCAGGATTCTTTCTTTGTCTTTGGCTTTAGCAAGTGTGATTATATCTTGGTGTTTTTCTTTTGTGGTCTATCCTATATAGGGTTCATGGAGCTTCTCGGATGGTCAGCTTTTCATCTTTCAAGACATTAGGGAAGTTTTCTGTCAGCAAATCTTCAATGATCCTCTCTGTGTTTTCCATTTTCTCCCCTAGTCTGAAACTCCAATCACATCCACATTTTTGCTTTTGATTGTATCCCACATTGTTCTCAGGGTTTATTCATTTTTCTTCATTCTTTTCTCTGGTTTTTCCTCAAAGTGGTGTCCAAGGATTTATCTTCAATTTCGCTGATCCTGGCTTCCATTGTTTCACATTTCCTCCTAAAACCAATTGCACTGTCAATTTCTGATACCTTGTTTGTCTTTTGGATTTCTAATTGCTGTTTTTGTATGATTTCTAGTTGTTTATTTATTTTGACATTTTTTCTTATTATTTTCCTGAATTCTTCCATTCTTCTGTCTGTATTTTCCATGATTTTGTCCATTTTTTCCTTATTTTTGTCTGAATTTTTCTTCATCTATTGGAGAACCCTGAATATTAGAGTTTTGAATTCCCTGTCAGGTAGTTCCAGTGCCTTTTCTTCTATCAGAAGGTCATGTGATGTCTTATTTTGATGGCTTCCTGGAGCCATCCTCTTCTGTTTTTTTATATGTTTTGATATTGTCTGCTCTCTCTGGGACATTCAGGAATTATTTTCTTTGTTTATTTGCTGTAGGTTTGGTTGTTTCTTACTGCTTTTTTATTTGGTTATGTTTGAGCAGGCAGGCGGAGTGTGTTTTGTTGCTTGCTCGCCTGTGGGCACGATACTTCTCACCCACCTTGTCCAGGTGAGCAGGGTCAGTCACTCAGATATGGTGCAGCAGGGCAGGTCCAGTGGGGGTGGAGGGGCAGGGATGGCTATTTTGCAGCACGAACTGAGGGTGACGGGGTGGGTCTGGGGGGCGGTGCAGCACAGTGTTCGGGGGAGCACGTTAGTATCTCTCGGGGCATGGCACTTGGTGTATGGTCCAGATAAGCAGGAGGTAAAGGAGAGGATGTGATATGCAGAGCTAAGAGTATGGATGAAAGAAGGGAGAAATAAAAGCAAAAACAGAAAAGAAAAAAAAGTAAATAAAATGGCGATGCAGTAGGATTTGGAGAGTCGGGGTAGGGCAGACCTGGCCAGGCCATGTGCTTGTGGCTCTCTAGCCGAGTGGTATGGCTCAGCCTGTCGAGAACCGGCATGGGTGGTGCATGGGGCTAGGTGGGTGGGAGAAAGAAAAGAAAGAGAGAAGAAACCAACAGTCAAACAAATGAATAAAATAAATAAATAAAAAATAAAATAAAAACAGCAACAAAAAAAAAATATGATGGTGAGGGAGCCAGCTATTGGGCGCGAGGTGGAATTGGGGTGGCAGTGAGCTGATTGATGTCTCTCTTGCCATGTGGCACGGCATGGCCCATCAAGAATGGGCAGAGGCAATGCAGGGCCTAGGTAGGTGGGAGAAGGAAAAGGAGAAGTAGAAAGATAAATAGAAAATATGGCACTGAGGGAGTCAGCCTGTGGGGGCAGTACAGACCCTGGGGAGGCCTTGTGCCAGAGGCCCTCCAGCTAAGTGGTACAGCACAGCCTACCAAGAAGTTGAGGACAGTGTACAGGGCTGAGTGGACGAGAGAAAGGTAAGGAAGGAAGGGAGAGAGAAAGAGAGGAAAAACAAACGAACAAAAAACGATAAGTAAATAAATAAAATGGTGCCGAGGGAGTTGGTTGGTTCCAGTAGCTCAGAACCAGGGAGGCCACATGCAGTGATTCTCCAACCGAGCTGTGCAGCACAGCCCCTCCAGAGGGGTGGGGGAAGTGCACAGGGCTGGGTGGGTGGGAGAAAGGACGGGAGAGAGAGAAGAAACAGAAAAAAAGAAGAAGAAAAAGAAAAGAACTAAGCAAACAAACCAAAAAATTACAGTCTGTCAAGAAGAAGAGGGGATGGCACATGGAGCTGGCTTGGTGGGAGACAGGAAAGGAAGGAAGGGGGAGACAGAGAAGGAACAAGGAAAAGCTAAAAAATATATATATCTATATATATCAGAAAGCAAACAAACAAATAAAAATACAAACCAATTAAATAAAAAACAAAAACATGGCACTGAAGGGGCTGGCCTGTGGGAGCAGGGTAGACTCCAGTAGCAGTGAGCTGTTGTCTCTGGCTGAGCAATTTCAGCTTGGAAAGGGGTGGAAGAAGCATAGAGGAAAGAACAGTGGGGGGATGGGAAAGCATGTATCCCTGGTAACCAGCTGCTCTGTCTCCTGCTAGGAGCTCAGTGGAGTTGCCTTCCTGTACTCCCTGTCCACAGTCCTTGGTGGCTGAGGTCTAAGATAGTGAATCCCGGCAGCAGTGAGCTGGTAGCTCTCCGGCCGAGTGACCGTGGCCCGTTGGAAAGTGGCAGAGGCCTCATACAGGGAAGAAGGGTGGAGGGTGGGAAAGCATGTGTCCCTCGTTACTGGGTACTCTGTCCCTGTTGGGAGCTCCATGAAGTTGCCTTCCTGTGCTCCCTGTCTGCATTCTTTGGTGGCTGTAGTTCAAAATGGCCAATCTGGCCACATTGCTAGTAGGGGACCTCCACTCCATAGCTCTCCTCGTTCTCTGTTCTCTGGCAGTTTCTTATTCCATTTGATGTATGATCGAGTGCTTTATTCCTTCATTTTGTGCTTAGGGTTCCAGGATTGACATTTCGTATCAGTTTTCTTAGTTTTTCAGGTGTTTGCTGCAGGGGGACGGCATGGTGCTTCTGCCTGTAGCGCCATGTTGGCCCTGCCTCCTCATTGAACATATTTTCAGTAGCTGCTTTGAATTCTTTTCTCTGCTAAACTCAGTATCTGAGCCCACTTAGAGTCATTTCTGTTGACTGCCTTTTTTCCTGAGTATAAGTAATGCTTTCCTGTTTCTTTGCACGTCTAGGAATTTCTGGTTGAAAACTGGAATTTATAGATTATGTGTTGAAGTGACTAACTTCTGTCATATTCTTTTGGGGACCTTGGTTTCTTGTTCTAGTAGGCAGTTATCTTGCTTGGATTGAAACTGCAAACTTTGCCTCCCCTGTAGTATACAGCTTTTAGTTTCCCATTGATGCCTTTTTAGCCTGAACTTTTATAGATTTTCCTTGTGCCTGCAAAATTTGGCACTTAACCAGAGGATTTGGGCAAAGATGGGACTCACCCTCTCTATTGTTTCTTTGCTTCTGAGGGTTCCCTCCTAATTGACAGCTGCTCTGCTGGCTTTGGGCTCTGTATTCTGACACTTTAAGCCTCTCCAGATTCATCTTTCTACCACTCAAGCTGCAAAATGATTGATGAATGCATTCAGTTAATAGAAGCATCACAACTTCACAAACCTGGTGTTTTCCTCTTCCTGCTTTTTCACCTGTCTTCCTTGCTTATGCATGATTTAGCTCTCAGCCAGTGATTTGTGAGGCATATGTTCTGAATTTAGGAGTCCTGGTGGCACAGTGGTTAAGTGCTCAGCTGCTAACCAGAAGGTTGGTGATTCAAACCCACCAGCCGCCCCTCAAGAGAAAGATGTGGCAGTCTGCTTTTGAAAGATTACAGCCTTGGAAACTATGAGGCAGTTCCACTGTCTCTGTAGGGTTGCTATGAGTTGGAATCGACTAGTGGACAGTGTGTTGGGTTTTTGTGTTCTGAATTTGAGTCTCGTTTTTTCTGAGGTTGGCATGCTGCCAAGATTTTCTCTTTAAATTTTCAGCTGCTTTTACAGCTTCAAACTCTAATTTCTAGCACCTTTAGATAGTAAGGCTGTGTTTTTTTCCTCCTCCATTTTTTGCAGCCTTAGCTGTGAAGCTTGGTCAGTATCCTTGGGCCAGTAAGCCATGAACTCTCAATTTTTACTCCTTCTGCTTTCATTTTTCAAAATTAAACTCTCTTCAAGCTTATGTCTGCTTTTGAATGTTTTTCAGTGGCTTTAAATCATTTTTTGTTTGTTTTAATCTAGTTTTTTTTATTGTTATCTCTGAGGTTTCATGTAACCACTTCACTCCTCCACTAGTACCAGAAGTTGAACTGCTTCATCTCTTTTGATTTTAAATAGTACATTAAAAATAAGACCTCAAAACATCCAATAAAATTTTAGTGAAGTTTTTCAATATTAACTTATACCCGAACTCTTCCAAGTTCATGTTTACAGTTTATGCTTCTCTCTCTCTCTTTTTTTTTTTTTAAAGGACAGAAAATCTACGTTTTAACTGATGGGTTCTTCTCAGTTTTTGTTAATTGTGTTTTGTTTTATTTTTTAAATAGTGGATTTAAAGTCCCTCAGCTGTTAACCAAGAGGTCGGCAGTTCAAATCCTCCAGCTGCTCCTTGGAAACCTATGGGGCAGTTCTACTCTGTCCTATAGGGTTGCTATGAGTCAGAATTGACTCAATGGCAATGGGTTTGTGTCCCCCCCACCCCCCACCCCACCCCGCACTGTTGTCAGATTTCTAGGCATTTGATTGGAAAATAGTTTGGCATTGGAGTTGGTGAAGCTATTGAGGAACTTAGATTTTTTTTTTTTTAATTACAAATATTTAGATTTTCTCAAAGGAATATTTTATTCACAGTTGTTGTTTAACACTCTGTTCTATTGTAAACTGTCGTGGATTGAATTATGTCCCTCAAAAAATGTGTGTGCCAATTTCGCTGGGCCATGATTCCCGATATTGTGTGGTTGTCCTCCATTTTGTGATTGTAATTTTATGTTAAAGAGGATTAGGGTGGGATTTATAACACTCTTATTAAGGTCACATCCTTGATCCAATGTAAAGGAGTTTCCCTGGGGTGTGGCCTGCACCACCTTTTATCTTACAAGAGATAAAAGGAAAGGGAAGCAAGCAGAGAATTGGGGACCTCATACCACCAAGAAAGCGGTGCGGGGAGCAGAGCACATCCTTTGGGCCTGAGGTTCCTGCACAGAGAAGCTCCTAGTCCGGGGGAAGATTGATGACAATGAGGACCTTCCTCCAGAGCGGAAGGAGAGAGTAATCCTTCCCCTGGAGCTGACGCCCTGAATTTGGACTTCTAGCCTACTAGCCTGTGAGAAAATAAATTTCTCTTTGTTAAAGTCATCCAGTTGTGGTATTTCTGTTATAACAGCACTGGGATGACTAAGACATAAGCTAACCCATTTATATATTTCCCTCAGTGCCTCACATTGTACCTAATACACACTCAGAATTTACTGAATTGTTTTATTGGTATAAGCCAATAAAACAACATTGATGTTCTTTGTATTTCCTGTGGATTAATATCCCTGTTTACATGTGGGAATGTGCTTTCTCTGATAAGAGCAGATGCTTTAGCTACCTCTGTTTTTGACTACTCTTTAAATATAATTTCATAGAATTACTGAGTTTTAAAGCTGGAAGGGAAATAGGTGATTCATACTGCTACTCACCATTGTATACCCCCCAATGCCTGAGCACACTGTCTGTTCAATAATAGGCATTCAGTTTATTAAATGCTTGCATGAAAGTCAAAAGTTTTTTTTTACAAATAGTTCAGCTTAAGCTATAGAGTCTGTGGTGGAAAATAAACCTTTAAAATGTAATTGATTTTTATCTTGCCTTGTATTTTAAATGTAGCCATAAATTTATTTTGCTGCTATTAAATATAGCATTCAGTATGTGATATTAGACTGTAAATGTGTCCTAAAAATTCAGATGCTAATGTTCCAGACCTCTTGTCAACAGAAATTTTGTCTTGGTTAAAGGTGAAATTTATCATTTTTAAATGATTGTACATAAACTAGTTTGACCATTTTGTATTTGGTCTTCTCATTCATGACATTTTGTATTATGTATGCTTATCATTATCTGAAAGCAGAGAATACCAGAAAGATGTTTACCTGTGTTTTATTGACTATGCAAAGGCATTAAACTGTGTGGATCATAACAAGTTATGGGTAACATTTGAAAGACTGGGAATTCCAGAACATTTAATTGTGCTCATGAGGAACGTGTTTGAACAGAACAAGGGAATATGGCATGATTTAAAGTCAGGAAAGGTGTGTGTCAGGGTTGTATCCTTTCACCATACTTAATCTATATGCTGAGCAAATAATCCGAGAAGCTGGACCATATGAAGAAGAATGTGGCATCAGGATTGCAGGAAGACTCATTAACAACCTGCGATATGCAGATGACGTAACCTTGCTTGCTGAGTAAAGAGGACTTGAAGTACTTACTGATGAAGGTCATAGACTACAGCCTTCAGCATGGATTACCGTATTTTCACCAATAACATGCCCACAGCGTTTCTAGGAAAACAACACACTAGGGGGTTGTATGGTTGCCGGAAAATGTATAGTGTGTGCTATTTGCATAAAAATATGGTACTCTTTAACATTAAAAAAAAAAAAATTTCACAACTGGACCAGTAAGCAACATCATGATAAATGGAGAAAATATTGAAGTTGTCTCCAGGATTTCATTTTACTTGGATCCATAATCAACGTCCATGGATGCAGCAGTCAGGAAATCAAATGACATACTGCATTGGGCAAATCTGCTGCAAAAGACCTCTTTGAAGTGTTAAAAAGCAAAGATGTCACTCTGAGAACTAAGGTGCACCTGACCCAAGCCATGATATTTTCAGTTGCCTCACATGCATGGGAAACCTGGACAATGAATAAGGAAGACCGGAGAAAAATTGATGCCTTTGAGTTATGATGTTGGTGAAGAATATTGAATATATCATGGAAGAATGAGCAAATCTGTCTTGGAGAAGTACAGCCAGAATGCTCCTTAGAAGTGAGTATGGTGATTTCATTCCTATTATCTTCGTTTTCCAAAGTATTGCCTTCAGAATATTTTTTTCCTCATGTTATTACCAGGCTTAGTTTTCTGACTTGATTGGAGATGCTGAGCATTCACAGCTTTTTAGTTTCTCAGTTTAGAGTCAAGTAATTTTAAAAAATCACTGTTGATGCCTTTTATCATGAAAAAAACAAGTAGAAGGAATTAGTCTTTCTCACCCAGGGACATCAGTTTGTGTATACCAGTGGGAACCAGACATAATGTCTAGGTATAATCACTTATCACAATGCAGCTACTTTTTCAATATGGTATTTTTAGCCAAACTAGGTCATGTTAAAATGTCAACAAGACAAGAAAGGGAATAAAATGTTGTCAGAATAATGCACATATGCTTACATTTCAGTGGAGTTTGAAATCTTTTATTGGAAACAGGATTAGAAGCTTTTGGGTTTTTTCCGTAGTGATAAATGTGACTATGGTTACTGTGTCACTGTGATTCTTTCTTAGGTCTTCACTTTGGGCTCATCCCTGCTCCCTATAAATGAGGAAAGATCTCAGTCTTACCACTGGAGTTTGATGCAGATAACAGTTTTTCAGCCAGAGAGATAACAGTTATTGTAGTGGTTTACTTAAAAATATGCTTCCAATTCACCTTTGAAAACTAGGTTAGGAGAAAGGAAGTATAGTGTAGTATCAGCCAGAAAACCACTATTTTGATAGCTAGCATCATTCATTTTCTAGACTTTTGAGTTTTCAAATTAAAAAAAAAAAAGAAAGAAAAATTTAGTCATCACTGTTTATTTTGTATAATGACACAAACTAGATGTTAATTTTAATTTAAATTAATTTAGGAAAAGCAATTAAGGTCAGGAAAGATATTTTGTCACCTTCATATAATAATTTTTTTCTTATTTCAAGAAAAGGATTATTATAGGTTTTAAAAGGTATTTGAAAATTTGTTTTTAATAGTAAAGTAGATTTGTCAAAGAACCTTTAATGAGCCACTGCTTTGTTGGTTCCTCCCCGCCCCGCAAAGTTTCAATTAAACCTCAAGAGATAATATAGTCCTGTGGTGGTTTTCAGTGAATGCTTTCACAGTTGGATAAATTGTGGCTTATCATAAATTGTAGGATTGTAAATGACAGTTAAGTCTGGATTCTGATTCTTTTCCTCTCAAGCTTATTAAAGCAGGACCTTTTAGGATCATTATTTCTATCTCCTTGTCAGTTTCATGTCATAACTTAGCCCTGATTATAAAGAAGCTTTAACTATTGCTTCTTAATTCAGTTTAATATTTCTGCATTGGTAAAGAAAAATTATTTCACTGCAGTAAATAAGCGTTGAGACATATGCTCGAATTTGGAAACTTACTGTGAAAATCATATTTTTTATTTTGACTCCCAACTTGGGATGGTAGATCTTCATCTTCTTGTAAAATAGTATAAAATAAATATCTGCACAGTGAAATTATAACTTACAGTAGAGGAGTTTCACTTTAGAAGAAATAGATTTACTTTACTTTCACAGTTAAGCATAAAAGAGCCTGTATGTAGAGAACATTTACAATTTATCTACTCTAAAAATATTTTTTTTTTTTACTCTTTCCCTTTTTACTGTTTTTTAAAATTCCTACTTATAGAATGAAAGATACAGGCAGTGAACTTATTTAAGATGATTAATCATTTGTTTTGAGTCAAGTGCAGAATAATAATTACTAAGTGTGATATAGGTATTTTGGGTTTAATCTTTAGGTGACAAGTATTTGTGCGAAATAAAACTCACCACTTGAACTGGCATTGATTGTCATTGTTGTTGATAATCCTGCCAGGAGCAGCATTGACTGAATAAATGCGAAAATTGAATTTGCCTTCTTCTAGCAAGGTGGTCACAGAAGAGGACAATGTATAAAAACTGACAGCACCACAGCATTAAATCTATTCAACTGTAATTCAGAGAAAAGAACTGGCAATGAATAAGGGTACTGTTCAATTCAACAGGCATTTATTGAGCAGTTCTATAGCTTAACACTATGTTAGCTGCTAAAAGGATACAAAAGGGGAAGACAGTATGATTTTTCCCCAAAGAAGTATATCATCTAATTTGGGAGATGAATGATTCATATATAAAACAGCTGGAGAACAAAATGTGACAGTATACAATCAAGTGTGGGATTGTTTGTCCAACAGAATATAAGCACAGTTTATTTGTCTGGCAAGTGAAAAGATGTATCTATATGATGTATAAACCTATGTGAAGATATCAAATAACATAGTCTGGGTTAATTGAGGTCTTTGGTTATTTAAATAGAAAAAAAAAATTTTAATGTTTGAAATATCCTTTAGCCCAACCTAAACACCAGTTAGATGAATGATTACATCATACATGAGATACTAAATAGAAATAAATTCAAGAATAATTTAACCCTTTTTAATGATCCAGTTCACTAAGCATAAAGTTTATAAGGTTTTATCTAGTATTCTTTCTTTACTTCAGATGTTTCGTAAAGGTTCACTCACTCTGTTTTACAGTAGGTTTACTATATGTTCTACATTCAGTTCATTTTTCCAGTGTCCAGGTATTCTGAGCTGTGTTTATTAAAAAGTTGGCCTCAAAGAACACGGTAATCTCCTTAGTTTTGTGTAAAGAGGCCACATGGCAGCCTTACAACATTCTAATTTTTTTTGTTTTTTGATGTGTTTTTTCCCGTTACTCGCCAAGTGATAGTGTCTAAAGTAGATTCTTAAAATACTTACAAGATTCAGCTTTGGCTGGGAAGCTTTCTTCTTTTCTTTGTTCTTCCTTGGGTGTTTCCCCTGTGCACATCCATACTTGTACATCTCTGTCATGGCATATATCCCTGTGTTTGAATTTATTTTAATAAATTCATTTGTCCGATTCATTGGATTGACTTTTTTGTCCTATCACCAGGACCTCACGTAGTTCCTGGTACACTTATTGAATGAATGAAATATATGAATTTGTGTTATAGGTTACAGTGCTGGTGAAAATTTGTTACTGCATTTGGTTCACACAGTAACCATGGGGTCATTCTGTTGTTAAGTGTCCAATGGGTGTGAATCTTTAGGACCCATGGTATAGATAGGTTTTTTTTTTAAAAAAAAAAAAAAAAAGCTCACCACTTTTATCAGTCCCCACCTCTAACACCATATAATCTTCTCTAAGAAAATTGATCTGGAAAGCCATGAAATCCATATTCCCACACCATTGATAGTTCTTGAAGTTGCCTTGAGAAGCACATGGACTTCTTGAATCAGTCCAGATATCTGTACGAACATATCCAATAGTTGACTCTCAAATTGGTCAGTGCCAAAAAAAATGGGTCTTTAAATATTATATGTAGATGTAGATATGAGATATATAGATATATCATATATAGTGTGTATATATATATATATATATATATATATGTTAAAAGGATCAAAGTGTCTTCTCCTTTTGTATCCTTTTAGCATAGACCCACTGCCATCGAGTTGATTCCAACTCATAGCCATCCTATAGGATGGAGTAGAACTGCCCCACAGGGTTTCCAAAGCTGTAAATTTTTGTGGAAGCAGATTGCCACGTCTTCCTCCCATGGAGTAGCTGGTAGGTTTAAACTGCCTACCTTTTGGTTAGCAGCCGAGCGCTTAACCACGGCACCACCAGGACTTCTGTCCTTTTAACATATATATATATATATATATATATATATATATATATTCCCTTCCTCCCAGCTTTTCACTGCCTTAATGATTCTAAATATAGTTTCAAATTGCAAGTAAAAATTTTTTTAGGAACAGTATTGGCTCCTCTTTTTTTAAGATTCTGTCTGAGGCTAGCTTGGAGTGGTTCATACCCAGAGTAGATGCCGTTTACTCCCTATTATTCCATACTCTTAAGTTGGTGTTGCCAGCTCTTAGAGCCTCTCAGATGTTCTAAAATCAGGTCAGGCTGATTTACAGCCTGTTGGTGGTAGATAATAGTGCTATCTCAGAAGAAAGTCCTGGCTATCTACTTCTGAAAGGTCACAGCTATTGAAAACTCAATGTAGTTCAGTTCTACTCTGACACACATGAAGTTGCCATGAGTTGGAATTAACTCCATGGCAACTGTTGTTTTGTTTGTTTGTTGGTTTTAATTAGTGCTATCACTTTGGCTAAACATTTTTGACATGAAATAGACTCATCAATTAAAGGATTAAAATGGATACGTTGTTAGTAAACTTACTGACTACTCAAAATTTTCTATGTTGCTGTTTTTCATAGTATAGCTTTTCAATGTCAGCTAGTTTATTTTTGGCTAAGCTATATTTAGTTATTTAATTGCTTAAACACCAGGATATTTGAAGAATCATACTCTGACAAATAAGAATTCTTATATGTTAATATTTTTAGCTACTTACTTCCAAGTCATTACTTTAAAAATCAAGGCATCTAAGTATTTACTTCTATAGGTGATGTTTCCTAGCAGTGAATACAAGAAATTTTCCAGTTAGTTTAAAGTAATGACATTTGCAGGTTTTGGTTTTGTTAACTAGGCTTTCCCTGAACACCTGCTTCTAATGCAGATAAAGGCAATGTAGTCTTAGCTTTCTTCTAACTGTAGTATGGGGGTCTTGAAAGAACTGAAATCATATCTGGGATGCTATATGCTGCAGAGTGTAGTAGCTATAACTGCACATTTCTGTATGGACAGTATGGTCAGTATTTACATATTTTAAAATATGAGTTTTATTGTACTTCAGACGAAGGTTTACAGAACAAACTAGCTTCTCGTTGAGCAATTAGTACACATACCATTTTGTGACATTGGTTACCAACCCTGCGACATGCCAACACTCTCCCCTTCTGGACCTTGGGTTCCCTATTACCAGGTTTCCTGTCCCCTCTTGCCTTCTAGTCCTTGTCCCTGGGCTAGTGTGTTTTTGTTTTGCTTTGCATTTTGTTTTATGGGCCTGTCTAATCTTTGACTGAAGGGTGAACCACAGGAGTGACTTCATTACTGATCTAAAGGGTGTCTGGGGGCCATAGTTTCAGGATTTCTCCAGTCTCAGGCCAGTAAGTCTAGTCTTTTTTAAAATATGAGTTTTTTAGTAGCACTTCTTGGACTTCACAATCAGTTCAGGCCGTGTGTGTAATTCTCTCCAAGGCGTTATTTTATAAACAAAAATGGAAACCATAAATCAGATAAGGGTTTAATATCCAGAATATGTGAAGAACTCCTACAGCTTAACAAGAAAAGGATAAAAAAAAACCCAACTGAAAAATGGGCAAAGAACCTAAATAGACATTTCACCAAAGAGGATATTCAAGTGACCAACCAGCACATGAAAAGATGCTCAGTGCCATTAACTATTAGGGAAATAAATGCAAATCAAAACCACCATGAGAATACTACTTCACTCCCACTAGGGTGGCTAAGCTTAAAAAAAACAGAAAATAACAAATGTTGGTAAGGATGTGGAGACATCAGAACCCTCATCCATTACTGGTGGGAATGCAAAATGATACAACTACTCTAGAAAATGGTATAGCAGTTTTTCAAAAAGTTAAATATAAAGCTACTATATGACCCAGCAATTCCACTCTGAGGTATATGCCTAAGAGACTTGAAAGCAGTGATGCAAACAGACACATGGACCACAGTGTTCATTGCAGCACTATTGACAATAGTCAAAAGGTGAAAACAACCCAAATGTCTATCAACAGTTGAATAAATAAACAAAATGTGGTATGTACATACAATGGAATATTATTCTGCCATAAAGAGAAATGAAGTCTTAATACATGTCACAACATGGATGGACCTTGAAAACATTGCTAAGGGAAATAAGTCAATCACAAAAGGACAAATACATGATTTCACTAATAGGCAAAGGTATAGAGATTAGAGTTGAATAGTGATTACCAAGTATGGGAGGGAAAGAGGGAATCATTGTTTAGGTAGCATTGAGTTTTTGTGTATGAGTTTTTTTTGTTTTGTTTTGTTTTGTTCTGTTCAGAGTCAAAGAGTGTACATCTCCAGATGTTAGGGTTACCTAACTGGGAGACAACTCTGGGCCAGACAACTCCAGGTAGCATAGGTCTGCCTTTCCTGTAAGACAGAAACTAGCGAGGATCTTTTCACATAGATTGAGTTGGTACTTAAAGAGGTTAAATTTATCCAGGCTCACTTAGGGACAGAGTAAATTAAAGCAGGGTGTGGGAGAAGGGAGAGTTTTACAGCATTAGGAAGAACTATACATCTTGTATTTTATTTCTTTCCTAAATAAAAGTGTTCTAACATATGGTCTGTGGCAGTTTTGTGATGGTTGTGTCAATAGCAAATGAAGTTTTTTTCGTTTGGTCTAGTGCATGCAAATTTATGGTGGCTTACAAAATTATAGATGTATAGGAATCTGCAGTTTGCCGTTTACTCTTAATCAGTTCTCTGGCTGAAATAGCTGTTTTGATATTACTCCAGGATCTAACCTAGTCCTGTATCTTGAGTCTCATTTTTAAGGGTAAACAATGTATTTTCTTTTTTGGAAAAGTCTGTCTGTGATTAACTGTTTTTCACTGTTATAAGGAAGGAAATAATGACTATATTTTTTTACTAAATGCAATATTCAACTTCATGTTCTGATTCCCTTGACCTGTATCTTTTTTTCTGTATAACTTTTTGACTAGCCTCAAATAGTAATCCCCAAGTGGCCTAGGAGTTGGGAATTCTAATCTAAACTCCAGGGACCTTGGGCAAGTCACTTAACTTTACTGGGCCTCATATTTCTTGATTCCAACACGAGGGAATTCAGCTAAATAAATGAAAAAGTCTCTTCTAACACAGATTGGACCTACTTCAGATTAAAGAACTAGAGGAAAATTAATCTAGCAGTGTGGGATCATTTTTCTTTATTTACATTTAGGTAAGTAAAACACTTGTATAACGATTTCATTATGCAGAAAGTGAGCACCCATTATATTGGCACAATAGCTATAGGTTTGAAGTAGTTACTTAGCTTTTAAAATCTTAGCCAGTATTTCCCCTTTATGTTAAATTACCTGAGTTGACCTAAGTAATATCCAGATTTACTGAAACTTGATGCCTCAGTTCTTGTCAATGATTCTTCTTAGCCATTCCTCTCTCCTGATCTTTTTGCCTAGAATCCTGGAGAAGGAGAAACTCTGAGTGGAACGTCTCAAGTTCTGCATGAAGTTCTCCAGGCTACTACAATGTCTGGGGGGATGGTTGTGCAGAAGAATTTATTTTTATTCTTATTTTTATTTTTATTGTTGAAATTTTACAATTCAAATTAGTCTCTCATACAAAAATTTATACATACATTGTTTTGTGACCCTACTTGCTCTCCCTATACTATGACAGCACACTCCTCTTTTCTACCCCGGATTTCCTGTGTCCATTCAACCAGCTCCTGACCCTCTCTGCCTTTTTATCTCGCCTCTGGACAGGACCTGCCCATTTAGTCTCAGGTATCTACTTGAGCTAAGAAGCACACTCTTCACGAGTATCATTTTATGCCCCGTAATCCAGTCTAACCTTTGAAGAGTTGGCCTTGGGAATGATTTTAGTTTTGGGCTAACAGAGAGCCTGGGGTCCACATCTTCCAGAGTCCCTCCAGTCTTAGTCAGACCATTAAGTCTGGTCTTTTTACTAGAATTTGAGTTCTGTACTCCACTTTTCTCCTGCTCCATCAGGGACTCTCTGTTGTGTTCCCTGTCAGGGTAGTTCTTGTGGTAGCCAGGCACCATCTAGTTCTTCTGGTCTCAGACTGTTGAAGTCTCTGGTTTATGTGGCTCTTTCTGTCTCTTAGGCTAATACTTTCCTTGTGTCCATGGTGTTCTTCATTCTCCTTTACTCCAGGTGGATTGGGACCAATTGATGCATCTTAGATGGCCACTCGCTAGCTTTTAAGACCCCAGACGCCACTCACCAAAGTAGGATGCAGAACATTTTCTTAAAAAACTTTGTTACGCCAGTTGATCTAGATGTCCCCTGAAAGCATGGTCCTCAGACCCCCGCCCCTGCTACTGTGTCCCTCAAAGTGTTTGGTTGTATTCAGGAAACTTGTTAGCTTTGGTTTAGTGCGGTTGTGCTGACTTCCCTTGAGTTGTGTGCTGTCCTTCCTTTCACCCAAGATAATTCTTTTCTACTTTCTAGTTAGTGAATACCCCCTTCCCTTCCTCCCCACCCTCATAACCATCAAAGAATGTTGTTTTCTGTGTTTAAACCTTTTCTTGGGTTCTTATAACAGTGGTCTTATACAATATTTGTCCTTTTGCGACTTACTAAGTTCACTCATCATAATACCTTCCAGATTCCTCCATGTTATGTTTCACGGATTCATTGTTGTTCCTTATTATTGCATAGCATTCCACTGTGCGAATATACTGTAATTTGTTTTTTATCCATTCGTCCGTTGATGGGCACCTAGTTTGTTTCCATCTTTTTCCTATCATAAACAATGCTACAGTGAACATGGGTGTGCAAATGTCTATTCATGTGATGGCTCTTAATTCTCTAGGATATATTCCAAGGATCAGGACAGCTGGATTGTATGGTACTTCTATTTCTAGCTTTTTAAGGAAGTGCCAAATCAATTTCCAAAGTGGTTGTACCATTTTACATTCCCACCAACAGTGTATAAGCATTCCAGTCTCTCCACAGCCTCTCCAACATTTATTATTTTGTGTTTTTTGGATTAATGCTAGTCTTGTTGGGGTGAAATGGTATGTCATTGTAGTTTTGATTTGCATTTGTCTAATGGCTAAAGATTGTGAGCATTTCTTCACGTATCTGTTAGCCACCTGAATGTCTTCTTTGGCAAAGTGTCTGTTCACGTCCTTTGCCCATTTTTTAATTGGGTTGTTTGTTTTTTTGTTGTTGAGGTTTTGCAGTATCTTGTAGATTTTAGAGATTAGACGCTGATCAGATTTGTCATAGCCAGAAATTTTTGCCCAGTTTGTAGGTGGTCTTTTTACTCTTTTGATGAAGTCTTTTGATGAGCATAAGTGTTTGATTTTTAGGAGCTCCCAGTTACCTAGTTTATCTTCTGGTGTTTGTGCATTGTTACTTATGGTTCATATTCTGTTTATGCCATGTATTAGGGCTCCTAGTGTTGTCCCTATTTTTTCTTCCATGATCTTCGTTGTTTTTGATTTTGTATTTAGATCTTCGATCCATTTTGAGTTAGTTTTTGTGCATGGTGTGAGGTATGAGTCTTATTTAGTTTTTTGCAGATGGATATTCAGTTCTGCCAGCACCATTTGTTAAAGAGACTGTCTTTTCCCCAATTAATGGACTTTGGACCTTTGTCAAATATCAGCTGCTCATAGGTAGATGAATTTATGTCTGGATTCTCAATTCTGTTCCATTGATCTATGTATCTGTTGTTGTACCAGTACCAGGCTGTTTTGACTACCGTGGTGGTATAATAGGTTCTAAAATCAGGTAGTGTGAGGCCTCCCGCTTTGTTCTTCTTGAGTAATGCTTTACTTATCCAGGGCCTCTAGTTGGTGATTGGTTTCTCCAACTCATTAAAAAATGCCATTGGAATTTGGATTGGGATTGCATTGTACCTGGAGATTGCTTTGGTGTAGAAAAGACATTTTCACAATGTTGAGTCTTCTTATCCATGAGCAAGGTATGTTTTTCCGCTTATGCAGGTCTCTTGGTTTCTTGCAATAGTGTCTTGTAGTTTTCATTGTATAGGTCTTTTATGTCTCCAGTTAGATTTATTCCTAAGTATTTTACCTTCTTGGGGGCTGTGATAAATGGTATTGATTTGGTGATTTCCTCTTTGAGGTTCTCTTTGTTGGTGTAGAGGAATCCAGCTGATTTCTGTATGTTTATCTTGTATCATGAGACTTTGCTGAAATCTGTGCTGAAGAATTCTTAACTGCTGTATCAGGCTGGCTATTTTAGGGGTCACGATTATCCCCTAAATGTTAAACCAGAATGTGTTTTAAATGTTCCAGGTATCACAACTTTGTAAGAGTTATATTTATGAATACTTTTCTCAGGAAGAGCTATTATGTAATTAAGGAACTGCAGTTCATCTTTATGCTTGGCATGGGAAGATTTCAGAGGGAGAGAACACTGTGTTCTCCCCTCCTCTCTATACCTCCATCCTTTGTTCTGTTCTTCATTCTGTTTTTTCTTTCCCCTCCTAGCCTCTTCTTTCTCTTCCCATATTTCTTTCTCCACTTATCTTTCTCCCTTTTCCCATGTTACTTCTACCATTCCTCCCTTATTTTTCTGCATTCACCCGTATACATTTAGATTGTCACATTTTATGTACCTCATTCACTTGCTTCTTCCCTTCTGTCTTCCTTTTGTTGTAGATGAGAACTCACCCTGGCCTGATATAGTGACCTCCTGTCTTCTTTCTGTATTTCCTTGTGCTCATTTTATGTAAGACAGTAGAAAGAAATTCAGGTCTGCTATAACCTATGACAGCTCAGCTCTTCTACTGTGATAACACCACTGGCTATCCTAGACTCTACTTTGCTTCTGGGCAAGTAAAAAGGAAGCATAACAGTTAACAATAGATAGTACTAGATCTGGAAACCCTTAGCGGTTCAGAGCTACGGCTGCTAACCCAAAGGTTGGCAGTTTGAATCCACCAGGCGCTCCTTGGAAACACTATGGGGCAGTTCTACTCTGTCCTGTAGGGTCGCTATGAGTCGGAATCGACTTGACGGCAACAAGTTTTAGTACTAGATCCATTGTTGTTTACAGAAAATGACAAAATTCCTGAACCAATTAAACACAGAAAAACTGGAGCAGTCCTAGTGTCATGTACAGTATATGACTACATCACTTGTCATGTTGGACTATCATTGTTTGCTTGTCTGGTTCCCTCACTAGCTGTAAACTCAGGAGCACCTAATGCAGCAGCCTGCCCATATTGATAGAATTAATTAATTAATGAAAGGTCATCATAGAGGCCCATCATTTTATATGTTTAAATAGTGATTATGACAAGGCTCTTTAACTGGTTTGCACGTGAGTTCTGATCAAATGATGGTGGCTGTTGTATGCATTGTTCTTATCAGCCCTTTATGAGTCTTCTAAGTACAGTGGAAGTAGGGGCAGTACCAGCAAAGGCCACTCCAGCATAAAGCTAAGTGCTACACTAGCTAGCTTTTACTGTCTTTCTGACTTTTAAAATGTACTGCTCAAAGAGAGGCAAAGCTGAAAAATTACAAGTGCTCCTCTACCTATGTGAGCTGGTTTTAGCTCCAGAATCATAATATGACTTTAAAAAAAAAAAAAAAACAAACCTTTAATCTTCTTTTTTCTATACCTTTAATCTTTTTTCTAAGTATCCATTGATTATGATAGTCCTCTATGAATCTTGTGTGAAAAGAGTTATTTTAGTATAGCAGTCATGGTTGAAAACCATGATTTAAATTAAGTATAAACTTGTGATTGACATTAAAGAAACAAACTTTACTGTTCCCTAGTCTCTTTAATTAAACAGACAAGTTGAGAGTAGCATTGATCTTTTCAGTAGAGAAAACAGATACAGACTTTTTAAAAAATCACCTTGTTGATGCAATATGTTGCTACTAGAATTACTTTAAGCTTGAAGCAATAAACAGAAAGTTTGGAAGGCTCAGTGCAAAGGCTTCAAAGCAGTTTAGAATCATCCAAATGGTTAATTTAAACAATTGAAGACACTAAACAGATCCATATTTGTAAGTGACAGAAGTGATTACTAGTTTAAGTACTATCTAGTGGTACTATGTTAAAGCCAAGTCTCCCTCACAGGCCTGGTTCTATGCTTTGCTGGACTCATTTCATGGGAGTTTGTCCCCCATAAGGAGTATGGGCTTGGATTTTTCATATTGCTGCCAGTAGAAATGGATTTTTATGGCTTAAGTGGAATTGATATTGTTGACTTGAATGTGAACTCCTGGGGAGCCTACACATTTCTTTATTTTCAAAACGAACTATAAAATGCATGTTAAAATACACTGTTAATCCTGCTGTAGTGTAGAGGGTACTTGTTTATGAGGTTCTCAGAGCAGAAGCTTGAGGTTTGTTGAATAAAACTTAATGGGAATTTAGTCTGGTTTCTAATTATTAACAGATGTAACATTTAGGGAAAAATTTTAAAATTATATTAAACCAGTTAAAAGTGGTCAGGATGATATAAAATAAAATCATTAGAGATATGAAAGTTGCCCAATCTAAGTCCCTTAAGACTCCTGTCTTTTAACCTATTAATCATGAAATTGTTCTACTCTTAATTGTCACGTGGTCCAGTAAACGAGCAGTTTGTCTGTCACTAATGCTGTGAACAATCAGCCTGACCATTTCCTGATTATGTTTTATTATAGTGGTTGCAAGTAATCCTGGAAATAGTATCTTAACAGATGCCTTGCTCAGAAGCATCATTTCTTCTAGGAAACAGCCTTTCATATTGGTCTAAAAAGTTCAAGGATCTGGCATCCTGTTGGAGCTCTGGGGCATTACTATTTTTAGACCTTGTTTGTGTGCAATATGAACCATACTGATCTGCAGATAATATGAATTTACTCAAAACAGGAGATTGTAACATTCTAGGAGCGGATTGTTTTTAGTTTTATTAAATTTACCTTGATTACAACTAAGAAAATTGCTTTGAAATAATAATGACATTAAATTCTGACCCCTTAGCTTTGCTATCATTTCCTTTCTTTCTCAAGGTTTCTACTGTTTATGCTAGCTCTTCTCTTTAGGAGTTGATAGTACAAATCAAGCAATGTAACATTTAAGGACACAGTTAACTTGTAAGAAATGTGCGATGTATTTACTGCATTTTTTTCTTTAATAAATATAAATCAAATGAACTCGACCAAACCTGTTGCTGTCAAGTCGATTCTGACTCATAGCAACCCTATAGGACAGAGTAGAACTGCCCGATAGAGTTTCCAAGGAGTGCCTGGTGGATTCGAACTGCCCATCTTTTGGTTAGCAGCTGTAGCTTGCCATAGCTCTTAATCACTGCACCACCAGGGCTCCAGATGAACTCTACTAAGTAATAATTTGACCATATAATAAAAAAGATGAGCGATTTAACTATTTCTGTGAGTAAAATATTTTCTAAAAGTACTTCAGCTTACAAATCTTACATAAATTATTTTTCTTTAACACTTATCTACATTTTAGAATAAAAGCATGGGGTAGTATTGATTTTTCATAATTTCTGAATTTAGTACACAACTACATTGAAAATAAATCCTGTGATTTTTAAAACTAAAACTTTAATCTGTTTTAATAATCCTGTCAGTCAAAGAAAAAGTGTATCATTTTCTAACAAACTGTATAATTTTCTTACCTTTTAAGAATATAATGTGGGGAATAATATGTATAAAAGTGTGGTCAAAGATAATGGGCAGGGACAAATACTGTATGTCCACTGTTGTTGTTGTTCGGTGCTGTCGAGTGTAATAGGAGAGTAAAACGCCTGAAATGCCCAGGTAGCAGTTTTTGCAGCCCTCCAAGAAAGCAACTGATCCAACTTGGAACTAAAAGTCTAACAAGCAAGCAGCATTCCTACAAGTAGTAGCCAAAGGGAGTTTGCAGCTTTGATAATTCTGAATCCTGAAGGATTACAAACACTCCTCAAAGGAACTGAAAAGTATTCATTATCAACCTGTTCTCCATTTAATCCGTTTTTGACTGAAGCTGAAACTTCTTATTAGCCTGCATGCTCTCTTACGATTGTATCAGCGTTCCTTGTTTTTGTTTGTTTTCTTAAAGTTAGTACATGCTGGAGCATCTCACAAATGGAAAAAAATAAATGGGAAAAACATGTACAAAAGACGCAGACCTGAAAATATTATACAAATCATTGGTTTGTATGTCCTCTTACAGATACTCCCTTCAGGGGTGAATGAGTTCATTGGTAGGATGCAGATAGACTGTCCAGCAAAATGAAGAGTCTCAGAGCCCACAGAGACTCCTCTGACCAGGACTTCCCTGAGTAGCTGGTTAGTAGAGCTGTTAGCCTTTTTCCCTAGCTCTCCTGAGGCTCAGTCAGCCAGGCATTTATACTTTAAAGATCTCTTCATGAAAGGGACACTAAAACCCTTTTTAAATCAGCACTTTTTAACCTTAGAGACAAAATTACCCTACTGGGTGTGTTTTTAGAACTCATTGTTTTTTAGCTAGGTTGTCACTTAATCTGTGCGTAAATTATTTACAGACAAATGGAGTTCCAGCCACATTGCCTTATTTAAATGCATCATTACTGGACACTTCAGTAGTTTCTCCATTTGAACACTGCATTTTACTTTATTTCAAACATGTTTGCATAAGCAGTCTATATCATTCCTGATTCATCAGTTTTACTGTATTAAAGTAATAATTTTACCCATCTTCAAAGCCATATGCATTAGATTATTGTTATCATGGGATTTTATATGTGAACTATGGACATTTTTCTGTTTTTGTGACCTTGTTTTAATAACTATCATGAAATTGAAATTGTTTCCCGTCCAGTGCTGTCTAGTATTTTGTTAGTCTTTTAAATCCCTCACTTATGAGTGTCTGTTAGCAGAGCTGCCCCTAGGTGATTGGCTTGGCTGTCCCATGGTATCCTCTGCCCTTCCCTGCCAGTATTGCCATGAGGAATCTCATTATATTTACTCTGATGCTGCTGAGAGTGTCCCTACCTTCCCTGATACTTCCTGCCTCCACTGTTACCTGGCTTCCATAGCAGGTGTCAGTTCAGACCTGTCTCCCCAACCACAATGCCAGTGTAAATTTTAACCTCTTCTCACTTCTTTTCTCACTGCCAGTAGGGACACTGACCCTACAGACATGTTAGCATCGCTGATTACAATCCTCTTATTTTTGTATATTACTCTTTGCCTCTCCTGTAATTGCAAAATATTACTTTTCTAGTTACCAGAGATTCTTCTAGAATCTATAAAGCCCTAAATATTTTAGTTTTGATTTTTTTTGTACACATTTCTCAAATGGTTTTTCATTTCAAAACAATAGTCAAAGTCCTAACAATGACCTTATGTAATCTGTCCCACTACTGTCTCTCTTACCTCAGCATCTACTAATCTCCCTCTTGCTTACTGTGCTCCAGTCATACTGCCTCCTTGTTGTTCATTTTCAGGGAGTTTGCACTTGCTAATTCCTCCATCTGGAATGTTCTACCTGCAGATGTCCTCATGGTTTATTCTCTCACTTCTTTCATATCTTCACTCCAATGTTACCTTCTCAGTGAGGCCTTCTGAACTGACCACCTTGTGTAAAATAGTAATCCCCACTTGCAGCATACTCCATGCCCTATAACATTTATCACTATTAGACAAGCTATGTATTTCACATACAGTTTATTGCCTGTCAGCTTCCACTTGACAGCAAACTCCATAAGGTCAGGGAGCTTTGGTTTTATAAACTGTTATATTCTGAGCATTTAGAATAGTGCCTAACCCATCGTAAGCACTCAAAAAAATATTTGTTGAATGAATGAATATTATAAATGTTACTATACTCCATGTTTTATACAGGTATACTGTTTAGCTAGAATTGACCAATCCCTTCAGGTAAGAGCATGGAATAATAGATTGCCTGGGTTCAGATGCCATCCATGTGACCTTGCACAAGTTACTTCACTTCTCTGTGTGTGTCTCATCCTGTATCTCCTAGGTTGCTTGGAAATTAAATGAGTTAATATATATAAAGCAACTAGAACAGTATCTGGCACACATAAATACTCTATAGTTTCTATGTTTAAGGAAATAGTCAATGTTATCCAATTTACTTTTGCAGTTATTTTTTCAGCTTATCAAGCAGTGATATTTCTGAGCATATAATGTCAAAATGCTTTTGAGGTGGAGAGTACTGGTCTGAACACCATACGCTGAATTTGTCGTAACTCACTTATCTTTTTTTTTTTTTAATCATAATTTTGATACTTTAAAAAAAAAACCTCTTTTAGGGCAGTGATTATTGAGCCTGTGTGTTTAGAATGTTATACCCACTTCTGGGCTCTCACTTATAACATCTTGAAGCCCTCTATCTCTAATAGGAGCTGCTTGATTCCACCCATTTTAATGCTCATTATGCCAATGGGTAAGCAGCAAAAGGAAGCTTACTTGCTGCTGGTAACAGAAAATGTGCAGATATAACCTGGACTTCTAAAATGCTAAGAACTCCTATTCGTGTCAGGAGCAGGGTTTCTGCCCTTCACAATGTGGCTATGAGGTTTTGTGGCTCTCTCTAGCTCCTGTATAAAATTCAGCTCAGTTGAAATGACTCTTCTACTTGACATGGTTGAGTGAAACTGATTTGGATGACTTCTCTGCTGTGTTGGGAGTGTAAAGTAGCATCATTCAGTTCAGAACTAGTTGTTTTCATACATATTTTTAACAGTTCTTTAAATACAACTTGACTTTTCTTTTTCATTAAAAACATTGTTTCATACTCCTTATCTGTTAATTTCTGGATTGTCTGGAAGTAACTATTCCAGCCTTTGTGTTCTACTGTTACTTCCCATTTAAAGTTGCCAATGACAGTTGAATAAAACTTCAATAAAAAGTATACTTGCTAATGGTAATTTAAAAAAAGAGAGCATTTTAGCTATTACACTAAAACAGTTTTATCTTTCCCTTTTGTCGGTAGTAATCTGTGAAAATTCAGAAGAAAATTTGCCCATTGTTTATGAAAATAATAAATTTATCTTCAGACTAAAGCTACTAAAGTTAGCCTTTGGTTTCCGTATGTTTTAATGAAGTATAGCATACATATAGCTCAATGAGTATCACAAAATAAACATACCTGTGTTATCACCACTCATTAAAGAAATAAAACATTACTCACATCCTCAGAAGCCCTCCTCCTGATTCCTAACTACTACTACCCCTTCTTTGCTCTCTAAAGTTAACCATGTCCTAACTGTTGTAAATGATTGATTCATTTTACCTGTTCGTTTGTATTTGTGTTTTTTTAATTTATTTTTTAACTTTGTATAAATAGAAATCATTCAGAATGCACTCTTTTGTCTCTGGGTTCTTTTGCGTTATAATTTGTGAGGTTCATCCATATTTTGTGTAGCAATACTTTGTTTATGATCCTAGCTATATAGTACTCCATTGTGTGAACATATCACAATGTCTTTAACTATTATTTATATTCATGGAATTTGAGTTAGTGCTGTGATTGATGCATATCTGCATACATTTTTGTTGAGTATATACTTAGATATAAACTGCTGTATCACAGATTGTAGTAGATAATGTCAAACAGTTTTCCAAAGTAGTTATATCGGTTTGCTTCCCACCAGCTGTGTATGGTTGCTCATACACTACTGTGGTTGCTCCGTATCTTCTCCAACAGTTGGTATTGTCACAGTTTTTAATTTCAGCCATTCTGATGAGTTTGTAGAGAGCTATCATATTGAGCATTTATTTTGCATTTCCCTGATTATTAATACGTTGAGCACCTTTTCACATGTTTATTGGCTATTTAGATATCCATTTATGTAAAGTGCCTTTTCAGGTCTCTTGCCTGTTTATCCATCAAGCTATCTCTTTTTTTATACTGATTTGTAGAAATTCTAGATACAAGCCCAATTGTTGATTATGTGTTTTGCAATTATCTTTTCCCACTCTGTGGCTTGCCTTTTAACTCTCTTAATTGTTTCCTTTGATGAAGAAAAATTTTTAATTTTAATGTGATCTTCTTTCTCTTTATTTTCCTTCATGATTTCTGCTTTCTATGCCCAATTTAAGAAATAACTCCATTCCAAGGCCATGAAATATTCTCCAGTGTTAGTATTTGAAAGTTTTATTGTTTCACTATAACATTCCTTGATTGCATACTATCAGTAAAAATTTTGGAATATGCACCCTCTATATATGTATAATTTATATGTACAGTGAAACCTGTGAGAGCTGGAACTCAATGGGACTGCCTTGTTTTTCCATGTCTCGCAAGTTTTCCACCTTTGTCAGGGTACAGTCTTAATACTTTTCTGTTGTTTTAGTAGAAAATATTTGAGTTTTCCTTCTCTGACAGGTTTCCGCCTTACACAGGTTCTGGCTTTTGCAGGTTTTACTGTATTATATGTATACAGTTTACTAATTTTTATGTATTAAAGAAAAACAGAAAATGGAAAAGAATTAGATAATACATGTATGTTCAATATTTTTCCACACCTCAGTGTTATATTATGTACTTCCTGGTTTATACACACCACAGTTTGTATCAGCCTCTTTAGAATCAAATAATATTAGTAAGTAAGTGATTTAAACTGTCAAGTAGGAAACTTAACTCATTGATTGTCCACCCAGAAAGCTTTTTTTTTGGAAATTTCCCCTTGATATCAATTTGAGAAAATATTCTATCTATAAAACAGAAGTTATTTCCCAAATTTTTACATATTGTAATTTAGAAACTACCAGAAACCTCTCACCAAACCCATTGCCTTTGAGTCAATTCTGACTCATAGTGACCCTATAGGACAGAGTAGAACTGCCCCATAGAGTTTCCAAGGCTATAATCTTTACAGGATCAGACTGCCACATCTTTCTCCCACACAGCGACTGGTAGGTTCAAACCACTGACCTTTTGGTTAGCAGCTGAGTACTTAGGCAAGGAAGTACCATAAAAAACCCATTGCTGTCAAGTCAATTCCAACTCATAGAGACCCTATAGGACAGAGTAGAACTGCCCCACAGAGTTTCCAAAGGGCACCTGGTGGATTCTAACTGCCGATGTTTTGATTAACAGCCATAGTGCTCACCGACTATGCCACCAGGGTTTCCAGAATTACCGGTGTCTAATTATTAGGCATATCGCAGCCACTCAGCAAATATTTGGTTTTTCTAAAATATAAATCTAATTATTTAATTTTTCTTCTTTAAATCCTCAAGTGGTTTGCCAAGTAGCTCCTTACATGTGTATATACATATATATACTTGAGGATTTTCTTATTTTTATAAAATTTGCTCAAAAGTCAGTAGGCTTGAGCTAATAACCATGAAAAATTAAGAAAAAAAAGTTGCCCGCTTTTTTTTTGTTTGTTTGTTTTTTCCTTTCTTTTTTAAATACAGCTTAGCAGAGACTTTTTTTAAAGAATTGTCTTATTTTCCAACATATAAGTTTGTGGCTACTTTAGTCAATAAGCACAATTAATTTCCTCCAAATCTTTTTCTGTCTTTTCAGAAAACTTCTTGTATGTGGGCTCATCAGTCCCCAAGTTAGACTATTTACCAATGGTGTTTTAGAATAAAAGCTACATTTATATTATCTGTTTTCTACAGGAGTCGACATATTGTAAAAGAGATTTTTTCTCAGCTCAAAACAAACTCAAGTTTGTCTGATCATTTGACCTTCTAATCTATTCATATCCTGGACAGCTGAATTTGGGGTCTTTTTTTAAAAATAGAAAATCTGGGTTATTTCTGTCTCTTAAGTAATAACCTTTTAATGTCTAGAGTCTTCTGCCACCTCAGAAATAAAATCTTAACTTTTTCTTTAATCTGTATGTGAGGGTAAGGTCAAAAGAAAAACAGTTTAAGGAATATATTAGCACTAATTAAGTTTCATATCAATAAAGAAGGAAGTAGGTTTCCTGGAATTATTTAAGCATCTGGTTTCCCCCTAACCTCCACAGTGTAGATGTCAGTTTTTAAAGGTGATTACATAGTTATCAGAAAAATCAAATTCCAGTGAGATGTAATTTTAATGCATTTGAGCACAGTAAAATGTTTTAAGTTTGAACATAAAGAATGAAAAACAAAAGCAAAAGTCTGATGTAGTTGAAATTTATTGTACTCAGGCCAACTCCTGAAGTATGAAGCATTTCATTAACATGCATACATAGTTCGAAGGTTGATAAATTCTGTATTGTAGCTATGTGCCAAAAGACCAGTAATTGTTATTATGATACTCATATGAGTTTACTGATTGCAAAATAAGAAATTAGAAATTCTTAAAGCGAAATAAAGTCTGTTAGAAAAGCATTTTAAGCATTTTCAAAAATGTAAAAGCCAAGGAGATTTGAGACATGAATCTGAAACCAAACCACAATACATGCAACCATTTTTAGGCCACATGAAAACCAACTGTCACTGAGTTGACTCTGACTCATGTCCACCCCATAAGTGTCAGAGTAAAAGTATGCTCCATAGGGTTTTCAGGGGCTGATTTTTTGGAAATAATCACCAGGGCTTTCTTCCTCCAAAAGAGGGTACCATGCACAGACTGCTGTGATAGATTTCCTATAATACCTGATGAAGACTTCTTATCACTGAGAAATTGCTTTTGACCAAAAGATTATCATAGCTTTTTTTCCTCAAGATTGCTGAGTTCCAAACCAATATATCTTGGGATACTGAAACCTTCCAGGTAGAAACTGATAAATCATTAAATTTACCTGTTCTGCTTTTCACAGAAACCTATGCTTTTTGTCATATATTGCTTTTCTTAAATGCATAAAGGCTCAAAACCTGAGCATTTTTCATTAAACTCCATACAGCCGTGTACTTGCATCAGAATAGTCATTAAACAGCCACCCTTCCCTGACCTTGAATTTCCCTTAAATAACCTTATAGAGTGCATAAATTGACCTCAGTGCAGCTTTTGGGCAACATTGAAAGTTTCAGTTCTAGCATAGATGAATTGCAAGGCAGCCCTGTGAGAGTTAGTTAGAAAATGTGTAACATGAGAGTTTAGGTATATGTAAAGCAAGAACCTGGATGAAAGAGAAAGAATTAAGGTTTTTACAACCTGGAAAAGATAAAGGAAGACATGAGAAGGGAAAGCCCTTAGAGCTAGTCTGTGCCAGCTGTGCCAGACCCTAGTTAGTCATCAGAATAACCTCTAAAGTTTTGTTTTGTTGTTTCAATACAGCTAAAGCCTTACAGAATTGCTGGGAGTAGCCTGAACGTAGTAATTTTTAAATAGAAGTCTCTGTTGGTTCTGTTAGAACCAAAGATGGGAACTCCTGTGGCCCAGCTATGTAGATAATCTTGTGTTTCCTTCCTTTTCCCCTTGTTTTTAAAAACCAAATAACCAAGAATCTGTCATTTGAAGCAAGCTGTATATGGCTCTGTCCCTTTGATCCAGAAATGTACTAACAAAATTGAAATGGAAGACCAGACATGGCAGCAGAGGGCTGGAGGGTGGGGTCAGTTTCTCAACACACATGTTATTTGAAACAAGACAATTTACTGACATCTTGTTTAAGCATCCTAGAGGTTTTGAAAACCAAGGAATAATAAATGGCAATAAGTAATACGCTACAAATTATTACAGTTTTAAGCTCTGTTAAATATCAGTGGTATTGTCTTTATTTGGTATGCAAATTTTATTGTTTTTAGTGAAAGATAAAAATGTTTATTACGATATGTAATTTGCTTACTTCAAAGCATGGTTATCAACCATATCTTCTCTTCAAGTCAAAATTTTCATCACCTATTTACTTTACTTTGGTATATTCAGGACCCCTGTGGTTGGGGCTATTTCAAATAAGTAAATGATTGAAAATAAGTGTTTACTTTTTATTGAAATATACTTTTTTTTTTTTTTAATGACGGCAGTTAGGTAGGTTCCCAAACACTATTCCAGTGATTATTGTGGATTAGCATTTATATCTGTCAGACATCAGGATAAATCAAATGGCCTGGCCATGGCAAACCACAAAGTCTATTTTGTAGTGCTTATTGCCTTTCTGTACAATTTTTAATTCTAAAAACATTTGTTGCGTCGCAATGATTTTGAAGTTACTATGATATTAAATAAAAATTCATTTATTCATAATGTTATTAAAGTATTTAGAATGTGAAATTGATTAGAGAATTTAGAAATGAGAAGAGATAGTCAAGGTCAATATATATTCCACTCTTGGCTGAGATGTTCAATGGATTTATATCAAATAAAACTATATTATTTTGTAATTTTTAAAAATGTTTTTCTCTTTCCATAGTCAATTAAAATCTTAAAAGTAGAGTATGTTACACAGTGCAGATTTTAAGCTACCTTTATATAACTTGTGTATCTTGTTATATTTCTGAGTTTTCTGGGAAACAGGCAGTCCCTGGGTTACATGCGAGATCCATTCCTAAGTGCGTCTTTAAATCAGATTTGTAGGTAAGTTGGAACAGATGCATACGATTCTTATTTAGCCTTACTTTAGCGCAAGAAGAGGCTTGAAGCCTGTCTTAGGCTGGGTTCTCTAGAGAAGCAAAACCAGTAAAGCATATAAATATATATAGAGAGAGATTTATTTTAAGGAAATAGTGCACATGGTTGTAGAGACTGGACAGTCCCAAGTCCATGGGTCAGGCTGGAGGCTTCTCCTGATTCATGTAGCCACAGGAGCTGGTGAACCCAGGATCAGCAAGTCAGACAGCAGGGCTCTGGCTCACAGGCTGTGAAGACTGACGAATCCCAAGATCAACAGGCAAGATGGTAGATAAGCTGCTAGCTCAAGTCCCGATAACTGGAGGTCAGAAGAAGCCGGCTGCAGGATCCAGAGCAAGTAAAAGCCCACCGGCCTTGCGAGAAAGTCCACTTATAGTGGATGCAGGTCACACCCCCAAAGGAACGCCCTTTCAGCTGCTTGGCTACTCACAACAGATCCCATCATGGAGGTGATCACATTATATCATATCTCATCATGGAGGTGATCACATCATTATACGACTGCCAAACTGCATCATAACTGCCAAACCACTGAGAATCATGGCCCAGCCAAGTTGACACACAGCCTTAACAATCACAGAGCCTTTTCAATGATTTAAAAGCTGCACATGCAGCAAGTAAAGATGATTGTGATGAAGAATTTGTTTTGAGTAGATGTTGGTTCATTCATCTCAGAATGAGGGCAAATTTATATAACATTTAAGGGCAAGTACAAGTTGTCTGTAAGCCAGACATTCGTAACCTGGGGACTTAACTATACTTGGCCAGAGAGCAGTTCTGTATCTGATTTTATGAACTGTATCCAACAATGAGACAATGGCAGTAAAGTAATAACTCAGCATAATGGTTCAGTTAGCTGTGATTCACATAAATTAGTTAACAGTCATCAATCAGTGGTATGTTTGTCATGAAGTTAATATCTGTTTCCAGAATTTTTAAGGATTATATTGTTGCTGTTTTTTTTCAAATATATTTTGAATAATGATAATTTATAGTTCCTCAAACTTTCACACTCTATTATAGTTAATCCTATTTAGTCATTACCTGGTATGAAAAAAAATCTGAATTTTCACTTTCAGATATCTAATTTTTATTATCTTGCAGCTAATTTGAAAATTATTCAATTGCTGAGTGTTATAGATTGAATTGTGTCCCCCAAAAATGTGTGTCAACTTGGCTAAGCCATGATTCCCAGTGTTGTGTAATTGCCCTCCATTTTGTGATCTAATATTCCTGTGTTGCAAATCCTAACTTCTGTGATGTTATGAGGCAGGACACAGTCTATAGGATTGGGTTGTATCTTGAGTCAATATCTTTTGAGATATAAAAGAGAGAAGCAAGCAGAGAGAAGAGGGACTTCATTACCACCAAGCAAGAAGAAGCAGGAGCGGAGCACATCCTTTGGACTCAAGGTCTCTGTGCTGAGAAGCTCCTAGGCCCGGCTCCTAGACTGATGACAAAGACCTTCCCCCAGAGCCGACAGAGAGAGAAAGCCTTCCCCTCAAGCTGGTGCCCTGAATTCAAACTTCTAGCCTCCTAGACTGTGAGAGAATAAATTTCTGTTTCTTAAAGCCATCCACTTGTGATATTTCTGTTATAGCAGCACTGGATATCTGGTTAATGCTACCAAGCAGGCAAGATGACAGAGGAAACCTAGTTTTATTAGTATGTTTGTCCATTATGTGAAACCTTTCTATTATTCTAAATGCTTACTTGTCTGTTATATTATTATTTTCAGATTTAAGTATTCTGCACTGAACTGATTTTTCACAAATTGAAGCTGAGTCAGTGTTCAAGAGTTGTTCATTTTTGGTCACCCAATCTCAGAAATCTACCAGAAACTACTTTTTTTTTTTTTTTTTCTGAAGGCAGTTTTATTTGATATCAGTGGGTTATGATTTAGAAACAATTAGATAGTCTTTAGATTTCATAATCTTAGTTTGAATTTAATGATAGCATAAACTAACACTAACAATAGTGTACATGTATGCTAACTGTGAAAATTCAGATTTATTTACTCTGTTGGGTTGTATCTTTTTTGTCTATCAGAGATATAGAATGCATTATTAAAACCAATGAGAAATGTTGATCTCATTAAGTAGAAGAGAAGATCATACTTCTTGTCTTTAAAACATTTAGTAATGTGAATTGCATGTAGTATTCAGAAACATTGCAGTCAGACTCAATCTTAATTTTTCTCATTTCCTTAAATTTTCATCGATATGAATATTGAGCTATTTTTGTATTCAATCATAGCTAAATAAATTAACCCAAATATGCATGACTGAAATTATCTTCTATAAAAATTTCCAAATGCATTTGAAAAATATCCCAAGGGTGGCAAGTCTATAATACTTTATTAAAATGCTGTGCCTGACTTCTGGATGGATATATGATCAGAAGAAAAGTAATGAAAGTTAACTGTGCTGTTGTAAAATCCAAAATGATCTTGTATTACAGAATTTGGACTGACCTTGAAGACCAGTGGAAACGTCCATTGGTAAAGCTTCTGATTACTTATTCATTTTTGGGTTATTGAGTTTAGGAAGAATATTATACCTATTCTCGAAGATCGGTAACATCAACATAATTATGCATAAATATAATTTGGATGTTGGTTTTAATCTGTAATAGACATTTTTATGTTTTGTACTTGGTGTAACTTAGAAATTATCTTTCCATATCACCCATATAAGGAGCCCTAGTGGCACAATGGTTAAGCACTTGCCTGCTAACCAGAAAGTCAGAGGTTAAAACCCACCAGCCACTCCACAGGAGAAAAGACCTGGTGATCTGCTCGCATAAAGAGTACAGCCTTGGAAACCCTACGGGACGGTTCTACTCTGTCATATAAGGTTGCTATGAGTCGGATCGACTCAATGGCACACAACAACATCACCCGTATGACAGTCGAGATCAACTAAAGAGTTTTGACTAATAGTTCTTTAGGACTTGGAGCACTTACTGCTGAAGATCAAAGACTGCAGCTTCAGTATGGATTACACCTCAACATAAGGAAAACAAAAATCCTCACAACTGGACTAGTAAGCAACATCATGATAAACGGAGAAAAGATTAAAGTTGTCAAAGATTTCATTTTACTTGGATCCATGATCAACACCCATAGAAGCAGCAGTCAAGACATGAAATGCCATATTACATTGGGCAAATCTGCTGCAGAAGACCTTTTTTGAAGTGTTCAAAAGCAAAGATGTCACTTTGAGGACTAAGGTGCGCCAAGCCATAGTATTTTCAGTTGTCTCATATGCATGTGAAAGCTAGGCAGTGAATAAGGAGGACTGAAGAATTGATGCTTTTGAATTGGTGTTGGTGAAGAATGTTGAATATACCATGGACTGCCAAAAGAACGAACAACTCTGTCTTGGAAGAAGTACAGCCAGAATGCTCATTAGAAGCAAGGATGGCACGACTTTGTCTGACATACTTTGGACATGTTGTCAGGAGAAACCAGTCCCAGGAGAAGAACATCATGCTTGGTAAAGTAGAGGATCAGCAAAAAAGAGGAAGAGCCTCAACCAGGTGGATTGACACAGTGGTTGCAACAGTGGGCTGAAACATAGCAATAATTGTAAGGATGGCACAGGACCAGGCAGTGTTTCGTTCTGTCGTACATAGGGTCTCTATGAGGCAGAACCGACTCAACAACACCTACAAGCAACAACATAAATATTTTTACTATATACCTTGTTGTCTACTGAGTAGAAAGATAGTTGTTTTGCTTTTTCCCATTTAATATTTTGAAATTCTGTATTACCCAATTCCAGATGTTCTGTTGTAGAAATCTTTTTTTTCATCTGAAATTTATGAAAGAAAAAAGCATGAGAGGGCATTTTAGCAAGACAATGAGGACAAAAGAGCTTCTGACAGTTGGTTTCCTCTTAATGAGTATGTATGAAATTGAAGGCTTACTTAGACCCTCAAAATTATTAGTTTCCGTGAGCTTTCTTAGCAGCATGCCCTTTGCCTGAAGTTATAGTACGAGGTAGGGACTTCTTGTTCATTTTTTAAAATACCAGTTCTTTTCAGAATAATGTAAATTTCTCAGAAAGACAAATAAGACTTCAAGTTTACTTACTGAAACAGAATGAAGAATTGAAACATAAGCAATAGATAATTTGAGGATATTTATGTACAAACTCGTTTTATGTAATGTGGCTCCAAGATAAAGATGCTGTGGTCATCTGAATTTTTTGGAAGTCAGTTTCCCAAAAACTAATGTTGAAGCTTACTGAATCACAGTTCCATATACATGATTTTCATAGTTGGTTTTATTCAGTTTAGGACAGTAAGACCGTATATAATAAATTTTGTCTAATTAGTTTTAAGTAGGGTTCAGCAGCTCAAGGAACAATATAATGTCCAACTATGTTTACACACCAGTAAGAATTTATTGATCTACAGTTATGGGTATATTTGGAGAAAAGCAAACTCATATTGACTCCAAAGGCACAGAAATTCTATCTCCTTTCCACTAACAGGTATTTCTCTGTGTAACTGAAAAGCAAGGAATATTTTAAGGATCCCCAAAAGCTTTTCTCTTACTGAGCATTAGTACTCTTTTTTTTTTAACAATGTCTAGAGTTTTTTAGTATTAATATCTGTATCCTCCCCTAAACAGATCTCTTGCACATTTACTTTCCGTTTGCTTGACACTCATTCTAAAATACCATTGTATTTTAATTTTAGATTGTTTTTTCTTTTTTGCATCATGTATCAATAATTATTTAAATTTAAGTTTTACTGCTTTTTTAATATCTTCCAAATGTCTGGATTTTTGTTTTATTAGACTAGATAATTTATTGATTGTTTTAAATTGTACCTGAAGGTGTTAAACTAATCCGAGTCTTTGCATGGCTGAAAATATGTATTTTAATCTTGCACTTGGCACTTGAATGCGCGTTAGGCTTGACATAGAATTCTACGTTTAAATAATTTTACCTCAGAAGTTTGAAAACATTATTGACTTTTATTACCTGATGTTGCTTAAAAAAAAATTGTGATGTCGATATAATTTTTCTATCTTCTCTGTCTCTCCCTTTCTTCCTCTATGTCTCTGTCACTCACTCACTTATACTTCGTGTGTGGAAGATTTCAAGATTTTATCATTGGAGTTCTGATATTACTCTAGGATGTGATTAAGTGTCAGTTGTTATTATTAGGGCTCTGCTTTAGGTAGACCCCTTTTTATCTGAAAGTCTCAATCTATCTTTAGATAAGAGAAATTTTCTTCTTGTATTTCTATGATTACTTTTTCCATTCAGTTCTCTCCTAATCTATCCTTCTATTAGGTAGCTGCTGGAGCATCTAAATTGACCCTCCATTTCTCTTACTTTTTATCTGTTTTTCATTTTGCAATGGATTCTGAAGAATTTTTTTACTTTATTTCTAGCTCAATAATTTGATCACTAGATCCTTTAAATTTTCAGTCTATTTTTTTTAGGCTTTGTTTTGATGTTATAAAATTTAAAAAAAAAAAAAGCCTCATAAAATACCACTCTTTTCTTTTCATAGAAGTCCCTGGGTGGTGCAAGTGGTTAACACACTTGGCTTTTAACCAAACGGTTGGTGGTGCAAGTCCACCCAAATGCTCCTAAGAAGAAAGACCTGGCAACCTACTTCTGAAATATCAGCCACTGAAAACCTTACAGAGCACAGTTCTACTCTGACACAAATGGTGTTGCTATGAGTAGGAATCGACTCAGCGACGTTTTGTTTTGGTTTTTCCTTTTCATAATAGCCTGTTTTGTGTGTGTGTGTGTGTGTGTGTGTGTGAGATGTGTTATCTTCAATTCTGACTAAGAATGTCAATTATATTTATTTTAAAGTTTTCTTCTGTTTCTTTTATTCTGCCTGAATGTTAGTTTTTCTATTTGTTAAGTTTGCTCACTTTCTTGCTAGCTTCTCCTCAAATGATTGGTGATTCTTGGTTGTTTGTTAATATTTCTTGTTGTGAGTCTAGATTGAACAGTCTTCGTGACTCAATATTTACTCCTCAGCCCAAATGAGAATCCCTTTTTACTTCTCGATATATGTAGCTTCTCTTTACAGACACCTTCCTCCGATTGCAGAGCTAAAACAATGGGTATGCCTAGGCAAGGTGTTCCTTGTTGAGTTTGTCAGCTGGTTTGGGACTTTCATTCCCACATGTTAATTGCCACCTTGCTCTGTTTATCTAATCCCACTGTCCATTCTGAAACTTCCCACAGTCAGAAGCCATATTTGAGAGAATGTACTTTTGCTCTTTGTAGTTATTGACCATGAATATTGAGTTTCTCTGAGTCTCTGCTTGTTTTAGGCTTCAATTTTCTCTGATTTTATTTCCCCTTTAATCAAATCTTTTCTGATTTTTAGTTTATAGAACTTCCTTAAATTTCTGGTCGGTAATGATATTCTTTCTTATTTTCCTACACTATTAATATTTCTTTCTTTTTTTTTGAGAGTCAAAAACTGTTTTTATGTCCAAGAATAAAAATTTTTTGAAAAACTGTTTCAAATTCTTATATTTTACTGCAGAGGGGTCATAAAATTTTACTGCATACTGCAACAATGCACCAGTAGCAGTTACTGTCAGAGTCCCTTGAACTGCTCTGTCTTTTACAACTACTCAGAAAGAGAAGTTTCCTTTTTCCCTCTTTACATCTGTGTTGTTGTTGTTAGCTGCCCTTGAGTTGGCTTCAACTCATAGAGACCTTACGTATGACAGAACAAAACGTTGCCTGGTACTTTGTCATCTTTGTGCACTTATGGTGTCAGTCCATCTCATGAGGGTTTCCCTCATTTTCATTGGTCCTCTACTTTACTAACCATGATGTCCTTTTCTAGAGATCGGTCTTTCCTGATGACATGTCCAAAGCAAGTGAATTGAAGTCACTATCTTATACTATGGTTGTTCTCAGCTAGATGGATCTTCTTCACCTGATCCCAGATGTTGTTCTATTTTTCTCCTGAACTAAACGCAAGTAAACCTTATGCTTATTTCATGCATGTAAATGCACACAAACGTCAGATTGGAATGAATATTAAAATTACCTAAATAGATGCTTCTTTGAAATAGTAAATCTAAAATACAAGGAGTTTTTATTTAGTAAAACCAAAACATTGATTTTTTTAAATGTCACCAAATATTAAACATTAACCACCTCAAAGTATAAACTCAGAAACCAAACTCGTTGCCGCCGAGTCGATTCTGATTCATAGCAACCCTATAGAACAGAGTAGAACTGCCCCATAGGGTTTCCAAGGAGCAGCTGGTGGATCTGAACTGCCGAATTCTTTTCTTTTTTTTTAAATTGTACTTCCGATGAAGGTTTACAGAACAAAGTAGTTTCTCGTTAAACAGTACACATATTGTTTTATGACATTGGTTAACAACAGCATGACATGTCAACACTCTCCCTTCTTGACCTTGGGTTGCCCATTACCAGCTTTCCTTTCCCCTCCTGCCTTCTAGTCCTTGCCCCTGGGCTGTCGTGCCCACTTTAGTCTCATTTTGTTTCATGGGCCTGTCTAATCTTTCACTGAAGGGTGAACCTCAGGAATGACTTCATTATGGAGGTAAAAGGGTGTCCAGGGGCCATACTCTCAGGGTGTCTCCAGTCTCTGTCAGGCCAGTAAGTCTGGTCTTTTTTTTGTGTGTGTGTGTGTGCTTTAAGTGAAAGTTTATAGTTCAAGTCAGTTTCTCATATAAAAATTTACACACACATTGCTCTGTGACCCTAGCTGCTCTCCCTATAATGTGACAGCACACTCCTCCTTTCCACCCCAGATTTTCCGTGTCCATTCAAGCACCTCCTGTCCTTTTTTGCCTTCCCATCTCTCCTCCAGACAGGAGCTGCCCATTTAGTCTCATGTATCTACTTGAGCTAAGAAGCACTCTCTTCACGAGTATCGTTTTACGTCCCATAGTCCAGTCTAATCTTTGTCTGAAGAGTTGGCTTCGGGAATGCTTTCAGTTCTGGGCTAATAGAGAGTCCGGGGGCCATGTCTTCTGGGGTCCCTCCAGTCTCAGTCAGACCATTAAGTCTGGTCTTTTTACTAGAATTTGAGTTCTGCACCCCACTTTTCTCCTGCTCCGTCAGGGACTCTGTTGTGTTCCCTGTCAGGGCAGTCATTGGTGGTAGCTGAGCACCATCTAGTTCTTTTGGTCTCAGGCTGATGGAGTCTCTGTGAAGTGGCCCTTTCTGTCTCTTGGGCTAGTATTTTCCTTGTGTCTTTGGTGTTCTTCATTCTCCTTTGCTCCAAGTGGGTTGGGACCAATTGATGCATCTTAGATGGCTGCTCACTAGCTTTTAAGACCCCAGACACCACTCACCAAAGTGGATGCATAACATTTTCTTAATAAACTTTGTTATGCCAGTTGACCTAGATGTCCCCTGAAACCATGGTCCCCAGACCCCTGCTCCTGCTACTCTGTCCCTTGAAGTGTTTGGTTGTGTTTTGGAAACTTCTTAGCTTTTGGTTTAGTTCAGTTGTGCTGGCTTCCCCTGTGTTGTGTGTTGTCCTTCCCTTCACCTAAAATAATTCTTGTCCACTGTCTAGTTAGTGAATACCCCCTCGCTACCTCCCCTCCTTTGTAACCATCAATGAATGTTTACTTCTATGTTTAAACCATTTCTTGAGTTCTTATAATAGTGGTCTCATACAATATTTGTCCTTTTGCAGCCAAATTATTTCAGTCAACATAATGCCTTCCAGATTCCTCCATGTTATGAGTTACTTAGCAGATTCATTGTTGTTCTTTATCGTTGCATAGTATTCCATTGTGTGAATATACGATAAAGTTTATCCATTTATCTGTTCATGGGCACCTAGGTTGTTTCTATCTGTTTGCTATCAGTGCTGCAATGAATATGGGTGTACATATATCTATTCGTGTGATGGTTCTTATTTTTCTAGGGTGTATTCCAAGGAGTGAGACTGCTGGATTGTATGGTACTTCTCTTTCTAGCTTTTTAAGGAAGCGCCAAATTGATTTCCAAAGTGGTTGTACCATTTTACATTCCTATTAGCAGTGTATAAGTGTTCCAGTCTCTCCACAACCTCTCCAACAGTTATTATTTTGTGTTCTTTGGATTAATGCTAGCCTTCTGGGGTGAGATGGTATCTCTTTGTGGTTTTGATTTGCATTTCTTTAATGGCTAATGATCGTGAGCATTTCCTCATGTGTCTGTTAGCTGCCTGAAGGTCTTCTTTGGTGAAATGCCTGTTCATATCCTTTGCCCATTTTTTAATTCAGTTATTTGTCTTTTTGTTCTTGAGGTTTTGCAGTATCTTGTAGATTTTAGAGGTTAGACGCTGATCAGATTTGTCGTAGCCAAAAATTTTTTCCCAGTCTGTAGATTATCTTTTTGACTCTTTTGGTGAAGTCTTTTGATGAGCATAAGTGTTAGGTTTTTAAGAGTTCCCAGTTATCTAGTTTCTCTTCTGGAGTTTGTGCATTGTTAGTAACGTTTTGTATTCTGTTTATGCCATGTATTAGGGCTCCTAGTGTTGTCCCTGTTTTTTCTTCCATGATCTTTATGGTTTTAGATTTTGTATTTAGGTCTTTGATCCATTTTGAGTTATTTTTTTGTGCATGGTGTGAGGTATGAATCTTGTTTCAATTTTTTGCAGATGGATATCCAGTTCTGCTAGCACCATTTGTTAAAGAGACTGTCTTTTCCCCCAGTTAACAGACTTTGGGCCTTTGTGAAATATCAGCTGCTCATAGGTGAATGAATTTACCTCTGGATTCTCAATTCTGTTCCGTTGTTCTATGTTGCCTTTTGTACTAGTACCAGGCTGTGTTGACTACTGTGGCAGTATAATAGGTTCCAAAATCAGGTAGTGTGAGGCATCCCACTTAGTTCTTCTTTAGTAGTGCTTTACTTATCTGGGACCTCTTCCTTTCCAGATGAAGTTGGTGATTTGTTTCTCCATCTCATTAAAAAATGCCATTGGAATTTGGATCGGGATTGCATTGTACCTGTAGATTGCTTTGGGTGGAATAGACATTTTCACAGTGTTGAGTGTTCTTATCCATGAGCAAGGTATGTTTTTCCATTTATGTGGGTCTGTTTTGGTTTCTTGTGGTAGAGTCTTGCAGTTTTCACTGTATAGGTGTTTTATGTCTCTGATTAGATTTATTCCTAAGTATTTTATCTTTTGGGGGGCTATTGTAAATGGTATTGATTTGATGATTTCCTCATTGAAGTTCTCTTGGTTGGTGTAGAGGAATCAAACTGATTTTTCTATGTTCATCTTGTATCCTGAAACTTTGCTGAAATTTTCTATTAGTTCCAGTAGCTTTCTTGTAGATTCTTTGGGGTCTTCTGTGTATAAGATCATATCATCTGTAAATAGAGATACTTTGACTTCTTCCGTACCAATTTGGATGCCTTTATTTCTTTTTCTAGCCTAATTGCACTGGCTAGGACCTCCAGCACAGTGTTGAATAAAAGTGATGATTAAAGGGCATCCTTCTCTGGTTCCCATTCTCATGGGGAATGCTTTCAAAGTCTCTCCATTCATGATGATGTTGGCTGTTGGCTTTGTATAAGTGCCCTTTAATAGGTTGAAGAATTTCCCTTCTATTCCTATTTTACTGAGAGTTTTTATCATGAATGAGTGTTGGACTTTGTCAAATGCCTTTTCTGCATTGATTGATAAGATCATGTGGTGCTTCTCTTTTGTTTTATTTATGCGATGGATTACACTGATTGTTTTTCTAATGTTGAACCATCCCTGCATACCTGGTCTGAATCCCACTTGATCATGATGAATTATTTTTTTGATATGTTGTTGAATTCTGTTGGCTAGAATTTTGTTGAGGATTTTTGTGTCGTCTGCGTTCATGAGGTGTCTTTACCTGGTTTCGGTATCAGGGTTATGCTGGTTTCATAGAATGAGTTTGCTAGTATTCCATCGTTTTCTGTGCTCTGGAATACCTTTAGTAGTAGTGGTGTTAACTCTTCTCTGAAAGTTCGGTAGAATTCTCCAGTGAAACCGTCCAGGCCAGGGATTTTTTTTTTGTTGGAAGTTTTTAAATTACCTTTTCAGTCTCTTCAGGTTTATTTAGTTGTTTTACCTCTGTTAGTGTTAGTTTAGGTAGGTCGTGTGTTTCTAGAAAGTTGTCCACTTCCTCTCGGTTTTCAAATATGTTAGAATACAATTTTTCATAGTATTATGATTCTTTTAATTTCAGTTGGGTCTATTGTGATACCGTCCATCTCATTTCTTATTCGGGTTATTTGCTTCCTCTGCTGTTTTTCTTTTGTCAGTTTGGCCAGTGATTTATCAATTTTGTTGATCTTTTCAAAGAACCAGCGTTTGGTCTTGTTAACTCTTTGAACTATTTTTCTATTTTCTGTTTCATTTAATTCTGCTCTAATTTTTACTATTTGCTTTCTCCTGGTGCCCGAGGGCTTCTTTTGCTCCTGTCTATTTGTTCAAGTTATAGGGTTAATGTTTTGATTTTGGCCCTTTCTTCTTTTTGGATGTATGTAATATTTCTTATTTTTAAATGTATATTTTATATGGAATTTGAAGGGAAGTAGAAGAGGTAAATGTGTCCTCATTTGTTGTCTTCATCCATTCTGTCTTAAAGTGTAAAAGTACAGGTTTTGAAATTAAGAGAAACTAAAAAGATGATGAAACCATTTTAATGGAGACTTAGCAACATTATTTTAAAAGGAGGAAATATGGTAAATGTTTAGAGTGCTTAATGAGTTTTTAAAAATCCATTTCTTTAGCATCAGTATCCTTCATGAGTTCTTTTTCTTCCCTCAAGAAAACAAATTGATACTACTGACTTTGGAGAAATTTCTTAGGCAAGGTTTATTGTTAGTTATCCTGTTTAAGAAGAATTTGCTTAAGTAATATTGTTATTTCATGATAACGAATTATTTTAATATATCCAGTGTTCAGTATTAACCCATTTTATTAAATAGGCATGCAATTTTCAAAAGTCGCATGGCATGTCAACATTATTATTGGTAAATTTTAACTTAGCAATTTTGAAACATGTAAACCTTTATGTACTTTAATGGAAATTATAAAAGAACTTCACCGTGTTGCTGTAGGCAACCTTCGGGGAAAAAAAGAGAATATCAGGTGTCATATTAATGATAATTCAAGCAGTAGTTAATCTGCACAACCAAATTAACTGCCTGCTGAAATGGTCAGGTTGATTTATTTATAACCTGTTTTAATCATGTTTTTGGAAAATGAATGCAATTTAAAATTAGACCCCAGGTTTGAATTTGTCATGTTTTTTGTAATTATATTTTGAAACAGAGTTTGCTAATATGTGTTTAGAAGAGAATAAGGAAAGATTTTAGTTTAAATAGTTCAAGTTGAGTTATAAAATAAGTATTACATGTTTTTCATTAAACTGTTCAAAACTAGAAAGAAGTTGTGAAACAAATCATCTCATTTGAAGTTCTCTTTGTGAAAGTAGAAATTATTAACAAATCAGTTTATTGCTTTCGTACATACAGTGCCTCGTGGAGACTTGCAAAATTTGATTCCATTTTTTTCTGCTTTTTTCTAGTAAAGCCAATTCCTATTTTACAGACATCAGTAGCCTGTGGAAATGTCTTGCTTTTCTTTTAAAAGTGCACCTGCATCCAAAACTGATTAAAGACACACTTAAAAAAAAAAAAAAACTACCATAATGAATTGCATTTCTCGATTTGCCTAATTTGCCAATATGACTAGTTTTGATTAAAAAGAAGTTGAATATAATGTTCAAAAGTGTTTATTGAACAGAAAAGCTAGATGCAATCAGAAATCAGAGGTGTACTCATGGAGTTACTGAATCTGAAAATCTTGATGTAGCAATTGCTGTTTCCTTTTAAGGTTTTATAAATCTTGCTAGAGTAACTGTCAGTAGTTCTTCTACAGGTATTTGGAGGGTTTTCTTGTTGGGGTGATGGTCCTTCTTATTTGTATTTTTTAGGTAAAGTTAGAGTGATTTGGATGTGTATTCTTATGTGTAAAACTCCTTTATCAAATTGATCAGTACAGTTTGCAGTTGGGCACCTCTAAGGACGTGTTACCATGACTAAAAATTTTCATTTCAATGCATTTATTTGACATTTTTCTGGTTATTTTTGACTAAAACACCTGACTCTTGACTTTTCTTTCTTTTCATCCATTTTCTCATTTTTATTTTGCAGGCTTTTGCATATGTGCAGATCTCTGGCTTTTTTGTTCCTATCATCCAGCACTAATGTGTAGTGGTCTGACTTTTATCTTCTCTTACCAACTCAAATTATTCTTGTTTTAGAGTTACCAGTGGATTTAGTGCTGCCATCTCTGTTCCTCTCTCTTCAAACTCTGGTACTACTTGGCCAGCCATTCTTAATGTTTTTGGCTCAGAAATATTATTTTCCTGGCAATGAGTTGAAGATAATGGTAATAGACTAGTTTGGAAAAGGATAATTAGAATAGCAACACAACTGGAAGAATGTCATTGATGTCACTGAATTGTAGATGTAGAAATTTTTGCAATGGTGTATCTTTGGCTATGTATATTTTCACCAAAAAAAAAAGGTCCTCCCAGGGTGAGAAGGGAGAGTGTTGACATGTTGTGGTTGTCAACCAATGTCATAAAATAATATGTGTACTGACTTTTAATGAGAAACTATTTGTTCTGTAACCCTTCATCTAAAGTACAATAAAAAAAAAAAGCAATATTTTCCCTAGTTATATAATAATATTAACTAATATTTATTGAGTATATACTTTGTGTCATTTACTTTTCTGAGTACTTTACGTGTCATGTGATCTTCACCACAATCCTATGAAATGTTACTTTATTATCCCAACCTACAGATATGGAAAGTGAGGCACAGAATGATTACACAGCTAATCAGTGGTGTAACCAGGATTCAGATACAGCATTCTAACTCAAAAGTCCGTACATCTAACCTCTACATGCTGTACTGCTCTTCTAATTAGTGTTTCTCTCATCTTTTTATGTTTTGGTCTAGGTTTTTGTATTTTCACTTGGCCCACACTTACTTATTGTGTTAAATATTTTTATATCCCTCAAAACTGCTCAAGCATTAGTTAATATAATTTTCAGCATAATAGGGGTTTTATACATGTGTGGACAAAATTCTTTATGTTGCTCTTTGAAATTAAGCATAAAGAGATAATCATTACAAGATTCAAAGTTAGACCAAAGAGGATTCAAAGAGATTTCGTGTATGTATGTTTTTTATTCATAATTGTTCAGTTTCTTAATTGCCAGTAATGGTGGCACAAGCACTCAGCTGCTAACCAAAAGGTTGGCGGTTCAAACCCACCCAGCGGCTCTGTGGGAGAAAGACCTGGAGATCTGCTTCTGTAAGATTGCAGTCTAGAAAACCCTACAGGACAGTTCTGCTCTGTCACATGAGATCTCTGTGAGTCCAAAATCGACTCAACGCCATCTAACAACAACAACAATTAAAATATGATTTTCTTACTGTTGGAGACTGAATTCAGGGTCATTTTTTTCAAGTATGTTAATTTCAGAATGTATAACTCTGCTCATTATAAAATGAATTATTGACTGAGTATTGATTTTTAAGTACCAATATCTATGCGTCCCGGTATCTTTTACTCCAAAGTGAGCTAATGATGTAGTACCTAAGCATTTTGTTCATTATATTTTGTTCTAGAAAAATAATTTTTTTAAAACTTCTACTCGTTTTGAAAATGAATTAAACTACTAGTTAGTCCCATTTGCATGATGTCTAACAATGCTTTTATGTCAAATATTTTACAACCTTGCATTTAAAATGGCCAGTGTAAATTAGTGTTATCAGGCAACATTGTTTCCTTACAAAGAGTATAAAACTTAAAAATAGTACCTTGGACTTTGTCTCTTTTAATCAGTGTAATAGAAACAGTTAATCAACGGAAGGAAAAAAACCTAAAATGAGGGTTTAGACAATTCATGACTAAAAATGTTGATGGTTTTATAGAAGCTCTCATTAATATATACAAAACCAAACCTGTTGCCGTTGAGTTGATTCCAACTCATAGCGACCCTGTAAGACAGAGGAGAACTGCCTTATAGTGTTTCAAGGAGAGGCTGGTGGATTCAAACTGCTGACCTTTTGGTTAGCAGCCTTGCTCTTAATCACTGCACTACCAAGGCTCCCATTAACATATAAGCAAGTTTTTATTTATGCACACACATACATTTTGGAAGAGCAGTAGTACATATTTTGCTCTTGTAAACATGTATTAAACACTAAAGATGTATCTGAATTGGTATGAACCATATTTCCTGGGAAGAATAAGAGTTAGAGCTGGACTTGATCCAGAGTGTGAACCTTGTACCCTGGTGTTTAAAATGCTACAGCTTCAGAGCCTATAACTAACGGAGTGGCTCCCAAATCAGCTCACGCAGTTCTGGGTCCCAACTACCTTTTGCTGTATAGAATCCACTAGGTTCTGCTTTCCTAGGTGTACAGTTTCCTCAGATGACTCCTGGTGATTGAAGTGCAGAGTGTGGCCCTGGGGGTTGAAAGGGGGTTTTATTTTGCAGGTTTGTTCAACCGTAATTCAGGTCAAATTTTGAATATCTGTATGAAGCCACAGTATGGTTTAATATTCTAGTTCCTTCTCTTCAGTATTTATCAAAATTACAGCTAAGTGAAAGTTCAACTAGTCAGGATTTCCCTTCACTAAAATCTAGATCTGTAATTTGACGATTCATTTCACAGCACCTAACATTACTGTAGAAAAGCCCTGGTGGTGTAGTGGTTAAGAGTTTGGCTGCTAACCAAAAGGTCAGCAGTTCAGATCCATCAGGTGCTCCTTGGAAACCCTATGGGGCAGTTCTACTCTGTCCTATAGGGTCACTGTAAGTCGGAATCAACTTGACGACATGGGTTTTTTGATGTTAGCATCACTGTTACTTTCGCCATAGCACTTTGCATGTAAAGATTTTATATTCTATATCTCTCAGTCTCTTCTGATCAAAAGATGAGAGAGCATTAACCACAATGCCATGTAAAAGACAAATCAAGACTTAATTTGAAAGTAGTAGCCTGCAATTTTGAATCCTACTGTTTACATAACAGACACCCTTGTGCTCTCCTTTATCATTGTTGTGTCTGAGCACTGCACCATATTGCTATTTTCTCACTTGGCTTTCTTAACATTTATGTTTTCCTACTTAGAAACTTGATGGAGGGAGATGACATTTCTGTCAGACTTTGCCAAATGTCTTAAACTCCTTGATGTCATCTAAATAAGATAGGTATCATCTAAATGCAAAATATAGTCAGTTTTTTAACTTCGGACATCATTTATTTGCCTTGTCATTAGGAATAATATTTATTTAAATTGAATGTGTACTGTGTAAATGACATATTGTGCTTACCATGAATAAGTTCATGGCCTGAAAATCTCAAATACTGACTATTTAGAGTAGTTGGCATTTCATTTTATTTTCACGTGTTTATTAAAAAAAGAGTGGATAAAATATTTTATATTAATATTATGGCTTAATCTCATGATTAGGTCACCAGTAAAAAGGAATTTCATAGGCTCATTCTATTACATACAGACATTTTGTCTACTTTACGAAGATCTATGTTCAAGAGACCTTATATCCAAAAATTGCTAGAAGTTGAAATTTTAATATGAAGCAATGTCCTGTGGGAAAGGAAGCCAGCCCTCAACATGTTCTCGGCCTAGATGGTCTTGGAGAGTATTCTGCATATTGCTTTTTTTTTTTTTTTTAACCCCGCTTTCCCCAAAAGTCAGGATTTTTTTTCGTGCAATTCTGATAGTACTATTGAAATTGACCTTAATTATATATGTAAAGGACCTCTCAGACAACCTATAGATATTGTAATCACATTAGGTTATATCCAAACAGTGATACTATACCCTTTCCAGAAAAATAATTTTACAACATTTATATAACTCTAGGTGTTTAAATTTGTTTATCTGTGTATTATTTATTGCTTATTTGAAACTGTATATTTACGAAGAGTTTTTGTTTTCTCTGCTAAGTATTTTCCACATGGTTTTATTTTCAGCCAGTTTTGAAAAGCCAAAAATAAATTCTATTCAAGTCAGCAAGCATTTATTAAACATCTGTTATATTCAAGTCCTTGGTCTTGATACATGTGGAGCATAAAAGATAGTGATGATGATGATGATTGCAAATACTTATTGGTATTGATTACTTACCAAGTACCAGACCAGGCCTTTGGCCTAAGTGCTTTTACACATAAACCAAAAAAAAAAAAAAAAAACTGTTGCCGTCGAATTGATTCCAACTCATAGCAACCGTATAAGACAGCATAGAATTGCCCCATAGGGTTTCCAAGGAGCAGCTGGTGGATTCGAACTGCTGATCTTTTGGTTAGCAGCCAAGCTCTTATTCCTGTCAGATAGATGCTATTATTTCCTCATACGTTACAAATGAGGAAAACGAGGCATAGAATGTTTCATAATTTACTAAAGTTTACACAGCCATGATGTAGGAAGACTGGTTTAAAACACAAGCAGTTTGACACCAAAGGTCACACACACCCTTAACCATTGTGCTATACTAAGAAGAAGACAAGATCCTACCGTCAAGAAACTTTCATCCTACCAGAAAACTGATGATATATTCAGAAAGAAATTCAATACAAGACAGAATGTATTAAATGCTGTGCTACTGGCTCAAATATGAAGGCAGTAGAGCTTAGAAGGAGAGATGCATTCCTATTGGGAGATGGGGGAAGGTCTCACAGAGGAGGTGTTTCAGCTGACCCTTGAGGTATGGGCAAGATTTTGTCATGTGGAAACTGAAGGGGGCAGTATGAACAAAGGCATTGTTTTGAGAAAATGCAGCAATGTTCAAGAATAGTTTTGTATAGTATCCTTGGAGAGGTAGTAGGGAAAAGGCAGTTGGGCTTGAATTGTGGAAGGGTTGAAGTGGCAGCCTAGGGAATGTGGACTTTCTTTTGCCAGTAACGAAGAACCTTTGAAGCGTTTAGACTATAGAAAAAGAAGTATGTGATCAGAATTGGAGGGAGGCCCTAAGACTTTTGGATAGAGCATATTTAGGAATTAGATCAAATATTTAAAATATGTTTACTCTGTAACTAAATGAAAACTAAGGTGGACAAAGTTAATTTTAGTATATAGAAAAGAAAAATCTTAGTGCTTATACATACCCTTGAATAGAATACGTATATTTTCATTGAAAATTGGAAGCTTTATATAATTTTATTGGGGATTAGTAATACAGATCCAAATTATAAATTTTTTAAAGATTGAATTATTAGATTTTTCTTTTTTAACTACTGGGGAATATTTGAATGGAAAGGATTTATCCAAACAAATCAGTCTAGGATGCTAAGGATTAATGGTTTTTTCTTATAAAAATGCTATAAAATATTACAGATTTTAATGTTGTTTCAAATCTGATCTTAGAAGACATTTTCTATAGCTGAATTAATAGGTCTAAGTTAACAAGTAAACCTTACCTTCGAAAGGAAGTACTCATGTTACACTCTTTAAATCTCTCTCCATAACCTACCAGTACTTTAAGTACAACTTTAAAGAGACTTGCACTCATGACAAGCGTTCATTTTTGCTATCATGTGAATGGTTACATGTAAATATCTTATTTCAAGTATTGAAATAGTGTTCTCTGAACATAGTGTTTCAGATAAAAGGTTTCTACCAAGCTTATTAGGGGAAAGCTGATACACTTAGAGAAATCTTAGGCCACCCACCAAATCTGTGATTTCCGGACCCAATTTGTGAGCCAAGTTATACTGAGGTCATTATGCAGTCTGTGATTTCTCATTACTTTCACATTTTACTTCATAGATTATATTGACTTTTGGATTTCAGGCAGTAACTAAAATCAATAATCTTATTAAGTTCAAGTTAGAAAAAATTGAGTTAGTCTGAGTCATATTTTTACCTAGTATCTTTCTTCATGAATTTTCACATTGCTTTTTGAAAGATTTTTTTTTTATTTTATCCCGTGCAAAAACTTATACATACATTGTTATGTGACTCTGATTGCTCTCCCCATAATGTGACAGCACACTCCTCCTTTCCACCCCTAATTCCCCATGTCCATTCAACCAGCTCCTAACCCTCTTTGCCTTCCCATCTCACCTCCGGACAGAAGCTGCCCGATTAGTCTCTTGTAACTACTTGAGCTAAGAGGCACACTCCTCACAAGTATCAGTCCAGTCCAATCCCTGTCTGAAGAGTTGGCCTCAGAAATTGTTTTAGTTCTGGGCTAATAGAGAATCCAGGGGCCATGCTTTCTGGGGTTCCTGCAGTCTCAGTCAGACCATTAAGTCTGGTCTTCTTACTAGAATTTGAGTTCTGCACCCCACCTTTCTCTTGCTCCATCTGGGACTCTCTGTTGTGTTCCCTGTCATGGCAGTCTTTGGTGGTAGCCAAGCACCATCTAGTTCTTCTAGTCTCAGGCTGATGAAGTCTCTGGTTTATGTGGCCCTTTCTGTCTCTTGGGCTAATACTTCCCTTGTGTCTTTGGTGTTCTTCATTCTCCTTTACTCCAGGTGGTTGGGACCAATTGATGTATCTTAGATGGCCGCTTGCAAGCTTTTAAGACCCCAGACGCCACTCACCAAAGTAGGATGCAGAACATTTTCTTAATCAGCTTTGTTATGCCAGTTGACCTAGATGTCCCCTGAAAACATGGTCCCCAGACCCCTACCTCTGCTACTCTGTCCCTCAAACTGTTTGATTGTATTCAGGAAGCTTCTTAGCTTTCGTTTAGTCCAGTTGTGCAGACTTCCCCTGTAGTGAATGCTGTCCCTCCCTTCACTTAAGATAATTCTTATCTACGAACGTTAGTAAATAACCTTCACCCTTACTCCCTACCCTTGTAACCATCAAAAAATGCTTTCTTCTGTGTTTAAACCTTTTCTTGAGTTCTTATAATAGTGGTCTTATAAAATATTTGTCCTTCTGTAACTAACTAAATTCACTCAGCATAATGACCTCCAGCTTCCTCCATGTTATGTTTCACGGCTTCATCGTTGTTCTTTATCGTTGCGTAGTACTCCATTGTGTAGATATACCATAATTTGTTTATCCATTTGTCCGTTGATGGGCATCTAGGTTGTTTCCATCTTTTTGCTATTGTCAACAGTGCTGCAGTGAACATGGGTGTGCATATATCTATTTGTGTGATGGCTCTTATTTCTCTAGGATATATTCCAAGGAGCAGGATGGCTGGATCATATGGTACTTCTATTTCTAGCTTTCTAAGGAAGCACCAAATCGATTTACAAAGTGGTTGTACCATTTTACATTCCCACCAACAGTGTATAAGTGTCCCGCTCTCTCCACAACCTCTGCAGCATTTATTGTTTTGTGTTTTTTGGATTAATGCTGGCCTCGTTGGGGTGAGATGATATCTCACTGTAGTTTTGATCTGCATTTCTCTAATGGCTAATGATTGTGAGCATTTCTTCATGTGTCTGTTAGCCGCCTGAATATCTTCTTTGGTGAAGTGCCTGTTCATATCCTTTGCCCCTTTTTTAATTGGGTTATTTGTCTTTTCGTTGTTGAGGTTTTGCAGTATCTTGTAGATTTTAGAGATTAGACGCTGATCGGATTTGTCGTAGCCAGAAATTTTTTCCAGTCTGTAGGTTGTCTTTTGACTCTTTTGGTGAAGTCTTTTGATGATAATACGTGTTTGGTTTTTAGGAGCTCCCATTTATCTGCTCTGTCTTCTGGTGCTTGTGCATTGTTACTTATGGTTCGTATTGTGTTTATGCCATATATTAGAGCTCCTAGCGTTGTCCCTATTTTTTCTTCCATGGTCTTTGTCGTTATCGATTTTATATTTAAGTCTTTGATCCATTTTGAGTTAGGTTTTGTGCATGGTGTGAGGTATGGGTCTTGAGTCAGTTTTTTGCAGATGGATATCTAGTTATACCAACAGAATTTGTTAAAGATACTGTCTTTTCCCCAATTAGCAGACTTTGGGCCTTTGTCAAATATCAGCTGCTCATGGGTGGATGAATTTATGTCTAGATTCTCAATCCTGTTCCACTGGTCTATGTATCTGTTGCTGTACCAGTAACCAAGCTGTTCTGACTACTGTGGCGGTATAATAGGTTCTAAAATCAGGTAGTGCAAGGCCTCCCACTTTGTTCTTCTTGAGTAATGCTTTACTTATTCAGGTCCTCTTCCCTTTCCACATGAAGTTGGTGATTTGTTTCTCCATCTCATTAAAAAATTCCAGTGGAATTTGGATCAGGATTGCATTGTATCTGTAAATCGCTTTGGATAGAATTGACATTTTCACAATGTTGAGTCTACTTATCCATGAGCAAGGTATGTTTTTCCACTTATGCAGGTCTCTTTTGGTTTCTTGCAATAGTGTCTTGTAGTTTTCATTATATAGGGCTTTTACATCTCTGGTTAGATTTATTCCTAAGTATTTTATCTTCTTGGAGGCTATTGTAAATGGTATTGATTTGGTGATTTCCTCTTCAAGGTTCTCTTTGTTGGTGTAAAGGAATCCAACTGATTCTTGTATGTTAATGCTGCATCCTGAAACTTTGCTGAAATCTTCTATTAGTTCCAGTAGTTTTCTTGTAAATTCTTTGGGGTTTTCTGTGTAGAAGATCATATCATCTGCAAATAGAGATACTTTGACTTCTTCCCTACCAATTTGGATGCCCTTTATTTCTTTTTCTAGCCTAATTGCTCTGGCTGTGACCTGCAGCACAGTGTTGAATAAGAGTGGTGATAAAGGGCATTCTTGTCTGGTTTCCGTTCTCAAGGGGAATGCTTTCAAAGTCTCTCCATTTAGGATAATGTTGGCTATTAGCTTTGTGTAAATGCCCTTAATTGTATTGAGGAATTTCCCTTCTATTTTGTTGAGAGTCGATATTTATCATAAATGGGTGTTGGACTTTGTCAAATACCTTTTCTGCATCGATTAATAAGATCATGTGGTTCTTGTCTTTTGTCTTATTTATGTGATGGATTATATTGATTGTTTTTCTAGTGTTGAACCATCCCTGCCTACCTGGTATAAATCCCGCTTGATCATGGTGAATTATTTTTTTGATATGTTGCTGAATTCTATTGGCTAGAATTTTGTTGAGGATTTTTGCGTCCATGTTCATGAGGGATATTGGTCTGTCATTTTCTTTTTTTGTGGTGTCTTTACCAGGTTTTGGTATCAGGGTTATGCTGGCTTCATAGAATGAGTTTGGGAGTATTCCATCCTTTTCTATGCTCTGAAATACCTTTAGTAGTAGTGGTGTTAACTCTTCTCTGAAAGTTTGGTAGAATTCTCCAGTGAAGCCATCTGGGCCAGGGCTTTTTTTTGTTGGGAGTTTTTTAATTACCTTTTCAATCTCTTCTTTTGTTATGGGTTTATTTACTTGTTCTACCTCTGTGTTAGTTTACGTAGGTAGTAAGTTACTAGAAATTTGTCTGTTTCCGCTAGGTTTTCAAATTTGTTAGAGTACAATTTTTCATAGTATTCTATTAGGATTTTTTAATTTCAGTTGGGTCTGTTGTGATATCACCCATTTCATTTCTTACACAGGTTGTCTGCTTCCTCTCTTGTTTTTCTTTTGTCAGTTTGGCCAATGGTTTATCAATTTTGTTGATCTTTTCAAAGAACCAGCTTTTGGTCTTGTTAAGTCTTTCAATTGTTTTTCTATTCTCTATTTCATTTAATTCTGCTCTAATTCTTCTTATTTCCTTTCTTCTGGCACCTGAGGGCTGCTTTTGCTGCTCTCTTTCTACTTGTTCCAGTTGTAGGGTTAATGTTTTGATTATGGCCCTTGCTTCTTTTTGGATGTGTGTGTTTATTGCCATAAACTGACCTGTTAGTACTGCTTTTGCTGTGTCCCAAACGTTCTGGTAGGATGTGTTTTCATTCTCGTTTGATTCTATGAATTTCTTTATTCCATCCTTAATTTATCTGTAACTCAGTAGTTTTTGAGCAAGGTGTTGTTCAGTTTCCATGTGTTTGATCTTTTTTCCTTGCTTTTTCTGTTGTTGTTTTCTTACTTTTATGTCTTTGTGGTCAGAAAAGATGCTTTGTAATATTTTGATGCTTTGGATTTTGTTAAGGCTTACTTTATGGCCTAATACGTTGTCTATTCTGGAGAATGTTCCATGTGCGTTGGAAAAGAAAGTATACTTGGCTGCTGTTGGGTGGAGTGTTCGGTATACATCTGTGAGATCAAGTTGGTTGATTGTAGCATTTAGCTCTTACGTGTCTCTGTTGACCTTCTTTCTGGATGTTCTGTCCTTCACTGAAAGTGGTGTGTTGAAGTCTCCTACTACTATTGTGGAGCTGTCTATCTCTCTTTTCAGTGCTGTTAGAGTTTCTTTTATGTATTTTGGAGCCCTGTCATTGGGTGTGTAAATATTTATTATAGTTATGTCCTTCTGGTGTATTGACCCTTTAATCATTATATAATGTCCTTACTTATTCTTTGCGGTGGATTTTACTTTAAAGTCTATTTTGTCAGAGATTAATATTGCCACTTCTGCTCTTTTTTGAGTGTTGTTTGCTTGATATATTTTTGCCATCCTTTGAGTTTTAGTTTGTGTCTTTAAGTCTAAGGTGTATCTCTTGTAGGCAGCATATAGACGGATCCTGTTTTTTTTTTCCAATGTGTCACTCTCTGTCCCTTTATTGGTGCATTTAGTCTGTTTACATTCAGCGTAATTACTAATAGATATGAATTTAGTGCTGTCATTTTGATGTCTTTTTTTGTGTGTTGTTCACAGTTTCTTTGTTCCACTTAATTTTCTGTCCTGAGTTATTTTTCTTTATGTATTTTCTTTTCATCTTTTTCATTGTTATTGATTTTTTGTTTGCTGAGTCTTTATATTTTCCTAGTTTTTTATTTTGACTTGTAGGATTTTTAGTTTCCTTTGTGGTTACCTTAATATTTACCCCTATTTTTCTAAGTCTATACCAGTCTTTTATTTCTTTATATCACCTTGACTTCCTCTCTATTTGAAAAATCTATGTCTGCATTTTTTAAGTCCCTTTTTTTTGTTTTAATGTTGTCATCTTTTACATATTGACATCTGTTCACCTATTTTCAGTGTATTAGCTTTGATTTCCTTTTGTGACTTCCCTGTCTGGGTTGATATCTGGTTGCTCTGTCCTGTGTTCGAATCTCGGGTTGTTATCTGATGTTACTAATTTTCGAACTAGAGGACTCTCTTTAGTATTTCTTATAATTTTGGTTTGGTTTTTGCAAATTCCCTAAACTTTTGTTTATCTGGAAATGCCCTAATTTTGCCATCATATTTGACAGACAGTTTTGCTGGATATATAATTCTTGGCTGGCAGTTTTTTTTTTTTTTTCCCAAGGCTTTATATCTGTCATCCCCATTGCCTTCTTGCCTGCATGGTTTCTGCTGAGTAGTCTGAGCTTATTCTTATTGACTCTCCTTTGTAGATGACTTTTCATTTATCCCTAGCCACTCTTAAAATTCTCTCTTTATCTTTGGTTTTGGCAAGTTTGATTATAATATGTCTAGGTGAGTGTCTTTTGGTATCTACCTTATGTGGGGTTCAATGAGCATATTGGGTGGATATCTTGTCATCTTTCACGAGATCAGGGAAGTTTTCTGCCAACAAATCTTCAACAATTCTCTCTGTATTTTCTGTTATACCCCCTGTTCTGGTACTGCAGTCACTCATAGGTTATTCTTCTTGATAGAGTACCAGATAATTCTTAGGGTTGCTTCATTTTTTTAAAATCCTTTTATCTGATTTTTCCTCAAATAAGTTGCTGTCAAGTGCTTTATCTTCAGTGTCACTAATTCTGACTTCGTTGCCTCAGTTCTGCTCCTGTGACTTTCTATTGAGTTGTCTAATTCTGAAATTTTATTGCTAATCTTCTGGATTTCTGATTGCTGTTTCTCTATGGATTCTTGCAGCCTGTTAGATTTGTCATTATGCTCTTCTCTAATCTTTTCAATTTCCTGTATTGTATGTTCTGCATTTTTGCTTAATTTCCTTCCTAATTTCTTAAAGAGTTCTGTATATTAATCTTTCGTATTCTGCCTCCAGTACTTCCAAGAAATTTTCCTCCTCTGGAAAATTTCTAAATTCTTTATTTTGGGAGCTTGCTGAAGCCATCATGGATTGCCTCTTTATGTAATCTGATATTGACTGTTGTCTCCGAGCCATCAATAAGTTATTATATTTATTTATTTTATGTTTGTTTACTGTGTCCTAGCTTCTTGTTTTGTTTTGTTATGCCCAAATAGGCTGCTTATATGAGCTAGTTTGATTATTGGCACCTTTGAAGCTCTAATGTACTGTCACCAAGTCATTAGATCTGTTACTAGGTATGAGAGCTCAGGAGCCCGCCCACTCCTCCTGTATGGATACAGCTCAGGTGCCCAGGTAGATAGCCACCAAGTGTGTGATGTAGGCTCTCACTTGCAGCCCTAGACAGACATGGGTGTTTGGTGTAGACACAGGCATCTGGCTGCAGCAGGGGGACACACTCTTAGCAAGGCAGAGGGCTGTCGGCCACCCCCGAGTGTCCAGGAGGAAGGCATGTCCCTGTTCCCTAGAGCGTGTAGCTGGTTGGGTTTTGCACCCAGACAATGAGCACCTAATGCTGTTGGCTGTGAAGACTGGGGGGCACCTCTTATTCATGGGCCCCTCTCGCAGATGGCTGTGTGGCATGGGTGGAGCCACCAGTCCTCAGGCCCCTGATGTGGGTAGGTGAAGACCCTGCTTAATGGGCAAAGCAGTGTCCAATGTCAAGAACCTGCCACTTCACAGCTGCAACAGCTGAAGTTAGAGTTCCTTTATATACCCTGCTGTACTGAGGTAATGAGGGCCTGCGCTGTTGAGATGGGCCCACACAAGTCTATACAGGAGGAAAGGCACTCAAAGTCCATGGATCCCTTATGCCTGTGCTTAGGGAAAGGAGCTGTGCCCACCCTGGGTTCCTGGCTTAGGGGAACCAGTAGTTTATTTTTTTCCCGTTTGTTAATTTGTTCACTCTCCAAGGCAGGGAGAATGGCTCTGGGCGTGTGATGGATCCTACTTCCGGCCCGGGGGACTCGGCAATGACTGAAGCTGGTCAGGGACCCAGTGCAGAGCAGGGAGCAGGGAAGTAAATGGGAGAGAGGTTTTTTCCCTAGAAGGGGTGTTTTTTTTATCCACATGGTAAGCCATACACAAGTACTTACCTTTTGCCAATGAGGGTTGCTTCTCACTGGTTCTGGGTGGCCGTGTAGAGACTTTGGTGCTGGGTCTCTCCCGGTGTGGAAAACACTCCTCCAAAGCATGGCTGCTTGCCTGCCTCACCGCTCACCCCCGAGCTGATCGGGGCTGAAGAGCTCAGGCTCTCACCGGGTCAGGTCTGGCAACTCCTTGCTGCTTCCGAACCATCTCTCCCTCCCCCTGCCACTTAGTCCGGTTCCTCAACTCTGCCTTTGATATTCAGGGCTCCCAGATTGTTATATATAATCGAATCACTTGTTTTTTGGGGTCTTTGTTGTAAGAGGGTCCACCGGAAGCATCTGACTAATCCTCCATCTTGACCCCATCTCCTGAATGATTTCTTATATTATAAATTATGTATTTTTAATTTCAGGGTTATCCCTTTTATCTTTTTCTAAAACTGCTATTTAAATACCATATTGATTATTTTTCAGATATTTTGTTAAAAAGTAGGCTGGCACCAGTTTATGGAAATCTTTTAACTTCTAGGCAAAAGAGATAGAACTTTAACTGTTGGTAATGGAGGAGATAGTGACCATTTTTACTAGAACAGCAACCTGATAAAAGTGACATTTTAGAAAAGTAAATTTGACATTTGTATTTATAATGATTTAAAGAATGAAGAGGGTGACAAAAAGTAATTTAAGCAAATTCAGCATTCCAATTGTTGCTAAGTAAGTGCTTAGATCAGGTCGTGGCAAGGGGAATAGGAAGAAAAGGGATAGGGGTGCTTCTTTACATAGTCATCTTGGGAATCATTGCCGAATAAGTTAGGGTATATTACCAACCCTATTTAATGCATTTTGTGTACTTAAAAACCTATCTTAAGTCTAGTTTTTCCTGCATAAATATAAGCACTCTCCATGAACTAGGTTAATATTTCAAAGGAAGACCAAACTTGGAACCTGACCAGCAGTATAGTTTTTACTTCTAAACCACACCTGTGGTAGGTCATCTTTTAAGAAGTACATCAGTGTGGTCTGTTAGTAATAATACTGGTTTCAGCGTAGTCTGGCCCAACTAGGAGGAGCCTGTGGCTGTGTGGAAGAGTTCTGATTTGCAGCATAGCCCTTGGCTTCTTCCACAAGTTTCTGCAAACTTTTATTATTTAAATGTTTAAAAGGCAAAACTCTTAAACCATTATTTCATCCCACCTTATATAACATTACTCCATTACAAGCATTCTGTTTTTACAAAATCTTTGACTTTTTCCAACTCTGTGACACAAATGAATAATTTTTTCACAACTATTTAGGTAAGTCCCACCAACCTTTCAATTTTATATTTGCTAAGGCCTGATTTGAAAGTAAAAATTACTTGTAATCACTTTGGGGTTAAACAGATTCAACCTGTTCCCATATTGTATTCCAGTCATCTGTGGAATAATCTATGTCTTAATTCTCTATACCATTAATCTTTGATTTTGAAGCAGGCCTCTGTGACCTGTAATCAAAAAGCAGCATGTTTAATAGATGCTGTCACCGTTCTGTCATTTTTTTTCCCTGTGTAGGATAGGAAATGTCTTTGAAACCTTTGTTTATTTTCCAGCACTTTAAAAGAATTCTGTAAAGCCAATTTCAAGCTCAAAATTATTATTGAGAACTTCTTAACAGGATATTTAAATGTTTGTTTTATTAACTTGGCCTAGGTCACAAAACTCATTAATATTAATGACTAGACTAGAGACAATTTAGCCCCTCTAATCATCAACAGATACAAAACATTAAACTAAATTGTGTAGTTTTGTTATACTCTGAGTCATTCCAGGCAAAGACCACATACAATAGGCAAAAGCTGAACAATCCAGTTGTAGTATTTTTAATCCAAACCTTTGGCTTCTCACTTCTTTATGTAGATAAGCTGGCATTTTAAAGCTGACACTCAGATTTTTTATTCACTTGTTATTAATATCTGACTCATTAAAACAAAATACTTGGAACTAACCATAGTCATCATTCACTAAAGCATTTATTATTAATAAACTACAGAAAGGAGCCAAAACTTGGGGTGGAATTTACTTTTTTTAAAGTATCAATCTTAAAATTGTATTAGCTTTCTTTTAAAGAAGTTTACATGATATTAGTCATTCTCATGTTTGTAAAAGATGACTTGCTAAGTGATGTTTTCTTATTTATTCCAAAGATACTATCTAACAGCCTCTACAACTGTCATCAGCCTTTCCTATAAAACAGCAATGCATTAGATAGTGGTGAAGAGGGCCTGAAATTTCAACCTTGAGATGAGCAGTTACACTGTATTAAATGCGGCTAATTTTACTTACATTCCAGTTACATGTAAACATCAGTCCTTTTTAACTGGCAGTGGTGAACATAATGTGGAATATGAATGCTTCTTAGGTCACTTTTGGTAAACAGAGTAATTTGAGATACTTGTCTACAGTAGGGATTGGCAATTGTTTTTTTCTGTAAAGAACCAAATAGTAAATATTTTAAGCTTCTGGGCTATACAGTTCTGCTGTTATAACATGAAAGCAGACATAGACAGTATATAAATGAATGAGTGTAGCTTTGTTCCAATAAACTTTCGTTCACAAAAATTGACAGCAGGCCAGATTTGGCTTGCAGATATAGTTTGCTGATCCCTGGTCTATATTCACTTGACTTCCTCACCTTATACCCACCCCCTCCAGCCCACTGGAGTTGGCTTCTCCCCACCACTCCACCAAAAATGGCTTTTGTCGAATTCAGTAGCATTCTCCTAGTCATTGAATCTAAAATAAAAACTTATCAGTCCTTGTCTCAGTTGTTTTCTTAGGAGCTTTAGCAAAAATCACTTTTTTTTCTTAAAACTCTCTTTCCATGATAGCACTTATCTAGTTTTTATCCTACCTCTCAAGGCCCTCCTCAGTTTTGTTTTTGTTTTTGTTATTGAAAAACTCCATGTCTATTGCCTGTATTTTAAATATTGGTGTTCATTAGGGATCTGTTCTTGGTCTTCTCTACTTAGTCTCCCTACGCAGTATTTTATGCACCTATGGCTTGAATTCCTACCTTTTCCCTCTTTCCTGAGTACTGTCAAATATTTATCTATAGTCCAGATACCTAGCCTGGATACTGACCTTGTATATCAAATGGCCTACTGGTCTTTTTCATTTGAGTATCCAAAGATGTTTCAAAATCAACATGTCTTAAACTGAACTCATAATTCCTACCCTGTGTTCCTTCCCCAAGATTGCCCCTACACCATCCTATCTCAGTGAATGGCTCTGTCCATCTTTCAGTTGCCCAAGCCAGATACCAGTGCTTCATCTTTGATTCCTAATTCTCTTTCTTTACCCCCATCGCATCTTTCCCATTGAAAAAAATCACTGAGTTTTATAGATTCTACCTCCTAAATAGCTCTTAAATCCATTTATTTCTTTTAATTTTCTACTGTGTCTACACTAGTTCAGGTCATCGTTGTCTCTAATTTAGATTGCTGCTACAGTGACCTGTTCTTTCCTTTCATGTTCTCTTTTGCTGGTAAGAATATCCCCCTGCCTCACTCCATTCCCGGTAATTCATCTTAGATTAGCTCAGATTCACTTTCACTAGAAATCCTTTCTTGCCTCCACATTCTGGGTCTAGTGCTTATTCTTCATGCCCTAATCTTAGCCTATTAGGACGCTTATTTTTTTTTTTATAGTTACTGTTTACTTCTCTCTGTTGGACTTCAGGGTCAAAGAAAGCAAGGATTGTATGCATTGTCTTTGTTGCTGCTATAACCCCAACACCTCAGCACAGTGCTCATGAGGATATGTTTATAAAAAAAGAAAATAGATTCAATAGCCGTAATAGCAGTGTGCTCTACAAACCAACCGACCGGTTACCGTCAAGTTGATTCCGACTCATAGCAACCCCATAGGACAGAGTAGAACTGCCCCATAGAGATTCCAAGAGCACCTGGTGTATTTGAACTGCCTACCTTTTGCTTAGCAGCTATAGCTCTTAACCACTATGCTACCAGGGTTAATGAGGCTTAAGTTGCTGGGTAAATGAAAGGGAGTATAGAATGAGAAAGTTGAATAAATGAATAAAGAGATCATACATCAGATAGATGTTTTATATAAAATGTTAGACCCTAAATCACCACAGCATACCCTGCTAGTGTCCTGATTTGTTTTGGCATATGTTAATGTATGTACATACAGTAATTATAATTATATGTAAATATCTCCTATTCTTAATGAATCCTTTTAGTGAGAAAGTAGAGAAATCAACTAAATTTGATTCAGATACTATATTAAAGCTGCCTTTTAGACTTGGATTATCAGAAATTAATTTAAGAAGTTGATTTTGCAGAAACATAATAAAAGCTATCTCTTTTTCAATTGATCTTACTTAAAAAAATAAAGTCTGTGTGTAAGTACAGACTATTTCAGTATGAACCAATAACCTATTTGAGTTTGTCCCTTAAAAGGTGGTTTTGAAAATACATTGTCAATTCAGATGTGTGATATTAAAGGCAGTGTAGCATTTTAGTAATGAGAGTCATAAATGTATCCATTGGTGTAAATTTGATAAACAAAGATATTCTGTGATTCTCTGTAATTTCATACTTAGAACAAACTAAAGAGTAACTATGTTATGTACCTCCTTTCTCCTAGATTTATCACTTTGAAAAATACATGGTGTAGTGGAATGCATAGCATTACAGATCTTCTGGCAATTGAGAATTTCTAATGTAATAAAAATATAAAGAAATTAAAGAGGAAATACTAAAAGTGACTGAGGTAATACCTGCTGAAATTAAGAAGTATGTCCCTATTCTTATCCTTACGGTCCTTAAAATCCTGACTTAGTGCCTGAACTGTTTTTAGGTAAGTATTTTGTTGTCGTTGTAAGTTGTCATCGAGTCGATTCCAACTCATGGTGACCCCATATGTCCAGAGTAGAACTGCTCCATAGGGTTTTCAAGGCTCTGACCTTTTGGAAGTAGATTGCCAACCCACCAAGCATCTCTAGGTGGATTTGAACCACCAACCTTTCGGCTAGCAGTCGAGAACTTAACCATTTGTGCTACCCAGGGATTCCTAGTAAGTATATATATTGCTAAATATGTATGTATGTGTATTCCAGGCACTACGCAATGGTTAAGAGCTCAGCTGCTAACCAAAAGGTTGGCAGTTCGAATGCACCAACCGCTCATTGGAAACCCTGGGGGACAGTTCGACTCTGTCCTATGAGGTCACTATGAGTCGGAATCGACTTGATGGCAACAGGTTATGCTAAATATTGTACCATTTTCATTAAGCCTGCCAGCATAGGTGTTATTGCAGTTAGACTATTGAGGAAACCAAAGATCAGAGAAGTGAAGTGACTGGGATTTAAACCAGGCCTGTCTGACTCCAGAATCTTCGCAGTGCCTCTAGAATTTAAGATAAGTTAGGACCCAGTTAAGAGTACAGACTCCTGAGGTCCCACTGCTGTTGTTAATTGCTGTCGAGTCGATTCCAACTCACGACATCCCCATGTGTTACAGGAAAGAACTGCTCCATAGGGTTTTCTTGGCCGTAATCTTAATGGAAGCAGATCACCAGGCCTTTTCTTCCTCAGTACTGCTGGGTGGGTTCATTTGAGTGCAAACCGTTTGTACCACCTAGGGACCTCTGAGGTCCCACTGCCTGGTTAGAATTTTGACTTTAGTACTTACTGTGAGATCTTGTTCAAGTTACCTAATCTCTCTGTGCTTAAGATTTCTCATCTTTAATGGAAGTAATACTTCATACTTAATGTCATGGGATTGACATGAAAATTAAATTAGTTAATGTATATAAAGCGCTTAGTGCCTGGCACATAGTAAGTGACATATGTGTTTGCTATTATCATTATTGTTTAAATTATTCTTATTTCTACTTTTTGTTCGATGTGGATTTTCTTTTCATTATTTAAACTAATTAAACCTTAAGTTTTAGAAATGGCCGTCACAAAGTCTCAAGAGTGTCTAAAGGTAAGACTTAGCAGATTTTTTCTTCACTTAAGAAATGTTAATTGAAAACCTGCTATGTCCGTGTTGTGTTAAAAAAATATATATGTATATACAGACATACACACACACAAGTATGGTACTACCCTTGACCTCAAGGAATGCACAGCATGTTTTGGAGGCCACCACTGTGAAATATTGTCACAGGTGCTAATTCAGGTCTGTGAAATGTGCTATAGAGCATAAAAGCAAGCAACTATGTTAGAAGGGAGGTAAGGTTTCACAGAGGAGGTAACATTTCAGGAAAAATAAGTAAGTATGAATAAGTGGTTTACAAGAAGAAAAAGAAATTAATTTTAAACAAATAAAACAATAGATAAAAGCATGAAAACATGAATCAGAAGTATCTTAATTGTCAAACGGAAATCAAAGTATGCTAGTAGCATTGTTTATATTATGTTTAAGCATGTGTTTGTGTCATACATGATTTTTATTCTAAATTTTTAAATCTAACCATAACAATTCAGTGGCTTAATTTAAGAGATTTTTTTCCTAAATATAAGTAATTTTTATGATACATGCTACAATGTAGATGAACCTTTAAAACAATATGCTAAGTGAAAGAAGCTAATCACAAAAGGCCACATATTATATGGCCTTTTAATAGTAAATGATTCCACTTATATTACATGTCAAAAAGGCAAAATTATAGGGACAGAAAGTAGGTGAGTGGTTGCCTAGGGCTGGGGGGATAGGATGATTGGGAAGTGATAGCTAAAGGGTACTGGTTCTCTTTTTGGAGTGAAAAAATATTCTAAAATCAATTGTGGTTATAGTTGCACAACTCTGTGAATTTACTAAAAACCATTGACTTATACACTTTAAATAGGTGAATTGTCTGGTATATGAATTATGTATCAATAAAGTTAAATTATCTGATTTTTTATTTTCCCTAAGTTAACATAGTACAGATTGAACTATTTGCCACTGTTCTCTGTGTTGAATTCACAACAGTATTCCCCAGACACTATATTTCAAATGTAAAATGAAAACCTTATTTATGACCTCTACATTTACTGGGGTTTATAGAAAATATCAACTTGTTAGAACCATTTAGTTTTTAGAATATGAATTATTAGTTTACTTGATGATTCCAAGACAGTTTTACAAATCACAATCAAGCAATTGGTTAGCAGAGAATTAATGTGGATGGAGAAGTGAGATCAGTTTTCATCTGTCATACATTTGTGACAGAACCATTACAAGTTAAAAATTTCCTCTGGATGGTTACTGCCTTAAATTAACCCAGTACCCTATCAAATTAGTTATCATTCCTGCATGTCTTTAGGACTTTGGATCCCAAGTGTTGGGAGTGGAATAGGAGGCTTTCTGTTATTACACTGCAGGTTAACAATGGATTTTCAGGTGCACATTATATTATAAATTCAGTGCCCTTCAAACCATGAAGCAAATGCTGAACTTGCTCATCTTATTTGCAGAAACAAGCTTCCAATTAGCTGATAAGAAGTGTAAATTGTAACTCAATTGTGAAATTAATACTCATTTAGATGCACATATTGGTCATCTTTTTCCTGAAGACTGACATGACAGCACAAGATAGAAAAAATTAAGCTAGCATATGTTTTCAATTACCTTTTTCTTACACTGTGAATTACATTAGGTTATCTAATTAGGATACCAAATACACAGTAACTCTTGAAAGTACACACACATCATCCAGATTTCTAAGATGACAATAAAGTGATTTTATGAACAAAAGAGAAACCCAAATTTGGTTATTGAGTTCATAGTCTTTAACACATGTTTTGAGAAGTTAAGTAATGCAGCTGTTGCAAATTGGTAATGATAATGCTTCCATAGTCAGATAAGTATTTAATATTTAAAATAAGAATAATATATAATCTCCAGAAAAACATAGCATCACCTATAACATTTATTACAGCAAAAGCTTCATTTTGTACCTGTCAGCACTCTAAAATGAGTTCCCACTATGTTTAAGGAAGTTCATGTAATCATATTCACAACCTCTTATCTTACTGATTATATTCAGCAACCGTAGCTAAATATTTCAGTTACCAAAGCTGAAAATTATAATGACATATCAGCACATACTTAATAAATTACACTTAATGAATACTGTGGCAAGTACATTTTGATTGGCTCCAAGTTTCTGATCTGCTCATGCGTAAAAGCCAAAACCCAAACCGATCACTGTCAAGTCGATTCCAACTCACAGCAACCCCACGGTACAGAGTAGAACTGCCCCATAGGGTTTCTAAGACTGTAAATCTTTATGGAAGCTGACTGCCACATCTTTTTCCTGTGGAGCAACTGGTGGGTTCGAACCACTGACCTTCTGGTTAGCAGCTGAGGGCTTAACCACTGTACCACCAAGGTTTCTGCTCATGCGTAGCACTTTGTATTTTTAAGGAATAAAATATGGTGATGACATGACTACCAAACGTATTATTTTGTCTACACAGGAGCAAGCTAATGTTTTAACCATAATGAAAAAGACATATATGGATAAGGATTAAAGTCCTAATCACCAAAATAGATAATACCTCTGATTAAACATTTTCGTGGAAATATTTCATGCATACTCTTATATGCATACTCTTATACAATAGTTATATTGAATAAAGGTTTCTGACCAAAAAATGATTTGTTGTCATGTTGACAGCTGAAACTATTGTGTTTTTTTTTTCACTAAATATGTATAAAACCTCAAATTTTCTGTTTTTATCAGCTTGGAGGATGAGGGAAGCAGGTCCTTCAAGTGTGAGAAGCCATTTTTCAAGCCGACTAGGGAATCAGTATTTAGGGTTTAATTGCTGTACTATTTAGTCTATAACATATTTTCTGAGTAAACAAGAGTTGTGAGAGCTACAAGATTACCATCATCAATGAGGTCAAATACTGTAGTATAATTGGAAAATATTGTCATCAGGTAGAAAAAATCCACTTATTCTGATGTTCTCCATATATAGTACTTTTTTCCCTATAGGGGAAAAAAGCCAGAGAAAAGGATATTTAAATTTAATATCCTCCTTGTCTTAAAATTAAGCTGAATAAAGATGTATTAAGTACTATAATCAGGGACCATACTAGGCTACTGGGCTACAATAAAGAAAGTGAAACATAGCCTCAGCCTTTGAGGAGCCTACTGTCTGTGCTACATCTGATGTAATTCCATATAGTGTAGTAGGTAAGGGCAATGATAGTGATATGCATAGGGTGCTTTGGTGACAACTGAACTGAACCTTAAAACCAAAATGAAATGACTGGTGGGCGTGTGTGTGCATGTATGAATGCAGTTGGAAGCACTACTGGGAGAACACAGGGAACAGCATGAACAAAGACCCCCAAGGGCAGTATATGGTACACTACTGGTACTTCAGTACTACTGGAGCATGCAGTGGATTAAGAGGGTGCTGGAAAATGAGGCTGTAGAAGGAATCGTGGGCCAGATTTTGGAAATTTTGCATGCCATCCTAATGAGCTTGGAATTTGCTTTTGCTGTTTATATACTGCTTGTGTTTTTAAATGGATAATAAGCATTTTGTCACACTATTTACTTTTCAAAGACTGGTAAAAGAAAAGTTATAATTTAGTTGATTAAATCTAGGGAAAATGCCTTTTGTGGCTTATGTTTCATGTATTTGTTGCAGTTGTCCTTTTGTAGCTTTTATTTAACTTTGATATAAGTTCAGGGTTTTCAGTTTGTCTGTTGTTCTTTTCAGAGAACAGGGCCATTCCTGTAAGTTTTTGGAGCCTGCTGAACTGGGCCATATTTTATTGAAGAGCTTTTGGAATCACAAGGCTTCAAAAAACAAAAGTCAGCTAGCTCCATATTCAAGTTAAAGTGATTTCTCTTGCCCTGTTTCTGTATGGTGTGGTATATTCACTGGCCTAATGTTGTTTGTTTGTTTGGAATTAGAATTTTAAACTTGGCTATGGTTTTATGTTAACTTTTGTAAAATTTTCACAGTGGCAGTTTTTTTGTTTTGTTTAATATAACCAAGGCAAAGAGATTTGGTTATATTTTTTTCTGAATATTTTTTGAGCAGTTGAAGACTTACACCTTACATTATACTTATTATTTGACCACTTGGTACCTCATCAGGCATATTTATCAAAATATTTACCCTCAGTATAGCTTTGACCTATTTCTATCTAAAGCAAAAGAACGGAGGTAACTGCAAATTCATGGGAGGAAATTTTTCCATAAGTTATCTTGATAGTCATATGCAAATGTTATTTTGTGTTGTGTTACCACAGTAATGCAGTGGAAAGAACAGTGACTAGTCTTATCCTTGTACTTTATGTGAGTTATTTCATCTTTGCAGGCACCAGTTTCCCTACCTATTAAATAAGTGGGTTGAACTAGGTTTCTGTTGAAACTCTTAGTGACATTTTGTGGTTCTCTTAACTACCTCAGTTTACCAGTTTAATTTGCATGTAGAGCTGTGTCTTTCAACAGCTATCCTTTAGTAAAGCTGCCTCGCAGAAAAGTGGAAATTTGTTTTTTACCTCTGTCTAGAATGCTTTTGCCTACATCTTCTCATGCTGACACCCTTTGAGTCAGAGCTGGTTTTAACATATATTACCCATTTCATTGCCAGGATTGATTCCACGGATCTGAAAGGTAGGCAGAGGGTCCCTTCCTACCTCACTGTCCTACATTCTTGCCATTGTTGAAAGCTGAGTTGTAAAGGGCAGCCTCCTACATAGAGGAGGGCTATTCTTTGGTCAAGAGTGTACTCCTCTCCATGACTTACTCATCTTTGTATCATGAGCCCTTAGCACAGTATCTCATACTCTTTCAATGTTTATTGAATTACTGAATACTACGGGTGACAGAAATGGCTAAAGCTTGTACAGCTGAGTATAGTTTCTAATCTATGGTGGAAGCTGAAATTATATCCGTAGTTTTTTGAACAAAAACGGTGAATATAGTCAACAAATAATAATAGAGATAATGAAATATATTTATAATTATCTATAACTATACATGACACAAGGGTTGTAACAATGGGTCTAAGCATAACAACGATTGTGAGGATGGCGCAGGACCAGGCAGTGTTTCATTCTGTTGTACATAGGATTGCTAAGAGTCGGAACCGACTCTACGGCACCTAACAATACATAACTATGTGTAGTTACAGATAATATAATCTATAGATGTAGTTATTTAGTAAAGGGTGCCTAATGATTTTTGTTTTATAATCTCATTCAGCAGGACTTGAAATATTATTCAAATTCTTATCTCTGCACTTCATTTCTACAACCAAAAAGGAAAGAAATTCCTTTACAAATAACTAGGAAAGTATTTTTAGATTCAGCTTGGACAAGAGAGATTAGTTTTTCTTTTACTAGAATCCTCTACCTCCTGATTTCCTAAGTGAAAGAATAATTGTATCATTTCTAATTTTGATATCCAACTTAAGTTTAAAAGCTAAGCTATGTAAATTTGGTTCAATTCTTATCCAGTTAGCGTCTGTATTATTTAGAGGATACTTCTGTTTGGATAATTTGTGAAGAGGTTAATGCATTTCTTTCTTGGAAAATTCCTGATTAATGGGAAAGCAGAGTATAGTGTCAGCTTCCATCAAGTCAGACCTCTCAAAAGACCTTACCAAATTCTGTTTCTATGGGAATTTACTAACGGGTATGTGCAACGTTATCCAGGCACTTGTAGACAGAATTACAAATTAAAAATAAAAATGAAGAGGTGGATAAAAACTTCCTTCTTCTTTTTTAAGAGATCGGCAGAATGTTAATCTTTGCACTTGCATTTTCATTTTGCAGTGTTTTCTGATCAGCAGAAAGTTTGGTATTAATACGAGGCCAGCTTAGATAATATAAGTGATGAATTTTCTAAGTGGGTTCTTGGTAGTAATCTTTTATGTATAAGGCAGAAGAAAGAGAGTAAATCTTTCAGTCTGTGTATCTTTAGTTAACAATATTAGTGACTCTAATGGGCTTTACTGGAAAATGGAAGACTGAAGTCATATTTAAGAATAAGCCACCCAGTTTTATTGCCTGTATATTAACTTACAGAACTATTTTGATTCATGTAATAAATTTCCACCATACAGTTCAAAACACCATGCTGAGAACATTTGTGAACCTGATTACAATCAACATTTATTGAACACCTTCCTTCCCTATTAGAGTTCCTTAGGGCTTAGCCCCAGGCTGTCCTCTTCTCTCATACTGCACTCTTTTCCTGGGCAGTTTCATCCACTTTTTTGGTTTTAAATATCATCAATATATTAGTGACTCCCAAATGTATATCTCTTTCGTGAATCACTTTTCTGGCTTCCTAGACCTATTTCATGTATTTTCAGAGATCTCTCACAGACATATCAAACTGTGCCTGAAACAGTACTTTTCATTATCCCCTTCTTCAAGTCTGCTTCTCTGATGTTTTCAGTCTCAGTTGAATCCATACAGTTGCTCTTGACAGAAACTTAGGAGTTATTCTTGATTCCTTCTCTTCCTTCCTTCACCCTTCCTTCCTACCCTGACTCAAATCAGTCACCAAGTGCTGGCTGTCTCTTTTCTACCTCTAAAGCGTATCTCAAAATTTTTCACTTTTTTCTATTGTTGCATCACATTAGATCAAACCTACTACTTAACTCTTGCCTAAAGTAATGCCTAAACTCTACTCTTGCCTAAACTCCTGTTTTTTCATATCCAATTTGACCAATTCTAATCCTTTTCCAAATAAAAGCCAAAGTGAATTGTTAAATATGTACATGTAATTGTAAAAGTGTAAATATAATTATATCACTCTATACTTAAAACTCTCCAGTGGCTTTCTATTGCTCTTAGAATAGAGAACTCTTCTGTCCATCCCAGAATGGAGGCCTAAACTGATGGCTGATGGAGGAATAAGCATACAAAATGCACTACTCTGAGTAACTTCTCTGTATGCCTCATAGTCTTGCTTTCGTTCTGCATCCTCTATCATCTTTTCATCAAAACCTTAACTACTATTATGTCGGCATGTTTTCTCAAATGGTGCTGAAAAGGGCTGCCTCTGGAGAATGTTTTCAGAGGAGCCATTCTTTATATTGCTCCCTTCCTGTTAAACGTTTTTCTTCTCCACCCTCCACCCTTACCATGCACCATCCACACTGGTCTTTCCCTTGTCTATCAAAAGGACCAAGCTCGTTTTCACCTCAGAGTCTTTATTCATTCTTTTACCTCTGCTTGGAATTTTGTTTGCTCTAAAATCCCTCTCCTTCCCTCTGCTCCATTCCTCCATTCATCTGACTAAATTTACCCAGGTTATACTTTAAATATTACCCCTTTTTGGAATAAAGTAGCATTCTGTATTTTTTTTCCCTTGTGGCTTTTAAGACAATTTTAATTATAGTCTGGTAATTATTAGTTCCCTACCATCATTCCAAACTCCAGACTCTGAGTGCTGGAAGGCCAGGACTACCCATGTCCCAAATACCTATCAAAATGCATGATTCAGAGTAGGGTTTCTATAACTATGTGCTGAGTGAAAGAATGAATGAATGAACAAATGAACTTACTTTGTGAAACTGTGCTAGCTCAGTGGGGATATCAGACAGAATAATCAGCACAGTTCCTGACAGTAAGGCATGCAGAAAAAAGCATATTTATTGCAAACATATAACCCTGTTCTTAGATGCTTTTCTTTCAGTTATCTTCCATGTTTGTTTCCTCACCTCTTTTAAATCTTAACTCAGATGTCACACCTCCTGACATTGACTCTTCCTATCCTTGCTTTATTTTTCTCCTTAGGACTTGTCACAAGCAAACATTTCTACATGTATAAATAAGTTATGTGATAATAATAATGTATTATTTGATATTACATAAATTATTTGTTGTTTGTCTCCTTCAACTAGAATATAGGTGATTTTTGTCTCTGTTGCTCATTGCTGTATATTCAGTGCCTAGAACAGGCCTGATAGACATTAATATTTATTGAATAAAAATGAATGAATGTAACACATAACAATACCATCGTTTTTTATTTTTCTTTTATTGCTATTTTATTAGGGAAATATAACAAATATATAAAAAAGAGCATAATGATTTATCACGAAGACAATATCTTTTACCCACCTCCCAGGTCAATAAATAAATTATTGCCAGCACCTCAGAGTCTCTGTTGTGCCTCCTCACCATCGCTTCCTCTTCTCTCCATTCACTCAAAGGTGATCGTTATTCTGACATTTCTGGTAATATCATCATTGTTTTTCTTTATAGTTTTATCGCCTAAGTATTTGTCTCTAAACCTTTGTTTTTAGTTTTTGTTTTTTAATCTCCATATAAATGAAATCAATCAGTATGTGTTCTTCTGTGTGTGCCTTCTGACATTCAACATTAACGTTTGTGAAAGCCATGCAAGATGTTTCATTTAGCTTTAGTGCTGTCAATAAGTTGTACACCTGTAAAAAGGTGAATTGGCAAAAGTTCTGTTATAGATATATTTACAACAATGACAAAAAAAATAGTTGCTGAGGCTATTTATGTGTAACCTCATGGGATTTGATTCCTTGGTTTGGAGGTTTAGGGTCATGGTTCATGGGACATGCCAGTTAATTGGCCTAACAACATGTTTAGTGGTTTTGTTCTACCTCTGGGTACCAGGCTGTTTTGATTACAGTAGCCTTTATAATATATCTTAAAATTAGGAAATGTGAGCCCTCCTACTTTGTTCTTCTCTTTGAACATTGCTATTCGGGGCTTCTTGCCATTCCGTATAAAGGTGAGGATTGGTTTTTGTATTTCTGTAAAGAAGGCTGTTGGAATTTTGATTGGGATTGTGTTGTATCTATAGATTGCTTTGGGTAGTATTGACATCTTATCAATATTAAGTCTTCCAATCCCTGCACATGGAATATCTTTCCATTTATTTTTCTTTAATCTCTTTCAGCAGAGATTTATGGGAATTCTTCATGCATTCTGGATATGAGTCTTTGTGGCTACCCTTTTCACTCTTTTAATGGTGTATTTTGATGATTGGAAGTTAGGAATTTTGAAGTATTTTCATTTATCAGTCCTTTCCTTTATAGTTAGTACTTTTTATGCCCTTTTAAGATGTCTTTCTGTACCTTGAGGTCATGGAGTTATTCGTCTATATTTTCTTTTAGAAGCTATTTCTTTTGTTTTACCTTTCCCGTTTAGAACTACAAATCACCTAAAAAACAGAGACCCTGATGGTGTAGTGATTAAGAGCTGCAGCTGCTAACCAAAAAGTCTGCGGTTCGAATCCACCAGGTGCTCCTTGGAAACCCTATGGGGCAGTTCTACTCTGTCCAGTAGGGTTGCTATGAGTTGGAATCGACTCAATGGCAACAGGTTTGGTTTTTGTTTTTTTTTTTGAGGTAAAACAGAGGCAGGAAAATGTGGGGTACTTGGGAGACAAGTGAGTGCACCAGTTTGGTTGGAGCAGAAAGTATTGGTGGGTCTTGTGGGAAGTAAAACTAGAAAGATATCACAAAAGGATAAACACTATATGAACTCATTTATATAAAAAGATAACAGGCAAATGTATAGAGATCAGAGTTTCTTATTGTTTAACAGGGGCGGGAGGTTAGGTTTAGGGAGATGGAAAAATCGCACTGACGAAGGGTAGCATTGCACAGCCGATTAATGTAATGGCTGTCAGTAAGTTGTACACCTGTAAAAAGTTGAATTGACAAAAGTTCTGTGATAAATATACTTATAACAATGACAAAAAACAAACAAAAACGAGTAGCTGCTGAGGCTGCTTATGTGTAACTAAACACCTCATGGGATTTGGCTCCCTGGTTTGGAGGTTTAGGGCCATGGTTTGATGGGATATCCCAGTAAACTGACGTTATAACATGTTCAGTGCTTCTGTTCTACCTCCTACTTCATTGTGTAGTATCTGGGGTCTTAAAAGCTTGCAAGCGACCATCCAAAGTACAACAATTGGTCTCTATTTGCCTGGAGCAACAGAGGAAGAAGGAGAGTCAGGAACAGGAGGGGGATATGGATGTGTGGCTAAATGCCTCCATGAACAACTGCCTCCTTTGTCATGAGACCAGAAGAACTGGATGGTGCCCAGCTACCATAACTGAACATTTTGATCAAAGATTACATAAAGAATCCTGGTCAGAAGGGGGGAAATGCAGAACAGAATTTCAAATACAGCCTCCAGACTTTCTGGAGCCGTGGTGAATGAACCCCTGAAACTATTGCCCTAAGCTTCTCTTTAAACCTTAAACCAAAAATATCTCCTGAAGTCTTCTTAAAACCAAACAGTGTTGTTGTTGTTGTTAGGTGCTGTTGAGTTGATTCCGACTCATACCAAACCTATGTAAAACAGAACAAAACACGGTGTGGTCCTGCACCATCCTCACAATCATTGTTATGCTTGAGCACACTGTTGCAACCACTGTATCAATCCATCTTGTTGAGCGTCTGCCTCTTTTTCTCTGACCCTCGACTTTACCAAGCATGATGTCCTTCTCTGTGGACTGGCCCCTCCTGTCCAAAGTATGTGAGACAAAGTCTCACCATCCTGCTTCTAGGGAGCATTCTGGCTGTACTTTTTCCAAGACAGATTTGTTCGTTCTTCTGGCAGTACATGGTATATTCAATATTCTTCGCCAGCATCATAACCAAACAATAATTTAGCTTAACTAGTAAACAATATCTGCCTTGAGCATCATGCTCTTTTCAGATCTGTCTATACGGGATCAAATTGACAACAGCAACTTGAAAGATTAGATAGGAACCTTAGGGGGCATTATGTTAACGGGGGAGGAGAAACTCGGAAAATGAGGATGAGAACTTTGGCACAACTCGAAGAATGTAATCTTTGTCACTAAATTGTATATATAGAAATTGTTGAATTGGTGTATGTTCTCTCCGTATATATTCTCAACAACAAAAATAATTTTTTTTTAAAAAGACAAATGAATAAAACCTAGTAAGTTAGATTAGGTAAGACTGTTTAGAACGAAGAATAAAAGACTAAGAAAAATGATGTTCTACTTTATTGTCAGATGAGCAGGTGTCGTTTGCAATAGCTTTCAAAACATCTTACAACATCTTACATATAGGTACTTTTGTTTCAAGAGGGACCATGCAATAGTATGGATTAACTCAGTACAAAATCCATTACCTCTGCTACAAAAACAACCACTCTGCCTACCTCTAACAGAACATAACCCTTATTTACCGAATTCATTTTTATGTTTTAAAAAATTCTTCATTTGTGTGGAAGAATATGTATAGCAATATCTTGATCTGTCATCAAATTACTTCTTTTTTACAGGATCTGATAAATACTTCCCATGAGTTGTCCTGGATTATTATTCTGTATTCATTGATAACTCCTGTTAAACAAACAAGCAACACAAAGCCATCCCAGAAATAATTTGAGTTACTTATCTAGTCATTATATTTCTTTGGAAGATAATATAGACCCTCTTGTAGAATTATCAGCCAGATCAGTTTCTTTCAAATCTTTGAACTTAAAATCTAGTTTACATTGTAAGAAAATACCCATTGTATCTGATTACTGGAAGATTGGGGATATAGTGTTGTCATAACTTTTTTTCTAAATGCTTGACTTTTAAAAAAGCAAGGAACAGTATCATCTAAATGTGTATGTGTATGAAGAAAATATATGCATATATTTAAAAGTATATACCTTTGTTTCACTGAATGATTAGAATTACGTAGTTTTCAAGTTGAAGATAGTTATGGTATATGATTGACAAGATGAGGATACATTTTGCTAACTCACATCTATAGTTTTATGCCAGCCCCCTTTCCTTTTTACCTTCTCTTTCTGGTACCAGTGGTCCTCCTGTGCATATCTACACATGTAAGCTCCATTTGTACACTTCCACAAAATAGCTACCCTTGGTCTAGGGGTGTGCACATTGCTTTCAGTTTGCTACTGGAAGAATGAATCCAGAGCAGAGGCCTATAAGTGGACTCTGGACTGTTCAGAAAGGTAATTCTAAGGTCCTAGCTATTTTTTGAAAGGTCTTCAGAAGTAAGTGATAATATATAGACTTCCTTATGGAGCATTTTTTAACCCTTATACCATTTAACCGAAGAGGTAATGTTTGAATTTGTATTAGATTTGACCCAATTTTATACGTAGTTTATAGTTAATTTGTTTTGTTAATACTGATTAGCATTTGACTGCAGATCAAAGACTTAAAAGAAATTATTAAGGTAGAGCTTCTTAAAAAAAAAAAAATCATACTAAGAATTCAAATTTTGGAAAGTTTAAAAATAATCTTTTCCTGAATTCCGCTTTTCCCCTCAAGCTCCTGTTTACTATAGTCCCTGTGGTAATGAAAAGTTTGTGAATGGCTACTGAAAATAAGTTGTAGGGGGAGGGGGCAATAAATTCAAATCTAAAGGAGATTTAAAGTGTTTGAATTCTTTATTTGTATGAACTAAGAGGAATGTAGGTGGTGAGATTGTAAGTAGTTTAGTTAATCTTTATTTCTTACCCAACTATCCTGAAGGAAGTTGCCTCAGTAGTAATATTCCTTTTAGAGTAGTTACATTGAAGGTCAAGAGGTTAATTTTCCCTTTTATTGAGATGGCAGAAGATGTCGTAGCTGGGGGAATTAGTAATTTAGAGGGGAAAGAAACTTTCTCAATAGTTAAGAGACCTGAGATTTTTAGTCTCTTTTCTCCAGTCATATCAGCCACATTGTTTGATTTTTAAACTGGGAATTTACATGAGGGGAAAATGTTAAATGACAATTTGAACTTTAAAATACTCATTTAGAGTAGTGAAGCATTAAATAGTGGTTTGATAAGGTTATTATTTCTACACAGTGAAAAAAGAAGTATTTTATAAACAGTCTTTTTTTTTTTTTTTTTTTTTTATTTATTTTTTTTATATATATTTTATTGTACTTCAGGTGAAAGCTTACAGAGCAAATAGTTTCTCATGAAATAGTAGTACACATGTTGTTTTTTTTGACATTGGTTAACAACCCCACAACGTATTAAGCCTCTAAATTCTCAACCTTTTTTTTTGATGAAAATTACAGATGGCCAAAGATACACCGTTTCAAAATTTTCTACATTCACAGTTCAGTGACATTGACTACGCTCTTCCAACTGTGCTGTTATTCTCACTTAAGATGAAGGCTTACAGAACAAAATAGTTTTTCATTTAACAGTTACTACACATGTTGCCCTATGACAATGGTTAACAATCTCACAGCACATCAAGAATATCCTTACTCCACCTTGTGTTCCCTATCACCAGGGGGCTTCCTTGTCCCCTTCTGTCTTCTGGACCTTGTCAGTGGACTATTGTACCTCTTTAGTCTCCTTTGTTTGTTTATTTATTTATTTATTTTTATTTTATTTAAACACCATTTCAAAACTTTTTACTTACACATTTAAGTGATATTGACTATGCTCTTCCAATTGTGCTGCCATTCTCGCCCAAGATGAAGGCTTACAGGACAAAACAGCCTCCCATTTAATAGTTACTACAAATGTTGCCCTATAGCAGTGGTCAACAATCTCACAATACATCAACAGTGTCCTTATTCAATTTGTGTTCCTTATCATCAGTTTCCTACTCTCCCTCTGCCTTCTGGCCCTTGTCACTGGACTCCTGTACATCGTTAGTCCCATTTAGTTTTACTGGGGTGTCCATTCCCAGGCTTAACATCAAACCTTGAAGGTAACTTCCCCTCTGAGCTGAAAGGGTGTCTGGGGGCCACACTCTCGAGGTTTCTCTAGTATTCTTTATGCCAGTATATCTGGTCTTCTTTTTTTTTTTTTTTTTTTTTTTTTTGGGGGGAGTTAAAATTATGCTCTACATCCTACTCCAGCTCTGCCCAGAACCCTCTGTTGTGATCCTGGTCAGAGGAGTCATTGGTGGTAGCCGGGCACCATCCAGCTGTACTGGGCTCAGTCCCGTGGAGGCCTTGGTAGCTGTGGACCATTAGTCCTTCGGACTAATCTTTTCCTTGTATCCTGTTCTCTTCATTCTCCCTTGTTCCCGAAGGGATGAGATCAGTGGAGTATCTTAGATGGCCGCTCATAGGCTTTTAAGACCCCAGACACTACTCACCAAGGTAGAATGTAGAGCATTATCTTTATAAGTAGTGTCATGCCAATTGAGCTAGATGTTCCCCGAGATCATGGTCCCCAGAGCCCTCCGTCCAACAACTCAGTCCCTCCGGGGGTTTGGATGTGTCTATAGGGCCTTCATGACCTTTCCTTGTGCAGGTTGTGTTAGTTTCCCCTGTACTATGTACTATCTCATCTCTCACCCAAGTTACCACTTACCTATTACCTATTTAGTATCCCCCCCTCTCCCATCCCTGGTAACCAACAAGGATTGTTACATTTTGCATGTGAATTTTTTCATGGGTTTTTACAATAGAGGTCTCATACAATATTTGTCCTTTTGTGATTGACTTATTTCACTCAGCATGATGTCCTCCAGTTTCATCCATGTTATGAGATGGTTCACCGATTCATTGTTCTTTCTCGTTGCATAGTACTCCATTGTGTGTATGTACCATAGTTTGTGTATCCATTCGTCTGTTGATGAACATCGAGGTTGTTTCCATCGTATAAACAGTCTTTTTAAATGTCATGGAGTTCTTTTTCTTATTTCACTGTTGTTTTATTTTTAAGAGTTAGTTTTCTTGAATTCTTAAAGTCTCAAAAAAGAGTGACATTGTTATTTAAGTAATACAGTGAAACCTGTGACAGCCGAAACTTGACAGGACTGCCTTGTTTTTCCGAGTCTTGTAAGTTTTTCGCCTTTGACAGGGGGCAGTCTCACCACTTTTCTATCACTCGTTTTAGTGGAAAATATTTGAGTTCTCCTTCTCTGACAGGTTTCTACCTTATACAGGTTCTGGCTTTTGCAGTTTTTACTGTAATTGCTAAGCTGTCAAGTCAGTTGATTTTCATAATTAACTTTATAAAATGTTATCATTGACTTTATTTTTGAGGCTCCCTATTGACTGAAGTCTGAAGAATGCAAACGTTGGAATATAATTTAAGCGAATCGTCACGTCTTCTTGCTATTCTTAGCACTAGCAAACAATTACAAAGTGAATGAAGATATGACTAGTTTTGTGTTGTTATTCTTAAGAGAAAGGAAGTCATAATTCAAGGCAGAGCACTATCAGCTTTACTAGTGAGGTGAAAAGTCAGCAGTCCTCTGAGGGAGGAGGCCAGCGAACCAGTGAGAAACTGGTTAATCAAACTGGATACCAATTAAACTCACTGGCCAGCAATTACTGAGAAGTTGCAGATATGCCAGGCAGTATGCTAAATGTTTCACACATGTTATTTCATATAACAATTTCATGATATAGGCCATTTTACAAGTGAGATATGACATTTATAGATATTATATAATCTACTCTCATTCTGGAAAGTGGTACAGCTAAGATTTGTACCCAGATCTGCCTGACTTCAGCTTCTGTGCTCATGGTCTCTATATTCCACTGAATTTTTTTCTTGCTAAGCATATTTTTCTCTTCTCATGTGTACAGAGTCATTTTTAAAGGGAAAACAACTTTAACATACATAATTGATTCATACATATTATATTAGTAACTTTTCAGTCTAATAGTATTGCAAAATTCTCAAGAGGGAATTTTTATTAGCCTTTACCTCCCTTTCTCCTGGTCTCTCCTGTCCAAGAACAGAGTAACTGATAAAACATTTCACAATAAGATATTAGTGCTTCCATATGTTACCTGCTACATCTGTGTCTATTCTTTCTTCCTTAAGAGAACTGCTGTAGGGGAGAGAGAGTGAAAGTAGTAGAGAAATAAATGGAATAAGAAAGGTAACACATTTCAGTATACATTGGCCTCTGAATAAACATAAATTCTCAGATTCTGAGGATATACTCTTTACACATAGACATGAAACACCTCTCCCACATTCTCCATGGTCTCCAAGTCATTGTGGGTTGACTGGGAAAGGACAGTGATAATAGCATCTAATAATTATGCTTATTGTTGTTGTTGTTGTTAGGTGCCAGTGAGTCAGTTCCAACTCATAGTGGCCATTTAAGTGCTTTGTGTATTTTATCTCGGGTATCAGCATTTTTCCTTTTTGGGCTAAGTAGTCCAGTAAAACATGACGCTAAATTACACACACACACACACACACACACACACACACACACACACACACACACACACGTAGTTTATATATACATATCTCTGTGGGGTAAAGAACCTAGTTTCACCCTAAGTACGGTGGCCTTCATCCTTGGAGATATAAAGGAGCCCTGGTGGCACAATAGTTAAGCACTTGAAAGATCAGTGGTTTGAACCCATCACCCACTCAGCAGGGGTAAAGACCTGGTGATCTGCTCCTGTAAAAATTACAGCCTAGGAAACCCCATGGGGCAGTCCTACTCTGTCACGTGGGATCACTGCGAGTTAAAATCTACTTGATGGCACCTAATAACAACATAGACACCAAAGGAGCCCTGGAGGCCCAGTGGTTAAGTGCTTGGCTGCTAACCAAAAGATCGGCAGTTTGAACTCACCAGCTGCTCTGCAGTGGAAAAGACCTGGTGATCTGTTCTTGTAAAGATTACAGCCTAGGAAACACTATGGGGCAGTTTTACTCTGTCCTTAGGGTCGTGATGAGTCAGAATTGACTCGACAGCACACAACCCCAGAACTTGGGGATAAACCTAGGCCTATTATCCTGTTTAACTGTTGGGAAGAAGTATAATACTACTAGATGACACTGGTTAAACTTTTCGAGGTTTAATGGCAAATGCCAATTAGGCAACTAATTTTTCTAATACAGTTTGAAAACATCATAATTTTATGTCATTGCTAGAGAATTAAAAGCAGTTATGCTTCCTCACTTGTTTTTATCTGTTTGCTCTTTCTTCACTAATTTTTAAGCTTAAGTACTTAGGTGGGCCTATAAGAGAAAATGAAATGTGGAATTTGACCCTGTGTGCTTAGACTTCATGCAGAGGGATGTGCCATACCTGAACGTAGTCCCCATTGACACCCCTGGAGTTAGCAGAGATAACTTGCTTTTGAAATGTTGGCTTTGTAAAGAAAAACAGAAATCATTAAAATGGATCAAACAAGCAAAATAAATGAATGTAGAAACTGAGAATAGAATTAATAGTATGTTAGAAATGATCACAAGCAATTAAGTGCGTGGATCAGTGCCTGATTTGCAGCACCTTTTCACTTCTTCAGTTCACAGTGCCCATTTCACGTCATGTGAGTACTGACAGCAAGGTCAGAGCCAGTAGCACATTCTTGGCATTCTCTCTTCATTACCTTTTACTTCCCCAAAGAGACCTTCAACAAAATTAATATGTTTGAGCAATCTTCAGCAACTAGTTTGGTGTTTTCTCAGTTTACAGGGTCAACCAAAAGCATGTTTGGTTTGGTTTGGTTTAGTTTACCGTTGCACTTTATTATGTTGTTGTTGGGTGCCATAGAGTTGATTCCAACTCATAGCAACCCCACAGGACAGAGTAGAACTGCCCCATAGGGTTTTTCTTGGCTGTAATTTTTACAGAAGTAGATCGCCCCAGAGCCTCTGGGTGGTTTAAACCACGAATCTTTTGGTTAGCAGCTGAGCGCTTAATTGTTGCACCACCACCATACGTACATACACAATCTTACCATCTGTAGCATCCATAAAGATTTCTGTAACAAATGTGAGGTGAAAAGATGGAGAATGTTTAATTCCCAGCTTTGAAGCTGTTGTGTTGTTAACTTTTGCTGAGTCTGTACATTAAAGAAGGTAACAATCTCAACATGTTAAGATCATAACTGTTAGATTAATGCTTGGAGACAGTAGCTGTGCTGATGTGAGCCATTAATGGCTGGATGAGTTCAATCAGATATGCTGCCTCCAGTGTCTTTGTGTAATGGTATTTACTAGATTTCAAAAGACTGCTGAGAAAGATGAAATATAATCTCATGTATTATCTCTATCTTGAAAAAAATAGATAATGAAATCATTCTCTTGCTGGCATATATTTTATTAACCTTTGTGGAGTCAACTTAAAGAACAGATGTCCCTGTAGAGTTGAAAGCTTCTGCTAACGTGGAGCGTTATTAAGTGCATTGTGAGTTCTAGGAATATTGAAGTTGAGGAGAGCAGGTAAGCTTTGAAACAACTCAGAAAGTAATATTATGGCATATTCTGATGCTAGCTAGAGAGAAAACAATGCAGTGTAGATTCTATGTGACTGAATTTTTTTTCTTTTTTTCTTTGTTCCTTGCAGAGCCTGCGGAAAGTTCTTATGGAATTCAGTCACAAGGAGTTGTTTGATTTCTATAACAAGGTCTGTATTTTAAAAAATAATTTTCTGATATGTGAGTTCTTTCATAATGTTTCTTTTATGTTATAAATTCTTATTTTTAAATGTCCTATTAAGAAGCTAAGTTCTTTAAACTTCTCTTATAAACATCTTATGTTTTACAGTAGGAAGCATAGCTGAGGTGAAGAAAATCTAACAAACTAAAGCAAGAAGAAAATGGAAGTGGCTTTAATTAAAGCAATAGGATTGTGGCTTTCATGTAAAGCATTAAGTAATGAACTATGTGATACCTGGCCAAACTGACATTTTAGATATGAGCAGTATTAAATACTTTAATTTCTGGGCCCAAGGGTAAAGAGAAACATGGAAAGGAAGATGCCAGGCCTTTAAAGGTTTATCTTGAGCCTATTTTATGTTATACGTATTTCATAATCCAGTACAATCCACCCTCCTCTATCACTTTTAAAATCTTACCATGTTATGTAACTTAAAATGAAGCAGCTGGGTGTATTTAAAACAATAGTATTTGGAAAACTTCCTTCTTTACAAATGTGAAAACTTAAATTGCAAGCATGAATTCTCGTATCTTCACATAAAAGGAAAAATATTCAAAGTTATATTTTTATTGCCATGTGAATGAACTGAATATACATAGTTATCCAATCCCATTCTTTCCCTTCTGTTTGCATGTTTCTAAACAGCATTTCATATGAATTTCTCTCCCTTCACCAGCTTTCTGTCTTTGTCTTTGTTAATAGCTAGAGACCATACAAGCACAGCTGGATTCCCTTACCTGATGTTTTCGAAGACTGGTTTCTCCATCACATTCCTGCCACCTGACTATTTTGCATTGAAGACAGATTGCCAGGTTGTGTTTTTTAAAGGATTCGGTGGCTTTCTTCCTGTAAATTACATGGCTTATTGCTTTATAGACAAATAACAGCCAAGGGAGATCATTGTTAAAGAATACTGAGATTCTAATATGCTTTTTCTAGTTCCATGAGCTAGCAGCAATTTTTGAGGACAGTTTTGTGAGAAATAAAAGTGAATACCATGTTGTTTTTACTTTGCTTTTGTTGCTTTATTGCCTGACCTGTTGAATTTTTACATGCTTGATGACACCATATGTTATCAAGTTGAGTCCATGGATACAAGGTGTAATGTGTACCTTAGCAAAATATAGAATTTCAGTAATTAGTAAAAAGTAAAAAAGCAGCCAGCCACATGCAATCAAATACATTATGATATTTTTCCTTGAATATAATGAGTACAGTTTGCTTGCAAAATAATATAGGAACTAAATTTAAAATAGAGCTGAGAGTATTTTATCATTTGATTTCAGCGTGAGTTCTTCTGTCCATTTTAACTTTTTCTCTGAGTTTAATGATTTAATAACAGTCTAGCTTTTTGTGTGCTTATCTTTATAGTGCAAATTAATAATGATTCACTTGATTGTGTGGGAGACATTCAGATCATGAATAAAAACAGTTGTCATGAGTGCTAAATGGACATCCTTGAAGTTTCTAAACAGATAACCCTTTACATTCTTTTTCTGTAAATATGTTCACTGGTTTCACTCAATAAAATTTTTATGTTTTAAGACTGGTTAAATTGAAGTTCACAAGAATCTTATAGTATCAGTTGATTTTTTTTATGAATGAAATATCTGTCCTAAACTGTTTCCAGAGAGAGAGAGAAAAATTGATTCAGAATGACATGCTTCAAATGTAGAACTTTGTTTTTAGAAATGCCCTGTAATTAAACAGCCACTGAAATGGATTCACATTCCTTATATAAGGTATATGGGTAATAGCATGTTAAATATCTCCCAAATAAATGTTCAATATGTGGAATCTATGCTTATATGTATGTTTGGACCCTGGTGGCATAGTGGTTAAGAGCTCAGCTGCTAACCAAAAGGTCGGCAGTTCAAATCCACCAGTTGCTCCTTGGAAACCCTATTGGGCAGTTCTACTCTGTCCTGTAGGGTCACTGAGCCAGAGCCAACTCGACAGCACCTAACAACAGCAACAATGAACATTTTGGTAAATATTCTTTATATATAAACGTATACCATTCACATTGAATTTGCTCGGCCTTCCTGACAGTGACCATATGGATAGGTAGAAGTTTTTGTTGGTTTAATGGCCAGACTTAACTCCCAGTATAGGGAGTTAAATTAAATTAAATAAAATTAAATATGCTCATTAGAAATGAAGTTTTCTAAAAGTAGCTCATTCTACTCTTCCTGAAAGAACTGCTTTTATACTTTTTAAGAGTATAAACTAAAAACCAAACCTGTTGTTGTCAAGTTTATTCCAAATCATAGCAACCCTATAGGACAGAGCAGAAGTGCCCCATAGGGTTTCCAAGGAGCAGCTGCTGGATTTGAACTGCTGACCTTGTGGTTAGCAGCTGAGCTCTTAATGCAATGCACTACCAGGGTGTCTTTAAGAGTATACCTAAACCTAAACAGAAATGTGATAAGTAGTGGTGTCACTAGGGTTGGTGTCACCCAGTGCAGTAACTCAAGGAGTCAGACCCCCTCTCCCCCTGCCCCATGGACCTCTTCCTGTACCAGACCATACAGAATCTTTAGTAATGTTTTTTATACTAACGCTGCTTGTAAATCGTAATTTCCGTATATCACTCCTTCTTTTCCTTTAATTATTACTTCATTCTCAAAAAAGTTATTGATATAGGTTCACAAATACTAATTACCACAATATTGTAGCTAAAACACCAGAAAATTTGACAGAGTCAGTGACTGTAAAAACACTAGCAGCAAGGAAAACAACAGCATGTGCAGACAGAACCACGTGATTCAAAGCATCATTGTAATTGGGTAATAATGACAGCTCTGACCAAAGGGCATTAAAAGGTACAAAAAGTAAATTAGCAATAGAGTTTTAGCCTTGTAGCTATATCAATACATGTAAGCTGAGCTTACAAAAAATGTTTTTGTTATTGTAAATAACTACAAGGATATTTTTATAAAAAATTTCTACTGAAGCACTATACAAAAATTTTATAGACAGTTATTTTGGTGTTACCCCCTTTGACAGTGTTACCCAGTGCAGTCTGCACCCCCTGGGCCCCCCTAGTGATGCCACTGGTGGTAAATAGTGTTTTCCCACTAGCCTAGTTCAAGAAGGTCTGACTCAAAGGTATTGAAGAAAGGACAAGTATAAGGTCTAATTTCAACTAACAACCTAATTATTCCTGAAATATATTTAATTGCAGATTGTGTTATTCCTTAAGGCATCATCATTGTTCTGATATGCAAGTCAAATAAAATATGATATTCCCAGAGAGTATTAAATGCATGTTACTTTTTCATAAAAATAAGATGGGGGTGGAGGTTAGCAGGGAATGGATCCTACTATCTTAGCAAATAAATTTATGTCTTCTATGAGTCTGACATGAGGATTGAATAGAAATACAACTACTTGTTAGTAACAGGAATCAACATACTCTTTTTTTTACTTACTAAAAATAATATTTGGAATTCTCTGATTACAAAATATCATGTGATTATGTTTAATTAGGAAGTACCCAGAAAAATCATAAAGAAGTAACACGAAATTATGGAGTCCTGTTATCCAGAAATGGCCATTAATGACATTTTGGTAGATTTTATTGCAGTTGTTTGTTTTTTTGTTTTCTGTTATGTATCTTTTTTGTTTTCTCTTTGCTTCCTTTTTTTTTTTTTTTTAAACAAATTGGGGTAATGCCATAAATATAATTTCATACTTTGATTTGTTTTTATAATATTTTGATATAGGTTTTTGTAAGTGGGATTACTGTGTCAAAAGTATGAATATTTACTTTCTATTTTTATCTTTGAAATTTTTATTTTTATTATGAAAATAATTTCCCATTGTAAAAATAAAAAGAAAAGCTGTTCTTTTCTGCCATCCCACTTGCCAAAAGAACCTACCTAGCTACTACAAATATTTTGGCTTATATCTTTTCGGACATCTTCTTATGTAAACACACACACACACACACCCCCCACATAACTTTGTGTATTTTTTTTAAATTTACATTTGTTTCAAAGTCTTTCATGCATATTGCTAAATTATTTCCCCAAAGGATCGTGTCAGTTTTTACTTCCACCAACAATGAATGAGAATTTACCTGCCTCAGGCAACCATTATCAGCCCCCACCTCCTGCTGTACACTTCAGCCTCAACATTATTTTTAACCTGAGATTCGGGTTTGGGAAGAGTGCAGAGTGAGAACTATTTGGAGACTGGAACATCACTATTGACTTAGAATATGTCATGTTGATGACTCCAGAAGGGTTGAAGAGGAAGTCTAAATAGCAGATACGAGAGGTAAGTACAGCAAAGTATTTAAGGGCTTTGAAGTCAGACGTTTATTTCCTCAACAAATATTTACTGATTGCTTGTGTTGCCAAAAACTATGTATGCTTGGCACCTTGTTAACAATGATGAACAAAATAAACATAGTTCCTTTGGCCTGTTGAAATGTAATGTCTAGACAGTCAATTTTTAAAAAAAAAAAAGAAGCAAATTATAATAAATTGTGATAAATATGAGACAAAAAAATAATTTGCTTCTGTACTCTGCACACATGGGGTCACCATGATGGAACCAAACTTAGACTGGGGCATCAAGGATGGATTCCCTGAGAAAGTGAGATTTGAGCTGAGTCCTAGGATGAGTTAGAATGAAGCAATAGAAGGATAGGGCAAAAAGCATTCGTGGCAGAGAGAACAGCCCATACAACATCCAGAGGCTGAAGAAGGCTTAGTGCGGTTCAGGAACCAAAAAAGATCAGAATGGCTGGAGTGTAGTGAACAAGAGGGATAGAGAAGTGCCCTACAATTAGAGGTAGACAAGGAGCCATTCTCTCACCATGCCCTGTCAATTCTACACCCAAATATATTTCAAATACATCTCCAGAGCACTATCCTGTCCAAGTCACCACCATCTTTGCCTTGAGTTAACCTGCTTCCACTCTAGCCCCCTTCCACTTCAGTCTTCACACAAAGCTAATATTTTTAAAACACGAATCATGTCATTAATTATACCATTTCCCTGCTTAAAATCCTTCAAAGGCTTCCCATTTTGGTTCAAAATATTAATGATCTAGACCCTCCGAACAGGGCAAGAGCCATATCATAGTTCCACTACTTTTTAGTGTGTATGTTGAGCAAGCTACTTAATTTGGTAAAGCTTAGTTTACTTGGCTTTGTAATAGGAATAATAATCTAAATAACACAGAGGTTTTATGAAGATTGAATGAGATAATTCATATTAAACATTTAGCATAAATTTTGGTTTGTAATAATCACATAATGTTAGCTGTTATTTTCATAGTCACTAAGAAAATGACCAGACTTTCTGTTGAAACTGCCTGGTGAGGTTTGAATTAAAGCAAAATTGCAGAAAGCTTGTAGAAACCATTACATAGTGTATGTTTTGCTATATATATTTTCAACAACAATAAAAAAAAAAAATAGCAGAAAGCTTGGTATGAAGCCCTTTCACTTTGAATTTATTTGGAATTCCAATAACAACTCCATATTATCACTAGATTCAAGCATAATGCCTATCTATCCCACTCCTGATTTTTTATTGACAATGTAATAGGTGTATTATGGGACCAGAGTAAAAAAAAAAAAAATTATTTTCTGTGAGTGTATTTCCACATGGTCCTTCTGGTCCTGAGAAATTTTCTCAGCTTTTTCTCTAATTCTCTCTACTCAGTGAATTTTTATTTATTCTTACATTAAATAATGCCTTCTACACTTTATTCTTAATGCCAGGGGTCAGAAAGTATAGCCTGTGGGCCAAACCCTGCTCACAACTTGTTTATGTAAATAAAGTTTTATTGGAACACAGCTGGTGGACAGACCCTAAGGTGACTCCCAATCATCCCTGCCTTCTAGTATTCATACCCATGTATAATCCTCTCCTCTTGAGTCTGCGCAGAACCTATGACTTGCTTCTAACCAATAGAATATGGCAAAAGTGATGGGATGTTACATTAGGTAAGATTCTGTCTTGCTAACAAAGTCACTAGAGACGTTCTCCATCATTGGCTTTGAGGAAGCAAACTGCCATGTTATGAAAGAGGCTATAGTAAGGACCGCGTGGCAAGGCACTGCAGCTGACCTCTAGGAGCTGAGGGCAACCAACAGCCAGCAAAAACTGGAGACCCTCAGCCCTACAGCCACAAGGAAATAAACTCTGCAAACAACCCGAGTGAGCTTGAAAGTGGATTATTTCCCAGTGGGGCCTCCAGATGAGAATACAGTCCAGCTGACGCCTTGATTGTTGCCACATGAGACCCCTATGGTAATTATGAGAAAATTAATGTGTGTTGTTTTTTCTAAGTTCATGATAATTTGTTACACTGCAACAGATAAACAACAGCCATGCTCATTCTTATACATACTACCTATGGCTGCCTTCACACTGTAGCAGCAGAGCTGAGTAGTTGCAAGAGAGACATGGCCCACAAAACCTAAAATATTTACATCTAGGTCCTTTACAGAAAAAGTTTGCTGACTCTGACTTACACCATGCTTCTTAAACTAGGACATCCCTAGAAGAAGATAGCAGTTTGTGGGGGATACATGAAGCCACAAGATGTATGTGGCATATATTTCCACAGCATCCCTTTTACTTTAGTTTTTGCTAGGCACATGACCACCCAATTAGAAATGCTGTTTTCCAGCCTCCTTTGCAGCTGCTGTAGCCATGTGACTAAGTTACCACCAATGAAATGTATGTGGAAGTGATATTCACCTCCACTTTTATTTTCCCCTTTTTGTGACTGAAATTCAAATTTGAAACTGAGTCTGCTCTGACTGAGAGACAAGGATAATGAGGGGGAGGGAGGAAAATGGAAGGAAGGAGAGTCCCTGAATGTCCTCATGGAGCAGTACTGCCTTCATGCTGTAAAATGCAGTCTCCCGACCGTTGCATGAAAAATAAAACATTGAACAACTATATTTGGAGTGTTTTTAGTACGATAGTTTAGCCTATAGCCTAAGTAATATGGAGGCAACATAGTTTTAATTGGCCAGTAATTTTAAGCATTTTATTTTTAAAGAAAGATGAATATTTTATGGCATATAGTTTAAAATACACGTGAATGTTAAAGAGAAAATGGGAAACTTCAAAGAAACTTTGTGCTTACAGCCTGCAACTTCAGTCAGTCTAAACCCTCAGAGCTGCTGGGAGCATACATTGATTCCCCCTCCCGTCCACCCCATGTGACTACTTTGAAGGAAAAGTTTGAGAAACATAAGTGTATGTTGTAAATTTCCCCCAAAGTCTTTATATAATCCCCTTTTCCACTGTTGAAGAAGAAGGCTGGGACAGGTCTGACTTGTTCAGGCTCATTAGGCAGGAGCTGCTCAGGAATTAGAATTTAAGTTTCACATCAGTCAGTTTTGCTTCCCTAAAACTTTGATTTTTGCCATAATTATGCAAATAGTTCTACTCAACAGACCAGCCTCATTTAATGCTAAAATTAGGACCACATTAATTTGGAAGATTTTATAGTAAAGCTTAATGGCATTTATAATTTTGGAGAATTTAAAGGATTTTTATCATTGCCCTCCTCCCCCACCACACACACACACACTTGAATCTTTTTGAAGTTCTTCTGTCTGGAGTATAAGGTGGTATTAGCTGACACGGAAGCCTACATTCCAAGTCCAAGTGATGCAGTTTTCATAGCCTATTTTATTTGTTTCAAATGGAAAGCTGTTATTTTTTATTTCAAAATTTTTTATTTATTATTTATTTCAGCAAAGGCAAGAAAGGTGAAGCAGGTCAGCTCTATAAGGAAGAGGGTGCTACAAGATTAGAGAGACTGTTTTGATTTCCAAGGCAGGAAAGATAATGAATATATAATAATGTTCCCTTAGTGAAACCAGAGTTCAGTCATTTTTAGCATCTTTCAATGAGAATCTGAGAATCTCATTTTTTAAATGACTTGATTTTTTGATATTTTTTTTCTTCAAAGAAGTCTAGGTAAAGGAAACTAGGGGAAGGGAGTTGATAGTAAATTGAACAGTTGCAGTTATTTTTTAAATTGATTTTTAAAGAACACAATGCATCCCACCTGAATTGTTTAAGGATAAGTCAACAATAAAGTTTTTCTCATCTATAAGAAATGTCGATTTTCTTTGAACGATGGAGCTCTGTGATTTCCCAAGGTCTTTGCCCATATCTCCTTGCTTCTGAGATTGCTAGATTTCCTTTATGCTCTATTTCCAGTCAACATTTCTGATTTTTCCTGCAGGTTCAACAAGACTACCTATGGACAAAGCCAAAAACTGTCCTCAGAAACAGGCTGCTTTAACACTTCATCAATGGAAACTTCAGCATCCTTCACCATCCAGGAAAGTGGTGATGCTTTGGCAGAGGAACTCAGTAATTTTCCAAAGATTAGAGAAAGTGGTGACGCATGCATCCCAGACCATGTGCTCTACTTTGCACTCAAGCCTCTCACTCTATTACATGCTCTTGTAAGTAGTCCTATGAATATATTGGGATGCTCAAGAAATATTGGCTGAATGAATTAATGGATTACATGGTTTTTCTCTTGCTGCATCTCTTTATTTTCACACTACCAACTGAATTCTTAAAACAAACAAAACCATTGTAAACCTCAAATTGTACAAGAGTGGTTTTCAAACTGCTTTAGCTAAATTCACTGGTAATTCCATTAGGGAATAGCACATCTCTCTGGGTAGGATATCCTGAAGTCACTGATCATTCATAGAGCAGGAGATTTGCATGAGGAGAATAAAAGTCTGGTACTCTGCAATAAGCTTGCTAGAGACCTAGATTTCTCCTGTCCAGAAGGCTAGAGGAAGTTCTCCCACTGCTGTGAGGAGATTTATGATAGTCATGAAGCTGACCTAGACATGCTCCCGGTACTGATGCTGCAAAGACTGAAAAACAATTATGTTACTACCAGATTTGGAGGTTTTTTATGTGACTGGGTCAAATGCAGTGCTCCAGAGAAACATCAGCAACATTATTATATTGAGATATCTGTTAAGTGTGTATAGATTTTATAAGCTCATTACCCAGATTTTAATTTCCTCCTGAAAAGTGTAGTACTTGATAGAAGACACCCACATATATACACACACTGCCTACAAAGAAGCTTTCCTCACTGCTGGTGTGGGACAATTCAGTGACAAAGTTTTTGCTTTTTTTTTTTTTTAGTCTCCCTTTACATGGCACAGAATATTCCAAGTTATTATAAATGTACAGTCAGGGTAAGACACTAAAAAAGTTCGCAGAAATAATGCAGAGTGCAGACAGCCACACAGAAAGCTTTTCAGTGACATTTTAGTTTAAAAATTTCGTGTGCAACCAAGACTGTGCTTTAAGATGTAGAGTCTACTGTGAGGGATCTGTTTCTTTCTTTATTGTGTTTAGGTGAAAGTTTACAGCTCAAGTTAATTTTTCATACAAAAATTTATACACATATTGTTATGTGACACTAGCTGCAATCCCTATAATGTGACAGCACACTCCCCCTTTCCACCTCGGTTTTCCTGTGTCCATCCAACCAGCTCCTGTCCCTTCCTGCCTTCTCATCCTGCCTCTGAGCAGGAGCCGCCCATTTTGTCTCATGTATCTGCTTGAACTAAGAAGCACACTCTCCACGAGCATTATTTTGTTTTATAGTCCAGTCTGATCTTTGTCTGAAGAGTGGGTTTCGGGAATGGTTTTAGTTCTGGGTTAGCAGAGCGTCTGGGGGCCATGGCTTCGGGGGTTCCGCCAGTCTCAGTCAGACCGTTAAGTCTGGTCTTTTTACATGAATTTGAGTACTTCTTCACAGTTTTCTCTCACTCCGTCTGGGACTTCCTGTTGTGTTCCCTGTCAGGGCGGTCACTGGTGGTAGCTGGGCACCATCTAATTCTTCTGGTCTCAGGCTGATGGAGTCTCTGGTTAATATTGCCCTTTCTGTTTCTTGGGCTAATACTTTCCTTGTGTTTTTGGTGTTCTTCATTCTCCTTTGCCCCAAGTGGGTTGGGACCAATTGATGCATCTTAGATGGCTGCTTGCAAGCTTTTAAGACCCCAGACGCCACTCACCAAAGTGGGATGCTGAACATTTTCTTAATAAACTTTGTTATGCCAATTGACCTAGATGTCCCCTGAAACCATGGTCTCCAGACCCCAGCCCCAGCTATTCTGTCCCTCAAAGTGTTTGGATGAATTCAGGAAGCTTCTTAGCTTTTGGTTTAGTCCAGTTGTGCTGACTTCCCCTGTATTGTGTGTTGGGATCTGTTTCTACTTGATAGAGTAACAATTTATATCATCTAACTTTTCTATCTCATGGCAGAACACTCTAGGTACTCTTAAAACTTTACCAGGGCCTTTCCCCATTCCTCCCCAACCCAGACTTCTGAGTGTTTCTTACTGCAAAGTGCATTCTATCCTTTACTTGTAATTTCTAAAGTAACTAGAATAGTTTTTTTTTTTTTTTAAAGGTAACAGTTTGGGTGCAGCAGCTTTCTGGAGTTGCAAATTACCCATTCCAGGTGATTCTTCACACAACAGGACTGGAGGACTCTAGGGGCGGCCACCTTTGCTAGATGTGCTACTAATCTTCTCCTGTGGTTGGGTCAGCATTCTTGTAAAGTTCTGCTTAGCAGACTCATACGTGTTGATAGGTGCCCTGAGCTTGATGGGCCAGTAGAGTGTGACCACCTTCTGTTACTCCTTCAGGTTCTCAGTGAGGATTTGCGCAAATGCACTGATTTTACAGTGTTGTGGTTCTCCTATACTGGCTTCTGGCAACCACTCTTCCCATCTCTGATTTTCCTGGATTATTTTCTTTGGATTAATGTCATTCCCATTCCCATATATGCATTTCTATTTTTGGATCCCTTTCCTTCAGGTTACAAATTTAGTTAAATCTCTAATCAGGATAATCTTGCAAACATTTTAATTACTCCTTATATTTAGCTCCATAGTCTATGCAGATGAATCCAGGGATATAAAAGTTGTCTGCTCAAAAAGTTAGGGTGCCTACAAATCAAATTTTCCTTCCATAGAATTGTATTTTTTGAGAAGTGAAAAATTATTCTGTAATGTGTAAGTAATTATTCCTTATTTCATCTGCTTTCCAGCACTAAATATGTATTTTAGGCTTGACTAAGGAAGACACCTCTATTTCATAAGCTTCTCTGTATAGGTTTTCAAATAGAACACTTGAGGAGAGGGTGAATATTTTATAGGGAAGAAATGCTTCTGCCTCTCCACATACTTGCCTGTTGTCCCTCTTTCTAGTCCTCCACATCCCTCAAGGAAGAATGATTTGCCATTCTGTTTAGTCAGTTATAAAGTATTGGTTGGCCGTGTTTACTAGTGGGCAGAGTAACTGAGAAAAGACTAGGCCCGTGCATGGTGCTCCTCTCCTGCACTTCCTTCTTCCACTCCGTGGGTGGAAATGGAACCAGGGATCCCTTGGGGTCTAGCCATCTTTCTCTGACACAGCAAGCATCATTGCTTTAGTTTTGTGCCATGTGGCTGGCAGCAGCTAGTGATACTCCAAAATTTGAGGTAGAGGTGTATGGGTGGGAGTGTGGGGGGGGTATCCTTCTTAGGCCTTAAGAGTGAACCATATGTTGTAACGCAACCTTACCAAGCTCTGAAAGGTAATAATAAAGCGTCACTTGGTTTCCCATATGCTATCAATCTTTCTTTGTGCAGATCCCTAGGGAATTTCAAGAGTTGAGGAGTGATTGACAGAACAAGATCTGGGCATTTGGAAGTTCTCTAGTCAAGTGCCATTAAATACAATCAAAATTTCACCTTTGTCCCTTATAGCTCTTCTTAGCAGATCTGTCTTATTTTTCTGTGGTAAACCTGTGTAGAGAGCTATGGACAAAAATATCAAAGGCATCATTCATACCTTTCAACTCTCAAGTGGGTACTGAGTAAGAGAAGAAGGCTTTGAAATCAATGACTCTCACTCCAAAGAAGACCAGCTTGACAATTCTAACGCTTCATTCTAAATAAGCAAAATATCCACTTCTCTGAAAAGATAGGGGAGACATTGCTGGGTCAATTGCAAAGGCTCATTGGTTACCCACCTGCCACAACAGGCCAGTGAGAGTCATTGCTCCCTGTTCCTGGCAGTATAGAAACTGACCTCACACTCACCTTCCTCTATGCTTCTGAGTGAGAATTTGAACTTCAACCTCTCCCTCCAGCTCCCTGGGAAGCTAAGGAGGTATGCAATGTCCCCTTGATGGCCTGACATGGTTGTGTCTTTTGGCCATTTGCTGAATTTGTGGAAGGAAAAAAATAAAGACAATAGAAAACACTGCTCCTGTCTTTCCAGACTAAGCATTTACAGAGGAAACTGAGAAAGACAGGATGAGAATTAACTGGCAGATCAAGTTACCCATAGGTGCTCCAGTTACAGATGTCCAAGCCACTTCAGGGCTACCTTTGTGCCACCTTTTCTAAATGTGTCTGTTCATCTGCAAATAGGGCTGATTCACATCATATGAAACACACAGGATTTGCTTCAGGCAGGGAAATGAATGAATTAGAGGCTTCTTCCATATGTTATTTCACCGTGAAGTATTTAACCCATCCTATCAAAAGCAGAGGAAACTTTGCAATACCATATTGTTTCTGCCTCAAGCAATTAACCACTACCATGCCCAAATCTATGTAAGTGCTTGTTGGCTGAACTTCATCCACAAAATGTGTTATAGGCAGGACAACAAAAAAATTCTAATTAGTGATGTTTAGCTCTAAAGAGCATGCAACATTTCAATTCCCTGCAGGGCCTCTGAATTGTCCCAGGATCTATTTCAGAGTAATTAAACCTGCTTGACTCTCTGCTCCTCCTTTGGGGCTGCCATTGAGGGGAAGGAGAGCCAGATGGCAGGAGTTTCCTCCCCCAGACTGATCAACATGTCCTCGGTTTTTTACCCCCTCCAGCCACAGCTTGTTCCCAGCTTCCTCCCTACATGAATCATCAGCAGTTCCAGGGCAGGCGGAGTGGGAGCTGAAGACCACCACGAACTTATCCTTCACACAGAGAGACTTCAAACCTCAGATGGCAGTGCTCAGGGTGCCCAGGACCAAGCCCTGGCGTGCTCGCCTGTTTCTGCTGCGAAGATACAGTAAAGATATCAATAAGTCAGCATTTGCTTTGCATATATACTCTGGTTTCTTCATTTATTAAAAAAGAAAGAGAGGAGGATGGGAGAGAGGGAGTAAGGAAATATAACAATGTTTTTGTGGCTTTTTTAGAGGGGTTATTATATTTAAGGAAAAAATGTTTTTTGGTAAACTTACGATTATCGTATTCAAATAGGATGTTGGGCAGGGCCTTAGCTGGGTAACTCTATTTGCTTATTCATTAATTCATTTATACATTTATTTATCCACCAACTATGTAATAGGCTAACAAGTGAGATCCTGCTGGAAATCTCTTGTTCTGCTTGAGTATCAGGGTCTGCAATAAAGGCATTGCCCCAGGTCCTCAGGAAGAGGCTTACTGGGGGCAAAGAGGCCCTCCACTCACTCCTCCAGCAGCTTTCTGGTGGTAGGAAGAAACATGAGGCAACTTCAGTATGGGACCCTTCTGAGGGGCTACATTTGGTCCTTAATAGATCAGACACAGCATTACTTTCAGCTTCACCTCCTTAGTTAATGAAGTTGTCAATCAATAAATAAGTAAAACAGCATTCTGGTAACAAAGACTGATTAACTGCCTACTTTGTGCAAGTTAGTATGCTAGGTACCAGGGATTCAAAATCAATATACACGATCTCATCTCTGTGGCCATAGTACCAGACTGAACATCACCAAGCTTGATATAATACTGAATGCGTATAATGCTGGATACAACTATATGGCAATGACCCACTGGAAATGTCTAGTACTTTACAGTTTGCAAAGCTCTTTCATGTACCCAGTCTAATGTGATTCTCACGGTATTCCTGATGTTTTAATTGGATAAGTACTATTTCCATTTTCTAGATGAGCAAACTGAAAATAAGATACCTAAGTCACTTGTCCAAGATCACACAACTGAACTCAGACTAGAACTCAGTATTTCTGACCCTTAGTTTAAGGCTCTTTTGATACATCACTGTGCCAATTATCAAGTTTTGCCTCTTAGCTCCAAATTCACCCTTTAATACCTGTTCTGCAATAATGGATGACATTCCTTTAAGCTGTTCCTTACAGTTAGCACAATGTTAAGCTTTCTAAGCAGAGGGTGCTGGAAGGACAATGAAGGGATGTTTGCATATTCCAGTAGCAGTATAGGTGTGAGGACGTCAAGTGGTGCTCTGCCCCAGCCAAGAGCCCAGAGCGTGCAGTCCCTTGGCAACCTTGCAGACGTGGCCTAGCCTAGTGATCATCTTCCCATGGCCCTCACAATGCAGGCATTGACACTCTATGCCTCTCCCCTAGAGCAGCACCCCCAGCCCATCTGCATGCCCACTCATACCCACTCACCCACCCACTGACTGTGATTCACCTGCACCCTAATTCCCTGTCATGTTTGTCTCTCACAGCACTTCTGACATGGGCACTGGGTGCTCCAGGCCTCCCACCCATAGTGGCATTCCTGTGCATCTGTGCATATCGGATCACTGGCTGTGGCTCACCTGCTTTCCAGAGGGTTTCTCCTGCTTGCCTAATGACTACAAAACAGTTCTAACCTGGTCAAATCAGCAAACGTCTCTTCCATCCAATGGGCTGCAGCTATACCTTCTCTGAGTATGAACCCTAGCCTTGGGGAGGTGGAGCACCCTTCCAAATTCATTCTTCCTTGGATACTTTCCCTCAGCCCCAGGGTACCGTTTTGGGTTCTTTCACATCTTCTAGTTATGGTTTTATTATAGCTTAGTAAGTTTTATATTAAACTGCCCCTACTTAAATCACTGTGGTTTCTGCTTCAGACTGATACACTTACCAGCTGTTGATGTGGACTCATAGACAAGGTAAAGGAAGGAGTTAAAATGTCTTATTGGCAGAGATTTTGTCATATGTCTTTGATCAGTGCAAGCACTTGCCTACTTTGATGCATGATGGAAGGTCCTGAATAACAGTTCTTTTTACCACCCTTGTTTGATGGGAGCTAATAGCAGCTCACACAGACAGCCTACATGCAGGAAGGAAACATGCATTAGTAGCTTATGCATTTGGTTATTCACTCATTTGTTCAATAAAATTGATCAAATGCCAGTGGAGAACAATGGAGGAAAAACAGTCTCTTTAATAAATGGTGCTGGCAAAACTGGATATCCATTTGCAGAAAAAAATGCAACAGGATCCATACCTCACACCACACACAAAAACTAATTCAAAATGGATCAAAGACCTAAATGTTAAACCTAAAACTATAAAATTCCTGGAAGAAAAATATGGGTCCTAATCTTTTGTAAAAATACGGTAACATAACAACAAATGCACAAACAGAAGAAGACAAAATAGATCAGTGAGACCTCATAAAAATTAAAAACTTATGCTCATCAAAAGATATCAAGACTTGTGCTGTGAGATTGTTAACCATTGTCATAGGGCAACATATGTAGTAACTGTTAAATGAAAAACTATTTTGTTCTGTAAGCCTTCATCTTAAGTGAGAATAACAGCACAGTTGGAAGAGCGTAGTCAATGTCACTGAACTGTGAATGTAGAAATTTTTGAAACGGTGTATCTTTGGCTATCTGTATTTTCATCAAAAAAAAAAAAAAAGGTTGAGAATTTAGAGGCTTACTATGTTGTGGGGTTGTTAACCAATGTCATAGAACAACATGTGTACTACTATTTCATGAGAAACTATTTGCCCTGTAAGCTTTCACCTGAAGTACAATAAAATATAAAAGAAAAAAAAAAAAAGACATCAAGACTAAAAAGAGAACCTACATACTGGGAAAAAATCTTTGGAAACCATGTTTCAGATAAGGATCTAATCTCCAAAATTTATAGAAAACTTCAACAACTCAACAACAAAAAGACAAACAACCCAGCTGTAAAATGGGCAAAGGACATGAACAGAACCTTCACCAAAAAAGATACCCAAGTAGCCAATAAACACATGAAAAGATGCTCACTGTCATTATCCATTAAAGAGATGCAAATCAAAACTGCAATGTGATGCCATCTCATCCTGGCTAAAATGGCACTAATAAAAAAACAGATAACAAATGTTGGCTAGGATGTAGGGTGATTGGAACCCTTATCCATTGCTGGTGAGAATGTAAAATGATAAAAACCACTATGGAAAATGATGTGGTACTTCCTCAAAAAACAAGAACTACCATTTGATCCAGCAATCCCACTCTTAGGAATATACCCTGGAGACCTAAAAGTAGTGACACAAACAGATACATGCACTCCTATGTTCATTGCAGCTTTATTAACAATAGCAAAAAATGGAAACAATCAAAGTGACCATCAGTGGATGAATGGATAAGCAAAATGTGGTACATATATACAATGGAATACTACACAACCATGAAGAACAGTGATGAGTCTGTGAAAAATAACATGGATGGAAATGGAGGGCATAATGCTAAGTGAAATAAGTCCAGCACATAAGGACAAATGTTGTATGATCTCTGTTTTATAAGAAGACAGGAATAGACATATATAAAGAGACCAATGTTTAATGGTGGTTACCAGGGGCAGGAGGGGAGGGAGGGAGAAGGACACTCTAGATCATAAATACTTGTTACTTTTGATGATAGGAAAAGTGGCACCAAATGTGGGTGTAGTGAGCACAACATGACCAATGTAAATGATGCTACTGAGAAGTGCTCATGAGAAAAGGATGCCTGAACCAAAGAATTTGACATATATAAGAGGGCAACACATACAACAAAGAACAAAAAATGCGTCTAGGATCACGTAAGAATGGGTATAGGCACATACATAAATGGGTAGGTACAAGTAAATACATATGTGAGAACAGATAGCAGTATATATATGTACATGTAAAAACAGATGTGTTGGCAGGCACATATATTCATTGAAGACACTACTACAGATACTCCTCAGACATCAAGCAGCTTCTGTGAAAACGGCTTGAGGGTGGTGTCTGACCTTCTCTAACTTCACAAGGGGGAAGGAGAATCAAGATCAACAGCCCAAGGCTGATTCCTGTGAAGTGGAGGTCAGACATGCCTTCTCTCTCTGCCATGTTTACCAATTCTGATACCAACTGTCCTTCCCACAGCATTCTCTACTTCTCTGCTAGGTTGGATAATTAATTGCAGTGGCCACACAGAACTCAAACACCATACTCATGATTATGGGGTTTATTAGGGAAGTAACAGGTTACAATTCAGGTTCAGGAACACTCAGGATACAGTTTTTCCATTAGGACAGCCTCTTCCCAGCTGTGCTTGTAGGTACACCTCTCTCTGGCCCTTGGCTTCTGCCCAGCCTGGGCAAGTGTTACAAAGCTTGTTTGGTCCCCTTGGCCTCTGCCCTGCTCAGGCAAGTATTACAAAGCTCTTTTAGCTCTGCCACTAAGTGCCCAAAGGCACCCTACTCTGCCAGTAAGCCTCCTGCTCAAAGGCACTCAGCTTCCTCCCTCCATGGGCCATGAAGCCCGCTGCACTGTCTCCTGCCAGTCTCTTCTGCTGCTGTATCTCTGCCATTGCTTCTTGCCATCTTTAGTATTACAGCTCTCCCTCTCAGTCTCCTGGTTCCGGGAGCTCCTCAGCACAGGGATCCCAGGTCCAAAGTACATGCACCGCTCTTGGCCCTTCTTTCTTGATGGTGGTAGGATCATCTCTTTCCTGCCACTGAGAGATGGCACATTTTAAGCCTAGCAGGATGGTAAAACTGACCAGTCCCTTTGGTGGGCCACAATTACCTTATTTGCACAGTCCCACCCAAGTGATTGTTACAAGACCATGGCGAGAAAGTTCAACAAAAGCAATCCATCATGCTTCGCCTTCCAAGATCAGTTTTCTAGGTTTGAAAGCTTAGGAGCATAGTCTCATGGGAAACTCAGTCAATTGGCATAATATAGCTCACAAAGTTCATGTTCTGCATCCTAGTGAAGTGAGCAGTGTCTAGGCTCTTAAAAGCTTGCAAACAGCCATCTAAGATAAAACTATTTCTCTCTACTCATCAGGATCAAAAGAGTAAGAAGGTAACCAAAATCACAGATAATAAGTCTACGAGGCTGGTAGCCTACATGAGCCACGACCTCAACTACCCTGATACCAAAAGAAGTAGATGGTGCCTGGCTACTGCCACTGACCAGTCTAACTGGTGCCACAATAGATGATCCTGTTTAGAATGGGAGAAAAATGCAGAACAAAACTCAAATTCTTAAAAATGGCCAGACTAACTGGACCGCTGAGACCAGAGGACTCCCTGAGAGTATCACTCTGAGATGCTATTTAAGCCTTGAACCAAAACTATCCCGAGATCACCTTTTAACAGAAAAGCAGAGTGACACACAAAACAAAGGATATTACCCATTAAATCAGTGCTCTACTGAAAAAAAAATCTGAGTCCAAAAGGTCAACATTTAATCCAAAGCAAAGATGAGTAGGTAAGGGGGGAGGGAAACTAGAGTACTGAAATGGAACAACCAGAACATAATTAATGAGAATGTTGACACAATGTGAAAAACGTAACTAATGTCTTTGATCAATTTGTGTTGAAATTATCAAAGGAGAACCTAACTTGCTGTGTAAACTTTCACCAAAAACACAAAAAAATACTATTTTTTAAAAATGCCAGTGGAGAGAAGCAAGTTAGTAAAGTCAAACAGCAGTATTGGACCCAACAGGGAGGCCAAGTAACATGGCTGCTAGTAGAGGATAAGTTAAGGGAACATTCTGGAGGGAAGAACAGAAACAACATGGAAAGACCTGGAAGGAACCAGGGAAATAGCAAGTGATCACTTTTGAGGCTCAGAGAAGATACCAAAAAAAAAAAAAAACTAAACCCATTGCCGTTGAGTCAATTCTGGTTCATAGCGACCTTATAGGATGGAGTAGAACTGCCCCATAGGGTTTCCAAGGAGCGCCTGATGGATTTGAACTGCTAACCTTTTGGGTAGCAGCCGTAGTTCTTAACCACTACACCACCATTGGTCCTTTTGGGCAAAGCCTGAAGTAGAAAGCAGATCTCATGATTCTCAATCAAACCTTTGCCATTACATTTCATTGCTTCTCTAAACGGGGTGGGAAGAGGTGGTGATACACATCCTCTCAGGAAGTGTGGAAGAATACCCCAAAACATGATTATCACTTACCTAGTAGTTCTAAACAAGTCTATTTTGGGGATCCAAAAAATTCCCCTGCCAATCCTGTTACTTTTGAAAAGCAGCTAGGGTTTTATTCTCCTCAGGGTAACCGGTCACCTGTTTACCCAAGCATCCCAGGCCTTTTCAGCAAAGCAAAATGCTCCCTGTCCTGCTCTCAAAGCATTACTTGTTTCTCTGAGCTGGTCTTACATCCCCACATGAAACCTCTCCATCACTCTTTTCCAACATCTGTATCTTCATTATGCTAATGAATTTCCTTTATCATGTTGGTTTACTTAGTAAGACGTTTTGCTATTTCTGATCAGATGTTTTTCCTGGAAGCCAAGGCATGGAATCCTTTATTGAATGGAGGAGAGCCAACAGAGCCTGTTCCACATACTTCTCTCAGGTTTCCCCAAAGCATAGCTTCTAGCTTGAATTCAATGGGCACATGTAAGACAGTGTGTGTCATTAATTTTTCATCAACTGATGGGTTACATATGAGCCCACAAGGAGGAAAGTAGATGTAACAAAAGCAGTGCGAGCTAAGTCAGGCCATGTTTAGAATGTCTTCGTTGACTGTCATTGGGAAAGGACTTAGGCTGATTAATTGATTTGGGATGTGCATCCACGTCTGACTTGGAAAGCAAGAGACATGTGGGTCCAGAAAAAATGAGCCTGCCTGTGAGCATCCTGGGAGAGGCCAGATGCTCTACAAGGAGTTCTGTGCAATAAGAGCTGTACTTTGCCGGTCAGTCCTAGCTGAAGATGGGTCTCATTGGGAGTAGCAGGTGCATGGGAAATAAAATTCCCCACACTGGGGATCTGCTGTAGTGAGGATGACTCTATTTACTTGGCCCAATAAAAACAGTAAAGAAGAACACTACCAGGATTTGGAAATGGCTGTGTAGTTCATATCCTGGGCTTTTTCAGAGAGCTAGTACTGAAGCACTTCCTGGCCTGGTGGTTTCCCACAAAGCCTCTGTTTTCCTTCGTCTTTCCTCCCCCAACTTTCTCAGTCCTTGCATATGTAATGTTCTAGAGAGCTGAGGCTTCCTCTGGGAATACCCCTCTTTTACTTATGTCTTATTCATTCATTCAAGAGGCACTGTGCTCAAAAAAATAAAACAACCAAACGCACTGCTATAGAGTCGATTGTCTAGGACATGGTAGAACTGCTCCATAGGATTTCCAAGCCTGTAAATCTTTACAGAAGCAGACTGCCACGTCTTTCTCCCACGGAGTAGCTGGTCGGTTCAAACTGCCGACCTGGTTAGCAGCCAAGAGCTTAGCCACTGTGCAACCAGATCTCCTGACACGGTGCTAGGCTCTGGGAATATAGCAGCTCTTCATGGGACTCTTTCGGGCAAGACCTTGTCGCCCTATCAGAACACCTAGTCGGGCATTCTGTAAACAGAGACATTCAGAATAGTGAACCTCTGAACTTGGCATGACATTGAGTTTGAGAGGAAGGCAGTTCCAGGGCTCTGGTCCAGCAGCTGGCTAGAATACAGACATTGGAATGACAAAGCTTGCTGCATTGCAATGAGTCATCCTGAATGTTGAGATCCAGTTGTCTCTCAGAAAACTAAATATTTAAAAAAAACAGAAACTAGGTTTTATTTTTAGTCAACTTTGTTGAGATTTAATTTTAATTGCACAGTTCAATAAGTTTTGATAAATATATATACATGTTTGTATAACCACCACTACAGTCAAGATATAGAACATTTTCACCATCCCAAGAGAAACCATGTGCTCCTTTGCAGTCAGTCTCGTCCACTCCTGGTCTCAGGCAACCACTGATTTGCTTTCTGTCATTATTGACAGTTTTGTCTGTACTAGAATTTCTTGTAAATGAGAATCATACAGTATGTACTCTTTTGTGTATGAGTTTTTTTGTTCAGCATATATTTGAGATTTATCCATGTTATTGTGTGTAGCCAGAAGTTTATTCCTTTTTCTTGCTGTATATCAACTGTATAGTGTATTGATATGCCACAAAATGTCCATCTGTTGATGGGCATTTGATTATTTCCAGTTTGGAGCTGTTATGAATAAAGCTGCTATGAAGTCTTTCGTGAGGACACATGTTTTTGTTTCCCTCGCGGAAATGCTTAGGAGTTCGATTAATGAGTTGTACAGTAAGTGTATGTTTAAATTTATCATAAACTGCCAATCTGTTTTCCAAAACAGTTGTACCATGTTACATTCTCACCACCCATCTATGAGATTTCTTGTTGTTCCATATCCTCACCAACAATTGGTATTGTCAGTCTTTCTAGTTTAAGGCTTTCTAATAGATGTGTAATGATTTTAATTTGCATTACCATGATGACTAACGATATTGAGCAATTTTTCATGTACTTATTGGAGTGAGGTTATTGAATGATGTGGTAAGTGTATGTTTAACTTTATAAGAAACTACCTAATTGTCTTCCAAAGTAACTACCATTTTTGATTACCGCCAGCAATGAATGAGAGTTCTTATTGCTATATATCCTTGCTTGCATTTGGTATTATCAGGTTTGTTTTTTGTTATGTTTTTTATTTTAGCAATTCTAATAGCTGTATAGTGGTGGTTTTAATTTGTATTTCCCTAATGGCAAATGAGGTTGATCATCTTTTCATGCACTTATTTACTATCCATATATTTTCTTTTGTGAAGTGTCTGTTCAGATCCTTTGCCCATTTTCTAATTGTTTATTTCTTTATTGTTGAGTTTTAAGAGTTCTTTATATATTCTGAGTACAAGTCCTTTATTAGATATATTATTTGCAAATATTTTCTCCCAATCTGTGTGTTTTCTTTTTATTCTCTTAATCATGTCTTTTATAGAGCAAAGAGTTCTAATTTTTATAAAGTCCAATTTGTAATTCTTTTAAAACTTTATGGATCATGTTTTTGGTATTGTATATAAAAATTCATCACCAAACAAAGTTATGCAGATTTTCTGCTAGAAGTTTTATCATTTTACATTATACGTATAGGTTCATTTTAACTTTTTCTATAAGATGTGAGGAATGTATTGAAGTTTATTATTTTTACATATTCACATCTAATTTTTCCAGCACCATTTGTTGAAAAGGCTACTTTCTCCATTACATTGCCTCTGTGCCTTTATCAAAAATCAGTTGACTCTATTTGTGAGCACTCTGTTCTCTTCATTGAACTATGTATGAACTGTCCTTTCACCAATACCCACTGTCTTGATTACTGTAGCTTTATACTAAGTGCTGCAATTGGGCAATTTGAGTTGTCAACTTTATCCTTCTTTTCAAAATTGTTTTGATAATTCTAGTTTCTTTACATTTCCATTTAACTTTTAGAATCAGCTTGCTGATACCTAAAAAATAATCTTACTGGGATTTTTATTGGGATTGCATTTAATCTGTAGATAAAACTGGAAAAAACCTATGAACACGGTGTATCTTCCCATTGAGGAAATCACACAGAGGGATGCAAAGGACCTGTGTAACCGTTTCCCTTCAGACCCCAAGAGACCATGTTTTGAACAGGAATGTGTGCAGTCACTTGTTATTTGGCTGTTTTGCTTTAGCCATATGAATCTCAATGTGATCTTCCTCTCTCTCCCCACCACCTGTAATTCTTTACGTTAGAAAAGACCTCAAGGAGAAAAAAATCACCTTTTATGTATCAGTGTTGGTGAGATAACTGAGAAGATGAAACTGAAAACTGAACCATCTCCTTAGAGATCCAGGGAGTGAATCCCAGGACAAAAGGGCCCAACGTCTCTGTTTATGATTTGATCATGGATTTCATAAACTATTGTGATTCCAGGCAGTATTCTGTGGGTTCAGAGATAAATGGACTCTTCCTCTGCCTGAACTCATGGTCAAGTGGCAAAACATTCTGAGTCCAAAACACAGAGTTGCATGACCAGGATGGTTCTAGGGTGGATACTTAAGAATTCCTTTTTCCTTATGTTACATTCTGCATTCTTAAGTTTTTAGTTACAGGGGTAAGCTTTATAGAGGCTGATGAACTGTTTGTATGCACTAGGATTAAACTTTAGTGGCTGTTCCCAGCTGAATGGTGATGTCTGTGGTGGATACTTAGGCTTTCCTTAGGAATATGATAAGCTATCATTAATGCATTTTCTACAAAATGATAACTATTAAGTAAGAATGTGTTTTTAGAAATATTTAATTTTCACACAGAAAGGCTCATTACACAGGATAGGGCAAAATTCAGTATAGCCTCTAAAGAAATATTAAGAGCTCTTTTTACCAAACTTCACTTTTATCATACATTACTTACCTCGGTGCCTCCCAGACTCTTTCTCACATCATGATACACAGAGAAAATATTTGTACAGCACATTGAAGTAAACTGTAGAGGATTTTTGAACCCATAACCTAGGTTGCTTACAGCTTAAAGAACTGTAAAGACACATGTGTCAGCAGGAAAGAGCTACACCCACAAAAATACAGGAAGTTTTCACCTCTGTTTAATATGTGGGAATCTAGTCACTTGTCAGGGACATGTCAGACAAGTTAGAATCTTATGCCCCATTTCACTAAAGAAGGGTGTGAGCATCAAGGTTGTGTGTCATCTTGGCTGGGTCATGATTCTCAATGGTTTGGCAGTTATTTAATGATGTAGTTTTTCAGTTATGTAATGATGTAGTCATCCTCCATGATGTGATTAGCCAATCAGTTGTAAGGGGAGTTTCCTTGGGGATGTGGCCTGCATACTAGATATATATATATATATATATATATATATATATATATATATATATATATGTGTGTGTGTGTGTGTGTGTGTGTGTGTGTGTGTGTGGACAATCTGGCAAAGCTCCCTTGCTTGCTTTGAATCCTGCATCCAGCTCATCATCATCTGACCTCTGGTTTTTAGGACTTGAGCCAGCTGCTTGCCATATTGCATGCCTATCTTGGGATTCATCAGCCTCTGCAGCCTGTGCGCCAGCAGCCTGCTATTTTACTTGCTGATCTTGGGTTCGTCAGCCCCTGCAGCTACATGAGTCTGGAGAAGCCTTCACCCTGATGCCTGACCCATGGACTTGGGACTTGCCAGCCTCTACAACTATGGACTTGCCAGCCTCTACAACTATGTGAGCCATTTCCTTGAGATAAAATCTCTCTCTCACTACATATATATATATATATATATATATATATATATATATATATATATATATATATATATATATATATATATGTACATTTCACTGGTTTTGCTTCTCTAGAGAACCCAACCTAAGACTTGGGGGCATAATGCTTGCCAGCCTTGTTTGGATTTTAGAGACAAATATTTTTCATTGGGATTACTCCTTTGCCCCGTTCACCAAACACCTGATTAATGATTTTAGATGACTTAAGTACTGAAAAAATTTTGTTACCCTACTATATAATTCAAAATAAAATTTTAGTTTATGAAAAGGCACAATGTGTATGTTTGTTAAAAATTATTTATTTCTAGATTTTCACATTGCAAATAATCTAGATAAGTTTGTTGAAAGTGAATCTCTTTCTCTCTGTCTCCTTTTAAGCACATATATATATGCTGCTTATTGGGTAATCTAGCCTTCATTTACCATGTAACAAAAAGCTGCACGGTTTGAGTGAATCTTAAGGTAAGAAAAGGCTCTCCAGTAGGTGCAGGCACCAGCGCTAGTGACCCAGTGGATTCTTACAGGGGTTGTGGTATCTGCAGCAGCTTGGAGTGCTGTTCTGACGAAGTCTTTAAGATTTTGGAGCAAAGCCTTTGACAGGTAACTGTTTTCATTTGAGATATTACTTCTGACTCTTTACTGGGCTCTAGTGGATTTTGGACATGAGGTACTAGGTAACTGTACTATCTAAGCCACTCATCATGAATGCCATCTGCTGGCCCTATCTGTGTTGTTGAGCAAGACAAGAAGCATTCCATTATTGGATGGAAGTGATGTTTATGAGACCTGGGCCTGTCACATCTATCAGACTTCGTGGGAAATTCCCTATGACCTGAGAAGAAAAAAATTAAACTTCAGGCCTAATTACATAGTTCTGCATGTTATGTTGACAGCTGCAAATGCTGGCAATTGTCAGCTACAGTATTATGGCCTCATTCAAGGTACCTTGAAAAACAGCAGAGTAGGAAAATCCTCCCAGTAAGCAGAACTTTCATCAGTACATATTGTTGTCCATTTGCCAGGAAGTAGAGCTGGCCTGAGCCCAGGAACACAATCTACCTAATTCCAGCAGTGACTAATGATCACTCTGGATGGACAGAAATGGGTTCAGAGCCTGAGAATATTTGAGTTATGCATGAATACTCACCAAAAGACTCCTGTTATTTAAAAAATTTTAATAACTAGATGGGTAGGGTAATCTGCTCTGAGGATATCAGTCAGCCTTATTTCCCAGCCAGCCCCAGCTCAAAGGCTCATGAACAAAGAGCTCACTGATAGCAGTTTATCAAGGACTTCCCTTCATCATTGCTGACCTGGCTATCACTGCTGAGGGCCCAATTTAGCAATAGTAGCAAACAATCTTGATTCTGTCTGATAGTGTCATATCTTAAATGGACGAGCCTAATCCCTGTTAGCAGATGGTTTACACTGGACCTCTTCCATCATAAGTTATTTGGTATTTGTCTTTACTAGACTAAACACTTAATTTAGATTTGGATTTGCTTTTCCCACATGTTATGTGTCTGAAGGCCACTCCATCCATGGATTTACTAAGTGCCTCACACACTGTTATGCTATCTCATCCAAATTGCCTCTGACTAAGGAACTCACTCATAGTCATAGAAATAAGGCAATGGCCCAAGAGAAGAACTAGATGGTGCCTGGCTACCACTATCGACTGCTCTGACTGGGATCACAACAGAGGGTCCTGGAAAGAGCAGGAGAAAACTTGTAGAACAAAAAATCAAGTTCACAAAAAAGACCAGACTTATTGGTCTGACAGAGACTGGAGGAACTCCCGAGACTATAGCCCTAAGACACCCTTCTGAATTGGAACTGAAGCCATTCCTGGAGACCACCTTTCAGCCAAACCATAGGCCCATAAAATAAATACTAACACCCGAGAGGAATGTACTCTTTAGCACAATCAATTACATGTGATCAAATGGGCAATATTTTCCCCAAAGCAAACATGAGAAGGCAGGAAGGGGTAGAAAATCAGGACAAAAGGAAATGGGGAACCTAGGACAGAAATGAGAGTGCTGACACAGTGTGGGGAATGAAACTAATGTCATGGGACACTTTATGTACAGACTGTTGAGTGGGAAACTAATTTGTTCTGTAAACTTCCTTCTAATGCACAACAAAAAACTTAAAAAGTAAATAAATCAATCAATACCCTCTAAGGGGCAGGATGAGAAGTAAGGCAATGGACTTATATTAATGGGATACAGAGATAGTCTCATGGACATCAATACCCTAAGATAGGTGACATTATAGAGTGATGGAGCGGCCTGTTGAAAATTCAGTTATGATGCTAGTTGAAAGCCACAGTTGGTAAAATTGAGGCACTAACTTTGAAGATGGAGATATATGTGCTCTAACTGCCAGCTGCCAACAAATGATGCTGTGCCTCCTAGACCCAAAATGCCAAGGTCTGGAGGCCAAGTTGTGGTAGGGAGGGGGTAAAGAAAACTTCTCATGATTATATAACCCACTTGCTAAACTTTTGCTTCCCATTCCCTCCACTCTGACTTCTGATGATTTTTAGGAACCTGTTATGGCTTGAATTGTGTCCCCTGGAGAGATATGTTGAAGTCCTAACCCCCAGTACCTGTGAATGTGAGCTTGTTTGGAAATAGTGTCTTTGAAGATGTTATGAGTTAACATGAGGTCAGACTGAAGTAGGGTGGGTCCAAATCCCATCTGAGTGGTGTCCACATAAAAAAGAAGAAGTAGAGAGAAAATGGCCATGTGAAGATGTATATACAAGCTAAGAAACAATAAGGATCACTACCTGTCAACCAGAAGCTAGGAGAGAGGCATGGAACAGATTCTCTCTCAGTGGCCTCAGAAGGAATCAACATGACCAATGCCCTGATTTCAGATGTGTAGCCTCCAGAAAACTGTAAGATAATACCCTTCTATTCTTTAAAGCCACCTACTTTGTGGTATTTTGTTGTAACAGCCCCAGAAAACCAAAACAGTACCCAAGGGAGGAATGTTTCTACCAGAGGACACAATAAAGATTTCCCTGAACTGAAACATACACTTACTTGGTGTCTTAGTTATCTAGTGCTGCTATAACAGAAATACCACAAGTGGATGGCTTTAACAAAGAGAAATTTATTCTCTCACATTTAATAGGCTAGAAGTCCAAATTCAGGGCACCAGCTCCAGGGGAAGTCTTTCTCTTTCTGTGGGCTATGGGGGAAAGTCCTTGTCATCAATCTTCCACTGGTCTAGGAGCTTCTTCATGCAGGAGCCCGCATCCAAAGGACATGCTCTACTCCCAGTGCTACTTTCTTGGTGGTATAAGGTCCCCTTGTCTCTCTGCTCACGTCTCTCTTTTATATCTCAAATGAGATTGATTTAAGACACAACCTAATCTTGTAGATTGAGTCCTGCATCATTAACATAAGTGCTTCTAATCCTGCCTCATTAACATCATAGAGGTAGGATTTACAACACATAGGAAAACCACATCAGATGACACAATACTGGGAATCATGGCCTAGCTAAGTTGACATAAATTTTGGGGGAACAGAGTTCAATCCATAACACTTGGTTATTTCAAGCTCCTCAAGTTAATAACAAACAAGCTATAACTGGGACCACAGTACTTTTGGGGAGATTTATGTATTAAAGGGTAGAGAGTAATCTGGATTCTCTCTGGGAGCTCCCCTTTGTATTACCATGTCCAGTGTTAAAAGGCAATAGGAGACTATTGCAACCCAGCAAAGGAGAGACCAGTGAAACTTCAAAAATGAAGATTGGGGTCACTCAACTCCACAAAGACTTTTATCAGTTGAAGACCAAAGGGTAAGGAGTACATGAAGTGGAAATTGGAAAAAAAAAATTCATAAATTCTAGCTCTGGCTTCGTGTTATTATATATACATATATAAGTGTATAAATAAATAAATTAACATCTTTTTATTTCTTCTTGCTTTCTCTCACTACTATGTGTAGGGTGTTAACAATATTGCATTTACTATTTGGTGCCTAATTTGCAGAATCTTGAGATAGGATGGCATCAAAACTAAGGGAGAGGCCACACCTGTTTATACTACTTAGGTACAACTAAACACTTCATGGGATTAGTTTTCTTGGTTTGAAGGTTTGGGTCATGGCTTCATGGGTCTATCCAGTCAATTGGCCTAATGTTGTTTTTAGAGTTTCTGTTCCACCTCCTAGTTCAGAGAGTAGTGCCTGGGGTATCAAAAGTTTGTGAGTGCCCACCCAAGATACAACAACTGGTTTCTATTCGCCTGGAACAGCAGAGGAAGGAGACCCAGGAATTGGAGAAGTAAATAGACTACAAGTTTAATTGCCTCCATAAACTGCTACCTCTATTACCATGAGACTAGAAGAAATGAATGGTGCCTGACTACCATTACTGAATGTTTTGATCAAGAACCCAACAGATGGATCCTGATCAAAAGAAGAAAAAAATGTGGAAAAGAACTTCAAACTCATATGGAAATCAGACTTACTGGATCCATTGAGACTGGAGGGACCCCTGAATCTAATATCCAGAAATAATCTTTAAATCTTGAAGCAAAACTATCCCATGAAACCATTGTTAAACAATAGTTTAGCCCAATTAATACAGAATGTTTACCTTGAGCATTGAGTGATTATGAAGAATTACCTCTGTGAGTTTAAACTGACAACAGTTCATCTAAAGCACAGATGAAAACTTTAAGGAACAGAGAACCTAAATTAATGGTGATGAAACAACAAGGGCAGAGACAGTGAGAATGGTGACACAAAGTGAAGTATGTAACCAATGTCATTAAAGTGGTCATGTAGAAATTGTGAATGGATGTGTGTTTGGTTGTGTATATTGCCACCAAATAAAATATATTTTAAAAAAGATAAAAATCCTAAAGGAGAGCATCTTCCAGAAAACATAGCTGGATACTATAACAAGATTTGGAGTTACCTCTTTTTGAGGAAGGAGTAATGTGTTTTTAGCACATGAAAAAGTTTTATTATGTTAGGGAGACATTTCAAATGTTGTACAATATGGAAGAAGGATGTTTGTGGTTGTGTAGCCATCAAAGGGGTCAACTGGGGAAAATGTTTGCTATTTCTCTTAGCATCCTTTCCTTCTTCAGGTAGAGAACTCAGAGTGTGCCAAGGCCCTCAAGAGCCCAGGGCTTACATCTCCATCTTCGTTTTCCGTAATTCACCTGTATCTTAACATTTCAGGAATAGTTTTAGTTTCTTAAAGGTTATGCAATCTCATGCCTCCCTACCTTCTCACGGGCTTTGCCCTCAGCTGGAAATATCCTAATTCTCAATCAAGACATGAAGACAGGCAAAAAGAGTGAAAAGTTGCATTTGGCCAGGAGAGTGAAAGATGAGTCCATCAGGGAAGAAGTGTCTTTGGAGAGAAGAAGGGTGAGCCTCATCTGGGCCCATTTTTCTTTTGACCACTGCTTCAGCAGGGGAAGATAAAGAGAGGCATTCTATCTCAGACAGAGGGAGCTCCCCAGCGTTCTACCACTCGTGGTGTTGAGCCTCTGCTCTGTGTTCAGCAGTGTACCCAGTACTGCGGACAGAGGAGTGTAATGAAGCACAAATCTCTGCCCCAAAGGAGCTCCCAACTCATCATAGGTTTTTCTACATTTTTGAGGGCCTACCAGTTTCTAAGGGAAGAGTTTTAATAATGTGCTTAATGAGATGTTCTTTGTGTCTTCCTTCCTGCCTGGATCTTATACCAATTTTATATCTCTCCAGCTAATGCCAAATCAAGCAGAAAGTTGTAAACAAGAGAATTAGGGAAGTTTTGTGCTTTTTGGTGCTTGAAACCCTACAAGCCACTGTCCTCTGCAAAATACATTAATACATTCTTAGAGCTTTGCCACTGTACTAAAAATGGGAAAAGGAAATCTTTTATGGGGATTATTAAATCAACCAGATCCAATCAGTCCTGTGTCTTTTTTTGATAAGGTAAAAGGAGAGATTACTATCTATTGGTTTCTAGGCAGTAATAGTTAAACTATATATTTGCATCTGAACAAAGTGTTAACACTACTGGCATGCAGAGATTATAGAAATGTAAATTCTATCATAAGTAACAGTCCCAATAGTGTAGCTTATAAAATACCAAACTCTCTACTTGCTATTATCGTCAGAGACTTAAAAATTAAGTTTCATCCCCTGGAGTAGTTTAACTGTCAGAATGATTCCTTCCATTATGTGCCCATCCAAAATTATTCAGCTGATTTAATCCCCTCAAAATTAATGGATTTTCACCAGGGGATTTTTCCAGCTCTGCCGATACCAACATTTAAAGTGATTATGTATAATCTATTTCCATTCCACTATTTCATCTCAGAAATACTGCTTTTCCAATTTCTCTATCTTCACTGGAAAAAGAGACCAGAACTGGGTGTGCTATCAGAATGCAGCTCTGTGCCATTTATTAGGTAAAATAGCTCTAAGAATTGCTGCTAAGGTCTCTGGCAGTGGATTTTCTTTCCAAAATCCTGATATGTCCTTGCCAGAGTTGCTTACAGGTCAGAGAAGAATGGGATGTTGGATTGTTAGCAGAAGAAGGGTCAAATAACCCAGTGGAAATTTGGAGATATAGTCAGTTGTTGTTGTCGTTGTTGTTAGGTGCCGTTGAGTCGGTTCCGACTCATAGCGACCCTAGGTACAACAGAACGAAACACTGCTTGGTCCTGCGCCATCCTTACAAATGTTGTTATGTTTGAGTCCATTGTTGCATCCACTGTGTCAATCCATCTCACTGAGGGTCTTCTTTTTGCTGACCCTCTACTTTACCACACATGATGTCCTTCTCCAGGGACGGATCCCTCCTGATAGCATGTCCAAAGTATATGAGACATAGTCTCGCCATCTTTACTTCTAAGCAGCATTCTGGTTGTACTTCTTCCAAGACAGATTTGTTCGTTCTTTTGGCAGTGCATAGTTATATTCAGTTATATCTTCGCCAACACCACAATTCAAAGGCATCAATTCTTCTTTGGGCTTCCTTATTCATTGTCCAGCTTTGGAATGCATATGAGAATATTGAAAACACCATGGCTTGGGTCATGTGCACCTTAGTCTTCAAGGTGGCATCTTTGCTTTTCAACACTTTAAAGAGGTCTTCTGCAGCAGATTTGCCCAGTGCAATGCATTTTTTAATTTCTTGACTGCTGCTTCCATGAGTATTGATTGTGGTTCCAAGTAAAATGAAATCCTTGACAACCTCAATCTTTTCTCCATTTATCATGATGTTGCTTATTGGTCCAGTTCTGCAGATTTTTATTTTCTTTATGTTGAGGTATAATTCAATGCTGTAGTCTTTGGTCTTCATCGGTAAGTGCTTCTAGTCTTCTTCACTTTCAGCAAACAAGGTTATGTTGTCTGCATATCACAGGTTGTTAATGAGTCTTCCTACAATCCTGATGCCCCGTTCTTCTTTATATAGTATAGCTGCTTTGATTATCTGCTCAGCATACAGATTGAATAGGTATGGTGAAAGGTTATAACCCTGACGCACATCTTTCCTGATATAGTCAGAGGTCTTTGTAATAACAGAGTGCTAAGAGGCAAAGGAAGAAGTTGGATAATTTTGTTTCATTATGCCTGAGTTTTTTCAGTTGCATGGGGTAGTAGGAATTGGTCCAACTACATTACAGAAGTTAAAGTCTAAGCTCTATTCATAACAACATAGAGTGCACAATAGATTTTACTTAACTTTTATAAAGCTGGACCAGTTATTGTGCCCAGGTACTAAGCCCCTTTACCATGTATTCCCTGTTTCACATAAAACAAGGACCCAGAAAGCTGAAGTTTTACTGGTTTATTTAAAATAAAATAAAAAAAAAGATATGCTCCTGAATGACTTATTTCTAGGTATAGAGTTTAAACCTTTAAGACATAAGTATTTTGGAGGAGGAAGTACATAAAAAATAACCTTTGGTCCCCTATGTCTTTGGGATATAAAAAATTGAGGGCAAGAACATGGGTGCAACATTTCTACATGTCCCTCTATTACCATTAAATACAGATAGAGGTACTTCTGCTTCTGCCCATGAAGGATTAACTGCTATAATGATGTACATAGGGATTCCTTGTATCTTAGTTGATTATCAGTTTGTGCATGCTCTGTTTGTTAAAGCAATTAAAGGAAAACATAAACATAATGAAGAAAGAAGTGGAATACATCTGACAAAATTAGGCAAGAACAATTTCCAAGGTAAAAGAATTACTGGGAAACTGTAAAATGGACATTCCTAGAGCTCACATAAAGGTGGAAATTTGACTATTGTTCAGCCAAAGTGAAGAGACATTATTGAATTCAAGGACATTCAGCAGAGACCTCAGAAGGGCCAAGTTGTAGTAGTGGGATAAAATATCCCTAAAACAGGAGCTACTCTATGCCTTCTTAAAAAGAGCCTTTAAAAAGTCCTTGAAAGAATCAAATTAATCTGATAGTAACTTAACCGCCTACTAGAAAATGTCTAACAAAACTGAGCACTCAACAATATAAAATTCACGGTGTTTGGGAAACCAATGAAAAGTTGCTAAGCATAGAACAGGAAAGTGAAATTCATAATTGGAAGAAAAATCCATCAATACAAACAAACCCAGAAATTATAGAAATGATGATTTAACAAAAAGGTATGTTAAAACAGTTGTTATAAATATGTTCTGTTTGCTCAAGGAATTAAAGAAATACATGAACATAATGAGGGAGAAATGAGAGCAATAAAGTGGAATTAAATGGAACTTCAAGCAATGAAAACTACAATATCTGAAATGAAAAATATACTGAGTGAGTTTAAGAGTAGACACTGAAAAATGAAAGATCAGTGAACTTGAAGTTATAGAAATATAAACGATCTAAAATGAAACAGAGAAAATAAGCAGTCAAACATAAGTGTAATTGGAATCCCAGACAGAAAGGAGGTGAGGATGGGGAGAGAAAGGCACATTATAATCAAATTACTAAAAACCAGTGATAAAAAGATTTAAAAAAGCATGCAGAGTGAAAAAGCATGTGATATGTGAAGAGAAAGATAAATATGACAATTGTGTTCTCAAAAACACATTTGAATAACATCTTTAAAGTGCAAGGGAAAAAAGCTGTCAACTGAGAATTCTAAACGTAATTAAAAATCATGGAAAAAATGAAGGCATAATAAAGATTTTCAGACAAACAAAAGCTAAGAGAATTCATTACTACAAAATCTACCCTACAAATAAATGTTAAAAGAAGTTCTTCAGTTGAAGTAAAGTGGTTCCTAATGGAAATTTGAAAACATATACATGCACATGCGCGCGTGCACACACACACATACACAAAATAATGAACAGCACTGTAAATGGTAAATATATGAGTAAATATAAAAGAAAATACTTTTTCTAATTTTTACTGTCTTGTAAATCTAATTCCAAAACAAAAACAGTAATAATGTTCTGTGGGGTTTATAACATATATAGTAGTAAAATGTATGGCAATAATAGCACAAACGATGGGAAAAGGGAAATGAATGCTTAGTGTTCTTTACCATATGTAAATTTGTGTGATATAATGTGAAACTAGACTGTGATAAATTAGAGATGTATATGGTAAACCTTAGAGCAACCACTAAAAAATAAAAAAGAGATATAGCTAATTAGCTAACAGTGGTTAAAGAACTTGGCTGCCAACCAAAAGGTTGGCAGCTCGAATCCACCAGCCACTCCTTTGAAACCCTATGGGGCATTTCTCCTCTGTCCTATAGGGTCGCTATGAGTCGGAATTGATTTCATGGCAACAGGTTTTTGGTTTGAGGGATAAAATTGAATACTAAAAAAATACTCAGTCGAAAAGAAGGCAGAAGAAGAGGACAAAAAAACAAAGAACAAAGGTAACAGATACAAAACAAACAGGAAGATGGTAGATATAAACCCAACTATGTTGATTATTATGTTAAATATAAATGGTCTAAGGACACCTATTAAAAGAGGGAGATTGTCCAAATAAAAAACAAGAAGCAACCTTGTAACAGTTTACAAGATACCTGCTTTCAAAAAAGACGGAGATAGGTTAAAACTGAAGTTTTGGGGAAAAGATACGCCATGTAAACACTAACCAAAAGAAAACTAGAGTAGCTATATTAATATAAGACAGAGTAGATTTCAGAAAAAGGGATACTTCCAGGAATGAATAGGGCCACTACATAATGATACCAAAAACCAAACCCATTGCCACTGAGCAGATTCCAACTGATAGAAACCCTATAGGGCAGAGTAGACCTGCCCCATAAGGTTTCCAAGGAGCAGCTGATGGATTCATACTGCTGACCTTTTAGTTAGCAGCCAGGCTCTTAACCACTGTGCCACCAGGGCTCCACATAATGCTAAAGGGGTCAGAATATCAATAAGAAATAACAGTCCTTCAAAAGACATGAAGCAAAAACTGATAGAACTGAAAGGGGAACAAGACAAATCCACAGATTTCAATTGATAGACCACTAAACAAAAAATTGAGTAAAAAAGACTTGAGCAACACTATCAACCTAATATATTGTCTTATAACCTAACACTTTCACCTGGTGAACATTTAGAATATGTACCACCTAAAGTGGAACACAGGAAAAAAAAGTTTGGAAGATTTTATGTGTAAAAAATAAAATTATAAAAGTACAAGAAGTCACATGAGAATTATTTGGTTTTGATCTTGGAGTGGAGACAAGCTAACTATAATACACAATTCAAGGAGCATTAAAAAAAGAATGACAAGTATGACTATATGAAAGTAAAAATTTTTTCATGGCAAAAACCATCATAAGTAAATTGAAAATACAAATAAACTAAGGAAAATATTTGCTACTTTCATCATGTAAGAAACAGCTAATCTTATTATATAAAGTGCTTCTACAAATAAGTAAGTAAAGGACTCCTGACTCAATAGAAAAATGAATAAAGGACATAAACAGTTCCTAGGGAAGAAAACAAAATATTCTTACATATGAGAATGAATGGTCAATCTCATGCACAATTTCATTTTTCATGTGTCAGGTTGATGAAGGTTAAAATGTTTCCTCACACACTGTACGAGTGAGGACAGTAGTGTGCTGGAGTCGGCTTACAAGTGCTGATTGTGGACTTCTCTTCCCAGTTGCCCATAGAGTGACTTCTTGTTGACAGCTTAAAATTAGCCCTAGTGAAAGTATTTCTATCATAGAAATCGGTAAATGCTACAAATAAAGGCTTTTCCCCCTAGAAAGCTCTTTGCTATTCATTTACCAACACACCACCAGGTGAGAGTATGGGGAAATAGTCACTCTTATACTACTGTTTTGAATATAAAGTAACACAATCTCTACAGAGCATTTTGTTAACATTTTAGCAAAGTTATTGATTTCACATACCTTCTGAAGCAACAATTCTATTTCCAGGAACATGGCCTAGATATTTTTGCAAATATGTGAAATGACATGCACTTTTGTAATTGTAATAGCATAAGTGTCTGTCAACAGAGGATTGATTTAAAAAATTGTAGTTCATTTTATACAACAGAATGCCAAGCAGCTGTTAAAATATATGAGAAAGTCCTTTATGTGCTAACATGAATGAGATCCATGCAATATTGTTCACTGAAATAAGCAAGATTTTGAGGAGAAGAAGAGAATATATTTACATGTATTTGCTTACATATACATAACATGTCTTTGAAAAAGTTCATAAGAAGTATCAGTTGCCTTTGAGAGGGGGTGCTTGGAGGATAGAGGTAAGAGGGAAAGTTTTACTGCATTTAAAATTTCTTTTGAATTTTGCAAAGTGTACAGTATTACTCAACAAATAAACAAAATTTAAACTAAAATGTAATTTAAAAAAAAAAGCTTACCAATGTGTTGTGAAATAGTTTGTTTTTTACACTATGGTGGCACTGAGAGTTGGTATAACCTTTCTCAAAAGCAATTTGGTAATGTATAACAAGAACTTTTAAGTAGTCCTTACTCTTTGATATAGCGGTTGCTTTTTTTGGTATCCTTAAAAAATAAGCAGAGATGAAAATAAAGATCTATATACAAGATGTTCATTATGGTGTTAGAAGAGTGAAAAACTAGAAATAACCAAGATGTCTAATGAAATGTAAATAGTTAAATAAATTTGGTTCAGTCATACAACAGAATAATATACAGTCATTAAAAATAAAGCTTTGAAAAAATATTTAACAAACATGCTAAAAATATTATGCAAGGAAAAATAAGATGCAAGATTTCACATATAGTATGATCCTAATTTTGCTAAAAAGTTTTGTGTACATACATACTCTCACATGCTTACATACACATAAAAACAGAAAAAAATACACAACCTATTAAGAGGATTATTTCTGTGTGATTTTCGGTATCTTCTTTTTTATATGATTTTATTTATTTTATTGTTGAGAATTTACACAACAAAACATACACCAATTCAACAGTTTCTACATGCACCATTTAGGGATATTGATTACATTCTTCGAGTTGTGTAACCATTCTCACCGTCCTTTTCTGAATTGTTCTTCCCTCATTAACACAAATTCACTGCCCTTAGGGTTCCCATCTAATCTTTCAAGTTGCTGTTGTCGGTTTGATCCTATATACCATATTTTTATGCAAATAACATGCACCTTCTACGTTTGTTTGCCAGTCATGCCCTCCCCCTGCAAGGTATTTTCATAAGTGTGTTATGCTAATTTTTCTTACAGCAACGTGTAAAAACAATCAGCACAGCAGCGCTTATGGAAATAGCTCCCTGGGGGAGGGCATGGTTGGCAAACAAACATAGAAGGTGCACATTATTTGCATAAAAATACGGTAGCTGGCTCTTAAAAGAGCATAATGCTCAAGGCAGATATTTTTTACTAGTTAAGCTAAACTATTGTTTGGTTTTAAGAAAACCTCAGGGAATATTTTTGGTTTGAGTTTTCAAGATTATCTCAGGGCAATAGTTTCAGGGGTTCATTCTTCTAAACTTCTTGGCTCCAGGAAGTCTGGAGTACATGAGAATTTGAAATTCTCTTCTGCATTTTCCCTCTTTTGATCAGCATTCTTCTATGGAATCTTTGATCAAAATGTTCAGTAATGGTAGTCGGGTACCATTCAGTTCTTCTCTCTTGGCAAAGGAGGCAGTTGTTCATGGAGGCAATTAGCCATACATTCCATTTCCTCCTCCTATTCCAGACTCTCCTTCTTCCTCTGTTGTTGCAGGTGAATAGAGACAAATTGTTGTGTCTTGGATGGCCACCTGCAATCTTTTTGTGAATTAAAAGATCTAGAGCTATAAAACATCTCCTGTATAAAATAAAGACAAAAGTACACTATATTCACTTTTACCAAATTATGATGCAAAAAGTAGGTGTTCCAGAAGCGAAGAGTTCTGGGGTAAAATAAGTTAAACAAATACTAAGTTACATTTCTGGTCACATCCTCTTGGAAATACTAATTAATACTATCATATTAAAGTTTCTGACTAATCCTGCAGTAAGGCAAACTGTTTAACCCAGAGTTTCTCTCTCGTTCTTTCTCTCCCTTTCTAAATATTTTATGGCCTATTGTTTCAAAGTGTGCTTTGTCCAAAGTTTAGGACATAATGAGCTCAGGAACTTTCTTAGAATCTCTAACACTTTGGTTCTGTGGCATTGGCTCATTGTAATATAGTGACAACCAGAGTGTGAGGGCTATCCTGACTCTCCCCTCCTCCTCCATACAAGAAATTACAACTCAGTCACTCCACTGTCCACCCCCAACCCCGGCAACAGGATTTACCTGCACATGAGCATTTTCCTGCCCCTCTGCATATCAGAAGTAGACACTAGGAACTGCTGAAACTCATATTAAAGATTTGTGTGATTGTGTTTCTAATGAGACAAAAATTATTAGCCCATGAGTGTTTCTAGCATTTCCATTTCTTCTTTAAGTGGGATCTGTTTTCTTTCTTTCTTTTTTTTCAGTTTTGCCTGCTCAGAGTTTTCTTCCCCCTTGTCCTCCAACAAAGGCTCTGCCATTTCCAGAGGTATTCTTTGGGCCTCAGTGATAACAGATTTGGGAGAAAGGGGGGAAGAAGAGGTGACAGGCAAGCTATAGGTAAGAGTTTTGGACAAAGATTGGAAAAGAAATATAAGGAGAAAACTATGAGAGAAGTGGAAGGAAGTGTGAAAGTAAGACTTTAAGAATTGTTGCTGTGGACTGTGTATTGCCTTCATGTGTTTAAGAAATGCCAAGAAAAAAATGTGAAAGGAAAGAAGGAGGGAAAGGAGGGAGGGAGAGAAGGAGGAAGGAACGAAGAAAGGGAAGAAGGAATGAAAGGAGGAAGGAAGGAAGAAAAGAAAGAAGGATGGGAGGAAAGGAAGGTAGGTTATCTTAAAAATTTTATTTTAGTGGCTAGACTGAAGTTCTTTGACCATAACACAGTTCTTAGATGGACCGTGTGAGCCACCTTCGATAGTGTAACAGGTTTAAAATCCCACACACACAAAGTAGAGAACTGCATAGGCTTGGAAAAAACTACTATAATAGTGCCAGTCAAGGAACTTCTTTGTCAGGAGACTCATTGATTAGAAAGGAGAGAGGAAGTGAGCCAATTCTGGAGCATAAACAGTGGAAAGAATAGAAACTCTGAAATTAGTATCTTAGTCACTCAGGTAACCCACATTCTAATCATGTGGTTTAGGAGACACTGAATGATCCTGCCTCCTAAAGATTGCTTCCTTTTCTAAAAGGAAACAAAACTGAAAAACAACTTTCCTTGGGACAATTTGATGAAGAGAAAAAACAGAGTTAAAGCTAAAGCTGAATGCCTCTGTGTTCTAGATAGCTCATTAGACACTAACAGTTCAATAAGCACAGTGTGAAGAAAAATGTAAATAGTAACAAGACACCAGTTTTTCAATGCTCAGGGCATGAAAGAAGGAAAATAATGACAATGCTCAGTGCTAAAAAGGATGTCAATGCATGGGCACTTTTAAAAACTGCTGGAAGGAGTGCTAAGTGGTAAACTTTTCTGGAGAGCAGCGTGGCAATACATATCAAAATTTAAATTTTAAATGTATGTTTAAATTGCCTGGATTTGACAATTCTCTTTATAGGAATTTTGACTGAGAACATAAATAACAAGTACATAAAGATGTATTGCAAGGGATTTTAGAAGTTATTTTCACGCAACAGCAAAAAAAAAAAAAAAAAAAAAAACCAACCTGTGAATAATTTAATTATCCATCAGTGGGGGGCTTGGTTTAATACATTAAGTACATCCATACAGTGGAGTACTATGCCTGTGTAGTTTTTACAAGCACAGCCTTAGGAGTCAGACTGAGTTTAAATCTGACCCTACTGCTTACTACTTATATGATTTTGATCAAATTATTTAATGTCTTTTTGCCTAATTTCCTAATCTATAAAATGCTAAACGATCTAGAAAATAACTTCATAATCTATAAAGTCTATTTCAGAGAGTTGTTGCAAAGATTAAATGGGTTAATACATTGAAAGTCCATGCACATAACGAGCACTCAATACGTGTTAGAAATTATTACAGCATAATAAATTAGAGTATTTATATTATTAACTTCAACCATTTCAGGAGGTAGCATATGATCAAGAACTGATAGTACAGAAGGAAAAAATCCAAGCTGCACTGAAGTGATTGATGAAAAGCAAGGTTCTAGGAATTGATGGAATACCAACTGAGATGTGTCTTAGTCATCTAGTGCTGCTGTAACAAAAATACCATAAAGTGGATGGCTTTAATGAAGAGAAATCTATTTCCTCACTGTATAAAGTAGGCTAGAAGTCCAAATTCAGGGTGTCAGCTCCAGGGGAAGACTTTCTCTCTCTGTTGGCTCTGGAGGAAGGTCCTTCTCATCAATCTTCCCCTGGCCTAGGAACTTCTCTGGGTAGGAACCCCAGGTCCAAAAGACATGCTCTGCTCACGGCAGTGCTTTCTTGGTGGTATGAGGTCCCCCTCTCTCTCTGCTCGCTTCTCTCTTTTATATCTCAAAAGAGATCGGTTCAAGACACAATCCAATCTTGTAGATTGAGTCCTGCCTCATTAGCATAACTGCTGCCTATCCCACCTCATTAACATCATAGAGGTAGGATTTACAACACACAGGAAAATCACATCAGATGACAAAATGGTGGACAATCACACAATACTCAGAATCATGGCCTAGCCAAACTGATACATATAGTTTTGGGGGACACAATTCAATCCATGACAAGATGTTTCCACAAACAGATGCAAGGCTGGACGCGCTCTTTCGTCTACGCCAAAAATTTGGAAGACAGCTACATAGCCAACCGACTGGGAGAGATTCATATATCTGCACTTTCCAAAGAAAAGTGATCCAACAAAATGAGGAAATTATAAAACAATGTCATGAATATTACACACTAAGTAAAATTTTGCTGAAGATTATTCAAAAGTGGCTGCAGCAGTACATTGACATTGAACTGCCAGAAATTCAAGCAGGATTCAGAAGAGGACGTGGAATGAGAGATATCATTGCTGATGTCAGATGAATCATGAGTGAAAGCAGAGACTACTAGAAAGATGTTTACCTGTGTTTTGTCGACTATGCAAAGGCATTTGACTGTGTGGATCATAACAAATTATGGGTAATATTGTGAAGAATGGGAATTCCAGAACACTTAATTGTGCTCATGAGGAACCTGTACATAGACCAAGAGGCAGTCTTTTGAACAGAACAAAGGGAAACTGCATGGTTTAAATTCAGGAAAGGTGTGCATCAGGGCTGTATCCTTTCACCAAACCTGTTCAATCTGTACGCTGAGGAAATAATCCAAGAAGCTGGACTATATAAAGAAGAACTTTGCATCAAGATTGGAGGAAGATTCATTAACAACCTGCGATATGCAGATAACACAACCTTTCTTGCTGAAAGTGAAGACGACTTGAAGCACTTACTAATGAAGATCAAAGACTACCACCTTCAATATGGATTACACCTCAACATAAAGAAAACAAAAATCTTCACTGCTAGACCAATAAACAACATCATGACAAATGGAGAAAACACCGAAGTTGTCAAGGATTTCATTTTACTTGGATCCACAATCAATACTCATGGAAGCAGCAGTCAAGGAATCAAAAGACGCATTGCATTGGGAATATCTGCTACAGAAGACCACTTTAGCGTGTTAAAAAGCAAAGATGTCACTTTAAGTACTAAGGTGTGCCTGACCCAAGCCATGGTATTTTCAATTGCCACATGTGCATGTGAAAGCTGGACAATGAATAAGAAAGACCAAAGAAGAATTGATACCTTTGAATTATGGTTTTGGGAAAGAATATTGAATATACCATGGCCTGCCAGAAGAATGGATACATCTGTCTTGGAAGAAGCACAGACGGAATGCTCCTTTGAAGCAAGGACTTTGGACATGTTATCAGGAGGGACTAGTCCCTGGAGAAAGACATCATGCTTGGAAAAGTAGAGGGTCAATAAAAAAGAAGAAGACCCTCAACGAGATGGATTGACACAGTGACCACAACAGTGAGCTCAAACATAGCAAGTATTGTGAGGATGGCACAGGACCAGTGTTTTATTTTGTTGTACATCTGGTCTCTATGAGTCAGAACTGACTCAACCACACCTAATAACAATAACAACAACATATTATTAACATGGAAAATGATAGCATTGAGCAAAAGTTACAAAATAAATAGTAATATAGGTTTTCATTTATGTAGAATAATTTATGTGTGAATGCCTGCATAGAAAGAGTGTCGAAAGGATGTTTACTATAGTTTTAATACTGGATGTGTCTAATGGTTATATTTTAGATAATTTTAATTTTCTTGTGTATGCTTTTCTGATGGTTTGATTTTTTTAGTAACATATAACGTAATAGCTCCTGAAATGGCAAACTGGTGAATTTAGACCAGCTTTTTTGTTGAGGAAAACTAAAATACTCGATGAAATATAAAACCCACAATCTTAAAGCATGAAGGAGTTCTTTAAGCACTAGATAAGGAGGAGTTACCAAGCTAAAATCAAGGAAAAGATAACTTCCTTATTCAAAGCCACTTTTACCCTGAGGGCATTTGCTGACATTTAAAAAATAACTATAAAACTGAGCTGTAGTTTTAGTGAAGCAAGGGGGACAGAATCAAAGCCAAGGGTTTTGCAGCTCAGGATGGGCGTCTGATACTCATTCCCCCATATACATAAATCAGTATTTTCCCAGTTTTTTGGTTTTTTTTCTCCTCACACTTATAGCCTGAGTTAACATCATCTGGATGGTCCAGAGAATTTCATGCTCTGAAGTTGCATTATGGTGGATCCATAATGGTTATTAGTCTAGATGTCCAGCAAGAGCAAACAAAAATCTTTTCTGGATGAAGATAATTTCATCCTTTTCTTCAAATAATTTGTAAAACATATTTTTTTAAACACAATAACCAGCATGCATTCAAATGTAACCATATATACAAGCATATAACATACCTGAGCAAGGACCAACTCAGGGACTTCATAACATAAACAAATTTAGTACATTGGAATTGTCAAATATAGGCTATGAAACTGCTCACCTTAGTGTAAAGGCAAACTTGATATGCAGAAAACAAGTATAAAAAGTGATATACCCAACTGTTATGTGTTGAATTGTGTCCCCTAAAAATGTATGACAACTTGGCTAGGCTATGATTACCAGTATTTCGTGGTTGTCCTCCATTTTGTGATCTGATGTAATTGCCTATGTGTTGTAAATCCTAACCTCTCTGATGTTAATGAGGCAGGATTAGAGGCAGTTATGTTAATGAGGCATGACACAATCTATAGAATTAGGTTGTATCTTGAGTCAATCTCTTTTGAGATATAAAAGAAGAAAGCAGAGAGGAGAGGAACCTCATACCGCCAAGAAAGAAACGCCAGGAATGGAGACCGTCCTTTGGACCCAGGGTCCCTGTGCTGACAATCTCCGAGACCCAGGGGAAGATTGATAACAAGAACCTTCCCCCAGAACTGACTGAGACAGAAAGTCTTTCTCTGGAGCTCGCACCCTGAATTCAGACTTCTAGCCTCCTAGACTGTGAGACAATAGATTCTGCTTCTTAAAGCCATCTACTTGTGGCATTTCTGTTATAGCAGCACTAGATAACTAACATACTAACCCATTGCCATCGAGTCAATTCCGACTCATAGTAACCCTATAGAACAGAGTACAACTGCCCCATAGGGTTTCCAAGGCCGTAATCTTAATGGAAACTAACTGCTGTATCTTTCTCCCTCAAGAGCAACTTGTGGGTTTCAACTGTTGACCTTGTGATTAGTAGCCAAACACTTGAACCACTGTGCCTTCAGGGCTCCTTAAAAAGTGATATGTTGTTGTTCTTAGGTGCCATCAAGTCGGTTCCAACTCACAGTGACCCAGTGTACAACAGAACAAAACACTGCCCTATCCTATGCCATCTTCACAACCATTATTATGATTGAGTCCATTGTTGCAGCCACTGTGTCAGTCCATTTAGTTGAGGGTCTTCCTCTTTTTTGCTGACCATCTAATTTACCAAGCATGATGTCCTTCTCCAGGGACTGGTCCCTCCTGATAACATGTCCAAAGTATGTGTCTTAGTTATCTAGTGCTGCCATAACAGAAATACCACAAGTGCAATGCTTTAACAAAGAGAAATTTATTCTCTCACCATCCAGTAGGCTAGAAGTCTGAATTCAGGGTGTCAGCTCTATGGGAAGGCTTTCTTGCTCTGTCAGTTCTGGGGGAGGATCCTTTTCATCCGTTGTCCCCTTGTCTAGGAGTTTCTCAGCCCAGGAACTTCGGGTCCAAAGGAAACACTGCTTTTTTTGTGGTATAAGGTCCCCATATCTCTCTGCTTGCTTCTCTCTTTTGTATCTCAAAAGACATTGATTTAAGATACAGTCTAATCTTGTAGATTGAATCCTGCATCATTAACATGACTGCTCCTAATCCCACCTTATTAACATCATAGAGGTAGGATTTACAATACATGGGAAAATCACATCAGATGACAAAATGGTGGACAGTCACACAATACTGGGAATCATGGACTAGCCAAGTTGACACACATTTTTGGGGGAGACATAATTCAATCCATTACAATACATGAGACGAAGTCTCGCCATCCTTGCTTCTAGAAAGCATTCTGGCTGTACTTCTTCCACGACAGATTTGTTCATTCTTCTGGCAAGCCATGGTATATTCAATATTCTTCACTAACACCATAACTGAAAGACATCAATTCCTCTTCCAGTCTTCCTTATGCATTGTTGAGCTTTCACATGCATATGAGGTGATTGAAAACACCATGGCTTGGGTCAGGTGCACCTTAGTCCTTAAAGTGACATTTATGCTTTTTAACACTTTAAAGAAGTCTTTTGTAGCAGATTTGCCCAATGCAATTGGTCATTTGATTTCTTGATGCTGCTTCCATGGGTGTTGATCGTGAATCCAAGTAAAATTAGATCCTTGACTTCAGTATTTTCTTCATTTATCATGATGTTGCTTATTGGTCCAATTGTGAGGATTTTTGTTTTCTTTATGTTGAGATGTAATCCGTACTAAATGCTGCAGTCTTTGATCTTCATCAGTAAGTGCTTCAAATCCTGTTCACTTTCAGCAAGCAAGGTTGTGTCATCTGCATATCGAAGATCGTTAATGAGTCTTCCTTCAATCCCGACGCCCTGTTCTTCATATAGTCCAGCTTTTTGAATTATTTGCTCATCATACATATTGAATAAGTATGGTGAAAGTATACAATCCTGAGGCACACCTTCCTGATTTCAAACCATGCCGTATCCCCTTGTTCTGTTTGAACAACTGCCTCTTGGTCTATGTACAGGTTCTGCACACAATTAAGTGTTCTGGAATTCCCTTTTTTTTCAATGTTATCCTTAATTTGTTATGATCAACATAGTCGAATGCCTTTGCATAGTCACTAAAACACAGGTAAACATCTTTCTGGCATTCTCTGCTTTAATCTGAGATCCATCTAATATTAACAATGATATTCCTTGTTCCACGTCCTCTTCTGAATCTGGCTTGAATTTCTGACAGTTCCCTATTGATGTATTGCTGCAATTGCTTTTGAACGATCTTCAGCAAAATTTTACTTGCATGTGATATCAGTGATATTGTTCAATAATTTATGCATGCTGTTGGATTACTTTCTTTGGAATGAGTGCAAATATGGTTCTCTTTCAGTCAGTTGGCCAGGTAGCTGTCTTCCAAATTTCTTTGCATACATGAGTGGGTACCTCCAGCACTTCGTCTTGTTTGTTGAAACATCTCAGATGGTATTCTGTCAATTCCTGGAGCCTTGTTTTTCACCAATGCCTTCAGTGCAGTTTGGACTTCTTCCTTCAGTACCATCAATTCTTGATCATATGCTACCTTCCCTGAAATGGTTGAAATTCGACCGATTCTCTTTGGTACAGTGACTCTGTGTATTCCTTCCATCTTTGTTTCATGCTTCCTGTGCCGTTTAATATTTTCCCAGTAGATTCCTTCAATATTACAACTCAAGACTTGAATTTTTTCTTCATTTCTTTCAGCTTGAGAAATGCCAAGTGTGTTCTTACTTTTTGGTTTTCTAATTCTAGGTCTTTGCACATTTAATTATAATAGTTTACGTTGTCTTCTTGAACTGCCCTTTGAAATCTTCTATTCAACTCTTGTACTTTATCATTTCTTCCTTTCGCTTTAGCTCCTCTATGTTCAATAGCATGTTTCAGAGTTTATCCTGACACCCATGCTGATCTTTTCTTTCTTTCCTGTCTTTTTAACAGCCTCTTGCTTTCTTTATGTATGGTGTCCTTCATGTCATTCTACAACTTATCTGATCTTCAGTCATTAGTGTTCAACACATCAAATCTATTCTTGAGATGGTTTCTAAATTCAGGTGGGATATACTCAAGGTCGTACTTTGGCTCTTATGGACTTGTTCTAATTTTCTTCAGCTTCAACTTGAACTTGCCCATGAGCTATTGATGGTCTGTTCTGCAGTCGGCCCCTGGCCTTGTTGTGACTGATGATCTTGAGATTTTCCATTGTCTCTTTCCAAAGGTGTAGTCAGTTTGACTCCTGTGCATTCCATCTGGCAAGGTCTGTGTGCATAGTTGCCATTTATGTTGTTGAAAAAAGTTATTTGCAATGAAGAAGTTGTTGGTCTTGCAAAATTCTATCATGTGATCTCTGGCATTGTGCCTATCACCAAGGCCATATTTTCCAACTACTGTCCCTTCTTCTTTGTTTCCAACTTTTGCCTTCCAATCATCAGTAATTAGCAATGCATCTTGATTTCATGTTCAATCAATTTCAGATTGCAGAAGTTGGTAAAAATCTTCAGTTTCTTCATCTTTGGCCTCAGTGGTTGGTGGGTAAATTTGAATAACAGTGGTATTAATTGGTCTTCCTTGTAGGCGTATGGATATTTTCCTATTACTGACAGCGTTGTACTTCAGGATGGATCTTGAAATGTTCTTTTGGACAATGGATGCAATGCCATTCCTCTTCAATTTGTCATTCTTGGCATAGTAGATCATATGATTGTCTGATTCAAAATGGCCAATACCAGTCCATTGCAGCTCACTAATGCCTAGAATATCAATGTTTATATGTTCCAAATCATTTTTGATGATTTCCAATTTTCCTAGAGTTGTGCTTCCTACATTCCACATTCCAATTATTAATGGATGTTTACAGCTGTTTCTTCTCGTTTTGAATAGTGTCATATCAGCAAATGAAGGTCCCCAAAGCTTTACTCTATCCACGTCATTAAGGTCGACTCCACTTTGAGAAGGCAAGCTCTTCACCAGTCATATCTGGAATGCCTTCCAACCTGAGGGGCTCATCTTCTGGCACTATATCAAACAATGTTCCACCGCTGTTTGTAAGTTTTTTAGTGGCTAATTTTTTTTTCAGAAGTAGACCTGTGTTAGTCTAGAAGCTCAATTGAAACCTGTCTGCCATGGGTGACCCTGCTGTTATTTGAAATACTGGTGGCATAGCTTCCAGCATCACAGCAATACTCAAGCCGCCCCTGTAGAACAAACTGACAGAAGTGTGGGGAAAAGTGATATAGAAGATATTTAAAAGAACCAAATAGAACTTCTAGAACTAACAATTACATAAATTCAATTAAGAACTCAATAAATGAGACCCAGCTGAAGAAAGAATTAGTAAATTGGAGAATAGATCAAAAGAAATTATGTAGACTGCATCATTGGATTACCAAAAGAAAAAGGGAAAAAATGCAAAAGAGAGCTTGAGAAACATAAATGATATAGTAAGAAGACCTATTAGAATAGGGCAGAGGCACGTTTAAAGAGATATCTGTGGATAATCTTCCCGAACTAAAGCTACAGATTAAAAGAGCCCAACACATGCCAAGCAGAATGAATGAAAGGAAATTCACCTCATCATAATAAAATTACACTACAGAAAACCAAATCAAAGAGAAAATCTTAAAAACAGGTAGAGGAAAAAGAAATATTACCAACAAAGGAGTGACAGTTGACTATGGGCCTGTTTCTGATTTTTGTTATCTGAGTTTTCGTGGGAGGAAAAAAAAAAAAAAAGAGGCTAAAGGAGACTTTTAATGTTGTATAGAACTTTTGACACTGAAACCACAAGTTGTGAATATTTATGAAAAAACAAGAGATATGAATTTTAAAACATAAGTTTTTCTGAGATGCTACATGGAAAACCATAAATAAATTAAGAATAAAAAAGTAGACAATACATTTATTTGTATGTATAAATTATTAATTCTTTAAGTCTTGGTAGATATACATATTGACTCACTTCTTAGCGATTAAAATTAATGCTAATCTATACTATAGTTGTTAGAGGTATGTTTAGAAAAAGTTGCATTAGTTGGAAGTAACAACAATAACCCCTTTGGTGCCAGCTACTGACTCTGCAGGCATATTGCCCATGTTAGGGATTTGATAGGAACTTTTCTTATAGAGTTTATTGCTGAGATATAGTATTTATTCCTTGGTCTTGTGGACTGTTTCTTCCCTTATCATCAGCCCTCTGACTTCTGCCAGATCAGGGTGGTAACTATTTAGTAGCTTTCAAGAACAAAGGCATTCCACTTTACAAACAGTTTCTCATCAGAGACAATCTCCTTGTAACACATACTGTTCATTGTTATTGAACACATGTTCTAATGCAGGTTACTCCAGGTAAGATGTAAGACACCAAATCAAAGCGAAGGGCCAGTTGGGAAACTAGCCATATACTTGGTGTATAAGTCAGGGTTCTCCAGAAAAATAGAACCAGTAAGATACATATATGTACATACAAACAGATTTATTTTAAGGAATTGATTCACGTGATTGTGGGCCTGTTAGGTCTGAAATTTGTGGGCAGGAGGCAACTCAGGCAAGTGTTGTTGTTGAAGTAGTTTTTTTTAAAATTTTTCCCGTACAAAAATTTATACATACATTGTTATGTGACTCTAATTGCTCTCCCCATACTGTGACAGCACACTCCTCCTTTCCACTCCTGATTTCCCGTGTCCGTTCAACCAGCTCCTAACCCTCTCTGCCTTCCCATCTCAACTCCGGACAGAAGATGCCCACTTAGTCTCTTGTATCTATTTGAGCTAAGAGGCACACTCCTCACGAGTATCACTTTGTGTCCCACAGTCCAGTCTAATCCCTGTCTGAAGTGTTGGCCTTGGAAGTTGTTTTAGTTCTGGGCTGATAGAGAATCCAGGGGCCATGCTTTCCATAGTTCCTCCAGTCTCAGTCAGACCATTAAGTCCAGTCTTCTTACTAGAATTTGAGTTCTGCACCTCACCATTCTCCTGCTCCATCCAGGACTCTCTGTTGTGTTCCCTGTCAGGGCGGTCACTGGTTGTAGCTGGGCACTATCTAGTTCTTCTGGTCTCAGGCTAATGAAGTCTCTGGTTTATGTGGCCCTTTCTGTCTCTTGGGCTAATGCTTTCCTTGTGTCTTTGGTGTTCTTCATTCTCCTTTACTCCAGGTGGTTGGGACCAATTGATGCATCTTAGATGGCCACTTGCAAGCTTTTAAGACCACAGACGCCACTCACCAAAGTAGGATGCAGAACATTTTCTTAATAAGCTTTGTTATGCCAATTGACTTAGATGTCCCCTGAAAGCATGGTCCCCAGACCCCTACCTCTGCTACTCTGTCCCTCAAAGTGTTTGAGTGTATTCAGGAAACTTCTTAGCTTTGGTTTAGTCCAGTTGTGCTGACTTCCCCTGTAGTGTGTGCTGTCCTTCCTTCACCTAAGATAATTCTTACCTACTATCTAGTTAGAAAATAACCTTCTCCCTCCCCCCCCCCACCCTCGTAACCATCAAAGAGTGTTTTCTTCTGTGTTTAAACCTTTCTTGAGTTATTATAATAGTGGTCTTATACAATATTTGTCCTTCTGTAACTGACTAAATTCACTCAGCATAATGACCTCCAGCTTCCTCCATGTTATGTTTCACGGCTTCATCGTTGTTCTTTATCGTTGCGTAGTACTCCATTGTGTGGATATACCATAATTTGTTTATCCATTTGTCCGTTGATGGGCATCTAGATTGTTTTCATCTTTTTGCTATTGTCAACAGTGCTGCAGTGAACATGGGTGTGCATATATCTATTTGTGTGATGGCTCTTATTTCTCTAGGATATATTCCAAGGAGCAGGATGGCTGGATCATATGGTACTTCTATTTCTAGTTTTCTGAGGAAGCGCCAAATCGATTTACAAAGTGGTTGTACCATTTTACATTCCCACCAACAGTGTATAAGTGTCCCGGTCTCTCCACAACCTCTGCAGCATTTATTGTTTTGTGTTTTTTTGGATTAATGCTGGCCTCGTTGGGGTGAGATGATGTCTCACTGTAGTTTTGATCTGCATTTCTCTAATGGCTAATGATCGTGAGCATTTCTTCATGTGTCTGTTAGCCCCCTGAATATTTTCTTTGATGAAGTGCCCGTTCATATCATTTGCCCCTTTTTTAATTGGGTTATTTGTCTTTTCATTGTTGAGGTTTTGCAGTATCTTGTAGATTTTAGAGATTAGACGCTGATCGGATTTGTCGTAGCCAAAAATTTTTTCCAGTCTGTAGATTGTCTTTTGACTCTTTTGGTGAAGTCTTTTGATGAGCATAAATGTTTGATTTTTAGGAGCTCCCATTTATCTGCTCTGTCTTCTGGTGCTTGTGCATTGTTGCTTATCATTCATATTGTGTTTATGCCATGTATTAGGGGTCCTAGCGTTATCCCTATTTTTTTTCCATGATCTTTATAGTTTTTGATTTTATATTTAAGTCTTTGATCCATTTTGAGTTAGTTTTTGTGCATGGTGTGAGGTATGGGTCTCGTTTCAGTTTTCTGCAGGTGGATATCCAGTTCTGCCAGCACGATTTGTTAAAGAGACTGTCTTTTCCCCAATTAGCAGACTTTGGGACTTTGTCAAATATCAGCTGCTCATAGGTGGATGAATTTATGTCTGGATTCTCAATTCTGTTCCATTGCTCTATGTATCTGTTGTTGTACGACTACCGTGGTGGTATAATAGGCTCTAAAATCAGATAGTGTGAGGCCTCTTACTTTGTTCTTCTTCTTGAGTAATGCTTTACTTATTCGGGGCCTCTTCCCTTTCCATATAAAGTTGGTGATTTGTTTCTCCATCTCATTAAAAAATGCCGGTGGAATTTGGAGTGGGATTGCATTGTATCTGTAGATCACTTTGGGTAGAACTGACATTTCACAATGTTGAGTTTACCTATCCATGAGCAAGGTTTGTTCTTCCACTTATGCAGGTCTCTTTTGGTTTCCTGCAGTCGTATCTTGTAGTCTTCATTGTATAGGTCTTTTACGTCTCTGGTTAGATTTATTCCTAAGTATTTTATCTTCTTGAGGGCTAATGTAAATGGTATTGATTTGTGATTTCCACTTCAAGGTTTTTTTTTTTTGGTGTAAGGAATCCAACTGATTTTTGTATGTTTGTCTTGTATCCTGAAACTTTGCTGAAATCTATTAGTTCCAGTAGTTTTCTTGTGGATTGTTTGGGGTTTTCTGTGTGTAAGATCATATCATCTGCAAATAGAGATACTTTGACTTCTTCCCTACCAATTTGGATGCGCTTTATTTCTTTTTCTAGCCTAATTGCTCTGGCCAGGACCTCCAGCACAATGTTGAATAAGAGTGGTGATAAAGGGCATCCTTGTCTGGTTTCCCTTCTCAAGGAGAATGCTTTCAAAGTCTCTCCATTTAGGATGATGTTGGCTGTTGGCTTTGTATAAATGCTCTTAGTTATATTGAGGAATTTCCCTTCTATTCCTGTTTTGTTGAGAGTTTTTATCATGAATGGGTGTTGGACTTTGTCAAATGCTTTTTCTGCATCGATTGATAAGATCATGTGGTTCTTATCTTTTTTTTTATTTATGTGATGGATTACATTGATTGTTTTTCTAATGTTGAACCATCCCTGCCTACCTGGTATAAATCCCACTTGATCATGGTGAACTATTTTTTTGATATGTTGCTAATTCCATTGGCTAGAATTTTGTTGAGGATTTTTACGTCAATGTTCATGAGGGATATTGGTCTGTCATTTTCTTTTTTTGTGGTGTCATTACCTGGTATCAGGGTTATGCTGGCTTTCTATGCTCTGAAATACCTTTAGTAGTAGTGGTGTTAACTCTTCTCTGAATGTTTGGTAGAATTCTCCAGTGAAGCCATCTGGGCAAGGGTTTTTGTTGTTGCTGGGAGTTTTTTAATTACCGTTTCAATCTCTTCTTTTGTTATGGGTTTATTTAGTTGTTCTACCTCTGTTTGTGTTAGTTTAGGTAGGTAGTGAGTTTCTAGAAATTTGTCGATTTCCTCTAGGTTTTCAAATTTGTTAGAGTACAATTTTTCATAGGATTCTGTTATGATTCTTTTAATTTCAGTTGGTTCTGTTGTGATATCACCCATCTCATTTCTTATATGGGTTATCTGCATCCACTCCTGTTTTTCTTTTGTCAGTTTGGCCAATAGTTTATCAGTTTTGTTGATCTTTTCAAAGAACCAGCTTTTGGTCTTGTTAACTCTTTCAGTTGTTTTTCTATTCTCTATTTCATTTAATTCTTCTCTAATTCTTATTATTTCCTTTCTTCTGGCACCTGAGAGCTTCTTTTGCTGCTCTCTTTCTACTTGTTCCAGTTGTAGGGTTAATGTTTTGATTATGGCCCTTTCTTCTTTTTGGATGTGTGCATTTATTGCTATAAACTGACCTCTGAGCACTGCTTTTGCGTGTCCCAAAGGTTCTGGTAGGATGTGTTTTCATTCTCATTTGATTCTATGAATTTCTTTATTCCATTCTTAATTTCTTCTATAACCCAGTAGTTTTTGAGCAAGGTGTTCTTCAGTTTCCATGTGTTTGACTTTTTTTCTCTGCTTTTTCTGTTGTTGATTTCTATTTTAGTGGCTTTATGGTCAGAAAAGTTGCTTTGTAATATTTCAATGCTTTGGATTTTGTTAAAGCTTGCTTTATGGCCTAATATGTCATCTATTCTGGACAGCGTTCCATGTGCATTGGAAAAGAAAGTATATTTGGCAGCTGTTGGGTGGAGTGTTCGGTATATGTCTATGAGATCGAGTTGGCTGTTAGTAGCATTTAGCTCTTCTGTGTCTTCATTGAGCTTCTTTCTGGATGTTCTGTCCTTTACCGGAAGTGGTGTGTTGAAGTCTCCTACTACTATTGTGGAGCTGTCTATCTCTCTTTTCAGTGCTGTTAGTGTTTGTTATATGTATTTTGGAGCCCTATCATTGGGTGCATAAATATTTATTATAGGTATGTCCTCCTGGTGTATTGACCCTTTAATCATTATATGGGGTCCTTCCTTATTCTTTGTGGTGGATTTTACTTTAAAGTCTATTTTGTCAGAGATTAATATTGCCACTTCTGCTCTTTTTTGAGTGTTGTTTGCTTGATATATGTTTTTTTCATCCTTTGAGTTTTAGTTTGTTTGTGTCTTTAAGTCTAAGGTGTGTGTGTCTCTTGTAGGTAGCATATATACAGACTGTATTTTTTTTATCCAGTATGCCACTGTCTGTCTTTTTATTGGTGCATTTGGTCCATTTATGTTCAGCGTAATTATTGATAGGTATGAGTTAATGCTGTCATTTTTTTGTCTTTTTTGTGTGTGTTCACAGTTTCTTTGTTCCACTTAATTTTCTGTGCTGAGTCATTTTTCTTTATGTATTTTCTTTTCATCTTTTTCATTGTTGTTGATTTTGTGTTTTGCTCAGTCTTTATATTTTTCTAGTTTTTTTATTTTGACTTGTAGGATTCTTAGTTTCCTTTGTGGTTACCTTAATATTTACCTCTATTTTTCTAAGTTTATACCAGTCTTTTATTTCTATATATTGCCTTGACCTTGTCTCCATATGAAAAATCTATATCTACTTTTTTTAGTCCCTCTTTTTTGTTTTAATGTTGTCATCTTTTACGTATTGACTTCTGTTTCCCTATTTTCAGTGTTTTAGCTTTGATTTACTTTTGTGACTTCCCTATCTGCATTGATATCTGGTTGCTCTGTCCTGTGTTCTAGTCTTGGGTTGTTATCTGATGTTACTGATTTTCTAACCAGAGGACTCTTTTTAGTATTTCTTGTAATTTTGGTTTGGTTTTTGCAAATTCCCTAAACTTCTGTTTATCTGGAAATGCCCTAATTTCACCATCATATTTGAGAGACAGTTGTGCTGGATATATAATTCTTGGCTGTCAGTTTTTTTCCTTCAAAGCTTTATATATGGCATCCCATTGCCTTCTTGCTTGCATGGTTTCTGCTGAGTAGTCCGAGCTTATTCTTATTGACTCTCCTTTGTAGATGACTTTTCGTTTATCCCTAACCACTCTTCAAATTCTCTCTTTATCTTTGGTTTTGGCAAGTTTGATTATAATATGTCTTGGTGACTCTCTTTTGGGATCTACCTTATGTGGTGTTTGATGAGCATCTTAGATAGATATCTTGTCATCTTTCATGATATCGGGGAAGTTTTCTGCCAACAAATCTTCAACAATTCTCTCTGTGTTTTCTGTTATTCCCCCCTGTTCCAGTACTCCAATCACTCGTAGGTTATTCCTCTTGATAGAGTACCACATAATTCTTAGGGTTTCTTCATTTTTTTTAAATCCTTTTATCTGATTTTTCCTCAAATAAGTTGCTGTCAAGTGCTTTATCATCAGTCTCACTAGTTCTGACTTCCATTGCCTCAATTCTGCTCCTATGACTTTCTATTGAGTTGTCTAATTCTGAAATTTTATTGTTAATCTTCTGGATTTCTGATTGCTCTTTCTCTATGGATTCTTGCAGCCTGTTAAATTTGTCATTATGCTCTTCTCTAATCTTTTTAATTTCCTCTATTGCGTGTTCTGTGTTTTGCTTAATTTCCTTCCTAATTTTTTGAAGAGTTCTGTATATTAATCTTTTTTTTCTGCCTCCGGTAATTCGAAGAAATTTTCCTCCTCTGGAAAATTTCTAGATTCTTTATTTTGGGAGCTTGCTGAAGCCATCATGGATTGCCTCTTTATGTGATTTGATATTGACTGTTGTCTCCGAGCCATCAATAAGTTATTATATTTATTTATTTTATGTTTGTTTACTGTGCCTAGCTTCTTGTTTTGTTATGCCCAAATAGGCTGCTTATATGAGCTAGTTTGATTATTGGCACCTTTGAAGCTCTAATGTCCTGTCACCAGGTGGTTAGATCTGTTACTAGGTATGTGAGCTCAGGAGTCTGCCCACTCCTCCTGTATGGATTCAGCTCAGGTGCCCTGGTAGATAGCCACCAAGTGTGTGATGTAGTCTCTCACTTACAGTCCTAGACAGACTTTGGTGATTGGTGTAGGCACAGGCATCTGGCTGCAGCAGGGGGACACACTCTGATCAAGGCAGGGAGCTGACAGCTGCTCCCGAGTGTCCAGGAGGAAGGCCTGTCCCTGTTGCCTAGAGCGTGTAGGTGGGTTGGTTTTACAGCCAGACTCTGAGCACCTAATGCTGTTGGCTGTGAGGACTGGGGGGCACCTCTTATTCATGGGCCCCTCTCGCAGGTGACTAGGTGGCATGGGTGGAGCCACCAGTCCTCAGGCCCCTGATGTGGGTAGGTGAAGACCCTGCTTAATGGGCAGAGCAGTGTCAAATGTTAAGAACCTACCACTTCACAGCTGAAGCAGTTGAAGTTAGACTTCTGGTATATATACCCTGCTGTATTGCAGTAATGAGGGCCTACGCTGTTGAGATGGGCCCACACAAGTCTCTGCAGGGGAAAAGGTACTCAAAGTCCATGGATCCCTTATGCCTGTGCCTAGGCAAAACAGCTGTGCCTACCCTGGGTTCCTGGCTTAGGGGAGCCAGCAGTTTATTTTTTCCTGTTTATTAATTTGTTCACTCTCCAAGGCAGGGAGAATGGCTCTGGCATGTGACGGATCCTACTTCCGGCCCAGGGGACTTGGCAATTGCTGAAGCCAGTCCAGGATCCAGTGCAGAGCAGGGAGTGGGGAGGTAAATAGGAGAGAAGTTTTTCCCTAAGGGGAGTGTTTTTTATCTGTGTGGTAAGCCGTATGCCAGTACTTAGCTTTTGCTGATGAAGGCTGCTTCTGGATGGCTGTGCAGACTCTCTGGCACTGGGTCTCTCCCGATGCAGAAAACGTGCCTCCCGAGCACTGCTGCTTGCCTGCCTCACCGCTCACCCACGAGCTGGTCAGGCCTGAAGGCCTCAGGCTCTTGCTGGGTCAGGTCTGGCAACTCCTCACTGCTTCCAAACCGTCTCTTCCTCCCCCACCACTCAGTCTGGTTCCTCAACTCTGCCTTTGATGTTCAGGGCTCCCACATTGCCATATGTAATCGAATCACTTGTTTCTTCGGGTCTTTGTTGTAAGAGGGTCCACCGGAAAAGTCTGATTACTCCGCCATCTTGGCCCCCTCGATGTTGCAGTCTTGAGTCCCAAATCTGTAGGGTAGGACGTCAGGCTGGAAACTCAGCCAGGATTTCTATGCTATGAGTCAGGATTTTTTCTTCTCTGGGAAACCTACTTTGGCTCTTAAGGCATTTAATTGGTTGGATGAGACCCACTTACATAATCAAGGATAGTTTTCTTTACTTAAAGTCAACTGACTGTAAATCTTAACCATATCTACAAACTACCTTCACAACAACGTCTAGACTAGCGTTTGACCAAACAATGGGGCACCATAGCCTTGCCCAATTGACACATAAAATTAGCCATCACATCTGGCATCACGTAGGGCGACTGGTGTTTCATGCCTCAGGGCTCAGCCTTCTCTGGCATTAGAGCAGGGACCAGAGAAGACTCCACTCACCAGTCGTATGGAGGTCCCAGTTGCCATGCTGGATGTCCACCAGGCAGCGTCCTGTGTAGTGCTGAGGTGGCAGGCAGCTGTTTTTTGTTGCTAGCAGCTAGATCAGAAAGGCTGGAAGAGGCTGGACTGATAAAAAGTAATTCTATTGGAAAGTCTCAAATTTGGTTGTCATCCCTTCTTGCCTTTTAACATCAATTGCCTGGAAAGAATCTATAACCTGTTGTCTGAGGCATGACTATTTTCCTTTACTTTTATAAAGGCCCATGTAGGGCCTTCAAGTATTTCTTCTTATCTAAACAAATGAACAGTCTAGTAGCTGATTTCTCTTCTTCACTATTTGCTTTTTCCCAATCCCTTATATCTGCATATTTTCCTGTACACAGTTCTATCATTCTGATTCAAAGCCCAGTGGAACAGAGCTGAAAATGTCTACCCATAACATCTCTTTTCTCAGAACACTCTGACTCAGTCAAATCCACTTACTGAGCACCTATGAGGTGCCAGGGATTAGGGCATGTATTGGAGACATAATCTTGGACAAGACAGGGTCCTACATGTCCTCACAGAGCTTATCTTCATCAGCTATTGTTCTGAGACTGGTGGTAGGCTTTGCAAGAGGTTTGGTAATGTTCTGCCTTGAGCATTGGAGTAAGTTCAGGATTTGAAAGGAAGGATGTTCCAGACAAAAATATAAATGTGACTGTGTTTTACCCAGTCAGTTTAGGGTGAGTGACACATATGTTAGAGCTCAAGGGTAGTTTAGGACTTGAGAGTACTTCTGACCCAGTGTTCCTCCCAATGCAGGAAGTTTTTCTACAGGATAGACTGTGCTCTCCCCTTTGGCTTCAGGGGATGGATATGCGGAAATAGAAAACATGCCAGACAGAGCCACTAGGTTGTTGTTCATCAGAAAAGTCAACTAAAATTTCCTCGTAGATTTATCCTTTTGGTTTTCCTTTCCTATTGAACCCTAGCCATTGTCTGGCAGAGCTGAAGTCCATATTGGATCTCACAGGGGTTTGATACTTGAGGCTTCCTGAAGAATGAAAATGTTACTCCTTCTTACTATCCTGTCTCCCTTCTTGTAGAAAAAGATCATTGCTCTGATCTTTTTGCTGCTGCCCAGGAGATATTATTCTGTCCCTGATTCCTAGTAGCTGCTGTTGGGTGATTCAGGATGCTATCAAGGCAGGCTACGGGGGTGCAGTTTGGGCAGCATCATTGCTGGGAACACCAGGAACCAGAGAGGCAGCTGCTGTCAGAAGCAGGGGCTGTGGGTGTGTATGTAATGGGGATAGGGAGCAGGGATGTGTCTGAGCACAGAGGGCTTGAAGAGTGAAGAAGCAGCCCAGCAAGTGTGGCCAGACTCTGCAAGCTTGGTCTGTGCACCCAAACTGGAGGGGAAGGGAACTCACTAGCCTTGAGACAGGCCCTGCCCTCATGCCATGTTTACTTTATGCCACTTAGTCCTCACAAAAACTGTGAGTTGAGCACTATAGGGAACTGAGGCCAAAGAGCTTAAATCCTTTCCCTGAGGCTACACCGCTACTAGATACTAGCCTCAAATTCAAACTCAGGCTTCCTGATTCCAAAACTTGTGCTCTCTCCCCCAATCGAAGTCCCCTTGGTGGAAAGGGGCTTCTGTTCACATGACATTGTCTTTTGGCCAGCTCTCAGCAATACCAGTGATGCTGTCCTAGGACACTAGGACAGAGGCTGGACTTCCTGCTGCCCTCTATCTCTCAGGAGCTGCTCCCTAGCTTCTACTTTATATTGACTCATGTCACTTGACCTGCCAATCCTCTTGCCCTGAGACCACCACACAGGACCATTTAGATACATTGAAGATTGGTGAAAATTTTAAATGTTCTCTAAAGACATGAAGACACAAATACAGAAGACTTGTTGATGAGTGGAAGAGAGATTGCAGAAAACAGGACAGGAGGGAGAGAAAGAAAATGAAAAGAAAGATAGGAAGGAAGGAGGAAGGGAGAAAGAAACAGAGAGAAAGAGACAGAGACAGAGAGGCAGGCATAATTACCCAGGGGCAGAGTCAAAGGGGAGGTGGGGCAGGGCTTAGCTATAGTTTCCTTTGTTTACACATCCCGCACCTATTCCATCTGCCTGGATCAAAAGCTCCCACCAAGGTTAATGGCCTTGACGGATCCAGCTTCCTCACAGCAACATACTTTGAAAATTATGAGCAAATTCAGGACCAGGCTCCCTGTCTTGGACCTGCTGGGGCAGTGATGAACCACCAACCACCCACTGGGTCAGACCTGCAAAACCCCAACCTCCAATATTCCTCTTTGGAACCCCAAGACTCAGCCCAGGTGCCCTATGGTTTGAGCTTCGTATCCTCCTAGAACTAGTAAAAATTCCATAAGTGTTTTGAGATAGGATAGTTTATTGACAGCTTAGTTTGTATGAGTTCTCCGTGTCCATTTATCTCCCCCACTCCCTTGTTAGAAGTGAGCTAGGGCTTTAATATTCTGTGCCTCAGGGGTTTTTGCAGGACAGAAAGGGAAACTACTGGAGATAAAAAGCTGTCATTTGCAAGAGTCTAAGATAATTAAAGAAAGGATGCTAAGGGCCTGTGTGAGCAATGACAGGGAGACATTTTCTCTGTTCCAGCTGTGAGGACGGACAGCATGAAAGCTCAGGTCCCGAGGAGGAGATGAAGTTCTGAGGGGATGACTGGGTGGTACACCTAGGCAGGCTGAGACTAAGGCCCTTCCTCCCCACACCCCCGCCCAGCAGGGAATCTGTTATTCAGTTAAGAGCCACCAGATTTCAAGGGACTGTGGTTTGGGCCACAAGGGGTGAGAGGCAACCTTGATGTTCAGGCAGTTGGTGCCTCCCCCCCGCCCCCGCCAACCCGGTTTTCTTAGTACAGTAAGCTTCCTGGGTTCCTGTCAGCCCAAGGAAGGAGGAATCCTGACAGCAACAATGAATCTCTTATCAGCCACCTGGATTGGCAGCTCAGAGTTGAATTTTAAATTTAAAGAAAATGAAGTGAAAATTTTCAGATTGCAATTCATTGTTTCACTTTATCAAATTAAATTCTGAAAATAAAATAAGTCTCAAAACAAGTGATAGCACTTGGCCTAGTTCACCCAGGTGTCAGCTGCATGGCTCTCCCTCCAGCTATCCCTGTGGGTGCTGAGGTCAGTCAACAGCTCTGGGCACCTCTAGGGAAGATATACCACAGATGCTGGGCTGAACCCCTGGCTGTGGGGGTGTCTGGCCTATGGACAGAGGTGGTGACGTTCGCCAGTCTTGGTGGTCAATCAGATCTCGGTGGTGCCAAGACCAGCCCCTGGGACTGAGCCCTGAAACAGAGGTTCCTGCAGGATCCTGGGACACCTGCCTTTCTAGTTGGAATTCACCACTTTCATCTGGCATCATTTCTGCAACAAAGAGAGGGTAGTAAAGAGGAATGGCAGACTTGTGGGCGAAAAGCTTGGGAAAGAGATGGGAGTCAAGCTTATGTACCAAGCACGGCTTTGGAGAAGGAAAAGAAACAGAGGTGGGTGCTAATTTCCATCAAGTAGATGCAGTACAGTTGACGTCTACTTTGAGTTGGTTTGGCTTTTAAAATAAAACATTCCCCCTGCTAATAAGCTAGCAGGGCTTTGCTGCTCCTCTTTTTACAAGAGGGTGTGGATGACGTAGTTCTACTGACACTTTGCTGTGCTTTTTTCAACTGTAGTTTTTCATCTGCTCACACCTCTCTGCTACAGATGTATCCTTCATATTAACTCCTCTCTCTCCCACCTTACTATTTCTATAGGTGTTTCAGTCCTTTTAATAAGCTCAGCACAATGCTGCTACCATTTATTGAGCACCAACTGTGTGCCAGGTCTGTGTTCAACACCATACAGGCACATACCTCACTTCATCTTTCTAGCAATTTTAGGTGTATTCCCTCCAGTTTACAAGTGAGGAAACAGGCCCAGAAGGTTCAGCAACTTGCTTAAGGTTACACAGCTTGTAAGTGGTGGAACTGTCTGACCCGGAAGGGTTTCCTGCACTGCCTTCTGGCACTGTGCTGCTCCATGAGGCAAGAGGCAGCTCTTTCAATCTCACTCTGGTCTCTGTGATGTTGGTGGAGAGGTGAGTGAGTACTGCATACTAGCTGCTGCCCTCAGAGAGAGGCAGGAACAAACTGCCAAGGGTTCAGGGTGTTTAAACTCCTCCAGACCTGCTTGCCTTTCCAAGCAGGCCATCAGGGAGCCCCCAGGGAGGTAGCTGCTATTTCCAGCCCAGTGATCTGAGCAGGCCTCCCAAAGAAAGAGTTATTGCAAACCTGGTCTTTACGCCTCCTGCTTCCAGTGATTGCAACTTCTGGCTTTGGCTGGAGTTCTAGATTGCAAGATAAGGAAGGAGCTGTGCCAATTCTCTGGTCGCTTCTTGGCACTGAGCTCTTGTGTTTTTACAGCAGCGACAGGCCCTGCATCCTTCCTGGATACTCTGGGGTGAACACAAGCAAACTCACCTCTTCCCACTTCCCCAGCCCCTGGCATGTGGCTGTCTTGATTTGCTATGCTCAGTACCTCCCTTTGCTGGGAAGGCGTTTCCATATGGCCCCCATTAGACAGGCATGTTTTTCTAAGGGGCTTCTGGAAATGTGTTGCAGGTGGGCTCCTGGACACTTGGCTTGCCCACTGCATCCTCAACTCTATTTGCTTTGACTAATTGTGTTTTCTTTGCTGATTTGTCTGAGTAAAGTTTTTTTCCCTCACTTTCTCCAGTGTCTACACAGTGCATCTGGTACCCATTTGAATGGAGAGGGGGCAGGAGAAGGGCAGTTAATTGAAAGCTTGGCACTAGGCTACAAGAAGTAAACTGAGGAGAAAGGGAAGGATGGAGAGAGCTTGCCGAATGTGGTTGGAGTCTTTGCATGGTGCCCAAACTCCACAGCCTCCATGCCCTTGCTTGGTTTCTGTCCAGAAACAGAGCCTGGAGAAGACTAAGGTGGAGATCTCTATCTCGGCAGACCGAAAAAGAGATTCTGAAATTACGTTGCAACTCCAGCTTTAGGATAAGCCCCACAGTGCTCCACACCACAAGAGAGGGAAAAGCAAATCTTTCTCCTGCAGAGTCCATGGCTTCTCAGCAGGTGGCAGGGTAGAATGAGGCCCTGATTGTTGGGAGTGGAAAAGGGAAAGAGCTGAGAAAGATCACCTGTGTCTCTATTCTTATACACGTCTCATTTGGACTCAGGCCTCTTGGTCTGTAGCAGGAATTTTGGCTCCAGACACTGGTCTGCTTCCAGGATGCTGAGTAGAAGTAAAAGTAAAGCAGCACCATTTGGAATCCCCATTTCTGGCAGGGGCCCAGGACCCGCCCAGCAGTGGCACCAAGATAGGGGTGCTCTCTGTCTGTCTGCTTGTCTGTCTGACTGCGCCTCTGACTTTGAGAGACTGGAAAGAGCATAGACCTAGGAGTCATAAAGTTTGGAGTTCACATCTCTGCTCCTGCTAGAAATATGTTATCCAGCAAATGCCTGTTTGCTTTGGAGCCTCGGTTCCCCCATCTGTAGAATATGACACGTTACACATTGTTTCCAGGAGTAAATGAAAGGATCTAAAACACAAATCAGATTTGCACCATGCTAAGGGTGCTCCATGGTGGTCCAGTGGTTAGGATTCGGTGCTCTCACTGCCACGGCCCACATTCGCTTCCCAGTCAGGAAAGCCTTTCTTCTTGGAGCCCTGGTGGCGCAGTGGTTAAGAACTTGGCTGCTAACCAAAAGGTCGGCCATTCAAATTCACCAGCCACTCCTTGGAAACCTTATAGGGCAGTTATACTCTTTCCTATAGGGTCTCTATGAGTTGGAATTGATTCAACAGCAACGGGTTTTTTTTTTTTTTTTTAAAGGGCTCTACAGACACGTGGTGGCATTTGGCAAATCTGCTGCAAAAGATCTCTTTAAAGTGTTAAGCAAAGATTACTTTAAGGACTAAGCTGCTCCTGACCCAAGCCAAGGTGTTTTCAGTTGCCTCCTATGCATGTGAAAGCTGGACAATGGATATGGAAGATCAAGAAAGAATTGATGCATTTGAATTATGGTGTTGGCAAAGAATATTGAATATACCATGGACTGCCAGAAGAACAAACAAATCTGTCTTGGAAGAAGTACAGCCAGAATGCTCCTTAGAAGCAAGGATGTCGAGACTTCGTCTCACATACTTTGGACATGTTATCAGGAGGGACCAGTCCCTGGAGAAGGACATCATGCTTGGTAAAGTGGAGGGTCAGTGAAAAAGAGGAGAACCCTGAATGAGTGGATCGACACAGTAGCTGCAACAATGGGCTCAAGTATAACAACGATTGTGGGCATGGTGCAGGACCAGGCAGTGTTTCTTTCTGTTGTACATAGGGTCACTATGAGTTGGGACTGACTTGATGGCATCTAACAACAAACAACAAGGGCCCTACAGATACTAATTTATTTAATCCACACAACCACCTAGGAGGAAGGAAATATCATCATCATCATCCCTGCTTTATGGATGAAGGAAGTGAGGGATGAGAAAGTTAAGTGACTTGTCCATTGTCTCACAGCCAGTCAGTGACAAAGTCTTTGTACCAGCCTTGTGCTCTCCCATCTCAGGAAAAACATGTGAAGCTCCTAGACCTGTGCCTGGGCAGAGAAGGCACTGAAAAGGCACATGCAACATTGTAGCCATTAGTCTTACTACCTCAGGGAAGCCAGAGCTGGTCAGGGTGTTATTCTGGCTGCCGTCTGGAAGGACAATGACACTGGAGGCCAGCAAACCCAGTACATGAATGAGATGTGAAGGAGGATGTCAGAGAGGAGACTCTAAGACGTGCTCACACAAGCCAAGTCAGTACAGCAACTCCAGTGGGGTGGGCATGGGTCACAGCATGAGGGTCAGCCCACAGGCCAGCTGCAGACCACCCTCTGAGGGCACACGGATCTCCCTTGTGGCAGTGCTCTTGAGATCTGCCTTGCCTATGTCTGATGGCACCAAGGAGTTGGCCACCATCAGGCCTGATGGTGGCTCCTCCCTAACAGCTTGTCCTTGTGGCACATTGCTGTCTTCTCTTAACATGTCCAGCTTTAGGTGTCCTCTACCTGATTGCTCCTCCCCTGGCTGCCCAGTGCGTTCAGGCAGGGCCGGCACACTCCAGGGACTTGGCTGACTTCCTGCTGCTCCTTGAGAAGAACCGAGTCTCTAATTTTGGCCCTGACCACACCCTTCCCCACTCCCTGTCTGCACACTGTCATTGTGGTGTCACTGCTGCGGCAGCTGCTCCAAGCAGAGACTGAAGTTTCCTCACAGAAAGGAGGCGGCCCAACTCTCACTGGTCGGCGGCTCAGAGCCCAGGCCACAGTGTACGGCCGTGGACTTCTTCCATCCTCTGTGGAAAGGTGACCTACTTGGGTCTTGTGTTCATGAGGGTGGACAGGGACACTTGTGGGGAGAGAGAATGACTTGAAGAAGGAGAAAGGTGTGTTTACACACTTAGTGATCTGCTCAACAGATCCCACCAGTTCGCCCATCTCCCAACCCCCACTTCCCAAAAGAGAAAAGAAAAAAGAGCTGGAGTGAAGAAAGTGTGGAGGGACAGAGACGACAGGGAGCATGCTGTGTGGTTGCCAATGTCACTATCAAATTCCCTGGGGCTGTGTTTATACACGAGCTTTATGTACTTTGCATACAAGTCTAATCAGGTTGAGCTACCTGGGCCTTGAAAGGAGTGCTCTCACCTGTTACCTCATAGGCCTCACTGGCCCTAGGGTGGAGGCAGCTTGCATAGGGCTGAGGAGAAGGACTTCAGAGTTAGTCCTACATGTGAGCTTTGGCTCAGCAAGTTAGTTCCCTTGTTTGAACTTCAGTTTCCCCTTAAGGAATGACAAAAGCCACTTAAACTACCTGGCACATAGTAGGCACTTAATAAATGATAGTCACTTCTTTGCGAAGTTAACGGAGAAGGTTTTTTTGCATCCTCTCCCACTCCTACCATAAAATTTTGGACCATCTCTCCTACCTTCCACGTAGGGCCTTCATACTCGTGTTGCACTAGGTTCCAGTTACTGTGAGGGCTGGATCGCTACCAGTGAGAGCAGGGAGATCTATATCTGGAACCCAGAGGATCTACAACAACGACTTTCTTGCCCAATGACTATTCAGCTGAATGGGAAATTCAGCAACCATGACCTCATAAGGGCAAGGCAATTAAGGGATTAGACTTCTTGGGGATGAGGTCTTTGTCATTGTACAAAGCAAACAACTTAGGCCAGCTAAGTGCTGCCTGAGGATGAGAGAAATGGAGAATAGGTAGTAGAAAGGGAAATGATGAATATAAATTATGCCCTTGGGTTCAGCTGGAGCAGGGGGACCACAACTTATTCTAATCACCTTCTTTTATTAAGTCCTACCAGAGGCTGCAGCCTTGAAGAGGACTCACTTAGACTGGGGCCATGACAAATATGATAGGTGCAAGGGACACCTGTTTTGCCCCACTTCAAATCTTCTCAGCCTCACTCCCTACTCTACTGTCTCTTGCAGTGACCAGGTCTGTACAGGCTTCACATCAGCTTCACTCAGCAGCCTGTGACAGTACTGGCCCCACGGCTTCTCTACACTGCTGTGGAACATGCCCACAGGATGCACTGGGTGCCCACCCAAAGACAACATGGAGATGTGGAGGAGCTAACCAAGGAACCACCCTTGACCAATGGGATAAATACTTGTCCATTTCATTTCCTGGGCAGAGAAATATGAGATGCATCCCATCTAGCTCTGCAGAGGGTCACATGGGATTGGTCATTGGTTGCCCATAGGAACAGCCAACTGAGTCATGCATCTTTGCCTTTCCCACTTTTCCTGTTTCACTCTTTGATTCTTTGCTGTAGATCCCTGGGATCCTTTCTCATATAAACTACTTGCAGATAAGCCTGTGTCTCTCAGGTTCAGCTTTTAGGAGAGTGAAGGCTAAAGAGCCATGTATAAGGTTCAAAGAGGGAGAAGAAGGTGTGAAACACTATTTCCGCAGAGTGCAAAAGTGAGCACATTGGGGAATTATCATAAAATTACCAGGTGGGTGCCTATTTGGGGTGTAATCACAAAACGCTTCGATATACATTTAATCTTAAATGGATTTTTGCTGAACAAATTTGACAGAAATTGAGAAAGGCAAGAAAAAGAAAATAATTGAAAATTTTTTAATTATAATGGTAGACCATGGAGTTAAGCAAAATAAGGGGCAAGTGAGGATTATAGGAGAAAGAACAGATAATGTAAAAGTGGTAGGGACAATGGATTGATAACAGAGAGTGGAGATTATTGAAATGCAGACTTTGGAAGTGGTACAGTTACTGATGATGGCAGTATTGGTGATGGCAAGGTTAGTGTCATGAACCTGGGTGTGTAACTGAGGTAGAATAGAGAATAAAGATTGTTGGAAGTGAGGAGGTCAAGGAACTCAGAGATCCAGGTATTGGATGGATCACTATTCTACACGGTTGTTGAAGTCACCAAGAATGGTGACAGGAGTAAGGGCAGACAGCCAAGTGCTAAAGTCATTAATGAATGAAGGAGAAGAGATTGGTAGATGACAGAAGCAAGTAGGAGTGGCATGTGGTAAAGACTGATGGCATGAATTTCAAAGGATCTGGAATTTTTTGAAGGAGGAGGGAAGAGAATTGAATTGAAAATACAATAGGACATCTACCTGACTTCAAGCCCTCTGATATGAGACTTCCAGGATGGGGGAAATGGCCTCTACTTGAGAGGCTACAGATGAAGTACAAACACTTGCAGGGGACAAGCAATCTTCCATTAGGACACGATATAGAGAGACTTTACTAAAAAGGACAAAGATACAGAACTTGCCGATGACAGATCCTAGTCTCAGGGTACAGAATGTAAATGTTGGGAAAAAGATAGGGAATGAGAAAATGGAGATAGTACTTACCTTGTAGGATTATTGCAAATCTGAGAGATAGTTTAAGTAAAGTGGCCAGTAGAGTGTCTGGTGAAGACGATGATGATGATGATGACAATCACAACAATGACGGTAATCACCAGAAGGACGAGAGATAAAGGCGAAGCATAGGTAATATCGAAAGAAGCACTGGTCTAGGAATCAAGTGTTCTTGAATCTCATCCTGGCTCTACTATTAACTAGCTGTGCGGACAAATCAATCACCTTTTCTCTCTGGGCCTACGTTTTCCTTCTGTAAAATAAAAGGATTGGATAACTCTGAGATGGCAAGGTGGCCATGCATAAAATGTACGATAATTTTCTATAAAGCACTTTTTCAAAATATGTATATTTGATGTTCCCTACTCCCGTCCCAAGAGGTCAAATGTCATTCTTGGGGGGTAAAGACCCAGAAATGTGTATTTTGGAAAAGTTTCCCAGGTGATTTAATAAATGCTTCCCCTACTAACCTTATTTTCTTTCTTTAGGGAATAGCTTTGCCAAGAAGCTAGTCTTTCTTTTCCTAAAGGCCATCGCTCAGAAAATGATAGTGAGAAGGATACAGTTTGTCAGTCAGTGGTAGGTCAGAGCATTTATCAGAAAGGACCAGACGTCCTGAGCTCTGCCCTTAGTGGGCAGATGGCCAAAGAGTAGGCAGTAGTATTGTTACAGCTTCATTCTTTGGGCACTTGCCCATTCAAATGCGAAAAAGGAGAATCGAATCAGCTAGTTTTGTTTTTAGGTCAGAACACACCATTTGTTGTTGACCAGTCCAGGCATTGGCTACCCTTGAGGAAGGGGCCCCTTGACCGGTCGTTGGGGTAACACATAGGAAGAACAGGTGCAGTAGTTGGGGAGTGAACCCAGCACGCAGAGCACAGACCTATGTCTTAGTCATCCTTGTATCCCTGTTGGTGTTGTTAGGTGCTGTTGAGTCAATTCCGACTCAAAGTGACCCCATGTGACAGAGTAGAACTACCCTACAGGAATTTCTAGCCAGTAATCTTTTTGGAAGGGGTCCTGGTGGCACAGCGGTTAAGTGCTCCGAAGGGTCAGCATTTGGAACCCACCAGCTGCTCTGCGGGAGAAAGATGTGGCAGTCTGCTTCCATGAAGATTACAGCCTTGGAAATCCTATGGGGCAGTTTTATTCTGTCCTATAGGGTTGCTATGAGTCGGAATCCACTCAACGGCAACAGGTTTTTTTTTTCTTTTTTAATCTTTACAGGAGAAGATGGCCAAGTCTTTTCTCCCATGGAGCCACTGGGTGGGTTTGAACTGCCAACCTTTTGGTTAGCAGCTGAGCGCTTAGCTGTTGCGCCACTAGGGCTCCATCCTGTATCTCTAGTGCCTAGAAACGTGCCCAGCACATGGCAAGGACTCTGTAAATACTTGTAATCTAAGGAAAAGCAGCAATGGATTAAAAGGGCAGCAATATCGGGGAATTAATTTGGTTTTCAACTGCAGGAAAGAGAATGGCTGCAAGAGGACTATAATCTTATGCCGAGCTAGACTAACTTTGAAGTCAAGGGCCAAAATAAAATCACCAACATGCAAGGAATTGAAAGATTACCACTCACAGGCTCTCTTTGAGCAAATATTTCTAGCAAAAAGAGAAATGGACCTAAGAAAGTGGTAAACAAATAAACTTGTTTTAGTTAAACCTATGAAGTTGTTGATAGCATAATACAAAAATAATAGCAGTCTAGAACTAAAATCTCAATAGTCTCAACATAGTGGAATTGGAATAGGAAGGACAGGGAGAAATTGAAAGCAGGTGAAGTTTGAAATTACATCAAATCAATAGATAACTTTTCAGAGAGTGCATAGAGATATTTATGAATGCTAGATATTCATAAAAGATATATTCTGTGTTTCAGTCTGTGGTACATAGGATTGCTATAAGTCAGAACTGACTTAACAGCACCTAACAACAACAAGCATGTGTGTAAAATATAAGGATAATCACAAGAATAATAGAAATAAAATGTATTATGCCCAAACTACTGGAGGAAAAAAACTCAAAGAACTTAAAATAAGTGAAACAAATGATAAAAAATAATGGGCAAACTAACAAAGATAAAGAAAGTAGATTAAATGGAAAACAAAATAAGAATGTAGAAAGACATCCACTCATATCAGTAATCACATTATAGGTAAATGGCTAAATTTCCCCATTTTACAGAGATTTATAGGTTTGGTAAAATAATAAAATTTAGTGTGGATTGTGATGCAAAAATGTTGGGACGCCGTTCTAGGGTATATACTAAGTGGTGAAATTTCTGAGTCAAAGGGTGTGTGCATTTTGGGTTTTACTAGATATTGCCAAATTGCTCTCCAAATTAATCGTATCAATTTATATTCCCACTGATGTGTGTCAGAATTTTCATTGCCAATTCTTGATATTTTTAGAATTTAAAATTTCTGCCAATATAACAAGTGTAAAATGTTATTTCATTGTTATTTGATTATGCGTTTCCTTGACTACTAATAAGGTTGAACATCTTTACATGTATTTATTGGCCATTCCATAAATAAGTTTTGTCTGTTCTGGAATGCTACATAAATGGTATCATGCAGCAAATACTCTGGCTTCTTTCACTCAGCATAGTAATTTTGCTGTGCATCCATGCTATTTGTTGTGTGTAGCAGTGGTTCTTTCCTTCATGTATGGATGTATGTATACATGTATGTATTTGCTGAGTAATATCTCTTTGTATGGATAAACTACTGTTGGTTATTCCAGTCTTCCTATTGATGGACATTTGGGTGGTTTTCAGTTTTGGTCTATTGCAAATAAAGCTAATATAAACATTCTTGTACAAGTATTTTTCTGGACATATGCATTCATTTCTCTTGGGTCTATACCCAGTAATAGATTTGCTGGGTTGTAGGGTAGGGGTATGTTTAATTTTACTAGAAACTGCCAAACTATTTTCCAAAATGCTTGTGCCGTTTTACATTTTCATCAGCAATGTATGAGAATATTTTTACTCCATTCTTCACCAACATTTGATGCTGTGTCTTTTAAATGGCAGCCATTTTAGAAGGTATCAAATGGTATCTCATTGTGGTTTCAGTTTGCGCTTCCCTGATGACTAGTGATGTTGAGCATCTTTTCACATGCTTAATGGCCATTCAGATACCTTCTTTTGTGAGATGCCTGTTCAAATTTTTGCCCATTTTATAATGCGCTGTTTGTCTTTTCATTATTGTTTGTAGGAGTTCTTGATATATTCTAGATATATCTATGAGGAAATTTTAACACAGATTCCTAAATAACTTCCAGGTTAAAGAAGAAATCTTACTGAAATTACAAACAACCTGGGAATAAATGAAAATGTGAATGCAACATTAAAAAAAAAAAAAAAAAGCCTATGTGATGCTTACCAAATTATACTTAGAGGACATTTTATAGCTTTAAATGTCCTAATTAGACAATGAGAAAGATTTAAGAAAATGAGCTAAGCTCATGACTCAAGAAGCTATATAACAAATAATAAAATAAACCTCCAAAAGTAGAAAGAAACAATTAATAAACATGTGAAATGCAGGGGATTAATGAAGTAAAAGGAAAAAATTGATTACGGCCTTGAAACTCCAACTATGAAAAAGGAGAAAATTCCAGAAACAAATTAGAAATAAGGAGAAATAATATCCAGTTAGAAGTTTTAGAAAATAAAAACATACCAGGTTCAATTTCATTACAGTAAGTTTGAAAATCCAGCTTAAAAAATGGATGATTTTTCTAGGTAAATAAATTCAATAAATTCTAAAACTGACTAAAGAAAGACAAACAACTACAGAAACATTGAAAAGTTAGTCAAAGGCAGTCATGAAGCCCAGATCCCCAAGGAATAGATAATTTTTTGATTGTATAACTTCCTTCAGAATATAGAATAAAATTGGAAGTTTCTCAGCTCATCTATGAGGTTTGTATAACCGTATACCAAGACTAAACAATGATATCATGAGAAAAGAAAACTATAGATCAAACACATCTATGAAGAAAGATACAAAACTCCTAAATAAACATTAGCAGATTAAATCCATTTGTATGTTAAAAGAATAGAATGTCTTAACTAAATAGGGTTTATCCTTGGAATGCCAGATTATTTCAACATTAGGAAATCTATTAATGTAATTCATTTGATCAAAAATGAAGAAAGAAAAATCATAACATCATCTTGATAGATTTAGAAAAAAACTGAAAATAAATTCAACAAAGATCCATTTATGATTTATAAAACACTTAACAAAATAGAGAATAAAATAAAAGATCCTCATTTTAATAAAGCAAAGAAGTTCTACACAAATATCATACTCAATGATGAATCACTAGTTTGAAACCTGAAACAAAGACAAGAAGACACTAACACTATTATTACTCAACATACCAACTAATGGAATAAAACAATAAAAAAAAAAGTATAAATATTGAAAAAGTAGAGACAAGACTGTTTTTACTTGCAGACAATATAATTGTCTATCTAGAAAATCCATGCAAATCAACTGAAAAATGACTTAAACTAATAAGATAATTCAGCAAGTTGGCCAGATAATATATCTCATTACGAATGGATTGTGAAAATGTCATGAGGAAAAAAAAAAAGATGACATTTGTAAGACTGTAAGGTACCTAGAAATAAACTTAATGAGACATGCGTAAGACCTATACTGAAAAAAAAAAATCAATTTTGGGTAAATTTAAGGAAACTTCATGAAGAATTGCTTAGGTATTAATGTAGAAGGAGTTATGCTGGGGACCTGTCTGGGTGAGATGGGTCCAGATTGTAATATCTGACCAATGACTTCCCACTAGTGTTTAAGCACTCTGCTGCTAACTGAAAGTTTGATGGTTTGAACCCACTCCTCGACTCTGAGGGAGAAAGACCTGTTGATCTGCTTGCATAAAGATTATAGCCAAGAAAACCATGGGGCAGTTCTTCTCTGTCACATGGGATCATTATGAGTCCGAATCAGCTCTGCAGCACCTGGCAACAACCACCACAACAACAGCATTGTTCTTTGGATCTGATTTATAGGTTTTACTATCCCTTGAAATTGTTCTAGTTTCTAGAAAGAAATAAAGTGGACTGGAAGGGTGAAGATAGCTCCTGGCTGGTCTTGAGACAACAGGAAAAGACTGAGATTGGTTGTAACATGCTTTGGCAATACCAGTGATCATGGGAGCCATGGAACTAATACTATTGAAGAGTGCAGGGTGTTTGGAGGAACTCTTGTTTTCTGGTTATGCTGGGATATTTTCCCCATATCTCTTGTGGACCAAGTGCGTGTGCCATTTTCTACAGTACACAAGCAGGGAAGCATAGAGGATGGTAGCTGTCAAGCTCTTGTGGGTGTATATGTGTGGCCACACAATCTGCATATTCAAGCTGGGAACGCCAAGATATTAGGACAGGATACCTTGGAGGATATTCAGTTTTCATGAGGGCTTTGGAGTTTGTGGGGAGAAACACTGAAGGAGAATTTGATATTTAAGACTCTGGAACATCAAGAATCATGAAGCCTGATTAAAGAGAGGAGATGAATGTCAGCCCCAAACTCTGGAGGTGTAGGTGTTGAGAAAGAGAAATTTCCCGAGAAGCTGGAAGCTTGTCCTGAAGTAAGAGAGACTCACAAAACCATGTGCCTTTCCAGAGTTAGGCTGGCCTGAAAAAAAAAATCAGGGTAAAATAAAACATTCGAACAACCTAACTCTTGATTCCAGGAGAAATCTACCGAACATGTGGTTGCTGGATCACTCTTTTATGCTTATTTCTTCATTTGTTGGTTTGTCCAGTGAATACTGATGGCAGCCCCACCATGTTCCAGTCACTGGAGCAGAGCCCAGACTGAGGAGTCTGCCTCCTCCTCAACCCGCCTGTCCAAGGATGCGGGTAGAAGAAATGTTTTAGAAATAAGGTCTCAACAGTAACCATTACAACTGCTTTTACAATTGGTCCATTTCTGCTAACCACCTTTCTCTAATATGGATAATGGAGACTGTGCGGCTAAGGTGATTTCCGGCTGGGGACAGGAGTCCAGGATAACGCTCCTGCACACCATCCTCTCCACCCTACTCCGACCTCTGAGAGTGATGCAGGATATCACCTGCCTACTTCTTTAGCCCTGTTTTTATATCTGACAGAGGACACAGGCAGCAGCAGCAACAGCAGTAAACCAAACCAAACCTGTTGCCATTTAGTTGATTCCGACTCACAGAGACCCTACAGAACAGAGTAGAACCGCCCCATAAGGTTTCCAAGAAGTAGCTGGTGGATTCAAATGGCTGACCTTTTGGTTAGCAGCCGTAGCTCTTAACCACTGCACCACCGGGGGTAGGTAGTTTTCTGTTTTTAGAGTAAAGAACAACATATCCTGTTTGAGCTTGAAGGCAGCTGGCAAGCTCTGAAACAGGTGGGCTGTTAATTTTTCTCTTTTGCACTCAATGAACGGAGCTTTTGTATTCTGTTGCCTGCAAATCTCACATCCTCTGCATAGTCAGGAGCAGTCAACAACCCTGTCTGATGTCCCAGCAAGGTTCTTTTGGGACACTAGCAAGCCAGGCCCCATTCTCTGCTCCACTTCTGGTTTTGTAACTGACCTCAAGTTAATCACTTAGCTTTTCCTTGAGTCAAGTTAGGATAATGACATGCATTGTCTTTGCTTGAAGGTGCCTTCATCCTGTAGGGAAAGAGACTGAATAAGTTAGTTTTAAAATATAATTATGAGGTGTACGAAACAAAAGGATGAGCCCATTATTCAGCTGTCCAGATTACTTTTAGGTGAAAGGGAAAATCACAGCCACAACCCCTAAAGGAGAGACTTTAAAGCAGTAACATGCAAGCGCTCAGACAGATATTTTAAAGCCACAATTTAAAATTATAATCATACTGAAAAACCAACAGGTTTGGCAGTAATGAGTTTTTTTTCTTCAGAATTCTTATTTTGCACATGACCATTAATGTGCCCGTGTCACCTTCTTTTTGAAATTTAAATTATCAGACTCTTCATAGATTTTGACATAGAGCTCATTTTGCTCCAGCCACCCTGAAAACAGGGAGTTTTATTTTATTTTTTTTAGTTCTACATAGTCTCTGGGGCATTTGGAAAGGATACTTGAGTGGAATTTAGTATATTCATAAGACTTTTAAAAATCAAATATCCTAAGATGAAAAGCAAGGCAGCAAAAAGGAAATACTATTTGCACAAAACTGACGTTCTTTGACTTTGCCAAATTTTGTTCCAGAGGTTAGTAACCTTCTGTTTCAAAACAGGAAAAGAAGCTGAATCACAGGGAGTCACCTACACACAAGCTTTGGTAGATAATTATTCAGTTGACAGTTTAGAGTGCTTAACAACCCTGCTCCCTGATCTCTGAAGACTGAATTCATTACGTCTTAAACAAGAAGAAAATTCCCATCGGGATTTTCAGATCTTAGTGCTTTCTTTAATTCTGTGGTTTACCTGTTTAAGTACTTGGCAAAGAGGATAAAAATGCCATTCTTAACAGTTACATCTCAGACTTTAATTATTCCTATTTTTGATCTTCTAGCTGTAGATCTAGAATTAAACAGTCTTCCTTTAATGTGGGTAGCTGATTTAATGAAAAAAGCCTTTTTCAACTTGTAGACATACAATTTTTTTTTTTTGTCTGTATGCACAGCTTGGATGGGGAGACAAAAGAAAGCACCAACTCAATGACCTTTTTGTTTTACTGGGAAGTTGATCGTAAACATTCAGAAATGTCTGGAGTATCTTGTGACACAGACTGAGAAGACAAGAGGAGTGCTCCTAATGGCCCATCGAAGACCAACATACAGTCTTAGCAAAGGTGACTGTCTCCACCCATGTCTCCACTGGACTTCACATGAATATGGTCTTTGTTCTCAAGATGCTCTGTGAGTCAGGAGGATTGGGGGTCAGTGTAGGGAGAGGATTTTTTTGGTGCTTTGGAATATTATTTCCATAGCACTTACCTAAATTGGCCAAAAAGACAGATTTCCCTTAAAGGACTTTCCTTTAATTCAACCTTTCTGTTGCTGCAGCCTTTATAAAATGGCTACTGAGGAGAAATAGTGAAAAACAAAAACAAAGCTGTCTCCTATGCATCATATATTTAGGGAGAGTTAGGGACTTAAAAGAGCCTCAATTTTTCTCACATTTTTGGCCATGACGTGGGTTTGAGCATGGTAGTGGTGAGGGTGGGGTTGACATATTTGGGTGTTTTGTTTCTTTTATTAAGTATATATCTATTTGTAAAATACAAATATATATTTCTGTGTAAATGGGGAAGATTGGGTATACAGAAATATGAGTAAACACATAGTACCGGAAAAAGAGGAACTGTCCCAAGAACAGGAAAGACAGAACCACTCTGGGATCACAATAAACAGGCAGGAAGAGGTCCAACTTTGTGTTGTAAGATGATGAATTAGCTCAATGTCCTGACTGGAGAGCTGACTGGGCAGTCTGTATGCTCTCTCTCCTGAGAGATGAAACCTCTGAAGACCCTTGTTAATTATGAGATGCCACTGAGGCATAAAGAAGCAATAAGAAAATAGTCAACATTTATATAGTACTTACTATGTTCCAGACACTGTTCTAAGTGCATTAACATGCATAAACTAGTTTAATTCTCACAACAACCCTATGAAGGAGGAATTATTATTACCTCCAGTCTATAGTTGTGGAAACTGAGACACGTAGAAGTGAAATAACTTGGCCAAGATCACATAGGTAGTAAGTCGCATAACAGGGCTTAAACCTGGTAGTCTGAGTGCAGGGTACATGCTATTGGTAACTAAAAGTTCAACTGCGAGAAAAAATTAAATAAACAGTATGTCAAGGTAAGACATGCTGTGTCCAAAATGTGAAGGACATCAGATGTGGGATGGAAAACCTCATGGGAGGAAATGAAGGTAGTGAAGGAGAAGAGAAGGACGAGGCTCTTTTCTGTATCCTTTGAGAGTCAGAATCCCCTCTGAGTCATCAAGTCTCCCCCAGATTCCTGCTAAATGTGGACTTTCTCTAGGGGCACAAGATCTACAGTGGGAGTAAAGTGAAGGTGGTCCCTGCTCTACTGACTCAAACTAGTTCCCAGGCTGACTATAGGAGTCCTGGGAAACTAGCCTTTTGCTGGTGTTAGATTGGGGGGCTTGTAGGGCAGTACTGCCTAGGGGCAATTTGGAGGCAAGCCCAGAGGGAAGATGAGCTGCCTTCTGTGTTACTGTTGATGGGGAGATACCAAATGGTTAACAGATTTCCTACCAGCCGTCAGTGGGTCTGGAGCCCTGGTCACAGAGCGGTTCAGAGCTCTGCTGCTAATCAAAAGGTCAGCAGTTGGAATCCACCAGCCGCTCCTTGGAAATGCTATGGGGCAGTTCTACTCTGTCCTATAGGGTCACTATGAGTTAAAATGAACTCAACAGCAATGGGTTGGTAACTAAATACTTAACTACAGAACACTGCCTCCAACGTGACCTTGTTAGTTGCTGTCAAGTCAGCTTCAACTCATAGTGACCCCACATTCAACAGAACAAAACATTGCCTGGTCCTGCGCCATCTTCATGATTGTTGGTCTGCTCAAATCCTTTGTTGCAGCTGCTGTGTATTTTGAGTGCCTTCCAAGCTGAGGGTCTTATCTTCCAGCACTATAATGAACAATGTTCTGTTGTGATCCATAGGGTTTTCATTGGCTTATTTTTGGAAGTAGATCATGAGATTTTTCTTCCTAGTCTGTCTTAGTCTGGAAGTTTTGCTGAAACATGTCCACCATGGGTGACCCCGCTGGTATTTAAAATACTAATGGCATAGTTTCCAGCATCATAGCTGCATGTAAGCCACCACAGTACAACAACCTGACAGATAGATGTTGGATCATGAGGGGTTGTTACTAGGCTATTACTATTTCATCCTCATGAAGGAAGAGATGTGGGCTTAGAAAGGCTCAACAACTTGCCCAGGGATCTGCAGCTAGCAAATACCTGAGGCAGGATGTGGGAACCCATGGCTTTGCCCTTGATCCCACTGGTTCATCCACCATACCATAGATGCCACTCTAAAACCCTGGTTATTCTTCTTTGTGTGGAATTATACAACCTCTCCTTTTCTGATTAAGCTAGGGTGCATCTGAATGTCCAAAGCTCAGCTTAGAGATATTTTATGTGTCACATGGAGCACTAATGAACATAGGTGTGACCGAAATTATCAGGGTTTTGAAGAGAGTGGCAAAAATGACTCATTTCTCACCTCTGTCTACAAATGGCAAAGGTGGTGTTTGGGGGCTTTGAGTGTAATGAAGTCACAGGTGCAGAAGTCAGGGCTATTGACTCATGTGGTATGTTTCTGCATAGCCAGTGAACTGTTTCATGTCCTCCAAAAACCAACTGAATGTTCTGTAGCCCTTACATCCCTTTTCCAAGATGGAGCATGTAGGCTATATCAACTTTAGCTCATGTGATAACCTGTCCTCAGGGGAGAATTCTGGGGGATAGATAAAGAAAGTGCTTTTGGATCCTTGGAACATAATAAAAACAAGAGCTACATCTTACCAAGTACTTTCTAAATGTCAGGTACTTGGCATGAAACATCTCATCGAATTAACACACCAACTTTATGAAGTAGATACTGTTTCTAGGCCCATTTTACAAATGAGAGGACTAAGGCTTAAGTAGATGAAGTCACTTATCCAAGTTACGTGACTCCAGAGCCTAAGAGGGTAACCATTACGAATACTATCTGTCATACATTGATTATCTTAGACTACACACATCCATTGCAATGGATTGAGTTTGGAATCAGTCCCGCTATCTGTGGTCTAAAGGGAAACCTGATTCCATCCTATTTCTCAGGCCCCTAACCCTTGGTCTCTGAGGCCCTGGGATCCTGAAGGGGGAGCTCACTCAGCCCTTAGAGGAAGGAAGTACCTCATCATTTCCCCAAATGGATTTGGAAGAACCCCTAGGTTTGGCCTAAGGGTTAAAGGCCTAAGGGAGAGAAAGGATGTCTTTTGGGATATGTAATTTTGGATCTTGTCAGGGTGTCCTCACTGTCAGGGGTGGGGGGGGGGCTGTCTTTAAATGCCACATCTGGTGACTGTCTGGCCTCCAAGATCTTTCTGTAGCCAGAAAAGAAGTTCAGGAACTGGAACTAGACATGCAGGTTATTATCTCAGGTGGCGTTTCCCTCAGAGGGCAAAACTACGATGTGGAGCATGGAATTTAGTCAAAGTGTCTACCTCTACAACTTGACTGGAGCTCAGTGCTAAAATCAAGACAAGCAGCCTCTAAGTTTCTTCTCTAAATGGTAGTGCAGAATTTTGGAAGTCAGATTAGTCTTTGAAGACAGATAATTTAATACAATCGCTTCATTTTATTCATTTTACAACTGAGGGAACTGAGACTCAAGGTTTCCCCGAGGTCATTCCTTGAATGACAGAGCTGGGATTTGAACTCATGTCTCTTGACTCCTTTGTCCAAATCCCAAAAGTTACCTGTGTCCAGTGGCTTACTCATGCTTTTAAGTGCCTGAGGCTTTCGTCTAGCTCTGGAGCATTTGGAGAAATCCCTCATGATTCTTCTTCTCAGAAGGGAGTATGGTGTTCAGGCTTTTATAATATAATCTTAAGTAATGATGTTTAGGAACTTACGGATAGGCATTTAAAATCCAGTTCCCTGGTTTCATGGTAACAAAACAAAACCTCTCTTGCTGCAACTCTCTGCAACATGTTTGAGACCTGGAACCTGCCTAAGTAGAGTTTAATAAGCATAACAGACATTCCTGCACGATTCAGAATGCTGCAATACCTCAAGGTCATCATCCTAGAGAGCTCTGTGTGGAACTTCTAAGACACAACCTAGTTTATAATTTTTTTATTGATTTTGTTTGTTTGTTTTGGTCACTTGACCTTGTATGTTTGTGGTGGTTAAGGTTATGTGTCACCTGGGCTAGGCCGTGATTCTCAGTGGTTCAGCAGCTATGATGTAATCATCCTCATGATGGGATTTGTTGTGAGCAGCCAATCAGTTGAAAGGGGAGTTTCCTTGCGGGTGTGGATGTTCTGGCAAAGCTTGCCTTCTCTCCATCCTGCGTCTGACTCATCATCCTCCAACCTCCAATTCTTGAGATGTGAGCCAGCAGCCTGTCATCTGACCTGCAGATTTTGGGAATTGCCAGCCCCTAAAATCCCATAGCCAGGAGCCTGCTGTCTGACCTGCAGATTTTGGGTTCATCAGCCCCTGCAACCAAGTGAGTCAGGAGACGCCTCCAGCTTGATACCTGATCCACGGATTTGGGACCTTCCAGCCTCCACAACTGCATGAGCCATTTCCTTGAAACAATTTTCTCTGTATATGTGTGTGTATATATATATATATATATATACACTTCACTGGTTTTAATTCTCTAGAGAACTCAGCCTAAGACAATATTTATAAAAGTAAAATGTCTGGTTAGTTGAGAGTTTTGGATTAGTTGAATTATGTTTAATTGAGGTCTTTCGTTATATAATGGCTGCCCTATCATTGACCTGCCAGCTGCCCCAAGTAAGTTGTAAAGAAATATTTAGGTATTTAGTGGCATAGAAATTTCTTGGTATTTATAAAAATACATTCCCCTTAGCCTAGAGCATATCTATTGTACATCAAATGAGAACAAGACAAAACACCTTGGTGACTGACACTCAGCCTAGAATATGAATCTATTTAACTCTCCTGCACCCTCCCATCTTCTGGCAGGTTCTGAAGCTGAGGGAATCAGGAAGAACAGGGCTTTGAACTCTTCCCAGGCTAGGTCTGCTTATGGTGCCCATGTGGCTGGCCCTGCCCAGAGGGAGACCTGAGAGCTGCCTGACATCTCTTCAGTTTCTTGAATTTCCAAATGGACAACTTTACTGGTGAGGGTGAACAGATGCAAGTCTTCTCCCTCTGAGGCAATCAGGTCATTCGACTGGTATAAATGGCACTGCCTTCAGCTGCCCAGATCGTCCTCTCTGGGTCTGGTGGTTGCCTCATGTCTTAGTCATCTAGTGCTGCTATAACAGAAATACCACAAGTGGATAGCATTAACAAAGAGAAATTTATTTTCTCACCGTCTAGTAGGCTACAAGTCCAAATTCAGGGCGTCAGCTGGAGGGGAAGGCTTTCTGTCTCTGTTGGCTCTGGAGGAAGGTCCTCGTCGTCATCAGTCTTCCTGCAGACTAGGAGCTTCTCTGCTCAGGGACCCCGAGTCCAAAGGACACGCTTTTCTCCCTGCACTGCTTTCTTGGTGGTATGAGGTCCCCCAATTCTCTGCTTGCTTCCCTTTCCTTTTATCTCTTGTAAGATAAAAGGTGGTGCAAGCCACACCCAGGGAAACTCCCTTTACATTGGATCAGGGATATGACCTGAGCAAGGGTGTTACAGTCCCACCCTAATCCTCTTTAACATAAAATTACAATTACAAAATGGAGGACAACTACACAATACTGAGAATCATGGCCTAACCAAGCTGACACATTTTGGGGGGACACAAGTCAATCCATGATACCTCATAAATAAGTATTTTTGTCCTCTTTCATTCAATCAAATAGAACAGCAATAATTAAAAGTGGTCTTAATATAGTTACCCTTTTCTCATTGGTCCTTGGAAAATAAGTCTCCCAAACATGTCCTTTTTTTTCCTTCCAGGCTTTTTTTCAGGGAAGGAACAGAGACCTCTTCAAGCTAGTGCAAGTAAAAGGAACTTAATGTTAAGGTACATGTGGAACAATGAGGAAGGTCAGAGGCTTCTGGGAATCCTAGGACTGAGACCAAGGTGTAACTGAGTCACCAGGATCTGGAACAAAGGATTCAAGGGGCCTCTAGCAGCCATTGCGGAGCTGTTAGAGGGTCCTCACTCAGGCTCCACCATTAAGATGAAATACCTACCTTCTATGTAATGACTTCTCCTTCTCTCCCAAACATCAGTGGCTCCATCTGCTTGCCTGTTGCCCTAGCTTACCCTTAATTTTGACCTCTCTGTGACATAGTGGTTAAGCACTAGGCTGCTAACTGAAAAGTTGGTGGCTTGATCCCACCAGCAGCACCACAGAAGAAAAGACCTGGCAATCTGCTCCCATAAAGATTACAGCCTAGGAACCCTATAGGGCAGTTCTACTCTGCCCTGTAGGGTCTCTATGTGTCGGAATTGACTCTACAGTAAAGGGTAGTTTTTTTTTTTTTTGTATTTTTAAATGTACTTCATGACCTTTCAGAAACAATTTCTCCTACCAATGGGAAACTCCTCTCTAATTAAAGTTCACATTGAGGGAAGATTTGGTTGGTTCAGTTTCTCCTTCCCTTCTCCTTTTTTGTAAAACATATGGGTCATAGATCACTGGAAAGTTATCAGCTGGTTGCTTGTGGGTTAGATCTCCAACCCTGGTTCAATCACCTGTGCAGGCAGGTAGGAGTGGAAGAAAATGGGTCAAAATTACTGTTGTTGTGTGCTGTTGAACTGATTCCAACTCATAGCGACCCTATAGTACAGGGAGGAACTGCCCCATAGGGTTTCCTAGGCTGAAATCTTTAAGGGAACAGATCGCCAGGTCCTCCCTCCCCTCAACCCCAACGAGAAGCCATTAGTAGGTTCAAACCACTGACATTTCCTTTCTGTTGACAGCTGAGTGCTTTAACCATTGCTCCACCAGGATCAAAATTACACTACCTAACCTGCAAGGGTATTACATGGGTCAGCTTCCCTTTGAATAGAGCATGGGCCTAGCAGGCACTGAGCACTTGCCAATATAGGCAGCATGTATGGGCATTTCAGAGTCTTTTTGAGAGGAGCCATAAACTACCCCTTCCACAAAAGACTTGATTTCATAGGAGATTGGAAAAAGCTGGGAAAGGTGATGTGCTTTTGGCTCTAACAATTCAACACAAGTTTTTCTTTTCTTTTTTTTTAAATTGTGCTTTAGGTGAAAGTCTATGGCTCAGGTTAATTTCTCATTCAAAAATTTATATGCATATTGTTTTGTGACATTGATTGCAATCCCCATAATGTGACAGCATGTTCTCTTTCCACCCTGGGCTCCTGTTCCCATTCATCCAGTTGCTGTCCCTTACTACCTTCTCGTCTTGGACAGGAGTTGCCCATTAGGTCTTGTATATTTGGTTGAACTAAGAAGCATGTTCCTCACATGTGTTATTTTTTGTTTTATAGGCCTGTCTAAACTTGCACTGCAAAAGACTTCTTTAAAGTATTGAAAAGCAAAGATGTCACTTTGAAGACTAAGATGCACCTGACCCAAGTCATGGTGTTTTCAATTACTTCATATGCATGCAAAAGCTGGAAATGAATAAGGAAGCCTGAAGAAAAATTGATGCCTTTGAATTGTGGTGTTGGCAAAGAATATTGACTATACCATTGTCTTAGTCACCTAGTGCTGCTATAACAGAAATACCACAAGTGGACGGCTTTAACAAAGAGAAATTTATTCTCTCACAGTCCAGTAGGCTACGAGTCCAAATTCAGGGTGTCAGCTCCAGGGGAAGGCTTTCTCTCTCTGTCAGCTCTAGGGGAACGTCCTTGTCATCAGTCTTCCCTTGTTCTGGGAGCATCTCAGCGTAGGAACCTCAGGTCCAAAGGACGTGCTCTGCTCCCAGAACTGCTTTCTTGGTGGTATGAGGTCCCCAACTCTCTGCTTGCTTCCCTTTCCTTTTATCTCTTGTAAGATAAAAGGTGCTGCAGGTTGCACTCCAGGGAACTCCCTTTACATTGGATTAGGGATGAGAATTTAGTAAGGATGTTACAATCCCACCCTAATCCTCTTTAACATAAAATTACAATCACAAAATGGAGGACAATTACACAATACTGGGAATCATGGACCAGCCAAATTAATACACACATTTTTGGGGGGGACATAATTCGATCCATGACATTCTACCCTTTGGCCCCCCAAAATCACATCCTTGCAACATGGAAAACATATTCATCCCATCATATCATAGCAAAAGTCTTAACTCCAAGTCCAAAATCCAAAAATTCCTCTTCAACTGTGAAATCTAGAATAGAATTTATCTGCTTCCAAAGGTACCATGGCAGAACAGGCACAAGCTAGACATTTCCATTACAAATGGGAGAAACTGGAGGAAGAAAAGAAAGGATAACAGGCACCAAGCAAGTCAGCAGAACACACTACATTAGCCCTTAAGGCTTTGAAAATAATCTTCTGTTCTCTGAGACAATTTACACAGTGGCTCTGCCTTCTAGACTCTAGGTATTGGCCACACTCTCTGGATTCTGAGTGGAAGCACCTCAGCCCTGGGCTTCAGCTCTGCCTTCCAGGCCCACTGGGACAGCAACTCTGCTCCCTTGGCTTTAGGCGTACCGTTCTCCTAGTACATCTGAGTGGTGACTCCAGGCTTAGAAACACCAGAGACCATGGCTCCACCCTTCGAAACCCCTGAGGTCATAGCCATACCTTTTGAGACTGAGGCAGCTCAGCTTCAGTGTTCCTTGTCTCTTCAGTTTCTGCTTCCTGTGGCCTCTCGGCCCTTGGGCCTTACGCCCGCATCTGCCTTGCTAGGGCAAGTGTTCCAAAGCTCTGTAGCTTCACCAGTAAGTTCCTGGAGGCACCACACTCCACCAGGAAGCCTCCTGCACACAAGCACTCAGCTCCCTCACTCTGTGGGTCGGCAAGCCTAGCTCCACCGATAAGTGACCAGAGGCACCCCACTCCACCAGGAAGCCTCCTGCGCACAGGCACTCAGTTCTCTCGATCTGTAGGTCGGCTCCATGCCATCTTGCACTGGTCTCCTGGTTCTGCTGCTGCCACTTCTCTGCTGCTGGTGGTTCTCTGCTGCTGTTGCTTCTCTATCCATTCAGTTTCAAAACTGCTTCCACATTTTAGGTATGTGATAGAGCAGCAGCCCACTCTCTTGGTACCAAATTTTCTCTTAGTCATCTAGTGCTGCTATAACAGAAATACGGCAAGTGGATGGTGGCTTTAACAAAGAGAAATTTATTCTCTCACAGTCCAGTAGGCTACAAGTCCAAATTCAGGGCATCAGCTCCAGGGGAAGGCTTTCTCTCTCTGTCAGCTCTAGGGGAAGGTCCTTGTCATCAGTCTTCCCTTGTTCTGGGAGCATCTCAGCAAAGGAACTTCAGGTCCAAAGGACATGCTCTGCTCCCAGAACTGCTTTCTTGGTCGTATGAGGTCCCCAACTCTCTGTTTGCTTCCCTTTCCTTTTATCTCTTGTAAGATAAAAGATGGTGCAGGCCACACCCCAGAGAAACTCCCTTTACATTGGATCAGGGATGTGACCTGGGTAATGGTGGTGTTACAATCCCACCCTAATCCTCTTTAACATAAAATTACAATCACAAAATGGAGGAAAACCACACAATACTGGGAATCATGGCCCAGCCAAATAAATAGACACATTTTTTGGGGGGACATAATTCAGTTCATGACAACCATGGACTGCCAAAAGAATGAACAGATCTGTCTCGGAAGAAGTACAACCAGAATGCTCCTTAGAAGCAAGGATTGCAAGACTGTTTCACATACTTTGGACATGTTATCAGAAGGGATCAGTCCCTGAAGAAGGACATCATGCTTGGTAAAGTACAGGGTCAGCCACGAAAAGGAAGACCCTCAGTGAGATGGATTGACACAGCGGCTGCGACAATGGGCTTAAGCATAACAATGATTGTGAGGATGGTGCAGGACCAGGCAGTGTTTCGTTCTGGTGTACATAGAGTCACTATGAGTCGCAACCAACTCGATGGCACCTAACGACAACAACACAATCTCTGTCTGAAAAGTGGGCTTCGTGACTTGTTTCAGTTCTAGGTTAGCAGAGTGTCCAGGAGCCATAGTTTTGGGGGTTCCTCTAGTTTCTGTTAGACCAGTAAGTCTGATCTTTTTTCTTGAATTTGAATTCTGTTCTATATTTTTCTCCTGCTCTGTCTGGGACTCTCTGTTGTGGGACTCTCTTGTGATCCTTGTCAGAGTGGTTGGTGGTGGTAGCCAGGCACCATCTAGTTCTGGTCTCAGGCTGGTAGAGTCTCTGGTTCATGTGGTCCTTTAGTCCTTTGAGCTAATATTTTCCTTATGTCTTTGGTTTTCTTCATTCTCCTTTGCTCCAAATGAGATGGGACCAATAGATGTATCTTGGATGGCCATTCACGAGCTTCTAAGACCCCAGACACTACTCACCAAAGTGGGAATAACATTTTCATTATGAATTATGTTATGCCAATTGACCTAGATGTTCCTGGAGACTACGGTCTCAAGTCTCCAGCCCCAGCTACTCAGTCCATCATAGTGTTTGGATGTGTCTAGGAGATCTCTGTGTTTTTGTTTGAGTCCAAATGTGCTAACTTCCCCTATATTATGTGTTGTCCATACCTTCACCAAAGTTGACACTTGTCTACTATCTAGTTAGTGATTTTCCCTCCCCTTCCCCTCCGGCCTCATTACCATCAAAGAATACTTTTTTCTGTGTGTAAACCTTTTCTTTATTTCTTATAATAGTGGTCTCATACAATATTTATCCTTTGTGACCGACTTATTTCACTCAGCATAATGCCGTCCAGATTCATCCATATTGTGAGACGTTTCGAGGATTCAGCATTGTTCTTTATCGTTGCATGGTATTCAATTGTGTGTATGTACCATAGTTTATTTATCCATTCATCTGTTGATGGGCATTTAGGTTGTTTCAATCTTTTTGCTATTGTGAATAGTGCTGCAATGAACATGGGTGTGCATATGTCTATTCGCCAACACACATTTTTCAATTCAAGGACAAAGCCATGGATGAATCTGGCTATTTCAGAGTGGAATGACAGAGATAGGCCCGAAGCCTCTAGGCCTGCCTGTGCTCCAAGGCTTCAAGCCCTGTTCTGGCATCAAGACAATATCAGTCTTCACTGTGTATATGTGTGTGTGCACACGGGTGTGCGCACGCACGTGTGCATGCATGGTGGGGGCAATGGGAGACAAAGGTAGGAGTGGAAGGGATGTGGGGGATGATGTAAAACTGCCCCTGCGGCCTTTGTGAAAAGTCTCCTGATGCAGTGCCCCCACTCTTACTGGCCTGAACCTGTGGAGCTGGCCTGCAGCTCATGCCCTTTCAGACAGAAACACCTACAGGTCTGCTATTGTTTCCCTCAGGTAACAAATGCCAGACAGCTGGGCCAGCCAAGCCATCCTGGAACACAGCTGCTTCTGCACCATCAAATGAGAAGGGTGCATTGTTTTAATTGTCACATTTGTTGTTTAGAAGGATGCGCTTTGACCACGGAGTTTTCTGGGTGACCTTTCCATAAGAATTGCATGCAAATGTCCCTGCAAAATGTTATGATTCGTCTGTAAAGGTTATCGCCATTTGTCTAGACTGCTGTCTTCACTAAAAGAGAAAGTGCAGGCCAGGAGCCCAGGGTTGGGGTACAGCAGAGGAGAAAGGGTTATCTGGGCTACCCCCTCCATGTCCGCTGGGCCCCACCTGCAGGAGGCCACTTCCATTTGCTTCTGCCCCTGCCTAGAATAACCCTCCTGGCTGAGTCACCATCCCGGAGCTTCCCCAGGATCACCTGTGTCCTCGGAACAGGCTCTCTTTGAGCAAACGTAATGCATTCTCCAATTGCCCTAGAGATAAGCCACGTGGAGGAATCACCCCTCTGAACAACTGAGGCTCTGTTAATAGGCTCTTAAAGGGTTTGTTGAATGAACAACGTATTAAAGGCTCACCCTGCAAACAACCCTATTTAAATAACTGCCCTTTCTGAACCTAAGGGGAAAAAAAAATGAATCTCTCTGAAAACTAGGCTGAAATTAATGTATTACTTATTACCACAGGGAAGTCTGATAACCCCTTATCCCCAGTCTCAGGCTGGCAATGGGAGAGAGATGGGTTTTAAATGAGACATACTCAGATTTAGGTTGCTGAAGGAAAAAGCCTATTCTATGATTTATAGAACAGAATGGATGTCTTGCCTTTCTTTCCAGTCGCTCCCAACCAAATCAGAGTGTTTATTTTCCTTCTGGGTGGAGGCCTTGCAACAGCATAATTAACCTTAGAGGTCGCAGAGGGGCGAGGCGGGCTAGAAGGAAGGCAGGAGTAGAAGCTATTGGGTTGGGCCTGTGCATGAGGGATAGCAGAGAAGGTGCGAGGTGTGAGGGGACAGCAGTGGAGGAGTGTGAAGTTCTAATGAATCATGTCAGCTGTTGACTTGGGATTCACAACAAACAGCTGCATGTGCAGCCGCAGCCCCGTCCTGGGGGAAGCAGGTGGTGGAGATGTTGCTCGGGGGACGGCCTGCCCCGACCTGTCTCCATTAACTGTAATTATGCTTATGACTTCTGCTCGGGGCATCTTGGAGTAAGCAAGGCCCTCCACGAGTAACAGGGACCCTCATTTTTAGACGGTGGTCAGTCAGCTGTAAAAATGGGCCACAGTTGGCAACAACAGAAGAAGTCTGAAGCCTGAAGCAATTTTTCTTTGAAATCAGCTTCTAAATTGCAGGGAGGCCAAATAAATTGACACATTTACTAGCTTGAGCTCCTTTTTCATTCCTGCTTCATTGCCTGTGCTGGGCCTCTCTGTGCTGAAGCAGGTTTTCAGCATGGGTGGGCTGCCCAGCATGGGACAGGATAGGAGGGGGCTCCGATCTGTCTGGAGGGCCGTCACAGCCTGGGCGTTTAGGTAGTGATTTATGTGTGCATGCACATTTTCATTACCAACATGAATGAGTGCATTTTAACCTAAAAACCAAAAACATGTTTCACAAAAGAAACCTATAATTCACAAAGGAAAACCCCTGTAAAATAAAATGCAGGGAGGTACCACGTGCTCATTCCAAGATAAACACATTTTTTTCCACAGTGTAGGCTTCCTTCCCAATCCACTCTCCTGGGTAGAGAAGGCACCTTCTTGGGCAGCGGAATTCTCCTACAATTTGGCTGCTTTAAGTTCTGGGCTATTTCCTCCCATAATCAAAACTGAAATTAAGTGGTAGAAGAAAGGCTTCATGAATTTAACTTTTGATTGGGTACTTAGCATCTGCAGCACCATCTTCGTCACTGGGATTTGAACTATTGGCCTGAATGGATGGCACTCAGACAACTGGGGAGGAATACTGTTGGCAACAGACACCTTTCTGTGCGGGGGAGAGCTTAGGCACTGAGCTGCAGGCACCAGACTGTCAGGAATTCTGATCCCAGTTCAGCCACTTGCTAACTGGGTGACCTTGGGCAAAGAAATTAATCTCTCTAAGCCTCAGATTCCTCATCCATAAATGGGGATAATAATAACTATCTAACAGTTAGCTTGTGATTAAATAAAGTGATGGATGTAAAGCACTTAGCACTGTGCCTGGCATACTGTAAATGCTTAGTGAATGTTAGCTATTTGTAATCATCACTGAAGCTCTACCCGATCAAATCCCCCCTTCACAATGCTTGGAGAGCTTAGGCAGTGGAGAGATTACATCCTTGTATTATCCTTGAGGGGGCAGTGGTGGTTCAGTGATAGAATTCTCACCTTCCATGTGGGAGACTTGGATTCCATTCCCAGCCAATGACCTCATGCGCAGCCACCACCCCTCTGACAGTAGAGGCTTGCATGTTGCTATGACAATGAACAGGTTTCAGTGGAGCTTCTAGACTAAGACGAACTAGGAAGAAAGGCCTGGGATCCCCAAGGAAGGATTACCCAATAAGCAAGGTATGCACAAGCTTACTTACTAACCTATAGTGCACAATTTCACCTGTGAAGTTGTGTACTACGGATTAATAAGTAAACACAATTAAGCCCGTTCGTACCTTGCTTATTGTAAGCCTGTGTGTACCTTGCTTACTGGTTAATCTGTCCTTGGGGAGTTGCCAGGAGTGGGAGGCTGACTTGAAGGCAGCTAACAACAACTACAGTATCCTTGTGAGCTCGACTTTCTGTTCTCTCATCGTTGGCAGAGTTGGCTGGGTCAGGGCCTTCTGAACTCTGACTTCTTCTCCTTTGCCATCATCTTCCTCATGCCCCCTCTCTTCTCCGTCTATCTTCGTACACTGGCAGAAGTCTCACCTGCTCTGGGAAGGCCTCTCTGAAGCTGTCCGTAAGGATCCCTCCTTCCTCAGCATTCCTAGAGTACTGATTAGCACTCTCTGCCACTTACCAAATGTAGGACTGTGATATTAATAGACAAATCTGTGTCACCTCTTAAACCACATGGTTACAATTTTGAGGGCATGAGTGGTTGTTTCTACTTCTTTGCATTTTCTTCAGTAACTAGCCCAGTGCCTGTCTCGTCATAGGTGCTCAAATAAACACTTGTTAATTCATAAATGGATGCAAAAACAGAGACAGAGTGAACTGAAGACTTGAGCAAGGATCAGAGTTTGTTCTGATTATCTCTGGCATTAATTCCATCATATTTACTGAACACGTTCTGGGCACAGGGATACAGCAATGAACAAAACACACAAAATCCTTGTTTCCCTGGGTCTTACAGTCTCATGATGGGTGTTGATGAGAATGAATGCATCGTACTGGGGTTAATATTTGCTGAGCTGTCTTTGGCAGGTAGGGGTGATAGGCCTAGAGATAGAAGGTCACAGCCCTCTTAATAAGTATTATGTGGTTTGTCCTGTTTCAACTTCGCTAAGCTGGAGCCACATTTCTGAGAATTCCCTGTCCTTTATGAGTAAGGTTCCTCACTCATGCGAGGAAAAATGGGATGTGGAGAAAGAGAAGGAATAGAAACAGCAAAACCTCACCATTCTGGGTGAGCAATGGTCACGAGAGACATTATGAGTGAAACTTGAGAGGTGGAAGTAAAGCAGGAGTCCTATTTCTTAAGCTGGGTGCCAAGCACCGTGGGAGCTTACACATGTGGGCTCACCTAGGTGGTTGGGGCAGCACCTGGTCCCACAGATCTTCCAGCTCCCACCAGATCTCCTCCTTCAGCTTCTCCGAGTCCTGAGCCAAGTGGGTGTGCAGCTCTGTGACAATGGCAGCAGCTTCTCCTACAAGTCACTCATGGCATCGAAGTTGGATGGGGTGAGAGACTGGGTTCAGTTTGCCCTCATGGGCTCCAGTTGTCCTTCTGAGTCCCAGTTCTTCTCTGCAGGTTTCATTTTGTCCTTGCTCTCATCCCCATCCAGGTTTCCTTCTCAACTGCTGGCCTGGCTGACCTATAGTGACTGCAGGCTCAACACTAGTCTCAGAGGCAACAGCCTGTGGAGACTGCTCCACCAGCTCAGTCTGCAAGCACAGTTGCAGAAGGTCTATCTCCAGTAATAAATCCTTATTCTAAATCACCCATAGCGGTTCTGCTTCTCTGATCAAACCCTGCCTGATCCAATCAGCATAGCAGATAACATTTGTGGAGTGCTCATTATGTGCGGGTACTGTGGTCAACGTTATCTAAGTGAGCTAACAAATGCAAATGAGCGTGGCAGTAACTCTTTCCATCACTATTTCAGAGAAGAGGGACTGAGGCACCCACCACTCCCTGTCTCTCCTTGGTTGCTTGAGGTTGATGTCAAAATGGTAGGATCCACTGTGCACATGACCGAGACTGGAGAAACAAGCTGTTTATCATGCAGTTGGTACAGTGAAGATTCAAAAGCTGCTTCAGGTTGCTATGGCTGGACGTGAGAGCTGTAGTAGTTTGCTTTCAGTTCAAAACAAAAACCAAACTAGTTGCTGTGGAGCCGATTCTGACACGTGGTGACCCCATGTGTGCAGAGTAGAACAGCGCTTCCTAGGGTTTTCAATGATTGATTTTTTGGCAAAGTGGATCACCGAGGCCTTTCTTCCAAGGCGCCTCTGGGTAGACTTGAACAACAGACCTTTCAGTTAGCAGCCTAGCAGTTAACCTTTTGCTCCACCCAGCAGCAGATATTTATTGCATGGCTTCTGTGAAGTGCAGGTGGGAAGGGAGAGGGGGGAACCCCATATCCCAGATTCTAGGGCTGCATTCCCCTTCAAGGGGCAGCTCAGCGACCATCCCTGGGGCTGCAAACGCTTGTATAGGAGTGTCCCCTTGAGATGCAGGCGGGAGTGTGTTTCCTGCACAGCAGAGGGGCAAAGACTTCCAGCCATCACTGAGCGGCAAGGCTGTGTAGCTCTGAGACAGAACCAAAATGAGGAAATAACATCCAAAACTGAAGAAAAAATATGCGGCAATGTACATATTCATGTGAGGAAAACATGGGGACATAGAGAAAGAGAGGGAATAGAAACAGCGAAACCTCCCAAGGCATACTTTTATAGAGTGATAAAAATGAAAGCTCAACGTCACCATTCAAAGTGCCATAATTTTATCATCCTTCCCACGCAATGCTGCGCTATTTTGGGTTCTGTTATTTTTTCCCCCCTCTCTCACTTCAGTATGCTCAAGATGTCTGACTACCGAACATGTAAGAAAATGCTTCATTTTTCCCAGCACGGATCGGGGACTTTATTATGGGTACTGCAACTCCGAGAGTGCTGCCTTCTCCATGTCGTCATGCTCCGCCCAGCGACAGATTTCGCCTGAGAACAGAGCCCGATTAATTTGCCTGCTATGGTTTCATGCTCAGGAACTGAAACCCTGTTGCTCTTCGTTGTTACAATTTCTTTCCTTAGCCACTGATCGAAGCGGAACAGAAAAGAATGCCAGCCGCCCTTCTGCAAGAGCAACGAAACTCCCCTCTCCCTTAACCACAGTGCACCAAAGATTTCTATGTTCTGCTTTGTCTAATTTCCTTTGTAACAAAACAAAAGAAAAAGCCCACAACTTGGAACTCTTTTGAGGACAAGAAAGGAGATGCCAGAGGAAGTGGCTGCATTTGATGTTATCTTACTGCCGTCTGTTTGCCTAAGTTAGATATTTAATCAAATGAACAATTGAGAACCTGTGTAACCCGGGAGACAGACGATTATCTAATACAGTGTGCTCCTTCCCTCCATGCCCCTTTCTGGACAAGGCTTCTCAGTGTCAGGACCTCCGAAACCTCCATTATTTGGTGCACTTTGGGCTAGGGCAGAGTCCTGGCATTGTGTCACCTCTTGGCCTTCGTCTTCCAGGCTTTCAAGGTGTCCGCTCTCCCTGACGTAAGCTGCTGTGTCTATAATCCTGGTACAGCCCTGAATAGAACACGACAAGCCACATTGTTTTCAAAATGGTATTTTCGGCAATAGGACAAGCCATTAAACTTAAGGAAAGAAGTTGCCACCCTTCTCTAGCAGGGTATGCTATTCACTGAGACTCAGGGGGACGTGGCTGCAGTCAGCGGGAGCAGTCATCTGCCAAGACCAAGCCCTTTCTCTTTGCAACCTGATGACACTTCACCTTCAAAAGGGAACTGAGCCAGTTTGGGCCATTGGTTTGGGCCTATTCTATGGTAATACGAGTTATATTTCCCCAGGAGAGTTTTGCAGCCACAGCAAATGGACGACTGCCTGGGTTTAATACTTCATTGTCAGGTGGCCCCTGCCCCTCTCATTTTTCCTAGCACCTCCAGACAGATGCTCTTACATCCTGCCATTTATATGCTTCTCTGTGAAGGAATCAGACCTAATGCTTGAGGAAGATTTATTTTACTATAAAATGCATGACCTCCTCTCTTCAAATCATTTTAAACCCTACCTCACATGATTCCCCTTACTGCTCTGGCAAAGATGGACTTTTTCCTCTTCCTTGTGCAGGACTGCGTGCTTCTCTGTTGCTTTTAATACTACATTGTTTCAGTCTAGAAAGTTCATCTGGTATTTTCAATTTTCCAAGCCTACCCACAAGGTTGGGAACAAATGCCACATCCTCCATGAAACTTTGGTTGAGCCCTACCATGTTCCCCTTCCCATCTCACCGGTGATCTCCTCTTTAGGATTACTGCTGCTATTCATATGGTTTTCACTGTCCAATTTTTTCCAAAGTAGACTGCCAAGTCCTTCTTCCTAGTCTGTCTTAGTCTGGAAGCTCTGCTGAAACCTGTCCACCATGGGTGACCCTGCTGGTATTTGAAATACCTGTGGCAAAGCTTCCAGTATCACAGCAATGCACAAGCCATCACAGTAAGACAAACTGACAGACACGTGGCTATGTATTTTGGCCTATTTTATGGAACACATTCATTTCTGCATCATTTAATGGTTGTCTAGCTTCATAACATAGTGGTTAAGAATGTGTACTCTGGAGGCAGGTTTTCTGGGCATTTACTGTATGATCTTGAGCAAATAATTTAGCATCTCTGTGTGTCGGTTTCTTCATCCATGATATGGGGATAAAAACAATAACTGTCACATAAGACCCCTGGGCAAATCAAACGAGCTAATCCATGTTGAGCGTGCAGAATAGTGCCTGGCAATGTTAGCTGTGGTTATGACTGTTATTTATTATTATTATTATTTCTCTTCATTAAACTTTTGTTGTTGTTGTTGTTGTTTATATCTCTCCTTTAAATTTCCTGATGGCAGGGGCCCATCTTGTCTGTCATGCCATTCCACCACACAGCACCTTGCATGTTGAAGACTATTTTTATTGTGCTGAAATATATATAATAAAACATTGCCATTTCAACCTTTTTTACATCTACAAATCACTGACATTACGTTTACCATGTTGTGCAGCCATCACCACTATTTGTTTCCAAATTTTCATCACCCTTAACAGAAACTCAGTGCCCCTCAAACAATACCTCCCCATTTCCCCCTCCCGCCTGCCTCTAATAACCACTGATAAACTTTTGTTTCTGTGCATCTGTCTATTCTATATATTTCATATAGGTAGGATCATAATAATATTGAAGTAGTCAAGGATTTCATTTTATTTGGATCCACAATCAATGCCCATGGAAGCAGCAGTCGAGAAATCAAACGACATACTGCGTTGGGTAAATCTGCTGCAAAAGACCTCTTTCAAGTGTTAAAAAGCATAGATGTCACTTTGAGGACTAAGGTGCACCTGACCCAAATCATGGTATTTTCAAACGTCTCATATGCATGTGAAAGCTGGACAATGAATAAGAAAGACTGAAGAAGAATTGATGCCTTTGAATTATGGTGTTGGCGAAGAATATTAAATATACCACGGACTGCCAGAAGAATGAACAAATCTGACTTGGAAGAAGTACAGCTAGAATGCTTATTAGAAGCAAGGATGGTGAGACTTCGTCTCTGTCATGGTTTGACTTATGTCCCCCAGAAAACGTGTGTATCAATTTGGCTGGGCCATGATTCCCAGAATTGTGTGGTTGGCCTCCATTTTGGGATTGTAATTTTATGTTAAAGAGGATTAGGGTGGGATTGTAACACCACCTTTACCCAGGTCACATCCCTGATCCAATGTAAAGGGAGTTTCCCTGGGGTGTGGCCTGCACCACCTTTTATCTCTCAAGAGATAAAAGGAAAGGGAAGCAAGCAGAGAATTGGGGAACCTCATACTATCAAGAAAGCAGTGCTGGGAGCAAAGCACGTCCTTTGGACCGGGGTCCCTGCACAGAGAAGCTCCTAGTCCGGGGGAACACTGAAGAGAAGAAGGCCGACAGAGAGAAAAAGCCTTCCCCTGGAGCTGACCCCCTGAATTTGGACTTTTAGCCTACTTTAACTGTGAGGAAATAAACTTCTCTTCGTTAAAACCATCCACTTGTGGTATTTCTGTTATAGCAGCACCAGATGACTAAGACAGTCTCACACACTTTGGACATGTTATCCAAAGGGACCAGTTTCTGGAGAAGGACATCATGCTAAGTAAAGTAGAAGGACAGTGAAAGACCCTCAACAAGATGGATTGACACAGTGGCTGCAACAATGGGCTCAAACATAGCAAAGATTTTGAGGATGGCACAGGACCGGGCACTGTTTCATTCTGTTATACATAGGATTACTATGGGTCAGAACAGACTCAACGGCACCTAACAACAACAGATCATAAAAATTTGTCCTTTTGTCTGACTTATTTCACTCAGCATAATGTTTTCAAGGTTCATCCATATCATAGCATGTATCAAAACTTCATTTCTCTTTATGGTTGAATAATATTCCTGTATACATATATAAACAAAATATGGTATATGTGTGTGTTTGTGTGTGTATATATATGTATATATACATACCACATTTTGTTTATCCATTCATCTGTTGATGGACATTTGGGTGGTTTACACCTTTCGGCTATTGTGAATAGTGCTACAATGAACATCAGTGTACAAGTAACTGTTCGTGTCCCTGTTTTCCAGTCTTTGGGGTATATACCTAGGAATAGAATTTGTGGGTCATATGTAATTTTGTGTTTCACTTTTTGAGGAACCACCAAACTGTTTTTCACAGCAGCTGTACCATTTTACAATCTCACTAGCAATGGATGAGGACTCTAATTTCTCCACATCTCGGCCAACGCTTGTTATTTTTTGTTTTCTGATAATAGCCATCTGAGTGGGGGTGAAGTGGTATCTCACTGTGGTTTTGATTTGCAGTTCCCTAATGACTAATGATGTTGAACATCTTTTTGTGTGCTTGTTGGCCATTTGTATACCTTCTTTGGTGAAATATCTATTCCAAGTTCTTGCCCATTTTTTGATTGGGTGTTTGTCTTTTCGTTGTTGAGCTGTAGTTCTTTATATATTCTAGGTATTAAGCCCTTATCAAATACATGATTATCAAATATCTTCTCCCATTCTGTAGATTGTCTCTTTACTTGGCTGATAAAGAAGACTCTTGATTATATTTGTAAAATAGAGTGGATGACCAAAAAATAATAAGTGAACAACTAAATTATCTACAGACTTCAATTCCTTAGAAGTCAATCCAACTTTCCTCCATTAGTTTTGAGTTGAAGGAAAATTGATAAAACTGATTTAGGCTTTGGATGACACTATTAACACGTTCTTAAATATAATACATCAGATATAATACACATTTTCTTAAGTATAATACATCATCCTTTCCATCTCAAAATGCTGTCTTATGCCATTATCACCCAGAGGCTGTACTGAGATCCTCTGGGTGCATTGTGTAGAGGTGGCATAAAGCCGGTCCTAAGAGTCTGTAGCCTAAACTAAGCCTTATAGCAAATAAAGCCCAATAATTAGTAAATCACAGCTGAGACAAGGCCAATATAGTAGTGCCTGGCATCTGGCAATATTGCTTGCCTTATTGTGTGGAGATTAGCCCAGTAAGACCAGAGGTGGGATCTAGAAGTAGAAGCTGGAGATTTAGATGCCCCTCAGATCTAGGAAGAGCCTTGAGGAAGCCCTGGAATATTTATCATGGACATAATGTGACCCCTCAATTGAGGGGTCCCTAAACAAGAACTATTGTCTACAGTCCTGTTGTTGTTGTTAGCTGCTATTGAATTGGCTCCCAACTCATGGTGACCCCATGCACAATGGAACAAAACGCTGCCTGGCCCTGAGCAATACCCATGTTCAGTTGCAGATTCGACTGTTGTGATTCATAGGGTTTTCATTGGCTGAGTTTTGAAAGTAGATCACCAGGCCTTTCTTCCTAGTCTGTTTTAGACTGGAAGCTCCACTGGAACCTGTTTGGCACCATAGCAACACGCAAGCCTCCACTGACAGACAGGTGGTGGCTGCGCATGATGTACATTGGTTGGAATGGAACCCAGGTCTCTCCCATGGAAGGTGAGAATTCTACCAATGAATCATTAATATCCTCCCATAGTCCTGAGGACATATTAATTTCTCTTAAGCCTGGGGTCCTGCTGGCTCCCATCCCACCTGTCTTTAGAATTCTAGAGCAGGTGAGAAAAAATGTGGTGATGGGAAAGAGAGGAGAGTGGGAGAGAGAGAGAAAGAGAATGAGAAATGGACTGATGTTGTCAGAGAGAAATGACCACAGAGAAAATTAACAGGGAGAAAAAGGAGAGATTTCAATTTTGACATCCTTTTTCACTGTTGTTAGCATGAAGGAAACAACAGTAGAACCTGTCTGAACTATCGACCCACTGAAGGTGAGAGAGGAACGTGTGCACCCAGAGAAGACGAGCTGTGCAGGTGCTGGCACAGACAAGCCGGTTCATGGGGCAGGGGAGGCGCGCACCAGTCAGGCGGGGTGGGTGATTGAAGTGTCACTGGCACCAGAGTTATACTGAAGCGCTCGTCGTTCTTCTTTTCTTTCCTGATGAAACATTTGCAATTTTTACACTGTGGCAGAGCAAATGGAACCGTGACTTATGATACACAATTTATGTAGTTTGACACTTCTATCATGTTTCTTGCAGGCACAGAGCTTTATTCCACCCTGAGAAGTTGCAGAGGCGCGGGGAGGCACTGTGCCCATTCCATCGCTGATGCCATGTTTATGGCAGATGATTTGTTTGTTTGTTCATTCGTCCTTTATTCATTCAACCGAAAGCATTCTTTGAGCAGGGTGGGAGTCAGAAGTTGCTTACAGAACTATGCAGGAAAATCGGATCCAGGCAAGACCGGATGGATGCAGGGAGCTGTCTGGAGAAAAAGGAAGGAGAGCAAGTTTTGAATAAATTGTAAGAGTCAAAATTCTGCACAGCAATAGCTTAGACATGGTTGTAATGCAACGTAAAATTTCCGTATTCCCTGATTTATTTGACCTCTGTGAACGAGCACCAGGGAACCTCAAATTTGTGCCCACTGCTGAGAGGACTCTGCCTCCACCAGGTGATTCAAACAGAGCCCCAAGCAGCAGCTGAGCCACCCCAGGGTCTTCATTTAGTCTGCTTTCAAACTCATGAATACAGCAGGTTTCTGTTGAAAGCAAATACGATGACATTGGTTTAAATAATTTAAGGACCAAATAAAATCTTCCCAGAGTAGGTTGAGGTGTTAAGCACAAATGTCTTGTGAGCTGGCAACTAATTGCCACCCAGATCAAAGGGAGAGCGGGCGGCCAGAAAAGCACTGCACCTGACCCTTTCCTGCCACAGCATGCCAGCAGAGGAGGCAGTGTCCCGAGAGGTACCCGCTGAAGGCGAGGCCACTGCTGCCTCTTATTTCTCTTCCCAAGTGGCTGCTGCAGACAAAGGATGAGAGGGCGGAGGGAACCTTGTCAGGAGCTGAGCTGTGTGGCAGCCTGATTATTCAGTGCAGAAATAGGCTCCCCGGCCAGGCCCTTTGCTCCCAGGCATTAGAAAGTCAAGGCTGGGCTGTGTTCAGCTTGTATCGGGAGCTGCAAGGTCACAAGATAGAGTCTCTAGATTATGGCAAAGGGTGCCAAGTCCCACGCCATGGCCTGAGGTCATCCCAAGAAATACTCCTACTGCTGGAAGAACCCTTTTGTAGGTCTGGAACCTCCTCATGCAAGACATAGGGGCCCCTTCCTTGCCTGAAGTAGTATCATAGAGGGCTGTCTTTCTACTTAGCCAAGGGCACACCTGCCCTCCATTAGGACGAGGGAAACCTGTCACAGCCTAGCCCAGAGGAAATCCCAGGACCCCAATGACCCCCTTGCCACCTGTCTACCACCAATTAACATGACCCTCAGGAGGTGTCAGACAAAACCATTTAAAGGGTAAAACCCTGGTGGTGTGGTTAAGAGCTATGGCTGCTAACCATAAATGTTGGCAGTTCAAATCTACCAGGTGTTCCTTGGAAACCATATGGGTCACTATGAGTCAGAATCGACTGGACAGCAACGGGTCTGGTTTTGGAAACTGTTTCATGCTTATTGGATGAAAGACTCATTTGGGAATGCAAATGGAGGGCAATCTGGCAATGTCTATCCGCATCTTAAAGGAATTTATCTTTTGACCCAGCAATCCCATTTCCACCATCTATGCTACACTTAAACCTGAGCATGTATCCAATGATGTATATAAAAGAATATTTATTCACTGTGACATTATAATAGGCAAAGGTTAGAATCAACCCAAATATTCATTAATAGGAAACAGGTTAAAAAAAAAAAAAGGTTTCTGTTGTTGTTAAGTGCTGTTGAGTTGATTTTGACTCATAGCAACCCCATGTGACAGAGTAGAACTGCCCATAGGGTTTTCTAGGCTGTAATCTTTATGGGAGCAGATCACCAGATCTTATTCTTATCGAGCCACTGAGTGAGTTTGAGCTGCCAACCTTTCAGTTAGCTCTTAACTATCGTACCACCAGGGCTCCTATAAATAATGCTACAGATACACAATGGAATACTGTGCAGCTATGAAAAATAATGAGGTAAATCTGTATGAACTGATATGAGATCTCTAGGATATATTGTAAAGTGAAAAGAGCAAGGTTCAGAACAGTGTATATTGCATACAACTATCCATAACAGTGTCTCTCAATCTTTTTTTTATTATTGCCCCCATAAGGAACCTTTTCTAGCTGTTTCTTCCTAATTGTCTCCCCCATGAAATTTTAGTATCATGTGTATCTGTTTACATACTGTATGTATATCTGTGCTTTACACGTAAGAGGAATAAGATTTTTTCCCCTCAAGAATCAATTTTCACCCCTTTGAGGACCATATCACCTCTGTTGAGAATGCATGTTTGATAAATAAAAAGGAGAAAACAACTATATAACAAAATGCAAGGATACATAAGAAACTAATGAAAATGGTTGCCTATAAGGAGGGGAGGACTCCCTGGGTGGTATCAACCATTAAGCACTTGACTACTAGCTGAAAGGTAGGCGGTTAAAACCCACCCAGACATGCCTCAGAAGACAGATCTGGTGATCTGCTCCCAAACATCACAGCCTTGAAAACCTGATGGAGCAGTTCTACTCTGCACACATGGGATTCCCATGAGTTGGAATCAACTCAAAGACAACTAATAACAACAACATAAGGAGGGGGGAGAATGGGGAGATGGGGGTACAGATGTGAGCACATTTCTCCAATTATTCCTTTTTATATTATTTTGGTGTTTGAATCATCTAAATGTATTGCCTACTCAAAAATTTAAAGACATATAAATTCACTTTTTCTAAAGCAGACAAACAAAACAAACAAGCCAGCAAAACCTCCTACTCTGTTAACACTATTCTTTACACCAAGCAGAGCCCCTTCCCAGGCTGGAAACCTGCCTTCTGCTCGCAGGGAGGCATGTCGACTGCACCACACCGGAGGACTTCCGCTCCTAAACAGTCTTTTGTTCTCCCAAGTTTATATTTCAGCACAAAAGGAAACAGTATATTCTGCACCCTTATAAGGAATGTTTCAGTCTGGGTGAGTTTTGAAGATCGTTACGTCTATTTTAAAGGCATCACAGGTGTTTCAAAGCAGGAGGAAAAGGCGGCAAAGGATGCCAGCTCCAGCCGTTCCAAGAGAATGTGAAACGAGGAAGGAAATTGCCCGTGCCCTCTCTTCCTCCCGCGGCACACACAGACCCCTTCAGGAAAGGACCGGGATGCCGCAACGCAGACCTGGGAAACCGGTAAGGAGGAGTAAAAGGGCAGCGATCCTGGGCCAATCAGATCACTCAGATTCCGGGTCAACGGGAGGGGGCAGGCCAGCTTCCTCCAGCAGTGCGTTTCCTCCGTCCAGAGGCAGCGCTCGGGAGGAGGGAAGGGCGTGCTGACGTGGGTTAAAAACCAAATCAAGCCCACTGCTTTTGAGTGGATTCTGACTAATAGCGACGTAATAGGGCAGAGTGAAACTGCCCCATAGGGTTTCCAAGGCTGTAAATCTTTACGGAAGCAGACTACCATATCTTTCTCCCATGAAGCGGATGGTGGGTTTGAATCGTGACCTTTCGATTAGCAGCTGAGCGCTTTAACCACTGCGCCACCAAGCTCCTCCTCAAAGCTGATTAGTGGACCAGAAATTCCGTTGTGGGATTAACAAAACAAACAAAAACTTGGACTCACACTTCAATGTATCAGCAACTTTGATTTGATTGTGTAAGGAGGCAAGACGATATAAATAAGATTTGCATGAGTGCAACCTTTCTTTGCTTGAATATCAAACATTGTAATGCATATTTGGAATAAATGACAGTCTTTGAATGAGTTTGTTTTTAAAAATGTTCCAGTAATTTACCTAGAGAGGAGTCAGTACCATTAAGTTCTGGTTGTGCCACTCTATCTCAGTTTCCTGATCAGGAGAATGGATGTAATGATATCCACCCTAGCTACACGATAGTGCTGTCATAAATAGTGAAATGACTCAATTTAAGAAATGTCTTATAAGAGTAAGATAATTGTAGACACGTTAGTTCTGGGGAGAGGAAGGAACTCAACAAACATTTGCTGAGCTGAATTGAAATGTTTCTGCTCCATTGAGGGAGATTCTAGAGCAAATATTCCCCTTCTGCAGTGTGGATTCATTTCTCTATTTATTCAGAAATGTGCAAGTCACTTACAAGTGGTGAACTGGTTTAGCTATCCAGGGGCTCGTATACAAAATAGCATCTTTTGATGCTTGATTTTAGGCCCTATTGCCACTATCTTCCTGTTGGACCTTAGGTTTGCCACCTAACTTATCTGTTTCTCTCCTCTTTCCTTCTCTAGGTGTTGCTCTTTGAAATACACACTGGAAATTTGTTAATTAATAAGCTAACTGAGAAAGCAAGACCATGAACAAAATTTCCATGCTCAAAAGCAAAGCTGGAATATGTAAGAATATAGAAGGTAATTACCAATGATTTTTTTCTCATATTTTTTCTTGTGAAGCATATTAATATCCTTGTAAACCAGAGAGCAGTATTCTTGAAGGGGAGGGTTGAATGAGCTCTCCTAATTGCTGTCTGGCTCACTTGTAATATCATATATGTTTGATAAGAAATAATATGTAAGTGGGGATGTAACTCTTTGTTTTTGTCTGTAATACTTGGAAGGAGATGTAGGTACAGTCCATTGCCAGAAAGATTGCCCATTCACCAATTATAAGCACCTGTGGAGCCTAAAGAATTGTGGAGACGGTGAGTATCAGATTCATGAGGTCTTGAGTGTTGTTGGAGGAGAATTTGGGCTCTTCAGATTCTTCAGAGTAAATCATCTACTAGAAAAACAGCCCTTTTTCTTGCTAATATTGATCACCTCTCATGGTAAAACTTCAATGGATTATTGTGATAATGAAAGCTTTCAATATTTACTCTAACTTCCTGAGAAGGGGTGAATGAAGGAAGGAAAGAAGGGGAGAAGCAGGAAAGATAGTCGCATCCTGCCATAGGATGAAAAAGGAACATCTGCAGTATTTGGGGGGCTAGAAAGGGCCTCTGTAGTGATATCAGGATGAGACCCCAAGATCCAAATCCTAAGCCTGACTTGGGGGTTCTGTGCAAGTCTTAGCCTTTTCATTCCTCAGTGTCAGTCCATAAAATGGGGAAAACAGTGGATGGCTCTGGTACTTCATAGAGACATGGCAAGAGTATCATGTAGTTAGAGTATTGCGATTTCATAATGATGCCAATAACTATTATTAGTATATTAGAAAAAAAAAAAAAACTAACCCGTTGGCGTGGAGTGAATTCCAACTCATAGTGACCCTATAGGACAAAGAAGAACTGCCCCAGAGGGTTTTCAAGGAGCGGCATGGCTCCTGGACATTGTTTACATCCACTTGCGCTGAAAGGAGCTGCCTGGAGCTGTGCAGTGCAGTGCCCGGCAGGAGGGCCTACCTATAGAGCAGAGGGAGCACAAAGAGGAGGCCCCTGGCAGAGTTTTGCCCTACAAAACTATTCTTAAACAATTTGAACCAACATTAAAAATAGAACATTTCACATACCAATGTAGATTTCCTGCTTCTCTTGAAATATCAGCCAACCTGACAACCCTGGACTCACATTCATTCTCTCATGGCAACGAGCTGTGGGGACTGAGCTGCTCACCATTCTACCAGTAAAACCAATTGCTGTTCTGTGGACTCTGATGCACGGCGACCCCACGTGTGTCAGGGTAGGCCTGTGCTCCAGGGGGTTTTCAATGGCTGATTTTCCGGAAGTAGATGGCATCTCTGGATGGACTTGAACCCCCAACCTTTCAGTTAGCAGCCAAGCATATTAATTGTTTGCACCACCCAGAGACTCCCCATTTTGCTACACACCCTATCCCAGTTAGGATTCTTCACTTAGCCTGCTCCCATACCTGCCAAAGCCCCCAGAAGGAGAGGATGATAAAACCAGTTCCCCATGGTCTAAGGTGCCGACTCTGCCCCTCCCCACTCCTTGAGAAAGAGCTGAGAGCAGAGGGAACTGGTAGAAAAAGTTGTTCTCCACATCCTCCCCTCTATCTCTGAAAGAGCAGACGACAGCAGGAAAGATATGTTGAACTGCTGAGAAGAGAGGATCGGCAGATTCAGAATTTCCTCTATTACACGTGCGCGCCTCAGGAATGAGGTGGACTTGAAACTTTTCAGAATAGGTTTGCCTTCCCAGGTGGAGCTGTGGCACAGCGGGCTGCTGTGGGTTCCTGGGCCTTAACTGGAGCACAGCATTCACCCCTCCCTGCCTCTCAGGTGAGCCCTTCCAGTTTTCAACGACCTTCAGGACATCTCTTCCTGAGAGAGACAGGAGAGGCACTCTGTGGGCTCCTTTGTGCTTCCGGTGCCTGAATCCCCCCGGCTTCTGAAATTGGCTTTTTTTGCACTGGAAATATTTTGCACCTAGACACATCTGTGTGCTGTTTTCAGCCAGCTCTTTACAATTCTGCTCTTGTCATGTCTCTCCTGGCTAGGGAGGCGGCTGCTGCTCTGCAGCCTTCTGATAGTTCTTGTTTACCTCTAGGGGGTATTCTTTCTTTTAAGACAGGATTATGTAGCACACTCTGCTCAGTGCAAACTGCTACATTCTTTTCCTGGGGTTTGTCACCGGCTCCTCGGATCTGTGAGGCCTCTGCATGCAAAGAGTCTCTTTGCAGATTGCACTCTGTCCCCAAGAAGGCCCCTGCAGCCATCAGGTCGGTACCTACTCCAGGAGGTAACTAAGTGCGTTTCTGCTCTTTGAGAGATCTGCTTTATAAGGGAGAAGGGCCAGGAAGGGTGAGGCAGAGAGAGGCGACTACACCAAGAGTCAGGGACAAAGTGCTGCCAATTTCTGAAAAGCTAAATAACAGTTCCAGAGCCATGCCATGGAGCCCTGTCCTCAGCTGTTCTCCAGGCAGATGAAGCAGCTTCTGAAAGTCTGGGAGCAAAGGCCCCTGCTTCTCAGAGAGGAAGAACAAAGGAGGCTTAACTTCCTGGAGACACAGTCCTTAACTATTTTTGGATCATGGATCTCTCAAGAAGTAGGAAAGCTCCAGACCCTACCCCAATAAAGATTCTCATAGCCACGTACACATACCAGGCAGACACATCTCAGACACCCAGCCAAAGGCCCGCTGGAGTCTGGAGTTGAGGAAAAACTTCTGGTTAGTACATTCATCTTTCAGTGGAGGGTAGCCCAAAGCCCAGGACACCAGCTCTCCACAGCCCAAGCCAAGCTGAAGGCAGAGGCCATTTTCGGGATAATTTAGGCAGAAGCTACCACCCCCAATATTTCTTTACACTCAAAGTTTCAAACCAAAAGTTTATTGTTTGCTAGATAAGTGGTACCTTCTCTCCTGGTCCTAGACTCTTGGTCTGAGGGCAGAAGGCAAAGGCTGAGAACTGCAGTCCTAGCTTTGTACACGGGCTCCAGCTAGAGACAATTCACAAAGCTGGGAGGACATGTTCCGATAACCAGAATTTATGGGCAAGAAAATAAATCTTGCAGCACTGACTCTGACTTTGGCTTATGGTAACAAGGGCCCCTATGGTCCCAAAGCTGTTGTCTTTGAATTGATTTATCACACAGACTGTGGGGAGCCATAGGCCCCCTCAGCTAAAAGGAAAAGGAAGGCTTCCTGGCCTCATTTTGGATGCAGTCCTCTCTTGGTGGCGGGACAAGCTTCATGGACTCAGACCAAATTGCTCAGCAATGTTGCTGCTAGAGGCCTTGACTGGAGCTATCTATCAGCACAAGCACCTGGCCAGAGGCCTGGGACCTGGCCAGCAAAGGGAGGGGCAGCTTGAGGGGAACTGAAATTAGGGATGGAGTTCCACAAGCCTTGTTCTCCTCTTTGGAGTTATAACTCACTGCCTTGGGGCCATTCAGAAAGACAGCTGGGGTGGGGTGGGGGGATTCTGTCGCACTTAATTTGGACCCAGAAGTGGCCTTAGGTAAGACTGGAGAGCCTGAGGAGTGTGTCCTTCACTCCTCCAGCTTCTCTCAGGGCCACCTCCTCCAACCACCCTCTTCAATGCGGGTCCCTCCCATTACCACTCAACTGTGCCAATCCTGCTGTTGTTTGGAAGAGCCCATGTTTTGCACAGCTATTGTTGCACTCCATCCTTTAATCAAAGCATGCCTGTTAATAAAGTCTTTACTCAGTGTTTAAAGCTTGAGCTTTATGTTTGAGCTTCAAAATGGCTCTGTGAGGTGAACAGACTTAGTACGGGTCTCTCTGTCTCCACCCCCTTTTACAGGTAAGGAACTCAAGATTCTGAGAAGCGGGGGAGCTGGCATTCATTAGTCAAATGTATGACTTCTGGGGAGCCCTGGGTTTGGGGTCAGAAGACCCTGGATTCCAATGAGGCCCTGCCACTTGCTTGCAAGGTTGTCTATTTTAAGCTTTGTTTGTTTGTTTTTGTTTTTATACCTTTATGAGCCTAGTTTCTTTATCTACAAGATGGGAGTGACATCATACATGGGGTTGATTTGAAAATTAAATGAGAAAACACGGTAGGTGTTTAATCCCAGGGGTCATGCTGGTGGTAATCTATCGGCAGCTGATGCACCATGTTTGACTTGCTCACATACCACTCACCTGTGGGACCTCTTCAGAGCCACTTATCATTAATGATGACTCAATGTGAAGTCTAGGTGACATTGTCAGGACATTTCCCAATGTCCTTACACTGAAATGGCCCAGCCTGGTTGGTTTTGTTCCCATGCTGTTTTACATAGCGTTAATCCAAAGGGCACTTGCCATTCTCATTCACTTAGCAAATCAATTCGTGCATATTGCCAGAATCTCCTTGGTTACTCTGAGGTTTAGGTTGATGGACTACATTAATACCAAGGCAGACAGAGTTAAGGTGAGGATTTCACTTTTAAAAATACACATTATTTCTTTTAGCTCAGAACTCTCCGTTAAAGGCTCATACAACCTCCTACTCTTTGGGTTTGCGGTTGCCAGTTCTACTTACCACACACCCACTGTCACCTGCTGCTCTCATAGTCGCTCCTCTGACTGGACTCTTGGTGGCTCCTTACTACCTACAGAATCAAGTCCTCAGTCTTCAGCTTGGCTACTCGACTTTACAAACATTTTGTGGGGTGTGCAAACACAATCCATGGTGCCCTTGGGAGCACATTCTTTCTTTCTGCTGTTCACCCCATCCACAATGCCCTTCCTCACCAACAGTCCTACCTACCTACCTACCATCAGCTTCTGTCTAGTAGCTTTTGTCTCTTAGCGACTCCATGTGTTTTAGAGTAGAACTGCGCTGGGCTACTAACCAAAAGGGTGGCGGTTTGAACCCAGCCAGAGGCATCTGGGAAGAAAGGCCTAGTGACTGACTTTGAAAGGTCACAACCATAAAAACCATATGGAGCACCAGTAGCCCTGTATCCCCAAATAGAATTCCCTTCACAAAGATATCTCTCATCCCGCAGCTGGAAGCAGCCTTCCTTCCTCAGAAGCCCCCAGCACTTGTCTGTGTCTTTCATATACCACTTATCACTTTCTAACTGGAAGAATATTCATTTAATCTCATCTACCTTTTTTTAGCACCTCTACTCATAGAAATCTCCTTAAAGGCAAATTCCCTGCCTGATTCATTTTTGTAGCCCCGTGATACCAAGCACAGTACCTTTCACATGTTTTAGAATGAATTAGTGAATTGAGTGAATAGATTAAAATATTTGAAGTACAGAATAAAATAGTGGAACTAGTTTGAATATATTTAAAGCAATGTAGCCATATTACTTTCAAGTTATACAGTTGTCCTTTGGTATCTGCGGGGGGATTGGTTCCATTACCCCCTTGGATAGAAAAATCCCCAGATGCTCAAGTCCCTTATATGAAATGGCATAGTATTTGCATATAACCTACACACATCCTCTTTTATACTTTAAATCATCTCTAGACTACTTATAATACCTGATACAATGTAAATGCTATGTAAATAGTTATTGTGCTATATTGTTTAGGGAATAATGATAAGAAAAAAAGTCTTTTTTTTCCATATTTTTTTGATCTGCAATTGGTTGAATCTTCAATTGATTGAATACTGTATCATTTTGCTTATTCTTGGAGTCCCTGGGTGCTACAAATACTTAACATACTTGGCTGCTAACTGATAGGTTGGAGGGTTAGGTTCACCCAGAAGTGCCTGGGAAGAAAGGCCTGGCAGTCTACTTCCAAAAAATCAGCGATTGAAAACCCTGTGGAGCACAGCTCTACTCTGACACACATGAGGTTTCCATGAGTCTGAGTTGACTCCATGGCAACTGTTTTTTTTTTTTACTGGTTTTATTCCTTACTCTTGGAGATTCTCGGGTACTAGTTCTCCATGGGAATGCTGTATTAATGGATTCCACAGTAAGGAGGCTTTCCTTTTTATTGACCTTTTATCAATATGAGTAGGCCTCTATTTCAGTTCAGTCACCATGTGTTTGAGCCCCCGCCACGTGTCGGGGACCCAAGCTCCATGCTGGGAATGAGCAGGGGACAGTCCCCTGTCCTGGCGTGCTCATCCTTCAGTGTGGGAGACACACCTGAAAACAAGCGATTACAAGGCAGCATGATGAGAGCGACAGGGACAGGGCGTAGCTCACAAGAAGAGTAATCCCCTCTGCCAGGGCATGACCACCACCCAGAGGGGGCGGATCCATTTCCAAGAGCCATGCCCCACTCTGCTCTGCTTTCCCCACAGCAGAGGATACACAGAGCCCTCTCCACTCAGCTACTTCACTCACCGCCATCGTCCCCAGCCCACCTCCCACCACAGGCAAAATTCCGAGGGTCCCACACCATCCCCTCCAAGCCTTTCCACTCAATATTTTTAGATTACTCATTACCATGGAATGGATTCTGACTCATGACAACTCAGAGTAGAGCTGCTCCATAGGGTTTTCTTGGCTATAATCTTTATGGAAGCAGATTGCCAGAACTCTCTTCTGTGGTACTGCTGGGTGGCTTCAAACTGTCAACCTTTAGATTAGAAGTCGAGTGCAGACTGTTTGTGCCACCTAGAGACCTATTTTTAAGTTAAGTTGTATGAAATTGCCAATCGGCAACTATTTTTTACTAAAAAGTGGCAATTTCATGCAGTTTAACTTAATACTTCTCCCTTGGCCTTGGTAACACTTCTTATGGGATGACGGCTGAGGATAAATTTGTAAAAAGGAGGCAAAAAGAACTGTCTCTACTTGGACCCTTCTTACTCCACCCCTGGGATGATCTTCTCAGCTCTTCTTTTGCAAACTCTTCCTCCTCTCCTTCCTCAGGTGGGAGTGTTTCCCAGGCTTTGACCTGATTTCTTTATTACTTCTTTTTTTTTTTAAATTGTGTTAAAATATACGTATGATAAAACATTTGCCAATCCAGCATGTTTTACACGTACAATTCTGTGACCCTGATTGTGGTCACCATGTTGTGCAGCTATCACCACTGTTCTTTATTACCTCTTAATACTCAGAGCTCATCCACTCACATTTCAACCAGTTACTTCGTAGAGAGATCCCAGAGCTAAACCTACCCTCTGTGCTGAGATACAGTCCTGCCTTTTCCAATGCCCAGATGTCCCACCAGAGGTCTTGCCAAGGGGAAAAGAACGTGATAGTTGTATCCTTCTAGGCTTCCACACCCAAAGATGAGGATGGGCGTGGGAGTGTGGATGGACTCGCAAGCCCTTTCCCACTGCTGGGGACACAGCTGAGGCCCTTGCCTCTCCTCAGCTCTAAAGGGCACCATAGTTCAATGGCTCTGTATCCTTCATACAACTCCCTCCAAGAAATGCCTGTCAGGCAGAGGGCAAAGCTCTTTGTGCAGATGGTAAACTGAGGCACTGAAAAGTAAAACAAATGTTGAGCAAAGCAGACAAGAGCCTTGCTGAAAGCTAGGGCTCAAAACGTCTTATCATTCTAGATAAAAAGAAGAAAAAGAAAAGGAAAAACAGAGAGCAAGTTGACAGCCAGCTCTTGTTGGTAATGGCATAATTATCATGTTACTGGGTGTCCACTGCATGCAGTGTGGTGTGTGAGGCACCAGGGGACAAAGGGGGGTCCCTAGGCCTCAGCCAGTGGAGGGGATGCATTCCAGATATTCCTGTCATCTCCTGTCAGATGTTCCATACGGAAGGGAGAAATCATGGTGGACACACCAGGATACATTTCTGGCTTCAGTGGCCTGAGGAATAAAATATTTCATATACGTGGTGGTCACATTTTATGCAACAGATGCTTTTCTGAAGACCTTGCATAATTCAAGACATATTTTCCCATAGCAACAAATGTAAACTCGGGCGGATGTGTTTCAGGAGAACATAAATTTATAATTACTACATTGTACTTTTGCTTTAAAGCTGCTTTTTATTTTTCTTAGCATTATGTTTAATATGTTGCAGAGCTTTTTCCTAAATTAACAGCACATCAGAGCATACAGTTGGGCTTCTTCAAGGCATTTTACCAAATCTAACCTACCTTGAAAGGTTATTGATTTGGGGGCACTTTTTGGAGTCCCTGGGTGGCACAGTTAAGTGCTTGACTACTAACTGAAAGGTTAGTGGTTTGAACCTAACCAGAGACACCTCAGAAGAAAGGCCTGGTGATCCGCTTCGGGAAGGTCACAGCCTCAAAAACTCTATGAAGCAGTTCTACACTGCACACATGGGGTCACCTAGGGATGCCTGCACACTTGAGATCACCATGAATCAGAATTGACTTGACAGCAACTGGTTTTTTGGTTTGACCAGCTTTAGCATGAGCAGCCCCATTGAGTGATCTTTTAGATGATACTGCTACCATATATATATATATATATATACATATATATATATATATATATTTTTTTTTTTTTAATTGTGATTTAAGTGAAAGTTTACAGAGCAAGTCAGCCTCTCATTAAACAGTCAATACACCAATTGTTTCGTGACATTCGTTGCCAACCGCGCATGAGTCAGCACTCTCCCACCCCACCTTCCCTGTTTCCATTCATACAGTTTTCCTCTCCCTTCCTGTCTTCTAGTCCTTGCTTTTGGACTAATATGCCCATTGGTCTTGTATATAGTTTTTTTTTTTTTAATTGTCGTACTTTAAGTGAAAGTTTACAATTCAAGTTAGTGTCTCATACAAAAATTTATACATGCATTGTTATGTGACCCTAATTGCTCTCCCTATACTGTGACAGCACACTCCTCCTTTCCACTCCTGATTTCCCGTGTCCATTCAACCAGTCCCTAACCCTCTCTGCCTTCTCATCTCACCTCTGGACAGGAGCTGCCCATTTAATCTCATGTGTCTACTTGAGCTAAGAAGCACGCTCTTCACGCGTATCATTTTATGTCTCATAGTCCAGTCTAATCTTTGTCTGAAGAGTTGGCCTCGGGACTTGTTTTAGTTCTGGGTTGACAGAGAATCCGGGAGCCATGGTCTCTGGGGTTACTCCAGTCTCAGACCATTAAGTCTGTTCTTTTTACTAGTATATGAGTTCTGCACGCCACTTTTCTCCTGCTCCATCAGGGACTGCTACCATATTTTTAAAAGATAATGAATTATAACAGTGAAGACTAAAATATTAGCAAAACACTCACGAAGATACTAGCAAACTCTTTGATATGTGGAAACAAGGAAGAGGTTCACAGAATACAGATACTGAGAGGGAATGGCAGGTATTTCTGTGGCCTAGCATGTGTGAAAAGCATAAACTGTTTCCAAGGCCCTCTGAAATGATGCAGTTCTCGATGAATTTTTTTTTCTTTCTTTTAGTTTTGGAGGATTCACATTAATTCCAATTTTGATAACGTGAGACTTTACCAATATTATTTTATGTCACATGGCTTCAGATTTGTACAGTTAAGATTTTTATAAAATGTGATCACACTGTACTAACTAACTGGGGTTTCTTGTGCCTGACAACTTGCATTGCAGATGTAAGGAGATGGTGGTAAGGAGTGCTACAGGGTGGGCTGGGCCTGGGAAGCAGCTGGTGGTAAAAGGAGGTGGCTTTTCCCCTTCCAGTGCCCTGCTGGTTGGTCTTCTCTCCAAATATGGAGGTGATAAAAGCTCATTAACTGCCTCTTCTACTGGCAAACCCCACCAGAAAACACCCCAGGAGGGATATTCCAGGTGTGTGGATTCCCTAAATAGTTCTAGGGCAGTGATTCTCAAAATGTGGTCCTTGATCAGCAGCATCAGCATTTCCTGGGGGGTCCTGTTGGAATGCACAATCTGATTCAGTAGGGCTAGGGTGGGGCCTGAGAGATTTCTAACAGCTCCCAGGGACTACAGATGCTACTGGTGCATGAGTAGCCAGGCTCTAGGGTGTTTTTCGGGTCCATATGCCCCCCACCCCCATCTCTTCACTCACTTGTAAATACTTAAAATCCACCTTTATTGTACAGTTAGAGAAAAGTCCAAGTGACCTGCTTTTGTGAAGAAGTATCAGTGATGAGAAGCCCTGGTAGCGCAGTGGTTAAGAGCTCCGCTGCCAACCAAAAGGTTGGCAGTCCAAATCCACCAGCCACTCCTTCGAAACCCGATGGGACAATTCTACTCTATCCTATTAGGATCACTATGAGTCAGAATCGACTCAATGGCAGAGAGTGTTTTGTTTTTGGTGGGAAAAATCTCTCCCTTTGGTGGGGGAGAGAGGATGAGGGCCCTGACTTTGACCTGGGAGAGAGAACAGAAAAAGGGGACTGAGGAGACCAGATTCACTTTGAAGACTTGACCATTCTGCGCAGGGCCAGCGGAACAAATGCAGGTGGCCACTGCCTCGGAATGTCTCGTGTTTCATGCGGCTTTTGTTATTTCATACGTCTGGCTTCATATAAATGAGCTTTGTTTAGCGGGGTTGGTTAATTGAGGTATCAAGGCATATGGTATAGACCTTGGCCCCAAGGAGTGTAATGTAATTTATAACTGTTTCTAAGACTTGAGCAACTGAACTCTGTTCAGAAACCACTGCGATTATTTTTCAGTTTTTAAGTACTTTTTTATTCTGGATAGAAAAGTTGAAAATCATGAGGAAGCATGCTTTCTCCTCCAAACGCCACAGGTCCAGTACATGTCATAATATATTCAGCTTCTTGGGGAAATGAGATGACAATTCATCTTGGTGTGCACACCAAGACCAGCAGGCAATGTGCATTGATGAAATCACTGTGCGTGGGATTACTGAGATTTATTTTCCTTCTTTAAACATTCCTTTTACTGTGGTTTTAATGATGTTTATACACTAAAAACATACACTTTATAAGGCTAAATAGTCTCTGAACTGTTTCTATTGTGCATTGTATTGGTAGGGAGAGAATCAGCTCATTATTCCCACATAGTCAGGAGAGCGGAAAGTGATTAAACCTTTTGATAAGAAGATAAATGATAGGAAATCCATCTGAAAGCCGCACTGCTTAAGTCAGAGTTTCCACACTGAGCTAGCACAAAGCCCTCCTTCTGTGCAGGGTGCCCTGAGCAGCCTTATCCTTCCAGCTGTTGTCCCACATTGGCTTTGACACTCTCAGAGACTCACACCTGGGCTGGTAGTGTTTCCTGAAAAGCAAGACCCCCGAGACTAGCTCAGGCCCTTGCTCCACGATCCCACAGCACTCATCATTCTTGGGACAAGTTGTTCAATGTGTGTGTTTCTCTGATGCATACGCTCTAGGATGGTAGAGACTGTATCATTTGCCCAGTCTGGTATATATGGACACTCGGGAATGTTTGTTAGAAAGAAGGTGGATGAATGGATGGATGGATGGATGGATGGATGGATGGGCGTGTGAGTAAGTGGATAGGTGAATATATGGATGAATGGATGGGATGGATGAATGGATGGGATGGATGGATGGATGGGATAGATGAATAGATGGGATGGACGGATGGATGGGTGGATGGATGGATGGGATGGATGGATTGATGGGTGGACGGATGGATGGGTGGATGATCAAGCTTTAAAGTGGCCATCATTGAATGCTTGTCCCTAGGCCAGACCTCTAGAAGTACTGAAAATTGAGAGACTTGGTTCTAGTCCTAGCCCTGTCATTAAACTTGTGACCCTGGGTAAGGAATTTACCCCTCTGAGACTTAGGCTTCTCATTGGGGAAGTCAAGGGAAGCCCATCTTTATTAGGGATTGTGTGTGGATACAATGATTTCTGCAAAAATGCATTGAAAAATACACCCCTTGATCCCTAAGCTCTCAAACAGCACAGCCCATCTTCAATTTGCCTACTTCAGGCACCATAACTCAGATCTGGGACCTTGGCCCTCAAAGGCTTGTGATGTCACCCTTGAAAGCACTCAGGGTACTCAGGCCTTCTAGCTTCCAATTACCTCTCACCCAGTCTCAGGCAGGGCAGAGCAGGGTCTGGCCTTCCAATCTTAGGCTTAGTATCTGCTAAGCAGGGAGTTATAAGAGATTATGGAAATACTACTCATTTGTATCACAGCCCACCTACCTCCCACTTCTGTGTTTCCAAACTTCAGATAAAGCCTTGCATGATTAGGTTAGACTGGCCAACCACCAGGATGAATCTACTCTTATTTCATTTAACCCTCTGCAGTTTAATGTAGCAGGGGATACAGATTTTTTAAAATCCAGTTGTCATTTCTCTGGAAAAAAAATGTTTTTTCTTTTCTCATGTACAAGTAGATAAACAAAAGAAAAAAACCCAGACTTCACATTAAACATTCTATTTATGCTCTTGATCCCTTGTCTGACAAATTAACAATGTTGTCACTTCCACAAGTCATATTCAGCTCTCTTTACTTTTGGAATTAATTGTGATAGGTTGATAGAACTCCAAAGAGCATTGAAGAATACATTTGACTTTATTGCCAGCTTCCTCTAAATTTTGTCTCACTCATGTGAAAGCAACCACACTTTGTAATCCTGAATCAGGAATTTATCAAATCAAAGCTTTCTCTAGTGTCAGAATAAATTAGAGCACAAATGGTTTTCTTAAATAATACTAATAAAGAGAGGTTGATGGCTGCATTTTCTGTTTCAAATATGAAATTATATTATTTACATGGGTTTATTTTTAGCAGGTCCTTTACCTAGGAGCTCAGGATGAATTGAATTCTTGGGCCCCCAAATTTACCATACTAATAAACCAAACCTGTTGCTGTTGATTCCAACTCATAGTGACCTTATAGGATGGAGTAGAACTGCCCCATAGGGTTTCAAAGGAGCAGCTTGGTGGATTTGAACTGCCAACCTTTTGGTTAGCAGCCTGAACTCTTAACCACTGTGCCACCAGGGCTCCACTGTACTAATGCTGGCTAATAAATAAAGAAGAGGGACACATCAATAAAATTACTTTGGGCCTCAACAAATCTTTTGTTTAGGAAACAAAAAAGTGAGTTTGAACCCTGGCTTTGCCGTTTACTTACTGGCTCAATGTCTGCAGTGGAAAACTGTTGTTGGATGCCCATTGCTCATGTCCCTGTCTTCAAGTCACAGCAGCTCTTCCTCACCCACACTCCACGTTTTTTTATTTTTTATTGAACTGTAGAAGAAGGTTTACAGAGCAAAGTAGTTTCTCATTAAGCAATTAATACAGATATTGTTTTGTGATAGTGGTTGCCAACTTCATGACATGTCAACACTCTCCCCTTCTTGACCTTGGGTTCCCCATTACCATCTTTCCTGTCCCCTCCTTCCTCTTGTCCTTGTCCCTGGGCTGATGTGCCCATTTAGTCTCATTTTGTTTTATGGGCCTGTCTAATCTTTGGCTGAAGGGTGAACCTCAGGAGCCACACTTCATGTTTTAAATGGGGCCGATCTCACCCTCCAGCCCTAGGTAGTATACGTGCAAGGCCAGGCCCTGCAGAGTCCTGCTGACTGGTTCAGAGCTGGACATGCAATTTAAGCCAGGCCAATGGAATTAATCTATGACTTTTACTAGAATTACTGAGAAGAATCCCTTCATTTTCATGGGGTTGACAAGTTAACAGAATATAAGACTAGAGCATCTGATAGCCATTTTTATCACCTCATAGGAAGGAAATACATTGCCAAGAAATGACAGAAGATACAATATTAACTGAGCACCTGGATCCAGCCATACCTGTTGTAAGTAATGCCTGGACTTTTCAGATACATGAGCTAATGTATGTTCCCCCTCTTTGGCCTATTTACTCTTTCTTCCTTCCTTTCTTCCTCCCTTCCTCTCACTCTTTTCCCTCCTTTTTTTCTTCTCTTCCTACTTCCTTCTTTTCAAACAAAAGGACAGTGACCTTAGCAAATGCTTTAACCTCTCTAATTTCACTTCTAATTGATAAACTCAGGTGAAATGAAATTGCTTTCATCTAAGCATATCTATAACTCTGATGTATATTCTAGTGGTAAGAAACACTTTTGGAAGTGTATTTATTCTGAAACACCAATTAAACATTTAGGGACTGAGAACAGGCACATCTCCAAACCTCTCTAAGCTACGTGTCCAGGGAGTAGTGGCTTCATTGTCAACATGAGGCTATCTCAGATGTTCAGCTGGGTCTCTGAATGGACTGACTACTCTCACCAAGTCAGACCTGTACCAGGGGGTGGTAACTTAATCATTGTTCACACACTGCAGTCCTGACGTATATGTAACTGGCACATTGAATGACCTGAACTTGGTGGGGTACAGGCAGAAAACAATTGTCTTCTTTCTCACTGTTGACCCTTTAAATCCATTCTGTGGACCATTTCTTTCCCAAGCACTGGATGAATGTTCAGGCAAATCCCATGGCTTTTCCTGTTATTCTTAGATAATAAAAAAAAAATCCTCCAGTCATTTTAAGTTATAAGAATAGCTTCATTTCAATAGTTAAAATATCCAGTCTGCCATAATAATTAAAATTTCAAACTTAATTAAAAAATTAAATCTTCTTCCTCCTTACAGCTTGGATCTGGGTAGTAGGGGAGGAAGAATGGTTGGCTTCTTTGCCATTCTCCCCCTGCCATGTCCCTCATCTCCTCCTCCCCACTTTACCAGGCTGCTCTCTTGGCTCCTCCAGGGCTTGGAGATGGTGGAGGGTGAAGAGGTAAGGGGTTAGGAAAGGTCATATTTGACTGGCATAGCTGCAACCCACATTGGTGTCTCCTAGTTTGGTAGATTCCCAGTGAGGACCTTTTTGTGGGATTCTGTGAGGGCTTTTTCCCTCTTGAGAACCTTCAACTGCAACTTCCTTGGTATGAGTGCCACTTTTTCTCCTCTAGCTCATGAACATCCAGGTGGTCCACTTGATGAGGGTCTAAGCTATCACCAAGCCAGTTCCCTCCCTGAGGTTCCACAATGGGAAATTGCCATTACGGAAGTGCCATTTGCCCTCAATATACTCCCTCTCTACTCTGCCACCTCTGGCTGCTTTAGTAAGCCTCTTGTCTGTGGACTTTTTTGGGTATGAGTCTGACCCCAGTCTCTGCACCCAACATACTCTAGGAGACACAGGTCAAACTGTCCAAGTGATTCTTTGAAGTCCTATCTCAGCTGAATTGGTAAGAAGGAAGTCACCCTTCCTTCCCAACCCCCATGCAGGGAAGTAGCATCTGCTAGACTCACAGCACACTCAACTCTCTTCAAAGTCTCAAGGCTTCTTTAATCTCAGTGCTTTAGATCCTCCAAGCAGATGATGGCTAGGGGACAAATCTTTCAATGCCCCGCATAAGTGGTTTGGCACATCACTTTGGATTGGGGCTTTCTCAGATCCTAACGTTTGCTATTTCATTCTTAACCTTTGGCGTCTCAGCCAAGACTGAGATATAATAAGTCCCATTTTAACATTCTATGAGACATGCAATAGTTAAGCACTAGGCTACTAACTGAAAGGAATGGTGGTTAGAACCCACAAGCTGTGGGAAAAAGAATGTGGCAGTCTGCTTCTGTGAAGATTACAGCCTTGGAAACCCTGTGGGACAGTTCTACTCTGTTCTGTAGGGTTGCTATGAGTAGGAATCAACTAGATGGCAGTGGATTTTTTTTTTTTTTAATTTTAAATTTCATGCCTGGGAAACGTCAGAATTTCTAGGCTCTTCTTCTAAGTAGAACGTTGTTGATGGAGGGGTCTCCCATCCCATCCTTGGGCCTTTCCCCAAAGCATCTCTTTGTCCAGAAACCAATAGAATTTGGGTCCTAGTGGTCACCAGAATGAAAGAAGCTTACCTTTCCACAGGAGTTTTTGTTCAGCTGCCTTATTGCTGTGCATGTATGATGGGGCTTCCAGCCAATTTTACCTGGTGTCTTGCATCGTTATTTGGATTTGAACATAAGTTATTGGTCCAGACACCTTTGTGAGTCATATTCCCAAAGGAGACCAGGAGAGGTTAAGCAGCCTGCCCAAGGTCACACAGCAGAACCACAGCAGGAACTCGGGCATGCACCTGCCAGTCCATTACTCTGGCCTGTAGACCTTGCAAGTGCTTTTCCTAAGCTCATCACCATATTGTTAAAATCCCTTCTTCTGTTTCACACACAGCAGTGGAGATGTCTGCAGATTCATATTAAACAGAATGCAAACATTTCCAGAATTCATTTTCATTTCCATTTCTAGCTCTGAGGAGGTGTTAACTTCTGAGTGCTTTGCTGATCAGTTTTCCTCTAGCAGCAATAATTGTTTTGAAGAATTTGACACACGTTTCACCAGGGTTCAGTGGTACTGAGTGGGCAGGGAGCAGCCAGGAACTGAACTGCAAGAGCCAAATTTGCATTGTGTTGTGCCGCTGGAGTGAGCCGAGCACCCCAGTCCCATTAACAATAATGATAGGTGTGTGATAAGCTCTTCCTCGTTGCCAGAAATATCTTTCATCCTTTGGGGATCTGTTCTGATCCTTGGCCCTTCGGTGCACCCAACTACCACAGTATTTGCTCTGTAATTTATGAAAGACATGTATTGCACCTGGGTGCCTCAGAAAATTTAAAATAATTTAAAAGCGTTCAACACCAGCCTAAAATTAAAGCTCCCTAAATCCCTTGCCTGACGAGTGTAATTGAACTCAGACCCACACAGGTGAGACTTCTAGTACGTCCTAGGGATTGGGAAGCCTAGGCTGGTCTGAGGCAGAAGCGATTCCAGAGACTGGAGCGAGAGAATGATCATCCTGCAGGCAGCACGGTGTGCTAAGGGTGGACCACAGTGTTTATAAATAAAGCCCGGTAGAGCTCCACTGGAGTCTGGGTTGTACAAATGGTTGGCTGCTAATCCAAAGGCTGCAGGTTTCAGTCTATCCAGGGGTGGCTCAGTAGAAAGGTCTGGTGATCTACTTCTGAAAAATCAACCGTTGAAAACCCTGTGGAGCACAGTTCTACTCTGACACATCTGGGGTTGCCATGAATTGGAGTCAACGTGATGGCAGCTGGTTCAGCGCTCCATTATTTCAAGGTGCTCTGTATGCTTAACAAACATCATCGTATTCATCTTGCTCCACCTGCCAAGGAGGACAGGCTTTTGTTTCTGTGTTTCATTAACTTTACCCCCAAAATTTGGTCTTTGTCCTTGGTGCCTGAGAGGTAGTCTCTCAAAGACAATTATGATTATTGGAATTTCCCCAGTAATCATAAGGTGCCTTTGAGGCCTCCAGACCACACCTAACCTAACAGGTTATTCTGATGAGGTGACTCTTGGGTAGGGCTGGCCAGAAAGACCCACGTGATGTGATATTAACCTCGTGATCACCTCCTGGTACCGACCAGCCTCAAGGGGGAGGGGCTGGAGTTTGACTCACATAACAACCCCCCCAAAAAAGGCTCTAAACATGCAAGCTCAGTGGGCTTCATGGTTGGTGAAAGATATGAGTGCACGTAGGAGGTCCATTGTGTCCCTTTTCAAGACACAGAACTCCCAGGTGGGAACTCTCTTAGACCTTGCCCTCTGCATTGCTTCATTTGTACCCTTTTGCTGTAATAAAACTGTGATTGTAAGTCTAGCACTTTCCTGAGTTTTTTGAGTTATTCTAGCAAGTTATCAAGCATGAAGGAGGAGTGAGAGCCAGGAGGACAGAAGTGAGGGGGACTGGGAACCCCTGAGCTTGCAGTTGGCATCCTGAAGGGGCAGTGGGAAAACCCCGAATTTGTAGCCAGCTGGGCAGATGCGATGATGCTGCGGGAACTCCAAGCTTGCAGCTGGTGTCTAATGTTTTGGGCTGACTTGGCAGCCTGGACGACCATGAGCCTTTAACTTGGGAGGTTTGTTGGAGCCCCAGGTGGTTAGGGTCAGAGGAGGAACTGCTGCTTGTGCAGCTGGTGTCTCAATGGAAGTGGCAGAGAAGTCGAAAATGGGATTTTGGTTGATGGTGATTATTATCCTCACAGTTTCCCCCATTCAACCCCCTGGGCAGCAAGGTCTGAACTAGTTTGTCCCCAAGCCTCTCAGCAGAGCAGCAAGGCAAAGAAACCAGCTTTCCCAGTGTTGGGGGTCACGCCTGCTCAACCAATGGAGGCTTTTGTGGGCAAAGCACTGAGTCTGGGATCTGAATACTCTGTTAAAACAGTAACAGCAGCAACTCTTCCCACTTTACCTGAGATTTCATTTCTAGAGCAGTGGCTGGATAGTGCATAGAGGGAAGCCTGGGTGAGATGTTCATAGTGTTAGTGGGAATCAGGTAGCTGGGGAGAAAGGGCCCCCAAAGATTAACTTTGACCCAGGTCCAATTTTCCTGCTACTCAGCCTGACTGGGCTGCAAACTGGAGACTGATGAAGGCAGCCAGTGAGATTTCACGACGGGAAGCCAGGTGAGCTAACCACCCAGGTGTTTCACCCCCTTCTTGAAACCTGGCTGTAGGCACAGCCGGGCTGGGGAGGCCTCCCTTCGCCCTTGCTGTGGTGGCACGTCAGCCAGCAAGCGGCTTCGTTAGCTCCTGGAAGATGAGTTCTGGTTTCCACACCTCCTATTTACTTTCTTTTCCTCCTGGGTTGGTAGCAAGAATACAAGGACTTGCCCTTTTTGCTTTAAAAGTCACAAACCTGGGAGCTGGAAGGACTACCATCTTTTTGGTGGGGCAAGTCCCAAAAAAGCGGGTGGCATGGAAGCCAAGTGCCAAGCAAAAGTTTAGTTGTCATCTGGAGCCTTGAAATTTTTATAGTGACTCAGCAAAGCTGTCTACATAAAATTTTATCAATTATGCATCATAAATAAGTCATTTAAATGCACAATATACTAACTGAATATTGCTTAAAGTGATAGCAATATAGGGTAATTACAAACCTCACCCCCATCCCCTTTCAAAATGCAGAGGCAAGCAGAATGGACTGCCCTTAAGAGGCCTTGCACTCGGGGGTGGAAAAATGCCCAGTATGTAGATACGTCAGGCAGTGGGGAGGTGAGGATGTTTACACTCCTCAGTCTGTCTCTGTACCTGTCTTTCTCTGCCTGTCGTCCTGTGGTTGCAGAAATCTGGATGCAGCAAATTCACATTTCTCCTCTCTGTGGAGTTTTTGAGTCCAGAGAAGGGTAAGTTGGTGTGGCTCCCAACAGCATGAGAGTTCCCTCACCTGCATCAGCCTCAGAAGGGCACACCTGGGCTGAGACAGACGTGGATGTATCCAGCATCACCCTCCATAGAGGCTCCACCTTCACCTCTGTAACCCTGGGGCTCAGCCAGCACTGATAGCTTCTAGCCTCAGATTGTTTTGGAATGCTCCTTATAGAATCTCCTTGCCCAGTGTCTTGTTATGTTGAAAGAAAGATGTTTAATAAGAAATAAAAGTGACAGAGACATTTATTGTTGAACAGAATGGGGATTGAGATGCTAACGGATGCGATTCATTTACATGGTTATCTCTAGGGGGTTAGATTACTGGTAAATTTTCCAGTTTTGGCCCCATTTTTTGGTATTGGTATATATTCCTTTTCTCATACTAGTAAAAGAGCACTCACAATAGAAGGAGGGGGTGGGAAGACAAGGCAGAAGTGTCTCTTTCTACACTGGAATCCCATGCCCTGCACTGCGAGTATAGTGGAGTTCCTCCTAGAAGCCATAAACCATCCAAATACTTGGAGCCTGGGATGGCATCCAAGCCATGTGAATCATCAACAGTCAGAGCCTGTCACTTGGAGCCTGGCTGCCAAACAGGCCTGTGGGTTGGAGAGAGAGCATCTCCTAGGAGGGGAAATCCGAAATGTGTCTTCTGGCAGGGGAGAGGCCCCGGTCAGAGCCGGCTGGGAGTGAGGCCCTGGCTGCCTGTCTCAGCCCAACGCTCTTTGCCCGTCTCCCTCTGAGAGGCCTGCTCCTCGAAGCCAGATGGTGTAGAAAAAAGCAGGTTTCCCTGAGAGCACAGCAAAGTGTTCCCGTTTTTAAGGCCTGGAGGAGCAGTGAGCATAGTATAGCTGGAGCTTTCCGCCTGCAAAAACCACAGCTAAGCCTCCTGCCACTCCCTCCTTCCCTCCCCAGACCCCTCCTGGCAGCCACCAAGTCTCCTTCCTTCTGCCGGGACTGTACTCTGAAGGAGGAAGGAGGAGGGAACAAGAGAATGAACAGTTAGTATTTGTCAACTGTGAGCTAAGTGCTCTACATAAAATAATCTGTCTGAATCTTCACAAGAATGCTGGGAGAGTAATGTGATAATCTTTTGAAAATGAGGAAACAAAGGTTAAAGATGAAAGAAACAAACATTTGAATCCAGGTTTTCTGACTTCAAAATTCAGGCCCATGGTTTTATTTCTGGTTCATCCTTCAGGGTTACAGGCCCTGAGTTACAACTGGGTAGCTCCTAGCCTCTGTGACAGGAGCTGCATTTTCTGAGAACAAAAACTGGCTTGGTCACTACTTTATAAACGGTAGCCATATTTTCAGAAACTTAATTCAGGATACACAGTTTGGTCACAGAAAGCATGGGGAACAAGCCATTGTAATGAAATCGCTTCTGAGGGGAGGCTCTTCTGACCCTTTGGTGGGCCTTGTCCTTGGGGGTAAAGTGGACCTGCCTGGAGACAGCTGCGCTGCCTGATACCTTGCTGGGTTTTAATAGGCTGGCTTGAAACTAGCTGTGCATTTTCCAAAACTTTAATTCCTTGTATCTTACTATTTATTGGCCTTAGTGCCCTGAGGCTCTTCCACAAGCATGCACTGCTGTGGTCAAAGCTAATTGGAGGGGGCGAGGAGAGAGAGGGAGAGAGGGAGAGAAAAAGAGGAGAGAGAGAGAGAGGAGAGAGAGAGAGAAAATACGCACAAGTTGATGCAAGGACCACAGGCTCAGCGCCAAGAGGCAAGATAACATGGATGCTCAGTAACTGTCCATCAATGCCCGGTTTTGCCTCTGAGAAGGCCGCTAGGTGGCTGGGAAAAAAAAAAAAAAAAAGGTTCCACTAGAATGAGGGTCTTTGTAATATTTATGCAAAAAGTGAGCCACTTACCATGTTCTTTCCTGTTTCAGTCACCTGAAAATATTTTCTCTGTATGTATTGGTCAGTTAGGACTCTTGGTTGCAAGTGACAGAAGAGCCAACTCAAATTGTCTTCAGCAAAAACAGAATTTATTGATTCATGTAAGCTGTAATGCCCAGGAGTAGGTCTGGCTTCAGACAAAGGCTGGACGTGAGCTCAGAAAATGTTATCAGCACTCATTTTCTCCCCATTGTTCAGCTCTATTTTTTTAAACCAAGTTGGCTTCTGTCTCTGACTCTGCATGGCACTAATATGGTGGCCGACTACTCATCTCTCAGTTTGTCGTACTGTGGTGGCTTGTGTACTGCTATGTTGTTGGGAGCTATGCCACCAGTATTTCAAATACCAGCAGGGTCACCTATGTAGGATAGGTTTTAGCTTCCAGACTAAGACAGACTAGAAAGAAAGAACTGACAGTCTACTCCTGAAAATCAGCCGATGAAAATCTTATGGATCCAATATCGTGCTGGAAGGTGCAGACATGCCAATGATCATGAAGATGGCACAGGACCAGGCAACGTTTTATTCGGTTATACATAAGGTCACCATGAGGCAGAGTTGACTTGATGGCAACTAACAGCAAATAGGGTGGCAGTAGCTCTAGCTCCTACATTGTCTTTGGTTTCCAAGACATATTCAACTCCAACTATCCTCCCTATGCCTCTTTAGCTTTTTGGCAGATTCCGTGTAGCAGGAAGGTCAAAGGCCATTTCTACTAAGTTCAGGGCCAGCTCTGCATTGCAATCAAGGAAAACTGCAGGGTAATGAGTAGGCATTGGACTTAGTTCAGGAAGATCTCCTTGGAAGTGTTTGCACCTTGAGGTGCTAAGTAACTTATGGATTTCCATTACCAATTTGGGACCTAGACTATCAGATGTCTACCCAGTTTATATACTTTATAAATATAGAAGAATTATTTTTTAAATGACAAAAATACAACAGTCCTTTGCAGTGATTGAGACTTTTGGAAATACCCTCTGGACAGACGCTGTGCCTAAGGATGCACTGGCCTCTGAGGATGCCAGGTGAACTTGCCTCACTCCGTCTCTGGCTCCTACCCATTCCTCAGACTGTCTATTTGCCTGGCTGCTCCTCTCCGGCCAGCTCCCCTAAATCATTTCCCCTTTAGACTTTCTGCTTTGGTTCCCTAGTTTATCTGACAACATAACCCAAGAATATGAGACACATAGGAAACCAGAGGAATTTGGTTTAGAATTTCCTGACAGAGAAGACAGAATAACTCAAACTTACTATTAGACACTGACATTTGTTTCCTCATAGAATCTTTAGAATAAAATCAGTATTCTTCATGTATCTGTCTGGAGGAAGGGTCTCAGACAGTCTCACAGGGTCACCTTTAGCCCTGAGACTTGACAAACTGCTGAAGTCTGTCCTAAGTTCCTCTTTTTTCATGCCTTCCCCTCCTCCAGACTCACTTCTCTGGTCTCTGCCTTCAGCAGCCATCTCCTCTCCCTTGAACACAGGCCAGCTGCTGACTTGGCTGGGAGAGCCATGACTCTGCTGCCTGTTTACCTTGGAATACTAAAAAATAAAGCTGATATAACTCTGGTTTACCAAGAGCTTTCTCTTTTCATACACTGTATTTCATTAGATTGCCATAATAATTCCATAGGGAAAGCTGAGAATATGGGTGTTCCTGGTTATCTATTGCTGCAGAACAGCCCATGCCAAAACTTAGGGGCTCAAAACAACATTTACTTTTGCTCATGGATTTGCAATTTGGAACATGCTCTGTGGGGAAGGCTCATTTTTGCTCTGTGAAGAATAAACTGAGACAACTCTACTGGGGGATGGAGAATCCACTTCCAGGATGGATCACTCACCTGGCTGGCAAGTTGGTGCTGGCAGTCCACATGGGCTTCTCTATGGCAACTTGGCTTTCCTTACAGCATGGTGGCTGGGTCCCAAGAGCAACCTTCTCAAGAGACATAAAGTGAAAACTCCAGTTTCTTAAGACTTGGGTCTGGAAACTGGCATGGCAGCATTTACATGATATTCTATTTGTCAAGCTGTCACAAGACCCAGCTTCCAGGGGAAGGGACACAGACCTATACCTCTCAATGGGAGAAGAGTCAAAGAATTTTGAGGCCATGTTTTACAACTGCCAAATTGAGATAAGGGAACTGAAACTCAAAGATTAGTGACTTACCTGAGATCACTTCAGTAGATGTAGTTTCAGGTGACTGCCCAACTCATTACCACCTTCTCTAAGATTTGCTATTTATCCATAAAGGTGACCCCTAAAGCCCTGTTCATACTGTGAAACTAGGTATCACAGAATTCCCACGTTCTTTGTGAATGGAACCCCCTGGAGTTTTGGAATACTGCCATCTTGAGAGCCCAACAGCGACTGCCTTCCAGGAATTTGGAATTAAGATGCAGACACACTGGGACTGCAATCAACTGGGACTTACTTTCCTTGAGTGCCATCTCAGGGTCAGGTGACAGTGTAAATGCCACTACTGACATCTCTATAATCTTGGGGAAGGTGTTTCTGTTCTCCGAGCCTCAGCTTCCTGTAAATGAGGGTGAATGATGTTAATAGTCTATGTTTCTATGAATCAGAGTATACATGTACAAACGTGGCCTCCTAAAGTACTTTTGATGTCTTGTTTCCTGGTATTTTGAGTCCTGTCTTGGCACTGCCACAGGACTGAGAATGGGGCGGGAGATGGTTCATTATGTGATTGATTCAACAACAGGAAGCCACAGATTCTCTCCTTCAGAGTTGAAAGGCTGAGGCTGAGCTCACAAGAGCACTGAGATACCCTCAGTGGAAGGAATAGCAGGGCCTGTCTCAGCCCTTAGGGCTGCTTGGGGGGCCAAAGGAAATAATGATGTAAAGGAGCTTATCAACCACAAGACACTCTGTGACACTGTTTTTGGTATCATTGCTATATCCCAGTGGTTTTCAAGTGGAACAGTTTTGCCCCCTAGGAGACATTTGGCAATGTCTGGAGACATTTTTGATCGTCACAACTGAGGAGATGGTGCTGCTGGTATCTAGTGGGAAGAGGACAGGGATGCTGCTAAAGAGCCCACAGTGCACAGGACAGTCCCATAACAAAGAATTACCCAGTCCAAAGTGTCAATGATGCTGAGGTTGACCTTGCTGTATCCTATCACCAGTCTTAGTCATCTAGTGCTGCTGTAACAGAAATACCCCAAGTGGATGGCTTTAACAAAGAGAAGTTTATTCTCTCACAGTCCAGTAGGCTACAAGTCCAAATTCAGGGCATCAGCTCCAGCAGAAGGCTTTCTCTCTCTGTCGGCTCTGGAGGAAGGTCCTTGTGATGCATCAGTTTTCCTTTGGTCTGGGAGTGTCTCAGCACAGGAACCTCAGGTCCAAAGGACGTGCTCTGCTCCTTGCACTGCTTTCTTGGTGGCATGAGATTCCCACGTGTCTCTGCTCGCTTCTGTCTTTTATATCTCAAAAGAGATTGGCTTAAGACACTATCCAATCTTGTAAACCTCATCAGTACAACTGCCACTAATCCATCTTATTAGATCATAGTGGCTGAATCTGCAACACATAAGGAAATCACATCAGATTACAAAATGGTACACAGTTATACAATACTGGGACTCATAACCCAGCCAAGTTGACAGATATTTTTGGGGGACACAGTTCAATCCATGACATCACCCAAAGAGAAAATTTGAACCTGGTAGTCCACATTGAATTGATGACTTGAGTTTTCAATGCTGAGCTTTCCTTTATGGTTTAAGATTTTGTAATCCAGATGAAAGCTGAAATCTCCCTGCATCTTGAGTTAATCTCATAAAATTAATTAAAATTCCAAAGTCCATAGCCATTTGCTTTGCCAAGATTTCTGCAAATTCCCATGGCTGAGCTCCCAGTCATCTCTCTCTACCAGCCATGATGTCTCTGTTCTATCCCATGTCAGCTCAGATGTGAAACTCAGCTTCTGTCTCAGTTTCCACTGAAGCACGAGCATGTGTGTATGTGTGTGTGGGAGCACATGCACACGCACACACACACGCACACACCATCCACACTTAGCATCGTGTGTGTATGCATACGTGTCTATGAGTTGGAGGGGATGGGGATGGAGTAGGAGGTTTACAATGCAACAGTATTCCTGTTTTTACACGTTTTCCAGCTGCCTCACTGATTGGCCCACGTGGAACTGAATGATATGAAGCAGTGGGTATAAAAAGAATAGAAATGAAGAGTAGACAGTGAAAAGATGTAAAACTAGGTGACTATAGAGAAAGATATTTCAAAGATAAATTGCCTTCTACGAATGAAAAAGTCAAGGGAAGTATTTTTCAACCTTTTTTGACCATAACTCTCAGAAAAATTCTGACATCACAGTCCTGTACACACATCAATACATACAATTTAAATAAAAGTTTCATGAAAGGATACCCTTATTACTTGCAATGTTCTCAGATATTTTCTATTTTCTTCCATAAAAATGCTGGTTGCAACTCACTAAATTGATTTCATGACTCCCCAGTGGCTGTAACCAGCAGTTTGAAAACATGGCTCAGGGTGATGGCCCAAGGTAAGTAAAAGCATCGGCTGTGGAACCGGGAGAGTGTGGTGAAGATTAAGAGCCCGGAACTGCAAGCCCAGGTATTCCCATGCATCATTCACAGTCAGGGGTGAATTATCCAATAAGCAAGGTAAGCATGGGCTGACTTTACTTACTTCCTAATCTGTAGTGAAGAATTTCACGTTTCATCAAATATGTGGTGAAACTCATGTGAAATTATTCATTACAGATTAGTAAATAAACACAAGTCAGCCCGTGCTTACCTTGTTTACTGGGTCATCCACCCCATCAGGGATTGCCAATTTGAAAAGAGGCTTTGATTCTGTAGGAAGGCTGGGGGTTGGGAGAGAGACAGGTGCCAGCCATACCTAGAAGCAGAATCTTTGATTTGGTGGAAAATGTGAAATTGTTCACTGCAGATGATCTGGTAAGCAAGGTAGGCACCGTGCTTACCTTGCCTATTGGATAATCTGCCCCTGTTCACAGTGGTATTCAAGTTCCTCCTTATGGTGGTGAGACTAGTGGATCAAGGAAGTAATACATGAGGCCAAATCATTAGTGAATAATATGGGAGAGTGAGCTGGATGTCGCTAAATATCTAAAAGGAGGAGGGAAAGGGCAGTTTGGAATAAACTTTGGAGGCTGTGTTTTTCTCTGAACGGAGGAGTGTTGGTGGTTTAGAAGAATCTCAGTCAACTTCCCAGGCCCAAGCACCCATGGCACAAAACACTGTGCAGCTGCTCAGCACAGGTGGAAAATCCTTGTTGATAAATTCATTCTTTCAACAAATATTTATTCAGCACCAACTAATTTAATACTCGATCTGCACACTTTTGTGTTCTGTTTTGTTCTTCCTAAGAGAATCTTAGTCAATCTAAATCTTGATGCTAAGGGATTCATAGCTATACCTGGACCGCTATCCAATAGCATTATCTTCTCTCACCCATACTTACCTTCTGTATTAGTACATAGTAAGCCAAATGCAGAAAAGCAATGAAGAAATGTAAAAACCTGAACCTGTTATATAGGACTTAAAAATGGCTCCTCAATCCTTTTATGACATAGATTTTAGGACAAGATTGTGTGAATCATACAGTCTGAGATCAGACTCACTTTAATGTGTGAAAGAGCACAAGGAACATGCAAGCAGTGAATCTATAGTCTAATGACGAAGGACTCAGGTCACTGGACTTCAATTATTACTTCAAGCATAATGGTCCTTCTTCAGGCCCTTTGGGACAGTCTTGCAGCTGAAAGCATCAGTTTACCTCTTTCCTAGCTCAACCCATCTGTAGCTCCGAAACAGCAAGAAATCACTCCAGAGCTTGCAATCTAGGCTCTAATTCTGGTGGCATGGTCTGGAGTCTGTTAGATTGGTGTGTGAGTCCTGGCCGATTTGCTTACCAGCTTTCCCATCTGGATGTCAGTTTTCCATCCACAATGTAGGGGTCCTGTGAGGATTAAATAAAATTTTGAGCCTAAAGTCATAGCAAAGTACCTAGTACAAATCAGACTAATACCTATATGTTAAATATATATACATATATGTCCTTTTTTCCTCCCTTCTTTTGGTAGATGGCATTATTATTCTCAATTCTTCACCCTCTCTCTGGGCACCATTTGCCATATAACTTTGAAGTTCTTTCCACTAGATACAGAGCATTTTCTGCCCCAACTGATGTAGGCCTTGGCTATGTGACTTGCTTTGGCCATTGGGATATTAGCAGGTATAACATGAATGGAAGCTTGAAATATGTTTGCATGACTGGGCTTATTCTCTTGCATTCCCAACTTTGACCATGGTGAGAACAACATGTCTTAAGAAATTGCTGGTCCAACAAGGATGAGAGGCATGTGGAAAAGACCTAGACCTAGCCTGTTCTTAGAGTCAAGACCAGCTGAAACCAGCCTAGATCAGCCAAACCCCAGCTGATCTACAGGTGCCTGAGGGAGAAATAAATGTTTGTTGTTGTACGCCTCTGTGTTTAGTATATAGCCCTATTGTAGCAATGGCTAATTGATATACCACATTATAGCGTTAACACTTTATGATAAGTGCTTCATATATTAAAACAGAAGAGAAAGTAATTGTTCCAGGGAAGCAGAAGAAAGAGATTCACTGGTGGTATGATGTACTGCACCTTCCTCTCTATTTGTGAGTGGGGGATTTCATACCAGAATGAAACTATTTGAAGATGGCACTATCTCCTTTAAGACAGTAATGCCAGGATTATCATTTCTCCAAGAGTAGGGCCAAACTATTGTTAATAGGAAAAACAGGCACATTTCATATGAAACCAGATTGTATTGCCTTCCGAAGAAAATGAATTCTTATTGGAGGAGGTTGTTTGCCCATAGGTAATTAGAAGGAAGCCTGAGCCATCAGTGGTAGAGAACCTAAGTGGATTTGGAGCATCCATGACTTCCGTTTGGCAGATGGCACACAGCCCACCTGTCTCCATCTGCAGCCAGCGAAGGAAAGCAGAGGGAGAGGTCACCACCTTGAATAGCTCCAAAAGACATCTTTCACGCTGGCCCTGCAGAATTGTCTCCCATGTAGAGGGTTGTAGTTTCCAAACAGATGAGCACAAGAAACTGGAACAAGCAGAACTTAGAGCGTAGACACACTGGATGGATGAAGACAAATCTGGAAGATAGAGGTAGAAGACATTGGGGCCACCAGAGCTGATTGGGGCTGAAGGAATGAGTGAGGACTATCATCCAGCCCAGCTCCACTTACCACGCCAGGTGTTAGGCATGAGGCTGTGTTTGCCTAGATCACCATATAGAAGAGCGAGTTTTCTTTCTCTCTAATTCTCACAGGGGCACAGCATAAAGTGGCAGCCAATCTGGACAAGAACAAAGGACAGTCCATGTGAAACATCGCCTGAAGGCTTCAGCATTGAGGCTTTGTTCTCCTACCCCCAACCTTGCATGGGGCAAGGAACAATGCTAGTTAAATAAAGCTGTGTCTTCTGGCTCATCTTCTTTGTCTGATTTCTTGACCCTTCAGTAAAATGCCTTGCTGAGTTCAGAGTGGACTCCTGGAGAAAACGGGTGTGGTGGTTCTTCCAAAGAGGAAACACCTGCTTCCTGATCACCTGGCAGTGACCAGCCCTTCCTTTTTGGACTGCTAGAAGGAGTGAATGACAGACCTGTAGACAATTCCCCAAGCCCAAGTGATCATAAGGCTTATTTCCCTGCTCCTCCTGGCCCCCTATTGGGTAGGGACATCCCCTGTGGGACAGAAAGAAACGAAGGTTCTGACACACCCAGGTTACAATTCTATTCTGTTTCAAAAGTGAAAATCCTTTTTAGTTTTTTATTTTGTTCAGAGAACTCCCACTTCTGAGTTCCTTAGTTTTATTTATCTTTTGACTATTTGTATTATACTGGGGGATAGATCCAAGTTTTGGCGGGTCCAATGTTTAAACAATTTAAGGGGCTTGCTTTATGAAAAAATACAATACAAAATTAGGGACAGAAATGAATATTTATTTAGAATAAGACTGGAAGGGTCCTGTGCAAGTATTAGCTTCATGGTATTTCTGCTCTCATCCTACTGTATTTAATTTCTCCCCCTTTGGTCTAAGGAGGTGATAGCCAAGAGCAGAGCCTCCTCAGAGCGGAGAGATAGAAGCCCCCTCCAGGGCTGCCAGTAGGACTGCTCTCCATTGTGCACATTCTGGGGAGAGGCACAGGGCCAACATGGCCTCCTGCTCTGCTACTGTAGCATCACCCTCGAGGAGGGAGCCAGGGGAGGGCATGGTTGGGGCTGCTTGGGTGGAGCATCCTTCCTAACCATAAAATGAATTGGATCCTCATGCAGAGGTGTAGACACTTGCCAAATGTTACTCTCTGCCTTTTGATCATCCCCTCGGAGGAGGCTATTGTTAGAACAACAAGCAGACCCTATGATACTCCAGAAGCACCAGTATTTCCTGTTCTCTCAGAGCACATGCCCCCTCCCCCAAGCCTCTTTATTTAAGAGTCTCTTCGGAGGCTTCTTTTTTCTTAAAATGTCTACAGTTTACCATTCTTTTAGATTAAGGAATGGTTTTAGGGCTTTTTGTCCTGCTAATTAATCTAAGGGGAGTGGGGGGTACTTCATTGGACACGTAGAAGGATCTGATGGAATTAAGGCCTCAAAAAGGACCGGAAGGGCACCAGGCTGGCTTTGGAGATCTGGGTAGCCAGAATTAATGTGTAGTTTTCCAGGAGCCCTGGTTTTGGATCAATCAATTCCAGCCGTTGGTTATCCTTTTGTCATTTCCCTCAAAGAGAGCCTGACTGGTCTGGCTAGGGTCAGGCATCTACATTTTTGTTGTGACAAAGCACAGTCTCCTGACAATCCCATCGAGATGGCATGCAACGGAGGAGGCAAGAATCTGTAAAAGGAATCCAAGTGCTGTTACAAAGACTCAGGAAAAGGTGCAGGGCAGCACACACATTAAATGTACACTCCAGGAGGAGGCGCACCATCTCTAACAATCTGCCATCTGGGAGGGCTTTCACAGCACTGCAACTTCACCATTAGAATAATAACAGAGTGCAGGACCCAAGGAAATGGAAGGCAGGACATCAGGAAAGGTCCGGACCATGGAAAGTGATGAGGCAAACCTGGGTGGAGGATCCCAAAGGAAGAGAAGAATCTGAGCCTCAGGGAGGTGTGGGGAGCATGAGAAGCTGGGGCCAAATGCAGTGAGGCTGCTAGGAGGATGATGGATCCTGATCATAAAATGTGCTGAGTTTAAAGTTTTGTCTAGAGAGGATTCTGACTCTCAAACTGGGGTCTTCCCTATTAACCAGGTTCCTATTACTTCTACTACCAGTTACAGTTGAGTTGACTTCAACTCATGGTGAGCTCATGTGTGTCAAAGTAGAACTGTTCCCCATAGGGTTTTCAGTGGCTGAAGTAGATCACCAGGCCTTTCTTCTGAGACACCTCTGGTGGACTCGAACTTCCAGCCTTTCTGTTAGTAGATGAGCATGCTAATCTTTTGTACCACAAGAGACTCTTATTCACTAAGCACAATTTTTTAAAGGTAGCCCATTTGCAAGACTTTATCCAGGCAACTCAGTCCAAATGGGGTCAGAAAGGAGAGAGGGCAAGCTCCAAGGAGAGTAATTTTGTCTTTACCAGTGAGTTTAAAGCTCTGAGGAACTATCTCTATAACAGATTCTGGGAGACCTGAGGTGTTGAATGACCATAGGTGAAGCGGGCCTGAGACATCTTTGTGGAAAGTCGTAAGAGTCATGGGAGACTATGAAAGATTTGTTCTCAGAAAGCACAGAGGGAATATAAACTTCTCCTGGCTTTTAAAAAGGCAAACAAACAAACTTATGACATCATGTAGCCCTATACTCTATCAAACAGCAGGTCACCCTTAACGCTCAGGATCTACACGCCAGAAAGTGAAAGCTTCAGGGCTGGATTGTAGCCCACTCCTGCTTCAGGGTTTCTGGCATCAAAAATCACTTTCATGTCCAAATGATGGAAATATTTCCTGTATCTACCAGATTATTCATGCTCAGAAAACATGTAACTAATTGCAAACCAGGAGACCTGGTTGCACAGTGGTTAAGCACTTGGGTGTTAACTGAAAGGTCAGCAGTTCAAACCCATGCAGCAGCTCCGTGGGAGAAAAGACCTGGCAATCTACTCTCATAAAGATTTAAAAAAAAAAACACAAACCATTGCTGTTGAGTCTACTCTGTCCTGTAGGGTCGCTATGAGTTGGATTTGACTCGATGGCATACAACAACAAGAGCAAATCTTCAGAGTGGCATCCCAAGCACAGGCCCATGGGCTCTGCTAGGAGGCTGCTCACGATTGTCAGAAGCATTGATTACTGTCAGAAGTGAGCAGGCATTGGTTTTTCCTGCAGAGAGTCAGGGGAACAGCATTCTGCACTCCTTGCCCCTTCCCTCCTCCCTTTGCCACTCCCCTCCCACACACACACACTTAAAAGGGGTATTGCTCTTGCCAACATCTCCTCCAAACCATCGGGCTCTGCCTGGAACCACTGTCCTTGGGCCCCGATCCATTCTGGACTCCTGTCTTTCATTCAGCCCTCGCTGTGTTGCCCTGGGCTTTTTATCCCCATAGAAATATCCCACTTTTATCATTTGTGCTAATGGGAGCCAGTCATTCTTTTGTTCTTTTAACTGCACAGAGAAGCCCAAAGTATCTGTGTGTCCTTCACCAAGGAATGTATTTTTAGATGGGTTGCAAACACATCTTTTCTTTTCTTTTCTTTTCTTCCCCCCCCCCCCCCAAACTCCTCGATTTATTCTTGGAAGCAGCCCCCTGCTGCTGACTTTACTTCTCTTTTTAGCTGAGTCTGAGTGGGATCACTGAGCCAGAGTCCCTTGTTACCTGTTTTATGATGAAGAAGGACACACAGTTCTCTGCAAAAGAACCCTTAGCTTGTATGAAATGCCCTTGTTTCAGCTCTGGGTTGCTCCAGGTGAGGGTGTGTTGACCAATTCTAACCTCTCCATAAGCCTTCTGTGTAGAGTTGAGGATCTTAAGCAAATACACAAAACCCAGATCTGAGTTCATCACTCCCTGCTTAAAAAACCTTTGATGGCTCCCATTCCGAAGCCCAGATTCTTTAGCCTTACATAAAAGGCCCTTCAAGATTTAATTCCAGCCAAATTTTCAAGCCTCCACTTGCTCTACCATGACCACTAGCTGGTACCCAATAAATATTTGATGAGAAAAATGAACAGTTGTGCAAGGGGAACTTTCCCTTGGTAATCAGGAAATTAGCAGTTTTTTAATGAACACAGGTTTCTTTAGGGATGGGGCTTCCGAGGAGGGACTGACACTTTTTCTCCTCTTCTTGCCTGGCTCTCGACTGGTGAAAGGGGCCAGAATTTCCTGGAGGTTGTTAATGCCTTTCCGATGTTCTGCTTCCTGTTGCTAGCTAAAGAGAACTACATTGCCATTGTGTTCTCTTTTTTCTCTTGGATGACAGGGAGTTCAGAGCTAAGCCAATGCTTTCCGGTATAATTGTTCTACAGACCCCTTCCCCCATTGCCTCTTCCTCTTCTTGGCTTTTTCCTCCTGACTCTCGTTTTAGAGGTTGTATTGTTTTCCTACCTGTGCTTTTCACTGAAAGCTGCTTCACACCCTATTGGAAGCAGGTGGAGTACAAATAATGAACTGGAGATGAATATATGATAATAATAATCTTCTGATGCATCTCTGTCTGCTAAAACAAGACATTTAAGACCTTGTAGTTGAGCAGGTGCTCCAGGCCCCCTCAGATACCCAATCTGGATTTTGGGTCACACTCAGGTCATGAGGTGTTCGTTGCTATTTATATTAGTCCTAGCTGGACATGGGGAGAGAGCCCTTTGGTTATGTCCTTCTCTAAGGGTATCTAACAAAATTCAGGGAGAGGATTCTGTGCACGCAATGGATTCATCTTCACTGTGAGTGGAATACTTTGATTTGTCAACCAGATGCACTGAGGCTGTTAGGTAAAAGGTTCTCAAAAAGGAGAGTGATTAAGTTCTGGCAAAATGGCGCTCTAGGCAGAAGCACCATGCCGTCCCTCCACAGCAAAGATCCGAAAAACTAAGCTGAACAGAGAATACAAAAATCCTGAAACCCTAAAACATCAAATAAAGAGATAAAGAACTCAGCCAAGCACCAAATGGAGTGAGAAAACTGACAGAGAATGGAGAGCGAGGAGAGATTCATGCAGAGGTCCCCTACCAGCTAACGCAGCACGGATCCACCATCTTGGACTCCTATCGGAGACCAGCAAATGGGGGTACGAGAAAGCAGCCTCATGGAGCATCCAGCGGGAGACAAAACAACTGGTAATTTGCAGTGTGCGCTTTCCCACCCTCCACCGGTCTTCATCCCTGCTTGGCCTCCTCTGCTTCCCGTGGCCACGGTCTCTTGACCGGGAAGCGCCAGCTGCTTGGATTCCACACACCCAAGCGGGTGGCTCTCTGGGTGCCATTTACTGGCTGCTAGTGTTGCTTTTTTTTTTTCTGCTTCTTTTGATTTCTCACTTGCCTCTCGCCACCTCCCCCTCCTTTCACTCGAGTGCCTGGCTCTGTGCGCCATCTTTGCTTCTTCCTGAGGGGCTCCAGAGTGCCGGCAATTTGTGATATACGCTTTCCCACTCTCTACCCTTCTTCACCCACACTCGGCCTCCTCTGCTTCCCGCGGACACAGTCTCTTCTCCAGAAACACCAGCCTGCACTAGCTGGCTCTCTGAGTGCCATTTGTTGGCTGCTGGTGTTGCCTTTTTTTTTTTTTTCCTGCTTCTTTTGATTTCTTGCTTGCCTCTCGCTGCCTCCCCTTCCTTTTGCTTGAGTGCCTGGCTCCGTGCGCCATCTTTGCTTCTTCCTGAAGGGCTGTGGAGCTCCATTCGAGTGTGGAGCTGCTTCCCGGTCTGGGCTACCGCGCTGGTGGGATCCCGGGGCTTTTGCTCGTCTGTTCGTCTTGAATTGTTTGCTTGTTTTCTTTTCCTTTTCTTGAGTTGGGAGCTCTTTCTGGCCAGGTGGAGCTGCGTGGCAAGGAACTCCCCTTCAGCTTCCACAGATGTACAGAGGGATCCCTGAGAGCATTTCTTTTTTCATTGTATTTTTTTTTGGGGGGGGGCTTTCTTTCTTTTTTTTTTGTTTTGTTTTCTCCTCCCTCTTTTTCCTTTTTTGTCTTTCTTCATTGCTCAGTTTCTCGTCTCTCTACATCTTCCTTCTCTTTCTGATCCCTGAATACCAGGTGTTGTATACATCTACGCCTTCTAGCCAGGCTGTACTGCAACACCTGAGAACGACTTCCCCAGACCTCATAGCTGCATCAGTGGGATCCCTGGGAACTTTGCGGTTCTTTAACCTTTCTGATTTTCATTTATTCATTCTTTTCTTTTCTTCCTCTTCCCCTTTCTATTTTTCTCCATTTTATAGTCTCCCATCTCTCCATTCCAACGGCAAGCTCCCCTAGCATTCTTTTTTGTTTGTTTGTATGTTTTTGGCTCCTTTTCCTCTCCCCTCTCTCCCATATCCATCTTAGCTCCACACATAACAATCTCCCTGCTGCATCCTGCCTACCTGCACCGTGCGCTTGACATCACACCACCAAGCAGCACAGGCACGGCCTACTGGAACCTGCCCTGCACTGAATACTGACCCGCCATCGTGGCTATAGTAAGTGCCAGAAACAACCCGTCCCAATAACTCCTCTTCAGCTAGACCTGCCCTGCTGTACCATATCTGAGTGACTAACCCTGCCAGTTGGAGAAGGAGGTGAAAAGTATTCAGCACACAGACAAGCAAACAACAAAGAACACACAGTCCGCCTGCTCAGACATAGTCAAATTTTTTTTTTTGTTTAAAAAAGGGACGAAACAAACAAATCTACAATCAATAAATGAGAAAAATAACTACTGAATGCCCAGAAGACAGCAGACAATATCAAAACATTTACAAAAACAGGACAGGATGGTTCTAGTAGGCACCCAAAATAAAACACCAGATGATTTTCCAGTAGAAGACAAGGCACTAGAACTCCTGATAGGGAATTCAAATCTCAAATACTTGGAATTCCCCAATAACTGAGGCAAAAAGCTGACAAACATGAAGAAAAAATAGACAAATTCACGGAAAATACAGACAAAAAATTGGAAGAATTCAGGAAGATGATGCAGGAACAAAATGCCAAAATAAATTCACAACTAGAAATTATACAAAAACAACAATTGGAAATCCAAAAGATAAACAACAAGATTTCAGAAATGGATGATGTCATAGAAGTGCTGAGAAGCAGATCTGAAACAGTGGAAGGCAGGATCAGTGGAATTGAAGACAAACACTTGGATACAACTCTGTTTGAAGAAAACTCAGAAAAAAGAACAAAGAAAAATGAAGAGACCCTGAGAGTTATGTGGGACACAATTAAAAGCAAAAATTTATGAGTGATTGGAATTCCAGAATGGGGAAAATAACAGAAAACAGAGAGAGGATCATTGAGGAGCTGCTGACAGAAAACTTCCCCAATATCATGAAAGATGAAAAGCTGCCCATCCAAGAAGCTCAATGAACCTCATATAGAAGAGACCCCAAAAGAAAATCACCAAGGCATATCATATTCACACTCGCCAAAACCAAAGACAAACAAAGAATCCTGAGAGCAGCTCATGAAAAACAAGAAGTCACATACAGAGGAGAAACAATAAGACTAAGCTCAGAGTATTTGGCAGAAACCATGCAGGCAAGAAGGCAATGGGATGACATATATAAAATCTTGAAAGAAAAAAAATAGTCAGCCAAGAATAATATAGCCTGCAAAACTGTCGTTCAAATTTGATGGTGAAATTAGGTCATTTCCAGATAAACAGAAATTAAGGGAATATGTAAAAGTCAAACCAAACTTACAAGAATTATTAAAGGGAGTTCTTTGATCTGAGGGCAAACAGCTTCAGCTCACAGGCAGAACCTAGGATGCAGGATCGTACGAGCCAGATACCAATCTAGGAAATGAACTCTCAAGGACTATCCATAACCAAAAGAAATACAACAGGGAATCAGAGCAGTTAATCAATAAATGACAATAACATCAAAACAATAAAAGAGGGAATAAATGGCATAGGTATAGAACCTTCTAATAGAGAGGAAGGCAAGGTGATACCAAGTAATGGTAGACTGCTTCAAACTTAGAAAGATAAGGGTAAAATTCCTGGTAACCACAAAGAAAGTTAACAAACCAACTCATAAAAATAAAGATGAAAAACATAAAGTCTCAGCAAAAACAAAAGAAATGAATACAAAATCCACAAACAAAAGTAACTCAGCACAAGAGAGTAAGAAGAACAAAGAAAACTTCAGCACCACAAAAAAAAAGCACTACAAAATGACAGCAACAAGCTCACATCTATCAATAATTACACTGAATGTAAATGGACTCAATGCACCCATAAAGAGACGGAGAGTGGCAGAATGGATAAGAAAACAGGATCCATCAATATGCTGTCTACAGGAGACACACCTTAGAAACAAAGATGTGAATTTATTAAAAGTCAGAGGTTGGGAAAAAATATATCAAGCTAACAACTACCAAAAAAGAGCAGAAGTGGCAATTCTAATCTCAGATAAAATAGACTTTAAAACAAAGTCTACCATAAAAGACAAAGAAGGACACTATATAAGGATTAAGGGGACGATCCATCATGAAGACATAACCATAATAAACATCTATGCACCCAATGACAGGGCTCCAGAATACATAAAACAAACTCTAACAACACTGAAAAGAGAAATTGACAGTTCCACAATAATAGTAGGAGACTTCAACACACCACTCTCAGTAAAGGACAGAACAACTAAGAAGAAACTCAGCAAAGATACAGAAGACCTAAAGGGCACAATCAGCCAATTGACCTCATAGACATATATAGAACACTCCATCCAACCGCTGTAAAGTACACATTCTTTTCCAATGCACATGGAATGTTCTCCAGAATAAACCACCTCTTAGGCCATAGAGCAATCCTCAACAAGATCCAAAACGTTGAGATAATTCAAAGTATCTTCTCTGACCACAATGCCATCAAGGTAGAAATTAACAATAGAAAGAGCAAGGAAAAAAAATCAACTACATAGAAACGGAATAATACCCTGCTTACACATCAGTGGGTAATAGAAGAAATCAGAGATGGAATCAAAAAATTGCTAGAATCAAATGAGAATGAAAACACATCATACCAAAACCTTTGGGACACAGCAAAGGCAGTCCTCAGAGGACAATTTATAGCAATAGATGCACATATCAAAAGAGAAGAAAGGGACAAAATCAAAACATTAACTACAGAACTCAAACAAATAGAAAGAGACCAGGAAAAAAAGCCCACAACCACCAGAATAAAGGAAATAGTAAAGATCAGAGCAGAAATAAATGAAATAGAGAACAGAAAAACAATAGAAAGAATCAATAAAACCAAAAGTTGGTTCTTTGAAAGAATCAACAAAATCGACAAACCACTGGCCAGACTGACAAAAGAAAAACAGGAGGGACACAAATAACCCAAAAAAGAAATAAAATGGGGGACATCACAACAGGCCTAACTGAAATAAAAAGAATTATAACAGAATATTATGAAAAACTATACTCCAACAAATTTGAAAACCTAGAGGAAATGGATAACTTTCTAGAAACACACGGTCTACCCAAACTACAACAAAGTGATGTTGAAAATCTGAACAGACCCATAGCAAGAGAAGAGATTGAAAAGGTAATAAAAAAAACTCCCAACCAAAAAAAGCCCTGGTCTAGATGGCTTCACTGGAGAATTCTACAAAACATTTACAGAAGAGCTTATACCAGTGCTACTCAAGCTATTTCAGAGCATAGAAGAGGAAGCAACACTACCAAATTCATTCTATGAAGCCAGCATAACGCGGATACCAAAACCAGGCAAAGACATCACAAAAATAGAAAATTACAGACCAATATCTCTCGTGAATATAGATGCAAAAATTCTGAACAAACTTCTAGCCAATAGAATTCAGCATCATATCAAAAAAATAATACACCACAACCAAATAGGATTCATACCAGGTATGCAAGGATGGTTCAACATTGGAAAATCAATCAACGTAATCCACCACATAAATAAAAGGAAAGAAAAGAATCACATGATCATCTCAATTGATGCAGAAAAGGCATTTGACAAAGTCCAACACCTGTTCCTGATAAAAACTCTCAATCAAATAGGTATAGAAGGGAAATTTCTCAACATAATAAAGGGCATCTATGCAAAATTAATGGCCAACATCATTCTTAAAGGAGAGAGGCTAAAAACATTCCCCTTGGAAACTAACACAACCTGCACAAGGAAAGGTCATGGAGGCCCCATGGACACATCCAAACTCCCTGAGGGACTGAGTTGCTGGATGGAGGGCTCTAGGGACCATGGTCTCAGGGAATATCTAGCTCAATTGGCATGACACAGCTTATAAAGATAATGCGCTACATTCTACCTTGGTGAGTAGTGTCTGGGGTCTTAAAAGCCTGTGAGCGGCCATCTAAGATACTCCACTGGTCTCATCCCTTCGGGAGCAAGGGAGAATGAAGAGAATAGGATACAAGGAAAAGATTAGTCCGAAGGACTAATTGTCCACAGCTACCAAGGCCTCCACCGGAATGAGTCCAGTACAGCTAGATGGTGCCTGCCTACCACCACTGACTGCTCTGACCAGGATCACAACAGAGGGTTCTGGACAGAGCTGGAAAAGGATGTAGAGCATAATTCTAACTCACAAAAAAACGACCAGAGTTACTGGCCTAAAGGAGACTGGAGAAACCCTGAGAGTATGGCCCCCAGACACCCTTTTAGCTCAGTGGTGAAGTTACCTCCAAGGTTCACTGTTCAGCCCGGGAGTGGACAGCCCCGTAAAACCAAATGAGACTAATGAGGTACAGGAGTCCAGTGACAAGGGCCAGAAGGCAGAAGGGGAGTAGGAAGCTGATGATAGGGAACACAAGGTTGAGTAAGGATATTGTTGATGTGTTGTGAGATTGTTAACCATTGTCATAGGGCAACATTTGTAGTAACCGTTAAATGGGAGGCTATTTTGTCCTGTAAGCCTTCATCTTAAGTGAGAATAACAGCACAATTAGAAGAGCGTAGTCAATGTCACTTAAATGTGTACGTAAAAAGTTTTGAAATGGTGTATCTTTAGCTATGTGTATTTTTGGCAAAAAAAAAAAAAAAAAACAAAGCTGAGAATTTAGAGGGTTAAAGTGTTGTGGGGTTGTTAGCCAAAGTCATAAAACAACATGTGTACTACTGTTACATGAGAAACTGTTTGTTCTGTAAGCCTTCACCTGAAGTACAATAAAATATTATTAAAAAGCAAACAAACAAAACAAAACAAAAAAAACATTCCCCTTGAAAACAGGAACAAGACAAGGATGCCCTTTATGACCACTCCTATGTAACATTGTGCTGGAAGTTCTTGCTAGAGCAATAAGGCAATAAAAAGAAATAAAGGGCATCCAAACTGGTAATGAAGAAGTTAAACTGTCCCTGTTTGCAGATGATATGATACTATACATAGAAAACCCTAAAGACTCCACAAGAAGTCTACTGGAACTAATACAAAGATGCAGCAGAGTAGCAGGATACAAGATAAACATTCAAAAATCAGTTGGATTCCTATACACCAGTAAGGAGAACGATGAAAAGGAAATCAGGAAAATAATACCATTTTCAATAGCCCCTAAAAAGATAAAATACTTAGGAATAAATCTGACCAGGGATGTAAAACACCTATACAAAGAAAACTACAAAACACTACTGCATGAAACCTAAAAGGATCTACATAAATGGAAAAACATACCATGCTCATGGATAGGCAGACTCAACATTGTGAAAATGGCAATTCTACCCAAAGCAATTTACAAATACAACGCAATCCCGATCCAAATACCAACAACATTCTTCAAAGAGATGGAAAAACTAATCATTCACTTTATATGGAAAGGGAAGAAGCCCCGAATAAGTAAAGCACTACTGAAGAAGAAGAATCAAGTTGGAGGACTCACACTACCTGACTTCAGAACCTACTATACAGCTACAGTAGTCAAAACAGCCTGGTACTGGTACAACGACAGGTACATTGACCAATGGAACAGAATTGAGAACCCATATGTAAATCCATCCACCTACGGTCACCTGATCTTCGACAAGGGCCCAAAGTCCATCAAATGGGGAAAAGACAGTCTTTTTAACAAACGGTGCTGGCAAAACTGGATATCCATTTGCAAAAAAATGAAACAGGACCCAGACCTCACACCATATACAAAAACTACTTCAAAATGGATCAAAGACCTAAATATAAAGCCTAAAACTCTAAAGTTCATAGAAGAAAAAATAGGACCAACACTTCAGGCCTTAATACATGGCATTAACAGGATACAAACCATAACCATTAATGCACAAACCCCAACAGATAAGCTAGATAACTGGGATCTTCTAAAAATCAAACACCTATGCTCTTCAAAAGACTTCACCAAAAGAGTAAAAAGAGAACCTACAGACTGGGAAAAAATTTTTGGACAGTACAAGTCAGACAAAGGTCTAATCTCCATAATCTACAAGAAAATCCAACACCTCTACAACAAAAAGACAAATAATCCTATTAAAAAATGGGTAAAGGAAATGAACAGACACTTCACCAAAGAAGACATTCAAATGGCCAATAGACACATGAAGAAATGCTCGCGATCACTAGCCATTAGAGAAATGCAAATTAAAACCACAATAAGATACCATCTCACCCCGGCATTACTGGCACGAATCAAAAACACTGGAAATAACAAATGTTGGAGGGGCTGCGGGGAGATGGGAACTCTTATGCACTGCTGGTGGGAATGCAAAATGATACAACCATTTTGGAAAATGATATGGCGCTTCCTCAGAAAGCTAGAAATAGACATACCGTTCGATCCAGCAATTCCACTCCTAGGAATATATCCTAGAGAAATAAGAGTTGTCACTCAAATAGACATATGCACACCATGTTCATGGCAGCATTGTTCATAATAGCAAAACGATGGAAACAACCTAGATGCCCATCAACAGATGAATGGATAAACAAACTATGGTACATACACACAATGGAGTACTATGCAATGAGAAAGAACAACAATGAATCTGTGAACTATCTCATAACATGGATGAAACTGGAGGACATGCTGAGTGAAATAAGTCAATCACAAAAGGACAAATATTGTATGAGACCCCTATTGTAAAAACCCATGAAAAAGTTCACACACAAAATGTAACAATCTTTGTTGGTTACCAGGGATGGGAGGGGTGGGGGGGAAAACTAAATAGGCAATAGATAAGCGGTATCTTGGGTGAAGGGTGAGACAGTACACAATACAGGGGAAACTAGCACAACCTGTACAAGGAAAGGTCATGGAAGCCCCATGGACACATCCAAACTCCCTGAGGGACTGAATTGCTGGGCGGAGGGCTATGGGGACTATGGTCTCGGGGAACATTTAGCTCAATTGGCATGACACAGCTTATAAAGACAATGCGCTACATTCTACCTTGGTGAGTAGTGTCTGGGGTCTTAAAAGCCTGTGAGCGGCCATCTAAGATACTCCGCTGGTCTCATCCCTTCGGGAGCAAGGGAGAATGAAGAGAATAGGATACAAGGAAAAGATTAGTCCGAAGGACTAATTGTCCACAGCTACCAAGGCCTCCACCGGAATGAGTCCAGTACAGCTAGATGGTGCCTGCCTACCACCACTGACTGCTCTGACCAGGATCACAACAGAGGGTTCTGGACAGAGCTGGAAAAGGATGTAGAGCATAATTCTAACTCACAAAAAAACGACCAGAGTTACTGGCCTAAAGGAGACTGGAGAAACCCTGAGAGTATGGCCCCCAGACACCCTTTTAGCTCAGTGGTGAAGTTACCTCCAAGGTTCACTGTTCAGCCCGGGAGTGGAGAGCCCCGTAAAACCAAATGAGACTAACGAGGTACAGGAGTCCAGTGACAAGGGCCAGAAGGCAGAAGGGGACAAGGAAGCTGGTGATAGAGAACCCAAGGTTGAGTAAGGACGTTGTTGATGTGTTGTGAGATTGTTAACCATTGTCAAAAGGCAACATTTGTAGTAACTGTTAAATGAGAAACTATTTTGTTCTGTAAGCCTTCATCTTAAGTGAGAATAACAGCACAATTGGAAGAGCGTAGTCAGTGTCACTGAACTGTGTATGTAGAAATTTTTGAAATGGTGTATCTTTGGCTATGTGTATTTTCACCAAAAAAAAAAGGTTTGAGAAGTTAGACGGTTAATATGTTGTGGGGTTGTTAACAAATGTCATGAAACAACATGTGTACTAGCGTTTCATGAGAAACTATTTGTTCTGTAAGCCTTCACCTGAAATACAATAAAATATTAAAAAAAAAAAAGTAGACTGATTAGAAAAATGTTAGAACTTGGAGTGACCACCTTACATGCCATCTGTGGACACACACACACACACACACACACACACACAATTTTACATACAGTTTCAAGGGGACCAGGAGCTCCAGTTTCTATTCTCCACAGGATGACTCAAATTGGATGTTGTTATATGGATGACAAATATGCGATAAAGGCCAAAGAAATCTTTAAACAACAACAGTGTGGTGGTTTTGTTTTACCGATTTAAAGCTACTGTAATTTTAAAAAGCATGGTACTGACATCAATACACAATTTGGTTAATGGAAGATGAGAGGAAAGGGATCCTAGTAAATTTAGAAAATATATGATAAAGGTGATGATATCAGTCAGGTTCAATCACAGAAGGAGAACCACCATCAGTGGGTCTCAACAGGGGCAATTTTGCCCCCCAGGGGACACTTGGTAATGTCTGGAGAAACTTTTTTTGTAGTCATAACTGAGCAGCTAGTGCTACTGGCATCTAGCAGATAGAGGCCAGGGATGCTGTTGAACATTCTATGAAGCACAGAACAGCCCCTACAACAATTATCCAGCCCAGCCTGTCAACAGTGCTGAGGTTAACAGACCCTGATAGGACTTATTACTGGAATTAGACCTCATACAATGATGGGAGCTTGTGTAGTCATCTGTGCAAGGCTATTGCCTCTGCCTCTGTTGCTAGGGATTGAGCCACTACAGCTCAGTTGATCGAGCAGTCAGGAAGGAAGCTGGACGTGAAGCTGGAGAGAGAAAGGACAAACCTGGGCAAACTGGAATCCATGAGGACAAACTGGAACCCATATTTGTCTCTACCATTTCCAATCTCGGTGCTGTGGGTGACCTGCAGGAGAAGTTGGCATCCTATGCCATGGGAGCTGCGCATCTACCTGGGGCAGGGCTCAGACAAGCCGAAGGAGGAGATCTGGTGTGAGCTGAAGGAACTCAAGGCCTGGGTGCTGGCACACACCAACATCATGCCAGAGCCGGCAACAGCATCTTGTACCCTACTGTGACCTTCAAAGCCTTAATCGTTGCTGCTTCACTTTCACCTTTCAAATTTCTCTTGTAGCCAACCCTGTCCCGGAGCTATATAGGGAAGGGAATTCTAGGAAATGTATTTCCAGTTTAGCTGAGTTGACACAGTTCAAAGTCACTGTATTGGCATTACAAGAAAGTGGGGGAAAGACTGCTTACTTAATAAACAGGGTTAGAACAACTTGTATCTTTTTGGAAGATAATAAGATTAAAACCTTGCCTTATGAACAAATAAAAATAAGAATAATGGAGAAAGTCCCTGAACAGAAGAGGAAATGTTCTCTCTCTGTTTTCTTGAGCAAATAAAGAGGCTCACTTTTACTAATATTCAGCCAAATGAAAACTAAAACAACAGTGAACTTTTTACCCACAAGGTTACCCAAATTTAAAGGGATGGAGACCTTACAAGGGTGGTCAGGTTATAGGGAGAAGGGTGATTTCATTTGTTATTGGTATTACTGTGCATTACAGGAGCATATTAGAATGAATTTCAGAAATAGTTATTATAATTGAAATGCATATACCCATTGTCATAGTATTCCAACATTCTGGGAATGTAGTCACTAAAAGTAATAGTTTCATTTTTTAATGATATAGTTTTAAGGGTATGTCTTATAGCCTTGTTGATACAAGATCCTACATATTTATGGTATTTATAATATTAAGTACAATTCTGCTATTAACTTGGATATCTGGTTAATGGAAATAATGTGATTCATGATACATGGTTAGTGGAAATATAGATAGATCTTAAATATGAAAACATCCTGCAAAAGAGAAAGTATGTAAGGGGTACATGTCAAATTGTCAATGTTGTCGTAGGACCCTATGAACAGAACAAAACACTGTCCAGTCCTGCGCCATCCTCAAAATCCTTGTTATGCTTGAGCCCAAGCATAATGTCCTTCTCCAGGGACTGGTACCTCCTGATAACATGTCCAAAGTATGTGAGACATAGTCTCGCCGTCCTTGCTTCTAAGGAGCATTCTGGCTGTACCTCTTCCAAGACAGATTTGTTTATTCTTCTGGCAGTCCATGGTATATTCAATATTCTTTGCCAACACCATGATTCAAAGTCCTCAATTCATCTTCAGTATTCCTTATGCATTGTCCAGCTTTCTTATGCATATGAGGCAATTGAGTCAGGCACACCTTAGTCTTCAAGGTGACATCTTTGCTTTCTAGTACTTTAAAGAGATCTTTTGCAGCAGATTTGCCCAGTGCAATATGCCATTTCATTTCTCGACTGCTGCTTCCATGAATGTTGAGTGTGGATCCAAGTAAAACAAAATCCTTGGCAACTTCAATCTTTTCTCTGTTTATTATGGTGTTGTTCATTGGTCCAGTTGCAAGGATTTTTGTTTTCTTGATGCTGAGGTGCAATCCATACTGAAGGCTGTGGTCTTTGATCTTCATCAGTAAGTGCTTCAAGTCCTCTTCACTTTCAGCAAGCAAAGTTGTGTCGTCTGTATATTGCAGGTTGTTAATGAGTCTTTCTCCAATCGTGATGCCCCGTTCTACTTCATATAGTCCATCTTCTCAGATTATTTACTCAGCATACAGATTGAATAAGTATGGTGAAAGGATACAAGCCTGATAGACACATTTCCTGATTTTAAACCACACAGTATCCCCTTGTTCTGTTCGAATGACTGCCTCTTGATCTATGTACAGGTTCCTCAAGAGCACAATTAAGTGTTCTGGAATTCCTATTCTTTGCAATGTTATCCATAATTTGTTATGATTCACACAGTCGAATGCGTTAGCATAGTCAATAAAACACAGGTAAACATCTTTCTGGTATTCTCTGTTTTCAGCCAGGATCCATCTGACATCAGCAATGATATCCCTGGTTCCATGTCCTCTTCTAAATCTGGCTTGAATTTCTGGCAGTTCCCTGTTGATGTACTGCTAGAACCGGTTTTTGAATTATCTTCAGCATAATTTTATGTGCACGTGATATTAGTGATATTGTTTAATAATGTCTGCATTCTGTTGGATCACCTTTCTTTGGAATGGGCACAAATACAGATCTCTTCCATTCAGTTGGCCAGGTAGCTGTCGCCAAATTTCTTTTCATAAATGAGTAAGCACTTCCAGTGCCGCATGCATTTGTTGAAACACCTCAGTTGGTATTCTGTCAGTTCCTGGAGCCTTGTTTTTCGCCAACGCCTTCAGTGCAGTTTGGACGTCTTCCTTCAGTACCACCAGCTCCTGATCATATGTTACCTCCTGAAATGGTTGAATGTGGACCAATTCTTTTTGGTACAGTGACTGTGTATTCCTTCCATCTTCTTTTGATGCTTTCTGCACTGTTTAATATTTTCTCTATAGAATCCTTCAACTCGAGACTTGGAGTTTTTCTTCAGCTCTTTCAGCATGACAAATGCCGAACATGTTCTTCCCTTTTGGTTTTCTAACACCAGGTCTTTGTGCAGTCATTAGAATACTTCATTTTGTTTTCTTGAGCTGCCTTTTGAAATCTCCTCTTCAGTTCTTTTACTTCATCATTTCTTCCTTTTGCTTTAGCTACTTGGTGTTCAAGAGCAAGTTTCAGAGTCTCTTCTGACATCCGTTTTGGTCTTTTTTTTCTTTCCTGTGGGGGAAATTGTCAATAATAGTTACATCTTGGGTGTGTTTGGGTGTGTGAGTGGGAGGGCATGGCTGTCCAGGGAAAAACAACAACATTGTGTATATTGCATAATCTGTGCTGATTTCAGAGACCTTAACATCTGAAAAACTGTGTCTGTCTTAGATTTGAAGACTTTTGGTGCTTGCATATTCTTACAAGAGACATTTTCTGTTGGGCCTTTATTTATACATGTTCTTTCTTTCTTGTGGAACAAACCCTCTATGCCACCCCAACCCCAAACCCAACTCTCAATCCCACTCCTGCAGCTATTTCCGAGTCATCCTTTAAGACATAGCATGGAGGCCACCTCCTCCAAGCAGCCTTGTCAGAAACCCTCTCCAGCGTCACCATCTGGGGAGGGAGGGGTTCCTCCTCTGGCTTCCCGGTGGGCCACACAGAATCCTGTCAGAGCAGTTGACTCCTGCATCACATTTACCTCTTGACTTGTTCACCCTTCCAGCCCCCTCTAGAAGAGCACATGAAACATGGTGTGCAGTAAGTGTTTGCTGACTAAATGAATCAGTTTCAGATTCTCTGACAGACATTTTGGGAAAATTACATTTGTTTTGCATGGCCACTTGACTTATGCCACAATCCTTGTCAGCCTAACACTAAAAACAACCAGAGTGAGGTTTAGCCAAAGGAGAGACTATATTATTAAAATTCTCATTTCCTACCCATTCCACTCAAACACATCCATCTCCCCATCTCTGAATACAATTCATATGTTGAGATTTTTTCCTTCTCACCTGACAGCTGGTGCTCTGATATTTTGGGAAAACTACGTTTTAATATTAAAGAATAAAAATATACCGGGCACCTATTGAATCACAGTAGCCACACATATTGTTATGTTTATTTACACACATTCAGGCCCCAGAGACTGCTTATAGTGCTGTCACTCAGCCTAATGCTTTCACACGTGGAGTTTGGAGGTTAGAGCGAGCTGGGTGAATTTGCACTTACAGCCAGAATGGACACTCAGGGCTGCTAAGAAAAATCAGTGGTGTGTACATGTGCATGAGATCTCAGGACCATTTGTGAGTATCACAGGAAAGGGTCCCTGTCCCCTGACCCCTGCAGCCCTGCCATCTGTCAAGGCAAGACCGGGAAATGGTTGCTGTTTGCTGAGACCCAATGTGTGCCAGGCACTTTTCTTAAATTATCTAATTTAATTCTCTAAAACAAAAACAAAAACCTCTTATTTTTCTAAATAAGGCTTAGAAAGGTTAAGTAATTTTTCCTAAGCTGTCCAACTTAGAAGTGGTAAATATTTGAACCCCAAAATCAGACTATGCTCCCTCCTTCTGTCCTTAGATGGCACTTGAGAAATTCTCCAGAGGTCAGGCAATGCATGGGCTCTGCACGGAGGCTGCATGGAGGCTCCAGGGAGCACAGGCAAGCTATGGTCTGGTTACGCAGGATGGCTGCCAGGCCTCTCCTGACATAGGCCACGGCAGCTGTAGACTTCAAACCCCGGGCTCTTAACCCAATGTGGAGCCAATCCCAAATTCCAAGGCTGGGAGACAGAGAGGCTGGCCAATCTGCCAGGTATTTGAATCAGAAAGAGATGAACTTCGGAAGCTCGGGCTCCCTTTCTGGAGTGCCTACTTAAGACACATTGGCAGAGAATCAGAGACCAGCAGACTCTGAAGTGGAACTAAAAAGAATAGCAGAGGTCAAGGAGCTCCTGAGAGACACAGAGAGCAGACTTGCTTCTTGACTTTCTCCTTCTAGATTTCAGACCCTCATGAGGCTGAGTTGAACTCTTGCTTAAGGTTCTTTGAGATACCTTATATCCTAATAATAAAACCCTATTTTACTTAATTAAACTGGTCTGAGTGAGTTTCTATTATTTGTAACCAAATGAATCTTGACTATACACCATGTTGGTCTGGTCTTTGTCCAGAAGGCATAATGCCCTGGCTGGCATTGGCTGGCACCATTGCTGGCTTTCTTATGCCAGGCAAACTACCACTAGCACTATGCCCTCCAGAAAGTCTTCCAGAATGACCGAGCTGAATGATGCTATCCATGGCCCCAAATGCTCTGGACCAATGGCTCGTACAGTGGCTTACCACCACTTCATGTCTCATCTCTTTTCTCTCAAACTGCACTTACCCCAGCTCTTACTGGATATGGCTTCTTTTACTGTCCATTTATCCAGAAGCACTTCCATCTGTGAAATCTGGGCCTAGGATTTCTAGAGCACATCCAGTGTGTGTTGATTTGTTCAGGCATGAGCACCAACCATTGAGTACATCTTCTCCTCAGGGTTCTGGGAAAAATACTTCGATTGACCTGGCTTGATTCACCTACCCACCTCTTGGTTAAAGGAGGGCAAGCAACCTGCATTTATTATCCAATCAAGATCATAGCAAAAGGGGGACATTAACTCTCCAAAAGGAAGATACCAAAAAAAGAAGCATGGAAACAGACACTCAAATGTTTACTGCTGCCTGAAGCTTTTATTTGTACCATCTGTTCATTTTCACGTGCTTCCCTATCATCCCAACGCAAAATGGGAAGAGTTGCCTTGTCCCTTCCCTGTGTATCCCACAGGCTGCTTTTCAAATTGGATTTCCCACTTTCAAATGCAGAATCAGAATTGGAGGAAGACTCATAACAACCTGCGACATGCAGATGACACAACCTTGCTTGCTGAAAGTGAAGAGGACTTGAAGCACTTACTGATGAATATCAAAGACCACAGCCTTCAGTTGGGATTACATCTAAACATAAAGAAAACAAAAATTCTCACAACTGGACCAATAAGCAACATCATGATAAACAGAAAAAAGATTAAAGTTGTCAAGGATTTCATTTTACTAGGATCCGAAATCAACACCCATGGAAGCAACAGTCAAGAAATCGAAAGGCGCATTGCATTGGGCAAATCTGCTGCAAAAGACCTCTTTAAAGAGTTAAAACGCGAAGATGTCACTTTGAGGACTAAGGTGCACTTGACCCAAGCCATGGTGTTTTCAATAGCCTCATATGAACGTGAAAGCTGGACAATGAATAAGGAAGACCAAAGAAGAATTGATGCTTTTGAATTATGGTGTTGGCGAAGAATATTGAATATATCATGGACTGCCAAAAGAATGAACAAATCTATCTTGGAAGAAGTACAGCCAGAATGCTCCTTAGGAGCAAGGATGGTGCGACATGCTTTGGACATGTTATCAGGAGAGATCAGTCCCTGGAGAAAGACATCATGCTTGGTAAAGTAGAAGGTCAGTGAGAAGGAGGAAGACCCTCAATGAGATGGATTGACAGTGGCTGCAACAATGGGTTCAAGCATAACAAGGATTGTGAGGATGGCACAGGACCAGGCAGTGTTTCGTTCTGTCGCACATAGGGTCACTATGAGTCAGAACCGACTCAACAGCACCTAACAACAACAACAACGTTCAAATGAGGCTACTAATGTTCATGTTAATTCATTTCAACCTGCATAAAAAATATACAAGGTGGAGTTGTGGGGTCCCTCCTGAGCCTGCCATGTCCTTTAGCATGAGGGTCCTTTGAAGCCTTAAACATAACCATTGTTCATATCAATCTGCTCTTGTTGGTTTGACGTTTCTCAGTTCCTTATCTTAATGAAAAGGCTTCAAACTCTGGGTTCCTCTTTCTTCCTGGCTAACTCCTCACAATGTGTCACATCTAAAAAGGCAGTTAATAAATACGTTTTGATGACCCTAAAGATTCTCACACCAATTCTCCTCAAAGATCCAAAATAAGAAACAATGGTATTGTTTCAGCTTGAAGAGGAGGTTTCCTCCCAGAAGGCCACAAGTACCTTGACCCAGTGGTTGTGAAGAAAGGCAGGGTGTATGTGGTGTGCTGGTGCAGGGAGGGAGTCCACCATCAACAACCATCCTTTCAGCCCTGTAGCCTTCACTGAGCTCTCCCCAGTTCCTAGCACAGAGGTCAGGTGAAAGTACCCACGGAACGAGGAACTCTGCATGAGGTTGCAGCCCCCTCTCACCCTCAGCCACCCACAAGGAGGTCCCAAACTTCTTTAAACCAACAATTTGCTTTTCATCCCCAATTTTTGAATAAGTGAAACTTGAAGCTTTGATGCTTTGTTTATTTTAAAAGCAACATTAATTCCTTCCCACACAACCCAGATGTTCCTTCACTTTTCCTATTTTGATTTCCTCTCGACAAGAATGATGAATGATGGAAATTAGGGCCAGCGGAGGTGGCAGTGCGAACAACCTAATGCTCGTTGAAGTATTTATGACCTGCAGACTCCCCCAGCTCTTCATCCTGAACCTCTCTGCCACCTCTAGACTCTGTGGTCTTGTGTTTGAACTTGTGTGTAAGGCTGCTAATTCAGGCACCATTCTGTCAGCCTACATACATATGCTGGCATATCACAGAGACCGATAAACAGCTAAAGAGAAAATACACCTAAAATGAATGGTATTTGAAGACCTTGAAAGAGATTAATTTCGAAATGGTTTGAAAAAGAGTGGGTTGACTTTTTTTTTTTAATTTCATAGCTGGGATTTGGAATTTTTTTTTAGGTAGCGCTGAAGGTTCAAATTCCTATTCCTTTAATTTCTTACTTCAGATTGCTTCAGTGAGTAGTGAAGGCTCACCTTAGCTCAAATATTTTCCCTTTGTGTAGAGCAGGCACTCAGTTAAGGAGGGAATACTGGGGCTGCCAGGTACGAGGGAGCTTGTTCAACCCTCATAGGTTTCCACTGTAGGGAGAGGAAGAGGCAGATATTAAACACTGTTTAAAAAAAAAAAAAAATTAAATAAGGAAAGTGGAGCCCTGGTCCTTGAACTACCTCTAAAAGATATATTACATTTTTTTCAGTGTTTCCTAGGAAACCAGTTCTGTATAAAACGTATTCTTTGTCTTCTGCTCTTTGCAAAATTGTTTGAACCATCATATCTCACAAAGGTTGCTTCACAGGCAATTTGAACAGCATTAAAAAAAAAGCTTAATCTGCAGTTTGCTGCACCAGCGAAGGCAATACACCTTTATCGGAGGCTTGAACGCTTTAGATAGTACTTGCTGAAAACGGATCAGATTATGCCATTTTTTCTGAAGAGTCTGTGAAATCAAATCTTGGTGTCTTTTTTCCCCTCCAAATCATGAGTCTTTTCTTCCCGCCAACACACCCAAGTTGCACTGAAATATCTCCTAAAATAGTTTTAGGAGATTCTTATCAGCACTTACACAGCAGAGTATTAACAAAGGAGATATAAACCTCCCTCTCTCTCTTTCTGTCTCTCTCTCGATTTCTGTTTCTGAACAGGGTTTGTGCTCAGCCAGAATCTGCAGGCATCATGAATGTGTTTAGTCTCCAGAGCTGATATGCTTGTGTGTGCCCTGTTATCATCACCCAGCTCAGAATCCCCCAATGCCCACTTTGCTGCCTTGGGTCACCTCTGATTTACATTTCACTATGGAGCCCTGGTGGTGCAGTGGTTACGAGGTTGGCTGCTAACCAAAAAGTCAGCAGTTTAAATCCACCAGCCACTCCTTGAAAACCCTATGGGGCAGTTCTACTCTGTCCTACAGGGTCACTATGAGTTGGAATCGACTGGATGGCAATGAGTTTTTTTTTTTTTTTTTTTGGGGGGGGGTATGATTGCTTGTCAGTTGCTACTGTGGTTTTGCAAATGAATTGAGGTAGTTGAATGTGCAATGGGGTGGGGATTGGGTGAGGGTTAAGAGTTTAGTGTATTTCAAAGGTTTATCTATTTATTCATTACAACACTTGAACTTTCAGCCACTAACTTTATCTCATACATTAAAGCCCTTTGGAAAACAAGATGAGCATCTCCCAGTACTGACGTGGGTGTGCGCATATGGAAAATCTGCAGGATTGGCTGCATGAGGTTATGTGTATTGTTGGAAGACTGTGGCTAAGGGATTACTTTGATTCCCATCCCCTGTGTCATTAATTGCCTAGGTTCCTACAGTGTTGGCTGTCTCTTGGTTTCTAATAGGCACTCTTTATCATGTTAAAAAAGGATCTCCTATTCTACCTCACCTAATAAGATGCAAGATGATAAGAAGCACTGTCTATGGGGTCATCCAAATGTATACCCTGGACCCACCAATTACTAGCTCAGTGACTTTGGGGAAGTTCCTTAATTTCTCTGTGCTTTAGTTGCCTTATCTGTCAAATGGAAATAACAAAGGGTACATACCTTATAGGATTCTTGTGAGTATTAAATGTCCAGGAAACACATAGTCCAGTGTTTCTGGTGAGTTCTTAATAATGCTACAACTATTATGAAACTATGGCAACTACTAGATTAGGTCTTATAATGCTAATTCAGCTTAGCAAATGATTTATTAAAAAACCCACTGCCGTCGAGTTGATTCTGACTCAGAGCGACCCTATAGGACAGCATGGAACTGCCGCATATGATTTCCAAGGAGCACCTGGTGGATTCAAACTGCTGACCTTTTGGTTAGCAGCCGTAGCTCTTAACCACTACGCCACCAGGGTTTCCGGTGATTTGTTATGCACCAACAATTTACCAGGGCTCACCAAAGACTGTATCTTTACACACCTTAAAAGATACAGTTCCTGCCATTGATATGCTTACAACCTCGTGGGGAAACCAATCCTTCCAACACAATGTGGTAGGTAGTAGAAAACTTTATGCACAGAGTGTTCTGGGGAAGGAGAGAAGTGGAGCACAGCACAGGCGGGGAACTCAGAAAAGGCTTGATGGAGGGCAGGGTGCCTAAACTGGGTGTTGAAGTAGCAGTATGTGCAGTGTTTGATTACACTGTAGCGTGTGTGTATACACACTGTGCGGTAAGGTATATAAGTTCTTATGTGTACACAGTTGGGGGTAGTGGCGTTTCAGTGGCAGAATTCTTGCCTTCTATGAGGGAAACTTGGGTTTGATTCCTGGCCAGGGCATCTCATGCACAGACACTACCCGTCTGTCAGTGGAGGCTTGTGTGTGGCTATGCTGCTGATCAGATTTCCGTAGAGCTTCCAGACTAAGAGGGACTAGAAAGAAAAGCCTGGTGATCTACTTCTGAAAATCAGCCACTGAAAACCCTATCAATCACCATAGTCTGTTCCACGATTGGTCATGGTGGTGGCACAGGACTGGGTGGTATTTAATTCCCTTATTCTTGAGGTCGCCGTAAGTCTGGGGCTGACTTGACGGCAGCTAACAATATCAACAATGTGTACAAAGCGTAGCAGACTGCTGATTTCCTGCAGTATACTTTCTTTTTTTCTTCTTCTTCTTTTAAAAAAAATAATAGCACATTCCAGACTTTTAGCAGAGCACAAGGTGCTCCTAGGTGTGGCCTTGTGATTATGCTCTTGCCAGGAGCTCTGGTGGTACAACAGTTAAGTTTGGCTGCTACTGAAAGGTTGTCAGTTCGAACCCACGCAGTGGCTCTGCAGGAGAAAGATCTGGCGATCTGCTTCCATAAAGATTACAGTCAAGAAAACCCTATGGGGCAGTTTTAATCCACATGGGGTCGCTATAAGTTGCAATTATCTCTATGGCAGCTCACAACAGCACAGTGGGATGTGAGCAAAAGCGTTCTGTGCAACCACCAGGACTAACCCTTAGACATGACTGAGCATGTATCACTCACTCCCTTTTTTGTCCTACCTGTTGACTGAGAAATTGGCATAATTTGAAGAGTTTTCTGAATGTAAAGATGGAAGCCACACATTGAAGATGGCAGGGCTGCCCTACCAGCCTTGGGCCACCTACTTCTGGGCTGTTACATGAGAGTGAAATCGATTTCTATCTTTTTTTCAGCTGCCATGCTTTGGGGGGGTTCTCTTCTTCACAGAAGCTGTGAAGGTACTTTAATAGAGCATGGTATCATGCAATGAGTTAGGAATTGGGACACCTGCTTCTTGCCCCAGCTCTGCCACTAATTAGTGGTGTGCTTGTGCTATGGAGCAACCTCTCACACCTCCATTTATTCTTCTTTAAAAGGGAGGCATTGAACAAGGTCTTTCAGTACCATGAGCTATGTAACAAGGATAACCACTTACATTTTTGGTATAATCCTTTATAGCTGTAACAAAGTAGAGTTTTTTTCTTTGAACCTCTTGGGACAGGAAATCAGGGTAGGCTTGGGACCTGAGTGAGTGGTACTTCCCTCCAGGCCACCTGGAGCTGAGTTTGGAAACCCTTTGGGCCCAGGCAGGGCAGCGCTACGGATATGCTCAGGGAAAATGGCTGCAGGTGTATCCCTTTGAAGAATAAGTCACCAAAGCAGACAGGTGAGCCAAGGCCACCAGGCATTACGTCCTGATGTCCATGAGTGCAAGCCTCGTGGTAACCACAAATACACTCCGGTTTCTATATGCTTGCCTACCCTAGATATTTCAAGTAAGTTGAACCATATAATATTTGTCCTTTTATGACTGAGTTATGTCTCTCAGTATAATGTTTCCAAGGTTCATCCACGTAGTAGCATGCATCAGGGCTTCGTTTCTCTTTATGTAGGGCCCCATTCTTGATGCCAGAAATGCCTGCTAAGAGGCAACAGTTTCTGCCAAGCAGAAGGGAAGAGCCCCTGGTGGCAGAGGAGGAAGAATTCAGTGAAGGGCACTATCAGTTCTCCCAGACCACGCATCTGGGAATGAAGGAGGATGATGATACCAGAGGGTTTAGGTCCCCAGGCCTCAATGAAGGCATCGTGTGGCTGAGGTGGCCACACCAGTGGAAAAGAACTGGCACTCTTTATCAGGCAAACAGAGCTTTTGTTTAACCAGGTTTGACTGGAGTCTTTTGTTGACAGACAAGGAGTATTTAGGGGAGAGAAAAAAGACATTTCTGTTGTCAGCAGGATGAGGGCTTGAAGTCACTTAATCTGAAGATTTAGAGGACTGAGATCTCATTTTCAACATCAAGTTAGAGAAGAGGGAATAGTTGGTTTTGAGTTTTGCAAGCACCAGTAAAAAAAGAAAGTCACCTCATTTGACTTTTATATGATCCTATGAGGCTAGCAAGGCAGGCATCATTAAATCTGTGCTGCCGACCGGGAGAATGAGGTGCCAAGGGTTTGATGACTGCCCCAAGCAGTGATTCACAAATGGCGAGGCCAGCTCGAACTAGACCCCAGGCCCACAGACTCACAATGTGAGGCTCTTCCTTTTAAGCTGTTTTGCCTTGTAAGCAGGCATGGCCTGTTAGGGAAAACACCAAGCGAGCAAATTAGTGATGAGTGTCCCTAAGAGCCTTTATGGGCTGGCCTTTGTGGGGCTGCTCTTGTAGTACCTCACCCTCATGACACCAACCCTAGTGAGCCATGCTCTGTCCTTGTGCCCAAAGCTGTCTGCTGCTCAGGCCAGGTAATTAAAGAGGATCCTTTTGGGTCACTGTTACCTGAGGACAAAACAATCCCTTTGGTGTCTCGATTAGAAAGCCCGACAGATTGAGTGACAAGGAAAAGTTTTTGATCTTGCTATTATAGTCACCTAATTAAAATGAGATGCAGATGCTCCAACACCTAGTAATTTTCACCTCACTTACTTTGGCTGCAATTACAGCCCTTCCCTACTGACTTACACTGTTTAAATTACAAAGTCAGAAGGAAATATGACTATTTACCTGTTTCTATTCATATACATAAGTCTAACACATTATCTTTTCTCCTCAAGCAAGAAATGTGATCATAGGCCGTCTCTTCACCCTAAAAACAAAGGGGAATAAATCTTTGGTTCTCAAATAAAATTAAATGCCAGTGAGAACTCAAACCAGCCGATAACCTATGTCAGCCTTCAACAGACAATTTTGTTTCCAAAGAGGGGGCAGGGGGAAAGGATCCTTTTCCCAGGAATGGAAGAGGCAGATCTTTAGAATGCCTGTAGCATTTGCTATTGTCTTGGAATACACACTTTGGAATAGATAACTTCCTTTTTAAGGTTAGTCAGCTATTGACTCTGACCCTTTAGATCATGGAGAGTTGTTTCCAAGGTTGTTGCTTTTATTGAGTAGGTAATTAAGTAAATAGCACTGAGTGGCACTTGGAATTACATATAGATTCAATACTAGAGTTACCAAAGTCAATTGTGACCAAGCCACCATCTTTATAAAAAGCTTATTTGGGTACCAAGAAAGGCTATGTGACTGGGAACAGGGCTTCAGTTGGTAAATGAACAAAAACCACAGCAACCAACCAACCAGTAAGAAAGAGAACAACGGGGTTCAAATAAGAACATTCATTTTCCTTTCTGCCTGAGTGGAATCTGTCTGAGGTTATGTCAAGGGGGTGAGTGGAAGATTCTGGCTTCCTCAGAGGTCTTATAGATTAGCTATACATGATGACTGGACTGTGCCACGCTGCCATCAGGCCAGAAGGGAGGTGGTGGTCACTACAGAGAAGGTGATCCTGCCTCTCTTGTACCACGTGCACTCACGGCCCACAGCCGTGTGGGGACCAAGTAGCTTATTAACTTGAAGAGGGTGATTCTGTGGCAGTAACCACATGGAACTTGGGGCAGCGATGTGGAGAAGGAAGATGAGCGCCTAGGTAGAGGCGATCTTTACTTTCTGTCTCCTACCACACCCCCGGGAGATTTCTCTAGGCGCTCAACCAAATCAGTCAACTATTGACTTCAGGGGTGAAGTCAAATTGTTCAGTTAGCACCCATAGTGCCAAAGTGGCTAATGGGGTTAACATGAAAAAGCCGTAGTGAATATTTCTTATCTCTTACTTGAACACTTACTTTACCTTGGGCTTCTGTGAAGGGAAACCAATTGCCATCGAGTTGATTCTTACTCATGGCAACCCTATGTGTGCCAGAGTAGAACTGTGTTCCATAGACTACTTAATGGCTGATTTTTCAGAGGTATATAGCCAGGCCTTTCTTCTGAGGCATGTCTGGGTGGACTCAAACTTCTAAACTTCCAGTTAGCTGTGGAGTGAGCATGCTAACTATTTGCACCACCCAGGGACCCCTCTGTGAAGGGAAGGGTGGAAAACTTCCTCACCTTTCTAGGTATAGAGCTTTTCTCCTCCATTCTCAATCAATCCTGGTTCCTCTTAAGTCCTTAGAGTTTCTCTAGTGAACTCTGTGACTTGTGTGGGAAGAAGCAGCTGGAAGAGCTGAGCCTTTCATCTCTTTTCTTCCCCTGAGGCCGTCTGTCACCGGCCCTGAGTGGCAGCGTGTGTCTTAAGAAGGGAGGCTGCTGAATTTGGCTTCAGCTCCTTCTTTTCCCGCTTTGTTGACAGTTCCTAATAACGCTGCTGGCATCAGGGTTTTGCAGACACAGGAAGGAAGAGATGTGTTCTTTAATGATGGAAAGATATTAGAGCACAATGCCCTTAAAATAGAATGTGTGTGCCTAGTTTTTATTTTGGGGACTTTATTGTTGTAACCATCTCCCCTGGGAAAGGCTGTGAGAGGCTCTTCCCCTTCAGAGAGGCGGAGTAATTGTGTAACCTGAGGTGTTCCCGAGAGAGCCAAGGAGATGATGTCAGCACACAGGTTTTTGAAACATTACTACTTTTTTTGTTGATCAGTGCTCCAATAGACCTCTCCTCTCCACACTCTGTTATCTGTAAAGTGAAATAATCATACATGCATTGCTCACTCCACTAGGCTGTTAGGAGGATCAAGACATATAATGGACAAGATTATGCCTGCAAGTTGTGAAATACTATAAATGTAAAAGTTCACTGTCATTGACAGTTGGAAGCCCTGCCTCTCTCTGGGTGGTACCGTTCCACTTTTTAATTTTTGTGAAACAAACTTTACCCACTTTGTTGAAATGCATGCTTTTGCACTGACACGGGACTCGATGGATGTGCTAAATGTTTGCTGTTCGCACTGGAGAAGCGACACTAAGTTTTCCTGAGATCAGCCCACTTTATCACCACTCCATAACATGGTAAGGGTAGTTGTTGTGATGAACTCCAAATAAAACAGAGCGTTTGGTTCTCGGGCTGATTTTTCATCATTTTTCTCATCCTAGGAAACCCTTGGGAATCCCACCTGTGTTCCCTCGTGTTGGTTTCCTGGCAATGTCCAATGTCCAATGTCACCTCCAACTGTTTAATGCTGAAAAAGTCAATGAAAAATGCTTCTTATTTCATGGTTACCTAATTTTCCCCTTCATTAGCTTCTCTTTATTTGGACCATTATTGCAGGCTGTTAGCAGGACCAATGGCTTGCTCTGGGGATGATGCTAATGATTCTCAAGGGATCTGAGGGACATTAGGAAAGATAAGAAATTCACTGGCCACCTCAGCCAGGGTCAACAGGGCTGTGAGGGGACCTGTGTCCAGACTCCTTGGCAAAGGTCTTGGTTCCTGTTTCTGAGACTGCGGTTTATGACAGTTCATTCTGGGACCGTCCATTTTGAGACCAGAAAGTGCTGAGGTGGGATCCATGTTTTATTAGAAAAAGAGATGAAAGGTCTCCCAAAGGGTCCACCTTCAGCAGATATGGGGTTTGACTCTGTGATATTTTTGGTTTTAGGTGCCTAGGGGAACAGGCTGCCATGACTGCATTTGTGTGTGCACATGTGTGCATGGATGTGTTTACAGAGGGGGCTGGGGGACATCCCACTACTCAGCTGCCTGTCTTGATTTGCTCAGATTTCATTTCCATTTGCTAGAGAGACATCTGCACATTTTTCTGCCCTGCCACATTTAATGCACATCAGTTCAGCCCTAACCCTCTGTTGAGGTCAACAATCCCCCACCTCCAGGCATCCCAGGGGGGTTAGAGCTAAGGATATACAATATTCTAAATGGAATATTGAAGATCCCCATCTGTCTTGCAGTCCTGATCAATGAATGTGAACCCTCCCTTCCCACTTCTGTATAAGAGGCATGTCACCAACTGGTTTTAAGACAAGCGTGACATGTGGGTTTATAAGGGTTTCTGAGTCCAAGCACCCAGCTGTCACAGTGCTGAGCCAGGAAAAGGATTATACTCTTAATCATGTTATTTTTGTTACTAAAGGGGTCTTTTATATTCCCTTCACCCCTTTCCCTCAAGAAAAATGTACTAGTGTCTGAAATTGTAGGTGCTTTTCTGACACTTTTATTTCACTTGTTGAATGGCTTTTTTTTGAAAGAGCCTTTGTTCAAGCAGTAAAACCTAGGCAATGTGGATCTGGGACATCTTGCTTGGCTTCTGCCAAATTATGAGGCTGAGCAAGGAGGCCATTTTGTGTCCACTTGACATAGCACTTTAGGAAAGCAGGCATGTCCGAGACTTCAGATCTGGCCAGCCCATGGTGTTTCTTTTCAGTGAAACACCTAGCCTGTTGGATGTATTGGGACAGCTACTCCTTAGGGCCAAAAGTCTAAAAACACTCTGGAGAAATCTCCAGCCCTGTAACAACCAACCAAACACACTAACCAAAACTCTGGGTTGCCTGAGGGACTTCTCACATCTACATCCCTGGAGCCCCAGCTAAAATACAGGCGGCACCTGTTCATCCACTGTCACCTCTTCACCAGACCAGCAAAGCTGACTACGGCAAAAATGACCACTGCCAGTATCAGATTGCTCTGCAGGGATTGTCTGCTTCAAGCCAGTGTGATCCCAGCTCCTGCTTCACTGTCCTGCCTTGGCTCAGATGAAGCAATTTGGGATGTCCCGCTGGGACAGGGCAAGGTGGTGTATGAGGGGCTTCCTAGAAGAAAGGATGACTAAGGGAGAGGGAGAGGCTGTGTGGAGGTGGTGTCAAGTCTTTCTAGCTAGGATTGTTCTAATGATCTGAGTGAACGGGGGTAGAGACATTGAATTTGTCTTTGGAAGAGTGGCTTGACTGCCAGCTTTGGGATCATGGGTAAATCTCTTCACCTCAGTGGACCTCAGTTTCCTTCACTTAGTGTCAGACTAGCTGTTGCCTATTACCTCAGTTCTGCGATAAGACACTTGGGTATAACTGGGTAGGGCAAACCTGTCAGTCACATAAGGAGAAGGAAGCTCTTTTATCTGGCAAAAGAGGGGACAATCACAGAGATGATTCATTTGTTTCCTAAAGAATCTGAAACCAGAGGTGGGGTTTTCACTTGTGTCGCATCTACTAACTTGAGTGCTGTTACAGATTGAATTGTAAAATATGCATTATAAATCCTAACCCCTGTACCCATGGTTAAAATCTCATTTTGGAATGGGTTTTCTGTTATGTTAATGAGGCAGTATTAGTGTAGGGTGTATCTTATGTCAATCTCTTTTGAGATATAAAAGAGCAGAGCAGGCAAGGAAGCAAGCAGAGATGGGGGAAGATGGATACCATGCTACATGAAGACCATCAAGGACCTGAAGAAAACGCTGGAAAGAGACAAGGACCGTCCCCCAGAGCTGACAGACAGAAAGCGTTCCCCTAGAGCCGATGCCCTGAATTCAGACTCAGCCTCCTAAACTGTGAGAAAATGAATTTCTGTTGGATAGTCACTCACTTGTGGCATTTCTGATACAGCAGCACTAGATAAGGAAGTTGCCATTGGACATATTGCTCTGCCTGCCTAAAGCCTCTCTGTGGACCAGTCCATTTTCCGAACTACTGCTAGGTAGCTTCTTAAAGCACAAACACATGTGTTTATTTGCTGTTTCATATACTCCAAAAGCATTCTGCTGCCCTTCAGCACCTAAAATCTGAGCACATGGCAACCAGGCCCTTCCTTGTCTGGCCCCACCCTCTTTCCCAGCCTTGCTCCTGCGTAAAGCCTGCTCAAGGCCAGCTAAACTTTTTATGTTTCACAAACACAGCACACTTGCACCTTTGCACAAGTTATCCCCTCTACCTGGGCTAGTTGTCCAGAGAATTCCTGCTCATTCTGTAAGAACCAGGTGAAATGTAACCTCCTGCCCCAGATGTCTGCAATCCCTGCCTGTTGTATTAATGGGGAAATGTCAATTTCCCTTTGTAAATGAGGAAGCAGAAACTACACCCTATTCAGCTTTGTGTCTAACAGTGCCTCACAGTATGGGTGGAATTCAAGAAACACAATTAGACATGACTTATCAAATGGCTACTGGGCTTGGCTGAGACCACTACAGGTGTGAACTGAGACCTCAACCCACAGCTTTCCTACACTCAAACTAACCTGAAACATTTAAAAAAATTGTTTCAGAAGGTCAAAAGTAAAACTACTATAGCTAAGGACTTATTAAATAACTGTTTTAAAAATGTCCCCAAGAGGAAAGCCTGATCTAGGCGTTTCATGTTGCTATTCTGCAAAATAAAAATCAAGTGCTGCATCCCAATATACCTCCAACTGTGTCTTCTGGGTTACCAGAGATAAACGTTAACAAGGAGTAAAATCCAGCACCCTCCATCTTATTAATATGTAAAAAGGCTGAAGTCACATCTGTGCTGAGATTTATTTTTAGTGGACCCTACATACTAAAATCCTAGCCTTGATCTCTTAAACTATCAAGCCTACCATAAATGGTTGATGATGAACAAGCCCGTAAAAAGAAAATGCATAAAATGAATAGACGGAGTCAGTGCGTGCTCTGCCTTTTAATTACCGGTGGCTTTTGCTAAAGTCCTGCTCCAGGCTGGGTGCAGGCAAAGAAAACACATCAATAATTTGGTGTGGGAGGGGGGTGTACTGCAAACAAATGCATCTAACTGCATGATTATTTATGCTCTGAAAACCAGAACAGAAATGGAAGAAGAGTAGAATCATACCAAAAAAAAAAAAAAAAAAAAAAAAAAAAAAAAAAAAAAGGGGGAGCGGGGAGGGGAAAGAGTTAAAAAGGGAAAAAGTAAGAGATTAAATAAAAGCATTCAGGACACAAAAGATAATGCAGAACAGTCTGGTTTTATTACTTTCAAGTAATAAAAGAGCCTTGTCCTTGCTTTTTTTCCCTTTTTTTCTTTTTCTTTTTCTCTTTTTTTATAACATACATTAAGTCATGAATCAGATGTTAGGGGATGTGGAGATGAAGAGAAATTGGTGACATCACAATATTTTTACAAGTTTACAACAAATATAAATCTGAGTTGGGTGCGTCTACCAGTGGCTAGCAGGGGTGGAAAGCAAAGGCACACTCAGGTTTATGGACCCTCCCCCCCACACAAAGTGGGGAAAAAAAGGAAAGGGGGAGAATACTTAAATGCTGAAGACCTGCTCAATGCGTATGGGATTTTAGGGTTAACATTGTGACGTGATGGGTTGTGGGATGCAGGAATGTGGAAGGTCAGTTTTGACACAGATTGACTTAACACAGCTGAGGCAGTGATGCCCACATACACCGGGATGAGCTCATGGCTCTGTCAGTGGGTGGACACTGCACCCTCAATACTCTAGGGAGTCAAACATGGGGAGAAGGTAGCAGGGCGATGTGTGTATATATATATCCATAACCTTCCTAACGTTTGCATTTCTAGAGAAAATTCAAGGGAAAAAACAAGATCTCTGTTTCTGGAAAAGACTTCATGGTTTCATGGTATAGAGGTCATAGGATGTGACCACTGAGTCTACTAAAAAAACCAAACCAAAGCAAAACAAAAACATAACAATAACAACAACAACAAAACTCTATCCTGAACAACAGCAAAGAGCAGTGCCTTACCCTCACTCCACACTCAGGCGACCACCATTTTCTCACTAGCCAACCCCGAATTGTCTTTGTCAGTCTTTTTTTGCAATCTTTTTTTTTTTAATTAAGGAAAAACTAAACCCAGAAGATCAAATTGTCAATAAGCGACAGAGACCACCAAATAAACTGTTTAGCTGTTTAACAAAACAATAACAACCAACAGCAATGCTCAAGTTTTACAGTATGACAATTCTTTTGTTCATCATGAAAGTCCCTTCTTGTGTGTCTAAGCAAATGAAAACCAAGGGGAGAAAAACACACATCCTCGCCCCCTACAAACAACAACAAAGGGATAAATTTTTTAAAAAATTAAAAATCTTTTGCCCTAGTCAATGTTTTGCAGCATTGATTGTGGTTGGCCTTGTACTTAAGAGTTACTCATCACAGCAGGGACCAGCCTGCCTGCATTTACTTCCATGTCATTTCTTTGTGTGCACTGCACATGTGTGCTGAGCACATGGCTTGGAGATGCCTCCCAGGTGCCTATCTGATGCACACGGGGTGTTCTCCAGCAAGTGGACACTACAGAAAAAAGAATGAAAGGGACACTAGTCCCTTTCCTGCTGGCTAATGAGGATATCACCCTATTGAAGTGATCTGAGAATAAAAGGGACACAGGGAGCCGTGGAGGAAGAAAGGGATTTGCCACCCACAACCTGGAGTCCATGCTCGACAGCAGCTTGGCCAAAGGGTGGTTCAAGTTGGCACAACTAGAAGGAAGGGTGAATTGGAGGGGGTGATGTCCCCAGCTTTCCTGGGCTATGGGATTGTAACGATCACCACTGCATTCTTCTTCCATCTGCTGGACTCCAATCTCCCAGAGGGCTGGAGTGGAGGCGGAGGGAGGAAGCGTTAAATAAATATCTGCATTTATTTCAAAAGGGGGAAAAAGTTTATCATAGTGACAGTTTACAAGTGTATACAACTCAGGGTGTAAGGCACAAATTTACATGTGGAAAACAGGGTATTCACAGATGTAACCCCACAAAAAAGCCGTGTGATCAAACCATTGGTTTATGCAAGGTAGCAGCCAGCATATTAATTAGTTCACGCCATTTGTGGATTTTGTCTGCTGTCTCACATGCAAGGTGAAATGAGATGGCGAATCACAAGCTGGTGCCAGATAGTAGTAACCATTGACAAAGCTACGTTGTCAGCAATGGGACACAGAGGATGTGCCGTTCCAAAAGTTTCTCTCCTGGTTGCTTTAGAAGTTAGGCTCTGGAAGGACTTTTAAACTAATTAATTTTTTGTATGTTATTAGGCCAGAGACCTGACCAGCAAATTAACTGATAGATTTGAATGAATATCCCCGTCTTAACTCTTTCCTTTAGCTAGAGATCAGACAGCCCAAACACAAAGCTCAGAATTCCAGCTCCAACTTATTTACTCAGTGAATTTATTGTAAAAATAAAGAAACTCAATTATTCCAGTTAATGGATTTCACGTTAAATAGTTTAACTTTCAATGGGCTTTCTGAAGAGCTGTTCATAGGATGGTATGCGGAAGAGTCCTTTCCTTAAGGAAAAAAGGATGAACAATAAATAAAGAGTTACTTGCGTTAACGGTCACGTTATTCATTAAAAAAGAGGAGGAGCAGAAATCTATGACATAGTCGCCCAACATGGCATTAATCTGCTATAACAGAAAGCTGTAACACTGGTGGGCATTTCACAGTATCTGCGCATAGTAAACTTCTGCCGTTGTTAAAGTCTGAGTTAGAATTATCAATGATTTCTTTATTGTTTTGTCTTTTTAATTTTCATATGTATTTTTTAAACGTATCTGTGTTTTGCAGGTCGGAACACTAGCCCAGTTTGGCAATGCCCCATGCAGTCATAGACAAAATGTTGTAGTTGCTGTTCACCTCTGCGCGTGTGTGTTTTGTGTATAAGTGTGGTGTGTGTGTGTGCATGGGTGGGTATGTGCTTTTGGCTCATGTTTGTGATGATAATTTAAGTCTTTTGTGAGTCCAACCTGTTGCAGGGTGTGAGGGAGAGTGAAGGAAGAGAATGGAGGTGAGTTCCGCAGTTTCAAACCTTCACCAAGCCACATGGCCCATTTTTCGAGAGTATCCCTGTGTCCCAGAGAGGAGGACCCAGTGTCCTCAGCTCTGCCGTGGGCCATCTTGTTCTGGTGGGTACTCTGAGGCAGTTGAGAACCTTGCGGAGCTGAGCGGGCGCCTCGCCTTTCCTGCTGGTTCGACACCTGACCCCCTCCCCCTGGGATTATGTACACGCGTCATTGGGCTTCATGGATGTGGAAAGGGGAGCAAAGGAAGGTTTGGGAGGTACGTCCGGCTTTAGCGAGGGAGTACGCTTCAGCCCCGACCGCGTCAGTGAGTTGTAGGCATTGAGGCTGGGCTGCCTCGAAACAGTCATGGCCTGGCCCGATGGCTGGGAGCTGTGCACCTGGATAGAGTCCACCCTCTGTGGGGCGGGCGGTGGGTTGTCTCCCCTGCCAAAGCTCTGGTTTCTGGAGAGGTGGGAGGAATTGGAGGAGTTAGTATTGTTTCTTTTGAGAGTGGTGGTCTGGTGGCTTCTCGTGAGCGAGTTCGTGGGGTAGCTCCTCTTATAGTCAACCCCGTAGGAGGAGGAGTGGTGCATTTCCAGCCGCTTGCTCAGGCCATTCTGAGACAGGGAGGCTCCTGGAGGGCCCAGGGAGGCTTCCCGCTGTGGAACTTTGGGGGGCAGACTGTCCAGGTTCTCCACGAGGTTCACCCCATGGTTGGGACTCTTGCTGCTGAGATGCTCCTTGATGGTCTTATACTCCAGGGTGGCAGCCTGGTCCTCTAGCGCCATCTGAGCCACCTCACTCATTTTGGGCTGGTCCACGTACTCATGCTGGTAGCCCTGCTGCGTGATGGGCAGGACCACTACACTGGGGATGTGACTGGGGGAAGCCCGGAGGGGCAGGTCTGTGGGAATCACAGGGGAGGCCATGGGGGGCATGTCCTTTGTGCAGGCATTGATGAGGTTCTGGTTCCTTTCCCACTCGCGGCTACCACGGCTGGGCTTCCGCTTCTGCTGCAGTGTTGGGGTGGACTCTGGGGTGGGCAAGGCTGCCAGGTCCAAGTGGTGCTGGTCAGCCTTGATGAGCATCTTGGCCGTGTTGCTGGGAGTAGCGAGCTTACCGTTGTGCATGAGTGGTGTGAGGATGGCCTCTGGCTTTGGGTCTTTGGACTGAGTGTCCCCAAAGAGGCCGCTAAGCTTGGTCACACTGCTCATGGAGCCCCGGCGAGAGTGGGTGAGCTCCTTCTCCTTACGCTGCACCACTGTCACGTCTTTGCGCCGGTGATCACAGATGCAATAGACGATGATGCCCGAGAAGACAGCCCCCATGACAAAAGCCAGAATGACTGCAATGGCCAAGAGGGTGACAGGAACCAGCTGGTCATGGCCTTTGAGGTAACTTTCTCGAATCACTCCTGCAATAGACATCACATATGGTGTTAAGAAATGAAGCACACCACCCCACTTATTTTTGTTTGGCATTCACCCTGTTAATTAATAACTGTAATAAGTGACAATAGCACCTCTACGTAACTTGTCTACAAGGCACAGCCTGCCAAACATTAACTAATTAATCCTCCTGAAGGCCCCTCTGTGAAGTATGTAAATAGACTTTATTTGTTTTTTGTGTTTTGAAAAAGTGCTTTTCACTCTCTCGAGTACATGCTTTTTCTACTGTGCTTCACTCCTTGAAATACAGCAATTACGAATTTTCAAAATTCATTTATCCCTCCTTTCCTTTTCATCTCTTTTTAAATCTTCCCCTCACAGAATTGGGATAACCCAGATAATTTGAGTCTGGAGGAAGAGGCAACACTTTTATGCACATTTTTGTTGTTGTTGTTAGTTGCCAACTCGTGGCCACCCCGTGTGTGACAGAGTAGAACAGCTCCAAAGGGTTTTCAAGGAAAACCTTTTGGAAGTAGATCGCCAGGCCTTACTTCTGAGGTGCCTCTGGGTGGATTCTAACCACCAACCTTTCAGTTAGCAGTCCAGTGTTTAACCATTTGTGCCACCCAGGGACTCCTTTTACGCATGTTAAGTGAACAAACTGCCCAACTCTTCAAGGCTTCCAGCAGGGCCCTCTTCTGAGGACCTCCTTGTAGGCACTGTGGCCACTGTCTGAAGACAAGGTATGTTTGCATTTCAAGCAACGAGAGGAAAGAGAGCGTGTGTCATTCACAGTGAAAGAAAATAGCTAAAGTTCACAGATTACAAATGCTTATGCTGATTTTGCATCACCCCTCCAAAAATACCCCCCACACACTGGATTTCAGGTAAATATACTGAATATCTGAAAGAAGCTCCCTCCTTACTGGAACTGAAAAAATATTTAGGAAAAAAAAAGACCATTTGGGGCCCTGGAGTGGGTTTGAGAAGTGTCAGGTCCCATTATTACGGCTAGAGTTTGCTGTCATGGTGAACTAATCTCTTCAATTTAATAAAATTATGCGACTACATCCGTCAATAATCTTAGACTACATTAACCAAGATGCTGCATTTCTGAAGGAATTTACTTTCCCTGTTCCTGCTTAATCAGTCACCAAGCTGAGAGACTCTAATCAAATGCAAACACTGACGCTTTTATTTTTTAATACCAAGTGAGAATACACATCATAATCGTCAGATCTTGAGTGCTTGACGTGGCAGCTAAAAAAAATAAAATCTGAAATACCACACAATTCCTGCCTCTGGAGAGTGGAAGAACACGAATACATTAGAGGCACTGCATGGGCTGAGGAAATGTAAACATTGTTCCTATTATGGAAATGACAGAAAGACAGAAAATGTACCTTCTTGGGTCTCAGGAGACATATTTTTCGTCTTACTAAATCAACTCTTTCTGGAACATGTTTAATGTATTTTACTGGCAGATATCAGTGGCACAGAATTAGAATGACATGAAATAAAAATCTCTACCCCTTCCCAAACCCACAACATGCAACCCTTAAACTTCTGCCAAAATGCTTTTATATATCACAGCCAAGACTTGAAGAAATGCAGCTTTGCCGGGAGGGTTTTTCGGCTAAAATATTTTGATTACTGAAGAGATGGTTTTAAAACCCAGAAACCTTAGCCTGAAGATTACGTTCTCTTTCTCTTCCTTTCTCCTTTCTAAACTGTCCTCCTCCCCTCTGTTGTGACATCACAGTTGCTGTGGACTGACTGTTCTGTGACAAAGGGTTGTGACTTCAGGTAGGGAATTAATAGAAGCAGGTTATCTCTCAAGAAACAAAGATTCTCTGATTAAACAAATGCCCTTGGGAATGAAGGGCAGTCCAAGCAATTTGCCCTGCAGGAAGAGCATGAAAGATGGTAAGACATGGAATAATTTCCAAATGTGTCACATTTCAAATATATCCAGATTTATCTCTGTGAACTTTTAAGGGGTAGAAACTAAGAAGCAAAAAAACAGCAGGGAAATTCAGCTCTAACTCACACCTTTTGTGTGGTGGAGCTCCCCAAACTGTGGGGTGTCTTGTATTCAAATGTTTTTATACCTTGTCACCAAGGAACTGTGCTAATGAAAAATCCTTCCTTAAATCTGCATTTCCTTGTTGTCATGCTAAAATGGCAACTGATTTTCTTTCAATTTTAATTGTGTATGGGGTTCTATCGAACATCATTTTTAACCACCTACACATAATTGCACACAAATTTATTCACATCTGTGAATAAAATGGGTTTAATTTCCCTTGTTGACTTGGTGAATTCAGTGAACTCTAAGGTAGGTTAGACCCTGCCCATTGTGGGTACGCGGTACATTTTTTTTCAGGGCAATGGAACTCTTCCAGGCATCTATATACAGGGGGGCTGTGTGTCTTCTCAATAAATTATGTAGTTATATTATAGGTAACTATCTACAATTATGGAGCCCTGGTGGCACAGAGGTTAAGAGCTACAGCTGCTAACCAAAAGATCAGCAGTTTGAATCCATGAGCTGCTCCCTGGAAACCTATGGGGCAGTTCTACTCTGTCCTGTAGGCTTCTGAGAGTCGCAGCCGACTCGACGGTACCTAAGAACAGTAACAACACCTACAATTAGGAGAAAGATGTGGCAGTCTGCTTCTGTGAAGACTCACAGCCTGGAAACCCTATGGGGCAGTTCTACTCTGTCATAGGACAGAGTACTACTACAGAGTCACTATGAGTCACTACTGACTTGACCGAAGTGGGTTTGTTTTCTTGGTTTTGAGTGGTGTAAAGGTTAACAGGCAGTGCTGCTAATGGAAAGGTTGGAGGTTTGAGTCCACCCAGAGGCACCTTGAAAGAAAAGCCTGGTGATCTACTTCTGAGAGAACAGCCACTGAAAATCCTATGGAGCACAGTTCTACTCTGACCCACATGGGGTCGCCATGAGTTAGAATTGACCAATGGCAACTGTTTGTTTTACTTTTCTTAAATTCGCAATTAATGCTGGCATTCTACAATTGAAATTGACCTCTCAGCTTAAGAAAGGATAAGACTGTAGCAATCATTTGTTTCATTCATTGTTTAATTGGAAAAGCTGCAAAATCTTCAAATCTTCACAGCTTCTAAACCCTACTTTAAGTTGCAAATTTCATTCTCCCATATCTGAGGGTTCCGGGTTACAAGGTCCTTGGCTACCTTAGACTCATGGAAATCAACTGCTCTTTCACTGGGAAATACTCTCGGTTTTTAGTGGGTGGCATTTGAGTTCAGGTTTTGGCTGTTAACATGTCAAGCAAGATATGACCTTTGAGGAAAATGGTGTCTCAGGCAGGTTTTCTTCCCAGTCACATTTTGTTACGTAAATAGTGCCCTTAAAATCCTTTCTCCTTCTCTTCAGCTTTTAGATACCCAGGGAGGCAGGTGGCTCCGCTCATCTGCTTGTGCAAATTCAGAAATCCCATGTCCAAAGTTAGAAACAGATCAGACACTAAATTGAAAGCACAGTTCAAGATGGTAAGAATAGTTATTTTTGTAAAACACCTTCCAAATTTAAAGCTTTCTGCTTATATCACAAAAGAAGACAAACTAGCATTCATAAAAATGATCAAATCAACCTTGTGACATTGGTCACTGTGAAGGATTGAAAACATCAGAATTGTCCGAGAGACCCTAGGAGGTGGTACAAGCAACACTGAAGAATATCTCAAAAGGCTTGGTTGAAGTCTTAGACTCCCACCTACTGCCTGGGTGATCTTCTGGCAAGTGATTTAACATCTCCGGGCCTCAGCTTTTTCACCTGTAAAACCCCCAAAACCCACTGCCGTCTAGTTGATTCCAACTCAGAGCGACCCCAATAGGACAGAGTAGAACTGCCCCATAGGGTTTCCAAGGAGCAGCTCGTGGATTCAAACTGTCAGCCTTTTGGTTAGCAGCCAAATACTTAACCACTGCACCAACAGGGCTCCTTCACCTGTAAAGTGGCATTAAAATACTTAATCTTACTACTGCCTTGGGAATAGGTTATGACAAGAATCAAATGAAATAATGAATAGGAAAGAGCTTTAAACGCTGCAGTTTGCTGGGCAAATCTAAAGGTCAAAAGAAGCCACAAAGTAGAAGTGGTGCTTTAGTGGCTCACAGAAGGCTTAAGAGTGACAGTCACAGCTGTGCCATTTGATTCTATTTGCTGTCAGTCTCCTAGCGGAGAGAGAGAGAACTTTCCTTCCCAGCTCCAAATCTTTCGTTGTCCATGTGGCCAAAGAGATGATATGTTGAGGCAATGTAAGGGGAATGTGCCCTGTGACACTACAGCTGGTTTACAGAAGTCTTCAGGGCTGCCTATAGGTCCTGAATTTTGAAATGAGCAAATCAACAAAAAAGGGAAATGTTGAGCAAAACACTGATTATAGCTAGACCCCCAACGGAGCAATAATCCTAGAATCAGCTCCTTGAGGGCAAGGACCGTATTTTATTTGCATTTATAACCCTAGCCATCCCCAGGGCCTTAGTCAGGCACTCAATAAATGACTGTTGAATACATGGGTTTGCAATACACTATACAGAGCTTTTTAAGTGGGCTTTTAAACTCGGTGGGTCGTCTTTGGAGTGATTATCATCTTGCTTTTGAAGTCATAGAAATGAAGTATTTTTCCAATTGTGTAGCAGAATTTTAATATTAGCATCTATCAGGCAAATCAAAAGAAATCTATAAAGGTGCTTGGAATTTGTTCAAAGCAATAATAAAAGAAACTATTTTAAAAATGAAAAGAAATTGGTTCTTGCATAATTCCAAAAGAGATGATGAGGGTGAAATGGGTTATTTGCAACAAATGACTGCTCAGGTGGAGTTTATAGTTGGAAACAAACATATCTCTGCAAAGGGCACAGGCTGGAGCTGGGACAAGCATCCACTGCTTCAGACGCCCCATGGAAACCCTGGGGAGGTGGAAGGGCTTTGTGGGGTGGAATGGCTCCCTGCCCACACTGCAAGGGGAAAATGAGAGTTAGCTTCTCCACACTGGGGTGCTGAAATGCCTTCCCTTACCAACCCCAAGGCCCCCTGCTCTCACCAATTGAAAATGGGTCATTAGTAATGAAAACAGTACCTGAAAATCCTCTGCATTGATTCATTAACCACCAGCTATTTCTCACCAGTCATGAGGTGCTAAATGGTTATTTTTTCCACCTTCCTATAGCAGGAAGCAAGGCACACAATGGCTTTGAGATTTCTCTGAAATCATGCCTTAAATTGGCAGAAGTGAGAAAGAATGGACTCTCCACTCTTTTTCTGAGGTGAGAGAGTTTTAAGACCCTGGAGGGACGTCTCTGTGGGACGTCTGAAGTTCCTTAGAAGGCAATACAAATGACCCCACCCCTCCAGGCCCTGCAATATGTAATTCAAAATTAGAACAATTCTAAACTGCAAAATAAGAGGAAGTCCAACACAGTTTTGACTTCTCCTATGATGACCATGTCAATGAATTGTGAAATATCAAATAACAAATTCTTTATTAAAAAAGTGGTTTCTGGTAGTCCTGCTTGCAGGTTCTCTATGATTGCCTACTCTGGGCATGGGAAGCCTAGCACCAGGCTCTGGGACAACGTGCTTCAGAAATGAGGCCTCTCCTAACTCAGGGCTGGACTGCGGTTCTCTTGGTCTATTTACTGTCTTTCTTCTGGTTTAACAAGATCTGGTCCAGCCACCCTTGTGGCTGCCTTCAGCCAACGTTGACTGAGTACACGATATCGAAAGCACCATGTGAGGTGCTGGGGGTGAATGAGGCACAAACCCTGCGGTCCCTCGGGGAGAAGGTAGGCTCACACTCAAGCATATCCGAAGTGTGGAAGTGCCAGGAAATGCCTTGTTTCTGGGGCAATAGTGGGCAAAGGCTTTAGCAATGGCATTTGAGCTAAGCCTTAGGATACATGGGATTTCTTTCAGTTGGAGATCAAAGACAGGTATGAAGAGAGGAACGTGCAGTCTGCATTCAGTAATGGCTACCGGTCTAACTCATTTCTAGTCTCATTACACTCTACTGCACAGACACCTTGCTGTGCTCTCACTTGCTTGCAGTTTTACACACAGGAGGTTCCCTCTGCCTGAAATACACCTGCCCCACGTTTCCATTTGTCTGACCACATCCTCTAGGTCTCAGCTTAAAGAAGGAGGTCTTCTCACTTCCTCAGACAAGGTTAGCACTTCATTTTACAAGTGTCCACAGAGCTCAGAATGTCCTCTATCCAAAAACATCACTTTTACATTTGCTTTATGCTTGTCTTTCTACCTACACTGCTCTAGGAGGACGGGAAGGACCATGAATCCCCAGGCATGGTAAGCACTCAGTAAATACATGTTAAATAGTAAGTGAACCAATGAATACATACTTGTACAGGAAAAATGAGAGCTAGAGCTGGAAACACTGTTTGGAAGTAGACCATGAAAAGCCTTGAATGACTAAAAAAGAAGTTTAGAAGGCTCGTCAGTTTTGGATGGCAAGTTCTTAATTAGTTTACCTGAAATTTCAAGGGTCTCCTCTGCCTGAGAAGGCTGACTTTCAGCTTGCTCTGCTCCATGTGGAAGCCATTACTGAAACACTACTGGTTTCAAAGGTTCAAGATATTTGCATAGAAAGCACAGCTAGTCTACCTGAGGAGTCCCTAGGTGGTGCAGTTAACATGCTCAGCAGCTGCTAACCAAAAGGGTGGAGGTTCAAGTCCACCCAGAGGCACATTGTAAGAAAGGTCTGGTGATCTACTTCTGAAAAAAATTAGCATTGAAAATCCTATGGAGCAGTTCTACTCTGACACACACAGGGTTGCCATAAGTCGGAATCGATTTGGCGGCAACTGGTTTTGGAGTCTACCTGAATCTATTATGACTGTTTTTAAAATTAAAACTCTCTTCAACTACACATATTCTTTCTAGCTTACAGAGCTAGCTGGGAGATGCTACCTGTTATCTGTCACATCAAAAAATAAAGCAAAACAAACAAAAACATAAAAATAAATTGCACCTATTAAGGTAAATACCAAGGAACCCTGGTGGTGCAATGCTTAAGTCCTCAGCTGCTAACCTAAAGGCTGGCAGTTTGAACTCACCAGCGGCTCCACGGGAGAAAAGACCTGGCGATCTGCTCCCGCAAATATTACCAAAAAAAACCCAAACCTGTTGCTGTCGAGTCGATTCTGACTCAATGCAATGGCCTAGGAAACCGTACGGGACAGTTCTGCTCTGTCCTATAGGGTTGCTATGAGTTGGAATCCACTCAATGGCCCACAACAATAACGACAACAAGGTAAATACCAATTATTACCCCAGGCAGCCGATACATCCAAATAGTTAAATCTGCGCTTTCCCCCTCGGCACTGTTCACTGGACTGCCTGTGTCAGAGCTGCTGTGATATGATGGATGTGTCTGTCTCCAAAGCGAAGTGATTAATAGGCATCTGTGCAAAGCGGACCCAGTGACCACAAAGACAACAAAGCCGCTCTGTGTCCTTTAGAGAAATATGCAAAGGCAAAAAGGAAGATGGACATTTCCTCCATCACTGAGCCAGGGCGGGTTTGTGTTGGGTCTGAGAGCAAAGAAAGATGGCGCAACACCAAGAAAAGCCCCAGAGTCAGATCCCCTAAAAATAGACTTTGATTCTGCTCTGGAGTAAGATAAGGCTGCAATTTCCTTGAAATCCTCATAATAACTTGGGTGAATGGAAGCTAACAACCCAATTTTTCATGTTTGAAAATCATATTGCTTATATTGCAACAAACTTCCAGACATAGGATCACGAGCTGAGCATCCCACCTCTAACCATGCAGGGCCTGCTGTGATCCTTCGTCAGAAGGGGGAGAAAACACATTGGGGGTGGAAAAGCCCTAATTGGAGACAATTTATCCTCAAAGCCATACCCCAGCCGATCGAGATGACCACACTGAAAGTGAAATGAGAGCTCCCTGTGGTTATCTGGGCAGGAAGCAGACTTCTTCTCGTCTTACAGCCTAATGGGAGCCAGATGGTTTAGGAACAAACTGAAACACCGGCAGCCATGGAAATGGGCTTAGAGTTTATAACTCAAACTTTCCTTTGATTTTATTTAATTTTTTTTTCCTGGCAGGCTGAAGATTCAGTAGTGGGAAGGGCCATGATCTTCAAGACATATAAAGCTAATGGCCGAACATGCCAAAGTATAAGCAGCTTCCTGGCTCTTGAATATTCTCAGATGAGAAACTATTTCAAAACTGCCATATTGAAACAGTGCTTACCGTGGTTGACTGTGGACGAACCCACCTTTGAGACTGATCCATTTTTTTTGTTGTTGGTGGTGGGATACCATCAGAGGAGGAAGAGAATAAGGGAGAAGAAGCGTGAAACTAATTTGATTTCATATTTGTTAGAGAGAGGACACAGCTTCATTTTCCCCCGTGCCAATGTGAGTGGTCGGTTCACAGATCACATTCCTCCTCTGCTCCACTGTTTTAAACCTGGCACTGCCAAGCAGAGTACTACAACCTGACCATGGGCTGATGTCTACAGTGAGAGTCGTGATAAGATATTTTTTAAAAGCCATTCCCTGGATTGTTGATCTGTGGTTGCATGTGTTAGAACTGTCAGTGTCCTTGTAAAGGTAATGATAATTTCAGACTGGCAAAGTTTTAGCAGAATTTGCATGGCTTATTTTCCTTCCTTTCAAGATTTTCTTTCTAAATAAGACTGGAAACCCAGCATCTAAGTGATTTCTGAAACCAGACAAAGCATTTCTATTTCTGAACTTCCTGGTCCCCTCTTTGTCCTTTGCTCTCTCATGAGGCATCAAAGCTACAAACAGGGAAGTAGATCTCTTAGAAAATTGTGAAATTCAGGTGATTTTTTTTGTTTGGATTATTTGCAGTGCTTTGATTTTTCTCTACAAAAGCAAAGATAAAACAAACAGGAGGAAACAGGTCTGTTTGAATACCCTTAAAACCACTGACTTAAACTTGCTAGAGTTTAGTCCTTGGGATCTGGGTTATAGATGAGGCTGGAGTTATTGGTACATAAACTTTGAGGTCGTAAGGACCTGGGCTTGAGTCATGGCTCTGCAACTAACTAGCTGTATGACCTTGGACAAGTGCCTCAATCTCTGTAAGCCCAGTAATGTCAGCTATAAGATAAGTGCTATTGGAAGGATTAAACAAACTAATACATGTAATGCATTTGGCATTGTGCAGGAAGCATATTTAACGCTGAATTAATAGTGTAAGGTGAGTGTTCAACATAGACTATTTTACAGTGTTTCAACATAGACTATTTTAATGCAGGGTTCCATTGTGTTAGCCAAGAGCGGAAAAATAAGGATTTAAAAATATAAGAAAATCTTAATGAGTGATCTTAAATAAGATCAGTATCAGCATCACCTGGAACTTGTTAGATATACAAATTCTCAAGTCCTACCCAGACCTTCTGAATCAGAATCTCTGGGGGTGGGGGTGGTCCAAAAATTTATGTTTTAACAAGGTCCCTGGATGATTCTTATGTTCACTAGAGCTTGAGAAGCACTATTCTTAATGACATGAATAATGTTCAAGAAACCACATCTAGGTGTTTAGCTTTAAAGTACAACCTCAGACATCACTGAAGCAGTATATAAGCAGACGTAAGAAATGATTTGTAAAATTAATAATAAATAAATGTGGTCTTCCGTGTTCAAAAAAATGAGTCTTTCGTGGGTCTCATTTATGACATAATTTCTTCACTGCATTCATCCATGCTCTAACAAAGTACACAAAGTTGATATGTTACCTTATTAAAAACTCAAAGAAACAAATTCCTAGCACCTCCCTTTGGTACCTGACAAAAGTGTGACATACGGCCTATAATATTGTGTTACTACTCCTGTAACTCCTGTTTAATGTTCTAAAAATCAAAGATGCCACTTTGATGACTAAGGTGCGCCAGACCATAGTCTGTTCAGTTGCCTCATATGCATATGAAAGCTAGACAATGAAAAAGACAGAAGAATTGATGCATTTAAATTGTGGTGTTGGTAAAGAATATTGAATATGTATCATGGACTGCCAGAAGAACAAACAAATCCATCTTAGAAGAAATAAAACCAGAATGCTCCTTAGAAGCAAGGAGGATGAGACTTCGTCTTGCTTATTTTGGATACATCATCAGGAAAAGCCAATCATTAGAAAAGGACATCGTGTTTAGCAGAGGTCAGCAAAAATGAAGGAAACCCTCAATGAGATGGATTGACCCAGTAGTCACCAAGAATGGGCTCAAACGTATCAAAGAACATGGAGATGGTACAGGATCGGGCAAGGTTTTGTTCTGTTATACACACGGTAGCTTTGAGGTGGAGCCAACTCAATGGCAACTAACAGCAACAACTCCTGTAACAGAATCAACGTGATCTGCTAGAGCCCAGAGCTGCTGGAAAAATACTTTCGGTTTCCATTTGCACTGGTACAAAGATGTGGAGGGGGAAATTCTGCTGCTCCCCATGGCTCTCCATTTCTGTTATATTGGCAATCAGTTAGTGTTTGGCACACTACAGTGCCAGAGTTGCCCTAGAATAGGTCAGCCCAGTTAGGACTAGGTTCCAAGGACAGAAAGAAGCGGCATGCTTGGGTGTCCTGCCATTGAATACAGCGGCCTCCCCTTCAAGGGCCTGCATCTGATGTCCCCTCAAAATGAACTCCTCTCCACTTAAACTCAACGCACAGCCATCAAGCAACATCCGAGAATGGTTCATGGGTTGCCTAAATCTTTTTCTGCTACCTCTGCATGACCAGACAAGAGGATAAGAAACTCAGGGAGATTTTTTTCCCCTTTTTATTCCTGGTTTGGCAGGACCGGAGCTCATGTTTCATTCCCCAAATTAAGGTCCCGCTTTGTAATAATAAAAATGCTTAACACAACAGTGCCTGGCACTACAGATCTGCTGAGTTGAACTGAATCTGCAAATCTATAGAACTGCATAAGACATTTTAAGTTACATTAAATTTTTGCTGTGTGCTTTTAAATCAAGGAGTGCAAGACCCATCAGCACTTAGGGTGTATTTATTACCTTAACAAATGTCAGATGATTGTGTCCAATGTTATCTATTATTTATGAGTAACGAGAGGCTGTAGGACTGGAAATGACATGCTTTAATATGTCCAAAAGGTTAGGCATAATGCAGCTTGCTGCCCTATAAATTTCTTGACACCATTTTCCCTCCTAATAAAGCATTGTCAGTGGTTGGCTATTCTGAACTTCCATTATTTCTCTGCAGTTCATAAGGAATGCTTCTGACTTCAGTGAAGAAATGTAATTTCAGATACATGTTTGAAAAGGAATGCATCGTTTCAAAAAATAGGAAATTTAAAAATAATTGGAGTGGGAAAAAGTCCTATTACCCCATTAAAAATGATTCTCTTTACATGCATAGTTCCCAGACTGGGGATGTACAAGAGCTTAAGAAATATTCATTAAGGATGACAAACCTTCACATTGCCTGCAATTGGCTTTCTGACACCGATTAAGATCCCGTCTATTGTGCACCGATTGCATTTGAATATATGCAATGACATTTCACTAGTTTACTTCAGGGCCTTACTACAATTTAAGGTGCTGTATGATGAGGCTCATGTGGATCTTTTCAGGCATTCAGAGCAGCCAAGACACTTTGCAGGAGTTTACTGATTACTCACACGGCCTCTATCTCCCTGGGCCCAGCGAGCAGATGCAGCTTTTTTGTTCCCTTTCTCTGTATGGCGATGGCATGCATTATGTATTCTGGGAAACTCCTGCAGCTACTGAGGCCATTCCCATGTATAATATCAAAAAAGAGAGAGAAGAAGCTATCCTCAGGAAATTCCCTGGTTTCCACAATTTTCCCTTTATTGACTATGTTGTCTGTGAGTGAGGTTTGCAAAGTAAAGTTGATATAACAAGCATATATATTTTTAAAACTAGAGGAAGCTAGAGGATCAGAAAGTTTTGAGATAAAGCTAATATTCTTCTCCATTATTACATATGATCCAAAATACAAATGAATGCTTCACAATTTTATTGTTAGGATAAAACAAATTTAGATGAACACAGTGCAGTTGAACCAATTAAAGAGTACATTTTTAACTACTCCAGATGTTCAGTTAATAAGATCATGCCTAACATAGTCCCCGTAGTCCTTGAAAGTTCCATTAAGCTGTCAGAAATCTTTGTCACTGTGTGTGTTTTTGTGCAGAAGATGAGAGAAAATGAAAAAGAGAGAGATTTTGAAGGAAAAGGGTAGGGGGACAGGTAAAATGAATTCATGTCAAGGATGATGTGGCTTGAAAAAGTGGCTACAGACTAAACTTAAGTACTTCCAGAATGTGAATTGATTTTTTTTTTTTGATACCTTAAGGCTTAACTTGATTTTTAAAAAAAAAATTTCAAGTTTCCTTACTAGTCATAATTTAATGCCTTTATTTTTTGAGAAGATGGATGACATTAGGTGGAAAAAAGGTTTAGCTGGTGTCTCTAGTAAAAAAAATAATTCAAATATTGGTGTGCAGATTCAGGCAGGCAGAAAGATGAAATAGCTTTCTACATGGCTGACATTTAACTTTTTTTTTCTTCTACCCCTGCCACAATAATCTCATCAAGACCTGAGATAAATTCAGCAAGCTGTCAAGAGGATACAAAATTAATTAGATCAAATCTACATCTATGCCTGTACCGTGAAACAATTACAACCCTCCAATGGGCTTCTAGAGCCTTGCTCCCCCACCCCAACTCATATCCACACATGCAAATTTCCACATCATCTATTTAAGAGCCATAGGACCTGACCTGCTTACACTATCATTTTCCTCCATTCGTCAAAGAAAAGCCAGAATCTACAGATTCCTTTCCTGGTATGTGACAAAGAAATATTAATATAGTAAGAATAAATAGCAGCACCCTGGATTGTATTATCACTTTCTCTCCCAAACTTCCTTCATTTCAAAATCCGTTCTGGATGAAAAACCTGGCATATGCCATGCAACCCGGTGGTTTAACTAAAGTGACAGAGAAGCTCAAGTTTGGAGTTTAGCCTCCTTCCTGGGTCTTTACCTAGAATACAGCTCTTGGCTTGGCAATGAGCATCTACTAGGAAAATGGCCGTGATGTGTAGTAACAGACAATTTACATCCACAATGGATGCAAAATTTCATTCTCCAAATTTATCCAGTACAGTCATGCATCACTTAAAGTTCACAATACGTTCTGTGAAACAAGACGTCATGTGATTTGGGTGTTGTGCTAACACCCTATTATACACCGGCAGTACCCGGTCCTGCCTGCTGTTCCGCTCCCCTGAGGAGCAAGAGCAGCCCCGCCCAAGCAGGCCAGACAAAACCAGCTGTATCCACTGGATCCAGGAGGATGGCCTTGCCCGGTATGGGGCTCCAGGCGCGGCGGGGCGGTGCCAGCAGCCAGATAATGACTTTGGGCAGGTTCCGGCGCAGGGCAGGAGACATGGAGGGGTGGGGAGCAGAGAGGTGGCCACGAGACCGGAGAGGAACAGGTGCCTGGATCGCGGCTGGCAATGGTAGCTCAGGCTACCGTGGCCCTGTTGGTGCGACCGCTTCCTGATCATGTGCTGCCGCCAGTAGCAGGAAACAAGGCAGCGCCCCAGCCCACCAGCGCCCTGCCAGCACCTGCGGCAGAAGCGGAGGAGCTAAGGCTGGCGCTGCCCTGCGCCAGGAGTGAAGCGGCTGCGTGGCTGCTGGGCAGGTGAATGAAGCCAGGAGGGGAAGAGGAGGAGGCGCTGCGGAGACGCCCGGGATGTGCGCTTGGAGCCCCACTGCTGGTTCACTCTGGGGTTGGGGGTTTTTAAAACATTAGGGGAAATAAACAAAGAGAGAGATGCTTTCCCTTAAAAAAAACCTTGTGGGACCAGAGATGTATATGCTGTCAGACGTTGCCTGAATGGACGTTATGCGGGGCATGACTGTATATATAATTAATAACATAATCTGGTTGAACAATCATTATCTGCCATCTATCTGTAAGAGGGTAGTGGTGGCTCAGTGGTAAAATTCTCCATATCCACGGGGAAAATCCAGGCATCTCAAGCACAGCCACTACCCTTCTGTCAGTCAAGGCTTGTGTGCTGCTGTGTTGCTGTAAACAGGTTTCTGCAAAGCTTCTAGACTAAGACTAGGCAGAAATGCCTGGAGATCTACCTCAGAAAAAACAGCCAATGAAGAAACGCTTTGGATCACAACCGTCTCATCCTGTTATGCATGGGGTTGCCATGAGTCAGGGGCCAACTCGATGGCAGCTAACATCCATTCATCCACCCACCCACCCACCTACATCTATCTCATCTTCCCTCCTTCCCACCATCCCTTCATCCTTTTCTTCCCACCACTTCCCTCCACTACCTATAGCCTAAACTCCTTAACTCCATAGTATTTAAAGCTCCAGACAACGCTTCCAATCTCAGTTCCCATTCCAGCCTTCCATATACTTTATCACTTTAGTCACAACACACTACTTGCGTCTTCATCGTTACACTCTACTTTTATAGTTTTGTGTCTTGCTCATGCTATTCATTCAGCTTGGAATGTCCTTCTTTCTCCTGCTCCTGAAATACAACTTTTCCTTCAAGACTCCACGAGGTCTTTCTCTAGATCCCATTTGGAATTGTGTCTAGCATTATACTCCCTCAATGCTCTGCCCACACCTCTTTACTTTGCTCCCTCCTAGACTTTACCCTGACCCCACTGGCTTCTAGGAGGTTATCTGTGTTTATTTCTACTAATCTGTAAGCTCCCTGAGTCAGTATCTACTCTAACATTCAGTGAAAGGATCATGTATAGCGGATGTTTGCTGAATGTCTGTTGAATGAATGAAGAAAGAAATTAAGGAAGGTTTTGCCTTTCTTTGCAACCAGGATTAGTGTCACCATTATTAAATTACTACAGTAAAACCTGCAAAAGCTGGAACTTGTTTAAGGCAGAGAACCGTAATAGAAGGACAACTAAAATATTTTCCACTAATAGTTATATAAAAGTGGTAAGACTGCACTCTGTCAAAGGCAGGAAACTTGCGAGACCCAGAAACAAGGCAGTCCCATCGAGTTGCAGCTTTTACAGGTTTCACTGTATTTTCTAGGGCTTTCTGGGTTCCAGTTCTCCTCCAAAGCCAATGGAAATGAGAAATGAAAATAAACAGAAAAGGCAACCATATCATTTAAGAAGGAAAAAAAAATATTGTTAACATACCGAAAACCAAACCAAACTCATTGCCGTTGAGTTGATTCTGACTCATAGTGACCCTACAGGACACAGTAGAACTGCTCCATACAGTTTCTAAGTAGCGGCTGGTGGATCTAAACTGCCAACATTTTGGTTGGCAGCCGAACTCTTAACCACTGCGTCACCAGGGCTCCATAGAAGTTGATAAAAACTTGAAGTTAAACAATATTAAAAAAAGAATCAATAGTTGTAACCATGACTGTTTTGAAACAGTTTGATTTCTGAGCCTTCCTCACCTAAAAGTGGCATTTTAAATCCTGATATCAACGATAAGCTTTTAAATTATTCTGTCACATTTCAAACACATACAACTTCTGGTGATCCTTCACTGAAATTATTATGATGACAAAAATATTTTAACAGAATGCAATTTTTACTTTAACTCGTCTTATGTGGGTTATTATAGATTTTCCAAGAATTAAAGTACCAATGTAAACTAGAGACTAGATCCTCTTACATGTTCACTGAGTAAGTTCTCAGCAACCTCCTCAACAGGGTGGCCAGATTCAGCAAATAAAAATCTAAGATGCCCAGTTACACTGGGATTTCAGATCAACCAGGAATAATTTTTTAGTGTTTAACTACGTCCCATGCAATATTTGGGACAGAGTTACACTAAAATATTCATGGTTTATCTGAAATTCAAATTAACTGGGAGTCCTGTATTTTATACGTCAACTGTACTCACCGACCCCCCCCCCCAAAAACAATGTGCTTCTAGTTATTCCCATAAATATTCTTAAGACTCACTCTCAACTTTCGGAGATTAAAGTAGTTTAAAAGAGAGTAATAAAAATGATATCAAATCTTCATGTGGCAGGCATAGGACAATTTACAAACCAAAAAAAAGAAGTATAAACTAAATTTAAGGAATTGTATTTTAATTATCAGCAACAACAGCAGCTTATATATCAAATTTTTAATGAATTTTGAAGGATACCTTTCCTCTAGAGCTCAAAAACAAAAATAAATTAACTCTGGCTCAGAAAAGTTCTTGGAACAACAACAGGAACACAGCATAGTGTTCCTTGGAGTCCCTGGGTAGTGTAAACAGTTAACAAGTTAGTTAACTGAAAGGTTGGTGGTTTGAGTCCACCCAGAGGTACCTCAGAAGAAAGGCTTGGTGATCTGCTTCTGAAAAGTCAGCCACTGAAGACTCTATGGAGCACATTTCTACTCTGACACACATGGGGTCGCCATGAGAGAGTCAACTCGACAGCAACTAGTTTTAGTGTTCCTTGCCTCTGACCATGCATGTTTCTACCTGGTTCAGTTATTTTTCTATTGTGAAGTGGATATTAGCAACCCCTTCCCTTCCACTAGTAGTAGACCCCATAGGACAGAACCCCTTTCTCTGAATTCTCCTTTGGAGACTGCGTGGCTCTACCAGCACATTTAAAAATGGCTGTGATACTACTGGTTTTACTAATAAAATCCATGAGGATTTGTTTAAAAAAAAAAAAAAAAATCTCAGGCTGTTGAGAAAAGGCTTGAGTTTGCCAGCACTTCCACAGAATTGTAAAATATGAATCCTGTCCAAAACATCCCCTCACTTTCCTTATCCACCCTGTCGAGTGATATATTACTAGTATGATGCTGGCACTGAAGAAAAGGACTAAGGAAACGGGGTTGAAAAACAATTTCAGTGTGGTATTTTGTAATGTCCTTACTGTGTTCAGCCAAGTTGTCTTCAGTTGTCAAATGTCTTTTTCTAAAGTTCACAGTACATGGTTTCACCATGTTCATGAAGACAATGATGGCTGTAAAGGCATTCTGGTGTGTTTTCATGTCTACTTGTGTTTCATCTGTCTGGCGGTTTGATATTTCTTGGACAGAAACTACGTCTACCTCTAGTACAGCCTCTAACTCCTTACTGGCATCCAATAATGGGCTGCAGAGCCAGTAGTAAATTTGGCTTGAGACGCCTCAGAAAACATTTCTGTTACGGTAATGTTGGTAAAGAAATAACAGAGAACATTTGGTCCAAGTTTAGGATTCAGGAAATGAGGAGAAGCCCGTTTTTCTTCCTTTCTCAGTATCATCAGGAATAATTTTCTCTGAATATAAAATCACTGACATATGAGTTGAGAGGAGCCAAAGAATTCATTTTCCCCACTGGGAGCACCAAGATGCTTTAAAATCCCAAATCCATTAGATTTTAAACATTAGAGAGTGTTAAAATGCAAAAGTAATTAGAGCTAGTCTCTATTATCTACTATACTCACCTAAACTTGCATTTCTCAGCCTATTTCTTAATAGAGAAATCAGGGCTCTGAGGGTCTGGGATTCAGAATAGCTAAAGTCTGAATGGGAGTAAAGACAAAGAACATCAAGTATAGGTATTGCCAGGCCAGGGGAACACTCTGTATCACAACAGCCTAACAGATATTGAAAAAGTAGGGGGGAAGCACAAGAGCTGAAGGTAAACTTTCCCTAAGCCACCATTTGGATAATAACTAGCTGAAATCTACACTTGGGTGCTCACTGCTGATGTGGAGAATATACTTGCCAGATGCTTAATAATCCTAGAGTGACTAATTTCTTTTTTAGTCTAAATCCATTTTACTCTAAATTCCTACTTGACGTAACTTCCCATCCCCAATCACAAAGTTCAATAGTTGGAAGAGGAATCAGAAGAACAGTAGATCGTATAACTACAACACTCACAGTGATGCACTTACTCACTTAGTTTTGCAGTGCCTGGCTAACAGAGTATGGCAGTTACTAAATCTTATTCTTCCAAATGCCCTAAACAAAGTGCTTGGTGGTGGTTTAATCCTCACTGACTTCTTTAATTGCCCTAGGCCAGAATTACCCAACTTTTATCCATTCAGCTATCAATTTTACACTTTAATGGGTGGCGCAAGAGGTTTGTGATCAGGCGCTAGCCTAAAGGTTGACGTTTTGAACCCATCCAGTGGCTCCAAGAAAGAAAGGCCTGGCAATTTGCTTCTGTAAAGATTACACCCAAGAAAACCCTATGGAGCAGTTCTACTTTGTAACACACAGGGTTGCCATGAGTCGGAATTGACTTGATCGTTGATGACAACGGGGTAGTATCTTCATTAACATTTACTTAATACTTTACTGAAATTATCTTTAAAGTACATTTCAAATGGTAACTTCACATCATTATCACAAATGGAAAAAATTTCACTTTTCATAGATAGAAGATAACCATAAACATAAAATTAACTGAAAGCAAAACGATGTTAAATTTCAGCTAGATCCTGGTGCAAGGCAATGTCCCCGCTATAAAGCCTAATCTTTGTCAAAAACGGGTAGTAGCAAGTTTAGGGAGTTGTTAATGACAAAGCACCAAAATGAGACTTTTTCCTTGACATAACCGAGAAGACTAAAAGACAAATGAAAACAGCATAATTTTCCACTGTATGATCAAATACTATTAAAGATTACAATGTCCCTGAGCCACTAAAGCATCACGTGTAAGGCGGTACACATCCCATTTGGTGGCAATACTACTGTAGGCTATACTGCATTTTCAGGATAAATGATTGATTATAGAGGATTGTTGATAAATTCTGTGATTCATGAAATTCCTCTCAAGATTGTTGTGACATGTGGACAGTATATTCATCATACTTTATAGACTTTTTGAATCTTACTGGAATATTATTTCCCAAAATAAAAATTGCTTATGCAAATAGCTTAGGCATGGATTAAAATTTATTCAACATTTATGTATCTTTTTAGTTTATTCATTTGACCTCTAACTTCAATTCTCTTTCTACATCTTTTTCTTCTCTGAAACGAGCATATTTTCTTGACTAAGTGTAATAATGTAATAATATCTTACTTTAATGATTTCCCGAAATATATAAGCATACTACAATTTTGGCATTTCCAATCAAATGGAAGCTGTTTTTTTGAAAGACATCTTTCTCTATATTGACTGTTTCATCTGTTTTCAGAGAACTCACAAGAACTCTATATAATAAAGTATGAATTAAGAGATTTTCTTCTGTTCGCGATATATGGAGAAAATATTGAAGTTGTCGAGGATTTCATTTTACTTGGATCTACAATCAACGCCCAGAGAAGCAGCAGTTAAGAAATCAAACAATGTATTGCACTGGGCAAATCTGCTGCAAAAGACTTCTTTAAAGTGTTAAAAAGCAAAGATGTCACTTTGAGGATTAAGGTGCACCTGACCCAAGCCATGGTATTCTCGGTCGCCTCATATGCATGTGAAAGCTGGACAATGAATAAGGAAGACCAAAGAAGAATTGATGCATTTGAATTATGGTGCTGGCAAAGAATATCGAATATACCATGGACTGCCAGAAGAACGAACAAACTTGAAAGAAGTACAGCCAGGGTACTCCTTAGAGGAGAGGATAGTGAGGCTTCTTCTCACTACTTTGTACATGTTATCAGGAGGGACCAGTCCCTGGAGAAGGACATCAGGCTTGGTAAAGTCGAGGGTCAGTAAAAAAGAGGAAGACCCTGAATGAGATGGACTGGCACAGTGGCTGCAACATTAGGCTCAAACATAGCAACAACTGTGAGGATGGTACAGGACCGGGCATTATTTCATTCTGTCGTGCATGGGGTTACTTTGAGTCAGAACCAACTCAAGGGCACCTCACAACAACAACGACAGCAGTCAGTGTTTATATTTTATATTTATGCTACACAGCCCTCTTTGCAGATCTGAACATGGCTAATTCTCTCACGTATCTTGCAGTTTTCCTGGAAATCAGGTCTTACAGCACTGTTACTTTTGGTAAGAAATAAGAGGTACAGAAGTGGCTATTTGTTTTCAGTACTGCTTAACCTAAAAAAGAGAGTGCTTATTGCTCCTGCTGTGGAGTGAATGGCGGGTACGAGCCAGATCTAAAAATAAACTGGATTTCCTTTCTTATTCATCGGTAATTAAAGCCCCTTTGTAACTTCCCATTACCACCTCAAGAGTTATAGGATGAATAAATAATACATATTTTTAAATGTGGCAAAAACTAACAAAGAAGTAGCCAGGGCTGCATCTAATTTATCAACTTGGTGATTAAAAGGCTGGCTCGAGAGGCTCCAGACATCTAGGGACCAAGAGATAAAGCAGAGCAGTTGGCTGTGTTTTTACTAATGAATCTAGGGCTTGAAAGATATCAGGCCATTTTAAAGAAAAGCAGCGAGGACAAGAGACATTAGACAAGGCCAGTAGGGTAATGAAGGGCAAGGCCAGTTACTGAGAGAGAAAATTACTTCATTTTCTGTGATAATGCTTCTGCGTGCTTGGCAGGTCTCGTCTGGTGCTTTGTTAGTATAAGTACATATACATACAGCATCATAAGGCTACTCACAGTGTACAGGGAAGAGCCTTGGAACATTCCACAGAGGGGCAGAGGGTTTGGGTCTATTATTTTGAAAGGGGGAGGCTAAGAACAATGGTAGCAGAAGGGGGTTAGACTGCCAGGTAAGGGACGGTGCTATGACAGAATGTGAGGGACACACGGGATTAAATCAGTACGAAAGACACAGCAAGGAAAAGAAAGAAAAAGACAAGCAAACATACTCTGGAAATGTGGAATTGTTTGGGGTGTGTGTGTGGTGGGTCAAAGAATGGGACCAGCACAGTGGCAGTCAGCTATCTGAAGAGCTGTGGGCTCGTTTGTTCACTGGTCTTTTTTCAGTGGCCAAAATAAAAAAGGGCACCAGGCACTTGACTCCTCCTCAGCTGGTCAGCGGACACATTTTCTGCTTTGTGGAGAAATGTGAAGTATTTTAGAAACAATTCCAGAGTATATTTAGCTCCAAAAGCTGGGGCACACAAATGTCACATTCCCATGAGACAATCGACCCAGTGAAAAGAGCACCTGTCGGAAGCCCTCAGAAAACCCATGACATTCGCATCCCAGGAGATGCTGCACACACGGATGTGACATCATCAAGGCACCAACATCGGGGAATGAAAAGAAGCAAGCGGGTTACAGATTGGTTCAAGTTGAGGGACGTCATAATGAGTCAGAAAAGAAACAAGACTTTTCCAAGGGAACAGCGCAATCACCAAGCCATACCACACAGTGCTTGGCAAAACAAAACAAAAGTTTAAAATAAATCATGAACATTAAAAAGAAAAACAATTCATAGCAAAATGGAAAGTAAAATCATAAAAGTCATGGTAAAAGGAACATTAAGCTAAATCTTTTTTTTTTTAATTTCTGCATAACAACTCATTGACATTGCCCCATCAAAATGCATAATCAGTTGTCGAAAATCAAACTCAAATTCGACAGGGCAAGGCAAGGAGTTAAGAGCACAAGAACAGTGATCATGTTAAACACCCATGCAATCACCTCTGCCACCATTGTTTGACAATATGTGGACTGCTTCCAGCTTTGTCAATATTCATAAGAAGGCCCAGGAGAATGAACAATGCTGAATTTTAAAATGATCTGTCCAAGTGTTAATTGGACTCTGATAATTTCCATTCCTTGGGGAAGTTAACGATTGGGGAAAATTCATGCCATCCATCTCAGTGAAGTGAAGATAAAATTTACTGCAACCAACTGCTAGATATTTGGTTGACATATTTAATGCTTTACTGGAAAGGTTGCTTTTTGTTTGTGTGTTTGTTTTTTGTTTTCCCAGAAAGTCACAGTGTGCAAACACCCAGTAATTTTACTGAGCTGTCTCTTCTTGAGAAACCAGCCAAGGCTAAGACATCTGGGGTCTGGAGCCACACATAACAAATAATGGCACATGCTAGGGTTTGTGGCCTGTGGAGACAGTTCCTCTGGCCCATCACAAATCAGCCTGGTGCTTTCTCAGGATTCTTTAAGTTAGAGGGACCCCTCCAACTTAAAGAGACCGAGGAAACAAAACCTCCCCTATCCTTTCTTTCTTTCTTTTTTTTTTTTTTTTTTTTTTTTTTAAGATTTGGAGCACAGCATACTAATAAAAGGAAGTCTACAGAAGAATAATACAATCAATTAAGGGGATATACTCAAGACAAAAAAACCCACAAAACTAAAAACCGAATCAGCTGCTGTCGATCGAGCCGATGCCAACTCTACACTCCATGGAGTTTTCAAGGCTGTGACCTTTGAAAGAAGATCACCAGGCTTTTTTTTGGAGGTGCCTCTGGGTGGGTTCAAACTGCCAACCTTTTGGTTAGTAAACAAGTGCTTAAATGTTTGTGCCACCCAGGGACTCCCCAAGAACAAGACAAAAGGAGATAAATCTTTTGGGTTGGCAAGTAGAACTCGTCTTGGTATGAGGAGCAAAAAAGAGGATGGGAATTTAGCATGAGCTAGAGAACATTGTATAAAAGTAAAGATGGAAATATGTATGCAGACAATCTTGGGGGTGGTGGTGATAGAGACTGTCTACTAAGGGTCACAGTGGCTGCTCTGCCCTTGAGACTCAAACCCTTGCTTAGACAAAACTCTTGAAAACATATAGAAGTAAACAATTCTGAATGGGGGGCAACAGCTCAGCAGCGTAACTGGTCTTTTCAGTCTCTCATTTACAAGACTGTTTTTTGGACAAGTAAAGGCCTCTTTGGTTGCAGCTGCAACTAAAGTAGGATGTGTTACCAGAAGCAGCAAATGGCGAGAAAAGAGATGACATTTCCTGTCTCTAGTTAAGCAAAGAAAGCAAGGGAGAATTTAGGACAGTTCACAGTAGAGTCCCTTTCATTTAGCGTGGCTTCCTTTCCGTTTTAAATGCATAGCAATTCTGCTTGATTAAATAACATATTTTTGTTTTAGCTGTTGTCCTCTAAGGGCATTTACAGTACATCTGAGGACCTTGGCACTATTCAAATTCAGCACCACGCGAGAGGGAGAGATGCTACCAGCCAGAAAAGACTTTGCCCTGCTATGTCTCAATTCACTGATTAAAGGGCCTTTACTCGGATTACGTTCACTTGCCAAAGCTCCCACTGTGCTCCATTCCATTATGGTGGGAAAACAGGGCCCAAAAATCACAGAATGAGTCTAACAGGAATGGAAAGAGACCCTAGGAGCCAGCATTTACTTTGCGCCAAGACACTCCTCTTTTGGGTGGAGGAAGCTTAGAGGATGTGTTATTTGTTTTGTGTGGTTTCTCCTTGGCCAGGGAATCAAATCATTTCGGATCGAGCCTAGCACAGAGTCTTGCGTTGTGGTCTGTTTTGATAAGCTTTCCATCACAGTGCATTGTGGTTCTCTCAGCGCTACCCCGGTTCAGCTGGAAGCAGTTACATAGCCCTCCCCGCTTTTCCCTCCCTCTCCCCCAGAGGAAGAGGAGTTTCCAAGGCCTTACCCTTCTTGTCTTGGTGATTATGGGAGGACACTGCCCCCAATGGGTCTGTGCTGTCAGGTGAATCGAGCAGATCCTTCCAGTCCAGCATTCCTCCCCTAGACTCATACCCTTCTTGAGCCGTGGAGTCTGACGTGGTGGTGCTGGGCAAGAGGGAACTGGAGTGCCCTGTTTTCATCACAAATACAGTTAGGGAAACATTGCTGGAGAGACCTGCAGTCCTTTTGCTCAGAGACCTGGAAGGTGGCACCCAAGCTGCCCAAAAGTCTCAAAGGGGATCACCCTAGAAATGACAAAGCTTAGCAGGGTAGGTTCAGTGGAAGGATGTCAGGCCAGATCCTATCTGCCACTTGCTAGGTGAGCCTTGGGGGATCACTTAACCTCTCTGGGCCTGGTTTTCCTCCTGTACAAAATGGGAATAGTGACACTTACCTCCCACGGTGGTTGGGAGGATAAAATAATGTGTGAAAGCACCTAGTAGTGTCTGACACATAGAAGGTGCACAAAAAATACTGGTGCTTTTCTCTGCTAGTCTCCTGCAGCACTAAAGGCAGAACAGGTCCAGTTCGGGGACACCACACGTGACTGATGGGGGCAGGTTTACAGTAGTGGATCAGCCTTTTCCCCATCACAAACAGCTCAGCTGTCCCAAACACTTCTCATGGATGCGTGAATGTGTTTCTAGTCTTCAGCCTCAACTCCAGAGGCATTTCCTTTTCACTGGGATGGAGGCCTCACTACTCCAAGCTGGTGTGTGGCTGTGCTTTTCACGTCTTACCCAATAAAGGCAGTTTTCATCGTTTCGTGACTGAAATCATGCTTAGGAGAGGTTTTTTGAGACCTCACTATCATTGACCGGTATGATTCAGATGGGAAAGGGGTAGATTTTTGAGGTCCAGAGCAGCCTTCCATAAGGTAACTACAGAAGAAGGATGTTTAGGTTGGGAGTTACAGCAGAAACTCTGGGCATTTCCTGTGACTGTATTCCTAAACTTGCCCTCCAACATTCTGCAAGGTTAAATGTGGATTGTATCATATGCTTTGATCTAAGCCGTCACAACGATTTCAGAATGCCCCACTACTTGCTCTCTCTGATAGACATGAAATGTAACTGCTTGTTGACATTCAAGTAGAATTTTTGGTTTATTAAACCAACTTACCTATAGCAATCTTTTGGACAGTTTTTAAAAAGACATCAGGGCAACTACTGTGAATGTGTAATTGGTGCTTTTGGTAGAAAGAAGGACAGAGTCACAATAACACCAAACTGGCTCCAGCCTCTTGGTGTTTATTTATCACCATGTACATGATAAATAAAATACTGGCCACCAGAAAGAGAGATTATGATGATAAATGCACTGCATTCTTTTCTTTTAAAATTATTATTGGAAGTTGGATCTGCATACTTTAATACTGCAAATTACAGACAACATGTAAAAAAAAAAAAAAAAAAAGATAGCTTTTTATCTTCTTAAAATTTGCTTAGCAAGAAAAAGCAAGCCAAAGATTTCTTCGGTAGCATTTAAGAAGATCCTTTTTGTGTGGAACTTGTTTGGCCCCCACACAGCTTCAAACATCCGCTTTGTTCCAAATAGTTTGGTTCATATTCAAGCACTAAAAACACGTTCATTTAAAACGCAAAGAAAGTGCTTGGAGCTAGACTTTGTTTTTCTGGGTTTCGCAGCTCATCTCAAAATACTGATAAGAAGAGAAACAGGAAAATTAGCCTGAGAAATGGAAATTCAGAATTTCCTTTACTTCTTTTTGTTTATATTGAGGTCTAAAACATAGCCTGTATTTTCCACTCCTGAATTCAAGACTGCTCTAATGAAATATATGGTCTGCCTAAGAGAGAATTCAGTACCTAGCATAAGCAAACAATTAGCAATAACTTTACAGTGTTAGAAAGAAAAAGGGAAAGGAAAAAAAAAAAACCCCTCCCCTTCAAGTAGCAAGAATTTCTTTTACTTGAATTGATATGCATTTTGAGCACTTTCAATTTAACTGTGTTCAAGGGGCAATTTTATGGTAATGCCGTAAGTATGGTTTAGGGAGGTTTCTTAATACGGTAATCTAGGGGAAATATATGCCTAAGGGACACATTCTCTGTAGAAAGATTTCCTGGACCATATGCTGCAAATACATGGAAAACTCACTGGTAACGGAAAACTATGGCTATGAGAGGAAATTAATGTGGACCAGATGGTAGTTAGGTAGGAAAATGTTTTATAGAAATGTGAGAAATCAGCCTCTTCTCCCTATCACTGAAGTGTTAGTCTAATACCCACCACATCTTGATTTTCTATATGTAAATCTAGAGAAACCATGCATCTGATTTACTCAAAAAAAAAAAGAAAAAAAAAAAAAAGGTAAAGCAGCATAAGCCTGTAATCTTTTAAACTTATGTTTGAGGATAGGGAACACGTCTTGGTGGTGAATTAAACAGTTGGAGAAGGCAATACCTGATTTTCAAAAATTTTAGAACCACCATGTATAAGCTCCATTAAGCAGCAGCCCTTCGTTTGAAATCAGTCATCAAAGATGTGTCTTATTACCTCCCCAAGCTTAAAAAATATTAAAGCAAACCACTTATATTCCGTCTTATAACTTGATATTAAAGGCTATCTTATTTTTTACGCATTCCCTAAGACTTTGTAACCAAAATATATTGTAACCAAAAATATAAAAATAATCATTTGTGGATACGGTATTACATGTCAATAGATTTGGAACCTATAATTTTACTTTGTCAGTCCAACAAAAAAGGTCATATTTTATTCAACGGAGCTATAAAATACAAAGATAGATATATATTTTAAAAGTTATCTTTAATATGCATCATATTGTTTCTCTATATTTACAAATCATTGTGATTCCAGAGGTTAGAGACCCTTCAAACTACTCTAACCTATTAACAACCATTGCAACCCAATTAGACAAAAAAGAGACACTAAATCAATACAAGAGACAAGGAAGGAAGGAAAATAATCAGGGTCCAATTCACTAAAAAGTGTTCTTGCATATGTAACTGGTGTTGCACAGAGCTTTGGCCAGGCAGAAAGTCTACATGATGTATGAAATGATTTCTTTTTGAGAGTTGGGCAGTTCTGATTCTGTGGTTCACTCTACAGGCCTGCACTGAGCTACTGAGCTTTCTCCGGGGACACACAAAGGACACAGCTCGAAACAGAACGGACACTTTGGACTTTGAGGTTGGCTTCCAGGTCTACATTCACACTGGTGAAAATAGCAATCTGACCCTTCTTGTGATCCTACAAATCCAGCACCTCCTATGTACCTGGAACATATAGACTCCAAACAAGTATTTGCTGAATGAATTAATTAAATCCTTTTTGGGTCTATTAACTCCAAAATAAGGAGCCCTGGTGGCATAATGGTTAAAGCACTTGGTCGCTAACTGAAATGTATGTGGTTTGAACCCACCAATGGCTCTGTGGGAGAAAAGATCTGGTGATCTGCTGCCGAAAAGATTTTAGCCTAGGAAACCCTATGTAAATTCTACTCTGTCCTATAGGGTCACTATGAGTCAGAAACGACGACAACAACGAAATAAGCATGTCTTATAATAATTTATGAAAAAAAAAGTTTCCTACTTTTTAAAGTACTGTCTGGACTATGCCTCATTTTGATGGTCAATTAATCATCTAAACACTTCACACTAGATAGAGTTAGCCTGAAATGGACAGATAATCAGCTGAAAGGAAAATTCTAACTTCTTTACTTTCATCACAGAAACAGCTGATCAAGAGCTGAAGATGAATGGACATTGTCCTTTAAAGTGTTAATATGGAAGAATTAGTAAGGACTGTTCCTTTTGTAAAGGAAATAAGAGATCTGTAGCTTGGAGAATGATTTTTGTTCATAGAGAGCATCCCATGGTTTAATTATTTATATGAGAAATTACCTGGGACTTAAAACTGGTCTTGGTATGATTGATGAATGCTGGGAGGTTACTTCTTCAGTTAGATTCAAGATCTAAATGTCTCAATATCTGATAAGGATTATCCAGTTATAGGAACCGATTGCAAAGTATGATACTGGAGAACAGCAGATGCTAAGTGGGTTTTCTTTCGGAAGGGCAGGTAAGCTACATTTGCCTCCTGAACAATTTCTCTTCTAGTCTTTGATGTTAAATATTCTGGCATGAATCACAGATCAGAGAATGTTAAAGGCAGACAGACTCTGCAGGTTCCTCTATTCCACACTGCCTAACACCACGAGTGGGCTGATCAGGAGAAGCCAAGCATCCTGTTCCATTATTTGCGCTAATTAGATACGGAGTGAGAGTTTGCACAGAGCTATCTAATGCATTTGCAACCGTCCTTGCATCCTAAATCTGCCTTTCTTTTCCTTTCTTCATTCTTTCCCCTTCCGTAAGAATCTGCCTCTATATTTACATAAGGAGGCCTGGTGGTGCAGCAGTTATGAGCTCAGTTTGAATCCACCAGCTGCTCCTTGGAAACCCTACAGGGCAGTTCTACTCTGTCCCTATAGGGTCGCTGAGACTCGGAATCGACTTGACGGCAATGAGTTTCTTATATTTAAATAAAGATGGTCCTGGCACTTTTACTTTGTTACAGATCTTAAATACATAAACTAGAAAATGTTATTTAGCAATGAAATCAATCTCCATTATAATGCAGAAGCTTAAATTTGCCATTAAACATATGTTTTTCATATTATATTTCAAAAACACATGAAGAGTTTCACCTAATAAATATTTGGGGGGGGGGTGTACTTTGAGAAATGTAAATGGTAGAGCTACATTTTAACTTTCGTATAAAGACCTCAGAATATTCTGTTTACAGACTTTATAGCTTTGTTTAATTTAGTGTCTGTGTACTTCAGAGCAGGAACAATGGGATGAATCCTGTTTGCACATTATTTCCACTGTGTTACTCTTCCTTGTATATGTTCTGAAGAAACTGTACTGAAAACCTGTCTAAATATTCATGCTCTTATGAACTTACAATTTGACGGCTAATTTCATGCTATGTTGGACAGTTTTGCCTAACAGGAACCAAGTCTCTACACCCTGTATAGATTTTCCCCTCGTTGTCTAGAAAGCTAGCATTTTGGGGTTGGTATTCTTTATCAGCTGAGGTGCTATGGCCTATTAGTTATAAACACTGTTCTTTTCTCTTGGATAGACTTATGTCTAAAAGCAATTTCCTCTCCCTCAAGAACTCATTAAATACATTCACCAAACTCCCTAAGGCTGACATATTTCATGTTATATGGATTAAAAATTTAGGACTCAGTCTCACACATCAATGATCTCATATAGGCAAAGTGATTTTTGAACCATTAGTGAAATCCAGAAGAATTTTAGTGAATTGGGGTCCTGAAGAATCTGGTCCATAACGTTTAGGGATGAAAACTATAAACTACCACAGGATAAATCACTTGAAAAATTAAAAAAGAAAAAAAGAAATCCATAAACTGACCATACACTGTGTTGTAAGACATTTCATGATCCGGTAGAGGAGTTGAAATGTCTATAAAAAAAAAGTAATGAGGATAAAAAAATTAATTAAAGAAACCCACGGTTTGAAAACACTCAAGAGGATTAGTGAAATGGAATCTCCCAAATAGATTTTCACCGATACTAAATTATGAGAGTAATATCTTCCTTACCATTCAGTGCCACGAAGGAATCTGAAAGACAAAAGGGAGAAGAAGGTTATTTAATGTTTTACACTCTACTTAGTGTGACTTACATACTAAGTGGAAATGAGCTAATACAAAACTCTGCTAACATATGATCCCAATATTAAGTAAGTGCTTTTTAATTCCTGCTTGTAACTTAAGATGCTTTATACTCAGTCCAATTCCTGTTTCTGCCTTCACACCTCCATATCTCTTCCACCAAGTGAGTTTCCTCAAAGTCAGTGCCTTTGCCAAGAGGCAGAGAAAAAGCAAGAGTCAGCAGAAGCAATGCTAACGATGGCTATACGTGATTCTGAGAATGTGAGCACTAGTCTACAAGGGGCGCGTGTGCGGATAAAATAAGAGACATGTGCGCCATGCTTACAAAGCACTTTTCTTTATACTCCCTCTCATTGCATCCTTGCGACCATGCTATGAAGAACTGTCCAATATTACAGTGCTCTGAACTCAAGAGTTTTTTTTTTCGGGAAATTAAAAAAAAAAAAAAAAAAAAGATGAGGTTAAAAAACAAATACAAATAAACAATCACAAGCACATCAGGCAACACATATATGTGCCTGTCTGTGCTGTGTCTTTGTCAGATGAGTGGTTCGCTCAGCCCGAGACAGCCTCTGACACTGGCTCTTTATGGCTTCCTCAATTCTCCTTAAAGTTCTGTTAAAAATTCATTGTGCAAAAATCATCTGAATCCTCTCTGAATATCTGTGTGAATAGGTATGTCTAATGGCAGCATTTCATGCTCCAGCAGGAGCACAGGGTGGGGAGAAGCCACTGGGAAAGGCAGGCAGGCAAACAGAGGGTCAGCTTTACCTCCTGCCTTGAGCAGCAGTGAGGTTAAAGGTCAAAGGGAAGGTGGCAAGCAGGTCTAGGGGCTTAGCTGCGGATTACCCTGGGAATAGAGAGTAAATCATTGGCTTAGAATCTGAGGGTTTCCCTTGTGCTAGAACAGAGACTTCTTTAGGGTGCTCTGCCTGAGGACACAGATATGGGTGTGAGCTTACAAGTGTAGTGGGCACTCTGTAGAGACAGTAACAACCATCTTTGTATTTTCATATATATATATATATTCATATTCAATACCTATCTATACTGCTATTTTTATATAGATGCCCATACCACCAGCTTATAAAAATATAATGAAAATGATTCACTAAAGTCAGCTGATTAAGTTCATTCACACCTTTTTTTTCTCCATTGCCGTCTAGCCAATTCCGACTCATAGCGACCCTATAGGACAGAGTAAACTGCCCCATAGGGTTTCCAAGGAGCGGCTGGTGGATTAAAACTGTCGACCTTTTTGGTTAGCAGCTGAGCTCTTAATCACTGTGCCACCAGGGCTCCTCATTCACACATATACACACACAATCCAAAACCTTTTTCCTTGAAAATGGAGTTATAAGGGTCCAAACAATTTAAGGTCATCTGATCAAACACTGGATTGTTTAACTGATACAGACGAAATGCAAGTGACACAGATTTTTGGTGATGACATTGTCTCCTATGCTAATTTCTTAATGCCTAAATTTTGTGTGTGAAGATGTAATAAATATGAAATTTGTTTGCTTATACACACACACACACACAAACTCATCTGGAGATAAAGCTGCCTATATAGCTTTCTCTATTTGATATATTTGATCTCCAAAAAAACATATGGTAGAAAATTTAATGGTAACCTAGAGTCTGAAATTTCAGTACTCATGGCTCAAAGATTTACAGAGTTATACCCATGTTTTTCATTATAGAAGCAAACATCAGAAGTAATATAGTTTCATTCCCTTAGGAACTATTTTTTGGTGCCACTTTGAATGCAATCTTCTTGAAATTCAGGCTATCTAACATTTAAAATCCCCAAAACTAAACATACTTTCTAAAAGTGTGGCACTATTCTTTGAATTAGCACTAATACAGCATTTTCAGGAGAATACTGATATTCGTCAGGACACAGGATAACTGGACAGAATTTTGACTAGTATCTGTAATATTAAGCTCTAACTAAAATTCTGAAATAAACTTAAAGTAGTAGGTTATTTCCTTTTTTAAAGGTTATTTTGGATCACCTTGCACTTAGTGGGTTATTTCTTAATTTTTTTCTATCTCAAATGGTAATGGACATGACTAACTTTAAAAAACAATTGTTTGTAATAGTCAATATGTGCATGAAGAACAAAGCAGTCTCACTCAATCAGAAAGCTAGAATACAGTGATCCGTCTTTTCATTATTTGGCTAAAATTTACAGCATAACCAAACCAAATCCATTGCTGTCAAGCTGATTCTGACTCATAGCAATCCTATACGACAGAGTAGAACTGGCCCATAGAGTTTCCAAGGAGCAGCTGGTGGATTTGAACTGCTGACCTTTTGGTTAGCAGCTGACCTCTTAACCACTGAGCCACCAGGGCTCCTAAAGTGCAACAACACATTTAAAGAAAAATAACTCTGTGGCTTTATAATGGAAATGATGACATAACTTACTGCTCTACTATAATTAATATCCTACAGAGCTGAATTTGTTCCACAGCACTATAATAACAAACTGAGTGCCAGCATTTATAGTAAAAACATTGAAAACAGTGGCTTTAAAACACACAACTTTTTAAACTTGCTTTTTAAAAGATGATTTCTGTTATTTATGCATGCTTTAGTGCCAGCTGCACTCAGTTCCACATGTGGGGGAGTGTTTCTAGGCCATTCTATAAAAGCATCTTTGCCCAAAGATAATTATGGGTAAAAAGCTTTACTTACTATGACAGTCCCCCAGACCATCTGTATTGCCGCGTTCAATGTCCTGTTCAAAAATCAGTCTTCAAAAAAAAAAAAGACAGGGAAAGAAAGACAGAAACAAACACAAGACTGTGAGTCACTATTCAGGAATGAGTCTTAAGTTTCACTAAAGAAAGCGACACAGTTTGATAAATTGAGTGGCAGGTGTAAGAAAGGAAATAGATAACAGCTTGAATCTTTATCTCTGAAGTTTACAGAAACGAGTCCTATGTGAATCTCCAAGGAGAAGCCGTGGTTTAAGCAGTTAATTCAGATATTATTCAGGAAGTTAATTAGTTTGTGGATTATTTATAGCCCTCTTTTACTCTGATTTTCTGAGCAGTTTTTAAACATTTAAGAAGTTTATGTTAAAATATACGCTTTATATTTAAGCAATATAAAAACCTACTGCTGTTGAGTTGATTCGGACTCATAGTGACCCTAAAGGACAGAGCAGAACTGCCCTATAGGGTTTCCAAGGCTATAATCTTTACGGAAGCAGACTGCCACATGGTTCTTACACGGAGGAGCTGGTGAGTTTGAACTGCCAATCACAGAAGTCTATAAATTAAAAAATAGAAGTTTTTTCTTCTCTCCTTCTTCTTCCATCTCACTCTTGCCTTCCCTGGCCTTTATCTATTTCTTTTCTTAGCAATAACTTGGTCAAAGGTAAAGGCCTCTGGTCCATACAGCTGGCCAGTGGATGCGTGTGTAGGGCTGTGAGGAGGTAGGATCTGGTGGTACATTTCGCTGAGACCACTTAGGTTTTTTGTTTGCTTTCAATGCTACCCCTGACCCTCAGGAGTATTACTCTCAAGCTTCTCCACATGCTCACCCTTCTCACAGTCTACCAGGTCACCACTGTATAAGCTATGTAAAATTAACAAGACCAATTTTAATATTACCTATTTTGATTTCTTGAACAAGTACACTAGAAAAACACAAAGGAGTATTATCCTTCTTTGGGGAAAATAAATTGTATTTATTCCTGTAACAAACTAAGTGAAAACTCCTCTATTGCAGCTGCCTCTGGAGTTTATTTATGAGGCATATGGGAAAACTAATTTATTTTGAAAGTCACACCTTGATCTAATCATCCACCATATTTGCTTTCCAATGCCTCTTGCTGTGTTAAAAATCAAATTCATCCCCAAAGGATTAAAATTTCTAGTCTCGATGAAAGCAAATATTCATTAGGCCCTGCAGCCCACTTCCCAAGAGGAATTCCACAAGTTTTGAGCAATGCCAGTGTGACTGATATATGTATGTAGTCCCCTAAGAGAACTCTCTTGGAGTTCTGATGTTAATTTAAAAGATAATTTTTTAAAATTAGTCTCACCTGGAATACAGAAAGGACACAGGTCATTTCTTAGCTTCCCTCACTGTGCTTTGTGATCCTTTCCTTCTCTACCTTTCCTTCTCTAACTCAAGGGTTCCCATGAACAGATAAAAAGCTCTAACGTTATAGTATGTCAATATTGCTGCTTGTAAAGCTGCTATAATAATATATAGTGAGTCAAACCTTTGTGTTAATCAAATTTCCAGGTCAGATTTTATAGTTATCATTAGCTCTGTTTATGGGAATACTTTTCCTCAAATTATACAGATGGTGGTCATTAGATAGGCTCCTCTCTCTGTCTAGTTATTCTAAAATGAGAGAAGAGGCTTAGAGCGATGTGATCTGGGGAGGTTGATGGAATGGCTAACAAAGGTCTTCGCTGCCATATGGCACCTTTCTTGAGTTGCCACAACCTGTCAAGGACATGCATTAAATATTTTTCCAAATGTTATTTTGGATTTCATACCCACTGATACAAAAACATAAAAAGAAATCTTTTAATCAATGCCACCTAAGCATTTAAAGCTAGGGTAACAATCTTAAACACCAAAATCACAGGCAAGGTAGACTCTTCTGATCTAGCTGATCTGCTGGAGAATTGCCAAAAATTGATCGATGGCCTATGGAGTAATAGGGTCAACTGTTATTCAGTGTAGAAGAAAGGGTTATTGGCTGTATACACCATACTTGCTGTACAAATGCGTCGTTTAACAAACGCTCTGCAAGTTCTCCTCAGCACTGCACAGTCAATGAAAAGAGCCAGTTTTGCTCTGGCTGGACAAACCACATCAGTAATCTAATCGGTATCCTATTGCTCCTTTTCTCTGCAGCTCCTGCACTGTGATGAACAGGCATGCACCTTCTTGTCTGTCTCTCCAGAGAATACTTAGAAGCCCACTGTGTTTCCCTTCTCTCTGTGTTTTTAATCAGTCTGGGGATGATGAATCAGTTGGAAATCTGCCACATGTGATGCAGTGGGGTTCTATGAAATGGGAAAAGAACAACTGGCAGTCCTTTCGGTGAGGCTGGTGCACAGAAGACTGGATGGTGTTGTTATGTATGAGTACAGCGAGTTGTACATCTGGAATGCGTATCAGCCAAAGGCTACCTTACCCTCTCCCACACCTGGGCTCCTTACCTGCTGCTGGGTGACAGATGGGTACAGGAACCTCCTTCCTTTACCCACCCACAATATGGGTCTCTGGAGGCAATGCAGGTTCTGCAGGAAGAGGATAATCATGAGCTACCTAGGAATCCTTTCTAATCACTGTGGACTTTCTAATGGACAATGAGGCAAAATACATACTTTTTACACTTCCCATGACGTTCACACCGGCCAAGGGGAACCTTGATCACACAGGTGGAGAATGCAACATACAGAGAGCTACTTGCTTTGTCCAGCTGCATGCCCATAATCCTCTTGTCTTCTACTCCATCATAGCTGCACCTAAGAGGCAGGATATCATATTTATAGACTCTTAGGTCAATTCTCTCTCTGCTACCATCCTCACTTCCCACCTCACAACCCAGAAGGTGATTTCTTAATTCTTTCTATCTAACTGAAGGTGGAACAGATATTTATGTGTGTGCATACACACACACACACACACACACACACACACACACACACACACACCCCCAATTACTGGCAAGGAGAAAATTATGCTTTCTATGTGTTAAAAGATTTTTTACAAATAATGTTAAAAATCACTTAAAGATGCATACAACCCAAATATCCTATGATTTTCTCTGAATGAAAGGGGGCATAACAGCATAAGAAATAATTACGATGAAAGAGCCAAATATTCCACTCACTTTTCAGGGTTATAAACGCTCATCTCCTCCAGGAAAAGGCTGTCATTTAGGAAACCACTATTTCCTATCCTGGCCAGGAACTTCAAGATGATTCCCTTCTCTGATCCCAGGAAAACCACAGTGTGATTCTGATAGGGCCCAGCAGCTGTGTCCACTGCAATTTTGGTCAGGCGGTATCTAGAATGAAAGGATCACATTTTTAATCTCTTTCTTGGTCTATCATTAAAGTGTCCCCATTTCCACTTCAAACAACTGTGACAGCTTTCTAGTAATAACCTCAATAAAAATACATGCATACAAATAATGCTCTCAAGCCATTCCGACCCATATGCAGAACATCAGTATGGCTCCACAGGGGGAGGCAGAGGTATGCACGTATGAAGGCCAAGTTCCATAATAGACAGCCACAACCATCTGAAACCACTCAGCAATTATACCTTCCATGAGCAACAAGGAAAGGCTGATGTCTTCTTTGAGCATATCATTTCATGTTGAAAAAAGGGCAATGCTACCACTTCTTCACACTCATCCTCTGAAGTCTAAAGCCTTTGTAAACACAATGTCAGATTGGAAAGCTTTCCGATTGTGTGTGCAGGGGCTGAGAGAGTTCTGAAGGATGGGGAGGTAGACAGTTGGTGGAACTTCCAATAAATATAAGGGTGTACCAGCTAAACAAGATCCATGGAAAGCCACATGTCTAGGATAAGTCCAACTAGGCATCCTTTTTCTCTGAAATCCTCTGATCGTTCACCATTCCGTAGATAACCTATTTCTCCTAAGTACTATGGCAGGAACTAGAAAACATGGACCTTCCGGCAAGTTATGATGGGTTTTTTTCATCTTTCAAGCAAGAGCCATTATACTGCTTTAATACCACTCAACAAAGTCATGGTATAAGAAATGGAGGCAGTGTTATACTGTTATAGCTCTTTTAGAATTTGTCTAGCAGATCTGCAGGAAGATCACCCTCATAACCACCCCCCCGCAAAAAAAAGGAGAAAAGGATGTAAAATTAATTAACGTTTTATTTGATGACTGCCACATTTGGATGGTACTTGGGAAAGCCTTTTGAATTGTTTGGAAATATGCTCTTAATAAATATAAGAGTATTTCATGTTATCACAGATCTTTAATCAGCTATCCCTTCTCTGTTGGCTAGATAAGGAATATTAAATATGAATCCTTCAGGCTGGCATACTGTAAACATGTAAATGTGACATCCATGCTCTATTTGACAGCCAACAATTTAGGGACCTCATTGCAATGAACCAACCAACAGGATGTGGATACCAAACAGGTACTGACTGACTCTCCTTCACTGCTCCTCGGTTTTTGCGCAGATCGGGTTAATGGGCTAACCTGGAAGAAAAATATCTGTTTCTTCTGAAAGCTGGCAAGTGCCCAACTAGCTTGGAAATAAAGACATTTTGTCACTGGGAACGTGGTTATGGGGGTTCGATGGCATCCACGCAACCCGTCAGCATTTCATAGCTGAATCAATGCCCAGGATAACAGAAAATGTTGTAGCATTTCAAAGCACGGCTGGTTCTATGAGCATGAGAAGGAGGCAGGGAAATCCACTTAGAACCTGATTTGGTGGCAACCCACCTGACCATCGTCCTCAAAAACCATGGCCTGTTGATAATGGAAGGCACTGCCTCATCCATGAGTGGGTGCGTCTTGATGAAGTTGAGGGTGTCATCAGGAAACTCATTGGAGGTTGCATATTTTTCTAAGGAGGATGAGCCCGCGCAGCATCCTGGCCTAAAACAAAACAAAGGGTGGGAGGAAGAGAGCTTATTTCATGCCTTATGGCAAATTCTTTGAATGAACTGCCTCTCTAAGCATCTGGCATGAGGGAGAATGTACCGCAGGCTGAGAAGAGGAAGTTGAACAATGCCGAATGCCACCAAATAAAACATGCTTAGATTTCCTCTGGGCCGCCTCCTCGTTCCACAGGGAGCCTCAGCCAGGGGCAGCTTGGCTGCCTCCCAGCAGCACAAATAAACCCCAGTAAACAGTGATGGAGATTGAAACAAGTGAACAAATGCGTGGTTTGCACATATCTCAGGGACTACACTACAAATCCTAAAACCCCGGCAGACATTCTTCAGGCATTTGCGCTACAGAGGGAGAGAATTAAGTTGGTTCTTTCACAAGTGTAGAAAACAAAGGCCTTCAAAAAGGTTCCAGGGTCCATACCAGCACGGATCAGTGTTTGGTTTTTACTTTTGCTTCATCATGGCAGGTATGAAAAAACCAATTATACTAAAGATTCTTTCCTGAAAGGTCATTTACTTGTAGTAGAACAATGACGGTGAAAATTCACTTCCACAAAAAAATTCTATGGTTTCAGGAGTTAAGGAACACCCCAGTAAATTCAGACCAGGGTAATACATGAGCTAGTCCTATGTACTGACAGCTGGTTTGCCCGCTGGCACAGGAGAGGGAATTGGGCCCCCACAACACAGGCACGATTAGCTCTCTCGCAGCTGATGCTTTTTAATTCAACCCTGCTTCAGGGTGCTAGGAGTCCCTGGGTGGCGCAAATGTTAACATGGTTGGCTGCTAACTGAAAGTTCAAGTCCACCCAGAATCACCTCGGAAGAAAGGCCTGGTGATTTCCTTCAGAAAAACCAGCCATTGAAAACTCTAGGGAGCACAGTTCTACTCTGACATACATGGGGTCAGCATGAGTTGGAGTCGACTCACTGGCAACTGTTTTTCAGGGTATTACCCCAGCCAGACCAGTGAAAGCACCCTGATGTCTATAAGAGGGACACGGCGAGCATGTGGAAAGATCAGTGTCAACCCACTGACGTGGTTAGAAAGTCCCTCAAAGTATGCATTCTGACAACAATATCTGAGTGACAGCATTTTCACACTCGGAGGAGATTATATTAAATCAGTACTCCCTGAAACCTGGCCCCTCAGGCCTAACTCTCCTTCCTGCTTATCTAGAAACTTGTTGCCGTTGAATTGATTCCGACTCATAGCAACCCTACAGGACACAGCAGAACTGCCCCATACAGTTTCCAAGGAGCCGCTGGTGGATTTGAACTGCCAGCCTTTTGGTTAGCAGCTGAGCTCTTAAATACTGTGCCACCAGGGCTTATCTAGAAGGTAGCTAAAATAAGGCAGTGCCTTTACTCTCAAACATTTACTTAGAAAATGAATGAGGTTGAGGGTGATTTTGCACCTAGTCTGCTATCCATAAGCAACAGAGTGTGAACATGTGAGATAATTCAGGTGATGAAGGCTTGGGAACCACATGGGTTTCTCCCCTGGGTACAGAGGTTCACATTATTTCAGTTAGTCCAATTAAATGTACTGAGCTAGGTAATTTGTATGGGGGATTGGAGGTCGGGGGAGGGAGCTGGAAGCAAAAATACGAAATTATAAGTCACTGGGCTCCCTTCCAGAAGCTCACAAATTCAGTGGGGAAAGGGAGCCACACATGGCTGCTTCTGTATAACTCAGCTTGCAAATGCTATAATGGAGGTGTGGAATGTGTGTCACATAGAGAAGGCAGGCAAAGGGTTGGGGGGAGAATCCCACTCTTGTCCCAGTTAGAAAGAATGCAGTCATAGTTTGAGGATATGAAGGAGATTATGTAGGACCAAGAGGTCTCTAGATTGTCTCTGGATCAAAGGTTCCTTATGAAAATAGACAATTGGTAAGTGGTAACTCTGGTGAAGAGTAAGAGTACATAATACTGGGGAAACCAGCACAACTTGTACAAGGAAAGGTCATGGAAGCTCCCTAGACACATCGAAACTCACTGGGGGACTGAATTGCTGGGCAGAGGGCTGTGGGGAACCACAGTCTCGGGGAACATCTAGCTCACACAGTTTATAAAGACAATGTTCTATATTCTACCTTGGTGAGTAGCATCTGGGGTCTTAAAAGCCTGTGAGCAGCCATCTAAGATACTCCACTGGTCTCGCCCCTTCGGGAGCAAGGGAGAATGAACAAAACAAGATACAAGGAAAAGACTAGCCCAGAGGACTAATGGACCACAGCTACCAAGGCCTCCACCAGACTAAGTCCAGTACAGCTAGATGGTACCCAGCTACCACCACTGATTTCTCTGACCGGGATCACAACAGAGGGTCCTGGACACAGCTGGAGAAGGACGTAGAACAAAATTCTAACACACAAAAAAAGACCAGATTTATTGGCCTGACAGAAACTGGAGAAACCCTGAGAGTATGGCCCCTGGACACCCTTTTAGCTCAGTGGTGAAGTCACACCCGAGGTTCACCATTCAGCCGGAGACTGGACAGTCCCGTAAAACAAAATGGGACTAATGAGGCACAGCAGTCCAGAGATAAGGACTAGAAGGCGGGAGGGGACAGGAAACCTGGGGATAGGGAACCCAAGGTAGAGAAGGGACAGTGTTGACATGTTGTGGGGTTGCTAACCACTGTCATAGGGCAATATGTGTACTAATTGTTTACTGAGAAACTATTTGTTCTGTAAACCTTCATCTAAAGTACAAAAAAAAAAAAAAAAAAGATTATCTATGTGAGATCAAATTGACAACAGCAACTCAAAAGGTTTGATGGGAAGCCTAGGGGACAGTGAGTTGAGGATAATGGTGATGGAATAATTTGGAAAAGGATAGTGAGAATAGCAGCACAACTGGAAGAATGTAATTGATGTCACTGAACTGCACACGTAGAAATTTTTGCAATGGTATATCTTTGGCTATGTATATTTTCACCAAAAAAAAAGGTCCTCCAAGGTTGAGAAGGGAGAGTGTTGACATGTCGTGGGGTTGTGAAGCAATGTCATAAAACCGTATGTGTACTGACTGTTAAATGAGAAACTATTTGTTCTATAAACCTTCATCTAAAGTACAATTAAAAATCAAACAAACAAACAACAAAATACTAGGCAATAGTGAAGGGTGAGAGATAACAGAATGAACCATTGAATGGGGGTGGCCGTGGCATGGTCTGCAGGAAACACCCTCTCTCTGCCATGTGCACCATCAGAACTGAACATGAGGAGATGAGGCGGGAGAGATGGCAGGTCAGTTTGGGAAAGCTTTTCAGAGGGCATTCAGGAAATGTCCCCTTTCTGCAACAACGACGAAAAGGTTCCTTACGAAAGCAATGGTAGGGTGCAACTCGGGAAAAAGGGATTCTGTGCCGCATCTGGACATGAAACAGACCAGAACCTGGTAGACAGGAGATATCCGAATGATCCACTGTATCTGCTGGGCTCTTCCTGCCCGGGCCTGGAGTCTTGGGCTCAACTCAGACCTGGCCTGGTCACAAGATCCAGGGGACATCACTTATAACTCATACTTTATTAGGTATTAAAGACATTTGTTAGTTGATTTGTGACTCACAGTGACCGCATGTGACAGAGAACTGCCCCATAGGGTTTTCTAGGCAGATCTCCAGATCTTTAGCCAATGGATCCACTGGGTGGGTTTCAACCACCAACAGTTTGGTTAGCAGCCAAGTGCTTATCTGTTGTACCACCAGGGCTCATGGATCTCTGTAAAATTGAATGAAGCAGGGAAGAAAAGTAGAAATAATCTACCCAGCTTTGTGAACTTACAAAATACACTTTACCTCTCTGGGTCTCAGCTTCCCCATGTATAGGCCAATGGGGCTGTCTGGACCAGATGGCTCCTCTCATTCTCAGATTACGGTGGACAGACTACAGATGTAGAGGCTAACCAAAAGACTAGAGAGATATTGTTTTGAATATAATTACAAGTAAATCTGGGGTTTGTTAAAGAGGATGAAGGCAAATGACCTCACAGCCCTTTCCACTCTTACAGGATGTGCATCTGCGTGGTGACTGTGGAAGACACCCACATGTAGTTCATATAGGATGGTCACTATCAGAGGAGCAAGGCTCACCAGGTCTAGAAGCGTACAAGTGACTTACAAATATTCACATGTACCTGGGCTTAGGCACTCGTTCATCAGGAACTGGTGTCCACGTGGAATCCGGAGACTTCTGCTCTTTGAATCTCCCAGTAAACACATTGGCAATGTCAAGCATGTCATAGGCACAGACTGCAGACCCGGGGATGCTGCAACATGACATTTCACAAAAAGCATTACTCAGTAGTTATGCTACAGTTTGGAAAACATACTCCAAGGAAACTTTCCTGTTACAGGCAGTTGAAATTTAAAGTTAGTATTCTGAAGACTGTAAGTGGAAGGGATTCTAATGCATAAAGAGAATGTTTTTTCACTGAATGTTTTCAGTGAAACTTGCATCATGGCCTTAAAATTAGGGCTAATTACAAACTCTTCACGTCTTCACTCTCTCTGGAAACCACTGTTGTTTATAAAGGTAGAATTGTTGAGCTGGAGATTTAGAAGTTTCATGAATTCCCTGATATTAATTATCATCGATAATCCAGAGATAAAATCTCTGGACCACATTTTGCATCTCTAATACTGGTGAAAATCTGAAGTAAAAATCCCCTCACTGTCCACAAATGCTTTTTAAACTTGGTTCTTTAAGCTAAGAACCCAAGGTGTGAGAAAGTGTGCGGAGGGAAACCTACACATATTTTATATTAGTGACTGTAATTTAAATTTTTACTTCTTGTTTATTTGCATAAGACTAAACCACCAGTGCTTTGCAAATAAAGAGCTCTATAAAGTATTAAATAATAATAATGATGATAATATCTATCTATAATTACATCCTTGCCTGGCACTCCTGGAAGGACTCAGGGATTTTTTTTTTTCATCAATGGTGGGAAGGCATGAATTATTAATTCCTCTGGGTACACTGTTTATATTTGAACCCACGTTTATTTTTGACTATGGTAGCTACTTGATTTTGATAAAATAAAAGGTAGGAAACACTGCTGAGGAACTGTAGTTAGGTGTTGAGGTAGTGGGCTACTCCATTACAAGAGCTCCCAGGGCAAGAGATGCAGGCACTTCGCAGTGTGCGAACATCATCTGGGGTGGAGTGAACACTTAGTCTGGATTTTGCATATGTTGAAGGGATATAGAAATCCTGCATAAACGATTAGGAGAATTTTATGCCATCTATAATTTCATAACAAAATTTTTGAAGTATTACTAATAAAGCAAGAAGTAGGGAGAAGATAAAAAGCTTATTTAAAATAAGGCGGAAGGATTAATAGAGAAAATTTAAAGGATTACTTTTTTATAAAGGATGTAGTATACGTATTATTCACAGAATTGAGTATATAAAACGGCGATCTCCATTTGTTCTGGAATTTAGAACCCTAGCATTATTTATTTCATTTTGTAAGACTCTCTTTACATTCTCTTTCCTGATAGTGACAGGCACATATTTACCCTTATATAATACGAAAAAAAGAGTAAATGTTGCTTGAAGTATTTTATGACACATCTTATAATAACTTAAAACACCTTAGGGTTTTAGAATTTCTTATGAAATCCCTTCTTCTTCTCTACTTTCCTCCTTTCCCCATTTTCTTCCATACGTCTTTCCTTCCTTTCTTTCTTCATCCTCTCATTTATATATTTGTTGTTGTTAGGTGCTGTTGAGTCGGTTCCAACTCAGCGACCCTACGTACAACAGAACAAAACACAGCCAGGTCCTGCGCCATCCTCACAATTATTGCTATGGTTGAGCCCATTATTGCACACACTTTGTCAATCCATCTAGATGAAGGTCTTCCTCTGTTTCGCTGACCCTCTACTTTATAAAGCATGATGTCCTTCTCCAGGGACTGGTCCCTCCTGATAACATGTCTAAAATACAAGAGATGAAGTCTCACCGTCCTTGCTTTCTAAGGAACATTCTGACTGTACTTCTTCCAAAACAGACTTGTTCATTCTTCTGGCAGTCCATTGTATATTCAATAGTCTTCACCAACACCATAATTCAAATGCATCAGCTCTTCTTCAGTCTTCTATATTTACTGTCTAGCTTTTGCATGCATATGAGGTGACTGAAAATACCATGGCTTGGGTCAGACACACCTTAGTCCTCAAGGTGACATCTTTGCTTTTTAACACTTGGAAGAGGTTTTTTATAGCAGATTTTCCCAATGTAATACATTGTTTGATTTCTTGACTGCTGCTTCCACGGGTGCTGATTCCAAGTAAAATGAAATCCTTGACAACTTTGATCTTTTCTCCATTTATCATGATGTTGTTTATTGGTCCAGTTGTGAGGATTTTTGTTTTCTTTATGTTGAGGTGTAATCCATATTGAGGCTATAGTCTTTGATCTTCATCAGTAAGTGCTTCAAGTCCTCTTCACCTTAAGCAAGCAAGGTTTAAATGTCTCAGATTAGCTAAATTAAAAAAAAAAAAAAAGGAACGAACAGGCTGACACTCAACATTTCTAGGTACAATGTTTGATGGTTTATAAATCCTCACTACAGTCCACCAGAGTCAGACAATGACGCTGTCATTGGGATCCAGGCCATGGTCCAACTTGTTGAGTGAGGCTATCTGAGGGAGACTTCCTCTGAGAGGTCAATAACCAGGATACCTAACGTAGGATGCAAGATGGAGCCACCTGAATCCTGAATTTCACCCTGTAGCATTTTAACAAACTTACAGTGTTTTACTTCAAAAGTTACCAGTCCAGTCACAGAAATATTAACAGTCAAATGCAAAGTTAGATGAGCTGGAAGAGACAGGAGAGAAATTCTTGAGTTCCAAACCTTCCACTTCCATCTACTAACTACTTGCACCAGGTAGTATCATATTTTGAGCTGTTTCCTTAAGTGTAAAAAGAGGACAATAGTATCCAGTTTCCAGGATTACTGGGATTTAGAAATAACATGTGAAAAGTGTTTATATGCCAGGCATATAAATAGAAATTACTGTTATAGTTTATCTAATTACTTTCCCTAAAATTCTAATCTAATAATGTTTATACTGTTAATTTGTTAATGAAAACCAAATGTTAAGTGCTTCTTAGCTACAAATAATGAGTAGTAATTCTTCCTTCAGTTGCGAATACTGTGTATTAGAAGAGAACCCCCGGGAAAAGGAAGACGGGAAGACCGATTAGGTCAACAAGCCAGGGTATGGTTACCTGTTATAAGGTGTGGAAAAGGTTGCCAAGACAATATCACGGCCATTAATACGAATTACATCTGTTACTGCCTGGAGTATGCTGAAATAAAAATGAGAGTCTCCGGGAACTGAGCAGTTCAAGCGAGCCTTTAGAAAAGACGTCCACTGTTTCTCCAGGACTCTTTGAGACCCTCCCATATCATTCTTGCACACCTGAGCCACTCTTGGGAAAACTACCTGCAGAGGAAAAACACACCGAAAAAATGAAATGCACACACTTTGCAAGGAGATCTTAGTAGAATTTGCCTTCCCTTGAAAATAAAAACAGAACAAGGTGCTTAATTTTATCCCGTGTTTCTAAAATCAGTAGCAGGGGAAGAAAAGAAAAAAAGGGAAACTCAGCATTGGAACAGCCTGTTTTAAGAGATAAGGCTGTGGCATTTAATACAGAGCCATAAATCCTTCGGAGGAGCAGCTCCCAGCCACATAAACTCATTTCCATACAGACTGCTTAGCTTTTCTTTCTACAAACAAAAGCACATTTTGTACGCACCATCTCTGCATCCTCACTGGTGTCTGTAGGCCCTGAATCGCTTACTCCGAGTTTGCAGTCCTCTAACTATGCAAGCCACCCTGACATTTTATTTATGCCCTCCACTTTAGTGACCCTGATCTGCTCTCTGTGGTAAAAAAAATTACTGAAATGTAATCCCTGAAGTGTTCTATTCCTTTTTTGCAATAAAGACAGAAGTCAAGATTTTCAGTTTTGCTTCAGGATACCAGACGGTTACCCTCTCTCTGACACGCAACTCAATTAAAAAGAAAAAGCTGTTGAGGATACCTGGACATCAAATCTTGAGATAACTGAAACTCAGTATGAAATCAACCAAACATCTGTCAATTAAAATTTCAAGAGAAATATTTAAGAGGTTCCCAGTAATCTGTTACCATTCTGAAAAGGCATATAGGCATAGAAACAAAAGTTTATCATGGTTTACCAGGTGCTGTGAGGAGGGGGAGCTGCGGAGTTATATTTAGAGGGTGCTGAGTTTCTGTTTGGGGTGATGAGAAACTTTTGGAAATGGAGTGGTGATGGTTGCAGAACACAGTGAAGGTCATTAACATCACTCACCTGTACACTTAAAAATGATTGAAATGGCACTTTTTGTTACATATATATATATATTTACCACAGTAAACGAAAAAAAAGACAAGACATATAGGTCTTCAAGACAGCACAATGCTTCACATCCGCCCATCTGTGGCTGGATCTTCTCAAAATGATGACCCTGTCATTAAGATCTACGGTTCTCATTTCAAAGCCATCACAACATCAGCCCAAAAGTGGATTTCTGAACACGTTACAGAAGAAGCCAGAGATATCCTCTTCTCTTACCTTTCCCATGGTGTTGTACTCCACCGCTATTTCCCTAAAGAAGAAGTAGATGTAGTCTCCATAATTCACCGCTTGGACAAAATATGGCTCTGTGGACAAATACGCACTTTAATTGGGGACATGTAAAGCAGAATTAAAAGAACTTAAATCAACTGCAAATTCCAATCAAGTTGAATTAATTTATTAATTAAAAGTATAGGGCCATTAAGCATTGGTTACAAGGAACCATTTGTAATGACTTCATACATGCCAGTGCTGGTGACTTCATTAGGCATCCGAGTCTACAAATTACACTTTTCAGAAGTTGTTACAAACAAAAATGAAGAATAAAAAAGTTTTGCATATCTCTGTAATTTTATTTCCACAATGGAATCACCATATTACAGCAAGGACCGACTTTTGTACACATCTCCTTGTCTGACTCATTCAGGGTTGTAAATAGCTTTTTTCCTGTTTCCCCATAGTCTCCAATCCCCTGTCCCCTTCCATGAATGAACTGTTCAGTTCTTTTCATGCGGGATGCTGAAATGAGAGTCTGAGGCAGGGAAAGATGAATGTAATATATTCTATTGTAGTGGCATTGGTAAGTTTTGTTAATGCTCCAGAAACTCATGGGAAGGGAAAAAGGAAAGTAAATAAATCAGTTGAAGCAAAAGATGCAATTTACACTTTCCTGTCTGTCAGAAGCCATTACCAAAAATGAAACTACAGTCTGGTCTGTCCAGACTCTAAATCTCCCACAAGATATGTATTCCCCCAGTCCCTCCTCTTTTCTCCTTTTAATTATGTGTTCACCTTTCAACCATTTTGAATCGTGCTTGACGGTCCTCAGGGTTGGGCTGTCTCCAAGACTCCGGTAAATGACTGCATCGATGGCAAGGAAGTCAGTCACCGTGGCTGAATACAGCTTTCCATCTGAGACGAGGAAGAAAAGAGGTGATGGGATGGGAGCAAGGCAGTGGGGGGCGGGAATAATAGAGAAATCCCCCAGATTGCTTTCCTACATCAGGCAAATGAGATAGGACAACTGGGAAAAATCCAAGAGTTGCTGGGAAGATACTCAGCCCACATTCCTAACCATTTAAAATTGGGATCATGGGAGATGAAACATTTTTCCTTTTTAAATTGCATGGCAATTTCTAAGCAGCAGCAGCAGCTCAGGGTACAAGTTAAATGAAAAATACTGCTTGCCTCACTTGATTAGATGGACCTTGATTGAAATCTCAAGGTCAAGGCCCCTTAGACACTGGCACCGCCACCACACCGTGGTAAACTGGATTAGGTGAGAGCCCAAGGAAAGATAGAAGCTGATCTTATCACCAGCAATTTTAAGTAACAAGCAGAAGTAACGGGTTCCTCGGCTAGAGCAACTGACGGGAGCGGAAGAATGACCCACAAGCAAAAAACGGCTGACTAAATTTCATCCAAATTCTCCAACGTCTTATATTTCGAGAGTGCCTGCTCCTCCTGACCTCAGTCATGAGAGTTCACTAAACTCTGCCATTCTTTTGTGTTACTAGCTTAAGTAAAAGACATTGGCTTCAGTATTTCCAAAGTCGCACACTAAACACATTCTGATACAGCAGACGCCAAAGCAAAGAAAGAAACGGGGGTGGGGGTGGGGGTGGGGGGGTGGGGGAGTGTGCAAAGTGCAACCTGGCCTTTCTTTATGAATTCAGGCTTTTGGGGAAACTTGTCTGAGTATATTTCCAAGTCAAAACAGAGCGATAAAGATTGATCCCCAAAACTTTTGGTTCACTACTGGACTAACATTCTTAACACAAATAATCAAGTTAGTATGTTCTAGAACAGTAAAATCTACGCAGATTAAATGCAACCAATAATTCCATTTAAAATTTTAAAATTACTTCCTAGATTCATTTTTAATGGATTACATATTTTCTTTCATTGTATGTCCAATGACTTCTGTACAACATAGTAATCTTTCACCTCTTCCATTTGTGGGCTAGGCAGCATGGCTTAGAAATGACAAAACAAAATAAACAATAACAAAAAAAACCTTATTCAAACATACCTAAGCAAAATTTTTGGAACTGTATATACCTTTAGTCTTAAAATAACTGAAATCTTCTCTTGTTCAAGTTGGAGCTGTCTTGATATCTGCATTATTAAAAGCCATACCTCAATGAGTGTTGATGGTTTTGGTTAGATTAGAGCTGCTGTCAGCAAAACTTTCCTTTGAAAAACACCTGTCTACAAATCACAAGGACTCTCATGCAATCATAGCCCCAGGTCACACAGATACACCTTGGTAGTGGGGACAGTAGGAGAGAGGTTATTCTCCCAACCACTCTCCAGGACTCTTCTTGTTTTACTTTCATTTCAAGCTGGGTATCCCACCAGAACTTTTATTTGTAAAACGGAGCACTACTCTGCCACTCTTGGTCATATAACAATCATTTAACTGCAACAATGACCTTCCATTAATAAGGGCTGAGCTTTTATGAGATTTCAAACATTCCAATGATAAACTATTTAAATATACCTGTTTTTTGGGGGGGGGAAAGGGGCACGCTCATAGTATTACCTCATGTGGCTTGCTCTGTATAAAACAAATGAACAAGCAAACAAACAAACAAACAAAAAAAAGTTGCCATCGAGTCGATTCTGACTCATGGTGACCCCACGTGTGTCAGAGTAGAACTGTACTCCATAGGGTTTTCAATGGCTGATTTTTCAGTAGACTGCCAGGCCTTTCTTTCGAGGCACCTCTGGGGGGACTCAAACTGCCAGCCTTCCAGTTAGCAGGCAAGCACTTTAACCATTTGCACTACCAGAGACTCCTTGCTCTGTATAAAAAAAAACAAACAAAAAAACTAACCAGTTCTATGTTGATTCTGACTTATGGGGACCCCATGTGTTGCAGAGTAGAACTGCACTCCACAGGATTTTCATTGCTGTGAACTTTGGAAACAGAATGCCAGGCCTTTCTTCCTAAGTCCCTCTGGGTGGTTTGAACCACCAACCTTTTGGTTAGTAGTCAAGCGCTCAACCAGTTGCACCTTGCTCTCTATATAAAAACAAAACAAAACAAAAAAACCAAACCTATTGCTGTCATGTCGATTCCAACTCATAGCTCTATATAGCTCCTAGTAAATATTCTGCCCATTTTCCCCTTTCTACCTCAGGCTACAAAATGTCCTCTTTTTAGTTTAGTATTAAATTTAAACTCTTTACTGGGACCCACAACCTCCATGCTACCAACCAAGGAAGCTTCCAAGTGTCAGGTGCTACCACAGTAGTTACACAATTGAGAACATGCTCAAGCCCTCTTGCTCCTGGCCTTGCTCCTGCCCATGCTTATAAATAGGTCTATAAGACTGCGTTTCTTACAACGCTGCTTCCCAGCATGCTCAGCCCAGGGGAGAACCTGGTGAACCTTTCCTTCTTAACTTGCCGTTAACTGTTTCTATAACCTGTGACTGCAAAACCTGCCTCACAAATGGGTTACACTGAGGATGAGGTTCAAGGAGCCAGAAGCTAATCTTGTTTTATAAGCAAAGCCTTAAAGTCTCTCATCCAGCTAGAATGTGCCAGCTTTTAGCTGTTATGATGAAAATTATAGCTAACTGCTTTATTACATGCTATAACTATCACTATTACACCAACACATTTCCCTACACCCACCTCCACATACACAGCTGGCAATGAATTTCTAAATAAATTCCTAATTAAAACACACACACACACACACACACACACAAATCCCACTAAATCAAAGACGATGGCTTATTTGCTACCTCTTTAGATCTTCTGCAATGGAAAGAAGGGGCAGGAGGAGGGAAGATGGCACAATCTAAGCTACTGAGCATCGTCCCCTCCCCTGAACCACAATCTTTAGGTCAGAGACAGGCATGGAGCCTCATCAGGTCAGTGAGATTCCAGAAGATGTTTGCTGGAAGCTTTTGAGCAAGTGGCCTCACTGATCTGAGACAGCACCCAGAAGAAACCAATTCCTTCCTTTTGTCTCTCTCTTTCTCCCTTCTATATGTGGACATGATGGCACGTAGGCCTCATCCGGGCTGGCAGTCACCCTCTGATCGAGAGAGCTGCCAGTCTCATAATGAAGTTGATGCAAAGCAGAGAAATGAAAAGGAGTTGCATCGTGCATGATACTGTTGAGCTGTTGGCTCAAACCAACCTCAAAGATTAGCCTACCTTAAACAATATATCCACTTCGGGGCTTAACCTGGCTTGAGGTCAGACTTTCTATTACTTGTGCCCAAACACGTCCTAACCAATACAGGACATACCCAGTGTGCTATGTTGTTATACTTTTCTGAAGGTACAAAACATGGGAAAGTGTGGCAAAGACCTGTGTTGAGAAGCAAAAGTACAATTTCCATACTAATTGCAAATGGAAAAGACATTTTTCATTACTGTATTCACCACAGAATCAAAGCACTACTGTGACTCCATGAATCCTCCAAAGCAGATTTGCAGTGACAGGCTGAAACATGCAAAAGTAAATGCAATAAAAAGAAATCAGGTCATTTACCTGCAAACAACGCAACATTGGCATGTTTGGCATCATAAGGGCATCTGGCCATTCCACTAAATTCATCCCCCAAAGGTTCCAAAGTATCCATCTAAACGAAATAATAGGACTTAATTATGAACAACCACAACTAACAGTAATAATAGCAGGTAATATTTATTGAACACTTAATGTGCTAAGTGATTCATATGTATTCTTGCAAATAATCCCTACGAATAACCCTCTGAGGTAAATCTACTGGTTTCAGATGAGGAAACTGAAGCTTACAGAGATTCAGTCACTTGACCAAGGTTCTACAGCTGGGAAAGTTGGAAATTTGGTCATATCTGAGTGACTCTTCACCATTACAAAAAGTTGATTACCAATATCCTTTGGGAATGGTCTAGAAATAAGTGCCTTTTCTGTTGGAAAGGAATTTCTGAGGCCATCACCTGAATTGTCTGTTGAGTCATGAATTCTGTAGAGAATGACCTCAGTTTTTGGTTTTGTTTTGCCTAAGGAGACCTGCCTTTGTGGGTTAAATCCCGATAGACAGACAATGGAATTTTTCTTCAGCTTAGCTGGCAGAATAGTATGGCATCAGCAAAGGTGCAAAGCCATGTACACAAGCACAGCTCAGAGGCCTTTTGCACCTACTTCAGAATCATGGAATGTTAGCTCTGAAAATGACTTTAGAAATGTGTCCCAGCCTCAAATGGTATAAATGGGAAATGGGGACCCAGAAGCTGAGAGGCTTTCACAGGTCCAAAGCAGTGAGGAGTGCAGCTGGCATTTGACTTCATGTTTCCCAATGCTCAACAATGCCTTTATTCCTTTATGCTAAAGGTTGTAACTGGCCTGCAGATGAGTTTTATTCAGCAAGTTTAGTATTATAAAAACTAAGCACAAATTTTAAAACGAACAAATTGTACATAAAAATCTAGATTTCTTGCCTCTTTTGAAAAAAAAAAGGGAAAGTCAATTTAGGCCCTTCTTACCCAACTAGCTATAGCTGAGTAATGGTGCCCTCTTGCTTCAGATAAGCAAGTACTCTCCAGCCCCAAGGCCCCTTCACCCACAGAATATATTTACACCCTGCTTGCTTCATTCTACAAGCTACCTGCCTAGACCAATAGACATTTGTAAGTGTGGCAGAACCTTGCTAGCAGTTCACCAAACTTCATTCCCTTTCCTTGAGATCACACCAAACTACATTTCCCATCCTCCCTTGCACTCAGGTGTGGCCATGTGTCTGAGCTCTGGCCAATGGAAGATCTCCCAGGGTCCTCCACACTTGTTCTGTGCCCATATTTGCCCACTGGATACAGAGGATCCAGTGGAAAACGGCAAGACCCTAGGAGATGGCAGAGCTATGCAAAGATATAGCTTGGCCTTCTGAATAACCTCATAGAACAGAGAACACTTCTCGCAGACCCACACTCCACTGTGATGTGAGAAAGAAACAGATCTCTGTTGTTATATCACTACATTAGTCAGAATTTGGCTGACCTTCACCAATAATACAGTGCTTCCTGCTGTCTCCTTCGTTACTCTGATGTAGGAGTAAAGAAAAGGAGACCAATATGTCTCCTTCTCCGTACTTCATAGGATCTTCCTAGCACATAAAATCTCCGCTCCACTGAGTCCATAAAATGATCTCCACCCTAACCATTAACTGTTTCATACCACTTTGTGTTTTCAATCTTCTTTATAGTTTTAGCTTATTTTGTTTACACATTTGGGAGTCGGATGGTTTTACCACAGATATGAAAATGGAAAGAAGATAAACCTAAGGTAGCGCTGATGCTGAGGAAGGAGATGCTGAAAGGCCTGTAGCATGAAATTAAGGTACTTGGAGTCGTTGTGCAGGAGGCAAGAGTGCGGTTCTCGTGAGCAGCAGTTAGTGTCGCCAATTAATTTTACCTTTTACTCTCAATTCCGAAAAACAATTTGAGGAATGTGACAGACCTTTTCCATTCATCACCACCTTGAGAAGGCCCCTAAAATAAGCCATCTTATTATTATTATTTGACTGTAGAATCACAGAAAGCAGCTGTTAAAACATATATTTCTAGATGAAAGGTGGTCAAGTCAGACATCCTTCAAAGCAAAGCACTCTTCCCCCCCAGCACATTTTTATTAGTCTTTTTCTGATATTGTATCCAAAAAAAAGCTTCATGTTGAACTGTGACAGACTTTGTGGTCTGGGGGTCTGGCAAATATTCAAAAGTGATGCTTAGTACACAGTGATGCAAAGCAAATGCCCTTATCCCAAGCAGTGCATGCTGTAATCCTGCAGTGGGGAAACAATATGCCAGGGAGATTTTTTTTTTTTCCATGTACCTACTTCTAAAAAAGTGGCTATAGCTGTAGCTAGTCAGAGGTAGAAAGTAGTGAAGGACTAATGTATTGGTTTGTGAGTTTGGAAAGGTCCAGAGACAAAACAATTCCATGGTGAAATCCTCTTCCCAGGAAGTAAGAACTAATCCTTGTGGTAGTCATCAAATATTACACTTAACAGCAGTCCCTGGGGGAATTAAATCACCATAGGATACAGATAGTTATACAAAGAACCAGCCTGACCTTCGCAGAAGTTCAAGAGGTTTAGAGAATAGGAGAGAAAAGGCATGGAGTGCAGTTTTAAATTTACAGTAGATAGCCTTCAAAATTCCTCCCCAGATAATCTTATTTGGGGCTGTAATCTTTCTAACGCATTATGCCTATGTCTGTTATACAAATTATATAAACCACAGTGGAGGCAGAGATTGTCACCCTCCTGCTTCAAGTTACTCTAATCAACTTTTTGCTCTTGTGCTGTAAGACTTAGATTTTTTAGTGGAAAACTGGCCATTGTTTTTGCTATAACCCTTTGGTCCTGATGTGTTAAAAAAAAATTAGAAGTGTTTATTAAGGGAAACACACACACACACACACTTAAAAGAGAGGCTGTCCATTCTTCCTATAGCTAGATACATTATGTCCTGTGTCATCAGCAATTCCCTCTGCGCCCTGAGTCTAATAGAACCCCTTTCTGAGCCATGCCAACTCTTTTCACTGCTATCCACAGAAGCACGCATACAGACGGGACTGAGCATGAAGAACATCCCCATCTGTGGCTTCCAAAAGGTCCAGGCTCCTGGAACGGAACATCTCAGCAAGTATGGCTAGAACAAGCAAGAGGTGAAAGTATCACTATAAGTGAGGCATCGTGGGGAATAGAACATGTGCGGGAAAAATGGGCTAGACCATTCACAGTCCATGTATCACAGTGCCAAGAAAACCTCTAATTTGTCATAAAAGACAGCCTTCCAGCTAGGGAATTCCTTTGGATTTGTTAGAAGCATTAATCTTGACGAGTTCTAAACAATGACAAACAGGGATGGAATATTAAGTGGTGTACTTGAAGCTGAATCGTCAGCTGTCTGCTGCCACTGGTTAGAGTAAATGCTAGGCAGGACTGGCTGCCTCTACTATAAGCTGATGGAACCTGGCTTTATTTAAAAGTTTGTCATTTTGTTCATGATGGAGTTTTCTTGCATTAATTTTTGATTTTCTAAAAATACCGCATTAGAAATATCATTTATCTTGATTACTGAATTTACGGCAACCCCTTAGATTTTGTGCCTGAGATGAGTGCCTCACTTGCCTCACCCTAATCCTGGCCCTGCTGGTGCCCATTTCCAAACATAAGACTAGTGGAGGATCAGTATGAAGGTAAGAGAGACCCTACATTCAATGGCTGTGCAAAGAAAGGGCAGAGGGGCTTTAAAGCTCTCAAACCAAAGGCTGGTGAGACCTCCGGTTCTAGTTCCATCCCATTACTTCTTTTCTTGTGCTTCTGCACTCCCTAGGTTTCACTACTATGTGTGTTGATAAAACCGAAATCTATATTTCTACCCACGTCTCTTCCTAAGTGAAGGCTTAACCGTTCATCTTCCTGCTAGATGTCTCTATTCACGTGCCACAGTCATTGCCATCCACAGTGTAGGCATACTCATCATGCCCAAAATCCAACTCCCTATCTCCTTACCATCCCTACTCAACACTGCTCTTCCTTTATCTTCTGTCTGGGTTGGTGGCAGCCCCATCCATTCACTCACCCAAGAGAGAGCCTGGCAGTCATTCTTGATTCCTCCCTGTCTCCTTATCCTGGGCATCAATCATTAAAGCCTACTGATTTTTGTCACTTAGACATTTTCCTAAATCTATTCTCTTGCCTTCATCCCTGGCCTCTTTCTTGTTATCACTTGTCACTTCACAGTCCAGCCCTTCAGAACCAAATGGAGTTTCTCAAGCATAATAGGCTGTTTTTTTACCCCATGCCTTTGTTCATGCTGTCCCTCTATCTGGAATGCCCGTCTCCCTTCCGTTGGTTAACTTATACTTATCCCTTAAGACCAATGCCAGGCATTACCTCAGTCATTCATTTATTCCACAAACATTTATTGAGTACCTGGAATTAAGCACAGACACAGGCTCTGCACTCACAGAACTTAACGGGTTTCTTATGAGTTAGACAGGAGTGTTCCATGCGTGAGAACAGTAGGTGGAACGTTTGAAGGGAGGGGTCACCCACCTCCTTCTGGAAGCCTTCTCCAGGCTAGGTTTAAGTACTCTTTTGCTGTGCTCCCATAACACTCTGTTTCACTATGGCAGCAATCTCATGGAATTGTAGTTTCCTGCTCATTGTCTTTCCTCCCTAAGGGTGGGGGTCTCCTATTTGTGTTTACAACTTCAGGGCATGGCCATGGCAAAAACTCCATAGTCATCTGCTGAGTGAAAGACTTGCGGAAAGAAGGGACAGGAACAATAACAGATGGAGAGCCAAGACCCTAGATCACTGCCATCTCTGCTCGCGCAGCTGGTGAGCTCCCTGATTGTTCAGTAACACCTCTACCAGCTGTGTCAGGACTAAATAGACTTACCAACTTGGAGAGTTATTTTTTTCTCCCCCTGCACAAAGGCCATGGTAAAGTCAGGCACTCTTCTCTGAGTGCTAAAGTGGAATTAAATTCCTGAGTTCTTTAAAATCTCAACTAGAAGAAAACCTACAGTTTCAAATGGCATGCTTTTGAGATTCCTTTTAAATTAGGACTCATTCAGAATATATATGTGTTTTTGTGCTCATGGAGGAGACAATGGGGGTGGAGGGAGAAAGAGAGAAAAAGGAAATGCATATGGTACATGTGGTAAGTATGCTGGTCTTCCAAACAATAAAGAATAGGGTCTTACAGAAACTAACTTTGCTGTGTAGGCTCTTTGAAGATGTGTCAGTCAGTTCTGAACAAACAGGAAGCTTAGAAGCCTGCTCAGGCCCACTCATGTGGAGCAATACATTAAGCTGAACAAGTGAGAGGAACCCCTGGGTGGTGTTGAATTACTGCTCTTAGGTTGCTGCAGGTATAATCACAGTCAATTATGAAATACCTCCTGGCCAGGTGGTTCCAGACAGAGAAAACAGCATTTACCTTATAGTTTCGGCAGGAAGGGTTGAAGGCATTTGTTCCACAGACAAACAACGTATCATCATTTTTCTTTAGAAGAACTTTAATAAAGTTGTGACATTCATCCTGAAAAATAATTCAAACTTTTTTATATTGCTCCATTCAATATAGAAACCCATTCTTCATGTTATACCATGATCTGCTTGCAGGGGGTTAAAATGAAGGCAATTGAGGAGATCCCCTATAAAAGTTCCAGTTCCTCCTACTATTAACCAAAAACAATTGCTTTTTCAACAGCAAATAAAAACATTGTGTGGAATGGAAAAGTATGTTTAGGTAACAAGGAAAAAGCAAGTCTGCGGAGCGACAATCTCCTATCATAGAAATTTTAATGCCAGATGCTCTAGGGTTCCTTGATGTACAAGGCTCCTGGCTGAAGTGTGTTTTGATGTTGTTTTCTGACCAAAGGCACAAAACCCTGTATGTCTTCAGCAACCTTTTACTAGCTGTTCCCGAGTCCCCGTGGGAACTGGGCTGCGAGGTGGGGCTATCGGATAGTGCACTTGGAAGAGCTGGGGCAGCCAGCTTTGTGCCCATAATCCCTGGTGCGCCTAAGTAGTTCATGATGCAGCCCGAGCAGCTGTCGCAATGTTTCATCACATTAAAAGCAAACTATTTCTGCAAATTAAAGCCTTCAATAAGTTGATGGAAAAAGCAATTACTGGGGAAAAAGTGAATGGCATGATCCATTCCATATCACAGTCGACGGCTGGAGATAACAGTCAAAAAGTTAACCCAAAGCGGCAGCTGCAGGAGAAATGCAAATTGCCTACCTTATGTTTTCCCTTCATTCTGCACGTGTCTACATCAGCCTGTCTAGATTTCCATGTCAGTTTCTGCCGGGATCAAGAAAGAAATCAATTAGAGTACACAGGGTTGTTGCATTTGATTTTAGAAGTAAGAGTTCCCTTGGGGAGACTGGAGGCTGAACGTATATATTTATTGAAAGCTTTCCGCACCCTTTCTCCGTGATTAATTCACCACAGCAACAAAAGATTAGAGATGGAAACGTTCATTTAATTTTGAACTATCTATTCATTAAACTACAAAATGATCTTCTCTTTGACATAAAGATAAAGGAGAAAGGAAAGAAGAATAAACAACAGAGTGGAATTTTCACATAAAGTATTCCAAATTAACTTGCTAAATTATACGCATTTTGATAAAACTTATGTCCTACCCTTTCTTTTCAGTTGATAAACCAATTTTTGTAAAGCAGGCTTTTTCCTTAAAATTTGGAAGCAATTTTCCTATGCCTAAAGGGGACGTTCACTTTAGGTGGACAAATATTTAACTCAGGTTATTCTCCTTCATAAGGAGCTCTGGTGGCACAGTGGTTAAGGTGACTGACCGCTAACCAAAACGTCGAGGTATGAAACCACCATGGCTCCATGGGAGAAAGATGTGGCAGTCTGCGTCTGTAGAGATTTACAGCCTTGGAAACCCTGTAGGGTCCCTATGAGTTGGAATCGACTCAACGGCAGTGGGTTTTTGGGTTATTCTCCTTCATGTAAGTTACTGGACTGAAGGAATTGTCTACTTCTATGTACATATTTTATCAACTAAAATATCCCCATGTAGAGTTACAAGGAAAGTTAGGTTATACTTTATGTCTGCCTGAAATGGATAATGAACAAATTCCTGAACCACCACAATCAAATGAAACTTAACACTGCAAGGCATGGGAACATAACATTGAAACATTTCTGGAATACATTTGTGGGATAAAATTTTACATATGAAAATTGGTACTTTTCTGGCACAAACGTGGTAATATACTATTAAATAAATTTAGAAACTACCTGACTCCAAAATACATGCACACCTACTCGGGCTTCAACCAGCTTGTTCCGGTTCGAACCCCTGCTGAGAATTTGCATTCCTAACAAGTTTCCAGGCTAACACTGTTGGTTAGGGACCAATTCTGAGAACCACTAGTAGAGCAAAAACCAAACCAAACTTGTTGCCGTTGATGAGTCGATTCCAACTCATAGTGACCCTACAGGACAGAGTAGGACTGCCTCATAGTGTTTCCAAGGAGTGACTGGTAGATTCAAACTGCTAACCTCTGCACCACCAAGGCCCCCCTAGTAGAGCAGTAGTTCTCAAAATTTATTATATGCCTAGAGCTATCACCTGGGGAAAATCAACTGGGGACCTTGTTAAAATGTAGATTCTGATTCAGTGTATCCGGGGTTGAAATGCAAATTCCCATCAGGGGTTTGAACTGGAACATACTTAATGAATAACACATGAAGTACCTATTTCTGAAAACTTATTAAGCCCTAACATACTCCCAAATTAGAACCCAGTTGCTGTCAGTTGACTCTGACTCATGGCGACCCCATGTGTGTCAGAGTAAAACTGTACTCAGTAAGATTTTCAACAGCTGACTTTTCAGAAGTAGATCACTAGGCATTTCTTCCAAGGTGCCTCTGGGTGGACTCAAACGCCAATCTTTTGGTTAGCAGCCGAGTGTGTTAACTGTTTGCACCACCCATGGACTCTACTCTCAAATTAGGATCCACAGAATGCATGCTGGTATTTCCATATTATTTTTAAAATCATCATCTCAGTAAATGTATTTAAAATACTTAATTCTCTTCAAGTACTATCTTACAGCCCTTCTTTTCAGAAAAGTTTTAAAACTACTTACTTTGCTACAATAAATTTCTTCTGTGTGTGATGTGTCTATATCAACAGTATAAATATGGTCCCTGTAAGTGAAGAAAAATTAATATGAAGTCAAACACAATACACAAACACAAGAGTCAAGACAGTTTATTTTCTACTGAATGAAGTTTTATCTCATTCAAGACAAATAAATCCATATCCATGTTATTAAAATAAACAGGCATTCACATGCAAGAAAAAGAGCCCAGCCTACAAGAGACGCTTTGGATGACATTCAGCATCTTTCTGATGAAGCGCACAGCCTGCTTTAAGGAACACCTTTTATGGAAAACTTTTCTGTAGTTAGTATTCTCTCTGATACGAAAACTACAGCATCTGTATATATGCAGTTCAGGAAAAAGGACTCTGAACGTTAAACTGGTCCAAAGACTGGAAGACAAACGGATTCACATGCCCTTTAAGTGTCTTCAAATCCATGTACCAAATGGTTGGTATTCAACATGCCACGTTTGTCCAGCAAGAGGGTTAACAAAAAGCTTATCTCCTGCTTCATCTCTCTTTAGAAAATATATTTCCCGTCTTAGCTTTGATGATTTGATTGACAAGATGGAAGGGAAAAAAGATAATGGAGGTAAAATTATTTCCAGAAGCCACTCTTTTCTTCCCACAGTGATGGTCAACTAACGTCTAAAATGTACCTGAGCCAAGGTTTACATTTCTTGCTTCTGTTCACCTTCCTGTTTTGCTGAAAATTTGGTTCTCTTTACAATTGGCTGCCAATCTCCCCTTGGAAAGGGAGAAACAGAATCAGCAGCTCAGGTGTGGGGCTATATTTAAACATCCCCTTCTGTGCGAGCTGAGTACAAGGGTGTTTTTGTCTGGAATTCAGAAGAAAGAAAAGAACTACACTCAACTGGGGAGATGAGGGGCTAGTGAGGGAAAGCAAAACAGCTCATTTTCCCTTGAAATAATATTGACTTTTTCCTAAAATGCAGGAAGTCCTGGGGCTGGGAAATTACCCACAGCTTTAAACTAGGGCCTTGAGGCTTTGATGCAGACTTTCAAGCCCCCTCATTATTAGAAAGAGAGATAGGAGAAAATTATTTCCTTAGAATACATTTCTTTTTTTTTTTCCTTCTGATCTTGGGAAATCTGTGTTTGCTACTGCTTTTAGGGAAAGTACAACAGAGAAAAAAATAATATAAAAAGAGGCTATCTCACATGAAAATAAAAGGAGGGGGCAGGGCAGTTGGCTTACAAAATTCCCTTGTCTGCCATGAAACCGTGAGTGTGAGTGTGTGTATGTAGAAGGGTGGTGAGGTGGAGGATGGGGAGCCTGTTTTGTAAATTGCTGAACTGGGATGGTTCTTCAAAATTCAGTAGGGTGCCAGAATCACCCTGCCCTTTAATTTCAAGGCAGTTTTATTGCATTCATTTATTACTTGCTTGACTTTATTGTTGGTGCATGGTCAGGCTCATTACTGGAATGGAATTGCCCATTACTTTGGTATCAGATTTGAGATGACTCTAGGCTTTCCCTTGCCCTGCCTCCCCTCAAAACTTAAGTAGGAGCTGAATATAAATGAACTGTAAATTAACACTGATTAATATGCATTGGCAACTCCTCAGAAAGCTCTGGGATTGCCCCTTCTGGCTTGGCCTGTTTATGTTAATTAGCAGTTTAGAGATTTACCAAAAAAAAAAAAAAAAAAAAAAAGAATTTATAAAGTGGATAATAATAAAGCAGAATTGAAAGGGGTTCTTGCCACCAAGCCTCACTGAATCCTCGGGTTCTGGATGGGACTTGGCTTCCGATTACTGACACCAATTGTTTAGAAGAACTGGGAAGCCTTTTTAAAATAGAATTGCATGAATGAAATCTCCTCTTGGACAATGGCAACCTTTTTCAACATCCAAAAGATCACACTACCCCAGCAAACAGAAACAGCGCTTAATGGAGTAAACCACAGACCAGGATCAGGGGTTATTCCCAGCCATCATGTGTTCGTCCCAGGATTCACACACTGCACTTGCTGAATTAAGTTATTTGAACACAAACTGACTTAATCCTACTACTTCCTCTTCCCCTCTCCATGGAGCAACACTGAATCGTGGGTTGCCATGGTTTGAGCTTGGGGGAAGGATTTAACTTTAAATCGTGTTCCATGCTGCCTAGGAACCTGGATCTCTCAGGGCAAAGTTGGGAAACATGAAATTAAAAAGAGAGGAGAGGCCCCAAATATGGCGGCCACAAAGCTACTTTAGGGATTTGTCCAAGGGCAAGTATTAGGGGAAGCGGCTGAGTACGGACTGCAAACCAACATGCCAGTGAGAGGGTGTTACAAACTTGACCTCTAACCAAAGTCAATTCAGTTTTATAGTTTTTAAAAAAATGACTTCTTTTTTTCCTTCTCCTTCAACTTCTTCTTTCTTTTCTTGAGGGAGGGGATTAGGAGAAAACAGTCTCGGTTTTAATGAGCTGGAAAAATGGTCACCTTTAAGTTTGCACAGCACCTTGCTCCTTACTCACCGGTACTACAGTCATGCCTACGCTACGTCACTGGGCACAATGGCAGTCTCTATACCATCTTCCCCACCAGTGACACAACTGCTAAGTGAGCAAGTCATAGGAGATTCTTGAGTCAACCGACTTCTCACAAATGCAATGTTGAATCATTTGTTTTGATCAGTCTTTAGGTAATTGGGTACATATGTAATCTTCCAGGTCTGCTACATCTAGAAAACTAAAAACGGTATTTATGAAGGAGCTGCTATCTCCTGGAGAGGTGGCTACTGACGACCGTATTGGCATGCTTTTTAACGAGTACCCACAATGCTTATTTTCTCTGGCAGCGGCTATTAGAAGTTTATTTTATTACCAGGGCAAATAGTACCACCTCTCCTGCTTAGCATGCAGCACAGTTTGGCAAGTAATAGCACGGACTCTAGAACAAGATCAACACGGTTCAAAGCCTGCCTCCATCATACTGGCCTAGTCATTTAACCTCTCTGTACCTCAGTTTCCTCCCTTAAAACATGGGATAACAATAGCTCCTTCTCATAAGGCTATTTGGAGGATTGAATGAGTTCACACCGATAATTTACAATTGTATTTGCAGCTTACATAGCACATACAACTGGTAGGTTCTATATTAAGTATTTGTGAAATAAAAATAAAAAAATTTTTTTGGCAATGTTTTCTGTAACCAAATTTGGGGTACTCTCAAGGTGTTTAGAAAATGCTTTTTAAATTTCATATTGCAAAGTTTGTAACCTCAGAACATCTATCTACGTACTTTAAAAGAATCAAGCACTGTTATTTATCTCTCGTTACCTATCTCATAGCCAGGTAAGTATCACAAACATAATTTCTATTTCATCTTCCCAGCATGAAATGACTAATCAGTCTAGACTCAGGTAAGATCACAATGAAACCGCATAAGAAAGGTAGTACTCCCACTCACTGTTCATTTATAACTATTCTGAATGAGCTATACAATCCAAAAATGGAGGGAATTATAGACTGATAGAATCCCAAGGGACTTCATTAAGATAATCTAATCCAACCTCTCATTTAACAAAGGAAATTTATGGGCAGATAAGTTGTCATCCAACTAAATTAAGGGCAGAATTAGAACAAAACCCTAAATCCATGGGATCCCCGTTGAGGCAACACTCGTAACATGCCATTCAGTCTTAAGACATGAACTATCTAAATGACATTTCCTCAATGGATGAGTAGCCTCTTAGTAGAGTCAAATAAAAAACCTTTCTCTTATATATTATATTTATGCTTTCGTTGGATACCATTGCCAGTCTGTTAACAAATGATATATACTGATGTTCACTACACAAATGCCAGCAGATTTAATACACACACACCTACACACACACTGTGTAAATACATGTTTATATGTTCAACTCAATTTAATATACAAGTATCAAGGAGCAAAGCACTCTACTGGGTGCTGAGTAAATATCTGCATATATGTTCAGGATAAACAGGGGATTATTTGGGTTTAAGCTCCAAAATACACAATTATTTCTATCTAAATCCACATAAAGCTAAACAGACACAGAAAATCTTGAAAGAATGATTGCTTGATAAACTAAAGTAGCCTTTAAATTAAATAAGGCTTTGTGTGGGAACCTCAAAATCTGAAAAATGATGCACAGCCAGGACTTTGGACTTTTGGACGTACTGAAGGCAGATGTGAAGGAAAAGTCACTTACCGAGCAGCAATGTAGAGTGTTCTATTCATGATCATGATCATCTGGATGTCCAGTCTGTGCCTCTGTGTGGTGTTCCGTCCTGGCTTGTGGCCCACAAACACTGGATACTGTTTTGTATCTGTGAAAAGAGGAGATGGGGCAAGAGAGGGAAAAAGAAATCAAGCCAAGAAATGATAGGGCAGGGGTGGGTGGGTGAGTAAAATCATGTTTAAGTCAGGCCATGCCACCATTTCCATCAGAAATACCGTGACAGAATAGTACTCTTTAAGGCTCATCAAGTTACAGTTTAATTTCCGGATGATAATAAGCAATAAGCCTGGACTTACAGTTCTAAGTGTCACAATTTCTGAGTTGTCTCTCTTTCTAGGGGTTAAACCTGCTAGTGAACCCTTTGCACGAAGGTGCTCTTTTCTCCCACAGTTTTCTTTTCATCTTCTGTAGAGTGCTAAGCCCGAGGGGCAGTCTGCCAAAGATCTTGTCTCGGGACAAAACTATTTCAAAGCAGCCTTCCCATCAATCACCACAAAGGCAATGTGGTCTGGAGGCGAGAGCCTTCATCCAGGAGCCAGAAGAAAAATACAGTCTCCACAGGCGTCCAGTTGGAATAATCCACTATTGAAGGCTGCCCCATTAGGTTGGCTGGCATTCTAGGAACGGTAGGAAGTTCACTCCTGAGTTGAGCAATTGGCTAATCTCACAGAAATGGAGGCTTTGACAGGATAGGGTCAAACTGAGTGTAGCCAGTACGGTGGACCTGGAATTTTCTCTGACTTGGGCAGTCAATGAGCGTTATTTCTCTTTTCCTACAGTTCTCTTTGATGAGGAATGGGCAATTTGTAATAATATCTGACCTTTAGAAATACCTACATCTCAACATCTCTCTGCCTTTAAACCTACAATCTCCAGAACTCTGGCAATCTTCCAAAGAAACTAAGGAAGAAAGAAAGATGAGTCACATTTAAAAGGCAGTTGATTTCCAGGGGTGTAAATAATGAACAAAAAACCATTCACAGATTAATGCTCAGACCCCTACCCGTTCGATACTCTAGCATCTGAGCACTACTCTCAGTAGGTATCTTATTGGAGAGCCCCAGTATCTTTCACTCACAATCAACTTGGTATGGGATTATCTTGTGCTTTTCCTGCTCTGAAACTTCATTTACCTATTCACTCATGAGCTTGCTAGAACAATGCATGTTTCTCTACTATCATGGACTTGAGTGATCATTTAGGTATGATTTTCAGCAGTATACTTGGGTTGAAGAGCCTTTTGGATGTGGCAGAAAAGACAGAAAATCTTTTTGAGTGGAAATCATTAAATGCTTATTAAGTTTTTATACCTTGAGTTAGGTGGACTCTGCCATTTTGAGAGTGATGATCTTGAACCACATAATTGGGTCCTTCATCACGCCCTTTGACCTTTTGCTCTCTAGTGGTTTTGTCAGTCTTGCCTCCTCATCTTCATGTAAAAATAGCTTCTTTATCAGCCCAGAGGGTCCAGAGAGAGCTGGGTGTTAAAGGAATTCTTAGTGTCCCATATTAATGTTCAACACCCTTTGTCAGGTTCACTCAGTTTTTGTGTTGAGATAATTACTGGGAAATAAATATTTAGGGAAAATGTTCTCTCTCACCTTTACTGTGATAAAATACTTTGTCTTTTGGAGGGCAGGAAAAAAAGTAGTAAGTCGGCCGTTCTACCCGACACCCAGGTAGGACTTTTCTGTTTTGAGGGAACAAATGAATTCTCAATTATGCTGGTTATCTACCCATGACAGTAAGGCAGAGACCAACAGAAAGTCTATAAACAATTAAAATAGGTCCTTGGTGAACTAAAAATCACTCTCAACTCAAGTCTGGCAAGATATAACTTCTAAGTATGGGGGAGAAAAATTAATCTTTTTGTTTCTAACTTACTCCAAAATGCTCATTATTTTTTGCTCATACCTTGTAACAATGTCCATATATTAACTGCATATGAAAATGTATAACACTGGCAATACCCATATGATAGTGATATTCTCCCACACAGCTGGTTTAAATCAGGGTAACAGTCTCCATGTAGTAGTTGAGACTTGATCGAAGGTATTAACAAAAGTTTCAAATCTTACACAGATCCATCTCCACAACAACATTTAATGGAGTTATATAACAGTCATCCCACTAATGTGACTAGACTTGAATTATCCAGTTTTGTCATTCACATGGCTTAAAAATGACTAACAAATCTTATATTTTTTTATTTAATATTATTTTGTTGTGTTTTTGGTAAAGGTTTACACAGCAGTTTAGGTCCTTTTCAACCGTTTCTACACAAGTTGTTCAGAGACATTGGTTACTTTCTTCACAATACATGAACAGTCTCATTATGTCTGTTCTGGTCGTTCTGTTTCTATTAATCTAGTTTCCCTGCCCCTTTATGTTCTCATCTTTGTTTTAAAGTAACCGTCGACTGTTCGGTCTCATACAGGTGATTTTCAAAATAAATCTTCTGTATTTTTAAATATTTTATTTTTATTGTTTACTGGTTGCTGCATGCTAAAATGTCCACAAAGAGAGAGATAGCAAGAGTAACACTGTGGGTACTTACAGTTGCCATGCGAAATACTGATTGGCTCAGAATCTTCTGGGAAACCAGCCCCAGCAAAGTGTAGCAGTGTGAAATATAGCAGCAAGGCTTCTGACCTCATAGTAGTTCAGCGGGGAGACTTTATTTCTCTACTTCACCCTACCAAAGAGCAGAAAAGGGATTTTTTTTTTCCCAAGTCATCTTTATTCAACTCCATAAAATGAAATGACCTTGAAGATAAATTCAGGAGAAAAGGGGCCACTGCTTCCCATCTTTTCCATTGTGAGCTTCACTGATTATGTTTTACATGAGGAACCTGTATCCATTGCCAACTGTACCTCCTTCCTCATGAACCTGAGCCCTTTTGGAAAGCTCCTCTCAAATGCGTGACGTACAGCCTTAGTTCCTTTGTTGTAAGCTGTCTTTAAGTCCATTATGGACTGCTACTTCACAATTAAGAAACTCTACATTCCAAAAAAAGGTGGACAACTGAAAAGCATCTTCTTTTTACTTTTTAAGGTAAATACCTTTCTTTTTCTCAGCGGGCTTGCAGAGAGAGATTAAACTACCATCCCCTAAACATGTTTTGTTTGGCCAGCCTGCGGATCTTTCAAAAATTTGTAGCTACCAATACTGAAAAATTAGGAGATTTCCAATAATAATCCAGATTTCCAACTTCTTTTGACAAATCAGAATATCTGTTATACTAACCGAAATGGCAGTTCTCCTCAGACACCACACACCCACCCCAACACACACACACACACACCCACCTAGAGCTCACATGGAAAATTGGCCCTGTTCTTTCATATCCACTACCCACGTCACCCTTTTAGTTGAGATTCTGACCCCTGGTTAATATAATTCCATGGTGACCCTGGACATAAATAAAGTGACACCATAATCTCTATGTTTAAAAAAGAAATAAATGTACCCTTTCAGACCCTGTGAAGAGTATAATAGAGAAAATCTGAAACCACATCCTTAAATGGTATTGTTGATTAAAAAAATTATATTCATATATATTTTAGTCTCAATTACTACGTTGCAATAAAACAAGAGTGAATAAAAATGCCAGAATGTACTATTGTATCCATCTGTATTTTCTTAAAGATGCTTTTCATGTACAGAAAAATTATCCTAAATCTTGGAAATAAAAACAATCCCACGTGGGGCTGCCAGATACAGTGAAAAAACACTCATAATACAGTGAACATCACATAGTTCTCAGGCACATTTTGAGTAAGTGTTGATCTATGAAGGAAATTAATGTAAAATGGGGATATCTTTTCATCTTCCCAGAGTAATAAAGCCTTTGAAGTAGCCTACCAAAGATTATCTTTTTTTGAACAAAGCTATTTTATGGTGGTCCAGCAATCACTTAAGATTTGTTTGTGTAGAAAAGTCAAACGTAGTAACCTAGGTGTCTTTGAAAGTTAATTTAGCAAACAAATGCTAACTTGTGCTTTTTAGAACACCATTTAATATCAGATACCTGTGTCTGTCTTCTTCATGCCAAAAAAAGCATTAACAAGTCCCAAGTGTTGCACTGCAACTTATAATCTCACAGACACAGCTGGGACTTAATCATTTCTTCAACTGAAAAGTGCACATTAATTAATTTGCTTTATCTTGAAAATCAAAGAGGGAGAGAGGTTGAGAGAAAAGTTCTAAACAATCCCATATCTCCATCTCTGATGTGTAGATTAAAATTAAACTTTAAATGATTACTTGATCACAAGGGCGATCCATTACCAAGAGACATAAACATGTATTTATAGACAGGTTAAAAGCAACAGTCTATTTATTCATTCATTTGCCAGTTCTCCCATGTTGTGGAGAATCTGAACCTCAAGGAAAAAGGTTCTGAGGTGCCCCTATTTGCTTCTCATGGCTCCTGTTCAGTATAACATTACAGGGGAGGAATCAATAACAAGAGTAAGTAAAATATAAACCAGACACCAGTCAGCTGTTACATTTTAAATGAGAAAATGTAATACCGGGCAAAGGAAGAAGAAGTAACATTCACCTAGGGCTCAAGAGCAGCATTGCAGTATTATACAGAAGCATATTACCTCAGAGAGTTTGCAACATGTAAGAGAAGAATAAAGGAGACTTGAAAGGCTGAGTCTCGTTCCTTTAGAAATCCTGGGAAATAATGCTAACTTTCAAAGATTAAGTTTTCTTGAATGACAAACTAGTCTCTATCCTTCCACAATTACGTTCATATTTGTACATATGACCTACAAGCCAACAAAACGAAATCATGCTAGTTTATTACACTCCCCAGTTTTAGTTCTTTCTGTCTTAAGATTGAATGGGTCAGATGCAAAATTCACAAACCCAGAAGCCAGCAGGAAGAGCAGAAGAAATATGTTATGCAATCCAATGGCTTCTTTTATTCCTTAGACACAGCAAGGATCATGGCAGAGATGGGTCATTTAAATATCTCCAGGTTTCCAGTGGGGCTCTATGCCAGGAGAAATAGTTGTTTTATGTGTATTTCTATCACATCAACAGGTAGGTAACATGTCTATCCTATGGATGAAAGTGTTCTGAGCACTGATTAATCTTGACCCGTCCACAGGAACACTTCAAAATTTTCTTCACCTGATGTTTTGATGCATTATTTGCCTCCTACTCAACCTTGGGTCCTAACCCTTGTAAATACGTAGACAATATATTTTTTCTTGTTGAAATGATTACTCTGTGGAGGGATCCCAATTCTATCACACGGTCATTTCCCATCCTGGGTCTTGCCCCCTAAGACCACAGGAATACAGACTTGTACCAGCTGAGGAAAGCAAAACAAACAAAAGCTTTCCATTGAGTTTCAAAACCTAGAGCTAGCTTAGCTGCTGCAATTAAAGAGGTTGTTTAGGTAATTTTCAAACCTCTGAAAAGTGCTACCCACATACAGCATATTTACAGGTAACTGCAGACATCTGTCGATTTCCCTGTCTGTGGCTGTGCTTATATAGGCTAAATATGGCTTAGATTTAAGCAACTATCCAGAAAATCATAAAAGGGAAGATTATCAATATGAAAGATTCTAAACAAAAACATTTACTTCCTCTTATGCCTGAATTTTCCATATAATTGTCTCAACCTTCCACTTTTCTTAGCCTGAACAGAATGGTCTTTGTAAAATGCACCATTACTATAAAGTCAAAATCCTACTCTGTGCCTCAGCCCACAAAATTCATGGAAAACCTAAAGAACCTTCATAATTTTAATAGGCACTGCTTGGTGAATTTATTAGTTCTACTTAGATTCAACTAAAATTAATTACACAATTTTATTGTGAGTCCAATGGGAAAGGTTTGTGTTGACTTTGCACGCAATGAGTCCGGACAAAAATACTTCTTACTTTAGCTTTCCCCCTGAGGTCCCCAAAACCAAACTGAATAATAGCACTGTGATACACAACTGGTGTTTGGACTCTTGGCTACCATGAGCCAAATGAACTGTGCTGCATGCTACTTGGCCAGGGATGGCCTTCAGGTATTTCAGACTAAAGACCAAACACAAGAAGTTAAAAAGAGGTTTGTATGAAAATCTTGTGAATGCATTCGTGCTGATAATTGTTTTTTTTTTTTTTTTTTTTTAATAATCAAATCTTTAAAAAAAAAAAAAAAAATCAAATCTTTTCATTATCTGGAACTCCCATCAACCTCCACTTGCCAAGTCCCCTGGTGGTTCCAGCTGGTCATTGTGTCAACAAAACATGGAGCAAAGGGAATGTCAGGGGTACTGAGAACAATGAATGTTGGAGAACGAGGTTATAAATTGCCACACCTCACTTCTGATCAGCCAGAATAATTTCATAAGAGCCATGAGGGCTACGAAAACATGACAAACCTACTCAACCAGACACGCCTATCCCTAACACTAGTTCTAATCCTCTGACACCTCCTTCCTCAAATCTGCCCCCAGAAAATCATGCCAGGGCTCAGAAACTGTTAGCACTTAGGTGAAAGACTTAAAAACAAAACTGAATTAGTTGACAGAATTTAGAAAAAAAAAATTGGAGATTAAAAATACAACTCATTTCTGGCTTCTTAAAAAATAAGAATAATCAGAGATCTGGCTTTACTGGCCCACATTCCACGTGGCTACACTTGAGTGTGGCTGCCCAAGTCGAGGGGCTTGCCCAGTCCTGCTGGAGATAGTCCCACCACTTCCCATTGTTTTACGAAGCTTACTTCACCCTGCTAATCTCTGAAGGCTTTGAGGGCGACTTATACGCCACCCAGGTAAAGACATACCTGTTGCTGCATGGGGTTATCTGTAAATTCCTACGTGTCACGTTTAGCAAATGGACCTAATGGGACTCAATGTCCATACACACAAATGAAGTGACTTTGTTTTAAGATCCAACAGGGTAGCTCCACACACAGTCTGCATGTCCAGCGGCAGCAAAGAAAGCACCCATAGGCTTGGCTGTATGGACATAACTGGTGTCTGATGTGGTACACACATTGGTATCCAACGACCTTTCTAATAGTAAGTGGTAATGAAGGAAAACAATTTATCTGGTAACTTACAAAAGCACAATGCTCTTGATAACTGTAAGTATAGCCTTGAAATAGAGGAAATTACCGTTAGTGGCACTTTCTTTTCCAGAGGACAGTAATTTTACTGCCATGTGTAGCAATTCCTTTAAAAAGTACATTTCCTACATACATCACAGGAAGTTGTTAAGGTAATCAATAATTCACACTGTCATTAGTAGGAGAAAGGTCACTCTGTGGACACAGGGCAAGTCACGTAGTCCCCCTGGCTCTGTTTTCTCATCTATAAAATGAAAGGACGTGGAAAGTGATGGTCTATAAAAACTCCTCCAGGCTCTGAGCTGTAACTTTTCTAGGTGGTTCTGCCCAATAAACAAGGGGGGTGGATGTGTGGTAGCGGTTAGGGAGGTCAGCTCGCGGAGTGCCTGAGCCAGGCCAATCTATTCTAACGCTCCATTTTAACACATTTCCAAGGCCACCAGCACCAGATGGTGGCGTAGGGTTGGAGCGAGAGGAGGACCAAGGCAGCCCAAGCTGAGACAGGGTGGGGTCTAGAGCTCCAGACACCTTCTCTGGTTTGGGTTTCTTTGCCCTAAAAAGCAGTGGGAAATGTAGCTGGGCTTTGGCTGGTGGAGTGTCAGATGCTCTCTGAGATTAAGACAGAGGTCAGCAGAAATGTTCCCTGCCCCTGGGCCAGCACTCGCTCCAAAGTGAACAGGGGCATAGGGCTCATTCATTTCTACACTCTCTACTAACCACCTCTCAACTGCATGCAGTTTGGAAACTCTAGGGATAATCAGGATGCCGTTGTGTAGCATTGTACGTGGTAAACAGGAAGGGCAGAGTAAACCAACTTCCATGTGCCTACGAGCGGACTGCAGTGGGCACAGTGTGAAACGTTCACCAAGCTAGAGCAACGAATTCACAGCATGTTACACTACCTAGTTTCAACCTCAGGACACAGTTCAAGCCTTGTAAGTAGTCCTAAACTGCCAAGGTGAACGCTGCTGTTATCATTTACTCCTATTTGGAATTTAGTTGGGTTTCACACTAAGTGTAATATTTTCATCACCCCCAGCTTTCTCATCTCATCTTTCCCTTTACAGTGTGACTTTCTTTAAAAAAAGCTCCTTACTGGACTTCAAAATATTGGTAATAATATAGGGGAGCATAAAACAAACATGGGGTTTGAATCTCTCTTTCCCACTTACTAGGTGTCCCTGGCTGGTGCAAACAGTGAATACATTTGGCTGCTAACTGAAAGGCTGGAGGTTTGAATCCACGTAGAGGTGCTTCAGAAGAAAGGCCTGGTGATTTACTTCTGAAAATTCAGCCACTGAAAACCTTATGGAGCTCAATTCTACTCTGACACATGTGGGATCACCATGAGTCAGAGTCAAAGCGATGGCAACTGGGGGAGCTGTGATTTTTGGCAAGATGCTTAAGCTCTCTGAATCTCAGTTTCCCCATCTTTAGAGTGGGTAGAATTTGTTGTGAGGATTAAGTGTGATAATGTACATAAAAACTGTAGCCTTCAGCTGGGGACCATGAGCTCAGGGGACATCTAGCTCAATTAGCATAACACAGACTATGAAGAAATGTTCTACATCATACTTTGGTGAGTAGTGTCTGGGGTCTTAAAAGCTTGTGAGCGGCCATCTAAGATACTGGTCCCACCCTGTCTGGCACAAGGGAGTATGGAGAAAACCAAAGACACAAGGGTAAGATTAGACCAAAGGACTAATGGACCACGAGTACCACAGCCTCCAATAGACTGAGTTCAGCACAACTAGATGGTGCCCGGCTACCACCACCGAGTTCTCTGACAAGGATCACAACAGAGGGTTCTGGACAGAGCTGGAGAAAAATGAAGAACAAAATTCTAACTCACAAAAAAAGACCAGACTTACCGGTCTGACAGAGACTGGAGAAGCCCCGAGAGTATGGCCCCCGGACACCCTTTTAACTCAGTACTGAAGTTGCTCCTAAGGTTCACCCACCCTTCAGCCAAAGATTAGACAGGGCTATAAAACAAAACGAGACTAAATGGGCACACCAGCTCAGGGGCAAGGATGAGAAGGCAGGAGGGGACGGGAAAGCTGGTAATGGTGAACCCAAGGTCGAGAAGGGGAGAGTGTTGACATGTCATGGGCTTGGCAACCAATGTCAAAAAACAATATGTGTATTAATTGTTTAATGAGAAAATAATTTGCTCTGTAAACCTTCAACTAAAGCACAATATAAAAAAAAGAAAAAAAATTAGAGCCCTCAATAAGTGTTTGCGCACTCCCTAGCTAAGATATTAAAAGTGCCTTTTAATAGTTTTTTCTTGAAACTCCTTAAGAAATTCTCAGAGAGCCCCCAGATTAGCTCCTGGTGCATTACTGCTTCAGTGGGAAGAGGAGCCCCCACCCCTTCCCTCAGGTCACTAAGCGCCCTGTTTCTGTAGCTGGGCACCTGGGAGAAGTAGGAGAGTCTCTGTCTCAGGACATCAGTAATTTGTGTTGTGTGGGTTTTTTTTTTTTTTTTTTTTTTAAATGTAGACCATGGCACTCACACTCATGAAAAGGAAAACAATAATGTGGAAAATGGGGAAAGGATGGGATGGGAGGAGATGCTTATTGAACACCCTGTGTGTCGGTGCCCATGCATATTTGTTTATTTCATCAACACAGCAACCCAGGGAGACAGGCCTTATTTTCTCCTTTGTACTTGTGAGGACCCTGGGCTCAGAGACGTTAAGTAATATGCCTCGGCAGCACATTTAGTAAAAGGCGAAAACCAGGATTCCAACCCATGTCTGTGTGTTGCCAAAGCTGTGTCCTTCCCAGTACAGCAGAGAAAGGGGAACAAGAGGGAGGCTGGAAAGAGGGAGACGCTGGCATAAATGGAAAGTACACTTAAGATGGTAGTTGAACACAGGTTGATGCATCTAGACCTGCGTGGACAGAGTGGCTGAAAGTCCCTAATGGCTTCAGTAATAAACAAGCTATAAAAGGAGTACACAGTTGCTTCCAAACATGCAGGCATGCAAAGGCTCATTCTACTTTATGGCCCTGTTATTGTGGGCTTAAAGTGACGGGAAGACGCAAATGCTTCTCAACCACAGTTTTAGGGGGACTTGATTATCCCATGACACCACGGTATTAAGTGGAACCACTTGCCTCCTGCACTAGTGATGTTTTAAAGCCAATACATCATAGAAAACAGTGTCTGCCAAGAAGGATAAGAACAAGGCTGCCTGCTTCAGCGACTGATAAGATAAACAGATTTGGTGACTGCTCAAGTCTGAGTAAGGGACCTCAGCCCAGACAGAGTTGGGAAAGAGATATTTGTGCAGAAAATCCAGCTTGCTGAATGCTGGAGATATGTCTTGCAGAGACCTGAAGTGCTGATCTTCTTGCACAAGGGGAAAATGGGAAGAATTAACGAGTGCTTAAACAGCACGTGCCCGTCCCTGACCTGCACAGCACTGTTTGAAGGACTGTGACGTTTAGAGGACGCTGCTGCTCACAGGCCGCATAGCCAGGACAAAGGAGAGCATTTCCCAAATGGAATTAGAAGCAACTTGGGCCCATTGATCCTAGTTAAAACCTTTACTGTACCAAGTCTTCAGGGACCACGTTAGCCACCTGTTACACTGATACCTGCATTAAAATACAGGGTACATGCAAATGAGAAAAACAGCTCTAGCCTCTTAATAAAGCATCTGGGCTTTCTTTTCTCCTCTTCTCAGCCATTAACAGAGACATAAAAGCACTCATTGTGGAGGAAAGGGAAATGCCACAGACCTAACTTCAACATATTCTGGAGAAGGATGATGGCATTCAATGGAGTATAATAATAAATATTGATGGTGTATAATAGAAGTTCCATTTTAGATTCGAAACCACTGTCACAAAGAAGAAGAGCAGCTGTGAATTCGCAAGTCCTTCTAGGAAATGTTTTTCTTTCAAAAAATAAAGGTTGGTTGTATACTTATTATCTTTTGAGGCGAGAGGGCAAGACTTGTCTTTCAGGTGATTCTTTGTTATGACAGTTTTCTTTCTAACACTCCCACGCCTCCCTCTCTCTCTCCCTCTCCCTCCCTCTCTCTCTCTCTCTCTCTCTCTCTCTCTCTCTCTCTCTCTCTCTCACACACACACACACACACACACACACACACACACACCCCTGAGGGAACGCATTTAATGAAGATGTTTCAGATACAGTCTAATGACTCCTTAGGACTCTGCTTCTATAGTCATAATCTTAAAAAAACCAAACCCGTTGCCATAGAGTGATTCTGACTCACAGCAACCCTCTAGGACAGAGTAGAATTGCCCCATAGGGTTTTCAAGGAGCGGCTGGTGGATTTGAACTGCCATAGCCCTTTTAATCATGATCTTAGCAGGTCTAAAAATATCGTGACAAATTATCTCGATCCCAAACATCTACAGCGGTCCCAACCATTTTTATCCATGTCACAACCCAGCTTTCTGCCACCTCTATCTTTTTAAACATTTTATAAAATTACTCAATGCAAACATTTCCCACAGAACCAGAAACAAATACCCCCTTCCTTTTCCTTGTAGGCCCACGAGGCCCCGAAAGGTAAGGTAACTGCCAAATGCGATGCAGCTCAGTAGTAACAAAGCTGAGCTGCAATCAAGGACCCCCGACTCCTCCTCTGAGCTCTTCACCGACGCTGCGCTGCTTTCAAAAAGGAAGCCAAAATTCATTCATTTCTCTTTGGCTTGCTGCCTCATGTTCATTACTTCCATTGCCTGATTTCCATCTTACCGACTAGCTGATTTCTACTAGGAGCCAGGCTCTGTGCTAGATGCCAACATAGATAAAGATGGGGGAAAAAATTTCCTCCCCCAAGACCTCACTGCTCAGTGGATGGGCCTGACAGGTCCTGCCCATTGTCCCCAAATACAGCACATAAAGAAACAACAATTATTTTTCAAAAAGAAATTAAAATTCTGTTTGAAAGAATGTTGTCTGGAGGGTGAAGATATGCAGAGATAAGTGAGTGGGGACCAGCAAGGCTTTCTGTTGACGGAAGCCCTGGAAGGGTGCATGACCATTTGCCATGGATGATGAAGAGTTGGAAGAGGAAGCAGATGGGCGCTAGGACAATTTCAGGCAGCAAGACCAGGTCAAGAGGGAAGGGTGTTTAAAGGAGACAATTCACGGTGAGTGAACTTCTGAACACCCAAACTGGACCATTTCACTCTTTGCTTAAGAGATTTCAAAGATTTGTCTCAAGTAATTGATGGACTTTTTAACTTTACCCAGAGTTTGGTTTAAAGAATTTTAACTGCTAATAAAGGTTATAAGGAGCCCTGGTCGCACAATGGTTAAGGGCTCGGCTGCTAATTGAAAGGTCAGCGGTTCGAACCCACCAGCAGCTCCTCAGGAGAAAAGACCTCGCGATCTGCTCCTGTAAAGGTTACAGCCTAGGAAACCCTATGGGGCACTTCTACTCTGTACTATAGAGTCACTGTGAGTGGGAATCAACTCAACGGCCACAACAGTAAAGAATATGGCAGAAGCTAAGAGTAAGACAGAAGGAGGGAGGGAGTCTTTGAAATAAAACTCAGAATATTCGTATTCATTTGTTCTACGTGGTGAGTACGTGGATTATTTTCATAGTACCAAAAACCAAACCCACTGCCATTGAGTCGATTCTGTGTTACAGAGTAGAACTGCTCCATAGGGTTTTCGAGGCTGTAATCTTTATGGAAGCAGATCACCAGGCCTTTCTTCCGCAACAGCGCTGGGTGGGTGCAAACAACCAACCTTTAGGTTAGTCGAGCACAAACCATTTGCTCCACTCTGGGACCTGGATTGTCTATTACTCTCTCTAATTTTCTATACATTTCTAATTTCATTAAAAATGAAAGAGGGCAAAAATAACATACCTAAACTGAAGGCCATATTTCCCAGCCCTTAGAAAAATACTTGCAGAGTGTCTTTAAAGGGAGCGAACTGGAGATACTAATGACTGGATATTTCCATAAACCATTGTCAAAATCCTGAGCTGATTTAAACTAAAACGAAGCAATCCCTGCCCTTTGACAGGACGACTCTCCCTAAGAATTTTTCCTCTGTGTCTGCTCAGTCTACTTAATAGAAAACAGGATCTCTCAGTCACAGCTCCAACCTTCCTGATCCTCACCCTGCCTGTGAGTCCTCAGAGTGGAAGTCAACTACAGGTCTCGCACGCATACAGAAATAAGATACAGCATGCAAAACTCTTGTTTAAGCACTGAATAACAGCCCCAATCACAATGTTACCAATCACAGATGATGAAATCTGACTGAACGCTACAAATCCTTATTGCTTCCTTGTTTGTAAAAGTCTTTGGTAAGCTAGTCTCAAGATCAGGAATAAAGTGGAATAAAAATTTTTTTTTTCCTTGAATAAACTTTCAAGTTCTTTGGTGCCCACTGCATGCCATCTTTCATTGTATTTCCTGCCTCTTTCCCAGGACCTGAAAGCCAAAAATGGAGTTTACTTTTGACTATAAGCTTCTAATTATACAGTAAGCTAGAAAGAAAAAAAAAGAAACCTCGTATCATTTCACGATCAGCTCCATAATAAAGCATGATATTGCTGACTAGTGCTTATCATCAGTAAACTAGCTACATACACGGAGGATCTAGCTATGACTGTCTAGACACACCCAGAACAGAAATAAGATGGGAGCACCACCTCTTGAATTCCTATAATTTTCTTACACTCTTTAGGAAATTCATTTCATTTATCCAAAAAAAAAAAGTCTGCTTTATGCCCCATTGAGCTGGGTGAAAACTGCAAACCCACACATTTAAACCTATTATTGAATTTGGTAGATATTGCCAAGTTTGTCTGAAATTAAGGACATCCTTTTTGACTTTGTTCATGTTCTTTATTCATAAAAAGTGACACATTAAGCTGGTTTGGTATACTTAGAGCAAAATAATTTAGGTGTTTTCCAAAGCCACTTATCAATCTGAATTGGGCTTTGAGGGGGAGAAACATCATTCACTGACAGCCTGTTCCCAAATCAGAGTCAAATGGAGTCAATTCTGACACATAGCAACCCTATAGGACAAAGGAAACTGCCCCAGAGGTTTCCAAGGAGCGGCTGGTGGATTTGAACTTCGGACACTTTGGTTAGCAGCCAAGCTCTTAACTTCCAAAAATGTTCATTTGTTTTTCTATTTGAAATCCTACTCTCAAAATTCATAATGATTTCCAAACAACCTGAAAATATGCTTCCTTAAGGTCAACGGGAGAAAGTTCCAGGAAATTATGGCTTTGTTTAAACGTCTGTATCACTTAATGACTTGACTGTTTACGTAGGTGCCTTTTAAAGGTCAGTACGCAGAAACAAGCAGCCCTGTGATACAGTGGTTAAGCCCGCGGCTGCTAACAGAAAGGCTGGCAGTTTGAACCCACCAGCTGATCCATGGGAGAGAGATGTGGCAGTCTGCTTCCGTAAAGATTTACACCCTTGTAAACCCTACGGGGCAGTTGTACTCTGTCCTATAGGGTCTCAGTGAGTCAGAATCTACTCTATGGCAACGGGTTTAACACGGAAACAGCATTTAAAGTCCTGTTCATTGGAAAGTGATTGAACATACTTAGGTGGTCATTATGTGGAATAATTAATTTGGAGTTGATCCTGACTTAATAGCGACCCTATAGGACAGAGAAGAACTGCCCCGTAGGGTTTCCAAGGAGCAGCCGGTGGATTTAAACTGCTGACCTTTTGATTAGCAGACAAGCTCTTAACCACTGATTCACGAGGGCTGCTTCTTTTTTCAGTTGTTTTTAAATTTGCTTCAACTCTCTTTAAATTTAAAGGAAAACAAGATTTGTGTTTCCTATTCCTCTAGATCTGATGAGGCAGATTGGTTTTGAAAATACAGGTACATTGCGCAATCCTAAAATCAAAAATACTCTTAAAACTGAAAGTTTTTTCTTATTCATCTGCTGACAGAACTTAATCTGAATTAGCATAAGACCATTTATAGTCTTTATTTATTCCACTTAAGGTGAATATTTGTTAATTCACTGCAAAAATATTAATGGGTTTGATTACTGGGTGCTGCCCCAGACCCCATTAGGGGTATAGGTACCATGTTACTTTACTAAAATCTGAGAAATTTTAAGTCCTGAAACACATCTGTTCTAAGACTTTCAAAAACGAGATCGTGGAACTATATTCCTTTTTCTCTGAGGCGATTACAAACAAGACAAAAAGAGAGTAAGAAAGGAATTCCTTTACAGCAGAATTTCCAATACCGGTTCTGATAAACCTGGGGGCTCTCTAATTATTCCATGGTTTGTTGTGAACTTCTTGTAGAATTAAAAAAAAAAATTTAATCGAATTTTATTTATTTTTTAAAATCTTTGCTATAGTTTACTTTCAAGAATAATTCAGTGATTAGGAATTGCTGACTAAGCTACCTGTATTTAATCTCCTCTGTTCTGTGCTCATAATGACAGGTTTCCAGGCTCCTCTGCATAGGAGGAATCGACAAGACAGCAAAATAAGTGATGCTCACAAAGCTGAGGTATCTTGGTAGAGAGGGTCTCAAAGCCCCTTGCAAGAAATGACATCCTGCCAGAGCAGAAGGGACAAACCTCATCAGGCTTAGCAACCCCTCTCCTGGGTGAGCCTCATTTTTCCTCCCATCTGACAGCCAACTACAGGCAGTTCAGCAACGCCTCTTCTCTCTATTAAATGGGATGACTTCGCAGATTGTTTTGTGTAGTCGGTGGTGGCTTCCCAAAGGATTGTCCATAATGTCTGCAGGCTGTCATCTTTCTCTGCCACATAGAATGACTCTGATAATGACCTTTTCCAATCCCTATAATCAGAGGGAATTGTCAGCTGGCAGTATCTGCTCTCGGCTTTGTTGTATGAACCTGCCTTTAATTTTCAAATATCTGTAGCATTCTTTTTATAAAAAAAGAAACCAAGAGATTTAGGGATTAATTAATAAAATAAAGAATCTGAATTTCACCAATGCTTTAGGAGGACAATTGTTATCTTAAGGAGCCCTTGTAGTGCAGTGATTAAGCGCTTGGCTGCTAACCAAAAGGTTGTTGGAGGTTGGAACCCACCAGCCGCTCCGCAGGAGAAAGATACGGCAGTGCACTTCTGTAAAGACTGATAGCCTCTGAAACCCTATGGGGCAGTTTACTTTGTCCTGCAGGGTTGCTATGAGTTTTAGGAGGACAACTGTTAACTTGGGCAACTGGTGGGGTGGCAAAGGAGAAAGACACACTCTCTCCCCTTTGTCTCTGAGGTTCCCCTCCACTTGTCCCCTCGTTTCCGTCTTACAAAATGGACATTGGGCATTAGGCACAATGGTAATCAATTCCAACACTGAGATAAAATGGAGGCAAGTGGTTACTTTCTGATAACCTGGACACAAGGTTAATTACTGCAATCCAAATTATCTGGAGGGAAAACAGCATGTGGCTATCGCCAATTAACCCCTGAATCTAAAAAAAATCACAATTCCTATAATTAACAGCACAGCAGACAATCACTATAATTACAATCTCTGTAACAGAGACTAGAATCAGGAAGAAAAGTGAAATTATCCAATAAACTTGAGCATCACAGACAGATACCAAATTAAAGCACTGAGGATCAGACAAAAGAGAGGTGATAAATCAGAGACAAAGTGAGTGTTAAGACATGTGTACAGCCCACTAAACGTGTCCAGGTGGCTGGTCAACCAAGAGAGCACAAGGATTCCCTACACGCACACGTCCGCCTTTCTCTGGGAAGAACTGGAGGCACAGGAAACAGATAAATGGCTATAAAAGCTACTCATCCCCTGGATACTGGATATAGGTCCACCAGGGTCATCAGACTTTCATGGGTAAGGACTTGAAGGTCTGAGAAGCGAGATGGAAAAGACACACCTCGGAAACACATGGAGAGGGAATAATGCGTGAACTTCTTTGGAAAGGGAGATTCCCCGGGTTCTCTCAGAATAACTAAAAGACTAAGGCTGAATAACTTTCTTCTCAAACAGCGATATTCTGTCTGTTCAGTTAACATAGTCTCATCTCTTCAAAGAGTTTTTTTTTTTTTTTTTAAGTCATTCTAAAGTGTTGTGCGAGAACAGGCAGATGTGTTCTTTGCATATCTATTTAATCAGCCCTCGCCGGCATTTCTCAAGCTGAAAGAACTGAAGAAAAAATTCACGCCTCAAGTTGCAATTCTAAAGGATTCTATGGGCAAACTACTGAACGATAGAAAGTATCAAAAGAAGATGGAAGAATACACAGAGTCACTGTACCAAAAAGAATTGGTCAACGTTCAACCATTTCCGGAGGTAGCATCTGATCAAGAACCAATGGTATTGAAGGAGGAACTCCAAGTTGTATTGAAGGCATCGGTGAAAAACAAGGCCCCAGGAATTGACAGAATACCAACTGAGATATTTCCACAAACGGATGCAGCGCAGGAGGTGCTCACTCATCTATGTCAAGAAATTTGGAATACAGCTACCTGGCCAACCGACTGGAAGTGATCCATATCTGTGCCCATTTCAAGGAAAGGTAATCCAATGGAATGCAGAAATTATTGAACAATATCATTAATATCACACACAAGTAAAATTTTGCTGAAAATAATTCAAGAACAGTTGCAGCAGTACATTGACAGGGAACTGCCAGAAATTCAAGCTGGATTCAGAAGAGGATGCGGATATCATTGCTGATGTCAGATGGATCTTGGCTGAAAGCGGAAAATACCAGAAAGATGTTTGTCTGTGTTTTACTGACTATGCAAAGGCATTTGACTGTGTGGGTCATAACACATTAAGGATAACATTTCAAAGAATGGGAATTCCAGAACACTTAATTGTGCCCATGAAGAACCTGTACATAGACCAAGAGGAAGTCCTTCAAAGAGAACAAGGGGATACTGAGTGGTTTGAAATCAGAAAAAGGTGTTCATCAGAGTTGTATCCTTTCACTATATTTATTCAATCTGTATGCTGAGCAATTAATATGAGAAGCTGGACTATATGAAGAAGTACCCAGCATCAGGATTGGAAGGAGACTCATTAACAACCTGTGATATGCAAATGACACAACCTTGCTTGCTGAAAGTGAAGAGGGCTTGAAACACTTACTGATGAAGATAAAAAACTACAGCCTTCAGTATTGATTACACATCAACATAAAATAAAAATCCTCATAACTAGACCAATAAGCAACATCATGATAAATGGAGAAAAGACTGAAGCTGTCAAGGATTTCATTTTACCTGGATCTGCAATCAATGCCCATGGAAGCAGCAGTCAAGAAATCAAATGACGTATTGTATTGGGCAAATCTGCTGCAAAAGACCTCTTAAAAGTGTCAAAAAGCAAAGATGTCCCTTTGAGAACTAAGGTATTGTTGACCCAAGCCATGGTATTTTCAATCACCTCATATGCATGTGAAAGCTGGACAATGAATAAGGAATTGATGCCTTTGAATTATGTCGTTGGTGAAGAATACTGAATATACTGTGGACTGCCAGAAGAATAGATAAGTTTGTCTTGGAAGAAGTACAGCCAGAATGCTCCTTGGAAGTGAGGATGGCAAGACTTTATTTCACTTTGGACATGCTATCAGGAGGAACCAATCCTTGGAGAAGGACATCATGTTTGGTAATTACAGGGTCATTGAAAAAGAGGAAGACCCTCGGTGAGATGGATTGACACAGTGGCTCCAACAATGGGCTCAAACACAGCAGTGATTGTGAGGATGGTGCAGGACTGAGCAGTGTTTCCTTCTGTTGTACACGGGGTCGCTATGAGTTGGAACTGACTTGTCAATACCTAACAACAATAACAACACTAGCAGCACTAAGGCATGAAAGAAAGGCTGAGTTTCATCCAGAATCTTCAATGATGCGGGAGCAAGGTGCTGTATGGGGCTTGAACAGAATGACCCAAGCTGCGGCACTGCTTCCGCACCTGAATGTGATGAACATAGGATGCTTCCTCTTGCCTCACATGAAAGGTATATTATGAAGGTTAATGAGGGATGTTATCAATAATTTATTCCATCTTTTGAAAGTGGTTTTATTCCAAAGGAGCATTGCTTTTGTACATCATGGATTAATTCTTTAATGTTTTGTAAGTTACCAGCAAGAATGAAACAATTTAATTTTGACGATCAATAAATTACAGAAACTGCCTTTTTTAGTGGTTCACCTTCATGCATTCATTCACTCACACATTGATTCATTCTACAGATGTCTGAGTTTCTAATATGTACAAGGCATTGTACTCAGGCAGTGGGGAACGCTGAGGTCATAGAATACCAAGGGAATACCGAGCGGCATCTGGGCCACTATGAAAGCAAGTGCATAACCAGGAATAACAAAGCAGAAAAAATATATAATATATATATGTGTATATATGTACGTATATGGAGTGCTGGTGGCACAGTGGTTAAGAACTTGGCTACTAACCAAAAAGGTTGACAGTTCAAATCTACCAGCTGCTCCTTGGAAACCCTACGTGGAATTCTACTCTGTCCTATAGGGTCGCTATGAGTCAGAATTGACTCCATGGCAGTAGGTTTGGTTTTGGTTTTACATATGTATGTATATATATTGTTGTTAGGTGCCATCAAATTGGTTCCAACTCACAGTGACCCTATGTACAATAGAATGAAACACTATGGCCCGATCCTGCACTATCTTCACAATTGTTATTACGCTTGAGCCCATTGTTGCAGCCACTGTATCAATCCATCTCCTTGAGGGTCTTCCTCTTTTTTGAAGACCCTCTACTTAACTTAGTGTGATGTCCTACTTTACCAAGCATGATAATCTATAACAACAACATATCTATATATGGTACATATATAAAAATATCATAATCTTTCAGAGGACTGAGAGATAACATCCAGATAACTAGAAGTCCCTGGGTGGCGTAAGCAGTTGGAACTAGCGGTGCTGAGGAAAAATGCCCTAGTAGTCTGTTTCCATAAAGGATTACAGCCAAGAAAATTCTAGGGAGCAGTTCTATACTGTATCACATGAGGTCACCATGAGTCGCAATTGACTCAACAGCAAAAGGTTATTGATTCTACTATCAAAGTACTTGCCAAATCTATCCACTTCTCTCCATTTTCCCTACAATGGTCTTAATCTAATTCAAATTCACTAACAGCTCCTGCCTGGACTACTACAGTAGCTTTCTGATTAGTCATCCTACTTCACTTGGCCCTCTCTGAATTATTTAATCTCCACACAAAAACTTTCAAAAACAAAGAGTCTTCAAAAACACAGATCGGATCCCGTCTTCTCTTGCATAAAACTCCCCAGTGTATTCCCATTGAATTTACAACAAAATGGAAATTCCCTACCTGGGCACGGGGCACTCCATCATTACACACAAGCTCTCGTTCCTGCCTTACAGACTTGCTGCTCCTTCTGGTCAGCATGATCTTCTTGCCCCCACCCGTCTTCATACAGCTGTCATTCAGGACTCAGCTAAAATGTCACCTCTTCAGACAGGCCTTCTCTGACTCCAAAACAACCCAATGACTTTCTTTTTCACTTTATTCTAAATCTCTGCAGTCGATTTACCCCTAACTGATATTTTCGCATTTAATTTATATCCTTAGTTGCTTTTGTCTGTCTCGCCCCTCCACTAGAATGTAAGTGCCAAATGGGCAAATGTGCCCTGTTAATCACTGTATTCCCGAGTTCTAGGGCAATCCTAGTGCACTGTAAACTCCCAACAAATATTCATCGAATAATGAATAAATGCTACAAGAAAGAACATCAGGACAATTTAACAGTCCTTGTTAAATCAAAGAAAAGAGGAGATGCAAGGAGCAAGGTTAAGCCTTTTCAGATCTTTGGGGAGAAAGTTAAAAGAGGGATCCAGTGGGAGGGTAAAACGAAGATCAATGGGTAGAAACTATAAAGAGATGATTTCTGCTCAAAATTAAGAAACACTTTCTAGCAGTACTAATAACACAAACATGGACTGGCCTACCTAAGGGGACAGGGAGGCCGGATGAGTGTTGGGGTGGAAAGAATATTGTCTATGGGATTCAAACATCGGATGTGGGGCTAGACTAGACAACTGTTAAGGTCCCAATGGAGAGCCTGATTTCCTATGACTCTTGGATCCTCTGAAAAGTCCTTCCTCCCATGTTCTGAGGAAGCACTGCTTAGAGCAGGAAGACACAGATGGTCCAGCAAAATCCTGCTGTGGACTCAGCTCTTGCTGGCAACTGCCCATATAGCTGTGTAGAAGAAATAATGTTCCTGGAATAAAAAGACCAAAGAGAAAGTCTTCTGACTTTGGCCGAGTCTCAGTCATTCAGACTCCTAGCTTGACCAGATGTATAGGCTATAGCCAAAAAGCAACAGCAAGCTGGTGTTGGTCCCAACCTAATGAGCATCATGGGCACTAACCAGAGGCCTTTTGGGTTATGGGTTTACAGCCTCCAGACCACTCCACCTGTAACCTTTGCAAAGCTCAGAGGTCTTGAGCTTTGGCTGTGTGGCCTTCCTGAGGATGAATGTCATCTACTGGCTTGTTACTAAAGCTCAATTGCCAATGACAAACAGACCTCAAGGGATGATTTAACTCCACTCTTGTCTCAAAGCCCTTCCCAGTGACTCATAACTTTCTACACCAGAACAGCTGGGTCAGCCAGCTGGAAAGAGGACCTACAGATGTTGCTGGCTAGAGTTGGAGGGCAATGGGACAACCAGCCCAGATTCCTTCAGTGGGTAGAGAGTGGGTGTTTCCCCTTTTGCAGACGAGACGTGGGTGGGGATTCCGGCTCTGTCACAGCCTCTCTCATCCTTCAACACGTATGTGTCTTAGAGCAGATAGCGTTGCAGCGCCTCTTCATCTGCAACTCAGAGACATTTTATTTCTTTGGGGAATATTAGGTCTTTGAGCCAATCCATCTGGAGAAGGTATGGGAGATAGTACTCTGACTAGAACGTACCACCCACCCTGATGTCTGGGATGAAAACAGATCTCAAATTAGAGAATCTGTGGAAGGAGACATTAAAGGAGCATGGGAGAGGGGTGAGCAAGAAAGAGATCATCTTTTGTTTCTGAGAAATGGATTTAAAACAAAGATTACAGGCCATAACTTAAATTTAGATGAGTTGACTACACACCAGAAAAAAAAAGAAATATGTATGTGTAAAATCCTCATTAGAAATGGCTTGCTTAGGCAATATCTTGCATATTGAAGATGCTTGTTAAATATTTGTTGATTTTGATTCAAGTAGCTTTGAGTATTTTTAAATATCAGAGCATTGAGTCTTACGGTGATTGTGAAAGGGGCTCTTTTTGATAATGAAAATTGAAATACAAGCCAGGATTGGCTGATTTTTTTTAAAGTGTATTAATCTTTCAGTTGAATATATAAGCAACTAGAAACAGTGATTGTCTCTGTGGGAGGAGGACTGGAGGTTGGATATGGGAAAGAAGTTCACTTTTTATGTGGTACTCTTATATGTTTTTTTGAAGTATTTGTCTTGTGCATATGTTTCTTTTTTAAAACAAAACACTCGTTCTTTTTTTTAATCTGTGTCTCCAGAGGCAAATCTGGAACTTAGGCCTGCCGATACCTGCCAATTCCCACAGGTTTTCCCAGGGCTCCATACCTTCACAATATGTTCAGCCAATAGTAATGTTCTGGAATCCAGAATGATGTTGAGGGAAGTTTATAGACATTGTGGTGAGGATTCCGGCTCTGTCGGTGGCGATAACTCTCCAGTTTATCTGTGACACAGATGGATGTATATGGCAGCTTATAGTTTACACAACACTATAAACTCTGCCTGCATGCCATATGAATGGCTGCCTAATTTATTAGCTTTCAAATAAAAATGTAGCAAACTCAGAAAGGAAGGACACTATAAAGTCAAATACAAAAAATCAGATGAGCTCAAACCAAATACCCTTCATATTTTTTATTTTATTTTCCATAAACAGGATTCCAGTACTGCGTATGGAATCATTTTTCTTTTCTCTGTCTGCGTGTTCATTTCTGGGCAGGCTCCTGCTCCCACGTTCTCTGGCTTCACTGCCCTTCCTTCATGTTCACCTTCCATGGTAAAAAAGAAAAGGCCAAGTGCTGCTTCTGAAGCATCCCCGAAGGATGCCCAATTTTTTAGAAACTGAAAGAATGTTTTTCTCTGGGATTGGTGCTCAACTATCCCAGAATGACTGTTTCCTGAGAACAGAGGAGATTGGCTAAACTGCAGAGGAAAAAAGACAGCATCGGAAGAACAAAGAGGGCAGTGTGGAAAGGTGTGGAGCGTGTGGAGACGCTGTTGTTGTTGAGTGCCAGAGTCGATTTTCAACTCATAGAGACCACCTGTGATAGAGTAGTACTGCCCCATAGGGTTTTCTAGGCTGTGACCTTTACTGGAGCGGATCACCAGGCCTTTCTCCAGCAAAGCTGCTGGGTGGGTTCCAATTGCCAATCTTTTGGTTAGCAGCCAAGAGCTTAACCGTTGTGCCACCAGGACTCCTTGTGGAGACTCTATGTGGCTATAATAAATAAACAAGTATCCCTCAGCTCTCCCACTGCCCCTTTCTGAGAGATGAGCTACAAAGGAACACATTTTCTTTTCTTTTCACTCATTCATTCATTCAACAAACACTGAGTTAGGTGCAGAGAAAGAGGCAAAGGCTTATTTGTTCCCTCCTGGGTTCCCTGTCTCCTCAGAGCCGAGTTCATTTCAACCACTTTGAAGTTGCTTCTCTCATCCCTCAACCAAACTCACTGCCATCGAGTTGGTTCCGACTCATAGCAACCCTGCAGAACAGAGTAGAACTGCCCCAAAGGGTTTCCAAGGCTGTAATCTTTATGGAAGCAGACTGCTGTATCTTTCTCCTGCAGAGTGGCTGGTGAGTTTGAACTGCCTGCCTACCTTTCAGTTAGCAGCTGAGAGCTTAACCATCGCACCACCAGAGCTCCTTGTCTCTCACCCCAGTGGGTCACATTATGCTCTTCCGCTTGGGTCTTAAACTCTCTCACTGTTGTGGGAGACACTAGCTTTTGATTCTAGTTTCAACATCAACATGAGTCTTGGAGGCAAGTAGTGCCTGTAGGAGCATGTGTGTTCTTTTCCTCACCCTACCGGTCCATGCTGCTCTGTCCACGACCGTGTGCAAAACAATATTTAATAGCGTGAATAAAAGCAAGTGGTTTTTAAACTCACATGCAGAGCTTCAAAAAACTGGAATGACTGTCCCCTACACCTCAGACTGTGTCTTAATTGGCCCTGGGGTGTGTCCTGGACTTTAGAACTTTTAGTAGATCCAGGTGATTCTAATGTGCAACAAGTTTGGGAACCACTGATATAAACACAAGGAGCCCTAGGCTGGTTGGATACAAACATAAATGGTACTTAAATTGCAATCTAACACCTTCCATTTCAATACCTTCAGCCACAGCCAGGGATGATTGATCATGATTCAAAAACCTGCCAGCTGCATGGAGTCACTTTAAAAATAAACCCATTGCCGTCGAGTAGATTCCAACTCATAGCGACTATCTAATTTGTGCCCACCTAGCTTCATGCTGGGGCCCTGGTGGCACAGTGGTTAAGAATCGGGCTGCTAACTAAAAGGTCGGCAGTCCGAATCCACTAGCCACTCCTTGGAAACCCTACGGGGCAGTTCTGCTCTGTCTTATAGGGTCGCTATGAGCTGGAATCGACTCGATGACAATAGTTTTTTTTTTTTTTTTTTTTTTTTACCCTCAGGCTGATAGGAGCCTTGGTGGGGAAGTGGTTAAGACACTCGAGTGCTAACCAGGTCAGCAGTTCAAAACCACCAGCGGCTCCTTGGTAGAAAGATGTGGCAGTCTGCTTCAGTAGAGATTTATAGCCTTAGAAACTCTGTGGGGTCGCTATGAGTCGGAATCGACTCGACGGAATGGGTTTGGCTTTGGTACCCCCATGTCAACCACTTAAAAAATATAATTTAATCTGTTAAAAATTACAGGGAGCCATGCAGAAAACTTCTTTTCCAGCATGCAGCTAGCAAAGTATTTCTAATGTAAACATGGATAATAGGTGTGTTCTCTTTTATGACAGGGCTGAAATAAAGCAGACCTAATTAACCCATCCAGATGCTATGGAGTGGAGGCCATGTGAATGCTGAGTTAGGAAGCCTATCTCCCAGCTTTATCAAAACAGCTTTTCTCTTCAACAGTGCCCTGGTAACCTGGGAAATAGAAATTTTGATTACTGATTGCTGCATTGTTAGTAACCGACTATACAGTATACCGTTAGTACCTGATCGCCAGTGTCAGCCTAGGCTTAATTATCTCAGCTGAAGGAAAAGTAACCCCATGAAAGAACAGTTTTCCAATTAAAGCAGCACAGAATATGTGATTTGTCTCTCTGCCGATATCAAATTCATACTCCTTTTCATGTTATTTGTATTGTCTTCTTTTCCTCATTATGAGCTCAGAGTGGTGAATCTTGGGCTTCCTAGCAAGAAATGCATAAATATCAAGAGGGCAGCTGTCAGACTTTTAAAAAAAAAACCAGGAACAGTCACCACCAATAACACAACAGTAATTACCCAGTTTCTACTAGCAAATGCTACAGTTAAGGTTGAAGACGTCTTTCAACATAACCATTTATTTTCACAAGTTCCTAACCTCCTATAGAATGTATTATCTGTACAAACACGCATACACACACACACATATTCAATATTTAGAAGTTATTTCTTCTTTATGGGTCAGATGTTCTCTGCTTTGTCTTAGCTATTGTTTCAATGACAAAGGAAGCATTTTTCCACCAGTATAAGAAAGAAAAAACTATTTTGGGTAAATAGCTAGGCAATACTATCTCTTAACTCTTCATCCTCCTTAGCTTGTTGGTTTTTACAGCTGTTTGCTATTTATTCCAACTAAATGTTCGCTTGACTATCTAGATAATTCTTTATCCCAGGAGCAGGTACAAAAGCTTTATCTTCTCCATGACTAACTCTACCCTGATCACCTTGCAAACACAGGCTTTGAAGTCTGAGTTGCTTCAGAAAATATTTATTGAGCACCTACCGTGTGCCAGGCATGCTCTAGGCACTCTGGGTTCCTCTGCACCCATGGAGTTTATAATCTAGCAGGTTTACATCTCCTTCCATCCGTTAGTGGCTAAGTGACCTCGGGTTAGTTATTTAATCTCTCTAAACCTCAGGTTTCCCATCTGTAAAGTGAGATAATGATGCTTTACCTTCATAGGGTTTTTACTAGGATTAAAAGGCCCTGACCCATAAGGAGGCGTTAACAAAGGTATGTTTCCATTTTCTTCTCAATCCCCCTCGTGCTTGGGGGTTGGCATTTACTAAGTAAAGTATCCTCACTTTTCACCATTTTGAATTTTGTACACTTATGCATCACTACTTGGTGCTGAAAAACACTTTCCCACAGTAGTTTCTTGATCAGTTTTCCCCTTTCCCCAAAACTTTCCAACCATAGCCTTCTATGTCTTAAATTGGCACTGCCCACATTTTGTTTCACTTATACACAGTTGCCACTCTGAGGAGACAGTAACTGTAGGTTGGTTCTTAACCAAAATTCCATGGAAATTTAAATTACTCTGTGTGGGGCGGGGGAGTGGATTTGATGATGAATTTTGCCTGTAGCCACTGCTGTTGGTTATTGTCTCTTTGACTCATATCTCTCGTTTTCCCAACTAACACCTCAAAGAGAGAGGTCCGTTTACTCCTGCTTATTTTTAGCAAATTACATTGAGCATTTATTTCTTGTCTATATTTATGAGCAAGGCACTGTTTTAGGCATGTGGTCATTATAAAGATGAGGGACGGCTGATGTACAAGAACTAGGGAAGGAAGCTTCTTGGGTAGCACTTAAGAATCTCTCTGGAATCTTCTTAATTAGCGGTGTTGGGTGAGCCGCCATGCCCCAGCTCCTTGGCTTTCCAGCTGACTGCCCAGGGTTAAGAATATACACCAGGTTTTCAGAGAACTGCCCCTAACTAAAAAGTATTGAGAATTTCTCACAATTTAATTGAATTGGGGGGCTTTGGAAGGATAACTGTTACTGGATTCACTTAAGCTTTCTTTTCTTCCCCCTTTGGAGCCTTTGTACTTCTCTTCCCTCTGCCAGTCTCCCCCGCCACCCCACCCAATGTGTTCCGCATTGTCATCCATCCACCCAACCCAACTTCTCTGTCCCATACCCTTTTCTGCCTTGGGAATTCCTTTCTTTCCCTTGAGACACTCTTCAAACATCACCTCCTCAGTGAAATCTTCCCTGATTCCCATTGACAATCACGAATGCTTCTTTTTCTTCTACAATCCTGGTGGCGTAGTGGTTAAGAGCTACGGCTGCTAACCAAGAGGTCAGCAGTTCGAATCCACCAGGCACTCCTTGGAAACCCTACAGGGCAGTTCTACTCTGTCCTATAGGGTTGCTATGAGTCGGAATCGACTTGACGGCAATGGGTAATGGTAATGGTACCTGAAAGAGCTCTATCATAGCAATCAAATTGACATTACTTATTTACTAATCTGTCCACATCACTAGATAGTAAACCTTGCAAGTGCTAACACATATTTGATTAGTAAATAAACGGATCAATGAGTGAATAATCTAATACACAATCCTGTCCTCAGAGGATTTACAATTTATGGGAGAGACAGACATAACAAAAACTGTAAAATAGAGTACCAATACAAATGTACTATAAGAAAGAAGAATGCTGTGTATTTTAAGTTTGTTTTTTTTTTTTTCCAGAAAGACTTGGGTTTATTTACTTAGCTTATTTCACAAAGGATAGAAGCCTTTGATGCAGTTACTAGAGATTGCACCAGACTTTCTTTTTAAAAGGCCTTCCTGCTAGTTAGCCTCGGAAACCACACATACAACTCCCCAGTAACACACATCAGAGCCCTGGTGGCACAGTGGTTAAGAGCTACGATCTGCAGTTCGAATCCACCAGCCACTCCCTGGAAAGCCTATGCAGCATTCTGCTCTGTTCTACAGGGTGGCTGTGAGTTGGAACCGACTCGACGGCACCTAACAACAACACAACAGTTAATACCCATCAGTCTGAAACATAGTGTTTGCCTTTTTACTACCTGCAAATGTATGTGCTTGTAATATACATGAAATGTAAGACTCTGGTATTCTTACAACTGCACTAACACCTCCACATTCCATGAAATCCCTAACCTAGTTACACTGCAGAGAGCAGAGCTTAAGTGTATATAATGGCCAGCACAAGGAAGAAATTGTTATCTTGAGAAAAGTAAATTTTGCATTCCCCAAGTTCTGTATTATTAAATCTATGACCTTAATATTGCATTAGAGTGGATACTTTATTCAATTATGTGGAAAATAAAATAAGAATGGAGAGAGATGTAGCTGGCCCAGAATCCCCTGGGTGTAAAAAGATGATGGTATTTATTTTATCTACTCCTGAAAATGAAGTTTAAATTGTTACTTAAAGCTCCTACCAGCAAAATATCAATTCAAGCAGGGGTTAATTCTTCGCAATCATACTTGGCATTAAACATTTTTTCATCAAAACTAAAAAAAAGAAAGGGCAATTTAAGATTCCTGCCTTAAAAATGGTGTACCTGAATTCTCCAAAATGTTGGATAAAGAAAATTGAACATGGCCAAGAGGGTAATTGCCAAATCAAACAAATGGATTTGGTGCCTTCTAAATAAAATAAAATAAACTGTTTCTAATGTTTCAATGCAAGTGAATACATGAACTTTTTTTTTTTCTTCTTCTTTCTTTTCTACCTGTAAAGAAGTATTTTTCACCTAAGTACTTTCAGGAAGCTATCTTTTATATCCAGCAGGCCACATAAAGGTGAAAGTATAAATGAGGTCGGAGAAGTAATTCTCATCCATCTTCCCCCTGAGAGATGATGTTCTAGCTATTTGTTAAGAGAAAGAGGTACTGTTAGCCTCAAATTTTTTGAAATGTTTTTCTAACACATCGTTTGTGGTTCAACAACTGTTTTATATCTCTTTCCAAACCAGTTTCGTCTAATAAAATCCAATTATTAGTCTTAGCAGTCAGAGCTAACAGCATGGCTGAAAGCAACAACTGTCAGTTAAAAGTCAACCCTGAGATACACAAAACCTTCGATAAGATTAAATTTTAACATCCAAACACCTCTCAACTAATCTAACAGGCTGAAGTCCAATTTAGGTGTCATTAATTTACAACAGTCAAGTCTAAATACCACAAAGCAAAAGCTTATTAAAAGAGGAACCAAGATGCAACTTAGAGAGCCAGAAAAAGGGGGACAACAATACAGTTTTTTCCTTAATTAACAACTTCTTGCAGGATATAAATTGCAGATACAATTACCTTTAGGTCCTATCATTTAAGTGAATCTAGTTGTAAAGCAATTTGCAACACTTCAGGATAACGAGATTAAACACCTGATCGACAAATGTGTGGGCCCTTTCTTTAACTGCCTTTTCCTTTCTTCATTTCCTTTTCCCTTTTTTATTTCCTTCGTTTCATGTCCATTCCTAACAATTGGATATTTTTAAATGCTTAACATAGCACATGATTTCTTTGTTGTTTTCCGACACTGATAGCCAAAATGAGTAGTAACAAGCCTTAGGAACTTCCTGCCATTTTGCTTTTTTGGGAATATACAGGCAGTCCTTGGCTTATAAACGAGTTCTGTTCATAAGTCCGTCTTTAAGTCAAACTTGTATGAAAGTCGGAATAGTTAGGTAAGGTTCGTATCTAATGTCAGTCAAATGTTTGTCTTAGTATACAGTATATAGTGTACATTTGTATGCATAAAAGACATTAAAGAAACACTTCCAGATACAATAAAACAACTTTAATACAATAATTCAGTAATAATAATAATGTTTCGATGTGTGTCACAAAGTAGCACCTGTTTGTTATTACCAACCACTGCATGTACCTTGAATTTTTAATATCATAGGCTTTACGGGGGTTGGTTCGTAACTACGGATTGTACGTATGTCGAATGTTGGTAACCCAGGGACTGCCTGTAATGTGGATTTCTAAAAGTGCTCAATTAAAGCACGGTACAACCACATAGACCTCCATACCCATCCTCATATCTGCCTTTACAGTATCAAGCTGATACTGCAGAAGCAGTTGATTATCAGGAAAGCCAGCTGAGGCAAATTAACTTAATGAAACAGATGTCTTTATATGTATGTATACCTTTGTAATGGAGTAGGCTCAAATATCTACCCAGCTAATAAGTTTGCAATAGGATTCTGGTAGAGGTGTCATCATTCTGCCACTAAAAGCCTCTCCCCAGCCCTGGATCCTATCTTCCTGCCCAAAAACTAGTCAGAGGCTTAACAGCCACCAAGCTTCCAAAATGCAAACAACAGCAATTGCCTATCTAAGTTGTGATTGATGGTGCACAAAAACACATGGCTACTTCATAGATATCCTACCCGGCAACAAACTAAGGATCTAAACCTCTGTGCTCTGCAGATAGCCAGTGTGTATTGTGGGGCACTGCTGCGGCTCTATAATTATATCCCGCCTGATAATCATCCATTCTACCGCTGTGAATGGCTGGTACCCAGGGACTTTAATTTCACCGTCTCCATCCACCAGATAAATGCCTGACCCTGTGTGACTTTAACTGTGAAACACACTGAAGGAGACAAATGAGTTTTCCTCCGACTGTGTTAAATTAACTAATGGATTCTTGTTATGAAACTGGACACAGTAATAAGGCCAAACTGACGGTACTGGGTGGACATCGAGACGGTTTCCAAGGATGTTATTAACCTCAGGCATTAAAACAGAACAACAAAATAACAAAGAATTTGGTCAGTTGTTTAAGATCAATAGTGATTAAACAAATATTTTATAAGTCAACCAGTTCTTTTACTATCTTGAAACAAAGCTGTAAGAGAGCTGTTGTATGGTCCAAAACTAGGCATTAAATAAGCAATTTTAATCAGCATACCACCCCCCTCCCCCGCTTTTCTTCCAGTGCTGTTTTCTCAATCAGAAGGTGGCTATAATTCAATATGGTTGCAGATACACCCATTCGAACTAAATGTTGTAAATCTTATGTGTCTTGGAATGAAAACAACCACTGTTTACATTACTTTCTAATATAAAAGGCAATCTGGAACCCCCCCCCCCCAAAAAAAAAAAAAAACCTGTGTCGTCGAGTCAATTCTGACTCATAGCAACCCTACAGGACAGAGTAGAACTGCCCTATGGGATTTCGAAGGAGCGGGCGATGGATTCAAACTGCTGACCTTTTGGTTAGCAGCCAAGCTCTTAATCACTGCACCAGCAGGGCTCCAGAATCTGGACAATAGGGTAAAACTGAAACCATTACAAACTCCAATGTTGTAGCTATGTAGGTACTTCCTGTTACACATGGTCTTAATTTTTAATATGTATTTTCCAATTAGTTTACTAAAATATTATGGGGATTTCATTTTCATGCCGCTGAAAGACAAATGTCCTTTCCCATGTTCCCATCAGAAGTCTGTGTTTTTTGGGAAGTTAAAAAATTATAACTCAGCTGTCCCATACTGTGTTAAATCTGAAATTTGGCAATCCAGATATGAATTTGTTTCCAAAAGGAAACAGAATCTGGTAAGCTTTTTTTTTTTTTTTTGAAGAGGAAAAAATATTTTAGAAATTTAAGTTATTTTTTAAGATGGCATACATTTTTTTGCTGTTGTCTTTAAATAAAATTACATATACAGTTGGGAAGTTTGTAACACCATATAGGATAGAGCATAGCAACCATATAGGATAGAGCAGAATTGCCCCATTGTGTTTCCAAGGCTATATATAATCTTTACAGGAGTGACAGTCACATCTTTCTCCCCTGAAGAGGCTGGTGGGCTTGAACCATCGATCTTTCGGTTGGCAGCCAATCGCTTATTGTATTTGTGGTTTGGGGGTGCACACGGGGGGAGTCTGGGGTGGAGAAGAGGGGGAACAAAGTTTAAAAAAATGAAAAGCAGCACAATTCCTGCCACCATCTTCTGTATCAGATAAACGTGACTCAATGACTATCATAAAACCAAAAAAACCAAACCCATTGCCGTTGAGTCAATTCCGACTCATAGAGACCCTACAGGACAGAGTAGAACTGTCCCATAGGGTTTCCAAGGAGCACCTGGTGGATTTGAACTGCCGACAATAATATGATGTGGTAAGTACTGCTCTTTTCTGATCAGTTCTTCCAATTTGGGAAATTGTGGGACCCTGGACTAAGCTGTCTCTGATGCGTTGGGGCCCTTCTAGATGGTATGACCTGCTTGCCTAGGCCCAATCTACCTTGTTTAAAGGTCCTCCTGTTTGACTAGAAACATTCCTGAGGGCCATCCTTCTAAAAGCACCCAAAACTTGATGGTAAGAATCCTTTCGTGTGTCACGGTGCCCTGTTATTTTTCCCTCAAGCTCCAGGGAACATCAATAACACCATCTTTGGATGTGGTTGCTTTGAAAGCACTGGCTCTTAGCATTCTGTCACACATAGATCAATTGTGTAAGTATTATTAGCAGGAACCACAGACAGAGATGACAGATGTAAACAGTTTATAATTTACAAGGTGTATGATCAGGTTTCTCCACTCCCTCTGCCAACAGCTCACAAGCACACCCTGTGTATGCACTTTACGGTAGCTTCTTACAGGACAGTTTTTAAAAAAAAAAACTCTACTAACAGGGCTATTATGCATTGATTTGGTAAAGTTTTGGCCATTGGAGTCCCTTTAAATGTTAATTCAAACTCCACAAAGCTATTCGTTAATTTCTAAGTTAACATTTCAAAATGCCCTGTACAGCTAAATAAACACAAGTGCCTTGGAACACTCTGAATGGACTGTCCTTCTTCTCTGCGCTGTAGATTCCCTTTTTGTTTTTTCCTTCTTTTTAACCAGTGTTGCTCCCGTGCATTTGTGATAGCAGATTTAAAATGACTAGCCGTTGAAGAGACCCACCATTGTTACTCTGGGGACAGATGTGGGAATTCTGGCGCATTTTTAGTCAGGCCTACTTAGCTGCCTTAAAAATGCCTTCTACATTTCTCAATACTGACATGTTTTAGTAAAAGTGTGACCAACTAGAATACTTGAGGGGAGGGGTTCTTGGTTCGATGATTTCCTGGTTTACACTGAAAGTTATGTAGAAAGCTCTTGTTACTGGAAATCTTTCCAAAGCATATCAGCAGGCTTTTCTCTGATGTGAGGCAGGACTGCTGGAGAAAAATGATATGTAGCTGTTCGGAAGGGCTGCGATATAGATTTAGCAAAGCTGCTAAATGCTCATCTGTCCTTTCACTTGCTTTAAAGTAGCCCCTCTCAGGTTTCCTAGTATTCCAGACCATAACTATCAGTTGGCATTGAGTAGCTTCCGGCTCATAGTGACACAGTAGAACTGTACTCCATAGGGTTTTCAATGGCTGATTTTTCAGAAGTAGAATGCCAGACTTTTCTTTTGAGGCACCTCTGGGTGGACTTGAACCTCCAACCTTTCGGTTAGTGGCTAAGCATGTTAACCATGTGCATCACCCAAGGACTCCCACTTTCTTCCAAACCCCTTTTCCTCCCCTAGGCACAGGCTTCACCTCCTACCAGGAAGATTAAACAAAAGCCACCTGCCATAAACCCTCACTTTCCTTTCTCACACCTCCAGGCTTTTACCCATCCTTCTTCAGTCCTTCCAGGCTCCACTGAGTCCAAGACTAGCCCCTGCTTCACCTGTGCTCTTGGTTCATTATCTCCAGCCTCCCCAAGAAGGTTGTCCCATGTCTTGGCCCTTTCTCTGGCAGTTTCAGTCTCTCTCAACCAACTTATACCCCCGTTGCGAACAAATCTTCTGTCCACCCTCCCTTCTCATTATGGCTAAGTCCCTTCCTTCATTACCAAATACCTTGCAAGGGATGGTACAACATACATTGACTTCCTACCTTCTCATTCACTCTGCAACCAGCTCTCTGCTTCTTTCCTCCAGTAACTCCACCAGGACTGCTCTCACAAAGGTCACCAATGACTAGCTCATCTCAGCAATCCTTGTTGCGTCTTCCTGAATAAAGCTAGAATCTCTCCGTCTTCGCTGCCACCATTACATTTTGCTGAACTTCACATGCATAGAGCATAAGTCAGGTCTGGTCACCTCCCTTCAATGCCTCCCACTGCACTTAGAACATGCAGAAAACTCCCTAACGTGGCCCGCATCAGTTCCTGAGGGCCCAGGCACCCTTGCTGGCCACATTCCCGCCAAACTGTCTTTTGGGTCCTCAAACACTGTAGAGCTCCTCTAAAACCAAAAAACCAAGCCCATTGCCATCGAGTCGATTCTGATTCATAGCAACCCTGTAGGACAGAGTAGAACTGCCCCATAGGGTTTCCAAGCAGCAGCTGGTGGAATCGAACTACCATTGTTTTCATTAGCAGCCAAACACTAACCACTACACCACCAGAGTTTCCAGAGCTCCTTTAGCCTGGGTTTTTTACCGCTTGCTGCTCCCTTTATCTGCAGAGTGCTTCCCCCTCGCTTCACCTGGCTGGCTCCAACTCATTCTTCAGGTCTTCAGTCAGATGTTGCCCTCTGGGAAAGACCTGTGAGTAACTCGTCTGTGGGGGTTCCTGACATCCCCTCCCCACCATAACATTGTTTCATTTATCCCCGTTCTTTCCCGTTGTGGTAAAAACCACGTACTCTAATGGTCAGTGTACTTGTATGCTTACTGATTGGATTATTTGTTGCCCCACCCCCCAACCAGATCCCTAGGGAGGGTCAAACAGTTTCCTTGGCTCCTAACTGAAAGGATGGCAGTTTGAACCCACCCAGTGACACTGTGGAAGAAAGGCTTGGTGACCTGTTTCTGTAAAAATTACAGCTAAGAAAACCCTACAGAGCTAAGTTCTACTGTGTAAACAAATGGGGTTGCCGTGTGTTGGAACCAATTTGACAGCAACGGGTTTGGTTTTTGGTTTTAGGCTATGACCTCCATGAATCCTCGGGTCACGTCCTTTTTGTTCACCACTACACATTCCATGCTTAGTTCAGCACCTGGCACAGAATTATTGAATAAATGAACAGATGAGGGCTTTATACTTCTATATAAACCCAGGGAAATAACTCAATCAACAGTAACTGAAGAAATTAAAGTTTTAGGGTTTCTTGCGCTCTTGCATATGAAATAGCTTATTTATTCTTACGTATATGTAAATCAGGCCACTCTGCCTGGAGAAAAGCATTTAGCATAATATAAATATATACATCATTTTATAAACAAATATGGTTCTAAAGAAAAGCACATACACTGTGTCGGGAGTAGTGATGAGGGTGGCCTGAAGGAAGGAAGAAGGACGGCTGGGTGACAGAACTGCTGTTAGCACAAGTGAGAGGACAAGGAGTCCAAGGAGAAAAAACCTGAGAGCAGAAGTAAGCCAGGTGATGGCAGGGATGAGGGGGAGTAATTTTACCCTGACAGGGGAGGCTAAAGTCAGACCAAATAATAAGGTCACTGACCTGGTCAGGAAAATGGGGAAGCTGGGTAGAAAGCAGGATGCAGAACTGCAAGTCCTGCACAAACACACGGTTGGCTTCGCAGCTGGCTAGGGGAAAAGGAAGGACTTGGGTGGAGGTGAACAGAAATTGCTACTACAAGCAAAAGGCAAGGTGATAGAAGGAGGTGGTTGTTAACACGCATGAGTAAGCAGCATGAGTTGCCTGGAAAGCACATGATCTTTGGATCTGGAACAATTAGAAACTGTGATCAGTGTAATATCACAGTTTCCTGGCATTGTATCCAATCAGAAATAAGAGTAATTGGGTTGATGACGTTTCCAGTGATAGATAGGGATGAAAGGAATTCCTGGGTGGTGCAAAACAGTTAACATGCTTGGCTGATAACTGAAAGGTTAGCAGTTCAAGTCCACCCAGAGGCGCCTTGGAGAAAGGCTTGGTGATCTACTTCTGAAAAATCAGCCGCTTGAAAACCCTATGGAGCAAAGCTCTACTCCGACACACATGGTGTCCCCATGAGTCGGAACTGACTGGACGGCAACTGGGAGTAGGAATGAAACAAGGCAGACTTCAACTTGAGGGGGCTAATTAGTAACAGTCAATCAGCTGAGATTGAACTGCAGCCATAATGCATTACCATTTTTATCGATGCCCTACCCTTCCAGGGGTCCTGACATACCCTGAAAAACAGAGCTGAACTCAGCTGAGGAGGTAGTTGGAAATATGTAGCAACATCCAATAAATGCTCAGCTTTTAACTACAGCATACTATAACTAAGGGGTGGGGAGGTTCTGCTTAAGAGATTCCTCTGAATTATTTTGTAAAACTCCCTCAATTTTTCATCAATCCAGATTTTCATATACAGAGATTAGCAAGGGCACGCTACAGTATTCTAAAGCAGAAAGATAGTCAGTTTGCATAGTCTTTTAGTTATTAAGGAATTTTTTTTTTTTTAATTTAAGAAATTAAATGCCAGTCCCAAAATAACTCAATTGAGAAGAAGCGATTTCAGATAAAGATGCCCACCTGGCTTTTAGTTCACCCAGCTCTGTCTACCTGCAAGGAACATAATAAATCTTTTCCCTGGAAAGTTCTCCAGAATCATCAGTTATGAAAACAAGCATTAGGCACAGTGGTGAAGTAGCAGCCAGCACCAGGAAAAACTGCCTTTATCCTCCCCCATCCCACCCCATGGAATTAGGTTAGTCTATTAGTATTATTTTAAGAGTGATTGGAATTTAATTTTAGTTAGGAAGAGCTGAGTCCATTGTTTACTTACAAATAAACAAAAGAATCCTCTCCCCAGCACTAGGATTGCTGCTTGGCTGGTTCTAAATAGATGAAGCTGACCAGATACTTACCATCAGCTTGATGAAGAAAGAGACATTGTCCTAGGGAGCCAGAGTCATGGGAACTCAGTCCGCACAGTGATGTATTGCTAACTGTGAGTGGGCTATGACCAATCAAAGTCTCACTGTACATTTCATGGAGATGGGGCAAAACGGGGAAGAAATGTCCCCTAAGTGCCAGCATGTTGGAAAGACGTCTTTGCAATAAAACTGTGAAAAAAACGCTGGCAGGCAAACAGCAACAACAACAAAACTGCTATATGCTTATCAGGGTTTGGTGAAGAAAAAAGGGCCCCAATCTTCCACTGAGGACACTGGCAAAAGTCCCAGGTTCCGCGACTCCTGAATAGCTCTATGTGCAGTGTTCCCTTCAGGTACTGCATTGTCAGCGGCTAGATGTTCTCAGCGGTCAAGGAACAGCTGCACAATGCAAGCAGTCTCTGAATGGTGCAAGGGCTTTTTATTCAGGCCTCGTGTGATTTGGAAAAAAAAAACAACAACTGGTGTTCTTTTGTGCCTTACAAAGGCAGTACTTTGCTGGCTCCGAGTTCAAGACTCATGGGCTATTAGAAGAGGCAAGATGGACAATGTACTGGCATGTATGAAAAAAAGAACAGGCGTTCCTTAAAATCAAGACCATAATAAGAGCAGTCCAGTATTTGGAATACCTACCTAGCCAGAAGCAGCTCCTACTGCAATTAGAAGGTTAAGTATTTTGACTCGTGTGTTTTGATGAAAGTCTTTTGGCAACAATCTCACACACACACACACACACACACACACACGCTCACACCACACAGCTTTAGCAATAGGAAGCTACAGCAGTTATCAGAATAAATATATTTCTTGAGAGTAGGGCCATAATAGAAATGGAATCTCAGAAGAGTTAGAGTTAGGAGGGTCCTGAGAGCATCCAATCCCAAACCTCAGTCTTCCGAGAAGCAGCCTACGCTTCCAGAGAGACGAGGTGACTTGCCAAAGACACAGGAATGCTACCACTTGGGAGAGCTGTCCTGGTACTTCCATACTGCCCTGGCTTTCCACATGTGAGGGGCCAATGAAGGCCAGTGATAAGGATCACGGGCTTTGGCATTAGGCCAATCTGGGTTTGAAACCCAGCACTGTCGTTTCCCAGTTGTGTGACCAAGGGAGAAATTCCTTTTATGATTAAGAATCTCAACTGATGTAACCCCAAAATGAGGATAATAGTAACCATCTGCCTTTATGATTGCTGCAAAGATTAAGTGAACAAATACCAACCAGTTGCCTTTAAGTCGACTCTGATTCATGGTGACCCCAAGTGTGTCAGAGTGGAACTCTGCTCCACAGCGTTTTCAACGGCTGATTTTTCAGAAGTAGATCTCCAGGACTTTCTGTCTAGGTGCCTGAGGGTAGACTCGAAGCTATAATCTTTTGGTAAGCAGCCAAGTGCATTAACCGTTTGCACCACGCAGGGCCTCCAAGTGAACACCAAAAAACAAACAAACAAAAAAAAAACTGTTGCCATCAAGTCAATTCCAACTCATAGTGTACCCTGTAGGGTCTATGCCAACTTATAGGAGTCGAACTGCACCACTGGGTTTCCAAGGCTGTAAATCTTACAGAAGCAGACTGCCATATCTTTCTAGCATGGAGTGACTGGTGGGTTCAAACTGGTTAGAAGCCGAATGCTTTAACCACTGCGCCACCAGGGCCCCTTAAGTGAACCAACAGCAAGCACTAAATAAATGTTAGTTACTACCATTATTGCTACTACAGAGAAACCTGTGAGAGCTGGGACTTGATAGGGCTGCCTTATTTTTCCGGGTCTTGCAAGTTTTCACCTTTGACAGGGTGGAGCCTTAACACTTTTCTATCACCTGTTTCTCTGATAGGTTTCTGCCTTATACAGGTTCCAGCTTTCACAGGTTTTACTGTATTATTAGCAGCAGTATTTTCATCTTTTCTAGAATTTTAATACATTTAGAAACAGAAAACAAAAATCCTCACGACTGGACCAGTAAACAACATCATGATAAATAGAGAGAAGACTGAAGTTGTCAAGGATTTCATTTTACTTGGATCCAAATCAGTGCCCATGGAAGCAGCAGTCAAGAAATCAAATGACATACTGCACTGGGCAAATCTGCTGCAACAGACCTCTCTAAAATGTTAAAAAGCAAAGATGTCACTTTGAGGACTAAGGTGCACCTGACCCAAGCCATAGTATTTTCAATCACCTCATGTGCATGCAAAAGCGGGACAATGAATAAGATGACCAAAGAAGAACGGATACATCTGAATTACGGTGCTGGTGAAAAATATTGAGTATACCGTGGACTGCCAGAAGAACGAAAAAAATCTGCCTTGGAATAAGTACAACCAGAATGCTCATTAGAAGCAAGGATGGCGAGACTTCGTCTCACGTACTTTGGACATGTTATCAGGAGGGACCAGTCCCTGGAGAAGGACATCATGCCTGGTAAAGTGGAGGGTCAGCTAAAAAGAGGAAAACCCTCAACGAGATGGATTGACACAGTGGCTGCAACAATGGGCTCAAGCATAGCAATGATTGTGAGGATGGCGCAGGACCAGGCAGTGTTTTTGTTCTGTTGTACGTAGGGTCACTATGAGTCAAAATCGATTCAACAACACCTAATAACGACAACTAAGAAGAAAAAGGAGGAAAAAAGACAACAGAGAGGATACAGGAAATGACTACAAGGGTGTATGAGTAAGTGTATGGGAAATAAATGTGTGCAGGTATCACAAGCAAAAAGTTTTATTGCTTTATCTGCGCTTAAAACTCTGGCCAGATGCTTTGTAAAAATAACAATCTGCAGCCTTCACACGTAAATATTATGCCCCTTACCCACCCACATGGGCTCAACGGTTTTAGCTTTTTTTCCCCAGTATGCGTAATAGGTGCTTATTGATTCTTCAGCATTTTGTCTTCCTCAAAATTGTTTATTGCTGGGCATTATGATATTTTGCCTGATTATCTGTGGGTGTCCTAAATTACCAACTTGGTTGGGCTTCCTGAAGCACTAACTTGGTTGGCCAAGACACAATGCCACTTACTGTCCTGATATATTTAACTCACATATGTGAGTTGGATCTCACATTATCGGATAACAAACTACTTTCAGATCCTTCTCATTCTATGTTTTCCAGCGTATTTCCAGCACTATCATTCTACATGTGTTCTCAGAACCGTTCTGTTCAAAGGAATAGAACTTCAGTTTAAGCATTGTTAGATGTGTTTTTTTTTCACAACGGATTTTTATTTTTTCAGATTTTATCTTATACATAAGTCAGAATATACTTAATAGCTGTTTTCTGTCTATTTATATTAATTATAAAATAATACACAATGTCCTTCTCATGGAAAAAAATAAGCATTATAAAGCTAAAGTCTCATTTGACCACTAGCCCCAATCTCAAACCCCTCCACTCTATAATACTTCCAGTCTATTCCACCTCCGAGGCACCCAACTACCATGTTGTGTCCTGTATATCTTCTAGTGCTTTCTTTTTCTTTTTTGTCTTTCTATATTTGTTTAAACAGTATCTTTTTTCTAACTATGTTCTTGTAGCTGGGCATGTTTTTGTTTGGAAATCATTCACGGTGACTAACAAAATATTATTGTCAATTGCATGTGCAAATTTTTCTGCATTATATATGAGATGTAATTTAAACCTCTACACCATTTCTTTATGAAGACAACCCAACATCTGGAAGTTACAACAAACAGCATTTATTTCTTCAGCACTAAACGAGACAACTTTTTACAAAGGGGTTTTAACTGTGATGAGCTGGACAAGCACTGTGTGGTGGTTCTGCTTCCTAAAGCTGGCGCGGCTACTGGGTTGGTTTTGTAGTTGTCCTCCTGGAATGTACGCTCCATATTCCTAATCCAAAGGCTGTGAGAGATCTAGAGACTATTGACTGTGCACTACAACCTGACATGTGATGAAAGCATATCCCCAATTTTGCCACCTGAGAACCAAACAAACCATTGATAGTCATTCCTTGTGGGAACTGTTCCTGCCCCTGCAGCTGTCCTGGGCGGTGTGCAGAGCTGCCATCCATGAGCTTAGGTGATACTCCAAAGAAATGGCTCCCAGTGCTCCAGTCCAGTAACCTTATGTCTTTTGTTGCAAATACATTTTAATAATTCCTCTAACATTTACATGCGTGGCTTTTCTTTAATTTGTGCCTGTTTAAAAATCCACTGCGGTCAAGTTGATTCCAACTCATAGTGACCATATAGGACAGAGTAGAACTGCCCCTCAGGGTTTCCTAGGCTGAAATCGTTATGGAAGGAGACTCACATCCTTCTTCCACAGAGTGGCTGCTGGGTTTGAACCATCAACCTTTTGGTTAGCAGCCATGGGTGAATTACCCAATAAGCGAGGTAAGCATGTGCTTAGGGCATCAACAAAACAGGGGCACCAGTTGTTCAAAGCAAAGACCTGATGCCAAGCAAACAGGACACAAGGAAAAGTAAGTTCCACAGTGGAAGGGAATGGGCAGGGCACGAAATGAAATTGATATCATTTTGTAAGTTTTGTATATGATAACAAGTATATTTTCCTTTTCATTTTGGATATAACTGGATATAACCTCACATTTAGTTCTCTCTTGTTGACTACATAAGAACATGCCACTGCCACTATAATCACATTGACTCAGGATGCATCGGGTCCTGCACAAAGCGAACCAAAACACATCTTCAGATTGAGCATACCCTTGTATTTGTATCATGTTCTCTGCAATCACTCTTGCCCCCGTTGGGTATCAGCAGTAGTTCAATGAACTGTGAAGACGTGGCATCAAAGGACAGAAGTGAGTGTGCAACTTTTTAAGGATTATTTGAAGATAAAAAACACTCATGGAGATCTGCAAAAGGCCCACCAACAAACATCGTATGACAAACGAATGGAATCATTTCCAACTGTCTTGCAAGTACTATTTCTTTTGACTGAGATCTGAATAACAAATAATGTAAATTATTGGGTCAAAAAGGGCCAAATGATTGTCAACATCACAGTGAACCATTTGAAAAATTTGTGCCAAAAATTTCTGGATGGTAAACAAAGTTCTGTAGCCAGAATATATTTCTAGGGTGCAAAGCTAATGCTAAAAATTATAAGAGAGGTGGTTACTGTATTCTCTATCAGTTGGCTCTGCATATTGTTTTGTTTGCAACTATTCAGTCCTAAATCATTTAATTCTCCATCTGCTACCGATGGATTTTGCGATTGGCAGAACTTGAATATGACTGATAAACATGAAAACAATTCAATTCACAGAGATTGTATGTTGTCATATTTAAACCAAAGACATGGTTTTGGTTTAACTCACAAACTGGAAAAAAACACAAATTAATGAAGAACGTCAGTACTAGAAAGCAGTTTTGTGGTGCATTGTTGCTGTCATTATTAATAATCTCAACATGGACCATCTTTTCAGGAAAAAACAAAGTGTTTGGGTCCCCACGAAACGGAAATTGTTTGGGTTTACTTGAACTTGTTGCTCACGTTGATTCATTTTTAGCAGATCACATGTCAAAATATGGTTACACAGGAAAGAGCAATCCATCGTATATGTCTAAAACACTGTGTGAAAAACTGATAAACTTAATAAGTGATAAAGTTTGATCAACTGTTTTCAGTGAAATAAGGATAGCTCAATATTTCAGTTTGTCTATTGATGCCACTTCTGATCTTTCTCTTACAGATCAGCTAAGTATTATTTTAAGATACATATCTCCAATAGATGGAAAACCTGTTGAGCGATTTATCACATTTACTAGCTTAAAAAGTCATACCAGTGAAAAAATTGCAGATCAAGTACGTCACTATTTATGTGAAGTCTGAAAAATCGATTTTTCTAAGTGCAGAGGCCAGTCCTATGACAATGCTGCCAGCATGTCCAGGTGTTGTAAGGGCATGCAACAGAAAATTTTAGAACGTAATGAATAAGTCATGCGCTTCACATTCATTTAATCTTGTAGGATGCAGGGCAGTGGACTGTTGTCTGGAAGCAGTTGTTTTTTTTTCCTACTGTTTAATCGCTTTACACCTTTTTGCCTCCTCTACTCACCGACAGGCAGTTCTTAAACATATTTAGGCAATGATTGAGTATTAAAATATCTTTCTAATACCTTGGGAAGTGGATGCTATAGCAACAAGTGCAATCCTGGAATCATACACTTAGATTCTAGGCACCTGAGAAAATATTGCTGGAGACCAGCCACAAAAAGGAGAAACCAAAGGGAAGCTGAAAACATCACCAACAAAATGCAAACACTACAGTATGTATTTTGGTTATGGGGAATAATATATTGCAACATTTTCATCAGACAAGTCAAGCTCTCCAAGATTCAGAAGTAAATTTAAAGACATGCACAGATCTCTACCAGTCATTCACAGAGTATGTACATAATTTAAAAGATTTTGAAAACAAATACTGCTTATCAAGCAGTTCACTGTCGCAGAAGCATGAGAAAGAAACAAGTAAATGACGGAAGTGCTCCAGAAGTATCACTGAGTGTCAGAGATCAATTTCATGTAGCCGCATATTACACCATCATTGACACACTTGAATCTTTCATGAAAATAAGGGCGAAAGTGTACAAAGTTCTTTCAAATAGATTTTACCTCTTAAACAATGTGGATATACCTGATGAATAATGCCTGAAGGCATCCAAGAAATTAGCCAAGGCTTATTGCAATGACTTAAATACAAACCTTTAGGGAGAAATGAGACAATTTCATTCTTACATGAGAACTAAGTTTACAGATTCAGGAAAGACAAATTTTACACAAGTAGGCATGTATGATTCCATAATAGAAGATAAAATACAATGCATATTTCCCAATGTTGACACTGCTTTACGCGTATTCCTAACTTTAACAATCACAAACTGCACAACAGAATGCTCATTTTCATTTCTAAAGAGACTCAAAAATCCTCACCTTGCAACAATGATTCAAGACTAGATTCATTATCCTTATTATGGTATGGAAGTAGATATTGTTTGTCAGCTTAATTGTGATGAAATCTTTGAAGAATTTGTAAGAGCAAAGAATAGAAAGAAATGTTTTTAATTATAACATGTTAGAGATGAAAGATCTATCTAAAAACATAGTAATTTGTTGTAATACTTGTTTTCTGATCATTCAATTTTCTTTTAGGACATCTTTCATTTGTTCATTTATAATTGTAGCATTTGTTATGAAACAAGCATCAAAACTCAAATATGACGGTTTAAACAAAATTTTTTGTTGTGGGAGATCAATAGAATTTTACATTGATTGTTGAAACTACCAACCTCACTGACTCATTTTCTCGTAGAATAGGTGGAATATTCTTTTTGTAGAAAATGTGATACATAGTAAAAATCTTAGCACCCTGCATCCACTAGAAGTTTTATAATCCAGTTCATCTCATTCCACTAAAATGGTATATGCCACTTTTGTGTTTAATTGATAATATTGGTCACATTTAAAAAGAAGTTACATCATGGGTATCTAAAACACACACACACACATACATATACATGCATATATAACTCACATATCCCGTGGGAATACTTGAGTAAGCAGAGGAGAGGACACCATAGATTATCAATGTTTAGGGCCCTCACATGCCTTAATCCAGCCATTAGCAGCCAAGGGCCTAACCACTGTGCCACCAGGGCTCTTCTTGTGCCTGTTTAATTCCCTTGAAATCACACAAAAACATATAACTGACGGATTTCCTTCGATAACTTGATTTTCACTACAACTGTAACACCTTTTCAATCAATGGTAGACACACAGTTAAAATGATTTACTGAGTCTTTGAAGTCTAGATACTTCATATTTTAGCTGTTATTTAACTTTTGTCCTGGACTTTTTTAACCTCTTGATTTTATGTAACCTTTTAGTTATTTAGGTCATTAGTCACATCAATTATTCTTCCCAATGAATGTTAAATTCACACTAGATAGAATGCATGATATTGCTTTGCCTGGTTGATTTCTAGTTTGTTGAGTAAGTGTTCTTGAGTATTTTCTGATCTCACTGTTTTTCTGTTAGTCTTCCTTTCCATTGTTAAGTTCACTTCATCTTATTCCTTTTCTTGCACGAAACTGTGTAGTTTTTATAAACCCCTTTATCTTACATCTGTAACTTTTGATTAAATGACTGATCTGCTGTTTTATATGCTCAGTCTGATATTTTATTCAGATAGTGAGATTCAAATACACATTTTCAGGCTAGCAGGCAGTTACCTGTCTGTCCGTCTGTCTGTCCATCTATCTATCTATCTAGTTAAAGGGGGAAAATTATCCGTTCTCCATATTCATGCTTTTGATTCACAATCACTTCAAATACTACATTTAAATTATGGTAAGTGCAAGCCAAACTGGACTATGTTACCATTACAAACTTTAATGTGAGCAGTACAGGGGGATGTTTTCTGTCCTGTACCTGTGTGTTGTCTACACCATACTGGAGGCTTCTATTCCTGGATAAACTCTAGATTCAGGTGTTCACAAAGATCTCCTGATTTTCTAGCTAATAGCTTCTGCTTCAAGTCCCTTCTCCTGGGAGGGCCTGGCCATTTGTCATACTCGGAGGAATACAATTCCCCTTCATTCCCGCAAGTCACTTCAATCTCTTGATATGGTAAGATAAGCGGGTGGGACAAACTACCATTTTTCACTCCACTGTCTTCCTTGGCAGTTTATTCTCATTTGACTGGCACCAATTCCAGCCAACAACTTCTACTTCAGATCAGCATCTTTTGGCATTTAGATGACAGTATATTTCTACACGGCTGAATGCAGACAGGAAGAAGTTTTGTATAAATAATATTTTCCATTAGCAACACTGAACTGATGTCAAACCTCCAGGTATATCCCAAGACAATAAAATTTACAATTGTGATAATATTGAGATGACAGCGCAAAGTGACTTACAGCGGAGATTATTCTGCGCCACTTGATGCTATCTGGGGCAACACAGAAGAATCAAATCGGGATCATGTTTTTCTCAGGCTGCAAACACTTGATAACATTCATGTAGACCAGCAGTAATGTGTGGCAGGGGTGGAGAGTGAATGCAAAAGCAGGTGAATCACATGCTGGCCTGGCTCACACAAACTGCTAATTGATGATAATCAACACGTCCAGTGCATTCTAAATATTCAAACTCTGGAAGAATTCAAATTAACAGCACAGGTCTTCTATCTAAATTTAATGCGCTAGTTTTCAGAAATTCTATTGAGAAGGAAGATAGAGACATCAAAACTATTATTATTTATTATTTTATGATAATTAGCATTCAATGACACTGGAAAGCAATATTCTGAAAAGGCAGCAACTCCAGACTTCTTCTTGTTAGGTGCCTTTGAGTCAGTTCCGACTCATAGCGACAGTATATACAATAGAACGAAACACTGCCCGGTCCTGTGCTATCCTAACAATTGTTGTTATGCCTGAGCCCATAGCTGCAGCCACTGTGTCAATCCATCTTGCTGAGGGTCTTCCTCTTTTTCACTGATCCTCTACTTTACCAAGTGTTATGTACTGAATTGTGTCTACTCAAAAATGTGTGTCACCTTGGCTAGTCCATGATTCTCAGTATTGTGTGATTGTCCACCATTTTGTCATCTGATGTGACTCCCCTTTGTGTTGTAAATCCTACCTCTCTGATGTTAATGAGGTGGGATTATCAGCAATTATGTTAAAGAGGCAAGACTTAACCTACAAGATTAGGTTGTGTCTTAAATCAATCTCTTCTGAGATATAAAAGAGAGAAGCGAGCAGAGAGACGGGGACCTCACACCACCAAGAAACAAGAGCCAGAAGAATAGCGTGTCCTTTGGACCCAAGGTCCCTGTGGTGAGAAGCTCCTCACCTGGGGAAGACTGATGACAACGACCTTTCCCCAGAGCTGACAGAGGGAGAAAGCCTTCCTCTGGAGCTGGCACCCTGAAGTCATACTTCTAGCCTCCTAGACTGTGAAAGAATAAACTTCTGCTTGTTAAAGCCATTCACTTGTGGTGATCCCTCCTGATAACACATCCAAAGTATGTGAGACGAAGTGTCGCCATCCTTGCTTCTATGAAGCATTCTGGTTGTACCTCCAAGACAGATCTGTTCGTTCTTCTGGCAGTCCATGGTATATCAATATTCTTCACCAACACAGTAATTCAAACGCATCAATTCTTCTTCGGTCTTCCTTATTCATTGTCCAGCTTTTGCATGCATATGAGGCTATTGAAAACACCATGGCTTGGGTCATGCGCACCTTAGTCCTCAAACTGACATCCAACTCCAGACTAGCATGACTAAATAAAGGGTTAATTACTGTTCATGGTCCCATGCTAAGAGGCCACCCACACAAATTCATTCTGTCAGTACTAAGCTCGCATTATTGTCATTTTAAGTTCAAACGCTAATTAATAGTTAGAGTGAACTTGGTAACAGCCCACACATGAATGGGTATCTAGGGCAGAAGAAAAGCTTAAATTCTTGAAGATGCTTTATTTATCTGGTTCAGAAGTCTCATGTGCAGAAGCACATGCCATATTTTGGCATATACATGGTGGTTGTCCATTGATTTTCTTATCCTTCTTTTCTGAGGATTTCTGTCCCTGCCACACTGGGAGGGTAGCGTAGAGAACCATCGGGGATTAAGATTCTATTTAGATTCCCTTTTCATTTAAGATGCAGGAAATTGGTGTAGAGTTTTCTAAAGAGTTTTGATGGGGAGTCTGAGATAACCGTACCTTAGATCCTCTATAGCTCCACCATTTGCTATACAATCATATGATAGTTTAGGAACCATTCACCAAAGTGTGATACCGTAACTGACCAATATTCTAGTGTTTATGCGAGTCATAAAGCTGGACACTTCTTTGAGAAATAAAGTACCTTCGAAAGGACACTTAGTATTGACCTTTTCTCTTCACTGCTCTATTGTGTTTTATTTCTTCTCACTGGGCCCTTCCCACACCTCTTTACACACAGATATAATTTTTAATAGCCTTCTTTAAAGGTCCCTGACTGTCCCTTTATTATTCATCATGCAGAGTCCAGAAAACATTCGTGTTCTCCCCTCTCATGCACCTTATATGGCAGGGGAATTTAAAAGCAACACAGGTCCACACATCTACTATATCAAAGAAGCCAGGTTTTAAAAAAAAAAAAAAAAAAGTTAAACATCACACCAGGGTTACAAAAAGGAATGTGGATTTCCTTGGAGGTGACATTTAACCACTTGCAGATAGTAGTTTGTGCCAGGACAGGATGAGGGATCAGGGCATGGGAATCAGCATTGTTAAACCCTGAGTAAAGCTGGTCCCTGCTCCACGGGAGCAGAGGCAAGAAGTGTGTGGCTGAACAGTACAATGAGTAAGGAAGCGAGGGTAGTAGTCTTCTATTCAGGACTGCTTTATTACGTCCCCACATCTCACATCTTCATCTCCCAGGAGAAAGGGGATTGGCAATCACTTCCATTACTTTCAGAGGCTTCTGTTTCAGCATCACTTGAACCCTTTTTTCTGTTTTTGGGTTTTCTTTTTTTGTCATTTTGAAGAGGTGTCATTATTTTCCATTTATAACGCTGAGATTTTGTGAATGTAGGTTTATTTGAATACTCACACAAGACCAAGAAATATGTTGTAAAGTTGAAGTTTCCCTTCACCCTCCCTAAGCTACTTACCAATCCAGTAAAAGGAGGCCTGGTGGTGCAGTGGTTCAGCATTTGGCTGCTAAATGAATAGTTGATGGTTTGAACCCACCCAGTGGCTCTGTGGGCGAAGGACCTGGCAATCTGCTTCTGTAAAAATTACAGCCTTGGAAATCTATAGGATCTCTATGAGTCAGAATCAACTTGATAGCAACAGGTTGGTTTGATAAGCTCAGAAAACACTAGCTTTTCTCTTTCAAGATGATGTTAATTTCATCTTTCAACTACTGTGGGAGGGGTGGTGATTGGTTTGTCTATGTTACCGCTCCAGCTGGATTCCTTTAAGTCGTAGAAGTGCTGCCTTTCTATTGCACAACCAGCTAAATTTTATTTAGTGTTTCTGGATAACTCCTACAAGATTCCTTGGTTCAGTGACAAAACCACCCCCCCAACACATACACAACACACACCTTCATGTAGCATGTCAACAAAATGACCCACTTCAGAAACGCTTCTCTCCCACTTGAAGCCCCTCTATTCTCACCTTTTCTGAGATATTCTTCTAAAGTACAGAATTGTCTTAACCTTTTATTTTTCTCGTTTTAGTTTCTATTGAAAATACTTTTCCTGGCATAATTCTGATTACACTTGAAACATAATAGACAACATAGAAATATTCGCTAATATAAAAAGAAAAGCTTACCCTTAACCTTAGCACCTAGACCTTTTTTAAAAAGAACGCCGAAAGTTTCATTTATTTTAATTCATCAGTGGTCAAGACTGACTAACGCGTGGTAACTATTTAATCTTCTCCAAAGGTTTATAATCTGGCTATTTCCTGACATACCAGGGCTGTTTAACCCAGATTAGGTAGCAGAAATACCCGTCCCATACGCTGACATGAATTTGTGCTGGCAGAAGAAAAGAAAAGTAAATGGGACAATATGATAAGGCACGCAGATGTGTCTGTGTCTGGATAGTGTGGTCAAGTCTCAGTGCTCCTAATCAAGTCTCCAACGTGCTTTAGCTCATTTTAAAACCAGTCCTTTTAGCTTTTGTAATAGATTTTACAGGTTTTCTCTTCTTTACTTCTCCATTAAGTTTTTTTCTTTTGGGAAGCTCTTAAAATACATTTGGAAGATGTTTAATAATATGGCAATGTTCTTTGCTGTATTTCTCATGCAGATTAAATCCCTCCTGGAAAAATAATTCTCTCTGGTCTGGTCTCTAATGTTTCTAAGAAATGTCCTGGGTACTAAAAAAACTGGGAATAGACTCTAGTCCTTTCTTTAGCAATATATTTATCCTTCTGGTTTATTACTGTTTCCAAGAATTTGGAAACCACTGTCACTATGGGTGGCCTGTCCTTGTTAAAGCTAGTTCCCGGGATAACTGAGGAATCTCCTTCAATCCTCTTTCCCAAGGCTGGAGTCGGGCACAGTCTGGGGCACCAATGCAGTTTGCAGCCTCCTTGAGTACTTCTCCTTGGGACAGGCCTCACGTAACTCTGAGAATGGAGTCTGCCTGCCAGTAGGACTGAGATCATTGTATCAAAACTTGCAAGGACAAGGGCAGATTTGTAACTACTGTGATACCACCATTTCTAGTCAATGTTTCTCTAGCTTGCTATTTATTGCTTTTAGACTATGGCATGGAAGGTGAAGTGGCAAGGGATTTGTCTGCAGCCTCACCCTCCATTGCTATAGAAAACTACGTCGGGAGAGAGATGCTCTGGAAATGTGCATGTCCCTGGGTGGCGCAAATGGTTTGTACTCAAGAACTAACGTAAAAGTTAGTGGTTTGAACCCACTGGCACTATGGAAGAAAGGCCTGGCTATCTGCTTCCATAAAGATTCAGACAAGACTGCAGTTCTACTGTGTAACACAAGGGGTCGCCATGAGTCGGAATCTACTAGATGGCAATGGGTTTGGTTTTTAGCTCTTGAAAATGGCAGCCCAGAGTGGGAAAGCAGAGACACGAGCAGGCCCAGTCTCTCCTTGTGGGCTCAGAGATGCCATTCAGATGCAGGGGATGACCTACTCCAAATAGTGGCATCTGTTTATCCAGTCATCTCACGGCCCTATTCCATTCTGCCGTCCACCATAAACCTGCAGGGGTGTCTGCAGAAATCATCCTTTGCCTTTTAGAATCATGGGAACTCAGTACTGAGCTTCCTCACAAGGCTGTTACGATGACTAAGACTGTTTTTGAAGGGATGTAAGCATTTTGAAAGCAAGAAGCCTCAATAATAAGTATGCACACATGCATACAGCGGCAGACTCTTGGATTATTGGAGTCAAAGCCCTAAGACATGGCAGTAACCATAATTCTAAAGGCCACTGAGATTAGGATCATTCTTCTTATTACCCAGCTCTCTGACCTCAGCTCCCTTTACCAACATGGCCTTGGGGTCATGAGACAAATATTGGACTCCCTGTGACACCACAGGCATAAGTATGTCAAGCTCCAGGTAATTACTCCCCTGACACACTCTGACTCTTTCCACATATTCAAAAATAAACTCCTAACAAGTACCATCACATCCCTGTAACATAGTTCATTAGCTAGCTAAAAACAGGACAGCCAGCAGCTGGCTGTGTTCTGCTTCTTTTCTCAAGACCCTTTTTGCATCCCACACTCTATGTGTCCTCATATCTCGTGCCCATGTGCCCTTTCGATGAATGCTTCCCAAACTTTAGCGCATATGCCAATCATCTGAACATCTTGTCAAAATGCTGATTCACATTCAATCGGGGGCCCTGGGGTGAGGCCTGAGCATCTGCATTTCTAACAAGTTCTCAGGAGATGCTGATGCTGCGGAAGTGGCTTTAGATCACTTGTCAACCAAACCACAGGGCTATAACAAGATAATTACTGGGAGCTCCTCCCTGGAGGCAGCACACGTTTGACTGGGAAGCCCCCATATTCATTACACAGATCCTCTCCTAAACGCCTTGCAATTAACTAAACAGCACAAGGGTGACTCAGAGTTTAAAAACCTCATTAGAGCCCACGAGCTATACTGAGCCCGTCCATTTTCCCTGGTTCCATCCCCCCAGACTTTAGCCATTCCCATCTCTTTTTATTGCTCATTATCACTAGTCTGAGCAAACACAAGCTTCAGCCTGATAAGCAGTCAACTGACTTTTCCATAAATATAGTTTTCCATGAAAAACACACACAAAAAAGGACTAGAATGGAAAGGTGTTATACATTCATTTTAGGTTCCAAACCTATTTTTTTCCTTATGCTTGTTGCCTGATTTCCATTAAGTCATCCTGTTTGCCTTTGCACCAGTTTTTCCTGCTACTCTAGAAGGATTTTGAAAAATCTATCAGCCTTTAGAAAAATCTGCCTTTTTAATCCAAGAGGCATTAAAACAAAGGTAGGTGATACCACAGACACGCGTACCAAGTGTCCTGAAGAAGTAGCAGCACTGAGGTTGCTGCAAAACCCCATACTCTCTTTTATGGGAGTATTTGCTTTGATCCTTTTCTTCTAGGTCACCCTAACAGGGTTGCTATCCAAGGTACAAGTTAAACCCTCCTAATGGAGCCCTGGTGGCACAGTGGTTAAGAGTCAGGCTGCTAATCGAAAGGTCGGCAGTTAGAATCCACCACTGGCTCCTTGGAGGCCCTAAGGGGCAGTTCTACTCTGTCCTATTAGGGTCGCTATGAGGTGGAATTGACTCAACAGCAACGGGTTTTTTTTTTTTTTAATGTATTCACATTCTACTTGTATTTGTTTATTTTTCAATATTTGAACATTTGAAATTAACTCTTAAGGATATGATGTTTAGTGGTTTTTATATATTCTTAAGGTGAAAAGAGCTAAAAAGCATTGATCATTTTTTTTCTTATTACTTAACTATTTGAAAATAGTCTTAAGTAATGTTCTGATTAAGAAAAGGCTTTGTTGTATCTATTAAGGAAGCTTCTACAACAAAAGCTTTTACTTCATAGCAATGTTACTAAAAGCAGGCATTAAGACTGGCTAATGTCTTTGGATCTCAACCAGAGGAGAAAATCCAATGTTGTAAACTGCTATACATCTGATATTTAATAAAAAGGAGCCTAATGATTCTGAGTCAACACCCATGAATGTAAAGAAAGCATTCTACAAATAAGGAAGGAACATGATCAGTGCTATTAATTAAAGCATATTATTCCCAGAAACTTGCAATATGTAAGCTTCTCTCTGAGAGGGACTAAAGTGCTTTTAGAGGTTGCAAATTAATGCCATCTCTAAAAGTGCTGAACCTTATCGCTGGGCTTACCTTTTGTACTGGGAGACGGGCTCCAGTTATCATGGTTATTGTGCAAGACCATCTACCCTGTCACTCACACTCACACCTACAGACAAGGAAGTCTGGCAGCCCTGAAACTTAATTGTCCAGTTTGGGGAAGGTGGTTGATCTGTCTTGAATTGGTTCCAAAGCTCTGTGGGTATCATCGCAGCTGGGCACTACAGAACAGCAAGAGCCAGTTTACAACTTTGCCCTCCTTGACAGCTTTTTATTCCCTGACTTGAGATTTGATTTATGGACCTTCATTCTTGCTTCCAGGGAAGACTGGCACACTCCTGATACTGTCCATTTAGCTGCCATGTCCAAGTCAACTGAACAATGGTTCTCGAGGCTCCTGGAGCGTTTTGGAGAATATCACATTTCTTGTCACACTGGAGCAGAAAACTTGCTTTGGGGTGGTGTGTGGAGAGAAGTTCCAAGCTCCTGCTGTGTAGGACAGAAAATGTGCTTGTCATTCTATACAGACGTCTTTGAAAATGGGTTCCGGTGGGGCACCATGGGCTGCTAACACATCTCAGTGTTTCTGATAGTCAGGATTACAAAACAGGCCTCCCAGTATTGCGTTCCATTCAAAGCTCTTTTCAATTTATAGTCTACAAAATATAATGGTGTATACCATGACAAAAGCTATCATTGTGCTTAAATAACAGTTTTTATTGATAGTTTCTTTAGCTGATGGGTTTTTAAATGTTTCCGAAGATTCCCACTTTAATGGGAAAATTGAGGCAAGAGTGAACAGATGGGTTTATCCACAGATTAAACCAAGTCAACAGATGTTGTAAGGAGAAAATCTTATATTCTTTGTCTATATGGCATCAACTCACCTTAAAATAGCATCACCTTGCATGACTCCATTCTGTAATAATAATGGACATCCAACTAGGGTTTTATCATTATCCAAAAACATTTTAAACTCTATTCTTACATTTGAATTCTACCTTGGAAACTAAAAGAATAATGAGACAGGCCTAGCTTTCTGTGTCTGCAATTTCTACTTCTAGAAAGAAGAGTATAGTAAGTGAAGCATGATCTTGTAGATATGGTCCTCAAAACCACTCATTTATAGGTCGTCAGTGTTAGCTGATGGGCAGACCAAATAAGTACTTTTCAGGTTTACTGATGAATCAACTAAAAATAAAAATCACTGTAAGCAAACCATAAAATAGACCTGATGATTATCATCTCTTATATGTCTCTAAAAAATATTTTTTTTAATTGCATACTAAATTCCCTTAATATAGCCAAGGATCTACTAAAAGTTTACTCTATAAGCCTTTACGAGCTTCTGCCATTTAAAGGAGTAAATAGGGAAATAAAAATTTACTTGCGAGTCCAAGAAGTTAGCCTTAACAATGGGATATGGTCTCCTATTTCGTACCATCTTGTAGTGTAGTGTATAGAGATGGCAGATACTGGAAGAACAGCCCTGAGACCTGAAGCAAGATAAGAAGCAGAAAGATCTTGATGATTGCATTTACTTTCTGGAGAAGACCAGGCTACCATAAAACACCGGGTGACATTTAGAAGGGGAGGGAAAGGATGGAAAGCCACCCTGGGGACAGATCCATTTGGAACAACCAGTGACCCATGGCTACACATCCTGTCATCCAGAGAGTAGGAGGGCAACTTTTTCTTTTTTCCATCCCTGCCAACATTGACCAGAGAAACAAAACACAAATAGAAGTGAAGATACGAAATACAGATATTTTAATAAGTGGGAAATTATACTCTCCTCTTCTAATGAGGCACGAATATGCAATTATTAACACAATGTACCCTGTGAGTACTTTTCTAGTAACAGAATGAAGTATACCATTTATACAAAATGCACAAGAACGTTGCCCCCATACCATTTATACCATGTATTACAATGCTTTTTGGAGCATTTAATGGTATACAAACAATAATTAGAAGGCTTGACCAATACTTATGCACTACCATGAACACCAAAGGCGGAACCCTACCTGAGGGGTTGGTCACAGCACACGTTCAATTAGCTGTGGCCCAGAAGTGCTGGTTTCATTGCTCATGGGTCTTCTAGATAGGCATCTTAAGAACATGCTTAAGTCAGTGATGGATTCTAACCTTTGTATAAATAGAAAATCAGAAACTGCATCCCTTCAGGGTTTGAATGGGAAGAGGTTGGTGGTTAGAGTTTATTTATTTATCTTTAGAGGCATTTTAAGCCACTGCCTTCTCATCGTCATTTTAAAATATGTTATACGCATCCTCAATTTTTTCAGGTCATCAATTTGCATATTTCCTTTTATGACTACTTCTAAGCTTCCTTGGTTTTTATTTTAAAAACAAAATAAACTTATCTACTGAAGGTTAGTCACAAATTTCACACTGTCAGCAATGTCTGAATTATTTTAAGACGAGAGAGATTACCAAGAGAATGATGCTGTCTGACACCATTACACCACCTTTTAGTTTGAATTCGAAACCAGATCTGTGAAATAATACTCTAAAAGTGCTAATGTTAACAATATCTAATGATACAGAGAATCCAATGGCAGGCTCCACAGACCTGAAACTTTGTCTTCAACTGCCTTTACTGAACCACGGCAAAAGCAAAGGAAATAGGGAAGGAGAGATTTTCCCAGAAATGTTAATCTAACCCTCTCAGATTCCGACAGGCCTGTCAGAGTGTGCTCAGTGTCTTAAGTCATCTAGTGCTGCTGTAACAAAACTCTTAAAAGTGGATGGCTTTAACAAAGAGAAATTTCCTCTCTCACAGTTTAGGAGGCTGGAAGTCCAAAGTTAGGGCACCAGCTCCAGGGGAAGGCTTTCTCTCTCTGTAGGCTCTCGGGAAGGTTCTTGTCCAATCTTTCCCTGGACGAGGAGCTTCTCAGTGCAGGGACCCCGGGGTCCAAAGGATGTGCTGTTCTCCTGGCTCTTGTTTCTTGGTGGTATGAAGTCCCCATGTCTCTCTGCTTGCTTCTCTCTTTTATATCTCAAAAGAGATCAAATTAAGACACTATCTAATCCTGTAGATTGAGTGCCGCCTCATTAACATAACTGCCGCTATTCCCACCTCATTAACATCATAGGAGTAGGATTTACAACATATAGGAAAATCACATCAGATGACAAAATGATGGACTATCACACAATACTGGGAGTCATGGACTAGCCAACTTGACACACATTTTTTGGAGGACACAATTCAATCCATAACACCCAGTCTCTGTGCCCTCTGTGGCCTGAGAAGCTTCCACAGCACTGAGATGCTCTGCACCTAACACTAATAATGGTGCCTTAGGTTTACCTGGGGCTTTACACTACCTAAAAACAGACACAACATCATTTGGTCCACACCAAAACCTTAGAAGGAAGGCATGACTCTCTTTAATCATCTCACACCTAAGGAGAATCAGTCTCAGGGAGATTAATTAAATCAGAGGTTCCCTAAACTGACTGATCGTCACAGTCACCTGAGGGACATTTGGATCCTATGGATTCCCAGGCTTCAGCCCTGGAGATTCTCATCAGGTATGTCTTTGGCAACCCTGCTCCCCATGTAGCCTTGTGCCTAAAATTCTCACCCCTAAGGACAGGAATCCAACATTGTCAAAAGAGGTCTTGGGTTAGCTCCATTTTCCAACATTAGCATCCACTAACATTTAAAAAGTAACACTGAACACAAAGATGGTTAGGGTATATAGTCTCCATTCTTGGGGATATCAGAAATGAGTGGCTTTATGAAATTAGTAAAGTGCCACTTAGATGAGGTAAACGTCATGACCAGTGAGAACATGTGTAGAAAGATCTGACGGAAGGAAGAGGGACAAGGTGGCTTTGAGTGTAGGGACAACATAAGCAACAAAAGTTAACTTTGCCCTCAAGTGTAGAATTGATTCTGCATGATATTCTCTAGCATACACACGCATGCATTCTCTTGGCAGCTCATCCCTCATTGGCATGTTTACATGAACATGTTTACATGAACAGAAGATTTCGGGGGGAAAAGTAAAAATAGAAAGCACTTATCTAGTGTTTACTACGTAACAGGCACTGTTAAAGCACTTTCCGTAAACTGATTCATTTAATTCTCACAGCAATCATATGAGACAGTTGCTTTTAAAATTCCATTTTACTGAGGAGGAATCTGAGGCACAGAGAGGTTAAGTCGTTTGCCCGAGGTCACACAGCTAGTGCATGGTGGAATTTGGATTAGAGCCCAGGCACCTGCCTCTATGCAGGTAACCACTGACACACTGCCTCTCTTCTCTGGTGCACAGCATTTGCCAAAGTTGCCCCTAACTTCTGGCCTGATTACAATTCAGATATAGTAAGTATCCCACAGAGTGTATTCACAACAAACTTACTCTATCTGATTCTTGTTTGCAATTAAAGACAGACATGCTACAACAGTGACATCAATAATCTCACTAAGGAATTAGTATGTCTGGGCTGACAATCTAAAGTATCAGGAGCCATCAACTTTCTGACAGGTAGAGTAGGTCTTTTAAAAATATCTTTCTGATGTTTTTGCCAGAAAGGCTCTCCTGAGGGTCAGTCACAGCCTGCCTGCAGTTATCTACGGTGACAACAAAGAACATAGGCATGGCAACCACTGCCCACCAAATGTCACTGACACTAGTCCAAGAATTACTGACTATACTGGAAAGCACTGCAGTAAAGTAAGCTGTGGTCTTTGTTCCTCTCTTTAAAATCTCCCAGCGTGTGTAAAATAACAGCTTCTATGGCCTAAGGGAGGGAGGGAGCCCTGGGGGCACAACGGTTAAGCACTCAGCTACCACTAATCGAAAGGTTGGTGGTTCGAACCCACCTAGTGGCTCCACAGGAGAAAGACCTGGATATCTGCTCCTGTAAAGATTATAGTCTAGAAAATCCTATGTGGCAGTTCTCCTCTGTTGCATGGGGTTGCTATGAGTCGGTATCGACTCCACGGCCCACAGTAACACGGCAACAATGGCCTAAGGCTTTCTCTGATGTTAAAAAAGAATTTTTTTTAAGTGGTGATATCTTGCAGCCAACCATCATCTTCCACACGTTGTTTTAGTTTTCCAAACTGATACATTACAAAGCACATCATTTAGGCAAAATGATAAAAACACAACTTTACATTGACTATTGTTTTAGTTGGAGGCCCTGGATGGTACAAACAGTTAATGTGCTTAGCTGGCTGCTAACCAAGAGAAGCTTGGAGGTTCAAGTCCACCAAGAGGCACTTTGAAAGAAATCAGCCACTGAAAACCCTACAGAGCAGTTCTACCCTGACACACTTCACGTTGCCACGAGTCGGAATCGACTTGATGGCAACTTGTGGTGGAATAGTGGTTGTGGCGGTGGTGGAGTTAACAGTTTAGTCAGAGGAGGGTGTTCTATTTTTTTTTTTTTAATCAGGGTAAATACAGGTGCCATAGAGAGTTGTGAGAATTAAATGAGACGGTACATACAAAAAAACTTTGAAAATAATCCTTGCACTAACTACTTGGTCACTCCCCTGGGTCAATTAACAATTTGGTACTAAATGAGATCTTTCCAGGTTGGGTGCAGTTAGGACGATGCTCTTCCCCATCTCTCAACACAGCTGTGCAAGGCTATGGAGCTAGGAGTCTGAAAGAGTTCATACAACTCCTTTTAAGTGGAACATTAGGATGCAAATAAGTGCAGATTTAATTCTCTGTCAATACCTATTTAAACAGGTAGAGGTGATAGCCATGGGAGGGCTTATTTGTAACTACATTTACTTACACTTACTTATAGGAAGTAAGTCAGGAAATAATAAGTAATGGAAACACACACACAAACACACAGTCACTTCATTTACCTTTAAGAATTTCAAACTCCACCCAGTAATAATAAGTAATGGAAATAATTTTATGAACCCACTAGAAAATTATTTCATCAATGGTTCTAAATGTTCTCAGTTATGAAAAAAATGAAAATAAATAAATAAATAAATCGTGGCCACAATATACTGGCAAGTTAAAAAAAGTAAAATTTTATGTGTATTGGGAATATGGACAAATCAGTGACACTGGTGATCCTGTCTCCAGGAGAAAAGCATCTCCTCACACAGGCAAGGGTCCGGGAGTTGCTGGTTGTGCTCTAGAGAGTATTCATTCCTTCGTTCCCAAGAATCCTCATCAAACGGCATTTCTCCATGTGTAGAATAGAGACAGTATTACTAGCTAGCAAAATGCTTTGAGAACGATAAAGGAGAAATAAGTGCTTATAGCATATTCTAATAATATATCATACAGCTTTGTATCAGACCTATTTTTTTGTGACTGTGTTGGGAAATTTTTATTAATATATTCACTTTAAACAACACATAGTTGTATGGATGGCGCTTGAAGACATTATACTGAGTGAAATAAGCCAATCACAAAAGGACCAATATTCTATGACCTCACTTATATAAAAAGACAAGAAAAGGGAAATGTACAGAAACCAAAGTCTATTAGTGGTTACCAGGGGTGGAGGGAGGGGGGGTTAACACTGATGGAAAAATCGCATTGATTAAGGGTAGGGTTGCAGAGCCCATTATTGTAGTTGCTGTCAGTAAGTTGTACACCTGTAAAAAACTGAATTGGCAAAAAGTGTGTGACAGACATATTTACAAGAAATGACAAAAACAAGGAGTAGCTGCTGAGGCTGCTTATTAAAACACATACACACACACACAGTCACTTCACATTTACCTTTAAGAATTTCAAACTCCACCCGGTACAATTTTAGCAGTATTTCTCATAAACCTCAATGTAACCACTGTAGTCAGACCACCTCTGAAACTCCAAGTTTAGACCCTCAGAGGGATTAAATCTTAAACACACCACCACGTCCACTGCTTTGGCTGATTACGCTCGGTGTCATTAGCGTCTATTTAATACTGCAGCTGATGCCTTGTGGTCCCTCGCAACTGGGGAGAGCGGAGCCTGGAGAAGTGAATTAAAATTGCCCGCAGCAGGACTGTGTGGTGCTGCCTGTGACAGCAGCAAATGGGGAAAATAGGAAAGCTTTAGAGAAGGTCTGTTGTACTGTGCTATAAAATGAGATTTGGCTCCACAGTGGTAGGACCAAACAATGGACTCAGTAGCACCCAGCTTTGGTTGCTGGGCATATTCTAGCTCCTTTAGTCGGAGCTGCCTCTCATTCAAGGGAGCAGGAGCCTACCTCACTAGAGAATGGAAAAAAGAGGGGTATTACTGGTTCAAGAGAAATCCTGAGAGCAAGATGTTAGGGAAAAAAATTAACAGACTTTCAACCAGTGTGAATACCAAATTCAACATTATATAGCTTCAGCCAAGTCTATAATTCTTTTGATAAATAACTATGCAAATTACTAGTAAAATACGTCCAGCCTCTTAGCTAGGTTTATATAGATGATGTTTTGGAAACAGCTGGAGTGAAGGCTGGCATCTTTCTTAGATCTTTGCATCTAGGAAGGGTTGAGGACAAGGAAGCTTCAGTGGTTGTGGGACATGTCAGGGGCGAGAGGCAGAGAAGCAGGGAGTCTGTAGAGCCAGAGAAGGCATCTCTATTCTGTGTTCTATTCTGTACATTGATTTAGGAAATAATATTGGAATCATTTACTCCCACTCCTTGAGCATAGAGAATGTGACCCGGTTGGAGCTGGGCTCACAAGGACTCACAAGGACATATCTACCGGGCCCTGAGGTATAAAGACCATAGCTAAGATAATCTTGGAAAATATCTTTTAGGGAAACTTTCACATAAAGCCAATCAAACAGAACACAAAAGACTTTCTGCTCTTATCTTTTTCTATTAGCACTTAGTGAATACAAATTTGTTGGAATAATGAAGACCCTCCTGACTGTCGTTACTGAACCCTGTACCAATGATTGTTAAGAAAGACAATTCAAAATGTAGGATCACAGTTTCTAGCCAATCTGTGAAAAGGCGAAGCTTTTAATGGTTTTGCCCATTTGTAATGTTAATATATACCGATGACTCTGTAATAGGGGCAGACATGGCTGTGGCAGCATGTCTGTCTGTTTTCCCACTCTTGCCTATTCTGTAATATTCTTTGGACTTGGGCAGACATGGCTCTGGCAGCAAGGCTGTCTGTTTTCCACTTCTGCCCTTCTGAATATATGCCAAATAAAACTTTATTTTTGGTTTACTAAACTTTGTGATGTTTTTCCCCTACAACAACATGATCTGAGTGCTTGAAAAAAGCAATGAAGAGTAACATCAGTAAAAATGTTTTTAATCACGTATTATCAAACTACATCCTGCCTTGTAAGGAAACATTGTTATTTATCAGTTTACAGACGGGTTGCTATGAGTTGGAATCAACTGAACAGCACACAGCTACAACAACCACCACAGACTCCATTAGTAATAAGGCAGGAGTTGGCATTTGTTTGCAACCTGGAAAACTGAGAATGCGAGGGGAGATTTCCCAGTCAAAAAGGGCCCTAGGCACTGAAAAGACCATTTAACTGTTGAAATCAGTCAGTTCACTGCAACCTATGCAAGCAGGAGCAAGCTCATCTAATTATTAATGGGGCATTGTCAAACCAGTTTAGTCCTGAAATACCCATTCTAATTTAGGTTTCTTAAAATCTTTTTTAATCAAAATATTTAAACACAATTACATTGCAGCTGCTACCAATCAACTATAATCAAAGGTATGAAATGAAGTACAAATGCTCTATTTGAACAGCTTACATGAAGGCAAAATGTAATAATTTTTATAAAGTATTTGTTCAGTAATACATTATAGAAGCCAAATTTGTGGAGAAAATTTTGCATTTTAAGACTTGCCTTGGGGGGAGGTGGGCGGTGAAGTCCAAACAACCCCTTGATTTGCCCACCTTCTTGAAAGATTTAAATTAATTGATACATCCATACACACATACAAAAATAAACACTAAATATTCCTTTTGGAGACTTTATCTCAGGTAGCCCAGAAGCCAAAAAAATCCCTGACTACGGAGAAAGCTCAGTTTCCCTCCAGGACCTCCTCCCTAATCCAGGAGAGGTGGGCCTGAGTGTTGTGTTGAGCGTCAGCACAAGATCCAGCCCATTCCTGCCTTATTTGTTGGCATCATTAGGAGGATGCCAGTTAGCGACTATTTTGATGATGGTTTCTGTGTTGTGAACATCTGTCCACTAGCCATCTGGCCAGAGCCCAAGTCCATTTCACAGGAAACACTGAACAGCTGTCAGATGGTCCTGGCTTTGGGTGAATACCAAATTAACACAATTCTCACTGACATTGGGGAGGAGGAGCCCTGGTTCCTATTGTTTCCTATTGGTTCCTATTATCAATCTCCAGAGACACCCAGTCTCCAAGCTCTTACTTGTTAGCACATTCCCTAACCCTAGACCACCAATTTCCTTACTTTTGTGAATTAGGCTAAATAATTGCAATGGATAAAGCCAGAATTAACTCATGTTTGCTTGAGAGTTAATAATTAGTTTGTCTCACTTTTCTTCTTCAGTCACCCAACCACTTTTGTTGTATCTTCGTTTCATCTCAAATAAGTAGGGGTGAAGAGGTGTCAAAATAGGGATTATTTCCAACTCCATCTACTTTGCTGTTAAGTGGTTCAGATATTAGCTTTTGTGAAAAACAAGTGTTCAGAGCCAACAACCCAACTTGGCAATTTCACTTTATTGGTATAAGTAGTTAATGCCACATGTAACTGAGAGTTTTGTTGTAGAAAATATGTTTGTTTGTATTTATACATGGGCTTTAAGTGAGACATTAAATCAACAGGGCTCTCTGGGCTCTTTGTGTTAATGAAAACTCCTGAGTATTGTGGTTCCAAACAGAACATTACCTGCATTCTAAACACCACATACATCAAACTCATCTAGTGAATTACCTTGAGATTTCCACATCCTCTGTTCCTATAATGGAGTCCCTGGGTGGTGCAAATGGTTAAGCTCTCAACCACTAACCAAAAGGTTCGAACCCACCCAGAGGCATCTCAGAAGAAAGACCTGGCAATCTGCTTCCAAGAGGCCAGTCTTGAACCCTATGGAGCATAGATAGCTCTGCTCTGAAAAACACGGTGTCGCCATAAGTCAGAATCAACTCAGTGGCAACTGGTTTGGTTTGCTTCGGTTTCTTCCCATAGAAAAGGAAGGCTGTAACTCATAGCATGCAACCTGAGTCTGATAAACACAGGTTCCTACTGCGCACTGGACCCAACAAAAGCAAATAAAAACTAGCAAGACTTGGTTATCTGACCTCTAACATCTTATTTAGTATTTTGGAGATATCCAACAGGATCTAACATAGCTCCTTACACACAGTAAGCATGTACTAAATATTCTCTAAATGAAAACAATGAATGATTATTCACTGAGTTATTTTCAAATCATGCCCTGACATACAAGACCACAGGGAATGAGAGACAGAAAAAGCAGAAAGACTCATCTGGACACCATCGTCTCGTCATCACCTTGTCATTTTAGTTTTAATTTACACGCCAAGAACCCACACCCTGCTGGTGATATGAAACACTGAATGTAGCTAATTCCACTAGGAGAGCTTGGTATCAAATAATGACAGCTACTATTTATTGAGGGAGCTCTAGAGGCTCAATGGTTGAGTGCTTGGCTGCTTGAGTGTTTCCTATGTATCAGACATCATTCTGGTACATATTATCTCATTTAATCATCAGAATAACTTTATGAGGTAGGAACTGTTATTATTCCCATTTTACATATGAGGAAAATGAGGCACAGAGAGGCTAAGTAACTTTCATAGCCAATGGAATAACAATCTCCAGAGCTTATACACCTAACTACTCCATCATCCCGCCTCTCTTGTAGAAAAGCAGCTGACTGATACAAGTGTAATTTTGACTTTCGGCTTCCTTTTGTGTTTCTAGTGCTGCTATTGTCTTAGTTGTTCCTCCTGATCTTAGTCTCAAAACTTGAGGAAATCATCATCATCAACGGTAATCATTTTTATTTAATGCATGTCAGTCACACTGTTGTTATGAGATGGATGTACTTGGAATGCTGTAACATCACCTTCATAAGCCCACAAGGAATGCTAACATTATACATGCATAAAATAGCTACTAGACTATTCTCTCCACTTATTGTAAACTCTGGAGTATGCTCACTCCTCATCCAAGAAAAAGCAGAGTTGACACTACTTTCACAAGTACTTAATACCATAGTTTAGGTTGCAGTGCTTGCTTCTCTTTTAATATGTTCAAAGAATAATCTTTAAACTGCTTGAATTTACTCTTTGAAGTTTGATATAGGAAAGCATGTTGATGTTTGAGAACTGTTCTCTCACCATAAACTTTGAGGATGGCTGGTCAAACATCTTCTACACAATGGTGGTTGAAACTTTGTTCCTTGACACCCGTAGTTTTTATAGAAACTTAATAAACAAGTTCTTTTAGGTTAATTTAGACAGAATTTATTTTATCACATATCACTCTATTGCACACACACACACAAAGAAAATATAAGTGAAGTGAAGTCAATAAAGTAGTCCTAAAACTTCTTATTCAGAATTTGACTCTTCGCATTCAGAGTTGGACTTCAACTCATAGTCATCCATGTCTATGTTTTTCTATACAATATTGTCCTCTGTGTCATCAAGAGCACTGGTGATGGGAACACTTTAATGTGCTCACAACCTTTAAAACCATGTATCATAAACTTCTTAACACTGTATTTAGAGATAGCATCTAGTTATGCTGGGCTAGCTACTGACTAAATGGTAACGTGTGTTTTTAACCTTTCATGGGATCTAAACAAAAGCAGTTGTGTTGAGATTAAGGAACACTAGAGGGCAGCCTACAAGTAAAGTTAGAAACCAGTGACACTATATCCAGCAAATAATTCTACATATTACAATAGATATAAATAATCTATCATTCGATCTTCAATGTTAATAACAGCAACCCAACACCCTTACGACACCAACCAAAGTGTAGTAGCCCAACATACAATAATAAAATTATTCCTTAATGTTTCATTTAAATTGACTTTAAAATAAGACAAATAGTTTCAAACATGTTCTCCCTTAAAAAACTCACTTAATTTGTTAAAACCCCCTCAAAATACTTGCTGTTTCTCACCCTGTTTTTTGTTTTCACTTCTGTTATTTAACTTCTTTTTAAAATATAAAATGAGAATAACACTTTCTGTTACAAGTTTTATTAAGAAATCCCTGAAAGAAAAAATGTAATAGTAAAGGTAGGGTTAATATAGAATACCTACCTTTTTAGGATTCTTTGTTTATAGTATTAGTTATTTTCAACTATTAAAGGTACCAAAAGATTCTTCTGGACAACTGTATTACATCAACACTTATCTCAAGGTTAAAACCATTAAAAGGAAATTTGCAATATCTCAATCATTTAGGTAATGAAATTTATTTCTTCCTAAATAAAACACTATAAAATGCCACATTTTCCCTTCCACTACATAAGCAGTGTTCAATTTTAGCACAATGTAGCAAAAAGGGCCTAGCTGTTTGATTAACACTGCCTTATTATATCAACAACACAATTTAGGCGTTCTTTGTGTTTTGCAAATTACATCATCTCTAATATTTCAGTAGCACAAGAAACTTAAGAGATAAACGATCGCATAAATCTGCCCAAGGCGTGTGAGGAAGAGAGGAGACAAACAATTGTACATCTAATTTCAGAATTCAAAAACTTGCATACAGTGAAATTATTCAGAATGAAAAAAAAAAGGAAACAGGTGACTCGACCTACGCACTGATTCTTAACATGAGCTAATCATTTAGAACCTGGTCCTCTGACACTTCTGTAAGGCTGGTTTTTATAGATGAGCTGGACGGTGCTTCAGTCTTCCTCATATTATGGTTTTAACCTTGCTAATGTGGGAGAAAGTGGTCCCAGCTGCCAAACCAAATGTGACAGTTTAAACACCCTTAATTTTAAAATCTTTAACACTCTTTTTAAAGAGCTGGGTGCGAGCACAGTAGGATTGTATCCAAGCCTTTGGTGTTCAGCCTATTATGGTCATTTAAATAGTTTATGACAGCTGTTAGTTCAATATTTTGTCTACAAACCTGGGTTCCTGTCTTGGCCAATACCACCACTGTCCACTCAGTTCCCCAGATATGACATTTTGGAACCATTTTTTACTCCTTGCACTCCCTCATCCCACAATCCAACTGGTCCCCAAGTCCTTTTGCCTATAGAATCTGTTCCCTTTTTTCCACTGACAGTGCTCGCAGATTTGTATTTCTAAAACACGTATCTGATGATGCCATCTTTAACCGCCTACAGAACTAAGTCCCATTTAACTCAGTTTCAGAAGGTTGGGGACCTTGTCCCAGGCCCTCCTCTTACCAGAGGTGTGTTCCTAGGCAAATTATTTGACCTCTCTGAATCTCAGTTATCTCATCTTTAAATTGGGCATAATAACTGCCCTGCCCAACCCAGAGAGTTGTAATGAGATTAAATGAGGCAATGTTTACACATGTACTTTGAAAAATAGAAGCACTTTATAAATGAGAGGTCTTTATTATTAATAATAACACTATTAAGAAGTATTGTTGATTTTGATCTTTACCAGTAAGCCTGACTCCTATAGGGAAACACATCTTTGGCCGACTATCCCTGCCCAAATACCTCACTGCTGAAAGTCAGTCTCTTCTCTCACGGGACAACACGCCATTTCTGGGAGATACATTGTGCACTTTAAACACAGGCAATGAGAAACAATAAAAGATGCAAATACATTATGATTACTTTTAATATAATAAGCCCTCAAGTTAAGAGGTATGGTTAACAACACACAAGAAAATGCACTGTCCTAGTCCTACATGTAAAACCCTTTATGTTCAGCAGAATTTGCATTTCAATAACAACGTGATAATGTCAAGCTATTCACAACATTTCAAAGCCTTCTCTTGCACACCTTCTGCTGGGGGACTGGATGTGGCTGTTTTCTAACAGTAAAGGCAATTATGTTGTCCTTTTTCTTCTTGAGAATGGATGTGTTTTGGCAATATTAACATGTCTTGTGTTCTGGACATGACAAAATATAAAAATGAACGCTCCACCCTCCGAGCTATCCCTGGAGAATTAATTAACCAGCATATTCAATACACTGAACTTCCCCCCTCATCACAAATGAGAGGAAACACCTTGCAGATAAAAGCTGGCTATTTAATACAACTTTTCCCTGCACTCTGAACATCCCTTTAAAGAAAAAAAGTATCCAAAAGAAGTTTGTTACCCTTTCTCTGGGTTGCAAACTACTCTGCTCTTTCTACTGTTGACATCAGTAGTATCTCCTTTTCACTGGGCAATCGTGCTATCCTGCCACTGAGTTGACTTTAAAAATAAAACCATATTGCAAGCAGTGGAGACAGTCATTCTGAACATTTATTTTACATAATCACTACCCTAGAACACATTACAGCAAATATCACAAATCAATTTAATTTAGGTAATTTCTCATTAAGATGCTTACAGATCGGTAAGTCTAACTGTAAAAGCTAAGCATTTATAATTCATAAGCACAAATTATGCTAAACTAGATGGGTTATATGCTATTAGAGTTTCATATAAGCTACAAAATGATTGTTCACACAGAAATTTAATTCAGAAGTTGGCATTAATGCATTGTATCTAATTTTTATTAGACCTTCTAGTTAAAAAAAAAACACCAAACCCATTGCCATCAAGTCGATTCCGACTCATAGCGACCCTATAGTACAGAGTAGAACTGCCCCATAGGGTTTCCAAGGAGCGCCTTGTGGATTCGAATTGTCGACCTTTTGGGTTAGCAGCCAAGCTCTTAATCACTACACCACCAGGGTTCCCTAAAGTTGGATGTAAGTTACACAGTAACATGATAATTGGACTTCTTGATAGCTATTCTGAAACTGATGTCACAGGAAAAAAGTAGTTTTAACCAAAAGTAAGGCCTAATTCTCTCCAGTGCTGACAATATTCCCTGGCCCTACATTTGGCACTTGGTAAAGAGTATTCCTGTACATAGTTGTTATAGATTGAACTGTGTCCCCCTAAGATTTATGTTGAAGTTCTAACCTCTGGTACCTGTGAACATGACCTTGTTTGGAAATAGGGTCACTGAAGACATTATTAGTTAACATCAAGTCATACTAGAGTAGGATGTGTCCTAATTCTATCTGAGTGGTGTCCTATGAAAGAGGAGAGACAGTGGAAGACCACCACGTGATGACAGAACTCCTGGGGCTACCAGAAGCCAGGAGCGTCAAACGATCTTACCCTAGAGCCTTCAGAGAGAAGGTGGCCCTGCCAATACCCTGAATTCAAACTATCAGCCTCTAGAACTGTGAGACAATAAATTTCTGTTCTTATCAGCCACCCAATTTGTGGTATTTTGTTAAGGCAGCCCTAGGAAACTAATACAATAATACATTTTCATTTGAAAGAATTAGGCACCCCTCGAAGTCCCATTCAAACTTTTGAGAGGAACTGGATGTCAATTCCAGCTAGGAGTCAATAAACATCAAACAATTTGGAAGGTAAATTTCTTTAAATTTAAAAATGGCTTCTTTAAGGAGCCCTGGTGGTAAAACAGTCAAGCGCTTGGCTGCTAACCAAAAAGCTGATGATTCAAACCCACCCAGCAGCTCTGGAGGAGAAAGACCTGACAATCTGCTCCCATAAAGATTACAGCCTAGAAAACCCTATGGGGCAGTTCTATTCGGTCACATGGGGTTGCTATGAGTTAAAATCAACTTGATTTTGACTCAATGTCACTGAACAACATCAACATAGATGTACCACTTATAAGTTTCAGCTGTCCCCCAAATGAAAATGATCCAGAATCACATTTTCCATTAAAATACATTAGAACCTAATCTGATCTGCATGCCAAGATAATGGAAGCCCATTCATGCCACCACTGGCCGAAAATGTTCCACCAAAATATATCGTCCAATTCTTTGATGCCTTGGAGGCACAAAAGAAAATCTGTAATCACAAATCATTAATTAAGGTTAATTAAAGTCCACATTGTGTCTGACTGACATTCACACAAAAGTACTGCTTACTTAAGGCATCGTGTCCACGATTGCGTCTAATCCGCCGCCCAAGAGTATTCACGATCTTTTTATTCGAAAGGAGAGCAAGCTAAATTCACACAAACTCTTCTTTCAACAGAGAAAAGCTTCTGATCTTGAGCTATTATCCCTACTGTCCTCCCGGGCTCCATGCCTTTTACTTTAAAAAAAAAAACAAAAAACCTACCTTATGAGTATACTATAAAACGACCAGGACCTATTTTATTATCCTGCCAAATAATCAGGGGTCCATAATACTGAACTTAGGAATGCATGTTTTCTTTGCTTCATGGATATATTTGAGTGGGAGGTGGAGAAGGGCTGGGGAGATAATTGCAGCCTATGGGTAAGCCAGACCACATGATCAAAAACTGCTGTGACACTTTAAAGTGTTTCTCCACAAGGAATTCCGGTGCCCAGAAGCCTGGTGAAGCCAGTAGCAATTAAAGCTATGTTATCCTTTTAATTTACTTCAAATCATTGGCCTCTAAAATCAATCATTTAGTGCGGCTGGATAAGGGAGGGGCCAATGTAATAAGCACGTGCATTAAAAATCTTGTTGATCTTACTTGGAAATTTTGGCCAGGTAGATTTGGTGAAATTTAAAACGGCTGCTTTGAAGCCCACCCTGAAATAAAAACTGGTCACTTTCTAGTGAAAAAAAGTGACTAATTTTCCAGATTAGATCATTTGTAACAAATTCAAGGTTCTCTTCTTCGGAATCTGCCTGGATTTTCATTGAATGCCCAGCATGCCCTGCACTCCGCACCACCTGCTTGAAGTGTGAGGTTTTATTTTATTGCATGTTTTAATCTACAAATGAATCAAATTGCTTGGCATACACTGGTAGGAGTCCTTGAAAGTCCACTTGAGAAATGGGAACTACAACATTAAGAAGTGTACCAGTATCTGTAACACAAAGCCAAATTTACCTAACAAAAGAAAGCTGTGTTCTACCTCACACATGATGCACATAAATCACTGGAGTGAGTGTGTGTATCTCCCTCTCACAGCAATTTACTCCCCCAAATCTTTTCTTGACAGGGTCATGACAATACAATCACAACTAGAAAGTTTTTCCTAACCAACCCTGAAGTCACATTATCTTAAAAGAAAGCAAAATGTTAAAATTATTAAAGGAAAGAAATACTCCTATACACAGCAGCTGACAAAGCAGTAGACCACGGTCCAAAATGGGCTATCCTTTTATTGCAAAATACAATAAAATGGTCTCTTGTGCCTCAGTAATGTGTGTCAAACCTGAAAAAGTTAAGGGTTGAACCTAAAGTGAAGCTCTAAATGTTTACGCTGCCAAAACAAAACACAACACCCATGATGTCACTGTATTTATTTAGGAATCTGTGGAGCCAAAACCAAATTATGGAACCGAATTCTGAGCAAAGTCATGAATGCTCTCATTTACCTACACATTTGGGAAGGGCCTTAATGAAGAGTCTGTGCCCCTTTGCCTTCTTGTCCAAAGATGAAAGTGACATCAGCCCCTGGACTGTAATTTTTTTACCAGCAAGACTCAGCAAGAGGCAAATCCTGGAGTAAATATCAGCTGGATGTGCACAACAAGGCCCGGGGAGACACTCTCAGAAGTTGCCTCTTTTAATCCAACACTGAATTATAGGAGAAGCAGTTCTCAGCCTTTCAGAGCACAACTGCCAAAATAACCGCAAGGCTTGCAAGCCCTAGTATATCTCAAACCTTTCCCCAGACACCCCAACACTATCTGAGGCACTGAAACTATGGCAACCGAATAAGAAAGCAGCCTCCATGATTAATAGATGAAGATCCCAGCGACAGTGGCTAGCTAGGGCCATCATTCATGAATGCAAGAAGAATTTCCAGGGAATCCATCTCGAAAACCATTAGCAAGTATTCTTCTTATAAAAATCAACCCAATTGCCCTTCTGCTACATACACTGGAGTTTACGAGGCTGTAAACAATTTGGCTTCCATTTATCTCTCACTATGCGGGGATGAGAACATTCTTAGCAACTGAGAGGCTCACGTTTTTAGAACCGCAAAAGGCTGAATAGAACAACGTTCCACCTGAGTATTTGAGGCCTAAGAACAAATGCATGCAAAAACCCAAAATACATGAAGATTGAAACCATGTGGCCTTCTGGGGTACCAATAAGGAGGGGCAGTTGTTGGACTGTTCGATGGACCGTGCGTGTGTGTGCATAGTGCAAATTTTCATAAAGCATTCCACTTTCAGGAAAGGAACATTTCCATTCAAGGACAGTAGGAGTCTGGGGGAGGGGTGGGCAAGTACTGGAATCAATGCAATATTAACGAAAAGACTGAATACTCTCCTGAAAAAAACATCTGGAATAGGAAAAGGAAAGAAGAATGGATCCATCACAGAAATCTCATCTATAAAACTCCCATATAACATTAAATCAAAATCAATATATTTATTCCTTCACTTTCCCTAAAATGTTTAATTTCCAGTGGCATGGTTTCACTGTGTTTAATCCCAGATCCTATCCTGTTCTATAAATGCTTCAAATCAAATTACACCCAAATACTGGTCTTAAAGATGTGGGAGGACAGAGGGGCTAAGAGAGAGGTAAATAGCTGTGCATAAGTATCAATTTTAGAGTCATACTAAATTTTTAAATTGGCATGGATTCTTTGAATTAAATTTTTTACAGATGGCAATTACAGGTTGGTTGGAAACCACCAAAAAGCGCCTAGTCATATTAAATGAAAACCTCAGGTCTAAACGCTGTATGTGGAAATATCTATTACTAACAATACTTTCAAAGTAACAATCTTCAAGCTGGCTGCTCTGAAGGACCACAGCTTTCGGTCTCTGGGGCATGGGAATTGCTGATTTACTCAGCTCTCTTTCCATCCCTTTTCCACATATAGAATTTAAGAGAAAACTTTTTTTCCCCCCTACATGAAAATAGTTGTAATTCCAAACTGTGGAGAGACTCCTAGAAGACATGATTGCAGAAGGAGTCCTTCAGAGAATTGTGGTGATAATATCAATTTATGTCCCCCTTCTGCGGTGTCTTTGAGAAGTCAGAACTTGTACAGCTATGATCTGAGTCAAATTTCAGGTTCTGTAAGCAATGTATGTGTCAGTAGTGCTATCTCTACGAGGCTCAGCCAACTATTTCCTACCTGCACTTTACTTCTATGTAGATATTCACACTCTCAAATTGATTTCAGGCTTGGCCAAGAGAAGAGTGACCCAGAAGGCACATGGCCACCATGAAGATCCCTTACGCAAGTACCAGCCACAGCCTCCTAGAGGCATCTGCTTGGCTACCAAGGTTTCCCCTACATCATGTGGCCCTCAGGGTCAATTCAACTCATCCCTGAGCAGGCCGCCATGTGCTGCTCTCAGATTCAAATGTAACCCTTAGTGGGTGCAGACTATGCAATTTATTTTTAAAACGTTAATAAGTGACTGCTATCATTTTTAAGCATGAAGGACATCATGCTTGGTAAAGTAGAAGATCAGTGAAAAAAAAGGAAGACCTTCAACAAGATGGATCCACACAGTGGCTTCAACAATGCGCTTAAGCATAACAACGATTGTGAGGATGGCACAGGACCGGGCAGTGTTTCGTTCTGTTATACACAGGGTCACTATGAGTCAGAACCGACTGGACAGCACCTGACAACACAACAACATCATTTTTAAAAACTAATATCCTTTGGGCTTGTATTTGATATAAGTAAGGCCCTGTGCTGCTCGCTACTGTTTTATTTGTATAGTGCTTTTTTTCTTCAACGTTTTGGGTGTGATATTTCAACCTCCAAAGTTAGGAAAAGGATCATCACTCCCTTTCCCATGTGAATGATTTGTTCACACACTTCCTGGCTTAAAACCTGTGACACTATGACCAGTTTACGGTGTGAATGTTCTAGTCCAAAGATTGTTTCCTGTGCATCATCCCTTTGTGTTACAGATATATAGCCATTTCCTCTTGTCCTCTCCCCACAAAAGCACTGTCTGTTTCTTCAAATTTGTTTCCAGGGCACTTTCCATGACTGCTGCCACCCACATAAAAATAATTCCATATATTCTATTACATTTAATCTTCTCAATACCCATAACTCTCTCATCATACTAGCATTTTACAGATGGAAACTGAGGCAGAGAGAAATTACATAACTGGCTCAAAGTTACACTGTTTGCAAATGGCAAAAAAAAAATGGGATGCAAATCCAGGTGTGTCTGCCTAAAAAGCATGACCCCAGCATTGCCTCAAGCATTATCCACTGATTCTCTCCGATGGTCCCCTTCACAATTAGAAACCTTACTCCACAAAACGGAACGAATCTGCCCTTGTTACAGCAAAGATCAAAACTTCTCTCCTACAATCCTGATGTGAGTGTTCTTCTCCATAATGTTTATACTGATGTGAACTATTTCAGAACTTAAGTGAGCAAAAACAATTCTTACTTTTTTTTCTTTAATGCCTGACAGAATGCCCCTCCCACCACCACCTTGCCCAATTTAATGGTCAGGTTGAAAGTAATCTTTACTTGATATGGTTGGCATTCTGATGAACAGAGCTATTATCCGTGCTCTACGTGGATTGTGCATTTTCAATGAAATTGAGAACATTATTTTGATAACATGGTTTACACTAAAACTACATCAAGAGTATAACCTCACTTTTAAGATTTAGAAGACCCTGAAGTAAGGTCCCTGGTACACCCTGGAGGGTCTAGGGTAAGGAAGAGGGAGTTAGCATTATAACTTTACAAATTTCCAGTGTGTATTTTATATTTTACTAAATACATTCACATTTATGAGTTCATATTATTCAAGACTAAGTATCACTAGTCACAATTTTATCTACTATAACGCAGCCTCAGAGAGGTTAAGTGGGCTGTCCTAGGTAGTAAGAGTCTAGAACACAGGTCTTCTGACTTCAAATGCAAGACCTTGAACAACAGTTATCACTGTGTGGGTATAGGGAAGAGGCATGGTGATACTTTCTCCTGGTAGAAAGTTGAATTTTAAAAACTATTATTATTACACTCCCAAAAGCAAGAAGGGTCTGTGGCCAGTGGGTAAAACTGCAGAACAAATGAGGTCAAGGTCAAAAGCTCAATCCCCATAAATATTTGCTGGCTGTCCTCTTAGCTCTGTGTTTTGGCAAGTTGATTTTACCTAACTCAGACTTCCTCCAGCTTCAGCCAGGTGTTCCACGGATGTGTGTTCTTAGCCACAGAAGGGGACTAGGTGAGAGTATGGGAATGAACAGGCTCAAATCAATCATCAAGATTAGGAAAACAATCCTCTGTGAGTGTTCCACTAATGGTGCATGAGCCACATCATCTCTGTACGTGGAAGGTGGTACACACACACATTCATGCACACAGAAAAGTATCTCACTCAATGAAAACACAAGGCAGAAAAACAAGGGTAGACAAAAGAGAAAGTAAAGACTAATTGTCTGCAAAAAGATTGACTCTTCATTCATTCATTCATTCATTTAACAAATACTCATTAAGGGCTTATCATGTGCCAAGTGCTGTCATAGGTGGAGCTACAGCAGTGACTAAAACAAAAATGTGTATCCTCATGGTGTTATGTTCTAGCAGAAGCCTGAAATAAACAAGGACGACATACAGAGTATCAGTCTACGATGTTAAGTGCTAATGAAAAAAGTGAGGCGGGTCAAAGAGGGTAGGGAGTGAAGCGCAGCAAAGAGGTGAACTAAACAGGATGATCATAACAGATCATTTTGGAAGTGGCATTTGAGCAGAGACCTTAAGAAAGTTAGGAGCAAGTCATGCAGTAATCCGGGGAAAGAGCCACCCCAAACCACGAAAGAGCAAGTGTGAAGAGCCTGCAAAGGGCCCCAAGGAGGCACATTCAAGTAACTCCAAGGAATGGAGGTCAGAGAGATGGGGGCCTGGGTGTAGACATTGTGGGGTGCATAGGCTTGGGAAAGACTGGCTTTTATAGGACATTAGATGGGAAAGCATCTGAGCAGAGAAGTTATGTGATCTGACCTAGTTTTTAAAAATCCCTTTGGCTGCTGTGTTGAGAAAAGACTGTAGGGGGCCAAGAGCAGAGGCAGGGAGACTAACTGGGAGGCTGGCACAACAACCCAGCAAGAGAGGTCAGTGGCTTGGCAGCGTGAGAAAGTCAGCCTGCATTCTGAAGGTGGAGACAACAGGCATTGCAGCTGGAATGGATGTATGTGTGAAAAAGAGTCGAGGATAACCCATAGGTTTAGGCCCCAGCAACTCAACAGATGGAGGTGTCGTTTACCAAGATGGAGGTTAGGACAGGAGCAGATTTTGGGCAGACAGATCCAGAATTGAGTTTTGAACATGGTAAATTTGAGATGTCTATTAGGTCCAAGAGGAACTACCTACCCAGTAAACATTTGGATATTTGAGAAGTCCAGGACAACAGTCTGGGCTAAGGGGTTATTTGGGAATTATCAGTGTATTGATAGTACTATACATGACACTCTCATTAGTGCAATTATTCTAATAAAAAATGACTTTTCAGGGACTCATCTGTTTCACCAAGCAAGACAGCCCTGTATATACTATACTATAATAGTCTCCTGCTGAGAAGTAGTCCTGAACTCCCTTCTCCCCTTGAGGTTTGTGTGGTATGACATCTTATTTGTCCATTTCAAAGGGATTAAATGCCTCCCTCCCTTTCCTACCTTACCATATCCCCAAGAGGCAGCCATGTGGTTGCCAGCAGAGAACCGCTCAGTTGCTCTTGCAGCCATATTTTAAGGAAGATGAGAAACGCCTTTACTCTGAAATAAAAATATCTCAGAGATAAGTCGGTTCCAGTGCACCCCAAGAAAGTAGGGGGGCACTGACATGGAGGGGGCACAGTGGAAGGCTTCATGGCCTCTCTTCCCCCTGGCCATGCCCACAAATGTGGCTGCCGTAACACAGAGATCCTAAGTAAATCCGTTAAGAAACACTTTTCGTGTAGGACACTAAATTATCTAAACTTAAAGAAGGGTGTGTGTGGGTGGGTGGGTGGGTGAGAGGGGCAGCACAGAGATCCATGCAGGCTTTCCTAGGCTTTACACTGCTGCAAATGGCAGGTGCCTAATTAAAACATGTGCAATTAGTTTGGCTTGTTCTGTGATTCTTTCCTGCAAACGAATAAGATGTGAGAATATGTCAGCTCTTGACAATCTAGTTCTTAAAAGAAACTTTTTCTCTCATCATTACTCTTTTGTCCTGCTCTGAAAAGAGCTGAACCACTATGTACACACAGTAGAGTATCTGACTTACCTCCTTATTCAAAATAGTATTTTTCCTTTCATTTCCTGTGAAAGTTCACAACCATTTGCCTTTAAAGCTTGAGTATTTATTTTGAATTTAATACCAAGTTCTTATTTTTATTCAGTGACGATAACATTCTTCCTATCCATCTCATTTAACACACTCATCTTCACTAGTACTATGCCACCCGCCCACTCAAAATGCAAACACTGTAATTTTTTAATGATGGGAAAAGCATTCACTAGCCTTGGAAAGAACTTGAGGGGTGTGTGTGTGTGTGTGTGTGTGTGTACATACAGAGTGGCACTTATTGCCACTTTACAATAACCACTTACTTGAAGGCATAGATTTTTCACTGCAGCAAAAATAAACAGGTCCAGCCTAAGTGGAGAAATGTGAACCATGTGTGACTATTCCTTTCATTCATTTATTCATTCAACATTTACTGAGTGTTTTTACTGATTCTTACGAATTTTCAACATATTTAAACAAGCATAATTCTGCAGATGGTGCCTGAGATAATGATTCAGTGTGTCTGCTTAACATTTACATATGTGGATGATATGCATTATTGAGAATGTGGCATACCTCTAAAAGGTGGTAACTTCCAAACACAACACTTTGGGAAGACTGCCACCCAGCAACACTGTAAATAAGAAACACGAACTAAATGGCTTCTTTACATCAAGCTGAAAAAGACTCATAACACAAAACCAGGATTTTAAATGATATTCATTCTTTTCTGATTTCTGATGGGATCACAAAGTGCCTCATTCAAAAATGTCCTAAAACCAAAATTATAACAGGGAGTGAGGGGTTACTAAAGATTCAAATAAAAGTTACCATGTAAACAAGTATGGGTAAACCAAATTCACATAGCTAGTGCAATTAACTTTTAACCGACAGTTTAGGTTAACAGGCGGAGACAACTTTCTGCCACTGTATTTAAGGTTAGGTTAATAATTAACTTTGGTGCCTGGAGTAGTTTAAAGTGTACTGTAAATCATAAAACTGCTCCATGCAGACTAAACACACGGTATTAAAAAACCATACAAAATGCTTGCCGTCTTGACTTCTAGTAGCCATTTGTACAAGGCGTAAAAAAGTTGGGTATTTCTCATTAAGAACAGGGCACAAGCTCCTTAACTTTGAAGCAAAAATCTAAATAAAGGATTCGAGTATCCGGAGACACCAATTTTCCCCTGCCATCAGGGTGGCAAACCGTCGACCTGATTCCCAACCTGTGTGTGTATCAGAGAAAGGATGACCAACAATTATCCATATTAAAAGGACGGCAAAGCACAGAAAAGCACTCGATCTTCCTACTGGTGAAAGACTTAAAAACCAGCGCTGAGGGCATTAAATAGCATTTCTCGAGATGGCAGAACAGGGCAACTGGGTTAAATGGCTTTTCAGAATGAGGAAAAAAAAAAAAGTTGTGAATATGAGTGTGTGAGTGAGTGTATGTGTCCGCCTGCGCCTATGTTTTTAATCTGTCTGCGGATCACGCTTAGTAGCATCTCGATTTTTACAGAGCGTAAACCAGGAGTTATCCCACCGTAGCCACACCTGACCACAACACCCCCAAAAGCAGTCACCTTTCTCCCGAGGACCGAGCGGAGCGGTCGACCGGGCTGCCCACTGTGATACAGGCCGAACGCCGCCGCTGCAAGTGCTTGCCCTGACCGTGAAGACAGCGCCACCAGTGTCTCGTCCCTCTCCTGCTCTAATCCGATCAGGCTCTGCTCTGCTCCTCCCTGGACACCCGCCGGCTGGAAAACCGGGCGCGGGGCGCGGTAGGCTCGGATGCTGCACTTGGAGCTCGTTACTTGCAAGCCAGCGACCCTCGACCTGTGTCCACATGCATGGGTGCGCCAGCCTCCGTCCATAGCAGTTGCACCACCATCTCGAGTCCTGCCTCTGCACGTCCTCCCCCACTCTCCCCGACTGCTTGAGAGACTGGTCAAGCTAATGCAGCGCCGCGACCTCCACGATATCCAGCGCGGGCCGGGGGCGCCACTGTCCAATGGGCTAGTACCTCGCTCCTAGCCGCCTCCGGGACTGCCCGCCAGCTTCTCTCCAGCTCGGGTTTCCCGTAGGCTGCACTTGCCCAGCCCCAATCCCGTCGTGCCCACCGCCCCCTGGCTTTCAGAGAAACTTTCCAGAAGAGCCGGGTCGGGTGACCTCGCGCTGGAAAAGGGGGAGGAGGCCCTGGGCGGAGAGGCGGCGAGGGAGCGGGAACGATCAGAGAATCCTGTTTTCTTTCCCAACACCAGCAAGTCCGGGACCGCTCCCTGCCTCCCACTGCGCGGCCCGGGTCGTGGAAGAAGGGAGGGGGCCAGAGGACCATGCTTTGCACCGAGTCCCACACCAGTGAGCAGAGAAAAGCGCTGAGAGCCCGGAGGAAAGACACTTCCCCATCCCAAAAGGGTCAGGCAGAGTAGGTGGGCATTGCCCAGCTTGCTCCCATGCGCCCCGCCGCCCCGGAGCCAGCGCTCTAGGACGCTGCAAAGAGTCCGGGCATCCAAACCCTGAAGTCGCGGCAGAGCCCTTGTCTGGGTAGCCAGCCCCAGGTCATATCTTGCTTCGTCTCCTCATCCTTCTCCGTCTGGGGACACCTCCTTTCCAGAGAGAGAACTCGCAGATTTTGGAGGAGGCACAGCGGGCGCCAGCCCTAGCTAGGCGGTCTCTACGCTTGAGGGTACGCAGACGCTGTGGTCAGTGTTCTCGCCACTCGGAAGAGAGCTGCTGAGGGGGACAGGACCCAGGCGGAGACTCCGGCCGCTCCCTGGCACTCAATGGAGCAAACAAAGCCCGGAGCCTGTGGTGCCAGCGGCCACGGGAGCCGGGATGTCACCAAGAGGCAGGACGCGCGGGTGTCAGGGCCATTACAAGTTTCGCTCACTCCACACAGCCCAGCCCAGACCCCGCACGAACAACAAAAGACTCTCTCCGGTCTACCCACTGTCGGCGCCGAATCCCGTCTCCCAACTCCAGGACCCAAATCCGGCCATGGGCGAAGACAGCAAGGTTCTACCCAACCCTCTCCAGCCCTAGAAGGCAGAACCCCTTGCCCTGCCTTCGGCTCTAGGACAAGGCGCTTCCAAGAATCCCATCCTCTCAAGGCTGCTTGGCTTCCTGCTGGTCGGAAAGTGAGGACGAACCCCCGGACCCGCAGTGGGCGCACACACACCCTGATGGGGCAGCCATCCGCGCCGTCGCGGTACCGGGCGGCGCCGGGTGTGTGAGCGGCGCGGGTAGGGAAGCGCGCGGCCCGGGTAGGGAAGCTCGCGACGTGGAGCCCAGCGGTCTCTGGGGCGCAGGGCGGAGAGGCACGGGCAGGGCGCACGGCTGCTCCCCCAAGGCAAAAAACGCTAAGGAGACGAAGACACTAGACAAAATAAAAATAAAACGCAGACACTAAAAAACCGACAGCGCGCTCCTGCCGCGACCCCGGGACCGGCAGGCTGGAGACAAGCCACCCTGGAGGTGGGGCGCCCCGGAGCGCCCGGGCTGTACCTTTTCGGTGCATCGACGGGCAGGCGGCCGGGGCTCAGAACGGACTGGTGCAGTGTGTCTCCCATTTAGTAATCCATTAACGAGGGAATCTCTCCAGGCCGCGAGCTGCGCTCTCTCCTCCGCAAGCCTTTGTCATTCCTACATGTGTGGTTGTCTCTTTGGGGGCAACAGTCGCGGCGACTACTTTCTAGGATGCAAGCGCGCTGTGTTCATCTCCAATGACAGGGGAGAAGAGAAGAGGAAAGAAGCAGCAAAATCAAAAAGACAGGAAAAAAAAAAAAAAAGAAGCAAAAACCGACACACACAAGAAAGGGGTAAATGTTCAAGAAAACTCTTCTCCAAATCCAAATGCCACTTGGATTCCACTCCTGTGAGTCCCTTCGGTGGTGTCGCCGATTAACAAGTCATTTCAGGGCGGGAGGGCGGGGTGGGGCTGGGGCAGGAGTGCGCGGCTCTGGCCGGGCTCTGGGCCGGGAGCGCGGTGCCACCGGTGTGGCGATGCTGGCCGCTGCCGCACGCTCCTAAGCGGGCATCGCGGGAAGTCGGTCCTGCAGAGAAGCGCCGCTGCTGCCTCCCGAGCGCCTGGACAGCCGAGTGCGCGGAGAGCAGAGTTGGCTGCAGCCTCACCCCTTGCTGCTCACTACTCCTCAGCCACCCGAGAGGCCGCCGCTCCCGGGCGGAGCCAAGTCCCGGACTGGATTGCGCAGAGCGGACTCGTCTTCTGCAACCCCGCCTCCTTTGGCTGGCGTCTTTTCCGACCCCAAGAAGAGCTGTGGTGTGTGCGTGTGAGTGCAAGTGAGCGAGGCGGAGAGAGAGATAACGTGCGCGGTGTGGGTGCAGGTAGCGCCTTGAGCCGACTCGCCACGTAGCTTCCTTCCACCTAGATTCCGCACTCGGCGGAGGTCCCGGGGGGGCGACTGGGACTAGAGCCCAGCCCTCGCTTCCCCCACCCCCGCATCTGCTCTAGCAAGCGGGGGAAAAAAAAAAATCCCGGACAGCATTGCTGAGCCCTGCCAAATCAGAAAAATAAATAAAAATAGACGTAGTGCAGGAGCGAGTTACAAGAAAGGATTTGTTCATCGATTTTCTTAAATGGAAAAGTTTTTAAAGGATGAGGGTAAGTGAACGGCGCCTTTCTAATTCTGATTACTGTATCAAAAGGTAGATTCCGGAGTGATGGACGCGCTACGTATCCAGATGAATTGGATGGAAGCTGGTGCGGTTAAAAATACACTTCGAGTATATGAACACAGCTGTTAGTTACGCACATACACACGTTAATAAAGCATGTTAAGTAAGCAAACTACAGGACAGAGAATGGCATTATTAACAACAAAAACAATAACGACCTATTTTAAAACTAAGAAAGTGTGTGGACTGTTCCTAGAAATAAACAAATTTCAGAAACAAGACGAAATAAGTTTCAGTGAGAACCCAATAGCCTCACGGAAGAAGAAAATTCCAACTACTTCCGAAGAGCTGTTGTTATGATCACACGAAGAATGGCAGGCACAGCCTTCCTCCACCGCAAGAACTCCGAAACGCCAAGGAGCCTTGCAGTTACAGGCTTGTGCCAATTCGTCGGGCCACGCCATGTCCCCCTCCCCTGGCCGCTGCGCGCTCCCTGCCGCCCCTGCTGCGCCCCGCCAACCACGCGCGCTGCGGCTGCCACTACCCCAGTGGGTTTCGCAGTTGGTGCGGGCGGTAGCCGCAGACTTTAAAGAAAGTAACACGGGGCGGTCAAACTGTTCACAGAACAGTATTTACTACTCAGGGGGTCGGGCGAGAAAAGCAAGTGGGGAGAGAGATTGGGGTCTCAGTCCTACTTAGCTCGAGAGCCGTCAAATAAATGCGTTAGAAATTATTTGTTCACTAATCGAGGCTTGAATAAGTGCACATTCCGTTTTATGCTGTTCCTGATGGGAACCCAGGTTACGCTCAGATAGCTAAGCTATCTGTTCATGAAAGTTTACGAAGAAAAAATGCACACGCGATGACACACTATCCCCCACCCCCTTTCCTTTTTTCCCCCCACAAACCACCTGGGGAAGAAAGGTGGGGAAAATGGTAACGGAGAAAAAACTCAGTCTCCCTGATGTTCTTCGGAGCTGCCAGCAGGGGCCGCTATCCCCACCTTTCCCAGGCAAACGCGGCTCCAGGCCCGGGGGAGGTGGGGAGGGGGCGGGGGCGCGGCCCGAGGTGCGCGCGCAGCCCCCGCCGCTCAGAGAAGCTGGATCCGGGAGGAGGCTGGGGAGTGAGGGCGGTGGGTGAGGTTCTTGTGCCCTCTCGGGGCTTGAAGGGCGCTGGCCTGCCCCGACGGCTCGATCCCTGGCTGCGCTATTTAGCACACTGACTTGGGCTGGTGACGGCGGAGCCGAAGCGTACCGGGTCCCGAGATCGTCCGTGATCTCCTGGCGCTGCCGGCGGAGCAGAGGTCGGGCCCAGACGGCTCCCTGGTTCTTCGTGCCGAACCTCACCCTGCCTGGGTCGCCGAGGTCCCCCCTTCGCCTTTTGCCGCTGATTTACATGCTAATTGTGTCTGGGGAAAGTTGTTTAATTGGCAGAATTAGGCAGAGCAAACGAATTGTTTCACAGGCTGAACCAAATTAATTCCGGGTTTAGCTCCTTCCTTTGGAGAAACAAACAATTAAGCTGTCTTGTTTGCTTTATGGGTATGTTGGAAATGCCCCACATCGAGTTCCAGAATATTTTTTAAAGGGAAATTATTTTCAATATTAATACTTGTATGTTTAATTTGCAGAAACACTGAGCCACGAAGCGAGAGATTAAATTTACCTAATTTAAAATTACAGAATACAGGAGAAAAAGAATTTGAGTTTACTTTGCACAGGGAAGAAATGTCACCCAGAATCTTCCTGGCAATTACGAGATCCTGAAGTCTCACATCTAGTTAGGCGGCCATATTCCTGATATGGCATTTCCACCTGCCAGGGGAAAGATGCTCCAGGAGCTGGAATAAAAGCCAGCTATTGTGTTGCTCCTGAAGCCCTCTGGGGAGCACCTGTGGCCACCTGGTGAAACCTCATGATGTCATTTCCACTTCTGTGCGCCTCCGAATTATTCCCAGACTTAACTCCCAGATGCCTGCCTTAACTTTCAGTAAAACCACTGCACCTTCAAAGCCTTTGAAGTCTGCAATTCCCTTTGTCCCTTCAAGGAGAGAATGCCAATGGGAGTTAAAGAATCACAAAGTTAGAACTAGAAGGTAACCTACACATTTTTGTAGCTAAGTGGCATGAAGTGGAATGATTAAGACGTTGGTCCCTAGAGGCAGTCTGTGATTATTACTAGCTGGTAACTTTAGGCAAGTCACTTACCTCTTTGGCACCCCAGTGTAAAACCCTTGCTGTCAAGTTGATTGTGACTCATGGCAACCCTATGTGTTACAGAGTAGAACTGCTCCATGGGGGTTTCTTGGTTGTAATCTTTGCGAAACAGATCGCCAAGCCTTTCTTCTGGAGCACCTTTCTACCATGGCAGTGCTGGGTGGGTTTGAACCACCAACCTTTAGATTAGTAGTTGACCCCAAACTGTTTGTGCCACCTAGGGACCTCATGGATTACACGTCAACATTAAAAAAAAATCCTCACAATTGAACCAATAAGCAACATCACGATCAATGGAGAAAATATTGAAGTTGTCAAGGATTTTGTTTTACTTGGATCCAAAAGCAACGCCCATGGAAGCAGCACTCAAATCAAACAATATATTGCATTGGGCAAATCTACTGCAAAAGTCCTCTTTAAAGTGTTAAAAAGCAAAGATGTAACTTTGAGGACTAAGGAAGCATCTGAATCAATCCATGATGTTTTCAATCACCTCATATGCATGAGAAAGCTGGACAATGAATAAAGAAGATTGAAGAAGGATTGATGCCTTTGAATTACAGTGTTGGCAAAGAATGTTGAATATAGCAGGGACTGCCAGAAGAATGAGCAAATTTGTCTTGAAAGAAGTACAACCAGAATGCTCCTCAGAAGCGAGGATGGCGAGACTTCGTCTCACTTTGGGCATGTTATCAGGAGGGACCAGTCCCTGGAGAAGGACTTCATGCTTGCTGAAGTAGAAGGTCGGCATGAAAGACACTCAATGGGATGGATTGTCACAGTGGCTGAAGCAATGGGTTCAAACATAGCAGCAATTGTGAGGATGACTCGGGACTGGCAAAGTTTCATTCTGTTGTACATAGGGTCCCTATGAGTCAGAACCACCAACTTGACAGCAGCTAATAACAACAACAGGGACCTCAGAGCCCCAGTGTACTTACCTGTAAAAGGAGATTTGCTTACTGCTTACTTCCGGGGTTTGTGGGGATTAAATGAGATGGTGCATATAAATAGGGAGTCTTGTGCCTGGCACAGTCTGCTCTGTAAAGGTTAATTAACATCATGGTTATCCTTGCTGTCCTCCACATCAATCCCACCGCCACATTTACAGGGGTCAGATCAGGCATAGAGGAAATAAGTGACTTGCTTTGTGCCAGTGACTGAGTCAGAGCTGGGAGCTACCCATAATAACTCCCCATCAGTAAGTGTTTTAAGTAACAACATCCACTTCCCCCACATCACCTGGAAAAAGTGTGGAGGAGGGTTAAAATAAAACACAAAGGTAAACTCACCCCAGATCCTTTTAAAGATCGTTATCTAACTATTTTATCAGGATTACTGCTTCAAGGCAAAGAGGAGGGATGAACTTGGGAGAAGAGAGACCACTCAGGTCTTTGTGGGTATGAGTTCATGCGGGGCGCTCACAGAATGCAGTTTGTACATTCAAGCCATTACTGGAGACCTAAGTGCATCCTTAAACCCTTCTCCAAAGTTCCCTCAACCTTCTTGCCTTAAATCAGGGGTTTTAAAATCCATTTGCACGTTAGAATCACCTGGGGAGCCTTAAAATAACACAAATGCCAGGGCCCCAGAGATGCTGATTTTGGGCTGGGGTGCCTGCTGGCCATAGGTTTTTTTTTTTTTTTTTTTTTAAAGCTCTCCAGTTGATTATATTGTGCAGCCAGGGTGAGAATCACTGGCAGGCTGAATCCTGGCTTTGTCCTAGAACACTGCTTTCCCCCCAGCCTTTTCTGGTGGGGACTGTTTCTCCTCCCTCTTGTCCCTTTATTCCAGTATTGAGAAGTGAGGACAGTGTCCTCCTTGCCTCTCATGCTGCTTTAGAACCATTTGTACCTCTTTTGTGCTTGTGCTCTACAAACACATTAATGCTATCCACAGAACTCATTTTATCACATTCTTCAAAGACTCAGTTCGGGGCTCACTGTCTTCCTATCTGTCCCACCTCCTGTCACCATTCATAGCAGTGTCAGGGTCCACTGGAAAACCCCACAACCCTCTGGTTTCTCATTTTCTTCTCTTCTTCATCGACACTATCTTTTTCCTCTACTTATCTCTGCCACCCATTCCCGGGGCTCCATGCGGGGCCTTATCATTATTAGTTAGTATTAGTCTGTATTAGTTTCCTGGGGATGGTGTAACAAATTACGTCAAACTAGGTGGCTTAAAACAGCAGAAATGTATTCTCTCACAGTTCCGGAGCCTAGAAATCTGAAATCAAGCTGTTGCTGGGGCCATGCTCCCTCTGAAGGCCCTAGGGAAGAATCCTTCCTTGCCTCTTCCAACTTCTGGTGGCTCCAGGCAATCTTTGGTATCTTTGGCTTATAGCTACGTCACTCCAATCTCTGCTTCAGTCTTCACATGGCCACCTTCTCTGAGTGTCTGTACTGTGTCTCTGTGTCCAGATCTCCCTCTCTCTTATAAGGACAGCAGTCACTGGATTTAAGACCCAGCCTGATCCCGTATCACTTCACCTTAACTAATTATCTACAAACACCCTGTTTCCAAATAAGGCCACATTCTGAGGTTCTGGGTGGACATGAATTTGGTGTGGTGTACACCATTCAATCTAGCATAGGCTCCATTGTCTAAGGCACTAATTCTGACATCCCACTCTCCAGTCACAACTCCTCATTCCAGCTTGCTTGCTCACAAACCCCTTTGCACTCAGTCTCTGATTTCATCAAGAACACCAGGCCCTGGGTCCTGCCAGTCTCTCTGTATCCATCAACTCCCTCCTTCTTTCATTCCCCTCTCTATCATTGCTTCATAATAACAATCTCTATCTTGAAAACACTTTCAATTCACACCCATCTGACCAAAAATTTATAAACATCAGCTTCTCTGCTCTTGTATTGGGCAGTAATAGAAAAAAAGGGTAACCCACACATCTGAGCAGGCGGCACATTCTGAGTTATCCACTTTAACTGGACCCTCAACACTGCCTCTCAATCATCTTCCCTTTCTCTCAGCTGATCTTTCACTTTCTCCCGTTCACCTTCAGCGTGCTTCGTACTTGCCTAAGAACACAGAATCCATCAGATGGGAACTTTTTTGCTTCTGTATCCATCACTTCCTAAGTATTTCTTCTTGCAGTGGAGGCAGCGTCCTTCCTCCAACCAGAGGCCAGTCCCTCCACACGTGTTCTCAAATTCGCTCATTCACACATTCTCAGAATTCTCAGAATACTGTCTTATTGTCTCCTGTCTCTCTATCTTTCATCTCCCTATCAGCATGTAAGCAAGCTTCAGTCTCTTACCTTAGAAACAAGCCTTTTTTGGAGCTTCTAATTCCTTTCCAACCAAAAAAACAAAAACAAACAAACAAAATCAAACCAGCTACCATTGAGTCAATTCCAAAGTAACCGACTGTGACTTTTCAGAAGTAGATTTCCAGGCCTTTCTTCCGAGGTGTCTCTGGGTGGAATCAAACTGCCAGCCTTTCAGTTAGTGGCCACTTGCTTAACCGTTTGTGCCACCCAGGCAGCCTAATTCCTTTCAAGCTACCCCCTTGTCTCCTTTCTCTCAAAGCCAAACTTCACCGAAGAGTTGCTGACCATCACCATTGCCACTGCATCCTCTCCTACTCACTCCTTCCTCAGCCTGGCTTCTGTTCCCAGCACTCCATTGACAAGACTTTTACCAAAGTCTTCAGTAACATCCATGACACTAAGTCTAGAGGACATTTTTGTTTTCGTTTTACTTGAATTTTCAGCAACAGTGAACACGGCTGTCTACTCTTTCCTTCGTGAAATACTCTCTGCTTTTGACTTCTACACCACACCAATCTGGTCTGTTTCTTCTGTCACCCCTCTTTTTCTTTTTAAACTTTGTTTTTCTTTTACGGAAATGAAAAAATACAGAAATTTTCAAGGACTAATTAACAAACATCCATATTTTTTCCACACAGAATTAACAACTGTTAATATTTTGTCATATTTGTTTACTGTCTTTGTTTTAAGAAATAAAACATGGTGGATGAAGCTTAACTTTCTTGTAATTAGCACTGTTTTTCCCATCCCCACTATCTTCTTCATAGATAGCACTACCATGGGTTCTCTGTGACTCCTTCAGTTCACTGTTTGTACTGTTACATGTATCCTGGGGGCAGTGGTGGTTCAGTGGTAGAATTCTCACTTTCCATGTGAGAGACCCGGGTTTGATTATCAGCCAATGCACCTCATGGAGGCTTTTGTGTAGCTATGATGCTGAACAGGTTTTAGGGGTGCTTCCAGACTAAAAATGACTAGGAAAAAAGGCCTGGCAATGTACTTCAAAAAGTCAGCCAATAAAAACCCTATTGTTGGTCCCCAGACACCCTTTTAACTCAGTACTGAAGTCGCTCCTGAGGTTCAGCCTTCAACCAAAGATTAGACAGGCCCATAAAACAAAACGAGACTAAATGGGCACACCAGCTCAGGGGCAAGGGTGAGAAGGCAGGAGAGGACAGGAAAGCCGGTGAAAGGGAACCCAGAGTTGAAAAGGGGAGAGTGCTGATATTTTGTGGGGTTGACAACCAATGTCACAAAACGACATGTGTATTAAATGTTTAATGAGAAGCTAATTTGCTCTGTAAACCTTCATCTAAAGTACAATTAAAAAAAGAAAAAAAAAACCTATGGATCACAATGGTCCAATCCATAACCTATCATGGGGATGGTACAGGACCAGGCAGCATTTTATTTCATTGTGCATTGGGTCACCATGAGTGAGGCTAACTTGAGGCCAGCTAACAGCAACAACATATACGTACCTGGAACAATAGACAGCAATATTTTTGGTTGTTTTTTGCCCAAATTAACATAAATAATATCCTGTACACTCTTGTCCTCCAATGATTCTCCAAATGTAGCCAAACTGATCTTTGAAAGATGCATATCTGATAGGTCACTCCTTCGCTTAAAACACTTCAAAGGTATCCCGTTGACATCCCAAAACCTTACTATGGCCTTCAAGGTTGTACAGAGTTTGGCTCTTGCCTACCCTTCTGGTCTCATCTCTCTACCATGTTGCCATCACGTTCTTCCCTCTGCTACACTGCCTGCGTTTCCAGTTCCAGGAAAGCTCCATGCTCCTATGTAGCTACAGGCCTGTCCACACTTCTGCCTGGAACACTGTCTCTCCTCCCTTCCCCTCTTCACCCGGCTTCAGCCTAAATATCCCTTCCCTAGGGACCCCAGAATAGGTCATATTCCCCCATGGTTTGCTCTCATCTAGAAGACTCGTTGCCTTTCAATCACGCTCTCATTATGTGCTCTCAAATACCTGCAAATTTACTTCATGGTACGTATCATATATCACAGACAGAATTAAATAATTTTCCATGCAATAATTTGTTGACTGCTTCTCTTTCCTGTTAGGCCAGGCTTCTCGAGTCCTGGGACCTTGCCTCTTTTGTTTCTGTTTTATCTCCAGAATCAAGCATGGAGTAAGGATTTGGTATATAAATGAGAGATGGATTAGTGAAAGCAGCGAGTTCGTTTTCAAGGATTCAGTAGAGAAAGAAATAGACTGTTCAACAGAATAGGACCATTTTAAAAGGGAAAGAAAAATCACTAGAAATATATGATACTCTTCTTATTTGGAGGCTCCATTTCTAAAAATGAATAGTATCTAGGCTTTCCCTCAACACAAAATTTCCAGTGTACAATGTCTAATTTGCGTTCTGAATGAGGAAAAAACAAGGATTTACAGATGTAAGTGATGAGTAAAGTACCACAATTACAAAACAAGACTCTTGAAAATAAGCTGCAATGTGAACATAAATATAACTCTAAAAGACCCGTAGAAGGAGATAAAATTGCAATTTGAATCCACTGGGAACAATGCGAGAGCATCTCCGAGGACTGACTCTAGCAGCAAGCTGGAGCCTGCTAGCAGTGATTTACTGTCTGCCCCGCCCCACCCCACCCCATGGAGAGCTTCATGGGTGGAGCTATCCCCCACCAAACCAACCTGTGTGTAACAGTCACCCCACTGTACCACACTGAAGCTTTGGCTCTGTTCATCTCTGATATCAAATTATTGTCTGGGAAATTAAGAGAATGGTAGATTAGAAATAAGGTAATGAATGAGCAATAAATGTTAAGTAAACCAAAACTCCACTTTGCATTTCAGTGAAGCCTTTAGTTATGTAATGCAGAGCAGACTCGCCTTAAACTTATTTTCATCTTTCTGTTCCAACATAATCCTTTTTAATTGCCCCCCCTACTAATATTTAGACTTAATGGTATCTACTTGGATACGAATTTGTTTAAAAATACAGTTACCTAAGTGTAATTTATACTTTTCATAACTAGATAAGTCAGATGATTAAACACTGCTTTGGTTTTTGCTGTTTGGCCAAAAGAATGTTGAAAATTAAAATATACCTGTTTTTGAAGACTGTTTTCAAGGTCTTTGCCTCCACGTAGTGCAAAGCCTGCTAGAAGCGGGAATTGTTCCGGCATATGCTTAAATATAAAATCATGCTTAAATTTGCTGCAATTATAATTTTTTAGATTATGTGAGAAAACACAGTACTGCTATCAACCAAAAGGATATTTCCAGGCTGTTTATTATGAATGTGTATTTAAGAATAGTTTTATAACCAGAGAAATGGAGACTATTAAGGGTGTTTGCTTTAACATTGAAAACCTAAAACGGAAGATAGCTACTTAAAACATCTAAATTTAGGCTGGATAATTGTGGACAATGCATATATTTTAACTAAAAAATGATATGCTAGGATCTAAAGTAGGTTTTTAAGTGAAATAGAGAAAATAACATTATTCAATATAAACTTATTGTCAGATTATATCCTGTACATATAATTATAAATATATGGATGGTTTCCTAATAGCTTAACCTGACTTTAAATTTTGTACCTGGGACAAGGCCCTAGTTAATTGTCCTATAATAACAGTGGTGGCATTTAAGTAGCTAAATTTAAGAGTATTTTCAGATATAACTTTTAGGCTTAAATTAGCTTAAATATTACATTTTAAAATAAATAACACAATTCAGTACTTCCAAGAAGTTTAAGATGATTCAGTCACTAGTTACTAGGGCCTAATTTATACTTCACCAAAATTTGAGATATAGAACAATTGATGTCATTTTCTTCGTGAAACTGCTTAAATGCACCTTTATTCATAACGAGGTACTTATTATTAACATAAACTAGAATTTTACATTTTAACATTTGAACTGAAAACCTACACACTTGTATTCTTAAGAAATATTGTGTCCTATTATCGAATTATTAAGACTGTTATAAACACACACACATTGATTTGCCCATACTTCCTTTCCCTTTATTTTCATGCCTTAAAGCAAATTCAGTCATTTCCTTTCTCCAAATCATCTTTTAAAGTCTTTTCTTCTATTTGAGGAAACTTTTGAAAGTCCTCAACCTTCACCATTTTTATACCTTTCTACCCAAATTGCAACCCTTCTATAACCAGACTGCAAGAATGGATTTTTTAAATTTCTATAGCCTAACATTTGACTTTTTTTTGTTCGTTTGTTTGTTTGATTCCCTTGCCTTAGGGAATTTCCCACTTTTGCTTAATTCCTTAGACAATACATTAGTTCTTTTGGTTACCTTTTATTGTAAACTGTTTTGCTATTTTTTCTTACAAAGCACATCAGATAAACTATATAAGAATGTTGTATGGTAGTATTAATCCACTGACTGTGAGCCAGGAATTAGTCCTCTGCGCTCAGGTTCCTGTCAACGTATTATTGGATGAAAGTAACCCAAGATGCAATGGTGGTTTAGCTATCAGCATTGCTTCTCCTCATCATATGGCAACTCCATCCTTCCAGTTGCTTGAACCTAACAAATTGGAGTCATCCTTGACTTCCTCTCTCATTTGTCACACTCAATTCATCAGCAAATTCTGTTGACTCTTCCTTCAAAATATATCCACAATCTGACCACTTATCATCACCACCATTATCACACTGGTTCAAGCTACCATTATCTTTCTTCTGAAGTTTTGCAATAGCCTCATAACGAGTGATTTAGGAAATAATATTGGAGTAATTATTCCCTGTCCTTGAGCATAGAGAATGTTACCCAGCTGGAGGTGGACTCACAAGGACTCACAAGGACACATCAACTGGGCCCTGACGTATAAAGACAGCAGCTGGGATAATCTTGGCAAATATCTTCTAGAGAACCTTTCACATAAACCAATCAAACAGAACACAGAAGACTTTCCATTCTTATCTTTTACTGTTAGCATTTAGTCAATAGAAAATTGTTGGACCAATGAAGACTCTACTCTTGTTACTGAAACCTGTACCAATGATTGTGAAGAGAATTCAAAATGTAGGATCACAGTTTTTAGCCAATCTGTGAAAAGGTGAAGCTTTTAGTGATTTTACCCATTTGTAATGTTAATATATACTGAAGACTCGGTGACTTTCCTTGGATTCAGGCAGACATGGCTGTGGCAGCATGCTTGTCCGTTTTCCCACTTTTGTCTCTTCTGTAATGCTTCCTTGGACTAGGACAGACATGACTCTGGCAGCATGCGTGTCCACTTCCCACTTTTGCCTTTTTGAATATATGTGGAATAAAACTTTCTTTTTGCTTTACTAAACTTTGTGATTTTTTCCCCCACAACACTAGTCTCCTTGCTTCTGAACTTATTTTCCTACAATTTAGTCTCAACATAACAGCCAGAATGATCCCTTAGCTAGTTCATTAAAATCATGTCCCTCCTGTGCTCAAAACCATCCAATGGTTTCTTTCCCACCTCTTCAGAGTAAAAGCCAAGTCCATATCACCTAGCCTTCCTGCCATTTCTATGGCCTCCCCTCTCCCTCTTACTCCACTCCAGCCACACTGGCCTCCAGAATGCTCCCACTTGAGGCTCTTATTTCTCTCTTTTCCTGAAACATGGGATCCCAGATATCAACAGGACTCACTTCCTCACCTCCTTCAGGGCTTAACTCAAATGTTTCCTTCTCATCTAGACTTTCGCTGACCACCACATACATAATAATAACCCCTCAACATAGTCCACTTCTTCCTACTTTCCTAAACCCGTTGCTGTTGAGTCAATTCCGACTCATAGTAACCCTCTAGGACAGAATAGAACTGCCCATTGGGTTTCCAAGGAGCAGCTGGTGGGTTTGCAGCTGAGCTCTTAACCACTGTGCCACCAGGGCTCTCCTACTCCCCTACTACTACTTTATTTTCCCTCACAGTATTGCTGCATGACCTTGTATATATTTACTTGTTTAAGTCTGTCTCCTACCACTAGACTGTAGTCACCATGAGGGCAGGGGCTGACTCTCATTCACCACTATAGCCTCACACTTAGAATAGTGCCTGGCACATCTGAGGCATGCAATAAATATTTGTTGAGTGCATCAGTGAAGAAACACAACTTAGCAGATTCAACATCAATTGCATTAAGGGCCATTGGGTGCATGTTCTATACAAGATGTAACATTTAAAGCAAACTGAGTAGATGTTTGTCAAGAAATGCTCCCAAATACGGAGTTCTCTTTAACACAGTCTCTTTGTCTAATGCTACTGGGATGCTTTCTTTTTTTTTTTTTTTTTAAGTACAATTCTTCTTTTGGGCAGTGTCTATCTGCTTAATGGTGTAAAAATGGCATGGTCGGGGCGTCTGACCTCCTCTAACCTCACAAGAGGGGAGAATCATTATAAGCATCAACAGCCCAAGGCTGATTCCTATGAGTCAGAGGTCAGACACATCTCTACGCCCCAACCTTTTTACCCAATTCTGACACCAGCTGTCCGTCCTGTGGCACTCTGTACTTTTCTGCTGGGTTCAACAATTCGTTGCAATGGCCACACAGAACTCACAGATAATATTCACAATTATGAGGTTTACTAAGGATGTAACAGGTTACAATTCAGGATCAGAAATGACTCAAGATACCGCTCTTGGATCAGGACAGCTTCTTCTCAACCATGCCCGCAGGCAGGCCTCTCTCTGGCCCTTGTTCTCTTGGCCCCTCAGCCCGGCGTCTGCCCTGCTTGGGCAAGTGTTACAAAGCTCTTTAGCTCTGCCAGTAAGTGCCCAGGGCATCCCACTCTGCCTAAAGGTGTTCAGCTCTCTCCTTCCATGGGTTGGCACACAAACTGTAACCGTCTTGTTCTGAGGGCTGGAAACCCACTCCACCACCTCATTCTTGTCTCCTGGTTCTGCTGCTGCTATTTCTCTGCCACCACTACTTGAAATCTTGCATAGTCTCTGGTGTTACAGCTCTCTCTCTCTTTCTTCTGGGTCTAGGAGATTCTCAGCGCAGGGATACCAGGTCCAAAGGATATGCTCCGCTCCTAGTTCTTCTTTCCTGGTGGTAGGAAGGTTCCTCCTTTGCTCTGGGATTGGCTCTCTTTTAAGCCTAACATATGACAAAACTAACCAATCCACTTATTAGGGTTCTATACACCTTATTTGCATGGTCCCACCCACACAAAATGTGGGGAAAGGAAAGGTGTGTGTCAGGGTCATATCTTTTCACCGCACTTATTCAGTCTGTATGCTGAGCAAATAATCCGAGAAGACGGACTATATGAAGAAGAATGGGGCATTAGGATTAGAGGAAGACTCATTAACAACCTGCAATATGCAGATGACACAACCTTACTTGCTGAAAGTGAAGAGGACTTGAAGCACTTACTGATAAAGATCAAAGACCACAGCCTTCAGTATGGATTACACCTCAAAATAAAGGAAACAAAAATCCTCACAGTTGAACCAATAAGCAAGATCATGATAAACGGAAAAAAGATTGAAGTTGTCAAGGATTTCATTTTATAGCTGACCTTTTGGTTAGCAGATGTAGTTCTTAACCACTATGCCGCCAGGATTTCCATCATTTTATTTGGATCCACAATCAATGCCCATGGAAGCAGCAGTCAGGAAATCCAACAGTGTATTTCATTGGGCAAATCTGCCGCAAAAGACCTCTTTAAAGTGTTAAGAAGCAAAGATGTCACTTTAAGGACTAAGGTGTGTCTGACTCAAGCCATGGTGTTTTTAATCGCCTCATATGCATACGAAAGCTGGACAATGAGTGAGGAAGACTGAAGAAGAATTGGCACCTTTGAATTGTGGTGTTGATGAAGAATATTGAATATACTGTGGACTGCCAAAAGGACGAACAATCTATCTTGGAAGAAGTACAGCCAGAATACTCCTTAGAGGCAAGGATGGCAAGACATCATCTCACATACTTTGAACATGATATCAAGAGAGACTAGTCCCTGGAGATGGACATCATGTTTGGTAGAGGGTCATCTAAAGAGAGGAAGACTCTCAAAGAGATGGATTGACACAGTGGCTGCAATAATGGGCTCAAGCATAATGACTGTGAGGATGGCACAGGACTGGGCAGTGTTTCATCCTGTTGTACATAGGGTCACTCTAAGTCAGAAGCAACTCGACGACACCTAACAACAACAGCCCCTGCAAGGATGCCATGCACCTTATTTGCATTCTCAGCAATCTATCCAATCCCCTTGGTGGGCCACAAGCACCTTATTTGCATAGTCCTACCCAATCATTTGGTGGAAGTTACAAGAGCATTGCTAGATAGGCCGTATAAAAGGAACCCATCACACCACAAATGACGAGAGCAGGAACGTGTACACTGAGCAAAGTAGGTTAGGAATGAGAAATGCCTGGTATGGATGGTGAGGCTATCTCTTGCTACTGGCTGGTTACTTCAGCTGGACACTTCCAAAGACCAAGAAGGAAAGGAGAGCCAGCTTCACTAATAACCTCCATCCAGGCCTTCCTTCTAGGCTTAGCTGAGTCCTGTGAGATCCCTTGCCCATGTCCTCCAGGCAGGGCTACATGGGGCAGGGGCCCCCAGGGCAAATTGGTATAGATATCATATTCAAGAAAGTTCTTAAATTAACTATTTTGACCTCTTTTCCAAATAATGTTCATGCATGTACAATTATGTACTATACTGATATATGTATATAAATATATATATAATACATATAACATACATTCTGTATTTTTCTGTTAAATATTAAATGTTTGCACAGTATTTGTAGCCCTGTTTTAAGACTTGTTATTCTTTTAGTAAAATGGAATGTCCAGCCTCTTCAACATCAGAGAGTCCCTTCCTTTTAGATTTGGGGAACTACATTCACCATGCTTGCCATCCCTGTTATCCGTGATTATCATCCACAACACTGGCCTCTTGTTCAACGATTCTTTCCTGTGTTTTCCTGTCCATACAGCACTGTGCTTCTTTTCCCCTGACTGGGTCTCTCTTCCCTCTCCTCCCTTGAAAACCTCCTTTTTATTTTCCTTAGCTCTCTGGGACGTCTCCAGAATGAATAGGAAAACCTGTTGCTGTTGATTCCAACTCATAGCAACCCTGTGACCAGAATGAATAGTATCCTTCATATCCTCAATTTCTTCACTGACTAGTCTTTCCACTTCATAATTCACCTTTTAGAATGGTGGACCAAAGGACCACAGGCACTTTATGGCTATTCTTGGGTGAAGAGGAATTCATCAGTTGTAAGGGTAGATACAAAAACATGTAATTGTTCCCAAAATTGATCATCCCCTAGGGTGGGGCTGTCAGGGGAACCCCAAGATAGAAAGCATGGTGTGACAAAAGAGCACAGGCTTAGGACCCAGGAAACATAGGTGAGCCCAGGCGATCCCGAGCCTTAGTTTTTTATCTGAGATTATATATATGAAACCTCCTAGCTGCATGCAAAAATAGAACCTCAGTCAATAAACAAGCTCTCACAGCTTCATAATCTGCGAAGCTTCCTCATGGAGTATCCTGGAGTCTTCCAAATGGTAGTGATTCAGGCCTGGATCTGATCTTCCAGGGTGACTATGGAAAAGGTCATGATGGTGATTCCTATTCCTTGGAATCCACGTGGGTGTGGGGATCAGGGTGCTTTCTTCATCAAACTGGCTACAAAGATATTTCCCAACCATCTTTGATTTTATAATGAATTTTTGGACACAGATTCTTTTTGAAAATAGAAAAACAACAAGAACATTGCTGTCAAATAGATTCCAAGTCATGGCACTGCCAATCTTAGGTTAATAGTCAATGCAAACCATTTCTGTAATCCAGGTACCTCTGAAAATAGAAAGGAAATAATGATAATGGGAAAGACAAGACCATCTGAAAATAGATGCAAAGCTTTATAAAGGACAAAAGTGGGATATTATCAAAGCAGGACCCGGCAGGGCTAAAATCAGTAGGCAGCTTCTTCTGAACTCTGGTCATGCTGGATACTTGGCTAAGAGCTCTACAAGTATGAACCCATTTAGTCTTTTTAATAATGCTAATATGTAAGTATTTTTATTTTCCTCATTCAACAGATGAGGCCAATGAGCCAAACAGATATTAAGAAAACTTGGCCAAAGTTTTATAGTTTTGAAGTGACTAAAGCAAAATTCAAACCTGGGCAGTCGGCTCCAGAGCCTGTGGGCCCACCCACCATCCCCCTACTGCACTGCACAGGCCAGCAAAGGAAGCATGCACTTTATTTATTTATTTATTTATTTTCCCCCCACACAAAAATTTATACATACATTGTTACGTGACTCTAATTGCTCTCCCCATGCTGTGACGGCACACTCCTCCTTTCCACCCCTGATACCCAATGTCCATTCAACCAACTCCTAACGCTCTCTGCCTTCCCATCTCACCTCTGGACAGAAGCTACCCATTTAGTCTTGTGTATCTACCTGAGCTAAGAGGCACACTCCTCACGAGTATCACTTTATGTCCCACAGACCAGCCCAATCCCTGTCTGAAGAGTTGGCCTCGGAAATTATCTTAGTTCTGGGCTGATAGAGTTTCCAGGGGCCATGTGTTCTAGGGTTCCTCCAGTCTCATTCAGACCATTAAATCTGGTCTTCTTACTAGAATTTGAGTTCTGCACCCCACCTTTCTCCTGCTCCATCTCGGACTCTGTGTTCCCCATCGGGGCAGTCATTGGTGGTAGCCAGGCACCATCTAGTTCTTCTGGTCTCAGGCTGATGAAGTCTCTGGTTTATGTGGCCCTTTCTGTCTCTTGGGCTAATACTTTCCTTGTGTCTTTGGCGTTCTTCATTTTCCTTTCCTCCAGGTGTTTGGGACAAATTGATGCATCTTAGATGGCCGCTTGCAAGCTTTTAAGACCCCAGACACCACTCACCAAAGTAAGATACAGAACATTTTCTTAATAAGCTTTGTTATGCCAATTGACCTAGATGTCCCATGAAAGCATGGTCCCCAGAACCCTACCCCTGTTACTCTGTCCCTCAAAGTGCTTGGTGGTATTCAGGAAACTTCTTAGCTTTGGTTTAGTCTGGTTGTGCTGACTTCCCCTGTAGTGTGTACTGTTCTTCCCTTCACCTAAGATAATCCTTATCTACTCTCTGGTTAGTAAATAACCCTCACCCTCCCTCTCCACCCTTGTAACCATCAAAGAATGTTTTCTTCTGTGTTTAAACGTTTCTTGAATTCTTATAATAGTGGTCTTATACAATATTTGTCCTTCTGTGACTGACTAAATTCACTCAGCATAATGACCTCCAGCTTCCTCCATGTTATAAGATGTTTCACGGCTTCATCATTGTTCTTTATTATTGAGTATTATTCCATTGTGTGGATATACCATAATTTGTTTATCCATTCATCCATTGATGGACACCTAGGTTGTATTCATCTTTTTGCTATTGTGAACAGTGCTGGAATGAACATGGGTGTACATATATCTGTTGGTGTGACGACTCTTATTTCTCTAGAACATAGTCCAAGGAGTGAAATAGCTGGATCGTATGGTACTTCTATTTCTAGCTTTTCAAGGATGTGCCAAATCGATTTCCAAAGTGGTTGTACCATTTTACATTCCCACCAACAGTGTATAAGTGTTTCAGTCTCTCCACAACCTCTCTAGCATTTATTATTTTGTGTTTTTTGGATTAATGCTAGCCTTGTTGAGGTGAGACAATACGTCATTGTAGTTTTCATATACATTTCTCTAATGGCTAGTTATCATGGGCATTTCTTCATGTGTCTGTTAGCTGCCTGAATATCTTCTTTGGCGAAGGGCCGGTTCATATCCTTTACCCATTTTTTAATTGGGTTATTTGTATTTTTGTTCTTGAGGTTTTGCAGTATCTTGTAGATTTTAGAGATTAGACGCTGATCGGATTTGTCATAGCCAAAAATTTTTTCCCAGTCTGTAGGCTTTTTACTCTTTTGGTGAAGTCTTTGATGAGCATAAGTGTTTGATTTTTAGGAGCTCGCATTTCTCTGGTCTCTCTTCTGGTGCTTGTGCACTATTACTTACGGTTCATATTGTGTTTATGCCATGTATTAGGGCTCCTAGCATTGTCCCTATTTTTTCTTCCATGATCTTTATTGTTCTTGATTTTATATTTAAGTCTTTGTGCATGGTTTTTGTGCATGGTTTGAGGTATGGGTCTTGTTTCAGATTTTTGTAGATGGAGATCCAGTTATGCTATTACCATTTGTTAACTAGAGTGTCTTTTCCCCAATTAACAGAGTTTGGGCCTTTGTCAAATACAAGCTGCTTATAGGTGGATGAATTTATGTCTGGATTCCCAATTCTGTTCTGTTGGTCTATGTATCTGTTGTTGTACCAGTACCAGGCTGTTTTGACTACCGTGGTGATATAATAGTTTCTAAAATCAGGTAGTGTGAAGCCTCCCACTTTGTTCTTCTTCTTGAGTAATGCTTTACTTATTCAGGGCCTCTTCCCTTTCCATATGAAGTTGGTGATTTGTTTCTCCATCTCAATAAAAAATGCCGGTGGAATTTGGATAGGGATCGCATTGTATCTGTAGATCGCTTTGGGTAGAATTGACATTTTCACAATGTTGAGTCTACCTATCCATGAGCAAGGTATGTTTTTCTACTTATGCAGGTCTCTTTTGGTTTCTTGCAGTAGTGTCTTGTAGTATTCATCATATAGGTCTTTTACATCTCTGGTTAGATTTATTCCTAAGTATTTTATCTTCTTGGGGGCTATTGTAAATGGTATTGATTTGGTGATTTCCTCTTTGAGGTTCTCTTCGTTGGTGTGAAGGAATCCAACTGATTTTTGTATGTTTATCCTGCATCCTGAAACTTTGCTGAAATCTTATATTAGTTCCAGTGGTTTTCTTGTGGATTCTTTGGGGTTTTTCTGTGTATAAGATCATATCATCTGCAAAAAGAGATACTTTGACTTCTTCCCTACCAATCTGGATGCTTTTATTTCTTTTTCTAGCCTAATTGCTCTGGCTAGGACCTCCAGCACAATGTTGAGTAAGAGTGATGATAAAGGGCATCCTCGTCTCGTTCCTCTTCTCAAGGGGAATGCTTTCAAAGTCTCTTCATTTAGGATGATGTTGGCTCTTGGCTTTGTAAAAAATGCTTCTAATTATACTGAGGAATTTCCCCTCTATTCCTATTTTGCTGAGAGTTTTTATCATGAATGGGTGTTGGACTTTGTCAAATGCCTTTTCTGCATCGATTGATAAGATCATGTGGTTCTTTGTCTTTTGTTTTATTTATGTGATGGATTACATTGATTGTTTTTCTCATCTTCAACCATCCCTGCATACCTGGCATAAATCCCATTTGATCATGCTGATTTTATCTTTTTTAATATGTTGTTGAATTCTATTGGCTAGAATTTTGTTGCGGATTTTTGCGCATATGTTCATGAGGGATATTGGTCTGTAATTTTTTTTTTGTGGTGTGTTTACCTGGTTTTAGTATGAGGGTTATGCTGGCTTTATAGAATGAATTTGTGAGTATTCCATCCTTTTCTATGCTCTGGAATACCTTTAGTAGTAGTGCTGTTAACTCTTCTCTGAAAATTTGGTAGAATTCTCCAGTGAAGCCATCCGGGCCAGGGTTTTTTTTTGTTGGGAGTTTTTTAATTACCTTTTCAATCTCTTCTTTTGTTATGGGTTTATTTAGTTGTTCTACCTCTGTTTGTGTTAGTTTAGGTAGGTAGTGAGTTTCTAGGAATTTGTCCATTTCCTATAAGTTTTCAAATTTGTTAGAGTACAATTTTTCATAGGATTCTGTTATGATTCTGTTAATTTCAGTTGGGTCTTTTGTGATATCACCCATCTCATTTCTTATATGGGTTATCTGCTTCCTCTCCTGTTTTTCTTTTGTCAGTTTGGCCAATGGTTTATCAGTTTTGTTGATCTTTTCGAAGAACCAGCTTTTGGTCTTCTTAACTCTTTCAGTTGTTTTTCTATTCTCTATTTCACTTAATTCTCCTCTAATTCTTATTATTTCCTTTCTTCTGGCACCTGAGAGCTTCTTTTGCTGCTCTCTTTCTACTTGTTCCAGTTGTAGGGTTAATGTTTTGATTATGGCCCTTTCTTCTTTATGGATGTGTGCATTTATTGCTATAAACTGACCTGTGAGCACTGCTCTTGCTGTGTTCCAGAGGTTCTGGTAGGATGTGTTTTCATTCTCGTTTGATTCTATGAATTTCTTTATTGCATCCTTAATTTCTTATATAACCCAGTAGTTTTTGAGCAAGGTGTTGTTCAGTTTCCATGTGTTTTCCTTGTCTTTTCTGTTGTTGATTTCTACTTTAATGGCTTTATGGTCAGAAAAGATGCTTTGCAATATTTCAATGTTTTGGATTTCGTTAAGGCTTACTTTGTGGCCTAATATGTGGTCTATTCTGGAGACTGTTCCATGTGAGTTGGAAAAGAAAGTATACTTGTCTGCTGTTGGGTGGAGAGTTTGGTATATGTCTATGAGATCAAGTTGGTTGATTGCAGCATTTAGCTCTTCTGTGTTCTTGATGAGCTTCTTTCTGGATGTTCTGTCCTTCACCAAAAGTGGTGTGTTGAAGTCTCCTACTACTATTGTGCAGCTGTCTATCTCTCTTTTCAGTGCTGTCAAAGTTTGCTTTATGTATTTTGGAGCCCTGTCATTGGTGGGTAAATATTTACTATAGTTATGTCCTCCTGGTGTATTGACCCTTTAATCATTACACAGTGTCCTTTTTATCCTTTGTGGTGGATTTTACTTTAAAGTCTATTTTGTCAGAGATTAATATTGCCACTCCTGCTCTTTGTTGAGTGTTATTTGCTTGATATATTTTTTTCCATCCTTTGAGTTTTAGTTTGTTTGTGTCTTTAAGTCTAAGGTGTATCTCTTGTAGGCAGCATATAGATGGATCGTGTTTTTTTATCCAATCTGCCACTCTCTGTCTCTTTATTGGTGCATTTAATCCATTTACATTCAGCATAATGATTGATAGGTATGAGTTTAGTGCTGTCATTTTGATGTCTTTTTTTGTGTGTTGTTCACAGTTTCTTTGTTCCACTTAATTTTCTGTGCTGAGTCATTTTTCTTTATGCAATTTCTTTTCATCTTTTTTATTGTTGTTGATTTTGTGTTTGCTAAGTCTTTATATTTTTCTAGTTTTTTATTTTGACTTGTAGGATTTTTAGTTTACTTTGTGGTTACCTCAATATTTACTTCTATTTTTCTAAATTTATACCAGTCTTCTATTTGTTTATATAGCCTTGACTTCCAATCCATATGAAAAATCTACCTCTACATTTTTTAAGTCCCTCTTTTTTGTTTGAATGTGGTCGTCTTTTACATACTGATATCTGTTTCCCTATTTTCCGTGTTTTAGCTTTGATTTATTTTTGTGACTTCCCCATTTGGGTTAATATCTGGTTGCTCTGTCCTGTGTTCTAGTCTTGGGTTGTTAACTGATGTTACTGATTTTCTACCTGGAGGACTCCCTTTAGTATTTCTTGTAGTTTTGGGTTGGGGTTTGCAAATTCCCTAAACTTCTGTTTATCTGGAAATGCCCTAATTATGCCATCATATTTGAGAGACAGTTTTACTGGATATGTAATTCTTGGCTGGCAATTGTTTTCCTTCAAGGCTTTATATATGTTATCCCATTGCCTTCTAGCCTGCATGGTTTCTGCTGAGTAGTCCAAACTCATTCTTATTGACTCTCTTTTGTAGATGACTTTTTGTTTCTCCCTAGCCACTCTTAAAATTCTCTCTTTATGTTTGGTGTTGGCAAGTTTGATTATAATATGTCTTGGTGACTTTCTTTTGGGGTCTACCTTATGTGGGGTTCGATGAGCATCTTGGATAGATATCCTGTCATCTTTCAAGATATCAGAGATGTTTTCTACCAACAAATCTTCAACAATTCTCTCTGTATTTTCTGTTTTCCACCCCCCATCTAGTACTCCAATCACTCATACATTATTCCTCTTGATAGAGTGCCACATAATTCTTAGGGTTTCTTCATTTTTTTAATCCTTTTATCTGGTTTTTCCTCAAATAAGTTGGCTTCAAGTGCTTTATCTCCAATCTCACTAATTCTGACTTACATTGCTTCAGTTCTGCTCCTATGACTTTCTATGGAGTTGTCTAATTCTGAAATTTTATTGTTAATCTTCTGGATTTCTGTTCGCTGTTTTTCTATGGATTCTTGCAGCCTGTTAAATTTGTCATTATGCTCTACTCTAATCTTTTCAATTTCTTCTATTGCATGTTCTGTCTTTTGCTTAATTTCCTTCCTAATTTCTTGAAGAGTTCTGTATATTAATCTTTTGTATTCTGCCTCTGGTAATTCCAAGAAATTTTCCTCCTCTGGAAAATTTCTAGATTCTTTATTTTGGGAGCTTGCTGAAGCCATCATGGATTGCCTCTTTATGCGATTTGATATTGACTGTTGTCTCCAAGCCATCAATCAGTTTTTATATTTATTTATTTTATGTTTGCTTACTGTGTCCTAGCTTCTTGTTTTGTTTTGATATGCCCAAATAGGCTGCTCATATAAGCTACTTTGATTATTGGCACCTTTGAAGCTCTAATGTTCTGTCACCAGGTGGTTAGATCTGTTACTAGGCATATGAGCTCAGGAGTCTGCCTGTTTCTCCTGTATGGATTCAGCTCAGGTGACCAGGTAGATAGACACCAAATGTGCGGTGTAGGCTGTCACTTACAGTCCTAGACAGGCATAGGTGATTGATGTAGGCACAAGCATCTGGCTGCAGTGTGGGGACACACTCTGAGCAAGGGAAGGGGCTGACGGCCACCCCTGAGTGTCCAGGAGGAAGGCATGTCCCTGTTTCCTAGAGTGCGTAGGTAGGTGGATTTTGCAGCTGGACTATGAGCACCTAATGCTGTTTTTCGTAAGGACTGGGGGGCATCTCTTATTCATGGGCCCCATCACAGGTGGCTATGTGGCATGGGTGGAACCACTAGTCCTCAGGCCCCTGATGTGGGTAGATGAAGATGCTGCTTAATGGGCAGAGCAGTGTCCAATGTCAAGAACTGACCACTTCTCAGCTGAAAAAGTTGAAGTTAGACTTCTGGTATATACCCTGTTGTACTGCGGTAATGAGGGCCTACACTGTTGAGATGGGCCCAAACAAGTCTATGCAGGGAGAAAGGCACTCAAAATCCATGGATCCCTTATGCCTGTGCCTAGGCAAAGGAACTGTGCCTACCCTGGTTTCCTGGCTTAGGGGAGCCAGCAGTTTATTTTTTCCTCTGTTGGTTAATTTGTTCACTCTCCAAGGCAGGGAGAATGGCTCTGAGCTTGTGACAGATCTTATTTCCAGCCCAGGGGACTCAGCAATTGCTGAAGCTGGTTTGGGACCCAGGACAGAGCAGGGAGCGGGGAGGTAAATGGGAGAGAGGTTTCTCCCTAAGAGGGGCATTTTTGATCTGCATGGTAAGCTGTACGGGAGTACTTATATTTCGCAGATGAGGGCTGCTTCTCACTGGTTCCGGGTGGCTGTGTAGACTATCCGGCACTGGGTCTCTCGTGGTGCAGAAAAAGTGCCTCCCAAGCATCTCTGCTTGCCTGCCTCACTGCTCACCAAGGAGCTGCTCAGGCCTGAGGGTCTCAGGCTTTCACCGGGTCAGGTCTGGCAACTCCTCCCTGCTTCCAAACCGTCTCTCCCTCCCCCTGCCACTCAGTCCAGTTCCTCAACTCTACCTTTGATGTTCAGGGCTCCCAGGTTGCCATATATAATCAAATCATTTGTTTTTTTTTTATCTTTGTGGTAAGAGGGTCCACCGGAAGCATCTGACTACTCTGCCATCTAGGCCCCGTCTGAAACATGCACTTTATTTGCAGCTAGTTCCTTGATTCAGCCCTTTTGAAAAATACACGTATGTTCAAAATATCCTGAGGCATGTGGTGTTTAATGTTGCTGCTAATTTAACAAAATGTAGTGTGGTCCAAAATATGTGAATGTCATGGTGAATCTTCTCCTAACACTATTTCAGCAAATTGTTTAAATTTAAATGTGCGCTTATTCAACCAACAATGAAAGTATAGGGAAATGTTAATCATAAAAGAGGTAATGTCGAGGTTGATACCTTGATTTATAAAAAAGTTTACTTGCTTTTGAAAGGGGTCACTACTGAAGTAAGCTCTCTATTCATCTCCAAATGTTTACATTTACTAAAATGACACTTGGTAATCTATGAGAGGAGCCCTGGTGGCACAGTGGCTAAGAGCTTGGCTGCTAACCAAAAGGTCAGCACTTGGAATCCACAAGCTGCTCCTTGGAAACCCTACGGGCAGTTCTACTCTGTCCTATAGGGTCACTCTGAGTCAGAATAGACTCAACAGCAACGGGATAATCTATGAGGAGCACACTCTATATCTGTTGCATGAAGAGTGAACACACACTGTGTTCCATGCTGCCAAGTGTGTGGTCTCATTCCTCCAGAGAATGTTAGGTGTGGCTGTGTACACTAGTGGATTTTCCTATTGAGCTGGGTCCAGAAACAGTGAAATACAAAAGTGTTGTCTCAGAGTTTCAAACTTAACAAAAAGAATCAACTCCCTAAATTGGGGCAATTGGCTATCCATTTGGAAAATAGTAAATTTAATTCATGCCTTACACCACTTTTGAAAACAAGTTCCAGATGGATTAAAAATCTAGAAGCGAAAGAAAAACAAAGTAAACTATGGAAGTGTTAAATGAGTATATAATAGAACATGATTATAATCTTAGGACAGGACAGGCCTTCTAAAGGCACTAAAAGCAAAACTTCTAAAAGAAAATGTTAAAACATTTTTTAACATAAAAACTTTTGCAAGAGGAAATATACCATAAGTGAAGCAAAAAAGCAGATGGCAGATGGGGAGAGAATATTAGCAACCTAATTAAAGGATTAAAGGAGTCATACGAGTTGAATAAGAAAATCATTAATAATCTGGTAGGAAAAAAATGGGCAAAATGTTAAAGAGGCAATACTTAGGAAGGAATGCAGCTGGTCAATACCTCTTCCAGAAGACAGTCAATCTTAACATCAATCAAGGAAATACAAATTTAAATAGTAAGATAACATTTTTTGTACTCATCAGATTGGCCAAGAATATTAAAGTTTGATGATACTAAATGTGGACAAGGATGTTCAAGTAACCTCATAAATTACTAGTGAGAATGTAAATTGGGACAGTCACCTTGGAGAGCAATTTGAAAGCATCTATTAAAATTGAAAATGTGGATATTCTGTGACCCAGCAATTCAGCTCCTGGGTATCTACCTTATAGAAACATTCACTTGTGTGCACAAAGAGGCATGTATAAACATTTTTGTTTTAGAATTGTTTGTAATTGGGAAAAATTAGAAATGACTTAAATGCTTATTAATAAGGTGGTAGTTATTTAAAATAGTTAATAGAATCTGGTAATCATATTTCAGAATATTATGCAGTACTTAAAAAAAATGATGAAGTAGATACCTATACACTGTTTTGAAACTTCACCAAGACATATTTTACAAAAACCAAGCTGAAGAAGGCTATGCACAGGAAAATTTTAGAAACTGCACAGTACAAAAATATCCTCTATGGCTACATATATATTTTCTTTTTTTTTTTATAGAAAAAAGTCTAGATATATCACAGTTCTCAGAACTGAGAAGAGAGGTCATAAATGAGGACAAAGGATGGAGGGAGGGGGTTGTCAAAGGGGTCTTAAACCTTCCCTGCAATGTTAATTGTAATGTTCTAATATTTTAGAATGAGAATGTATTTACATATTACTTATGTAATTAAAACATTAGCTTTTTAAAGTCAATTTCCTCTTCCCTCTTTCGCCATAGTTGCCCATCTCCCCTTCTCACCACCTTCTCCTGAAGGATAGTAATCAGGGCCATGGGGCCATTCACATTCACAGCCTCCCAGTAAAACTTTCCAGGAGAACCTCCCTTTAAATCAGGGCTTCTGAAAATACATGTTCTCACCATGAACCTCCGGGAAAATGCTATAGGAGGCACCTGAGGTTAAATCAATACAGTATTGGAGTGTGATTTGGTAAGGGAATTTATGGTAAGAGAAAGTCCCTGTTAGCATTAGAGGAAAAAGTCACTTTCCATTATCTTCCAATACTACATAATATGCACACAGTATTTTAAATGTATTACCTTAATATTAATGGCCAGCATTTATTGTTTGTATCCTTACTACATGGGCAGCACTCCCTAAACATTTTAAAATAGGTTCTCTCATTTAATCCTTAAAACCCTACCTTTGAGGTAATTGAAGTAATCAAACTTAAATCATACAATTTTATCACTAAATTTGATATAAAACAACATTATATCAACACTGCAAGAGATTTAAAACAAACCAACGTCCCCATTACCCTTGCTCTTTAAACACAAAAATGGTTTGTATTTTAGGAGTTCCTTTCTAGGCTATATCTGTAAGTTTACATATTTTTCTGTTGTCATCAAAGGGTTTATACATACATCATTTCACTCAGCATACCTGTTATGTACTCTTCATAATTTTCATTTTAATGGCTAGTCAACGTTACATTTAGTTATAATTTACTACCCATTCCACTGTTACAGACATCTAGGTCATTTCCAACTTTTTGTTATCATAGATAATGTAGAGTAAAAATTTTCATACATATAATTTTTTTTAAAACTTATCTCTCTGGGATAAGTTCTCAGAGGTATTACTAAAGACCACATGGTACAAGCAATTTTTATGACTATTGATCAAAATTGCTCAATAGCTTTCCAAAGCCTTGTGCCAATTAACGATGCTACCAGCAAGTATAAATATACTGGTTTCACTACAGCATTGTCAGCATGGGGTAATTTCAAGGTTTTTGCCAATTTAAAAGCTTTAGAGGGGGGTTCCTCAGATCTACTAAGACTCCTTGGTGAGCAGATTGAAAATAAGAGGACACGGATTATTTTTCCCAGCTGTCTTCCATTGTCTTCCTCTAGGAATAGCACCCTGAGTTGCTCTGATCTCTCAGTCCATGTGATTCGATGGGACCCCACCCTCACCCCCACCCCCTCTCTCAGATACAAGAGGTCAGCATGTGACTCAGCCTGGTCACTGGTCAATCACTTTCTCCCTCTCTCTCTCTCTCTCTCACACACACACACAAATGGATTCAACAAAAGAAGAGTTAAGAGGATAGCATGAGAGTAAGTCTTGGTGACAGTATTTGAGCCCCTGGATCCAGCAGGACCTGATGCCAAACTATTTGGATTCAGGGCCACTATTTAGGGTTGAATGGAATACATGGGTAGCGCAAGCAGTTAAGTGCTTGGCTACTAACAGAAAGGTGGGTGGTTTGAGTCTTCCCAGAGGCACCTTGGAAGAAAGACCTGGCAATCTACTTTTGAAAGGTCATAGCTATGAAAACTCTATGGAACACAGTTCTACTCTGACACATATGGGGTCACCATGAGTTGGAATCCACTGCATGGCAACTTTTTTTTTTTTAAATGTAGGATCGAACAGTCTATGGACTGCCAAGAGTTCCCAGCCAAAAGAGTAAATGGGGGCTGAAATCCATTCTGCGTATCTGAGCACAGGGCTGCATCCACCTAGAGGAAGGGGATGTTACTGTTTTGTCACACAGAGCTCCCACTGATTGCCAAGCCAGGTGCTCACTCAGAAGGAGCCCCTTTTTCTATTTCTCAGAAGGCTCTGTGTAGGCTGCCAGTGCTTTGCAGTTATGGGAATCAATAAATCCCCCCTTTATTTGTCAGTTTGAGGTTTGTTTCTGTCACTTGGAACCAAAATAATTCTGATAAATGATCAGATCATGGAATTTTAAAACTAGGAGAGACCTCAAAAAGTCCTGAGTAGTGGTTGGACTCACTCATTTTATAGATGAAGTGACTTGGGGAGTTTAGCAATTTGCCCAAAGTCATACCACTATGTTAGTGGTGGGGCCAGGACTGAAATCCAGGTAACCTGATTCTCAAGTTAGCATTTTTCACAACAGAACATACTGCCCTCTATTTACAACCTGTGAGACCATTTCCTAAGCTCAAGTCTGAGAATCTAACACTGAGAGATGGTTTCCCTCCTCTGAGCTGCCATGTTGATAGCTGCCCCCAACTCAGTGTTGGCTTCGTGAATAGTAGTGTTTTGTGATTCAATTACTTCTACTTCCTCATGGCAGAAAGATCTAAAAAAAAAAAATAGGATGTGATTTGATAATTTTTTTATTCTGTGTAAAAAGTCAACTCAGAAAGTGCTAAAACACCACTATTAATCAGTGAATACTGCCACTAGGAAAAGTAAACATTTATACTCTTTAGCCTAGGATTTAAATAAATAAATATGTTTAGATATATTTACACCTGTCCTTTATACTATTTAGTTTGTGTGTGGCCTTTTCCCTCAACGAAGGAGAAAATTCATCACAGGTCCTCCCAGACTATAGACATGGTCTCAAAGGGAGTTAACACTGGCCTGTGATCAACTGTATGTTGAAAAGGTGTTAGTGTGTCTGCTGGCCACTCCCCTTTTGGTTTATTCTTGCTACCTACTTAGTTTGATAAGAATCTGTCTTCTGCTCTGTCTGCCTGCTGACGCTAAAAAAAGGAGGGAGTTTGAGCTTTTTGATGAACACAAATGAAAGGCTGCATGATTTCTCTGGGTTCCTGTCAAATCCTGTGATGGTCTCTTTCCAGACAGTAATTTTCTTCCACTAGCCAGCCTTCTCCCAACCCAAATTTGCCCTGTGATAATATAGAATCAGATTCTCTGCTAAATTCTATAGATTTCTTCCTGTTTTGAGGCCTTGTTTCTTTGACAGTGACCTTAGAGCAAATTACTTTTCAAGTAATCAGGCCCCTTACCTTCTGCGCATTGTAAAACCCATTAGAACAGAGCTTTCAAACTACCTCCTCCTGTTATTTCATTTTGTCAGTCAAATAACGTTCAGAGAAAAGCATGGAATGAGTGCTACTAAAGGGGAACTGCCCCTTCCTGCACTTTGGATTACATCTCTTCCTGCCTCTCTGGAACCTTCCACTATCCATTATCCCTATGTACCCATGTATCATGTCTTAATCATGTTCAAGGCTCACCCACTTAAAAAAAAAAATCGTTAATCCCAAATGCCCCTCCAGATATTGTCCTATTTTATCTCCTCCCTTCCACCCCAAATTCACTAAGAAATTATCTACATGCATCATGTCTACTTCTTCATCTTCTACTTACTCTTTATACCATGCTAAATAGGCTTTCTTCCCCATATTGGCACATAAATAGCTCTGGTAAGGGTATTAGTTAGGGAAACAGACACTCAAATGGCTCAAACACAGTAGAGCCTCCCTGAACACTCCCTGTGATTTCTGTGCTCACTCCTTCTCCTCCATCTAGTCTTTAAATGTTGAGATTCACTTGGGCTCTGTAATCGGTCCCCGTTTTGTCTCTTTCTAAACTCTTATTCATTCCCATGATTTTAAAAACCAGTATATGTGTTACTCCCATATATGCATCTTCAACCCACAGCTCTTGTCTGAGAATGATTCATAGGTTCCATTGCCTGCATGACACCTCCATTTAGATGGCCCATAGGCATCATGACTAAAACAGTAAGTTGGCTTTTCTTCCCAAACCCCACCCACCCTATCTTCTCCATCTCAGTTTCTACACTAGAAACCCAGCCATACTCCTTGAAACCTCCTCACCCTTACACTTAATTCATAAGCAAATCCTGTCTGTTCTACCTCTAAATTATGCCACATCAACTCTATTTTCTATACAACTACCACCACCCCTATTGAAACTACTGTTGTTTCTCAGCTGTTTTACTGTAACAGCTTCCTAAAGGATTTCCCTGAATCCAGTCTTGCTCACTTCTAATCTATTATTCACACTACATCCAAAATAAAGATACAAACTTCATCACATCACCCTGATGGGAAAAAAAAAAAAATTAATCATTTGTCATTATCCTTAAATCCTTACCATGATCTATAAGGCCTGGATATTTCTCTGGAATGTAAGCTTCATGAGGGCAGGTATGTTTTCTATCTTGTTCTCTATTTTATCCCCAGTGCTTAACATCATATTTGGCACATGGAAAACACTCAATAAATATATGCTGAATAAAAATGAATGATAAACAGTTACAGTACTATGCGTGGCTATTGTTTAATGTCTATTCTTTCAACTAGAAAATAAGCTCCATAGAAAGAGGAACGATGAATTTTCTTGTTCAACCCTTTCCTTATACCTCATAGCTAGAAAAAGACTCTACAGAAAATATACAAGACTTAGAAACAATGGATTGGCAGTATACGTGGCAATATAGTGTAACTGTAAGCATAGTACTGAGTGAAAGAACTATGAAAGAAAATGAGATATGTAACACAATGCCATTTATAAAAACTAAACACATGCATGCAGAACAGCAATACACATGCATGCAGAATAACAATACAAATTTTAAAAGAACGTAAACAAAAGATACACATTGAACATATCCGAATGACTGCTTATGGAAGGTAGGGGGTGGGAATGGTAGTGTGATAGTTAAGGTTGTGTGTTAACTTGGCTGGGCCATGATTCTCAGTGGTTTGGCAGTTATGTAATGATGTAGTTTGGTAGTTATGTAGTGATGTAATTTGGCAGCTGTGTAATGATGTAGTCATTTTCCATGATGTGTTATGATGTGATCAACCAATCAGTTGTAAGAGGAGTTTCCTTGGGGGTGTGGCCTACATCCAATATATATATGGACAACCTGGCAAAACTTGCTTGCTTACTCTGGGTCCTGCATATGGCTTGTCATCATCTGACCTCAGGTTCTTAGGACTTGAGCCAGCTGCCTGCTGTATTGACTGCCAGTCTTGGGATTTGACAGACTCCACACCTGTGAGCTAGCAGCCTGCCATCTTACCTGATGATCTTGGGTTTGTCAGCCCCTGCAGCTATGTGAGTCAGGAAAACCTACAGCCTGACACCTGACCCACGGACTTGGGACTTGCCAGCCTCTACAACTGCACGAGCTATTTCCTTGAGATAAATCTCTCTCTGTACGCTTCACTGGTTTTGCTTCTCTAGAGAAGCCAGCCTAAGACAGGTAGTAAGATCAAATAAAAAAAATAAAACCCCTAAATTAAAAAAGGGGAAAATATTTGCTAAATGAATGATGAATGGATTCTGCAGGTGGTATGAAACTCTAAGGTGAATATGAGCGAATTTTTAAGAAATAACAAAACAGAAAACTGAGGGAATTCATATAAATCAGAGCTTCAAACTAGTCCATTCCAGTTCAACCTCCTGTTGGGAATTTGCATTTGCACCCCCCAGATATACTAACTGAGAATCTACGTTTTAACAAAATCCCTAGGTGATTCTTATGTATACAGTATACATAAGATTCAGTATTATCTGGGGTGGAAATGCAAATTCTCAGCAGGGGGTTGAACTGGAATGAACTCGTTTGAAACCCTGATAAAAATCCATTTGTCAGTGGGGCATTCCCTTCAAGTTTTTAGGAATAAAGATAGAAATAGGGCAGCAATGGCTGGTATTTATAAAAAAACAAAATCCCTTAGCAGAGACAAAATAGAAAAATTCTGATTTTCATTGAAATCACACATTTCAAATAAGAATGAAAAGTTGTCCACTACTTCCTAAAGGAAAAAAGTCCTTGAGGGAAAACTCCATTTTCCTTCCCTCTTGTTTATACTATTTAGGGATGATCAAATTGTAATATCCTTAGAAAGGTAATTTCCAATCTAATTTTGCTGATCTCTAGGAAAGCTCCAGGCATGTCACTAAATTCTTAAAATTTATTTTAACCCACTTTAATTAGGACATATAAATATATGTCTTGTAGCACTTCTGGGAGAAAAATGGATTATCACATCAAATTAATGAGGCTAGGCATGAGAAGTGGAGGACCGTTATCTTAGAATGAAAACCTCAGGCTCTGTATGATGTAGTTTAAAGATTTTAAGCCATTGTAAATTTTAGCCTAAGGTCAAGGTCATCATATGATATTCAGTTTGAGAATCACAGGCTCATGACTCCAGCACCTAGAGCACTGGAACTGCCAGGGCAAAATTAAAAAAAAATAAACCTTAACAGGTGTTAATGAACAAGGAAGAAGTAAGAAGTATTTTATTAAAGAAGGGCAACCTCACTATACGCGTACAAACACACACACACACACACACACGCATGCACTTTGTTGTATGGTTTGAATTAGACTAATGTAGCTCTGAAAACTTTATACAACTGCAACTTTCCTTATGAAATTTACTATTTGGTAACTGCAGCTGTGTTACATAATTGATCATGAAATATTTATAAATTTGGGGGATTTGATTTCCAAATTTCAGTGAATCTCACATATCAATTTAATTGCAATCATAAACTTGACTTTAGTATCTAGATTACTACATCCTATATTTCTTGAGCATATTAACAGTTCCACAATTTTCATTTCTAAATAGAGGAAAGAGTAAGTATTAACAAAAGCTCAGATCCCACTGATAAAATATGACCAACACATTCCATAGTGATACCCATGAGTATTTTTACTTACTGGCAAGAACTAGCTTGCCACAGGTGGTTTAACTAGGTAATAATAACTATCACTTCTTGAGCACAAACAGTTTGGCTGCTAATTGAAAGGTTGGCGGTTCAAACCTACCAAATGGCTCTTTGGGAGAAAGACCTGGTGATTTGCTCCTGTAAAGATTACAGCTCAGAAAACTCTATGGGGCAGTTCTCCTCTGTCACATGGTGTTGCTATGAGTAGAAAACAACTCGATGTCACCTAACAACAACATATGTGCCAGGTTGGGCTAGTCAGGATAGTCTATGTCGGTGGTTCTCAAACTTGAGTGTACATCAAAATCATCTGGAGGGCTTGATAAACTCAGATTGCAGGGCCTCCTCTCCAGAATTTCTGAGTTAGCAAGCAGGTCAGGGATGAGACCTGAGAATTTGCATTTCTAACAAGTCCAAGGTGATGCTGATGCTGCTAATCTGGGGACCACACTAGAGAACAAGAAGGAGAACGACTGGTCTATGCTATGCTTCAGTAGGAAATAAGCTCCAAAATTTCCGTTGCTCAACACAACATAGTTTTGTTTCTTGTTTTCACAAAGCCCCATGTGGGTTGGTAGCTCTCCTCCGTCTTATAGCTATGCCCCTCGGTACATGTGGCCTCCAAGGTAGCTGCAACCTAGCAAAAGAGGGATGGAAGAAGTACTGAACTGCCTCAATCCACCTGTGACATGAGTCACCTTGACTTCCAGTCCATTGACTGGAGCTTGTCATAGGAGCCCCTGGATAGTCCAGGAACATTGTTTCTGCCACTCAAGTGCTTTACATTCATTGTCTTTACTCTTCACAACACTGAAAGAGAGATGTTTGTACATGGGATTCAGAGATGAGGAGACTGAGGCTCAGAAAGACTATCTTCACAGGCTACACAGCTAATAGGTAAAGCTTGGAGCCAGGATTTAAATCCTTGCCTGTCTAACCCTAGAGCTGGTGCTCTTGTCCTTCAAAACACTATTTTGAATGTGCTGAACTGGCTAATTCAGCCCAAGGGTTGGCATGGAGTAGTCTGCCTAAGAAATTTATCCAGTATCAATAGAACAGGCTCCGTAGTTGAAGGTTTGTGGCAGACTCCTTCCACAACTCCTTTTCTATGTATAGTGTGCAACTTGAGAATTCCTCAAAGCAGAATGAAATCGTTTGTGTATTTTTACAGTGCCCCGGTGGTAGCTAGCTATTTTGAGGAAAGGGATACTGAAGAACAGAAAGAAGTATTTAGAGAAGAAACCACTAAAAGATGGCTGAAAAAAGACTATCACAAGTCACCACAGATTCATTTCTCAATAAGAAATGCTGATGAGAAATTGAGAATGCCCAGTTCTTAGTCTAGTCTGTCATTTTAAGAAGTGTACTGCCATGCACCTCTTTTTCGTCTCCCTCTATCCTCAGCTTTACTGGACCACAAATACTCATTTTATGTTTTAATACAAAACTTAATTGAGTGAATTAGAACATGGTCATACCTACATGTATAAACCCTTATTAGCTCTTCAATTCTAGGAATACATTAGTTCTTTCACACTACATTAGTTGACTCTCAATTCTTGATGAGCCAGGGGTTAATTATCCTATTTGTGGATTGTGTGGTTTCTGCCTTTTTTTTTTTTTTTTTTTTTTTATCAGTTTATTCCTTTCTCTTGGTTGTTTTGCTTTATAAAAGGAACTTTCAAAAGAAATCAATATGATAAGGAAGTTAAAGCAAAATTCATTTCTTCCATCCACCTAACCATCTTTGTAGAAGCTCTAGTCTGCATCTTTCTAGTAGTTCTTCTAAGAGAGTTAGTTGGTAAAGAGGTCTGACATATTGGCTGAAAATTTAAAATTTTGTGAATTTGCTTCATCCTTTGGGTCCCTGGGTGGGGCAAATGGTTCACGTTCGGCTACTAACTGAAAGGTTGGCAGTTTGAGCCCACCCAGCGGTGCCACAGGAGAAAGCCTTGGTGATCTGCTTCCATAAAGATTACAGCCAAGAAAACCCTATGGAGCACAGTTCCATTCTGTAATATGGGTTGCCCTGAGTCAGAATCGACTCAATGGCAATGAATTTTAACGGGTTAGTACTGTTCATATTTGGAATATAATAAAATAACATAATCTAATCTAATATAATATATTTATAATACCTATTTACCAGTTCTATCATTCATAGCTGAAATTTCATGTTAGTTACTATATATGATTTATATTTGTGTTTATTTCCTTGAGGGAAGGTCTATAGAAATTTCTGATATACCGCTGATCCTTATTATTCACAGATTCCTCATTTGCAAATTTGGCTACCCACTAAAATTAATTTCATAACCCCAAATAAATACTCACAGCACTTTTGTGGTTATTTGCAAACATGTGCAGAATGGCAAAAAATTTGAGTCTCCCAATGCACATGTTCCCAGCTAAGGTTGAACAAGGGGACACTCTTCCTCTTGTTCCAACTTTTATACTGTAAACAAGTGTCTTTTTTGCAGTCTACTTAGTGCCACATTTTTTGCATTTTTGTGCTTTTTGTTGGTGATTTCTCTGTTTAAAATGGTTCCCAAGTGTAGTGCTGAAAAGCTGTCTGATGTTCCTAAGTGCAAGAAGCTTGTGATGTGCCTTATGGAGAAAATACGTTTTTTAGATAAGTTTTTTCAGGCATGAGTTATAATGTTGTTGGCCATGAGTTCAATGTTAATGAATCAGTAATATATATTAAATAAGAAATGCATATAAAACAAGAATGTGTATTGAGTGAGTGATAAAAATGTGTGACCAGAGGCTCACAGGAAACTAACCCTCTAGTTCCTCTAGGATCAGTGGTTTTGTATTTGTTAATTCAGTGTTCCTGGCGACTTTATAAAATATATTTACTGTGAATAACAAGAATTAACTGTAATACCCTCAATATGAAAAAGACCAAAAATTAGAAATAGCTTAAAGTTCATAAACAGTTTTCAACATAAGTTCAAAGAATCAGTAACTATGTCAAAAAAATATTCAACTTCACCAAATGACCAAAGATATGAAAATTAAAACAAAAATGAGATGCCATTTATTACCCGTTCAAATTTTAAAAATGATAATATAAAGTGTTGGAGAAGATGTGGGCAAACAGGACTCCTGTATATCAATGGGAAAAGTATTAATCAATACAAACATTTTGGAGAACATTCTAGAAATAGCTAGTAAAGTTCAGTTTTTACACACCCTAAAACCTAAAGTTTCCATTTCTAGATTTATTGCCCTATAACATTTCTCACATGTGTGTATAAGAGAAATGTCAAGAACGTTTACAGCAGCATTGTTCATAATAGTAAAACCAACCAACCAAACAAACAAAAAAACAATTGAAACAATGTAAATGTCTGTAAATGAAGAAAATGGTAAATAAAATATGACTTATTGAAATGCTGAAATACTAACAACAATTAATGTGAATGAACTATATCTATGTATATTAACACAGATTTTAAAAGAATGTAATACAACCCCATATATTATTATAAATACAGCAAAAAAAAAAAAAATCTAAAGTGTATTTTGCAAGGTTCTATCATTGAGGGGGTAATGAAATGACTAGGCAAGTGGAGTTTTGATATTCAGCTGCACCTACTAGGTCAGTCTAATTCCCAGTTGTGATTTGATTCCTATGGCAGTAGTGGTCCATTCTGGCTTAAGTATTGATGAAAATAATTCTAAGCCCTGAGATGGCAGGGCTCTTCAGGACAGTGATGAATCTCCAGTTATTTGATACCTCTTTGTTTACTTGATCTCCTGGGCAGAAGAATACTGGGGATACAGAAATCTACCCTCTACCCACTATTTCTTCATCAGGTATCACCTTCTCCTCCATGTTTTTCCATCTCGCCCCAAGGATATAAGTACTTTGGGAATATGCCTTTTTTACCACCTGGGCTGTAGGGAAGATGGGAGCCAATGTTGTTGTTAGGTGCCATCAAGTTGGTTCTGACTCATAACTACCCATGTACAACAGAACAAAACACTGCCTGGTCCTTTGCTATCCTCACAATTATTGTTACACTTGAGCTCATTGTTGCAGCCATTGTGTCAGTCAGCTCACTGAGGGTCTTCCTCTTATTGGCTGACCTGCTACTTTACCAAGCATGATGTCCTTCTTCAGGGACTGGTTCCTCCTGGTAACATGTCAAAGTACGTGAGACCAATAATCAATTTTATTACTTAAAAATTTGTGGTATTACAGGATGCATTAGGGTGTTTTACTGTAATATTCATTAAAGAAGTCAAGTTGAAGAACAATACACTCAAAAATTGTATGGGCTACCTATTATGCATGGAAAAGCTGCAATGCATAGAAAGGCTACAAGAGCAAAGTCATGACAGTGTGTGACTGGAGCAAAGGGGAGAAGAGCAGAGAGGGATTGGGGACAAAGGAGACTACAATATTATCTGTAGTATTTTACTTCTTTTACTTTTAGAAAAGATTCAAAGCAAAAAATGATAAAATGGAGGCATGTCGTTTGGGGTAGTAATGATCTGATGCCTCTTGGAATGTGTTGGCCTATTTTCTGACACAGTCTCAAATCCATCTCATTGTTCTGCTATAATGAAGTACTTGCCAGGGGCTCCCATGCTTCCCAGCCTTCCCTGAATGTCTCCTGAGCCAACCCCTACCCTTTCCTTGCCCGAATAGCTCCTATTTCCTCCTTTAAAACTCAGCTTGATTGTCATCTCCTCTAAACAGCCTTGATCATTCACCGCCTTCCTGCTCCTCCTACTCACCCCCCTGCCCCGCCCAGGACTGTGCAAGGCTGCCTTATTGAGCTGTATCACACTGTATTACGCCTTTTACTTCTGAGTCCCTAGCACTGAGCACACTTCCCAGCACAAGGAATAATGAGTGAATGAAGCAGGTTGATTTAACTGATGGCACTAGGATTCATTTGAGGTGGCCAGAGCAGTGAACTGGTGCACAGGGAGCTTAAGAAGGTTACACACTATCCTTTCATACATTTTTTGAAGGCTCATTAGTATTTTAAAGAAAATTGTTGTTATTCAAGTGCAAAGAATCTCTGAAAGAAATAAATACACCATTTCACCAGAAACAGAAATGTCAACTGAGATCCAGTTTACTAATTGGGCTTATAACTTTTTTAAGGTCTATTTCTGGTACCAATTAAATTCTCAGCTTTTTTATTTAGTTTTTCTCTATTCTTTTTTCATGTGGGAACCATCCTTTAGTTTAAAAATCAAGGACTTAAATATTGACCTAAATTTTTCTTGGGGTTGAATTTTCTTTACAGCCTTGATCACAACTAGACAGACTTATTTAGTCACATAACTTGAGAAAATTATTCCAAGTATACATTCTGTACATGGACACTGAACTATTGATAACTGCCCTGTTGGCAGGATCTTTTCTTTGAAGTGTTACTAAATGGTAGGAGTGATATAGTCCAGAACAATTCTGAACTTGTATACAGAGGACTTTTTTGTATGGGGTCAAATCAAAAGGCTTCTTCAAATATTGATGTATTTTAAGTGTTAGCAATCAGGGCCATTGTCCCATCACAGAAATAGGTCCAATTCCATTACTATTACTGCTGCTACTATTATTCCTATTGCTACAACTACTATCTACTAGTTCTACCCCACTGACTACTATATTCATACATACACACATGTGCACACATACACACAACTTTATAGGCACCCTGATTTTGTTACAGTGGGGTCTGGTTGTTCTAAGTATTCAATCGTACACTCATTTATTCAACCAAAGTCCATCGAGTGCTTACTCCCTCCAGGTACTCTTTTAGGTACGAGAGATTCAGAGGTGAGCAAAGTCAAGGGCCTGCCCTCATGAAGTTTGCATGCTATTGCATGAGACAAGCAAGCAAGCAAGCAAATGAGAAAACAATGTAATTTCCAATAGAAACGAGTGCTATGAAGAGAAATAAAGCAGAGTAAAGGGATTGAAGGTGACCTGGTGGGGAGTAGAGAGAGGTTATTTTAGATAGGGAGCTCAGGGAAGGTCCCTTTGAGGATCTAATCTTTAAGTAGAGACCTGAGTGACTTGAGTGAGCCAGTGGAAGTCCTGGTGGAAGACTCTCCCAGGCAGAGGAAAGAGCAAGTGTAGAAGCCCTTTGGCAGGACCCGCTTGCACATGTGTGGGGACAGAGAAAGGGCCAGTGAGGCTGGTGCAGAGTAGGCAAGGGGCATGAGAAAAGGCAGAGGTGGAGGTCCTAGAGGAAGGCCAGGACCGGATGTGTGGGCTTTGCAGGTGTACCCCATATAACAGTTTGGGATTTTACTCTGAGTGGTATGGGGAGCTACTAAAGGGTCCTGAGAGGGGGCAGGTACCTTCTCATCTGGTTCTAGAAATCAGTGTACTTCTAGAAATTCCATTCTTATTAGGGGCTTTTGGAGCAAACAGAGCCACTTCCCAGGCTCTTTAGAAAATCAGCCAATGAAGTCAGTAAGTTCTAAACCAGACAGAAAAGAATGAGATGACTAGTGCAGCCTTCTCCCTCCTCTACCCTCTGAATCTTGTTTTGTGGAGAGTGGTTGGGTATTTGAAGAGTGAGGTGGGAAGGAATGTCAAAAATGATACCTTTTAAGTCTTCCAACCCAAGAACATGGACCATCTTTCCATTTATTTAAGTCTTCTTTAGTCTCTTTCAGCAGTGTTTTATAATTTTCATTGTATAAGTCCTTCATGGCCCTGGTTAGATTTATTCCTACGTATTTTGTTCTCTTAGATGGCATTGTAAATGAAATTGTTTCCCTAATTTCCATTTCATATTTCTCTTTGCTGGTGTATAGAAACCCAACTGATTTTTGTTTGCTGACTTTGTACCCTGAAACTTTACTAAATTCCTCTGTTAATTGTAGAAGCTTTCTTGCAGATTCTTTGGGATTTTCTATATGTATATGATCATATCATCCACGAATAAAGATAATGTTATTTCTTCTTTTCCAATCTGGATACCTTTTATTTCTTTTTCTTGTCTTATTGCTCTGCATAGAACTTCTAATACAATAGTAAATAGAAGTGGTTAGAGCAGGCACCATTCTCCTGCTCCTGATTTCAAGGGGGAAGCTCTTTCTCCATTAAGTATAATGTTGGCTGTTGGCTTTTCATATATGCCTTGAATCACACTGAGGTATTTCCCTTCTATTCCAATCTTCTTTAGGGTTTTCATCAAGGAAGGGTATTAGATTTTATCAAATGTTTTTTCTGCAACCATAGAGATGACCATGTGGCTCTTTTCCTTTGTTCTATTGATGTGCTGTATTATATTGACTGATTTTCTAATGATGAACCATCCTTGCATTCCTGGAATAAATCCCACTTAGTCATGGTGTATGATTCTTTTCATATGCTATTGTATTTCGGTTTGCTAGTATTTTGTTGAGGATTTTTACATCTATATTCATAAGAAATATTGGCTTGTAGTTTCCTTTTTTTGTGGTATTTTTATCTGGTTTTGGTAACAGGGTTATGTTTGCTTCATAGAATGGTTTAGGGAGTAGTCCTTCCTTCTCTATCTTTTGGAAGAGTTTAAGTAATACTGTGGTCAATTCTTCTTTAAATGTTTGGTAGAATCCTCACTGAAGCCATCTGGTTCAGGACTTTTTGTTGTTGGGAGATTTTTGATCCCTATTAGATCTCTTCATTTGTTATGAGTCTGTTGAGACTTTCTCTTTCCCCTGGAGTCTGTTTGGGTAGGTTGTGCACTTCTAAGAATTTGTCCATTTCACCTAGGTTATCCAGTTTGTTGACGTACAGTTGTTCATAATATTCTGTCATAATTCTCTTTATTTCTTTCAAGTCAGTTTTAATGTCCCTGCTTTCCTTTTTTATTTTAATTATTTTCACCTTTTCTCTTCTTTTCTTTGTCAGTCTAGCCAAAGCGATCTATAGACTCATAGATCTATAGATTCAATGCAATCCCAATCAAAATTCTAACAGCCTTCTTTACAGAAATGGATAAAACAATCCTCAACTTTTTGTGAACTGGCAAGAGGCCCCAAATAGCTAAAGCAATGTGGAAAGAGAAGAACAAAGTAGGAGACTCACACTTCCTGATTTTAAAACATATTATACAGCTACAGTAATCAAAACAGCCTAGTACTGGTATAACAATAGACACATACACCATTAGAATAGAATTGAGAGTCCAGAAATAAACTCACACATCTACGGTCAACTGATTTTTGACAAGAATACTAAGTCCATTCAATGGGGGAAAGAAAAATCTTTTCAATAAATAGCGTTGGGAAAATTGGATTTCCACAGGCAGAAAAATGAAACAGGATCCATGCCTCATGCTATACAGAAAAACAAATTCAAAATGGATTAAGAATGAAATGTTCAAGCTAAACATACAATTTTTAGAAGAAAATGCAGGGACAATGCTGTTGGACCTAGTTTCTAGCAATGGATTATCCAATATAATAACAAAAGCACAAACAACAAAAGACAAAACAAATAAATAGAACCTGATAAATGAAAAACTTTTATTTATCAAAAGATTTTACCCAAAAAGTGAAAAGACAAGCTACCAACTGGGAGAAAAGCTTTAGAAACCATATATCCAATAAGAATCTAATAACCAAAATATATATAAATCTTAAACAATTTAACAACAAAAAGACAAATAACCCCGTCATAAAATGGGCCAAGGACTTGAACACACATTTCACAGAAGAGGACATTCAAACAGCCACCAAACACCTGAAAAGATGCTCAATATCATGAGCCATCAAAGAGATGCAAATCGAAACCACAATGAGATACAATTTCACTCCCACTATCATGGCTAAAATAAACAAACAACAACAAAAACCCAGAAAATAACAGGTGTTGTCAATGACGTGGGGAAATTGGAACATTTACCCTTTGCTGGTGGGAATGCAATACGGTATAGCTGCTGTGGAAAACAGTGTAGTGGTTCCTCAAAAAATTAAAAATAGAACTACCACATGACCCAGCAATTTCACTCCTAGGTATATACCCAAAATGCTTGAAAGCAGAAACTTGTACACCAATATTCACTGCAGTACTATTCACAATAGCAAAAAGGTGAATGCCCATCAACAGATGAATGGAGAAACAAAATGTGGTACATACATACAGTGGAAAACTACTCAGCCAGTAGTAGAAACGAACTCTTGATACATGCTACAATATGGATGGAGCTTGAAGACTTTATGCTGAGGGAAATAAGTCAATCACAAAAGGACAAATCTCGTATGACCTCACTTATATAAAAACACAAGAAAAGGCAAATGAACAGAGACCACAGTTTACTAGTGGTTACCAGGGGCGGGATAGAGGGGGAAGGGGGAGGTAAATAGTGATGGAAAAATCACATTGATTAAGCGTAAGGTTGCACAGCCAGTTATTTCGTAACTGATGTCAATAAGTTGTACCCCTGTAAAAAGTTGAACTGGCAAAAGTTATGTGATAGATATTTTTATAAAAAAAAAAAAAAGAGTAGTTGCTGGGACTGCTTATGTACAACCAAAAACCTCACGAGACATCCCAGTTAATTGGCCTAGTAACATGTTTAGTGCTTCTGTTCTACCTCCCAGTTCATTGCGTAGTCCTGGGGTCTTAAAAGCTTGTAAGTTGTCATCCAAGGCATGACAATTGGCCTCTATTTACCTGGAGCAACAGAGGAAGAAGGAGAGTCAGTAGTAGGAGGGGGATATGGAATGCATGGCTAATTGCCTCCATGAACAACTGCCTCGTTTGCCATGAGACCGGAAGAACTGGATGGTGCCTGGCTACAATTACTGAATATTTTGATCAAAGATTCTATACAAGAATTCTGGTCAAAAGGGGGGAAATATAGAATAGAATTTCAAATTCTTGTAGACTGTAGAATTTCTGGAGCCATGGAGGCTGGATGAACCCCTGAAACTTTTGCCCTGAGATAATCTTTAAACCTTAAACCAAAATATCCCCTGAAGTCATCTTAAAACTATAGTTTAGCTAAAATAGTAAAAAATATCTGCCTTGAGCATTATGTTCCTTTAAGAACTATCTATATGAGATCAAGGGACCCTGGTGATGCAGTGGTTAAGAACTTGGCTGCTAACCAAAAGGTCAGTAGTTCAAATCTACCAACTGCTCCTTGGAAACCCTATGGGGCAGTTCTTTTCTGTTCTATAGGGTTGCGATGAGTTGGAATCAACTTGACGGCAATGGGTTAGTTTTATATATATATATATATATATATATATATATATATATACATATATGGGATCAAAGCAACAACAGCATCCTGAACAATTATATAGGTACCTTAGTAGACAGTGACTTTATGTTAATGGGGGAGGAACAACTCAGAAAAGGAGGGTGAGAATGGTTGCTCAACTTGAAGAATGTAGTCAATGTCACTGAATTGTACATGTATCAACTGTTGAATTGGTATATTTATTTATTAATAAATAAAAAGTTTACAGCTCAAGTTAATTTCTCATACATAAATTTATACACATATTGTTATGTGACATTAATTGCAATTCCTACAATGTAACAGCACACTCCCGCTTTCCACCCGGGGTTTCTTGTGTCCATTCAACCAGCTCCTGTCCCTTCCTGCCTTCTCATCTTGCCTCCAGAGAGGAGCTACCCATTTGGTCTCATGTATCTGGTTGAACTAAGAAGTACACTCTTCATGAGTATTAATTTTATGTTTTATAGTCCAGTCTACTCTTTGTCTGAAAAGTGGGCTTTGGGAATGGTTTTAGTTCTGGGTTAACAGAGAATATAGGGCCATAGTTTCAGGGGTTCTTCCAGTCTCAGTCAGACCATTAAGTATGGTCTTTTTACATGAATTTGAGTTCTGCACCCTACTTTTCTCCGGCTCCGTCTGGGACTGTCTGTTGTGTTCCCTGTCAGGGTCATCATTGGTGGTAGCTGGGCACCATCTAGTTTTTCTGGTCTCAGGCTGATGAATTGGTGCATGTTTTGCTATGTATATTCTCAATAACAGAATAAATTTAAAATAAATAAGTAAAAAAAAAAAGTGACACTTTATTAATAGATACTTTAGTAGAAGAGCCAAGATGATCTTGGATCCTTTATTTTTGTTCCTGCCACTGGTAAAGGACAAACAGGACAGGGATAGCCAAACATTGGGAGTACAAGCTTTCTGGCAAACACCTGAGAAGTGTTTATTCCATAAGATAGATTGTTCGGAGAGTTGTTCTCAATCTAATTAAAACTCACGGTCGTTCTTGTCTGTCCACCAAGATATATAGATAATTTAATGACACAAATATTTTTATAATATTGTTATAACAGTGTATCTGGTGATGTAATGTTTCCTGCAAATTAAATTGGTCTCTCATGACTTCCCTGTCACATGGCCGTCTCCTCATCACCACTTATGCTCTTCTAGAACTTTTTTGTAGTAATATTTCTATGATCTAGCTGGCATTAAAATTAAGTTGGCCAATCTAGTATTCTAAGCATAATTTTTCCTATTTGAACATATAGGATTGCAGGAAAATGGCATTTTTTGGCAGTGATCTTTAAATAAAATGAAAACTGTGTGAACATAACATAGTTCACCTACCTCCAAAGACCATGTAATAATTGTTTAAAAATCAATATATTTTCCCTTTTCTTATGGAGGCTCTTTCTTTTTTTATATTATGCCAGCAGCTTAGGACCAAAAACAATAAAATTCACAGTTTTGCAGCTGCTATCCCTGCTTATATGATCTGGGGCTACAGCTAACCCTGCAGTGTTGTTTAGAGAAGAAAAAAAACCTCACTGGGAGTGTGCAGAAGACATCCTGACAGAAGTGTCATGAACTAAACCCTGTGTTCACAGCAAGACTTCATAAAGGCAGAGCATCAATCAAGGATTTAGGGGAGCAGAGAGGGAGCATTGCGTTTGTCTTGGCAGGGTCCATGTTATTACAGCAGAAGACCATGGACCAGTGTGGACCATAACCATCCTTCCTGAAATAGCCTAAGTCAAGCAAAGGGTATAATTGCCATGGTTGTAAATAAGTGCCTCAGAGAAGTCGGTATTATATCATAGGGGTTTACATACAATTATAACACTGAACAGATTTTAAAAATCAATTGAAAACAATAGAAAAAATATGAATAGATAAATCAAAAGCTGTGTTTCTGTGACCTTTCCCTGGAATTCTGCCTTGGACCCAGTATGGCAAATTGTACACAAAGCAGGCTCCCTACAATCAAGAAGCTATTTATGCCATCAGAAGCTTAAATGTTGGGTTTTAATTGAGAACTTCAATTATTATGAAGCCAATCATTTTTCTTCTTTGAACAAAAGAGATTGGAAAGATTAGGACAGTCAGAATATTTTTAACAGTAGAGACTGTGCTAGAGGGAATAGCCATGGCAAAAGAAAAAAGAAGGTGAGAGATAGAGGGGAAAATACAGGAGAAAAGTTAATGTGCTGAAAAGGAGAAAGTAGAACCGGGAAGTTTATCTGGGCAAGGCTAGAGAGAAAGTGGTGTTTCTCCCATGTTAGTATTTAGAACACAGCCAACACTTAGCTGTTTTCATCAGCTAGAATAGGTTGAATGCCAGATCCAGAGGAGAGGTGAAAAATGTAATCAGTTATGCAGATGTTTCCAAATATCTGGATTTTTGGCATCAAGTAGATAAAACATGTCAAAGATTTATTTGTTTATTTTTGCTTTGCATGTATGTATGTTGACATCATGTGACAGCCAATGATTGCTTGGCATCTGTAGATATAAAGATGTTTCCAACTCTGAGCCTGTTTAGCATATAGTTAACACTTAGGACAGCCTCCACAGGCATGTGTCTGTTCTGGCTCTGACACAGAGCTATGCCTCCATTATCTTTGTATATTAGAAAGAGAATTAATGTTAAACATGTTGTCATCACCCATGAAAAGAGGTGACAGTGTTTTGAAAGATATTGCAACATACTTGGAAAGGATAAGAATGCCTCTCTTTCCACGGTTTGATGCTCACTGGTGCGCAAGAATTTAAATGATCATTTTGATTTAATTCTAATCCTTGGGAAGGATTGAAGAGTATATCCTGGAGCTAATGGAAAAAAAAAAAAAAAAAAAAAAAAACTCTTAAAATGGATCGGCAAACTCTTTCTGTAAAGGACCAGAGAGAAAATAATTGTGGTTTTATGGGTTGTGCTGTCTCTGATGCATCTACTTACTCTGCTGTCTTACCAGGAAAGCAGTCATGGATGACATGGCCACTAACGGTGCAGCTGGGCCCCAATAAAACGTTTCTGGACGTTAGAACTTGAATTCCATGTAGTTTTCATGTGTCACAAAATACTCTTCTTTTGATTTTTTTGCAACCATTTAATAAACATAAAAATCAATCTCAGTTCTCAGACTGTACAAAAACAGGTAGTGGGCTGCATTTGGCCTGCGAGAAAGTTTGCCACCCCCTGCCCTAAAACACGAGGGATTTAGATTCACAAGGATACAATAATAAGAGTAAGCATTTGCAGCATTTTAAAATGTGCCAAGCACGATACTAAACACTTTATGAGTTCTATAGCAATTAAACCCTCAGAATAACCCCATGAGGTAAGTACTCTCATTTCCTTCAATATACAAAGAGGAAACAAATACACAGAGATTTCAAGGAACAGAGCCACTATGTAGAGTGGATTGCTTACTGCAGGTGGGAGTGAGTAGGGGTCAAAGTCAAGCCCTCCAGTCTTCTTGGACCCTCATTGGCCTGTAAGGGCACCTGACTCTGATTTGCACAAAGGTCATAAGGGCTAGTCTTTCAAGTAACTTCTTGGAGGCCACATGGTCATTAAGTGGCAGAGAGCTGGGATCTGAACCCAAGATTGACTCCAAGGACTCTGCTACTATGTACCTGAAGCCATTCGCTGCATACTTTTTGTACGTATTTTATATTCCCGAGGTAGTTTTTTCCACAAATACTTGTTTATTTCTTTATAAATTCTCTTACTTTCCCAGGACTAACAGATCAGAGGACCACAAGGTGGCTTTGTTTCTGCAATTAGACATGTTTGTCCTCAGAGTTGCTGTTTGCATCAGTGTGTCAAACGTCAGAAGACATTAAACAGCAACAGCTCCAAACATTACAAGAGTAAAAACGTTCTGAGGGTGTAAACCCTACTGTTTTCTCTTCAGTTCTGTGATTACTTCCCAGCCCAAAGCAAGACAACACATTCCCAAAGGCACTAAGGTGAGCAGCAGCGAAAAATAGCAAAACCACATACATTGTGCAATTTTTTCCTATAACATTACTTAGATTGAATAAACTCTCTTATGCCCAATGTGATCCGTTGACTGTGAGTTCAGCTACATAGAATGTTAAAGTTATAGTTCCAACTTGCCGTAAGGAATTCTACTCTTCAAAATGTCTTTTTCACACTATTTTTGCACTTAACTTCTTGGCCTATCGATCCCTAATGCAGGTCTCCACCCCCTTTTGTTGCCTAGATTACTGAAATGACCTCCTATACGCTCTGGCTCACTGGTTATGATTAATCAGTCATATCCAGCTTGACTTTGTGCTGGATTAGGGGTAGGGTAGGGAAGATTTATTGGAAGAGGAGGAAAAATAAAAAATATAGAGAAGATAAAAAATAAGTGAATATCTTTAAATAACATTTTTTTAAAAATTTTGTTGTTTTGTTACTTGTTATAGCCATTGTTTGCCATCAAGTTGATTCCTACTCATAGCAACCCTCTAGAACAGAGTAGAACTGCCCTATAGGGTTTCCAAGGCTGTAATCTTTACGGAAGCAGACACAATATAAGTGATAACGAAGAAGGATCTTTAAAAAACTTTCTCATTTAACTCATTGAGCTTTGTATTTACGTTTACAACGAAAACAATAGGGACAACCATTTCTACTATCAGAATTCTTTAATGCATTCTTTTGTTCTATTTACTTTCACAACTGGATTAGGTTCAATTAACATTGTTACAATTTAAGTAAAAAGATACGCTCTTTCAAATACGTGCTTTTTCATCCTCATGTGACATCCTTTTTCGTAGAGAGAGGAGGGAGGAAGAAAAGTAGAATCTGTTTATAGAGGAGAAACTTAGGCTCTCAATGATACTAGCAGGTAAGTAGGTGGTGGTGAAGTCTGTGCAAGTAACCAGCAGGAGAACTCCCTCTGCTTACCTAATTCCTTGGCATGATTCATTTGTAAACACTGTCCACTTAGGCCCTGCCGGGTACAGCCCTGCCTGACACATCTTGCTTCAACAAGATGAATCTCAGGTATGTATATCTGCTGGGTTTCAAAAGAAGCTACCAACAAAGTGTACTCAGGGAGCACCCATTATTGGTAGTGGAGTATTTCTACGTCAGGCTTAATGGACCAAAAAGGCCAATGCAGCAGAGAGTAGCAGTGTAGACCCTGGAACGAGACCCTTATTAGCTAAGGGCATGGGCACCATGCTTAACCTCTTGGTGACTCTATTGTCTTCTCTGCAAAAATGGGGATAAATATAATACTAATGAAAGATTTTTGTGAGATTTAAATAAGATAATATGTCAACTGCCTAGATCACAGCCTGCCTCATATTAAGCATGACATAGTGTTAGCTAAGAAAGATGTTTACCTGTGTTTAATTGACTATGCAAAGGCATTCGACTCTGTGAATCATAACAAACTGTGGATAAAATTGAGAAGAATGGGAATTCCAGAACACTTAATTGTGCTCATGAGGAACCTGTACATAGACCAAGAGACAGTCATTCAAACAAAACAAGGGGATACTGCATGGTTTAAAATCAGGAAAGGTGTGTGTCAGGGTTGTATCCTTTCACCATACCTACTTAATACATATGCTGAGAAAATAATCTGAGAAGCTGGACTATATGAAGAAAAACACAGCATCAGGATTGGAGGAAGACGCATTAACAACCTGCAATATGCAGATGACACAATCTTTCTTGCTAAAAGTGAAGAGGACTTGAAGCACTTACTGATGAAAATCAAGGACCTCACTATAGATTACACCCCAACATAAAGAAAATGAAAATCCTCACAACTGGACCAATGAGCAACATCATGATAAATGGAGAAAATATTAAAGTTGTCAAGGATTTCAGTTTACTTGGATCCACAATCAACGCACAGTCAAGAAATCAAAAGACACATTAATTTCAGTAAATCTGCAGCAAAAGAACTCTTTAAAGGGTTAAAAAGCAAAGATGTAACTTTGAGGACTAAGGTACACCTGACCCAAGCTATGGTATTTTCAATTGCCTCATATGCATGTGAAAGCTGGACAATGAATAAGGAAGATAGAAGAAAAATTGATGCCTTTGAATTATAGTGTTGGTGAAGAATATTGACTATACCATGGACTGCCAGAAAATGAACAAATCTGTCTTGGAAGAAGTACAGCCAGAATGCTCCTTAGAAGCAAGGATAGCGAGACTATGTCTCACATTACTTTGGACATGTTATCAGGAGGGTCTAGTCCCTGGAGAAGGACATCATGCTTGGTAAAGTAGAGGGTTGGTGAAAAAGAAGAAGACCCTCAATGAGATGGATTGACACAGTGGCTGCAACCATGGGTTCAAGCATAACAATGATTGTGAGGATGGCACAGGACCGGGCAGTGTTTCGTTCTGTTGTACATCAGGTTGCTATGAGTTGGAACCAACTCGATGGTACCTAATAACAACAACAGTGTTAGCTATTATTATCATTTTATCAGATTTTCTTTGTTTCTCTTATTTGTCAGCCCTTCCTTTCCTAACCATACCTCTTTTCCCTACAAAACCGCTAAAAAGATCAAATTTAAAATTCTTTGCAACGTTTACAAATTAGTCAACGTAATTGAAACTGTAAGAATGACTTAATATGATCTATCATTTTAGGAGGCTTATACTCGTGGCCTGCTTAAAGCCATTGCTTTACAACAAACCGTCAGTTGCTTTCTGATTTTTGTGATCCATCCATGTCTCTAGGCAACTGGGCTTCCGATCAGTGTGTACTTGTATCAGTTAAAGTGCATCAGATGCCAAGAATAAAAAACCCAACAAAAACTTGCTTAAACACTAAAAAGCACATTATTGGTTTATATATTGATTTACATAGCAGGAAGTCTGCAGGTAGGACAGGCCCCTGCATTAGTCTAATTCAGTGGCTCATCGCTTTCCTAGCTTTCCTCTTTGCCTACCACAGTGGCGGATTCACTCTAATGCTGGCCTCATTTTATGGTGGTGATTTGGAAGCCAAAAAAATTCCCAGGATTCTTGTTATCTCATGTGTCTTTGAGATAGTCATTTCCAGCGACTCTCAGAAAAGAGCATGGAAGCTTATTTCTTGGAATTCAGAGGAAACCTCTCCTCCAGGCTTAGTGGGCCAAGTACTGGGTCACACGTTCATCCTTGAACCAATCCCCGTAGACAGGGGGAGGGGATCACACTGATTAGCTTGCGTCTGAACTACATACCCTCGCTCAGTAGGTACAGGGGGCGTTCACCCTCCTCCAGAGCACAAGGGATCAAAGGGGGAACTATGGCTACCTGGAAAAAAAAATCAGGACTGTTACCCAGAGAAAGGGGAATGGATGCTAAGAGGGCAATGTTAATATCTAATACAATAACTGTACCACCTGACTAGAAACTAGGTTTTAGGATGTCTAAAAGCATTCTTCGACTCTCTGCTGAAAAATCTCATTTCAGCTCTTCATACTCAATGGGGCTGACCATTTTAGCTTTGTTTTGTTTTGTTTTAACAGCTACTCATACATGTCCTGACTATGTGGGATTGTAACTAGCCCAGCACTAAGTCAGAAGACTTTACCTTTGGCAAATTAGTATTAGACATGACTCTGAAGAGTTAAGAGTATATTTCATTCAGATATTTGAAAAGTAATTCCTTATGGTGCCCTACTTCTAAGAGACAATTTTAATGGAATTAGACTTCAACAGCTTGGACATATGTTTTGATACATTTAATTTCAGTTACTAACATATCTGACAGCTAACAGTGGATAATACACAAGTGTCGAGGTGGGCAGGAGCTTCAGCCCTCTGCTGCTCCCAACCTGCTTCATGGGAAGGAAGCTGTTCATCCTGAGGACGAGCTCTCATGTGCATCTCTCAGTATATCCACGTTTTCTTTACGCTTCCTCTTCCACTCAACAAACACATCTGAGCGCAAGTGAGGGAGACAAATATGTTTATAGGCATGAACTTGAATCTGTTCTAATTTCTAAAAAGAGAAAAATTATCCTCAAACTTTAGTTTTTGCATTACTCAGGTTAGGCTTCATTATGCTGCAGTAAGAAACAACTTAGTGGCTTAACACAACCAAATTTCGTTTCTCACTCAGGGTGAGGTTATAATGGAGGGGCGCTCTGCTGATCGTAGCCACTCGGGGACCCAGACTGACAGAGACACCATCTGGAAGTGTCCTCACACGGTCACAACTACACACTCATTCTTAATGTCTTTGCCTCAGAACGACACACATTACTTCTGTTCATGTTTTGTGGACCATGGTAAGTCACACAGGTCATACTATTAGGGAGAGGGAAAAGCAATCTTACCATATGTTCAGGGAACGAACAACGGAAGCCTTAATGACCACCACAGACTCAAAAAGAGAAAAATTATTAGCAACAAATGAGTTGTGACATATCTCACTGCTCTGCTTGTTAATTTTACCTCCTGCTCCCCAGTAAAAGCTTAGTTAGGAAACCTCTTAAATGGAGGAGGGCTCTTTCTGGAAAAAGAACTTTTGGAATATTCTTCTGACATTTGTTTATTACCAAAGTCTAGCTTAGCAAAACTTAATACTGTACATATAGACATATATATGCTAGCATATTGCATAGACAAACACAGGGCCAGCCTATAATATATGTTCAAAATCAAAACAGGAAAATTTTCCTCCAAGAACGCAGGGAAGGCCCAGACGGAAAACTCAATTTAAATAGTTATCTAACATTAATCTATATGGTACAATCTCATTTCTAGAAATAACCATGTATGTATATTTATAACGCTTAGGAAAAAACTGGAAGAGACTCACTAAGATGCTAACAGTGATTATATCTGGTTATAATAACAAATGATATATTAATTTTATTTTCGTCTCATTGCATTTGTGGTTAGATGAGACAATCGAAAAGTACTTGTGGCAGATGGAATTCTAAGATGGCCCCAAGACTTCTGCCCCTGGCGTATACATACACCTTGCATAATCCCCTCCCCTTGAGTGTAGGCAGGACTGAGGATATGATGGGATAGCACTCCTGTCTTTACGTTAAGTTATATGGCAAAAAGATTTTGCAGATGTAATGAAAGTCCTAAATTTGTTGATTTTGAGTTAATCCAAAGGGAGATTATCCTGGGTGGGCCTGAGCTTATAGATTGAATCCTTAAAAGAGACGTGAAGCAGAACCCCTGAGACTACTGTTTTGCCCTTTAAACCTCGGGACAAAACAATCTCCTGAAGTCATCTTTAAACAAAAAACCAGTTTATTACAAAAAAGTAAACAGTGTCATCCTTAAGAACTGCACTTAAAAATAATTAACGTTATGAGACCAAAGGGACAATAATAACACTGACGCATAGATGAGAAGTTTGGGGGCAGTGAGTCTAAATTAATGGGGGTGAAACAACTACAGCAGCAATAACAAGAGTGTTGATACAATGTGAAGAATGTGACCGATGTCACTGAACAATATGTGTGGAAATTGTTAAATGGGAGCATGTTTTGGTGTGTATATCTTCACCAAAAGTGAAATTTAAAAAAAGAGATGAGAAGCAGCAGCAGATGCTCGTATGCTGGCCTAAAGAAGTTAAGCTGCCATGTTGGGAGAGGAGGGGGCTATGTGGCAAGGATTCAAGGGTGGTTTTTAGCCAGCTAAGTCTGGCTGACAGCTAAGAAGAAAACGGGGCCCTCAGTAATAGAACCACAAGGAAAAGAATTCTGCCAACAACCGGAGAGCTTGGCAGAGGAGTGCACATCAGATGAACTAGCAGTCCTGGACAACTCCTCGATTTCAGCCTGGTGAAATCCTGAGCAGAGAGCCTGGCTAACCAGTGCCCAGAATGCTGACCCTTGGGAACTAAGAGATACTGAATTTGTATTGTGTTAAGTCACTAAGTTTGTGGTAATTTGTTACACAGCAATAGCAAACTAATACAGTAATGTCAACAACTGCCAGAAGATTCTACTTTATAAAATTAGAAAAAAGTAAGGATGAACGCACATTTTCAAAAGAAGAAAAAGATTCTTCAAACAGAAATCAGAATTCCAGTTACCTTTGTGGGGAGTTACCTACTGGAAGGGGGCAGAATAGAACCTGCTGGAGTGCTAGAAGTGTCCACATCTTGATCTGGGAGCTTGCTCAGGTATGTACGTATATTAAAATTCATCGAGCTGTATACTTAAGGCTTTTGCACTTAAGACTTGTGTGTATGTAACTTATACCTCAATAAAAAATATAAAAAATAATAAACTAAACCCAGTGAACTTGGTATCAATCATTACTAAAATTTTATGAGGTTAAGTCTGTGTATCCTATGCACAGTAAGCACTCAACAAATCCTTTTATTGTTGAGACACCTGGCTCTATTTTCTTTTTGCCGTGTAAACAAATCACAAAGCAATAGAGGATGATTATCAAGGTACTTCTCATATTCATGATTTGTTTATATAAGAGGTTGACTAAACGTGCTCTGATATGCTTCTTGGTTTGACTGAAGTAAAAATTCTTGAAAGATGGCCCAATTTTATAGATCAGTTCTGGAGGCCAGAAGTCCCAATTCAGGGTGTCAGCAGGGACATGCTCTCTCTGAAGGCCCTAGGAGAAGATCCTTCCCCTTGTCTTCCCGCTTCTGGTGGTCCCGGTGTTCCTCGTTTGGGGCAGCACCACTCCATTGTCGCCTGGCCACCTTCCATCTGTGTGTCTCTTCTCCTCTTCTTATAAGGACACCAGCCATATTGAAGCAGGGTCCCCCCTACCCCAGTATGGCTTCATGTAAACTAATTACATCTGCAAAGACCCTATTTTCAAATAAGTTTACATTTACAAGTACCAGGGGTTAGGAGTACCTAAGTAATATTTTCTTTTCTGAATGTCAGTCCAAAAAAAAAATTTTTTTTAATAAGGATAAAACAATGACTTGATGACTTACTCTTTGTAGTGATTAGTAATAAACATAGGCACAGTCATAAAACCTGACATTATATTTTCAGAATACCTCCTCTCTTAGCTAATACCTATAGCAGAAAATTTGCCGTTTTAATCATTTTTAAGTAAATGATTCAGTGGCATTAAATTATATTCACAATGTTGTGCAGCCATCACTAAACTTACTTATCACGCCAAACAGAAGCTCTATACTCATTAAGTAATAACTCCCAATTCCTCCTTCCCCCAGTACCGGTTCACCTCTAATCTACTTTCTATCTCTATGAGTTTGCCTATTCTAGATAGTTCATATAGGTAGAATGATACACTATTTGTCCTTGTGTATCACCCACATTTTTAAATGTTAAGTCCACACAGTTTAAAGGAGACAAGCATAACTGAGGCATCTGGTGTCAAAATTGGTCTTTTGTAATTACTAGAGACTCAAAAAAAATCACTTTCCAACCCCAACTTTTACTACTTCCTCACTCAAACTACATTCTTCAACTATAACAAGTTATTTGTGATTCTCAGGACACATCAAGACCAGTTGATCCTTGCCCATGCACTTTTCCTGAAATGCTGTCACACCTTTCTATAGCTGGTAAACTCACTCAGTTAACTCATTCAAAAATTTTATTGGCACTTTCTCTGTGCTAAGGGCTGGGAAACACTGGTGAACAAGACATGATCCTTGCCTTCATGGAATTTACAGACCAGTGGAAAGATGGATACTTTTCCTTTAAATCTTTGTGAAACTTTTTCCCTCTGGCTTCCCTCTTCCCCATCACCATTGCCTAAGGCTCTTCTAGTAATTTCTACATATATCCCCTTCAGGAATTCTCTCCCTGTATCATTTGTTTTGAAGTCCCTGGGTGCTGCAAATAGGTAAGTGCCAGAAGATTAGACTTTCCAGTTCCCCCAGAGGTGCTGCAGAAGAAAGGCCTGGTGATCTACTTCTGAAAAATCAGCCATTGAAAACCCTGTGGAGCACAGTTCTACTCTGTACTCATGTCACCATGAGTTGGGTTTTGTTATTTTTTATTATTTGTTTATATCTTTGTCTTCTCTCCAACTCTGCAAGTTACGTGAAAATAGGACTCTACCCCACCCATTTTTGTGTCCTCTGCACCTAGCATACTGCCTATGGCTGATGCTCACTGAATATTCATGACAGAGTTGGTTGTTGCGTAGGGATTTAAGGCTATAATTAAATTGCAGGCTCTACCTAGAGATCATGGCAGCCTAACATCTGTAAGTTCTTAGAAAGCTTAGTTAATAGTTACAATAGAGAAAATAAGGGGTTACTTTTGAAGTCTCCTCCTTATGATAGATTTATGTTATTAATTAAACAAAAGTTTGTAGGAACCTGTGAACATTGACTCCCTCCCTTAGAAATAGGCTTCCTTTCTTATTAATTAAGTTGGGTATAGTACAGAGTAAATCTCCCAATGCTTACTCCACTCATTTCATACATACTAACAAAAATGAGCATAAGAGTTTGGTGGAAGTGGAAATTATTTATTCAGTGGCAGGAAAACAACACCAGAATTCAGACCCCCTGCTGCCTTTGCAGACAGTATTGTAAAGGTCTATCTTGGCATTCTAATAAGTAGCTGAGCACACTAAATAAAGAGAATGCCACTGCGAAGGTTATAAGGTGCTCCTTGTGTTTTTCTCCTGAGCATTTTATAAGTGAGGGTGAAGGGAACTCTTTATGAACCTATTCTGTAAGACTCTTTCCTTCAACCACTATCTACCATTTTCAAGTTTTCTACTTTCATCAAAAATGAACCACATTCTTGGGGAATTTTTTGAGTCTCTAGTAATTACAAAAGACCAATTTTGACACCAGATGCCTCAGTTATGCTTGTCTCCTTTAAACTGTGTGGACTTAACATTTAAAAATGTGGGTGATACACAAGGACAAATAGTGTATCATTCTACCTATATGAACTATCTAGAATAGGCAAACTCATAGAGATAGAAAGTAGATTAGAGGTGAACCGGTACTGGGGGAAGGAGGAATTGGGAGTTATTACTTAATGAGTATAGAGCTTCTGTTTGGCGTGATAAGTAAGTTTAGTGATGGCTGCACAACATTGTGAATATAATTTAATGCCACTGAATCATTCACTTAAAAATGATTAAAACGGCAAATTTTCTGCTATAGGTATTAGCTAAGAGAGGAGGTATTCTGAAAATATAATGTCAGGTTTTATGACTGTGCCTATGTTTATTACTAATCACTACAAAGAGTAAGTCATCAAGTCATTGTTTTATCCTTATTAAAAAAAATTTTTTTTTTGGACTGACATTCAGAAAAGAAAATATTACTTAGGTACTCCTAACCCCTGGTACTTGTAAATGTAAACTTATTTGAAAATAGGGTCTTTGCAGATGTAATTAGTTTACATGAAGCCATACTGGGGTAGGGGGGACCCTGCTTCAATACGGCTGGTGTCCTTATAAGAAGAGGAGAAGAGACACACAGATGGAAGGTGGCCAGGCGACAATGGAGTGGTGCTGCCCCAAACGAGGAACACCGGGACCACCAGAAGCGGGAAGACAAGGGGAAGGATCTTCTCCTAGGGCCTTCAGAGAGAGCATGTCCCTGCTGACACCCTGAATTGGGACTTCTGGCCTCCAGAACTGTGAGAGAATCAATCTGTGTTGTATAAGCCCTCACTTTGTGGTAATTTGTTATGACAACCCTCGTAAACTAATACAATGAGTTAAAAGCAAAGTGTCAAGATTTAAATCCTGGCTCTTCCACTTTCTAGTGTGGGCCTTTAGGTAAGTCACTTGACCTCTTTGTGCCTTGTTTCCTTATCTATGAAATGGAGATAAAATTACCTACCTTGCAAGGTTGTTGTGAGCATTACCTAAAGTGCTTGGCACAAAGCCTGGCCAGGAATTAGTTATTATTTTTACTGAGAGTGGCACCAACAAGTAAAACATAGTTTCTTGGGAACGCTCACAAATTCTCCCTGAACCAACAAATCATGAAGCAGAATTCTGGCACCCACCAACCTTTTCTCCTCACCCCACCTCTTATACACAAGTTTTCTTTCATGGAGGTTGGGGTAGGAGAAAGTCAGATTCCTGGGATGATGGAGGAGGAAGATGGTAAGACCCGGATAAGACATCAGGGCCTCAGTCAAGTGGGCTGAGGCCTAGCTTTACTCTAATCCTCAGAAAGAACTTCAGTGCCAGCCTGGAAACTGAGGCAAAGCCCAGAGACCCAAGCAGAGCAAGGTTAGGGGAAGGCTGTGGCTTGGTGGGAAGATTCTACGTATGACAGCAACTGCTTCTCCAGCAACACAGCTAATTCTGCTGCTCACTGGCCAGGGGTTCTGAGCTGACTTCTGCTAAGGACTGGTACCAAGTTGAGCAGAGCAGACCTGAACCTGAGGAGCGGTGGTATCATCTAACCTCCTCCAGATTATCTTTGGCTCCAAAGCTCCTTCACTAGTGGGTGTGTCTTCATGCCACCTCTATGTGTGTTGTGAGCCAGGCCCTCGCCCTTCACATGCTCAAGATGCCTTCTTGGGCTCTCCAAGCTGCTGTTCTCCTCAGTTACCTGCTCTCCCCAACCCTGCCTTCTGGCCATTCCAGGCTCCTACCTTTAAGCACACAGCAGGTTTATGAGCCCTAAAACAATGCCTTCCTTCATCCCTAGATGTAAACACTGGCATTTCCAAAACCACTCCTGTATGTGGCAATTTTAAAGTGCCAGCACTGGCTGTTTCTGCACTCTGTTTAGACAGAAACCCCACCTTGAAGTAGAGATGAACACTCTCTTGCAGCAAGAAGTGGTTGCATCCTTCTCAATCCCACAGCTGACACTGGACTCTTGGCGGGACTTCATGGGAAGCCTCTTTAGGGCATCTCCACATCACTGCAGGCCCAGGCTCCCAGCTCCAAGCAAGGCCCTCAAGTTTTGGCCAGCCGCCAGGATAGGGTGTCAGCACAGCAGATGTCACTGCGAAGGCCTTCAGGGGAAAATAGATGACTCCTCTTCTGTCCCCAGTATGATTCTCTGTGGACCAGACCCACCGGGTTTAATTGAGTCTGCTCCCCTTCTCGCTCTCCTCCCACTGCGATAAGTGGAAGAATGAGGCCCACTATAACACATGGATAAATGGATAAGAGGAAGCAGAACCTAGGCTAAAATTCATTTTTATTGTTGCTGTATTTCTTTGCTTGTTATAGTTTCTTTGCACTCTAGAGCTCTTGTCAGTGACCCGTTTTGTGAATGGAGATGGTTCTGCTTTGAAGTCATAATTTATCGTCGCAAAGAGCTGTTAAAAGAAGCACTTTTAAACTCAGATTTGAGCATAGGCTGGGAATTTTAAGTCATCTCCAAACACTTGGGTAAATTGCAAAGAGTAGAGTCTTTTTACCTCAGGGAGTCAATTTTAACTTATTGCTTTTTCCTCTGAAGATGGTTTTCTCCTCCTTGCTTTCATTACAAATTCTGACATAAGTAGTGCAAATTAGACGTTTGTGATTTATTTATGGCGTTTAGTTTGCTGTAAGTTAACTTTGTGACTACCTCATCATTAACCAACTAGCTAAACAAGAGTTTTAAAAATTAGCCCATAGAAAGCCTAAGGAAACACTACATTTTCCCAACCCACTCAAAGACAATTACAATTTCTATCAGCCATCTCTCTTCCTAAACCTTACAGAGACATATAGAATGTGGATTCCAATATCCAAGTGCCCGGATTCATATCTCGGCTTTATCATTTATTAGCTCTGTGGCTTTGGGCAAATTACTAAACCACTCTGTGCTTCAGTTTCATCATATGTAAACTAGTTTGCTATTGAGTCAATTCAATTCTGCCTCATGGTGACCTCATGTGTGTCAGAGTATAACTGTGCTCCACAGGGTTTCCAATGGCTCATTTGCTGGAAGTAGATTGTCAGGCCTTTCTTCTGAGGTACCCTGGCTAGACTTGAACCTCCTAATTTTTGGGTAGCAGCCCAGCACATTAACCGTTTGTACTATCCAGGGACTCTTCCTCTGCTCAGTGGGAATAATACTAATACCTTCCTTATAGGGTTGAGTACTAAATGAATCAGAATATGCATAGAAAGCAAAATGTAAGTACATTTTCTTACTCTTAAATTGTCTTCTAAACTTGTATTTAAACACTTGGAGGAGATAAGACATACAGATGGAAGAGGAAAACATACATTTGTAAAAACATTTATCTTTTACTCTCATGGTTCCTTACTTATTAAAGTGGCTATTTGACGCAGATCAGATTTAACGCAAAGGTGTTCATAGATTTAGTCACTGAAGGTGCTTTGTTTTTTGTTAAATGGAATCAGCTGCATTAACTACTTAAATCTCCTAGGTCTAACAACAATGCTATTTTGAATCTCATGTTTTAAATGTCTTCAGTGAGTGAGTTTGCATAATAAAACGCATCTGACTGAATAAATAGAGCTATATAAAGTGGCCCGAGTCTCTGTGTCTCCATCTCCCCACCCTTCGGCATCTTCCCACGCACTCTCAGAAGGGACGTGAAGCACACTTTATGTGAGCTCTACGAAAAGGAAAAATAATAAAAACACATCTCTGTCTCCATATGTTATTGCTTTTTCTACACACTGAATTTTCAGGGTAACTATCTTGTTAAATTTGCCTATTGCTGACAGAGCTATTCAGGGATAAAGAATACCCTCTGGCATTTGATAGACTGCCAAATTTCCCTAAGAGGATTCTTTTGGAACCCCCTAAAATGTTGCAACCCACAGAAAGTCACAAGCAGGGAGCTGAAACTGTATAACTCTGAGTTTTATTAAGAACCCACTGGGACAAGGACAACTGCTTTCTTGCTTACACACTCATTCACACGCGCACACACACACACACACACAAACTCACACCCCAAAACTGTCGTCTCCCCTCATTCCTTCACGTTTTTCTAGGGTTAGCAAACAAATTCAGAAGTAAATCTCTGCTGATCTGGGGCCACGATTGCTTTCTCAAAATGCATTACAATCATGCCTTAATCTGCACAGTGTGAGTTTAGCAGGGCTTTATTATCGTGCCCATTGTGATGCCAGAGAGTAAAATGAGAATTCCAGGGATTTGGCCAATCTTGGGATTATTGTTTTTGGTTGCCACCAATGGATTCTGACTCATGGCGCCCCATGTGTGCGGAGTATAACTGCTCCATAGGGTTTTCAAGGCACCCGGCAGTCACAATTCAGCCACGGGGGGTGAAAATGCCTCTGTCATTTTTTGGGGAGATCCCAAAAGGAAGCTTGAATTTCTGGGGGTGGTGGACACGGGGAAGGATGTTTGCCCAGTCTTGTCCTGGGGACTCAGAATTAACTTTTCCAGCACAGCTCCTTTCCTTCTCTGATCGAACAGCTGAAGTCAGCTCCTCCTGTCTCTTGCTTTTGGAGCCCTCATATCCCATTCCCTTCTAACTCGTATCAGAGCTGTGATCTTATATGTTATGATCACCTGAATAAACTTCTGTTAAAAATAATTAAAACTCACCGAAATTTGAACTTGAGGTTTATTCTGAGCAGTTCTTCTGTATACATATAGGAAGACCATTTTGATTCCAGAAAAAGCAAATGACTTAAAAAAGGTAGGTATGATGGCGCTTATAAAGAGAAGAGGAGGGAGAATAAAGAAGATCAACTAATAGCTAATCTTAACATGATTGATTGAACCCTGCGTTCCCCGCTTACTGAGATCAACTGATATCGGGTTACTTCTGGCCAAAAACCCAAACCAAACTGGTTGCCATTGAGTTGATTCCAACTCATAGCGACCCCGGAGTACAGAGCAGAACTGCCCCATTGGGTTTCCAAGGCTGTAAATCTTTATGGAAGCAGACTGCCACATCTTTCTCCCACAGATCAACTGGTGGGTTCCAACTGCCGACCTTTTGGTTAGCAGCCAAGTGCTTAACCCCTGCACAACCACAGCTCCCTTTACTTCTCACCTAGCTGCTAATAATTTGCTCCACCCCCACCCCCACCCACCTGCAGCCATGAGATTTTTTGAGATTTACATTAGGAGGTAATGGTTTGCTGACTATCCTTTTCTAGCAGGATAAGGCAAATTTACATTGCTACAGAGCAGTTTCTGGCAGCTTTTGCAGTTTTGTTCAGGCTTTCTATGGTTAATATTTGGTTTCCTAGGTAAGAAAAACCTTAAAATCAAAGTAAGATGTCTGTTATTAATTTTCCTATTCAACAACTCTATCTCCCCCATGAGGGCCAGGACTCCATGAGGGTAGAGAGAGTGTTTTACTCACCACCGTGTTCTTAGCACCTAACCCAGCGGTTGGCATACAGTTGGGGCTTAATAAATAATACCTGGTTGAGTGTTCCTCTTTGTGCATGTTTCTTGTACCAATTTTAGGGTCCTGTTTAATACAATCATCCCTGATTATCTGCGAGGATACGGTCCAAGACCTCCATGGATGCCTGAAACCTCAGACAGTACCAAACCTTATACATACTATGTTTTGTCCTATACATACATACCTATGATAAAGTTTAATTTATGAATAAGGTACAGTAAGAGATTAACAACAATAATAAAGTAGAACAATTATAACAATATACAGTAGTCAAAGTTATGTGAAAGTGGACTCTGGACTGCAACTGACCTCGGGTAACTGAAAAGCAAAACCTGCGGATAAGGAGGGGCTATTGTACCACTATAGGGTTGCTATGAGTCAGAACTGACACAATGGCAACAAGTTTGTTTTTTTGATTTGGTAATACCACCAACTCTCAATTGTTGGTGCTGACGTTCCATCAGCCAATAATTTGAAAAGAATTTCAGCATTCCCACCATATATTCACTTCGTGTGCAGTGCTGAAAATTGAGGGAGATATTGAAAAGTATAATAGTCCCTCTGCCTAGGAAATTTCAAAATAATAGCTGATGAGCTTTACACAAATGTCATAATTAAATGCTCAAAAAAAATGAGGCTAATTCTAAGGGAAGTGAAATTTCAGAGAATGGAGAGATGAAGTGGTTCAGAATTTATGGAAAAGCTTCAACTAGGGGATAGGACTTGAGCAGGAAAGATGGGTAAGGTTTGAATATGTCCTGGAGGAGGAAGTGGGGCTTTCTATACTAGGGGACAGCATGAGCAAAGACATGGGGGCTGGGGTGAGCATGGTTATGTGAGGAGCATAGAACGGACTAACCTGACTACTGTGAAGTGTGCTTAAGATAGAGAAGGAGGAGATCAAGGCCTAATTATGGAGAATACTGAACTGCCGTTTGTGATCTGGATGCCACACTTCAACTCAGCCTAGTCCGGCAGGAAATATTGTGCCCGTGGTGACAAAGACAGCAGTTTGGGCAGCAGGGGAAGTTCTAGGGGAAAGCAGAGGCTCATCCTAGCATCGCCACTCCACACTCTCTTCTTGGTTTTGACTTCACCCAGTCAGCATTCAATTTTCTGGCTTAAAGTTCTCCCATTAATGAACCAGCCTATTCTTTCTACAAGGCAGTGTGGTCTTTAAACTTGGGTGTGCATCATAATCCCTCAGAGACCTCATTTTAAATGTTGATTCCTGGGCTAGGTCCCCCATGTTCTGATTCAGTAGAATAGAGATGGGGCCCAGGGATCTGCTTGTTTGCAAGGGCCAAATGTAGTCCATGGGCCACACTTTGTAAATATAAACCTAAGGAGCAAAAAAAAAAAAAAGCAAAACAAGAAAAGCCCAGAGATGGGCAGCTAGAGAAAGGCATGATAGAAGCAAACTGCCTAATTAACCACCATGACACTGATCTTCGATAGAATTTAAAGACTACCCAGAACAACTGTATCTTTCCCATCATTTTAGGGTGATATGTACGATAGGCATAGAAATTATCCAGTTTCCAGAAGCTGAGGTAGTGGGAGTACTAAAGTTCACCTTAATCCAAGGACATCCTAAGAACAGCCGCTTGAATTTATGCTTGCTATCAGCTTGTCCCAGAGTTGCTCGTTTTAAACTACAATTAGTAGGAAATTACAGTTAGACTGACTTTAAAAAGAGCTGGTTACATTCTCCTAGGAAACAATTTAAAGGATCAAATTGGTGCTACCACTAAATCAAACAAGCTCATCTAGCTCCACAGACTTGGGCCACCCAACCCTGCAAAGTCTCAAGTCCCCGTCTTTTTTAGCAAAAAGCTTAGCTCTGGGCTTTGGTATTCTAATCAGTGTTTGCTGTAACAATGCCCAATCTGCCTGGGGAAGGTGCTGCTAACTCACTGGCAAACATATAGAACGATAAAAATGCAGGTTCCTTCTCCACCTCCAAATAGGGAAAACTGCTAGGTACTTTGGTGGCAGCTGTATGAGAGCCTAAAATCTAAAGCACTTGGTTTGTAGAAGGCTTGGACTACAGCTGGAGCCCTAACTCCATTTTGAGTCTTGACATAAGTTCATATTCCATTTTAAGTTCTTTATGTTACTTCCCTAATGCTTGCTGACCATTAAACAATGTGGCCATGTTTAGACAAGTCCAGGCAAGTCCAGAGAAGGGCAGCTTGCCCTCAGGAAGAATGTGGTTGAAAGTAGATTAACTAGTATGCAGAAAAGTGCTTAAGCAAGGAACTTGCCTGGGCACATCCTCCTTACACAAAGAGCTAACGAACTTGCTTGGGCATGACCTTAACGATTTACCGAAAATAGCCAATCAGAAGAACTTACTTTAGCTAGCCAGTCAGAATTTTTTTTACCGTTAGTTCCTGATATTTTAATATTTAAGCCCTGTGTGGCCTCTGACTGGTGGAGCATTGTGTTGAGAGCCTCTCCACCTTGTGTTTCCCAATTCATGAATTGTTTTCTCCTGTAATAAACCTCTTTGCTTTTAATTTCAAACAGTCTGAGTTTTTCCACTTGTTCACACACCTGACCCAGTTTCTTTAATCGTGCTATATAGTGTCTCCGCAAGGCTCAGTGAGAAGTAAGGCGACCTCTCCTTTCCTTTCAGCTGTTCTTTCATTCAACAATGCACAATGCCCCTTTGAACAAAGAAAGGCCATACAGTGCAGAACAAAATCACACCACTGAGCTCTCCACAAAGTCACACTGTTAAGAGCATGCAGGGTAGGGTACAGTTTTGAATGGGTTCAGTGAGCTTCCTCAGAGTTAGAATGTCAGGAAATTGTAAAAAGAATTTTAGTTCTTATATCACAGCTACAGGGGAAAAGCCTCCATAATACCTATTTCACCAGAAATCTTTATTTTTGTGTGTTTCCCACTTTCCTACAGTTTTAGAATGAAAGTGCAGCCATTTCTCCTGAGATAAAAGCAAAGGAAAGAACCCTAACAGTGAAGGCAACATATTTGAGGACTAATCTCACACTTCTTTTTTCTCTAATCTGCAAACAAGAAATGTTTGGCTCAGGGCTTTGAACTGCTTCAAACTGGTTCAGTCATGGCTGATGAAGTGAAATCAGAATAGACCCAAATTTTTAAAATTTTGGAGCAGAATGATAACTGGAACAGGAAAAATTATGGGTCAAAGCCCTGGAATGGAAAACTCAGAAGAGATATAGTAAACTCTTTCAGGAGCCTGATGTGGGAGATTGGATTATTGGCAGGACTGTGGAGAGATTCAAAGCAGCATGGTGGGCCTCCATCTCTGAGTGGGGCACCATTGTTTCTGACTCTGCAGGTCAAGTGATTTGGTTGTTATGCAATGCATATGCTGACCTTGCTTTCTGAGAGAAAGATTAAGTTTCTAGTAGGGCTTCAACTCGTAATTTTTCCCTTTCTGGTTATCATCCTGGTTCACCCACATTTTACAAATTTATATCTGTTCCGATTTTGCTTCGTTGGCCGTGACTGAACTGGGAAGAACTTGGTTCGAAGCCCTGGTTTGGCTTCATTTTACATGATAGCAGCTGGATAGAGAGCCAGTCATTCCTTAGGGAATGCACAGAGCCGGCTGTCTTCAGGTTAAATGAGTACAACACAAAGGCCTTGGCTCTTCCATGCCTAAGCACAAACATTTCTAATGTCTGGAGTTAGAGACATAAAATCCCCCACTTCAGAGCACTTCCAATCACAGGCACCCAAGGGAGTCTTCAACTCTCTCAAGGACAGGTAACCTTCAGCTCCCTCAAGGACACTATAAGATAGTAGAAAGAACATTGCTGAACTAAATTGAATTTGAATTGACAGCCAACACTCTTTTCAGAAATGAAAAAAATTTCGCTTGCTTACAGTATCTTCTTGGCACTAAATGGCTGGGTCTCTGGCGGTACTCCAGGACCTCCAAGTTGCTGACTATCACCCAGGTATCTCCCAGTCTCCCACCCAAGATAAGGGAGAGATATCTATCCTAAAAGGCAGCTTGCATAGTTTCTTCTATTTTCTTTCTTTTACCTTTTTCTCCATTCACTAGTCCACACACATGAATTAGTTGTCCTGTAGGTAGCTAGGAACCCTGGTGGTGCAGTGGTTAAAAGCTTGACTGCTAACCAAAAGATTGGCAGTTCTAATCCATCCATCATTCAGTGGAAACCCTATGGGACAGTTCTTCTCCATCCTATATGGTCACTATAAGTTGGAATTGACTCAATGGCAATGGTTCTTTGGTTTAAGGGTAGCTAGGAGGAGTCCCTAGGTGGTGCAAATGGTTAATTGCTTGACTACTAGCCAAAAGTTTGGCAGTTTGAACCTACCCAGAGGTGCCTCAGAAGAGAGGTCTGGTGATGTGCTTCTGAAAGGTCACAGCCTTGAAAACCCTATGAAGAAGTTCTACCCTGCACACACGGAGTCACCATGAGTTGGAATCGACTCAATGACAGCTAATAACAAGGGTTGCTAGAGACATATTCATGTTTTCACATACTACATTATACGCTGAGGAAGACAGTGACATAAACCCTGGACCGTAGGGCTCCTAAACACATGGATAGAGGAGTGAGGAAGACTAGTCCCCACCCTCCTAAATGGGTATCATGAGAACCCAATGGGAGTAGGGTGGATATGCCCATTCTGATCAATGCCTGGTATTTTTTCCAGTCTCTATCTCATAATAAAATCTAGGGTCCAACTGTCTGTTTTCTTGCTTTGCCAATGTCAGCTACAAGAGAAAGGATAAATTACAAAGGTAAAGACAGAATAAGATGACCAATTGCAAAGATGGAGGGGGAGGCTAAAGTCTGCCCAACACGTAGTATGTGTTCAACATCTCTCGAGAATCTATATTTTGAAACTGACGCTCCCTAGGAACTTCACAATCTGTACTTTAATACGTTTCAAAAATTTCCAATAAAGTGGCCTCTTCAAGGAGACTGGACTAGAGAGCAGCCCTGGAGGAAGGTGTCTCTGTAGTGGGGATCTGCTATGCCATGCCTCCCAGACACCCCTGCCATGCCTCCCAGACACCTGCCCACACTCTTCAGTCTGGTTCAACAGCAAGCATGACAGAAACCAAAGGAAAGGAGTGTTTCCACCTTCAATGAAACACTTTTGTGTTGTTGAACACGTTACCTGAATACAATTTGTTGAGTGAGTGAACTTTGTTGTTGTTGTTGGGTGCTGTTTAGTTGGTTCTGACTCATAGCAACCCTATGTACAACAGTATGAAACACTGCCCGGTCCTGCTGCATCCTCACAATTGTTGCTATGTTTGAGCCAATTGTTGCAGACATTGTATCAATCCATCTCATTGAGGGTCTTCCTTTTTTCCATTTACCCTCTACTTTACCAAGCATGATGTCCTTCTCCAGGGACTGATACCTCCTGATAACATGTCCAAAGTATGTGACACAAAATCTTGCCATCGTTGCTTCTAAGGAGCATTCTGGCTATACTTCTTCCAAGACTGATTTGTTCATTCTTCTGGTATATTCAGTATTCTTCAACAAGGGCATAATTTAAAGGCATCAGTTCTTCTTTGGTCTTTCTTATTCATTGTCCAGCTTTTGCACACATATGAGGTGACTGAAAATACCGTAGTTTGGGTCAAATGCAACTTAGTCCTCAAAGTAACATGTTTGCTTTTCAACACTTTAAAGAGGTCTTTTGCAACAAATTTGTGCAATGCAATACATTGTTTGATATGAGTACTGCTTCCACAGGGCGTTGATTGTGGATCCAAGTAAAATGAAATCCTCGACAATTTCAATCTTTTCTCCACTTATCATGATGTTGCTTATTGGTCCAGTTGGGAGGATTTTTATTTGATTTCTCTGTTGAGATGTAATCCATACTAGGGTGTAGTCTTCGATCTTCATCAGTAAGTGCTTCAAGTCCTCTTCACTTCCAGCAAGCAAGCTTGTGTCATCTATCCTGAAGTACAATGCTGTTAGTGATAGGATAATATCCATATGACTGCAAGGAAGATCAGTTAATACGACTATTATCCAAATTTATGCACCAGCCACTAATGCCAAAGAAGAAATTGAAGATTTTTTTCAACTTCTGCGGTCTGAAATTGATCAAACATGCAGTCAAGGTACATCGATTATTACTAGTGTTTAGAATGTGAAATTGGAGACAAAGAAGGATTGGTAGTTGTAAAATATGGCCTTGGTGATAGAAATGACGCTGGAGATCACATGATAGAATTTTGCAAGACAAACACCTTCTTCATTGCAAATACCTTTTTTCAACAACATAAATGGTAACTATATACGTGAACCTTGCTGGATGGAATACACAGAAATCAGATCGACTACATCTGTGGAAAGAGATGATGGAGAAGCTCAATATCTTCAGTCAGGACAAGGCCAAGGGCTGACTGCAGAACAGACTATCAATTGCTCATATGCAAATTCAAGTTGAAGCTGAAGAAAATTAAAACAAGTATGCAAGAGCCAAAGTACGACTTTGAGTATATACCACCTGAATTTAGAGACCATCTCAAGAATAGTTTTGATGCATTGAACACTAATCACCAAAGACCGGATGAGCTGTGGGATAACATCAAGGACATCATAAGTGAAGAAAGCAAAAGGTCAAAAAGACAGGAAAGAAAGAAAAGACCAAAATGGATGTCAGAAGAGACTCTGAAAGTTGCTGTTGAACATAGAGTAGCTAAAGCGAAAGGAAGAAATGATGAAGTAAAAGAGCTGAACAGAAGACTTCAAAGGTCAGCTTGAGAAGACAAAGTATTATAATGACATGTGCAAAGGCCTGGAGTTAGAAAACCAAAAGGGAAGAACACGTTCAGCATTTCTCAAGTTGAAAGAACTGAAGACAAAATTCAAGCCTTCAGTTGCAATACTGAAGGATTCTAAGGGGAAAAAATTGAACGATGCAGGAAGAATCCAAAGAAGATGGAAGGAATACACAGAGTCACTGTACCAAAAAGAATTGGTCTACGTTCCAAAAAGAATTGTTCAACGTTCAACCACTTCAGGATGCAGCATATGATGAAGAACAGATGGTATTGAAGGGAGAAGACCAGCTGCACTGAAGGTGTTGGTGAAAAACAAGGCTCCAGGAATAGACGAAATACCACTTGAGATGTTTCAATGTACGGATGCAATGCTGAAAGTGCTCACTTGTCTATGTCAAGAAATTTGGAAGACAGTTACCTGGCCAACTGACTGGAAGAGATCCATATTTGTGCACATTCCAAAGAAAGGTGATCCAATAGAATGAAGAAATTATTGAACAGTATCATTAACATCACAAGCAAGTAAAATTTTGCTGAAGATGATTCAAAAATGGTTGCTGCACTACATCTACAGGAAACTGCCAGAAATTCAAGCTGGGTTCAGAAAAGGACATGGAAGGAGGGATACCACTGATTGAAAGCAGAGAATACCAGAAAGGTGTTTGCCTGTGTTTTACTGACTATACAAAGGCATTTGATTGTGTGAATCATAACAAATTATGAATAACATTGCAAAGAATGAGAATCCCAGAGTACTTAATTGTGTTCATGAGGAAGCTCAAGAGGCAGTTGTTCAAACAGAACAAGGGGATACTGTGTGGTTTAAAGTCATGAAAGGTGTGCATCAGGGTTGTATCCTTTCACCATACTTATTCAATCTGTATGCTGAGCAAATAATCCAAGAAGCTGGACCATTATGAAGAAGAACGCGGCATCAGAATTGGAGGAAGACTCATTAACAACCTACGATATGCAGATGAGTGAACTTTATGCTGGCTGAATTCTGTGTTTTCCTGCATCCTCCTGACATTGGGGTCTTCGAGGGAGTCAGAAGGAATCCGTGTAACCCCCTCCAGGGCAATAGTCTCAGTTCTCCAGGAGTCCTATAGGCTGCAGTTCCACCTCCCATCCTGCTTTGAGGTGTGGCATTTCTTGCTCACTTACTTCTTTCTTTTCCCCAGTAATGGATCAGTTCAGTTTTTCATGGAATCTTGAAAAATCATGCAATCCAACCTTCTTATATTAGAGAGGAAGACCCTGCACTCCAGAACGTTTGCGTACTTGTGTGCACAACTGCACATATTCCTCTAGCTGAGTTCTCCCGTCCCTTTTGTCTTATCTTTCCTTAAGTGTATATGTGGGTGTGTGTGTGAGTGTGGGTGTGTTTGAGTGTGCGTGTGTAAGAGAGAGAGGAGAAAGAGAGGGAATAGAGAGAGAACAAAGAGAAGACAGAGACAGAGAGAAGGAGGCCTATTTATTCATTCAGAGATTAACTGAAGATTTTATGCAAAAGGCAGAGAAGCACAAGAGGGAGAGAGAGCAAGAGAAAGCACTGACATTTATTGAGCTCCTACTATGTACCAGGAGTCCTTGGGTGGTGCGAATATTTAAGCACTTGGCTGCTAACCAAAAGGTTGGAGTTTTGAGTCTATCCAGAAGCACCTCAGAAGAAAGGCTGGGCAATCTACTTCCCAAAAACCAGCCATTGAAAACCAGCCCTGTGGAGCACAATTCTACTCAGACACACATGGGGTCTCCATGAGTTGGAATCCACTCCACAACAACTAGTTTTTACTACGTGTCAGCCTAGATACTTTTAAGTATTATCTTCTTTGAGCCTCATATCAGCTCTGTGAAACAGATATTATTATACATTCCAGATGTAGATATGAAGGCCCAAACAGGTTAAATAATTTTCTCAAGCTTGCACATTTGGGAGGAGCTGGGATCTGAACCTGTGTCTGACTTAGCCATGATTGTCCGTCTTACCATGTCTCGAGGGCCCTGTGCGCAGAGCACCGCACTGGACTCTAGAGTTAGGAAGCTGCATATGTAGGATGTGAGTGGCCTGGCCCAAGCCAGCCTCTGCCCTGATGCGTGGTGCAGGGGAGGGGGTGTATGGAAAGCAGACCCTGAAGGACAGCAACAAGATAAGTGGAGGTATTCTTTGGTTCATTGGGGCACTGCTCCTAAACCACCTGCCCTACTTCTCTCCTTTCTACTTTAACGATTTTTTTTTTCTGAAGTGACAATGGGAGAAGGGGAGGATGTCGCAGAGGTGTTAAGAATGATGACACTAAGCTTAATGATGCCACATATGCTGTCTGATCCCATACATGCTACCAGGGCTGTGGAGAGATGGGGGAAGGGGAAGGAAGAAAGCAGACATCCTCTCTTTAGAGGGGTGAAACTCTCAGATCATCCTGCTGGTTGGGCAAATAAATCCACAGCAAGGGGATCTGGCTTCCCCTGTGCTTCTGGCAGAGAAAGTGCTCTCTGGGGAAAGTACTTTTTGGGGGTCACCTATTTAGGAGTTGGCATGTTCTGAACGGAGGTGGGAAAGGAAGTAAGCAAGAAGGAAATTTACAATTACTGAACAGGTGCAGCATGTTAGGCACAGGGCTCTCTGATTTACCTACATTTTCTCAGAATGAGAGCATGCCATGCTTCCTCTCCACCTGAAAAGCTGATTCAGATCCTCTGCTAAGTGTGTAGTTCTGTGAGATGAGTGTTTTCTGATGTGGAACTTCTTTTATAGCAAAACCTCTGAAGAAGAGGACCCCGAATCTAGTTAGGAGATAATTTCTTCTTTTCTTTTTGCTTGATCTGTGCCTTTATTCATTACATTTGTTTTTTAAGACATTGATGCTTTTTTTTTTTTTTAAACCACATTTTCTTCTAGGGATCTCACTTCAGTTTAAGACGCAAATTGCAAAAATCTTTTTTTAAAAAAATATATTTCAGAAATGATTTGTAAACTGGTTGTCTCTATGAGCCACTGTTGTGTTGGTCCCCAGCCCCTGATTCGTGGTGATCCCAGGCACAACCAGATCGGACTGTTGTGATCCATAGGGTTTCATTGGCTGATTTTTTTAGAAGTAGATTGTCAGGACTTTCTTCCTAGTCTGTCTTAGTCTAGAAGCTCTGCTGAAGCCTATTCAGCATCATAGCAACATGCAGGCCTCTGCTGACCGATTGGTGGTGGCTTCTCATGAGGTGCATTGGCTGGTAAGTAAATGCACGTATCTCAGATGGAAGGCTAGAAATCTATCACTGAACCACCACTGCTCTCTTGCAAACTGGTAGAGCTGTTTAAATGCACGCAATGCTAGTGTATTCTATTCAAGCATGGATGTTTTCTTCCCCCAAAAGAGTACAAAGTGAATTCTAGGAGTTCAGGAGAAACTAACTAAAATTGTTTTAGTATTTTCTCACAGAAAAGCAAAACCCCGAGAAAGAACAGATAGGGATCTAAGGATAACATCAGAGTGGAGATAGAAGTTTCTGAAGGTTCCCAATTCTTTTCTGTGCATTTTATCATGAATACTCACTGCCCTTTTCCACACAGAACTTGTTAGGAATTCTGACTTGCACCTGCTGCTCTGACGAGGGTGGAAAAGCCAATCCATTGACACAAGTGTGGCTTGTAGGATTATCATTGAAGGAAAACCTATAAAAATGTGCTTTTACAGATAGACATGACAGGCTTTTTAATTTCTTTGATAATTTCTGTGGTCTGTTTTGGTATGTCTGGCACTGAGCTACTTTGTTCCTTCATTACAGGGTTTTTCATAGGTAATATTAAAAGAGGAGGCTGCTCTAATGTTAAAACTCATTCCTGAAACTCAGCACAGCTTCTCAGCATCTCATCCCTAGGCCAGGTTCATGAATTTTATTTATGTATTCATTTATTTATATGATGTCTGATGCTGAGACGTGGATAAAAAATTAAAACATAAATTCATCAGAAGGACCTGTAGTGGAGCTAGATTAAAATTTGAATCACTGAGCTTCCCTGACTCTTCCTGCCACAGAAATAACAAAATCATTACTGAGCTCCACAAACAAAGGAAGTGCTCTCGGCTCTCCCAACAAGGGGCGAAAAAAGCAGACCTGAGAATACTCTGAGCTCAAAACATCACTCACAGCATCCCAGACCAAAAACAAAAGCAGTATGCCAAGGAGTCAAACAAACAGGCAAAATCAGCCTTCAGCAGGCCCTGGTGAGTTGCCAAATTTGGCTTCTGGCTGTTTGCCCTGTGGGAATTACGTAATCCCCAGACAAGGGACCTTAGCTGAGAATTTCAGCCCCTCATCTTCAACTTTGACTCCTAAGAACTGGCAACAAAAATAAGTGAGAATCTCACTTCCGCTGATGCAATGAGGCTGCTGATCTCTATTAGGTAATTTTGTTGGTAGTGTAGCTGGGGATGGTGTGGAAGGAAATGCATGTTTATGAGATTATAGAATGAATTCCTCTCCCCCCAACAACCACAACAAAAGTAACTAAATTACCCTGTATTTTATACTCTAAGTAATTCATATCCAATTCTCTGAGGTCAGTAAGTGTGATTATCCAAAGCAGGAAGTCCTGCTTACTTCATTTGTCTTCTACTGTGGGGTAGGCATATCTGACTGAGGAAAACTAGGCTGATATTGTGGGGCTTAGTTAAGAAAAAGCAGAAGTAGGAGGGAGAGGAGCTGAGGCTAGTGGCTGGTACATAGGAAGAGCAGAAGTATTAATGACATGACCACTGTGACCCAGGCACCTTACAGGCACCCTCTCATTTTATATCCACAATAGCCCTATAACTAAGTATTAATTTTACAGGTGAGGAAATTTGGTCTCAGGGAGGGAAAGCAACTTGCCTCAAGTCACATAGCTGGTTAGCAGTATTCTTGGGTATGTATAACCCCAAAGCCAGTTCTACACCCCAAGCCAACGCTTTCTTTGCTCCATCAAGTTCAAGAGAATTTAGATGAAAACACCCAGTATCTTGATTAGCTCCATGATCCTCAATGATATTTATCCCTAGAGTCAAGGCCTGTATGTTCCCTAGTTTTTGCTGTCTGATACAGTATCTACTAGCCACATGTGGCTATTTAGATTTAAATTAATTAAAATAAAATAAAATAAATTCAATTGCACTGTCACACTAATCACATATCAAGTGCTCAGTAACCACATGCGACTAGTGGCTATCTTTTTGGACAACACAGATTTATAGACCATTTCCATCTTCATGGAGTGCTTTGTTGGACAGCACTGGAGATGGAACGTTCTAGTTGTTAATGGGACCCTGCTTCCTGTAGGCTCTGCTTAGTCCTTCTGGGCCTGGAGAATCCAGCTCATTCTGCTTATTAGAGCAGAAATGCTTAGTCCCACTCTGATTTTCTATGGGAAGGAATTTTCCCTAAACTTGGTTCTGACCTCTGTCTGCACCTTTACTCACTCTATTCCTGGGAGGAGGAGACACTTCTGAATGGTTAGTTTGGGAAGTATATTTGGAATGAGTTACCTACTGGGAACACAAGTTCTGCTGTTCCTCCAGGGCTCTGCCTCTGTGGAGGATTAGGGACAAAGAGGTCTGGGGAAGAGGCATGTGGAAGAATCACTGGGAAGGAGCACGATGTATGAAGAATGTTGTATCAAATACTAATGCTCAACAGAGAGCATCTACCATGGAAGAGGCATTAAACAACCAAGTGACAAAATGACTCAGCCAGTTGACATCGGTCATTGGAGACACCAGAACTGGTAAAATGGGCTCCAAGCCATGGTGGATGGAGAACATGCAGGAGCCCAACAGTATGGGCTCCTACTCACCAAGCTGCTAACACAGCTGAATGCCCAGCTTTCTAGGAACAGAAACCAATACCAAGCCCCTGATTTGGGACCATCTTCTGTGGAGACCAACCTGACACTTGATACTAAGTTGATTACATCGAGCCCCGTGCACCCTGGAAAAAGCAGTGATTCATCTTAACTGAATCAACATGTACATCAGATATGAAATTGCCTTTTCTGCCCTAAGGACATCTGTCAGCATGACTATCAAAGGACTTACAGAGAGCTTGATTCACTGACAAAGGATTCTGCCTAATGTCATATTGGACTGAGGACCCAGTTATTGACAAGGAGGTGTGGCAGTTGGCACGTGACCATGAGATCCACTGGCCTTGATAAAGTGACCCAACAGCTTTTTAACAGGCACCAAGGCTCCAGTTTAGAGACAATAAGCAGTGAGGATAACCAGGGCACCATCTTCAGGACACAGTATATACCCTAAATCGACAACCATTATGTGGGAAGGTGTCCCCAGTAGATAGCAAACACGAATCTAGGAGCCAAAGAGTAGAAATAGGCTTAGCCCTGCTTATATCACTCCCAGCGATCATGCAGGGAATTTGTGCTTCCTGTTCCTGCATTTTTAGGCTTTTCATGTTTAGAGGTCACAGTTTTCAGAGAGAGAACATTTCCACCAGAAGCTCAGCAGGGGTCTTATTAAGATTTAAGACCTGCTGATATGTCACTGGGTTCTTTATGCCAAAGTCCATCAGGCAAGGAAAATAGTCTCCATCCTGTTGTTATTGTTGTTAGGTGCCATCGAGTTAGTTCCAACTCATAGCAACCCTACATACAAGAAAACGAAACACTACCTTGTTCTACTCCATCCTCACGATGTTTGAGCCTATTGTTGCAGCCACTGTGTCAAACCATCTTATTGAGGGTCTTCCTCTTTTTCATTAACCCTCTACCTTATCAAGCATGATGTCCTTCTCCAGGGACTGGCCCTCCTATATTATCAGGAGTCTCCATCCTAGAAGAGACCCTGGTGATTGGCAGGATGTAGGATTGTTGTTAAACATCGGGGTGTCTCTTAGAACTCCTTTCCCATTTTAATAATAAATGGACAAGTGCAGCAGTCATGGCCTGAGCATGGTGCTGGGGGCTCAGATCATCTTATCAATGAAGGTCAGGACCGCCCACTATGTAAGACACTTCGACCAGTAGGAGTTCTAGCCATGAGTGAGGGGAATCTAGAATGAGTGGTAGAGGAGGGAGGTGGTCAGTATCAGTTACCTTGAGACCAGCTGTAGCAACGGAGGCTGTAATTCATCTCACCAACTTTCCTCTTATAAGTTTACCCAGGAAAATAGGCCAGCCAGAATCCTGAAGGTGTTCCCAGATTGACTATATGAAGATAGCGTTTCCAAGTGGCCCAGGGGTAAACCACAGTAAATGTTATGGGGCACTGCCCAGATCCCCCTTCAGGACTGAGGAGATTATTCTCCCACTTATTGAGAAAGCTGGTGACATGACTCTCAGCCAGGGATGGATTACCCAATAAGCAAGGTATGCAGGGGCTTAATTGTGCTTATTTACTAATCTGCAGTGCACAGTTTCACCAGGTTTCTTTGACGATGAAACCCATGTGAAACTGTGTACTACAGATTAGTAAGTAAACACAATTAAGCCCCTGTGTACCTTGCTTGCTGTAAACTGGGGCATACCATGTGTAATGGTTAATCCACCACTGCTAAGCTGTGTCCCTCTCCAGGAGTTGCCTTCAGCTGAAGGGAGCCACCTCTCCCCAGCTTGCCCTCCATTCCAGGGGCAGCCTGTATCCAATGTCTACTCAAAGCAGAGGTTTAAAGGCCCAGCTTCCTTGCTTTGAGCAGGACACCTGGGAAGGTTCTTCCCAGTCCCTGAATTCCCCGTGGGATCATTCGAGGTCTTTGTTGCAACCTCCTAGCAGTTCAACACCTCCTTTTGTTCAGTCCTACTTCTTTCATTCCCTCACAGTTTTTCATCCTGAGGGTGCACCCCAGTAAACTTCCAGCATACAAATCTCTGTCTCAGAGCCCGTTTTCTGGGGAACTGACCCACTTCACGTGCTGTTCCTCACCTCAGAATTCTGCACTTTCTCTGCCCACACTTGATTGAGTACCTTTTTAAGACTCTCCTTGCATTATCCTAATTTGAGTGTGCCTCTGAATTCTGCTGGGACTCTGGCTGATAGGGGCAGGGACATGGGGTAGGCTTGCTCCAGATCACCAGTGATCCCATGATTAGTGGGTAAGTCTGCCCAGTTTTGAGGTTTAGTATGACAAGGACCTCCTACTCACAAAGAGTCTGCATCCTCAAGTCTAGCCAAAACTGGCCTCTATCTTAATTATGTGTTTTATTTCCTAAATTATTCAAAAGCTGAGTGGGAAAGTTACTCATTGTTGGCTCCTTCAGAAACCCCAAAACCATCAAGAGCTCTGGTTTGGATGGAACAGCCAAGTATTCAAGGACGCCCTAGGGGCCAGTTGTGAGTAAGTGAGTGAGTGTGTGTGTGTGTGTATAGGGGCATCTGGCAAGCTCAGCCTCTTCTTAGGACAGCTATTTTTACCCCTAGATAGGAGCCTGATGGGATAGGCAGGTTGACTGGATCTCTTTGATGCTCAAGGTTATTTAAGCCATTAATGTATTCAGTGTCTAACATCTCTCCCCCTGCCTTTTTAAAAAATGTTTTCTCATAGTATAATTCATAAGTGAATTCACTCTCTTTGTCAAAAAAAATTAAAACATTACAGATAAGGCTAAAATCCTTTTTGGCAGCCACAACAGTCCCTTCCCTAGAGGACAAACTGTTACCTTCCAGACCTTTTCCAAATTGGCAGTATCTATTTAAGGTTTTGCAGTGTCTTTGACTTGGAAATTCTTTTTTTCTTCAGAAATTATACTGAAGAAAATGTCTTGAATGTGCATAAGAAGGAATGAACAAGGCTATTTACTGTAGCATTATTTGTAATAGCAATAAAGGTAAACAACTTAATAGGAACTAAATAAATCGTGGCATAATTTTACAGTGACATTGTATGCAGTAGTAAAAACAGTGAAGTGAATCTATAAGTGCTAACATGCAAAGATCTTAAGGAAATGTTGTTGAGTGAAAAAGGAAGTTGTAGGATTATAAGTGTAATACGACTATTTTATCAGGGCTGTTTAGGAAAATGATTATGTTATAGAAATGACTTGGGTTGGGCAAGAGGAGGGAGTCATTAATGCCCTTCTCCTGTTCTGTCTCCTTTAGCCATTTCTCCCCACTTCCCTCTATTATTTCTGTCTCCTCTTTCACTCTACATTCTCCTCTTTCTTAATCACTTCTCTTCCTGGGTTAAAATTAGAGCCAAATTTACGTAGTATGAACGGTTTTTGTTTACGCTCATTAACAATCGGTTGAGCTCAGTAGATTAAGAACATGGCCAATCCAAACTGATAGTTAAAGTTGTCAAAATAAGCTGATCCATTGCCTTCACCCTGGCTCACATACATAATCAAGCTGATGAATAATTAATTGAGCAGCAATATGATCTGTTATATGGAAACCTGCCTGCTTTGGCTACTACAAAAGCTTCAGAGATAAACCAGCAATTTGAGAAAGTTACAACAAAATAAAAATAAAAAAGTTAATTCAAGCATGAATAATAAAAGTATAGTGTTTGCTTCAAGGAAATTAACAGTAGCATTGTATCTAGTGTTATCTAGAGCATGTAGTATGCACCAGCAACTCTGAGGGAGAAAAAGACCTGGCGATCTGCTCCTGTAAAGATTTCAGCCAAGGAAGCCCTATGGGGCAGCTCCACTCTGTGCTATAGGGTCACTATGAATCGTGACCACAACAACAGAGCTTGTAGTAATATTCTGTAGTGAATCCATAGAGTTTTCATTGGCTAATTTTCAGATATAGATTACCAGGCCTAGTCTGTCTTGGTGTGGAAGCTCTGCTGAAACTTACCCACCATGGGTGACCCTGCTGTTATTTGAATTTCTAGCATTATAGCAACCCCAAGCCATAGCAGTACACCTTACTTTGGATATGTCATCAGGAAAGACCAATCACTAGAAAGGGACATTATGTTTGCTAAAGTAAAGTGACAATAAAAATGAAGGAAACCCTCAATGAGATGGATTGACACAATACCCACAACAATGGACTCAAACATACCAGAGATCATAAAAATGACGCAAGACCGAGCAACATTTTGTTCTGTTATAGATAAGATCACTATGAGTCGGTGCTGACTTGACAACTAAGAACAATAACAACAGAACGTACAGATTATTTGAACTGAAAACTTTTAGTTTAACAACTTCCTCTTATATCCGAGGGAATAATGGTCTAAGGAAGTGAGGATTAACAAAGCAGGACTCCCTATGCAGCTGTTTTTTTGATGATACATTTTATAGACGGTAGAGATGTTCATTCTCCTTTACTTTGTGAATGGTCCAACTTCTTCCTAGTGCAGTAGGCTCCAAATGTGTACTATTTCACTCATTGGCTTGTGTTTGGGTAAATGGAAATAGCTGACACAGGTAATGGCAGGAAGGACCGGCTGTGGGCCTTTCTGGAGCTCTGGGCCATGGTGTAAGGATAACTCCTGGGAATAAAATTGTCTGAGAAATGGTCTCAGAAACCAGGCATTTTTCACTAGAAGAGGAAACTCAGGCATAGGGTGACCAGATAAATACAGGGCACTTAGCTAAATTTGAATTTCAGGTAAACAATAAATATCTTGAAGCATAAGTATGTCCAAATATTGCATGGGACAAATTTATACTAAAAAATTATTCATTGCTTATCTGAAATTCCAACTTAATTGGAGTTCCTGTATTTTCACTTGCTACATCTGTCAACCTACCCAGGAGACATGTTGAAATATTTGAGATGTCTTATAAGCTTGAAAATACATTATTCCACATTTCTTTGTCTCTCTAACTTCAAAATTATCAATCATGACTAGTAATTTGAACTCAAAAAGTGTTAGATGTTAGATCAATTCAAGGACAAATTTTCTGATAACTGGAGTGTCCCACAATGGAGCATCTTGCCTCAAAAATAGTGCATCCATGTACCAAGGGTAGTTTCTATATCTTCATTTATAATAACAAAAAAACTGGGAGGAGGATAAATGGTCATCAGTAAGAAATTGTTCTAAAAAATTAGGGGCACATTGTGGTGCAATGGATTGCTTTCTTGTGGCCTTTCTTGCCGTGGTCTTATAACTCCCACCCAAGTGATTAAGTGGGACTGTGCAAATAGGGTAATTGTGGCCCAACAAGGGGATTGGTCAGTTTTGCTGTCCTTCTGGGCTTGTAATGAGCCATCTCAGAGGCAGAAAAGAGAGGATCCCACCACCACCAAGTCTCTCCACCATCTTCCACCTCATAGGAATAAGCCTTGGGCTGTTGATCTTAATTCTCCTTCCCCCTTGTGAAGTTAGGGAGGTCAGATGCTACCCCTACACCATTTTTACACACATGTATGCAGTGGAATTCTGCAGAGGTTGATTTTTTCTTCCATTCCCTGAGTTACCTTTATGATGGGCCTGCTATTACTCTCATAGCCAGACAACCCGCTCTTTCCCCAACAGACAAGCTGTTCTTTCTGATCCCTCAGGGTCACTCCTAATCCACTTCAGTGTGGCTCTCTGTATGTACACTATGGACAGATTCTGAAGGAGGTCTTTAAGTGAAAAAGGCTAAAGAACAGCATACATGGTGAAGTCTCATTTTTGTAAAATTTAAAAAGCATAAACATAAATATAGGTCAAAAGTGTAACTTTTTTTTTTTTTTCTGGTTAAAAACCTAAGAAACTCTTTAGAGTATTACTTTAGGAAGGGAGTTCAGTTACTGAGGGTGGGGAGGAAGATTCATTTATATTTTACACCTTTATGAACGAATTTAAAAACAAACTGCACATTGAAACTGAGGCTGGTTGCTTACCTTTCAAGAACACTGTTGCGGTGCTCCTGCAATGGGTGGGGATTTGTGCTAGAGGGAGGCCATTGTACATTCCTTTCAGTTTAAAGATTCTATAACTTTAAACTTTAACATTAAAAAAAAAAAATTGTCCCATCGGTTGTCCCTGTTGATGCCTTAGGGTATTCTTGGTCTCCCCTACCCGCTTAAAACTCAGGGGAAAATTTCTCCTAAAGCACCCATAGCCAATTGCAGAGATGTTTTCCAGTGAGTGTTTGTGAACCACATGAGGGTAGAGATTACTTGATGGATGAGGCCAATGTCCACATATCCACATGCAATTCTTGGTCTTAGCTTCAAGGCAGTTCCCTGGTAGTTTACCAACCAGGGAAAGCAAACCTATGATTTCCCTCTTAATACTAGCTTGAACCACACGAAATTACTATGTTGTAGGTGAATAATAATAAAAAAAAGCAGAATATCATCAATTTCATATGGCTCAACTAATACTGCCCTTGGAAAAACTTTTTCGTTTTCTCCCCAATCAATTAGAAAAACAACCAAAGAATATATATTTCCGGGCTTCCAAAGCGCCCTTACCCATCACTGTATCTATTACTTATACTTATTATGGAAACCCTGGTGGTGTGGTGGTTAAGAGCTCGGCTGCTAACCAAAAGGTCAGCTGTTTGAATCCACCAGGCGCTCCTTGGAAACTCTATGGGGCAGCTCTACTCTGTCCTATAGGGTCGCTATGAGTCGGAATCAACTAGACGGCAATGGGTTTGGTGTTTTTTTTTGGTTTATACTTATTAAATTAAGAACGACTAAAACTTACGTAACATTCTGTGTGTTCTAACTGTTTTTAATGCTTTAAATGGATTTATTTATTTAAACATTACGATAAACCTATAAGATGGTTCCGTTTGTCCCATTTTTGCAAATGAGGAACCTGAGACACATGGAGTTTAAGTACCTTGCCTGACTTGGTACACTGGTAGGTGCTGGGCTGGGATCTGAGCCTAGGCGGTCTGCTCTCGGGTTTTCACTCGTCCATTTCGTCACACCCCATCTCATTTGTTCTAACTCCTGGGTTAGTGTTGTGATAGGCCTGTCACTATTCACTTATAACCTGGCCAACCAACTCTTTCCAACAGACAAGTTGGTTTCTCTGACTCCTCAAGGCCACTTCTAATGCCCTCTGAGATGGTTCCCTTAAGCAGTATAGAAGTTTCTCCAACTGTGGTCAAGCCATATCTTGGAATATAGGCTCTGCAGCAGACAGCCTGATTTTTGTTCACTTCTGGTGCCAGTCTCACAAGGAACCCATACTTGGTAAAAGCACTGGATTTCTCTGTACCTGGGGCTGAGGGCCCATGGCTACAGCACTGAAATTTCCCCAACTCCCTCTGTACAGAAGCATCCTGGTTTTACCATCTCCACAAACTTGCTCCCCACCTGTCGCCCACACTGAGCTCACCTTTGTGCCTCCTTCATTCTGTTTCCTAAAGCAGTAATGTTTAGGAGCAGCAAGGGCAAGCAGGTAGCATGTCACAGAGACAGGAGAGGATTCACCACGCAGTACCCATGAGCAAGTTATTTAATTTTCTGCTCTGCAGTTGCCTCACTTGTAGAATGAGAATAATAATAATAATAACATTATAGGATGGTTGTGTGATTTAACTCACTCATGTATGTAAAGCCCAGTATAAGAACTATTAGAATTCAATTTCCCCTTTGCTCCCAAACTGTGGTTTGGTGTCGCCAACAATTTCAAATGCTAGTTAAACACATGAGTCTTATGTCTTCAGTATTTTAGTAGGTACTAGCTATCATATTAATGTGAAAATCTGAGATTTAATATTTGAGCTATTTGAACAATTTGGTATTAGAATGTAATTATAGACATTCATGCTGATTTTTAAAAATGTGATGGTGTAATAGATTGTTCATTTATTTTTGTGAATAGTTTTTCTTCTTTTTTCCGTTAGGCTATATACTCGATTTTGAAACGGAATTAACACAATATTCATTTTAGTGTGATTGAAGTTCTGGTTTATCGATGAAATGAAGGCGTCTGTTCCTTCAAAATCACCTCACAGTTTGTTTTTTTGTTTTTTACTTGAAGTATAATAAACATACAGAAAGTACATTATAAGTGTAAATAGCACCCAGGTAAAGAGAGAGAACATTACCAGCACTCCAGTATTTCCCTAGTAACCACTCCTAATCGCTGTCCCACCAACTTAACTACTACCCTGACTGCTAACACCATAGGTTAGTTTTCCCTGTTTTTGAACTTCATATAAGTGTAATTGTACCATATGTACTTTTTAGTGCCTGGCTTCTTTTAATGAGCACCATTACAGTTTCTTGATTCTGCGATGAATACTGTGATGGTTTCTAAACCAATTCTTGGAAGGGAAAGGAAGGAGACAGGTAAGGAAGAGAGAGGGAGAGTATGCTTGTGGGGACTATTTGTTTATAGTTACTCTGAAAGTGATGCAGCCCATGAAAATTTTGGGAGAATATAAGCAAGCTGTATTAACCAATCAGAAACTACCTTAGACCTTATCCTCATGAGAAAATGAATTAGATCTGAAACAAAATCTTATTGTACTGAGTTGCTTTGGCTTTCAGGGAGGGTGTAGACACGTGGTTCTGTTGCCTGTGACACGTAAGAGCACACCAGGGGATTGGCCTGGCCAGATTTTATGGTCCTGCCTCTAAGTCTCCTTTACTTTGAAGTTATGGTCTTGTATACCCCAGAATCTGCCCAGGGTCTAAAAATAAGTCTCTGCTAGGACACATTTCTTTCCAGGTTTTTGTTGTGGTACCAGATAATGGATGAGTAGGTAACAGCATCTTGCCTCTTTTATTACTCATCTTCTTTGGAACGCTGTTGTTGTTGGGTACCATCGTGTCAATTCGGACTCATAGCAACCCCATGTGACGGAGCAGATCTGCCCCGTAGGGTTTTTTTGGCTGTGATCTTTACAGAAGCAGATTGTCGGATGTTTCTCCCGTGGAGCTGCTTGGGTGTGTTTGAATCACCAACCTTTCAGTTAGCAACCAAGCTCTTAACCATTGTGCCACCAGAGCTCTTTTTTGGAGCACTAGGACATTTCAAAGATGAGGGAGTCTATGCTGTCATAGTAATCTTCACACTACAGAGAGAGGTTAAATTATGTAGGCAGCCACACTTGTCCTTTAGCGCCTTCCCAAATTCTCCAACTTCTCTTTCCAAGGACACAATCTGAGCATCTCTTTCAGTGTCTGGGGACCTTCATTTATTCTGTTGCTGTCCATCAGCCAAATTGGAGGGAGAAGTTAGGTAATTTTCTCAAGCTATTGAGTGGAAAACTAGAATATGAATCTGGCTGTCTGATTTCCAAACCAATGTCTTTCATTATACTTTACTGAATGGATGAAACATAATGATCATAATCCACCTCTTTAATTTTTCACCTGAAGAAATTCCATTTCTACTTCACCATTCTGCCTCTTGCCTCCCTCACCATTTTGCTACCCCTAACCCAGCTCTTCCATCAGTTCCTGCCAGCGTCTTAGAACATGTGTGTGCTTTGATTATTTTGCTCTACTATTCTGGTCTAATAATAACTGAGTGTAAAATCATTAAAGGTGGAACTTGTCGGCCAGGGACGGAGGGAGAGGGGAGAGTGGTGCCTTGATATTATGGTGGGAAAGCTATTTTATGACAAGAGAAGCCCCATAATGTTCCTCAAATCACACCATGTAAGTTCTTCTCTACTCCATTTCTGCATAGATCTTGTCTTCACACCATTTACTCTTTTAGGAATTATTTATTCAGGACTTACTCTGTGCTAGGCAATATTCTATGGGCTTGGGACACATGAGTGAACTAATAGACAAAAGTCCCTGATCTTGTTATGCTTACATTGGGGCAGGGAGAGATAGAGAACGAAGAGTAGATACTATGAATGATAAATGGATAAATTTGTCTGTTAGAAGATGATAAATGTTATGGAAAAAAATAGAGCAGGATAAGAAGAATAGGAATGTTGGAGAGGGGTGGTCATGGCAGGTTTAATAGACTGTTCAGAGTTGACTGACTGAGAAGGTGGTATTTGAGTAAAATCTTGAAGGAGATAAGGGAATAAGCCACTCAGATTTCCGAGGAGAACAGTCCATATAGAGACGAGCCAAGGCAAAGGACTTAGTGCAAGAACATGCCTGGAATGTTCGAAGAGCAGCACAAGGCCAGTAAGGGAGGAGGAGAACAATAAAGCTGAAGTCAGAGAAGTAACCAGGAGTCAAATCGTGTAGTGACTTGTGGGTCATTGTTAGGACTCTAGCTTTGCCTCTGACTGAAATGCAAGCCATTGCAGGGCTATGAGCGTAGAAGAGTGATGATGTGCCCTATATTTCAACTAATCATTTTGGTTGTAGTGTTGAGAATAGGGGAGCAGAGGTGAGGGTCATAGGAGGCAATTTCAATAAGCAAGGCAAGAGCTGGTAGTTTGGAACAGTGGCCAGAAGTGGTCATAGTATGGATACAGGAATTCTTGATGTGATGAATATGATATAAGAGAAACAGAAGTCAAGAATCACTTTGAGGTTTTTGATCTAAGCAACTTTAACAATAGCGTGGCCCTCAACTGATATGGGAAAGACTGCAGGAGAAATAGGATGGGAAGTGAACCAAGAGTTCAATTTTGGACATGTGAATTGTGAGATCTCTATGAGCAGGAATCGACTTAAAGACAATAGGTTTGGTTTTTTGGTTTTGGTGAGTGTGAGATATCCGTTAGACATCTGAAGTACAGATGTTGACTCAGAAGTTTGGGAGAGAGTTCTAGGTGGAGATATAATGTGGGCATTGTCTGCATATCAATGGTATTTGAAGCTTTGAAACTGGAAACTGTAAAAGTAGTGAGGGTAGAGAAGAGAAAGAATTCAAAGTCTGAGCCTGGGGCACCCCAACATTAAGAGGTAGGGGAGAAAAGGAGGAGGAACCAGGAAAGGAGACCTAGAAAGAGTGTCAGTGAGGTATTGGGGGAAAAAGTATGGTGTTTTAGAAACTGAGGGAAGTAAGTGTATGAAGGAAAAGGGAATGTCCACTGTATCAAATATTGCTGATAGATCAAGAAAGATGAGAACTGAGAATTAGAAATTGGATTTAGTACTGAGATGGTCCAGGAGTCCCTGGGTGGTGCAAGTGGTTAACACACTGCACTACTAACCAAAAGGTTGTAGGTCCAAGTCTACCCAGAGGTGCCTCAGAAGAAAGGCCAGGTGATCTACTTCTGAAAACTCAGCCATTGAAAACTCTATGGACCACAGTTGTTCTTTGACACACGTGGGGTCACTGTGAGTCGGAATTGACTCAATGGTAACTGCTTGAGATGGTCCTAGGTGACCTAAACAATAACAGTTTTAGTAGAGTGGTGAGGGTGAAAACCTTACTGGGATGAGTTTAAGAGAGGGTGTGGAGAGAGGTATAGAAAACCTCTATAAAAGAATATAAACTCTTTCAAATATTTTTTTTTTCTTTTTACAATAGAGAGTAAACAAATGGATTGGTAAGAGAAGAATGGTCAAGAAAAATACCTTTTAAGAGGGAAGAAATAATAGCATGTAGTATGCTGGTGGTGTAGGGGACAGAGGGATGAACTGCTGGAGCACTGTGCTGAGAGGAAATGAAATCCAGTGTTAGAGCTGAGAGACCAGCTTTAGAATGGGGCACTGATGGTCCACAATCGCAGCAGTGGGAAGGTGGAGGGACTGTGTACAGAGCTGGTAGATAAGATGGTAGGGATCCTATTGGGAATTCTCTTCAAATTGTTTTGTTCTCTCAGAGAAGTAAGAAGGTCATCAGCTGAAAATAAGTGCATAGGAGAAGATGTTGGAGGTTAAGAAGCGAGGAGAAGTCGTGAAATAGACATCTAGGAAGGCAGGAACAGGCATGGACTAGGGAAGTATAGTTGCCAGGCAGCACTGAGGGCCTGTTTGAGGTTCATAATCATAGATTTAAAATGAAACTTGTCAGCATGATCTGGTATTTCTCTTCAGGCATCTTCAGCTACACAGGTCATGTACGTAAAACGTGGAGAATTGTATCTATTCTCTTTTGGAAACTTCCAAAATACAACAATTTAAATGTTTTGAGAAAGAGTCACTTCAGTCAAATATGTCTGCCTCTTGCCTTCCATCCTCCTTCTTTCTTCTTTCCCTCCCTCCCCCTTCCTTCCTTCTTTCCTCCCTCGCTCTGTAACTTCCTCTCTCCTTTCTTTCCTTCTTTCCTTGCTTCCTTCCTTTCTTCCATTTATTCCTTCCTCCAAAGGCACTTATCATTATCTTGAAGGTATATAATAATCATATCTGTAACTAATTTAAAGCAATCCACATTTCTTCAGTAAACATTTATTGTGTCTTTACTAAGTGCCAAGAGCTCTATTAGGTACAGTGGAAGATACAGAAAAGAAAAGAAGACCCTAGGGGCTCCTAGAGAAGTGGTGAAGATGAAATGTGTTCATAATAATTACAGTATCACATGGAAATTGCTAAGTAATTTAGAGATAGAGCATTGTGAGAATTTAGAGATGCAAAAGCTTATTTCTAGCTGGAAATGAAGGATCAAGGAAGCTGTGACAGATTTTCAAAGGCTGACCACAATTTCCCAGAATTTCTCCTACGATGGGTTTGGTGTTGCTGTCTCCTTCCCTTGAATCTGAGTGGGCTTGTGGCTCATTTATAATCAAGAATACTCAAGACACTGTATCACCTCTGAGGCTAGGTCAGAAAAGGCAGTTCAACTTTTGTCTACCTCTTTGCTGGGACACCAGGTAAAAAGTCCTGAGCCTCCATGGGAGAAGTCCAGTTCCCCTCAGGCTGCCATCCTGTGAAGAAGCCCAGGTCACATGGACAAGTTATTTGTAGGTGTTCTGGTTGGCAGTCCCAGTTGAGGTTCTAGCTGACAGCCATCATCAACCAACAGATGTGTGAGTGAAGGCATCTCCACATGATTTCTAGTCCCCAGCTGTTGAGTCAGCCCCAGCCATCAAGTCTTCCCAGCTCTGGCCCCAGACATCATGGAGCAGAAGCAAGACATCCCTATAACACATTCTCTGAATTCCAGATCCACAGAATCCGTGAGCATGATAAAATGGCTATTTTACACCACCAAGTCTTGGGGTAGTTTGTCAGGTAGTAAGAGTAATCAGAACAGAAAATTTCTTGAAAAAGGGAATGTTTGAGCAAAGCCAATGTTTTGGATGTGAAGAAAATACGATACTAAATGAGGCTGGATGATTTTATTCTTAATTGTGTAGGAAACTCTTGTTTTAAGGGAAAAACATTACAAAGTTTAGTAAAGCAAAGAACAAGTTTTATTCAGCATATATTCAAACGGGCAAAAGTGGGAAGCAGACAAGCATGGTGCCAGAGCTTACGTCTGCCCGAATCCGAGGAAATATCATAGAACAAACAAAAGTGGCAAAACGGACAAGCATGCTGCTAGAGGCATGTCTGTCCAAGTCCAAAGAATATTATAGAACAGGCAAGAATGGGAAAATGGACAAGCATGCTGCCACAGCCATGTCTGCCCAAGTCCAGAGAACATTACAGAGTCATCAGTATGTATTAACATTACAAATGGGCAAAACCATCGAAAGCTTCACCTTTTCACAGACTGGCTAGAAATTGTGATCCTACATTTTGAATTGTTTTTCTTAACAATCATTGGTACAGGGTTCGGTGATGACAGTCAGGAGGGTCTTCATTGGTCCAACAAATTTTCTATTCACTAAATGCTGATAGAAAAAGATAAGAGTACAAAGTCTTTTGTGTTCTGTTTGATTGGGTTTATGTGAAAGGTTCCCTAAGAGATATTTTTCTTTCCTAAAAGATAACTTCTAAGATTGTCCCATCTGTTGTTTTTATCTCAGGGCCCAGTTGATGTGTTCTTGTGAGTCCCTGTGGGCCCTTGTGGGCCCAGCTCCAGCTGGGTCACATTTCTCCATGCTCAAGGACAGGGAAAAATGATTCCAATATTATTTTCTAAACCACTCTTTGAATTGTCCTTTTAGTTTTGATGTTCTGGCTGCTGAACGCTCTTTTTGTGGAAATATCCTTAGACACTTACCTGGTTCCAAAACATTTGCAAATGTTTTGTAGCTCTTCCCTGTGATTTGATTCTGTGATGATATAGCACTATCAAATATATTTTAGCAGCCCTGGTGGTGCAGTGGTTAAAGTGCTTGGCTGCTAACCAAAAGGTCAGTGGTTTGAACCCACCAGCCGCTCTGTGGGAGAAAGATGTGGCAGTCTGCTTCCGTAAAGATTTACAGCCTTGCGAAACCTATGGGCACAGTTCTACTCTGTCTATAGGATTGCTATGAGTCAGAATCGACTGCTGGCAATGATTGGTTTTTTTGGTTAGATCTTGAAAAAAGTAACTTATGCAAAGGGTTGACAACTTCATTAACAGAGTTACTAATGTATTTCTTTATAAAATTACTATTTATATGATCACATTGATTTAGGAAATAATATTGGAGTTACTATTCCCTGTCCCTAAGCATAGAGAATGTGACCCACCTGGAGCTAGGCTCACAAGGACTCGCAAGGGCACATCAATTGGGCCCTAAGGTATAAAGACAATAGCTAAGATAATCTTGGAAAATATCTTTTAGGGAAATTTCAGATAAAGCCAGTTAAACAGAACACAAAAGACTTTCTACTCTTGTCTATTTCTATTAGCATTTAATGAATAGAAATTTGTTGGACCAATGAAGACCCTCCTGACTGTCATCACTGAACCCTGTACCAATGATTGTTAAGAAAGACAATTCAAAATGTAGGATCACAATTTCTAGCCAATCTGTGAAAAGGTGAAGCTTTCGATGGTTTTGCCCATTTGTAAAGTTAATATATTCTGATGACTCTGTAATGTTCTCTGAACTTGGACAGACATGGCTGTGGCAACACGCTTGTCCGTTTCCCACTTTTGCCTTTTTGAATATATGCCAAATAAAACTTTCTTTTTGCTTTACTAAACTTTGTGATGTTTTCCCCTAAAACAACATTAAAAAACTTTATAGGATACAGATATGCGTGCTTTGTATAATTTACTTTTGAAATTTATTTTATTTTACAATCTCATTTTGTCACAACACTAATGCTTTGATTTTCTTTTCATCTTTTAAACTTTTGTTGATTTACAAAAAGAAGAAAAAAAGAGAACTTCTAAGTAAGGCAGTGTATTTGTTACTTATGTATCCCGCTAGATAGGCCTGCTTGACTTTTTCTGTGCAGTTGATTAATAGGTAATCAAATGGTTTGATTTTCTTGATTTCCTCTTTTCTGTCCAACTTTCTCTGGCTGCACAGAACTGTCAGTATGTCAGTACTGCTTATACAATTAGGGTATTTTGCTTGCAAGTTATTGGAAGTAACACTGGCCAACTCAAGAAAACGACAAGAAGGAGAGGATGTTGATGGGATTTACTGCAAGAATGTGTAAGATTACAGAATCAAAGGAAAGGTGACGAACCGAGCTTCGGCAAGTAGAGGACCACAGGAAGGTAAGTAGACACAGGAAAAGCCTCTTCCAAGCCCTGTCTTCAAGATGAATAAACTCTAGCTGTTCTCAGGCTCCATAGCATTCTGCTCACAGCTTACAATCCCCTAAAGTGCGGCTAGGCCTAGGGACGGGCGAGTCTCTCTCTGATGCTCCCTTCACGTCTGTATCCACTGGGGGGAAAAGTATGAAAGTTAGGCAGCACAAACAGCAGATGTCCACTCCACTGTTGGCTCCTGAAGTCATCTCAGTGGCTGGTAGCAAATTGGACCTTGCAGACTTTTCGTACAGTCGTTCAATCCAAGAGTGTCTGTCTAGCAATATACCTTATTTAAAAAAAATCATCGTCAAACCAAGGCTTCAAACCAATTCATTGTGGCTCGACCCCCTGATGAGAATTTGCATTTCTACCCCAGATATACTGAATGAGAATCTACACTGTAACAAGACCCGGGGTGGGGTGGGCTGGGGTCAAACAGAAAGGAACCGGTTCGAAGCCCTACTTCAAACCTACGTTTTGAAAAGAGTTATTATCTTTTAAAACAGCTTCATATTCATTAGCTCCTTCTTTACTTAATAACTTGATAAGGTGGAGAGAGCCATAATTAACAGTCCCTCTTGTGAGGTGAGACCTTAATGGCACTTGTCCCAGGTCATCCAGATACCTTAAAAGCATTATGAGGGCTCGAACTGAGTTTGACTTTTATCCATCAGTTCCCCCTTTCTTTTATGAAGCAGTATCCTTAAGAACAGTTACTATGTCTCCTGCCCCCAACCACAGAAGTCCTAACATTTATTTGGAAGCTGCATGACAGAAAGAAAAGGGTGGTGGAAAGGTGGCTTTACTACCTACAAGCCAGAGGGTCACACAGTTGTCACTTACCTGAGCCCTGCTGGCTCTGTTTCTTTCCCAGGGCTGATAAGAGAATAACGGAGGCATAAGAGATATTACAGAGAGGATGTAAAGTGCTATGCAATCGTGAACTGTTATTATTTTACTTGTTCATGTTCTCAATTCTCCTTCCTATATGCAGGCACTTAGTGACATTTTCATTGACTGTTATACCACGTGGCAGTTCAGCATGTGAGCCATGTACGGTGGTGGATTCCCAGTGCTTTGTTATCAGTATGGGTGGAATCAACGGTTTCAGTCCTCAAACTTGAGTCACATTTTCTGGAATTTCTGTTCTTGCTACCTGTTAAGCATGCAGTAATAAAGGTGTTAGATTTCCATAAAGAATAATTAAGCCAAGGACACTATGTCCCATCTTTGATGAAATGCAGATTTCGCATTAGAATCAGATCCTTCATTTTTAAAGGTTGAATAGAATAGCATCTAAAAAAAGAATCCCAGCTGGTTAAATTTAGGCTGCTGAAAAAAAGTTTAATGTAAGATTATTCTTGGTGCAGAAACATTTTCACTTGGCTGGGAATTGGATACATTTGAAAATTATTTTAAGCTCTTGCCTTCAGAATTTTGTGTGATCAGGGGGATGGATCATCAGACAAATGTCAATAGGTGTGTTGGACTCAGTAACATTCCTTTTCTCATTCTAATGAGCTGTTTCACAGATGTTAGTGTCAGGTAAACGTGTTATTCTTATATGTGTTGGTCTCTCTTTTCAAGCTTGGATCACCCCAGTTCCTGGAGAGGACTGTTGTCTTGCTTATTTAAAACGATTAACCTTATCTATACAGGCCTGAGAATCTGAAGTATTACATGGCAGATCTAGCCATTTCAAGAGAGATGCCAACTGATACTCTCAGTTGCAGATCTTATGCATATAGTTATAGCAATAGATAGCATTTAATGAAGTTGCACTATGTACCAGGTACTAGGATGATCCCTTTACATATTTTTTAAACTTAATGCAATGAGCATAGAGATCATCATGGAAGACAAAACGACTCACCTGGCCATTAAATAGTCCATCAATTTGGTGCATATAAACTTGGCAATCACTTGCTGGGAAAAAAAAGAAGAATGTTACACATCTTTCCATGGAATTTTAGAGATTTTTTTTTTCATAAAAAGTACTTTATCATCAGAACAGCATGGTGTCCTATGTTTATAGAGATTTTTTTTTTTTTTTCTTTCTTGCCACTTTACCAAAGCAAATGCTTTAAACAAAACTAGGGATAATTGTTTTCCATCCTATCTCGTTGCACCATATCTCCCAGACAGCATTAAAAGACCCAATTATTTTCGCTTTTGAATTTTTTGTTGACACTATGTGCTTTCACTAACGAAGGCATGCTGATTAAAGGACCAATTCAGAATTTTTCTTATGAGTTATGGATTTTGATACTCGTTATCTGGGATCACGAATGTCCCAGTGGCCTCTGGATGACACAAATCCTGCCAAGAGGAGTCAATGATGAAGTCTTTTTCTAAAAATTTTAAAATTTTATGTAGTAACTGTTAAATGAGAAACTATTTTGTTCTGTAAGCCTTTATCTTAAGTGAAAATAACAGCACAATTGGAAGAGCATAGTCAATGTCACTGAACTGTGCATGTAGAAATTTTTGAAATGGTGTATCTTTGGCTATGTGTATTTTCACCAAAAAAAAAAAAAAAAAAAAGGTTGAGAATTTAGAGGGTTAATATGTTGTGGGGTTGTTAACCAATGTCATAAAACAACATGTGTACTACTGTTTCATGAGAAACTATTTGTTCTGTAAGCCTTCACCTGAAGTACAATAAAATATAAAAAAAAAAAAAAATTTAAAATTTTAGTTCTTGAAAATTTGCAAAATGAGGTAAAACATGAAGGCACCTGGCAATGCCTGAACATGCATTTTATTCTAGTCTCCTTCTTCTTAGACTTTTTATTATTTTTCATGAAACTTTTCAAAACATGGTAGAATGCATTTCTCCTTACTGAAGAGGCAGTACTTACAGCTCAAATAAATAAAGCCAAGGAATTTTTTGTATCTCAGGAAAATTTCCACTACAATGCATTCTTCATTACTGCAAAAGCAATACTTAGAGGCAAAATAAATAAAACCAAAGGGATTTTTTTTCTTTTTGCATTTTGTCTTTCACACATCAGAAATTTTTTTACTGTTGTGCTTTAAGTGAAAGTTTACAATTCAAGTTAGCCTCTCATACAAAAATTTATACATACATTGTTATGTGACCCTATTTGCTCTCCCTATACTGTGACAGCACACTCCTCCTTTCCACCCGGATTTCCCATGTCCATTCAACTAGCTCCTGACCCTCTCTGCCTTCTCATCTCACCTCTGAACAGGAGCTGCCCATTTAGTCTCATGTATCTATTTGAGCTAAGAAGCACATTCCTCATCAGTGTCATTTTATTCCCATAGTCCAGTCTAATCTTTGTCTGAAGAATTGGCCTCGGGAATGGTTTTAGTTTTGGGCTAACAGAAAGTCCAGGAACCATATCTTCTGGGGTCCCTCCAGTCTCAATCAAACCATTAAGTCTAGTCTTTTTACTAGAATTTGAGTTCTGCACCCTATTTTTCTCCTGCTCCATCAGGGACTCTCTGTTGTGTTCCCTGTCAGGGTGGTGATTGGTGGTAGCTGGGCACCATACAGTTCTTCTGGTCTCAGGCCAATGGAGTCTCTGGTTTATGTGGCCCTTTCTGTCTCTTGGGCTAATACTTTGCTTGTGTCTGTGGTGTTCTTCATTCTCTTTACTCCAGGTGGTCGGGACCAATTGATGCATCTTAGACTGCTGCTCACTAGATTTTAAGACCTCAGACGCCACTCACCAAAGTGGGATGCAGAACATTTTCTTAATAAACTTTGTTATGCCAGTTGACCTAGATGTCCCCTGAACGCATGGTTCCCAGACCTCTGCCCCTGCTACTCTGTCCCTTGACGTGTTTGGTTGTATTCAGGAAGCTTCTTAGCTTTGGTTTAGTCCAGTGGTGCTGACTTCCCCTGTAGTGTGTGCTGTCTTTCCCTTCACCTAAGATAATTTTGTCTACTATCTAGTTAGTGAATACCCCTCTCCCTCCCTCCCTACCCTCGTAACCATCAAAGAATGTTTTCTTCTGTGTTTAAACCTTTTTTTGAGTTCTTATAATTGTGGTCTTATGCAATATTTGCCTTTTGCAACTGACTAAATTCACTCAGCAAAATGCCTTCCAGATTCCTCCATGTTATGTTTCATGGATTCATCTTTGTTCTTTATCGTTGCGTAGTATTCCAGTGTGTGAATATACCATAATTTGTTTATCCATCTGTCTGTTGATGGGCACCTAGATTGTTTCCATTGTTTGGCTATTGTGAACAGTGCTGCAATGAACATGGGTGTCCAGCTCTTATTTCTCTAGGATATATTCCAAGGAACAGGATTGCTGGCTCATGTGGTACTTATATTTCTAGCTTTTTAAGGAAGTGCCAAATCAATTCCAAAGCGCTTGTACCATTTTACATTCCCTTCAATAGTGTATAAGTGCTCCAGTCTCTTCACACCCTCTCCAACATTTATTATTTTGTGGTTTTTGGATTAATGCTAGCCTTGTTGGGGTGAGATAGTATCTCATTGTAGTTTTGATTTGCATTTCTCTAATGGCTAATGATCGTGAGCATTTCCTCATGTGTCTGTTAGCTGCCTGAATATCTTCTTTGGTGAAGCGCCTGTTCATATCCTTTGCCCATTTTTTAACTGGGTTATTTTACTTTTTGTTGTTGAGGTTTTGCAGTATCTTTTAGATTTTAGAGATAAGATGCTGATAGGATTTGTTGTAGCCAAAAATTGTTTCCCAGTCTGTAGATTGTCTTTTGACTCTTTTGGTGAAAACTTTTGATGAGTATAAGTAAAACCAAAGGAATTTGAATCTCAGGAAAATTACCACTACTATGTATTCTTTATAGAAAAAGCAGTACTAACAGCTAAGAAGCAGAAACAGCTGTCCTGGAATACTGCAGAATTACTCACAGCAGTGCATTGTGCCTGCTACACATGGAAGCAATGATTGGGCCCTAAGATTGAATGCAGGGTAATATTAGCTTATAGGAGTTCTAATCTCTTGAAAAGTACCAGTGCAATGCATTATTCCTTATTGGAAAGGCATGATTTACTGTTCAGAATCTAGTAAAGGGAGCCAGTAACACCTGGAAACTATGAATGGCATAAAGGAGAAAATGGCCACTTTAACTGAATGAAGACTGACAATAGCTCATTCTCACGATAAGTACATTCTCACCAGAACCTAGTAACTGAGAAACATAGTGAGGAGGCTTATTTCACAGAGATAAAGGCAAATCTGTCAAAATTTTAGAAAATTCTCATATCTGGGAGGCATCACCTAAGACAATGCTCAATCTACACAAAAATTAGGCCCCCACTCAGGATTTTTGCATTTCATGCATTTTGAAAGGCACCCACCTTGAGATGAAACACGTTAAAATTGGGCTACTTCTTTCCAAAAACTCCAGAAGTGTAAAAAGTGGGTGGGATACCATATATCCCATGGGTCTTGAAAGGGTTAAGAGAGCAAAGACTCATACCAGCATGATTAACACCTCCAGCTCTCCATGCCCTAATAGGTTCAAAAAGAGAAAAAGCAATCCTATAGGAGACCAGCTCTCATCCTCACCCAGCCCACTCCTGCTGAGCAGAACTGTTGCATATGCCCATCTGCCAGGTGTCCTTTTTTCTAGACTCTTTCTTTTAGTCATATGCAAAGCCTGGTCAGATTGTCCATCTTGTAGGACCCTTCCGGGGAGGTCTATAAAGCTATTAGGTTGCCTTCCCTGCTGGGGGCTCTGAAGTTTCAGCCATGGTTCTGTTGACAAGAGAGTAACCAAGTTATAATAATACCTGTCCTTCCACCTCTCAGGGGTGTTGCTAGCATAAGATGACATAATAGATGTAAAAGTCCTTTGAAAAAGTATAAAAACGTAAGTCAAAATAATAAAAGAACAAAGAGCATTATGATTATGATGATGTCAGAGCATTCCACCCCAGGACAGTCAGAGCCTTCAAGAACAGGATAAGTTCTCTCTGTAGGCCCTGGGGTTTATGCCTAAATTTTCGCAGATTTGTCTCTGAGCCCAATACTACCCAAATCTCTTTTTCTCACACATATCGCTAACCTACCCTCATGTACACACAGACATACACGTAAAAAATGTGTAATGTTGTGTAAATGTGTAATGTGTGTTAGGGGGAGAATTTTCAGCTGGAAATTCTCTGGTTTTATAGATCCGGATCAGAGTACCTTTATCCCCAGTTCTATAGTAGTAGCACCAAACACCCCACCAAAACCAAAACCAAACCCATTGCCATGGAGTCTATTCTAAATCATAGTGATCCTGCAGAGCAGAGCAGAACTGCTACTGCCACATCCTTCTCCTGCAGAGCCCCTGGTGGGTTCAAACTGCCAATCTTCCAGTTAGCAGCTGTCCACTTTAACCACTGTGCCACCAGGGTTCCTTCAAACACTCTGAGTCCTGCAATATTTCTGCAAGTTCCCCAGGGCTTGTATTCTCATGGTCTCTGTCCTTGGGTTTCCTTTTCTTACAGGCAGCCTCTTTACCACATAACATAGACTGCACAGAGAAATTCAGCCCCTTTCTGATCTCAACAGTCAATATTATCCATCCCAAACATACTAATAGATTATTCAGGAGTGAGTGAGAAGACTGTGGGTGTTCGGGTGAGGCTGAGTTTACATCACAATGCGGAAAACAGCTTTAACTAGTTCAGTAGGTATTATCCATAATGAAAATGTCTGTTGACCACCCTGCTCCAAAGGAGATTGAGAGCATATCTTCAAAGACCTGTCTTTCTCCCTCTCTTCTTTCTGTCTACCTTCCACACCCCATACGCTAACCCTTTTAGAAGTCAAATAATAGATTTCCTTTCCTGTCTCAAGCAGAGCAACCCTTCCTACCCACACCCAAGCCCCAAGTGGTAGGTGGGGCTCATTCTCTACCACAAAGCTAGTTTAAAACAATGGATGGAATCTTCTCTAGTGAATCTGGTGAATAAATGTGTTCATCTCCTTTCAAAAGTGTGAAAAATTAAGATCAAAACCTGTTGCTGTAGAGTCCATTCTGACTCATGTCTACCCCATGTGAGTCAGAGTAGAACTGTGCTCCATAGGGTTCTCAATATCTGACTTTTCAGAAGTAGATCACCAGGGCTCTCTTCTGAGATTCCTCTGAGTAGCCTGAAACTGCGAACCTTTTGGTTGGTTAGCAGTAGCTTGTTAACCATTTGTGCCACCAGAGGACTTCATTAAAAGTTTACATATTACCTAAATCTTTGGGACTCTCAGGGTTGACTACAGATAACAGAATCATGTCTGATACTTTTTATCTATACTGTATATTTTAGGAGCCCTGGTGGCACAGTGGTTAAGAGCTTGGCTGCTAACCAAAAGATCACAGTTCAAAGCCACTAGCTGCTCCTTGGAAACCCTATGGGGCGGTTCTACTCTGTCCTACAGGATCATTATGAGTCGGAATCGACTCAGCGGCAGCTGGTTTGGTTTTAGTTTGTATATTTTAACTCTAAATAAGTAACTAAACTTCTAGACTCTTATTAGTGAAATCTTTAGGTGAGGCCAAATTGTCTTGAAGACCTAGCTGAGCTCTACCATTCTACGTGGCTCTGTTATTCTATTGAGAGAAAGAGAGAAAGGAAAAAAAAAAAAAAAAAAGGCTGTATTTGTCAGTAAAAAAAAAGATGAACTGTCGAAATATAAGAATACCCACTATTGGTGTGCCTTCTCAAATGTCACATCACATTGATCTTGATGAGCCAGAAAGTTTCTTAGTACCTTCTTTAAAAAGTCATACTGTCCACTGAAAGAAGGACACCTTTCACTTCCAATCAGGCTACCCGTCACTCCACTTCCTCAGTTATAGGTTTGTGGAGTAACTTAAAAGGCATGAGTCATGCTCTGCAAATCAAACACGTCCAAGCAGAGCATGTAAAATGAAGCGAGAAGAGAGTAGGAATTAGAGAGACAATGTGGCCTTTGTGGAGCAGGACAACACCCCTAGGGACCCAGGTTTCTGAGTGCTGTTGAGCTGAAGAGAGTAACGACAGGGTCAGGGTTTGCCAGAGAGTGTGTCATAACAGAGGTTTTAGGGAAAGTGCAGAGTGCCTTTAATCAGGACTAAGAGGAGCTTGCTAATGTTGCCCTGTTTGTCAGTTGTTTATGCAGTGGGTGGGCTGAAATCAGGACTTCAGTATTTTTTGTTATGAAAAATTTATGTAGTGTTTGTCTAATTTTGTTTTTTTTCCTTTCCAAGGAAACATTTGCAAAATGTTAACCATTGATTCCAGCTTTACCTTTGCTGAACAATTAACTCTGAAACATTTCTTTGACTTGGGGTCGCACCTCATACAATGGAGCCCTGCATTTCAGTGACTGGGCCTATCGCCTGTTGCCTGTCTTTGCCTTCAGAGGGGTACCTTGTGATCAAACACTTGTGAGCTGTTAGGGGGGAGGTGTTAGTTGGGGCTGTGGCTTCTGGCTGTTAAGACAACACCTTGGGAGGGTCTCAATTACACACCTCAATGTAGGAATTTCTATTTGTCAAGATTTTCACTTTGCCAAGGTAGTTATTACCTTATTTCTGTGCTGATAGATGTTCAGTCATACAGTGTTATGGTTGAGACTTTGATCTCATCTTCCAAAGTTAATTGTAAAACTTTTGTGTGATCCTCTGTATTCCTAGATTACAAAATGACACCACCAGGCAGTTCTTATTGTCATGGATAATTGCCATAGACAGGGAAAATAGGATAGAGGGTTAGAATAAAGACTGAAAACAAACACTTATGGAGAACATTATGCTTTAGAAGAAGGCATTGCAGTGTAATAGCATAATGATTTCATTCCCAGATTCACAGTGATTTAATGAAATAAGCAGGATCCATGGCCTCTGAACATATGTTTACAGAGGCAGCTTGAACATCAGATATTTCCGTTGTAGTGATTTTTGTGTTCAAAATGTCATTATCTTCAAAAGATATACAGTTCTTTGAGTTTTGAAAATATGAATAGTTTTCTTTTAATGCTCCTTGTGCTTAGCACTCATTGTTTTACCTTCGAAGACACTTGTTATTTCCATGCACAGTCATTATACTACGATTTATGTTTCAGGAATCAGTAGTCCCAGAGATTGTTTGATAGAAAAGCTGGGGAAGAATGAGAAGACTTTTTATTCTGGCTGTCATAGACGATGATCAGGTTCTTAAAGGACCTCAGATATGATGACAGGGAGAATTCATAACCCAATACTTTCAAGTCAGTTTCACGTTCTGCTTTTAATTACAATTCACCCCCTTCTCTTTTTTTCATTTGCTAAATAACATACCTTTCCTTAATTTCTGAGGGGGATGGGGCTGCCAAAAATGGGGTAAAAAAACTGTTGATTTGGAATCATAAAATAGAGCTAAAAGAAGCCAATTCCTTAAGTAAAACTGACCCTAGAATTGTATTAGTCAAGATTCTTCAGGGAAACAGAACCTATAAATTATATATAGTCTACAAACTATATAATGTATACATAAAATCTAGGTATATTTATTTACTGTACCAAAAAAAAAAAAAAAAAAACCCGTTGCCATTGAGTTGATTCTGACTCATAGCAACCCTATAGAACAGAGTAGAACTGCCCGGTAGGGTTTCTGAGGAGCACTGATAGATTCCAACTGCTGAAATTTTAGTTAGCAGCCAAGCTCTTAACCACTGAGTCGCCAAAGTACATTAAAATATATAGGTTCTGTTTCTGTTATATATCTCTCTATATAACATATGTTTCTTTTAATACTTTCTATATACATGTAGACACACAAACATATACAAGCTCCAGGAATTGATGGAATACCAATTGAGATGTTTCAACAAATGGATGCAACTCTGGAAGTACTTACTCATCTATGCCAAGAAATTTGGAAGACAGCTACCTGGCCAAGCAACTGGAAGAGATCCATATACTTGCCTATTCCAAAGAAAGGTGATCCAACAGAATGCAGAAATTATCGAACAATACCATTAATATCACATACAAGTAAAATTATGCTAAAGATATTTCAAAAACAGTTGGAGCAGTACATCAACAGGGGAATGTCAGAAATTCAAGCTGGATTCAGAAGAGAATGTGGAACAAGGGATATCATTGCTGATGTCAGATGGATCCTGGCTGAAAGCAGAGAATACCAGAAACATGTTTATCTGGGTTTTATTGATTATGCAAAGGCTTTCTACTGTGTGGATCATAATAACTTATGGATAACATTGCAAAGAATGAGAATTCCAGAACATTTTAATTGTGCTCATGTGGAACCTGTACATATACCAGGAGGCAGTTGTTTGCAGAGAACAAGGGGATACTGCATGATTTAAATCCAGGAAAGGTGTGTGTCAGGGTTGTATCCTTTCACCATACTTATTCAATCTGTATGCTGAGGAAATAATCTGAGAAGCTGGACAGTATGAAGAAAAACACAGCATCAGGACTAGAGAATGACTCATTAACAACCTGCAATATGCAGATGACACAATCTGGCCTGCTGAAAGTAAAGAGTATTTGAGGTGCTTACTGATGAGGATCAAAGACTACAGCCTTCAGTATGGATTATGCTTCAACATAAAACAAAAATCCTCACAACTGGACCAATAAGCAACATCATGGTAAATGGAGAAAAGACTGAAGTTGTCAAAGATTTCATTTTATCTGGATCCATAATCAATGTCCATGGAAACAGCAGTCAAGAAATCTAATGACGTATTACATTGGGCAAATCTGCTGCAAAAGACCTCTTTAAAGTGTTAAAAAGCAAAGATGTCACTCTGAGGACTAAGGTGCAGCTGACCCAAGCCATGGTATTTTCAGTTGCCTCATATGCATGAGAAAGCTGAACAATAAATGAGGAAAACAGAAGAAGAATTGGCGTCTTTGAATTATAGTGTTGGCGAGGAACGTTGAATACCCCATGAACTGACAGAAGAATGAACAAATCAGTCTTGGAAGAAGTAGAGCCAGAATGCTTAGAAGTGAGGATGGCGAGACTCATCTCCGGTAATTTGGACATGTTATCAGGAGGGACCAGTCCCTGGAGAAGGACATCATGCTTGGTAAAGTAAAGGGTGAACGAAAAAGAGGAAGACACTCAGTGAGATGGATTGACACAGTGGCTGCAACAATGGGCTCAAACATAGCAATGATTGTGAAGATGGCGCAGGAACAGGCAGTGTTTCCTTTTGTTGTATATAGGGTTGCTGTGAGTCATAACTGACTTGAAGGCACCTAACAACAACAACGTATCTTTATATATACTCATATACACACACATTGAGAGAGAGAGAGAGATTTATTCTAAGAATTGGTTCACGTGATTATGGGGACTGGCAAATCCAAAATGCATACATAGAAGGCTGGAAACTCCTGCAGTATGCCTATGTTGTGGTCTTCAGGCAGAATCTTTCTCCTTCAGGAAACCTCAGTTTTTACTCTTAAGGCTTTCAACTGATTGGGTGAGACCCAGCCACATTATGGAGGGCAATCTGCTTTACTTAAGGTCAACTGATTTAAATGTTAATACAGGAATGGATTACCCAATCAAAGATATGGTGAACACCAGGTAAAACTGTGCACTACAGATAGTAAGCACAATTAAGCCCTTGCCTACCTAGCTTACTGTAAACCAGTGCATGCCGTGCTTACTGGTAACCCACCCCTGAGTCACAAATACCTTCATAACAACATCTAGACTTGTGTTTGGCCAAACAACTAGGCACCATAGCCTAGCCAAGTTGACATATAAAATCATTCACCCCAAGAATGAATAAAACCAACTGACACAAGAGTTGAACTGGCTGCCTCAGACTAACACAGAGCTCTCCATGGATTTGTCTCATAGATTGTACTGTTGATGCAGAGCAAAGCAAACACAAAATTGCTAATGTGGCAACTAATGGAATCCTAACAGTCAATATCTGTCAAAGCTGAGGTGCAGGATTTCACTTAACCCACCTAATGATTTATCCCCCTGACAGAAGTTAAAATTTAGGGCCCTCTTCCACACAAGGCTGGGAACCCTTCTTCAGATTTGGTTTTCAGTATAATGATCCCCTCACCATATATTGGTTTGTTGCTTGGTTCCAATCCTCGTGTTGGTCCATAGTCTTCTCTTGCAGGGCCTTGGGTTTCATGCATTATAGGATATTCAACATTTTAAAATTATTACCTGTATTTCTTATGTAGTCCCCGGATGGTGCAAATGGTTAATAGGCCGGGCTACTAACTGAAAGGTTGCAGGTTTGAGTTCACCCAGAGGTGCCTTGGAAGAAAGGCCTGGTGATCTACTTTTAAAAAACAACGATTAAAAACCCTATGGAACACAGTTCTACTCTGACACACATGGGGTCTCAATGGGTCAGAGCTGACTTGATGGCAACACGTTTCTTTGAGTGCAGTCCTGGCAAATTGTGATCGGACAAAGAGATACAGCATCTCCAAATTAACCATTTTCCTGACAACAGATCTTGGATTCTTCTGCTTACTCCAGTTTTCATTTACCCCAGCACGAGTGTCTGTGTGGCTACTTTTTCCTGTAAGATTCCCTATGGTTTTGACTTAAAGAGGAATGCTTATCTTTCAGTAAAGCATTCATCCAATGTTAAAGAAGGGGAATAGAAAATTTAGATGTTATTCCAAAGGGATGTTAAAAAAAAAAGACCAAACTATCAGAAATGAAGGTAATAAAGAACTGAATAGGGGAAAAAATACATCCAGTTTTAATAAACAAATTCACCAACTTTTTTTCTTGGAAATCAGCCTTTTCGAGATTTTGAGTGCCTACTCATTGGAAAACTGCTCATTTTCTATCTTGGTAACATATTTAGATATTGCAGTAACCAACTGTAATTATTCACCATAGACAAAGACAAAAAAATAGTTTTTCTTTTTCCAGTTTCTTAGTTTGTGTGCAAAGTTGCAATTCCAGATGGGGCCCATTATATGATGTTGTATTTCAAAGGGAAATATTTCTTAAAGTTGATGAAAAAAACGTCTGTTAAGGAAATGAGAGCTGCTGAAGCAAAGACACGTGTTATCTATTTCTTCAATTAGTGGCAAAATCCTGGTAGTATTCTTAAAGAACTGTGGGTGTTCTAATTGAAATATTCTAATCCTCCCTCTTCCCCAACCCACCCAATGTTATTGTAAAAAGGAGGAAAAACATCACAGGATTACAGTCTAGTAAAATATAACCATTTCTGATTTTGTCACTATGAGAACCGGGTTACACTATTTTTGCTTAGTGCATCGTTTATCAAAAGTTTTTCTCAGTAGGACAGCAAGCAATTATTTGAAGCAGCTGGGTTACAAGAAAAGCTGATCACGTTATTACACGCAGAGGAATTGCGGATTGTGGAAAGACGTACAATGTAGTTATGCTCATGAAGTGTCCCTTATTAATTTTTAAGGTGAGATTTGTAATAACTTCATAACAGCTATAAAAATCAGAGCAAATATCTGGATTTCTAAGAGTCTCCAAGGTTTAAAATTTGGCACATGGATTTAATTTTGTTAAAATGTAGTAGGGTTTTCCTGACAGTTTTCAGTGGTTTCAAGGGGAATGAAATCCTACAAACACTGAAGACAGGGTGCAGTAGTGGCAAAATTCAGATACTGACAAAATTAAGAGACTGACAAAGTCTGAAACTTTTAATCTAAAATTTTCATTTTATTAACTTCGGTTTAACACAGCCCCATCCCTTCCTTTCCTGGGTCACGGTAGAGACAGACTCATAACAGGATAGCCCACAACTGTCTTGTATTTCTTATAAGTAATTATGCAATGATGAAAAGATGTTACAATCATGGAAGTCAACCAACACCTTTTGGAACTCATCTGGGTAATTACTTGAAAAGTATCACCTTTGAGAAACCTGACTATCACTCAAAAATCAGGGCCACCTTTGCAGGAGCCTTTTGGTACAGTGGTTAAAGCGTTTGGCTGCTAATCAAATACCCCACAGAGTTTCCAAGGCTATAAATCTTTACAGAAGCTGTTTGCTACATCCTTTTCCCACAGAGCAGCTGGTAGGTTTGTAATGCCCACCTTTTGGTTGGCAGCCAAGCGCTTTAACCACTGTGCCACCAGGACTCCTTAATCCAAAGATCAGCAGTTCAAAACCACCCGTGACTTCTTGGGAGAAAGATGTGGCAGTCTGCTTCTGTGAAGATTTACAGCCTAGGAAACCCTGTGGGACAGTTCTGTCTTAGGGTTGCTATGAGTTGGAGTTGACTGGACGGCAGTGGGTTTTGCCTCTGCAGAACCCCTGCCCTAAATGGTTTAAAATAATTTCTCTCTATGACACTTTTCATTGCCTCTTCCATTTTCACCTCCTCCTAGTTTCTTGTTAGTATTACTGCTGATTAGGAATCTAAAGTAAGACACTTTTTCAAACGGGAAGAGGACAGTCTCCTATGCCAGTTAAGTGGGTGGTTATTTGCAGTAAGCAATTAAAATGCTTTTTACCAAATTAAATATATATGTATATATAAAAATAATAACAATAGTAAAACAACAGCAACAACAAAAACGAGTGTGAATATCTGAAGCAACCTAGAAATTAAGCTAAATTAGCTAAGTTGTGAGGTGACCTGAAAATCCTGTAGTTTAGGTAAGGGAGTTGCTGGGGCATTGTCTCTTTGGCCATCTAATATAAAAAATAAAGACATATAGTATCACGAGTCTTCCAAGTCTGATTCATTTTTAAATTTCCTAGCTAGTAGATATAGAGCTTTATTTTTCACCTTTGAGTATATATATATATATATATATATATTTTTTTTAAATGGAAATAACTCGGTTTTTCATTTAACTTATAAAAGTAATGGATGCTCACTATTAAAAATTCAAATGGCGTAAAAATCCCCCAAAATCTCCAGTGAAAAATTCTGCTAAAATTTAGTGTCCAGCATGTTATATACGACACAAAAATATAAACAATAGATTAAAGTATAAGTGCTTAAAAGGAAAGACGTCACTTTAAGGACTAAGGTTCGCCTGACCCAAGCCATAGTGTTTTCAATCGCCTCATATGCATGCGAAAGCGGGGCAGTGAATAAAGAAGACCCGAAGAAAAATTGGTGCCTTTAAATTACAGTGTTGGCAAAGAGTATTAAATATACTATGGACTGCCAAAAGAATGAACAAATCTGTGTTGGAAGAAGTACAGCCAGAATGCTCCTTAGAAGCGAGGATGGCGAGACTTCATCTCACATACTTTGGACATATTATCAGGAGGGACCAGTCCCTGAAGACAGATATCATGTTTGGTAATGTAGAAGGTCAGTGAAAAAGAGGAAAACCCTCAATGAGATGGATTGACACAGTGGCTGCAACAATGGGTTTATGCCTAACAGTGATCCTGAGGATGGCACAGAACTGGGCAGCATTTTGTTCTATTGTACGTTGGGTCACTATGAGTCGGAACTGACTCGAGGAAACCTAACAACAACAACAACAAGTATATTTTAATAAAAATTCATTTATTCAACAATTATTTACTGAGCACCTACTATGCTCCAGGCAATGTAATAAAGTGGTGACAAAAACAGACATGGTCCCTGCCCTTATGGAGCTTAACAGCCTGCTACAGGAGAGAGACATTAATCAAAGAAACCTAAAAGTGAACATAGTATTACAGAAGGAGAGTAAATAGTATAAAACTTTATATTAGGGAAAAGGGGGCATAATCCAGGATATAGGGAAGGCTTCCCTGAGGAAGTGATGATATTGAGTTTAGATTTCAGGGAAGAATTGAAGAGTAGATGTGACCTAGAAAAAGATGGGAGTGAGGGTTAGGGAGGGATACAGAGAAGCTCAGCTTTCCAGGTAGAGAAAACTGCTTGAGTAAAGGCTTTGTGACAGGAGGAGCATGTATATTTGGGAAAATGAAGGAAGGTTAATGCCAGAGGATGAATTTGTCCCAGTGGGAGAGAAGCCTAGAGTAGGCACGAGACCTTATAGGGCCTTATAGACCCTGCTGAGGACTTGGTTCTCAGGCCTAGGAGTAATAAAGCGTCTCGTGGAGGACTGACTAAGAGGGGCAAAAATATGTGCAGAGGAATCAAACGGGAGGCTATCATGGTAGAAGGGAGAGAGAGATGATGGTAGCATGAACTAGGATAAGGGTGGGGCTGGGGAGACAAGGTGATGAGTGGGATGTGTGGGTGAGTGAGAGAGGAGGCAAGGGAGACAGTTTGCGTATTTTCCTCTGTGGCTACCTTTCCAAACTTCTGCCCATTTTACTACAGTGCTATCTTTTCTTATTGATTTGCAGGATTTATGGATATTATTCCCTTTTCTGTTACAATGTTTTCTTTCAGTCTCTTCCTTGTCTTTTAATTTTGTTTATAGTATCTTTTTGACAATCAAGAATTTAAGTTCTATGTAGTTATACTTGTCAATCTTTTTCTCTCTGTATTCTGGATTCTTTTTTCCTATTCTATCGCCTTTATAATAATCCTTAGTTGTTTCATTTAAAAAAAAACTCATTTGGAATTTAATTTTGGGTATGTGGTAAGAAAGAGACTCATATTTTATAGATGGGTAAACAGTTATACTGACACCATTTATTATCTTTTCTCCATTAATTTGAAATAAATTCACACACACACGGCTATAATTCCTTACATTATTCTAGTCCATTCAATTTGACTTTTCCTGTGCTAATTGGTATAGCTTTATAGCATATGTAAAAATATACATATCTTTATTCTTCTTGTAGATTTTCTCTTCCACAGAAATCCAGAGAATCAGCTTGTTAGTTTCATAACAGGAACTGTTAGGATTTTACTTGAGATTGCACTGAATTTATAGATCAGTTTGCAAAGAATTGACTTTTTTTTTTTTTTGCAATGTTGACTCTTCTTATCTATGTCCTTCCATTTCTTCAAGTCTTCTTTGTGTGTTCTTCAGTAAAGTTTTATGATTTTATTCCTATAGTTCCTAAGGCAAAAATATTTTGTCTTGAATTATAGTTTCCTACTTCTTGACTCCAGTGAAGTGTGTGTAAATAGACTCACGTTCTCTCTTGACAAGTTGTATACCCAGATAATTCAGATGTTTCCTCTCTGTCCAAAAGGTTTGACATTTCGTTCCAGACAAGGGGATGCGAAGAAGGTAGTTTTTCTTTTCTTGGAATAAATGCCTTTATGGAGAATTTCAAATCAATTGGTCTTTGTAAGTGATGGTCTACCTTCTCCAGTCCGTGGGCAGGGGATATAGATCTATGCCTGTTTAACTATATCTTTAGAAGCATGGTCCACCGGGATTTGGAAATATTCCAGCACCATTCCTCTGCTGATACATATTCAAGGCCAAGCTGAAGAATCACTCATCCTTAGTCTTGTATGTTTATCTGCTTGCTGATCTTTTCTTACTACTTCTTAGACTCATCTGAGGGTTGGGAGAGTCTAGCCATAAGCCCTTACCGACTGACTCTAAAGTTCACTTCTTTGTTTTTGAAGGACATTCCCTTCTTACTCCTCCTGCCTAGGCAAAGAATGGAGTTATCATTGGATGTTAGGGTTGATAATGCACACAGAGGTATGCACGAGATGAGATTTAAAAAAAACCTTTTTTCTGTTTGACGAATCCAGAATTCTTTGTTCAAACAGCTTTCTTCAAAACTCCTCTTTCAACATCCAAACTAAGCTTGTGTCTGGTAGTGAAGACCTGATTTAGATTAGAGAAGCCATGTGAATATCTTGGGAGAGCTGACAGAGACAAACCTGGGCTTCCTCAAGCTCTTTCTCTCTATTTGGCCTCAGCATTTCCAATTTGCTTGCTTGTGAAGCTCTGTCACTGATACTTGGTGTCTTCATTTTCCAGAAGTAGCCTGGACACTGTAATGATCATGGCTCGAAGCTCACTATCTATAGCATTTGGGGTTAATACTTTCCTATTACACTTATTGTTCAGCCCTGGCTCTCCTGCCTGGTACTGTAATACACGGCTTTCAGTATTCTAATGGGATCGCATGGGTCTGCCATCACTAGCTTGATTTTTGACAGGAAACCAGGACAATAAGGGCCTTGAGAAAGCAAATGTGAGAAATGCATGCTTCTGTCTAGGGACATTAGTGCAAAATGAAAACAACACTGTCTTTCATTGTTTGCTTCTGCCACTCATTTTCACCAGTAAACAACCGAGCCCTTCCCCGCACCAGGGTGTGAACTAATTCAGGGTAGGGGGGTAGGGGATGGGGGGAGGGCTGTACTTCGAGATGTAAAATACCAGATTCCTTGTAAACATATTACTGTCACATTTAAGTGCTGTCTGCTTTCTTTTCTTCCACTCAGCACCCAACTCAAAGCAAGTTCTTTCTTAGTTTAAAAAGCATACCTTCTTTAATAACAATAATAATAAAGACACAAAGCATTTTAAAAGAAAAAATCACAAAATCTAGTGGCAGGTAAATAGTAATAACTCTTTCATGCATTAAATGAACCTAAGTGGATAACGGAATACTGCTTCACGGGGGCCACCTCCATGCAAAGCTGGCCTTCGAGGAATGGACCTCTGGTTCTTTCCGAACCCAGTTAATGATGCTTTATCTCATAGTGACAAGCTAAGGCAACTTTAAACAGAATTTTAGGGCTCCTAGGGAAGAAGGAGCCATGAGTCAGAATGGACTTGATGGCAACCAGTGACAACGACAATGACACAACAGGGAAGAAGGACCCTGAATAAAAAGTCCTGAGTTTACACTATTCTAAAGGGAAAAAATACAAAAAGTCAGAAATGGTTTCTATTTAAACCATTACAGACGTCAGCTGTCTAGTTTCTAAGTTTCCTTACAGGGTTCTTCTCATGCTCCTTCATTGTAGTTACCCAGTTGTTCTTGCTCACCTGTCTATCCTTCTCCTGGGTCTTTGCTGGTAGTGTTCCCCTCCCCTGAATGCCTTCTTCCCCCATCCTCTATTGAAAGAGAGAGACATTTAGTTGTTTACAAAATTCTGTTCTCTTCTTCCATAGTAATAAAGCTTCCATTTGGCAATGGTTGGCCACCTAGAAACTACATTTACCGGATTCTCTTGTGGCTAAGATTCTGGATATAAATGAGGTTCTACCAATAGAAGGGAAACCCTAGTGGTGCATTGGTTAAGAGATCGGCTGCTAACCAAAGGTTGGCAGTTCGAATCCACCAGGTGCTCCTTGGAAACTCTATGGGGCGTTCTACTCTGTCCTATAGGGTTGCTATGAGTAGGAGTCGACTTGATGGCAATGGGTTTTTTTTTTTGTTTGTTTGTTTGTTTACCAAGTGAGGCAGAGGCTTCTTTTGGATTCTGGCTATCTTCACTGTCATGGATTGAATTGTGTCCCCCCAAAATATCTGTCAGCTTGGCTGGGTCATGATTCCCAGTATTGTATGGTTGTGTACCATTTTATAGTCTGAAGTGATTTCCTTATGTGTTGTAAACTCTATCACTATGATGTAATAAGATGGATTAGCAGCAGTTATACTGATGAGATCTACAAGATTAGATAGTGTCTTAAGCCAATCTCTTTTGAGATATAAAAGACAGAAGCAAGCAGAGAACCTCATACCACCAAGAAAGCAGCACCAGGAGAAAATGTGTCCTTTGGACCTGAGGTTCCTGTTCTGAGATACTCCCAGACCAAGGGAAGACTGATGCATCACAAGGACCTTCCCCCAGAGCCGACAGAGAGAGAGACTTCCCCTGGTGCTGATGCTCTGAATTTAGACTTGTAGCCTACTAGACTGTGAGAGAATAAATTTCTCTTTGTTAAAAGCCACCCACTTGTGATATTTCTGTTATAGCAACACTAGATGACTAAGACATTCACCAACCAGCAAGGTGATGAGTTTCCTGAGTAGACTTTTATTCTCTAGCTTCTTAGTGGTTAAGAAGCAGTGGTGTAATGGCTACTTCTAGACCTGACTCTAATCCCTGAACACAGCTTCTTGTGCCCATTCTCCAGCATCCTACTTCAGCATGGGCCTCAGACTAGACTAACTTGGCTCTAGTTGTGCCTCTGAGTTAGCAGCTCCTCTAGTGGCCGATTCTGTGTGACCTGGAAGTCATTCCAAGAGGCTCATCCAATGATTCTGTAAGCCCCTGAATCCCTGGATTAAATCAATTCTTGCTTAAAATCCCTAGAGCAAGTTCTGGTTCTGTTGACCTTACTGCAAATGACATTAATTGTGGTCAGACCCATAGAATTGGGAGCATATAGTAGACACTCGAAAGGAATGAATGAGTTCCTTGTGCCAGGCAGGCATTGTGGAAGGTTCTTCACATACATTCTTTCATTGAATCAGCCCAACCACCCTACCTACGAGGTAGGCATCACAGCTGTTTTATAGAGGTCTCCAGAGTGAGGCTCAGGAATGTCAGTAGCTTGCCTAAGGCCACAGAGCTGGGAAGTGAAGTCCCACTCTTCCTGTGAGTCTTCTCTCTCACCCCAGCTGTAAGCAAAAAACTGTTTAAGAATTTCAGAACGAAATACTGCCTTATAAGATCTCAGAATAATTCCTTTCATTTTCAAATCGGGAAACTGAGGCTAAAAGAGGGGAATTACCTTATTTTTTTTTTTACTCTTCACTGTAAACTATATGCTCCACAAAGCTGAATTAGACTTGTTCCCCTAAATACACTGTGGAATTTTATACCTATAATGTGTTTTGGAGCCCTGGTGATGCAGTGGTTAAGAGCTACGGCTGCTAACCAAAAGGACAGCAGCTGGAATCACCAGTCGCTCCTTGGAAACCCTATGGGGCAGTTCTACTCTGTCTTACAGGGTCACTATGAGTTGAAATCAACTTGCGGCAACAGGTTTGGTTTTTTTTGTTGTTGTTGTTGTTGGGGGAATGTGTTTCGGCCTTTGGGGAAAGGAAGTTCTTTTTTTTTTTTTTTTTTTAAATTGTACTTCAGATGAAGATTTACAGAACAAACTAGCTAAGGGAGTCCTTTTGCTCATCACATTCTCCCCCATCATCCTTATTCTGCTCTAAGGAGGGGTGGTTGTTGTGTGTTACTGAGTGAAGGCTGACTCACAGCGACCCTATATGGCACAGTAGAACTGCCCCATAGGGTTTCCTAGGCTGTAATCCTTATGGGGGACTACCTCAATGGCAGTGGATTTGGTTTGTTTTAATCTTTTTGGGAACAGATCACCAGGTCTTTTCTCCTGCGGAGTGGCTGGTGGTTTGAACCGCCAACCTCTTGGTTAGCAGCTGAATGCTTAACCATTGTGTCACCAGGGCTGCTTCAGGGAGGAGTCAATGGTATGAGTCAGTCACTTATAAGGGCTGCCAATGGCCTAAGATTTCAATGTACTTTTTAAAAAATAAAGCACTGGTGACTGTACTGTGACAATTTCAAAGGATCCCACAAGGCTGGGGTGGGACGGAGGACTGAGCCACTCCCTAAGTGCAGCCTGATTATTTCTCTTGCTGTTTCCCATATCAAGGGCTCACAGCCTGTTCCTTCAGGAGAAGCCCAGGTCATCTCTCCTCCCTTTGGGGACTCGCCCTTCTCTCTATGTTGCCAGCCTGTCTTTCTCTGATGGGGTTGCTTTTACTCTGGCGCTGTATGGTATATTTTACATTAGCTTTTCCTCAAATCATAGCGGTGAGGCATACACTTTGGGTTTGTGTTTTGGGTGAAATAGAGCAGACCTTGTATGCTGTTAGAATTTAAACCAACCTAACTTAGTTAAGGAGTCCTTGCGTGGTGCAAACAGCTGAAGTGCTCAGCTGCTAACTGAAAGATTAACACTTGGACTCTACCCAGAAGTGCCTCAGAAGAAAGGTCTGACAATCTACTTCTGAAAAATCAGCCACTGAAAACCCTATGGAGCACAGGTATACTCTGACACATGTGAGGTCACCAAGAGTTGAAGTCTACTCAATGGCAACTTGTACTGGTAGCTTAGGTAAAGGCATTTTCCACCGGTCTAGTCTAGCTTCTCAGAGTTTATATTAGAGTTTGGGGGGAAAAAGCTAAAAAGAAAATATTAGTTGACCTTGCTTTGCCTTTTTTTGTGCACATACACCCTTTAGGACCTTTGGGGGAAAGGACTGCAAAGGTCAGGGCAGAATTGAGGTACTATTTCAGTACCATTTTAATATCACCACTGATTAGGCCTCCGCATAACCATCCCCTGGAAAGTCCTCTCCTCCCCCTACAAGCCTCCTCTGTCTTGAGTGACACTTACCTTCTGTAAAGCCTCTTTAAACCTGGCAGGCAGAATTAATCCTTTTGTCTTTGACAACCCACAAGCATTGTTGACACAATAGAAGCAGAACTATCGCACTTACCAAAGTGTACTGTAACGAGCTATTTACTTATCTGTGCTTCCCACTAAATATTGACCTCCTTAAGGAGAGTGACTGTATTTTATTCATCTCTTAATCCTCTGCAGCTAAATAAATATTTGTCAGATCAAATTGAATTCCCACCCCAAATTCAATGCAATATCAGGAACAGAGATTCCATAGTTCATGGATTTTAAGGAGTCCTGCATTGCAAGATGCACCTTTGATTTAATAACTCTTTGGGGTAGGGATGGGGGGAAAATGTATTCAAAGTATGTGTGCACATATTACCTTCAATTTGGTAGTGAGGAACATGGATTCTGGTGCCCAGCTCCAGGATTTGAACTCTGCATCTACCTTATAAGGTTATTGTGAAAATTAAATGAATTAACCTTTGTATAGCACTTAAAATGAATCCTGGCATACAGTAAGTGCTATTTAGAGTGTTTGTTATAATTACCCTGTTATCAGAAAACGTAAGATGTAAAAAAAGATACCTTAAACTAAAAAGGAACAACAGTAAAAAATTAGTATTCTAAAAGCTGGTTCACATAACTTTTAGTTCAGAACATTTTCTACAATAGGAGCTACCTCCAGAAATGGTTCTTCTTTCTCTGACCACTTAAAGATTTACTCTTTGTCCCACCTACAGGGACCTTGCATACTTTTCTTGTATTATTATTTTTCTTCCTTTTTACCAGTCTTGATTTCACCTGAAGGGCCAGCCCCATGTTTTGTATACGTTAACATCAGCTGGCAAGGAATCTAACACAGGGACTCTAATAAAGTAGTAAATGAACCAATGAATCACCAGAAGAACCCACACACAACACCTGGAATCAGTGAATAGCTACTATATATTCAGCCATTTGGAGTTATAATCAACACATTACCAAGCAAGCCCCCACCTTCCTGCTCCAACTCTGGCAGCACATGCTCCTAAATTGGGGACAGATCTAAATGGGTCCCAGATTGCACACACATCTTGTGCTGGTTTCCTCTATTGCTTGTTTTCACCCCTTCTTTTATCCAGGCTGGAATGTGGACAATTTCTCCATGCGTTTCTTCATTATTGATTCAATTACACCTCTTGTTCTCTCTCTACCCTAAAATGCATTCTCCTACTCCTTAGTCTGTACGTAACGTAACTGTCTTATCATCTTGGATATGTTCAGAACTTTCAATCTGCCTTTTATACCTTTGGTGCTGTCTTTCTTACGTTCCCTGATCTGTGAAGGCATGGACTTGCCTACATTATTATCTTTCCAGGACTCCTCCAGGTGCTACAATGGGAACCACTTAAGAAATGCTTTTGGACAAAACATTGGCACAAGATAAATAGTGGGTGACTAGTTATACGGGAGATAAAGAATATAGAAAATATGGCCAGTACAATCATTAACTCATTTATTTGTTAAAAACCTACAGAACCTATCTGACAGGTATGGTGCCAAGAACTGTGCCAGGCCAGGTACTGTCAGTCTAACTGGGAAGGCCAAATTAAAAGATACTAAAATACATCATTACCTGCTAAATTGTTTGATACAGGATTGGAGACATTTTAGTGAAGGGGTCATCCACTGGGGAGGACTGAAATGGTCACAGCTGAGTTTGATGAAGAGAGTGGAACGTGACTGACCTTGAAGGACTGAAAGATTTAAGCTAGTGATGGGGAGGGAGTCAAGTATTCCAGAAGAGGAGTGTGGCAGAGACGCAGGAATGGGTGTGCTGTGTGTGGGAGGGTGAGAATACTTTGGCTGGAATGGAGAACAGGAAGCTTTGAACTCTAGGCCTAGGAATTTGATGTAGACTGAAACAGTCTATGGGAGTGATGTGATGGAAACAGGAGAAGATGACCTGATAAAGTTTTGCAAAAAGGATTGAAGGAAAAGGAGCATAGCCTTGGGAAGGTCAGCTGGGACCCACAAAGTGAATCAGTGAGGATGGCAGCATAGGGATGGCGAGGAAAATGAGGACATGAAGACAATCAGAAAGAAAAGCTGAGCCTGGCAGATCATCACTTTTGTTTAGAATTTCAGCACATTTTCTTGCCTGTAGGTGTCCTATAGTTGTTTCATTCCACATTTGTCAATCAGCCTGGCCCCCATCTCACTTTACACCTCTTTGTAGAGTATTCAAATAGAGGACAACAGTGCCATAGCATAAAACGGGGAGACTAAGAATTTTATCAGGTAAAACACAGGAGTCTGTTATTGGGTTGTGTGGTGGTAGTAATGGTGGTGGATGTTAATGAAACGACCAGTAAGATCCTGCACAGCTGGCCAGCCGACCTGGGATTTTGGTGAATCATCCTGGTTACAGCTGCAGCCTGGCATAATGAACAACAAATGTTGACACCTTGCTTTCTCCCCACCCTGTCCCACCTCCACCAAGAAAAGAAGAACTGGGGCTGGCTAGAGGAGGGGAACCATCATCAATCCTACTGCCCCCCGACCCCCTATTTTCATTATCCAGAGGCTTTATTGTATCTGGGGTCCTTGGGTGGTGCAAACAGTTAATGAGCTCAACTGCTGACAGAAAGGTTGGAGGTTCAAGTCCACCCAGAAGTGTCTTGGATGAAAGATCTACCCCTGAAAAATGTGCCATTGAAAACTCTATGGAGCACAGTTCTACTCTGAGACACATGGGGCCACCATGAGTTGGAATCGACTTGTTGCAAGAGGTTTTTACTGTATCTATATATCTCTGGTTTGTTAATTTTTCAAAAGAGCTTAATGAAGCTGCTCTGGTAAGGACTCTCAGCTTTCTCAGCCACACTTAGGAACCTGACAAACCTCATTACTGATATTTCTTCCCCTTTCTCTGAACATTAAAAATAGTTTTGCCTGCCCTGTTAGCCCTTATAGAAGCTCCTTGTATTCTCTGCTGTTTTATAGTGATCAGTTTTCTCTCCCCAGCGAGGTTCAGCTTCCTCTGAGAGCCTGCCATGTCTTGTCCCCTCCTTATGCCTAGCAGAATGAATGAATGAATACATAAATCCCTTGCAGTGCAAGTAGTAGTGAAAAGCTCATAAAAACAACCCAACCCTTTTATTGACTGTGATTTTTGAAGAACTAAAAATAAATGTACTCACAATTATGCAGATAAAATGATTTGTAATATGAGCTTAAGTATGGCTTTAGCATCAACCTTAGCCCTAGTTACAATAAATGGAGGACAGGCAAACTTGGCCTTATGTCATGGTCGTAGAACTATAGACTTTAGGGATCATCTACTCAGATCCTCTCATTTTTTAATTGTGGTTTTTAAGGACAGAAATGACTTGTCCAAGATCACATAACTGGTGGCTGAGCCTAATACAAAATTGAGAAAGCGCTGTCTCTAAACCTGTCCTTGGGCCTACTGTGTTTGGAGACACATCCATCTGGGAACTACTGGGAGATCTGCTCACTCTGTCGGAGCCCTCAATGCCAAAACTACTCTGGCTCCAAAGTCTTTTTGCCAAGAACTCTTCCAGAATCTTTGCCAGTTGATGAAGCAAAGAAAAAGAAGTGCTAGTAGCAGAAGGAAGAGATTACAGATGGAAGAAGGAGAGAGACAGGGAATGTGGGACACAGTGTCCTGCCTTGGGGACACTGGTGATGGCAGTGGTGGGATGGGCCTGAGACCAGGATGGTGGGGACTTGGGTCTATGCTCTGGGAGTTTGGAGAGGCCCTTTCTGCTGCTGGAGCAGAGGGGGTTATAAGTTTCCAGTGAACCAGACAGTCCAGGCAATATCTGCAAACTTATTCAGAGACTTTTTTTTGGGATTTATTTGAACTGAGACATGAGTGTGGAGAGGCAGAGAAAGAAGAGAGGTCTGACCTCACACAGCAGATCAAAGGCGAGAAGTGAGTCCTCAGAGTTGGAGGATAAAATATCAGCTCCTGCCGGCTTCCCAGTCCAGGCCTCAGTCCCTGTGTTCTTCCTTTTTTACTGAAACTAAATTAAATGAGTGTTTGTTCCTTGCAACCAGATAGTCCTTGGCTAATATCTGGAATTATGAATTGCAATTCTTGGCCTTACTTCCCCTATAAACCCAAACACTTAATCCAAGAAAATAAAGAAAAACAAAAGAGCCAACAATTATGCAACAATGATTAAGAACTTTTGTGAAATTTTGTTTTTATTATTCATTTGCAAACTGGTCTATAAGTCTAATCATCATTTATATTTCTGTGTCAAAATGCAGTTCAATTTCCCAACACACAAATTAATAACTTTTAAAACTGGTTTAAAAGTTTATCCCTGTGTGTGTGAGTACATGCGTGTGCATGCGTGTGTGTGTGTGTGTGTGTGTGCTTGAAAAAGCTATTTGTAGGCTTAATGCATAGTACAAAGAACATGGATGGGTTTTGACTCTAGTGGCTGAATAATCTAGTAGCTCTGGGACCCTGGGCAAGTCAACTAAGTCCTTTGAACATATTTTCTTTCATCACCCCTAAAACAGGGACAATAATACACCTACTGCTCACTTATCGACTCTCTTGTTATCTGACTTTTCGCATTTACAATAATAGTAAAAAATCTGCTATCCTATTTTGTGCATTACCCGATGTATGTTTGGCAGTAAAACATCAAGGTGAAAGGCTAGAGTAACACTGGCTGTGATGGTTAAGGTTATGTGTCAACTTGTCTGGGCTGTGATTCTCAGTGGTTTGGCCATTATGCAATGAAGTAATTTGGCAGTTATATAATGATGTAATTTGGCAGTTATATAGGATTTAGTGGTCCTTGATTTTGTGATCTGATGTGGTCAACCTCCAATTTTGCATAATGCCAGTTTTTGCATAATGACCTGGTCTTTGGAACCTAACCATGTAGATAAGTGACGAGTAGGTACTCCCACCACTAGATCGTTATGACAATTAAATGACTTAGTCTATGTAATTCTTGGAAGAAGTACAACCAGAAAGCTCTCTAGAAACAAGGATGGCAAGATTACGTCTTACATACTTTGGACATGTCAGGAGAGATCGGTCCCTGGAAAAGGACATCATACTTGGCAAAATACAGAGTCAACAAAAAAGAGGAAGACCCTCAATGAGATGGATTGACACAGTGGCTGCAACAATGGGCTCAAGCTTAACAATGATTGTGAGCATGGCACAGGACCTGGCAGAGTTTCGTTCTGTGGTGAATAAGGTCACTCTGAGTTGGAACCCACTCAACAGCACCTAACAACAACAATAACAGTCTATGTAAGTCTCTAATGCTTGACACGTAGTAGGCCCATGATGAATGGTAGTTCCTTCTTTCCCTCTTCTTCTCCCTTTTTGACCACGGCCAGCTATGTCCTACTCATTGACATAAGCACTAGTCCTCCTATTATGTAAAATCTTCAAGCACATTAATTAGTTGGTTTATTTTTGCTAAATTCAAAACAGATGAAAAGTTACTTTTGTATTACTGATAACCCTCTTTTAAAGGATATCGTCTATTATTTATAAAAAACCCTAGATTAGCCCCTGACCTTGGAAAGAGGCCTTTTTTTTTTTTTTCCAAAAAGGCAATTGACTAAATGCAAATGCTAACTCAGAGTTACTAATAAATAATTTCTATATTTTGTTGAATGATGCTGATAGCATATAGGTAAGGAGGAGGGAGATATTTAGGAAAGCAACAGGGAGGTCATCTTCTTAGATTCCTTTTATAGTCAGTTAAAGGGATCCTGATTTGATTTAGGTGTGATTTAGTTTGTAACTGGATTAAACTTTGCACTCCATTAAAAACCCATCAGCTAACTTGCCCTGTAGGAATTTTGCTTTTATGAACAAGACTTCGTTTTAGAGCTCCCCCTCCTTTTTTTTAAATTTTTTTTATGGAAGAGTTATTTAGCCTACAGCTTTCCAAGGTTTTTCTGATTGGTGTCTCCATATATTAATTTGAATAAGGACATGAGTAAATTATAGAATCCCTCTTGGCTATGGTTTTGTTCTTTGGAGCGGAGATGCATTTCTCAAAGTTCTTTTCATCACTTACACTGTGAATGGTTTCACTGAAGGAATTGATAAGTGCTGTGCAGAATATAGGAGTCTGAGTTTAAGAAGAGATAGAAATATGTTTTAATAGCTGATGTAAAATAATCACAAAGAATATAGAGTAAAACAGCTTGGTGCCTCAAATGAGACAAGAAGGTACACATAATTGATTCTGAGAAGATAAAGCCATATCCTAGCTTTTCTCTATGTGTCATTGGCCTTTCTACCTGTATTGGCTTAATAAGTACACTTTTTAATAATGATGTCTTTTAATTACTTTAAAATTATTTTAATGGATGGACCATAGTTAAACCTTTTCATGTGAATGAGCCAGGTCTTATAGTTTTGCAGTAGTAAAAATATTAACAACAGGAATAAGGCTAAAAACTGATGACAAGCATAATGATGACTAGCACTTACTAGTACTTCCTTTACGCTGGGCACTGTGCCAAGCATGTTATATGCTCATTGCTTCTTTTTTTTTAACTTGGTGAATTTTATGGTTTATGAATTATATTCTTTTTTATAATTTGTTTATTTATTTTTGTTGTCGTTTAGAATAGCAGAACATATACAATTCAACAATTTCTACATGTACAACTCAGTGACTGTGATGGTTAAGATTGTGTGTCAACTTGGCTGGACCATGATTCTCAGTGTTTTGGCAGTTGTATAATGTGGTGATCACTTCCCCATTGAGATTTGATCCATGAACACCCCCATAATGGGATCTGCTGAGTGGTACCAGCAGAGGCGGGGCCTGTGGCAGCTCACGGCTCACTCAGCTTTCATCTCTCCACCCTCTGCCACCTGGTCCTTCCTGCTTTCTTTGCCGAGGCTCTTGCTTGTTCCAGATCCTGTAGCTGGCTCTTGTTCATCTGACCTCCGGTTCTTGGGACTTGGGCTAGCAGCTTACTGGTGGTCTTGCCTGCCCATCTTGAGATTTGTCAGTCTTCACAGCCTGCAACAGCACTGCTGTACGGCCTGCCGACCTTGGGTTCGCCAGCCCCTGCAACTACATGAATCCAGAGAAACCTCTTTCCTGTCCCACTAACTTGTGGTGTTACAACCTCTAAAAACTGCTTGAGCCATTTCCTTGATGTAAATCTCTCTCTGTATATATACATTTATATGCTTTACTGGTTTTGCTTCTCTAGAGAACCCAGCCTAAGACAATGACATTGGTTACATTCTTTGAGTTGTGCAACCATTCTCACCCTCCTTTTCTGAATTGTTCTTCTCCATTAACATACTCATTGCCCCCTAAGTTTCCTATCTAATCTTTCAATTTGCTGTTGTCAATTTGATCCCATACAGATAGTTCTTAAAAGAGCACAATGCTCAAGGCAGACATTCTTTACGACTTAAGCTAAACTATTGTTTGGTTTTAAGAAGATTTCAGGGAATATTTTGGGTTTAAGTTTTAAAGATTATCTCAGGGCAATTGTTTCAGGGAGTCGTCCAACCTCCATGGCTCCAGAAAGTCTGAATTCCGTGAGAATTTGAGATTCTGTTCTTCATTTTCTCTCTTTTGAGAAGGATTGTTCTATAGAATCTTTGATCAAAACATTCAGAAATGGTAGCCAAGCACTGTCCAGTTCTTCTGGTCTCATGGCAAAGGAAGCAGTTGTTCATGGAGGCAACAGAGGAAGAGTGAGGAGTAGGAGGAAGAAACGAAAAGTGAGGCTCATTGCTTTTTTAATACTAGAATCACCTTATGAATAGGTTCTATCATGATCCCCATCTTACCAACGCTGAAATTAGACTAAGTTATTTGCCCAGGGACACATAGCTAGCAAGTGGGACAGCTGAATTCAAACCTAGGCAGTCCATTCTGCTGGGTAATGTGTACTTGGTGTCTGATTCCATAGAAAACTATTACTTTAGCAAAGTCAGATTGAACTTATTAGTGATGTGGGAACTACTTCGCAGATAAGAAATTCAGAGCATTTGGAAATAGCTTAGTGACAGATTTTGTTGAGCAAAAAAGTTCTTACAGACTGCTTGCTTCACTGGTTAAACTCAATTTCAGAAAGGTGCTGATTCACTGACAGTTGTTTTTTATTGTGGCCAGATGCTTATTCAGTACTTGAGCATGTTTCCTCTTGATTCAGTCTAATGGGAAATTAACAAGTGATTTTTGGCGAAAGCAGGGAAAAAAAAAAAAGTAAAGCTTGGAGTGGGGTGGTACAGATAATAATCCTGTTCATAAAGGAGCTGCCCACCCCCAACCCTCTGTTGAAGGCATCCAGGGACTGCCAGTTGCATTGTTTTGGTTGACACAAACCTCTGTTGTTTGTCCAGCTGTTGCCAAGTGACACTTTGACATTTGCATGACCAGGAAGTGCTAGAAAATAGGGCTCCAACATTTCCCCATATTATTTTCATAGTAATTAGGAGTAAAAATTATTTTTAGATTTCTGGCAGTAATTATTTATTGAAGCTCCTATTTTAACTTTGTAAATAAATTCTACTTCCTGGTTACCAAGAATGGGAAGTTTATGACATATACTAGCTTCCTGAAGATTAAGTAGAGATCTGTGTGGTTTTTATGAGACAGTTTCCAGCAACTAATTCTTCACGGAAAAACATTTTCAGTGGGAACATAATATGGGAGGAATTACTCATTATCATCCATTATTACATACAAAAGTATAACACTTTTCTTATTTTAATTGTTTAAAATGTACAAAGATTGGTAATGTATATGAAATGAGAAAAATCTCCACTGTGTTTGGAAGATTAGTAGAATAAAACAGTGTGTTGTTTAGGATGTAAATCTTGCTGGGTTACGTATCAGTTCTTATTCTACGTTAGAATATTGAGTATATTTCGTCTTTGAATCAAGCAAGAATTCATTAAGAGGGGTTTACGATGTGCCTATGCATTGCCTCTCTTGCTTTTTTAAAATATTAAGCATATTTTATTCTACCGTCTATCATTCTCTTTCATAGCACCTCACTAGGTCTTGCCTGGGAAGGAAGGGCTTTATTAGAATGCAACCATCTGGGGTGTCTGGTGTCCATACACACTGTGATAGGCACTCTGAAGTGAATACAAAATGAATTAGACATTGTTGTTCCCTCTAGAATATGACAACAAAAATGTCGCCAAGGAGAGTCCTGCATAGGAAGGAGAAAATAAGAAAAAAAGAGGAGGGAGCATCTTAAAATATGCATAGTCACTTGGAAATCTATTCTCTTTCTTTCCAAAGTCTTAGGTTTGAAATATTGACTTCTTGTCTATGGAATCATCCACAGAAATATTAGTGAATTAGCAGCTATTAACCTGTACCTTGGGAACTTTCAGAATTGAATGTTGCATACTCTATTCCCTTGGTTAAAAAATGCTTTTCTTACTTGACATATTGCATGGGTTAACAATTCCTGAAAAGTACTAATTGACTTATCAGAAACATTCTCTAAATGCACAGCAAATGCAAATTCATATTCAAAGAATTCTACTGCAAGAAATTCAGTGCAATGTGATTTAAACATGCCTCTGAAATGTGAGGCTTGAGCTTGTGGTTTTCCCCTGGATTAAGAAGACCTGATAATCTTGAAGCTGAAATAGAACAAAAACATTGATAGTTTTGTTTGCACTCTACTCCACTCTCATGGCCTCTAAGTGCACTTGTTTGTGTTTTGGTTGAACAAGGGAGGTGATTATTTCTTCAGCATGTGATCATCTTAGTTTCAAGCATGCACATAGGCTTTGCTTGTCTCTATGAGGTCAGAGCGATATGCCCTCTACCAATAGGTTACTGAAGTGCAGACGTGGAGGGGGAACGTCCCAGCTCAATCTCCTCTGTCCAATTTCAAATCCACTCACATGGATATTGGCAGGCTTTAGTTCCTTGTTGGTTGTTGGCCAGAGGCTTCAGTTTCCCCACTACATGAACCTTTCCACAGGGCTGCTGAAAACACAACTGCTTGCTTTCTCCAGAGCAAGTGCTCCCAAGGAGAGAGACTAGACGAAGGAAAGAGAGAATGCCCAAGACAGAAGGCCCAATCTTTGATAATCTAATATCAGAAGTGGCATAGTATTTTTGCTAAATTCTATGGGCCGTACAGATCAAACGTGGTACACTGTGGGAGGAGATTATACAAGGTTGTGAATACCAACAGGCAGGGATCACCGGTGGCCATCCAGAAGGCTGGCTGCCGCAGGATGCTGTTAGTTTATGGTTTGGGTGACATTCTGATGAAAGTTTCTTGTTTACGCTATGTTGGTAAAGGATTGGGTAACAATAGGATATTCAGTGGTATTCACATTTACTGTTACCTTTACTTGTGGACCTTTGAAATAATGGAACTACATTTTATTCTTGCAGTCTGATACTTTTGAATATAGGATTAAGTGTTATTAGACTAATAGTAAATTAGCATGCAATATGCTGAAGATCATTCAAAAAAGGCTGCAGCAGTACATCGATAGGGAACTGCCATAAACTCAAGCTGGATTCAGAAGAGGACGTGGAACAAGGGATATCACTGTTGATGTTGGATCTTGGTTGAAAGCAGAGAATACCAGAAAGATATTTACCTATGTTTTATTGACTATGCAAAGGCACTCAACTCTGTGGATATCATAACAACTTATGGATAACATTGTAAAGAATGGGAATTCTAGAACACTTAATTGTGCTCATGGGGAAACTGTAAGTAGGCCAAGAAGCAATCGTTCAAACAGAACAAAGGGATACTAAGCAGTTTAAAGTCAGGAAAGGTGTGCATCAGGGTTGTATCCTTTCACTATACTTATTCAATCTGTTATGCTGAGGAAGTAATCCCAGAAGCTGGACTACATGAAGAAAAGCACGGCATCACCAGTAAAAATACCTTCTTAGTAGAAGGTTTCACTTTTACATATATAGAACTTTTTAATACATCTATCATAGGATTATTGATATAGTGTAACTGTCTATAGTCACAGAACCTTGGGTAGATAGCACTTTGAAGAAAGAGACTGTGTCTATTTCATCTTTTCCTTTCTAAAATTTCATACATATTAACCTGTTGTGGTCGAGTTGATTCTGACTCATAGACAACGTAGGACAGAGTGGAACTGCCCTATAGGGATTCCAAGAGAAAAAAAAAGAAGAACGTGGCACCACGATTGGTGGAAGACTCATTAACAACCTGCATTATGCAGATGACACAACCTTGCTTGCTGAAAGCGAAGAGGACTTGGGTCACTTACTGATGAAAATCAAAGACTATAGCCTTCCGTATGGAATGTACCTCAACATAAAACAAAAATCCTCATAACTGGATCAATAGGCGACATCATGATAAATAGAGAAAATATTGAAGTTGTCAAGGATTTCACTTTACTTGGATCCACAATCAACACTCATGGAAGCAGCAGCTGAGAAATCAAACAACGCATTGCATCAGATAAATCTGCTGCAAAGGACCTCTTTAAAGTGTTGAAAAACAAAGATGTCACTTTGAGGACTAAGGTAGGCCTGATCCACGTCATGATATTTTCAATTGCCTCATATAGATACAAAAGCTGGACAATGAATAAGGTAGACCCAAGAAGAATTGATGCATTTTAATTTTAGAGTTGGTAAAGAGTATTGAATATACCAAGGACTGCCAGAATAATGAAGAGGTCTGTCTTGAAAGAAGTACAGCCAGAGTGCTCCTTGGAAGCGAGGATGGCAAGACTTCATCTCAGATACTTCGGGCATGTTATCAGGAGGGATCAGTCCCTGAAGAAGGATATCATGCTTGGTAAGGTAGAGGGTCAGCAAAAAAGAGGAAGGCCCTCAATGAGATGGATTGACACAGTGACTGCAACAATGAGCTCAAACATAGCAATGATTGTGAGGATGATGCCGGACCTGGCAGTGTTTCATTCTGTTGTACGTGGGGTCGCTATGTGTCAGAAACGACTCGATGGCACCTAACAACAAATCGTTGACGAATAATGTATCTTAGAGAATGTGGGTTTGCTGACACAAATGTAACATCAACAATGTGAACTATCCATATAACTTACATACACTTAAAAGTAATTTAATACATCCAGAAACTGTTAGTTTTAATGCAGGAGATTTAGACTTGCCTATTCTTTATTCTTTCAAAGTTAGTAGATTTTTTTTCTTCTAAGTTGTCTCTGGTTTGCCTTAATTCTGTGAAATAATAAATATGCAAATAGCCTGCCTTGACTGAAAATAACCTATTTTAAATCATTTGATGGACTTAAACTGCTTGAGACCCCAGTGTCCCAATTATGCTTCGAATAGCAGGAGGAAGTACATGTGATAATAGGTCTTGACACCACACTGCATTCCATTAGCTACTTCCTTTTATTAATTAACATCCTTCAGAGAATGGTTTATAGATGGGCTGAGAAAGAAGTAAAGAGGTTAAGAAATGAGAAAATCAAGTTAGGACACTGAACAAAACTTTGTGTTTGTGTAATAGAATCCTCAATGAGCTTTAAGGAATGGAAGAAGGAATGTATTCCAGTGATTAAGCAAATCCTGTTCAGCTTGGTTCTAATTTCCTAATTCTGTCCTTGAAGGCATTAGGAGCTTGGCATCCTGGAGGAGCATTTATGGGGATTTCAGGTGATAGTGAGTGGCTCCTGGATTTGACATTTTATACTTTAGGTTAAGTGATAAATGAGTTTAAAAGCAAGTGTATGAAACAGATTACCACAGTTTCTTCAGCAGGGTACTCTGTCCAGCCCTTGCAGAACGACAGCAGTGGTGGGAAAGGTACTTTAGAGCATGATTTACAATCCTAGAGTGAATTTGGTTCTCCTTCCCGGGTACTCTGTCCCTTTTTTGAAAAGAATGATCACTGTGAAAGACCTTGCTCAGAATCCAGCGAGAGACTGGCCAGATGACGCTGGTGAGAGCAGGGGGATCTGGTAGGCTACACCAGAATCTTTAACCACGTTCATCATCAACCTGTCTTACCTTCTGGAATCTCAGGTTTCAGAAAGTTTTTACTGTTCTAACCCTTTGCCTCTAGTCTCTGATGCTATAGGTTGACCCCTTAGGTAACACCTTGAATCTTTGGTAGGGATGAATCAGGCTTTTATTGCTTTCTTTAGGAAAAAGAAAGCACAATTACCAAAAAAAGAAAAAGCCTGAAAATGAATATTTATTTACAATGAGAAAAGAAATCACAATAAATTATAAATTTTAAAAGGCTGACAAATACTATAAACATCACAGTATCCAGAAAAATAAGCCAAAATAACTTCTGACTCCACATATTTCAATTTTTTCTCTGTCTCTTACCATGCACAAACTTTTGGTGCTAGGCACTATGGGATAAGTTCATATAACAGTACAACATCAGGTCTCATACCTCCATGTCTCAATACTGGGTGAATTGGCACTGTGAGTGATAGGACCATTTCTGGAAGTCATTGCTACTCTAGGATGACCATCAATAACTTAAATATACACAGAAGTCACTGCAAACCACATCAATACATCACACTAAACCCAAGCCAAGGTATCCTCAACTCAACTTCCCCTCATCAGATACTCAAAATGGCAATGGCTACTCTGCCATCTTCCAACATGAAGAGAAGTGTAATTGAATGCAAGTTAGAATATAAAGAGACAGCAGTATCTAAGCGTTGTGGTTAAAATATTTCTTACAAATTTTATAAAAATACATCATCACAAGAACATATACCTGGGGCCGCTCTCAGGGTCTCTGCAAAGTGAGGGACCCTGAAATTTAAGTGTCATTAGCTTCATGATCCTTGGACATTATTCTGAAATGTGTTGACTGGCCCAGAAAGGCTGATTACATTTTGCCTTGACCTTAGGCCTTAACCCCTTATGACCATGGGTTCACAACCTTGCAGCTGTGAAAAGTTCAGCTGTCTTTAGATCCCTGGTAGGCTGACCCAGATCCAATATATTTTTCTCTGTTGAATTCAGTGTTTATGCCCTGTCTGTCGGAAAATGAAATTATGCTATTGATGGACCATCACCAAAATTGACTGTAACATCATTTTCTTTCTTTCTGCCTCCTCTCCAGTGGACATTCAACCCTGACAGGAAGTGAGCAATGCCAATTCAAGGCTTGCTTGCTACCATTTTACACCCGCGGATGACTTAAGGGTATTTTGTTCTCTGGAGGCAGCATGGAAACAACTGATGTCTTTCCAGTGTAGATAGGAATGAAGCATGATCAGAAAGTGAAATCATGTCCGCTCTTGACCTTGGGTAACATAAGTGTTGACCTTATAAATGTCAAAAAGTGGGTTCCACTCATCTCTGTCTTCCTGAGGCACCAAAGTTTCCATCATAAACGTTTTCAACAAAATCCATGTGTATTAAGCATGTATCTTGCAATGTAATGGATATTCCAGATTAGATTTTAGTTTAATCCATCAAGCATGTCTATAGGCATAAAGAATTCTGTGTTGCACCCACTCTAGAGAAAATTGTGCAAGGATCAGGAGCCTCAACGGCCAGTCATGGCAGGACAAGTAGAACTCTGGTTTTTCAGGCTCTCACATTCCTGCCCTGACTTTCATTTTCCTAATTTCAACTAATTATTATCCTGGCTTAACTAACACATAGCACAAAAGCTTAGCCATTCCCCTAGATCTGCAGTTCAGATTTCCTCCTGGTTTTTTATTTCAGATCTCTCCCTCTTCCTTTTATTAATCAATCCCTACGTGAACAAGAGACTAATCTTTCTAGACCAATTCTGAATTTTCACTCTATGTTGGCAAGATTTCCTTATCTATCCTGGTGGGAAGTTTGGGCAAAAAGTCACACCTCCTGCTGTATGGAACACCTGGCTGAACTTGGAAGGTAAAACAGGGAATGTGTGACCAATTTAACCAGCGAGGCTGGATGATGTTTTTGTTTTCCTTTCCTCTTCTCTTCTTTCAAACACTCATGTGCTGTATAAGCCAGAATAAAATCATGCACAACTTATGTATATGTTTAATTCAAAAGCATTCTGTGTAAATATAAAACTGAAATTTCGTCTTAAATAGATCTATTCATTCAGTGGTTTGGAGACCAGCCAGGAATGAACTCCAAATGTGAGATTCTGCAACAGCAACTGAAATCACATGCTCCATGTGACTTAAACCTATATTTTCAAATGGCCAATAGAACAAGCTTCAAATACTCTCGAGCTGCATCAAGGCTCATATGGAGAGATAAACAGAGGCCCCAAAAAGTACACTGAATATATGTCATCAAAGCGATTTTAAAATCAATTCAACATTTGACAAGGAGCCAATATGGTTCTCTTGTGATTAGAATGACATGCTCAGCCTACTACTATGGGAAAATTCTGACAGCAGTGTCTTGTACATGTTGGAATCTATGCAGGACCCACTTCCCCTTCTCCCCAACAAGGAAAACCATAATGAAGCATTACAATGGTGTATCTGTGAGATCACTAACACATGGGCGCCATTCAACTATGAGGGCATTGATGAAATTCTAGTGCTGGGGAAAAGACTCCGGGACCAGAGAGTTTATGGTATGGCCCCAACCACATTTATAACAAGCAAAAGAAACAATCATCTCTGAATCTAGAGATAATTGAAAACAGGCTTCTTTTAAGTTGGAGAATTTTTTCTTCTGGGGGAGCGGGGCTAGGACAGAGGGAGAATAACAGTGACTGAAACATCAGAGCAAACCCTTAAATTTTTAAATTTTCTTAAGGGAACACATAACAGAATTCGCTAACCGAAGGCCCATTTGCCATTCATATTTTCCTCTTTAATAATTTTTAAGTCTTTTTGTTATTCTAGAAAGTTCTCTTGACTCTTCAAGATATAGGAAAATCTGGTGAGAAATTAGAGTGGGGGAAAATTGGGAGCTCCTTATATCTAGTTTCATTTTATAACTTCTCTCTTTGGTTATTTATTTTTCTCTTTGGAACTTCAGAAATAATTACCTGTGCTCATTCTTGGGAAACCAGAGAGACAAATGTTCCACAGCTGTGATTTTGATGTTGAGCCACTATCTCACTGTAAGAGGCCCAATGCCAAATTTTCTCCTCAGCTTTTATTTTACCATCCTTTCAACCTCCAACTCACCACCTACAACCACTACTTGTGTGCTCTTGCCACCATCTGGCATTCACAGTGTGCCAGCCTCCTTCCCATCTCTTGTGCTGTCTGCAGAGTGCTCCAGTCACAACGGGCCTGGTTGGCTCTGCCCTGACCACCACCGCCCCGCTGCAGCCCTGTCCCTAGCACTCATGCCCCAAGATGAGACAGGCAACGTAGTAAAGATTCCCTACGAATCCTGCACACAGTGGAGACTTTGTGCTTTGCTTGGCTCATCTCCTGCTATTGCACCAAGTGCTGTGTACATTCCTCTACCTGGATACATAATAAATAATATGGCTAAAGATGCTGGAGCAAAGACTAGGTGAAATTTCACCAAATGACGGTCACGAACATGGTTTGGTGGGTTCCCTGCGAGACCTTCCCATGAAAGGCAAAGTCCTAGAAAACAACTCTGCTTTTCTCCAGGGATATGAGGTATAGTCTATGACAACCTCAGAGGAAAGAAAAATATTCTTGGGATCAGATCATGTCACTCCCCTGCTAAACATCCAAACTCTTTTCATGACCTGTGAGGCCTTAAGTGAACTGCCGCCTTTTTGAGCTTGTCCCAGGAGATTCCCTCTCCTTTTTAAGTTCTAGCACACAAGGTATCTGCACTTTGCAGTTCCCGCTGCCTGGAATACTCTTCCCTCCTATCTCTGCCTTCTTCTTTTTAACCTGTTTTTAGCTTAATACCTCTTTGGTCAGTTGTTTTCATCTCTTACCTCATTTTTTTCTTTACAATTATGCCTATGTAGAATTAGATTTTTATTTTACTTATTTACTTGATTATTTTTGTCTCCCCCTTGTAGAATAAGCTCTGTTAAGGCAGGAAGCTTGCTGTCTTGTTTTCTGTAGTATCTCCAATATCTAAAGCACTGCCTGGCATGCGGGAGATACTCAGTGAATAGTTGAATGAAGTATGTATGGATGAATGTGGAAAGACCCAACTGTAGGCCTTTATCAAAGTGACTTTCCTCCAGAAGCATTCCTTTGAAAAAGTTGTGTTCTACTTGGTATTATCACAAATTAAACTTGCCTATTAAAAATTAGGAGTTTTAGCAAATTCGGTAACTACTTATCAAGACACTACTTGCACAAGGCACCATTGAAGGCACAATGTTTTTCTCAGTAGATTGGAACCTCTTTGATTACAGAGATGGCATCTTATTCATCTTTGCCTATATAACAGCTAAAACAACGCCTGGCAGCTTAGTTGAAAGCAAAAGTAGAGAAAAAGAAATTATAAATGAATGATCCAATAAAGAGTTGCAATTAATATGTTGTAGAATAGACGAAAAGATCCCTGAAGGCATCTTGGAGAAATAACATGTAATCTGTGCCATGATGAATGACAAAAGGCTTTCTATAGCCAGAGAATAAGTGTGAAGTATTTGAAGCTGAGAGGAATGGCAAAGGTCCTGCAAAGCTAAGGGGTGTAGAGGACAATGGGGTAAGGAAAAGAGCTTAAAGGTAGATCATTGAGAGCTTTGAATGCTATCTCATGGAGTTGAAACTTTAGGTCATAGGGAGTCATGATTGTTTCTGAGGAAGAATATAACATAAACTGATTTATGGATCAGGAAGAACCACCGGCAACAGAGGGAAAGATTGCAGAGAAGAGATGGGAGGTGGGAGGTAGTAAAATCAGTTGGAAACCTTCACAATAATCCAGGTGATCAATGATGAGGCCCTGAGCTTAGGTAAGGATGAGGATGGGGGTTGGGTGAGGTCGAGAGAGAGATGCGAGATATTGTGGAAATAGAAGATACAGCATTTATTATGCGAGAAGAAGAGGAAAGGGTCAGTGATCAGCCTGGGAGAATGATAAGGCAGACATGAGATGGAGCTGCCAAGCTGAGTATCTCAAACAATGGCCCGCTGTCCTGGGTACTGCTCAGCACACATCAAGAAGAGTATGTTCATACTCTGCATTGCAATCTAAAAGGGGCATTCACAAACTGTGGCTGGTCCTATAAAGGGCAAAAAAGGAGTCTGGAAGCCTTGACCAATGAGCAGTGGATAGAAGCAACCAAGGTTGTTTAGTTTGGTACCAAATTAAAAAAAAAAAAAAAAGCAAAGAGAGATGTGATGGCTTTTATATTTGAGGACTGTCCTGTACAGGAGATATTATGCACATCCAGAGAGCAAAATTAAGGCCAAGAGTGAGCTAGAAGTTAAAGCAAAACACATTTTGCTTCAATATAGGAGGACAGTTTAGGAGCCCTGGTGTCACAGCGGTTAAAGCGCTTGGCTGCTAATTGAAAGATTTGGCAGTTTGAACCCACCAGCCGCTCTGTGGGAGAAAGATGTGGCAGTCTGCTTCTGTAACGATTTATAGCCTTGCAAACCCTATGGGGCAGTTCTACTCTGTCTTATAGGGTCACTTGAGTTGGAAATGACTTGACGGTTGTGGGTTTGGTTTGGTTTTAGAGCTGTGGGCTACTTTGTCAACTAGAGCTCAACTAAACAAGAGTCCAAGAAGAGATTAAAAGACTCTGTTGAGACCAATAGAAAGAGGGTTTTGGGGGTTAAATGGGAAGCTGGACAAAAGTCATGCAACCTCAGAGACTTTATAGTTTCCTCCACGGATGCCCTATTTCACACCATCTTTTTATCACATAGTATTGAGACCAGATACTGTTACCAGGAAATTCTGACAGGGAAGAGGGAATGTCTTGTGGGGTAATTCTGCTGGCCGATGAGAAAGAGTTTGATTACTAATACTGTAATCTAGTGGCGTCAGACATCGTCTAACTTCAAGAGAAGCAAAGAAAATCCGGATGAGCCCAAAGCTGATTTCCAGGAGGTGGAGGTCAGACATACCTCCACTCTCCAACTTTTCACCATTCCTGACACCAGTCATCCCCCCCACACCATTCGGTACTTCTCTGCTGGGTTCCATAATTTGTTGCAATGGTCACACAAAACTCACAGACCATACTCACGATTATGTGGTTTATTAGGGAAGTAACAGGCTACAATTCGGGATGGGGATCAACTTGGAAGTTACAGGATACAACTCAGGAGACAGGATACAGTTCTTCAGTCAGGACAGGTTCCAACCAAGACAGCTCTCAGCTCCTCAGCTGTGCCTGCTGCTGGGCCTTCTCTCAGCCTCTATCCTGCTCTGGCAAGTGCTACAGCTCTTTAGCTCTGCCAACAACTGCCCAGAGGCACCCCACTCTGCCAGCAAGCCTCCTGCCTGAGGTGCTCAGTTCTCTCTCCATGGGTCAGCAAGTCCACTGCAAACACCTTGCACCAGTCTTCTGGCTTCTGCTGCTTGTACTGCTACTGCTGTTGCTCTGCCGCTGGGCTATGTTATGGATGCTAGTTTCTCACTGTCTTCCGCAGTCTTCGGTGTTACAGCTCTCTCTGTCCTGTGTCTAGGAGGTTCTCAGTGCAGGGACCCCAGGTCCAAAGGAAGCACTCTGTTCCAGATTCTTCTTTTTTTTCATTTGGTTGTTGTTGTTGAGAATGTACACTGAAAAACATACACCAATTCAACTGTTTCTACAAGTACAATCCAGTGACATTGATTGCATCCTTCAAGTTGTGCATCTATTCTCACCTTCCTTTCCCAGACTTTTTAAAAATTTTTTATTGTACTTCAGATGAAGGCTTACAGAACAAATAGTTTCTCTTGAAACAGTAGTACACATATAGTTTTATGACATTGGTTAACAACCCCGCAACATGTCAACCCTCTAACTTCTCAACCTTTTTTTTTTTTTTTGGTGAAAATACACATAGCCAAAGATACACCATTTCAAAAATTTCTACATGCACAGTTCAGTGACATTGACTATGCTCTTCCAGTTGTGCTGTTATTCTCACTTAAGATGAAGGCTTACAGAACAAAATAGTTTCTCATTTAGCAGTTACTACACATGTTGCCCTATGACAGTGGTTAACAATCTCACAACACATCCACAATATCCTTACTCAACCTTGGGTTCCCTATCACCAGCTTCCTTGTCCCCTTCTGCTTTCTGGCCCTTGTCACTGGACTCCTGTACCTCGTTAGTCTCATTTGGTTTTACGGGGTTGTCCACTCCCAGGCTGAACGGTGAACCTCAGAGATAAATTCACCTCTGAGCTAAAAGGGGGTCTGGGGGCCATACTCTCGGGGTTTCTGCAGTCTCCTTTAGGCCAGTAAATCTGGTCTTTTTTTTGTGAGTTAGAATTATGTTCTACATCCTTTTCCAGCTCACAACCCTGTGTTGTGATCCTGGTCAGAGCAGTCAGTGGTGGTAGCCGGGCACCATCTAGCTGTACTGGACTCATCCCTTCGGAAGAATCTTTTCCTTGTATCCTGTTCTCTTCATTCTTCCTTGCTCCCGAAGGGATGAGACCAGTGGAGTATCTTAGATGGCTGCTCACAGGCTTTTAAGACCCCAGACACTACTCACCAAGGTAGAATGTAGAACATTGCCTTTATGAACTGTGTTATGCCAATTCAGCTAGATGTTCCCCGAGACCATGGTCCCCACAGCCCTCCGCCCAGCAGTTCAGTCCCTCAGGGAGTTCAGATGTGTCTATGGGGCTTCCATGACCTTTCCTTGTACAAGTTGTGCTAGTTTCCCCCGTATTGTGTACTGTGTCACCCTTCACCCAAGATACCACTCATCTATTGCCTATTTAGTATTTCACCCCCACCCCTCCCATCCCCGGTAACCAGCAAAGACTGTTAGATTTTGTGTGTGAACTTTTTCATGGCTTTTTACAATAGAGGTCTCATACAATATTTGTCCTTTTGTGATTGACTTATTTCACTCAGCATAATGTCCTCCAGTTTCATCCATATTATGAGATGGTTCACAGATTCATTGTTGTTCTTTCTCATTGCATAGTACTCCATTGTGTATATGTACCATAGTTTGTTTATCCATTCATCTGTTGACGGGTATCTAGGTTGTTTCCATCGTTTTGCTATTGTGAACAATGCTGCCATGAACATAGGTGTGCATAAGTCTATTCGAGTGACGACTCTTATTTCTCTAGGATATATTCCTAGGAGTGGAACTGCTGGATTGAATGGTATGTCTATTTCTAGCTTTCTGAGGAAGCGCCATATCATTTTCCAAAATGGTTGTATCATTTTGCATTCCCACCAACAGTGCATAAGAGTTCCACTCTCCCTGCAGCCCCTCCAACATTTGTTATTTCCAGTGTTTTTGATTCGTACCAGTAATGCTGGGGTGAGATGGTATCTCATTGTGGTTTTAATTTGCATTTCTCTAATGGCTAGTCATCTGAGCATTTCTTCATGTGTCTGTTGGCCATTTGAATGTCTTCTTTGGTGAAGTGTCTGTTCATTTCCTTTGCCCATTTTTTAATAGGATTATTTGTCTTTTTGTTGTAGAGGTGTTGGATTTTCTTGTAGATTGTGGAGATTAGACCTTTGTCTGACTTGTACTGTCCAAAAATTTTTTCCCAGTCTATAGGTTCTCTTTTTACTCTTCCGGTGAAGTCTTTTGAAGAGCATAGGTGTTAGATTTTTAGAAGATCCCAGTTATCTAGCTTATCTGTTGGGGTTTGTGCATTGATGGTTATGGTTTGTATCCTGCTAATGCCATGTATTAGGGCCTGAACTGTTGGTCCTATTTTTTCTTCTATGAACTTTAGAGTTTTAGGTTTTATATTCAGGTCTTTGATCCATTTTGAAGTAGTTTGTGTATACGGCTTGAGGTATGGGTCCTGTTTCATTTTTTTGCAGATGGATACCCAGTTTTGCCAGCACCATTTGTTAAAAAGACTGTCTTTTCCCCATTTGTTGGACTTTGGGCCCTTGTCGAAGATCAGGTGACGGTAGGTGGATGGATTTACATCTGGGTTCTCAATTCTGTTCCATTGGTCAATGTATCTGTCGTTGTACCAGTACCAGGCTGTTTTGACTACTGTAGCTGTATAGTAGGTTCTCAAGTCAGGTAGTGTGAGTCCTCCAACTTTCTTCTTCTTCTTCAGTAGTGCTTTACTTATTCGGGGCTTCTTCCCTTTCCATATAAAGTGAATGAGTAGTTTTTCCATCTCTTTGAAGAATGTTGTTGGTATTTGGATAGGGATTGCATTGTATTTGTAAATTGCTTTGGGCAGAATTGACATTTTCACAATGTTGAGTCTGTCTATCCATGAGGATGGTATGTTTTTCCATTTATGTAGATCCCTTTGGGTTTCATGCAGAAGTATTTTGTAGCTTTCTTTGTATAGGTCTTTTACATCCCTGGTCAGATTTATTCCTAAGTATTTTATCTTTTTAGGGGCTATTGAAAATGGTATTGTTTTCCTGATTTCCTTTTCATTGTTCTCCTTATTGGTGTATAGGAATCCAACTGATTTTTGAATGTTTATCTTGTATCCTGCTACTCTGCTGAATCTTTCTATTAGTTCCAGTAGATTTCTTGTGGAGTCTTTAGGGGTTTCTATTTACAGTATCCTATCATCTGCAAACAGAGACAGTTTAACTTCTTCATTACCAATTTGGATGCCCTTTATTTCTTTTTCTTGCCTTATTGCTCTAGCTAGAACTTCCAGCACAATGTTACATAGGAGTGGTGATAAAGGGCATCCTTGTCTTGTTCCTATTTTCAAGGGGAATGTTTTCAGCCTCTCTCCATTAAGAATGATGTTGGCCACTGGTTTTGCATAGATGCCCTTTATTATGTTGAGAAATGTCCCTTCTATACCTATTTGATTGAGAGTTTTTATCAGGAACGGGTGTTGGACTTTGTCAAATGGCTTTTCTGCGTCAATTGAGATGATCATGTGATTCTTTTCTTTCCTTTTATTTTTGTGGTGGATTACGTTGATTGATTTTCTAATGTTGAACCACCCTTGCATACCTGGTATGAATCCTACTTGGTCGTGGTGTATTATTTTTTTGATATGATGCAGAATTCTATTGGCTAGAATTTTTAAAAGAATTTTTGCATCTATATTCATGAGAGATATTCGTCTGTAATTTTCTTTTTTTGTGACGTCTTTGTCTGGTTTTGGTATCAGCATTATGGTGGCTTCGTAGAATGAATTTGGAAGTGTTGCTTCCTCTTCTATGCTCTGAAATAGCTTGAGTAGTACTGGTACAAGCTCTTCTGTAAATGGTTTGTAGAACCTTTCCCAAACTCTTCTCCCGCAGGGACTATGAACTAACTAATCCCCTTGGTAGGCCACAGTCACTTAATTTGCATAGTAATAGACCAATTCCCTCAAGGTCACTTAATCCTATTGAGTGATTTTATACACCCTATTTGCATAGTGGAACAGCGGTTAAGCTTTCGGTTGTTAACCAAAATGTCGGCAGTTCAATTCCAACAGCTGCTTCTTGGAAATCCTATGAGGCAGTTCTACTCTGTCCTGTAGGATTCCTATAAATCGGAATCAACCTGACAGCAACAGGTTTGGGTTTTTTTTTTTCTTTTTGGATTTGCATGGTAGACTAACCAATCCCTTCAAGGTTGTGGCCGAGCCAATCATTCTGGCAAAATTATAACCCTGAAGCCAGAAAGGCCATGGTCTTAGGCTGGGTTCTCTAGAGAAGCAAAACTAGTAAAGTGTATAAGTATATATACAGAATTTATATCAAGCAAATGGCTCATGTGGTTGTAAGACTGGCACATCCCAAGTCTGTGGGTCAGGATACAGGCTTCTCCTGACTCATGTAGCCACAAGGGCTGGCGAACCCAAGAGCAGCAGGTCAGACAGTAGGGCTCTTGCTCATAGACTGCGAAGACTGATGGATCCCAAGATTGGCAGGGAAGATGGCAGGTAAGCTGTTAGCTCAAGTCCCAAGAAATGGAGGTTAGAAGAACAGGAGTCAGCTGCAGGATCCAGAGTGAGCAAAAGTCCATGAGCCTTGCCAGAAAGTCCACTTATATTCAATCCAAGCCACACCTCCAAGGAAACTCCCTTTCAACAGATTGGCTACTCACAGCAGATCCCATCATGGAGGTGATCACATCATCATATGACTGCAAACCACTGAGAATCATGGCCCAGATAAGTTGACACACAACCTTAACCATCACAGCCATATATAAGAGAAACTCACTGCACTGCAAGTACCTTCTCTTCTCCATAAGTCCCCAGATGGTGGAAGTGGTTAATGTGCTCAGTTTCTAACTGAAAGTCTAGAGGTTCAAGTTCACCCAGAAGCTCCTTGGGTGAAAAGCCTGATGGTCTACTTGAAAAACTGATCCACTAAAAACCCTGTGGAACACCGTTCTACTTTGACACACATGGGATCACCATGAGTCTGAACCAACTCCACAGCAACTGGATATGGTCTTCTCCATAAACCCTGAGATTGTGCTCTGGGCTAACCTGGGCAAAAGGGCCAGGCCGTTCTGGTCCCTATATGTCAGCCATAGGGCAGTCAGGAAATGTCCCCCTTATTAAACCCTGAATTCTTTTTCTCTTCAGCACCTTCAGACATAAAACAGGGAAAAATTCAGTGGACAGGCCTCAGTCTACAGGGAATCTCTGTCTCTGTTGTGGTGTTTTATTTCCCATCTCCACATTCTCTTGCCCTGCTCATCTAACTAACTAACTAACTAATTAACTGTCTCTCTGATCGTAGGGCATTGGGCAGTCTCAGCACTGGGAGAAAGAAAATCCTGGGTTCAGTCATTTATCAATTAGAAATCTTCCTTTTCAGGTGTCTGGAGATGAGAGAATATGCCATGTTCTTAATAAGAATATCAGTGATAATAAGATTATCGTAATTTCTGTAATCAGAGCTAATATTTGTTTATTGCTTATTATGACCAGGTACTGAGCTTAAGTTTTTACATATATATACATATACATATATGTATATATATATATGATTTCTGTTCATTCTTAATACAACCCTATGAGATGAAGAAACTGAAGCCTAGAGAGGTCAAGTAAATTGTCCAAGGTCACACAGCCTGTAAGGTGCAGAGGTGAGGTTCTGAGGTCTGACTTCAGAACCCTGGCCTTCGATCACTAAGCTATACTATCTCTTCTTCCTGGAATGGGCCTTCAAAGAACTCTAACTCACAGATAGATGATCCTAAAACTTCCACTGTCCCTTCAGACCAAAAACTCCATGAGGAAAAGGACTGATCTCACCATGAGGCTAAAGCCTCCATAACTGCCTTGTCTAATATGTAGTATGAAAACAAAATGTAAAATAGCTCATTAATAATTTTTAATATCGTTTACATGCTGAATGATAGTATTATAGTAACATTGGGTTAATAAAATATATTATTAAAATAGATTTCACCTGGTTCATTTTACTTTTAAAATGTATTAGAAAATTTAAAATTACACTGTTGTTGTGTTGTTAGGTGCCATCAAGTTGGTTCCGACTCCTAGCGACCCTATAGGACAGAGTAGAACTGCCCCATAGGGTTTCCAAGGAGCAGCTGGTAGGTTTGAACTGCTGACCTTTTGGTTAGCAGCTGAACACTTAACCAAAGTGTTAATTTTTGTATATGGTGTGACGCAAGGGTCCAACTTCATTCTTTTGGATGATTATCCAGTTGTCCCAGCACCATTTTTGTTGAAAAGACTATTCTTTTCCCATTGAATAGTCTTGACACCTTTGTTGAAAATTAATTGACCATTAAGCATGAGTTTACTTCTGGAGTCTCAGTTCTATTCCATTAGATATGTGTCTGTCCTTCAGTACCACACTGTCTTGATTACTGTTACTTTGTAGTAAGTTTTGAAATAGGAAAGTATGCATCCTCCAACTTGTCCTTGTCCTTTTTAAAGATCATTTTAGGTATTCTGGGTCTCTTCAGTTTCCACTTGAATTTTAGGATCAGCTTTGGAGTTGTTTTTTGAGAAAATGGCCACATGCTCACAGGACATGTCCTCCTTGCCTCTGGCCTTCCTACCTTACCCTAAAGCCTGCCCTGCGGCTGAGAACACAGAAGTCTTCTCACTCCAAGTTCCGTGTTTCCACCTGATTCCCATTCTGCACTGCCCAGGGCTGGGTAGCTGTCTGGGGCACTGATATATAAAAGGCACGAAAGTATCACTGGGAATATAATGAGATGGGGAGATTTATATTTACCAGAATTCTTTTCTAGGTGAGAATTATTTTTGTTGAAATGTTGGGAAAATTTGATACATAGTGCTTTGTGTGGAGGGATGTAAGGACCTCTAGGAGCATGGGCAAGTCCTACTGGTTACTAAATTGCTTTCTAAAGCATATAAGTTATTTAATTGCAAAGCTTTTGTTCTCCTGAGTTGGGTGCGCAAGCTTGAGGCAAGAGGTGAACTGCTCACGGAAGCAGAGAGGAGGAAAGCTGCCACTGGTGTTCTACTCCCCTCTTAAGTCATCCAGTATGTGTTCTTTGGTGATATTTTAAATAATATAAATTGGATGAGAGAGCAAATTATTTGTCTCTGGGATACCTGCATATTACAGTTTGGCCCTGGCCTGTTCTGATGAAAACTATTTTCCTGATAGTTTCTTCTACTGTCTTCCCTTGCTGTGTTAGGATTGTGTCTGTTGACATTCAAAGAAGTGACAGAGCTGCATGTGTGCCCATTATCCCACTGTAAGAGCCTGTCTCCAGGAAAACAAGGCAGGGACCACTTCTTCAACCAGACTATTGATTTCTAGGATTTAGTAAACAGACCTGTAGAACTAATGAGAAATGCAAACAAATTTATCCTTCAATGAGGTTGTGAGACTTAAGTCACAGTGGAAGAGGTAGGGGGAAGGCCAAGGAATATTTGTTCAAACAGTAATCCATCGAACTAACATGAAGAGAAAAAAAAAAAGAATCTTTCATCAGTCTGCGCCCTCTATTTCATCTTCACCCCCAAGAACTGTAAACAGGTTCTATTCTTTTCTACAGTCCAAGAGCAACACTATCTTTTTATTCCCTTGTAATCTCCCCCACCCCCAATCACTTAACATGGTAGTCTGCATCCAACAGACAAGAAACCAGTTGCTGTGGAGTGATTCTGACTCAGGTAGACCCCATGTGTGTCACAGTAGAACTGTGCTCCACAGGATTTTCAATGGCTAATTTTTCCAAAGTAGACCAACAGGACTTTCTTTCAAGGTGCCTCTGGGTGGACTCAGGCCTCTAATCTTTGGTTAGCATCCCAGTGCATTAACTGCAACACCCAGGGACTCTATCTGGTAGATCCTGGCTAAATAAAGATAAGGGACTGGACGGGAACTTCTTGGTAGAGCATAGCCATAAGGTGCCCTACTGATCAGTCAGCCTGGATCCCCAGCACTCTTTAAGGAGTACTCTCTCTCTGTGTAGAAGCTGAGCATGACTTGAACAGGCCTTTGGCCGTTTGCCATTTTCAGAGCCTAAAGCTATGGCATCTGATCCTGTCCATAGTCCAGGCTGAAGCATGCTGTCGGAGCAGTGGGGGCTGGCTCTTTGAGCTGTATCTTGAAAGTGTGGGACACAGCAGCTCTGCATGTATGGGCCACTTGGTTCCTAAAGTGGATGCAGGCTGAGGAGTCTACTGAGCTAGATGGAGTTGTTCTGGACTTTCCTAAGAGATTTAAAGATACAGTGTCAAACTTCTTCCAAGGACGCCTGGGCACCATCCAATAGTCTGATGGTGGTGCATCATCTCCAGACCCTTGTATTGTCTGCTTTGTGGGGATGCTCATTTCCATCATCTAGAGAAGTCAGAAAAATGCCAAGCGATATACTTCTTCCAAAAACAGAGGCACAGATTAGTTCTATTAAAATTAATAGTGAACATAGAACCAACAGTTGCCAGTTATATTAATAGTTGTATTAGCAAATACTTACGTGGGGCTTACTGTGTGCCAGGTACTATTCTAGGCACATGGCACATACTAAGTTATTTAATCTTCATGACAATTCTCAGGGAAGGGTCTTATTATTGTCCCCATTTTATTGATGTGGAAACTGATGCACAGAGAGACTAAGTAATTAGTGTAAAATCACGTATTTGATAAACAGAAGAATCTGAATTCAACCAGAGCCTGGGCTCTTAATCACTATACTAGATTGCCTTTCACTATCCATTTACCCACTGATACATATTTTTTGTTTGCTCATATTACAGCGGGGGAAAATAATGAGCAGTCAGAAGCAAATCTATCTTACAGATAAAAAAAAAAGACTCCACCCTAGGCACAAGCATGCAAGTTGCTGCACAGAACTCTGCTGCCTAGTAGTGCTCCTTAGACATCTCCCGGAAAGGGTGGCTGATGTGATGCGCGTGCACCTGTCTTGGTGGTCTGCATGTGGTGGTAAATTGTGGGGACCGCATTTTTATAGTCTCATCTGTTTGGCCTTGGGTGTATACGTGTGGCTTCTGACACAGGATCTATATAACTTCATCTAAATGCAAATTCCAAAGTCTGGATCTTGAGAAAAGAAAAGAGTCTTAAACCATGCTGAACTCAAAATCCCATGATAGTCCTATGCAGACTGCCAGGGCTTGATAAGGCTGGCCAAGGGAGACAGGGAGGGAGAGTTAGAAGGAAGGAGGGAATGAAGTACACAAAAGTAACAAAGGACCAGGATATCAAGAAGCAACAATTCCTTATCAGGTCATCTAAATCTCCTTTCTAAACTAGAGATAAAAATAGATTCGGGGAATTATTTCTTCAGTAGAAAGATTGTTAGCGAAGCCTGTCAAGTCCAAGCAAGTCACTGAAACATTTGTAGTTTACTATTTGTGATAGAGAGCAATGGAGTTCTAACTGCTTTGTTTAGATTTAACATTAAGATATGAACATCATGTGTATGTGTGTGCATGCAGGATAGGTGTGTGTGGTATGTTTAAAGTAACTAAAAAATGTTAGTAAGGCTGAGAATTAGGTCAAAGTGGTAGACTGAACAGACACATTGTCTTTTTCTCTTTCTTCTTATTTTTCCCCCTCTCTTAAGTCCTTAGAATGAACAGAAAAAAACAAATGTATATATATATATAGAGAGAGAGAGAGAGAGAGAGAGTTGTTAATTACTGTCTGATCAACTCTGACTGATGACAATCTTAGACAAAACAGAATGAAACGTTTTCTGGTCCCGTGCCATCCTTATACAATCACTGATATGTTCGAGCCTGTTGCTGTAGCCACCATGTCAGTCCATCTCATGAAGGGTATCCCTCATTTTCACTGACCCCTCCGCTTCACCAAACATGATGTATTTTTCCAGATGACATGTCCGAAGTAAGCAGGACGATGTCTAGACATCCTCACTTCTAAAGGGTAGCCTTATATATTTATTTAGTTGCGATCAACTCGATTCTAATGGCGACCCCGTGTGTGCAGAATAGAACTGCACCTTATAGGGTTTTCAAGGCTGTGACCTTTCGGAAGCAGATGGCCAGGCCTTTCTTTCAAGTTGCTTCTGGGTGGGTTCAAACTGCCAACCTTTTGGTTAGTAGTCGAGTACTTAGCTGATTGGACTACGCAGTGACTCCTGGGGTAAACTTAATGGACCAGAAATTATGAGGAATCTCTGAAAGCTGGATTTTATTTTTATTTTTTATTGTTGTAGTTTAAATGAAGTTTACATTTCAAGTTAGTCTCCCACACAAAAATTTATACATACATTGTTATGTAACCCTAATTGCTCTCCTCATACTGTGACAGCACACTCCTCCTTTCCACCCCTGATTCCCCAAGTGCGTTCAACCAGCTCCTAACCCTCTCTGCCTTCCCATCTCACCTCCGGACAGAAGCTGCCCGTTTAGTCTCTTGTGTCTACTTGAGCTAAGAGGCACACTCCTTACAAGTGTCACTTTATGTCCCACAGTCCAGTCCAATCCCTGTCTGCAGAGTTGGCCTTGGAAATTGTTTTAGTTCTGGCCTGATACAGAATCCAGGGACCATACTTTCTGGAGTTCCTCCAGTCTCAGTCAGACCATTAAGTCTGGTCTTCTTACTGGAATTTGAGTTCTGCACCCCATCTGTCTCCTGCTCCATCTGGGACTCTCTGTTGTGTTCCCTGTCAGGGCGGTCATTGGTGGTAGCCATGAAAGCTGGATTTTAGATGAGATCAGATAGAAGGAGGAATCCACATCCCAAAGCAGATGCAAGAGAGGGTGACAGAGGAGGTGATGGTGGTCACAGGAGAGCACTGAGCTGAGAGGAGGTGGATACAGGGAACAACAGGGGCCTGGTTGGAGGATTACTGTGAAAGCATCCTGGAGTTGAGCATCTTCCTTCCCTCTTCTGCTCGTGCCAAACATCAGGCAGTGAAGACACCACCCCCTAGGTAGTAGCTGCAAATCTGGGAGACAGGACAATGTTCTGGGAGGTTGGTGAAACCCAAAGGAATGATGAGCCCCTGTGCCCAGGACCCTGGATTGGTCATTGTTTGGAGGTGGGCTCTGGTCATAGACAGGCTGAAAGGAAATGCCAATAAGAAGATGATCCCACAACCAGAAATTATGATGCATTAGAGGAAAACAACTATCAGGAAAGAAGACAGGCATCATGTTTAAAAAAGAAAAAAAAGTCTGAAGAGACATAATTAATTGAACAAGCAAGAGGAGACATTAGAATGTGTATAATTGGTATTTTCAGAGAGCTGATAGAGAATAGTATTCTAAACCACATCAACCTGTCATTCAAGTATGTATGTAAAATAAGACATTTTTAAACAACCAAACACTGAAAAATAAGCCATTTGTGAACTTTATGTGAAATAATTAATAGAGAATATATGTCAACAATATAAAAAATGAACTCAAAACAAAGATATAGTAAGAAAGAAGTGGTAGTGAGGAAAGAAATAAGCATTATTTATAACTAAGTGTTAATTATTAAAATTATAATTAAATTTAGAACTAAAATTTCATAATTTCCACATTACAGAGGTTCAGGGAAAATGAAGAAAACAGGAGAATATAAGAAATGATTAAATCCAACTTTAACAGAGAAACATAAGTTTACATAAATTTAGCATAAGTTTGAATGTATGTGTTAAATTTTTGAATATAACTACTAGAATTGCAGAAACAAGATGTATAGCTTCCAAAAAATTAAAGGAAAAATACGGAATAAAAACAATTTGTATTACCCAAAGCAATCTACAGATTCAACACAATCCTTATCAAAACAGTCTTTTTTTGCAGAAATGGAAAAGCTGATCCAAAAATTTATATGAGATTGCAAGAGACCCCAAACAGCTAAAACAATCTTGAAAAAGAAGAACAAAGCAGAAGCACTCACACTTCCCGATTTTAAAATGTACCATAAAGTTACAGTAATCAAGACTGTGTGGTACTGGTATAAGGATAGACATATAGACCAATGAAATAGAATTGAAAGGACAGAAATAATTCCGTACATCTACGACTAATTGATTTTTGACGAGGGTGCCAAGTTCATTCAACGGGGGCAAGGATAATCTGTATATTTAATGGGGAAAAAACAAATGGTGCTGGGACAACTGGATCGCCACATGCAAGATAAGGAAGTTGGACCCATGCCTTACACCATATACGAAAATTAACTCAAAATGGATCTAAAGATGAGACCTAAAACCGTAAAGCTCTTAGAAGAGAACAGAGGGATAAAGCTTCAAGACCTTGCTTTTGACAATGGATTCTTAGATATGACATCACAAGGATGAGCAACAAAAGACAACAGATAAATTGGACTTCATCAAAATTTTTGTGCACAGCTTTTGTGCATCAAAGAATTTAATTAGGAAAGTGAACAGACAATTTACAGACTGTATAAAGAACTCCTATAACTCAGCAACAAAAAGACAAACAATCCATTTTAAAAAATGAACTTGAATAGACGTTTCTTTGAAGAAGATATACAAAGGGCCAGTAAGTACATGAAAAGATGTTCAAAGTCATTAGTTATCATGGAAATGCAAATCAAAACCACACCGTGACCCTGAACATATTGCCCTGAGACAATCTTTAAAGCTTGAACCAAAAATATCCCTTGAAATCTTCTTAAAACCGAACCATTGTTTAGCTTAACTAGTAAAAACATTCTGCCTTGAGACTTATGCTCTTTTAAGAACTATCTATATGGGATCAAATTGACAACAGCAACTCAAAAAATTAGATGGGAACCTTAGGGGGCAGTGAGTTTATGTTAACGAGGGAAGAACAATTCAGAAAAGGAGGGTGAGAATGGTTGCACAACTTGAAGAATGTAATTAATGTCGCTAAATTGTACATATAGAAACTGTTGAATTGGTGCATGTTTTGCTGTACATATTCTCAACAACAACAAAATACATAAAATTTAGAAAAAAGCATAATAACAATTGGTTATGAATCAAAACGTATATCTCTTGAATATTAAAAAAAAACCCATAATGTGATATTACTTCATACTCACTAAAAAAAAGCCAAACCCATTGAAACCAAGTTGATTCTGACTCATAGCAACCCTGTAGGACAGGGTAGAACTGCCACATAGGGTTTCCAAGGAACTGCCGGTGGATTTGAACTGCTGATCTTTTGGTTAACAGCCTGACCTCTTAACCACTTTACCACCAGGGCTCCTGTGCTGAGTTAGCTGGCTTTTACTTCTCATGTCTAATTTGGCTGTGTCTTAATGGTATGATATAATCAGCTAGTTACTCTAATTTTAAGACATGTTAAAGAAGTTCTGTGATTTTCTTCAGACACCTGTGGACAGATATAGAACACATGACTTGGCAACATTGTTTTGTAGACTTGACATTTCTACATCCACTGTGAACAAAGTCTGTCAGTATCTATTTATTCTCAAAAAGACAAGTTGAAGCAGGTAGGAGAATTGCTAAGAGAACGAAGAAGGAGCCATTGTAGAATAAAGCAAAAAACAGTCCCCCACCCCACCCTGACACAGATAATCTATTAGTCTAACATCAGGTTGTATTTCCTGATCAATAATGCTGACAGAGATCCCTTAACTCTGCCCACTAGTAATTAACAGGAAATGCCTTAATTACCTGTTACTATTTTTAAATTATAAATAGCATAGATCAGTCTTCTTTTCACTTTAACCACTACTTGTGTAGTGATTAAGAGCTTGGCTGCTAACCAAAAGGTTAGCAGTTCAAATTCACCAGCTGTCCCTTGGAAACCCTATGGGGCAGTTCTACTTTGTCCTATAGGGTAGCTATGAGTTGGAATCGACTCGGGGCTAACAGGTTTAGGTGTCTTACTACAAGTTCTTTATTATGCTATAAATTATTTCTGTTAAAATGATTTAGTGAAGCTTGTACTGAACTTTATTTTATTAATTTTTGTACCTTTATTGCTTGGAAACCCTGATGGCATAGTGGTTAAGAGCTACGGCTGCTAACCAAAAGGTGGGCAGTTTGAATCCACCAGGCACTCCTTGGAAACTCCATGGGGCGGTTCTACTCTGTCCTATAGGGTTTCTATGAATCGGACTCGACAGCAATGGGTTTTTTTTTTATTGCTTACTTTTGACTACAAATTGACATATACAAGTTGACATTATAAAGAATTCAAAGAATCAGAAACATCTAAATACTCACCCTTCCCCTTACCCCACTACCCAAGCAATAATCAATGTTAACAGTTAGATTATACTTTTAGATCTAGATAAATAAACATTTATATTCAAATGTATTTATGTATATATTCCTTTTATTTTCACAAAATTCTTATCATGTGAATCATACATTCTTAGAACTTACTTTTTCCCCTTAACAATATTTTTTAACACCATTCCATTTCAGTACATGTAGATCTACACCATCATTCATTTTCTGTCTGGTTAGCAGTCCAATATATATATATATAGAAAAATTTATTTTACAAATCCCCAATATATTAGGGTAAGTCAAAAGTATTGCTACAAAATCATAGAAACCTTTATTAAACAAAAATACCAAAATGTGAAGCTATTGTTTCTCAACATATCCTCCATCTAGGTCGACACACTTCTGAAGGCAGTGTTTCCATCTCTCTCATCCTTTTCCGAAGAATTCCATGCTCTTTGACTTACACTTAGTCAAAACAGCAGTTTTGGCATCCTGGAGGGACTCAAATTGTGTTCCTTTTAAATGTTCTTTGAGTTTGGTGAACAAAAAGAAGTCTGAAGGGTCAAGATCAGGAATCTTGGGTGGATGGGGTAAGCAAGATTTCCCAACGCAATTGTCTTAGGAAGGCCCTTGCTACCCTCAAAGAACGAGCAGGTGCATTGTCGTGATGGAAAAAAATTCCTCAACACAACTTTCCTGGCCTTTGTCTCACCAATGCAGTTTTCAGTTGTCGTAAAACTTCTTCGTAATAGGCCCCGTGATCGTTCTGTGTCCTTTAAGAAAATCTATCAAGATTACCCCTTCGGAATCCCAAAAAACAGTCGCTATAAACTTCTGAGTGGTCTTCCCTCTCTTGGCTCATCTTTGAGGACTTCTAGACCTTCCTTAAAATGCCTGATCCACCTAAAAACTGTTATTTTATGTCGTGCAGCATTCCCATAAACTCGTTGCAAAGCTTCAGTGATTTGGGAAGATGTCCATTTGAGTCTTATTAAAAATTTGATATTAGCCCTAACCTCAAAATTGTTTTTTTTCCACGGCACAAAAAGTAGCCTATTTTTTGAAGGCACCCCAATGAGTCTAAGACAAGTGTATTACTGGGAGAGTTTGTCTGCAGCCATCCACTGATCTCAGAGACATGTTTAAACATATTTTGCTTGGAATAAACCCGTGCATGTACGAACTGGAGCCCTAGTAGCAATACTTTTCGACTTACCCTCGTATGAATATTTGTATTATTATATATGTATATATATTTTTTACCTACCCTGCTATACAGTGAGCATCACTTAACAGCGCAGTTGCATCTTAATCAATTCTAAAGTCAACATTCAAGGTAACAATACCAGGAAGCAAAATTAACTTGTAAAGTCATTAAATAACAATAACATGTATAGAACAAATCTGCAAGTCATATGTATGTATAAATGTATAATGTATACAGTAATGTATAGTATATAACAAATTAATATGCAAACTATAATTTGTTGTTGTGTGCTGTCCAGTTGATTTTCAACTCATAGCGACCCCATGTGACAGAGTGGAACTGCCCCATAGGGTTTTTTAGGCTGTAATCTTTATGGAAACAGATCACCAGGTCTTCCTGGATGGGCTAGAACCGCCACCTTTTGGTTAGCAGTCGAGTGCTTAACTGTTGCAACACCAGGGCTCCTTAAAATATAATTTAGAGTCTTAGTTATGTAAAATGGTGCCTTGGTGGCACAGTGGTTAAGAGCTACAGCTGCTAACCCAAAGGTCGGCAGTTCAAATCCACCAGCCGCTCCTCAGAAACCCTGTGGGGCAGTTCTACTCTGTCCTGTAGGGTAGCTGTGAGTCGGAATCGACTCAGCGGCAACGGGTTTTGGTTTTGGGTAATTATATAAAATAGAAAATTCCCTTTAGTGTGGAGATTTTAGTGTACCTGTGTCTCTGTACACTTATGCAAAGACTCAAGATCTACATGATATTCCAGCCAGGGTGATTTTATTAAAATCTAGATTTGATCAGGTCACTTCCCTGCTTAAAACTCTTCATTGACTTTTAGCTGAACTTAGCTAATATTCAAAAATTCCTAACATGACTCAGACGGCCCTTCCCGATTGGCCCCTGCCCACCTGTCCAGCTTCATCTTATGACACTCTCCACATCACTTCCTGGTCTTGGGCCTCCATGGCCTTCAGCTCATTGAATGTGCCTTTGCGTTACTCTTCACTTGCCTGAAATTCTTCTTCCCATCTATTTATGGAATATCATGGCTCCCCAACCTCTGACGTATATTTTGTACTTCCTTTATTAGTTCTCAGATCAGCCTTTGATTTCTCTATTACAATATTTATTGTAATTTTAAGAATATGTGTATTTGCTTATTTATTCAACAACCTATGAAATCTTTTCCACTAGAAAGTAAGCTTCATGCAGTCTTCACCACGGTAGCCTCAGCCCCTAGCATATAACACATACTCAATATACAGTGATATAATAATGATAAACAAGTAAAACTTGCATAGCATTCCACAACATTGCTCTAAGTACTGTATCTGTTAACACATTTAATCCTTTTTACAGTCCTATGAGTAGATATTACTGTTATCCCCATTTTACAGATAAGAAAACTGAGGCACAGAAATGCTTGAGTCACCTAGCCAAGTTCATACGGCTAGTAAGTGGTAGAATTGGGATTTGAATATAAGTAGTCTGGCTCCAAATCTGTGCTCTTAACCACGGCAGTAGTATCTCCGTATGAGACCTTTAATACACACCAATTAAAGACAAAAAACCTCAGAACGAAAGTGCAGCAACTGCCCACCATTTTTATCTCATCTACAGGGTTATTTACTAGTGAAAATCATTGCTCTGTTTGGGTTTCTCTTTAAAGTATTTTATCACTGATCATTAGCTGTATCATGTTCAAACCAAAAACCCGTTGTCGGTGAGTCGATTCCGACTCATAGCGACCCTATAGAACAAAGTAGAACTGCCCCATAGGGTTTCCAAGGAGTGCCTGGTGGATTCAAACTGCCAATCTTTTGGTTAGCAGCCGTAGCTCTTAACCCCTACGCCACGAGGGTTTCCTTATCATGTTCAGTAAATGCAAAAACATTGAAACTGTTAAAGGTACTATGAGTGTATTTATTATTGGGAAAAAAAGATTGAGTTTAAAAAATGGAAAGATCTAAGAAAAAGATAATTGTATAGAGTCGTGTTGGACTGCCAAATTTCTCTCCAGAAAGGTTGTATTGATTTTTATTCTTGACAGTTTATGGAAGTGCCACTTCTCCATACTCTCCCAAACATTGAATATGGTTTATCTTTTACATTTTTGTCACTCTGATGTGTGTTTCAAATGAAGTGGCAGTCTTTGGTTAAATAAATATCAAGTACGTGTGTACACTTAGTAAGTGCTTTTTTTTCTAAGAGATTTTATTTCACAGACTTTGCATAGATCATCTCATTTAGGCCTCACAACATTTTGTGTGTGTGTAGTAGGTATGGGCATTGCATTTTACAGATAAAGAAACAGAGACTTGGAGATTTAATGGTTATCCTAGAGTTATACACAGGTATCTGACTCTCTACCTATCTACCTATGTACAACATGAGAGACACATTGCAGAATTCAAGGATTCTGTTCACCAGGCATTTACTATGCTCTTAGTTATGTGCTAGTTGCAATGCTTGGTAATAAAGAAGTACACTGAAACCTGTTGGAGCCAGAGCTTGATGGGGCTGCCTTGTTCTTCCCGGTCTCGTAAGTTTTCCGCCTTTGACCGGGTACAGTCTTACCACTTTTCTATTGCTTATTTTAGTGGAAAATATTAGTGTTTTCCTTCTCTGAGGGGTTACCACCGTATACAGGTTCTGCTTTTGCAGGTTTTACTGTGTTAATGCTCGGACTCTGCCCTTAAGGAACGTATAATTAATATGTCAGACTGACACTTATGACACAAAGGAGAACAGTATAAGACAACAAGTGACTGAGTACTAAACTGTGAGGTACAGACCACAAACGATATGTCATTAACAGTATATTTTGTGAGTCATTACATGAGGCACACTAAGTTAGGCCTTGAGGGGTACCAAGGAAGGAGAGGTAAGATGAATACAACGAAGAAAGCAATAGGGAGATAGAGGTCAGTGATGACTGAAGACGCAAAATTTGATGAGGCCTTCAAGAATGATTAGACTTTAAATAGACAGGGGTATGGCTCTTCCAAAAGACCTATATATGAATGAAGTTATGGGGTTAAGAATGAATGTGACCTATTTCAAAGACTGACATTTCTTTCATTATGAAAAATGATCCCACAATTAAAACCACCTGCTCTATCAGAAAATTTAATAGATAGCTAGAAGTAATTAATGAAACACCATGTAGTTGCTACACGACAGAGTAATCAGGAATTGTACTGTGGTATTCACTAATAATTTATAACTGAGTAATTTAAACTCATTTTCAAGCATGAGGAGAACTGAACTCTGAAGGACCTCTTGATATGATTCTACTTAGTCTCAATAACATTTGAGTGTTCTGCTACCCCAAGGCATACCGTGCATATTTATAGGGCTTCATATGAGGGATTACATAAATTAAGCCTACACATTTGCCCTTAAGTTAAGTAAAAAAAGTAATCTACTCCGAAACCCCAAAGCAATTTTCCAAACCCTAACTCTGCGTGTCTAGTTATCTGCCATAAACACAGCATCCTGAAAGACGAATTCTATAAAGAAAAAGAGTTTACCACTCTCCTTTAACAATTTTATTTTCTCAGGATTTGGATAAAGTGCATTGTTGTTGTTACTAGGTGCCCTCAAGTCAGTTCCAACCCATAGCGAACCCATGTACAACAAAACAAAACATTGCACCGTCCTGCATCATCCTCACAATCGTTGTTATGCTTAAACCCATTGTTGCAGCCACTGTGTCAATTCATCACATTGATGGTCTTCCTCTTTTTCACTGACCCTCTACTTTACTGAGCGTGATGTCCTTCTCCATGGACTGGCCCCTCCTGATAATGTCCAAAGTACATGAGACTTCTATGTACAGGTTCTTCTGAGTGCAGTTAGATGTTCTGGAACTCCCATTCTTTGCAATGTTACATAATTTGTTATGATCCATAGTTGAAAACACCTTTGCATAGTCAACAAAACACAGGTAAACATCTTCCTGGCATTATCTACCTTTAGCCAAGATCCATCTGACATCAGCAATGATATCTCTTGTTCCATGTCTTCTTCTGAATCCTGTTGATGTACTCTGCAACTGTTTCAAATTATCTTCAGCATAATTTTACTTACATGTGATATTAATATTGTTTGATAATTTCCAAGTTCCATAGGATCACCTTTCTTTGGAATGAACAGGAACATGGATTTCTTCCAGTCTGTTGTCAAGGTATCTGTCTTCCAAATTTCTTGGCATAGATGAGTGAGTGCTTTCAGTGTTGCATCCGTTTGTTGAAACAACTCAGTTGGTATTCTGTCAATTCCTGAAGCCTTGTTTTTTGCCAATGCCTTCAGTGCAGCTTGGACTTCTTCCTTCATTACCATCAGTTCTTGATCATATGCTACCTCCTGAAATGGTTGAAGGTGGACCAATTCTTTTTGGTATAGTGACTCTGTGTATTCTTTCCATCTTCTTTTGATGTTTCCTGCACCGTTCAATTTTTTTTGCCCATAAAATCCTTCAAAATTGCAGCTCGAGGCTGGAATTTTTTCTTCAGTTCTTTCAGCCTGAGAAATGCCAACTGTGTTCTTCCCTTTTGATTTTCTCACTCCCGGTCTTTGCACAGTTTAATTATAATGCTTCACTTTGTCTTCTTGAGCTGCCCTTTGAAATCTTCTCTTTAACTCTTTTACCTCATCATTTTTTCTATTTTCTTTAGCTACTCTATCTTCAAGAGCAAGTCTCAGAGCCTCTTCTGACACCCATTTTGGTATTTTCTTTATTTCCTGTCTTTCTAATGGCATTTTGCTTTCTTCAGATATGATATCCTTGATGTCATCCCACAACTTGTTTGGTCTTCAGTCACTAGTACTCAATGCATCAAATCTATTCTTAAGGTGGTCTCTAAATTCAAATGAGATATACTCAAAGTTGTACTTTGGCTCTCGTGTACTTGTTTTAATTTTCTTCAGCTTCAACTTCAACTTCAGCCACCCCTCATCTGTCACTTTGTCATACTGTGGTGGCTTATGTGTTGCTGTGATGCTGGAAGCAGATGCCACCAATATTTCAAATACCAGCAGGGTCACCCATGGTGAACAGGTTTCAGTGGAGCTTCCAGACTAAGGTAGACTGGGAAAAAGGACCTGGCGATCTACTTCAAAAAAAACTGGACAGTGAAAACCTTATGGATAGCAGCAAAACATCAAGCACATAGAGGTCAGGGTTTAGAACCAGACATCTCTAGTCTTGCAGATTAATTGCAATAAGCCTGAAGAAATCTCTGAATATTTCCTTTTGACTAGCTTTGGAGAGGAGGTTGTCTTCCTTTTTAAATTACTATCTAAATTGTGGGCAATTTTCTTAACCTCATACGTGAAAGAAGGATAAAAATACTATCTACCCCATCAAAACTCTCTGGCAAGAATGTGTCCATTCCAACTCATGGTGACTCCGTGTGTTTCGGAGTAGAACTGCACTCTGTAGAGTTTTCAATGGCTGTAATCTTACAGAAAGGTCCCTGGGTGGTATAGACTGTTTACACTCGACTACTAATCTAAAAGTTGGTGGTTTAAACCCACCCAGCAGCACTGTGGAAGAAAGCCCTGGTGAATTGCTTCCATAAAGATTACAGCCAAGAAAACCCTGTGGAGCAGTCTGCTTTGTAACATATGGGGTCGCCATTAGTTGAAATTGACTCCATGGCAACAAGTTTGGTTTTTTGGTACTCTTATTGAAGTAGATCACCAGACCTTTCTTCTGCAATGACACTGGGTAGATTTGAACTACCAACTTTCTGGTTAGTAGTTGTCTTAGTCATCTAATGATGCTATAGCAGAAATACTACAAGTGGATAGCTTTAAAAAAGAGAAGTTTATTCTCTCACAGTCCGGTAGGCTAGACATCCGAATTCAGGACACCCACTCCAGGGAAGTCTTTCTCTCTGTGGTGGTTCTGAAGGAAGGTCCTTGTCATCAAGTCTTCCCTTGGTCTGGGAGTATCTCAGGGCAGGAAACTCAGGTCCAAAGGACACACTCTGCTCCCAGCACTGCTTTCTTGGTGGTATGAGATTCCCATGTCTCTCTGCTCACTTCTCTCTTTTATATGTCAAAAGACATTGGCTTAAGACACTATCTAATCTTGTAGACCTCGTCAATATAACTGTCACTAATCCATCTTATTACATCATAGTGATAGTATTTATGACACATAGGGAAATCACATTAGATAATAAAATAATAGTAGACAATCATACAATACTGGGAATCATGACCTAGCCAAGTTGACAGATACTTTTGGGGGGGACACAATTCAATCCATAACAGTAGCTGAGCTCAAACTGTTTGTACCACCCTACAAATTTGAGAGTATTTAATGTACAGTGACTTCCATAATGACCACACATACTAACTATACACCAACTGGAAGATACTTTTTTTTTTTTTAATTTAAAAAGTTTTTCAGCCTGGATTAAATACATTTGGAAGAACGAGGTAACCCCTGGGGAAAAGTGAAGGCAACTAACATTCACTGAGTGTCTATTATGTGCTCAATGACTAAAGTGGTTTACATCTTATATTTTGGCTGAAAAGAGTGTTTCACTCATGTGCAAAGTCTGAGCCTATGCTTATTACCTTATTTTATGCAAATAACGCGAGCCTTCTACGTTTGTTTGCCAATCACACCCTCTGCCCACAAGGTATTTCTGTAAGCACACTATAGAAGTTAGCATAGTGCTCTTATGGAAACATCTTGCAGATGGAGGATGAGGTTGGCATACAAACGTAGAAGGCATGCGTTATTTGCGTAAAATATGGTACTTATAAAATCTAAAGTTTTTCAAACAAAAAGATATCCTGTTAACATTAAAATGTGCATTTCAATTTCTGGTATCATTTCAACTCTATTTCTAAACACTGGACTTTGATCCAACATTATAGATTTAAGAGAGTAATAGAAAATGCCAGTCTTTTCAAATCCCTTAAGCTGGTGACAAACTAGAAGATAAAATTGTTATTATGACCTTTGTGTAAATACAGGCAAGTTATTTTGGAAGTCTCTAAAATGGTATTATTTAAGCACGTTTTCAGACTGTTGGCCCTGAGGGAACGATTTGCTTTTTGCTTGTATTAGAAATTGCAGTTCTCTGATGGCTTTTGTGATTAGCACTTGATGGACACTTAAAATACTGTTTATCTGGAAGATATAATTGAGTCTCCTACGTTTTTTGTCTTCAAATATATCTCTGAATGGCCACCTGAGAAAGCATTTAGCAGAAACACTTGTTAATCGATTTCTTTCTTATCCTAGGTTTACTTCTAATGCAACAACAATCACATATATCCAGAGTGCTTTTTACCCCCCAGTACAGCAGAGTTCTTTACAAACTAGATGTAATTCTGAAATCACTTGTCTCGTCTCAACCGTTCAGGTCTCTCTGAAGTAGAACACGGCAGCAGTGAAAGGGAGAAATTCAGAGGGCTCCTGGATGAGATAAGGCAGGGAAGGCCACCTAATTGTTTTCTGTTAGAAATGTTAACTGTCTGGCCTCCGAGCTGAATGCAAATAAGTACTCCAGGAAAGAACATTCGGCGCTGGACCATGAGTCCTGCTTTTCTCCCACTATCTTTTGTTTCACATCCATGGAGACCCTTTTACAATTGAGCCAGGAGACAGATTTAGCTATAGAGAGTAGACAAAATTAGGCTGGATAAAAATTAGTGGAAAAAATGACTTTTATATAGAAACATAAATACGACTTTGTGGTTTTTCATGATTTTGGTAAAGGAAGCATATATCCTTTTCTTCCTCCTCTCCTGATTTCCAGCACCATTTAAATTAATTTTGCGTGTTTTAAGAAAATTTATAAAAATAGATATGTGCTATGTATTATTTCGTGTCAACTTCTTTTGCTTAACATTATGTTTGAGATTCAATCAGGTTTTAGATTTAGTCATAGTTCATTTATTTACACACAGCTGTATAGCGCAGTGAAACCTGTGAGAGACGGAACTTGACGGGACTGCTTTGAGGTCTCGCAAGTTTTCCGCCTTTGACAGAGTGCAGCGCAACACTTTTATGTCGCTCTCTATTAGTGGAAAATATTTTGAGTTTTCCTTCTCTGACAGTTTCCTCCTTCTTATACAGGTTCCGGTTTTCGCAGGTTTTACTGTATGATATTGTATGAAAATACCATAATTTATTTTACATGCATACACACACACACACACATCTTGTTCACCTAAGGGTGTGTAGACTATAATGACATTTAATTTAAACACATAAAACAATTTCATATCAACCAAAAAACGGTAAGTTCAATTCAATGCAATTTTTTAAAATGGATGTTACATACTATGGCAGAATTTCTGCAGACTTAGGTATGTTGGAATCAGATTGGGCAGGAGATTCTATAAAAATGGTTTTTCTTCCCCCTGCCCCCCAGTTTTTACTTGATGGTGAGGAAGAAAAGATATAGAGGAGTTAGATTAGCAACAGGTATAAATCCAATTCTGCTTCTGTTTCTTGGTGGCTACTTCACCTAAGTTGTGTCCCATTTCTAAGTAAGTTCCTCATTTTTCCTATACATGTTACCGGCTGATATAAGGTGTGTGGGCTGTTTAATATATGTTAAAAATAGCACTAACATAAAATAACAAAATAATGTCCCAAGCAACTATTTTTCTTGGGAACAAAGCAGTAAATATGATACTAGTTGATCACTGAAGTGCTTCAAAAACTATTGAAACCACTAAATAATAACATCATTTGATGAGAAATATCAGCACAGATACCATCTACTAATTATATCTTGATGAATAGTCAAAGTACGTTTTTAGTTTAGAAACTTTTTTTTCAGACAAGACTTACTGGTCTGACAGAGACTGGAGAAACCTCTAGAGTATGGCCGCCAGACACCATTTTAACTCAGTACTGAAGTCACTCCTGAGCTTCACTCTTCAGCCAAAGATTAGATAGGCCCATAAAACAAAACAAGACTAAATGGACACACCAGCTCAGGGGCAGGGACGAGAAGGCAGGAGGCGACAGGAAAGCTGGTAATAGAGAACCCAAGGCTGAGAAGGAGAGAGTGTTGACATGTATTGGGATTGGCAACCAAAGTCACAAAACAATATGTGTATTAATTGTTTAATGAGAAACTAGTTTGCTCTGTAAACCTTCATCTAAAGCACAATAAAAAAAATTTAAAGACTTTTTTTTTTTCATATTCAATGAGACTTTCTGCTGATGTAGTTTAAAGAAGACCCCCCCATTGCTCAAATGTTGCCATTTGTAAATTATGCCTCCATTGTCACTGTCTTCTGAATGTTCATTTGGACTCAACCCAAGCTCATTCAGTCAGGAAAATGGGCATGCTGAGCTTTACACAAGCTAATAAAATGAATAGGTGACCGGGTGTATAGCTACTTCGGACCAAAATTTCTAATATGAATAAACACACATATAGAAGAGCGTATAAATCATAAGTGTATAGCTCAATGGATTATCACTATAGGAACACATCTGTGTAACTACCAGTGAGGTCAAGAAATGGAATATTCTAGCACCTCAAAACTGCTCTTATTGATCCTTCCATTCATTATCCTTTCCTCTTTCTCCCCTGATTGCCAACAATATAAATTAATTTTGCTTCTCTTTAAAATTTTATAAAAATGGAAACATGTACTATACATTATTTTGATTCAGCTTCTAGGGTTTGTATATGACTGTAGTTCATTCCTTGACACTAATGAATAGTATTGTATTTTATTAATACACCACAGTCTATTTACCTCTTCTACTGCTGATGGGTGTTTAGGCTGTTCCCAGTTTTTGGTTATGAGTATTGTTACCATGGACATTTCTAGTACCTGTCTTTTGGTATACATGTACAGTATCTACTTTTCTCTTGGTTGTATAAATTGGAGTAGAATTATGGAACTTGGGATATGTGTTATTTTAATTTTAGTGACTACTGCTAAGCAGTTTACCATATTAATTGCACCAGTTTACACTTCCATCAGCAGTGTGTGAAAGTTCTCAGTGTTAACAAATGCTTAGTATTGTGAGTCTTTGTACTTTTGCCTGAGTATCTCACTATAGTTTTTATTTGCATTTTTCCAATTGCAGTGAGGTTGTACCTTTTTATACGTTAATTGGTTATACTGATATTGAGAATGATAAAATTTTATTAATTTAGTTAGTTAAGTTATTGGGGTCAATTTTATTGCACTTGCTACCTAACTCTCCACCATGTTTTCATCCATGCAAACACAAACACGTAAAAAGTTTGTTAATTCTTATTCTTCTAGAGCTGTCACATAGGAGTATGATTAGAAGGTAATAAAAGATGCAGTTTTGCTAACATTTGCAAGTGGTGAGGCTGCTAGCCACATTCGCAAAGCTACTGCTTGTCCAATTAAGCTGTTTTTTGTTTTCACCTTGTGATAAGTACTATAAAGAAAAATAAAATTTATTCTTTAAGAAGATCGAGAGTGATGAGGAGGAGGGCTATTTTTGATAGGCTTGCTAGGAAACACGTCTTGGAGGAGGTATTATTTAAACAGATTTGAATGTAGTGAGGGACTTAACCAAGTGAAAATGGATTAATTTGGATTTTATTCTCAGTATGATAGGATGACATTGAAGCGATGTTATTAGGAAAATATTGTGATGAGACTAATATTTTTTAAAAAGATGACTGTGGTTGCTGGAAGGATAGATTTTAGGGCATGAAAGTGAAAACAAGATACTAACAGGCGAGTGATGATGGTGGCTTGGACTTGGCTGGTAGCAGTGGAGGTGGTAAAAAGTGACAGATTCTGGCTATATCACAGAGATAGCCCCCAAAGACTTGCTGACAGATGGGATGTAGGATGAGGGAAAGAAAGGAACCAAGGATGACTTTTATGTTTTTAACCTGGGTAAGTGAGTGACTGAGACCCTCATTTACTGACCTGGTGTAAACTAGGCAAGAGAAGTTCTAGGGTAGGAGGGTAGAATTGAGAGTTTAGATTTGAAAAGTTTAGGTTTGAGATAACCTATTAGTGATCTAAATGAAAATCTTGAATATACGTATTCAAGAGAGTCTGGAGCACAGGAAAGAGGTCTGGACCAAGATGTAAATGTGGGAATCATTTCAAATTTAATTAAGTCTTGGAATTGGCTAAAAAGACCTATGTTGCTGCTGATGTTGGATGCTATCAAGTCAATTCTGACTCAGAGCAACCCCATGTAACAGAGTAGAACTGCTCCATAGGGTTTTCTTGACTGTAATCTTTACAGAGGAAGATCATCAGGTCTTTCTCCCGCGGAGCCACTGGGTGAATAGGTGAGTATAAATGGAAAAGAAGAGTGGAAAAGAGAGGAAAGAAATGAAGACAGGAGAGAAGAGAGGTGAGAAATGGAGAAGAGAGGGGAGAACTGGAGAGAAAGGGAGGGGAGACTAAGGACTGTACACTGGGATACTCCAAAATTTAGAGGTTTGGAGGAAGAAATGCTAGCAAAGGATAAAATGTAGTGGCCCATGGAATTAGAAATAAACAGAGAATGTTTTCCTGGGAACCCAATGAAGAAAATATTTGAAAAAGAAGGGAGCAGGCGTCTGTGTCAAATGCTGATGAGAGGCTGAGAAAAACGAAGACTGAAAGATTGAACGTAGGTTTTGGCAAGATGGTGGTCATTGGTGACATCCACAAGAGCTGTTTCAGTGGAGCCGTAAGAATAAAATCCTTACTGGAGTGGGTTGAGGAGAAAAGATGAGGTGAGAAGTGGAGACTATAAGCATAGATAATTCTTTCATGAAGTTTTGCTATGAAAAGAGGCAGAGAAATGAGGTAATAGCTAGAAGAATTCAGGGGGTCTATGCACTTTTCCTAATGAGAAGAATAACAAAATGTTTGTATGCTGATGGAAGTGATACGGTGTTAAGGAGAAGATTATAATTCCAGGAAAGACAGTGAAAGGAAATGACATGTAGATTTTAAGAGAAACTGAGCTGCAGAAGTTTACTCAATTACAGTGGACACTAGCCAGAGGAAATGATACATGAAGTTTTTACTATTTGAAATTAAGAAAATACACTTCCCCCTTCTCGGAAACACTATTTCCCAAAGGATAAATCATAGACTTACTTTGTGTTTTCTTAATGACCATGTTTGTACATGTATATAAAAGTACAAAACATTTAGAAACTCACGGCCAGAAGTTTCTATACCTTGGTCAAAATATTTACTCACATTGTCCATGGCTTATTTTCTCAATAGCCATCCATAAAACCAAAGATTTTCTAAGTAGCAGAGTTATTATAAAGAATATTCCATCCAATAAACCAATGAAAGAAAGCAGTTTCAACTGGCATTTTGGTATCATCCCAATTTCTTTATAAAGCAGTTGCGTCACTGGCTAACTATCTCAGCAGTATAAACAACTGTGAAAGTTTACTAAAGTTCTATTCTAGTTACTTCTTCAAAGACATACTAGAAGGAATTTGTGTGTGGGAGGGTGAGAGCGTGTGTTTATATGTGAAGGTGTTTCTCTTTTTCTTTCTCTTTACTCCTACAATATTTTATGCTTGTGTACAGGATTGTAAGAGATGGGTTTTCTGAGATTTTTTTAAATTCTTCTATGAGCATGTTTCATGCATTTTCTGGGCTCTGTTGACAAGATAGGAAAGGAACGATGTAAGCAGCAGAGTTATTTCTTGTTCCATATATAAAGGCAATTAATATTTTGATTTTTGTATAAAAACGAAGAGAAAAAACTATACAAGGCAAAACAGCTTTTGCCAGCAGTGAGTACAGCATATATGATTAGAAGTTCTTTTTCAAAAATCACAATTAACATTAGCTATCTAGACACACTTTCTGGATTTTCTTTTAAGAGAATAGTTTACTAAATGTTGATATTTCTTTCAATTTTTCCTTTTGTTACTAATCTTATTTGTTATGTTCTTGGTGTAATGAATATAGTTATTGTACTTTACATTTTTAAACAGTAATTTGCATCGTGCAGGCATTTACAGTTTCCAAAGCCTTTTGTAACCTTTGCCTTATTTGAAACTTTCTGTGGTATGAACACAGCAACTGCTACTTTACAAACCAGTAAACTGAGACTTAGAGAAAGTGGCTTGTCCAGGGGCTAAGCTGGGTCTGAAAACCAAGTCTCTGACTCCCAACCTTGTGAGCCTTCCTTTATTTCTCACTGCCTCTCTTGACTCGTTTGCTTCCGTTGCAAGCCTGTCATAATTTCTGAAAACCAGACCTGATGTTCTCCTCTCCATCTACTAGGCTGACGTTGGTGGGATTATTTTCAAAATTTACATCTTTATAAATTTTGAAGAATTAAAAAATGTACTTTCTGCAATTTCTGTATCAATATTCTTTTCAGTAATTTGTTCAAAAATATGTATTATATATTTAATATGAGGTAGGCATTGTTTTAGTTTTGGATACAATATGAAACAAACAAATACTGCAGGACACTGGCTCTCCTGGAAACTGCAGTCTAGTTGCAGAAGTTTGTCAATGCAGGGTGGATTACAAGAAATCATCCTTCTTGGGTCAGTTGGAGGGAGATTTTTGGCAAGCAGGCTTGTTGGGGAAAATAATTTGTGCTATACACCTGAAGTCCTTGAATTGACTTGGTTGGTGCTTCAGGTGAAGCCCTTTCTTTAATTTTCTAAAATAATACATAATTGCAATAATTGGAACACAGCACCATTGCTGTCTTGATCATTTATTTGGGTTGCCCACCGTAAAACATAGCTCATTGCTCTTGAAAAGCTTGAGGATCAGGATGTTGAAACCCTTAAAGAAATAATGTGAAAACTATTTCTATTGATAGATTCTGCAAAATCAAGATATGATACTTACACAATCTTATCTAAATGTAGTTAATACGTATTGGATGTTAAGTTTGTGGCGAATGTTTTCCAAGAATCATCTCATCTAATTCTTGGAGGGAGACCTTATCATCATCATCTGCATTTTAATATTTAGGAACTGAGCCTTAGAGAAAGAGAGAATAAATGATTTATCTTGGAAGTGTCAGAGCTGGAATTTGAGCCCAGGATGTCCAATTCCTTAGCTTTTGCTTAAACCATTATGTTGTACTTCCTCACAGTGAAAGAAAGCTAAAATCTAGCATTATCATATAGAGGAAGGTTCGCAATTCATGGTGGTTTTGGTTTTCCTAAAAAACTTGGACAATTTAATAGAAAACAAGCTACATCAATACATGGCAGAGAGTTCCTGCTTCTTAGTATTTGTACAATTGTAATATTGCTTCATGGCCCAGGCATTTCAGAAAGTCTTCTAAAAGATGGATACAATCCATTGAAAAGCTCTGAAAACAGCAAGAAATTCCATATTTTGAAATTCCAGTCTATTTATTACATAGACTTCTGTGACTGATACACCTGAAAACTGAAAACAACTCCATTTGAAAGTTTTTATGATTACATATGGATGTGGCCCTAACTCTTGCTTTCTTTCATTTTGTGATTTACTAGTTTGTATTAGGCAAATCCAGCCTCTAGTTGCATGTTTAAGTTACCCAAATTGACTTCTCGTGTATATATATCAAATTGTTAGGGGAGGGTAAAAAATTCTGATTTTGCCTTTCTAAGCTTTCATGTTTGCCGCTAACTTCACACTTTACAAAATCTCCCCCAGCTTTATCTCTGTCCCTTCAGACAATCTAGTGATGAAACCAACGATTACTATGCTACCATGCTTTGTCTGTGGAAGAATGGGCAAACTTGGCTTCGGTCAATGTATGAGGCACTTTGCCTGCATAATCTCATTCATGTTTTTGGCCTCTACTATCTTTTGGACAAAAGGTTAATTGGCCTCCAGTGGTACATAATCTAATAAATCTTTGTAAAAGGACACTTTTTCATAGAAAGTCAGCCATGTTTGAAAACTCTTCATAAATCATGGGGCACAAAGCTTGTTGCATTTGCAGCTATTGAACAGAGGTTCGGGGCAGTTTCTGTTTGTCATGATCTTGTTCAAGGTTAACTGGGCCAAAAACAAATACAAATTTAAATGACACCATTAACCAACAGTGTTAAATTTCTCCATTTGAATTCAATAAACAGGGAATAAATGTTTTTCCCTTATGCTCATAGAGCATATACAAAATTTAATTATATACTTGGCCCACAAAAAAAGCTTTAATGTTTTTTTCCCAAACTAAACAACTTGTGGGACACATCTCTGCCCAGCAAACCAAAATATTAGATTTCAGTGGTAAAACAAAATAATAAACACCCACTTCTAATGCAAAAAAAACCTCTCCTAAATGCTCTTGAATCAAAGAGGAAATAAATATAAAACAGATTACAAATGATTAAGCAATTAATGCAAATGAGTCTTCTTCATATAGAAATCTCCATGATGTGAATAGAGCTGTATTCAGAGCAAAATTCATGACTTTAAACTCCTTTATTATTTTAGTACAAATGAACCAAACACTGAGTTTAGGAAGATAGAAAAAGAATAACAAAATAAACCACAAGTGAAAGCAAAAATTAATAAAGACAAGGAAAAAATTACTATATTTTAAAAAAATCTGCAAGAGAAACAAAACACCTACAAAAGTGCTAGACTTTATAAAGCCAGAACTTGGTTCTATACAAAGATGCTTAACTGATAGGCTTGCCAAATAAAATGCCATATACCCAGTCAAATGTGGATTTCAGATGAAATATTAATAATTTTTTAGTATAAGTATGGCCCATATGTCTCATATATGGGCCACACTTATACCAAAACATTACTATTCATTGTTTATCTGAAATTCAAATTTAACTAGATGTCCTATTGTAATGGTTAATGTTGCATGTCAGTGTGGCCGGGCCGTGATTTTCAGTGGTTTGGCAGCTGTGTAATGGTATAGGCTGGCAGTTATGTAATGATGTAGTCATCCTTTATGATGTAATCTGATGTTATCAGCCAATCAGTTATAAGTTCCTCAGGGGTGTGGCTTACATCTAATACATATGGACGTTCTGGCAAAGCTCGCTTGCTTGCTCTGAATTCTGCATCTGGCTCATCATCATCTGACCTCTGTTTCTTGGGACTTGAGCCAGCTGCCTGACGTATTGCCTGCTGATCTTGGAAATCGTTGGCCTCCGCAGCCTGGGAGTCAGCGGACTACCATCTTATCTGCTGATCTTGGGTTTGTCAGCACCTGCAGCTATGTGAGTCGGGGAAAGCTCCAACCTGATGCCTGACCCATGGAATTGGGACTTGCCAGTCTCTACAATCATGTGAGCCATTTCCTTGAGATAAAAATGCTTCACTAGTTTTCCTTCTCTAGACAACTCAGCGTAAGACACCTGTATTTTTGTTGAATAAATCTGGCAACCCTATTAATGGAGGAAAATATTATTCAAAAGTTTGAAAATCTTGATGAATTAGACAATTTTGTATGAAAATCAAAATTAGATAAATTGCTTCAAGAGATAACAGAAACAAAAGCTGAACAAAGAATTAAGTACTGAAGAAATGAAAAAGAGTGCTAAATATCTTTCATTGAAGGGCACTTGGAATTTGGCTTTCATCCTTGGTGGAGTTGTAAGGGGTAGATTCAACCTCCTGCAGTGAGCAGTTAGAAAACTGGAGAAAATATATGGTGAAACTCTTTTTAGATACTGGACAACAGGTAGTGCCCACCATGATCTCTGAGAGAAGGGAAGAGATGAGGTGAACCCTAGCATCTTCTTGGCTCAGTGCTTGGAAGCGATTTTCAGACATAGACACAGGGAAAAGAAAGCCACACAAAATCTTGCTAGTTGAGGAGATGAAGATTAGCGTTTGGGGAGTTGGAAACAGCTGGAAGCTGCAACACAGAGTTCCAGAAATTAGGGACCTGCACAGGATAAAAAGGAGTCCCTAGGATGCACAGTGGTTAAGCACTCGGCTGCTCACTGAAAGTTTCAAACCCACCAGCCACTCAGCAGGAGAAAGATGTGGCAGTCTGCTTCTGTAAAGATTACAGCCTTGGAAATCCTGCGGGGCAGTTCTATTCTGTTCTGCAGCGTCGCTATGAGTTGGAATCAACTTTTTGGCAACAGTTTGGTTTTTTATTTTTTTGGTTGGGTGGTGCAAACAGTAAAGCACTGGGCTACTAACTGAAAAGCTGGAATTTCAAAGGTCACAGACATGAAAGGTCACAGACATTAAAAACCCTATGGAATGTAGCTCTACTCTGCACCAATGGGGTTGCCGTGAGTCAGAATCAACTCAACGGCAGCTGATACTGGTACCAGAGAAAAAGCTCCCAAACCTATATAGGGTTCCTTAAGGCTTTGCTGAGTATGCATAGAGTAAAACAAAAAGAGTGACTGGGGAGTTATAGGCAGAACAATTCCTAGAGCTCATATAGGGTAGGAGACATTCGAGCTCACCACCACCAAGAGGAGCAGTAACCAAACTACAAGTAGTCTTCCACCCTCTACCCTCCTCCCCTCAGAGTTTTCAAGATCTTGTAAATCATATTAAGGATTTTGGATTTTATTGTAAATACATATTGTAAGTACATATTGATATCATAGCTGATGTCAGATGGATCCTTGCTGAAAGCAGAGAATACCGGAAAGATTTTTACCTGTGTTTTATTGACTACTCAAAGGCATTCAGTTGTGTGAATCATAACAAATTATGGATAACATTGCAAAGAATGGGAATTCCTGAACACTTAATTGTGTTCATGAGGAACCTATACATAGATCAAGAGGCAGTTGTTCGAATAGAACAAGGGGATACTGCGTGGTTTGAAGTCAGGAAAGGTGTGTGTCAGGGTTGTATCCTTTCACCATAACTATTCAATCTGTATGCTGAGCAAATAATCCAAGAAGCTGGACTATATGAAGAAGAACAGGGCATCAGGATTGGAGGAAGGCTCATTAACAACCTACGTTATGCAGATGAAACAAACTTTCTTGCTGAAAGTGAAGAGGACTTGAAGCACTACTGATGAAGATCAACGACCACAGCCTTCAGTAGGGATTACACCTCAATATAAAGAAAACAAAAATCCTCACAACTGCACCAATAAGCAACATCATGATAAATGGAGAAAAAAGATTGAAATTGTCAAGAATTTCATTTTGCTTGAATCCACAATCAACATCCACGGGAGCAGCAATCAAGAAATCAAAAGACACATTGCATTGGGCAAATTTCCTGCAAAAGACCTCTTTAAAGTGTTGAAAAGCAAAGAGGTCACCTCAAAGAGGTGCGCTTTACCAAGCCATGGTGTTTTCAGTGGCCTCATACGCATGTGAAAGCTGGACGACGAATAAGGAAGACCGAAGAACCGACGCCTTTGAATTGTGGTGTTGGAGAAGAATTTGAATATCCCATGGACAGCCAAAAGAATGAACAAATCTGTCTTGGAAGAAGTACAACCAGAATACTCCTTAGAAACAAGGATGGCCAGACTACGTATCACATACTTTGGGCATGTGCTTGGTAAAGTAGAGGGTCAGCAAAAGAGATGAAGACCCTCAACAACCTGGATTGGTACAGTGGCTGCAACAACGGGCTTAGGCATAACAGTGATTGTAAGGATGGCGAAGGACCTGGCTGTGTTTCGTTCTGTTGTACATAGGGCTGCTAGGAGTTGGAATCTACTTGACGGCACCTAACAACAACCATGCATATTGAAGGACTTTAAGCAGGGATGTAACATGATCCAATTTGCATTTTTTTCTATTATGTATACATCACTCACAACAGTCTCTGATATGTGTAAGCTCGCAGTGTGTGTTGACTTTGTTTTCCCCCAACTCCTTCTTCTTAGTCTTTTTCTCCCTTCCCCTATCTTCTGGTAGCCAACATAATCTTCTTTTGTCTGGATGGTTTTACCTATTCTAGATCTTTCATATAAGTGCGGTCATACAATATTTGTTCTTTTCTGTCTGGTTTATTTCACTCAACATAAAGTTTTCAAAGTTCATCCATATTATAGCATGTATCAGAACTTACATTTCATACAAATGGAATTATACAGTATGTGGTCCTTTGTGCCTTGCTTCTTTCACTCAGCATTATATTTTCAAGGTTCGTCCATGTTGTAGCATGCACTTCATTTATTTATATTAGTGAATAATATTCCACTGTATGTATATATCACATTTTGTTTACTCATTCGTCTGTTGATAGACGTGGGTTGTTTCCACCTTTTGGCTATTCTGAATAATGTTGCAATGGACATTGTTGTCCATATGTGTTTTTCAGTGGCTGCTTTCAATTCTTTTGGGTATATGCCTAGTTGTGGAATTGCTGAGTCATATGGTATTTCTAGGTTTACTTTTTAAGGAATTGCCAAACTTTTCCACAGTGGCTGTACCATTTTACATTCCTACCAGCAATATACCAGTGTTCTGATTTCTCTACATCCTCAGCAACATTCGTTATTTTCTGTTTTTTAATATATATACATATAATAGTCATCCTAGCGGGTGGGAGGAGTAAGTATATGGGTGGTGCAAACAGTTAACGTGTTCAGCTGCTAACAGAAAGGTTGGAGATTCGAGTCCACTCAGAGATGCCTAGAAAGAAAGGCCTGGTGATCTACTTCCGAACATCAACCATTGGAAACCTCATCAGTGTTTCAGGAGATTTTTCTTAGTTTGTTGTACATAGGATCACTATGAATCAGAACCAACTTGATGGCACCTAACAACACCACCACCAAGGCTGTTATTTTCCAAGAGGAGCTATTTGCAAATTGATAATCAGTTCTACTCTGACACACATGGAGGTGGCCTTGAGTCAGAATCAACATGATGGCAACAGGTTTAGTGGGTGTGAGGTGGTATCCCATTGTGGTTTTGATCTGCATTTCCTTGATGACTAATGAGGTTGAGCATCTTTTTGTGTGCTTGTTGGCCATTTCAGTATCTTCTTTGGAAAACAATTAGTCTTATGACTATTGGTGCAGAAATCTTAAAGAGTTTATTTAAAATTATATGAAGAAATTCTTCATATGAAGTGGGATTTATTCGGGGAGTGCAAGGATAATTTAAATTATTTTAATGAATAGGGTATAATCCCTTGAGGTTTATTCAAGGAATACGAGGATAGTACATTACTGAGTCTATCAGAATTATTAATAACTTAAAGGAGTAAAAACACATGAACATACTACATAAAAGCCAAAAAGACTTATAATTTAGCAGCTACTCTTAGTGGAAGCTCAAAAAATAGGAAGAGATGGAACATTCCTAAATATAAAAAATAGTGTTATTAAGACATAAGTAAAAATCAATCACATTATATACTAAATGTATTCAGATTAAAGTTAAAAAAAAGATAAGATGCTATTGTCATTTTTATTTCACCTTGTTTTGAAGATTCTTTCTAGTCAGTGCAATAAGACAATAAATACGTGGTATATGCATTAGAAAAGACACAATTATCATTATATGCAGTAAACATGGTTATATGCCTAGAAAATTTCATCAATGTAAATGAAATAGTATTCATACTAATAATAGGGTTCACAAAGGTTTTTGGAAGTAAGGTGAATATATATAAATGTATTTTGTTTATATTAGCAATTGTTAACATTAATTTTAAAATCTCGTTAATGTTAACAACAGCAACTATGAAAAGTCTGAGATTAAATAGAGTAAGCTATGTACAGACCTTCATGAAGAAAGCAATGCCATTTTGGCCACAGATACAGGCCTAAATGAACATAGTATTCTAGATATCATCTTTCTCAAATTAATGTATCAATCTGCTGAAACTCCCTTAAAACCCCAAAGCTGTTTTGTGGGGAGGTGAGGAGAAAAGGGCTTACCAAGTTATTTTTAGGATGATTTGAAAGACTATACAAGTAAAATTATTTTTTAAAAAATTAATGGATTTTACTGTGGAGTGACTTAACTTACCAAATACCAAGCAATTCTACAACAACACTATAATTAAAACATCGTGGTAGGGGCACAAAATGGAAAAATAAATAAATGAAAAGTAAAACCCATTGCCATCGAGTCAATTCTGACTCATAGCAACCCTGTAGGACAGAGCTGAATTGCCCCATAGGGTTTCCAAGGAGTGACTGGTGTATTCAAACTGCCAACATTTTGATTAGCAGCTGTAGTTCGCCGTAACTCTTAACCAGGGCTCCTGACACAGTAAAGAAGGCCCATTAATACATGAAAAACAGATTGCATTTATAATCTATGAGGCAGGTATTCATTTTATAATAAATGATCTTAGGACAATTGCATTTTCTTTGAAAACAAAATTTTAAATCCCTACCTTGCATCAAATATAAAAATAAATTTAATTGGATTAAAAAGCTAAACTTAAAAAAAAAAGACCAACTAAAATACTAAGGACAATAGTTTATTATCTCTAGCTAACTAAGGCCTTTTAAATGTAACACAAAATCCATAAACTAAAAAGAAAAATATTAACATATATTATTATATAAATTTTCAAATTTTGGTACGGTAAAAAACATTATAAATAGCATTAAAGAGTAAACGATAGATCAAGGAAAAACATGTACCATGCAGAAGTACCATGGCAGTGATATGTAAAGAGTTTTTTACAAATCAGTGGAGTAAAGATAAAAACCCAATAGGAAAATGCACAAACATATGAACAGGTAATTTCGAAGGGTAAATGCAGCTGATCAACAAATGAGAATATCTTGAACTTTGTTAATAATGGTACAATCTGAACTAAAATGAGATATGACTTTTCATGTTTCATCTATTTTATTTATAATCATTTAATAACTGACAATACCCAGAGTTTGTGAGAGAATAGGAAAATAAGAACTTTCATACACTTTTGTTGCTTGTCGTTAGGTGCCGTCGAGCTGGTTCTGACTCATAGTGATCCTATGTACAACAGAAGGAAACGCTGCCTGACCCTGCGCCATCCTCACAATCGTTGTTATGCTTGAGCCCACTGTTGCAGTCACTGGGTCAGTCCATCTCATTGAGGGTCTTTCTCTTCTTGGATACCCTCTACTTTACTAAGCATGATGTCCTTCTCCAGGGACTGGTCCCTCCTGATAACATGTCCAAAGTACGTGAGATGAAGTCTCACCACTGTCGCTTCCAAGGAGCGTTCCAACTGTCTTTCTTCTAAGACAGGTTGGTTCATTCTTCTGGCAGTCCATGGTGTATTCAATATTCTTCACAAACACTTTAGTGCTTATAAATTATGGCAATATTTTCACTACTCAAAATATGTCTACCCTTTGGTAGAAAAATCCCACTTCTAGGATTTATTATATTGAAGCTTTTCAGGTTAAATCAGTATGAAGGCCACTTAGGTGCTTTGGTAACCTGCTTCTTCCAGACCTTGGATTCTATACATCCCAGAGTCAATCGACTAGGTGCTTCTCCTTTAGTCTTGGGATTTCACAGGTCAGATCACTGCCCATGTCTCTAGATGAACCCAGGCTCATACTCTCTGGTTCCTAGTTCATACTTTCTTAAGCATTTGCATTAGTAGAGTTTTTTTTTTTTTTTTTTAACTATTACTCTCCTCTATATGATTATTTGAAGCCCTGGTGGCACAGTGGTTAAGAGCTATAGCTGCTAACCAAAAGGTTAGCAGCAAAAGGTTGGCAGTTCAAATCCACCAGCTGCTCCTTGGAAACCCTGTGGGGCAGTTCTACTCTGTCCTATAGGGTCGCTATGAGTCAGAATCAGTTTGACGGCAATGGGTTTGGAGCAAAATCTTCTGCTTTCTACTTTTAAGGATGAAGTTTTTGACATAAAACTAAGCCCTGGTATATAGCATCTTCATTATTGTAGAGAAGATACTCTATTCATATAAAATCCAGCCCGGAACATATCACCTTTAGACTAGAGGTTGATACACCCCCTCATTACCTCCAATTATTATTAAACCTCTGGTATAACATATTTAACTACTATATGTCATATATTCTAAAATTCAGGCTTTTTTTTTCTCCCCTCACTCATTTTAGCATCTCTGAAATCATGATATGTCTTAAAATTGACAACATACTGCAGTTAAATTGATAGTATGTTCTCTTTCCTGACAGGACACAAAATCATGGTTTATTTTATAATCAATAGTATCTTAGGTTTAAGAATATTCAGTTGTTATACATAATTTAAGAGCCCTGGTGGGCCAGTGGTTAAGCACTTGTCTGCTAACGGAAAGGGCAGTGGTTTGGACCCACAAGCCACTCCTCGGGAAAAAGACGTGGCAGTCAGCTTCGGTAAAGATTTACAGCCTTGGAAACCCCGTGGGGCAGTTCTACTCTGCCCTAGAAGGTCGCTACGAGTCGGAATTGACTAGATGGCAATGGGTTTTTATACATAGTTTGGAGTCCCTGGGTGTTGCAAATGGTTAACACACTCAACTGCTTACTGAAAAGTTGGAGGTTCAAATCCATCCAGAGGTGCCTGGGAAGGCTTGGCAATCTACTTCTGAAAAATCAGCCATTGAAAACTCTATGAAGCACAGCTCTACTCTGACCACATGGGGTCGCCATGAGTTGGAGTTGACTCAGAAGTACAATATTTTTAATATAGTTTAATAAAAATATCAGTGTTATTTTACATTACTAATGAACTGTCTTTTGTTTTGTTTTGTTTTGTTTTTTGCCTCTCCTTAATCTGTTAGCTCATCAGTGTTTTAGGAGATTTTTCTGAGTTTTAAGGCTGTTACTTACCAAGAGAAGCTATTTGCGAATTGATAATCAGCTTCGATATTATTCATGACCCTGAAATGAAACTATGCTCTGGGCTCTAAGAATCATTTTATTTATTATAATAATCTTTAGATAGTTGCTTTCTTTTCCCTTTTTCCCCTATCCTTCCAAACTGTTGTTTCCTTACTTTAGAAATATTACAGGGACTAAGATTCAGATAATATGTTTCAGAGAGAGTACTCCTGAGTGGCTAACTCCAGGTTATGTTACTTTTAGTAGCTCAATATACTCACACAGGTTATTGCAATTCTCTCAGACCGGGGGTCTTTATTTGTAAAAGCCTTGTTCAGTGTTTTCGGGAAAAGCAGCTACGGTAATGCATGTGGAGTTACTTTCTAAACTCTAAAGCTATAACATTTCTAGGGATTATTAATAGTCTCTGAGGGCACCTTCAATAATAGCTAGTTTTAACTAATTTCCTGAACAATGACGCAAGGCACCCACAAATAGTGAGTTAATCTAGGATGAGTTCCTTTATTTCTACCCTAGCTCATTATTGTGTCTTCTCATCCCTGATGTTACCTGCCATAGTGTTCAGATAATCTTAAGAAAAATGAAGTTACATCAAGGTTATATCACAAGCCTATGACAAAGTAAGGAGAAAATTCACCTCTTGTAAGCCATGTTGCTCTATCTTCATCAGATCGATGGCATTTTATGCATAGTTCTAAAGAGAACATTCCGATTCAGTAATCTTGTAATCAATCTGCAACCACAGGATCAAGTACAAATTAGTAACCAACTCAGAGCTCTATTCACTACAGTATTCTATGAACAATGGAACTGTAAGTCCGGAGGAGAATCGGAGTCAATCCCCTTGCCCTAACGGGTAATCACATCTGAAGTCTCTAAGATAAATTGTAATTTGGTCTATTCTTAAAGACCTCCTGAGGTGATTTTTCAAACCTCTCTAGGGAATACATTCCAACATTTAGCAAATGTTACTGTCAGTAAATACTTCTTTGTACCTCAACAAAGTTTCCCATGCCACAGAGTAACCAATGTTCTTCTTATTTCTACCTCAGTGGAGATGAGGTAACATTGACAACATACTATCCATTTGAGCATATCACTAACATGCTTAAAACATTTTAAAAAATAGCTCACTCTTGGCTATAAGGTAACATAAAATTACTCAGCATGTCATAGAAGGCACATCAGAATCTGCCACTCGGCTATATTTATAGTATTTTTTCCTGACATTTCCCTACATGAATTTAATGTTTTCGCTTTGTTAAGGTACTTTCTGATCCTAAGTTGCCAGGCTCTTTAATAGTTTTTGGTTTTGCATGTACCATTTCCTCTACTTGGAATGACTTCTGTTCTCATTTTCCTATTTGATGCTTAATTTTACTTCAATATTCAGCTCAAATGTCACCTCTTCTTGGAAGACTTCCCTCAGCCTCTTAAGCACTCTTTTAAACCTTCATTACAGTAAGTACTTGATTATTTAGGATGATGTTGCTTTTTAATTGTTTTCACGCTATCCCTATCCCTCACCTGTTACTGTGTGAGGATTGAAAGCTGGGGATGAGTCTTATTCATCCTCATACTCTCCTCGTACAGGATCAATAAATGAGTTGAAGGAACAAATGAACGTCACAGTACTCTTCAGAGAACTAAAAAGTCTTCATTGCCACAAATTAAGAGGAATGTGAATACAAAAACATGAAAAACCAACCCAAAGCATCAACATGCTAAGTATCTGTAAAGTTGTCCCAATTTAAGTTACCATTATCAGAAATTGCTGAGGAAGAATTCCAAGTATATACATCTCTTTGGGAGACATCATGGCAGAGCCATATTTGCCATCCCTAATGTAGAAAAAACTTTACTAAGCCAGAAAGTCAAGCATTGATGCTTTATAATCAAAGAGTGATTTTTTTCCATTAGCTTTTCAGTACCAGTCAGCAGGACATTTTGCAAAAGCATATGGATGTTGGCAACCAGTGATATATCAGATGCATGCCATTAAAAATGCTCAGGCAGTGTACCAATGCCATTAGAGGTTCTGATGGCCAGAGATGAAAGACTCAAGATCTGCTTATACAAAACGCGTTGACACTGGCATAGAATTGTGATATAAATAACCTATATGACATCATGAAACTTTCCTGATTTCATTAACACATTTAAAAAAAAAAAAAAAAACTTCCCAGTAAGCATGTCTTTGGAAAGGTAGAATAAATCAAAACCAGGAAGGAACCTGGAATAATATAGTCATTTTTGTGATCCAGTATGGGGGCGGGGGTGCGTGGGTAATTCTTTAAACTGTCTTTTACAAGCACTTGTAGTTTTGTTTTCTCAGTATAACCTTTTCCTCAGGATATACTGATTACTACTATTTCTAGATGGTTTGTTAATCTGTGTATATCCTACTTGCTTCCTAGAAAGATTTGCAATCTCCTTGGTTTTGATCTTCTTCTGGTGAACGGGTTAATGAGTACTAAATTCATCAAGATATATTTTTGGTGGTGTTTAATTGGAGCTAGTGGAAACTACAGGGGGGAAAAGTGCTTGTGTAGTTAACACACTGGAAAACGGACTCCCCCTCCCCGTTCCGATTACCATGTCCATTAGTGATATGTATTAGACACCTGTAGATGCCCTCTGGGCCCACACACCAGCATTTAGGACAACGGCAGGAATTAAACTGTTGAAGGGAAATAGAGCACTTTAAGGGCCACTTAATTACGACCTTAAAGAACATTGTGTCGGCTCTTTAGAAAAGCTGTATTCTGTTTTTAATGAGCAAAGATAACGATGATTTGCATGCATCTGGTGGGACTTGAATTAGCTATTAAAGGAAGAGATGAGATCTAGGTCTTCTTAATAACGGAGGATATAGAGTCTCTTGCATGTAAAGCCCTTTAAATAAACTGGCAACAGCTCCTTCCCTTCCTCCCTTCCTTCCTTTCCTCCCTCCCTCTCTTCTCTCTCTCTCTCTCTCTCCTTCTTTTATAAGAATTGGCTTTGGAGGTGTTAAAAAAAAGACTCCTTCCAGCCCTCTATGCCACGTGTTTTTATTTTTAGAAATACTGTTTCCATGATTGTTTTTCATTTGTGAGTAGTACTATTCTATCTGATTCTCTAATGACTTTATTTGTAAAGTTCAGTGATTGATTTTGTGCATCACCCATGACACTTCCTGTCATATCCGTATCTGGAGTGGTTAAGAGTCTAAGTTTGGAGTCGTAGGTTTGCCCAACAGTATGACCATGAGAAACATGCTCAGACTCTTTAGACTTTAGAGTTCTAGTCTATAAAAACGGGCATAACATTTATAGCTATCTCACAGGTCAATGCACCTGTTCCTTAGGCTATCGTGAGGATTTAATGAGATACAGTATCAGAACTTGGTACACATAAACAGCATAGATAGACAGACAGATAGACAGATAAATAGACATAGAGTTTTAAACCCATTCCATTGTGTCAGTTCTGACTCACAGCGATCCTATGGAACAAAATAGAACTGCCCCATAGGGTTTCCAAGGCTGTAATTGTTACAGAAGCAGACTGTCACATCTTTCTCCCATGGAGCGCGTGGTGGGTTCAAACTACAGACCTTTTAGTTATAGCTGAGTGCTTAACCACTGAGATACCAGAGATGTTTATATAGGTATAGCTGTAGATGTAGGTACAGATATAGGTATAGATATAGATATTTAGTTTTTTTAAACCCATACACTTTACCATTAGCTTTGTTTTTGACCCCTGTAGCTAGAAGCCAGGTTGTAAATCCGAAGGTATGGGACAAGACCCTGAAACCTGTTTCTGTATATCATCTCTCCAGGTGATTCTGATTTACAAAACATGTATGAGAGCCATTGATCTAGAACATTTTCTTGCCGTATGGCAGAGACTATTTTAACAAGTGAGGGTTCCCATTCTACATTTATAATCTGTCAGATAATGTGAATCTGGAATCTTTCCTAGCAATCTATTTCAAATACCTCTCATTGTCACTGTCATTAAATTTTTTTCTTAAATGGTCTTTCTAAATCGTCTAAGCTGCACATGAGCATAAAGCTCTTCCTTGTAGCATAAGTGAAGATAAGGTGCCTTGACACAAAATTCTATTATATATGGATATTTGTTGTATGTCCATGTACCTCTTCCTTGACTGTGATGATTTCAAGTTTAGTTACAGAGAATGCCTTATATGTATATTATCTGCATCAAAGTAAAATGAATGTACAAGCATTTTATTGAAATTGTAATGTCACTTGATTCATTATTGCTAAATGTTTCTATAAAACATCACAGATAGTCTCATCCTTAATATGTTTTCTTGATTGATTGACTTGGGAACATATTTTTAAGGGCTTTCACAGATTCAGAAACCTTGGTGGAGTAGTGGTTAAGAGATATGGCTGCTAACCAAAAGGTCAGCAGTTCAAATCCACCAGGTGCTCCTTGGAAACTCTATGGGGGCAGTTTTGCTCTGTCCTATTGGGTCACTATGAGTTGGAATCAACTCAATGGCAACAGGTTTTTTTTTTTTTTTTTAATAGATTCGGTTATAAGCAGAGGTCCTCTAACCAAATTTTCCCATTGTCTTAGGACTATGTTGGTTGTAACTGACAGAAACCCAATTTATACTTGCATAAAAAAGGGAAGGAGGGAATTTTTCATTCTTATAATAGTTCAAGGATTAATTTGATGACCTGTCTTCTGGCATAGCTAGATCCAGGGGTTCACAGCTTGTCTTCAGGACTCAGTAACTCCCATATGCCCTTCAGCCTTCCTTTTCTCTCAGTTGGTTTCACTTTCAAGCATACCTTTGACTCTTTTTCTCTCATTTTAGCTGTCTTAGTAGAAAGACAGCTTCTCTTTCCCAATAGCTCTGGTAAAAGTCTCAGAATTGGGTCTCATTGAATGCATTTGGATCACACATCTATTTCTGAACTGACTACACAGCAAATGAATGAAACATGTTGATTTGCTAGATCTGAATCACATGCCAGTCCCTTTAGTGATGGGGCCAATAGCATCTTAACAACACACAGAAATTGAGAAGAAGCCTGCCTCCCCAAGGAATATTACATAAGGGCTATTGAAGGGTTGTTATTAAAAGCAGAGGACATGCTGAGCAAGCAAAGGACAAGAAATAACTACTACATCTCCTAAGGCTCTAAGTTTCTCAACTATGAAACCTTCCACAGTGGAAATTTTTACCACTGATTTATGGCGAGGGATGACTAAGCTAGGACCTGTTGTTTGGGGGGAAACCTAGTGATTTAAGAAAGATCTAGGTATGAAATATCAGCTTTTTCTTCTACAAATTTACGCAGTTTTTATCTCCTTGTTTTCCAGTGTGATGAGAAAGAAAATTGACTTCATCAGAAGGCTTTTGCTTATGTTAAAGTGCCATATTTAATTACATTTCAATTATCTTTTTTTTCTTGAGCAGGGTGAATTGAACTTACATAAGTCCATGGAGACCAGGCAACTGGAGTGATGTTTGTTTTCTGAGAGCCTATAAGCTGCCAGCAGGTCAATACATAATAATATTCTGTAAATTTTTGCCAAGTCTCTTATTATGCAAAAGTAGATATCCTATTTAGCTGTTAGACTTACTTTCAAGCAGGCAGTGGTTTCCTTCTTTGCCTTCTCTATTTTCCCAGAAACCAAACCTTCAGGAATCAATATGGTTCTCTGAGTTTCCTAATTTATATCATTTTTGAATTTCTGGAGTTGCTCTAATCTCATGCATTTTTATTTTTACTTAAAAAAAAACTTTTTTATTGCACTTTAGAGGAAGGTTTACAGAACAAATAGTTTCTCATTAAACAGTCAGTGCATATGTTGTTTTATGACATTGGTTAACAACCCCACGGCCCCTTCTTGACATTGGAGGAGCTTTTTCTGGTGAAAATATACATAGCCAAAGTTACACCATTTCAAAAGTTCCTACATGTACAATTCAGTGACATCAACTACATTTCTTCTAGTTGTGCTGCTATTCTCACTATCCTTTTCCAAATTATTCCATCACCATTATCTTCAGCTCACTGCCCCCTAGGCTTCCCATCAAACCTTTTGAGTTGCTGTTGTCAATGTGATCTCACACAGATAATTATTATTATTATTATTTTTTGGTACCTTAGATGACGGTTTGCGGAACAAATAGTTTCTCATTAAACAGTTAGTACACATATTGCCCTATGACAATGGTTAACAACCCCACGGCATGTCAACACTGTCCCTTCTCAACCTTGCGTTCCCTATCACCAGCTTTCCTGTCCCCTCCTGCCTTCTAGTCCTTATCCCTGGACTGCTGTGCTTCGTTAGTCCTGTTTTGTTTTATGACACTGTCCAATCCCTGGCTGAATAGTGAACTTTGGGAGTGACTTCACCACAGAGCTAAAAGGGTGTTGGGGGACTATGCTCTCAGGGTTTCTCCAGTCTGTCAGGCCAGTAAATCTGGTCTTTTTTTTGTGAGTTAGAATTTTGTTCTACGTCCTTTCCCAGCTCTGTCCAGGACCCTCTATTGTGATCCCGGTCAGAGCAGTCAGTGATGATAGCCAGGCACCATATAGCTGTACTGGACTCAGTATGGTGGAGGCCGTGGTAGCTGTGGTCCATTACGCCTTTGGACTAATCTTTTCCTTGTATGTTGTTCTCTTCATGCTCGCTTGCTCCCGAAGGGGTGAGACCAGTGGGAATATCTTAGATGGCTGCTCACAGGCTTTTAAGACCCCAGACGCTACTCACCAAGGTAGAATGTAGAACATTGTCTTTATAAACTATGTTCTGCCAGTTGAGCTAGATGTTCCCTGAAACCATGGTCCCCATAGCCCTCCGGCCAGCAATTCAGTCCCTCAGGGAGTTTAGATGTGTCTATGGAGCTTCCATGACCTTTCCTTGTACAAGTTGTGCTGGCTTCCCCAGTATTGTGTACTGTCTTACCCTTCACCAAAGTTACCACTTATCTATTGTCTGTTTAGTCCCCACCCCGACCTCTCCCATCCCTCGTAACCAACAAAGATTGTTATTTTTTGTGTGTAAACTTTTCCATGGATTTTTACAATAGGGTCTCATACAATATTTGTCCTTTTGTGATTGACTTATTTCATTCAGCATAATGTCCTCCAGTTTCATCCATGTTATGAGATGCTTCACAGATTCATCATTGTTGTTTCTCGTTGCATAGTACTCCATCGTGTGTATGTACCATAGTTTGTTTATCCATTCATCTGTTGATGGGCATCTAGGTTGTTTCCATCATTTTGCTATTGTGAACAATGCTGCCATGAACATAGGTGTGCATATGTCTATTCGTGTGACGACTCTTATTTCTCTAGGTTATATTCCTAGGAGTGGGATTGCATTTTATAGTGCTTTTTATTTGTGGTGCTGATGTTTTCTTTGTTCCTCTTACTCTCCTGTGCTGAGATCCTTTTGTTTGTGGATTTTTCTTTCATTTCTTTTGTTTTTATAGGTTTTGTTTTTATTGAGACTTTATGTTTTTCTTCTTTATTTTGATGAGTATGTTTGTTAACTTTCTTTGTGGTTACCTTGAAATTTACCCTTATCTTCCTAGATTTGAATCAGTCTATTATTATTTGGTATAGCCTTGCCTTCCTCTCCATTAGAAGGTTCTATACCTACACTGTCTATTCCCTCTTGTTCTGATGCTGTTGTAATTTACAGATTAACCTCTCTGGTTCCTTTTTGTAATTCTTTTGGTTTTGCATAGTCCTTAAGAGCTAATTTCCTAGGTTGGTATCTGGCTAGTACAATCCTATGTCCTATATTCAGCCTGTGGTCTGATGTTGTTTGTTCTCAGATCAAAGGACTCCCTTTAATAAGTCTTGTAAGTTTGGTTTGGTTTTCACATAGTCCCTTGACTTCTGTTTATCTGGAAATGACCTAATTTCACCATCACACGTGAATGAGAATTTTGCAGGCTATATTATTCTTGGCTGGCAATTTTTTTCTTTCAAGGTTTTATATGTGTCATCCCATTGCCTTCTGGCCTGCAGAGTTTCTGCCAAATAAGCTGAGCTTAGTCTTATTGTTTCTCCTCTGTATGTGACTTTTTGTTTTTCTCGAGTTGCTTTCAGGATTCTTTGTTTGTCTTTGGTTTTAGCAAGTGTGACTATAATATGCCTTGGTGATTTTCTTTCCCGGTCTATCCTATATGGGGTTCGTTGAGCTTCTTGGGGTCAGCTTTTCATGTTTCATGATACTGGAGAAGTTTTCTCTCAGAAATTCTTCAAATGATCCTCTCTGTGTTTTCTGTCTTCTCCCCCCATTCTAGAATTCTGATACTCCATATTTTTGCTTTTGATTGTATCCCACATAATTCTCAAGGTTTCTTCATTTTTCTTTGTTCTTTTTTCTGATTTTTTTCTCAAACAGAGTTGTATTTAAGTGTTTGTCTTCAATTTCGCTGATCTTATCTTCCATCATTTCAAACCTGCTCCTCAGCCTTTCTATGACACTGTCCATTTCTGAAATCTTGTCGTTTATCTTTTGGGTTTCTAATTGTTGTTTTTGTATGAGTTCTAGTTGTGAACTTATTTTCGAATTTTGTTTCTGTATTATTTTCTTGAATTCTTCCATTTTTTTGTCTATATTTTCCATGAAGTTGTCTGTCTTTTCCATGAATTTGTCTATTTTTTCCTCATTTTTGTCTGCTTTTTGCTTCAACTGTTGGATAATTCTGACTATTAGAGATTTGAATTTCCTATCAGTTAGGTCTAGTGCCTTTTCTTCTACTGGAATGTCATCTGGTGTTTTATTTTGGACGCCTACTGGAACCACCCTGTCCTGTTTTTGTATGTGTTTTGATATTGTCTACTGTCTTCGGGGCATTCAGTGTTTATTTTCCTTGTTTATTGATTGTAGATTTGTTTGTTTCATCCTGCTTTTTTGTTTTATTTTGTTATGTCTGAGCAGGCGGGCTGTGCATTCTTTGTTGTTTACTCATCTGTGGGCACGATATTTTTCACCCCCTTCTCCAATGGGTAGGGTCAGTCACTCAGGTTTGGTACAGAAGGGCAGGTCCAGATGAAGGGAAGTTGCTGGTAGGGGTTGTTTGTGGCACATACCAGGGCTGACAGTGCAGACCGGGGATCAGTGCAGGGCAGGTTCCAGTAGGCCGTGTCTGTGCTGCTTGGGAGTGTGATGTTCAGCACACAGTGCAGGTAGGCAGGAAGGAGGGGGTAGATTGTGATCTGTGGAGCTAAGATGGGTATGGGAAAGATGAGCTAAGATGGGTATGGGAGAGAGGAACAGGAGCCAAAAACATACAGACAAACAAAAAAGAGTGCTAAGGGAGCTTTCTATTGGAGTGGAGAGATGAGAGACTGAGAAATGGGGAGAAACAAAAATAAAAAAAAGAAAAAGGGTAAAAGAAAAAAATGAATAAATTGAGAAACTGGAAATGAAGAAAGACAAAAAGGGAATGAGAGAGAAGAAAACAAAACAACAAAACAAAAAAAATGAAAACAGAACCAAAAAAAGAAAAAAAAAAAAAAACAAGAAAAACGAAATGCCCCCAGGGATGTCCCTGTGCATCTGCATACAGTAAGGGAGTAGCTTCCGAGCCACACAGTACTGTCCAGCTAGAAGGTGCTCCCAAGCAGATAAAAGAAAAAGAAAGCAAACAAATGAATCAAAACAGAACAAATCAAAGCAAACAAACAAACAAACAAAAAAGCCCCAGGGGTCCCACCAGCATGGCAGCACGGGCCGGGAAGCAGTTTCACAGTCAAGTAGTGTTTTGCAGCCTTTCAGGAAGAAGCAAAGATGGCTCACGGAGCCAGGTACTTAAGAAAAAGGAGGTGGAGGTGGTGAGAGGTAAGGAAGAAATCTAAAGAATTAGAAAAAAGCAACACCAGCAGCCAATAAAAGGCACTCAGGGAGCTGGCCAGTGCAGGCGGGTGGAATCCAAGCGACACCGGGGTGAAGTTGGTGCTTCCCAGCTAAGAGACTGTGGCTGCAGGAAGCAGATGAGGCTAAGTGGGGGTAAAGAGGGTTGGGGGTAAGAAAGCCTTTATCGCTGGTTACTGGTTGTTCTGTCTCTTGCTGGAAGCTCCATGAAGCTGCTTTCTCATACCCCTTGTTTGCTGATCTCCGATAGAAGTCCAAGATGGTGGATCCGTGCTGTAGTAGCTGAGAGGGGACCTCTGCATGTATCTCTCCTCGATCTCTGTTCTTGATCAGTTTCTTATTCCATTCGGTGCTTGGTTGAGTTCTTTATTCTTCATTTGATGCTTAGGGTTTCGGGATGGACGTGTGACACTATTTGACTTAGTTTTTCTGATCCTTGCTGCGGAGGGACGGCATGGTGCTTCTGACTATAGCGCCATGTTGCCCAGAAGTCTCTCATGCATTTTTAGTGCCTCAAAAAAGAATACCTGTGATATTCAATTAACAAGTTACTTTTATGCTTTGCAAGGATTTATATACAAATTAAGTAACGAATCCAAAAACAATTAGACCAAGAGTTCTAATTTGTGCTTCAAAAACTATGAGCCAAATGCTCAGTGACCTGTCTTCCAGAACCACACACCGTGGATGCAGTGGTTGATTGTCCTTCATGTGCAGAGCCCTGTGCTTTGTACCATGACCTAAGACAAACTAAATAGAAGATACAGCCTTTGCCCTCAAGGATGTTAAATTTTAGGAAGGGATGGACAATTCACAAGAGATAAATATCAGGCACTTCAATGAGTAAACCTACACTGTCCTTAAAAGTGTCTCTTTGCAGGACAATTTATTAACATCTATAAAAAATGTTAAATATACATTCCAGAAAAGAACATGGAAAAAAATTAAAATAACCTCTGAGTGGGGAAGGCATTTCTAAGCATGACATGAAACCTGTAACTGCAGAGACTGATAATTAGATTATATAAAAATAATTTTTTTTGCATGACAAATATAGTAACATCAGAAGACAAATGGCAAATTATAATTGATAATTCACACAAATAGCTTCTTTCCTTAGTGCATAAAAACCTCCTTCATATCAATGAGAACAGCAAACTAATAGAAAAAATAGAATATGAATAGTCAGATCACAGAAAAGGAAATACAAATAACTTTCAAACATATTTAAAAATGTTTACTCATAAGAGGAGATACTCAGATTAATACTATAATAAAATACCATTTACTCTCAGTTTGGCAACGATCCCAAAATATGTTAATACATTGTGCGTTTTCTGGTTTGGTGAGAATGTGGGGAAACTGTCACTCCTACAAATTACTGGTGAGGATATATACTGGTACAATTTAGCAATATTTACCATGCTTATAAGTTTCACCTTATGACCCAATGGTTTTACTTCTAGAAATGTGTTTTTCAAAGATATTTGTCCTTTTGCCATATAATGTATATAGAAGGTTCTTTATTGCAGCATTATTTGGACTAGCAAAAACTAGAAGCAACCTAAATAATCCACCAATAAGGGAATGATTAAATTAAATTATGGCACACCCCAGTATAGAATGTTATTCAGCTGTGAAAAGAATAAGAGCCTCTTTACACGCTAATATAGAAGAATCTCCAAGATATATGGATACATGAGAAAAAGCAAAGTACAGAACAGTACATGTAGAATGTTAATAATTGTGTTAAAGAGTAATGAGAGAATATATGGGGGATACAAATGGTTAAGCACTGGACTACTAGCTGAAAGGCTGGGGGTTTGAATCCACCCAGAGGTGCTTCTGAAAGGTCACAGCCTTGAAAACCCTATGGAGCACAGTTCTACTCTGCACACATGGGGTTGCCATGAGCCAGAATCAACTCCATGGCAACTAGCAACAACGTATATATGTATACAATGTACATATTGTATCTGCTTAGATAAGCATGGAATGTCTCTTGGCATATATAAAAGAAGCTGGTAACAAAAGTTACCCCCGAAATGGGAACTGGATGGCTTTCAAACAGTGGTATGCAAGAAGCTTACTTTTCCCTAAATATTCTTTTATACCTTTTATTACTGTACCATGTGAATATACTCTCTTTCTGAAAATTAATAAAAAAAAACAATAAAATGCACATATTAATTTGAGCTAGCAATTCTACCACTAAAATTAATCTAACAGCATTGGTTATAATAACAAAACCTAGCCCACCAATAGCAGTTGTAAAAGAGAATCCCATGTGTAGTGACATCGAATGCTCTCCAAGACATACTGGACAATGAAAAACTCAGAAGCAAAAGCAAGTTGCAAAAAAATGTGTATACCATATTCTCCTTTGAGGAAAAAATGAGATATATATATACAGGAGAGAGAGAGACAGCCCTGTTGGTGAAAATGGTTAATCACTTGGCTGCCAACCAAAATGTTGGTGGTTTGAACTATCTCGCAGCTCTGCTGGAGAAAGACCAGGAGATCTGCTTCTGTAAAGATTACAGTTAAGAAAACCCTATGTGGCAGTTCTACTCTGTCACATGGGGTCACTATGAGTCAGAATTGACAGTACATGGCAACAAATATATATGTACACATGTATATGCTATATGTTATATATATGTGTGTGTGTGTATATATATATATATATATATATATATATATATATATATATATTTTACATAGGCATGGAACATCTATGGAAAGATACACAAGGTATTTAACAGTGACTGGCTCTGAGCAAGAGGCCTGGGAGTCATGGATGGAATGAAGACCTGCTTTGTAATATATCCTTTTATATATGCTATGAATTTTAAATTCCTATGTCCAAATAATAGTTAGGAAAACAAAAAGTAAAACATAAAGACAAGGATAAACATGTTGCTTTATTGGTTTGTGAACAGCTGAGTTGACCTTCTGGATGAAGAGAACTGTGCCGAGTTAAAACTGGCATTAAAGGAAGAGCCAAGCTCATAATGTGCAGAGCTGATGTCCTACAGATACATTTGGGTCCTCTTTAATTCCAAAATGCTCAAATAGACAGAAAAGGCAATCACAGATGATGGATGACTTTATATTCTGAACAATAATATATCTATTTTCAAAAGATACTCAGCTTATAATAATTTCCTTTTCATTGAAAATGTTGGACTTTTTATATCTTTCAATGGAATTTGGCAGACAGAAAAAGGAAAATGTTGACTTTTCCATGTTGCCCATTATGCAAAATTCTGGAATATTCAGAATACAAGAGACACATGCAACAAGCACAGTGACCTTAAAAAATTCTCAGGCAGATGTAGCAGAATCCATTTCACATTGCTGATGTCCTTGGCCAGCGGGACAGCATACAGCTGGCCGAATGCCGCCTCCACAGCAGCCAGTCTAGAGATGTACATTAGCTTTCTATTGAAAAAAAAAGTGAGAGAGCTCTACGGGGCTGAAGCATGTTATTCAGGGTCACGTGACAAACAGCGGAGGGTCTGAAAAACACTCTGATGTACCTGCCACAGGAAGGAAACATTCGGAAGGAAATACTGATGGAGGTGTGGTCGCACCTCTGGATGTGAAAGCAATTTTCAGGTACCTTTAGCTGCACATCGGAAAGTCATTTCATCATTTTTATAGAGTTTCTGTCAATGAGTAGTTTCTTTTGCTGCCTTTTCTGTAAGAGAATTGTCCATTTCTGGTGTCCAAAGCTGTGTGAAGTAGGGACACATTTGCCTGTGACCATTTCCTCATGTTATCTGCTATTTTCAGTTAAGAGTCTCCCTAGTTGGGCCTCTCTCATCCTTTGCTGGGAGGACTCTCCAGTCCTGGCTCATGTGCTCACTTCTCATTCTAAGATTGGGTCCAACCTCAACTTCCTTGATTCTGAAGCTGACATTTGTTAGTGTCCTGCCCAGCTTCCATTCTTTCTCTTCTGAACTTCCTGGGAGACATCCCTTTCTTTTTTGCAGTTCTTGATGCTGCTCGATAGTGATGGTGGTGGCTCTGGCTCCAGGACCAGAAGCTGGAATCAGCACCAGTTAGCTCCCTCAGCCACAGTGCTTGGTTTATGGGTGGGCACCTGGCCCAGTTGATCAAAGCAGAACAGAGCCTAGGATTTGAACAGAACGTTCTGGGAAGGACAGGTTCTTTCTCACTGACTTTGAGCCAGGAAGGACATGAACTTGAAACAGTCATGAAGCACTACTTGGAGCCTGAAGGAAGGCCGCAGAGTGAAAGAAACACAGAGCCAAGAGATGCAGAGAAACTGAGACCTAAGGACAACCTTTGACCCCTGGACCTGGCTACACCTAAAACTGCATTTGCCCTGGACATTTAAGCAACAAGAATTCCCAAAACTCCAAAATACCCTTCTCTCCTCCACTCTCCCCTCAAGCTAGGTTGGATTTTTAGCCATTCGCAAGAGAGAAAACCTGACTAAAACAGCTCCTATGATGATGACAGAGACTTGGTGGCGCAGTGGTTAAAAGTTCGGCTGCTAATCAAAAAGTTGGCAGTTCAAATCCAACAGCTGCTCCTTGGACACCTTATGGGGCAGTTCTATTCTGCCCTATAGGGTCCCTATGAGTCAGAGTCGACTCCATGGCAATGAGTTATGATGATAATAGCAACTAACCCGAAGAGGTCTTTACACTTTCCAAACATTTTCATCTACATTAGTAAATCTGTTCCTCCAATAACCCTATGAAATAGGCAGAGGGAGAATTTATGTTAATCTCAGCTCACATTTGACAGAACTGATGTTAAATGACTTGCATGAGGTCACAGCCAGTAAGAAATGGAGCACGTTTTGGAACCTGGAACTCTGGATTTCATGTTCTTGGCAGATCCTCCTGCTGCCTCTCTGTTGCTGAGGAAGGAAGAAGGTGACTCTGGGTCCTTTGATCAGCCTATTCTCTCTAGTGCCTTAACCTCGGAGGACCACTTGCCCCTCCTGTGAAGACTCACCCTGAGGGCCCTACAGACCCAGTCAGGAGAGTGTCCCAGGCCAGGAGGAGCAGACCCAAGTAGTCTTTCACTCAGTTAATGGGAAATAACCAGCTCCTGTGACCCAAAGCAGCACCAGGGCGGAGGTGGTTAACAGTCGGAAACAAGCCATCCCTGGGCAAGAAGGTCGCCAAGGTGCAAAGCCAAACAAAGGGAGGCTCAGGGGAAGTGACCACTGATGGGCACTGGAGTGGATTTAGGAGGATGGACTGGGGAGAAAGCCTAGGTGGCAGGGTTCCGTGTTTTGTGCTGTTGCACATTTGCCGTGAGGATCTCACTGGACTGAAGCCCAGTGCCCTCTGCACTGCTGCTCAGAACCCTTGACCTGGATCTTTGGTGCCGTAACTTTCCCCTTCCCCTGCCCCACTACCGTACCCCTCCCTACTAATTTGTTCCTCCAACAACTCTGTGGAATAGGGAAGCCACTTAAGCTGAAGAATGGTATCCATATTAACTTGCTTGCCGGTTATAAAAGAATAGAATAGAAAGCATTTCCAAGTTAGCATGACTGTTGTTTTTTTCAGTCCAAGGATGGAAGACGTTTTGTGGATTACAGAAAAATAAAACTCCTGGATGAGGTTTGAAATATTTTCTCTCCATTCATCACTGACTTTAGGGCAGGGGGATTGGAGGCCTCAGACACCAACCTAATTAAAGCAGCTGGGTTAGGAAGTAAAGGGGAAGCAGCATCAGTTAACATGTTCTGTAATTAAAGGATCACCTCCACTGCCTGTGAATGCAACTTCTGTTGGTTCCGGATTTCCTGGGTTGCTGGGGAGTGGCAAGGTAATTGATGAGTTTACGCTCTGCCCACCCCACCCGTGCCTAACCTCTGCCGACCCCTCCACCATCCTCATGGCTTGTTCTTCTTGAGGCCTTGGCAGGTGGTTTGTCAAGCCGGTCTTAATCGGATCACTGTGTAATTACAGGGGGACTGTCAGGAGATTTTGGGTTGCCATCTTTTAACAAAATGCAGATTGCGTGCCATGTATACATAAAATTACTCTGTAACTCAAAGTAAATTGATATTTAATTTCAGTTTAATTATACAGGAATTACAGACATGACAGAGACAGTCTAATTAGGAAGCAAAATATGAGAACTTGTTTATGGTGTGAAAATCCATATCATGTCACACTTGTAACAGAATCAAAAGAATTTCTCTGCATTTTTTGTAGAACATATATAATAACAACTACAATAATAATTTAAACTGTAATCCTGGCCCACCTACCATGTGCTGTCCATGGCACATATATTATCTTATTTAATACTAGCAACAACTCTGTGGGGCTGGTATGATACTCTCATGGTACGGATGAGAAAACTAAAATTTGAAGAAGTTAGTGATGCGCACTTGGTCACACAGCTCGTAAGTGACCATGGTGAAATTTAAATTCAGTTGTACTGGACTCTGAGGCCTCACCCAGGAACACCGGCTGTGCTGCCTCCTCTTGCACTTCTAGAGAGGAGGAGGCATGGGATAATTCCAGGTCCTTGGCCTTGGAGTCTCACTGCTTGTCCAAGCTCTTTAGGCTACGATCTGGAAAATAGAGCTTTTTTTCTTCTGCCTTCTCCTTTCTCCTCTCTCTCTTTCTCCTTCCTTTCATTCACTTAACAAATATTTACTGGGCCCTCTCTCTGTGCCAGACATTGTACTAGGGCGCTGTGTGTTCAGCACTGAGGAAAGCGGACAGAGTTGCTGCTTCATGCGTTTTACTCTTCTGTTCTCATTCCCCTCTGTACAGCGTGTCTTGATCAACCCGCTCAGCAGTCAAGGATGTGTACTGGACCCAAACTACTTAGCTGCACATGCAGTTGTCAAGAGCTGAGCTGAGCTGAGAGCAGCACTGAGTGGCTAGGTGTCAGAGCAGCCAATTAAGACAATCAGCCAAAGTGAAAGTAGCAGCCAAGACTTTAATCAAGTATAAAACAAGAAGCTAACCCAAAGAAAGAGCCAACTCCCCCACTGTTCCATTGCTCCCCAAGGGATGGTGCTGGGTGAGAGTCAGGTGGACCAGTGTAGAGGCTCCTGCTGTTTTATGGACCCAGGGCCAGGGGTTGGAAGAGGGGGAAGGTCTAGGAGTGGAAAAGTACTGAGTACTGAGTCAAACAGAGAGAAGTGTCTTCAAGGTTTCTACCTCCCCAGTAAGGAGATCTCGGGAGAGGCACCTGGGGAAGGCCTCATCTGAGGGTGCATGAAAAAGAGGCTTCAGGATGGAGGTGGCTGGGCCAGGAGTGCAGGTGTCTGTAAGAGCACGGCTGGCCAGGAAGCCCTGAGTCCTTGACTGCAGCTCCCTTCAAAGACTGCAATGCTCTGGCTGTGCACCAAGCCTGGCTGAGGAGGGCAGCTTCCCCCTGAGGCCTGCCAGGTAAAGCATTTGTGAGGATCTACGCTTGGGCTTGTAAAATCACATATAGACCATGAGCAAGGATCCAGGAACTGGATTCCTTACAGCCTTTCTAAGACCCAACCACGTGCTGTGGACAGACGAGCAGGTCAAAGTGGAGTGGACATAGAATCCACCTTGTAGTTGCTTTACCTTCCGGATGGTTTTAACCAAAAGCAATATTTTTGTTGTTATTATTTATGTTTTTAATTTAATCCCTCTGATTTTACCCTGTTGCTGTTGTTAGGTGCCATCGAGTCGGTTCCGACTCAGTAATCCCACGTACAAGAGAATGAAACACTGTGCAGTCCTGCACTATCCTCATAATCATTGCTATGTTTGAGCTCATTGCAGCCACTGTGTCAGTTTGTCATTCAGTCAGTTGAGGGCCTTCCTCTTTTTCACTAACCCTCTACTTTACCAAGTATGATGTCCTTTTCCAGGGGCTGGTCCCTCCTGATAACATGTCCAAAGTACATGACACAAAGTCTCACCATCCTTGCTTCTAAGGAACATTCTGGCTGTACTTCTTCTAAGACATTGGTTTGTTCTTCTGGCAGACCATGGTATATTCAATATTCTTTGCCAATACCACAATTCAAAGGCATCAGTTCTTCTTCAGTCTTCCTTATTCATTGTTCAGCTTTGGCGTGCATGTGAGGCAACTGAAAACACCATGGGTTAGGTCAGGTGCGTGCACCTTAGTCCTCAAAGTGACATCTTTGCTTGTTAACACTTGAAAGAGGTCTTCTGCAGGTGATTTGTCCAATGCAATATGTCATTTTATTTCTCTTTTAAAAAACAAAATTTATTGTACTTTAGATGAAGATTTACAGAGCAAATAGTTTCTCATTAAACAGTTCACATATTGTTTTATGACATTGGTTAACAACTCCACAACACATCAACACTCTCCCTTCTCGACCTTGGGTTCCCTATTACCAGCTTTCCTGTCCCCTTCTGACTTCTAATTCTTGTCCCTGGGTTGCTGTGCCCCGTTAATTTAATTTTATTTTATGGGGCTATCTAATCATTGGCTGAAGGGTGAACCTTGGGAGTGACTTCATTACTGAGCTAAAAGGGTGTCTGGGGGCCATACTCCTGGGCTTTCTCCAGTATCTGTCAAGCCAGAAAGTCTCATCTTTTTTTGTTAGTTAGATTTTTGTTCTACATTTTTATCCAGCTCTGTCCAGGACACTCTGTTGTGATCCTTGTCAGAGCAGTCAGCGGTGGTAGCCGGGCACCATCTAGCTGTACTGGACTCAGTCTAGTGGAGGCCATGGTAGTTGTGGTCCATTAGTCCATTGGACTACTCTTTCCCTTGTATCTTCATTCTACTTTCTTCATTCTCCCTTGCTCCCAAAGGGGTGAGACCAGTGGAGTATCTTAGATGGCTGCTCACAGGCTTTTAAGTCCGCAGACGCTACTCACCATGATAGAATGTAGAACATTTTTTTATAAACTATGTTATGCCAACTGAGCTAGATGTTCCCTGAGAACATGGTGCCCACAGCCCTCTGCCCAGCAATTTGGTCCCTCAGGGAGTTTGGGTGTGTCTATGGAGCTTCCATGACCTTTCCTTGTACAAGTTATACTGACTTCCCCAGTACTGTGTACTGTCTTACCCTTCACCAAAGTTAAAACTTATCTATTGTCTACTTAGTATTTCCCCCTTCCACCGCTCCCATTCCTCATAACCATCAAAGATTGTTCCTTTTTTTTTTTAACTGTACTTCACGTGAAAGTTTACAGAACAAATGGTTTCTCATTAAACAGTAGTACACATATTGTTTTCTGACATTGGTTAACAACCCCACGACATGTCAACCCTCTCCCTTATTGATCTTTTTTTTTGGTGAAAATATACATAGCCAAAGATACACCATTTCAAAAATTTCTACCTGCACAATTCAGTGACATCGACTACGCTCTTCCAATTGTGCTGTATTCTCACTTTAGATGAAGGTTTACAGAACAAAATAGTTTCTCATTAAACAGTATACATGTTGCCCTATGACAATGGTCAACAACCTCACAATACATCAACACTGTCCTTACTCAACCTTGGGTTCCCTATCACCAGTTTTCCTGTCCCCTTCTGCCTTCTAGCCCTTGTCCCTGGACTGCTGTGCCTCATTAGTCACATTTTGTTTTATGGGGCTGTTCAATGCCTGGCTGAACGGTGAACCTCGGAAGTGACTTCACCACTGAGTTAAAAGGGTATCTGTGGGCCATACTCTCAGGGTTTCTCCAGTCTCCTTTAGGCCAGTAAATCTGGTCTTTTTTTTTGTGAGTTAGAATTTTGTTCTACATTCTTCTCCAGCTCTGTCCAGAACCCTCTGTTGTGATCCCGGTCAAAGCAGTCAGTGGTGGTAGCTGGGCACCATCTAGCTGTACTGGACTCAGTCTGGTGGAGGCCGCGGTAGCTGTGGTCCATTAGTCCTTTGGACTAATCTTTCCCTTGTATCCTGTTCTCTTCATTCTCCCTTGCTCCCAAAGGGATGAGACCAGTGGAGTATCTTAGATGGCAGCTCACAGGCTTTTAAGACCATAGACACTACTCACCAAGGTAGAATGTAGAACATTGCCTTTATGAACTGTGTTATGCCAATTCAGCTAGATGTTCCCCGAGACCATGGTCCCCACAGCCCTCCGCCCAGCAAATCAGTGCCTCAGGGAGTTTGGATGTGTCTATGGAGCTTCCATGACCTTTCCTTATACAAGTTGTGCTGGTTTCCCCAGTATTGTGTACTGTCTCACCCTTCTCCAAAGATATCACTTATCTATTGCCTATTTAGTATTTCCCCCCCACCCCTCCCATACTTGGTAACCAACAAAGATTGTTACCTTTTGTGTGTAAACTTTTCCATGGATTTTTACAACAGAGGTCTCATACAATATTTGTCCTTTTGTGATTGACCTATTTCACTCAGCATAATGTCCTCCAGTTTCATCCATGTTATGAGATGCTTCACAGATTCATCATTGTTCTTTCTCGTTGCATAGTACTCCACTGTGTGTATGTACCATAGTTTGTTTATCCATTCATCTGTTGATTGGCATCTAGGTTGTTTCCATCGTTTTGCTATTGTGAACAATGCTGCCATGAACATAGGTGTGCATATGTCTGTTCGTGTGACGACTCTTATTTCTCTAGGATATATTCCTAGGAGTGGGATTGCTGGATCGTATGGTATGTCTAGTTCTAGCTTTCTAAGGAAGTGCCATATTGTTTTCCAAAATGGTTGTGTCACTTTGGATCCCCACCACCAGTGCATAAGAGTTCCAATCTCCCTGCAGCCTCTCCAACATCTGTTATTTCCAGTGTTTTTGATTCATGCCATTAATGCTGGGGTGAGATGGTATCTCATTGTGGTTTTGACTTGCATTTCTCTAATGGCTAGCGATCGCGAGCATTTCCTCATGTGTCTGTTGGCCACTTGAATATCTTCTTTGGTGAAGTGTCTGTTCATTTCGTTTGCCCATTTTTTAATAGGATGATTTGTCTTTTTGTTGTAGAGGTGTTGGATTTTCTTGTAGATTTTAGAGATTAGAGCTTTGTCTGACTTGTAATGTCCAATTTTTTTTCCCCAGTCTGTAGTTTCTCTTTTTACTCTTTTGGTGAAGTCTTTTGATGAGCGTAAGTGTTTAATTTTTAGAAGATCTCAGTTATCTAGCTTATCTTCTGGAGTTTATGTGTTGTTGATTATGTTTTGTATCCTGTTAATGCCGTGTATTGGGGGCCTCTAGCGGTGATCCTATTTTTTCTTCTGTGAACGTTATAGTTTTTGGCTTTATATTTAGGTCTTTTTCTATTTTGAATTAGTTTTTGTATATGGTGTGAGGTGTGGGTCCTGTTTCTTTTTTTGCAGATGGACATCCAGTTTTGCCAGCACCATTTGTTAAAAAGACTGTCTTTTCCCCATGTGATGGACTTTGGGCCCTTGTTGAAGACCAGGTGACCATAGTTGGATAGATTAACATCTGGGTTCTCAATTCTGTTCCATTGGTCAATGTATCTGTCGTTGTACCAGTACCAGGCTGTTTTGACTACTGTAGCTGTATAGTAGGTTCTGAGGTCAGGTAGTGTGAGTCCTCCTACTTTCTTCTTCTTCTTCAATAGTTCTTTACTTATCTGGGGCTTCTTCCCTTTCCATATAAAATTAATGATTAGTTTTTCCATCTCTTTAAGGAATGTCATTGGTATTTGGATTGTGATTACATTGTATTTGTAAATTGCTTTGGGTAGAATTATCATTTTCTCTATGTTGAGTCTACCTATCCATGCGCATGGTATGTTTTCCCATTTACGTAGACCTCTTTTGATTTCTTGCAATAGTGTTTTGTAGTTTTCTATGTATAGGTCTTTTACATCCTTGGTTCGATTTATTCCCAAGTATTTTATCTTTTAAGGGACTGTTGTAAATGGTATGTTTTCCTGATTTCCTTTTCGTTGTTCTCTTTATTGGTGTGTAAGAATCCAACTGATTTTTGTATGTTTATCTTGTATCCTGCTATTCTGTTGAATCTTTCTATGAGTTCCAGTAGTTTTCTCATGGAGTCCTTTGGGTTTTCTATGTATAGTATCATATCATTGGCAAATAGGGACAGTTTAACTTCTTCTTTACAAACTTGGAAACCCTTTATTTCTTTTTCTTGCCTTATTGCTCTAGCTAGGATTTCCAGCACAATGTTAAATAGGAGTGGTGATAAAGGGCATCCTTGTCTTGTTTCTGCTCTCAAGGGGAAAGTTTTCAGCCTCTCTCCATTAAGAATGATGTTGGCCATTGATTTTCCGTAGGTGCCCTTTATTATGTTGTGAAATTTCCCTTCTATACCTATTTTATTGAGAGTTTTTATCAGGCATGGGTGTTGGACTTTGTTGAATGCCTTTTCTGCATCAATTGAGATGATCATGTGATTCTTTTCTTTCCTTTTATTTTGTGGTGGATTATGTTGACGGATTTTCTAATGTCGAACCATCCTTGCATACTTGGAATGAATCCTACTTGCTCGTGGTGTAGTATTTTTTTGATATGATGCTGAATTCTATTGGCTAGAATTTTTGCATCTATATTCATGAGAGATATTGGTCGTAATTTTCTGTTTTTGTGGTGTCTTTGCCTGGTTTTGGTATAGGGTTATGCTGGCTTCATAGAATGAATTTGGAAGTGTCACTTCCTTTTCTATGTTCTGAAATAGTTTGAGTAGTACTGGTGTAAGCTTTTATCTGAAGCTTTGGTAGTATTCTCCAGTGAAGCCATCTGGGCCAGAGCTTTTTTTGGTTGGGAGGTTTTTTTTATTACCTTTGCAATCTCTTCTCTTGTTATGGGTCTGTTCAGATTGTCAACATTGCTTTGTGTTACTTTTGGTAGGTAGTGTGTTTCTAGAAATTTATCCATTTTCTCTAGCTTTTAAATTAGTTGGAGTATAGTTTTTCATAATACTCCATTATGATACTTTTTATTTCAGTCGGGTCTGTTGTAATGTTCCCCATTTCATTTCTTATTTGGTTTATTTGCGTCCTCTCCTGTTTGTCTTTTTCAGTATATCCAGTGGTTTGTCGATTCTTTCAAATCAACAACTTTTGGATTTGTTGATTCTTTTGATTGTTTTTCTATTCTCCATTTCATTTATTTCTGCTCTGATCTTTATTATTTCCTTTCTTCTGGTGGCTGTGGCCTTTTATTTTATTTTATTTTATTTTTGCTGTTCTCATTCTATTTGTTCAAGTTGTGTAGTTAATGTTTCGATTTTGTCCCTTTCTTCTTTTTTATGTGTGCTTCTATTGCTATAAATTTTCCGCTGAGGACTGCCTTTGCTGTGTCCCAAAGGTTTTGGTATGATGTGTTTTCATTCTCATTTGATTCTAGGAATTTTTTTATTCCATCTCTGATTTCTTCTATTACCCAGTGGTTTTCAAGCAGGGTGTTATTCAGTTTGCATGTAATTCATTTTTTTTCCTTGCTCTTCCTGTTGTTAATTTCTACGTTAATTGTGTTGTGGTCAGAGAAGATACTTTGTATTATCTCAGTGTTTTGTATTTTGTTGAGGGTTGCTCTGTGGCCTAAGATGTGGACTATTCTGGAGAACATTCCATGTATGTTGGAAAAGAATGTGTACTTTGCAGCTGTTGGTTGGAGTGTTCTATAGATGTCTATGAGGTCAGGTTGGCTAATTGTGCCCTTTAGGTCTTCTGTTTCTTTGCTGAGTTTCTTTCTAGATGTTCTGTCCTCTACCGAGAGTGGTGTGTTGAAGTCTCCTACTACTGTTGTGGAACTGTCAATTTGTCTTTTCAGTGCTGTTAGAGTTTGTTTTATTTATTTTGGAGCCCTGTTACTGGTTGCATAGATGTTTATTATGGTTATGTCTTCATGCTGGATTGTCCCTTTTATCATGATATAGTGCCATGCTTTGTCTTTTATGGTGGATTTTGTTTTAAAGTTTATTTTAACTGAGATTAGTATTGCCACTCCTGCTCTTTTTTGGTAGCTGTTTGCTTGATATATTTTTTCCATCCTTTGATTTTTAATAAATTTACATCTTTGTTTCTAAGGTGTGTCTTTTGTAGACAGCATATTGATGGATCCTGTTTTCTTATCCATTCTGTCACTCTCTGTCTCTTTATGGGTGTATTTAGGCCATTTACATTCAGTGTAATTATTGATAGGTGTGAATTTATTGCTGTCATTTTGCAGTTGTTTTTTTTTGTGTGTGTGTGTGTGTGTGTGTGTGTGGTGCTGAAGTTTTCTTTGTTCCTCTTACCCTCCTGTGCTGAATTTCTTTTGTTTGTTGATTTTTTTTCATTTCTTTTGTTTTTGTAGACTTTGTTTTTACTGAGACTTTATGTTTTTTTTGTTTATTTTAATGAGTAGGTTTGTTAACTTTCTTTGTGGTTACCTTGAAATTTACCCTTATCTTCCTAGGTTTGAACCAGTCTGTTATTACTTGGTATTGTCTTGCCTTCCTGTCCATTAGAAGATTCTATACCCATACCATTTATTTCCTCTTTTATTGTTCTGATTTTGTTGTCATTTACAGATTAACCTCTCTGGTTCCGTGTTTTAATTCTTTTGGTTTTGGATTGTCCTTGAGAGTTCATTTCCTAGGTTAGTATCTGGCTGGTACAATCCTGCATCCTAGATTCAGCCTGTGGTCTGATGTTTGTTCTAAGACTGAAGGACTCCCTTTAATAAGTCTTGTAAGTTTGGTTTGGTTTTTACATAGTCCCTTAATTTCTGTTTATCTGGAAATGTCCTAATTTCACCATCATGTTTGAATGAGAGTTTTACAGAATATATTATTCTTGGCCATCAATAAGTTACTATATTTATTTATTTTATGTTTGCTTACTTTGTCCTAGCTACGTGTTTTGTTTTGATATGCCCAAATAGGCTGCTCGTGTGAGTTAGTTTGATTACTGGTGTCTCTGAAGCTCTAACATCCCGTCACCAGGTGGTTAGATCTGTTACTAGGTATGTGAGCCCAGGAGTCTATTTATTTTTCTTGTATGGATTATGGATTCAGCTCAGGTGTCCAGGTAGTTGCTCACCAAGTGTGTGGTGCAGGCTCTCACCTACAGTCCTAGACAGGAGGGGTGATCAATCGATGTAGGCACAGGTATCTGGTTGCAGTATGGGGTCACACGCTGAGCAAGGCAGGGGGCTGCAAGCTGTTGCTGAGTGTCTGGGAGGAAATCATGTCCCTGTTCCCTAGAGTGTGTAGGTAGGTGGGTTTTGTAGCCGGACTATGGGTACCCAGTGCTGTTGGCTGTAAGGACTGGGAGGCAACACTTACTCTTGGACCCCCGTTGCAGGTAGCTAGGTGGTGTGGGTGGAGCCACTAGTCCTCGGGCCCCTGATGAGAGTAGGTGAGGAGCCTGCTTAACTAGTAGAGCATGTTCAGTGTCACACACCTTCCACTTCACGATATAGCTGATACAGTTGAAGTTAGGCTTCAGGTATACACCATGTTGTACTGCGGTAATGAGGGCCTACGCTGTTGAAATGGGCCCACACAAGCCTATGCAGAGGTGAAAGGCATTCAGAATCCATGGATGCCTTATGCCTGTGCCTAGGCAAAGGAGCTGTGCATACCCTTAGTTCTCAGCTTAGGGGAGCTGGCAGATTATTTTTTCCTGTTTGTTGATTTGTTCCCTCTCCAAGGCTGGGAGAATGGCTCAGGGCACGTGACAGGTCCTACTTCCAGTCCAGAGGACTCAGCCATTGCTGAAGCTGGCCCGGGACCCTGTGCAGAGCGGGAAGGGGGCAGGTAAATGGGAGAGAGTTTTTTCCCAAAGAGGGTGTTTTTTGATCTGCACAGTAGGTCAGATGCATTTACTTAATGTTTTGCCGATTGAGCAACACTTTTCACTGGTTCTGGAGGTGTGACTAGACTCTCTGCTGCTGGGTCTCTCCCGACGTGCAAAATGCCTCCTGAGTGCCACTGCTTGTCTCACAGTGCACGCAAGCTGATCCATTCTGAAGGGTGCTGGTTCCCGTTGGGTCAGGTGTGGCAACTCCTGCTGTTTCTGAATCTTCTCTCCCTCCCCGACACTCAGTCCAATTCCTCAACTTTGCCTTTGATGTTCAGTGCTCCCGGATTGTCATATATAATTGATTCACTTGTTTTTTCTGGTTTTTGTTGTAAGAGGGACCACAGGAAGCATCTGACTACTCTGCCATCTTGGCTCTACCTCCTATGTTCGGTAATTTTTGAGGTACTGCCTGTGCCCTGCTAAAATCATCTAGATACCACTACAGTAAATGCAGTTCAAACACACTACCGTTGTGAGGATGGCAGAGAACCAGGCAACATTTAGTTCTGTTATGTATACAGTTGCCACGAGTCTGAGCATACTTGATGGCAACTAACAACAGCAACGGTAACAGCAATTGCTGCTCTGGCCTAATCACTCTATTTCACATTAGCGACATTCTTCTTGTACCTACAGAGATGCCCAGAAAGTTGCATCCTGACTGTGAGTTTCACCAGAAAAAATTCACGGGCATGGCTTTCTTCACCTGGTGCTGAGGAGCAAGCTGGTGACTCCTGAACCTGTACCCCAGGCCTGAACCCCTCTGGGTATTTTCTCAGCTTGCCGAGGGTGGGCAGCCAAGGTGTTATAATTCAGATTTCTTACATAGATTTATGCGTCTTACAGAGAAATATAACTTGTAGAAAGAACACAAATGTAAGAGAAAGTGAACTCCTCCTGGATTTGTGGAACCTTGGTGAGATTACTTACATCTCTAGACTTAGATTTTAACTTCCCATCAGTTCATGTCCAAGGTTCAGATTTTGGTTGCTTATGGCAAATAAAAGTTCTGCATGCTGAGAAACGGAGTATTTTGAGAAGGACATCAAGTGTCTCCTTGAAAAAGTATTTTAATTAAATGTAAATGATGATGTAAATTAATCAAGCCTAATGGATTAATCAAATCATTAACATATCAATCATTGAAAAGTGATTCGAAAAAAAAAGAAAAATTAAATGGAATTGCTCCTGCAGACAGATCAGAAGTTCATATATTACATTGCTTTAAATATTTTCTGGAACACAAAGGAGGATAGAAATAAAATAAACATAAATTAATAATAAAAATAATAGCTATCTCATTCCTTATTGTAATTTCAGATTTTAAAATGAAGAAAGGAAGTACATAGGAAAAGGTACTTCAGTTTGTTTGATGCACTCCATCTGAACACAGCCAGAGAGTTCCAAATACCTAATACATGACCACAGTTGTAGTCCTTAGAATCCTCACTCCTTGTTCAATTGCTTTCTTAGCCTCATAAAAATGAAAGCTAGGAGGAAGCAAGTCATTTCTGAAAACATGTTTAGAATTCATCTTCAACCTACAGGAGATACAAATCAAAGAATGCATTGCCTTTTCATCAGTTTCAAAAGATTGTACACAGTGAACAAATCTGAACATGCAAAGAGTTTAGTTAATCAAAAAGAGATCAAAAGCAATAAGAGTCTCTTCACGTGACACAGGGTGGCATAGGAACACGGGCTGTATAAAGTGATAGTTTGTCACCAGGCAGTGAGGCTAGAGAGAGCCAACAAATGAGAGAGCATTTCCACAAAATAGGAAGTTATTCACCAGGTCACCCACTCCTTGCATTTGGAATTAGGAATGAAATCTACCATTCGGGCCATTGTGGACAGAAGAAATGTCTACTGACAATCCCTTTACCTTTGTGCAGGGCTGGAGTGGATGTGGGGGATTTACTACACTCTCTGATGATGTTTGGTGCTGAGGGATCAGCTTGTCCACACAACTGCAGCAGTGGGAACTCAAAAAGCTCATGTGGGGGTTCAATAGTAAGCAAAACTGTCAAGTTAATTGTTTTTTGTGTCTCAGTAACACCTCTTCCTTGGTAACCTGCCCTATCCTATCTCACTCTTTTTCTTAGTGACCCCAACAAGAAGATACCCCATTCTCTCTGTATCTGAGCCTCTTGCTAATCCCTTCCCAAACTCTCACCAGAAAATATCCACCCCATGTGGATGAGTCTAGGGGCTACCAACTCAGACAACTGTAAAGGCAGGCAGGTAAGCATTGGGTGTCATGCAGTGGGGGTGGTGGGGCCTCTAGTGAACAGGGGGAACACAGTACTGTCTAGGATTTTCAAGTCAAAGGCGTTGATAACTTCAGTGCTTGCCCAGTAAAGCACTTCTGTGAGGAGGGTTCTATCAGCTGGAACAACTCCGAGTTTGAAATCTTTGCCAGGTCTGACAAAGAATCTGATTTTAAAAAAGGCAGTGGAGTTAAGGTTTTAATGAGTATGATTTATACCAGGTGTTATCCCTCCTCCAGCATAATCTACCCCTCAAACAAGAAAATTAAGATTTGTGCTCTTAAGGGAGTCCTAATTATCTAAGGTTAAAATGATATCCATAAGAAACAGTTAAGACAGGAAGGCAGGCATATAAGGAAATGTGCCCCTTTAGATCACACTCAAGCCCTACAAAGCAAATCACACTCCCATTTCCTACACTCACACACCTGTCAATCCTCATGGCATTTTTGCTCACTGATCCTAGAATCAGCCAAAGAATCCTTCTCAACTTGGTGCTCCTGGCAGTTGCTACTGATCATTTGGAATTGGCATGGGAGATAAAGATTAGATGCAATTCCATTGCACACAGAGCAGGTGCTGCATGAAGCTGGGAGAGGGAGGACTAGAGTGTGCATTCCAGAATCCTTCTGAAGGTCTGGTTAACTCTCCGGCTCCACCACCGGGAAAGTCCCTTGTTATGAAATCTCTTTGTTTATGCAGGAGGTCTTTTGCCAATGGCTGCCAGGCCCCACTGGAAAAGAGGATTCAGACTGTAAGTGTGGACAAAAAAGGACTGATCTGAAGTCAGAAAGTCTGGATTCTAGTTCTGGTTCCTCCATTTCTTAATTGTGGGACCTTGTTCAAATTACTTGACTTCTCTAGAATCTGGTTTTCTTATTGTCAAATGACCCTTCTATACCATCATTATAGTGGGGTCAAAAGAGCTCATACTACAGGGTTGTGTGGGGCTCAAAATGAGATACTACATGTACATGTCTCAGGAAAACTCTATAGCACTTCAAAATTATTTCTCTCTGGCTATTTCTAGATGTAAACTCAGATGCCATGGAAAATTGGAGAAGCCTTTTCTTGTGAATTCCTAGTATCCTCTGGGATCCAATGGGGAAAAATCTGGCCAATTGTAAACCTACATTTCTCATATAGTGGAGTTTTTATGCCAAAATAAAAATGTACTTACTGTAGAACTTGATGGAAATAAAATGAAGGCTGTAAGAACATTAAATGTTTAACCTATTGTTTTCTTACTCTTGGGAAAGATAAAAAAAACCAATCCATTGTGCTCTATTGTCCTGTGTCTATGCATAATTAAAGATCTCTTTTACCATCCAAGATAATTTCAAGTTCAGTAGGGATAAATATCACCACTCTGTTGCAAATGTGCTAAATCCATGTTCTAATAAACTAAATTTATGCTGCTTGGTTCTTGCAAAACTAAGGATTATAAACATATGCTTTCCAGGAAAACTAGCTGTTTGTCTTACTTTCATTTGGGCTAAAATATGATCATTTCCCCAGCAAAGAGAGAGAGAAAAAAAAGAAAGTCTGGCCTATATTTAGCACTGCTTGATGACCCTGGGGCCAGCTCCAGCAAAGAAAGGAAAGGGATTGGGATACAGGGTCTAGAAGTAGTCTCAAGATTTGGACACTTGAGGAGGGACCCCAGGAGCTCCTCTCCATTTGGAAGTCTTGCAGAATGCATCTAATTTCATCCTTGGGTTTGCCTTCAGAATTTATGAATGTCTGAAATAACATTCCTTTTTCTTTTCTTAAGCAATTAATTCCGCTGAACATATTTCAACTTGTGATTTCAAATCAAAAGTTTCTCTCAACATAATTTTTGTTTATTCAAGAGAACCTCAATTTTTCACCATCCATGAGGCCAATGTATCACAGTTTTCACCCATCACCTCAGCCTGTAGTGATTATCCTCCAGAACTCTATGTGATAAACCGTAAGCCTGAAAAGCCAAGCATATAGTTAAATCTTACCAATGGAATCATGTTTGTATGTACTAAGGGACTTCTTTCAAAGCCTGAAGAGTGTTTTATAAAGCAAACAGTCACTTGCAAGTAATAATTATTCTCGATTTTCATAATTACACATCTAGATTAAAGCTAGAAACATGTCTGAAAAAAGTCGTCAGTGGATAGAGCAGTGTTGCTCAACAAATAGGACTTCTGTTCGCAATGTGGAGTGATACCACTGTCATTGTTAGGAAGTGATCGTAGTCTTTGTTTTAGTAAAATACACCAGGTAAATCCCTGAGGCTGACTTCTAGCAAAGAAAGGGTGTGTCTGAGAGGAGAGGGCAAAGACAGTTTCCCAGAACAGAACACTGTTTACCTGAACGATCAGCTTTCTAAGAACCTCTCCACCCAGCCAGTGAGTTGCAGGGAGTCAGCAAATGTGTGTGTGTACATGTTTGTATATGTGAGCCTGTGTGTGCATGAGTGTGTGCATGTTTGTATATATGAGCCTGTGTGTGCATGAGTGTGTGCATGTTTGTATATATGAGCCTGTGTGTGCATGTATATGTGAGAATGCACGTAGGTGTGTGAATGTGTGTGTCCATTAATGTGTGTGCAAGTGTGTGGACCTTGTGGGCTTGCCTGTGTGATTGAGTGTGTGGGAGTGTGTGTGTGCATGTAGGTGCTTACATACATATTGTGGTGGTGAATGGACAGCGGGAGGGAGAGAAGTTCTCTTTTTATACTTTCACCCACGTCAGAGTAGCTGCAAGTTTACCAACATCTGGTGTGATGTTTTCTGTAAAGTAGAACTCGGTTCCCACACTCACGGAATTACAGGGGAGACAGGGAAGAAAAAAGATGAATAGGTTTGGTAGAAGGTAAGTTGCTATTACTATATTCTGTCAACATCAAAGTGGCCCATAAAATGATTCCGAATTAGTGTGATGCAGAGTTAAGGAAAAAGGTTTGTGGTGAAGCTCTTCAAGGGTGAGGAAACCTCAGTGAGTAACTAGTGTTGATTAGGACACCATGGCCTGGAGAATTGGGGGCTACACATGGCCTTGGAAATGAAACTCATTCTGAGGAGTGAGTTACTGAACAGTTTTGCAAATGGCAGACTTCTGCTGGGCTTCACGACACAGTACTGGAGAGGTTGCATGGTTCAATTATTTAGCCCCTGTGTTTTATTTCAGCAGTCTGGGATTTTAACCCCTAGCTCCATCATTTACTTGCGGTGAGACTTAGGGCAAGTTATTAATGTCCCTGAGCCTCTGCTTTCTCATCTATAGAAAAGAGATAATGATACCTTGCTCTCAGAAGGGTAGTGAGGAATTAAATGAGATACATCACAGCCCATGAAATGTCTTCTCCACTCACTTATGGATCTGATCCTTTGTTGGGTGGTTTTACAAGAAATAATTGTCATGAACTAGGTGACCTTAAATTACCTAGCTATAGGTCCGCTGTAGGTCCAGTCAGGGAATTTAGGAAGATTAGATTCTTGAGTTACAGGAAGTCCGAATATATTAATCAGGATCAATAAAGAACCACTTGGCCCATGGTTCCTTTAGCCCCTGGTGCTGGTTGTGGTATCCTGACATAGATCTCATTGCCAGTGAATGGACATTCACATCAGTCAGTGGTATGTAAATAAGAGGAGGTCAAGAAAGAAAGGGCACTTTGGTTCCAGGATCATGAGACCCCCAATGCTCTCGTGCTCCTGATTATTAATTTCACGTTTCCAATCAGCAGACCAGTGACTTTGATAGAGGACACCAGCTTTCACACAGTGCAGAGGTTCAGAGCATGGGTTTTTGCTTTAGACTGACTTGATTTAAATCTTGGCTCTGTGAGTTTACCAGCTAAACAAACTTAGCAAAATTACTTTGTCTCTCTGGGCCTCAGTTTCTTCAACTGTAAAATAACAATAATTATACTTACCTTATATGACTGTTTTGAAGATTAAACAAGTTTATATGTGTACACTGACTGGCAAAAAGCAATTACTAATAAATAATAGCTTTGGTTGTTAGATGATGATGGTTATTATTATCGTGGTAAATTCTCTGATGCTGGACTCTGGGCATATCCTTAGTCTGCTGAATGCATTTATGGAGGTACAGGCTGAGAAGATATGGAACTGTGAGGCCTGGAAGCCATCTTGGGATAATGAATCCCATTGTCCTAGAGCCAGAATTACTCACAGCTTCCCAAGCCAACAATCTTAAAAGTAATGCCTAAACCAAAGTGAACAGGAAAAAATTACAGGAGATTCTTGTGTCTTTATGGCGCTCTGGCAATATTGGTTTATAGTCTTCTGTGTACTCCATGGAAACAAAAAACTTTTCTATTATTTTTTTCCTTCAAATCAGTCTTCATCCTCAAACTCACAATCAATCAGCACATCAGTCAAGAATCTCACTGCCAATGAAATGGAGAACGTATTTTCCACTTGTAATCAAGCTGTCTAGTGGTTAAAACTACATGTTTTGGAGTTAACTGCATCTGAGTTTGATTTGAAGCAAATTGCTTGAAGTGTCTTAGAGTCCATTTCCTCATCTTTAGAATGGAGTAATGATGGAGCCAGTCTCACAATGTTATTGTGAAGGTTACATGATAAAATGCACACAAAGGGCTCAGAAGAGGGCCAGGAATTTACTAATCACTATGTAAGCATGGATTTCTACAACGTTTCGAAGACATTGCCAAGGGAGGTGTTTGGTCTGAAAGATCTCAGTTAAGAAAGGCACCACAGCAAGATTGGGAAGAACCCAGACACCCCAAGTTGGAAAGCTTATGGCCCTCATCTTAGAGAACAAAACCCATGAGGTGTTTCAGCAGAGGTTGTCCTACCCAATGCTCAGCAGTCCTAGCATGTTTTCCTTTGGGTTAGGACCTATAGCCAGGAGCAGGGCCAGCTACAGAATTCTTGGGGCCCAGTGCAAAAAGCATTAAGAATTTCAACATGGCGGCAGCAGCTGGGAGAATTAAACCAAATGTGGAGCCCTTCTGAACATGGGACCCTGTGCAACTGCAGAGGTTGAATGTCCATGAAGCTGGCCCTGGGCAGGAGTGAGGGAGAGCATGAGGAGAGTGGGAGAGGAATATTGATTCTGCCCTCGAAAAAATGACGTGTTGGTTTTAGAGCACAAGAGCCATCCTCAAGTAAACCTGCACTGGCATCCCATGTCGGGACACACATTTTATACACTTGCATCTTGAGAGGTGTGTCCTGCACTGTGTGGAGGAGAGGCAAGCAAGTGGCTGCTCATTTGTTTAGGTTTGTGGTTGCCAAAATCAAGGCCAGCATTTTAGGGCCACGGTGGAAGATGAAGCTTACAGGCTCTTTCTAGCGGCATGTACTTTACTTAGGGTTAATCCTGGTTTATTAGAGGAGTAGCAAAGACATGTGAAAGACACCTTGGACGGGCTCCACGTTGCAGCCTTGACTCCTAATAAAACGGGCTGTCCCTACCAGTCCCTGGCACCACTTCCCACAATACTTCAGCCCAAGGAGGCAGAAGCAGGCTCCCTGCCAGTTTCTCAGCACTCACTTCATTTGCTGTGACTTAAGCACCAGCACTGACTCCCTCCAGAGCTTCCAGCCCTTGCAGCAAATCCCTGGCCTGGGATTGAAGAGAGCAAAGGTGTGGTGGGAAACTGTGCTTGGGAGAAGGAGGAGAAAGGTTCTGGTGTTGGGGAGCTTTAGGGGAAGGGTCTGGAAAGAAGAGGTGTTGAGAGAATGAGACTAGGCAAGGCAAGTTATTAATCAACACACAGCTCAGAAAGTCTTCTTGCCAAGTACACTCATTCACTCCTAAGCTGCCAAAAGATCTGATGGAGGAGTCGCTCTCCGAACTGCAAGCAAGCATTCTCTCATGAATTTTACAGCCATGGTGCTGTAAATGAAGCTTGGACCAGTTAAAAACTATATACAGGTTACAGTAGAGAATAATGCATCGTAGAATCCCAACTGCTTTCAAATACCAATGATGGATGATGCGTTAGTTCATTTGTGTAACGTGAAGGATGGTTCTTCAGTTCTCCTAAACCCTCCCACCCCCATCTTATCTCAAGAGTTGCACAAATAAAGAAATATCCCTGTGCTTTCTAAGGTAGTCATTTTGACACGTGAAATGAACTGACTAGGCCCAGCACAATCCATCACCTCAATATTTTGTTGCACTGTCCAAGGGATTTGACTATGCAGCTGAGTCAGTGGACAGTGTGTCTTAATCCAGGTTTACTGTGATCTGAAATCCGGTGTGTGATTGTCTTGGACATTTTTCTGCAGAGTTCTACTCAGACTTGCGCAATGCAGAATTAGAAAACATTGCCATGTAAATGATATCTGCTATGAAACAGCTATGCAGACTATTCTTTTTGTGGAAAGAGCAGCATGTACTAGTGGATGGGCGATGGGTTGAGGAGCACTGGAGTCTTGCATAAGTCTTCTTTCACCATTGCAATTTTGTCTCTAAGGAACGTCCAGTAGCTTTATTATTTTATTATTTTTTAAATTTCTTGCAGAGAAGAAGCAGATGAACATTTCTGAGGTTTTTAAGTTTGCAGGCTCTGATTTTCTTCTCTGTTAATTTTTTAGCAATTAAAATCTTGAAAAATATTTTACAATAGCGTTGCTCTAAAAATTCTTGCTCCCTTAACACGAAATTTATGGCTGACATCCACCACTACCAGTCGCCATTGAGCTGAATCTGACTCATGGTGACCCCATGTGTGTCAGAGTAGAACTATGCTCCACAGGGTTTTCAATGGCTGATTTTTCAGAAGTAGATTACCAGACTTTTCTTCTGAGATGCCTCTGGGTGCGCTCGAACCTCCAACCTTTCTGTTAGCAGCCAAGTGCATTAACCGTTTTTACCACCCAGAGACTCCAAAGATACTCTAGAACATAACAAATGGGACAAACCTATGGAAGATTTGCTTTTAAATCATTCTTCGAATGAAAGCTATTTAATAAACCTGCTGCATAAAAATTACTCGAAAAAAAAATTCCTTAGGATTGATTTCAACTTCCAAAAATTAAGTGTCATAATTTACACTTACATTATAAATAATTTTTAACTGAGAGACTAATATAAATCAGAGCAGCCAACGGTATCATCTGTAAACATATAAATGGTGATGAAGTATTTTTTCCATCAAAGGTTGATCATAGGCGCACAATAGATTGTGAAGCTTATTAAATCTAGTCCTGTTGCCCAGAAGTGATGCTAAAATTGACCAAGCCCAGGAAAGAAGGTGGGTGCAGGGTGGGAGTGCTGGGCCAGGCTCACCTGCTTTGCAGCCAGTTCTGCTGACCTCAGAATGGCCCCTGGAACTGATGCTTTGCAGGCAAGCAGGGCAGAGCCAAGCTGCAATGCCAGGGATGGCACTAGTGTCACCTCCTCTTGTTCTCTCAGTGTTTCCTGTGTGGGCATCTTTGCTTTCAAGGGAAACTCTGACACCTGGGAGGTGAGTCTGTTTCATGTGCCCTTTAAAAAAATCTCTTCTTAGTGCTAAGCATGGGGTTGGGCATACTGTATATATGCCAGACAGTGCTTGGAATGAATAATGGAACAGCAGGAACCCCCGATAGTCCTGAACAGAAGCTGGAGGTAGGTTTACTCTAGGTTTAGTGTGCTCAGAGTGGGCCCAAAGAAAACAGATCATATCAAAAAACCTCCTCAGGATTCTTCTAATTCATTTAAGAAGTATGTTTGCATTTTTAAAAAAGATAATAGTTATCCCTGAGGGGAGATGTTCAAACAGAACAAAAGGACAGAGTGAAAAGTCTCCTTCCTACCTCTGCTGGCCAGCGCTTCAGTTCACTCCTTCTGTTCTTGTCTACATTAGTTCTGAGACTAGCTACATAATGTAAGTATGTCTGGTGTGCACGCATCTGTGTATGAACATATGTATATACTTCCTCCCCACCCACCATTCTTTCAATGAATATGACCATGCTGTCATACTGTTTTGAACCTTGATTTTTTTCACTTTACAGTATATGCAGGAGATGGGTTTGAGGTCAGTACATTCAAGGCTGAAAAATACTCCATTGATGGATTTACCATAAACTTATTTAATCCATCACATAATGATGACTTCTGGTCTTTTACTACTAAAACAATGTTAAAATGAATAACCCATGCTAGGCCTTTGCACACTTTTGGATTTATGAAATTCTTAGGAGAAGTCACATTCTTGTTGAGTTAATGGGTACGTGCATTAAAAACTGCCAATTTGCCTTCCAAAGAGGTTGTATCAATTTATGCACCTGCCAGAATTTCATGAGAGTACTCGTTACTTCACACACTCACCGACACAGCACGCTGTTCAACTTTTTGATCTTCATTCATCAGTTAGGTGAAAAATGACATCTCAGGGTAGTATTAATTTACATTTATTTTCTTATGAGTACGATTGAATATTTCTTCATAGATAAAAAGGTCGTTTTGTAATTTGTTTTTCTGCAAACTCAGTTTATGCTCTTTGTTCTTTTTATTTTTGGATTGCTGGTCATTTTCTTAACGATTTTCAAGAGTTCTTTATGTGCTAAGACAAGTATCCCTTTGTCTAGCATATATGTAGCAAATATTTTCCCCAGTTTCTCACTTGTCTTATTTTAATGGTTGTTGTTATTTGCCCTTGAGTTGGCTCTGACTCATTCGTGGTGACCTTACTGTGTAACAGAACGAAATGCTGCCCGGTCTTGTGCCATTTTCATGATCCTTGGCAAGTATGAGTCCGTTGCTGGGGCTATTGTGTCAATCCATCTCATTGAGGGTTTCCTTCATTTTCACTGACCCTCCACTTTACCAACACGATATCCTTCTCTAGCAATTGGTTTTAATGCTACTAGTTCTTTATTTTACAATGCAAATTAAAAAATTTTCATGTAGTAATGTTTTCACTCATACTGGATGTGTTAATTTTTTCAGACTGTCTTGAGGATCCGTTAATATAAGATATAAAGAAATGCCAGTACCCAGTTGCTTCTCAACCAGCCTTGGGATACGTTTCCTGCCCTGAGGAAGTTACCTTCAATACAGTGCTTTCCAGAAACACCTGAAGAGGGCTTCACCGTATCTGCCGTTTCATCCTACATCCATGGTGGCCAGCTGCCTTAGGTGGGTATCATGGATTGAATTATGTCCCCTAAAAAATGTGTGTATCAATTTGGCTAAGCCATGATTCCTATGATTTTCCTGTATGTTGTAAATCCTGCCTCTGTGATGTTAATGAGGGAGGATGGGCAGCAGTTGTGTTAGTGAGGCAGGACTCAATTTACAAGATTGGATTATGTCTTGAGGCAGTCTTTTGAGATATAGAAGGGAAGCAAGCAGAGTTGGGAACCTCATAGTACCAAGAAAGCGGCACCAGGAGCAGAGCACGTCCTTTGGACCCAGAGTTCTTGCCCAGAGAAGCTTCTAGGCAGGGAAAGATTGATGACAAGGACCTTCCTCCAGAGCTACAGAGAAAGCCTTCCCCTGGGGTTGATGCCCTAAAATTGGACTTTTAGCCTACTTTACTATGAGAAAGTAATTTCTCTTTGTTAAAGCCATCCACTTGTGGTATTTCTGTTATAGCAGCACTTGATAACTAAGACAGTGGGGTTCCCCAGGAAAAGGACTCCGAGGCAGCAATTTATGTGCAGGAAGTTTATCGGGGAGTACTCTTGGGAACAACATTTGTGAGAGAGTGAAGAAAGCAGGAAAGAGGGAGCAATCGAACTGCATTGCAGTTGCAACAAAGGCCTCAATTGATCCCACAGGAAGCCCTGGAGTCGGGATGGCCCCTCAGAGATGTCCCAAACTGAGGCAAGGTGGAAGGGCTACCCCCAGGGCGGGGAGGTATCCTGGGTTGGGCAGCTCCCTTCAGCTGAGAACAATTCCTTAAGAGGAACCAGGCTAGGAGCTGTTAGACAGCAGCATTCCCAGGAACTGGGAAAATACATCCTTGATATGGAAGGGGAACATCTGGGTGGCACACCACAGCACCCACTCCAGCAATGACTTTGGCCTGTCCTTTCTCAATTTAAACCTAGTCCCAGGATCCCTCAGGCCTTGGTGCTTTGACAACTGATGTTTCTTTCAGTTTTGAGCTGTTTAAATAACTTTTCAGTGACATAGAAAAGGGCCAGTAGCTCAGCCTTTAGCCTGAGTGAAATTTTCCTTTCTTTCTCCCCTCTGGGTCTTTACGATTCTTTGACACCTCGCACAGAGATATGAAAGTTCTGTAAAAAGCTCCCATGCTTGCAAATAAAGTGAACCAGGCACAGTAATTAAAGAGATGAACAAGGCTGCAAATGCAGGGCTTTTAGGAGATTTTGGCTAGGTGTTTCAGCAGCGAAGGAGGAGAAATGGGATTCCATTTAATTAGCCCAAGGTCCCAGGTGGCCTTCACTTTTCCGTGCCTGTTACTACTGAACACCATCCCACCGCCAGGCTGGAAGCTCCTTTCTGGTCGGTTCCATAGGCATTGCCAATCCTCTCAGAGGACCCTTTCCAGAACCCACAATAGCGCTCCTAGCAAAACATCACCACATGTTTGTCGTACCACTTCCTTTTTAGGGCTGCTGGCTGTTACTGGAATCAGGTTCTCCTGTTGCTTTCTTTGGCTGCTGGCCACCAGCTGCTCCTGGGCACACGCATGGAAGAGTGGGGCTTTGTATCAGATGCTGCTGGGGCCCTGCCCACATCCTCTCAGCAGTCACCGTCCTGTAGGCTCCCACGGCTTTGCTCCGTCCTCTGAGTGAATGACCCCTGAATGACCTCATTCAGTCCCGTGGGCAAACACCCCAATTTCTTCGCCCCTGCTGTGGTCCGCTCTGAGGCTTGCTGTATGCAGTCACCCGGGGTTCCCAGCAGGACTGATCCCCAGTTGCTCACAGTGAAAACCTGCTATTTGTTGATAGTTGCTGTTGAACGGATTCTGGCTCACGGCGACCGCCATGTTTGCTGAGTAGAATTGCTCCACCGGGTTTTTAAGGCTGTGACATTTTGGAAGCAGATTACCAGGCCTGTCTTCTGAGGTGCTTCTGGATGTGTTCAAACAGACAATCTTTCTGCTATTAGTCAAACACTTAACCTTTTGTACCACCCAGGGACTCAAAAATCTACGAGTAGCACACGGTATATTGGCTTTCTTCCCTTCCCCATCTTACTTCCCTACTGCTATTTCCTGGGATCAGTTCCCAATTAAACTACTAGCACTCAAATTCTTATCTCCGATCTAGTGCTGGGAGAACCACACAAGCTTCAAGGTGTTAAAGGTGCCAGGCAAAGGATCTCATCTGGGAAATCATGTTTAAAAGTATAAACATCCAGAGTAAAAACAAGAGCAATAGCAACAACAAAAACTAGCACCATCTGTTCTGTTGTCCACAGAGGACTTGTCCTAATTGTCTGAATTGGTCTTTGTAAGTGTATTCGTTTTTACATCGCTGGTTTCCAAAACTATTTTCCAGACAGGATTCCAGCCATCCGTCCTACAGGTTCTTCACCTGCAGTTTGCATAATCTTTTTGATTCTTGACATTATATCCAGCATATTATCAGTCTAACCCCGCTGGACTGTAGGCAGAGAGGATCTTCAGTGAGGAGTCCAGAATTACTTCCAACCACCCAGCGCCTGGCTCTGATGAACTGCATCTAATTTTGAATGTGCGATTATTTTCTCTATGTCCGTATCAATACACCAAGCTGATAAAGATTAAAAGGGGAAAAACAAGGCTTGAGAGCTTTACAACTCCTGCTGGAGTTGCCGTGCATTTTCCTATCTGTCCGTCTGATTGGAAATTTAAATCATCTCACATTTCACGAGACGGGTAGCCTCATAAGATAGGGAGTCTGCAGTTTATGGCTCAATCTGTGTCTTGCTGTCTTTAAAGGAAAGGTAGTAAAAATTGAAATGAAGGAAAACAGATAAATGCCAAAGTCCTCCGATGATGCATTTTATAATCATCACATCTGCTGCAAAACGCCTGAAAAATGGCCCTGGAAGTCTGCCAGCACTACAGAACGGCTCACATGGTGCAGAGGAGCTGGACAGGAGAAGGCAGGAGATAATGAGCTTTTTACACAGGACTTTAACCTTCGCAGCCATGAATACTAAAGGCCCTCTCTCCCTTTTGTTGCTTGTTGCAGTTGCACTGCATCAAATTGTGTTAGGTTCCTGTCCCTCCACACCCTCGCCCTAGGGTTTCCATGTCATAGTTCAGGAAGGAAATGGACAGGGGAAAACAGTCAGCAGGGCTGGCCTATGTGTGCCTGTGAGAGAGAGTTAGGGGTGGGGGTTGGACAGGAGGTAGAGATCTTAGCACCAGCTCAGACTTTTTAGATTACTGTTTGCTTTGGTAGTTGATTCTCATGGCAACTTTGTGTGTTTGGTAGACCAGGAGGACAAATAAAAAATTCAAGGTATAATTCTATTATTTAAAATTATAAAGGTGATCATGAGAAAGTATTAACAAAAAAATCATGCTTATACTTTATGTCAGGCACTGTGCCAAGTGCTTTATGTGGAATATTTCATTTAATTCTAACAAAATTAGTTAGTAGGTATTCTTCTTCCCGTTGTAAAGATGAGGAAATTGAGGTTTAAAGAGAGCACAGGACTTGCTCAAGTGAAATAGAGGGGATTGGGCTTCATCTGTAGTGTTCTGATTTGAGTGAGAGCTGTGTCTATGTCTTAGCTACCTAGTTCGGTGCTAAAAGAAATATCACAAGTGGGTGGCTTTAAAGAACAGAGATTTATTTCTCATGGTTCAGGAGACTAGAAGTCTGAATGCAGGGTGTGGCTGTAAGGGGAGGTCCTTCCTTGTCTGTTTCAGCTTCTAGTAGTTGTGGCAATCCTTGGCATTCCTGGGCTGGTGGATGCATCTGTCATGTCTGTCTCTCTTCATATGGTGTCTTTGCCCTGTGTGTGTCTCTGTGTCTATTTTGCTCTTTTTATAGCTCAGAGGTGATTAGGTTTAGAACCCACATTACTCTGCTATGGCCTCATTAACATAACAAAAGAAAACTTTTATTTTCAAACAGGGTCATATTTACAGGTACAGAGGTTAGGATTTCAACCCATATTTTGGGAGGACACAATTCAATCCATAACAGTCCACTCTAGCATACCTTTTTCCCAACCAAGGGAAAGAATGAAGGGATGAGCTTCCTCCTTCCTCCTTCCTGGCTGTATCCTTCTCCATCACCTGGACTTTGCATCCCATCCTCTTGTTCACTCCTTACACTCATTGGCCAAGCTTGTTGTCAAATCCTTTTTGCCCATTAAACTATAAATGTCTCAAGATGCTTGAGAGGAGGCTTCTCTCAGGGGTTGTGCATTTTCACCTGCACCACAGACGAAAACCACTGAGCTGCAGGGACCAACCCACGGCGTTAGGGGAGGATTGTGTTTGCATGTGTTCGAGGGGTGGTGGATTATTTGAGTTCCTCCACAGGCCAACCCTGAGTCAAGAATTGCAGAGCAAGCAGTTTATTTGAGAGGTGAGGGAGACCCTGGCGAGGGATTGGGGAAGTAAAGCAGGGAAGGGAAGGCAGCCACTAACAATTGCTTTATCAAGAAGTTACCTCTGGGGGCTATTGGATCTTAATACGCCACAGAATTACCCTGTTCAAACAGTGATAAAACTTGAATATTTATATACTACTCCCTTGGTCATTGGTTGAGGCTGCTGTGGTGGAGAGTGTTAATTCCTTGCTGCTTCTGGCCTGCCACATGGGTTGGAAAGCAGGTTTCCATGGCTAGAGAAAACCCTCAGACAATGAAAAGCAGGTGCTAGCACTAGAAATCAGGCCAGAAGTTACTGAAGTGGAAAAGGCAAGGGGATATGGGCACGGCACTGGGGTACTGTCCAACCTGCTACAAATTCCTTAGAGTTCTTGAAACCATAGGCCTTGAAACTAGGAGTTTCATCCTGGATGGGGCATTCCATATAGCTTCCAGGGACATCATCACGTTTTACCCCTTCTAGGCCGAGAATTAAAAGAAAAAAAAGTGATACTGAACCCAAATTGAAAATTGGGATAGTGTTCAACTGTGTTCAGTGTGTGTGTGTGTGTGTGTGTGTGTGTGTGTGTGTGTGTGTGTGTGTGTGGTTTATATAACTTCTAAACACTGGAGGAAATAATGAAAAATTATACCAGTTTTACGTTGTTTAGGTATTTTCCATAGCTTGCCTTCTTAAGAAGCTTTAATTTAAAGTCCACAATATCCTATTATTGCTTCTAAGTCTTTCTATAATACAACCGAAATTGTCTCCTGCTCTGCATGACAGTAACCAATTCTAGATACTCTACTTTTTAATTCACGTATTTATTCAAGTGACAATGGCACATGGTCTTTGTGTGCTATTTTCTATGATGACTTTAAGTGAAAGTTACAGCACTTTTTTAATCCAGTCATCCTAATGATCCCTTTGTGAAATAAGTGGGTAGCAAGCATTCTGTACATGAAAAATTTTGCAGCCTCTATATGCAATCTAAATGTTTTCTTAAGGAACAGAATAATTATTACATTCACTAAACAGCTGTTTTTAGAGAGAATAGCTATTTGTCTGAATTTAAATATTATCTCCCTCTGCAAATTAATTTTTTTGTGTGTAGAATCCAGATGCATATTAGCCATTGTTATTAACTAACAAAAAAAAGACCATGAGGATAGTTTCTAAATAGTCTATATGTACTGGACATCCATGGGGATTGTGGGAAAGCTGCCTCTACAGGCTTCCAGCTTCTTCTTATTTTGTGGGAAGTTCCCCAATGTGTATGTGGATTTGTAGCCCAATCCTTCCTCCTTCAACCCTCTAAGGGCCAGGGCAATCACGTGACCTAGGCTGGGGCAACCAGAAGCTCCCATTAGGAGTTCATACCTTGAACCAGGAGAACAAAGAGACAGCTTTGGTGCACACCCTCATGGCAACAGGGTTGCTGGGGTGATGGTGGATGTACAGTGGTGATAGTCTCAGCAGTGGTGTTCAGTAGTGATGGTGTTCTGGCAGATTTTGTGTCTCCTGTTTCTTAGTTCTCCGTTCAATTATTAAACAAATATTTGTTGAGAGCCTTCTCTGAGCCAGGCACTGTCGTAGATGCTGGGGATGCATAAGTGAACAAAACAGAGACAGTCCCTGGAGTGGATTATTAAAATAACCACATTTTTTTTCCTCTCCCTACTTGCAAAGTGGTGACAGATCCTCCCAACAAGAGGCGGACACTGTTTTTCTACCCCTTGAACCTGGGTTAGTCAATGGAGCTGTCGCAAATATGACTCACTCAAAGGCTTGAAAAGTACTTGTGCATTGGGACTTTGTACTTGGAACGTTGACCACCATGTAAACAAGCCCAACCTGGAGGATAAGTAAGACAATCCCAGTCTAGAGTTAGTCAGTCCTTTGTTGACCTGGTTAATGAACACAAAATGAATGAGTAAGTTTCAGCCAAGGTCTACCAAGCCTGACATAGGCCAGAGGAACCACGAAGCTGAGCCCAGCCCAAATTTCCAAACTGCAGAATCATGAGATAAATAAATATTGTTGTTTATAGCCATTAAGTCTTTGCGTAGTTTATTACTCAGCAAGAGTTAACTGATATAGTCTCTGCCCTCATGCAGCTTACATTCTAGAGGGGGAGATTGCCTATAAACAAATAAGTATATAACATAATCTAAGCTTGTGAAAACTGCTATAAAAGTAAAAGAAGAAAAAGGGAACAGAGAAGTACTATTTTGGATAAAGAAGATCCTCAATGGCACAAATGGTTTGCATTTGGCTACTAACTGAATCTACCCAGTGGCACTGCCAAAGAAAGGTCTAGTGATCTACTTTTGTAAGATTACAGCCATTGAATACCCTATGGCGTACAATTCTACTCTGTCACACATGGGGTCACCAGGAGTCAGAATCGACTTGATGGCAATGGGTTTGGTTTTTGGTTTATTTTAAAGAGCATGGTCAGGGAAGGGTTTTCTGAGAAAAAGGCTTGAATGACATGAGAGACTAAACCATGTGCACACCAAGAGAAGAGAGAGAGGGAACAGCAAGTGCAAATGCTCTGAGGCAGGAGCAAAGTTGGTGCATTCAGGGGAAGACAAGAAGACCAGTTGTGAATTGAGTGAGGGAAAGAGGGTAGGTAATGGAACAGAAGAGGAAGCCAGGAGCCAGTAATCGCTGCAGAAGATGGAACAATGAATCCATTTTTTCAAGGTCAGTAAATAGGCCCCTCTGTGTTCTTCAGCTGGTGCTTAGGCAGCTAAGATCGAAAGTAAGAGTCAGAAGGCCCAGAGGGGACCAGAGATGCTTTTCCAGGGAAGGAAATGTAAATGTGGGTATAGATGAGCTGGGGTCTCTCCGACAGCTGGAGGATTATCCAATGACAAGAATTTGTGTAGAGAGTGGGCAGAAGACGTTAACCTCACAGTTCTCAGTGAGGAGAAGTTTTGGGATAGTTTCTGGCAGACTGGTTGACTGTAGAGACAGTGTGATTGTGCCCCAGACGCTGTAGTCTGTGGCTGTGTACATGATTTCAGCTTCCAAGTTCTATTGAGTTTCAGTGCTGTCCAATAGAACTTTCAGTGACAATGGACGTGTTCTGTGTCTGTGCTGTCCGTTAGGGTAGCCATGTTTAGCTCTTTAACACTTGAAACGTGGCTTATTTGACAAAGGAACTGAATTTTAAATTTTATTTAATTTTAATTAAAATTAAAATTTGAAATTGAATAGCCACATGAAGCTAGTGGCTACCATCCCTGTTGGATAGCACAACTCTAGAACACCTGCTCTCAGGGCTTCTGCCTCTGACCTAGTGGTGGGGATGTTATGGGAGGTCAGGGGCTCCGTGATATCAGAGACTTCATCTGTTTTATTCTCCTTAAGACCTAGGAGAGGGGGCATAGGTGGTGCAGTGGTAGACCCTTGCGTTCCATGTAGGGGACCCGGCTTTGATTCCTGGTCAATGCATTTCAAGTACAGCCATTATCCATCTGTTGCTGGAGGCTTGTGCGTTGTTATGATGCTGAACAGGTTTCAGTGGAGCTTCTAGACTACAACTGACTAGGAAGAAATTCAGCCAGTAAAAACCCTATGGATCACAACAGTTCATTCCACAACTGATCAGGGGATCGTGCAGGGATCAGACTGCGTTTCATTCCTTTGTGCATGAAATCACCTTGAGTTGGGAACTAAAGCAACAGCAGCTAACAACAATAAGAGTTAGAACAATTTATTGGGTTAAGTGCCCAATAAACATCTGGGCAATGAGTTGATTACTTGATTAATGTGGGAGAGGACAGTCAGTCATGCTTAACGTTCTTGGATCAATACTTATTTCCAGAATTTCACCAAATTTTTAGCTTCTTGGTTTCCTTTCTGGGAATGGCTCTTCTCTCTGGGATGATCTATGTTCAAGCTCTTCTTTGAGAGCCACTTACTTAGAACAGGACCAAGACAATGAGCCTCTACCCTGACGGTCTTCAAATGATTCTCCCTCCCGAAGCTTAGTTGTTGCATATTTTAAGATGTGTATTATTCTTTGTAATGTTTGTAGAAAATAATACCATTGAAAAACTAAGCTACTACATTGGAAATTCTTTCACCCTCCAAAGGACATTATGATCTAGATTTTTACCATGTGAAAGCAGCTGCAATAAACTACCATTGAAGAAGCACCTACTATGTGCCAGGCAATGTTATCTATAATTTGTTACGGATAACATTGCAAAGAATGAGAATTCCAGAACACTTAATTGTACTCATGCAGAACCTGTACATAGACCAAGAAGCAGTCGTTCAATCAGGACAGGGGGATACTACTTGGTTTAGAATCGGAAAAGGTGTGTGTCAGGGTTTGTCCTTTCGCTATATTCATTCGATCTGTATGCTGAGCAAATAATATGAGAAGCTGGACTATATGAAGAAGAACACGGCATCAGGATTGGAGGAAGAGTCATTAACAACCTGTGATATGCAGATGACACAACCTTGCTTGCTAAAAGTGAAGAGGACTTGAAGCACTTACTGATGAAGATCAAAGACTATAGTCTTCAGTATGGATCATACTCCGACATAAAGAAAACAAAAATCCTCACAGCTGGACCAATAAGCAACATCATGATAAATGGAGAACGTATTGAAGTTGTCAAGGATTTGATTTTACTTGGATCCACAATCAACAAGCATGGAAGCAACAGCCAAGAAATCAAATGACACATTGCATTGGGCAAATCTGCTGTAAAAGACCTCTTTAAAGTCAGATGAAAGCTGGACAATGAATAAGGAAGACCAAAGAAGAATTGATGCCTTTGAATTATGGTGTTGGTGAAGAATATTGAATATACCATGGACTGCCAGAAGAATGAACAAATCTATCTTGGAAGAAATACAGCCAGAATGCTCTTTAGAAGGGAGGATGATGAGATCTCATCTTATACACTTTGGACATGTTATCAGGAGGGACCAGTCCCTGGAGAAGGACATTGTTATAGATTGAATTATGTTGCCCCAAAATGCGTGTCAACTTGGCTAAGCTATGATTCCCAGTATTGTGTGATTGTCCACCATTTTGTCATTTGATATGATTTTCCATGTGTTGTAAATCCTACCTCTATGATGTTAATAAGGCAGGATTCGAGGCCGTTATGTTAATGAGGCAGGACTCAATCTACAAGATTAGGTTGTGTCTTAAGCCAGTCTCTTTTGAGATATAAAAGACAGAAGCAAGCAGAGAGACAGGGGGACCTCATACCACCAAGAAACAAGAGCTAGGAGAATAGCACATCCTTTGGACCTGGGGTCCCTTCGGTGAGAAGCTTCTTGAACAGGGAAGATTGATGACAAAGACCTTCCCACAGAGCCAACAGAGACAGAAAGCCTTCCCTTGGAGCTGGCACCTTGAATTTGGACTTGTAGGCTCTTAGACTGTGAGAGAATAAATTTCTCTTTGCTAAAGCCATCCACTTGTGGTATTTCTGTTACAGCAGCACTAGGTAACTAAGACAGACCTCATGCTTGGTAAAGTAGAGGGTCATTGAAAAAGAGGAAGACCCTCAGTAAGATGGATTGACCCAGTGGCTGCAACAATGGGCTCAAGCATAAAAACAACTGTGAGGATGGATGCAGGACCAGGCAGTGTCTTTCATTCTGTTGTCCACAGGGTCACTGTGAGTCAGAATAGACTCAATGGCACCTAAGAACAATAACAACAACACGTGCCAGGCACAAAACTAGGTACTTTATAAACATTATTTCTAATCCCTACAACAACCCTACAAGTAGAAATTTCTATCTTCACACTACCAGTGAGGAAACTGAGGCTCAGAAACATTTGTTTTACTTGTCTAAGGTCACAGGATTTCCAAGTAGTTGAGTGCCCTTCCAAAACTCATGAACTTTTCACTGTATCACATTGCCTCAAAACACTATGGTTGCATCCTGCAAGGGGCCCAGGAGTAAAGGAATAGAAAAGAAATAAAACTCACTGTGAATTGCTTGTTTGATGAAGATATAACTCTAAAGAAAACAACCCATTATCTTAAAAGGCTCCTTCTTCTCCCACTCCAAGTTTAATTATGCATAACATATAGAAATGACAGCCACCTGAAGCAGAGGCCTGCTTGGTGGAAGAAAGTGGTATTTATCCTAGATGACAAATTGCCCCACATAGGTAATAAATCTGAGAGAGCTTCGTGAAGGATGGCTACTGAGAAGAAAGATAAGACTTTCCATTAGGAGGCTGGAGAAGGGGAGTGGATAATTGCTGTGGTAAAGTTTATTTATGTTGCCACTTCGGGCCTTTATGGGAAATCCTAAAAGCCACATCTCTGGAGCTGGAAACTTGGCAGGAGACAAGAGAAAATGTCCCATCTCTATCCAAGTGGTTACTAACAAGATGGCTATGGGAGTCATTCTCTTTCCAGAAATGATTGAACCCGGTGTACTGTAATCAGAAGGGGGAAATGAACTTAGAAACAAAGCAAGATGACTCTCTTACTTTATCCCTCACTTCCTGCAAACTTACACTACCTGCTGGAAGGTGATGGTGAGTTTGTTTTAGGAGGGCTGGGCAATGCTTAGCTTTCTTTTCACTAGGACTTAGCAAATAAAGACCAGCAAGTTATGTAAAGTCAGATTCCGAATGCCTTGTTCGAGAAACAGAATCAAAGAATATTAGGAAAAAGAGAGATCTTAAGGTCATAGCTCCAATTCTTCCTTTTGTGTAAATTAGAAAGCAAGCCTAGAGGAATGGAATGATTTGTCAGAGGACTCAAGTCCAGTCTCCAGAATCGAAATCCAATCCTTTTTGAACTACTACTCTTAAGAACCACACTGACTGGGTCTCTTCTCTCCCTATTGCCTTATCGCCCTCACCCTGGTCATAATTTTTGTCACGTTCTTTATTTTCCTCAATACTTTTCTGGAGGCAAATTAACCATGGATTTAAGTCCTGAAAATTTTTTTGCCTGTTATTTGTCATCATCACTATCATCCGCCTAATCACTGTCAACTTCTAACACCTAGCAGATCCCAGTAGTTTAAAGACTACAGTTGTGTGATGAGCCTGCTTAGATACACTGTTAACTTTTTTTGGAGTAAGCTTAAGCATAGGACTCTGGGAGGTTTCTAGTAGAAAGGAGGAGGAGGAGGAATAGCAACGACAGGCATAGTAACGGTAGTTGTAGCAGTTCTTGTATCTAGCATTAACTGAGCACTTACCATGTACCATATTTAATGTTAAGCATGTCACATGAATTGTCTCACTTAATTTCCAAATATTACTTAGGTGGCAATTGCTATTATCTGCATTTTCTGCATAAGGAAATTGAAACTGAGAAAGCTTAATCATTTGTCAAAAGTCATGCTCTGCAGAGTCTTACTCAAAGCTTAGGTCTTTCCATTACCACATTCAAGGAATTGTGTGCCAAGCGCAGAAATTCTTTTGCACTTGAAGCTCCCCTGCAGTGTGAAATTCCCTGCCTTTACTCCAGGTCTCTTGGGGGTCTTGGTGGAACCTGCTAGAGTGAGGAGTCCTGATTTCATAATTCTAGCCTAGGCCTGTTGGACTCACGCCTTGGGCCTCCCCCCCATCTTGTGTTCCTTCCTTAACCTCCCAGTGCCCCATCTGACTCATTGTCCCACTGACCTCAGTGGAACATGTTAACGCAGGAATATAGGTCCAGACTGACATGTGGGTGGAATAGCTGTCACCAATCTGGTATATCAGGGTCTCCAGGGACGTCTACATGGTCAAAATTGCCAGCTCACCATGTCTGTAACTCTGCCTTTAATGTCTACCATTAGCTTCACATCACAAGTTAAGCTCTGCTGTTTCTAAATACCCTTTTTTAAAATTCCAGGATAAGTTTCCAACTCAGAAACCAGCAGGGCCTTAAAACTTCACTTACTGTTTGGCATTTGAAGTGCATTTTCCCACCAAAGCCATATTATCAACATTGGTTAGATTTCTATATTGACCCACAAAAGCTTTCACTTTTTAGCCCTAACGAAACTGTCACTTGGTACCAGCATTATTGTGGTGCTATTTCAACACCACCTAAATACTGTTTAAAAATTGTATCAATGGAAAAATGCAGGGTTTTAACTCAGAATGCCAGTCGCACATCCTTGTCCTTTTAACAGAGGAACTGGAGACTACCTGGTCTTCCGTTATAGTGACAATAGCCATACCTTGCCTGGGCCCAAATAATAGAGACCAGTGGCTCAGGGCCCTGGCTGTGCTTTGGTTTCCAGCACTGGCACAGGTACCAAGATGAACCGGTTGCAGACTGTTGCTGTGGGGCTGTGGAAATATTCAGGGAGGCAGTGTCTTGGGAAAAACAGAATCTAGAGCCAGGCATACAGTCCAACTATATAATTTGGCAAAACCTGATACAATTGGGTAACAAATATACCTGCCTTTTGACCCCGGAGTCCCATCTGCAGGACTCCAGCTTCAGAAATAAAAGAGTCTGTATATAAGGAAGGAATACTTGGGTGGATAAAATAGTTAAACACATTCTGCTGCTAACTGAAAGGTTGGAGGCTCAAGTCCACACAGGGGCACCTCGGGAGAAAAGCCTGGCCATCTACTTCCAAAAAATCAGCCATGAAAATCCTACGGAGTGCAGTTCTACTCTGATACACGTGGGGTCACCATGAGTTGGAATTGACTGGATAGCAACTGTTTTTTGAAATTGGTATATAAGGATATACACACACACACAAACACACACACACACATACATCCTGGATGATGGGACACAGAAGAAGCATGAGAGAGCTAGAGAATTTTATGTTTACTTATAAGGCATTGATAAGGTGGGCATAAGATCTTAAGCTAGGGATGACTCTTTGGAAACAAGGAATCCATTAAGCATGTTCTTGTTGTTGTTAGTTGCCATTGAGCCAGATTTGACTCATAGTGAACCCATGTACAACAGACCAAAACATTGCCCGGTCCTGCACCATCCTCATGATCGTTGGTTTGCTCAAGCCTATTGTTGCAGACACTGTATTTTGAGCGCCTTCCAACTTAGGGGGCTCATCTCCCAGCACTATATAGGACAATATTCTATTGTGATCCATAAGTTTTTCATTGGCTAATTTCCAGATGTAGATTGTCAGGCCTTTCTTCCTGGTCTATCTTAGTCTGGAAGCTCTGCTGAACCCTATTCACCACGGGTGGCCTTGATGGTATTTGAAATATCAGTGGTATAGTTTTTAATCATCATTGCAACACACAGGCCACAACAGTCTGACAAATGAGTGGTAGTCCATTAAGTTAGGCATGCCTTAAATGAGAACAAGCTCATCAGGACATTCTCTTATATTCCTGTTCCATGATTTGGCAGAGTGACCCAAAAAAACAGGCCAACTAGAGACGGAGGAATAACTCTGTAAGGTGATTTATATCTTGTTGAACAAACATTTCCCAGATCTGTTAGAGAATCAAAGAGTCATCTCTACCTTTCAATATTTTGATAACAAAAAGTCATCATTATTACTGCCATCATCATCATCATCATCATCATCATCATCATCACTAACTTGCATTGAGTGCTAATGTTCCAGGAACTCTGTTAAAAGCTTTATATCCATTATCTCATTTTATCTGCATAATAACACTATGAGGTAGATTCTATTATTATCCTTATTTTACAGGCAAGAAAACAGACCCAGGATTCAAATACACTAACTCTAGAGTCCACACTCTTAATAAACTCAGGAGGCTGGTTGTTAACCACCAATATGGCAGGGTTCAAACCAACCATATGGAATTAGTGATAAATATAAAATAACATATTTGGGTTTCCAACAAATTGACTTCATTAGTCTGTGACGAGGTAATTTCCAGCATCACAGCAACACCAAGCCTATTTACGCCTATTCCCAACAAAGGTGATCCCACCAAATGCAGAAATGATTGAACAATATCATTAATATCACATGAAAGTAAAATTTTGCTACGGATCATTCAAAAGAAGCTGCTGTTCAACAGGGAACTGCCAGAAATTCAGGCCAGATGCAGAAGAGGCTGCGGAACCAGGGATATCATTGCTGATGTCAGATGGGTCCTGGCTGAAAGCACAGAATACCAGAAAGATGTTTACTTGTGTTTTATTGACTATGCAAAGGCATTCGACTGTGCGGATCATAACAAATTATGGATAACATTGTGAAGAATGGGAATTCCAGAACACTTAATTGTGCTCATGAGGAACCTGTACACAGATCAAGAGGCAGTCGTTTGAACAGAACATGATTTAAAGTCAGAAAAGGTGTGCGTCAGGGTTGTATCCTTTCACCATACCTATTCAATCTGTATGCTGAGAAAATAATCTGAGAAGCTGGACTATATGAAGAAGAAAGGGGCATCAGGATTGGAGGAAGACTCATTAACAACCTGCATTATTCAGATGACACAACTTTGCTTGCTGAAAGCGAAGAGGACTTGAAGCACTTACTGATGAAGATCAACGACCACAGCCTTCAGTATGAATTACTCTTCAACATAAAGAAAACAAAAATCCTTACAACCGGACCAATAAGCAACGTCATCATAAATGGAGAAAAGATTGAAATTGTCAAGGATTTCATTTTACTTGGATTCACAATCAACACCCATGGAAGCAGCAGTCAAGAAATATGTCAAAAGACATATTGCATTGGGCAAATCCACTGCAAAAGACCTCTTTAAAGTATTGAAAAGCAAAGATGTCACTTTGAAGACTAAGGTGTGCCTGACTCAAGGCATGGTGTTTTCAATTGCCTCATATACTTGTTAAAGCTGGACGATGAAAAAGGAAGACTGAAGAAGAATTGATGCTTTTGTGGAGTTGGAGAAGAATATTGAATATATTTTATATTGAAGCTACCACGGACTGCCAAAAAAACGAACAAATCTGTCTTGGAAGAAGTACAACCAGAATGCTCCTTAGAAGCAAGGATGGTAAGACTATGTGTCGCACACTTTGGACATGTTATCAGGAGGATCAGTCCCTGGAGAAGGATGTCATGCTTGGTAAAGTAGAGGGTCTGTGAAAAAGAGGAAGACCCTCAATGAGATGGATTAACACAGTGGCTGCAACAATGGGCTCAAGCATAACAATGATTGTGAGGGTGGCGCAGGACCAGGCAGTGTTTCGTTCTGTTGTGCATAGGGTCGCTATGAATCAGAACAGATGGAAAAAGCTGCTCGGGGTTTTAGTTGACCATGAGCTTAACCTGAATCAACAGTGTGACGTGGCTATTAAAATAGTCTCACAACTGTCCAAATAGAAATTGAGGGTTGTACTATTAGCAATAGGCCTGCCCCACTCTGCTATTCAAAACCTATCAGAAATATTTTTTTCCTGTGAACAATACACTTTTGAAATAAGCATGTGCAAACTAGAGTGTGTTAGGAAAAGCATGACAAGGGATTTTCAAGCTACTCTTTATTGAGTAGTTCTGGGCCAGGCACTGCTGAGCACTTTACATACATTGTCTAATTTAATTCTCACAATGGCTCTAAGACGTGTGTGCTGACTGTCACAGGGGAGAAAATGAGGCTTAGGGTGCTCAAAAAACTTGCTATAGATCACAGAGCTGATAAATGGAGAGCTGAGATCCCATGCTAGGCTTGCCTGAAACCTAGGACGCTGGTCTGGCCAGGACCCAGGAGATAACCCCTGCAAGCAACTCCCAAAGGAACTTCAGGATGAGCTTGAAGAAAATGAGACTTTGGGGAAAAAACCCAATAATTTTTTTTTCTAGTGTCTGGATAAAAGTTTTACAAAGATGTGGTTTTTTTGGTCCATATAGTTGTTGCTATTGTTTGTTGTTGTTGTTTTTCAAGAAAAGTTTACATAACAATCCTTATTTCCTATTTTTCTTATTTGTATGTACATGTAGGGCACAAAATATCTATAGTAAGAATAAGACTTTGCATTTTTCTTTGTAATTTCCAAAGCCCCACCCCAACTCACATTGAATTTGTATAATAATTCTGTGTGATATACATTTAGTTAACACAGTGGCATACAGAATTCTGTCTTGTTCTAGACAGAATTTACATGTTTTTATTTTTATTGTAATTTAGATGAAGCTTTCAGAACAAATAGTTTCTCATTAAACAGTTAGTACCCATATTGTTTTATGACAATGGTTAACAACCCCACTACATGTCAACACTGTCCCTTCTCAACCTTGGGTTCCCTATTACCAGCTTTCTTGTCCCCTCCTGCCTTCTAGTCCTTGTCCCTGGACTGTTGTGCCCCTTTAGTCTCATTTTGTTTTATGGGGCTTATAGACAGAATTTATGTTCATGTTATAGCCCACTAACTAGGATGGCAGTTCTTTCATGCAAAAGACTATCTTAATTCTTTCTTTCCTACAGCTCAGGGGTTCATACTTGCTAAGTTTTGTTGAGTTAAATATATAAGATTACCACTGAATCTTTAATTGCTCCCAAGCTTTCCTACCAGCCTGCATAGAACATCTTCTAAATTGTGTCATGGCCTCTAAGTCATAGCAGAGTGGCAAACACCAGATCTGTAGGGATTAGGCCAAAAACAAAAAGCCAAACCTGTTGCTTTCGAGCTGGTTTGGACTCACAGTGACCCTACAGGAGAGAGTAGAACTGCCCCCATAGGGATTCCAATGCTGTAATCTTACAGATTATGTGAAAAGTTTACATCGCAATCCCTATTTCCTATTTTTCTTTTAAAGAATTGCAGGCAACACTAACCAGTTGCTATCAAGTTGATTCCAACTCATGGTGACCCTATGTGTGTCAGAGTAGAATTGTGTTCCACAGAGTTTTTAATGGCTGGTTTTTCATAAATAGATCACCAGACCTTTATTCTGTGGTGCCTAGGAGTGGATTCGAACCTCCTATGTTTCAGTTAACAGCTGAGCACATCAGGATTCTATGCACAAAAAACTGAACAACACAGGCAGCATCAAAAGAAGATGGAAGGAATATACAGAGAGTCACTGTACCAAAAAGAATTGGTCAATGTTGAACCACTTCAGGAGGTAGCATATGATCAAGAACCAGTCGTTCTGAAGGAAGAAGTCCAAGCTACACTGAAGGCATTGGCAAAAAATAAGTCTCTGGGAATTGACGGAATACCAATTAAGATGTTTGAACAAACGGATGCAATGCTGGAAGTGCTCGCTCCTCTATGCCAAGAAACTTGGAAGACAGCTACCTGGCCGACCAACTGGAAGAAATCTGTATTTTTGCCCATTCCAAAGAAATGTGATCCAACAGAATGTGGAAATTATCAAACAATATCATTAATATCACACACAAGTAAAATTTTACTGAAGATAACTCAAAAACAGTTGCAGCAGTACATCCACAGGGAACTGCCAGAAATTCAAGCCAGATTCAGAAGAGGATGTGGAACGAGGGATATCATTGCTGATATCAGAAGGATCTTGGCTGAAAGCAGAGAATACCAGAAATATGTTTACTTGTGTTTTATTTACAATGCAAAGGCATTGGACTGTAAGAATCATAACAAATTATGAATAACATTGCGGAGAGTGGGAATTCCAGAACACTTGACTGTGCTCATGGGGAACCTGTACATAGACCAGAGGCATTGCTGGAACAAAATAAGAGGATACTTCGTGGTTTAAAATCAGGAAAGGTGTGTGTCAGGGTTGTATCCTTTCACCATACTTATTCAGTCTGTATGCTGAGCAAATAATCCGAGAAGCTGGGCTATAAGAAGAAGAGCACGGCATCAGGATTGGAGGGAGACTCATTAACAACCTGTGATGTACAGATGATGCAACCTTGCTTACTGAAAGTGAGAAGGACTTGAAGCACTTACTGATGAAGATCAAAGACCACAGCCTTCAGGATGGATTATACCTCAACATAAAGAAAACAAAAATCCTCACAACTGGACCAATAAGCAACATCCTGATAAACGGAGAAAAGTTTGAAGTTGTCAAGTATTTCATTTTACTTGGATTCACAATCAATGCCCATGGAAGCAACAGTCAAGAAGTAAAATTATGTATTGCATTGGGCACATCTGCTCCGAAAGACCTCTTTAAAATGTTAAAAAGGAAAGATGTCATCTTGAGGACTAAGGTGCACCTGATCCAAGCCATGGTATTTTCAACTGCCTCCTATGCATGCGAAAGCTGGACAATGAATAAGGAAGACTGAAAAATTGATGCCTTTGAATTACGGTGTTGTTGAAGAATATTGAAGATACCATTGACCTCCTGAAGAATGAACAAATCTGTGTTGGAAGAAGTACAGCCAGAATGCTCCTTAAAAGCGAGGATGATGAGACTTTGTATCACATATTTTGGACATGTTATCAGGAAATACCAGTCCCTGGAGATGGGCATCATGCTTGATAAAGAAGAGAGTCAGCGAAAAAGAGGAAGACCCGTAGTGAGATGGATTGACACAGTGGCTGCAACAGTTAGCTCAAACATAGCAATGATTGTGAGGATGGCGCAGGACCCGGCAGTGGTTTGCTCTGTTGTACATAGGATTGCTGTGAGTTGGAGCTGACTTGATGACACCTAACAACAAGAACAAAAATCTTTACAGAAGTAGACTGCCACATCTCTCTCCTTTGGAACAGCTGGTAGGTTGGAACTGCCCACTTTCAGGTTAGCAGCCAGCACTGAACCACTGTGCCACCACGACTCCTTAGAGGTTAGGCAGGTAATGTAAATGAGCAAAGGAGAGACACAAGATTGAAAACAACAATAGAAGCACAATGATACATGGCAGTTCACATTTGGCCTCAGTGCTGGGGAGTGGCAGTGTGATCAATCACATTGTGCTCAATATGGTCACCTGGCACTCGGTATGCATTTCTGTATTCTTCTATGCACCTTTCTGTATTGCACCTAGGGACCGTTGGGTAAATTAGGCTCTCCCAATCAGATGCACTTGTGTGAGGTCTGGAAGGTAGGATTGGGAGCATCTTTCTCCTGCTATTTTACTTGGCAAATAAGGTTGGAGTTTAGAGAGAGGCAGCTGTAGCAGAGGCATTTGCCCTTCTGATCACTGCATCTCTGGATACAGCATTGTGTTCTTGAAGAGCTAGGAATCAAGATTTTAACGTGAAATCAATTGATTTTTTATTTTTAGAATACTTTTAAGACAAGAGTCATAGAGCCATTTTTCTTACCCTCAAGACAGACCCTCACGTAGCCCATTTGCTAAAGTTTTTTCTTTTCTGCCTCAGAACCTCCTCAAAGAGAAACAGCTAGCTGGAATCGGCTGAAACAGGTCCTGCCCTCCATCCTGGCATTCCAGTTGACCTTTAGCTCATTAACTGCTTCATGCATGGTAAATTCTTTTCCCTGGGTGGGGAGCTGACATACTAATGAACAAAAATGACTAAGTTTCTCTCCTCCTGCTGGGGGAATCGAACCAGGGTTAGAAAATGTTTACTCATTCTAAAACACTCCGCGCCTGCGCGAAGGCCATTTTGTAGTCTGAAACTGATCCTGCCTGTATAAACCAGTCTCAACAAGCTGCCTGCGAAGTAGTCTTGGATGGTCTACAGGCTCGTCTGACCTCTTGCTTGGCCAACCGGTAAAATTGCCTTTTGTCTCCCCATTTGGATCTTTGTCTTTTTGGCCCGGGACGGAATTGCGCCGAGCAGAACCCAGAGTTCCCAGCGACGCTTTTAGATTTACAGAAAAGTTACTAAGATAGTCCAGAGAGTTCCCATAGATCCCACACCCAGTTTCTCCAATTATTAACGTCTTACTATAGATGGGACATTTGTTACAATTAATGAACTAATATTGATACATTGTTCAAGTCCATAGTCTATTCAAATTTCCTTAGCTTTTACCTTATGTCCTTTTTCTGTTCCAGGATTCCATCCAGGATACCACATTACATGTAATTGTATCTATTTAGGGTCCTCTTGGCTGTGACAGTTTCACAGACTTCCCTTGTTTTTGATGACCTCAGCAGTTTTAAGCAGATTGGGTCAGGTATTTTATAGACAGTTCCTCAGCTGGGGTTTGTCTGATGTTTTTCTCATGATTAGTCTTGGGTTATAGGCTTTTGGTGGGAAGACCACAGAGGTAAAGTGCCATTCTCATCACATATCAAGGATACATGCTATCAACACAACTTATCCCTAATGATGTTAGCCTTGATCACATGACTTAGGTAGTGTGTGTTAGGTTTCTCCACGGTAAAGTCATTCTTTTTTCCTTCTTTTCATACTGTACGTTTTGGAAGGAAGCTACTATGCAGCCCATACGCAAGAGGTAGGGGATTCTGCTCCACGTCCTCGAGGGTGGGGTATTTACATAAAGTATTTGGAATTCTTCTGCATGGAGATTTGTCTATTCCTCCTTACTTATTCAATCATTTATTTATATCAGAATGGACTCATGGATCTTTATTTTATACTTTGAATTATAATCTAATACTACGCTATTATTTTGCTGCTCAAATTTTTCCAGCTTTGGCTAGTAGGAGTTCTTTCCGAGCAATTTGTTTTCACGTCACTCCTGCATTTCTTTGACATATTCCCCTCATCGTGGTGTTTTTATTTTGTTTTTAGCCATTTCCTTAATTTCTGGCACTTGTATGTTCTATAACCCAGTCCTAGGTTTAGCTATTGATCAATTGACTTGTAAATCTTGCCTCAAAAAATAAAAAATGTTTTTTTTTTTTTTAATTTAGAAACAATGTGCAGAACCAGCAAAACATGTCTGTGGGCTACATTGAAGCTGAGAACCCCCAGTCTGTGACTTCTCCTTGGCAGATACCCTTTCCAAGCTCTCAGGGCTCGTCTTCGGTGACCATTTTCCCTTCTTGTGCTTTCTCCTCACCTCTCAATCCAAATCTGTTCTCACTTTCCTCATGCGCACTGAAGTCCAGATGACTGCCCATGGCGCCTTTATTTTAAAAAGGGTCAAGAATGAAGATGACTCCATCACTTAGAAGGCTTGGTACTCGGTTCAGAAGAAGTACAGTGACCTAGTACCCTCTCTTCTCCTCTAAAAGGGGAGTCTATTTGAGAAAAGAAGGTATATAGATGACTTAAGAGTCAAATTACAATAAAATCATAATGTAGTAAGTGCCACAGGTAGCTGATGTAAATCAGTAAGCATAGCCAACTCAAGACAATAGCAAGCAGATGAGACTGTGGAACCAAAGAGGGACCGGCAGGTTCTGCGAGGAATGAGAGTGCTGGCATTTTCTAAGTGAGGCGGGCACTACTTAGCTCGAGGTGATGGTTGCCCCTCAGAAAAGAGGGCTCAGTATTAGCAGATCTTCTCATTTTCAACAGGAACCTGAATATTTTCTAAAATCTCCCCATTTTTAAGGTGGACAGCAAATGCCAACAACAACAAAAAATTAAAACGTTTCCAGATCCAAACGTCTTTTAGGCCACCAGTCTGAGACCTCTGCGGGGGAGGACATTGCTGAACTGCTTGCAGTGAAATTGCAAAAGGCTGAGCAGTTTCTGGAGGACTTTTCTAGACCCAGCATCCTTGTGGGAGGCTCCGTGGTCACACTGTATGGGCAACTGCTATTCACCTGAATGTCATACAGACCCCAGCCCCTTCTCTGGCAATACCACCATCAGGAAAGCTGGAACCATAGGACTTAACAACTTGGCCAGCAGATGTTGTGCAGCCTCGCTCTGTTTCTCACATTTTTCAATTTGCTGAAAACATTTTCAACCGTCACAGCATGGCTGAAGTGCTGCGGAGCTCAGGGCTGCAGTAACAGGACCGCCATTAGTAACACTGCAAAGCCGGCACTTGGAGAATAGTTGACTTTGTACAAGTAGTGAGTCGAGCCATGGGGAATAAAACCAAGCTCTCCTCTGCCGACCCGGGGCCTGGGAGCCACCACCTCTCTGGACGTGCACGCTGGGGGCCTCAGCCACTGTCCTCCCAGAGGCTGAGTCCGGGCTGTAAGGTCTCCTCTCCGCGTAAAGGCAGTCACGTTGAGAGGCTAAACCGGCTGCGTTAGTGTGCTTCCCTCAGCTGCTCTTACCCGTGCTCCAGAAGCCTAACGAGCAGCCTGGCTGGAGGGGATCCCCTAGAAACCACCTGCCCTGCTGTTCTAAGATTAATGGAAACAAGTGATGCAGCAAAAATGCTATGACAGAACCTTATGCTTCCGAGCCTCTCGGTGTCATTTTGCTAAAGAAACCATAAACAAAAACGAAGAAGAAGAAAACAGCCGGTGGTATAATCCTGCTTTGTTCTTCCAAAGGAAGAAAAAGGGAGAGGGAGTCCTTATTTTCACATCTGAAAGGACTGTTGGCTCAAACTTCCAGGGAAACATTTAAGCTTGTATAGTTGTAGAATGTTAGAGCTGGGATTCGGCGTAAGCCCGTCCCACTCCAAGGTGGCCCTTTGTGACCTAGAGAGCTGTACTTCAAACAACGTAATTTCAGAGCTCTTTATAAACTCGGCGGTGAGGAACACATTTCTGTTTCCCTGCTTCAAGATAAGAGAAACCAAGGCACTGAATAAACACCGGCCGTCTGGCGTGGTCAGGGACTAAGAGTACAAAACCGGAGGCTGACATTTGAGCTATATCCACAGGCACGCAAGACTATGTCCTAACAAATTCCAAATTTTGCTCTTGAGGGAAGAACTGTAGTTGCGACTTTGTTTGTTCAAAGACATAGAATCAGGCACTCAAATGTGCCCTCAATACTGCTGGGGCTTGCAGAAAACCAAAAACCAAACCCGTTGCTATCGAGCCGCTTCCCACTCATAGATGAGGGGATTTGCTGAAGGGAACAGCAAATGGGAAAAGTCAAGGGTGTTAATGTCTAAGGCCTAGGAGCAGGTTATTCACATTCGTTTTGAAGTGTACCCTTACCCTTCTGGGGATTATATTCCCCATCCTGAGAAAGCAAATTGGCCTCAGTTTACAGCCCGTATGCTGCCTGGTGGTCTCATTTGAGGGGTCTGTTTGTTCTGTTGTCACTTAGTCCCAAACTTGTTAAAAAATAATCTCAAGTTTGTAATCTATTTTCAGAGTTAAATGGGCCCCAAATGGTGGAGAATATTGGATAATTTGGGGCTAAATCTAGGTGGAAATTATCATGATGTGAAATATTCTTTTTAAGAAAGTCCCAAATTCTGAAAGTTCAGTTCTGAATTTCTGGAATTATGGATCCATGATAAACAGTGATTGAAACACCATGTGTGACGTTAGCATGCCAGTTTCTCCCCATAAATGTTATTTAGGCTTTCTTTTTATGTTAAAAAAAAATTGCCTTTTTTTTCTTTCAGAAGTAATGCCTGCTCGTCATAAAATCATTTAGATATCCGAATACCAGAATTTATGTAGCTCAATTCCAAGTGCTTTATTTAGGTTAATAAAAGCTAACATTTATGGAATGTTTTCTTTAAACTGAGTTGGCACTTTACTTAAATTATCTAATTTAATCTTTACAATCCTATGAAGAAAGTATTATTATTATCTCTAGATTACAGAAAGGAGCCCTGATGCCCCAATGGGTAAGCTCTCAGATGCTGACTGAATGGTTGGCAGTTCCAATCCACCACTGGCTCCACGGGAGAAAAGACCTAGTGATCTGTTTCCATAAAGACTGCGGCCTAGGAAACCCTATGGAGCAATTAAACTATGTCACATGGGGTAGCTATGAGTTGGGATCAACTTGATGGCACACAACAACGGCAATTTACAGATGAAGAAACTAAAACATGAAGAGGACAAGTCAGATGCCTAAGGTTACACAGCAAGTGAGTGGCAGAGCTGGGATTCAAACACAGAAACCTAAGGGGAGGGACTAAGGAGTTGAACTTTCAGTGCTTTAATGTATGCTGACTGGAGGGTGGACTCCTTAGTGTGTTTCTCTGGGCCCGAACTCTACTTCTGCTTAGAGTTATTGGTTCTTATGGAGAAGAAATTGAAGTTGTCAAGGATTCCATTCTACTTGGATCAACAATTAATGCCCATGGAAGAGCAGTCAAGAAATCAAATAATGTATTACACTGGGCAAATCTACTGCAAAAGACCTCTTTAAAGCATTAAAAAGCAAAGATGTTACTTTGATGACTAAGGTGAGCCTGACCCAAGCTATAGTTTTTTTCAGTTGCCTCATATGCATTTGAAAGCTGTTCAGTGAAAAAGGAAGACAGAAAAAGAATTGGTGTGTTCAAATTGTGTTGGTGAAGAATACTGATTATACCGTGGACTGCCAGAAGAATGAGCATAACAGTGTTAGAAGAAATACAACCAGAATGCTCCGCAGAAGCGAGGATGGCAAGACTTCATCTTGCTTGCTTTGGACACATCATCAGCAATGAATAATCACTTAGAAAAGGACATTATGTCTGGCAAAGTAGAGGGTCGTTGAGAACAAGGTAGACCCTCAATGAGATGGATTGACACAATAGCAACAACAGTGGACTCAAACACTAACAATCATAAAGATGGAGCAAGTCTGGGCAATGTTTTATCATAACTGGGCTCTCTGACAACTAACAGAAAGAACAACAATTTGGGCCAACTCAGAGGCTGAGGCAACTTGAGTTGAGCGAGAGCATCCAAGTAACCACATCCAGGAGCAAGGACTTGATTTTGTACTTGTTTCAGTATGATTTAGCACCAGTTAACTCACTTAATTAAGTTTAACACAAACTAAAACACAGTCAATGCGCATGGAAGCAGCAGTCAAGAAATCAAATGACGCGTTGCATTAGGCGAATCTGCTGCAAAAGACCTCTCTGAAGTGTTAAAAAAACAAAGATGACACTTTTAGAACTAAGGTGCACCGAACCCAAGCCATGGTGTTTTCAACCACCTTGTATGCATGCAAAAGCTGGACAATGAAGAAGGAAGATGGAAGAAGAGTTGATGCCTTTGAATCATGGTGTTAGCAAAGAATATTGAATATACTAGGGACTGCCAGAAGGAAGAACAAATCTGTCTTGCAAGAAGTATAGCCAGAATGCTCATTAGATGCAAGGATGGCGAGACTTCGTCTCGGACACTTCGGACATGCTATCAGGAGGGACCAGTCCCTGGAGAAGGACATCATGCTTGGTGAAGTGGAGGGTTTATCAAAAAAGAGGATGATCCTCAACAAGATGGACTGACACAGTGGCTGCAACAATAGCTCAAGCATAGCTAAGGATTGTGAAGATGGCACCGGACCGGGCAATGTTTTGTTCTGTTGTACATAGGGTTGCTACGAGTTGGAGACGACTTGACAGCAGCTAACAACAACAGCCAGGTCAAAGCTCCGAGTAGGTTAATGAAGGGTCTATTCTGTTAATTAATGTGAATTTTGGAAAAGTACTTAGGGATACTGTTCTCTCAAACAGTGTGCGTGGGGGGGAGATCTAAAACAAAGTTCAGGTCCCAGAAAATCAACCCATAAGTGTGACTTTGTCCATTAGTAGTCTCACTGATTTAGAATCAGGTTACTCCAGCCTCACCCCCAGCTCCCTTCCTCAGCCCTTAGCAATTTGTTTTTCCCTTAAAAGATTCTCATTTTACAGTCTCCTTTTGTAGATGCACATGATGTTCCACATTGGCTTTTATCAATACATGGGAAAAGAATCCTCTCTTGAAATATTCTTTACTGCTTTTTGAAAATATGGCTTTGGAAACACTACACTGGAATCTTTCTTATGTTTCTAGTGTATTGATTAGGTTCTTCCTGTACCACAAATGTGACTGAGTGCCTGGACTGGGAAGAATACTGAGAAAGACACTCAGCTGTGTGGTAAGATTTCAGGCCCATTAACGGGGGAATGATTAAATCAACTTTCGTGTATTTATATAATAGATATGATGTTGTTGTTGTTGTTAGCTGCCGTTGAGTTGGTCCCTGACTCACAGCAACCCCATGCATAGTGGAAGGAAACACTGCCTGGCCCTGCACCTGACTATGCCCATGATTGGTTGCAGAGTAGACCTGTGTGATCCATAGGATTTTCATTGGCTGATTTTTGGAAGTAGATCTCCAGGCCTTCTTTCCTAATAGATAACATAGCTAAAAATGACAAGATACAAAATAAATTCTAACGTGGTAGAGCAAGAAGATACAGTGTAAAATGTATAAAAGTATTTTTCATTTCATTTGTATAAAAAGCAGTCACCATCAGGGGTCACAATAGTGGGTCCCAGACAGAGCTGGAGAAAAATGTAGAACCAAATTCTAACTCACAAAAAAAGACCAGACTTACTCACCTGACAGAGACTGGAGAAGCCTGAGAATATGGCCCCAGACACCTTTTTAGCTCAGTAATGAAGGCACTCCCCAGGTTCATCCGTCAGTCAAAGATTTGACAGCCCCATAAAACAAAACAAGTCTAAAGGGGCACACCAGCCCAGGGACAAGGACTAGAAGGCAGGAGGGGACAGGAAAGCTGGTAATAGGGAACCCAAGGTCAAGAAGGGAGAGTGTTGACGTGTCGTAGGGTTGTTACCCAATGTCATAAAAACAATATGTGTACTAACTGTTTAATGAGAAACTAGTTTGTTCTATAAACCTTCTAAAGTACAATTTAAAAAAAAAAAACAGAAGAAAGAACAGTCCCAAAGCAATACTATCTCTTTTCCTTGTGAGTATACATAAATACATGCAAATGAATATAATAAGGTCTGAAAGATACATTCCTAAACCATACCACAAAAAGGAGAACAGAGGGTACCAAGAATGGGAGGGTCTTACAGGGGATTTTAGCCTTATCTGTATTTTATTGTGTACAAGAAACATATTCATGAATTTCTTATGTAATTAAAAAGAAGTAGAATAATAATTTCAGCTTTAGGAAAGGCCACAGTAACCCCCAAATATGAGACTTCCACTTATTTCTTGGTGCACTCAATCCCTTAGGAGTTCCTGGGTGGCACAGATGGTTAAGTGCTCAATTACTAGATGAAAAGTTAGCAGTATGGACCCCCCGGGGTGCCTCAGAAGAATGGCCTGGTGATTGGCTTCTGAAAGGTCACAGCCTTGAAAACGCTGTGGAGCAGTTGTACTCCGCACACATGGCGTCGCCCAGCAACTAACAACAACACAACAATCCATAATCCCTTACTACCTTTTATTCACTGAGTCAGAATTAAAATGTAAATTTTCCTGGGATAGGTAGCAAGGAGAGCTCAACTCCCAGTAGAGTGTAAACGAGTGACAGCATTTTCTTGAAATCAAGTTTTGTTTGGGAGATGGCAGGGCTGCAAACTCAGAGCTGAGGAAGCCTCATTTGTGCTAGGGGTGTGATACTCATAGCCAGCTTTGTAATTTCCTATGGTGGGTTGGGGGTGGGGGTACCCTGGCTAAGGGTTCAGTCTTTGAGGGGAGTTCTACCAGCTTTTTGTTTTATTTTTTTATATTTGCTGGATTGCACACCTAGAGTCTTAGCCAGTCAGCTAGCCTCTTTGGTAAATTCTGAGAGTTCAGACAGATCAAATACTTCTGGGAATTCCAAGCAAAACAAAACATCAAGCCAAGAAACAGCCTCAACTGCAGTGGTGACATTATGTCTCATTATTAATGACTTTATTTGTGAATTCTTATGATAAAGAATGTAAATTATATTAGATGAAATACAGTCAAGAAAATCGAAACCTGCCATTGCTGGTGGTTAGCACCAGGCTGCCAGAGGACCCGGCCTATGGGGATTTAGTGTGCAAATGACTCGGCCATAATGCAGTAGCCCTACATGCTCTGTGTACTTGCTGCTGGCTCAAGGGCGTGCTGGCTTCAGCTCTGGCCTCCGCTGGTTGAGCGGGGATATATGTTAAGTGCATCTGTACTGTGGGTTTTTTATTAGATTGCTGACCTGGGGAAAATGAAGAAATTGGGAAATTGGGTAAAAATCTGGGCTGGGTTGTAAGGAAAAGCAGGGTCTAGGGATAAGGCAGGAAAGTAAGATGAGATGGTCCAAGGAAGAAGGATGTGAAGCAAAGGGGTAAAGGAAGTTCGGGTGGCTGCAGAGGGTCTGGAAGGGAAGAAATCAAGAAGAAGATAAAGTAATGCTCTCCTCTTCCCCAGTGCGTCCTAGACCTAGAAAGGTGTTCAGATGGGGCTTCACTGCATTCCTCAGGTTATCTTCAGCTTAGGTCCTGTTCTCCTCTTCCCCTCCTTTATCACTGTGATGGTTGTGCATCAATTTGGCTAGGCTATTGTGCCCAATTGTTTGCTCAAACATTAGTCTAGATGTTGTGTGGTTAGCATTTAAATCAGATGGCCTTAAACAAAGCAGATGAGAGAGGGCCTCCTCCAATCAGCTGAAGCCCTTAAAAGAAAAAAAGGAGATTTTTCCCTAGGGTGTATTCTCCCTCTAGACTATAAATAGACTTTTGCCAAAATTCCTTCACTCTTCCTGTTGCCTGGCCTATGGATTTTGAAACAAGTGACTGCAGGGGTCTCCAGCCTGTTACTGACCTACAAATTTTGGGCCTTCCAGCCCCTCTACAATTTTGTGAGCCAATTCTCAAAATAAATCTTTCCTTTCCCTGTCTCTCTGTCTCTGTCTCTCTCTCTCTCTCTCCGTGTGTGTGTGTGTGTGTGTGTGTATCTTACTGGTTCTATTTATTTTCAGAACCTTAAGACAGTCAGACTATCAAGAACCAAACTTGTTGCTGTCGAATCAATTCCGAATCATAGTGATTCTATAGGACAGAGTAGAACTGCCCCATAGGGTTTCCTAGGCTGTAATCTTTATGGAAGCAAACTGCCACATCTTTCTTCCGAGGTGGGTTCAAACAGCTGACCTTTCAGTTAGCAGCCAAGTGCTTAACCACTGGGCCTCCAAGGCTGCTTCTAAGACAATCACCACGACCTCAAAGCTACTTAAATAACCATTATATTCTAGGTGAATCCCTGGATGTCACAAACCGTTAAGTACTAGACTATTAGCTGGAAGGCTGGCAGTTTAAACCCACCCAGAGGTGCCTCAGAAGGCAGGCCTGGTGATCTACTTACAAAAGGTCACAGCCTTGAAAAAAACCCTGTGGAGCAGTTCTATTCTGCACACATGGACTTGCCATGAGTCAGAATCGATTCAACAACAACGATAAATACTCTGAGTGGCCACAGCTTCTTTCTGTGTGAGCCCAATTGGAAGACTAGTGCCCTCGCTCCACTTTGAACTATATTGCCACTTTCCAGCTCCTCCTAGGTAGACATTAAAGCTGCCTAAAACAGGGACCCTTTATGACTTTTGTGGGTTCTTGGCACTTGACTTTGTAGGCCTCTTCCTCCATAAAACAATGCTAAAAATTGTGTTTTTTGATTGTGTTGGTATGAAGACAACATACAATATTAAAATACTTTCTTCAATCTGAAAGTTCATTTTTTTCTTCTGATTTTAAACAAATTAGGACCTTTTTGTGGGCCTCTAAAAGTACTATGGGCCCTGGGCACTATGCCTCCTGTGCCTGATGGGGAAATCAGTACTGGCCAAAAATGAGTAGCCCCTTATTTGTTTTCTGCTATAAAGAAATTTAGTCTTGCTTTATAAACTTTCCAGGAACCCATAATCTGACTTTTCTCTGATTTCACTTTTCCTGCTATTCTCTTTGCAGTCCCCTGCTCAGGAAAAAGAGCAAGGCATAAACAAATTTTAAAATCAGAATTAAGTGGCCTTTGAATCTCAACGGGTATGTCAATGCAAGACAGAAAGTTAACTGCCTTTTGCTGAATAATTACTTGTGCCATTCTCATTTAATTCCTATAAATCTCTGCCAGTTTTAAAGGATGACCTAACAAAAGGCCTAGACATGTTAAGTAACTTGCTGGAGGTCACATAACTGAATAAAGTCAGAACTAAGCTTCAAGCCCGGTCTATCTGCCCCCTCTGCTGTGTTTGCTGTCCCCTTTGCCTGGAATATTCTTCCCTCTGATCCTAGCTGGCTCCTTCTTTCCTTCAGGGCTCAGGTTATGGGGAACCACCTCAGGGGACAACTGCTAGATCATTCTTGATCATATCACACAATTGCAGTGCCCTGCATTGTACTTAGCAATGATCTAACAATCTTCCTTTTTTTTTCTTATATATGTATTTATATTGTCTGTCAGTCTGTCCGTTTCTCCCTATCCCTAGCCTCCACTCCACTACATGAACTCAATGACAGCAAGGATCTTGTCTCTCTTGTTGACTATGTGCAATAAACATTTGCTGACTGAATGCTAATCCAAAGCCTGTGTGCTCATAACCACCATGCTACACTGTCTTGTTGGAAGGCTTTCTTTTCCCTTTACTCAGATCTGATACAACTCAGCACATTTCCAGTTAAGGTAATGTGACTCACTGAATACAAGTTGTCTTAGTCATGGAGTGCTGCTATAACAGAAATACCACAAGGGATGGTTTTAACGAAGAGAAGTTTATTTCCTCACAGTCAAAGTAGGCTAAAAGTCCAAATTCAGGGCATCAACTCCAGGGAAAGGCTTTTTCTCTCTGTCAGCCTTCTTCTCTTCAGTGTTCCCCCGGACTAGGAGCTTCTCTGTGCAGGGATCCCGGTCCAAAGGACGCACTCTGCACCCGGCACTGCTTTCTTGATGGTATGAGGTCCCCCTATCTCTCTGCTCACTTCTCTCTTTTATATATCAAGAGATTGCCTCAGGACACAATCCAATCTTGTAGACTGAGTCCTGCCTTACTAACACAACTGCCACCCATCCTCCCTCATTAACATCATAGAGGCAGGATTTACAACATATAGGAAAATCACACATTACCAGGAATCATGGCCCAGCCAAATTGATACACACATTTTTTGGGGGGAACATAATTCAATCCATGACACAAGTATAGGCTCAAACTTCACAGGCTTCATGATTTTTGAGAAATTGCTTAACCTCATTGTGACTTGATTTTTTGACAAAACAAGAATGACAATATAATACTTCCCACTCTAAATACAAGAAATAATAGAAAAAGTAAAATGTACCTTTATGGTGTATAAATGATTAATATTAATCAAGGTTAAGACAGCACAATCAGTGCTGATGTCATTGACTAAGATCAGGTAAAAGCTCACTGTCAACATTATTCAATAAAAAGTATTACAGTAAGCAGTGAGCTCTGAGATTGCCCATTAAGAGGTGCTTTCTGGAGAGAGCACTGAGAAGCCAGAAAAAAACAATGACTCAGCTGGTATTACTCACCTCTGATGCAAAGAGCTTTGGGCTCAGCGTGTTGATTTCACATCCAATGTTGACGTCATTTGATGCTACTCAACAAGGACGATTCCTGTGGCCTGATGCTCCTGTCCATTTGGGAGGCAAGACTCTCCAAAGAATTGGATAAAATGAAAACTGAGAGATTTGGGGGTTTATATAATAATAGCTACATAATTTTACCAAGTCTGATAGCTAGACACCAGAACTTCTCTGCTCAAAATATTCCTTCTGTGTCAAAAGGGTAAGATGAGAATCAGAGCCTGGGCAGGCACTTCCATAAACAAATTTTGGAGTCGAGATGGGAGCTCTGCATAGCTGGGGAGCAACCTGGCAATGATGCTTTCATGGTAGAAAACATCTCCAAGTTCCAAGGCTGCTGTGTTGAGAATAAGTGCCTCATGGCTGCTGAAGTTTTACTTGCATAGTCACTGCCGTCCCAAGGTCCAAGTCACTACTTTGCAAAGCACTTTGGAACAAATAGGGTCTAATTCTGCTCCAGGGTAACAGTTGCTGATAAATTTTTTAGGCTGTAATTTCCTCTTGTTTCATGGGGGATTTACATGTGTAATTGTTTGGCAATCATATCAGAGTATATACAGAGCAGGTTATTTTCCAGTGAAACATATGCATCTATGTATATCTGACTCACCAGAAATAACTGTCTGTAACTGGTATCTTCAAAGAAGTTGGCCAGCATTAAGCAGGCAGCAATGTTGGCAGGTGCCTTTTAAGTCTAAAGAGCTTAACTGAGGAGGATGTGACTTCTCTTTACAGTCAGATTGGAAAGCCCCCTGGCAGTGGTCTGGCCATTCTCTGCTTGCCCTGCTTACAGCAGAGCTCATACTTTTTATTCTTTAAAAGAAGGCTTGTGAAATTGTCTGCATCAGCATGAATCCCAGTGCTCATTACTGTATCATCCCCAAGCCTCAGCTTCTTTATTCAGAGTGGTTAGGGCATCGACACACTTGGGAATCACGGGTGTATATTTTGCATAGGAGTCTTGTATTTTATAAATTAATTCATCAGAAGAAAATGTGCTTTGGTGACTGATTTTTTTTTTTTTTTTTTTTTTGGAAGGAAATTCAATGTCTCATTAGAGATTATCATAGTAGCTTAATGTAATTATGTATGTCAGTCTGAATGACATTTGACATTATGGCTTGAGAATTCTCTCCAAATGGGACATAACTTAGGAAAATGACAAACCCAGACAAGCCTTTGTTTCATTTTTCTTTTTCTCAAACAGAAATGCAGGTAGATCAGGAATTGGAGAGATAAGAAATTGTGAGATTTGCTGGTTTCTCATTAGTAGCTGACCCATTACTAACAGTTCTCTTGTTTAATGTTATTACTTAGTGGTGAAAAATAAAACAGTTAAAACCCATGTTTTTCTTTATTTACTTGTTTAGGAGGTGTATCTGAAGCAAAAGTACATGTCACAAAAGGTTTGACCTAAAAATCAGTCCAGTTTTAGTCGGCAGGCTGAAAAAAACAAACTCGCTTATGTAAACATGTTAATGTATAGAGAATTACTTGGTTCCACTAAAGGTACATCGTTACTTAAAAAGTTCCCCATTCATTCAAAAGAGGCCTCTTGAATTGTTTCATAGCTTCACTGAATTTTTGCCAGTCTAGAATTTCCACCAGCACCTTCATCTCCTCTCTTACCAGTCATTTAGGCGTCTCCTCTTTCACTTTTACTTATGTTTATGAAGTAGGTCTAAAGGTTTGCTGTGGTTAAAGCCAACCAAGGACCAAAGCAAAGATGAACCAGTACAAAATTCAGTAAGTATTTGAGATACGTGTGGTACAGTAACTTTGACTTAAAGCCATAGTATAGTCGACTTGCTTAGTGACCTTGGGAAAAATCATTTAAAATCAATATCTCTAGTGCTATCATCTGTCTGTCACTGTGTCTGCTCAGAGCTCCTTCCGAACAGCAACTGCAAATTATACTTTCTCCCTGTCCTGCACAATGCCCCACACAGGCCTTGCATATAGTACTCAAAAAAACCAAGCCCACTGCCGTGGAGTTGATTCCAACCCATAGCAACCCTGTAGGACAGAGTAGAACTGCCCATGGGATTTCCAGGGCTATAATCTTTATGGAAGGGCCACATAAACCAGAGACTTCATCAACCTGACACCAGAACTAAATGGTGCTCGGCTCACACTAGTGACCCCCCTGATAGGGAACACAACAGAAAGTCCTTGACGGAGCAGGAGAAAAGTGGGGTGTGAAACTCAAACTCTAGTAAAATGACCAGACTTAATGGTTTGATTGAGACTGGAGGGATCCTGGATGACATGGCCCCCAGACTCTCGGTTAGCCCCAAACTAAAACCTTTCCCAAGGCCAGCTCTTCAGACAAGGATTAGACTGGACAATGGAACATAAAATGATACTCGTGAAGAGTGTTCTTCTTAGCTCAAGTAGATACATGAGATTAAGTTGGCAGCTCCTGTCCAGAGGTGAGATGAGAAGGCAGAGAAGTTTAGGAGCTGGATGAATGGATACAAGCAATCCGGGGTGGAAAGAAAGAGTGTGCTGTCACAGTATAGGGACAGCAACTAGGGTCACATAACAATGTATGTATAAATTTTTGTATGAGAAACTAACTTGAATTGTAAACTTTCACTGAAAGCACATCAATTAAAAAAAAAAAAAGGAGAAAAGGAAAATCATTATGGAAGCAGACTGCCACCTTCTCCCGCAGAGTGGCTGGTGGGTTCAAACCACTGAACTTTCAGGTAGCAACTAATCGCGTAACCACTGTGCCACCAGGGCTCCTTCTTGCATGTAGTTGGAGTTCAATGACTGCAAGACAATGATGTTAATTCTTAAAAAAATACTTATTCTGTGCTTCAGGCTTACCTTTATTTCTTAGCAATAGTAAGAGTACAAAGATTTCTCTTAACAGGTAGATCTAGCTTAGAACACTAAACAGATTAAAAAAATTTTTGGCTATTTTGATTAATTAAAATTTAAATATAACCAGAAAACTTGCACCTTTAGGACTTCTATTATAGATGATGTGATACAGCAGCCAAAATCCATTTGTAAACAAATTCATATCAATTTCTTTTTCATGTCCACATGTATTTTTAAGAATTATGTTTGCTTAAAATAGGCTGAGACCTATGTAAGCCAACATCTTATTCCACCTATTTATAATTCATTTAGAAAAGTCCATTAAAGATAGCGGAAAAGAAAGAAGATATGTCTGGTTCAGAAGTTCACCTCCCTGGCATCCCAGGAAAGAGACCCTTGAACTTGCTAAGCCTCCTAACTTATATCTCCTTTGTTTCATACTGGAGTCCCTGGGGGGTGTGAACAGTTAACTTGCTGGGCTGCTAACCAAAGGTTGGAGTTTCATGTCCACCTAGAGGTGCCTCTGAAGAAAGGCCTGGTGATCTACTTTTGGAAAATCAGCCATTGAAAACCCTTTGGATCACAGTTCTACTCTGATACACATGAGGTCACCTTGAGTTGGAGGTTTTTTTTTGGTTTGTTTGTTTCATAGTAAATCAGACTGCCTTGAGACTCAAAGGGGAGATGAGAGTGTATTGCACTTGCTTTAGAAAGACTTGTGACGTGATGTTTAATGTGCTGTAGGATCAGGGACATAGTACTTAATCTGCTGTGCACCAACATATTTAACTATCCAGGGACATTACTAGTTATCCCTGAGAATATCAATAGCTTCTCTGGTGGATCTCTGCTCCAGCTTAAAGCCAAATTGTCTCCATGGATACAGAGGGGCTTTGGACAATGACTTTGCTGAAAACACACCTTGGACCTGTAGGTTTGTCTCTTGAGGGCTGGATTCTCTTCTCACCAAGTTCTCTGGAACATGCTGTAAAGCTCTTTTGCTACAAGATACCATTATTTCAACAAGATCAACTTTAGGATTTGCCTCAACTGATAACCTTTGCGAAAATTTAGCTTTTAAGTAAATACCATAAAACATTTTTAATGCCACTTTAGCGTGAGAGAAGGTCCTCTTCAATGTGGGTGGCCAAATTGCGCTGAAAGTACTTTTCTCTGAGCTCTGAAATGGGGCATGTGGAAGTGATTGTCAGGGGAAGGAGCAGCTGCAGACACAGGGTGAAGATTCTGTAGCAATACCCAAAGACAGTGCTGGAAGCCACAGAACAATGGAAGTTCTGTTGTCCAGGAATGTATTCTCACACAGTGGTTTCCTGAATACCCCAAGAGACTGAGGCGGTAAAAGGCTGAAGGCCAGACTACAGGGATACCTTTGCTATTCTGTGTGGACAAGATTCATTGCTCCCTAGGGATTTTTAACTTAATGTGCAACATTCATTCATGGACAGTCTTATTAGATAATGTTAGCATGAGACATGAATCCTATATGTGAAGGCATATATATGAGTTTGAATAATGAACATCCCAACCTTGGAAAATGTGTTGGAAGTGTAAAAATAAAGCCAAACAGGAAAAAAAAAAAAAAAATTGGATCAGGTTGTGATTGAGTGGTTACAAAGCCTTGCAATTTTACTACAAATGTATAATGCAGTCCTGTTATGAGAGACAAACTAAACTGAGAGCCTCTTGCATCAAAATCACTCGGAAATGTTTGAAGTCTAAATAATTGATTGTTGTTGCTAGCTGTCATCGAGTCAATTCCGACTCATGGCAACCCCATGTTTGCAGTGCAGAACTGCTCCATAGGGTTTTCAAGGATGCAGAGGCTAGAGAGGAAGGGGCTGAGGGGGGCAATTTCCCCCTGGCACAAGTCGAAGAAGGCCCCAGATGAGGTGTGGAATGACATTCTGAGGCACCACAAATATGAAAGGTGCCTGATTGAAGCAGCCAGACAAGAGGAGGGGAGACATTTCTGCTGACATGTCACCAGTCTTTTAGCTACTAGTCAATTGCTTAACCATCTGCGCTACGCTGGGATTCCGAATAACTAGTCAACCAAAAATCAAAGCTGTTGCCATTGAGTCTATTCCATTCAGACTTATACTGACCCTATAGGGCAGAGTAGAACTGCCCACAGGGCTTCCAAGGCTGTAATCTTTATGGAAGCAAACTGTCACATTTTTCTCCCATGGAACAACTGGTGGATTTGAACCCCTGACTTTCTATTAACAGCCGAACATTTAACCACTGCACCCCAGGGTTCCTTTCTGAATAACTAGCAATAGGCTAAAAATGGCTACCTAGATTCTGGGTGTCAATGACCAATGTCATCAACTCACCCTAGTTTTTTTTTTCACTTCAGACTGTTTCGGGTGCTGGGCAGACATGTCTGGACTCAGATCATACACTCACTCATGGTGATGTTTATTTTTCTTTTTCTTCAAATTATCCTTGCAGCTAAAATTCTGTTGCACTGGGTCTAAGATGGGAAAATGGCTGCTCCTGCTATCCCTCTGGAGAGCTGAATGTGCAGATGGGATCTATTAGTTGTGTTTTAAGCTTGAGAGATTACCTTCCCTTTACCTTGAAGGTAAAACTTTCCTCTCTAATAATCCACAGAGTGGTTTTCTTATCTGCAATTTAGATTACTGAGGCTGTCTTGGGACCTTTGCAAAGCCTGCTGTGTTGTTTTAGAACTGGGTGTCTAGTTATACATCTGAATATTTCTCCTCTCTTCCCACTACTTTATGGACCATATTTTCCAAGTCCAATTTTAAGACAAGAAGTGGGTTAACCCTAGCATAAATCAGAGAGGGACAATTGCTAAAAAGATGCTTTTATTTAACCACTGATGTTAGCATGGCACTTAAAATGGGAAGGTCTTTAGAATTATTTTAGGTTGTAGAATAAAAACAGACACACCAAAGGGAGATTTGCCAATTGTATAAATACGTAGGCGTTAAGCCCCTTTTACATAAACCAAATATAAATGGAAAGACAATGAGTAAACCGTGCATATAAACAGACAAGGCCCCAGTGGATAAGTCATTAAGATCTGACAGCAAGGACCATATATCTTTAAAACTCTCAGCTTTTCGACTCTAGTAGTGTGTTATTTGTCCCAGGTTCACAGTTCACTCCTTCCACTCAACATCCTCTTTGGCACTGTTCAGTTTGTCTGCTGTCTACACATTTGGGCTCTTGGCAAGTGTAGATGCTCTCAACAAGAATAACTTTTGAGTATTCCTCAGACCCCTGATGGTCTCAGGTTGTATAAAACAAGGATTTGTAGCTCTTTGGGAATATAGCTCTGTTTGAAGCAAAATATCTTCTCACTTCTTTCCACTGTTTACACGTGGGGAGCTAATCCCAGAGCAGGGAGAGGAGGTGAGGGCTTTCTTTCCTGCAGCACCAGCACACAAGTGATTTTCCCAGAGGCTTGGGGAGTGGGCATGCGAAATTAGAAAGCTAGTAGATGGTCTCTCAGCTCATCTACTTGAGCAAATCCTGAGCTGTGTTTTTCTGATGTAAAATAGTCTCAAGTAAATACAAGTAAGGGATGCCACTTGTTTTTCAGTATCAAATGAAATGACATGTGAAATTATTGTAAAACTGTAAATCACTGTACAAGATTATTACTGTTAGGGGGAGAGGGGAACTATACAAATTGAGTTGAGAAGCCACTATCTCAGGGTGATTGTAAGTTAGAAATCACTTAAGTTCTTAGAAAATGTGTTTGTGCAGTACTGAGCAAAGCTTTATTCTTCCCTTAATGATCTAGCCACACAATGCCTGAAGTTAGTTAGTTTTAGTCAACGTATATTAAACTACCATTCTGCTGCTAAGATCTCTGGAGTTGTTAAGTTTCTCATCCTGTCACGGAAGGCAATATTGCTGTGAATGGTGCTCACACCCCGAGCTCCTAGCCCATAGTATTTTTGACTACTTTGGTGTGCAAGGACACATGCTGTGACAAGTGTGTTGTTGGTTTGCACGGAGGGGCCGGGAGCCCAGCAGGGAGCTGTGAACATAAAGGCTAGTGAATGTTATGGCAACTCCCAGTACAGCTGGCCATCCGGTGGCCTTGCTGTGAGTGATTGCCAGACAAGCCCTCTAAAGCGGTAGCTATTTACAAGAAGAAGGTGAAATATTCTGCTCTAGCAAGGACAAGCTGCAGCACAATACGTTACAAAAGGGTCGAAAGGCAGGGCACTTTACCTTGCTTGGAATTATTCAAGAGGCTCAACAGCTTTGCATAGCAACAGAAGGCTTACTGACAGGAGTTAAACGCTTTGGGAAGAAGAGGGCTATTCTCTGGGACAGTCACACACGAAGTCATTAGCCCCCTGCAGGAATGTGTGAAATTATCCTGTATTGGGGGCTGAGTTAACTTGTGTGGCCCTATTGAGGCCATTTCCCCCCCTCTGATCTTTTTTCCATATTATTAGTGGGTTTGGGGCACCCAATCACCAAAACAGTTGAGGCCCCAGCATTGTTTTCATTACTGGTGGCCTCTCACTCCCCTCCATGCTACTGTGATGGTAAATTGCGTAGTTTAGCTGCTGTGAAAACCCCAGTCCCTACATCCTGCTGGGAAGTAATTTCCCATAAATCTTCTCACTTGGAGTTAAGGTTTGGGAGGAAATGCTGACCACCTCTATCCCCTCCTCTCTTCCTCACTCTGTGGGGAGGAGGCGAGGACGAAGAGTCACCATTGCTTCTTCTCCACAAGGAGAACTCTTGTATGAAAATTTGACATTCATGAGAGTCAATTTTAATTTAATGGAGAGAAATGAGGAGAGTCTTTCATAAGTGACTTGTTCATAACCATCTGGGCTGTTCTAACAGTGTAACCTTGTACAAACCACTTAGCCTCGGAGTCATTTTGTGTCTACACTCACTCCAACTAGTTGCCGTCCAATTGATTCCAACTCAAAGCAACCCTATAGGACAGAGTAGAACTGCCCTGTAGGGTTTCCAAGGAGCAGCTGGTGGATTCGAACTGCCGACATTTTGGTTAGCAGCTGAGCTCTTAACCACTGTGCCACCAGGGCTCCAGATACCCACTAGAGGAAGCAAAAATGAATTCCTAGGGGGAGATGCCAACTGAACAACAAAGGATTCTACTATCTGGTTAGTGTCTTGGGTTGGCTGGGTAAATATCAAGTATAAAGGAAAAGCAAGGAGTTGGAAATTATATAAACGTGTATTTAGGTGCTAACTCTGGGTGCTTTTTTAGCAGAGCAGTATCACAGAATTAATTTACACTTCCTGTTTGAACACTAGTTTCCCTGTCTGTAAAATGGAATGAATAATGTTGTTATTAGTTGCTACTGAGTCACCCTCCAACGCATGGCGACCCCATACACAACGGGATCAGACCATTGTGATCCATAGGGTTTTTGCTGGCTGATTTTCTGGAAGTAGATCACTAGGTCTTTCTTTCCAGTCCATCTTAGTCTGGAAGCTCTGCTGAAACCTGTTCCGTTATCATAGCAAAATGCAAGCCTTCACCTTCAGACGGGTGGTAGCTGACGTGAGGTACCTTGACTGGGAATAAGTCTGGGTCTCCCACATGGAAGGCGTGAATTCTACCACTGAACCACTGTCCCCTGAATAATGCCTACCTAACAGAAAAAAAAACAACTGAAAACAGCTCTAGATACTATGAATAGGGGAGCCATTAAATAAATTACGGTACATCTATAGGATGATTTATTATACAAACTTTAAAAATAGATAAAGCCATATGTGCTAATGTGGAAAGAGATCTAAAAATATCAAATGGATCAAAGCAAGATGTGAAACAACGTGTATATTAGAGTTCCTTTTGTGTAAACAAATAAAAGAATTTTACATAGGTGCCCATGCATCCTAGTATGTGCATAACAACTGGTGGGGAGGGGAATCATAAGAAACACTTAAAAGTTAGATTGAGGGAGAGAGATGGAAGGTTGAGTATGAGAAGGCTTGCACTTTTTATTTTACACTTTTCTCTGTTGTTTGAATATTCTAGTCAGATTCATCTATTACTTTCATGTTTTAAACATTAACAGAATTTATTTGCATAGTGAGATTATGGACCTCTTTTTAACAATATTTTTCTAGATTAAAAATAAAAATCTTTGAGATTGGTGTGGAAATTATACTAAATAACATGTATAAAGTACCTAGCACATAGAAGGGGTTTGATTAATATTAGTGCAACTAGACCGAGAAAGAAAATGCTAGATCTTTTTTATCTCCTTTTTCTTTTCGTTTTGTTTTTAGATACTGTAATTTAGATAGCGATGATTACTATCGTTAGTGTTGTTGATGTGTGCTGGCGAGTCAATTCCAACTCCTGGCAACCCTGTATGACACAGTAGAACTGTCCTGTAAGGTTTCCTAGGTTGTAGTCTTTATGGGAGCAGATCGCCAAGTCTATTTTCCCATGGAGCCACTGGATTGGAACTACTGACCTTTTGGTTAGCAGCTGAGCACTTAACTTGTGTGCCACCAGGGCTATTTTACTATCTATTAGATACTATTTATTATTTTTATTACTATTTTTTAGATAATATGTACTATCTAGCTGGTTCTCTGTCATTTTTGGTTCATGGACATGACTATCCTGGGGATGTGGTAAAATGTTACTGGATTGGTAGTAGCACCTAATTCGCTAATAATTGTCATGTAGGGCAGATGAGAGTTTTCCTAGGTGATATCTCAGGTCCTTTTAAGCTCTAAACTTGCATGTCCATTTGCTGATGAATCTGATGTAGCTGGAAAGCAGGAGTGTGAAGTGGTAGACATGTAAGGCATGTAAGGGAAGGAAATCATTTTCTAAAACAACCCTAAGTTGCTACAATTTGCACAGACATTGTCTCATTCATTCTGCTTCTCAAGCAGGAAGTTTAAGCTACTTCTTCCAATGAATCCACTGAAGCAAGTTCTACTATTATTATAACAGGCTGCTAAGTTTTATATTTTTCCTCCAAGGTGGATTTTGTTGACATAGTTTTATCTTTTCGATAATTTGTTTTAAATCTAAACAGCAAAGTAAATGCTTTTGGATTCATATTTATTTCCTACTAGTTGGCATATAGAAAATCAATTCCTTTTTCCAGAGCATTCCGTAGTAGGAAACAGGCCTGTACAACAGTGGAGGCCTACCCTGTTGTGTATGGGTGGGTATATATATATGTATGTATGTATGTGTCTATCTATCTTTTTAAAATAAAATAAACCATATGGTGCAGATTCCTGTGGGGCCTCCACAAAGAGCAGGGTACATGACAACTAGTTGCCCTATCCAAGGGAATGGCCTGCCCCCATCTTCCTTTTAAGCAGTCAATCATTCAATCATAAATCAACCGGTGCCTTTTTTTTTTTTTAAGCTCCTAATGTATGTGCTTTCTTCTAATCTTGATAATTGTTTCTGGCAGCTGGGTGAACTTGTGTAAGTGGCTACTAGAAGCTGGGAAAGGCTTTGTCCCCTCCCTGAGGCCTGCCCCCGCTTCCCCTACAGAGCAGGGGTGTGTAGCAGTAAGTCATGGGCCTGGAGGACCATGTTCTCTGTTGCCATAGCCACTTCCCAGCATGTCCAAGGACAAGCCTCCACAACCACTGTGAGACCTCATTAGAAACTGGGCAGTGTGTGACCTCAAGTCTAGAATCACTTTATAAATACCAGAGCCTTGGCCTTTCTCCTTAATGCAGTTTTGTCTGATGAGGAGTGGAGCTAATCTGGGGCCAATAGACCAAATGTGTTCTTAAAATTGAGAAATAAACACACTAGTATTTAAAACACCATTTATGGGACCAACAAACAAAATCATAACAATGCTAAGGGAAACAATAACAATATTGTTTTATAACAAAAATAATATGAACAAATCACTGATGTAATTTTTCCATTCTTATAATCATTTTATGGCCAGAATTTTTGTATTTTTTTTTTCCCAATGTAACATAACTTTGTGAACATTTTTTCATCTTACTTTGTGGGCTTCGTAATTAGTTACACTAAATTTTAAAGAAAAATAAACATGGCTGTCTTTAGGCCCCCTGGGAACTCGTACTCAGGGCATATGAAATGATAATGAAATATCTCTTATTTTGATTACTGACTGTATTTTAGTTATGATAGTTTGCCACTTCCATGAGTCCTGGATTTCATTTTATTTTTCTTCAAAGTATGTCTATTAATGTCTTTTCTTCTCTCTGTGCAATGTCTTCTTGAGTCGAGCAGTTGCTTGTCTCTTTCTCTTGTCAGCCAGGGGACTTGTTCCTCATTAGTAGGAAGTAACATCCCTCAAGGAGTTCCTGTTCCTGGGTACTGCAAATTGTTAAAAAGCTTGGCTGTTACCTGAAAGGCTGGAGGTTCAAGTCCACCCAGAGGCACCTCAGAAGAAAGGCCTGGTGATCTACTTTTAAAAAATCAGCCATTGAAAACCCTATGTAGCACAGTTCAACTCTGATACACGACGTGTGTTCGCCATGAGCTGGAATTGACCTGAGGGCAACCGGTTTTTAACTTCCCACCACCCGTCTGTCTCACCAGGCACCTGATAAGGGGCCTCAGGTAGGACTTCTCCTTAACCTCTTCACTTCCTCCCCCAAAGTCATTCTAAGAACTCCCATCTCTGAGGAAATGAGACTATGTTTAATTCAAGGAGTGCTGATAAGTATGTGGAAGTCTGAAAATGCACCTAGAATTCAGACAGAATCACATCAAAAGACCTTTTTCCGTATTCTCTTGATTCCTGAATGTAGGAAATTCCAGTGACATTGATTCTCAGTCAACTTTGGAATGGTTCAAGAGGAAGCGGAGTTACTACTGAATTTTTGTTGTTGCCGTCGAGTCGATTCTGACTCATGGTGGCCCCATGTGTGCAGAGTAGAACTGCTCCATAGGGTTTTCAAGGCTGTGACCTTACAGAAGCAGATCTCCAGTTCTGTCTCCCAAGAAGCACTTAACAGTTTGTACCACCCAGGAACTCTGACTACCGAACAGACACAGGGAAATCTCCATTTTCATGCTTGTCATCTTGCTCTGTGATTCTCCCCAGCAAGAGCCCTGCTGACTGGCTTTAACGGTGTGAGGTCTCAGATCCTTGGGAGAAGAGATGTGCATCTGGGCAGAAGCTGTGTTGTGGGGGCAGAACTCCCACAGCTGGCCTGGGTGCCCTTCCCCAACATTGCCAGCAGCTCACATATTCTCAGAGGCAATGCCTGACAGAGTGAGGGCTGGTGGCCGCTTTCCAACAAAGGACCCTCCTCATAGGCACAGCAGTGCTGTCTGTCTGTGTGGCACCTGTTAGCTACGCGCAGCGGGACTGTCTGTCACTGCTTGGAGCCCGCCTGCTGCTGAGAGATGAAGACCGTCTCTCAGAGCAGGAGGGAGCCTGTGGGAAACCTTGGACGTGGTTGGTTGCTACAGCTTGCCTATGGGGGTCCTGTACCACACCCAGGGAGAGGAATTCCTTGGACTGTTGGACACAGAGCAAAGAAAAATCCTTTCAGAGGCTAACCATACCTAATAAAACTAGGAGCTCCATTTGGCTAGCAAATGGACCGTCATCAGACAGCAAAAGGAAGCAGGATTGTTGGAAACATGGACAAAACTTTCAGGTTCTATGGCCCTGGGTCACATCAGAGCAGAACAAGCAGTAATGGCAACAGCATTTCTAATTAGAGGTCACACTTTTATTTGAGTCAGCTGGTGAGAAGAAGAGGTTTTTTTTTTTTTCTTTTTTTAAATTTTTCTTGGTTTGATTGTTTTCAGCTTATAAAACAAATTCTATTTTCCCTACAATTATGTGGAATTACTGCCTCCAAAGAAACATTTTGCATATGGATGTCCTCTGATCTGTCTTCCCCATGGGTCTCTCAGGCAGCCTGGGAGGGTCATCTGTAGTACAGCAGGGGTTGTTTGGCAGCAAGCTGACCCAGGCATTCAGATCACTAGTCTGTTTCGGGGCATAATCTGGCTGTATCTTGTAAGTAGCTACTTTGATCTCTTATAACAATAATCATACTTGTCAGAAAGTAGGGGAGGAAATCACAGCAAGTCAAAACTTTTGCTGAAAGATGAGATGTTATGATCTTCTGCTAATTATGTTACTGTAATTAAGCAGTTGGGGCTGATAGCTCAAAGTTCTCAGTACATAAAAATCAGCAGCCATTTTAGTTGAAATGCTACATCCTGTGACCTGTTTTTAATTGACTTCCCTCCTCCCTACTCTTCAAAGACGGGCTTTGCTCAAGCCACCAGCTTCTGACTTTGAAGCCTCCCTTGAAAAAGAGGGCAAAAACAAAAGGCCAAAAGTCAAGGGCTTTCAACTACATATGTTTTAGGCCAAATTTACAAATGTCTTTTTTTTTTTTTTTTTTTTAAGTTTTCCAAAAGGTTACTTTTAGCAAGCTCTTTGATCTGGAAAAACAAAAGCAGAAACCAAGACATCCCATATTGATCATGTTTAAAAAAATAATCTTAACAATTGGCCTAGTCATAAAATATCTGCTTTGCTAAGTTTTTTCTGAAGACTGAAGCTTAACATTTCTGATATGTACAGAATAACAGATAAACTTTTTTTTCTTCCTTTGATTTAGTTCTTTCATATACCATTATCACACAATGACCAATGGTTGGTTCTACCACCCTAGGTTGCATACAACATCGTGGATAAGACCTTCTCTGACCCTATAGACACTCCGTGTGGCTCAGTTACAACTCCATGAAGTACTCCTCATAGTGACTCTCCAGGGCACACAACATCTATCATCTATAACCATCTTACTTTATAATATTTATATTATGGGAATAAAATCCCAATAATTTGACATTAAATTGAATTTTTGATAAGCTCAGACACTCAAGGAGAATGCTTGCAAACCTCTGGATATGTGGGTATTCCAGCCTACCCCATGAGGAATATTTTGATAACAGACTCAGATAAATCTTAAACTTAAAAAAAAAAAAAAAATCCAAAGCAAAGGCTCACTGGAAACACCAACAAGACATGCAAAAGTATTAGTTTCTTCAGGGCTAGAATTCAATGCAGCTTATTTAGTTTGGTGTCCATCCATGGATCATCAAGTTGATGCTGAACCATGTTTCTATTTTGGCATGACCTTCTCCTTGTGACAGTGTTGCATGTCCCAGGTTCTGTAGACAGCAGCAAATCACATTTGCATAATCATTTTCTATTTAGAAAATTAAAAAAAAATTAAGTCTCACTTGAGTGCCGGGTGGTGCAAATAGTTAGCTTGCTCAGCTGCTGACCCAAATGTTGGCAGATTGAGTCTATCCAGAGGTGCCTTAGAAGAAAGGCCTGGCAATCTACTTCTAAAACATCAGCCATTAAAAACCCTACGGAGCACAGTTCTACTCTGACACACATAGGGTTACCATGAGTCAGAATCTACTCAAATGGCGATATGTGCTAAGTACTATTATTATCTCTATATGCTGAGATTCACAGAGACAATTTACCCTGGTTTAGTAAATACGTAAACCAGGATGAGATCTTTTGACTCCAGATATTTGTGCATAATATGCATTTCTTTTCACTCAGTGTATCTAGGCTTAATGTCCAAAGGTACAGGGAGGGGCAGTGCCCATCTTGTGCCCCTATTCTGATGTGGTAGTCCAAATCCTATGCACTCTTTATTCTAGGAAATGTGCAAGAGCAACACCACCCAAAATCACACTATGACATGAAAATTTATTTATTTAACATTTTTGAGCACCACTGTGTACCGGGCTGTGTGGTAGGCACTAAGGACAACATGAACAAGACAAAGCGTCAGTCTTCTTCTTGGGTAGGAAGAAATAGAAAATAGATGTGTGAGAATAAAGATAATGGCAGATAGTTATAAGCGTTACAAAGAAGGTAGAAAAAAGAAATACGTTACAAAGTGGCTGGGGGAGGGGGTAGGAAGTGGTGGTTTGGTGGTACGGGAGGTAGGATTTTTCGAAGGGTGGTCAGTATCAGCCTGCCTAAAGACACTGAGATTCATGTGTTTTATAGGTTCTGCACTGACCAACAAATGGATTTAGCTTGTGCATTGTATAAGATCTTTCATAGGGACTGGTTTTCATTTTACAGATGAAAAAGCTAAGACATACATCAAGAGACTTGGTTAAGGGTCTATCTTAGTTGGCTGGTGCTGCTATAACAAAAAAATACCACAGGTAGGTGGCTTTAAAGAGCAAGAATTTATTTTCTCACAGTTCAGGAATCTAAAAGTCTAAGTTGGCTCTACGGGAAGGTCCTTCTTTGTCTTTTTCAGCTTCTAGTGACTTCAGGCAATCCAGAAACGGGCTCGTAGATGTTCCTGCCTCCGTCATCACGTGGTGCATGTCTCCCTTCTGTGTGTATGTCTCTGCGTGACCGTCTTCCCTTTTATAAGAGATGACTCCTATAAATTTTATGTTAATGAGGCCACATACTTTAATAGGTGTGACCTCATTAACATTAAAAAAAGAAAACATTATTCCCAAACAGAGTCATATTTACAGGCACAGTGGTTAGGACTCCAACATACCTTTTTGGAGGACACAGCTCAACCCATAAGAGGTCACACAACTGATTTGCGCAGGGTTAGGGTCAGGATCTCAGTTTTCTGTCTCCCAGAACTGGTCTCCTTCTACCATACTGTAAAGTGTTTACCTCCAAGGGAGGTGCTCTCTCCACGTAGCAGCTCTGGCGGTCCTCCCTGCCAAAGGTCGGGGAAACCCAAGGAGGGAGACAAACATCAAGTTCCTGACAGCCCCAAGCCACATTCCCTGACAGCGCTCTCACCCTGAGGGTATGAGTGTGGACACAGTTTGTCACAACATTATAGGTTTGGAAAAGAGGAATCAAGCAGATTTTAGTCATTGCTGTAAAACTGCACAAGTGTGCGGTACTGTGCCTGGACTTCCCAGCACTCCAAGGGCTCTGTGTTGTGGTGATTCTTTGTGGAGAATTACAGACAAAGCATTTGGCAAGGTTGGAGCTTTCAGGCCACACGCGCCATGGAAACATAGGCAGGTCAGCTTAGACCAAAACATTCATTTGGTCTGATTCCTAACAGTTCTCCTCTGTCTCTGTGGCAGAAACCTGGAAACAAACTGGCTTCAAACAAATCCACTCCACCAAATGTATTAGACCTGAGACAGTCTCTCAGCCTGTTTTAGTACATTTCTGAGTCCTTGACTCTACCCTTGGAAAAGTGCTTTCATATGATTAAAAAGGTAAAAAAAAAATTTTTCTTACCATGGAAAGAATGTACACTCATGGTACAATTGGAAATTATTGAAGAATTTCAACTGAAAATTATTGAAGTTCCTCTAATCTGACCACCTGATAATGTTGTTGTACGGAGGCAGTGGTGGTCCAGTAGTAGAATTCCTGCCTTCCATGAGGAGATCCAGATTCAATTCCTGGCCAATACACATCATGCGCAGCCACCACCTGTCAGTGGAAATTTTTGTGTTGCTATGATATTGTACAGGTTTCAGTGAGCTTCCAGACTAAGATGGATGAGGAAGAAATGCTAGGTGTCTTAGTCATTTAGTGCCGCTATAACAGAAATACCACAAGTGGATACTTCAACAAAGAGAAATTTATTCTCTCACAGTCTAGTAGGTTACAAGTCCAAATTCAGGGCGTCAGCTTCAGGGGGAGGCTTTCTATGTCGGCTCTGGAGGAAGGTCCTGTCGTCAGTCTTCCCTTGTTCTCGGAGCATCTTGGGGAAGGAACCTCAGGTCCAAAGGATGGGCTCTGCTCCCAGTGCTGCTTTCTTTGTGGTATGAAGTCCCCATGTCTCTCTGCTTGCTTCTCTCTTTTATATCTCAAAAGAAATTGGCTTAAGACACTATCTAATCTCGTAGATCTCCATCAATGTAACTGCCATTAATCCATCTTATTACATTATAATGATAGGATTTATAACACATACAGAAATCACATCAGATGACAAAATGGTAGACAATCATACAACACTGGGAATCATGACTTAGCCAAGTTGACAGATATTTTTGGGGGACACAATTCAATCCATGACACCTGGCAATCTACTTCTGAAAATCAGCCATTGAAAACTCTATGGATAGCAATGGTTCAGTCTGTAACCAATCACAGGACTGGGTCATGTTTAATTTCTTTGTGCATGGATGGGGTTGTCATGAATTAGAAGCCGACTTGATGGTAGCTAACAAAGTCCTCAGTTTATTTTTCTATGGCTGCAAATATTTATGTTAAATTAATAAATCAGATCATAATGTAAAGTGCTTTTTGCAATTGGCTTGTTTTTATTTCTTTTTTAAAAATTAATATTTTATTGTGTTTTCAGTGAAAGTTTACACAGCAAATTAGGTTCCCATTTAACAATTGCTACACAGATTGTTCAGAGACATTGGTTGCATTTTTCACAATGTGTTAACATTCTCATTAATCCCCTTCTGGATGTTCCGCTTCCAGTAATCTGGTTTCCCTGTGCCCTTACCCTTTCATCTTTGCTCTAGAGTAGTTGTTCACCGTATGGTCTCATGTAGATGATTTTTTAAAGATTCGCAGTACTCACTGGTAATATTCTTTATCTTATGAGCTACTCTATTATTTAGCTAAAAGGTGACCTCAGGGGGTAGTTTCAGTTCAAGGTTTATGGAGCATCTCAGGGCTATAGCCTCAGGGAATTCCCTAGTCTCAAGCGCTCCAGTAAATTTGGACTTTTTAAGAATTTGAGTTTTGTTCCACATTTTTATTGCCTTCTATCAGGATCCATCTACTGTAGCCCTTATTAGAATGGTCTTTAGGGGTAGCCAGGCACCATCTATTTCTTCTGGTCTCAGGGTAGATGAGGCTGTGGTTCATGTAGACTGTTAGCCCTGTAGACTAGTTTCTTTTCTGAGTCTTTGGTTAACTTCTTTCTGTTTTGCTCAAGGCAAGAAGAGACTGATAGTTGTATCTTAGATGGCCGTTGGCTTATTTTTCTTAATAATATAATTTGAATATTTATTGAATGCCTGCTACTACATCTCAGCTACAAAAATTCTGTGGAACATTTACTGCAATTCCTATTTGGCAGCTGAAGAGTCAGAGGTTCTGAGATTATGTTTTCTTCCTCTCCACTCTCTCATCAGATAATCTAATTCTGGCTCCTGTCTCCCAGTTCATTTGTAAACTCTAGTTCAAAATTATATTGCCAGCCCTGACCTCTTTCAGCTTTCAATTTTTATCTCCAACTGCCTACTTGACATCTCAACTTGGATCTCAAAGGTGCCTAGGCCTCCACCTGTCAAAAATTGTGTTTGAGTATTCTGCACTGTGAGATGAAAGGGCCTTGACCTTGAGCTATGCTACCATCTTAGCTAGGCTCCAGCAACTCACCCTTGACCTTCTTGAATGTATTCTCTACGCAGCAAGCAAAGGATCTTATCAAAATGCAAATCCGATTATGGTACCACTGATTTATAACACTTGAGTGACTTTCCTTTGCTCTTCAGTTAAAGACCAGAATCCTTAACATGACCCACAACACTGGACATTTTCTGTCAGTTTCTCTAGCTCAGGTCACACCATTCTCCCCGCACTCTGCACCCCAATCACACTGATGTTCTTATTGTTGTTTGAACTTACCACACTCTCAACGACACTAGGATTTTTGCTTGGCTGTTCCTTGTGACTGGAATGCCCTTCCCATTACACCATTTTTTCTTTGCCTGGATAATTTCTACTTTCTCTTTAGATGTCACCTCGGTCACCACATCTTTACATATCTTTCTGATCCTCTATGAGGATCAGTTCCTGCTATTAGTAACTCGTATAGATACATGCTACTCTTCTTTGTAGCACTTATCAGAGTAATAACTTATAACTGTTTGTATGATTCTTTGATTAAAGACTGTAATTCCATTTAGACACTGAACTCCATGAGGGTAGGAGCCATACCTGTTTGTATCTACCATTATATATTTTTTTCCCAGAACATTGCCTGTTACATACTAGTTAGGAAATGTGTGTTGGATGACTGGGTTGTGTGACATGTTTAGATTTTTATGGCTAAAAATGGCTGAGCCAAAAAGGAACCCAATGTACTTTCTATTATACCATAATGTATAAAGCATTAACAAATTTATATGAAATATTTATCTAAAAATATCCTCCAACATTCCTGACCATTTGCAAAACCTCTTAACCTACCTCTGTGTATCCCAACAGCCCTACTTACACATACAAAGGGAAGGATTTTCATTGCCTGCTGAGGAGAATTTAACAGTTATATCATTGTTTTGATTCATACTTTTGGAACTAAAATATCCTTTTACTAATATCTGGAGCCCAGGTGGTGCAGTGGTTAAGAGCTGGGCTGCTAACCAGAAGGTCAGCAGTTTGAATCCACCAGCCACTCCTTGGAAACCCTATGGGGCAGTTCTACTCTGTCCTACTGGGTCGCTGTGAGTCAAAATTGACACGACAGCAAAGGGTTTTTAACTAATATCTAAGCCTTGATCAGACACTGAGGAGAAAAGTAAAGAAGAAAGCATGGTTCTAGGACAAAATATGGAGAGGTACGAGAAGCAAAGTGATAAGAGCAGCAAGAGCAAGTCTCACAGAGTTAGGGTGGTGTGAACAAAAAATAAATAGAAACCACAGAATATTTAAGCTGGAAGGAACCACAGAGAGGCTCAGCTTTCTTATTTTCAGATTTCCATGAAGTGCCCAGAGTTACATATTTAGCTATTGGCAGCTCCAGGACTAGACCTTACATACCTCCCTTCCAGAGAGTGACGTTCCCAAATACTCTATGCTAGTTCATCCACAAGTACTAATTGAATGTCTCCTATATGTTGTTGTTGTATATTGTCAAGTAAATTCTGACTCATAGAGACCCCATGTGACAGAATAAAACTGTCTCATGGGGTTTTTTTTTTTGCTGTAATCTTTACAGAAGCAGATCTCCAGGTCTTTCTCTCATGGAGCCATTGGGTGAGTTTGAACCACCAACCTTTTGGTTAGCAGCCTAGCGCTTAACCTTTGTGCCACCAGGGCTCCCTGTCTACTATATACTGTCCATGAATTTAGTACGGAGTATGTAGGAAAAGGAATTTAAGGGCTAGTGAATGAGTGGATAATAATGATAATAGCAGCATGCTGTGTTTATACAGTGCTTTATTGTTTGCGAAATACTTTTAAATCTGTCATGTCATGTAATCTTCACAAACCCATTCGAGGTAGCTGGGCAAAAGTCTTACGTGCGTGCTAAACCAAACCAAACCCATTGCCGTCAGGTGGATTCTGACTCATAACGACCCTATAAGACAGAGAAGAACCACCCCTTAGGGTTTCCAAGGAGCAGCTGGTGGATTCGAACTGCCAACCTTTAGATTAGCAGCTGAGCTCTTAACCACTGTGCCACCAGGGCTCCACATAGGAGGACATACACTTCCAGGAAGATTGCATAAATTCAAATTCAGATCCCTGCATTACAAATTTGGTGTTCTTCCCACTGTCTTTTGCTGCCTGAAGAGGCTGTGTTAAGCATGAAAACTTATGCTGCAATTCTCCAAAAGCCCTATGAAGTTCCCCCACAGAGCTGGAGGCCCACCTTCCAAGTTTAAGAACATACTAGGAATAATGTGTAACCCAACCTGAAGTCACCCTGACCTCTCCTAGGCTCAGCCCTTCCCCTCCTCAGCATCAGGCAGGATGCCAGATCTAGGAAGACGTGATTCTGTGCCAAGTTCAGCAGGGAACATAAGATTAAGATTCTCATGTTGACAAGAATTTTGTCTTGTGAAGATACACAAAGCCTGCCTTATGTATTCTTTTCACATCTGGGAAGATTGGGATACTTTTCTATTTGTAAACATGTATACCTCGATACATATATCATGAAAACATAAATGCGGTTTCTTTGAAAATAACTCTTCCATTTCAATTACTTGGTGAGTTTTGAGTGTATTTTCCTTTCCAGAGTCCATGAGAAGGTGTTTGTTTTTCCTCTGTTTTAACCAGCTGGGTGCCAGCATTTTCTTTCCGTCTCTTGATCTGACGTAAGTCCAATGTTTTGCCTCTGTCTGCTATTCCAGCTGGAAACCGGCAGGTTGTTAGATGAAAGAAGCTTTCTCTCAACTCAGCCAATGCGCCAAGTCCCACCCCAAACACAGGTACGCACACACAAACACACACCCCCCCACACACATACAAACACTGTGGAGTACAATAGTCTGACGTACAGGATGCTTTGCAAAAAGAGGGCAATTCACTTCCACCCACAGTCCTCTGCAGGCCAGCTCAGGGCAGTGAAATTGGCTTCTCTCCATGCAAATCAGCTTCCTGGAAAAGGAAGGTCTGGGTTGAGAGGAAGGAATATCCCATCCTGAGGAAGAAAGATTAGGTTTGTTCTGTATAATTGCTTGGGGACAGCTTCCAAATTTACCATGCACTCCAGCTTTTAATTTAGCTTGCTATCAGTTTAAGATTACTAATCCGTATTTAGAAGAAAGGCACATTCATTATTGTTATTAAGATATCTAATTTTAGAACTATTACTAGAATAAAATGCAGGAATATGATAATATTTAACTAGAAATGTGACTAATAAAGTTCCCCATGTTTCCACATTTAGGCATTAGACTGTAATTAAAAGTAAATAGTGAAACATGGAAACTTCTTTCGGGTGTTATGGTAAAGGATGATTTGTTTTTAGCAAGCATTGTTTGGGTGAATGGGCTATTTAAATGACAGATTGCGTTTTCAGAGTTGGTCACATTTCATTTAGATTAGAGACTATATGGCGTATTCTTTTTTGTTTAGGCTGGGTGGAGACCACCGATCACTCCAAGTTATCACAGGATATGCATGACTATGTTAGTACAGACCAGCTAGGGACCACCTCAGACCTTGCAATGTAAGGTCAGAGACACAAATGAGATGTTGACACAAGGTAGCCTCAGGTGACTTGAGTCAATCTGGTATATACACATATAGTTTGTTCACATGATAAATGTGCCCCACCTCCATTTTGTTCATCTATATGTATATATGTGAATATATATCTATATAAGGAGCCCTGGTGGCACAGTGGTTAAAGCACTTCGCCGCTCTCTGAAAGGTTAGCAGTTCAAACTCATAGAAATCCAATGGGGCAATTCTCTCCTGTCCTATAGGGTCACTATGAGTGGGACTCAACTTGACATCAATGGATATATACGTATTTTTCTTTTATTGTTGTTTTCTTGCCTAATTGCTTTGGCTAACACCTTCCAAAAGAATGTTAAAAGATGATGATTAGAGTTATTTTTGTCAATGTCTTGACTTTGATGAGACAAATTCTGGCATTTTGCTTTTAATCATGATGATGGCTGAATGTTTTAAGTTTGTATTCCATCCGTATCTCTGAAAGTTGCAGCACTTCATTGGTAGTCCCTGAAGAGATTCTCCGGTGAGGCATCTTATGGCAGGACCTGTATAGTTCTCAGCGACAGCAGCCTTACCTTCACCAATGCTTGATTAGCCTTGTTCAAGTCTAGGACCAATTCCTAACCTGAATCAGGAAGGGCTCTCGAAGGCCTCTCCCAGCTTGCCAGGATGCAGCATTAAGATGTCTTTAACACTAGTCTATCACTGAACTTATTCTCCTGCTCTGACACGTGCATTTCTGCTTTATTCCCAAGGCTTGGCCTTCACCTTGTACCAATTTCTTATAAATGACTCATGTTTGAGTTATTGGCCCTATAAAGTGCCTATAAGAGGAAATGGTTAGTATAGCGGCTCTCAACCAGAGAGCCTGGGTTCAAATTTTGTTTCTTCTAATTATTAGCTTTTGAACCTTGAACAGTACTTGTCTCACAACATTATTATGAGGTTTAAATTAAACTTCACTTAAACTGTATTATCAGGGCACTGACTGGCTGCCTCTGTTCAATTAGATTCCTAGTCTTCCCTCATTATGCCTCCAGGTGGCCAAAAGCCACAGCTTTTGTCCAGGAAAGGGTGGCTATATAAATATTCAATCATCCTTGATGATTTGGTCTAACATCTTAAGAATAAACATTATCTAAATTAAATAACGCACGTAAAGACCTCAGAATAATGCTTGGCAAAAAGTATAACACTCCCTAAAGGATTGTTGCTGTTGGGTGCTGTAGAGTCAGTTCTGACTCACAGAGACTATGTGTACAACAGAACAAAACACTGTCTGGTCCTGTGCCATCCTCACAATTGTTACTATGTTTGAGCCCATTGTTGTAGCCACTGTGTCAGTCCGTCTGGTTTAGGGTCTTTCTCTTTTTCACTGACCCTCTGCTTTACTAAACATGATGTCCTTCACTGACCCTCTACTTTACTAAACATGATGTCCTTCACTGACCCTCTACTTTTCTAAACATGATGTCCTTCTCCAAGGACTGGTCCCTCCTGCTAACATCTCCAAAGTATGTGAGACAAAGTCTTACTAGCCTCGCTTCTAAGGAGCATTCTGGTTATACTTCCTGCAAGACAGATTTGTTCATTCTTCTGAAGTCCAAGGTATATTCAATATTTTTCGTCAACACCATGATTCAAACGTATCAATTTTTCTTTAGTCTTCTTTATTCACTGACAAACTTTTGCATGGATATGAGATGACTGAAAATATTATGGCTTGGGTCAGGTGCATCTGAGTTCCCAAGGTGACCACTTTGCTTTTTAACACTTTAAAGAGGTCTTTTGTAGCAGATTTGCCCAATGCAAAAGGTCCTTGATTTCTTGACTGCTGCTTCCATGGACGTTGATTGTGGATCCAAGTAAAATGAAATCCTGGACAACTTCAATCTTTTCTCCATTTGTCATGATTCTGCTTATTGGCTCAGTTGTGAGGACTTTTGTTTTCTTCTATGTTGAGGTGTAATCCATACTGAAGTCTATAGTCTTTGATCTTCATCAGTATGTGCTTCAAGTCCTCCTTCCTTTTCAGCAAGCAAGGTTATGTCATCTACATATTGCAGGCTGTTAATGAGTCTTCCTCCAATCCTGATGCCACATTCTTCTTCATATAGTCCAGTTTCTTGGATTATCTGTTTAGCATACAGATTGAATAAGTATGGTGAAAGGACCCAACCCTGACCCATACCTTTCCCAAATTTAAACCATGCAATATCCCCTTGATCTGTTCAAATGACTGCCTCCTGATCTAAGTACAGGTTCCTCATGAGCACAATTAAGTGTCTAGAATTCCTATTCTTCACAGTGTTATCCATAATTTGTTATGATTCACACAGTCAAATGCCTTTGCATAGTCAATAAAACACAGGTAAACATCTTTCTAGTATTCTCTGCTTTTAGCCAAGATGCATCTGACATCAGCAATGATATCCCTTGCTCCACATCCTCTTCTGAATCTGGCTTGAATTTCTGGCAGTTCCCTGTCAATGTAACCATTTTTTGAATGATCTTCAGCAAAATTTTACTTGCTTGTTATTAATGATATTGATCAATAATTTCCCCATTCAGTTGGATCACCTTTCTTTGGAATGGGCAAGAATATGGATCTCTTCCAGTCAGTTGGCCAGGTAGTTGTCTTCCAAATTTCTTGGCATAGATGAGTGAGTGCTTCCAGCATTGGATCTGTTTGTTGAAACATCTCATTTGGTATTCCGTCAATTCCTAGAGCCTTGTTTTTCATCAATGGCTTCAGTATAGCTTGGACTTCTTCCTTCAGTATCATCGGTTCTTGATCATATGTTATCTTCTGAAATGGTTAAACATTGACCAATTCTTTTTGATACAGTGACTCTGTGTATTTATTCCATCTTCTTTTGATGCTTCTTGCTTCGTTCAACATTTTGCCCACAGAATCCTTCAATATTGCAACTCAAGGCTTCAATTTTTTCTTCAGTTCTTTCAGCTTGAGAAATGCTGAGAGTGTTCTTGCCTGTTGGTTTTCTAACCTTAGGTGTTTACGTATTTCATTATAATACTTTACTTTGTTTTTTTGAGTCACCCTTTGAAATCTTCCATTCAGCTTTTACTTCATTTTTTCCATTTGCTATAGCTACTCTATGTTCTACTCTGTTCTATAGGGTCGTTGTGAGTTGGAATTGACTCGATGGCAATGTTTTGGTTTGGGGTTCAGGAGTAAGTTTCAGAGTCTCTTCTGGTATCTGTTTTGGTGTTTTCTTTCTTTCCTGTCTTTTTAATGACCTTTTGCTTTCTCAGGTATGATGTCCTTTGTGTCATCCCACAGCTTGTCTTGTTTTTGGTCATTAATGTTCAGTGCATCAAATCTATTCTTAAGATGGTCTCTAAATTCAGGTGGGATATACTCAAAGTTGTACTTTGGCTCTCATGGACTTGTTTTTCTTTTCTCCAGCTTCCACTTGAACTTATATATGAGCAATTAATGGTCTGTTCTACAGTCTGCTCCTGGCCTTGTTCTGACTGATGATATTGGACTTCTCCACGGATTCTTTCCACAGATACAGTCTATTTGATTCCTATATATTCCCTCTAGTGAGGTCCATATGTATAGTCACCATTTATACCATTGAAAAAAGGTATTTCCAATGAATAGGTCATTGGTCTTGCAAAATTCTATCGTGTGATCTCCAGTGTCTTTTCTATTACCAAGTCCATGTTTTCCAACTACTGATCCTTCTTCTTTGTTTCCAATTTTTACATCACAATCACAGTAGTTATCAATGCATCTTGATTGCATGTTTGATCAATTTCAGATAGTGGAAGTTGGTAAAAATCTTCAATTTCCTCATCTTTGATGTTAGTGATTGGTTCGTAAATTTGAATAATAGTAGACATATGGCTATTATCCTGTCACTGACAGCGTCGTACTTCCGTGTAGATCTTGAAATGTTCTTTTTGATGATGAATGAGAAGCTGTTCCTCTTCAATTTGTCATTCTCAGCATAGTAGACCATATGATTGTCTGATTCAAAATGGCCAATACCAGTCCATTTCAACTCACTAATGCCTAGGATATTGATCTTCAAGCATTCCATTTCATTTTTGACAACTTCCAATTTTCCTAGATTCATATTTTGTACATTGCATTTTCGATTACTTATGAGTGTTTGCAGTTATTTCTTCTCGTTTTGAGTCGTGCTAAATCAGTAAATGAAGGTCCAGAAAGTTTGATTCTATCCACGTCATTAAGGTCGACACCATTTTGAGGAGGCAGCCCTTCCTCAGTCATATTTTGAGTGCCTTCCAACCTAAGGGGCTTATCTTCCAGCACTATTTCAGACAATGTTCTGCTGCTATTCATAAGGTTTTCACTGGCCAATTTTTCAGAAGTAGATCACCAGGTCCTTCTTCCTAGTCTGTCTTAGTCTGGAAGCTCCTCTGAAACCTGTCTACCATTGATGACCCTGCTGGTGTTTGAAATACCGAAGGAATAGTTTTCAGCATCACAGCGACACGCAAGCCACCATAGTACAACAAACTGACAGATGAGTGGTGGCAAAAGATTTTAGTTATTAATATTGTAAGTGGGAAGTGAAGTGGTACTGCTACTGATTTTGAATTTCACCAGATTTTCTACTATCAATCCTCTTCTCAGGGATGGATGTTCACTATCTAATTCTCATCCTGGTGGTGGGGATCTGATACCTTCTATTAGGTTTACCTTGGCAGGACACTCCATGACCACATGTTGACCTTCAGGATGGTAAGTGTTCTAAAACTACTCTATCACCTGACCTCAGAGTACAGTATTATATCTGCTGGTTGAAACTTTCTTCTAAGACCCACTTACAGGTATAATTCTACTGCCCACCTTCTACGCCACTAACTCTGAGCCCTCCCTCAATCTATAGAATGTAATCAGGATGTTCATTGCCTTTTTATATCTGACATACTCGTATAACTTACGTTAATATTTTTCCAAAAGTGACAGTATTTTTGACAGGGGATATTGTTCCAGGTTTGCAAGATTGTTTCTGTTTATCCTGAACCAGAGATCACAAAATCACAAACATAAAATCATTTTAATAATCAGTTTGTTCCTTTTGCACATATTCATTCAATCTACACTCCAGGATTAACACTGTGTCAGGGAGTGAAATAAATCTGAAATAACATAAGACATGACCACTGCTCTGGAGGAACTTACAGTTTAGTTTAATAAGTCATAGATTGTCCACCTAAAATTGTCTTACATAGCTCTAATGGGAAACTCTAGCCTTGCCATTCTATCCTTTGGGAAGAAGCATTAAAAAGTTCATTAAGATCTCTATTCAAATGCTGCTTGACAATTCCATACTCCAATTCTAGTCACCTACCATCACGCATTACTTTGTTTTATTTTCTTTACTGTTTTTGTTAGTCTCAGCCGAGTGCAACTCTGGAGACCTACGTACAACAGAATGAAGCACTGCCTGGTCTTGTGCCGTTTCCATGTTTGATATGAACTCATTGTGGTTATTGTATAGTGCCTTCCAACCTAGATGGCTCATCTTCCAGCACTATATAGGGCAATATTCTGCTGTGATTCATAGACTTTTCATTGGCAGATTTTTGGAAATAGATTGTCAGGCTTTTCTTCCTAATGTATCTTAGTCTGGAAGCATCACTAAAATTTGTTCAGCATCATAGCAACACACAAGCCTCCAATGACAAAAGGGTGGTGTCTGTGTATGAGGTGCACTGGCTAGGAATTGAACCTGGTCTCCCACATAAAGGTGAGAATTCTACCACAGAACTACCAATGCCCTCTGTGCCAAGAGTAGCCTTAAGTAAAGACTAAGGTTGTTGTTTGTTGTTAGTGCTGTCAAGTTGATTCTGGCTCACGGCAACCCTATGTACAACAGAATGAAGCACTGTCCATTCCTGAGCCATCCTCACAATCGTTATGCTTGAGCCCATTGTTGCAGCCCCTGTTTCAATCCATCTCATTGAGGGTCTTTCTCTTTTTCACTGACCCTCTGTTTTACCAAGCATGATGTCCTTCTCCAGGGATTGATCCCTCCTGATAACATGTCTAACATATGTGAGACGTAGTCTCGCTATCCTTGCTTCTAAGGAGCGTTCTGGTTGCATTTCTTACAAGACAGATGTATTCGTTCTTTTGGCAGTCCGTGGTATATTCAAAATTCTTTGCCAACACCACAATTCAAAGGTGTCAATTCTTCTTTGGTCTTCCTTATTCATCTTCCAGCTTTCACATGCATATGAGGTGATTGAAAACACCATGGGCTTGGGTCAGGTGCACCTTAGTCTTCAAGGTGATATCTTTGCTTTTTAACCCTTTAAAGAGGTCTTTTACAGCAGATTTACCCGAGGCAATGCATCGCTTGATTTCTTGACTACTGCTTGTATGATGTTGATTGTGGATCCAAGCAAAATGAAATCCTTGACAACTTCAATCTTTTCTCCATTTATCATGATGTTGCTTATTGGTCCAGTTGTGATGATTTTTGTTTTCTTTATGTTGAGGTATAATCCATACTGAAAGACTAAGCTACTTCTCTCAATTTTAGTTCTTTTTTTTTAAATTTTATGTTATTGTACTTTCAGTGAAAGTTTACTAGTTAGTCTCTCATACAAAAATTTATACGTACATTGTTATGTGACCCTAATTTCTCTCCCTATACTGTGACAGCACTTCCTTCTTTCCACCCTTGATTTCCTGTGTCCGTTCAACCAGCTCCTGACCCTCTCTGCCTTCTCATCTCACCTCCGGACAGGAGCAGCCAGTTAATCTCGAGTATCTACTTGAGCTAAGAAGCACGATCTTCACAAGTATCATCTTACGTCCCATAGTCCAGTCTAATCTTTGACTGAAGAGTTGGCCTCAGGAATGATTTTAGTGCTGTGTTCACAGAGAGTCAAGGGGCCATGATTTCTGGGGTTCCTCTAGTCTCAGTCAAACCATTAAGTCTGGTCTTCTCGCTAGAATTTGAGTTCTGCACCCCACTTTTCTCTTGCTCCAACAGGGACTCTCTGTTGTGTTCCCTGTCAGGGCGGTCATTGGGGGTAACCGGGCACCATTGAGTTCTTCTGGTCTCAGGCTGTTGCAGTCTCCGGTTTATGTGGCCCTTTCTGTCTCTTGGGCTAATACTTTCCTTGTGTCTTTGGTGGTCTTCATTCTCCTTTACTCCAAGTGGTTGGAACCAATTGATGCATCTTAGATGACTGCTTGCAAGCTTTCAAGAACTCAGATGCCACTCACCGAAGTAGGATGCAGAACATTTTCCTAATAAGCTTTGTTATGCCAGTTGACCTAGATGTCCCCTGAAACCATGGTCCCCATACCTCTGCCCCTGCTACTCTGTCCCTTGAAGTGTTTGGTTGTATTCAGGATACTTCAGCTATGGTTTAGTCCAGTTGTCCTGACTTCCCCTGTAGTGTGTGCTATCCTTCCCTTCACCTAAGATAATTCTTCTCTACTATCTAGTTAGTGAATAACCCTCTCCCTCCCCACCCTTGTAACCATCAAAGAATGTTTTCTTCTGTGTTTAAACCTTTTACTGAGTTCTTATAATAGTGGTCTTATACAATATTTGTCCTTTTGTGACTGACAAAATTCACTCAGCTTAATGCCTTCCAGATTCCTCCATGTTATAAGGTGTTCCACAGATTCATCATTGTTCTTTATTGTGGCATGATTTTCCATTGTGTGAATATACCATAATTTGTTTATCAGTTCCTCCTTGATGGGCACCTAGGTTGTTTCCATCTTTTTGCTATTGTCAACAGTGCTGCAATGAACATGGGTGTGCATATATCTATTTGTGTGGTGGCTCTTATTTCTCTAGGATATATTCCAAGGAGTGGGAGTGCTGGATCGTATGGTACTTCTATTTCTGGATTTTTAATTTTTTAAAGTTTTTATTGTACTTCAGGTGAAGGTTTACAGAACAAATAGTTTCTCATTAAACAGTAGTACACATATTGTTTTATGACATTGGTTAACAATCCCACAACGTGTCAACCCTCTCCCTTCTCGACCTTGTTTTTTTTTTTGGTGAAAATATACATACCCAAAGATACACCATTTCAAAAAATGCTACATGCACAGTTCAGTGACATCAACTATGCTCTTCCAGTTGTGCTGCTATTCAAACTTTAGATGAAGGTTTACAGAACAAAATAGTTTCTCATTAAACAGTTAGTACACATGTTGCCCTATGACAATGGTTAACAACCCCACTACAGGTCAACACTGTCCTTACTCAACCTTGGTTCCCTATCACCAGCTTTCCTATCCCCTTCTGCCTTCTAGTCCTTGTCCCTGGGCTGCTGTGCCTCATTAGTCATGTTTTGTTCTATGGAGCTGTCCAATCCCTGGCTGAACGGTGAACCACGGAAGTGACATCACCACTGAGCTAAAAGGTTGTCTGGGGGCCATACTCTCGGGGTTTTTCCAGTCTCTTTCAGGCCAGTAAATCTGGTATTTTTCTGTGTGTGTTAGAAATTTGCTCTACATCCTTCTCCAGCTCTGTCCAGAACCCACTGTTGTGATCCCGGTCAGAGCAGTCAGTGGTGGTAGCTGGGCACCATCTAGCTGTACTGGACTCAGTCTGGTGGAGGCCTTGGTAGCTGTGGTCTATTAGTCCTTTGGACTAATCTTTTCCTTGTATCCTGTTCTCTTATTCTCCCTTGATCCCAAAGGGATGAGACTAGTGGAGTATCTTAGATGGCTGCTTATAGGCTTTTAAGACCCCAGACACTACTCACCAAGGTAGAATGTAGAACATTATCTTTAAAAACTGTGTTATGCCAATTGAGCTAGATGTTGCCTGAGACCATGGTCCCCACAGCCCTCCACCCAACAAATCAGTGCCTTAGGGAGTTTGGATGTGTCTATGGAGCTTCCATGACCTTTCCTTGCACAAGTTGTGCTGGTTTCCCCAGTATTGTGTTCTGTCTCACCCTTCACCCAAGATACCACTTACCTATTGCCTATTTAGTATTTCCCCCCACCCCTCCCATCCCTGGTAACTAACAAAGATTGTTACTTTTTGTGTGTAAACTTTTTTATGGGTTTTTACAATAGAGGTCTCATACAATATTTGTCCTTTTGTGATTGACTTGTTTTACTCAGCATAATGTCCTCCAGTTTTATCCATGTTATGAGATGCTTCACAGATTCATCGTTCTTTATCGTTGCATAGTTCTCCATTGTGTGTATGTACGATAGTTTGTTTCTCCATTCATCTGTTGATGGGCATCTAGGTTGTTTCCATCTTTTTGCTTTTGTGAACAGTGCTGCAGTGAACATGGGTGTGCATATATCTATTTGTTTGACGGCTCTTATTTCTCTAGGATATATTCCAAGGAGTGGGATTGCTGGATCGTATGGTACTTCTATTTCTCGCTTTTTAAGGGAGCTCCAAATCGATTTCCAAAGTGGTTGTACCATTTTACAGTCCCACCAACAGTGTATAAGCGTTCCAGTCTCTCCACAACCTCTCCAGCATTTCTTATTTTGTGATTTTTAGATTAATACTAGCCTTCTTGGGGTGAGATGATATCTCATTGTACTTTTGATCTGCATTTCTTTAATGGCTAATGATCGTGAGCATTTCTTCATGTGTCTGTTAGCCACCTGAATATCTTCTTTGGTGAAGTTCCTGTTCAGATCCTTTGCCCATTTTTTAATTGGGTTATTTGACTTTTTGTTGTTGAGGTTTTGCAGTATCTAGTAGATTTCAGAGATTAGACTCTGATCGGATTTGTCACAGCCAAACATTTTTTCCCAGTCTATAGGTTGTCTTTTGACTCTTCTGCTGAAGTCTTTTGATGAGCATAAGTGTTTGATTTTTAGGCGCTCCCAGTTATCTAGTCTCTCTTGTGGTGCTTGTGCATTGTTACTTATGGTTCCTATTGTGTTTATGCCATGTATTAGGGCTCCTAGTGTTGTCCCTATTTTTTTCTTCCATGATCTTTAGTGTTTTCGATTTTATATTTAAGTCTTTGGTCCATTTTGAGTTAATTTTTGTGCATGGTGTGCGGTATGGGTATGGTTTCAGTTTTTTGCACCTAGATATCCAGTTATGCCAGCACCATTTGTTAAAGAGACTGTCTTTTCCCCAGTTAATGGACTTTGGGCCTTTGTCAAATATCAGCTGCTCACAGGTGGATGAATTTATGTCTGGAATCTCAATTCTGTTCCATGGTCTATGTATCTATGGTTGTACCAGTACCAACCTGTTTTGACTACCATGGCGGTATAATAGGTTCTAAAATCAGGTAGTGTGAGGCTTCCCACTTTGTGCTTCTTCGTGAGTAATGCTTTACTTATTCAGGGCATCTTCCCTTTCCATATGAAGTTGATTTGTTTCTCCATCTCATTAAGAAATGTCGTTGGAATTTGGATCGGGATTGCATTGTACCCGTAGATTGCTTGGGGTAGAATTGACATTTTCACAATGATGAGTCTACCTATCCATGAGCAAGGTATGTTTTTCCACTTACGCAGGTCTCTTTTGGTTTCTTGCAGTAGTGTCTTGGCGTTTTCATTGCATAGGTTTTTACATCTCTGATTAGATTTATTCCTAAGTGCTTTATCTTCTTGGGGGCTATTGTAAATGGTATTGATTTGGTGATTTCCTCTTCAAAGTTCTCTTTGTTGGTGTAGAGGAATCCAACTGATTTTTGTATGTTTATCTTGTATCCTGGTACTTTGCTGATATCTCCTATTAGTTCCAGTAGTTTTGTAGAGGATTCTTTGGGGTTTTCTGTGTATAAGATCATATCATCTGCAAATAGAGATACTTTGACTTCTTCCATACCAATTTGGATGCTTTTTATTTATTTTTCTAGCCTACTTGCTCTGGCTAGGACCTCCAGCACAATGTTGAATAAGAGTGGTGATAAAGGGCATCCTTGTCTAGTTCCCGTTCTCAAGGGGAATGCTTTCAAACTCTCTCCATTTAGGATGATGTTGGCTGTTGGCTTTGTATAAATGGCCTTAATCATGTTGAGGAATTTCCCTTCTATTCCTATTTTGTTGAGAGTTTTTATCATGAATGGGTGTTGGACTTTGTCAAATGCCTTTTCTGCATCGATTGATAAGATCGTGTGGTTCTTGCCTTTTGTTTTATTTATGTGATGGATTACATTGATTGTTTTTCTAATGTTGAACCATCCCTGCATACCTGGTATAAATCCCACTTGATGATGATGAATTATTTTTTTAATATGTTGGTGCATTGTATTGGCTAGAATTTTGTTAGGATTTTTGTGTCAATGTTCATGAGGGATACTGGTGTGTAATTTTCTTTTTTCTGGTGTCTTTATCTGGTTTTGGTATCAGGGTTATGCTGGCTTCATAAAATGAGTTTGGGAGAATTCCATCCTTTTCTATGCTCTGAAATACCTTTAGTAGTAGTGCTGTTAACACTTCTTTGAAAGTTTGGTAGAATTCTCCAGTGAAAGCGTCCAGGCTGGGGCTATTTTTTTCTTGGAACTTTTTAAATTACCTTTTCCATTTCTTATTTTGTTTTAGGTTTATTTAGTTGTTCTACCTCTGTTTGTGTTAGTTTCGGTAGGTAGTGAGTTTCTAAAAATTTGTCCATTTCCTCTAGGTTTTCAAATTTGTTAGAGTACAATTTTTCATTGCATTCTGTTATGATTCTGTTAATTTCAGTTGGGTCTGTTGTGATATCACCCATCTCATTTCTAATATGGGTTATCTGCTTCCTCTCCTGTTTTTCTTTTGTCAGTTTGGCCAGTGGTCTATCAGTTTTGTTGATCTTTTCAAAGAACCAGATTTTGGTCTTGTTAACTCTTTCAATTGTTTTTCTATTCTCTATTTCATTTAATTCTACTCTAATTCTTATTATTTCCTTTCTTCTGGCACCCAAGGGTTTCTTTTGCTGCTCTCTTTCTACTTGTTCCAGTTGTAGGGTTAATGTTTTGATTATGGCCCTTTTTTTTTTTTTTTGGATGTGTGCACTTATTGCTATAAACTGACCTCTGAGCACTGCTTTTGCTGTGTCCCAAAGGTTCTGGTCGGTCAATTTTAGTTTTGGGAAGGCTTTTTTTTTTTTTTTTTTTTAGTTTTAAGACAATGGAGCTATAGTTATCAGGAATGTCCTCCCAACTTTTGTATGTTACTTAGGTGAAGACATTATGAATTCCTTTTTATCCTTATTTTTCAAAGGTTTTGTTTGGTCTTCATGTGTTGTAGAAGATATCAATCAGAATCATTTAAGGCGATAATATCATCTATGTCTGAGAGATAACTATTATGATTCAAAATATTTCCATCTAGTTTTTATTCTTCAAACAATTTGTCTACTTTTTCTCACCTAGTTAGATAACGATAAGTCAAGTGGGGTGAAAGTACATACCCATTTCCTGTAACAAATCCAATGCCTATTACGGCTGGTTGATTAAAGAAGCCATACTTCTTGGTGATAAATCGCTCAGAGTATATGATAAAGTACATGCACTTCCAGTGAAATCTTTCATGTCATAGAAGAGGAAACAAGAGTGCAAATTCAAGAATGGATGATAATGATTAGTATTAGACACTATGTATAATCAGGGCACAGGAAACTAATTAGTTGTTTTCAATAGGGTGACTGAGCTGATCCAAACAGAAAACGTGTGTATGATTTTGGTAAAAGAAAAATATTTTTAAAGGGCTGAGAAATTTCATGATTTTAGTACACTAGGAAAAACCTACGCTCAGTGGTTAAAAACTACATATATGTAATTAGAAAAAAATTCAGTCCTCTCACTTAAATTTAGAGAAAAACTTGTATTTATCAGAATATTTTTGCTAATTTGATTATTGTTGATAACTTATCTGTTTTAGAAAATCTAGCAGCATTAAAGTAAGAAAATTTTTCCAGAGGTGGGGCCAAGATGACGGAGTAGTCAGAGGCTTCCGGTGGATCCTCTTATAACAAAGACCCGAAAAAATATGTGAATTGATTATATATGGCAATCTGGGAGCCCTGAACACTAAAGGAAGAGTTGAGGAAGAGGACTGAGAGACAGTTCGGAAGAAATGAGGAGTTGCCAGACCTGACCTGGTGAGAACCTGAGCCCTTCAGGCCTGATCAGCTCAGGGGTGAGTGGTGAGGCAGGCAGGTAGTGGTGCTCGGGAGGTGCGTTTTCTGCAATGGTAGAAACCCAGGGCTAGACAGTCTACACAGCCACCCAGAACTACTGAGAAGCAGCCCTGGATTGGTGAAAGATAAGTAATTGCATACGGCCTACCATGCGGATCAAAAACACTCCCCTTAGGGAAAAACGTCTCTCCCATTAACCTCCCTGCTCCCAGCTCTGCACTTCGTCCTGGACCAGCTTCAGCAATTGCCTATTTCCCTGGGCTGGAAGTAGGATCCATCACATGCCCAGAGCCATTCTCTCTACCTTAGAGAGTGAACAAATTAAAAAACAGGGGAAAAAATAAACTGCCAGCTCACCTCAGCCAGGAACTCAGGATAGGCACAGCTCCTTTGCCTAGGCACAGGCACAAGGATCCATGGACTTTGAGTGCCTTTCCCCCTGCATATACGTGTGTGGGCCCATCTCAACACTGTAGGCCCTCATTACCGCAGTACAACAGGGTATATACTGGAAGTCTAACTTCAACTGTTTCAGGTATGAAGTGTCAGGTTCTTGACATTGGACACTGCTCTGCCCATTAAGCAGGGTCTTCACCTATCCACGTCAGGGCCCTGAGGACTCTGGCTCTGCCCAAGCCACCTAGCCACTGCGAGAGGGGCCCATGAATAAGAAGTGCCCCCAGTCCTTCCAGCCAACAATATTAAGTTCTCATAGTCCAGCTGCAGAACCCACCAACCTGCACACTCTAGGGAACAGGGACACACCTGTGTCTCCCCCTGCTGCAGCCAGATGCCTGTGCTTACACCAATCACCCATGCCTGTCTAGGACTGTAAGTGAAAGCCTACACCACACGCTTGGTGGCTATCTGTCTGGGCATCTGAGCTAAATCCATACAGGAGAAGTGGGAGGACTCCTGAGCTCACATACCTAGTAACAGATCTAACCACCTGGTGACAGGACATTAGAGCTTCAAAGATGCCAATAATCAAACTAGCTGAATAAGCAGCCTGTTTGGGCATATCAAAACAAAACAAGAAGCTAGGACACAGTAAGCAAACACAGAATAATAAATATGTTAACTTATTGATGGCTCGGAGACAACAGTTAATATCAAATCACATAAAAAGGCAATCCATGATGGCTTCAGCAAGCTCCCAAAATAAAGAATCTAGAAATTCTTCAGAGGAGGAAAATTTCTTGGAACTACCAGAGGCAGAGTACAAAAGATTAAGACAGAGAACTCTTCAAGAAATCAGGAAGGAAAGTAAGCAAATCACAAAACATGCAATAGAGGAGATTAAAAAGATTAGAGAAGAGCATAATGACAAATTTAACAGGCTGCAAGAGTCCATAGAGAGATAGCAATCAGAAATCCAGAAGATTAACAATAGAATGTCAGAATTAGACAACTCAATAGAAAGTAATAGGAGCAGAAGTGAGGTAATGGAAGTTAGAATTAGTGAGACTGAAGATAAAGCACTTGACACCAACTTATTTGAGGAAAAATCAGATAAAAGGATTTAAAAATATGAAGAAACTCCAAGAATTACATGGGACTCTATCAAGAGGAATAACCTATGAGTGATGGGAGTACCAGAACAGGGGGTATAACAGAGAATACAAAGAGAATTGTTGAAGATTTCTTAGCAGAAAACTTCCTTGATATTGTGAAAGATGAGCGGATATCTATCCAAGATGCTCATTGAGCCCCACATAAGGTAGATCCCAAAAGAAAGTCACCAAGACATATTATAATCAAGTTGCCAAAACCAAAGATAAAGAGAGAATTTTAAGAGTGACTAGGGATAAAAGAAAAGTCATCTTCAAAGGACAGTCAATAAGACTAAGCTCAAACTACTCAGCAGAAACCATGCAGGCAAGAAGGCAATGGGATGACATATATAAAGCCTTGAAGGAAAAAAACTGCCAGCAAAGAATTACATATGCAGCAAAACTGTCCTCTCAAATATGATGATGAAATTAAGGCATTTCCAGATAAACAGAACTTTAAGGAATTGCAAAAAGCAAACCAAAATTACAGGAACTACTAAAGGCTGTCCTCTGGTTAGCAAATCAGTAACATTGGATAACAACCCAAGACTAGAACACAGGACAGAGCAAGCAGATATCAACCCAGATAGGGAAGTCACAAAAGTAAATCAATGCTAAAACACTGAAAATAGAGAAACAGATGTCAATATGTAAAAGATGACAACATTAAAACAAAAAAGAGAGACATAAAAAATGTAGACATAGATTTTTCCTATGGAGAGGAAGTCCAGGTGATATAAAGAAATAAAAGACTGGTATAAACTTAGAAAAATAGGGGTAAATATTAAGGTAACCACAAAGGAATCTAACAATCCTACAAATCAACATAAAAAACTAGAAAAATACAAAGACTCAGCAAACACAAAATCAACAACAATGAAAAAGATGAGAAGAAAATACATAAAGAAAAATGACTCAGCACAGAAAATTAAGTGGAACAAAGAAACTGTGAACAACACACAAAAAAAGACATCAAAATGACAGCACTAAACTCATACCTATCAATAAGTATCCTGAATATAAATGGACTAAATGCACCAAAAAAGAGAAAGATAGTGGCATATTGAATAAAAAAGCACATCCATCTATATGCCGCCTACAAGGGACACACGTTAGGCTGAAAGACACAAACAAACTAAAACTCAAAGGATGGAAAAAAATATTACAAGCAAATAACACTCAAAAAAGAGCAGGAGTGGCAATATTAATCTCTGATAAAATAGATTTTAAAGTAAAATCCACCACAAACTATAAGGAAGGACATTATATAATGCTTAAAGGGTCAATACACCAGGAGGACATAACTATAATAAATATTTATGCACCCAACAACAGGGCTCCAAAATACATAAAACAAACTGTAACAGCACTAAAAAGAGAGATAGACAGCTCCACAATAGTAATAGGAGACTTCAACATACCGCTTTCAGTGAAGAACAGAATAGCCAGAAAGAAGCTCAACAAAGACACGGTGCCAAGTTGATCTCATAGATATATACCAAACACTCCACCCAACAGCAACCAAGTATACTTTCTTTTCCAACGCACATGGAACATTCTCCAGAATAGACCACATATTTGGCCATAAAGCAAGCCTTAACAAAATCCAAAGCATCCAAATATTACAAAGCACCTTTTCTGACCATAAAGCCATGAAAGAAGAAATCAACACAGAAAATGCAAGAAAAAAAAAATCAAACACATGGAAATGGAACAACACCTTGATCAAAAACTACTGGGTTATAGAAGAAATAAAAGATGGAGTAAAGAAATTCATAGAATAAAATGAGAATGAAAACACATCCTACCAGAACCTTTGGGACACAGCAAAAGCAGTGCTCAGAGGTCAGTTTATAGCAATAAGTGCACACATCCAAAAAAAAAAAAAAAAAGGGCCATAATCAAAACATTAACCCTACAACTGGAACAAGTAGAAAGAGAGCAGCAAAAGAAACCCTTGGGTGCCAGAAGAAAGGAAATAATAAGAATTAGAGTAGAATTAAATGAAATAGAGAATAGAAAAACAATTGAAAGAGTTAACAAGACCAAAATCTGGTTCTTTGAAAAGATCAACAAAACTGATAGACCACTGGCCAAACTGACAAAAGAAAAACAGGAGAGGAAGCAGATAACCCATATTAGAAATGAGATGGGTGATATCACAACAGACCCAACTGAAATTAACAGAATCATAACAGAATGCAATGAAAAATTGTACTCTAACAAATTTGAAAACCTAGAGGAAATGACAAATTTTTAGAAACTCACTACCTACCGAAACTAACACAAACAGAGGTAGAACAACTAAATAAACCTAAAACAAAATAAGAAATGGAAAAGGTAATTTAAAAAGTTCCAAGAAAAAAATAGCCCCAGCCTGGACGCTTTCACTGGAGAATTCTACCAAACTTTCAAAGAAGTGTTAACAGCACTACTACTAAAGGTATTTCAGAGCATAGAAAAGGATGGAATTCTCCCAAACTCATTTTATGAAGCCAGCATAACCCTGATACCAAAACCAGATAAAGACACCAGAAAAAAGAAAATTACACACCAGTATCCCTCATGAACATTGACACAAAAATCCTAACAAAATTCTAGCCAATACAATGCACCAACATATTAAAAAAATAATTCATCATCATCAAGTGGGATTTATACCAGGTATGCAGGGATGGTTCAACATTAGAAAAACAATCAATGTAATCCATCACATAAATAAAACAAAAGGCAAGAACCACACGATCTTATCAATCGATGCAGAAAAGGCATTTGACAAAGTCCAACACCCATTCATGATAAAAACTCTCAACAAAATAGGAATAGAAGGGAAATTCCTCAACATGATTAAGGCCATTTATACAAAGCCAACAGCCAACATCATCCTAAATGGAGAGAGTTTGAAAGCATTCCCCTTGAGAACGGGAACTAGACAAGGATGCCCTTTATCACCACTCTTATTCAACATTGTGCTGGAGGTCCTAGCCAGAGCAAGTAGGCTAGAAAAATAAATAAAAAGCATCCAAATTGGTATGGAAGAAGTCAAAGTATCTCTATTTGCAGATGATATGATCTTATACACAGAAAACCCCAAAGAATCCTCTACAAAACTACTGGAACTAATAGGAGATATCAGCAAAGTACCAGGATACAAGATAAACATACAAAAATCAGTTGGATTCCTCTACACCAACAAAGAGAACTTTGAAGAGGAAATCACCAAATCAATACCATTTACAATAGCCCCCAAGAAGATAAAGCACTTAGGAATAAATCTAATCAGAGATGTAAAAACCTATGCAATGAAAACGCCAAGACACTACTGCAAGAAACCAAAAGAGACCTGCGTAAGTGGAAAAACATACCTTGCTCATGGATAGGTAGACTCATCATTGTGAAAATGTCAATTCTACCCCAAGCAATCTACGGGTACAATGCAATCCCGATCCAAATTCCAACGACATTTCTTAATGAGATGGAGAAACAAATCAACTTCATATGGAAAGGGAAGATGCCCTGAATAAGTAAAGCATTACTCACGAAGAAGCACAAAGTGGGAAGCCTCACACTACCTGATTTTAGAACCTATTATACCGCCATGGTAGTCAAAACAGGTTGGTACTGGTACAACCATAGATACATAGACCATGGAACAGAATTGAGATTCCAGACATAAATTCATCCACCTGTGAGCAGCTGATATTTGACAAAGGCCCAAAGTCCATTAACTGGGGAAAAGACAGTCTCTTTAACAAATGGTGCTGGCATAACTGGATATCTAGGTGCAAAAAACTGAAACCATACCCATACCGCACACCATGCACAAAAATTAACTCAAAATGGACCAAAGACTTAAATATAAAATCGAAAACACTAAAGATCATGGAAGAAAAAAATAGGGACAACACTAGGAGCCCTAATACATGGCATAAACACAATAGGAACCATAAGTAACAATGCACAAGCACCACAAGAGAGACTAGATAACTGGGAGCGCCTAAAAATCAAACACTTATGCTCATCAAAAGACTTCAGCAGAAGAGTCAAAAGACAACCTATAGACTGGGAAAAAATGTTTGGCTGTGACAAATCCGATCAGAGTCTAATCTCTGAAATCTACTAGATACTGCAAAACCTCAACAACAAAAAGTCAAATAACCCAATTAAAAAATGGGCAAAGGATCTGAACAGGAACTTCACCAAAGAAGATATTCAGGTGGCTAACAGACACATGAAGAAATGCTCACGATCATTAGCCATTAAAGAAATGCAGATCAAAAGTACAATGAGATATCATCTCACCCCAAGAAGGCTAGTATTAATCTAAAAATCACAAAATAAGAAATGCTGGAGAGGTTGTGGAGAGACTGGAACGCTTATACACTGTTGGTGGGACTGTAAAATGGTACAACCACTTTGGAAATCGATTTGGAGCTCCCTTAAAAAGCGAGAAATAGAAGTACCATACGATCCAGCAATCCCACTCCTTGGAATATATCCTAGAGAAATAAGAGCCGTCAAACAAATAGATATATGCACACCCATGTTCACTGCAGCACTGTTCACAAAAGCAAAAAGATGGAAACAACCTAGGTGCCAACTGACAGACAAATGGATAATCAAATTATGGTATATCCACACAATGGAGTACTACACAGTGATAAAGAACAACAATGAAGCCATGAAACATCTTATGACATGGAGGAAGCTGGAAGTTATTATGCTGAGTGAATTTAGTCAGTCACAGGACAAATATTATATGAGACCAATATTAGAAGAACTCAAGAAATGTATAAACACAGAAGAAAATGTGTTTTGATGATTACACGGGTTGGGAGGGAGGGTGAGGGTTATTTACTAACTAGATAGTAGATAAGGATTATCTTGTGTGAATGGAAGGACAGCACACACTACAGGGGAAGTCAGCACAACTGGACTAGACCAAAGAAGTTTCCTGAATACAGTCAAACACTTGGAGGGATGGAGTAGCTGGGGTAGGGGTCTGGGGACCGTGCTTTCAGGGGACATATAGGTCAATTGCCATAACAAAGCTTATTAGGAAAATGTTCTGCATCCTACTTTGGTGAGTGGTGTCTGAGTTCTTGAAAGCTTGCAAGCAGTCATCTAAGTTGCATCAATGGGCCCCAACTACCTGGAGTAAAAGAGAATGAAGAACACTAAAGACACAGGGAAAGTATTAGCCCAAGAGACAGAAAGGGCCACAGAAATCAGAGACTTCATCAGCCTGAGACCAGAAGAACTAGATGGTGCCCGGGTACCACAAATGACTGCCGTGACAGGGAACACAACAGAGAGTCCAGATGGAGCAGGAGAAAGGTGAGGTTGTAGAACTCAAACTGTCATAAGAAGACCAGACTTAGTGGTCTGACTGAGAATGGAGGAACCCCGGAAAGCATGGCCCCTTGATTCTCTATCAGTCCAGAACTAAAACAATTCCGAGGCAAACTCTGCAGACCGGTATTCGACTGGACTGTGGGACATAAAGTGATACTCGTGAGGAGTGTGCCTCTTAGCTGAAGTAGATACAAGATACTAAATGGGCAGCTTCTGTCTGGAGGTGAGATGGGAAGGCAGAGAAGGAGAGAGGGTTAGGAGCTGGTTGAATGGACATGGGGAATCAGGGGTGGAAAGGAGGAGGGTGCTGTCACAGTATGGGGAGAGTAATTAGGATCACATAACAATGTATGTATAAATTTTTGTAGGGGTAAAAATAAAAAATAAATAGAAAATTTTTCCCTGTAAAGTTTGTAGCAGACAAGCATTTCAAATACAAGTATTCTCCAACTTATGACAGGGTTCTCTTCTTACGACTCTGTTATAAGTTGGTTCTGACATAAGTCAAATACTTCATTTTTTTAGTTTTCATTATTATTGCCTTTTATTATCAGTATCTTTATAAAATCTGATCTTTGAACATCTGCAGGTAAACATCTGAGAATGATAACATCAGCAAATTACATGCCACAACATTGTATGTAGTACAAATTACTAAGGATAAGATGTACAAAAAAAGATGGTCTTAAGTGCAGTTCAGTGTAACTTGAATACATTGTAAGTGGAGGACTACCTGTATGTCGTTCTAAGGCTATAAATAGGAGCCCTGCCCTGGTAGCGCAATGGGTAAGCAGCTGGCTGCTAACTGATGGGACAGTGGTTTGAACCCACTGGTAGCTCTGCAGGAGAAAAGATCTGGTGGTCTGCTTCTGTAAAGATCACAGCCTGGGTGTTATGGATTGAATTGAATCCCCCCAAAATATGTGTCAACTTGTTTAGGCCATGATTCCAGTATTGTGTGATTGTCCATTTTGTGATTGATGTAATTTTCCTATGTGTTGTAAATTCTAATCTCTGCCTGTGGCTAATGAGGCAAGATTAGATTATGTTAAAGAGGATTAGGGTGGGATGTAACACCCTTACTCAGGTCGCATCCCTGATCGAATGTAAAGGGAGTTTCCCTGGGGTGTGGCCTGCATCACCTTTTATCTTGCAAGAGATAAAAGGAAAGGGAAGTGAGCCAGAGAACTGGGGAACTCATACCACCAAGAAAGCAGTGCCAGGAGCAGAGCATATCCTTTGGACCTGAGGTTCCTGTGCAGAGAAGCTCCTAGACCAGAGGAAGTTGATGACAAGGACCTTCCCACGGAACCGACAGAGAGAGAAAGTCTTCTCCTAGAGCTGGCACCCTGAATTTGGACTTATAGCCTTCTAGATTGTGATAGAGTAAATTTCTCTTTGTTAAAGGCCTCCACTTTTGGTATTTCTGTTATAGCAGCATTAGTAACTAAGACACTGGGAATCCGTTTGGGACACTTCTACTCTGTCCTATAGGGTTGCTATGAGTCAGAATCAACTTGATGGCATATAACAAGAAAGAGGACTATAAATATGATTATGTAACCTATATATTATGATCTACTGGTAGATTTAAAACCTTGTTTTGTAGATTTCTTAACTTGTTTCTACCTTCCTCCAAACATTCTCCTTTCTGTACCTTATGGCAACCTGCTCCCTATTCTCCTATCCACAGCAAATCTACCCTCTCTTCTATTTGACTAGAGGCAGAAAATAAATTATAAAGGTTGTACAGCTAATGACAATGGTGGGCTGGAATCTGGGCTTTCCTGAAATGGGTTATTTATATTTTTTCATTTGTAACTTTCTTTTAGAAATCATGTTATTAACTGACAAGTGCCTACTTTGATTCTAGCCAATGATGATTATTTTAAATTTATTTTTAAAATAAATAACATACAGTACTTGAATGAAGTTGGGCATGCATTTGCAGAAAATGAGACCTTTCTAATTCTGCACTGATTATCAATGATATAAAGTGATGCTATATTTTCCAAACCAATGGGTCAGTAACTGACCCTTCCAAGCCACAAAGATACTGTTTAACGAACTGTGGGAATATTTTATTAGTGAATGTGCATGTGACCTCAAAGAGTTAATTGATGCAGTTTCCAAATGAACTAACTTATTCCCAGAGAGTGATTCACAAACTGGCGATTTGGCTGACTATGGAAAAGTATAAATCTTAGAACAAAAGGGAAAATTGTAAGCGTTGCTGATAAAGAAGCTTGAGATCAGGGAAGAGTCTGATTCTAAAAGGCAAAGTATTGGGACAATAATCAGAAGTATCACGTAGATGATAAGCTGATATCAAGATGAAGCAATTTGCATAGTGCATCGTGTACCTTCTTTCCTTTGATTTCTTAGAGATCAACAGATTTAAAATGTTGAATTGATTTGACCAAGATGACTAATGATAATATATATCTGTTGACAGCCTACCATGTGCCAGATATCTTGTTACTTGCTTCACATGTGTCATATGACTGGATTCTTGCAGAGGCCCTTAACAGGTGCTTTTATGATGCCCTTTTTAAAAAAGGAGGAACCTGAATCTGGGAAAGGTTCTGAAACTTATCGCTGGTTGCTCATCAGGGACGTAACAGAGTCAACACTAGAGCCTGGGTGTGCTGAGTTCGGAGGCCAAGATTTTGATCCGACTCTACTATTAAAGCAAGTCTTGAAAATAAATCTTCAACATCCAAGTACACTGTTCTTTTTCTCCACTTGGCCCCACTCCTTCACCCCTTCTTTCCTCCAATGGATAAAGAACCAGGTCATCAAAATAGTGCATATAGTTTATGCATTTTGTGTTCTTTAATAGTTCAACTATTCAGCTTATTTGTATTCTAAATCCTGAGAAAATGAGAGATGAATTCAGGAGACCATATTAAACAGAAACACTATATCAATTATTGTTTCATAAAAAATTAACAGGAAATATGGATAGCAAAATACTATTATTTCTACTACAGTGTCTTTCAAGGTGCATTCCATAAAACACTAGTTCTGTGAGGACTAAAAGGTTTCTGTTGTAAAATAAGTATGTGGAATGTCAGCTTAAACACAACTGAACAAGCTTCTTAGCTGCGGGCTATCTTAGAACCTTTGTTTGCTGCGCTGATGTCCATTGTGATGAAGAGGTAGAAATAGTATACAACTTTTCCCAAAGTTGTTTTAACCAAAAAGCTGTTATTTGAAACATGTCTAGAAACAGCTTATGGGGTAAGCATTCTTTTTGGACAAGACACATTGATTCAGTCTTGAGGTCCCTATGGACTCCTAGGAAGTAAGGCAGCAAAGGGTTTTCAGGGCCCTGCTTTGCTCCCCTTTTCTCCCACTCTTCTTACTCTACTACTGTTTCTATTTAGCAGACTTTTTTTTGAAGGTTTATTATATACAAGGCTTTTCATTAAGCCGTTTAAGGGATACAAGCAATGGAAAACACCCCAGTCTTGCTAAGTGTTTCAAGAGATAGGCAGGTCAATAGTTTACCTGTACTAGGATTGTGCCAATTAAAATTACATATAAGAACAATCTGACAAATAAGATTAATCATTCAGTCAGTCACCAGTTATTTATTGATTGCCTATCACAAGTCAGGTTCAGGGATAAGCACTGGGATTAGCAGTGGAGGCAGGAAAGTGAGAAGTTAGCTACAGTGAGTGAAGGAAAAAGATGTGTTAAAGATGACCTCCCGGGTTATTGAGCTGAACAACTGGGTCGATGGAAGTGTCATTTAGAGAGATGGGAAGCCTTGAGGAGGAACATGCTCTAGGGGTGAGGAAACTGAGCGTTCCTATTTTTGGGATATGTTGGGTTTGAGATACTTTTTAGACATCTGAGTGGAGATATATCATGTAGTCACTTGGATGTGCAAGTTTGGAGTTCACTAGAAAGGTCATGGCAGAAAGTAAAATTTAAGAACTATCAATATGTAGATGGTAAAGAAAAACATAAGGCTGGAAGAGATCAGCTAGAGAGGTAATTTCTTTATTATAATCCTTACCATATCTTGGCAGTTATTTGTTTCTTAGTTGACCTCCATATTAGATTATAAGTGTCTGAGGAGCAGAAGTAGGGTCTTACTCAGACTTCATTTTCCATGTGCCTAGTACAGTGTCTGACAGGCAAGAAGTTTTCAATAAATGTTTGCTGAATTTTTTTCAAGATTACGACACTGAATATTGATTCCACATTCTCAGTTTTCTTTTACTCACATGGCCTTGTTATTCATTTCGGTTTGAAAAATAAGAGGAGATCAAGACCACAACATGAACAAAGAAAAAGACCCTTGAGTTCAAAGGGACTCTTGGACATTTTCCCCTTTAGCTATAGCTGAACACGAAAGCCTGAATGAGTCATGCAGGCTAGTCAGGGTGTCTCAGTCACCTTAATGATCCATACAGCTAGCAGCATAATTTACTGGGCCACCAAGAACATTATTGATTATAGAGATGACCGAAATAATTGGAGCAGCCAAATTGTGTCCCGGTCCTGTAAACATGTGCCTATTTGACAAGTGTTCTTGTGATTTGGTGATTTTTCTCTATTCATTACAGAATTTCAGCATTGAAAAGGATCTTAGAGATAATTCGGCACAATATTTGTATTTTATAAATAAAGTAATTTAGTTCAGAAAGTTAAATGTCTTGACCCAGGGCACATGGCCAGCAGCAGAAACACTGGTCCCTAGACTTTTAATCCTTTGTCCTTTTAACAACACTCCAATGTTTTATACCACACCAAACCCACTGCTGTCGAGTCAATTCTGACTCATAGTGACCCTATAGGACAGAGTAGAACTGCCCCATAGGGTTTCCAAGAAGCAGTTGGTGGATTTGAACTCACGACCTTTTGGTTAGCAGCCTGAGCTCTTAACCACTGTGCCACTAGGGCTCCCTAATGCTTTATAGAAATCACTTTGCCAAGAGTTAGTTGTTTCAGTATGGAACAGTAATACCTGGTTTGTTTTTTTTTTTTCTTGATGATCAAATGTGGCAGCGTGTTGGTAGTAGACTGAATTATTGTTGAAATATCCACTGGACAGATTATAGATCCCTGATTCTGTTAATGTCAGTCCTGGCCATGTGACTTGCTCTGACACATATGTGGAAACGATGTGTACCACTCCTGGCTAGAAGTTTTAAGAACCACCATGTGATTGGGTTATATCTCTTTTCTTTCTCCTACAGGCCTGGTATTGTCCTAGATAGAATCTACTGCTTTGGCCTGTGTGCCAGCATAAAGCCAAGATGGACCAAAGGCACAACTAACCCACCATGGATGAGTAGTGTGAGAGAGAAATTGTTGTTGTTATGAGTTGCTGTCAAGTCGATTCTGATTCATGGTGACCCCATACGTGCAGAATAGAACTAGAACTGCTCCCCCGGGTTTTCAAGGCCGTGACCTTTTGGAAGCAGATCACCAGGCCTGTTTTCTGAGGCACCTCTGGGTGGATTGAAACCACCAAACTTCTGCCAACAGTCAAACGCCTAACTGTTTGCACCATGTGGGGACTCCTGAGAAAGCAATAAGCCTCAATTTTCACATGTCACTGAGAACATGTTTTTCTTCTGTGACTGCAACATATCTTAGCCCAGGATGTCTGATCCTGTGTATGACTAGCTTCATAAATAGCAGAGTTCAAATCCACTAGCCACTCCTTGGAAACCCTATGGGGCAGTTCTACTCTGTCCTATAGGGTCGCTGTGAGTTGGAATCGACTCGACAGCAACAGGTTATATACATGTAAAATCCCTTTGTACAAGGGAGAGATGGGTGTAGTACTCAAACTCTTGTCTACATGGTTAATTGTGGACTGTCCACTGTGTGTTTTTGTTATGTATTTAAATTCCATGGATATTACATATCTTTCTTGAGAGTTAGGGCTCTTTTTTGTGAATATGTGGATTGGACATATATTTTCTGGCATATAATCAGAGAATAGTTGGTAGAATCAAAGAAAATTATGCAGAGCTAGAAATCTCAACTACCAGTCCTTAATTATGAGACATATGTTGGGGTAGCAAAACTAAAGAAGATAATAGGTCGACCATTCAACAACCTTTCATTTCCCTTTTTAATGATCAAAGATAATATATAAAAATTCCAACTCATTGAAAGAATTAAATAATAAAGTTACAGGGAACTTTAGTAAAATAGACTGAACTGAGAGTATTTGAATGGTATTAACTTCCAGCCAGCAATTTGACCTATCTTACCTATAATCCTAGGAGCCCTAGTGGTGCAGTGATTAAAGAGCTCGGCCATTAACTAAAAGGTTGCTAATCAAGAGGTCATCAGTTCAAACCCACCAGCTGCTCTAGGGGAAAAGATGTGGCGGTTTGCTTCTGTAAAGATAACAGCCTTGGAAACCCCATGGGGCAGTTCTATTCTGTCTTATAGGGCCGCTATGAGTCAGAATCAACTCGACGGCAACAGGTTTGGTTTAGGTTTACTTACAATCCTGGTGATCTCATGCTCTTAGGTACAGATCTGAGTGTGTAAAAGGGGGCCATAGGAATGGCTTATGCCATCAAAGTGGCCAAGACTGGGTCCCATCAGAGGAAGACCTGTTCAAATCCAGATCCTGTTCTTAAGATGCAATGGAAATAATTTCTCTCTGACAGTGGAGGGATCAACAACCCAGCACCCAGGTGGATACCTGTTCAACCATATGAGGTCTGCTGGAAACAGAAACTTGACTAGAAGATAGGATTTTATTCTTGTGGTGTTCTTAAGCTTCCCAGAAACAATGGCATTTTCTTAAAAGCTTAGTAATACTTTTAGAAGTTCCAGTAATTATTTCAGATTCTGTAGACTCTGCTAAACAATAACACAGACTTTGGAAACATCCCAGGAGCTATCTGCCAGAAAGAACAGCCTGTATACACCTTCTGATTCACGTCTGACTGTCCCCCTTCTCAAATTCCATAGACACTTCCCCATTCCCATATGTTAGTTCATCCTTCTCTCACAGCCTGGGTGGTCCTTGTTTCCTTTCCTGCATCATCCTTCATGACTGAGTTTAAATGCCCCTACTTTCATAATCAATCCTCCAAACCTCTCCTCTGAGCCTTCACAGCACATTGCTGGTGCCAGTATCATGGCAGTTGTTTCAACTTTGTATTATGGTTGTTTTTTTCATATGTTGAGCCCTTCACTACACTGTAAGTTATTTAAAGGCATACCATATATCTTATTCCTATTGGTTTTCTGCCCATACAGGGACTATGTGGTGTACATGTAGTAGTGAAGATGCAGTGAATGAATGAATCTGTAAATTCCAGAATCAGTCGTGTCACTAAGTCATTGCTTGATCTTGACCAAGTAATATGTTCTCCAAACATTAGTTTACCTACTGTAGAATGGGGATAGAATTTTCTTTTGGTAGCTTCAACAGATGTTATGATAAGAAATGAACTGTTCTATAGTAAATAACTTTGAATTCCTGGGAGAAGACATGCAAAGTAAATGCCGGGTGTTAATATTTGTTATATGTCATTCTACCTTGAAAATATATCCCATTAACAGGCTATCAGCTAGTTTACTGTCTTTGTCACTGATCAGTAATGTGCACCCGTATGCTCTTTGTTCACTTTTTTCTTTTCCAACTTAATTTTAAGCAAGATTTAGGAACCATGTTAAAACTGTTGTCATCTGGAAGACAGTTGAAGGCAAAGACAAAAACAAAATATTGAAAAAGTTTCTTCCCAAACAAAAACTCTATTAGTTTCTCCGTGAGTTTTCTTTGGAGAAAGAGAATTTCTTTTATTTTCCTGAATAAGTTTTTCTATATTCATGAAAATGGTTTATGTGAATAGCAATTAAGTTTACCAGGATTAGTCTGAAGGATGCCTGTAGGGCCATGAATTATACAAGGCAGTTAACCTGCATTTGCAGAGAATATTTTTATTAGTATTTAACTGTGATATTTTTAGGTGGACAAATTTCAATTTATCATTTTAATCATCTTTTCTCCTTAGTTATCATTCAACACTTTTAGTCGTCTTGGTTCTTTCTCAACCGGAATACCTAACTTATTCATTCAACAAGTATTTACCAAGCATCTGTGATGTGCCAAGCAGTGTCCAAAAGCATTGGGGAATAGGACTAACATATGTTCATAGAGATTCCACTGGGCTAGCACATGACCCCAATTAGAAATGTAAAATAAAGTCATAACAAGGGCTTGGGGACATAAAATGGTTCTGTAAACACTTCTAGAAAGTTCTGTATGATTAATCCTTTAACTACAAGTTAGAGAGCTCTCCAAGAAGAAGCATAGATAAAGTACTGTATCTCTGGCCTCTTCTTCTCAAACATTTTACCTGTCTCAGGTATGTGCATAAACTCTCTCCTTTTTTCAGGATGTGGTATTGGATTCAGATGATTTCAGTAAAACATGGTGGTAGAATACTAAAAAGTGTTGGTTTGGGATATTTTCAAGAAATTTTGCTCAATTAGTATAGTAACTAAGGTTTCTTTAAGTAAAATATTGAAAAAGCAACATGTTCTGGACTTCTATTTCCTGTTATGATGGAGCAACTAGTATTGAACTTGCTCCCCCATTGTACAAATAGAATATGAGATGAAATACATGAAGCAACCTAAAGAAGAGGAATGTATGAGGTGAATTCCAAGATTGCTCTAGATTTCTTCCTAGAGACACTTTGGACTATGGTACAGGGAGATGGAGTCTAAACAGATGAAAATGATCTTGGTAAGCTGAGAAGGCAAAAAATTAGGCTGCTGAGACTTAAAAGTTTTAGAGCAGAGTACTGGATAGGAGGGAGCCACATGGGGAAGAAACTCCAGAAATTTGCACAATAGTCACCTTACATCTTTGGCCAAATACTAACCTGTATATCTATAATGTGACCTTCAGATAGCCTAACAGAGAGCAGCTACATCATCGGTGAACTGAATGCACATTCCAGAGATTGCACAGTGCTAGTACATGTAGCAATTAGAAAAACTGGAACGGAGAGACTTCACGCTTCACTGAACACTTCAAGCCTTTAGCTGAGACTCCAGAAAGGTTACATCTTAGGAGTAGAGTCACTTTAGCCTTAAGAGTGAGGGTTACTCTAGACACAGCATAACAATATTTAAAAACATGCTTCTGCTTCAAAAGGATCAGGCTGATCCATTAGAAAATAAGCTGCCTGACAGAACAAAATAACACTCTTTGACGAAAGATATCATCTCCCCTCCCACAAAAAATCCCAAGCTCTTCATAATGTAGTTTCGACAATATCCAGCATACAAAAAAAAAAAAAAAATACCAGAAGCAGGAAAATGTGACCCATAACAAAAAAAAAAAAAGAGTCACTAGAAACAGAAACAGTGAAGCAGTGATGACAATGAAGCTGTAAGCGACTTACAATAACAATTTAAAATATGCTCATGAATTTCAGTGAAAAGATGGACATAATGAGGGTAGAGATAAGCATCTCAGAACAACAACAAAAAGTGATGGAATGAATACACAATGTGTAAGAAGATTATGTACTTAAACCCAAACATATAAATAATTACATTAAATGTAAATGGAGTAAACATTGCAATTAAAAGGAAAAAAAATTGTCAGACTGGATAAAAAAGCTACACCCAAACCATATGCTGTTTCTAGAGATACATATTAAGTATAAGATACAGAGTCAAAGTAAAAGGATGGAGAACAACACACCACGCAGACACTAACTATAAGGTAGCTGGAGTGGCTTGATTATCAAAGTTGATGTTAAGACAAGAGTATTATAGAAGTAAAGAGGGATATTTCTTAATGATAGAAGTTTCAAATAAAGAAATAAAAATATGAAATCTGTATACATTTAATAAAAAGAAATTCAAAATACATAAAGCAACAACTGACAGAATTAAACGGAGAAACAAAGTCACAATTATAGCTAGAAATTTTAATACTTATTTCTGAGTAATTGATAGAAAAAGTGAACAATAACAAAAAAATCTAGAAAGGCTATAGAAGTAAAACCACCTTAAGCTAATTGACATTCATAAAACACCACACCCAAGAACTGCAGAATAAATATTACTTACAAGTGCACATGAAACATTCACTAAGATACTGATTATTCAGTCATAAAACACTTGTCAGCAAATTTAAAATTATTCAAATCATATAGAGTGTGTTCCCTCGCCAAATAAAATTAATTCAGAAATCAATACAAAGAGGAAAATCTCCCAAATAAATAATACATTTCTAAATAGCACATGGATCCCAGAAGAACTTACAAGAGAAATTAGAATATATGTTGAAGTAAATGATAATGAAACAAAACATATAAAAACGTATAAAATGATTTTGTAGCAGTTCTTAGAGGGAAATTTAAAGCTTTCAATGTTTATATTAGAAAAGAGGAAATGCTTAAAACCAGTGATCTAAGCTTCTACCTTAAAAAGCTAGAGAGAGAAAGGTATATTAAATCAAGAGTAAGTAGAAGGAAGTAAACAGTAATGATAACAATGGAAATTAATGAAATAGAAAGTGAACAAACACAAGATCAACAAAACTAAAAATTTGTCCTTTGAAAAAATCAGTAATTTGATAAATCCATAACTAAACTGATCAATGTATTAGAAAATACACACAAATTTATATTAGTGTTATATCAACAATGAAAGATGGGTATCATTACAGTTTCTATAGATATTAAAGCATAGTGGGTAATTTAGGGAAAAAAAAGTGTGCCCATAAATTTGATAAACTAAATGACAAAGAAACTGTCTTTGAAAAACCCAAACTACATCTAATGCAAGAAGAAACAGAAAATCTAAATAGCCCTGGTATCTGTTAAATAAATTGAATTCATAATTTAAAAATTTAATATGAAGATAAAACTAGGTCCAGATGGCTTCACTGGTGAAGTCCATCAAACATTTAAAGAAGAAGTAATGCTAATCATGCTCAAACTCTTTCAGAAAACAGAGGAGGAGGAACACTTCCTAACTCTTTTTATGAGGCCATTATAACTTTGATTCCAAAGTTAGACAGAAACATTATAGAAAAGAAATTTACAGACCAATGTTCCTGATGAAAATAGATGCAAACATCTTTGACAAGATATTATTAAATTAAGTTGAACAATATATAAAATAGATCTACATTATGACCAGGTGAGGTTTATGCTAGAAATGCAAGATTGATTTAGTATTAAAAAAAAAAAATCAGTGTAATTCACCATATTAACAAAATATTGGAGAAAAATCATATGATTATCTCAAACAAATTCAGAAAAAGCATTTGACAAACTTCAAAGTAGGAATAGAAGGAAACTTCCTCAACCAGATAAAGGGCATTTACGAACTAACATACATATAACATATATTTACTTGTCTGTCAGTTTGTCTACTGCGGGGCTTGGGTGCTGCTGTGATGCTGGAAGGTATGCCACCAGGATTCAAACACCAGCAGGGTCACCCATGGCAGATAGGTTTCAGCTGAGCTTCCAGACTAAGACAGATTAGGGAGAAGGACCTGGTGGCCTACTTCTGAAAATAATTAGCCAGTGAAAACCTTGTGAATAGCAGCGGAACGTTGTCTGATATAGTGCTGGAAGATGAGCTCTTCAGGTTGGAAGGCACTCAAAATACAACTGGGAAAGAGCTGCCTCCTCAAATTGGAGTCAACCTTAATGATGTGGATGGAGTAAAGCTTTCGGGGCCTTCATTTGCTGATGTGCCACGATTCAAAATGAGAAGAAACAGCTGCAAACATTCATTCACTATTGGAAAATGGAATGTACTAAGTACGAATCTAGGAAAATTGGAAATCATCAAACATGAAATGGAATGCATAAACATCGATATCCTAGACATTAGTGAGCTGAAATGGACTGGTATTGACCATTTTGAATCAAACAATCATATGGTCTACTATGCCAGGAATGACAACTTTAAGAGGAATGGCATTGCATTCATCGTCAAAAAGAACATTTCAAGATCTATCCTGAAGTACAAAGCTGTCAGTGATAGGATAATATCCATATGCCTACGAGGAAGAGCAAGGTAATATGACTATTTTTCAAATTATGCACCAAACACTAAGGCCAAAGATGAAGAAATTGAAGATTTTTACAACTTCTGCAGTCTGAAATTAATCCAACATGCAATCAGGGTGCATTGATAATTACTGGTGATTGGAATGTGAAAGTTGGAAACAAAGAAGAAGGATGGGTGCTTGGAAAATATGGCCTCGGTGATAGAAACAATGCCAGAGATCGCATGATAGAATTTTGCAAGACCAATCACTTCTTCATTGCAAATACCTTTTTTCAACAACATAAAACAGCGACTATACACGCGGACCTCGCCAGATGGAATACACAGGAATCAAATAGACTGCATCAGTGGAAAGAGACCCTGGAAAAGCTTAACATCATCAGTCAGAACAAGGCCAGGGGCCAACTGTGAAACAGACCATCAATTGCTCATATGCAAGTTCAAGTAGAAACAGAAGAAAAGTAGAACAAGTCCACAAGAGCCAAAGAACGACCTTGAATATATCCCACCTGAATTTACTGACCACTCAAGAATAGATTTAATGACCGAAGACCAGACAAGTTGTGGAATGACATCAAGGACATCATACATGAAGAAAGTAAGGGATCATTAAAAAGACAAGAAAGAAAGAAAAGATCAAAAGGGATGTCAGAAGAGACTCTGAAACCTGCTCTTGAACGTTAAGCAGCTAAAGCAAATAGAAGAAATAATGAAGGAAAAGAGCTGAACAGAAGATTTCAAAGGGTGGCTTGAGAAGACAAAGTAAAGTATTATAATGACATGTGTAAAGACCTGGAGATAGAAAACCAAAAGGGAAGAATATGCTCAGCATTTCTCAAGCTGAAAGAACTGAAGAAAAAATTCAAGCCTCAAGCTGCAATACTGAAGGATTCTATGGGGAAATTATTAGATGATGCAAGAAACATCAAAAGAAGATGGAAGGAATACACAGAGTCACTGTACCAAAAAGAATTTGTCAATGTTCAACCATTTCAGGAGACAGCATATGATTAGGAGCCAATGGTGCTGAAGGAAGAAGTCCAAGCTGCACTGAAGGCATTTTCGAAAAACAAGGCTCCAGGAATTGACAAAATACCAACTGAGATGTTTCAAGAAATGGATGCAGTGCTGGAAGTGCTCACTCGTCTACGTCAAAAAATTTGGAAGACAGCTACCTGGCCAACTGACTGGAAGAGATCCATATTTATGGCTATTCCCAAGAAAGGTGATCCAACCAAATGTGGAAATTATTGAAAAATGTCATTAAAATCATAAGCAAGTAAAATTTTGCTGAAGATCATTCAAAAGCAGCTGCAGCAGTACATCGATAGAAAAGTACCAGAAATTCAGGCAGGATTCAGAAGAAGACGTGGAACAAGGGATATGATTGCTGATGTCAGATGGATCCTGGCTGAAAGCAGAGAATACCAAAAAAGATGTTTACCTGTGTTTTACTGACTATGCAAAGGCATTCCACTGTGTGGATCATAACAAATTGTGGATAACATTGTGAAGAATGGGAATTCCAGAACACTTAATTGTGCTCATGAGAAACCTATACATAGACCAAGAGGCAGTCATTCGAATAGAACAAGGGGACACTGCATGGTTTAAAGTCAGGAAAGGTATGTGTCAGGATTGTATCCTTTCACCATACCTATTCAATCTGTATGCTGAGCAAGTAATCCTAGAGATGGACTATATGAAGAAGAACGGTGCATCAGGACTGGAGGAAGAGCCATTAACAACCTGCGTTATGAAGATGACACAACCTTGCTTGCTGTAAGTGAAGAAGACTTGAGACACTTACTGATGGAGATCAAAGACCACAGCCTTCAGTATGGATTATACCTCAACATAAAGAAAACAAAAATCCTCATACTTGGACCAATAAGCAACATCATGATAAATGGAAAAAAAGATTAAAGTTGTCAAGAATTTCATTTTACTTGGATCCACAATCAACACCCACGGAAGCAGCACTCAAGAAATCAAAAGACACATTGCATTGGGCAAATCTGCTGCAAAAGACCTCTTCAAAGGGTTGAAAAGCAAAGATGTCACCTTGAAGACTAAGGTACGCCTGACCTAAGGCATGGTGTTTTCAATTGCCTCATATGCATGTGAAAGCTGGACGACAAATAAGGAAGACCTTTGAACTGTGATGCTGCCAAAGAATATTGAATACACCATGGACTGCCGGAAGAATGAACACATCTGTCTTGGAAGAAGTACAACCAGAATGCTCCCTAGAAGCAAGGATGGGGAGACTACGTCCACATACTTTGGACATGTTATTAGGAGGGATCAATCCCTGGAGAAGGACATCATGCTTGGTAAAGTACAGGGTCAACGAAAAAGAGGAAGACCATCAAGGAGGTGGATTGACACAATGACTGCAACAATGGGATCAAGCATAACAAGGATTGTGAGGATGGCACAAGACCAGGTGATGTTTCATTCTGTTGTACACAGGGTAGCTATGAGTTGGAATCCACTTGACAGCACCTAACAACCTAACAACATCATATTTATGGATAAAAGATAAATAAACACTTCTTGTCTAAGGTGGGGAACAAAGCAGTAATACCACTTTCACCACCTGTGTTGAATTATCCTAGAAGTTCTAGCCAGGGTAATATGACAAGAAAAAGAAATAACAGGGATACAAACTAAAAAGGAAGAAGTAAAACTTACTTTGTTGACAGATGGTATGATTTGTACAAAGAACAACCTACGGTATCTACAAAAATAAGCCTATTAGAATAAACAAATGGTTTTATTAAGGTTTTGATATACAAGATAAACATACAAAAATCAATTGTATTTTCATATACTAGCATTAGGAAAATAAGATTTAAAAAATGCTATTTACAATAGCATCAAATATCTTAAAATATTTAGGGATAAACTTCGCAGAAATGTTCAAGTCAAGGACACTGAAAGTGGCAGTATATTACTGAAAAGAATTAAAGAAGATCTAAAAAAACGATTATTCTATTATTAAGATGTTGATTTTTTCCCAAATTGATCTATTACTTAAAGACAGTCCCAATCAAAATTCTAGGTGGCGTTTTTGTTTATTTGTTTTTGTGTTTCTTTTAGAAATGGACAAGGGAATTCTAAAATTCATAAGGATAAGTAAAAGACCTCTAATAGTCAAGACAATCTTGAAAGTTTAACCAAGTTGAGAAAACATTATCAGATTTCAAGGCTTAATATACAGTTACAGTAATCAAAATAGTCGGGTTGGTATGGGTTTAAGAATAAACAAATAGATCAATGGAACATGATAGAGAGGCCAGAAATAGACCCATACATGTAGTGTTCATTGCATTGTTAATAAGGCACCAAAATAATTCAGTGGAAGAATGAAAGTTTTTAAGAAATAATACTTGAATGACTGAATATCCATATAAAAAATAAAACTTGACTCTTACACCATACATAAAAATTAGTTTATTATAGCTCACAGACTTAAACATACAAACTAATTCTATAAAGCTTTTAGAGAAAAAAACTTAGAAGAATATATTCAAAACTTTGTGGTAGGAAATTTTTCTTAAACAACATAGAAAACAATAACCATAACAGAAAAAAGTTGATATTAGTCTTCATCAAAATTAAAAACATCTGCTTTTCAAAATATACTTTTGATAAAATAAAATGCAAGCCACAAACTGGGAGAAAATATTTGTTATATATATATATATATATATAAATATATATATATATATATATATATATATATAAAGGACTCCTACAATTCAATAATAAAAAGACAACTAACACAGTTTTAAAAAAAATAGGCAGAAGACTTGAATAGATACATTGTAAAGGAAGATGTAGACATGATAAGCATCTGAAAAAGTCCTCAAGATCATTATTCATGGAGAAGAGAAAATTTAAACCACAATGATACATCACACTACTTTTAGAGGGGCTAAAGTTATATATATATAATTATATATGCATTTTATATATGTAAAATATGTACTTTTTATATTTTATATAAAATTATATATATATACCCGCCCCACTGCCATCAAGTTGATTCCAACTCATAGCGACCCCATAGAGTTTCCAAGGCTATAAATCTCTACAAGAAGCAGACTGCCACATCTTTCTCCTGTGGAGCCACTGGTGATTTCAAACCACTGACCTTTTGGTTAGAGGTTGATTGCTTTAATCACTGCACCACTAGGGCTCCATATATATATATATGCACACACACAAATATATTTTCAAATATTGACAAAGCTGTGGAAGCAACCGAAACTCTCATACATTGTTTATGAAGATGTAAAATTGAACAGGCACTTTGGAAAATGGCTTGGTGGTTTTTAGAAAGTTAAACACGCACCTACCCCATAACCCAGCAATCTCACTCGTAGGTATTTACCCCAAAGAACTTAAAACATGTATTCACAAATGACTTTTACAACTGGAAACAATGTCTATCAACAGGTGAATGGATAAACATATTATGGTATAGTCCTACAATGGAGTACTATTTAGCAATAAACAGGAACCAACTACTTTATACATAATACATGGATATATTGTGTTGCATGGAAGGTGCTAAAAGCAAGAGTGAGTACTGAATTGTTTCATTTGTATAAATTTAAGATCACAGGCAATACTAGTCTATGGTGAAAAAATCAACACAGTAGTCATCTTTGATGGGGAACGGGATTGACTGGATAAGACATGAGGGAACTCTCTGGGATGAAGGAAATCTTCTGTATCTTGATAGGGTTGTTGGGCGTATGAGTACTTGCATTCACAAAAACTCATTGAAGTGTCACACTTAAGATCTGTGCATTTCACTGTGTATAAATCAAACTTCGTTTTAAAAAATCATGAAGGGAAAAACATAATCCTTTTCTAGCCACTTAGTTTTGCTCATTTCCTATCGTTTTAGGCCTTATTCTTCCCCATCACCTCTCCCTAAACCTACTATCAGAAGAAAGTACAGTATCAATCAATTACACATTAGTGCTTGTTTAAATCAATGGTTTACATCTCCCAGTTTTCAAGTCTAGCAGTGGATTTAAAATATCTGTTTCCATGTCGGTGTATTTCAGGCATTAACAGGGAAAACAGAAAAAAACTTTGCGTGATTGTGGGGCTCTTTTTAGTACTTCTGACATCACAGCCAGGTGCTTTATTCACCTATGAAGGTTCTTCGTCATACCTATGTAGTTATTTTTTTTTAAGACACTATTCTGTTTGTCTTTCCCATTTTCTCTCACTAACCTCTACCTGCAGAAATGTGTGGGTGTGTATATAAACAAACATACCATATTTTTACTCAAATAATGCACATCCCTCCCCTACGAGGTATTTTGTAAGTGTCGCTATTCCATTTTTTTTTCCAGAATGCTGTAAAAAATTAGCATAACACGCTTATGAAAATACCTCACTGGGGACGGAAGCAGCTGGCAAACAAACGTAGAAGGCATGCATTATTTGCGTAAAAATACAAAAATCTTTCCTTTAAAAAGGTAAACCTAAAAACTCACTGTCTGTAATTTCTGTTGAATCTTCTTCTTTTATGGAACTTCCAAACTATTTTATTATTTCCTTTTACATATCTCTCTCTCACTGAACTTGGAACTCTCTTAAATGTGGGCAATGCCTTTAATTCATTTTGCTTCTGTCTTTAATTCATTTTGCTTCCCAGTGCCTAACACAGGATCTGGAAAATAGTAGGTATCTGATAATGTTTACTGAATAAATGAATAAACAATGCTGTTTTTTCCTTATATGTGAGAAATTCCAACGTGAGAACTTTTGAATGAGTTATGTTTTGCAGTTACGTTGTCTATCCTGTAAAATTCACCCACTTTTCTCCTCAGTTGTGCCCCTGTCTCCCCATATGACTGTTTTATGACCACATCAGTGCTATATAGATGTTCCTATCAACTTCATAGTGAAGAAGGAAGACCAAAGAAGAATTGACACATTTGAATTGCAGTGTTGGCAAAGAATATTGAATATACCATGGTCTGCCAGAAGAACAAACAAATCAGTCTTGGAGGAAATACAACCAGAATGCTCCTTACAAGTGGACTTTGTCTTGCTTACTTTGGACATGTCATCAGGAAAAAATCAATCACTACGAAGGACATGTTTGGTAAAGTAGAGAGTCAACAAAAAAGAGGAAAACCCTCTATGAGATGGATTGAGACAGTGGCTCCAAGAATGGGCCCAAGCATACCAAGTATTGTGAGGATGTTGCAGGCCTGGGCAGTTTTTCATACAGTCATCCATAAAATCACTATGAGTCAGAACCGACTAGACTGCAACTAACAACAACAACATACGACAAGTCTGAAAAAAGTCACATTACAATATGAAAGCAATTTGAACCAAACAAGGGATTACTTTTCAAATGAGTTTACAGAATTTTACACCTTGACCTTTTACTTTAGTGAAGTCAATTTTTTTGTTTAAAACCAGGCTTCTCAAAACAAACTATGTTCAGATTGTATTGTGCTTAAAATGTAATATTTAAAACAGCAACATGCCTGACAGGTCCCAGAAATTAAATATGTCTATTTCTTTTAGCAAGGAGCAGAAGGCAACATAAAGCAGCTGCAAGAATTAATATCCCGAGATGGTTGACATTTTAGAGCTGACTGCCAATTAGAGAAAATGATGTCATTCTCCAGCAGCCTAATGACAGTCATCAGTATGAGAGGACACATGCTAATAAGATGCATTGCTCACCTTGTTGTCTTCTCTTTTGTCTAGCTAGGGTGTCCTTGGATACACATAATTTGGCATCGTGTTCCTGGAATAATTTCTAGGAGGGACTGGAGTGTGAAATTTAGGGAATGACGTTTTTTTCTTGTCAAGAAATTGAATGAATAGGGCTTCATCTTTTTCTGGTGACTCAAGGACATATTTTCAGTTTGTTTATAAATATCCAAATTCCAGTGAACTTTTTTTCTAAGACCCTGAGACCAGAGTTTAAAGAGTGAAAGATCATTTTTTCAAGAGGCTAGGGTAGCTTTGACAACAAAGGACAGGTGGAATAAAAATCTAAAATTTTATTCTCAACCACGAAGAAACTTCTAGAGTATACAGTGTAGATGTCCTGGATTTTGCTTAACTTCTGGACTAAATTAGGCTTTCAAGGAAATTTCAAGATAAATTTCCATGGACCACGTATGGAAATGGGAACAAGCAATACTAGCTTAAGGGAATGAGCAATGACAGCTCACCCACACCTTTCTGACAATGGCTTTTGACTCTAGTATCAGGATCCATCTCAAGGACAAAATGACATGTTAAGTTCCTTAAGTCTTTTTTTTCCTCCCCGATTCATAAGAAGCCTTTGCTTAAACAATTAACTATAGAAAATCAATAAATACATGCCATAATTGATTCTCCTTCAGGGGTCTATAACTGAGATAAGTGCATGAGTTTACAGTACATAATATATAGCTATTCTTTTTCTTAAAATTTTTTTTATTGTACTTTAGATGAAGGTTTACAGAACGAATAGCTTCTCATTAAACAGTTAGTACACATATTGTTTTATGACATTGGTTAACAACCCCATGACATGTCAACACTCCCCCTTCTCGACCTTGAATTCTCTATTACCAGCTTTCCTGTCCCCTCCTGCCTTCTAGTCCTTATCCCTGGACTGTTGTGCCCCAGTAGTCTCGTTTTGTTTTATGGTCCTGTCTAATCTTTGGCTGAAGAGTGAGCCTTGGGAGTGACTTCATTACTGAGCTAAGAGGGTGTCCGGGGGCCATATTCTCAGAGTTTCTCCAGTCTCTGTTGGCCCAGTAAGTCTGGTCTTTTTTTGTGTGTGTGAGTTAGAATTTTGTTCTACATTTTTCTCCAGCTCTGATCAGGACCCTCTGTTGTGATCCCTGTCAGAGCAGTCAGTGGTGGTAGCTGGGCACCATCTAGTTGTACTGGACTCAGTCTGGTGGAGGCCATGGTAGTTGTAGTTCATTTGTCCTTTGAACTAATCTTTCCCTTGTACCTTGTTTTCTTCATTCTCCGTTGTTACCGAAGGGGTGAGACCAGTGGAGTATCTTAGACGGCTGCTCACAGGCTTTTGAGACCCCAGATGCTACTCACCAAAGTAGAATATAGAACATTTTCTTTACAAACTATGCTATGCCAATTGAGCTAGATGTTCCCCCAAGACCATGGTCCCCACAGCCCTCCACCCAGCAATTTGGTCCCTCAGGGAGTTTGGATGTCTATGGAGCTTCCATAACCTTTTCTTGTACAAGTTGTGCTGGCTTCCCCAGTATTGTGTACTGTCTTAGCCTTCACCATAGTTACTGCTTATCTATTGTCTATTTAATATTCACCCCCCCACCCCAGCTCTCCCATCCCTAGTAACTATCAAAGATTGTTTCTTTTTGTGTGTAAACCTTTTCATGAGTTTTTACAGTAGTGGTCTCATACAATATTTCTCATTTTGTGATTGACTTATTTCACTCAGCATAATGCCCTCCAGATTCATCCATAGTATGAGATACTTTGCAGATTCATCGTTGTTCTTTATCATTGTGTAATACTCCATTGTGTGTACGTACCATAGTTTGTTTATCCATTCATCTGTTGATGGGCATCTAGATGGTTTCCATCTTTTTGCTATTGTGAACAATGCTGCAATGAACGTGGGTGTGCATATGTCTATTTGTGTGATGACTCTTATTTCTCTAGGATATATTCCTAGGAGTGGGATTTATGGATTGTATGGTATTTCTATTTCTAGCTTTCTAAGGAAGCGCCATATCACTTTCCAAAATGGTTGTATCATTTTGCATTCCCACCAGCAGTGCATAAGAGTTCCAATCTCCCCGCAGCCTCTCCAACGTTTGTTATTTCCTGTTTTTTTAATTCGTGCCAGTAATGCCAGGGTGAGATGGTATCTCATTGTGGTTTTGATTTGCATTTCTCTAGTGGCTAGTGATCGTGAGCATTTTCTCATGTGTCTGTTGGCTGCTTGAATGCCTTCTTTGGTGAAGTGTCTGTTCATTTCCTTTGCCCATTTTTAAATTGGGTTATTTGTCTTTTTGTTGCAGAGGTGTTGGATTTTCTCATAGATTTTCGAGATTAGAACTTTGTCTGACTTGTACTGTCCAAAATTTTTTTCCCAGTCTGTAGGTTCTCTTTGAACTCTTTTGATGAAGTCTTTTGATGAGCATAGGTGTTTAATTTTTAGAAGATCCCAGTTATCTAGCTTATCTTCTGGAGTTTATGTGTTGTTGGTTATGGTTTGTATCCTGTTAATGCCATGTATTAGAGCCTCTAGCATTGATCCTATTTTTTCTTCTATGAACTTTATAGTTTTCGGCTTCATATTTAGGTCTTTGATCCACTTTGAATTAGTTTTTGTATATGGTGTGAGGTATGGGTCCTGTTTCACTTTTTTGCAGATGGACATCCAGTTTTGCCAGCACCAGTTTTGCCAGCACCATTTGTTAAAAAGACTGTCTTTTCCCCATCTGATGGACTTCAGGGCCCTTGTTGAAGATCAGGTGACCATAGGTGGATGGATTTACATCTGGATTCTCAATTCTGTTCCACTGGTCTATGTATCTGTTGTTGTACCAGTACCAGGCTGTTTTGACTACTGTAGCTCTATAGTAGGTTTTGAGTTCAGGTAGTGCGAGTCCTCCTACTTTCTTCTTCTTCTTCAATAGTGCTTTACATATCCGGGGCTTCTTCCCTTTCCATATAAAGTTAATGATTAGTTTTTCCATCTGTTTAAAGAATGTTGTTGGTATTTGCACCGGGCTTGCACTGTATTTGTACATTGCTTTGGGTAGAATTGTCATTTTCACAATGTTGAGTCTAACTATCAATGAGCATGGTATGTTTTTCCATTTATGGAGATTCCTTTGGGTTTCTTGCAGTAGTGTTTTGTAGTTTTCTTTGTATAGGTCTTTTACGTCTCTGGTTAGATTTATTCCTAAGTATTTTATTTATTTAGAGGCTATTATAAATGGTATTGTTTCCTGATTTCCTTTTCATCATTCTCTTTATTGGTGTATAGGAATCCAACTGGTTTTTGTATGTTTATCTTGTATTTTGCTACTCTGTTAGGTCTTTATATCTTTGTCGCTCACCTGATTGACAGCACCACGAAAGACTTTCCTGAAGAATTGTGCACTAGGGACATGCTGATATGTCTACTGGAACCTGTGCATCTCCCTTTCATAGCAAGACCCACTGGAAAACTTTCAATTTAGAATATCCTGAATAGGTAAAATATTTTTCCTAGAAGCCAAATAAAGGAGATGAGCCATGGATTTTTTAAGAAACCGATGAGTTGCAAATATAGGAACAAAAAACTAGTTGCTGTCAATATATTCTAACTCATGATGACCTCGTGTGTGTCAGAGTAGATGTATGCTCCATAGCATTTTCAATGGCTGATTTTTTGAAAATACATCACCAGGCCTGTCTTTTGTGGTACCTCTGGATAGACTCAAACCTCCAAACTTTCCATTAGCAGCATAGCATGTTAACCATTTACACTACCCAGGGACTCTGCATGTTAGGGGAAGGACTGTAATTCAGAGTGTTATTTACTGCTGAGAAGGTTTCACCTTGCTCTCCCTTTGACCACCTTGTTGGAAATAAGTTTCTGGAAAAAGAATTTCATACTAAACCTAAATGAATGCTGGAGAGCTAGACATATAGACCTAATCTACTGGAGAAAATGGATCTCCTTAGCAACTGGAGTGTCCCAGGCTATTCCAAGGGCTGCCTACTCTGGTGGGCAAACCAATCAGCTTACCAAATTAATGGTCAGTGGTGTTTTGTTGATGACATAATGAGAGGGTAGGTCTTCGTCAAATCTGTGGAAGCACAGATCAAATAAATTTAATAAATTGCTCCTTTTTCTCACTTATCGACATGGTTAGTTTCCAAAGACCAGGTCGTTATGCAAAGTTGGTGTGGTGCAAAAATGGAGGATGACTACATCATTACATAACTGCCAAATTACATCATTACAAAACTGCCAAACCATTGAGAATCATATCCCAGCCAAGCTGACATACAACCTTAACCATCAAAATCAGCATTACTCTCCCCTCGCACCTCGATATTGGTTACTGCTAGACGTACATCATTTATATGCAAAATAGTCAGATAGTAGATTTTTTCTAACATCGTAAATGAGAAATGTCAGATAATGAGATAGTCAATAAGTGAAGAAAAGGTGTATATAATTTATTGCCTCTGGATAAGATGTCTGATGTCCTTTGAAGTGGCTGTATGTAGAATTAATTCAGTAGATATTTATCTAGCACCGATTGTGTGGAAGGCCTCCCCAAGGCCCTGAAGGAGGGGCAAGATAAAGGAGATACTGCCCTTGCCTTCAACATAATATCAAAAAGTAAGTAATATCAAAAACTGGATAACATATGTAAACAAATAACTTACAGTTTGTAAGATACATGTCACATGTATTTATCCTCACAACAATCCTGGGTGTTAGATTTATTATTATTTCAAATCTTTGCCCCTTGCAAACATTTTCATTTTCTGTGTCTCAGTTTGTTATCTGTAAAATGGGTATGTTAGAGTAATCGTAATAATAAAAAGCTAACATTTATTGAGTTTATATTATTTGCCAAGTGCTTTGCAAGCATTAGGCAATTTAATCCTCACAGTAACTTTATAAATTCTATCTCATATTATGGAGAAATGGCAGGGCTAAGTAACGTGCCCGACGTCAGAACTGGAACTCAGATCCTCTCTGGCTCTAAACTCAATGCTCTTTCCAAAATACCTCATTACTTTCCTTTTGAATAATCGGCAAAATATCAAATAGGGGAAACACACGTGGAGCCTACGGATGTCGACATTACTTTTGCTTGCAGAATTGCAGAAACTTTATGGCTGACTTGGTATTTTGGCTGTACACCTTTAGACACAAGTTGCTTTAGACCAAGCAACATCACCAAGGACAGAGGAAACAGCACAGTGAGCCCCCTTTACAGGGTACCCTCTAACCCTTTGTGAACACCACCTTTTTATTTTTTTCTTAATTCCAACATTTATTCTTGACGACTTTACAAGTAGGAAATCCTATTTCCTATTGACTACATTGTTAATGTAGTTTCTGACTAAAGCAGGGCTGATTTTATCAGGAGAAAGGGACTCAAGACTCCAATTTGGGGCAGGATTAGGTGTGAAGATTATTTACTGAGAGAGGCAGATTGGTTTTGGATGAGGGAGTCAGGGATGTGGTTATGGTCTTGGCTTTTCTGTCTTTGGATGAGCATTCCAGCTTCTCTAGGTTCATTTCCTTGTCTGTAAAACAACTATGTTTTCTGGACCTCACGTGACTGTTGCTCGTCTCCAATGAGACAAGGAATATGACAGTGCTTTGTGAATGGCGATACAAAAGTAAGGTACTATCATCTATTGTTTTCTCTTAGGAAATATTGATAAAAATACCCTCTAGCTTTTCAGACATCATGGCAGGTTTCTTTTTCTCCAGGGTTAAAAAAAAAAACAAAAAAAAAACCCCAAAATGCTGGTTGTAACCAGAATTTTCACAGCAAATAAAATACCATGTTATCCAGGTATGTAATCCCTGTTTTTTCTTTTTCTGGAATTCACTTAAGGAATTTAGAAGAATCAGATCTGATTGTTTGCTACCTAACCTTAATTTTTTAAGCCAGGCACCCAAATACTTAGAAAGGAGACTGTAGGAAGAGCACAGAAGTGGGGTGGATTCCCTTCCCCATAGCTCAGGCCGTTAATGCTGGATGAGGAGAATCAAGGTTTATACGACTCTGAGACAAAAAAGAGGGAAGAGGTGGGTCTGAATCTCCATGTTAACAAGTAAGAACGGACATTTGTGCTCAAATGAGAAAACAAAGTGTTGAAACTGTTCTAGTCTAGTGGCTCATACAGTGGAGTACCAAAGAAACCCTATTCTGAAGGCTCCATTAAGTGATATTCCTGGTCATTGTCAACACACAAATCCCACAGCAGGGCAGAAAGATTCCTGCTCTTCATTAACATTCCCTCTTGGTTCTCACTTTGCATCTCTCCGTCCATTTTCTAGCTCTGAATGGAAGTTTCCTGGGAAACCTTCTCTACGAATGGAATGTATGAGGTTTATCCCATGAGGGAAGGATTAAAAAAAAACACAACAAAGTACAACAAGAAACTTCTTCCTCAAAATATTACAGTCAGGAGCAGATAACACCTATCTTCTTTCAAGAGCAGGTGGAGACTCGGACCCTTTGGCATTCATGGATAGGAAGAATGCTCGCCCCTCAGTTTAACAGGAGATCTTCCTTTCTTTCTTATTACAAAAATGGAAGGTTTTAAATTGCTTTGGTAAAAAGAACTATAGTGGAGTCTTCTCAGTCACAGATAAGCATCAGCTCTTTCTACTCTGATCCATTGTCAGCTAAGTAATGACTCGGTTTGTGCATTGTTCTCCTTGTGCCAAACAGGAGGGAGAGTAAACCTCATCCACAGGCTCTAGTTACGACCAGACATTCCCCTTCCATCAGAGGTGGGCTCTGTACACTACAGTCAGCAGATTCACAAATTAAAAGAAGAGAAATAGCAAACACTCAAGTTATTGATAAACCTGTTCCAGCAAAGCTTAGGTTTTTGTCTGAGCATTGTTGTCTAATTAAAAAAAATAAAAAGCAATGAGAGAGAGAATAGCCTAACCAGAACTATTGCTAACAGAAGAAACACTTAGGGGGAACAAAACACAGCAGAGATTAAAATCAGGCTTTTATCTGAACTCCTTTTGCTTTGTTTCTGAAGCAGCTTCCTTGCTAACATAAGCATCCTAAGTGGAGTGAAACCTGTCTTTTTTTTTTTTTTTAAACAGCTTTATTGAGATAGTCACAAACCATACAATTCACCCATTTAAAGTGTATAATTCAATGATTTTTAGTGTATTTATAGGGTTGTGCAACCAACACCACATCTAATTTTGTAACATTTTCTTCACTCTTAAAAGAAATCCCATAGCCATTAGATGCCACTGTGCATCACGCCCCCACCGCCACCCCCCCAACACACATACAACCAGCCCTAGGCAACCACTGTTCTACTTTCTGTCTCTAGATTTGCCTATTTGGGACATTTCATGTAGATGGAATTATGCAATATATGGTCTTTTGTGATTGGCTTCTTTCACCTAGCATTATATTTTCAAGGTTCACCATGTTGTAGTATGTGCCTCATTTATTTTTATTACTAAATAATATTCCGCTTTATGGATATATCACCTTTTGTTTATCCATTCATCAGTTAATGTATATTTTAGTTTTTTCTACTTTTTGGCTATTAAGAATAATGCCACTGTGAACACACATGTACAAGTTTTTGTGTGGTTGGATTTTTCCACTTCTCTTTCATATTTACCTAGGAGTAAAATTGCTGGGTCATATGGTAACTAACTCTATGTTTAATATTTTGAGGAACTGACAAACTTTTCTCCAAAGTAAGTGTACCATTTTACATTCCCACCAGCAATGTATGAGGGCGGGGGCCTGTCTTTTTGCGATTTTTCTCCTGCTCATAGCATTCTAAAGTTGTGTGAAAGGTTAGAAATATAGCAAACTGTTCATTTTGATGCTTATTTAGGAAGTCTTCTTTCTCTGCCCAAACTACAAACATTTCTGTTGTCTAATGAGCAGATGTTACCAGCTAATGAAGCAGGAATACAAACTTCTTATCTGATGCATAACAATCTTCAATATTTAAAAAAGAATCTTCATTTGTATACCTTTCTGCTTTATATGTACTCTGAAGTGCTTTCTTTTTTAAATTTACATTCCTCACTGTTTTGTTAGTTAATGACTTGTACCTTGATTACAGGCCGTTATCGCCTGTTTAAAAAACAAATCCATGCTTGCATTTCAACACATGTCTTCCATTTCATGATTCAATTTCAAAACAATTCAATTCTTTATCCATAGAAACCTTTAGGTCAAGTTATAACACAGCTAATTTAAACAAACAAACATTTAATCTTTGGAATTGAAGCGTACGTGTCCTTCATCTGTACCTAAAGTGAAAATGTTAGGTATGCAATGAATTTTAGTGACTCATATGTTCTTCCATATGCTAAGCTCTTATCTTGTAAACATGCTATATGATGTTTATGAGATCAACTTCTTTCTAGATAATTAAATTTGTTTATTCATCTAGAATTGTCTATAAATTCAGACTTTTTCCTTTATTGTCTATACTTAATATGAAGGAGCTTTCACCAACTTTTTAATTCTTTCCTGTTTTGGACATTAGTTGGCATTTGGGCTTTAGTTTCAGCATTTGTGAATAAGTTATGAGGTCAGCTAATCTGCATAAACCAGTTTGAAGCAGCATCCTGACAAGAAGTGTGAGCTTTCTCAGTTCCCCAGATACTATCACCTCTGCCACTTGAAACCACGGGTTCTGATGACATGTGCTGAAGGACAAGCTTGATTTCAGGTTTCCCTTTAGTCTGTTTCATCTCCATTTGCTGGCCCTGGATGACGCCCATAGTATATTGCTTTTAGTAATCTGCTCCCCATACCAGACCTTGGCTGTCATATTACATTAAAACCGATAGTTCAAAGGTTTGTTTTACATAAAGAGTATTTTCTTCTCTGCCATCCCTCTAAGATATTCGCGGCTAACTAAAAATACTGCTGAATCCTGTTCTCAAGCAGAGTTTCAAGGTTAACATGAAAACGATTATCACTTGCTTATGCTGCATAAAAATCTGTTTTATCTTTGAAACAATCCTTTCATTAAAAAAGCATTGCAATTTCTCTGCTATGCTAGCATGTCCTCAGATCCCAGGCCGACTACGCCTGGCTGGCAAGAAACCAAGTTATGATTATTTATATGTCTGTATGTATTTGTTTCCATCTAGAATCGTAAACAATTAATGTATGATAATCAACTGTGACAGCAAAAAGGATTTCTACCCCACTAGCTTATATTCCCAACAATAGAGAAACATAGGTAATTTTGATAATGCTTGTATGTCCGTGAAATAATGTCCCTATTACTGGCTTCTAGCAAAAACTTATAATTAAATCAGAAAGAGAAAAATGCTGGCAGCCAACATTGTGTCATATTTATTTCAAGTGCAATGTCAAAAACTTCATGGATGGTCACTTAGGCATTGAAAAAATACTAAGTTGGAGAGCCGAAATGGAGCTATGAGGGGTCATGTTCATTTTCCTGCCTTCCTGGAGTAAGAAGGGCAAATATAAGTAACACTATTGGCTTAAGGAGGCACTTGAGTTTCCAACAATGGAAACCTACACCCACATTTTTAAAATGAAGCAATTCTCTTAAATCTATTTTTTGAAAGTAAGTTGACTGTGTAAAATAAACAAGTCATTCATTAAGTATTTGATAAAATATTTATCCAAAGCCGCCTTTCCATGTCTGCATACGCGCTTTTCTTTTCAAAAAGGCTAGCAATGGTAAGGAAAAGCATTAGCAGTCTAACAAGATTAAAACTGTGTTTCACCGCAGACGGTTTAAAACTTCAGGAAACCATCTTTAAAGGCTGTAAATAAATGCCCGCTTTTCACTTAAACCAGTGGTGATTGTACTAATGCCTAGAAATACGGAGACATGCTCGCTATACAGCCTGTATACTAGTGTGTGCCCCTATCCTCATTATAAAGTGGCCCGGGGCTTGGAGCTAAACATTTTTCTGGAACATAATGAGCTGTGTACTGTAATGAAGGTGTTTGAAATTGATTTGACTGTTATTTAGTATAAAAAGTCCCAGATCAAAGACTCTGGCAAGCCCACAGACTCATAGGCATTCACAGACAAAGGGTGTTGTGTGATAGTCCAGACACAAGTGGGGAGGTGTGGTGGCTTAAGCAGAGAGCCAAGGTATCTATTAAGCAGTTATCTGATCATTTTTATTTCAAGTCACTATAAATCACTCATAAACTGCCAAGTGGCCCTAGATGATTCTGAGGATTATTTAGAAGAATAGGACAAAGTCTGATTTAATTTCCCTCTTGTTTTCTAATATTTTTGCATTGCTCCTTCATCACAGTCATGGACAGCCTCCCAAGCTAATTTGTAAAATGAATTTTACTGAATGCCATTTAATCTTATTGCCATAGTTACAAACCAAGAAATCGAAGATTGCTAGGCTGAGCTGAAAATAGCTGACTTGATACGAGGGAAAGGACTCATTCTTATGCAAAGCTCTGTACTCACATGCAATGTCTAGTTCAAAGAACAATGGAAAGTTTGATCCTTGGAAACTCAACCTTCTGATGCCTTTTCACTCTCTAATACAGAACAACCATAGGTTTGAATGAAATGTGTGAAAACTAAAGATGAGATTCTACTTTGCAACCTGCGGTTTTAGCTTCTGTATTATTGTTGCAGTGAGTTCACAGCATATTTGCCTTGATTTTTTTTTTTTTTTACAGGCAATACTGAGGATTTTCTATCCACTTGCAAATTATAGAGCTAAGAACCCATGTAATGTTTGAAATTTTAAGAAAGGCTTAAATCATTTCTGACCGTTACTATTTACAGTTGACAAATCTATTTATTAATCTATCAGACATTCATCATCTGTCAGTCTATAATTCTATCACCATAAAGCAAATCCATAACGTGGGTCAGCATGTGCATTCCATGGGAGAAAAAACAAACATATATTAAGTTTCTTCACTAGGGCTTTCTAGAAAGTTAACAGCTCAGTATAAGGTATAGCAAATGAAACTGAGGTGCTAAATGCCAAAGACCCTAACATGGATATGCTAGATTATATAGATTATATAGCATATCCATGGTAGGTCTTTGGCATTCAACACCTCGATTTTATTTCATATACATATATAGGAGCCCTGGTAGCACAGTGGTTAAGTGCTTGGCTGCTAACTGAAAGGTCGGTGGTTCCAACCCACCAGCCACTCTGCAGGAGAAAGATGTGGCAGTCTGCTTCTGTAAAGATTACAGCCTAGGAAACCCAGTGGGAGAGTTCTATTCTCTCCTATAGGATCACTGTGAGTCAGAATCGACTCAACGGCGACTTGTTTTTGTACATATGTAAGGAGTCCCTAGGTGGTGCAAATGGTTAAGCGCTTGACTACTAGCCGAAAGGTTGGTGGTTCCAACCCTCCTAGAGTCACCTCAGAAAACAGGTCTTGCGATTTGTTTCTAAAAGGTCACAGCCTTGAAAGTCCTGTGGAGCAGTTCGACTCTGCACACATGGGGTCACCATGAATTGGAATCAACTGGATGGCAAGGAGCAACAACAGCAACAATACATATACAGAATGTAAAAAGATTAAAAGATAATCAATGTAACTAGAATAAATATATTTAAAGGAGAGTTGTTTAACTTACTTGCATAAGCAATCAGTTTTTAAGGTTTTTCTTAATACCGAAGCCTCTTTATTCTAGTATTTAATATACTGAAAATCCAATCTATGAGCTAATGATTTGTCAAGAATTAGTTTGCCTTATTCTTAGTACTGAAAAGCAATAAAGTCAACTTCTTTGACCATTTATTTTTTTTCTTTGGGCCTCTATTTTCTCATCTGCAAAATGAGAGGAGTTAGACCTCTGACATCATTATTAGCCAGAAGATCCTGATTTAATTATTCCTTAATTTTCACTAATTCAACTTGGATTTTTTCCTATTTAATTTACAATATTATCGATATGGTTTATTTGGATATAACTTCATGGCATTTTGTCAACAATTTGAAAACAAATACAGTAGCTTAAAGATTCAGAGTTAATAGGATGTGTACCATCTCTTTAGGGAGTCAGCACCAGGAGTCCCACTGTCCCTGCCAGGGCAAGGAGCCTGTATAGCTGTGGACTCTCTGGCCTCTGTAAGGCTTTTGGACACTCCCTTTTATATGCAAAAGTCCTCAGAGCACTTAGGAGTCAGGAACTCCTTGTTGAATATGGGAGGAAGAGCTGATACCCTGATACTCTCATTTTGTCACACACGGAAGAGGCTGTGTTTGCAAACTGGCCTCTAACATGTAGGATGAAGAGATTCTAAGTGAGTATTTCTCAAAGTATGTTCTAAGTACCTTCTGCGATTTTAAAATACTAGATTAATAAAAGAAAACAGGCTTCCTTACTGCAGGACTTCTCCAGGCCTTTAAGAATCTAGTGTGTATACCCCGTAAGTCCCTAAAAGTGAGATATAAGACACAGCATTGATGACTTCTTGATCACATGATCTTTCTCCTCTGGCCCATCCACTTCTTTTTCAGTAATTTGTGGAACTATTGTGTCATTACATGCAATCTGGCAAGGGTGGCAAATAGATTTTATCTTGCATGCTTCAGTTGGTAGCAGCCACCTGGAAGCATTTTGAGAAGAAATTTGAGTTCTGGCTCTGGTTAGAAGGAAAGAAGAGGAAGTAGTGATTGATATACCATGAGTTTGCCATCCTGCCTTTGTTCCCAGCCTTTTCTGAGTCTTTCAAGTATCACACTATCTATTCCACATCCTACTCCATGAGGGAATCCAAGAGATTCTGATAAACTTACAATTTGACTGAGTCTAAGATACTCTACTCTTGATTTCACATAAGCTGAAAATTCAAAAGCTGTAAGGGAAGCTCTCTAGTTAGCTGCAGGTATGATAGCTGAGGCCCTGCTTGGGGGAGGCTTTGCTTCAAGGTCAGGGACTACATAGAACCAAATGTGCTAGAGCCTAGACTAGACCACAGTACACATCTTGAGCTCTAACATTTCATTCACACAAACTCGGTCCGGTAAACTACCACACACAGATTAGGGTGTGTTCATCCATTTATTAAGAGAGAGGAATTATATATGGGGATGGCTTTTTCTGAAGAAACTGTTGAATAAAACCTTATTAGCTATTTACTTGCAGCAAATAACATTTATTATGTGCTGTGTAATCCATAAAACATTTGCTGGGTATAAAACCAAGCATAGACCACTACCTGCATTCTTGTAAATACATGTCATCACATTATATTCAGACCAATCAAGTCACAAGAAAATATATCCCTCTGTGACCCAGTAAGTTTCTCGATCATGTTAAGATAATACATATTCAGCTGTTTGTTTATGTCATCTCCCACAATTAGGCATAAAAAACGTGGTAGATGTGGCCTGGTAAAAAGCAGTATAGACTAATTTTAAATGTAAATGACTTGTGGTTAGTGACAAATAATAAAATGATAGTGTTGAATTAATCACCATAATGTCTCCGAGTAGGACAGCAGATGATAAGAGCTGGGAATTTGAATCAGACAAGAGCCAGCACCTTTGGAAGAGCAAATTTTTGTGGGGTTTTATCCAGGATTTTGCTAGTTCCAGAGCACCCCTCAACCAATCCTGGGCAAAGCCAGGAACATGGGAACTGCTCCAAGACACTTAGCACAGCCACAGTAGAATAGAAGATTCCAGCCCCTCCCTATGAGGTTTTTTTTTTTTTCACCCCGAACTCTGTTTCTAAGGATTGCTGAAATCATCTACTGAAATGGTCTTACTTGAACTTCAACCTACTATTGTTGGAATAATATGGGAACCCTAAAATTTTGAGAAGAGTGACTTGTTTGAACTAATGGAGTATATTTTACTTATGTTTGAAATAAACTTGTGTTTCAACTTTATGCACCAGGCAGGTGCTTCTAATACATTTATATTAGATATTACATATTTCTATCTAACTTTACATCTACCTACCTACCTACCTACCTACCTACCTATCAGATCATTTGCTATGCAACGAAAATGAGGTTGTTTAAAGATTAAAAAAAAAAAACAAAAAAAACACAACTATGTATGCTACATTCAAAGCAAAAATACAAATATTTCTGAAGGAGAAAAAGACATCATACTCTACAGGGTTACCACCATTTAAAAACGTAGAGTATAAGAAATCCATCAAAATCATGGTTGTGAATGACTAAATGAATGTGGCTAAACCAGGGCTTCTCTTTCCAGCCTGGCTTTTTTTTTTTTTTTTTTTTTTTTGTCTCTTGACAGACGTTAAGGCACAAATTGGGCTCAGATATATGGTTTTGAGAGTCAACTTTCCAACTTGTATTCCCCAAGCCTGGCCCACAGTAAATATTAAAGAAACTGTTTTGGGGAAGTGCGTGAATGGAAGATTGATGGAAGAAATATATGATCGTTGCAACCTCCTCTGAACCATAGCCTTCATGGGGTTTAAATCTCGGCTCTCACCATTCATTAGGTGTAAAATGGATCCTGATATATTCTGGAAAAGGCAAGCTTCCTAATGCGGTAACAGTTGATTTTAATCAATTCAGTTATTTAATCTTTATCAAAATCTTTACTACTGAGTGTTTTGTTTGTTTGGTTTTTTAAGAGCAAACCTTGAAAAGGCACAATTTTACAGATAATTAATTATATGAGTCTATGGTCTGGAATTTCCTAAAATATTTCCAGTTAAGAAAGCTGAAAGAATTATTTCTCATTAAAAAAAAAATCAATATTAACTATATGGAACATTTTTTGCAAAGATGCCTAATGAGCAAAACCAATTCCCTTCCTCCTAATAAGTAATATAAAATGTTAAAAATATACACTGTGTTACCAAGTGCTGGATCCATACCTGCCCCATATTGACTTTTTGACATATGTTGATATAAAATAAAATGACTAGGAAAAGTTGTAGAACATCTCTAAAAGGCTCATGCTAACAAATCAGTCATTTAAAATGAGGCCAGGATAAATAATGCCCAGGAGGTAGGCAAGAGTGAAAAAAAAAATGATCTTTGATTTTGTTTCTTAAAATGAGGCGAGTTGAGCATGGCAAAACCCTTTAAACCAGGTGTTTGGAAAAGGCAATGAGCCCTGTTAAACTTTACTGGACCTCTGAATACAGTGTACAGTAGAGCCCTTTCATCTGAAGCAGTAGGGACTGGCAGTTGGTCAGTTAATTAGAAGTCAAAGTGGGAAATTACAAAAAAAAAAAAAAAACTGTTTTAACTTAAACATTTTATTTTAATTTCACTTATATAAACATACGTTCGTTAACTGATCTTATGATATCAAGCCAAGACATTTCTCTATGGGTTGTTCATCGGAGTTCCGTGTAACCTTTCTCCCATATTGCATCATCTTCGATACGCGCATCATGGTTTTAAATAGAGTTAGAACTCAAATGTACATGCAAAGCAAGTTGAGTGCAGAAATCTACAGTGAAATCTATGAGTCCTGGAACTCCATGGGACTGCCTTGTTTTTCCAGGTCTTGCAAGTTTTCTGCCTTTGACAGGGTGCAGACTTAACCACTTTTCTATTGCTCGTTTTAGTGGAAAATATTTGAGTTCTCCTTCTTGGATAGGTTTCTGCCTTACACAAGTTCTGTCTTTCACAGGTTTTACTATGTATTTTTTTGTATTTTCCCCTGGTCATTTACATTCGTCTACAGTTGTTTACATTACCAGTTGCCTTGGAGTTGATTCCTACTCATGGTGACCCTATGTGTGTCAGAGTAGATTGTGCTCCATAGGGTTTTCAGTGGTTGAATTTTTGGAAGTAGATCCACAGGTCTTTCTTCCAAATTTGTTTATATTAGCCCACATCTAATTTAACGGCATTTTTTTTCTTTAGTGACTCACCTTCACTGAGTTGTCCCAAAGCATCAATTTGTTTTGCATAAGAACTGCAGTGATTTTCTTCTTTGTCTTTAATTTCTTTATCAGTTACAATTATAACAAAATGTGCAACTGGTACAAACAGATGTTGTGAAAAAAGTACAAAACTCCATTAGCAGGAGCCATAGTCTAGGAGGGTTCCCGCTAGCCTGGAGCATTCAGTATGCTACGGTGTCAGTTAGTTAAAAGAGCTTTGAATATGTCTGTGACAAGCACTGTTCTACGAGTTGAGAATAGGATGCTTACAGGGAGTTTATGATGTAGTGCAGGAGGCCAATTAAATGTGATTTTTAAAAAGGGAGTTACGTACAAAGCAGTGCAAGAGAAAAAAGTAGAACTACTAATTTTGTCTGTTCAAAGAAGCTTCCACTGATTACCACAGTTCACAGTCATCTTTCTCTCCTTCATACTGGTTCTTCGAATATGCTCCTTATGACTGATGAGAAATGAGTGCAAAGACAACGGAGAGATGAACTTCCGTCAAATTTAGTTTTATTAGAGAACTTTCTAAGTTAGAATTAATCCTCTGCTGCAAAGTGTGTATGTCATTGAAATGCTCTGCCTTGGCGGTCCAATTTCTGTAGGAAATGTAGATGTGAATCGGGTTTAAAACGGGGTAAACGGGGGTAAAGGTGTCTAGTATAAACTACTTTACAGTCAAACTGGAAATGTTCTTATCACTCTTTGACATAGTGGCTGCGACTCTGTGATATTTCCTACTAAAATTCACCAGGTTAAACTTGGTTCCAGAATATCTATTCTGTCAATGGTCTGCACGACATGCTTGAATTGATGATTTTCTTTTTGATGACATTTCTAGGCCACGATAGTGGCTACTCATAGAAGCAATTGGTGAGTGTACGTAATGCATTTGATTCAGCAGGATTGGAGTAAATAGGTGTCATGACAAAGCTTTTAAAACATTTAACTGAATTAAACATGTGGCAGTACTAGCTATTGGCTACTATTATGACCCAAACATCTAAGCTGACAAGCTAAAAATAGATTTGGTCATATAGAAGGCATGGTCATTGAGAAGCAAATCCTGTTAATAGGAAAGTTTTAAATCAGCGAGATAAAAAATAAGGTGTTTTTTGAGATGGGATATGTCTGTGGAACAATGAAAGTGAGAAAAATACAAAATCTTCCTGGAATTTTTGTAATATTAGAACCTTAAACATAAAGCTTTCCAATGATGATTATTCATATAATAACGTTTTCTTTGGCTGAGATTACTGTGCAGGTCAAAGAATTGACAATAGACCCTTTAAATAAATGAGGAATTGGACAGAAATTCAAGTGATAAAAATATTAGCACTTAGGAAAATAAGATGAAATACAACTTTTAAATTATATCAGTGGCAGGATAAATAATCATTCGTGGAAATACCTGGTTGTTTTATTATGCAATACATATATGGTAAAATATTTCAAATTGTTCACCTCCCCCTGGTCATCTGAAGGAATCTAAGTCCCCAGTAGGACAAAGAGCAACACTTGGCAGCAATCAACAACAGTCTGGAGATACATTTTTAGCTGTAAGCTTATGAATTAGACTTGAACAAATTTATATTTTGGGGGCTTCAGTCAGGTCATTTTACCTTGGAGCAATATAATACATTCATAAGGATAAATGATCTGATGGAATCCAGAGTTAAACTTTTCTATTTGTTTTTTGATGACACATTCTTATATTGTAGTTAGAAATAATTATCTTTACTTTTCACACAGATTCCCTATTATTGCCAATTAAAAAAAAAATTTGTTGCCATGTTTTGATTGCTGTGTGCAATGAGGAGCATGTTCTGAAGGGAATAAGCTTCATTAAGGTAGAATACCATATGATGGGGTTGTGCTGCTGGTCCTGGGTTTGCCTGGCTGGCAACCAACATCATTAATAATTTTTTAGGGAAGATCCATTTTGTCCAGATATCTATAGTTAGCAATTCCAATGTAAGGTCTTTATATGAAAGTTTATGAAAATGTATAAAAAGGATTTTTTGAAAAATGACTGAATATCTCTTCAGAAATCAATTACATTTATGGAGTGCTTAATGCACACTAAGCTTTATAAACATGACTTCATTGAATCTTCACTTTAACACTCTTAGACAAATAATGTTCTGATCCCTGTTAAAAGTAACATTCAAAAAGTAAAAACACGACTCACATACAAATATAAAAATGAATATCTATTAAAGATTTTATTATATTCATTAATTAATGAGAGAACCAAGCATATGTTATAACTTATTCCAAAGATCAAATTTGTAGATCAATAATATTGAAATGTGGGGCCCTAGTGGCACAGTGGTTAAGTACTCGGCTGCTAACTGAAAGGTCGGAGGTTCAAACTCACCAGACGCTCTGCAGAAAAAAGATATGGCAGTCTGCGTCCATAAAGATCACAGCCTTGGAAACCCTATGGGGCAGTTCTACTCTGTCCTATAGTGTTGTTATGAGTCAGAATCGACTAGACAGCACACAAAAATATTGAAATGTATGTTCAAATAGAGGCAAAACTTTTTTTTTTTTTTTTTGCACAGAGGGTCAAAGGAAATCTCTTGAACCTCTACTTAACTGGATGGAATGTGCATGTCTACAGACAGGATGTTTTGCACTGCTGTCAATTATATACAACTTGCAGAGCTCTAAGATAGCTTCCATTGGCTCAAAATCAGATAACCTGGAGTAGCAGCCTCCAGAGAATGATGAGTTTTCCACTTAAACATAAATTTTTCCCTACATCCCGTTTTATAGATGACAAAATCAAGGTTTAGATAAGACAGGTTTTTGAACACACACTATCGATTAATAGGAAAATTCACTGTATCATGAGGAGGAAGGAGCTATCAGAGTCTATTAGTAGAAAGAAGTAAGATATGTGAAATGAGTCAAACTCCAGAAAGGTGTACACATCTGCAAGACTTCGTAGAGAAACATAAAATACACTGGCACGTGGTGGGAATAGGACTGCAGAATGTTTACATATATGATCCACTTGAGGTTTGGCCAAATAAGGAAGAGGGTCCAAGAGAAGTAACTGTTCATGGCCGAACACAGATTGCCCTGACAATGGAATTCCTCTCCAAGCTCATGACATTCTAATGAGAAAAAAATATGCTCAAACCATACAAATGGTATTTAGAGCCATAAAGTATTCTCCTTAGTTTCACCTAATGTGAAAGCTTGGGGAGGCATTTGGAAGTGTTTCTGATGAAGACAAAGCAGGTATAAAGGTTACACTGAAGTATAAAAGGGTTACATTGAGGTTGTGGGTTAGAGGGCGGGATGGTACATGCCTCTCCTTGCTCCTCTGACTTTAATGCAAGTCACTATAGGTAATGAACCATGTAGTTATACATCCACATAGTTATGTTATCACTGCCTGGAAGGGAGCCAGCATGAGAGTATGGCAGAGGCTCGTTTTCCTAGTACCCAACTAGGTTGTCCCAGGACTGGAGCAATTTCTTAGATGGCTCCCATTCCTGTTGCTTACTAAGACCTAGGAGTGTTGAGCCTATTCAGAGAGGGTAATGAAAATAAAACAGGGAGTTAACATAAACGACATGCTGATGGACACATAACTAATAAGTGATATAGCCCACACAAACACAAATTTTTCTGACTTCAGATTCTGTGTTCTTAACATCTCTGCTACACTGGTAACCCTGTTTTCTCTAAAGAGCTGGATGCAACAGGTACATGGTAACTTTTGAGTGCTATATGTAAGGAGTTGTGTATCAGTCTTCTGTGTCTCTTCGCTGAATTATTTGATGGATGCAGCAGCATTGATTGGTGACAGTCTCTGGTGTGTGTTATTACTATGGGAGGAGGGTTTTCACACACACACAAAGACACACACCCTGTATAACAGCAAAGGGACTTCACATAGAGTATAAACCAAAAGCAGATTTCCACTGCATGAGGCCAGGACGCGTCCAGAATGGCATCATTAAACACCATCAGTAATGTTTTGGGTTTTACTGCCTATTCACTTTACATTTAGCTCAGAAAAAAGCAATGTGCTAAGTGTTGGAAGTCTTGGACATAGTCCCAGACTTTGAACATCATTAGCTTTTCTAATCCTCCATTTTTCTCATTAATAAAACAAAGATAGTAGCATTTGATCTATATAGCCACTATGAAATTATTTCCATGAGAAAATATAAAATGCCAAAAATGTTTTACATATAGAAAGCTATGCTGTTTTCAATCACAGAAATGCAGGTTCAGACAATGTCTATACATGAAGAAAAGCCTAGTAAAGCTGAGTCAATTTACATATTAGAAAATTCAGAATTATTAAAAAAAATACTTCTTGTCTAAGCGTATTAATTGGGATTCTGTCCATTGCAAGTGACCAAAAACCAATTCAAAAGAACTAAAGTCAAAAAGGACATTTTCTTTTTAAAGAGATATGGGAGGGAGCTCTGATATCTGAAAATTCCAGGCGTAGATGGGGCTTCAGGTTTGACTTGATATAACGGTTCAAATGTCACGTCAGGACCTGGTTCTCCCCCACCCCTACCACGTCCCCCTTCCCTAGTCATTTCTATACATTGCTTTACTTTGCATTGACTTCATTCTCAAGCAGGCTTTTTGGACTATGTAGCAAAAGGGCTGCTAATCACTTCGGACTTACACTGGAGACAGAGTGCCTCTACTGCTCCAGCAGACATTTTGGGATTAGATCTGGAATCGGCTGTACTTAGCTACTCAGGCCAATTCCAGGTTCTAGGTCCACCTCTGGTAGTGGGATTGCAATCAGCTCCACAAACATCAAATACAGAGTACTAATCAGAAGAAAGGTAAATGATGGTAAGGCAAAAGTAGACACAGTTTAGGGGATATTTGTGAAGGGAAAGGAGTTTGAATGATCCTAATTGACTAGCTGTGGCTATGAATGCTATAAAATATATATATAAAAAAAAATCAGTTAAAACATCGTTGCTATTTTGCTATGGAGTTATTAGGGAGATTGAGGTCTATAGAAAAAAAATACTTGAGATTAGAATAATGGTTCTATTAGAACTACTTTTTGAGGGAGTTAGAAGTTGGAATACACTTGACTGCAACTAACAACAACAACATGGAATGAATATTTATTTAAGTGGATTTTTTTCGTATCGAAAGACCATTTACTAATTTTTCTTAAAAAATAACACTGAAAAACACAAAATGTTAGGGAAGGGGAGAAATCTTTAAATGAGGTGATAATCTTAATCATAGAAATGTCAATTTTTTGAAATGATGAAAAGTAACATGTTCAGAAAGGGAGCTTTTTGTTAAAATTTTTTTTATTATACTTTAGGTGAAGGTTTACAGAACAAATAGTTTCTCATTAAACAGTTAGTACACATATTGTTTTATAACATTGGTTAACAACCCCACGACACGTCAACCCTCTCCCTTCTCGATCTTGAAGGACCTTTTTTTTTTTTTTTGGTGAAAATATACATAGCCAAAAATATACGATTTCAAAAATTTCTACATGTTCAATTCAGTGACATCGATTATGTTCTTCCAATTGTGCTGCAGTTTTCACTATCCTTTTCCAAATTATTCCATCACCATTGTCTTCAACTCACTGCCCCCTAGGCTTCCCATCAAACATTTTGAGTTGCTGTTGTCAATTTGATCTCACATAGGTAATTCTTTTTTTTTTTTTTGTATTTTAGATGCAGATTTACAGAACAAATAGTTTCTCATTAAACAGTCAGTACACATATTATTTTATGACATTGGTTAACAACCTCACGACATGTCAACACTGTCCTTTCTTAACCTTGGGTTCCCTATCACCAGCTTTCCTGTCCCCTCCTACCTTCTAGTCCTTATCCCTGGACTGCTGTGCCTCATTAGTTCCGTTTTGTTTTATGAGACTTGTCGAATCCCCGGCTGAACGGTGGACCTCGAGAGTGACTTCACCACTGAGCTAAAAGGGTGTCTGGGGACCATACTCTAGGGGTTTCTCCAGTCTTCGTCAGGCCAGTAAATCTAGTCTTTCAGAAGGGGAGCATTTGAGTGACATGAGAATCTGAACCAAAGCTTTCAGAGTTTGATCCTGATGTCTTTTGTGAAGTTTTGTTTTGTTTTGTTTTTAATAAAGAAGCTCAAGTCATTTGTCCTAGAGAAACATAAGCGGAATGTTATGTCAATATTCTTTCTCCTACAATAGCTTCAATTGTGTCCATGATACTCTCTTGAGGATAACCTCAGAGTGAGTGTTCAGAAGGCCTCATTCCTATTTCTATTACAGAATAGCTGAATTTTTAAAATTTATTTTTCTAAATGGTAGTTCTTATAAGACACAATAGATACAAACCTATCATTTACCTGTCTACCCCTGATAATTTGAAATATGGAAGTTGGGTTAAAAACAATGCAGAATCAATGTATCTTTTTTTTTTTTTGAGGGAAAGGAATTTTCATTATGTCGACTGTTTTATTCATTTATTCAATAATTATTTATGGAGATCTATATACAAGTCACTGTATGTTTCAGGAAAAATAATTTAGGCCTGACCTTGCTATATTAGTGTGTATTTTCCCCATTAAAAAAATTGATATGAATAATATAAATAAGCAATTTGAAGAAAATGAAATTTAGCAAAGATATGGAAAGTTACTTAACCTCATTAGAAAATACAGAAATAAAAATTAAGATTCCTTTATTGATTCATCAGATTGGCAAAAAGAAAACTTTGGTAATATTAGGGGTGGTGATGGTGAATATGAATTATACAGTCATTGTAGAGGGAAATTTTGCAGTGTCTGTTAAAATTTAAAATATACTCAAGGACTCATATAATAGAATGCTTATTGTGGTGTTGTTTGTAATACTAAACCAAACCCATTGCTGTCTAGTCGATTGTTTGCAAAAAGGAAAAAAAAAAAATTCAAATAATCCAAGAGTCTAGCAAGGGGAGAATTATCAAATGGACTACAAAAATCCACACTTTGGAACATTATGCAACCTTGAAAAAGAATCAGGTAGAGTAATAAATATAGATATGTGAATAAAAGCTATTGAGGACAATACAGTGTACTCTAATTTAGATATATATACACACAGAATATATTAACTTCATATACAGATATATTTCTAAAGGCGTTTTTCAAAAGTCTGAAAGTATACATCTGTAACCTACAATAATGGCTTTGTTTCTTCTGGAGAGGATGTGAGGAATGGGATTGGCTGGTGGAGTAGGGGTTGGGGGCTTGAGATTTCTCTGCATTGCTTGAAGAGTTTACAAGAATGTTCTCTTCTGCCACTTGTTTAATTAAAATCCAATTAATTTTAAATTGGAAAGATGCATACAGTTACGTGTATAATACATACTGAATTTCCACAGTAATCAATTTATTATGGACTTTAGATATATAAAGGACTTTATATTTTTGATGCAATTACTCATTTCATATATGTATTTAATTAAATATATTTTTATATCATTGTAAGAGTGCTTTCCAATATAGTAACCACTAATCACGTATGACTATTTAAATTTAGGTTAATCTAAATTACATACAATGAAATACTTATTTCCTCAATTGCACTAGCCACATTTCAGGTGCTCAGTAGCCACATGTGACTAGGGGCTACAATATTGGACAACACAAATATAGAACATTTCCATCATTACAGAAAATTCTATCCAACAGTGGCTGGTCTAAACCATTTGATTTTTCAGTTTCTCTCCCATGTTTGGAAGATTTTGGCTTGGTTTTGAAAACGTAAAATGTATTGACTCTGACCAGTGAAAGAGGAAAAAAATCATACATTTATATCTGTCATCATCTAACATGTCTAAAGTTAACTGGCGCCGATATAAATTTTTTCCCTAACCCTTGAAGAATTTAGTATTTGGAGACCCTCAGATTTCCTGTGTCTCTTGAGTCAGTTTTCTTAAAGTTGCCTCAGACTCCCATATGGGAGAACTCTGAAGTGCACTGTGGGAGAAATGAGGAGTAATATTAGAATCTGCTTCGCACCAGGATGGAGTTAGCCAACTCTCCTGAAACTTTGTACGTATGGGAGCAACAAGCCCCCTGTGGGAGAGATTTGCCACCTTTGTTCTTGTGGCTTACACTAGAGAGCATGTGAATTTTTAGTGAGTTGATTCACCATGTGCTCTCCCACTAGAGCTTTGGGTTGTGTGAATGTTGGTTGTTTATTTTCTAGGAGGTTGCGTCTTTTCTAGGTTGTAACTCTCGTGGACTCAGAGTGCAAATGCCTGAGTTAATATCTCCAGCTTCAAGAGAGTCTGCAGGATAATGGGTGTAACCATGACTGATATGATCATGTCAGAAAAACAGAGACCACATCAGATTTGGGGAAGAAGGGATTTACTATAGAGAATAAGAGACTTACACAAGTATTGCAAGGGTGAGAGAGTATAAATTAGGAGGGCTGCTTTCAGAATACCTCAGGAAAGCCACCAGTAGAGGTCCCAGGTGTCTTCGGCACCTAGAAGTTGCTGGCAAACCGTCACATCACTTGTCTGTCCATGCCCACACACTTGTCAGGAACTGCTGCTGGAAAAATAATGGCTTCTTTTGTTTCTCATTCCTCTGAATTGTGCAAGACTGCCTGACCCTGATGGCATCTATCTAGGACCTAGCTGGTATGGAAGCCTGGGAAATGCAGTTTCCAAGCTTCTTGCTCCTGAGGAATAGGTATTGGTGATTCAGTGGTAGAAGTCTCACCTTCTATGTGGGGGATATGGGTTCAAATTCCAGTCAATGCACCTCACTCAGCCACCACCCATCAGTGGAGGCATGCCTATCGCTATGATGTTGAACAGGTTTCAATGGAGCTGCCAGACTAATACAGACTATGTAGAAAGGCCAGGCAATCTACTTCCAAGAATCAGCCAATGAAAACCCTGTGGATCACAGCAGTTCCATCTGCATTGATCATGGGGATGGTGCAGGAGCGACAGCATTTTGTTCTGCTGTGCATGGGTCTCCATGAGTCAGGGCCAACTTGACAGCAGCTAACAACAATGTGGAGGGCAGGTAAGACAGACAAGTGCCACAAACAATATCCAGCAGGCACTATCCCACCCAGTGTCCGTGAGCACTGACACAGCACGTACAGAGAAGGCCCTGGGCAGTTGTTTCTTCCAAACCATTGCATTGGAATCTGTATATTCCTAAGATCTGTTAAGTAGAAATGATCATGATGAAAATTTAGAGCATCTGAGAATTGAAAGGCTCTCAAAGTTCATTTTGTTCAGTTGATCCCAAAACTTGCTACCTATCAATGTCACTGAGATGTGTTCTAAAAATCTGGATTTGTGAGTTTCAGAACCACTGGATCAGAATCTTGAGGAGTGGGTCCGGGAAATTGCCAGGTACTGATGATGGCACTGATCAGGCAGCAGTTCTTGGACCAACATTTAAAAGACTGATTAATACTTTTTTTTTTTCTGGTTTTCTGGCAGGCCATGCCAAATTTGCCCTAGAATGATGAGAATCTATCTGTTCTATAGCTATAAATTCAAGTTTTAGAATGGAAAGTACAGCTGGTAAATAGTTATGTCCTTGGGGATTCGGATACCTGTAATTCATGAGGTCAAATCATTAACCTGAGCATAGTCCCTGAGACTTGGAGGACATATTCAAAAGTGAAATGTTGATAAAACTCTGAGTATTGGTGAGGTTTCATTTTGCAGGGAGATGGGAAGGGAAATGAAGTTTTTTGAAACAGTTTATATCAATAATATTTTTTTTTCCTCGATTGTTAAAAAGCCTACTGTAGATAAGTATTTACTGCTCATTGCAAATAAAGGACACACAAAACACATACTGGGCTGATTACACTATTTTTTATTATGAAAATATATATTAAACAAAGATCAATTCTAAGACACAGCTGAAGACACAGCTGAAGACTGTGAGGGGTACTCAAGGAACTTAGGAGTGAGTAGGTGCTGGCTGCAACGATATGACAGGTGCATTAAAAATCCTTTTGTTTGTGTGATTAATTGGACATTCTCTGAGAGCATGAAATATGAACTGATTTCTAGTTTTTGTAATGACTCTGGCTAATTTGTAGGATAGCTGGAATACATGATTTGCAGTACACCGTTTTTTTTTTTTTTTTTTTTTCCCTTATAACTAAAAGGGGAGGGAAGTGATTTTGTAAAAGAAACAAGGGATTGGTCTTTCTCATATACTATTTCACAGCCTAAATAAATTTGCAGAGTATGTGTGTGCTAGGTGGGGCTTCTTGCACCCTTGCCTTTGCCAAAGTTGTTTAAATGAATTTCTACCAGAAGAATGAAACCCTGTAAAAGTCCTTCAGCCAGGTAAATTCTAAAATCAGACTCGCTGGAACAATAAACTTGATAAATGATGCTAATTACAATTGATGAAATTGCCTTTTATGAATCTGTGTTAAAAATGGAAAGTTTGTGAACTTTATACATATATAGAAACTGGCTTTGAGCCATTGGACTTTGAAGGTTTAAAAAATATTCATTTCCTCCAGTATCAAATAAAAGAAAATGCCAGACAGTGATGTATACATGGGTGCATGAAGTGAAAATATCCAGACTTTTAAGACCAGCAGGAAATTGTAGGCATGAGCTGATGCTGGCACTACATGGTACCAAGGAGATAGCACAGTGGTGGAAGACTAATCCAACTGGTAAAATTTTCTGAGTTTAGGTTCAGGTTTTGTTATCCAAATTTGCTAAGTATCAAAGTTTGACTCTCAGTTCTTACTATCTGCTTGAAGCAAGGAAGAAGAAATCTTTGGTTAACTGGTCAGAGAAAATGATTGGATTAACCAAGATATTCTTTGTGAGTATAGTTGCAAAAATGCAACATGACTTTTAAAAATCTTACCATTAATTTTAGAAAGTGGTTCTCAACTTGGGGGAGAGTCAATAACAGAAACTGAAAATCTGATAAATCTTATATACACTTTATTCATGAAAATAAAACATATTAAAACATTGAATATTATTTAGGAAGTTCACAGACTTCCCATTAGAAATGATTATTAAAATAAACAATCTCAATTGTTAAAATGAGATTTAATGTTTACCATTGTCCAGCCAGGAAGTAGTATTGTCCCTGTTAAAAATGCCAGGAAGGAATGCCCTCAACCTTGGATGGGAATAAAATATTTGTTATCAATTCATATACTTCTGCTACTTTTAAAATCAGAGGCTTCACTTTATTCAAGATGCACAATATTATTAAGTTAACCAGAGTTTTGACTTTGGGACTTAGGACAACTCTGAAGTTGCATCTTGGCACCACTGGGTCCACTCAAGTTGATCTTCAAGTGGTGGTTCTTAGTGTTATTGTGCCTGCGAACTAATTGTGGAGCTTATTTCAATCATAGATTTCTAGGTCCAAGCCCTCAAAATATCTGATTTGTAGGTCTAGGAAGGGACCAACAATCTGCATTTTAACAAATGCTCCAGGCAATTTTCATGTTCCTCTGGCTACACTTTGAATAATATTGATATGAAGTCAATGAACCACTTGGTCTACCTTTCTCTTTTTCTTTCTTTCTATACCATTCTCTATCTTTTAATTTGATTTCAGCCTCTATTTCTTTTCTGTCTTTATGTCTCTAAATCTCTGTGAGAGTATACTTTAAATGATCCTCTCACTCTTTTCCTTTTCTCTTTCCTCTGGTTTTATGTTAACAAAACTGTAGAATTTATTATGTTATACATTTTAAGTATATGCCAATTTAATGATCTTTTCTTAATTTGAAACATAGATGGGTGAAAAGTTTTAAGTTTTTCTTTAAATGTGTCAAAAGTTAAATTAGATTGTGTCTGTACTGACATCATCATTTATTTATTGTCTTCCTACTCTCTTCTACTAGTTTCTATCCCTGGCCTAGTGATTCTTGAAAAAAGAAAACAGGTAGGTAAGAGTTCAAGATGTTTGTGTAGCAGGACAAAAGCTGGGTTATAATCCTTTACAATTTGTTCCAGAGGAAGCTATGCACATCTGCTGCTGATCAACACTTTACTCCTTTTCCTATCAGAGTCAAAGAAAAACAAAGTGTATTTGTTTCCTTAAAAAGATCTGTAAATTATTTTTCTAGGAAGTGATATCACTATCTTGTAAAAAAAAAAAAAAAAAAAAAAAAAGTCAGTTGACTCTAGTCTGTCTTCTAAAAGTTAAAATATTAATTATCTATCTCAGTGTTTGGCACACTGACTGTCAATAAATATTGGATGAGAAATTTCTGGCAAAATGTTATTTCTGGCATTCTTGAATACACGCTAAATATTAGCACTGTTTTAAGATGTGCTGTCATATATGACATACCTGCATATATGATATATGCTGAGGACAGATTAAAGGAAAGTGAAATTTAAATTTATCTGTATTCATGATCACTTACATATGCTCAGATTTTATCTAATTTGTATCCCGGAGTTAGGAAGTTGCAAAGCCTAGCGCTTACGGGTATGAGCTGTAGAGTCAGCTAGATTTGGGTTCAAATGCTAGCTAGTTCTGCTACTATCTAATATGAGACCTGTGGCAAGCTACTTAACCTCTTTTGTTTTTTAGTCTGTGCAATGGGGATAATAATAGTAGCCCCATTACTGAGTTGTTTTGAGGGTTCAATGAGATGTGCATGTAAAGTGTTCAGCACCCTGTCTGTTGCATAGTAGGGTTGGATAATTGGAACTGTCAGTATTATTCCTGAACACAGAACATTTGTAAGCTCCTGGAAAGTCTATGCTAAGGAGGGAAACAGTGAAAGGTGTGAATTATCAGTCTTTACAATTATACTTACCATTGCTTTTCATTTTCTAAAATCAATAATCAAGATATTGTTTGTAATATCTAGCATGCCTGAACAAAACTGTCAAATATATATAATTAAACAATTGCTTTCTTAAACAAAATACATAGCAAATACAATCAAAATGTTTAACCTCCACTAAGGATGCATATCTTGCAGTGGAAATCACATGAGTTCCAATTTTACCACTTGCAATGTGACCTTGGACAAGTCATTCAAAATCTGCACATCACTTATTTTGTAAAACTGGGGATAAAATCCTATGTTGTCAGGTGTATGGAAAACGATTAAGTAAGACAACAGGGAAAAGGTCTGGCATCTAGAGGTTGGAATAGACACCTCTTGTATCTTTACAAAACTATCTGTAACTCACAACTCCTAGGGTAGAGGTGGGCTTCATCCTCTCAGTTAGAATCATGGGACTCTTTCCTGTCCCTAGATGATGAAACCATGGGTGGAGAGCTGACAAAGATTTACTAATCATAGTCTCCTGGTAATTTGAAATTGGGACACAGAGACTCAGTTAGTTTGTGTTGGGCACTGAGGTGAGAGGTCAGCCAGAGATGTGCTGGCCTTTTTTTTTTTAACCTTGTCTTCACTAACGTAAAGAAAACCATTGGGTAGAGAGAGGACAAATAAAACTAACACTCAGAAAGGGAAAGCAAGAACAGCTTGTGTGACCCTGGAATCTGATGAGAGTGATCTTGGCTCTGGAATGCATACTTCTTGGACCTAGTGCCTCATCAGACCCAGCTCTAATGCCAGCCCTTGAATACTCCTGATGCTTTCCATTTCTTTTTTGCTTAAACTGGTGTAGGTATGTTTATCGTTGTTAAAACCACATGATTAATTTCTGAAAGCAAGTGCTCAGTAAATGCTAATTTCTCTTTTGTTTGCTGTAAAAGTTTCGTGAAATCCTAATGAGGGCATAAAAGGCATTAGTCATGCTAGACCAGTTACCATTGAGTCAATACCAACATATGGCAACCCCATATGTGTCAGAGTAGAACTGTCCTCCATAGGGTTTTCAATGACTGATTTTTCAGAAGTAGATCGCCATGCTTTTCTTCAGAGGCACCTCTGCATGGACTGGAACCTCTGACCTTCGGTTAGCAGCTGATGGCATTAACCATTTGCACCAAAGACGGCAGTAATACTATAGCCCCCTCATTATACAGGTAAGAAATCTGAGGCATAGAAATATGTTTAAATGCCACACCCAACATTATATGAGAGCTAGAAGAGGAGTCAAACTCAAACTCAATTACTCCACCTACCAAACCGATGACACACATTAATGAGGTTTGTGTGTGTGTGTGTTGGGGGAGGTAAGGAAGGGGGTAGTGGTTTACATATTTTAAACTACCTGAATTCTTGTTTACATGGCCTGCCTGAATGGATTTCAAGCTTTTGAGCAGAGATGGATGATTCATTTGGGGTCAGTTGCCTCTCTATTATTCTTGGTGAAGTTAGCAAATGTTAGTTAAGACTATTACAGAAAATACTCTATGGAAATATATTTAGGATCTTCTGAATATGAACAGCATTAAATATAAACTTTAGAATTTCTGATGAATTAATAAAGATTATCTTTCTCAATTTATCTCAGTAATCAGAATCACCGGCAAGTCTCTTTTCTCTCCATTTCAAGGATTCCAAATATTGGAGGCAAATTCCATAAGAGATAGTCTTGTTTATAATGAAACCCAAGAACATACACAACATCCACAATATGCATTCTTTCTGCCTTTTTGGAACTTTTCCTTTCTTTAGCATTTGCTTTATTACTTTATTTTCTATAGCAAGATTAAGGAACAGATATCCTGATATGAAGCCAAGCATACTAGTCTTCCTCAGTAAGCTCAGGTAATGAAGGTGTGCAGAGAAGAGGTAGGTGGTGTGGTGGAATGGAGTTCTGAAGGTCCTGTGTCCATCCAGGTAATACTGGGTTCACTTTGGAAATGCTTTCTCCAGTGACCTCCACAACCTGCATTAACCTTTTAAATTTTATTTCTTCGTTGAATTGAACTGAATTGAAAAAATATTAATTGAATGCCTGTTGTATTGAAGGAACAATGCTGGTAATAAAGATAGGGTGATGTTCTACAGAAATGAATAATACACATGCTCCACCCTCAAAAAATTTATAACCTAGGAGTATACTTAATAATGTTGATGATGATACTTTTTATTTGCCTAGTACATTATTGTTTCCAATTCACATTTTTTTATTTATTGTTGTAGTTTAAGTGAAAGTTTACAATTCAAGTTAGTCTCTTATACAAAAATTTATACATACATTGTTATGTGACCTTAATTGCTCTCCTTATACTGTGACAGCACACTCCTTCTTTCCACCTCTGATTCCCCATGTCCATTCAACCAGCTCCTGACCCTCTCTGCCTTCTCATCTCACCTCCGGACAGAAGCTGCCCATTTAGTCTCATGTATCTACTTGAGCTAAGAAGCACACTCTTCATGAGTATCATTTTATGTCCCATAGTCTCCAATTCACATTTTTAAGGACAGTGCTCCTCAACCTTGGATGCACATCAGAATCACTTGGGGAGCTTTTAAAAATCCCAGTGCCCTAAGATGTGCCCCCTCCCCCACAATTAAATAATGGTCTCTGGAGATGGTATCCAAGCATCAGTAGTTTGAAAGACTTTCCATGGCATTTCTATAAGCAGCCAATCAGTATTCCTTGAATGGGTTATAAGTGTACCCAAATATTGATCTTGTCAACCCTTGGAGCAGATAGACAAGACCTGAGGCAGCTGGAGGTCCCAGCCTACCATCTCTGCCATGAGTAGCCTCTACCAGTGAACTGTGAAAATAACATTTTCTATGTACCATGACATGAAGAAGTTTGGGAAGCACGGAAGTGTCTCACTTAAACCTTATAACAACACTGTAAAATAAGCATATGTTTTTCAAATTTTATAGATGAAGTATTAAGACTTTGAGAAGTGAAAACTGACTTTACTAAAATCACAGAGTAATTCACAGAACTGATATTTGGACCATGGTTTTCTTAATTGCAGCTCCTTGGGTGTGCTATAATGCATACTGTGAAAAGTACCATGGAGAGATGCAAATAAACTATTATGGAAATCAGAGAATATAGTCATTGATTCCGGCCTAGCATGAGCAGGGAAGGCTTCCTATGGAATACGACACTTAAGCTGGACCTTCAAGAATGTGTGAATTTCAAAAGATAAAAATGAGACATGTTACTCCAGGTTTATGAAAAAAATTGAAGGTTAACACATAGTGATCTTATCTGGTTATAAAATAATTAAGTGAGGAGTTTATTAATCCTGGATGCACAGCAGAATCATCTGGAAAACTTATTGAAACATATTGATGGCAAGCCCCACACCAAACCATGAAATCAGAATATCCTGGTGTAGAGTCCACTGGAATACTGTGGAAGGAAGAAGTGGGAGATAAACTGGCTTGAATTAGATTGCAGAGAACATAGAGTGTGACAGTTATTAGATGGTATTATGTAGCAATGATGAGTTAGGGAAGGCTTTTGTGTAGGGCAGTGGTAAAGGAATCAACTATAAACTCTTTCCAACTTCTGCTCTCATTTTTATTTTTTAACTTGTTAGAAAACATAAAGTATTTCCAGTGGAAGTTGTTTTCAATCCAGGAGTGTATCAGGATTCCCTAGGAAGGCTTTTCAGTTGCACCCTCTTCCCCTGCTTCTTGGACTATGCCAGAGTTTTGGGGAACCTGGATAGTTTCAAAAATTAAAAAAAAAAAAAAAACAATCTCTTTTCTGCCTACCTGAATTTTAATGTTCTCAGTGGACATAGAATATAAAGACAGAGAACAGTTCACAAGACAATCTTAACTTCTGACACCAACTGTGGAAGTCAGGGGTCCCCAAAAGCACTCTCACTTCTGACACCAATTACAAGTCTAGAAGTCCCTAGACCACCTTTAGATTCAAAAATTCGCTGGAAGGACTCACAGAACTCACTGGAAACTGTTATATTCCCAGTTACAGTTTATCACACTGAAAGCATATAGATTGAAATCAAAATCATCCAAGAGAGAGACACATGGGACAGAGTCCAGGAAAGTTCCAAATGCAGAGTATCCAGTTGTGTTTTCTCAGTGGAGTCATGGACAGCATTAACTCCTTCTAGTAATGAAGTGTGACAACACACAGGGAGACTGCAAATAAGAAAAACTCAGCTGAGACTTGGTTCTAGAGTTTTTAACTGAGAATCGGTCATGTAGGCATGGCTGATTGCTCACGTGGCTGATCTCCGTCTCCAAACCCTCTGGAGGTCGAGTTGATACTGTGTTACCCAAAGGCACCACCATAAATTGCATTGTTAGACTACACGGCATGGCTCAAGAGCCTCAGGTGAACAAGACACTCTTATCCAATTAGACATTCCAAAAGTTTAGAGATGACTTCCCAGGATCCAACAGTAAACCCCAGATCTCACTTTGGGCAAGGTTAAATCATTAACTACACATAAAACCTTTGAGGAGAGAATAAATATATATTTTGAAGAAGGTCCCCAGTTTATTCTGATCCCTTAAGTTGAGAATCATGGCCCTGTAGGCTAAATTACAAGCATCCATCCATTCATAATTATTCACCAATGGATCTGTGATGCATTATGTAGATTGATGCTAATACACTAACTGTTATTGGGATTATAAATTATGTATCATATGATCGCTACCATCAAAATGTTTACTATCTAGCTTGGGGAAAGTCTATGATCAAATGTTATTTCTCTTAGAAGTATTTGGCAAACACAGGTTCCAAGTCCTCGCTTGTGGTTTCTCCTGGACACCAATATCCCCTGAAAATGCCTTCAGTTGTTTGGTGGTTGGCCTTCTTCCCCATATTACTTGCATTGTAATTATAGCTTTTGTAATCATAATTTACCTGAAAAAATATGCCAATGGAAATCTACAATGCAGACTCTAAAATTATGTGTGACTTTGGGTATTAGTTTCTTCACCTAAGAAAGATAGAGGAGTTAGACTAGATGAACTCTAAGATCTTTTCCATCAAGATCATTCCAAGATTTGGATAAAAAAATCTGAAAATTCAAGATAAAACTGGTGCAGTGGAAGCCAAAATGTTCCAGTTCCAGGCAAGATAGAGAAACATCCTCCACCTTGCCTCTCCAATTGAACAGAACTATGAAACCTAGACAGAACGAGAAGCTGTTTTAGAACTCTGAAAAGTAAATAGCAGCAGGCAATTTGGGAAAGAAGACCAGAATTAGAAGTATCTTTGAAATGGCAGTGAGTTTGCCATTTTTTCCCCCCTCTGGCATCCCCTTGCTTGTATTAAATGCTGCCTGAACCTGGAAGTGGGCATCAGCACCATCAGAGAAAGCTTTTGGAGAAGCCCTCTAATTTTGGCTTCAGGAGTGGCAGGTATAATTTCTAATGCTCAGAGAGGGTGAGGTTATATGTATTTTTTTCTTTTTACCTTTATTTCACACCAAGACCTCAAGAAATCCCATGACTGTGACAGCATAAGGGCCCACAGAGACTAGAACTGTGAGGGAGGGGAGCTTCCTTTTGTGGTCTCAAGAGGGTAGGGAAAATACCTATTGATTCTCTTACTCTCTCTGCCCTCCTGCTGCTTGGTCCTAGGCACAATATAGTTGCAAGAAGTGCAGAGGAGAGTAAATAAAACCAGTTTTCTGACCAAAAGATCCAAAAGAGGAGCTTTAGTGAGTCAAAGTACTGATAGAACTCTGGATAGTTTTGAACATTATATTTAAAAAAAGCAGTCCCATACAACCAAAAACCTCCTGGAATCTGGTTTCTTGGTGTGAAGGTAAGGGTAGCGGTTTCATAGGGCATCCCAGTTAATTGGCCTAGTAACATGTTTAGTGCTTCCATTCTACCTCCTAGTTCATTGTGTAGTGTCCGGGACCTTAAAAGCTTGCAAGTGAAGGATGGTTCAACATTAGAAAATCAATCAACGTAATCCACCACATAAATAAAAGGAAAGAAAAGAATCACATGATCATGTCAGTGGATGCAGAAAAGGCATTTGACAAAGTCCAACACCCATTCCTGATAAAAACTCTCAATCAAATAGGTATAGAATGGAAATTTCTCAACATAATAAAGGGCATCTATGCAAAACCAATGGCCAAGATCATTCTTAACAGAGAGAGGCTGAAAACATTCCCCTTGAAAACAGGAACAAGACAAGGATGCCCTTTATCACCACTCCTATTTAACATTGTGCTGGAAGTTCTAACTAGAGCAATAAGGCAAGAAAAAGAAATAAAGGGCATCCAAATTGGTCATGAAGAAGTTAAACTGTCCCTGTTTGCAGATGATAGGATACTGTAAATAGAAAACCCTAAAGACTCCACGAGAAATCTACTGGAACTAATAGAAAGATTAAGCAGAGTAGCAGGATACAAGATAAACACTCAAAAATCAGTTGGATTCCTATACACCAATAAGGAGAACAATGAAAAGGAAATCAGGAAAACAATACCATTTTCAATAGCCCCTAAAAAGATAAAATACTTAGGAATAAATCTGACCAGGGATGTAAAAGACCTATACAAAGAAAGCTACAAAATACTTCTGCATGAAACCCAAAGGGATCTACATAAATGGAAAAACATACCATGCTCATGGATAGGCAGATTCAATATTGTGAAAATTTCAATTCTACCCAAAGCAATTTACAAATAAATGCAATCCCTATCCAAATACCAACAACATTCTTCAAAGAGATGGAAAAACTAATCATTCACTTTATATGGAAAGGGAAGAAGCCCCGAATAAGTAAAGCACTACTGAAGAAGAAGAAGAAAGTTGGAGGACACACACTACCTGACTTGAGAACCTACTATACAGCTACAGTAGTCAAAACAGCCTGGTACTGGTACAACGACAGATCCATTGACCAATGGAACAGAATTGAGAACCCAGATGTAAATCCATCCACCTACGGTCACCTGATCTTCGACAAGGGCCCAAAGTCCATCAGATGGGGAAAAGACAGTCTTTTTAACAAATGGTGCTGGCAAAACTGGATATCCATCTGCAAAAAAATGAAGCAGGACCCATACCTCACACCGTATACAAAAACTACTTCAAAATGGATCAAAGACCTGAATATAAAGCCTAAAACTATAAAGTTCATGAAAGAAAAAAATAGGACCAACACTTCAGGCCTTAATACATGGCATTAACAGGATACAAACCATAACCATCAATGCACAAAACCCAACAGATAAGCTAGATAACTGGGATCTTCTAAAAATCAAACACCTATGCTCTTCAAAAGGCTTCTCTGAAACAGTAAAAAGAAAACCTACAGACTGGGAAAAAATTTTTGGACAGTACAAGTCAGACAAAGCTCTAATCTCCATAATCTACAAGAAAATCCAACACCTCTACAACAAAAAGACAAATAATCCTATTAAAAAATGGGCAAAGGAAATGAACAGATACTTCACCAAAGAAGACATTCAAGCAGCCAACAGACACATGAGAAAATGCTCGCGATCACTAGCCATTAGAAAAATGCAAATTAAAACCACAATGAGATACCATCTCACCCCGGCATTACTGGCACGAATCAAAAACGCTGGAAATGACAAATGTTGGAGGGGCTGCGGGGAGATGGGAACTCTTACGCACTGCTGGTGGGAATGCAAAATGATACAACCATTTTGGAAAGTGATATGGCGCTTCCTCAGAAAGCTAGAAATAGACATACCATTCAATCCAGCAATCCCACTTCTAGGAATATATCCTAGAGAAATAAGAGTCGTCACTCAGATAGACATATGCAAACCTATGTTCATGGCAGCATTGTTCACAATAGCAAAACGATGGAAACAACCTAGATGCCCATCAACTGATGAATGGATAAACAAACTATGGTACATACACACAATGGAGTACTATGCCACGAGAAAGAACAATAATGAATCTGTGAAGCATCTCATAACGTGGATAAAACTGGAGGACATTATGCTGAGTGAAATAAGTCAGTCACAAAAGGACAAGTATTGTATGAGATCTCTATTGTAAAAACCCATGAAAAAGTTCATACACAAAATGTAACAATCTTTGTTGGTTACCAGGGATGGGAGGGGTGGTGGGGAAATACTAAATAGGCAATAGATAAATGGTATCTTGGGTGAAGGGTGAGACAGTACACAATACATGGGAAACTAGCACAACCTGTACACGGAAAGGTCATGGAAGCCCCATAGACTCATCCAAACTCCCTGAGGGACTGAATTGCTGGGTGGAGGGTTCTGGGGACCATGGTCTTGGGGAACATCTAGCTCAAGTGGCATGACACATCTTATAAAGACAGTGCTCTACATTCTACCTTGGTGAGTAGTGTCTGGGGTCTTAAAAGCATGTGAGCGGCCATCTAAGATACTCCACATTAGAAAATCAATCAACGTAATCCACCACATAAATAAAAGGAAAGAAAAGAATCACGTGATCATGTCAATTGACGCAGAAAAGGCATTTGACAAAGTCCAACACCCATTCCTGATAAAAACTCTCAATCAAGTAGGTATAGAATGGAAATTTCTCAACATAATAAAGGGCGTCTATGCAGGAGCAAGGGAGAATGAAGAGAACAGGATACAAGGAAAAGATTAGTCCAAAGGACTAATTGTCCACAGCTACCAAGGCCTCCACCGGACTGAGTCCGGTACAGCTAGATGGTGCCCAGCTACCACCACTGACTGCTCTGACCAGGATCACAACAGAGGGTTCTGCACAGAGCTGGAGAAGGATGTAGAGCATAATTCTAATTCACAAAAAAAAAAGACCATATTTGCTGGCCTAAAGGAGACTGAAGAAACCCCAAGAGTATGGCCCCTAGACACCCTTTTAGCTCAGTGGTGAAGTTACCTCTGAGGTTCACTGTTCAGCCTGGGAGTGGACAGCCCCATAAAACCAAATGAGACTAACGAGGTACAGGAGTCCAGTGACAAGGGCCAGAAGGCAGAAGGGGATAAGGAAGCTGGTGATAGAGAACCCAAGGTTGAGTAAGGACATTGTTGATGTGTTGTGAGATTGTTAACCATTGTCATAGGGCAACATTTGTAGTAATTGTTAAATGAGAAACTATTTTGTTCTGTAAGCCTTCATCTTAAGTGAGAATAACAGCACAATTGGAAGAGTGTAGTCAATGTCACTGAACTGTGTTTGTAGGAATTTTTGAAACGGTGTATCTTTGGCTATGTGTATTTTCACCAAAAAAAAAAAAAAAAAAAGGTTGAGAATTTAGAGGGTTAATATTTTGTGGGGTTGTTAACCAATGTCATAAAACAACATGTATACTACTGTTTCATGAGAAACTATTTGTTCTGTCAGCCTTCACCTGAAGTACAATAAAATATTAAAAAAAAAAAAAAAAAAAAAAGCTTGCAAGTGGCCATCCAAGGTACAACAATTGGTCTCGTTTTGCCTGGAACAGCAGAGGAAGAAGGAGAGTCAGGAATTGGAGGAGGATATGCAATGTGTGGCTAATTGCCTCTGTGAACAACTGCCTCGTTTGCCATGAGACCAGAAGAACTGAATGGTGCCCAGCTACCATTATTGAGTATTTTGATCAAAGATTCCGTAGAAGAATCCTGATCAAAAGGGAAGGAAGGAATGGAGAACAGAATTTCAAATTCTCATGGACTGTAGACTTTCTGCAGCCATGGAGGCTTGATAAACCCCTGAAACTATTGCCCTAAGACAGTCTTTAAAACTTAAGCCAAAAATATCCCCTGAATTCTTCTTAAAACCAAACAATACTTTAGCTTAACTAGTAAAAAGTGTCTGCCTTGAGCATTATGCTCTTTTAAGAACTATCTATATGGGATCAGATTGACAACTTGAAAGTTTAGATAGGAACTGTAGGAGACAGTGAGTTTATGTTAATGGGAGAGGAACAGCTTGGAAAAGGAGGGTGAGAATGGTTGCCCAACTCAAAGAATGTAATCAATATCACTGAATTGTATACGTAGAAACTGCTGACAGTGTATGCTTTGCTATGTATATTCTCAATAACAACAAAATACATAAAAATTTTTAAAAAGCAGTCCTTTTTATGTCTACCCAATTTTAGTGTACCCAATTAAGGGACATAGAATATAATGGTAGGGAACATTCAGGGAGAGAGGAGTTTGAGAAAACAACCCTATAAAATTGTTTATAAACTCCTGGGCTCACATCCCAGCTGTACGTTTGTATATCTAATACTAAATAGTATACTATAGATTTTGAGAATGGAGTTACAAGATAGTCCACTGCCCAGTTATCAGACTGGTCAATGGGTAGAAGACACAAGAAATATATCCAAACAAATTGCAAAGGATTTGAAAAATGGAACTGACATTGAACCCACGGCCTACAGGCTAATCATAACTTGAGACCTGAACCCAAGTGAGTTAATTGCCTGCTAAAACAAAAACTTCAACATTTTACTTAGAATTTAAGTAAGACCTAGAGTCCCATAATATTCAAAATATGTAGGATATAATCCAAAATTACTTGGCATAGAGACAACCAGGAAAATTTCAATTCACATGGGAAAAAACAATCATCATTTACCAATGCCAAGACAACACAGAAGTTGGATTTATCTGACATAAAGACTTTTAAACAGCTGTTAGGAAATTTCTCCAACAAGTAAAGGTGAATACCCTCAAAAAGAATGGAAATACGTAAATTCTCAACAAATAAAAAAACAGTATAAATAAGAACCAAATGAAAATTTTAGAACTGAAAAATACAGTAACTAAAATGAAAAATTTACTGATTGGCACAATAGCAGTATACTGAGGACAGAGAAGTCAAGACTTGAGGATAGATAAAAATTATCCACTCTGAGCAACAGAGATAAATTGTATTAAAAAAAAAAGAATAAAGCCTCAGAGAACTGTGGTTGCAAATGTCACACTACCCAATTTTAAGACTTACTCTAAAGATTTAGCATGCAGACAGTGTGATGTTCACAAAGGAATAGACATATATAATAATGGGACAGGATAGAGACTTTAGAAATAGACACATGCAAATATTACTAATTTAATTGAAAAAGGTGTCAGGAAATTCTATGGAAAAAAGTAATTGAGAAATTCACCAAATTTATTCCTATTAGCCATTAGGAAAATGTAGATTAAAATTACCGCACACCTATTAGAATGGCTAAAACTAAAACAAATACAGATAATAACAAGTGCTGATGTGGATGTCAAGTAACTGGAATGCAAAATGGTACAGCTAATCTGGAAAACTGTTTGGCAGCTTCTTACAAAGTTAAACATACACTTATTATATGACCCAACAAGCCCACTCTTTGGTAATTTCTCAAGTGAACTGAAAACTTACGTTCACATAAAAACTTGTACTTGCATGTTTACAGCAGCTCTATTTGTAATTGCCAATAACTGGAAACAATGCAAATGCCCTTCAGTAGGTGAATGATAAACAGACTGTGGTGCATTCATATAACAGAAAACTAAACATCTCGGCAATGAAAAAGGAACGAACAATTGATGCACACAACAACTTGGTCAAATCTCAAAAGCATTATACTTAGTAAAAAATGCTAACCTCAAAAGATTACATACAGTATAATTCCATTTGTATGACACTGTCAAAAAGACAACACTATAGGGATAGAGAACAGATCAGTGCTGACTAGCGGTTATGTGGGTTTGTATGTGGGGGGAAGGGGTGTGACTACAAAGGGATAGCATGAGAGGTTTTTGGAGTGATGGGATTGTTCTGTATCCTGTAGTTGTTATGTGGCCCTGGTGGCACAGTGCTTGAACATTTTGGGGCTAACCAAAAGGTCGGCACTTCCAATCTATCAGCCGCTCCTTGGAAACCCTATGGGGCAGTTCTACTCTGTCCTGTAGGGTCACTGTAAATCAGAATTGACTTGATAGCAATGGGTTTGGTTTTTGGTAGTTGTTACATGAATCTATACATTTATTAGAAATTCACAGAAGGCAGAAAGGGGTAGAAAAGCTGGGCAAATAGAAACTGGGAACCCAGGGTGGAAGTGGAGAGAGGGCTGACACACTGGGAAGATTGCAACCAATGTTATGAAAAAATCTGGGTATAAATTGTTGAATGGGAGACTAATTTGCTCTATAAACTTTCACCTAAACCACAATAATATGTTAAAAAAATGTCGTACAATTATACATCATATAAAAGTAATGTTTAGTGTATTTTAATTTAAAAAATAAAATATTAAAAAATAAGCCAAGTGCACAAATATCTAATAACTATATGAAAAATATATATGACAAATCCCCAACACGTCTGTCAGTTTGTCACACTGTGGGGGCTTGTGTGTTGCTGTGATGCCACCAGTATTCAAATACCAGCAGGGTCACCCATGGTGGACAGGTTTTAGCTGAGATTCCAGACTAAGACAGACTAGGAAGAAGGACTCAGCAGTCTACTTCTAAAAAGAATTAGCCAGTGAAATTCTTATGAATAGCAGCAGGATGTTGTCCAATAGAGTGCTGGGAGATGAGCACTTCAGGTTGGAAGGTGCTCAAAATATGACTTGAAAAGAGTTGCCTCCTCAAAGTAGAGTTGACCTTAATGACGTGGATGGAGTCAAGCTTTCGAGACCTTCATTTGCTGATGTGGCATGACTCAAAATGAGAAGAAACAGCTGCAAACATCCATTAATAATAGGAATGTGGAATGTAGGAAGTATGAATCTAGGAAAATTGGAAATCATAAAAAAATGAAATGGATTGTACAAACATAGATATCCTAGGCATTAGTGAGCTGAAATGGACTGGTATTGGCCATTTTAAATCAGACAATCATATGGTCTAATACGCTTCAAACAACAAATTGAAGAGGAAGTGCATCATGTTTATTGTCAAAAAAGAACATTTCAAGATCTATTCTGAAGTACAACGCTTTCAGTGATAGGAAAATATCCATTTGCCTACAAGGAGGACAAGTTAATACAACTATTATTGAAATTTATGTACCAAACACTAAGGCCAAAAATGAAGAAATTGAAGATTTTCACCAGCTTCTGTAGTCTGAAATTGATGGAACATGTAATCAGGATGCATTGATGATTACTGGTGATTGAAATGAGAAAGTTGGAAACCAAGAAGAAGGATAGGTAGTTTGAAAATATGGCCTTGGTGATAGAAATGATGCCAGAAATCATATGATAGAATCTTGCAAGGCCAACGACTTCTTCATTGCAAACACCTTTTTTAAACAAGATAAACAGCTACTATACACATGGATCTCACCAGATGGAATACACAGAAATCAAATCGACTACATCTGTGAAAAGAGAAGATGAAAAAAATGAATATCATCAGTCAGAACAAGGCCAGTGGCTGACTGCAGAACAGACCATCAATTGCTCATATGCAAGTTCAAGTTTGAAGCTGAAGAAAATTAGAACAAGTCCACAAGAACCAAAGTATGACCTTGACCTTGAGTATATCCCACCTGAATTTAGAGACCATCTCAAGAATAGTTTTGACACATTGAACACTAATGACTGAAGACCAGATGAGTTGTGGAATGACATAAAGGACATCATACATGAAGAAAGCAAGAGGTCATTAAAAAGACAAGAAAGAAAGAAAAGTCCAAAATGGTTGTCAGAAGAGACTCTGAAAGTTGTTCTTGAATGTCGAGTAGCTAAAGCAAAAGGAAGAAATAATTAAGTAAAAGAGCTGAACAGAAGATTTCAAAGGGTGGCTCAAGAAGACAAAGTAAAATGTTATAATGAAATGTGTAAAGACCTGGAGATAGAAAACAAAAAGAGAAGAACATGCTCAACATTTCTCAAGCTCAAGGAAATGAAAAAAAATTCAGTCCTTGAGTTGCAATATTGAAGGATTCTACAGGGAAAATGCTAAATGACACATGAAGCATCTAAAGAAGATGGAAGGAATACACAAAGTCACTATACCAAAAAGAATTGGTCGACATTCAACCACTTCAGGAGGTAACATATGATCAGGTACTGAAAAGAAGTCCAAGCTGCACTGACGTCATTGGTGAAAAACAAGGCTCCAGAAATTGACAGGATGCCAATTGAGATGTGTCAACAAACGGATGCAGCGTTGGAAGTGCTCACTTGTCTATGCCAAGAAATTTGGAAGACTGCTACCTGGCCAATGGACTGGAAGAGATCCATAATTGTACCCATTCCAAAGAAAGGTGACCCAACAGAATGCAGAAGTTAACAAACAATATCATTAATATCACACACAAGTAAAATTTTGTGGAAGATCATCCAAAAGCAGTTGCAGCAGTTTGTGGACAGGAAACTGCCAGATATTCAAGCTGGATTCAGAAGAGGACGTTAAACAAGGGATATCATTGCTGATGTCAGATGAATCTTGGTCGAAAGCAAAGAATACCAGAAAATGTTTACCTGTGTTTTATTGATTTTATGCAAAAGCACTTGACTGTGTGGATCATAACAAATTATGGATAAGATTTTTGAAGAATGGGAATTCCAGAACAATTTATTGTGTTCATGAGGAACCTGTACTTAGACCAAGTGGCAGTTGTTCGAACAGAGCAAGGGGATACTGCCTGGTTTAAAGTCAGGAAAGGTGTGGGTTAGGGTTATATCCTTTCGTCATACTTATTCAATCTGTATGCTGAGCAAGTAATCCGAGGAGCTGGACTATATAGAGAAGAACGTGGCATCAGGATTGGAGGAAGACTCATTAACAACCTGTGATACGCAGATGACACATCCTTGCTTGCTGAAAGTGAAGACGACTTGAAGCACTTACTGATGAAGATCAAAGACCACAACCTTCAGTAGGGATTACACCTCAACATAAAGAAAACAAAAATCCTCACAACTGGACCAATAAGCAACATCATGATAAATGGGGAAAAGATTGAAGTTGTCAAGGATTCCATTTTACTTGGATCCACAATCAACATCCATGGAAGCAGCAGTCAAGAAATCAAATGTAACCCTGCATTGGGCAAATCTGCTGCCGAAGTTTCTTTAAGGTATTAAAAAGCAAAGACGTCACTTTAATGACTAAGGTTGGCCTGACCCAAGCCATGGTGTTTTCAATAGGCTCATATGCATGTGAAAGCTGGACAGTGAATAAGGAAGACTGAAAAAGAGTTGATGCCTTTAATTTATGGTGTTGGTGAAGAAGATTGAATACACCATGGACTGCCAGAAGAACAAACAAATCTGTCTTGGAAGAAGTACAGCCAGAATGCTCCTTAAGAAGCAAAGATGGTGAGACTTCGTCTCACATACTTTGGACATGTTATCAGGAGGGACCAGTCCCTGGAGAAGGACATCATGCTTGGTAGAGTGAGGGTCAGCAAAAAAGAGGAAGACCGTCAACGAGATGGATTGACACAGTGGCTGCAACAATGAGCTCAAGGATAACAACGATTGTGAGGATGGTGCAGGACCAGGCAGTGTTTCATGCTGTCGTGCATAGGGTCGCTATGAGTCAGAACTGTCCCAATGGTACCTAACAACAACAATAACAACAACATGTGAAAACTTATTCATCTTCAGTAGAGATTAGAGAACTGCAAGTTAAAATAAAATTTGAATGTAATAACATTTAATGCGAATTTTTAATTTAATTACATTCAATGCTGGCATGAACATACTATTGACACCCTCAGTGGTGGTAGAAGTTAAATCAGTACAACTCTACTGGAAGCTATTTACCAATATGTATCAAATATCTGAAATTATTAATATCAGTATTAACAGCCTTGACCAAGTGATCTACTTTTGGATATCTGTGTATCTGAAGAAACCTATTTAAAGAGTTAATCAAAGCTATAGATAAAGGTTCAACAAAATTGTTCACTCACTCTTTATAATATTGAACAATTGAAAGAAGTTTAAATTTCAATAGAGAATGGTTAACTTAAAAAAAAAATGTAGTATAACTCAACTTTGATCTCTCAAATCACATATGGATTAAGAATAACTGAAGTTTTGCCAAGGTGTGAGTAATCAAAATGCAATTGGTGTCTAGTGATGCTAATGCTTATATTAATGCTGGCAGCGAGAATAGCAAAAGTAAGAAAGGTGGTTCTTTGAGACTGTGTGTGAAGTTCTCAATGGTGGCACTATGATGGTGAATGAAGGGAAGAAAAGCTGGTAGAATTACAAAGAGACATAGGGATTAAAAAAGAAATGTGAATTCATGAAGGAGAATAAAGCTTTAGTAAAAGAAGAATGACAGATTATATACAATTTCTGATGTTAAAATCCAGAACCCACTGTGTCAGATTTTGTACTTCTCCAGTGTGAATGGTTCCTGGCTCTAGACTGAAGGAGAAAGTAAGGGAGGATCAGAAAATGAAACTAAATTACTGGAGCTCTACTAAGGGCTGGCCAATCCCAGGCCTGTGGCTACAGCTATGTATGGCAAAGCTGGCTGTGTTAGTTGCAAGTATCAGTTGCGTTACAGATAACAAAATCCTACTTACAACAGCGTAAGTAAATTCACGTTTACTTTTCTCACACAAGCCAGAGGTAATTGCTGGCTTTACTTCCTCTGATCAACACTGCCATAAAGGCTTCACCTTTTCTGTCTTGGTGCTTTGCCACCCTTAGACTATTGACCCTTTGCTTTTTTGCTTCTTCTCCCCATAGTTCCAAAATGACTCCCATAGTTCCAGCTATCATGCCCATAAAAACAAAAAAGGAGAGAAAAGATTAAACCAGTGATAGCTATCACCTTTGTCAGTAAAGCAAAAGATTTTACTGAAGAGTTTCACATATGTCCCATTGGCTAGAACTGTGGCATATTGTCGACTATACTGAAAATTGTGGACTTGGCTTTTCAGCCCCTAGAGTAGAGAAGCGAATGGTGTTGGATTAATCAGCCAAAAGTGTCTGCTACTGTGGCCTAGGCAGACTTTTATGTTAAGCCATGCTAAGTGCTATCTAGGAGTCCCTGGGTGGTACAAACGGTTAATGCGCTCAGCAGCTAACAGAAAGGTTGGAAGTTCAAGTCCACCCAGAGGCATCTCGGAAGAAAGTCCTGACAATCTACTTTCAAAAAATCAGCCATTGAAAATCCTATGGAGCACAGTTTGACTCTTGACACACATGGGGTTGCCATGAGTCAGAGCTGACTTGACAGCAACTGGTTTTTTTTTTCTTTAAGTGGTATCCAAATTTAGTAGTTGTGGCTAAACCATTTCTATGCCCCTTAAATTGCCAAATACCTCATTCTTTGATGAAGTCACTTTTTGCTCCCTGATTGAGAGTTCACAGTGGAGGAAAGATAAAAGATTATTAATTTCTAGCTTGTTATCCAAAGAAGAGAAGTACTTTTAATACTTACAGTCATGGCAGTTGGACCAGTCAAAGATAACTTCTGTTTAATAATATCTTAGTTACTTTTGAAACAAACTGCAACTTTTATAGTTTTCAAGACATTAACCTGGATAGGTTAAATGATGTACTCTTGCCAAAACCAACTCTTATTTCAGAAAGCAGTTTTTTGAGACCATATAAAAACAATAAAATATACCATGTTGAATATCTTCACAGGTTAAGTCAGCTTCAGTGATGGCTCAATAGCCAGGGCTTTCAATAGTGACAGGACACTGGTTTTCTTTCCTTATCTTCCAAACATTAGATCCAATGGAGAAAGACCTACAGGTTCCAGGAAAGATGACCTTTGTCTGTTAGGGCTTGATAGCTGTTCACTCAACAAATGCTGTAAATTACTCACTGCCAGGTAGCAAACAGAAAGTCAGGCTTTACAACTATGAAGTCATCAAAAGGCAGTATTTAAAAATTTGGTTTCTTATAATTGACATTTTAGTCCATGATATCTTAGAACAAGGGTAGGTAAACTGCAGCTGTGGTCCAAATCCCTAATGCGACATGTTTTTGTACGACCTATGAGCTAAGAATGTTTTTTACACATTTAAATGTCTGACAAAAATCAAAAGATTAATAATATTTCATGACACATGAAAGCTATATGAAATTCAGATTTCAGTGTTCATAAATAAAGTTTTATTGGCACACAGCCATGCTCATTCTTTTATGTATTATCTATGGCTGCTTTTGAAATATAATGGCAGAGTTGAGTAGCTGTGATAGAGACCATATCGTCCACAAAGACTAAAATATTTACTATCTGGCTCTTTACAGAAATAATTTGAAAACCCATGTATTAAAATGTTCTTTAGATAACTTGCTTATTTTTAATAGCAAAATATATGCTATATAAATTAAGATTAACTTATGTTTTGACTCCAGGAATAATTACTGACTTTAAAACATTATTTCTTATATAAACGATATTTACCTTAAAAGACATCCGGAGTATTTCAGATATTGTTCATTTTTTTCCTACAAGATCTCAGATCGGATATGTGATCAAGGAAAGAAAATTAAAAATTGTCCTTTCAGTGACACCAAAAGATGAAGGATCCATTATCATTTTATTATCTGTTGGCTGCTTATAGAATCTAAGCATTAGGGGTTAATTATAGCAGCTCATTCCTGGATGATAAGTTGTGAAACCAGAAGTTATCAGAGATAAACACTGAAGAGTTTGATTTACTTGTTCATGAGCATACCATAAAATCCTCAGTTAAATCACATTTTATCACTATGGCCTCCAAGTTTTAAATATAGCCTTTTGATTACTTCATAGTTGTAAAGACGGGCTTTGTTTTTGTTATGTGGAAGTGAGTAATTTACAGCATCTGGTAAGTGAACAATATTTACCAAGTGCTATCAAATAAGATAGATATAGTTCACTGTGTCTTTATAGCAGTGTAGACTGCTAGACAAAATATATTCACTGCTGATGATTTCACTATGTGGCATTAGAGTTCTATGAGGTGTAAATCTGAAATAATTTTACTACTGTCCTATCTCTATTTTTTCTGAGCTCATTTTGGATGTCTTCTTTAAAGGCAAAAAAATATTTCCTGAAAATGTGATCTCACTTAAGTGCCACTTAAATGACTGTATTCCACATGTTGGGAAATTTATTTGCCAACCACATGTAATACATTGAATTATGCTATGACTTATGTTCACAATATGAAAGACTATATATTATTTTATAATTAAAATAATAACTTGTATATTGATGGTGGTTTCATAATTTAATAACGGATGGGGAAAGTATTTTAAAAATATCAATTTACAATTTCCCCAGCATGTTCATATACATAATCTCATGTTATCACAATAACACAATATGAAATAGACAAACCAGATATAATTATTTTATCCACACATGGTTTTGGCACGAGTTGGATTCGACTCGACAACAACTGTTTTTTTTTTTAATCCTACAAAGATGGAAAATGAGGCTCAAACAGGATAAGAGTCTTCCTCGAAGATACAGTTTATGAGCAGTGGTTTGAGGATTAGATTTTTCTGCTACTCTATGATTGCTACTTTATTCCTTATTTTAAAAAAGTTTCCTTTGTTGTAGAAATGGTAAAACTCTTTCTAAACTAAGGATCAACTTCTATATAGCAAGATCCAGGCGTGCAATTATCTTGCCTATGTATTGCTATTTCCTTCACCCCTACCTCACTATATCTCTTGATCTCAGCTATAGAACAAAGCTGATTTATTTATAATTTTATGTAAGAATTTGGTAGAGAAAATATGAAATGAGAGTGTTTTATGGAGAATGGAAACATGTAACCCCATTGCAGAGTTAGAAGAAATTGCTTTGGGGTTTATGTTCATGCAGTATGGTTAGAACTGTTTCTATAGTGATCTGCAGTGCTAAACCTCAGACAGTGTGAACATCATTAAAGTTTTACTTAACAACAGATGCAGGACAGGTTTTTCACAACTGACTCGTGCAATTAACCTCACAGAATATAGGTTGGCAAATTCTATTTTCTGACCCAACAGTCTGTAAATATTAGATAAATGAGGTAGGATCTATTGCCTCAGATTTATATTTGCAGCTTATTTGAAAACACATCTATTCAGCTATTGGTGTATAAAACCAACCACCCTCTCCCTTTACTGTCTCCATGAGGCCAAATTTCTGATCCTGGTTGTGTCTGTCAGGTGATAGGATTCCTACGGATGAAGTATGTGTGTATCAGGGGAATCCTTATACTCAAATTTCCTCAAAACCATGCCTTCTTGATTTTGTTTCTGTTGGCTTCTGTATTTGTGCTTTTTCTCACTATTCTCTGATCCACCTGCTTGCCTTATGGGGCCCTGGCTGCTTCAACAGACATACATCTTTTTTAACCAGCTCATCTTGTGCTTGTCACACCCAGACCCTACTGGTTTTGCAAGGAGAGGGAAAACTTACTTATTTTCTTATAATTCACTTCTTTTTCTCACCATGCTAGATATATCTAGTTCCCACTTTGACTTTATCCACATCATTCTTTTATTTAAAAATAGGTATTGAGCCTCTACCATGTGCCAGTCGTTGTTTTAAGTCCTTGGAATGCATCAAAGAACAAAACAGAAAGAAGAAAATTTATTCACTACTGGGCTTATATTCTCCTGGAGTTGGCAGGCGTGTTGGAAGACAGAGATAGTAAGTACCAAACATACTTCAAAAGTAAATTATGCACCATGTTAAAATGGAGTGAGGGGACAGCCATGCAGATATCTGGTGGAAGAACATTCCAGACAGAGGTAACAGATTCAAGGCTGGTGCACGCCTGGTATGTCTGAGAAATAGTAAGAAGTCCAGTATGGCTGAAGTGGAATAGGTAAGGAGGAGAGTAATAAAAGAAGTAAAATGTGGGGGTGGGGGGCAAGTCATGAATGATTTAAAGGCCACTGTAGGTCAGCCTTTTGAGGAAATGCTGGTGGTGTAGTGGTTAAAAGCTACAACTGCTAACCAAAAGTTCAGCAGTTCAAATCCACCAGGCACTCCTTAGAAACCTCATGGGGCAGTTCTACTCCATCCTATAGGGTCACTATGAGTTGGAATTAACTTGACAGTGGCGGGTTTGGAGCTTTTTTTTTTTTCAGTGGGTAGGCCTTTTGAGGTCCCTGGGTGGCACAAATGGTGTGTACTTTACTCCTAACAAAAAGGTTGGTGGTTCAAACTCACCCAGCCATGCCATGGAAGAAAGACCTGGAAATCTACTTCTGGAAAGATTATAGCGAAGAAAACTGTATGGAGCTCAGTTCTAGTCTGTAACACAGTGGGTCACCACACCATCAGTTGGAATTGACTTGATAGAAGTTTGTTTGTCTGTTTTTGGTAGGCCTTTCAAAGTCCCTGGGTAGCACAATTAGTGCTTGACTAGTAACCTAAAGGTTGGCAATTCAAACCCATAACGTGGTGCTGTGGAAGAAAGATCTGGAGAGCTGTTTCCATAAGGACTGCAGCCAAGAAAACCCTATGGAGCTCAGTTCCCTGCTGTAACACATGGGTTCGCCATGAGTTGGAATTGATTACACAACAGTGGGTAGATTTTCCATTTTTACTCTGGGTGAAAAGGGAAACCATTGGAAGATTTTAAACTAAGAAGAAACATGATCTGACTTACATACATTTTAAAAGGATCACTTTGGCTACTGTGTTAAGAAATAGACTATAGAGAGGCAAGTATGGAAGCAGAAAATCTGGTAGAATGCTATTTCAACAATCCAGATGGGAGATGATGGTGAATTAGTCCAGGGTAACAAACAAGGAGGTAAAAGTGAGGAATGAGGAAGAAGAAAGTTGATATTTTGAAGGTAGAGCTGTTGGGAAATTCTGATGGACTGGTTGTCAGGTGTGATAAAAAGAGAGACATCAGGGATGAGCTTTGGCTTGAGCAGCTGGAAGGATGGAGCTGCCATCAACTGGGTTAGGATAAGATGACCATGAAGTAAGATTGGTGGAAGAATGGCTATTAAAATTCAGTTTTAGATATGAAAGGTTTGAGATGTCCATTAGCTATTCAAGAGGAGATTCTGATTGGACAGTTTCAAATATGAGTCTGTAGTTGAGGAGAAAGTCCTGGTCAGGAGATTTCAGCACTTGGTTTGCATTTAAAACCATAAGACTAGATGAGATCTCTTAGGGACTGCAGAGGAAGAAGAGGAGCAAGAACCGAGGTCTCAGACGCATCAGTGCTAAAAGATGTGCAGGAGAGGAGGAATCAGTAAAGAAGATTGGAAAGGAGAGTCAGCGAGATAGGAAGAAAGCCAAGAGTGGATGCCAAAAGAAGAAAGTGATTGACCGTATCAAATGCTGCTGCAGGTCAACCTTTCATTCTTTACATGCTAAATTATGAATTTTTGATTTAGAGCTGATTATATTTAAGTATGAAACAGCTACATTAAGAATACATACATGCCTTTAAAATCTGTCAGTTATTTCATATTTGAAGACATCTCAATCATATCTCTCTCTATCTTAATCCACTCTATCTAAGTAAAAGCAGGGAAAAAATATAACTATAGTAAGACTATGTCCATCCTCATGGAAGAACATAAACATGATTGTTATATATAGTGAAATAATATTTTTGAGAGCCTGAGTTTTCCTCCTCAAATCCCAAATAACTTTGATCCTGGGAACCCTTCTCCCATGAATCCCCACCCCTCAATTTAGTCATTGGCATTCATTGCCTCAGGGAAAAGATGATATAGCTTTTGAGCTGCAAGAACAAGTTTCAAAAACTTTGAAGTACTCAGTGAGTAAAGTCTATGTCATAAAAAATAGATTTGGAAGAATAAATGAAGAGGCAAGCTGCCTTGCCTATGGATTAGCTAAAGATTTTTGAGACTGACATAGGGATGGGGAAGGAGAGGGAGGTAAATTGGAAAAGAAAGAATGGAGGCAACATTTTGGGAGTCTCAGAGAGGGGCCTATGCTCGGCTCTCTTCTTCGAGTTCAGGGAAAGGAAGATGAAAGTTTTGAGAACCCTTGGAGAACTTTGAAGATCCAAGGCAGAACCCACCTGTGCCACCATTTCTGGGGTGGACTGTAAGTGGCTGTATGTGGGTGTCTAGGCAAAAGGGCCTTATGTAGCTCCAGCAAGTTTCCTCCAGCTCCAGAATTTATCCAGCAAGTGAGAGGTAATAGAAAGCAAGAATATAGTTGAAAAGGAGAGCCATAACAGAGGAAACCTTGGACACAGGTTGAGGAGAATGCCACATATTCCTTGCCCAACTGAGTTTGTGAAATGTGATTGCCCATCTGACTAAAAGACAACTCCATTTTTCAAATTGCTCTGGCCAAAAGCTAGAGACATTCCATGACTGTTTTCTTTCTCTCACACCCACTTCCCATTCATCAGGAAATCCAGTCTGCTTCATTTGCAAAACCTATCTAGAATTCAGCCACCTCTCACCAGTCCACCACTGCTGCCACAGAGCAAATCTCTGTCCTTGCTTACCTGCATTATTGCTGTGGCCTCTTGACTGCTTCCTCCTTTGTCCTCCTGCACAGAGCGGGGAGAATGATTCTTCTAAATAGCACTCCTATACTCAAAACCTTCCATCTCATAACAGCCTACGAGTCCTACGTGATATATGTATATATATATGTGTGTGTGTGTACATATGTACGTATATGTGTATATATATATATATATATATATACACATATACATATATATATATATATAGTGTCTCTCTCTACATGTATATTTAAGTAAAAGCATGGAAAAAATGTAACTGTGGTAAGACTATGTCCACACTCATGGAAAAACATAAACATGATTGTTATATAGAGTAAAATAATACCTGGAGAGCCTGAGTTTTCCCCCTCAAATTCCAAATAACTTGGATCCTGAGCACCCTTTTCCCATGAGTCCCCACCCCTCAATGTAGTCATTGGCTTTCATTGCCTCAGGGAAAAGATGATACAGCTTTTGAGCTGCAAGAACAAGTTTCAAAAACATTGAAATCCTCAGCGGATAACCACCATCTTTCTCATCTTCTCATCTTCCACTCTCCCCTTTGTCTGCTCCAGCCATTCCCATTGGCTTCCTTCCTATTTCCTGAGCATGCGTATATGCCCCTACCTCAGAGCTTTTTCACTTACCGGTTCCTCTTCTTAGAATGCTTTTCTCCTACACAGATATACTCATGACTAGTTTCCTCACTTCTCTCTTAAATGTGACCTTATCAAAAAGACTTTCTTGGCCACAATTTAAAAAATCATCTTCTCTTCTTCTTTTTACTTCACTTTATTTTGCTTAGCAATTAGCACTACTTGAATATATATACCGTCTGTCTTCTCTCACTAGAACGTAAGTTTTACAAAAGCAGTCTGTTCATTACTGTGTCAGAGACATAGTAGCCTCTCAATAAATATTTGTTGACTGACTGAATGAACGAATGGATTTACGTACTTTTCTCAGAGGCTTTCCTTACTCTGGCACTAACACTATGTATTCTTAGATAAATCGTGAAATAGATCGTTATCTTAGTCTTGGTTCCCTCCAAAGGAAAACCTGAGATAAAGGCTTGTGGAATGTGACCTTAAGGGGAAGTAGTGAAGGATGAAGAAATTAAGGAGTTAAGGAGAGAAAGCCAATATAAGAATGAGTTAACCACTTCTATAAGCCACTAATTGTGCAATCTCATAGAAGCTTCTGAGTATGATCCTCTTCCTGACTGTCAAGCGTGTCCATATAGGTCATTAACTCCCCTACACCCCTGGGTTTTTTATGCAAGGGTGGCAAGTGAGTAACCACTAGAGTTTCACCTGATGACATCAGAAGGACCCTAAAGGAGGAAGCCAGAACTGCATGGTACAGTCTAAGATGAGGCGCTGCCAAATTCCACTTAACACCGATCTGGGTCAAAGCCTGTGCAGAACAGTGCCGCAGCAATGGCTGGACTAAGAGCTAAGACCAAGATGATTTCATGTGATACACAAGAGATGTTCAATATATCCCATTCCTTCAGATTCATTTATGCACTATTTTAAGTTTCCTTTAAGTTGATGACCAGACACACTATTTACAGATACTTTAAACTAGTGAAACAACTAAAGACTTTGCACTTTCACCTCCATTCTAGATTTTCTTTACTTTTGACCAGCATATTTTCCAATCCAAGTTACTTCCTCTTGGATTGACCTAGAACTTCGTCTCTGAGTGTCCAAGGCCTTAGCTGCCTTGGTCTTGTCAAGCTGTGATCACCAGGATTGCTCATTCACTGTTAACACCAGACCAAAACCAAAACCAAACCCATTGCAGTCAAGTTGATTCTGACTCATAGTGACCCTGGAGGACAAAAGAGAACTGCCCCATAGGGTTTCCAAGGAGCAGCTGGTGGATTTGAACAGTCAACCTTTTGGTTAGCAGCTGAGCTGTTAACCACTGGGCCACCAGGGCTCCAATTATCACCAGATACAGGTCCTATAACAGTATATTTGCTGCCTTCTACCAATGCCACATATTTCACGTTTTTGTTTTAGCAGCACCCTACTTCTATGTACCAATTTTTATATCATCCAACTTTTGCAGCATTACAAAGAACTATAAATCCTCAGCGGCATACAGCAACTAGCATTTATTTCTTGCTCAAATATCTTTGGGTCAGCTGGGACCAGTAGGGCAGTTCAGGGACCTGGGCTGAAAGGGCAGAGGTTGAGAGAAGTATTTTTTTCTCATGGAGACTGCTGAAGCACAGGAGGGCACATTTCAAACATCTGCTATGTCATGCCTACTAGCATCCCACTGGTAAAAAGCAAGTTAAACGGTCAAGTAGAAAAATCAAAGAGTGGGAAAGTATAGCCTGCCTACCATGAGGATCAGCAGGGTGTGGATGTGCTATACTACCGAAGGAGAGTGAAGGATTGAAAGCAATAGTTCCATCTACCACAGGGAGTGAAACAGGCAAGGAGGGAAAGCCAATACAAGAATGTGTTCCTAAGTTGACCACTACTGTAGGCAACTGGTATGAAGCCTATGCGACCTCCTGAGAACTCTTATGAAAGTTGATTTAGAACTGGCTGCTCAGGGGAAAGAAAGGGAGGCGCATCTCTCCATAAGCTACTGCTGCATTGTACCTGTGTGAATGCTGAGCAGTTTCCTGTGGGTGCCCCATGCAGTGCTGTCACAGAAGTCTTTGGGCAGGAAGCAAGAGGTTAGTAGTCCTAAAGCAATTTACTATCAGCTTTCACCTGTACAAAGTGGAAGACTATGTGGAACTAGTCAAGTTAAGATTTGAAGTGATTCACTTGGTTTTTTGGTACCGCCACTATCTTATCCCCCACTTCAGTATCTTTTTTAATGTTGATGTTCGTCTTTCCTGAACCTCCAAAGCTTCACACCAATGAAAGCTTAATTCTCATTTCAGTAGAATCTTACTCTCAATGATACCTCAGTTGAATCTATTAAATGTTAGTTGATTGAGTCTTTGGGTGTACTACACAGATATTTGTATTTTAAGAAGGGGCACATTGAGACTTCTGCTTCTGACCAAGAAGAAATAACAGGAATAGGATTTACCTTCTGTAAGGAAAATCAAATCAAAAATCACTTTTCGGACACTAAACTGTAAGAATCAATTCAATTCAACTTATTATCAATTCTGTTCTCTTCTGTTCCACTTCTGTTCTGACATCATCTGCACATGCAACACTTCTTCCTCTGACCTTAACCACCCAGAACTAGGTCAGATCTCACAAGTTAAAAGGCACGGTCCTCCAGACTATGAAGTCTGCTTAAGACCTCAGACCTCAGCCACAAGCTTGGGGTCTCTGCAACACCATCACTTCTGACATCCTGTCTACAAATTTGGAATTTTTCCACTACCCCTTCAGGATGCCAGTTGTAAGCTTGGGAGTCTACAGGGGACCCCTCACTTCTGACCTACTGGCCACAAATTCAGGTGTTTCCTTTATCCCTTTAGTATGCCAGTAATAAGCTTGGGGATCCCTAGAGACCCCTTACTTCTGAACTGGTGGTTTACTCTCATGGGTTCAATAATTAGCTAAAATAACTCATAGAACTCACAGAAGGCACTATACTTACAATTACGGTTTTATTATAGTAAAAAATAAATACAAATTCGGAGAGACATAGGAAGAAATCCGGCAGGGTTCCCAGTGTAGAACTTCCACGTCCCAAAAAGGGATGTGTTCCCTGCCCATATGCATCATTGTATTTCACCAGCTAGGAAGTACACGGAACTTCTGTGTCCAGAGCTTTTAGAGAGGCTTTATTACACAGGCATGACTGATTGAATAGGTCCCCCTCCTTGGAGGTTGGGCTAATATCACATGGTGGGTCTTTCTGGCCTTACTGGCCCTCATCTGATTTACCTTCTTAGCGTAAACACTTGGGTGTGGTCTGGAGGCCTCATCAAAGACACTTCAGTCACTGGGGAATTTCTAAGGTTTTAGAGGTTCTCTTTCAGGAAGGAAGGATAAAGACCAAATTCTTTGAGTAAAGTTTAATTCTTTACCCCACATGCTCTTACCTGACACACCTAAGAAACCGGACAAATATATGAAACAACAGTTTTGGAGACATCAGGCGTTAAGTATGAACTACAGTGATCCATTAAAGATGGGAAACAAATTAGGGAAGCCTTATAATTGCCCAGCTTACTTCCTGGAGAGACTCTGCAGGTCATGGCACAAAAGAAGGTGTCTTTAGTTACTGCTGCTATAATAGACTGCCACATCTTTCTCCTGGTGGTGGTTTTGAACCTTATGGTTAGCAGTGGAGCGCTTTAACCACTATGCCACCAGGGGCCTTAAACTAATTTATTTGGTTTCTCTTCTCCCTTCTTCTCTCCTCTTTCTCATTCAACATTCCTCCCTCCCTCCCTGCCTCCCTCCATCTCTTTTTTTTTCCTTTCCTCCTTTCTTTATTTCTTCCTTCCTTTATTCTTTTAACAAGCCTCTGTTATTCTTTTCTAATCTAAACGCTGAGAAATTGTTGACAAATTGGGGAATGAGTTGGTGCAAAGTTGGATACCTGTGTCTGTTTTCTGAATTACTTCTATATAAAAATGTTCTATGTTAATGGATGGAATTATTTCAGCTATAGCAAATTAATAAATACAGGTGCTCCTGAGTTGATAAACTAAAGATAAACACTCAAACATGGGTAAAAAAGGGATTATTTCTACATAAAATCATAAAGAATTACAATAGCTATTTGAAGTTTCAAGATCCAGGTTTTTCTTTTCCCACTTGGTTTAAAAAGAAATACCAACAACAACCAGGATGTTTTCTAAGACTAAGATTTTTGCTTAGATTAAGAAGAGAAATTAATATTAGTAAAAATTAATCAGAAAGAGAATCTGAATATAGCCTGAACCATTCTAGGAGATCTGAACTTGAAATTAACTTAAAATTCCATTACAATATTAATATTTAGTATGTATCCAGCACTATATTGCCCAGAGCTTCATAATCATCTGAGTTATGCTCTTCATCACTTTTCAAATTCTATTTATTCATTGTCAAGTTCCAAGAATCTTGTTTAGTAACTGATGTTTCATTCTACCAGGCTGTAGTCTGATACTGCACAGAAGAAGAATCCTAGTATCTTGAGTTATTTCTCAGTAGAAGTATGGACGCTACTTCTATAGTTTACTGTTAAGAAGCTACATTTTTATATCCATACTACAGCTGTGCAAAGGCTTAAAATAAGAATTTAGCAACATGCTGACTCACCAGAGAGATTTTACAGTAGACACCGACTTGTAAGGACTGTGTGTTCTGGTAAAATTAAATAGTAAATGGATGCTTAGCATTCTCAATGCTCCTGCCACAGGGTCTTGCACTTTGTTCTGTATTAAGGGTAGAGAGTTGGAAATTATTTTAGTCTCTGAGCCATCCTATCAAGATGAAAGACACTATTACGAACATTATTCATGAAAAATATGAAAGGTCATCTATCTCCCTTAAGGCTCATTTGCTGCACTTTTAATGAGTGGTGGATGAACTGCAAAGGATTTGTTGCAGAGAGGCTGTGCCCCATGAAGTTTGGATGACTGCTGCTTCTCTGAAACTTTTCCAAACATTTTTTAAGTCTTTCCCCATCATGTATTTTCCCACTGATGGCCATCAGATCCTATCATTTCCTTTCCTTTCTGGTATTTTGAGTATTTTATTTCTCTCAACCCTTTCTCTATCAACTTTTTATTCCTGCTCTTTTTATTTTCCTTGAGGTAAATTGTGACTTCCTAGGTTTAGATAAATTCAAATGACTGTGGTTTAGGACAAGGTTTGGTCCATTTCCCCTTCTGTGTAATCCAGGGCTTCAAACCAGTTCAAACTGGTTCAGTCATGGCCAACAAAGCAAAACCAGGATGGTCTAGAATTTGCTAAATGTGGATGTCTGGAACAATAAGTGGAACAGGAAAAATTACGGGTCAAATTCCTGGAATGGGAGACTTGGAAGAGGAGTAGTGAGCCCTGCTGGGAGCCTGATGTGGGAGATTGAATTATTGCCAGGACTGTGGAGAGCAACGCACATTCAAAGCAGTGCGGTTGGCTGCCATCTTTGAGTTGGGCACCTCTGTTTCTGACTCTGCCAGGCAAGAGATTTGGTTGCTATGCAACACGCACACTGCCCTTTTTTTCTAAGAGGGAGATTAAGTATCTTAGCGAGCCAACTTGTAATTTTTCCCGTTTTGGTTATCATTCCCAGTACCCCCATTTTGCAAATTCTAGTCATTCCTGGTTTCCCTCCATCAGCCATGACTGAACCGAGAAGAATCAACTTGAAGCCCTGATGTAACCTACCTTGAGCTTTCCTTTTAACTGGTTTAGCTGGTTAATCTCTCTTGTTTTATTCCTGCTTTCCTTCATTCCTGTCTTGTCCTCTATAATACCTCTAATCTGTTCCATCTAAAGTTGCCTGCCTCAGCTACACTTTCTTGCTTCCTTTACATTTTCAAATAATCTTGATTTACTTTCTTCTTCCAGTGTATTCTCTGATTACTTGCAGAGGAACAGAGGTGGGCTTGGTAGACTCTTACCTGGGACTGTCAAGAATTCCATAAGGTGAGCAAGTCCACGTACAGGCGATTTGGGGTGAGAGGAATCTAAAAACACAGAGAAACTTGCTTGGAGATGGACAGATCTTTGGCCAAGGGGCCAAAAGTCTAAGTCTGAAAAGCATAAGTGGGTGGGAATGGGGAAAGGCAAAGTTAGTGGAAAGTATCAAAGGGTATCAAACTGTTGAGACTGAAAGAAAGGAATAGGGAATAGGATGCCTATTCAAAACAAATGACATTTAGGAAAGAATCTGGTTCATATCAAGCTATGAATGAGACTAGGCTTGAGATCCAGGGTAGTCTTGTAGATAAAATGCAGGCATTGGGGATCTGGCACCCTCATTCAATCACTGGGGTCCTCGAGAGGATCACTTAATTCAGGCATGCAGCTAATTGCTGAGTTAGAATGACTCATCTGCTTATGGGGGGCAGGATCTGCAAGCCTATATTGGGGCCGACAAGGCCCAGGGGTCTGTAAGGCAAATGGAGCCAGGGCACAGAGTCTCTGCTTTCCCAGCCCTGGTTGAAACTCCAGCAGGTGGTGGGGTGCCAATACAATGAGACCAAGGTAAACACAGAGCTCAAATGTTGGCATTTGACAGCCTTCACATCTAGAAATCAAACAGAGGGGCTATGAGACCTACTGGAGGAAGTCAGACTTACAGGAGAAAGGAATCATGGAAATATATATTGAGATTAAATTTTTACAGAACTGATTTAAAATTCCTCTTTTGGAGGTGAAGAAGAATGTGTGTAGTCTTTTGTTCTTTATAAGAAAAAGAGCCAAGCAATTGTATACATAGCAATCCTTGCCTAATGAATTACTGTAAATATATGCATACATATGGTGCATTCTTGTGAGTGCCCTCATTTTTGTGTGGGCAGGCACAGAACTGTGCATATAATAGTAACAGAACAGCTGCTTTTCAGAGCTTCCTTTGTTGCTCAGTCACACTGGTGACAGATTTCTGTGATCCTTCTTAGAAACACATTTGACCCTACCTTCCCACCCTGCCAGGCTTCTTAAACTGCTATAGCTTTACTTGTTGCCAGTCCAGGTTTATATTCCAGTGTATCAACATCTAGGTCCTCATCTTCTAGTGCTGACTTAAAGTCAAAGTGACTGCAGCGCAGAGCAGGGCATAACTAGTGCAAGACATCCCTGAACAAAGCTATAGGATGGGATCAGTTTGTCTTCAGTGTTGCTCTCTAAAACCATACTCCTCACCCAGTCTTCTTCTCTCTCTGTCTCTCTCACCCCTTCCCACCTTAGTGCTCTTTCAGGGCTTTGATTTCTGCCAGGTAACTCCTTAGGGAAGGCATTCACCAGCTCTGCAATGTGTTCATAGGTACTAACAGAGTGATAGATGCTAACCGATTAGCATTTTTCCTTTCCAGGTAATATCTTTGCGTAATAACTGTAGATGCAATGTCTTAACCAAGGACTGATTAAAAGATGAAACTTTTGAAAAAGTCAGATGCCAGTGTGTGGGGGCACTGGGAGAAGCAGATGTTTGAGGAAGACAGACTTTCAAGGGCCTCCACTACCCCACTGCAAAGAGAAGATTGTGCTGCTTGGTAGCCATAAAGGACCTGTTGACCTCGGCAGGTGAATCACCATTGATTCTTAGAAACCTGTCCCTGCAGTATAAACGGGTAAAGGAAGATCATAGAACTAAACCATCCCCACCAAAGCGTTTAACTTTCTTTTGTAGGGGAGCAGTTTTAGGTTGTGATCATAATGGGGTATTAACTTGCTTTATGTTGTGTGCCCTGGTATTTTTTCATTCTCCTTGTCAGAGTAGGCAGCTGTCTTCACCAATAAATCCTGTAAAGTTTGCCACGTTTGAGGAGCTCATCTGCTTCGAAGCAGAAGTGTTCTTACCACCTCAGGGAGGAGAAAAGAAAAAAAAAAATCTCTTCCTTAAATATCCTCAGAGCAAGATATAGTAAAATCTTAATTAGTATTCCATGCCTCACATTTATTACAGCAAAAAAGTTCCTCCTAAGAGCTAACTCAATTTTTTCTGCCACAGTTTAGGCTGTTATGGAGTGGCAGGGAGGGCATGGCTAAAGTGAGAGTTCAGAACTTAAAATCCTTTCTGCAGCTTGTGGAAGGCCAATATGCCTACAGACTTTAGCAGGATAAAAAGCATCCATTTCTTTGGAACTTTTCTGGTTGTGACTTCTGTTCATTTGAAACACTTTCTAGTGGCCCTTCTGGATTCTGGGTCTCCCTATCAATGACCTTTGAAGAAGGGACAGACAGCGATATCTGTCTTGTTTACTTTCTGGCTAACAGAGAGTAAAGATGCTCAGTATTCCTTTTCGGCTATTTTGGCCACTGTGGAATCGAGGAAATATTTTTCAGGGAAAAATATTTTATATTTATTTTATAAATATTTTAAAGCAATTAAGGCGTTCCTCAGGTGATGCTGGTCTATCACCTGTATGGCTGGGGCAGGACTTAGAATCTTCCACTGTAGAAGGGAAGAAGGACTGTGCGGGCTATTGACGAGGTTCACTCAGCTCAGCCACCGGCTGTGAGTCCCCAGCCTCACTCTGGCCTCAGCAAAAACCTCAGCGCTGCTTTTTCTGCAACTGCTCCTTCTGTCAGTTTCCTCAGTCAGCGTTGTGCTTAGGGGCAGCTCAATTCGGGGGCTGTGTGGAGGAGGCAGGCTTGCCACTGGGAGCCGCGGCAGCAACCTTAGAAGAACTGATTAGCTTTTAAGAGCAGACCTCCACCAGACAGGCAGGAGCCTAAAGAGTAACTAGAGGTGCTGGCCCTGAAATTTTTTTTATAAAGGGCCCGGAGGGGTTTGTTCCCGGCGTTTGAATTTCTGTGGAAAAGCTCTGTGAAGCACTAAATTAAACCAAGCTGACCCCTTTCACAACCCGAGTTATTTACAGTTCACAGGTCTTTGGAGAGTTCTAGTTTGCATGCAGTTGGAAATAGGTCCTTGGTTGGCGAAGGTAGCCTACTGTGGGACTATTTGCATCACACTAACTTGCTTTCCTTTGGTGTGGAGAAAACCCTAAAAAGGAAGCCAAAAGATATGGGCTAGTTGTAAACATGCCTTTGTTTTTCTGCAAAGGAAAGGCGCCAGTAGGAATAACCAAAAAAGGAGCCAGCTACTAGAAAGCAAATAACCGAGTTCTCTCTATAATTAAACGCATTCCTCAGAATAACAACTAAGTAGTAGAAAGGAAACCAAGTAATTCCCCCGCCCTCTGCAACTGATTTCCTTTGCAGCTATAACAATCAGATCAGTCAAGAAGACTGGCACTGATTATAGCACCCGGTTTCCCCCATTTTGCTCCATACTGGGAGAATAATTAAGTTAAATAGCTTTCAGTGCCTGAGATCTGGTTTGTGTCAAACTCAAATCAACCGCTAGTTCAGGTTTGTTAATCACACCTTGAACTTACCCTCTAGCCCTTAATTGTACTTGTGCAAAACCATGGCAAGGTTTTGTACCATAACAGGTGTCCGATGGGGTGATGCTGAAGCAAGCTCCCCCACAAATCTAATTTCCTGTGACTGCGCGTGTGGCTCTCTCTTCTAAGACTGGTAAATTTGACTTGGCCAATATTTAGAAGAAATTTTTCATAATTTATCAAAAATGGAGGACAGCTTGCCCCAAGGTGAGCCTAAGTTTATTAATCACAATTACTGAAACTGGATTTTATTTTGTAAGAGAAGCACAACAACAAAAGCTGTAGTCTAGAATGAGGGGGGAATATGAGGGTAGAAGGACCGATACTTCCTATTTAGAAAACAGTGAGATGATCTTATACTTTTCTCCTTTTAACATTTCTCTGCAGCTCAGTCTAAAACACAACATATCTCTGTCTTCTAGGTAGAAGGCGGAGTGTTGTTGTGTTTGCCGTTGAATTGATTGCGATTCATAGTGACCCTATATTACAGAGTAGAACTGCCTCATAGGGTTTCCTAGGCTATAATCTTTATGAGAGCAGATCATCAGGTCTTTTCTCCACTGGAGTTGCCGGTGGGATTGAACCACCCACCTTTTGGTTAGCAGCCAAGTGCTTAACATTGTGCCACCAGGGCTCCTTGGAAGGTAGAGTAGATATGGATGGATATTGGTAGCGATGGTTGTGTGGGTGTGTGTGTATGTGCAGAGTGGTATTGGAATGGGAAGGAGAGCCAGAAGATAAGATGATCACAAGACAGAGGAAAACCATAAACTATGTCTTTAAGTTGTTTATACCTTACCTGGGAGCTACAACCAACACACACGAAAAAGACAAGAAAACGCAACCGTATAGAAAAATGTGTCACCAGTGCCTGACACATAGTAGGCGCTCAAACAACAGTCATTGAATGAATGAATGAGTAGAATTACAAAGGATGGCTAGAAAGCCGAATACTTCAGGAGAAGAGATTATGGTCACTGCAGCATTCTGTTGGAAAATGACATTAATTGTCCATTTCCTGCTGGGAAGCAAACCATGGCCCATATTTCTTAGTAGTATGGCTAAATTTGGACTAATATAAGTATTGTGTGAGCAGATTAGGTATTGTATAGTAGCTAGCCTCTTTATTTTATGTACATGCAAAGTAATTTATGCCTGTGATGTAGAAATTGAATTATAAAATGTAGACATTTTAGGGTGCCAATGTTATAGAGTCTAAGTTAGGGCATACAAGAGGAGAGTAATGTAGGTGGGCAACCGAGAGATTCATGACCAAGGGGATATGAGCCCTAACTATGGGAGGAAAATACAAGTCTATAGTACACGTTTAACATTCAGATCAAGGAATCCACATGGGAAGCAATAGTTTTTCTGGACCTATCTGGGACCTTCTACTCAATCCTTGAAGATCCACAGTAGATGTTCTCTCTGGGAAACCTTCCTGACTGTGAGCCATTTCTTTCTCTATGATTTCCCAGGGCTTCTGGTGCTGCACTGTGATTATTTGTCTCCTTTTGCAAGAACACTAATAAAGCACATGGTAGCAGTCAATAAGTGTTTATCATGGACCAGAAGTTATGCTTGTTTCCTTCATGTAAACCATCCTACGCAATCCTTTCAACAACCCTCATATTCTCATCATACACGTGAGGAACCTAGGGCTAAGACAGTGCATGCCATGTGCAGTAAGTAGGAAATGGAGGTTTAAACCTGGAGGTTTCCAGCCAACAGGTTCACTACTGTTTGCACCATAGCAACTCTATTCTCATAATGCGAGCCATGTGTGTAATTAGAAAAACTCCAGTATCCACATTAAAAAAAAAAAACTGGTGAAATTAAAATTTTGTAATAACATTTTTATTTTAAAATACTTTTAAATTTACAGAGAAGTTGTGAAGATGGGCCAGAGAGTTCCCATATATCCCACTTCCAGTTGTCCCTATTGTTAACGTCTTACATTAGTATGGTACGTTGTCGCAACTAATGAACCAATACTGATACATTATTATTAACTAATGTCCATTTTTATCCAGATTTCCTTAGTGTTTACCTTTTTCTGTTTCAGGAGCCTATCTAAGATACCATATTACATTTAATCATCATGTCTCCTAGGCTCCTCTTGGCTGTGACAATTTCTCTAACTTTCCTTGTTTTTGATGACTTTGACAGTTTTGAGAATACTAGTAAACCATTTTGTAGACGGTCCCTCAGTTGAAGTTTGTTTGGTATTTTCTTCATGATTAGACAGGTATTATAGGTGTTTGGTAGAAAGACCATAGAAGTAAGTGTCATTCTCATCACATGGTATCAAGGTGTGGGACAACATGACAAATCTGCATGGTACTCACAGATTATTCTTCATTTTTTAATAGCAAGGAGGCCATTAGAAAAACGGAACTCATAACTAACATGGATTTCTCCATGAACATCATGTCTTTCTTATCAGAGCCTGAGCATACATTAAAACCAAAAAAAACCAAACCTGTTGCCATTGAGTCAATTTCGATTGACCCTATAGGACAGAGTAAGACTGCCCATAGGGTTTCCAAGGAGTGGCTGGTGGATTCAAACTGCAGACTTTAACCACTGTGCCACTGGGCTCCATTAGCACATGGAAAGTTGCTTTTATTACTTACAAAAGGAAGCAGAAAGCATACAACAGGAAAAATTCCATGGCAAGCAATCCTCCCTTGCTTAAAAGCCATCTGGGCAGAGATGACTCTTCCACACACTACATTTTGTGTCATGGGTGAGGGACTTAAATGGGAGCCTATCTTCTGCCCATCTCTGCCTGGCCAGGTGTGTCCAGTTAGGTTGGCTGAAAACTTATGCTAAACGTGCTCCACTGAGCAGCATAGCTCTGGAGACCACGAGGTCCCTCAGCTAGCCATTTTTATACCCCCAAGTCCACATGGCATGCTACATGGGAGAACATCAGGCCTCAGAGGGTGGGGGGTTGTGGAGGCCTCATTATGCCTCTTCCCTTTCTGAGGCTCTTTGCCAAGGTGATGATGAGTTGGAAATTCCCAATTCATGTACACAGGCTTAAGTGTGGCCTGGATGCTTTAGAAAGATAAAGAGCAACTTAACTGCTCATGCTGTTTTCAAGAACCAGAGACAAAAGGCCAAACTTAGTTCTTTGTTCCACACAAGAGTATATGCTATTAACACATCACTGATGATTTAGCCTCCATCACAAGGTTACTGTAGGTTTCTTCATGGTAAAGTAACTCTTTATCCCACTTTCCATTCTATGTTCTTTGGAAGGAAGTCACTACATATAGCTTACACTTAAAGTGTGGGGAGTTATGCTCCACCTCCTTGAGGGTGAGTATCTATATAAATTATTTGGAATTCTTCTGTACGGAAGATTTTTCTACTATCCCTCCTGTATTTATCTAATCGATCATTTTTTTATGTCAGTATGAATTCATGAATGTTTAGTGAAATTAATTTTAATATATGCTTATATTTTATTTAACTCAATATGTCAAACATATTATCATTTCAACATATACAAGTAGCGCCCATCTTATGACCGGGTTCCAATCTGATGACTCTGTTGTAAGTCGATTCTGATGTAAGTCCATTTTTTTTGTTGCTTGGTTTTCATTATTATTGCCTTTTATTACCAGTATCTTTATAAATCTGGCGGTATTTTGAACAGTAAATCATGAAATTGAACATCTGTGAGTGAACACCTGAGAATGACAACCTCAACAAATTATGTGCTGCAACGTGTTACTAACGATAAGATGTACAAAAAAAAAGGACAGTCATAAGTGAGGTTAGTCATAACTTGGGTATATTGTAGGTCTGGGACTATGTGTAGTCAGTACAAACTATTTTCATGAGATAGTTTTCATTCATTTTTTCATACTAAATCTTCAAAATCTTGCATGTAATTTACACTTACAGCACGTCTTAATTTAGATGCTAAATTTTCATCAGAAAAACTTGATGTATATTTAGATTTCATACAATTTATAGTTGAAAAAGTAGATTCACATAACCAAGTACTTCTAAAGAGACCTGAAAGTTTTCTTAAATTGAACCAAGTACCAAAATAATCAAAATAAAAACCATTTTCCTCTAATATATAAATCCATTTTGACAAAATTGGTTCATCTTTTTTAGAAGAATTAATTTGACATAGTTTCAAAACTGTGTTGTCCAAGTTAAGTAAGTTCACTAAGTCTTGTGTCAACCAGTATTATTGCCATCAAATTCAAAAGGGTATTGCATAAATTGAAAAGCATCTTTAAATTTATCAAAATCAAAAAAAGCATTATTCAACTTTATGTTTTAGTTTTGGCAGCAATTTGCATATGCTTTCATATGTAATGCAATTGTACAGCATTACAGATGTACATACAATATATGTACAAATTACATAATGCTGATGATTATAATTAAAATCTTCAATATACTGATTTATACTAGAAAAAAATTATAAAATCATTATTATTGTATTATGAAAAGTTTCAATTTCAAGATAAATTCCCATACTGTAATGCTAGGTCACAAATAACATTTTCCTTTTCTTGAAGCTTCAAATTTAGCTCATTTATATGCAGTGTGACATCAGTGAGAAAACATAAATCACACTGAGTTTTTTTTTATGGCATGAACCATACTGCCACTTTTTGTCTTTGATTATTGAGTATTTAGAAAGTATTCCTTTTGTTTCAAGAAAATCTTGAATTAGAGTTAACAGTAAAGAAAATCTTCTTAAAACTCTTCCACAAGTCAATCAGAAAGCATTTGCAAAAAAATAAGACCGTTAAGTACATTGTCTTCTATTTCTTTTAATAGGACCACAAATGGACAATTTTTCTTAGCATTTGTATGTATACAAGGAGCCCTGGTGGCGCAGTGGTTAAGCGCTCAGCTGCTAACCAAAAGGTCAGCAGTTTGAATCCACCAGCCACTCCTAGGAAACCCTATAGGGCAGTTCTACCCTGTCCTATAGGGTCACTATGAGTTGGAATTGACTCTATGGCAACAGGTTTGGGTTTGATTTTTTTTTTGGTGGCGCAGTGGTTAAGTGCTCGGCTGCTAACTGAAAGGTCTGCAGTTCAACCAACTGGCAGCTCTGTGGGAGAAAGATGTGGCAATCTGCTTCTGTGAAGATTACAGCGTGGGAAACCCCATGGGGTTGTTCTTCTCTGTTCTGTAGGGTCGCTATGAGTCAGAATCAACTCAACACCAACGGGTTTGGTTTTTTGGTTTTACATGTATATGCTGAGTAATTTTAATAACTCAAACTATGACACTCTTCATAGAGTTTGTGTCAGAAAACTTAGCACAGATATTTTCAATATGTATCGTTAGTATGAATCAATAAGGGAAACATCAGTTTCTCATTTTAAAATCCCAATAAATCTGAATTTTTTACTTAATATAACCCGAGTACTGTCTGTCATAATTTTTTTTTCATATTTAGCTAAAATTATTCTTTGACGGTTTTAAAAGATTCAAAAATATGTATACTATAAGTTGATTTTTTAGGCTGGGAACTGACAACATTTCTTTGTAATTCTGGAAGTCCTTTGAGACAAAAGATAACTAAAGTATATCAGACAGTGACTTCTATTGCACAATTCAACTAAAAACTAAATAGAAGTACTTGCAATGTTTCAGATTTTGAGTCAATTAATCTTTGATATTGTTAGAAAAATCTTGTATTCTATAGGCAATCACTTGGTGGTTTAATTGAAGAGCTTTCACTTTTCGTAAAATATCTTTTGAAATCTTTTTCTTATAACTTTTAAATAAAATTTCAGAAACTGAAAATTAAGTCATTTTATCATCTCTCCATATAAAACTGATTTTCCTTTCTTTTTTCGTGTGTGTGTGCGCAAGATTCAACTGAATCAAAATCATAACCAAAGTTATGAGCTTGGTTTTTATTTAAAAATTTAAAATTTTATTGGGCATTTAATTCTGATTTCAGGGAACAAAATTCACTAATTAGTTTTTGACTGATTAGAGGAAACTTCTTTTTGAATTCACAAGGTATTTGCTTGAAAATATGTCTTAATATTGTCCAGTTAATTATCTGTAAAAAATTTTTAACAACAAAGAAACTGTCTTTTCTTTTTGCTCTGCTGCAGCAAATTGCAGTTGCCAGTTATTGTGAAACATGTGACATCTTCCAGTCTCTTGTTTTCCCTTACTGTTTTAGCTGTAATATTAGCTTCCCAATTCCACTCGATTCTGTGTCAGTAGTGCCTTAGATCCTTAGTGTTACTGTAACAGAAATACCACAGATGGGTGGCTCCAACAAACGGTAATTTATTTTCTCACAGTTTAGGAAGCCAGGAGACCGAATTCAGGGTGCCGGCTCTGGGTGAAGTCTTTCTCTGTCTGCTCTGGAGGAAAATCCTTGTCTCTTTCAGCTTGTCTTCTTCCTCAGTCCTTTGGTGAACTCCATGTGGCACCAGACTTTCCCCATTTGTCCTTCCTTGCTTCTGTGCTTAATTTGCTCCTTTTATATCTCAAAAGTGATTGGTTTAAGAAACATCCTACACTGATATGTCCTCATTAATATAACAAAGAAAACCTTATTCCCAAATAGGATCATATCCACAGGTATATATTTAAAAAAATGAAACAAAACAAAACAAAACAAGCTGTCAGCTTTTTGGTTAGCAGTCAAGTTCTTAACCACCACACCACTAGGGCTCCATCCATAGGTATAGGGGTTAGTATTCCAACATTTATTTTGGGGAGCGGAGCACAATTCAACCCATAACAAGGAGCATGTCTTCATTTTCAATTAAAAAATTTGTCCATCCTTTGATTTTTGCACTAGACATATAATTCCATTGTGATTGAATAATAAGTATTTCAATTTAGTTATAAAATACAATTTATATAGATAAAACTATAACTCCTGCTGTCTATATAAACCACCATATGTGTCAGAGTAGAACTGTGTTCCATAGGGTTTTCAATGGCTGGTATTTCAGAAGTAGATTGCCAGGCCTTTAGTCTGAAGTGCCTTAGGGTGGACTCAAAATGCAACCTTTTGGTTAGCAGGTGATCATAGTAACCATTTGCACTACCCAGGGACCTGTCTATATAAAGTATTCAAATAAACACATCACAGATTACACTGGTATATAGAAAAAAAAAAAATCATTCAAACTGAATCAATCTATCTACACAGATTAGTTTGGTGATGTGTTTATGTGTATACTAGAAATAACAAATTATGGCTAACATTGCAAAGAACGGGCATTACAGAACACTTAATTGTGCTCTTGAGGAACCTGTACCTAGACCAAGAGGCAGTTGTTCAAACAGAACAAGGGGATGCTTCATGTTTTAAAGTCAGAAAAGGTATGCGTCAGGGTTGTATCCTTTCACCGTACTTATTCAATCTGTTTGCTGAGCAAATAATCCAAGAAGCTCCACTATATGAAGAAGAACACAAAATCAGGACTGGAGAAAGACTCTTTAACAACCTGCAATATGCAGATGATACAACTGTATTTGCTGAAAGCGAGGAGGACTTGAAGCACTTTCTGATGAAGATCAAAGTATATAGCCTTCAGTATGGATTACACCTCAACATAAAGGAAACAAAATTCCTCACAACTGGACCAATAAGCAGCATCATGATTAATGGAGAAAATATTGAAGTTGTCAGTATTTCATTTTACTTGGATTCACAATCAATGCCCATGGTAGCAGCAGTCAAGAAATCAAATCATGTATTGCATTGGGCAAATCTGCTGCAAAAGACCTTTTTAAAGCGTTGAAAAGCTAAGATGTCACTTTAAAGACTAATGTGCGCCTGACCCAAGCCATGGTGTTTTCAATCGGCTCATATGCATGTGAAAGCTGGACAATGAATACGGAATCTGAAGAAGAACTGATGCCTTTAAATTCCGGTGTTGACAAAGAATATTGAATATACCATGGACTGCCAAAAGAATGAACAAATCTGTCTTGGAAGAAGCACAGCCTGAATGCTCATTAGAAGCAAGGATGACCAGACTTCATCTCACACACTTTGGACATGTTATCAGGAGGGACCAGTCCCTAGAGAAAGACATCATGCTTGGTAAACAGAGAGTCAGCGAAAAAGAGGAAGATCCTCAATGAGATGGCTTGACACAGTGGCTGCAACAATGAGCTCAAGCCTAACAATGATTTTGAGGATGGCACAGGACCAGGCAGTGTTTTGTTCTGTTGTACACAGAGTTGCTATCAGTCGGAACCAACTAGATGGCACCTAACAACAACAACAACCAAAATGACTCATGTGCCAGACAACTGCACTGCCATACAACAATTATATTTTACACAGTGCAATGGTTAACGTAAAATGTAGTCCTACAAAACAACAAAGTTGTGTTTAATGGAAAAATATTTTACATTACTTCAATTTTAAAATTTAAATTAATTAAAGTTAAATAAAATGAAAAATTCAGTTTCTCAATTGCACTGGTCATACTGTAAGCGCTCAACAGCCACATGTGGCTAGTGACTACCGCATTAGACTGCACAGCCTAAAGCCTCCAGTCTAAATGGCCTGACTTTTATTCCAAAGCCAAGTTTTAAAGAGAAAAGAGCCCTTAATTTTTCAAATAGGGGCTGAAAAAATGACCAGAAGTAATTTATAGGAGCTTTCTGCCTCGATATGCTTTTTGTAGTTTTGCTACAGTAGAAAAGTAAGAGAAAAACAGAAGGAAAAAGTAATTGAAGAAATGGTAGTTAATAATGGACTCAGCTCTTTGGAAGTAAAACTTCCTATTGTTTATACAAAAACTCATCTGAAAACTTGGGGTATATGATAGTAGGCATGAATCACTGAGTACCAGGTTGTAAGACAGAAATTTAACTTGTTCTACAAATGGGTGGCTATCAAAGAGGGAAAGATTTTGACCCACTGTTTAGATAGACCTTCTAAAGGACAGAGCAGGACAAAGATGGGATGCAATGAGAGCCTTGATAAGGAGCAAGGCCTCTGCCACTGTAATGTTCAGCCAGAGGTGGAGTACAGAGTCTAGAACATTCTGGCATCAGAATGAGAATAGTCCTGCATGGCCTTGAAAAGTCACTCTAATCTCTAAATTTTGTGAGTCTAAATTGGGAAGGCAAAATTGCCTTTTTTATTTTAGATTAGAAAGCTACTAGGTGTTATAACTTACATCCCCATTATTTTTTCAGCCTGTGAATTGGGTGAAATTTTGTATTTTGTCCCAAATTCTAACTAGCAGAACGTTCTGGCCATATAGATAAGCACGGTCTGTTGAAAGTTTCCCGATTGACTAACACATGACTCACTTTTACTCTATTTGTGGACTTAACACTCTTTTTATTCCCAGAGAGAATTTGAAACAGCTTACAGTAAAAACAATATACTTAGGCACTTTAGAAAGCAAGGCCAAACAAAGGATTCTATTGGGGTAGAACAGACATTATTTACAAAGAGAGAAGGGTCCAATTCCCCTGTGTCTTTTTTGTAAGATTGATCGGAGGCTTGAGCCCACGGTGTTTCAATTTAAATCAATAGCCTGTAATGACACAGATGGGATTATCTTACTTTTAAGACATAGTTGCAGATCAAATTATCTGAATGCTGTAAGAACTCACCCATCCTTGAAGCACTATTTCTAAATGTAAATGAATAGCCAAAGTCAAAACAGAGGAAAGCAACATGACAAATTTTAAATTAATTTTTCCCAAATGCATAGCATTTTCAAATATCTAGTGGATTTAATATAGAGCAGCTCTAAGCAAGAATCTGCTTTATTAGAAAGCCACAACAAATCTGATCTAATATAATTAAAATTGTTTACTGCTACCATGTGAGTAATGTAAGATGTGTTTAATTCATTGATTTACTCTAAGGGTCTCAAGCTATTATTTAAAAAAAAAACAAAACACTTAAAAGTGGTGTTTTAAATTCAGACTTCACTCCTCCTTTATCCTTCCATAATCTATAAAGTGAGGGTGTTGGGCTAGATAACCGCGGATACAGTGCTCTTGGTAATCTATACTTCCAGTGTTTCTTCTCTCTTTGCCTCCTTCACAAAACATCAACCTGGTTTTCTACCCTGGAGAAGTCCTGCTATGATCCATACCCCTGTATAGGGCAGATCCATGATGACCTGATCCATTACAGACTACTGCCCTCCAGCCTTCACCCATAATCCATAGGTGGGTCCTTCTGACCAGTCTTTTTAGCGACCACCACAAAAAAAAAAAAAAAAAAGAAAATCAAGTATGGGCTTTATAAAGGTGCTAACACAATCATGTCAGGGAAGGAAAACAGAGAAAGAGGCATAGATAGAGGGAGACAGACACAGAGACACATCTACAGAGTGATCAGAGGTAACAAGAAACTGCAGACGAGAGAAGAAAAGGTGTAGCTACGGAGTGGTTGAGGCTCCAGAAGGAGGTGGGAACACTGAACAGCAGAATAAAGGAGTGGTTAAAGCTGACAAATAATAAAAGCCTGGATTCTGGTCCACCTTTTTTGTTTATACACCAGTGAGCAGTCACCACAGAGCAGAGGCATGTCGACAGGAAATAGAGCATATGGAAAGCACTGAATTTGCACCCCTGTCCAAATACCTGACACCCATCTTTTAGATAACTTTACGATCATATCAGCTCAAAAATACAAGTCAAACTCATTAATCTTTTACTTAACACATTATGGCACTACATGAAAATTACAACTCCACCTTCCTTGCTTTCACTGATGATAATCGATCTATGATGTGCTCAAAGAAATTTTGTTTTTTAGTTTCTTCTCTTTCTACCCTCAGCAGAGCAAGATCACATAGTCTGTCTTGACCCATGGAGGCTCTCAAATATGAAAGTATTAGTTTTAACTTGCTGAATGACCTCTCACAGCTGGCGGTGGAAACTGTGATGGTTAATAGAAACAGCTCCGTGGCGGCCCCCCACCCTCCTGCAAGTGGCGTCCCGGGCACGTGCCATACTTACCATACCTTAGATACACCTCTGTCACAGAGATCACTCAGTGTCTGCCCAGGAAGTCTCCTCCTTTGATCACTTGCAGTCTGTGTGACGGCTCCCAACACCCAGCAGAGAAGACTTGTGCTCACATCAGATTCCTCTTTGGCTCGTCACCCTCAGACAGGTCCTATTTAACCAAGACTTCTTCCCACTTGAGAATTCCAGCCTTTGCCCTACATTCCTAATAACTATTAAGGGCCTTTCGTAGTGGATAAGAGTTCGGCTGCTGACCAAAAATGTTGGCAGTTTGAATCCACCAGCTACTCCCTGCAAACGCCATGGGGCAGTTCTACTCGGTCCTATAGGGTTGCTATGATTGAGAATCAACGCGAGGGCAACGGTTCTCTCTTCTTTTTCCGTTTCTAATATTTCAGTTCAGCTTTTATTCTTAAACCAAAAAGACAGGTAGCTTCCCAATTTCACCCATCTATTCAAATTTCTGACCTCTCCTTTTATTTTTTTACTGGCTTCTGTGGCTCACAGCCCTTTGCTGACTGTAACTCCAGAGTGATTTCTTCTCCTTAGGATTCCCATGTGATTTTACTGCTTTGTTTTCTTCTACCTTGGATTCCTGTGCAACTTTACTGGTTTTATTGGCCATCATGAAGGTTGACAAGTTTAAGGGCCAGGCCCCAAGAGTTGGGTGAAATATGTTTTCTTGATGTAGGCTGAGAGGTTGCAAATTATCAGATCAGAATAATTAAATTGAAAAAGAAGTGACATGCATGATTGCGGTGAGATACAGCTAACAGGGAAAATAAAATCTTCTTAAATTGAATTGGGGCACATTAGAATGAGTTTCTAGAGCAATGTTTATGTATCAGTGAAATAATGTGGTCTGAGTTTAGGCAGAGAAGGAGAAATTTAGGAGAACTCTTTAAGAGCCTGTTCATTTTGTCTTATTCAGCAACTATTCACTGAATTTTAATTTGTGCCGTTACTCTCCCAGACAATACCACTTGCAAATGGCAGATGTAGCCCTACCCTATGAAGCCTACTTTTTGGTAAGGTAGACATTAAACACATGGGCGTACAAATAAAGTATGTAATTGCAGAGCTACTTACTCAGCACATCAAAAGTTATTCTGACCACCTGAAAGACAACTTACATGTCAAAGCAACTTACTTCCCTCCAAATGACATAAAGTAGTGTCAGTTGGCTTTCAATATTAAGATCAAGATGCTACAAGAAAAATGATCAGTGGGTATAATATATATCAATTATATCCTGTGAGGGCAGTGGTAATTCAGTGGTAGAATTCTTGCCTTGCATGTGGGAGACCCAGGTTCAATTCACAGGCAATACACCTCAAGCGCAGTCATCACTCATCTGTCAGTGGAGGCTTATGTGTTGCTGTGATGCTAAGTAGGTTCCAGTGGAGCTTTCAGACTAAGGCAGACTAGGAAGAAAGGCCTGGCAATCTACTTCTGAAAATCAGCCAGTGAAAACCGGATGGATCACAGTGGTCTGATTCTTTTGTGCATGAGGTCTCCACAAGTCAGGGGCAGACTTGACAGCAGCAAACAACAACACATATATATGTGTGTATATATTTTACATTCACATGTATATATGTGTATTTATATATGCACATATATGTATATTTACATGTACACATATATGTATATTTAAATATACATATATGTATAGTTAAAGTATATATGTACCTGTAAGTATACATATGTGTATACTTACAGTATATATGTGTCTGTAAGTATACATATATTGTGTATATATATATTTTTTAAATTTTGAATCACTTTGTTAAAGATTTTGGTTTTTGGGAGCTACAGTAGTATTTTGGAAAAAAAAATCTGTGATTTGGAATCCGAGTGTGCTGGTATGAATCTTAACTACCTGGTTGTACTGTTTTGAGCATACTCTTTAACCTTTCCGGATCCACTCACTAATCTGAATGTAATAACAACTTATTTCATAACTTTGTTGTAAACTTAATGAAACCATGTATGAAAAGTCTGGTGCATAGTATAAAGAGTACACATTTGACAAAATAATTATAGTGCTTAGATACATACCAACTTTTTTCATTCAGCAGATACATTTAAAAGTGTTTATGTCCAAAATTTTAAACAAATTTGAAGGGAAAAGAAACATTTCAACCTATGGTCCAAGAAAGTAGTTGTGTTGCTACTTGCACTAAACTTTTTAATCACCCCTACTCAATAGAATCTTAAGTGATTACTACTGATGTGTCCAAGATAAATAAAAAGTTTTTTTCAGACTCAGGAAGTTAAAAATCTATTGAAAGCATAAGATAAATATGCACAAAATAATAATGTTTTAAATTTTCATTATGTGACCTGCAATTTCTCCCTTCCAGATTCCTTTCTTAATGACTGCAGACAATGGCACTGTGATGTAGTATATCAGTTAGCTATTACCGCATAACAAGTTACCCCAAAATTCAGTGACTTAACACAACTATTTTTCCCGCTCACATGTCTGCAGGTTAGCTGGGTTTCAGCTGCTATAGGTTGGGCTCAGTTGGGCAGCTCTGCTTCAAGATGAAGGTCCAGCCGGACTTGACTTTTCGATCTGGGTTATGCTCAGCCGCGTTTCATGTGGATTCATTTTAGGGCACAGGTTGAAGGGGCATCGGCTCCCCAGTGAGAGACTCTTTTCCTAGCAATTGCAGAAGAATGAGAGTGCAAGCAGACACACATGATGCCTCTTAAAGCCTAGGCCCAGCACTGGCACACTGTCACTTTTGCACGTAGTCCGTTGGTCAAAACAAGTCACATGGCCAGATCCAAAGTCAAGAGACAAGGAAGGTCACTCTGCTTCTAGAGAGTGAGAGAATGCGCTGTCACCTGGCAAAGGTAGGGGGTTTAGGAAGGGGTGAAGAAATGGCTCCGGGAACTCATTCTACCACATTAATGTAGCCTGGGGATTATGGGCAGGGTAAGTGCACACGCATCTCATTTTTAAGACTTTTCCCCCCATATGGGTCAATAAGAAACCAAAAGGAAATATTATTAAATTGTAAATATCTCCATGAGACAAATATTCCAATATACCTTTCAGAGATTTGGAAAAGTTCCCTTGTTCCATTGTTAAGTGCCACTACATAGTATTTTGAACATTTCAAAACAAACTGTTTCAGTGGAACTGAAATGTACTGATTTTGAATACTTAGCCATCTGGAGCATTAGATGCTTAATTACAGCTGAAAACTCATGAATGAACAGTATGAGGCAGTTTTTCTTTCCATTGGATCCCAACTGTGTTTGTCTTTATTCTCCGGAGAGAAGAAAAAAAGGAATGTATAAGTGGTCATATTATTTTGTTAAATGCTATTTCTTGGGCTTTGTTCTTTTCTTCTCTTTTTATGTAAGCTCATCTTAAAAATATTGTCAAGCCATGCCAAGATCTGTTTCTTTGCATAAAATATCAACTACAAATGCAAGTCTATCTGTTATGTAAAATAACAATAGCTGTAGAAAAGCACTTTGTTTTCTTATGTTATCTGCATTTAAGGTCAGTTTCCTTAAAGCTTACAAGTTTTACGTTCCTTTTGGAGCACATTTCTCCCTGTTCAATCTATTCAGCACTCTTAATAACTAACCACAATCATAAAAATAAAAGAAATGATGGGTCTGTTTTCATTGTGAGAGGCAAAATTAGTTTACAGTAACTCAGCTAAAAATTAAGACCTTTTTTTTTAAAAAAATTAATCAGATAACACTATATTTAAACATTTAGAGCGTTTATAAAATTACGGATTTTAGGGGTTTCATTTCCCCATTGTCTTCTAAATATACTGTTGTTGCTTTTGGTTGCCATCACATCAGTTCAGACTCATGGTGACCGCAGGCATGCAGAGTAGAACTACTCCATAGGGTTTTCGAGGTTATGACCTTTTAGAAGAAGATCTCCAGGCCTGTCTTCTGAGGTGCCTCTGGGTCGGTTCAAACTGCCAACCTTTTGGCTAGTAGTCGAGGGCTTCATCATTGGGCAGTGGCATCACCAGGGCTGGTGACACCCAGTAGGTAACTCATGGTGTCACATCCCCCTACCCCCCATGGGTGGGGTCGGCTGACCAACCCCACACCTGGTGGGCTCAGTGACCTGGCCCCATGTGGCCTGCCCCTCCTGGCCCCGCCCCCTGTGGCTCCCCACATCTCACCCTCTCACAATGGCCAAGGCCAGACCCTCCTCTCTCCCCAGTGGCCAATGCATGGCTGCCTGCCGGCAACCTGACTGGCGGGTGAAAAGTTATTGCACTGAGGGGTGAGATGACACTAACCCCAGTGACACCACTGCCTTGGTGCCCCCCTCCCCCCATGACCCCGGCTTGTCTGACACCACTGCTGTGGGCCCTGGAGTCGTTTTGGTGTTGCCCCTTCTGTTAGTGTCAGGGGGTGCCATCTGTACCCTCTGCACCTTCCTAGTGATGCCACTGTTGTTTGGGCCACCCAGAGATGCCCTAAACATACTAAAGTTCAGTTATAGCCAACTAGGTAAACACTAGTTAAAGAACCTAAGGTACGTTGACTCTGAGCATGTCGTGCAGAATTTGCTAATGCAGTTTCAGACCCTTTTCTACCATCAAAGACCCTGCAGTTTGGTTGAGAAGCAAAGCAGACGTCTATGAAACAGTCAGCTGTAGATCTAGCAGCATGTCATATGGTATAGTTCTCGTTATTAAAGGTGACCTGCCTTTCTCCACCCTATTTTCATTAGGTCTATCCCTATCCTCTGTTATTTTCTCTTACCACACCTTTTCTACATCCTTTGGAGAACTTAATCACAGTTTGTGAATCTATATTTGTGTCTTTGATTACTGCCTGCTGTCCCCATTAAACTGTAAAGCTCTAATGGCAGGTGTATTGTCCAATTTATCCACCGATACATACCCTGTGCGTAACATAGGGGTCAGCATGTATAAATGTTGTTGAATGAATGACTGAATGAATGAGTGAAAGAAGAAAGAATTAATAAAGATAACTGCTGAGTAAAGTAATTTAGGGGATTTTAGTTTGAGATCTAGTGTGTTCAATGGAAGATATATAACTTAGGGTTTTTTGTCTGGTTGTTTGGGATGTAGTGTATTAGATGGAGGTAAAAAGGGAGTCAGGGAAACATACAGGAAAGAAATATGTGTGCCCACCCTCCTTCTCTGCCACCACCCAGTGTCTAGCAACCAGACTAGCTCTAGGGATATAAGTCCACACTACAAGAACAGAGCGTGAGGCTGACCATGCCTACCCTTGTCTCAGGCTCTGATTCTCAAAGGCAACTCTTGGGGAATGAAGTGTGTAATACTAAGAACGCCTCATTACTGAGCATGCAATTCTAATAACCAAACCCAAACCCACGGCCACTGAGTCGATTCTGACTCATAGTGGCCCTATAGGACAGAGCAAAACTGCCCCATAAAGGTTTCTAAGGGCTATAAATCTTTATGATAGCAGACAGCCACATCTTTCTCCCGTGGAGTGGCTGGTGGTTTCAAACTGCACACCCTCAGGTTAAAAGCCGAGTGCTTTAATGACGGTGCTACCAGAGCTCCCTTGCATTTGTAATAGCAGCTACTATTTATAGAGTGCTTTCAATGTGCCATGTCCTATGTTAAAGTGCCTACACAGAAGTAGGCATTATCACCGAATTCATTTTAGATTGAGGTGACTAAGGACCAGGAGAGGGTAAAAAATAGTGAAGGGTCTTGGCTGGGATATGAACCCATTTCTGTCTGACTTTGGAGTGTATGCTCTTAGCCTATGCCTCTTACAAGGGAAAGAGGAAGGAAATTAGATTATGCTCTAGTTTTTTTTCTGATAGATTTAATCCATTTTTTTCTTATGCAAGAAACAATTTTGGGACAGACATTCATCCATTCATCCATTCATTTAATCAGTCAATAGTTATTAAGCATAAGGCACTTTGAGATGCAAAGATTCACTCTTTAACCTAGCCAACAAATAGTTATTGAACATGTATTATGTACTAGGCACTGTTCTTAGAGCTTGTAATTTATCGGTGAACAACAGACAAAGATCCCTGCCCTCATGAAGCTTACATTCTGTAGGGAAAGGCAATCCATAATCAATAAATAAAGTAACTGATTGGTAAATTATATTGTATTTTAAAGGGTAATAACTGAAATGAAAATACAGTAGAAAAGTTTAAGGGGACTGGCTGAGGGGATCAAGGAAGGAGGAAGTTCAACTTGCCCGTTTAATAGGGTGATCAGAGTAACCCTCAGCGAGAAGCTGATGTTTAAGCAAAGATGTGAAGGACAGAAGAAGTGAATCATGTGGATCTCTGGGAGAAGGTCTGGGAGAAGAGTGGTCCAGGCTGAAGGAACAGCTGAGGTGAAGGCCCTAAGGTGGAGTAAGGACTCTGAACGAAGAGGAAGTCACTGCTTTCCAGGAGCACACACTCTTGTGGTGAAAGAACTAAACAAACAAAGTAATTAGGAATAATTTTAGTTGAGGGTAAGGAGACTTAAAGAGAAGGTGTGTGCCCAGTGTGATGAGGGCACAGAAGGGAAGGGACAGACTGCCAGTGGCTTTTGGATGTGCCTTGCTGGGTGGTGATGCTTCATTTCTTTTCTTAAACATAGGAAGTTTTTCAGATTCACAGGGAGAAGAGTGTGCCAAGAAGGTGCCTGCATAAGGCATGGAAGCTTGATGGAACATCGTGTATTCAGGAAGCAAGAAGATACTTTGCCTGGTGCCTGAAGGCAAATGGACAAGGGGTCGATGGGTTGAAAAGGTAGGTTGGGGTCAGATTGTAAAGAGCCGTGCCTGATGCTAGAAGACAATTTTACTTCTTCAAGATGATGTGGAGGCTCTGAAGGATTTGAGATAAGAAAATTGAAGTCCAGAGAGGTTAAGAAACTTCCAGGGCCACAGAATTAGACACCATAATTCCTCTACCTACAAGACACAAGAGCCAAGCCCTAAAGGTGTGATGCTGTTCGCTGCTGAAGAACACATAGTTAATCTTGTGAAGTGGAGTGCTGTTTATGTTAGGGAAACTGGCTAATGGTTACCTGCCTTGTCTTTGGGAGGTCCAGAATCTGCCCTATCTAGAACTCTAATTTTCCAAGGACTCTAGAACTCACGTTACCAATTATTTTACTAATGCTTACATCACAGACATAGGTGTCCAATAATGCTTCTCCCTTTTAATAGATGAATACATGGTGTCATAGGTATATTAAATGACTTCACTGAATTCATCCAGTGAGTCGCTCCAAGATCTGAATGCAAAGACTAAGCAAGCTCCCATAAAAATGCAACATAAATGTATCCAGTTGGTAGGAATGTTGGCCCCTATTTGCAGGACTTAGCGCTACATGTAGAAACAAATATGCTGAACAAATTTAAATTTTGTATATTAAATTGGAGGTACTGAAATTAGATGAATAAATATTACATCAGTTGTACAGCATAATCCCAGCTGATTTTCCTTCTTTTTTCTGAAAAGGTAAATGCAGAAGCTGCTATTATACAACACTGTTTTTCTTTGTGTGTGTGTGTATGGTCTACAGAAAGACTTATAAAAGCATCAAACTTTCAAAATATGCTTCTATTTTTCTTTTTTTTTTTTAAATTTAAGAAGGTGATCATGTTTTGTTATTAGTTGTGGTTGGGTAAGTCATGAAGCCAAGGCCCAGTATATTTTAGGGCAGGTAAACTGAAGTTCTTTAAAAAAAAAATCTCTAAAATTCAGTTGCTTAAAGAACAAAAAATTTATCTTTCTCATACAAGATTCAAGTTGAGAATTCAAGTAAGCTCTTTTCCGTCCGGTTGCTGTAGAGTTGATTCCAACTCATGGTGGTGACCCCATGTGTGTCAGAGTACAACTGTGCCCCATAGGGTTTTCAGTGGCTGATTTTTAAGAAGTAGATTGTCAGGCCTTTCTACCGAGGTGCCTCTGCGTGTACTCAAACCTCCAACATTTCAGTTAGCAGCCAATCCTGTTAACCCTTTACACTACCCAGGACTCCACTCGGAGTGATTCGAAGTTGCGAATACCAGCCAGTGGTTTTCCAGCTTTAGCATGCATCCGAATCACTTTTTGTTGTTGTTCCATGCAGTCCTGTAGGGCTTGTTAATGCACAGATGGCTAGGCCCCACCCTGAAGAGTTTCTGATTCAGTAGGTCTGGAGCAGGACCTGATAATGTGTATTTCTAACAAGTGTCAGGCCATGCTGAGTGTCCTGGTCTGGGACCACACTTTCAGAACTACCGCTCTAGACTTTTGCTAAAATGCCTGAGTTTTTCTCCCCTTGCACTCTTTCCTATCTTCTTCATCAAAACCAGGCTTTCCTGAATCCAAGAGGAACTTAAAAACTTGTTTCAGCTGGTAAGTGTTTTTGGTAAAACAATTGAATCCAGAATTGTGTTTTCCAATAAAATTTATTTGGAGAGGAGGCTGTAGTTTAATTTATTGCAACTCTGAAGGATAGCTCTTACCCTTCCACTACTACTCTAGACTCCCAGCCCGACCGCCCCCCACCCCCGCCTTTGGTTTTCTCTTCACACTCTCCAAATTCAGATGTTGCTTGTCTAAACCTCTGGGTAACATTTGATATTTAAACAGTTTTACTCCAGCTGCAATGTTCTTCTTTCACCTCTGTGAATGAAATACAAGTAGGCATTACTCAGAAAGTTGTATTTGTTGCACCAAATACCTACCTGGTCTGGGACTTTTAAGAAACGTTTTAAAATTAGGAATGTAATCAATTAACTTTGGGTAAGTAAAAGAATGGTTTGCGCGTAATTGTATTTTTTTATAGTTCATTGTTTTGGCCTTCATTCATTATTTGAAATAACATGCTTACTATTGTTTGCTGCAGATTGCCAGTATGACCTGGCATTTATCACATTAAAACTTTGGTTCTTAACGTTGCTCACACATGGTTATCTCAGGCAAAGCAGGAGGCTGGCTACATGAACCACAGTCATATCCTTTGACCCAATTTGTCTGCTAACTTCTCTTGGTTGAGTCACTGCAAAACACAACAGGTGCTAATCTGCCTGGGGCAGGAAAGTGCAAAATAGATTTGATACAACAGTTTCAAGTCTTACAAGTAATTAACTCAGCATGATTTAGCTGGATTTATACCAAGTGTTTGTTTGCCAGTGCTGAGAAAAATAATACTTCATCCCTTTCGTCAGTGGATCTCAGAATGCTTCCCAAACATTAATTAATGTTTATCACACATCCCATCATCCCCATTTCCAGATGAGGAAACGGAGCAATAGGAGCCACTGAAGTTGTTTTCCTGCAACCCTGAGGCTGAATGCAGTGGAGTGTAGAGCAGAACACACATTTTGGTCTGTTGACCTTGAGGTCACACTTCTTCCTGTCGATGGAACAGCTGACACTTCAATCTTAAATTTGGGCAATCAAGGGTAGCCCTAACCTCACTCTAACCTGTTCAAAACACAAGAACAACAAAATGAAAGATATGTCATTTTGTCTTGAACGAACAAACTCTGAAAGGGGTGTGTGTTTGTGTGTGTGTATGTATGTAAGCACGTGTGTATTCTTCTGAACATGCATCCAGCTTTGAGATAGAATTAGTCCTTGCTTAGATGACATTCTATAAGAGTTAATTTACTGGGTTTTGTCCTTTGATGAAGGAACTCTGGTGGCACTGTGATTAAAGCGCTTGGATGCTAACCGGAAGGTTGGCAGTTGGAACCCACCAGCTGCCCTGTGGAAGAAAGATTTGGCAGTCTGCTTCCATAAAGATTGACAGCCTTGGAAACCTTATGGGACAGTTCTACTCTGTCCCGTAGAGTCGCTATGAGTCGGAATAAGCTCGAGGCAATGGGTTTGGTTTTAGTGGGTCCTTTGGAGATTGACCAGTGATTGACAGGGGGGATGGGAGTGAAGAGTTTTCTCTCTCCATATTGTCAAGTCAGTTAATTAGGACCAGAGTCTACACTCCTGTGCTCACCCATGTTATTGTTAGTTGCCTTTGAGTCAGCTCTGACTGATGGTGACTCCATGTACAACCAAATGAAATGTCGCCTGGTCCTGTGCCATCTTCGTGATCATGGGTATACTCAAGCCTGTTGTTGTGGCCACTGTGTATTTTGAGTGCCTTCCAACGTAGGGAGCTCATCTTCCAGCACTGTATCTGACAATATTCTGTTTTGATTAGGGTTTTCATTGGCTAATTTTCAGAAGTAGATTGCCAGGCTCTTTTTCTTAGTCTGGAAGCTCCACTGAAAACTGTCTACTGTGGGTGACCTTGCTGGTATTTGAATTACCAGTGGCATAACTTCCAGCATGATAGCAACATGCAAGCCACCACAGTATGACAAACTGACAGACAGGTGGTATACTCACACTGTAGGGCTTGTTAATACACAAATTGCTTGGGTCTACTCCCCAGATTTCTAATTTAGTAGGTCTGGAGTAGATCCTCCTTACTAAAAGTCCCTAGAAATGCCTAACTGAGGTGGCAAAGGACACAGTTTCTGATTTCCTACAATCTGGACTCCCTTCCTTTTCATCTCATGTCTGAGTCTCTCCTTCTGTGGCTCAGGCCATTCTTGCCCTATTCAGTTCCATGATAACATGGTATAAGGATCTTTATTACTGCCTTCCTGTTATTCTTTAGTTTGGTGGTTCTCAAATAATAGTGTTCATTGGAATCATCTAGAAATCTTGGTTAAAGAAAAAAAAAGAGCCTCCTGGCCCCCATCCTCAGAGATTCTGATTTAATAGTTCTGGGATGAGGCCCAAGCTGCTGTGTTTTTAACAAATAAACCTAGGTTATTCCAATGCATGTGGTCCATAGACCACACTCTAAGAAATACTGCTTTAGTTTTTGCGTTTGAAAACATTCCAAGTTTATTTTGAATGCAGTCTTTGCCAAAGCTTTACTCTATAAAATGGTGGTTGCCTACTTTGTTAGATAAACCCCAGGAATAGCTTTTGTCTGCTTACCTGGTCTCAAAGCTTCCTCTCATATCTCAATGTCCTGTCTTGCCTATGATCTCTTTATCCTCGTAAGTCCTCTCCTGTACACTTGGGTAAAAGAAAAGAATTTGTATTCTGCAGGAAGCATAAGTTTTAGGTAGGGGTCCTAATTTGAAAAAAAAAAAAAATTCCCTATCACACATGGCCATGTACAACACTGTTAAACACCCCTCAGGTGGCAATTACTGTTGAGTTTTTATTGTTGAAATAACTAGAATGGTTTATTTTGGGGTGGCCCAGTTCTTAGAAAACTTAATCATTATCTGTCTCTCAGTCAAAAAGAAGATGTGTTCTGTTTGTATTTATCTACTGCATAGACAAACACCACACACACACACACACAGACGCATTGATTTATATTTTAGAAAATGGAAGGGCAATCTAAGTTCAGCAAATTCTCCTCCTGCTATTATTGTCTTCTTCTGAATAATCCAATTCTCATTCACTTTTATTGCCAGCTAGTGATATGTAAAGGAGCCCTGGTGGCACAGTGGTTAAAGCGATGGACTGCTGACTAAAAGTTCGGCGGTTTGAAACCACTGGTGGCTCTGCAGGAGAAAGATGTGGCAGTCTGCTTCTGTAGAGATTTACAGCCTTAGAAACCCTATGGGGTTGCTATGAGTTGGAATTGACTCCATGGCAGTGGTTTTTTTTTGTTTAGTCATATGTAATGTCTGCATAGCAATCAAGATCTATACTTTCTTGACACCTCCCAGGATCATTTTAATGGTCTATCAGGCAATCATTAACCATTTTATGTGGTTAAAAAAGGATAAACGAGAAGATTCAGTTTCCTGACAGTGATAAGCAAAATTGAGGGTTTCTCAACATGGCAGTTAATACTGTGCCCTACACTCAGAATCGGCTCAAGGGCAACTAACAACAACAGCATACTAGGGATTGGCAAACTATGAACTACCACCTGTTTTGTAAATAAAGTTTTATCAAAACACAGCCAAATTCATTTGTTTAAATGTTTATGGCTGCTTTTTTGCTACAAAGGCAGAGATGACTAATTGCAGCAAAGACCAATGGCCCACAAAGCTTAACATATTTGCTGACTCTTTACAGTAAGACTTTGCTTACACTTGCCCGACACTATAGGATGGACCATTTCTTTGGCCACTGCCCAAATGGAAAAACCAGTAAAATTGTAAGTAAGATTTGACCCAGTGAGGCTCCATATTTCTGGTGAGCCCTTCTGGAGGCTTGGTGTCATTCATGGGCTGAGTATTTTTATATATTCCCTTGGGTGTGAGTATGGGGAGCTACATTTAATGTACATTTTGCAGTTTTTTTTCTGTTTTTTTCCTCTCCATCATCCATATTGACTTTAAAGCTGAAACTATTTCCCATCTGGTTTTTCTGATTTAAGGAGCCCTAGTGGAGCAGTGGTTAAGTGCTCAACTGCTACCCAAAAGATCAGGGGTTTGAACCCACCAGCTGCTCTGCAGGAGAAAGATATGGCAACAGCCTTGGAAACCCTATGGGACAGTTCTACTCTGTCCCCTAGCATCACTATGGGTTGGAACCGACTCGATAGCAACGAGTTTACTGATTTAAAAATATTACCATTGTAAGTACCATGAAAGGTATCTTATACCAGTGTTTTCCAAGCTGGATTCTAGTATTTCCAAGCCGAAACACAAGTATTCTTTCAGATATGAACGTTTCTTATAAAAGAAATGAGTTTGGTAAACAATGGAAGAACCAAGATTATACTTTTTGTAGGCAGTAAAATTTCTCAGAGCTTTAATATGCTCCTCTAAAAAAAGCAAATAGAGCATGGAACATTTTCAAACATATTTAAACAGAGAATATTTTTGAGGAGCAGTAATTTTGGGATGAACACGGATGTAGAAATGCTGATCTAAGTCAAGGCATTGCCTTTTTGCTGCAACTTGGTCCTAAATAATTCTGAATAAGCATGATTTGTCTTTCTGTACATTTGGGCCAAGAAATTCTATCCACTGTGTTGCAGCTTTGCTCACCTAGTTGAAACACTATTAATTTGTGGCTTCAAAGTCTGCATTCACACCATTCCAATGACTAGCACTGCTCATTCTAATTGTTTTAAACACTTTTGCTGTTAAAAACAGTCTTCAAAGACTGCCTCAAAAGGTTGCTCAACTATTTAAGATGCTGATGCAGAAAAGTAATACATCCTGAGACAGACATGCCATTCATTAACATCTCTTCTGGCTTATCATTGTCCTTCTTCACATTTTCTGTTGTCAAGCTTGTTTAGTTCATTAATAACCAAGCAAAAATTTTGCTGCATTTAGAACTTGCAATGCAATGTTTGTGGCCTTGTAAAAAAGAAAGAAAACAAAAGAAATGTGTATTATCTCATTAGATGCAAGAAACTTCCCTGGCATGTTGGTATGGAGGTGATGGTGGGATGCATGTGTGGAGAAGAATGGGAGCTTTGTATCCTGTACCACTTGTATCCTTCACACTTTGTTAGAAACTTTATCTTGCAGTTCACCGATAGGCTTAATTCTTTTCTTGGTGTGTGTTATAATAAGCATGCCCGAGCAAAGTTCTTTGACTGTAAGTTGGTTTTATTTATTTATTTCTGTGGCTATGGAGAATTTTAGGAGCCCTGGTGGCTCGGTGATTAAAGCGCTTGGTTGCTAACCAAAAGGTCAGCAGTTCGAACCCACCAGCTGCTCCATGGGAGAAAAATGTGGCAGTCTGCTTCCGTAAGATTTACAGCCTTGGAAACCCTATGGGGTAGTTCCAGTCTGTCCTACAGGGTCACTATGAGTCAGAATGGACTCCATGGCAGTGGTTTTTTGTTTTGTTTTTTTATGAGGGGTTTTATTTTGATATCCCGTCTTTTTCCCTAGTCCCAAATCACTTATTAGACTTAGATCTGCAAATGTACTGCCCCGACTGATCTATCCCAAACCACTGATTCAATCAGTGTTTCTGGGATAACCTTATTTGCCTTCTGCTCTGAGCCAACTGTTACTATTCAGGTTTGATGGATCCTGGAGACATTTATGAGACTTAAAATAAATACTTACTCTAATAATTTAATACATTCAGAAAATGTCACATGGGCATTTAAACAACTTTTTCCAAGCTATTTCAGACAGCAATCTAGAAGCCCAGCCCCCGGAGCCATAAACAAGAAGTGTGGAACAGGCATCCTGAATTCTCTGACTCAGAACAGAGCAGGTGAAATTAACTTGGATAACAGGACAGAGAAATTCAGTTCTGTCCTGAGATCAGAGCTGCCTCCACAGTGTTCCTGCAAGTGAGTTGTTGCTTCTGAAGCTCTAATTTGTATTGACTTTCTGTGATGTATCTGTAGGTGTCGGCCAGCAGGTGCCTGGCTGGATCAGGACAGCAGTGACCAAAGGCAGTTGCTGTTCTTTTTTTCCCCAAGTCCTCTTTGTGAGGAAATCCTAGCATCTCAATCAGGAATAACATTTGCCTGTAAGCTTCTGATGGTTTTCTCATTATAATTCACACCTGCATAGACAGCACTGTGCCTCTGCCCTGGGAGATAAGCTCACCAAAGACTACTCACTATTTCTTCCCTCGCAACTCTCTGACTTTGAATTTTTCCAGTGGTATGTTAGAACTGGCTTGTACCAGCTCAGGAGAGTTAATATTGTGCACATCTCTTCTCAACTCCACAGTCAGTGATGTCAGGTTGGTGGCTTGAAATCAGACAAGGTGAGAGTATTTACAAATCAAGGATATTTTTTCCCGAGGGGCTGGTTGTTAAACATTTAGTAGAACACCACTGGATCCTTACTGCCAATTCTGAACTTCCAGATTTAACCGTGGCATGCAGAATTTTAGTATCTGCACAACCAATTCTAAATTATTTTACTTCTTTGGGCCTGACATCTTTGGTTTTCTCATTGATTTATTCATATTTGAACATATGTTATATGCTAGGCATAGTGCTAGGGACCAGGAAAAAAAAATAATATGTTTTATTCTCTTAAAATTTTTTTAACTGAGATAAGTTTCATAAAATTCACCATTTAGCCATTTTAAAATGTACAGTTCAGTGGTTTTTCATATGTTCATAATGTTGTGCAACCATCACCGCTACCTAATCCCGGAACACTTGTATCATGCCAAAAAGAAACCCTGTTCATTCCAACTTTCTCCTCCCCAGGTCTGTTAGCAGCACCAATCTACTCTCCTCTTTCTTTATGAATTTGCCTATTATGGACATTTCATAAAATGGAATCACACAATATGTGATCTTTTGTGTCTGGCTGATTTCACTTAGCATACTGTTTTCAAAGTCATCCATGTTGAAGTATGTATTAGATCTTCATTCCTTTTTAGAGCTGAGTAATATTTCATTGCATGGATGTATAGGCAGTGCCTGGGTTACAAATGTCTGACTTAAGGACAACTTGTACTTAAGAATGGACTGCCATAAAGCCTATTATATTTTACAAATTTGAGTTAAATATATATAACAGTTCGTAATAACAAACACACGCACCGCTTTGTGATCCTCATGAAAACACGTGCAGTTTGGAAGTGTTTCTTAAGTGAACAGAGTAGAACTGCCCCATAGAGTTTCCAAGGAGTGCCTAGTAGATTTGAACTGCTGACCGTTTGGTTAGCAGCTGTAGTTCTTAACCACTATGCCACCAGCATTTCCTTTATATGCATAGAAAAGTAAAATGTATGCAGATCTTGATCATAACCCATGGATTACCTGCACTTCATTTTGTTTATCCATTCATCATGTGATGGGCATTTAATTTCTATCCACTTTTTGGTTATTACAAATAATGCTGCTCCAAACATTTGTATACAAGTTTTGTGTGAACATACATTTTCAATTTTCTTGAGTACATACTTACAAGTAGAATTGTTGGGTCATATGGTAATTCTCCCCTATTCGTCTGTCAGTTTGCTGTACTGTGGGGGCTTGCATGTTGCTGTGATGCCGGAAGGTATGCCCCCCCCCCCCGGTATTTCAAATACAAGCAGGGTCACCCATGGTGGACAGGTTTCATCTGAGCTTCCAGACTAAGACAAACTAGGAAGAAGGACCTGGCAGTCCACTTCTGAAAAGAATTAGCCAGTGAAAACCTTGTGAATAGTAGCAGAACATTATCTGATATAGTGCCAGAGGATGGGCCCCTCAGGTTGGAAGGCACTCAAAAGATGACTGGGGAAGAGCTGCTTCTTCAGAGTAGAGTCAACTTAATGATGTAGATGGAGTCAAGCTTTTGGGACCTTCATTTGCTGATGTGGCATGACTCAAAATGAGAAGAAACAGCTGCAAACATCCATTAATAATTGGAACGTGGAATGTACTAAGTATGAATCTAGGTAAATTGGAAATAATAAAAAATAAAATGGAACACATAAACAACCATATCCTAGACATTAGTGAGCTGAAATGGACTGGATTTGGCCATTTTGAATCAGACAATCATATAGTCTACTATGCCGGGAATGACAAGTTGAAGAGGAATGGCATTGCATTCATCATCAAAAAGAACATTTCAAGATCTATCCTGAAGTACAACTCTGTCAGTGATAGGATAATATCCATACGATTACAAGGAAGACCAGTTAATATGACTATTACTCAAATTTACGCACCAACCACTGAAGCCAAAGATGAAGAAATTGAAGATTTCTACCAACTTCTGCAGTCTAAAATTGATCAAACATGCAATCAGGATGCATTGCTAATTACTGATGATTGGAATGTGAAAGTTGGAAACAAAGAAGAAGGATTGGTAGTTGGAAAATATGGCCTTGGTGATAGAAATGATGCCGGAGATCACATGATAGAGTTTTGTAAGACCAATGACTTCTTCATTGCAAATACCTTTTTTCAACAACATAAACAGCGACTGTACAAGTGGACCTTGTCAGATGGAATACACAGGAATCAAACTGACTACATATGTGGAAAGAGATGATGAAAAAGCTCAATATCATCAGACAGAACAAGGCCAGGGGCAGACTATGGAACAGACCATCAATTGCTCATATGCAAGTTCAAGTTGAAACTGAAGAAAATTAGAACAAGTTCATGAGAGCCAAAGTATGGCCTTGAGTATATCACCTGAATTTAGAGACCATCTCAATAATAGATTCGATGCATTGAACACTGATGACCGAAGACCAGACGAGTTGTGGAATGACATCAAGGACATCATCCATGAAGAAAGCCAGAGGTCATTAAAAAGACAGGAAAGAAAAAAAGACCAAAATGGATGTCAGGAGAGACTCTGAAACTCTCTCTTGAATGTAGAGTAGCCATAGTGAAAGGAAGAAATGACAAAGTAAAAGAACTGAAAGGAAGATTTCAAAGGGCAGCTAGAGAAGACGAAGTATTGTAACAACATGTGCAAATACCTGGAGATAGAAAGCCAAAAGCAAAAAACACGCTGGGCATTTCTCCAGCTGAAAGAACTGAGGAAAAAATTCAGGCCTCGAGTTGCAATAGTGAAGGATTCTACGGGGAAAATATTAAACGATGCAGGAAGCATCAAAAGAAGATGAAAGGAATACACAGAGTCACTATACTAGAAAGAATTGTTTGATGTTCAGCCATTTCAAGAGGTAGCATATGACTGGGAACTGATGGTACTGAAAGAAGTCCAAGCTGCACCGAAGGCATTGGCGGAAAACAAGGCTTCAGGAATTGATGGAATACCAACTGAGATGTTTCAACAAATGGATGCAGTGCTGGAAGTGCTCCCTCAACTATACCAAGAAATTTAGAAGACAGCTACCCGGCCAACCAACTGGAAAAGATCCATTTATTTATGCCTGTTCCCAAGAAGGGTGATCCAACATAATGCAGAAATTATTGAACAATATCATTAATATCACAAGCAAGTAAAATTTTGCTGAAGATCATTCAAAAGCAGCTGCAGCCGTAAATCAACAGGGAACTGCCAGAAATTCAAGCTGGATTCAGAAGAGGATTTGTAACCAGGAATATCATTGCTGATGTCAGATGGATTCTGGCTGAAAGCAGAGAATACCAGAAAGATGTTTACCTGTGTTTCATTGACTATCAAAGGCATTTGACTGTGTGGATCCTAACAAATTATGGATAACATTGCAAAGAATGGAAATTCCAGACCAGTTAATTGTGCTCATGAGGAACCTGTACATAGATCAAGGGGCAGTCATTTGAACAGAACAAGGGGATACTGTGTGGTTTAAAGTCAGGAAAGGTGTGCATCAGGGTTGTATTCTTTCACCATACTTATTTAATCTGTATGTTATTATTACTGTTAGGTGCCATCAAGTTGGTTCCGACTCATAGTGACCCTATGTACCACAGAACGAAACACTGCCCAGTCCTGCGCCATGCTCACAATCGTTATGCTTGAGCACATTGTTGCAGCCACGTGTCAATCCATCTTGTTGAGGATCTTCCTCTTTTTCACTGACCCTGTACTTTGCCAGGCACGATGTCCTTCTCCAGCGACTGATCCCTCCTGACAAAATGTCCAAAGTATGTAAGACGTAGTCTCGCCATCCTTGCTTCTAAGGAGCAGTCTGGTTGTACTTCTTCCAAGACAGATTTGTTCGTTCTTTTGGCAGTCATGGTATGTTCAGTACTCTTTGCCAACACAACAGTTCAGAGGAGTCAGTTCTTCTTCAACCTTCCTTATTCATTGTCCAGCTTTCGCATACATATGATGTGATTGAGTACAGTATGGCTTGGGTCAGGTGTACCTTAGTCTTCAACGTGACATCTTTGCTTTTCAACACTTTAAACAGGTCTTTTGCAGCAGATTTGCCCAATGCAATGGGTCTTTTGATTTCCTGACTGCTGCTTCCATGGGTGTTGATTATCGATCCAAGTAAAATGAAATCCTGATAACTTCAGTCATTTCTCTATTTTTCTGCTGAGCAAATAATCAGAGAAGCTGGACTATATGAAGAAGAATGGGGCATCAGGATTGGAGGAAGACGCATTAACGATCTTTGTTATGCAGATGACACAACCTTGCTTACTGAAAGTGAAGAGAACTTGAATCACTTTCTGGTAAAGATCAAAGACCACAGCCTTCAGTATGGATTATACCTCAACATGAAGAAAACAAAAGTCCTCACAACTGGACAAATAAGTGACATTATGATAAATGGAGAAAAGACCCTCAATAAGATGGATTGACACAGTGGCTGCAACGATGGGCTCAAGCATAACAAATGTGAGGATGGCGCAGAACCAGGCAGTGTTTCCTTCCATTGTACACAGAGTAGCTATGAGTCGGAACTGACTGGATGGCACCTAAGAACAATAACAACGATGGTAATTCTACATTTAACTTTTTGAGGAACTTCCAAATTGTTTTCCAAAGCAGCTGCACCAGTGTACTTTCCCCTCAGCAATGCATAAAGATTCAAATTTCTCCATATGCTCATCAACACTTGTAATTTGCCTATTTTTTAATTTTTATTTTTTAAAGCCGTTCTAGTGTGTGTGAATCTTATTGTGGTTTTGATTTGCATTTCTCTAATGACTAATGATGTTGAATATCTTTTCATGTGCCCGTTGACCATTTGTATACCTTCTTTGGAGAAATGTTTTTTCAGATCAAATCATTCACCAGTTTTTAAACTGGGTTGTCTTATTAGTGTTAAGTTGTAAGAATTCTTCTTACATTCTCAATGTTAGATCCTTATCAGATATGATTTGCGAATATTTTCTCTCATTCTTTGGGTAGTCTTTTCACTTTTTTTTTTAAATTGTACTTCAGGTGAAGTACAAATAGTTTCTCATGAAACAGTAGTACACATATTGTTTTATGACATTGGTTAACAACCCCACAACATGTCAAGCCTCTCCCTTCTCGACCTTTTTTTTTTGGTGAAAATATACATAGCCAATGATATACCATTTCAAAAATTTCTACATGCATGGTTCAGTGACATCGACTGCATTCTTCCAATTGTGCTGCTATTCTCACTTTATATGAAGGTTTACAGAACAAAATAGTTTCTCATTAAACAGTTAGTACACATGTTGCCCTATGACAATGGTTAACAACCTTACAACACATCAACACTATCCTTACTCAACCTTGGGTTCCCTATCACCAGCTTTCCTGTCCCCTTCTGCCTTCTAGCCCTTGTCCCTGGACTGCTGCGCCTCATTAGTCCCATTTGGTTTTATGGGGCTGTCCACTCCCCAGCTGAACGGTGAATCTTGGAAGTGACTTCACCACTGAGCTAAAAGGGTGTCTGGGGCCATACTCTCGGGGTTTCTCTAGTCTATCAGGAGAGTAAATCTGGTCTTTTCTTACGAGTTAGAATTTTATTCTACATCCTTCTCCAGCTCTGTCCAGAACCCTCTGTTGTGATCCTGGTTAAAGCAGTCAGTGGTGGTAGCCAGAAACCAACTACCTGTACTGGACTCAGTCTGGTGGAGGCCTTGGTAGCTGTGGTCCATTAGTCCTTTGGACTAATCTTTTCCTTGTATCCTGTTCTCTTCACTCTCCCTTGCTCCCGAAGGGATGAGACCAGTGGAGTATCTTAGGTGGCAGCTTACAGGCTTTTAAGACCCCAGACACTACTCACCAAGGTAGAATGTAGAACACTGTCTTTATAAACAGTGTTATGCAAATTGAGCTAGATGTTTCCTGAGACCATGGTCCCCACAGCCCTCCGCCCAGCAATTCAGTCCCTCAGGGAGTTTGGATGTGTCTATGGGGCTTCCATGACCTTCCATTGTACAAGTTGTGCGAGTTTCCCCTGTATTGTGTACTGTCTCACCCTTCACCCAAGATACCACTTGTCTATTGCCTATTTAGTATTTCCCCCCACCCCTCCCATCCCTGATAACCAACAAAGATTGTTACATTTTGTGTGTGAACTTTTTCATGGGTTTTTACAATAGAGGTCTCATACAATATTTGTCCTTTTGTGATTGACTTATTTCACTCAGCATAATGTCCTCCAATTTCATCCATGTTATGAGATGGTTCACAGATTCATTGTTGTTCTTTCTCATTGCATAGTTCTCCATCGTGTGTATGTACCATAGTTTGTTTATCCATTCATCTGTTGATGGGCATCTAGGTTGTTTCCATCATTTTGCTATTGTGAACAATGCTGCCATGAACATAGGTGTGCATATGTCTATTCGAGTGACGACTCTTAGTTCTCTAGGATATATTCCTAGAAGTGGGATTGCTGGATTGAATGGTATGTCTATTTCTAGCTTTCTGAGGAAGCGCCATATCATTTTCCAAAATGGTTGTATCATTTTGCATTCCCACCAGCAGTGCATAAGAGTTCCCATCTCCCCGCAGCCCCTCCAACATTTGTCATTTCCAGCGTTTTTGATTCGTGCCAGTAATGCCGGGGTGAGATGGTATCTCATTGTGGTTTTAATTTGCATTTCTTTAATGGCTAGTGATCGTGAGCATTTCCTCATGTGTCTGTTGGCCATTTGAATGTCTTCTTTGGTGAAGTGTCTGCTCATTTCCTTTGCCCATTTTTTAATAGGATTATTTGTCTTTTTGTTGTAGAGGTGTTGGATTTTCTTGTAGATTATGGAGATTAGACCTTTGTCTGACTTGTACTGTCCAAAAATTTTTTTCCCAGTCTGTAGGTTCTCTTTTAACTCTTTTGGTGAAGTCTTTTGAAGAGCATAGGTGTTTGATTTTTAGAAGATCCCAGTTATCTAGCTTATCTACTGGGGTTTGTGTGTTGATGGTTATGGTTTGTATCCTGTTAACGCTGTGTATTAAGGCCTGTAGCATTGGTCCTATTTTTTCTTCTATGAACTTTATAGTTTTTGGCTTTATATTTAGTTCTTTGATCCATTTTGAATTAGTTTTTGTATATGGCGTGAGGTATGGGTCCTGTTTCATTTTTTTGCAGATGGATATCCAGTTTTGCCAGCACCGTTTGTTAAAAAGACCATCTTTTCCACATCTGATGGACTTTGAGCCCTTGTCGAAGATCAGGTGATTGTAGGTGGATGGATTTACATCTGGGTTCTCAATTCTGTTCCATTGGTCAATGTATCTGTCGTTGTACCAGTACCAGGCTGTTTTGACTACCATAGCTGTATAGTAGGTTTTGAGTTCGGGTAGTGCGAGTCCTCCTACTTTCTTCTTCTTCTTCAATAGTGCTTTACATATCCGGGGCTTCTTCCCTTTCCATATAAAGTTAATGATTAGTTTTTCCATCTGTTTAAAGAATGTTGTTGGTATTTGCACCGGACTTGCACTGTATTTGTAAATTGCTTTGGGTAGAATTGTCATTCTCACAATGTTGAGTCTACTTATCCATGAGCCTGGTATGTTTTTCCATTTATGTAGATTCCTTTGGGTTTCTTGCATTAGTGTTTTGTAGTTTTCTTTGTATAGGTCTTTTACATCCCTGGTTTGATTTATTCCTAAGTATTTTATTTTTTTAGGGGCTATTATAAACGGTATTGTTTTCCTGATTTCCTTTTAATCATTCTCCTTATTGGTGTAGTCTTTTCACTCTCTTGATAGAGCACTTTGATACACCAGAGTTTTTATGAGTTGGAATCGACTCAACGGCAAAGCTCACTAGTTTACTCCGGATCCAGCATCTGGCTTGTCATCATCTCATCTCTGGTTCTTGGGACGTGAGTAAGTGGCCTGCCATCTTACTTGCCGATCTTGGGTTCATCAGCTGCTGTAGCCATGTGAGTCAGGAGAAGCATCCAGCCCGATGCCTGACCAATGGACTTGGGACTTGCCGGGCACTACAAACACGTCAGCCATTTCCTTGAGATAAATCTCTGTCTCTCCCTATCTCTCTCTCTCTCTATATATATATATACACACTTCACTGGTTTTGCTTCTCTAGAGAACCTAGCCTAAGACACTTGGTATGAATTAGGTCTTTTTTTAAATTTGTTGAGACTTGTTTCATGGCCTAACATATGGTCTATCCTGGAGAATGATCCATGTGTACGTTGGGTAGAACATTGGGCTGAGCATTCTATAGATGTCTTTTACATCTATTTGGGGTTAGAGTGTTGTTCAAGCCTTCTATTTCTTTGCTAATCTGGTGTCTAGTTGTTTTAGCCATCATTGACATTGTGTTCTCAAAGTCTCAAACTGTTATAGTTGAATTGTCTATTTCTCCCTTCAAGTCTATTAATTTTTACTTCATGTATTTTGGAGCTCTGTTTTTTTTTTTTTTAAAAAAAACCCAAACCCGTTGCTGTTGACTTGATTCCAACTCATAGTGAACCTATAGGACAGAGTAGAACTGCTCCATAGGGTTTTCAAGGAGTGGTGGTGGATTTGAACTGCTGACCTTTTGGTTAGCGGCCAAACACTTAACCACTTCATCACCAGGGTCCCCCTGTTGTTTGGTGCATATATATTTATAATTGTCATGTCTTCTTGATAGCTTGACACTAGTGTCATCATATAATAAACTACTTTGTTTCTTGTAACAATTTTTGCCATAAAGTCTATTTTGTCTGATATTAGTCTAGTCACACCAACTCTCTTTTGGCTACTGTTTGTCATGATTTGACTTGTGTCCCCCAAAAAATATGTGTATCAATTTGGCTGGGCCATGATCCCCAGAATTGTGTGGTTGGCCTCCATTTTGTGATTGTAATTTTATGTTAAAGAGGATGAAGGCGGGATCCAATGTACAGGGAGTTTCCCTAGGATTTGGCCAGTACCACCTTCTACCTTACAAGAGATAAAAGGAAAGGGAGGCAAGCAGAGAATGGGGGACATCATACTACCAAGAAATGAGCACCAGGAGCAGAGCATGTCCTTTGGACCCGAGGTTCCTGCACAGAGAAGCTCCTAGTCCAGGGGAAGACTGATGATGACAAGGACCTTCCTCCAGAGCCGACAGAGAGAGAAAGCCTTCCCCTGGAGCTGATGCCCTGAATTTGGACTTCTAGCCTACTAGACTGTGAGAAAATAAATTTCCCTTTGTGAAAGCCATCCACTTTTGGTATTTCTGTTAGAGCAGCACTAGATGACTAAGACACTGTTTAATGGAATATGGAATATGTTCTCTATCATTTTATTTTCAACCTATTTGTATCTTTGAATTTAAAGTGAGTCTCTTAGACAGCATATAGCTGGATATTTTTGTTTGTTTATTGTTCTAGTTTAAATGAAATTTACATCTGAAGTTAGTCTCCCATACAAAAATTTATACATACATCATTTTGTGACCCTAACTACTCTCCCCATACTGTAACAGCACACTCCTGCTTTCCACCCGATTCCCCATGTCCACTCAACCAGCTCCTAACCCTGTCAGCCTTCCCAACTTACCTCCTGATGGAAGCTGCCCATTTAGTATCTTGTATCTACTTGAGCTAAGAGGCACACTCCTCATGAATATCACTTTATGTCCCACAGTCCAGTCCAATCCCTGTATGAAGAGTTGGCCTCAGAAATTGTTTTAGTTCTGGGCTGATGGAGAATCCTGGGGCCATGCTTTCTGGGGTTCCTCTAGTCTCAGTCAGACCATTAAGTCTGATCTTCTTACTAGAATTTGAGTTCTGCACCTCACCTTTCTCCTGCTCCATCAGAGATTCTCTGTTGTGTTCCCTGTCAGGGCGGTCAGTGGTGGTAACTGGGCACCATCTAGTTTTTCTGGTCTCAAGCTGATGAAGTCTCTGGTTTGTGTGGCCCTTTCTGTCTCTTGAGCCAATACTTTCCTTGTGACTTTGCTGTTCTTCATTCTCCTTTACTCCAGGTGGTTGGGACCAATTGATGCATCTTAGATGGCTGCTTGCAAGCTTTTAAGACCCCAGACGCCACTCACCAAAGTAGGATGCAGAACATTTTCTTAATAAACTTTGTTACGCCAGTTGACCTAGATGTCCCCTGAAGCTATGGTCCCCAGACACCTACCACTGCTACTCTGTCCCTCCAAGTGTTTGATTGTATTCAGGAAACTTCTTAGCTTTGGTGTAGACCAGTTGTGCTGACTTCCCCTGTAGTGAGTGCTGTCCTTTCCTTCATCTAAGATAATTCTTATCTACTATCTAGGAAGTAAATATTCCTCACCATCCCTCCCCACCCTCGTAACCATCAAAGAATGTTTTCTTCTTTGTTTAAACCTTTCCTTGAGTTCTTATAATAGTGGTCTTATACAATATTTGTTGTTCTGTGACTGACTAAATTCACTCAGCATAGTGTCCCCCAGATTCCTCCATGTTGTAAGATGTTTCACAGCTTCATCAATGTTCTTTATAGTTGAGTAGTATTCCATTGTGTGGATATACCATGATTTGTTTATCCATTCGTCTGTTGATGGGTACCTAGGTTGTTTCCATCTTTTTGCTATTGTGAACAGTGCTGCAGTGAACATGGGTGTGCATATATCTATTTGTGTGACAGCTCTTATTTCTCTAGGATATATTCCAAGGAGTGGGATAGCTGGATCATATGGTACTTCTATTTCTAGCTTTTTAAGGATGTGCCAAATCTATTTCCAAAGTGGTTGTACCATTTTACATTCCCACCGACAGTGTATAAGTGTTCCAGCCTCTCTAGAATTTATTATTTTGTATTTTTTGGATTAATACTAGCCTTGTTGGGGTGAGATGATATCTCATTGTAGTTTTGATCTGCATTTCTCTAATGGCTAATGATCGTGAACATTTCTTCATGTGTCTGTTAGCCACCTGAATATCTTCTTTGGCAAAGTGCCTGTTCATATCATTTGCCCATTTTTTAATTGGGTTATTTGTCTTTTTGTTCTTGAGGTTTTGCAGTTTCTTGTAGATTTTAGGGATTAGACACCGATTGGATTTGTTGTAGCCAAAATTTTTTTCCCAGTCTGTAGGTTGTCTTTTGACTCTTTTGGTGAAGTCTTTTGATGAACATAAGTGTTTGATTCTTTAGGAGCTCACATTTATCTAGTCTCACTTCTGGTGCTTGTGTATTGTCACTTATGGTTCATACTGTGTTTATGCCATGTATTAGGGCTCCTAGCATTGTCCCTATTTTTTCTTCCATGATCTTTATCATTTTCGATTTTATACTTAGGTCTTTGATCCATTTTTAGTTAGTTTTTGCGCGTGGTGTGAGGTATGGGTCTTGTTTCAGTTTTTTTGCAGATGGATATCCAGTTATGCCAGCACCATTTGTTAAAGAGTCTGTCTTTTCCCCAATTAATGGACTTTTGGCCTTTGTCAAGTATCAACTGCTCATAGGTGGATGAATTTACGTCTGGATTCTCAGTTCTGTTCGATTCGTCTATGTATCTGTTGTACCTGTACCAGGCTGTTCCGACTACTGTGGTGGCATAATAGGTTCTAAAATCAGGTAATGTGAGGCCTCCCACTTTGTTATTCTTCTTGAGTAATGCTTTACGTGTTTGGGGCCTTTTACGTTTCCATATGAAGTTGGTGATTTTTTTCTCCATCTCATTAAAAAATGCCAGTGGACTTTGGATCGCAATTGCATTGAATCTGTAGATCGCTTTGGGTAGAATTGACTTTTTCACAATGTTGAGTCTTCCTATCCATGAGCAAGGTGTGTTTTTCCACTTATGCAGGTCTCTTTTGGTTCCTTGCAGTAAAGTCTTGTAGTTTTCATTGTATAGGTCTTTTACATCTCTGATTAGATTTATTCCTAAGTATTTTATCATTTTGGGGGCTATTGTAAATGGTATTGATTTGGTGATTTCCTCTTCGAGGTTCTGTTTGTTGGTGTAAAGGAATCCAACTGATTTCCTTATGTTTATCTTATATTTTGACACTTTGCTGAAATCTTCTATTAGTTCCAGTGGTTTTCTTGTGGACTGTAGGGGGTTTTCTGTGTATAAGATCATATCATCTGCAAATAGAGATATTTTGACTTCTTCTCTACCAATTTGGATGTCCTTTATTTCTTTTTCTGGCGTAATTGCTCTGGCTAGGACCTCCAGCACAATGCTGAATAACAGTGCTGATAAAGGGCATCCTTTTCTGGTTCCCATTCTCAAGGGGAATACTTTCAAAGTCTGTCCATTTAGGATGATGTTGGCTGTTGGCTTTGTGTAAATGCCCTTAGTTATGCTGAGGAATTTCCCTTCTATTTCTATTTTGTTGAGAGTTTTTATCATGAATGGGTGTTGGACTTTGTCAAATGCCTTTTCTGCATCGATTGATAAGATCGTGTATTTGTTGTCTTTTGTTTTATTTATGTGATGGATTACAATGATTGTTTTCCTAATGTTGAACCATCCCTGCATACCTGGTATAAATCCAACTCGATCATAGTGAATTATTTTTTTGATATATTGCTGAATTCTATTGGCTAGAATTTTGTTGAGGATTTTTGCATCAATGTTTATGAGGGATATTTGTCTGTAATTTTCTTTTTTTGTGGTGTCTTTACCTGGTTTTGGTATCAGGGTTATGCTGGCTTCATACAATGAGTTTGGGAGTATTCCATCCTTTTCTATGCTCTGTAATACCTTTAGTAGTGGTGGTGTTAACTCTTCTCTGAAAGTTTGGTAGAATTCTCCAGTGAAGCCATCTGGGCCAGGGCTGTTTTTTGTTGGGAGTTTTTAAATTACCTTTTTAATCTCTTCTTTTGTTATGGGTTTATTTAGTTGTTCTACCTGTTTGTGTTAGTTTAGGTAGGTAGTGAGTTTCTAGAAATGTGTCCATTTCCTCTAGGTTTTCAAATTTGTTATAGTTTTTCATAGTATTCTGTTATGATTCTTATAATTTCAGTTGGCTCTGTTGTGATACCACTCATCTCATTTCTTAATCAGGTTATCTGCTTCCTCTCCCATTTTTCTGATGTCAGTTTTGCCAGTGGTTTATCAATTTTGTTGATCTTTTCAAAGAACCAGCTTTTGGTCTTGTTAACTCTTTCAATTGTTTTTCCATTCTCTGTTTCATTTAATTCTGCTATAATTCTTATTATTTCCTTTCATCTGGCATCTGAGGGCTTCTTTTGCTGCTTTCCTTCTACTTGTTCCAGTTGTAGGATTAATGTTTTGGTTATGACCCTTTCTTCTTTTTGGATGTGTGCATTTATTGCTATAAACTGACCTGTGAGCACTGCTTTTGTTGTGTCCCAGAGGTTCTGGTAGAATGTGTTTTCATTCTCGTTTGATTCTTTGAATTTCTTTATTCCATCCTTAATTTCTTCTATAACCCAGTAGTTTTTGAGCAAGGTGTTCAGTTTCCATGCATTTGATTTTTTTTCCTTGCTTTTTCTGTTGCTGATTTCTATTTTTATGGCTTTATGGTCAGAAAAGATACTTTCTAATATTTCAGTGCTTTGGATTTTGATAAGGCTTGGTTTATCGCCTAATGTGTGGTCTGTTCTGGAGGATGTTCCATGTGCGTTGGAAAAGAAAGCACACTTGGCTGCTGTTGGGTGGAGTGTTCGGTATATGCCTTTCAGATCAAGTTGGTTAATTGTAGCATTTAGCTCCTCCGTGTCTTTGTTGAGCTTCTTTCTGGATGTTCTGTCCTTCACCGAAAGTGGTATGTTGAAGTCTCCTACTATTGTTGTGGAGCTGTCTATCTCTCTTTTCAATGCTGTTAGAGTTTGTTGTTTAATGTATTTTGGAGTCCTGTCATTAGGTGTGTAAATATTTATTATAGTTATGTCCTCCTGGTATATTGACCCTTTAATCATTATATAGTGTCCTTCCTTATCCTTTGTGGTGAATATTACTTTAAAGTCTATTTTGTTAGAGATTAATATTGCCACTCCTGCTCTTTTTTGAGTGTTGTTTGCTTGATATATTTTTTTTCTATCCTTTGAGTTTTAGTTTGTTTGTGTCTTTAAGTCTAAGGTCTGTCTCTTGTAGGCAGCATACAGACAGATTGTCTTTTTTCATGCAATCCACCACTCTCTGTCTCTTCATTGGTGCATTTAGTCCATTTACATTCAGTGTAGTTATTGATAGGTATGAGTTTAGTGCTGTCATTTAGATGTCTTTTTTTGTGTGTTGTTGACAGTTTCTTTGTTTCACTTAATTTTCTGTGCTGAGTCATTTCTCTTTATGTATTTTCTTTTCATCTTTTTCATTGTTGATTTTTTATTTGTTGAGTCTTTATATTTTTCAAGTTTTTTATTTTGACTTGTAGGATTGTTAGTTTCCTTTGTGGTTACCTTAGTATTTACCCCTATTATTCTAAGTTTATAGCTGTCGTTTATTCCATGATATTGCCTTGACTTCCTCTCCATATGAAAAATGTATGTCTACATTTTTCAAGTCCCTCTTTTTCATTTTAATGTTGTCATCTTTTACATGTTGACATCTGATTCCCTATTTTCAGTGTTTTAGCTTTGATTTCCTTTTGTGACTTCCCTATCTGGGTTGATATCTGCTTGCTCTGCCCTGTGTTCTAGTCTTGGGTTTTTATCTGATGTTATTGATTTTCTAACTGGAGGACTCCCTTTAGTATTTCTTATAATTTTGGTTTGGTTTTTGCAAATCCCTAAACTTCTGTTTATCTGGAAATGCCCTAATTTCACCTCATATTTGAGAGACAGTTTTGCTGGATATGTAATTCTTGGCTGACAATTTTTTTCCTTCAAGGCTTTATATATGTCTTCCCATTGCTTTCTTGCCTGCATGGTTTCTGTAGAGTAGTCTGAGCTTATTTTTATTGACTCTCCTTTGTAGATGACTTTTCGTTTATCCCTAGACGCTCTTAAAATTCTCTCTTTATCTTTGGTTTTGGCAAGTTTGATTATAATAAGTTTTGATGACTTTCTTTTGGGATCTACCTTATGAGGGGTTCGATGAGCATCTTGGATAGATATTTTCTCATCTTTCAGGGTATCAGGGACGTTTTCTGCCAACAATTCTCTCTGTATTTTCTGTTATCCCCCCTGTTCTGGTACTCCAATCACTGGTAGATTATTCCTTTGGATAGAGTCTCACATAATTTTTAGGTTTCTTCATTTTTTAAAATCCTTTTATCTGATTTTTCCTCAAATAATTTGGTCTCAAGTGCTTTATCTTTAGTCTCACTAATTCTAACTTCCATTGCTTCAGTTCTGGTACTTGACTTTCTATTGAGTTGTCTAATTCTGATATTTTATTGTTAATCTTCTGAATTTCTGATTGCCGTCTCTCTATGGATTCTTGCAGCCTGTTAAATTTGTCATTATGCTCTTCTCTAGTCTTTTTAATTTCCTCTATTTCATGTTCTGTGTTTTGTTTAATTTCCTTCCTAATGTCTCGAAGAGTTCTGTATATTAATCTTTTGTATTCTGCCTCCAGTAATTCCAAGAAATTTCTCCCTATGGAAAATTTCTAGATTTTTTATTTTGGGAGCTTGCTGAAGCCATCATGGACTGCCTCTTTATGTGATTTGATATTGACTGTTGTCTCAGAGCCATCAATAATTTATTATATTTATTTATTTTATGTTTGCTTACTGTGTCTTAGCTTCTTGTTTTGTTTTGATATGCCCAAATAGGCTTCTCATGTGAGCTAGTTTGATTGTTGGCACGTTAGAAGCTCTAATGTCCTGTCACCAAGTGGTTAGATCTGTTGCTAGGTATGTGAGCTCAGGAGTCCACCCACTCCTCCTGTATGGATTCAGCTCAGGTGCCCAGGTAGATAGCCACCTAGTGTGTGTTGCAGGCTCTCACCTACACTCCTAAACAGACGTGGGTGATTGGTATAGGCACAGGCATCTGCCTGCAGTCGGGGGACACACTCTGAGCAAAGCAGGGGGCTGGTGGCCACCCCCAAGTGTCCAGGAGGAAAGCGTGTCCCTGTTCCCTAGAGTGCGTAGGTGGCTGTAAGGACTGGGAGGCACCTCTTATTCTTGGGTGGCTAGGTGGCGTGGGTGGAGCCACCAGTCCTCAGACCCCTGATGTGGGTAGGTGAAGACCTTGCTTAATGTGCAGAGCAGTGTCAAATGTCAAGAACCTGCCATTTCACAGCTGAAACAGTTGACGTTAGACTTCAGGTATATACCCTGTTGTACTGTGGTAATGAGGGCTTACGCTGTTGAAATGGGCCCACACAAGTCTCTGCAGGGGGAGAGGCACTCAAAGTCCTTGTATCCCTTATACCTGTGCCTAGGCAAAGGAGCTGTGCCTACCCTGAGTTTCTGGCTTAGGGGAGCCAGCAGTTTATTTTTTCCCCTGTTTGTTAATTTGTTCACTCTCCAATGCCAGGAGACTGGCTCGGGGCGTGTGATGGATCCTACTTCCCACCCAGGGGACTTGGCAGTTGCCAAAGCTGGTCTGGGACCCAGTGCAGAGCAGGGATCAGGGAGGTAAATGGGAGAGAGGTTTTTGCTTAAGGGGGGTGTTTTTGATCTGCGCTTTAGGCCAGACGCAAGTACTTATGTTTCGCTGATCCAGGGCTGCTTGTCACTGTTTCTGGATGGCCAAATAGACTCTCTGCCACTGGGTTTGTCCCAGTGCAGAATATACCTCCTGAATACCGCTGCTTGCCTGCCTCACCGCTCACCCCCGAGCAGGTCAGGTCAGACCTGAAGGGCTCAGGCTCTCGCTGGGTCAAGTCTGGTAACTCCTCGCTGCTTCTGAACTGTCCCTCCCACCCTGTTCCACTTAGTCCAGTTCCTCAAATTTGCCTTAGATGTTCAGGGCTCCTAGATTGTCATATATAATCAATTCACTTGTTTTGTCAGGCTTTGTTGTAAGAGCATCCACCAGAAGCACGTGACTAGTCCGCCATCTTAGCCCTACCTCTGGATTTTTTTTTTTTTAATTAATGTGTTCTACCATTCTCTATCTTTTCATTGGAGAGTTTAATCTACTTACATTGAATGTAATTAATGATAAGGGAGGACTTTGGTTTTTCCATTTTGCTATTTGTTTTTTATGTCTTATATATATTTTTATTCCTCAATTCTTCCATTACTTCCTTTTTCTGTGTTAAATAGATATTTTCTAGTCTATCCTTTTAGTTTTCTTTTACCATGTATTTCCAAGATCTTCTTAATAATTTTCCTGGGGACTACAATTATCATGTTAATTTAGAACAACCTAGCTTGCATTAGTATTAACTTAATTTCAGTAGTATATGGAAACTGCTCATATATAGCTCCATTCTGTCCCCTATCTTTACGCTATTCGTGTCACGAGTTGCATCTTTATATAGTCTGTTCCTATCAACATATATTTATAATTATTGTTTTCTGCAGTTGTCTTTTAAATTAGATAGGAAAAATGAGTTTCAAAGAAAATATGCTGTAATATTGTCTTTTCTATTTCTCTATGTAGTTACCTTTATCTGTTTTCTTTACTTCATATTAATTCAAGTTACTGTCTTACTTTTTCTCAGACCTCCTTTAGATTACTTGTAAAGCAAGTCTACTAGTGACAAACTCTGTCAGTTTTTGTTGCCGTGGGAGTGTTGTAATTTCCTCTTCATTTTTTAAGGATAGTTTTGATGAATAAAGTATTATTGGTTGACTGTGTTTTTCTTTTAGCTCTTTGAATATGTCATCCCACTGCCTTCTGGCCTATGTGATTTCTGGTGAGAAATCAGCTATTAAACTTACTGAGAATCCCTTGTACATAATAAGTCTCTTTTCTCTTGCTGCTGTCAATATTCTCTCTGTGTTTGTCTTTTGACGGTTTTATTATGGTGTGACTTGGTGTAAATCTCTTTTAATTTATCCTGCTGGGAGTCTCTTGAGCTTCTTGGATGTGTACATTAACGATTTTTATTAAATTTGAGAGGTTTTTGGTCACTATATCTTCAAATATTCTTTCTGTCTCTTGTCTCTCTCTCTTCACCTTCTGGGACTTCCAATATGCATGTGTTGGTATACTTGTGGTATCCCACAGGTTCCTGAGGCTCTGTTCATTTTTTCTTCATTCTTTTTTCTTTCTGGTCTGCAAACTAGATAATCTCTATTGACCTATCTTCAAGCTTGCTGCTTCTTTCTTCTGTATATTTGAATCTGCTGTTGAGCCCTTTCAGTGAATTTTTCCTTTCAGTTATTGTACTTTTCACCTCTAGAATTTTTATTTGGCTCCTTTTTATAATTTATATCTACTAATTCGCTCTAACTGATGAGACATTATTCTCATGTTTTCCGTTAGTTCTTTAGACATGGTTTGCTCTACCTTTTTAACATATAGAAAATAGTTTTTTTAACTTGTGCTTTAAGTGAAAGTTACAGAGCAAATTAGTTTCTCATTCAAAAATTTATATGTAAATTGTTTTGTGACATTAGTTGTAATCCCTGCAATATGTCAGCACTCTCCGTCCTTCCACCCTGAGTTCCCTGTTTCCATTCATTCAGTTTGTTGTCCCTTCCCACCTTTCATCTCTGCTTTTGGGCAGGTGTTGCCCATTTGATCTCATGTACTTGATTGAACTAAGAAACATGTTCCTCATGTGTGTTATTGTTTTGTAGGCCTGTCTAATATTTGGCTAAAGGGTGAACTTTGGGAGTGGCTTCAGTTCTGAGTCATAAGGGTGTCCAGGGGTCATAGTCTCAGGCTTTCCTCCAGTCTCTGTCAGACCAGTAAGTCTGGTCTTTTTGTGAATTTGAATTTTATTCTATATATTCTCACACCCTGGAACCCTGTATTGTAATCCCTGTCAGAGTGGTTGTTGGCAGTAGCTGGGCACCATCTAGTTCTTCTGGGCTCAGGTTGTTGGAGGCTGTGGTTCAAGTGTTCCATTAGTCATTTGGACTAGTATTTTCCTTGTGTCCTTGGCTTTCTTCTTTTCCTTTGCTGTGGACAGATGGGACCAGCAGATGCATCTTAGATGGCCACTTACAAACTTTTAAGATCCCAGATGCTACTTACCAAAGCAGGATGTAGAACATTTTATTTATGAACCATGTATGCCAGTTGACCTAGATGTCCCCTGAGACCATCATCTCCAGCCCTCAGGCACAGTAACTTGGTCTTTCCAAGTGTTTGGATGTGTCTAGGGAACTTCTATGACTGTGCCCCCTTTGTGTTCTATTATATATATGAAGATATATGTTGTACATGGAAATATGTATGTAAAAATATCCACAGCCTAACCTATGTGTGTATCTGGGTATACTCCTATACTCCCTCCTTCCCCTATTCAGCATACATATTTGCCTCTGTATCTTCTTGTGAATTATTATTTGTTTTTACTGTTGTTGCAGGCTTGTATATGCTATACTATTTATTATGGTTGTTCCTTTTGTTTTTCCTCTTGTGTTCCTCTGTTTTCCTTTGCCTTGATCAAGTTGTGCTGACTTCCCCTGTATTGTGTATTGTCTTTCCCTTCACCAAAGTTAATATTTGTCTACTATCTAGTTAGTGATTTCTCCTCTCCTCCTCTCCCCTCCCTCTTAATCATCAAAGAACGCTTCTTTCTGCATGTAAATCTTTTCTTGGGTTTTTATAATAGTGGTCTCGTACAATATTTGTACTTTGTGGTTGACTTATTTCACTCAGCATTATGCCCTCCAGATTCATCCATGTTGTGAGATGTTTTGCAGATTCATCATTGTTCTTTATCGTTGCATAGTATTCCATTGTATGTTTATACCATAATTTGTTTATCCATTCATTTGTTGATGGGAACTTAGGTTGTTTCCATCTTTTTGCTATTATGAATAATGGTGCAACAGACATGGGTTTGCCTATGTGTCTATTTGTGTGATGGCTCTTATTTCTCTAGGATGTATTCCTAGGAATGGGATTGCTGGATTGTATGGTATTTCTATTTCTAGCTTTTTAAGGAAGCGTCATGCCATCTTCTGTAGTGGTTGTACCATTTTAAATTCCTACCAGCTTTAAAGTCTTTGTTTGGTAAGTACAGAGTCTGGGATTTCTCATGGATAGTTTCTATTGATTACTTCTTTTACTCTTGTGTTTTGGCCATTATTTCTTTTTTTCTTTTCACACTGTAATTTTTTGTCAAACTGGATATTTTGAATATTATAATCTGGCAACTTTTGAAATTAGAATTTCTACAGTTACCAGATATTGTTATTGTTGCTTATTATAGGTTAATTTTTTTTTTTTTTTTAGTTACTCTTCTGAAATAATTTTTTGATGTCTGTACTCTTTGTGGTGTGTGACCACTGAAGTCTCTGTTCCATTAGCTTAGTAGTCAGGTAATGATTAGCAGTCAGAAATTTCCTTAAGTGTATGGAAGCAAAATACCTCACAGTATTTGCAGAGGGCCTGTGTTTGTGTGTGTTGGGGAATACTTTCAACACTCAGCAAGGCAGTTTTTTCAACTCTGCCTGAGCCTTTCCTTCCTGCTTGTGCATAGCTTGTAGACTAGCCAGAGGTGAAAACTTAGCACCTGTCTTTTCTGAACATGCACACATCACTGGGCATGTATGTAGCCTTTCAGATTCCCAAGAATATACCAAAGTACTTTTTAAAGTCCTTATTCTCCAAAGTATCTCTTTTGTCCAAAGCATTTCATTCCCTAGTCATTCCTCCCAGGCTTTTTTGGTTAGTTTACCATTTGACTCAACTATTCCACATTGCCTCAACAGCAACTATATGCTTTCTTGTAAATGTTGTCAACAAACACGCATTGGGTAGTGGCTATAGCACTGAGTGAGTTCCAAGTTAAGAAAGACAAAAGCAGCCCTTTCACCATATCTTCCAGGAAATCACCAAGCAGATCAAATAAGGTCAATTCTTTGCAAATGAGGTTCTTCTGGTACTTGTATTGAGAATCCAGGATATTATTCTCAGGATGCTGCTGAGCTGGGGAGCAGGAAATGAGAGTAAAGTAACCCATGCCAAAAAGTTTGCTGTTCTTATCAAGATTCAGCCATTTTTCTTGAGTAAGTGCTCCTTGGGTTGCTGCAAGCTTTTTATTAGTTTCCAGAATAAAAAGTTTATTGTGACAGTTTTTGCCAGTTTTTCGTTGCTTTTATGGGTGGACTTTAGAAGTTTCTTACTTTGCTATTTTCACCAATGACACTCAGTATTCTTTGTTCTTAAATTTTAAGAATTTATATTCTAGAGACATTATTATTGATTCAAGAAATACTTGTTGAAAACCAACTATCTATCAATTACATTCTTTGACATTGGTCATGCAGTGGTAGACATAACAAACTAAATCTCTGCCCTCAGAGAATAACAGTCTAGTGGCAGAGATAGTAAGGAAATAATTAAATACATTCATAAAGTAATCTATGCTATGAGGAAAAATAAAACAGGCAAAAGATAGAGAATGAGGAAGAATGTATTAGAGATTAGTTAGAGACTGCCTCTCTGTAGAGGTGATAGCTGAGTAAAGACCCAAAAGAAGAGATGGTTCAAGTCTTGCAAATATCTAGGACAAAGAAGCAGAAATATGACAAGTACAAAGACCTTTAGTCAAGTTTTTTCTTTTTGGTGAGTTCAGAGAATAACATGTTGTTCAGTGTGGCTAAAGGCCAATAAGCAACAGGAATAATTACAGGAAATATACTTTTTAAGAACTGTGAAAGTAGTCCAGGAGACAACTTGACTCTGGAACTGTATAAAAAGAATAATAATAAAAAGCATAACTGCAATACTAGGTGGGGTGCTACTTTGTTTAGAAAATACCCTTATAAAGCGATATTTCTTCACTTTCAAGCTAATGTGTTCACCTGCCACAAGTTTTATGGATGCTGGTAGAAAACACAAGACTCTTGGCTCAGAGACAAAGGACAATTTGTTACACACAGCAGCGTAGAAATAGCTAGGGTAGTAGCAATTTTATGCCGGTTTCCTGAACTACAATCATCTAGGGCAGCATGAAAAAGGTCAGGTGATACTTGCATACACAGTGCATTTTGTTACAGGAGAAAAACCTTGTGCTTAGGAAACCTGAATCTTTTACATTAGGAAGTAAGGAAGTAAGCATGCCTGCCCTTCACTCCATAGGGGTACACTCTTTTTACAGTGAAACCTCTGAGAGTCAGAACTCAATGGGACTGCCTTGTTTTCCAGGTCCTGCAGTTTTCTACCTTTGACATGGTGCAGTCTTAAACCTTTTCTATTGCTCATTTTAGTGGAAAATATTTGAGTTTTCCTTCTCTGTCAAGTTCTGGCTTTCCCAGGTTTTACTGTGTCTTCTAAGACTTTTTGCTATACAAACATCTTTAAAAAGACAGTTGGAACAAAGATCCATTATTGTCTCATTCACAAGACATTCAGAAATGTGGAAAACCCATAAAGACTTGTTTTCTCCTCCAAAATCAGAAATCATACCAGAGCCGGAGCATATATGGCCTTAGAGAGGTGGTAAAGACTTTGGATTTTATTTAATGTTTACAGGGATGTCATTGGAAGATTTTGAGTTGGGGGGCATGCTTTGATTTATTTTTTGAAAGGATCCCTTTAACTTCTGTGTGATTAGATTGTAGGGAGGAAATAGAAGAAGAACAGTTAGGTGGCTATTGCAATGTCCAAGAGATAGATGACGGTGGTTCCTTTAGTGGCAGAGGCAAAGAAAGGTAATCAGATTTGAGATGTACTTTGAAGGAAGAATCCTCTGGACTTGCTGATGAGTTGGATGTGGTTTGGAGAAGTGAAGAGTTAAACATGACTTTTAGGCTTTGGCCTGAACAAGTGGATGGAAGGTATTTACTGATGTAGCCAACACTGGAGGAAGAACAAGTTTAGAGTATATAATCAAATGTACTATTGGATTTGTTGAGTTCTGGATGCCCATTAGACATCCAGGGGAGATTTAGAGGATATAAGATTCTGTGGTTTGGGGAGAGATCAAACTTAGAGATCTAAATTTGGAAGTCAATAGCATGTTTATCATTTAAGGTCCTGAGACTTGATAAGATTACCTAGGAAGGGAGTATAATAAAGAGTGGATGAGGTCAGAATACTGAGCTCTGGTGTCCTTCTAGGTCAGAAAAAAGAAGAGGATCCAGCAAATGAGAGAAAAACCAGGAAACAACTTGACTTTGGGCCTGAATAAAAAGAATAACAATAATAAAAAGGAAATGCAATACCATGTAGAGAGTTGTTTTGTTTAGAAAATACCCTTATAATTATTTTGGAATCTGTAAGGTGAATCCCTTAGCGTATAAATTAGAATAAAATAAAGGAACAGATGTCATTGCTAATCTGCTCCATGAAAGTTAAGCAGAAATTTGGAGGAGAAAGAGAATAAAGATAATAACTTCTTGATAAGTGGAGTGGAGCTGGGAGTAAAGACGAGAGTGGATTACTGAACAATATGGTGATGTGGCTGAAGAAGTTTTAAATTTTAAGTTGTTTTAATTGATAGAAAATAAATTCTCCTCTTGCCCAAAGCCTTTAGTAACATCAGCTACACAAAAATGCTTTTAGTGTCTGGTGTATATATACGTGTGTGTGTGTGTGAATTAAGACAGTGGTCTAGATCCAATTCAGAGCAGAGCAGAGAGGAGGAGCAGAAGAGCCCAAAAATCTTGAGAGAGAAAGATCTAGATTTACACAGGAACAAAAACCTGAAGCCAGAAGGGAGGTCACTGGGAATGCACAGAAATATGGGAGGCAGGGCATTGAGCTGACATCTATGTGACCTAGTAGCTGCCTGATTCTTCTATGTGTTAAATGCTTTGGACCAGGACCTCTTGCTACTTAACTTCAATATTTATGCTTTTTTTAATTGCTGGGATTTCCCATCCTGGCTGCTGCCAGACAACGCCATTGTGCTGTCTGTCATCCATGCTCTGGCAAGACCCTTTCCTCTTGAAACAGGCCAAGTGAGATTGATGTGTATTTCATGCTTCTAAGTAAATACAAATAATTAAATTGAATAAAATATTTCCTTCTATAAAGCAAAGAAGAATGTATCTTGACAGGCTTTCAGCTGCCTAGCTTTCAAAAATATATCCTGTGTTTGCCTGAGTTCTTCTTGTTTCTGTCAATGGTAGTAATTAATTTCTTGTGTTATCACTTACACAAATTAACTCCGTATTTAAAACAAAACAGAACTCTTCCTTTCCCTGAAAGGAAGTTTAGTTTTTATAAACTTCTTGTAGATAATGGCTAGTAGATTGTATTTCCAATAGAATCTGAATCCTGGTTTCAATGTTTGAAGACTAAACAGAGATTGTAGAAACAAAAGACTAGTTATTCTCAAATAATGGAGAAAGTCAGACTTATAGATTATTTTCCAAAATTCCCAATAGTTCGTCATGAATTATAGTATTAGACAAATTTATATCTCTTTTATTTTTAGCAGTGCTCTCCTCTGGTCCCTACCTAGCCGTGTCCTTCTCTAACTGTCCCTTCTTATCCCTCCTTCCCTACATCCCTCCAGTCCTTCCTCTTACTTTCTTCCTTCCCTCCCTTCTTTTATTTCTAACATGTACCCTGTAAGCTCCAAAGCTAAATAAATAAAATATACTGAACCACTGTTCACTAGAGGCAGTTAAGAGCAAAGATCTGATCTAAGTTCAAGGCCCAGCTTCAGCACTTCCCAGCCTTGTGACCCTCACAAGTTGTTTAACCTTACTCTGCCTTGGTGAATCCTTACCTTTAAAATGGGGATAATAATAGTACCTATCATATAGGACTATTGGGGAAATTAAAATAGATAATACATATAAAAGCTTAGAACAATGCTTAGCATAAATGTTAACTGTCATTGTTATTAGATTTCAACAATGAATTTAGCTAGAAACTAAGTAGGTTTTGCAGGGATGTCACTTTTGTGTAGAAGAAGAAAAAGTTTGTGCTGGGAGAAAGATTGAACACATTTGAAGGACAGACAAAAAAAAAAAAAAAAGGAGATGAAGTAACAGCGGGTCTTCTCTGGGCTAGTTTAGAAAAGACTGCAACTGTTGGTTTGCCCTCTTAATTGCTTCTCATCAGTATGGGTCTGCCATTTAGATGCTACTGAAAAAGAACACGTGCTTTGACATCTGCAGGCCTAGTATTGGCCTTGCCACTAACAAAAACTTAGTGAGTTTGAGCAATTCACTTAACTTTTGGAGTCCTGATATCTAAAATGGCAGTAGTAACATAGTAAGAATTAAATGTACTGTGGAAATGTACTATGGAAATATTACCAGGGACTCACCCCTGGGAGGAGCCTTTTTAAGTTTCTACTGTTAGTAAATGAGAGGAGGGGTACGATTTTACCAAGTTCATCTGGTCTTGGCAGAGTGACTTATCCACACAAATTCTACTCTATGTTTCTAGGGAAATCACTTCAATTAATCCCTGAATTGCAGCCCTTTCCCCTTGCGCAGTACACAGCAGCCTGTTCAATATCTCAGGACGGGAGACAGCGGTTTTGGCTTGTGAAAGGGGGGGTAGTTTTTGTTCAGCTGTAATCACAGGGGACTTAAAGGGTGGGTAGAAATTTTTCCAGAAGAAAATAATTTCCTCACTTTTATTCAAAACAGAAAGAGAAAACAGATTAACAACTTCTACCCTTGCAATGACAAAAGAAATCTAATTCCGTCATGGTCCTTTGCTCTTGGCTGCTCATCCTTAGGGCCCAGGCACTCCAAGAACTCTGAATCACCAACAGACTGGGATATAATGGCCCTTTTGGAGCAGTTATGGTCTATCTTGTCAGAAGCCTTTTGGGGACACTTTAATCTTTATATTAATGACACAAAAGCCTGGAAATGGTTCCTTGGAAATCATTTGAATATATTACTACAAACCCTCATGATTTAGCAATCTCAACTCAACTTAGTAAAAACTCCTTTCCTGGTTTTCAAGCAAAATTATTTCAGGGCATGGACAATGGTATAACACCTTGAAACAGCCTCCCCGCCACCCAACCCCCGACCCCGAACTTGCAGAGAACTGTAAGCTCACATTAGAGACCTATCACCTACAGGATTTCATTGGGGAAAAAAAAAAAAAAAAAAGTAACTATTAAAAGTATTCTCTCTTAGTAGCAAAAACCATATGCCATTTTTTTGTAGGGGAGATTTTAGTGCCTCTCAGAAATAGTCAAACCGCTTTACATTAAATTCTTATAAAAACCGCTTTACATTAAATTCTTATAAAAACAATTTGCCCTTGGACAGGTCCTTGATTTTCTCTGTGATGTGTGTGTGTAATTTTTTCCATTAACAGGTTCAGGCATTTTGGCTACTTCTGTGTTAAAGGGAAATTAATAGAAATTTAATTCAATAAACTACATAGTATTAAACCCAGTACCCAAAGTGAAGCGATACGAGGTGTTTCAGCAAGAGTCTCAGCTTTCCCTCCTTTCTCCTGTTGGCTTCTGCTTTGACAAAATCATTTATATTATCTCTCAGAGCTGTTCTCCTGATTGTGCAGGATTTGGATCCAGGATGGCCTGTTTGATCCATCTGTGTTTCTACTGAGGTTTGTGCTTGACTGAACAGCTTTCTGAAAAGCATTAGGAAATGTTCTTCCTGCTTAACCACCGGGAAGAATAGTGAGGAAAACATTACCTATTCTAGTGGAAAGAACTGATTTTCTCAATTAAAAGAAAAAGACAGAAAAGAATTAGTGGACTATGGGCGGAACTAAGTCATATGGGGCCTCTAAGAATTCAAGGAGAGATGACTGTAAGGAAAGGGAGTTGAATGTAGATGAAAGAATTAATCATAGAGTTAAAAAAATAGAAAAAAAAAAAGAAACAATCTAGGAAACCAAGAAGATGGAATTAATAACTATAAAAGCAATTAATGAGTTAGACAAAATAGCATAATTGTTAAGTATGCTTAATAGCATTTTTTAAAAAATAAGAAAGCAAAGTAACAAATAAGATGATCAAAAGAAGTCACTAGCTCATCTAATCAAGAAAAATAAAGAAAGAACACAAACACAATTAAGAGTGAGAAAGGTAAAATAAGGTAGAGAGGAAATCAAAAGCTGTGTAAGAGACTAGGTTAATTTATATGAAAACCTGAGTGAAAGAAATCCTTTTCTAGGAAAATATGCATTACCAAAATTAATTTAACAAAAGTTAAAAAAAAAAGACCAATATAATCATAAAAAATATGAGAGTATTGTAAAATCCCTATAAATGATCTGAGCCCACATAGTTTCACAGAGGAATTCTTTTAAACCTTTAAGCACCAGGTATTTCCTATGCTATTTAACTCTTCTGGAATATAGAGAAGGAGTTTCCCAAATCTTTGCTTTGCTTTTCCTTTCCTCCTTTCTTCCTTTTTCCCTATCTTCTTTCTTCCTTCTTTTTTCTTCTTTTTAAACAAAACCAGTCTACCCTAAGAAAATCAACACACATATACTTACCCACTCACAAAAATAGATTACTCTTACATGTGGATATTCATAAAACAACTCTAAATAAGAAATGTTGAAATAGAATTTAAGAAAAAAGTTTAACCCTTATCAAATAATGTATTACAACTTTTATGACTGCATGTGAAAAACTCAACTCAAAATCTTTCAAGAGTCCGTATTGTTTATAAACCCAGGAGGGCCAGGCATGAATGTGGCTTTCGATATGAAAGTATCCACAGGACCAAGCAATATCATTCTCTTTTATTTCTCAGCTCTGCTTCCTTCTGTGTGTTGACTCCACTTTCCTCTATGTGGAAGAAAGGATGGCTGTCAGCAACTCGAGTTTCCTGTTCTCCAAGCTCAGCCATGCCAGTCACAAGAGATCTTCTTTCTCTTGGTGCCTGTACAGCCAGCGCAAGAAAGAACTCTGGTCCTTAATATGTCTCATGCCAGACTCTGGATCAACCTACTTTATTATTTTCTAGGCTTTGTCTCTGTGTCCTTTTCTATACCCAACTATTGAGTGCCCCACTAAAATAACGTGAAATGGAAGAAAGGTGATTCCCCAGAAAAGGGGATGCTGGCAAGTAAATACAACATGTCTATTACCTAGGGTTTATTCTAAAAATATAAATCTGGTTCAAGATTATAAAATGATTATTATGATTTTACCAAATTTACATTTCAAATGAGAACAAACATCAGATTAGTTCCTTAGATGCCAAAAATGCATTTGATAAAGATTCAGCATCCATTCTTAAAAAAATTAAAATGGTAATAGAAGAAATCATCACAAAAAAGTCATCTCAAACTAACAGGTAATAGAGATCTTAATGATGAAACACTTGAGGAATTTCTAATAGTAAGGAGCTGGACAAAAAAGACTGGTAGCAGCACTATGATTTACAATGTTTAGGGGAAGCTGGCTAATACATTTAGGTACAGTCATGGATTGAATTGTGTCCCCCCCAAAATATGTGTCAATTTGGCTAGGCCATGATAGTGTGTGCTTGTCCTCCATTTTGTGATCTGATTATCCTCCATATTGTGATACATTGTAAATCCTAGCCTCTGTGTCGGTGGCTATGGTTCATTTGGGAGTGAGCTGCCCATTATGTTAATAAGGCAGGATTAGGTCATGTTAATGAGGATTAGGTTTTGTTTGTTATATTAGTGAGGTAGGATTAAGGTAGGATGTGTCCTGAGTCACTGCCCTTCACCGTCCTACAAGAGAAGCAAGCAGAGAGAGAGGGAACTCCTACCACCAAGAAAGACTAGCTGAGAGCAGAGCACATCCTTTGGATCTGGAGTCCCTGTGCTGAGAAACTCGTAGACCCTGGGGGAATATTGATGACAAGGACCTTCCCCCAGAACTGACAGAGAGAGAAAGCCTTCCCCTGGAGCTGGTGCCCTGAATTCAGACTTCTAGACATCTACATTACAAAAGAATAAATTTTTGTTTGTAAAAGCCACCCACTTGTGATATTTCTGTTATAATGGGACTAGATAACTAAGATAATTATAACAACAAAAGATGTATGCGTTTAAAAGAAAAAATCAAATTATCATTGCTTGCAGATTATTAGTGGAAAAATTCAATGAATCAAATATAAATCTGTTGGTTCCTGTAACATAGCATTTCTCCCCATTTCACTTTCAAGTCTTATCCACCTAAAGGCTTTTGCATAAGTTAGTGCTTCTCAATGTATGGTCAACTGACCTCTGGGGTCCCCAGGATACTTTCAGGGACTCAAATCTATTTTCATAATAATACTAAGATATTATTTGCCTTTTTCACCATGTTTACATTTGTACTAATGGTGTAAAAGCCATGGTGGTTCAGTTGTTGGTAACTTAGCACGAATCTACCAGCATGCACTCACAGTATAAGAAATTGTTAGTTTCACTTAAGAATGTCCTGATGAAGCGGTATAAATTATTAATTCTGCTAAATCTAACCATCTGAGCAAACAGCTCTTTAATATACTGTGTGACAAAATGGGAAGTACACATAAAATACTTCTGCTGCATAATGAAGTATGATGGTTGCCTTGAGAAAAAGGAAGCACTTGTGTGATCCTTTGAGTTGTGAGCTGAACTAGCCGCTTTTTTCGTCAAATGCCATTTTTACTTGAAAGAATGACTGACAGCCAAATTATGGTTATTTAGACTTGGGTATTTGACAGGAATTTTCTTATAAATAAATGAAATTAGCCTGTCACTAGAAGGAAAACAACCAACAATATTTATTGTCAATGATAAAACTCAAGCTTTCAAGCAAAAATTAGAATTTTTGAAATCTTGAATCTGTCATTATAAGCTTCACAGCTTCCCAGTACTTAAAGACTTTTCTACGAGATTGGTGATGATATTAACAAATGTGATTTCTTTTGTTTCTAAATAACCAGTGCATGATTTCCAAAATCAATCAGGCAGGGACAAAAGATCTGTTCAAAGTGCAAGACAGACAAATGGATTTTACTGTAACAGAGTATGAAAAATTTACTGCTATGGTTTCAAATTTCCAAATTACAATTTATCTTTAAGAAACTACCACTTGACAGGTTTTAGTGGGGTATCAAAAACTAATATCCACAATTATTCCTAAAAACTTTTAGCACACTCCTCCCTTTTCCAACTATATTTTTGTATAAGGCTGTATTTTCTTCATATACTTCAACCAAAACAACACAGTCCAAAAGGCTGAATGCAAAGCTGATGTGAGAATCCAGTTATCTTCTATTAAGGCAGACATTAAAGAGATTCCAAAAAATGCAAATCAGTAAAGGAATGCCATACTTTTGACTAGATTTTTTTCCTTTTGGAAAATATAGCTATTTTTCATAAAATCTTACTTATGTTAACATGTAATAAATTTACTATTGTTATTAAAATGTATAAATAAATATTAAACATTAGTTTTAATTTCAAACAATGTAAATATTGAGAGATAAAACCCATGTAAAAAAGCACTTTGGGGACCCTTGATAATTTTTAAAAACTTACAGGGGTCCTGAGGCCAATGAGTTTGAGAACTTCTGGAATATGTAATTCCTTAGTTTGGAATCCTCCCTCTCAATTTCCCCTTGTTGTCTATGATTCAGCTTGAAGGGAGGGTCCCCAACCCTCCCAGACCAGGTTATGTTGCCTGAGGAGGAGCTCCAGAGGCACCCCCGTGCTTCTCCTTCTTGTCAATGACCACCCTCCAGGCTGTATTCCTTCCAGCTGTGTCAAGGAGGCTGTTTTTTGGGCTTCCAAAGTAGAGTGGCTGTGGGCTCTGGGCATTTGGATCTGGTTTAAGTGTCTGGGGCAGAAGACAGTGCTTCCGTTTGCTATTAAGTTTTGAACCCTTTCATAGCACATGGGTTCAGGGTTGAAGTTTAATTCAAATACCAAATTGCATTTGGAAACCCTGATGGCATAGTGGTTAAGAGCTACAGCTGCTAACCAAACGACTGGCAGTTCAAATCCACCAGACACTCCTTGGAATCCCTATGGGGCAGTTCTACCCTGTCCTATAGGGTCGCTATGAGTCAGAATCGACTTGACAGCAATGGGTTTGGTTTGGTTTTTGGTATTCCTTTCAACCTCATCTTCTCCCCTGTCATTGATCACTAAGCCCTCTTCCTGCCACTTCCCTCTCTACCTGCAGCAGTATTGCTCCTAGATATTGTAGAATACTATAATGCAAAAAATGAGGGTCAAATTCATTGCCATCAAGTTAGGTCACTTAGTGTAAGCACTGGGGTTTAGAGATTATTGCTTCTCACCTTCCCTACTTTTGAAAGTACAGGTTACTTTGCAACTTGGGACCGATACTAGTAGTGTATGGAGAGAAGAATGGTGACTTTGTTAGTTCAGTTCTGACTGTGAGATTATTGTGGGTCAGTGAGGGTCCTATGAAGATTCTAGACCATCTTTTTAAAATATTTTTTTTTATTGTACTTTAGATGAAGGTTTACAGAACAAGCTAGTTTCTCATTAAACAGTTAGTACACATATTGTTTTATGACACTGGTTAACAACTCCACGGCATGTCAACAATCTCCCTTCTGGACCTTGGGTTCCCTGTTACCAGCTTTCCTGTCCCCTCCTGCCTTTTAGTCACTGTCCCTCGGCTGTTGTGCCCATTAGTCTCATTTTGTTTTATAGGCCTATCTAATCTTTGACTGAAGGGTGAACCTCCGGGGTGACTTCATTACTGAGCTAAAAGGGTGTCCAGGGGCCATACTCTCAGGGTTTCTCCAGTCTCTGTCAGGCCAGTAAGTCTGGTCTTTTTTGGGAGTTAGAATTTTGTTCTACATTTTTCTCCAGCTCTGTCTGGGACCCTCTGTTGTGATCCCTGTCAGAGCAGTCAGTGGTGGTAGGCAGGCACCATCTAGTTGTACTGAACTCAGTCTGGTGGAGGCCCTGGTAGCTGTGGTCCATTAGTCCTTTGGACTAATCTTTCCCTTGTATCTTTAGTCTTCTTCATTTTCCCTTGCTCCCGAAGGAATGAGACCAGTGGAGTATCTTAGATGGGGCTTTTAAGACCCCAGACACTACTCACCAAAGTAGAATGTAGAACATTTTCTTTATAAACTATGTTGTGCCAATTGATCTAGATGTTTCCTGAGACCATGGTCCCCACAGCCCTCAGCCCAGCAATTTGGTTCCTCAGGGAGTTTGGATGTGTCTATGGAGCTTCCATGACCTTGCCTTGTACAAGTTGTGCTGGCTTCCCCAGTACTGTGTACTGTCTTACCCTTTACCAGGGTTATCACTTTTTATCTATTGTCTTATTTAGTGTTTTTCCGTCCCCACCCTTACCCTCCCTGGTAACCATCAAAGATTGTTTCTTTTTCTGTGTAAACTTTTTCATGAGTTTTTACAGTAGTGGTCTCATACAATGTTTGTCCTTTTGTGATTGACTTATTTCACTCAGCATAATGCCCTCCAGATTCATCCACGGTATGAGATGCTTCGCAGATTCATCATCGTTCTTTATCATTGCATAATACTGCATTGTGTGTATGTACCATAGTTTCTCCATTCATCTGTTGATGGGCATCTAGGTTGTTTCCATCATTTTGCTATTGTAAACAATGCTGCAATGAACATGGGTGTTCATATGTCTATTCGGGTGATGACTCTTCTTTTTCTAGGATATATTCCTAGGAGTGAGATTCCTGGATCATATGGTATTTCTATTTCTAGCTTTCTAAGGAAGCACCATATCATTTTCCAAAATGGTTGTATCATTTTGCATTCCCACCAGCAGTGCACAAGAGTCCCAAGCTCCCCACAGCCTCTCCAAGATTTGTTATTTCCAGTGTTTTTGATTCGTGCCAGTAATGCTGGGGTGAGATGATATCTCATTGTGGTTTTGATTTGCATTTCTCTAACGGCTAGTGATCGTGAGCATTTCCTCATGTGTCTGTTGCCTGCTTGAATGTCTTCTTTGATGAAGGGTCTGTTCAATTCCTTTGCCCATTTTTTAATAGGATTATTTGTCTTTTTGTTGTAGAGGTGTTGGATTTTCTTGTAGGTTTTAAAGATCAGAACTTTGTCTGATTTGTAATAGCCAAACTTTTTTTCCCAGTCTGTAGGTTATCTTTTTACTCTTTTGGTGAAGTCTTTTGATGAGTGTAAGTGTTTAATTTTTAGAAGATCCCAGTTATCTAGCTTATCTTCAGGAGTTTGTGTGTTGTTCATTATGGTTTGTATCCTGTTAATGCCATGTATTAGGGCCTCTAGCATTGATCCTATTTTTTCTTTTATGAACTTTATAGTTTTTGGATTTATATTTAGGTCTTTGATCCATTTTGAATTAGTTTTCATATATGGTGCACGGTATGGGTCCTGTTTCCCTATTTTGCAGGTGGACATCCAGTTTTGCCGGCACCAATTGTTAAAACGATTGTTCTAGACCATCATTTTACTTACTAAGCTTCTTGCATTGTGGAGCTCAGGGCTCTCCTCATAGCTAGACTGGACCTGATAAATTAGCTCAGGCAGACCTCTTCTAAGGGTTGGTGAGCATGTTCCCTCCAAGAATAAGTCTCACCTAAATGAGTGGAATGAAAACTGACCAGGAACAAAGGCATCATTAATTTCAAGTGGTTGAAATAATGCACATTGCTGAGGTCAGTCAGTTTTCATGGGTAAACCATTTCCTTTTATATACTTTGGTCACCTTGGTATACATTAGTATATGGAAACCAACCAGAATAATTTTATGCTTTTAGATTTCCCAAACGATTACTCCCGCAAGCTCAAAATGCTTCCAGCTTTAAAGTGACCCCATAGCTACACCATTATTCCTCTAAACCTCCCTTCCCCAGTAGCCCTAAAGCTTCCACCCCTAAGTGGGTGAGCAGTAGTTACAGACACCATATATAAAGTCTCTTCCTCTTGGCAAGGTGCCATCTCCTGTGGTTAAAAGAAGAAGTATAAAAACCTTATTAAAACATCCTGAAAACACATCAAATGCTCAACACAGTGTGTTTTCAGAATTTGTGTGGAAATGAATCACAACATATAGGTTAACTTTCCTCCTAAATTCAAATGAGTTCAACAAAATGGAAGAAAACAGTATATGGTGCAGATGTACGCTCCATGTAATTTCTATTTTAAGTAATTTTTATGAAAGCTCACCATTGTCTATTTTATGCAGTCCTTAAATATATACAGTATTATAATTTTTAAAGTCAACCCATAAAATTATTGGTCTTTTTTTTTTTCCTCACAAAGTCAAGTCTATTAGTGTTTCGAGAACAATTTCACTTAAAAAAAATTCTTCTTTGTCTGCTCTGATTTTTAACTTTTTTTTTCACAGAGAAAATTTAGCTCATTGCTGAAAGTAACTGACAGTTGATGTTGAGGTCCTTATAGAGCCCTCCTCTCTGTCTCTGTCTGAGTGTGTGTGTGTGTGTGTGTGTGTGTATTTCCCCTTCTGTTCCATGTTTATTTCAAAGTCTTTGCCTTCCAAAGTCAATTTCTAAGAATGAGCTTCCACAAAATGGAATGTCATCATAATTCAGATTATATACTCTTGAGATTTGCTGTGTGCTTGTCCTCTGAGTATTCAAAAATAAAGTATTTCTCCAACTGTGGGTTCAGTTTCTTGTATGATCCTTGCAAAGGCTGTAATTAAGTGGAATACACCACATATGGGATCTGAGTTATTTGGCTTATTATGACTTTAAAAGATTCAAGGCCTTCTTCCTGGGTACAAGGCACAACACCCTGCACAAGGGGTGGAGGGTGAGTTTTTGGTCTTGTTGTAACTTTCCATTAACCATCAAGAGATTCTGGGATTGCATTGCAGAAATACTGAATAACCCCTATTTATTATTGTTAATATATAAACAGCACATAGGAGGGCAACTGAATATTTGTTATCCAGACTTTTGTCTTTGCATTATGTACAGTAGGTGAAATTGAGGCTCAGAGGCTTACTTCCTGCAGGATAGAAATAGAGCTCACACATCTGGATTCCCATCATCTTTCTGCTGGAACATAGATGGAGTCATATACCCTGACTTAAAAAGAGAACACAAATGGACATGCTTTCAATTAAGTAAGCAGCTCAACTGCATCTACTTGATGCAGTTAAATTTGTGAATATGATGTTTGAAGTCTTAATCTCCCTAGGATGTTTAGATGATGTCTCTTGACTCTTGGTAGATGTTGGAACTCCCTAGTTACTGAACACGTGGGAAGTCAGACACCACTCTTCAAAAATGTGTGTATTAGAAGGAACCCATCTCAGCTGGAAGAAAAATAGTCAAATGAGAGCTCTTCTGTGGCTACTGTAGGTCGTAGGGTTGAATAAGGGGAGGCCACATTCTAAGCCTTAGTTTCTTCTTGCTGTTCTGTTCTTGGGACTGGGATGTTCAGTAAGAAAAAGGAAATCAGACCAACCCAGTAAATGGAGACTAATAAGAGCAGCGATTCTTGGCTGCATCACAACCAACAGGGTTTGCTGCATAGAAAATAACAGTTAACACTATCGAAGAGCTTGGCTTTCAGGCAGTGTGCATTTATATGAAAGTTAACTTTAAAACAATCAACTTAGCACTTCTCTTTAATAAACAAAGAACCAAAAAAAAAAAAAAGCAAAGAGAGAACTCCCCCCTGCCTAAGATGCTGTCCTCCAAAGCCTGTTTGAATGATATTTCTTTAATGCTCTAGTGAGCTTGTCTTATTTCTTGCTAAAGACATTCTGAAAGGACATCTATTTGTTTGAAATTCTTCCTCCACCTTTTTGTTCTCCTTTGCACAGTTGATCTCAGCCCCGGACAAGGTGTCCCCAGCTGAGGCTGACAGTTCTGGGAGGTCTTAAGAATCCTCTGGTGTCTCACTCAGGCTTTAAGCTACTAACTATCCCCAGAAAGGAAAATGCAGAAGGCACGTTAATGTGGGAAAACAAAATGGATTATTTCAAAAGCAGCATACCAATAATTTATAAATGCTATTTAAAGAGCCAGTTTTCCTCAGTGCCTAAGATATTCCCTTGGGTGAGTTAAGAAGCAGCATTAATCCCTCAACACTAGAGCCACATTTGGGGCTTTGTTCCTGTTTTGCACCTGTGGTTTCTTAGCCTGAAAGAGTTGAAGCTATTAAGGAAAGGGGGCGTGTGTGTGCTCATGTGTGTTTTAATTATGCTGACTGTCTATATAAATAAATCGAATGTAATAAATAATTTCTTAGTTCCCACTTTACTTCACAAAATACAGTCTGTTCTGATCATATCATGCTTTTAAAGGGGTTCACATATCATCAAGTATCACGAGAATATAAACATAGTTTCAAACCAAGTATTTCACTGAACTTATATTTTGACTACTAATGTATTCTCTGTGTGCTGAGCATGTGTGGGTTTAGACAATTTTACTAATTTTATCTACAAACTGCCTCATTTTTATAACAAAGGCTTAGGTCAGATTAGACAAAATATAGCATGAAAAGGCATTTGCACGTGAAATATGTTGCTTTCAAATAACTTTGGAATGAAATACCTCTCTTTATATTATATATTTATTCTAATTGTTCCTAACCTCTTTTGGCTATAGAAAAAACGTTACCTCAACCATATTGATGGAAATACAAGTTAGGAAATACCAATTTCACAATAACCTTGAAGTTGATGGAAATAGACTGTGAATCAGTAACCAAGCCTCCCACCCACCCCTTTGCTGCTGTCCTTTATTTCCCATCAGTCTCCAAACGAAGTCCTCTTATAACTTAGGGCGGCCCACCATAAAGATATCAGCAGTGACCCACACAGTCAGCCCAGCTTACACGAGAGGACGATGGAGCAAGGTCAAGTCTGCAAAGTCTTAGTCTGAAACAGAGAACCTCCTCAAAGGTGATGGTTGTAAAAATAGAATTTGTTTTAAAAATAAAAAACCTGTTTTAGGTCATTCTACCTTTTCAGAGTTGTACCTTCACCATGCTAACAACTGGGAGAAGTCAAAGAACATTATATTCTCTTGTATCTGCTCCAGGAGCCCTGGTGGTGCAGTGGTTAAGCGTTCAGCTGCTAACCAGTTGGAATCCACCAGCTGCTCCTTGGAAACCCTATGGGGCAGTTCTACTCTGTCCTGTAGGGCCACTCTAGGGTCTCTATGAGTCAGAATTGACTCAACGGCAACAGTTTTCTGTTGTTGTTGTTATGGATGTGTGTGCTAAACACATTTCGTTTTTTTCCAGAAGAGTAGTTTCCTTCTGATTGGGATTATCTATGACTATGTATAAATACGTATATATATGTCTATATATGTCTACGTAGTCCCTGGGTAGGAGCCTGGTGGTGCAGTGGTTAAAGAGCTTGGCAGCTAACTGAAAGATGGGTGGTTAGAAGCAACCAGCATCTCCAAGGGAGAAAGATGTGGCAGTCTGCTTCTGTAAAGATTTACAGCCTTGGAAACCCTATGGGGGCAGTTCTACTCTGTCCTATAGAGTGTCTATGAGTCAGAATTGACTCAATGGCAGTGGGTTTTTGGTTTAGTCTCTGGATAGTGCAAAGAGTTCACTCACCTGGCTGCTAACTGTAAGGTTAGTGGTTCAAGTCCACCTAGAGGTGACTTGGAAGAAAGGCCTGATGATCTACTTTCAAAAGATCAGCCATTGAAAACTCTATGGAGCACAGTTCTACTCTGACATACATGGGGCCGCCATAAATTGGAATCAACGCAATGACAACTCATGGTAGTGGTGGATGCCTATGTAAGGATGTCTTTCAGGTGCTGCTCATCATGAGGCAGTGTCTCCTAGTTCAGCCTTGCTGGCATACAATAGATTGTCCCAGTGATGGCGACAGTTGTGCTTGTCTACTTGCTCAGTCTTTAATGGTTCCAGCACATTTTTCTAGTGATTTATTGCAAGACCAGCTGTTTTGCTTATTTTCTGAAATTAAAAAAAAAGATTTAGTTCTAATGGTAGCTTAGAGAGAAATAATGTTAAATATGACTTTCAGTCAGACAAAGGGCGGAAGGTAGAACTTTGTCTCATGGTTTAAAGCCATCGGCAGGCAGATGTATGGTTGTTTAGGGTAGACCTCTGGATGCTGGTTAGAGTGCATTTTTAGGTTTAGAAGATGTTTTCTCTTGAGACTTGAGCTTAAAAATAACTGTGTTTTGCTGCTTAGCATGATCAGGACTGGTAATCCAGAAATAAAATGAGACTTTAAAACACATGTGCACGTGTTCACACATAACACATGCGTTTATGCTTGAGAATGTACGCACAGACACAGTCGTAATGCTGCATGGACTCAGAACCAGAGTTTATACAGAACCAAGCAGAAACATTTCTAACAGAGCTGAATGAAAGCAACACTTGAGACCGAAGCACCTAAGGTGTCTAGGAAACCTGGGCGAAAGCTCCAGAAGTTTCTGTGTTGGCGATCATTTTAACAAAGTTTTTTTTTTTGGAATTATGATTTAGGTGAAAGTTACATAGCACATTAGTTTCTCATTAAACAGTTAATACACAAATTGTTTTGTGACACTGGTTGCCAACCCTGCAATGTGTCAACACTCTCCACTTCTCCACCCCAGGTTCCCTGTTTCCATTTGTACAGTTTTTTTTTTTTTTTTTTTTTTACAATTACTGTGCCCTTCACAGTAGAGAATTGTTGTCATATTGACAATTGAGGCCTTTTTTTTTTTTTTTTTAAAAAAAGCACTCATTTTCTTCATTCACCCACATTTTCATGTTTATATATTTCTATATAAATATTTTTCACGTGTTTAGATATTTATCTATAAAATCTGTATATAAATGTTTTTATAAGTTTCTATGTTTATTTATATATAAACATATGAAAATGTGGGTGAATGAAGAAAATGAGTGCTTTTTTTTTTAAAAAAAATGGCCTGAATGGAGTTGTCAGTGTGACAACAATTCACTACTTTGAAGGGCACAGTAATTGTTAAAAAAAAAAAAAAAAAACTGTACGAATGGAAACGGAACCTGGGGTGGAGAAGGGGAGAGTGGTGACACATTGCGGGGTTGGCAACCAATGTCACAAATTTTATCTATTTATTTGGTGCCCTGGTGGTGCAGTGGTTAAGAGCTACAGCTGCTAACCAGAAGGTCAGCAGTTCGAATCCACCAGCTGCTCCTTGGAAACACTATGGGGGCAATTCTACTCTGTCCTACAGGGTCGCTGTGAGTTGGAATCGACTCTGTGGAAACAAGTTTATATATTTATATACTCATTTAGCCATTTTAGCAGGTATGTAGTAACAGCCTTGGTTCTTTCTCTTTTCAGGCTCTGTGGTAGTACCTGTGGTGACCCCAAATTACTAGGACCAAGTCCCTGCTTCGTGTGAGTGTATGAAATGGTAATGTAAAGAGACATACCTGTAACACATTATTTTTGTAGTGACAACATGTAAATAAGTGCATAGACAAAGCACAGTGAAACCACAGAAGAAAGAGTGACCAGCAGCTTTACTAAAGACTTGATAGGTGGTGTGGTTCTTTCAGGAGGCTTGGTGGTGCAGTGGTTAAAATGCTTGGCTGCTAACCAAAAGATCGGTGGTTGAATCCCACCAGCCATTCTGCAGGAGAAAGATGTGGCAGTCTGCTTCCGTAAAAATTTACAGCCTTGGAAACCCTTTGGGGCAATTCTACTCTGTCCTATAGGGTCGGAACTAAATCTGTGGCAGTGGGCTTGGTTTATTTATTTATTTATCTTATGGTTCTTTCAATTATTCCCTGAAAATTTAGCTTTTTGTGTAATCCTACATTATCTTGCTTAAAATCACAGATGAGTCTTTTTCTATTTTCCTATTGGGTAATTTTTTTCCCCTTTTTTCTTCTCTTTCTTTCTCTAGGCTTTCTATTTCTCTCTTCTTTTTTCATTCATTGAATACTTAAGAGCTAACTATTTTTTTTCTTTAATTTGTATGGGAAGGCCCTATTTTTTTTTTCATTTTTTTCCTTTCTCTTGTCTTGTGCTTATCTAAGCATTTAAGCATTAGGGAATCCCTTTCTTCCAAAACACCAGTATATCTGTCTCAATATGTAACAAATACAGCTATCTACAATATGATTTTATCGTGTTGTATGATTTTATCATATCTGGGAACCTAGGAGACAAAGCCATGAAATATAAAAATTAAGATACTGTGTGCAACTTTGATGGAGGGATGAGGAGAAACCAAAGAATCACAAGGTCAAGGGAACTCTGAAGGAAAACAAAGAAACTGGAGGTCCTTTGAAAGACAGCTTATAGGATTATAAATTAATTTAAGAGAGTTGAAAAGGCCTCTGAGCTGATAAAGGACTGAGAAAAAACTCAGACATGTTTGATTTTGCCATTAAGGTATTGTTAAAAAAATATATTTATTACAAGGAATATTGAAATGAAGTGTTGTTGGTCTGTGTCATGGGCATACAGAGCAGAGACTGTCATTAGAGACATCTTTACTGGAACAACCTGGGCTTCAAGCGGATGATGGAGGTGGAACATACCACTTTCTCTCCACTGATTTCAGAGCACATGAACAGCATCTTGCCATGTCACTTGAAAAGGTTTTTGAAAGCCACCAGTATCTTGAGAGAAGAAAACATGCAAATCTTTTTTTCCTCCGTAATCTCTAGATCAAAAGTCTACTTAAGGTCCACAGGCAGCCTCCCACCCACCGCTTTTTAGCAACTGTATGCTGACATTGAGGAATGTATTTCTTGGGACTCCGTTTCTAAATCTTTTAATTGGGAAGCTCAACTAAATCACACACTTTCAATGTTATTTTTCTGCATGAAACAAGACATGTGATATTCCCTCATGTGACCCTCCCATTAGCAAATAGCAGGACATTCTGAACCTCTTTCTCTCCCATAAAAGAAATCTTAGCAGAAAGCAAGCACACTGCCATTATTCTAAGAATGACATTGATTTCTCACTAATTTATTTATGCTAAGAATGACATTGGTTTCTTACTAATTTATAAAAGTAAATTTTATATTTTATACTGATTGTTAGTACCAAGTTATATGCGAACTTCTCACATCGATTAGACAATTTCTGAGGAGAATTCCAAGCAGCTAAAAAAATTTAACATTCTGGATTTCATCTTTCATGGTGCCTACTGAGGAAAGAATTAACATAGGAGATCTGAGACTGCTATCCCTAGAAAGGGCTGCTTGCAAGGTTGGCCCTAGGCTGGCATCTGGGAGCTTAACTGGTAAACAGATCCTTAATTTGATATGGAAGTTTCCTTAAATAATAAGGATGGCTCATTGTGTCTAGACTGTTGTGCAAATAACATGGTTTATACTGAACACCTACTTTCCTTCTGGGAGTCTGAAATTTTGGTATGGCTGCCTACATGACCAGCCTCCAATAACACCCTTGGACACTGAGTCTGTATTGAGTCCCTCCAGTTGACAACACTTCACATGTGCTGTTACAATTTGTTGCTGATGGAATTGAGCACGTCCTCAGTGCTTTAACTGGGAGACGACTTTTGGAAGCGTGAGCCTCATGTCCTCTAGATTTTTCCCATGTGCTTTTTCCTTTTACTGATTTTACTTTGCCTCTTTTTGTTGTAATAAATCTTAGCCATGGTTACGATTGTATGTTGGATCTTATGAGTCCTTCTACCACTGAACCAGAGGTGGTCTTGGGACCCTCAATATGGTGCCACATATTGATTTAAAAAAAAAAATTTCTTGAACAAACACTGGCAATTGAATATCTTTGGGTGTGAGGGGACACAGTATTGGGGGAAGAACAAAGATGAATAACACACAACCATACCACCGGTCTAGAGGGTCAGATTGACTTTTATGAGGGAGCAAATGCAGTGGGGAGTGATGGGCAAGTGGGGCGGGTGAGAGGAAGGCTGAGTATGGCAGAAGCTAGCTTGAGATTTAATGCAGGGATATGAGGGTTATAATATGTGCTGCTTTAAATCCCACTGCAATGGATGGGAACTTAGGGAGCCTGACCTGAGTTTGAGTTCAGAGAGAAGGCCTAGAAAATATTGGAAAAGAATAAGGATATACCTGAGAAGAGCTATCCAAAGATATGGAGGCCCAGGATCATATAGTTAGCATTCTCCTAACAAAAGGAGATGGCAACAGTATTGAGTGAGGGACATCACTGGGGCCCCAGGAATTCAAAGTCAGCTAAACAGAATGTATATCCATGAGTAGCAATGAGCATTGGTTTAGTTATTGTGAGAATAATAATGAATAACACTTACCGAGCACTTTCCATGTCCCAGGTACTGTTCTAACTTTTATATACATTGAGTCTTTTAATCATCATGTATGATTAAAAGGTAAACACTTTTATCATCATCCTTATTATACGGATGTAGAAGTGGAGGCCTAGAAAGGTACCTTCCCAAGGTTATAGAGGTGGTAGACCCATACTTTTAATGGTTGTGCTCTACTGCTGCACAAGTTAGTAGACGGTTCATTCATCGAAGGTGAATTTTTTTTTTTTTCCCTTTAGTGTATGCCTTCTCTAGGAGTACGCTAGAGCCCATCCAGGAGCAAGGGAGCACTGAGGAGAAAGGGAGAAACAGCAGCCTCTCCTCTTACCCAGCACTGTGGTGATGGGATTGTGGGGAAGCAGCAGAGCATAGTGGTTAAGTGCCTGACTTTGGAGCCAGAGGAACCTGGACTGGACCTAGTTCTGCCACTTACTAGCTGAATGGTTTTGGACAGGTTACTTAGATTTCTCTATATCTTGACTCCTTCATTTACAAATATGCAAACCTAGTATCTATCTAACATGGTTGTTAAAAATGCCAGAAGATGATGACTCTAAGATCCTGGGCACACTGCCTGGAACATAGTAAGCACTCAACAAATGGTAGCTATTATAAATCAGTAGGGGATAGGTTATTCTCATGTCAATTTCCATTTCATGACCACTTTTAATTTACCACTAATTACATTTTGATGGCATTTTCATTCAGTATTTCATTGACTGAGAAATCCCATTAGTACTTGATAATGGATTATACAAATTATATAAGGGAAAACATTGTTGGGATATTATAAAGGAAGGCATACTATTCCCTTACCCCTATTAAACATCTAAGTCTCATGAGGATGACTACTTCTCAATGGTAAGTCTCAACTGTTTTATTTAGATTGGAATATTGATGTTCTTCATAAGAAGAGGGTCCAGTCATTTTATAGGCTTACTCTGTTTTTTGCACAGGTCAAGGAATGTGCCATACTCTCAATTCATCCTCTACCCCGACCATCACCACCACCATGCCATTCAGAGTTTAACCAGCTCCCTTTCCTTCTCTGGGACAATTTTTTTACTCATACCTTTGCTTGCCTGCCAGCATTTCTCTTCTGAGGAGAGTCTTAGCACTCCTGGTTGGTGCTCAAGTTCACTTTTCTGGGCCTTAGTCACATCACTAGTTCCACACAAGTAGGAACATGGGTACTACTGCTGGGACTTTTCTCAGGAATTGTCTACCTCTTTACTATTCCCCATCAACACGTTGGGACCAGTGTCCTGAACGGTGCTATTAATCACATTTCCCTGGCTGACTCATCTCTTTCCCTGAACTGTCTTGAAAAAGGTAAGAAAAATTGTGTCCAGGGCCCCTCACGGATGACCAGTTCTCTTTTCTCCCTAGTGGACCTAAGTGACCAAAAATCTCTGTGCCCAGATTTACATCCTTGCCATGAACATCAACATTTCCTCTTACAGACCTGGAGAGAGGGAATCTGAAATAAGCTCCCTGACTAACCACAGAGAGAGATTTTGAATGCCCATTCTTCTTCTCACTCTTGCTGTTATTTAAGTCTACTCTGACCTCTAGATCTTTTCCTTCTGTACTTCTGCCTGTGCTTTGCTTCCTGCTACTTTATTTACATTGTGGATGCTTGTCCTTAGGTATTACATTGTACTGTTCTTACTGAAACTCATCAGTTTCTATTGCCATTTAAAATACTTTCTTTTGTTTAGACTTCTAACAATAGCAACTAATTAAGTATTATCTGAAAATTTGATGAGAAAATTTGCGATCTTTCTTTTGAAGATAGAGATAACACTGTTCTCCACATTTCAGTCATTCATATGCAACATCTTGAAAATTTTCTGCTATGCACAACCTCTTGTACTACTATTTACTTAATATATTTAAAGTTAAATGTCCCCTGGAGGATAAATTGGCTGCCAGCTGAGAACCACTGATGTATTTCATGCTCATGGGGGAGACTCATGCAGATTTCCTTGCCTTGATATATTGACTCTTGGAAGGCATTTAGTCACACCAACAAAATTTTAGTTGGACCATTCTTACCTATTTTGGGATTGAAAGGGTCACATGACATGTAAAATCAGACTACATCCTACATTGTTTATGGTGCCTGTCACACTGTCATAGAGCAAACTAAGTAGGTTTGCTAAGATTTAGCCTTCTCTTACCCACATTGGCTATTTTGCAGTATCTAAATCAGAGGCGTGAGATCTTTTTTAGAGGGTCTAGAGAGAAACTGGAGTCCTTGCAAACAGTTAGCATGCTCAGCTGCTAACCAAAATATTGGAAATTCGAGTCCACCCAGAGGTGTCTCAGAGGAAAGTCCTGATGATCTACTTCTGAAAAAGCAGCCAATGAAAACCCTATGGAGCACAGTTCTACTCTGACATACGTGGGTCGCCATGAGTTAGAGTTGACGCCACAGCAACTTTTTATTTTTTAAAGAGGAGCTACATTACCACTCATTTGAAGATTCATTGCTAATAGAATGGGAGGTTGTGATGGGAGGTGCTGCTGATCGACTGAGAAGCCATGGGAGGCGGGGGGAATATAGACAGCCCATAAATCAGCAGATGCTACTGCCGTCCTAACTTTGTCCCTGTGCTTTCCAGCTATTCCTGTGATAAGGCTTTTGTAGGGAGCCTAATGCTATTTTGCCCTCTCTGGTTCCATATTTGTATTAGAACAATGCTGTATCTGATAACTTCTGTAAGAGAAAAAACATACAATTAAAAAAATTTTTCCCTCAAGTCACAGTTCAAAGTGGGTTGGGAGGTCCTCTGGGGCAGCTATTCACCAAGGTGCTTACTCAGGGATCTGCGTGCCATTGATTGTGTGGTTCCATCATCTTGGGGAAAGAGATCATAGAAGACCATTTGGGGTATTTTAGAAACCAAGCCTGGAAATGGTCTTTTCCAAAATGACCTACCTAGATGCAGTGCAGATTGGAAAACATAACTTTCCTGTGTGTCTAGGAGGAAAATAAAATCGTTTCATGAACACATAGCATTGGCTCTACCATAGTACCAAAGCCACTTGACCTCCACATGAAGACCTAGTCTTGTATCTGGATCTGGGACTGATCCTCTTCAGAGCTCTAGTCTATACCCAGGCTATTCCACCTGAAGTACAGCTCTGACCTGTGACTCAGTTCTAGTTGTTAGGCTCCTGCCTTATACCTGAGTCCATATTCTCAGCTTATAATAATCATAGTGTATTAGTTTTCTGTTGCTGCTGTAACAAATTACCACAAACGAAGTGGCTTAAAATAGCACAGATTTATTATTTTACACTTCTGTGTGTGTTAGAAACCCAACAGGTTCTCACTGGGCTACAACCCAGGTGTCAGCAGGGCTGTGTTTCTTTCTGCAAGTTCTAGGGGAGAATCCGTTTCCTTGCCTTTCCAGCTTCTAGAAGTTCCCACATTCCTTGGCTTTGGCCACATTCCTACATTTTTATAGCCAGCAATGTAGCATCTCTCTGTTCATTCTTCTGTAGTCACATCTCCCTCCATCCCTGCTTTCATCTGAGAAAGGTTCTTTTAAACTCGTATGATTAGACTGGGCCCAATAGGATAATCTCCCCATCTCAAGGTCCTTAATTTTAATCTCATCTGCAAAGTCTTTTTTCCCACAATCTCCAGTCTGGAGATTAGGACCTGGACATCTTGAGAGGGGATGATTATTCTGCCTACCACACATAGCAAAACACTTATGTAGTGCTTACTATATGGAAGTTTCTGTTCAGTGTCCCTTACATATATGTCCTCATTTTATGCCCATAATAACCCTTAGAGGTAGGTGCTAATATCATTCCTATTTTCAGGTGAATTTTTAGGTGAAGAAACTCTGGCTCAAAAAGGTTAAGTAACTAGTCCAAGGTCATAGAGCTAGTAAGTGGTAGAGGTGGGACTCAATCCCAAGCAGTCAGTATCCTGTATCTGTTTCCAGTTTCCTGCATTTTCCAGTATCTTAATTACTACCTGACACTCTTTCTATACTGTAGCATAGTAATGTATAGCATTAAATGCAGTATGTTGTACTCGAGGTCTGGTAACAGATACTTTATCACTCAGAGCATTCCCTATACCCTGTTTTTCTGCCATCTTTTCATTCTCTTGCAAGCCAGTCCCCTCCATTATTCATGAGCCCTCCTTATCCCCAAGCCTGGAGTCCTGCTATTGACTTTGACTGGATGAACCTTGCCACCTCCTGATATTAAATCTTAATGCGGGATTTTTTCAAGAGTGGATTTGGCCCAACTATTGATGGTCCTTGGATGGGCATTAAATGACAATGAACCACATATTCTCTTCTCAATTGTCCTTTAATATTTCCAGATAGATCCAAGAGAAAGTTTCTGCCTATTGTTTATATGTCTTTAACATGCCCTAGCACTTGCAAGTCTCTCTTTTTAATAAACAGAGCAGGCTTCAGGCTTAGAATCTTCTATGGAGAAATTTAACCACATTTTTTATTTTTTTGGTTACCTTTTATTGGAAGCATGTTATCATATTTTTCCATTTACAATAGCAATTTTAAAGTTTTCTTTAAAAATAGTTTTATTTAGATAAAAGGTGACTATATTTCAAGACCAATATTAAATACTTGCAATGGGACACTCGTATGTGGTTTCACTAAGACTGAAGGCAACCGTGAATGGATGAAGTTTGACACTAAGTGGCTGCCTGCACCGCTGCCTGCTGTGTGTTCCTAGATGAACATCACCTAATGGGATCTCCCTGATGCTGGTTATCTGCACCATTCTCTCCAGCTACCTGCCTGCCCAGCTGGACTCCCTGCCATGCCTTACAGTTCCACCTGCCTCCCTGATGCCTGCCCACCTCAGCTCCAAATCCCAGCCAGTCTGCATCACTCAGCTACACAGTTCCCTTCTTGGTCCTCAGCATGGTGAGCGAGGTATGGCAGCTGGACAGGCTCAAACTGCTCCACCAGAATTACAGACTGAGATCCCCAATGAACCCATGACCCCCTAAAGTTACAAGCCCAGACCTGACAGTTCAATGAGAAGGAATGTTGGAAAATACCTTCTCGTGTCAAATGAGGTTATGCAAGTGAGAAAAAGCACTTTAAAAATGACAAGACACGAGAGAATTATGAAGTTTTATTATTAATAGTATGCCTATTGGAAATGGAGTCATGAATAAAATCTAGAGTTTTCTCCATCAGCAGAACCCAAAGCCAGATCACCCTGACAAAGATGAAAAGGTGAGAACAGGTTTGAGTCTGTTTTCAATCTGAGATTTATGGTAAGATGTTTGCATATGCTTAGTGGACTTATATAAAAATACTGAAAAACAGTTGTTTGGGTGAATAAAATATTAAAATAAACTAAAAAGTTACATTTTCACTGTCTTCTTCTAAGAAATTTTCTCTTTTTGTAGACAGCGATATAATTTTCCTGGATCTCTTATACTCATTATACCTGAGAAATATCATCAGTTATATTTTATACCTTGAATAGTTTAATCAAATAAACTTGATCCCGTGCAAAATTGTGAAAGAGGTAAAATGCAACTTCCAACCACCCCATTCCTCTGCTTTTAGCCAGTTTTTTAGCATCATATTTCCCTCAGACTCAAATATTCTTGAGCCAGTTTCGTAGGATAGTGACACGTAGATCAAAGTTAAAGAGTTTGGTCCTTTTATACTCCTCTAATTGTTTACACAGGAATTTAAAGAGCAGGGTGCTAGCAATAAATGATGGTCACATCGAAGCCTGCTTATTTCTTGCCTATTGATTTTGTTTTTACTACTGTTCAAGGAGAAAATTCATCCAATGAGACTAAATCATATTGAGGTGTGAGGGAACTCATATGTTTCTTCTCTTAAAAGAAAATCTTTATGTCCTTTTTAAAGCTATGGTGATTTTATTTGTGATATTAAACAATTAAGAAAAAAATGCAACTGGAAACTTTAATTTCATATGTAATTGCAGCTAAGATGCTGCAGAACACACCAGCCTATGGAGGTTGATAATAGACTGGCGACAGTCATGATCAAACTGTGTCTCTTTGGTTCTACCTTGGAGGCACTTGGCCCTGTCAGCTTTCTCTTCAGTGAATTTTGGGTTCCTGGTAACCTCTCCTGTATATGCTTTTTGTGGCTGTAGGGCCTGCTGCTGCCCACACTGTTTATGCTACTCCTGGAGTCACTGAGACTCGCCGAGGCCCAAGGTCCTTGTCATCCTCTCCTGATGTTGGGGTGCGCAGTCCATGTTCTCACATGCTCTAACCACAAGCCCCAAGCAAACAAGTACTCCTCTTTCTCATCAGGTACATATATTCAGAGCTTTGAAATCCTGCAAGTTAGTGAAACAGATGCACTTTTCAGACTTTCTTTCACTCTTTAAGATTTTCATATCAATTCCTGAGGATTGGGTTTAAGACAATCTGCATGACAGACTCTGGGATGTACTCAAAACCTGTCCAAAGCCAGATACTGACTCCTTGATCTTAAGTCACGCTATGTGCCCCAATTGTCTCTTCCTTTAGGCTGAAGTATTTTGTTGTTGTTATATGGATATTTTCCCCTTAAAAGCTTCCTCAGACCCTAGAGTGGACTCTGAACATTTGCAGAGGAGGTAGGTTCCTAGCAGCCGTGCTTATGCTATGTGACCTTTACTCCTGGCCATGATAGATAAGTTCAGATGTGGTCACCTGACTCAAACATAGCCAGTTTAGTGGTGATGGTAGTATTGGAACCCAGATCAGTGGCCGGATGGAGCTGTTATATGTAAATTCAGAAGTGGCTATGACCATGGTTCATGGAGTATACAAAGAAAAAAGAAAGTGTGTCTACAGAGAAAAAAAAAAAGAATGAAGTGACCCCACAGGTAGAAAAAGAGAGTATGCCCCCCAGTTTCTTCACTTTTTGGTACTTCTGAGACCTGCATTTTGGCTATTTGTTCCCAATAATTCAATACCAAGTTCCCACTTTTTCTTTATACAAGCTTGAGTTGGTTGATATTATTTGTCCCTCAAGAGTCCTAAGTGATAGGAGACATACACCACAGGCTCCCCAGTCATGCCTAGAGCCCTGAGGCTCACCCTGGGTCTCTGCTATCACTTAGTAGTTTACAAAGCACGTTCACCCACATTATCACATTTTAACCTTGGACAGGAGAACAACCTTTAAGGCACCAACCATAGGAGCTCTGACCCATAGTTGAGATCTGTAGAGGAGACTGAAGCTTAGAGAGGGTGATAGAGGCTCTGGATTCCCAGTGCTTTCTGAACAGAGCTCTTCCGTTGTTTAAAAACAGCAAACACAGCAAAACTAAACAACCCTAGCAGGTCCTGGGTTAGAAAACAGTCCTTGACATAGTAGATTCAGAGCAGAAGAAATACTGTAATGGGAGAAGTGCGCTTTGTGACTAAGTTCAGGCCAGAGAATGAGAAGCAGGATGCTGGGCAGGGATAGAGAATGGCCCAGGCTGAGAGCAATTAAGAGCCCTCAGCACTGCAAGGGATGACAGGAGAGCAATAAAGAGGTAATTTGGCCCCTGGCGTGAGGAGGAGTGGAAAATAAATTGACAAAACCATACCTAAGCCTGAAACATCCAGCAAGGATTAAATACCAGTAGGTAACCTGTTAACATAGAAGTATTTGGCTTTTAGAAAACTTTAACCAAAATGTGCCCTGCTGGCACAGTGGTTAATCCTCCACTGCTAACTGAAAGGTCAGTGGTTTGAATTCACCAGCTACTCCGCAGGAGAAAGATGTGGCACTCTGCTTCTGTAAAGATTTACAGCCTTAGAGACCCTATGGGCAGTTCTACTCTGTCCTATAGGTTCACTGTGAGTAGGAATTGACTTGATGGCCACTGGTAGGTAGGTTTACTTGGACCTGTAACTGCTAACTGAAAGTGGAAATCAGGCTTTGTGGTTACCTGTTCTAGGTTTCAACATTTTAAAAAGAGTTTAGGAGCATAGATGATGAATATCAGAGGGCTCTTGGAATTCCTGTCATCTTCCTCACTTTCAAACCTAGCTCAGTTTTATTTTTACAATATGAGTCATTCGTCTCTTTCTGCTACAGCCTAGTTTTCGTCTCTAAGCTTTAAAGGAGAGAAGAAGGAGAGTTTTGTGGTGGGTGAGGCCACATGCAATTGAAAATCTTTCCAGTGGCTTGGTCATTCATTCAACCGATGTTTCATTGAGCACCAACTATGTACCACCAAGCATTGTTCTAGGAGGTCAAGATACATCAGCCTTTTTGGATCTTAACATTATAAAGTATATCAGAAGGGGCAAGTACTACGGGAGAAGACAGAGCAGAATAAAAGATTGGGGAACCAGTTGCGATTTTCAGTAAAGTGGTTTTTTGTTTTGTTTTGTTTTGTTCTTTTTGTCATTGTTGCTTGTTTTTCTTGCCTACTCCCAGTTAGTATCTGATGAAGGCTACCCTGTGACCTCCTCATCTCCAATCCCTAATGTTTTAGGACTGGTATGTTGTTGTCATCGTTAGTTGCCGTCCAGTTGATTCTGACTCATGGTGACCCTATGCGTGCATAGTAGAACTGCTCCATAGGGTTTTCAAGGCTGTGACTTTTTGGAAGCAGATCACCAAGACTGTCTTCCAAGGCACCTCTGGGTAGGTTTGAACTGCTAACCTTTTGGTTTGTAGTTGAGCACTTAATGGTCTACACCACCCAGTAACTCCAGGACTGACATAGTGCCCCTCATTTTGGGATTCCTTCTTCAGTTAACTGTGTGTTAGAATCGAGGTAATCCATGCTAAGCGGTCAGTATGGAAATTACAGCACAAAAATATCCTTAGCAATGAGGATGATAATAATATTGTGCACGTGTATTCTCTGCCTTTGTCATTATACCTATTCCAAAGTCTTGCCAAGTAAAGGACAGTTATTTTCATCTTGACCATATCAGGATTTATAGCATCGTGTCACCTTCTTGCCTTATATTCAGCTTATAAAGTAAATCATTTAGAGTTCAGAGACAGAAAAGCCAACCCTACATAATCAAGCTGACTGTTTCTTTTCTGTAATTTCTAGGAGAAACAGAATAACTATCAATATCATTTATTTTTCAGAAATGAAAAAAGGAGTTTCAATTTATTCTCCTTGATACTTTTCTTGCCTTCTCCATCTTCTGAAGAGTTGATACTAGCAAGGAACTTCTTTGAATTCAAGCAAATGAATATTTTGTTGAGATTTCAGGATCTGAACTTTCTTAAATTGCATTATCAGGAAAGCCTTTCTACCTTTGTTAAGTTCTTATCTTGCCCTGCAGGAGCAGCTACATAATTTGTGGGGTCCAGTGCAAAAATAAAAATATGGGCCCCTTGATAAAATATTAAAAATTTAAACTTTGGAAAATAATATGTCACTTCCTTAAAAAGCAAGAAATAGAAACACCGAATGATCCAGCAATTCAACTCCTAGGAATATACTCTAGAGAAATAAAAGCCATCACATGAATAGACATATGTATACCCATGTTCATTGCAGCACTATTCACAATAAGCAAAAAGATGGAAACAACCTAAATGCCCCTCAACAGATGAATGGATAAACCAGTTATGGTACATACATACAATGGAACACTACACAATGATAAAGAACAATGGTGAATCTGTAAAACATCTCACAAGATGGATGAATCTGAAAGACATTATGCTAAGTGAAATAAGTCAGTTATAAAAGGACAAATATTGTATGAGACCACTATTATAAGAACTCAAGAAAAGGTTTATATGCAGAAAAAAACATTCTTTGATGGTTACAAGGGTGGGGAGGGAGGGGGTGGGGGAATCACTAACTAGATAGTAGACAAGTGTCAACTCTTTGAAGGGAAAGACAATACGTAATACAGGGGAAGTCAGCACAACTTGACCAAAGCAAAGGCATAGAAGTTTCCTAGACACACCCAAACACCTTGAGAGACCGAGTCGCTGCGGCTAGGGGCTGGGGACCATAGTCTTGGGGTACATCTAGGTCAATTATTTCTTTTAAAAAAAAATCAAGATGGTGGTAGCAGAACATTAAACCAAACATGGGCCCTTCTAAGCATAGGGCCCTGCGCAACTGCACAGTTCACATGCCCGGAAGCCGGCCCTGTCTCCCCTACTCCGTGTTGAAATCAGATGCTCACTTGCGTTCAAATTCTGAGGAAAAAAAAATCTAATACAACAAAAGCATATGGTGGCTTTTTCAGCCTTAATTTCCTAAGAGAAAACTTTTTCATTATACTTAAACTGAGAAAAAGACCTAACAAAGGATTTACCAGATGTATGAAATTGAGAAAATACAAGTTTTTCTTTATGTAATATAAATATGTAATTAAAAGAAAAATTATCCATTTTGAAACTAATTCATCTTAGAAACCATCTTTTACTGTTTTATTGGAACATAATTTATATTGAGTGGTTCTGGATCTGGAAACAGTACAGGGATATGTATTCCTGCGTGCACATAGGGGCGCATGTACTCATGTGCACTCATTTGTACGCACACACACAACTACTCAGACAATTTAGAGCGAAGGTTGGCTAACTAAGACCCTTAATCCAAATCTAGTCTGCCGCCTATTTTTACAAATGAAGCTTTTTTTTAAATTTTCGGTGAAAACGTACACAACAAAACATATACCCATTTAACAGTGTTTACAAGTACAGTTCATTGACAATGGTTACAGTCTTCACATTGAGTCACCATTCTCACTATCTCTGCCTTTATTATTTTAGCACCTTTAACTGATACTCTGCCACTTAAAGTTCTCATCTGTGGTTTACAGTTAACCATTGTCATTACAGTCTCATACAGGTAATTATTAAATAGGACACAATGCTCAAGTCAGACATTTTTTATTTATTGACCTCAATTGTTGTTTACTTTAAAGATGATTTCATCTGATAGTTTTGGCTCAAGGTTCAAAAGTTGTTTCCAGGCAATAAATTCGGGGGTCCCTCCAGTCTCAATGTGTCCAGTAAGTCTGATTTCCAATTTGAGTTCGAAGTTCCATTCATCAATTTTCCTCCTTTTGATAAAGACCTATCTATTGTGTCCCTGATCACTATCCTGTCCCTGATCAAAACATTCAGTAATGGTAGCTGGGCACCATCCATTTCTTCTGGTCTTGTGGCAAGTGAGGTAGTAGTTCATGGAGGCAATGACACTTGCAAACCATTTCCTTCTCCAATTCTTAAATCTCCTTCTTCCTCTGTTGCTCCAGGTGATTAGAGATCAATTATTGTATCTTGGATGGCCACTAGCAAGAATTTAACACCACAGACACTACTCACTGAACTAGGAGGAAGGGCAGAAACTCTTAAGATAATATTAGGCCAATTGATGGGACAGGAGCATGAGACCTCTACCCCAAATCCTTGAACCAAGAAAACTATTCCCATGAGATGTTTATTTATAGCCTTTTAAAAAATTTTTTCCTGCTATTTTTGTTGTAAAATTGTTGTTATTGTTGTTATGTGTCGTCAAGTTGGTTGCGACTCATAGCAACCCTGTGTACAACAAAATGAAACACTGCCCAGTCCTGCATCATCCTCATGATCATTGATATGCTTGAGCTCATTGTTGCAGCCACTGTGTCAATCTATCTTGTTTAGAGTTTTTCTCTTTTTCATTCACCCTCTACCTTACCAAGTATGATGGCCTTCTCCAGGGACTGGTCCATCCTGATAACATGTCGAAAGTACGTTAGATGAAGTCTCGCCATCCTCGCACACAAGTAGTGCTCTGGCTATACTTCTTTCAAGACAAATTTCTTTGTTCTTTTGGCAGTCTGTGATATGTTCAATATTCTTCACCATCACCATAATTCAAAGGCATGAATTCTTCTTTGCTCTTCCTTGTTAACTGTCCAGCTTTTCCATGCATATGAGGTGATTGAAAATATCATGGCTTGGGCCAGATCCACCTAAGTTCTCAAAGTAACATCTTCACTTTTTAACACTTTACAGAGGTCTTTTGCAACAGATTTGTCCAATGCAATATGCCCTTTGATTTCTTGACTGCTGCTTCTGTGGGCATTGATTGTGGATCCAGGTAAAATGAAATCCTTGACTTCAGTATTTTCTCTGTGTATCATGATGTTGCTTACTGGTCAAGTTGTGAGGACTTTTTTTTTATGTTGAGGTGTAATCCATGTTGAAGGTTGTAGTCTTTGGTCTTCATCAGTGACTGCTTCAAGTCCTCTTTGCTTTCAGTAAACAAAGTTGTGTCATCTACATATCACAGGTTGTTAATGAGTTTTCCTCCTTCCTAATACTGCATTCTTCTTCATATAGTCCAGTTTCTTGGATTATTTGCTCAGCATAGAGGTTGAATAAGTATGGTAAAAGGATACAACCCTGACACACACCTTTCCTAATTTTAAACCACGCAGTATACCCTAGTTCTGTTCAAATGACTGCCTTTTGGTCTGCGTAAAGGTTCTGCATGAGCACAATTAAGTGTTCTGGAATTCCCATTCTTTACGTGTTATCCATAATTTGTTATGACTCACACAGTCGAATGCCTTTGCATAGTCAATAAAACACAGGCAAACATCTTTCTGGTATTCTCTACTTTCAGCCAAGATCCATCTGACGTCAACAATGATACCCCTCATTCCATGTCTTCTTCTGAATCTGGCTTGAATTTCTGGCAGTTCCCTGTTGATGTACTGCTGCAGCAGTTTTTCAATTATCTTCAGGAAAATTTTACTTGTGTGTGATCTTAATGATACTGTCTGCTAATTTCCACAGGCTTTTGGATCACCTTTCTTTGGAATGTGCACAAATATGGATCTCTTTCGGCTGGTTGGCCAGGTAGCTGTCTTCCAAATTTCTTGGCTTAGATGAGTGAGGAACTCCAGTGCTGCATCCGTTTGTTGAAACATCTCAATTGTTATTCCGTCAGTTCTGCTCAGCCAATGCCTTCCATGCAGCTTGGACTTCTTCCTTCAATACCATCAGTTTTTGATTGTATGCCATCTGCTGAAATGGTTGAACGTTGACCGATTCTTTTGGTTACAGTGACTCTGTGTATCCCTTCCATCTTCTTTTGAGGGTTGAATTTTTTCTTCAGTTCTTTCAGCTTGAGAAATACTGAGCCTGTTCTTCTCTTTTGGTTTTCCAACTCCAGGTCTTAGTACGTTTCATTATAATACTTTACTTTGTCTTCTCAAGCCACCCTTGAAATCTTCTTTTCAGCTCTTTTACTTCATCATTTCTTCATTTCCCTTTAGCTACTCTGTGCTCAAGAACAAGTTTCATAGTCTCTTCTGACATCCATCTTGGTCTTTTCTTTCCTGTCTTTTTACTGACCTCTTTCTTTCTTCATTTATGATGTCCTTGATGTCATCCCACAACTCCTCTGGTCTTCAGTCATTCGTGTTCAATGCATCAAATCTGTTCTTGATATGGTCTCCAAATTCAGGTGGGATATACTCAAGGTCTTATTTTGGTTGTTGTGGACTTGTTTTAATTTTCTTCAGTTTCAGCTTGAACTTGCATGTGAGCAGTTGATGGTCTGTTCTGCAGTCGGTCTCTGGCTTTGTTCTAACTGATGATATTGAGCTTTTCCATTGTCTCTTTTGACAGATTTAGCAGATTTGATTCCTGTGTTTTCCATGCAGTGACGTCCATGTGTACAGTTGGTGAAAAAAGATATTTGCAATGAAGAAGTCGTTCGTCTTGCAAAATTCTATCATGTGATCTCCAGCATCGTTTGTATCACCAAGGCCCTATTTTCCAACTACAGATCCTTCTCTTTGTTTCCAGCTTTCTCCCATTCCAATCGCCAGTAATTATCAATGCATCTTGATTCCATGTTTGATCAATTTCAGACTGCAGAAGTTGGTAAAAATCTTCAATTTCCTCATCTTTGGCCTTGGTGGTTGGTGCATAAATTTGAATAATAGTCATATTAACTGGTCTTCCTTGTAGACACATGGATATTATCCTATCACTGACAGCATTGTACTTCAGGATAAATCTTGAAATGTTCTTTTTGACAATGAATTCAACACCATTCCTCTTCAGGTTGTCATTCCCTGCATAGTAGATCATATGATTTTCTGATTCAAAATGACCAGTACTAGTCCATTTCAGCTCACAAATGCCTATGATGTTGACCTTTATGAGTTTCATTTCATTTTTCAGGACTTCCAATTTTCTTAGATTCACACTTTGTACATTCCATGTTCCTATTATTAATGGATGTTTGCAGCTGTTTCTTCTCATTTCTTCAACTTTTTCAGAAGTAGACCTCCAGGTCATTCTTTCTAGTCTGTCTTAGTCTGGATGCTCTGCTGAAATTGGTGGCATAGCTTCTAGCATCACAGCAACATACAAGCCACCACGGTACGACAAACTGATAGAAGCATCATGGTTTATAAAATTAAACGTATGTAAATAGTTTTATTGGGACACCATTATACCCATTTGTTTACATACACTTTGTGCTACCAAGGCATTGTTGAATAGTCTAGACAGAGACCATATTACGTGCAAAGCCTAAAATATTTACTATCTGACTCTTTTCATAAAAGGTTTGCTAATTTCTGGTTTAGCGTAATTTAACTGATGCAAAATTTCTCAATCAGATGATTTAGCCTATAAATATATACATTGAAAGAGACATTGATCATTAACATACATTTATTTTTCTATTTAAACATGTATTAAAAGGCAATATTTTCTTCAATTTAGTTGGCATTGAAAACAATATTGATATAAGTCCTTTCTCTGTAATTAATCATAACAAACAGGACTACATTGCTTTGCATTTCTGACATGATTGATCTCATTCTCGGTTTGTCTTCCTTATTATACACGGTTGCTAAAATGTTGATTAAACAGTTGTATATTTTCCATTTAATATTTCTGTAAATATTTTTGTGAGTGTGTGTGAAAACCATAAGTAGCAGTAACCTACCTAGAGACCCTTTGAGAACCACTTTGCTTTATGTTTCCAATCAGCCAGAGTCATAGTAAATCATCTTCTGAATATATCTCTTTATTGCAAATTAGAAAAAAAAAAGTGTTTCAAAATGATGTGATTTACTTACCATTAACAGAAAATGAACTCAAAATCGTGGTTTAAACAAAATGAACAAACACATCAAGTATACAGCATAGAATTTAATTTTTCAACAGAGGTTATTTACTTACCAGGAAAAATCAGTCAATTTAGTTTCACAGATAAATTTAAAACATACACACAACAAGAGAGGTGAGCATATTTTCTCAATGGAAAAAAAAAAAGAGGTATGTGATAATACATGTATTTGAAAGTATACACATAAAGTCTATGGAAGAGAACATTTTAGTTTTGGACTTTGGGAGAATTTTGAAAGTGTGGAATCACTATTTGCTTATTGTATGTTCCTCCAAGTAAACTGTTGATACATTTTCTTCCCTTTTAAAAATGATTATTTTTAAGTAGTGAATAGTTATCACAGAATATTTATTACATAAATAGAACTGTTTTTGACATATCTGCAACAAAATTTTACTTGCGTGTGATCTTAAGGATAGTGTTCAATAATTTATACATTCTGTTGGATCACCTTTCTTTGGAATCAGCACAAATATAGATCTCTTTCAGTTGCTTGGCAAGATACCTATCTTCCAAATTTCTTGGCATAGACAAGTGAGCATTTTCAGTGAGGCATCCGTTTGTTGAAACATCTCCATTGGTATCCTGTCAATTCTAGGAGCCTTGTTTTTCTCCAAGCCTTCAGTGCAGCTTGGACTTCTTCCTTCAGTAACATTGGTTCTTGATCATATGCTACCTCCTGAAATGGTTGAAGGTTGACCAATTCTTTTTGGTACAGTGACTCTGAGTTCCTTTCATTTTCTTTTGATGCTTCCTGCGTCACTCAATATTTTCCCAGAGGATCCTTCAGTTTTGCAACTTGAGGCTTGAATTTTTTCTTTGGTTCTTTCAGTTTGAGAAATGCTGAGTATGTTCTTCCCTTCTGGATTGCTACCTCCAGGTCTTGGCACATTTCATAATAATACTATGTCTTCTTGAGCTGCCCTTTGAAGTCTTCTGTCCAGGTCTTTTACCTCATCATTTTTTTCCCTTCGCTTTAGCTATTCTGTGTTCAAGAGCAAGTTTCAGAGTCTCTTCTGACGTCTATACAGGTCTTTTCTTTCTTTGCTCTCTTTTTAATAACCTTTTGCTTTCTTCATGTATGATGTCCTTGATGTCATCCTACAACTCATCTGTTCTTTGTTCATTAGCGTCCAGTGAATCAAATCTATTCCTGAGATGGTGTCTAAATTCAGGTGGGAAGTACTCAAGATCGTGCTCTGTCTCTTGTGGACTGTTTTAAATTTTTTTCAGCTTCAGCTTGAGCTTACATATGAGCAATTGATGGTCTGTTCTACAGTCGACCCCTGACCTTGTTCTGACTGATGATATTGAGCTTCTCCATGATCACTTTCCACAGATGTAGTCGATTTGATTCCTAAGTATTCCACCCAGCAAGGCCCATGTGTACAGTTGCTGTTTATGTTGTTGAAAAAAGTTATTTGCAATGAATAACTCGTTGGTCTTGTAAAATTCTATCATGAGATCTCTGGAGTTATTGGTATCAGCAAGGCCATATTTTCCAACTACTGATCCTTCTTCGTTGTCTCCAACTTTCACATTCTAATCCCTAGTAATTATCAGTGCATCTTGATTGCACATTTGATCAATTTTGTCTGTCAGTTTGTAGTACTGTGGTGGCTTACATGTTGCTGTGATGCTGGAAGCTATGCCACCAGTATTTCAAATACCAGCAGGGTCACCTATGATTGACAGGTTTCAGTGGAGCTTCCAGACTAAGACAGACTGGAAAGAAGGACCTGGCAGTTTACTTTTGAAAAAAAATTTGCATTGACAACCTTATGAATAGCAGCGAAACAATGTCTGATATAGTGCCAGAAGATGAGCCCCTCAGGTAGAAAGGCACTCAAAATACGAATGAGGAAGCGCTGCCTCCTCAAAGCAGAGTCAAAGTTAACGATGTGGATGAAGTAAAGTTTTCCGGAGCTTCATTAGCTGATGTGGCACGACTCAGAATAAAAAGAAACAGCTAGAAACATCCGTTAATATTTGAAAGGTGCAGAGTACAAAGTATGAATCTGGTAAATTTGGATGTTGTCAAAAATGGAATGGAATGCATAAACATTGATATCCTAGTCATTCGTGAGCTGAAATGAACTGATATTGGACGTTTTGAATCAGACAATCAAATGGTCTACTATGCCGGAAATGACAAGTTGAAGAAGAATGGTATCACATTCATCTTGAAGAAGAACACTTTGAGAACTATCCTGAAGTACAACACTGTCAGTAATAGGATAATATCCATATGCCTACAAGGAAGACCAGTTAATATGACTATTATTCAAATTTGCACACCAACCACTGAGGCGAAAGATGAAGAAATTGAAGATTTGTATCAACTTCTGCAGTCTGAAATTGATCAAACATGCAATCACGACGCAAAAAATATTTACTACCCAATAATAAGCAGCAAATACCTGATAAAAATAGACAGAAAATTTGAACAGATACAGTATGAAAGAAAATATGCAAATAGACAATACATACATGAAGAGATGCTCAAAATCATTAGTCATCAGGGAAATTCAAATTGTAACCACTAGTTACCACTACATATCCAGTAGGAAAGCTAAAATTAAAAAAGATTTAAAATACAAAGTGTCCATGAGGATGTAGAGCAAATGGAATTTTCACGCACTTTGGTGGAAATGTGAACGGTACAGCTACTTTGGAAAACAGTTTGCAGTTTCTTACAAACTTCACCACATAACTAGATTCTTACCTAAGAGAAATGAAAACATGTATCAGAACACAATTTGTACTTTAATGTTCCTAGTGGTTTTATTTATAATTTTCAAAAACTCGAGACAAGTCCAATATCCATTAGCAGGTGGATGGATAAACAAACTGTAGTATATTTATACAGTGGGAGTACTACTCAGCAATATAAAGGAAGAAGCTACTGATGCATGCAAAAATCTGGATGAATATAAACAAACATGCTGGGTGAAAGAAGCCAAAACCCAAAGGATAGATACAGTTTAATTCCATTTAGATGAAACTCTAGAATAGGTAAAACTAAACTATAGTGACAAAAAGTAAATCAATTGTTGCCCCAGGGAAAGGAGCAGGAATGGAGATTGTAGGCAAAAAGGAATGAGGAAATTTTTGTGACTAATGTATTTGTTCTGTACCTTGACTGATGTGATGGTTACACAGATGTGTACATTTGTCTGAACTCATTGAACTGTATACTTAAAATGGATACATTTCATTTTATATAAATTAAACCTCAGTAAGTTTGTTGGCTTAGATACCTAGCACTCCCATAACAGAAGGAGCCCTGGAGGTGCAGTGGTTAAAGCACTTAGCTGCTAACTGAAAGGTCGGTGGTTCAAACCCACTAACCGATCTTCAGGAGAAAGATGTGGCAGTCTGCTTATGTAAAGATTGATAGCCTTGGAAACACTATGAGACAGCACTACTCTGTCCTATAGGGTTGCTATGAGTCAGAAGCGACTCCACGGCAATGAGTTTTGAAAAATATTTTTAGACAAAACAGAAATACCACATGTGGGTCACTTTAAAGAACAGAAATGTGTTTTCTCACAGTTCTGAGGCTAGAAGTCTTAATCAAGGGTGTAGCTCTAGGGGGAAGTCCTTCTTTGTCTATTTCAGCTTCTAGTAGCCAGCAATCCTTGGAGTTCCTGATCTTGTAGATGCTTTTGTTGTGTATGTCTGTCTTCCCATGGCATCTTGCCCCTGTGTGCATCTCTGTCTATTCTAGTCTTTTTATAACTCGGAAGTGATTAGGTTTAGGAGCCACCCTACACGGGTATGACTTCATTAATATAACAAAAGAAAACCCCTATTTCAAAGTATGGCTGTATCTTCAGGTACAGAGGTTAGGATCTCAACACTTATTGTTGGGGGAGAAGGTGAGATAAAATTCAATCCATACCAGTGAGTAAAAACACTTATGAGTATTTCTTTAAATCTCTTTTGGGATGGAGTATTATATGAGATATATCTGAGTACAGTCTAATTTTTATTCATTTGTAGATAAATTTTTATTTCTGTGGATGCTTCTAAGACTTTTTTCTTTATTTTTGTGTATGAATATATGCCTGTACCTATCTTTTCAAAAATGTTCCTGATTTTTGATATTGCCTTCAATCAGCAAGATCTAGGAAGTTGTGTTTTCTTTTCTCCCTCTTTCCCCCCCTCCCAATGGCGAATTTTTTATTTATTTATTTTATCGTACTTTAGGTGAAGCTTTACGGAACAAATAGTTTCTCATTTAACACTCAGTACACATATTGTTTTATGACATTTGTTAACAACCCTATGATATGTCAACACTCTCCCTTCTCAACCTTGGGGGACGTTTTTTTTTTTTTTTGATGAAAATATACACAGCCAAAGATACACCATTTCAGAAATTTCTACATGTACAATTCAGTGATATCAATTACATTCTTCCAGTTGTGCTGCTATTCTTACTATCTTTTTCCAAATTATTCCATCACAGTTATCTTCAACTCACTGCCCCCAGACTTCCCATCAAACCTTTTGAGTTGCTGTTGTCAATTTGATCTCACATAGATAATTCTTTTTTTTTTTGTACCTTAGATGAAGGTTTACAGAACATATAGTTTCTCATTAAACAGTTAGTACACATATTATGTTATGACAATGGTTAACAACCTTTCTTAAACTTGGGTTCCCTATCCTTTCTTAAACTTGGGTTCCCTATCACCAGCTTTCCTCTCCCCTCCTGCCTTCTAGTCCTTGTCCTTGGACTGCTGTCCCTCATTAGTCCAGTTTTGTTTTATGGGACTGTCCAATCCCCTGCTAAACAGTGAACCTGAGGAGTGACTACACCTCTAAGCTAAAAGGGTGTTAAAGGGCCATAATCTTGGGGTTTCTCCAGTCTGTCAGGCCAGTAAATCTGGTCTTTTTTTGTGAGTTAGAATTTTGTTCTACATCCTTTTCCAGCTCTGTCCAGAACCCTCTATTGTGATCCCGGTCAGAGTAGTCAGTGGTGGTAGCTAGGTACCATCTAGCTGTACTGGACTCAGTCTTGTGGAGGCTGTGGTAGATGTGGTCCATTAGTCCTTTGGACTAATCTTTTCCTTGTATCCTGTTCTCTTCACTCTCCCTTGCTCCCGAAGGGGTAGACAAGTGGAACATCTTATATGGCTGCTCACAGGCTTTTAAGACCCTAGATGCTACTTACCAAGGTAGAGTGTAGAACATTGTCTTTATAAACTGTGTTATGCCAACTGAGCTAGATGTTCCCCAAGACCATGGTCCCCACAGCCCTGCGCCCAGCAATTCAGTCCCTCAGGGAGTTTGGGTGTGTCTATGGAGCTTCCATGACCTTTCCTTGTACAAGTTGTTCTGGCTTCCCCAGTATTGTGTACTGTCTTACCCTTCACCAAAGTTACCACTTATCTATTGTCTATTTCATTCCCTCCCACCCCTCCTATCTCTCCTAACCACAAAGATTATTTCTTTTTGTTTGTAAACTTTTACATGAGTTTTTACAGTAGAGATCTCATACAATATTTGTTTTTTTATGATTGACATATTTCACTCAGCATAATGTCTTCCAGTTTCATCCATGTTATGAGATGCTTCACAAATTTATTATTGTTCTTTATTGTTGCATAATACTCCATTGTGTGTATGTACCATAGTTTGTTTATCCATTCATCTATTGATGGGCATACAGGTTGTTTCCATCTTTTTGCTATTGTGAACAGTGCTGCAATGAATATGGGTGTGCATATGTCTATTCGTGTGATGGTGCTTATTTCTCTAGGCTATATTCCTAGGATTGGGATTGCTGGATTGTATGGTATTTCTATTTCTAGCTTTCTAAGGAAGCGCCATATCATTTTCCAAAATGGTTGTATCATTTTGCATTCCCACCAGTAGGGCATAAGTGTTCCGATCTCCCCGCAGCCTCTCCAACATTTGTTATTTCCAGTGTTTTTGATTCGTGCCAGTAATGCTGGGGTGAGATGGTATCTCATTGTGGTTTTAATTTACATTTCTCTAATAACTAGTGATTGCGAGCATTTCCTCATGTGTATCTTTGGAAGTATCCCTTCCTTTTCTATGTTCTGAAATAGTTTCAGTCTTACTGGTATAAGCTGTTCTCTGAATGGTAGAATTCTCCAGTGAAGCCATCTGGGCCAGGTTTTTTTCTTTTTTATTGGGAGTTTTTTGAATTACTTTTTCAATCTTTTCTCTTGTTATGGGTCTGTTCAGATTTTCAACATCACTTTGTGGTAGTTTGTGTAGGTAGTGTGTTTCTAGAAATTTATCCATTTCCTCTAGGTTTTCAAATTTATTGGAATATAGTTTTTCATCATACTCTGTAATAATCCCTTTTGTTTCAGTTTGGTCTGTTGTAATATCCCCCATTTCATTTCTTATTTGGGTTATTTGCGTCCTGTCCTGTTTTTCTTTTGCCAGTCTGGCCAGTGGTTTGTTGATCCTTTCAAAGAGACAGCTTTTGGTTTTGTTGATTCTTTCTATTGTTTTTCTATTCTCTATTTCATTGATTTCTGCTCTGATCTTTATTATTTCCTTTCTTCTAGTGGCTGTGGGCTTTTTTTGGTGTTCTCTTTCTATTTGTTGGAGTTCTGTAGTTAATGCTTTGATTTTGTCTCTTTCTTCTTTTTTGATGTGTGCATCTATTGCTATAAATTGTCCTCTGAGGACTGCCTTTGCTGTGTCCCAAAGGTTTTGGTATGAAGTGTCTTCATTCTCATTTAATTCTAGGAATTTTTTGATTTCTGATTTCTTCATTAACAGTAATGTGTAAGCAGGGTGTTATTCAACTTCCATGTAATCGATTTTTTTCCTTGCTCTTCCTGTTGTTAATTTCTATCTTGATAGTGTTGTGGTCAGAGAAGATACTTTGTATTATCTCAACGTTTTGGATCTTGTTGAGGATTGCTCTGTGGCCTATGATGTGGTCTATTCTAGAGAATGTTCCATGTGCATTGGAAAAGAATGTGTATTGTGCCACTGTTGGGTGCAGTGTTCTATATATGTCTATGAGATCACGTTGGCTGATTGTGCCCTTTAGGTCTTCTGTATCTTTGTTGAGTTTCTTTCTAGATGTTCTGTCCTTTACTGAGACTGGTGTGTTGAAGTCTCCTCTTATTATTGTGGAACTGTCAGTTTCTCTTTTCAGTGCTGTTAGAGTTTGCTTTATGCATTTTGGAGCCCTATCATTGGGTATGTAGATGTTTATTATGGGTATGTCTTCATGATGGATCGTCCCGTTAATCATTATACAGTGTCCTCCCTGTCTTTTATGGTGGATTTTGTTTTAAATTCTGTTTTATCTGAGATTAATATTGCCATTCCTGATCCTTTTGGTAAATGTTTGCTTGATATATTCTTTTCCATCCTGTGATTTTAAATAAATTTATGTCTTTGTCTCTAAGGTGTGTCCCTTGTAAACAGCATATTGATAGATCCTGGTTTTTTAATCCATTCTGTCACTCTCCATCTATTTTTGGGTGCAGGTAGGCCATTTACATTCAGTGTAATTATTAATAGGTATGAGTTTATTGCTGTCATTTTGTAGTGTTTTTTTTTTGTATTGCTGACATTTTATTTGTTCCTCTCATTCTCCTGTGCTGAATTCCTTTTGTTGGTGGATTTTTTTTTCATTTCTTTTGTTTTTGTGGGTTTTGTTTTTAGTGAGAGTTTATGTTTTTCTTCTTTGTTCTGATGAGTAGGTTTGTTAACTTTCTTTGTGGTTACCTTGAAATTTACCCTTATCTTCCTAGATTTGAACCAGTCTATTATTACTTGGTATAGCCTTGCCTTCCTCTCCATTAGAAATTTCTATACCTACAGCATTTATTCCCTCTTTTATTGTTATGATGCCATTGTCATTTACAGATTAACCTCTCTGTTTCCCTGTTGTAGTTCTTTTGGTTTTGTGTAGTCCTTAAGAGTTCATTTCTTGGGTTGTATCTGGCTAGTACAATCCTGTGTCCTGTATTCAGTCTGTGGTCTGGTGTTGTTTGTTCTCAGATCAAAGGACTCCCTTTAATAAGTCTTGTAAGTTTGGTTTGGTTTTCACATAGTCCCCTTAATTTCTGTTTATCTGGAAATGACCTAATTTCACCATCCTATTATGTTTTTCTTGAGCTGCTCTCAGGATTCTTTGTTTGTCTTTGGTTTTAGCAAGTGTGATTATGATATGCCTTGGTGATTTTCTTTTGGGGTCTATCCTATATGGGGTTCATTGAGCTTCTTGGATGGTGAGCTTTTCATTGTTCATGATATTTGGGAAGTTTTCTGTCACCAATTCTTCAGTGATACTCTCTGTGTTTTCTGTTTTCTGCTCCTGTTCTGGAACTCTGATTACTCACAGATTTTTGCTTTTGATTGTATCCCACGTATTTCTCAGGGTTTCTTCATTCTTCTTTCTGATTTTTCCTCAAACAGAGTTGTATCCAGTTGTTCGTCTTTAATTTCACTGTTCCTGTCTTCCATCCTTTCAAACCTGTTCCTCAGCCCTTCTGTAACACTGTCCATTTCTGAAATCTTGTTTATTTTTTGGATTTCTAATCATTGTTTTTATATGATTTCTAGTTGTGAATTTATTTTAGCATTTTGTTCCTGTATTATTTTCTTGAATTCTCCCATTATTTTGTCTGTATTTTCGATGAATTTGTCTGCCTTTCCCAAGAATTTGTCTATTTTTTCCTCACTTTTGTCACTTGTTGCTTCAACTCTTGGATAATTTTGAATATTAGAGATTTGAATTCCCTGTCATGTAGTTCTAGTGTTTTTTTCTTCTACTGGAAAATCATCTGGTGTTTTATTTTGGACATCTACTGGAACCATCCTGTCCTGTTTTTGTATATGTTTGATATTGTTTTCTGTCTTTGGGGCATTCAGTAGTTATTTTCCTAGTTTATTGATTGTAGATTTGTTTTTCATCCTGCTTTTTTGTTTTATTTGGTTATGTCTGAGCAGGTGGGCTCTGCATTCTTTGTTGTTTGCTCATCTGTGGGCATGATACTTTTTACCTCCTTCTCCAATGGGCAGGGTCAGTCACTTAGGTATGTTACACCATGGCAGGTCAAGCTGAAGGGGAGCTGCTGGGATGGGTTGCTTATGGCACATACTAGGTCCACCGGGGGTGGGGGGTGGGGTGTGTGCCAGGAATCAGTGCAGGGCAGGTTCTGGTAGGGTATGCCTGTGTGTGCTTGGGGGTGTGATGTTCAGCACACAGTGCAGGTAAGCAAGAAGGAGGGAGGAATTGTGATATGTGGAGCTAAGATAGGTATGGGAGAGAGGAGAGATGGGAAAGAGGAATAGGTGCCAAAAAAATACACACAAATAGAAGAGAATGCTATTGGAGTGGAGAGATGAGAGACTGAGATATGGAGAAAAATAAAAATAAAAGGAAAAGGTAAAAGAAAAAAATGAATTTATTGAGAAATTGGAAATGAAGAAAGACAAAATGGGAAAAAGAGTGAGAATAAAACAATACAAAGAAACAAAAAAAAAAAAAGAAAAAGAAAAGAAAAAAGAAATGCCCCCAGGGATGTCACTGTGCGTCTGTACAGAGTAAGGGAGTATCTCCCAAGCTGCGTGGGACTGCCTGGCCAGAAGGGGCTCCCAGTCCAAGAAAAGGAAAAGAAAACAATCAAACAATCAAATGAAAACAGAACAAGTCAGAACAAAGAAAGAAAGAAAGAAAAAGCCCCTTGGTTCCCACCAGCACAGCAGCATGGGCCGGGAATCAGTTCCATAGTTGATCGGTGCCTCACAGCCCTCCAGGAAGAAGCAAAGATGGCCAGGAGCCAGGTATTTGAGAGAAAGGAGGGAAAGGCAGTGAGAGGTAATCGAGAAATCTAATGAAGTGGAAAAAAGCAATAGCAGCAGCCAACAAATTGTACTCAGGGAGCCAGCCAGTGCAAGTGGGTGGAATCCAAGTGAAACTGGAGTGAAACCGGTGCTTCCTGGACAAGAGACTGTGGCTATGGGAAGCAGAGGAGGCCGAGTTGGGGGTGACAAAGGGTATGGGTTGAGAAAGTCTGTATGTTTGGTTACCGGTTGTTCTGTCTCCTGCTGGAAAATCCATCAAGCAGCTTTCTTGTACCCCCTGTTTGCCAATCTCTGATAGGAGTCCAAGATGGCGGATCCGTGCTGAGGTAGCTGATATGGGACCTCTGCATGTATCACTCCTTGCTCTCTGTTCTCGGTCAGTTTTTTATTCCATTCGGTGCTTAGCTGAGTTCTTTGTCTCTTCATTTGATGTTTAGGGTTTCAAGACTCATGTGTGACTGTGCTTGACTTAGTTTTTTGGATCTTTGTTGTGGAGGGACGGCGTGGTGTTTCTGACTATAGTGCCATGTTACCCGAACTCTTTTTTTTTTTTTAAATTAATTCAGATCTCTCCTTTAGGAATGTTCGTTATCTATATATTGCTCTATAACCCTCTGTTATTCTTATTTTTTTTCCTAATTTTTTTTCTCTCTACCTTTCTAAGAACTTCTCAAGTTTCTTCTTCATATTCACTCAATTTTCCTGAATTCCAGTGGTGCTCCTTATAGTAGTTTCAGAGTACATTTTAGTAGTGAATTCACAGCATTAGTTTTTTTGTATTCCTTCTTTGTCTCACAATGCCAGCTTTCATTCTCTCTTCTACTTCTTTCATCATGGATTTTGTTCTATCTTTTCAAATGTCTTGAATTCCTTTCTAAAATGTTCTTCTAGTTATCCTTAGAAAAATTTCAGACTTGTGTTCTTTATATTAATTGAGGTTCTTTTACGTCACTCAAGAAAATTGGATTCTTGCTAAATTAAGGAAGAAAGAATGCATTAAATGCTAGAAGTGACTCACAAAATTAGCAAGATCGGAAAAAGCCACAGTAACACGCCCATGGCAAAAATTATCTGTTACAGAAAACACAGAGAGGATCATTGAAGAACTGCTGACAGAAAACTTCCCCAATATCATGAAAGATGAAAAGATGGCCATCCATGAAGCTCAACAAACCCCATATAGGATAGACCCTAAAAGAAAATCACCAAAGCATATCGTAATCACACTCGCCAAATCCAAAGACAAACAAAGAATCGTGAGAGCAGCTCGTGAAAAACAAGAAGTCACATACGGAGAAGAAACAATAAGAGTAAGCTCAGAATATTCGGCAGAAACCATGCAGGCAAGAAGGCAATGGGATGACATATATAAAACCTTGAAAGAAAAAAATTTCCAGCCAAGAATAATATATCTTGCAAAACTCTCGTTCAAATATGATGGTGAAATTAGGACATTTCCAGATAAAAAGAAATTAAGGGAATATGTAAAAACCAAACAAACTTACAAGAATTATTAAAGGGAGTTCTTCAATCTGAGAACAAACAATTTCAGCTAAGAGGCTGAATCTAGGACACAGGATCATACCAGCCAGATACCAGTCTAGGAAAGGAACTCTCAAGGACTATCCAAAACCAAAGTAAATACAACATGGATTCAGAGTAGTAAATCAGTAAATGGCAACAACATCAGAACAATAAAATAGGGAATAAACAGTGCAGATATAGAACCTTCTAATGGAGAGGAAAGTAAGGCGATACCAAATAATAATAGATTGCTTCATACCTAGAAAGATAAGGGTAAATTTCATGGTAACCACAAAGAAAGTTGAAAAACATACTCATAAAAATAAAGAGGAAAAACATAAAGTCTCAGCAAAAACAAAACCTACAAAAACAAAAGAAATGAAAAAAAAAAAAAAATCCACAAGCAAAAGTAACTCAGCACAAGAGAGTAACAAAGAAAATGTCAGCACCACAAAAAAAGCACTACAAAATGACAGTGACAAACTCACATCTATCAATAATTACACTGCATGTAAATGGACTCAATGCACCTATAAAGAGATGGAGAGTGACAGAATGGATAAGAAAACAGGATCCATCAATATGCTGTCTACAAGAGACACACCTTAGAAACAAAGATGTGAATTTATTAAAAGTCAAAGGTTGGAGAAAAAAAAAATCAAGCTAACAACTACCAAAAAAGAGCAGGAGTGCCAACTCTAATCTCAGATGAAATAGACTTTAAAACAAAATCCACCATAAAAGAGAAAGAAGGGCACTATATAATGATTAAGGGGACAATCCATCATGAAGACATAACCATAGTAAACATCTACACACCCAATGACAGGGCTCCAAAATACATAAAACAGACTTTAACAACACTGAAAAGAGAAATTGACAGTTCCACAATAATAGTAGGAGACTTTAACACACCACTGTCAAAAAAGGACAGAACAACTAAAAAGAAACTCAGCAAAGATACAGAAGACCTGAAGGGCACAATCAGCCAACTTGACCTCATAGACATATATGGAACACCCCATCCAACCACTGCGAAGTACACATTCTTTTCCAATGCACATGGAATATTCTCCAGAATAGTCCACATCTTAGGCCACAGAGCAATCCTCAACAAGATCCAAAACGTTGAGATAATTCAAAGTATCTTCTCTGACCGCAATGCCATCAAGGTAGAAATTAACAATAGAAAGAGCAAGGAAAAAAATTCAATTACATGGAAACTGAATAATACCCTGTTTACACATCAGTGTGTAATAGAAGAAATCAGAGATGAAATAAAAAAATTCCTAGAATCAAATGAGAATGAAAATACATCATACCAGAACCTTTGGGAGACAGCAAAGGCAGTCCTCAGAGGACTATTTATACCAATAGATGCACACATCAAAAAAGAAGAAATGGACAAAATCAAAACATTAATGACACAACCCAAACAAACAGAAAGAGAACAGCAAAAAAAGCCCACAGCCACCGGAAGAAAAGAAATAATAAAGATCAGAGCAGAAATCAATGAAATAGAGAACAGAAAAGCAATAGAACGAATCAACAAAACCAAAATTTGAAAGAATCAACAAAATCGTCAAACCACTGGCCAGACTGACAAACGAAAAACAGGAGAGGATGCAAATAACCCAAATAAGAAATGAAATGGGTGACATTACAACAGACCCAACTGAAATACAAAGGATCATAACAGAACATTATGAAAAACTATACTCCAACAAATTTGAAAACCTAGAGGAAATGGATAAATTTCTAGAAACACACTACCTACCCAAACTACAACAAAGGGATGTTGAAAATCTGAACAAACCCAGAACAAGAGAAGAGATTGAAAAGGTAATAAAAATATTCCCAACAAAAAAAAGCCCAGGTCCAGATGGCTTCACTGGAGAATTCTACAAAACATTGACAGAAGAGCTTGTACCAGTTCTTCTCAAGCTATTTCAGAGCATAGAAGAGGAAGCAACACTTCCAAATTCATTCTATGAAGCCAGCATAACGCTGGTACCAAAACCAGGCAAAGACACCCCAAAAAAAGAAAATTATAGGCCAATATCTCTCATGAATATAACTGCAAAAATTCTCAACAAAATTCTAGCCAATAGAATTCACCATCATATCAAAAAAACAATACACCACGACCAAGTAGGATTCATACCAGGTATGAAAGGATGCTTCAACAATGAAAATCAATCAATGTAATCCACCACATAAATAAAAGGAAAGAAAAGAATCACATGATCATCTGAACTGACACAAAAAAGGCATTCGACAAAGTCCATCACCCATTCCTGATAAAAAACTCTCAATAAAATAGGTATAGAAGGGAAATTTCTCAACATAATAAAGGGCATCTATGCAAAACCAATGGCCAAGATCATTCTTAATGGAGAGAGGCTGAAAACATTCCCCTTGAAAACAGGAACAAGACAAGGATGCCCTTTATCACCACTCCTGTTTAACATTGTGATGGAAGTTCTAGCTAAAGCAATAAGGCAAGAAAAAGAAATAAAGGGCATCCAAATTGGTAATAAAGAAGTTAATCTGTCCCAGTTTGCAGATGATATGATACTATACATAGAAAACCCTAACGAATCCATGAGAAATCTTATGGAACTAATAGAAAGATTCATCAGAGTAGCAAGATACAAGATAAACACCCAAAAATCAGTTGGATTCCTATACACCAACAAGAAGAACGATGAAAGGAAATCAGGAAAACAATACCATTTATAATAGCCCCTAAAAAAATGAAATACTTAGGAATAAATCTAAGCAGGGATGTAAAAGACCTGTACAAATAAAACGACAAAACACTGCTGCAAGAAACCCAAAGGGATCTACATAAATGGAAAAACATACCATACTCATGGATAAGTAGACTCAACATTGTGAAAATGACAATTCTACCCAAAGCAATTTACAAATACAATGCAATCCTGATCCAAATACCAACAACATTCTCCAAAGAGATGGAAAAACTAATCATTAACTTTATATGGAAAGGGAACAAGTCCCGGATAAGTAAAGCACTTTTGAAGAAGAAGAATAAAGTTGGAGGACTCACACTTCCTGACCTCAGAACCTACTATACAGCTACAGTAGTCAAAACAGCCTGGTACTGGTACAACAACAGATACATTGACCAATGGAACAGAATTGAGAACCCAGATGTAAATCCATCTACCTGTGGTCACCTGATCTTCAACAAGGGTCCAAAGTCCATCAAATGGGGAAAAGACAATCTTTTTAACAAATGGTGCTGGCAAAACTGGATGTCCATCTGCAAAAAAATGAAACAGGACCGATACCTCACACCATATACCAAAACTGATTCAAAATGGATCAAAGAGCTAAATATAAAGCCAAAAACTGTAAAGTTAATTGAAGAAAAAATAGGATCAACGCTACAGGCCTTAATGCATGGCATTAACAGGATACAAACCATAACCATCAACGCACAAACCCCAGAAGATAAGCTAGATAAGTGGGATCTTCTAAAAATCAAACATCTATGCTCTTCAAAAGACTTCACCAAAAGAGTCAAAAGAGAACCTACAGACTGGGAAAAAATTTTTGGACAGTACAAGTCAGACAAAAGTCTAATCTCCATAATCTACAAGAAAATCCAACACCTCTACAACAAAAAGACAAATAATTCTATTAAAAAATGGCAAATGAAATGAACAGACACTTCACCAAAGAAGATATTCAAGCAGCCAAAAGACACATGAGGACATGCTCTAGATCACTAGCCATTAGAGAAATGCAAATTAAAAGCACAATGAGATACCACCTCACCCCGGCATTACTGGCACGAATCAAAAACTCTGGAAATAACAAATGCTGGAGAGGCTGTGGGGAGATTGGATCTCTTAAGCACTGCTGGTGGGAATGCAAAATGATACAACCATTTTGGAAAACGATATGGCGCTTCCTTAGAATTCTAGAAATAGAAATACCATAAGATCCAGCAATCCCACTCCTAGGAATATATCCTAGAGAAATAAGAGTCATCACACGAATAGATATATGCACACCTATGTTCATGGCAGCATTGTTTACAATAGCAAAACGATGGATACAACCTAGATGCCCAACAACAGACGAATGGATCAACAAACTGTGGTACATACACACAATGGAGTACTATGCAATGATAAAGAACAATGATGAATCTGTGAAGCATCTCATAACATGGATGAAATTGGAGGACATTATGCTGAGTGAAATAAGTCAATCACAAAATGAGAAATATTGTATGAGACCTCTATTGTAAAAACCCATGAAAAAGTTCTCACACAAAAAGTAACAATCTTTGTTGGTTACCAGGGATGGGAGTGGTGGGCGGGGGGAAATACTAAGTAAGCAATAGATAAGTGGTATCTTGGGTGAAGAGTTTGACAGTATACAGTACTGGGGAAACCAGCACACCTTGTACAAGGAAAGGTCATGGAAGTCCCCTAAACACATCCAAACCCCCTGAGGGATTGAATTGCTAGGTGGAGGGCTATGGGGACCATGGTCTCCGGGAACATCTAGCTGAATTGGCATAACACAGTTTATAAGGACAATGCTCTACATTCTACCTTGGTGAGTAGTGTCTGGGGTCTTAAAAGCCTGTGAGCAGCTATCTAAGATACTCCACTGCTCTCATCCCTTCGGGAGCAAGGGAGAATGAAGAGAACAGGATAGAAGGAAAAGATTAGTCCAAAGGACTAATGGACGACAGCTAGCAAGGCCTCCTGAGTCCAGTACAGCTAGATGGTGCCTGGCTACCACCATTGACTGCTGTGACTGGGATCACAACAGAGGATTCTGGACAGAGCTGAGAAGGATGTAGAACAAAATTCTAACTCACAAAATATGACCAGATTTACTGGCCTAAAGGAGACTGGAGAAGCCCCGAGATTATGGCCCCCAGACACCTTTTTAGCTCAGTGGTGAAGTCACTTCCGAGGTTCACCGTTCAGCCGGGGAGTGGACAGCCCCATAAAACCAAATGGGACTAATGAGGCACAGTCCAGGGACAAGGGCTAGAAGGCAGAAGGGAACAGGAAAGCTGGTGATAGGGAACCCAAGGATGAGTAAGGATAGTGTTGATTTGTTGTTAGGTTGTTAACCATTGTCATAGGGCAAGATGGGTACTAACTGTTTAATGAGAAACTATTTTGTTCTGTAAGCGTTCATCTGAAGTGAGAATAGCAGCACAATTGGAAGGGCGTAGTCGATGTCACTGAACTGTGCATGTAGAAATTTTTGAAATGGTGTATCTTTGGCTATGTATATTTTCACCAAAAAAAAAAAAAAAGGGGTCGAGAAGGGAGAGGGTTGACATGTCGTGGGGTTGTTAACCAATGTCATAAAACAATACGTGTACTGCTGTTTCCTGAGAAACTATTTGTTCTGTAAACTTCACCTGAAGTACAATTTAAAAAAGAAAACTGATCTAAAATGTGTGGAAAGAATAAATAAATAAATAAAGTTCTGGTTCTTCTTAATATTTAAAAAAAAAAAAAATTATCTGTTACTCCAACCTTTTTGAAGACTGAAATGCCAGGCAAGTGTATCTATTTTAATAGAGTCCAATATCTGTCTCTTGGCTAAGGACCAGCCATACCCCAAACACAGTCTCAACATACTGTCTTGAATGGAAAAGGATCAATTCCTCATATGTGAAGGGTAACTGTCACGAAGGGCAATGGATTCTTGGTCGTCAAACCCAACAAATACCTATTAAAATCTTCCTCAATCTTCAGGATGATATTTCTTTCTCATTGTTCCGATGCACATTTTCATAAGTGTCTTGCTTTAGTTTTTGCTGTTGTTTATTTATTCTGGAGTAAGGGGAGAATTCTGCAGACCCAGTGATTGCCAATAGACATCATGAAAGGCTTTCCCTTGTATATTAAGCCCAGTTCTTTGGTAGTCTAATCCAGCAGAGTGTATGAAAATACAAAATCCCAAGGATATACTGCTTTATGGCTTAAAAAATACCTCTTTTCCTTTCCATTCTTTGACCAATGTACAGTAATTAAACCTGCCAAGCTGCACGGGGACATAGCCGTTCCACCATACGCTTCCCATTTTATTGTTCTGGAGGAGTTGAAACAGTCTAGTGAGTGTAATAGGGTGTTCTGTTGGGATACATTCATGTGGCCGTCTCTTTTAGCAGTGGGACTCTTGACTACATTTCTGATTAGTACGGGTGGGCTTACTGAGCCAAGATACAGGTTGAAGAGAATCCCAACTACAAGAATCTTCCTAGCTTCTTTCAGGCTGATGAGTTTGCTTACTTTCTGTTAGAAAATCTTATGTCAGGTGCTAATAATGAACCAGAATTCACTCTATAGATTTCGTATTAAAAACAAAAAACAAAACCCATTGCTGTCCAGTCGAGTCTGACTCACAGCAACCATATAGGAGAGAGTAGAACTGCCCCAAGGCTGTAAATCTTTATGGAAGCAGACTGCCACATCTTTTTCTTGCAGAACGGCTGGTGGGTTTGAACCACTGACCTTTTGGTTAGTAGACAAGTGCTTAACCATTGTGCCACTAGGACTCCTAGGTTTTGTACTAGTATCCCTTTTTTCAAGATGCTGACAGTAGGTTAACTGTATGTCTTATTTTTTAGTGTTATTATTTTTATCTCTTTCAATATTTTTATAGATGTTTAATCAAAAAATTGGAATAGATTGTATCAGTAACTGCCAACGAATTTGAACTGAGTATGCATTTATCGTAGTTCCATTTATTAAAGTAGGTAACATAATTAAACACTGTATGTTTGAAAAGTCTCCTGTTTATTTTCTGTGCCAATTAGCGGTAGATTCAGAATTGGCAAAGGAAGGTTGGAAATTAAAAAGTTTCTATATGGAAATCTTTTTGGTAAGTATACTTCTTCTCTAGAGAATGCTTATGCTGGTTCATTTACCAAACATTTAGTCAGGTCCGTGATCAGCTCTGCTGGCGGCATGAGCATCATCTATTAAAAAAAAAAAAGGAGATTGGACTCCATTTAGGACAGACTTTTTTTTTTTTTAAGTAAGGATTTGTTTTATGTACATTCATACAACTACCTCAATCAAAGGGTGTGCTTGTGCCACTGTCTTCCTTGTGTTGTTGTTAATTGCCATGAAGTCAATTCTGACTCATGGTGACCATATGAGTGCAGAGTAGACTGCTCCATAGGCTTTTCAAGTCTGAGAACTTTTGGAAGCAGATCACCAGGCCTGTCTTCCAAGATGCATCTCAGTGGGTTTGAACTGCCAGCCTTTGGCTAGTAGTCAAGCACTTAACTATTTGCCCCACCCAGGAATTTTGTCTTCCTGTAATGTATTAAAATCTGTTCTATTTACCATATTTTTACACATATAACACACATCTTCTACATTTGTTTGCCACCTGCTCCCTCCCCCCATGAGGTGTTTTTGGGGAAAAAAAAAAAAAAAAGGTAGCATAACACACTTACGGAAATTCCTTGAAGCAGGAGAGAGCGACTGGCAAAGAAATGTAGAAGGCGTACGTTATTTGCATAAATAAATGGTAATAATAGAAGTCTGATGATGTGTTTTTTTCTCATAAGTATAAATTTTTTTTCTTATAAGTATAAATTTTCATAGAGGTTTCACCATATTCAGGGCTGCTTATAAAAATGCTACTAAAAGGGCAAAAACAAGGCTGGCACACTCATGCCAAGATGGATGAGAGAACAGCAAATGAGCAAAGTGAAAACGCAGGGTTTTGTGTTTTCCTTGACTATATATAAGTTTCTAATATAATTTGTTCCAGGGCTGAGGACAATCAGAATCTATATCTCTAAACTCTTTGACTGAAGTAAGCTCTAAGCAAAGAAAGAGACAAGGTGTACCTCAGAGGAAAATTTAAAGCATTCATCAAAATTAAGCCACATGAATAAGTAAAGCTAGACAAAAGGAAGAGAGAAAATACATTTCATTTTTATCTTTTTATCCAAGTTTTAAGTCAAATACATGGAAAGAAACTCAGTGTATTTCATTTTTGATGTTTTGAAGTCTTTTCTTGAAACTTCAAATTATTGCTTTGCATCTTAACATCAAGCTCTGAAAGAAATTGTTTATTTTCAAAGTTTTTTTTTTCCTGACAAAGAAAAATAAAACCTGATAGGCCGATGACAAAAACCAATGTTCCTTCCTATAGAGGAATGTGTCAAAATGCTCCTAAGTACAAAAGTGACCGTCAAAGAGCAATTTATTGAAAAAAAAAAATCCCATTGTGGCAGTAGACTTATCATGTTGGAAGGCTAATTAGGTAGGAACCATATTGGATACCTCTTCTTTCTTCTGCACCATAATAAATGATAAAGTAATAGACATCTGACTTACCTCAATGGGAAGACGAGCTACAGCTCCCTGAGGGTTTTTCTGAGAGTTGATTGACATCTGACAGTGACTCCCTAATCCCTTCTTTCTAAATAATAACTTCCTGTGACTCCGGATTTTGACCCTGTATTTGTCTGCTTTGTGTGAGTTTCTTAATAGAAAGATGCTATCAAGTAAGTGTGTGATATGGGAGTCGGCTCACAAAGACAAGGTTACACAGGATTTGTTTAGCCATGTGTTTCCATAAAATCTACAACCATAATACTCAAAGTGATAAGGTTGATTTTTTTTTAAGGAAAGTGTCTCATTTGTTATTTTGTCAAAACTCTTGAAAATGTATGTGTTCTAAGTTCAAGTTAAATTAAAGGAATCCTTTTTACTTTCATAATTATTATTATTAAATTATTTCAAATGGCTTTTGAAAATCCTGTGCTTCATTGAGAAACATTCCTTTGGCCATGGTGCATCGGGGGTGGGGGGTGGAGCTCTATTTTAAAAGGGAATGAATTGAAAATACTGAATCCTAAATCATAAAATCTAAGATTAGAAACAACCTTTGAGATCATCAGTCCAGTCTCTTCCTGAAAATAATCAGCTGGCCTCACTTGAGCATTTCTAGTGATTAGAAACTCATTATGTTTTAGAGTCTTTCTCTTTGGGGAAATTCCTGGAAGTTCTTTTGTATCTTGAGATTAAACCAGCATACTGTAATTTCTGCATCTCAGAGAAATACAAAGAAAATGATTAATCATTTTATGTAAAATAGTGGTTATTTTAGGCTTCTTAGCATATCTGAAGAAAGTTTTCACACATCCCCTCAGCTACCTCTCCAAGGTTAAACATATTCACTTACTCCAACCATTTCTTACAAGACAAGATTTTCAGAGTTTTTGCCAGACTGGAGCCCTGGTGGTGCAGTGGTTAAGAGCTCAGCTGCTAACCCAAATGTTGGCAGTTTGAATCCACCAGCCACTCCATGGAAAGCCTATGGGACAATTCTACTCTGTCCTATAAGGGCGCTAAGCGTTGGAATCGACTTGACCGCAATGGTTTTTTTTTCTCCTTTGGACGAAATCATAACCTCTCTCTATAACATTTAGTTTGGTTTCTGCTGTGTAGTTAGACCTGAATGATTCTCAACCCTCCTGTGGCAATAGAACCTTCTGGGGAACTTTGAAAAGTTTCACTTCAGTTGCAGACATTTGGTTTAAGATGATACGGGTCGGAGCCTGGGCATCAGCATTTTCTTAGGTAGGACCTAGTGTATTGAATCACCTGGGGCCCAGAGATTTAGGGTAGAGGATGCAGCTAGGTAATTAATGTAGGATCTGGGACAACTGAGTATGCAGAAAGTATATCTAAGCATTTGAGAAGTTAATATTTACCATTTATCAAATGCTTACTCAATGCCAGTCATCAGGTTGTATGTGAATTCATTTAAACATAATATTAATACTTACAGATGAGAACCTGTGAAGTCTGAGGAACAGTCCACAAGATTGCCCTCACTTCTGGTACCAACTACAAGTTTGTGGGTCCCCAAGACCACCATTAGATTCAATAATTTACTAGAAGGACTCACAGAATTCACGGAAAGCTGTTATTCTCACGATTACAGTTTATTACAGCTAAAGGATGCAGACTAAAATCATCCAAGGAAAGAGATGCATAGAACAGAGTCCAGGAAATTTCCAAATTTGGAGCTTCCAGTTGTCCTTTCCTGTGGAGTCTGGACAGAGTTACTTTTTTGGTATTGATGCAAATATGCAGAGGGTATTGTCAATCTGGGAAACTGACCGGAGTCTTGGTGTCCAGAGTTTTTACAGAGGCTAAATCACATAACATGGTTGACTGCTTGTGTGGCTGACCTTTAGTCTCCAGCCTCTAGAGACAGAACTGATAGCTTTAGTTGCCAGCTCTTCCAGAGGTAGAGAAGATACTGTGCAGCAGAAAGCCCCCACTATAAACCACAATGTTAAATTGTCTGGTGTGATTGAGGGTCTCAGGTAAGCAAAGACACTCTTATCGGGTAAGGTATTTCAAGGGCCTAGAGATCACCTCCTGGTGGCTGAGGACAAAAGTCCTCTCATTCTCTTTGGCAAGGTTGAATTTACTACACAGAACCTGAGGCTCAGAGCAACTAAGTAATATGACTGTCATGATAATGCAAGAAACAAGAAGCAAGGGAATTACATGCCAGGTTATTTGACCCTAAAGATCTATCTCCTGTTACCATATCTGGCCCTATTGGACAAGGACCTGAAAATGGAAATGGTGGCTGTTGGGTACAATGGTCAGTTGTTCTTAGGCTGCTGGCAGGTCTAGTGTGGGTGATAGCTGGGTAGAGGTCCTTGGCTATCCAGATCACTTGGGGCCTGGGGCTTAGGTAGTCCCAGGTAGGATGAGTCTCTCCCATTATTGGCCCTGCTTTTCATCTTTGTCCAAGGAATGTCCTGAGTACAGGAGGTAAAGCTAGAGATGGAGAGTATTTTCTTTAATGAGGCCCGATGGCCTTAAGGGTAGACACGTTTAAGGCAGTGGAAGCCAGTAGGCGGTAGTGAAAGCCCCCATCCTGACCTTCACCTTCACTCTTTTTCTACTTTTAAAAGCAGAGTAGCAGACCTTTCTCCAAGAAGTATGTGAGAAATACAAAATTAGGGATGGCACCTCAAACCAAACTGATCTTGTCTGACATACTGACTGCTCCATTCTGAATGTTTATTCCCAATACACTTACAGAGTTAAAGAAGTGACAGCTTGGCACATATAAACCAATCATGTTAAATACTATTCATCTCAGTCTGATCATCCTTGGAAACACCCTGTCCACCCCATACAAACCGCTTCCTTGGGACACATCGGTCTCCATCGACAGTATCTCAGAAGCCCTGTGCAGGTCCCCATGGAGTCATCTTAGTAGTAATGAGAAAGCTTAGATACCTTGGGGGGCATTTCCTATTATTTTATTTTATAATCTCACTTTTATAAAACACGTCTTTGTTTTCTAGTTTAATCTCTGTTTGATTTTCAGGTGATTACTCCAGCCTATGGACTTGTAAGCATTCAGTGACTGGGTAAAATTTCTGCCTGTTACTTATAAATATTAGTACTGACAGGTGACAAATAGGTAGTGACATTTTTATAAAATATTTCTGTGCTTCTAAATCTGTCATAGGGACAGACTTGGTCCAGATTAAGCATATACCTTCTTCGAATTTTAGTCACGGACAATGTGTGTTGCTTTCTCAAGAGTTTGTTCGTTGGTTATTTTCACTGGGTTTTCTGAGAAGCAGATTTTGAGTGAGTGATTTGAGTGCAAGCAGATATTGTAAGGTGCAAGGGCCACTGACACGGGGAAGAGGAACTGATACAGGACAGGGTAAGCAGAAAATAACAGTGAATTATTAAGCTGCTCCCGCCGTGGGATAGCTTAATTGGATAGAGAAACTACAGAAAGTAGCACAGAACACAAGCCTTAGAATTATCCTGCCAAGGGGCAAAGGCAATGGGGTATTTATACCACCACATCCTGTCAGTCATTGGTGAGGCCTGTCTTTGGCATTTCTCAGGCTCCACTCTCCTTTATAGATACAGATGCTGGCTATTGGGCAGTAAGCCACAGAGGAGACCCCACGCACATTACAGGGATAGGAATCTGCAGGACTGGTTTTTCGAGTTGTTTGTTTTATTTTGTTTTGATATCCCCCCTACAAAGTTACATTGCTCTTAAGAAAATCTCCGGCTCATTAACTTCCAACAACATTGGGAACAAACGGACCAGTACTGTTATTTTCCATTTTTAAACAGATCAGAGCCAGAGGAATGAATTGTTTGAAACAGACTAATAGAGGAAATAATACTAGTAACAATAGTAGCTGTTGTTTATTGAGAATATACTATATGCCAGGCCCTGTTCTAAGAATTATCTCATTTATTCTTACAGGTAATTTTAGGATTAGGATTTTAAAATGAAGCAGCAGGTCCAGAGATTTTAAGTAGCTTACAGGAGTCACAGGGTTGTTAAGTTAGTGTTGGAGCCAAGCCCTGAACAGGCTATGTTCTGAGAAGAGCAGTTTGTGGTTCTCTGAGGACAAAGTGTCCATCAGAGTTAGGTCGGAGTGCCTGTTTTCTTGCTTCATGCTTGGAAAATTCCCTTCTTTTTGAATTTAGCAATACCACACTCACAGTCCACCTACGATGCATTTTCACCTCCGGCTTTGGAGACTCTTGTGGGAATTGGCAATTCTCTTTGAAGTCACAGATTGGTGATATTTGAATAAATCTAGCAGAGGGTGGAAGAACATAAAACAGTGGACTGCTTAATGATGGCGATTGGAACAGGACAGGGGAACCCACATGCTGAATTGGCAGCTCAGTCCCTCATGGTGGTAGATGCGGAACCAGTGTTCATGACAGAAAGCAAAACAATAAAGCAAATGCCTATTTTACAGGATACTTTTTTTAAAATCATAACTATACATTTTCCACAATCCCAGTCAGAGTTCTTGGTTCCAATCACAGCATCACTTGGCAGTGATAGATAAAAAAAGATCATGTACAAGACTAGACTGTACAATCTTCTCTGCTCTCTATCCTTCCCTCGTTTTCCTTCTTAGCATTTCGGAATCCAGTGGGCATCCTCTTGACCCCAGACCCTAAACATGTATATTGGGGGCAGCTGCCAAGGGAATAGACAAGACACAGCAGATGTGGCAACAGCTGGAGTAGACTCAGTCCATTTTGAAATTGCTGTTCAAGTAAGACTCAGCAAACAGCTCACAGACCTCATGACGTATTACTTTGTTAGTTAAAAGGATAAGGAATTTGTACTTGAATTAGGAAGTCTTATAAATTTTTTAAAAAAATATAATGTTTTGATCAGAAATACTAGATTTAATATGAGGGTGTCCTAGTATGCCTAGTACATAAGCCATATGTAATTGTATAAATAGACCAGGTCTTCAGTTGTTGACTGTGCCAGTAAAGATTTTTCTAGATAGAAAGTTAGCCTTTTACGTCCTCAGCCTCTATATCAATAGAAATTGAGCCATGAGGACTAAGCCTGGGTGTGATTCAAACCTGAGATCTTCCCTTTTAATTGCTCTGTGGTTCAGCCCTTATTAGGTGTCATCCAGTCAGTTTTGAGTCATAGGGACCTTATTTATAACAGAACAAAATGTTCCCTGGTCCTGTGCCATCCTCACAACCATGCTATGTTTGTCAGTCCATCTTATTGAGGGTCTTTCTCTTTTTTGCTGACCCTTTACTAGTTCAGCCCAGCTATCTGAATTTTAAAAGCCTACCCAGGTAGTTCTTATGTACAACCCATGTTTGAGAACCACTGAATTAGAAAGATTTCCTGGGGGCAGTCATGATGCTGGGTTGATGATGAAATTTGTAATCATCTCTCCTTTGACAGAAGACTGAAGAAGAATTGATGCATTTGAATTATGGTGTGGGCAAAGAACATTGAATATACCATGGACTGCCAAAAGAATGAGCAAATCTGTGTTGGAAGAAGTACAGCCAGAATGCTCCTTAGACGAGAAGATGGCGAGACTTTGTCTCACATACTTGGGACAAGTCCCTGGAGAAGAACATGCTTGGGAAAGTACAGGATCAGCAAAAAATAGGAAGACCCTCAACAAGCTGGACTGACACAGTGGATACAACAATGGACTCAAACATAGCAATGATTGTGAGGATGGCACACAACAGGGCAGTGTTTCATTCTGTTATACATAGCGTCACCATGTGTTGGAACCAACTTGATGGCATCTAACAACAACAACAACTCATCTGATCATTAGGTTTGTCTACATCAACATGAGGTGAGGATAAGCAGAAGGAGAAAGGAGACTAAGGAGAAAGAGAGACTTGGGTTCAAAAGCTGTTAGCTTCACTTACTATCTGTATGACGTTGGACAAAGTACTTAAAAGTTCTTGCTTCAGTGTCCTTACTTTTAAAATAATGATAATAACAGTGCCTCTCTATCAGGTTGTTGTTAAAATTAAATGAAATAGTTCATCTAAATTGCTTAGCAAGGGGCAAGATGGCGCTCTAGGCAGAAACACCACGCCGTCCCTCCATAGCAAAGATCCGAAAAACTAAGCCTAACAGAGAATCAACAATCCTGAAACCCTAGAACACCAAATGAAGAGATAAAGAACTCAGCCAAACACCAAACGGAGTGAGAATACTAAAAGAGAACGGAGAACGAGGAGAGACTCAGGCAGAGATTCCTTACCAGCTAACGCAGCGCGGATCCACCATCTTGGATTCCTATAGGAGACCAGCAAACGGGAGAGCAGCCTTGCAGAGCATCTGGTCGGAGACAGAACGACCGGTAAACTGTGGTGCGCGCTCTCCCACCACCCACCCCTCTCCGCCTCAGCTGGGGATCCCCTGCTCTCCGTGGCCAGGGTCCCTGAGCTGGGGGGCGCCGGTGCTTGGATTCCGCGCGCCCGGGCTGGAGGCTTTCTGGGAGCCGTTTGCTGGCACCTAGCGAACCTTTTTCTGCTGCCTCCCCCTCCTTTTGCCTGGGTGCCTGGTTCCGAGTGCTGTCTCTGCTCTCTCCTGCGGGGCTGTAGGGCTGCGTGCGGGCGTGTGGCTGTTTCTAGGTCTGGGCTCCCGCGTGGGTGGGATCCCGGGGCCTTTGTTCGTTCGCCCCTCTGCTTTCCGTGGCCGGAGTCCCTGAGCAGGGGGGCGCCGGTGCTTGGATTCCGCGCGCCCGGGCTGGAGGCTTTCTGGGAGCCGTTTGCTGGCACCTAGCGAAGCTTTTCCTGCCGCCTCCCCCTCCTTTTGCCTGGGTGCCTGGTTCCGAGTGCCGTCTCTGCTCTCTCCTGCGGGGCTGTAGGGCTGCGTGCGGGCGTGTGGCTGTTTCTAGGTCTGGGCTCCCGCGTGGGTGGGATCCCGGGGCCTTTGTTCGTTGGCCCCTCTGCTTTCCGTGGCCGGAGTCCCTGAGCTGGGGGGCGCTGGTGCTTGGAGTCCGTGCGCCCGGGCTGGGGGCTTTCTGGGAGCCGTTTGCTGGCCGCTAGCGAGCCTTTTTCTGCCGCCTCCCCCTCCTTTTGCCTGAGTGCCTGGTTCCGAGTGCCGTCTCTGCTCTCTCCTGCGGGGCTGTAGGGCTGCGTTCGGGCGTGTGGCTGTTTCCAGGTCTGGGCTCCCGCGCGGGTGGGATCCTGGGGCCTTTGTTCGTTGGCCCCTCTGCTCCCCGTGGCCACGGTCACTTAACCCCGAGACTACCGGCTTCTTGGAATTCACGCCCCTGAGTGGGGGCTCTCTGGGTCCCATTTGTAGGCACTGACTGCTGGTGTTGACCTTTTTTTTTTTTCTCAATTTTATTTTTCTTCCTTTTTTGATTAGTTTTGTCATCTTTTACCTCTTTTTCCCTTTTGTCTTTCTTCATTGCTTAATTTCTCGTCTCTCTATCTCTTCCTTCTCTTTCTGATCCCTGAATACCAGGCGATGTATGCCTTTGTACCTTCTGGCCAGGCTGAGCTGTGAAAATTGAGACCGACTCCCCCAGACCTCATAGCTGCATCGGTGGGATCCCTGGGAACTGTGCAGTTCTTTAACTTTTCTGATTTTTATCTGGTCATTCTTTCCTTTTCTTTCTCTTCCCCCTTCTGGTTTCCTCCATCCCATAGTCTCTCATCCGTACATTCCAACGACAAGCTCCCCTAGCATTCTTTTATGTTTGTACGCTTTTTGCTCCTCCTCCTCTCTCCCATATCCAGCTTAGCTTCACACATAACCATCTTCCCGCTGCACCCTACCTACCTGCACCGTGCACTAGACATCACATCACCAAGCGGTGCAGGCACGCCCTATTGGAACCTGCCCAGCACTGACTACCGACCGTCCTGGTGGCTGCGGTGAGTGCCACAAGCAACCCATCCCAGTGGCTCCTCCTCAACTAGATCTGCCCAGCTGTACCACAAGAACGAAAAAAAAAAAAAAATCTACAATCAATAAACGAGAGAAATATCTACTGAATGCCCCGAAAACAGCAAACAATATCAAAACATTTACAAAAACAAGACAAGATGGCTCCAATAGGCGTCCAAATTAAAACACCAGATAACTCTCCTGTGGAAGAAAATGCGCTAGAAGTACCTGCTACGGAACTCAAATCACTAATACTCAGAATTTTCCAAGAACTGAGGCAAAAAGCTGACAAACATGAGGAAAAAATAGACAAATTTATGGAAAATACAGACAAAAAATTGGAAGAATTCAGGAAGATGATGCAAGAACAAAATGCCAAAATAAATTCACAACTCGAAATTATACAAAAACAACAATTAGAAATCCAAAAGATAAACAACAAGATTTCAGAAATGGACGGTGTCATAGAAGGGCTGAGAAGTAGATTTGAAACCATGGAAGACAGGATCAGTGGAACTGAAGACAAACACTTGGATACAACTCTGTTGCAGGAAAACTCAGAAAAAAGAACAAAGAAAAATGAAGAGACCATGAGAGTTATGTGGGACACAATTAAAAGCAAAAACTTACGAGTGATTGGCATACCAGAACAGGGGGAGAAAACAGAAAACACAGAGAGGATCATTGAGGAACTGCTGACAGAAAACTTTCCCAATATCATGAAAGATGAAAAGCTGGTCATCGAAGAAGCTCAACGAACCCCATATAGAAGAGACCCCAAAAGAAAATCACCAAGACATATCATATTCACACTCGCTAAAACTAAAGACAAACAAAGAATCCTGAGAGCAGCTCGTGAAAAACAAGAAGTCACATACAGAGGAGAAACAATAAGACTAAGCTCAGATTATTCAGCAGAAACCATGCAGGCAAGAAGGCAATGGGATGACATATATAAAATCTTGAAAGAAAAAAATTGTCAGCCAAGAATAATATGTCCTGCAAAACTCTCATTCAGATTTGATGGTGAAATTAGGTCATTTCCAGATAAACAGAAACTAAAGGAATATGCAAAAGTCAAACCAAACTTACAAGAATTATTAAAGGGAGTTCTTCGATCTGAGGACAAACAGCTTAAGCCCTCAGGCAGGACCTAGGACCTAGGACGCAGGTTAACATGAACCAGATACCATTCTAGGAACTGAACTACAGACGACTTTCCAAAAACAAAAGACATACAACAGGGAATCAGAGAAATCAATCAAAGGATGACAACAACATCAAAACAATGAAAGAGGGAACAAACGGCATAGGTATAGAACCTTCTAAAGGAGAAGAAGGCAAGGCGATACCAAGTAACGGTAGACTGCTTCAAAATTATAAAGATAAGGGTAAAATTCATGGTAACCACAAAAAAAGTTAACAAACCAACTCATAAAAATAAAGACGAAAAACATAAAGTCTCAACAAAAACAAAACCTACAAAAACAAAAGAAATGAACACAAAATCCACAAACAAAAGGAACTCAGCACAAGAGAGTAAGAAGAACAAAGAAAACTTCAGCATCACAAAAAAAAGCACTACAAAATGACAGCAACAAACTCACATCTATCAATAATTACACTGAACGTAAATGGACTCAATGCACCCATAAAGCGACGGAGAGTGGCAGAATGGATAAGAAAACAGGATCCATCTATTTGCTGTCTACAAGAGACACATCTTAGAAACAAAGATGTGAATTTATTAAAAATCAAAGGTTGGAAAAAAATATATCAAGCTAACAACTATCAAAAAAGAGCAGGAGTGGCAATTCTAATCTCAGATAAAATAGACTTTAAAACAAAATCTACCATAAAAGACAAAGAAGGACACTATATAATGATTAAGGGGATGATCCATCATGAAGACATAACCATAATAAATATCTATGCACCCAATGACAGGGCTCCAAAATACATAAAAAAAACTCTAACAGCACTGAAAAGAGAAATTGACAGTTCCACAATAATAGTAGGAGACTTCAACACACCACTCTCAGTAAAGGACAGAACAACTAAAAAGAAACTCAGCAAAGATACAGAAGACCTAAAGGACACAATCAGCCAACTGGACCTCATAGACATATATAGAACAATCCATCCAACCGCTGCAAAGTACACATTCTTTTCCAATGCACATGGAACGTTCTCCAGAATAGACCACATCTTAGGCCACAGAGCAATCCTCAACAAGATCCAAAATGCTGAGATAATTCACAGTATCTTCTCTGACCACAATGCCATCAAGGTAGAAATTAACACTAGAAAGAGCAAGGAAAAAAAATCAAACACATGGAAACTGAATAATAATCTGCTTACACATCAATGGGTAATAGAAGAAATCAGAGATGGAATTAAAAAATTCCTAGAATCAAATGAAAATGAAAACACATCATACCAATACCTTTGGGACACAGCAAAGGCAGTCCTCAGAGGACAATTTATAGCAATAGATGCACATATCAAAAAAGAAGAAAGGGACAAAATCAAAACATTAACTACAGAACTCAAACAAATAGAAAGAGAACAACAAAAAAAGCCTACAACCACCGGAAGAAAGGAAATAGTAAAGATCAGAGCAGAAATCAATGAAACAGACAACAGAAAAACAATAGAAAGAATCAACAAAACCAGAAGTTGGTTCTTTGAAAGAATCCACAAAATCGACAAACCACTGGCCAGACTGACAAAAGAAAAACAGCAGAGGGCACAAATAACCCAAATAAGAAATGAAATGGGGGACATTACAACAGACCCAACTGAAATAAAAAGGATTATAACAGAATATTATGAAAAACTATATTCCAACAAATTTGAAAACCTAGAGGAAATGGATAAATTTCTAGAAACATACGGCCTACCCAAACTACAACAAAGTGATATTGAAAATCTGAACAGACCCATAACAAGAGAAGAGATTGAAAAGGTAATAAAAAAATCCCAACCAAAAAAAGCCCTGGCCCAGATGGCTTCACTGGAGAATTCTACAAAACATTTACAGAAGAGCTCGTACCAGTTCTACTCAAGTTATTTCAGAGCATAGAAGAGGAAGCAACACTTCCAAATTCATTCTATGAAGCCAGCATAACGCTGATACCAAAACCAGGCAAAGACATCACAAAAAAAGAAAATTACAGACCAATATCTCTCATGAATATAGATGCAAAAATTCTGAACAAAATTCTAGCCAATAGAATTCAGTATCATATCAAAAAAATAATACACCACGACCAAGTAGGATTCATACCAGGTATGCAAGGATGGTTTAACATTAGAAAATCCATCAACGTAATCCACCACATAAATAAAAGGAAAGAAAAAAATCACATGATTATCTCAACTGATGCAGAAAAGGCATTTGACAAAGTCCAACACCCATTCCTGATAAAAGCTCTCAATAAAATAGGTATAGAAGGGAAATTTCTCAACATAATAAAGGGCATCTATGCAAAACCAACAGCCAACATCATTCTTAATGGAGAAAGGCTGAAAACATTCCCCCTGAAAACAGGAACAAGACAAGGATGCCCTTTATCACCACTCCTATTTAACATTGTGCTGGAAGTTCTAGCTAGAGCAGTAAGGCAAGAGAAAGAAATAAAGGGCATCCAAATTGGTAATGAAGAAGTTAAACTCTCCCTGTTTGCAGATGATACGATACTATACATAGAAAACCCTAAAGACTCCACGAGAAATTTACTGGAAGTAATAGAAAGATTCAGCAGAGTAGCAGGATACAAGATAAACATAAAAAAATCAGTTAGATTCCTATACACCAGTAAAGAGAACGATGAAAAGGAGATCAGGAAATCAATACCATTTTCAATAGCCCCTAAAAAGATAAAATACTTAGGAATAAATCTGACCAGGAATATAAAAGACCTATACAAAGAAAACTACAAAACACTGCTGCATGAAACCCAAAGGGATCTACATAAATGGAAAAACATACCATGCTCATGGATAGGCAGACTCAACATTGTGAAAATGGCAATTCTACCTAAAGCAATCTACAAATACAATGCAATTCCGATAGACATACCAACAACATTCTTCAAAGAGATGGAAAAACTAATTATTATCTTTATATGGAAAGGGAAGAAACCCCGAATAAGTAAAGCACTACTGAAGAAGAAGAATAAAGTTGGAGGACTCACACTACCTGACTTGAGAACCTACTATACAGCTACAGTACTCAAAACAGCCTGGTACTGGTACAACAACAGAGACATTGACCAATGGAACAGAATTGAGAACTCAGATGTAAATCCATCCACCTACGGTCACCTGATTTTTGACAAGGGCCCAAAATACATCAAATGGGGAAAAGACAGTCTTTTTAACAAATGGTGCTGGCAAAACTGGATATCCATTTGTAGAAAAATGAAACAGGACCCATACCTCACACCATATACAAAAACTACTTCAAAATGGATCAAAGACCTGAATATAAAGCCTCAAACTATAAAATTCATAGAAGAAAAAATAGGACCAACACTTCAGACCTTAATACATGGCATTAACAGGATACAAACCATAAACATCAACACAAAAAACCCAACAGATAAACTAGATAATTGGGATCTTCTAAAAATCAAACATCTATGCTCTTCAAAAGACTTCACCAAAAGAGTTAAAAGAGAACCTACAGACTGGGAAAAAATTTTTGGACAGTACAAGTCAGACAAAGGTCTAATCTCCATAATCTACAAGAAAATCCAACACCTCTACAACAAAAAGACAACCAATCCTATCAAAAAATGGGCAAAGGAAATGAACAGACACTTCACCAAGGAAGACATTCAAATGGCCAACAGACACATGAGGAAATGCTCGCGATCACTAGCCATTAGAGAAATGCAAATTAAAACCACAATGAGATACCATCTCACCCCGGCATTACTGGCACGAATCAAAAACACTGGAAATAACAAATGTTGGAGGGGCTGTGGGGAGACGGGAACTCTTATACACTGCTGGTGGGAATGCAAAATGATACAGCCATTTTGGAAAATGATATGGCGTTTCCTCAGAAAGCTAGAAATAGACGTACCATTCGATCCAGCAATCCCACTCCTAGGAATATATCCTAGAGAAATAAGAGTCATCACTCGAATAGACATATGCACACCTATGTTCATGGCAGCATTATTCACAATAGCAAAACGATGGAAACAACCTCGATGTCCATCAACAGACGAATGGATACACAAACTATGGTACATACACACAATGGAGTACTATGCAACGAGAAAGAACAATGAATCGTTGAACCATCTCATAACATGGATGAAACTGGAGGACATCATGCTGAGTGAAATAAGTCAATCACAAAAGGACAAATATTGTATGAGACCTCTATTGTAAAAACCCATGAAAATATTCACATGCAAAATGTAACAATCCTTGTTGGTTACCAGGGATGGGGGGGGGGGGAAATACTAAATAGGTAATAGGTAAGTAGTAACTTGGGTGAGAGATGAGATAGTACATAGTACAGGGGAAACTAACACAACCTGCACAAGGAAAGGTCATGGAGGCCCTATAGACACATCCAAACCCCCCGAGGGACTGAGTTGTTGGACGGAGGGCTCTGGGGACCATGATCTCGGGGAACATCTAGCTCAATTGGCATGACACTACTTATAAAGATAATGCTCTACATTCTACCTTGGGAGTAGTGTCTGGGGTCTTAAAAGCCTATGAGCGGCCATCTAAGATACTCCACTGATCTCATCCCTTCGGGAACAAGGGAGAACGAAGAGAACAGGATACAAGGAAAAGATTAGTCTGAAGGACTAATGGTCCACAGCTACCAAGGCCTCCACGGGACTGAGCCCAGTACAGCTGGATGGTGCCCGGCTACCACCAATGACTCCTATGACCAGGATCACAACAGAGGGTTCTGGGCAGAGCTGGAGTAGGATGTAGAGCATAATTTTAACTCCCAAAAAAAAAAAAAAAAAAAGAAGAAGACCAGATATACTGGCCTAAAGAATACTAGAGAAACCTCGAGAGTGTGGCCCCCAGACACCCTTTCAGCTCAGAGGTGAAGTTACCTTCAAGGTTCGATGTTAAGCCTGGGAATGGACACCCCAGTAAAACTAAATGGGACTAACGATGTACAGGAGTCCAGTGACAAGGGCCAGAAGGCAGAGGGAGAGTAGGAAACTTATGATAAGGAACACAAATTGAATAAGGACACTGTCAATGTATTGTGAGATTGTTGACCACTGCTATAGGGCAACATTTGTAGTAACTATTAAATGGGAGGCTGTTTTGTCCTGTAAGCCTTCATCTTGGGCGAGAATGGCAGCACAATTGGAAGAGCATAGTCAATATCACTTAAATGTGTAAGTAAAAAGTTTTGAAATGGTGTTTAAATAAAATAAAAATAAATAAATAAATAAATAAACAAATGAGAGTAAAGAGGTACAATAGTCCACTGACAAGGTCCAGAAGACAGAAGGGGACAAGGAAGCCCCCTGGTGATAGGGAACACAAGGTGGAGTAAGGATATTCTTGATGTGCTGTGAGATTGTTAACCATGGTCATAGGGCAACATGTGTAGTAACTGTTAAATGAAAAACTATTTTGTTCTGTAAGCCTTCATCTTAAGTGAGAATAACAGCACAGTTGGAAGAGCGTAGTCACTGTCACTGAACTGTGAATGTAGAAATTTTTGAAACAGTGTATCTTTGGCCATCTGTAATTTTCATCAAAAAAAAAGGTTGAGAATTTAGAGGCTTAATACGTTGTGGGGTTGTTAACCAATGTCAAAAAACAACATGTGTACTACTATTTCATGAGAAACTATTTGCTCTGTAAGCTTTCACCTGAAGTACAATAAAATATATATTAAAAAAAAAAAAAAAAAAAAAAAGAAAAGGATGGATCTAAGCTGCATCAATTGGTCCCAAGCACCTGGAGTAAAGAAGAACGAAGAACACAAAAGATACACAGAAAGTAGTAGCCCAAGAGACAGAAAGGGCCACATAAACCAGAGACTTCAACAGCCTGAGACCAGAAGAACTAGATGGTGCCCAGCCGCCACCAATGACTGTCCTGACAGGGAACACAACAGAGAGTCCCTGAGGAGTAAGAAGAAAGTGGGGTGCAGAACTCAAAGTCTAGTAAAAAGACCAGACCAGGTCTGACTGAGACTGGAGGAACCCCGGAAAGCATGGCCCCTGGATTCTCTATCAGCCCAGAACTAAAACAATTTCTGAGGCAAACTCTTCAAAGATTGGACTGGACTGTGGGGCATAAAATGATACTCATGAAGGTGTGCTTCTTAGCCCAAGTAGATACATGTGACTAAACAGGCAGCTTCTGTCTGGAGGTGAGATGAGAAGGCAGAGAGAGTCAGCAGCTCATTGAATGGACATGGGAAATCAGGGGTGGTAAGGAGGAGTGAGCTGTCACAGTAAGGGGAGAGCAATTAGGGTCAGATAACAACGTATGTATAAATTTTTGAATGTGACTAACTTGAACTGTAAACTTTCACTTACACTACAACAATAAACAAAAAAAAGAAATGGATGGAAATTCCAAAAAAAAAAAAAAAAAAAAAAAATTGCTTAGCAAAAAAACCTGGCATTTGATAAGTGCTCAATAAATGTTAGTTTCCTTCTGCCATTCTCCTTGGCCTTCTGTTTGGGCTAGCCACATTCTAAAATATGTGTGTGTGTGTGTGTGTATTTGTATTTTACATTTACACTTAAACTTACATTTATATTTAATGTTTACACTAAGCTTCTTAATAGAGCTTAGCTTGTGCTCTAGGCAAAAGAAAACTCTTTCTTAAAAACATTTTATTGTGTTTTCAGTGAAGGTTTAAACAGCAATTTAGGTTTCTTTTCAACAATTTCTACACAAATTGTTCAGTTACATAGTTTGCATTCTAACAATGTCAGAACATTCTCATTATTTCAGTTCTGCTTGTTCTGTTTTCATTTAACTAGTTTACCTTCCCCCTTACATTCTCACCCTTCTTTTAAAGTAATTGAATGGAGTTTCTCAATAATAAAGGCACCTCAGCTACTCAAGAAATTCCAAGGATTGTTTCTCAGGAATAAGAGCAAAGGCCAACACACACTGAATAAAGTTAGATTTTTGTACAAGATAAACTTGAAAGAAGATTTTGGTTAACAGATGATGTGTTACCGAAAGGGACTGCACAATTTCATAGTCACTGTGTCTCCACTGTGTCTCATCACTCCTGTTCAGCTGTTCTTTTTTTTTTTTCAATTTTCTTTTTATTGTACTTTAGATAAAGGTTTACAGAACAAATAATTTCTCGTTAAACAGTCAGTGCACGTGTTGTTTTATGACATTGGTAAACAACTCCACCACATGTCAACACTCTCCCTTCTCAACCTCGGAGGACCCTTTTTTTGGTGAAAATATACACAGCCAAAGTTACAGCATTTCAAAAGTTTCTACATGTACAATTCAGTGACATCAATTACATTCTTCCAGTTGTGCTGCTATTCTCACTATCATTTTCCAAATTATTCCATCACCATTATCTTCAACGCACTGGCCCCTAGGCTTCCCGTCAAACCTTTTGAGTTGCTGTTGTCAATTTGATCTCACATAGATAATTCTTTTTTTTTTTTTGTACCTTAGATGAAGGTTTGCAGAACAAATAGTTTCTCATTAAACAGTACAGATATTGCCTTATGACAATGGTTAACAACCCCACGACATGTCAACACTGTCCCTTCTCAACCTTGGGTTCTCTATCACCAGCTTTTCTGTCCTCTTCGGCCTTCTAGTCCTTGTCCCTGGACTGCTGTCCCTCATTAGTCCAGTTTTGTTTTATGGGACTGTCCAATCCCCTGCTAAACAGTGAACCTGAGGAGTGACTACACCTCTAAGCTAAAAGGGTGTTAAAGGGCCATAATCTTGGGGTTTCTCCAGTCTGTCAGGCCAGTAAATCTGGTCTTTTTTTGTGAGTTAGAATTTTGTTCTACATCCTTTTCCAGCTCTGTCCAGAACCCTCTATTGTGATCCCTGTCAGAGTAGTCAGTGGTGGTAGCTAGGTACCATCTAGCTGTACTGGACTCAGTCTTGTGGAGGCTGTGGTAGATGTGGTCCATTAGTCCTTTGGACTAATCTTTTCCTTGTATCCTGTTCTCTTCACTCTCCCTTGCTCCTGAAGGGGTAGACAAGTGGAACATCTTATATGGCTGCTCACAGGCTTTTAAGACCCTAGATGCTACTTACCAAGGTAGAGTGTAGAACATTGTCTTTATAAACTGTGTTATGCCAACTGAGCTAGATGTTCCCCAAGACCATGGTCCCCACAGCCCTGCGCCCAGCAATTCAGTCCCTCAGGGAGTTTGGGTGTGTCTATGGAGCTTCCATGACCTTTCCTTGTACAAGTTGTTCTGGCTTCCCCAGTATTGTGTACTGTCTTACCCTTCACGAAAGTTACCACTTATCTACTGTCTATTTAATTTGCTCCCCACTCCTCCCATCCCTCATAACCAACAAAGATTGTTTCTTTTTGTATGTAAACTTTTACATGATTTTTTATGGTAGAGGTTTCATACATTATTTGTCCTTTTTTGATTGACTTATTTCACTCAGCATAATGTCTTCCAGTTTCATCCACGTTATGAGATGCTTCACAGATTCATCATTGTTCTTTATCGCTGCATAATACTCCACTGTGTGTATGTACCATAGTTTGTTTCTCCATTCGTCTGTTGATGGGCATCTAGGTTGTTACTATCTTTTCACTATTGTGAACAGTGCTGCGGTGAATATGGGTGTGCATATGTTTACTCATATGATGGCTCTTATTTCTCTAGGATATATTCCTAGGGGTGGGATTGCATTTTGTAGTGCTTTTTTTCCTGTGGTGCTGACGTTTTCTTTGTTCCTCTTACTCTCCTGTGCTGAGTTCCTTTTGTTTGTGGATTTTTTTTTTCATTTCTTTTGTTTTTGTAGGTTTTAGTTTTTACTGAGACTTTGTTTTTCTTCTTTATTTTGATGAGTAGGTTTGTTAATTTTCTTTGTGGTTACCTTGAAATTTACCCTTATCTTCCTAGATTTGAACCAGTCTATTATTACTTGGTATAGCCTTGCCTTCTTCTCCATTAGAAAGTTCTATACCTACAGCATTTATTCCCTTTTTATTGTTATGATGCCGTTGTCATTTACAGATTAACCTCTCTGGTTCCCTCTTGTAGTTCTTTTGGTTTTGCATAGTCCTTAAGAGTTCATTTCCTGGGTTGTATCTGGCTAGTACAATCCTGTGTTCTGTATTCAGTCTGTGGTCTGGTGTTGTTTGTTCTCAGATCAAAGGACTCCCTTTAATAAGTTTTGTAAGTTCGGTTTGGTTTTTACATAGTCCCTTAATTTCTGTTTATCTGGAAATGACCTAATTTCACCATCATATTTGAATGAGAGTTTTGTGGGATATATTATTATTGGCTGGCAATTTTTTTCTTTCAAGGTTTTATATATGTTATCCCATTGCCTTCTTGCCTACATGGTTTCTGCCGAATAATCTGAGCTTAGTGTTATTGTTTCTCCTCTGTATGTGATGTTTTGTTTTCTTGAGCTGCTCTCAGGATTCTTTGTTTGTCTTTGGTTTTAGTGAGTGTGATTATGATATGCCTTTGTGATTTTCTTTTGGGATCTACCCTATATGGGGTTTGTTGAGCTTCTTGGATGGTGAGCTTTTCATCTTTCATGATATTGGGGGAAGTTTTCTGTCAGCAGTTCTTCAACGATACTCTCTGTGTTTTCTATTTTCTCTCCTTGTTCTGGAACTCTGATCTCTCAAAGATTTTTGCTTTTGATTGTATCCCATGTAATTCTCAGGGTTTCTTCATTTTTCTTCATTCTTTTTTTTTTATTTTTCCTCAAACAGAACTGTATCCAAGTGTTTTTCTTCAATTTCGCTGATCCTATCTTCCATCATTTCAAACCTGCTCTCCAGACCTTCTATGACACTGCCCATTTCTGAAATTTTGTTGTTTATCTTTTGGATTTCTAATTGTTGTTTTTGTATTATTTCTAGCTGTGAATTTATTTTAGCATTTTGTTCCTGTATTATTTTCTTGAATTCTCCCATTTTTTTTGTCTGTATTTTCCATGAATTTGTCTGCCTTTTTCATGAATTTGTCTATTTTTTCCTCATTTTTGCCTGCTTTTTGCTTCAACTCTTGGATAATTCTGAATATTAGAGATTTGAATTCCCTGTCAGTTAGGTCTCGTGCCTTTTCCGCTACTAGAAAGTCCTTTGGTGTTTTATTCTGAACACCTACTGGAACCATCTTGTCCTGATTTTGTAAAAGTTTTGGTATTGTCTGTTGTCTTCCAAGCATTCAATGGTTATTTTCCTCGTTTATTGATTGTAGATTTGTTTGTTTCATCCTGCTTTTTTGTTTTATTTTGTTATGTCTGAGCAGGCGGGCTGTGCATTCTTTGTTGTTTGCTTGTCTGTGGGCGTGATATTTTTCACCTCCTTCTCCAAAGGGCAGGGTCAGTCACTCAGATATGGTATAGCAGGGCAGGTCCAGCTGAAGGGGAGTTGCTGGGATGGGTTGTTTGTGGCACGTACCAGGGCTGACAGTGCGGACCAGGAATCAGTGCAGGGCAGGTTCCAGTAGGCCATGACTATGCTGCTTAGGAGTGTGATGTTTGGTGTGCGGTGCAGGTAGGCAGGAAGAAGGGAGTAGATTGTGATGTGTGGAGCTAAGATGGGTATGGAAAATATGAGAGAGAGGAGAGAGGAACAGGAGCCAAAAACATACACACAAACAAAAAAGAGTGCTAAGGGAGCTTGCTTTTGGAGTGGAGAGATGAGAGACTGAGAAATGGGGAAAAACAAAAATGAAAAAAAAAGAAAAAAGTAAAAGAAAAAATGAATAAGTCGAGAAACTGGAAATGAAGAAAGACAAAAAGGGAGTACGAGAGAGAAGAACATAAAACAAACAAAAAAAACCCAAATCCAAAAAAACATGAAAAAAAAAAATAAAAAAGCCCCAGGGATGTCCCGGTGCATCTACGCAGAGTAAGGGAATAGCTTCCAAGCCACGTGGTACTGCCTGGCTAGAAGGGGCTCCCAAGCTGAGAAAATAAACAAAGGAATCAGAGCAAAGAAACAAACAATGTGGTGGCATGGGCCGGGAAGCAGTTTCACAGTTGAGCGGTGTTTCACAGCCTTTCAGGAAGAAGCAAAGGTGGTGCACGGAGCCAGGTATTTGAGAGAAAGGAGGGGGAGGTGGTGAGAGGTAAGGAAGAAATCTAAAGAAGCAGAAAAAAGCAACACCAGCAGCCAACAAAAGGCACTTGGGGAGCCGGCCAGTGCAGGCGAGTGGAATCCAAGTGACACTGGGTGAAGCTGGTGCTTCCTGGCCAAGAGACTGTGGTTGCAGAAAGCAGAAGAGGCTAAGTGGGGGTGAAGAAGGGTGGGGGGTGGGGATGCCTATATTGCTGGTTATCAGTTGTTGTGTCTCCTGCTGGAATCTCCGTGAAGCTGCTTTCTTGTACCCCCTGTTCACTGATCTCCAATAGGAGTCCAAGATGGAGGATCCGTGCTGTGGTAGCTGATAGGGGACCTCCACATGTATCTCTCCTCACTCTCTGTTCTCTGTCAGTTTCTTATTCCATTTGGTGCTTGGCTGAGTTCTTTATCTCTTTTTTTTGATGCGTAGGGTTTCAGGATTGACATGTGACTCTGTTTGACTTAGCTTTTCTGATCTTTGCTGCGGAGGGATGGCATGGTGCTTCTGACTATAGCACCATATTGCCCGGAAGTCCAAGTCCAAAAGAAAACTCTTAATAAATATTTGTTAATCCCAAGTGGATAATGAAGCCTGTGTCCACTTTCAGGTGGAAAATGTTGTGGCTGGAGAGGCATTAACACAGAGTGAATAGGAATATTATCTGGCATTCTCTCTTCTACTTATTCTACATTTGCTTCTCACTGATTCACAAAAGAATTCTAAGATGTTCCTCCAACGTTGGAGAAAACAAGACTTTCCAACATCACACAGCCTTCTTGTTTTGGCCTCAAGGTGCCTCATTTGTATGCAGAACTGGAATGAATAGGCACACACTTGTACATGACGAGATAGTCAATAAGTGGAAGTCGATGTCAATAAGATAGTTGATAAGTTTATGGTTTACATATCAGGTTTCTAGTAAGATTTGATTAGACAAAAAGCTTTCTTCTGCAATAGAATTTTGATGAACACTTCTACTCTATCTACCTCTACAGATGAGGAAACTGAGGCCCTATAAAGTTAAATGATTTGCCAAGTTCTCCCTGCAAATAAGTGATTGAGCTGGGTGGTAAAGATAGCCTCCAATCTCCCTCTCCAATCTATCAGTCTGCCTCCTGTGGTCTATAACAGTGATTACTGGATTTTGATGCATGTAAGAATCACCTGGGGAGTTTGCTAAAATGCAGATTCTGACACAGTAGGTTTGGAGCAGAGCTTAAGAGTCTGTTTCTAATACGCTCTCAGGTGTCAGAATACAACAGTGACTTCCCAGTGTGGATTTGGATGCTCTGTAGACTTGAAGATTCACCGGTACCCCACTTTTACTCAGTCTCTCCCTTTTCTCACAGGGGATGCTCTCATTTGAAAGGTGTCTCCTCTTTTTTCCATGGTTCAGGATCCCACTATTCAGTCGAGGCCTCCCTTACTCTTCCAGCCTCACTCATTTTCTCTTCTTTCAACTCTTAAAAATAGACATTTAATTATTGCTTGATGTTGCCACAGATTGTTTCTTGCATGCTAGTATCTTTATAACTAGGTCATAAACCTTTGTAGAGAGGAATTACATTGTAATGTTTCACAATTCTGAATGTGAGTAAAGTGATCAATAAATGTGTATGGACTAAGAAAATCTTCCCATATGGTCTTTCCTGGCACATAGTTCTGGAGAATGCTGACTTTCTTATTCATATGTATACCCTAAAATAAACATCCCTATAAATTTTCATCAGTACTGCTTTGTATATATATATTTTTTCTTTCCCCAGGTAGTTGGCTTGGTCTTTGCACAAAGATCCTTTTCTGTAGAATTTCTGAAACACCATTTGCTTCACTCAGTCAGGGTCAGTTTTAGCCAGTTGTTGCTTAGCAATAGTAACTACATGTTGAGAATCGTCCGACAGGCTTTGAACACACTGAGCAGAGGCTAGCCAAGGGCAGCTGGTTGGTTAATTGTGGCCTCCAGTCATCACCAGGAGACCAGTGCCAATGAAGGAAGGGAAAAGGCTGCAAAATGCATTTTAAATTACATTTTTGGTAAAAAGACACATTTTAAAAATTAAGTAGTAATAAAATCCTTAATATCCAGACCGTTTCCATGCTTCAAACAATAGACATAGAGACCTGGCCTAAAATAACATTCTCCCCAGGAACCCAAGAGGTTGTTTGATGGTGTGCATGACTCCTGCCTTTCTTTCGGACTTCTCTGTGGGTGATCCATAGTGATGGCTTAGGCACGGATGGGAGAATGGTCACCTGAGGAATGGCTGCTTGTTAAATGGTATTTTTAAACAGAGCTGTTTGTGAAAGATTGGAATTTATGTTTGTTGCCTCTTTTTTTCTATAACTCAGAGCTGATTATGTTCCTATGCCTGGGGCCTTTCATGTCAAGTTTAAGTCGACAGTGGATCACAAGGGCTAAGTTATAAAAGCCTGAAATAAGGGTTTCTAGTGGAAACCTTGGAACAGCATGCTAGCAATTAGTGAGACTGACTAATAGTCTGGATGACCTCATCATTTCTTTTCCCCTTCAAGCCCCAGAGCTTTGTGGTCATGTTGCAATTAGTGATGTAGTGATAGAAGGTGTATACACTGTTGTCATTACTGATGACTGTTTCTATTGTCATCGTGACGATATTCTTAATACTTAGAACACCGAGACTATTAAGTGTCCTAGACATAGGACAGAACAAGTCCAGGAATCTGAAAGATAATGCAAGTAAAGGGCAAGATGGACATAATCCCAAAGGGAGAGGAAGAAGTCGAGGATGAGGGATGGGCAGGATAGGAAATAGCCTATCATTCCACAATAGCAATCACTACCAGATACAACATGCAATGCAGAGATGAGTTTATGGTTCTCTTAAGATGAAAAAATTCCCAGGAGGCTCAAGTAGCGGGGAGACTGTTGGAAAGTGTACTGATAGTGACATTTCATTTGTGAGGTCTATCCCTGGGTAATGCAAGTGGTTAAAGCACTCAGCAGCTAACAGAAAGGTTGGAGGTATGAGTCCATCCAGAGGTGCCTTGGAAAAAAGAACTGTCAATCTACCTCTGAAAAATCAGCCATTGAAAACCCAATGGAGCACAGTTCTATTCTGATACACACAGGTCACCATGAGTCGGAGCTGCTTAGATGGCAACTGGTTTTTTGTGCTAGGAGATGTAGTTAACTCATACTCAAGTTGACTTCACTACAGGGATTTCCACCCCCCTTCTCCCACCCCCTGTGGTTCTCTGACTTTCCTTTTTCTTAGAACAAGGGATAAAATATTTTCAATAACTTCCAGGCATTTGCTTATTGTCTGGTAGTATTCCTGAACTTTCAATATGAGATGTAAAGTATGGTAGAGTCTATGTCTAAAAAAATTTCCTAAAAAAAAATCAAGTTTGTTTTCAACCAAAGCTCCACTTGGCTATACAATTATATTCATTGTTATTGCTATCATCAGAACTGGTGCCATTGTTGCTGTACTTCTGTCTGGAACATCAAGGCACTGGAATGCTGAAACGTCTGTCATATGACAGACAAGAGCCAGGAATCTCTAAGAGAACACAAAAGGAAAGTTGGAAAAACCCCAAAGAGGAGAAGAAAGCTTATGCTTAAAAGTATATATTTTTAAGACAACATGCCAGTTTCTCCATTACACTCTCCATTCCACTTGCTACAGCCAGACTGCTGTCATTGTTGAGTCGTTTCTGACTCATAGCGACACTCTAGGATAGAGTAGAACGGCCCCATAGGGTTTCCAAACCTGTAATCTTTATGGAAACAGACTGCCATGTCTTTCTCCCACAGAGTGCCTGCTGGGTTCAAACGGCCAACCTTTTGGTTAGCAGTCGAGCACTTAACCATTGTGCCACCAGGGCTCCTTCACAACCAGATTAGTCACTTAAAAACAGTACATTTATGAAGCTACTCACTTGCTCAAAACTGCAATGGCTCTCATGCCAATGGTATAAAGTTTGAACCCTGCATTCATGATTTCAAGACTTGCCCCAGCTAATTTTTTTCTGCCTCAGAATGTACCCCGCCCCATTTTCACTATGTTAGGTTCTTTATTTCTGCTATGTATGCCTTTTCTTCTCATTTAGATTAAAAAAACTTTTTCTTAAAGGATCTGTTATACCTGCTTTTATATCATCTATAGTATGAATCTCAGCCTTCTATTGCCCTCCCAGGAAAAATCATTTGCTTACCTCCATTTCCTGACCAAAGTTTAACCCACCCTCTTTCCTTACTAATCTTGACTAGGACACTAACTGCAGGCCTGCCTGAGTCAGGGTTTAAATTAAACTGTTTGTCCTAGACCAGGCATGTGGGTACCAGAGCTGAGTCCCGGCCACACCCATTGCCTCTGAGCCACAGCCTTTCCCAACTCCAGAGTGTTGGTCTATGTTTTGCACCTGGACTTCTGTCTTGGTTTCTTTCTTTAGTGCTCCAGTGAATCACTTGGTGGCCCAGTATTACCATGCTCCTCACCCACCTTAACCTGCTGTGTGGACTCATGCAGCTGCCACACCTATCACCCAGGTTTAGCCTTAGAAGCATTGAGACCTAAATCTTGCCCAAACTCCACACCATGCACTGAGCTGCCCACTTTCTCGTGAAGCTGCATCCTGATACATAGACAGGTGTCTTTGCAAGCTGCTTAACTTGTTGAGACTTCTAGAGTTGTGTTTTCCAAGGTGATCCATGTGTTTCCACCTGTGGAGTGTTCAGCAAAAACCCAGACTGTTGTCTCCCTGAGAAAGTTTTAAATTCAGTTTGGCCTGGAGAGAGGATGGACAGAATGTCAGGCAAATGTCCTGTGGGTCTATGATTTAGTGCACTGAATCCGAAAGAATCTCTGAGATGTGAAATCATCGGCATACTTTATAATATTCAAAGTTCTTGATAATCAGAGAATTATGTATAATCTGGCAAAAATCTGCTATAATCTGCTATTATTTGTTTCAGAAATTTTAAGAGGAAAACCAATTGATGGTCATACTTAGAATGCTAATATGGGTGCGAGGGTCAATATAGAGACTAAATATTCTGAAATTCAGAAATTCCCTTTTAAGATTGGTGTCTGCTTAAATTTCATTCTTGCCCGAGTTAAGCGTGTGGATTCTGCTTCATGTTTTCAAGGGAAGAAACTTCTGTACCTGAGATTATTTTTATTTATTTACATTTGCTTTTTCATTATAATTAGAATGTACCTTTTAGAAGACAAAAGTAAACAATTATGAGCAAAAAGAGAAAAAATACACTAATTACAATCACACCATCCAATGGTAATTATTATCATTTTGATCTCTCTTGCTCTTACTGTCTTATCAACATATATATCATTTTTACCAAAATCAAATCCTTCTTTACATACTTTTATGTAACTAGCTTTTTTTTAATTGACAGAAATCCATGATCATATTTTCATACCAATAAATGTATCCATATCATCCCTTTTTACGGCTGTATAGAGTTCCTTGTATTGATGTCTAGTAGTAAGATCAGTCTCCTATGATTGTATATTGTAGTGATTAGTCATTTTGCTATTAAAAACACGTTGCAAAAATATCCTTCAATCTTATCTTAGAGTTCTTTTTCTTTAATATAACTCTGCAGAAGTGGAATGGCTGACACAAATAATATTACAATTATTAGCTTGTATATACTTATTGCCAAATTGCCCTCAAGAAAATTTTTATCATTTTATCTTCCCTCCAGCAGTACATGGCCATGCTCTTCTCTTGACACTCGTGATATTTCTTTTAGTTACAGAAGTTCTTTGAAATCTTTGTCAAGTTGACAGGTAAAAATATTGTGTGCTGTTTTATTTTGTTAGTTTATTTATTCATTGAATAGATATTTATTAAATATCTACTGTGTATCAGTTGCTACTTGGAAACCCTAAGGGTCAGTTCTACTCTGTCGTATAGGGTCGCTATGAGTTGGAATTGACTCGATGGCAATGGGTTTGGTTTTAGTTTGGATGTACCAGGAGGAGCACTGAGGGTGCAGTGGTTAAGAGCTTGGCTGCTAACCAAAAAGTCAGCAATTCAAATCTACCAGCTGTTTCTTAGTTTGTTTGTCAATGTACCAGGAACTGTTCCAGGAGTGGGGGGAATACGGAGCTAAACAAGACAGAGTGGTTTCCTTCTCTCATGAGGTAAGAATATAATTCTAGGGGGGAGAACCAATATGCAAAAGAAGAAAATAATTCTAGAGCATAAGAAGTGCTATGCTGAGAACTGGGATAGCAAGTGACTAGGAAGCTATGTTAGAAAAGTGGTCAGGGAAGAGCGATTAGAAGAGATAGCATTTACACTGAGAACTGAATGGGAAGAAGGAGCCAGCCCTGCAGAGATCCTGGAGAAGAACAGGCAGAGAGAATAACTAGTGCAAAATTGCTAAGCTTGTTGCATTTGAGAAACAAAAAGGCCGGCCTGGGTACATGTGAGCGTGGTAGGGAGGAGGGTTGAGAGTAGGGCAGAAGTTTTCACTTCTACTCCTTGCCCTGTAGCAATGAATCTTTGTCTATATCCTGTGGGTAGGAGAGTGTCATAGTCCCATCCTCCCTCAGGTTGACATGCTTTACTTCTACTCCTCCTCTAAAGCAAAGATGCATGCCTGGGCCCTGGGGCAGGAGGGTTTGCTGACCTCTGCCAGAAGTTTATGACATTTACTTCATAGGTGAGAAGGGCTAGGGAAGTGGGTGGTATTTTGTGCCTCTCTCCCAGCAACTGTTGATAACCTCCTTCATGCATGCATCACCATTGGGGTCTCTTTTGTCTCCTCCCATCCTCCTGTTTTTCTTGTAAGCACCCAGTGAGGCCCTGGGGAAAAGAGCTCCCCAGTGAGTGCATACTTCCCATGGGTCTGCAGTTTCCAGCTTTTCCCACACTTGGCCTTTATTAATACAGTAGCATTTTAGCTGATTTCTTCCTACTGCTTTATGGTGACTCCTTCTTCCTCTCCTGCTCTGTCAAAGGTGAAGCAGAAGCAGTTCACATACTTGTTTCTCCTTGAAAGGGCTGGCGCCTCTTTGGTATTCCGTTTAATTGGTTGCCTAACAACCTTAGCTCTCTGACAGACTCCAGAAAAGTTACGATTCTGTAGATTATCTATTGCTCATTGTTAGATTTGGAGTCACATTTATTTATGGCTTTCTACATCCTAAGTAGAAGCAGAACTCTGCATATATATTTTTAATTTGTCCATAGTTAAATTAATCCAGTTTTCCTTTATGGTTCCTGGATATCATGACTTTTTTGGAAAAAAATTTCTCATCAAATATTATACAAATATTTATCTATTTGTTTTAAAATATTTCATAGATTTTTTTTTTTCATATTTAGATCTTTAATCCTTCTGGAATTTACTCCAAGGTAAGATTTAAAGTTGATAATCTTACTTTTGTTTTTTTTCCCCAAATAATTAACCAGTTTTCCTAATGTAAATTATTAAATAATCCATCTTTTTTTTTTTCATTTGAAATAGTACCTTTATCAAATGCTTGTTGTTGTTAGGCACTGTCGAGTCAGTTTCCACTCATAGCAACCCTATGTACTATAGAACGAAACACTGTCCGGTCCTCCGCCATACTCACAATAGTTGTTATGCTTGAGCCCATTGTTGCAGCCACTGTTGGAGCCAGTGTGTCAGTCCATCTCGTTGAGGGTCTTCCTCTTTTTCTCTGACCTTCTTCTTTATCAAACATGATATTCTTCTCCAGGAACTGATCTCTCCTGATAACATGTCCCAGGTACGTAAAACATAGACTCACCATTCTTGCTTCTAAGAAGCATTCTGGTTGTACTTCTTCTAAGACAGATTTGTTCATTCTTTTGGCAGTCCGTGGTATATTCAATATTCTTTGCCAACACCACAATTCAAAGTTGTCAGTTCTTCTTTTGTCTTCCTTATTCATTGTCCAGCTTTCACATGCACATGATGCGATTGAAAATACCATGGCTTGGGTCAGGCGCACCTTAGTCTTCAAGGTGACATCTTCGATTTTCAACACTTTCAAGAGGTCTTTCACAATAGATTTGCCCAGCACAATGCGTCTTTTGATTTCTTGACTGCTGCTTCCATGGGTGTTGATTGTGGATCCAAGTCAAATGAAATCCTTGTCAACTTCAATCTTTTCTACATTTATCATGATGTTACTTATTGGTCCAGTTGTGAGGATTTTTGTATTCTTTATTTTGAGGTGTAATCCATACTGAAGCCTGTGGTCTTTGATCTTCATCAGTAACTGCTTCAAGCCCTCTTCACTTTCAGCAAGCAAGATTGTGTCATCTGCATAACATCAGTTGTTAATGAATCTTCCTCCAGTCCTGATGCCCCTTTCTTCTTCATATAGTCCAGCTTCTTGGATTATTTGTTCAGCATACAGATTGAATAGGTATGGTGAAAGGATACAACCCTGATGCACTTCTTTTCTGACTTCAAACCACGAAGTTTCCCCTTGTTCTATTCAAATGACTGCCTCTTAATCTATGTACAGGTTCTTCATGGGCACAATTAAGTGTTCTGGAATTCCCATTCTTCACAATGTTATCAATAATAAGTTATGATCCACAAACTCGAATGCCTTTGCAGAGTCAATAAAACCAGGTAAACATCTTTCTGGTATTCTCTGCTTTCAGCCAGGATCCATCTGACATCAGCAATGATATCCCTGGTTCTACATCCTCTTCTGAATCTGGACTGAATTTCTGGCATTTCTGTGTCAATAGACTGCTACAGCTGCTTCTGAATGATCCTCAGCAAAATTTACTTGCGTGTGATGTTAATGATATTGTTCGATAACTTCCGTGTTCAGTTGGATCACCTTTCCTGGGAATAGGCATAAATATGGATCTCTTCGAGTTGATTGGCCAGGTAGCTTGCTTTTTTTTTTAAGTTTTTTTTTTTATTGTACTTTTGATGAATGTTTACAGAACAAATAGTGTCTCGTTAAACACTCAGTATACATATTGTTTGATGACATTGGTTAACAACCCCACGACATGTCAACGCTCTCCCTTCTCAACCTTGGAGGACCCTTTTCTTGGTGAAAATATACACAGCCAAAGTTACACCATTTCAAAAGTTTCTACATGTACAGTTCGGTGACATCAATGACATTCTTCCAGTTGTGCTGCTATTCTCACTATCCTTTTCCAAATTATTCCATCACCATTGTCTTTAACTCACTGTCCCCTAGGATTCCCATTAAACCTTTTGAGTTCCTGTTGTCAATTTGATCTCATATAGATAATTCTTTTTTTTGTACCTTAGATGAAGGTTTGCAGAACAAATAGTTTCTCATTAAACAGTTAGTACACATATTGCCCTATGACAATAGTAAACGACCCCATGACATGTCAACACTGTCCCTTCTCAACCTTGGGTTCCCTATCACCAACTTTCTTGTCCCCTCCTGCCTACTAGTCCTTGTCCCTGGACTGCTGTGTCTCATTGGTCCCGTTTTGTTTTATAACGCTGTCAAATCCCCGGCTGAACAGTGAACTTCGGGAGTGACTTCACCACTGAGCTAAAAGGGTGTCCGTGGGCCATACTCTCGGGTTTCTCCAGTCTGTCAGGCCAGTAAATCTGGTCTTTTTTTGTGAGTTATAATTTTGTTCTACATCCTTTTCCAGCTCTGTCCAGGACCCTCTATTGTGATCCCTGTCAGAGCAGTCAACGGTGGTAGCTGGGCACCATCTAGCTGTACTGGACTCAGTCTGGTGAAGGCTGTGGTAGTTAGTCCTTTCGACTAATCTTTTCCTTGTATCCTGTTCTCTTCATTCTCCCTTGCTCCCAAAGGGGTGAGACCAGTGGAGTATCTTAGACGGCTGCTCACAGGCTTTTAAGACCCCAGACACTACTCACCAAGGTAGAATGTAGAACATTGTCTTTATAAACTATGTTATGCCAATTGAGCTAGATGTTCCCTGAGACCATGGTCCTCACAGCCCTCCACTCAGCAGTTCAGTTCCTCAGGGAGTTTGGATGTGTCTATGGAGGTTCCTTGACTTTTCCAAGTTGTGCTGGCTTCCCCAGTATTGTGTACTGTCTTACCCTTCACCAAAGTCTACTGTCTCTTTAGTTCCCACCACCACCACCCATCCCAACCCTCGTAACCAACAAAGATTATTTCTCTGTGTGTGTAAACTTTTACATGAGTTTTTACAGTAGAGATCTCATACAATATTTGTCCTTTTGTGATTGACTTGTTTCACCGGCATAATGTCCTCCAGTTTCATCCATGTTATGAGATGCTTCACAAATTCATTATTGTTCTTTATCGTTGCATAATACTCCACTGTGTGTAAGTACCATAGTTTGTTTATCCATTCATCTGTTGATGGGTATCTAGGTTGTTTCCATCTTTTTGCTGTTGGGAACAGTGCTGCGACAAATATGGGCGTGCATATGTCTATTTATGTGACGACTCTTATTTCTCTAGGATATATTCTTAGGAGTGGTATTGCTGTATCGTATATATTCTATTTCTAACTTTCTAAGGAAGTGCCATATCATTTTCCAAAATGGTTGTATCATTTTGCATTCCCACCAGCAGTGCTTAAGAGATCCAATCTCCCCACAGCCTCTCCAGCATTTGTTATTTCCAGTGTTTTTGATTCGTGCCAGTAATGCCGGGGTGAGATGGTATCTCATTGTGGTTTTAATTTGCATTTCTCTAATGGCTAGTGACCATGAGCATTTCCCCATGTGTCTGTTGGGTGCTTGAATGTCTTCTTTGATGAAGTGTCTGTTCATTTCCTTTGCCCATTTTTTAATTGGATTATTTGTCTTTTTGTTGTAGAGGTGTTGGATTTTCTTATAGATTTTAGAGATGAGATCTTTGTCTGATTTGTAATGTCCAAAATTTTTTTTCCCAGTCTGTAGGTTCTCTTTTTACTCTTTTAGTGAAGTCTTTTGATGAACATAAGTGTTTAATTTTTAGAAGGTCCCAGTTATCTAACTTATCTTCTGGGGTTTGTGTGTTGTTGGTTATAGTTTGTATCCTGTTAATGCCATGCATTAAGGCATCTAGCGTTGATCCTATTTTTTCTTCTATGAACTTTACAGTTTTTGGCTTTATAGTTAGGTTTTGATCCAAATTGAATTAATTTTTGTGTATGTTGTGAGGTATGGGTCCTGTTTCATTTTTTTTGCAGATAGACATCCAGTTTTGCTAGCACCATTTGTTAAAAAGACTGTCTTTTCCCCATTTAATGGACTTTGGGCCCTTGTCGAAGATCACATGACTGTAAGTGGTTGGATTTACATCTGGGTTCTCAATGGTGTTCTATTGGTCAACTTATCTGTCGTTGTACCAGTACCAGGCTGCTTTGACTATCATAGCTGTATAGTAGGTTCTGAGGTCAGGTAGTGCAAGTCCTCCTACTTTATTCTTCTACTTCAATAGAACTTTACTTATCCGGGGCTTCTTCCCTTTCCATATAAAGTTAATGGTTAGTTTTTCCATCTCTTTAAAGAATGTTGTTGGTATTTGGATAAGGATTGCATTGTATTTGTACATTGCTTTCACAATGTTGAGTCTACCTATCCATGAGCATGGTATGTTTTTCCATTTATGTAGATCCCTTTGAGTTTCATGCAGTAGTGTTTTGTAGCTTTCTTTGTATAGGTCTTTTACAACCCTGGTTAGATTTATTCCTATTTTATTTTTTTAGGGGCTATTGTAAATGGTATTGCTTCCCTGATTTCCTTTTTATCATTCTCTTTATTGGTGTATAGGAATCCAACTGATTTTTGTATGTTTATCTTGTATCCTGCTACTCTGATGAATCTTTCTATTAGTTTCAGTAGTTTTCTTATGGAATATTTAGGGTTTCCTATGTATAGTATCATATCATCTGCAAACAGGGACAATTTTACTTCTTCATTACCAATTTGGATGCCCTTTATTTCTTTTTCTTGCCTTATTGCTCTAGCTAGGACTTCCAGCACAGTATTAAATAGGAGTGGAGATAAAGGGCATCCTTGTCTTGTTCCTATTCTCAAGGGGAATGTTTTCAGCCTCTCTCCATTAAGAAAGATGTTGGCCATTGGTTTTGCATAGATGCCTGCAGTAAAGCATTCTTATTTTATTTATCTATTTTTTCTTTTACAGTTTTCTTACTCAGACTTTTTTTTTTTTTACATTATTATGAGAATGAAGATTTCTTGAAAGTTTCTTGTCTGTACTGGAGACAATTTTTTCAAGGTATCTTTTTTTTTCCTCTAAATCTTCCGAATGTCATTTTTTAATGGCCCAAATGCTTTATTTTATCCTCTTTCAGTAGACTTGAACAAAGTACAAATCTTGGTATTTGTGAACACACAGTATGTGTGGATTTACCCAGCCTTGTTTATAATAAGCTCTAAACTCATTAAACATACAAGTGGAAGGCAAATTGATGTGCACATTTCTTTCCAATCCCTACATTCACATAGAGAACCTCTGTACTAATGAGGTGGATCTTCAACTTCTGCTGTCTGCTCCCTCCCACTCAGAAATTAGGCATATACTGTAGTTTAGTCTCAACTTAATCAACCTGCACATTCATTTTCCTCTGTAAAACATACAGATTTGCTCATGCTGCCCTGAATATTTGTGGCTAATAGACTACTTCCTAGCATGTCTATGTAATTCTACCCCCACCCAATGACTTTTTGTTGAGTACTGTCAATTTCTACTCATAGCAATCCTATTGGACAGAGTAAAACTGTCCCATAGAGCTTCCTAGGCTGTAAAACTTTATGGGAGCAGATCACCAGGTCTTTTCTACTGTGGAGCAGCTGGTGAGTTCAAATTGCCAACTTTTTGGTTAGCAGCCGAGCACTTAACTATTGTGCCACCAGGGCTCTTTGTCTGGTGACTATACTTGCCAATAATTAGTTGTGTTTGCTCCCAAATCTGTTTGTTCCAGTTCTGTTTGTAATTTAAATTCTATAATTCAGTTGAATATTATACAAACTAATAAACATGTTTGAGAATAAAGAAAACTATTTCCTATGAAATACATGTTATAGAAAACTAGTCTGCTAACAGAAAATGCTGTCAGTGAGAAAACTAGAAGATTAGAACATGTGAAAAATCATAATAGTTTTTATTTAAATTGTTTTATGAGAATATTGAATTTTTTATATATTTTTAAAGAACCAAAACTTGAAATTGTAGGCCATGTTTTATTCCAAAAAACAAGGTGAGGAACTCTAGTAAGTGGACTCATTTTTCAAAGGAAAGGTCTTCATCCCACATCAAAATACTTGTGAATTATTGTGTTTTATATATTTATGATAAAATTCTTAGAAAATTTATTTCTTTTTTCTGGTTTCCTGTTTTATCAAATGTATAGCTTCTCCACATAAAAGCTTTTTACTTTCATTGATTTTTACTATGGATCTGTTTTTCCCCTTTTCATAGCACTTTATTTTTGGGGGTGTACCTTTAAGATTGCAAAGCACTACCGCTAATATGCCGCTCTTTTCTCTGTCCTTTGTTTTCTGGATTTTAATGGATGGCCTGGGACATAGTGTGAAAAAACAAACAAATGAAAAAACTGGTTAAAAAATAATTAATGCACACATACACACACTTGGAGACTTCTTGTAAGTCTTAGTCTTCCCGGTTCTGGTTTTGTAATGAAAAATGAGGTGTGCAACACAGATTTCCTTGGGGAGAAAAGTTTTGGAGGCAAACAGTTCAAACAAACTTCAATATATTGAGAATTCTGCTTTTATGCTGTAAACTCATTTGTCAAATGTACATGCTTATGTCTACATGGATGACCTCAGCGGCCTCTCATTAACTAGGTTTGATTAGACAGCTAAACTGTTTAGTAGACTTTGAGGAAGATTCTAAATAAAACTGGGGACTAAATGTTGAATGCATGTGGAGAGGCCAAAACTGATTGGTAAGAATTTAAATTCATTATTCAAGTAATTAATCAGAGTTATCTCTGGGCATCTTTGTGCTATGGTAACAACCACTTATCTGTGTACTTGGATAAATTGCTACCACATCAGAGGGTGCAATGCATTTAATAATCCTTTGTTAGAAGTTACTCAGAGAGAGGTGATCATATCTGTTGATTTGCCTGGTTATTTTAGGAACCAACTTAATAAGTGCTCCTTGTAATAGAGCAATAGGGATAAAATCGATCATATATGTTACGCTTTCCAATACTTATCTGTTCTAATTATTGGGACCAAATGGAATTGCATCTTCTCCTTGGAAAACAGCCGTTGGATTTATTGTAGGGGATACTCACATCTCTTACTCATTAAAAATGATGACAATGGGCCTGTTTTCAGTTTGTCTCTGCTGGTTGCCATAGTTTCCTAGGATATGATGGCTCCCAGTTTCCATGGGCACACCAAGGCTAGGGCTGAAATGCTCTCGCTCATGATGTGAGGGGAAATCTGGGAGCATAGTCTACCTAATACCACCGTTTTGACAATTTCAATTTCAAAATGGAAGTATTAGAAAAAAATAAAAATAAAAGCAGGAACTCCTCTTTCCCAAACAAAGTATACTAATAAAGAGCTGGCAGCTGGTTGTAGGCAAGTAGCCATGATACTGAAATTCACTGAGAAAGCAAAGGCAGAGCGGGCGGACAAAGAAGGAAGGAGTCATAGACAAGGTGAGTCAGGGGGCTAAGGAGCAAAGAGTCACAGAAATTTTTTTTTTTGGATCACATGAAATTTAAATAACATGAAGAAATAATTGGAATCACATGAGTTAAACAGAATTTTTAAAAAATGGTCTTATTAGATGCTTCAAAACTGATTTCATCCCTTCATTTTTTATTGATTGTGCTCAAATTAAAAGTAACCTCTCTATTACCTGAAGAATTCATGACCCTAAAGGCTATTCCCTTTAGTTTTAAATCAAACCCTTGTGTTTCTACAAATATCTGTGGTAAACTTTTTTTTCTGTTGTTGTTTGTTTCATATGTGGATTTCTGTTGCTTTTTTCCCTCTGTTCTCCGATTTTGTATGCTTTTGCTTTATTTCCAAAGCTAACCAACCTATTTTCTCCACAGTCTTTATCTCAGTTGTTTTAAAAATTACTTCCTTGACATGTGCCCATGACTTCCGTTTCTATTTTTGGAGCTCTATGCTCCTTATCCTCTTTGCCTTGCTTCTGATAGGAGTTGCTAGATAATTTACTAAACTCTTTTGATTTTTTATTGGGATGAACCATTCAATATACATAACCTTGCTGCCACTTATGTTAATCAAGCAATATCCTAACATTATTAATTACTTGTCTTCATTTATGTTTTTGAGTATAAAAAATTCTTTTAATTTCCCTAAAAGTTGATAAGTTTCATTTTCCTGGAGGTGTATCTTAAAATCAAAATGTTTCTTTCTCTTTTTTTTTTTTTCCTTTGAAGTGTCAATAATTTCAAATCTGTCACTACCATTTGTTCTCTGCTGGGTTACGAGGTTGGAGTAAGAATGTATATTGCTGTCTTTAAATATTTCAGGATTCTTTGGGAAGAGTGGAGTAGCTTAGGATTTTAAGTTAAAGTAGGTAATTGAAGAGCTAAATTTAAACCTAGTTCTTTATCAGCTGTTCTTAAACTTTAGCGTGCATCAGAATTACTTGGATACCAAGATAGACTGCTGAACTCCACCCCCAGAATTTCTGATTCAGTAGGTCTGGGGTGGACTTGAGAATTTTCATTTCTAACATGTTCCCAGGGGAGGCTAATGCTGCTGGTCTGGGGACCACATCCTGAGAAAAAATATTGTATACTACATACAGTGGAATAAATCAGTGTATTTCTTCTATGGCCTCTGCCACATTAATGTGATCATTGGACAGTTAAGGAAGTTACTGTTTGTGATTAAAAAGCTTTTGACAACTTTCAGTACCTCAGGTGCTCTCTTCCTTCTTATAAGAAGAGCATTCAGCCTTTACACTTTGAAAATGAAGTAGACAAATTAAGGCACTTTTCTGAACAAAACAACATGTTAACGTTCTTCTCCTGACATTGTAGTTGAAGTTTTGGTTAAGTTTTCATGACTTAATTATTAATATAACTATCTTGATTTTCGATTATATTATTTGTGTTAATAAAGTCTTAAACTAAATTAAACTGGAAAAGCCATCATTTTTTAGGATCTAGAATGAACTTACTATGGAAACTTTCAAGTGGTTAGCTAAATCTCAGAACGTATGTTTAATTGAAAAAAACATATTTAATTCATTATCAAATAGAATTCATTAGTTGTATTAAAATAATATACCATGAATGTCCCTAGAATAATTTACTTCTAGAGTATAAGGCCTATTTAGTGGAGCTGTAGTGGTGCAGTAGTTAAGCATTTAGCTGCTAGCCGAAAGGTCGGCATTTGGAACCCATCAGCTGCCCCAAAGGAGAAAGCCAAGGCAGTCTGCTTCTGTAAAGACTTCAGCAATGGAAACCCTATGGGGCAGTTTCACTCTGTCCTATAGGGTTGTTATGAGTCAGAATCGACTCCATGGCAATGGATTTTTTTTTTTTTTTTTTTTTTTTGCTTAAGGCCTATTTAATACTAGGAAATCTACTAATATAAGATTATATACTTAGATAAATGAAAAAAAAATCCATCTTAATATTGCAAAAAAGGCATGTGGCAATATTGTTTTATTTATTCCTAATATAGGCGGGAATTTAGTTTGCAATGTAAGTTCCATTTCAATTCCATAGGAAAAAAATGGATTGTTTTAATAAGTGGTTTGGGTGTAAGGCATTAAGTGGTAGAGTGGAAAGAATCAAGCAACATTCCTACCTCATTCCTTATACCAAAATAAATTCCAAATGGAACAAATTTGAAAAGAAACTAAACAATATAATTTCAAGAAAGAAGAAGTGACAAATCTTAATCTTGGAATGAGAAAGACCTTTCTAAGCAGGAAACACAATTCACAAATAAAAATATGAACAATCCAATAGAAAACTGGTGAGAGGTTTTGAACTGGAAATTTTAAACAAAAAGGGCCAAATTAGTAAAATAATGAAATACGTTTTCTTCCCGTCAAAAAAAAAGCAACATTTGATGATACCAAGTACTAGTAAGTATCGGCAGAAATATGCATGTTCACACTTCATTGGTGAGAGATAAATTGGTAAAAACTTTATTTTGATCAAAGTGCATGTATTGTGATGATTGTTAGGAATTTATCCTATGGCTATATTTGCAAAAATTCTTTCAGATGAACAATGATCATTGAAGAATTGTTTAGAGAATCAACATGTCCCTCTTAGGAAACTAGCTGAATGAATTATGGCTTACTATTCAATGAGCTCAGGTGCTAATCAAAAGATTGGAGGTTCGAGTTCACCCAGAGGTACCTGAAAGGAATGGCCCTGATCTACTTCAAATAACTCAGCCATTAAAAATCCTACGCAGCACAGTGCTACTCTGACACACATGAGGCCGCGGTGAGTCAGGGTCGACTCTACAGCAGCTGGTTTATTTGTATAAGGAGCTAACAGATGGTTCTTTTAAAAATTAAGTCGATCTTAATGTGCTGGTATGTAATTATCTTTAAACTACATTATTACACAGAAAAAGCAAGGTACAAAATATTATGTATAATAAACCAAACCCACTGCAGTCAAGTCGATTCTGAGTCATAGTAACCCCATAGAGTTTCAAAGGCTATAAATCTCTATGGAAGCAGACGGCCACATCATTCTCTGGCAGAGCCTCTGGTGGTTTCGAACTGCCAACATTTTGGTTAGCAGTCGATTGCTTTAACCACTGTGCCACTAGGGCTCCTTGGTAAAATACATCCATAAAGGATGTATTATGTATAATACATCCTTCATATTAAATACATATGTGTGTGTATTTATATATACACATATACATAAACATTTATATATGTATTCCTTTTTAAAACTAAAAAAAACATGGCCATCAGGTAGATGCTGACATATAGCAACACTATAGGACAGAGTACAACTGCCGTACATGATTTCCAAGGCTGTAATCTTCATGGAAAAGAACTGCCACATCTTTCTTGTTCTGAATGGTGGGTGGATTGGAACAGCTGACCTTTTGGTTAGTAGCTGAGTGCTTAACCACTGTGCTACCAGGGTTCCTTCCTTTTTAAAAAGTAATGTTTTAATATATATAATACACATAAACACACACACACTCACATGCGCACAAATATATATTTCTTTTTTTTTAAAAATAAGCCAACTAGCCAAAGAAATAGACAGATTATGTGTATATATATATGTTACATGTTGTTGTTGTTAGGTGCTATCAAGTCTGTTCCAACTCATAGCGACCCTATGTACAACAGAACAAAACACTGCCTGGTCCTGCACCATCCTCACAATCGCTGCTATGTTTGAGCCCGTTGTTATAGCCACTGTGTCAATCCATCTTGTTCAGCATCTTCCTCCTTTTTGCTGACCTCCTGCTTTACCAAGCATTATGTCTTCCAGAAACCCTGGTGGCATAGTGGCTAAGTGCTCTGGCTGCTAACCAAAAGATCAGCAGTTCAAGTCCACCAGGTGCTCCTTGGAAACTCTATGGGGCAGTTCTGCTCTGTCCTATAGGGTTGCTATGAATTGGAATCGACTTGACAGCAGTAGATTTTGTCCTTCTCCAGAGACTGGGCTTCTCCTGATAACATGTCCGAAGTACATGAGATGAAGTTGCTGCATTCTCACTTCTAAGAAGCATTCTGGCTGTACTTCTGAGACAGATTTGTTTTTTCTTCTGGCAGTCCATCATATATTCAATATTCTTTGCCAAGACCATCATTCAAAGGCATCAATTCTTCTTCGGTCTTCCTTATCCATTGTTCAGCTTTCACATGCATATGGGGCAGTTGAAAATACCATGGCTTGAGTCAGGCACACCTTAGTCCTCAAACTGACATCTTTGCTTTTTAATACTTTACAGAGATCTTTTGTAGCAAATGTTCCCAGTGCAATATGTCGTTTAATTTCTTGACTGCTGCTTCCATAGGTGTTGTTTGTGGATCCAAGTAAAATGAAATCCTTGACAGCTTCGATATTTTTTCCATTTATCATGATGTTGCTTATTGGCCCAGTTGTAAAGATTTATCTTTTCTTTAGGTTGAAGTGTAATCCATCCTAAAGGCTGTGGTCTTTCATTTTCATTAGTAAGTGCTTCAAATCCTCTTTACTTTCAGTAAGTAAGATGGTGTTATCTGCATAAAGCAGGTTGTTAATGAGTCTTCCTCCAATCCTGATGCCCTATTCTTCTTTATATAGTCCAGCTTCTGGGGTTATTTGCTCAGTGTAAAGACTGAATGAGTATGGTGAAAGATACAGCCCTGACACACACCTTTCCTGATTCTAAACCACGCGGTATCCCCTTTTTGTGTTCCAATGACTGCCTCTTGTCTTTTGTACGGGTACCACATCAGCACAATTAAGTGTTCTGGAATTCCCATTTTCCCATTCTTCGCAATATTATCTGTAGTTTGTTATGATCCACACAGCTGAATGTCCTTGCATAGTCAATAAAACACAGGTAAACATCTTTCTGGTACTCTCTGCTTTCAGCCAAGATCCATCTGATATCAGCAGTGATATCCTTGGTTCCACATCCTCTTCTGAATCCAGCTTGAATTTCTTGCAGTTCCTGTTGGTGTACTGCTGCAACAGTTTTTGAGTTATCTTCAGCAGCATTTTACTTGCTTGTGATCTTAATGAAATTGGTTGATAATTTCCACATTCCGTTGGATCACCTTTATTTGGAATGGGCACAAATATAGATCTCTTCCATTTGGTTGGCCAGGTGGCAGTCTTCCAAATTTCTTGACATAGATGAGTGAGCACCTCTAGTAGTGCATCTGTTTGTTGAAACATCTCAATTGGTATTCCATCAGTTCCTGGAGCCTTGCTTAGTCAATGCCTTTGGTGCAGCTTAGACTTCTTCCTTCAATACCATCTGTTCTTGATTATGTGCTACCTGCTGAAATGGTTGAACGTTGATCAATTCTTTTTGGTACAGTGACTCTGTGTATCTCTCCCATCTCTTTTGGTGTTTCCTGAACCTTCTAATATTTTGCCCATAGAATTCTTCAATATTGCGATTAGAGGCTTGAAGCTTGTCTGAAGTTCTTTCAGCTTGAGAATGCTGATCATGTTCTTCCCTATTGGTTTTCTAACTCTAGGTCTTTGAACATTTCATCATAATACTTCATCTTCCTGAGCAGCTCTTTGAATTCTTCTGCTCAGCTCTTTTACTTCATCATTTCTTCCTTTAGTTACTCTGTGCTGAAGAGCATTTTCAGAGTATCTTCTGACATCTGTTTTGGTCTTTTCTTTCTTTTTAGTGACCTTCTGCTTTCTTCATGTATGATGTCTTTGACGTCATCCCATGACTTCTCTGGTCTTTAGTCATTAGTGTTCAATCCATCAAATCTGTTTTTGAGATGATCTCTAAATTCAGTTTGAATATACTCAAAGTTGTACTTTGGCTCTTCTGGACTTGTTTTCCTTTTCTTCAGCTTCAACTTGAAATTACATATGAGCAATTGATGGTCTGTTCCACAGTTGACCCCTGTCCTTGTTCTGACTAATGATATTGATCCTCTCCTTTGTCTCTTTCCACAGATGTAGTTGATTTGATTCTTGTGTATTCCATCTGACGAGGTCTACATGTATAGACACCATTTATGTTGCTGAAAAAGTATATTCCCCATGAATAGGTTATTGATCTTACAAAATTCTATCATGCGATATCTAGCATTGTTTCTATCACTACTAAGGCCGTATTTTCCAACTACGAATTCTTCTTTGTTTCCAACTTTTGCATTCCAGTCACCAGTAATTAACAATGCATATTGATTGCATGTTTGATCAATTTCAGACTACAGAATTTGGTAAAAGTCTTACATTTTTTCACTTTGGCATTAATGGTTGGTGTGTGAATTTGAATAATAGTCATATTAACTGGTCTTCCTTGTAGGTTTATGTGTTCCTTTGCGTTTTTGACGATTTCCAATTTTCCTAGATTCATACTTCGTACATTCCATATTTTGATTATTAATGTATACTTGCAGCTGTTTCTTCTCATTTTCAGTCATGCCACATCAACAAATGAAGGTCTTGAAAGCTTTATTCCATCCATGTCATTATAGTCGACTCTACTTTGAGGAGGCAGCTCTAACTCAGTCATATTTTGAGTGCCTTCCAACTTGACGGGCTCATCTTCTGGCACTATTTATTAGACAATGTTCTGCTGTTATTCATATGGTTTTCACTGGCCAAATTTTTAAGAAGTACATTGGAAGATTCTTCTTCCTAGTCTGTATTCATCTGGAAGTTCCGCTGAAACCTGTCCGCTAAGAGTGACTGCTAGTATTTGAAATGCAACCGGCATAGCTTCTAGCATCACAGCAACACACCAGCTATCACAGTGTGAGAAACTAACTTTGACAAGGGGTGTATATATACATATGTGTGTGTGTGTGTGTGTGTGTATATATATTTCGTTTATTTTTCCTTTCTTCATTAGAAGGAATGCAAGAATCTGTTAACAATGGTTATTTTTTGGAGAAGACCTTATGTGGGCTGTGGCTGTGGAAGGGAAAGCTTTTATTTTTTTTTAATGTTTGATTTTACTACCCATATACACAGTGAATTTTTTAATGTCAAAATGAGGTTTATATGGTATTTTTTGTTTTTATTTTTATCTGTTAATATTTAACAAAAACAATTAGCAAAATGATATATATTTATATGAAACATAACTTATAAAAAATTTTCTCCCTAACATCATAAGTTAAATATTAAATGTAAATAGGAAGAGAGAAAAAAGTGAAATTAGAAAATGACAAGTGGCATGTAGATAAGTAGTATAACCTGTTGCTGTCAAGTCCCTTCTGACTTATAGCGACCCTATACGACACTGTAGAATTGTCCCAGAGGGTTTCCAAGGCTGTAAACCTTAATGAAAGCAGACTGCCACATCTGTCTCGTGTGGAGTGGCTGGTGGGTTTGAATAGCCAACCTTTTCGTTAGCAACTGACTGCTTTAAGATAAGGAGTATAATCTTTGATAAATTATTAAAATATTAAATCTAATTTCCCTCTGAGCATTCTTTTATACTGGATTTTCTATTAATTTCAAGTAACTTTCAGTACATAAAATATATATTTTAAGGTTAAGTTTCTTTGGATTTACACCTTTATGAACAAGTAACTTTTTAACATAAATATAATTCAGTAGAGTAATTCTAAGATTGCTGCATACTTACAGAAAGATATCTGTGTAAGGATACTTATTGATGTATTATTTGTAATAGCGCAATCACAGAAATACCATACATGTTTCTTTGTTGGACATAGGTCAAGTAAACTATGGTATAGCCATAAAATGGAAACCTTGCAAACACTTAAAATAATGAAGCAAATATACATAGTGATATGAAAAGTATTCAGGCTGTATTATCATGTGAAAAAAGCGAGGTGAAGAGAAACTTTTAGTGTTCTCTATTTTTCTTTTGAGTAAAGTATACCTTCCATGTATCCAAGCTCTGTGTGTGTGTGTCTGTGTGTGTGTGTGTGTGTACTAATTCTAATTCTACAGAAATGCATAAGTAACTGACAGCAGGTATTGCCTCTGGTTACAGTAGGAATGAGGATAGAAGAGAAACTTTTTTTTTTTTTTTGTTTAGCCATTTTTTATTGCTTGATTTGTTTTACCATGAAAAGGATTTATTTAAATAAAAAAAAAAAATGAACCAACTAATGAACTAACCAAAGAAATAAACACATTATATTCTGCATTTTTTACCCTAGGTTATAAATATACCTTAATTCTGTGAAATCTTATTTTTTTATTAACTTTCTGTAGATGAAGATATCAATGTTTTTGTGTGTGGAAAGTCATATTATCTTCAGCATGATGAAAACAGCCTTTTGAGTCCGCAAAGAATCTTATCCAGTCAAATTTCTTTCTCTTTAAACTCAGTAGTCTGGTAAAATCGATGTTGTGGACAAATAAAAGCCATAAAATGGTGGAAATGACTGTGGACTTAGAATCAAGGAGTCCATTTGCATCCTCGCTCACCCCTTCCTAGTTCTGTTATCTTAGGCAGGTTGAGTTTCAGGCTTCCTGATCTATGAAGTAAGCAAGCAACACCTATGATGCCTTGCAGGGTTCATGTGTGCTGTCAAATGTGGTAGAAACATATATGGAGGACTTTATAAACTGTGGAGTTCAACCCAAATATAAGGAGGTGCTACTGTTTATTCTTTTAATGGCAATAGGATGTATGTTCTATAGGTTTGTATAGAATGTAGATGCATAGCATTAGGCTTAAAGTCGTGCCTCAAGCATTTAATAGTCCTGTTCTATCACTTATTCTGCAGGAAGAGAGATAAGACAGCTACTTAATAAGAAATCTGGGAGCTCAGTGTCCTTGGAGGAGTTAGAAGTCTGAGTTCTGGAGTCTCATATGAAAGGTTTCCTGGCAGTAAGTTGTTCATTCACAAATTGCCTCCACACTGATGGACGATCTAGGCACAAATCCAGGAACGAATTGAACTGTGTTTGAAATTCAGCTACTGTTTATTTTGTTTAACTTTTTAACCCTCTGCTATTTAATTCTGGTTTTAATTACAGTGGAAACAACACAAAAACAAAATAAATTAGCTTTCTAAAAAATTCTGCGTCTATACATACTTTTCTATCACCAAAGTGTTAGCAAGAAAGAGATAATGGGACTAATTACCTTTTCACTGTACTTGTCACATCATGTTTAGCTTTCCCTTTTGCAATGACCTTTTGTTCAATAGCTCTGGAAAATAAGGCGATCCTGTCTACTTTAACATCCCTGACATCTTATGAGCAAATGATAAGCGATATTTCGGGTGACTGCTGGGGTAATTACAAATATAGTGATAATACATGCAAATCTCATGTGAGGGAAATTATAGGTCACTGCTGTTTGTATCATGCCATTTCTGTGGTGATAAAAGAAATTGCTGTTAATTACCTGATTATTACCATCCTTAATTTTGATCATTCTAGGCTGTCAAAGCAGAGTTTTGAAACACAAATCATATTACCTAGTTTTTCTAGCAAGATGGCAGCACTGGGTTCCTCAGTCATGATCCTTGCAAATATTTGAGTGCATATGTGTGTGTGTGAGAGAGAGCATTTGACAAATTCATAGCTATTATGAGGTAAACAAGGATTGTTTGTGAATCTTGGGAAGATGAGTAGTTTCCTTTTTACTGGCCAGCATACATATTTCATTCACTGAAAGCTTTACTCCTGAATTCTTCTGCATGAATATTGTTCTTATAAGCTTCCTTGTCCCCTGAGAAGTTAAATCAGAAACCAATGAAAGTTAGCTGTGGCATATTGAAAAACACAACACATTTTCACAAGTTAAAGCCTGACTGTGCAATCCACATGGATGCTGGTGTTCCCTGATCATTTTCTCACGGAATGTTGGACAATGACACTGAAACTCCCCTAGTGAGCGGGACAGACAGCACTTAGCCTCTGGCCAGCTTTAAAACACCTATCCATGGAAGGCTTGATTACTACTCAGGGCCCTGGATCCTTCTTGTGGTGCCACTGTTCTTACATAAAATCCTATGTTCATCATTTAAGTGATGGAAGCAAAGAATTTGTATACAAGGATTGGCAGCTTTATTTGATTAGGTTTGGGTAGTAAAGTAGTTACTTAATATTTGTGGCATTTAACTTTATGTCTTTTCGTCTTTGAATACAATCATTGAAATAATTTTAGTGGTCATGGGAGAAATTCTCACTTTTTCAAGACTAGGCAGTTGAGGTTCAATTGCCCTGTTCCTAACTGATTAAATCAAAAACCAAAATCTACAAAAGTCCTTCTTGGAATAATGCATGTAAACATCAAAGCATTTCATAAATATAACCAACTACATTTGCAATGTCACACATTAAAAAGGCATTTGAAATTTTAGAAGCTATGTTTCAATCTAATATTAATTTCTCAAACCTGGAAACTTTCTCAGGCCCTTAATGATAACCCAGCTGGATGTAAACTCAACTTGTTTTCATAGCTCAAAGTAATTTTTTCTTTATGGCAAAGAGACTAAAGTGGTTCAGGGGAAGATTTGACTTCTGTGTTGTTTATCAAAAGTGTGATAAACGCATATGTGCTTTTAGATTCCAAGAGCAGAGAGAGAACGTTCATGTGTCAAAAGTGCCCTCTTACTCACTTAACTCCTTTTTCTCACCTGTGCTTAATGTGTGTATTTGTGAATTTTGTATATTTCTTGTTTACAGGAATCTGCATGTTTATAAAGATTCATTGAAGATCTGTATCTTTGAGATTTTCTCATCTAAGTGTCAGTTGGGGTGTTGGTCCCTCCCCAGACTTTCTCATTGGTGAAAATTTTTCAAGAGTCCTTCCTTTCTACCCAAACAGACCTTAAAGTTGATTAATTCAGACTGAATTTTAGAACATTCTGATTCTTTGCATCAATGCAATTTATAGTGTATCATATCCATTGTCTACAGTAAATACAAAACCACTTAAAAGTCACAGGTTGTATGAGGTGCACAATGTTCTGTAACAGCCACATTACCTTTTCTGTAATTTGAAATCCCTTCCATTTATTTTAAGACAAATTTTACCTATAGCTCATGTTTCTGTGGCAGTCACCCCTGTCTTACTATACACTGTGTGGAGGGAACAACATGATTTCACAAAGCTACTGATTTTTTTAAAACCTGGATTCCTAAAAGAAATACTGTAACACAAATGACTCCCCTCATCCCATTTGTGAAGCTTGTAATAGCTAGATATGTCAGGTTGTCCAAGAAATCATGTAATTGAAAAAAATAAATTTGTATATCACTTTACAGCTTTAACTAGACAAGTCAATTAGTACAGCTCACAAAGGGAAGGCTAAGAAAAAGCCAAGTTTTCTTTGAAGAATTTTTACAGACAAATGTCTTGTTAGAAAGCTGGATTTTCAGGCTACATTTTCACTGAACCTCACTAAATAATTATTACAGAGAATTATGGAAAATTTTTAAGTACCATAATTTAATAATTTTTGATAAAATTCTGTTTATTTTTAATCTTATGGATATTGGTATTAGTAGGGGAATATTAGTTAAGAATTCTGTCTCCCTAGAAGACTACGGTTATATTTAGTTTCAAAGGCTGGCAGCTGAGACTTGAGTGTAATCAATAAAAAAGGTAAAATATAGAAGACATTGTTTCTCAAGCTTTGTACACACAGCAATCACTGTAATAGCACTCTAACATGCGGATTCATGGCCTCTGGCCCCAGAGGCTCTGATTTGGCAGATCTGAACTAACCCACTACTGTCCAGTAGATTCTGACTCATAGTGACCCTATAGGACAAAGTAGAACTGCCTCATAGGGTTTCCAAGGCTGTAATCTTTATGGAAGTAGACTGCCACATCTTTCTCCCTCAGAGTGGCTGGTGAGTTTGAACCTCTGACCTTTCGGTTAGCAGCCGAGTACTATAACCACTGCACCACCATGGCTCCTTAGATCTGAACTAGGACCCAGGAAATTGAATTTTCTAACTAGTCCCCACATGATTTTGATGAAGGTGATGCAGAGACTACCCTTCAGAAACACTGTTCTAAGATAATGATAATTTGTACTCGAATTTTCCTAGCTAAATGTGGTAGCAGCTCATATCACACTCTTATGAAATATACATGTATATATATTAAATATATATATGCATATATATTTATTAAGTCTGATATGTGATAAGACACCTACTAAATTTCTATTTAAATATGTATATATTTATATATCAGAATCTATATATTTAGTAAGAGTCTGATATATGCTGTCTATGTATGTTGTTGGATGCCGTCGAATTGATTCCTACTCAGAGTGACCCTATAGGACAGAACAGAACTGCCTCATAGGGTTTCCTAGACTGCAGTCTTTACGGGAGATGATTGCCAGGTCTTTTCTCTGGCAAAGCCACTCAGTGAGAGCTGTGGACCTTTCAGTTGACAGCTGAGCACTTAACCATTGTGCCACCAGGCCTCTTTTATATATATATAAATATATATATATGTTGTACATATATATATGTTTATGTATATATATACGTCTATATATGTGTCTATATATATGAAGCAATGAATATTGAATATACTGTGGACTCCCAGGAGAACAAAAAAGTCTTAGAAGAAATACAACCAGAAAACTCCTTAGAGGCAAGGATGGCAAGACTTAGGCTTATTTATTTTGGACATGTCATCAGGAAAGACCAATCACTAGAAAAGGACATCATGACTAGTAAAGTGGAGGGTCTATGAAGGCAAGGGAGGCCCTCAGTGAGATGGATTGACACAGTGGTCAGAACAGTGGACACAAACATAGCACCAGTCATGAAGGTAGTACAGGACTTGGCAAAGTTTGATTTATTATTCATGATATTGCTATGATTTGGAGCTGCCTTGATGTTAACTAACAAATATAACAACATATCTATGACATAAAGCTTACTGAAAGAATGAAGAAAGGAAGAAATGAAAGAAAAAGTTTTAACTTCTGGAATAGCTTAGTACTGTAGACAGTGGATATGATACATTTCCTTATGAGCTTTCTTTCTTACTAAGTCTAGTTTGGCCCCATGAAATGATCACTATAATCCAAATCTACTGGTTTTAAAAACTCTCTCTCTTCTAGGCATCTGCTGGTCCCTTGAGCTTCCAACATCCCAAACTTCTGTTTATTAGGACTGTGAATGGAAAGCAGAATAGACATCATTATTACTGGTTGTTGTTGTTGTTAGATGCCTTCAGTCAGTTCTGACTCATAGCAACCCTATGTACAACGGAATGAAACACTGCCTGGTCTTGCGCCATCCTCACAATTGTTATGCTCAAGCCATTGATGCAGCCACTACGTCAGTCCATCTCTTTGAGGGTCTTCCTCTTTTTCGCTAACACTCTGCTTTACCAAGCATGATGTCCTTCTCCAGGGACTGATCCCTCCTAATAACATGTCCAAAGTATGTGAGACGTCATCTCGCCATTGTTGCTTCTAAGAGCATTCTGGCTGTACTTCTTCCAAGACAGATTCATTCGTTCCTTTGACAGTCCACGGTATCTTCAATATTCTTCACAAACACCATAATTCAAAGGTGTCAATTCTTCTTTGGTCTTCCTTACTCATCAGCCAGCTTTCACATGCCTATGCAGTGATTGAAAACACCATGGCTTGGGTCAGGGGCACCTTAGTCTTCAAAGTGACATCTTTGCTTTTTAACACTTTAAAGAGGTCTTTTGCAACAGACTTGCCCAATGCAATGCGTTTTTTTTTTTTTTTTAATTTCTTGACTGCTGCTTCCATAGGTGTTGATTGTGTATCCAAGTAAAATGAAATCCTTGACAACTTCCATATTTTCTCCATTTATCATAATGTCCAGTTGTGAGGATTTTCATTTTCTTTATCTTGAGGTGTAATCCATGCTGAAGGCTGTAGTCTTTGATCTTCGTCAGTAAATGCTTCAAGTCCTCTTCACTTTTAGCAAGCAAGGTTGTGTCATCTGCATAAAATAGGTTGTTAATGAGTCTTCCTCCAATCCTGAAGCCCCGTTCTTCTTCATTTAGTCCAATTTCTCAGATTATTTGCTCAGCATACAGACTGAATACAGATTGGCTCTTGTGGACTTCTAATTTTCTTCAGCTTCAATTTGAACTTGGTATTGGCTGTTTTGAATCGGACATTCCTATAGTCTACTATGCCAGAAATGACAACTTGAAGAGGAATTGTGTTACATTTGTTGTCAAAAAGAACATTTCAAGATCTATCCTGAAGTACAATACTGTCAGTAATAGGATAATACCCATACGCCTACAAGAAAGACCAGTTAATATGACTATTATTCAAATTTACGCACCAACCACTAAGACCAGAGATGAAGAAATTGAAGATTTTTACCAACTTCTGCAGTCTGAGATTGATCGCACATGCAATCAGGATACATTGATAATTACTGGTGATTGGAATGTGAAAGTTGGAAACAAAGAAGGATTGGTAGTTGGAAAATATGGCTTTGGTGATAGAAACAATGTCAGAAATCACCTGATAGAATTTTGCAAGACCAATGACCTATTCATTCGTAATATCTTTTTTTGACAACATAGACGGTGACTATACACGTGGACCTTGCTAGATGAAATACACAGGAATCAAATGGATTACATATGTGGAAGGAGACTATAGAAAAGCTCAATATCATCAGTCAGAACAAGGCCAGGGGCCGACTGCAGAAGAGACCGTTATTACTGCAGTCTTGGGTAATTCATGGTTAGTGATATTCTGACACCGCCTTCAGCCAAGTGTGGTGTGGCATGAAAAGGCCTAAATGTCCATAGATAGATTGTGGTGAGCTGCTAAAACGCTTCTTAACAGTCCCCCTAGGCAATTGTCTGTGACTGCTTGCAGAGTATTTGTAAGGCAAAACACTTCTTCACAGAGTAGTAACCTGTGGAGTGGATTCTGACTAACAGCGACCCTATTTTGATCGTCTCAGGGATGTTTTCATCATAGAACTAACAGGGGTTAAATGCAGTAAAATATTATACAGACCCATCCCTCCGCTGTCCTTCTTCTTTTCCCCCAGAGAAAAAGAGTGAAAAGATGAAAAATTAGTCCAGGAATGTCTTGTGTGTCCTTCTAAAGCCCCAGAGGAAATGGGGCACTATCTTCCCATTGTTAGCAGGTCCTGTGAGGCCTTGTAGTCCTCCGGCCAAGGCTACTACAATGTTACCGGAAGAGGGAGGCTGAATGTAGAAGAAATGGCAGAAATTTAAAAGCCTTTGTTTTATAGAATTATAAAATAAGGATTTATCTTCCATTTGAGCAATGGCTATGACTTGATTCTCCCATTAGATGTGGGTGTTGTATTGCTTCGGTATCATTCAAGGCCGTGACTTGGAAATATGTCCTCCAGTTTGTTCCTCATAAGCCTAGCCAAGAAGAGGATAAAAAGATAAAAAGAGACTCTAAGGAAACTTTGGATCTGCAATTCTTATGAAAGTGACAGGAAAAAAGAATCCTAAAGATAAAACTTGTTCAAAGTTATCCATCAAGTATGCATCGATCGTGAAGTATAATATTTAAGAACTTTTTCTTCCAAGACCAGAACTTTAGCTGTCAAAAATTCACTTGACCCTATGAACTCAATGAGAGAATTCAATAGAAACCCTAGTTCTCATTCAGAAGAGCATTTAACAGAGGTATAGCCCAGAGATTTTAATAGTTGAAAACTGTTGTATCTGGGGCTGAAAAATTGATTTACAGTAGATTTTAATGCTCTCAGAAAAAGATTTTTAGCATTTTAAATCCTAACTGTTTGTCACTCTTCTGCACTGACATAGCTATAAATCTCGATTATAGCACCATTTCCAGTTAATATAGAGTTTGTACATGCCATCTTCCTCTCTTTTTTTCTTCTGAAAAATGAAAACATATTAAAACTAAAGTTTTTATAAAACATATATATATAGAAAGTAATCATAGTGATGTACTCTGTGTGGTGAAGGACAAAACGGTGTTAAAAGAAATAACCAATTTGTGAAAGCACACTGAACATAAAGGAATATGTGGCTCTACACAGGATTGACCATGACATTTGTCATTGACACACCCCCTTACAATTATGTCTACTATGTAAGAAGGTACTTGTAAAAACACTAAACATTTTCTTTTGACATAATTTTAGATTCACATGCAATTGTAAGAAATAATACAGAGAGATTCTGTGTACCCTTTACTCACTTCCCCCCAATGGTAACATCTTGCAAAACTATAATACAATATCACAGTCAGGATATTGACATTGATACAATCAAGATACAGAAATTTCCTCACCACAAGGATCTCTCATATTGCCCTTTTATAAACCCATTGCTGTTGAGTCTGTTCCAACACATGGCAACCCCATGTGTTACAGAGTACAACTGAGCTCCATAAAGTTTTCTTGGCTGTAATTTTTTTTTTTTTCCCATTGAAGGTTGTTATTATTATTTATAGATGGTCAACAGTAAACAGCAAGAACAGATTACTTACAGAAAGCAAACAGTAAGCAACAGGAGCAGATTTGAGGTGGATGGGTCCCCTCCACCCCCACAAGTACCCCACTTAGCATCATAGGAGAGGAAACCACTTATGTGTAAAAGAGACCCTCTCACCCTTCCCAAATTACCCATGTCCTTTTCTGTGTCAGTGGTGTGTTGTTCACTAATATCAGGTGCAATATGGCTGTGTTTGCTCTCTCTCTCTCTCAGTCTCCCTGCAGAATTTCTTGACTGGCTCTGGCCCTCTGTACTTACTGATCCAGCTCTCAACCACAAGCTTTGCGACAACCCTGGACCAATGCCACGGTTCGACTAGCATCACAGCAGCTCTCCAGGCAAAACTGTTTTATGGGCAACTCCTGTATGGTGTGTGCCCAAGCCTCTGTGGGATTCCTCTTGGCCCTTTGGACAGGCCTCCTCTCAATACCCTCAGGACAAAAGACAGGGCAGCTTGTCCCTGACATTGCTGCTTGCTCTGCTTGGGTGTCTGCCTGCACGGGCCCAAACTGTGGCTGCTTCCCCTTTATGGGATGCCCAGCTCCCTTGGAGTCCTCACTGTCCCCTAAGTTTCCTGCCTAATCTTTCTAGGTGCTGTTATCAGTTTGATCCCATATAGATGGATCTTAAAAGAGCCTAATGCTCAAGGAAGACATTCCTTACTAGTTAAGCTAAACTACTGTTTGCTTTTAAGAAGACTTCAGGGGATATTTTTGGTTTAAGGTATAAAGGTTATCTCAGGGCAATAGTTTCAGGGGTTCATCCAGCCTCGATGGTTCCAGAAAGTCTGGATTCCATGAGAATTTGAAATTGTGTTCTGCATTTTCCCCTTTTGATCAAGATTATTCTATAATTGGATGTATTCTTTACGGAAGCAGGTTGCCAGGCCTTTCTTCTGTGGTGCTGCTTGGTAGGCTCAAACTGGCAACCTTTCAGTTAGTAGATGAGTGCACACTGATTGTGCCACCCAGGGACCTTGCCCTTTTATAGCCACATCCATTTTCCTTTATCCCCATCCCTCCTTAACTATTGGAAATCGCTAATTGTTTTCCATTTCTATAATTTTGTCATTTCAAGAATGTTATGTAAATTGAATCATATAGTATGTATGATTTTGGAATTGGCTTTTTTCACTTAACATAATTCTCTGGAAATTCATCCGGGTTTATCAATATCAATCAATCAGTCTCTCTCTCTCTCTCTCAATAGTTCATTCCATTTTATTACTGAGTAATAGTCCATGATATGCGTGTATCATAGTTTGTTTAACCGTACACCTGTTGAAGGACATCTGGATTGTTTCCAGTTTTGGACTATTAGGAATAAAGCTACTACATTAATGTACAGTTTTTAGTGTGGGGATAAATGGGATAAAGGATCAGAAGTGCAATTGCTTGGTTGTAAGGTAGTTGAATGTTTAGTTTTTAAAGAAAATATGAAACTGCTTTCCAGAGTGGCTGTACCATTTTATATTCTTACTAATAATATACAAGTGATCCAGTTTCTCCACATCCTCAGCAGCATTTGGTGTTGTCCCTATTTTTTAGTTTTTGTCATTTTGATAGGTTTGCAGTGATATAACTTTAATTTGCATTTCCCTGATTGCTAATAATGTTGAACATCTTTTCATGTGCTTATTTACAATCTATATATCATCTTTGGTGAATTTCTTTTCATGTTTTTTCCCATTTTCTAATTAAATTGCTTGTCTATGTACTGTTAAGTTGTGAAACTTCTTTATATATTCTAGATATCAGTCTTTTGTTAAATTAGTGGTTTGCAATATTTTCTCCAAGTCCTTAGTTTATCTTTTCATCCTCTTCAGAGTGTCTTTCACAGGGCAAAGATTTATAAATTTGAGGGAGTTCAGTTTATCCCTTTTTAAATTATGGACTGTGTCAAGTCTAAGAACTCTTTCCTAGCCCCTTGCATTTGAAGATTTTCCACTATGTTTTTTTCTTTTTCTTACCCTGAAAGTTTCATAGTTACACCTTTTACGTTTAAGTCCATGATCCATTTTGAGTTGGTTTTTGTATAAGGTATGAGGCTTAGGCTGAGGTTTATTTATTTACTTATTTTTGCCTATGGGTGTCTAATTGTTCTGGAATCATTTGCTGAAAAACTCATGCCTTAAATTGCTTTTGCACTTTTGTCAAAAATCAGTTGGGCATATCTTTGTGAGTCCATTTCTCTATTATGTTTCATTGATCTATATGTCTATCTCTCTATCAATACCACACAGTCTTGATTACTGTAGCTATATAAGAAGTTTTAATATAGAGTGGATAAATTTTTTCTACTTAATCCTTTTTCAAAACTATTTTTGTTATTCTAATTCCTTAGCCTTTCCATATAAGTTTTATAACAATCTTGTCCATGTCTATCAAAATTCTTGCTGAGATTTTGATAGCATTTAATCTGTACATTAACTTGTGGAGAATTGATATCTTTACTGTGTTGAGTTTTTCAATCCATGAACATGGTATGCCTGTCCATTTATTTCAATCTTCTTTGATTTGTTTCATCAGCATTTTATAGTTTTTCACATACAAGTCTTGTACATGTTTTGGTAGATTTATTATTTTATTTATTTTGAGTGATTTAAAATGGTATTGTATTTTTAATTTTGGTGTCCACGTGTTCATTACTAGCATATAAAAACGTTTTAACTTTTTTTTTATGTTTATCTTGCATTCTGGGACCCTGATGACCTCACTTATTGGTTATAAAAGTTGTTTTGTAGATTCCTTGAGAATTTCTACATAGATAATCATGTCATATACAAATAAGAGAAATTTTATTTGTTTCTTTCTGATTTATACCCCTTTTATTTCCTTTTTTTCTTATTGCACTGGCTAGAACATCAATCACTATGTTAAACAAAAATGATGACAGCAGACACCCTTGTCTTATTTCCAATATTAGGGGGAAAGGATTCAGCCTTTAACCAATAAGCATAATATTGGCTTTTGTTTTTTAATAGATGCGCTTCACCAAGCTGATGATGTCCCTTTATGTCTATTTTTATGAGAGATTTTTAAATTATGAATGAGTGCTTTATTTCGTCAAATATTTTTTTCTACATCAATTGCTGAGCTCATGTGATTTTTCTTTTTTAGCCAGCTAATATAGTGTATTACATTGATTGATTTTTGAAAATTGAACCAGTTTTGCATCCCTGAAATAAATTCCACTTGATCATAGATTATAATTATTTTTAATATATGCTGATTTCTAATATTTTGTTATGAATAGTGTGTCTATATTCATGAGGGATATTGGTCTGAAGTTTTCTTTTTTGTGATTTTCTTTGTCTGATTCTTTTATCCTGGTAATACCTGCTTTATAAAACGAATTGGAAAATGTTCTATCTTTTCTGAAACAGATTGTGTATAATCAGGATTAATTCTGTCTTCATCATTTGATGAAATTCTCCAGTGAGACCATCAAGGCCTGTAAATTTCTTCTTTGGAAGTTTTAAAATTATGAATTTAATTTCCTGTAAGTTATAAGAAACCCCAGTCTAATCAAGAGAAAAACATCAGACAAATTCTAATAAAGTAGCATCCTATAAAATACTTAATCACTACTCTTCAAAACTGTCAAGGTCATCAAAAAGAAGGAAAATTTGAGAAACTGCCACAACCAAGAGGAGCCTAAGTAGATATGACAACTAAATGTAATGTGGTATCCTAGATGAGATCCTGGAACAGAAAAAAGAGATTAGGTAAAAACTAAGAAAATGTGGATTGAACTATAGACTTTAATTAGTAATAATATATTACTATTAGTTCATTAAGTATAATAAATATACCATATTATAGTAAGATGTTAATAAAGTTTCAGAGCTATTAAATTATCTATTAAATACACAGTGAGTTGTTCCAGTTAATGTTTTTCAAGGAATTGGTCTACTTCATGTAAGTTGTCAAATTTATTTGTAGAGTTGTTCTTAGTATTCCCTTATTATCCTTTCGATGTCTTCAGGGTTTGTAGTGATATGCCCTCTCTCATGCCTGATGTTGATAATTTGTATCCTCTATTTTTTTTAGTCTTACTAGAAGTTTGCCGGTTTTATTGACCTTTTCAAAGATCAAGTGCTTTGTTTCATTGATTTTCGATTTCATTAATTTCTGCTCTTATTTCCTTCTGTCTGTTTGCTTTGGGCTTCTTTTTCTTTCTTTTATTTTTTTTCCTTTTTAAGTTTTTGAGATGGGAGTTTAGATTATTGATTTGAAACTTTTCTTTTTTTCTAATGTATGCATTTGTTGCTATACACATTCCTCTCAGTATTTCTTTACTGTCTCCCACAAATCTTGATGTGTTGTATTTTCATTTTCATTCAGTTTAATTAATTATTTTATTTTCTTTGTGCCAAAGATTATTTAGAAGTGTGTTGTTTAGTTCCTAAGTGTTTGAAGATTTTCCCGTTATCTTTCTGTTATTGAGTTTTGCTTTGATTCCATTGTGGTCTGAGAACACACTGTGTATGATTTAATTCATTTGAATTTATTGAGGTTTGTTTTATGGCCTAGGATACGGTCTATCTTGGTATACATGGGCACTGAATAAGAATGTGTATTCTGATGTTTTTGAGTGGAATTTTCTGTAAATATTGGTTAGAACCTATTGTATGATGGCACTGTTTAATTATATCTATATTTTTTGCTGATTTTCTGCCTAGTTGCTTTATCAGTTATTGAGAGAGGGATAGTGAAGTCTCCAACTATAATTGTGGATTTGTATATTAGGAGAGCAAGAAATATTAAAAAAAGAAAAACCCAGTTGCAACAATATGGTAATCATAGTAATAGTGATATACACAAGACCTGTAATTTTTGGTGAGATGTCCTCTCAAAACTTCTAAACTCCCACCCCATGAACCCTATACCCAACCAATCCTGGGAAGATCTGATACATGGAGAAGACAAGATATGTAGAATTCTGTTTTTAGACCTCTTACCAGAAGATTAAATGAAAAATAGTAGTATAAAAATACATACAATGTTAAGCCAGACTATGGCATATGACCCTTGCTGGTAACAATCCAATCTGAGGAACAGTCTTCAAGTCACTAAGGGCAGCTGACAAGTATTTGTATTCTGGCTTTCCCCTGGTTTCTTTTCTGTGCTTTATGATGCAGTCTTCCTGGCTGTCTTGTCTCCTCCCAGATGGCAGATGTGGACATCACTACTTGCCCTTGGCAATTCTCAAACTCATATTTAGCTTGTGAATTTCATGTTTTAAATTATTCTGAAGTTCATTACCCACATATTCTTCTAGGATGTGAAGCAGAAATACTTCAGTCCTTTACGTCTGGATTGCTAGTTTTGCTTTTCTCTGAAGATAACTTGAATCCAGTATGACTTCCTCCAACCCCACTCTATTCTTCAAGACTCTTCCATTTCCCTTCAATATCCAGCTTTCTTTTCTCTGATATTTTTTGGTTCACAATACCAAGATCTTCTCTTGGTGACTGTGGCCCAGATTCTAATTAGCTTGCTCTTTCATATCTACTACATATATATGTTTCCTTTTAATTTTCATACTACTGCACATTCTACTTTTGGTGTTCTGAAACTAGTACTTTGCCCAGAGCACTTCTGTTATTTTTTTGAATTCATGCTTTCTCTTAATTCTAAGGCATCTAACTCTATATCCTTTCTTTGAATTCAGAAAATTTTATTTCTTTACAATTGAAAGCCATTTTGCTTAAAGAGACACTACAGTTCTACCTCTCTTTGTTTGTCACAAAACTGGAAGCCTAGAGTTGGGAGGATCTTAGTGAACTTCCTGCCCAATATTTCCTCAGTTCAGTAACTCCTTATATATCAGGCTTGACAGATGGCATAGAATATTACAGAAGCAATGGTTTCTTTCTGCCTCTCCCATATTTTGGCAGATTATAGTTTTAAGGTCTTTACTCTTTTTCTTTGGAGAATATGCAAGGGTTGAGTGTTTTTCTGTCCCTTAGTACTTAACATTTGCACCAACTTAAGTGATTAGTAAATACTCACAAGGAAAAATAGAAGAACTTACAGCTACAAGGAAAGACTGGAGAAAGAAAAGGGCAAGAAAGGAAATTCTGTTTCCTGACTCTTAAATTGTCATGGCTCATCAATTAACTAAAATGGCACTTCTCGAGAGGAAGCTTTGGCTACTCAGAGCTGCCTTCCTAGAATTTTCTGTTCTCGTGAAGATCACTTCAGATAAATGTAGGGTTCATCAGAATGAGTAACTCTACTTCTGAATGGGCACTTGCTGAAAATGATTTATTTTGCATACTGATTCCTGTTAACATAAAATAATACTCTGTGCATTCTGCAAACCAGTTTGGGAAAGAAAACCACTGTGTATAATTTAACAAGAACATCATGTTATTTTTTGCAATGTTTAGTTAGTCAATGTCGAAAACACTTTAACTCTCTGCAATGAGGCACTGTAATCACATTTGCTTTAGCATGACATGTGAGCTAGGCCTGAAGAAATCAGGTCCTCAACACTGAGGCTAAAACAATGATGGATTCACCGTTCTAAACTGCCAGTCCTTTGTTAGTGTTTGAGTAGACAATACAAATGTGATTTTTGTCATGTGGCTTGTATTTTGTAATGGTTTGCATTTGACCCAAGTTTTTAGGCGTGTCCCAATTATTGTTCTATTTCTGTCATCACTACTGTTATTATTTTTTAAGACTTAAAAAAACACTGTATAGGCTAAACTACTATAACAAATAAATCCCCAAATGTATAATCACTCAAATACAATAGAAGTTTACTTCTTGCTTATGTCCAAGGCTGGTTGGTGGTTAATAGATGACTTTTCTCCACATAGTGATTTAGGAATTCTACCAACTTGGGGCACTGCCATCCTATAGAAGATGGTTACAACTGACAACTAACTAAGAGTTACATCCTTTCTTAAAAGCCTCTGCCCAGAAGTGGTGTACATCATTTCACTTGCATTTCTTTTTTTTTTTTTGTATTTTATTGTACTTCAGGTGAAGGCTTTCAGAACAAATAGTTTCTCATGAAACAGTAGTACACATGTTGTTTTATGACATTGGTTAACAACCCCACAACATATTAAGCCTCTAAATTCTCAACCTTTTTTTTTTTTTGATGAAAATACAGATAGCCAAAGATACACCGTTTCAAAAATTTCTACATACACAGTTCAGTGGCATTGAATATGCTCTTCCAACTGTGCTGTTATTCTCACTTAAGATGAAGGCTTACAGAACAAAATAGTTTCTCATTTAACAGTTACTACACATGTTGCCCTATGACAATGGTTAACAATCTCACAACACATCAAGAATATCCTTACTCCACCTTGTGTTCCCTATCACCAGGGGACTTCCTTGTCCCCTTCTGTCTTCTGGCCCTTGTCACTGGACTACTGTACCTTATTAGTCTCATTTGTTTTTTTTTTTTTTTTTAACACCATTTCAAAACTTTTTACTTACACATTTAAGTGATATTGACTATGCTCTTCCAATTGTGCTGCCATTCTTGCCCAAGATGAAGGCTTACAGGACAAAACAGCCTCCCATTTAATAGTTACTACAAATGTTGCCCTATAACAGTGGTCAACAATCTCACAACACATCGACAGTGTCCTTACTCAACTTGTGTTCCTTATCATCAGTTTCCTACTCCCCCTCTGCCTTCTGGCCCTTGTCACCGGACTCCTGTACCTCATTAGTCCCATTTAGTTTTACTGGGCTGTCCACTCCCAGGCTTATCATCGAACCTCGAAGGTAACTTCACCTCTGAGCTGAAAGGGTGTCTGGGGGCCACACTCTTGAGGTTTCTTCAGTATTCTTTAGGCCAGTAAATCTGGTGTTTTTTTTTTTTGGGAGTTAAAATTATGCTCTACGTCCTTCTCCAGCTCTGTCCAGAACCCTCTGTTGTGATCCTGGTCAGAGCTGTCAGTGGTGGTAGCTGGGCACCATCTAGCTGTACTGGACTCAGTCCGGTAGAGGCCTTGGTAGCTATGGACAATTAGTCCTTTGGACTAATCTTTTCGTTGTATCCTGTTCTCTTCATTCTCCCTTGCTCCCGAAGGGAAGAGACCAGTGGAGTATCTTAGATGGCCGCTCATAGGCTTTTAAGACCCCAGACACTACTCACCAAGGTAGAATGTAGAGCATTATCTTTATAAGTAGTGTCATGCTAATTGAGCTAGATGTTCCCCAAGACCATGGTCCCCAGAGCCCTCCGTCCAACAACTCAGTCCCTCGGGGGGTTTGGATGTGTCTACAGGGCCTCCATGACCTTTCCTTGTGCAGGTTGTGTTAGTTTCCCCTGTACTGTGTACTATCTCACCTCTCACCCAAAGTACCACTTATTTATTGCCTATTTAGTATTTCCCCCCCCTCCCCTCCCATCCCTGGTAACCAACAAGGATTGTTACATTTTGCATGTGAATTTTTTCATGGGTTTTTACAATAGAGGTCTCATACAATATTTGTCCTTTTGTGATTGACTTATTTCACTCAGCATAATGTCCTCCAGTTTCATCCATGTTATGAGATGGTTCACAGATTTCTTGTTGTTCTTTCTCGTTGCATAGTACTCCATTGTGTGTATGTACCATAGTTTGTGTATCCATTCATCTGTTGATGGACATCGAGGTTCTTTCCATCGTTTTGCTATTGTGAACAATGCTGCCATGAACATAGGTGTGCATATGTCTATTCGAGTGATGACTCTTATTTCTCTAGGATATATTCCTAGGAGTGGGATTGCTGGATCGAATGGTATGTCTATTTCTAGCTTTCTGAGGAAACGCCATATCATTTTCCAAAATGGTTGTATCATTTTGCATTCCCACCAGCAGTGTATAAGAGTTCCCATCTCCCCGCAGCCCCTCCAACATTTGTTATTTCCAGTATTTTTGATTTGTGCCAGTAATGCTGGGGTGAGATGGTATCTCATTGTGGTTTTAATTTGCATTTCTCTAATGGTCAGTGATCGCGAGCATTTCCTCATGTGTCTGTTGGCCATTTGAATGTCTTCCTTGGTGAAGTGTCTGTTCATTTCCTTTGCCCATTTTTTGATAGGATTATTTGTCTTTTTGTTGTAGAGGTGTTGGATTTTCTTGTAGATTATGGAGATTAGACCTTTGTCTGACTTGTACTGTCCAAAAGTTTTTTCCCAGTCTGTAGGTTCTCTTTTGACTCTTTTGGTGAAGTCTTTTGAAGAGCATAGATGTTTGATTTTTAGAAGATCCCAGTTATCTAGTTTATCTGTTGGGTTTTTTGTGTTGATGTTTATGGTTTGTATCCTGTTAATGCCATGTATTAAGGCCTGAAGTGTTGGTCCTATTTTTTCTTCTATGAATTTTATAGTTTGAGGCTTTATATTCAGGTCTTTGATCCATTTTGAAGTAGTTTTATTATATGGTGTGAGGTATGGGTCCTGTTTCATTTTTTTGCAAATGGATATCCAGTTTTGCCAGCACCATTTGTTAAAAAGACTGTCTTTTCCCCATTTGATGGACTTTGGACCCTTGTCAAAGATCAGGTGACTGTAGGTGGATGGGTTTACATCTGGGTTCTCAATTCTGTTCCATTGGTCAATGTCTCTGTTGTTGTACCAGTACGAGGCTGTTTTGAGTACTGTAGCTGTATAGTAGGTTCTCAAGTCAGGTAGTGTGAGTCCTCCAACTTTCTTCTTCTTCTTCAGTAGTGCTTTACTTATTCGGGGCTTCTTCCCTTTCCATATAAAGTTAATAATTAGTTTTTCCATCTCTTTGAAGAATGTTGTTGGTATTTGTATTGGGATTGCATTGTATTTGTAAATTGCTTTAGGTAGAATTGCCATTTTCACAATGTTGAGTCTGCCTATCCATGAGCATGGTATGTTTTTCCATTTATGTAGATCCCTTTGGGTTTCATGCAGCAGTGTTTTGTAGTTTTCTTTGTATAGGTCTTTTACATCCCTGGTCAGATTTATTCCTAAGTATTTTATCTTTTTAGGGGCTATTGAGAATGGTATTGATTTCCTGATCTCCTTTTCATCGTTCTCTTTACTGGTGTATAGGAATCCAACTGATTTTTGAATGTTTATCTTGTATCCTGCTACTCTGCTGAATCTTTCTATTAGTTCCAGTAGATTTCTTATGGAGTCTTTAGGGTTTTCTATGTATAGTATCATATCATCTGCAAACAGGGAGAGTTTAACTTCTTCATTACCAATTTGGATGCCCTTTATTTCTTTCTCTTGCCTTATTGCTCTAGCTAGAACTTCCAGCACAATGTTAAATAGGAGTGGTGATAAAGGGCATCCTTGTCTTGTTCCTGTTTTCAAGGGGAATGTTTTCAGCCTCTCTCCATTAAGAATGATGTTGGCTGTTGGTTTTGCATAGATGCCCTTTATTATGTTGAGAAATTTCCCTTCTATACCTATTTTATTGAGAGCTTTTATCAGGAATGGGTGTTGGACTTTGTCAAATGCCTTTTCTGTGTCAATTGAGATGATCATGTGATTCTTTTCTTTCCTTTTATTTATGTGGTGGATTACGTTGATGGATTTTCTAATGTTAAACCATCCTTGCATACCTGGTATGAATCCTACTTGGTCGTGGTGTATTATTTTTTTGATATGATACTGAGTTCTATTGGCTAGAATTTTGTTCAGAATTTTTGCATCTATATTCATGAGAGATATTGGTCTGTAATTTTCTTTTTTTGTGATGTCTTTGCCTGGTTTTGGTACCAGCGTTATGCTGGCTTCATAGAATGAATTTGGAAGTGTTGCTTCCTCTTCTAAGCTCTGAAATAGCTTGAGTAGAACTGGTACAAGCTCTTCTGTAAATGTTTTGTAGAATTCTCCAGTGAAGCCATCTGGACCAGGGCTTTTTTTGGTTGGGAGTTTTTTATTACCTTTTCAATCTCTTCTCCTGTTATGGGTCTGTTCAGATTTTCAATATCACTTTGTTGTAGTTTGGGTAGGCCGTATGTTTCTAGAAATTTATCCATTTCCTCTAGGTTTTCAAATTTGTTGGAATATAGTTTTTCATAATATTCTGTTATAATCCTTTTTATTTCAGTTGGGTCTGTTGTAATGTCCCCCATTTCATTTCTTATTTGGGTTATTTGTGCCCTCTGCTGTTTTTCTTTTGTCAGTCTGGCCAGTGGTTTGTCGATTTTGTTGATTCTTTCAAAGAACCAACTTCTGGTTTTGTTGATTCTTTCTATTGTTTTTCTGTTCTCTATTTCATTTATTTCTGCTCTGATCTTTACTATTTCCTTTCTTCCGGTGGTTGTAGGCTTTTTTTGTTGTTCTCTTTCTATTTGTTTGAGTTCTGTAGTTAATGTTTTGATTTTGTCCCTTTCTTCTTTTTTAATATATGCATCTATTGCTATAAATTTTCCTCTGAGGACTGCCTTTGCTGTGTCTCAAAGGTTTTGGTATGATGTGTTTTCATTTTCATTTTATTCTAGGAATTTTTTAATTCCATCTCTGATTTCTTCTATTACCCATTGATGTGTAAGCAGATTATTATTCAGTTTCCATGTGTTTGATTTTTTTTCCTTGCTCTTTCTAGTGTTAATTTCTACCTTGATGGCATTGTGGTCAGAGAAGATACTGTGAATTATCTCAGCATTTTGGATCTTGTTGAGGATTGCTCTGTGGCCTAAGATGTGGACTATTCTGGAGAATGTTCCATGTGCATTGGAAAAGAATGTGTACTTTGCAGCGGTTGGATGGATTGTTCTATATATGTCTATGAGGTCCATTTGGCTGATTGTGTCCTTTAGGTCTTCTGTATCTTTGCTGAGTTTCTTTTTAGTTGTTCTGTCGTTTATTGAGAGTGGTGTGTTGAAGTCTCCTACTATTATTGTGGAACTGTCAATTTCTCTTTTCAGTGCTGTTAGAGTTTTTTTTATGTATTTTGGAGCCCTGTCATTGGGTGCATAGATATTTATTATGGTTATGTCTTCATGATGGATCATCCCCTTAATCATTATATAGTGTCCTTCTTTGTCTTTTATGGTAGATTTTGTTTTAAAGTCTATTTTATCTGAGATTAGAATTGCCACTCCTGCTCTTTTTTGGTAGTTGTTAGCTTGATAAATTTTTTTCCAACCTTTGATTTTTAATAAATTCACATCTTTGTTTCTAAGGTGTGTCTCTTGTAGACAACAAATTGATGGATCCTGTTTTCTTATCCATTCTGCCACTCTCCGTCTCTTTATGGGTGCATTGAGTCCATTTACGTTCAGTGTAATTATTGATAGATGGAAGTTTGTTGCTGTCATTTTGTAGTGCTTTTTTTTGTGGTGCTGAAGTTTTCTTTGTTCTTCTTACTCTCTTGTGCTGAGTTACTTTTGTTTGTGGATTTTGTGTTCATTTCTTTTGTTTTTGTAGGTTTTGTTTTTGTTGAGACTTTATGTTTTTCGTCTTTATTTTTATGAGTTGGTTTGTTAACTTTCTTTGTGGTTACCATGAATTTTACCCTTATCTTTATAATTTTGAAGCAGTCTACCCTTACTTGGTATCGCCATGCCTTCCTCTCCTTTAGAAGGTTCTATACCTATGCCGTTTGTTCCTTCTTTCATTGTTTTGATGTTGTTGTCATCCTTTGATTTATTTCTCTGATTCCCTCTTGTATTTCTTTTGTTTTTGGAAAGTCCTCTGTAGTTCATTTCCTAGAATAGTATCCGGTTCATATGAACCTGCGTCCTAGGTCCTAGGTCCTGCCTGAGGGCTGACGCTGTTTGTCCTCAGATCGAAGAACTCCCTTTAATAATTATTGTAAGTTTGGTTTGACTTTTGCATATTCCTTTAGTTTCTGTTTATCTGGAAATGACCTAATTTCACCATCAAATTTGAATGAGAGTTTTGCAGGATATATTATTCTTGGCTGACAATTTTTTTCTTTCAAGATTTTATATATGTCATCCCATTGCCTTCTTGCCTGCATGGTTTCTGCCGAATAATCTGAGCTTAGTCTTATTGTTTCTCCTCTGTATGTGACTTCTTGTTTTTCACGAGCTGCTCTCAGGATTCTTTGTTTGTCTTTAGTTTTAGCGAGTGTGAATATGATATGTCTTGGTGATTTTCTTTTGGGGTCTCTTCTATATGGGGTTCGTGGAGCTTCTTGGATGGCCAGCTTTTCATCTTTCATGATATTGGGAAAGTTTTCTGTCAGCAGTTCATCAATGATCCTCTCTGTGTTTTCTGTTTCTCCCCCTGTTCTGGTATGCCAATCACTCGTAAGTTTTTGCTTTTAATTGTGTCCCACATAACTCTCAGGGTCTCTTCATTTTTCTTTGTTCTTTTTTCTGAGTTTTCCTGCAACAGAGTTGTTTCCAAGTGTTTGTCTTCAGTTCCACTGATCCTGTCTTCCATGGTTTCAAATCTACTTCTCAGCCCTTCTATGACACCGTCCATTTCTGAAATCTTGCTGTTTATCTTTTGGATTTCTAATTGTTGTTTTTGTATAATTTCGAGTTGTGAATTTGTTTTGGCATTTTGTTCCTGCATCATCTTCCTGAATTCTTGCAATTTTTTGTCTGTATTTTCCATAAATTTGTCTATTTTTTCCTCATGTTTGTCAGCTTTTTGCCTCAGTTCTTGGAAAATTCCGAGTATTAGTGATTTGAGTTTCCTATCAGGTACTTCTAGTGCATTTTCTTCCACAGGAGAGTTATCTGGTGTTTTAATTTGGACGCCTATTGGAGCCATCTTGTCTTGTTTTTGTAAATGTTTTGATATTGTTTGCTGTTTTAGGGGCATTCAGTAGATATTTCTCTTGTTTATTGATTGTAGATTTTTTTTTTTTTTTGTCCTTGTGGTACAGCTGGGCAGATCTAGCTGAAGAGGAGCCACTGGGACGGGTTGTTTGTGGCACTCACCGCAGCCACCAGGACGGTTGGTAGTCAGTGCTGGGCAGGTTCCAATAGGGCGTGTCTGCACAGCTTGGTGGTGTGATGTCAAGTGCACGGTGCAGGTAGGTAGGGTGCAGCGGGGAGATGGTTATGTGTGAAGCTAAGCGGTCGTTCTGTCTCCCACTGGACGCTCTGCGAGGCTGCTCTCCCGTTTGCTGGTCTCTGATAGGAATCCAAGATGGTGGATCCGCGCTGCGTTAGCTGGTAAGGAATCTCTGCATGAGTCTCTCATCGCTCTCCGTTCTCTTTTAGTATTCTCACTCCGTTTGGTGTTTGGCTGAGTTCTTTATCTCTTCATTTGATGTTCTAGGGTTTCAGGATTGTTGATTCTCTGTTAGGCTTAGTTTTTCGGATCTTTGCTGTAGAGGGACGGCGTGGTGCTTCTGCCTAGAGCGCCATCTTGCCCCGCCTCTCTCACTTGCATTTCATTGGAGATAACTGAGCCACTTTACAGTGTCTAACTGCAATAGAGATTGGTCAGTATAGTCCAGGTATGTGTCCTTGCTATAATCCTACCACAATGGAAGGAGAAAACATTGGTCTATGTCTCATACCTATGACTTTGTCCTTATTTTCAGTGATTAGCTATACCTCCATGTAAAAGTCCTTTAGGTACATACATCTAATAGAAAGTCAGTAGGATTTTTCTACATTCAAATGTTGGTAAAATTCAGATTTTTCTTGGGACTGATCTGATTCATTTTGGAACTATGGCCTAATTTTACATCTAAATAAAAACTACCATGAAGATGTTAAATCAAATATGTCTGTTGTTATAGATTGAATAGTGTCCCCCTAAAATATATGTCGTAAATACAGACATACAGAAAATAGTGAACCTAAACTCCTATACCTGTGGATATAATCCCATTTGGGATAGGACTTTCTTTGTTACGTTAATGAGACCATAACAGTGTAGAGTGTATCTTAAACCAATCACTTTTGAGACATAACAAGAACAGATGAGGCACAGGGAAGGAGGCACAAACAAAGGGGCAGATACATCCCACATGAAGATTACCAAGGAGCTGCGAGGAACAGAAGCTGAAGGAGATAAGGATTTTCCCCTAGAGTGGAGATAGAAAGTCTTCTCCTAGAGCCAGCACCCTGGATTCAAACTGCTAGCCACCTGAACTATGAGAAAACAAATTTCTGTCCATTAAAGCCACTCACTCGGGTTTTTTTCTGTTATAGCAGCACTAAGAAACTAAGACATCTGTATTTGTAGTTTTACTCTCATCACAATTGTTGAGGCCTCTCTAAGTTTTTGTCTGAGAAAAGCCTGTGGAATCACACCCATGAGTTTGAAAAAAATAAATATTACATGTGTAACATGAACTCAGTTATTGATACTCACAGAACTAAGTCTGTCAATGATTAATTATTATTATTGTTTATTAAGAAACAATTAAGTGCCTAGCACTGTGCAAGGTGCTGATGGAAATATAAAGGCACAATACACACACTCTGAAAATGTTAGGAACTGGGTAAAAATATTTGAAAATAGTGGAAGAGCAAAACAAAAACCTACAGAAACTGATTCCATGAACAGGCCTAGCATTAAAATTTATTTCAGACATAATAAACAAACACACTTACTGAGTTCATACTGCATATGACATGGAGTGTTAAAACTCATAGATATGTCACAAGTTTTTGCCAGCTTTCAGAGGTCTGGCACAGGAATATTAATAATGTGAAAATGATCTGACTTTACTGGTTTGAGTTATAGTTTCTCAAGGGTCAAATAGCAGTAGGGAAAAGCCACTAAATCAAAAATGATTCTCAGATAAATCCTGACAAATATAAGCCTCTACCGTTATAGTAAATATTTTCTGATAAGAGTTTGGGATATTTGCTTATGTTGCATTAAAAACTTCAAACTTGTCTGCAGATCTCTTGAGCTATAGCATTCCTTTTTGATGGATCTGTAGTTCATATGGTTTTCACTGGCTAATTGATGCATTTGCATTGTGTGTTGGCAAAGAATATTAAATATACTGTGGACTGCCAGAAGAACGAACATATCTGTTTTGGAAGAAGTACAGCCAGAATGGATCTTAAAAGTGAGGATGGTGAGACTTTGTCTTGCTTATTTTCAACAAGTTATCAAGAGGGCCAGTCCCTGGAGAAGGACATCACTCTTGGTAAAGTAGAGAGTCAGTGAAAAAGAGGAAGACCCTCAACCAGATGGATTGACACAGTGGCTGCAACAATGGGCTCAAGCATAGCAATGACTGTGAGGGTGGTACAGAATTGGGCAACATTTTGTTCTATTGTACATAGGGTTGCTATGAGTAGAAACTGACTTGATGGCATCTAACAACAACATAGTTCGTAAGAGGCTACTGCAGGTAATTTGGTATACTTTTGACCACCAAAAAAAGCCCCTGCCGTGTGGGATGACTGTTAGAGTTTGAGGTTTAATCCTCAGTGACCTTGCAGAGCCCACAGATCCATCAGTAAAGTTTTATTAATTTCCTATAGCATGGCTTAACTTAAAGAATACTTATTTTATGCAGAATAATTTAATTTTGTTTTTAACAAGTATATGTACACATACTGTGATGGTTAAAGTTAATGTCAGCTTGGTCAGGCCATGATTCTCAGTGGTTTGGCTATTATGTAATGATGTAGTCATCCTCCATGATGTGATCTGATGTGAACAGCCAATCAGTTGTAAGGGAAATTTCCTTGGGAGTATGGCCAGCATCTTATATATATACATATGGACATTCTGGCAAGTTTGCTTGCTTGCTCTAAATCCTGCGTACAGCTTGTCATCATCTGACCTCTGGTTTTTGGGACTTGAGCCAGCGGCCTACCTTCTTACTTGCCAAATCTTAGATTCATCAGCCTCTGTAGCCCCTGAGCCAGCAGCCTGCCATCTGGCCTGTTGAGCTTGAGTTTGTCACCCCATGCAGCTACGTGAGTCAGGAGAAGCCTCCAGCCTGATGCCTGACTTACGGATTTGGGACTTGCCAGCCTCTACAACCACATGAGCCATTTCCCTGAGTTAAATCTCTCTCTCTATACACACACACACACACACACACACACACACACACATATATATACTTCACTGGTTTTGCTTCTGTAAAGAACCAAGTCAAAGACACATACATACAAAAGGAAAGAGTGAGAATGAGATAGGAAGAGAAGAAGGAGAGAAAGAGGAAAAAGAGAAAAGAGGAGAGAGAGAGAGAAAGACTTGGATATATTTCAAAATACTTTTCTGAATTTACTGAACATTTTCAATCAGCATATATTAATTTTATGTTCAAAAAGAATCATAACCTATTTTCTGATTACCAAAAGGGAAAAAAAAGTTTAACCCAAGACCATATGTCTTAAGTGATTTTTATAAAAGTCTTCACATTTCATTTATATAGTTTGCTTTTGCTGGTCTATTTATATTATGCACTTTAAAATAATAAGCTGCTGTTATCTTTTTTAAATTAGCTGGGAGTATAAATTAATTAATACTACTTTACCAAATACAAGCAGAATAAACACTTGAAAGACATTTTATCTGATTCTGGCTTTGAAGATGACAGGTAATGTCAAAATGTTCCTTCAAAGTCTTCTTAGACTATTGGACTTTGGTCTTTTTCCTACCCATCTAAAAAATATAGGAGACTCTATAGCCTAATATTTGTTAGGGTGTTGAGGGTTTATAATAGACATTATTTAAATTTAAATAACCTATTTTAATTTCAAGGAATAAGTAATGATATGATTGTTAGCATTTATTAAGTTTTCAATTCTAATAAATATATATATATATATATATCTCCACCACTTTTATTTTTAAATCAGCTTTACTGAAAAATATTTTACATAAAATAAAATTCACTAGCTTAAGTGTAAAATTTGGTAAGAATTAACCATTGTAGAAATTGCGTAGCCACTGCTATGGTTATGATAGACAGCACCCCAGAAGTTCCTGGTGCCCATTTTACAGTCATTCCCCTTTTACCATGCTTTGCTTTGGGCAACCACTGATCTTTTTATCATTTAGAATTTAATTTCATATAAACGGAAATACGTAATACGTAGTTTTTTGTGTCTGTCTTGTTTAGCTTATTCTAATGTTTTTGAGATTTGTCCATTTATTGCCTGCATTCATTTTTTATTCCTTTTTATTGCTGAGTAATATTCCTTAACATGGATGTATCACAGCTTCTTTATTCATTCAACTGTATTAAACATTTGGGTTGCTCCAAGTTTTTGGCATTACGAATAAAGCTGCTGTGAACCTTCATGTACATGTCTTTGTGTGACATGTTTTCATTTCTCTTGGATAAATACTTAGGAATGGAATTGCTGGATTGAATGGTAAGTGTATGTTGTTTAACTTTATTAAAAAACTGTCAGACTTTTCTTGCAAAGTGACTATACTATTTTTTATTCCCACAAGCACTGATGAGAGTTTTGGTTTTCCATAACTTTACTATCATTTGATATTGTCGGTATCTGCAAACCTTTCTGGTGGATGTGTAGTCAAATCTAATCGTGGCTTTAATTTGCATTTCTTTGATGACTAGTGTCTTTGTTGGCTATTTGTGCACCTGTTTTTGCGAAGTATTTCTTCAAATCTTCTGCTTATTTTTTATTGAGATTTTTTCTTAGTGTTACTGAGTTGTACGACTCAATCGTAAGTCAAGAAATCAAACGACACATTGCATTGGGCAGATCTGCTGCAAAAGACCTCTTTAAAGTGTTAAAAAGTAAAGATGTCACTTTAAGGACTAAGGTGCGCTTGACACATAGCATGGTGTTTTCAATTGCTTCGTATGTGTGCGAAAGCTGGACAATGAATAAGGAAGACCGAAGAAGAATTGATGCCTTTGAATTATGGTGTTGGTGAAGAATATTGAATATACCATGGGCTGCCAGAAGAACGAAAAAATCTGTCTTGGAAGAAGTATAGCAAGAATACTCTTTAAAAGCAAGGATGGTGAGACTATATCTTGCATACTTTGGGCATATTATCAGGAGGGATCAGTTCCTCGAGAAGGACATCATGCTTGGTAAAGTAGAGGGTCAGCAAAAAAGAGGAAGACTCTCAGCTAGATGGATTGACACAGTGGCTGCAGCAATGGGCTCAAACATAACAACGATTGTGAGGATGGCGCAGGACCGGGCAGTGTTTCATTCTGTTGTACATAGAGTCACTAAGAGTCGGAACGGACTCGACGGCACCTAACAATGACAACAACATATATGTCTCAAACGTCAACACAGAAAATGTTGGAAACAACCTTTAGTCACAAAATAGATCTAAAAAGGGTAGCAATATGCTATGATATTAGAATAGATAGAGGATTATTCTATTAAATTTCTTGCCCATAATTATTCTTGTGGAAGACTTTAAAATAGAGAAATATTCTTTTTGGACAGTAAAATTGAAAAGCCTTTAAACAGCTATGTAAACTAGTAATTTAAAAATGTAAGACTACAGACACAATTTTGGCTTTCTTCTATGAATTAAATGCCTTGGAGATCAAGGAACATTTTTGTAGCTTCTGTTGAAAAATGCTGTGCTGTGCTTGAGACATACTGAAGAAACTGAAGTAGTATTTCCAGTACTCTCCTATGCTTTGATGAGAAAAAACAATTGCAGCAATATAATATGCATGTTAGGATAATTTGATGGTTTAAAGGATTTGAAAATATTGACGTGAGTTGTTCTTGAATGTGTTTAGTGAAACAAGATCTTCAAAGTTGTAATGGTGGGGCTGTGTTATAGTGCATAGACTCTCCTCACAGCATGCTGAGATAGGACCAGATGTGTTTGTGGAACAAGTTTTCCTCATGCACGTTAATATGGACAACAATTTTCAGAATGTAGATCTTTGCTTCCTGAAGCACCCATTTCAATTAAGATAAAAACAAAGTCAGATTTGGCAACTGTTCAGCAGACTAAAGCTAACTCTGTTCTTGGTGGGGACCTAGCATCACAAGTCTTAAATGGAGGTTTTATTCAGGATACAATGTTCTTTGCTATCCTCTTTTTGGTTTTTAAATCCTGTAGTTGTTCCTTTTCCTGAAATTTCATCTAGAGGGAAATCCAGCTTGTCTTAATTTAATAGATACAGGTCTCATTACAAAGGATGAAAATACATGCTTGTGGAATGTAAGAACAAAACCTGTTGCTGTCAAGGCAGTTCTGACTCATAGCAACCCTACAGGACAGAGTAAAACTGCCCCATAGGGTTTCCAAGACTGTATCTTTAGTGAAGCAGACTACCACATCTTTCTCCTGTGGAGCAGCTGGTGGTTTCCAACCACTGACCTTTTGGTTAGCAGCCAAGCACTTTAACCACTGTACCACCATGGCTCCTTTGGCATCTAAGAGTCGCTGAAAAATATCTCCAATCATGTTTGTTTCTTATGAGATGACAGGACTGTATTTGAGAAAGTCAGTTCATACCTGTCAGTATATTATAAAAGTAAAACCACCACCTAATAAATATTCCTTAGTTCCTGATTACTGACAAAACTCATGTACATGGCATTTATGGTGGGAGGGTGGGGAATTGTTTGTGCTGTGTCCATTTTCATGTCTTATCTTCTTTTTCTGGAACAACTGTCTAGGAAATTTGTGCAGCAAAGCCAAGGCTTTTTGGTTCAGAAGCAAGGAGAGCTATTAATTAGTCTTTTGGTCTTTGTGGTCTATTGGTCTTTCTTTGCTCAGTTTTGTTTGTTGGTTAATTTTAGATAAGATGACCCACTGAGAAGTGACATTTGAGTAAAGACTTTGAAGAATTGAGGGCACTAACCTAAGGGGTATCTAGGTAAACAGTATCCTGGGCCCAGGTAGAATGCTACAAGTAAGTATAAAGCCTCAGATGTAGTTAATATCATTTGCTTTAGATTATGTATCATTTATTCATCCATTCATTTATACGTAAATCTATCATTTAACAAATTTTGAGCACTTATTATTTTAAGGCTTTGGGTTAAGCACTATAAAAAACTAAGGTGAAACATACATACTAGTCATACTAAATTATGTGAGCTTTAGACTAGAAAATAAATAAAGTATGAATGAAAATATTTAAAATACTAGTAGGTCACTTGTTTACTCTGCTCCTACCACGACATGCTCCTTGCTATTCCTAGACTCCGCCAGGCGCAAACAAAGTCTTTGCACTTGTTCCCGCTGCCTAGAAGGCTATTTCCCAGGATAGCCATATGGTTAACATCCCACTGCCTTCAGGATGTTATTTAAAGAGTACCTTCTAAGGGAAGCATTTTTTTGGTAAACCTATCTAAAATATCACTCACCATAATATTTATTTTCTCTGTTTTCGGCTTTATTATTATATTGTTTTGTACTCAGCACTTATAATCACCTAATATAATATATAGATTGTATTTATTTCGTTCCTTGTCTGTCCCCCTCACTAGAATGTTAGTTCCATGAGGGCGGAACTTGTTGTTGTTGTTGTTTTGCCTTTTTTTGTTGATTACTGTTTTTCCAGTGCTTACAGCGGTTCTTGACATATAGTAGATTCTCTATAAGTATTTGTGGTTGAATGAATAAATGTATTGTATGAAAAATACACAGTACAGAACAGGTTGTACAGTAGACTCTATTATCTGTGTGAAAACTGGGAAAAAGAATACACATGTATGTTATGACTGAGGGACAAGAACCTCATTGGCTGGGGAAGGAGATTGTTCATATCCTTTAATAGATTTAAACTTTGAACTATATGAATTATCTATTCAAAATATCAGTTAAAATTTAAATGAAATACAATGATTTCAAAAGTACTAGGCAGATAGAAAAGAGAAATTTGATCATGTTTTAATACCACCTTTATACATGCAATTCAATTTTTTTTAACTTTCCAAATATATTCATGTTGCTACCTAAAAAATAAAAATAAAAAAAAGGCAGAAAGTGACACGCATAAAGTAAAAACAGATGAAATGCTATGTGGCTTCCAATGGAAGGAAGACATGGCAGTGGCCCTGGCCTTGAAGGATGAATGGTGTGTCGACGTGGGGGTGGTGCTGGAGGAAACATGTTGGGTAAAAAAAACAGCACAAGCTGTCCAGATGCAGGAAAACACAGGCTAGATTCTGGGAACAGATGCGGCTTTGCTTGACTGGAATCAAGCACATATGAAACTGCAAATAAAGTGTTGACAGATAGTTTGGAACAAAATTGTGGAGGTGTCAATTGTCTGGTTAAGGAGTTTGGCTTGGAATCTAGCAAATAATGTAACTCCTAACAATGACAACATAATGTACCTCCTGTATTTCTATGAGATTGTTAAGCTAAAGGTGAAAAAAGATGGACATAAATTACAGATAGAGCCATCTTGGGGGAGAGTAGAAGAGAGAAAAAGTGAGACACTTAATAAACATCTATTTTTATTCAGGTTTGTGTTTTCCTTGAAAAATCATGACACATATTCATTGTAAAAATACTTAATCAGTATATAATCAAATTAAAGTTCTCATTTTCAGTCAGCTTCTCAGAGGTAAACATGTCCTAATGGGTTTGAATTTTTTTCTGAATTTATAAATATAAAATCCTTTAGGAGCCCTGGGTGGCGTAGTGGTTAAGAGCTTGGCTGCTGGCCAAAAGGTTGGTAGTTTGAATCCACTAGATGCTCCTTGGCATCTCTGTGGGGCAGCTCAGCTCTGTCCTACAGGGTCATTATGAGTCAGAATCAACTCGACTGCAACGAGTTTTTTATAATCCTTTAAAAAAATGGCATCCATATTGTGCATACTGTTTTGCAGTTTGTTTTATTACATTGGCATCAGTCCATATCAATTCATATAGAGCTAAGGCATTCCTTTAGGTTGATATATCATAGTTATTTTAATCACTTCAGCATAAGCATATAATGATATTTGTTTGTTTTTCTTATTTAAAGATAATAAACATTTTCAATTAAAAAGAGCTTCAGATATTACTTTACTTTTATTCAGGGCTTTGAACAGGTTTGTTCAACTCCCTGCAGAGAATTTGCATTTCCACCCCATATATACTGAATCAGAATCTGCATTTTAACAGGATCAGCAAGTGATTCTTATGTGTACACCTGGGGATTTTGTTAAAATGTAGATTCTGATTCAGTATATCTGGGGGGTAGAAATGCAAATTCTCTGCAGGAGGTCGAACTGAAGTCCTGCTTTTATTGCTGTTGCTTTTGCATTCTTGTTTTGTTTTCTTGAAGTTGTTAGATAACTTAGTAACTGAAAGTTTAGCTTCAATTGTTGTTTATGTTGTTCTTGTTGTTGTTAGGTGCCATGGAGTCGGTTCTAATAGCAACCCTATGTACAACAGAATGAAACACTGCCTAGTCCTTCGCCATTATCACAATCCTTGTTATGCTTGAGCCCGTTGTTGCAGCCACTGTGTCAGTCCGTCTCCTTGAGGGTCTTCCTCTTTTTCACTGACCTTCTGCTTTACCAAGCATGATGTCCTTCTCCAGGGACTGATCCTTCCTGACAACATGTCCAAAGTATATAAGATGTAGTCTTGCCATCCTTCCTTCTAAGGAGCATTCTGGTTGTACTTCTTCCAAGACTGATTTGTTGATTGTGGATCCAAGTAAAATGAAATCCTTGACAATTTCAAACTTTTCTCCATTTATCATGATATTGCTGATTGGTCCAGTTGTGAAGATTTTTGTTCTCTTCATGTTGAGGTGTAATCCATACTGAAGGCTGTGGTCTTTGATCATCATCGGTAAGTGCTTCAAGTCCTCTTCACTTTCAGCAAGCAAGGTTGTGTCATCTGCATAATGCAGATTGTTAATGAGTCTTCCTCCAATCCTGATGCCCTGTTTTTCTTCATATAGTCCAGCTTCTCAGATTATTTGCTCAGCATGCAAACTGAATAAGTATGGTAAAATGATACAACCCTGACATACTCCTTTCCCAACTTTAAACACCGCAGTACCCCCTTGTTCTGTTGGAATGACTACCTCTCGATCTATGTACAGGTTCCTCGTGGGCACAATTAAGTGTTCTGGAATTTCCATTCTTCTCAATGTTATTCATAATTTGTCATGATCCACACAGTCAAATGCCTTATTTATGCCTATTCCCAAGAAAGATGATCGAACCGAATGCTGAAATTATGAAACAATGTCATTAATATCACATGCAAGTAAAACTTTGCTGAAAAATCATTCAAAAGCGGCTTTAGCAGTATATTGACAGGGAACTGCCAGAAACTCAAGCTGGATTCAGAAGAGGAAGTGGAACCAGGGATATCATTGCTGATGTCAGATGCATCCAGGCTGAAAGCAGAGAATATCAGAAAGATCGTTGTTTATACCATCTAGAAATTCTAACAATGTTTGAGAAAATTAGAGACCACATTATATGTTTCAATTATCTGTTATGGTGTAAAACACCACCTCAAAATTTGGGGCTTTAAACACCAATTTATTTATTCTCTCTCTAGTTCTGTGGGCTGGATGGGCTCAGGTGGGTGGTTCTCACTTGGGATCATTAATGCTATTGTGGACAGATGGTGTCTGGAACTGGAGTCTTCTGAAAGCTCAGCTGAGCTGGTATCTAAGATGATTTCTTCATTCACATGTCAGGTGCCTCAGTGCTCCTTGCTCTCACACTGTCTCTTGTACTACCTTGCCATCTGGTTCTCAAAGAATAGTGGTCCTAAGGTAGAAATACTTCTTCCATGATGGATGGCTTCCAAGAAGCAGGAAACGGAAGCTGTCAGGCCAGTTAAGGGCTGTGCCCAGAACTGGTACATTACTTCTGCTGTACTCTTTTGGCTTGAGCAGTCAAAGGACCTACTCAGATTCAAAGAGGTAGAGACTAAATATTGCTGGAGGTTGGCAAGGTCATATTGCTGAAGAACATGTGACACGAGAGATATTGTAGAGACATTTTTAGAAGAGACTATCTGCCATAGTATTTTTCATGTGCTGTCTCTCAGGAGTGAAGTTTCTACCCTACACTGTGATAAAATGGAACCAGCACACATTGTTTAACCTATCATTATATTATTTGTGCTCAATAAATAAAAAAAGAAAACAAAACAGAAACTGTTCTTCTACAGTTTCGTCCTCTATATCTTGTATATGATTTGTTTAAATAATTCCTTCAATAAATATTTATTAAGCACCTATACATCTAGCCCTTGAGTCTAGAAGATGAATATGACACATTTCCTGTCTTCAAAATGTCTACGATCTACAATAAAAACCCAAAACCACATGGAAAAAACAGACATCTAAACAAATGTAATGGAATGTTAGAGATGCAGTAGGAGAGGAAGTCATCTCAGGGTGGGTTGGTGCAAAAGGGAGGGAGTGGTCACCAAAAATTTAATAGCAGAGATGACAGATGATGAGACTTGGAAATAAATGAGAGTTATCCAATGGTTAAAGTGTGGCAGGGTGTTTGATACAGAAGGAGGAATGTTATGGAGACATGAAACAGACAGATATAGGGGATGTGAACAGCTCTGCATTTTAGGAAAACAAAATACTGTGGCAACGATATGGGTAAATTAACTGTAGGAGTATGAGATTAGAGGCAGCAGATCGTATGGAGAGGCTATTCCTTGGTGAGAGATAATGGCCTCAATTAAAAAGAATAAAAATCAAAAAGTTGTGCACAGGAATGGAAGTGTGAGATCAGATATGAAAAAAGCTTAGAAGGTAGAGTATATAAAGATTTGTTCACTGACTGACTGGATGTTGAGATGAGAAAGAAAAGAGAGTCTAAATTACTACTAGGTGTCTGGCTAGGGTACATAGTGGATGAAAGTGTTATTCACAAAGATAGGAATATAGGAGAAAGAGGAGGATTGGAGAACTATGGATTTGAAACTTCCATGGGAAATCCAGGTAGAGATGTCCTCGATTCCATTCAAGGGTCTTAGGCTGGACATACAGATTTGGGATCCGTTAGCAATTAGGTAGCAACAGTATGTTGTTGTTGTTAGGTACTGTTGAGTCAGTTCAATGAGTCTGAGCAACAGAATATAGAAGCTAAATTAGTGCCCACAGAGGGAGAAAATATCAAAGATGACTGAGCAACAAAGAGCAGAAGCCAAGGAAGAAAACCAGGCAAGAGTGAAGCAGGGACACTAGGGGTGAACAGTGTTGCAAGATGGGTGTAGCCAGCAGTGTAAAAGCTCCAGATGTCACAGAAGTTAGGCCATAAAAATTCTAGACAAGAAAACACTGTGGAGGGAGCAGTGCTATTCTGTAACATGAAATCTCCCAGAGTCAGAACCGACTTGACGGCAACAGGTACTATGTTGTCACAGACACAGCATCTCATTTCATAGTCAAAAATATCGTCTAGGGTAGGTGCTATTAGCCCCATTTACACATGAGAACAGATGAGACCCTCCCAAAGTTATCTGTGCAAGTTTATGTTGCTAATTAATGAGCCAGATTTTGAATCTAAATTTCTTAGCCCCCAAAACACTTACACTTTCAAATCCCTGGGCTGGCCCTATTTCTACCAACATATAAGCCTGAACTACATTCCTGGATTTTATGTCCCAAAGCCTCAGGTAAGAACTCTAAATCCTTTATCACCTGGCTTCTACCTATCTTAAGTATTTCATTGTGTTAGTCGTGATTCTTTTGGTTGCTAGTAACGTGGACTGAAGTTAAATTGGTTTAATGAGAAAGGCAGTTTATTGGCTCATGTAATAGAAAGAGCTAGGAGCATGTTGGCATTCAGACATAGTTGGATACGTGGGGCTCAAGGAAGGTTGTCAGGAATCTGTCTCTTTCTACGATGATCTATCGTTTTCATTTGTATTGGCCTCTTTCTCAGGCAGGTTGTCCTACGTGTGGCACAGGTTACCGCTAGAAACTCTAGGTTTACCTTGTAACAGCTTAGTAGAACCAACTGAAAATATGTGTCTTTCCCAAGATTCTCCCAATACTTCCTAGTTTTGTTCCAATTCATTGGTTTCAGTCACATGCCCTTTCCTGAACTGGGGTTGTGAGAGTGTTTTCTTGTCATTGGCTAGGCCTGAGTTATATGTCCACACTTAGCCTCACGTCAGTTAGAAGTGAGAGAAGAGTGTTTTTCTGCAGGAAAATCAGGATACCATTAGCAAAGAAGGGGAATGTAATCCTGGAGAGTCACTAACAACAGATGTCTACTATTCATGTTCACATTATTATCCTACTTGTGCCTTCTGCTCTAGTCAGTGATGCAGATATGATTACAAAATTATTTTCTCCTCTGCACATTCCTACCTGCTGTTTCTTTTGCACTTGCTATTCCGTTCTACCAATCCTTTCAAAGACTTTCTCTCTGAAGCTTTCTTTGTCTTTACTCTAAATTCTGGAAAAGATCTCCTTGTTTTCCTAAAGGATATTTTTGTAAATGTTCTTAGGTTGGTTTATATGTATGTACATTACTTTTTATATATATCTTGGAGCAGGGGTGATACCTCATTTTGTTGGTTTAAATATTGTAAGTCTAGGGGACATTAATCTCCACACAGAATGGGTTACTGGAAGACTGTCACTAGGAAGACTAACCCCCCACTAGAACACCCAATGAAAGTGAAATGCCAAGTTTGGGGGTAGTCATTTAGCAAACTCCATTGTGATTATATGGAAAGAAAATAATTTGAACTCATCAAAAAAGACATGCGTATCAGCTCCCTGGGGGAAGAACTAGTACAACTCCCTATTTTATATTTTGACTCCACTAAGGGACAGATTTATTTGTTTATTTATTTATGGGTGCTGCATTTTGCTAAAGGTACTGGGGATGTTTAATCTGTCTAATTAATGAATGAGACGCAACTCTGCAAGGTATTCATCTTGCCTTCAATTTCTGCTGACCTCAGTCCCTTCTTTTCCCCTCGTGTCTTTCTCTCATACATTATCGTTCTTCTCTTCTCATTCCTTTCTTTTTATCCTCATCACTCTTCTCCCTTTCTAGCATTCCTTCTCCATTTGTTGGATTAATCGGTATTATATATAAAGTCTACTGGATTACACAGTTTTTAACCAGTCCCTAAGAGATACATTGTTGTTGTTGGATACAGTAGAGTCAATACCGACTAACAGCAACCCTATTCAACTGAGTAGAACTGCCTCATAGGGTTTTCTAGGTTGTAATTTTTATGGGAGCAGATTGCCAGGTATTTCTCCTGCAAGAGATAGATGTGAATCAAAATCATTGAAATCCTTATGTGCAGGACATTTTATGACTCACTGGGAGTGAGTGGAAAATGGATTACAATTTAACTGAATTTAACTGCTGTATCTAGAAATAGCCTATTGCTAAGGCTATTTCTAGATACAGAGTCCAAGCAAAACAGAGCAAATTTGTGTCAAAATTCTCATAATCCTCTACTTGATGGTTCCTTATCTCACAGCAAAAAAAAAAAAAAAAAAAAAAAAAAAAATCCAAGACATTTCCAGGGGTAATATTGTTTTATATCTTGAAAAAAAATGCACCTTGTAAAAATCTCCACTCCACGTGAAATGTTCCCCTAAATGACATCAAACTGTCATGGATTTTAGGGTAATTTACTGAAAAATTAAGGAGTATGGGTTGGTTATTTGTCAGTACCAAAATAAAATTGAAATAAAAATTTAATTTTTCTAGTATTATGTTGTTTATGTTGTGTGCCGTCAAGTTGATTACAAATCACAGCGACCCTATAGGACAGAATAGAATTCCCCATAGGGTTTTCTAGGCTGTAATATTTATAGGAGTAGATCGCCAGGTCTTTTCCCCCTCAGAGCTGCTAATGAGTTTCAACTGATGACATTTTGGTTAGCAGCTGAGTACTTAGCCATTGTGCCACCAGTAAAATTGAATTGCTTCGTTTTTTCCTTACTCAATTCCAATGTTTATTAATCTGATAAAAGAATATATCCCAACAAACACTCTTGACCAGCACTGAGTCTGTTTTTTTTTCTTTTTTATACCCAGCTGCAGTCCTTCACAGGATTGTTGTGTAGAGATGGATGAGAAAACTATTTCATCTGTAAATCTGCATCTTAATGAGCCTCTCTGCAAAGGTACGGTAAAGACAGAAATATGTTAAAAAAGAAAAACAAACAAAATGATCAGATTATGAGACAAGGCAAGCTTCAGAACAAATCTCAAGTATACAAAATGTCTCCTGCTCTTTCAGCATAGGGAATAGGAAATTAGGAATTGAACCAAATAACACACTGTGATACTGATGTGAAGGACAAGGATGATACACACTGTAAAATTTTGGTGTTAAATGGAGAGCAATTAATTTAATTTAATTTAATTTTTTGACAATATTTTATTGTGTTTTAGGTGAAAGTTTACGCAGCAAACTGGTTCCCATTTAACAATTTTTGTACAAATTGTTCTGTGACATTGACTACAATTTTCACGATATGTCAGCATTCTCATTATTTCCATTCTATTTATTCTGTTTCCATTGATCTAGCTTCCATGGCCCTCCTTGTCTTCTCATCTTTGCTTTTGGGTAAATGTTGACCATTTGGTCTCACAGAGTTGATTGTTTAAGGGTACACATTATTCATGGGTGATAACGTTCATTTAATAAGCCAACTATTATTTGGCTCCCCCATGCGTCTGTCAGTTTGTCATAATGTGGGGGCTTGTCTGTTGCTGTGATGCTGGGAGCTATGCCACTGGTATTCAAATACAAGTAGGGCCACCTATGGCTGACAGGTTTCAACTGAGGTTCCAGACTAAGAGACTAGGAAGAAGGACCTGGTGGTCTACTTCTGAAAGGAATTAGTCAGTAAAAACTTTATGAATAGCAATAGAACATTGTCTGATATAGTGCTGGAAGATGAGCCCCTCAGGTTGGAAGGCACTCAAAAAGCAGCTGGGGAAGAGCTGCCTCCTCCAAGTAGAGTCAACCTTAATGACGTGGATAGCGTCACGCTTTCGAGACCTTCATTTGCTGATGTGACATGACTCAAAATGAGAAGAAACAGCTGCAAGCATCCATTAATAATCAGAAGGTGGAATGTACAAAGTATGAATCTGGGAAAATTGGAAATCATCAAAAATGAAATGGAACACATAAATGTAGAAAATTAGAATGAGTCCACAAGAGCCACAGGACCTTGAGTATATCCCACTTGAATTTAGAGACCATCTCAAGAATAGATTTGACTCATTGAACACTAATGACTGAAGACCAGACGAGTTGCGGAATGACATCAAGGACATCATACATGAAGAAAGCAAGAGGTCATTAAAAAGAAAGAAACAACCAAAATGGATGTCAGAGGAGACTCTGAAACTTGCTTTTGAACGTCAAGTAGCGAAAGCAACCAGAAGAAATGATGAAGTAAAAGAGCTGAACAGAAGATTTCAAAGGACAGCTCAAGAGACGAAGTAAAGTATTATAAAGACACTTGCAAAGACCTGGCGTTAGAAAACTAAAAGAGAAAAACATGTTTGGCATTTCTCGAGCTGAAAGAACTGAAGAAAAAATTGAAGCATCAGGTTGTGATACCGAAGGATTCTACAGGAAAAAATATTAAATGATGCAGGAAGCATCAAAATAAGATGGAAGGAATACACAAAAAGAATTGGTCAACCTTCAACCATTTCAGGAGGTAGCAGATGATCAGGAATCAATGGTACTGAAGGAAGAAATCCAAGCTACACTGAAGGCATTGGCAAAAAACAAGGTTCCAGGAATTGACGGAATATACCAATTGAGATGTTTCAACAAACGGATGCAGTGCTGGAAGTGCTCACTCGTCTATGCCAAGAAATTTGGAAGACCACTACCTGGCCAACTGACTGGAAGAGATCCATATTTATGCCTATTCCCAAGAAAGGTGATCCAACTGAATTCAGAAATTATTGAATATCATTAATATCACATGCAAGTAAAATTTCCCTGAAGGTCTTTCAAAAGCAGCTACAGCAGTGCATCAACAGGGAACTGCCAGAAATTCAACCAAGATTCAGAAGAGGATGTGGAACAAGGGATATCATTGCTGATGTCAGATGGATCCTGGCTGAAAGCAGAGAATACCAGAAAGATGTTTACCTGTGTTTTATTGACTGTGCAAAGGCATATGACTGTGTGGATCATAACAAATTATGTATAACAATGTGAAGAATGGGCATTCCAGAACACTTAATTGTGCTCGTGAGGAACCTGTACTTAGACCAAGAGGAAGTCATTCGAACAGAACAAGGGGATACTGAGTTGTCTGAAGTCAGGAAAGGAGTGCATCGGGGTTGTATCCTGTACCATACCTATTCAATCTGTATGCTGAGCAAATAATTCGAGAAACTGGACTATATGAAGAAGAATGGGGCATCAGGATTGGAGGAAGGTTCATTAACAACCTGCTTTATGCAGACGACACAACTTTGCTTGCTGAAAGTGAAGAGTACTTGAAGCACTTACTAATGAAGATCAAAGACCATAGCCTTCAGTATGGATTACTCCTCAACATAAAGAAAACAAAATCCTCACAACTCGACCAATAAGCAACTTCATGATAAAGGGAGCAAAGATTGAAGTTGTGAAGGATTTTATTTTACTTGGATCCACAATCAGTACTCATGGAAGCAGCAGTCAAGAAATCAAAAGACCCATTGCATTGGGAAAATCTGTTGTAAAAGACCTCTTTCAAGTGTTAAAATGCAAAGATGTCACTTTGAAGACTAATGTTCACCTGACCCAAACCATGGTGTTTTCAATTGCCTCATATGCATGTGAAAGCTGAATGATGAATAAGGAAGACTGAAGAAGAATTGATGCCTTTGAATTGTGGTGAAGAATATTGAACATATCATGGACTGCCAAAAGAATGAGCAAATTTGACTTGGAAGAAGTACAACCAGATGCTCCTTAGAAGCAAGGGTGGTGAGACTACATCTCACTTACTTTGGACATGTTATCAGGAAGGATCAGTACCTGGAGAAGGACTTCATGCTTGGTAAAGTAGAGGGTCAGTGAAAAAGAGGAAGACCCTCAATGAGCTGGATCGACACAGTGGCTGCAACAATGGACTCAAGCATAACAATGATTGTGAAGATGGCACAAGACTGGGCAGTGTTTCATTCCGTTGTAGATAGGGTTGCTATGAGTCATAACCGACTTGACCGCACCTAACAACAACAAAATTATTTGGCTGAAAGGTGACCTTTGGAATTGGCTTCATTTCCAAGTTCAAAAGGTATCTTAGGGCGATAGTTGCGTGTGTTCCTCTAGTCTCTATTGGTCTTTTTTGTGGAATTTGAATTTTGTTCTACATTTTTCTCTCATTCTATTTGGAACCTTCTAGTGTGTCCTTGGTCAGAATGGTTGATAGTGGTATCCAGGCACCATGTAGTTCTTCTGGCCTCAGGCTAGAAAAGGCTGTGGTTTGTATGGGCTGTTAGTCTTGTGGACTAGTTTCTTCTTTGAGTCATTGGCTTCCTTCATTATCTTTTGCTCCAGACAAGTAGAAACCAATAATTGTACCTTAGATGGCTGCTTGGAAGCTTTTAAGACCCTGGATGCTACTCACCAAACTAGGATGTAGAACATTATCTTTATGAATTATGTTATGCCAATTGACTGAATTGTTCCATGAGATTTTGGTCCTAAGCCTTTTAACCCAGTAAACCAATCCCGCAAGTAGTTTGGATGTGTCTAGGAAATCTCTGTAACTGTGCCCTCTATGTGCTTTCTCAGATGTAAGAATATATATGCAGCACACTGAAACATGTATATATATATACATATCTATATATGCTTACAGATGCATATATATATACCTATATACCTATGTAACCACATTCATATTTTTGGTTGTTATTACTATTGTTGAGAACAATTAATTTTAAAGATGGAATTCCTGGGTGGCACAGACAGTTAAACGATTAACTACTAGCTGTAAGGTTGGTGGTTTGAATCCACCCAGAGGCACCTTGGAAGACAGGCCTGACAATATGCTTCCAAAAAATCACAGCCTTGAAAACCCCATGGAGCAGCCCTACTCTGCACACAAGGTGTCGCGGTGAGTTGGAATCAACTCCATGGCAACTAACAACCACAACAACAGCAACAATTTTGGATGCAGGGTATTTAACCTTTCCTGATGTTCTGAAATGTTTCATAAAGACATTTATCTGTATTGAGTGTTTGATTTCTCATGCCCTGATATCACTGAGAGCCAAGTCTGTGTAGGGCATAGTGGGAGAGATGAATGGCAGGGTAAAAAAAGGAAGCGCGGTAACACTTGCTCAATGTTGGAGTAGCTATAAACGGTTTTTTATTTTTAGTTTATTTCTACAGTGATTTGACAAAATCACACTTATATAAGGGCAAAAATGAAAATTTTAAAACTTATTTTCTTCATTTTCTCTTAATATTGTTGTAATATAATTAATACTCAGTTCTTTGCAAAGATCATTTCTCCCACATTAGAAAATGATGATGAAAATATATATACAGTCAATGTCGTGCAGCCCATTAGATGAGAAATAATCAAAACAATGGGAACAAGCATATCTCCTATAAATTGAAAAAGTGGTCTTGCATTAGCTGTGCTGGGACCAGAAGTAATTCACCTAAAGGTGCCCAGAACATGTACACATACACTTGCACAGTGTCATATAAAGAGATCACTGAAAAGGATACTTTTTTGCATCAGGCATTTACAAATGAAGATTCAAAATCATAGTGAAAATCACAGTGGTCATGGGGCCATGTCTAAAGATGCCCTTCAACTGTGGGGAACATGGTCTCAGGGAACATCTAGCTCAAGTGGCATAACACAGTTTATAAAGAAAACGTTCTACATTCTACCTTGGTGAGTAGCGTCTGGGGTCTTAAAAGCCTGTGAGCAGCCATCTAAGACACTCCACTGGTCTCACTCCTTCGGGAGCAAGAGAGAATGCAGAGAACAAGATACGAGGGAAAGATTAGTCCAAAGGACTAACGGACCACAACTACCACGGCCTCTGCCAGACTGAGCCCAGTACAACTAGATGGTGCCTGGCTACCACCACTGACTGCTCTGACTAGGATCACAACCGAGGGTCCTGGATAGAGCTAGAGAAAAATGTAGAACAAAATTCTAACTCACAAAAAAAGACCAGACTTACTGGTCTGACAGAGACTGGAGAAACCCTGAGAGTATGGCCCCCAGACACCCTTTTAGCTCAGTAATGAAGTCACTCCCGAGGTTCAACTTTCAGCCAAAGATTAGACAGCCCCATAAAACAAAACAAGATTAATGGGGCACAACAGTCCAGGGCCAAGGACTAGAACGCAGGACAGGACAGGAAAGCTGGTATAGGGAACCCAAGGTTGAGAAGGGACAGTGTTGACAGGTCATGGGGTAGTTAACCATTGTCATAAAACAATATGTGTACTAACTGTTTAATGAGAAACTATATGTTCTGTAAACCTTCATCTAAAGTACAATAAATAAAAGTAATAGTAAAGATGCCCTTTAAAAAAATACCAAACTTATGGCCATCGAGTTGATTCAACTCATTGCTACCCCATGTGTTACAGAGCAGAACTTCTCCATAGGGTTTTCTTGGCTGTAATCTTTACATAAACAGATTGCCAGGCCTTTCTTCTGCAACACTACAGGACTTCCAACATTTAGATTAGCAGTCAGTGCAAACCATTTGCCACCAGGGGACCTTAAAGATGCCCTTAGGTGTCATATATTTCTGGGTAGCCCAGAGGAGACCAACAACCTTTGCGTCAAGATTGAAAAGTTCATGGAGAAGTTTAAAGCCACTACAGGGCAGAACTCTCTTTCACAGAGGATAAACAGTTCCTAAGAGGCACACTACTGAAGGTTTCTGCTGAAACTGGCATAATTTTCACCTTGCTTTAGAGAGTTTCTAAGTTTCTTAGAAGAAATTTTTTGCTGTTTTTTATTATATCTTAAATGTTTTAGAAACTAACCAAAGATTTCCCCTATATCCCACTGGTTCTTTTATGTACTTTAAAACTTTTATTAAAAAAAAAAAATAAGTGTATGCATGTAAAATGAATGTAAGTAAACATCGGCTTCAATAAAACGAGCTCTTGAGTGTCCATATAAAATCCTCCTCTTAAATTGAACGAAATCTATAATGCGCATTCCATGCATTTATTTTACCACCAGATTTACAGTAAGTCTGCATTGCAGATGCATCTGTTGTTCTGTTTTAATAACCAGAAGTTCCCCTAGTGGCCCCCAAAATGAAAGCAGACGTTCCTAGAGAGCCTGTCTATGACCAGGGACTTTAGCATCAGCAGAATCATTTTGAATCTCTAGTAATTAATTATCATCAGTTGTCTTATTGACAGCTGGGGGCCACATTTAGCCAACCAGCTGCCCTGTGTTGCACAATGCTAAGTTTGTTCTAAGCCCCTTGGGTAATTCTACTGCATGTAAAATAGCAGCAGTTGGAGTACCATTTGCTTCCGTATAAGATGTTTTATGACTTGTGTGTCAGGACTGTGGCAACCCTTCAGGACCAATGACTGCCTGGTAAATACCGTGAGATGACTTCTTGGATTTTAGCAGAGAGAACAGGAAATTATTAAACCACAAGTGGAAGTAAAATAGAACACCCAATAAAATGGCATTGAAGTATGAACTTGGTTCAAGGCTTCATTAGTTTGCTTATTACAAATGATGTAGAATTTTTAGGAGGAAGATCAAACCCTAAACAAGAACTTCTGTGAATGTTTGTGCCCAGTCATAGAAGGTAGTTTGGTGCAAAACATGTCTTATCAGATTGTGAGAAACATAATTAACAGAGCCATACCTGTTACTGTATCTTATTGATCTGTGAATTAGATAATATTCTGCCAGCAATATCCGGTGCTCTTATCTGTTTCTTTAAATATCAGCAATATATACTCTTTCATAATATATCCAACTAAATGCTGGCCTTTGGAAGGTACATAGTGAAGTCAGAAAATCCTGAACTTGGCCTGTTTCCTAAACAAAAGTTCTCAGACTTAAGATGTGAAGGGCTAATTTATTCATAATCTTAAAGGTAGGAAACTTGGTGTTGTATTTGTCTCACATTTCCTTTTGGTGTTTCTAACATGGGACTATGAAATAATTTTAAATATTCTGCATGTTTACAGAGACTATTTCCTTATTCATAGGATGCTGCTCATATAAACTCCTTTTTATCTCTTTGCGTCGCTCCTATCTTTCTAGGAGTTGTTCCTTTTGAATTTAGTGCTAATTCAAAGTAATGCAGGGCTGTGGTGGAAGTAGTCTAAGGGGACAAACCTAAGTTCCCACCAGCTCTATTGTGTCCACTTAAATTTTTTTTTTTTTTTTTAACTCTAGCAGAGGCAAGACCCAGCAGTATGTGTTCTGAGACTGGCTAGTTGCTGTTAGTTTCCTTTAGAAATGATTGCTGTCATGGATGTCAAGATATACTAAAGCTAGGTCCATAACAACCTTGTAGTTAACATGTAAACATTCCTTGAAATCTGGTAACAACATATGTACCTAAGAACATTAGTCATGACATATTTGTATATACATGTATATAGTTGCTAATTGTGTAGCTATAAATTGTTTCAAGCTTGTGTCTTAAAGGTGGATTCACATTGATGAAGACCCTTTGAACTCTCAGTCATTTAGGATTGTAGTTGGAAAAAGACATTGTCATACTAAGCAAATCCTAGTAGACATCACAATTTTGCTGGCTTTTTAGTATTTCTTTTCCTGGTTTCAATTTGACATTTCTCTGACATGAATTTGAAAGTATTTTTCAGTTTTGTAAAATTCACATCAACATCTGTTCACCACTATAAAAGTTTACAGTTACGTGAAAATTTGAAATGTAAATCAGGTATCATTTTCTGTTACAACTTTCAATTAAAAAGAAAAAGCTAGATGTTTTAAGGGAATCAATGTTAGCAGAAGGATTCTCACATAAATACCTTTTTACACAGAATCTAAATTCATGCTAGCCAATGCATCTTCTCTTTTTGTGTTGTTTTGTTATCTTTATTATGCAATGAGAAACATGGGTCTTCTCCAAAATACTTCTGCTGATAGGAAGATTTTAAAACTTGATAATATCAGTCTGTTGTCTTAGTCTATAGTTCATTAAGAATTATACTGGTGTTTCTGAAGAAAGTTGAAAACAACTCACCCACATTCAAAATTACTTCAAATATCTCCATTAAAAAGGAGAAGCTTCTCTGAGCTAGAACAAAATATATTTCGATATTACTGACGATGTTAATGAAAGGATTTCATACACTGTTAAGTGCTTTACCAAATTACCTAGCATATAATAGACACTCAAGCATGGGTTTTGGAATGAGTGAAGGCACAGAAGGAAAAAAAAAAATGCACAATAAAAGCAGGGGAAAACTAGAATAAATCCTTGTTATGAACAGGGAGGCTTTTTATTCTATGGCGCTGTATTTCCATCTCCTGATGGTTATAAACTATTTAATCTTTTACTTCTTGTCATGGATTGAATTGTGTCCCCCCAAAATGTGTGTCAACTTGGCTAGGCCATGATTCCCAGTATTGTGTGATTGTCTACCATTTTGCCATCTGATGTGATTTTCCTATGTGTTATAAATCCTGCCTCTATGATGTTCATGAGTGGAATTAGAGGCAGTTATGTTAATGAGGCAGGACTCATTCTACAAGATTAGGTGGTGTGTTAAGTCAATCTCTTTTGAGATATGAAAGAGAGAAGACAGCAGAGAGACAAGAGGACTTCACACCACCAAGAAAGCAACGCAGGGAGCAGAGCATGTCCTTTGGACCTGAGGTTCCTGCACTGAGAAGCTCCTAGATCAGGGGAAGATTGATGACAAGGACCTTCCGCCAGAACTGACAGAGAGAGAAAAATTCTCCTGTAGCTGGCACCCTGAATGTGGACTTCTAGTCTCCTAAACTATGAGAGAATAAATTTATCTTTGTTAAAGCCATGCACTTGTGGTATTTCTGTTATTGCAGCACTAGAAAACTAAGACACTCCTCTTAACAAATAAAATGTGTTGGGATTAGCCAAAAATCAGTTGCCGTCAAGTTGATTCTGATTCTGCTTCATGACGACCTCATGTGTGTCAGGGTAGAGCTGTGCGCCATGGAGTTTTCAGTGTCTGAGTTTTTGGAGGTAGATCACCAGGCCTTTCTTTTGAGATGCCTCTGGGTGACCTCGAACCTCCAACCTTTTGTTTAGCAGCTGAGCACATTAACAGTTTCAACATTAGTGCTCAGAAGAAAATAAAGTAAACTCAAGGAAGTCAGAAACTTATAAATAATTCTTCAATATCTGCTTGAATGGTTTGAATTTAAGAATAAATAAAGGAATGTTGAAATCTATGGCATCTAATATTGAATGTCTGTAATAAATAAGAGGAGTCCTGAGTGGTGCAAATGGTTAAGTGCTCGAGTACTAATCGAAAGGTTGGTGGTTCAAACTTACCCAGAGGCGCCTCAGAAAAAGGCCCGGTGACCTGCTTCAGAAAGGTCATAGCCTGAAACCCCTATGTAACACAGGTCTAGTCTGAAAAACATGGGATCTCCATGAGTTGGAATTGACTCAACAGAAATTTAAAAAAAACAATAGAAGAAGTAATATCATAGTCTTTCATCCTTAGTTTTTACAATTCATTGTGTTCACAAACCTCTTGAAATCTTTAAATTTCGTTGTAATAGTTAACCTTGATATTACCCTAAAATAAAGTTCCAGTTAATAGGTAGAAATACTCATCATATTTTGTCTCTAATCAATAAGATATACTGATGGACATTGGTGTCAGAAAGACCTGAATTTGCCTCTACTGCCAACTCTCTAAATCTATTTCCTGATCTAGAAAATGGTCATAATGATACTGACCTTTTAGGGTTGATAAGTATTAAGAGAAGTGATATGTGAAAAGTGTTTTAGCTCAGTATCTAAACACATAAGAAATAGTGGCTACTATCATGACCAAATGCATAAGATATAGTGGAGATAATCAAAACAACTTTCAGGGGTCCTTCTGGTTAGGATGCTCATGAAATTATCATCCAATCCAGAGAACTGTTGGGAATGAAAGCAGAAACTATTAATAATTACATTGGGTGCATACTTGTAGTTAGCCAAACTTTAAGGTTAAGGGCACAGTTCTCCAGACTGCAAAGTCAGCCCAAACTTCTGACGGCAACTACAAAGTCTGAGGGAACAGTCTCCCCAGTCCCCAATACTGCCCTCATTTCAGACACCAGCCGTCAGTTTGGGGGTCTCCAGAACCATGCCCATCAGTTCAGCTGGCTACAGATGTGAGGATCCCCACAACCACTCTCAGGTTTAGTAATTTGCTAGAATGACTCACAGAACTCAGGAAAGCATTATACTTTTGATTACAATTTTATTATAGCAAAAGGATACAAATAAATAGCTAAGGGAAGAAATGCATAGGGCTGATTCTAGGAGATTCCTCAGGGACATTTTAGCTCCTCAGCATGGATGTGTGACAGCACGTGAAGAGTTCTGCCAACCAAGGAAGCGCATCCAAACTTCACTATATGGGCATGACTGATTGATCTATTGCCCAAGTGCTTGAAGTGAATCTCCAGCCTCCCTCCTCCTGGGATGTTGGGGTGATATCACATGGCCGAAGCCTCAAACCTGTAATCACATGGTTGGTTGCCAGCCCCCATCATGAGTCACCCCCTCAGCAAAAACTATCAGTTGGGTCTTAGAGGTTCATCTTGAGTAACAAAGACATTCCTTTCACTTGGGAAATTCCAAATGTCTAGAGGTTACCTATTTTGAGGAGGTAGCTCTTTCCCAGTCATATTTTGAGTGCCTTCCAACCTGAGGGGCTCATCCTCTGGCACTATATCAGACAATGTTCCACTGCTATTCATAAGGTTTTTACTGGCAAATTTTTTAGAAATAGATTGCCAGGTCCTTCTTCCTAGTCTGTCTTAGTCTGGAAGTTCCACTGAAACCTATCCACCATGAGTGACCCTGCTGGTATTTGCAATACTGGTGGCACAACTTACAGCATCATAGCAACAAGAAAGCCACCACAGTATGTCAAACTGACAGACGAGTAATGTACACAGGGTTGCTGTGAATCAGAACCCACTCGATGGCACCTAACAACAACCACAACAGAGGTTACCCTCCAGGAGCTGAAGACAAAGCCCAGACCTCTCTTTAGGTGAGGTCTACACAGAACACCAGGCATAAACCAGGACTGTGGGGCAAACTGAGAACTGTGGTCATTCTGTTTCCCACCTATCCATTCTAAAGTAAGGTAGGTGTTATGGATTGAATTGTGTCCCCCCAAAATATGTACTGGAATTCTAACCCCTATATACATGGATGCAATCTTATCTAGTGTAAGGTAATTACTTTCCATAATGCAATCTAATGTAATATAATCAATCAGTCTGTTAAGGTCATACAAGTGTAGGGTGGATTCTAAACGTAATCACTTCTGAGTTAAAAAAGCAGGTAAGATACAAAAGCACAAACGGGAAGGCAGATACTATGTAAAGATTGTCAAGAAACCAAGGAATGCCTGGGACTACCTACAAGGAAGGAATCGACACAGACAAGACCATGATCGGGACTTTTAGGCCCTACAATTGTGAGAAAATAAATTTCTGTTCTTTAAAGCCAGCCATTTGTGGTTATTTGTGTTACAGCAGCACTAGGTAATTGAGACAGTAGGCTTGCTAAACTTTAAAAACAAACAATACATAAACCTCTCCTGTAAGTGTGATAAAATTTGCAATTTGAGCATTTTCCAATTCATAGCTTATTTGTATTATTGCATGGATAAGACTATAATAATTGGAAATAGAAAATTGTTTTGGTGGTTGAAAAACAATACGGAGAGGAACAACAAGTCAGTAAGGAGGACTGTAGAGTAGAGAAGGTCTACTGTGGGGCAATGCTACTCAAAGAGTGGTCCTTGTACTGGCAGCATCAACATCACCTGAGAACTTATTAAAAACGCAAATTTTCAGGGCTCATGCCATGCCTATTGGCGAAGAAGAATCTCTGGGTCTGATGCCCAGGAATCTTGTTTTAATAAGTTCTTCTATGTACTTCTGCACCTAAATTTTTAGAAGAACTGCTCTAGGAGATCCAGAGATGTTTAAAGATATTTAAAGGCCAAACTCCTCATACGAAGAGATGAAGTCTTGAGAGAAGTTAAATGCTGCAATTAAATTCACGAAGTTAATTTAAGGGAAATTAGGGGTACAGTCTGAGTTTGCCCAAGGTCAGTTCTTTCTAGCTGATTATGTAAACTGAGTGCCTGTCCCCTAACTCAACATTGACATCTGGATATCCCTTATGGTTGGACTTCTTGAATGCTTGTGAAGCTTGCAACACAATATGTCCATGTTAATCAGGAGACAATCTACAGTAGTCAGTATCATGTTCCACTTCCTTAAATTCAAAATGGGATGTGTGAGAGAATGGTGTTTTCATCACGAAATATACTTATCATTAGCCACGAGGAATTTATGCTTGCAATTAATCTGATATTCATTTCTTTTACATGAAATATGCAATTTATAGATACAGAAACAGGAGTATAAAGAAGAAGGGTGTCTTAAGATATTGGGCATTGTAATGAGGATTGTAGACTATTTGGAGGTGTGTGGCTTAGAAGACTCAAAGGGAAATATTTAACAATGGAGTCAGAAAAGCATAACATATTTCATAATAATAATAATATCTGACATTTATTGACTGCTAGTTGTATGTCAAGAAAAGTTCTAAATGCTTCATGCACATTATTTAATCCTCTTAGTTGTCATACGATGTGTTGTTGTTGTTGTTTAGTAGCTGTCGAGTTGATTCCAACCCATGGCTACCCCATATGTGCGGAGTAGAACTGCTCAATAGGGTTTTCAAGGCTGTGAACTTTTGGAAAGGCCTATCTTCTGAGGTACCTCTGGGTGCGTTTGAACCACCAACCTTTTGGCTGGCAGTCGAGCACTTAACTGTTTGTGCCAACCAAATTGCCCCTTTCTCATTTTAAAGCTGAGAAAACATTTTAAAAATAAAAATAAATTAAATAGATGTTCTTAAGATGGTGTAACTTAAGAAGTGGTGCTGCTTTAAGACTCTAGGGTTTGACTCTATAGTCAAGACTCCCAATGGTGATGTAAACCATTATTTCATATACTTTGTTTGCATATACCTCAGCCTATACTAAAATCTACTGCCACCACCTCCAATAACAACAAAACATCTAAGGCGGCTTGCAAGGATAGATCAAGTACAGCCTGATAAAATATATTTAATGTAAGAAAATGAGGCAAAAGTATCATACATTTAAGAAGCTAAGAGTCAGAGAAAGGATAGTACATAAAGTAAAATGAATAAAATGAACATTTTTGGTAAAAATGGGCTACATTAGCAGTCAATACAAAGAAAGAAATAAAATAGCTTGCAAAATTCATAGGGTCCATAAACAAAAAGTAGAGTAATTTTTAGAAAACCTGGACTGCTACTGGTACTGAGATCAGAGATACATTTTTCCAAGGGGATCTCATATAAGTAATAATAGTATTAATCACAAATATTTAGCACTTTGCTTCCACTACCCCATTTAATTTTATAGAAAACTGGGAATTATTCTAACTTTAAAGATGGAAAAACTGAGGCACAGATATGTTAAGTGAATTGCTTAAAGTCATGCACCTAGAAAGAGCCAAGCTTGGTTTCCAATCCAAATCTATCTGGCTCACCAGCTAGTGTTCTTAACTACTAAATTACAGGGATTCTTTAGAGGTTCCATACAGTATGTACAGGAATACATGAAAAGAGATCTTTCTGTTTCTCACAGCTCCCCTCAATGAAATCATTTCAGGCAGAGTTATGCAAAAGCAATCCTATTTCTAGCTCATCTAGCATAAACCAAGAACGTATTACTTGTGTTTAACACTTCTTGGGCCATGACCTTCTTAGAACTGAGCTTCCTAGTTTGCTGGGCATTCAGTTGTGCTGTGAATGGATTAGAAGGATGTGGTGAAACCACCTAAGCCCTCAAGGCAATAAATAGGTGACTCAGCTGTGACGACAGCCCCTGGTTGCCTCAGGGCTCACACACCTTGAATGGTGGCTTAAACAGATGGCAGAAATGAAGAACAAAATCAGCTGTCATTGTTCTTTCACAACTTTCTGAGCCTGGCTAAGGAGGTGCTAACACCTGGTCATTGAATCCAGTATCCACTTCAGAACACACCGTTGCCCATCTGTAACAAAGGCTCCACGAAACTGTTTGGAGGTGTTGGTGTTCTTGTACCCAGTCCAGGTAGGTGCAGCCACTCAAATTGGGGAAAGGTGAGCAGGAGACAGGGCAGGGCAGAGGTTTCCGGCAGGTGCACCTCAGGTGAGCACCTAACTTTCTTTTTCTCATATAACAGATATCTCTGTTTGTGACTAATGTGTTCACAGAGGCAGGACAATGGCTAAATACTGCAAATGAAAGCTTCATTAAAAAAAAATTCTTGCTATGAAAGTCATCATTGGATTTGAAATCTGTTTGAATTTTCATAGGAAATTTCAACTTTACATTAGATAATGAGAGAAAAGGAAGAGCTGTTAGCTATTTGAACTAAAATTTCAACAGTTATAAATTTTTGAATAAATGTTAAAATAGTCTTGCACATTTTTTTGCATTTTGTTAGCAGCTCTATTTAGATATAATTAACATGCAATACACTACACACATTTAAAGTGTATAGTTTGATAAGTATTGACTTATATATATATCTGTGAAACTCATCACTGACTTAGGCTGGGTTCTCTACAGAAGCAAAACCAGAAAAGCATATAAATATATGTATAGAGAGATTTATATCAAGGAAATGGCTCACAAGGTTGTAGAGGCTGTAACATTCCAAGTCCGTGGGTCAGGATAGAGGCTTCTCCTCATTCACGTAGCCACAGGGGCTGGCGAACTCAAGAGAGGCAGGTCAGAGAGGAGGGCTCTTGCTCACAGAACACAAAGATCAGTGAATCCCAAGCTTGGCAGAAGACTGCAGGTAAACTGCTAGCTGAAGTCCCAAGAACTGGAGGGCAGACAAGCAGGATTCAGCTGCAGGATCCAGCATGAGCAAAATCGCACGAGCCTTGCCAGAATGTCCACTTATATTCAGTGTAGGCCCCATGCCCAAGGAAACTCCCTTTCAACTAATTGGCTGTTCACAGAAGATTCCATCATGGAGGTGATCGCAACATCATACAACTGCCAATCCACTGAGAATCATAGCCCAGCCAGGTTGACACACAACCTTAACCATCACAGCCACAGTTAACAGACAATGTATGGAGCACTCCCCAAAGTTTTCTTATCCTTCTTCTAATCCTTCCTTAATGCTGCTTGCTGCTTACCCTCCACTCTCGAACACGGATCTACTTTCTGTCAACTTAGCTAAGTTTGCATTTCGAGAGCAGGAGTTGGTAAACTATGTTGCCTGTGGGGCAGCAACCTATTTTTTTTGTAAGTAAAGTTTTACTGGGATACAGCCATGCTTACTTGTTTATGTATTGTCTATGGCTGCTTTTGCACTACAACAGAGTTGAGTAATGACAATAGGGAAGCTATGTTGCTGGTGTGGTATGCCTTCGAGTCTATTTCGACTCATAGTGACCCTATAGGACAGAGTAGAACTACCCCTGTAGGATTTCCTACACTGGAGCCCTGGTGGCGTAGTGGTTAAGAGCTACGGCTGCTAACCAAAAGGTCAGCAGTTCTAATTCACCAGCCACTCCTACAAGGTCCCTATGAGTTAGAATGGACTCGATGGCAATGGGTGAATCTTAACTGGAGCAGATCCAGGTCTTTTCTCCCTTGGAGCCACTGGATAGGTTTTAATCACTGACTTTAGGTTATAGCCAAGTGATTCACCATTGTGCCACTCATGGCCCTTAGAGACGCTAGAAAAAAAACTACTGTGGTTGAGCCAATTCCAACTCATAGTGACCCTAAAGGACAGAGTAGAACTGACCCATAGAGTTTCCAAGGAGCAGCTTGTGGATTTGAATTGCTGACCTTCTGGTTAGCAGCTGAGCTATTAACCACTGGCCACCAGGGCTCCTAGAGATGCTATAGCCTGCAAATATTTACTCTCAAGTTCTTCACAGAAAAAGATAGTTGAGCCCTAGTCTAGAGTTTTATATAATTGGAATCATAGAGTATAAACTTTTTTTTTTCTTTTTCCGTCTGGCTTCTTTCAGTCAGCATAATTGTATTGAAATTCATCTATGTTGTTGCATTTATCATGGTTTATTCTTTTTTATTGTAGGTCTCGATGAGTCAGAATCGACTCAACAGCAATGAGTTTAGTTTGGTTTAGTATTTCATTGTATGGGTATGCCAATATTTGTTTATTCATTCATCTGTTTTCTTGGTCACCTAGTGCTGTTATAACAGAAATGCCACAGGTAGATGGCGCTAACAAAGAGAAATTTATTCTCTCACAGTCTAGTAGGCTACAAGCCCAAATTCAGGGCGTCAGCTCCAGGGGAAGGCTTTCTCTCTCTGTCGGCTCTGGAGGAAAGCCCTTGTCATCAGTCTTTCCTTGGTCTGGGAGCATCTCAGTGCAGGAATCTCAGGTCCAAAGGACACGCTCTGCTCCGGGCACTGCTTTCTTGGTGGTATGAGGTCCCCCTATCTCTCTGCTCGCTTCTCCCTTTTATATCTCATAAAAGATTGGCTAAAGATACTATCTAATCTTGTAGACCTCATCAGTATAACTGCTGCTAATCCATCTTATTGTATCATAGTGATAGAATTTACAACACACAGGGAAATCACATCAAATGACAAAATAGACAATCATACAGTACTGGAAATCATGACCTAGCCAAGTTGACAGATATTTTGGGGAGACACAATTCAATCCATGACACTTGTTGGTGTACATTTGGATGTTTCCAGTTTTTGACTATTACAAATAAAGCTGCAATGAAGTTTCATGTACAAGTCTTTCTATGGACATACTCCTTCTTTACTTTTTAGATAAATATCCAGGAGTGAAATGCTTGGATCCACCATACAATACAAGTATGTTTAACTTGTTAAGAACTTGCTAAATTCTTTTCCAAGTGGCAGAACTATTTTACCATTCTCGCCGCAGTATATGAGAGGTTCAAATGCTACACATCTTCATCAACACTAGGTATGATTAATGTTTTTAATTTTAGCCATTCTACACATTACTCTAAATTCAGGTGGGATATACTCAAGGTCGTACTTCGGCTCCCCTGGACTTTTCCTAATTTTCTTCAGTTACAACTTGAACTTGCATAGGAGCAATTGATGGTTTATTCCACACTCAGCCCTTGGCCTTGTTCTAACTAAAGATATTAAACTTTTCCATCGTTTCTTTCCACAGATGTAGTCGATTTGATTCCCGTGTATTCCATCTGGAGAGGTCCACGTGTATAGTCGCCTTTATGTTGGTGAAAAAAGGTATTTGCAGTGAAGAAGTTGTTGGTGTTACAAAATTCTACCATGCGATCTCTGGCATTGTTTATGGCATTGTGATAACCAAGGCCATATTTTCCAACTACCGATTCTTCTTTGTTTCCAACTTTCACATTCCAATCAACAGTAATTATCAATGTATCCTGATTGCATGTTCGATCAATTTCAGACTGCAGAAGCTGGTAAAAATCTTCAGTGTCTTCATCTTTGGCTTAGTGGTGGTGCATAAATTTGAATAATAGATTAACTGGCCTTCCTTGTACACATATGGATATTATCCTATCACTGACAGCGTTTTACTTTAGGATAGATCTTGAAATGTTCTTTTTGACTGTGAATGAAATGTCATTCCTCTTCACTTTGTCATTCCTGGCATAGTAGACCATAAGAATGCCCAATTCAAAATGGCTAATACCAATCCATTTCAGCTCACTAATGCCTAGGATATTGATGTTTATGTGTTCCACTTCATTTTTGAGGATTTCTAATTTTCCTAGATTCATACTTAGTACATTCCACGTTCCAATTATTAATGGCTGTTTGCAGCTGTTTCTTCTCATTTTGAGCCATGCCACATCAGCAAATGAAGGTCCCAAAAGCCTGACCCTGTCCACATCATTAAGGTCAACTCTACTTTGAGGAGGCAGCTCTTGCCCAGTCGTCTTTTGAGTGCCTTCCAACCTGGGGGGCTCATCTTCTGGCACTATATCAGACAATGTTCCATTGCTATTCATAATGTTTTCAGTGGCTAATTAATTTTGGATAACATTGTGAAGAATGGGAATTCCAGAACACTAAATTGTGCTCATGAGGAACCTGTACATAGATCAAGAGGCAGTCATTCGAACAGAACAAGAGGATACTGTATGGTTTAAAGTCAGGAAAGATGTGTGTCAGGGTTGTATCCTTTCATCATACCTATTCAATCTGTATGCTGAACAAATAATCCGAGAAACTGGACTATATGAAGAAGAACAGGGCTTCAGGATTGGAGGAAGACTCAATAACAACTTGTGTTATGCAAAAGACACAACCTTGCTTGCTGAAAGTGAAGAGGACTTGTAGCACTTACTGATGAAGATCAAAGACCACAGCTTTCAGTAGGGATTACTCCTCAACATAAAGAAAACAAAAATCCTCACAACTACACCAATAAGCAACATCTTGATAAATGGAGAAAAGATTGAAGTTGTCAACGATTTCATTTTACTTGGATCCACAATCAACGCCCATGGAAGCAGCAGTCAAGAAATCAAAAGATGCATTGTATTGGGCAAATCTGCTGCAGAACACCTCTGTAAAGTGTTGAAGAGCAGAGACGTCATCTTGAGGACTAAGATATGCCTGACCCAAACCACGGTGTTTTCATTTGCTTCATATGCATGTGAAAGCTGGACAACTGATAAGAGAGCTCGAAGAAGAATTGACACCTTTGAATTGTAGTGTTGGCGAAGAATATTGAATATACCATGGACTACCAAAAGAACGAAAGTGTCTGTCTTGGAAGAAGTACAACCAGAATGCTCTTTAGAAGCAAGGATGGCGAGACTATGTCTTACATCCTTTGGACATGTTATCAGGAGAGATCAGTCCCTGGAGAAGGACATCATGCTTGGTAAAGTAGAGGGTCAGCGAAAAAGAGGAAGACCCTCAAGAAGATGGATTAACACAGTGGCTGCAACAATGGGCTCAAGCATAAAAATGATTGTGAGGATGGCGCAGGACTGGGCAGTGTTTTGTTCTGTTGTTCACAGGATTGCTATGTGTTGGAACCGACTCGATGGCACCTACCAACAACAACATATTACGACCCCACGCATCTGTCAGTTTGTCATACTGTGGTGGCCTGCATGTTCCTGTGATGCTGGAAATTATGCCACCGGTATTTCAAATACCAGCAGGGTCACCCATGGTGGACAGGTTTCAGCTGAGTTTCTAGACTAAGACAGACTAGGAAGGAGGACCTGGCTGTTGTCTTCTGAAAAAGTTAGCCAGTGAAAACGTTATGAATAGCAGTGGAACACTGTCTGATATACTGCGTGAAGATGACCCCTCAGGTTGGAAGGCAGTCAAAAGATGACTGAGGAAGAGCTGATCCTTAAAGTAGAGTCGATGTTAATGATGTGGATACAGTCAAGCTTTCAGGACTTTCATTTCCTGATGTGGCATGACTCAAAATGGGAAGAAACAGCTAAAAAATATCCATTAATAATAGAAACATGGAATGTACAGAATATGAATCTAGGAAAATTGGAAGTCACCAAAAATGAAATGGAACACGTAAACATTGATATCCTAGGCATTAGTGAGCTGAAATGGACTGGTATTGGCCATTTTGAATTGGATAATCATATGGTCTATTGTGTTGGGAATGACAAACTGAAGAGGAACGGCACTGCATTCATTGACTAAAAGATCATTTTACTATCTACCCTGAAGTACAACACTGTCAGTTATAGGACAATATCCATATACCTACAAGGAAGGCCAGTTAATATGACTATTATTCAAATTTGCCCACCAATCACTAAGGCCAAATATGAAGAAATTGAAGATTTTTACCAACTTCTGCAGTCTGAAATTGAAGAAACATGAAATCAAGATAAATTGATAATTACTGGTGATTGGAATGTGAAAGTTGGAAACAAGAAGGATCAGTTGTGGGAAAATACGGCTTTGGTGATAGGATCAATGCCAGAGATGCAAGATAGAACTTTGCAAGACCAATGACTTCTTCGTTGTAAATACCTTTCTCAACAACATAAATGGTGACTATAAATGTGGACCTCACCAGATGGTATACACAGGAATCAAATTGACTACAACTATGGAAAGAGATGATGGAAAAGCTCAATATTATCAGTCAGAACAAGACTAGGGGATGACTATGGAACAGACCGTCAATTGCTCATATGCAAGTTCAAGGTGAAGCTGAAGAAAATTAGAAGTCCACAAGAGCCAAAGTATATCCCACCTGAATTTAGAGACCATCTCAAGAATAGATCTGATGTGTTAAACACCAGTGACTGAAGACCAGACAGATTGTGGAATGACATCAAGGACATCATACATGAAGAAAGCCAGAGGTGATTAAAAAGACAGGAAAGAAAGAAAAGACCAAAATGGATGTCAGAAGAGACTCTGAAACTTGCTCTTGAATGTCAGATAGCTAAAGCAAATGGAAGAAATGATGAAGTAAAAGAGCTGAACAGAAGATTTCAAAGGGCAGTTCGAGAAGACAAAGCAAATTATTATGATGGCACGTGCAAAGACCTGGAGGTAGAAAACCAAAAGGGAAGAACATGCTCGGCATTTCTCAAGCTGAAAATACTGAAGAAAACATTCAATCCTTGAGTTGAAATATGGAAAGATTTTATCAGCAAAAAACTGAATGACTCAAGAAGCATCAAAAGAAGATGGAAGGAATACACATAGTCACTGTACCAAAAAGAATTGGTCGACGTTCAGTTATTTCAGGAGATAGCATATGATCAAGAACTGATGGTACTGAAGGAAGAAGTCCAAGTTGCACTGAAGACACTGGCGAAAAACAAGGCTCCAGCAACTGATGGAATACCAATTGAGATGTTTCAACAAAGGGATGCAGTGCTGGAAGCACTCACTAGTCTATGCCAAGAAATTTGGAAGACAGCTACCTGGCCAACCTACTGGAAAAGGTCCATATTTATGCTTATTCCCATGAAACCAAATTTGGAAATTATCAAACAATATCATTAATATCACACTCAAGTAAAATTTTGCTGAAGATCATTCAAAAGCAGCTGCAGCAGTGCATCAATAGGGAGCTGCCAGAGGTTCAAGTTGAATCAGAAGATGTGGAAGGAGGGATATCATTGTTGATGTCAGATGGATCCTGGCGGAAAGCAGAGAATACCAGAAAGATGTTTACCTGTATTTTATTTACTATACAAAGGCATTCGACTGTGTGGATCATAACAAATTATGGATAACATTTCGAGGAATGGGAATTCCATAACACTTAATTGTGCTTGTGAGGAACCTGTGCAGAGATCAAGAGACAGTCATTTGATCAGAATAAGGGGCTACTGCATGGTTTAAAATCCTACTTGGTCATTATTTATTATGCTTTTAGACATTGTTGGATATGATTTGTTAAAATTTTGTTCAGAATGTTCGCATCTGTGTTCATGAGGGCTATGGTTTGTAGTTTTTCTTCCTCCTAATGTCTTCTTGTGATTTTGGTATCAGGCTGACGCTGCCTCATAAGATAAGCTGTGATATATTCCCTCTTCTTTAATTTCCTGAAAGAATTTTTATGGAATTGGTATTATTTCTTTCTTAAATATTTCTAGAATTCACCAGGGAAGCCACATGAGTTAGGAGTTATTTTTGAGATTTTTTTTAACTACAAATTCAATTTCTTTAGTACATACAAGTCTATTCAGATTATCTCTTTACTCTTGAGTGAGCTTTGATAGTTGTGTCATTTGAGAAATTTATCTGTTTCATCTATGTTGTCAAATTTATTGACACAAAGTTGTCTAAAACATTCACTTATTATCCTTTTATTATTTCTAGTATGTGTAGTGAAATTCCCTCTCTCCTTCTCATTCCTGATATTTGTAATTTGTACCTCTCTCTCTCTCTCTTCCTAATCTTTTCAGGCTAAAGGTTTAGCTGTTTAATTGCTCTTCAAAGAACCAGCTTTTTGTTCCATTGATTATCTCTATTACTTTTCTGTTTTCTATTTTATCAATTTCCACATCGATCTTTATTATTTTCTTTCTTCTCCTAACTTTGGGTTTAATTTTCTCTTCTTTTTCTAGTTTCTTAAGGTGGACGCCAACGTCATTACCACGAGACCTTTATTCTTCTTACATAGACATTTGATTTCATAATTTCCCCCTCTAAGTACTATTTTTGGAAACCCTGGTGGCATAGTGGTTAAGAGGTACAGCTGCTAACCAAAAGGTTGGTGGTTTGAATCCACCAGGCACTCCTTGGAAATTTTTTGAGGCAGTTCTACTCTGTCCTATAGGATCACTATGAGTTGGAATCCACTTGAAGGCAATGAGTTTTTTTTTTTTTTGTTTGGGAAATACTATTTTAGCAGTACCTCACAGATTTGAACATGATGTGTTTTATTTTCATTCTGTTCAAAATATTTTCTTTATTGGCTTTTGATTATTTCCTTTGAGCCATGGATTTTTTGGATTTTTTTCAGAAGTGTATTATCTAGTTTTCAGATATTTGGGGATTTTCCAAAGATCTTTGAGCTATTTGATTTCGAATATAATTCTATTGTTTGTGGCTAGATAACATATTTTATATTACTTGAGTTATTTCAAATTTATTGAAACTTGTTCTGTGGTTCAGAATATGGTCTATCTCGGTAAATGTTCAGCTTGCACTTGAAACTGTGTATTTTGTTCTTGTTCTATAGAGTGTTCTATGAATGTCATTTATCAGCTGATAGGGTTGAACTTACTAATTTTCTGTCCACCTTTTGTATCAATTATTTAGAGAGTGATATTGAAATCTTTGAATATAATTATTGACTTTACCTATTTTCCTTGCTTTCTATCAGTTTTTCTCAGGGCTTCGAACCAGTTAATTTGCATTTCCACCCTGGATATAATGAATCAGAATCTACATTTTAACAAGATCCCTAGGTGATTCTTATCATCAGAGGTAAAATTCTCAGTAGGGGTCAAACCAGAATTAACTGTTTCAAAATCCTGGTTTTTCTTCATGGATTTTGATGATCTGGTATTCATTGCATAAATGTTTAGGATTATTATTTTTCCTTGATGAATTGACCCTTTTATTATTATCTTTGGCCCTGATAACATAAAATGATTTGCTCTGAAATTTATTTGTCTGATATTTTTATAGCCACTCCAGATTTCCTTTGACTAGTGTTAAAATGAAAATTTCCTGTCTTAAGTCTAATCTGCCAATGATCACATGCAGTGTATGTATGTTCCTTCTCAAACATTGTAGTGTTCAGCTCTAGATGTTTGACTTAAATTAATTTTTGTATTTTCCATTTCTTTACTTAACTTGTTAAACACATATGGATTACAATAATAATAACCATTTGAATGTTCTCTTTAAATTCTAACACACATCAGTCTTGGCCTTTTTTGATAGATTATTCTCCTCACTACAGATTGTGTTTTTCCTCTCTTAGCATGACTGGTAATATTTGACTGGATGCCAAATCTTCTGAATTTTACTTTTCTGGTGCTGCATACTTTTATATGCCTATAAATAATGTTGTGCTTTGTTCTGGGAAGCAGCTTGATCCTTCTGAGTCTTGATGGTGTGATTTGTTAGGTAGGCCCACAGCAGTGATGAGTCTAGGGTTACTTATTCCCTGTTACTAGTTGAAGGCCTTTATCATTATTCTATCCAACAGCCTGTGAATTATTAGTTTTTCCAGCCTGTCTAGTGTTAATAGGCACAGTTCTTAGCCCTTTCTTAGCACTAGGAAATGTTCCTCTTCGTTCTTTCAAATGGTTTTCACCTGGCTTGGGTAGTTTTGTCACATGCATGTACTGAGCAGTACTTTGCTGAATTCTTGTGGCAGGCCATCTGCAGATCTCTCTGGTTCTCTGTCTGTGCACCTCTCTCATCTCTGGTACTCTGTCCTATTGACTCTTGTTGTCTTGTTCTCCCTGGACTCTCAGCTCTGACTCCACAACTCAGAGAATCCTCTGGATTCTGCTTGGATTTTTTTCTCTCTACACTGGGAGTCCTGGTGGTGGAGTGGCTAAGAGCTTGGCTGCTAACCAAAAGGTCGGCAGTTCGAATTCACCAGTTGCTCCTTGGAAACCCTATGGGGCAATTCTACTCTGTCCTATAGGGTTGCTATGAATTTGAATTGACTCAAAGACGGCAGGTTTGGTTTTGGGTTTACACTTTTCCCTGAAATTCTTTCAAGGCTATAGGCTGGGACAATCATAGGGCTCACCTCAATTTTTTTTTTTTTTTGGTCTCCCAGGGATCACTATCCTTTGTTGCCTAATGTCTAGGGTTTTGAATACTATTACTTTATATATTTTATAAATAGCCCTGGTGGCACAGTGGTTAAGTGCTCATCTGCTAATCAAAAAGTTGGTGGTTTGAACTCACCAGCCCCTCTGTGGGAGAAATATGTGGCAGTATGCTTCCGTAAAGATTTACAGCCTTGGAAACCCTATGGGATAGTTCTACTCTGTCCTATAGGGTCATTAGGAGTCAGAATCAACTCAATGGCAATAGGTTTTTTTTTTTATTAAATATATTTTGTGTGGGTATTTTTTTTTTTGGAGGGGGGAATTTGTTTCAGGTAGGAGGATAAATCTGGTTCCTGTTATTTCATCTTGGGGTGATTTGACACTTTTACTTATTTGTGCAAACACATTTCCTTACTGATGGTGACTGTGAAGATTTTGAAAGGATCATCTTTAAAAAGTCATGACCAGGAATTGCACCTAGCTATAGGGAACCCTGGTAGTGTAGTGGTTAAAAAGCTACGGTTGCTAACCAAAAGGTCAGCAGTTTGAGTCTACCAGGTGCTCCTTGGAAACCCTGCGAAGTAGTTCTACTCTGTCCTATAGGGTCACTATGAGTTGGAATAGACTCAACAGTAATGGGTTTGGTTTTTTAAAATCTTAAGCATTAAAATTAAAAGGTTACATTCACAGAAACAAGCTGAAGTTTCTCATTGCAAATTTGAAAATATTTTATTAGGATGTGTTATTCACATTTAATAATTATTATTTTCTTTAATACCTTGCATTTGTGCTCAAGTTTTATAATATAAATGTAATGAATGTATTGAATTTTCAAATCAATTCCCACTTAAACTTGGCACCAAACCAGTTGCTGTTGAGTCGATTCCGACTCACAGCAACCCGATAGACTCCCCCAAATCGGTCCTGTTTTCTCCAGTGTACTATAGAAATATTACAATTTCCTGTTTTTACCATGACATGAACAAAATTGGAAAGTACCACCTTAGAAAATCTGATAAAGCAATGGACTATCTCTTGAAAAATGCCCATAGAAATCCAATTTTACATATAATTTTAATACATTTTTAGGCCTCCTGAAAATTATCCATGAACTCCCTCCATTAAGGCTCTGTGTACTAATGAATGGAAAGACTGCAGGCATCCCTTACAAATATTGTTTCTCTCAACTGAGCATTTGATGGATATTTAGTAGAAGTGAATTCAACATTGAGAGTAGAGATGCACCTTAAGCAAAGCTGAGTTTTATAGTGAATGCCTATGGCTAAAATAATTTACCTTGGAAAATCTCTTACATCTCCTATAAAGTAAAATATCCATGCTGGTGTGCATATAGTCCTATTCTGCAATTTATAAACATGCTAAAATCTGAGAACTTTGAGTTAAAAAAGGAACAAAAAGGAAGTCTATGTACAGATGTTTGGGCTTCTAAAACTCTCTTGCCTAAACTTTACAATCTCTAGATTAAGTAGAGAAGAAGTAGAAATGATTGTGAGGGCCTGTGTGCCTGCAAAGTTTGGTTTATCTCATTTTTAGAGTAAACTTCTATAACCTAAATGCATGTAAATAGCTTACTTTGTTCTTGTGAAATTAAATAAAATAGTGGAGTCTTGCCTCATGAGAATTGGTAGAAGGCAGAGGCAGTTTATGATCTAACATTAGGGTAAGTTGAAAGCTTCAATAATTTTATATGTATATATATATATATATATATATATATATATACTTTCTGATATTTGTGGGAAGAATGATCCCCAGTAAGCAAAGCAATTTGAGAGCTCCATATATCAGTCGAATATCATTTCAAACATATGTAATGTTTGACTGACCCCTAAACATGAAATAAAGCAAGATCCCCTAAAATCTGAAAGCCTTTTACATTAAACAGTTTTCATATTTTAGGGTATGATGAAGTCCAAATGCCTTTAGCATTAGACTGAAAATACTTGCACGTATCTATATATTTTAAGAGACAAAATATAAAATGTAATCAAATAATTAATCTTGGTGAAAGTCACAAACTCCTCTGGGCAGAAAATCCCATAATGTGCTCTAAAATATTAACCCATTATCAATTTTTGAAACCTGTGATACAGGGAATACCAAAAGGATTTAAGTGTAGTAGTTGAGAAGATAGGAAGAATCTCTCTACATGTGAGAAAATTAAGAAGTGAGTAGCCACAGTTTACTGAAGCCTTCTTTCGTGAAGAAGGAGTCCTGGTGGCACAGTGGTTAAAGAGCTCAGTTGCTAAACAAAGGGTTGGTGGTTCAAACCCACCAGCCACTCTGTGGGAGAAAGATGTGGCGGTCTGCTTCTATAAAGATTTACAGCCTTGGAAACCCAATGGGTCAGTTCTGCTCCATCCTATAGGGTCCAGTTGTAATACTCGATGGCAGTGGGTTTGGTTTTTTGGTTTTCTTTCATGAGACTGTGTCTTGTATTTTATGAGATGATATGTTGTTGTTGTTGTTAGTTGCTGTCGAGTTGATTCTGACTCATGGTGACCCATGTGTGCAGAGTAAAACTACTCCATAGTGCTTTCAAGGCTGTGACCTTTCAGAAGCAGATCACCAGGCCTGTCTCTTGAGGAGACCCTCGGTGGGTTCTAACTGCTAACCTTTATGTTAGCATCTGAGAGCTTAATCATTTGCGCCACCCAGGGACTTCTTTAGTATTATGCAAAAATGGTAAAAAAAAAAAAAAGAAAAAAGACAAAACCCTCAAAGAGCAAAATTAAAGAACATATTGTTCAGGGATGCATACATATGTGATAAAATATTATACACATAAAAATAGGCAAGGGGATGATAAAAGAAAAAAAGACTGAATACCAATGGTGGTTATATTAAAAAAAAAAAAGAGTTAACTATATATCTGGGCTGAAGCAGCATGATGGGATAGGGATGAACTCATAGATGATATCACTGATATTCTAATTTTTGACCCAGGTAGTAGGTTTATAGGTATTTATTTTTATTACTATGCTTTACGACTAATATATCTGTTACATCTGTTAAAATATTCAATATTGGATTTAAACTAATAATTAAGGATTTTTTATAAGTTAAAGATAATTAAAAATCATAGTATTTTTATGTTAAAAGTGAGTTTTTCATATTTGATGTTTTAAGTGGTTATAAACACATTAGGATATGGCACATAAGACTGGAAGCCCCTTATAACTCTAACGGAAAATGTATAACTGAGTAATTGATTCAGACTTGCGATTTTAGGAAGTGTTGCCAAGTGAATAGGTAGTGTTGGGGTATTATTAATATTAGATCCACCATATTTATAAGCTTACTTCATTATATTTATATGAGTTATTTAAGTATTGATTATTTGTGTTTATTAATTTACAGAAAAGAACCTTAAGAAGGAAGTAAAAGTACCAAAAGTTAATGACTGCTGTATAACATGTATCAAGGTGTTTAGCTAAATTGATGAATGGAGCCAAGTATTATTCAAAGCCCTCTTAGAAATCATTGCTAAAATCTGCTAGATTTATAAATAGATGATATGGCTGGTAACCTAAATTTATAAGCCTAAGAAGAACTAGGATTTTTCATTTCTAACTTTAATAAATGTAATAATAATTGTTTAATAAAAAATGTTTAATTATGATTGTAAACTAAACTTCTGATCAGACTGTTTTGTGTGTGTGAATAAAAAAAACAAAAACAAACAAACAAATGAAAACCTCACATTTATAACCTGTAACCAGAGTGTAGTTAACCAATTTTTCTAGGTAAATTCATAATCACAAGTGTTAATAATCATCAAAGCAGAGGTAAGGACAGGTACCTGTATAGGTCACAGTACTTCTGCTAGGAGGTGAGCCGATCAATCCCAGCAGGCATAGTCAAAACCTTTCTTAAAAGGAGACTTTGGGTCTACTCTGATGCAAAGATATATGATTATCATGACCTCAAATTTCATAGCACAAAGTAAGAAGGCCATTTTTGCCCTGGGAAAAAAGGTTAAATAAATAAATTTAAATTAAATAAACAAAACAAATTATTAGCAAAGCCCAACCTGAAAATCTAATATTCAGTTAACGGGCTAATGAATAAGTTGGACCATTGCTTTCCAAAGTGATGGTATTTGTTTTAATATTTTTGTTCCTGGTCTTCTTCCTGGCTGCCATAAGATGGGTAGTACCAGTGATTGAACAAGTCTGCTTTTGGTTGTAATTATGAAAGTGACATTTACGAATTTAAAAAGAAAAAAAAGCTTATATTTCCTGTAGAAGGAAGATTTACATCCAAAATCAGTACAAGATAAGACACAAATTTAAAAGAAAGGATTTTGCAGAATTTAGGTTTCAGATGGGTCCTTTTTGAATCTCAGTTCGGGAGCTCATCTCTGTTGCAACATAGCTGAGAGAGGACAACTTGAGATAGCTGTTTTGTTGTAGTTTTCTCAGGTCTTTCACTAAAGACTTTCTTTGCTATATATTCTATTATGCACATGCCTAATTCACAGTTCTGGAGTCTATAGTTCAGCTCTGTAATAACATTGGAGGGAATTTGAAGTAATGAGTGGCAGCAGAAAAGAAATCAAAATGAAACAAAAACAGCTGCCATTGAGTCAATTCCAACTCACAGCAACCTCATGTGAGTCAGAGTAGAACCGTACTCCATAGGGTTTTCAATGGCTGATTTTTCGGAAGTTGATCACCAAGATTTCCTAGTCTGTCTTAGTCTGGAAGTTCTGCTGAAATCTGTTCAGAATCATAGCAACACACAAGCCACCACTGACAATGTGCATGAGGTGCATTGGGAATTAAACCTGGGTCTCCAGCACGGAAGATGAGAATTCTACCACAGAACCACCAATGCCCTCAATGAGTGGCAGAAGGTCGTACAAATTCAACACCACTGTTAACCCTCATCTTGAAGCTCCAGATCTTTTATAAATATAAAAGATATCATCACCACTAGTCTCCTGTGAAGTTGAGAACCATGAATAGAAGTGAGAATGAATTGAAGACAAAAGACTTACTAAAGGTCACTGAAGAATGAGACCTCTAGGATTTAAGAAGCCAGAATTAAAAAGATTTGGACATGGAGGCCTACTGTGAAATCAAATGAAGGATAGTTTACTCTTTGGGAAGAACCTGGAGATCAATTCCTTGATGTAGGGATGATTTTAAATTACTCATAGGATCGGATAGAACGTAAAAATATGTTTAAGCATGAAGTAGATTGGAGTTACCTCAGGAACAAGGTGTAATGCTACCTGGGAGAGACAAAACAAGGTGATAAGGCAGGATGTCATGTGCATTTCAGTGTGTATGTGTGTGAGAGAGAGAGAGAGAAAGAAAGACAGAGAGACCTAGAGTGAGAGATAATAAACCATAAAGAGAGTGAGGAAATAATATTCCCTATAATTATCCAAATTATGAACCTAATGTATTGCACTGGGCAAATCTGCTGCAAAAGATCTCTTTAAAGTGTTAGAAAGCAAATATGTCACTTTGAAGACTAAGGTGCACCTGACCCGAGCCATAATATTTTCAATTGCCTCCTATGCATGCGAAAACTGGACAATGAATAAAGAAGACCGAAGAAGAATTGATGCATTTGAATTATGGTGTTGGTGAATAATATTGAATATACCATGGACTGCCAGAAGAACGAACAAGTCTGTCTTGGAAGAAATACAGCCAGAGCGCTCCTTGGAAGTGAGGATGACAAGATGTCATCTCACGAACTTTGGACATGTTATCCGGAGGGACTAGTCCCTGGAAAAGGACATCATGGTTGGTCAAATAGAGTGTCAGTGAAAAAGAGGAAGACCGTCAATGAGATGGATTGTCACAGTGGCTGCAACAATGGGCTCAAACATGGCAACAGTTGTGAGGATGGCGCAGGACCTAGCAGTGTTTCCTTCTGTTGTACGTGAGGTTGCTATGAATTGGAACTGACTCGACAGCACCTAACAACAACAACAGTGAATATTTTATTTTCTCTGGAAATAACTGTTTAAAAAAGGATTACATTATTGCATTTTTTATTCAAGTACTAGTTACAGAAGAATGGAAAACTGTGCATTTAATTACAGGAATAGCCCTTAAAATCACATAATATTGTGTGACAATTTATTTTTTGATCCCTTTTAGATGAAGCAGAAATTCCCTTTGTTTTAGCTTTGTTAGAAACCCCCTCATCTTCTAAATTATATGAGTTGGTGCATGAGTAGACAGAGAGAGGCAGATAACATACTGGACAGCTTGCAGACCTATGTGTATATATGATCACAACTCCTAGAGTATAGAACAAAAGTTAGTGAAAATTGACACATTTTTCTAAGTGTGAAGTAGCATTTTTTAACAGAAGAGACTTACGTTCTAAAAAAGAAAGATGTTGTTCTGGATTGAATTACGTCCCCCCAAAATATGTGTTGTGTTGTAAATCCTAACCTCTATGCCCCATTTGGAAAGGGGTTGTCTTTGTTACATTAATGAGGCAGGATTAGTATAGAATGTTTCGTGAGTCAATCTCTTTTGAGCTATAAAAGAGATTAAACAAGTGAGCAGAGGCAGAAATGGGGGAAGAGAGATGCTAAGCCACATGAAGATTGCCCCAGAGCAGAAGTTCAGAAGAGACAAGGACCTTCCTCCAGAGCCGACAGAGAGAGGAAGCTTTCCCCTAGAGCAGGCACCCTGAATTCAGATGGCTAGCCTCCTAAACTGTGAGAAAATAAATTTCTATTTGTTATAGTCACCTACGTGTGGTATTTCTCTTATAGCAGCACTAGATAGCTAAGATAGCTATCTAGGCTAAAATTAATTAAAACAGAGATGTGTAATGAAATATCTTAAAATAACCAACAGAAAAATGCTCTCCATGATCAATAAAGCTCCTAGCTCTATATGTGAGCAAAATTTGTCTTCTTAAAACCTTTTTTGGGAGGAAAACAAGAGCTAAATTTCCAGCAGTGGCAGAGAATTTCAATTACCAGAGCAAGCTCAAGAATTACTGGACATACCTCTAGGGTGTGAGTAAAATAAATTATGTTCCTCAATGACTGATGTCTACTTAATTTTCTACTAGAAGCAAATAGACCTGAAATTCTGATCACTCTCTTTTTAGTGATCCCCAGTGTCCCTGCATTAACTTATGGGTATCAGTTACTAAATTATTCTAAACAACAAATACATCTCAATGCAACGAATCACTGAAGATGGCATAATTTATGATGAATATCAAAATCTGCATCAAAGTTTGTTTGGACAGTGAAGATTCATGACTGAAAAATATAAACTGTAGATAATAAATTTATAACTTGAAGAAGTTTTCTTATAATACTGAGGAAAAAGGTATTGCAAACATTTAAAATACGAGTGTATGCTGGTGTTCTGAAATAAGGGAATAAATCAGAAATATTTTATCCATAAAACAAAGAACTTTTTACTGTGCATTGCCTGTGACTTTGACCTTGTATTTGCTGTTGTTCTTAGGTGCTGTCGAGTCGGTTCCGACTCATAGCAACCCTATGTACAACAAAACAAAACACTGCCCTGTCCTGCCCCATCCTCAAAATCCTTGTTATGCTTGAGCCCACTGTTGCAGACACTGTGTCAGTCCATCTCGTTGAGAGTCTTCCTTTTTTGCATTGACCCTCTACTTTATCAAGCTTGTGTCCCTCCTGATAACATATCCAAAGTATGTGGGACGTAGTTTCATCATCCTTGCCTGGAAGGAGCATTCTGATTGTACTTCTTCCAAGACAGACTTGTTCCTTCTTCTGGCAGTCCATGGTGTATTCAATATTCTTCACCAACACCATAATTCAAAGGCATCGATTCTTCTTTGGTCTTCCTTATTCATTATCCAGTTTTCCCATGCATATGAGGTGACTGAAAACACCAAGCCTTGGGTCAGGCGCACCTTAGTCCTTAAAGTGACGTCTTTACTTTTTAACACCTTAAAGAAGTCTTTTGCAGTAGATTTGCCCAATGCAATGTGTTGATGTCTTGACTGCTGCTTCCAAGGGCGTTGATTCTGGATCCAAGTAAGATGAAATCCTTGACAACTTCAAATTTTTCATTGTTTATCATGATGTTGCTTATTGGTCCAGTTATGAGGATTTTTGTTTTCTTTATGTTGAGGTGCAATCCATACTGCACACTGTAGTCTTTGATCTTCATCAGTAAGTGTTCCATGTCCTCTTCACTTTCAGCAAGCAAGGTTGTGTCATCTGTATATTACAGGTTGTAAATGAGTCTTCCTCCAATCCTGATGCCACGTTCTTCATATAGCCCAGCTTTTCAGATTATTGGTTCAGCATACAGATTGAATAAGTATGGTAAAAGGATGCAACCTTGGCACACTCCTTTCCTGACTTTAAACAACGCAGTATCCCCTTGTTCTGTTGGAATGACTACCTCTTGATCTGTGTACAGGTTCCTCATGAGCACAATTAAGTGTTCTGGAACTCCCATTCTTTGCAATGTTATCCATAATTTGTTATGATCCACACAGCCGAATGCCTTTGCACAGTCAATAAAACACAGGTAAACGTCTTTCTGGTATTCTCTGCTTTCAACCAGGATTCATCTGACATCAGCAATGATATCCCTTGTTCCAAGTCCTCTTCTGAATCCTGCTTGAACTTCTGGCAGTTCCTTGTCAATGTACTGCCTCATTCGCTTTTGAATGATGTTCAGCAAAATTTTACTTGAGTGTGATATTAATGATATTATTCGATAATTTCCACATTCGGTTGGATCACCTTTCTTGGGAATAGGCATAGATATGAACCTCTTCCAGTAGGTTGGTCAGGTAACTGTCTTCCAAATTTCTTGACATAGAGAAGTGAGCACTTCCAGCACTGCCTCTGTTCATTGAAATATTTCAGTTGGTATTCCATCAATTCCTGGAGCCTTGTTTTTCGCCAGTGTCTTCAGTGCAACTTGGACTTCTTCCTTCAGTACCATTGGTTCCTGATCATATATTACCTCCTGAAATGATTGAACGTCAACTAATTCTTTTTGGTACAGTGACTCTGTATATTCCTTCCATCTTCTTTTGACGCTTCCTGAGTCATTAAGCTTTTTGCCCATAGAATCCTTCAGTATTGCAGTTCAAGGCTTGAATTTTTTCTTCAATTCTTTCAGCTTGAGAAATGCCAAGTGGGTTCTTCTCTTTTGGTTTTATAACTCCAGGTCTTTGCACATGTCATTATAATACTTTACTTTGTCTTCTTGAGCCACCCTTTGAAATCTTCTGTTTAGCTCTTTTACTTCATCATTTCTTCCATTTGCTTTAGCTACTCAACATTCAAGAGGAAGTTTCAGCGTCTCTTCTGACATCCATTTTGGTCTTTTCTTTTTTTTCTGGCTTTCTTCATGTATGATGTCCTTGATGTCATTCCACAACTCTTCTGGTCTTTGGTCATTAGTCTTCAATGCATCAAAGGTATTCTTGAGATGGTCTCTAAATTCAGGTAGGATATACTCAAGGTTGTACTTTGGCTCTCGTGGACTTGTTCTAATTTTCTTCAACTTCAACTTGAACTTGCACATGAGCAATTGATGGTCTGTTCTGGAGTCAGCTCCTAGCCTTGTTCTGACTGATGATATTGAGCTTTTCCATTGTCTCCTTCTACAGATGTGGTCAATTTGATTCCTGTGTATTCCATCTGGCGAGGTTCACGTGTATAGTCTTTGTTTATGTTGTTGAAAAGAGGAATTTGCAATGAAGAAGTCGTTGGTCTTGCAAAATACTATAATGTGATCACATGAAAATGTAGCTGGTGGAGAAGTCAAAGTTCCCACTTGTGCAAGAGTCTATATTGTTTGCTGTTACTCCTCTGGGAAACCATTATTAACCAGCTGTCTAGCTGAAGTTTTCAGAAGGAAAGAGAATACAGTTTGTCCAAAGAGTAATTTGAATAATTGCAATAAATTTGGATGCCAAAAAAGTAATGATAAGCATGTTCATCCTACTTTTTACTAAATGTAGCTGTATTAAACTAAATTTCCTCTTTGTAACTGTAAATTTTAATTTCCTCACAAGCTCAGCTTGAAAATTTACTTTAGGTGATGATTAGAGGCACTTAGCAGTTCTTAGACTTACTCAATTAAAATCCTAGTTGACATTTATTACTGTTCCTGTTTCAGAATTTTGTTATATTTCTGACATCTATTCCACCATTTATTTGTGACTGGTGAGAAATAAATATATTTAAATGTTAGGTCTTATGGTAAAATCCCTTATATTTCATAGTTTGAAATAGGAAAAAATCCCACTAATTTAGGACTCAAAAAGCCTTGGAATATCAGGAAAACTTTCAAATCTAAATTTTCTTATCTGTAGAGAAGGATTAAAAGTCCCCATCTTGATAGAACCTGTTGGAAACTAATGAGGTAATGTTTCTGAAAACAATTTTGAAAAGTGCAGTGTGCTGTACAGGTAGTCCCCGACTTACGACAGGGTTCTGGTCCAACAGTTCCATCTTAAATTGGTTCTGACATAAGTAGAATATCTCATTTTTAAAAAATTTTCATTATTATTGCCTTCTATTACCAGTATCTTTATAAATCTGATCTTTATTTGTCTTTGGGGATTGGAAACATTACATATAAACTTATAGATATGATGACATCAGCAAATTACATGCTGCAACATTGTATGTAGTACATATTACTAATAATAAGATGTACAAAAAAAAAAAAAAGGACAGTTGTTAAGTGCAGTTCATCGTAACTTGGATATGTCTTCAGTTGGGGACTACTTGTACTAGGGCAAGGGTTGATTAATTTAAGTATTTATGAGTGAGAATGGTATATCAGTTTAGATGTTTTCAGCTGCAAGTAATAGAAACTACAGTTCAAAGTAGCTTAAACACAGGGAATTTATCACTTATCACTTTACCTCACAAGAAGTTCAGAAGCAGGGTAGCTACAGGCTTAGTTAACTCAGCCATTCACTGGCATGATCATGGATTCTGGTACTTTCCTTTTTTTTTTTAAAAAAAAAGATATTTTACTACCGTTAGATTGCCATCTAGTTCACCTCATGGCCAAATATGACTCCATCTTCTCAGGCATCAAACCCTTATACAACAATGTCCCTGTGTGTGTCTCTCTCGCTCCCTCTTTTTTTTTATACCATATTTGCTGTGAATGTTTTTTTCTAGTTTATCGTCCATTTTTTTATATGTGCAAAAGTTGTTTTAAAATTTTTAAGTTGTATGTATTCTCATTTTCTTATATATGTTTCTTTTTCCTTAGATTACCCCCAAAAGAAGTCGTTTTACCCTCCTGCCTTCCTCTTGTCCCTCTGACATTGAAGAACCTTGGCTCCAAGGAAGGCATTTTAAAAACCACTGACGTAGATACTTCATTCTAGAAATATTCATCGAGCATCAACTATGTGCCACTCACTGGAGAATGCCATAATGGGAAAAAACAAAACAAAAACACCAAAGTTGCTGTTCTCCTGGAACTTATATTTCGGTAGGGAGAGATGAAAAAGACAAGTTAACAAATAAATAAGCAAGATCATTTTGAAGAGTAATAAATTATATAAAGAACACAAATTGGGTACTGCAGTGGCCCTGTGATAGGAGTGTGGGAATTTCACTATTCGGTGAGTGTAGAAAAGTAGGTGTCACTGAGGAGGTGGTTTTTAAGCCAGGTTCTGTAAGACCGAGGGGTCGGAACAAGCTTGGCATGTTCCAAGAATAGGAATAAGGGTAATGTGGCTATAGTGTGAGTGAGGAGGAAGGTGGCAGAACTAAGACTAGAGAGAAGACAAAAAGACCATGCCAATGGCAGACTTTATGGCATGTTGAAGTTTGAACTGTACTATAAAAACAATGAGGAGCCACTTGATCATTTCAGTTATGGAATAAGAAGATCAAACAAGCATTCAAATGGTTCCTTTAGCTGCTAATTAGAGAACAGAAACAGGGAGACCATTTAAGAGGGTTTCCCAGGGATCCATGTGACAGATGCTGATTTGTACAAGGGTGACGACAGTGTAGATGTAAAGAAGAAGGAAAAAATTAAGATGTATTTGGTAAACGAATTCAATAGGATTTGCTGATGGAGTGAATATGTGGGGTGGGGGAAAGGGAGGGCTTAGGGATGAAGTTTATGTTTTATATTTGAGCCACTGGGTAAATGGTGATGACTTTACTGAGATGATTGGGGTAGGGGAGAAAAAGGCTGGGATGGTGGAAATAAAGAGTTTTGTTTAAGATATATTAAATATGAGTTGCCTGTTCAACATATAAGTGGAGATGTCAAGTGGGCAATTTGATATATAAATCTGGAGCTCAGGGGAAAGGTCAGGGAAATATAAATTTGGGAGTCATTGACATACAGATGATATTTAACACAATGGGAGGGGGTGAGATCACCCAGGCAGAGAAAGTGGAGACAGAGAAGAGGAGAGGGCTAAAGACTGAGACCTAAGGCACTCCAGCACTTAAACATCTCTAGGAAAATCTCTCAGCTCTCTCTTAGTTCTAAAATATCTAATTGTAGCATAAGAAATATCAGATCTTCTTTACCTGATTTTCCAGTCTCCTTTCACTACAACTTTCTGGTCCCGCTTCAGACTTTGTTTCTTTGCTCCTCAGTTCTTTCTCTCCCCACTACCCACGGAAATTGGGAAGGTGTACGTGCTATGATAGCAAGATGGAGTTTCCTTTTGTTAGGGTTGTGTGGGCAGGTGGCACTCAGTTATGGGACAAAACTGCTTCTAGTTGCCAGCTGCCAAGAGTTTTCAAGGACTCCCCAACATGCAGCTTGAATACTGGCAACAACATACTAAGCTCCATATGTCTCAGAGGTTTTGAAACAAGAAAGGATAGCCACTTCTATGGGGTCAATCCTCAGAATTGTACCTCTATTTTCTGTGCCAATCGAGGGGTCTAGAGATGAATATTTTATCCTTCACTTAGGGGGTTGATAACCCAGTGGGCAGAAATGAATTTCACCTCCAAATGCCAAGTGGGGTGGGCTAATCCAAACCCTATAGCAGAGTGGGTATCTGTTGTCTAGAAGACATGATACTCTATGAAGATTCTTATTCCTGGCTTTCAGTCTGGTAAAGGTAGAAGCAGTATCCTCTGTATAAACTATAAAAAAAAACAAAAAACAACAGCCGTTGCTGTCGAGTCAATTCTGACTCATAGTGACCCTATAGGACAGAGCAGAACTGCCCCATAGGGTTTCCAAGGAGCAGCTGGTGGATTCAAACTGCTGACCTTTTGGTTAGCAGCTATAGCTCTTAACCACTATACCACCAGGGTTTGCCTATGCTGAAACTTGCCAGGAACTAAAGATTGTGGGTGTGGTGAGAACTCTCAAAATATTAAAACTGGAAAGGAGCTTAGAGAATGGAATGCCTAACATGCCATTTTATAGATAGCACATACCCTCTGCTATATCTCCATTCAGAAGTTTAAACACATTTCAGAATTAACATGACTAAAACTAGATCTGTAATTTCTATCCCTTTCCCCAATAACCTGTTCCTTTTCACAATTTTATATCTTAGTAAATGGCACCACTATTTACTGAATTACTCACACCAAAAACAGGAATGTTCCTTGTTACTTCTCTTTCTCTCACACAGCATAATGAATCAATCAATTAACAAATTTTGAGAGATTCTACTTTTAAAATATATCTCAAACCTGATCACATCTCCTCTCTTCCTTGGCTACTATTCAAGCCCAATCCACCATTAGGTTTTTCCTGTATTACTCTATTGTTTACTGTATTGGCTAGCTATTACCACAATAATGCCGAGTAATAAACTGTCTAAAAACAGCAAGGGTTTTTTCTTGTGCTGACAGCTTTGCAGGTCAGCCTTTAGAATCTGTCAGTTATAGTAGATAATTAATGATCACTCCATCCAAGCAAGGATGGTGAGACTACATCTCATATACTTTAGACATGTTATCAGGAGGGATCAGTCCCTGGAGAAGGACATCATGCTTGGTGAAGTAGAGAGTGAGCGAAAAAGAGGAAGAGCCTCAATAAAGTGGAGTGACACAGTGGCTGCAACAATGGACTCAAGCATAATAATGATTGTGAGGATGGCGCAGAACCGGACAGTGTTTCGTTCTGTTGTACGGAGGGTCGCTATGAGTCAGAACTGACTTAAAGGCACCTAACAACAAAAACAACCATCCATTTGTCTCCTTTTATGCCAGTGGAACACTGAGTCCCCTGGGTTATTACTCCCTCTGCTATTCTCAGATCTGCAGTTTGTTTGGGTTTGACAATATTTCCCATCTACTTGACCATGGGGATTAGTTCAGGGATGGCTATGCCTGCCATATAATAAATGTTAGGCCTGAAGTGTGATCTAGTAGAAGAGGCACCCTCTCTCCCCCGAGAGCGTATGGGGTAAGGAAGTATGTGCCTGAAGCTGAGTTCATTTTGCTGCTTCAGAAGGGCAGAGCCTAGAGCTGCTAGGAGACTCTGTGAGGCCTGAAGACGAAGCTGACAAACTAGAAGGCAGAGGAGAGAGACAGGTAAAGGGCAGTCTCCTGATGGCATCATTTGTTCAAACCTTGCCTAAACCCAACATTACTTCTGGAGCTTTTGGTTATAGGAGCCATACATTTATTTATTATTTAAGCCAGTTTGTATCTGTTTTCTTTCCCTTGAAATGGAAAAAGTCCTGGTTGATAGAAGATCTTAGATCACGGCACCATTTCCTCTTGAAGGAATGCCCTCTTTGCTCTGCAGATGCAGACACTTAAAAGCAGAAGGGAAACAAATGTTCACAAAGTGCCTGGTGCTCTGTAAGGAACTTTCCGTCTTTCACCTCATTTACTCCTCAGGCAATCCGCTGAGGTAAGATTATGCTGCTGAGTTTTAAAGCAGTGGAAGTTGAGGTTCAGGGACGTTAGGGAATTTCCTAAACTTATCTTTCTCATTCTGCTCGCATACAGTATAAGGTGGTAGAGGATGCCACATGTAGGAATGGTGTGGCAATTTATAAAGCCTGCATTTCTAGACTTTGACTAACCAGTGCCTCATGTTAGCCAACTCTTTGAACCCACATTTCCCATTGATTTCCCACCTTATCACATCTAATCTTAAGTTTAGTTGCTGCCGTATTATTACCAGTCCTTGTAGCCATTCTGATGGGAATGCAGACTACAGCTTGGTACTTAATGTTCCAAACATAAAGGTATCCACATTCTTGATGAAGGTGGAGGTCTAAGCATATATTTAACAGCTGTGATCAATAAGACATTTGCCAAAATGAGGAGATTGATTTTATTTACACCTACAGCCACGGACTCTTTGTACCTCTCTTCCTCGGAGCACTTACTGTTCAGGGCATTGACGGTGACGAGACCGTGGAGGATCAATGAGAACGGAAACCACTTTTACAACTGTCAGCTGCATCTGGAGATTTAGCTATTTGTAATTAATTGAGTTGAAAGCAAAACAGCTGAATTTTCACAGCCAACTCTTCACTTTACTCTTCTGAAAGAGCGTTTCTTACCGGGTGGATGGCTTCATGTTAACTGTGTTCTGAAGAGAGGCTGTTAAAGGCTTGATTCTCTAAGGGAGAGGAGGCTGAGAACAGGAGCAGACTGAGGAGGCATGGAGCGGCGTGTTTAATGGTCGGTGAGTCTTGGGTGGAGAATTCTAAGCCTGGCTTTTTGATTATCTGGGTAACTTGGACAGGTTATTCCTCCCCATGACATCTAAGCATGCTTCTAGCACAAAGACAGTGAAATCTATAGGTCATTTCTTTGTGATTTTTTGAAATTAGTTTTTACTTTATTCTGCACTCACAAATGATAGGCCTGTACACAGAACTAGATTTTTCTCTTGTTACTTTGTTACTCTTTCAAAATCAATGATTTATGTTGACAGTGACTGTTTCCCCTCATAGAACATGCAGTTCGATTCTAATCTGGTAAAGGCAGCCCCTCAAACATCCTAGCTTTCCATTTAACCCTGCTCAGATGTGGAGCTCTGGGGGCACAGCAGTTAAGAGCTTGACTGCTAACCAGATAGTCAGCAGTTCAAATCCACCAGCCCCTCCTTGGAAGCCCTATGGGACAGTTCTACTCTGTCCCAAGAAGTCACTATGAGTCAGAATCGACTTGACGGCAACCGGTTTTTTTGGTATGCTCATATCCGTTCGTCTGGACTCTCCCTTGGTCCCATTATCCCTGAGGGGTACTTACACCAGGAATGCCAAACAGGCTCTGCGTCATATGCCAACTGTGAATAAATGTGAGAGGATGCCTGGAGCCTTGGGTTAAAGATTGTGGGCCAGGGTGTATCTAGGTTCAGTTGCAAAGAATGCTATGATTGATGAGCAACGTCTGTCCTGTGTGCCACCAAGAGAAAGGGGTGGCAACACCCTTCAGAAGTGTCTGGAATGAGGTACTAGGGGAAGCGACTGCACATTTGTAAGTCTTAATTAGTAATGTGATCCATGGGCTCAGAAGTGTACAAAGCAGTACTTTTCATCCTGACTTAGGCAGTTCTTTGCTTTCCAGGCTACAGCTGTTATGTGGTAAGATGGCCGAGGAGGTGGTCAGAAGGCCACGAGTAGCTTCTCTGGATCATGGATGGAAAAGTGCTTAGAAGGGCCGCCCAGGTAGGGGTTTGGGACAGGGCCTCACAGGTTACGCACATTGAAGGCCACCCTGGTATTAGCACCATATCATCTGGTGGCAGTTTCATTCAGGTGAAGATATTTTGTTGTCTTTCCTCAGAAGGTCAAATGCAACATGGGTAACGTGGGATAAAACCATTTTTACATGGACATTACCCCGTAAAATAACATGAATCTCTGGAATAAACTTTCCAAAATTTATTTTGGCCAAGATTGTAAACCATCGATAATCTTAAACCACAATGACTGCTTTAACAAGCGGCATTTTTTTGAGTGCCAATTCACCTTGAATACTTGAACCACCAGTTTTCAGATCAGCTCTTGTGCAGCTTCCCATTAAAACACTTACTGTCATAGATCACAACCCTAGGATAACTGGGGTGTGCCAAATTGTTTTCATGCATCATTGAGTCAATTCTGACTCATAGCCACCCTACAGACAGAGTAGAACTGCCCTATAGGGTTTCCTAGACTGTAATCTTTATGGGAACGGAAGGCCATGTCTTTTCTCCAGCAGAGAGGCTGGTGGATTCCAACTGCTGACCTTTTGTTTGCAGCCCAACAGTTAACCACATCACCACCAGGGCTCCTTATGCCAAATGAACCCCCCACCTCCACAACTAGATCTATTTATTAGCAATCCAACGAATCATACTCATATCCCATGTATTTCATAAAGTGTTCTCTGTCCACACAGATTAATCTTTCTCTAAATTTCAATAACGTATAACAAATTGTTCAGCATTGCATCATATTTCCATTCTATTTAACTGATTTGTTTTCTTTTGTCTCCATAAAGAAAGGGATGGAGTTTTTTTTGTTTTTTTTTTTTAAATACTTTCTTCTATACTTGCAACAGTTAACACAATGTGAGTACTGCAAAATGTGTTAAGACATGTGAAGTATTAACATCAGTAATATCAAATTATTGTTGTTACTAAACCATAGCTTCTTTTGCTAGCCTGGCAAGAAAAGACAGGGAAATGGATTTGGGAAAGGGGAATTTGATGTGTGATCCTTTCACTGAATTCTATTTGACGAAAATTCCTACACCAAACTAAAACCTCTTTACCATCGAGTCAATAAGCGCTGGGCTGCAAACCAAAAGGCTGGTGGTTCGAACCCACTAGCTGCTCCATGGGAGAAGGATGTGGCTGTTTGCTTCCATAAACTTTACAACCTTGCAAACCCAGTGGGGTAGTTCTACTGTCTCCTGTAGGGTTGCTATGAGTGTGAAAATTCCAATAAACCCAGTATGTTAGTTTGTCACATGCTCTCTTGTTCCATAGAAACTTTAAGATTGATGGAGACTTTGTTTTTTCAAGGATGGTCAAGTCTGCCAGAGGAAGTATTTACAGATCAATGAAGAACTTGGTAGAGAGGATGAGCCTATTAATTACAACTTCATGGGAGAATTTTCTCTATCCTGTTTCATTATTTTAACCAGGATATAAAGAATATCTAAAAAAGTGAAATAGTATCTTTTTTCTGGATGTATAATACAACTCACCTTAGAAAAATCTACTCTAGGCACAAATGATACTGTCGCGTCAGAATTATAAGAACTTTCTCATTTCTCTAAAAAGTTGTACTCATCAAATTTATGAAGGCAGCTTTTCATTTTAAAGGACACATTTTATGCTATATATATAGTAGCCTTTTTTATGAGTAAAATCTGAGATACATGTAATAACTTATTTTAGAGAAATAAAGGAGCAGAAGCTTATCTTAAAAAGAAACGTGCCAGCATGTTCATGAGACATCTGAAGGAATTGCCGAGTGCAGTCCCGCAGACAACATTTTAAAAGCAGGAATTTTATTATTGCTCTACATCCAACCCCCCTCTTCCAAATTTGATGTCGTATGGAAGAGAGATAATTTTCTTTATGGTTTGAATTAGGCAAACAATTTGTAATGTACTGCATCTGCTCCTCTCAATACAAAAGGACTAAAAAATACTTTGAATTCCATTGTGAATTAAACTTAAAATTTTGTTATTCCAGATGTTTGTCTCTTGACTGGGGTTTCTTTCCTGGGAAAGGATATTAATTTCTGAAGTGTCAATCTTTAGGTTACTGGTGTTGGTGGTGGTATTGTTTTATTTCCTTTACATTCAGAAGGAAAATATAGAACCTCATAAGCACAAAGTTTGACAGCTATAAGGAAAAGACCAGAATTAACTGATCAAAGTGTCTAAACTTCCACCAGGGATTCATTACTTTGGTTCTAAAAGCCTTTTTATTCTTTTGGAGTCTTCTGCTAAAATACAAGTACTCAAGGCAAGTTAACATTATAAACACAAACTAACAGTGGGGAGTGGGAGGTGGCTTCATCCACACCTCATTAAGTTTAAGCTTCTGAGGAGAAAAGAATGTAGGATATAGGAAGAGATTTGGACACAACCAGGAATAGCCAGATAAGAGGAGGGGTTCTTAAACCTCCCTGCCTATTGAAACCAGCTTCGAAGTTTAAATAAGATGATTTTTCTTTCTCGTTATTCAATGAGTAATAAAATGTTATGTTTCTACTCATTCTTTTAAACACTGGAAAAATTTCAGGGCACTTATTAAACCTGCAAAGAAAACCTAGACAGGGAGGCATATTACTATGAAAAGAAGAGGAACGGATAGCCTTTTATTCTCATTCTTGGGTCTGTGCATTTAAAAATGTAAATTACAAGTATTTTCCATTCTATAATCTGAGGTGAATTGTTATCTGAGATATTTCAGAGGTGGAATTAAATAGTTATATCTCTTCGTTATCTCAAAGAAATATCATGGTTTTTAGGTAATCACTGAGTAAATTTTAAAGTATATGTGTGTGTGACTAGAACATTACTTTCAATAAAACAAGACGTCTGTAGTATCTTGGACAAGTCATTTTCTGTCCCTAAAACTCAGGTTTTTTTTTTTTTTTTTTAATTTACAAAATGAGGTAGTTGGTTTAGGTAGTTAAATTAGCAATGACTTTCTTTTCTCTTTTGTTTCTATGACAAGCAAATATATACATGTTCATCTTGATATGTCTTTTTAATACTATTTTTGTTGTTGTTAGGTGCTGTTGAGGAGGTTCTGACTCATAGCAACCCTATAGAACAGAGGAGAACTGCCCCATAGGTTTCCAGGGAATGGCTGGTGGATTTCAACTACTGACCTTTTAGTTAGCCATAGCTCTTAACCATTGTGCCACCAGGGCTCCATTTTTTAATACTAGTAGTTAATAATTTTCCCAGTGAATTATTTACTACAATTGTTTGTCACACAATCGTTACAAGGAAAATTTTGTGAACAACTAAAGACTTTCTGTATTACAAATGGCAAAGTTTTCCCCTCAATTCAATTCTTTGTTACGTTCATTACCACTCGGTAATACGAAGCTAACTGGAAGAGGGCGGAAGAAAAAGAATGGTGTTTTTTCCTTCATGCATGGCAGTCTAGAACAGACCAGTGATGATTCTCAAAGTTTTTGTTTTCTTTGCAGTCTTCTAGATTAGAACTCTGACTAGTTCTCCACTGTGCAAAACACAGTTCTCCTAAAACACTAGTCCTCCTTGAATTATTTACTCTAGCTTCTTACAGCCCACATGACCATTATTACCTTAACGGAGTCATCAAGGAGAAAATCCCGATTTGAAACCAGTTTCTTAGCAGTGAACTAACTGAATATATAGACAACTGGATATCCAGTCATCTTTTTATGGTAATTTGAATGTACAGAAGAATTTTTCTGTAGATTCTGGGTAGCAGACTTCCTAGAAAAGTGGTACTTGACGGAACACCCTGGTATGAAATAATCTATGACCATGTGACTCTTTATATCTTTTTAAGCAAAGACATATACTCTGGAGGCAAAACTGTGAAAGGAATGAGGCATTAAATGTCTTGTGCAACACAACTGGCTTTACATGTGTCTAATGTGGAATGCGACAATTTTGCCTTTGGAGAAGAAACAAGCTTGCATCTCCTGAGCTGGCCATCTATGAAATGCACTGTCCTTAACATGGGATGTAGAAGGAACACATATTACTCCTTGTCTTTTACAGAAAGTATTACTCCCTGTCTTTTACAGAAAGAAACAAACAATGGATCTGAAAAGGTTAAATGACTTATCCTAAGCCATGCCATTAGAAATTATTCTAAAAGTAGAAACTAAAATTAAGCCCTAAATTAATTCCAGAATCTGGAATCATCTGCTTCAAAATCCTGTGCAGCACCCCTTCCTGACCTTGTGAGCATCATGACTTAAGCTGTCCTGAAACCAAAAGGTCAATTATATTGAAGTGGGGAGAAAAGTAAAATAAGTTATTTATATAGCCTAGAGGCTTATCACACGAGGCCTGAAGTGATTACTTAACCGCTAAAACCAAAAAAACAAACCCTTTGCTGTTGAATCTGAGTCCTACTCATAGCGACCCTATGGGACAGAGGAGAACTGCCCCATAGGGTTTCCAAGGAGTGACTGGTGGATTCACACTGCTGACGGTTTGGTTAGCAGCCGCAGCTCTTAACCACTGTGCACAGTGCAATGTGCTTGATAACTTTGGCGGGGGTAGGTAGGGCTTGATAACATTGTTTTAAGTTCTCATTTAATATGGTAAGGGCTAATGTGAGGGACTCAGAGATCTTCCACTGTGTAAACAAAATACTACTACTGTCTTTGTTATTAAGGCTTAGTCATAGAGCTGGAGTCCTGGAGAAGCAGGACAGGAGGTAGGGGAAGTCTCCTTCCACGTCCAGAGGATTATGGAAAGAAGAGTCTAGAATACCTTATAATATGTAAGTCAGGTGAAGCCGAGAGGAGGCAGGCTTCCAGGCCTTTCTCAGTTTCTACGTGGTGTGACAGGCACCCATGACTTCCTATCCAGCGCCCCCTACCCACCTCCAGGGTGTCTAGGAATGCAGCAGAGTTGAAAACAAGAGGGCTGTCATGGAGACTGCCTTTGTTAGGGGCAATGTGATCTTACAGCTAAGATAGAGAAAGAAACAGTCAGATCACTGAATCAAAATCGGTCAAAGACGTTACGAGTCTGTGCGCATATGAGAGCCAGATGAGACCCCATTTATCTGGGTTAGCACTAAGCCCTAACCAAGCCAAAAGGAAGAAGTTTATTATGCCAGCAATAAACATTGTCCTACAAATGAGAGGAAGTCTACCCTCTTCCCACAAAGAAGTTTTATAAGTTATATCCCTGATTCTCACAACCTCAGACACACCCAGAGGAGGTGATGAGGGGGCAGATGCATAACATTTTTAAATAGAACAAACAATATTGTTTTAAAAGACTTTTAAATGATTGGACTGAACTGTATTTTAAGTTGAATAGATCCCCAGACTAATTTCCCCACTAACCAGTCTATAGAGGTTCAGTAAGAAAACTAGATTATTTATTGACAAAATAAGAGACATATATTTTCTGCATATCCAAGTGATAATATGAGTAAATTTTGGACTCCATTATGCTTATATACGCAGAAAAAAATGTGCCTTATAAGCTACGCATAATATACATGAATATTCATTCAAAGTAACTATTCCCAGGTCATGGGGCTTTCATTTGGATCAACAGCTCAAATTTGGAAATGTTAGTATTACTATAGTTACTATTTTACTAGTATTTGTGAGAAACTGGGTTAAAAAAAAATTATAAAAGAACTCAGAAAAATGCTTTCTTTAATAGGAATTATTACCATAAAAAAAAGCGGGGGTGGGGGGGAATGAAACTTTTAGCCTGAGAAACGTGGAGCATGAATGGCTGGACTCCGTTTACCTAAGGCGTTCCATTTCCTCACCTACATGTGAATTAGGGGGTGTGGGGGAAGCAGGTGAGTAGAACTTTTTCCCACCACTACTTTTGGACACCATAAAAGCAGTCAGTGTTTCTAAATGTTCAATGGTTGTAAAAACTTAGAGAGATCCCTTTTGGTACTCAGGGATATTTGAGATGATGAGGCATTTGATCCAGAGTCAAGTACATCTCTGAATTGAACACAACTATTTCATGACAGTCAAAAGTTTGATTATGTCATTGTTTTCAAAGAGACTGTAAATTCTGTGAATTGCCTCTTTTTTCCCCACGTTCGGAAGGTTCTCATTGTTAATATGTTAAAACTTTAATTGCCCACAGCTGGAAGTTTCCTTTGGTAATTATGAGATTCTTTTCTGCATTTAATTGTTGATCATCCCGTGTGAAACTCTGTAACAGCCCTCATTTAACTCTTCTGGAGAACTTGAAAAATCACCACTTTGCCTCCAATTAACCGTTCCAAGGATGAATTATTCTGGAGACTGGAACGAGATCCCATTAGATACTTTTTTTCCCTTTTGGCATTAGAGCAGGTTCCTATTGTTCAAAGCAGGCATGATTAAAATAGTTTAAAATCATTCTCAGTTGCTTTGGGATTAAAATTCCGTCTAGATTCAAGCTTGGAAGCTTTGATCTCAGTCTAAAAATTACTTTTTTTCCTTCTATTTTTATGAAATGTTGCTTCATCCATTTTTAATTTTTAGAAGCACAAAATACTATATGTGTGCTGGAGAGTTTCCAACCTTTTCCCATTTGAAAAATGACAAGTTAGCTAGTTTTCTTTCAAGACAGATTTATGAAGTTACTATTACTTCATCCATTGTTATTTCGTCTGTTTTGAAATATATTCTTTACCATCATTGTCTGGATTTGCCTTTGGCTTAGTTTAATGTAAAGCTTTTAGCTTCAGTGAGAGCCAATGAGTTGAAAATGACAGCCCTCTACAGAGATTTACTCACCATCACCGCTTGGAATCAATATTCTTTGGCTTGAGAGACATGATTATAATTTACATTATCAAAGTCATCAACAAACATATATTAATTTCCTCTTATAAAAAGAGAAGTGAGGTTTCCCTCTAGAGTACGAAACCTTAGCTCAGGAGTCAATAAATACACTTCACATTTTAACTTTCTCACTGTAAACTTCAAATTTTGAGATGGCTTCTTATCTGGTGATGGGAAGACATTTTACTAAGTGCTCAATCTAATTGTTTCACATCCACGCAGGATCTCTGGGGGTTTTCTTGCATATTCCACTGTGTACTATGTTCTCCAAATTCTCTCCCTCTGTACAAAGAACGCTTCCCTCCAGACCCACCTGCAAGTTGCTGGCTAGTTCCATGTGCCCGTGTCAGGTTTATTATGTAGCTTGTGAAATCAAGTGTTCATTAGCCAGGAGCCTCTGCCTAGGAAGGACTTGCAGAGTGTGGTTAAACTGCAGGGTATCAAAGGAGAGAAATGTGCACCATTAACAAAGGCATCTGAAGGTCCTCTTGGCTTGCCTGTGTGAGAGAGATCAGCTGTGTATTTTGCCGTAATAATAATGACTAATATTTATTGAGAAATTACTTATGCCAGGAACTGATCTAAGAGCTTTGCATGGATCATCCTACTTCATCCTTACTGCTCCTTTGTGCAGTTCATAGAACCTGAGGAACAGAACATCCTAGTTAATATTTTGCCCAAGTTCCTACAGCTAGCAAGTGGCCAAGGCAGCATGTGAATCCAGACAGTCTAGCTCTAGAGATTGAATGCTTAATATCTCTGCTGTACCTCATCTATCCATAAGGTTTTCATTGACTAATTTTTGGAAGTAGATCGCCAGGCCTTTCTACCTAGTCTGTCTTAGTTTAGAAGCTCTTTTGAAACCAGTCCACTATGGATGATCCTGCTAGTATTTGAAATATTGGTAGCATAACTCCTCATAGCCACACATCACAATACAACAAACTGACAAGTGGGTGGTGGTTATACATAAAGTTATACATAAGGTTCCTCTGAATTGGAATCCACGCAACAACAACTGCTACTTAATCTATATCATTTCTAAGTCCCATGTCCTTATGGTTTGAAGTGCCGAATGGTGCCAGTATGTGTCAGGTCTTAAAATTACTGTTGTCTGCAATAACTACAGACTACAATATTACCTTGGATTTTGTCCTACAGGTTTGTCTCTAACTGTCTTGCACTTAATAAATCCTTATGATACATCACTTTGTTGCTTTATTAAATTTGCGTGTTTATATTTCTTATCTAGGCAATAACATCATTCAGAATAGGGTCTCTACTCCTTTCCTTCATTTATTCATTCAACCATCAAATATATGTTGAGCTGACACCAAATCCTAGACCTTGGTTTATCCTTTACCTACTTTATAATATCTGGTTTCCAAAAACAGCTGGGGTAGAGGAATTTTGGGGGAGAGGAGGAACACACCAATGAAAGCGAGTACCATGAGGAAAGAAGGGAGAAGAGGTGGGACATCACAGACCACTGGAGGCAGAGAGATGGCAGGATTAGGATGGACACAGCAAGCAGGGACTGGCCAGGAGTTGGTGGGATATATATCACCGTCAATTTACGTGATAAGACGCACTCTTGTCCTTGAAACTAACAATGAAGTGATTATCGTTTGCATCTCTCACTGCCTCTAGTCCAGTGACCTGCACATTAAAAAAACAAACAAACAAACCAAACCTACTGCCGTCGAGTCAATTCCAACTCGTTGGGACCCTACAGGACAGAGTAGAACTGCCCCCTAAGGTTTGTAAGGCTGTAAATCTTTACGGAAGCAGACTGCCACATCTCTCTCCTGTGGAGCAGCTAGTGGGTTTGAACCATAGACTTTTTGATTAGCAGCCAAGCGCTTTAACCACTGTGCAACCAGGGCTCCTTATCTGTACATTATTGATACTTAATTAACATTCACTTCAGGGTAGCACAATGGGTAAGAGCTAGACTGCCAACTAAAAGGTCGACAGTTCAAATCTACCAGCCATTCCTTGGAAACCCTGTGGGGCAGTTCTACTCTGTCATATAGGGTAGCTTTGAGTTGGAATCGACTCCACGGCAATGGGTTTGTTTTTTTTTTTAGTTTTTATAGATGCATACTGAAAATATACAAATAAGAATGTGAATCAATTCAATAAACTGAAAATAAATCTTGATTAATACGTAAGAAGGAGTTTCTTGGTACACAGAATGAATCTTCTCCATGGCCTGGATGACTCTGCTAGGAGGCTGATACGTCGTTGGCACGAGAGCGGCATTCTCTTTTCCTTGGGAACAATACCATGGAGAAGAGCTATTTAAGCTGTGAAAATCTGATTGCCTGAGCTCTCTAGTTCATCTTGTTAATGGTTTAACATCTAACCCACTCAGTGTACTAGGGGCACTGGTTATATCTGAGTATTACATTTTAGGTTTTAAGAGTACCTTATAAATTGCTTTTGACTCTGTTTTGTTGTCTCCTTCCCTTGGTGGCAAAGTGGAGATTTGCTGAAGCATAAAATATACTTTACTCAATGGCCAAAAACAAAGAATCATTTAAAAACACATTTTCCCTTTAAAAGAGATTTAAATAAGTAATTATGGAGTTGGGCAGACAGAACATTAATTTAAGGTATTTTTTAAATGTACCCAGTGACTTTCAATTTATCCATTAAATGTGAAATAAAATTGTATACTTGGAAATCCCAAAGTATATGTAAGTCGCCTGTTTAAATTCTCCATCTCTTTTAGCTGCTCAGGCCCCAGAGTGATTCTGAAAGCCAGCCGGAGGAAGCTTTAGCATGGGCTCCGAAGCTTGACTTCAGGTCAAGTGTGACACGTGAGCTGTTTCTCTGCCCGGTCAGGGATTCAAAAGGTGTCTCTAAGCACTCAGCTGCTAACTGAAAGGTAATCGATTCGAACCCACCTAGCTGCTCCTTGGTAGAAAGACCTGGCCATCTGCTCTCATAAAGATTACAGCCTAAGAAACCCCATGAGCAGTTCTACTCTGTCACATGTGGCCACTTTTTCAACTTGAAGGCACCTAACAACAGCAACCCCTCAGTGCATTGGGTGGGTATGGACACTTGTCACGTTGAGACCCAAGAGAAGAGACAAGCCTGGTATTATTATTTCAGAGTTGTTTGTGAGCAACATAAGAGGCATAAAGTAAATATTTTAAAGCTGCTGAGTTCTCTCCGGGCATACCCATCAGGGGAAAGAATCGTGACAGATGCCCTCCAAGTTACCTTGCTCCATAGAACTGCTGAACAGATTTGTGGACTCATGCTGCTGTTTGATGTGGCTTCCAGCAGACCTTTCATTAAATCCATGCCTTGAGCGGACCCACAACATTATGCCCCTGCTCCAGTGCCCTTCTCTGAATAGGCAAATACAGAGACCACAGAAGGTCGTGCTGATGAGCTGGGAGCCTCTGGCAGGCAAGAGTTGTCCTGGCCCTGTCTCCACAGGCCCCAGAGACAGGGCAGTACCCCCTGCCTGCGAGAGCCATTAGTCTGGCCAGACATGCCCTCAGAGAGCCTGGACTCCTTTGGAACCACACAGAAATAGCAACCAGCAACAAGGCTGATTACTTTTCAAAAATTTAAGTGTTTTTAAATGGAATTGACTTAGAATATGGCTGAACCACGGTTGCCTCTGCTGGAGTCTTCTGCCCGTTTCTCATCATTGAGTTTGCTCACCCTGCCCGAGGGCAGCACAGGAAGATGGAATTTTATGACTGCACTTACTCAACCTTTGCTGTGCAGTTACATGAAGGCCCTGTGGTTCATGCAGAACCAAAATTTAAGTAATTGTTGATTAGTGGAAGAATGAGCCCTGACTGTTAAGGAATTCCTCCCATGTAAATGAATCCTTGTGTTTGTAACATTCAGGAATTTTCTTATTTTGCAGTGCTAGGGGCATTTTGCAAGATTTTACTAATCCCCATAACACACCTTCAGGGTTTATAGGCAGCAAGCTTTTTGTTATTAAATGCAGCAAAATCTTGGTAGTATATTTTCTAGGGAAATGACTTTTATAAAGATGCTGCAAGTGCTTTTGCAAGATGCTTCCGTGGCTGTAGAGCTCCCTGGCCATCTCACTCAGCATCTGTATCTGTCTTAGTTACCTAGTACTGCTGTAACAGAAATAGCACGTGTGGATAGCTTTAAAGAACAGTTCTGGAAGCTAAAAGTTCAAGTCGGGGTCTCTGCTGTGTCCATTTCTTCCTTGTTGGTAGTCCCGAGCACACTTTGGTTCCTTAGCAATCCTCACATGGCATGTGGCTTCCACCATCTGTGAGCCTCTGTGTCTAATCTGCTCTTTTTATAACACAGAAATGATTAGATTTAGAACCCATCCTTCTTGAGACTCAACTTGGTGGTACCTAGCAACAGCAACTATTGGAACATGATCTAACTAACATAACAAAGAAGAGAGCATTTCCCAACTGGATTACATCCACAGGTATAGGGGTTAGGATTACAACACATATTTTGCGGGGCTCAGTTAATCTGTAGCAGTATCCACTTGTTCAATGGGAATTGATTGCTGTTGGGATGATTATTCCATCTCTCTGGAGCACCAGAAGCACCAGGCCATATGCAATTTATAACAAGAAGGGGGCTTTGCCCTTTTGCAACTTTCCTATGAAAAGGCAGATCAGGTTAAAAGGTATTAAAAAACTGACAGATGAAGCCATTTCATTTACATCTTCTTCCCATCCACTCTTTGCTCTCAGTTTGAACATACCAGCCTCTGAAATTCCTGGGTTCCTTTCACTGCCCACAAGTATACCACACTTTACCTGGGTTAAGAATGCTTCTTTCAAGTGAAGAGTGTTCCTAACAAACGCACACCCAGAACCTTCCAAGACTTGGGTAGAAGTAGCTTTTTGAGAAAACTTCATGTGGGGCAATGTATTCGTTTGCTGGGGCTGCCACGGCAAAGTACCTCAAATTAGGTGGCTTAAACAACAGAAATTATTGTTTATTAGTTCTGGAGGCTAGAAGTCTAAATTCAAGGTGTCGGCAGGGCCGTACTCTCTCTGAATGCACTAGAGGCGGATCCTTCCTTGCCTCTTCCTAGCTTCCGGTGGTTTCTGGCAACCCTTGTCATTCCTTGGCTTGTGGATGCGTCATTCTGATCTCTGCCTCCGTCTTCACACGACCATCTTCCTTGTGTTTCTCTCCTCCTCTTTCTATTAAGGACATCACTCAGACTGGAGTATGATTCACCCTACTCCAGTATGACCTCATGATAACTGCTAACATCTTCAAAGACCTATTTCCGAACAAGGTCACGTTCAGTTTATATGCAGGTGTCAGCGATTTAATAATGAACAAAGCGTAGAGCTGACCTCTGTACTGTCCATGGGACCTATCAGAGGGCTCACGTTATACTTTTTATGGATTTCGATTGCACCGTACCAGTCAGTGTTAATTTCTTCATGCATTATATCTGGCAAACACAGTTGGTACAGATATTTTATGTACAGATAGACTTTATATGTATGTATATAAGAAGTAACAGCATTCATGTTTATTAGCAAATTCCCGACCTCTTGTGTGTTTTCCCTCATTGAAGATCCACCTCTGGGTCATGTCTTTCTGATGCTCCTCTACCTGCTATTCCTTCCCTGAGATCAGGCTTATTCTCTACACCTCCCTCCTCTGAAACCTCTGTTAGACACATGATAGGGATCTTCACTAGCAGGCTGACCTCCTAGATGACTTGATAATTAAGGGTCGCACGAAGCACAGCTGTGGAACCTGTGAAACAAAAGACCTGATGTTTCTCTTATGAGCATCTCCCATTTATTTGTACCCCAAGGTCCTCTCTCACCAAAAAAAAAAAAAAAATCCCCTGTGGACTTTGTCTCTGAAGCAGCCCTCTCACTGGGTGAAGGGGTAGGTAGAACATTTATTCTCTCCCTTGCGCGAAGGGACATGACCTTCCAGGGGTCAGGCTTTTTTTTTTTTTTTCCCTTCTAGTGCGTTGTTCTAAAATTTTTCTGAGGGGGAAAAATATCCACAGACGGTGCAACTAACATACAAGTAATCAAATTTGCAAGTGTATTTTTGGTTCTAAGAGTCCTAGTCAAAGCAACCAAGCTTTGAACCTGCCCTTGTTTCTGATTGGCCTGATACATGACTTTGGGCAAGTCATGTAACGGCTAAGGGCTTCAGTTCTATCACTTGTTATTTGAGGGCGGTTATATTTTAAGACTACTAACTTCCCATAGGATCACTATGAGTTAGCATCTACTCGATGGCAATTTTTTTTTTTTAAACGTCCCATTCAGGAGCCTTGGCAGCACAAATATTTTGTGATTGGCTACTAACATAAAGGTTGGCAGTTGGAACCTACCCAATGGCTCCATGGAAGAAAAGATTGGTGATTTGCTTCTGTAAAGATTACAGCCAAGAAAACCCTATGGAGCAGTTCTACTCTGTAACACATAGGGTTGCCATGAGTTGGGGATCAACTGTACGGCAGCTAACAACAATAACAACCTCCCATTCAGAGTCCCTGGATGGTACAAATGATTAATGTGCTTAGCTGCTAACCAAAAGTTTGAAAGTTTGAGTCCACCCAGAGGTGCCTCAGAAGAAAGGCCTGGTGACCAGCTTCTGAAAAATCAGCCACTGAAAACCCTATGAAACACAGTTCTACTCTGACACACGTGGGGTTGCCATGAGTTGGAATCAACTTGATGCCTATTCAGCTGTAAACTCCTTTACTTCTCATAGACTTTCTCTTCCTAGCCTACATCAGTCTCTCCCTTCTCTGAATTCTTACTTTTTTACTTTCAATGCTCTATTGTCTAGACCAGCAACATCAGCATCACGTGGGAACTTGTCAGAAATCTAAACCTAGACTTACTGAGTCAGAAACTGGGTGGGGGAGCTACTGATCTAGGACTGTGATTATTTGTGTATCTTTAAGCATATTTTAGGCAGGGGTGTAGTCTGATACTATTGTATCGCCTATGGTTCAGAGAAAATAACGAATGCTAAAAAAAAAAAAAAAACACCGTTAATTTATTAAGTGCATATGCATGATACTGAGTAGCCTAGTGTCCTATGACAATTCCAACAGACTTTTACCAAGAGCTACATCCATGTGGTGAGAGAAATAAAATAGTTCATATCTTGCTCACAAATCCTTTTCTCTCATTCCTTCTCTCCTAATTGACTTCTTCCTTCTCGAAAAGAAATGTTCTCACATCTCACATTTTGCTTTCCGTGACTTACGCTTTTAACGAGTAGCCTCATGTGCCATGGTGCTCAAAGACAGTGACTGAAATGTTATTTAAATATGTCGTAGCCCCAAAGCTTCCCTATAGCAGGACAGAAAAAAGTAGTGTTTATTTTAATATCTGAGAGCATGATTTACAGCCCGTTTACATGGCTAATTATTAAAGTATTCTAAACATACTTTTTAAAAGACATGAGGAAAAGTGCGTTTTTTAGTCTACCTTCTGTTTCTGCTGGGCTACATTTCCAACAGATGGCAGGAGCATCTGGGAAGCAAACCTATTAGACACAGTGTTGGGCCCTGCACTCACATAGCAACTGCTCTTGGTCATTTCCATGAGTCAAGAGTACCGGGGCGAGAGGCATTAGCACTGAGCTTACACATAAAATCTGAACTGTCTCTTAGAATGAAACCGGAAATCAAAGAACCATAGACTTGATAGAACTGGGATGAATTGTTGACTTCCTTGCATTTTATAACTGATTTGTGTTGGAAAGAATTAATGTGTGTGTGTGTGTGTGTGTTTTAAATGATCAAAGGTTATCTCTTTAGTATAAAGGACCACAGCCAAAAATAATTAAGCATGTCATTCCCTGCTGGCAACAACTTGGTTGATGTGCTGTTTTTTATTCCCAGTTAGCTGTTTTCTGAAGTAAAACACTCTAGAATCAACAAGGAAATATATGTGACAGGGAATACGTCAACTTCTTACAATTAGTATCTCATAAAACTATGAATGGCAATATCTGAGAATGCAGTTAGCTTTATAGAGCATGCAAAATTTATTCATGAACAGATCTGCAAGGAGACTTGGATAAATACTGCAGAAGAGTCACAAGACACTGAATAACTTTGCGATCTGATGACAGCTCTTGGAGTCGGTGTGCAACATAACGAAGGAATGTTAATATTTTGTGAAATGAGATGGAGGCAACAGGATAAAGAGAATAAAATGGATTTTCCTTTAAAAGGTAAAACACATCTGACTTTTATTTATTTATTTTTTAAATGCAGCAGTGGAAGAGATGGCAATTCCAAAGAATACAGAAAGGGTATTGTTCTCATCTTCAAACACCCCCACAAGTTTCCTTAACACACGATGGAAGTTGTAGGTGAAATCCGATAACTGAGTCATTAGGAATATCAAGACCATTTCATTTAAAATTTCAAAACAAGTTGCCGTGGAGTTGAATCGACTCACGGCGACCCCATATGTATCAGAGTAGAACTGTGCTCCAGTGGGTTTTCAATGGCTGAGTTTTCAGAAGTAGATCTCCAGGCCTTTCTTCCCAGGCATCTCTGGGTATACTCAAACCTCCAGCATTTCAATTAGCAAGAGTGCTTTAACCATTTACACCACCCAGAGACTTCTCACTAAAATTAGATACAGTAAAAAGTCAAAGCTTTCAAGGTCTATTGTCCTCCCCACCCTTTCACCGCTAGCCAGCGTTCCTCCCCACCTATTCTTGAGACCCAAGGTTCTCTCCTCTAGTCCTGGCCTTGGACTGATGAGCTACTTTTCTAATCTTTGAGCAACTGGAAAAGATTTTATCTTTTCATGTTTGTGTCCCCATTCCCCAGCCTGTAAGGGCTTAATAAGTGTCGAATATTCCACAACTGAATGAGTCCACAGGGAGCCTCTGGCTCAACAAACTGCTGGCTTGCTATCAAGCCCAACTCTTTCTTTATGGTCTGTTGGTGCGCCCTGCTCACCTGAGGCCTCTTGCCCAGATTCTGACCTCCCATTAGCTTGACTTTCTGTAACTTGGCTTTGTGACCCCTTTTATCCCACAAGGGAAGTGGAGGAGGGAAGGAAGAAGCTCCTGTGGGGAGGTTCTATTAACAAAAAGGGAAATTGCATGGCTGTGGATTAATCGCTTTGTTTCCCTTCTTCTTCCCTCATGTGGAGACCTAGGGTAGAATGAAAACGTACATACTCCTTACACGAATCTTCTGCAGTAATGCTTTTGCGAAACAGTCAGGTAGATCTTTGTCATTCAGACAAGACAATGAAGTAGATTGTGCTGCGCATGAAAACAAGATAGAAGAATGCCTCCTTGCTGTTATTTTTGGGCAATGGGGCACCTGACCCCTTTCTGTCCCCAGGTTCCTTCTTTTCTCTATTTAGCAAGCCTACAATTCCACAGTTGATGTTTTTTCCCCATTGACCCAAACTCTTCTTAATGCCAATAAACAAATTACTCATTGTGTAAACATTAGAGGGATACAGCATTAAAATATTTTATCATAAAATTATGTATCACTATAAATGAATTTGGAGTCCCTGGGTGGTGCAGAAGGAGCCCTGGTGGCACAGTGGTTAAGTGCTTGGCTGCTAACCCAAAGGGTGAAGGTTTGAGTCCACCCAAAGGCCCCTTGGAAGAAAGGCCTGGTGATTTACTTTTGAGAAATAAAGGTTGTTAGTTGCCGTCCAGCCAATTCCGACTCATGATGACCACATGTGTGTGGTGTAGAACTGCTCCAAAGGGTTTCTAAAACTGTGACCTTTTGGAAGATGATTACCAGGACTGCCTTCTAAGGGCCCTCTGGGTGTATTCAAACCATCAGCCTTCTGGCTAGTAGTTAAACCTTTAACTGTTTGCGCCATACAGGGACTCCTTTCCTGTCTTTGTTGTTTTCTGTCATTGAGTCCATTCCGACTCATAGTGACCCTATAGGACAGAGCAACTGGAAAAGGGTGTAAATACAGATGTAAAACACCCTTTCCTCATCACCACCTGTTAAAATCAGACCCATTCTTCCAGGAAAGTAACCTTCTCGATAAATCTATTCCTCATCACCGAATGGAAGATGATTCCTCTTTTTTTTAACAACAGTTTTTTGAACTCAATTATTTATCATTTGTGTCAGCTTATAAGCTTCTTGAAGGCAGAGCCTGCATGCATTCATTTTTGCAACTAACTTGCTCCAAACAGAAAGCAGCCAGCCTTATGCTTAGTGGATATTATATATATGTTCTGAGAAGGTAAATTAAATGTCTAAAAATTAATCAGAAGGACTCTGGAGTTTTCAATTTGGGACAATTTTTGTCGGTGGAAAAGAACTGTTTTCTCAGCCTTCTTATTTTATAATTCCACCATACAGCTGATTTTGGCTTTCTGATTGTTGTTGTTAGTCGCCACCGAGGGGATTCCAACTCCTGGGGACCCCCCATATGAGAAGAGTAGAACTGCTCCATGAGGTATTTATGGCTGTGACTTTTTCGAAGAAGATCGCCAGGCCTTGTCTTCCGAGGCAGCTCTAAACCAAAAACCAAAAAACAAACCCGTTCCCATGGAGTTGATTCCGACTCATAGCGACCGACCCTTAAACCACCAACTTTTAGGCTACTAGTTGAGTGCTTAACCGTTTGTGCCACCTGGGGGCTTTCTGATTAGACTCTTATAATTCTACAACTGAAAAAAAAGTGGTCAGCTCTTCTCAGGGAATATAATTAAGAAAAAAAACCAGTCTACGGGGATATCTGGGAACTGTCTTGAATTATCAGATCCTTTTTAGATTTGGAGCTCTGTTGGTGCAGTGGTTAGGAGCTCGGCTGCTAACCAAAAGGTTGGCAGTTTGAATCCACCAGCCACTCCTTGGAAACCCTATGGGGCAGTTAGTTCTGCTCTGTCCTATAGGGCAGCTATGAGTCAGAATCGACTGGATGGCAACACGTTTGGTTTTCTAGATTTAGATTTTATATATTTAAACCATTTTTCTCTATAGGATGAAAGTAATTAGTACTTGGAGGGCAAAAAAAAACCTTTAAAGGGTGAGTTTGAGATCATGAATGAGTGGTTAGAAAGCATTATCATGAGAAAGAGCTGTGGAAGGGACACAATTTGGCTAGCTGAGTGTTAGAAATTGACATGTATTCCCAGCAAGGAAAGCCATCAGTTTAAACTGCAAAGATCATAGGCTCATCCCTATATCTGATAACAAGGGATTTGATTTCCCTGTGAAGAGAGAATCTAGCAATTCTGCAGTACCCCTAACTCCTTCACAGTCATCATGAGCAGGGAACATAGGTTTCCAGCTATAAATCTGTCATGTCATCAGAAAATCCAAAGAAGACATTAACAGTTTATAACTAAAAAATCCACAAGGATATAGATAAAAGGAAATATGTCCTATAAAATACTTACAATGTCACCGCCAGTAAATGTCACAGGGTAATAGACTAATAAAGTATACTCACCTTTTTCATTTATTAGGGTAACATTTCACAGCCAATTTGTATTCCTCAGGGCAGACATTTATTCTGGAGTTGAAACAGCAAAAAGCAGTATTAGAAGGTGATCTTGCATCATGTCTGAGAGACTCTATTGTGTTTTGTAGTGGTAAAACTCCTACGTTCAAGTAAAATTCAGTAAGTTAGAATATTTGTGTTATTGACTTCCTTTATTTCTGGAAAAAGAAGTGTAGATTTATTGTCTAAATTCCATTGGGTAGATAATTTTTGTTGGGTAAGTTACTTAACCTCTCTACCTCATTTTCCTCATCTATAAAGTAAGGATGATACGAATAACTACGCTTTATGATTGTTGAGAGGATTAAAATAGTTCCTGTAGAACTTTCTATGATGATAGAATTGTTCTATAATATAGCCACTAACCATACTTGGCTATAGAGCACTTAAAATGTGGCTAGTCTGAGGAACTGAATTTATAATTTTATTTAATTTTAATTATATTTAAATAGCCACATGTAACTAGTGGCTACCATATTGGAATGTACAGGTTTAGAACAATCCTCGGCATGTAAGAAATCATCATTAAATATTAGCTATATTCAGCCTCTTCTCAGGACAAAATGTGCCACAGAAATGTTTCCTAGCAGCTTAAATGCATGTGGCTTCTACGATTTTGAAGGGTGGAACAGAAGATATTTAGGAAAGTTGTTCATATCCTTTTTCCATTTGGCTGTGTGCGTGTGTGTTTTAGTGAATCCATTGCTTTATCCACTAAAGAAAAAAATCTAGAATTTGTACTTGAAAATAAAAAAGAAGGGCAAAATCAAGTCATACTAAAACTATTACATAGCTAATAAACTGGTGAAAACAAACAAACACAACAAAACTCAGTGCTGGCAGAATGGTGAAGAAATAGGCACCCTATGTAAACCTGATGCTTTAGCATCTTCTGTTCCATCTGCCTGTAGTGCTCTTCCTACAGATATCTGCATGTCTTGCTTCTTCATTATCTTCAGACCTCTGCTTTGATGCCACAAAAAAAAAAAAAAAAAAAAGAAAAGGCCTTCCTTGACCATCCTGTATCCTGACTATCCTATATAAAATTGCACCTTCTCATTATTCTCTACGCCCCCGCCCATCCTTCTCTATAACTTTAATCTGTTTTATTTTTCTTCATAATATATATCACTTCTTGATAAATTATTCATTTAACAGCTTGCTTATTGTCTGTCTCCATTCACTAGTATGACAACTTCTTGAAGGCAGGGATACTGTTAAAATATTGCTATTTATTCAGTAAAAAAATTGGAAAGCCAAATGTCCACGGACTATAAGATGTTAACTCAATAAAATGGTATAAAGCCAAATTAAGATACTAAAGGTTATTAATGGTTTAAAGATTTACAGGATTCATTATCTCCACCTTCTCTCCCCCAAACACTTTCACCTTGTATATACCTCTTCATCTTTTATTTATTATAGACTTTTTATTGACTTTGGGAAAAATTACAAACAAGCATATTTATTACAAAAAGTCAATCAAAACATGAAGAACACACACAATTGATCCTGTCATTCCCTTGTACATGAGCAATCATATTCCATCATCACAGAACAAAATCCAGGCTTACTAGGGCCTTCAGACCCCTGTGTACTATGGACCGTGACTACTCTCAACCTCGTCTCCTACTGCTCTGCCCATACTCATGTCCTTCCACCTCGCTAGCCTCCTGGCTCTTCTTTGACCATTCAAATGTTTCAAAAGCTCAGGGCTTTTGCTACTTCTTGGCATGGCTCTCTTCTCTCCAAGATAATCTACCTGGCTTGCTCCCTCATTTCTTTCAGGTTTATCTCAGATGTCACCTTCTCTACTGCCCTGTTCTCTATTGACTTTCCCTGATTTAGTTTTCTTCAGAACTTTGTTTGTTATTCTATTTGTTTGGGTGACTACATCCTTCTCTACAATGTAAGGCTTTGTCTGCTTTTATAACCCCATAATCAATTTTGGCTGAATGAATTCAGAAGTCTACTGAACACAATCAAGGATATATGTAGATTAACATAGATACATAGTTACAGTGGGAGTGTTAAGACGGAGAACACAGAAGGGTTTTTATTCAGTAACATTCATTCAACAAGTATTTCCTGAGCAACTACTGTGTGCTGGTCACTCTTCCAGGCTATTGGGGTCCATCAAGGTACAAAACAGATAAAGTCTCTGCCTCATGGAGTTTACATTCTAGTGAAATAAACATAAGCATAATAAAGAATTGTAACATATGTTAGAACATGACAAACGCCATGAAAAAATAAAACAGTAGAGCAGGGTAAGAGAATGGGAGTGTGCACAGGATAAAATAGAGTGGTCAGGGTGGATTGTATTGAGTAAGTAAGATTTGAACAAAAGTTGAAGGGATGAAGGACTTGGTCAAGGGGTTGTATGAGGTAATAGAGCCCCTGGAAGAGGAACAGTTAGAATAAAGGCACTAGGCTGGGAGCATATTTGGTATGTTCAAGGGAGAGCGAGGTGGCCAGTGTGCCTAGGGTAGAGTGAGCCCGGGCAGGGATGGGAGAGGAGGTCAGAGAGGTAATAAAGGACTAGTTTATGCTGGATTTCATAGGCCAGTTAGGAATTTGACTTTTACCTTCTCTCTCTGTATATACATATACATACATATGTACATACACAAACACACACACACACACGTGTGTGTGTGTGTGTATATATATATATATATATATATACATACACACACACACATATATATACTTTTCTGTTCTCTCTTTTGGAGTGATATTTTGCTGGTCCTCCAGGGCCTGCAGATTTCTCTGTGATCTCTCCATTAAATTTATTTTTAAGACCATACAAGAATTAATTTATAACAAAATGGAAATGACTGACATTAATTCATGTGTTGTATTCTCTGGAATACTCTCCAAGAAAAGAGTAGATATTTGCCTGGAAAAAAAGATAAGACAGAGACTTCAGGCAGAGGCAAACTGGTCAGCATTGTCTTGGCCAGGAAACCTTTAGTGGAGGAGCCAGAAGTCACACCCTGTAAGCAGTAGCTGCAGGTGTCCCAGGCCAGCTGAGTGGGAGCTTTTGCCTGCAGCCACTCACCTGCTGCCCCTGCTCCTCAGGCAACTCAGCATCAGGTAACCTCATTTGTCAGATAACATCCGGAATCTGAAGTGGTCCTAGCAACCAAGGGTAGAGCTCGAAGGAAAATAATCCCCCCTACCTGAGCGTATGCCTTGCAGTTACATAACTGCGCAGGCTCTGGCTTCTTTGTTTCCAGCTTTCTGGCAGTCCCCAGAAGTTCAGGGCAAATTTCAGAGTCACAACATTTATTTTTAATCTTTAACTAAACCTTATACTCACTAGCACATTCTCCTGTGGCCACTCACCTTTTCCCATGAGTCAACTATTGTCAACTAAAGTAAACTGTCCAAAAGGGTATAGAGCATTTTTATTGGTGAAAGGAAAATTGGTAATAAAAGTGTGTAGTGGGGTGCTGCTTAAACATGGCAATGTGGATCTACACCAAAAAAGAAAAAAAAAAAAAAAAAAAAGCCTAAAAATGAGCAACTGATGCTTCATGTGTGAGTGCATAGAATTGATTCCTAAAACTCCTAGGGGATCCACTTCTCTGATATTATTGGCTGTGTGACTTCAGGTAAGTTATTCCACCTCTCTGAACCTCAGTTTGCTCTTCTGAAAAACCGGTATCTGGATAAAGCTTTGCAAGTTGCTTTCCTGCTTCCCCTTTCCAAGGTTCTGCTACTGAATTTGAATTTACATAATGGTAGCCTTTCTGGAAGAGTCACTGGGTAGTGCTACGAAATGAAAGGTTGGCAGTTCAAACCCACCCAGAAGCATCTCAGAAGAAAGCCCTGATGATCTGCTTCTGAAAGGTTGCAGCCATAAAAACACTATCGTGTGCAGTTCTACTCTGACACACATGGGGTTGCCATGAGTTGGAATCAAATCAATGGCAACTGGGTTTGTTTAGCTGTTCTGAGGCTCTCTTTGGCTCTGATCAATTCAGCTGGGTAAAATTCAGAGTAAAAAAGCTTGTGCGGATGAAGAAAACTATTCTGCTTAGTATATGCTTCTTAGTCTAATAGTTGTACGTCTGACTTGTTCCTCAAGCCCTGCCATTTATTACTTCAAGCTGCTCATCTATGGAGCCCGTCCAACCGTAGGTTTACCAGATGTACCTGTGCAATAGTGTTTGGGAAAACAGTGAAATACTCTTAGACCAACTGCGAGCCGTAGGGAGGACAAAATGGCTAGTTTTTTCATAGCTGAGTGTTGGCATATGGAGTCAACTTTGTGACTTGAATAACTTTAATGCTGTGTGGTATGTTTATTTAAACACAGAGTAAATACAGAAGTTGTTATACTTTGGGATTTGGAGACTGAGAGGCCCAGTAAATCATGTAATTACAAATTTTGAGCCCAGGCATGGAATTATTTATAATTTCACATTTTTCCTTTATTATTTACTTGGTCATTATTATTAACATTTTCAGTTTTTGGAGAAGACTAAGAAAGGAGTAGAACAATATTTTTACTCTAGAAAATTTATTTTGAGGATTTTATTTAGGTCATTTTTCCCTAACAGAAATCACAACTTGCAGACTATTTTTTTTTTTTTTTTGAGGCTGTGTGGTTTACAACATATTCTCTTCAACTATACAAATAGCTTTAGAAATACTTTCTCTAAGTCCATTTTATTTTTCAATATGATGGTTGTTGCCACTTGGGGCAGACTGCACATTGTCCTCCAGTATTCATATTCCTATTCCTTCTTACTAATAGAGTTCTGCTAGGCAAGTGTCTGAACAGCTAAAGAGTACATTTCTCATCCTTCCTTGTAGCTAGATGAGGTCATGGTCTAAATTATAGTCCGTGAGGTATAAGTGGAAAAAATTTGGGGTCTTATTCTTAAAAGAGGAGCCCTGGTGGCACAATGGTTAAGCACTGGGAGCTAACCAAAAGGTCAGCAGTTGGAACCCACTAGCCACTCCTTTTCTGTGGGAGAAAGATGTGGCAGTCTGCTTCTGTAAAGATATACAGTCTTGGAAACTCTATGGGACAGTTCTACCCGTCCTATCTGGTCACTATGCGTCAGAATCCACTCCATGGCAATGAGTTTGGTTTGATCTTAAAAGTGTTGGACCTGCAGTTCCCTACCTTACTGGCTGCTACTGCCAGCTGGGAGATGGTGAGAACTTGAATTTCCTCCTTGAGCCCAGATATGAAAACCAAGGTTTGCAATGGCAGAGATGTCCTACAAGTCCTACCTTGGGACCATGACACAAGAAAAGAAGGCACTTCCATTTTGTATTTTGCAAGCTCTTTTTTACAGAAGCTTAGCGTGTAAACTACTACTCTTGTCCTTAAGGCCTGGGTGATAAAAGTGGCATGTTTAAGCAGCAGACATTCTTACAGTGTGCACATAAAAACTACCCTTTACTTCCCACTGCCACCCTTCTCTGAATTGCTGCCGTCTATGGTGATTTCTTCACCTTGCATCTCAGTCTGAGCAGGGCCCTTGCAATGGGAGATGCCCTGTCCCTGGGCTCCATGTGGTTCTATCACTTTCAAAAGAAATACAAACCATCTCCTAAGTAATATAGTTCAGGCTTCCTTACTTTGTTTTCTTAAAGAACTTGTCACAGGGATTTCACAGAGACTTACCATGTTGTTGTTGTGTGCAGGGCAGTCGATTACGACTATTTACCATAAAAACAACAACAACAACAAATCAAAAAACATTGCTATGGAGTAGCTTCCTACTCATAGTGACCCTGTAGGATAGGGGAGAACTGCCCCACAGGGTTTCCAAGGCTGTAATCTTTACAGAAGCAGATTGCCCCATCTTTCTCCTGCAGAGCTGCTGGTGGGTTTCAACTGCTGATCTTTTGGTCAACGGCTGAGCACTTAACCACTGCACTACCAGGTCTCCTTCATACTTAAAAAAAAATAAAAACCTGTTGCCGTCGAGTCGATTCCAACTCATAGCGACCCTATAGGATAGAGTAGAACTGCTCCATAGGGTTTCCAAGGCGCAGCTGGTAGATTTGAACTACTGACCATTCAGTTAGCAGCCGATTCTGCTTTAGACTTTGCTCACCACTCCTCCCCGAATTTGTATTCGTTGTACTTCCTGACACAGAGTCTTCATGCTGTTTTCATAATATAGTTAGGACTCTCCCGTGCCTTCTTCCCTGCAATAAATAAACAAAAATTTCAGTTTGTAAATAAATAAATACTTCATGTGAATATTGAAAACCATCTGTTCGGTACATCTTGAACTTCCTAATTCTTTTTAAATACCTCACAGTATTTCCTAAAATAGTTGTACCAGTTATTATATTTATTGTTCATAATATCTATTATACTTTACTCCTACAAAGAATAAATATGATTATACATTTTATCACGTAAGATGGAAGTGTTTTATATATCATGTGCAGTATAAAAATGATATAAGAAATACCCAGGTATCTATCCCTTAGCTAAGAAATGAGACATTACTAAAATCATTGAAACCTCTGAGTAACTTTCTGTTATTAAATTTCTCTACCCTACCTGAGGTCCCTAGGAAACCACTAACCTTCTAAATATTTATCATTCATTTACTTGCATCTGCAATTTTGCAAAGTATATGTTTATTCTTAACAATTCGTATTTAGAGCAACATGTTTTTGAACTTTAAGAAGTTGTACCACACTAAATATCTAAACATTATGTTGGGACATTCATCCATGTTGAATGTAGCTTTAAAAAAATTTTCACTGCTATATAGTATTTCAATTAATAGTATTGGCTAACATATCCCAGGGACTGTCCTAACTACCTTACACATACCAATCCACTTACATTTATACCAATATGATGAGGGAGTTAATATGAATAATCTCATTTTGCACCTGAGAAAATGAAGGTACTGCTTGGTTAATAGGCCACACAGCTAGTAAGAAGTGGAACTATGATTCACATCTAGGTGTTCTAGCTCTTAAGTCTGTGCTCTTAGCTACTATATTCTTTTTTTTTTTTTAAATTGTACTTTAGATGAAGATTTATAGAGCAAACTAGCTTCTCGTTAAACAGTACACATATTGTTTTATGATGTTGGTTAACAACCCCATGACATGTCAACACTCTCCCTTCTCGACCTTGGGTTCCCCATTACCAGCTTTCCTGTCCCCTCCTGCCTTCTAGTCCTTGCCCCTGGGCAGGTGTGCCCCTTTAGTCTCGTTTTGTTTTACGGGTGTGTCTAATCTTTGGCTGAAGGGTGAACCTCAGGAGTGACTTCATCACTGAGCTAAGAGGGTGTTTGGGTGCCATACTCTCAGAGTTTCTCCAGTCTCTGTCAGACCAGTAAGTCTCGTTTTTTTTTTTTTGGAGTTAGAATTTTGTTCTACATTTTTCTCCAGCTCTGTCCAGGATTCTCTATTGTGATCCCTGTCAGAGTAGTCAGTGGTGGTAGCCGGGTACCATTAAGTTGGACTGTACTCAGTCTGGTGGAGGCCGTGGTAGTTGTGGTCCATTAGTCCTTTGGACTAATCTTTCCCTTGTATCTTTAGTTTTCTTCATTCTCCCTTTGTCCTGGGGGGATGAGACCAGTGGAGTATCTTAGATGGCTGCTCACAGGCTTTTAAGACCCTAGATGCTACTTACCAAAGTAGAATGTAGAACATTTTCTTTATAAACTGTGTTATGCCAATTGAGCTAGACGTTCTGGTTTGTTAGTAGTTTTGCTGTCATAATCACTACTGCTAGGAACATTTTTATACATATTACTTGGATATTAATGTGTTTGCTAATGAGTGGAAAATTGCTAGATTGTAATGCATGTATATTAGCATCCTATTGCGACTGTGTCAAGTCACTGCAAACTTAACGGGGTAAAACAACACAAATTTATTATCTTACAGTTTTAGAGGTTAGAAGTCCAAAATGAGTCTCATTGGACTGAAATCAAAGTATCACCAGGGCTGCATTACTCCTGGAAGCTGTCAGGAAGAATCCACTTCCTTGCTGGCTTGTGGCCCCATCTGTCTTCAAAGCCAGCGATGGTAGAATGAGACCTTTCATCAAATCACTCCAACTTTGCTTCTGTGGTCACGTCTTCTCTGACTGACTCTTCTACCTCCCACTTCCACATTTAAAGCACCCTTGCAATTACATTGAGTACATCTAGATAATCCAGATAATTTCATTATTTTAAGATCAGCTGATTAGTAACTTTAATTTCACCTGCAACCCAAAAAAACCTCCTTGCCATGTTATGTAACATATTCATAGGTTCTGGGGGTTAGAGGAGGTGCCCTGGTGGTGCAGTGGTTAAGCATGTTAGGCTGCTAACTGAAAAGTCAGCACTTGGAACCCTCCAGCTGTTTTCGCAGAAAAAGATGTGGCAGTCTGCTTATAAAGATTACAGCCTTGGAAGCCCTATGGGGGCAGTTCCAACTCTGTCCTATAGGGTCACTATAAGGGGAAATTGATACAACGGCAATCGGTTTTTGGTTTGGGATTAGGGCATGGACATGTTTGGGGGGCCATTATTCTGCCTACCACACTATGTATATTATCAAATTCCCTAGGTAATGAAAAAATGCTTTCTAAAATGCGTCTTTTTTAAATCAGTTTACATTCCTAACTAGCAATGTATAAGAAAGTCCATTGCTCTACATCCTCAGTATATTTGACTTAAAAATGTTTTAAATTTGGTAGTTGTGAAATATTATGTCATTGTATTAAAGTTGCATGCCTGTTATTCCTTGAAAAGTTGAGCATCTTTTCAGATCTTTATGGAATTCTTTTTTCCTTCTGCTATGAAATGCCTATTCATTTATTTTCCGCAATTTTCAATTGGTTTGACTTTGTCTTTGTCTTATTTATTTTATGGGTTTACATTTCCTGTGCCATTCCTGTGCCAGTCACATGTGCTTCAAATACTTTTCCCCTGTTGTTTATTTCTTAATGGTGATGTTTGATGTACATAAGTTTTAAAGTTTAATGAAGTTATATTTTAAAAAATTCCCCTTATGATTTTTCATTTTCATGTTTCATTTTGAACAATATTAACGTCTGCAAGGTGATAAAGATATAGTCCAATATTGTCTTCTAAAAGTTTTAACGTTTTCCTTTAGTTTTCTGTATGGTATGATGTAGGACTCCAAATTGTTCATTTTTCCAGCACTATTGACTGCATACTCTGCAATTGTTTTTCAGCATCAACTATGTCATATATCGAGTTTTCTTATATCTTTTTAATTCTGCAGCAAAAAATACTCTGTCTCACTTACTGTTGTTGTTGTTAGGTGCCATTGTGTTGGTTCTGACTCATAGTGACCCTGTGTACTACAGAACGAAACATTGTCCAGTCCTCTGCCATCCTCACAATCGTTGTTATGCTTGAGCCCATTGTTGCAGCCACTGTGTCAATCCATCTCGTTGAGGGTCTTCCTGTTTTTCAATGACCCTCTACTTTACCAAGCATGAAGTCCTTCTCCAAGGACTGATCCCTCCTGACAAGTCCAAAGTATGCAAGAGGTAGTCTTGCCATCCTTGCATACTTTGGACTTGTCAGAAGCATTCTGGTTGTACTTCTTCCAAGACAGATTTGTTCATTCTTTTGGCAGTCCATGGTATATTCAATATTCTTGGCCAACACCACAATTCAAAGGTGTCAATTCTGCTATGGTCTTCCTTATTCATTGTACAGCTTCCTACACCTGTATAATATGACTTAATGTTTCCCATTTTTCTTCTCAGGAGTGCTTTGGCCGGTCTTGGCCCTTTGTTGTTTTATATAAATTTTAGAATCAGATAGTAAAGTTTAACAAAATAAGCCTGTTGGAATTTTAATTGGAGTTACATTCAATTAATATTTATTTTGGCAGAATTGATTTATTTAAGATAATGAACCTTGCTATCTGTGAGCACAGTGTTTCCCTCCGTATATCTTCTTTAATGGAGTCCCTGGGTGCTGCAAATGGTTATCGCACTTGGCTACTAATGAAAGGTTGGAGAGTTGAGTCTACTCAGAGGCACTTAGGAAGAAAGGCCTGGTGATTTACTTCCAAAAAATCAGCCATTAAAAACTTTATGGAGCAAAGTCCTACTCTGACACATGTGGAGCTGCCATGAGTCAGAGTCTGCTTGATAGCAGCTGTTTTTTCTATCTTTAATATCTTTCAATAAAATTTTGTAATATACTATTGTTTGTTTTAATATTTCCAGGTAGTTTTTTTTTTGCTTTTTTTCTTTCTCTTTCAAAAAGTTCTGATTATTCTTTGAATACATTTGCAAGTTTTTCTCTCAGAAATGTAACTCTTGGTAAAATTATTGAGGCTAAAGTTATGCCCATGTAAAATCTGAATAAATTTTACTAAGTTGTCCTCTAAGATTCTGTGCCAATTAACATTAGCACCAACAGTATATCATCATGTCCATTGGCCAGCATAATTGCCAGCATGGTAAAATAGGCACCACCTTACTTTTCATTAGGAAAACCTGGTGGCGCAGTGGTTAAGAGCTACGGCTGCTAACCAAAAGGTTGGCAGTTCAAATCTACCAGGTGCTCCTTGGAAACCGTATGGGGCAGTTCTACTTTGTCCTATAGCGTCTCTGTGAATTGGAATCGACTCGACCACAACAGATTTGGTTTTTTTTGGTTTTACTTTACATTGATTTCTAATGTGATAGACTGTAATTTAATTTATTAGCTGGAAATTTATAGTTTTCATAAACTTACTGCTCATTTCCCCTTTCTTCTTTTAACATAGAACATTGCCTTTTTTTCCCTAGTTAAAAGTGATCTTTAGTTTAGAAAATTTTATTTTATATATATTAAAATATTTTAAGATAGGTTGTTGCCTTTGTTTTAATTTTGACAGTGTTAATTTCTATATAATGTTCAAAATTTTCAAATCTGTTAGTCTTTCCATTTACAATTTCTGATTTTGCGCATTTGTTAACAATGTCTCCTCTGTACTGTATTCTTTTAATCTCCTTCACATTTTCTCTATTTAAACACTTTTTTCTCACATTTAATTTTGCAATATGTCTAAAACTTATTTTTTGTGTTAATCATATCAAATATGGAATAATTTCATGTATTTTTCTAAATATGTAACTACCTTTAGCATAACCATTTATTTAATGGTATATCCCTTTTCTATTGTTTTGAAATGCACCTATTTTATGTATTAAATTCCCATATACATGAGTCTTTAAATGGTCTCAGTTCTGTTCTGTTTATTTACTTACTTTGCTATGTCAATTCCATACTGTTTTAATTACTCTAGTTTCATGTTATGTTTTGATGTCTGGTAGGGCAAATCCCTCCTCCAAGATTCAATTTTCTTCTTTTTCAAAACATTTTCTTGAATATTTTCTTGTCCTGATGAATACTAAAGTCAACAATTTAATCTCTATTACATTTCCTATTTGTATATTTTTTAGAGTAATTGAATGATTTTGTATATTAACTTTGGAAGAAATGTCATTCTTAGATATTGAGATTTCTCATTCCACAACATTATATATTTGCTCAGGTCTTTAAAAATTCCTCCAGCAAAATTTTATAAGTTTCATCATATAGTTTTTTTAATATTACTTTTTGTTGCTGAGTAGTAATACATTTAATTATTACTATGTATGTCATTGTATGGACATACCATAATTTATATATCTATATACCTGTTGACTGACATTTGGGTTGACTGACATTCTAGTGTTTGGCTATTACACATAAACCTACCATGGACATTTATTGTATTTTCATTGTCATACAGTTCAAAATATTTTAAAATTTCTCTTGTAATTTCATCTTGATCCATGCATTATTTAGAAGTCTGTTGTTTAAATTACAAATATTTTTGGGTCTTCCTAGATATCTTATTATGAATGATTTCTAATTTAATTTTGTTGTGGTCAGAGAATATTCTCTGTATGATTTCAGTTTTTTTAAATTTATTGAGTCTTGTTTGATGGCAATACATATTCTTTTCCAGATGACATAATGAATTCACTTAAATGTGTAAGTGAATTTCTTGCCATTGTTGTGTGCTGTGAAGTCGATTCTGATTCGTAATGACCTTATAGGATAGCATAGAACTACCTAATAGGGTTTCCTAGATGGAAATCTTTATGGAAGCAGATTGCAAGGTCTTTACCTTGGTGGAGTGGCTGGTGAGTTAGCACCACCAACCTTTTAGTTAGTAGCTTAGTGCTTAACCATTGCACCACCAAAAAAACCAAACCAAATAAACGTATTGCCTTTGAGTCCATTTCAACTTTCCAAATCATAGTGAACCACCAAAACAAAAAATAACAAAATAACAAAACAAACTTGTTGCCTTTGAGTCAATTCTGACACATAGCAACTCTATATGACAGAGTAGAACTTGAAAACCCATAGGTTTTCAAGACTGTAATCTTTATGGAAGCAGACTGCCATCTTTCTTCCATGAAACTTCTATTAGGTTTGAACCACCAATCTTTCAGTTAGCAGCCAGGTGCTTTACCACTGCACTACCAGAACTCCTTTTAATGTACCACCAGGGCACCATTGAAATATATTTCGGGATGTATTAATAATTATTAGTGATTGGAATGTGAAAGTTGGAAACAAAGAAGAAGGCTTGGTAGTTGGAAAATACGGCCTTGTTGATAGAAACGATGCCGGAGATTGCATGATAGAATTTTGCAAGACCAATGACTTCTTCATTGCAAATACCTTTTTTCAACAACATAAACAGTGATTATACTTGTAGACCTTGCCAGATGGAATACACAGGAATCAAATCCACTACATCTGTGGAAGGAGACAATGGAAAAGCTCAATATCATCAGTCAGAACAAGGCCAGGGGCCGACTGCAGAACAGACCATTAGTTGCTCATATGCAAGTTCAAGTTGAAGTTGAAGAAATTTAGAACAAGTCCACGAGAGCCAAAATACGACCTTGAGTATATCCCATCTGAATTTAGAGACCATCTCATGAATAGATTTGATGCGTTGAATACTAATGATTGAAGACCAGATGAGTTGTGGAATGACATCAAGGACATGGTACATGAAGAAAACAAGAGGTCAGTAAAAAGACAGGTGAGAAAATGAATATCACAAGAGACTCTGAACTTGCTTTCAAACAGCGAGTAGCTAAAGCAAAAGGAAGAAATGAAGTAAAAGAGCTGAACGGAATATTTCAAAGGCAGCTTGAGAAGACAAAGTGAAGTATTATAATGACATTTGCAAAGACCTGGAGTTAGAAAACCAAAAGGGAACAAAACGCTCGGCATTTCTCAAGCTGAAAGAACTGAAGAAAAATATCAAGCCTCGAGTGCAATATTGAAAGATTCTATGGGGAATATATTAAACAAAGCAGGAAGCATCAAAAGAAGATGGCAGGAATACACAGAGTCACTATACCAAAAAGAACTGGATGACATTCAACCCTTTCAGGAGATAGCATATAATCAGGAACTGATGATACTGAAGGAAGAGGTCCAAGCTTCACTGAAGGTATTGGCAAAAAACAAATCTCCAGGACATGAGGGAATATCAGTTGAGATATTTCAATGAATGGATGCAGTGCTGGAAGTGCTCACTCATCTATGCCAAGAAATTTGGAAGACAGCTACTTGGCCAACCAACTGGAAGAGATCCATATTTATGCCTATTCCAAAGAAAGATGATCCAACAGAATGCAGAAAATATCAAACCACCAGTATCACTAATATTACATGCAAGTAAAATTTTGCTGAAGATCATTCAAAAGCGGTTGCAGCAGTACATGACAGGGAACTGCCAGAAGTTTCAAGCCAGATTCAGAAGAGGCCTTGGAACCAGGGATATCATTGCTGATGTCAGATGGATCATGGCTGAAAGCAGAGAGTACCAGAAAGGTGTTTTCCTGTGTCTTATTGACTGTGTAGATCATAACAAATTATGGATAACATTGCAAAGAATGGGCATTCCAGAACATTTAATTGTGCTCATGAGGAATCTGTACGTAGATCAAGAGGCAGTCGTTCAAACAGAACAAGAGGATACTGCATGGTTTAAAGCCATGATTGTGTCTTTCACCATACTTATTCAATCTGTATGCTGAGCAAATAACCTGATAAGCTGGACTGTATGAAGAAGAACGGGGCGTCAAGATTGGAGGAAGACTCATTAACAACCTAATTTATGCAGATGACACAATCTTGCTTGCTGACAGTGAAGAGGACTTGAAGCACTTGCTGATGAAGATCAAAGACCACAGTCTTCAGTATGGGTTGCACCTCAACATAAAGAAAACAAAAATCCTCACAACTGGACCAATAAGCAGCATCGTGATAAATGCAGAAAAGATTGAAGTTGTCAAGGATTTCATTTTACTTGGATCCATAGTCAACACCCATGGAAGCAGCAGTCAAGAAATCAAGTGATGTATTGCACTGGGCAAATCTGCTGCAAAAGACTGCTTTAAAGTGTTAAAAAGCAAAGATGTCATCTTGAAGACTAAGTTGCGCCTGACCCAAGCCATGGTGTTTTCAGTTGCTTCATATGCATGCGAAAACTGGACAATGAATAAGGAAGATGGAAGAAGAATTGATGCCTTTGAATTGTGGTGTTGGCAAAGAATATTGACTGTATCAGGGACTGCCAAAAGAACGAACAAATCTATGTCTCACATACTTTGGACACATTATCAGGAGGGACCAGTCCCTGGAGAAGGACGTCATGCTTGGTAAAGTAGAGGGCCATTGAAAAGAGCAAAATCCTGAAGGATATGGTTTGGCACAGTGGCTGCAACAATGGGCTCAAGCATAACGATTGTGAGGATGGCTCAGGACCAGACAGTGTTTTGTTCTGCTGTACACAGGGTCGCTATGAATTGGAACTGACTTGAGGGTAGCTAACAACAACATATATATTTAAATATAAAAATATAAATATATATTTAAATGGAGCCTTGTATACATGTACATGTATACATATGTATATATATGGGCACACACACACGTAAATATATACTGGAAAAGAATATTTATTCTTCAGTTGTTGGGTATAAAGTATTCTTTAAATGTCAGTTAGATCAAGGTGGTTGGTACTATTTTTGAGACCATCTAAGTCTTTAATGATTATTTTTGTCTACTTGTTCAATCAATTGCTGATTATTTAAGTGTTTATTTCTCCCTTTAATTCTGTCCATTTTTGCTTCCCATATTTTGAGGTTCTATTATTAGGTATGGAGTCCTGGTGGCGCAGTGGTTAAGAGCTCAGCTGCTAACCAAAATGTCAGCAGTGTGAATACACTCACCGCTCCTTGGAAATCCTATGGGCCAGTTCTACTTTGTCCTGTATGGTCACTATGAGTCAGAATCAACTCGATAGCAATGGGTTTTTTTGTTTTTTTTTTTTTTTGGTATTATCAGGTATATACACATTTATAAGCTTTATTTCGTCCTGACAAATGGTTCCTTTTCATTATAAAATGTGCCTCTTTATCTCCGTTAATATATTTTTTTTTTAGTCTGCATTACTTGTTCATATAAATACTACTCCTGGATTTATGCTTAGTGTTTGTCTAATATTTCTTTTTCTATCAATTTACTTTCCTCCCTTCTGTGCCTTTGTATTTAAAGGATGTCTCTTGTAGGCAGCATACAATCGAGTCTTGCTTTGCTATCCACTATGATAATCTCTGATTTTTAATTGGGGTTTTTAGACCTACAATATTTACTGTGATTATTGTTATAAGATTTTAGTCTATCTAAAATTTTATTATGGGTTTTCTGCTTGTTCCCGTTGTTTTTATTTCTCTGTATCTCTCTTCTGCCTTCATTTGCCGCCCCCCCCCCCCATTTTCTATATTACATTTAAATATGTCTAATGATTTTCTCAAACACAGCAACCATCATGAGAATGGCGCAGGAGCGGGCAGTGCTTCGTTCTGCTGTACATAGGGTTGCTATGATTCAGAATTGACTGGATGGCACCTAACAACAGCAACATTGACTTTTTGGCTATATTATTCTTTTTTACTTTGTTTTGATTTAGGAGTTGCTCTAGTAATTTTAATATACATAATTAACTTAGCACAGTTTATTTAGAGTTAATTTTGTACCAGTTCACATAAAATATAAAAACTTTGCCATCATACAAATGCCCTTACTCCCCTACTGTTCATGTTTTTATGTATAGCACATGTGCATATATTGATAACCTCATTAATGTCCAGATTTTCTAGTTGCTGTCGAGTGGATTCTGACCCATAGTGACACTTTACGTTGCAGATTAGAACTGTGTTCCGTAGGGCTTTCATGGCTGTGACCTTTTGGAAGCAGATCACTGAGGTGCCTCTAGGTGGGTAAAAACTACCAACTTTTTGGCTAATGACTGTGATCTTAACTGTTTATACCACTCAGGGATATGAAGCCTTTATTTTCATATTTTTCTTTCTACATTCTTTCCTAGAAGTACCTTTTTCCAACCATTTACTTTATTATATTACTATATATATATATATATATATATAGCAGATGAGTCACATGATTACTAGTATATTTTAGAAAACATATTCTGCCTTGCCCCTAGTCTTTTAAATGCAGTTGATCTTTCTAAATTCAATAGCATAGTGAGTACCTGATGGCAGGTATACATAATAAATATAACTGGCTTGAGTATTCATTCCACTTACCTCTTGCTCTCCTACATCTGTTTTGAGACCTTGTCACTTTGATCCTCAGCCCTTTAGTTTTAATTTCTTCTTCTGGATTCCTAGATTTAGGACCATGTTTAAACTCCCTTCTTTGCTTTTTTCTTCCCCCCCACCAAGGTCTTTTTTTTTTTAAATTGTTTTTAGACGAAGGTTTACACAGCAAATTAGTTTCTTATTGAACAATTAATACACATTATTTTGTGACACTGGTTGCCAACCCCATGACATGTCAACACTCTCCCTTCTCAACCTTGAGTTTCCCTATTAACAGTTTTCCTGTCCCCTCCTGCCTTCTTGTCCTTGCCCCTGGGCCGTGTGCCCCTTTAGTCCTGTTTTGTTTTATGGGCATGTCTAATCTTTGGCTGAAGGGTGAACTTTAGGAGTGACTTCATTACTGAGCTAAAAGGGTGTCCCGGGACCATACTCTCAGGGTTTCTCCAGTCTCTGTCTGGCCCGTAAGTCTAGTTTTTTTTGTGTGTGTGTGGGGGGGGGGTTAGAATTTTGCTCTACATTTTTCTCCAGCTGTGTCCGGAACTCTCTATTGTGATCCCTGTCAGAGCAGTCAGTGGTGGTAGGTGGGCACCATCTAGTTGTACTGGCAGTGGTAGTTGTGGGCCATTAGTCCTTTGGACTAATCTTTCCCTAGTGACTTTGTTTTTTTTCATTCTCCCTTGCTCCAGATGGGGTAGGACCAGTGGAGTATTTAGATGGCCACTGGCAAGCGTTTATGACCCCAGATGCTACTCACCAAAGTAGAATGTAAAGCATTTTATTTATAAACTATGTTATGCCAGTTGAACTAGATGTCCTCCCCCTCCCCCCATGGGGACTGTGGTCCCCAGCCCTCAGCCCAGTAATTCGGCCCCTCAGGGTTAACTTCCTTCTTTGAATTGCTAACTTTATGCTTTGCTCCAGTTTTGCTTCCCTTAGTTTCTTCATCCCTCCAACTTTGAGTGGCCCATTTCCTAACTGGTCATTTGCTTTGTGTGACTGTCTACTAGCCATAGATTTTGGATCTGATTTTTTTTCTACTAACCCTCACAGTAAATCACAGGGGGATAAAATTTGTATGATTCTTCTGGTAGTAATCTCAGATGAGTTAAAGAGAAAGACTAGAAGCTAGATGGCTATTCCACGTCTAGTTCAGGTGGTGAGTAAGATAGGTAGGAGGGCCTGAACCAAGGCAGTTAAAAATTTGTTCTTAAACAGTTGTACTTGTGAAAAACATTACTACAAAGGTGGCATTTCTCAGTTATGCTTCTGATTACTTTGTGTTTCATTATCTCTAGAAGTGGGATACCATGAAATTGCTTAAGAAGTTAGAAATAACAAGTGGGAAAATGTAGGGAACACATACGAATGGACAGTTGGATCCATATTGTCCTCAATGTGTCTAAAGCTGGGTCTGGGGCTTTATGTCATGGTATTAACCTCATCTCTCCACTATAATCATGCAAGAGTTATATAGGCTTCGGAGAATACTTTTCAATTTTTGTTTCATTTTTCTTGAAGATGATCTGATTTCCTCTTGTCTTCACAGTGGAAAGTCACAGGTACCTGATCACAGCAGGCACCCCTGCACAGTATTTAGAATGAAAACTATATTTATCTTTTATAATGAATGTTAGATTGATAGTCCGTGTCTCAGCTACCAGGCATAATTTAAAATGTGATTCACGTAATAAGGAATTCATTGTAGAGATAATTTACTGAAAAGGAATTTATTGTAGAAACTGCAGCAGAGATGCTAGGAATTTCTTCCAAATCACCCAAGACTTAGGGGGCTCTCAGTGTGCTCCATTCTCATATAAAAGCCATCTAATACAAATGCAGATTGTGACTAGAGAAGACAGGGCTTACCTTTGTGTTAGAATAATTATTATTTGAAAGAATCTCCTGTGCTTGTCTACACAAAGCTGAAATGCTTTTATGATTGACTACATTTTTGCTTTATATGCTAGTGTTTTGTTATCTCATAACCCGTTCATTCACCTCATGTTGAAGGTTATGTCCATGTTTACAGTGTGAAGTGGAGAGCTCCAGAAGAGATGGACATTCTTCAGACCTCCACTCTAATTTTAAAGGGAAATGGGGGGATTGTTAGAACTCAACTATTGATCAGATAATTAAGATATTCACTCGATTTTGTGTAGGGGCTGTTCTTAGTTACCATTGAGTTGCCTCTTGACTCATGGCGACCCCATTCATGATGGAAAAAAACACTGCTAGGTCCTGCACTATCCTTATGATTAGCTGCAGCTCAAGTCATTGGGACCCATAGGGTTTCATTGGCTGATTTTCAAAAGTAGATCACTAGGCCTTTCTTCCCAGTCCATCTTATTGTGGAAGTTCCTCTGAAACCTGATCAGCATCACAGCAATGTGCAAGCCTCCACTGACAGATGGGTGGTGGCTATGAGACCAGCTAGGGATAGAAAAGGACTTAAATGACAAGTTATGTCGGTTAAAAATTTTCTAGAAGAACGGTGCAAATGTTGTTTGCTTCCTCCTAATCTGTCCACGAGTAGCAATCTTCCATATCAGCCAATTAGAACTAGAATCCTGGGCATGCTACGCGGTAAGAGACCAGGTCCAAGGGCAGATGGCCTCACGTTGTGTTGCCTGGGAACCAGAATCACTGGACATAGGTCATGGAGCGGTGACTGAGCCCATTTCCGAAGTGAGAAGTCCGTCACCCACTTCCGTGCCAGAATCCTACCCCGACCCTGTTTTGAATATATTTGAAGTTATTGGATATGTATGACTTTCCCTTTCTCGCATGGTATAAATCTGCACCCCAGCCCTTTGTTCAGAGAAAGTGCTTTCAGGGAGGATCCCCCCATCTCTCCTTACTGGCCGCGAGTAATAAACTATGCCTTGCTTTAAATCCACTTGACTCTTAGTTATTCTTAAGGAGAGTACAAGCGGCAAACTCATTGCGTTTGGTAACAGCTATGCATAAGGTGCACTGGACAGGAGTTGAACCCAGATCTCTCACATGCAAGGAAAATTTCTACTACTGGACCGCTACTGACCCATTTATGTAGGTATACCCATTAAAAACCCATTGCTACTGAATCAATTCTGACTCATATCGACACTATAGGACAGAATAGAATTGCCCCATAGGGTTTCCAAGGCTGTAATCTTTACGGAAGCAAACTGCCACATCTTTCTTCCACAGAGTGGCTGGTGGGTTTGAACTGCTTACCTTTCAGTCAGCAGCCAAGCGCTTAACCACTTTGGGATATAGCTTATACTATATATTTGCACAGACCAATGCCACCCAGAGAAATGTGTGGAAGATAGCACCAACTCAATTTTAATTTCTTTCTATTCCTTTGTTGTTAGTTCTTCCTTTCTTTTATCCAAATACCTTGACAAAGTTGGACACATGCCAGTTTTTCAGGACGATTTTATGACAATCCAAACTGAAAATGTCTGTTTTCCAGAGACAACTTTGCAGTAACGATCTTACACATTTTCATTCAATTTATTCTCTGAATGTCAGGAAAAAAATTGACTGAACAATTATGACAGTGATATTTCAGTGACTAAACTTGTTATTTTGGAAGCAGAATTATGATTTAAACAGAAAGTAAACCCACTGACCTCTAAAGCCTTGGAGTTCTAATACAATGGCATTTTCGTGACATTCTTCAGAGTCTCCTCTGAGGGTGTGTCAAATGACAACTGATTCCTAGGGCCTTCTCATACATTGACATTTTTTTATTAATCAGCTTAGTGTATTGACCATCAAGCTAATGGAAAATACCTTTCATTTAGAAGTAATTATTAAACCATGCTAAAAATGGGTATTATAAATACTATAAAACAGAAAGTATCCCATAGAGGGCAGAGAGATCCTTGGAGGGCTAAAACCACATGGACTATGAAGGATTTCTTGAGTAAGAGAAGGAAGGCAATAGGAGGAAAGGGAAAGACAATCTGAGGACTAACAGCAAAAGAGGATGCGACTGGAGTCCCCTCCTCAACATCTTCAGCACCAGCCTTGGCGAAACCTCCAGTTTTGATTTTTATTGGCATCTTGTCATCGTAGCCTGACAACTGGTCTGGATTTCTTAGGGGTTTCATAATGACAAAGAGAGAATAAAGTGAAAAAGTTAATGTATTTTGAGGTTCTACTCTGTGTCAGACACACCATTGGGTGCTTTCACATATGTTATCTCATTTAATTTTATCTGCAGTGCCATCAGGAGTCTCCAAGTGATGCAAACAGTTAACATACTAAGCTGCTAACTGAAAAGTTGAAGGTTCTAGTTCAACCAGAGGCTCCTTGGAAGAAAGGACTGGAGATCTACTTCTGAAAAACCAGCATTGAGAACTGTGGAGCACAGTTCTTTTCTTTGTGTGGCGTCACCATAAGTCAGAAATCAACTCCACAGCAAGTGGATTCAGCTAGTGTGGTGTCATTATTAAATGGGGAATTCAAGAGTATCTACTTGGAGACGCTAAAAAAATATTGTGATAAGAAATGTAAAGTGCTATTTTTTCTTTTTAAAAGAAGTAGCAGGCATGATTATTGCGAGGCTCAGAGCTCATGGCGGTCATGTCAGAAAAGAAAAACCGGCCCATAAATTAGTTACTGCCTCCAGGTTAAGTGTCTTTAGGATGGAGGAGGGACGTGACAGAAGTCATGTAGTCTGGGAATTTTTTATAGTCTGGAAAATTTAGCATTTGTTCTTTTCTATTTTTTTTTTCCTGATCTTACTGTTCCACAGGTGCTCAACTGTCTAAATAACTGATTATGCATCCTTTTTTAAAAAAAAAAATTTACCTCAACAGGGAGATCAATTCAAATCTTCAAGAAAAAAAAAATCTAGAATGTAAATATTGCTTACTGGATAACAGTTAAAACATCTCCAAGTGTTTCTTCCTCATGGTAATACTTTAACCCTGTCTCCAACCTCTTCACCCTTCTTGAGCTGACCTTTGCAGTCCGTGAGCTTGTATTTCTGACAATAGGCTAGATGTTGCAGAAAGATCCACATTGGCTACAATCCATGTTCTTTCTCATTGCCTTAATTTATCGTAAAAATGACCCAGAGTGTTTTGCTTCTATTCTTATGAAGTGCTTATTTTAACCATGCCTTTAAGAGGGAGTCATGTTCCGTGCTATTTAGATCTCAAGTGAGTGGTTGCCTGGTTGACTGATAGGCAGTCTTTACCCAGCTTTCTCCCGCTTCTACTTCCAATTGTCTTCTCTCTGGCATCATGCAGGACAAACTATCACAGACCATTACTGATCTTCATTCTTTGTCTGGTTAGAGCATTTTTTAGCTTTTGAATTAATGGTAAATGGTAGACCTCAGACTATATCTGTGACTCATTATTAAAATGATATATTATGTCACTAAATTTTTTTCTCATATGGAATGATATATGAATTTAGGAAGACCATATCCCTAACAATACCTCAAGATACGATCCTGGGGAAAAATATTATACTACTATTATACCTACAGGACTGAAAATTTTGAACAGCTAAATTTGTTTGTACAGAAAGTTTCATGTTGTGTCTTTGAATCAAACACAATCTCAAAAAAAAAGTTATTAAGAGCTTCACCTGTTCTTAATGCTGGGGACAGTTTGAGGCTGAAAGGATTTTCAGTTCGAAAGTTTTTGCCAGGATTGAAAAAGCAATTTAATAGTGCCTGAGATCCGTTTATGAATGTGAAATTTCCCACTGCTTTTGAAGAGTAGCCTATTGCCCCCGAATCTTTGAACAATCACTAAAGAAGACATTTCACAAGGTGGGTGGAAATGGTGCATATTAACTGCAGTAATTGCACACAATCCAAGATGAATGGTTCTTTCTTCTCTCCCCTCATTCCTTGTGATTAGAAATAAATTTGTTAGGTATGTCCAGGAAACTAATTACATCATCATGAGGAACATGCCGGTGGGAATATCTTGTCTTTTCAGATCAAAAGGATGGCCAGCGGCTACTGTGTTCAATCCAGTAATCTGCAGGAGATAGTGCCAAGGACAGGGAAGCAGCTCTGCTACTTGGGAACATCTGCTTACAGAAAATGGTGGGAAATTAACCATGTATTGGGGAGGCAGCTGCAAAGCATGCAATAAACTGGCATCAGGGAAAGGTTCACTGTGTCAAAGGAGATAAAATGGGAAAGGGGCTTATGAAAGCTGGAGGCCCAGTGCATTAAGAGGAATCTTGTAGATTTAAAAAACGGCATTTAGAGGTAGAAATCCTGGGTTTGTGTACCAGCTGTGATCCTCACTGGCTGAAGCTTCTTCTAGAGCCTCATTTTTCTCACTTATAAGATAAGAACTGGAACTGTTACCTCGCCAGACTGTCATGAAAGTTAAATATATTAACTACAAACCACCAGATAGATCTTAGTTTTTAATAGAGTAATACTCAATCTCATTATTGATATTTCAACTAGCATCCACTCACTTTTCTTAGAATTGCAATGTGATGTGCCATTGGTGGGCATGTTGTTCTAAGGATGGAGCACTTTAGATGGAAATGCTCTAAGTACTATATTTCCCACCCCAGCATTGAATGCCATGAAGAATCAGCGCTCAATTACCTTCAGTGATGATGAAAGAGATATTAATGATCCAAATAATAGATGGTAAATTTTTACATTTTATTTTTATAATATACTTGGAGAAATTAAAATTAAATGATAAAATAAAAATGTATGTAACCTGAAAACTTTGCGTCATAGAACATTTTATGACCTGGGAAAGACTATTAAACAAAGTCAAACCCATTGCCGTCAAGTAGATTCTGAGTCATGGAGATGCCATATGTTTCAAAGTAGAACTGCTCCATAGAGTTTTCTTGGCTGTAATCTTTATGGGAGCAGGTTGCCAGGATTTCTTTCATGACAGCACTGGGTGGGTTTGAACCAGCAACCCATGAGTGCAAAGAGTTTGCACCCCTCAAGGACCCTGGAGAGACTGCAGAGGTCACCTAATTCAGTATTATAATTTACACATTAAGTAATCAAGGCCAGAGCAGACCCAGAGACTTGGTTACACAGTGTGGTAGAGAGAGCTGGTTGTTCACAAAAAATCCAAACTCCCCTTCCACAAGGTGGAGTGATTGCCATGAAGTGGCTACACAGAAAGAGATGCTGCCCCACCTTACAGCAAGTTCTCATTCAGCTAGATCTCAACAGTGGAATGTGAGTTAAATGATGTTCATCAGTTGAGGGACAAAGAGGTTAAGAAACAGAAGTGCCTATCTTCCTTCCTCTGTCTACTGTTTGGGTGTCAAGGCCATGGACAGCTTTGGAAACCGTATATGGAAGATGGCAGAGCCATCCCTGGGTTCCTGGATGACTACCCTCTCTTTTCTTTTCCGATAATTCACTTTTATAAGCAAGACCTATATTTCTTTTGTGTTTATTTGTTATGGCAGTTGGTTTTCTCTTAGTAATGTGGAACTAGAATCAAGTTCCCAGACTTAGCTTTCAACAATTTACCTCTACGGTGGGCTCCTGTTGTTTTCCTTCTTGTGCCCTAATAAAAATATGTTATTGGCCCATGTGAGCTGCACTTTACTGTTAGGCATGCTCTTGGAGAGGTGACAAGAGATAAATACTTTATGAAATAAATTAAGAAGTGGAATGAATAATGTCTTTATAAACCATAAATTGCATAGTCAGCTCCTGAATAATTAGGTTAGTAACTGCACCTAACTGTGTGCTTTTGCTTCTTCTATATGAACTAAAGTTTAGGGAAACTTTCACAAGTATTATGGTATCTATTTATATTTCTGTTGCGTGGTTGTCATTGCAGACAATTTGTATATTTACCCTAGACACTGTGAGCAAGCAAGACAAAATCAAAAGGGAGTTCTTAGGATAGTTTAACTGCTAAGCACATGTATGTACTTAGGAAGTCTGAAGCCAGATTGTTTGGGGCTAAATCCTGATGATTTAGCTCTATGACTGTGGGTATATCACATAACTGTTCCATGCCTCAGTTTCCTTAACTGTAAAATGAGACTGTGATGGCACATACCTTATAGAGTTGTTAGAGGATTACATAAAATAATATTTGTAAATTGCCAACTGTAGAAACATGCTCAACACATTCTTCAGTAGAAAATGTGATTAATAATTTTTGTAAAGACATCAAGTATAAAAAGCCAATAATTGCTATAGCAAATATATGATGTTTCTAGAAGCTTATCTGTGTGTTGACATTATTTTGATTCTTTGAACATCAAAAAGATCAAGTGATTTTATTAAGCTACAATGAGAACAATAGGGTAATAAATTGTTGTTTGCCATTAGCGTGTTGCAAGGTGTAACCAGTTAGTAGACATTTTACTATTTCTGCTTATCTCCATCATTTTCCATATTATTAAATGAGATAAGCTGTGGGAAAAAGTCCTTTGTAAGCTGTAATACTCTATTACAAATTAACCTGTTTACTTCCCCATTCAGTATATATGTATCAAGTGTTGACAAGGTACCATACAGTCAGTTGAGGACTGGGGTGGTTATATGAATGGTCTAGTCATGGGGTCTGCCTTCAAGCAACAAGAAGTCTAGTGACAGATGACAGATAAGAAAACAAAGGTTTACAATCAAGTGTGCTACAATACAGGAATATATAGCACCGTATGGGAATAGAGAGGAAAGGGTGACAAATGACTTTATTATTGCTGAAATGCCTTTTCTTCCTTTTTAGAATAATTAATCCTAAATCTAAACTTTTCTTCAATTAAACTTCAAGGTTAGGATAAAGGGATTATCATTTCTGTCTAAAAGTATTAATAATGCTTACAGCAGGGAGCAGAACCTGGGTTTCCAAATATCAAGATTTATTACCTAAGGTAAAATACTGATTTAGGCTTTCCATGGGTCAATGTGCGCCTCTCTTGCTTAGCTGTCATCACAAAAATATGTGTTTCAACTTGTGTTAACAAATAGCTGTTTAAGCTTGAATTTTCTGTTTTAAATGTATCTATGGGTGATAACTAGAATCAATCAATTGCAGCACAAAGTTATGTATTCATACAGAAACCCTTAAGAGTGTTTAGGATCTCAGGTTTCCTATGCTCCAAAGGGAGATGCTCGGATCCCTTCTGACGGTATTCCTTCATGCCGTCTCTTGACCTGCTCTCACTGAAGCGCACTGCTATTGCCATTCAGAGAATAAGGTCTTCAAAACAATTCCAAAGGGGTACAGTCCAAAGGGTTCATGACCAGAACAAGTTGAAGACACAGCAGAAAGGATTTTCCAAGGATGTGTTTCCTTCCCTGTTGACTAGTCTGCTTGTTGTCTGGAGTGTATAACTAATGGTACTGAGTCTAAAGAATAATTTGCTAGCAATTCAGTTTTATATTTTATTTTAATAACTTTTTTATTATACAAGTAACACACACTCCTTGTGGAAAACAAACTATAGAAGAACAAAAACGTTAACAAAAATTACCCATATCCTATCACCATTTGGTATATATGTTTCTAGGGTTTTTCTATGCATATATACATATACATATTCTTCATGTTGTTTTATAACCCTTTTATTATTGTGAGCATTGAGAAAATATTTTGAACTAGGAGTTTCTTGAAAAGTATCTATCTATCCATCTGTCTTTCTATCTCCCCAGTATATTTGATGTTCTAAGACACCATCAGTATATTTTTTGTCAAACATGACATTGAACAAAGCCATGCATGAGATTTATACATATATTGTCTCTACATAAAGTACTCTGGATCATCGTGCTAGACTAGAAAGAACATGGGTATTGAAAGCAGACAGAAATGGTTCAAACCTAGTTTGTTCACTTAGTGGCTGAGTGACCTTAGCAAATCTCATACGCCTTTAACCATATGAAATTGGCAATATCTGACCATTTTTGCCTTACAAAAATGGCAATTTCATATGGTTCAATCTAATAACTAACTTTTTTGAGTAAAACATTCTCAACTATTAAATGTAGAATAATAATATCTAACAGAATTGATGTGGGAAATCAATTACATAATATTTTAAATTACCTGGCCTATAGTAGATGTTCAGCAAATGCTAATTCCTTATCCTAAAATCTTCATTGGGAACACAGAATATGCTTGGAGGATTAGTGAGTCTGGCTTCTCCAAGAATTAGATGCCAAGATAGGATTAAATGTGCAAGAAATGTATTAAGGGGAATGCCTCTAGAAAAAATGGGAGGAAGTTGGAAGAGGCTGGGGGAACTGTCACACCAGGATGTGGATCTGACCTTGAGTGAAGGATAGAGTGAAGGAAAAAAAGTTGGGTGGAAGTGTCTTAGGCCCTCGTACAGTTCCAAGGAAAGCTTATCGTAAGGTTCTCAAGAGTCACTCATCAGAGGAGTCCCACTTCTCCCAGAAATGGGCCTGCCAAAGTCTCCTTACTGCACTCAGTTACTGGCTGAGAGCAGCCGTGGGAAGAACAGCCTCAGTGCAAAGATCAACCCATTTTTCAGAGTGCAGATCCTGAGGCTCTTGGAGATCAGAGAGGCACATTCTTACTGCCATCACCAGTGAATATCAGACATTGATCAATGTAATGTGTTCCACAATATTTTGAAAATGACTGAAATTAGAATTTTAAAAATACTAAGGATTGGGAAGTGTACAGCTTAAATTTTGCGGGTACTATGTACATACCTCCACATACCCTCTCTCCCTCCAGTTAAAAAACTCCTTTGGTATCCCTTCCTACCGACCAGATCTTGAGCTTGATAAATCCCTGAAAATGGCATTGGGTTTGTGATGATTATTGACCAAACATCTCGTTTTTTTAATATATGTTCCCCCTATTGAGATTACATGGACCCTGATATGAAACAATCGTTCTTCTTTCTCTTAGCAAAGGAGTCCCAAGTGAAAGGAAATAGAGGAGCTGATTGGTATAGTACCCAGGGACTAGAATCATCATGACTCTCCAATTCTTACTGAGGATATTACTGCCTGTAGTTATGATGATGATGTTGTAATTTTCCAGTTATTAATAAGCAGATGAGATGGTATGACACCTCAAGATATAGCCACTGGGCTTTTTTTTTTTTTTTTTTTGTCATTACATAGAGACACAGGAGGAACCTATAAAGAGTGGTATAATGCTTTAGTTTTTGGACATTATGAAATATTATACTGTCATTTTTCTAGTTAACAAAAATCGCATGCTAATGTCACATAATCAGAGCAAGAGATGATTGACAAATTTTTTCATGCATACATTTTTTCCAGCTTCTCTAGAGATTTAGCAGTCATTGTAATTGTGTTAGAATTTATTCTTTGCAAAACCATCAAAGTCAATGAGCTAATATCAAAGTTTATATTAACAACTCAAAATAGTTCCAACCTTTAAATTGTTGACATGGAAACACATCTTTCTTCACCTTATCAGAACTCTGCACATGTGCCTGTGTGGACTGGGCCCTGGATTAATCAGAAATATACTATTCGATCATGCCTTCAGGTCAGAAAGAGTTATAAAGACAAACATTATTATTCATATATTCTGTATATCTACAGAAAACAAGTCTAATGGTGCCACCATGTTAGCTATTTTTCTGTCCTGTTTTATTAAGCTGGCACAATCCTCACACAATCTGAATTTTTTCCAGCTACAGCACCAGAGTAATTAACAGATGTTTACTTTGAAGAAGAGGACAAAAGCCTATTTCTGTGTCAGTGTTATACTTAAAAGTTGAATGTATTTTGTGAATTTAGTATGCAGAATTAAGAAAATATGATGGGGAAAAACTATCTTCAGAATAGCACAAATCCTTAAAGCATGTTAGAAAGAGGCACTGAGGGAGTTTGGGTTAACCATGTAGCATCAGGCACACAAATGTCCTTAGCCTCTGTGGTTCTTTGCAGCTTGGTTTTAACAATCCTATCATTTGTTGCCACAGAGGTGCTATGAGTCGCAATCAACTCGATGGCAATGGGTTTATTTTATCATTTGGGAGGTGGTGAATTCATTCTTCTGAACAGGAGCTCTGCTTTGATGGCCAGAGTGAGATTTCTAATGCCTGTGCTTCTCATCTCTATTGCTTCACCAGGAACCTGTATTTGTACCAAACAATGTTTGGGAAATGAAGTGGTGCAACCATCTATTTATTCAGAGTCTGGCATTTCACGGATACCAATAAAGAAACCTAAGTTTCTTTCTTTGGGAAGAAGAAAGCAGATCAGGTAAAAAGTAACCTATTTACGTATATCAAAATTCATTTTTGAGATTTTTCTGTTCAGTGCTGCACCGAGATGAATACGAAATTAAAAACAGCATGGAGGAAGCAGCTGGCATACTTCACTGGAAAATAACCTAAGTAATATTGCCCCCTTTGTAGATTTTCAGAAATTTTGAATATTAAACTCACTGTGATTCTACTTTAGAAACCTCATCTTTTTTCCAAACAGATTGTACTTTTCTTTTTTTTTTTTAAATTCTTAAGACTATCCAGATGAAGATAACTGGTGCTGACAATCCATACCAATGAATAAAAGGAAACAGGGTGGGTAATTTTACACGTGTCCTGATTGAGGGTTACAGGACAATTAATTTGAGCCTTGGGGTAAAGGGTGTCACAGGGCCTGCCATTCACATGATTAATTGCTTCAGGTTTCAATATATACTAATAAGTAAAAAGCTCTCTCATCTGAAATTTTTTAGTAGTTTCTCATTCATTCATTCATTCAACCAGCACATATTTCTTGAGCATTTGCCATGCACTGTGCTTGCTTTGGAAACCCTGGTGGTGTAGTGGTTAAGAGCTATGGTTACTAACCAAAAGGTCGGCAGTTCAAATCCATCAGGTGCTCCTTGGAAACCCTATGGGGTAGTTCTACCCTGTCCTATAGGGTCACTATAAGTCGGAATTGACTCGACGGTAATAGGTTTGGTTCTTTTTGGTTTGGTGCTTGCTTTGGGGATGCAATGATTCTTGCTTTCAGGAATCATAGATACTAATGGTAAGGGCTATAAGGTCAAGAGAATACTGACTCTCTGTCCCCTCTAACTATATTGCAATGTCTTAGAAAACAGGGTCTATGTGTGCTTGGTGCCTATCACAGGGCTTGGCACAACAAACTGCGTGTCAACTGGAATGTTCTCGGAGCACTGCAAGCTATAGGCAAATTTTCCTTTCATTTTGAGCATGTAAGGTCTATTTATTCAGATTCTTGCTAACTGTAATAAGACAATCAGTGTTATAGTAGTTGGCACAGATCACACTTCCCTAGTCACATTCCATCAACTCCCGCACACATCCACAGAGCTAGTGGCTAATCCAGAACTTATTCCTCATAAACCCTTCTGCGTGGGTCCAAAGAGTCAAATAAAGCCATGTGCTTCCATCAGCATTTTAGCAAGTGGAACAAATCTGAGTTGTTATTGTCAACTCTGATAACAGCTCATAGACTTCAATTAATTAAATCAAGAATAAATCCCCACGCAATTATCTTGACTCCAATAACATTTATTAAATTTTTGGGGAAGTGTATAAATACTTCATTTTAAGTAACTTTTTCACTGAATCTGTGGAATTTACATCATACTGGTCTGTCCATTCTGCTCTTTGTAGTAAATTTTGTTTTTGTCATAATAATTGTTCTTTACCAACTAGAAGATGGCTGTCTAATTTCATTTTATGAGGTAGAGCTGAAGAAGCCGAAGTATATGAATAATCAAATCAGAAGTCATTGTGTATTTGATTCTAGGTTTAAACCCTTCTGATGGTAACTGCTGTTAAGTAATGCTGATGGATATGGTCACATTTGTACCACTAGGGATGTGACTGGGTGGAGACAGTACCTTCTATAGCAGTGCAGCACTCACCCACAGGCCCTACTCCCTTAGCTAAGTCACTTCCACTTCCTCAGATATACCTTCTTCAAGTTTCTTCCTAAGTGGCTTCAGTTCTGAGCCAGGGGAGTATTCAGCATCAGAGAACAATTAGTCAGCCTGGGCAAAAAAGGGTTCAGGAATAAATGTGAAAGAAAGAGAAATATTTTTAGTGCTTCAGATAGTCCTGAGGATATCCACACATACCCAAGCAATAGAAGAATCTTACGCCAGCCCTCTCAAGATGAGTTAAGGTCTAAGCACAGCTCTGGGGCTCCTACTTGAGCCACTCTTCTTTGATGCTCAGGTGTTCAGTCTCCTGGCATCATGTTTTCGAGCATGAAAATTTCAATAAGCCAGCCCAGATGACTGGGCAAGCCTCAGAGGTGCCCACCCTGACCTTTTTACAGCTACTCACCATCATTTAGGGCCAATGTAAGTCAGACTGGGATATTGAAGAGGGTTTAGGGCTGGTTAATTTAAATGCTACAGGGCTATAGTGGAACCCAGAGAATGGATATTATGATGCTTGCTGCCTAGATAATGAGCCCTGGTGGAGCAGTGGTTAAGTACTCGGCTGCTAAATTCTGTCTTAGTTATCTAGTTTTGCTATAACAGAAATACTACAAGTGGATGGCTTTAACAAAGAGAAATTTATTCTCTCACAGTTTAGGAGACTAGAAGTCTCAATTCAGGGCTCCAGCTCTAGGGGAAGGCTTTTTCTCTCTCCCTGTTGGCTCTAGCGGAAGGCTTTCTCTCTCTCTGTCAGCTCTAGGGGAAGATCTTTGTCTCCTTTCAACATCTGTGGGCCCAGCATTCCTTAAAGATCTCTGTGTGTCTCGTCATCAATCTTCCCTTGGGTCTAGGAGGTTCTCAGTGCAGGGATCCCTGGTCCAAAGGATGTGTTCTGCTCCTGGCTCTTCTTTCTTGATGATAGTGAGGTCCCTCCACCAACAGTCTCTTCAAGGTAATCTAGGCTTTTACTATTAGGCACCTTAAAATTCTTCCAGCCTCTACCCACTACCCAATTCCAAAACTGTTTCCACATTTTAGGTATCTGTTAGAGCAGCACCCAACTCTTCTGGCTTTGGGTGGCTCCATTCTCCTAGTCTAGCTGAATGGCGACCCTACTCCCTAGGCCCCAGCAGGCCCTGTTCTTCTGAACAGCAGCCCAAAACTCTGGAACTGTGTTGGTGAAGATCCAACTCTTTGAAATGTAGGAGGCTGTGGCTCTACCCTTTGAGATCCAGGAGACCGTGGCTTCACCCTTTGAAACCGAGAAGGCCGTGCTTCCCATGCTCCTTCTGAGACCTTAACATCCATAATTCTATCAACAGTCTCTTCAAGGTCAACAGTTTGAACCCCCCAGACACGCCATGGAAGAAAGATGTGGCAGTCTGTAGAAATTACAGCCTTGGAAACCCTACAGGGAAGTTCTACTGTATTGTATAGGGTCACTATGAGTTAGAAGCAGCTTAGCAGAAATGGGTTTTGGGGCCTAGACACCTCTGTTCATCTATAGTGGAGTATTGCCCTTTGGCAACTGCATTTAAGGTTGCCAGAACTTCTGATTTTTCAGGACATGAGAAATTCAGATTTTTATGTGGATCTCTTAATTATTAAGCATTGGCAATAGTATTTTTAAGACATTGTTGTAGCACAAATGAAAGATACATATGAAATGTCAGGTCGTAACCTTGGTTTAAGAATTCAGATGTGTTTATAACATTAGTAGCCTTGGCTCTCTGTCTCTGGGAAACATATCTTTGATGGGACTAAGTACCTGGACCTCCAGGATTAACTGAAGGGCAAAGGCTCCTCTTTCCTTTGGCGAAAGGAGAGGTAGACACTGGTACTAAAAACTCACATCCTACTCCTCCTGCCTTGGACTTCTGGCAAGGAGCTAGTATTCCTAGGTGCTAAAGCTATGTTAGATTCCTAATATAGAATTTAAATAAGAAGTCTTTTTAATCTCTGAAAAATTGGAGACCAAAGAATTCTACAACAAGACAGACTGTCATAGCCAGAGTTTGACAGATTATAGGTGATCATAGATTACCGGTTTTCCACTGAGATGCCAATTGTAAAAATGGCATAGCAGCAGCATCTGAACTCCTGTAACTTCACAAGGGAGAAGGAGAATCAAAATCAAAAGCCCAGAGCTGATTCCTATGAGGCAGACGTCAGACATACTTCCTCTCTCCAAATTTTTTACCAATTCTGACACCAACAGTCCCTCCCATGACACTCTCTTCTCTGCTGAGTTTGAAAATTTGTTGCAATGGCCACCAGTACCCAGAGGCACCCTACTCCATCATGAAGCCTCAGTTTGAAGGCCCTCAGCTCTAGCTCCGTGGATCAGCAAACCTAGCTCCATCAAGTGCCCGGAGGCATCCTACTCTGTCAGCAATCCTCCAGCCCGAACGTGCTCAGCTTTCTTGCTGCTCACCACGCCATCTCCTGCCAGTCTCCTGGTTCGGCTGCCGCCATATCTCTGCCACTGCTTCTCATCATCTCTGGTGTTACAGCTCTCCCTCTCTGTCTTCTGCATTACAGTTCCTACTCTCTCTCTCAGTGTCTCCCTTAAATCCTAGCGATGGCAAAACTAACCAATCCCCTCATTAGTGTTCTGTACCTCTCATTTGCATAAACCCACCCAGTCAATTGGTGGGAATTACAGAGGCTATGGCTACAAAGGCCATATTAAGTAATTCATTGCACCACACCAATTAACTCCTGACACTTTCACAACCTTAACAGTTCACAGAAGCTTTCCATGTGCATCATGTCATTAGCCCCTCATGTGTTGTTGTTATGGTTGTCATTAGGTGCCATTGAGTTGTCCCCAACTCATGGTGACCTTGTACACAGTGGAACAAAACACTGCCTGGTCCTGTGCTATTCTAATGATCTGTGGTGGATAGGACCATTGTGATCCACAGGGCTTTCATTGGCTGATTTTTGGAAGTAGCTGGTAAGGTCCCTGTTTTCTAGTCTGTCTTAGTCTGGAAGTTCCACTGAAACCTATTCAGCATCATAGAACCAAAAAAAAAAAAAAAAAATCACAAAACCCACTGTTGTCGAGTTGATTCCAACTGATAGCGATCCTATAGGACAGAGTAGAACTGCCCCATAGGGTTTCCAAGGCTGTATTTTTACACAAACAGAGGGGTATGGTGGGTTTGAATTCCCCAAATTTTGGTTAGCAAGTGAGCACTTTAACCACTGTGCCACCAACTTTCCTTATTCAGCATCACAGAAACATGCAAGTCTTCGCTGACAAGGTGGATGTTGGCTATGCATGAGGTGCAATGACAAGGAATTGAACACAGATTTCCTGAATGATTGGTGAGAATTCTACCACTGCCCATCATATCTAGAAAGGGAAATAGTATCATCTCTCTATTACAAATAAGTAAATTGAGATTCACCAAAATGAATTGATCAAGTAAGTTTACATGGCTGGTAAGAACTGACTCAGCTGAGATCATCAAATCATCCAACCTTTTCCTGAGGGTCACTCACTATGTGGTCCAGTTCTCTTGCTTAACTCTCACCAGACCATGCATGGGGGAACCATTCAATGACATAACCCTAATTGAAAAGGTAAGATTTTACTTAGCCAAATTATTATTTTTGACAACTGTTACCATATAAGTGTCTGCAGAGAGAGTGTAAAATTAGATTACTAACTGAAAAAGCAAATTCAACCAATGACAGGGCCTGGTTAAGCTCTCAGGCTGCTAAACAAAAGATTGGCAGTTTGAATCCATCAGCTGCTCCTTGGAAATACTATGGGGCATTTCTACTCTGTCCTATAGGGTCATTATGAGTTGGAATCGACTTGAAGGCAACGGGTTTTGTTTTTTTAATTTTACTTATATTTCACAGGGTATATGATAGTTAAATTATATTAACATAAACACTGATCTTACTATCATCATTGATTAGGAGTCATCTCATAGTTAACAAGCAAATGTAACATTTTGGCTAAAAAAATAAAATAAAATAAAATTCTCCATTAAAGAAATTTCTTAAATGTAGTTTTTAAGTTTCTTTAGAGTCACAATGGCATATAAGGTGTGTCTTAGTTATCTAGTGCTGCTATAATGGAAATACTACAACTTGATGGCTTTAACAAACAGAAATGTATTATCTCAGTCTAGGAGGCTAGAAGTCCAAATTCAGGGTGTCAGCTCCAGGGGAAGTCTTTCTCTCTCTGTCGGCTCTGGGGGAAAGTCCTTATCATCAATTTTCCCCTGGTCTAGGAGCTTTTCAGTGCAGGGACTCCAGGTCCAAACAATACTCTCCACTCCCAGTTCTTCTTGCTTGGTGGTAAAGAAGTCCCTATCCTCTCTGCTCAATTTTCTCTTTTATATCTCAGAGGAAATTGACTCAAGATACAATCTAATCCTTAGATTGAGTCCTGTCTCTTTAACATAAATGTCTCTAATCCTGCCTCATTAACATCATAGAGGTAGGATTTATGACACATGGGAAAATCACATCAGATCACAAAATGGTGAACAACCACACAATACTGGGAATCATAGCCTAGCCAAGTTGACATACATTTTTGGGGGACAAAATTCAATCCATAAAGGGGGATTTCTATTTTCTTTTAGTGGTTTTCAAACTTTAGTATGCATATATATCACCAAGGGATCTTATTAAAATGCAGATTCTGATGAGGAGGCTTGGGGTGAGGCATGAGAGTCTTAATTTCTAACAAGCACCTGGGTGATGCTGCTGCTGCTGCTGATGGGTGGACCACGTTGGGAGTGACAAAGTTCTGTAGCTCTCTGAGGGCATGCTAACTTAGGAGCCAATCCGTTCCCCCATTACATGTGGATATTTACAATCTGTTTTAAGGAAATGGTTGAAAATCAAGTCAGTTCTAGAGTTTTTGTTTTGTTTTTTGCTTTAATAATATGTAACTTCAATCAAATTGTATTTAAATCACTTACAATAGGATTGCTATATGACAAATCAGCTGACTGCTCATTTTACCATTTCTATGAATGTCTTAGGACTCACATTCTCTAATTTCATAACTTCAAGGACCTTTTCATTGTTGTTGTCTAAACTCATTCCCGTACTCCACACAATTTTGCCTTGTTTCACCATTTTCTCCCACAGTGAGTAAGCCCCTTCTTTCATTTTTATGGTTACCTGAAGATGGTTATGGACTGTGATCTCATTCCCTGCTGAATCTCCTCTTTTCTAGGCCATAAAGGCTTAGTTGCAGTCTTCTCTTGTGCTTTATATTCCTAGCCTTTGTTACATGTTTTCAGTCACTTACGTATTTTTATTAGAGTTCCCTAAATAGGGGAGGGAGTGAAGAGAAGGTTGAGTATAAATGAGAGCTATGCCGATTTAGTCCTCCAAGGGCTATTTCCCAGGGAGGCGGAGGCATAGCAGGAAATGGGGCAGTAATTGAGTAGATAGAGCTGTGTCCTCTTTTTGCAGCCCAGTCCCTGAGTACTCCTCCCATTGATTGTCCATATTCCCAGAAGCACAGAGTGCACTCCTTATGCCCAAAGACATCTATTTTATGGCCCACTTCTCCACTATGATTCTTTAGGGTCTTAAAATCTCTCTAGCCTATTTTGAATAATGAAGTAAGCAAATACATCCTTCAATGTTTGTAGGTACTTTACTTGTGCATATGTAAAATACAATCCAGCAGAAGATGCCACTTGTATCACAGGGTTCAACCAGAGAAACAGAAACAACAGGATATATACAGTAAGAAATTATTGCAAGGAATTGACTTATGCAGTTTTGGGGGCTAGTTAGGCAAGTCTGAAATCCACAGGGCAGGCTGTCAGGAAGGGCACGCTGAATTGCTTGGATATGAGCTGATGCTGCAGCCCAAAGGCAGAATTTCTTCTTCTAGGAAGCCTTGGTTCTGCTTATAAAGTCTTTCAACTGATTGAAACAATACCACCCAGATTATCTAAAATAATCTCCCCTACTTAATGTCAACTGATTTTGTATTTTAATACAGTATGCCTTTCTAGCAATACCTACATTAGTGTTGGAATAACTGGTTTAGCTGAGTTGACAAGACCATTACACTGACCATCACCAGACACATGTACCTTTTGCTTGGATTTTATTATTTAAGGTGTCAAGCCAATTGTCTTAGTCATCTAGTGCGGCTACAACAGAAATACCACAAGTGGACGGTTTTAACGAAGAGAAGTTTATTTCCTCACAGTCAAAGCAGGCTAAAAGTCCAAATTCAGGGTGTCAGCTCCAGGGGAAGGCTTTTTCTCTCTGTTGGCCTTCTTGTCTTCGGTGTTCCCCCGGACTAGGAGCTTCTCGGCGCAGGAACCTCGGTCCAAAGGACATGCTCTGCTCCCGGCACTGCTTTCTTAATGGTTTGAGGTCCCCCTGTCTCACTGCTCACTTCTGTCTTTTACATCTCAAGAGACTGCCTCAGGACACAATCCAGTCCTGTAGATCAGGTCCTGCCTTACTAACACAAGTGCCAACCATCCTCCCTCATTAATATCATAGAGGCAGGTTTACTACATACAGGAAAATCACACAGTACCAGGAATCATAGCATAGCCAAATTGATACACACATTTTTGGGGGGACGTAATTCAAACCATGACGCCAATTATCTATTATCATTTTAACGATACCCTGGTGTAGAATAAGCAATCCTTCTCTTCTGCTAAATGGTGGTTATGGTTTTCTTTCTGGGGCTTGGCCCATTCCCCCTGGGTAGGTGCCCCTGCCCAGTTGTGCAGAGAATCTTGACCCTTGCATAGTGCTGTGGTTCCCTGCATCTCCATGGTCACAGGCCTAGGCCATAGCAACCGGTGAAACCATGAATTAAGGGAATGTTCCTCAAACTTTAGTTATTTTCACATTTTATTTTTTCATGTCTACTTGCCATTATTATTTACTTCCAAATAAATTATCTATCCTCCCAGTTTTGACCGCATGGAAGATTGAGGTAATGAGGAACAATATCTTACTAACATGCCCAAAATTCTGTATAAAAAAGCCATGTTTTTAAAAAAGGCTTGACGGTCAAAGCATCAAACATGTGAATTGATGCTAAGGCAGCTCAGAGGATCTTAGCTCTAAATATGAGTCCTAAAAGCAAGGGGCTGGAATTACGTCAGGAACAGCAGACGTGGCCTCCCATCTCCAGGAGGCAGGCTTATATAAAGATAGGATCCTAGAAGAGCTCTCCCTTCAGGGCAAGAACATTTCTCTAACTAACTAAGAGAAGACAAGAAAACACTAGGAAAAAATAATTCCCACGTGAAACCCAACTTTTTATTATATCTATTAAGCAAAAACGAACAAACAAAAAATCTTCTAAGTATTTAAATTCTCCTAATGATTAAAATGTTCACATTTGAAAAACTCTTGCATACATAAACATTTAAACATTGATTTTAATCAATTTTTCCAAAACCTTTCTAAAAAATTCACAAGTCTAGTGTGTTTCATTCTCCTCAATGTTTCAGACATTTTATGAATAACATACACACATTCTTGAGCAATGATTACAAAACACAGTGATATCCCTAATCTTTACCAATTAAAAACGTTCTGAAGGAAAAAAAAAGCCTTTTGATACTTTTGAGTTTGACTTATTTTGTCAGTGTTTTGAATCTTATGTTTTCTTGGGATTACAGTAATCTTTTCCATTCTTCCAAAGGGGGAAAATTCATCCAACACTAGAAAGGTTGCGGGTTCTGTGTCAATGAACAATGGATTTCTTAGATATGTAAACTCAAGCCAGTGCTTAAGCATGGGCTTCCTCTGAGAGTCAACGGTGACTTGTTCTCTCAATGGGATTTTCATGATTATATTTTCTTTTATAACAAGGTACTCTCCTTTTGGCCAACACTCTTGGTCTTAGGATGTTTGGCCTCAGTTTATAATATAATTCAGAATGGTAATGGTTTATTAGGATCATGCAGAATTTTATCTCCCAGGAAACGAGAGGTTGAGTATATACAGCGAGGTTACCTCTGTGTATTTGACTAATCATCTTTCCATTTTGAACTCTCTTTCTCTCAGGATATTACATGAGAATAGGCTGTTCCTCTTTTAGCTAACTTGCTGGTTTCTGTACTCACCCTTCTCTACTTATTACATGTGTAGGGAAAAAAAAAGCTTATCTTCATTATAAAATAACTTGTTATTACTAAAAAATAGATTGCCTACCGAGTCAATAACCCATTTCCATCAAATCAACTCTGACTCATAGCAACCCTACGTGACAGAGTAGAACTGCCCCATAGGGTTTCCAAGGCTGTAAATCTTTACAGAAGCAGACTGTCACGTCTTTCTTCCACAGAGCAGCTGGTGAGTTCATACCACCAACCCCTCAGTTAGCTGCCAACCACTTTAACCACTGGGACACCAGGGCACCTTATGGAGGCAATAGTCTCTAGTAATTAAACATAATAGTAAAAAAAAAAAAAGCAACTAAACATATCTTCTTCTATTCTTCTCTAGTGTTATACGTTCTTTTGGGTAAACTTTTCTCTTTTTGAGTATTATTTTCAATTTATTTTTTTAATAGACTCTACTTTTCATCTACGCTACCTCTTTTACTTAGCTATAATGACTTGCTCTTTTTTGTTACTTTGTTAGAACTTGGCCAAAAGTGCATTCTGTGCACCGACTCTACTACCCCAGACACTTTTGAAATCCTCACCTTTCTGGCAAAAAAAACATGTTCTGGGCTCATATCGATTATTTCCTGTGCCAAGGCAAGGACTCTCCTAGTCTGCAAGGAGCTGTATTTCCTTTTAATGGAGAATAATATTTAAAGACCAAAAATCTATGCTCTAGGGATGCACATCAGGTGCTTCTCCTGAGAACAGTAGGTGGGAAGATGACATGAGTATAGGCTGCTTTAGTGACGGAGCTGTAAAATACATTTATCTAAAATCGTGAGTGTATGTTGATTCTTCCTATTTAAATCTAGGATCACTAATTCATTTTTTTCTATGTTGTTTTAATATAATTAGTTTAAAATGTAATTTCTCTACAACATGACTTCTGAAGTTTTTAACTTTTCACGAAAATCGTGATTGTACCTTTTCCTTTCCTTTAATCTTTTGTCTAATTAAACTTCTCCCATTCTATAGTCATTTTATTGTCAAAGAGAATATCAGTTTGAGATAGGAATTTAAATAAGTGACCTAGAATGCAGCACAGAGAGACAAACTAAACATATGAAAGAGATATTACGGGATTGAAGGCACGATAGACTGAGAATTCCCAAACTTCTCTAGTGGAAACTATAAAAAGAGAGAATAGTAGGAACCAGTGAGAAGCATACATTTAATAGATGAAGGCTGAGAAGTTTCAAAATGGATGAATGGCATAGCTTTCAAGTTGTTAAAAAGGGAATTTTTCTTGGGTAGACCAGATGTAATCAGGTAAAAAAGCCTTCAAAGAGGGGCTGGGCCCTTTCTGAAGAGAAAGATTTTCTTCTGCTGTCTTTGCAGAAGCAAATGTCCATGTTGTGAACTCCTCCCATTTGTTAGGGAATGGCGAGTGGCCTTTAGGACCTGAGGGTGGCCCCTAGTCAACAGCCAGCAAGAAAATGGGGACTCAGCCATATAGCTCCATGGAAATGAATTCTGCAGACAAATTGAAGGGGCGTGGTAGTGGATTTTCCCAGTCAAACCTCTGATAAGTACTCAGTCCTGGCCTCACCCGCATTGTAGCCGTGTCCAGACTCCTGAACCACGGAAACTGTGAAATAAAAATTGTGTTGTTTTACACCACTAAATTTGTTGTAATTTATGATGCAGCAATAGAAAACTAATACACATACATTGATAAAGTTGTATGGTCTAGTGGTATAGGCATATTGGGCCATCTCGTCTGTCATGGATTGAATTATGTCCCCCCAAGAGAGTGTGTATCAATTTGGCTGGACCATGATTCCCAGTATTGTGTGGTTGTCCTCCATTTTGTGATTGTAATTTTAAGTTAAAGAGGATTAGGGTGGGATTGTATAACACCCTTACTGAGGTCACATCCCTGTTTCAACGTAAAGGAGGTTTCCCTAGGGTGTGGCCTGCACCACGTTTTTCTTACAAGAGATAAAAGGAAAGGGAAGTAAACAGAGAGTTGGAGACTTCATACCACCAGAAAGCAGTGCTGGGAGGAGAGCACATCCTTTGGACCTGAGGTTCCTGCACTGAGATGCTCCCAGACCAAGGGAAGACCAATGCATCACAAGGGCCTTCCTCCAGAACCGACACAGAGAGAAAGCTTCCCCCTGGAGCTGGCGCCCTGAATTTGGGCTTCTAGCCTACTGGAATGGAGAGAATAAACTTCTCTTTGTTAAAGTCACCCACTTGTGGTATTTCTGTTACAGCAGCACTAGATAACTAAGACACCCTCTAAAATAAAGGACAAGTTATTATATCTTATAACTCTTGGATCTTTTTGGATGTTGGAGTCAGCATATACTATACTTGCAAGTGCTATTCTGATCAAATTTTTTTTTGAAATTTTATTGTGTTTTCAGTGAAAGTTTACACAGCAAATTAGGTTCCCATTTAACAATGTCTACACAAATTGTTCAGTGACATGAATTACATTTTTCACAATGTGTCAGCTTTCTCATTGTTTCCATTCTGGTTGTTCCATTTCCAGTAATCTAGTTTCCCTGCCCCCTTACCTTCTCATCTCTGTGTTAGAGTAATTGTTGACTGTTTGGTTTTGTATAGATGATTTTTTAAAGGAGTGCAGTACTCACAGGTAATATTCTTTATTTTATGAGCCACTCTGTTATTTAGCTAAAAGGTAACCTCAGGGGATAGTTTTGGTTCAAGGTTTAAAGAGTATTTCAGGAAGATAATCTTGGGGAGTCCCACAGTCTCAACTGGACAAGTAAGTCTGGACTTTTTAAGAATTTGAGTTCTATTCCACATTTTCTCTCCTTCTGTCAGGATCCATCTCATATGGCCCTCATCAGAACAGTCATTAGTGGTATCCTGGCACCATCTAGTTCTTCTGGTCTCAAGGTAGGTGAGGCCATGGTTCATGTAGACTATTAGTCCTATAGACCAGTTTCTTCTCTGAGTCTTTGGTTTCCTTCTTTCTCTTTTGCTCCAGATGAGTAGAGACCAACAGATGTAACTTAGATGGCTGCTCTCATGTTTTTAAGACCCCATAAACTACTCACCACCAGGAAGTAGAACATAATCTTTATGAACTATGTTATGTAAATTGACCAAGTTGTCCCATGACAAGGTTTCCAATCTCCCAACATCCTCTCTAGTATTTGTTGTGTTCTTTTTTCTTTTTTTTTTTAAATGAGTGCCATTTTAGCAGGGGTGAGATGGTACCTCATTATAGTTTTAATTTGCAACTCTAATGGCTAATGGTGGAGACGTGGTGGTGAAGTGGTTAAAAACTCAGCTGCTAACCAAAAGGTTGGCAGTTTGAATCTACCAACAGCTCCTTAAAAACCCTGTGGGGCAGTTCTACTCTGTCCTACAGGACTGCTATGAGTCGGAATTGACTCAACAGTAATGGTTTTTTGTTTTTGTTTTTTTAATGGCTAATGACTGTGAGCATTTTTTCATGTGTTTGTTGGCCACTTGAATGTCCTCTTTGGTGAAGTGTCTGTTCATACTCTTTGCCCATTTTTTAACTGGATTGTTTTGTTGTTTTAATTAGCTTTTTGTTGTTGAGTTTTTGAAGTTTTCTATATATTTTAGAGATTAGACCCTTATCGAATATGTCATTCTTGAAGATTTTTTTCCCAGTATGTAGGTTGTCTTTTTATTCTTTTGATAAAGTCTTCTGAAGAGCATAAGTATTTAATTTTATGAGGTTCTGTTGTTCATACATTTGTAGTTACATTTTCTTTTTTATTCTTGAGTGATTCTCAAGGCTACCAGGTTAGAGCAAGGCCCAGATTAAGGACTCTGCAACAGGTGCAGGCTGTTGACCTACTTCTCTGTCTGTATTATCTAGCAGATCTGATGGTGATAGAGGTCTCCATTATGGATAAAGATGTCACGTGGAATCTCTGGAAAACTTCAGTGGGAGATTTGCAAGGTTCTGAAGTAAGGTCATGCCTTCTGTGAAAAAGAATTACTCTTTGTTTAAAACACAGTTCTTGAAATACTTGGTCCTAGTAGAGACTGCGAGCCTGTCTATGGGATACCCTTTGTGTTTGCAAGCAGAGCTACCCAGCATGAGCTGTGTATTATCAGATGCAACAAGGCATAAGACCAGGGAAGTCAATAGCAATTTCATCATCTATTGTATGATGAAAATGCTACATTTGGAATCAGGCCTGGGTAGAATCATAAGACACCAATAAGCTATATAAAGACGTGGGCCAGATCTTTATGTCCTCTGCTTCTATAATACCAAACCCTCTTTATCAGGTCAAATATGATTTCATAAGGGGTTCTCTAAGACCAACTGATGGAGGAGAAAATGTGAGTCTGATTCACAGATGGTCTAGTACTTTGTACTAGTACCAGACTGACATTAACCACTGCTACATTCCAGCCCCACTTTAGAACTAGTCCTATAGGATAAGTACAAAGGAAAATCTTCTCATTTGGCAGAGCTGTGAACAAACTAATTGGCCATTCACTTTGTTTGGAGGGAAAAGAGGCTGGAGATAGGAATATAAACTATTAAATTTAAATCTATTTTTAATAGAAAATGGGGACTCAGCCATATAGCTCCATGGAAATGAATTCTGCAGACAAATTGAAGGGGCTTGGTAGTTGATTAGGAGCTTGGAATAATCAAGGGTGGAAGAATAGAGACAAGGAATTCTGGAAAAGAGACATGAGGATGGGCTAAATGAATTGGCACAAAGTATATGAATTTTTATTTCTAACCTTAGAGAATGCTCTCAGAGCCAAGTGTACAAAATAACTCATTCTATGGACTTCATCCAGCTTTTCTCTTCAACCATTCCCAAACCTAATGGACGTGTAGAAAGAGTGACCATGATGACAGGAATGGAGGCCATTCATGGGCTCAACAACCTGGGCTTCCCTTCAAGAAGACTGATGTAGCAACTGCCACTGCTGGATATCCCACTGGATAACAGCAGAGAGGTATGCTGAGTCCTTGATCTGGCACTATTGCTTGGGTAGACTAGACAACTCCCAGGAGTAGAGTTGTCAAATATAGCAAATAAAATACCAGAAAAACCCCAAATCAAACTCATTGCTGTTGAGGCGGTTCTGATTCATAAACACAGGACACCCAATTTAATTTGAATTTCAGATAAACAATGAATTATTTTTAGTGTAAATATGTACCATGCAATATTTAAAACATATTTATACTAAAAAAAAAGAAAACAAATTGTTGTTTATCTGAAACTGAAATCTAATTGGGTCTCTTGTACTTTATCTGGCAACCTAGCCAGAAGGCCAGTCAGTTACACCTGACTCCTTCCACTTAGGAGGGGCAGAGATTTGGCCTTTCTAGTAACGATATCTACTTCAGATATGAGTTGGATTTTTCTGCTCAGAGTGCTCACAGAATACTTGGTTTATCAACAGGTATCCCACACAATGTTGTCTTGGATCAATAGACTTATTTTATAGCAAAAGTAGTATAACTATGGGTTATACTGGTTTTATATGTACCCTGTCTCCCAGAAGTAGCCAGGCTAATAAAATGATGGAATGCCTTATGAAAGTCTGATCTATGGTACTATTTGGAGAAGAACAGTCTGGAAGGGGTTGAAGTCCTGGCCTCCTCGAATTTTTATATTCATTAAGCCTCCCATATAAACCTGTTAGTAGGTACAGGGAAAGCTATTTGATAAAATTCAATCCCTATTTACTATCTGGAAAAACAAACAAACAAACAACTTTGCTAGCTAAAAATATAATAGAAGTTATTTAACTCGATAAAAGATATCTACCAATAATTTCTAACTAACATCATTTGAATAGTGAAAACATAGACATATTCTCTTTTCAACGGGGAACACTCTAAGAATGCTTATTATGCCAACTCCTATTCAGCATTGTCCTGGAGATCCTAGCCAGCACAAGAAGAAAGGTCAAATAAGATAAGGATTGAATGTCACGAAGTTCTCTAGGATCCCAGTGAGGGAGTGATTTCAGCAGAGATGAGGAAAGGAGCAAAGTTTCTTTGGGATAAGGAGTGAATGGGTGTGGAGCGTGAGATTGAAAACCCGAGTGTACACAACTGTTTCAAGAAATCTCCTTCTGAAGCTGGAGAAAAAGATAAGTCAAGAGGTTTATAGAGATTTAAACATTATGTTAAAAAAAAAAAAAAAACAGTTGCTATCGAGTTGACTAACTCACAGTGACCGTATGTTCATCAGAGTAGAACTGTGTTCCATAGGGCACAGATTCAATGCCTGATTTATTGCTAAGGAGATCACCAAGCCCTTCTTCTGAGGCTCCTCTGGGTGGACTCCAACCTCCACACTTCAGATAATATTGAGTAGAATTTGAGATAGCAGGCATTCTTAGAGTGTTCACTATGGAAAAGAGATGTTTCTACATTTTCACCATTCAAATGATGTTAGCTAGAAACTATTGGTAGATACCTTTACCAGGTGAATAAATTCTGTTCTGTTTTTAGTTAGCCAAGCCTTTTCTTTGAATAATGAATAGATTCAATACAGATGAGTAGCAGCCGAGGGCTTTAACTGTTTGTACCACCAAGAAGGAGTCAGTAGAGGAGGCAAGGTTAAAGGCAAAGAAGAGAGGGCCTGATTTTTACGTTCAGGTCCCTGAGAAGGAGGGAAGGAAAGTAGCTCAGGAGGAGCGATGTACCTGATCTTCAACCAAGTCATTAAAGTCTCATCTATTTCAACACACAATTATATTTCCCTTATTTGGACTCACTAATCTATAATTAAGAATAATTAATTTGGGATTATTCAAATGGAGTATTGCTAAAGGTTATCTTTAGAACATGTTTTATTATTTTTTTAATTGATTTTACCAATAAAATCAGTAGTGTAAAGATAATTTGAGAGAGAGATGTTTAACCCATTGAAAAAATCGTGACAAAAAACAAAAGCATCGTATTTGCATATTGGTAATGGTATGCTAATTACAAATTGCTCTTTTGGACTTCAGAGAGTAAAAAGGAACTTTACTTAACAACAATTGTTAGCTTGGGGTTATAAAGTAATACAATGGAAGTTTTCCAAAAATATTGTACTGTTTTAACTTGGAGAACTAAGCACTTGCCTTCTCCCAATTATTTCAAATTAATGAGGTTTTACTGTAATGCAGAGAGTGAACACAGAGAACATAGCCCAATTTGATGACCAGTACTTTAAGCTGTGTTTCTTTTTTCTTTCTTTCTTTTAACCCAAAGCACTTTTCCAGAGTCTAATTCAAGCTGAGCTCCTTTCACTCACACCTGGTATAAGTGTTGGTTCCTGCTCAGCTCCGTTAAGTGGAGGTAGTCTAACGAGCAATAATGTCCTTGCAGACTCATGGCCTCTGGATGCAGAAAGCCAATTTACTTCTTGCTGCTTTGTCTTGGGCGCCTCACAATATGCTCTAATGACAGCTCAGCAGTTTTAATAGCCCTTTTCAATAGCTAAAAACAGACCCAGTCTGTCCAAACATAGCCTATTCACCAGCTCTCGTCAAAACAATTCAGTTTTGCTATATGATGATGCAGCAGACCATGGAAACCAGCCACACAGACTCTATTCAAGTCCGAAGTTGGGCCCTGGGGCTAAAGCGAGTCAAACCAAGCAATGGTCATATTGAGTACTTTTTTTACTGTCTGTTTCTGAAACAGGGCTTCTATTTCATTGGGACAATGCAGGCTCCATTTGCAAAAGCAACTCAGCACAATTTTAAAAAACCATTAGAGAAACTGCTTCCTTGGAGGGGTGAGGGATTTTCATTTTGACTGTAGTATGTTATTTGTACGTAAACACCTTTATTTCACAGCATGGAAAAGACAATCTGAGGCTAGTTTGTGGCGTATTTGTTTGATTCTTAAGGCAAATGATCGTTTACTGCTCTATTTTCCTTTTACACTAATACACAAGTTAAATATCTATGTCTTTACTGTAAGGTTTTGACTTTTCTATCTTTGTAATCAGGTGGTTTTGATTTCAAATTCTTTATAGTGTCCTGACCTACAAAGTATAGCAATAAAGGGAATACCAAATGGCACTTAAAATAAAAAGTAACTAGTTGCTCCAGGCTCCCTTAGGGATGTAATTTTAAAATGTAAATGTATTAATGATCCTTCAACGAAAAAGGTTCTCCCCTGCAGTTTTCCTTTATTTTAAAAGGTGGATTTCTGGGCAGTATTTAACAAATGCACATTGAATAGTGCTGCCATAAACCAAATCATTCAACTGCTTTTTTGTTGTTATTGTTTGTTTTTTGTTTTCGTATATATGTTAGACAGTAGTGTTTGCTTGATGATTATTACTCATTTATTTCTACCAATGTGTAAGTCTAGAGTTTTATTCCAGACTAAACCATATGTGTGATTTAAGAAAAATAAGGCCACACAGTGAATGGAACCATATTTCAAATCACTGCCTGCTTCCCTGGAACTTTGTGTAGTAACAACGACTTTCAGGACCAATTGATAGGGGTGTGAATCCAGGATTGTTCCTCTAGATGCCTTCCTGGTATCTTAGGAGAAATAATGAAACAATGCTTCAAAGCCTAGGAAACGGTTGTAGAAGAGACATCCATTAATTCTTAAGGGTACAACTTTCTGAGCTGACTTTAGGCTATTTTTGTTTGATTGTTTCCAACAAACGGGACTGGTTGTTGGGGTCAAAGCTCCCTTCAGCATTATTGATTAATAAATGACATCTGGGCCAGGCAGTCAGAACAGTGTGGAGAATAGAATGGTTAAGAATAAGCTATTTCTGGTAATGGGGACCAACTCACTGTGGCTGCCAAAGGGGACTGTGTCCCAGGAATCAGTGAGTGGTGGGGCCCTTGACCTGAGGACCTGTGCTCAGGTGACCATGTAACTCAGCAAGATCCTCTTGTTGGACCTGGATGCCTGAGACTTGTAGGGACAAGTGGTAAAAGGCAAAGGGCAACTTTCAGAGGCAGAAGTGAGTGAGTAGCCAAGAGGGAAGCACAGACCATTGCCTTCCTGGTGGAGGACAAGGGAACAGTCCCAAACTGATGAGTGAGGCACACTTCTATCTAGGCCTAGAGTGGAGTACTCCTCGGCTACTAATGTTTGGACCGACATGTTTTTGTTGAGAAAGAGCCAGTTCAAAGAAAAAAGTGTGAGGCAGGAAGCAGGATGAACACAGCAGCAAAGACCAAAATCCTCGTATGGCCTGAACAAAGGTAGAGCTCTAACATGTTACACAACAAATACGCCCTTACAACTAGAGAGCAAGTCTATCTATGAAGCCTAAACTCCAAGTATGGAGGATCTGACCAATCTCTAGTAAGCTAGCTTGGGCATGTGTGGATGTCTATAAAGGTACCAAATCCACTATATCCTCAGTCTCTGGGTGCCTGGGTCAAGTCTGCCCTTGCCTGAATCTGAAGAGGTCTAATTTGGATTTCATACACAAGCTTGGATTTCATATCAAAGCTTGCACCGGCTTCAAAGAATAAAATGGTAAAATGCTAATATGTTTCCTTTACCTTGTTGCAGTTATGCTTATGTCCAGTTTAGAAGCATCTAGAAACTGGTACACTAATGTATGTGTTTGTTTTTTTTTTTGGGGGGGGAGGGTAGAGTGGAGGTAGATTATTCTATTTTGTCATGCCGTGAATCTGCTGTCCTAACCTCTGAAAGATTGACAGTTTCCAGTCTCCCTAGCATTGTAATGCCTCAGGCAATCTATCAAGTTCACCTAGAATTTGTGGTAAAGCAAATTATTTATAATATTTCTAATTTTTTTATTTGATTTTGCTTCAAGCTAGTTCTAAAATTCAAACAAGAATATCCCCAATACTATCTATTTGGGAAAGAGCAACTCTTAGGATCTGGAGCATATTTTGTATTTTATCACCTTTAGTGAGGCAGCCAGAGCCTGTCACTCATGTGATAGACTGGCTGCCTTCAATCTGCTTTCCGAGGCATTTAAGAAGTGGGCTGTTTTCTTTTCTCTGTTGCTGACATTGCTGACACTAAATATTTAATCACTAAGTAGGGCTGCAGTAACAGCTCCTCAGAAGTGATGACTAACAAGCCCCTGTACATTTGTGAACTCCCTGTTGTTGGCTAATTAGGTTGGCTTTGCTTGGAGAGATTGAACAGGGACGGCTTACTGCTCATTGTGAAAGAGGAAAACGGCATGCTGACCACACTGATGAAACTTGAAGTGGTAAAGGCTGTTTCTTTAGCATGTAATTGTAACAGTGGCTTGAAGAATAATAGTAGTAATAGTTCTTTCGGTTCACCTGATGGCACAGTGGTGAAGAGCTTGGCTACTAACCAAAAGGTCAGCAGTTCAAGTCTACCAGCCACCCCTTGGAAACCCTATGGGGCAGTTCTACTCTGTCCTATAGGGTTGCTATGAGTCGGCCTCGACTCGCTGGCAGTGGGTTTTGTTTCTTTTGGCTTTGATATAGTTCCTCTCTTCATGGTTTGCCAAAATAGTGTAACAGTCAGAGTGCAATCTCCTCAATGGAAATTACAGTAATGGCTTGTATTGTTATGGGTGGCAATAGTAGGAAGCAAGCCATATTGGGTGCAGGGTAAAATTAAATAAGCTAGCTAACCCCAGTATAACTCATACTTAAGGATATTGGCTTTGAAACCAAACAGATCAGCATGCAAATTTTAGTTTTTTTATTTACTAGTTGTGGGAACTGGAGCAAGACACTCTCTGAGTTTTCTTGTATGTAAAAGAAAATTGTTTACTCATTGGATTATGTGAGTATGTGTGAAGGTCTTCTCACAGTGGCTTTCAGGTCATCCGTGCTCAATGGAGTAGCTATTATAATTATTTAGATGACAATAGTAATAAACGGAAGGGTTTAGAGATTTATCTCTTGTAACTTTCAGTAGCCATGACATGGGTAATCTGGGCCTCTTCCTTATTTAGTGTTAGAAAATCTATGCTCTGGTTCTCAATAAACCAATCACACGTCAAGTCATGAACTTTCTTCTTCTGTTAGAAACAGACAACATCAAAAATCTGCGAGTATTTGCCCAACAGATTTTATGAGGCTCAACCTTGTCAATGGAACTATTAGACTGCAAGGTGATGTATGAATATAAGCATTTTTCTTATGCATTGCATTGGTACAGCAGCCTTTTCCTCTTCTTCCATTTGTCAAATCAGGATTTAGACACAGTGATATTGAAGTCTTTTCCTTTCTAGGACTGAGTCTCTTGTTTGCCACAGGTTCTGAATACATTACACTCCCAGTAAGCCCTTTGAGAGCAAAAGTACTTTGTTTTAACGTGGAAAAACAGGGCATTCAGATATGTCCAGGTAGATAATGTGTAGGTTCAGAGCACATCCACTGAATCTGATTTGATGAATTTTAATGTATCAGCCTGGTTCCTTACATTCATCATCTGTATCATCTTCCATTTCTGTGGAATCTTAACCTTCCTTTCTATTCCATGTATGACCTCATGATTTAAGAGGGATATTTCACTCTTTTGCAGACACTTAACCCTAAGCAAAACCAAAAGAGACACTTGACCTTATGCAAAACTGGGACAAAAAAAACCAAAAAAAAACCTGTTGCAGTCAAGTAAAGTGTATTACAGAGAGTAAAACTGCCCCATATGGTTTTCTTGGATATAATCTTTCCAGGAGCAGTTTGCCAGCTTTCTTCTGAGGCATTGCTAGGTGGGTTTGAACCACCATCCTTGAGGTTAGTAGTGCAGCATAAACCATTTGTGCTACCCAGAGACCTTAACCCTAAACAAGTGTTTGTCATTTTGTGAACTTCACAGAGAATTACTTTAATAAACTCACCTATTTTAGGCTTTTTCTTCTTCTTCTTTATTTTTATTTTTTTAGACACATATCCTTCTTGCTTGGATAAAATCAGTGTTCTTTTTCGATCCCCTTTTATTATACAACACCTTTTTATTTATTCATTTATTTTATTGAGCTTTTGATGAAGGTATACAGAGTGCGTTAGTTTCTCATTAAACAATTAATACACATATTGTTTTGTGACATTGGTTGCCAACCCCATGACATGTCAGCACTCTCCCCTTCTCGATCTTGGGTTCCCCATTTCCATTTGTCCAACTTTCCTGTTCCCTCCTGCCTTCTTGTCCTTGTCCCTGGGAGGCCATGCCCGTTTAGTCTCATATACATAGTTGAGCTATGTGTATTATTGTTTGTTTTATGGGCCTGTCTAATCCTTGGCTGAAGGGTAAACATCAGGAGTGACTTCAGTACTGAGTTAAAAGGGTGTCTGGGGTCCATACTCTCGTGGTTTCTCCAGTCTCTGTCAGACCAGAAACTCTGGTCTTTTTTTATGAGGTTAAATTTTGTGGTACATTTTCTCCAGCTCTGACCGGGACCCTCTACTGTGATCCCTGTCAGAGCAGTCGGTGGTGATAGCTGGTCACCATCTAGTTGTGCTGGACTCAGTCTGGTGGAGGCTGTGATAGTTGCTTTCCCTTGTGTCTTTGGTTTTCTTCATTCTCCCTTGCTCCAGATGGGATGGGACCAGTGGAATATCTTAGATGGCCACTCACAAGCTTTTAAAAACAACACCTTCTTTTTAACTTTAACTGCCCTCTCTGATCCCTATCTTCCCACAAAATTCAGTTTGCCTGTCAGTCAAACCCAAAATTAACATTCCTAAAACAAACCTTTGCATTTGCGAAATGTGAGCTTTAGGGAAATTGAGTTATTATCATATGATATAAATTAGTGAAAGGGTATTTCTTTGCAATGATGAGGTTTATTATTTAAGAGAAATGCTATAGAGTTTGAGGTCATATATGCTGTCGTGCTTAACTGACTGAACACAGCCTCCTTTTGTCCTTCCCTGAGACATACATTCCATTCTATTTCAGTCACTCCCATTCAGTTACATCTGCTTCCATCCCATCCTATTCCATCCCATCCCATCACACCCTATCCCCCCAACCCCATTCTACTCATTCTACCTGTCCTCTCCCCTCCCCACCTCGTTGCACCCCACCCCGTTAAATCACATGCAATCTCATCCCATCCCATACCTTCTAATGTGTATTAGGTGCCACCCTTGAGCAAGGCACTTTTCTATGTCATGAAATCACTATATTTAATCTGTAAAGTTTTAAGCTAATGTAGAGGCTGAGGAGGCAATTAACATTAGGGTAAAAATTAAAGTTTTAGTTTTTTTAATGCTAACTGTATTATACAAAGACAGTCAGTGTATGTATGGACTAGAAAGAAATAAGAAATCTCCTTCTTCAAGATACTTCCCCAGGTTAACCTCAAAGGGTAATATTTAGTCTCCATTATAAACGGGGTAAAGGAGAGGTGGTGGTGAGCTTATATAGCTCCTCAATGAGACTTAATTTTGTGTTGTATAATTATAATTTCCTTTTATATAAGCTGTCCTGCGGGTAGTTACTGTAGAGAACTTATTATTTCATCGTTATTGCCTCCCCAACATCCTTTACACTAGAAAGAAGAAACCTCCTTCTTCAAGATACTTTCATACATTATGTAGCTACCATGTGATATGTGTGAGATATGCCCATCCCCAATTATAGGAATCCTCCCTAATTAGTTTTGTGAATTATTTGTGTCGATCTTTTTTTTTTTTTTTTTAAGCATAACATACATGCAATAAAAGGAACAAATCTTAAATGTATGGCTCAAGGAATTTTGATATATTTCTAAAAATAAATAAATAAATGTTGCCATTGAATAAATTCTGACTCATGGCAACCCCATGTATGTCAGAGTAGAACTGTGCTCCATAGAATTTTCACTGGCTGATTTTTCGGAAGAAGATCACCAGGCCTTTCTTCTGAGGCACCACTGAGTAGACTCAAACTGCCAACCAAATTAACTGTTTGCACCACCCAGGGACTCCAATATATCTCTGCACTTGTTTAAAACTACAGCTGGGGTAACAGTAATCCAATTGTTCTTTACTTTAGAGATCAGTTTAGTGATGATTAAGTGACCCAGAATTAAGCCGATTAGGGCATGGCATTTCTCTTAGTTTTTATGACCAGTTCAAGGTTGGTCTGATTAGAATGAAGCATTTGGTAACTCTAGGAAATGACTCTCCCCAGTGCATTGTGAACCAGGAGACATGTTGTGCCAGGCATTGCTGGTGCCGTTTTGTGTCTTGTGACCACAGGGAATGCCAGTATGAAGACAAGCACACACAGAGGAAGACACAGATGACAGGAGCCCAGATGAAACTATTCCTACAACTCACTGTACCCCTGGATGTTTTTAATTGCATAATCCAACAAATCTCTTTAATTTTGAAGCCAGTTTGAGCATTATTTCCTGTTGCTCAAGACCTAAACTTAACCAAAAGAGTTACCCTCATACTTTTTTGGTCTGTTATGAGCTGACTCAATTTTTTGACACCAGCAGCATCTTGTAAACATACATGAGAACAACTGATGTAGGTGGAATTTTTGAATGCTGGTAGTTTTACCTCTTTTCATATTCTGAATTCTAGCAAAAATCTCATCTGGTTTCTAGCCCTTGAGACTAAGCACTCTTTCATATGGAGAAATATGAATACAGCAAAAAAGGAATGTGAAAATCTTTCCTGCCTTATGTAAATTCAACTTATAAACATAAGTCTTCTAGAAATATGAAATTCTAGTATACAGAACCCTGGCTTCTGTGTTAAAAGAATTGGGTTGAAGTCCCAATTCTACCTGTTATTAGGTGTATAACATAAGAAAGTCAAATTAATTTCTCTGTTTTAGTATCCTTAACTGTAAAACTAGATAATTAGATTATATGATCCCTAGAATTCCTGTCATCAATGGCCACATATGTGCGTGAAAGCTAGACAATGAATAAGGAAGATCAAAGAAGAATTGATGACTTTCAATTATTGTGTTGGTGAAGAATATTGAATATACCGTGGACTGACGAAAGAACCAAGAAATCTGTCTTGGAAGAAGTACAGCCAGAATGCTCGTTAGAAGTAAAGATGGCTAGACTATGTCTCACATACTTTGGACATGTTATCAGGAGGGACCAGTCCCTGGAGAAGGACATCATGCTTGGTAAAGTAGAGGGTCAAAGAAAAAGGGAAGTCCCTTAATGTGACGGATTGACACAGTGGCTGCAACAATGGGCTCAAGCATAACGATTGCGAGGATGGCGCAGGGTCGGGCAGGGTTTCATTCTGTTGTACGTAGGCTTGCTGTGAGTCAGCACCTAACAACAACACAGCAGGATTCCTGATAGAGCCCTAATGGCTCAGTGGTTGAGAGCTTGGCTGCTAACTGAAAGGTCCGCAGTTTGAATCCACCAGATGTTCCTTGGACACCCTATGGAGCAGTTCTTCTCTGATACCCTATGGGACAGTTCTACTCTGATCCCTCCTGATAAATGTCCAAAGTATGTGAGACAAGGTCTCACCATCCTCACTTCTAATGAGCATTCTGGCTGTACTTCTTTCAAGACAGATTTGTTTGTTTTTCTGGCAGTTCAATATACCATGGCTTGGGTCAGGCACATCTTAGTCCTTAAAGTGACATCTTTGCTTTGTAACACTTTAAAGAGATCTTTTTGCAGCAGATTTGCCCAATGCAAATCATCATTTGATTTCTTGACTGATAGGGCTAAGTTACTAGCTATCAGAGATTGTTGTCATTATCACATTGATTGATTCATATACTAAAGTTAAATACTGATAATAGAAATAGTTTGCATGTAGAAAGTTGTTTGTATACCCTGGAATTGGAAGTCAAACTCAAATGCTGACTAGGCCTAGGTAAGTGATATAAACAATAAGCAGCCTGGAGTAAGAAAATAAAGAATGGCAGAAACAATGGCAACTAGGGAGCACATTGCTCATCCCTAGGATTTTGTAGCTGCTGAGCTCCAGTCAGTTGTTTCCATTTGAGAATCAGGCACAGGTTTGCCACAGCTTAAGTTACTATTTTTTTTTTTTTTTTAATAAAAGTGAAAAATCTGGATTTTTATGGTAAATTTTCCAAATTTTAAATTTTGGCTCATTTTTTTCACAAAAATTTCTGTGAGAGTCAGAAAAACCCCCTAAGCCTATAGGGCAAATTTTGCCCTTAAGCCACCACTTTGTGACCACTGCTATAGATTCTAGGACTTCTGAGAGCGGGGAAAGGATACCTGGGAGAGGTAGACTGATCCTGTACAGGGCCTAAATGAAATGGCATCATGCTGCCTCAGCCAACGACCAGGGCCCTGGAAGTCATGAAAGTATGCTTAGGCGGTGAGTTTTACCTGACTTACTGACTCCGCCTCTGCTATGATGCCATTAGGCCAAGCGAGCCTAATGTACTAACACAGTTAGGCTATTTCATTCGCTGACAGATTGTAACACTTTTTAAAAATGTCTGTTTGATGTCTAAGAACTGAAGAGGCAGGTCACATCAAATATTTTTAAGTCAATAAATCAAGTATTTTAATGAGCTAAAATATAATATGGTAGGAAAGAAAAAAGTAATTTCAGGTTGATTATGAAAACCTTTTTAAAGAAATAGATTAGACACGAAGATAATCTCTTGCAAGCCTGTACAGGATTACAGAGAAGATTTAAACAGTGACAGGATTCAAGGTGATTTAATTCAAAGCACCCTTATGTATGTGCAGAAGCAAAAGTACTTATGCCATAGAAGGAAATGGTCTGCTAGCTAAACCTGGCTACTTTATATCTGGTTTTCCAGCTAGGTTTTTCGATCATTCACAGTTCCTTCCAAATATAATATATATTACAAATGGAAAAATTTCATCATGTCAGCCAGTATATTTTAAATGATGGTGGAAATTTCCAAGACGTACATTTTTAGGTTTGTAGAGCTTTATGTTTCTACGTTTGTTTCTTTGTTTATCCTTTTATTTTAAAATAATATCAAACAAAAATTGCATGAATAGTACAAAAATTCCCACATATCTTTTACCTGGATTCATTAAGTGTTAGCATTTTGCCCCACTTGATTTATCGTATTCTTTCTCTCCATGTATAAATATTATTTCTTTACTAATCTATTTGAAAGTAAGTGGCATATATCATATCCCCAACCCCCTAAATACTTTAGTCTTTATTTACTAAGAACAAAAATAACATCTTACATAACCTCAGTACAGTTACCCAAATCAGAAAATTTAACAAAATAATTTAATACAGTATTTTTATCCAATCTAAAGTACATATTCAAATTTTGGCAATTGTACAATTAAAGTCCTTTATGTCATTTTTTCCCCAATGCAGTGTCCCCTTGTCATGTCATTTTAGCCTCCTTTAATCTAGAACAATTCCCCAGCCTTTCTTTTTTCATGCCATTGACATTTTTGAAGAATACTAGTCAATTATTTAATAGAATATACCTCAATTTGGACTTGTCTGAAGTTTCCTCATAACTAGGTTCAGGTTATGCATTTGCTCCATAAATGATGTATCCTTCTCAGGGCATTAAGGAACTTTGGTGGTGCAGCGTTAAGTGTTCAGCTGCTAATCAAAATGACTCTACCAGAGGCTCCATGGGAGAAAGATGTGGCACTTTGCTTCCTTAAAGATTACAGACTTGGAACACCTATGGGGCAGTTGTACTCTGTCTTATCGTGTTGCTATGAATCGGAATCGACTTGACAGCAACAGGTTTGTTTTGCTTTTTTTGATTTCTCAGTGCATTATATCTGAAGGTCCATAATGTCACTTTTCCTGTTAACTTTGATCACTTGGTTAAGGTAATTTATGCCAGACTTCTCCACTAAAATTATTATTTTCCTTCTATAATTTGTAGTTAATTTGAGAAGAGAGAATTTCAACTATTTAAATATCCTTTTCCTTATAAAACTTTCACTGACTAGTGTTAGTGCCCATTGATGATTCTTGCCTGAATTGATCATTACAATGATGGTTGCAAAATATGATTTTCTAACTCCATCGTTCCTTCTGTGTTTAATAGTTGGTCTTCTACTGGCTTTCTTCCTTTTCCATAATTTATTTATATCCATGTAAACTAACTGATTCTTGTTTTATTCAGTAGGTTATAATCTATTACTGTCAATATTTATTTTAATGCTCAAAGTGTCCAAGCATTATGAAATGTTGTAAATATCATAGTTGCTTCAAAACTCATTCATTTATGCTTCATCACAAGATAATGCATAAACTGGAAGAGCAAGAGGCTCAATATTTTTCATTTGTTCCTCCAGGTTTATTTCCACCCTCCCCACCCTGATCTATGCCCCATGAGCCTAACTACATGTACTTCCTTCATGGGCTTTCTTGTCCTGTGGTTTCCAGGTAGGCTTGGGCAATGAAGAATGCTGGCAGGAAGCTGGAGGGAGGGGGGAGAGTGAGATTAAGTATTTATTCATTAAATATCATCATTCAAGAGAATTTTATTTCTGAAGTCTTTTTGTGTATTATAAAAGTAACCAAACCAAAAAAAAAAAAAAAACAAAAAAAAAAACCAAACCCGTTGCCATCAAGTTCATTCCAACTCATAGCAACACATACTTATTATAAAAATTCAAACATTACAGACATATATTGCTTAGAAAGTAAAAATTCCCTATAATCTCACCCCAAAGAGATATGATTGGTAACATTTTGGGGGATTTTAAAAGAAAAGTATATGGAGCCTTAATCCCACTAGCAAATAGCATAATATTTACAATAACATAATATTTGTAAATTAGAAATAAAATATAATAGTTATAATAATATAAACAATCCCAATAGCAACATATTTTGTTTATTTATAATCTTATAAACATATTTATTTTTTGTATAGTCATATAGTCATAACCACAGAGTGGTTAAAATCTTTGGCTGCTAACCAAATGTCAGCAGTTTGAATCCATCAGCTGCTCCTTGGGAACCTGTGGGGTCGCCCTACTCTGTCCTATATGGTCGCTATGAGTTGGAATCGATTTGACAGCAACGGGTTTGGTTTAGAATGTACCTGTGCTTTCTGCTTTTCTGATTAACGCTGTTTCTGAATTGATTCTGATTCTGATCTAATTCTTTTAATATTTGACTTGATACTCGGTGGAGTAAATTTATTTGACATTGGAGTCATTACCAGAAACACAAAATACTAAATCAACTTTTCAGCCATGATGAAAAAGTATATAAGCAGCCGAGCCACCATGAGTTACAGAAACTAAGGATGAAAAGACAGATCAAATTATGTTCCTCAGTTCCCTGCCAGTAAGGAATTGTTTCCTCTGGTAGGTTCCTGAATCCAGTCCAAGCTTAACTGATTCCAGAGGAACTTTGTAGTATTTCAACTATTTGAAGGGGCGCTAGGCATCTTTTCTACTAAAAATGAGAGAAAATTCAATTTTTACTCCTCCTCTCTGATACGATGTGTTGGGGTGTGTGTGGGGGGGGGGGGGGGAGTGTAACAGACATCTCTTTTTGTGTATGCTCCCCGTCAATTTTTATGTTTAAACAAACTGCATTTGTGTGCAATTCACATGGACTAGTTTTGATGTGTGCTGAAAGATTTGTGATTATTTAGTTAAGTATTCTCTTGTTATAGCGTTGTCGGCTGAGGTGGTAATGTTCTCTCTCCCATTTAGAGAGGAGAAAATGAAGGTGTGGAGCGTCCAATGGAACATGAAGCTGATAGCCCCAGGTCCTAGATTTCAACTCCTGCTGTAGCTCAAGAAATCATGGTGCTCCTCTAATCTAGTTTCTAAGGCAAGTATTTATAATCTTACTCATAATTGGAGCAAATCTTACACGAACACAATACAAACACAAAGGGAATTTTAAAGAGCCCGGCCTGGAATTAAGACTACTTCATATGTGGCTGCCATATTTTTTATGGGGCAAGAGAGCTGACAAAAATTTTGTTTGTCTGTTTTGTTGCCTAATCGGAGCCTTACTTTTATATGAAAAGCTTTACATAGTGTACAAAATAAAAGTGAATTGCAGAACATTGACTGGATTAACTTTGTTGAAAATATTGAAATGAAAAGAAAGGAATCAGGATTGCCTCAGAATATCTAGGACTTGTGGTTAAGACACCTAGAGCAAAATAAGAAATGTTTCTGATGTTTATTTTCTGAAGTAAAGAGCACTGTCAATCTCCAAGTGTCACATTTAACTGCAAAGCATCAATCAGCCACTGCTGTGCAGCCCCGGTGCCTCCTCTCCAGGTCTTGGTGTAGGGCACTCACAGACTCACCTAACACCCTGTACCCTTCCTCCTGGCTCAGCTGAATCCTAAGTTGCAGATGGCTGTGTTAATACAGCGGCAGATTGGACTTAGAGACGTGTGGTCAATCTTATAATATATTAATAAAAATGAATATTTTGAATTCAAAAGACAGAATTAATAGCCTCGTTGGAAATCTTTGCTGGCAATTTAGTGAAGATTCGAATGATAAACCTTTATGTTGTCCACAGCGTTCCAAGGATTCTTTTGGTCTTTCCTTAAAACAGCCAGTAAGTCAATCCATTGCTTTTAGGATGGGACCAGAGTTCTAACATGAGCCATATGTCTCTGCCGGGCCTGGCTGCTTCCCACACCTCCATCCTCATCTTGTCCTAAGTTCCCACTCATTTCTGGTGCTCTAGCAGAGTTAGCTTGTTTTTGGTTCTCTGAAGGCTCCATACCTCTTCCTGCCAGTACTTCTGCAGGAAAGCTCATGTCCTACACCTCTGCCTCAGATCTCAGTGGAGACATTCTTTCCTTCCTTGGTTTCCTATGGTTCAAATACCTTAGACTCTTGGGTTTCTTACTGAATTGTGTTAGATTTCCTTGAATAAATGTTTCTTCATTTGCTGTTTTTCCATAGGATCATTTCCTGTGGCTTTAAATGGTTGTTTTAAAAATAATTTTCCCAGATCCACTGGGGAGCAGATCATGTGGGAATTTACATTCATGTGGAAAGTCAAAGTCAATTCCTATACATACATATATATATATAGCTTTTCAAACTGTTTTTAGAAGAAGAGTTTTCAGCATGTTCTCTGCAATATTTTGGAAACTGGAACCCTATAACTGTAGAAAGCTGCAGAGTCATGTAAACTTAAATTGATATATAAGAGTTCTCAGTTAATGGCAATTAACTCCCTATGAGTATTCATTTATTCATATACAGATATGTTCTTACAACTACTGGTTATATAAATGGATGTATTTTATCATAGTGGTTGATACAAACATCACTCAGGAGAAACTTTGAAAAACAGACTTAGACATTTCATCATAGGTGGCATTTTATAATCGTATTGGAAGAAGCAATTGAAGAATGCTATGGTGATCAGAAGGTTGAAATCTTTGAGTTGGAAGAGATCTTATTTTTGCATCCCAAGCATAATTTTTTCTTTCTTCAGGTAATAACACCTTGATTTGGCTTTGAGAAGTGACCCCAATCCCATTTTCAACTCATGTGGACCAGATGGGCCTCACTCTCTCCCAACTCAAGTTCTTGAGATTGGCAGATCGGCCAGACATGCCAATTCAAGCATGACACCCTTGGCCGCAGTGATTGCCATATGGCTTAGATGTGGACAATGATGGTGGTTGTTATTGTTGATTGTGTGCCTTTGTGTGTGTGTGCACACATGAGTGTGTTTTTCACTGAGATTTATATAAACCTGGGAATTTGTGCTGGAATTGTACAGAAAGAGATGCTGTCTTTATTTTGCGACTGTTTAGATAAGAAAATGTAAACCTGAAGATTCCAGACATTGGCTACCACTTGGGAAAATCTGTTTGAGAATGCACTCAGCAAAGAAGGTGAAGCTGAGATATTATATTGGCACTTGATATGATATAGTGATGCCTAATGGCAGCAAAATTATAAGCTTATCAGTTACATGAGGAAATACATTTCAACCCCACTCCTGGTCCACTCCTCTCCACCTGCCTTTCAACTGAGTCAGTTTGAGTGAGACTTCTGTCACTAAAGGTTAACTAAAAAGTTCCTGAGAAATGCATGTATTGACATAAATTTTCCAAAAATGTGTAAATTATATATCTCACCAAACTTAAGCATTAAAAAAAAAGAAAAAAAAAACTTGTTGCTGTTGAGTGGATTCCAGCTCATAATGCCCCTGTAGGGTTTCCGAGGAGCGACTGGTGGATTTGAACTGCCAACCTTTCAGTTAGCAGTCATAGCTCTTAACCACTGAGCGACCAGGACGTTGGGTGATTACATTTCTCATTTTCACAAATTAGCCGGTTTGTTTCCTTTTTTTTTTTTTTTTTAATTGTACTTTAGATGAAGGTTTACAGAACCAACCAACTTCTCATTAAACAGTTAGTACACATATTGTTTAATGACATTGGTTAACAACTCCATAATATGTCAACTCCTTCCCTTCTCAACTTTGGATTCGCTATTACCAGCTCTCCTGTTCCCTCCTTCCTTCCCTTTAGTCTCATTTTGTTTTATGGGCCTGTCTAATCTTTGGCTGAAGGGTGAACCGCGGGAGTGACTTCATTACTGAGCTAAAAGGGTATCTGGGGGCCGTACTCTTGAGGTTTCTTCAGTTTCTGTCAGGCCAGTAAGTCTGGTCTTTTTTTTGTGAGTTAGAATTTTGTTCTCCATTTTTCTTCAGCTCTGTCTGGGACCCTCTATTGTGATCCCTGTCAGAGCAGTTAGTGGTGGTAGCCGGCCAGCATTTAATTGTACTGGACTCAGTCTGGCGGAGTCTGTGGTAGTTGTGGTCCATTAGTCCTTTGGACTAATCTTTCCCTTGTGTCTTTAGTTTTCTTCATTCTCCCTTGCACCCGAAGGGGTGAGACCAGTGGAGTATCTTAGATGGCTGCTCTCAGGCTTTTAAGACCCCAGACGCTACTCACCAAAGTAGAATGTAGAACATTTTCTTTATAAACTATGTTATGCCAAATAAGCTTAGATTTTCCCTAAGACCATGGTCCCCACAGCCCTCAGCCCAGCAATTGGGTCCCTCAGGGAGTTCGGATGTGTCTATGGAGCTTCCATGACCTTGCCTTGCACAAGCTGTGCTTAACCAGTTTCTTCTGACTTCCTTAAATATGTCAATTACTAGTTTTCCTGAAGGTGTTACAGGTTATTCAGTTAGGATTTTGAGAAGGATCAGGTGTGATGGTACTTAGAGGCCAATGTTTTGTTTGTTTGCTAGTGTCTGTATTTTCCAGGCAGAACCTCGGCCGATTCACATTTGTGCAGGGAAAGCATGTGGTTCATAAAACTAGATACTTTAGGTAGTTCCTAGGAGCACCCAGTTACAAAGACCCCTTGTCAGCATGTCTGTTGCCCTCTAACAGCAGAAGTCAAGAATAACCTAAGCCTTCTCTTGAGCCTTCATTACCACCAAGAACTCCAAACACATACACCTGAGGGAACCAAGAGAAAAAATCTGAGTCAGAGCTCCACAGAGCAGCAAGCATATTTTGAACAAGCTCCAGAGTTTTCTCCTCTAGGGATTATTGAAAAATGAGACAAACTTCAGACTTAGAGTCTACAATGGAATTATTTTAAGGCGTCTTGATTTTGTGCATTGTACTTGCCTGTACTTCTGAAGTTTTGGGAGCATGAGTGTAAGGGAGTGGGGATTTTGGATTTGCAGGGACTCAACACACATCAGTGCAATGACAGGGAGAAGGTGACCGTTAACATTAGAGGGTTAGAAGTGCAAGTACCAGTGCTGCAGGCTCTCGTTGATGGGAATTCTAGGGAACTGGGCCACACGGAAGTAAGGCTGGGCCCAGCTGGAATGACTTACTCTCTCCTCCAAGAAAGCATAAGAAGTGGGAGGACTTGGGCTCAGGGGAGTCTAGACAGCTAAAAAAGCTGTTTGTGAGTAACTGATCATTTTTGTCACAGTGGGGAAGGAATTTGCCAAATTAGGAAATGGGAGAAAGAAGAGGACAAAACAACCTTTAGGAGTTTTAATCTCCCCCTCCTCCCTCAGTGGGATAATTCTTTTCTAGTTTGGTGTGGAATCTTGGATACAGCCCATTTGTCGTTACTGTTCTAGGCTTTCTTTTTCTTTCTCTCTTTTGTTCCTGGAAACCCTCCCTGGGGCCTCAGTTATTACTTCAGTATGAGGAATATTTTCTCCTGTTTATTTAGAACAGGCCACCTGCTTCTCATGTAGTTCCCTAAACCTCCAACTACTCCCCACCTCAGAACCCTCCCTGTGTATATTTGCATGTCAAGATATCTATGCTGAACTTGTAGCAAGTAGGCTCCTTAGAGGCAGATGAGCAAGAGATCAAAAGTTTAAATTGGTTCACAAAGGTTTTATTGCTTCACGATTTTCTGAGTTCTGCAGGGAAGGATATTTAGGGACAATAAAAGAAACAGCTGAAATTTTAAACAGTGAGATCTAAGTCTCAACATAAACACCTTTAAAAATCAATGAAAGATTAGCTTTTAATAAATTAGAAGCAGAGCTTGAGTCTTTCCTTTTACGGTAGAATCTATACTAGGTTCACCAAATCTTTTTAAATGGCACCTTTTGTTTACATTTTTAATCTGCTTAGCAAAATATTTCTTTGAGATCCTGTAAAGGTAAACTTCAACCTAGTCTAGGGTAAATGGTTACCAATTCTATTAATGGAATTGAAATTAACAAGCCTTTTTTTTTTTCTTTTTATGGTGGAGCCCTTTCTCCCCCCCCCGCCCCGTCTTTTCAAATTACTTTTTCTTAGGACCTTTTGTTAATTACAATTTTGTTTTTTTTAGCTCTCTAATCATCTTGGTTACTTGTTCTTTTAACCCTTCTTGGGTTTTTATATTTATATTTACTCTGTAACCTACATCTTAAACTGTGATCTAGAAGGAATCTGACCAACCCTGAGCTGAGAGAGAGAATGCTTTCATAGTTTCTTCTTATTATTCTATTAATTCTCTAAGAACATGGATCATTTTTGCTACCCATAGTATAAGTACTCTAGCCTTAAATTCTTCCTTTGATTAACCCATGCAATTTCTTTCATTCTTGTATTTGGATGATTTATTTCTGTTTCCTAAATACTACTTTATAGTCATCATTTATAGGGCAGTGATTGAAGCACTCAGCTGCTAACCAAAAGGTTGGCGATTGGAACCCACCCGCTGCTCTGTGGAAGAAAGATGTGGCAGTCTGTTTCCGTAAAGATTTACTCCTTGGAAACCCTATGGAGCAGTTCTACTCTGTCCTATAGGGTCGCTGTGAGTCGGAATCGACTCGACCGCACTGGGGAACATTTTCCTGATAGTGCTTTCTGACAATATTTCCAATGTATTTATCGGTACCCTCCTAAACCTCTATTAGTCCTCTAAGGAAGAAGGAATGGGAAAGCGGGGTGGGGAGGTGGGGGGATGGGAGCGGAAATCCTTAGTAGAGTCAGATACATGGACAAGCACTCCCTCCTGTCTGCCAGTGTTCTAGAGGGGGATTAGATTCATTTGACAGGAAGAGTCTGTGTGAGCAGAACCTGCCCTGCATTTTCCTGCCAGACAAATTGTCATTAAACAATGCTTTCATTACATCACTCTTTTGCTCAAAATCCTAATAGATTCCTTTCTGAATCAAGGTGAAATTCCTGTTTGACTTTTGGGGCTTTTACTAATCCAGTAGCACTTTGCAGGCTCTAAGATGCCTCTTCTCTCTTCACATACCCCGTCCGTTAGGCTCTGGTCCCCTCCATCTCTTTTCTTTCTTCAGGCTGATCCTCATGTGAGAAGAGGTCTCCTCTGTTTATCTTGCCTAACCTCACTTTTTCTTCTGGATTTTACGTACGATTTTATTTATAAATACTTTTAGACTTTAATATAGTTGCAAAAATAGTATATTACGCTCCTGAATATCCTTCATCACTTTCGCCTAATGACAACATCTTATGTAACCATAGCATAATTATCTAAACTAGGAAATAAATTAATTTATGGGTATTATTCAAGTGTTGCTTGTTGACCCACTAATGTCTTTTTTGTTTGTTTCTTGCTCAGTGACCAATCCAGGATCCTTCATTCATTTAGATGTCATGTCTCTTTAGTTTCTTCCAAACTCATACAATTTCTCCATCTTTTTTTTTTTTTTTTTCATGACTTTGACACTTTTAAGGAGCACTGGTCAGTTATTTTTAGAATGTCCCTAGATTTGAATTTTCCTGATATTTCCTTCTTATCGTATTGCCGTTGTGCATGTTTGACAAAAATACTGCAGACGTGGAGTTGTGCCCTTCTCAGCGTGTCTTATCAGGAGGTACATGAAGTTCGTGTGTCTTAATAACAGTGATATTAATTTTGCTCACTTGGGCAAGGTGGTCTCTGCCAGTTTTTTTTCTAGTATCAAGTTACTGTTTCCCTTTCTGTAATTATTAAGTATCTTGTGAGGAGTTACTTTTTTATATTATGCAAATATTGTTTCTCCTTATACTTTCGCTCCCTAATTTTAGAATCCAAAGGTGACGTTTGTCTGCAACAGTTATTACTGTAGTGTTTGTCAGATGATGAGTTTTGATTGCCACCATTTCCTCTACATGTATTGATTGGAATTCTACCACTGAGAAGAGGTATCCCATATCTCCCATTTTTTTTTTCCCTAGTTATTTATTGATATTGGTATAAACTCAGCCCTAGTGGCACAGCAGCTAAGAACTCGGTTGGCAGTTTGAATCCATGAGCCGCTCCTTGGAAACCCTATGGGGCAGTTCTACTCTGTCCTATAGTTTCGCTATGAGTCGGAATCAACTTGAAGGCAACGTCTTTTTTTAATTGTTTGTTTGTTTGTTTTACTATAAACTCATGGATTCCTATTTTATTCTATGGTTATAATCCATTATTGTGATTATTTGTTTTTGTTCAAATTGTCCCAGATTTGGTCTCTCGGAGTTCCTTCACATTGGCTCCTGTGCCTACCCATTTCTGAAGTCTTGCTTTGTTCTGCTCAGTGAAGCTTTCCCTGATGACTTTGCTCCTCATTTTGTTGTCCCTTCCTGAAATCCTATTATACTCTGTAGTTAGTAACACATTCCAGTGCTTGCTTTTGTATAATTTTACATTCATCTCAACTATTCTCTATTACTTAACCTCATATCCCAAACTGGAGATGGATTCTTCGATTTCCATTTTACTCTAAAGATAAAGAATTGACTTTCAGGATTAAGGGTAAGGTATGCTAGTTTGCTTAATTTATTGATTTATGAAATAATGGCTTTATTCACTCAATATTCAACATTCTGTGGCTCTTTTTGAGGAATTTGCAAACTGAATGTCTGGTGTTCTTTTTTTTAATATAGCAAGTCTCTACTTTCTTCTGGAATAAATTTCTAAGCACCTGGGTTTTTACATATTAAATACTAAGTACTACTGACAATGCTTGCTTGTCTTTAAATTTCCTACTAACTTTAATCAAATATACCAAGCAGCTTTTTACCAACATTCTCAAGGCTTTAATTATAAGAGCATATCAGTACACAGAAACAATTACTAGTTCCTTCCTGTGACAGGGTGGAGTGAGTGCATCTGGATAAATGTTTGCTGGAGGATTAAACCAAAGGGAGCCAATTTTCATCTAAATTTTTTGAGTAAATGCATTTATGAACAGCTTTTGCCAACTTCATTTTAGATTCAATTCATGAACACATATATACCAGCAATAACTCGATTCAGGGCAGGGATTGTTTGCAAATCTATTATATACCTGCCATGAAGTTGATTAAGAAATGAATAGCATCAATCATTATTGCATATGCTAAAAATTCAAGTTAAACTGGGGGTGCTTTTTGTTGCATTTTTGGAAAACAGGCCACCTAAATGGAAGACTTGCACATTGCAAAACTCTAAAACATTTTGCCTAACTTTTTGCAAAGAAGTAGTCACACTTGGAATCAATAGAATTAAAGAGATTACTTGTCACACATGGTCAAAAGTTTCTTTATAGGGATGCATATATCCATAAACTCTTGAAAATGTAGCTAACATTCTGTGACTTAATAGACAGAACCTCTCTGAGGGTAGAAGAGCACTTTTTCAACTTCCGATAGCCATGTTTTTCTTTTCCTATATGTTGTTGTTGTTTTCAGGTGCTGCCAATTCGGTTCTGGCTCATAGCAACACTATGTACAACAGGAAAAAACACTGCCCCGTCCTGTGCCAACCTCATAATCATCGTTATGCTTGAGTCCATTGTTGCAATCACTGTGTCAATCCATCTCGTTGAGGGTCTTCCTCTTTTTCTATGACCATCTACTTTTCCTATATGGCTACCATAAATTAAGTGTTTAGTATGTGTCAAGAATTATACTAAAATTTATCTGAAAATTCTACGTGATAATTATTTTCTGTGGACGAAAGGTGCTGTTGAATGGAAGGAAATTCGTATGTTGAGCACTTGATGGATTAGGCTATACAATTTTGGGAATCACAGCTGGGGACAGCTGAGTTGTCCTGCTGAATTCGATGTTCCAAAGACAATCTTGGAGGAAGAAAAGAGCCATCAACTAGTAGATGTGAGACTGAAATCTGCAAAGGGGAAAGAAGAGTCAAGAGACCTCCAAGGCAAGTATAAAGAAAAAAAAAAAAAACAACAACAACAACAAACAACTCCAAACCCCCAAACAACAACAAAACCAAAAAAAGTCAGAAAATAGGAATGTATGATGTGACTTTGTTTGCTGTGGGGTATGCTATTTATACCCTATCTGATAACCAGCATCTCTTCAGCAAACACTTCAGGTGATTGGAGTTTTGATTGTTTTCTTTTATGAAAATATGAGAATTCATATTTGAGAGCAATTGTCCAAGAGGTAGAAGAGACCATGAGAAGGGAAATTTTCCTCTTCCCATTTTCTAGACACCTTGGAAATGATTTTAAACTTCTAGGGGATGTGAAATTGTGTAACTGAGCTAATCTTACTTCATTTCTAAGGATTGAGGGAACATACACTAGCTAATATCTCATTTAATCCATACAGCATTACATAGTTAGGCGTATCGTCCCTATTTCGCACATAAAAAATGGAAACTTAGAAGAGTTATGTATAGCAAGTAGCTGAGCTAGGATTTGAACTCAGGCTGTTTGACTACAAAGCCACTCTGTTTTTTTTAATTTCTAGGACTTAGAATACAGTAGGTGTCCCTAGGTGACTCAATCAGTTAAGTGCTCAACTACTAGCCAAAAGGTTGGCGGTTCAAACCCACTCACAGGCACCTCGGGAGATGGGCCTGGAAATCTGCTTCCAAAAGATCATATCCTTGGAAATCGTATGGAGCAGTTTTACTCTGCACACATGGGGTCACTATGAGTCAGAATCTATGTGATGGCAGCTAACAACAACAGTACATAGTAAGTTCTCAATAAATGTGAATACAGATGTATAAGAAACAGGTTGAGGGCCTTTTATAAACAGAACATTTTACTGCTGGTAACAGGGGTGGTGAGAGGCACAAGATGACAGTTCTCAAACTTTTGCACACATTAATTCATTTATACTTCAGAGCAGTCCTATGTGGTGATTGATTCAGAGGGGTGAAGTAACATGCCAAGGTTACAGGGCTATAGATGGTAGACCAGGCATCTGAATGATGGAAGCCTACCTACAGAATCTGTGTTCTTAATGCAGTATATATTCTGCTCTTGAGAGACCTACTTCCATTTGACTGAGGGCAGTAATTGGCAAGTGAGTTGCTGTAAATGAATAATCCCAATATATGCTCTGTTGTTGTTAGTTGACATTGAGTCAGTTTCGACTCATAGCAACCCCAAATGACAGAGTAGAATTGCCCCATAGGGTTTTGTAGGCTGTAATCTTTATGGGAGCATATCATCAGGTCTTTCTTGTTTGGAGCCCTAGTTGGGTTTGAACTGCCAACCTTTTGGTTAGCAGCTTAGCACTTAACCATTGTGCCACCAGGCTCCTTAACGTATGTGCTAGTTAGTAGTCAAATGGAACTATTAGTAGAAGAAAGTCTATTCGTGTCCACCTAGAATGATATATAAGTAAGTTCCCTGCAGCTCAGGTAGACTCAGGGAAGTATTCCTTATATCTCTCCCTCTATTTGTAAAGTTCACCTCTCCCTAGCCACACTGGCTTCATTCATAATAAGATTATGAACCATGGTGATGTTACGTCTAGCTAGGAGAATTACTCCTTAACTGACTCTATTTCTGTTTAGCAGAAGGAAAGAACAGCTCCCCTAAAAGTCTTTTTCCAGCACACTCCCCTAAATTTGAGATGTGAGAAAAAGATACAAAATACCCCACCCTTGCTACTGAGGTGGATAAATCCCAGCTGTCGGGGTAAAACCCTTTTACTTTTGAATCCAAGTCTCGCATGGATGTGTATTCCAACTGGTCTTTCTTCCATTCTCAGTCCTATTTCCTTACGAGTGTGTCAGCTCACACAAAGATTCTCTTTCGAGTGAGCTGGCAGGACCCTGAGTTCACTGCTGGCTCTTCTCAGTAACAGCTTTTGCAATCAGGACTTTGGCAAGGAGATCTACTGCTCCTCCTTAATTCCAGCCTGGACAGACTGTGCAAGGACTTGTCTGTAGAGGATAATAGACAATCACTTCTATAGAAAAAGATGGGTGGCTTTTAAGGAGTCGATTAACACCAAATGATATTGCTTCAAACAATGGTGGGAAGGGTGTTGGTAATGGTAAAAGCATAAGCCGTTGATGTTTGCTTATTTTACTTGGCTGCTGTCACAAGCAATAAAACTTGTCGTTTGTGTGACTGCTTGGCATTGTCATAGGTAAGAACTGGAAAGCTTGAGTTCTTTTCCTAGCTCTTCCCTTGAGTTACCACCTAAGCAAAGCACTTAACCACACTGTGTCTCCTTTTCTTCACTTTTCTAAGAGGGTGAAAATGTCACCCTTACTTGGACACTTCTGTTCTATGTTTCCTATTGTGACCTTAACTACATTGCAAAAAGGGGGCTCTAGATTGTGATGTAAAACTGGAAACTAGCGAAGACTGGCACTGGTGAGAGAGCTCTCTAACTCAATGACATTAGTGTCTAAACTGGACTATTAGCATTGAATTTGGCCATCCCCAACAGATGGAAGCCTGGATCTTTCAAGAATAGGGGGAGCTCTGAAATCATCTCTTCCACTCACTGCACAAATGGTATCAGCACACCATTGTGCGGTCCATCTGGTCAACTCTTAGGCCTAAGCAGCTCTTTCTCCTTGGGGAGAAAAAGAAATACTAAAAGCACAAGCAGTTTGGAATAGATCACTCATTCATGCAGCTTATAAATACATATGTGAAACTGCCTGCACAGATTCTGGTTGGATTAGGAAGTGTTCATTGTGGAATGCTGTTACTTGAGGAATGCTGCTACATCTGCTCCCTTCCATTTTAGAATGTTGTCCTTATAATAGTTCCCCTCAACCCAGTTGGATGCTATGCGGGAATGATTCTGAGCGTTGTTGCAGAGGGAAGCAAGTAGAGGCTTTAAGCACACACAAAATGACTACACACTCTTCCTATCTTCAAGTGGCCATCACAACAGTGCATCACACATGTAGACTTAAAACTAAAATCAAGCTAGTTGCTGTCTAGTTGATTCTTATTCAAAGCTACCCCATGTGTGTCAGAGTAGACTGTGCTCCATAGGGTTTTCCAGAGCTAATTTTTTAGAGGTAGACCACCAGGGCCTCTTCTGAGGTACTTCTGAGTTGACTCAAACTGCCAACTTTTTGGTTAGCAGCTGAGAGTGTTCACTGTACCACACAGGAACTCGAGAGTGGCCTCTCAGGCATAGAGCAAGCTTGTCCCACAGGTCCCCTGTTTTCATTTCGTAGAAGAGATATAAGACTCATTACGAATTACGCTGAAGCTGCTGGTATTGATATAGCTGCTAATGATGATAAGAAAGTAGAATGTAATGGAGTTCATTAAAAGTTAATATATATACTTACATGGAACCACACATATATATCTGTGATATGTCTTATCTTTTAATGTATACTACATCCCTGTTGATGTCAAGTCGGTTCTGACTTATAGCGACCCTATAGGACAGAGAGTTTCCAAGGCTGTAATCTTTATGGAAGCAAACTGCCACATCTTTCTCCCACAGGGTGGCTGGTGGGTTTGAATTGCCAATCTTTCAGTTAGCAGCCGAGCGATTAACCACTGCGCCATCAGGGCTCCTTAAATACTACATAGTATATTGAATTATATTAAGTCATTTATATACATCACAGTGGTGTTTTCTCATTATGTATAAGATACATTAGAAAATGAAAAGAGAACTTTTAAAATGGACACTGTTCTTACTAACAAATCCATTACTTGGGTTTCAAGAGTAAAAGTTCTGAGAATGTTAACATGTTCGCTCTGTGACTTTCTTGTGTAGTTATGGTCTAAAGACTTTTTAAGAAAAGCATTTGCAGCATTAGTCACCCTTCCTTCATGAGGAAAGTAATGCTCCTTCAAAATATTATTTCTTTAAAGAAACAATGTTTTATAGTTAGATTATCTGCTGGCTCTAAGAGTGGGATCCAGTTAAAGTAACGCCTCTCAATGCCAATACCAGCTGTCACGGTCCTGTGCAAAGTTCTCAGCTGCTGGCAGAAATCAAGGCAGCTTGTTTTGTATATGAGCTGAAGAGCTGCTGGCAGAATATATTTAAATCTGTAAAACAGCAATCTTTTGTCCATCCTGTTTTATTTTGCTTTGGTTTCCATATTCTATGAGAACCAAAAAAAAAAAAAAAAAACCCTTTGCCTTCCAGTCGATTCTGACTCAGAGTGACCCTACAGGACAGAGTAGAACTGCCCCATAGGGTTTCCAAGAAGCAGCTGGTGGAGTGGAACTGCCAACTTTTTGATTAGCAGCCATAGTTCTTAACCACTTTGCCACCAGGGTTCTATATTCTATGGGGTGGTGAGGGGGTGGGGGCGACAGAAGATAAACATCATTTTCTTGTATTTTGCTTATTCAAGTCCACCAGGTGACTTTCTGGAATCTTGGATGAGTTTGTTTTTCCTCTTGACCTTTCTAGAAGCTCAAGGATTCTAACCCAAGCTTTATCACATGGTGAGATCAGTAAGTATTACTAGTGCAGTGAGGTATACAGTCACTACACTACCTATTTAAACTCCAATTAGTTACAATTTTAGTTATTGAGCGTCATTAAATAAGCATCCCCTGGCCTGAGCATCTAACACCTCAAAGTTATGCAAATGCTGGTTCATGAATTCTGATAAATGTCTACGAATAGTTTTGGACATAGGACACTGTTTTTTAATCAGTATGAGAGCCTCTCAAGGATAGCTAACTAAAGTCAGGCATAAATATTTAAAACAACGCTTTTTTTTTTTTCATTGACAACTGGGAAAAGAAAATATGCAAAATGTGGCTATTGGCAGGGCCTGTTGTAAATGTTAAGAACAGCCTTTCTAGGTGATGGTCTGGGCATAAAGTGCTATTAGTACTGTAGGACAGGCATACTAGGCACACCCATCTCCTCAGGAGCTATTGCTCAAAGATATTACATGAACTGACTAATAATACATGAGGGCCCATAGGCGCTGAGTTAAGTGGTCAATGTGGAAGAGACAAAGTTTCAGGATAGAACTTCTGACCTTGAGAAATGAACAACCTTAATGGTTCAAGACCTGGAAACAGTTTTGGAACTGGGAGATCAGCAGGAGTTGAGGAGTTAAGTATAGAGGATCAAGGTACCAGCACAAAGAGGACCATGATTCATATTAATGCCAGCAAAGAAACTTTAACGGCCTCTTGTCAGGACAGGAGATACTCCCAAGTTCATGAGCCTCAGAGCCTGCAAAGAGGCCATATTATGTTGTAGAAATCAATGCAGTCCCTATTTCATTCACAGTAAAGATGGGTGGATTATCTTCCTGGTCTCTTAACTAGTTCCTTAGAAACCAATTAACTCAGCTAAATTTTTCATTACTAACAATCTTATTTCTAATTTTTCAACGTCTTATCTTACAAACCAACTTAAATATTTAGACAACTAGATACTACAATGCTTCCCTCAAACACAGGCTGAATGCCTGCTTTCAAATAAAGTCGTGGAGGTGTAGAGACAGAAGAAAATTTAGAGATTCATTATAAATGATAGACTTTGAGTCAGTATTTGCATAATACATTTAATAACCTGAATATTTTAGGTAAAAGTGACATTCTTGGCTTTTATTATGCAAATAAAATAAAATTGCCTCAATCCTCTATTTCACTGTGTGCAGCATATCTTACTTATTATTTGGTCAGGTGGTACAAATTTAATTATTTTAATCTGGTGTCTTAAATCAATAATTTTTATCATTTCTTTTGTTCCTTTTCCAGTGGTGTTATCTTTTAGAATTGAGACATGTTTTAGAAAATTGTTTTATTGAAAGCACAAAGGGAAAGAAATAAGTGAATATAAAGCAAACATCAACCTACGTAGGATAATTATCAAGAAAATAAACATAGCCGAATGTACAGCTATCCTAGAAATCCCTTCATAAACCACAGTATTGTCTCACATAAATTTAATAGGAACCAATCAATTTGTTCTCATTATTATTTAATGTCCATACACTGTGAAAGTGTACACATGACTCTACTAAATGTAATTGTGTCTAGAAACCAATAAAATTGGGCTCATTTAGCATATAATTCCCAGGAGGATTATTACCCATGGATATATCATCAGTACAATGATCCTGATATATAGATAAGATTACATCAGATAACTGCATGTAATTTATATGATGAATTATAATTTAATATGTTTATGGTATCTCTTGAAATTGTTGGCCAAGATTTTCATAGGAGTTCACATAGTTTAACTTCCAAAACTCTCCCCCACCCCCTGCCCGCCCCACTCCCAGTGACAAACAAAAGGATTAGGCATTTGGATTAATTGTAACTTCCAAAAGCAACCTAATAAATTATTAAAGCCTACTCTCAAAAGCGCTTCCCTGGCATTGTAATTTTACAAATAGTGGTGAAATGGAAAGAGGAGGAAGTTTCAACAGCTTGGAAAGACATACTGTTTGCCTTTTCTTAAATGACAGAATTAATAAAAAAGCTATATGTAAAGGCTTATTATATTAACCAGCTGAAAGTTGCAGAGACATAACACTCAACTTGAAAATTATCTTGAAGCTGCTGAGAATGACAAATGCTTCAACATGAATGACTACTTAACTTTTATAAAATTCAAAAGATCTTGAGAGCTCAGTTTTTTCTAACTCTTTCTCATCAGAGTGGACTCGAGCTAAACCAGGAAAAGACTCTATCCGTTCAAATTAAGGTTGAGAAGGAGATGTCACAGAGTCCTTCAGAACCAACTGAATCATCTAACACCTGTATTGTTGAAAATATAAAACTCTTCTACTTACTCTGGACATGTGAGGAGAGAGGTTTTGAAAGAGGCCTCTCAAAATAAACTTGCCAGAATTCAACAGTGTCAAGTTAACCAGCTAGATGGAGCAAATTTTAAAGACGTTTCAGCAATAATTGTAAAAACTAAAAAGACAGAAATGTACTGCAGGTTAAGAATTTTCTGTTTAAATCCGTGTGCTGAGGTTCTGAGACAGAACACTATTTCCTTATGTCCAGGGCCCCTTTCCTTTTCTCCCTATCAATTATTCTCTCTGCGATGTTCTTCCTACACAGCATTGTTGAACCAACCCATTCTTAGTATCCCTATCCATCACAATCCCCAGCTAATATTCACGGTTACAATCCTCTATATTTTTCCGTGGTTTGAAACTATACATGTTATCATTACCTTTCTTTATAACTGAAGAAACTAGGAGTATGAATTTTATGAACAGCCAAAGGCTGAACTTGACCTCTTTGAAGCTAGACGAACCCATCAGCAAATCATAGAACCAATAATAGCAGAAAAAAAATACTGAGTCGGGAATTTGAAAATCAATGAAGTTAACTGCACTGTTTTGGGGGATGAAAACAGCAAATAAATCCCTGTTCAGTTTTATGGAATAAATCCTCTCGTTGTTTAAACAATATTTTCATTCAGTGACAACCAAATAACATTGGAATTTAAATTAAATTATGCTTAATTTACTATTTTTCAACTCAGTAGAAGTGGTTAAAAGATAAGTTTGGTTTTGGATATGAAACTGATTTTTTTCCCCTCTATACATGAGCAATCCACAGATACACAGGATAGAAGGACATCAGTTCCTGTATTTATATCCTAATGCATGGTTTCTTTTAACATTTATTTATTTTTTCTTTTCTTCTGAGCGCCTCAGATTTTAATTTTATGGGCTTCATAGCTTTTTATACAATTCAGTACTAACGGAGTCATCTGTCATTGTGGGCGTTTGAAAAGTCATTGGAAACCACCATGCCCGCTAGTCCAAGTTGGCTTCCATTATTTTTCATGTCACTGGGGCAATGAGTAGATAAGAGGCCAACTTGGTATTGAAGGAGAGAACGGGAGGTGTGTATATAGATACGTTTAAAGAAGGGGAAGTCAACAGTTTCATGGAGTTTACACCTAATATCCACGGAGCCCTGGTGGTGCAGTGGTTAAGAGCCCAGGTTGCTAACCAAAAAGTGAGCAGTTCGAACCCACCAGCTGCTCCTTGGAAACCCTATGGGGCAGTTCTACTCTGTCCTGTAGGGTCACTCTGAGTCAGAATCGACTTGACTGCAATGGTTTGGATTTTTTTTGTTTTGTTTTTCGTTATCCACAAGGAAAGGTTACATACTGAGAGAAGGGGTATTTAAGTTGATGGTGATATAATAGAGTGGTTAATAATACAGTAAAACCTTTGAAAACTGGAGCCTGTGTAAGCTAGAAACCTGTCAGAGAAGGAAAACTCAAACATTTTCTACTTAAACGAGTGACAGAAAAGTGGTAAAACTGTACCCTATCAAAGGTGGAAAACTCACGAGACCCAGAAAAACAAGGCAGTCCCAATGAGTTTTAGCTCTCACAGGTTTCACTGCATATGAAGTTAAACAGACCTGACTCATAATTCTCATTTCATGCTTTTATTAGCTGTGAGACTTTGGACAAGTCACTTAATTTCTTTAAGACTCAGTTGCCTAATCTGAGATATAGGAATAATGATAAGACTATGTTAGTTTGATTACTGTGAGTAATAAATGAGGAAAATTACCTAGGGCCTGTACAATGCTTACCAAAGCACCCAGCACTGTTGAGTTGATTCTGACTCATAGTGACCCTGTAGGACGGAGTAGAACTGCCCCATAGAGTTTCCAAGGAGGAGCTGACGGATTCAAACTGCCAACCTGTTGGTTAGCAGCTGAGCTCTTAACCACTGTGCCACCGGGGCTCCTCCTGGCACATAGTAGGTACTTAATATTTGTTACAAGACTACTGCATCTTACTGTTATGTATAGGTCTAATTTTATCTTGCTTGTACAGTTCTACTCATTAGTTAGGACAGTTTTTCCTTGGCATTTCACATGTCTTTGCTTAGCCACTTGAGAGCAGCCTGGAAAACAGTAATATAAAGATTTGTGGCTTTGATTCATTTGAAGAAGCACCGCAACAGTTGCAAACTAAATTCAAATAGGTTAATTCAATAAATGCATCCAGCTAAGCACACATCAACCTTAACTTCGTTGCAGTTTTAGAAAGGCTGAGGTGGTCTTCTCCTGTGTAAGACAAATTCTTCTACATTTGCTCTTGGATTGATTGTCTCTCTTTCCACTGGTTCTTAGTTATTCCCTGGTTTCTCTATATCATCCATGTTTCTCTCTCTAGACTCCTCCCTTTCACTCTGTGAATATGCTCAGTCCCTCCCATTAAAGCACACACACACACACACACACACACACACACACACACACACACACACAAATGTGTGTATGTGTGCCCTTCTTGGGAAGGGGGAGGGAGGGAGTGGAAACCCTTGAATATATATTCTATGGCTGGATAATATATATTTTATATATCATATATATAATTTAAATGATATAATATTAATATTTTACTATTAATAGATTAGGTATAATATAATGTTATATGTAGGATATATGAAAAAGTTTTTCTCTCCTGTGTTTTTCTTCTTTACTTTGACGAGTAGGTTTGTTAACTTTCTTTGTGGTTACCTTGAAATTTACCCCTATCTCCCTAAGTTTAAATCAGTCTTTTGTTACTTGATAATGCCTTGACTTTCCCTCCTTCTGAAAGTTCTATACTTACACCATTTATTCCTCTTTTATTATTCTGACTTTGTTGTCATTTACAGATTGACCTCTCTGGTTCCCTGTTGTAAATTTTCTAGTTTTGTTTTATCCTTGAGAGTTTATTATCTAGGTTGGTATCTGGCTGATGCTGTCTTATGTGCTAGATTCAGGTTGTTGTCTGATGTTGTTGGTTCTCTAATCAAAGGACTCCCTTTAATAATTCTGTTAAGTTTGGTTTGGTTTTTACATAGTCCCTTAATTTCTGTTTATCTGGAAATATCCTAATTTTGCCATCATATTTCAGTGAGAGTTTGGCAGGATATGTTATTCTTGGTTGGCAGTTTTTTTCTTTCAAAATTGTATATATGTCATCCCATAGCCTTCTTGCCTGCATGGTTTCTGCTGAGTAATCAGAACTTAGTCTTATTGTTTCCCCTTTGTATGTGACTTTTCGTTTTTCTTAAGCTGCTGTCAGGATTGTTTATTTGTCTTTGGTTTTAGTGAGTGTGATTACGGTATGTCTTGTTTTTATTTTGGGGTCTATCCTATATGGGGTTCCTTAAGCTTCTTGAATGGTCAGGTTTTTGTTTTTCATGATATTAGGGAAGTTTTTTCTCAGCAAATCTTTAATGATCCTCTCTGTGTTTTCTGTTTTCTCCCTCTGTTATGGAACTCCAATCACAAGCAAATTTTTGCTTTTGACTGTATTGCATATTGTTCTCAGGGTTTCTTCATTGTTCTTTATTCTTTTCTCTGATTTTTCTCAAACAAAGTGGTATCCAAGGATTTGTCTTCAATTTTACTGATCCTATCTTCCATTATTTCAAATTTGCTCCTAAAACCTCCTATTGCACTGTCCATTTCTGAAATCTTGTTGCTTATCTTTTGGATTTCTAATTGCTGTTTTTGTATGATTTCTAGTTGTTTATTTATTTTGACATTTTGTTCCTGTATTATTTTCCTGAATTCTTCCATTGTTTTGTTTGTTTTTCCATGATTTTGTCTGCATTTTCCTCTATCTGTTGGAGAACACTGAATATTAGAGTTTTGAATTCCCTATCAGGTAGTTCCTGTGCCTTTTGTTGTAGCAGATGGTCAGTTGGTGTTTTATTTTGGGTGCTTTCTGGAGCCATCCTCTCCTGTTTTTTTAATACATTCTATATTGTCTGCTGTCTCCAGGGCATTCAGGAATCCTTTTCTTCATTTATTGATTGTAGATTTGATCATTTCATCCTGCTTTTTTGTTTTATTTGGTTATGTCTAGGCAGGCTTGCTAGGTATGTTTTTTTGCTTGCTTACCTGTTGGCATGATACTTCTCACCACCTTGTCCAGGTGGGCAGGGCTGATCACTCAGCTATGGCGGGTGCAGCAGGGGTGGAACAGTGGGAATGGAATGCTTGAGGCATGAACCGGAGGCAATGGGCAGGGTTGGGGGCAGTGCAGGGTGGGATTCGGGGACTAAATTGGTACTGCTCGGGGATGTGGCACTCAGTGCATGGTGCGGATGCAGTACAGAGCCTAGGTGGGAGTGAGAAGGAAAAGAAGAAGGGGAAAGATAAAGAAAAATAAAAAATATGGTGCTGAGGGAGCTGGCCTGTGGGAGCGATACAGATCTGGGGAGGCTGTGTACCAGAGGCTCTCCAACTGAGTGGTACAGCACAGCCTGCAAGGTGAGGGGCAGTGCACAGTGTTGGGTAGATGAAAGAAAGGAAAGTAAGGAAGGGGGAGAGAGAGAAGAAAAAAAAAAAACCAACAAAAACAATAAATAAATAAATAAAATGGGACTGAAGGAGTTGGTTGGTGACGGTGGCATAGACTCAGTGAGGCTGCACATGGTGACTCTCCAACCAAGCTGTGTAGCACAGCCCCTCTAGAAGGGGCGGAGGCAGTGCGCAGGGCTGGGTGGGTGGGAGAAAGGAAAAGAAGGAAGAGAGAAGCAACAGCAACAAAAAAAAAGAAAAAAAAAAAACCTACAAAAAAACTCAAACAGCAAGCAAACAAAAATACAAAACAAAACAAAAAAATGACGCTGAAGGGGTTGGTTGGTGACGGTGGCATAGACTCAGTGAGGCTGCACATGGTGACTCTCCAACCAAGCTGTGTAGCACAGCCCCTCTAGAAGGGGCGGAGGCAGTGCGCAGGGCTGGGTGGGTGGGAGAAAGGAAAAGAAGGAAGAGAGAAGCAACAGCAACAAAAAAAAAAGAAAAAAAAAAACCTACAAAAAAACTCAAACAGCAAGCAAACAAAAATACAAAACAAAACAAAAAAATGACGCTGAAGGGGTTGGCCAGTGGGGGTGGGGTGGACTCTGGCAGCAGTGAGCTGGTGTCTCTCCAGCTAAGCAACCATGGCCTATTGAAAAATGGTGGAGGCCTTGTACAAGGAAGAAGGGTATGGGGTGGGAAAGTGTGTATCCCTCACTACCAGGTGCTCTGACTCCTGTTGGGAGCTTCGTGAAGTTGCCTTCCCATATTCCCTGTCTGCCTTTTTTGGTGGCTGTAATCCAACATGGCTAATCTGTCCACATTAGCTGGTAGGGGACTTCCACTCCATAGCTCTCCTTGTTTTCTGTTCTCTGTCAGTTTCTTGTTCCATTTGGTGCTTGATCAAATTCTTTATTCCTTCATTTGGTGCTTAGGGTTCCAGGATTGACATTTGTACCTGTTCTACTTAGTTTTTTGGATCTTTGCTGCAGAGGGATGGCATGGTGCTTCTGTCTATAGTGCCATGTTGGCTCCACCTTCTCCTTCTATTCTATTGTACCCATTGCACTGCAATGAAAGTGTCCCCACTACCCAAAATATACCCAATGACCTCAAAAACGCTGAATTGTAAAGGAAAGTCTCCAGTACTTACTTTACAGGAGATAGCTGCTCCAATAACAATTTTTCCCACTCCGTTCTTGAAATTTTCACTTTTTTGGCTTCTATAACTCCCTCCCTCCTGGATTCCCTCCTCACTCTGAGACAATCTTTCTTGCTGCCCTTTAACCTTGGTAGTCCCTAAGTCTCTTGTTTGTGCCTCTTCTAGATCACCTTACATTGACTCCTAAATCTAGATGTGGCTTCTTTCCATGAGATTTATACTAGTAAATCCAACTTTTTCCTGGGCATCTCTTTCTCTGATGCAATACATATAAAGTTGCAGCAATCTTAAAGTTTTCTTCCTTGTTTTGCATGCTCCTATCTTCATTGATATTTCCACCTAGCATCCAATCATCCACACCAAAACCCCATCTCTTTGCTATGTAATCAGTCATTACAATTATGCTGACATTTTTATCTTCTAAATATATTTTGACTATGTCCTCTTCCATTCATTTCTGCTTTCCCTGCCTTATCAAACTAAAGAATAAATAAGTCAGTTTCCATCAAACCAATTCTAACTCACAGTGACCCCATGTGTGCAGAGTAGAGCTGCATTCCATAGCATTTTCAAGGCCATGACATTTTGGAAGAAGATCTTTGGGTCTTTCTTTTGAGGTGTCTCTAGGTGGGTTCAAACTGCCAACCTTTCAATTAGTAGCTGAGCACTTACATTTGCAATCTTTTACCTGTTGTTTACAATATCCTCCACACTAGTATCTTTGCCTTCAGTGTTGCTTCCCTAAAATTTGTCTTTCTTACTGGTTTGATCTATCCAAATTACATTATCTATTTATACTATGATTTCTCTTAATCTACAGAATGAATCTCAAATTCCTTAGAATTGTATCTATCTTAGTTACTTAGTACTGTTGTGATGGAATTACCACAGCTGAGTGGTTTTAAAGAACAGAAATTTATTTTCTGATAGTTCTGGAAGCTAAAAATCCAAATCATGGCCTTGGCTATATTGATTCCTTCTATAGAAATCTTTCTTAGTTCCTGATGACTGCCATCAACCCTTGTTGTTCCTTGGTGTAACTTTGCATCTGACTCCCCTATGTGTATGTCTTTGTGTCTATTCTATTGCTGTTTTTCTTTTTCTTTTTTTTAATTACTCAGAAATGATTAGATTTAGGACCCACCCTACACTGCTATGACCTCATTAACTTAAGAGAAAACCCTTATATCCAAACAGAGAAATATTTACAGCTACACAGGTTAGGATTTCAACATATATTTAGGGGGATACAATTCAATCCATAACAATGTTCTGGCCCTCTGCTATGAGGCCATTATTCTTGTGTTCAGTCTCATTGCCAGCCAAGAATTTATACTCTATAATTCTAAATTCCAGAAACACTAGCCAACTTACAGTTCTCTGTAAACATACTATTTCAAAACTTGGTATTCTGTGCCAGTTTTTCTTTCTTTCTTGAATATTCTTTGTCCATATTCTTTACCTTGATAAATCTTAATCACTCCTTGATACTTAGCACAGGAGTTACTCCAGGAGTTGGATTCCTGACCTGCCCTCCCACTCCACATACCCTGAAACCTTTTCTAAGCTCTTATAGTATTCAGTGGAAGCTGCAATTGAAGTCGTCTGTTGTGTACTGATTTCTGACTGAGATATTGAGAGTGGGAACATGATCGTTTCCTACTGTGTATTCTCATTGATTAATCTGGGTAGGGTCTTGATCAATAATTATTGACGTTATATGAATATTATCCAAAGAAAACATATTTGGCTTGTCCTAAAGCAGTTATCCCAGAGTAAAAATTATACAAGTGCCTCCAAAAAATATGGTATTCGTAAATCATTGTGGATATTCTTTCCCAAGTCTTTTTTTTTTTTTTTCCTTATTCTTGTTTATTCCTCCTCCTATTTTTTTTTTTTTTTTTCCTAAGTAGCAAGAACAATGTACTGATTGGGAAATTCTTAGATTATTCATGGCGTTGTAAGAATATATAGAATAAATTAGACTGTTTTTGAGAACCACAAATCTTTCTGCAATAAATCTACTAAATGACTGAAAAGTTCTAATCCCCCAGCTGCACTCTTCTGGGCAGAATGACCTGTCAGTGACTGAATGAAGTGTCTGTCCAACTGGTCACAGCCTGAAATGTCAGCATGGGACTTAAAAGAGGGGGTTTGTTATATAGGACAGATTTCTGTTCTATAAATGCAATAGGATACAAATACAAGGGTTAAAAATAAACTCGCGAAAGTTAATAGCTAGCAGAGATGTCTTGATAGAAAAATGTAAAGGGAAAACAACTTGAGAGAGAAGAAAAAAATTAAAGAGAAATCACAAATATGTGGTATGGAAGTAATAGAAATTTCCAAACACTGAAATGCTTTAGGAATTCTCTGGAGCATATTAAATTTGTTAAACAGACAACAACTCCATATGTTCTTAAAAGTTTGGTAGTCGTTATTAGCAACGGTGTAAATGGATGCCACTAGAAGTTTGTTTCTCTGTTTGAATTGAGTAAGAGGAATATTTTTTATAAGTCAAAGAGGAAAATGGGGCTGGGAACATAACATTTCATGCTTATGATGTATAATGTAATAGAAACATCATTATTTAATACTACTTTCAGGTTTAAAAAAATACAGCTGATGAGGATTATAGAAAAAATTCAGTAAGTTGTTTCCCAAAGCCTTAATATCTAGGGATGAAAATATACTTTCACATGCACATTTCTTTCTAAGGCTTGCAGAAAATGAGCTTGCATATTTAAATTAAGAATGAGGTAATTAGTTTTAAGGGATTAGTCTGAGCAAGGTGGAAAATCACTTAAAAACATGCTTATCAAAACCATCATAGACTTGTAAAGTTCTGAATCCCTACTCATATGCAGATCTTTACAAAGGTAATAATGCTTATAGGCTTCTTACATTATAAATGTCAACACACCTACTAAGCATTCCAGTCTCTACCCCCAACCCATACACTTACCCTACCTGGACTTCCAAGGTTAATTATTTTCCAATTTGATTTTTTTTTTTTTTTTAAATTGGCCTGTGTCTATTCTTTCTCATCTTTTCATTATTATGAACCCATGTCCTGTTGCTAGGATAAAAAACTCAAAAGATAGCTAATGAAGGTGGGGGTAGGAGAAAAGCACAAATATTCAGGAAGGAGTTTGCAATGCTCCAGTGGAAGTTGACAGAAGTGTTAAGTCACAGTTGGCCCTTGGACATAATCTATTAAAAACCCATTACTAGCTTCTGCACCCACCTCCTCTCCCTACTGCTGCTCTGCAGCTTCTCACCCTCATACTTGATCTCCTCCTTCCTGAGGCCTCTCCCTCCCAAACCCCATCCCTGTCTTGACACTTTGGTTATTCTTCTCTGTTTTTTATCTTACAAGTAATAATTTTCAAAAATTGGCTCAAGACTAGAGGGGAAAAAAATGCACTAATACTGTCTATACCTGTCCCCAAATCATGCTTGTAAGTTAATGAGGTAGCATATAGAATAATTGTTCTGACCTTCAAAGATAAGTGATTTATCATACTTTTTTTTCCTAAATTCTGCCTCTCTTTGCTCAAATTTAAATATTTTATATCTATTGTCAATACTGAACGATGGAAGTGTTGTACTGATTTTGTAATTATTTATTTCTCTATGGTATCAGCAACCTTGAGCTTGCTTGGGAAATAATGGTGACACTGAGAAAATTATGCTTTGACACACTTATCCCTCTTTTCAGCACCTTTTCCTTTTGTTACCTCATGGTTATGCCAGATCTTAAAGTGAGTAAAAAACAAGTTGTTGTACAGTAGACTTTGACTCATGGTGACCCCATGTGTTTCAGAGTAGAACTGCACTCCATAGAGTTTTCAATGGGTCCTTTTTTGGAAGTGGGTTGCCAGGCCTTTCGTGTGAGGCACCTCTGGGTGATCTTGAACCTCCAACATTTTGGTTAGCAGCCAAGCATGTTAACCATTTGCAACACTCAGGGACTTCTTGTAAAGTGAGTACAGAAGCCTAACCCTGTCTTTACTTAGACTCACTTTGCCTGGAGCCTTGATGTTGCCCCAAGCTCTAAATCCTTGTCTTCCATAAGGCTCCCCTCCAAAACTGCCCTGTATCACGTTTTCATTCATTTTATAAGAAGTTGACTTGGTAAAGAATTTTGTGAGTTAGATATTCCAGAACACAGTAGGTGCCCTTTGATAGTGTATTTTTAAAAGCCTCCATAGCTGGAGCCAAAGAAAGACTCCTAAATGATAGAATTTTTTGCAGCTTCAAGGAGTGGGAGTGGTAAGAGTGAGGGAGGAGTGAACAATTGGGGGCGGAGAAGTCTTTTCTGATCTAATTTTCCACCTAAGCTTTGGGAAACATGTTTAGGAGATAACGAAGTGTGTGAAAACTTCAGTAATTGTCAGATAAACTGGAGCTACATAAAGTAGATCATAAATCTTCAATAACCAACCTTTGGAATCTTGTTGCATTTCAAAGTTTTGTTTGCTGTCAACCTTCTTAGGTCTTTGCTATCCTCTGAAGTATTGATCTTTCATTGGTTTATGTGTTTGTCTGCCTCCTGGCTCTCCTCAATTCATCATTTTCACTTTTCTGTATATATAACTCATTGCCGTTGTGTTGATTCCGACTCACAGTGACCTTACAGAACAGAGTAGAACTGCCCCATGGAGTTTACAAGGCTATAATCTTTAGGGAAGCTGAATGCCACATCTTCCTCCCACAGAGCGAATGGTGGATTTGAACCACCAACCTTTCAGTTAGCAGCAGAGCTCTTAACCGCTGTGCTGTCTGTGCATATCGATCCTGGAAATTGACAAAATACCTCTTAAACTACAAAGTCATTCTGTTCTCAGTGAAACAAAGCTTTTTTTTTAGTCAGGCAATGACAGTTCCAGTCTATATCTGCAACATTACAATACTAAATTCTTTTAGGAGGAGAAATTTAATAATATCATTCAGGTAAGGAATAAATATGAGGAAATTAGGTATAATAATTCATAACTTTCTGTTTCTACAGATGAAGAGAAACTGTGGCAAAGAGGTGTCCAAAGTATATTTGTCAATATAGCCTTTGCTTTTTGATAAAAATAGAAAACTGGTACAAGATCTATCATAGTGGATTCCTTTCTCTTGTTTAACTACAGTTTTACTTAGGTTTCTCTCTTTACAAAGTTCTACGTCACAGTTTCTTTGCCACCCTATTGTCTCTAATACCCAAATTTCTCTTTTCCTGCTCCTCCAGAGAAATGTTCCATTTTACTTCATTTCCTATTTCTTCTTTGTTAGAAGCATGCTTTGGGCTTCCAATCCTCTGTAAAGTATAGAAAATTAGAATATTTCTCTTCCAATGAAGAATAATGCTATTGTTTATATTAAGATCTTTGTTTTGTCTAATCATTTAGAATTTTCAAATCACCTCTACATCTTTGTCTACATTATCTTTCTCAATCATTCCTCCAGCAGAGTTTAGCTTTCTGTTTACACATTGAATACATATAATCTCTCTTCCACTTTCCATCTCTTGAAATCGTGGATGACAGTTTCCTTGTCCTTTCTCTGTCTCCAACTTTCAGGGGACCCCTCCTAGTTCCTTTTGCCATTATTCATATCACAATGTTTGCAGATAGCCATCACTCTTGCCCCACCCTTCCCCTTTTCTTCTTTAACTGGACTTTAGCTAGTTAATGTTCCCCTTTAAAGAACTCTACCAAATGAGGAAAAAGTTCTCACCTCCCTCATCTAGCAGAGCTGAGGAAGAACTGAGATTAATGACAGGGGCTTTGGAGTCAATCAGATTCAGATGCAACTCCTCCTTTTACTTATGGGCTGTGATTTACAGCCTTGGAAACCCTACGGGATTGCTATGAATCGGAATCTACTCAACGACAGTGAGTTTGTTTTTTAATACAAACTCTGAGGAGATCTGGTAGCACATTGATTAAGTGCTTGGCTGCTAACCGAAGGGTCGGTGGTTCGAGCCCACCAGCCCTCGGAGGGAGAGAGATGTGGCAGTCTGCTTCCGTAAAGATTTACAGCCATGGAAACCTTACAGGGCAGTTCTACTCTGTTATACAGGGTTGCTATGAGTTGGAATCAATTTGATGGCAGTGGGTTTGGTTTTGGGTTATATAAACTCTAAGCCTCAAGTTTCTCATCTGTAAAATGAAGCTGGAGGGTAAAAATGTAATCAGATATGTTTATACACATAAACTACTTCTTTGGGTTTGATCATACCTGTCTCCCCCATGATTCTTGATCCCACTGAGACATTTACATACGTGTAAAACAGAAGTAGTATGCCAGATTTATTGCTGGTAAAGCTGAATTAGAGAGCACAGATTAGAGAGCACTGAGACTAAAATGCGCTTCCTAATACTTCCTCCCACACATCTAGATGGTGAACTAATAGTCATCTAATTCCCCCAGCTATTTTTCACCCTCATTGCTACCCTTCAACTAAGTTTTCCTAACTTTCCTTCATCTGCTAATTGGGCAAATCATCTTATAAACCCAGTACAAGATTTTACATTTTACATGTATCTAGACTCCATTTTTTAAATATAGGCTTATTAGTCCAGTCTGTTGATCTTTTTGAATTATTCTTCTATAATTGAATCAAGTAGGTATTCCACTAAGAGTTTTGTCATCTATCCATATGATAAGCTTGATTTCCAAGGTTCCATTCATGCCATCAATATAAATGTTGGTTGAGTTATGATCAATGGCAGAATCACATGGTACATCACTAGAGCCTTTGATACACTGACGTGTTGAGTAAGGCTGAAACTGTAACTAATTCTACTTTCATCTCAGCCATGTTTCCTCATGCTGTAAACCAGGATATTGTTGGAGATATTAACAGATCCCTGTTTTGAAGTATGTTACACTGGGTCTACAACATTGCCTTAATACGCTGGCATAGCAATCTTATAAAAAAAACACAAGGTATGGAATTGCATATATAATGTGATTATAAATGAAAACCAAGTAAGAGGAAAAAAGGAAAAAAAAATCAGAAAGATATATTAATATCTTAACAATGATTATCTCTTAGTGATGAGCATAGAATTTTTTTCCCTTCTTTCTCTCCTACTTTTCTGTACTTTCAACTATTTCTTACTGAAGAAAATAAACTTCATTGTTTTTAACATCATGCAAATTTCAGGATTAAAGTTAAGAAGAAACACTACTGTTTCTCTTCAGCACTGAAAAAGCAAAATAACTGGTTAGCCTGCATTTAGAATTTGAAAACCAGCTAGCATTTAAAAAAGAAAAAGAATGAAAAAAAAAAAAAGAAGGTTAATCTGTAAACATAATTGTAAAAATAATATATCATTATTCTGGATTGTCTGGAAAAATTGGGGGAAGTAGAAAAAAATCACTTTGGCTAATCCACAGGACTAATGAGTGTTAAAATATACTTTTCAAGGTTTTTGTTTTATACACACATTTTGTGTATTTAATTTTATATCTTGTTTTAAAATTTTGATATCGTAGCAAATATTTTTCATGTTATTTTTATAAAGATTTTTGTTAATTGCCTAATAACTTTTCTGAGTGGTTATGCCATCGATTCTGAAACTATCATCCTGTGAATATTTAAGCTGTTTTCAGTTTTTTATGGTGCAAGTAATATAATCCTTTGTACTTTAAATTTAATTTCTCCTTCTCCTTTTTCTCTTCTTCTTCCTCCTCATCCTCCTCATCTTCTTCCTTCTTTTTCGTCTTCTACTTCTACTCTTCCTCCTCCTCCTTTTTAAGAATATGGATTATATTTTAACACTAATTTCTCAGTAGAATTACTGGCTTAAAGGGAATTAACATTTCTAAAGTCTCCTAAGACATATTTTCAATTCTTTTTCTAAAAAGAGTTTAAGAATATACATTCCTACCAGCAGCAAATGAGAGTGATTTGGTAATTTTAAAATTTTGATACTGGAGATATCCTTGCCATGTTCTTTCTGAGCATGCAATCACATTGACTGGTACCTTGTCACAGACAAAGCAAAGTTGACATTTTCTTCTGTGTTAAACCTGAAAAATGGATCCTTCTGGGGACATTTACTAGTAGGTGACCTAACCTAACAACTCCGATAAATACAGCAGTTTCCCCCTTTGAAGACATTTTTGATAGAAAATTCAGTCAACCAGATTTTAAGGCTTCATTTAATGTCAGACTAGGATGTGTGAATCTATATGTATACTGAAGGTGTGCTTTATGGGCAAAATGGTAGCCCCAGCTAAACTTTATATAGCTGTAATCATACTACCATTTCAAAATAGATGCAGACCACCTCAATCTCATGGTATAAACAGAAATCTGTAAGATACATAGACAAAATTTAGATGAACAGTAAGAATTGCTTGATTTTTATTCCCAATAATAAATGAAAATTGTATTAATTTTTATGTGTTGTTTTCCAAGACTAAGTAATCCAAAATGTCTTAACTTTCAGAAATGCTTAGGCTGGTTTCTTCTCAGTGTGAAAATTTCTTGTATGCTAGTTTCCCTGATATAAAACATCATTCTATGCCATGACATTAAATCACATACCTGGGGATGGTCCACTCAGACCCATTTCCTTTCCTATGAAATATTTTTTTTAAATTGTGCTTTAGGTGCAAGTTGACAGCTCAAGTTAATTTCTCATTCAAAAATTATACACATATTGTTTCGTGACATTAGTTGCAATCCCCACCATATGACAGCACACTCCCCCTTTCCACCCCAGTTTCCCTGTGTCCATTCAACAGGTTCCTGTCCCTTCTGCCTTCTCATCCTGCCTTTGGACAGGAGCTGCCCATTTGGTCTTGCATATCCAATTGAACCAAGAAGCACATTCCCCACGTATATTATTTTTTGCTTTATAGTCCTGTCTAATCTTTGTCTGAAGAGTGGGCTTTGGGAATGGTTTTTGTTCTGGCTTAACAGTGTGTCCGAGGCCCGTAATTCTGGGGAATCCTCCAGTCTCTGTCAGACCATTAAGTCTGGTCTTTTTACGTGAATTTGAGTTCTGGTCTACATTTTTCTCCTGCTCTATCCAAGACTGTCTGTTGTGAACCCTGTCAGGGTGGTCATTAGTGGTAGTTGGACACCATCTAGTTCTTCTGGTCTCAGGCTGGTGTGTTCTCTGGTTCATGTGGTCCTTTAGTCATTTGGGCTAATATTTTCCTTGTATCTTTGGTTTTCTTCATTCCCCTTTGCACGAAGTGGGATGGGACCAGTTTATATATCTTAAACAGCTGCTCGCAAGCTTTTAAGACCTCAGACACTACTCACCAAAGTGGGATGTAGAACATTTTATTTCTATCCTATGAAATAGTAACTCAGCAGTTAAGCTTGTTGTACCACATACTTCATGTTGTGGCTGTTGTTGTTGTTGTTAGGTGCTGTTGAGTCAGTTCTGACTCACTGTGATCCTATGTACAACAGAACAAAACACATTCAGGTCCTGTGCCATCCCCACAATTGTTACTATGTTTGAGCCCTTTGTTGTAGCCACTGTGTCAACAAGCCGCTGTGTCAATCCATCTCTTTTTAGCTGGCCCTCCACTTTGCCAAGCATAATGTCCTTCTCCAGGGACTGGTCCCTCCTGATAACATGTCCAAAATACATGAGATGAAGTCTCACCATCCTCCCTTCTAAGGAACATTCTGGCTGTATTTCTTCTAAGACAGATTTGTTTGTTCTGACAGTCCATGGTGTATTCAATATTCTTGGCCAGCACTGTAATTCAAAGGCATCAATTCTTCTTTGGTCTTCTTTGATATTCATGTAGGATACCAAAAAACCAAACTAGCTGCCATTGAGTCAGTTTTGACTCATGGTGACATCATGTGTGTCAGAGTAGAACTGAGCTCCATAGGGTTTTCAATGACTGATATTTTAGAATTAGGTCACCAGGCCTTTCTTCCAAGGTGTGCCTGGGTGGACTTGCACTGCCAACCTTTTGGTTAGCAGCTGAGCATCATTAACCATTTGTGCCACCCAGGGATACCTCATGTAGGGTAGTCGTGGTTATAACTTAGTTTGTCAGAGCCCTTTACATGAATATTACATGACTTTGTCAATCACACTACAGAACAGGCAGGTCAGGTCAGATAATACCACTGCCTGCGTGCCCTCATCACTTTATAAAAGAGGAAACTATAGCTGAGAGATATTAAGTAACTTTTCAGGTTTTTTTTTTTTTTTAAAAAAAAGAGTGAATGGTAGAATCCAAAGAAGCTAAGTTTCTGATCACAAATACAGTGTCTTTCCCAAAATGAACAAAAGCCAGCATTAATTCTTGGGAAAGATCATTCTAATTCAAACATATATTTAACAAAATCATTCAAAGTTAAAAAAGATAGGAGTTTGTGTAATACTCAAGAAGATGAGCTTTGAGGTCAGACAGGCCTAGGTTAGAATTTCAGTACCAACTTGCATGGTAACCTGGGGCAAATTACTTAACCTCTCTAAGCAGGTGTTCTATCTGTAAAATTAGTATAAAATGAGATTATGCATGTAAAGTTATAGAATAGTTCTTGGCACATAGCACATGCTCAGTAAGTGGTTATTTTTATTTTTGATATTAAATTCATTATTTCAATTTTATATTTTATTCATTATTAAAAGAGTAACCCAAGGCCTGTTTATAGAAATTTTACTGTAACTAGATATTAATATTAATCTATTATATTTTATTAAAATTGTCTCAATGTTCTAAAAATTATTACTTAGCCTTAGATTTTATTTTCTATCAAAATTTGAATGTATATTATAAGATTATTTCTATTGGCGAAATGGTTAAGCTCTTGGCTGCTAATTGAAAGACTGGTAGTTGGAAACCACCTAGCGGCTCCACTGGAGGAAAGACCTAGCGATCTGCTTCAGTGAAAATTACAGACAAGAAAATTCTATGGGGCAGTTCTGCTCTGTCACATGGGATCGCTATGAGTCAGACTGGACTTGATGATACCCAACAACAACAATTTCTATTGCAGAAGTGAAGACAAATCCTTGAACCAACAACTGTCGTTTACCCTCTAGGTCCAAGTCAGATGTATCAAACAATGTTTTGTGAGGATATTAAGAGGTAGAACCTTAGTTAATCTTTGCTGCCCTGGTACACCACAGAAAAATAAAGGTGATAATTAATATTTTATTGAACAGAGTGTTGCTAGTGCTATGTTAGGAATTAGCAAAACCTGGGACAAAGAGGCTGGAAATATCTGAGGATACAACATTTTGACGGTTTACTGAGATTTGGAGCTAACCAATAGAATGAGCAGCAAATTTTCTTCCATTTTCTGAACAAATGTGATTTTTATAGAGAAGCAGTAGCTAGAGGTCAAGTACATTTAAAATCCAAGGGATTATAAACTTCAGACCTGAAAAATCTTCATGCTCCCAGTCTTTTAGTCCGTTAATTACAGGTGATGAACTTTAAAAAGAATTAAGCCAATTAGCTACTATGTGCCAATCTTAAAAGCTTTAGAGAGTAGCTGATAGCTCTGGAAGAATTTAGAAAGCACTTTAATCAATTCTGAGATTATCCAAGATTTTAGTTTTTTATTTGATTATGCCACATGAGGCACCACACTGAAAACACCTCGTGTTTCTTAAGTGGCTGCATATTCCACACTAAAGAAAGAGTTTTTTATTTGTAACATTAAACTGGTTTCTGTAGCAAAGGCCATAAAGTAATAAATTGAGAATTTAACTTCCATTAGACTAAAAGCTAAGCAAATGAATTGCTATCTCTGTCACTATAAATCTACAGAAGTGCTGGCCATAGCATCTAAAACAATGGCCACTTTCCAAGTCACAAGTCAAATATGAGCTGTTCACAGGTAGCTGGAATGAACATTTGACTCTTGCTTCTATTAATAAGTAATTTGGGTTAGAGTTTTTTTCTTGTCTACTTGTTCCCCTAGGATATTATTTAGCTCCTATATAGATTTCTTGAAGGTGATCAAATGACAGTTTGTTACAAACTTTTAAAGAATTCCTTAGTGAAAATTTTATAAGTCTATTGTAATAGTTTCTATGGCATGGTATTCGTCTGTTGTCATATATCGCTCAAAATGGAAAAAACAAAGATCACATGTGATTTATACTCTAAGGACTGCTCCTTATTGTACTGGTTTCTAAACATGCCTGAATTTAAAATGACCTTGGGTCTTTGCTAAAAAAGTCAAATATCCCTTCACTGTAGATTCAGAGTCAGTAATTCTTTCATGGGACTAAAAATCTTGACTTTAACAAGCAGCTTAAGAGATTCATTTGATTGGATGAGTTTGAGTCATGTCTTCAATTAACAGCATGGCAGTTTTGAAAGTAGATAGTTGATCAAAGTCAGTCATTAACCATTTATTATTATTAGTTTTTAAATAATGTTTTATTATGATTTTGGTGAGAGTTTACACAGCAAATCAGATTACCATTTAACAACTTCTACACAAAGTGTTCTGTAACATTGATTACATTTTTCACAATGTGTTGACATTCTCATTAATTCTGTTCTGGTTGTTCTGTTTCTAGTAATCTAGTTTCCCTGTCCCCTTACCTTCTCATCTTTGCTTTAATTGTTGACTATTTGGTCTCCTACAGATGATTTTTTAAAGAAGTGCAGTACTTATGGGTTATAGTCTTTGTTTGATGAGCCACTCTGTTATTTAGCTGAAAGGTAACCTCGGGATAGTTCAAGGTTTAAAGAGTATTTCAGGGCAACAGTCTCAGGGAGTCCTCCAGTTTCAACTGACCCAGTAAGTCCGGACATTTTAAGAATTTGAGTCCTCTTCCACATTTTCTCACATTCTCTCAGGATTCATCTATAGAGGCCCTGATCAGAACGGTTGTTAGTGGTAGCCTGGCACCATCTAGTTCTTCTGGTCTCAGGGTAGATGAGACCATGGTTGATATAGACTGTTAGTTGTATAGACTAGTTTCTTCTCTGAGTCTTTGGTTTTCTTCTTTCTTTTTTGCTCCTGATAAGTAGAGACCAATAGTTGTATTTTAGATGGTCAGTTGCAAGTTTTAAGACCACAAACACTACTCACCACACTAGGATATAGAACATAAACTTTATGAACTATATTATGCCAGTTGACTGAGTTGTCCCACGAGACTATGGTCCTCAGCTTTCAAACCCAGAAAACCAAACTAGTGAGGTGTTTGGTTATGTCTAAGAAGTGTTCATAAGTGTGCCCCCCATGTGGTTTATTATATATATGAACATATATCCAGGTACATACACACATGTATATGCATATATATACAGATACATCTGTATGTGTGTGCAGATGTATACACATATGCATATATAAATATGTATATAACCACACACATTTCTTTTTGTTTCTTTTTGTCTTGCCAAATTATATATGTCTTATCCTTTATCAAAAATATCCTTTTCTTGTGTATTTCTTTGTGGCATTCTTTACCTTGGTCAAGCTGTGCACACTTCACTCATATTTGGTTCTACCTTTCCTATCACCAAAAATACCTAGTGTCTACTATTAGAGAGTAATTCCCTCTCTTCTCCCCTACCCACCCCTGGTAACCACAAATGAATACTGACCTCTGTACATATACCTATTCTTGTCTTCTTATAAAAGTGCAATCATATGATATTTGTCTTTTTGTAATTGACTTATTTCACTCAGCATAATGTCCTCTAGATTCATCGACATTCTAATATGCCTTGAGAACTCATCATTACTCTTTATGACTGCATAGTATTCTATTGGGTGTATGTAACACATTTTGTTTATCCATTCATTTTTTGATTAGCACTTAGGTTGTTTCCATCTTTTTTGCTATTGTGAATAGTACTGCAGTGAACATAGGTGTGCATATGCCTATTTGCATCTCTTCAGTTAGATCTCTAGCGTATATATCTAGAAGTGGGATTGCTGGATCATAAGGTATTTCTATTCCTAGTTTTTTGAGGAGGCACCATGATGTTTTCCATACTGGTTGTATCATGTTACAATCCCACCAGCATTAAAGGTTCCAGTCTCTCCACATCTTTGCTAACTTTGGTGTGTTCCGTTTTTTTTTTTTTTTTTTAAATCGGTGCCATTCTAACAGGGGTGAGATGGTATCTCATTGTAGTTTTAATTTGCATCTCTCTAATGGCTAATGATTGCAAACATTTATTCATGAGTTTGTTGGCTGCTTGAATGTCCTCTTTGGTGAAGTATCTATTCATGTTTTTGCCCATTTTTTAATCAGGTTGTTTGTCCTTTTGTTTTTGAGTTGTTGAAGTTTTCTATATAGAGAGATTAGACCTTCATTTGTTATGTCATTCTGGAAAATTTTTTCCCAGTCTGTAGGTTGTTGTTTTATTCTTTCGATAAAGTCTTCTGATGAGCATAAGTATTTAATTTTATAAGGTCTCAGTTATCTAATTTGTCTTCTACTGATTGTACATTTGTATTTGTGTTTAACAATAGATTTTTGAAAAAAAAAATTAAGTCCCGTAGTTTTGTTCCTACGTTATCTTAAGGACCTTTATTGTTTTATCTTTAACATCTAGGTCTTTCATCCATTTTTAGTTAGTTTTTGTGTATGATGTGAGGTATGGATTCCATTTCATTATTTCTGCAGATGAATAACAGTTTTGCCAGTGCCATTTGTTAAATAGACCATTTTTTCCTCCATTGAATGGACTTTGACCCCCTTGTCGAAAATCAGTTGTCCATAGATGGATGGATTTATTTCTGGGTTCTCAATTCTATTTCGCTAGTCTGTGTGCTTATCATTGAACCAGTACCAGGCCATTTTGATTACTATGGCTGTATAGTATGTTTTGAGGTCGGAGAGTATGAAGCCTCCTACTCTGTTATTCAATACTGCTTTGGCTATCCGGGGCCTCTTTCCTTTCCATATAAAGCTGGTAATTAGTGTTTCTATTTCAGTAAAAAATGTTGTTGAAATTCAGATTGGGATTGCACTGTATCTCCAGAGTACTTTGGGTAGTATTGACATTTTTCACAATGTTAAGTCTACCAATCCGTAAGCACAGGATGTTCTTTTATTTACGTAGGTTTCTTTTAGTCTCTGGTAGTTGTGTTTTATAGTTTTTGTTGTATAGTCATTGATTGTTTTAGATCACAAAACACTCACCCCTGAGGCCCTGAGCTCAGACCTGCTGACACTAGTTTTGATGATAATGACAAAGTTAAAATCATCACACAACAGCAAAGCTTAAGGAAAGTGATTCCAAAGTGTTAGCACCTCATTCTTTGCTCTCACCTGAGTAAGAAAGCTACCAAGAACTGAAGCATTCCATATATATATATATATATATATATATAATTAGGCAATGTATGCTTTTTCTTTTCAAATATACCAATGGATAGAAGAAGCTTAGAAGTCCATTGTACTTCTTCTTAAGAAGCTAAAGCAATACAGATGCAAATGATGGCATTGAGACATTCTCCAACCAGTACAGGAGCAGACTGAGACTACTGAACACTAATGGGAGCAAGTGAAAATGGGAAAAATGTTTTTAGACATTTCTTTTCATTAAACATTTGCTATTAGATTATATTAGGTTATTGTTTAACCTACAAGTTGCCGTGGAATTGATTCCCACCCCTGATAACCCCATGTGTGTCACAGTAGTACTGTTCTCCTTAGGGTTTTCAATGGTTGATTTTTCAGAAGTAGAAGACCAGGCCTTTCTTCCAAGATGCCTCTGGGTGAACTTGATTTTTTTTTTTTTTTAGCAGAAGAATACACTGGCACCACTTAGGGACTCCAGATTAATGTTTGTGTGTTGTTAGGTGCTATTGAGTTGGTTCTGACTCTTAAAGGCCCTATGTAAAACAGAGTAAAACATTGCCAAGTCCTGTGCGATCCTCGCAATAGTAGGTATGTTCGAAACCATTGTTAGAGCCATTGTGTCAGTCCATCTCATTGAGGGTCTTACTCTTTTTCACTGACCCTCTACTATACCAATCATGATGTCCTTATCCAGGCATTGGTCCCTCCTGATAATATGTCCAAAGTAAGCGAGATAAAGTCTCACTATCCTTGCTTCTAAGGACCCTTCTGACTGTACTTCTTCCAAGACAGATTTGTTTATTCTTCTCACTGTCTGTGGTATATTCAATATTCTTCACCAGCACCATAATTCAACTGAGTCAATTCTCCTTTGGTCTTTCTTTTCATTGTCCAGCTTTTGCATGTTTAATGTTTAAACTGACTAAAGATGACATTTCTTCTTTACTTCTTTTTTTTCCTAAAAAAGTTTTTAATTTTCTTATATTTTTCTCCCATTTGAACTGAATCATACTTCACCATTCATCCCTATTTCTCTCCTATTTCTTATGCTTCCATTCTTTTTCATACTTTCCTTTCCTCTCTCATTTAGGCTTTCTTTCCTTCTGTTTCCTCATCTACATTTGTTTCTTCCTTCAGTTAGCAAAACCATAAGGTATTAACTACCTAACCAGCCAGAGACCACTATTTAGTCTGAAGAGCAATCTATTTCCATAGGAACATGGTTATAGAAACTCTTTAGGAAACCTGACCTTGCCAATGCTTTCCATTAACTATATTCACTTGAGTTGTAGTGATTGAATGGATTGAACGTAGTTATCACAATTCTCCTTTTATCTCCTCTAAGTTCAAGTCTGGGTCATCCCAACAGACTTCTCTTCCTAGCTCCTAGTTATCCATGGGCTTTGTGTCCTCCTCACAGGCTGCTTTATTCTTCATGGATGGAGGGGGTGGTGGGTGGTCCAGAGGTATTTCAGCACTTAAAATCCCATCCCCAAACCTTCCAGTATCCAGCAATAACCCTGTCATCACTCACCACACTCTTTCCTCAGCACGTTATTTTTCAGGTACACATTAATAATATCCTTTTATGACTGACTCAGCTAATCCTTTGTAAACTAAATACTAGGGCATCGTTTGCTATTGATATTCCTACCTTGCTTGATTATGGAGTTTTATGCCAGATGTCAAGGATTTTTTTTTTTCCCCTCTAGGCTTTTCAGGGTTGAGATTTACAAAATGCACATCAACATCGGGCTGATAGATTGATTTAATTTCTTCATTATAGACGTTTCTCCCTTATCATGCAAAATCCATGCCAAATGGTTCTGTCTTTCCAAAAAAAAAAACCCAAACCCACTGGCTTTGAGTTGATTTTGACTTACAGTGACCCTATAGCACAGAGTAGAGCTGCCCGATAGGGTATCCAAGGCTGTAATCTTTACGGAAGCAGACTGCCATATCTTTCTCCTGTGGAGTGGCTAGTGAGATCGAATAGAAGAAAGAAAATATTTGTGAGAAAAGCAGATGGTTCTAAAATAAAACAGGAACAAGCATACAAACTTTTCAGAAATCATCTATCATGAAACTTAATATCAGTCCCAGTCAGAATTGCTTGCACAAGGGAAGATAAGAAAGGAAAACGGAAATCTTTGGGGCTTACTTCGTTGTTGAAAGGATGCCTAGGAAACAAAGAATTTCAAGGAACGAAGCAGTATTTTAGAGGATGAATATATTCAACAGGTAGTAACAATTTAAGATTGTGTTTTGAAGTTAAAGTGCTACACAGACCTTAACTGAGCCTTTAAAATTTCAGAGCCAGAATAGTGGAGAGTCTTAGAGGTTTCAGTTAGTAATTTTTGTCTAAGAGCTGGGAGCCTGGATGAGTCTTTACATGGATCATAAAGTGTTTTATGAATGAATGGCCTGATCTGCTTCAAGACTAGGCCATGTTCACTGTTGTATATTTTGCCTATTTATCCTTTTTTATATGTCTTCAGACACTAAATCTTGGTGTTAAAAGATGTGAGTTATGGAGAGTTATAAAGTTACCCAGCTGTTCCCAGAAATGTTTTATGTTTAGTGGGTATTTGTTTCTTTAATCATGTAGAAAGAGTTGTCATCATACAGGTCAAACAGCTTTTCTTTGTCTTTCTTATGACAGGCTATTTCACTGCTGAAGACCGTAAGATGCATAAGCATTTATTTTTATTATTTGATGAGCAATACTAGAATTTAGTGTCTGAAAAATACAGTCACATACAATTAACATATCCTCTTGTAACAATTTTACTACTAACTTTGCGACCTGTAAACTGCTTCATATTTTTTCCACTAAGTTTCTGTGTACAAAATTGTAAAGCAATTATTTTTTTTGCCCTTAATCACATGTAATACAAAGTAGCATTTGCTATCAAACCATGTAAAACAATGGTTGTATAATGCTCTCATTTTCTCTACTTTCCAACTATAAGGTGCCTTTCTTTTCTCTTAATACATTCTCCTCTCAAAATCTTTGTTTTCTTCCTTTAAATAAGCATTTGTTCTCTGATTTTTGTTTTGCCTAACATGTTTTTAAAACCTGAAATTCAACAAAAGCTCTATATTAAAGGGAGTAGAGAATAGATGATGTATTATCCTTTAGTAAACTGAGTCCTCTAAATCTAGTTTGAAGTAGACAATTTTAAACACAGCACAACAAATTTCTGAAACCAGAATTTATATTTCCTCTTTCAACACAGAGGTTATAGAGAAAAGTAGAATGATTAGAAATTCTTTAGGGGAAGGGGAAAAAAAAAAAAAAAAAAAAAACCTGAATACTGTCATCAATGAAACCATAAAACTGCAAGGAGTACAGACTGTAGAGAGGTCAAGGGAAATGGAGCACGGGTCATGGACAGAAAATTCCCCGAAGAATCATATTTCAGACCACAACTGTTTGGATAAAACCTCTTTTGGGGACATGCTTGAAGTTAACCTCTATTCTCTGTTTCGTATTAGATTCAGGACTGGCGAAGCTGCAGAAAGTGATAATAGCACTATTGCTTCTATTATATGGAATTTTATAATTTTAAGAGCACTTCTCTAGCCATTAGTCCCTTGACATCAAACCATTGACAAATATACTCAGAAATACTGTGCAGATCCTGCCACATTCTTCTGAAGGGGATGTGTATCTTTGTTTTCTCATTTTACAGTAGGGAAATTGAGGCACAACTGAATGTAATGGAGTCAAAAGGAGAAGCCAGTGAAATGACTCCCTGCCCAGAGCACAGGTTGTGTTTCAGCTCTCTTCTGAGGATACTTTACGTTAGTGCTCTCCTTCCTGGCACTGTCTGAATACCCGCGGACCTTAAGTTCTGTTGCTTTCGTGAAGTATGCTTTGCAGGGTAGATTCATTCTAATTAAAACGATTTGCCAGACATTCTGGTCTGTCTGTTGGCAGAATTACTCCGGGAATTCGTAATAAGACAATTGCCGAAATGGTTATTACTGTATTGGTTTTCTGACCTCAGAGGGGTATTATACACAGAGGGGATCATTACCAAAAATACTGCATGAGGGAGAATGAATCTGGGAGGTACTAGAAAGGAATGTGGCATTAAAACAAAAGGACTTTCAGTGCCTCTCGCCACCTTCTGACTTGTAATCACTTTTCAGTGGCTTCCAGACAGCTGCAAGAGGCCCCAGAAGATTTACTGAGTGACTGTAACATGTGTGAATGGATTCCATGTAATTTTGCATATGAAATGTGTGCTTGCCCCATGCTCAAATGAAAGATACACCTCTATTTTGGAATATTGGAGATTGTGCATGTTTGACTTTCATAACTTTAGGAAAAGCTGCTGCTAGAGTTTACGCCATCTTTAAATCTCAGAACTCTATACAGTAAAATTATTTACTGGCTATTCTTCATTATTAACTGAAATAAGCATGTTGTTGTTAGGTGTCGTCAAGTTGGTTACGACAACTCATTGTGACCCCATGCACAACAGAACAAAACACTGCCCAGTACTGTGCCACCACCACAATCATTCTTGTATTTGAGTTCATTGTTGCAGCCACTGTATCAGTCCATCTTGTTGAGGATCTTCCTCTTTTTCTACTGACCCTCTACTTTACCAAGCATGATGTCCTTCTCCAGGGACTGGTCCCTCCCGATAACATGTCCAAAGTATATAAGATGAAATCTCACCATCCTTCCTTCTAAAGAGCATTCTGGCTGTACTTCTTCCAAGACAGATTTGTTCATTCTTCTGGCATTCCATAGTATGTTCAATATTCTTTGCCAACACCGTAATTCAAAGGCATCAATTCTTCTTTGGTCTTCCTTATTCATTTTCCAGTTTTTGCATACATATGAGGTGATTGAATAGTAACGATTGTGAGCATGGCTGGCGCAGGACCAGGCAGTGTTTTGTTCTGTGGTGCATAGAGTTGTTATGAGTTGGAACTGACTTGATGGCACCTAACAACAACCACCTACCCAGCAGCACCATGGAAGAAAGACCTGGTGATCTGCTACCATAAAAAATTACAGACAACTATTCAGCAGTTCTACTCTGTAACACATACAGTTGCAATGAGTCAGAATCAATTCAATGACAATAGGTTTGATTTTTTGGTTTGGTTTCCTGTAGAAGCAAAAGTTTTATGGGTATGAACATAAGGTTTTAATTTTTCTCCATTCCCTGTTCCCACCTGTGCTAGGCTTGAATTGTTCTTTCTATCTCCTTAATTGGGGAAGTGTTTGCTAGTCTGTGGTCATTTTCAGCTACTAAAATGTCAGTACAATTTAGTTTAAAACTTCTATCTTAACTTTCTCCCTCCAAGATCAGGCTTGCAAATAATGAGGAATGGTCTACATTTCTACTAATCCAGTTTGGGTGCAGGGAGAAACGGTTGGCAAAGAACAAAAATTGCTTACTTATTTTGACTTTGTAAACATCTTCCCATTGTCTTTTCTAAGGCTGACACTGGTTGACCACCATCCATGTCCTCACTAACAGTAATTCAAACACTTGCTCTCTCAATGGGCACTCATGCAAGTTCTCATTGTGCCGGCAGGGTTTTTCCACTGTGTATTTTCTCTGTCATCAGTTCAACCTCTTTCACCCCTCTTCAGCTCCCACCAATGGATGATTCTTGATAGTTTCTTGCTACTGGGATTCCCTTGCCTACTGTGTAAGACTCTAAGGAGAAAGGGGTTGAGAAAACTAACTTCTGTGGTATTCCTTGATCAACGTTATCCTCCAAATGATAGGGCTGTCTGCTCTCCTGGTGGATAGCAATGTCACAAAACTTGCAAAAGAGTACAAATGAGAAAGAATTCTCTACTGCTCCATTTGCAAATGGAAACATCCCGAGCAAAACAGACTGAAAATGCTTGGGGTTTGGAATCTATCAGATCTGACCTCCCTCCCTGGTCTTTCCACTTCTTACTTTCTAGGTATATGAACATTGGTATATTACACAAACCCTCTGGCAATCAATTTCCGGGATTCCTTACCTATAACATGTTAATAAGGAGGCAATGGGGTTAATATAAGGATTAAATGATATATAGTATTCCAATAAATATCTGTTGCTTTCTTTTTCCTTCTGTGCATTCTACAAAATGGCATTCAACTTAAGTTTTTCTCTTTGCTTCCTGCCTTTTTTTTTTTTCCTCTGTCATTCTTTATTATTGTTGTCAGGGAGAAAAAAACAGAGAAGTATTTGGATATGGTAAATGGCATGAGTGGGGTATGCCAGAAGGACAGTGAAAATATCATTGTGCCGTAATAGTTAATCATACACATTTGATGGGCCTGAGACAGAAAAATGTTCATGCCTTGACAAGAGTCTGGAGCTACATGGGTTTCTTGTTTTGTTGGATTTTAATGACTGGGAAGATATGCAGAAAGAGGGGGTTTGTTATATTTAATCTGTCAGGATGTAGTTGCAAGACTAAAGGACAGGGTGGCACAGACCCTCTCAGGGGAGAAGAGTATAAAATCCATATGAATAAATTCATAGATAGTCATTTAGTTTTCAGATAATTCTTAAAGCAGCTTGAAATTTCCCTGTTTATCCACAGTGATGTGTAATGCAGAATCTTATGTTCATTCACTTCAATATTTATAAGAAATATATATGGGAACAAAACACCCTGAGGGACTGAATTGCTGGGCGGGGGGCTGTGGGGACCATGGTCTCGGGGAACATCTAGCTCAATTGGCATAACACAGTTTATATAGATAATGCTCTACATTCTACCTTGGCGAGTAGTGTCTGGGGTCTTAAAAGCCTGTGAGCGGCCATCTAAGATACTCCACTGGTCTCATCCCTTTGGGAGCAAGGGAGAATGAAGAGAACAGGATACAAGGAAAAGATTAGTCCGAAGGGCTAATGGTCCACAGCTACCAAGGCCTCCACCGCACTGAGTCCAGTACAGCTAGATGGTGCCAGGCTACCACCACTGACTGCTCTGACCAGGATCACAACAGAGGGTTGTGGACAGAGCTGGAGAAGGATGTAGAGCATAATTCTAACTCACACAAAAAAGACCAGATTTACTGGCCTAAAGGAGACTGGAGAAACCCCGAGAGTATGGCCCCCAGACACCCTTTTAGCTCAGTGGTGAAGTAATCTCCGAGGTTCACTGTTCAGCCTGGGAGAGGACAGCCCCGTAAAACCAAATGGACTAATGAGGTACAGTAGTCCAGGGACAAGGGCCAGAAGGCAGAAGGGGACAAGGAAGCTGGTGATAGGGAACCGAAGGTGGAGTAAGGATATTGTTGATGTGTTGTGAGATTGTGAACCATTGTCATAGGGCAACATGTGTAGTAACTATTAAATGAGAAACTATTTTGTTCTGTAAGCCTTCATCTTAAGTGAGAATAGCAGCACAACTGGAAGAGCGTAGTCAATGTCACTGAACTGTGCATGTAGAAATTTTTGAAATGGTGTATCTTTGGCTATGTGTATTTTCACCAAAAAAAAAAAGGTTGAGGAGTTAGAGGGTTGACATGTTGTGGGGTTGTTAACCAATGTCATAAAACAACATGTGTACTACTGTTTCATGAGAAACTATTTGTTCTGTAAGCCTTCACCTGAAGCACAATAAAAAAAAAAAAATTATAAAAAAAAGTTATAAGAAACATGTATGGGAACAGTTGGAAAATAAAGAGCAAGAATTGAATCCTCAGTATTCTTAGAAACACATTGAGGCTTACATTAGCTGCCTCCACAATCCAGTTTTGATAGAAAAATCCAAGCTGAAAGGTATTTCTAAGTTGTCAAAATAAGTATAGAGGCAGTACACTTAAGCACTGTTTCCCGATAAGGGAAAAATATGCTGAGTTGATGTGATATAATTTTATATTGAGAAATTGGGAAGGATGGATGGGGGAGGGGCAGATAAAAAGAAAGGGGAAAGGGTTAATAAAGAGAAGAGAGAATTAACACATAGCAGAAGCATTGAAACTTTAACTTAAATACAAATGGTTTTCATACTGTGTTCTAGAACACAAGGGTGATAGTCATAATTGCCCAGCTGTTGTTTGGAGAGTTCAGCAGCTGCACATAAGTGAATACACAAATATGGAGTTTTTTGTCTTTTCTTCAATTCTTATGTCACACTGAGTTGTGAGGGATATTATTTTACCCCTGAATGAAGCGAGGAAAAACTATGTTTCTCTAAGAGATTTAGACAAACTAAAGAAATAAAAGAATTCAATTCTATCTTGACATCATTTTGTTGAAGTATTGATTCAAAAAACAATTAATTATACCTGACTCAGTAAACACTGTTTAGAATATCCTAACTTTTGGTTTTTTAATGCCTTAAGCCACGTAAATCTTGAAGAAAATATTCAGTTGTGGGTGCTTTTTTTCTCTCCAGTGACCTACTGAAAAAATGAAAATGTAGAAAGCTTATTTTTTTTCTTTATTTAAAGCAATCAGTGCTTTGTTTCCTGCAGTCATTGTAGTATTAAAAATTAATGTCTTGAATGGTGGGCTGCTTTATTTCATATAAGAATTCAATTGAATTTGTGAAGTAAGCCTCATATCTGAATTTTAGAGCGACATGTTAGGCATAAATAATGCGCTAAGTTTATAAGGAAATGTAATGATTAATCGTGAGGGCTGGTCTGTAGCCGAAACTCTAACATCTCTATAGTCTAAAGATTAGAAATCTTTAAAATACCATCTGGTTACATTCTGAGGTCCTTATTCACGTAACTATTTTTTGGATTTCCTCCTTTATAATTTTCTTTAATTTTTTAGTTGGAACCAAACCCAATCTGATTCTTTTCTTCTAGCACCTTTCTGTTTCTAACTAGTAATTTGATGCAAACTCAGAATTAGTTCTATTTTTTTTCTTTTCCTCAATCTGCCCAGAGCTTCATCTCTTTGCTGATTCTTAAAAGTAATTTTATTACTTAAAAAAGTAATTTAGGGTACATCTACTGTTTTGTTGTTGAAACTACTGATATATTTTGCAATGAAATTTATCACAAACAGTTGTTGAGCACTTCTTCTGTGTTGGAGACAGTGCTATGCTGTTTATGTATAGTTTTCTCCATTAATCCTCCAACTGAGCTTTGAAGTTGTTATTACGATTATTCCCATTTTACGGATGAGAAAACTGAGGAATAAAGATGCTAACTTGCATGAAGTCATACAGCTGGAAGTTCCAGAACTAGGATTCAGACTCTTACTTTCTTCCCCTGGTTAATATTACATGTTAGGGTACCCTATGATTCAATTCTGGCCCTCTCTATTCTCTGCTCTCCCTGTGTCATTGGTAATGATACTCTGGTCCCTTACTCTAAATATTAATTATGTGATTCCTAACTGTAATTCTGTAGACCTAACCTCTTCTGAAACTTCAATATTGTCTTAGGCTGTGTTCTCTTGAGAAGCAAAACCAGCTAAGTGTATAAATATCTATATAGAAAGATTTACATAAAGGAAATGGATCATGTGGTTGTAGAGGCTGGAACATCCCAAGTCTGTAGGTCAGGATAGAGGCTTCTTCTGATTCACGTAGCCATAGGCGCTGGCAAACTCAAGACCGGTAGGCAAGACTGCAGGTAAGCTACTAGCTCAAGTCCCAAGAACTGGAGGTCAGATGAACAGGAGCCTTGCCAGAATGTCCACTTATATTCAATGCAGGCTACACCCCTGAGGAAAAACTCTTTCAACAGACTGGCTACTCACAATGGTTCCCATCATGGAGGTGATCATATTATATCAAATCTCATCATGAAAGTGATCACATCATCATATGACTGCCAAACTACATGATAACTGTCAAACCACTGAGAATCGTGGCCCAGCCAACTTGACACACAACCCGAACGATCACAGTCCACCCCTTGTCACCTTGACACTGGTACATATCTCCTTAAAACATACACAATCTCTGCATAAAAACAATAACAAAGTCATATTTGCACCTAACATGATACAAGGAACACACGTACAATCGAAAATGTACCAGCCTTCCTTACATCTTATATTTTGTAAGTGAAGAAAACAAAAATATTTGATGCACATTTACAAGGCAAAAATACTCATAAGAATTACAGTCCTCATTTCTGCAACTGGTCACGTGGTTGTAACTGATACTTAGAGCTACGTTCTTCCACCACCCATTCCGTATTCCCTTTGCTCTCAGCAAGCACCTCAGCTGGTTGTTTTTCTTTGCCTGGTGGGGTGACCCAAACTTTCATTCCTGAAGAGCCTAGGCCATTAGTAGTCATGTCAGTATTGGGTTGCTGTAGTTTTCCATGGACTTTAATCACAGGGCATGGTGGTACTAAGAGATGCCCTAAGGGATCTTCCGCATTCCAGACGTACTCTCCTTTACCTCCATTATATAGTATCAATCTGATTTCTTCTTGGTAATCAGAATCAATCACACCAGCCAATATGGTAACTCCCTTCTTTGCCTGTTGATCCAGAGGCATAAGGAGTCCAAAGTGGCCAGGTAGCATTCATAACTTCCAGTATGATGGAATCAGTGATGTGTCTCCAGGTAGGAACATTCTTCCCTTTGGAACTAAAATTTTGTGAGTGGGTCACTAGGGGTAATAGTGAGCGGTTCCATTCCCATTTCCACCCCTTGATTCCTGGACACATGAACCCTGGTGATGGGAGAAACAGTACCACATAATGGACTCTGGTTTAGAGCATATACAGTCTCCTGGAGAACATTACCCCAATCCTGCAGGGCATTGCTACCTAGACGGTGCTGTAATTGTGTTTTTAGAGGGCCATTTCATCATTCTATCAAGCCAACTGTTTCAGGATGGTGGGGAACATGCAGTGAATTCCATGAGTATGGGTCCATTGTCGCACTTCATTTTCTGTGAAGTGAGTCCCTTGATCCAAGGTGATGCTGTGTGGGATACCATGATGGTGGATAAGGCACTCTGTAAGTGCATGGATGGTAGTTTTAGCAGAAGCATTGTGTGCAGGGAAGATAAATCCATATCCAGAGTGTCTATTCCAGTAAGAACAAAATGCTGCCCTTACCATGTTGGAAGTGGTCCAATGTAATCAACGTGCTGCTAGGTTGCTGGCTGATCACCTTGAGATATGGTGCCATACTGGGGACTCAGTGTTGGCCTCTGCTTCTGGCAGATTGGGCACTCAGCAGTGGCTGTAGCCAAGTAGGCCTTGGTAAGTGGAAGTCCATGTTGCTGAGCCCATGCATAACCTCCATCCCTACTACCATGGTCACTTTGTTCATGAGCCCATTGAGCAATCATGGGGGTAGCTGGGGAAAGAGGATTATTGGTTTCCACAGAACGTGTCATCCTATCCACTTGATTGTTAAAATCCTCCTCTGCTGAGGTCACCCTTTGGTGAGCATTCATATGAGACACAAATATCTTCACTTCTTTGGCTCATTCAGAGAGATCTATCCACATACTTCTTCCCCATAAATCCTTGTCTCCAATTTTCCAACCATGTTCCTTCTAAGTCCCTGACCATCCAGCCAAACCATTGGCCACAGCCCATGAATCAGTATACAATTGCACATCTGACCATTTGGCTATTTCTCCTTCGAAGCAAAGTGAACAACAAGGTGCACTGCTCGGAGTTCTGCCCATTGAGAGGATTTCCAGTCACCACTGTCCTTCAGGGAGGTCCACTTTCAAGTGGTGCCTGCATATCATGCAGGACCATCTGTAAACCAGGCACGAGTTTTCCCTTCCTCAATCAACTGATCATAAGGAACTCCCCATGAAGCCATACGTGCAGACTAGGGGATGGAAGGTAATGTGACAGGACTGGAGAGCATGGGCATTTGAGCCACTTCCTCATGAAACCTGTGCCTCATGAAACTTGCTCAGTCCCAATCTTGTATATACTACTTCCATTTAATGAGGGAGTGCTGGTGTGCACATCCAACTTTATGGCTCTGTGGGTCAGGCAACACCCAGTTTGTGATGGGCAGCTCAGGCTGCATGGTGACTTGGTGGCACATGGTTAAGCATTCAGTCTCTACTAAGGCACAGTAACAAGCCAGAAGCTGTTTCTCAGAAGGAGAGTAGTTATCCACAGAGGATGGCAGGGCTTTACTCCAAAATCCTAAGGGTCAGCACTGTGATTCACTAATAGGGGCCTGCCAAAGACTCCAAACAGCATCTCTACCTGCCACTGCGACTTCAAGCACCATTAGATCAGCTGGATCATATGGTCCAAGTGGCAGAGCAGCTTGCACAGCTGCCTGAACCTGTTGCAGAGCCTTCTCTTGTTCTGGGCCCCACTCAAAACTAGCAGCTTTTCAAGTCATTTGATAAATAGTCTGGAGTAGCATACCCAAATGAAGAATATGTTGCCTTCAAAATCCAAAGAGGCCCACTAGGCGTTGTGTCTCCTTTTCAGTTGTGGAAGGGGCCAGATGCAATAACTTATCCTTCACTTGAGAAGGAATATCTTGACATGCTCTATACCACTGGACCCCCAGAAATTTCACTGAGGTGGAAGGAGCCTGAATTTTTGTGAGATTAATTGCCCACCCTCTAGCAAACAAGTGTTTTATCAATAAGTCCAGAGATGTTGACACTTCTTCCTTACTAGGTCCAATCAGCATAATGTCATCAACGTAATGGACTAGTGTGAAGTCTTGTGGATGGGAAAGGCGATCAAGATTCCTGCAGACTGAATTATGATATAGGGCCGGAGAGTTGATGTAGCTCTGAGGTAGGCAACTGAAGGTGTATTGCTGGCCTTGCCAACTGAAGGCAAACTGCTTCTAGTGGTCCTTCAAAACACATATGGAGAAAAAGGCATTAGCCAGATCAGTAGCTGCATACCAGGTACCAGGAGATGTATTAATTTGCTCAAGCGATGAAACCACATCTGGAACAGCAGCTGCAATTGCAGTCACCACCTGGTTAAGTTTTTGACAATCCACTGTCATTCTCCAAGATCTGTCTGATTTTTGCATAGGACAGATAGGCGAGTTGGCTGGGAATGTGGTAGGAATCACCACCCCTGCATCCTTCAAGTCCTTGATGGTGGCAGTAATCTCCGCAATCCCTCCAGGAATGCAGTATTGCTTTTGGTTTACTATTTTCCTAGGTAGGGGCAGTTCTAATGACTTCCACGTGGCTTTTCCTACCATAATAGCCCTCACACCATTTGTCAGGGATCCAATGTGGGGGTTCTGCCAGTTTCTGAGTATATCTATTCCAATTATGCTTTCCTGACCTGAGGAAATCACTGCAGGATGGGTTTGGGAATCCACTGGACCTACTGTGAGACGGACATGAGCTAACACTCCATTAATAACCTGACCTCTATATGCCCCCACTCTGACTGGTGGGCCACAGTGACGTTTTGGCTCTCCTGGTATTAGTGTCAGTTCAGAGACTGTATCTAGTAATCACCCAAAATTCTGATTATTTCCTTTTCCCCAATGAACTGTCACTCTCATAAAAGGCTGTAGATCCCTTTGGGAAAGGCTGAAAGATTAACAGTATAAGTTTTTGGCAGTGTATTGGAGTCCTTCCTCAAGGGTACCTGCTTCCCCTTCATTCAAGGGTTTGTGGGTCTTTAAACTCACTCAAGTCTGGGAATTGATTGAGGGGCCGCGACTCTCTATTCAATTTGAGCTAGACTGTTGTTCACCTGACCTAGAATTCATCCGCTTGTACAGATCAACTAAATAATAGATTTCCTATCTATTTGACTCCCAGGGACACCATGACAAAATAGGTAATGCTAGAAGTCCATATGAGTCAAACTATTCTGATTACTGCTTTGACTCTGCTGTCCATTATGGTAACCACACTCATCTTGTCTTTGTCGATTGAGTGCTGCCACTTGGCCCCTACCACCACCAGTTCCAATCAACTCCATTGTAGTCAGGTGTGTTAATTCAGTTAGGGCAGTTCCCACTATCAAATCTGACTTACATAAGATAGCAATCACAGCAGTTTTCAAGCAGGCTGGGGCTTCTTTCACAAATGTGTTCCTCACCATTGTTATAAAAGGTGTATCCTCTGGGCATTCCAAGTGTGAGTCTGTGGGTCTAACCTCATAATTCCACTCGAGCAGGCCAATTCCCTAAGCCTCTGGATACTTCTACAGTATACCTAGGCACATCTTGTACTTCAACTTGATTTAGTATAGGCCACCACGTAATCTGTGCTTCAGCAACTCAACCAAATAAACTATTAGATACTTTCCTAACCTTTTTATCTGAAACATTGAATGAAGAATCTGTGCTTAGTGGGCCCATATCAGTATCAATAAACTCAGAGTGATCCATCTTTATGTTCCTTGCAACATTATCACACACCCTTAATAGCCATTCCTACACATATTCCTCAGGTTTTTCTTTGTACATATTGAAAAGCAGTTCTTTTGAAGTGTAGCGTACCTCTCCTGGGTCACACTTTGTACTTTACCTTTTGGGGCTCGCTGGGACTTAAGTCTAGTTATAGGTCTAGAAGCCAAAATCAGTGGTTGGGAAGTGTTTGGAGAACATTCAGCAGTGTCTTGTAAGGCATCTGACTCAGGTGATGCCCTAGGCAATGGCTCGGACAAGGGTTCTTTAGACACACACACAAAAAAAAACCCATTGCTGTCGAGCCGATTCTGACTCATAGCAATCCTACAGGACAGAGTAGAACTGCCCCATAGGTAGTCTAAGGAAGGTCTGATGGATTTGAACTGCTGCCTGCTGACCTTTTGGACAGAGCTGGGTTAATCTCATTAGATGGGGGTGGAGGGCTAATGGTTTTACTGGGGAGGATGGCTTAGCAGAGAAAGATGGAGTAATCTCTTTAGATATGAGTGAGACGGCTGGTTCTGTTGGCAGGAGTGACTCAATGGAATTTAGGGGCTTAGTGTCTCCAGCTTCTTGATTATCTGCCCATATGTCCCCATTCCATTTCTTCCCAATCAATGCCCTCACTTTAACTTCAGACTCCTCTCGAGGTTGGCAGTTGAGCTGGTATTGTAATTCAGCCACTCTTACAATAAGACTCTGGGTTTGGTTTTTAGCAATATCAGCTCTGGTACTACAAGAAGTAAAGTTTTCTTTCAAGGCACAAGTGAAAACTTTGACGTTGCTTATGTGGCACTTGAGCTTTGACTCTGAAGCCCTGAGCTCATCTCTTTCTTATGCCAGTTTGTCTAGTGACAGTAGGACCAACTAACCAGCTTCCTTATACTTCTCATTATGTTACTTGAATTTGTATTTATTTCATTACTGGAAGGTCAAATTTAAATGACACTAATATATTTTTTTGTTTATGAATTATTTATTATATCTGGTGCCCTTTTATGATTGATATGTGAGAGCCCTTTCTATGTACCGTGTATAGCAAATAATTTTAACCATTTTTAACTTTTATTTCACCCTTATTTATGTTGTTTTCAGTGGTATAAAATTTTTAATTTTTATGTCATGATATCTATAGTTTTCTTTAGTGTCTTTATCCAGGTTATGCCTAGAAAGCTTTTCTTCCTCTCCAATATTGTAAACATATTAATCAATATTTTGTTTTATAGCGCTTAAAATTTAATATTTTAATTTTTATTTACCTGAAATTTATTTTGGTATAAGAAGTGAGGTAGGGAACTGGCTTAATTTTTTTTTTTTTAATGAAGTTTTTAAAAATTTTTTCTGATATCATTTTTCTACCATCATTTATTGACTAATTAATTTTTCTTTTTATTCATGTTTTATATTCTCATACATTCTTTGGTCTATTGGTGAGTTCCCTCTTCCAGCATACTCCAAATTGTGTTCTGTGGAAGTTGTTATTAGGAAGTATCTTTAGATGGATTTCATGTTCATGTAAATTTGGGAGCTTAAGTTTATGTAAGTTTAAACAGGTCTGTATAAAGCAGTACTCCTCAGATTCTTTAACATTCCAAAATGGATTGTCAGTCTCTAAGAAGTGGATAAAGAAGGTGGTAAGAATTTTTGATGAGTATTTGTCATGGATTGAATTGCGTCCCCATCAAAATATCTGTCGACTAGGCCATGATTCCCGATATTGTGTGACTATCCACCATTTTGTCATCTGATGTGATTTTCCGATATGTTGTAAATCCTATCTCTATGATGTTAATGAGACGGGATTAGTGGCTGTTATTTTAATGAGGCAGGACTCAATCCACAAGAATAGATGGTGTCTTAAGTCAATCTCTTTTGAGATATAAAAGAGAGAAGTGAGCAGAGAGACGGGAGACCTCACACCACCAAGAAAGAAGCACCAGGAACATATGGCATCCTTTGCACCCAGGGTCCCAGTGCTGAGAAGCTCCTCAACCAGGGGAAGATTAGTGACAAGGACCTTTCTCCACAGCTGACAGAGAAAGCCTTCCCCTGGAGCAGATGCCCTGAGTTCAGACTTCTAACCTACTAGACTGTGAGAGAATAAACTTCTCTTTGTTAAAACCATCCACTTGTGAGATTTCTGTTATAGTAGCACTAGATAACTAAGACAATATTTGTCCATGGAAAATTTTTTGAGGAGCAGGTCAACTGCACATATTTTGGGGGAACCTGACATTTCATTGATCTCTCTATGCCTGAGCCAGTACTATAATCTTTTAATTAATGTACCTTTATAATATAAAGACCTCTGGTGGCACAGTGGTTAAAATGATTGACTGCTAACTGAAAGGTGGGTGCTATGAAACTACCAGTAGCTCCACAGGAGGAAGATGTGGAAGTTTGCTTCTATAGAGATTTACAGGCTTGGAAACTCTATGAAGTCGGTATGAGTAGAAATCGACCCCACGGCCTTGGGTTTGGTTTGGTTTTATGATATATGCTATCATTTGACGAAGCAAGTTTCCTCTCATTTTTTTTTTTTTTTCTGGAATATCAGGGATTTCTTAAACAGTTTGCATACCTCTCACAGGACAGAACATTGTACTTCAGTTATGCAAAAAAAAAAAGTCATAGGAATTTATATGCTTCTATGGAAGGGATCTTGTCTGATGTTTTTATTTCTTATTTATTTGTTTCTTTTTCATTTCTTTCTCTTTAAGATTAGAGAAAGCAAGATCTTGGACAACAAGAAGGCTTTCCAAAGACTCACTAAAGCTAATCTGAGATTAGACCAGATAATCTAATTTAAAAGAAACAAAAATCCTCTGTGACTGAGAGAGAGAGCAGCTAATCAATAAGAGATGAACAGATAGGACAATTTGACAACCACAATTCTGAATGTTGAAGATGAGCTATAAGGATTTAGAGCTGAATAATAATAAATAATGATTAGTGAAGCATACGTCACAAGGTATATCTTAGTCATTTTTCCTTTTAAAAGTTATTCTAAAACTATCTTTAAAAGCACACTGAATTTAATATATTTGAAAGAAAGTTATAATCTTGGCTTAGGAAAAATGTAGAAAGTTGATGTGGAGACTAGGAAGTCTTAGCTAGGCCGAGCAAAGCTATCTGATAGGTTAGAAAAAATTACACTTACAGTTTAAAATCTTACTTTATGTGCTGGAAGAATTAAGACATCTTTTTATTTGCTATAAATGGGACAACTTCCAAACTCGAATCAAGAAAACATGGGTTTGATGTTGACGCTGTCACTAGTTTTGTGACTTTGGACAAGTCACTTAGGCTCTTTGACTTTCCTGTCTCTAAAGCAGTTGTGTGCTGGAGCCAGCTCTCAAAAGAGAACTGATGGTGAAAATCTTTTCCTAACTCCTCGTTTAGTGACGTCATGGTAGTAGCTTGAAATTGGCTATGGTTAGAGTTTTTACACCAGACAAATCAGCAAATACCATGTATCAGGTTTTTTGTTTTGTTGCTTTGCAGATAGGCTGTTTAACAATACAACAGTGTCTGAATCCATACTGATTTCAAAGAATTGTTGGGGAAATCAAATGATTCAATAAATATGAAAGCACAGTGTTAATTACTGTGTTTTTACGAAAAGAACGTGCATCTTCTACGTTTGTTTGCCAACCTGCCAACCACTGCCTCCCCCCATGAGGTGTTTCTGTAAGAAAATTAGCTATGCTAATATTTTTTACATGTTGCTGTAAAAAATAGAGTAGTGCACTTATGAAAATATCTCATTGGAGAAGGAGAAGTTGGCAAATAAACGTAGAAGGCATGCATTATTTGCCTAAAAATATAATAACCTTGCCCAACTGCGGGCGTTGCATTTAATGTCATGATTATCTCTGAGTACCGCTCAGCATTATCTCAGATTATCTCAGCAGTAAATCTCAGATTATCTGATTATCCCTCAGAAAACCTTAGTAGTACATCAGTAGGGAACTGCCAAAAATTCAAAGCGGATTCAGAAGAGGATGTGGAATGAGGGATACCACTGCTGATGTCAGATGGATCTTGGCTGAAAGCAGAGAATACTAGAAAGACGTTTACCTGTATTTTATTGTCTATGCAAAGGCATTCAACAGTGTGGATCATAACAAATTAAGGATAACATTGCAAGTAATGGGAATTCAGAACACTTAATTGAGCTCATGTGGAACCTGCACACAGACCAAGAGGAAATTGTTCAAACAGGACAACGGTATACTGAATGGCTTAAAATCAGGAAAGGTGTGTGTCACGGTTGTATCCTTTCACCATACTTATTCAGTCTGTATGATGAGCAAATAAATCCGAGAAGCTGGACTATATGAAGAAGAATGGGGCATTAGGATTAGAAAAAGACTCATTAACAGCTTGTGATATGAAGATGACCCAACATTGCTTGCTGAAAGTGAAGAGGACTTGAAGCACTTACTGATGAAGATCAAATACTACAGCCTTCAGTACGGATTACATGTCAACATAAAGAAAACAAAAATCCCCACAACTGGACCAATAAGCAACATTATGACAAATGGAGAAAATATTAACGTTGTCAAGGATTTCATTTTACTTGGACCTATGCCCATGGAAGCAGCAGTCCAGAAATCAAACGATGTATTGCATCAGGCAAATCTGTTGCAAAAGACCTCTTAAAAGTGTTAAAAAGCAAAGATGTCACCTTGAGGACTAAGGTACACTTGATGCAAGCCGTGGTATTTTCAATTGCCTCATATGCATGCAAAAGCTGGACAATGAATAAGGAAGACCAAAGAAGAATTGATGCCTTTGAATTATGCTCTTGGCAAAGACAACTGAATATACCACGGACTGCTAGAATAATGAACAAATCTGTCTTGGAAGAAGTACAGCCAGAAAGCTTTTTAGAAGCAAGGATGGTGAGACTTCATCTCACATACTTTGGACATGTTATCAGGAAGGACCAGTCCCTGGAGAAGGACACCATGGTTAATAAAGTAGAGGGCTACTGAAAAAGAAGAAGACCCTTAAAGAGATGTATTGACACAGTGGCTGCAACAATGGGCTCAAACATAACAACGATTGTGGTGATGGCACAGGACCGGGCAGTGTTTCGTTCTGTTGTCCCTAGGGTTGCTATGAGTTGGAAACAACTCTACAGCACCTAACCACAAAAACAATCCCTTTGAAGGCAGGAACTAAAAAGCTATAGATTCCTAAACAGAGCAAATTTTATAGCACACAACTGTCAATCATTCGTCTTGTGCTAATTTAAAAAGTATTTTAAGTACTTGCATATAGAAGGTATTTTATATATGTTTGTTTTTACATTCAAATGAAAAAAAAGGATTATTTTATGCAGCATGCGTCTGGAAATTTCACCTAATTGTTGTGGTTCAGGCATGGAAAACTAATTAGAAAAGTAAATCTGATGCTAAGAAAGCTCACATAGTGCTTTCAAAAATCCGGTACCAATGCATTTTGTATTTTTACTCTATCTGATTATGGACTTTGTGATGTCATACTTCTGCCATCCAAACAGCTTTGGATCATATTCCCAAATACTTTCTGACTTTGACCACTTTAGCTACATTAATGGCAAACCAAGTATCAGCTTTTGTCAAGGATACCAAATTTTCTCTGCTATAGTGGAAAGTACATTAAATTCAGAGTCAGGAGTGCTAGGTTCTGGTCGTTACTATGGCCTTAATAAGAGGATGGGAAGGAAAAGTTGCTATAAGGGGAGTTTCATCTCCACTTCAAATAGAGTCCTGTCCCTAGTAATATTATACAAAACACTATCCTCCCTTTCTCTCCTCGTTGCCCCTCCAAACCAATCTCCTAGCATGTCACTTCTAAAGATGCTGGAACATACCTTATATGAGTTGAGTGTTGGATTAATAATATACTTGACAAGCATTTAAGGAAATAAACAAAGAAATTTGTAAGAGATCTTTACAGTGAAAAAGTAGAGGCCACTCTGAGATCAACTAGTACAGACAGCAAGGTGTGGTATCACCATACTGATTACATTTATCAATTTGAGGATAATAAAATAGATTCTAGAAGTTGTTTCTTGAGTTGCTAGATTGCAATTTGCTCTAGCATTATTAACATAAAAACAAACAAAAAATGAACCCATTGCCATTGAGTCAATTCTGACTCGTATGACCCCACGTGTTACAGAGAATAACTGCTCCATAGGGTTTTCTCGACTATTATCTTTATGGAAGCAGTTTGCCAGGCCTTTCTTCCATGGAGCCACTGGGTGGGTTCAAACTTCCAAACTTTAGGTTAGCAGCCAATAAAATTAGTCTTTATTAATCCTTTTTTAAAAATTCTGACCAGAAGAACTAGATGGTGCCCGGCTACTACCAATGACCGCCCTGACAGGGAACACAACAAAGAGTCCCGGATGGAGCAGGAGAAAGGTGGGGTGCAGAACTCAAATTCTAGTAAGAAGACAAGACTTAATGGTCTGACTGAGGCTGGAGGAACCCCGGAAAGCATGGCCCCTGGATTCTCCATCAGCCCAGAACTAAAACAATTTCCGAGGCCAACTCTTCAGACAGGGATTGGACTGGACCGTGGGACATAAAGTGATACTCGTGAGGAGAGTGCCTCTTAGCTTAAGTAGATACAAGAGACTAAATAGGCAGCATCTGTCCAGAGGTGAGATGGGAAGGCAGAGAGGGTTAGGAGCTTGCTGAATGAACATGGGAAATCAGGGGTGGAAAGGAGGAGGGTGCTGTCACAGTATGGGGAGAGCAATTAGAGTCACATAACAATGTATATATAAATTTTTGTATGGGAAATAATAAAAAAAAAGAAAAAACATTCGACCTCATTTCTTATAAAAGGAAAGTTGACATCTATTATGTAATAAATTTATTTAAATATAATATGCCTAGTAATACAAATATTCTCGGTGTGTACAGATGGGAGCTTTAATCTGATTAGATGATCCAGTTTAAGACAAGTCTATTTCATTGCCCTCTAGTGGCATCAGATGGGTTAAATGCATTTTTGACGGGTTAGATGGGCCTTTCAAGAATTGTCATTTTATTAACATCATGAAGTTCTTCAGATTATTGGTAGAGTCAGAATCCTTAACTACACTTAAGGAAAGTGAAGTTTCTTTCTCTTCTCTAGACAAGCCTTTGGCCATAGTTGGTTTTGTTGAAGAATTTGAACCTTAGCCAGACTGATGTTTTGGTTCAAGCAGGAGACATTAGTCAGGGGCTACTACTAGACTAATGAAAGAGAGAGAACGAGAATACAAAACGGCCAACTGAAAAATGCCCTGACTTCTGTAGTCAGCAAAAATGCAAAGGTTAATGATATTGACAAATCTCCAAATAATCAGGTAACAGAGAATTGTTGTGTAAACTCCATCCACTTACTTTGATGAAATTCCATAGTGTTCTTAGTTTTAAACATAAATAAAATTTACTTTGATATTGGCAGTCGATAAAGAGCCAGGTTATGAATTAAAATATGGACTGTCTGAAAATCAAGTAAGTTTAGGAATCCTTATGCTTGGAAATAAATCTCTGGTTTCATGAAATTCAGCCCATTAAAAAAAAAAGAAAGAAAGACAAAAAGAACCCATTGCAGTTGTGCCCATAAAAACTACTTTTATTTTGGTACTCAAAGTCAGTGTTACGTTACTTTGACACATAAAATCAGTGTAAAAATAATATAAAAACTCTAATTTTTCCTTTACTTCAACATTTCTGATAGAATACTCAGAGCATATCCTATCAGGATGCAGGAAGTACCAGAAGCCTAACCAGAGGACTGGTTTCTCTAAGACTGAAGGTCAACAAAGTTTTAATGCTGTTGTATATGTGTTGTGATATTGGAGGAAATACAGAATTTCATCCCATCTAATTTTCTGACCACAAAGAAATATTTTAAGTACAAGAGTCATGTCATTTTTATAACAGCAAAAAAAAAGGTGCATGTTTTAGTGGCTAAAATGTTAAAATTTCACTTGACATCTTTTCATATCTATCAGTATCAGTTGCTGTTGAGTCGATTCTGATTTATCCCAACCCCAAGTGTGTCAGAGTAGAACTGTGCTCCATAGGGTTTTCAGTGGCTGCTATTTTGGAAGTAAATCACCAGGCCTTTCTTCGAGGTGGCTCTGGGTGGACTTGGACGTTCAACTCACACTTAGCAGCTGAGTGTGTTTGCCCTTTGCTATCTACTCATCCTTTAGTTCAATTCTCACCTCAACTTTCCATAGTCACTCCCAGGAGAGAGGCTTTTCTCTTGTCCCTCTTACTGGCAGCATCTTTGCCACTTCTTTCCACTTGTCTATATCTTATCCATTTTTGGCTGCAAGTCCCCATGTGACCTTTCTTGACCATTCTAGATTATATTGAAATTTCCCACCTCTCAAATTGTTTATGAATTAGAGTCTATATCACTCATCTCAGCATGAAATAATCATAAGTTTGTTTGTTTTTTTAAAATAATATTTTATTGAGTTTTGGTGAAAGTTTACACAGCAAGCTATGTTCTCATTTGACACAAATTGCACAAATTGTTCAGTGATGTTACTTACATTTATCACTATGTGTCCGCATACTCTTTAATTGTGTTCTGTTTGTTCCATTTCCCGTAATCTAGTTTCCCTACGCCCTTATCTTATCATTTGTGCATTTGAGTAATTGTTGACCTTTTTTTTTTAAATAGAGTACTGACCTTAGTGGTAATATCCTTTATTTTGTGTGCCACTCTACTATTTCACTAAAAGGTGATCTCATGGGATAGGCTCAGTTCTAGATTTAAAGAGTGTCTCAGGGTGATAGTCTCAGGGCATCCTCCGTTCTCTACTGTTTCAGTTTGTCTGAACTTTTTTTCCCTAAAGAATTTGAGTTCTGCTCCACGTTTTTCTCCCATCCTATCTGGGACCATCTATTGTGACTCCGGTCAGAACGGTCAGTGGTGGTAGCCGGGCAGGATCTAGTTCTTCTGGTCTCAGGGTAGGTGAGGTTGTGGCTTGTGTAGACTTGTTTCTTCTCTGAGGTTTTGGCTACCTTCTTACTGTTTTGCTCCTGGCAAGTAGAGATCCATTACTGATGGCCACTTGCAAGTTTTTAAGAGCCCAGACACTACTTACTTCACCAGGATGCAGATCATGATTTTCTGTGAACTATGTTGTGTCAGTTGACTGAGTTGTCCCATGAGACTATGGTTCTAAGCTTTCAAACCCAGAAAACCAATCTTGGAAGGTGTTTAATTATGTCTAAGGAGGATCTGTATTCGTGTCTTCAATGAATATATGTATCTGCACCCACATATTTGTATTTACACATACCTATAGATACTTCTATCTGTTACCACGTATGTACACACCTGTACCTACCTGTATACCAATACGTCTGTACACATCAATATGTACTCAAACGCTCTTTTTTACTCTGGTTGTGCTGTGTCACTGCATACACATTTGGTTCCGCTTTTCCCATCACCCAAAATAGCAAGTCTCTATGATTTAAAGCGTACTTTCCTCTAACTGCTCCCTACAGCCCCATAACCATGAATGAACATTGGTCTCTCTATGTACATCTTTTCTTGTCTTCTTATAAAAAAGAGATCATACATTCTTTGTCCTTATATGCTTGACTTCTTTCACTTAGCATTATGCCCTCCAGGTCCATCCATGTTATATTTCACGCACTCATGTTATATTAGACTGTTCTTTATGTTTGCATAGTATTCCATTGTATGTATGTATTTTCTTATCCATTCATGTGTTGATTCCATTTATTTGCTATTTTGAATAAAGCAGCAATGAACCCAGGTGTGCATATGTTTGTTCTTGTAACTATTTTTAGGTGTCTAGGATATTTATCTCCTCTACACATCTGTCAGTTTGTTGTACTATGGGGGCTTGCATGTTGCTATGATGCTGGAAGCTATGCCACTGGTATTCAAGTATCAGCAGGGTCACCTATAGTGGACAGGTTTCAGCTGAGCTTCCAGAATAAGACAGACTAGGAAGAAGGACTTGACCATCTACTTTTGAAAAGAATTAGCCAGTGAAAACCTTATGAATAGCAGCAGAATATTGTCTGATACAGTGTTGGAAAATGAGCCCCTCAGATTGGAAGGCACTCAAAAGACAACTGGGGAAGAGCTGCCTCCTCAAAGTAGAGTTGACTTTAATGACGTGGATGGAGTCAAGCTATCAGGACCTTCATCTGCTGATGTGGAACGACTCAAAAAGAGAGAAACAGTTACAAACATTCATTAACAATCAGAACGTGGAATGTACGAGGTATGAATCTAGGAAAACTGGACATTGTCAAAAATGAAATGAAACACACAAATACTAATATCCTAGGCATTAGTGAGCTGAAATGGACTGGTATGGACCATTCTGAAACAGACAATCATACGGTCTACTACTCCAGGAACGACAACTTGAAGAGGAATGATGTTGCATTCGTCCTCAAAAAGAACATTTCAAGATCTATCCTGAAGTACAATACTGTCACTAATAGGATAATATCCATATGCCCACAAGGAAGACAAGTTAAAACGACTATTATTCAAATTTATGCAACAACTGCTAAGGTCAACGATGAGGAATTTGAAGATTTTTACCAATTTCTGTATTCTGAAACTGATCAAACATGCAATCAAGATGCATTGGTAATTACTGGTGATTGGAATATGAAAGTTGGAAACAAAGAAGTAGGATCTGTAGTAGGAAAATATGGCCTTTAGAATAGACACGATGCCACAGTTTGCATTATAGAATTTTGCAAGACCAACGACTTCTTTGTTGCAAATACCTTTTTTCAACAACATAAATGGGGACTTCTTTACACATGGACTTCACCAGATGGAATACACAGGAATCAAATTGACTACATCTGTGGAAAGAGATGATCGAAAAGCTCAATATCATCAGTCAGAACAAGGCCTGGGGCCAACTGTGGAACAGAACATCAATTGCTCATATACAAGTTCAACTTGAAGCTGAAGAAAATTAGAACAAGCTCATGAGAGCCAAAGTACAATCTTGAGTATATCTCATCTGAATTTAGACACAATCTAAAGAATAGATTTAATGCACTGAAAACTAATGACTAAAGACCAGACGAGTTGTGAAATGACATCAAGGATATCATACATGAAGAAAGCAAGAGGTCATTAAAAAGACAGGAGAGGAGATTCCGGAAAAATGGAGCTCTAGGCAGAAGCACCACACTGTCCCTCCACAGAAAAGATCCAAAAAACTAAGCCAAACAGAGAATACAACAATCCTGAAACCCAAAAACATCAAATGAAGAGATAAAGAACTCAGCCAAGCACCAAATGGAGTAAGAAAACTGACAGAGAACGAAGAGCGAGGAGAGATTCATGCAGAGGTCCCCTACCAGCTAACGCAGCGCAGATCTGCCATCTTGAACTCCTATCGGAGACCAGCAAACAGGGGGTATGAGAAAGCAGCCTCACGGAGTGTCCAGCGGGAGACAAAACAACCGGTAATTTGCGACATGCGCTTTCCTACCCCCCACCCTTCTTCACCCCGACTCGGCCTCCTCTGCTTCCTGCGGACACAATCTCTCGACCAGGAAACACCGGCTGCTTGGATTTGACACACCCGAATGGGCCGGCTCTCTGAGTGCCATTTGTTGGCTGCTGGTGTTGCTTTTTTCTGCTTCTTTTGATTTCTTCCTTACCTTTCACCCCCCCCTCATTTCTCTCAAATACCTGGCTCCATGCGCCATCTTTGCTTCTTCCTGAGGGGCTACAGAGCTCCGGTAATTTGTGATATACACTTACCCACTCCCTACCCTTCTTCACCCACTCTCAGCCCCCTCTGCTTCCTGTGGACACAGTCTCTTGTCCGAGAAACACCAGCCCACACTAGCTGGCTCTCTGAGTGCCATTTGTTGGCTGCTAGATGCTTTTATTTCTGCTTCTTTTGATTTCTTCCTTACCTCTCACCACCTCCCCCTCCTTTCGCTCAAATACCTGGCTCAGTGTGCCATCTTTTCTTCTTCCTGAGGGGCTATGGAGCTCTGTTCGAGTGTGGAGCTGCTGCCCGGTCTGGGCTGCAATGCTGGTGGGATCCTGGGGCTTTTGTTCATTTGTTTGTTTGTTTTCTTTTCCTTTTCTTGAGTTGGGAGCCATTTCTGGCCAGGCGGTGCTGTGTGGCAAGGAGACTTCCCACTCATCTTGCGCGGACATGCAGAGGGATCCCTGAGAGCATTTCTTTTTATGTTGTTTTTTTTTTTTTTTCTGATTTTTGGGGAGCCTTTCTTGTTTTATTTTTAATTTGTTTTGTTTTCTTTTCCCTCTTTTTCCCTTTTTGTATTTCTTCATTGCTCAGTTTCTCGTCTCTCTATATCTTCCTTCTCTTTCTGTTCCCTGAATACCTGGCGTTATATACCTCTACGCCTTCTAGCCAGCCTGTACTGCAACACTTAAAAGTGACTTACCCAGACCTCATAGCTGCACCGGTGGGATCCCTGGGAACTTTGTGGTCCTTTAACCTTTCTGATTTTTATTTATTCATTCTTTTCTTTTCTTCCTCTTCCACTTTCTGTTTTTCTCCATTTCATAGTCTCTCATCTCTCCACTCCAATGGCAAGCTCCCCTAGCATTCTTTTTTGTTTGTATGTTTTTGGCTCCTTTTCCTCTCTCCTCTCTCCCATATCCATCTTAGCTCCACACATAACAATCTCCCCACTACATCCTGCCTACCTGCACTGTGGGCTTGACCTCACACCACCAAGCAGCACAGGCATGGCCTATTGGAACCTGCCCTGCACTGATTACTGACCCAATCTGGTGGCTGTAGTAAGTGCCACAAACAACCCGTCCCAGTAACTCCTCTTTAGCTAGACCTGCCCTGCCGTACCATATCTGAGTGACTGACCCTGCCAATTGGAGAAGGAGACAAAAAGTATTGTGCCCACAGACGAGCAAACAGCAAAGAACACAAAGTCTGCCTGCTCAGACATAGTCAAATTAAAAAAAAAAAAAAAGTGGGATGAAACAAACAAATCTACAGTCAATAAACAAGAAAAATAACTACTGAATGCCCTGAAGACAGCAGACAATAGCAAAACATTTACAAAAACAGGACAGGATGGTTCCAGTAGGTGTCCAAAATAAAACACCAGATGACTCTCCAGTGGAAGAAGATGCACTAGAACTACCTGATAGGGAATTCAAATCTCTAATACTCAGAATTCTTCAAGAGTTGAGGCAAAAATCTGACAAACATGAGAAAAAAATAGACAAATTCATGGAAAATACAGACAAAAGACTGGAAGAATTCAGGAAAATAATGCAGGAACAAGTGCCAAAATAAATTCACAACTAGAAATTACACAAAGACAAGTATTAGAAATCAAAGAGATAAACACCAAAATTTCAGAAATGGATGGTGTCATAGAAGGAGTGAGAAGCAGATTTGAAATGGTGGAAGACAGGATCAGTGGAATTGAAGTCAAAGACTTGGATACAACTCTGTGTTTCAAGAAATTCAGAAAAAAGACCAAAGAAAAATAAAGCGACCCTGAGAGTTATGTGGGATACAATCAAAAGCAAAAATTTACAAGTGATTGGAATTCCAGAACAGGCGGAGAAAACAGAAAACACAGAGAGGATGATTGAAGAACTGCTGACAGAAAACTTCCCCAATGTCATGAAAGATGAAAAGCTGGCCATCCAAGAAGCTCAACGAACCCCATATAGGAGAGACCCCAAAAGAAAATCAAGGCATATCATATTCACACTCACCAAAACCAAAGACAAACAAAGAATCCTGAGAGCAGCTCATGAAAAACAAGCAGTCACATACAGAGGAGAAACAATAAAACTAAGCTCAGATTATTCGGCAGAAACCATGCAGGCAAGAAGTCAATGGGATGACATATATAAAATCTTGAAAGAAAAAAATTGCCAGCCAAGAATAATATATCCTGCAAAACTCTCATTCAAATTTGATGGTGAAATTAGGTCATTTCCAGATAAGCAGAAATTAAGGGAATATGTAAAAGTCAAACCAAACTTACAAGAATTATTAAAGGGAGTTCTTCGATCTGAGGAAAAACAGCTTCAGCTCACAGGCAAAACCTAGGATGCAGAATCATACCAGCCAGATACCAGTCTAGGAAATGAACTCTCGAGGACAATCCAAAACCAAAACAAATACGACAAGGAATCAGAGCAATTAATCAGTAAATGATAACAACATCAAAACAATAAAAGAGGGAATAAACAGCATAGGTATAGAACATTCTAATGGAGAGGAAGGCAAGGTGATACCAAGTAATGGTGGACTGCTTCAAACTTAGAAAGCTAAGGGTAAAATTTATGGTAACCGCAAAGAAAGTTAACAAATATACTCATAAAAAAAGAGGAAAAACATAAAGTCTCAGCAAAAGCAAAACCTACAAAATCAAAAGAAATGAAAAAAAATCCACAAACAAAAGTAACTCAGCACAAGAGAGTAAGAAGAACAAAGAAAACTTCAGCACCAGAAAAAAAACACTACAAAATGACAGCAACAAACTCACATCTATCAATATTTACACTGAATGTAAATGGATTCAATGCACCCATAAAGAGACGGACAATGACAGATTGGATAAGAAAACAAGATCCATCCATATGCTGTCTACAAGAGACACACCTTAGAAACAAACATGTGAATTTAATAAAAGTCAAAGGTTGGAAAAAAAATATGAAGCTAACAACTACCAAAAAAGAGCAGGAGTGGCAATTCTAATCTCAGATAAAATAGACTTTAAAACAAAGTCTACCATAAAAGACAAAGAAGGACACTACATAATGATTAAGGGGATGATCCATCATGAAGACATAACCATAATAAACATCTACGCACCCAATGACAGGGCTCCAAAATACGTAAAACAAACTCTAACAACACTGAAAAGAGAAATTGACAGTTCCACAATAATAGTAGGAGACTTCAACACACCACTCTCAGTAAAGGACAGAACAACTAAGAAGAAACTCAGCAAAGATGCAGAAGACTTAAAGGGCACAATCAGCCAACTTGACCTCATAGACATATATAGACCACTCCATCCAACCACTGCAAAGTACACATTCTTTTCCAATGCACATGGAACATTCTCCAGAATAGACCACATCGTAGGCCACAGAGCAATCCTCAACAAGATCCAAAACGTTGAGGTAATTCAAAGTATCTTCTCTGACCACAATGCCATCAAGGTAGAAATTAACAATAAAAAGAGCAAGGAAAAAAAATCAACTGCATGGAAACTGAATAATACCCTGCTTACACATCAGTGAGTAATAGAAGAAATCAAAGATGGAATAAAAAAATTCCTAAAATCAAATGAGAATGAAAATACATCATACCAAAACCTTTGGGACACAGCAAAGGCAGTCCTCAGAGGACAATTTATAGCAATAGATGCACATATCAAAAAAGAAGAAAGGGACAAAATCAAAACATTAACTACAGAACTCAAACAAATAGAAAGAGAACAGCAAAAAAAAAAAGCCCACAACCACCAGAAGAAAGGAAATAGTAAAGATCAGAGCAGAAATAAATGAAATAGAGAACAGAAAAACAATAGGAAGAATCAACAAAACCAGAAATTGGTTCTTTGAAAGAATCAACAAAATCGACAAACCACTGGCCAGACTGACAAAATAAAAACAGGAGGGACACAAATAACCCAAATAAGAAATTAAATGGGGGACATTACAGCAGACCCAACTGAAATAGAAAGGATCATAACAGAATATTATGAAAAACTATACTCCAACAAATTTGAAAACTTAGAGGAAATGGATAAATTTCTAGAAACATACGGCCTACCCAAACTACAACAAAGTGATGTTGAAAATCTGAACAGACCCATAACAAGAGAAGAGATTGAAAATGTAATAAAAAAAACTCCTAGTCAACAAAAGCCCTGGCCTAGATGGCTTCACTGGAGAATTCTACAAAACATTTACAGAAGAGCTTGTACCAGTACTACTCAAGCTATTTCAGAGCATAGTAGAGGAAGCAACACTTCCAAATTCATTCTATGAAGCCAGCATAATGCTGATACCAAAACCAGGCAAAGACGTTACAAAAAAAGAAAATTAGAGACCAATCTCTCTCATGAATATAGATGCAAAAGTTCTCAACAAAATTCTAGCCAATAGAATTCAGCATCATATCAAAAATATAATTCACCACGACCAAACAGGATTCATACCAGGTATGCAAGGATGGTTCAACATTAGAAAATCAATCAATGTAATCCACCACATAAATAAATGGAAAGAAAAGAATCACATGATCATCTCAACTGACACAGAAAAGGCATGTGACAAAGTTCAACACCCATTCCTGATAAAAACTCTCAATAAAATAGGTATAGAAGGGAAATTTCTCAACATAATAAAGGACATCTATGCAAAACCAATGGCCAACATCATTCTTAATGGAGAGAGGCTGAAAACATTCCCCTTTTAAACAGGAACAAGACAAGGATGCCCTTTATCACCACTCCTATGTAACATTGTGCTGGAAGTTCTAGCTAGAGCAATAAGGCAAGAAAAAGAAATAAAGGGCATCCAAATTGGTAATGAAGAAGTTAAACTGTCCCTGTTTGCAGATGATATGATACTATACATAGAAAACCCTAAAGACTCCACAAGAAATCTACTGGAACTAATAGAAAGATTCAGCAGAGTAGCAGGATACAACATAAACATTCAAAAATCAGTTGGATACCTATACACCAACAAGGAGAACGACGAAAAGGAAATCAGGAAAACAATACCATTTTCAATAGCCCCTAAAAAGTTAAAATTACTTAGGAATAAATCTGACCAGGGATGTAAAATTCCTATACAAAGAAAACTACAAAACACTACTGCATGAAACCCAAAGGGATCTACATAAATGGAAAAACATACCATGCTCATGGATAGGCAGACTCAACATTGTGAAAATGACAAGTCTACCCAAAGCAATTTACAAATACAACGCAATCCCGATCCAAATACCAACAACATTCTTCAAAGAGATGGAAAAACTAATCATTAACTTTATATGGAAAGGGAAGAAGCCCCGAATAACTAAAGGACTACTGAAGAAGAAGAATAAAGTTGGAGGACTCACACTATCTGACTTCAGAACCTACTATACAGGTACAGTAGTCAAAACAGGCTGGTACTGGTACGACGACAGATACATTGACCAATGGAACACAATTGAGAACCCAGATGAAAATCCATCCACCTACGGTCACCTGATCTTCGACAAGGGCCCAAAGTCCATCAAATGGGGAAAAGACAGTCTTTTTAACAAATGGTGCTGGCAAAACTGGATATCCATCTGCAAAAAAATGAAACAGGACCCATACCTCACACCGTATAGAAAAACTACTTCAAAATAGATCAAAGACCTGAATATAAAGCCTAATACTATAAACTTCATAGAAGAAAAAATAGGACCAACACTACAGGCCCTAATACACTGCATTAACAGGATACAATCCATAACCATTAACACACAAACCCCAGAAGATAAGATAGATAACTGGGATCTTCTAAAAATCCAACACCTATGCTCTTCAAAAGACTTCACCAAAAGAGTCAAAAGAGAACCTACAGACTGGGAAAAAGTTTTTGGACAGTAAAAGTCAGACAAAGTTCTAATCTCTATAATCTACAAGAAAATCCAACACCTCTACAACAAAAAGACAAACAATCCTATCAAAAAATGGGCAAAGGAAATGAACAGACATTTCACCAAAGAAGACATTCAAATGGGCAACAGACACATGAGGAAATGCTCACGATCACTAGCCATTAGAGTAATGCAAATTAAAACCACAATGAGATACCATCTCACCCCGACATTACTGGTACGAATCAAAAACACTGGAAATAAGAAATGTTGGAGGGGCTACGGGCATATGGGAACTCTTATGCACCGCTGGTGGGAATGCAAAATGATACAACCATTTTGGAAAATGATATGTAACTTCCTCAGAAAGCTAGAAATAGACATACTATTCAATCCAGCAATCCCACTCCTAGGAATATATCCTAGAGAAATAAGAGTCATTACTCGAATAGACATATGGACACCTATGTTCATGGTAACATTGTTCACAATTGCAAAACAATGGAAACAACCTAGATGCCCATCAACAGATGAATGGATAAATAAACTATGGTACATACACCAATGGACTACTATGCAACGAGAAAGAACAACAATGAATCTGTGAACTATCTCGTAACATGGATGAAACTGGACGACATCATGCTGAGTGAAATAAGTCAATCACAAAAGAACAAATATTGTTTGAGACCTCTAATGTAAAAACCCATGAAAAAGTTCACACACAAAATATAACAATCTTTGTTAGTTACCAGGGATGGGTGGGGTAGGGGTGGGAATACTAAACAGGCAATAGATAAGTGGTATCTTGGGTGAAAAGTGAGACAGTACACAATACAGGGGAAACCAGCAGGACTTGTACTAGGAAAGGTCATGGAAGCCCCATAGACACATCCAAACTCCCTGAGAGACTGAATTGCTGGGCAGAGGTCTGTGGGGACGATGGTCTTGGGGACCATCTAGCTGAATTGGCATAACACAGCTTATAAAGACAATGCCCTACATTCAACCTCAGTGAGTAGTGTCTGGGGTCTTAAAAGCCTGTGAGCTGCCACCTAAGATACTCCACTGGTCTCATCCCTTCGGGAGCAAGGGCGAATGAAGATAACAGGATACAAGGAAAAGATTAGTCTGAAGGATGAATGGTCCACAGCTACCAAGGCCTCCACCAGACTGAGTCCAGAACAGCTAGATGGTGCCTGGCTACCACCACTGACTGCTCTGACCAGGATCACAATAGAGGGTTCTGGACAGAGTTGGAGAAGGATGTAGAACATAATTCTAACTCACAAAAAAACAAAAGACCAGATTTACTAGCCTAAAGGAGACTGGAGAAACCCAGAGAGTATGGCCCCCAGACACCCTTTTAGCTCAGTGGTGAAGTTATCTCTGAGGTTCACTGTTCAGCCTGGGAGTGGACAGCCCCGTAAAACCAAATAAGACTAACGAGGTACAGTAGTCCAGTGACAATGGCCAGAAGGCAGAAGGGGCAAGGAAGCTGGTGATAGGGAACCCAAGGTTGGGTAAGGTTATTGTTGATGTGTTGTGAGATTGTTAACCATTGTCATGGGGCAACATTTGTAGTAACTGTTAAATGAGAAACTATTTTTTTCTGTAAGCCTTCATCTTAAGTGAGAATAACAGCACAATCGGAAGAGCGTAGTCAATGGTGCTGAACTGTGGATGTAGAAATTTTTGAAATGGTGTACCTTTGGCTATGCGTATTTTCACCAAAAAGAAAAAAAAAGATTGGGACATTAGAGGGTTGACATGTTGTGGGGTTGTTAACCAATGTCATAAAACAATCTGTGTACTACTGTTTCATGAGAAACTATTTGTTCTGAAGCCTTCACCTGAAGTACAATAAAACAAAACAAAACAAAACAAAAAACAAAAGTAAAATAAAAACACAGGAGCGAAAGTAAAGAACTAAATGTATGCCAGAAGAGATTCTGAAACTTGCTCTTGAATGTCAACTAGCTAAAGCAAAAGGATGAAATGATGAAGTAAAAGAGCTGAACAGAAGATTACAAAGGCAGCTCCAGAAGACAAAGTAAAATATCAGAATGACATGTGCAAAAAGCTGGATATAGCAAACCAAAAGGGAAGAACACGCTCAGCATTTCTCAAACTGAAAGAAGTGAAGAAAAAATTCAAGCCTTGAGATGCGATATTGAAGGATTTTACGGGGAAAATATTAAACGATTCAGGAAGCATCAAAAGAAGATGGAAGGAATACTCAGAGTCACTATACCGAAAAGAACTGGTCAATATTCAACCATTTCAGGAGGTAGGAACTGATGGTACTAAAGGAAGATTCCAAGCTGCACTGAAGGCATTGAAGTGAAAGAAGGCTCCAGGAATTGAGGAAATACCGTGTGAGATGTCTCAACAAACAGATGAAGTGCTGGAAGTGCTCACTTGTCTATGCCAAGAAATTTGGAAGACAGCTATCTGGGAAACGACTGGAAGAGATCCATATTTATGTCTCTTCCCAAGAAAGGTGAACCAACCGAATTTGGAAATTATCGAGCAATACTATTAATATGACACAAAATTAAAGTTTTGCTGAAGATCATTCAAAAGTGGTTGCAGCAATATATCAACAGGGAACTTCCAGAAATTCTAGCCAGATTCAGAAGAGGATGTGGAACCAGGGATATCATTGCTGGTATCAGATGGATCCTGGCCAAAAGCAAAGAATACCAAGAAGATGTTTATTTGTGTTTTATTGAATATGCAAAGACATTGGATTGTGTGGATCATAACAAATTATGGATAACATTGTGAAGAATGAGAATTCCATTCGTCAGGGTTGCATCCTTTCACCATACCTATTCAATTTTTCTGCTGAGCAAATAATCTGAGAAGCCAGACTATATGAAGATGAAAGGGGCATCAGGATTGGAGGAAGAATCATTAACAACCTGCATTATACAGACAACACAACCTTGCTTGCTGAAAGTGAAAAGGACATGGAACACTTAACTTATGACAATCAAAGACTACAGCCTTCCGTATGGATTGCACCTCAACATAAAGAAAAAAAAAAATCCTCACAAATGGACTAATAAACAGCATCATGATAAATGGAGAAAAGGTTGAAGTTATCAAGGTTTTCATTTTACCTGGATCCATAATCAACACTCATGGAAACGGCAGTCAAGAAATCAAAGACACATTGCATTGGAAAAATCTACTGCAAAAGACCTCTTTAAAATGTTAAAAAGCAGAGACATCTCTTTAGGGACTAAGGTGCACCTGACCCAAGCCATGGTATTTTCAATTGCCTCATATGCATGGGAAAGCTGGACAATGAATAAGGATGACCGAAAAAGAATTGATGACTTTGAATTATGGTGTTGGCGAAGAATATTGAATAGACCATGGACTGTGAAAAGAAAGAATAAATCTCTCTTAGAAGAAGTACAACCAGAATGCTGCTTAGAGGCAAGGATGGTGAGATTTCATCTTACATACTTTGGACATGCTATCAGGAGGGGGCAGTCCCTGGAGAAGAACATCATGCTTGGTACAGTAGAGGGTCAGTGAAAAAGAGAAAGACCTTAAATGAGATGGATTAACACAGTGGCTGCAACAATGAACTCAAGCATAACAGTGGTTGCGAGGATGGCGTAGGACCAGGCAGTATTTTGTTCTGTCGTATTATGAGTTAACAGACTCGATGACACCTACCAACAGCAATAACAGGGTATATACCTAGGAGTGAGATGGCTGGATCCTAGCATAATTATATTTCTAGGTTTTTTTTTGAGAAAGCACCATATGGCTTTTCATATTGATTGTATCATTTTACAGTCCCATCAGTAATGGATAAGTGTTCCAATCTCCCCACATCCTGGTCAGCATTTGTTGTTATCTGTTTTTTTATTTAATTTTTTTTTTTAATCAGTGCCATTTTAGCAGTAGTTGGATAGTATATTATTGCAGTTTTGATTTGCATCTCTCTAGTGGCTAATGATCGTGAACATCTTTTCATCTGCTTGTTGGCTGCTTGGATGTCCTCTTTGGTGAAGATTCTGTTCATGTCTTTTGCCCATTTTGTGACTAGGTTGTCTTTTTGTTGTTGAGTTGTTGCAGTTTTCTATAGATGTTAGAGATTAGACCCTTTTAGATAATTTGTTTCTGAAGATTTATTGCCAGCTGGTAGGTTTTCTCTTTACTCTTTTAATAAAGTCTTTGGATGAGCACAAGTTTTTAATATTTATGAGGTCCCATTTATCTATTTTTTCTTCTTCTATTCGTGCATTTGTTATGTTTTTATCCTATTTTTAGAAATGATTAGGTCTCATAGTTTTCTCCCTATGTTTTCTTCCAGGAATTTTAGGTTTTAGGCTTGTCTTAGGCTGGGTTCTCTAGAGAAGAAAAACCAGTAAAGCATATATATACATATATATATATATATATATATACAGAGAGAGAGAGAGATTTATATCAAGGAGATGGCTCATGAGGTTTGTAGAGGCTGTAATATCCCAAGTTCATGGGGCAAGAAAGAGGATTCTCCTGATTCATGTAGCAGCAGCAGTAGGGAAACAAAGATCGGCAGGCCGGAGAGGAGAGCTATTGCAGGCTGTGAAGATCAATGAATCTCAAGATGGGCAGGCAAGACTGCAGGTAAGCTGCTAGCTCAAGTCCCAGGAACCAGAAGTCAGACAAATAAAAGCCAGCTGCAGGATCTAGAACAATCAAAAGCCTTGGCAAGGCAAGCAGGAAAAAGCTAGGTGGTAGAGGGCAGAGAGATGAAGACTGAGGGGGTCAGTGAGCTGCCACAGGCCCTGCCCCTACCAATACCATGGCAGATCCCATCATGGGGGTGATCACATATCAAATCTCAACAGGGAAGTGATCACGACATTATACAACTTCCAAAACACTGAGAATCATGGCCCAACCAAGTTGACACACAATCCTAACCTTCACTATGTTTAACATTTAGGTCTTTGATGCATTTTGAGTTAGTTTTTGTGTATGGTGTGAGATATGGGTACTGTTTCATTTTTCTGAAGGTGAGTATCCAGTTTTGCCAACACATTTATTAAAGAGACTCTTTCTGCCCCACTGAATGGGATTTGACCCCTTGTTGAAAATCAATTGTCCATAGATGGCTGCGTTCAATTTTGTGTTCTCAATTCCATCCCACTAGTCTATGTGTCTATCCTTGAATCAATACCAGGCGGTTTTGATTACAGTGGCTATATAGTATTTTTGATATCAGGAAGTGTGAGGCCTCCTGTTTTGTTCTTTTTCTTCAATATTGCTTTGGCTATTTGTTCCTTCCTTTCTATATGAAGTTGGTCATTAGTTTTTCCATTTCAGTAAAGAGTGCATTGGGATTTGTATGGGGATTGTAGTATGTCTGTAATTCAGGTAGAATTGAGCTTCTCACTATATTAAATCTTCCAATCCACGAGCACAGAATGTCTGTCCCATTTTATAGGTCTCTTTTAGTCTCTTGCAGTAGTGTTTTATAATTTTCGTTGTATAGGTCTTTTATGTCCCTGGTTAGTTTAATTCCTAGGTATTTTAGATTTTGGGCTTTTTTTTTTTTTTCCCCGAAGTAGTCTTTGTTAGTGTAAAGGAACCCAACTGATTTTTACGTGTTGATCTTGTACCCTCAATGTTATTAAATCCTTCTTTGAGTTACAGCAGTTTTCTTGTGTAATCTTTGGAGTCTTCTGTCTATAGAGTTGGTACGAGTTGGAATCTACTTGATGGCAATGGGTATGTATAGGATTATGTCATCTGCAAATAGAGATAGTTATCCTTCTTCCTTTCTAGTTTGAATACCTTTTACTTCTCTTTCTTGTCTTATTGCTGTGGCTAGGATTTCCGGTACAATGTTGAGTAAGAGTGGTGATAATGGGCATCCTTGTCTCATTTCTGTTCTCAAAGAGAATAGTCTTTCTCCATTGAGTATAATGTTGGCTATTAGTTTTACATGTATGCGTTTAATTACACTGAGAAATTTCCCTTCTATTCCTATTTTTCTGAGAGTTTTTATCAGAAAAGGGTGTTAAATTTTATCGAATGCCTTTTCTGTGTCAATTGATATGATCACATGTTTCTTTTTTTTTTATTTATGTTGTGGATTACATTGAGTTATTTTCTAATTTTGAACCACCCTTATAATCATGTTATAAACCCCACTTGATCATGCTGTATGATTTTTTTGATATGTTGCTGTCTTAGTCATCTAGTGCTGCTATAACAGAAACACCACAAGTGGATGGCTTTAACAAAGAGAAACTTATTTTCTCACAGTCTAGTAGGCTAGAAGTCCAAATTCAGGGTGTCAGCTTTAGGGGAAGGCTTTCTTTCTCTGTCAGCTCTGGAGGAAGGTCCTTCTCATAAATCTACCTCTGGACTAGGAGCTTCTCTGCACAGGAACCCTGTGTCCAAAGGAGGTGCTCTGCTCCTGGCACTGCTTTATTGGTGGTTTGAGGTCCCCAACTTTCTGCTTGCTTCCTTTTCCTTTTATCTCTTGTAAGATAAAAGGTGGTTCAGGCCAAACCCCAGGGAAACTCCCTTTACATTGGATCAGGGATGTGACCTTAGTAAGGGTGTTAAAATCCTACCCCAATCCTCTTTAACATAAAATTACAATCACAAGTGGAGGACAACCACACAATACTAAGAATCATGGCCCAGCCAAACTGACATACATTTTTGGGGGGACATAATTCAATCCATGAGAGTTGCTAAAGTCTGTTGGCTAGAATTTTGCTGAAAATTATTGCATCTATGTTCATAAGTGATATTGGTCTGTAATTTTCTCTTTTTATGACGCTTTTGCCTGGTGTAGTATCAGGGTTATTCTGGCTTAATAGAAAGAGTTCCATAGTGTTCCTTCACCCTCTATGTTTTTAAAAAGGTTGAGTAGGATTGTTGTCAACTCTGAATGTTTGGTGAAATTCTTCAGTGTCCGGGCTTGCTTTTGTTGGCAGTTTTTTGATGATGTCTTCAATCTCTTTTTTTGTAATGGGTCTGTTTAAATTTTCTTCCTCTGTTTGTGTTAGTTTGGGTAAGTAGTGTGTTTCTAGGACTTTGTCCATTTCATCTAAGTTTTCAAGTTTGTTGGAATATAATTTTTCATAGTAATCAGTTATGATTTTCTTTATCTCTGTTGGATCACTTACAATGTCACAAATTTCATTTCTTAATTTTGTTATTTGAATCTTCTAGTTTTTTTTTTTTTTTTTTTTTGTAAATCTAGCTGGTTTCTTGTCTATTTTACTGTTCCTTTCAAAGAAGCAACTTCTGGTTTTGTTGATTCTTTTTACTGTTTTTCTATTTTGTTTGTTTCTGCTCTGATCTTTATTATTTTCTTTTTTTTGTAGATTTTGGCTTCTTTTGATGTTCCTTTTCTATTTCTTCAAGTTGCTAGTTTAAGTAATGGTTTTGGATCTTTCTACTTTTTTTTAATGGAGGCATTTATTGCTATGAATTTCCCTCTGAGTACTGGTTTTGATGTGTCCCAAAGGTTTTGATATGTTGTGTTTTCATTTTTGTTTGATTCTAGGACTTTTTTATTTCACTTTTGATTTCTTCTATGGCCCAATAGTTTTTTAGTAGTGTATGATTTAGTTTCCACGTATTTATTTATTTTTCCTATTGTTGATTCCTAGCTTCATGCTGTTACGGTCAGAGAAGATGCTTTGCATGATTTCAACCTTTTTAAATTTCTTGAGACTTGTTTTGTGTCCTAGCATATGGTCTATTCTGGAAAATGAATCATGTGCGCTGGAGAAGATTGTATATTGTTCTGATGCTGTGCAGAGTGTTCTATATATGTCTGTTAGGTCCAATTGGCTTATGGTTTTATTTACATTCTCAATGTCTTTAATGATTTTCTTTTTAGATGTTCTGTCTATAATTGAAAGTGATATGTTGAAGTCCCCTACTGCTATTGTGGAGTTGTCTATTTCTCCTTTCATATTAGTCAGTTTTTGTTTCATGTATTTTGGAGCATTGCTGTTAGGTGTATATATATTTATAATTGTTATGTCTTCTTGCTGGACTGACCTTTTCATTATTATGTAATGTCGTTCTTTATCTCTTGTAATAGATTTTGATTTAAAGTCTATTTTCTCTTATAGCAGTATGCTACCCCTGTTCTTTTTTGTTTGCTGGTTGTGTGGAATATTTTTTCTCCACCCTTGAATTTTCAGTGTGTTTGTGTCCTTATGTCTAAGGTGTGTTTCTTGTAGACATGTAGACACCAAAATAATGGATCATGTTTTTTCATCCATTCTGCCACTCTCCACCTTTTGCATGGGGCGTTTAGACCATTTGCATTTAAGGTTGTTAGTGAAAATAAAATGTCTACTTCATTTTGCTATTTTCTTTTTGAGTGTTTTGTATCTTCTTTGTTTTTTTATTCTGATTTTTCTGTTTTTGTTTATATTTGGCTACTTTCTTGTGATGAGACTTTTTGCTTCCTTCCATTTTTTTTTTTTTTTTCCTGAAAATTTCTTTTTGGTGATTTCTTAGTGGTTACCATATATATTACATTACACAACTAACAGTTGCAACAATGTTTAACATATGAACAACAGTTAACATATAACCTTCACATAATAGATCTATTCCTGATATGCTTCTCCATCCCCCATTTCTGTTAGTGAGTCTTCATTAACATAAATATATGACTTAGATAAGTTTACTTTGTACTTATTTCTTACAAGCTTGATGTTGTATTGTTTGTGGGATTTAATTATTGAGTTTATTCCAAGAAAATATCATATACTTGGTTCTTCTGATAGGCCCGTGTTGTTGTGTTTTTTTGGAGCTGTTTCTGTCTCTTATTATTTACTTATTTATTTTTCCTGTGTATAGATATCAGTATTTATTTAACGCTTTTGCCTTTCCATTTGTAGTTCTCCCTTGAGTAATACTTGAAAAGCTTTTCTGGTAGTGGCAAATTCCCAGCATTTCTGTTTGTTTGGGAATGCCTTGATTTCCCCCTCATTTTTACATGCCAATTTTGCTGGGTAAAGATTTTTTGGTTAGTGTTATGAATTGAATTGTGTTCCCTAAAAATGTGTGTCAACATGGCTAGGCCATGATTCCCAGTATTGTGTGATTGTCTACTATTTTGTGATCTGATGTGATTATCCTATGTGTTGTAAATCCCAACCTCTATGAAGTTAAGGAGGCAGATTAGAGGCAGTTATGGTAATGAGACTGGACTAAATCTACAGGATTAACTTGTATTTTGAGTCAATCTCTTTTGAGGTATAAAAGAGAGAAGTGAGCAGAAAGGAGAGAGACCTCATGCTACAAAGAAAGAAGAACTGGGAAGACAGCGTGTGCTTTGGACCTAGGGTCCCTGTGCTGAGAAGCTCCTAGACAAAGGGAAGATTGATGACAAGGACTTTCCCCCAAAACTGTCAGAAAGAGAAAGACTTCCCCTGGAACTGGAGCCATGAATTTGGACTTACAGCCTCCTAAGCTGTGAGAGAATAAACTTCTGTTTGTTAAAGACATCCATTTGTAGTATTTCTGTTATAGCAGCACTAGATAACTAAGACAGTTGCAATTCTTTTCATTCAGTATTTTATATTTGCTACTCCATTGTCTTCTGGACTCTAGAGTGTCTGGGGTGAAATCTGCACTGATTCTTATGAAACATCAGTGGTATAGCATATTGCATTTTTCTCTTGCTGCTTTCTGAATTATTTTCTTGTTTTCGATTTTCAAGAATGTCATTAGGATATAGAGTGGAGTTGATCTATTGGTGTTTCTTCTAATTAAGGTTTGTGTGGCTTCTTAGTTGTTGCCATGGAATTTCATAATTCCACTATTAGATTTCTTAGTTGAATCCTATATTTCTATTGGGTTTCTTTGCTTTTCTTTGTTCTTTTCTCTTGAGATTTGATAAGTTCAGTTATTTTGTCTTCTAGTTCATTTATTCTATCTTCTCTGTGTTCTACTCTATTGTTGAGTGTTTCACTTGCTTTTTCTAATTCAGTTGCTTTACTTTTCAGTTCCAGTAGTTCTCTCCTTCTCTTTTTGATGCTTTCAATTTCCTTGTTGAATCTTTCATTTTGTTCCTCTGTTTGTTTTCTGATCTCTGCTGATTTGTTTTCTGTGATCATTTTGCTTTCTTTAAACATATTTAGCACCAAAATCTGAAAATTATCAATTTTTTCCATTAGTCTGACCTCCATAGGAGAAATTTCCTCTTCTTCATGTTTTGTTTTTGATTTGTCCTTCTTCTCTTGTGATTTTGAGTGTTTTACTATTTTTTGTTGAACTTGGACTATTTTGCTATCTTTTTTTTTTTACTTTAAATTTTGTATTCTGGTTTTTTGGGAAATTTTTCTGATTGTGTGCCTTGGTGCAGCAGCAGCCAAGTGCCAGGCTGCCATCTGAAAGGATGGGGTCTGCATCCACCAGCTGCTTCATGGGAGAAAGATGTGGCAGCCCACCTCTACAAAGACTCACAGCCTAGAAAACCCCATGGTGAAACTCCACTCTGCCCCACAGGGTCACTATGAATCAGAATTGACCCAGCAGTAGTGGGCTTGGTATTTTTCCTGAGAACCTCTGAAGGGCTTGCTTATCTTTAGATTTTCTTTAGTGCTGATTCAGAAGTTCTAGATGCTTGACTTCTGAAATTCAATACACATGCATGGGGGGAAAGTGTTTAAGCTTGTCACAGACACTGACGTTAGTAATGGAGCTTGATTTTCCTGTGGTAAAGGTGGAGGGCTCTATGTCTTTCCCTCATGGACATCCCTGTGGAGGCTCTCCATGCTGCCCTGCTGGGGTCAAGGATACAGCTGTTTCCCTTTGAGTTGCTCATCTGTCCAAAGTATTCTCCTCACCCTGCTGCCCTTGCAGCCTCCCAGTCTGAGTGTCTGTCCGTCTCAGGTCTTAGTGAGATTCTACAGCACTCTCTGTCAGTGCCACAGTCTCCCTTTGCCCCCTCCCAATTGCATGGCTCTCAAACTTCCATGGCTAATCTGTGCCGCCTTAAACAATCATGCTACAGCTTCCTCAGTTAAGCTCCATTTCTGTGTTCCCTGTTAGGGGTGTTGCCCAGCCCTACCCCAAAATGACTGTGATGAGTGACTGCTCCAGATGTTAGTGGGTAGGTTCTCCTAGCTTCTTTGCTGTCTTTGCTCCTTCCTCCCCTGCTTCTGGACTTACCCTGACTCTCCTACACCCCAGCTGCCCTCTGGAGTTCTGAGATCTCAGTCTGTGCTTATTTTTATTTGTTGTTCAGTGTTTTAGTTGCTGGGGGAGTAAATGGGAACATCCACTCATTTCATCATTTTGCTCCACCCTCCAATCATGAGGTTTTATAGTATTATTAAAATGTTTTAAGGGTCTAACTTATATTTCCTGTCTCCTTAAAAGACAAGGATCTAAATATATGTTGAAACAAATTTGAGAATTGTAATATGTATATTCATAGCAAATTTATAAAGTTTTTTTGTTCCAAAGATTTTCCTTTAAATCCAGGCATTCATTCATTCACCCATTTGACATAAATTTATTAACTATATATCTTTTAGATCACCACTATCATAAGCACTGGGAATATAATAGTGATTAGACTGTCTAGTTCTATATTGTTGTTTATATGGAGAGACATATACTTAAAAAAATGAGAAAAATAATTACAGCTATGACAAGAACTGTGATTGGAAGGAAATAAGCAAAATAATAGATTATAAGCAGGAGGTGGGGGATTATTTTTCTCTTTCTTCATTTTACAGATAAGAACATTGAAGCAGAGAATAGTTAACCACATTTTGAAGGCCTCTGCCAGCTAAGATCAGCCCAGGACCATTGGAGTCTGAAGCCTCTATGTGTCCCTCCACTATATGTTGCTACTGAAAAAATTCAGTGAATAATTATTCTGGCACTAACTGAATTTTAATCTGGAGAGTTTTGACTAAAGCACTTTTTTAAAACTTCAGGTTATTATTTAGAAAAGTCATTATCTGTTACGTTATTTTGTAACAAATGTTATCGGTGTTATTAGCACATAGAATAATACATTAATAAAGCAGAAGACAGACTCTAGAAACAAGCAGATGATGAGATCTTGGCATATAGCAGAGGTGCTTTTATAATTGAGACAATTAGTTATCCACATGCAATGCAATTAAATTAGATTCCTACCTAACCCTCTACACAAAAAATAATTTCCAAAAGTAATAACAATGTAAATGTATAAAACATAACTATAAAATATTTAGAGAAAATATGAGCTTTCTTTATGGCACTGGGGTAACAAGGCATTGTTAATCACAAAAAGCACAAATGATGAAAGTACTGATAATATAACTACATCAAAATTAAAAAATCAAGCCATGACTCAGGGAAAATATTTGTAAAACGGGCTATTGAACAAAGATATAGATTGAAAAATTAGTAAAGAATTTATATAAACACGAAAAGTAGAAACCACCCATTGAAATATGGCCAGAGGGCACGAGTAGGTAATTCACAAAAGAACAAGAACGGCCAACAACATATGCAAAGACGCTCAACTTCATTAGTAGTCAGGGAAATGAAAATTAAACCAAAGTGAAATATATATTCTCATTCATCAAATTTGCAAAAAGTAAGACAGACACTATCAAGATTGTAAGAATGTGTAGAAACATAAAGTCTCTTATATTCTATCCAAGACAGCATGAATTTTGCAAGGATTTTGGACAACTATTTGGTAATATCTTGTAAAATTGATCATGAATCAACTATGATTCAACAATCTCACCACTAGGTATAACTCTTGCACATGGACTCAAAAATATGTGTATGTGGATGTTTCTGTAGCACAGAATGTATTGGTAAAAAATTAGAAATAATCAAAGTCCATAAGTTGTTGCTGTTGTTGTTGTTAGGTGCCGTTGAGTTGGCAAGACTCATAGTGACCCTATGCACAACAGAACGAAACACTGCCCAGTCCTGCATCATCCTCACAATATTTGCTATGCTTGAGCCCATCGTTGCAGCCACTGTGTCAATCCATCTCATTGAGGGTCTTCCTCTTTGTCATGGATTGAATTGTGTCCCGCCAAAATATCTGTCAACTTGGCTGGGTCATGATTCCCAGTATTGTATGATTATGTACCCGTTTGGAATCTGATGTGATTTCCTTACGTGTTGTAAACTCTATCACTATGATGTAATAAAATGGATTAACAGCAGTTATACTGATGAGGTCTGCAAAATTAGATAGTGTCTTAAGCCAATCTCTTTTGAGATATAAAAGAGAGAAGCATGCAGAGGTACACGGGAACCTCATACCATCAAGAAAGCAGTGCCGGGACCAGAGCGCATCCTTTGGGCCTGAGGTTCCTGTGCAGAGAAGCGCTCAGACCAGGGGAAGATTGATGACATGGACCTTCCTCCAGAGCTGACAGAGAAAGCATCCCCTGGAGCTGATGCCCTGAATTTGGACTTGTAGCCTACTAAACTATGAGAGAATAAATTTCTCTTTGTTAAAAGCCATCCACTTGTGGTATTTCTGTTATAGCAGCACTAGATGACTAAGACACTCTTTTTCGCTGACCCTCTACTTTACCAAGTCTGATGTTCTTCTCCAGGGACTGATCCCTCCTGATAACACATCCAAAGTATGTGAGACATAGTCTCACCATCCTTGCTTCTAAGGAGTATTCTAGTTGTACTTCTTCCAAGACAGATTTATTCGTTCTTTTGGCAGCCCATTGTCTATTCAATATTGTTCACCAACACCATAATTCAAAGGTGTTAATTCTTCTTCCATCTTCCTTATTCATTGTCCAGCTTTCACATGCGTATGAGGTGACTGAAAACACCATGGCTTGGGTCAAGCACACCTTAGTCCTCAAGGTGACATCTTCGCTTTTCAACACTTTAAAGAGATCTCTTGCAGCTGATTTGCCCAATGCAATGCGTCTTTTGATTTCTTGGCTGCTACTTCCATGAGTGGTGATTGTGGATCCAAGTAAAATGAAATCCTTGACAACTTCAACCTTTTCTCCATTTATCATGATGTTGCTTGTTGGACCAGTTGTGAGGATTTTTGCTTTCTTTATGTTGAAGTGTAATCCATACTGAAGGCTGTGGTCTTTGATCTTCATCAATGAGTGTTCCATGTCCTCTTCAGTTTCAGCATGCAAGGTTGTGCCATCTCATAATGCAGGTTGTTAATAAGTCTTTCTCCAATCCTGATGCCCTGTTCTTCTTCATATAGTTCGGCTTCTTGGATTATTTGCTCAGCATACAGATTGAATAAGTATGGTGAAAAGATTCAACCCTAACGCACACATTTCCTGACTTTAAACTGTGCAGTATCCCCTTGTTTTGTTCAAAAGACTGCCTCTTGATCCATGTACAGATTCCTCATGAGCACAATTAAGGGTTCTGGAATTCCCATTCTTTGTAATGTTATCCATAATTTGTTATGACCCACACAGTTGAATGCTTTAGCACAGTCAATAAAACACAGGTAAACGTCTTTCTGGTATTCTGTCCTTTCAGCCAGCATCCATCTTACATTAAAATGATATCCCCAGTTCCATGACCTCTTCTGAATCTGGCTTGAAATGTCTGTCAGTTCCCTGTCGATGTACTGTTGCAGCTGCTTTTGAATGATCCTCAGCAAAATTTTACTTGCGTGTCATATTAATGATATTGTTTGATGCTTTCCACATTCAGTTGGATCACCTTTCTTTGGAATAGGCATAAATATGGAATTCTTCCTGTCAGTTTGCCAGGTAGCTGTCTTCCAAATTTCTTGGCATAGATGAGTGAGCACTTCCAGCCCTGCATCATTTGTTGAAACATCCTAATTGGCATTCTGTCAATCCTGGAGCCTTGTTTTTCACCAATGCCTTCAGTGCAGTTTGGACTTCTTCCTTCAGTACCAACGATTCCTGATCATATGCTACCCCTGAAATTGTTGAACGTCGACCAATTCTTTTTGGTATAGTGACTCTGTGTACTCCTTCCATCTTCTTTTGATGTTCTTGCATCATTTAATATTTTCCCCGTAGAATCCTTCAGTATTGCAACTCAAGGCTTGAATTTTTTCTTCAGTTCTTTCACCTTGAGAAATGCTGAGCGTGTTCTTCCCTTTTGATTTTCTATATCCTGGTCTTTGCACATGTCATTATAATACTTCACTTTGTTTTCTGGAGCCACCCTTTGAAATCTTCTGTTCATCTCTTTTACTTCATTATTTTTTTCCTTTTGCTTTAGCTAGTCAACGTTCAAGAGCAAGTTTCAAAGTCTCTTCTGACATCCATTTAGGTCTTTTCTTTCCATCCTGTCTTTTTAATGACCTCTTGCTTTCTTCATGTATGATGTCCTTGATGTCATTCCACAACTCATCTGGTCTTCAGTCATTAGTGTTCAATGAGTCAGATCTATTCTTGAGACGGTCTCCAAATTCAGATGGAATATACTCAAGGTTGTATTTTGGCTCTTGTGGACTTGTTCTAATTTTCCTCAGTTCCAACTTGAACTTGTATATGATTAATTGATGGTCTGATCCACAGGTGGCCCCTGGCCTTGTTCTGACTGATGATATTGAGCTTTTCCATTGTCTCTTTCCACACATGTAGTCGATTTTATTCCTGTGTATTCCATCTGTCAAGGTTCATGTGTATATTTGCTGTTTATGTTGGTGAAAAAAAGTATTTGCAATGAAGAAGTCATTGGTCTTGCAAAATTCAATCATGCAATCTGTGGCATTTTTTCTATCACCATGGCCATATTTTCCAACTACCGATCCTTTTTCTTTGTTTCCAACTTTCACATTCCAATCACCAGTAATTATCGATGCACCTGATTGCATATTTGATCAATTTCAGACTGCAGAAGTTGGTAAAAATCTTCAGTTTCTTCATCTTTGGCCTTAATGGTGGTGCATAAATTTGAATAATAGTCGTATTAACTGGTCTTCCTTGTAGGCGTATGGATATTATCCTATCAGTGACAGCGTTGTACTTCAGGATAGATCTTGAAATGTTCTTTTTGACGATGAATGCAATGTCATTCCTCTTCAAGTTGTCATTCCTGGAATAGTAGACCGTATTATTATCTGATTCAAAATGACAGATACCAGTTCATTTTAGTCCACTACTACCTAGGATATCGATCTTTACGCATTCCATTTCATTTTTGACGATTTCCAATTTTCCAAGATTCATACGTCATACATTTCAGGTTTCATTTATTAATGTATGTTTGTAGCTATTTGTTTTCATTTTGAGTCCTGCCACATCAGCAAATGAAGGTCCCGAAAGCTTGACTCCATCCATGTCATTAAGGTTGACTCTACTTAGAGGAGGCAGCTCTACTCCAGTCATCTTTTATGTGCCTTTCAACCTGAGGTGCTCATTTTCCAGCATTATATCAGGCAATGTTCCGCTGCTATTCATAAGGTCTTCAATGGCTAATTCTTTTCAGAAATAGACCACCAGGTCCTTCTTCCTAGTCTGTCTTAATCTAGAACCTCAGCTGAAACCTGCCTGCCATGGGTGACCCTGATGGTATTTGAACACCTGTGGCATAGCTTCCAGCATCACAGCAACATGCAAGCCCCCAGAGTACGACAGACTGACAGATGCGTGGAGGAAGTTGTTGTTACGTGGTGTCATTCTGTTTTGACTCATAGCGACCCTATGCACAACAGAATGAAACACTGTCAGTCCTACACCATCCTTACAATCATTTTTATGTTAGTGCCTCTTGTTGCAGCTGCTGTGTCAGTTCATCTTGTTGAGGGTCTTCCTGTATTTTGCAGACCCTCTACTTTTACCAAGCATGATGTCCTTCTTCAGGGACTGGTCCCTCTTGATAATATGTCCAAAGCATGTGAGAGGTAGTTTCACCATCCTTCTTCTAAGGAGCATTCTGGCTGTACTTCTTGCAACACAGATTTGTTTGTTCTTCTGGCGGTCCAAGGTATATTCAAAAGTCTTCTTCTAAATTGTGACTTACTTACATAATGGATAGCTAGATTACTTGTATCAGCATGAATTCATTGCAAACATAATATTTAGGGAGCAAAGCAGGAAAGCAAGTTGCAAAGATTCCATATCTGAATAAAAGTACTCACTATATACATAGGTATTAGATACACACATTTGCAATAAAAATATAAATAGAGAGTTAGACCCCAATTTCAGCAAGTAATTAATCTAGGAATGGGGGAGAGCTACAAACCTGCATTCAAGTATAATGAGAACTTTATTAATTTCTTTAGAAATTTCAAGTAAGTATGATAAAATGTTGACATTGTTAAATTTTCATACTGAATAAATGTGTTTTATTTTCTATATTTGTATATTTAAAATATTTTACAACAAAAGTAGTCATGATTTCATAATTCCCCTTGATATTGCATTTTCTTACATCAGTCAGATACTGTGGTATTCATTACTTAGTTTTTTATCTCCATAACTTCTACTACTTTTTTTCTCATTCCATCATATGCTGCAATGGTGTTAAAAAGAGAATTTAGAATTTTTCAGTCAAGGAAAAGTAAATACACACATACATATTTGTTGTTAGTTGCTGTAAAGTATGTCTCCAATTCATGATGACCCTGTGTACAACAAAACAAAACCCTGCCTGGTCCTGTGTCATTGTCACAGTCACTGCCATGTTCGAGTCCATCGTTACAGCATTTGTGCCAATCTATCTCACTGAGGGTCCCTCTCACCCTCTTTGGCCCTCCACTTTACCAAACACGATGTCCCCCTCCAGTGACTGGTCTTTTCCAGTAATGTATCTAAGCAGTCGAGTGGGACAATGTTCTATTGTGATCATTGTCTAAAATTTTTGTTGTTGTTTTTATCTGTTTTTTGGAAGTAGGTTTCTAGGCTTTTCTTCCAAGACTGTCTTAATCTGGAAGCTCTGCTGAAACCTGCCCACCATTGGTGACTTTGCTGGTATTTGAAGTATTGGTGGCATAGCTTCCAGCATCATAGCAACACACAAGCCATCATAGTACAGCAAACTGTGGTGTGTACACATGTAGATATATATGTATATAAATTAGTATATATAACTAATATATATATACTCACACCATTGTATACTTACATTGACTTTTATTTAGTAAAGAAACATAAAATGAAATATCTTTGGTGACAATTCAGGCTGTTATAGACAAGGATTGCTCAAGATATATTTCCAAGGTGATTGAAAAAATTAATGGTGAGTATGATTCTTTTCTCTGCATGAAGAAGAGGTAACTTTATGACAACCTTCCTTCTCTGTCCTCATGGGCAAAGTTGTCAATGTAGGTGTTTTGGCTGTGTGAGTGTGTGGCTATATAGCCACTACTCATGTTGAGGCAGTGGACAGAAGGACAGTAGAGAAAATTCCCTTAGATTTGCCATGCCTCTTCCCCATATATGATTGACCTGCTCTCCATTTTGTTCATTATTCTTGAGGTACCAATGCCCTGATGATAAACAGTTACAAGCTCCTTAGTGTGGCTTTCATGAGCTACCCTTTGCCTCACCCTTCAGTTTCATCTCCTGCTTCTTCATCCAGTTGCTCAATGCACACCATACTATATTACTTTCCCAAGTCTGTGCTTGTATTATTCCCTCTGCTTAGAAAGCCTTCTGTTTTCTGTGACCCCCTCTTCCTTTGGCCAATTCTCATTGTTTTTCAAGACCTTCCCCAAATGTTATCTTCTACATTTGTTTTTTCTTTCTTTTTTTTTAAATTGTGCTTTAGGTGAAAGTTTACAGCTCAAGTTAATTTATTACACAAAAATTTATATACATATTGTTTTGTGACATTAGTTGCAATCCCCACAATATGGCCAGCACACTCCCCCTTTCCACCAGGGTTTCCTTATGTCCATTCAACCAGTTCCTGTCCCTTCCTGCCTTCTCATCCTGCCTCCAGACAAGACCCACCCATTTAGTCTTATGGATCTGATTGAACTAAGAAGCACACTCTTCATGTGTATTATTTTTTGTTTTATAGTCCTGTCTAATCTTTGTCTGAAGAGTAGGCTTTGGGAATGGTGTCTGTTCTGGGTTAACAGAGAGTTTGGGGCCATAGCTTTAGGGGTTCCTCCAGTCTCTGTCAGACCATTAAGTCTGGTCTTTTTACATGAATTTGAATTTTGCTCCACATTTGTCTCCCACTCTGTCCGGGACTCTCTGTGGTGTTCCCTGTCAGGGTGGTCATTGGTGGTAGCTGGACACCATCTAGTTCTTCTGGTCTCAGGCTGGTGGAGTCTCTTTAGTCTCTTGGGCTAATACTTTCCTTGTGTCTTTGGTGTTCTTCATTCTCCTTTGATCCAAGTGGGACCAGTTGATGGATCTTAGATGGCCATTCGCAAGCTTTTCAGACTCTAGACGCCACTCACCAAAGTGGGATGCAGAACATTTTCTTAATAAAATTTGTTATGCAAATTGATCTATATGTCTCCCAAAACTATGGTCCCCCAGCCCTAGCCTGAGCTACTCTGTCCCTCAAAGTGTTTGGATGTGTCCGGGAAACTTCTTAGCTTTTGCTTTGGTCCAGTTGTGATAACTTCCCCTGTATTGTGTGCTGTCCTTCCCTTCACCGATATTGATCCTTGTATACTATCTAGTTAGTGAATTCCCCTTCCCCTCCCTCCCTACCCTGGTAACCATCAAATAATGCTTTTGTCTGTGTTTAAACCTTTTCTTGAGATCTTATAATAGTGGCCTTATACAATATTTGTCGTTTTGTGACTGACTAATTTCACTCAGCATAATTCCTTCCAGATTCATCCATGTTATGAGATGTTTTGGGAATTCATCATTGTTCTTTATCATTGCATAGTATTCCATTGTGTGTATGTACCATAATTTGTTTATTCATTCATCTGTTGATGGGCACTGTGATGGTTAAGATTGTGTGTCAACTTGGCTGAGCCATGATTCTCAGTGTTTTAATGTGATCACTCCCATGATTGAATATACTGTGAGTAGCCAGTCAGATGAAAGGGAGTCTCCTTGGGGGTGTGGCCTGCATCTGAATATAAGCAGATGTTCTGGGTTTTTGCTCACTCTGGATGCTGCAGCTGCCTCCTGCCATATCATCTCTGGTTCTTGGGACTTGAGCTGTCAGCTTATCTGCTGGACTTGGGATTCATTGAGCTTCACAGCCTGTGAACAGAGCCCTGTTCTCTGACCTGCCGATCTTGGGTTCACCAGCCCCTGCAACTATGTGAATCAGGAGAAATCTTGTGGTCTTGCCTGTCGATCTTGGAATTCATCAACCTTCACAGCCTGTGAGTGGGAGCCCTGCTCGCCGACTTGCCAATCTTGGGCTCACCAGCTTCTGTGGCTGCATGACTTGGGAGAGGCCTCTACCCTGATCCACAGACTTGGGACGTTCTAGCCTCTACAATCGTGTGAGCTGTTTCCTTGATATAAATCTCTCTCTATATATATATTTATATGCTTTACTGGTTTTTGCTTCTCTAGAGAACCCAGCCTAAGACAGGCACCTAGGTTGTTTCCATCTTTTTGCTATTGTAAATAATGCTGCAATGAACACGGGTGTGCATATGTCTATTCTTATGACAGCTCTTATTTCTCTAGGATATACTCCTAGGAGTGGGATTGCTGAATCGTATGGTACTTCTATTTCTAGCTTTTTCAGGAAGTGCCAAATTGTTTTCCAAAGTGGTTGTACCATTTCACATTCCCCCCAGTAGTGCATAAGTGTTCCAATCTCTCCAACATTTATTATTTTGTGGTTTTTGGATTAGTGCCAGAACCTGGCATTGAACCTGCCTACCAAGTTGTTCTTATGGTGGTAGCAAGACCACAAGAAGATACCAATTGTGTGTTTTGTCTCTATAAACTGAGTTCTACAGAGAGAGTTTAATCAAATTCCTGGTTCTAGTGAAGTATTGGAGGAAAGAACGCTACACTGAGAAGTAGCAGAGAGAGCCACAGGACCCAGAAGTGCTCGGTGGACAGAAGAAAATAAGGACATGTGTGCCCCACACCCTGTCTACTGCCCATACCTTGGTACATCAAAAACCTCTTAGATATTTGACATAAGCCCAGAGAAAGTGGAGAGTATTCAAAACAGATTGATCTCTGCTATTTGGGGGTAATGGGGCATGAAAAAGAAATAAAGTATTAAGAGAGCAATTTCTAAAGTTCTGATTGTTTAACACTTGACTGTAAGAATTGATATTCTACCTCTTAAGTTCTTGTTTGGATGTGGAGACTGAGTTGCCCTTAGAGCTGTCTACTTCCTCCCTTCCCACTTTCTCCCTTCTCCTATTTATGTCTTTTGCCCTGTAAGGCTGATGTTGGTATTAGAATCTGCTGGATTTATTTTCTTCTTTATTTAGATTTTCAGCAGTTTGAGTGATTCCATTTAGGAAGAAATCTTTAATATTTAAATACAAGCATCTTCCTCTTTATTAAATTTTATTTCTTCTCTGTTCTGCCTCCTAACTGTACACCCAGGCACTAACCTAGCCATAACAGATAAATTTCTAGAATGCCAATATGAGTATAGTTTGCTTTGCTGGGAAGACATGGTCTAACTGTCTTGCTCAGAACTCCTGTCACTAATATTATCAAGTGATTCAGGCAATAAGTGGCACATTGAAACTGTAAAACTAAAGAAAGATCTTGAAATCTGATTGAGAGGTCATGCCTTTACCAGTTCTCTCTAATATGTCACAAAGATTACTCCACTGGGTAAGATTTGCCTCTTTTAAAAGCTACTACCAAGCATTTTGACACAAGGTTACATGAATGAACATTTTAGACCAGAAATTTATACTTTGTCTTTTGAGTTATTCCATGTTCAAAATGTTAAGTGCAAAATAGAAAGTCATAAACACCTGTCAGTCAAGTGGCCTAGTTATTGACAACCATCCTTTGAGAACTCATTGAGCTCTATTTATAGCAGAAGAGCTAGAGTTGTGTTTCTGTGACTCATTATCATCACATCACAAGGTACAGGGTGAAGACTGGATAAAATGCTAGAGAACCTAACTTGACCCCAAGTTATCTCTGAAGCAGTGCAATTACATGGGAACAGTACTGAACTGTCTTTTGGGCAATTTTTGATTTTATGTAATATTGGGATTTTAAACATTATTTGAAATATAATATTTTTCAGTTTATAGTGAAGAAGTATGTTTAGAAATAATTTCCACAGGCTTTATTTAGGTCATAGGGCTGACTTTATAGCACAACACATTTCATTCGGAAATGGTGGTCTGGCAGAATAATCATGTGCTAAGAGAAACTGTAATACCATGACATCATGCTTTCAAAATCTAATAGACTCTTTTCCTAATTCTCTGTACCTGTACCTCTGAGTGTACCCACTATTGTTTAGTCAGATTGCTTCCCAGACCAAAATCTTTTAAAATGAACATTTTGGAAACTACAGTAATCAAGTCTACTTCTTTAAAAGAGTCACTTTTAATGGAAATTATAAAATCTGAAAATACTTCTGACATTGTGCTTGGATTTAGTGTTATTGTGCTTCAGGTCTCTCAGGAGGAATAGAGCAGTTAAATTATCTTCTTCTGTTTCTTATTATAAGAGTTAAGATTATGACATTGATCTCTGCATCTGTATAGTTTATTTCTAGTCTATGAATCTGGGTTAAACTAAATGTACATGTAGATCTTTTCAGTGAATACATTTTAAATTATGATATCCCATTAGTTCTACTCGATCTGTGACTTTGATAAATACATCCAGAGTCTGGGTGACAGGTAGATATTGTTCTGTGTCCATTCTTCTCCATATCACCTATATATTATTTGGAGGATCTTTTATGAAGAACCATTCAAATGTTATTTGAAGGTAATCTCTTAAGGATATCACTAGGCTATATTTGTTACCAGGGATTACTGCTGTAGGCCTATAAATGCACTTTTTTCAGGGTCTGGAAGAAAGTAAGTTCTCCTTCTCATTGCCTATCTTCATGCAAGGACTTCTGCTTTACTCTGGATTTACTCTGATTCATTCATATGCATAGCCTAGCGCTTCCTTCATTACACACATATAGAGCTATAGCTGTTTATAGAGAAAAAGAGAAGAAAAACATAAATTGTGTTAAATACTCACAGTTTAATGTCCTGAGCTATTGATTGTTTGTAGCACTGAACTTTTATCTCTGCCTGTTCCCTGTAATGCCTCTCTCCTACCTAACATGGTGTTTATATGTTTAAAAGTTGTCTTAGTTATCTAGTGCTGCTGGAACAGAAATACCACAAGTGGTTGGCTTAAACAAAGAGAAATTTATTTCCTCACAGTCGAGTAGGCTAGAAGTCCAAATTCAGGGCATCAGTTCCAGGGGAAGGCTTTCTCTCTCTATTGGTTCTGGAGGAAGGTCCTTCTTGTTAATCTTCCCCTGGACCAGCAGCTTCTCTGCCCAGGAACCCTGGGTCCAAAGGATGTGCTCTGCTCCTGGCACTGCTTTCTTGGTGGTATGAGGTCCCCCCTTCTCTCTTCACCTTCCCTTTCCTTTTATCTCTTGTAAGATAAAAGGTGGTGCAGGCCACATCCCAGGGAAACTTCCTTTACATTGGATCAGGGATAAGACCTTAGTGAGGGTGTTACAATCCCACCCTAATCCTCTTTAACATAAAATTACAATCACAAAATGGAGGACAACCTCACAGTACTGGGAACTGTGGCCTAACCAAGTTGACACATATTTTTGGGTGACACAATTCAATCCATGACAAAAGTATAGGTCATGACTCTCTTCTGCCTCTATTTTAAACGTCATTAAAAAAAAAAAATAGTCACTGAGAAAACATTGGCATCTCTTGTAGCCCTGTCTTGGCTACTGAATTAAAGGAACATGAATTTGAACTAAAATCATTTTATAAATGATTGCCCTAATGTTAGCAGCAAATATTTTTCTACTTCTTCTGAAACTTTAAATTTTTTGTTAAATCAGTCATGCTTTGATATGTTGGCAACATAATGTGGTTAATGCAGAATTCTTATTTACATTTCTAATAATAAAGAAAATCCCCAGAGTGGATGAGAGAAAATATGGTCACAAGTTTTAGGTTGATGTAATTTCCAAGTGGCTGTTTTCATGGATGTGCACTTGTTTGTCCATATGTAAAGAGCAAGACTTAAAGTAGGAAGACTATTATTCATGGCAATAGTATATTTCTTCCAAATATTGATAAGAACATGCAGGGAAGTATATTAACATCAAATTACTTAGCAATATGCAAAAATTACATCAGAACTTACTGAGACCTTAATAATGAATGCTACCCAGAGGTTAAATGATCATGTCACAGGTAACTCAATTTCAGTGATTTTTGCCACTGAGAGTAAGGGAGAAAGCAAAATGTCTTCAAAGGGGTATGCTAAAGAAATTCGAACACTCAATTTTTCAGTATAAACCACCTGAGGGGGAGAGGAGCTTAGCATAGTCACATATGATATTATACTGTAAAGGAAGAATCACTGGGGAATTGCTGAATCACATCCAGTGATGAACTGAGGCAGGATTATGGGAGTTAGGGAAGGGGGAAGCAGTCTGTACTATGTGGATTAAACTCCCATAAAAAAACCTACAGTCTCTCTGGCCTGAAGAACCAGAGGACAGATTTTGAGGCAACAACAGCAGTTAGAAATGGAGGGGAGAATCCCACCAAGGAGAAAACCAGAGAGGAAGAACCTCAAATTCTGTCCACAAAGTGTACAAATTTGTGTGTACACTCCAAAATTCTCTGGATAACCCCTAAACTACACGTGTGGGGAAAATATCCAGCTACCCAAAAGAACTAATATTTGCACTACTGCCCAAGAAATAGAGTTTGCAGTTTCAGTCCAACCAAGTTAATTGACTAATAAAACAAAACTAACAAACATCAACTATCTTTGGAACAAAGTAACAGAATCCAGTGTCTCCATAATAAAACATTCATCATGTCTATGACGCAATCCAAAATAACACAACATGGAGAAATAGGAAAATGTGACTCATTCTTAAGCGAAAAGACCATCAATGGAGACTGACCCCAAGATGAAACAGATGTTGGAATTAGCATACAAAGATTTTAAAACAAAAATTACTACAATGATATCAGGAAAATAAGCTCATAATTAGTAAAATAATTGGAAATTTCAAGAGAGAAATAGAAACTATAATAAAGAACCAAATGGAAATTCTACTATTAAAATACCATGTATTAAATAAAACTGGTCATTAGAATATCAAGAGATGCTGAGAGCTGAACTCTAGCACTATGATATAGTAGCAACCCCAAATCTTCACAATGATCACGTTAAATTAGCCCTGTCAACATGATGACTCCTGTCTTTGTCTACTAGTTTATTGGTGTGAGGAGTCATACTCTTATTGTGTGCTCAGTGGAATCATTCTACTCTGGGAACCATGACCTTTAGATCCACAGAGCTTAAAGATGTAGAGATAGGAAGCACAAACTCTTCAAATAGTTCAGTAGGAGTAATAGTGATCAGCGTCCCTTGTTTCTGGGATCTTTTTATCTCCTGGGAATATAGCACATATAATGACTGTTACTTTCAGTTTATACAGTATTCTGAAAGAAAGTCCCCTACATTCACAATAGATCATCTCTAAGATGATATCTCTGCTGTGTCCTCAAGAGATCATTCCAAAACTCTGTCAGCAGTTTCTGGATTGTGTGGTATGTAGTAGGACCAATAGGTTCTATGGTCATGTGCCTACTGTTGGATTTCTGCAATAAAGTGGGCATGATTATCTGTCAGGAAATCAGATATTCTGTGAGCCCTTGGATATGATGCATGCCAAGGAACTGTGGTCAGGAAAGGCAATCTCTTTCCTTTGTCAATCTTGATAAAGAAAAAATTAGTTTTTGGTTTGGTATTCAGAAGGGGAGGTGGGAGTAGATCTTGAAGATAATAGCATTTTTCTGCAAGTTGTCTGTCTGGATTGAGGCATCTGCATAATCTTTAAGGAAGTGGGGTGCGGGGATGGTGCTCTATCCTTGAACAAGGTCAGAAGGTTCAGGTGAATCTGTGGGTAACAGGTTCTCATGTTCATCTACCAGATACTCATATTCCATATTCCAAATCTTAGGCCCCCAGTATTTCCATATTATGTTCCTGACTTAGCAGTAGAGATTTAGGGATAGGCAGGTTGCCAATTCATTCTCTGAAGTTCTACCACTTTACAATTAAGTCCTATGCCAACTGTAGGTGATGATGCTTTGGAGACTCTCTGATTTTCACATTTTGCCTTAAGCTGGTAATTGACTAACCTTAGTCTTTTATTTCCTCTCTTCAGTACATCAATACCACTTAGCAATAACCACCTAATTTCAGTCTTTGTAAGCACCAATTCCTTCATATCTGTCATGGATTGAATTACGTCCAGCCAAAAATGTGTGTGTCAGTTTGGCTGGGCCATGATTCCTGGTACTGTGTGATTTTCCTATATGTTGTAAATCCTGCCTCTATGATGTTAATGAGGGAGGATGGGTGGCAGTTGTGTTAGTAAGGCAGGACTCAATCTACAAGATTGGATTGTGTCCTCAGGCAATCTCTTGAGATATAAAAGACAGAAGTGAGCAGAGAGACAAGGGGGACCTCATACCATCAAGAAACAGTGCCAGGAGCAGAGCATGTCCTTTGGACCCGGGGTCCCCGAGCAGAGAAGCTCCTAGACCGGGGGAACATTGATGAGAAGGCTGACAGAGACAAAGCCTTACCCTGGAGCTGACACCCTGAATTTGGACTTTTAGACTACTTTACTGTAAGGAAATAAACTTCTCTTTGTTAAAACCATCCACTTGTGGTATTTCTGTTATAGCAGCACTAGATAACTAAGACAATATCTCCATCATCAAAGATATTGTACAAGCCATTGCATACTCTTCCCCCTGTACCTGTTCCTAAGTTCCTTACAGGTATCTAGACAATAGCAGTTACTGCAGACTGTCAGGGCCTATGAACACTCCATGATATCTGACCTGCAGGAGATCCGACTCTAGGATTCCATCCATTGCTTCTACTCCCTAGAACCACTTCATGTACCAACTGCCTTAGGATGAGTTTCCTAGAAACATATCCTGAGCCAAGGACTGGAGTGAAAGTGATTCATGAAACAAGTGCTCCCAGGAGAGAACAATAAGAGAGTGGGAGAATTAGGACATGGAAGGAGAAGAAACTAAGGCATGGTGCAATTTCAGTTGAAGTTCCAGGTGTGGTGCAGAACTCAAATTCTAGTAAGAAGACCACTGGAATCAGCAAAATGTTTCTTTGCTAGCTCAATAATGTCATCCCTGTCAAACAAATTATTGAACATTCATGATTTTTCTGTGGGATTATATTCTCATACTTTGGCTCATGCTGTTTAGATTTTCCTTCTTCTGCTCAGTCAGGCAGAGTCATCTTTTCTCCCTGCCCTCTCTTTCTGCTTCCAGTAGTCCTTCCTAGTCCTCTTACTTCCCCAACCTAGTATGTTTCTTCTAATTTACTTTGAGTTGGGTAACCAGATACCCAAGCATGTTGCAATTGTATGTTTAAGCTTTCAAAAATTTGGATGAGAACCTAAGTCTTCTCCCAAGGCCTCATATGAATGACCTCTTTGTGAGACCTCATGACCTCCAGGTACTCATAGTTGTCCGTGTCTGTGTTTTCATTTCTTCTAGTAACTTTTAAAATAGATGATTGCATTGAGATTGGTAGAAATATGATCTTTCATAAGTGGGAAGATTCTATTCTCAACATTATCAGTTATTCATCAAGCCTGCTCCATTTTTCACAAATTAAAGAAACTTAAACATGGAAAATTCTGGAACTTTTCAAGCCAGTCTTTATACAAAGGCCCAGCTTACTATGGGTCCTATAGATTTACATGTCCCTTGAGATGGAAACCCTGGTGGCATAGCGGTTAAGAGTGGCTGCTAACCAAAAGTTTAGCAGTTGGAATCCATCAGCTGCTCCTTGGAAACCCTATGGGGCAGTTTTCTCTGTCCTATAGGGTCACTATGAGTTGGAGTTGACTTGACAGCAATGGGTTTCGTTTTTTTTGGTGGGGGGAGAGAAAAAATTTATCTGGTGTAATTGATGGAAGAGAGGCAAAGTTGGGGTGAAGAAAAAAGAAATACAAAATACGCTGGGAACATGAATGGGTAAACCAACAGAACAATCAAATTAACAGGCCATGTGTGAGGCTGATTGTACATGCAGGGTCTGTGGCTTTCAATTAACCAGACAACACTAAGACATCTGGTGCTGCCAGTGTGTCACATCATTACTAATGGTTTCCAAACTTGAGGCTTCTCTATTTTCTCCAGTTTTTCTTTGAAAAAATACTTTTGTGTTATTTGGTGGAAAGAATTATATCCAAGGTTATATCATGAGCCTACTGCTCCTTCCCCATTCATATAAGTGAAACTATTGATATTATGTTGAATTAATTCTGCTGATACTGCATTCCTGATGCATATATAGCTTCTGACAAAATTAGAGTAAATTTAGATAGCTTTATGGCTAAAAAAGTCATGCTCCTGGTTGTTGAACAGATGAAATGGAGGTCATTTTGAAGGTATAAGGGAGAGGAAAGGAAACTTCTGCTGCTATGGATTACAGCTCACAGACCTTATAGGTGATGTAGTTCCACCCTTACTTATGGTAGGAATCCCTCCAAATGTATTCCTGAATGATAGACATGCCTCTGCTTTAACCTTTCTAGTGGCAAATTCCCCCAAGTTGCTTATTTCACTGTTGAATGGTCATGGTTGTCAGAAAACTTCTTTCTACAGTGAGCCAAAATCAATCCCTATCTCAGTTACCTAGTGCTGCCATAACAGAAATACCTCAAGTGGGTGGCTTTAAAGGATAGAAATGTATTTTCTCATAATTCTGGAGGCTAAAAGTCCAAATCAGGGCCTTGGATGTGTTAATTCTTTCTGTAAGCCTCTCTCTTAGTTTCTGGTGTCTGCCGGCAATCCTTGGCATTCCTTGGTGTTCCTTGGCATTTCTTGGTGTCTGTCTTCCTCCTGTGTGTCTCTCTGTGTATGTTCTTGTCTTTTTATAGCTCAGAAGTGATTAGGTTTAGATCTACAAGATACTGCAAAACCTCAACAACAAAAAGACAACCCAATTAAAAAATGGGCAAAGGATATGAACAGGCACTTCCCCAAAGAAGATATTCAGGCAGCTAGCAGGCACATAAAGAAATGCTCGTGATCATTAGCCGTTAGAGAAATGCAGATCAAAACTACAACGAGATATCATCTTACCCCAACAAGGCTAGCATTAATCCAAAAAACACAAAATAATAAATGCTGGAGAGGTTTGTAGAAAGACTGGAACACTTATACACTGTTGGATATGTAAAATGGTACAACCGCTTTGGAAATTGATTTGGCACTTCCTTAAAAAGCTAGAAATAGAAGTACCATATGATCTATCTATCCTGCTCCTTGGAATATATCCTAGAGAAATAAGAGCTGTCACACGAATAGATATATGCACACCCATGTTCACTGCAGCACTGTTCACAGTAGCAAAAAGACGGAAACAACCTAGGTGGTGCCCATCGACAGATGAATGGATAAACAAATGATGGTATATCCACACAATGGAATACTATGCAACAATAAAGAACAATGATGAAGCTGTGAAACATCTTATAACATGGAGGAATCTGGAGGGCAGTATGCTGAGTGAATTTAGTCAGTCACAGAAGGACAAATATTTTATAAGACCACTATTATAGGAACTCAAGAAAAGGTTTAAACACAGAAGAAAACATTCTTTGATGGTTACAAGGGTGGGGAGGGAGAGTGAGGGTTATTTACTAACTAGATAGTAGATAAGAATTATCTTAGGTGAAGGGACAGGCAGGACACACTACAGGGAAAGTCAGCACAACTGGACTAAACCAAAGCTAAGAAGTTTCCTGAATACAATCAAACACTTTGAGGGGTAGGAGTCTGGGACCATGCTTTCAGGGAACATCTAGGTCAATTGGCATAACAAAGCTTATTAAGAAAATGTTCTGCGTCCTACTTTGGTGAGCAGTGTCTGGGGTCTTAAAAGCTTGCAAGTGGCTATCTAAGATGCATCAATTGGTCCCAACCACCTAGAGTAAAGGAGAATGAAGACACAAGGAAAGTATTAGCCCAAGAGACAGAAGGGCCACATAAAAACCAGAGGCTTCATCAGCCTGAGACCAGAAGAACTAGATGGTGCCTGGCTACCACCAATGACCGCCCTGACAGGGAACACAACAGAGAGTCCCGGATGGAGCAGGAGAAAGGTGGGGTGCAGGACTCAAATTGTGGTAAGAAGACTAGACTTAATGGTCTGACTGAGACTGGTGGAACCCCGGAAAGCATGGCCCCTTGATTCTCTATCAGCCCAGAACTAAAACAATTTCTGAGGCCAACTCCTCAGACAGGTATTGGACTAGACTGTGGGACATAAAGTGATACTCGTGAGGAGTGTGCCTCTTAGCTCAAGTAGATACAAGAGACTTAATGGGCAGCTTCTGTCCTGAGGTAAGATGGGAAGTCAAAGAGGGCTAGGAGCTGGTTGAGTGGCCATGGGGAATCGTGGGTGGAAAGGAGGAGGGTGCTGTCACAGTATGGGGAGAGCAATTAGAGTCACATAACAATGTATGTATAAATGTTAGTATGGGAAAAAATAAAAAAGAAGTGATTTGGTTTAGGATTCACTTTATACTGGTATGATCTCATTAACATAACAAAAGAGAAACCCTATATCCAAACAGGATCACATCCACAGGTACAAGGAACAGGAATTCAACATGTATTTTGGATGGGATACACTTCAATTTATACCAATCCCTTTACTTAACCCACCTCCTTTATTTCTCATATTCTTTCCCAGTTCTGGGCTGGAGCAGCAGAGGATCAGTCTTCTCTCCTCAGTCTTTCAACTAGTTAATAATGTCTATGATGTCCTTGTTTATTATATATATCAAAATATGAAACATGCAACAAGTCTAGCTTAGTTTATTCCTTTTGAGATCTTGCATGTGATTAGTACATTTTTGCAATCCTGTGCTGTACTGCAAAGATTCAAGGCCAGGTTAACCAGTGGATATTCTGTGCCAATAAAGACTGTTAGTAAAGACTTACTTGTCTTTTGTCATTTACTGTGGCCTTGACACCCCCTTTCTCATCTTAATCTTTTTTGCAGACATGGATCCCAGGCCCCAAAGAGACGGTGGTATGAACTGCAATTTCCTCTTATGTTATTTACAGTTACCCATAAGGCTGGAAGCTCTGCAGGAAGAAGGGAATATTGATGTTCCTAGAAAGTTTTTCATGGCTCAGCACAGAATCTTGCAAAACAAATTTAGGGGATTAGATACATTTAATGGAAAAGCTTAGCATTCAACTGTGAGAGATGGCTGAGACTGATAATCTGGAATGTTAATATGTGAACATTAACTAAATTGTTTATTTTGGTTATATTTCCGAATGAAGGAATGCTTCATGGTTATTCATTTAAATAAGCATATTTGGTTAGGAAATACTTTATTTTCAGAGAAGGATCTGGGCAGAGATAAAGTATGTGCTTATTAGATTACTGAAAGGAAGTACAGATGAGTAGAATTCTGTCCCTTCATAACTTCTGTTTGCTTTAACAGATCAGAAAGAATATTTAAATGAGTCATGCAAGCTACCATAGACATGTTGGGATCTGAAGATATTAAATATAATTAAAGAATATGACAGCATTAGTTTTATGGCACACTTTGGACATGGGGTTGATTATCATGTCACAGACTTAAACCTGATATGTGTAGGTCGAGCAGGTGAGACCTGTGTGGACAAGTATAAATGCTGTAACTGCATCTGCTGACTTTAGTCATGACACAGATATGAATGCATATGACATTTTGTTCGCCTAAAGAGCCAACCTCTCTTCTGTCTCTTGACAGATCCATGCAGTTTAAAGCTAGCAAACAACTTCTGAGAGTCTTAAATTGCACCAGTCTTGAGGCTCCTCTTGCCAGTTTTTTTCTATATTTTTCCCTATAATTACTGTTCTCTTCTCCTTCTTCTCCATCTCACTAATTTTGAGAGCTCCCTTTGTGGTTTCTTGTCAGAAAAGATGTTTATATTGGGGATCAAAGGAATCTTAGTTCTTCTAAATGGATGCCAATATATGTGCATGATTAGCCTAATCACAAGGCATGCTTAGAGAGGAAGTTAGCCCACCAATACTTTATAATGCGCGGTGTATACGTCAGATTACCTGGCAAGCAGTTAGAGTAAGTTATTTAAAAGTCAAGGAAGAACTCTTTTCGTTAATTTTCCTCTAGGGCTATCGAGCAAAAAGACATATTTATTCATATTAATGTTATTGGAAGAGTAAATCAGGGACTGTCTCCATCTCATTCCTTGTCTCCAAATGGGGGTAATTTTTTGGAGTAAGAAGATATCTCCCATCTGTTGTACAGTCACATGGCCTGAGCATCACCTTTTTCTTTAGATCGTCTTCCTAGGTCGTTCCACCATTAGTTTAAGCTTTTTAACTCCCTCTGAATAGAATTGCCTCTCACATGCGTGCGGCTCTCTCCTTTGGATCTAGTAAATCTCCAGCGCTCCTGAGCTCACCTGCCTGCATCTAAGCTGATGTACCTCACAATACTCTTGCTGCTGCTTCTCGGAGCTTGACAGTAACAGTGTCCTCTGGGGCATGTTAGAGCCATTTCAACAGGGCAACTAGTGAAAAATAAATGCCACTGAAGGAGTAGTAAAAAAATTTGCTTTCCGACTTTTTGGATCTTTATATTGGAGGAAAAGGATTTATTATAGGGGTAATAAGGCATGGAGATAGCCTATAGGTAGAGCAATCAAACAGTAGGTGGGCCTAGATTTGCTTGCCAAACATGCTAACAGCACATGAGGAAAACAAAGATGGTTTAAAGAGACAGTTCCAATCTCTGGATAGCATCTTTCTTGTTGTTGAAAGAAACATTTCCAGAATGCCAGCTTGTTGAAAATAGCATTGCAGGGAGGAGGTAGACATAGCTTGTAAATACTCTTTAGCCTTCACATCTGTAATCTGGACAGATTCTGTCTCTGGCTCAGAAGGAGAAAGCTATGGAATCAAGCCTGCCAAGACAATTAAATCTTCAGTAAGGTTATGATCTGTTAGAGAAACAATTTTCCTTCTGCTCTCCGTCCCATAAATCCTGTGCTGACTTTGATTTATTTTTGTGTGTATCTGAGAATATAAAATCTTTTATTAACCATAAAGTAATGGAACCTACTCATCTAATTGATCACCCCGTCCATAGTACAAATATCCAAAGCAGTAAGGTAATGAAGGAACGCAGAGCTGAGGAAGATTAGCAGGGCTATTTCATTTGTTGAAACCAGTGAATAAGATAGTGGCTTTTTAAAGTAACATACAATTTTAGATTAAAAAAATAAAACTGGTAGAATGATTGATGTTAAAGGTTTTCTTCAAGACAATTCATTGCTTTTTTTTGTTTTTCTTTTGAATTCTGGGAAGTACTGTATTTTCCTCTTTCTAGAGTTTTTTCTACATGCTCATCTTTAACTGAGAGAGAGAAAGAAGTACAGTACCTGGCATGTGTAAATGTGGAACTTTCTTCTTTAGGATTTTCTCTATATTTGCATTTAAAAAAAACCCATTGCCGTTGAGTTGATTCGACTCATCATGTGACCCTACAGGACAGAGTAGAACTGCCCCATAGGGCTTCCAAGGAGTGGCTGGTGGATTTGAACTGCCGACCTTTAGGTTAGCAGTAGAGTTCTGAACCACTGAGCCACCAGGGCTTTGCTACATTTGCATAGCCATGGTTTATTGCTGTTATTTTATCATTAAAAGAAGGTAGGTAAATGAAGTCTGCATAAGGAATGTCTTGGGAAAATTTATTTTTAGTTGTGATGCTCTCCTCCTACCTCCCATTTCTCCTCATGCCCTAAAAAAAATCAAACAAAAAAATGGAACTTCTTTAGTCGGTGAAGCATTTACACTAGCATTGTTATTGAAAATGAAAGATATTCAACTTAGGATCAATTTGCTTTCTCAAATGAGTAAAGAACAAAATAAAAGTTTACCTAATTTCATTTTAGGTTTTTAATATCTTTAGTGAATATTTCCAAAATAAATAGATAATACAAGGCTTGCTTGTTTGTTTGATTTTAAGACTCAGAGAGTCCAGGGATTGTTAAACTATCTGCATATTTAAGTTCTCCTACTGACATTCTTTTGTGCCCTGGTGGTGCAGTTGTTGAGAGCTATGGCTGCTAACCAAAAGGTCAGCTGTTCAAATCCTCCAGTTGCTCCTTGGAAACCCTAGGGGGCAGTTCTACTCTGTCCTATAGGGTCACTATGGGTCAAATTGACTCAACGCCAATGGATTAATTGACATTATTTAGGCCAACAGAATACTACTGTTTTAAGATCTCAGAAACGCTAGTCATCTTTCAGTTTGTGGGCTATTTAGCCAAGTATACAATGAGTTAAAAGTCTAACTATAAATTGTCTTCCAAATAGGGAGTATACTTACTAGAATCATAATTACACCAAATAAATCTTTCTTTCTCTCCCTTTCTTCCAAAGGGAGAGAAATGGCATAGTTATGTTTTTTTAAGGCATGTGATTTCTATTTTCTTTAAATTAAAGTGTATCAAGGGAAGGAAAATGAAAATACCTACTTTATCAAAATAGTAACGTGAGATTAAGACTTAGTTTTACAAGGAAGTGTTAAGGGAGATAGGGTGTGCTTAGCTAAAATGTGAATGTGTAATGATAGTATTTAAGTACAAGTTGACAAATGCCATGGAAAACATTTGGCAAAAACTTTTGCTGGGAAAAAAAAAAAAAAAAGGCTTGCTTGGTTCTGTACTTCTGATTCTTTTCCCTGTCTATTCCATGTCAATATCCTTTCTGAGAGTGATGCCCTTTAATAGGAGATTTTGTTTAAGATTAATTTCCTACACAACTCAACTTTGATCTCTGTACCCTATATTTATTTGATTGTCTTCTAATTTCTAATTGCCTTTTTTCTACGTGTTGTACATGATATTAGACAGCATCAATAACCAAGTATCTACTATGCATTTGGCATTTCTTTAGGCTCCTAGATCCTCAATTTTGATGATGGGGAATAGACTTCCTCAAAAAAAAAAAAAAAGTGAGAGGGCTTTGGCTGAGGCTAGGGTCATCTCAGACTTTTGCTCATGAAGGCAATAACCTGTCATCTTGTTCTTTCCTATAACCGTAAGCACTAGCATGTAACAGGTGCTCATCCTCTGTTTTTGTTCCTGAATTAACCCGGTGGCTAATGGTTTCTATAAACAAGAAAAGAGTTTAGCTTATTATGTAAGTTATAGTAGTGAAGGGTAGACCCCAAATTAACTTGGCACAAATAAATAATGTGGTCCATTATTTATTTCAAGAATACATTTAGTTCTATTCTTTCTGTTCTAAATTAGTCCTTTCATTTATTATTAATCACTATTTATTAACCCTACTATATACTTTTCACAGTCCTTGAGGTAGTGGGACCCCTCCCACACACGCACATACATATAACATAGTATGTATCATCCTGATGTTTTTAAGTCCACTTGGGTAAACAAGTTGAATAAGTAAATAATAAAAGGGTGACAGAATAAAAGCTGGAACCCTGGTGGCACAGTGGTTAAGAGCTCGGCTGCAAACCAAAAGGTTGGTGATTCAAATTTACCAGATGCTTCTTGGAAATCCTGTGGGGCAGTTTTATTCTGTCTTATAGGGTCGCTATGAGCTGGAATTGACTTGCAGGCAACGAGTGTAACGAAAGCCAAAAGGCTTGTAATTAAGAACTGCCTCAGTGGCACAGACAGTATATGCTTTGACTTTATAATAACAGGTAAATCACTGAGTTTGAATGGGCAGGAAAAGTTTTATGGAAGTTATAAAACTTGATATAGGTCTTAAAAGATAAGTGGGATTAGGAGACCAATTATGGGATCATCTGTGTATATAGTTCTTTAGAGTTTACAGGTGTTTTCACAGGCAGGGACTGTTTTAACCCTCTCTTGTGTGCTCTGAGGTAGGTGCTCTCAACTGCATTTTACCTATGAAAACACTCTCACCAGAGTTAAGATAATTTGTCCCAAGACATACAGAAATCTGAACCTGCAACCCAAGACTTCTGACTTAAACTTCTTTCCTCTCTCTCGCAGTTGCTTGCAGTCATAAGGATGAAATAAGGATGACATTAGGAAGAAATACATATTGTGCCAACTTAATTGCGGGTCTACCCTTCACAATTACAACTTACATATTAAGCTAAACTCTTTTCTTGTTTATAGAAACCATTAGCCACCAGGTTAATTCCAGAACAAAAACAGATTGAGCACCTATTAGATGCTAGTGCTTGGAGATGAAATAAGGGGTAGGGGAATTGACATGGAGAAAGGCCCAGGGATTCGTTTTCATGAACTCTTGTAGTCATATAGGTCTAAATGCAATGTCGGGATCAAAACACTTAACAATGAATCTTTCATATAGACAAATTCTGTGATAAAAGACTAATTTCACTCCTTAATATAATGGAGTAAATAGATGACCTCTAGCATAGCGCGTGGCCTTTGAAGACTGACTGACTGAGGTTTAAAGCCTGGGTCTACTTCTTAATTATAAGTTCATTTTCCAGGTTCTATGGAAATATCTCCTTTTCCTCTTTAACTTTTCTTCACTTCTGTATGCATAAATATTTATTCCCTCATCAGCTTTCCTACTGTAGATTTAATTAATAACAAATATACATACACATATATACATATACATTTATGGGTATATATGTGAGTGTATGTGTTTGCGTATGTATTCATGGGTATATATGTGTGTGTGTGTGTATGTGTGTATATACATATATGAATATATTCATGCTGTTGTTGTTAGGTGCCATCAAGTCGGTTCTTACTCATAGCGACCCTGTGTGCCACAGAACGAAACACTGCCGGGTCCTGCACCATCCTCACAATCGTTGTTATGCTTGAGCCCGTTGTTGCAGCCACTGTGTCAATTCATCTTGTTAAGGGTCTTCCTCTTTTTCGCTGACCCTCCACTTTATGAAGCATGATGCCCTTCTCCAGGGACTGATCCCTCCTGATAGCGTGTCCAAAGTATGTGGGATAAAGTCTCACCATCCTTGCTCCTAAGGAGCATTCTGGCCGTACTTCTTCCAAGACAGATTTGTTTGTTCTTCTGGCAGTCCGTGGTGTATTCAATATTCTTCCCCAACACCATAATTCAAAGGCATCAATTCTTCTTTGGTCTTCCTTATTCATTGTCCAGCTTTCGCATGCATATGAGGCAATTGAAAACACCATGGCTTGGGTCAGGTGCCTCTTAGTCCTCAACGTGACATCCTTGCTTTTCAATACTTTAAAGAGTTTTTCTGCAGCAGATTTGCCCAATATGTATATATTCACGAATGTCTGTATTTTTTTCCAGTGTTTCATGTGTCAAACCCTGTTCTAAATGGTTTACAAACTATTTACTCATTTAATCCTTGCAATAATCCTGTAAGGTGGGTTACTTTATACCACCATTTTACTAATGAAGCAAATAAAGCACAGAGAGGCTAGGTCACCTGCCCAAAGTCACTTAGCTAAGTGATGGCTCTGGAATTCAAATACAATCTCATTTCATAATACATGATTTAAACCACTGTCCTGTGTAGCTTCTCAAATCATCTCTTTATATTATGATTAGTGCCTTAGGCTGGGTTCTCTAGAACCTGAGGTTCCTGCTCAGAGAAGCTCCTAGTGCAGGGGAAGACTGAGGATGACAAGAACCTTCCTCCAGAGCCTACAGAGAGAGAGAAAGCCTTCCCCTAGAACTGACACCCTGAATTTGGACCTATAGCCTACTTTACTGTAAGGAAATAAACTTTTCTTTGTTAAAACCATCCACTTGTGGTATTTCTGTTATAGCAGCACTAAATGACTAAGACAATTAGTTATTTCCGTGGTTATTCCTAGCTATGCTGTAAGCCTGTAAACTTTTTGACTCCTTCATGCTTGTATGCTCAAAATCTGGTAGAGTATATGAAACACGGAAAAGGTACAATTTAATGGGCAAAAACATGGAGTGGATATTGGACTATCTGGAAAGGACAGGTGCGCTCTACTATGATTCTGACATGGAACTTCAGGAAGGGTAGCGTAGAAGTGAATAGAGGCAAAGGGAAATAAGTGCTGTGAAAGGCTTTTTCTTCTTTTTGTAGAAAAAAGAAATACTTGCAGATTTTCAGTTAAAAAAATGTAGCATTTCAGAAAAATAACTGAGCTGTGTGATGTACTTCTGAAAAAGGAAAAAAAGACTTGATGATGGGTAATCAATGGGTATATTTTCACAATATTTCTGGAAGGAGATATTAAAAACTAGCGCAGAGACAGTGAAGGTGGAGAAGAAGCTACAGAGTTGAGAGCCATTTAGGAGATGGAATCAACATAAGTTGATATTGCACTGAAAGAAGAGGAAAGAATTAAGATACCTCAGGAAATAGCTGTATTTTTACAGCGAAATAGGAGATACTCAAATTAGTTAGGAAGTAAAGAAGTTCTAATCTGGACATATTTAGGTTGATGTACTTTAAGACATCTATAGATGGGCTGTTGGGTAGAAAATTGTATAAAACGTTAGGCATAGTGCTATGACATTTAGGAGAAAGATCTGAAATAAAAGTAAAACTTGAAAAACATCATTCTTGAGCTATAATTGAAGCTATGGGTATGAAAGAAAAGTTTATTACTCAAAAAAGAAGTAGGTTAAGGAAAAATGCCTTTAAAAACATCAGCATTTATGGAGCAGATGAAAGCAGACCTATAAGGGAGCGTGGAAAGAACTTCATGTTTTTGGCCACTCCCCCCAAAACTAAAAAAACGCCGGAAAAAAATCTGTTCAGTTAAATATTCTAGACCAGGTGTCAACAAACTGCAACCAGTGGACTAAATCTAGCTAGCCACCTGTTTTTGTAAATACAATTTTTTTGGAACACAGACACACCCATTCATTAACATGTTGTCTATGGTTATTTTTGCACTAAAATGGCAGAGTAATTATCTTTGTCTAAAGACCATGTAAGGAGCCCTGGTGGTGCAGTGGTTAAAGCGCTAGGCTGCTAACCAAAAAGTTGTTGGTTCAAACCCACCTGCTGCTTCACAGGAGAAAGGTATGGCAGCCTTGGAAACCCTATGGGGCAGTTGTACTCTGTCCTATAGGGTCGCTATGAGTTGGAATCCACTCGATGGCAATAGGTTTGGTTTATTGTTTTTTAGAGACCATGTGGCTGTAAAGTCTAAAATACTTGCCATTTGGGTCTTTACGGAAAAAGTTTGTTGAGCCCTGTTCTAGACATAAAACAAGAGAAAAATCAAATATTAGACAAAATAAACCTTCATACTTAAAATTTCAGAATTATTCTCTATAATACTTTTATAAATATTTTCGTAAATAAAAGCCTGATACTTCATGTAGTAGATCAACAATAACAACAACAACAACAAAATATATATGTAATCCTGAGGCATTGCCTCTGAAAATAGAAGGAGGCTAAAGCATTTCAGATTTACTCTGTAGGAAAGGCGTTGCTGCATTAAAGAGGAGGGGACAAGGTCAGCAGGCTCCCTCCACATGAAAAAGATGAGTTTTATTATCTATCCATGTCAGAATCTTGAAATTTGCACTTATTCTTGGCTCCTTTCTTGTGAAGACACTGCTTCATTCAGCTTCAAAAATCACACTAGGATAATACAGTCAAGAAAAAGGCTTGCATTATGGACTCGTTCAATTAAACCTTCTGGAGGACATGATTGCTTTAGGCCTGAAAATAGAACAACATCTCAGTAGAAATTAAAAACATAAAAGAGTGTGTTCAGGTAATTGCTTATTAAATTTTCAAACCCCAATGACAATAACAAGTTTAAATTGATTGCTCAATATGTTTAAACTAGATGATGCTGAATGAATGTACAACCAAGCTGCACCAGTGAGGCCTGTGAACCTTATTGAATAGTTAAGTACAGCAGTACCTTTTTGCCTCGGGAGCTGGGAACGAATTCAATAAGGCTGCCTGAGATAGTCCAAATTGAATTGGTTTGTAGCAAGTGCAACTGTTTCTAGTCTGTAGTGATCGCTTAGCTCTGAAGGTTTCAGATTAGCTCTGGGCCTTAGCAATAGAAAACGAATACACCAATTTCTTGCCCTAGAGTACACTTTCAATGTCATTTATTGTTTTAATTCAGAAGTCTCTCCTAAGTGCTCCCTTTCTTCACCTCACCACTCACCCATACAGTGAAAGTCTACAATAGTTTAACTATATAATGAATTTGTCTGGACTTCTGAAATGCCTAATCAGCATACATGTTGCCTTTAGCAGGAGACTTCTAAGTCGTTATTAGGCATAGTTCCATACATACTCTTATTAGCCTGCATTTAAGGAATGCATTTCCTCTTAGATATTAAAAAAACTCTCTCAACATGAATACAAGATAACCTCTTTTAAGTTGACTTTTTAAAATTAGGGCTGTCTCATAATCAGATTTTTGTTATGGACTCTACATACTCTCTAGTTTGTAAATTGTAAATAATAACCTGTCGCTGTTGAGTACATTCTGACTCATAGTGGCCCTATAGGACAGAGTAGAACTGCCCCATAGGGTTTCCAAGGAGCTGCTGGTGGATTCGAACTGCTGACCATTTGATTAGCAGCCAAGCTCTTAACCACTGTGCCACCAGGGTTGGTAAAAAATTAATGTCTGATATTTCATCTTGGCTCTTCCAGGAATGCCATGGAATAAATACATATTTAGATAAGTTTTTACACAGCTTCAATCTCTAGCTATAGTACCATCCACTATTTAATGACGTCCAGAGTGGTGATCTAGAGACTTTTGATCAAATATGAAAACAGTGATTTAACTTATATTAATTATAATCTATAAACTAAAGCAGAGAACTAAAACAGTATATTTTCAACATTAATTGAAATGAGAGAAGATCATCTATATGCATAATATAATATATTAAATATAAATATATTAAATATAAATATAAATAGAAATATATTAAATAGAAATAGAAATAGAAAATTCAGTCATCTAGAGCATCCCACTGTCCTTGGTTAAGCTGGAACTGAGTACCTTGAACTTTTTTATATCTTTTTTAACAGCTGGAGAAACTGGAAATTGAACTGTGATACATAGAGAAGGTTGCTCTGCATATAGCCTCTGTGATGAGAAAGTTTATTGTACACACTTGGAGACTCTTAAAAACTGAAGAGTGAAAACATATGAAAGGGAAAAGGAAAGAGAATAAGAGTGGGCTGGAGAATGGATGAAGGGAAAATAGAAAAGAAATAGGTGCTCTATACAGGAGAATTGTGACGCGTACAAAACTTCTGAAGAGTTTGAAATCAAAACTGGCCTTGATGGGGTCTTCTTTTATGATCTAGGGTCCGTCTGTGACCACATTGGAGCTCAAGGTTCTTAAGGATCAGATTCTCCTAGGTCAAAAGCTTCTTTGCTTTGTCACCTTTCTTGTAGCTATTTTCTGGAGGCTCTAAATGTAATTGGTGAGTTCCTCTGGTTTTTGCTTTCACCCATGCGTCACTATCATGATCCTCTACAGATACCTGTTGTACATTATTAATCAGATAGGTGAGTTGTAACAAACAACTTCCAAAATCTAAGTGACAAAATCGCAAAGGTTTGCTTTTCTCTCAAGCCTACCATAGGTCTTCTCCATGTGGTCTTCACTCCAAGACCCAGATCTTATCTGGACCTTTGTTGGAAAGCAATAGCAGAGGGAAAGGAGACCGTGGTGAAATGCATTCTACCTCTTATAGCATCCACCTGCAAAAATGTCACTTCTGCTCATATGTTATTGACCACAGCTGGTTATGACGACCATACCAAAATAAAAGGGAGTTGTTAGGTACAAACTTCCCATGTGCTTTGGTAAATCAGAAATATCTGATGGACAGTATAATTGAATATCCCACACACCTATGGCATACAAGACACTGAGAAGGAATATCTGCTTTTAAAGGAATTATGACTTATGTAAGCTGATAGACATTATATATATACAAATGCAAGCTAGCCAAATTTTGGTGAGCTACGGACATCTCAAATCGCCCTGGCGGTGCAGTGGTTAAGCACTTGGCTGCTAGCTGAAAGGCTGGAGGTTAGAACCCACCAGCCGCTCAGCAGGAGAAAGACGTGCCAGTCTGCTTCTGTAAAGATTTATAGCCTTGGAAACCCTGTGGGGCAGTTCTACTCTGTCATAGAGGGTCACTGTGAGTCGGAATCAAAACAACAACAGGATTGGTTATTTTGGGGTTTTTTTTTAGTGATATCTCAAAGAAGTCCTGAGGAGGAGGTGATACCATGATGTGATTAGGGTTTGGACACTGGCTCCACTACTTAATTTGTAGTTGTTGTTGATTCCAACTCACAGAGAGCTCATGTGACAGATTAGAACTGCCTCACAGGGTTTCCCAGGCTGTAATCTTTATGGAAGCAGATTACCAGGTATCTTCTCCTCCGGTGCTGCTGGGTGGGTTTGAACCACCAACCTTTTAGTTAGCAGCCAAGTGCTTAACTGTTGAGCCACCAGGCTCCTTACCACCACTTGATAGCCATGTATAATAGACAAATGACTTAATCTTAAAGATAGCTCATTTTCTCATCCATATAGTGGGATGACTGATGATGTTTTTCTTCTTAGGTGTTTTGTGAGAATTACATAAGACAATGTGTATAATGTGCTTAGATAACATTATCGAGCAGGAGCAGGAGCCAGACAGTTGGCTTATATAATTATCACTGAGGACCTGGAGTGAGAGTAAAGACTTTGCAAGGACACGGGTTGAGCTTGTCCTTGAAGAGAAGGATGAATTTATTTAGCTGAAGGAATTGAGGATAATATGAGATAAGATTCAGCATCAGGGTATGACAGGAGTGTTTAGGAAGAGTAGATAGACCTGTTTTGCTGGATCAGGGGAGTTTTGGAGGGGCTTTCTCTTGTGACAAGTCAGGAACCCATGGAAGTTTTTAAGTACAAAATTCCAAAACAGAGTTGTAGCAAAATTAATTTGACAGGAGCGTATAGGATAGATTGGAGACACAATGGTACAAGGAGGGACCTGTCTAGAAAATAGGGATAAAAAGGAGAACAGAAGATCTGTAAGATATTTCATATAATAGGAAAATATAAGGCCTAGTTAACTATGGTTAACTGATTGTAAGGTAATAAGAAGGAAAGGTAGAGAAAGAAAGAGAAAGCCTTGAGAACCAAAAAGTCTAATATTTTATGCCCCAGTACTTAAGTACTACAAGGCACGTTAGAGCTGAGTGATTATCCTACCTTAATTTCCCATCCTTAGGTAACATATCACAGCTCTAAATACTATCCAGATGCCATTTTCCTTGTGTATTGATGCTGTACAGAAAGGCAAAATGAGCCCATGAAGTTATGTATGTTGACTTGTCTGTTCCTTGAAGAAAATACCAAATAAGAGGCTGTCAAATAAATATATCAAGAGCTAGGAAAGAAATAAACACAAGTGCAGCCAAGTAAACCAATCAGCTTGAGGTCAAGAACCAACATGAATTTGGTTGTTACAGCAGCAATAATTCCATGGCTGTGAACACACCAATGACTGGATGCTTTGGCAGGTAATGTGAGCTATAGCCTACTGCCAGCTGCTGTATTTAAGGCTGCTTTAGATTAGGATGCAGATGTACAACGTTTAAAGTTTATGGTTTAAACATGGGTTCATGGATCACTTTAAAGACAGCCCAACCTGTAAAGCTACAGAACAGCTGTAGACGAAATTACATATTAACTTGAGCTGTAAGATGAGCTACACAATGCCTTGATCAGAGGCATGGAGGCAAATCCTTCTCAGTACTTTTGCTTCCAGGGGGGTTCCTGACTGATGAATTGTGAGTGTGTGGGCAAAAGTAAAATAAGAAGATGATATTGTGTTCTGTATATCCAAGGGAAGAATAAAGCTCAGGTTGGACGGATACAATGAGTGTACCGTTTAAGAGAGTACAGATTCCTCAGTGGTGGAAACAGGTTCAGATCTTTCTATTTGTTTCACTTCCCTCTGATAAGGATCAACTAGGAAGATCTCTATTCAACCTTGTGACTTCATAGCTGACATACCAAGGGACCAGTTAACTCTTTTTATTAACATACGTAGCTCTAGGGGAAGAGGGAGAGAAATAGAGAAAGAACTGATTGTGGAAGTGAAAATATTCAAGGTTTTTATAGAAGTTTGGAATATTTATCTGAATATTCATAAGGAGTATGATTTAGAGAGTATCTAAGATAGTCTGAAGCCACAAGTTTTCATCTACAGAATAGTTGGTGGTTCCTTAGGATTTACTCCTTTTCTGAAAATCTTCTCTTCTAAAGCTTCCAGTCCTATACTTGCTCATAAATTCAATTCTGTCTTCTTTCTTTAACGTTAGAAGTTGCTTCGCTTTCTCTTTCTTTTCACTTTGATGCACTATCTTGAAAAAAGCAAAAACAAAAAACTGTGATGTTATCTCATCTTATTCATTTTCACTGACCTCACTCTACCCAAGTTTTTCTCTCCCCCTGGTACTCATGTCAGAATATGAGCTGTCTTCCCCAAAAGTTTCTGTTGCCTTTGGGGGCACATGTCTCGTCTTTCATCCTTCTGCTCTAGATTCTTGTTTCTACTTATTTTCATTTTTAATGCAGCAAGTCACTGTGAGATTTGTGAGTCTAAACAAATCTCATTCAGTCCATTCTCTCCTTGTCAAGACATCTGAGGCAACATGCCTCAGCCACATGGGTACACTATCTAGTATACTGTGTCATGTTTATTGTTTAATGCCAAATGCGTTTTAAATGGTATGATTCCATCTGAGCAAACACAGATGCACAATACACAGACATATAAAGGAAAATGAATAATGTTCTGAAATGATTTAACCCTTTTGTTACTACATGTTTTCTTCTTTTGATGGCATGTGTTTTCAGTATTGGAATGCATGCTTACTAATTGAGCGTGTTTGAATTTTAGTTGGTAATATGGATTTTGAGAAACATGATCTAGCAATACAATCCATCAATAACGCTAGTGGCACTGTGGCGCCACTGATCTGTGGCATGATGGTATGCCAATGGAAACTAGAGATATAATTTACTGCAGGCACCTTTCCATTTGGTTACATGAGAATCCTCTAGTTTTTTAAATATGACGCAGAAAAAAAACAAAACAAACCCATCAGGGCTCCCTAACTGTCACACAGGAAAGCCATAATTATGCTTGCAAGCCTTATCTCACAGAAATAAAGGAAGAAAAAGGCAAGAGTTTACAAAACTAACACATCTAGGAAGCATCATCTAATAGAATGCTCACCCTACACAATAATGAGGCTCCAACTCTCATCTGCTGAGCTTCACACATTTCAAAAGGGACCCGCTTTGACGCTAAATGCATTACAACTGGAGTGACACCTTACCACTGAAATCCAGAGGAATAAAAAGTGGCTGGTATGCTAAATGAATAGTTTCTTTTATAAGGATCAGCACAAAGCTTGTTCCTATGAGACGGAGGTTAAAGATGTCCCAAATGTCCAACTTTTCCAAGCTGCTGTACCACTCCATCATCTCTAACATCAAATACGCCTCTCCCCTCAGTACTCTCCCTTTTGTCTTTGGGTTCCCTAATTCTATGCAACGTCTCACAGACCTCACAAACAATATAAAGGAAATGGCTCATGTGGTTATAGAGAGTGACAAGTCCCAAATTCGTGGGTCAGGTGTAGGCTTCTCCTGACTCACATGGCTGAAGGCACTGATGAACCCAAACTGGCAATTCAGACCGCAGGCTAGTAGCTCACAAGGCTGCAGAAGCTGGCAAATTAAGTCACACAATAGGCTGCTGGCCCAAGGGGCTGTGGAGGCTGGCAAATCCCAAAATTAGCAGATGAGACAGCAGGTCTTTGGGGAGGTCAATCAATCACAAACAGGACGTGAGATCCAGATGCAGAGACAGAGCCTCACCAGGACACACACATTTATCTTAGATGCAGGCCACACCTCAGGGAAGGGTGTACCTTTAGTAAAGGTGGGGCTTGAATCAACCCTCTGGCGAGGCTGTGACCTAAGACACATGTTACACCAATTCTGCCTCATCAACATGTAGAGATAAGGATTCACAACACATTAAGTGGAGGACAGTCATACAATATCAGGAACCATGGCCCAGCAAGCTGACCCATAACCCCAACCATCACAGCTTCCATATGCCTTATTTGCATAGTCCCACTCATTTCATTCTTTGTGTGAGTCACAAAGACCGTGGCAGAAGGGCCATATTAAGTAATTCATTGCACCACACATACCTTTTAGGCCTATGGTGACAAAAGAGTTTTAAAGTGCAGTTCTGGAAAGAGATATAAAGGGGGACCTTACTTCCTTTCTGAATTTGACAGCTTGTGGGTTCTTGTTGTTGTTATTGTTAGCTGCCATTGAGTCAGTTCTGACTCATAGCTACCCTAAGAACAACAGAATGAAACACTGCCTGCTCTTGTGCCATCCTCACAATCATTGTTATGCTTGAGTCCACTGTTGCAGCCACTGTGTTAATCCATCTCATCAAGGGTCTTCCTCTTTTTCACTGACCCTCTAATTACCAAGCATGATATCCTTATCCAGGGACTGGTCCCTCCTGATAACATGTCCAAAGTATGTGAGATGAGTCTCACCATACTCACTTCCAGAGAGCACCCTGACTGTATTTCTTCCAAGACAGGCTTGTTTGTTCTTCTGGCAAGTACATGGTATATTCAATATTCTTCACCAAGACCATAATTCAAAGGCATCGATTCTTCTTCAGTCTTCCTTATTCATTGTCCAGCTTTCACATGCATATGAGGCAATTGAAAATACCATGGCTTGGGTCAGTCACACCTTAGTCCTCAAAGTGACATCTTCGCTTTTAACACTTTAAAGAGGTTGTTTGCAGCAGATTTGCCCAATGCAATATGTCATTTGATTTCCTGATTGCTGCTTCCATGGACATTGATTGTGGATCCAAGTAAAATGAAATCCTTGACAATGTCAATCTTTTCTACATTTATCATGATGTTGCTTATTGGTCCAGTTGTGAGGATTTTTGATTTCTCTATGTTTAAGTGCAATCTATACTGAAGGCTGTAGGCTTTCACTTTCACCAGTAAGTGCTTCAAGTCCTCTTCACTCTCAGCAAGCAAGGCTATGTCGTCTGCATATCACAGGTTGTTAATGAGTCTTCCGTCAATCCTGATGCCACATTTTTCTTCCTGTAATCCGGTTTCTCAGATTATTTGCTAAGCATACAGACTGAATAAGTATGTTGAAAGGACACACACCTTTCTTGATTTTAATCCATGCAGTATGTACGCACTTGCTCTTTTCAAACGACTGCCTCTTGGTCTATGTACAGGTTCTGCATAAGCACACTTAGGTGTTCTGTCATTCTCATTCTTCACTATGTTATTCATAATTTGCTATGATTCACACAGTAGGATGCCTTTACATAGTCAATAAAACACAGGTAAATATCTTTCTGGTATTCTCTGTTTTCCGCCAAGATCCATCTGACATCAGCAATGATATCCCTTGTTCCACATCCTTTTCTGAATCCAGCTTGATATTCTGGCAGTTCCCTGTCAATGTGCCACTGCAACCACTTTCGAATCATCTTCAGCAAAATTTTACTTGTGCATGATATTGTTCGATAATTTCCCCCATTCTGTTGGATCACCTTTCTTTCAAATGGGCACAAATATGGATCTCTTCCAGTCAGTTGGCCAGGTAGCTGACTTCCAAATATCTTGGCATAGATGAGTGAGCACCTCCAGTGCTGCATCCATTTGTTGAAACATCTCAATGAGTATTCTGCCAATTCCTGGAGCCTTGTTTTTTGCCTGTGCCTTCAGTACAACTCGGACTTCTTCCTTCAATATCATCAGTTGTTGATCATATGCTACCTCCTGAAATGGTTGAATGTTGACCAATTCTTCCGGATACAGTGACTCTATGTATTCCTTCCATCTTCCTTTGATGCTTCCTGTGTCCTTTAATATTTACCCCATATAACCCTTCAATATTGCAACTCGAGGCTTGAATTTTTTCTTCAGTTCTTTCAGCTTGAGAAATGCTGAGCATGTTCTTCACTTTTGGTTTATAACTCCAGGTATTTACATTTTTCATCATAATATTTTACTTTGTCTTCTCAAGCTGCCCTTTGAAATCTTCTGTTCAGCTCTTTTACTTCATCATTTCTTTCATTCACTTTAGTTACTCTACATTCAAGAGTGAGTTTCAAAGTTTCTTCTGATGTCAGTTTTGGTCTTTTCTTTCTTTCCTATCTTTTTAATGACTTTTTGCTTTATTCATGTATGATGTCCTTGCTATCTTTCCACAATTTATGTGGTCTTTGGTCATTAGTGTTCAATGTGTCAAATCTGTTCTTGAGATGGTCTTTAAATTCAGGTGTGTGATGGTTAAGATTGTATGTCAACTTGGCTAGGCCATGATTCTCGTGTTTTGGCAGTTGTGTAATGTTGTGATCACTCCCTCTGTTGAAATTTGATATGTGATCACCCCTGTGATGGAATCTGCTGAGTGGTATTGGCGGAGGTCAGGCCTGTGGTGGCTCACCACCCCCTCAGCCTTCATTTCTCTTCCCTCTGCCAGCTGCTTCGTTCCTGATCACCTTGCCAAGGTTTTTGGCTTATTCTGGACCCAGCAGCTGCCTCTTGTCTCACCTCCAGCTCTTGGAACTTGAGCTAGCAGCTTACCTGTCAATCCTGGGATTCGTTGATCTTCACAGCTTGCGAGCAAGAGTCCTGCTCCCCAATCTGCTGATCTTGGGTTTGTCAGCCCCTGCAGCTCTGTGAATCAGCAGAAACCTTGTGGTCTTGTCTATTGATCATGGAATTAGTCCACCTTCACAGCCTGTGAGCAAAAGCTCTGCTCTCTGACCTGCCGACCTTGGGTTTGCCAGCTTCTGCAGCTAGGTGAATTTGGAGAGGCCTCTGCCCTGATCCACGGACTTGGGACATTCTAGCCTCTACAATTGTGTGAGCTGTTTCCTTGTTAGAAATCTCTCTTGATATATATTTATACGCTCTACTGGTTTTTCTTCTCTAGAGAACCCAGCCTAGAACAAGGTGTTATATACGCAAGGTCATATTTTGGCTCTTGTGGACTTGTTTTAAGTTTCTTTAGCTTCAACTTGAACTTGCATATGAATAATTGATGATCTGTTCCATAGTTGGCCCCTAGCCTTGTTCTGAGATGATACTGAACTTTTCCATTGTCTCTTTCCACAGAGGTAATCGATTTGATTCCTTTTTTTTCTGTCTAGTGAGGACCATAGTCTAGTTGCCGTTTATGTTGGTAAAAAGAGGTATTTGCAGTGAAGAAGTTGTTGGTCTTACAAAATTCTATCATTTGATCTCTGGCATCATTTCTATCACCAAGGCTGTATTTTCCAACTACCAATCCTTCTTCGTTTCCAACTTTTGCATTCCAATCACCAGTAATTATCAATGCATCCTGAATGCATGTTTGATTGATTTCAGACTGCACAAGTTGGTAAAAATCTTCAATTTCTTCATCTTTGGCATTAGCGGTTGGTGAGTAAATTTGATTAGTAGTTGTATTTACTGGTCTTCCTTTTAGAAGTATGGATATTATCCTATCATTGACAGTCTTATACTTCAGGATAGATCTTGAAATGTTCTTTTTGAGGATGAATGCGATGCCATTCCTATTCAATTTGTCATTCCCAGCATAGTACACAATATGATTGTCTGATTCAAAATGGCCAATACCAGTCCATTTCACCTTGTTAATGCCTAGGATATCAATTTTTATGCAATCCATTTCATTTTTGACAACTTCCAATTTTCCTAGATCCATGCTTTGTACATTCCACATTCCAATTATTAATGGATGTTTGCAGCTGTTTCTTCTCATTTTGAATCATGCCACCTCAGGAAATGAAGTTCTTGAAAGTTTAACTCAATCCGTATCATTAAGGCCAACTCTACTTTGAAGAGGCAGCTGTTTTCCAGTAATATTTTGAGTGCCTTTCAACCTGAGGTGCTCATTTTCTCGCACAGTATCAGACACGTTCCACCCTTATTCCTAATGTTTTCAGTGGCCAATTTTTTCAGAAGTAGATGGCCAGGTCCTTGTTCCTTTTCTTCATCTGGCAGCTCCACTGAAACCTGTCCACCAAGGGTGACCCTGCTGGTATTTGAAATACCAGTGGCAAAACGTTAGTATCATAGTAACATGCAAGCCACCACAGTATGACAAACTTACAGATGCGTGGTGGTGTGGATTCTTAGATTCACTTTATCCAGATGGTATTTTGTTGTGTTGTTTTTATTGCTTTTTGGCTTTCTGAATTGAAATTCCAAGCCTTGAAGCTGGGTATGTTCTCTCTAGATTTCCAAGGGGTGAAAGAGCCCTGACACGACCCCTACCAGCTAAGCTGCTTCAGACATTGATGTTCCCTGTTTGGACTCTACAGGCATTTCAGTTTGACGCTTGCTCCAATTGTCTCTACATTGTTTTGATCTGCCATATTAAGACTGTAATTAAGAATAACACATAACAAATAAAGATTAAAAAAAAAACAAACAGATATAAGAATGCTTGTGTTTTGCTTCAGTCATTCATAGGGAATGACCACCAAGGGCAAGGCCAGAGGGAAAATTTCCAAGAGGCAGCATATAGTAGCTACTTGGTTAAAATGGCTTGGTCCCTCCTTGCTATCTCTGAGTCCTACTGTCTTTTCTAGCAAACTGAAAGCAAGTAGATCTCTCAGTGTTTCCATTATATTAATCAATTTTAAGAATATAGTGCTTACCATGTTCAAGTGATTAAAATACAGGGAGAACTAAAACTATCAAAAGATCCAGAATATTCTAGTTAACGGACAGACCAATCTCTCCCTATAGTTTTTCTAAGAAGCCATATCATACTAAAAATACCAATTGATTACAATAATCAATAGTTGACATGAAAACTGGGAAACTTGAAGTTTATATAGTTAAGATGGTACCAGGTCTCCACCAAAGTTCCCCTCACTATCATTACCCCTCTCACCCACCCTAAGTAGAGCAAAGGGTGGAAATGTATTAAACAAAAAGGCCATTGCTCTATTGCAAATGCATTATAGCTTAAAGCGTGTGTGTTTGTCCTTCTGGGGAAATCCACCTGTTTGTTTTTTCTGTCTATATGTGTGGCAGAGAATAGGCATGTTCTATCTACTTTGTTCTCTTGCTCTCTCTCCCTGTGCTCTTTGAAATCATTTCTTATTTTCCAGCAACATTTTTGCTAATCATAGTTTGTTCCCAATTTCAGAAGGGGATTTTACAAATACTTTCTGACATACATTGCCTCTCATGGAGAAATAACTGGGGCGAATGCACAAGGTTAAACACCAATTACAGTGGGAAATGCTGAACACTGATGTTACCCTTGTTATGTGCTTCTCTCAAGAAGCCATATTCTGGGTGAATAGAGAGGTGAGTTTTGCCGTGGATTCATAGTTTATCTCTTATTTCTTCTTATTTATTATGAAAAAAATTCTTTTATTAAAATAAGTGTAAACTCTAAGGCACTGATCAAAAAAATGCAATGCAAATGTTCTTTGAGTGAGGGTGGATTGTGTACTTCCCTTTTGATTGCTCTCTTTCCTTCGTGGTAGAGCAAAAGAAGCTTATTCTCTGCACACAAGCTGGGTTGTGTACGTGCCACCTGACAGAGTCAGTGCTGAGGCTTCCAGGGGTGGCAGGGGAGGGGTGAGAGGGAGGGCAGGGAGAGGGAAGTAGGGTACAGAGTCCCCCTGCCTCATTGACTGCAGGTCTGGGAAACCTCTCATCCTCCCTCCAACACAATTATACTCAGCCTGGTATCCTTAAGACGCAGCTATTTTCTTTTATATCTCTGACATGATCTTGTCCCAACTCAACAGAAAGCAATCCTGGACTGAAAAGAGGCCTTTTCTCTTGTACATCTGCACTCTATCCTGAATACTACCTTGGCCAGTCTGTTGCCTGGGGATTAATATACACCCTCCACTGTTTGCACAGGGAGGTATTTAGGCCTCCTAATGGGCATGAAAGGAATTTTATTCAGTGGAAATCCCAGTGGCCGGCGATTTCAAGATGGCAATATGTGGTTAAATTACACTTTGTAGGGTTAAAAACGTAACAAGAAAACGTCACGCCACAATCCACAAAGATCTCATTTGCCATCACAGGGTCACACTCATTGCAAGTGGCAGCAGGAGGGGCCCCACCTGCCAGTTCCTCCGAGACGAGACAGCAGTCACGAACAAGTGGAGAGGAAAATGAGAACTGCCGTCCTCTGAGAGTGAAAAGTTGCACAGGCCTTTCTTAGGAATCTGGACACAGCGTTTACAAAACCTAAGGAATCTATTTTCTGTCCTATATTCTTAAAAATTTTCTTTGTAGTTTTTCCAGAAAAATTCCAGTTTTTAGGTTTCAGATACATTTCTGTCCACAGTAAGCAGGGGGCTGGCAATACCTGCTGCTGTGTCCTGACTGGCCCTATCTGTCCATGGTTGGCGAGTCTGATACCATATTTCTAGTTGTATTCATGGCTGGTTATCACAGAACTAAAGGTGGTAGCGAGAAAAGCTGCAGACAGTCAGATAACAGAGCTGACAGAGTAGCGGTCTGTGGCTTTTTGTTACAGGGACACTGCCTGTTTAGCTCTTTCTTTTTTATTCTTCATGGTTGTTCTTTCTGCGTTGAGTAAAAAGAAACTATTTCTGAAGTCTATTTAGGGCAGTTAGAATGTGAAATCAGACTCCCCTGAGGAGGAATCAGACATAGCAGACAGTGTGAACTATAAGCCCCACCACAAATGTAGACAGAAAAAGATCAAATATCTCTGACATATGGTGGGAGGATTTTCAGGCCCTGATATTAGAAGTGCTAGCAAGGGGGGAGGGGGTTTCCTTGCAGAAAAGGGGAGAAAGACGTGGGAAATTTTTATTTTTTTGGTTACAGATAATTTGCCATACATGTTTTTGAGCTTCAAAAGTCTCCATTGTAAAGTACATTAAAAATAACACTGTGTTTGACTTAGATCCACAGAAAAAGGGAAAAGTCAGAAACTACATTAGTAGTTCTGTTGTACTTTAAAAAAAAAACAAGGTAAGGTATAAATTAAGGAAAATGTACATAAAACAAAGATCAGGCAGAATAATGTTCATGGTGGAGGGCAACCGCTTGTTAAAACTATGCATCTAGAACCATTGGGAGACTGCCTGAAATGTACATTATCAACCCTAATGGGTGTATTTTAAAGTGCTTTAAAAGCACACAATCTTGATATAATACATTATAATGACTCAGTGGCCCTAACTATGTACCCTGAATAGTTAGAACTAATAAAATACTTCATCATTAGGAAAGAGAACTTATACTGTTTTTTTAATTTCATCAAACTGGCATCATTTGACAATTGAGTTGTCAAAGAATCTCAAATTTGTTTTTCTCAGATATGTCTTGTAAGAATCCAAGGCACACATCTTCAGTTGGTTTGTTTTTTCTTTTTGTTATTGTTTTGTTTCTTAGCTAGTTAAGCTGTTTTTGGAGAAATCTACAGAAAATAAAGATCTAAAATTCTCTACATACATAGAGATGCAGGGTTAAAAATTATCTTGAAATGTGTGTGTTTTTTTAAAATAAATAATTGTGCATTAATAAATTCTGATTTAAAAACTTTTCTAAAGCCCAATATTCTGCTGTAATTTCTAGGAATTGATTATTGCAATACATAAAGTGCACTGTAATTATTTATACATCAAAGCAAGGCAAAGGCTTATAATAACAGGTTATAGATAAACTGTCATACTTTTTAGCTAGGCTTCTGATTTACATTGGGGATGGTAGAGCAAATCCCCCCTATTGTTGTCTGTTCCATGGAATCTCTAATTAAACCAGGGTTTTCCTCTCATTCAACCACCCTGTTCGTGATGAACTTACGTCATGGGTCATTGCTGTTTTTCCATTTTGCTAAACCCTTCTCCCTAACACTTATTTTTTTACCTAATTTGTCTATTTGTCTGTGATTCTGCTGATCTCATGTCTTTTTTCGTCAAAAATCCCCTGCTTTCGTGATGAAATGGGTTATCCTTCCACATAATACAGCCTCAAGGCAGCAACTGGATATTTTTTTAGGTCTGACTCATCATAGGGTCGTATCTTCGTACGGTGCTCAGGAGTAAAATTTAAAAGATTTAATAGCCAGTTCAGAAAGACTTTGACCAATCAGAATGGAAAATAAGCCATCAGTCTGAAGGAGATTCCTGGAGGTTCTCTAATGGGGCAGGCACTAACATTTCAGTTGCTGAATTGATTGTGAGATGCAGGGCTTTCTGGGAGAGGGCCCTGGCTGGCCAGGTGGGAGAGCTCAGAGCAGTGGCCAGTAACCAAACCTGTCTGAGTCTTTCATTATTTTAACAACTGGAATGGCTATCCAGGGGACTTCCAGCTGAATGTTACCCCTGCAGAGATCCATTCCTTCCTCAACACTTTCAGGAGGCCACTGTCCATGAGTGAGCCAGAATTTAGCTGCTTCAAGTGTAGTGTGTGGACCAGCAGCATCAGCATCACCTGGAGTTTGTTAGCAAGGCAGAACTTCAGGTCCTACCCTAGACCTACCAAATAAGAATCTGCATTTTAACAAGAAGTTGTAATGTGTGTGCTGATGTGCGTGCACACTCATGTTTGATAAGCATTGGTTAACACCAGCATCCCAGCTGGCCAGGAGGTGAAGATGACTTTCCTCAGCAGTTCTTAATCCAGACCTCAGATGGGAGGCATTTAAAAATACACATGACTAGGCCCTATCCCAAGGAACCCTAGTAGCCTAGTGGTTAAAGCACTCAGCTGCTAACTGAAAGGTTGGCAGTTCAAATCCACCAGCTGTTCTGCAAGAGAAAGATTTGGCAGTCCACTTCCGTAAAGATTACAGCCTTGGAAACCTTATGGGGGCAGTTCTACTCTGTCCATGGTCAGAAATGACTCCACAGCAGTGGATTTGGTTGGTTGGTTTAAACCTATCCCAGGAGAATCCAGTTTAAATGTCTGGAATAACAGTCCTTAAAACCTCATTAGGTGACTATTTTGTGCATCTTGGGTTGAGGACAACTGATACCACTGTCTGACATAACTTCAGTAGATATAATTTAGTTGTTTTTATCCGAGGCAAAAATAATCAGGAATGCATGGAAAGCTTACTTATGTTTGCCACTAGGCATGGAAATTGGCTTCAGGCCCCTCTGATATTTGTGCTATCAGGAAAATTAAGCAACTAGTACTGTGAGTCTTTTGAATATAAATTTATCTATGAATTGTGGTTTTATGCCTAATTTCTTTAACACAGATAACTCTGAGACACACAGAATCTATTATTTTAGTTAGTCTGATAGTATCAGGAATTAAGATTTCCTCTTATAAAATGTATGCTAGCCTCCTCTGTGAAGCTTTCCTCACATGCCCTATCAGTTCATTCGTATGTTCTCTGTGTATTTCATCTTTCATTCCATGTGTGAGCATTAACCTCCTATTTGTCACCAGTGGTATAACTGGTAAGAAGGCTCTGATTCAATGTCTAAAGTTGGGTGTCTCCTCTGCTATCTGCCTCTCTCAGTGTGAAAAAGTGGTCATCTTAATTTCCCTTCAGGCTAGAAAAGGAGACTTGGCTAAATATGGACCAAATGTATCGTTTTCTTTAACAGTGTAGAGAAATTATCAAATATTAAAAGGCAGTTTCTTCACTACCATACATTTTGTCTAGTTTCCACAGGCATTTCTCTATCAGCTTCCTGAGACGTGAAACACCAGAGGTCATGACCCACTCTCAGGAAGCTGTTGGTCAGACTCTACATACAGTCCAGCTGCTGGAACATTGAACTCCCATTATCTAGCCAGGGATAGGACAGGAAGATTTTTAAAAATTTTTTAAATATTTATTTATTTATTTATTATCAACAGCGAGAAAGAGGGACCAGCAAAGCAACTTACTAGTGGTAACCTAGTAATGTATGAGTTCCAGCCTTACACAAACCTTCTTGGACTATCTGTATTCTGTGGCTCTGGAGCAGTGTGTCGTTGTACTAGTCTTCCACTGGTGCCCAAATAATTGCATTTTATTTATGTAAGCATGCATTCATTCAACATGCTTTTATCAAATTCCTACAGTGTGGGATGCACTCTGTTGCACTCTAGAGAAACAAATAAATTAAGAACCATTTCCTACCTCCACATTGTTTCTAGGCTGGATGATTGCTTCTATTAAAACTTCAAATCTATTACATTATAATTAACCATTTCCATGTTTCTCTTTCCCCTACTAGGCTGGAAGCTTCTTGATGGCAAAGATGGTGTCCTATTTATTTGTGCATCCCCAGTATTTAACACAATTTGTGTGCTCATTAAATATTTTGGTAGAAAAAAATTCATGCATAGGTCTTAAAATCTTGGATTCTGAATGATATAAGAAAGCTTAACATTCTGGTTGTTTGTGTGGTTGGAGCTCCATACATTCTAGATAGTGAAAATGAGACAGGTGATGATTCTAGGTTTTTATTTATACTCTGATTAATTAATATTATCCAGTGGGATAATTGTTACGCCAGAGCCTTTGAAATTAGTAATCACTAAAATTATAAAATTATAGAAGCAAGGATGGTAAGACTACATCTCACATACATTGGACATGTTATCAGGAGTGACCCCCTCCCTAGAGAAGGACATCATGCTTGGTAAAGTAGAGAGTCAGCAAAAAAGAGGAAGACCCTCAATGAAATGGATTGACACAGTGACTGCAGCAATGGATTCAAGCATAACAACGATTGTGAGGATGGCGCAGGACTGGGCAGTGTTTTGTTCTGTTGTACATAGGGTCACTATGAGTTGAAACCAACTCGATGGCACCTAACAACAACAGAATTATAAAAATATTTTGAGACAAATTTGGTGCCCAAGTTATGAAGGCTGCTTCTGCTCCACAACAGATATGGAAACCTATGTGACATTGAATAACATTAACAAAATCAGACCCACACCAGATGATCTCTTGATCTCTCTGTGATTTGTTCAGATTAGAGGTTAATTTGTGGTGACAACATTCTCTTAGGCAGGCCCAAGGTTCTGGCCCTGTGTTTCCAATATAATACATAATTAATAATTAATATATAAAAAGGTAAAGGAGAAATTAATAACTCAGTGACTCCCTCAGAACATCTAGGCATCTTTCTCTGATTGAGAAATTGACTCTGGAACCACTTCCAATTCTTCAGAAATGGCTGGGTGGTATGCTTAGCTTCTAGTTCTTTTCTTGTCTTTTGTCCAGATGATATTGCATTTTTGATTAAACACTGGTTCCCACAAAATGGGTTGACTCTAATTTTAGCTACCATTTATTGAGATCTTACTCTTCACCAGCCACTGAAACAAGCAGTACCTATATAATCAACCCTATCCTTAAAATATTCCTAAGAAGATGCTATTATAGTTCCCATTTGGCAGATTAAAAACAAAACAAAACAGAAGACTCAGAGAACTGTTCCATATCACCCAGCTACCAGTAAGTGGCAAAACTGAAATTCAAACTTTGATTTTTCTGATTCCAAGTTTTGTGTTATGTACTGCCCAGGTGGACACAATTGTCTTCCTTGTATGTTGTGGAACACAATAGGCTAGTATTCATGGAGGAGTCTACCATTTCAGGGTATTTCGCCTACAAGTTCTTTCTTTCTCTTAGTTTTGTGGAGGGAATGCAACAGTAATAATCTGGTTAGTCTCTCTTTGGTTTCAGGGAACTTGGTGAAATCTCAGGGTGTACGTTCACTAAATATAAACTATTGAGTGAAAGGTTAAGTGTTTGTGTAAGGAAACACGTCTGAGGGTCTGTTTTGGCATTCTTTGTGGCTTTCAGGTAGGGATAAATGTCTATTGTGTGTAACAGAACATGCACAGGACCAAGAGGCTGATGATGTGGACTCTGATCCAGTTCCCTATACTGACTTTGCCATCTAGAAACAAATCATTTGTCCCCCTTTCTTGTACCTCAGTGTGGATGAAATGAGAAAATGAATGTGAACATGCTTTGTAAATCAAAAAGTACATTAAGGGTTAATGTTATAGGAATATTATTGTCTGTAACGTACCTGAGCATAAAATGTGCTGGGTTCCTTGTCAAGCACACCAGCCCTCCACCTCTCTCTCCTCTACCTCCCTCTCCTCCACCCTTATAGCTGACCTGTCCCAGGTCCTGTTAACTTTACATCCTAAATATCTCTCAGATTCACCCAGTTCTCTTCATCTCTGCCACTGGTCACTAATTTGGCCCCCCAGCATCTCACACTTGGACCCCTACAACAGCCTTCTCAGTTGTCTCCCTGCAACCATTTGCGTTTCCTCTAATGCATTCTTCAAACTCTAGCCAGAGTAAATTCTTCCTAAGGTAGAATCGCTTGGATGACACTGCTTGGATCCTTCAGTGCTTTCTCAACCTCTTAGAATGTATCAAATACACTGACATCACCCACCAGCCCTGCGAGTCCTTGCCCCTGTCAGCCTCCCCAGCCCCATGAGGCACCTGTCTCCTCTTGGCCCTCAGCAGTCTGCCACCCTGGTCCTCTTTCATTTCCTTGAACATGCCATGCTTCCTCCCGCCACAAGGTCTTTAGCCCCATGGTTCTGCTTGCCCCTCTTTGCTAGTTAACTCTTATTCATTCTTCAGATTCCATCTCGAAGTTCACCTTCTGCCTCAGGTAGATCTCCTCTGACCTAGTTAAGCCATGTCCGTCTGCTTTGTACTCTCCTGAAACCAGTTTCTTTGCTTCCTAGTCCTGTCTCTATATGTGAGATGTTTTAATTAACATCTATTCTGGCTTGATAAAAAGAACTGTGTTATGTTTTTTGTTTACCTTTGTATCTCCTAGCAAAGTGCCTAACACATCATAATTGCTCAAAAAAAAAAAAAAAATGTTTGCTGAATGAATAACTGAATGTGTAAGTATATTTAAGGAAAGTTATGATCCCATTTCTAAAGGATTTTAGTTTAATTATATTGACAAAACTAACTTATACATGTACATACAAATGCACGGCTTTGAAAATAAATAAAAGATGACCACAGATAACATTTATTTAGCATTAACTGTGTCATAGGTATCTATCTCATTTAATTCTTACAACTATCCTTGTAAGTAGGTGTCATGGATTGAATTGTGTCCCTCAAAAAATGTGTGTAGCAACTTGGCTAGCTCATGATTCCTAGTATTGTATGATTGTGTTATCTGATGTGATTTCCTTATGTGTTGTAAACTCTACCACTACGATGAGATTATATGTGATCTCCTCATGTGTTGTAAATTCTATCACTGTGATGAGGTTATACTGATGAGGTTGACAAGATCAGTGTCTTAATGCAATCTCTTTTGAGATATAAAAGAGAGAAGTGAGCAGAGACACAGGGGAACCTCACACCACCAAGAAAGCAGTGCTGGGAGCACAGCGCATCCTTTGGACCTGAGGTTCCTGTGCTGAGATGTTCCCAGACCAAGGAAAGACTGAGGCATCACAAGGACCTTTCTCCAGAGCTGACAGAGAGAGAGCCTTTTCCTGGAGCTGTTGCCCTGAATTTGGACTTGTAGCCTATTGGACTGTGAAGACAATAAATTTCTCTTTGTTAAAACCATCCACTTGTGGTAATTCTGTTACAGCAGCACTAAATGACTGAGACAGTAGCTATTATTATTTTCTCAGTTTACCAATGGTGATGATTCAGTGACTTGCCTAAGGTCACAAACTAGTCAGAGATGGGACTACGTTGGGTATTTATTGGAAGGATACTGGATAAGTCACAAAATTGACCCAGAAAATTGAAGAAGGAGGGCTGGAAGCTTAGCTGAGTCATTCTAGGTAGCAGAAAATTATAGCCAAGACCACAGGAAAGATTGTTTAGGTGCCACACTTGGCTTTGCTGCCCCAGGACATTAAGCACTCCTGTGGTTTTCTTCTCCATTCTGTTGCCTTTGCTGTGAATAATTTCTGTATTTGTAGCATATACTCCAGGTTCTAAGTTCTGAGCAGATGTGCCTCATTGATTGATTCTAGGTCATATGGCTGTGCCATAGCTGCCATGGATAAGTATGAGTCAGACCCTTTATTCCTGCCAAGATTCCAGAAATGGAGGGTTTCCCCAGACAGAAAGGGAGTTCTAAAATGGGCAGCAAAATTCCACACATATCAGTACTTTTCTATACCTCTCTGCCTCTTGACTTGTGCCAAATGCACACAGATACATGTTCTGTTGCAGTGTCAATATGCAGCTACTAAGTCTGCCAAACAAGCCATACTTCATCAATGCTGCTATCCAAGTGGCATCTGAAAGCATGCTGTTGGTAACTTCAAAGCCCTTCAGAACTAGAAGGAACTGGGAAACCAAATTAAGAATTGCTAGGGGCCTGGGGTTACGTGGCAAAGACATTTTCCTTGGCAGTACGGCACAGTGTGAAAAATGATGACTTGGAGCCAGGTAATTCTTGCACACTTCTTTCTGAAGCTACACCTGATTGTCATGCCGAACTCCTGCGTGGAAAGTCACAGTAGGGAAATAGCCTATTGAGCTGGAGTAATCAAGAGCTGCCTTCACAGCAGAATAGAGACTTTAAAGTAAGGCAGTCTGAAAAAGCAAAGAGGACCCCTAAGAAAAAGTTCTAGAGGCAGTTAGGTCCAGGTTGTCTTAAGATACTTATGCATAGGCCAGTATAATCCCAATGAAGAACAAAAATATTTTCCGATGACAGAGCATATAAAGGACACTCTGACCCTAGGGAATCTCCCACATAAATGTATTAAAACTTGTAATGAAACAAACCAGCTTAAAAATAGTAATCAACAATCTTCAGAAATAGCACCATACCTTGCAAATCCAGACATCCTCCTAAAGAAGATGCAGAACTCTTCGATAAAATAAACTGGTTCTGAGCAGAGGTCGTCTGTTCTTGCTCTTTCATGTGGGGGAAGATTGTGACTTATTCTTGCCCTAAACACCTGGGATCCAGAAATCAACAGCAATAGAAATGGCTGTTTACTGACACCTGACTCTCACTGTACTATTAATTTTCCTAAATTCCTTGCTTCTCTTTGAGAACTTTTAAAATGAAGTCTTTGGACATGCCATCTACGGAAACTCTATCATCTATTCACTCTTGAAATATTTGAATATACTTTCTTATTTTATGCTTACACCTTTGTCTTTTCCTTCCTTTTGGCCTGCTCATCACCCTTTATGTTTTCTATCACAATGACCCTGTTATTCAATCTGCCCATGATATGCAGTGCAGTGGATGAGAAGAAGTTAGGAGAACACTCTTTTTGATCCATACTTATAGTCAAGTAATAATATTAACAACATTTATCTATTGAACATTTATCTTGTTTTTACTTCTTACCCCCACACAATGAAGCAGGAACCACAACCACAATTATATCTAATTTACAAATGAGGAACTTCGGAAGCCGAGATTTAGGTAGGTGGCTTGGTTTATGTAATTTCCTGAAGCTACTTGGCTTAGGTGGTAGGTGTTAAAACTTGTGACAGAATCTTATGAAAGAATGTATGCTACACCTGTCTTGTCACTTTCACACTCATCTTGGAGTAAGTTTTGGGCCAGGAAGAACTGAAGCTTAGGATGAGGAGAAACTCTTCCCACTCCCAGCAACACACGCCACCTTGCCTGTTTGGGTATAAGTCACCGTGCGTGGAGTGAAAGGGACCCCGACTTGGAATGAGGAGACCTGTCCCTAGTCCCAAGCCTTCTACTTACCAATGATATGAACTTGATTAAGTCAAATAACCCTTCTTGGTCACAATGTTCCTATCTGCAAGGAAGGGGTAAGGGAACTAATACTGATATAAGGGGTGTTAACAGAAACAAAGCACCCAGAAGATGAAGACATAGATAACACTAGATCTAGAAATCCTGTAAAAAGAGTGTAAAAACCAACAACAACAAAAAAAGAAATAAAAAATAAACCTGTTGCCATCAAGTTGATTCCAACTCATAGTGACCTTATAGGACAGAGTAGAACTGCAGACCTTTTGGTTAGAAGCTGAGCTCTTAACCACTGTGCCACCAGAGCTCCAAAAAGAGTATGGGTTAAATTAATCGGAAAAATTTAGGTTAGAGAAGAGAAAATTAAAGAAAATATGATAACTGCCTTCGAGCCTTTACTAAAAGCAAAAAGAATAATGAAAGATTCTACATTATTCTGGAGGGAAAAATTGTATCTGGTTGGCAGAAATTATAGAAGAGCAGATTTTAGTTCAATAGAATAATATTCATATGAATCAGGTCTGTTCAGATATGACGCTGAATGGCTCAAAATGCAGAGACTTTTCTATTCCTGGGAATGATCTGAATCTACCTTTCAGGAATATGAAAAAATAAGCAAAAAACATTGAGTTCCCACAATGGATAAAATATTCAACGTTAGTGCTTCTCAACTGAGGGAGGGAGGAGATTTTGTTCTACAGGAGACATTTGACAATGTTTGGAAACATTTTTGGATGTCACAACTTTGTGAGGGGGGGGGGGTGCCTGTGCTACTGGACTCTAGTGATTGAAAGCCAAGGATGCTACTGCTAAACATCCTATATAGCACAGGACAGCCTCCACAAAAAAGAATTAAAGGATTTCCCAGCTCAAAATACAAATAGTGCCAAGGTTAAAAAACCCTAAACTGAACAAAATCTAAGGAGCTTTGGCTGTTGTTAGGTGCCATCAAGTCGGTTCTTACTCATAGCGACCCTGTGTGCCACAGAACGAAACACTGCCAGGTCCTGCACCATCCTCACAATCGTTGTTATGCTTGAGCCCGTTGTTGCAGCCACTGTGTCAATCCATCTAGTTGAGGGTCTTCCTCTTGCTTTGCTGACCTTTTACTTTATCAAGCATGATGTCCTTCTCCAGGGACTGATCCCTCCTGACAACATGTCCAAAGTATGCGAGACATAGTCTCGCCATCCTTGCTTCTAAGGAGCATTCATTCTAGTTGTACTTCTTGTTGTTTAAGTGCTCAGCTACTAACAGGAAAGTCTGAGAGTCAAATCCACAGAGGCTCAGTGGGAGAAAAGATCTGGCAATCTGCTCCCATAAAGATTACAGCTTTGGAAATCCTGTTTGGCAGTTTTACTCTGTCCTACAGGATCGATACGAGATGAAATTGTCTTGATGGCACACAAAAACAACAGATGAACTCTAAAGCCATTATCAAAAATTAGACTTAATGATTTTACACATTTCACAAGATTTTCAAAGATGAAAATTTCAATATCATATTTTATATCTAAATCTTTAAGGAAGTGTAAAAAATAAACCTTAAAATTTTACCTTTAACTTGTCCTTTGACCACTGATATTAATTCCATTTGCATCCAAGGTTGTTACAAACATCTCTTGATTAAGTCTTGAGCATCATTTACATGTATTATTTTAATGCATGTTTCTAGGTTCAATTATTTCCCACTTCAGTTCCCATTTAGGTGAGTTTTACTGTCTACTGCTCAGCTCTTTCACAGACTTATTATTTTTGCAGTCTATCTAATATTTTCAGAGCCTCCATATTTATCATACCTGTCTCCCTCTGGAGCGCTTCCCATCACAGTGATTCATTAATCTTCACATCAATATGAGGAATGATGTGTCCTAGGCTACAAGTGAGGAGACCTGGCTCTGTGGCTGACTCGTGTGACCTTGAGCAAGTCACCCCAGCTTCTTGCCTATGGCTTCCTCTTTGTAAAACAACAGCATAGGTCAGCCATACCTCAAGACCCTTCCAGAGCCAACATTTTCTAGGAAACAGGAAGGAAAACGTTTATTAAACATTTATTGAACACCTTACGACACGTAAAGTAGGGTGCAAGGCACTTCATATATTTAATCTTTTAATCCTTATAACAAATTTGTGAGATTGGTTTTATTGCCCCCATTTTTAATTAATGTGGAAGCATGCCCAGAAGGATTATACGAGTTGCCCTATAGCACGGTGCTAAATAGTGTTGGGCTTTGATCTAAATGAAAGACAGTTCTTGCATGATCTTTTCTAGGAAATCTTCCTTGATCCCTTAGTCTGGACTAAATTCCCATCCTGGTGCTGTTATAGCGTTTAACACATTACATTAAAATTAACTGTATCAGGTCTGGCTGTTCTGAGAATGTGATTTCCTCAGAGGTAGGACCATGCCTTATTCTTCCTTATACCTCAGCCCAAAAACAGTGACTGGTATATTGTTGTTGTTGTTAGTTGCTGTCTAGTCGATTTGACTCATGGTGACCTCATGTGTGCAGAGTAGAGCTGCTCCATAGGGTTTTCAAGCCTGATGCAGATTGCCAGGCTTTTCTTCAGAGGTGCCTCTCACCTCTGGGTGGGTTCCTACTGCCAACCATTTGACCAGTACTTAAGTGCTTAACTGTTTGTTTTGCATCCAGGGACTCCAATTTGTACATAATGGGCTTATTAATGTTTTTTTAATTGAGCTGAACTGAACTCATTAATATTTTCAACATATCCTACTGTCAAGTTGATATTTACCCCTTGAAAAATATGTTATTTAGTTTATTGTCCTTTACTTATCCTGAATCATCCTTTTTTCTATTCACCATTTGCATTCTCTTCTTCATCTTGCATGTTGTCTTTGATTTCCTCCACACTGCTCCATGTGTATCCTTTCAAGAGACAAAAGCACATTTTCCCCAGGGAGGAGAAGGTAAATTTGGCTCACAGAGCACCTGCCCCACCAAGTTTCTCGTAACCGTGGGTATCTTCACTGTGATGTCTATTGTTACCTTTCCTTCCTAGTTTTTCTTTGTGCTTGCAGATCTTTTAGAAAAGAAGTAAAACGTGATGTCTGACTACTCAATTTAAGCCAGAGCTGGGTCCATTGGTAAACTGCAGAGGTTGTCCCTATAGGTCAAAACTTCAGCCTCTTTTCCGTGCCTTTCTTCTCCATTTGAAGACAGGTATTTAACATAAAGAGAAACTGACCTTCAAGCCCAGGAAGATGACCTATCTTTTGCTGCACACACAGGTCGAAAGATCATATTGCTGTTATCCGGAGTTTCAAACAATAAAAGAACCGTTCTGGGGATTACCTTTCTAGACGGTATTTTAAGTAGCAGTCATGGAACAAAAAAATCAAACAGATAGGCTTTTACAAAAGGAGAAAAATAAGATCCAGGAAAGCTATAATCCAGTCATTAGGAGAGTCTTCAGCCCTGGGTCTACCGCTTACCGAAGAGTGTCTTTTTTAACCCTTCCAGATGGCCTAAGTAATTTTATAAACAAATGTCAGCCTCTGGCCAGAAAGAAAGTTACCTCCTAGAGCCCTTCTCTTCCACTAATAAATAAGAACAAAGCATGTTTGGCAATAATAAGATGCATAGTTCAAGGGGAAAGCATCATATTCCCACACCCACATAAAGAATAAACGACCACAGAGAATCTGGAAACCGCTTACCTCTGGAGAAGAGAGTAAGAAGGTGCTGACTCTGCTCCTTGTTTCTACTTAATTTAGAAGCAACCTGCGTGATGACTAATGAAAGCAAGGTGACCTCATTAACTAATGAGTTCCTTGTTCCTGAAGGCATTCAAAAAGAGTTCACAGTACTGGAGGCTGGGATATTATAAAGAAGAAGGAGGCCTCAGGTGCAGAATTGGATTAAATACACCCAAGCTTCCTTCTAACCCTGGGATCTGAAGAGGCCTAAATAGTAGGCACAGATCTGTCAGTCTCAGCCAACGCCAAACCAAGCCTGGACCAGTACATAGACTTTTGCAGTTTCCCCTAGGGCCACACTATCTCTGCCTGACTAACCATAATAGGCCCCCTGCTCTCTGAAATGAGCGTCAATAACATGGTTGTTGGATGTGAGTGGAAATATGCAAACTAATCACCATTAATACTGATAAGAAATTATATGTTTTCAGAAATGTTGATTCACCTGAAGTGATCATTATACGGGGTCATATTAATATTTTAGAATATACTTAAATAATATTCAAGTTCTCACAAATAACATTTTTTTAAATCCAAAGACATTGACCCATTTTGAAAAAACAGCTAGTATTTTATTATCAAGTTGCTAAGTGCTATTTATGCTCTGTGGCAATAATCCTAGTGAATATCAGAAAATACTCTATTCAAAGAAAGAGTCACCCGAAATACAAAAAACATTTTTTGTGATTAGTTCATTTGCTTTCAACAACTGACCTTTGATAGGTGTTTGTATGACTCCAAATCTTTTTAATTAGTGCTTCTGCTTGTTTGGAAAAGCTGCAAATTCAACTCTGCCTTTAAAGTGAAGAATCTGACTTTGGTACCAACTTAAAAAGACAGCAACCACACACTGAATGACAAATTTATGAAAACCAGTTGATGCAGGAAATATATGTATCTCAATCTTCACTTGTTTAGCCTTAGTGTTCAAGTTGATAAAAAATACAAAGCCCTGTGCTAAGGTATATGGACAAAGCCACACACTTTACTGATCTTGCAGACATGATGTCATTCTAAGTCATCTTCCAATTATAACATCAAACAAACCCTCTCACCACTGACCTCTTGGTGGTCACCCGAGGAAGCACACGGGAAATGGAGCACTTATCCCGCTCATTCATATCTGAGGGATCCTCAGCTCCATTTACCTTGGAGGACCCATATGCTACTGCTCTAGTTTAGTTTTCACTCCAGTATTGTTTTGAAATATTCAGGAACATGATCACAGGCCATATGTGAAGTAGAGAAAGAATTTATTATTTAGTTTGCCAGTCCCTATATTGAAAGGGTTTATAGTATGTTGGAAGTTCTGGCAAAAGCGTCTTGTATAATTAGTTGCCTCATCTGTCAGAGATGATGGGATGAGTTTGAAGCCAGAGTGAGCCCATTTATAAGAAGTATTTCCTCTCCTGGTGCTCCATCAGAAGCTATCCCTCTCGTCAGGGTAATTGTCAGAGTAATTTTTGTCAGGTCTTTCATAAAAAGAGAAAATATTAAGGGCAATATGGAGAACCTACCAGAGCCTAATCAGCTCAGGGTACATTGAATACATTCCTCTCTTTTTATTGTGGAAAGCAGGGGGTAGAAGGAAGAAAGTGAGGGTGACAAAAACATTTCATCTGCTTTCTTTTAAAATGTGCAATAAATTAATACTAGTAATATGATAAAAGGAAATTTTGCATAATTGAGCCGAATTATGACTTTGCTGATCCCATTTTGTAAGACAGAATTCTATTTTGGACAAGCACCCTCACTTTCCTTCTTCCAAATCAGACTTATTCCTAGAGGCCATTGTTTATGATAAAGTCCAAACAACCTTATGAAGTTGATTACTTAAATCAAACTCAACTTCTTCCTTGGGTCTCTTCTCTGAGTCTCCTTTGATAGAAAATATAATTAGAGCTTCAAAGGGGAACCTAGGGAAGGGAGAAAATTATATAGGAATATGTACAGTGTAAACTAAGGAAGTCAGCAGACAGCAGTCAATTAAATTTGAGATACAAAATAGAGAGTGTTCAAAATTGCTTCCTCCTGTTGTTGGTCCTAAACTAAACACATCTCTCCATAACAACATTAGATTATTTTAAAATGCTATTGAAAAATCCAAGTTATGAGTTAAAGGTTTTATTGTCACCGTTGAACCTTTGCCCTAGTCTTGCAATTCCCAGCTGCACAGTGGCACTCACTGCCTTTCTTGGCCCCTACTGGCTCCAGGGCCTTGCCTGGTATCTGTGATTTGTTATCAACCGCCTCCTTGTGTCTTCCCTTCAGTGAAGAGAAGCTCCACTTTTCTTCCTAGAGAGTTTCTGGTTTCCTCAAAGGTCCTCATCACATCTGGCTGCACCTTGGCTCCAGGACTCAGCCTCAGCCCATCCTTCTATGTCCTCTTTGGCTTTGCCCTAAACCACAGATAGGTTAGATGTGGTTCCAAGAGAATGCTGCTGCCTTCTGCTCCAGGGAGGACACAGCCAGGATCCACAGTCCCTACTTTCTTCAGACCTGGACTTGGCTGTTGAGCTCTGGCACTCCTCATGCTAAAGGATATGGCTTGAAGTTTCACCTATTGACCCCACTTACGATGCTTTGTCCTTGATAGAGTTCTTTTTCTGGTGCAACTGCCTTTTGATGGAGTGAATAGTGCGATGTCTCTTGGAACTTCTTTGTACGTGGCTGCGTGTGTATCTGTGTGTGGATGTGTATATACCTGTCTGTGGTTTTGTGTATGTGAGAGACTTTGCATGTGTCCGTACCTTGCAAGCAGGGTGCAGGGGAGGGAGAAAAAGAGAGCAAGAGAAAAGTAATTCACTAAAAACTGTTAAATCCATTCACTTTATCTATTTTAGAAAATCTTGCTCTTTCTCAGTCACCTCTTCCACCTCCATCATCTCATGGGTTGTACCGCTCAGTATTATAACATTGCTATTTCCGTTTGCTTGGGATTTACATTTGATATCTTCAAAGATGCATGGACGGTAACTAACTTAATGACTTCTGCATAGAACAGGTGTAGTCCAAACGTGAAGTTCTTCCTGATTCATAGGCTTTGTGGATTGTAGCAACTAACCTAAATCACATTTGTTTTGCTTTTATTTCTATTTGCTTTTATTTTAATTTTAATACTAAAAATATGTGTTCATGGGCAGACACTTTTCTGTGAACTGTATATTTAATAAAGAGTTAAGGAACTTACATCAGAATGTAAATCAGTACACTACTTCCTTCATCAAAAAAGTTTTGCTATGAAAAAATATCAATTGAACTGAATAAAATACTTAGAGACTTCATTGATTTACATTCTGGCACAAGAGCCTTATAATATCAGGGACTGAGAGCAAACAGTTCTAGGTCCAGCCATTTGAGTTGCACTGCTGTAGACAATTTTCTGTAGGATAAATTTTCTTATATCTTAAAAATAATTTATCTCTTAGGGGAAGCTCCCTCTTCCACACCACAGAATTTCCCAGCTTCCCAGACACATGGGAACATCTACCAGAACACAACATGTTATCCATGAAACTCTTAACTCTTGCAAGTCCTCACAAATTTCTAATTGTATCCCCTGAACTAAGAACGATTTTTTTGAATTGGCAATTTAAATTTAAATGTATTTAATGCCACTAAATCTCTTGAAAATGTCAAAAAAAATTAGAGAAAGTAAAATTGTGTATATAGTGAAACAATTGGTTATATTAATAAATTCATATGTTCCCTTTTCTCTTTCTTATTACAAAAATATTACCAAGTAATGACTTAATGATGAGTATCTTAAAACTCAGTGTGGATTTCTAATCTCAATTTGAGTTACTAAGCTACTGAAATATATGAAATTTATTATTATTGTGAGCATGTCATGACTTAAAAAAAAAAACAGCCTAGTTAGGGATTGACTTATGATTAAGATAAATTTATGAAACATCTAAAGCTATTAAAGGGAAAACAGACTTTGTAGACTATGACTATTTTAAATATAAACTTAAATGTGCTTGCATATTTCAGTGCTTTCAGAGCTCTGTATCTGCTCCTTGTCTTCAATGTCTTGCCATCTTGAATTTTTTAACAAAATGATAATATTACTGAAGTTTATATATGTCCAGGCAGGCATTCAGCCCCATAAAAATTCATTACTCTGAGCTAAGTAAATAAAAATGCAAAAAGAATTATTCTCCAGTTTATTTCTCTGTAAAATATGATAGCTGGGCAATGTATTAAACATAAAAATACATTACTAGGGGTTGTTATTAAATTTATCATTTTTAAGTGAGGCTGTCTTTTTGTACTCCTAAGTCAGATCAGTGTCTCTGCATTTTTGCATTTTGATTTGTGTCCTTCGAAAGTGATGAAATGGGATTTATCATCTGCTTGACTTGTCCTGCTCAATCTTTCTGTTTCTGCGTTGCATAAGCCACTTAAGAGCACTCTCAGAACGGTATCTTTGAAACAAATTTAAGTTGCTAGGAAAAGTCAGTTTGTATAATCTTCAGAATTATCTAATTTTCGAACTAGAAAAACCATGGCAAGTCCCTTTGACTCGAGGTGGATGGAAGTGACCTACTTTACTTCACACCCACCTAGCACAAGGTATCTGACACAGGTTACATTGATAGATGAGGAAGGACACCATATAATGATTAAAGGGTCAGTACACCAGGAGGACATAACTATAATAAATATTTACACACCCAACGACAGGGTTCCAAAATACATAAAACAAACTCTAACAGCAATGAAAAAAGAGGTAGACAGCTCCACAGTTGTAGTATGAAACTTCAATACACCATTTTCAGTGAAGGACAGAACATCCAGAAAGAAGCTCAACAAAGACACGGAAGATGTAAATGTTGCAGTCAACCAACTTGATCTCATAGACATATACTGAACACTCCACCCAACAGCAGCCAAGTATACTTTCTTTTCCAATGCACATGGAACATTCTCCAGAATAGATCACATACTAGTTTAAAGCAAACCTTAAAAAATCCAAAGCATCAAAATATTACAAAGCATCTTTTCTGACTGTAAAGCCATAAAAGTAGAAATCAATAACAGAAAAAGCAAGGGAAAAAAAAATCAAACACATGGTAACTGAACAACACCTTGCTAAAAAACTACTAGATTATAGAAGAAATTAAGGCTGGAATAAAGAAATTTATAGACTCAAATGAGAATGAAAACACATCCTACCAGAACCTTTGGGGCACAGCAAAAGGAGTGCTCACAGGTCAGTTTATAGCAATAAATGCACACATCCAAAAAGAAGAAAAGGCCAAAATCAAAACATTAGCCCTACAACTGGAACAGGTAGAAAGAGAGCAGGAAAAGAAGCCCTCAGGCACCAGAAGAAAGAAAATAATAAGAATTAGAGCAGAATTAAATGAAACAGAAAATAGAAAAACAACTGAAAGAGTTAACAAGACCAAAAGCTGGTCCTTTGAAAAGATTAACAAAATTAATAAACCATTGGCCAAACTGACAAAAGAAAAACAAGAGAGGAAGCAAATAACCCATATAAGAAATGAGATGGGTGATATCACAACAGACCCAACTGAAATTAAAAGAATCATAACAGAATACTATGAAAAATTGTATTCTAACAAATTTGAAAACCTAGAATAAATGGACAAATTTCTAGAAGCGCACTACCTACCTACCTAAACTAACAGAAACAGAGGTAGAGCAACTAAATAAACCTATAACAAAAGAAGAGGTTGAAAAGGTAATTAAAATCTCCCAACAAAAAAAAAGGTGGTCTGTACTCTTTTCTTGGGGAATGTAATCAAGAGGAAGTGAACATTTCAGGGGAAGAATATTAGACCCTTGGTTATTTCCAAATGTTATCTAGAAACCTCAACAATAATCGCAGTGTTCTGCTTGGCATTTGCTTTAGACTGAATCCACCTACAGATGTGACTTAGTGAAAAGAAGTGAGGGAACCTATTAAAGGCACGAAGAATAGAGATCAAATGTAATCCAGTGGCCTTGCAAGCTGATGCTAGCTTGGACTTTGTTGTTATGGCATCTCAAATGACTAATGTTTCAAGTTAGATAGATAACTTGGTAAAGGGGTTATGACACTTTCTAAGTCAATCTATAGGTTCGACACAATCCCAAACATACTCCAAAAAGACTGTTTTTGAAGAAATTGAGAAGCTGATTCTAAATTTTATAGAAAAACTCTAGGGGCCTAGAATACCCAAAACAATCTTGGAAAAGAAGAACAAAATTAGAAGGCTAACACTAGTTTAACTCAAGACTTACATAGAGCCACAGTAATCAAGACAGTGTGGTATATACATAAGGATGGACAAATATATCAATAGAGAAGACTAGAAAACTCAGAAATAAATCCACACTTACCCAGTCAACTTTTAATCGACTACAAAGAAATCCAATGCAGAAAGAAAAGTCTTTTCAACAAATGGTGCTGGAACAATGGGATATGAATATGGAAATAAATAAGGTTTAACCCCTACCTCATATTACACACAAAAATTAATTAAAGATGGATCACAGACCTAAACAAAAAAGTGAAAACTATAAAACTAGAAGAAAATAAGGGACTATCTTTATGATTTGTGGGTAGGCAAAGTTTTCTTAGAACCAGAAGACAATAACCATAAAAAAAATATGATAAATTAGAATCCATCAAAATCTAAAACTTTTGTTCATCAAAATATACAATTTAGAACATGAACTGACAAACCATGGATTAGAAGAAAATCTTTATAAAGCATACACATAAAAATGACTGGTATTAATATTCAGGATACCATTGGACGTGGAAAGAAGGAATATCATTGCTGATGTCAGATGGATCTTGGCTGAAAGCAGAGAATACCAGAAAGATGTTTACTTGTGTTTTATTGACTATGCAAAGGCATTGGACTGTGTGGATCCTAACAAATTATGGATACTATTATGAAGAATGGGAATTCAGAACACTTGACCGTGCTCATGAGGAACATGTACATATATCAAGAAGCAGTTGTTCGAACAGAACAAGGGGATACTTCGTGGTTTAAAGTCAGGAAAGGTGTGCATCAGGGTTGTATCTTTTCATCATACTTATTCAATCTGTATACTGAGCAAATAATCCAAGAAGCTGGACTATATGAAGAAGAATGTGGCATCGGGATTGGAGGAAGACTCATTAACAACCTGTGTTAACTCATTAACAACCAGTGTTATGTCGATGACACAATCTTGCTTGCTGAAAGTGAAGAGGACTTGAAGCTCTTAGTGGTGAGGATCAAAGACCACAGCCTTCAGTATGGATTACACCTCAACATAAAGAAAACAAAAATCCTCACAAATGGACCAATAAACAACATCATGATGAACGGAGAAAAGATTGAAATTGTCAAAAGTTTCATTTTACTTGGATCCACAATCAACACCCACAGAAGCAGCAGTCCAGAAATCAAAAGACGAATTGCATTGGGCAAATCTGCTGCAAAAGACCTCTGTGAAGTGTTAAAAGGCAAAGATGTCACTTTGAAGACTAAGGTGTGCCTGACCCAAGCCATAGTGTTTTCAGTTGTCTTACTTGTATGTGAAAGCTGGACTATAAGGAAGACTGAAGAAGAAATGATGCCTTTGAATTACAGTGTTGGTGAAGAATATTGACTATACCATGGACTGCCAAAAGAATGAACAGATTTGTCTTGGAAGAAGTACAGCCAGAATGCTCCTTAGAAGCAAGGATGGCGAGACTACATCTCACATACTTTGGACATGTTATCACGAGGGATCAGGCCCTGGAGAAGGACATCATGCTTAGTAAAGTAGGGGGTCACAAAAAAGAGAAAGATCCTCAGTGTGACCGACTGACACAGTGGATGCAACAATGGGTTCAAGCATAACAACAATTGTGAGGATGGCGCAGGACCGGGCAGTTTTCTTCTGTTGTACATAGAGTTGCAATGAGTCAGAACCAACTTGACGGCACCTAACAACAACGCCATACCATTGTTGTCAAGTGGATTCTGACGATAGTGACCCTGTAAAACTCAAAGCCAAATCCATTGCCCTCGAGTTGATTCTCTGACTCTTAGCGACCTTGTAGGACAGAGTAGAACTGCCCCATAGGGTTTCTAATGCTGCAATTTTTATGGAAGCAGACTGCCACATCATTCTTCTGCAGAGCAGCTGATGGATTTGAACCATCAACCTTTTGGTTAGCAACTGAGCACTTTAACTACTGCACCACCAGGGCTCCCTGTATTATACACATATATATATATATATAATATCCATATGTATATGTAAACCATCATACATCTGTCAGTTTGTAGTACTGTGGTGGCTTGCGTGTTACTGTGATGCTGGAAGCTATGCCACTAGTATTTCAGGTACCGGCAGGGTCACCCATGGTGGACAGGTTTCAGTGGAGCTTCCAGACTATGACAGACTAGGAAGAAACACCTGGCAGTCTACTTCTGAAAATATTGGCCAGTGGAAACCTTATGAATAGCAGTGGATCATTGTCTGATATAGTATTGGAAGATGAGCCCCTGAGGTTTGAAGGCACTCACAATAAAACTGGGAAAGAGCTGCCTCCTCAACATAGATTTGACCTTAATGAAGTAGAAGATGTAAGGCTTTTGAGAACTTCATCAGCTAATGTGGCATGACTGAAAATGAGAAAAATAACTACAAACATCCATTAATAACTGGAACATGGAATGTACAAAGTATGAATCTGGGAAAATTGGAGGTCATCAAAAATGAAATGGAAAGCATAAAAATGGATATTCTAGGCATTTAGTGAGCTGAAATGGACTGGTATTGGCTATTTTGTATCAGAGAATCATATGGTCTACTATGCTGGGAATGACAAATTGAAGAGGAATGACATTGCACTCACTGTAAAAAAGAACCTTTCAAGATCTATTCTGAAGTACAATGCTGTCAGTGATAGGATAATATTCATATGTCTGCGAGGAAGACCAGTTAATATGACTATTATTCAAATTTACACACAAACCACTAATGCCAAAGATGAAGAAATTGAAAATTTTTTACCAACTTCTGCAGTCTGGAATTGATCCAACATGCAATCAAGATGCATTGATAATTACCGGTGATTGGAATGCGAAAGTTGGAAGCGAAGAAGACTTGGTAGTTGGAAAATATGGACTTGGTGATAGAAACGATGATAGGGATTGCATGATGGACTTTTGCAAGACTAACAACTTACTGACTGTAAGTACCTTTTTCAACAACATAAATGACAACTATACATGTGGACCTCACCAAAAAGAGTACACAGGAATCAAATTGACTACATCTGTGGAAAGAGACGATGGAAAAACTCAATATCATCGATCAGAACAAGGCCAGGGGCCAACTGTGGAACAGACCATCAATTGCTCATACACATGTTGAAGTTCAAGGTAAAGAAAATTTTAAAAAGCCCACGAGAGCCCAAGTATGATCTTGAGTATATTCCATCTGAATTTGGAGACTATCTCAAGAATAGACTTGATGTGTTGAACACTAATGACCAAAGAGCAGACGAGTTGTGGAATGACATCAAGACATCATATGTGAAGAAAACCAGAGGTCATTAAAAAGACAGGAAAGAAAGAAAAGACAAAAATGGATGTCAGAAGAAACTCTGAAACTTGCTCTTGAACATCAAGTAGCTAAAGCAAATGGAATAAATGATGAAGTAAAAGAGCTGAACAGAAGATTTCAAAGGGCGGCTCGAGAAAACAAAGTAAAGTATTATAATGAAATATACACAGACCTGGAGTTGGAAAATCAAAAGGGATGAATATGCTCGTTATTTCTCAAGCTGAAAGAACTGAAGAAAAGAATTCAAGCCTTGAGTTGCAATCTTGAAGGATTCTGTGGGCAAAATATTGAAGGGCGCAGGAAGCATCAAAAGAAGATGGAAGGAATACACAGAGTCACTGTACCAAAAATAATTGGTTGATGTTCAGCCATTTCAGGAGGTAGAATATGATCAAGTACCGATGGTATTAAAGGAAGAAATCTAAGCTGCACTGAAGGCATTGGTGAAAAACAAGCCTCCAGGAATTAATGGAATACCAATTGAGATGTTTCAGTAAACATGCTGTGCTCACTTGTCTATGTCAAGAAATTTAGAAGAGAGCTATCTGGCCAATTCACTGGAAGAGTTCCAGATTTGTGCCCATTCCAAAGAAAGGTGATCCAACAGAACTTTGGAAATTATCAGACAATATCACTAATGTCACATACATGTAAAATTTTGCTGATGATCATTCAAAAGAGGTTGCAGCAGTACATCAACAGGGAACTGCCAGAAATTCAAGCTAGTTTCAGAAGAGAACATGGGATGAGGTTTGTCATTGCTGATGTTTGATAGATGTTGGCTGAAAGCGGGGAATACCAGAAAGGTGTTTACCTGTGTTTTATTGACTATGCAAAGGCATTTGACTGTGTGGATCATAACAAATTTGAACAAAATTTCGAACAATGGGTATTCCAGACCACTTAATTGTGCTCATAAGGAACTGTACATAGATCAAGAGGCAGTCGTTCAAACAGAACAAGGAGATGCTGTGTCATTCAATATCAGGAAAGGTGTGCATCCGGCTTGTATCCTTTCACCATACTTATTCAGTGTTCATGCTGAGAAGATAATCTGAGAAGCTGTACTATATGAATAAGAATGTGGCATCAGGATTGGTGGAAGACTTATTAAAAACCTGTGATATGCAGATGACACAACCTTTCTTGTTGAGAGTGAAGAGGACTTGAAGCACTTACTGATGAAGATCAAAGACTACAGCTTTCAGTATGGCTTACACCTGAAAATAAAGGAAACAAAAATCTCACCACTGGACTAATAAGCAACATCATGCTAAACGGAAAAAATATCGATGTTTTCAAGGATTTCATTTTACTTTGTTCCACAGCCAACGCCCATGGAAGCAGCAGTCACGAAATCAAAGGACTTATTGCATTGGGCAAATCCACTGCAAAAGACCTCTTTCAAGTGTTGAAAAGCAAGTATGTCACTTTGAGGACTAAAGTGCACCTGACCCAAGCCATGGTGTTTTCAATCACCTCGTATGCATGTGATATCTAGACAATGAATATGGAAGACAGAAGAAGAATTGATGCCTTTCAATTATGGTGTTGGTAAAGAATATTTGACTGCCAAAGAACGAACAAGTCTGTCTTGGAAGAAGTACAGCCAGAGCGCTCCCTGGAAGTGAGGATGGTGAGAGTTCGTCTCACAACTTTGGACATGTTATCAGGAGGGACCAGTCTGTGGAGAAGGACATCATGCTTTGTGAAGTAGAGGGTCAGGGAAAAAGAGGAAGACCCTCAATGAGATGGATTGACACAGTGGCTGCAACAATGGGCTCAAACATAGAAAATATTGTGAGGATGGTGCATGACCAGGCAGTGTTTAGTTCTGCTGTACATAAGGTCACTATGAGTCAGAAACAACTCCATAGCACCTGGCAATAAAAAGATAAAATTCAACAACAAAAGAATAAGCAACCAATTAAAAATGGACAAAATAATCGAACAGACACTTTACCAAACAATGTGTACAAATGGAGTAATAAGGACCTTAAAACTCGCTTAATTTAACTAATGGAAATAAAAATAATAATTAAGGGAATGAAAAACAAAATTAAAAACATGATGAGATTCTTCTACATACCTAGCAGAATGGCTAAAATTTAAAAAGAGGAACCATACCAAATATTGATGAGAAAGTGAGCGACTGGAATCTCATCTATTTGGTAGGAGTTTAAAATGATACAACATTTTTGCAAAATGATCTTGTAGTGTCTTATAAAATTACATATACATCTACGGTGTTTTTCACACAAATAATGTACGTCTTCTATGTTTGTTTCCCAACCACCCACTCTCCATGTGAGGTTTTTTCCTAAACGTGCTGTGCCAACCACACCTTCCCCCTGCGAGGTATTTTTGTAAGTACTCGATGCTAATTTTTTTTATAAACTGGAGCAATAATGTTGTCAATTTTTTTTCATAAAATTAGCATAGCGCACTTACTTAAATATCTCGTGGGGGGTGTGTTTGGCAAACAAACATAGAAGGTGCACATTATTTGCATAAAAATACAGTATTCTATGACCAAATGATTCTACTAGTAAGTATTTTTGTAAGACAGAGGAAACATACTTTAGCCAATGGAGATAATGTATATAATATTCACACAGAGACAAAGGAAGCCAACTGATAATTTCTACAGAATTGTAATAACAGCTTTATTCATAATTGACAAAATCTAGAAACAAGTCTGGGGTTCATCAATGGGTAAATGCATAAACAAACGGTGTTATATTCATACAATGGAACATGGGCTCAGCAACAAAAAGAGTGAACTACTGATACAGAGAAAAATATAGTTGAATCTCAAAAACGTTATGCTGAGAGAAAGAAGCCTCACATAAAAGTGGTCTTACTGTATGGTTCCATTTATACAAGGGTCTATTATAGGCAAAACTAATCTATGTTAAAAACATAATCAGAAGTTGGTTGTTTTCTAGAGGAGGTTTGGAGAAAATGGGGCAGAGATTCACTTAAGGAATGGGGAAACTTTCTGGAGTGATGATCATTTTCTGTATTTTGATATAGTTTGGGTTACTTAGGTGTGTGCATTTGTCAAAACTTATCAAATGGTCCACCTGAAATTTACACACAATGAAATGCACAAATCTTACCTAAAACAACATTAAAAAAATTTAAAATATACATGAAAGTTTATCTTCCTGTAAAACAGTGTTTCTTAACTGGGACCCCTGGGACCCAGGGGATCCTTAGATGAGCTTCAGTATATGCACAAACTCTTTGAAATTACAGGTAAGCTTTAGAAAGGGGAATTCAAAGTGTCTGTTCCAGTTCTCAAAGGGAATGTTCCCTATTGTAATCCTCCCCCATATTTTAAGAAACACAGCTATAGAATCTTCTTTTAGATTAATAAACTGCTTCATAAATTTATTTAGAGTTTACAATGCCATAAACTTTAAATCTGGATTTATTTAGCATTTTTTGTTATCATACTTTGGTTTTTCTTTTACATCCAATTTGTGTTGATGATTTATCATAACAACAACTCTGAAATACTTCTATAGCAACTCTAAAAGTGGTGGTACTAAGCACATATATTCATATTTTCTTGTCTATTCTGCAAGCTAAAAAAAAAAACATAGACAATATTATATATATTTATAGAAATGAGTTGAGTTGCCCAAGGTTAATACCAAAACAGGGATTAGACTCTCAAGCTGGTGGTTGTTGGAATTCTTTTATTAGGTTTCATTACTCACCCACTGTCACTGTTAATTATCAAGTTTATTTTGAGTTCTGACTCTAAAGATAATTGCTAAATGTCTTTGTTTACCGAAAATCAAGTACGTATATATACTTAATGAACCAATAAAAGATAGACAAAATAATTGAACAGACACTTTACCAAAAAATGTGTGCAAATGGACTATACAGATGTTAAAACATGCTTAATTTAATTAATCTTCAGAGAAATAAAAATGAAAACCATGATAAGATACCACTACATATCCACCAGCATGGTTAAAATTAAAAAGACTGACCACACCAAACATCAGTGAGAATGTGAGCAATGGGAATTTCATCTGTTTGGTGAGAATGTAAAAATGATGTAACCACTTTGCAAAATGCATTTCTGTGTTCCTGAAGAATCATTAAGACAACAATTAGTATTTAGAAATGATTGCTAGAAATAGTATTCAACTACTGAAACTGGTTAAAATTATGATGTTTTCTAATTTAGAAAGAATATTAGATTTGTGAGAACTATTTGCTAACCTTACTCGTCCATTTGCATATAATTTTCAGTGGTCTTTTGAGATCCTTTGGAATACTAGAGTAACTGAATTTAAGTATTCAAATACATGTCACTTTGGTTTTAAAATGCAGGTGCCAAATCTATGACCTCACATTAGCCAAAAAAGAAAAAAACAAAAAAACACACAATTAGAGCAAGAAAACTTAATAACTAATCAAATCATAAGTTATTCTTTTTGTATTTAATAAAGTAGACGCTATTGATTATATCAAGGTAACCCAACTGATCATTTCAGAAAATACAAGGAAAAAAAAAAATCATGATGCCTATGTTCTTTATTTGAAATGTTTACAAGTATGAATATTTCATTCTAGTAAATTATGTTTAATAATAGCCTTATGCCTTGATATACCTTACCTACAGATCTGATCAATGTCCAAATATTGTATTGCTTTCGATGAAGGGCAACTTTTGGTAGATTCCATTCTCTGTTTCACATTGTATTAAAACTATGGCCATTAATCTCAGTACAGTGCCATATTTGATCTTAACAGTAACATGTTTTTAAAGGTCAGCTTTAGTTACTCCCATAAAAATATTATGGAACAAGAAATGGTTTGACTAAGTTAGATTTTAATTTGATTTTTTTCCAAGGGAAACTTTTAATCATATTAAAATACATCACTCTGTTCTTTTTCTGTTTCGTGACTAGCTGAATTACTTGTTCAGGAAACTTCACTTGCCTTCAACAACTATTCCACAGAGAAGTCATTAAATGGGTAACATGTTAATTCTTTAGTTGGCTTTAATGTTATTGTTGTTAACTGCCAATGAGTCAGGCCTGACTCATGGATAGCCCATGCACAATGGAAGGAAACGCTGCCCAGTCTTGCACCATCTCCACAACTGGTTGCAACCTTTGTGATCCACAGGGGTTTCGTTGGCTGATTTTTGGACACAGACCACCAGATTTTTCTTACTTTGTCTTTAATAGTGAAATATTTAAGTGTAATACATTAGAAAAAATAGTGTGGATGCTAGAGTAAAAGTCCTCAGGAAGTGAATCTAATTAATGTTCACTGAGTTTACAATTGTTGTAGATTCCCCAGTGTCTTAGTTATCTAGTGCTGCTATAACAGAAATACCACAAGTGGATGGTTTAACAAACGGAAATTTATTCTCCCACAGTCTAGGAGGCTAGAAGTCCAAATTCAGGGTGCCAGCTCCAGGGGAAGCCTTTCTGTCTCTGTTGGCTCTGGGGGAATGTCCTTGTTATCAGTCTTCCCCTGGTCTAGGAGATTCTCAACCCAGGGACCCCGGGTCCAAAGGCCATGCTCTGCTCCTGGCTCTTCTTTTTTGGTGGTAGGAGGTCCCTTTCTCTCTGCTCGCTTCTCTCTCCTTTTATCTCTTGTAAGATAAAAGGTTATGCAGGCCACACCCCAGGGAGACTCCTCTTACATCTGATCAGAGCTGTGTCCTGAGTAAGGGTGTTGCATCCCACCCTAATCCTCTTTAACATAAACTAATCTTGTCCCTTAACCACAGACAGAGATTAGGATTTACAACACATAAGAAAATTACATTAGATCACAAATTGGAGGGCAACATGAACACTTGCTATATAGTTTTGGTGCTGGAACTGTGCTGAAAAATACTCTGCAAAACAGGAAGTGTGGATTCATCAGCCTACTGAGATAAAGTATGTACAATTCACACACAGACAAAGGAAACCTACTGTCAGATTCACATTAGTGCTTCTAGCAATAGGAATGAGAGTTCCAATCTATAAAAGTTTAAGCAAGTACCCCTTAAACTGGAGCCTATGAAGTCAGTTATTGAACTCCATTTGCCACAAAAAAGACTACATGGCTTGTTTTAAAAAAAAAAAAAAAGAGACATACGGAGATATCATGGCAACAATTTGAACTGGCAACTTAAACTCCTTTGAAATAAGTAGTTATCAGAAGAAGGCAGTTTATTTCTGGCTTCAGTTGTTTGTTATATATTTTCAGTAGGGCCACGTAAGCACATTGTAAAAGTACTTTAGGCAGAAAGGAGACAGCTGGAATTCTTAAAGAATTTTTTTTGTTTTTTAATGTTTCTTTTCATTTTAGATTATTAATAGGTAGTTTAGGAGTTTATACAAAGCAATTTCAGAGGGATCACTGGTATGCCTACTTTTTGGCAGTTGAGATATGGGAAAAATGAATATTTCCAGATAGCATTCTATTGCTATAATGAAACTTAGAACTCCTTTGTAACCTAATTATCAACCTAAAATTTTTCACTCTCATTGGCAAACTGGTTTCTCTAATTTTTATATTACTACCAGAGATATTTTAATACAATTGGCCTTTATGTCTGATGTAGTTATAGCAATCTCATGCCCAGATGCCACTGAGAGAAAATATGAATTTGTCCTACTCTCCATTCCCACTTATTACCTTCCTCTTTAAATTATATACAGGGTAGGGTGGGGGGATGTCTCAGCTATTCTTTCTAGTCAAAGGCTATTTAGTCAGTCCCTCTGTTGTTATTGGTATAGATTAATTCATCATGTTCTCATCTTTGGAAGACTAGAGATTAGCTCTACATTGGTGGGAGATAAGACAGGTAAGTTTTAATGGTACAGCAACTGAATCACTTGAAACCACTACCATGATGAGAAGAAAAGCCTATGATATCAACTAGGTGAAAGAAAGCTTCAAGGAAGATGCCAGAGTTTGGCCTTACTTGTTTCTTTTGTGTGTATGTATGTGTGAGTGTGTGTAGTGTTGGGCTTATAGTGTGGGATGAGTGGGCTATAGACAGGCAATTTAGCTTAAAATTGCTAGTTAAATGCAAGGTCAAGGTTGAAAAATATTTTCAGTAGTAGATTGTGGCATGGCTGGAAGAACAGATCATGGCCTTCGTTGATGTATCCATTGTCTGATGAGTAGGAATAACTCAGTAAGTAACATGTCAAGCACACACCGGGCAGAGCTAACAACATATGTCGATAGAATGCATGCCAAGTGTCTTCATTATTTACTGCTGCTATAACAGAAATACCACAAGTGGATGGCTTTAACAAAGAAAAATTCATTCTTTCACAGTCTAGTAGGTTACAAGTCCAAATTCAGGGTGTCAGCTTCAGGGGAAGGCCCTCTGTCTGTTGGCTCTGGAAGAAGGTCCCTGTCATCAATCTTCCCTTGGACTACAAGCTTCTCAGGCACAGGAACCCCAGGTCCAAAGGATGCACTCTGCTCCTGGTGCTACTTTCTTGGTGGTATGCTGTCCCCAACTCTCTGCTATCTTCCCTTTCATTTTATCTCTTGTAAGAGAAAAGGTGGTGCAGGCCACACCCCAGGGAAAATCCCTTTACATTGGATCAGAGACATGATCTGAGTGAGTATGTTACATCCCACCCTAATCCTCTTTAACAGAATCTAACCTTGTCTCATTAACCACAGGCAGAGATTAGGATTTACAACACATAGGAAAATTACATTAATCACATAATGGAGGACAACCACACAATACTGGGAATCATGGCCTACCAAGTTGACAAATTTTTTGGGGGGACACAATTCAATCCATATCACCAAGTTTAAGGGCCTAGAAGTAATACAGAAGGCTCAGGATAAAGTGGTGTAGTAAGGTGCTATGGATTGAATTGTGTCCCACAAAAATGCATGTCAACTTGGCTAGGCCATGATTTCCAGTATTGTATGATAGTCCACCATTTTGTCATCTGATGTGATCTTCCTATGTGCTTTAAATCCTTCCTCTATGAATGAGGCAGGATTAGAGGCACTTATGTTAATGAGGCAGGACTCAATATACAAGATTAGATTGTATCTTGAGTCAATCTCTTTTGAGATATAAAAGAGAGACTTGAGCAGAGACACAGGAGGACCTCATACCACCAAGAAAGTAGTGCCAGCAGCAGAGCCCTTCCGTTGGACCTTGGGTCCCTGCACTGAGAAGCTCCTAGACAAGGGGAAGATTGATGACACAGACCTTCCTCCAGGGCCAACAGAGAGAAAAAGCCTTCGCCTGGAGCTGGTGCCCTGAATTTGGACTTGTAGCCTACTAGACTGTGAAAGAATCAATTTCTCTTTGTTAAAGCCATCCACCTGTGGTATTACCTGCACTGAGAAGCTCCTAGACAAGGGGAAGATTGATGACACAGACCTTCCTCCAGGGCCAACAGAGAGAAAAAGCCTTCGCCTGGAGCTGGTGTCCTGAATTTGAACTTGTAGCCTACTAGACTGTGAAAGAATAAATTTCTCTTTGTTAAAGCCACCCACCTGTGGTATTTCTGTTATAGCAGAACTAGACAACTAAGACATATGGTACAGTAAGAAATGGAGCTTAAGAAAGGAGCAGAGCTGGATTATATACGGCTACTGAATGTCCTATTGAAGATTAGTATCCTAAAACTTAGAGGAATTTCTGAAGTAATCTATGTAGCAATGGCCAGATTTGCACTTTAGAAAAGTCACTCTAGCTGCAGGGTGAAGAACAGATCTGATGAGGACAGGACTGAAAACTGGGGCTAGTGAGAAAGTTGCTTTCACAATCCAAGATAAGGCTGAGGGAGTATCAATGGTTATGGAGATAAAAGAGTGAGTTCAAGAAATATTAACGAGTGATGAGTAAGAACTGATGACAGTTGTTGATTAATTAAATATGAGAGGTAAGATACAGTGAGAAGTAAAGGATATTGTCAAGGTTCCTTACCTGGAGTTACTACCAGGAACTGATACTGGGAACACAGGAGGTGCAGGGTGGGTTTGAGAAGAGAGAGCTTTACTATGGGAGGAATTTTTAAGGTTCTGGGGAAAAAAACAAACAAAAGTCAGTTCCTCACAAAAGGAACGTCTAATTATCTGAATGAATTCGTTTAAAATATTAATAATAAAAATACAAAGAAGCATCTTATACAACGTATTTCACAAACAGACCACTGGTTCATATATACACTCTTTTTCTTACTACCCTTGCTCCCTTTCTCTTTATCACAGGAGAGAAATACAGAAGACCATAGAGAGGAAAGGATAAAAGACAGGAGATATACAGGATGACAGAGTGGAAAGAAAAGGATGATAGGCCAGGATATAGATGGAAAATGGGCAGCTATCCAATGAAGGCAGGAGAGCAATGGGTTGACTGTCAAGAAAGCCACATTCTCATCTAAGTGCTGCCCAATATTTATTTTATGTTTTTGACTTATTTAGCATTTCTGGGTCCACTTTATCTGTAAACCAGTGTTTGCCTAATTGATTTCTGTGGATCCTTCTAGCTCTACTCTTTTCTGATTATGGGAGGAAAAAAATGGAACAAGTGAAAAAGGTAAATGAAATGAATAGAGAAGGGGTGTCCTAGGGAAGACGCAAAAACCCCTGAGCTAGAGCTCTGTCGTGTGCCTCCAATAATTTACAATGGCAAAAATGAAATACAACCCTTAATTTGAATTTGACATGATAAATTTACATAAGGAAGAAGGTAATTTGAGGACCATTGAACTGAGTACAGAAATGGTAGGGCTGGTGGAGGAGGCTAGGTAACAATTGTTGGTTTTACCATTTTGCCCACATTTGATATAGGAAGAGATAGTGAGGCTCCAAGGCTTTTAAATGATTAAATCCTTCAAGGTACCAGTCCCAAATTTGTAGATCCTGGAAAAGTAGCTTGCAACACATCTCCTAGGTAGTTCCCATTATCTAATATATAAATGTGCTACGATGTAGACTTCTTCCAAATGATTAACACCAACATATTTCTGTTTTAATGTTTTTTTTTTTTGCTCCAAGTAACATAAAAAGCCAAGATAACAGTCGCTGAATTAGATAGAAGGAGTCTGGATTGTTAAGTACATAGTCAAGCAGGGCCAATACACTGGCCCTGAACTGTGTATTTCCCTCACATTAAAGTTTGGACATATAATTCTTTGTTCTCTCTTGTGCCTAAATGGCTGATCCAGTTGCAGTTACTCTGTCTGAGGGAAAGATGAAAGGGGTAGACCACTTTCTTTAGTGGAATCATCCACTATTTCCACAATACTACTGTTTTCATCCTGTTGGCCAGAACTCAGTCACATGGCAATGCGTATCTCTAAAGGAGGCTGGACAATGTAGTCTTCTTTGGAGTAGTCACATGCCTGCTAAATTTTTTTGTGTTCCAATATCAAAAAGGAGAAAGATATTAGGAGTCAACTAGTAATCTCAGCCACATGAATCTAAATACCAAAAAAAAGAAAAAGAAAAAAAGAAACTGAGTTGTTGTCAAGTCGATTCCAATCCCTGGTGACCCCATGTGTGCAGAGTAGAATGCACTCCATACAGCTTTAAGGCCGTAACCTTTTGGAAGCAGACCACCAGGCCTTTCTTTTGAGGCACCTCTGGGTGTGTTCAGATGATCGATCCTTCAGTTATTAGTTGCCTGCTTAACCATTTGTGCTAAAATCAGTTTTCTAAAAATCTTAGAATAAGTATGATTTTTAACTCAAAATAAAAAAAAGAACCTTTTAAACAACAATGAGGGAAAGAATTTATGAATCATAAACCAAATAAAATACTTTTGTTACCAAATTTATATCAAAATATTTTTCAAAGTTTTCGTAAAGTTATTGCAGACCTTGAAGTTTATAGTCAGTTAATTCCTGAGTTTGGCAGATTGACTTTCAGGTTTTCTAAGCCCTAAATTCTTGGCACAAACAAAGAGGACTCCCCTCTGCTATCTATTTATAATCATCAAGTTCTCTCCAAAATAGTAGAGGGTAAGCAAGAAAGCGGAAGACCCTCAATGAGATGGATTGACACAATGGCTACAACAATGGGCTCAAATATAGCAGCCATTGTGGGGATTGCACAGGACCAGGCAGTGTTTCATTCTGTTGTACATGGTGTTCCTATAAGTTGGAACCAACTCAGTGCACCTAACAACAACAACAACAACAACAACAATAGTTCTCTATATGTACCAAATGCTAATGCTAAAGATGAAGAAATTGAAGATTTTTACCAAATTCTGTAGTCTGAAATTGCTCAAACATGCAATTAAGATGCATTGATAATTACTGGTGATTGGAATGTGAAAGTTGGAAACAAAGAAGAATCAGTCTTTGGAAAATAACCCTGGTGATAGAAAGGACACCAGTGATTGCATGACAGAATTTTGCAAACCAGCAACCTATTCACTGGAAATACCTTTTTTCAAAAACATAAATGGTGACTATACACATGGACCTCATCATATGGATTACACAGGAATCAAATTGACTACATCTGTGGAAAGAGACAATGGAGAAGCTCAGTATTATCAGTCAGAACAAGGCCGGAGGTTAACTGTGGAACAGACTATCGATTGCCCATATACAAGCTCAAGTTGAAGCTGAAGAAAATTAGAACAAGTCCACGAGAGCCAAAATATTGAGTATATTCCATCTGAATTTAGAGATCATTTCAAGAATAGATTTGACACATTGAACACTAATGACCGAAGACCAGATGAGTTGTGGGATAACATCAAAGACATCACATATGAAGAAAGAAAAGGTCATTAAGAAGATAGGAAAGAAAAGACCAAAATGGATGTCAGAAGAGAGTCTGAAACTTGCTCTTGAATGTAGAGTAGCTACAGTGAATGGAAGAAATAAAGAAAATGAAATAAAGAAATGAAGTAAAGAGATGAGAAGAAGATTTCAAAGGGAGGCTTGAAAAGACAAAGTATTATAATGAAATGTGCAAAGACCTGGAGTTAGAAAACCAAAAGGGAAGAACACACTCAGCATTTCTCAATCTGAAAAAAATTAAGCCTCGAGTTGCAATCTTGAAGGACTCTGTTGGCAAATTATCAAATGACTCAAGATTCAAAAGAAGATGGAAGGAATACACAGAATCACAGTACCAAAAAGAATTGGCTGACCTTCATCCATTTCAGTAGGTCGCATATGAACAAGAACTGATGATACTGAAGGAAGAAGTCCAAGATGACATTGACAAAAAACAAGGCTCCAGGAATTGATGGAATACCAGTTGAGATGTTTTAACAAATGAATGCAACACTGAAAGTGCTCACTTGTCTATACCAAGAAATTTGGAAGACAGCTACCTGGCCAACTGACTGAAGAGATCCATATTCGTGCCCATTCCAAGAAAAAGGAGATCCAACAGAATGTGGAAATTATCAAACAATATCTTTAATATCATGTGCAAGTAAAATTTTGCTGAAGATCATTCAAAAATAGTTGCAGCAGTACGTCAACAGGGAACTGCTAGAAATTCAAGCCGGATTCAGAAGAATACTTAGAACAGGGTATATCATTGCTGATGTCAGATGGATCTTGGCTGAAAGCAGAGAATAACAGAAAGATGTTTACCTGTGTTTTATTGACTATACAAAGGCATTCTACTGGGTGGATCATAACAAATTATAGTGTTGTGAAGAATGGGAATTCCAAAACATTAATTGTGCTCATGAGAAACCTGTACATAGACCAAGAGGCAATTGTTCAAACAGAACAAGGGGATACTGCATGGTTTAAAATCAGGAAAGACGTGTTAGGGTTGTATCCTTTCCCCATACTTATTCAATCTATATGCTGAACAAATGATCCGAGAAGCTGAACTATATGAACGAGAACGGGACATCAGGATAGGAAGAAGACTCATTAACAACCTGTGATATGCAGATGATACAACCTTGTTTGCTGAAAGCAAAGAGAACTTGAAGCACTTAATGATGAAGATCAAACACTACAGCCTTCTGTATGAATTACACCTCAACATAAAGAAAACAAAAATCCTCAAAACTAGGTCAATAAGCAACATTATGATCAAGGGAGAAAGTAATGATTTGTCAAAGATTTCATTTTCCTTGGATCCACGACCAATGCTCATGAAAGCAGCAGTTAAGAAATCAAATGACATATTGCACTGGGCAAATCTGCTACAAAAGACCTCTTTCAAGTGTTAAAAAGCAAAGATGTCACTTTGAGGATTAAGGTGTGTCTGACCCATGCCATGGTATTTTCAAATCTCTCATATGTCTGTGAAAGCTGAACAATGAACCAAGAAGACTGAAGAAGAATTGATGCCTTTGAATTATGGTATTGGTGAAGAATATTGAATATGTCATAGACTTCCAGGAGAATGAACAAATCTGTCTGGGAAGAAGTGGCGCAGTGGTTATGAGCTTGGCTGCTAACCAAAAGGTCAGCAGTTTGAACCCACCAGCCGTTCCTTGGAAACCCTGCTCCTTGGGGCAGTTTCACTCTGTCCTATAGGATCGCTATGAGTCAGAATGGACTGGATGGCAAAGGGATATTAATAAAAAGAGACCAGGTGGCTGCTGCTGTGGTTAAGCAGTCAGCTGCTAACCAAAAGGTTGGATTTGATCCCACCATTGTTCCTTGGGAGAAGGATGTGGCAGTCCGCTTCAATAAAGATTACAGCCTTGGAAACCCTATGGGGCAGTTCTACTCTGTCCTATAGGGTTGCTATGAATTAGAATCGACTCCACGCCAATAGTTTTTTTTGTTTTTTTTAAATATTAATAAACATAGATATGAACAACTAACTGATCCTACAAATGTTAGTTTTGGTTGTTCTTGTTTAATGTTCCCAGTGAATCAGATTTTTACTTAAACACACATGTTAAATGAGTATGATGTCCTGATTCTTTGCATTACTTTTTGTTGTATTTGTTAATTTTAGTACCTGTACCTTAACTGGAAAATGAGATGTTATTTTTGTCTATGTTTCTATATTGGCTCTGAAAAAAGTTTATGACATTACATTTTACTTTTGAAAGAGGTTATCTTTCTTTAAGGAGGGTTGTTGAGGAGGCCCTGACCTTGTTTTAACTGCTCATCTAATTTTTGGATCCGAATTGTGGCAAAAAGTGACCCGTGGGCTTAGCATTTCATGTCTTTGTCCCGCATTTTCACAGCTTCTGATCCAGCACTAACTGTAAAGCTGTTTGGAAGATGTTCGTCTTGAGTTCCAAAAGTGCTGCCCAAGTCCTGGCAAGACAGCCTGAAGTTGCTAGAAGAAGGAAATGAAGGAAAGAACTAATGAAATAAATAGGACACATACGCAAAAAGTCCCTCACCAGATTCTCCAGACAGGTTGCCTTAGTATTGGCTCTTGTCCCGTCCTTTGGTCCTTTGACTGGAAAACTTGATGATACACACAGATAACCAGTTCTGTTTTACTTGCACTAATACAGAGGCTTTATTCAGAAAGATAATTTTCTTTTGATTGCCTTCTGTTGTCTAGGATTCTTCCCAGCATGCTCAGAGTTCTAATCCTATAGCAGAGTGTGCTGCCCTTGCTCAGGGTCAGCGTATATTATAGGTATTGTAATGCACAATCCTCTTTAATCCATAAAAGGGCTAAACCAATGTCAGAAACCTGTAATATGTAGCACAAGAAAAATGCATTCATTCCCAAAGCTATTGAAAGGCAAAGGTAGGTCTAGAGGTAATTCATAGCACCCTTAAAAGTTGACAGAAAAAGTGATAGCAAACTCGGCTATATTCACTCTGGCCCTGATCTCAAATGGATTTACCTGATTGCAGCTTAATTGAATGTGAACAACAAAGCAGGAGTGAGGCAGTGAGCAAAACAAAAATCCTATCGCTTGTAACTGTTCTAAGCAAGGAAATGCAATTTCCTGATTGCCAAGAAAGAGCCTGTGTAAATCTCGCTGATGTATTTTATACCCCTGCTAAAGAAATGTGTTTTAGTAATCTACCTCTGCTGTTGTCCTGGTTTTGGTCAGAGTGCAATGCTGCTGTAGTTTAGAAGTGTGTGTTTCTTAAGAACATCAAGTAGCTTTCAGAAAGTTAAACTTTGCTAGCTAGTGTGTGTTTTCTCTGTTGAACATACTTGAGATAGAAGGCTGCTCTGTTTTAAGAGTGCTATCTTAATGGAGGGGAGTGTGCTGGGAGAGCAGAGGGGGCTAGTCTGCACTGGGCAGTGGAACTGAAAAACAAAAATGATAAGGACTCAAAAAGGAAAGGAATCATTATTCAAGCGATCAATCCCAAGGGCAGCAGAATGTGGTGGAGGCTCTTACCCATCGTGGTTTAAGGTCTAGTTTGCAATTTTTTAATCTGTTACTATTGGAAATGTCTTCATCTACCTAACCCTCATTTTTTTTTCTTTAAAATGTTTAAAACACTCACTGTTACAGAATTATTATGAGAATTAATGAGATTATGAACACAAGTCTCCACATATGGTAGGTACTGAACAAATGCTTGTTAACATTACCAAGCACGGTCCTTGTATTGTCAGATATGAATGGCATTAATTACATGTTTGGTCGCTACAGTTTAATTTTTGTGACTAGTCCAAGTATAATCAGCTATTTGAAACACAAAGCCAGTTGTTTCCTTTACAATTCTAGAAGAAAGTGTGTTGTGAGATTTTTCGAAGAAATGAAGAGAAAATAGTTTACCTATTCTGCTCTGATGTAACAAACAAACAAACAAAAGTTAGATCTAATATTCGAAGAGTGAAACAGAAGCCATAGTAATGCTATTCTTGCACACAGGTGTGTACCAGGCATTAGAACATCTTCAAGCCTACAACCTGGATTCTGCAAAGCCACTCCCTCTTGTCTTTGACAGTTTACAAAATATACGTAACCCATACAAAAACAAAAAAAAGAATACCACATTTTGACTACTTGGCAAAGTAAACATTTTTTAAACTAAAATGTATACACTTGCTTATTCATAACTTATTATATACACAGTATATGCTTCTTTGTTCCTAAGAGTGACTTTAAATATTTTAAAGGGTAATAAAACAAATATATTTTGTATATATTTTCAGTTTCTGCCCAGTTATATTTTAATGTACTAACATTCTGTCCCCTACATTGACTTCTAAATTTCTGGACTTTTTAACCAGTTGCAAAGCTGGCTTAATCATAATTCTACATTCATTGCACTTGTTCTTATTATATTTTGTTTGTTTTGCTTTTTTGTCTTCCATCCTCCCTTCTGTTTTCTGTACCCTATCTATGTATCCTTGAGAGATATATCCTACTGTTTTATATGTGTGTGTGTGTGTTATTTTCTCAAGGGATACTGCAGTATAGTTCTCATTCTTTTGGTTACATTTTCTACTCAACAATATTTTAAGAATGTATTCATATTAATAAATATAGGGCTATGTCTTTACCTATTACTGTTAATAATGGTATTTCCTATTGTACACATTCACCTTGTTTTTCTTATCCAATCCCCCGCAGCTGGACACCTAATTTGCCTCTGATGCCCTGCTATTGCTACAAACCTGAAAAACAAAACATTTCTGTATATGTCTTTATGGAACTGTGAGCAAGTACATCCTCAAGAGTGCAATGTTGAGACCAGAACAAACCAAAACTAAACCCATTGCCATCAAGTCGATTTCGACTCATAGCGACCCTACAGGACAGAGTAGAACTGCCCCATAGAGTTTCCAAGGAGCACCTGGTGGATTTGAACTGCTGACAGCTCTTAACCTGTACACCACCAGGGTTTCCAATGTTGGGACAGAAGTTCCATATTAACCTGATTGCCCTATGGTTTACCAAATTGCTCCTCAGTATAGTTGCAGCATTTTGCATTCTCATCTGAAGTACATTAAGTTTCCCGCTGAAAATTCTTTTTATCTGCCATCTTGAGTAATTGATGGTGAAAACGAAGACTTGGCCAGTTTAATTTTAGAGTTCTGTTTCGAGAGAACTGACACGATCCTGACAGTATTGACGTAAGATTTTTGTGGTTTCTGGCGATCTGTACGTTTGATATTAGCATGTGCTTGGGATATAAAAGCACTGACGCTGACATTGATTCTGTAGCAAAATATGCAAATAAGTACTTTCCTTAATTTGTCTCTGAAAAAATGCAAACCCTGATACTATATCATTATGTAATACTAGTACATTTTAAGGAGAAATTTTAAAACAACTGACTTAAATGGATGATGATGTCTCTGCAACTTTTAAAGCAGTTCCAGGAATGGTGTCATTTTAAAATGGAAACCACACTCTATTGTGAATTCACTAGGTAATTTGGGGGAAAATTTCACGTCCTCTTGCTCATTTATTTCAGACACAATTAATGATGTTTTTGCATTTGTATGCAGGTGTGATTATATTGTTGCCTGAATAACATTTTTATTTTTCATCCATTTGTATTGGAAACTGAAATCCCATTAGGGAATTACAAATGACATAAAGTAGAGGACATGCCTTAAGTGAAAACATATGATGCTTATAGCTACTGTTTGATTTTTCTGTTTTCTTTGATTCATGTTGTATGCTTTCTGGATTTTCCTCAGTTTCCTTGCTAACTTTTATTAAGCCCTATAATCTAACTCCATCCTTAGCACAGGCCTGAAATTGCTCTCTTCAAGTCCAGGCGATTTTATGGCCAAATACAAAAGGCCTTTCTTCAAACTTCATATTTTTAAAAATCATCGTACTGCGTTCAGCACTCTTAATACCTTCTTTAATTTTAAGTCCCCCCTCCCTTGTATTTTGATCCTTTATTATTCTGGCTGGCTTCACCTCTTTTCCCTCTATCATCTCTCCATTTCTTTACTTGTCCTCCTTCTCTTGTCTAACATCAGACATTTTCCAGGCTCAGTTGCTGGTCCGCAGCTGTGTAAGGTCCTAGAGTTAGGCCATAAAGGCAAACTGCATAAGTACAGGGTGTGGGTAGTTGGGATTGGACTTGGTTTCTCTGCTGATACATATCTGAGGGTCTTAGGTATCAAAAATTATTGTTTTTCAAAACTGCAGCAATCCCACTGTAGTTTACATTAGTTAAAGAGCATTGTCATGGTTTGAATTATGTCCCCCCAAAAATGTGTGTATCAATTTGGCTAGGCCATGATTCCTGGTACTGTGTGATATTCCTGTATGTTGTAAACCTGCCTCTATGATGTTAATGAGGGAGAATGGGTGGCAGTTGTGTTAGTAAGGCAGGACCTGATCTACAAGACTGGACTGTGTCCTGAAGCAATCTCTTGAGATATAAAAGACAGAAGTGAACAGTGAGACAGGGGGACCTCATACCATCAAGAAAGCAGTGCTGGGAGCACAGCGTGTCCTTTGCACCGGGGTCCCTGCACAGAGAAGTTCCTAGTCCGGGGGAACACTGATGAGAAGGCCCACAGAGAGAAGAAGCCTTCCCCTGGAGCTGAGCCCCTGAATTTGGACTTTTAGCCTACTTTGATTGTGAGAAAATAAACTTCTCTTCGTTCAAACCATCCACTTGTGGTATTTCTGTTATGGCAGCACTAGATGACTAAGACAGACATCTTTCAAATTATGTTAATTTCTGAGCAGCATATATTAATGGCAATACTGCTAAACTTGAGTACATCTAGAGAAGGAGTCCAGAAAAATGAAGGGCCTGGAAGCTATTTGATAAGAGGGATGATTAAAGAAGCTATGAATATTTACCTTGGGAACAGAAGACCAATGGTATGTATGATAACCGACTTCAAATATTTATATACAAGACCAGTATGTAGAAGAGAAGGAAGACTTATGGTGAACAGCTCCAAGTGACAGTGGTAGAGCAGATAGGTAGAACTTACAAAAAAGAATATTTGAATAAAGAATAATAATTAAGCCTCTCTAATCCAGCCATGGAGCCCTGGTGGTGCGGTGGTTAAGAGCTATTGCTGCATACTGCACAGTGGTGATTTAGTGGTATAATTCTCACCTTCCATGTAGGAGACTTAGGTTTGATTGCTGGTCAATGCACCTCATGTGCAGCCACCACCAGTCTGTCAATGGAGGCTTCCGTGTTGCTTTGATGCTGGATAGGTTTCGGTGGGGCTTCTAGACTAAGACGGATTAGGAAGAAAGGTCTGATGATCTACTTCCGAAAATCAGCCAGTGAAACTTCTATAGATCACAAGTATATGATCCACAATCAATCACGGGAATGCACAGGATGAAGCAGCATTTCGTTCCATTGTGCATGGGGTTGCCATGAGTCAGGCACCACCACCTGGATGGCAGTCAACAACAGCAATCCAACTATAAAACACATTGCTTTGCAAGGAAAAAAAAAAAAAAAAATGTCAGTAAAGTTAGAAAGGAGGAAATATCTCTCATGAATGTTGTTCTGAACATAATCTTGGACTACATTCCTTCTGGAATCCTTTGCCACTAAAAGCTCCTCTCAATTTCCCCTGGTTCTTTCAATAGTATGGCCATATTTCTAATCAACTAACTCCAAACTTAAGAATTATTTTCCATTAATCCATTTCTATCTACTCCCTCGAGGAATTGAGGAATACTTATTAGTTCCCCAAACAGCTTTCATGGCTGGCTCTTCTACTTTATCTTTCTTGATTTTACACCTCAAGGTCACTTCCATGGCTACTGGTGGTCTGCTCTGGCTCCCCAATCCTCCTTGCATTAATATACCTGGACTACAAGGCAAAAGTCCCTTAAAATCATGACCAGCATATGGTCCTAGCCAAAAACTCTGCAAAGACTTGTAGTTTTCTATTTTTGCTTAACTAATAACTCCCTATTGCTTAGCCACACTATAATGATTTTAGTACGCTTATTATCTCTTCCTCCTTTAATTCAGTCTGGACTTCTCCATGCTCCGTGAACACTCTTTTTTTCCACCTGTTTACATTCACATGTTTGTTCTCCTTCCTGCAATCACTACTCCTAAGGTGCTGTTACACATGTCTCAGATGCTCGCTGGACCCAACACTTCTGCAGTGGTTAAGAGCTCTCAGCTACTAACCAAAAGGTCAGCAGTTCAAATCCACCAGCTGCTCCTTGGAAACCGTACAGGCAGCTCTACTTTGTCCTACAGGGCTGCGGTGGGTCACAATCGACTCAATGGGCAAAGGATTTGGTTTTGGTTTTGGTAGTCTCAAGAATCCTGCTTCGACCTCCAGTAGCCTGCATTTTGAAACAAATTTCTTACCTCTCCTTCTTCCTTTGGGGAAAAAACAAGAGCAACACAACAACAACTGGATCTCTATTATACAAAACGGCAGCTACCTGCTCTCTTAGAAAAAGAGGCTAAAATATCTCCTACATTTTCATGAAGAGCCTTTAAGGAAACAAAACACAATTAATTATTCAATTATATTACCCTCACTCAATGCTGATTTATAATCTGAGGAACCAAATTTTCAAGAGAGAAATAGCAACACTTCTTTATAAGTATAAAGAGCATATTCTTTATACTTATACAGAAGTAACCATACTTTCTAATGAATGCCCATGTAAAATACATCATAAATATGGAAAGAGTAACCAGCATCCCTTGCTTCTGTAGTTACTACAAAATCTAATTTGGACCAAGGGTGTGAAATAATGCGGACATGCCTCTTTTGCCAGACAAATGTAAAGTCAAAACATAATTTGGGAAACAAGTGGTATACTGAGCCATGCGCAACCTGCCAAAGATGAAGACCTGTACTGAAATTTGGAAAACTAAAATAAAGCTAAAAAAATAGTAAGTCCAATAAATTAATGGAAATATCTAAAGATTGCCAAGCTGATGAAAATGGAAACTAATAGTGCAGCTCGCAAAGGGCTTATAATGACTGTGCTGTTTAAAGCCTGTGTTTCTTTCAATCTTAGAGCAATGCAAGGTGTGGAAAACAGAGTATATTTACAACATTTGTATTTAGAGAAGCAAAGGGAAGTCTTAAGAAATGTTTTTCAAGTTATCATTCCATTTGTTTCCCCTTACCTCCAAGTATTTCAGTTTAAAAACTTTTATTTCATACTCTAACGCATGCTGACCCTCCCAACAATAGACTTGAGAAACGGGAACTAGTGGCAGAAGGAAAGGGGGTGTGATGTGGGTGTAGACACGTAGGGAGCTGTGATGTGTTTAGACTTTGTAGGGATAAAAACACGGCACAGCAAGAGAGGACTGGGGAGGCATGCGAGAGAAAATGAGGAAGGGAGGGGAGAGGAGTCAGTTTTTGAAACTGCTGTGCTAGCAGCTGCTTGGCATGTGAATTCCAATCTTCCGTGCATTCTTTTCTAAACCTTACCACCTACAAAAGATTAGAATCTGCAGGCCATTAGTAGCTTTCTTTAGAAAAACTAATCATAGGATCTGAAGGAAAATGAGATAATTTTGTGTTTGGTAATATTTTGATTGTTATGAACTGAAAAGTCCTGGCTATAGCCACTTGCCCTACTCCCTCCCATCTCTCCCCTACTGACCTTCCCTTTCAAAACAACTTTTATCCTGTTATATAATGTTGACAATGAAACCATTGGAGTATAAAAGGGGCCTCTAAGGGTGGTCTTCCTTCATCAGCTGCAGCACACTACTCTTGAACTTAAATGGTTTCTATTAAGTTATATTTATGATGTCTGCGCCATCTGAAATAAAGGGCCATTATAACTGTTCAGGTGTATGAGGCTCTTACAGAAAGAGGGATTGGCATAATAACTTTTTCATTAATAATTATTTTTCAGATAGTCGAACAAACATGGAAAAGAGTATTTTTATATGCAATGGTTTGGGATTCTAATGTAATAGGAAGGATTTGGGGAAAAAATGGCCTGAGGAATCTGTACTCAAGAGCAGATAGAAAAGGAAACTGGGAATTTTCCTCAGTTTTGTTCTGTTACACACTTGAAATTTATGTAACTATATTCTTGCAGTTTATACAACTATATACTTGCAGTTATATAATAGTTTATGTAACTATAAGCTTGCAGATTTAATAATCTTTCTTCTAGTCTGTAATAGCAGGCATTTAGAAGGTATAAAGCATAGTAAGAACTAGAAACACCTGCCATCAAGAAGAGCTTAGAGTTTCAGATTTTCGCTGGGAGTTTCAGACCTGTAGTGTCTGCCGCAGGGGCAAACATTTCAGCTGCTTTAACCTTTTCACTCTTAGTTGATAAGTAATGTCACTAGATCCACCCCTCTTCCTTAGTTTACTTTCCTTCGTAAACTGCTATTTGCCTAAAGCTTGATAGAAATAGTTTACTCAACTTCAGAGCATTCAAATGATTGATTTGTTGATCTCTAAGACTTACTCCCACCCACACTGATTCCTGTGTTTGACAGAGTTTGATTGTGAATTATTTATGAGCTTCTCATAGCTAGTTCACAATTGGTTGGGATTGTAAATGACAACAGATGTAATCCAAGGTCTTCTAAACAAGCCAATGATGAGTCACCTGAGAGGCATTAATCATGATTGATTTTTAATAACGGCATTAATTAATATGGACATTAGTGTCTGGAACCAAATATTGTGACTTTCATCATGTCCTGAAACCTGAGACAAGAATACCTGCTTTATATTGCTCATTTACCTTTGAATTCTCATGCGCAAACTAATTTTTGTAAAGCGGCATCAATAGATAGAGTTGAAGAAATTACTTGAACATATGTATCTGACTTTCGTTTACATCTTTTAGGAGGCAAAATTACTGTACATGATTTTACTGAAGTAATCAACAATATCTGCGCTAACTGTAGTTAATGATATCATATTATACATAAAGAACAGTATTGTCATTTTCTATTTGAGAATTACTAGCTGAAATCATTCCTCATAGAAAAATTTTTCCTCTGTGACTAATTCCCTGGAGTTTCTCTCCATTTGGAATTTTGCCTTTATGACCAAAAGCTATTTTCCTTATGAATCTAGTTGAGATGTCACTTTTTCCAAACTTGCTGCCCTATCCTTGACAAAGAGCCCTTTGATCTGTTCCTAAATAGATCCTCCAACAACTGGGTTCTATTAGAGGATGCTGTCACATATTCACCTCAGTCACAAATCTCTATAGTGTCCCCAAAGATAAGTCAAATAATTTCTCAGTGTGAATCCAAATAATATTACAACTTGATCCTCTAGCCTGTGCCAGGAATAGTCTGGAAGAATATAATAAACATAATTAATTGGATAATGAGACATTTGAAGTGACTCTGGCTATCACTGTATGGCACTGATAATGATAATAATGATGATAATCATCTACCACTTACTGAGCACAACACTCTATATGTCAGGTTGTGTGTTAAGTTCTCTACATTAATAATTTAGCTTAGTCCCCACTTCAACCACATCAGGTGGATTTTATTATTCCTACTTTCTAGACAGGGACATAAAGTTCAATGAGGCTATGTAAAGTGCCAAGGACACAGTGTCTTAGTGTCAAAGCTAAGTTCCTACCTCATGTCGGACTAATTCCAAAGCCTACTTTTAAACCTTACACACTAAAAGATATAGAGTGTTGAAAATAAAATGCCTGCTTAGGCCAGTCAGGTAAATGAATGTGACTCAGATGGGTGTAACACAATGGAAATACAATGGCCCTCTATTCAACTAGACCTCTCCTTCTCAAATTGCACACAAGAGGGACTTGGAGATCTTGTTAGAATTCCCAGATCTGGAGTCAGTAGTTCTGAGGTGGGGCCAGAGATTCAACATTTTAGCAGACTCCCAGGTTTAGCCAGAGCTGTGGTCCAAGGACCACAGTCTGAAAGCAACGAAGTTTTTATTGACCACATTGCCCTGGCCAAGAAGAAGAAGTCCACCAGCCTGCACAGCCTGGGTAGGACATACGCTCTGTGAGCGGACTCTAGGCTACAGAAACATGCTGTTTGAGTTGCAAGGGTCTTTGTGAACTCCTTCACTTTTTAAAATGAATGACTTTAAGCCATAAAATTAGTTGATTTGGCCAAATTTTCACACAATTCATTAAAGACAAATCTCAGAGTGGAAACCACATCTTCAGGCTCTGAGTTAAATAATTTTCAACTACTATAACTTGCTGCTTCTTACTCTAGTATTTGTGATAGTATTTTGTTGATTTCTCTGTTTGATTTAAACCAGAAATGTTTTTGTGTCTTTCTATTTTAGCTAAAAGTAAAATGCAGGGTTTGTGTGTGTAAGAAATTTTGATTAATTGGGTTTCCTGTTACCTTGGTTCTGTTCTAATAGGTCTCTGTTCTGAAACAAAAACTTTTTTTTTTTTAATATACAATGAGTATTTAAATACTCAAGCCAAGGCTAGTTTAATAAATATTCTCCCTTTTCATTTTTAAAATTAATTATGCTATACTCTGCAGCATTCAGTAAGATCTCTCATTTGCTAAAAAGACTTCTTAGTACCGGGTGAACAAAAAGCCAGTCTAGGCTTTCCTGTTTTAATATGCATTCTTGGGAGCAATCAAAGCTAGAGCCTCCCTACATGCATCCTTCCCCTAGTACATCAGATAGTCTTAGATTCCTCCCTGATGCTTGACTGTGCTTCACGTAACTTGCTTTCAGGAATTCTGTGCTTTGTAATGTAGAAAGATGACACTCAGGTTAGGGATATAAAAAGTTGGTATCTATTGCCCCTATTCTTTCCATTAAAAAAAAAAAAAAAAAAAAAAGAATGATTTGAACAGAGGACAAACACTAAGAAGGTTTCTTTTTAAATAGAAATACGAAGTATAAGATTTCACACCCCTTCTCTATTCTTCACCCTCTCCCCCACCCTTTTGCCTGTGCTGGTGTGATTTATCAATGCTGTCTTTGTGAAGCAGGAAAGTGGTACACAAAGAACTTGTTGAAAAATTATAGTTTTGATTTGCTAAATTCTATAGGAATAGTGCCTGAAGGCAATTCACTAAAGAAAAACATCTAATGTTCTATTTCTTACTTCTGTCAGGGTTGTGGAATAACAAGGCCCATCAGGGACACCAACACGGGTATTATGCTAGTATTGATAACACTTTCCTCCTTTGCTTCCTTTAAAAGGTAAACACAAATGGGTGCATAGCACTTACTTTTAGTCCCATTTTTATCCTCACACCCCACAAGTTACAAGCTTATAGTCTGTATGGGTATCAAGTTGCCCACCTAGAATGCCTGAAAAATTATGGCAGATAGCGACACACTTCTTTGTGGGGTCCACAGAGGGCAAAGTAAAAGTCTTAGCAACGCTTTAGTATATAGTAACCAGCAATGGAAGAGCAAAGTCAAGAACTTCTATTGTTCATATGGCGCCACAGGAGGAATTGTTTTTGCTTGTGAGAGAGAATCCACACAAAAGAGATTTAAAAAAAATCAAGTATAGTATGTAGCTAACAGCTCTACTGGTCTATTGAAAATAACAGGTGTATTCAACTTTAATAAAATAGAATTCAAGATTCAAGGCTGAGTAGATAATGACCTGCTATGCAGTCTGTGCTATTGTGCAAGCGTTGTGCAGGTGATAGAAATTCTTAAATTTCTACCTCTCCTTCCTATGATTATTATCTGCAAAAAAAAAAAACTCACTTAAAATTAGCTATGCTTTTTTAATACCTTGAATGAAAAATCTATTTGAATTAAAAGCAGGCTCAAATCCCAGGGTATTACAAATAGAAACCCCCAAATCAGAAACCATTATAAATTAAAAGCATATGGTCTCCTTACTTTCAATGTTTCTCACATTATCTTAAGTTTACAGAGAAAACTGGGTAATGATTTTAATTTGCTCTTATCACTCTCTAGGATCATGTTCCTAAGTTAAATCAAAAATGAAAATAAAGAATTGGATTAGTAGATTCCTTTGAGCAAACACTTGATTTCAGAGAGCCTTGGCTTTTTGGATTCATTTATGTCAGAACTATTTTACCAGTACCGGCCACATAAAATCACGCCATTAATTATATGAAAGCCGTAAAAGATTGTGGGTTAGTTTACACACTTGAATACTAAGACAAACTCTTATATATTGTAAAAATGACCTGCAACATTACAAAAACATTAGAAAAAAGAAAATAGTCGCCCATATACCGCTACCCTAGACAGAAAACAATTTTAATTTAGATTCTATTTCTGTACATCTATATCTATCTGCCTATCTACCTACCTGTCTGTCTGTCAACCTATCTATCATATATTTTAAATAGTTACACTCATAATGTACCTAAATTTTTTCTGACTTTTGTTTCTTTTCACTTAATATAATAACACTGTTCCTTGCTGGCCAATGGAAACAAAATGACCATTTAAGTTAGGCATAGCACTCAATTTGCTTGATAATTCTTGACCTAATCATTTCCTAATTATTGGACTTTGCATTTGTGTCTAGTGTTATAATTATTGAAAATGTTACAGTGAATATATTCCTCTTACATAATTTAAAACATTATTAACGTCTTTTTATTTAAAACCACATTTTTCATAAAAATAATACCTGTCCTTTGGTGAAGGGTAAGACAGTACACAATACTGTGGAAGCCAGCACAGCTTGTCCAAGGCAAGGTCACGTAAGCTCCACAGACACATCCAAACTCCCTGAGAGACAGAATTGCTGGCTGAGGGCTGTGGGGACCATGGTCTCGGGGAATATCTAGCTTAACTGACATAACACGGTTTATAAAGAAATTGTTTTACATTCTACTTTGGTGAGTAGCGTCTGGGGTCTTAAAAGCTTGTGAGTGGCCATCTAAGATACTGCACCTGTCTCACCCTGTCAGGATGAAGGGAGAATGAAAAAAACTAAAGACAAAAGGGAAAGATTAGTACAAAGGACTAATGGACCACAACTACCACAGCCTCCACCAGAATGAGTGCATTACAAGCAGATGGTACCAGTCTACCACCACCGACTGCTCTGACAGAGATCACAATACAAGGTACCAGACAAAGCTGGAGAAAAATGTAGAACGAAATTCTAACTTACAAAAAAAGACCAGACTTCCCGACCTGACAGAGACTGGAGAAACCCTGAGAGTATGCAATAATGAAATCACTCCTGAGGTTCACCCTTCAGCGAAAGATAGGCCCATAGAACAAAACAAGACTAAAAAAAAAGCAAAATAATAATAATAATAATAATACCTGCCATTTAAAAGAATTAAAGCAATGTAAGAAAGTATATAGAGATTAAAGCAACTAAACAAACAATGTTCATAGGAACCCTATAGGAGAGAGTAGATCTGCCCCATAAGGTTTCCAAGGTTGTAATCTTTGCAGGAGTAGACTGCCACATTTTTTTCCTGTGGAGCAGTTGGTGGATTCAAACCACTAACCTTTCTGTTAGCAGTGGTTAGCAGTCCAGCGCTTAACCACTGGGCCACCAGTTGAGTCAGAATTGGCTCAATGGCAGTGGGTTTGGTTTGGGTAAGCAAACGAACAAGAGTGACAAAACAACCTATGTGTACCACTCCTAATTTTGTATTATTATACTGTATTTTAGACATATTTTTCTTGTACATTGCCTAATGTAAATGAAAATGTAAGTAGACAGAAATATTTTTTATTTTTGTAAGAGTGGGTTGTAATTTGATTACAATCTACTATTTACATTTAATTTATAATAAAATCATTACATTTATTATTTTTTTAAATATGAAAAACAGAAACTGAAGGAATTTCAAATAAGTATCACAATATATTATTTTCTAAAGGATAACTAACTACAAAAAGACTATGAAAGAAACATTGAAATTAGAATCCTCTTTTTTTTTTTTTTAATTGTATACTTCAACTTTAAATTGATTCCTTGCTATGTGTTTAGGTCATCTAGTGCTGCCATAACAGAAATACCACACGTGGATGGTTTGAACGAAGAGAAGTTTATTTCCTCACAGTCAAAGTAGGCTAAAAGTCCAAATTCAGGGTGTCAGCTCCAGGGGAAGGCTTTCTCTGTCAGCCTTCTCATCAGTGTTCCCCCAGACTAGGAGCTTCTCGGCGCAGGGACCCCAGTCCAAAGGATGCACTCTGCTCCTGGCACTGCTTTCTTGATGGTATGAGGTTCCACCCCCCCCTCCCCCCCACTCCCCACCTCCCCACCACTCACTTCTGTCTTTTATATCTCAAGAGATTGCTTCAGGACACAATCCAGTCTTGTAGATCAGGTCCTGCCTTACTAACACAACTGCCACCCATCCTCCCTCATTAACATCATAGAGGCAGGTTTACAACATACAGGAATATCACACAGTACCAGGAATCATGGCCTAGCCAAATTGATACACACATTTTTGGGGGTACATAATTCAAACCACGACATTCCACCCTTTGGCCCCCAAAAAATCACATCCTTGCAACATGGAAAACATATTCACCCCATCATATCATAGCAAAAGTCTTAACTCCAAGTCCAAAATCCAAAAATTCCTCTTCATCTATGAAATCTAGAATACAAGTTATCTGCTTCCAAAGGTACAATGGCAGAACAGGCACAAGCTAGACATTTCCATTACGAATGGGAGAAACTAGAGGAAAAGAAGAGATAACAGGCACCAAGCAAGTCAGCAGAACACATTACATTAGCCCTCAAGGATTTGAAAATAATCTTCTGTTCTCTGAGACAATGTACACAATAGCCCTGCCCTCCAGACTCTAGGTATTGACCACAGTCTCTGGATTTTGAGTGGAGGCCCCTTGGCCCTGGGCTTCAGCTCCGCCTTCCAGGCCCACTGGGACAGCAACTCTGCTCCCTTGGCTTTAGGCGCACCATTCTCCTAGTCCATCGGAGTGACAACTCCACCCTTAGAAACACCAGAGGCCATGGCTCCACCCTTTGAAACCCCAGAGGTCATGGCCTTACCTTTTGAGACTGAGGCAGCTCAGCTTCTTGTGTCCCTTGTCTCTTCATCTTCTGCTTCCTGTGGCCTCTCGGCCCTCGGGTCTCACGCCCGCCTCTGCCCTGCTGGGGCAAGTGTTACAAAGCTCAGTAGCTCCACCGGTAAGTGCCCGGAGGCACCCCACTCCGCCAGGAAGCCTCCTGCTTACATGCACTCAGCTCTCTCGCTCTGTGGGTCGGCTCCAGCACCATCTTTCACAGGTCTCCTGGTTCTGCTGCTGTTGGTTCTCTGCTGCTGCTGCTTCTCTGCTGCTGTAGGTTCCCTGCTACTGCTGGTCCTCTGTCACTGCCGCATGTCTATCCAGTCAGTTTTAAAACCGCTTCCACATTTTAGGTATCTGTTAGAGCAGCACCCCACTCTCTCGGTACCAAATTCTGTCTTAGTCATCTAGTGCTGCTACAACAGAAATCCTACAAGTGGATGGTTTGAACGAAGAGAAGTTTATTTCCTCACAATCAAAGTAGGCTAGAAGTCCAAATTCAGGGGGTCAGCTCCAGGGGAAGTCTTTCTCTGTAGGCCTTCTCATCAGTGTTCCCCTGGACTAGGAGCTTCTCGGCGCAGGGACCCCAGTCCAAAGGACGCGCTCTGCTCCCGGCACTGCTTTCTTGATAGTATGAGGTCCCCCTGTCTCACTACTCACTTCTGTCTATTATATCTCAAGAGATTGCCTCAGGACACAATCCAGTCTTGTAGATCGAGTCCTGCCTTACTAACACAACTGCCACTCATCCTCCCTCATTAACATCATAGAGGCAGGATTTACAACATATAGGAAAATCACACAGTACCAGGAATCATGGCCCAGCCAAACTGATATACAAATTTTTGGGGGGACATAATTCAAACCATGACACTATGCAAATATAAACATTAGAACCCAAAACAACCTCCCTTCTTGTTTCTTCCCTCTTCTTATACTGTTGATTTTATTCTTATTTTTATATAGTGGGTATTTATATTTTGTTCTGTTAACCATAATTCATATAATAATAGTTCTATTAGTTCATGTTTAAAAATGTGAATATCTCACCATTAAAACTTCTAATAGTTTCTCCATTCCTGAGTCACTGAATGGATTAGTTTTTAAGTGGTCATTTCAAGAAGGGTTCAAGGGTACATATCTTAAAGTTTCATATATTTAAGTTTATCTGCCTGGTACCTCTATATTGAACAACATGTTGGCTGGGTATAATAATCTTGGGTGACAAGACAATCCCTATTGTTTTCTGTCATTGATGATTGCTGTGTAAAATGTGAGGCCTGTCTTTATTTTCACCCTTTGTCAATGTTTTATACTTCCTATTTAGATGCCTAGAAATGTATGCCACATTTATACCACGTATGTATGAAATAAGATATATTTCAGATTATTGATCATAGTATTTTTTTTGCATTAGAAATGTTGGAAATGCCCCATGTATTCATTGGTAGGGACTGGTTAAGTAATTTATTTACTTGAATATGCGATGGAGTACTATGCAGCCAGAAAAAGGTCGAAGAAATCCTTTATATGCTGATGTGAAAAAGTCTCTGAAATAAATTGTTAAATGGAAAGAAAAAACAGATGCAGAATGGTACATAGAGTATCCTACTTTTATGTGAGAAAGAAGAGAAATAAAAGTATGTATTTTAATTTGTATGTATTGGATAAAGAATCCCTTGAAGAATTTTTAAGAAATTAAGGAAAGCGATTGCATGAGATGGATATGGGTGCTGGGCAGATGGCTACAGTGGTGGGAGTCAGGTTTTTATTGTATATAATTTTATATTAAAATCATATGAAAACAAAATAACAAAAAATACAAAATTAAATGAAAAATACTACCATAGTTACACTGATTAGAAAGAAATTGGAACTTAGTTTAGTTCTCAGTATTCTAAAGCTGCTACTGTGTTCATCTACACACAGATTTATTTATAATAACACTTTTATGGAAATACTATCTATTTGGACAGCTATTTAGCAAGCAGGAAACTCATCTTAATATTTTCCACTCTCCTACCTTCCCCTCAAATGTACTGTTTCTTCCTTTTCTTTCTCTCTCTCTCTGTCTTTCTTTCTCTTTCTCGCTCTCTTTCTTTCACTTCATGGGATTGGAAGTCAAATGGGAATTATTTATGTTCTGTGAGGTAATACCAAATAAGAATCAGCTCTTTTCCGACTTTTGCAGGCCCCTTCAACATTCCGACAAATATTCATTGCTGATTTGGCTAGCCCTGTTAACAACAGGTAGAATGGATTAGGTGTAGCTATCATAAAGCAAAGTTAGCCTCATGACTACCAACAGATGCTTTTTCAATATTGTAGTCTGTAATTTAGGAGAAAAAAAAATGGATTCATAGATAGGTTGGCTATGAAACTTCTAATTTGCCTGCTATCTTTACCAGCTGAGTTACTATTTTTTCTATAAAATAATAAAGCATCCCACACAGAGTGAGCATCTAATACAGACCAGGCACAAGAAATAAAGCAAACAAGCAGGAGGTACTATCTTTGCTTTAAAAGTGTTGCAGTGAATTTGTAGTTGTTGTTGGTTGCTCCACAGGATTTTCAAGGCTGTGATTTTTTAGAAGCAGATTGATAGGCTTCTCTTCCAAGGCACACCTGTATGGGTTTGAACTACAAACCTTTCGGCTAGCAGTTGAGCACTTAACAATTTATGCCAAAATTTAACCACTTCCAAAGATTATGCAAAGATGTATTTATATCATACTTACATAATAGAATATTTTTATTTTTGATGATTTAGTTTTACTTCCTCTCCTTTTTTATACTCAATATCTCTAAAATAATTGAGAATGTTAAAATGGTCACACAGTTCCCTCATTTTGCTCTAGGAATAAACTTCCTTATCATTTCATCACTGCCATCCATAGTCAGCTCTATCTTGATAAGTAACCTGAAACACTAATCTGGCCAGTGTATAGGTTCGGCTGGAAAACAGAGTTTGCTGGTAGGAACCAGTTAAAAATTCTCAAAATAATCCACGTGAAGTGAGGTGAAGCTGTATGAAATTAGTGGCAGTGAAAACGAAAATGAAGAGATGGCAAGAATGCTGTTTCAGGGACAGAATCTGTGGGATATGGCTGCTGGATGGGAAAGTGGGTGGGTCACCGGGCCCCTGGAGTGGGTGATAACAGAAGAGGTGGTATTTTCAGTAAGAAGGGCTAGGAGGGAAACCCTGGTGGTGTAGTGGTTAAGAGCTATGGCTGCTACTCAAAAGACTGGCAGTTCAAATCCACCAGGCACTCCTTGGAAACCCTATGGGGCAGGTCTACTCTGTCCTATAGGGTTGCTATGAGTTGGAGTCGACTAGACAGCAATGGGTTTGGGTTTTTTTTTTTTGGTTTAGGGCTAGGAGGGTTAGTAGAGATAATGAAATTATGCCTCCAACTTGCTTTTAAGCTTTTTGAGGACAAAGACCATGGGTTATTCATTCATTCATTCTTCCAACAAACATTCTACTAATTTTTAAAAAATCTACCATATGCCAGGGACTGAACTAGTGCTAGTAACATAAAAATTAGAAGGCACGATTCCTATTTTTAAACATCTTCTAGTCTACTAGAGAGATAAGGATACAAGGGAATAATTATAATAAATGTAATAAAATATCACAAACGCCATAATAGAGAAATGATAGTGCGATTGTTACCCCCCTCCCCCATTAGGAAAAATGAGCTTCGATAAATGGATTTGCTAGCAATGGATTTTAACAATAAACCCATCATATAATCAGAGTTTTGGGAGTTATGACATTGAGGGTTATTTAGTTTATTCTGTTACTCCAGTCAGGATTATCCCATAGCTATCTTTTGAATATGCTTAAGGATTCTAAAAGAAAGAAATCAAATGGTTTCTTTTGGTAAATCATTTCTTTCAGCCTGAAAATTCTTCTTTAATATTCTATAAGGAAATGACTAATAAAAATCCAGGCCAACGCAACTTTTCCCAATTATATATATTGGAAAATTCATAGCTGCCCAGAGAAAATGACCATTTAATATTTTGGTACTGGGAGTAATTTAAAAAGAGAAAGTCAAATAGATTTATTTTTGGTGGGTATGTGTGTGGACTACTAAAGTGAAAAAAATAGAAGATATAATGATGTTATTCAGCGAAAAAAAAAGAAGTATGCTGTTAGAAAGCTAAAGCAGACTATGTAGAAATAAGTGTTAATCATTAGAGTGGTAAGCAGACTGTTTTCTATAACCTTCATTCATGGCTAAAAAAGTTGATAAACCTTACAACTTGTATATAGGTATATCTGCACATAAGTGGTGGTTATAATTTACCATGGTATAGGAATAGATAATGAAAAGAATTTGTTAATTAAATAAACTGTTATTGTTAGTACCTTATCTTTGGCCTAGAATTTTTTGAAAATTTTTTTTTTTCCTTACAGCAGTCTTGTTGGTTGGACAGAGCAAGTATACAATGATCACTTTTTTAAAAGGTTAATTGACTTGCTCAAGGGTAAATAGCTTGTCAGTGGAGGCATTGGTGCTAGAACCCCTCGTATTTTCTCCTAAATCACTGTTTTATTATAATTGTCATTGCTGATATCCCATCCCTACCCTAGTGGAGAGAGAGAGAAAAAAAAAGGTATTCAAACGAAATAGTAACAAGACAATTTAGTGCTCAGCTTTGCGACAGTAATAATAAACTTAATAAAGGGATGATGGGATTGAATTCTATCATTGGAGCAAGCCTCATGGAGAGCATTGGACTTGTGCTGGAATTTACAGATCGTCTCTGAGCCCACTTACCTTTTGAATTTTGGGGTTAGAACAAAGTCCACCTCATCGGTGAGCCTTCTGGGTAGGTTAATTTGGAAACTTTTATTGGGATGATTTTCATAAGATGTAATGTTTTTCCTATATAAAACTTCAGAGTTATGTGATTCTAACCAATCACCATGTTTAACAGATGACGTTGAGTTGATGCTAAATCATGGCGAGCTTAGGTACAACAGAACAAAATGTTGCCTGGTCCTGTCTGCCTCATGGTTGCCAGCATGTTTGAGCCCATCGTTGCAGTTATTGTATCAGTTCTTCTCGCCTAGGGTCTCCCTTGCTGTCACTGGCCCTCTGTTTCACCAAACGTGATGTTTTCCTCCAGCGATTAATCCTTCCTCATGCTGTGTCCAAAGCAACTGAGTCTGACAGTGTTCTGTTGTGATCCATAAAGTTTTCATTGGCTAATTTCTGGAAGTAGATCTCTAGGTTTTTCTTCTTAGTCTTTCTTAGTCTGGAAGCTCTGCTGAAACCTTCCCACCATGCATGACCTGCTGGTATTCGAAATACTGGTGGCGTAGCTTCCAGCATCACAGCAACATGCAAGCCACCATAGTATGACAAACTGACAGACTGGTGGTAGATACTTAAGAATAAATGTGATAATAATGCTGAGTAGTCAGAAAGCTGCTTAATACAGAGGAAGAGATCTTCATAATCTTAATCTTGGAAATGATTTCTTTGAGACATAGAAAAAACACAGACCAAAAAGGAAAAAAAAAAAAAAAATCATAAAATCTAGGAGGCTTTAGTTAGAAACTACTGTATTTCAAGAGATCAAAAAAAAAAAAAAAAAAAAAACTCATTGCCATCGAGTCAATTCCTACTCATAGCGACCCTATAGGCCAGAGTACAACTGCCCCATAGGGTTTCCAAGGAGCAGCTGGTGGATTTGAGCTGCTAACCTTTTGCTTAGTAGCAGAGCTCTTAACCACTGCACCACCAGGGGTCTGTATCAAGAGATAGCATTAAAAAAAAGAAAAACGCAATTGATTCAGATAATATATTTTCTATATGTTTAAATGACAATAAATTAGTATCAGGAACTTCTACTAATAAGTAAAAAAAAAAAAAAAAAAAAACTAATTAAATAAAAGTGCAAACGATTTAAACAATTCCATGAAGAAAAAACCTGAATGGCTGATAAACATGACAAAACTTCCTTAACCTCACTAGTAATTCAAGAAATCAAATTTAAAACAATATCATTTTTTTCATATATCACACTGGCAAAATAAAAAACTCTGATGATACTCCATGTTGAAGAGACTGTTGGGAAATAAGAACTCTCAATAACTTTTGGAAGTTGTATAAATTGCTGCAGCTACTTTGGAAAACAATATGACAGAATCAACTGAAATGGAAAATGAACACACTTTATGGTGCAGCATTGCTGTTCCTAGGTATATTCCCCAAAGAAATTCTCATGTATTTGTAAAGTTAGACGTGTGCAGAGAGTTACATTGCAGTATTACTTGCAATAGTGAAAACTTGGAAACAACACAAACATCCATCAGCAAACAAAATAATAAATTATGGTACATTTATTAAGTGAGATCCTTTATACATTATTTAAAGTAAGTGTTCTACAGTACATCTATAACAGTCTAACTAGATTTCCAAAACAAGGTAGAATGAGACAAGTAAGGTGCATTGCACGTATAGTATGATGTCTTTTGTAATTTTTAAAAATCACACAAAATAAGTTTACGTGTTTCTGGATATGCATGCAGGTAGTGAAAGTATAAAAACATGTATCAGTTATTTACATTATTTATTTATAATGGTGGTTGTTTCTGGGGAGAAATGGAAAAGACCATAGGAGATTTCAATTTGATCTATGATGTCTTATTCTCTACCTCTCCAAAAAAAAAAGAAAAAAAAAAAAGCTTTAAGCAACTAATATTTTGTCTTAACATTATTTTGAGAGAGATTCCTTAGGTATTTTTTATTAAAAAGAGAGAAAAGTTGTTTCACCCTTGAAGGAGAGCAAGCCCCAGGTTACAGAACAGTCAGCCTTCTCCAGCCTGAACAATCCGGAGTCCAATGGATGCTATTCCTTCCGGCAGCATCCAGTACCTCTACCTGGCAGTTGTTCCCATTAGAAACTTAACATGACGAAGACCACACCTCTGAACCAGAGTCCTCCATCACACCTGGGTTTTTCCTAAGCCTACTTTTGCTTTGCCCTAATGCTTTGCCCTAATGAACCCCCTGGGTAGCATAAACAGTTAAGCGCTCAACTACCAGCCAAAAGTTTGGCAGTTCAAACTCACCCAGAGGCACTTAGGAGGACAGGCCTGGCGATCTACTTCCAGGAGGTCACAGCCTTGAAAATCCTATGGACTAGTTCTGCTCTGCACACTGGGGTCACCATGAGTGGGAATCGACTCAATGGAACTAACACTAACAGCAATGCAGATAACACTTCTTTTTGCTCTCTTCGTCTTCTTGTTTGAAGCCTGAGCTCCCCCTTCACATCACAGTTTAGCATCATGATAAATCCTGTCTTTTTTCTTTTCATGGCTGTCCCTCACTGCAGCACCTAAGGGACTAGTCAAATGCACCAAGTTTCAGTTTACACTTCTATCCATAGACTATGATCAGTTCTAGCACCAGGCACAAATCTAGGCTTCATTTATCCTTCTGGGTACATTTTTACACTAAACCCTAAAAATGACCCTGGAGCTAAATGAACTACATTTTACAAGGAGTCGGCATGGCACAGGGGTTACTTTGTGTGCACTGGAGCCAGACTGTTCGCGTTAGCTTCTAACAAGTTGTGAGACTTTGACCAAGTTACTTAATCATACTTAATCACTTGAAACCTCAGTTACCTCATCTATAAAATGGGGATCATTAATAGTAACTAACTCAAAGGGTTGTCGTGAGGATTAAATGAGATGTAAAGCATTTAGTAGTGGTCATGGTGCATGGTATGCATTCAAGAAATGTCAATTAATGTTTGTTAGAAGGCTTGGGGGATACTAGCATGGCTTGGTATGGTATATTGACTGTATTCATGCTCACAATACTTGATTAGTCATTCATTCATTGCAGCTAAATCACCAGAACATATTCACACATTGCAGCTCTAATACTGACAAATGAACTAGGAATACTTTTACACATTAGAGAGATGAATACCCAGGAATAAATGACGTTGTACAATTAAAACAACAAATTCCAAGCAAATAACTTCCTTCAAAAAATTCAAAAGCCTGATCATTTTGATTATTTTTTAATAGCAATGCGAAATTCTGCGTTTATCGCCTGATGGAACCCTGAAATGCATTGTGCAACTCAAAAGGAGCCCAGGCTTCTGAATAGGAAACTATAAACCTGATTTGAACACATTGAAAACAAGATGTGACAAGCAGTTTGACACTGGCCTTCCACTAATTTCCGCTATTTGCAAAGAGGCACATCTGAATGGAAGTAGCTCTGCAGAATGGATCGGTATGGTTGGGGCCATGTCAGTCCACACATAAAACCGCAGTACAGGAGAAAATAAGCAGCCATTGATTTCCTGTGAAAGCCCCCCCTCTCCCTCCCAGAAGTCTGGGGAAAGCAGCCAGTACGGGGCACCAGCTGCTCTCTGCTGGAAATCCTTTGTGGAGGAGTAAGAGTTGCTGGAGAAAACTAGAGAAAGCTGATGGGTATAAAGGGGTGAAAAAAAAAATCCACTCACGCACCAGACCCTGGATAGGAGAGGTGGGGTGCCTGCCGGAGGCAAGCTTCATTGCTCAAACTTAGCATGTTTCTTTCTCAGAAAACGGAGAGGGTGGGAGGGAAGCTTCAACAAACCCTACCTTTATTTATGCAACACATTGGGAACAGTTCCAATGGGAATTTCTCAGGCTCTTTCACGTTCTGTGAATTCTGTTGGTGGTGAGCCCTTGTTTTCTTTAAACTACTCTGATCTAATAAGTATTTGCCTCAAAACCGGAACAAATACCTAGTGTGATTGCAAGTCCTCATTTACGTAACTGCATTACGACAACAATTTTAGAAGGGTAATAAATGAGGAATATTTTGGTGTTTGCTGCCTGTGATGCAAAAAAAAAATACTCCCAGACTTCTTTCTGAGCACTTCTATGACAATTTTGCTGTTAGTAAATGAGACCAAAAAAAAAAAAAAAAATTTAACTTTGGCAGTGGGCAATCATTCTTTGTTTCCAACCAAAGACATGGCAAGCGATGTGTCTTACAATGGAATCAAGAATTCATAAAGGTGTTCCAAGAAAGCACGGAACAATAAGTTCCAGATGTCTTCCAAAGTTTGAAATATTTGGCAGTGCTTCTCCTTTATGAATGTTAGCTGGGAGCACTGCTAGGGGGAGAAGTTGGCAAAGATTAAAAAGCATTTTTTTCTAAAGCAGTTTGGTCATCTACCTAGAAAGTCATTGGAAAAATATGGATAACTCTAGGGGATGAAATTGTCCTACCGTGCAAATGGCATGCCATTAGAAAAAAATAGATTTTAATAATAAAAAGACACTTTATACAAGAATGAGTCCTGTTGAGATTTCTTTCTATTTTGAAGAGTAGGCAAATATCTTACTTAAGATATGTGATTACTGAATTTAGGGACTATATGTATCTGTAGCTTAAACATTGGATCTACCAGACATAGGGATACATATAAAGTAACTTTTAAATCATAAGTGCATTTATTTATTTATTGATACTGAATATTATTTCTATTGAAAAGGAATGGGACAAAAATTTAAATTTTTATGTAAAATATAAAAAGAGGTTGCTAAGCAGCTTATTAGGTGCCTGGGTGGTGCAATCAGTTTGTGATCTCCTGTTAACCTAGTTGGGCTGTTTGAATCTACCCAGCGGCTCTGCCGAAGAGAACCTGATGATCAGCTTTCATATACACCACAGTCAAAAAAAAAAAAACCTGTGGGACAGTTCTACTCTGTAACACATGGGGTCCGGATGAGCCGGAATTGATGGGACAGCATTTTTTTTTTAAAGCAGCTTACTACTATAAACACATTTCAGAAAAATAAAACAAAATTTATAGTTTTAGAACTTAGAATCAACCATTTATGTCTAACATGCCAATAACAAATAATTTATTCATTTTCTTCAAGAGATTTGCCACATCAATAATTAGTAGCTTATTTTATTGTATATTTGGAGAATAGTAAGGCCGTTTGTCTAAAAATATTTCATAATATAAATATTTCACTAAATCATATTGGTTTTCTTACAAATTCATGCAAATAAGTGAAATTTCTCTGTGCTGAAATATTATGGTCACTTTCACATGCTTCTGTTTTATCAGAGACTTGTATTCTTCTTTCTACAACTCCCTTCCCCAGCCCTTATTATCTTTAGTACAGAGATATAGCATGTCTGCAGGTGGGCCAGGAGTGGGACTTGTCTTCAACCACCAGCCCTGCAGGGCCTGAACTAAGCCAGCTGCATCATTGGTGATGCAGGGAAACATTGATTGTCCTCTGTGGCATGAATAAATTCAGCCAGCTAATAGGTCCTGGCAGGATGTGGATATTGACAAAGCAGATTTCAGAGATCAGTTGGTGGCTCTAAATCCTAGAGAACACAGGTTTTGACCATAGCAAGAGACCACCACTAAATAAATTACACTCTAGCCTTACAATAAAATTAAACTTCCTTCTTATAGTCCCTGAATAAGCAGAGTAAGAATGGCTGCTAATTCTTTTTATTCTCATGTTCCAGATTAATTAGTTTGCAATTAATCAATGCTTTTAGCCTATGGAGTATGCAGGCTATTTGGAAATCCCGACTCTGAGCTGTTCTGGGCCTCATATGTGTTGCACAGAGATGAACTGTGTGAGGTTTGGCTCTTGCACACACGACATGAAATTGAGCAGTTCCCATTCACCAAAGTCATAGACAGAACAGGTAAGTCAAAAGGGTGACAGCAGCTAGCCAAGAGGCAGTATCCTCCATATTCTCCATAACAGAAAATAAATTATATACTTATCTATCTAAATAACTATTTTTCTGAAAAGCAATATTATTATTCTCATTCACTGAATGTCTCCATAAGAAATTATTTTGAAATCTATTTACCATTTTTATTTATTCCTTTATGCATCTATAGCATTCCATTGTTATTGTTTTCATTCTATTGGAAAATTATCCTTTAATATTTCCTTTAATGCAGGACTGCTGGTAACTAGTTCTTTCAGATTTTCTTGGCTGAAAATATTTTTTATTATGCCTTCATTGTTGAGGGATATTTTCTTCAGTTAAAAAAAAAAAGACCTACGTTAACAGTAATTTTCATGCAGCAATTTAAAGATACCATTCCAGTGTCTTCTGGCTTTCATTGTTTTTGTTGAAAAATAGGCTATTTGTTGCTCCATTAAAGGCCTTTAAAAATTTCATTTGGTTTTCTGCTCTGTGTTAAAGATTTTCTATCTGACATTTGTTTTCTGCAATTATTATAGGATGTGCTTAGGTTTTTGAGGTTTATAGGCTTCTTAAATATGTGGAGTGATGTTCTTTCACTGTTTTTGCTAAGTTTTGTAAAATTCCCAGCCATTACCTTCTGAAAGAAAACTTCTGCTCTATTCTGTCTCTACCATCCTTGTTGGAGTTAAATTATGTATACATTTAAGCTTTATTACTATATTCTTTATACTTCTTATTTTCACATTTAGTTTTCATCATCTTAGCTCTTTATTCTTCATTCTGCATAGTTTCTTCTGATCAATATTCCAGTTTACCAATTCTCTCTTCAGTTGTATCTAATTATCTGGTTAAACTCATCTAATAAGTTCTTCATTTGAGCTATGCATTTTTCATTTGAAATATTTATTTTTTAGAATTTACAGTTTTTTATAATATGTTTTCATTTTCATCTTTTATCTCTCTGCTACAGCAAATATAACTATTTTAAATTCTGTCAGATAATTCCTGTGTCTATATGCCCCTTTGGGTCTATTTCTGATTGTTTTTTACCTCAGTTTTACTTTTTTCATGTGACTTATGTCCTTATGTGCTTGACATTTAATTCTCAAACTTGTTTGCAGAAATAATTTGAAGCCCAGGACAATATTATATTCCTCCAGAAATGATTTTAATTTACTTTTACCATTTACCTGGGAACACTTACATTCTGGAATCACCTGAATAAAATTTTATAGATTGAAATTATTTGAAGTTGAACTGCCTGTCTACTTTTGGTTTATTCTAACACACAGAGCACTTTGGACTCCCAACATAAAGAGAAAGAGGTTTAAGAACACCTCATCCCTCATAGATCCCAACCTTTAATGACTTTCCTCCAGTCCCTGTATACCTATGACTGTGAAAATTGCCATCCAGTCTCTCAGTGTGTCAGAGGCGGGGCAAAAGTAATCTCAAAGGCATAGCCCAAATTCTCCTTCAGATCTAGGTCAGTAACTCTTTGCAATCTTGGTAGATTTCTGAAGGTTAAAACAGATTATTTTAGTTGTACCCAACTTTTCTAGTTGTCCCTAGTGGGAAGGTTGTTGTTCCAATAGCCTAATCTACCATTAATAAAGATTGTAGTCCCAAATTAAACCAAATCTCAATTCAAGATCAGAGATCTTTGCACTGTATGACCATGTCTCATTTCATGTACCGAAATAATTCAGTGCACATATTCAACCAACCAAAATACAGTGCACCAAGATTCAGAACCCTTTTTTTTTTTTTTTTAAACTAGTGTTTCTATATACTTTCCTTGGAACTTTTAAATACTAAATTGTATAATTGTATCTTTTTATTTTCTCTTTTTAAAAAATATCTCATCTAGTGTCTAGCTCTTTATCATTAAAAACAGTCTTTTTACTGTCTAGTTTACCATACATCCACCTTCAGGTTTTTATGTGACCTGAGCTACCTATAATGGATAGAATGTTGTTGGAGCCACCCAACCATGAAGTTAGCATGGTGGTTGGCTCTTTGTCATCAGGTAATCAAAAAAACAAGAAGAAATTAATGAAATGGAAATTAATAATGCAATGGACCCCTGGTGGTGCAGTGGTTAAGAGCTTGAGGGGATCAACACAGCAACAGCTGGTTATTTAAAAAGCTAGTAAAATATGCATAACTTAAAAGTATTAGTAAAGACTGAGAAGATTCATAAATAAATGATATTAGAATAAAAAAAACATAGACAACACAGAAATTATAAAGATAATAAGCAGAAATTATAAGTATCTTTATATCAATACATTTGAGAACCTAGATGAGTTGATACATTTCTAGAAGAATATAACTCTTTGAAAAACATAACTGATTTCAAAAGAAATAGAACTTATACATGAGCTGTTAAAGAGCTACGCATAAATAAGCCAAGGACTTAGAGATTTTAAAGACAAATGTTTTAAATTTTCACAAAAAAGTTTTCAATTTAATAGTATAAAAAGAGGAAATAACCCATATTTATCCATAAGGCCAGTACGATCCTGTCACCAAAATTTGAATTCTGACAATAACAAGTGTTGGAGAAAATGTGGAGCAGTGGAAAGTAGGATGCACTGCTAATGGAAGTATAAATAGGTACAATCATTTTGGAAAAGCTGAAAATTTGAATTACATTCCTAGCTATATATTCTAAACTAGAACTTCTTAAAATATTTCAAGGAGCTTTACCCTTTGTCCATTTGTACATGTGAGGATGGCACAAGACCAGGCAGTGTTTCATTCTATTGTGGATGGAGTTGCTATAAGTCAGAACTGACTCGACGGTACCAAATGACACAATAACAATTTTAGTACCTTGATATTGAGCCAACTAACCCTCTCAACTACTTCCTAAGATAATATCATCAGTATGAGATAAATGAAAAATATAAGGAGAATCTAATCCTATGGCAAGGAGCAAAAGACAAGTCAATCTTGGATGGATTAAAATCCATGACTTTGCCTTTTCAATGTTATGTTCTCATGAGCAACCCACAGACAATCAACTAATGCTTAATTTATATAACAAACTCCATCAAAACTAGCTTTAAACCAGTCTATCCTTTCATTTGACAAATATTTAGGTACCCAAAGTGTGCCAGCCATTGTATTAGAAGCTTAATTATAGACCTTATATTATTCCAAAATAATAATGAAATAACTTTTTCACTGTAGGTGTATCTCTTCATTACATCTGAAGGTATATTTCCATGTTTTCCCTCTGATGCAGTTACTCACCAATGTGTAGCTAATTTGCTTGCTAGTTTTGCAATTATTGGCTATCTCAATCTCTTCCGCATTCTTTATGAATCCCTGGCTTTAGTCTCTTGTTAATTGTTTGCAGACATTTTTTAGCTATGTCTTTATTATAAGCTACTTCACAATAGTTTTAGAGGAAAAGAAGGCATAAAGAAGTTGTAACTGAAATACTATTTAAAGATTGTTATCAGCATCAACAATACATCCATTTAGACAGTACACATCTTCTCCTTTAGGAGATTTTTCTGATAACCTTAGCTGATCACCTAAAGAAATCAGCGACAAAACGTTGTTTTGTTCACCTTTGCATTTACCTTTTCTTTCAAGAGTGCATGTATCATTTTTTGCATTGCAGAAGAAAATGATTCCAGGTTCAGAAGCAAGCCAATGTTCCTAATACATTGAAAGTCAGAAGTGAAACTAAGAAGAGTAATTAGAATGCATGTGATCCCCTTAGATATATTGAAGATATTTACATGGATTTCAAAACTATATTTCTAAAAAAAAAAGTCACACACAGTTTGATTGGACGGTATTTGTTCTGTTTTGTATTTCTCTGTGGATGAACACATGAAAGTCAAGGTCCAAAGAGGTTAGGACAGATGAGTTCCAGGAAGACTGGCTTGATGTTATACAAAAAAATTAGTTGGAAATCACTACGTACACCTTAAGTGTCATTACTTCAAAGAAACTGAATAAAAAATAAATTGTATGTAAACATAGACAATGTTGTGCTCACCTCAGTGCTCAGCCTTCTCAGTGCAAAGAAAAAAATGTGTGTTCTGATTTACCACTGTAGAAGAAATAGAAAAAAATAATTATCAGTTAGAATAAAAGCCTTAAAGAATCACGTGAAAAATTTATTTTTTTCTTCTTTGGCAGCTATCACTTTGAAATAAGATTCCCTGGTGGAATGTTGATGGATGGCTTCCTCATGCACATGATCCTGGAAGGCAATAAGATCATAAGAATTAAATAATAGGTTAAAATTATTGTGCCTTTTTTCTCCACTCAGGAATACATAATCTGTCCCTTTAATACTTTCTTCATTAATTAAGAATGCATTTCTCCTCTGATCCTATATTGTCCCTCTGAATTATATATCTAAGTTCTGTTTCTCTTCTTTTTATTCGTATTTTCTGGTACCAAATCCATCATAATTTATTACATGTGGTGGAACATTTGCATCACAATTATATTCTTTACTCTGAACCAAAATACCAAAACCCATTGCCATCAAGTTGATTCTGACTTATAGCAACCCTATAGCACAGCGTTTAGCAAAAAGAGGGTGTTTAATAAATGTTTGTTTAATGAAAGTTAGGCAAACTTTTCCTGTCAGGGGGCAGATTATAAATATTTTAGGGTTTGTATGTCTTACGGTGTCTATCACAAATACCCAACTCTATCTTTGTAGGGAGAAAGCAACTACAGACAATGTATAAATGAATGGTTATGGCTGTGTTCCAATAAAACTTTATTTACAAAAACAGAAATTTGGCCAGATTGGTCCATGAGCTGTAGTTTGACAACTCCTGGTTTAATGAATGCCTGAATGGATCAATTGCTAGCAGCCAAAATCCAGCTCATTAACTTTGGGAAAGAAAAAAAAAAATCATGTTAGTATTATTAAAATGATTATTTTCAGATACTTGCAGTTTAATTAAAGATGAAAATAGAGATGAGAGGTGGTCATATGAAGATGCTAAAGTTTCCTGGAACAATAGTCTCAAACTCCAAAAAGATATATTTTGCTTACTAAGCCAGTTTGCCTAAATCAATAACAACTAGAAAGAGAGCATATCCACAAAGCACTAAGGGTGGACCTCAATCCATTTCTTGAGTAGACAGAGGCTACTTTAAGATATTAAAAAAAATCTTGGGCTAAAAATGGCAGAGAAGAAAAAATTTCAAATGAGAGGAAAAACTTATTTTTAATATAATTTTTTTTGTTAATTTGTTTCCTACTGTGTTAAAAATTGCTCATACAAAAAGTTGCCAGATTATGTCAAATATGCTGAGAAGACTTGCTCCAGTAACATTCCAGAATACAATCTATAGCATCCATGGTGAATACAGTAGTTAATTATCCCCATACATCACATTCTTGGCAGTGATGGCATTTTAATGGATTCCAAAGGCTATGCATTCTTGTCTAAGTCTTTCACTTGAGCATGAACACACCCAGTTTTAAAATGACTTTAGCCAAATATTTCAAATTTTGGCACTGTATCTGCATACATACTTTGGAGAACTATATGTGGCCTTTCTAGGAAGTGCTAAGCTATGCCAACCAATAAAGTATATCTTTCTGCCATATATTCCATTACTAATGGCAGATTGCATACTATAGAAGACATAGTTTAGATGACAGCATGAATGACAATCCTCTGGGACACTGTGCAAAGACTTGTCACATCAGAGAGGTTTTAACCTCAGTATATGTTATAATCATGACACATTTAGTTTTTCTTATTTGCCAGGTTGATGCAAGTAGACTAGCCACCTGGTCACTGGCAGCATTAAGATGGGTCAGTAAAGGAGCATGCAGTCTTTGATTAAACACTCGATAAAGGCAGAGAGATGTTTGTGTCACCTGCAGTGGAGACAGAAAGCTAGAGCTTCTTCAGTTCAAAATAAAAGTTTGTCCAGAAGTCATTTCTCTGGGTACTCTGCATGCATCTGAATGTTTGCATAGGCTTTTATGAAATGAGAATTGAACTACTTTCACTTTCAGACTAGTGTTAGTGACCACAAGAATTATTTTAGAGCATAATGAATGTGTATGTTGAAGGGACAGGGAAAAATGGAGATAACCAAGAGATGAGAGATAGAAGTCATGAGTAAGGGCAGTTGCCTTTTAGAGATCAATTCGTTTTGTACAACTGAATCCTTATTTAAAGAGCTAGGGATAAACAAGGGGTGACAGCTCCAAACCACGTGAGTGTGGGAAGCATGTACCTCTGTTTGTGGGTATCTCCATCATTTTGCCTACTTGTGTGTGTGTGTATGTGTACATGGCCTTGGAGGGTAAGATTCTCCAGATTTTTCCACTAAATCTAATTTAAGCCAGAAGTCAACAACCAGGAAGAGCTATGTGTCTCAAAGATGCTAAATCACCAGGTTCTAGGAGACAGAGTTTATGCTCTATTAACTACTACAGGTAGTCCCTGACTTACAAAGGGGCTCTGTTCTGACAACTCTATTATAAGCTGATCCTGATGTAAGTCAAATACTTTTTTTTTAAAGTTTTCATTATTATTGCCTTTTATTATCAGTATCTTTATAAATCCTATCTGTGAACATCTGCAAGTGAAAATCTGAGAATGATAACATCAGCAAATTATGCGCTGCAATATTGTATGTAGTACATGTTACTAACAATAAGATACACCAAAAAAAAAAAAAAAAAAAATACCAGACAGCTGTGAGTACGGTTCATTGTAACTCAAGTATGTCGTAAGTTGGGGACTACCTGTATTTTACCTAACGCAACTCCTTCAGTACTTCTAGGAGTACAATGTAAGATTAATAATGAATCACGAAATGTTTATTAGTTAAAACTTGCATAATTAATATTGAATTAAGTTTACAACTAGTGCCATATCTGCCAGTATTTCCTTCTTCTGTATGGAAAAAATATTTTCAATAATATTCATTATAATCAGTAATAATAATAATGATTTTTCCGGATTCATTTTTAACATTTTTATAAGAAACATTTAACAATTTAAAAAGAATAATACATTTCAACTTTATAGATATTATTCAAATTAAATAATATACTCAGTGTGTGAGCTTAAATTTGCACATCCCAAACAAAAACAGTATACTTCAGAGCTCATACTCTATTTCATTGTTTTAAAATGTAAACACAAGTATAAACTCTAAGTGATTATGTAGAATGACAGAAGTGACATAATTCAACTTCTGTCTCTTCATGTTTACCATTAATGTGCAAATATTTTTTATTTAGAATCAACTGTTTAAACACAGAATAAGTAGTGTTACAGGGGTTGGCGATACTAACTGCAGCCAACATGAGCTTGAACAATTTTGAATTATTAAACACTCATCTATGAACATGTATGCCTGAGTCTGCATGCCATGTATAACAGTGCAACATGACACATACAAATTAACATCCATACAAAATGCACACTTTTTAAGGTGATTTATTTATTATTTTTTAAAATCACTTTATTTTTTAGAGGACTTTTAGTTTTACAGAAAAATTGTGCAGAAAGTACTGTGTCTTGTGGTATAACAGAAATAACACAAGTGGATGCCTTTAACAAACAGAAGATTATTCTCTCACAGTTTAATAGGCTAGAAGTCTGAATTTAGGGTGCCAGCTCCAGGGGAAGACTTTCTTTCTCTGTCGGCTCTCGGGGAGGGTCCTTGTCATCAATCTTCCCTGGTCTAGGAGATTTTCAGCTCAGGGACCCCGGGTCCAAAGTATGCACATGCTCCTGGCTCTTCTTTCTCGGTGGTAATTAGATCCCTCACCTCTTTGCTGGGTTTTCTCTTTTATATCTCAAAAGAGATTGATTCAAGGTACAATATAATCCTGCAGATTGAATCCTGCTTCATTAACATAATTGCATCTAATCCTGCTTCATTAACATCACAGAGGTTAGGATTTACAGCACACAGGATAACCACAAAATTGTGGACAACACAATACTAGGAATCATGGCTTAGCCAAGTTGATGCATATTTTGGGGGGATACAATTCAATCCATAACATACAGCATTCCTGTATTCCACCCCCTTACCCTGCATACTGTTTCTCTTGTTATTAACTTCTTGCATTCCTGTGCTATATCTGTTATAATTGATGAACCAAGATTGATACCCATAGTTTAGATTAGGTTCACTCTTTGTGTTGTTTGGGTCTATGGGTTTTGACAAATGCATAATGTCATATATCCACCATTAATGTATCCTGCAGAATAGTTTCACTGCCCTTAAAATGTCATGTTCTCCACATATTCATCTCCCCTCAAGTCCCTAAAACCGTTGCTCTTTTTACTATCTCTATAATTTTTCTTTTTTCCAGAATGTTAGATTATACTTTTTATCAAAGGATAAGTAATAAAATTGTGCTATTTGAAGGTTAAATAAGTATTATTAGAATACAGCTTTAACCAAAGCAATTGTTTAGGACTTAGACCAATAAAAGCTTTTTTCAGGAAGAGTATTTTATCACTGGTATTATTTAAAATTTTCAGTGCATGGTGATAATAAAAAGGAAATTGGCTTTTGGTTGGGTTATTATTGTTTACAAATTCTGTAGACATGATGCACATCCCCATATTGCCCATATTCAGGCTGATTATTTGGAGAAGGGATGATTATCCAATCTTACACTCTGCAGAGGTAGGTATTGAACAAAAATTTACCAATTCCTTATAGAAAAGTGCCAGATTAAAGCTAAAAAGACTTTCAAAAATTGTGGGATTTGATGTCAGTGAAGTGGAATTTTATCCTACAAATTACCCTAGTTAGATGATCATCTTAGTTATCTAGTGCTGCTGTAACAGAAATACCACAAGCGGGTGGCTTTCAGGAAGGCAAATGCGTTTTCTCACAGTTCAGAAGGCTAGAAGTCTGAATTCAGGCACTTGGTCATAGGTAGAAGTCCTTGCCTATTTCAGTTTCTAATAGCTGGCAATCCTTGGAGTTCCTGAGCTTGTAGATTCTTCTGCCTCCAACGTTATCCAATAGCCTGTCTTCCTCCACTTGTGCTTGCTTACTTCTGTTGCTTCCATTTTGTTGTTGTTAGTTGGTGTTGAGCCAATTCTGATTCATGGTAATCCTGTGTGTGCAGAGTAGAACTGCTCCATCAGGTTTTCAAGGCTGTGATTTTCTGGAAGCAGATCTCCAGGCCTGTCTTGCAAGTTGCCTCTGGGCAGTTTCTTATTGCCAACCTTTCAGCTAGTAGTAAAGTGCTTAATCATTTGTGCTACCCAGGGATTACTGTGTTTAGGTTACTCTTTATATCACTCAGAAGTGACTAGGCTTAGAACATACCCTACACGGATATGACCTCATTAACATAGCAAAGAAAACCCTATTTTCAAACATGATTTCATTCACAGGACCCCATGGGGTCAGGACTCCAATATATATGTATTTGGGAGACACAATTCAATCCATAACAATGATTAATATATTGATGGTCATTTTAAACAATTGTCAAGCTTAATTTGCTAAGTGGAGAGAATATTAATATACATGTATGGATGACATGTGGGTGACAATAAGAAATATTTGTTAAATGAGCACCAAGAGGAAAAAGAGCTTAGATAAAGCCAACACAAAAGAAAGAGAAAGATATCTTTGGAAGACAAAGCAGATATGCATTCTTCCCAATCCACATATGTTCAAGAAATGGGAGATGATCCGTGTGTGTATGAGGAGAGATATAATTCATAAGAATCTGGTCTTAGCATGCATTTGGATTACAACAGGTAACAAGGTACATGCTTTTAATTTTTTGTCTCCACAAATGTGTGTATGGCTGAACATTTTCACCATAAGAAAACCTACTCTGTTTGCCTTTTTTCTTCTTGAGTTGTATTTAAATAGCATGTTCATATTTTATGACCTCTAGTCAAAAGGGAATTTAAGTTGCTTTGTCTTTTCACATTATTTTGGGGCATTTTACACTCAGGGCTGCAAATTGTATACTTAAAATCTTTTATTGGAAAAGATGTCCTCCTTTGTTTATGAGTGCGTCGACAATCATAGAAACGGGCAGTCCAATCCCAAAAGGAGTGTGCTGACCAGGGTGTGTAATTTGTCTCACATGCCCCAGATAGAGTCAAAACATTGGTAATTTAAGCCTGAATAGATGGAGTTCTCCAACTGTTTTCCATAACAGAGCCTCAGAGAGAAGTTCTGAATATGCTCTCAAATTCCATAACAACTTGAATGATGATGATTCCAAGTCCATATTGTAGAGAATAAAATTTTATTAATAATCCCCACAATCTTTTAAAGCCAACCCACAAATGTTTTCTTCATGATGTACTGTCTCAACAACAGGACAAAAGACTGATTTTCCAGTCTTTTCCAATTATATCAACATGAGTATAATCTGGGTCAAAAAAATGCACACACAACTTACACTTGCACACCCCATGCCTCTTTAGAATGTGATATTTGTTTTTCTTTAGAAAGTATATTGAACCCAATTCTCTCCTTGTGTAAAAGGCACGTAAATCCAGCCACAAGGGCAAAGGTATTATAAACACATTGATATTTATACTCCAATTTTCCTCCTCTTATTTAAAGTTCTTTTGTGATTCTCCTAGATAGAAACTAGTAAGGCAAAGTGGCTTTCTGTCTTTCTAGATTGAAGCAAAATAAGAAGTAAAATGGAATTTAAAACAAAAGAACAATAAGTAAGTGAATAGTCAACTTTGGTTAGAGTATACTTACTCAGTGACTGTGTTCTACAAACTATGTGAATAGGGCACTGTCAAGATCTCATCATTCAACCAGTAGCCCCACAGTTAGCTAGACTTACAATGGAACTTCCTCTCCAAGTGGATTATCAAAATATCCCTTTAACCACTTACAGTATCCTTCCACAGCTCACTTTATGCATTGCCCCCATCAATCCATCCTGTGACTGATAAGCCTCGCCAAGCTTCAATTGGTTGAAATATCTAAAATCCAATGGGGTTTGTGTGTTCAGTAGATAACTAGATAAATTGGATAAATGATCGAAACATCCAGAATATCTCATGAAAGTGATGTATGTACACACACAAAAACTTCACATACAAATTCTAGAGGTTCACAGATAGCTAAAGCCCCTCCATGGATCCCAGTTTGAGATTGTCTGCTCTAGAGAACACATTATGAATGTTTGGTTACTCTCAGGAGGAGTATAGCGTCTCATACTGTAGTTCCACTTACAGGTAACTTGACTGCACCTAGCCTCAAGCAGGTGACCTCATATGTCCTTTAACACTCTGATAAAAACACATAAATGTGTATTGTCTTTTAAAACATCTTCTTTCACTATAAAATAACATTTATTTTTTAGAAAATCCTCTACTCCTAGTTTTTTTTTTTCTTTCCCTGCATGTTGCTGTTCCTTCAAGAACAAAAGACTCTTTACGAATTTAATGGATTATCTGGACACCAGCATCCTCAGAAGCATAGCGTCACCAGGGTCACATGAAAACAAACACAAACCAGTAAGGGAACTGAACTGTGAAAACCAAACATCCTTTAATCTGCTCTAAAATCCAGGTGATTCCCAGAGCACCTAATAAGTAACCATGCACTAGTTATAAGTGAAAAGGACAAGCCCATGTTGGAACAATTGGGAAATGTTTATTTTTTTATCTTGTTAACTATATTTTTGGTTTTCATCTCACTTATTCTGAATCAAAAGTTAAAATGCTTTATATGGAGTGCAAGTGGGTCCAATATGTAAAAAACACACGAGTTACTTCTAACATCATTTATAATTTGTGAGTCTGCTTGTTTTGAAATAATCATTTCTGCCCAAAACCTGCAGCCAGCTCCAATGACATTTTTATGCATGATCCCTTGGACTGGTTGGTTCATGGTATCTGTTTCATTTCATATAGCTGAAATAGTCAAAAACCTGAATCCCGTGTATATTTCTTATGCAACATTTCTTTTATGGCTAATGTTGAAAAAATGCTGGCTCTCTCGTAGAGTCTGTGCTGAGCACTTTAATTGCATCAACACTTTAATATTCACGACAACACTACGAAGTGTCCAGTGTGCTCCCCACGGTAAGCTGAGTCACGGTGGAGCTGGGATTTGAAGCAAGTCCTCTGAACTCGAGGATTTACCCTTGAGCTCTTACTCTTCATCTATCATGTGTGACATGGGGTAAATCATTAACCTTGAATTATCTAAATGTCCGTCTTTCCCACATCGTTTCCCACCTTGCTTGGGCAAGGTGTTAGAGTGAATAATAAGAGAAACAGTCTCTGTTTGAAAGGCCAAGAATCCAAATTATTCATCGCTATCTACTGTCACAGGCCACAAACGGTGCAGCATAATCAGAATGGGTCTCTTCAAACTCTAAGCTTCCAGGGCTGGCTGGTAGCTATTCTATTTCTTTATATTATTCCAGGGTCTTTTCCTTTGATTTACAAAGTGACTTCTTTGACAAGGGTTACACAAGGAAGCCCCCATCTATTCAAATGAGCTTCTTTTATCTCAATGAATGGTGATGAGAGAGAAATGCACCAAAGAACTAATGGAAGATTAGTTGGTGATGCCAACATTTAAGAAGAAAATCACTCCACCAAGGAGTTAAATCCTGAAGTTTCTCAGTTAAACTACTTGCTTATGCTGATAAGTGTAAGGAAAAAGGCAGATAAATCTTGCTCATATTTTTTTTTTAACAGTTTGTGAAATAATTAAAGTGGAAGTTAATTCTTCTATGCCTTTTTGTAAATATAAAATGTAGGAATGATTTTAGCAGAGGAAATATAATGAAAAACATTAAAATAGTTTATAACCTCACCATCATATAATATAAACTGACTATGATACTTATACATGCATTTATGTGTATCTTTGGATGCATAGGCTTAGAATAGGTAAACAAGACAGAAGGGCAATACGTGAAGAGAGAGGGGCTCTTTTCTCACACCCCCAAATCTTCTTCTCAAAAGACCTCCACCATTAATCATTTCTTGTCATTACTTCTAGAAAAATATTTTATTTGAAGTATATCCTTTTTTATTTACACAATAAGAATGAAACGCCTCAGTTTTCTGTTCCTGAGTGTTTTTGTTTATTAATATGTCGAACTTTTTTCCAAATTAAGACATACAAATCTATCTCAATCTTTTAAACGCCTGTTTATTATTCCTTCATATGGGTATCTCATAATTAAATAGTGTCATATTGGTGGGCATTTAGGTTGCTTGGAGATTTTTTTTTTCCCCTTAGCAAACAATCCTGCAGAGAATATCCTTCACATCTATCTTTAAACAATTTAGTAGATGAGTTCTTAAGAGTGACGTTGTTGTATGCGTTTAAAAATCTGATACATATTGTCAAATCACCTTACAAAACGGTGAAATATGTTTTCCACCAAGAATATAAGGGATTTCCTATTTCCCTAACAACTTGCTAGCATTGAACATTATAATTTAAGGTTTCATTCTGATACATGAAAAGATAGTATCTTAATTGTTTTAATTTCCATTAATATAATAATGCCACTGAGCATCCTTTAACAGTTTTATTATTGTGCTATAGATGAAGGGTTACAGAGCAAATTAGTTTCTTATTAAACAATTAATACACGTTGTTTTGTGACACTGATTGTCAACCCCGTGACATGTCAACACTCTCCCCTTCTCCACCTTGCGTTCCCCATTTCCATTCGTCCAGCTTTCCTGTCCCCTCCTGCCTTTTCGTCCTTGCCCCTTGGCTGGTGTGCCCATTTAGTCTCATATATGTGGTTGAGTTATGTGTATTATTGTTTGATTTATGGACCTGTCTAATCTTGGCTGAAGGGTGAACCTCAGGAGTGACTTCAGTACTGAGTTAAGAGGTTGTCCGGGGGCCATACTGTAGGGGTTTTTCCAGTCTCTGTCAGACCAGTAAGTTTCTTCTTTTTTTGTGAGTTTGAATTTTGTTCTAGATTTTCTCCAGTTCTGTCTGCTAATCTCTAGTGTGATTCCTGTCAGAGCAGTAGGTGGTGGTAGCTGGGCATCATCTAGTTGTGCTGGATTCATTCGGTGGAGGCTGTGGTGGTTGTGGTTCATTAGTCCTTTGGACTAATCTTTCCCTTGTGTCTTTGGTTTTCTTCATTCTTACTTGCTCCAGATAGGGTGGAACTAGTGGAGTATCTTAGATGGCCACTCGCAAGCTTTTAAGAACCCAGACACTACTCACCAAAGCAGGATGTAGAACATTCTCTTTATAAACTATGTTATGCCAAATTGAACTAGATGTCCCCTGAGACCATGGTCCCCAGCCCTCAGCCCAGTAATTCAAGTCCCTCAGGGAGTTTGGATGTGTCTATGAAGCTTCCATGACCTTACCTTAGTCAAGTTGTGCTGACTTCCCCAGTAATGTTAACATAGTTTTTGACATTGTGTGTATCTTTGTTCTGTGAAGTACCTTCTCACATTTCACCATTTTTCCCTGTTATATTGTTCATCTTTTTCTTATTGATATTTATGGGCCCTTTGTAAATTAAGGAAAATGATCCTTTCTCAGATGTGTTGCTAATATTTTTCCAGTTTATCATTTGCTTTTGACTTTTCATTTTTCTTACCATGTGCAAGGTATTAATCTTTTATTTGTTGTATAATCAAATAAACCAATATCTTACTTTATGGCTACTAGGTTTCATGTTCTGCATAGGAAAAACCCTCCCCATTGCAAGATAAATAAATTGCATTTTTAATAGAACTCTTATAATTTCTTTTTTTCCTATTTAAACTTTTGAACAATTTGGAATTCATATTGGTTTAAGCCAGTGTTTCTCAAATGTTAGCATGCATCAGAATCACCAGGAGGACTTGTTAAGACAGATTGCCTAGCTCCAACCCTAGAGCTTCTGATTTAGCTGGTCTGGAGTGAGATTTGAGATTGCTGCTGGTTTGGGGACCCCTGGTTTAAGAAATGAGAAGAGATTCAGATTACATTGTTCCAAACAGAAGCCTGTTATCCACATACCAATCAGTGAGTTCGTCTTCAATCATTCTTTACCCCACTGGTTTGCAAAACCATCTTTAGAGTTGTTATGGTTAGAATTATGTCTCCCCAAAAATGTGTGTATCAGTTTGGCTGGGCCATGATTCCCAGAATTGTGTGGTTGGCCTCCATTTTGTGATTGTAATTTTATGCTAAAGAAGATTAGGGTGAGATTGTAACACCACCCTTACCCAGGTCACATCCCTGATCCAATGTAAAGGGAGTTTCCCTGGGGTGTGGTCTGCACCACCTTTTATCTCTCAAGAGATAAAAGGAAAGGGAAGCAAGCAGAGAGTTGGGGACCTCATACCATCAAGAAAGCAGTGCCAAGAGCAGAGTGCATCCTTTGGACCAGGGTCCCTGCGCAGAGAAGCTCCTAGTCCACGGGAACACTGAAGAGAAGAAGGCTGACAGAGAGAAAAAGCCTTCCCCTGGAGCTGATGCCCTGAATTTGGACTTTTAGCCTACTTTCACTGTGAAGAAATAAATTTCTCTTTGTTAAAGCCATCCACTTGTGGTATTTCTGTTGTAGTAGCACCAGATGACTAAGACAAGAGTCAACCAAAATCCCCTATATATTAGAATTTACTTCAGCCTCTATTCTGTTCCATTCAGCTACTTTTTATTTCTACAGCTCCAAAATGCTTTAATATGTTCACACAATGTAGCTTTAATATTTTAGTATGTCAGATGTCAACTCACTGATTGGTATGTGGATAACAGACTGCCATTTGGAACAGTGTAATCTGAATCTCCCCTCATTTCTTAATTTTCCACTTTCCTTGCTTCTTTGCCTTGCAGGATCATGTTCCTCTTTCTGTTGGACACAAGGTCTAGGAAACTAAGAAACTGGCTCTGCCAGTGCTGTGGGCTCTGCCCTCCACCAACACCTGTCAAACACTGGGTAACTGAAAAAATGACAAGTGTCTATTACATTAGTAATTCCAGATCAATGCTAACAAATTTTGTAATAAGGGGCATCGTGAGCTATCTCCCCCCTTATAATTGTATTCTTGAGTTCCATAGAAATAATTCTAATTTTTCAATATGAAAAAATCAGGCTAACTTTGCTTGAAATACACATTTTTATCCTGCTAAGAATTTGGTTCTCTATTTTTAGTCAGCTAAGATTTTTTTTTTTTTTAATTAATCAGCACTGGATTTCAAATGTAGACAAACATCTGATTAACATATATTGAGAAGATTGTATGTTTGTTTTCAACTGACCTGTTAATATTATATATTACATTAACAGATTTTCTATTATTGAGTCATTCTTGTATTTTTATGATAAACTCCTGACAATCCTAATGAATTATTCTTCTCATATACTGTTGACTTCCATATTTCTATCTGAAAATGTTACGTTAAAAATGGGGCCGGGCCAAGATGGCGGAGTAGTCAGATGCTTCCGGTGGACACTCTTACAACAAAGACATGAAAAAACAAGTTAATTGATTATATATGACAATCTAGGAGCCTGAACATCAAAGGCAAAGTTGAGGATCTGGAATGAGCAGCAAGGGGAGGGAGAGATGGTTCAGAAGAAGTGAAGGGTTGCCAGACCTGACAGGGTGAGAGCCTGAGCCCTTCAGGCCTGATCAGCTCATGGGTGAGTGGTGAGGCAGGCAAGCAGTGATGCTTGGGAGGTGCGTTTTCCATACCAGGAGAGATCCAGTGGCAGAGAGTCTACACAGCCACCTAGAACCAGTGAGAAGCAGCCCTCAATCGGTGAAAGATAACTACTTGCATATGGCCTACTTCATGGATCAAAATCACCCCGCTTAGGGAAAAACCTTTTGCCCATTTATCTCTCTGCTCCCTGCCCTGCACTGGGTCCTGGACCAGCCTCAGCAATTGCCGAGTCCCCTGGGCTGGAAGTAGAATCTGTCACACACCCGGAGCCATTCTTCTAGCCTTGGAGAGTGAACAAATTAACAAACAGGAAAAAATAAACTGCCAGCTCCCCTAAGCCAGGAACCCAGGGTAGGCACAGCTCCTTTGCCTAGGCACAGGCATAAGGGAATCCGTGGGCTTTGAGTGCCTTTTCCCATGCACAGAATTGTGCGGGCCTGTTTCAACAGCGTAGGCCCTCATTACCACAATACAACAGGATGTATAGCTGAAGTCTAACTTCAACTGTTTCAGCTGTGAAGTGGCAGGTTCATGACATTGGACACTGCTCTGCCCATTAAGCAGGGTCTTCACCTACCCACATCAGGGGCCTGAGGACTGGTGGCTCCACCCACACCATCTAGCCACCTGCAATAGTGGCCCAAGAATAAAAGGTGCCCCCCAGTCCTTACAGCCAATAGCCCTGGGTGCTCAAAGTCCGGCTGCAAAACCCACCCACCTACGGGCTATAGGGAACAGGGACATGCCTTCCTCCTGGACACACAGGGGTGGCCGTCAGCCCCCTGCCTTGCTCAGAGTGTGCCCCCTTGCTGCAGCCAGATGCCTTTGCCCACACCAATCACCCAAGCCTGTCTAGGACTGTAGGTGAGAGCCTACACCACACACTTGGTGACTATCTACCTGGGCACCTGGGCTGAATCCATACAGGACTAGTGGGCGGACTCCTGAGCTCACATACCTAGTAATAGATCTAAGCACTTGGTGACAAGACATTAGAGCTTCAAAGGTGCCAATAACAAAACTACCTCATACGAGCAGCCTATTTGGGCATATCAAAACAAAACAAGAAGCTAGGACACAGTAAACAAACATAAAATAAATAAATATAATAACTTACTGATGGCTCGGAGACAATAGTCAATATCAAATCACGTAAAGAGGCAATCCATGATGGCTTCAGCAAGCTCCCAAAACAAAGAATCTAGAAATTTTCCAGAGGGGGAAAATTTCTTGGAATTACCAGAGGCAGACTACAAAAGATTAATATACAGAACTCTTCAAGAAATTAGGAAGGAAATTAAGCAAAACGTGGAACACGCAATAGAGGAAATTAAAAAGATTAGAGAAGAGCATAATGACAAATTTAACAGGTTGCAAGAATCCATAGAGAGACAGCAATCAGAAATCCAGAAGATTAACAATAAAATTTCAGAATTAGATAACTCAATAGAAAGTCATAGGAGCAGAACCGACGCAATGGAAGTCAGAATTAGTGTCACTGATGATAAAGCACTTGACACCTACTTATCTGAGGAAAAATCAGAAAAAAGGATTAAAGAAAAAGAAGAAACCCTAAGAATTATGTGGGACTCTAACAAGAGGAATAACATACAAGTGATTGGAGTACCAGAATGGGAGGGATAACAGAAAATACAGAGAGAACTGTTGAAGATTTTTTGGCAGAAAACTTCTCTGATATCCTGAAAGGTGAGAAGATATCTACCCAAGATGCTCATCGAACACCACATAAGGTAAATCCTGAGAGAAAGTCACCAAGACATATTATAATCAAACTTGCCAAAACCAAAGATAAAGAGAAAATTTTAGGAGTGGCTAGGGAGAAACGAAAAGTCATCTACAAAGGAGAGTCAATAAGAATAAACTTGGAAAACTCAGCAGAAACCATGCAGGCAAGAAGGCAATGGGATGACATCTATAAAGCCTTGAAGGAAAAAAACCTGCCAGCCAAGCATTATATATCCAGTAAAACTGTCTCTGAAATATGATGGTGAGATTAGGGCATTTCCAGACAAACAGAAGTTTTCAGAATTTGCAAAAACCAAACCAGAATTACAAGAAATACCAAAGGGAGTCCTTTGGTTAGAAAATCAGTAACATCATTTAACAACCCAAGATTAGAACACAGGACAGAGAAACCAGACATCAACCCTGATAGGGAAGTCACAAAAGTAAATCAAAGCTAAAACACTGTAAATAAGGAAACAGATGTCATATGTAAAACATGAAAACATTAAAACAAAAAAGAGGGACTTAAAAATGTAGACATAGATTTTTCATATGGAGAGGAAGTCAAGGCAATATAAAGATATAAAAGACTGGTATAAACTTAGGAAAATAGGGGTAAATATTAAGGTAGCCACAAGGGAAACTAACAATCCTAAAAGTCAAAATAAAAAAAAAACTAGAAAAATATAAAGATTCAGCAAACAGAAAATCAACAACAATGAAAAAGAAAATAAGAAAAACAATTCAGCACAGAAATTTAAGTGAAACAAAGAAACTGTGAACAACACTCAAAAAGACATCAAAATGACAGCACAAAACTCATACTTATCAATAATTACAATGAATGTAAATGGACTAAATGCACCAATACAGAGACAGAGAGTGGCAGACTGGATTAAAAAACACGATCCATCTATATGCTAACTACAAGAGACACATCTTAGACTTAAAGACACAAACAAACTAAAACTCAAAGGATGGAAAAAATGCATTAAGCAAACAACACTCAAAAAAGAGCAGGAGTGGCAATACTAATCTCTGACAAAATAGACTTTCAAGTAAAATCTACCACAAAGGATAAGGAAGGACACTATATAATGATTAAAGGGCCAATACACCAGGAGGACATAAGTATAATAAGTATTTATGCATCCAATGACAGGGCTCCAAAATACATAAAAGGAACTCTAACAGCATTGAAAAGAGAGATAGATAGTTCCACAACAGTAGTAGGAGACTTCAACACACCACTTTCTGTGAAGGACACAACATCCAGAAAGAAGCTCAGCAAAGATACAGAAGAGCTAAACGCTACAATCATCCAACTCCATCTCATAGACATGTACCAAACACTCCACCCAACAGGAGCCAAGTATACGTTCTTTTCCAGTGCACATGGAATGCTCTCCAGAATACACCACCTATTAGGCCATAAAGCAAGCCTTAACAAAATCCAAAGCATGGAAATATTACAAAGCATCTTTTCTGACCCTAAAGCCATTAAAGTGGAATCAAAAACAGTAAAAGGAAGGAAAAAAAAAAAAAAATCAGACACATGGAAACTGAAACATACCTTGCTCAAAAACTACTGGGTTATGGAAGAAATTAAGGATGGAATAAAGAAATCCATAGAATCAAACAAGAATTAAAACATATCCTACCAGAACCTTTGGGACACAGCAAAAGCAGTGCTCACAGGTCAGTTTATAGCAATAAATGCACACATCCAAAAAGAAGAAAGGGCTATAATCAAAACATTAACCCTACAACTGGAACAAGTAGAAAGAGAGCAGCAAAAGAAGCTCTCAGGTTCCAGAAGAAAGGAAATAATAAGAATTAGAGCAGAATTAAATGAAATAGAAAAACAATTGAAAGAGTTAACAAGACCAAAACATGGTTCTTTGAAGACACCAACAAAATTGATAAACCATTGGCCAAACTGACAAAAGAAAAACAGGAGAGGAAGCAAATAACCTGTATAAGAAATGAGATGGGTGATATCACAACAGACCCAACTGAAATTAAAAGAATCATAACAGAATACTATGAAAAACTGTACTCTAACCAATTTGAAAACCTAGAGGAAATGGACAAGTTTCTAGAAACTCACTACCTACCTAAGCTAACACAAACAGAAGTAGAAAAACTAAATAAACCTATTAAAAAAGAAGAGATTGAAAAGGTAATTAAAAAACTCCCAACAAAAATACAGCCCTGGCCTGAATGGCTTTACTGGAGATTTATACCAAACTATCAGAGAAGAGTTAACACCACCACTACTAAAGGTATTTCAGAGCATAGAAAAGGATGGAATACTCCCAAACTCATTCTATAAAGCCAGCATAACCCTGATACCAAAACCAGGTAAAGACATCACAAAAAAAGAAAACTACAGACCAATATCCCCCATGAACATTGACGCAAAAATCCTCAACAAAATTCTAGCCAATGGAATTCAGCAACATATCAAAAAAATAATTCACCATGATCACGTAGGATTTCTACCAGGTATGCGGGATGGTTCCAGATCAGAAAAACAATCAATGTAATCCATCACATAAATAAAACAAAAAACAAGAACCACATGATCTTATCAATTGATCCAGAATAGGCGTTTGACAAAGTCCAACACGCATTCATGATAAAAATACTCAACAAAATAGGAATAGAAGGTTAATTCCTCAACATAATTAAGGGCATTTATACAAAGCCAATAGCCAACATCATCCTAAATCAAGAGACTTTAAAAGCATTCCCCTTGAGAATGGTAACCAGACAAGGATGCCCTTTATCATTACTCTTATTCAACATTGTGCTGGAGGTCCTAGCCAGAGCAATTAGGCTAGAAAAAGCAATAAAGGGCGTCCAAATTGGTAGGGAAGTCAAAGTATCTCTATTTGCAGATGATATGATCTTGTACACAGAAAGCCCCTAATATACAATTTCAGCAAAGTATCAAGATACAAGATAAACATACAAAAATCAGTCGGATTCCTCTACACCAACAAAGGGAACTTCGAACGGGAAATCACCAAATCAATACCATTTACAATAGCCCCCAAGAAGATAAAATACTTAGGAATAAACCTAACCAGAGACGTAAAAGACCTACACAATGAAAACTACAAGACACTACTACAAGGAACCGAAAGAGACCTGCATAAGTGGAAAAATATAACTTGCTCATGGATAGGTTAGACTAAACATTCTGAAAATGTCTCTTCTATCCAAAGCAATCTACAGATACAATGTAATCCCGTTCCAAATTCCACTGGCATTTTTTAATGAGATGGAGAAACAGATCACCACCTTCATAAGGAAAGGGAAGAGGCCCCAAATAAGTACACCATTAGTCAAAAAGAAGAACAAAGTGGGAGGCCTCACACTACCTGATTTTAGAAACTATTATACCACCATGTTAGTCAGAACATCCTGGTACTGGTAACAAAACAGATACATACACCAATGGAACAGAATTGAGAATCCAGATGTAAATTCATCCACCTATGAGCAGCAGATATTTGACAAAGGCCCAAAATCCATTTTTGGGGAAAAGATAGTCTCTTTAACAAATGGTGCCAGCATAACTGGATATCCATCTGCACAAAACTGAAACAAGACCCATACCTCACACTATGCACAAAAACTAACTCAAAATGGATCAAACACTTAAATATAAAATTGAAAACGATAAAGGTCATGGAAGAAAAAATAGGGACAATGCTAGGAGCCCTAATACATGGCATAAACACAATATGAACCATAAGTAACAATGCACAAGCACCAGAAGACAGACTAGATATCTGTGAGCTCCTGAAAATCAAACACTTATGCTCAACAAAACACTTCACCAAAAGAGTCAAAAGACTACCTACAGATTGGGAAAAACTTTTGGCTACAACAAATCTGATAAGCGTCTAATCTCTAAAATCTACAAGATACTGCAAAATCTCAACAACAAAAAGACAAATAACCCAATTAAAAAATGGGCAAAGGATGTGAACAGGCACTTCACCAAAGAAGATATTCAGGCAGCTAACAGACACGTGAAGAAATGCTCCCAATCATTAGCCATTAGGGAAATGCAGATCACAACTACAATGCGATATCATCTCACCCCAACATGGCTAGCATTAATCCAAAAAACACAAAATAATAAATGCTGGAGAGGTTGTAGGGAGACTGGAACACTTATACACTGTTGGTGGGAATGTAAAATGGTACAACCACTTTGGAAATCGATTTGGCACTTCTTTACAAAGCTAGAAATAGAAGTACCATAGTATCCAGCTATGCTGCTCTTTGGAATATATCCTAGAAAAATAAGAGCCATCACACGAATAGATATATGCACACCCATGTTCATTGCAGCACTGTTCACAGTAGCAAAAAGATGGAAACAACCTAGGTTCCCATCAAAGGATGAATAGATAAACAAATTATGGTATATCCACACAATGGAATACTACGCAACGGTAAAGAAAAACGATGAAGTCATGAAACATAACATGGAGGAAGCTGGAGGGCATTATGCTGAGTGAATTTAGTCAGTCACAGAAGGACAAATATTGTATAAGACCTCTATTATAAGAACTCAAAAAAAGGTTTAAACACAGAAGAAAACATTCTTTGCTGGTTACGAGGGTGGGGAGAGAGGGTGAGGGTTATTCACTAACTAGATAATAGATAAGAATTATCTTAGTTGAAAGGAAGGACAACACATAATACAGGGGAAGTCAGCACAACTGGACTAAACCAAAGTAAAGAAGTTTCCTGAATACAATCAAACACTTTGAGGGACAGAGTAGCAGGGGTAGAGGTCTGGGGACCATGCTTTCAGGGGACATCTAGGTCAATTGGCATAACAAAGCTTATTAAGAAAATGTTCTGCATCCTACTTTGGTGAGTGGTGTCTGGGGTCTTAAAAACTTGCAAGCGGCCATCTAAAATGCATCAACTGGTCCCATCCCACTTGGAGAAAAGGAGAATGAATAACACCAAAGACACAAGGAAAGTATTAGCCCAAGAGACAGAAAGGGCCACATAAACCAGACACTTCCTCAGCCTGAGACCAGAAGAACTAGATGGTGCCCAGCTACCACCAATGACTGCCCTGACAGGGAACACAACAGAGAGTCCCGGATGGAGCAGGAGAAAGGTGGGGCGCAGAACTCAAATTCTAGTAAGAAGACCAGACTTAATGGTTTGACTGAGACTTGAGGAACCCCAGAAAGCCTGGCCCCTGGATTCTCTATCAGCACAGAAGTAAAACAATTTCTGAGGCCAACTCTTCAGACAGGCATCGGACTGGACTGTGGGACATAAAGTGATACTCGTGAGGAGTGTGCCTTTTAGCTCAAGTAGATACAAGAGACTAAACAGGCAGCTTCTGTCCAGAGGTGAGATGGGAATGCAGAGAGGGTTAGGAGCTGGTTGAATGGACATGGGGTATCAGGGGTGGAAAGGAGGTGTGTGCTGTCACAGTATGGAGAGAGCAATTAGGGTCACATAACAATGTATGTATAAATTTTTGTGTGGGAGACTAACTTGAAATGTAAATTTCATTTGAACTACAACAATCAAAAAAATGAATCTTCATTTGTGAGGCTGGTCAATATTTATCTATGGTATATTTGTCACATGTTATATATATCCTCACTTCACAAGGAAAGTAAGTATAAAGATTCCCTTATTTCCCTGTGAAATGATTCAGTGTCAGAATTATTTTTCGAAACCTTGAAGGAATCTTTGTGTTAAACTGCTTATTTTGAAGTTTTGTTCATAGCAATATTGTGGTCAATTGTGGTTTATTGCTACTTTTGAAGAAAATAATCTATACAATTCAGCATTTAAAAATTATCTTTTAAATAATTTTTTTATGATTCTTTTAATTTCCTCAAGATCAGTGGTCAGTGTTCTGTTTATAACTTCTAATTTTGTACTTGTTTTGTTTTGTTTTGTCTTTACTTAATTAATGTTTTCCAGGATCCATTGCATTTTCATTTCAAAGGACTACTTCTTTACCGATGCTATGTTTCCTATTTTCTAATTAAAAATTTTTTCCTTTATCTTTATTAGGCTCTTCCTTCTCCTTTCTACAAGATTTCATCTTATAGCTGATTTTTAAACCTATCTTCTAGTTTCAGATTCTTAACTGATTCATTTTAATTTGTCAGCTTCCATTATAAATTTTCTTTTTGAGCAAAACTTTAACCCTATCACATATGTTTTGACCTAACAACAACAGCTATGTTTATCAGAGTCTCTGGGTGGTACAAACAGTCAATGAGCTTGGCTGCTAAAAAGTTTGGAGGTTCAAGTCCACCCAGAGGTATCTTGGAAGAAAGGCCTGGTGATCTATTTCAAAAATTCAGTCATTGAAAACTCTGTGGAGTATAGTTGTATTCCGACACACATGGGGTTGCCATGAGTCAGAGTGGACTTGATGGCAACTGTTTTCTTTTAATTTATTTATTTGTTTTTTCTGATAAAAAGTGATTATGTCATGGAGGTGGTGGGGAGGAAACTGCTGTTTAAATATTGGTATATTGCCTTATGTGCATTCCATTCTTTTTGGGGGAAAAGACTTACTCAGTCCTTCAAGTTAGCCTAGTCCCTTCAGCATCTCAAGCATCTCTAATTCTTAGCCTTCTGGCTTGGCTCATGCTGCATTTTCCTGCCTAGGACGTTGTCCAGCCTCTTCTGCAACAATCCACCACACTCATTTCCGTGAAAACGAAGTCATGGCATCCCTATGCCAGGCAACCTTCATGATTTACTTTTGCCAATGTAGTATCTACATCTCCCAGGCAAAATATTAATTTGTTTCTCTCAGTGTATATTTTTCAGGTTTGCTTTGTCTTCCCCAACAGTATTTTAAATTTGCTAAGAGCTGAAGCTCTGTATCTTGCTTGTGTGTCCCTTGGTACAATGCAGTCCCTACTGTCATTACTTTTCAAACACTTCTAGAAGAAAAAATATCCAGTGTCTTTTCCTGTGGATTTTGCCCCTTCAGTAGCTACGTGATGATAAGGCTTTGGGAAAATTGTCAAGTGAATCTTTAAAAATACATTATGCATTTAAACATTGCATTTTTACTTACAAACTCTCCCTTTCCTTAAAAAATTTCCCTGTTTTACAACAGGTAAAGGGTACCACCGAGTAAGGTGTTTGCATTCCCTTTTGGCTATCTCAAATGCTTTCAACTGTGATTTGTTTATTTTTTATGCCAAACATTTAATTTGGAGTAAAGGGATATTGTTGACTTTGTCAATTCTTGACCTTGTGGCCCGTGTAGTGTTCATACTGTGAGAGCAGAGGCAGAGAGTTGAGATACGAACATGGAACTTTAATTTAGAGTGCCCTTGTCAGTCTGGATGCATCCTAATTTATACTTTTATTTACTTTATAATATTTATCTCCAAATTAACTTTAAACCTCAGAAATTAGAGGGCTCATTGTGTTTATCTGTTATGTCAAATTTTATCTCTGTCAGTAAAAAAATATCCAAGATTGGTTCAGAAAATTTGGCATTTAAACAGGATCATACTGACTTTCATGGGATTAATAATTCATATATTTTATCGCATTTGGGGCATTTCAGTATGTCCATTATACCTATATTTTCTGTACAGTCAGTAAATTTTGTAGCTTTTAAAACTCATGAAATGAAATACAGGTTTGAAAAGCCATAACAATATCCAATACATTAATATTTATGTAGCTCTTTTCATGACAAACATTCTAAAATTCTCTCCAGTAAAATAAAATGAAATAAAGCAAGAAGAGAATGTCGATGATTACAAGTCAAAAGGTCACCTTAAAAGACAAGGCAAATGAACCTGTTTGGCAAAGTGATTGACTAGTTTACACAAAAGATAGCAATTCCACTTAGGTGACCTCAAGCTCTGGAAACTAGAGGATTAGGAGCAGACTCTCGACAATCAGGAAAGTATTATAATTAACAAGTCAAATTCACACTCAGATAAGGGAGTACTGTTCCTATCAGACAATAAACTACCAGGGCTTCAGCCGATGGACTATTCTCATAACTCTATCAATATGATTTTGCAGTTCTAAATACAAGTAAAGGCAAATAAACTGATAAAATGCAGTCATAAAAGCATCTTTAATTTATTTGGGGTATTATTTTCTTCACACATCACAGAAACAAATTATTGTTATAAATTATGCTGATTTCTTTCTATGATGAGGTCATTCATGAGTGAAAGATAAATCTGGAGGACAAATACCCTTTAATGAATACCTACTGCTTTTCTAATTGTAGGTTATCTCCACCTAATTTCTTTTTAAAATGAATGGTTCTATGGGAAGATGTTCTTCAATTTAAGATGTTTTTAGTTCTAATTTGAATAGAAATGATTAAAAAAAGGAAAAAATGCGTGGTTGCTGCTAATGTACACAGCCATACACAAACTTGAATGGAAGAGTCTAGAAAGTCATACAATCCTGAAATACCATTGCTAGAACATTTCAAAGTATCAAAGTTATTCAGATGACTATCACTATCTATTTATGCTTTTTAAGGTTTGACGTCATCACCTTGTAATAAAATTTAGTCTGGTGGGTTAATGAGTTTCGCCTCTAATCTAGGAAGCCCTGGAAAAAGGTGACCACTAACCATTTATTTTAGCTACACATGTATTTATCTTAAAAGGAAGAATTAGGAATGAGGAATAGCTGCTAGTGATCATCACCCTTTATGATTTTGTCATATCCCATTAAGGATCAGTGTTTTTCTGATATAATTGCACATCGTAGCAATACAACCTATTGGCTTCATTATCTCCCTCTCCTGGTGGCCAACATTTCTAAATGAAAAGAATATTAAGATAAAACATACTTTCCTAATTAAAATAAGACTTGGTTCCTCATATATTGTCCTTGCAATGATTCCCTGTTCCCTTGAGAATTCCATTGTCTGCCTCTAACACTTCAAAGGCTCCATATGGCTTCTAAGATCGAAGGCACCACAATCTGGCTCCTTCATGACTTTCTAGCCTCATGTCTTATTACTCAGTGACCCCCAGGTATGTTTTAATAATATAACACCTAAGTAGTTCCATAAATCTACCATGCTGTTCCTTTCTTTATCCATCTATTCCTGGTCTGGAATACTTTGCATTACCTTCCTCACTCATCCAACTCCTGTTCTTCTGTAAACTTGACTAAGACATCATCTCTTCCAAAATTATTTTATGACAATTCCTTCCCTTCTTTTGGCTTGCTATAGTTCTTTTGGCTTGCTATAGTGCCCATCCTGGGTATTCTCATAATGCCTTCTGCAGTGGGTAAGGGCTACAGCCGCTAATAAAAAGGTCAGAAGTTCGAATTCACCAACTGCTCCTTGGAAACCCTGTGGGGTTTCTACCCTGTCCTATAGGGTCACTATGAGTCGGATCGACTCGACAGAAGTTTTTTTTTTTTTTAAATAAAATTATTATAGCTAATTGAGTCACAGAATGTGACCTTTGAAAAGTAGAGGCATGGGTTAATTCACCTTGGCAGTCCATACACCAATCAGAGTTTATGATATTTAGTAGAAGCACAACAGTTATTTGCATAACTAAACTATATCACCAGGCAAAGAATTTAACTTGACGTATTTGCTACATAGGAAAAATCATTGCATCAGTGTGTCCTGTCTCTTAACCAACTCATTCTTTTCTTAGAAATGACCACCCTTAACTAATAACATTGCCAGATTTTTGGAAGTAGCCTCTAAAATTTAAAGGAATCCCAGTTTCTACCCTAACAGAGTTTACATTCGAACTTGTAGATAACCCTTGAGGCTATATGAGAATTAAGTTAAGAAGCAAAGAAAAACAAAACAAAAACCTTGGGGACAATAAATCTGTGTGAGATGTTTGAATTTGACTGAAAGATCTGCTAATGCCCTGAAATCAGTCAATTCCGGACAACTTTTTGCTGGGTTATCATAATAATCACTTACAAATCCAGAATGTAGATAAGCTTACTTTCTAAATGGGTAACTCATTATTTACCCTAAACTGTAGGCCTGCTAGCCTACCATCTATTTCTTCTAAAGTTTCTTTCTTGATAATTTATAAGCCTTAGTTTTTTAGGATCCTTCTACAAAAGGAGCGTAGATTTTTGGCACAGGCACTTCATTGCTGTTCTGTATTTTGTACTTTACCACCCTGAAGAGTAATGAGAAGATTATTTGCAGTTTTTATTGACCCCCATGGCCCTTTGATCATGAATAGGAACTGGACATGGGCTAAAACTTTGACTGGTAATGCTGAGACAGAATCTATGTTAACACCATCTGCAGTGTTTTTCAAACCTTGATGCCTGGATCTCTTGAATCCAAATTAGCTGGAATGATTGAATTTGACTGAAAGATTGGCTAATGCCCTGAAATTTGTCAATTCCAGGCAACCTTTTTGCTGGGTTATCATAACCACTTACAAATCCAGAATGTAGTTAAACTTACTTTTTAAATGGGTAACTCATTATTTAAAATTCAGACAGTGGGACCCCACCATGAACTAAAACAATCACAATTTCTGAATGTGAGTTAAGGAATATGCATTTTTATCAAGTGGTTTTTTTTTTTTTTTTTTTTTAAATTACATCACTGATCTAGGAAGGCAGGCTCTGCTGCAATGATAATTATTTTCAGTGGGGGTAAGTTATTTGGACATATATTTATCAACCAATAGTATTTGTTGACAGTTAACTATGTGCCAGATACTGTTTTAGCAGTGGAGGAATACAAAAGTAAAAGAGAATTAAGCAGCTTAGGGTTTAAGGTGGTGTCAGACAACATATAAGTAAACAATTGGATAATTATAAATGAGTTATGCTTGCCCCACCCGTACACTGTAAAATCTTGGAAGCTAAGCAATATTTTTAATGTATATGCCAAAGTTTTAATACCAGACAAGAAATGATCTTCATAGTAGAAAGAATCACATATCAACTCTTCCCAAACTAAGGTGTCATGTTTGTTTAAACAGTCCTTTAGTTTAAAATTAGTGTGTAAAATAATAATGCTGCTCTATGACAGGCTACCTCACCCAGTTGATACCTAGGAATCCAGCTTGCAACTGTTTTATCTTTCTAGGGTGTACCAGGAAAGTATATTGCTCAAAGTTCTAGACTTCAGATGGATGCTTTCTAGAGATTTGATTTATCTTTTAAAGGCTAAGGTAGATAGTTTGGTTTTAGGTGCTTTAAAAGTTTCACAGATTTGCATTACAGTTCTTTTTTGAGACATAGAACTCGGAACTCTAGTGCTTTGTTTTCTGTGTGTTATAGCAACCTCCCTTCCCTAGAAGACCCATTGCCTTGCTGGTGGGTTCCCCCTTATATACCTTCAGAGTAAGTGTGGTGTGGCTTTCCATATTGACACTTGCCGCTGTTAAACAACTCAGTTTTCATAAAATCTGGCAGCTCAACACCTGGCTTGGCAGGTAGATAAAGTATTTGGCTGCTTACTGAACTGTTATCCGGCACCTCACGTGCTGATTCAAGCAGATCATCTTGACTGCACTGCCACAAGACAGCTATTAAAAACCCAGTTGAGAGACACAATATAACAATATTCTGGATAACGTGAAATATATCATTGGATTAAACCAGATCACCATATTTTATTGACTTACTTGTATTATTGATTTTATTATATTGCCCTTTTGACTTAGGCTGTCAGCTTATGTTGAAGGATGTCATAAGAAAAAACACCGTGGGACTCTGTGACATGCTTACTGTTAGAATTAAGTTGTTGGTTCACTACATGACAGAGTATCTTTCTGATGGTGGTCTGGAGAGAAATTTATCTTTGTGGAAATTTATTTTTGTGGGAAAATACTCCACAGTAATTGATGTATCTTAACCTTATGAACACAGTGAATTACATAACTAGTCATGTCTGCTTGTTCCCACTGACTGATAGAGAGGTAGTGACAAATTTGAATCTCCCTTTACTATGTACCTAGAATTTTATGGCATAATTGTTGTATGCTTATCTCCTGGCATCAACGTATTTTACTAACCTTAACTTTCATTGCCTCAAATTTCTTTTCAACTGAAAATGTAGTTTACTATACTACTCTATGTGTTTCTTCATGAGATGTCCTAAATTATTTCTGGAACAAGGCAGGTTATAGTTTGCTGTTTTTTGTTTTTTTAAGTTACAGAGTGATTATCTTTAAAGATTAAATTGAAAGGTTTCAACTTATTTAAAAAAGAATCCAAGGAATGTCAATAAGAGTGTAGGGGGGATAGGAAATGAGGCGAAAGAAAACTGAGTAAACTTTAGTAAAAGAATAGACTTTGATCAGCTCTGGAAATGGAAGCACAAGCTTACAAAGGGAGTCATGTGGTTGGTTTTGACTCCTCGTACCAGAAGGTAGAAAAGACTTGTAGGAATTGAAAGTAGTTATAGCGAACAGGCCAAGGCTGTACACCTCTGCATGTATCAGAGTTATTATGCACTGAGAAATGGGGCCAGGGCATATATTTTCCATATTTGGTTTTTGTAATATCAGCTGTTCTGTTTTTTTTTACCACAAACTTCATTCCCACAGTTGAGAGTACCAAAGTCAGGCAGAAATGAATTAAGCAATCAACTCCAGTGAGTTTGGTCCAGTTTAGCATGGGATGCTCTGGCTATGGCGGCTGCTATCCTTACAATATTTGGTAATATCCAGGTTGACTAGCTAAACTTTACTACTAATAGGTCATATCCATGGGATAGTCATTTCATATTACTGTAGTGAATCACCATTGAATATTAGAGGTAGGAAATATCTTAAGAACATCCAATCTAATCAATTTATTAACAATTTTTGAAACTAGGGATCAGGCAAGTTATATTATTTGCTCAAGGTTACAATCAATTAGTAGAAGAACCAGAACTAGAAATAAAGTCATTTAATTCAGGACTAGCAATAACTCAGAAGGTCTCAGCTATTATAAGTCCCCTGTTGAGGGTTTTGTACCATTTTCTTTACAGAGGGCAAGTCTTATATCTATTAGATGCCAAAAGCCAGAAAAATAGGTTACTAATATGACTGGTAACTTGTAAATGCTATTTGCAATCTACTCTGTTTCCAGTGCCTGGAGGTGAGGTGGGCTGAAGATGGGATTCGAGAAGAGCCAGTAGAAGCAATTTAAGTATAAATTTTAACAGAATGGCTCCAGTGATTTGAGGTAGCTAATAGAGATAAACATGTAGGTGATCTATGCTTGCTTGTTAAGTGCACATTGAAATAATTATCTTGATAATCTAGGTAAAGGAACACATTTTTGCTTAAAATCAAGGTAAGTGAGTCTAATTGGGTTTTGAAGATTTTACTATCTAAATGATTCTCTCATTTTTTAAAATTTCTTTTTGCTAATATAGATGAAGCAATAGTTATTAAACTTTTGAAGTTACAGATTAAGGTACTTTGTGCTTATAGAGCAAATTGTGATTGAAAGCTTAGAATTTAAGGAATTTGTTCATTATAAGCAATCCTTCTGGAGACCTCATTTGAGGACGATAGTGCTCCTTCAACATAGGAATTTCTCTGTTTCATTGTGGATTATTTTAGTTGCTGGTGTTTCTAATCTTCTAGGTAATTGCCTCAACTATATTTATTTTATTTCCATAACCAGGCTATACTTACATGAAGCCCAAAAAATGGACTTGATTATCCCTGGTGTTTGATTCTCAGTTTGTAAAAATTTAGAAGTAACAGTTAAAAATAGTACTACCCTCTTTTGTTCTCATATTTTGGTAATCCTAATGACCTCTCACGTTTTACAAAATGCTTTCTAACACATCTTTTGAATCTAATAACTCAAGCAGGGCAGGTCTAATTACTCCTATTTTACAGCCAGGAAAAGTGAGACTCGAGAAGTAATCTCATATGTTCGAAGTCATTGAGTGAGTCAGGGGTGGACCATGGACCAGAACCCAGGTCCCTTGACCTAGTGGCCTTACCAGTTTCATTTTCACAGCTGTAGTCAGGCCCCATGTGACCTCTTAGCTGAATCTTTGTAAAAGCACTACACCATGCATTTGTATCTCCAGTTGTCCCCCAATCCCTCCTACAATTCCTTTGCTTATTTCCACAGAATAAGCCATTGTAATAATTTTGTAATTATTTTGTAATAATGTTATAATAATCTTTCAATCAAGTAAGCTATTAGTATTAATTTTGAAAATAATTGCCCTGCAGCTTTATTGTTGACTCTACCATGGAAGCCTTTTGGGAATCCACACTCAAATATGCCCAACCTGGGTGTATGGGGAGCTAATACCCTATGGAGAGTACTTTTGACCAATGGGAGATGAAAGCTGTCTTAGTCATCTAGTACTGCTATAACAGAAATACCACAAGTGGATGGCTTTAACAATGAGAAATTTATTCTCTCACAGTCTAGGAGGCTAGAAGTCTGAATTCAGGGTGCCAGCTCCAGGGAACCTCTTTCTCTCTCAGTCAGCTCTGGGGGAAGTTCCTTGTAATCAATCCTCTGGTCAAGGAGCTTCTCAGTGCAGGAACCATGAGTCCTAAGGACACGCTATTCTCCTGGCTCTTGTTTCTTGGTGGTACGAGATCCCCCATCTCTCTGCTCATTTCTGTCTTTTATACCTCAAAAAAGATTGACTTAAGACACAACCTAATCTTGTAGATTGAGTCCTGTCTCATTAACATAACTGCTTCTAATCCTGCTTCATTAACATCATTGAGGGAGGGTTTACAGCACATAGGAAAATCATATCAGATAACAAAATGGTGGACAATCATACAATATTGGGAATCATGGCCTAGCCAAGTTGACACACATTTTTGGGGGACATAAAAATTCTTCCAATTTCCCCCCCTTCCTCCACTCTTTCAGATGGCCCTGAAATGAGATTAGGTCATGAGGATATGCTACCAAGGATGAAAAAAATGGCTGTACTTAGCAGCAGCACCTGTTCCAAAGTGTTTCCAGATATTGGCTCTCCCTCTTTCCTGCTTCACTCCCCTTGGACTCTAACTCTTGCTCCCTAGGAGTTTATGCCCAAATAAAATAATATTGCATGAGCCCTCAATCTCAGGCTCTGCTTTCCAAAAGGCCAGGCTAGAACACAAGATTCATCTTTGTCTCCATACCTTGGTTTAGAGTGACCTCCCCTCCACTCCCACCTACCACTCCTTCCCATTGGTTAAAATCTTACCATTCCTTCAAAATAGAGTTACCATGCTGTTTGTTCTGGGATTTTTTTTTTTTTTTCCTTCCCATAATGTCCTGGCCTCATGTGATTTTTCCTCTTAGAAACCTCCATCCTTACACTCAACAAAGAAACACACCATATGCTACTCTTTCCTATGACAAATAAACCAAAAAAAACCCTTTGCCACTGCGTCGACTCTGACTCATAGCAACCCTATGGGACAGAGTAGAACCGCCCCGTAAGGTTTCCAAGAAGCAGCTGGTGGATTAGAACTGCTGACCTTTTGGTTAGCAGTTGTAGCTCTTAGCCACTGCACCACCAGGTCTCCATGACAAATACTGACAGATAATTTTGTATAAGCTGACCTTCTTGGCTAGTTCATAAACAAGATAAAAACCTTCGTATATTTATCTTTGTATCTCAAATACCTGGCACAAAGTACTCAATGATTATTTCCCAACTTTTCATAATACAGGAAAATTGCTCATTTTGATCAATTTAATCATCCATCTAATCGTCAAAAGATCACTTTGGATGTAGCATGTCTGAAGAAATGTGGCAGTGCAGACCTGCAATAGTCTGGTTATTTATTCTGTGTTGATGTGAGAATAGTTGAGACTTATAAATTATGTACCTCCTTGCTTTATGTTTTCTTTATATTCACAGTATTCACAGTTGGACCAAAACATTTGGAAATCAAAGAGAAGGAGAATATTCAAGGGTTCTAAGCATTTTTATTCTGCACCTTACATCAACTATAATTAATCTAAACTTTTTATTTTTAGTAAAGAAAAAGACTTCTGTGGACTTTGCATATAAGAAGGTAATTCATGGCAACGTTGTGGACACTGTGGGAATAATAATATCTGTGTACTCAAAGCAAGTTTTGATGTACTATACTGAGGAATAGAATTTTTTTTTTTTTTAGCATTAGCATATATAAAATGGACTGAGCAATCATTGTGTGTGTGAGTGAGTGAGTGTGCGCACATGCATTGTTTTTTGGCTGTGAGTAAAATGGATATCAAGAGTATGAAAATTTTAAAATTCTACACCAGTTTTCCTATTACCATATAGATAAGGCTAATCTCAAAGGATCTGTGCTTTCAGAAATATGACTTAATATTAGAAATTAATGAATTAAATTTCTCCAACGTTTAAATCACTTCTTAATAGTAAGACTTACCAAGACGAATTATTTCAGACCATTGGATTTCCATTTAGAACACTTTCTTTTTCATAGCATGTTAGATGGGGAAAAGTGTTTGTATTGTGGTGGAGAGCATCTCTTTTCCCTTACCTTTTGTTTCCCTGTGGAAGGGTCTCAAGGAGAGTTACACCCCAGGTGTTTTGTCACTGCCTTACTCACCCCTCAGAAGGAATGGTTTCTCTGATTGCAGAGTTTGAGAAGAGTTGAGCATGCTTTCTTCAGCTTCTTTTTCTTTTCTCTCTTTGGGAGACAATTGCCTTCAGGATGCACACATTCTTCTCTGGACCTCCATGTTGGAAGTTTTAAATAGAAGGCCCTTCTGTAGTGAGGCCTGTGGTTATTCAAAACAGCCAGGGGCTAGAGTGAGTGAATCTGTGTAATTCAAGGCTGAATCCCACTTACCTAGTTTACTTAAGCCATATAAACCAATACCAGTTTAATCAAAAATAAGCAAAATTTTAAAATTTATGTTTACCTGACTTCTATGACCCTCTCTATTGGTTCTAAATCCAGGCAGTGGAAGAAAGGTAGTTATTTATAGGCTACTTCAAATCCCAGCTGAGCTATCTTCACTTTCCCAAAGGTAGTAGTGAAAATGTATCAATGCTATAGGACCAAGAAATGCTTATTTGCCTAAAAGGGAGCTCCACTAATTGCAACATCCCACAGTTGAATAAGGAGTGAAATGCTCTCAGCAAGAAATTGCAAATAGTAAGTAACAATACATGTGCATAAGATAATTCATTAATTCTAAAATTAGTTCATTTTCTATGTGGGTATGCAGTGATAAAGTTTAAAATGTTAATGCTTCTCTCAAGACAAACAAAAACATGTTCCTTTTGTGATTAGATAGATTCAGCATAGTTAAAAAGACAAGTTAGGTTGTATTGGAAAGCAAAAAGTCTAATGCTGTTAGTTAAATCTGTAACCTTCATTGTTTAAAGTGATGTGAATTCATTTTCAGACTAAACATTCAGCATTGCCCTCTAGCAAACAGTTCTGGAGATGAAAGGTATCATTTATAAACTGGTCCCATTTGCCTTTAAAGGCTCAGATTCCCACATCCATTCGTTTCCCCAGCTCTCCCTGACATCTGTTTGAAGCTAAAAGATCATTCAGCTTAAAACAGTATCCTTTAAATGTTAGAAATATTTTCTAGAATGATATATATATTTTTTCTTTTTTATGATATTAAGATTATAATTTTCTTGTCGAATGGTAGCTAGGAGTGTTTCTACTCTAAACGTTTGCTTTTTTAGAAAATAACATAAATCCAAGGTTTTTTAATAAACTTTTTGCTACGGTCCTTAGAAAACTCTTTAAAATATATTCCAGAACTATATGTGCAATTTTACCAAAAAGTAGGCAATGTTACAATATACATTAGATGCTTGAACATTGCAAGCACTGAATATTTGACAAACACCTTTCATCTTACGGCTTTTTTGGTCAGGAACACATAATACGGAAATTGCTTTTATACTCATTTTCTGCCCACTCTCAGACACATACATATACACTCATGATTAAAAGCTCTTGAAAAGACATCATTCAAATAGCCCCCTGGCAGGATAAACTAGCTCTGAACTTTTGAGTGTTTTACCATGAGAGATAACTTACACTTGATTGCTTCATAATAAAAAAGACATACTTTGCATATATATTGATTATTGACCCCTATACATGAGTCATTTCCCATTTAAAAAAAATTGTGTAACTTTTATCTTTTGAGGGGTTTATTTTCCTTTTTGCTCCTTTCCTCATCAATCCCTGTGCTTCAACTGAATGTTATAGGTGAAAACCACTTCCCCGGACAGAATCAAACGGAGCAAGAAGACTGTTAGATTAAACCACAGTTTCTCTCCTGTCAACCATAGATCATCCACCTCATTTTTTTTTATTAACATGGAAAGAATGAACATTTGACCTTTGCCTCGAACTTATCAGGGAAGGAAGGAGAATGGTCTCTCATCTAGCCATGTCATTTATGTGATTTTGTAAAAGATCTTGTTTCCCGAGCTATCTTGATCTGTGGGGCTTTTTGATCACTGGCTTAGAAACTATTCCTGCACTCTCATTTGGAGAATAAATTGCTCATGGGCTACACCCACAACTTTGAGAGAGAAGAAAGAAAATTGACTAAGCTTATGAATTGGACACATGAAAATGAACAGATGTGAGCAGGAGGAGATTGAGGTAATCTCCTCCTCAAATATAAGGCATTGAATAATGAAGAGAACCTCCTCACCTCTAGGAGATTCTCATGTGGCCATGGTTGCAGTGATTCTGTTCCTTCAGTCATGGGTCTGCCGAATATGAAATTGTTTTGGTATGTCGATCTGAAAGGCCTCAAAAGATTACTCTGGAGTTATCAAATGGAGGTCAGAAACAAGGCAGTAGGGTCAGCCACCTTTGGAAAAACAAGATTTGAGAGGAGTACAGTTCTGAGTGTGATAATTCAACAGAATTGGGAATGAGGAGGGTCCCAGTGTTGGAATATAGACACTGCCTATCAAAATGGAAGAGAGCAGTTGGGGAGAAGTGAGCTTGGGCTGCTTCAGGCAGCATTCCTCATTTCTCATGTTTTCATCACTATTAAAATGCATTCCCCGGTCTTTCACTGTGCAAAAATGATTTCGGTCAAAATGCATTGAAAATGCAACAGAATAAGTAGAAGAAATACCAGTTTTCTGCTTGTAGCTCCACACAGATTTAGAATTTATTTTGCTGAAAGTTAGTATATAAAATCCCCTTAGAATGAATCTCCTGCATTTCAAGTGGCCTCTTTCTTAAGGAATGTCTTTTGAAGTTGAGTTTAACTGCAATGGAAACACATCATGAAAACACAGTAGAAATTAGAATGGTTATTACTCTGCATCACTTCATGTGTTCCTATAGCAACCCCTCCAATTTTACCTGTCCCTTATTGACCAGACATATTTTTAGTGACTGCTCACAGCAGAATAAAAAATGAAGAAGAAAAAAAAAATGGGAGGTGGGGTGGGAGTTAAAGCCATTCTTTGTTCTTTTATCTATCACAAGTGAACTGACTATAAATGGCCCCATGCCTTGAAGTAAGTGTCATGGATTTTTCTTTCCTTGCATTAGTGAATCTGAGGTCTAGGAAGTCCATAAGAACAATCAGGCTCATATTCTTACCCAAAGTATTTGAATTCTTAAACAAAGGTAGGCCTATGACTATGTGTATTTGCCAGTGCGGGCTGTATTTACCCAACCTATGCATGAAGCAACAGCACTGTCAAGAGAAATGTAAATATTAATGAAGGATGTTTCTCAGGAAAGGCTATTCAGTGAGTCCTCTTTATCTGTCAAAACTGACTCAATCAGTACACATGTTCTGGACAGACAGAATGTTTATAAAGCCATAATTTGACATTTATCTGACAATTTTTGTATTCCTATCCCATGGCTTTCTTTATTAAGCTGAGGAATTTCAATACCCCGTTGGTGATTCTGTGGAGAAATTAAACATATAATCTCTTTCACATTTTTCAAATGAAAATGAAGATAAAGTAGGATGTATAGCTAGTGATCCTTTCAAGGGTAACTTGAATATTAATTGTAAACACTGGCTTAAGTTAAAAAAATAGAGATAAATCCTATTTATAGTATTTGACCCTCTTCTGCTAAGATATAAAACAATCATATTATAAAACGGCATAATTAAATTAATTGTGATATAACATGATATATATATGAAGATATGACTGGGTTATAGTCCCCAAAATACTAACAGGTGACGAGGTTGCTTTTTTCTTCTCTGTGCTTTTTTTTCCCCCAAAAACAAATTTATAAAAAGAAATTTTAAAAAAATGCTTTGTTTTCAAAACATGAAATAGAGCTATTTTAGAAGAATAAACCGTAGATAATATATGCACAGTCAAACACACTCACACATACACACATACTCCATAAGTTAAACAATTCTCAAGAACAGAAGGAAACTAGCATTTATTGATGTCTGCCGTGTGCCTGCTAAACACGAATACAATCACACATTTATAAACTCAACCATATTATGTTTAGTTTATATCTGTGTTAGGAGTTATTATTGCCTCCCAACATCAGGCTTATTAAGCAATTTCAGTATACATTCAGAATGTGTAGATTAGTTAAAATCCTAAAATGTGTCACAGAGTTTTTAAAAGAATATAAACGTCAAGGGAAAAATTGAATTTAGAAACAGAAGACACAAGGAGTCAAAAGCAGCAGAGAAGCAAGTATGAGGCTGCATGAAAGTGGATCTCTATCTCTTTTCCAGAAACATCTAGAGGGTCAGGGAGAACCACAGCCAATGAAAATGTCTATTGCTATGAAAAAGCCCAGTCAAGTTAATGGAACCCTTATACTATCACCTCTTTCAAATGTAGTCAGTCCCTGTTTTAGTTTGTAAAGAGACTCCTGATAACAAGAAAACAGCCCAAGCTTACGCAAATATGGGCTGTAGCAAGAATCTAAGAGGTCCCCAATAACAGTCCCTTTCATTCCTATTCTTCCAAATTTTTCTCCCTTGTCAACATCCACAATCCTACCAGGTAATTAATGTCCACCATTTATGTGATCACAGAATTTTCTATTTCAGCCTTCATTCTTCTCAAAATGTAATTAGTTCAGCAAAGATAATAATTTAACTTGATGTTTATGACATCTATCTGAGAGCAAGTGTTACTGAAGGAACTGGAGAAAATCTAAATGTCCTGGCTAATCTTTTTATATCTCATACATAACTTAGCATCACATTTATCATATTGTATTGTAATTTTGTATTTATTTACTAATATAGTCTCCAAATATAGCAATGATCTTGGAGTTGGAAATTGCTAGGTGCTTAAAAGTGTTTTGTTTTTAAAGATTATGTATGTCAGAAGCTATGAAAAGGGGAGAAGGGTGGTACCCAGTCAGGAGTTATTTGATTCCCAGAAACAGAATAGAGAGATGTAGTAGATATCTGTTACTTTTTGGTTTTCTCAACATCTGTTCCATCCAGGAGATTTCCTTTCCTTAGCTGGTGGGACTGACACACAGCTTCACCTTCACTATTAAAGTGTTTAGCAACAATGCTAGACTCTCTGGAGTGTGCTATCCCTCTGCAATCATTGATTGGGTCAAGTGTGGTAAATTGACTCCAGATAAACCAATCAAAAGTTCTTTTTGAGGGATTGACATGGACACTGGAATTTAAGGTTCTTTCTCCAGAGATCAAGACCATTAAAAATCATTAAATATTATCATTGCTGCCACCTTGGAGAGAGCTTATCTGAGAATGAAGGCTGCAAAAAAAAAAAAAAAAAAAGAAGAAGAAGAAAAGAAAAGGAGAGCTAAGGGAAGAGAGAGAATTACATATATTTCCTAATGATATCATTAAATTCCTGGATCTACCCACACTTGAAGATAGATGTACCAGAGATATTCTGGAAATACAAGTCTATGTATCATTTTTGTTTGTTTGTTTTGTTTGAGTAGGGCCTATCACTTATAACCTAAAATGCCTGGAGTAACACAAAGGGTACCATGAAGTTTTACAAAAATCCAGGCATAAGAAGCAAGGTACAGTTGAGTGACACAAAAGAGCTGGAGTCAAGCCTACTTTATTCCGTGTGGAGCTAGTAGTCTCTTACTTCTGCTTCTTTTTGAAAAGCAGCTTCATTTTTCTTCCTTACTATGCACACCAGCTCTCTATGTATACCTGTGGGTTCTCTGCTGTTGCATAAAAGTGGCTTATACATAGAGTGAGGGCTAGGATTACTATGTAGCTTCTTGCCTCAACTTCCATTTGACTTTCAGTTCAAGGAGACGCTATCATTTACTTTTTTTTTTTTTTTAATTGTGCTTTGGTGAAACCTTACAGAGCAAATTCGTTTCTCATTCAACAATTTATAAACAAATTGTTATGTGACATTGGTTGAATTCCCATGATGTGTCAACGCTCTCCCCTTCCACACCCCAATTCCCTGTTTCCATCCGTCCATTTTTTCTTTACATTCCTGCCTTCTTGTCGTTGCTTTTGGGTGGGTGTTGCCCTTTTGGTCTGTTATACCTGATTGAACTAAGAAGCATGTTCCTCACATGCATTATTGTTTGTTTTATAGACCTGTTGTTACCCTAATACTCCACAGCATGTTTTTTCCTTTTCAAAATGGGCGATCGAGAGCTTGGCATAACTAATGCCATGATGAATCCGTAAGTTTTTTTCTGCCTGCCTTCTCCTTCTGCATACCTTGTTAATGACTTTGTTTTGCTCTGTCCAGCCACCTGTGACTTACGACTCTCCACAGGAAGATTAGAGCCAAAGTGTCTGGCATGTATACCTTTAGCCTGATAAGGAGATGTCTGACATGTATCTCTTCAGTCTGATAAAGAGCCCTTGTAATTACCTTGTAATGCATAACTCATCTGGCCATGCCATCTGCGGGCTACAAAGATACTTCTAACCTTTGTAAAAATCATGTATAGGCTCTAATGTAAAAATGCCTTTTGGGACTCCATAGAGACAGCCTGTGCTGTTGCTGGACTTCCCAGTGGTGACCACCTCCTAAATAAGCTTTCTCTCTCTTTCTGACTTGGAGTATGTTTTATTAGCTCAACTGCTCCAGGGTACGGACGCTATTCAGGTAACACTGTCTATCTTTGGCTGAAGGGTGAACTTCAGGAGTGGCTTTAGTTCTAAGTTAAAAAGGTATCCAGGGGTCATAGTCTGGTGGGTTCTTCCAGTCTCTGTCAAACAATTAAGTCTGGTCTTTTTTTTTTTTTTTTTTTTGTGAATTTGAAATTTGTTCTACATTTTTCTGCCACTCTGTCTGGGACCCTGTATTGTGATCTCTTGCAGAGCAGTTGGTGGTGGTAACCAGACATCATCTAGTTCTTCTGGTTAGGCTGGTGGAGGCTGTGGTACTTGTGGTCCATTAGTACTTTGGGCTAATTATTTCCCTTGTGTCTTTGATTTTCTTCATTCTCCGTTGTTCCTGATGGAATGAGGCCAGTAGATGTATCTTAGATGGCCGCTCACAAGCTTTTAAGACCCCAGACGCTATTCACCATATCATTTACTTAGTAATATTCTATGTATCCACTACCATCTTTCTTAAACACTCTTCCAGTGTCTCAATTCTAAACTCCCAGGAAAGAGAATCTATTTATATCAACCAGAATCTGCTGAGATGTCCCAGGTCCTACCCCTACTTCCCTTCCCATCCAAATTAACTGTTGCATGGGTGGGGTCAGATGGTATGTTGTCTTAAATGGTAAATTCACTCCTAGAGTAACAGAGACAGGGCAACCTAAAGAAGGTAGCATGTAGAGAAGGAAATAATTAGCATCTAAGATATGGATACCACTACTAATAATGACAATAATAGCTTTACCCACATATCAGACGTATGTTACACATTTCTCAGTACTTCTTTCTGCCGCATCTGCCTCCCATGCCCATAGTCAATTTTTTTTTTTTGCCTCCGTTGTTGCTGCAAATGACTTGATAACTCTGTCTTTATTTGCCTTTTCTGGGCACAACTGAAAAGCCATTCCACATGGCCTGGAATCTGACTTCCCAAATACCTTCTGAAGCTGCTGGATGATACAGCCTGGAAGCATGGGAGTCAACACACTTTGAGACCAAATTTGACCAATGGAAGACAAGATAGGCAGGGAACCAGAACACGTTTCCTTTCTGTTCTTTCTCTGTAGAACTGTTCCAAGATACAGTTTTTATTTTTTTTCTTTCAGCTTGCCAGGAAGATATTTGCATTCTGTGTTCACCTACCAAAAAATTGACTATGTCTCCTTTCAGCTTGTCTTGAAGCATTGGCCGGTGAGGTAGGTAACACACCATTTCTCATTTGCCTCCCATCGTTCCTGTATTCAGTGCCCTTTCCCTCACTTTTGCTTATTGGGATTGCTTTTCCCAAAATAAGGCATTAGCATTTAGTCTCATCTTATATTCTATTTTCTAGATAACCTACTTAATATTAGTTGAGCACGTTGTATCACCAGTATTGTGCTATGCAATATTCATCATAACCCTATGAGGTGGTTGTTAATATTATCTGCATTTCAAATGACCTGGGTCAGTCAAAGTTCCAACAGGAAACAGTGCTACTCTCACATTAGGATGATTCAGAGGTTCACTTACAAAGGAACTATTTACAATTGAATAGGATATGGAAACAAAATTTAGTGCAGGACTCTGATAATAGCAGAGGAATTTTTACTACTCCTAGACCTGAAGGTATGAAGGGAGCAAGCAGTTACCAGAAATTGGAAGGATAGAGATGTGTAGAGAATGTTACTTTGGGAGGTACAATGGCCCTTGATCAATGAACACAAGGGAATAAACGCCCTAACATCACACTCCTGCCACACCCTGCTCTTTTGTCTCAGATTCCTCTTTTACAAACCCAAGCCAGAGTCTGAATGCCATGGAATCCTGAGATGCAGCCTATACAGATCAGCATCCCAGGACAGACAGTAGGGTGGACAAGGGTGGAAAGGTGGATCTGGAGAGTCAAACAGAATTAATCCAACAGAATGAAGCAACAGAAATGCAGAAAAATATAGAATTTGCCCAAGATCACACAGCTGATTAAAGTTTTGGTTTGTTTTTTAGTTTACAAAACTGCCTCGTACAAGTCCTGCTGGAAAGGGACTAATTTATATCTAGGAAGCAATCTATATTATCTGGCATGATGCACCTTTTCAGGTCAAAAGGATGCATATTAACAGCCAGTTCTCCAGTTAGCTCTACAAGTCTTTTACTGTATTTTCTCTATACATCCTATAGTGAAACATCATTAGGCTATGTGGTCACAAAGAAGAATTAAAAAAAAAAAAAAAAAATCATTGCTATCGAGTCCATTCTAACTCAGCAACCCTATAGGGCATAATAGAACTGCCCCATAGTGTTTCTAAGGCTGTAAATCTTTACAGAAGCAGACTGCCAAGTCTTTCTCCTGCGGAGTGGTTTGTGGGTTGAAACAGCTGACCTTCCAGTTGGCAGCCAAGTGCTTTAACCACTGTGCCACGAGGGATCCTTAAAGAAGAAAAAGGTCTACCCAAACTCCTAATAACATGATTATTTCTCCATTAACAGAAGAAGTTTGTTTCTCCCTTTAAAACTTAAGTTCAGCAGTTGTTAGATACAATAAGAATAAAATTAAAATATTTAACAGTAAGTTTAACTATTACATTTGTAATTATTGCCCAGATAAATTATACTTCAGAATTAACAATATGAAACATGGTGGATTTGTGATTATATTTAGTTTTACATATGTATTTTTAATGTTTATGCTCCCTGGAACTCAACTTCACCCCTTTCCTCTTCGCAACATTGAAATATGCTTGGCCCACTCATTTACCTTTCAAGGGAATTATTTCTTTGCTACGGGCCATACCGCCTACATCCTCGTCTCTTATCCCCTCACACAAATTTTGCCTACAGTTAAATTTAATTCTCCCTAAAGTTTTTTTCTTTTTTCCCCCACATTGCAGTCCTCTTCCACTTCAAGTAATCTTATTTTCACATTTTAGTTACATCTCCTATCTCTCTAAAACAATCCTTAAAGAGTTTTGACTCCTGGAGCACATATTAGCATAATATTGCCCCATAGCCCTTTAGTACCCAGCTTTGAAATACATGCATTGTGTGTGCCATTGTAATTAAATGACAAAGCAATAGTTCCCCCTAAGGGACTAGGCTGAGGTGATTTAACATTATGGAAGTTTTACACTTGTCTATAATTATGCTGAGATATATCTGCATTATTAACATGCTATTTCAATTCGTAGAAATAGAATATTGCAAATGTAGATCACCTAGAATCCCTTTACCTTCCAGATTAGGAAACAGTTACCCAATCAAGTAAGGTGACCATTTAAAGGTGACACAGTTAGTGATTGCTCTGGAACCTTTTCTTCTTTTAGATTTTTTGATAATCGAAGAAAATGTGTAATGAATTGCAATAGCTTAATATCCTAAAGTGCCAGAAGCATAAGTCACACTGTGCTCAGTGACTAAGGTGTGGATGTTGCTACAGAACTCTCTGAAGTTTCTAAAGCCAACATCTTCAGGAATTGCTGCACCAGGAATAGATTTTTTTATATATATATATATATATATATATATATATATATATATATATATATATTCTTCACCAAATACCCATTTAAAAGAATTGTTCTGGAGAATTAACCTAAATATATCTCTTCTCTTCTTATACTTGTAGAATAAGTAACAGATAATAAACATAAGGCAGGAAATTTATTGCCTTCTAATTTAATGTTTCTCCTGAATCCAAGTGTCGAAAACAGCAGCGTGGGGATAAATGGCCCACTTTCATATTCTTCAGGGATCCCTGGTGGTGCAGTGGTTAAAGCGATGGACTGCTAACCGAAAAGGTCAGCGGGAAACCACCAGCCGCTCTTGGGAGAAAGATGTGGAAGTTGGCTTCCGCAGAGATTTACAGCCTTGGAAACTCTGGGGTTCCTATGAGTATGAATGGACTCGATGGCAGTGGGGTTTGGTTCATGTTCTTCAATCCCAGCAATAGAAAGAGGTTTATAGGAGGAAGGTTTTTATTGCAGGACACATTCAAAGTCCGTCCAACATTTTCTCCTGGAATGCAATCCATGGTTCTGCCAAATTCTGTACCTCATGATATAGCAGCAAGGGTTGGGTGGAATCAAGTACCTGACTTGTTTGAGAATGTCATTATTTCTCTTTCATCTTCTTAGCATGTGATAAGAACTGGTTTTTATTTGGAAATATTCAGAACAAATGAAAAAATAACAGAAATATGAAAGGGTAGAAAAGCTTACTTCAATTTGATCAGTATTGTAACTGATTTTCTCTATTTTCAAGACTTTATTGATTTATTCGGAACTAAAGTCCGGTCTTTTCTTGTAATGTTTGTGAAATAATAAGCACAAAAATAAAATCGAATTGCCGACTTCGTATTAGTTTTACAAGTAAGCTATCTTTTCAATATAAATACACATAATATGCTAATTTTATAAGCAAAACAGTGTTATATGTTTTGTGTTCCAGTTTCCATTGAGTTGATCCTGAGTCATGGCAACCCCGTGTGTGTCAGTGTGTCAGAGTAGAGCTATGTTCCATAGTTGTCTTTTTTTTTTCCTTTGCTTGCTCTTACTTTTTAAAATTTTTTAAAAATTTTATTGTGGTGAAAATATAAATAATAAAACATATGCCATTTCATCAATTTCTACATGTACAGTTCAGTAACATTGATTGCATTCTTCAAGTTGTGCAACCATTCCTGCTATCTTCATAAGGTTTGTTGAAGTAGACGGCCAGGACTTTAACCTCTAATCTTCCAGTTAGCAACCAAACACATTAACCATTTGCACCAACCGGGGACTTCATGTCATGTGTTACCATGTGTTAATGATTGCTGTGTCTACTTCTTACCTCTTTTCTCAGAGAATCAAGTAAACTGGCTTTGGCTGATTATATCATCTGGTGGCCAAGTGAATTTTATAAACCTGTGTGTTTCTTAACATTTCCTTCCCTTTCACATTGCTGGCCCTCCCTCTTCCCCTATCCCAACTCTTTCAGGTTTCAAGGCTCACAGCTAGATTAAGCTCATTCCAGACTGTACTTCTCTCATGTTGTTCTTTATATTCTCTTTTTTTTCTTGCTTGTTGGATAGTCTCTGAGTGGGCCATATGTTTTCTTGAGGTCTCCCTGATTTTGCTAAATCGCTCTCTCTTTTCTCTGAACTGGGATAAGACTCTTGGTATTAAGCATAGCACTTTTCAAAACACTGTTTGAACAATTTGAAGAAAATACCATTAATTTATTCCCCAGACATTTGTATTCAGTACATACACAGTTCCAATCCTCAAGGATTTTAGAGTATACCTTCCTCATTAAAGAAAACTTGAGGTCAGAGATTTTTATGCATTTGTCTCAGTGATGTCCTCTGTGGATCAGAATTGTTTGGACAGCAATGGGTTTGTTTGCTTGTTTGTTTTTGTTTCATCAGTGATTTGTGTAAAACAGGTACTCCACCGAATTGTCGAGTTATTAAGCTTTATAGTGTCATATAATTGGCTCTTTAAGCTAATACAGTGTCTCTTGTCTTATAAAGAGTGATAAAAAGATAAATTGTGTATGTATGTGTTTGTGTGATTCCTTTTTGGGGATGTTTATCTGTAAATATTTGAGGCAAAATTTGTATTTCTTTATAAATTCAAATTTTTGTATATGTTTACATCTTAGGTCTTGTCTTCTTCCAAATCATTCATTCAACGTTATCTATCTCGGTAGAATTTAAAAAAAAACAAAAACAAAAACAAAAGCATATTCTTTGAAAATAGAGATCTCTGGTTCAATTTCTGACTTCTTCTGTCAGAGAAACTTATTTCTGTCTCTTATTATTCTGAATAATATTGAGCAAGTTACTTAAGTTCTCTGAGTCTTAGTTTCCTCATATATAATGAATAATACTGCTGTTTTCTCCAAAGTTGATAATAAACTGAGATGATACATTTAAACTGCTTAATTTATAGATGTGTACAATAAACTAGAATTTATTTTTATACTGCAGACAAAGTCTATGCCAATTATTTAGAGTAGGGGTTGGCAAGTGTTTGTGGTAAAGGGCTTTGGTGGCTATGCAGTTTCTGTTGCAACGATTCAACTCTGCTGTTGTAGCATAAAAGCAGCTATAGACAATATATAAACACATAAGCATGACTGTGCTCCAATAAAAATTTATTCACAAAAGCAGGTAGTAGGCCAAATTTAGTCTGATGACCCCTGGTTTAGTATATTGCATCTACATTTTGCTATTGTATACTTATGTGTCTCAGTCTCACTTATATTTTTGCTGTTAGATCTTTTTACTCAGGAACACGTGTATCTCTTCAATATTTACATCTATTTTAATAAAACTTTGTAATTTTTCTATTAATGCTATTCAGTCTCTTGTTATGTTTAGTATAGTACCTTATACTTTTGTTGCTATACACAGTTATATATTTTATTTAATAATATTTTTACACTCTCTGTGGTTGCTGTATAGGAATGCAGTTGATTGCTATGTATTATTCTTATATCCAGCAACCTTGCCAATCAATCATTTTACTTCTGAAGATTTCTGTATAGAGCACATAGGGTTTTTGACAATTATGTGTCTTTCTTACCAATCCTTATACCTTACACTTTGGAGTTGACATACTAGTCCTAGACTACATGCTTTCAGTCTCTTACGTGAGGAAGAAGAATCTTCTGACTTCTTTACTTCTTTCAAGGCTCACGCTTACTGTAGCTGAAAACAATTCTTAGCATAAATGAAACTATTGGCTCTGCTATGGGTGTGTAAGAATGTGCCACAAGGTGAGCTTTGATTTATCAGAAATTCAAGTGCCAGAATCTTTGGAGAAAGGCAATTGTCTTTTTGCTTGGGTTGTTTAGCTGATAGAATATAAACCTAGAGATGTGGTAGCCATGACTTCTGCGGGCCTAAACTTGTGTGTGAGAGATGCCAGCACAGAAGGGTGCAGAGCCAAGGGAAAAGAGAAATAGATTCATGACAACCTGATGGGTGACCCACACTGTTTAGTTATGCAAGCCAATAAACTGCATATTTTGACTAAATTAGTTCAACTTGTATTATTGTCACTTATGCCAGAAAGAATCCTGACTAAATAATTTGCAGGCCTAACTCATCTTTCTGAGCAAAGTTCTGATCCTTATTTAATATCTCTTCACTTTCTCTGGAATGTCTGACACTTCATCCCTCTGGCTTCACCCACGGAGCTGCCTACCCAGCTTAGGCCTAACTTTATCACCCAAGTCAACGGTCACATCTTGCTCGGCAAGGCCAACTCGTAGCCACCAGTGCCCCAGAGCCCACTGAATATTCAGCATTACAATATTATCATCATCAGTTCTCTTTATATATCTATCCTCTATGAACAAGAAATCTTTTTCAAAAGGGCAGTAATAAAATATCCATTTCCATTTTATATACTCCATGAATTAAATAGTTTGTTAATCTATTCATTTCTTCTACTAAACCAAGAAACCCTTGAGGTCACCCATATATTACCATACATTATCTTTGTAGTCTTAGGACTTAGGGCTGTCTTGGGTACCTAGGAGATAGGCAATATTTATTGAGTTGAAATTACTGGTGACTGTTCAATAACTGTTCTAGAAAGATAACTAATTTGCATATGAGACTCTTTTACCCTCATTATCATTAAAACAATTCTACCTTGTAGACAGAATAAAAATTAATTTTGAGGTTCACTTTCTATTGGCAAGAAATGAGCCCTTCCCAGTTAAAATGTTGTGTAAACCTAGTTGGTAATGCACCAATGTTTTAATTCAGCTTCCAAGAGAACATTTTGTCACAGCAAAAGTTGGTCACATCATTCTCCTGTGCCTTTATGTTTTTTCTCTCAGTGAGTGGAATACTTGAGATTTAAATTCTGGCTGAAAATTGGAATCATTTAATTGTGAGCATGTTGTAAACACAAAAGCAAGAACAGAACACAACTCAAAGGAAACCAGGTTTTCTCTCAGAATTTACCCAGGAGTTTTGTTTTTGTTTTTCCTCCTGTAGCTTTAGAGAAATGGCAAATTGCCTATCATCTGTTTCTCTACTTTTATGTGCCAGAAAGATTAGGTGATCAAGGAACAGTGAAACACAATGTGGAAGCATACACCTATTACTGTGATTATCTTTTAAAGTAGAGCCTTTCTACAAACCAAAATAGGTTTGACTGGCAAGTCACAGATTTAATAAAAAAACACAACCCTAGCACATTTACCTTCTCACCTTTTCCTGAGTGTTTGTTCTGTAACTAATCAGAGATGCGTATGGACTGCTTCGGGTAGTATTTCTGCTATTACCAAGAACTTCCCTCTACTAATTTCACCTTACTTCACTATCCTGTGCAACATTTTAAAGATAACTGACTGAGAAAAGGTAAAACAAGAGAGATTAGGCATAGACACAAAGGAGAAGCTATTGAGTTATCATTGGTTCTAAAAAGTCCCCAATTTTTCCACGTAAGTTACCAAGGTAGGTGAGCACATTATTACTCACTATTACTGAAAGATCTAGATCCACTGAAGAATGTATTGTCTATTGGTTATCAGCCAAGCACTTTAACCACTATGCCACCAGGGTTCCTTAGGTATTCAATAAATGTTTATTGAATAAATGAATCAATTAATGAATAAAATAAAGGATCAACGGATGGGGTTAGCCATTAATTTTTTGTTGTTATTAGGTGCCATCAAGCCAGTTCTGACTCATAGCGACCCTATGTACAACAGAACTGAACACTGCCTGGTCCTGCACAGTCCTCACAATCATTGTTATGGTTAAGCCCATTGTTGCAGCCACGGTGTCAATCCATCTCTTTGAGGGTCTTTTTTGCTGACAGTCTACCAAGCATGATGTCCTTCTCCAGGGACTCATCCCTCCTGACAACATGTCCAAACTATGTGAGACATAGTCTCGCCATCCTTGCTTCTAAGGAGCACTCTGGCTGTACTTCTTCCAAGACAGATTTGTTCATTCCTTTGGCAGTCCATAGTATATACAATATTCTCCGCCAATACCACAATTCAAAGTATCAATTCTTCTTCAGTCTTCCTTATTTATTGTCCAGCTTTCACATGCATAGAGGTGATTGAAAACACCATGGCTTGGGTCAGGTGCACCCTAGTCTTCAAGGTGACATCTTTGTTTTTCAACACTTTACAGATGTCTTTTGCAGCAGATTTGCCCAATACAATGCATCTTTTGATTTCTTGACTGCTGCTTCCATGGGTGTTGATTGTGGATACAAGTAAAATGAAATCCAAGACAACTTGAAACTTTTCCACATTTATTGTGATGTTACTTATTGGTCCATTTGTGAGGATTTTTGTTTTCTTGATGTTGAGGTATAATCCATACTGAAGGCTGTGGTCTTCGATCGTCATTGCTAAGTGCTTCAAGTCCTCTTCACTTTCAGCAAACAATGTTGTGTCATCTGCATAATGGAGGTTGTTAATGAGTCTTCCTCTAATCCTCATGCTCCATTCTTCTTCCCATGGTTCAGCTTCTTGGATTATTTGCTCAGCATACAGAATGAATAGGTATGGTGAAATGATACAACCCTGATGCACACCTTTCCTGACTTTAAACAACACAGTATCCCCTAGTTCTGTCTGAACAACTGCCTCTTGATCCATGTACAGTTTCCTCATGAGCACAATTAAGTGTTCTGAACTCCCATTCTCTACAATGTTATCCATAATTTGTTATGGTCAACACAGTTGAATGATGTTCCATAGTCAATAAAAAACACAGGTAAACATCTTCCTGTTATTCTCTGCTTTCAGCCAGGATCCATCTGACATCAGCAATGATATCACTGGTTCTCCATACTCTTCCGAATCCGGCTTGAATTTCTGGCAGTTCCTTGTCAATATACAGCTGCAGCCACTTTTGAATGATCTTCAGCAAAATTTTACTTGTGTGTGATATTAATGACATGGTTCAATAATTTCTGTATTTGGTAGGATCAGTTTACTTGGGAATAGGCTTAAATATGGATCTCTTCCAGTCAGTTGGCCAGGTAGCTGTCTTCCAAATTTCTTGACATAGACAAGTGAGTACTTCCAACGCTGTAACCATTTGTTGAAACATCTCATTTGGTATTCTGTCAGTTCCTGAAGCCTTGTTTTTCACCAATGCCTTCAACGCAGCTTGGACGTCTTCCTTCAGTACCATTGGTTCCCGCTCATGTGGTACCTTCTGAAATGGTGGAACATCAACCAATTCTCTTTGGTATAGCGACTCTGCGTATTCCTTCCATCTTCTTTTGATGCTTCCTGAGTTGTTGAATATTTTCCCCATAGAATCCTTCACTATTGCAACTCAAGGCTTGAATTTTTTCACCAATTCTTTCAGCTGGAAAAATGCAGAGTGTGTTCTTTCCTTTTCGTTTTCCATCTCCAGGTCTTTGCACATGTCATTATAATACTTTATCTTCTCGAGCCACCCTTTGAAATCTTCTGTTCAACTCTTTTACTTCATCATTTCTTCCTTTTGCTTTAGTGACTCGATGTTCAAGAGCAAGTTTCAGAGTCTGTTCTGACAACCATCTAAGTCTTTTCTTTCTTTCCTGTCTTTTTAACCACCTCTTGCTTTCTTCATGTATGATGTACTTGATGTAATCCCACAACTCATCTGGTCTTTGGTCATTAGTGTTCAATGACTCAAATCTATTCTTGCGATGGTCTCCAAATTCAGATAGGATATACTAAAGGTCGTACTTTGACTCTCGTGGACTTGTTCTAATTTTCTTCAGTTTCAACTTGAACTTGCATATGAGCAATTGATAGTCTGTTCCACAGTCGGCCCCTGGCCTTGTTCTGATTGATGATGATATTGAGCTTTTCCGTTGTCTCTTCCCACAGAAGTAGTCAATTTGATTCCTGTGTATTCCATCTGGTGAGGTCCACATGTATAGTTGCCGTTTATGTTGGTGAAAAAAAGGTATTTGAAGTGAAGAGTTGTTGGTCTTGCAAATTCTGTCATACGATCTGCAACATCTTTTCTATCACCAAGGCCATATTTTCCAACTACCAGTCCTTCTTTGTTTCCAGCTTTCATATTCCAATCTCCAGTAATTATCAATCCATCTTGATTGCATGTTCAATCAATTTCAGACTGTAAAGTTGGTAAAATCTTCAGTTTCTTCATCTTTGGCCTTAGTGGTTGGTGCTTAAATTTTAATAATAGTCATAATAACTGGTCTTCCTTGTAGTCGTATGGATAGTATCCTATCACTGACAGCATTGTACTTCAAGATAGATCTTGAAATAATCTTTTTGACGATGAATGCAGCACCATTCTTCTTCAAGTTGTTGTTGCCATCATAGTAGACCATATGATTGTCTGATACAAAATGGCCAATACCAGATGTGGGGCCAAGATGGTGAAGTAGTCAGATACTTCTGGTGTTCCCTCTTACAACAAAGAATCAAAAAAAAAGTGACTCAATTATGTATGACAATCTAGGAGCCCTGAACATCAAAGGCAAAGTTGAGGAATTGGACTGAGTGGCAGCGGGAGGGAGAGATGGTTCGGAAGCATTGAAGTGTTGCCAGACTTGACCCAGCAGGAGCCGCAGCCCTTCAACTCAGATCAGCTCGGGGTGCGTGGTGAGGCAGGCAAGCAGTGGCACTTGGGAGGCGTCTTCCACACTGGGAGAGACCCAGAAGCACAGAGTCTACTTGGCCATCCAGAACCAGTGAGAAGCAGCCCTCAATCGGCAAAAGATAAGTATTTGCCTCTGGCCTACCGAATGGATCAAAAACATCCCCCTTAGGGAAAAACCTCTCTCCCATTTACTTCCCTGCTCTGCACTGGGTTCTAAACAACTTCAGTGATTCCTGATTGCCTAGTCCCCCTGGGCTGGAAGTAGGAACCGTCACGCACACTGAGCCATTCTCCTGGCCTTGGAAAGGGAATCAATTAACAAAAGGGAGAAAAAAATAATCTGCTGGCTCCCCTAAGCCAAGAACTCAGTGTAGGCACAGCTCCTTTGCCTAGGCACAGGCATAAGGGATCCATGGACTTTGAGTGCCTTTCCCCCTGCATAGACTTGTGTGGGCCCATTTCAACAGTGTAGGCCCTCATTACCGCAGTACAACAGGATATATACCTGAAGTATAACTTCAGCTGTTTCAGCTGTGAAGTGGCAGGTTCATGACATTTGACCCTGCTCTCCCCATTAAGCAGGGTCTTCACCTACCCACATCAGTGGCCTGAGGACTGGTGGCTCCACCCACACCACCTAGCCACCTGCTACAGGGGCCCAAGAATAAGAGGTGCCCCCCCCCCCAAGTCCTTACAGCCAACTGCACTGGGTTCTTATAGTCCAGCTGCAAAACCCATCCACCTACATGTTCTAGGGACAGGGACACACTTTCCTTCTGGACACTCGGGGTTGGCCCTCAGCTCCCTGCCTTGCTAACAGTGTGTCCCCCAGCTGCAGCCAGATGCCTGTGCCTACACCAACCACCCATGCTTATTTAGGACTGTAGGTGAGAGCTTGCACCACAGACTTGGTGGCTGTCTACCTGGAGACCTGGGCTGAACCCATAAGGAGGAGTGGGCGGACTCCTGGGCTCACATACCTAGTAAAAGACCTAACCACCTGGTGATAGGACATTGCCACTTCAAAGGTGTCAATAATCAAATTAGCTCACATGAGCAGCCTATTTAGGTATATCAGAACAAACAAGAAGCTAGGATACAGTAAGCAAACATAAAATAAATAAATATGATAACTTATTGATGGCTTAGAGACAACAGTCAATATCAAATCATGTAAAGAGGCAGGACATGATGGCTTCAGCAAGGTCCCAAAATAAATAATCTAGAAATTTTCTGGAGGAAGAAAATTTCTTGGAATTACTGGAGGCAGGATACAAAAGATTAATATACAGAACTCTTCACAATATCGGGTAGGAAATTATGCAAAATGCAGAACACACAATAGAGGAACTTAAAAAGATTAGAGAAGAGCATAATGACAAATTTGACAGGTTGCAAGAAGCCATAGAGAGGCAGCGATCAGAAATCCAGAAGATTAACAATAAAACTGCAGAATTAGACAACTCAATAGGAAGTCACAGGAGCAGAATTGAGGCAATGGAAGTCAGAATTAGTGAGACTGAAGATAAAGCACTTGACACCAACTTATTTGAGGAAAAGTCAGACAAAAGGATTTTAAAAAATGAAGAAACTCTAAGAATTATGTGGGATTCTATCAAGAGGAATAACCTACGAGTGTTTGGAGTACCAGAACAGGGGCGGGGGATAACAGAAAATACAGAGAGAATTGTTGAAGATTTATTGGCAGAAAATTTCCCTGTTATCATGAAAGATGAGAAGATATCTATCCAAGATGCTCATCAAACCCCACATAAGGTAGATCCCAAAAGAAAGTCACCAATACATATTATAATCAAACTTGCCAAAACCAAAGGTAAACAGAGATATGCTGGGATAAAGGAAAAGTCCTCTACAAAGGAGAGTCAGTAAGAGTAAGCCTGTACTACTCAGCAGAAACCATGCAGGCGGGAAGGCAATGGGATGACATATATAAAGCCTTGAAGAAAAACAATTTCCAGCCAAGAATTATATATCCAGCAAAACTGTCTCTCAGATATGATGGTGAAATCAGGGCATTTCCAGATAAACTGAAGTTTAGGGAATTTGAAAAACCAAACCAAAATTACAAGAAATACTAAAAGGAGTCCTCTGGTTAGAAAATCAGTTACATCAGACAACAGCCCAAGACTAGAACACAAGACAGAGCAACCAGATATCAACCCAGATAGGAAAGTCACAAAAATAAATCAAAGCTAAAACACTGAACATAAGGAAGCAGAGATGTCAATATGTAAAAGATGACAACATTAAAACAAAAAAAGAGGACCTAAAAAATGTAGACACAGATTTTTCCTATGGAAAGGAAGTCAAGGCAATATAAAGAAGTAAAAGACTGGTATAAACCTAGAAAAATAGGGGTAAATATTAAAGTATCCACAAAGGAAGCTAACACTCCTACACGTCAAAATAAAGAACAAGAAAAATATAAAGACTCAGCAAATACAAAATCAACAACAATGAAAAAGATGAAAATAAAATTCCTAAAGAAAAATGACTCAGCATAGAATATTAAGTGGAACAAAGAAACTAGCAACAAAACACACACACACAAAAATCAAAATGACAGCACTAAACTCATACCTGTCAATAAATATGCTTAATATAAAGGGACTAAATGCACCAAAAAGAGGCAGGAAGTGGCAGATTACATAAAACAACACAATCCGTCTATATGCTGTCTACAAGAGACACATCTTAGACTTAAAGACACAAACAAACTAAAACTCAAAGGATGGAGAAAAAATATATTAAGCAAACAACACTCAAAAAAGAGCAGGAGTGGCAATATTAATCTCTGACAAAATAGACTTTCAAGTAAAATCTACCACAAAGGATAATGAAGGACACTATATAATGATAAACGGGTCAATACACCAGGAGGACATAACTGTAATAAATATTTACGCACCCAATGACAGGGCTCCAAAATACATAAAACAAACTCTAACAGCATTGAAAAGAGAGATAGACAGCTCCACAATAGTAGTAAGAGACTTCAACACACCACTTTCAGTGAAGGACGGAACATCCAGAAAGAAGCTCAACAAAGACATGGAAGATCTAAATGTTACAGTCAACCAACTTGATCTCACAGACATATACTGAACATTCCACCCAACAGCAGCCAAGTATACTTTCTTTTCCAATGCACATGGAACATTCTCCAGGATGGACCACATATTAGGCCATAAGCAAGCCTTAACAAAATCCAAAGCATGGAAATATTACAAAGCATCTTTTCTGACCATAAAGCCATAAAAGTTGAAATCAATAACGGAAAAGCCAGGGAAAAAATATTAAACACATGGAAACTGAACAACACTTTGCTCAAAAACTGAGTTAAAGAAGAAATTAAGGATGGAATAAAGAAATTCATAAAATCAAATGAGAATGTAAACATATCCTACCAGAACCTTTGGGACACAGCAAAAGCAGTGCTCAGAGGTCAGTTTATAGCAATAAATGCACACATCCAAAAAGAAGAAATGGCCAAAATCAAAACATTAACCCTACAACTGGAACAGGTAGAAAGAGAGCAGCAAAAGAAGGCATCAGGTGCCAGAAGAAAGGAAATAATAAGAATTAGAGCAGAATTAAATGAAATAGAGAATAGAAAAACAATTGAAAGAGTTAACAAGACCAAAAGCTGGTTCTTTGAAAAGATCAACAAAATTGATAAACCATTGACCAAACTGACAAAAGAAAAACAGGAGAGGATGCAGACAACCTGTGTAAGAAATGAGAAGGGTGATATCACAACAGACCCAACTGAAATTAAAAGAATCATAATAGAATACTATTCAAAAATTGTACTCTAACAAATTTGAAAACCTAGAGGAAATGAACAAATTTCTAGAAACTCACAACCTACCTAAACTAACACAGAGGCAGAACAATTAAATGAACCCATAGCGAAGGAAGAGATTGAAAATGTAGTTAAAATCTCCCAACAAAAAAATCCCTGGCCCAGATGGCTTTACTGGAGAATTCTACCAAACTTTCAGAGAAAAGTTAACACCGCTACTACTAAAGGTATTTCAGAGCATAGAAAATGATGGCATACTCCCAAACTCATTCTATGAAGCAAGCATAACCCTGATATGAAAACCAGGTAAAGACACCACAGAAAAAGAAAATTACAGACCAGTATCCCTCATGAACATTGTTGCAAAAATCCTCAACAAAATTCTAGCCAATAGAATTCAGCAACATATCAAAAAATAATTCACCATGATCAAGTGGGATTTATACCAGCTATGCAGGGATGGTTCCAGATTAGAAAAACAACCAATGTAATCCATCACATAAATAAAACAAAAGACAAGAACCGCACGATCTTATCAGTCAATGCAGAAAAGACATTTGACAAAGTCCAACACCCATTCATGATAAAAACACTCACCGAAATAGGAATAGAAGGGAAATTCCTCAACATAATTAAGGACATTTATACAAAGCCAACAGCCAACATCATCCTAAATGGAGAGACTTTGAAGGCATTCCCCTTGAGAATGGGAACCAGACAAGGATGCCCTTTATCACCACTCTTATTCAACATTGTGCTGGAGGTCCTAGCCAGAGCAATTAGACTAGAAAAAGAAATAAAGAGCATCCAGATTGGTAGGGAAGAAGTCAAAGTATTTCTATTTGCAGATATGATCTTATACACAGAAAACCCCAAAGAATCCACAAGAAAACTACTGGAACTAATAGAAGACTTCAGCAAAATATCAAGATACAAGATAAGCATACAAAAATCAGTTGGATTCCTCTACACCAACGAAGAGAACTGCGAAGAGGAAATCACCAAACCAATACCATTTACAATAGCCTCCAAGAATAAAATACTTAAGAATAAATCTAACCAGAGACGTAAAAGACCTATATAATGAAAACTCCAAGACACTACTGCAAGAAACCAAAAGAGACCTGCGTAAGTAGAAAAACATACCTTGCTCATGGATAGGAAAACTCAATGTTGTGAAAACGTCTATTCTATCCAAAGCAATCTACAGATACAGTGCAATCCCAATCCAAATCCCACTGGCATTTTTTAATTAGATGGAGAAACAAATCACCAACTTCATATGGAAAGGGAAGAGGCCCCAAAAAAGTAAAGCATTACTCAAGAAGAAGAACAAAGTGGGAGGCCTCACACTACCTGTTTTAGAACCTATCATAATGTCATGGTAGTCAAAAAGCCTGGGACTGGTGCAACAACAGAGATATAGACTAATGGAAAAGAATTGAGAATCCAGACATAAATTCATCCACCAAGAGCAGGTGATATTTGACAAAGGCCCAAAGTCTGTTAATTGGGGTAAAGACAGTCTCTTTAACAAATGGTGCTGGCATAACCAGCTATCCATCTGCAAAAAACTGAAACAAGACCCGTATCTCACACCATGCACAAAAACTAACTCAAAATGGATCCAAGACCTAAATATAAAATCAAAAACGATAAAGATCATAGAATAAAAAATAGGGACAATGCTAGGAGCCCAAATACAAGGCATAAACAGAATACAAACTATAATTAACAAGCACATCCACCAGAAGAGAGACTAGATAACTGGGAGCTCCTAAAAATCAAATACTTATGCTCATCAAAAGACTTTGCCAAAAGAGTAAAAAGACAACCTAAAGACAGGGAAAAATTTTTTTGCTAGGACAAATCAGATCAGCATCTAATCTCTAAAATCTACAAGATACTGCATAACCTCAACAACAAAAAGACAAATAACCCAGTTAAAAAATGGGCAAAGGATATGAACAGGCACTTCGCCAAAGAAGACCTTCAGGTGGCTAACAGACACATTAAGAAATGCTCACGATCATTAACCATTATAGAAATGCAAATCAAAACTACAATATCATCTCACCCCAATAAAGCTAGCATTAATCCAAAAAACAGAAAATAATAAATGCTGGAGAGGTTGTGTAGAGACTGGAACACTTATACACTGTTGGTAGGAATGTAAAATGGTGCAACCACTTTGGAATTTGATTTGGCGCTTCCTTAAAAAGCTAGAAATAGAAGTACCATACGATCCAGCTATCCCGCTCCTTGGAATATATCCTAGAGAAATAAGAGCCATCACACGAATAGGTATTTGCACACCCATGTTCTTTGCAGCATTGTTCATGACAGCAAAAAGATGGAAATAACCTAGGTGCCCATCAACAGATGAAGGGATAAACAAATTATGGTATATTCACACAATGGAATACTACGCAATGGTAAAGAACAATGATGAAGCTGCGAAACATAACATGAAAGAATTTGGAGGGCTTTATCCTGAGTGAATTTAGTCAGTCACAGAAGGACAAATATTGTATAATACCACTATTATAAGAACTCAAGTAAATGTTTAAACACAGAAGAAAACATTCTTTGATGGTTATGAGGGTGGGGAGGGAAGGTGAGAGTTATTCACCAACTAGATAGTAGACGAGAACTATCTTAGGTGAAGGGAAGGACAGCACACACTACAGGAGAAGTCAGCACAAATGGACTAAACCAAAGCTATGTAGTTTCCTGAACACAATCAAACACTTTGAGGGACATAATAGCAGTGGTAGGGGTCTGGGGACCATGCTTTCAGGGGACATCTAGGTCAATTGGCATAACAAAGTTTATTAAGAAAATGTTCTGCATCCTACTTTGGTGAGTAGTGTCTGGGGTCTTAAAAGCTCTCAAGTGGCCATCTAAGATGCATCAACTGGTCCCAACCACCTGGAGTAAAGGAAAATGAAGAACACCAAAGACACAAGGAAAGTAGTAGCCCAAGATACAGAAAGGGCCACGTACACCAGAGACTTCATCATCCTGAGACCAGAAGAAATGGATGGTGCCAGGCTAGCACTAATGACCACCCTGACAGGGAACAAACAAGAGAGTCCCTGATGGAGCAGGGGAAGGGTGGGATGCAGAACTCAGATTCTTATAAAAAGGATCAGACTTAATGGTCTGACTGGGACTAGAGGAAACCCAGAAAGTATGACCCCTGGACTCTGTGTCAACCCAGAACTAAAACCATTACCGAGGCCAACTCTTCACACAAAGATTGGACTGGACTGTGGGACATAAAACAATACTCATGAACAGTGTGCTTCTTAGTTCAACTAGACACATGAGACTAAATGGGCAGCTTTGTCCGGAGGTGAGCTGACAAGGCAGAGAGGGTCAGGAGCTGGTTGAATGGACACGGGAAATCAGGGGTGGAAAGGAAGAGTGTACTGTCACAGTATTGGGAGAGCAATTAGGGTCACATAACAATGTATGTATAAATTTTTGTATGACAGTCTAACTTGAATTGTAAACTTTCACTTAAATTATAGGAATTAAAAAAAAAAAAAAACGGCCAATACTATTCCATTTCAGCTCACTAACGCCTAGGATATTGATATTTATGCTTTTCATTTCACTTTTGATGATTTCCAATTTTCCTAGATTCATACTTCGTACATTCCATGTTCTGATTATTAATGGATGCTTGCAGCTGTTTCTTATCATTTTGAGTCATGCCACATCAGTAAATGAAGGCCCCAAAAGCTTGACTCTATCCACGTCATTAAGGTCAACTCTACTTTGAGGAGGCAGCTCCTCCCCAGTTGTCTTTTGAGTGCCTTCCAACCTGAGTGGCTCATCTTCCAGCACTGTATCAGCTTTTCACTGGCTTCGCCTTTTCGTAGTAGACTGCTGGTCCTTCTTCATAGTCTGTCTTTTTCTGGAAGCTCAGCTGAAACTTGTCCGCCATGGGTGACCCTGCTGGTATTTGAATTTAGGTGGCAGCTTCCAGCATCACAGCAACACACAAGCCCCCACAGTATGACAAACTGGCAGACACGTGGGGAAATGTTTTTAAAAAACAAAACAAGACAGAATTTATTTTAATATACTTTCTTTTTTAGAGCAGTCTTCAATTTACAGCAAGATTGTGCACAAAGTACAGAGTTCCCATACCTTTCCTTTCCCCCTGCACATTGTTCTCTTATTATTAACCCCCCTGTACATTGTTCTCTTACTATTAACCTAGTGCATTCATGTGATACATTTATTACAATTGATAAACCAATATTGATATATTATTAGTTACTGAAGTCCATAGTTTACATTAAGGTTCATCTTTGTGTTGTAGAGTTCTATGGGTTTGATAAATGCATAATGTCATGCATCATTAGAACAGTGTCGCTGCCCTAAATATATCCCATGCACCACCTATTTATCCTTCCATTTCCTTCCCCCAAATGCCTAGCAACCACTGATATTTTCATCATTTCTGTAGTTTTGCCTTTTCGCAAATGTCGTGTATTTGGAATCATACAGTATGTAACTTTTCAAACTGGCTTCTTTCACTTAGCAATATGCATTTAAGTTTCCTCTATGTCTTTTTGTAGCTTGATAATTCATTTCTCTTTATTACTAAATAATACTCCATTGTATGGATGTTTCACAGTTTATTTATTCATGCATTCAAGGACATCTTGGCTGCTTCCAATTTTTGGCAGTTACAAATAAGGCTGCTATAAACATTTGTATGATTTCAATTCATTTAAGTGAATATCTAGGAGCACAATTGCTGGATCATGTGGTAAGCCTATGTTTAGGTTTGTGAGAAACTGCCAGACTCTCTTCTAAAGTGAGTATACAATTTTTCATTCCCACCAGTAATTAATGAGAGTTTCTATTGGTTCATATCCTTCTCAACTTTTGGTGTTGTTGGTGTTTTGGATTTTAGCAATTTTAATAAATGTATAGTGGTATCTCATTGTTTTTTTAATTTGCAATTCCCTAATGACATATGATGTTGAGCATTTTTCGTATTTGGCATCCGCATGTCTTTTCTGGTGAGGTATCTATTTAGATATTTTGGCCATTTTGTAATCAGGTTGTTCTTACTATTGAGTTTTAAGAGTTGTTTGTACATTTTAGACACAAGTCCTATATCTAACATGTGTTTTGCAAATGTTTTCTCCCTGTTCCTTGCTTGTCTTTTCATTCTCTTAAGTGTCTTTTGCAGTGCAGACATTTTTAGTTTTAAGGAAGTCCAAGTTATTTTTTCTTCCATGGATTATTTATAATTTAGGTATTTTAAAGTCATCACCAAACCCAAGGTCCCCTAGATTTTCTCCTATATTATCTTCTAGAAATTGTATACTTTTGTGCCTTACATTTAGGTCTCTGATTTTTTTGAGTTGATTTTTGTGAAAGATGTAAGTTCTGTGTCTACGTTTGTTGATTGACTGCATGTGGATGTCTAGGTGTTCCAGTACCATTTGTTGAAAAAAATATCCTTTCTCCATTGAATTGCCTTTGCTCCTTTGTCAGCCAATGATATTTTAGTAATATTTAGAATTAAGCAGGCTTGGATACAGTTAGGTGGTAGAACTTACTCTATTTTTTATTTTTATGTATTTTTTCTTTTTTCATTTTTAATTAGGTAATCATTTAAAGACTTTCTACTGTAATAAAGAAGCTCATGGTTAGGTTGGTGATAAATAAACTAAAACTTACATTCAGGGATTATAGTCACATTATTTCATAACTCGGATGGCATAGGCACTGATCAATCACAAAAGCCTCATACAATGAACATCAGTCACTGTATGACAGGGTCAGTGTGCAGTGGTCACATACCAGCCATGTTTACACTACAATAGGATGTATGCACAATAATTTGAGTGCAGGTGCAACATGTCCATGTGGGAAGCAGCCCCTTTGGGATTTAGGAGTTACAGACTGTCAACAAAGGAAACATTTTTCTTCTTTTTCATTTCAGTCAAGTTGATTTGAAATTCATACTCAAAATTCATTTTGAAGGAAGGCTTTTTATTATTAAGCAAAGCTATCTGGGCATAACATGAACACTTTAGTGCCTTTTTATTTCAAAAACGCAATACTCGTATAACCAGTATGTAACAGAAATAAGAGACTCTATAAAGTACTTTTAGGTGTCTGCTTCTCTAGAGGAGGAGCCTAAGATTCAGAGAGATTATTCAACTCTTTGAATTTTCAGCTACAGTCAGAGTTTGAACTCCAGTCGTTGGATCCCAGAGGCTTTGTTTTCTTCAGAAACCCTGTGCTAACTCTGGCAAATTCTGGATGCAAGTGTTAAGGGAATGGTACGGAACGGGAGAAGGAGCTCTAATCTCAAACCCTAATCTCAACTCTCTCCGCAGAACATTCTACAACCTGGGGTCTCAGAGCATTTTCACCAGGGTGCAATAGTATTTTCAAAGTTCTGCTTTTCATATACATAGTTCTTTTGTTGTTGCTGTTACAGAAAAATCCTTCTTCTGGGCAAGTGGCGTTTAGCACATTATTTAAAAATACAGTTAACCTTGATGTAAGTTTCTTCCTCACTTAACCATTCTGTCTTTTTGCATTTGCCATTCTGAGCAACAGAATGTTTTCTTCAAAATACTTTCCCATTTTTTCCCAAGACTTAAAAAGGGGGGCAGAAAAAAGCAAAGAAAGAAATTCAAGATGAAATATTAAACTCCAGCCCAGGGAACATTTTCACAATGATTGCATAAAATTTTAGAAATAGGACCATGGGATATATATGCCTGTGTTACATTTTTTCCATTCCTGGAGGTTAATTGGCAGATATTTGAGCCACTTTAGTACTTTTTGGTATTGTGGCAGATACTGGTGCAGCTGCCTAAAAAACAACGAAGCTGGTCTGCACCATATTTGAGTGTTGAGAGCCATTCATATAAGCTGATGCTTCCCAAAGGAATGATTGCGTGAATTTTTTTGTGTCTTTTGGCTTCTGTACAGTGAGATAAGGCTTGCAAGTATGTTTACTATTTCTTTTGTGTTATTGGGAAGGTACAGTTACTGGTATTCAGAAATATTCAAGTAAATGAGCTATTTTTGGGGTGGAAACAATTTGTGATGCACTTCCTGGGCCATGGGATCCCTATGTCCTGCATGTGTGGTGTGGTTCATAGAAGATGGGACTGATATGTCCCGCTTGCAGTTGGTGCCCTAGTTTTTCAAATAATAATAAAAAATAACAATAATGATTCAGCATCCATTCCATCAATGAAAAAACATAGCAAAACCAGAAAATTCCAAAAAAATTATTTATCCATGAAAGGGTTATGATGGAAAGCCTGACATGTTTTCACTCCACAGACTCACGGAAAGTAGTGCTATAATTCTATTCATTCATTTTCTTCAAAACTAATTATGAGGATCTAAATCAAAATGAAGGTTACAAAGGAAAGGGAGAAAAGAAATCCACTGATTTCCTCACCACCATAGATTAACAATATATAATAATGAATACAAAAAGGCCTCTGTGCACCTCAAGAAAAAGTCTACTCAAGTCGACAAAGTTCCAAGGAAAAATGGAAAGCACTTAATATTGTAAGAGCCGCTTACCCAAAGAATTGTGCTTATGATGAAGGCCATTGTCGCTCTATACATCTGTTATTCTGTGAAGTTGTGTGCCTGGTTGATAATGGCTCTTGCTAAGTAAATGTGAGATAGAACAAACAGTGAGTATTCCATTCACTGCAAAAAGGAGATCTCCTGCAAAGAAAATGAAGGCTGTTAAAAATGCCTCCTGCAACTTTTGGCGGTGGGAATGACTACTAATGCATCAGTTAGATGCCTTATCTTCCACTCTTTTTGTACTAAATAGTATTGGACAATTAACTCACAACCATATCTCAATATCTCTGGATAACAAGTGGCACCTATAGGCGCTAACATTATTTCTGACAATGTAGTTTTTTTTAATTCCTACTAAAATTTTTCCAGAGCAGAAGTTTCTGGTGAAATAGTTAATGCACATATAACTAAGCACAAACAAATGTCTATGTCAGAGAATTTCTTTCTCCATGGATCAGTTGATTTTTTAAAACCACTAATAATAAGAGTCTTTAATCTTTGAAACTTTATTTGTTAGAAAATATAGAGGTCACTTATCTACCTCTAAGACAGAACTTTCAAATACGAGTTTGTGGTAAAGACTATATAAGGAGCCCTAGTGGTGCAGTGGGTAATCATTTGGCTGATATCTGAAAGGTTGGCAGTTGAAACCCACCAACCGCTCCATGGGAGAAAGATGTGGCAGTTTGCTTCCATAAAGACTACAGCATTGGAAATCCTATGGGGCAGTTCTCCTCTGTCCTGCAGGGTCACTATGAGTCGAATCAACTCAACGGCAATGACTTTGGGTAGAGACTATAAAATATTATATAACATCATATAATTTCTAAAGATATTACTTTTGAATATAGGCTGATAATTTCTTGAAACACTTTATAGAGTTGCCAGGTTAAGCACGAACATATCTAATACAGAAATTGTTTAATTATTGTAAGTATCATACAATCATTTTTCATCATCAACGGTTACTGAGCAGCTACTCTGCACAAGATATTGTGCTGGACCGAGTGATGTTGAGTTGTTCAGTCAGGGTCTGTCTTCACAAAATGCTTTTATTTTTGATAGAGAAATTATAAAAATTACAAGGTTCATACAACTAGAAAAATCACAACGGTCATTCAAAGAAAGAAGAGATTATTTAAATTTTGGGAACCAGAGGCCTGGATAAAGAGAGTGGAATTAGGAAATAACAATTGTGCTCTTACATTAAAACTATTTCAGTGGTGGTTAACCTAGAATTTTTCTTCCACATGAATATCCTTGACAGGAAGTGTCATTTATTTTTCCATTTGCAATAATTCATCATATAATTGTCACTGAATAACCAGGTAGATTTATGTTTCCTTACAATTTCTAACTTGATGAGTCTTCAATAAGATGCAGATATTGATTATTATATGTTTTGATGAAAACCGTTCTTTCATTTAGATAACTTGGCTTAGGGGTTTTTTGTTTGATTTTCTTCATCAGTGTACCTAAGTGGTCGTGACTAAAAGAACCCACCATGATCATAACTACTATCGACAGATGATAGCCTTTGCATTGCCTGAGACAGCAATAAAATTAATTTGGTCTGTTTTGGAGACTTCTTATGAACTTCCATGAGTCTAAAATACATCCATCCTTCCTTCCTTTACTCCCCTCCTTTTCTTTTTTCCCCACCTGCCTCTATCCATCATCCTTCTTTCTCCCCTTGCCTTTTCTTTTAAAATAAAATTCTACAAATTATCTACAGATTAAATACCGGAAGCTACACCATCAAGTTTCATTAAGGATGTCAAATGCTGCTTCATTTTAAATCTGTTTTGAATGCAGAGATACCGCCAAATGCAATCTCTAGCTTAAGGCAAAGTGTTTCCAAGTGTGACTATCTAATCCATTTTTGGGCCGAGTATAATCAGATATAGTGTGAGTAGTAAGTGGATAATTTCTTTGTCCACAGATAATTCACCAGAGCAGATATTCACTACCTGCGTATCTTTACCGACACAGTTTTTTTTTTCACGACAACTAATTATTCAGGATGTTCTGTATATTTGGCTCATGATGGAGCAAACATTTGAGACTTGGAAAAACATAATACAGCATATATGTCATGAACAAGCTACTGCAGGAATTTGTGGCCATATCCCGATTTAAATTCTTACTATTTGGATTCAATACGCAATCAGGGCAAGATTTGAAAGATGATGATTTGCATGATTCTGTATATAGTATAGTATACAGATTTTCACAAAAATAACCTGAAAGATGTGAGTGAGCTATTTGGAATATTGTGCTAATATGTGTACATTTTCTTTATGGAAAAAGTTATTGTCTTAAGTTTTATTTTCATCAGGTCACTCTATTTACTTTTATTATATGTATGTTTATAAATCTGTTTATAATGGATTCTGGTTTCCCTTCTCGTTAATTATAAACATTCTGTTAGGTACTGAAAAGCAATTGAAACTTTGGTGGTCTACCCTCTTTTTGTTTCTTGTCATGCACTGGAGGGAGTCTTGCTTTGAGAAAATCCACTGGCTAAATTGCCCATGACTTTAGGATATTTCTTCCCCATGCATTTTTTTCTTCCAGGATGCCAGTTTTCTGTCTCTCCATGAAAATATTTCTTTTGATGAAATATTTCGTTAAAATTTACCTTGCCCCCAAAACTTGCCAGGTTAACAATCTTACACCTATTCAACTTTGTTCAAGAGCTCCTTCAGGGCATAGGGATGGAAATCTGTGTTCATGATTTCATTTGTGTATTTCATTTATATTTATATTCCAAGATAATCTCTTCTATTTTATTGCATTTTCCTAAAGCATATATTACATAAAGATGTGGAAATCATGGATTATCATAAACCATGCCCAGTGGACTGATTTAAGTGAAGAATTCACCATCACCCTTTTGCATTTAAGAATTCCCATATGTATGGCATTTTGTTGGGCCACTTATGGTTACAAAGTCATAGAAGCTGTTTCTGAATGGAACGATTATTTGGGATTGATTCTCCTCCTTAATAATTCATTTTATAGTCATGGTCTCTTACGTATGTACTTCCTCTTCTCCTGGGGGGCAGGGGTCAGAGGGCTCGGTTTCTCACAGAGTGAGAGTGTTCCCTTTGTAAGTTTCCCATCTCTGACTGGAATACTAAGTGGGGCTCCCATACAGGATGTGTGATGTCTAATTAATATCAAATGGAGGCTGAAGATGTAATTTTAGTTTATTACCTTTGGATATGTGTTCCGGGTCTGTGGCTGGTTGTAAGGGAGACAAAACAATTGTATTTTTATCCAGATGGTTTCTGTTAGTGTCTGATTATTATCTGAAACTCCTCGTCCATGTTTCAGCTGAGAATAGTTGCTCCCAGTAGACCAAGAATTCTTTTCAGCCCTGAAATTCAGTTGACTTCCAGCTAAAGCCCCAGTGGGACCTGCCTAAGAGTATCTCAGGGCAGGGTTTGGACACTTGTGAGTTACAGCCTGTCACTTTCAGGTTTCCCATTTGTTGCTCTTAGTTCCCAAGTGGCAGGTATTGCCTCTGTCCTGCTGACCGCACTGTCTTGTGGACACAAGACAAACGGTTCCAGGTTCTCTGTTAGCCAAGCAAAGGCACTTTTAAAATTCAGTTATTTTCTGCCCATTTCGAATATCACAGAACTATTTTGACGAAATCTGTCATCTCACCATCCACAAGTTTTCAGTGGTGAGTTAAATACCCTCATACCTGTAGATTTTTTATCTAGCATCACCCTCCGTATCTGATAATACATCATCTCTCTTTCTCTTTTTTTTTTTTAAGACACATTTATTCAGCATCATGATCAGATTATTACAATTAGCAATCAGCAGCATAGGGGGGATAAAAAAAACTACATTAAAATCCTTTGTTGGAATGCTTTACACTTTTCACAGAACAGAAACTAACCTGTTACACAATTAATCACAAATAAAGTCCCCCAGTTTTTTTCCCGTACCATAGATATTATCAGCTAGGTGGCAGCTAGGCTCTGCCACCACTGTGCTTGGCTGAGTTCACGAATCTGCTGTAACCTGTAGCTTCCCTGTCACTTCTCTGGCTCTCCTCTCCTGCTAACCTTTGTTTCTTGGCAGTTATTAAAACCTTCTGCCACTGCCATAGCTACTGCTTCTGCTTGAACCACCATTGCCACCTTGGTTTCGTGGTTTGGCAATGGATTGACCTTCACCACCATAAGGGACAGAGCTTCTGCTGCCAATGCTTCCTCCCTTCGTGGGTCCAAAATTTGAAGATTGAATGTTGTAATTGCCAAAATCATTGTAGCTTCCACCACCTCCAAAATTGCTTCCACTACCACTGCAAAAGCTGCTTTCCACCTTCTCCATTGTTCTAACTGCTGCCATACCCACTGCCCTGGTTTCCATAACCCTGTCCACCACTTTCATAGCCTCTGCTTCCTCCAGAGTAACCAGGGCTACCTCCGTCATAACTACTATCATTACCAAATCCATTGTTACCATCCCCACTGCCTCCATATTCACCATCACCATGGTTGCCACCAAAGCCACTTCACCCCCTGGTTTCCTCCATGACCAAACTTGTCATTCCCACCAAAACCACTCCATGGCTACCACCAAAGTTTCCAGAACTACTTTGACCTCTTCGGCTGGATGAGGCATTGGCTATCTCTTGCTTTGACAGGGCTTTCCTTATTTCATGGTTGTGGCCATTCACAGTATGGTATTTCTGAATGACAATCTTATCTACAGAATCATGGTTGTCAAAAGTAACAAAAGCAAAGCCACCCTTCTTGCCACTGCCTCAGTCTGTCATGATTTCAATTGCTTCAATTTTCCCATACTGCTCAAAACAATGTCTTAAGTGATTTTCTTCAGTGTCTTTTTTAATGCCAAAAACAAAGATCTTTTTCGCAGTTAAGTGGGCACCTGGTTTTGAGAGTCTTCTTGTGAGACAGCCCCTTGGTTCCACAACTCTTCCATCCACCTTCTGTGGCCTTGCATTCATGGCTGCATCCACCTCCTCCACCACAGAATAAATGACAAACCAAAGCCTCTGGGGCACTTGGTGTTTGGATCTCTCATTACCACACAGTCCGTAAGTGTGCCCCATTGCTCAAAATGACTCCTTAGACTCTAATGTATTGTTTCAAAGCTCAACCCTCCAATGAAGAGTTGCTGCAGCTGTTTGGGCTTTTTAAGAGACTCTGACTCAGACATGACGGCAGTGGGAAGAAAGACTTTAATTAATGATGCTTCCTCAGTGGTGTCCCCTGGCAGAAAGCTGATAATACAGCATCTCTTATCACTCAATTACTTATAAGTGCCTCCACTAAAAAATGTTTGGGCTAGCTGCAAAACAATTTTTGTCATAACCAAAAGTATAATGATAAAAGTTGGATAGAACTACTTTTCTCTTGACTTCCAAGCAGGAAATTAAGATGAAAAGTAAAGCTTCCTAAGATAAGTATTGTCCTGAGTTCTGAATGTAATAAGATCCAAGGTTACAATAAAGATTCAGGCTCTTGAGTTAGGACCATTCACTCAGAAAAATTATACTTTGAAAATACCAGGCTATGTTAGAGCCCTTACAAGTAACTATGAGGAAAGTCATCAAAATCAAATGGATTATACTCTTCTGTTCTTGGAAAGTTTTCAGCTCTTCCATGAATGTCCTTCAGGATACCACCCTGGGATTTGACAGGATTCTGAATTCAGTTCACTCCATTTGTTGGTGATACAGAGGTACCACTTGCTGTTGAGACTGTCATGATACATTAATTACTAGGTGAGCAAAGAGCTAGATCTTTTGGATGGGATGCCTCCGTAGATTGTGGACTCAAGAACTGGAACCTAATGAATGGCTTTATTTTTTTTGTCTTTCCAAATAATTGTTAAAGGTTGATATACTATTCCCTGACCAGAAAAATTGCAGCACAATTTTATCAACAGACACTCTGTATCTATCTATCCAGTCAAGAAGTCTAACAATGTAGTGCATTGGAAAAATCTGCTGCAAAAGATCTCTTTATAATTTTAGAAGTCAACGATGTCTCTTTGATGACTAAGCTGCATCTGATTCAAGTCATGGTCTTTTAATAACCTCATATGCGTATGAAAGTTGGACAGTGAAAAAGGAAGACGGAAGAATTAATGCATTTGAACTGGGGTGCTGGTGAAGAATATTGAATATACTGTGAATTGTCAAAAAGGAAAAAAAAGAACAAGTCAGTCTTAGAAGAAATACAACCAGAATGTTCCTTAGAAATTAGGATGGCAAGACTTCAACTCTCTTACTTTGGATACATCATCAGGAAAGACCATTCACAAGAAAAGAACATCATGTTTGGTAAAGCAGAAGGCCAACAAAAATGAGGGAAACCCTCAATGAGAAGGACTAACACAATGGACTCAAACATACCAACAACCATGAAGATGGCACAGGACTGAGCAATGTTTCACTCTGTTATACATAAGCTTGCCATGAGTCAGAGCTGACTTGGCAGCAGCTAACAATGACAACTCCAATCCATAATATAGAATGATCAATTGTTATTGGTTTCTACCATGTTTTCTCACTCTTATCCATGTGGATTGTTAGGACAGGAAGGTATCTTTTCAGGAGTTACACATACTTTTCCACAAGGTATAGAGAAGACCAGAATTATTCTTTATTCCTTTGTTGAAGACAATGGATGGAAGGACAAAAATACAGTATTTGTTTTAGGTTGCTAAACTTAACATTTAGATTCTTAGAGGATATAAGATGAAACCTTCACTTATTATTCATTTAATTTGTCTTGTCATACGCACCAAATCAATGCTGTTAGTTTGCAAAGAAAACTTTTAAGAGCATTTATCGTATCTTAGAACTCTAGAAGCAGAGAAATCATATAATTCACATGATATCAAACTGAGGAAGATCTACTCCAATAGGATAGACTTCACATTGGACAAATGAGTATGAATTGTTCTGTTAGCATTTTGAATAAAAATCCTTATTTGGTTGATTCAAATTTGTGTAATTAAGAGATAAAATGGGAAAAAGGAGTGATTTTTAAGATAAAAGCATTTATGTTCTGGAATTAGTATTTTAGATAACTTTTTAGGTTTCAACCCAACTTTGACTTCTTAAAATTTACATTATTTATGGCCCTGTTAAGCACTGTCACATGTGAAGTTGTCCAGCTGATGCAAGCAAAAGAATCTCTGTGGATTTCTTTGTAGACTTATTTTTTAAGTTAAAGTGAAGCATATAACCCCTGTATTTTTTAATTTGCTTTTAATGAAACTCTGATTTAGTTTTGTTTCAAGAGGCACAAGTCAAATGAAAATTTTAAAATGTTGAGTGAATTGCAAAAATAATTAATTGACCATGGCTCACTTACTCAAATTAAAATGACAAAGAATCAGTAAATACAAGATATTTTATAAGAGTACAATTTCTCTAAAACTTGGATATGTCCCCCTCTTTCACCAATGAGTAGAAACACACACACACATACACACCCCGAAGTGGCCCAGATAATTAATAAGATCATGGGAAATAGGAAGAAACATTGAGTTTTTTTAAAGAAAAATAACTCCCACCAATTAATTAAGATCCATGGAAATTGTGATGCTGCAGCTTTATTTATTGCTCTCTTGGAGTGGGAAGATTAAAAAATACAAAAAAAACTCCTGTGTTTGGAAGTATTCTTTTAGCCATTACATTTGTCTGACCAGCTCACATCTGTACACTACTCTTTTAAGATTTGTCTCTCACCACTTTTAAGACAATTTATAAAGTATTTAAAAGTCATAAGAAAGTGGAACGAAAAATCTCAACTAATTGGTAGAGAGTTGCATCCTCCAGTTTTTAAAGCTTTCTAGCACTTAAGAAAAATGAAAAGTTAAAAAAAGAGTACTCATTCTTTAAGAACAGAAGGATTATATTATTTTCTCTAAATTGCTTAGTGACTTTTCTTTATGGTAATTGGTTCATTTGATGTTGTGAACTACAGAGATGGCATTTCAGGCTTTTGTTGTGTAGCCCTTCTCCTCCCCTTGTAACATTCTTACCTAAAGTTGCTGTCTTAGTTATCTAGTGCTACTATAACAGAAATACCACAAGTGGATGGCTTTAACAAAGAGAAGTTTATTGCCTCACAGTCCCATAGGCTATAAGTCCAAATTCAGCGTGCTGGCTCCAGGGGAAGACTTTCTTTCTGTGTCAGCTCTGAAGGAAGGTCCTTGTCATCAGTCTTCCCTTGGTCTGGGAGCATCTCAGCAAAGGAACCTCATGTCCAAAGGACACACTCTGCTCTCGGCACTGCTTTCTTGGTGGTATGAGGTCTCCCTGTCTCTCTGCCTGCTTCTCTCTTTTATACCTCAAAACAGATTGGCTTGAGACACTATCTAATCTCGTAGATCTCATCAATATAACTGCCACTAATCCATCTTATTACATCATAGTGATAGAATTTACAACACATAGGGAAATCATATCAAATGATAAAATGGTAGACAATCATACAATACTGGGAATCATGACCTAGCCAAGATGACAGATACTTTTGGGGGACACAATTCAATCCATGACAGTTGCTATAAATATAATTTTCTTACCATTTCCCCTGATGTGTGTGTGTGTGTGTGTGTGTGTGTGTGTGTGTGTGTGTGTGTTTCCCATTAAAAGTGTCTATTAGGGAGGCACTTTTATAATGAGATGTTTTCTTTTAGAAAAGACTCAATAATTTCTAGGACACTCACTTTAATTCGTTAAAGAACCATAATTCAAAGTTACACATTAATCAACTGTACAGCTAATTAGACTCTGATTGTCTTCCTTTGTCCCATGTGTTTTGAATAATGTTGGAAAAAACAATACGCTTTAGGCAGAATATTACAAATATTACCATGGTGGTTCTATATGTTTCAGTATTTTGGGGTATGACGAAGAAAAAGTTAGTCAAAAGAAGACAAATCAGATACTATTGAAGAAGTTTGAATTTCCTGGGGCTGGCGTAGTTACTACCTCACTTATTAATACATTCTTAATTCATTAATTTATTCTCTCTTTTATTTATCTATTAATTCATTTAAAAATATATTTAGACTGTGTTTACTATGCATCAGACTAGGTGCCGAAGACATAATTGGGGATGAGATAAAAATCCTTTCATGTAGCTCCCATTTATTTACAGGCAATAAATACTGTATTTTTTAAAGTTTTTATAGAGTATAATAAGTACTCTGAAGAAAAAGAACAGTGATGAGACAGAGAATTGTTATAGATGGTATCTTTGTATGGAAGACCTCTCTAATTAGAAGACGTATGAGCTGTATTGGGGATAAACAAGTCATACAAAATGCTGGAGTAAGAATATTCTTAGCAGAGAAAATAACAAGTAGAAGGAAAGGTGGTAGCAAATAACATGGATGTTAGAAAAACAGAAAAAAAAAAAAAGCTATGTACAGCTGTCATGCAATAAGAAGGAGGTAATAAGAAACTATTCTGTGTGTTTCTGTACCCCTGATAGTAACACAATGGGAAATGGTTGTCATAAAAGAGGATGCTTGAAATAAGGATTTTTGATCAGTTACCTGTAAATGCAAGTTGGATGGGATTAGAAAAAGCCAAAAAGGTTGCGTTGAGCAAAGTCTGCACAGAATACCAAAGGTCAAGGCAGGGAAATCAAGGGCAGAAACTGCAGAAAGTAAAATCAATGCCCAGGAGTTGAATGAAAAGTGAAACAGAGGAGCCACAGGTTAACAGGAAAAGAAGAGTATTTCATAATTTGAAAAGAACTAAAATATTTGGGGCTTCATGTTCTGCCTAGTGAATGGTGCATCAATGGGTCCAACAGGATTAAAGTCCAGAAGAGACAAACAGGTATACTTACATCCAGGATTTATTTTCCTTTCAAGTTTCATACCTATGTATAAAATATCAGTTTCTAAGAGTCCGGGCCTAATTTTCAACCTCTGAAGATGACGAAGTCAAGAAGGAAAAAGATGCCTCTGCCGAGGAGAGTAGGGCTGGTTTTAATAGTCCCTCTAACTCAGGATTAGAGCTTCTTGTGGTTGGTGAAGCAAATATTTTATCTGAACTGGACCTTAATTAGTCAAGAGAATTTAGACTTTCCCTTACTTACAGTTATCGATTTCTTGGATAATAAGGAGGAATATTTTCCAAAGAAATAATTGCTATCATAACTGAATGTGAAGATCTCAAAAGGAACTCGAGCTGTCTTTAATTCAGAGGTAAATGTATCAATCAGTTGTTGTGTTTCCAGATTACTATTACAGAGACCCAGATTTGAAGGTACCTTGTAAGTTACCCAAGACTGTTTTTTGTTTTTTGTCCTGACAGAATCTCAGGTTCAGCTCAGGTTTAGTAACTTCAATGAGGTCTTAGACTGTAATGAAGTCTAGGGACTTGTAAAGAGGAGAAATTCCAATGACAGTGGAGCATGGGCTTCCCAAAGACCACCTGATAATCTCTTTCTCATCAGAATCATACAAAAAGCCAGGATGGTGGAGCAACATTGGCCTTTTGCTTGGTTTGTTTTTCTCAAATTCCACATACCAGTGATTAAAAGCAACTGAGTGATTGTTTAATTTAACCTTTGATAAGCTGGAAAGGGAAATAAGCTCTGGTGATTTATATTTTTAAAAACTTCAATTCCAGTTAGAAAAAAGAAATTCATTTCTTTCCTATTACTCTATGGGCATGCTGAATAATAGTAATAATAAAAGGTATCTGTAATAATCTATAATCTAACATCAAAATATGTCATGCAATTAAAGTAAAATAACTGTGTATGTCATGTTGAATAGTAAAGTATTTATATAACTGAATAATTAGTGTCATAATTTTCATTATTTGTTGATAACTAGCCATGTATAGGATAATATGTTAAGTTTATACAACAAGATAAGGCTTTTTCAATTGAGAACCCAGATGTAAATCCATCCGCCTACAGTCACCTGATCTTCAACAAGGGCCCAAAGTCCGTCAAATGGGAAAAAGACAGTCTTTTTAACAAATGGTGTTGGCAAAACTGGATATCCATCTGCAAAAAAATGAAACAGGATCCACACCTCACACCGTACACAAAAACTACTTCAAAATGGATCAAAGACCTGAATATAAAGCCTAAAACTATGAAGTTCACAGAAGAAAAAATAGGACCAACACTTCAGGCCTTAATACATGGCATTAACAGGATACAAACCATAACCATCAATGCACAAAACACAACAGATAAGCTAGATAACTGGGATCTTCTGAAAATCAAACACCTATGCTCTTCAAAAGACTTCACCAAAAGAGTCAAAAGAGAACTTACAGATTGGGAAAAAATTTTTGGACAGTACAAGTCAGACAAAGGTCTAATCTCCATAATCTACAAGAAAATCCAACACCTCTACAACAAAAAGACAAATAATCCTATTAAAAAATGATCAAAGGAAATGAACAGACACTTCACCAAAGAAGACATCCAAATGGCCAACAGACACATGAGGAAATGCTCGCGATCACTAGCCATTAGAGAAATGCAAATTAAAACCACAATGAGATACCATCTCACCCCAGCATTACTGGCACGAATCAAAAACACTGGAAATAACAAGTGTTGGAGGGGCTGCGGGGAGATCGAAACACTTATGCACTGCTGGTGGGAATGCAAAAGGATACAACCATTTTGGAAAATGATATGTAACTTCCTCAGAAAGCTAGAAATAGACATACCATTCAATCCAGCAATCCCACTCCTAGGAATATATCCTAGAGAAATAAGAGTCGTCACTCGAATAGACATATGCACACCTATGTTCATGGCAGCATTGTTCACAATAGCAAAACGATGGAAACAACCTAGATGCCCATCAACAGATGAATGGATAAACAAACTATGGTACATACACACAATGGAGTACTATGCAACGAGAAAGAACAACAATGCATCTGTGAAGCATCTCATAACATGGATGAAACTGGAGGACATTATGCTGAGTGAAATAAGTCAATCACAAAAGGACAAATATGAGACCTCTATTGTAAAAACCCATGAAAAAGTTCACACACAAAATGTAACAATCTTTGTTGGTTACCAGGGATGGGAGGTGTGGGGGGGAAATAATAAATAGGCAATAGATAAGTGGTATCTTGGGTGAAGGGTGAGACAATACACAATACAGGAGAAACTAACACAACTTGTACTAGGAAAGATCATGGAAGCCCCACAGACACATCCAAACTCCCTGAGAGACTGAATTGCTGGGCGGAGGGCTCTGGGGACCATGGTTTCAGGGAACATCTAGCTCAACTGGCATGACACAGCTTATAAAGACAATGCGCTACATTCTACCTTGGTGAGTAGTGTCTGGGGTCTTAAAAGCCTGTGAGTGGCCATCTAAGATACTCCACTGGTCTCATCCCTTTGGGAGCAAGGGAGAATGAAGAGAACAGGATACAAGGAAAAGATTAGTCCAAAGGACTAATTGTCCACAGCTACCAAGGCCTCCACAGGACTGAGTTCAGTACAGCTAGATGGTGCCCGGCTACCACCACTCACTGCTCTGACCAGGATCACAACAGAGGGTTCTGGACAGAGCTGGAGAGGGAGGTAGAGCATAATTCTAACTCACAAAAAAAAAAGACCAGATTTACTGGCCTAAAGGAGACTGGAGAAACCTCAAGATTATGGCCCCCAGACACCCTTCTAGCTCAGTGGTGAAGTTACCACTGAGGTTCACTGTTCAGCCTGGGAGTGGACAGCCCCATAAAACCAAATGAGACTAATGAGGTACAGGAGTCCAGTGACAAGGGCCAGAAAGCAGAAGGGGACAAGGAAGCTGGTGATAGGGAACCCAAGGTTGAGTAAGGATATTGTTGATGTGTTGTGAGATTGTTAACCATTGTCATAGGGCAACATTTGTAGTAACTGTTAAATGGGAGGCTATTTTGTCCTGTAAGCCTTCATCTTAAGTGAGAATAACAGCACAATTGGAAGAGCATAGTCAATGTCACTGAACTGTGCGTATAGAAATTTTTGAAACGGTGTATCTTTGGCTATGTGTATTTTCACCAAAAAACAAAAAGGTTGGGAAGTTAGAGGGTTGATATGTTGTGGGGTTGTTAACCAATGTTGTAAAACAACATGTATACTTCTGTTTCATAGAAACTATTTGTTCTGTAAGCCTTCACCTGAAGTACAATAAAAAAAAAAAAAGAGAGAGAGAGAGAAAAAAGATAAGGCTCTTTCCTTGTGATACAAAATTTATAGATAGATGTTTACTTACATGGTAACCCACAAAAGAAAAGTATTTATTTTAATTTACTTAGAGGGAATAAACCATTGTTAAATAACAAGTATTAAGCAAAGGCTGAGTTGAGTAGGCAGTGATCTGAGGGTTCTAACGCATCATTAGCTTAGTTAGTTATGCAAGAAAGTTGGTCTTTGAACATAAAGATGAATTTTCATAAATCTAGGGCTGAGTGGACAGATCCTGGTTTCTGGAGAGTTTAAATTGTTAGCAGTCCTAGAGTGGAATTATAACAATAGATAACACTGATAAATATGTGCCTACCACTATGATAAATGTTTTTCCCTACCACAAATTGCCTCATCTAGCCCCATTTCATAGAGTAAGAAACTAAAGTTTACAGTAAATAATGCATCAGGTCACATTGTAGATTCAGAATTGGAATCTAGACAGTCTGACTATAGGACCCACAGCCTTAACTGCACCCCTAAGGAAAAATAACAAACTCTTGAACAGGTGAGCCACACTTTGATTCAGAGGGATGGAGTGGACCCCTTGTCAAGTATGATTGATATATATAATCATCACCATCTGCCACTTACATTGGTTTAGGATGTAAAACAGGCACTCTGTTGATGAGGAGGTTACCTCCCCAGGAGTTTTAAACATACCTTGATGAAAAAAGGCAGCTATATGGAGAGGACATGTGGTTTGGTGAGCTAACCAAAGTATCAGGATCAGGAGTTTTAGGTTTGGATCCTGGATTTTCTGAACACCAACACCAATGTGACAACTATGACAAGACACTATTTAGACCTTCAACTACAGGATGCACAGCTGACTTAGGGTCTTAGGCAGTGCCAGCTACATAATTTCTGGAGTCTGTTGTCAAAAAAAAAAAAGAAGAAGAAGTATTGTTAAAGGTACTAAAAATAAAGAACAATTAAAATTTCAAGTTATTATCATGAATTTTATTGTTCATTTTTTATATTATGCAATGCCAACTTTAAATGAAAATGTAAGAGCAGTGAACTAGTATGTAGACTCTCTAAAATAACTCATATTTCATGGCTCGTACATGTATGTGTATTTTGTTCTTAGCAGAACAGTGGAAACACTGCATGAAACTAACACAAATGTTCTCATTTCACTTCTTAAAACACACACATTCTGTTAACAATGTCTACCTCCAGCTTACTGATGAGTAAAGAAGTGAAAAGAAAAGAAACTATGGGTTGCTCTATCATTCCCTTTCCTTCTCTGTCATTATTTTTGGCATAAGTTATCAGTTAATATAGGGAAGCGATATGGGAAAGAAAGGATATGATATAGTCCTTAGTAGTCAATGTTTCTTAGAACTTCTGAGTTTGAAGCAGGTTCTATTTTGAACAGAAAACGTGGTCTCTTGGGGCTATCAGTGCACCTGCTTACTGAGTTGCAGGTGTAACACGCTTGCCTTGTACTCGCGCTATCTAGCTGAACTCCCACACATCGTGAGGCCACCAGAATGGCATAAAGAAAATCCCACATATGAATGGGGCAACTTGGAGTGGCAGACAGACATATTCTCACACAAATCCTCCAATGTCCCATTAAACTTCACTTATAAAATACAAGTTCAGGGATAAAGTTATTGAGAATATCAAGATGGCAACAGCAGAGCTCTAAAACAATCACAGGGCCCTGTTGAGGGCAGGTCTCTGTGTGACTTCACAGGCCACATGCCCATGAAGCTAGCCCTGACTCCAGGTGTTATACTCTGAAATCCATCCCCATGTTGTGGTCAGGGATATGTTTTGCATGGGATGCTCCCAGACAGAGATTGAGTGTGGCAGGGTTATATGAGACAGGCCCATTCCTGGGACACACAGGCGTCTACTGATGGCTGATTTGGACTCAAGAACCCCAGACTGCCTTGCCAAATTTTCCTTAGACTGCACAGCAGTTTAGGATGCTTTCACCTAGCCGTCCCTCCTCTTTCCTCTATTCAGGGTCCCATGTCATGGTATGATGGCTTTCCCATCACTCCCCAACTTCCTCACCATTTTCTTTCACATGGTACTGAGTGGCCTGAGAATACATGTACTAAGATGGGGATGCAAGACTGGTTCACCCCTCAACTGACAGGTGAAGAGGATGCCGTCCTGGTTAGTAGATGGGCAAAGGTGGGTGGACTGGCTCAATTGATAAGGATTTACAAGTGATGACCTGGAAAAATGCCCAGTCGGGGGGAGTGCTGTGGCAGGTATGATGATGCATTTGAAAAATATGGAGGGAACAATGCCTACAAAGACAGTGAAGTTGGCTGGTTACTGCTAAGTTGTATTGACAACTTGTGGAAGGATAATGAGAGAGTGAGAACTATTAGCAAGAAATCTATGGATAATTGCAAGAGTCAGAGAGCCTCTGTGGTAGCTTACAAATAGGCCCTTATCTCTTGAAGAGAAGATTCAGCTGAGTGGCAGGCCGAAGATTTAATTGCAAGAGTCACAGAGCTCCAATGGCATTTGAATGCTCAGCTAAGACAGGACTGTCATGGAAGTCCAGGGTCCTGGTGAGGAAAATCTGGGATCCTGAGAATGGGGAATCTGAAAGAAAGGTCCTGGGGATGTTGAGTCCATATGCACCCTGCACCTTAATCGTCTGAACTCACAGAGGTGGCCCACTACTCTGTGTTAATATCTAGCACTTCTACTGTGATGGAGGAAGCTGCAGAAGTCTCTTCCTCACAAGGCAATAGGCATACCCTTCAGGAGCTGCCCCTACCTTCTCTCCTAGTTCCTAGGCTGATAATCGGGGTTGAACATATAGGAGTGGTCGTAAATGTTACAATTTTTGTATGACACATTATAGGCCATGAGAAAGCATCTACCATGGTAGATGCATTGAATGAATAATTAAGTCAGTTAACATTAGTCAGCCTTTGCAATTGGTTAACCCAGAACAGTAATGGTAGACACATAAACAGAATGGCTACGGAGGCATAAATAGAGATTGTGTAGGGTCATCACAGCATTGTCTCCCATTTGCCAAGGCTGCTGCCTTGGAAAATTAACTTATCAGTAATAGAGGCCGACACTCAGCCTATTCCTTGCGGAGAGCAACTGGCTACTTGGTAGAATTGACTTCCTTGAGTCTTTTCCATTCTGGAAGGACCAGCAGTTCATCTTCACAGAGAGATATCTATTCAAGGTGTAGATTTGCCTTTCCTGCCTGTATAACCTCAGTCAGCACCCCATCACAGGGCTTATGTAATGTCTCATCCTCACAGACATGGAATCCTACAGAGTATATCATCTGACTAGGACACCCACTTCACACTGAAGAAGTTTGGAAGTAGGCCATGACCATGGGTCCACTGGAGGTATCATATATTGCACTATCCAGAAGCAACTGGACTCACAGAATGCTGGAATGGCCTTCTAAAGGCACAGGTAAAGTGTCAGCTCAGAAGAAAGACTGAAATGATGGGATGACATCCTTTAGGATGTAGTGTGTTTATTGTATTACCAAAATCAAATCAAACCCATTGCCATTGAGTCAATTCCAACTCACAGTGACCCTATAGGATGGAGTAGAACTGCCTCATAGGGTTTTCAAGGAGCGCCTGGTGGATTAGGACTGCTGACCTTTTGATTAGCAGCTGAACTCTTAACCACTACACCACCAGGGTTTCCATTTATTATATTAGAGGCATCTACATGACTCTGTGTCCCCCAAAGGAAGGCTACATAGACCCAGGAACCAAGGGGTAGAAACAAAAGTGGCCCCATTTACCATCATTCTGGATGACTCAAAGGAGGACTTTCTTACTTCCCTTTCTTTCAACTCTGGCTTCTGCATGGATAGAGGTCCTGGTCCCAAATAAATGGTACCTTATAGCCAGGATGCTACGAGTTGGAATTGACTTGACAGCAGTGGGTGTTTTTTTGGTTTATACCCAGGAAGGAGCCCTGGTGGCTCAGTGATTAAGCGCTTGGCTGCTAACCAAAAGGTCAGTGGTTTGAACGCACCAGCTGCTCCACAGGAGAAAGTTGTGTCATTCTGCTTCTGTAAAGATTTAAGCCTTAGAAACCCTATGGGGCAGTTCTACACTGTCCTATAGGGTCATCATGAGTTGGAATCAACTTGATGGCAGTGGGTTTTGTTTTGTTTTTGGTTTATAGCCAGAGGACAGAGCAAGGATCCCAATGAACTACAAGTTATAGCTGCCACCAGTATACTTTGGACTCCATATGCCCAGGGACCAGCAACAGGGTTAGCCATTATGTTCAGGATGAGAAGTAAACCCTAAATTGTATATAAGCCCCTGTATTCACAATTCAACCATGTGGTTGAGGTGCTTCTCCCATTCCTAGGCAAAGGTTGCAGGAGGCCTGTTCAGGAAAGGCATGCAGGGCAGAAAATTAACTTCTAGATGTAAAGGCCACCAGTCTCATAAGTAAACAAATCTTTTTTTTTTTTTTCCATGATAACCCTTTAACTACAGATCATGCAGGCTTTGTAAAGAAGCAGCTGCTCAGATAATAACCTTTGGCCACGAAGCAACCAATTAATTACTGTGCCATCCTATAAAAGACTCCACAGAGCCATGCTGTCTTTTGCATATTAGTTGTCTCAAAAGTATGGTAATATTCCAATGAACCAATTTCAAATACAAATTTATAAATCACTACTTTCTTCCACATAACCCCCAAAGCCAAATTATGTGTAAAGCATTGATATCTACAGATGAGAAGGCTGTGGAATTGCCAAACACATTTGTGATTGTAGCACTCTTCAAAATGAGCTATCAGGTGGCCCACACCAACAGAATCATGGAAATGGAAATGGACATATATGTGTGTGTGTGTGTGTGTGTGTGTCTTAATGAAGATAAATGGCTTGATGGTCATCATGCAGTAACACATCAAAAGATGAAATGTGCAGAATCAACATCAGTAGTCTAGGCTGAGTTCTGGGTTGAACATTTGTTATTCTACAATCCCCACCCAGAATACAAGTTTAAACTTTATTTTATTTTTATGTTTTTACTCCTTTATACCACCATTCATCTGTCAGTTTGTCCTCTGTGGTGGCTTGTGTGTTGCTGTGATGCTGGAAGCTATGCCACCAGTATTTCAAATACCACCAGGGTCACCCAAGGTGGACAGGTTTCAGTGAAGCTTCCGGACTAAGACATAATGGGAAGAAGGACCTGGGAATCTACTTCAGAAAAAAACCTGGCCAGTGAAAACATTATGGATAGCCACAGAGCATTTTCTGATATAGTGCCGGAAGATGAGTACCTCAGGTTGGAAGGTATTCAAAATACAACTAGGTAAGAGCTGCCTCTTCAAAGTAGAGTCGACCTTAATGACGTGGATAGAGTAAACCGTTCAGGATCTTCATTTGATAATATGGCATGACTCAAAATGACAAGAAACAGCTGCAAACATCCATTAATAATTGGAACATGGAATGTATGAGGTATGAATCTAGGAAAATTGGAAGTCGTCAAAGATGAAATGGAATGAAAAGATCAATATCCTAGGTATCAGTGAGCCAAAATGAACTGGTATGGGCCATTTGAATCAGACAGTCATATGGTCAACTATGCTGGGATGACAAATTGAAGAAGAATGGTGACACATTCACTGCAAAAGATGTATCCTGACGTACAGTGCTGTCAACGATAGGATATTATCCATACACCTACAAGGAAGACCAGTTAGTACAACTATTACTTAAATTTATGCAACAGCCACTAATGCCAAAGACGAAGCAACTGAAGATTTTTACCAACTTCTCCCGTCTGAAATGGATCAAACATGCAATCAGGATGCATTGATAATTACTGGTGATTGGAATATGCAAGTTGGAAACAAAGAAGAAGATCTGTACTTGGAAAATACGGCTTTGATGATAAAAACAACACTGGAGATAATATGATAGAATTTTGCAAGACCGGTGACTTCTTCATTGCAAATACTTTTTTCAATAACATAAACACAGCTATACGTGTGGACCTTGCTGGATGGAATACACAGGAATCAAATGGACTACCTCTGTGGAAATGAAGATGGAAAAGCTCAATATCATCAGTCAGAACTAGGCCAGGGGCTGACTGTGGAACAGCACATCAATTGCTTACGTGCAAGTTCAAGCTGAAGCTGAAGAAAATTAGAATAAGTCCATGAGAGCCAAAGTACAAGCTTGAACACTAATGACCAAAGACCAGGGAAACTGTGGGATGACATCAAGGACATCATACAAAAAGAAAGCAAAAAGTCATTAAAACAGCAGAAAAGATGAAAAAAAAACCAACAAAAACAGACTCTGAAACTTGCCCTCGAATGTAGTTAAAGCAAATGGAAGAAATGATGAAGTATAAAGCTGAACAGAAGATTTCAAAGGGCAGCTAGGCAAGACAAAGTATTATAATGAAATACACAAAGACCTGTAATTAGAAAACCAAAAGGGAAAGAACATACATGGCATTTCTCAAGTTGAAAGAACTGAACAAAAAAATTCAAGCCTCACGTTGCAATTCTGAAGAATTCTACAGGCAAAATATTGAATGACACAGTAAGCATCAAAAAAAAAAAAAAAAAGATGGAAGGAATACATAGTCACTGTACCAAATAGAATTGGTAGATGTTCCTCCATTTCAGTAGGTAGTACATGAACAAGAATAGATGATATTGAAGGAAGAAGTCCAAGCTGCACTGAAGGCAGTGACGAAAAATAAGGCTCCAGGAATTGACAGAATACCAATTGAGGTGTTTCAGCTAATGGATGTAGCACTGGAAGTGCTCACTCATCTATGCCCCAAAATTTGGAAGACAGCTACTTGGCCAACTGACTGGAAGAGATCCATATTTGTGCCTATTCTAAAGAAAGGTGATGCAACAGAATGTGGAAATTATTAAACAATATCATTAATACCACATGCAAGTAAAATTTTGCTAAAGATTATTCAAAAATGGTTGCAGCAGTACATCAATGGGGAACAGCCAGAAATTCAAGCCAGATTCAGCAGAAGACTTGGGACAAGAGATATCATTGCTGACATCAGCTAGATCCTGGCTGAAAGCAAAGAATACCAGAAAGATGTTTACTTGTGTTCTGTTGGCTATGCAAAGGTACTCGACTCTGTGGATCATAAAAAATTATGGATAACTTTGTGAAAAATGGGAATTCCAGAACACTGAATTGTGCTCATGCAGAACCTGTACATAGAACAAAATGCTGTCATTGGCATAGAACAAGGGGATACTACGTGGTTTAAAATCAGGAAAGGTGTGTGTCAGGGTTGTATCCTTTCACCGTACTTATTCAATGTGTATGCTGAGCAAATAATCCAAGATGCTGGACTATATGAAGAAGAACATGGCATCAGGATTGGAGGAAGACCCATTAACAACCTGTGATATGCAGATGATATAACCTTGCTTGCTGAAAGTGAAGAGGACTTGAGCACTTATTGATGAAGATTAAAGATTACAGCCTTCAGTATGGATTGCACCTCAATATAAAGAAAACAAAAATCCTCACAACTGGACGAATAAGTAATATCATGATAACCGGGGACAATATTGAAGTTGTCAAGGATTTCCTTTTACTCATATCCACAGTCAACACCCATGGAAGCAGCAGGCAAGAAATCAGTGTATTGCATTGGGCAAATCTGCTGCAAAAGACCTCTTTTAAGTGTTTAAAAGCAAAGATGTCACTTTGAGTACTAAGGTGGGCCTGACCAAAACCATGGTATTTTCAACAACCTCATATGCATGGTAAAGCTGGACAATGAATTAATGCCTTTAAATTATAGTGTTGGGGAAAAATATTGAATATACCATAGACTTCCAGAAGAATGAACAAATCTATCTTGGAAGAAGTACAGCCAGGATACTCCTTAGAAGCAAGGATGGCGAGACTTTGTTTCATGTACTTTGGACATGTTATCAAGAGGGACCAGTTCCTGGAGAAAGAGATCATGCTTGGTAAAGTAGAGGGTCAGCAAAAAAGAGGAAGACCCTCAAAGAGATGGATTGACACAGTGGCTGCAACAATGGGCTCAGACATAGCAATAATTGTGAGGTTGGCAGGGGACACGGTAGTGTTTCGTTCTGCTGTACATAAGGTTGCTATGAGATGGAACCAGCTGGAGGACACCTAATAAGAGCTCCTTTATATGGTATCCTTGTAAGAATACACAGTCTAGGACTTGGGCCATGCAGTAGTCACTGTGAAGCAGGACTTTTCAAACTTTAATGTGAGTGCAAATTATGTTACTAAATGCAGATTTCTTAATCAGTGGATCTGAAGTAGGGCCGTAAGATTCTGTGTTTCTAAACAAGTTCCCAGGTGCTGTAGATGCTGCTGTTGTGTGAACTACATTTGAATATTTTATTGGTTTCCTAGAAAGTCCATAACACTAACCAGGTGGCCTAAAACTAGAGAAATTTATTCCCTCACCATTTCAAAGGCTAGAAGTCTGAAATCAGGTTTTCAGTAGGGCCATACTCTTTCTGAAGGCTCAAGGGAAAAACCTTTCCTTGCTTTTTCTAGCTTCTGGTGGTCCCAGGTGTTTCTTGACTTGTAGCAACACATCTCCAGCCACTACTTCTGTCTTTACATGGCATCTTCTCTCTGTGTTTGTCTCTGTGTTTTCTCATGATATTTTTTTCTCTGTATCTCTTCTACTCTTCTTATAAGGACATTAATCACATTGGATTAGAGCCCTCCCTGCTTCCGGGTGACTTCATCTTAACTAATTACATCTGCAAAGGTCACATTCACAGGTGCTAGGGGGTAGGACTTGAATATATCTTTTTGGGGAACACAATTCAACCCATAGTAAGTAGTAAGACTCTAGGGCACCTACTCATATCCATCATTTGAATCAGAGGATAAGTTCTGAATGGTGTAATTTAATCATGAAGGTTCCAGTAATTGGTTAGAGGTAGCCACAGAACAGAATACTGACCAGTGAGATGTGAGAGGAGATCTGCTGCAGGTCTCCTGGGAAATAATTTCTCACACCACAAGAGAAGGTCTCTTCTCTGCTTTTGTGTACTCTTATTTCTGGATATGATGTCTGGAAGTATTGACAATATCTCGCAACCAGTCTGTGGATGAAGCCAGCACAGGAAGAACCTGAGTAACATGCTAGTATTCACCCTGTCTTCTGGACTTCTTTTATTTGAGAAAACTTTTTTTTAATAGTTTAAAGCAATTTAAGCTAGATTTTGCAAATCATCTAAGAAGAAACTTAGAAATCAATTTAAATCAACCCTGTATAGTATGTATTAGGTTTATATTCTTGGACATGTTTTAATTTCCTCATCATAAAATAGCTATAATGATAATGTTGTTGTTAGGTGCCCTTGAGTTGGTTCTGACTCATAGCAACCCTATGTACAACAGAATGAAACACCGGCCAGTACTGTGCCATCCTCACAATCATTGCCTAGCATATAAAATTGTTGTGATTTTTAGGTAAGATTTTGCTTGTTAATATTTAGCATAATGCCTGACATATACTACATGTTCTATGAAAATAATAAATGATCATTAAGATTCTACTTGTGTATTTCTAGTGTTGGGGCACTCACTAATTCACGTGGCAGCCTAGTCTACAGTTGGGCACTTGCCACTGTTCAAAAACAATCCCTTGTTGAGCTAAAAGATCTATCTTCTCTCTTTCAGCCATTAATCCTAGCTCTGATTTCTCAAGGCACAGAAAAGAAGTAAAATCATCCCGTTCACGATAGCCCTCAGAAGATTTACAAATAGTTTTCATGAGCCACTGCTAAATCTCTTTCCTGTCTAAACCTTCTCAGGTTTTTCAAATACTTTTCCCATGTCATGATTCCTAGACCCTTCACCACCCCATCCTCTTTTGTTGAGATTTCTTCATTTTAGCTAAAACAGCTTACTGAATAGTACTCTTTTTTTTTTTTTTTCAGACTAGAACTGTGGTTTATAGTTCTGCTTCTAAGAATAAAAGACACTTGTTGCTTATATATAATTTTTTGTTTAATGGGCTTAAGTGGCTCAATGTCCTGTTTGTTTGTCCTCTTGTCTATTCACTTCTGTGTGGTCTGCCTTAAATTGAGTATGCACTGAGGGCAAAGGTCACCTCTAATTGAAATTACAGGTTTGCTCAAGACCCAAACCAAACTAAATCCATTGCCGTCGAGTCAATTCCGACTCATAGTGACCCCACAGGGTTTACAAGGCTGTAAATCTCTATGGAAGCAGACTACCACATCTTTCGAACCACTAACCTTTTGGTGGTTAGCAGTCGATCACTTTAACCACTGCGCCACTAGGGCTTCTTTTGCCCAAGACAACCCTATCTTATTTCTACTCTCTCAGTGTAATTATTATTAGCACCTGCTTTCACTGTGAAAACTGTCTCTATTTAGACCATGAATTTTATGATCTAAAATTCCTACTTATTCCATCCTACTTATAAGTGTAAACAAATTTTTAATTAGTAATTCTTGACTCACCCATCAAAAGACTAGTCAATGTAGTAAAAGTTCTCAGTTTTAGCTGATACGTCATTTATGGAGCAAATAATGTGAATTTCCAGCTGTACCATTTCCTAATAAATCTTCCATCTTACCAGGTACAGGTTCAAAACCTCCTTCACAATTTTATCACCTTCCAATAAATTCAATTTGATTTTTTTTTTAATATTTTGTCCAATATTTAGAAAATAGGATAACAATTGATTCTCCTACCCATTTATTTAATATGCTATCATAATACCACTTCAGACATACAAATACAAATAGGGGAATTCTTCATGACTCATTCCTTTTACCCAGGGAATGATTATTGCAGACAGGGGGCATAAAAAACAACTGATAACTAATAAAGAACATTAGTGTGAAAAAAAAGTTTCCTTTACTGTGTGTTAATTGCTAAATAAACTGTTAAGAAGGCCTCCTGTATTTTGGTGAAGCTTTCCACTTAATATAATTGGAAGATCATCCAGGTGCCATTTATATTATGTTGGAACTCAAAGTTCCAGAAAACTTTCTAACAGACTGAAACTGTCAGCTTCATGTAAATGAATTCCACTCTGAGTAGTGCAGAAGGGTTAGTGTATAGTGTGGATGTTATTCAGTACAATGTCCTGAACAGCCACCTACCTGATTTTTGCTTCTAATGAGCAAATCAGTTCTGTGCCAGAAGGAGACCCTGATTCTTGAAAAGGATAGAAAACCATTCAGTTAAGTGGATATCTGGCTTAAGCGATAAGTATCCAGGAAATGAGATATGATGCAATGGTGAGTTCCTCTAAGCAAAATACAGCACTATTTTCTTTTTCTTATTCTTATCCAGTATTCAAAACTGTGCATTAGCATTGTGTTTTCTCCTTGAGGCATGCAATAGAATGGAAATGGAGATTTGGGAAACCACATTCTCATTAATAATTTGCCCATATATTGAATATTTTTCCATGTAATTAGAGCTACCAGGCTGATTTAGGTTTTGTATGGTTAGCTAAAAACTGTGAGGAAAACTATGCTGATTAATTGGTTAGCCTATTGTAATAAAATTTTATTTTAAAATTATGATTGTAACAATTTTTGCCTGTTTGTTTTTAATAGGTGAATGAATTCTCAAATTTGAGCAGAAAATAAGATACATTTTCATTTCACGGTTTGGAAACATGTTTATATTACTTCATACAACTTTCAGAATCCTCCCCAATGTCTGAATTTGGTTTAATGTCACTGCTATGCTTGCTGCTGTGAGAATTCTGCTGAAACAGGGCGACTTCTGTCTGAAATTAGGAAGAACTGGAGTGGTAGTTAAGCACCACCCTGGCTCCGGGTAAAGTCTCCAGTTTCTGGAGTTTAGACAGATTGATTCTCAATGAGACACGGTTGCAACATTCACAGATTCTCTGAGTGATCAGACAAGCTGCACACATACAAAGGCTGTGTGGTTGTCAACAGCAGAGGCAGATGACCCAGTAAGCAAGGTAAGCACGAGCTTACTTGTGCTGACTTACTAATCTCTAGTGAACAATTTCACATGTTTTTAACAGTGGTGGAAATCTGTAGTAAACAGTTTCACATGTTTTTCATCACTGTGTTTACCTCACCTATTGGATAATCTGCCCCTGGTCAATAGCCTTGCGATAGTATCATCTTCTGGATCCGACAGGCACAAAATCTACATAGTTCGATAAAACGGGATTATCTCATTTGGTTAAAAAATATGTTAGTAAAAGATACCTGGTAATTCACAGATTGTTACAGCCTGGGACAAGGCTTGGCCAGGCAGGCCAGGGTAGGGGACAGGTAATCTCCAGTGACTGCTCAGACTAAAGGGTTGGTCCCAGGCCTCCAAGCTGTAATTAAGTGCCCCAACCAATAGGCATAGCATAGCCATAGGATTCTACGGTGGAAAATATAAATCAGAACCTTGGATCAAGGTTTGGTTAGAAGGGTGGATTCTGAATTACAGCCTTAGCTCTGTCACCTACCAGTTATGTTACATTAATTAACCACTCTGAGCCTTAGTTTTCTCGTCTAAAAAATGCTGATAATATACTTTATAAGGTGGTTGTGAGAGTTAGTTGAACCATAGATGTAAAACCCTAGAATCTTGCCTAGCTCAATGCTTAATAAATGGTAGTTCCCATCAGCCCCCAAGGAAGGATACTGGTAAGGGCAAAGCAGAGACCTAGTCATCAGAGGGAATTGAATTAATCTAAATATCTATGCCATTAGAGTACCTTGCATGAAATACTGCCAGAACTGGCTACATAATTTGCAAGGTCCAGTATAAGGTGAAAATGAAAACATGGGGACCCTTGTTTCAAAATTTAGAATTTCAACGCTGGCAGTAGAACATTAAACAAAGAGCAGGGCCCTTCTAAGTAGGGGGCCCTGTGTGACTGCACAGGTCGTAGGCCCTTAAAGCTGGCCTGACAACTGCAGTCATTTTCTAACTGTTCTCCCTGCATCCATGCTTGTTCCTCTATAATGCATTTTTCTGCCAGCAGATGGGGTGACCTTTTCAATACATAAAGTGGATCCTGTACTCACATGTTTTAGTCTTAAACTGAAAGGTAGCATAACACGGGGAGAAGCCAAATAGCATGGTGATTGAGTGGCTGGGCTCTGAAGCCAGAGGTTCCTGTCTTTGTTTTCTGTTTTGATCCCATTAGTGATCTTGAGTAAGTTACTTAACCTCAGCTAGCTATGGGAACGTTGGTGGTTCAGTGGTAGAATTCTTGCCTTCCATGAAGGAGACTCAGGTTCAGTTCCAGCCAATGCACCTCAAGGGCAGTCACCACTCTTCTGTCAGTGGAGGTTTGTGTGTTGCTATGATGCGGAACAGGTATCAGTGGAGCTTCCAGACTAAGAAGAAAGGTCTTGAGATCTACTTCTGAAAATTAGCCAATGAAAACCCTATGGGTCATAATGGTCCAATCCCCAATCATCATGGGACAACAACGGCTCATTTCTGTTGTGAACGGAGTCGCAGTGAGTCAGGGATGACTGGACGGCAGCTAACAACAACAGTTGGCTGTACTATAAAATGGGCATAAATAATAAAGTATCTAGCCATAGTGTTGTTATGAGGATTAAATGAAATAGCCCATGTAATAGCCCACTTAGAATAAGCTCGGTACATAGAAATCATTTGAAAGATATGAGCTACTATTATGTTAACTAGAACTAGAAAGATGATGTTGACTTGGTCCACTAGCTTCTCCATCATCTGGCTATGTCTACTTCTCTAAGCTCATCTCCTGCTTTCCTCCTCCCTTGTTATCTTCTGGGCACACTAGTTGTTTTGTTTTCAATTGCCTTGGGTTCATTAAGCTTTTTCAGACTGTAGGGCCATTGCAGTTCTCTAGGCATGGAATGCTTTTCCTCAGACTCTATCCTTTAGGTCTCAGCTCAAATGTTACTTGCTTAGAGAAGACTTCCATAATATCCCTAATCTAAATTACCTTCCTCTGTTATTATCTAGCACAATGCTGTAGTCTTCTAATTCATAGCACTTTCCATAATTTTAACTTGAATATTTAATCGCATGTTTGTTTAGTGTCTTCTCTCCCAAGAGGGCGGGGGCAACGTGTGATTTGTTTAGAACTTTATCTCCTACTTTCATTAGAGTGCCTGGCACATAGAAAGCAATCAGTATTCGCTGAATAAATGAATGGATAAAGAAAAACAGAAACTTAGAAAGGAGGACCATTTGGATGAATTAGTGTCTTTGCCTGGAGACAGCAGTTAGGACTAACACAGTATTAGGAAGCCTAACAATTTGCCTTGGCAATAATAAAAAATATAATATTTTTGGACTCCTTGCTCTTCCCCAAGTATTCTACTAAGCACTTTACACATATTGTTTCATTTAATTCTTACAAAAACCCAAAGAATTAGATACTATTATTATCCCCATTTTGCACAGCTTGTATATGGTAGAACTGATATTTTATTTTCTTCATCTAATTTTTGGCACATGCGGTTCTTGGAAACATAAATGCACATTTGTTAATTTTTTTTTACTTCATTTTGAATATTAGCTAGCTTAGTCTATTACATCCTTGACAGAAATACACTGAATTTAAAAAATTAGAGTTATCGAAATATAATTTAACACAATAAAATTGATCCAACTTAAGTGTACAGTTATATAATTTCTGACAAACATACAGAATCATGTAATCACCACAATTATGATATAAAACATTTCAATCACAAAAAGAAGCTCCCTTCTGCCCTTCTGCAGTTAATCCCTGTTTCTATCCCTGGCCCCTGGCAATACTGATCTGCTTTCTGTCACTATAGTTTTCTTTTTCTTGAATGTGGTATAAATGGAATGATACAGTATGAACTCTTTTATATTTGATTTCATTCACTGAAAAGAATGCTTTTGGATTCATCCATGTGGTAGTGAATCATAGTTTATTCCTTTTACTGTCAAATAGTATTCCATTGTATACTACAATGTGATTATCCACTTATCGGTTGATAGATATTTAGGTTGGTTTTAATGTTGGGCTAATATGAATAAAGCTGCATGAACACTGATATACAGACCTTTGTGTAGACATGCATATATTGAATTTTAATCAGTGATGTAAATGTATTTGAAAATAGACACAAACTGGGTCTTTATGAGATCCTTTAATGATTACCTTTAAATGAGAATCTTCAGTAGTTAATTTTTCTACCCTATGAAATCTCTGTTGTGAATGGAAACTTTCTTAACTGTAATTAAAAAAAATACTGTCAAATCATAAAAGGCAGAATAAAAAATCAATAATTTAAATACCTTAGAAATTCCTTTTATCCCCTCCTACAAAATCCTCCTTTACTCCTTCATAAAGGCAACGTATTACTTCCTTTTGTCAATACTAGCAAAAAACTTTAAGTGAAGCTAGGCAGGATTTACAGACTTGCTCTGTGCCTGCCTATCTCTTTAAGCACAGAGAGAGGAAAGAGTTTACAAGCTGAACCTGTATGTCTCCTGAGCAGCTGCAGATGGGAACGGGACAGGTGAGATGACAGTTCTTATCCATAATACATGTTCTCCATGGTGCACGAGTAACTGTGCCACAAGGAGCTTTGTCAAATGATAAAATCAATTTTAAAAAAAAGAAATAAAAATCAAGTGGAAAAATGAAAGATACAATTTAGCACATTTCAAATATTAAAATATGCCAGATATACTTCACATTCATCCCATTTTATTCTGAGTCTCTTATTAAAGAGAGAACAGCAGAGGTAATTCGGCTCCATACTCTAATGCAGGTCTCATCCTGTGTGATGCAGGAAAGCTATGGATGACCAACAATGCTGCTCCTGAAATGAAGGCTATTTTTATTGCTCAGGTTTTCCAGTTTCCAAAACATACTACACTGTGCCATTTCTCCCAAGAAAGTCATTTGGAATTATCTGACAGTTATGGCACCCTGAAACTGACCAGTGCTCTCCATATCCTTTCACATTCTGGAACTGCATCTTGCGGGGAGACATGTTACGCTATCAGGGAATCATCACTAGTTGCTTTGTGACTGGAGGATACTGTGGTAAGGTTGGGCTTTTCAGGACGCCAACCACAGGAATGGGGTTCAAAGCCTTCACTTCCAGATACTTGGTGTAAGGCATAAAATTGCAACTAAATTTCCAAATCCATGGATGTGTAATTTATATTAGCAATAATTTAACTTCCAGGTTATTTGGATGTTTTGGGAAGTTATTTAAATATCTTTTAAGAAGATGACTAGGATGAAAGAAAGGGCAAAGGACAAACTATTTCAAAATAAATATAATTAGAAAGGTTAATTACAGATTGTCAGGAATAATATCTACATGATTTGAAGTTCATTCTTCGAGCACAAATATCTTTTGAATAAGCCTTAAGCTCTTCAAGTTCATTTTCATAGGTAATTTTTCCTCTTGGGAGAATCAGTGTTATATTTCCATCTTTATTGTCATTTAATTTCTTTGCTTTTGACTGGTCGTGGGTTAAGCTTGAGGATTTCTAATGTATCAAATGATACAAATGTGCCTAACCTTGATATTTGTTGGGTGTTTTCCAGGCGACTCAATTATCTACTTCGCAATATCCTACAAAAATTAATTATTAGTATGTTTAATATTAACTACACTATAAAATCCTATTTTTATGTTTATGTGCACATTAATTTCTCTGGACTTTGAGGGTAACATTGTGAATATTTTTGTACATTAAATTTATGAAAATATGTTATCTTTGTTTTCAAAGTAACCCTAGTTTGTGAAAATAAGAAGTAACATTTCAATGTTGTTAGATTTGTTTTGGTTATCATCGCAAATTCTGTTATAGGGAATGTGATGCAGGAAAAACATAACAAAAGAAAAATTCACTGTGCTCTAAATTCCAAAGCAGTTCCAGAAGTTATTTATATATAGAAGCAGAGATATCAAGCTGTGAATAAGAATCACTCTATCTTTCAATGGCTCTCTTCTTTCCTTTTTTCTCTCAGGAAATATATTAAGGGAAATAACATATTTTTGTACAAATAATTAGTGTTTTCTATGTGTGTTTGCCAACCAACCCCTCCCCGTGCAGAGGTATTTTCTTAAGCACGCTATGTTAAATTTTTTTACACAACATATAAAATAAATAGCAGAGGGGCTCTTACAAAAATACCTCAGGGGGTGGGGCGGTTGGCAAACAAACATAGAAGGTACATGTTATTTGCATAAAAATATGGTATATCAACAGGGGACAAGGTCAGGCAAAGGAACACATTAGTAGTTAGCACTTTGGCCCTGAACTCCAGTTCAGTCTCTTGGTCAGCTAGGTAGGACCATGTGAAGAACTCATTTGCTTAGAGTTACAGCCAAATTAGTCTCAGCACCCCCTTTCACGGCAATATCTCAGTTTTTATAGCTTTGATGGTAAATAATGTTCAGTCTAGAAAACATCAGATAAAAAGAAGTGAGTTTTCCTCTAGTAAGAGATGAACTAGACCATCCATGGCTTGGTCTACTCAATTTAGACAAAAAAAGAAAAAAAAAGGGCCTTTAGTCTAGCTTATTTTGTCAGTTACTGGAGAAACAGTCATAAAGCAGCCAGGGAAAGAGAAGACAGAGGAACTCAGGCCTCTAGCAAATCACAGTCCCTCAATTCAAAGGACCAAGTGTTCTGCCCTATCTCACCCCTCAAGACTCATGAAAGGAAATACATACACATAAAGATAGAAGGGTCACTTGCCCCAATATAGTTCCTTCCTTCTGCTCCCACTAAAATCCATCTTCTAATGCATTCCAATAAATAGGTGCAATTTTGATTAATCAGTATGCAACAGAATTCCTTCATGAAGGTGGGGAGAAGAGGAAGACAAGTATTGAAGTTGCTGAGCCAACATACATACATTGAGTTTTCTGAGCTTTGAGTATAAAAGCATCAACTACCTACTACTGTGATTATATCATAGGTCTTTTTCTTTTGAGATAAATCACAGTTAAAGAAATATTTATTCATCTGTATCATAGTGGTTCGGGCTAATCATCTAAAAGTTTATTACAGCGGATTTGATAATGACACGTATGACTAAATCCCAGACTCTGGAAATTCCATCATACTCTATCTAGTTTACACTTAGGGGCATCCATGATCCTATTTTACCCATCAACAGAGGCAGCCCTGCAGAGCAGTCTAAACAGATTTATACTACTCTTGAGTTTTACTGTCTAAGCAAAATTTCATGACCCTGTTTGCTCATGTGGCAGATGTTAGTGATCATCAGTAGCCTGAAGTATAAGCTGGGTTTTTTTTTAGGCCAGAAACTTTTGTTTACATTCATTTACACGGCTGCCTATGAGCTTATGGAATATTCACTAACTGTTCTCAGCTAATGCATGGTTTCATAGATCTTATGTGATACTGGGAATCAATTTTGATTTAAGTTTACTTTGAAATTGCATTTAGTAAAATGTGTAGATCTTTTTGTGATGGGAGGTGAGAGGGATGCTAGAAGCAAACGAATAGGTCCAGAGAAAATAATTTAAAACTGTTTTCTCTACATCAGAACTTCTGCATAGGCGTGTGATATAATCAGATAATTATACACCATTGAGCCTTTTCTTTTTCTAAACATCACTTGAGTTGAAGGCATGCAGCCAGTGACAAAGTGATGTTTTATCTGGCCCTGTGTATCAGCTAGGCTGGCTGTAACTGCATCTTAGTGATTTCATCTTTTTAACTCTCCATAATGAAAACTTAAGTTTCTCTCTTAACTCAAACTTAAATTCAGCCAATATACGGTGGTGTGTTTTCTCAAATACCTAGCATTCAAGTAGTTTCCAATTAATAAAGAATTGGGAAATGTTTTCTGGAATTAATAAGATTTTTTAAGAGACATGTTACTTAATCCATATCTCCTATTTCCTTAGTTTTTTATACCATCTCTTGGTGATTTTATCATTAGCATTTTTGTCATCTCTTCATTAAGTCCTTCTAAAAACCAAACTTTCTTTTTTTTTTTTTAAATATACTAATCCTGCATCTGGAACAAGCAAAGTGTTTAGCAAGTTAAATAAATATTCCCATACCAGCATTAATGATGATTTTAATAATGACTTAACATGGTGAAACATAAGCCATACGATATTAAGTTTAGGAAATAACAATTTCAGAGATGGAGCATATATATTAGAGGAAAAATCTTAGAAGTTGAATATTACACAGTTCAGAGAAACAGAATAAATTGTCACTCTTAAAATACCAGTTGCCTGAAAGTTGATTCCAACTCATGGTGAATCTATGTGTGTCAGAGTAGAACTTGGTTCCATAGGGTTTGCAATGGCTAATTTTTCAGAAGTAAATCACAAGGCCTTTCTTTCAAGACACCTCTGGGCGGACTTGAACCTCCGTACTTTTAGTTAGCAGCTGAGTGCGTTAATTTTTGCACCACCCAGGTACTCCAAATTGTTACACTTCTATCCCCAAAATATTTCAACATCTTACGATATCTGCTAAATCTAATCAATTTCACTTTTCTTTTTTAAAGAAACACTTCTTGGAAATCTGTGGCTTGCTGTCCAAATTTGGAGAATTTACTTTTTGTTTGATTTTATGTCTATTATCTATGAATTTATTTCTTCAGTTTCCAGTGTTAGTTCCATTCAATTTTTTTTTTAATTGCATGCCTTCTTTTTATCATTTTTCCCCCATGAGGTATATCCTCGAGTGATTTTTAAAGGAAGACTATATAGGAAATAATATTGCTGAGTCCTTTAATGTCTGATAAAGTCCTTAGTTTCTTATTTTGTTGTCATACTTATGGATATTCTCAATGGGTATAGAATCATAGGTCAGTAATTACCTTTCTCCCAGAGTTTTAAATAGCTCCATCATTAATATTTAGAAACCAGAATGGGCAGATATTAACTTCAGTGTCTTGGTAGGAACTATTTTTTCTCATCTTTTCTGGGATGTTTTAGGTCATTTTCTTATCCTAGATATTCTGAAATGCCAGATTATAGGGTTTTTTTTTTTTTCTTTCATCTAGCTTGATCTTTTCAATCTGAAGATTAATTTCTTTGACTTTGGATATCTTTATATATTAATTATATAATCCTTTTCTCATTTAAATTTCATCTGTTCTTTTCAGAACTGGTAATAAATAGATATCTGTAAACCTCTTAAATTTCATTCTCAATGTATCTTAACCTTTGTTTTCCATCTGTGGTTCTCTTTTTTTTCCTTTCCTTCTTTTATTTTAAATCTTTCTTTAATTATGGTAAATACATACACAATAAAAATACTTGTTATTTTGACATTCTTCACATGTACAATTCAGTGACATTATTTATGTCACTGAATCTTTGACATCATGTTGTTCAACCATCAGTTGAACAAGTTTTTCTATAACCCTTAACAGATTTCTTCCTCTCTTCCATTTGGATGATTATTCTAGCCTTCTACTGATAGTTATTATTTTAGCAATTACATACTTAATTTCCAGAAACTTTCTTAATCTATAATTTCAAATTTTATACATATTTTATGGATTAAAATTTTTTCATATATTAAATATTAATAATTTCTAAAAATGTATTTTCTATTAATTATAGTCTTCCCATAATTATCTGTTCTGTTCAGATTTGTCTTTTTCTTTGAATAGCATTTGTTTATATATGTTTTAATAACTAAAATAATGAAAAGGAAATGTGTGCACAATGTAGATATGAAAAGAAATGCTCTTCTTTGTCTCACACTCATATATAGCTTTTTTTTTAACTAAATGTAGACTTACTACAGTCTGCCTGCATTTTTTTTCTTTTAATATATTTAGAAATCATTCCATTAGGACCTATACAAAAAGATCTCTTACTTATTATACCATTGTATGGATCTAATATTATTTGCTTTGCCATTTCAATCTTGATGGCCATTTACATACTTCTTTGCCTTTGGCTTCCATAAACAATGCTAAAATTTTTCAATAACTATCTCTGTACATATAATGAATATATCTGTAAGACAAAATCCGGAAATAGAAATACTGGGTCAAAAGATACACGCATTTTTTAAAATTTTGTTGGCTATTGTCAACTTGCTTTCCAGCAAGAATGCACTAACTTATGTCCCAATGAAGAATGTGAGTAAATGACTTTTTCCTCACACTTTGCCAATGCTTGACATGAATCTTTTTGATTTTGCTGACCAACCCCAACCAAAAAAAAAAAAAAAATTCTCCTTTTGTTTTGATTTGCAGTTATTTAATTATGAGTAATTTTGAGTATCTTTTCAAGTACTCAAAATTCACTGTGTGTGTATATGTGTGTGTGTGAAGTGTCTTTTATTTCCTCTGCCCATTTTTTTCTAAGAATTTATGTTTCTTTTTCTTAGTGATTTGAATCTATATATAAAGAATGGAAATTCTTTTGTATATCTTATGTGTTACTATTCATCTTCTAGTTTATATTTTTAAACTTTATTACATTTTTCCATGTTGAACTTTCATTTTCTATAAAGTCAAATACATCAGTCTTGTCTGTTATGGTTTTTCTATTTTGTGTATTACATAGAAAGGGTGTTCCAATGTAACATATTTTAATATATATTTATTTTTTTAATGTTATAGAAGATTTTTTAAGTGCTTAAATATAAATATTAAAGGTAAAGATATTAAAATTTTAAAATTATGGTCATCAGTATTTTCTTAAGTTTAGAAAGTAAGAAGTATCACTTGAAATTTTCCACAACGCATTATGTATTGAAAAGAAACATAGCCAGTTTAATATTAAAGTAGTTTTTAGTTTAAGGTAATTTTCTACAAATTTTGGTACCCACCCTGTAACACAAATAAATGCTTTTATGTATCTATAAATTAAGCAAGAGGCAACTAATTAGCTGTCTTTAAGATGAAGATGTCAAATCTCTTCTTTCAAGGTTACACACCTGAGAAACCTCCTAGAACTATGAAAAATCAAAAGCTATGAAAAGCTGTGCTTTATCCTCACTAAATGTACCAGCTATACATAACCTCAATATGGGTAATCCCCCTATTTTAAGGGTTTATTCGGAAAGAAGAGTACAAAGGGTAGAGTCAGATCAAATCTCTATTGAGTGTTAACTATGCCTCAGGCACTGTGATAAGCTCTAGCCATACCCTGCTTTGGTAGGTACTGGTATCTACTCCATTTTACAGTGAGTACATCCAGGCTTTGAGGGATTATATAAGCAGTATGACAAGGGCAGATGTCAGGTCTTTCTGACTCTCTAGCCTGTCCACTTACTGAATTTAATATTTAATACTACCTCTAATGTTTGCTGTGGTGGCTGTAAACCTTTGACATTGGGGGTTCAAGAAGGAAGTGGCTGGTTTGCTAAGGTTAATTCTTTTATCATAATTAGCTCCAATTTTTATATTTCAAAGTCTTTAAGATTAAGGAAATTTTACCAGTCTGTGGTCAATTAGAATTTATTATCCATTGGGTTTTATATTTAAAGTAATTAAGAATTCAAGCACCATAGTCATACAGACCTGGATTCTCAGCTTGCCTTTGACACTTAATAGCTGTATGACATCAGGCATATTAATTAACCTCTAATCCCCATTATACTTATCTTCTGAGAAATGGGGTTAATAATGGCACACATTTCAAGAACCTGGGAGAAGTATTCAATGAATATAAGCTTTTAAAGAGAGGTTTTTTTGTTTTGTTCATTGCCATATCCCAAACACCAAAAAGAATGTCTATACGTAATAGCTGCTCAATAAATATTTGTTGAATGAAAACATTAAGAGTGCTTATTGCAGAGTTTTTCATTGTTCTTGTCACTGTCAAGCAATTCAAATAATAGTAGTAGACGTTTATCTAGTTGTCTTTAAATGTAAAGGATGATTTGAGATTCCTAGGTAAATAAAAAAAAGTTTTCATTCTTTCTCTTGATATTGTCTGTGAAAACTGGTGTAGATGGGATTCTGTGAGATCTGGTTCCTTACCCCCACCACCGTTTGCTGCTTTATGTATCTGAGACTTGTTCACCCTCTCCTCATTGACTAAACAAAAGAAAAATTACAATACATTGGCGACAAAATGTATCTGAATATTTAATGTTGAATAATGATATTTCACTTCTTTAAGTAGTGCTTTTAAAATGCCACAATTTACAGAAGCAAGTTACAAGACCCCGTAACCAAAAAACCAAACCCGTTGCCTTTAAGTCAATTCCGACTCCTAGTGACCCTATAAGACAGAGTAGAACTGCCCTACAGGGTTTCTAAGGAGCAGTTGGTGGATTCAAACTGCTGACCTTTTGGTTACCACCCGGAGCTTTTAACCACTGCCCCTCCAGCTGAGTATATTTCAAAGACAAAGGCAATGAGAGAGAGACAGTTTTCAAGGACTGGAAAGTGATTTTGGAATGTACTTTTCCTTTTTAAAATTCATATCAGGGCTTTAGCTGTGTTAATTCCAGAGGCAGAAGAGTTGGCTTCACTGTCAGCTCACTGAACATTCCAAAGCCCCAGGACAGAGGTGGCTGGGGAACTGAGAGTCCATACTTGCATCCCCACCCAAAGGACTCAGATGGATGAGTTCAGCAGCTACAGTGTAACTTCTATCTTGTTTGCTGTGGTTCCTCCAGCCCTTAGAAGCAGATTCTCAATAAAATTTGATAAGAGAAGAATTGAAGCCAATGACAGGCAGCCTTTACACAGCTGTTTCTTTTAAGCTATGTTTATAAATTATATATTTATTTTTGTTTTCCAGGGGGAAATATGAGGAGAACATTTATATTCTGGGGAATTTTAAAATAAATAAATAAACAAGCATAAATATTTAACAGATCAGGAGAGATCAATGGAACCTGGGTGTGAGAGTTTTGAAATGAAGTAAAAAATGATGATCGTTCCATAGGTATAGACACTTAATAAATCATTAACATACGTTGTAAAGATAAACAACCTCTAAGACAAATGCCTTGTCATTTTGCTTGATCTGCAGCAGGGGTGGATTTCAGGGACAGATCTTTTAGTCCAATGCTTTTTCTAGAATGTAAATCAAACTAGTTCTCTATAATAATGTCGAAATAACAAACTTCTATTTTCTGTGCTATAATGATTTGGAGTTTTAAATATAGATTTTTCTTTCATATTGTTTACCAATGTGGGAATAAAACATGACATATCCCACAACCTTGGAGAATATATCTGATATACGCGTGCATGTGTGTGAGCACACATGTGTAACCACCCCACATGGGTGAAAGATGAGCTGCATTTGGGATTTAAATCATTGTTTTGTAACCTGACAAGATGCTTTGGCAGACTGTTAAGACTGAACCTACTGTAAAAACTGTTCTTTCATTTACTTTCCATTGCTCAGTTATTTTGAGCCTTACCCAAAACAGGGATTCATCACCTCCGCTGAGACGTCAGAAGATGTCAAGATGTAAATTTGTCTTTTTTATCCTTTCCTTGCAAATGCGATTCAATTGTCAAAAGGACAGAAGATTCAAGTTGGAAAGAAGCCCCCAGTAAAACGTCAGAACTTCATCACAGTAAGTTGGAACTGGCATATTAATAAGTGTTCATTCATGTTGGGCTTGACCTCAAGCCAACAATTAGACTTTTGGACAGAAACTGCACAAGAGCCAATCAAAAATATGTGAAGCATAACTTATATAGGGATATAATTTAACAGGTATGAGACAGGTTTGTTACATCAGCTGTTGATTTGTCCTCTTTTGAACTTCAAATAATTTCTCTAGTGTATAACTTTGTGACATGGAAGCCACTAAACACAAAAGAGAAGCGTTGTTTATGGTGACCTCATTATGCTCAGTGTTCAGATCTGGGTCTTGCAGAGAAGACTTTGATCTGCAAAATTGTGCTAGAAATCGCCCAGAACTAGGTTTTCCTGTGGCATAAAAATAATTTTGTGCTCAGTGTGCAGTAAAATAAGCCACATTTGCTTAAAGGAGCTCTTTATCTGGCTTTGTCTACTCTGGATGTAAGTGTCTTGACTCTTAAGTGTTAGGTAAGATGTGTTTCCTGTAGTTGACTTCTCAACATTCATACTAGCTCAGACTATTAGTCTAAATCAGCTATGGTCAGTTCATTCTCTTTGCCAGTGATAGGTTTAGTTTTGTACATGTGATCAAATGCTTGCTAATAAGCTATCAGGGTTTCAGGGTTAAAAGAAACGAAAAACACTCCTCTGAGAAAACCCCCAGTACTTGCTTCCACAACTGGACGTTAGCACGTCTGGAAATGAAACAGAGGGCAGCTGCGGCTTTCTTATTACCAGAGTGTGGAAGGAGCCGACAGTCGGTATACAAGGGCCTGGAGACAAAAGGAATCTGAATCCTTGTTTTCTTCGCTGAGCAGATGGATCAAATCATCTTGGAACCCATGGTCCTCAAATCTGCTTTTTTCCAGAAGATAGAGCATTTTCTTATTTTTTAATTTAACTTATGCTGAGTTTTCTGTTACTTACAACAGAACACATTGTAACTCAGCTAGATCAGCTGAATGAACTCAGAATTTCTATATTAGAATTACTATATGGTTATCCAATTTTAAAGGAGCCCTTGTGACGCAGTGGTTAAAGTGCCTGGTTGTTAATCGAAAGGTCGGCAGTTTGAACCTACCAAGAAGAAACTAGCAATTGCTGGTGATGGAGCTTGTGGCAAGATCTGCTTGCTCATAGTACTCAGCAAGGATTGGTTCCCCAAGGTGTTTATGCGCCCACAGTGTTTTAGAACTATGTGGCAGATATTGAAGTGTACGGAAAGCAAGTAGAGTTGGCTTTGTGGGACACAGCTGGGCAGGAAGATTATGATCTTCTGAGGCCCCTCTCCTACCCAGACACTGATGTTATACTGATGTGCTTCCTCCAACAATAGCCCTGATAGTCTAGAACACATCCCAGAAAAATGGACCCCAGAAGTCAAGCATTTCTCTCCCACTCTGCCCATCATCCTGGTTGGGAACAAGAAGAATCTTCGGAATGATGAGCACACAAGGCGGGAGCTAGGCAAGATGAAGCAGAAGCCAGTTAAAACCTAAGAAGGTAGAGATATGGCAAACAGGACTGGTGCTTTTGGGTACATGGAGCATTCAGCAAAGACCAAAGATGAAGCAAGGGAGGTTTTTGAAATGGCCATGAGAGAGGCTCTGCAAACCAGATGTGGGAAGAAAAAATCTGGGTGCCTTGTCATGTGAAACCTCACTGCAAACACAGCCCTCATGCAATTAATTTTGAAGTGCTGTTTATTAATCTTAGTGTATGATTACTGGCCTTTTTCATCTATCTATAATTTACCTAAGATTACAAATCAGAAGTCATTTTTCTACAAGTATTTACAAGCGAACCATGATTATTAATGATATCCAGACCCTCTGGCCCACCAGGGTCCTTCTGACACTGCTCTAACAGCCCTCCTCTGCACTCCCACCTGATGCACCAGGCACTAATTCAAGGAATGTCTTAACTTCTTGCTTCTTTTTAGAAAGAGAAAAAAATTGGTAACTTTTGTAAATTAGCCTGTAACTACTTTATAACTAACATGCCCCGCCTATTATCTGTCAGCTGCAAGATACTTCAGTGAATGACCACTTTAGAATTTTCCTCCTAAATGGGTTTCATTGGCATAGCTCTGAAGTGGGCATCCAGATTTTTGAAAATGTGCTCAGCCAGGCAAGTCCAAGTCCACACAGCTGTGGCAAAGTTACCGTTCCGTGGTTTCATGTTAGTTACCTTATAGTTACTGTGTAATTAGTGCCACTTAATGTATGTTAAGTGTTACCTGTGTTTTATTGACTATGTAAAGACATTCGACTGTGCAGGTCATGACAAATTATGGATAACATTGCAAAGAATGGGAATTCCAGAAGACTTAACTGTGCTCATGAGGAACCTGTACACAGATCAAGAGGTAGTTGTTCGAACAGAACAAGGGAATACTGCGTGGTTTAAAGTCAGGAAAGATGTGCATCACGGTTGTATCCTTTCACCATACTTATTCAATCTGTATGCTGAGCAAACAATCAGAGAAGCTGAGCTATATGAAGAAGAACCAGGTATCAGGATTGGAGGAAGACTTATTAACAACCTGCATTATGCAGATGACACAACCTTGCTTACTGAAAGTGAAGAGCACGTGAAGCACTTCCCGATGAAGATCAAAGACCACAGCCTTCAGTATGGATTACACCTCAACATAAAACAAAAATCCTCACAACTGGACCAGTAAGCAACAGCATGATAAACGGAGAAAAGATTGAAATTGTCAAGGATATCATTTTACTTGGATCCACAATCAACACCCATGGAAGCAGCAGTCAAGAAATCAAAAGATGCATTGCATTGGGCAAATCTGCTGCAAAAGACCTCTGTAAAGTCTTAAAAAGCAAAGATGTTACTTTAAGGACTAAGGGGCGCCTGACCCAAGCCATGGTGTTTTCAGTTGCCTCATATGCATGGGAAAGCTGGAAGATGAATAAAGAAGACCGAAGAAGGACTGATGCCTTTGAATTATGGTGTTGGTAAAGAATATTGAATATACCACAGACTGCCAAAAGAACAAACAAATCTATCTTGGAAGAAGTACAACCAGAACGCTCCTTAGAGGCAAGGATGGCAAGACTATATCTCACATACTTTGGACATGGTGTCAGAAGGAATCAGTCCCTGGAAAAGGACATCATGCTTGGTGAAGTAGAGGGTCAGTGAAAAAGAGGAAGACCCTCAACCAGACGGATTGACACAGTGGCTGCAACAATGGGCTCAAGCATAACAACGATGGCGCAAGACTGGGCAGTGTTTTGTTCTGTTGTACGTAGGGTCGCTATGAGTCAGAACCGACTGCGTGGCACCTAACAACAACAACAACAATATATGTTACCAAAAATAAATATATCTACTCCAGACTAGATGCAGTATTTTTTGTGTAGTTGGATTTCCTAATACTGATATTTGTCATCTCTGCAGAAAGTGTACTGGTTTTTTAAAAAAAGAAAGTGTATGCCAAAATAAAGTCAGACAGACAATTCCTTTTAACAATTCCTGTTTTGTCAGTTTCTCTGATAAAAGAAAGCCCTTTTCTGCCCCTTATCCCAGTACCCACTCCCAAGAGTTGGTCTAAGTATATAGGAATTTGGTTTCACGCCTGAGGGAATTAGACACTTTGGAAGGTGGTTTACCCTGTCTCACCTGGACTGCAGGGTACGGCTTTAGTCCACAGTGCTCCTTTCTCCACTGTGCCCACGTTCCCTTCCAGGAGCCACCAGTCCTCTTGGGCGGCACTCGGTTTCTCTCTTCTCTCCAGCTGACTAAACTTTTTTTTTTCCTGTACCAGTTAATTTTAATAGCAGCCATCACTTACAAATGTGCTCTGAGATGCACGGCCTGCGTGGCAGAAGTTCTACAAAGTACCTTGAACTTCTCAGATGAAAAGCAGTCTGGCAGCAACTCCGAGGCCGGCCCCTTCTTGCCAAGGACGCAGCTCCATGAGTCGCGAGCTCGGAGGCGCTGGCGGGTCGCTGAGGAGGTGGCGGACTAAGGAGAGAACCAGAGAACCGAGGGAGGACGGCTGGCGGGGGGCGGGCAGGGTTCGAACCCACCAACCAACTCCTCTACGCGGAAAGATGTAGCAGTCTGCTTCCTTAAAGATTTACAGCCTTGGAAACAATATGGGGCTGGGGCAGTTTTACTCTGTCCTGTAGGGTTGCTATGGGTTGAAATTGACTTGACGGCAATGGATATCTAATTTTAAATTTTAGGAGGATGACCAAAGCATTAAAAGGAGTTTCTGCAAATAGCTCTACAATGAGAACTGTATACATATATATACGTATATATATATGTATATATATATTTTTAAAAAAACTGTAAAGAAATGTTTTCAAGCAGTACATCATTATGCTAGCCCAAGTGGCTAATGGAATTTTTCTGGATCAATCTAGATACCCTGGCAATAGGCCACAGTGTTTTATCCAATGCAGTCTACACAGCGATAGGTGCTTCTGGATTTAAGACACTGATACAGATAATCAATGTTTTAAAAGTCTTATTACTATAACAGAGCCCAAGAGTTTATCAATTGGTTTTTACCAAGGGCTTTGCTAATTCTAAGTTCTACCCTAGCCTGGATAATAGCTGTGATCCTGCAGTTGTATTTTTCTATTCTGAGTACATTGCGTTCTCTGTGTCTTTATCTATGTTCCATCTGGCAGCTGCATTTTCTATATAAGATCGGAAGGGTCAATGCTTATCAGTCCATTGAAGAGTGTGTTTTAAATCTTTTTTTGGTAAGAAAACTTACTGCTCGTAAAAGGAACTAAAACTGAGTGTGACATTATAGAAAACATGAAGGTCATAATGCTCCCTGCCCTAGATTGGCTTTCCCCAGTAGCAGAGCCACAAATAAGGGCTTGCCTGTAGGTAGTTTATTTGTGAAGAAATCCCAGGGAGCAGAAGTAAGAGACTAGGGAAAGTGAAACAGAGAAGGGAAAAAAACAATAAAAAGGTGCATAATTAAGTTGCCACTGCTATGGTTGACTAGGACCTTCTGAAAAGCCATGTAGAATGGGCCTTAAAATCGTCTGTCTGAGGAACATAAGGGAGGGGCATTTATCTACTAGCTCTCATCCCCTATAGGTCAAGGGATGCCTACGTGTAATTCTCCCCCCCCCTTCCAGGTTGCATCTATGTGAGTTCCAGAGGGGTTCTCACGGGTGTCTCATGAAGTGGCCTCAGAGAAATTCAGAGAAGGAAGCAAGACATACAGGAGAAGTGAGGTGCTCCACTTGGCTACTGTAACCAGGGTTAGAATAAAAGGTAGACTGAGAGGCTCTGAGATGGGGCACAAGAGAAGTCTAATACACATTCTTTTTAATACTATGAACTGATCCTCTCTTTCCCCTCAGTACAAGGTAAGTTGCTCAAAGACATTCCTGCTTCATAACTTCATGACTACTATTTCATGGACAACACTGTTATTCTGGACAGTGAATAGCTAAAAGGAGGACTATGGAAAAAATGGAAGAAAAAGAGACAAAAGGGATCTGAAGATAGAAATAATAAATCACACATGCATGCACACTGAAACCACTGGGGAAAATATGCAGAAAGGAAGAGGACATGGAGGAATATTTCTAAAAGTTAGTATGCAGATGTAGTGAGAAAGATTTGGAGCCAAGTAAGGATGGTAGTCTTCATTACAGAGTGGCCTGGGAAATTTGAGAGACTGGAGAGTCTGTGGAGATACTGTTGTGTATTACTTACATGACAGTGTATCACAGTTGTGGTTGATGCTTGGTTAACAGCACTCCATAGAAAGATTGGTAGGATTGTTAGAACCTAGGGGAAAGTGGATTTGAGTAGTAATAAACATATTACTTTTCAAGTATGGCTTCCTCATAGAAAAAATGAGAACAGGTACACAAAAGCAGTCTGAAGAGCCTCAAGAAAATAAGCATGGTAAATTTGATTCCTATGTCTGCTAGAATTCTAGAATTCTGTAAATGGTATGTAGGATGTGTGTGCGTGTACACATAAATACGTGTGTAATTGTGTGTGTCTATATATATTTGTCTCGGGCCATTAATGATACATAATGCTACACTAGAATTAATTGAACAGAAACTAACAAGAACAAGGTTATACCAAACTAACTGAAATTCATATTTTGTCAGAGCTTCTATACTGAAATTGGTGAATCGATCATTTAATATTATTTAGCAAAGTATATTCCAGAGGACACTAGTCTTATGATAGAACTAGAACATGCTTAAAAAAAATGGGTTCTCTGGCCAAGTACATCACAGCAAACACACTGTTCTTCAGAGTCACAAGAGACACATTAATGTTATAGGGAATCTTGAGAATTCTTAAAAGACTAAAACCAAGTAAATTTGTTAAATAATTATTGACCCAAACTTATTCTCAAGTTTAAAAGAATTTTGGAAATGCTGCAGGTAGACGCAGTGTTTCAGATTTCAGCAAGCTCTTTAACAAAGTCCTTCACTGTATTCTTGTGAATATGATGGTGATATATGGGTTGGGCTTTAGCAAAATTAGGTCAGTTTGTGACTGGCGAAATTACTCTTCTCGGAAAGTATTGACAAATGGGTCATTGCCAAATAAAAGAGAGTTCCCTGGTGGCATGCCACAGAGCTCTTTTCTTGGCACTGTTCTGCTTAACTTGTTTATAAATAACTCAGATAAAGATCTGAAAGGCATGCTTTTCTAATTTGTAAAAGGAGTAATGTTGGGAGGAAGAGTCACTCTACCATACTCTGAGGCTGTGTAGTATTCTGGATGAAAGTGGTTTTTTGTATCAGATAGACTTGGTTTCAGCTTCTAGCCTTAACATTCATTTTCTTTGTTGTCAGTGGCAAAGTATACAGCCTCATAGGGTCCCCATCTTCTAACAAATTAGATGGAATTAGTTATTGTAAAGATAATAAGTGAAATGTTAAAAAATCAAGTACATTACTCATTTGCTGGTATGTAGGAAATGCTAGGTTAGGATCAAGAGTCAACTCAACCTGACAGGTTATAATAAAAGGTCAAAGGTATATTTTAAAGCTTATGTACATGTAAAGTTACTTTTAAAAATCAATTATATAGGAACATATGAAAAATACCTGAATTTATGCTAGACCTAGGGAGTTTAATTGATTCCAGGATAAATAAGAGGCAGAAATATACATGCAACTTCCCAGAGTTAATACAATCTGAGCAGAAGTTGTATAAATTTAATGTCCAGAGCAAGGCAAACACTCATTATAATGACCATTACCATATCTGGAAATTTCTGTCTGGTATAAGGTCATCATTGACAAAGCCAAGCATATCCTTAAAAGCATGACTTGGATGACAACATATCCAAAAACATGTTTTATAAAGAACAGTGGTGGGAAATACAACAAAACTGAATTTGGTAGTGTCAATGAGAGGAGATATTTGAAGGGCACCATTCTGAAATAGGGATTCCATGCTTATGCTGTCTGAGGCTCCTATGGGAAGGAAGGTGGGGGGACAGTTTTGGAAACAAATGTGGCTGAGAATAAAAACAGATATTCTCATATTTAGAACCACCAAAAATAAAACAATCTTTCTCACAGAGGAATGCGTTCACCATTAATGCAAGCTCAGCAGCATCTGTCCAGAGTCCTACATTTGGAAGGAGAATGGCAGAGACTACCGCTAAAACATTTTCCAACATGAATATTCTCGGGTCTAACTAAGAAAGTGAAAAAAGATGTGGGAGAAAGAGCAATCAAATTTGATTCAAAGGGGCAAGGTTTTTTGTTGCTGCTGTTTTTTTTCCCCCTACCTCTTCTTTCTTTTCTCTCCTCTTTCACTGTTATATCTTTCCTCAGTGTACATAACTTCATGAGTCACCCATTCCTAGATTCAACATTTTGCTTCTTAGGTTCTAGTTTTGTGCTGTATAAAATAAAGAGTCTGGGTTTTATATTGCCAACCAAATTCTAAGCACCACCTGTTATTGTGGGAATTACTGTATCAATTACCCAAAGATACAATTCTCAAAATTTCTCCACCGATGTTTACTGAACAAATACAAAGTGGTGATCTGTTTGCTGTCAGTAGGAACCATGACTATGGCTCATTGAGACTGGCAAAAAGAAGAAAATTGTTTCCTCTTGAAAAAATAGCTGCATTTGGGTTTTAATTATTCTTATGAAAATAGTACATGGGTCACTATAGAAAGTGTAAAAACAAAAAAATATATAGAGAAGAAAATAAAAATCAACAATAATTCATCATTCTGTTGGCATTTCTTGTTGGGACAGACCTTATTAATCAAGATATAAATAACAAGTCTTTAGAATAATAAAATAAAAATAAAAAATAATAATGAGTAATCATTTATCCTCATAAAAGCCTATGAAGTAGTTACTATTATTATACCCATTTTGGAAAAGAGAGAACACCAAGGCACAGACAGTTATTTGCACATGGTCACACAGGTCATAAGGGGTAGAACCAAGATTTAACCTCACAAAATCTATTCCAGATTTAATGCTTAACCATTATGTTCCACTAAGACAAAAGTCAACTTTAGGAAGTTTAAAAACAACAGACAAAATGGAAAACAAACAAACAAAAAACATTTCCTTTGTATATCAAATAAAATATTAATAGCTAAAGTACAAAGGCTTTTAACAAAGTCAGAAGATATAATTATTACTACAAAAAATGGGGTGAATACGATTAGGGAATTCAAAAGAAATAAAAATGTATTTAAGCATATCAGCATCATTATTAATCAGGAAAACACAAATTTTAAAAACGAAGATTTATTTTTCCCATCAAATTGTCAAAATTTAAAAGAAGATTAATAATAACTAACATTAGCAAGGATGTGGGAAATACACATTCTCATACCATATAAATCAATACCTTCTTGGAGGGAAAGTTCATATTATCGATAAAAATTTAAAAACATAAAATTTATATTATTTAATACTTCTAAGACACCATTTTATAGAAACACATATGCCCCTACAGACAAGTATGTGAATATCTTTGCAGTATTTTTATTAACAGTAAATTGTTAGAAAGAACTCAGATGTCTAACAGGAGTTATTTGAGATATAATGATAATAATAATGATAGATCATGTTCATGAAGGCTTAATTATGTAACACCCTGTACCAAGATCATTTTATGCAATATTTCATCTAATTAAAATAAATCTTATTTATTGAGTGACATTAACATGCTCATTTATAGATGTGGAAACTGAGTCATAGAAAAGTTAATTAACTTGCCTGAGATCGGGCAGCAGGAAAGTGCAGGAATCTGCATCTGGCCCCAGAGGCTATGCTCTTACACTCTGTGGCTTTCTTCAAACTGACTAAAAAGAATGAGGTGGCTCTTGGAATGGAAGTATCTCTTAAGATATATGTTCAGTTAAAAACATAAAAAACATAAAAAAAAATAATGCACTATGTGATTGCATTTATGTAAAAATACTTGGCGTGTGTGTGTGTATAAATACACATATATACACATACACATACATACATACACACTCATTTGTGTTGTATGTAGGTAGATAATAGATAGATGAAAGATAAATAGACAGACAGATAGATAGATGAAGCCTTTTTAAAAGTACACAATAAAATGTTAACAGTGAATGCTCTAGTGATAGAGTTGGGTTGGTGGAATGGGAGATGAGATGATTTTTTTCTAGTCACTCAGACGTGTGTGATATAAAAGAAAAAGAAGAAATCAGAATTTTTTTTTTTTTTATATTTTGTTCTACTTCAGGTGAAGGCTTACAGAACAAATAGTTTCTCATGAAACAGTAGTACACATGTTGTTTTATGACATTGGTTAACAACCCCACAACATACTAACCCTCTAACTTCTCAACCCTTTTTTTTCTGGTGAAAATACACATAGCCAAATATACACTGTTTCAAAAATTTCTACATGCACAGTTCAGCGACATTGACTACGCTCTTCCAATTGTGCTGTTATTCTCACTTAAGATGAAGGCTTACAGAACAAAATAGTTTCTCATTTAACGGTTACTACAAATGTTGCCCTATGACAATGGTTAACAATCTCACAACACATCAACAATATCCTTACTCAACCTTGGGTTCCCTATCACCAGCTTCCTTGTCCATTTCTGCCTTCTGGCCCTATCACTGGACTCCTGTACCTCGTTAGCCTCATTTGGTTTTACGGGGCTGTCCAGTCACAGGCTGAACAGTGAACCTTGGAGGGAACTTCACCACCGAGCTGGAAGGGTGTCTGGGGACCATACTCTCGAGGTTTCTCCAGTCTCCTTTAGGCCAGCAAATCTGGTCTTTTTGTGTGTGTGTGTGTGAGTTAGAATTATGCTCTACATCCTTCTCCAGCTCTGTCCAGAACCCTCTGTTATGATCCTGGTCAGAGCAGTCAGTGGTGGTAGCCGGGCACCATCTAGCTGTACTGGACTCAGTCCAGTGGAGGCCTTGGTAGCTGCGGACAATTAGTCCTTTGGACTAATCTTTTCCTTGTATTCTGTTCTCTTCATTCTCTCTTGCTCCCGAAGGGATGAGACCAGTGGAGTATCTTAGATGGCTGCTCACAGGATTTTAAGACCCCAGACACTACTCACCAAGGTAGAATGTAGAGCATTGTCTTTATAAGCTGTGTCATGCCAATTGAGCTAGATATTCCCCAAGACCATGGTCCCCAGAGCCCTCCACCCAGCAATTCAGTCCCTCAGGGAGTTTGGATGTGTCTATGGGGCTTCCATGACCTTTCCTTGTACAGGTTGTGCTAGTTTCCCCTGTATTGTGTACTGTCTCACCCTTCACCCAAGATACCACTTATCTATTGCCTATTTAGTATTCCCCCACACCCCTCCCATCCCTGGTAACCAACAAAGATTGTTACATTTTGTGTGTGAACTTTTTCATGGGTTTTTACAATAGAGGTCTCATACAATATTTGTCCTTTTGTGATTGACTTATTTCACGCAGCATAATGTCCTCCAGTTTCATCCATGCTATGAGAAGGTTCACAGATTCATTGTTGTTCTTTCTCGTGGTATAGTAATCCATTGTGTGTATGTACCATAGTTTGTTTATCCATTCATCTGTTGATGGGCATCTAGGTTGTTCCCATCGTTTTGCTATTGTGAACAATGCTGCCATGAACATAGGTGTGCATATGTCTATTCAAGTGACGACTCTTACTTCTCTAGGATATATTCCTAGGAGTGGGATTGCTGGATCGAATGGTGTGTCTATTTCTAGCATTCTGAGGAAGCGCCATATCATTTTCCAAAATGGTTGTATCCTTTTTCATTCCCACCAGCAGTGCATAAGAGTTCACATCTCCCCGCAGCCCCTCCAACATTTGTTATTTCCAGTGTTTTTGATTCGTGCCGGTAATGCCGGGGTGAGATGGTATCTCATTGTGGTTTTAATTTGCATTTCTCTAATGGCTAGTGATCGCGAGCATTTCCTCATGTGTCTGTTGGCCATTTGAATGTCTTCTTTGGTGAAGTGTCTGTTCATTTCCTTTGCCCAGTTTTTAATAGGATTATTTGTCTTTTTGTTGTAGAGGTGTTGGATTTTCTTGTAGATTATGGAGATTAGACCTTTGTCTGACTTGTACTGTCCAAAATTTTTTTCCCAGTCTGTAGGTTCTCTTTTTACTCTTTTGATGACGTCTTTTAAAGAGCATAGGTGTTTGATTTTTAGAAGATGCCAGTTATCTAGCTTATCTTTTGGGGTTTGTGCATTGATGGTTATGGTTTGTATCCTGTTAATGCCGTGTATTAAGGCCTGAAGTGTTGGTTCTATTTTTTCTTCTATGAACTTTATAATTTTAGGCTTTATATTCAGGTCTTTGACCCATTTTGAAGTAGTTTTTGTATACAGCATGAGGTATGGGTCCTGTTTCATTTTTTTGCAGATGGATATCCAAGTTTTGCCAGCACCATTTGTTAAAAAGACTGTCTTTTCCCCTATTTGATGGACTTTGGGGCCCTGTCGAAGATCAGGTGACCGTAGGTGGATGGATTGACATCTGGGTTCTCAATTCTGTTCCATTGGTCAATGTATCTGTCATTGTACCAGTACCAGGCTGTTTTGACTACTGTAGCTGTATAGTACATTCTGAAGTCAGGTAGTGTGAGTCCTCCAACTTGATTCTTCTTCTTCAGTAGTGCTTTACTTATCTGAGGCTTCCTCCCTTTCCATATAAAGTGAATGATTAGTTTTTCCATCTCTTTGAAAAATGTTGTTGGTATTTGGATCAGGACTGTGTTGTATTTGTAAATTGCTTTGGGTAGAATTGTCATTTTCACAATGTTGAGTCTGCCTATCCATGAGCATGGTATGTTTTTCCATTCATATAGATACCTTTGGGTTTCTTGCAGCAGTGTTTTGTAGTTTTCTTTGTGTAGGTCTTTTACATCCCTGGTCAGATTTATTCCTAGGTATTTTATCTTTTAGGGGCTATTATAAATGGTATTGTTTTCCTGATTTCCTTTTCATCATTCTCCTTACCGGTGTACAGGAATCCAACTGATATTTGAATGTTTATCTTGTATTCTGCTACTCTGCTGAATCTTTCTATTAGTTCCAGTAGATTTGACATGGAGTCTTTAGGGTTTTCTATGTATAGTATCATATCATCTGCAAACAGGCACAGTTTAACTTCTTCATTACCAATTTGGATGCCCTTTATTTCTTTTTCTTGCGTTATTGCTCTAGCTAGAACTTCCAGCACAATGTTAAATAGGAGTGGTAATAAAGGGCGTCCTTGTCTTGTTCCTGTTTTCAAGGGGAATGTTTTCAGCCTCTCTCCATTGAGAATGATGGTGGCCATTGGTTTTGCATAGATGCCCTTTATTATGTTGAGAAATTTCCCTTCTATACCTATTTGATTGACAGTTTTTATCAGGAATGGGTGTTGGACTTTGTCAAATGCCTTTTCTGCGTCTATTGAGATGATCATGTGATTCTTCTCTTTCCATTTATTTATGTGGTGGATTACATTTATTGATTTTCTAATGTTGAACCATCCTTGCATACCTGGTATGAATCCTACTTGGTCGTGGTGTATTATTTTTTTGATATGACGCTGAATTCTATTGGCTAGAATTTTGTTCAGAATTTTTGCATCTATATTCATGAGAGAGATTGGTCTGTAATTTTATAGTTTTGTGACACCTTTGCCTGGTTTTGGTATCAGCGTTATGCTGACTTCATAGAATGAATTTGGAAGTGTTGCTTCCTCTTCTATGCTCTGAAATAGCTTGAATAGTACTGGTACAAGCTCTTCTGTAAATGTTTTGTAGAATTGTCCAGTGAAGCCATCTGGGCCAGGGCTTTTTTTGGTTGGGAGTTTTTTTTATTACCTTTTCAATCTCTTCTCTTGTTATGGGTCTGTTCAGATTTTCAACATCACTTTGTTGTACTGTGGGTAGGCCGTGTGTTTCTAGAAATTTATCCATTTCCTCTAGGTTTTCAAATTTGTTGGAGTATAGTTTTTCATAATATTCTGTTATAATCCTTTTTATTTCAGTTGGGTCTGTTGTAATGTCTCCCATTTCATTTCTTATTTGGGTGATTTGTGTCCCCTCCTATTTTTCTTTTGTCAGTCTGGCCAGTGGTTTGTCGATTTTGTTGATTCTTTCAAAGAACCAACTTTTGGTTTTGTGGATTCTTTCTATTGTTTTTCTGTTCTCTATTTCATTTATTTCTGCTCTGATCTTTACTATTTCCTTTCTTCCTGTGGTTGTGGTCTTTTTTTGCTATTCTCTTTCTATTTGTTTGAGTTCTGTAGTTAATGTTTTGATTTTGCCCCTTTCTCTTTTCTGACGTGTGCATCTATTGCTATAAATTGTCCTCTGAGGACTGCCTTTGCTGTGTCCCAAAGGTTTTGGTATGATGTGTTTTCATTCTCATTGGATTCTAGGAATTTTTTGATTCCATCTCTGATTTCTTCTATTACCCACTGATGTGTAAGCAGGGTATTATCCAGTTTCCATGTAGTTGATTTTTTTTCCTTGCTCTTTCTAGTGTTAATTTCTACCTTGTTGGCATTGTGGTCAGAGGAGATACTGTGAATTATCTTAACGTTTTGGATCTTGTTGAGGATTGTTCTGTGGCCTAAGATGTGGTCTATTCTGGAGAACGTTCCATGTGCATTGGAAAAGAACGTGTACTTTGCAGCTTTTGGATGGAGTGTCTTATACATGTCAGTGAGGTCAAGTTGGCTGATTGTGACCTTTAGATCTTCTGTATCTTTGCTGAGTTTCTTCTTAGTTGTTTTGTCCTTTACTGAGAATGGTGTGTTGAAGTCTCCTACTATTATTGTGGAACTGTCCATTTCTCTTTTCAGTGTTGTTAGAGTTTGTTTTATGTATTTTGGAGCCCTGTCATTGGGCGCATAGATGTTTATTATGGTTATGTCTTCATGTTGGATCATCCCCTTAATCATTATATATTGTCCTTCTTTGTCTTTTATGGTAGATTTTGCTTTAATGTCTATTTTATCTGAGATTAGAATTGCCACTCCTGCTCTTTTTTGGTAGTTGTTAGCTTGATATATATTTTTTCAACCTTTGACTTTTATTAAATTCACATCTTTGTTTCTAAGGTGTGGCTCCTGTAGACAGCATATTGATGGATCCTGTTTTCTTATCCATTCTTTCACTCTCCATCTCTTTATGGATGCATTGAGTCCATTTACTTTCAGTGTAATTATTGATAGATGTGAGTTTGTTGCTGTCATTTTGTAGTGCTTTTTTTTGTGGTGCTAAAGTTTTCTTTGTTCTTCCTACTCTCTTGTGCTGAGTTACTTTTGTTTGTGGTTTCTTTTTCATTTCTTTTGTTTTTGTAGGTTTTCTTTTTGCTGAGACTTTATGTTTTTCGTCTTTATTTTTATGAGTTGGTTTGTTAACTTTCTTTGTTGTTACCATGAATTTTACCCTTATCTTTCTAAGTTTGAAGCAGTCTACCATTACTTGGTATCACCTTGCCTTTCTCTCCATTAGAAGGTTCTATACCTAAGCCATTTATTCCTTCTTTTATTGTTTTGATGTTGTTGTCATTTATTGATTAACTTCTCTAATTCCCTGTTGTATTTGTTTTGGTTTTTGATAGTCTTCAAGAGTTCATTTCCTAGATTGGTACCTGGCTCGTACGATCCTGTGTCCTAGGTTCTTCCTGTGAGCTAAAGCTGTTTGTCCTCAGATCGAAGAACTCCCTTTAATAATTCTTGTAAGTTTGGTTTGACTTTTACATGTTCCCTTAATTTCTGTTTATCTGGAAATGACCTAATTTCACCATCAAATTTGAATGAGAGTTTTGCAGGATATGTTATTCTTGGCTGACAATTTTTTTCTTTCAAGATTTTATATATGTCATCCCATTGCCTTCTTGCCTGCATGGTTTCTGCTGAATAATCTGAGCTTAGTCTTATTATTTCTCCTCCGTATGTGACTTCTTGTTTTTTACGAGCTGCTCTCAGGATTTTTTGTTTGTCTTTGGTTTTGGTGAGTGTGACTATGATATGCCTTGGTGATTTTCTTTTGGGGTCTCTTCTATATGGGGTTCGTTGAGCTTCTTGGATGGTCAGCTTTTCATCTTTCATGATATTGGGGAGGTTTTCTGTCAGCAGTTCCTCAGTGATCTTCTCTGTGTTTTCTGTTTTCTCCCCCTGTTCTGGAATGCCAATCACTCGTAAATTTTTGCTTTTAATTGTGTCCCACATAACTCTCAGGGTCTCTTCATTTTTCTTTGTTCTTTTTTCTGAGTTTTCCTCAAACAGAGTTTTATCCAAGTGTTTGTCTTCAGTTGCACTGATCCTGTATTCCACGGTTTCAAATCTGCTTCTCAGCCCTTCTATGTCATTATCCATTTCTGAAATCTTGTTGTTTATCTTTTGGATTTCTAATTGCTGTCTTTGTATAATTTCTAGTTGTGAATTTATTTTGGCATTTTGTTCCTGCATCATCTTCCTGAATTTTTCCAATGTTTTGTTTGTATTTTCCATGAATTTGTCTATTTTTTCCTCATGTTTGTCAGCTTTTTGCCTCAGTTCTTGGAGAATTCCGAGTTTAGAGATTTGAATTCCCTATCATGTAGTTCTAGTGCAGTTTCTTCTACAGGAGAGTCAGCTGGTGTTTTATTTTGGACGCTTACTGGAACCATCCTGTCCTGTTTTTGTAAATGTTTTGATATTGTCTGCTGTTTTCGGGGCATTCAGTAGTTATTTTTCTTGTTTATTGATTGTAGATGTGTTTGTTTCGTCCCTTTTAAAAAAAAAAATTTTGACTATGTCTGAGCAGGTGGACTGTGTGTTCTTTGTTGTTTGATCACTTGTACACTCAATACTTTTCGCCTCCTTCTCCAACTGGCTGGGTCCGTCACTCAGATATGGTACAGCAGGGCAGGTGTAGCTGAAGAGGAGTTACTGGTATGGATTTTTTGTTTTACTTATCACAGCCACCAGAGCGGGTTGGTAATCAGTGCAGGGCAGGTTCCAGTAGGCCGTGCCTGTGCTGCTTGGTGGTGTGATGTCAAGCGCACGGTGCAGGTAGGCAGGATGTAGTGGGGAGATTGTTATTTGTGGAGCTAAAATGGATATGGGAGAGAGGAGAGAGGAACAGGACCCAAAAACATACAAACAAAAAAGAATGCTAGGGGAGCTTGCCGTTGGAATGGATTCATGAGAGCCTATGAAATGGAGAAAAACAGAAAGGGGAAAAGGAAGAAAAGAAAAGAATGAGTAAATAAAAACCAGAAAGGTTATAGAACCGCAAAGTTCCCAGGGATCACACCGATGCAGCTCTGAGGTCTTGGGGAAGTCACCCTCAGATGTTGCAGTACAGCCTGGCTAGACAGCGTAGATGTATACAACATCACGTATTCAGGGAACAGAAGGAGAAGGAAGATATAGAGAGACAAGAAATGGAGTAATGAAGAAAGACAAAAAGGGAAAAAGAGGAAAAAGAAAACAAAACAAATTAAAAAAAAAAAAAAAAAGAACAAGAAAGGCCCCGCAAAGAAACAGAAAAAATAAACCAACGAAAAAAGAAATGCCCTCAGGGATCCCTCTGCATGTCTGTGGAAGCTGAAGGGGAGTTCCTTGCCACACAGCTCTGGCTGGCCAGAAAGGGCTCCCAACTCAAGAAAAGGAAAAGCAAACAAACAACCAATTCAAAATGAACAAACGAACAAAAGCCCCAGGATCCCACCAATGCGGTAGCCCAGAACGGGAAGCAGCTCCACAGTCGAATGGAGCTCCACAGCCCCTCAGGAAGAAGCAAAGATGGTGCACGGAGCCAGACACTTGAGTAAAACGAAGGGGAGGTGTCGAAAGGCAAGTGAAAAATCAAAAGAAGCAGAAAAAAAAAAGCAACGCCAGCAGCCAACAAATGGCACGCAGAGAGCCAGCTAGTGCGGGCTGGTGTTTCTGTACAAGAGCCTGTGTCCGCGGGAAGCGGAGGGGGCCAAGTATGGGTGAAGAAGGGTAGAGAGTGTGAAAGTGTATATCACAAATTGCAGGTGCTCTGGAGCCCCTCAGGAAGAAGCAAAGATGGCACACGGAGCGAGGCACTCGAGCGAAAGGAGTGGGAGGTGGTGAGAGGCAAGGAAGAAATGAAAAGAAGCAGGAAAAAGCAGCACCAGCAGCCAACAAATGGTACCCAGAGAGCCGCCCACTTGGGTGTGTGGAATCCAAGCAGCCGGTGCTTCCCAGTCAATAGACTGTGGCCACGGGAAGCAGAGGAGGCCAAGCTGGGCAAAGAGGGGTTGGGGGTGGGAAAGCGCACACCGCAAATTACCGGTTGTTTTGTCTCCCACTGGTCGCTCTGTGAGGCTGCTTTCTTGTACCCCCGTTTGCTGGTCTCTGATAGGAGTCCAAGATGGTGGATCTGTGCAGCGTTAGCTGGTAGGGGACCTCTGCATGAATCTCTCCTCGCTCTCTGTTCTCTGTCAGTTTTCTCACTCCATTTGGTGCTTGGCTGAGTTCTTTATCTCTTCATTTGATGTTTTAGGGTTTCAGGATTGTTGTATTCTCTGTTTGGCTTAGTTTTTTGGATCTTTGCTGTGGAGGGACAGCGTGATGCTTCTGCCTAGAGTGCCATTTTGCCGGAACTCCGAAATCAGAATTTTTGAAATAATTCTATTGGTTCTTATGTAACAATAGAAGAGATTAAACCTGTAAATTTTCTCTGAGCACTTTGTAATCTTATTCCACAGGTTCTGGCACAAGGCAATTTTCACTATAATTAATTGCAATTTTAGTTCCGATCTCCTGCTTGACTCAACAGTTGTTTAATTAAGAGAGCTCTTAAAACTTTCCAGATATTTAGTGTTTTTCTTTCCATTATATCATTAATTACTGATTTAATTGTGTTGTAGTCAAAGAATGAGGCCTGTGATAGTTCTACTTGATGGAATTTACTGAGGTTTGCTCTGGGGTCAGATGCCTTGCCAATGGACACTTGAAAAGAATGAGTGTGTTTTTATTCAGGTTACAGAGGCTTATCTGAATCTCTGAGACCTATCTCATTTGTTATGTTAATTAGAGCCTTTACACTTATTTATCAGTTTATTTTGTTTGCAGATCAGTGATGGACTGAGGGATGTGAGTTAAAGCTTTTACTATTCTTGTTTTTAACCTATTAATCCTTTTCTTTTTGAGACTTTTCCCTTATGTATTTGGATGTATTACTATGTCATACATAAAAGTAGCCCTGGTGGCGCCATGCATAAAAACTCCTGAGAATTAGATCTCAATTTCAGTGTGTACTCTTCCTTAACCTTTGATTTTTTTATAGCTTTCCCTGAAATAAAATTAATATTTACATTTTTTATTATTTCGTTCATTTTTTACACTTAGTGGTTTATTCAAATGAAATATACTTGGAATATGGCATGAAGTGAGGAATAAAATTATTTTTGTTTTCTAAAGACTTGATCAGTTGTCCCAACACCAATTATTGAATCATGTCTTGCTTCCAACAAAATTCTAAGCATCATCTGTTACTGTGTGAATTACTCTATCAATTACTTACCCAAAGGTTCAGTTCTCAAAACTTCTCCACAGATGTTTACCTGGACCCAGACATAGTTATGATTTGTCTGCTGTCAACAGAAAGGAGATGTGGCCCACAGTGACTCACTGAAACAAGCATGCAGAGGACAATTGTTTATTCTTTTTTAAAAAAGCTGGGTTTGGGTTTTAATTACTCTTATTATGAAAACTGGAGTCCCTGGGTGGCACAAATGGTTAAGTGCTCAATACTAATTGAAGGGTTGATGGTTTGAGTTCACCCAGAGGTACCTTGGAAAAAAAGGCCTGGTGATCTACTTCACAATAATCAGCCTTTGAAAGCCCTATGGAGCACAGTTCTACTCTGACACACATGAGGTTGTCATGAGTCAGAATTGACCTGACAGCAATCGGTTTGCTTTTTTTTTTTTTATTATGAAAAGAGTATGTGGGTCACTACAGAAAGTAAAAACAAAAGAAACAAAAATGCCACTAATATCATATACAAAGTACTTAAAACAGCGTGGTTTTGTTACATAATATTTTGTCCTGTTTTGTTTATGTAACTGCTTTATTCAATCATTCAGTCCTTTAGCTATTATTAACTACGTGCTTAGCTATGTTTTAATAGATGGCTAGACAGTATGGATAAGAAGGGGAGCAAAGAGGAGAATGTGCCCACCCTCCCTCCATGGCTCACGGTCTGGTGAGCTGCTTGTCACAGTAAGAGCTTAAGTGGACACTGAACACCTTTCAGACTTTTTGTAGATGGAATGACTTTTTGTAGACTGAGTTGGAGGAAGAAATGAATGTCTTCTTATGATCTCTTACAAATCAACAAATATATGAATAAATATGCAAGATGTTATACTGAACTGTCTACAAAATAAAATTTCTAGCAAACCAGCTTTACTGTTTCTTCTATATAATAACAGCAAAAAGTTAGTTCCACACTGTTTCAACTATTGCTATTTAACATAAATTAAAAAAAATATATATAGCAGTACCCAAAACAATCAAACTCGTTGACATTAAGTTGATTTCAACTTATGAGGATGCCATGTGTTACAGAGTGGAACTTCTCTACAGGGTTTTCTTGGCTGTAATCTTTATGGAAGCACTTCACCAGGCCTTTCTTCTGCAGAGCCACTGGTTGGGTTCAAACCACCAACCTTCAGCAGCTGATCGAAAACCACTTGCACCATAGTAGTACAGGTTTTCATCATTCTTTTCCAAGCATTCATTAGCTACATTTTTCCCCATATGGACATGAAAATGTTATTGTTTTCCCCAAAATATCTTAAGATTTTAATTTTCAGTATACTAAACTATTAATTTGGAACCCTGGTGGCACAGTGATTAAGAGTTACGGCTGCTAACCAAAAGGTCAGCACTTTGAATCCACCAGACAGTCCTTGGAAACCCTATGGAGCAGTTCTACTCTGTCCTATAGGGTCGCTATGAGTGAGAATTGACCTGATGGCAATTTTTTGTTTTTTAATAGTATTAATTTACTTAATACTTGATAGCTTTACAATATTGAATTATTCCAAATAGAAACAAAGTAAGTCTTTCTAAATATTTGAATCTTGTCATTTGGTATAGTTTCATATAGGTTTTTAATATTTTATTAACTCCTCCTAGTTATTTCTTGGAGCCCTGGTGGCCAAGTGATTAAGAGCTCAGGCTGCTAAGCAAAAGGTCGGCAGTTCAAATCCACCAGTCATTCTCTGGAAACCCTATTGGGCAGTTCTAATCTGTCCTATAGGGTCTCTATGAGTCAGAATTGACTCAGTTGCAATGGGTGGTGTGGTGGTGAGTTATTTCTTATTCTGTTGAAATCATAAATGGAATTTTTCCATTATATTTTCTGTTTATTGCTAGCATATTTTTTTAAAAAGAGAAATATATTACTAATTTTAGTATGGCTACTATTTTGAATTTTTATTAGTTCTAGCAGTATTTTAGTTGATGCTATTAAAGTTTTAAATAAACAACTATATTGTCAACAAATAAGTATAATTTCAGCTTCTAATTTCTGTTTCTTGTCTTATTATTTTACAGAAACTTCCTCTATAACATTTACAAAAATTGTGAAAGTAATCATGTATGTCTTGTTCTTGATTTTGAGAATGCCCCTAAATTATTCTTGCTAAGTATGACGTTAGATTTTAGTTTAAAATGTGAAACTGTGATTAGAAAGATGCTTTCTTAACATATTTGTTTTCAACTGAAAACAAACAAAAACACAAACTCATTGCTGTTAAGTTGATTTTGACTCATAACAACCCTGTAGGACAGAGTAGAACTGTCCATGGGGTTTCCAACGCTGTAAATCTCTATGTAAGCAGACTACCACTTCTTTACCCTGTGGAGTGGCTGGTAGGTTTGAACCATGGACATCTGGGTTAGTAGACGAGTGCTTAACCACTGTGCAACCAGGGATCCTTATGTTTTCAATTGAGGATTAATTAATTTACAATAAAATACTCATGTCTGTAGTGTTCAGTTATATGAGTTTTCAGAATTCTATTGTTTACCTATCACTTCCCATACAAAAAAATAAAGACAATTCTATCTCTTTAGAAAGTTTTCTTTTGTCACTTTCTAATCGATTCCTCCTTGTTCCACAAAGCAATCACTTTCTGATTTCTATTATTATAGATTAGTATTTCCTTTTCTTGTACTTCAGATAAGTGCAATAAGATCATGTACTTTTTTTGCGTGTCTAGCTTCCTTTACACATTAGAATATTTTTCAATTTTTTTAATGTATCAGTAGTTCATTCTCTTTTATTACTGAATACTATATTCCATTTCAGGAGGTAGCATATGATCAAGAACTGATAGTACTATAGAAAGAAGTCCAAGCAACACTGAATGCATTGGCGTAAAACAAGGCTCCAGGAATTGATGGAATACCAATCAAAATGTTTCAGGAAACTGATGCAACTCTGGAAGTGCTCACACATCTATGCCAAGAAATTTGAAACACTGCTACCTGGCCAATTGACTGGAAGAGATCCATATTTGTGGCCATTCCAAAGAAAGGTGACCCAATAGGACATGGAACAAGGGATATCATTGCTGAGGTTCGATGGATCTTGGATGAAAGCAGAGAATACCAGAAAGATGTTTACCTGTGTTTTATTGACTGTGCAAAGGCATTCAACTGTGTGGATCATAACAAAATATGGATAATGTTGTGAAGACTTCCAGAACATTTACTTGTGCTCATAAGGAACCTGTACGTAGACCAAGAGGCAGTCATTTGAACAGAACAAGGGGATACTGAGTGGTTTAAAATCAGGAAGAGTGTGCATCAAGATGGTATCTTTTCACTATACTTATTCAATCTGTATGCTGAGAAAATAATCCAAGAAGCTGGACTATATGATGAAGAATGGGGCATCAGGATTGGAGGAAGAATCATTAACAACCTGCTTTATGCAGATGACACAACCTTGCATGCTGTAAGTGAGGAGGACTTGAAGCACTTACTGATGAAGATCAAAGACCACAGCCTTCAGTATGGACTACACCTCAACATAAAGAAAACAAAAATCCTCACAACTGGACCAATAAGCAACATCAAGATAAACGGAGAAAGGATTGAAGTTGTCAAGGATATCATTTTACTTGGATCCACAATCAACATCCATGAAAGCAGCAGTCAAGAAATCAAAAGATGCATTGCATTGGGCAAATGTGCTGCAAAAGACCTCTTTAAAGTGTTGAAAAGCAAAGATGTTACCTTGAAGACTAAGGTGTTCCTGACCCAAGCCATGGTGTTTTCAATTGCCTGATATGCATGCGAAAGGTGGACAATGAATAAGGAAGACCCAAGAAAAATTGATGCCTTTGTAATTATGGTGTTTGTGAAGGATATTGAATATACCATGAACTGCCAGAAGAATGAACAGTCTGCCTTGAAAGAAGTAGAGCCTGTATGCTCTTTAGAAGCAAAGATGGGGAAACTACATCTCACATACTTTGGACTTGTATCATATAGGGACCAGTTCCTGGAGAACGACATCATTCTTGGTAAAGTAGAGGGTCAGCAAAAAAGAAGAAGACCCTCAACAAGATAAATTAACACAGTGGTTACAACAATGGGCTCAAGCATGGCAACGACTGTGAGGGTGGTGCAGGATCTGGAAGTTTTTCATTCTTTTGTACATAGGGTCATTATGAGTTGGAACCAACTCAAGGGCACTTAAACAACAACATATTCTGTTGTATTGAACATATGGCTATACCTAAGTTGTTTATCCCTTCTCCTTTTGGTGTATATCTGTGTTGTTTCCGGTACCTAATTTTCCATTTTAAATAAGGCTGCCATGAACTTTATAACTCTTTTTGTAGACACTGTTTTCATTTTTCTTGGGTAAATACCTAGGAATGTAATTGTTGGGTAAATCTAACATTAAACAAATTCAAAATAGTTCTTCAAAGTGAGAGTAATTTGTGGGAGTTCCAGTTGCTCCATATCCTCTTCTACATTTAATGCTGTCAATATTGAATAAAATCTCATTGACAAATGATGTTGAGCAAGATTTTGTGCTAAATGGGCATTCATATATCTTCTTTTTAAAAATGTTCCATCTTTTACCTCCTTTTTTTCTTTTCTTATTATTGGTTTGTTAAATATCCTTATATATTCTATATTCAAGTGCTTTATCAAATATAAATTTAACTTGAATTTGTCCATTATGCACTGCTTACGTCAAAATCCTTCATCACATTAAAGATTTGTTCAACAGAGCTTGAATACTTTTGTGGAAGAAGGGCTTTTATGGATTTTTGTACAATGTTTTGATAGTTATGCATGATTTTTATCTGTCCCATTTCTTTGTTCCTTTGATTCTTATTGTATCCCTTTTTTTGAATTAATTATGTATTTTTAATCTTATATTTTATCTCCTTTGTTAGGTTTTAACTATACCTCCTTTTTATTTATTCATTTTTTCATGGTTTTCCCAGAGACTAGAATATACATGCTAAAATGATCATATTCATAAAGAGACGGAGAGTGGCAGATTGGATAAAAAAGCGTGATCCATCTATATGCTGCCTACAAGAGACACACCTTAGACTTAAAGACTCAAACAAGGTAAAACTCAAAGTTTAAAAAAAATGTATCAAACAAACAACATTCAAAAAAGAGCAGGAGAGGCAATATTAATCTGAAAAAATAGACTTTAAAGTAAAATCCAACACAAAGGATAAGGAAGGGCACTATATAATGATTAAAGGGTCAATACACCAGGAGGACATAACTATAATAAATATTTACACACCCAATGACAGGGCCCTAAAAAACATAAAACAAACTCTAACAGCTCTGAAGAGAGAGATAGACAGCTCCACAATAGTACTAGGAGACTTCAACATGCCTCTATTGGTGAAGGACAGAACATCCAGAAAAAAGCTCAACAAAGACATGGAAGACCTAAATGCTACAATCAACCAACTTGATCTCATAGACATATACCGAACACTCCACCCAACAGCAGCCAGTATACTTTCTTTTCCAACATACATGGAACATTCTCCAGAACAGACCACATATTAGGCCATAAAGCAAGCCTTAACAAAATCCAAAACATCGAACTATTACAAAGCATCTTTTCTGACCATAAAGCCATAAAAGCAGAAATCAACAACACAAAAAGCAAGGAAAAAAAATCAAACACATGGAAACTGAACAACACCTTGCTCAAAAACTACTGGGTTATAGAAGAAATTAAGGATGGAATAAAGACATTCATAGAATCAAACAAGAATGAAAACACATCCTACCAAAACCTTTGGGACACAGCAAAAGTAGTGCTCAGAGGTCAGTTTATAACAATAAATGCACACATCTAAAGAGAAGAAAGGGTCATAATCAAATCATTAACCATACAACTAGAACACTAGAAAGAGAGCAGCGAAAGAAGCTCTCAGGTGCCAGAAGAAAGGAAATAATAAGAATTAGAGCAGAATTAAATGAAATAGAGAATAGAGAAACAATTTAAAGAGTTAACAAGACCTAAGGTTTGTTCTTTGAAAAGATCAACAAAACCCATAAACCACTGGCCAAACTGACAAAAGAAAAACAGGAGAGGAAGCAGATAACCCATATAAGAAATGAAATGGGTGATATCACAACAGACCCAACTGAAATTAAAAGAATCATAAAAGATTACTATGAAAAATTGTACTCTGACAAATTTGAAAACCTAGAGGAAATGGAAAAATTTCTAGAAACTCACTACCTACCTAAATTAACACAGAGGTAGAACAACTAAATAAACCCATAACAAAAAAAGAAATTGAAAAGGTTGTTAAAAAACTGCCAACAAAAAAAAGCCCTGGCCCAGATGGCTTCACTGGAGAATTCTACCAAACTTTCAGAGAAGAGATAACACCACCTCTACTAAAGGTATTTCACAGCATTGAAAAGGATGGAATACTCCCAGACTCATTCTATGAAGCCAGCATAACCCTGATAGCAAAACCAGGTAAAGGTAACCCTGATACCAAAACCACAATAAAAGAAGAAAATTACAGACCGATATCACTCATGAACATTGACGCTAAAACCCTCAAAAAAATTTTAGCCAATAGAATTCAGCAACATATCAAAAAAATAATTCACCATGACCAAGTGGGATTTATACCACGTATGCAGGGATGGTTCGTCATTAGAAAAACAATCAATATAATCCATCACATAAATAAAACAAAAGACAAGAGCCACACGATCTTCTCAATCAATGCAGAAAAGGCATTCGACAAAGTCCAACACCCATTCATGATAAAAACTCTCAATAAAATAGGAATAGAAGGGAAATTCCTCAATATTATTAAGGGCATTTATACAAAACCAAAAGTCAACATTATCCTAAATGAAGAGACTTTGAAAACATTCCCCTTGCGAACAGGAACTAGACAAGGATGCCCTGTATCACCACTATTATTCAACATTGTGCTGGAGGTCCTAGCCAGAGCAGTTAGGCTAGAAAAAGAAATAAAGGGCATCCAAATAGGTAGGGAAGAAGTCAAAGTATCTCTATTTGCAGATAATATGATCTTATACACAGAAAACCTCAAAGACTCCACAAGAAAACTACTGCAACTAATAGAAGATTTCAGCAAAGTTTCAGGATACAAGATAAACATACAAAAATCAGTTGGATTTCTTTATAGCAACAAAGAGAACTTTGAAGAGGAAATCAAAAAATCAATACCATTTACTATAGCCCCCAAGATGATAAAATACTTAGGAATAAATCTAACTAGAGATGTAAAAAATCTGTAGAGAAAACTACAAGACACTACTGCAAGAAACTAAGAGACCTGCATATGTGGAAAAATATACCTTGCTTATGGATAGGTAGACTCAATATAGTGAAAATGTCAATTCTACCCAAAGCAATCTGCAGATACAATGCAATCCCAATCCAAATTCCACAGCATTTTTTAATGAGATGGAGAAACAAATCACCATCTTCATATGGAAAGGGAAGTGGCCCCAAACAAATAAAGTATTACTCAAGAAGAAGAACAAAGTGGGAGGCCTCACCCTTCCTGATTTTAGGACCTATTATACTGCCATGGTAGTCAAGACAGCCTGATACTGGTACAACAAGAGATACATAGACCAATGGAACAGAGTTGAGAATCCAGATATAAACTCATCCACCTATGAACAGCTAATATTTGACAAAGGCTCAAAGTCCATTAATTGGGGAAAAGACTGTCTCTTTAACAAAGGGTGCTGGCATAACTGGATATCTATAGGCAAATACAGAAACAAGACCCAGACCTCACACCATGTACAAAAACTAACTCAAAATGGATCAAAGACTTAAATATAAAATCAAAAACGATAAAGATCATGGAAGAAAAAATAGAGACAATGCTAGGAGCCCTAATACATAGCATAAACACAATATGAACCATAAGTAACAATGCACAAGCACCAGAAAAGAGACTAGATAAATGAGAGCTCCTAAAAATCGAACACTTATGCTCATCAAAAGACTTCACCAAAAGAGTAAAAAGACAACCTACAGACTGGGAAAAAATTTTTGGTTATGACAAATCTGATCAGCATTTAATCTCTAAAATCTACAAGATACTGCAAAACTTCAACAACAAAAAGACAAATAACCCAATTAAAAAATGGGCAAATGATATGAACAGGCACTTCACCGAAGAAGATATTCAGGCAGCTAACAGACACAGGAAGAAATGCTCGCGATCATTAGCCATTAGAGAAATGCAGATCAAAACTACAATGAGATATCATCTCACCCCGACAAGGCTAGTATTAATCCAAAAAACACAAAATAATAAATGCTGGAGAGGTTGTGTAGAGACTGGAACACTTATACACTGTTGGTGGGAATGTAAAATGGTACAACCACTTTGGAAATCAATTTGGCGCTTATTTAAAAAGCTAGAAATAGAAATACCATACGATCCAGCTATCCCGCTCCTTGGAATATATCCTAGAGAAACAAGAGCCGCCACACGAATAGATATATGTGCACCCACGTTCATTGCAGCAGTGTTCACAATAGCAAAAAGATGGAAGCAACCTAGGTGCCCATCAATGGATGAATGGATAAACAAATTATGGTATATCCATACAATGGAATATTATGCAATGATAAAGAACGATGAAGCTGTGAAACATCGTATAACATGGTGGAAGCTGGAACTTATTATGCTGAGTGAATTTAGTCAGTCACAGAAGGACAAATACTGTATAAGACCACTATTATAAGAACTCAAGAAAAGGTTTAAACACAGAAGAAAACATTCTTTGATGGTTACATGGGTGGGGAGGGAGGGTGAGTGTTATTCACTAGCTAGATAGTAGATAAGAATCATCTTAGGTGAAGGGAAGGACAGCACACACTACAAGGGAAGCCAGCACAACTGGACTAAATCAAAGCTTAGAAATTTCCTCAATACAATCAAATACTTTGAGAGACAGAGTAGCAGGGATGGGGGGTCTGGGGACCACGCTTTCAGGGGACATCCAGGTCAATCAACATAACAAAGCTTATTAAGAAAATGTTCTGCATCCTACTTTGGTGAGTGGTGTCCAGGGTCTTAAAATCTTGCAAGTGGCCATCTAAGATGCATCAATTGGTCCCAACCACTTGAAGTAAAGGAGAACAAAGAACACCAAGACACAAGGAAAGTATTAGCCCAAGAGACAGAATGGGCCACATAAACCAGAGACTTCATCAGCCTGAGAGCAGAAGAACTAGATGGTGCTCAGCTACCACCAATGAATGTCCTGACAGGGAACACAGCAGAGGGTCCCTGATGGAGCAGTAGAAGGATGGGATGCAGAACTCAGATTCTAGTAAGAAAACCAGACTTAATGGTCTGACTGAGACTGGAGGCGCCCCAGAGAGCATGACCTCTGGACTCTCTATCAGCCCAGAACTAAAACAATTTCCGAGGCCAAGTCTTTAGACAGGGATTGGACTGGACTGTGGGACATAAAGTGATACTCGTGAAAAATGTGCCTCTTAGTTAAGTAGATACAAGAGACCAAAGGGGCCGCTTCTGTCCAGAGGTGAGATGAGAAGGCAGAGAGAGTTAGGAGCTGGCTGAATGTTCATGGGCAATCAGAGGTGGAGGGGAGGAGGGTGCTGTCGCAGAATGGGGTGAGCGGTTGGGGTCTCATAACAATGTATGTAAAAAAAAAATTTGTATGGGAGACTGTCTTAGTCATCTAGTGCTGCCATAACAGAAATACCACAGGTGGATGGTTTTAACGAAGAGAAGTTTATTTCCTCAGAGTCAAGTAGGCTAAAAGTCCAAATTCAGGGTGTCTTCTCCAGGGGAAGCCTTTTTCTCTGTCGGCCTTCTTCTCTTCGGTGTTCCCCTGGACTAGGAGCTTGTCTGCGCAGGAACCCGGGTCCAAAGGACGCTCTCTGCTCCTGGCTCTGCTTTCTTGATGGTATGAGGTCTCCCTGTCTCACTGTTTACTTCTGTCTTTTCTATCTCAAGAGATTGCCTCAGGACACAATCCAGTCTTGTAGATCAGGTCCTGCCTTACTAACACAACTGCCGCCCATCCTCCCTCATTAACATCATAGAGGCACGATTTACAACATACAGGAAAATCACACAGTGCCAGGAATCATGGCCTAGCCAAATTGATACACACATTTTTCGGGGAACATAATTCAAACCATGACAGCGACTAACTTGAAACGTAAACTTAATTTAATTACAACAATTAAAAAATAAAACGATCATATTCTATCTTGAAGTAATATAATGCCACTTCACGTACAATGTAAAAACCTTACAACTGTCTAACTCTATTTAGCACCCTATCATCTTCGCTGTATTTTAATGTATTTACAACTACATATGGTGAAATTCCACAATACAATGCTGTTATTATTCTTCAGCCTGGAGAACTTTCTTTGGTATTTCTTGTAAAGCAGGTCTTGCACATCATTTCACATCCTAACTGGATTCAGAACTTCGTACATGTTCTCTTTATCATGGAATAATCTTGCCATAGCTCAGCTTGATTCAAGTGTATTTCATGCTGAACCCTAAGAACTGTGTCCTCAGAACAACTAGAGCTAGAATTGGAGGGACTATCCAAACTGTAAACCAAAAACCAAATTACCAAATACCCAAGTTCAGAGGGCTGTGGCCTACTTCAACCATTGTCAACATGTAAGTGGGGTCAGTTCTAGTGGAAAGGGTAAGTCATTAGAGGTTATAGGCATTGATGATGCTTAGAGGCCTGAAAAGGAAACAACAAATGATTGAGCATCTGCTATTCCAGTTTTATATACTTTATCTTGTGAAACTCATTTAGTTTCAGAGAAACTATGCCATACAAGTTTTATCATTGTTATTTTAGATTTCAAAAAGTGAAGCAACTGACCGTTGTGTTTCTGGTAGTGCATTTGGTTAGGGAGAACACCATCTGGCAAGTATGAGTATACTACAAACCCTGAATTAGGAAGAAGATAAAAACAGACTAGAATGCCAAAGCCTCAGTCTAAGAGACTAGTCTCCAGGTGAATTAAGGAAACCAGCGCAACCTCACTCCACACCAACATATGGACTTGACAAGTGGTGCTTGGGTAAGTCCTTAGCTCAGTAATCACATGGTAGCCTAGGGCTAAGATTGGGCATAGCAGCTTAATAGCATTTATGATCCAGGAACTGGTTGGTACTAACTAGAGACATCAGTGCCTATAGCAGAATCAGATTGAGGAAAGCTAGGAATGACAAAAAAGCAAAAAACAAAAAAACCTGCTGGTAACAGACACAGACAACTCAGTTATTCCCTACATTAAAAAAAAAAAAAAAAATGTTAGATGATTCTTCACTTATGGAACTCTAGTCCATTTTTCAAGATCTCTGCAGAATACCTGTAGAATGTCTTTTCATATAGTCCCTCTAATAGCATGAGTTATCATAAATACTGAAGGCAGAATTTATGCCATGCTACTCTTACCCACCTAGAAGTTACCCTACAATTTTACTTTTCTTTTAGTTTTATCTCTACTACAAATAGAGTGAAAATGTTCACCATCCCCCTTCTCTCTCTCACCACACTCACACAAAAAAATTTTCTTTATTGAAAAGTAATTACTATCAGACTTCTTGGTTACAGTCTAATTTCATTTTTTTTTTTTTTTAACTTTTATTTAGGGTTTCTGTTTTCTCACCGTTTGATCCGGTTTGTATTCTCCCATAGGGAATATTTTCCTTTAATTAAAAGTAACTCTATCTCATCCTATTATAACCTATTTTTTTGATGAGATTCTGTAATATTAGAAAACATAATTTAAAATAAGTCTCTGAAACCAAATCATAGACTTTCTATGGTTCTTTTCAAGGTGGAGGTAAAAGTCATCTCTGAATGTCAAGGCCAAAGCAACTCAAGAACACTAGGGCAGAGAAACTGCAAGATGCTGCAGTTGTCTTGCATGTTTATTAGTGTAATGAATCATATTTATGAAGGGATTACAAAGTTATAAACAGTTACAATATAGCAGTGCAGAGCGGTCCATCCCAGATACTCAATATATATCCATTTTATTACTGCACTGGACCAACATTACAATTAACTAAGGATACAGGGTTTATATAAGTTATTTCCAAGCAAAAAATGAGCGACAAAAGGTCAACTTTTTGGACTACTTGACAAATGCAATCTCATAAGCCACAAATAATTGTATAGCCATCAAAATATTGTACATAAATATGTAAAGGCCCTTTTTCCACAAAACTATTTCAGCCCTATAGAACAACTCTTTAATGTGATGGAGCACTTTGGCTTAAGTAGCGCATAATGAACAAATTCAAGTATTTAAAAAAGTGCGAGAATTGTTTTATATATTTAATGTTATCTCTGTCAATAACATCTCAACTATTCATTCCTTTGATCATTTATCCATCCCATCCCCAAGCCAGTCTCAGTCAGCGATGCATGTCTACCTCCAGGCTAACTCTCCCAAGCTCCATTTCCTTCTGCCAGCATAAATCTCCGCAGATGGATGACAGCATGTTACCTTTTCTCTTATCTCCCTGTTTGGCACGCTCAAAAACATTCTCTTGTCTTAAAGGGAGAAAGATATGATGACAGATTATAAGGTCATGGTATCATTTTGTAATTTAACATCATTATTTCTAAGACGCTAACATTTATCTGCATACTGCTCTTTGAAGGGATTGCTTGCTGTAAATATTGACTCAACTATTTCTTCTTAGCACTGGAGAAAATTCCAGGATTCATTAATCTTCAAACACATTCTTTAAAAGCTTTATTCAGCAAAATCCAAATTATGTTTTGAAACATTTTCTTCTTACCTTTAAAACCTTCTAGTGTTTAAGGGAAATGTAATCAATAGCTACTCTTGCTACTTAAACTATAAATCAATAAAATGCATGTTTTAAGTTATTTTATATCCTCATATATTTAATTTTATAAATAACATTATTTATCTTATATGTGATTCTTTAAAATTTCCTTAAAAAGTACTTATAAGGCATTACCAGTTCATTTTAAAAAATTCGAATTCATTATGAAATCATCAATTCTTATCTTGGTTAAAAATATTGTGTATGTGGGAGAGTGAATTTACCTACATGATAATTCTATTCATTACAAAGCCTTTCCCAAAAACATCATTGTGTTTAAAGGGTGATTGAGACTCTGGAAACTAGTGTTTTGATAATGAATTTATCCATTACTTTACTATAGATATGCACATGAGCCTAGTTGTGGTAAAGAAACATATTCAGTCTTAGGGATCAATGTTTAAGCTTTTAACTTCCATAAAACAAATATTTTCCACCAATTATGTGTTCACAACCATAAGACACATTCCATTTGCCACATGTGATCAGATGCCTAATGATATTTGAACTGTTAGGTAGGGGCACTACCTCGCTACTCTAACTGGGGAAAAGGCCCAGGCCTTGTCCTAGGCCTGACTCAAGGAGACATAGCTTCTCAATACTTTTTTCCAAGAACAGGGGCACAAAACCTGCTCATTCTCCATGAGGTTTCTGTCTATGGTAGAGCCGTCTCCTGGCCCAATAACTCCTTACAGCCCTCTTCTGGGAGATAGCATGGAATGACAGTGCTGTGTTTTAAGCAGGCTGAAGAGACAGATGTGTAAGATGGACAACGAACAAGACCCTATGATCTCCTGCTACATTAGTAGAGTAGAAAGTCTATTTTCTCAATCCTATTCCTAGATCCACTGTGCATCTGTCAGTTTGTCATACTGTGGTGGCTTGTGTGTTGCTATGAAGCTGGAAACTAAGCCACTGGTATTTCAAATACTAGCAAGGTCACCCATGGTGGACAGGTTTCAGCAGAGCTTCCAGACTAAGACAGATTAGGAAGAAGGACGTGGCAATCTACTACTGAAAAAATTGGCCAGTGAAAACCTTTTAAATAACAGTGGAACACTAGTATAGTTCCAGAAGATAAGCCTCTCAGGTTGGAAGGCACTCAAAGGATGACTGGGGAAGAGCTTCCCCCTCAAAATAGCCGACCTTAATGATGTGGATACAGTCAGGCTTTTGGGACCTTCATTTGTTGATGTGGCATGACTCAAAATGAGAAGCACAGCTGCAAACATCCATTAACAATTGGAATGTGGAATAAATAAATCTAGAAAAATTGGAAATCATCAAAAATGAAATGGAATGCATCAGCATCAATATCCTAGATGTTAGTGAGCTTAAATGGACTGTTATTGGCCATTTTGAATTGGACAGTCATATGGTGTACTATGCCAGGAATGACAAATAAAAGAGGAATGGCATAATATTCATCCTCAAAATGAATATTTCAAGGTATATCCTAAAATACAACCCTGTCAGTGATACACTAATATCTATATGCCTACAAGGGGTATCAGTTAATATGACTATTAGTCAAATTTATGCACCAACCACCATAGCAAAGATGAAGAAACTGAAGATTTTTACCAACTTCTACGTTCTGAAACTGATAAAACATGCAAACAAGATGCACTGATAATTACTGGTGATTAGAATGTGAATTGGAAAGAAAGAAGGATCAGTAGTTGGAAAATGTGGTGTTGGTGATAGAAATGACACTGGAAATCACATGATAACATTTTGCAAGACTAATGACTTCTTCAATGCAAATACCTTTTTTTAACAACATAAACAACAACTATGTATATGGACCTCACTAGATGGAATACACAGGAATCAAATCCACTACATCTGTGGAAAAAAACAATGGAAAAGCTCTATATAATCAGTCAGAACAAAGGCTAGGGCCTGCTGTAGAGCAGACCATCAATTGCTCATATGCAAGTTCACTGTGAAGCTGAAGAAAATTAAAACAAGTTCATGAGAGCCAAAGCACAACCTTGGGTATATCTTACCTGAATTTGGAGACCATCTCAAGAATGAATTTGATGCCCTGAACACTAATGACAAAAGACCAGACAAGTTGTAGGACGACATCAAGGACACCATACATGAAGAAAGAAAAAGGTCATTTAAAAGACAGAGAAGAGAGAAAAGACCAAAAAGTGATGTCAGAAGAGACTCTGAAACTTGCTTCCGAATGTAGAGCAGCTAAAGAAAATAGAAGAAATGATGAAGTAAAAGCTGAACAGAAGATTTCAAAGGGTGGCTTGAAAAGCCAAAGTACTATAATTAAATGTGGAAAGACCTGGAGTTAGAAAATGAAAAGGGGAGAACATTCTCAGCATTTCTCAAGCTGAAAGAACTGAAGAAATATTTGAAGCCTTGAGTGGCAATTTTGAAAGATTCTATGTGCAAAATATTGAATGACACAAGAAGCATCAAAAGAAGAAGGAATATACAGTCAAGAAAAAAGAATTGGTCAACGTTCAACCATTTCAGGAGGTAGCATAGGATCAAGAATTGATGGTATTGAAGGAAGAAGTCAAGCTGTGCTGAAGACATTGGTGAAAAATAAGGCTCCAAGAGTTGACAGAATACCAGTTGAGATGTTTCAACAAACCAGTGCAGAGCTGGAGGCGCTCACTGGTCTACGCCAAGAAATTTGGAAGACAGCTACCTGGCCAACCAACTGGAAGAGATCTGTATTTGTTCCCTTTCCAAAGAAAGTGATCCAACAGGATGCAGAAATTATCAAACAATATCATTAATATCACATGCAAGTAAAGTTTTGCTGAAAATAATTCAAAAAAGGTTGCAGCAGTACATAGACAGGAAACTGCCATAAAGCTAAGAAGTATTCACAAGAGGATGTGAAATATCAGATCTTTGCTGACATCAGATGAATCTTGGCTGAAGCAGAGAATACCAGAAAGATGTTTACCTGTGTTTTATTGACTATACAAAGGTATTTGACTGTGTGGATCATAACAAATTATGAATAACATTGTGAAGAATGGGAATTCCAGAACACTTAGTGGTTCTCATGTTCAACCTGTAGATAGACCAAGAGGCAGTTGTTGGAACAAAATAAGAGGATACTGCATAGTTTAAAATCAGGAAAGGTGTGAGTCATTGTTGTATCCTTTCACCATATTTATTCAGTTTGTATGCTCAGAAAATAATTGAGAATCTGGAGTATATGAAGAAGAATGTGGCATCAGGATTGGAGGAAGAATCAGTAACAACCTGTGATATACAGATGACACAACCTCGCTTCATGAAAACAAACAGGACTTGATCACTTACTGATGAAGATCAAAGACTATATCCTTCAGTATGAATTACACCTCAATATAAGGAAAACAAAAGTCCTCACTATCGGTCCAATAAGGGACATCATGATAAATGGAGAAAATATTCAAGCTGTCAAGGATATAGTTTTACTTGGATCCACAATCAACATCCATGGAAGCAGTAGTCAAGAAATCAAATGACATATTACCTTGGGCATATCTGCTGTAAAAGATCTCTTTCAAGGGTTGAAAAGCAAAGAAGTCACTTTGAAGACTAAGGTGTGCCTGACTCAAGCCATGGTATTTTCAATCCCCTCATATGAATGCAAAAGATGGACAGTGAATAAGGAAGACCTAAGAACAATTAATGCTTTGAATTATGGTGTTGGTAAAGAATATTGAATATATCGTGGACTTTCAGAGAAACAAATAAGTCTGTCTTGGAAGAAGTACAGCCAGAGTGCTCCTTGGAAGCAAGGATTGTGAGAATTCGTCTCACGTACTTTGGACATGCTACCATGGGGGACCAGTCCCTGGATAATGTCAGTGAAAAAGAGGAAAACCCTCAACAAGATAGATTGACACAGTGACTGCAACAATGGGCTGAAACACAGCAAGATTGTGAGTATGGCACATGTCTTGCTTATCTAGTGCTGCTATAACAGATATACCACAAGGGGATGGCTTTAACAAAGAGAAATTTATTCTCTCACAGTCTAGTAGGTTACAAGTCCAAATTCAGGGCGTCAACTCCTTCCAGGGAAGGCTTTCTCTGTCGACTTTGGAGTAAGGTCCTTGTCATCAGTCTTCCCTTGGTCTGGCAGCATCTCAGCTCAGGAAACTTAGGTCCAAAGGACGCGCTCTGCCCTTGGCACTGCTTTCTTAGTGGTATGAGGTCTCCCCAGCTCTCTGCTTGCTTCCGTTCTCTTTTATCTCTTGTAAGATAAGAGGTGGTGCAGGCCACACCCTGGGGAAACTCCCTTCACATTGGATCAGGGATGTGACCTTAGTAAGGGTATTACAATCCCACCCTTATCCTCTTTAACATAAAATTACAATCACAAAATGGAAGACAACAACACAATACTAGGAATCATGGCCCAGCCAAACTGATACACACGTTTTTGGGGGGACATAATTCAATACATCACAGGGCAGGACCAGGCAGTGTTTCTTTCTGTTGTACATAGGGTTGCTATGAGTTGGAACTGACTCAACAGCACCTAACAACAACAACAACAACATTCCTAGATACCTAGCATATTCCATCACAGATATTTTATGACTAAGAGACACCCCACTTCAGTCCAAACAGGTGGGGGCAGCGTGCAGTGATGAATGAAGATGTGATGCCTAGCTCAAGTTCTCTGGGCCTCAAGTCAAGAGGGTGCTAGGTAGTTGGCTCTTTTCTCTTGCACACACTGCCAATAGAGTTTCTTTTTGGAACCAAAGGAGGCAGAGTCTATAGGCACCACTATTAAGGATTTAAATGTATTTCTTAGCTCTTTTGTAAAGGAACTACCTTTTTGCCATGTAAGAGCTTATGTTTCAACATTCAGTCATTCCACTTTCAAATGTGTTTTCATAATGCAGTAAACATTTGACTCTTGCCACCTTCTCATTCTACAACCAACTTTTAAATTTTATAAATTATGGTTATGGATTTTATATAGTTTTGCACTGCCCTACCCCTTTTAAAACTAGACCTGATTTAGGATTAACAACTGAACTCGGCACCTACTATGGACCAGGCACCATGACCTATATTTTGAAATACATAGGATTCTTAGAGACAATTAGGCCCCATTAAGATAGCATTATGTAAGAAATCCCCCACTCATCTATCAGTTTGTCTTACTGGGGGGGCTTGCATGTTGCTGTGATGCTGGAAGCTATACCACCAGTATTCAAATACCAGCAGGGTCACCCATGGTGGATAGGTTACAGCAGAGCTTCCAGACTAAGACAGACTAGGAAGAAGGACCTGGAGGTCTACTTCTGAAAAAAGAAAAAAAATTAGCCGATGAAAACCTTATGAACAGCAGTGGAACATTGTCTGGTATAGTGCCAGAAGATGAGTACCCCAGGTTGAAAGGCACTCAAAGTATAACTGGGGAAGAGCTATCTTCTCAAGTAAAAGTGGCTTTAATGAAATGGATGGAGTCAAGCTTTTGGGACCTTCATTTGCTGATGTTGCACCACTCAAAATAAGAAGAAACAGCCACAAACATCCATTAATAATCAGAATGTGGAATGTATGATGTATGAATCTAGGAAAATTGGAAATTGTCAAAAATGAAATGGAACACATAAACATCAGTATCCTAGGCATTAATGAGCTGAAGTGGACTGGTGCTGGCAATTTTGAGTCAGACAATCATATGGTCTACTATGTCGGGAATGACAAATTGAAGAGAAATGGCATTGCATTCATCGTCAAAATGAATATTTCAAGATCTATCCTGAAGTACAACACTGTTAGTGATAAGATAATATCCACACACCTACAAGAAAGATCAGTTAATACAACTCTTATTCAAATTTATGCATCAAACACTAAGGCCAAAGATGAATAAACTGAAGATGTTTACCAACTTCTGCAGTCCGAAATTGATCAAACATGCAATCAGGATGTATTGATAATTACTGGTGATTGGAATGTGAAAGTTGGCAACAAAGAAGAAGGATTGGTAGTTGGATAATATGGCCTTGGTGATAGGAACGACGCCAGAGAGCGCATGATAGAATTTTGCAAGACCAATGACTTCTTCATTGCAAATATCTTTCTTCAACAACATAAATGGAGACTATACAGATGGACCTTGTCGGATACAATTCACAGGAATAAAATTGACTATGTCTGTGGAAAAAGACAATTGAAAAACTCAATATCATCAGTCAAAATAAGGCTGGGTGCCGACTGTAGAGCAGACCATCAATTGCTCATATGCAAGTTCAAGTTGAAGCTGAAGAAAATTAGAACAGGTCCACAAGAGCCAAAGTACGACCTTGAGTATATTCCATCTGAATTAAGACACCATCTCAAGAACAGATTTGACTAATGACTGAAGACCACACAGACATCAAGAACATCATACATGAAGAAGTCATAAAAATAAAGGAAAGAAAATGGATGTCAAAAGAGACTGAAACTTGCTCTTGAACATAGAGTAGTGAAAGTGAATGGAAGGAATGATGATGTAAAAGAGCTGAACAGAAGATTTTAAAGGGTGGCTCGAGAAGACAAAGTAAAGTATTAGAATGACATGTGCAAAGACCTGGAGTTAGAAAACCAAAAAGGAAGAACACGCTCAGTGTTTCTCAAGCTGAAACAACTGAAGGAAAAATTCACGCCTTGAGTTTCAATATTGAAGGATTCTATGGACAAAATAATGAACAATGCCGGAAGTATCAAAAGAAGATGGAAGGAATACACAGGGTCACTGTACTAAAAATAATTTGTCCATGTTCAATCATTTCAGGAGGTAGCATGTGATCAAGAATCAATGGTATTGAAGTCAAAGTTGCACTGAAGACATTGGAGAAAAACAAAGCTCCGAGAATTGAGGGAATAGCAATTGAGATGTTTCAATAAACTGATGCAGTGCTGGAAGTGCTCACTCATATACGTCAAAAAATTTGGAAGACAGCTACCTGGCCAACTGACAGGAAGACATCCACATTCATGCCTATTCCAAAGAAAGGTGATCCAACCAAATGAGAAAATTATCGAACAGTATCATTAATATCACAGGCAAGTAAAATTTTGCTGAAGATCATTCAAAAACTGTTGCAACAGTACATTGATAGGGAACTCCCAGAATTAATGCTGGATTCAGAAGAGGACATGGAACCAGGGATATCATTGCTGACGTAAGATGGATCCTCGCTAAAAGCAGACAATACCAGAAAGATGTTTGTCTGTGTTTCATTGACTATGAAAAGCCTTTGACTGTGTGGATCATATCGAATTATGGATAATATTGCAAAGAATGGGAAATCGAGAACACTTAATTGTGCTCATGAGGAACCTGTACATACATGAAGAGGCAGTTGTTCAAACAGAACAAGGGGGTATTGAGTGGGTTAAAGTATGGAAATATGTGTGTGAGACTATATGAAGAAGAATGAGGCATCAGGATTGGAGGAAAACTCATCAACAACCTGTGATATGCAGATGACACAACCTTACTTGCTGAAAGTGAAGAGGACTTGAAGCAATTACTGATGAAGATCAAAAACTACAGCCTTCAGTATGGATTATACCTCAAAATAAAGAAAACAAAAATCTTCACAACTGTATCAGTAGGCAACATTATGGTAAACAGAAAAGATTGAAGTTGTCAAGGATTTAATTTTATTTGGATCCACAATCAACACCCATATAAGCAGCAGTCAAGAAATCAAACGACATATTGCATTGGGCAAATCTGCTGCAAAAGAACTCTTTCAAGTGTTAAAAAGCAAAGATGTCACTTTAAGGGCTAAGATATGCCTGACCCAGGCCATGGTGTTTTCAATTACCTCATATGCATGAGAAAGCTGGACAATGAATAGGGAAAACAAAAGAAGAATTGAAGCCTTTGAATTACGGTGTTGGTGAAGAATATTGTATATACCATGGACTGCCAAAAGAATGAATAAATCTGTCTTGGAAGAAGTACAGCCAGAATCCTCCTTAAAAGCAAGGATGGTGAGACTTCGTCTCACATGCTTTGGACATGTTGTCAGGAGAGACCAGTCCCTGGAGAAGGACATCATGCTTGGCAAAGAGAAAAAAGAGGAAGACCCTTAACGAGATGGATTGACACACTGGCTACAACAATGAGTTGAAGCATAACAAATACCGTGAGGATGGCTCAGGACTGGGCACTATTAAGTTCTGTTGTACACAGGGTCACTATGAGTCAGAACGTGTAAGAAATGTTACTAACCAAGTTTTACTCACTTTAGGCACCAGAATGTTTATTCATTCAGATAGTCAAGCTAGGTTCTTTCCCTTAATATTTGTGCGTGTGTGTGTGTGTGTGTGTGTGTACACACACAGTACAGACAACAGCATTTGAAGGATTCTCTAACTTATTTTTGGTGAAGATGACTAAAAGATCTGTTGGGCATAACTAAAGCCAAAATCTTGAGTAATAGTTATGTGAGATATAAATAAAATAGAAAAGCTCTACCATTGAGTCTAATCATTATCCTAGTTTCTTCCTCTCTACCGGATTGTCTACACTGCTAATGAGAGAGAGCTTTAATACACTAGATATGGCTGGTTCTACTGTAGACTACATTCTTATTGCAATACATGGAGATACTTATGTATGCCTCAAGATATCTGTCTATTTTGTTTTGTTTTCATTTTTTGCTGTGGGGCAACTTGTTTTTTGCTTCATGTGACAAAATACAATTAACAAATAGTTCCTTGTTTACGTATGCATTTAACTTGCATCCTTTAAATCGTGTGTGTCTTTTTTCTCTTCCTCTGGAAGACATCCATTCATGTTCATGCACTATTCTCATACACTATCCTTAAGGCTGAGTGATTATCAAACTAAGAGATAAGAACAACTCTGCAATGTCAAAACACCCTGCTCTCTAAATGGAGTAATGGATTTCAGAATTGGACTCCTGAAAGTGGCTGTTCTCCATGTGTGTTCTGAGAGCCACAGAGCACGGGCCTTTTTGCTTCTTTTGGACTGGAAGAAGCATTGTCTTCTTAGGGTTCTAGCTGAAACAATTACCTCAAAATAATACACAATTTTATAGTATTATTACTGCTAAATATTTCCAAATCATCCAGTGTTGTGTGGACACCCTACAAAGCAACCCTGAGTGGTCACTATTATTAAACCAGTGTCACAGATTTGGAACCTGAGAGTTAGAGAGTTAAAGAATCTTCCCAAGGTTAATCACCTGGTAAGGATTTCTGTGTCTGAGCCCAGAGCTCTTTCCTATAAACTCCCAGCGGCTTTTGGTAATGGCAACATTTTGTTATTGTACAAGGAATATGACACTTTCCTTTGTAAGAAGTGGAAAAGACCAGACCAAAGACTTATTTAACTCAAGCGTAGTTATCTCATTAGCAAATTTGGTCTCTTTCCTGTAATATAATAGTTATGTAAAAATAAACAACCACCCAGTGATAAGACATCTGCTCCTTAATCAGGTGTGTTCTTGTTTAAATGAGAGAACTCAGTGCAGAGGTGACATAAGGGGGGAAAAGGAGATTTTGTTAAAGACTCTAAGCTGTAATAGAAATGAAATGCTGCATTATTCTGGCAAGGTTGCATAAATTACATTGCTTAGTTCTCAGTAGAATGCAAGGGGAAATAAGACAAACTCATTTTTTGTAATCAAAGTTTACAGATCTTTGCCTTCTGAAACAAGCTTCTTTTAACACTCCGTATTTCCACAGATTCCCCTTGGTATAGAATGAATTGTGTCCACCAAAATGTTTGTTCATGATTTTGTGATCTGACTTGATTATCCTATGTGTTGTAAATTCTAACCTCTATGATGTTGATGAGGAAGGATTAGAGGCTGTTATGTTAATGAGGCAGGACTCAATCTACAGGATTAGGTTATATCTTCAGTCAATCTCTTTTGACATATAAAAAAGAGAAGCAAGCAGAGAGGAGAGGGACCTCATGGAACCAGGAAAGAAGTACCAGGAGCAGAGTGCATCCTTTGGACCCAGGGTCCCTGAGCTGAGAAACTCCTAGACTAGGGGAAGATGGATGACAAGGATCTCTTCCTAGAACCGACAGAGAGAAAGCCTTCCCCTAGAGTTGAATTCGGACTTCTAGTCCCCTAGACTGTGAAAAAATAAACTTCTGTTTGTTAAAGCCATCCACTTGTAGTATTTCTGTTAGAGCAGCACTGGATAACTAAGACAAGATATAAAAGAGAGAAATGAGCAGAGAGGAAAGGGACTTCATGCCACCAAGAAAGAAGTGCTGGGAGCAGAGTGCATCCTTTGACCTGGGGTCCCTGCGTTTAGAATTTCCTAGACAAAGGGAAGATTGATGACAAGGACCTTCCCCAAGAAATGACAGAGAGGGAAAGCCATCCCGGGAGCTGGTGCCCTTAATTCAGATGTCTAGTCTTCTAGACAGTGAGAGAATACATTTCTGTTTGTTAAAGCCATCTACTTGTTGTATTGCTGTTATTGTGGCACTAGATAAATAAGGTAGAAATTTGGTACCGATAGTGGAGTGCTACTCTAACAGATACCTAAAATGTGGAAGAGGTTTTGGAATTGAGTAATGGATAGTGGCTGGAAGAGTTTTGTTTGTGTGTGTGTATGTGTGCTTTAGGTGAAAGTTTACAGCTCAAGTTAATTTTTCACTCAAAAATTTATGCACATATTGTTTTGTGACATTGGTTGCAATCCCCATAATGTGACAGCATGCTCCCCCTTTCCACCCCAGTTTCCCTGTGTCCATTCATCCAGTTCTTGTCCCTTCCTGCCTTCTGGTCTTGGTATGGGGCAAGAGTGGCCCATTTGGTCCCATATACTTGGTTGAACTAAGAAGCATGTTCCTCATGCATGTTATTTTTTGTTTTATAGGCCTGACTAATCTTTAGCTGAAAAGTGGGCTTTTGGAGTGGTTTCAGTTCTGAGTTATCAGAGTGTCTGGGGGCCACAGTCTCAGGGGTCCCTCCAGTGTCTGTCAGACCAGTAAATCTGGTCTTTTTCCATGAGTCTGAATTCTGCTTTACATTTTTCTCTCATTCTGTCTGGGACTGTCTGTTGTGATCCCTGTCAGAGTGGTCGGTGGTGGTAGTGGGCACCACCTAGTTTTTCTGGGCTCAGGCTGGTGGAGTCTCTGGTTCATGTGGTCCTTTAGTCCTTTGGACTAATATTTGCCTGATATCCTTGGTTTTCTTCATTCTCCTTTGCTCCAGACAGGATGGGACCAGTAGATTTATCTTAGACGGATGCTTGCAAGCTTTTAAGACCCCAGATGCTACTCACCAAAGTTGGATGTAGAACATTTTCTTTATGAACTATGTTATGCCAATTGACCTAGATGACCCCGAGATTATAGTCCCCAGCCCCCAGTCCCCGTAACTCAGTCCTTCAAACTGTTTGGATGTATCTAGGAAACTTCCATGATTTTGCTTTGGTCCAGTTGTGTCACCTTCCCCTATATTGTGTGTTGTTTTTTCCTTCACCAAAGTGGACACTCGTCTACTATTTAGTTAGTTATTTCCCCTCTCCCTCCCTCCCCACCCTCGCGACTATCAAATAATGTTTTTTTTTTTTCTGTGTGTGACCTTTTCTTGAGTTCTTATAATAGTGGTCTCATACAATATTTGTCATTTTGTGACTAACTTATTTCACTCAGCATAATGCCCTCCAGATTCATCCATGTTGTGGATGTTTCACAGATTCATCACTGTTCTTTATCTTTGCATAGTATTCCATTGTGTGTATGTACCATAATTTGTTTATCCATTCATCTGTTGATGGGCATTTAGGTTGTTTTCATCTTTTTGCTATTGTGAATAGTACTACAGTGAACATGTGTGTGCATATGTCTATTCGTATGATGGCTAGACTTGCCGACCCATGGAGCAAGAGAGCTGAGTGTCTTCTGACCAAGGTTTACTGGCAGAGTGAGGTTCCTCCAGGCACTTATCAGTAGAGATAAAGAGCTTTGGAACACTTGCCCAAGCAGGGCAGATGTCAGGCTGGCCAAGAGGCCCAAGGGGCTGAGAGGCAAATGATCCAGGAAGCAGAAGCTGAAGAGATGAGAAACACAAGAAACAGAGCTGCGTCAGTCTCAAAAGCTAGGTCCACAACCTCTGGGGTCTCCAAACGTGGAGCCATGGCCTATGGGCTTTCAAAGAGTGGGGCCACAGCCTCCTAGATTTCAAAGAGTCAAATCTTCACCAACTTGATTTTGGAGTGTGGAGTTGCCTTTCACCAGTGCCAGCAGGATAGGGCCAGATGCGCTGCCCAAAGCTGAGAAGGTGGGGCTGCCATGACCAAGGGGCAGAAGAACAGGGCCTGCCTGGGCGCCATTTGAGTCATCATTCAGATGGACTAGGCATTTGAGTCATCACTCAGATGGACTAGGAAAGAGGGCTGCCCAGATGTAAGGGAGTACAGTTGCTGTTCCAGTGGTCCTGGAAGGTGAACTTGAAGCCCAGAGCCAAAGGGCATCCACCCAGAATCCAGAGAGTGTGGCCAACACCCAGAGTCTGGAGAGCAGGGTCATTGCCTAAATGATCTCAGAGAACAGAGAATTATTTTCAAGCCTTGAGAGCTAATGTAAATTGTTCTGCTGGATGTTTAACTTGCCTGGTGCCCGTTATTCCTTTTTTCTCTCCAATTTATTCCATTTGTAATGGAAATGTCTATATTGTGCCTGTTGTGATATGATGGGGTGAAAGTGTTTTATATGTACCAAGGACATGAATTTTGGGGGGCCAAAGAGTGGAATGTAATGGATTGAATTAAGTCCCCCAAAATATCTCTCATCTATATATCATGTATACATATACATGCACTCAGACACACTCACACACATGTATAATAAAAGGAGAGGCCGAGCTTATTATTATCCTTCTGTGTCCAAAGCTTGAATTCATTTTGACCTCAGACTCACAGGCACATGCAAACTGCAACAGTTAAGTAGAAACAGGATTGGATTGTATCTTTGTTTTGAGGTGCCACAGAGTCTGCAAGAGTCCCTCAGAGGTGCTGGGGTTGGGGAAGGGGAGTTGTGTTCATGTCATTTAACATTTTTAAGGTATATGGAAAAATATAATGCACTAGAGCTAACAAATGTGACCAACCTTTTTAGTGTTTCAAAGCTTGCAATTCTGGAAGAGTAATTTCTTGTTACTCATCCTAACCAAGTTATACTTTGGGACAACACTGACAAAAAGAACCAAAATTTGCTGCTGTATGATTAAGTCAGCACATTCCTGTTTACTATTACTGTATTTTTACACAAATAACGCTCATCTTCTATGTTCATTTGCCAATGGCTCCTTCCTCCCACGAGGTGTTTCCTAAGTGTTGCTATGCCATTTTTTTTTATGTGTTGCTGTAAAAAATTAGCATAGAGCACTTACAAAAATACCTTGAGCGGGGAAGGGATAGTTGGCAAACAGATATAGAAGGCAGTATAGTTTATCAAAACCTTCCTTCCTTTCTCCATCCCTCCTTCCATCCCTCCCTGTTTCCCTCCCTCCCCTACTCACTCTCTGCCTCTTTCCCTCCCTCCCTCTTTTCCTCCATCCTTCCCACTTCCCTCCCTCTCCCTCCCCATTTCCTATGCACACTCATTGTCAAATGAAAAATATTTCCCTTGAGTGACCTATAATCCTCTGAATAATATCAGCCACAGGTAACATTATGTGGAGAATTAGGGAAGAAACATTTAGTCTTTCTATACACGAAAGAATTAGAACACCAAAGCAGCAAATGAAATTTTGACAAAATTTTAATTTTGACATTCCCTACTTCCTCATTGAAAATACCTTTTTTCACCAACATAAACAGAGACTATGCATGAAGACCTTGTTGGATAGAATACACAGGAATCAAATCGACTACATCTGTGGAAAGATATGACGGAAAAGCTCAATATCATCAGTCAGAACAAGGCCAGAGGACAACTGTGGAACAGACCATCAATTGCTTATACGGAAGTTGAAGTTGAAGCCAAAGAAAATTAGAACAAGTACCACCTTCAGTATATCCTACCTGTATTTAGAGACCACCTCAAGAATAGATTTGACGCATTGAACACTAATGACCAAAGACCAAACGAGATGTGAAATGACATCAAGAACTTCATACATGAAGAAAGCAAGAGGTCATTAAAGAGACAGGAAAGAAAGAAAAGACCAAAATGGATGTCAGAATAGACTCCAAAACTTGTTCTTGACTGTAAAGTAACCAAAGAGAATAGAAGAAATCATGAAGTAAAAGAGCTGAACAGAAGATTTCAAAGGGTGGCTTGAGAAGACAAAGTATTATAATTAAATGTGCAAAGACCTGAAGTTAGAAAACCAAAAGGAAAGAGCGCACTCGGCATTTCTCAAACTGAAAAAAACTGATTAAAGCATTGAGTTGCAGTACTGAAAGATATTGACGGATTCTATGGGAAAAATACTGAACAACACAGGAAGTATCAAAAGAAGACGGAAGGAATACATACAGTCACAGTACCAAAAAGAATTGGTTGACTTTCAGTCAATTCAGTCATTAGCATATGATCAAGAACCAATGGTAGTGAAGGAAGAAGTCCAAGTTGCAGTGAAGACACTGGTTAAAAACATGGCTCCAGGAACTGATGGAATATGAATTGAAATGTTTTAACAAATGGATGCAGAGCTGGAGGTGCTAATTTGTCTATGCCAAGAAATTTGGAAGACAACTACTTGGCCAACCTACTGGAAGAGACCCATATTTATGCCTATTCCAAAGAAAGGTGATAAAACAGGATGCAGAAATTATTGAACAATATCGTTAATATCACACACAAGTAAAATTTTGCTGAAGATCATCAAAGGGGGTTGCAGCAGTACATTGACAGGGAATGGCCAGATATTCAAGCCAGATTCAAAAGAGGACCTGCAACGAGGGATATTATTTCATATGCCAGACGGGTCCTGGCTGAATTCAAAGACTACCAGAAAGATGCTTGTCTGTGTTTCATTTACTATGCAAAGGCATTCGACTCTGTCGATCATAACAAATTATGGATTGCATTGTAAAGAATGGAAATTCCAGAACACTTAATTGTGTTCATGAGGAACCTGTGCATAGATCAAGAGGCAGTTGTTTGAACAGAAGAAGGGGAAACTGCATGGTTTAAAGTCAGGAAAGGTGTGCATCAGAGTTGTATCCTTTCACCATATTTATTCAATCTGTATGCTGAGCAAATAATCCGAGAAGCTGGACTATATGAAGAAGAATGTGACATCAGGATTGGAGGAAGACTCATTCACAACTTGCAGTATGTAGATGACATGATCTTGCTTACTGAAAGTGAAGAGGACTTGAAGCACTTATTGATGAAGATCAAAGACTCCAGCCTTCAGTATGGATTACACCTCAACATCAAGAAAACAAAAATCCTCACAAGTGGACCAATAAGCAACATCATGATAAACAGAGAAAAGATTGAAGTTGTCAAGGATTTAATTTTATTTGTATCCATGATCAACACCCATATAAGCAGCAGTCAAGGAATCAAAAGACATATTGCACTGGGCAAATCTGCTGCAAAAGACCTCGTTAAAGTGTTAAAAAGTAAAGATGTTACTTTAAGGGCTAAGGTGGGCCTGATCCAAGCCATGGTGTTTTCAATTGCCTCATATGCATGTGAAAGCAGGACAATGAATAAGGAAGACAGAAGAATTGCTGCCTTTGAATTATGGCATTGGTGAAGAATATTGCATATACTATGGGTTACCAGAAGAAAGAATATATCTGTCTTGGAAGAAGGATAATACTTGCCTCTTAGAGGCAAGGATGGTGAGACATAGTCTCACATACTTTGGACATGTTATTAGGCGGGATCAGTTCCTGGAGAAGATCATCATGCTTGGTAAAGTGGAGGGTCAATGAAAGAGAGGAAGACCCTCGAGGAGATGGAATGACACAGTGGCTACAACAATGAGCTCCAGCATAACAGCCATTGTGGAGATGGCACAGGACCAGGCAGTGTTTCTTTGTGTTGTACATGGTGTCAGTGTGAGTCGGAACTGATTCGATGGCACCTTACAAAAACAACAATTCATAATTTAGTGCCAAATTATATTCTGATATTTGATAGCAGTTTATCATATAATTATTTGCATATATTTATGTTTAGAGATATTAGATTTAGGAAAAAAAATAATTACTTTAAGAGAGAAGCAAAACACAATCTAGTGTAGCTATGAAATCAAGCAAGAATTTAAGGAAATTAAAGATAGACGTTTTCTTACTGAACCTCTATGATTGTAGTATGAGATTCATTGCAAATGAATGCTAGTGCTTTGATTTTAAACTTTCCCATGTTAGTTTCAATTCCAAGGACTGGCCATCAATATATGTGCAACTATCATCACGAGTCCCAGGAATAATTTATACACACATCTGCTGCACAGTAGACTGAGGGCCCTAATATGGAAAGACTGGAGTTTTTTCTTTTTTCTTTTTTTTGACATTTCATTGTTGTTTAGGTGAAAGTTTAGAGAGCAAACTAGTTTCCCATTCAACAATTTATACACAGATTGTTCTGTGAATTAGTTGCAAACCCCTGAATGCACCAGTGCTCTCCCCTGGGTTCTACGTGTCCATTTGCCCAGCTTTCCTGCCCCTACCATCCTTCTGAACTGTGATTTAGGTCAAAGCTGCCCTTTAGGTCAAGTATAGTTGATTGTTCTAAGATACACATTCCTCACTGGTGTTATTGTTCATTTTATAAACCTGTCTATTGTATAGCTATATTGTGATCTCTGGGAGTATTTCAGTTCCAAGTATGAAAAGTTTGAAGCAAGCCTAAGGCACTCTCTCCTCTGGACCGGAAGAGACCAGCTGCTGCATGTTAGATGGCCACTTGCAAGCTTTAAAGACCCCAGTCACTACTCACCAAGGTAGGATGTAGAACTGTCCAGGCATGGACCAGTAAATGAAATCTGCCTCTAAAAATGGAGGGTGCAAGAGACCAAAGAAAGAGGTGGGCAACTCCAGTGTGGCGGGAAAGGAATTTTATTAAGGAGACTTATGTATGACAAAGCAGTCCCTGGTGTCCGAAGGACCAAAGCAGATCTCTGCACCCTGTAATGGGAGTGTAGAGATTTTATAGGAGTAGCGGACAATAGTGGCTACATGCAAGGGACTTACATAAGGATGACTTAGCAAACTGTAGTGAACTAGTGGACCACATGAGGGTGCTCATGTTTGGCCTCGCAAAGCCTGTTTCTCCTTCAAAAACATTGTTTATATGGATTATGATATGCCAATTGACCTAGATGTCCTACAAGACTATGGTCCCTAGCCCTCAAACCCAGTATCTCAGTCCCGGAAGGTGTATGAATATGGCTAAGAAGATTTCATGACTGTGTCTCCTGTGCTGACTACTGCATACATGGGTATATTTGCAATATGTACACATATATGTATATGAGAGTACTTCCATATGCGCTCCCACCCCTGTTCAGCTTACATATCTACCTATGTAGCCACTCGTACATAATTGTTATTACTGTTGTTGCAGGATTATATATGTATTAGTATTTACCATTGTTGCCTTTTATTCTTGCATAACTTCCAGTGACTTCCTTTACCTTGATTATGTTGTGCTGACTTCCACCATATTATGTATTGTCTCTCCCTTCACCAAAGTTAGTACGTGTCTACTATTTAGCTAGTGGTTTTTCCTCCCCATTCCCTTCCCATTCCTGGTAACCACTGAAGAATGTTTCTGTCTGTGTCAAAACCTTTTCTTGATTTTTTATGATAGTGGTCTCATACAATATTTGTCCTTTTGTGATTGATTTAATTCATTCAGCAGTGTCCTCCAGGTTTATCCATGTTGTGAGATGTTTCACAGAACCCATGTTATCTTTAACTTTGCATAGTATTCCATTGTGTGTATGTACCACAGTTTGCTTATTTATTCATCTGTTGATGTGCCATCCATTGATGACATCATTCTTTCGCTATTGTAAATAATGCTGCCATGAACATGGGTGTGCATATGTCTATTCGTGTGACAGTTCTTATTTCTCTAGGACATACCTAGGAGTAGGGTTGCTGGATCATATGGTATTTCTATTTTTAGCTTTTTGAAGAAGCACCATATTGTTTTCCCTACATTTTACATTGCCACCAGCCGTGTATGAGAGTTCCAACCTCTCCACAGCCTCTCCATTGTTTGTTGTTTTCTGTTCTTTTGATCAGCGCTGGTGTGAGATGGTATATCATTGTAGTTTTGATTTGCATATCTCTAATGGCTGATGACTGCAAGCATCTCTTCATGTATTTGTTGGCTGCCTGGATGTCTTCTTTGGTGAAGTGTCTGTTCATGTCCTTTGCCCATTTTTTAATTAGGTTGTTTGTCTTCTTGTTGTTAAGTTGTTGGCATTTTCTATAAATTTTAGAGATTAGAGCCTTGTCAGATATGTCATAGACAATTTTTTTTCCCCCAGTCTGTGGGCTCTCTTTTTACTCTTTTGGAAAATCTTTTGATAAGAATACGTATTTAATTTTCTGGTTTGTGCTTTTTTAGCTATGTTTGATAGTCTATGCCATAAATTAGGGCTTGTATGTTTGCCTCTATTTTTTCTTCTATGAACTTTATGGATGTAGGTTTTACATTTAGGTCTTCAATCCATCTTGAGTTACTTTTCGTGTATGGTGTGAGGTATAGATCTTGTTTCATTTTTCTGCATATGGATATTCAGTTTTGCCAGTACCATTTATTAAAGAGACTATCTCTTCCCCATTTAATGAATTTTGACCCTTTGTTGAAGATTAACTGTCCATAGGTAGATGGTTTTATTTCTGGATTTTCAATACTGTTCCATTGGTCTATGCCTCTATTGTACCGGTACCAGGCTGTTTTGACTACTGTGGCTGTATAGTAGGATCTGAGATCAGGAAGTGTGAGACCTCCTATTTTGTTGTTCTTCTTCAATAAGACTTTGCTTATTCAAAGCCTCTTTCCTTTCCATATAAAGTTGCATATTAATTGCATAAAGTTGCAATTAGTTTTTCCATCTCGTTAAAGAATGCTGTTGGAATTTGGATTAGGATTGCATTATATCTGTAGATCGTTTTGAGTAGTATTGTCTTTTTCACAATGTTAAATATTCCAATCCATGAGCATAATTTTCTTTCCATTTGTGTAGGTTTCTTTTGGTTTCTTACAGTAATATTTTGTAGTTTTCTGTGTATAGGTCTTTTACATCCCTAAATCCAAAAATCAAACCCGTTACCATTGAGTCAATTCCAACTCATAGCATCCCTGGTGGCTCAGTGGCTAAATGCTTGGCTGCTAACCAAAAGATCAGCAGTTTGCATCCACCAGCTGCTCCTTGGAAACCCTACGGGGGCAATGCTATTCTATCCTATGGAGTCATTATGAGTTTACGTCCCTAGTTAGGTTTATTTCCAAGTATTTTCTTTTGAGGGCTATTGTAAATGGTATTATTTTCCTGATTTTCTTTTAAAAATTCTCTTGGTTAGTGTAGAGGAATCCAACTGATTTTTGCATGTTAATCCTGTATCCTACCACTTTGCTAAATCCTTCAATTAGTTCCAGTAGCTTTCTTGTAGAGTCTCGGGGGTTTTCTATCTCTAGGATCATGTCATCTGCAAATAGGGATAGTTTTACTTCTTCCTTACCAATCTGAACTCCTTTTCTTTCCCTATCTTGCCTTATTGCTCTAGCTAGCACTTCCAGTACAATAGTGAATAAAAGTAATGATAAAGGGCATCATTGTCTAGTTCCCATTCTCAAGAGAAATGCTTTCAGTCTCTCTCCATTGAGAATAATGTTGGTTGTTGGTTTATATATATGCCGGTAATTATATTTGGAAACTCTGGTGGTGTAGTGGTTAAGAGCTACAGCTGCTAACCAAAAGGTTGGCAGTTGGAATCCACCAGGCACTCCTGGGAAACCCTATGGGGCAGTTCTACTCTGTCCTATAGGGTCATTGTCTGTTGGAATTGACTAGATGGCAATGGGTTGTTTTTTTTTTTTTTTTTTTTCCAGTTATATTCCCCCTTCTATTCCTATTTGGCTGAGAGTTTTTATCAAGACTGGATGTTGGACTTTACCAAATGTCTTTTCTGCATCAATTGAGATGATCACGTAATTCTTGCCCTTGTTTTATTACTGTGGTGAATTACATTGATTGATCTTCTAATGTTAAGCTATCCTTGCATAACTGGTATGAATCCCACTTAGTCATAGGGTATTATTTTTTTTTTTTGATATACTGTAGAAGTCTGTTGGTTAAGATTTTGTTGAGAATTTTTGCTTCTATATTCATGAAGGAGATTGGTCTATAATTTTCTTTTTCAGTGGTGCCCTTGCCTGGCTTTGGTATCAGGGTTATGCTAGCTTCATAGAACGAATTCAGGAGTATTCCTTCCTTTTATATGTTCTGGAATAGTCTGAATAGGATTGGTGTCAATTCTTCCCTGAGTATTTGGTAAAATTCTCCATCGAAGCCATCTGGGCCAGGGATTTTTTTTGGTTGGGAAGTTTTTTTTGTTTTTTTTTTTTTAAATGATCTCTTCAATTTCTTCTTTTGTTATGGGTCTGTTTAAATTTTCTACTTCAGTTTGTGTTAGTTTAGGTAGGTACTGTGTTTCTAGAAATTTGTCCATTTCTTCTAGGTTTTCAAATCTGTTAGAGTTTAAATTTTCATAGTATTCCATTGATCTTTTTATCTCAGTTGGTTCTGTTGTAATGTCACCCATCTCATTTGTTATTTTGGTTATTTGTATCTTCTCATTCTTTTCTTTTGTTAATTTGGCCAGTGGAAAGCCTATACCATTGAAGCTCTCAAAGAACCAATTTCTAGTCTTCTTGATTCTTTCTATTGTTTTTCTATTCTCTATTTCATTTATTTCTGCTTTAATCTTTGTTGTTTACTTTTTTTTAGTGACTGTGGGCTTCTTTGGCCGCTCTTTTTATATTTGTTCAAGTTGTAGGGTTAAGCTATTGATTTTGGACCTTTCTTCTTTTTTGATGTGTGATTTTATTGCTATGAATTCTCCTCTAAGCACGGCTTTTACTGTGTCCCATAGGTTTTGGTACATTGTGTTTACATTCTCATTTGATTATAAGAATTTTCTGAATTAATTTTAAATTTCTTCTATTACACAGTGGTTTTTCAGTAAGGTGTTATTTAGTTTCCACATACTTAATTTTTTCTCCCTGTTCTTTCTGTTATGGATTTCTAGTTTTATAATGTTGTGGTCAGAGATGATGCTTTGTATTATTTCAATGTTTTTGAATTTATTGAGGCATGCTTTGTGACCTAAAATATGGTCTATTCTATAGAATGATCCATGTACATTGGAGAAGACAGTATAATGTGGTGCTGTTTGGTGGAATATTCTTTGTATGTTTGTGAGGTAAGGTTGGTTAATTGTATTATTTAGGTCTTCTGAATCTTTGTTCAGTTTCTTTCTATTTGTTTTGTCCTTCACTGAAAGTGTTGTGTTAATGTCTCTTACTACTATTGTGGAACTGTCAGTTTTTCTTTTCAGTGCTGTTTGTGTTTGTTTTATGCATTTTGGAGCTCTGTCATTGCATGTGTGGATATTTATTATGGTTATGTTTTCTTGGTGGATTGTCCCTTTTATCATTATATGATGTCTGTCCTTGTCTCTTATGATGGATTTTGATTTAAAGTCTATTTTACCAGAAATTAATATTGTCACTCCTGCTCTTTTTTTGGGTACTGATTGCCTGATAATATTTATCCATCCTTTGATTTTTAACCTATTTAGGTCTTTGTGTCTAAGATGTGTCTCTTGTAGGCAACATATTGATGGGTCATTTTTTTTTTTTTTTAATCCATTCTGCCACTCTTTGTCTCTTGATTGGTACAATTAAATCATTTAAATTTAATGTGGTTATTCATAGGTATGAATTTAGTGTTGTTATTTTGTTATGCTTTTTTTTGTGATACTGCTCTTTTCTTTGTTCCACTTAATTTTCTGTGCTGAGTTCTTTTTGTTTATGAATTTTCTTTTCATTTCCTTCATTGTTGTTGATTTTGTGTTTAGAGTCTTTATGGTTTTCTTCTTTATTTAGGTGAGTAGGTTTATAAACTTTCTTTGTGGTTAGTCTGACGTTCATCTTTGTTTTCCTAAGTTTAAAACAGTCTATTATTTCTTGATATCACTATCACCTCCTCTCCATATGGAAGTTATACACCATTTATTCTGCCTTTTTGTTTTTCGTTGTCATTGCTTACAGATTGACATGAGATTTCTCTATCTGGGTTGCCATCTTTGTAATGCCATTGTGTGGTTTCCTCTCAGATTGTTGTCTAATGTTGGATCTCTATCTGAAGGACTCCCTGTAATATTTCTTGTAAAGGTGATTTGGTTTTTACAAATTCCCTGACTTTCTGTTTATCTGTTTATCTGAAAATGTCCTAATTTTGCCATTATATTTGAGAGACAATTTTGCTGGGTATATGGTTCTTGGTTGGCAACTCTTTTCTTTCAGGGTTTTTATATGTCATCCCACTGCCTTTTTGCCTGCATGGTTTCTGCTGAGAAATCAGAGCTTAGTTTTATTGGTGTCACTTTGCAGGTGATACTTCATTTTTCCTGCGCTGCTCTCAGAATTTTTTCTTTATCAATGGACTTAGAAAATTTGATTATGATATGTCTTGGTGACTTTCTTTTGGAGTCTATGCTTTATGGAGTTCATTGAGTTTCTTGGATGAAAATCTCATCTTTTATGATATTAGGGAAATTTTTATTGCCGTAGATCTGCAAAAATCCCCTCTTTGCTTTTGTGTGTGTGTGTGTGTGTGTGTGTGTGTGTGTGTGTGTGTGTGTGTGTGTCTTCCTGTTCTGGGATTCCAATCACATGTAAATTATTCCTATTCATAGTGTCTCACCTAAATCTTAGTCTTCCTTATTTCTTTCTTTTTTTTTTTTCCATTCTTTTTTCTGATTATTCCTCAAACAAATTGGTATCCTGGGATTTGCCCTCTATTTCACTAATTCTTTCTTCCATTGTTTCAATTCTACTTCTATGTCTTTCGATTGAATTGTCTTATCAATTTCTGATATTTTATTGTTAATCTTCTTGATTTCTTTTTGCTGTTTTTGAATAATTTCTAATTGGCTACTCAATTTGTCATTTTGTTCTTGTATTGTTTTCCTGAATTCTTCTAGGGTTTTGACTGTTTTCCTTGATCTCTTTGAGGACCCTATCTATAAGACTTTTGAATTCCTTATCATGAAATTCCATTGCCATCTCTTCCTCAGGAAGGTTTTCTGCCCCTTAATCTTGGTCACTTTGTTGAGCCATCTTGTCTTGTTTCTTTATATGCTTTGCTATTATCTGCTGTCTCCAAGGTATTAAGATGTTGTTTTATTTATTTATGATTGTTTTGCTTTGATATATCAGAGTAGGCTCTCTCTCTGGTGAGATGGGGTGGAGTGGGTGGCCAGGGCCATGCAGGCACTCTCTCTAAGAGGGGAAGGTCTGGTCAGGCAGCTGGGGGTCACATGGGCATGTTCTCCTTCTAGGGAGGGGCAGGGCATGAGACTGGGGGTCATGCAGGTGCTCTCTCCTCTGGGAAGTCTGGGGGCACTAGCCAGAGTCTGCATAGGTGCTGTCAAGACTGGAGCTACTTTGAATGAGTGCAATACAACAAAATCTCTCTCTCTTTTTTTCCCCATCAAAATGTTCAGAAAGATAGCAATGGAGAACACTTTGGGGATTTATTTTTCTTCATGGACTGTTGTGGTTATAGAATAACTTCAAAGTTAAAATAAGAACAAGTGATTAAGACAGAATATTTGTAATATGAAAATAATAATAATAATAAACTTGATAGTATTTAATAGCAAGACTGGGAGGGAAAGTGCTCCCAAAGCAATATCAAATAATTTATAAGTATCTAATTTTAATGAGGCAGCCTAGAGCTAAAAATAGATGATCTGACATTTTTAAAATAATGGCTGAAACATATGGATAATACATTATGATTTAGCTTTATGAATGTACAGTCCTCATGGATTTTTCACAAAGAAACTCTAATTTCTTAAAGGACTATTCTTGTCATAGGAGTGAGAATATTGTATTTACAATTTATCCCGAGGTTTGAAAATGAGATTCATACATTAATTGGGTGAATAATTCTATTCTTACCAAGGACCACATTCTTCTTAACCTTTTCATTTCATTGTACCTACAACATCTGTTAAATTCAGCTTCATGTGTGTTTTATGTCTGTTTTTGTTACTGGTAGTACAGCTCTTTTGTTATGGTAAATTATAGATGTGAACACATATGTTTCTGCAATGGATAATTCACAGCAATGAAATCTTTTTGGCCTTATTTCTGCCAAGGGATAAGACTTCGCATCCACTTCTGGTAAAATCAAATTTAGAAATAATAGGCAGAGGTGGTATGTGCATTCTCACAAGATGGATAAAATAATGCTCGAATTTATCTTCCACTTTGCTTTCCATTTTTCCTTTGTATAACAGCAAGTGATCTGAGAGTTCTTTGCGGTATCACTGATGACAGAAGGGAAGAAATTTGTTCTTAGACCATACACCTTTTCTTGGCACACTCCATGTATCTGACAACTAAGCTATCAGGTATGAGTGGAGAGTTAATTGATTACTGGACTCTACCAGGCAGTTTTGGTACTTTGTTTATCTAAGAAAATAATTTTTCTGCAGAATTTTTAGTTATCCCTTTACTACAAGTAACTGACTTTAGTTTCTCCCCTTGAATGTCAACAGACACAATCTATTGGCTTAAATCCACAACATTCACCTTCAGAATGAAATTCATGTGATTTTATTCATTCTGAGTCTCTATTTGTTCAAGAAAAGTGAAAGATAAATACAACATTATTTTATTCATCCACTCCAGGAACAATTGTTAAATAAATACTGCATGTCTTCTCTAGGCCTTGGGGATAAAAACCAAAAACCTGTAGCTGTGAAATTGATTCCAAGTCATGGTGACCTTATGTATTACAGAGTAGAACTGCTCCATAGGATTTTCTTTGTTGTAATCTTTACAGAAACAGATTGCCCGGCCTTTCTTCCACAGTACCACTGAGTGGGTTCCAACCATCAACCTTTAGGTTAGTCAAGCACAAACTATTTGTGCCAGCCAGGGACCTTAGGCACTGGGGATACAGAGTGGCAAAATATGTTTTCTGAGGTGAGCATAGTCTAGTGAGAAAGGCAGGTAAATAAGAAGATGCATTACAATATTAAGTACTAAGTACTGTAAAAAGAAACTATGAATAAAGTGTTGTGGGAGCATGACTATAGCTAGAGAATTTGTGAAAGATATGCAGGGTTTTTGAGCAAGATAGCTGTCTTGAATTATATAGAAAATTTCCTACACAATTCAAGCTCATGGCTGCTCATATGTACATTTTCCTGAGTGCCTCATCATGAGTATAATCATTATACTTATCATTTGAAAACCACAAATCTTAATATTTAAGTGCCTATGTAATGAGCATTTTTGGACATTTTATCCTGTGTTTTTTTTTTTGTGTTTATGAGTCTTAATTATTTCTTAGATTATAAATGCATAAACAAAAATCCATTTTTCCAGTTATATCTAATTTCAAAATGCTCCAGGACAGTTAATTCAGGATTTGCTCAGCATTTAATAAACTAACTAACTTTGAAATGGATGAGGGACGAAAAGAAATAACCACTTCGCTGGGGGTTAGGAACTCCATTTTTATTAGCAGCTCTGGCAGTTTTTATGTTGTGAATTGGACAACATTTTGGAATCCATCTTGTTCTCATCTCTAAAAATGTGCAGTTGGATAAGATGATAAACCTTTACAATTCCTAAGGTTTGTTTGTTTTTTTTTTTTTGGCAGCAAAGAGCACCTCCCCACTCCCACCAAGGAGATCCATGATGGGGTTGTAACAAACTTGAGTCAGGTCTTCTTTTTTACCTTTATTGTTTTTATATCCAGACTACAAAACCAATGACAGTTTAGTGGACTATCTAGAAATATTTGAGGAAAAACATATTTGAGGGAAGAAGAAGTACACTGAACTAAGGGTCAAAACCTAGTATATATAGAGCAGCACTTACAGGATGACAGAGTAAGGACTCCCCAAAATCCACTCCTCTATAAAAGAAATGAAAGAATGTTGAAAATTGTCAATATTAACTCTTTTAGAACTCTGGAAATTAAACAATAACTTGCAAAAATCCAAGGAGTATTTATTCAAGAAAAACAGTTGAATATTGGTAAGAACAGCACTTTGTGATGTTTTAATATGCCCTATTCCAATATTCCTCTTCCAAAATATTCAGTATCTTTTACAATCAACATCTTTGCAACCACAGTAGCTGTAAAAGCTAGCAGCCTAGCAGTGCCTGGAGAGGTAAAACATGTTTAGAGCTTGCTGTAAGTGCCATTACCAGAGAATTATTATTATACCTGTGTGGCAGTTCTTTGAAAGGCCCCATTCTCAGAGTTTGTTTCTCTTTGACCTGACTCAGAACTCTCTCTGCACAAGCAACCTTATCCCTAGGGCATTTGTCAAAAATATTCAACAGAGATAAGTTAATACTGTAGCTGTCTGAGGCTGATATACCAGTTGGGACTAAAAAGATGCTGACCAAAAAACTTAAAGGAAAAACTAGGCAATGAGACATCCATAGGGGGCTTTGAAAAGTTCTGACATATTCTTGGGAATCTAGAAGAACACACACATGTGCAAAGTTGTGTGCTTGCCCAAAAAAGACATGAGAAGGATGATAATCTCTTACCTGTGACCGCACTTGAAGCTCTTTGCAAGCAGGAAGTGAAGGCTAAGGCACAATTGTAACTTTCCTGATGGAGGGCTTGAGATATGCCTCAATACACACATAGAACCCGTCAGCAAAGGCTAGGAGACTTAATAGTTCAAGGCACTTAAGGAGATTTCTGATCAATCATTAGCTGACCACTAAGCTAACCAAGCTGATGCTTTAATGGCTACACATGATAAAAAATATAGACATTACGGATTTATCCCAGGAAAGTCACTAAACAAATAAACAGCAAAAACAACAGCAAGCCCTTGGGGGAGAGAATTTAATTTTCAAAATTGCCACATTATATTATTTAAAATATCCAGTTTTCAAGTAAAAAATTAAGACATGAAAAGAAAAAAAAAACAGGAAAGTATGGCTTATACAGAAGGGAAAACAGTGACTAGAAATTGTCCCCAAGGATGCCCATATATTGAAGTTACTAGACAAAAACTTTAAATCAGCTATTAAAAATGTGTTCAAAGACTGAAAGAAACCATTTTTAAAGAATAAAAGGAGGGTATGAGAATGATGTCTCACCAAACAGGCAATGTCAATAAAGATATAGATATGAGTTAAAAAATACAAAACAAAAAAACCCTAGAAATTCTGGATAGGAAAAGACAATAACTAAGAAGAAAAATTTACTAAAAGGGCTCAATATCAGTTTTGAACTGGCAGAAGAAAAAAATTGGCAACCTCAAAGACAGGTTAATTGATATCATCCAGTCTGAGTTCTGTAAATGAATGAATGAGTAGATAAATTAGTGAAGAAAAATGGACAAAGATCGGTGGTATATGATCTATCATATCACCATGTATATAATGAGAGTCCCAAAAGAAGATGTCTTAGTTATCTAGTGCTGCCATAACAGAAATACCACAAGTAGATGGTTTTAACGAAGAGAAGTTTATTTTCTCACAATCAAAGTAGGCTAAAAGTCCAAATTCAGGGTGTCAACTCCAGGGGAAGGCTTTTTCTCTCCATCGGCCTTCTTCTCTTCAGTGTTCCCCCCGACTAGGAGCTTCTCGGCACAGGAACCCCAGTCCAAAGGACGCGCTCTGCTCCCGGCACTGTTTTATTGATGGCATGAGGTACCCCAATTCTCTGCTTGCTTCCCTTTCCCTTTATCTCTTGAGAGATAAAAGGTGGTGCAGGCCACATCCCAGGGAAACTCCCTTTACATTGGATCAGGGATGTGACCTGGGTAAAGGTGGTGTTACCATCCCACCCTAATCCTCTTTAACATAAAATTACAGTCACAAAATGGAGGCCAACCACACAATTCTGGGAATCACGGCCCAGCCAAATTGATACACACATTTTTTTGGGGACATAATTCAAACCATGACAGAAGAAGAGAGAGAAAAGGAGGTAGAAGGAATATTTGAAGAAATAATGTCCAAAACCATAAAATATGATTTTAAAACACATTAATTTGCACATTCTATGAGCTCAGTTGTCTTCAAGTAGTATAAACTAAGATCCTCATCTACACATATGATAGCCAAATTGTTGGGGAAAAGAAAAAAAAAGCCCATTGCCATCGAGTTGATTCCGACTCATAGAGACCCTATAGTACAGAGTATAACTGCCCCATAGAGTTTCCAAGGAGCAGCTGGTGGATTCAAACTGCCAATCTTTTGGTTAGTAGCCGAGCTCTTAGCCACTGCCACCAGGGCTCCACCACTGCGCCATCAGGGCTCCAAATTGTTGACAGTCAAACACAGAGTAACTTAAAAACATAAAGAGAAAAGTGACTCATCACATATAACGGAACCTCAATAAGGTTAACAGTAACTTTTGATCAAAAATCATGGAGACCAGAAGGCAGTGAGATTATATGTTCTAAAAGCTGAAAGAAAAAGTCAAATAAGAGCTATATCCAACAAAACTATTTTCAAAAATGAAGGCAAAATTAAAACACTCTCTCACAAAGAAAAAGTAAGATAATTTATCACCAGTAAAAATGCCCCACAGTAAGTATTAAAGGAGTCTTCAGGCTGGAAGTAAAGGACACTAGATAGTAATTCAAATCCATGCCAAAAAATAAAGAGTGCCAGTAAGGGTAACTACATAGATAAATATAAAAATAGTATAAACGTATTTTTGTTTGTAATTTCTTGGTCTGCTTGCTGATTTAGAAGACCACTGCATAAAGCATTAATTATAAAGTTATATTGCTGGGTGTATAATGTATAAAGATGTAATTTGTCTAATAATAACACAAAGAAGCATGAGGAAATCGAACTGTGTTGGAGCAAAGTTTTTGCACAGTATTGAAATTAAGATGGTAGTAATCCGAACTAGATGGTCTTAAATTAGATATTAATTGTAATCTCCAGGAAAATTACTTATAAAATAACTCAAAAATACAGTAAAAGAAACAACAGGGGATTAAAATGGTATACTAAAAAAAATCTACTTAACATACACACACACGTAGTAATGAAGGAATAAACCAAATCAAAACCAAGCCTGTTGCTTTAGAGTCAATTCTGATTGATAGTAACCCTATACGACAGAGTAAAACTGTCCTCTAGGGTTTCCAAGGCAGTAATCTTCACGGAAGCAGACTACCACATTTTTCTCTCATGGAGCAGCTGGTGGGTTCAAACCACCTACCTGTTGGTTACCAGCTGAGCACTTAACCACTGTGCCACCAGGGCTCCTTAATGGAGGAATAGAGGAACAAAAACAAAGACTTACAAAAAGCAAACAGTAAAATGACAAATGTAGATTCTACCTTATAAGTAGTGATATTAAATCCAAATGGATTAAGCACTCTAATCAAAATCACATATTGGCAGATTGGATATAAAAACATGATCTAACTATATGCTGTCTATAAGAGAAACACTTTAGATTCAAACACCTAAATCAGTTCAAAGTAAAAGGATGAAAAAAGGTATAGCATGCAAACAGTAATCAAAAGAGAGCTGGAGTGGCTACACTACTATCAGAAAAAATAAATTTTAAGAAATAAATTGTTCCAAGACACAAAGAAAGATATATTATGATAAAAGGATCAGTTCTTCATGAGCATGAACTTAGCAAAACACATGAGGCTAAAACTGCAAAATCGAAGGAATAAATAAATAATTCAACAATAACAATTGGAAACATCAATATTCCATTATTAATAATGGATAGAATAACTAGGCAGAACATCAACAAGGAAGAAGGCTTGAACACACTATAAAACAAATAGACCTAACAGACATATACAAATACCCAGCAACAGCAAAATGCACATTCTTCTCAAATGTATTTGGAGATTCTCTAGCATAGACAATATGTTAGTTGTTAAAACAAACCTCAATAAATTTAAGAGGATTGCAATAATGCAAAATATGTTCTCCAACAGCAATTGAATGAAATTAGAAGCCAATACCAGGAGGAAACTTGGGAAATACACAAATATGTGAAAATTAAATAACACACTCCTAAATAACCAATGGGACAAAGAAGAAATCACAATTATAATTAGCAAGTACTTTTAAATGAGTAAAAATGAAAAGACAACATATAAAAACTTGCAGAATACATCTAAAGCAGTGCTTAGAGGAAAAGTCATGTTAAAAAAGAAGAAATACCTCAAATTAACCCAACCTTCCACCTTAATAAACTGTAAAAAGAAAAATGAATAAACCCCAAAACAAGAGAAGGAAGGTAATATTACAGTTTAGGGCAGAAATAAATAAAATAGATAAAAAGAAAAATAATAGAGAAAATCAACAAAACCAAAAGGTAACTATTTTTAAAAGACTAATAAAATTGGCCAACTTTCAACTAGACTAACCAAGAAAAAAGAGAGAAAACTCACATTATTAAAATCAGTAATCAAAGAGGGGGTATCACTATTGACCTTACAAAAATTAAAATAATTTTAAGTGAATACTATGAGCAACTGTCTGCTAACAAATTAGATACATAGATGAAATGGCTAAATTCATGAAAAGACACAAACTACCAAAACTGACTAGGAAGAATACACATTTGTATCTGTCAGTTTGTTGTACTGTGGGGGCTTGCATGTTGCTGTGATGCTGGAAGCTATGCCACTGGTATTCAAATACCAGTAGGGTCACCCATGGCGAACAGGTTTCAGCTGAACTTCCAGACTAAGACTAGGAAGAAGGACCTGGTGGTCTACTTCTGAAAAGAATTAGCCAGTGAAAAACCTTATGAATAACAGTGGAACATTGTCTGGTATATTATTCAAATTTACACATAAAACACTAAGCCAAAGATGAAGAAATTGAAGATTTTACCAATGTCTGCTGTCTGAAATTAATCAAACATGCAATCAGGATACATTGATAACTATTGGTGATTGGAATGTGAAAGTTGGAAATAAAGAAAAAGGATAGGTAATTGGAAAGTATGGCCTTGGTGACAGAAACTATGCAAGACCAATCTTCATTATGAATGCCTTTCTTCAACAACGTAAACTGTGACTATACACGTGGACCTTGCTAGGTAAAATACAGGGTAATCAAATCTACTACATCTGTAGAAAAAGAAAATGGAAAAGCTCAATATCATCAGTCAGAACAAGGCCAGGGGACGACTGTGGAATCTACCATCAATTGCTCACATGTAAGTTGGAGTTGAAGCTGAAGAAAATTAGAATAAGTCCAAGACAGCCAAAGTAAAAATTTTAGTATATCCCACCTTAATTTAGAGACTATCTCAAGAATAGATATGCCATATTGAATACTAATGACTGAAGACCAGATGAGTTGTGGAAGGACATCATATGTGAAGAAAGAAAGAGGTCATTGAAAAGACAGGAAAGAAAAGACCAAAATGGATGGCAGAAGAGACTCTGAAACTTGGTCTTGAATGTCGAGTAGCTAAAGCAAATGGAAGAAATGATGAAGTGAAAAATGCTGAGCAGAAGATCTCAAAGGGCAGCTCGAGAAGACAAAGTAAAGTATTATAATGGTCTGTATAAAGACCTGGAGTTAGAAAACCAAAAGAGAAGAGCATGCTGGGCATTTCTCAAGCTGAAAGAACTGAAGAAAAAATTCAAGCCTCAAGTTGCAATACTGAAGGATTCTACGGGAAAATATTAAACGATGCAGGAAGCATCAAAAAAAGATTGGAAGAACACACAGAGTCACAATACCAAAAAGAATGCATCGATGTTCAACCATTTCAGGAGGTAGCATATGATCAGGAACCAATGGTACTGAAGGAAGAGGTTCAAGCTGCACTGAAGGCACTGGCAAAAAACAGGGCCCTAGGAACTGACAGAATACCAATTGAGATGTTTCAACAAATAATGCAGCGCTGGGAGCGCTCACTCGTCTATGCTAAGAAATTTGGAGGACAGCTACCTGGCCAACCGAGTGGAAGAGATCCATATTTATGCCTATTCCAAAGAAAGGTGATCCAACATAATGCAGAAATTATCGAACAACATCATTAATATCACACACAATTAAAATTTGCTGAAGAGCCTTCAAAAGCTGTTGCGGCAGTTAATCGATAGGGAACTGCCAGAAATTGAAGCTGGATTCAGAAGAGGCTGAAACTAGAGATTACCAGGAAGATGTTCACCTGTTTTATTGACTGTGCGAAGACATTTGACTGTGTGGATAATAACAAATTATGGATAAAATTGCAAAGAATGGGAATTCCAGAACACTTAATTGTGCTTATGAGGAAACTGTACATAGATCAAGAGGCAATCATTTGAACAGAACAGGGGAACAGTGTGTGGTTTAAAGGCAGGAAAGGTGTGCATCAGGGTTGGAGCCTTTCTCCATATTTATTTAATCTGTATGCTGAGCAAATAATCTGAGAAGCTGGGCTATATGAAGAAGAATGCAGCATCAGGATTGGAGGAAGACTCATTAACAACCTGCATTATGCAGATAACACAACCTTGCTTGCTGAAAGTGAAGAGGATTTGAAGCACTTATTGATGAAGATCGAAGACCACCATCTTCAGTATAGATTACACTTCCGCATAAAGAAAACAAAATTCCTCACAACTGAACTAATAAGCAACATCATGATAGACGGAAAAATGATTGAAGTTGTCAAGGATTTCGTTTTACTTGGATCCACAATCAACACCCATAGAAGCAGCAGTCAAGAAATCAAATGGCACATTGCATCGGCCAAATCTGCTGCAAAAGACCTCTTTAAAGTGTTGAAAAGCAAAGATGTCACCTTAAAGACTAAGGTGCTCCTGACCCAAGCCATGGTGTTTTCAATTGCCTCATATGCATGCGAAAGCTGGACAATGAATAGGGAAGACCAAAGAAGAATTGATGCTTTTGAATTATGGTGTCGGCAAAAATTATTAGAATGCACAATTCTGTCTTGGAAAAAGTACAGCCAGAATGCTCCTTAGAAGCAAGGATGGCAAGACAATGTCTCACATACTTCTGACATGTTATCAGGAAGGATCAGTCCCTGGAGGAGGACATCATGCTTGGTAAAATAGAGGGCCAGTGAAAAAGAGGAAGACCCTCAATGAGATGGATTGAGGCAGTGGCTGCAACAATGGGCTCAAGCATAACAATGATAATGAGGATGTTGAAGGACTGAGCAGTGTTTTGTTCTGTTGCGCATAGGCTTGTTTTGAATTGTAATGGACTTTCTCAAGTACGTAACAACTGTTTGAATTAGTCTTTAAGAAAAGCTTTCCACAAAGAAAAGCCTACATCCAGATGTCTTCATGGTGAACTCTACTAAATGTTTAAAGGAGAATTAACAACAATTTTCTACAAAATCTTCCGAAAAAATACAAGGAGAGAGAACACTTCCCTACTTTTTCTATAAGACTAGTATTATCCTGATACCAAAGCTAGACAAAGACATCACAAGAAAAGAAAACTATAAAGCAATATCTCTTATGAAGTTAGATGTAAAAATCCTCAGCAAAATATTAGCAAACTAAATCTAGCATAATATAAACAGAATTATATACAATGACTAATTTGGATTTATTACAGGAATGCAAAGTTGGTTCAACATTAGAAAATTAATTAATGTAATACACTATATCAATAGAATAAAGGAAAAAATCTATATAATCATCAAAAAAGATGTAGAAAAAGCATTTAACAAAATCAAATACTGTTTTATGATAAATACACTCAAACTATAAATAGAAGGGAAAATTTTCAGCATAATAAAGTCTATCTATAAAAATCATCAAGTAACGTAAGAATGGAAATTTTTTCCTAAGATCAAGAAGACGACAAAGATGTCTTCTCTTATGACTTCTGTTCAACATTGTACTGGAAGTTCTAGCTAGGGAAATTAGGCAGGAAAAAGAACTAAAAAGAATCCAGATTGCAAAGGAAGAAGTAAAACTCTAGTCACAGATGATATGATTTTGTATATAGAAAATCCTAAGAATTCCACTAAAAATTATTCTAATAAATGAATTCGTGAAGGTTGCAGGAGACAATTGCAATATACAAAAATCAATTACATTTCTGTGCACTAGCAATGAACCATTTAAAAATAAAATTATCAGAACAATTCTACTTATAAAAGTATATAAAAGAATTAAATACTTAGAAATAAATTTAATGAAAGAAGTGCAAGACATGCACACTGAAAATGATAAAACATCATTGGAAGATATTAAACAAAATACCTAGGCCAAGATAGTAGGGTAGTCAGACACTTCTTGCAGTCCTTCTTAAACAAAGACCTGAAAAAACAAGTGACTCGATCATATATGACAATCTAGGAGCCCTGAACATGAAAGGCAAAGTTGAGGAATCAGACTGAGTGGCAGAGGGATGAAGAGACGGTTTGGAAGCAGTGAGAAGTTGCCAGACCTGACCTGGTGGAACCGGCACCCTGCAGGCTGGGTTGGCTGGCGTGTGTGGTGAGGCAAGCAGTGGCGTTCAGGATGCGTTTTCCACATCTGGAGAGACCCAGTGGCAGACAGTATACTCAAGCCTACAGAACCAGTGAAAAGCAGTGCTCAATTGGCAAAAGGTAAGTACACGCGTTTAACCCACCACGTTTCGGAAGAACCTTTCTCCCATTTACCTGCCTCCTCCCTACTCTGCACCATGTCCCGGGAAGGCTTCAGCAAATGCAGCATCCCCTGGACTGGAAGTAGGACCTATCACATGCCCTGAGCCATTCTTCTGGCCTTGGAGAGGGAACAAATTAGCAAACAGGGAAAAGATAATCTGCCAGCTCCCCTAAGCTGGGAACTCGGGACAGGCACAGCTCCTTTAATGTCTTTCACCCCTGCATGGACTGTGTGGGCCCATTTCAATAGTGTAGGCCCTCATTAGCACAATACAACAGGGTATATACCTGAAGACTAACTTCAACTGTTTCAGCTATATGGAAGAGTGGCAGGTTTGTGACATTTGACACTGCTCTGCCACTTAAACAGAGTCCTTGCCTACCCACATCAGGGGCCTGAGGACTGGTGGCTCCACCCAAGCCACTAGCCACCTGCGACAGGGGTCTAAGAATAAGTGGTGCCTCCCAGTCCTTACAGCCAAAAGCGTTGGGTGCCCATAGTCTAGCTGCAAAACCCACCCACCTACGCACTCTAGGGAACAGGGACACGCTTTCTCCCAGAAACTCAGGGCCAGCCATCAGCTCCCTGTCTTGCTCAGCATGTGACCCCTTACTACAGCCAGATACCTGTGCCTACTCCAACCACCCCTGCCAGTCTAGGACTTGTAGGTGACAGCCTGCACCACACACTTGGTGTCCGACTACTTGGACACATGAGCTGAACCCATACAAGAAAAATAAATGGACTCCTGGGCTCACATACCTAGTAACAAATCTAACCACTTGGTAACAGGCTGTTCAAACTACAAACTAGCCACATGAGCAGCCTATTTGGGCATATCAAAACAAAACAAGAAGCTAGGATGCAGTAAGCAAACATAAAATAAATAAATATAATAACATATTGATGGCTTAGAGACAACAGTCAATATCAAATCACATAAACAGATGGACCATGATGGCTTTAGCAAGCTCCCAAAACAAAGAATTAACAAATCTTCTGGAGGAAGAGAACCTCTTGGAATTATTGGAGGTAGAATACAAAAGATTAATATACAGAACTCTTCAAGAGATCAGGAAGGAGATCATATGAAATGCAGAACCATCCAAGGAACATACAGACAAAGCAATAAAGGAACTTAAGAAAATTATAGAAGAGCATAATGACAAATTTAAGAGGCCGAATAAACCACAGAGAGACAGCAAACAGAAATCAAGAAGATAATAAAATTTCAGAATTATACCACTCAATAGAAAGTCATAGAAGCAGAAATGAGGCAATGGAAGTCAGAATTAGTGAGATTGAAGATAAAGCACTTGACACCAACTTATCTGATGAAAAATAAGATAAAAGAATTTTTTAAAAATGAAGAAATCCTAAGAATTCTGTGGGACTCTATCCAGAGGAACAACCTACGAGTGATTGGAGTACCAGAGCAAAGGGGGATAAACAAAATACAGACAGAATTGTTGAAGATTTGTTGGCAGAAAACTCCCATGACATTGTGAAAGATGAGAAGATACCTATCCAACGTGCTCATCGAGCTCCACACAAGGTAGATCCCCCAAAAAAGTCATCAAGACATGTTATAACCAAACTTGCCAAAACCAAAGATAAAGAGAGAATTTTAAGAGCGGTTAGAGATAAACAAAAAGTCTTCTTACAAAGGAGAGTCAATAAAACTAAGCTCAGACTACTCAGCAGAAACCATGCAATGTGATGACATATATAAAGCCTTGAGGAAAAAAATTGCCAGCTGAGAATTATATATCCATCAAAACTATCTCTCAAATATTATGGTGAAATTAGGGCATTTCCAGATAAATAGAAATTTAGGAAAGTCGCAAAAAACAAACTAAAATTACAGAAATACTAAAGGGAGTCCTCTGGTTAGAAAATCAGTAACATCAGATAACAACCCAAGACTAGAACACAGGACAGAGCAACCAGATATCAACCCGATAGGGAAGTCACAAAAATAAATCAAAGCTAAAACACTGTAAATAGGGAAACAGAGACATCAATAAGTAAAAAAAAAAAAAAAAACACAACATCAAAACAAAAAAGGGGGACTAAAAAAATGTAGTCATAGATCTTTCATATGGGGAGGAAGTCAAGGCGATATAAAAAAATAAAATATTAGCTTAAACTTAGAAAAATAGGGGTAAATATTAAGGGAACCACAAAGAAAACTAACAATCCTACACATCAAAATAAAAAATAAGAAAAACATAAAGACTCAGCAAATACAAAATCAGCAACAATGAAAATGATGAAAAGAAAGTACATATAGAAAAACAACTCAGCACAGAAAATTAAGTGGAACAAAGAAACTGTCAACAACACACACACACACCCAAAAAAAAAACATCAAAATGACAGCACTAAACTCATACCTATCAATCATTATGCTGAATGTAAATGGACTAAATGCACCAATAAAGAGACAGAGAGTGGCAGAATGGATAAAAAAACATGATCCATCTATATGCTGCCTACAAGAGACACACCTTAAAGACACAAACTAAAACTCAAAGGATGGAAAAAAATATATCAAGCAAACAACACTCAAAAAACAGCAGGAGTGGCAATAGTAATCTCTGACAAAATAGACTTTACAGTAAAACCTACCACAAAGGATAAGGAAGGCGATTATATAATGATTAAAAGGTCAATACACAAGGAAGATATAACCATAATAAATATTTATGCACCCAACGACAGGGCTCCAAAATACATAAAACAAACTCTAACAGCATTGAAAAGAGAGACTGATAGCTCCACAATAGTAGTAGGAGACTTCAACACACCGCTTTTGGTGAAGGACAGAACATCCAGAAAGAAGCTCAATAAAGACATGGAAGATTTAAATGCCAGAATTGACCAACTTGATCTCATAGACATATACAGAACACCCTGCACAACAGCAGCCAAGTATGTTTTCTTTTCCAATGCACATGTAACGTTGTCCAGAATAGAGCACATATTAGGCTGTAAAGCAAGCCTTACCAGCATCCAAAGCATCAAAATATTACAAAGCATCTTTCCTGACCATAAAGCCATAGAAGGAGAAATCAATAACAGAAAAAGCAAGGACAAAAAATCAAACACACGGAAACTGAACAACACTTTGTTCAAAAACTGCTGGGTTATACAAGAAATTAAGGATGGAATAAAGAAATTCACAGAACCAAATGAGAAGTAAAACACATTCTACCAGAATCTTTGGGACACAGCAAAAGCAGCGCTCAGAGGTTAATTTATAGAAATAAATGCGCACATCCAAAAAGAAGAAAGGGCCAAAATAAAAACTTTAACCCTACAACTCAAATAAATAGAAAGACAGCAGCAAAATAAGTCTTTGGGCACAAGAAGAAAGCAAATAATAAAAATCAGAGCAGAATTAAATGAAATAGAAAATAGAAAAACAATTGAAAGAGTTAACAAGACCAAAAGCTGGTTCTTTGAAAAGATCAACAAAATCGATATACTATTGGCCAAACTGACAAAAGAATAACAGGAGAGGATGCAAATAACCTGAATAAGAAATGAGATGGGCGATATTACAACATACCCAACTGAAATTAAAAGAATAATAGAACACTATGAAAAATTGTACTCTAACAATTGAAAACCTAAAGGAAATGAACAAATTTCTAGAAACACACTACCTACCCAAACTAAAACAAACAGGCGTAGAGCAACTAAATAAACCTATAACAAAATAAGAGATTAAAAAGGTAATTAAAAAACTCCCAACAAAAAAAAAGCCTGGCCCTGACAGTTTCACTGGAGAATTCTACCAAACTTTCAGAGAAGAGTTAACACCACTACTACTAAAGGTATTTCAGAGCATAGAAAAACATGGAATACTCCCAAACTCATTCTATGAAGCCAGTATAACCCTGATACCAAAACCAGGTAAAGACACCACAAAAAAAAAAAACAAAAAACAAAAAACAAAAAACAAAATTACAGATGAATATCCCTCTTGAACATTGACGCAAAAATCCTCAACAAAATTCTAGCCAATAGAATTCAACACCGTATCAAAAAAACAATTCATCATGACCAAGTGGAATTTAAACTAGTTATGCAGGGATGGTTCAAAACGTTAGAAAAACAATCAATGTAATCCATCATATAAATAAAACAAAAGACAAGAATCACATGATCTTATCAATTGATGCAGAAAAGGCATTGGACAAAGTCCAACACCCATTCATGATAAAAACTCTCAACAAAATAGGAATAGAAGGGAAATTCTTAATACAGGGAGTTTATACAAAGCCAACAGCCAACATCATCCTAAATGGAGAGAGTCTGAAAGCATTCCCCTTGAGATTGCGAACCAGACAAAGATGTCCTTTATCATCACTCCTATTCAACATTGTGCTGGAGGTCCTAGCCAGAGAAATTAGGCTAGAAAAAGAAATGAAGGGCATCCAAATTGGTAAGGAAGAAGTAAAAGTATCTCTGTTTGCAGAAGATATGATCTTATAAACAGAAAACCCCAAAGAATCCATAAGAAAACTACTGGAACTAGTAGAAGATTTCAGTAAAGTATCAGGATAAAAGATAAGCATACAAAAATCAGGTGGATTCATCTACACCAATAAAGAGAACTTTGAAGAGGAAATCACCAAATCAATACCATTTACAATAGCCCCCAAGAAGATAAAATACTTAGGAATAAATCTAACCAGAGATGTAAAAGACCTATACGAAGAAAACAACAAGACACTACTGAAAGAAACCAAAAGAGACGTGCATAAGTGGAAAAACATACCTTCTTCATGGATAGGAAGACTCAACATTGTGAAAGTGTCTATTCTACACAAAGCGATCTACAGATACAGTGCAATCCTGATCCAAATTCCAGTGGCATTTTTTAATGAGATGGAGAAACAAATCACCAACTTCATTTGGAAAGGGAAGAGGCCCCAGATAAGTAAAGCATTACTCAAGAAGAAGAACAAGGTGGGAGGCCTCACACTACCTGATTTTAGAAACTATTATGCACCACAGTAGTCAAAACAGCCTGGTACTGGTACAACAGAGACCAACAGAACAGAATTGAGAATCCAGAAGTAAATTCATTCACCTATGAGCAGTTGATATTTGACTAAGGCCCAAAGTCCATTAATTGGGAAAAAGACATTCTCTTTAACAAATTGTGCTGGCATAACTGGATATCCACCTGCAGAACACTGGAACAAGACACATACCTCGCACCATGCACAAAAAAAAAAAAATACCTAACTCAAAATGGATCAAAGACCTAAATATAAAATGTAAAATGATAAAGATCGAAGAAAAATTAGGGAGAATGCTAGGAGCCCTAATGCATGGCATAAGCAGAATACAAAACATTACTAAAAATGCACAAACACCAGAAGAGAAACTAGACAATTGGGAGCTCCTAAAAATCAAACATTTATGCTCCTCAAAAGACTTCATCAAAAGAGTAAAAAGAGAACCTACAGACTGGGAAAATTTTTGGCTACAACAAATCCAATCAGTGTCTAATCTGTAAAATCTACAAGATATTGCAAAACCTCAACAACAAAAAGACAACCCAATTAAAAAATGGGCAAAGGATGTGAGCAGGCACTTCACCAAAGAAGACATTCAGGTGGCTAACAGATACATGAGGAAATGGTCATGATCATTAGCCATTAGAGAAATGCAAGTCAAAACTACAGTGAGATACCATCTCACCCCAACATGGCTAGCATTAATCCAAAAAACAAAAATAATAATGCTGGTAAGGTTTTGGAGAGACTGGAACACTTACACACTGCTGGTGGGAATGTAAAATGGTACAACCTCTTTGGAAATCGATTTGGTGCTTCCTTAAAAAGCTAGAAGTAGAAGTACCATACCATCCAGCAATCCCACTCCTTGGAATATAGCCTGGAGAAATAAGAGTCATCACATGAATAGATGTATGCACAACCATGTTCATTGCAGTACTGTTCACAATAGCAAAAACAGGGAAACAACCTAGGTGTCCATCAATGGATGAATGGATAAACAAATTATAGTATATTCACACAATGGAATACTATGCAATGATAAAGAACAGCAATGAATCTGCGAAACATCTCATAACATGGATGAATCTGGAGCATTATGCTGAGTGAAATTAGTTAGTTGCAAAAGGACAAATAATGTATGAGACCACTATTATAAGAACTCAAGAAAATATTTAAACACAGAAGAAAACATTCTTTGATGGTTACAAGGGTGGGAAGGGAGGGAGAGGGGTATTCACTAACTAGATAGTAGATAAGAATTATCTTAGGTGAAGGGGAGGACAACACAGAATACTGGGGAAGTCAACACAACTGGACTAAACCCAAAGCTAAGAAGTTTCCTGAATACAAAGTAACACTTCGAGGGACAGAGTAGCAGGGGTGGGGGTCTGGGGACCATGGTTTTAGGGAACATCTAGGTAAACTGGTATAACAAAGTTTATTAAGAAAATGTTCTGCATCCTATTTTGGTGAGGGGCATCTGGGGTCTTAAAAGCTAGCAAGCAGCCATCTAAGATGCAACAAGTAGTCCCAACCCACCTGGAACAAATGAGAATGAAGAACACCAAAGACACAAGGAAAATATTAGCCTTAGAAACAGAAACAGCCACATAAACCAGAGACTCCATCAGCCTGAGACCAGAAGAACTAGATGGTGCCTGGCTATCACCAATGACTGCCCTGACAGGGAACACAATAGAGAGTCCCTGACAGAGTAGGAGAAAAGTTGGGTGCAAAACTCAAATCCTAGTAAAAAGACCAGACTTAATGGTCTGACTGAGACTGGGGGGACCCTGGAAGACATGGCCCCCGGACTCTCTGTTAGCCCAGAACTGAAACCATTCCTGAAGTCAACTCTTCAGACAAAGATTAGACTGGACTATAAGATATAAAATAGTACTCATGAAGAGAGTACTTCTTAGCTCAAGTAGATACATGAGACTAAATGGGCCGCTCCTGTTCAGAGGCAAGATGAGAAGACAAAAAGGCACGGGAACTGGTTGAATGGGCATGGGAAATCTGGGGTGGACAGGAGTGTGCTGTCACATTATAGGGAGAGCAACCAGGGTCACATGAAAATGTTTGCATAAATTTTTGTGTGAGAAACGAACTTGAACTGTAAATTTTCACTTAAAGCACACACACACACCCAAAACCCCAAAATGGAAAGATAACCCATGTATGTGGATCAGAAGACTTAATATTATTAAGATGTCAATACTCCCCAAATTGTTCTATAGATTCATTGCAGTTCCAGTCAAAATTCCAACTGCCTTTTTTTGCATAAAATGAAAAGCTAATCCTAAAATTCATAGGAAAATACAAGGGACCCAGAATAGCCAAAACAATATTGAAAATAGAAGAACATATTTGGAGAACCCACATTTCACAATTTCAAACATACTACAAAACTGTAGTTATCAAGAAACTGTGATTCTGGCATAAATATAGACATACACATCAATAGAATAAAATCGATGGTGATAAATGTTTTAAAATTTATACTGGTAATAGTTGCACAGCTCTGTGAATGTACTAACAACCACTGAATTGTGCACTAAAATGGTGAATTTTATGATATGTGAATTATATCTCAATAAAATTCTTATTTAAAAAATATACTAGTATCTAGTACTTACTCCATTACTCTTATTAATAGTTCTGTGATATTGTCGATAAAGATTCTCTGGACTTCAGTTTCTCCATTTATAAAGAAGGATAATAAAACTCTCCCTACTTAACCTTCAGGATTGCTGTGAGTATTAACTGAGATTTTTTGATGTTAAAGTGTTTTTTAAACTATGGAGTAATATATCAATATACATTATTTTACTACTTCTAAGTATGTTTTAAATTAAATGAATGCCCTTCACTGCATTTTTTTGTTGTTTCTCAACTATATTTTAAAGTATAAGTATAATTGTCCTCTCTCTGCTTCTGTTCATTATCATCCTGAGGGGTAGAATAAGCCGCAAGGGGGTAGAATAAGCAGCAAATTATATCTTTCTGTTGGATCTAACTGCATTTATGTTAATAATTGTCAATAAGCATAGGAGAAAAAGGTTTTGATCCAGCCCAACAAAGTTGTAGCTTGTGAGAAAGGTAATATTGCTGATAATATTTTGTATCATATTGTCTTTCTGTAAAGTTATGCAAAACATTTTTAAATCAATGAATCATGACAAACTCATAGCCAGTGTACTTAGGAGGCTTAGCAGCTGCTCAGGGATCATAAACTGCCATAAGTAGGGCTTGCTCCAAAACTGACAAGCCACAGGAGAATGCTGATTAATTAAACTTATCTTTCTCACATAAGATCATTAATCAAAATTATTTGTTTGATAACCAGTCCAACAGAAGACTGGAAAAAAGAGACTAGGCTCTTGGATGTTGTGCCCTGGAGTTTGGAATAATTTAAAAATATGTTTAGAATATGTACTAGAGGCAAAAAGCAGTCATTACATTTTTGCAGAAGTCAAGTGACTTTATTAAATGTGCATTTTAAGTATAGGTTAAGGACAGGAGAAGCTGAAGGCAGATAGGTTGGGAAAGAAGCTGCTGTAAAGATCCTGGTGAGAGAAAATGCTTAAACCGTTTGATAGCCTCAGAATAGAAGACATAAAGGATGGCTAAAGAGGGTCTGAGTTTGGGAGAAAAGTAGAAATTCTGGTTTTGAAGTACTGGCTATGGTGGATAGTCTATGAAACACCTCTTGGCAGAGAATTCAAGTGTTCAAGAACAGAAAAGTAAATGTGGGACCCTTTTCTGTTTTAAAAAAGGTGTATGTTCTAAAGAGTTGAAGCCAGGGAACAAATGAGCACAACTAGGGACAGTTTGCAAAGTGGCTACAAAAAAGAAGAGGGTCAAGAATCAAGGAACTCTTAGGGAGAAACTAAGGAGACAGAGTTCTACAGTAGCTGGAGAGATTGTAGATTTGGTCTATGATAAGAATTCCTTAATTATGTACAATCTTTGTGCTTTTTGTCATTAAGACATTTACCTTTGATGAATTTTCTTTATCTCATTTCATTTTTCTCTCTTGTACTTAAAATATTTTTTTTTTATGAAACATCTCCTTCATATTACTACATCTCTATTTGTAAACCTGTTTGTGTATTATTCATTAGGTTGCAGACCCTGCATTCCCACACCAAGCTAGATCAAAAGTTACATATGAAACAATTACATTCTTTGCTGTTGTTGTTAGGTGTCAACTCATAGTAACCCTATGTACAACAGAACGAAACACTGCCCGGTCCTGCACCATCCTCACAACTCTTGATATGCTTGAGCCCATTGCTGCAGCCACTGTGTCAATCCATCTCGTTGAAGGTCTTCCTGTTTTTCGCTGACCCTCTACTTTACCAAGCATGATGTCCTCCTTCAGGGACTGAGCCCTCCTGATAACATGTCCAAAGTATGTGAGACATAGTCTCGCCATCTTTGCTTTTAAGGAGCATTCTGGCTGTACTTCTTCCGAGACAAATCTGTTCGTTCTTTTGGCAGTCCATGGTATAGTCAATATTCTTCACCAGCACCATAATTCAAAGGCATCAGTTCTTCTTTGGTCTTCCTTATTCATCCTTTACAAGAGATGAAAAGACAATTTCCCTAATCTTCTTTGCTTGCCAGTGTGAAAATCATGTTCCATGTAGGCATTTTCCATCACTGGCCTAAGAATAGGCCCACTCTATTTAATTTTTTAAAAAATTGTTCATTTTTTTGAAAATGTGCTTTCTCCCCTTTTTTTCTTATATAGACCCCTCCTTCAAGTTTCAGTTCAAGCATATCTCATCCATTAGAATATTTATTTCACCTTAATATGTCTCTTAATTCTATGTAATCAGTTTGCATTTATCTTATATTGGTTATATGGTTATATAAATGTTTAAAGCACGGTTTTGCCTGCTATAATATACTCTTCTTGAAAATCGGAACTACTTTTTTTTTTCCTCCCAATCACAATCCACTGTACAATGTTAAACACATAGTAGAGATTCATTAAAGGCTTGTTGAAATCAATCGCATTGTAATGGTGGCAGTGTGATTTTTATTGAGTTCAATACTGGCTTCTATCTGCCGCTATGACGATCTCTTGAAAAACTCTCTATGCACTGGCATGAAATGTAGGAACTATTGGGATCATTACCATTTGTGCCTGGAAGGGGAAAGAAAAAATGTTTAACTTAGGGCACGATGTTTAAGGGGCAGGGGCTTCTGTGGAAAAAGCAAGTAGTTGTGGCACATGTGGCAATACTGATTTTAAGTATCTAAGCAATTTGTAACCAAATTTCTCCAATTCCAGTTATGGCTGAACCAAAGGAAATGGGCTTATGTTAAATCCTGATGGATTTTATCTGGACATAGGGAATCAATATTTCTGTACAAAAGACATTAAACTGGTAGGGATTAATTAAAAAGGAAATTTGGAGAACTCTAGCTCAACTGCCATCTGTGTGAGATGGTTGGCCTTTCAGAGCTGCTCTGGACTTGCTGATCTCTCTAGGTCCTTCCAAATCTGGACTGTTTCATTTCAAGGCCCCTATATTAATCATGACTTCTTTGCCAGGACTTGTTACAATTAATCATTATTAAATCATTTACCACTGTTGTCACAGCTGAGTTCAAATAAATGTTGGCAGAATTTGCTCCAAATTAAGTCTGTAAAATGGATAAGCAGCTGACTTCCTTACTCCATTCACCACCCAAAACTCTTCATATGAGTTTCCTTTCTCATGGCAGTTCAGAATTTCCTGTTCTGTTCCTGGTGAGAAGTTTTACTGCTTATGCCTTTTGGGAATGTTGTTAAAGAAAAAAAAAACAAAAAACAAAAAACAACTAAGCAGGGGTTGTAAAACACTAGGAAATTTTAAAATGCTCTGTAAATATTAAGTAATGACCAAATTAGTTGTAGAAACTCTTAGAAAGAAAAAAAACTTATCTAAACAGTTTCGTATCCAAAGGAAAGTTTGACTCAAGTTGATTTTGCTGTAAAAAAAGGTCTTGGGTTTTCCTAATATTTTCTTTTATTCTTCCTTTAAGTATACAGCACATTCTGCAGTGTGCCATTCAGTGTCTGGTAATTGAATAACTGCTGTAAATCTATGGATAAGGGAAAATGTGAGTATTTTTCCCTCAGAATTATTCACGATGTGTTAAAATATTTCTCCTTTCTGGCCCATACACAATAGCATTTGCCCCAAGATGTGAAGCCATGTTATGTTAATAAAAATGAGATCAAGTAAAGGAAAATAATCTCATTCTCACTAGAAATAATAATAACAATTAACTAGAAATAATAATAAAAAATAATAATAACAATTAACTAGAAATAATAATAACAAATACAACAAACTGCATTAGGTAGCATAATTGCATTACTTTCCTAATAATTGTATTTTGTGCTTTCTACTAAATAAGTGGAGGTAAGAAATCCTGGCATGTTTGCATGATTTGTATTTTCCTTCTCTCCACCACGTAAATTACCTCTGAACCCTGGGTTGTCTATCATAGGTAATCCTTTCAGTGGTTCCTGGTCCTCTGGCATAGCAGAGACAATCCTCCAGAGATCTGGAAATACGTGATGCCCTGAAAACTTTGGCAATCCTTACGCATTCTCAAAAAGATCCCATTTCCTCCAGGAATCTCTGCTGTGAGTGTACCTGCCTGCTTGACTTCAGCAGCTCCAGGGCTTCCATCAATTTGAATTTCTCTCTTTCCCGGTGGAGCCATCTTACTGATGTATTTGCTCAGATTGCTCTTTGTTAGTGCCTAATTGGGGCATTTGGGCCGGCAGTGATGAGGGTGCCAGAGGCGCCGGTTTGGGAATCCTGGCCAGAGCCTCCTAGCCACCTTCTAGCTCATGATTCTGTCACACCTGCCCTGTTACCCCTACCTAATGGAAAACGGCCCGAAGTGCTCCTGGAGTCAAGCCAGTGAAGTTTTTACTGCCCTCTGGCAACCGCAGTGAATGATTTGTTTTATGCTGAATTCTGAATGATCTCAGAAGTTTACACAGGAGATTCAGAACGCCAGTAGCTCAGAGCAGAAACCCAGATCAGGTACTCTCTCTGCATCTGCTCCTTGGTTGGGGTTAGATTCAGAGTGGACATGATAGGTTTTGCTATGTATGGTAGTGGGGCATGATCTGTAATAAGGAGGCACAGCCAGATGGATTCTTTATAAATTTAATTGCCTATGAGGTACAGGGCTCGGTTGCATCACAGAGCAGAAATGGGGGAGTATTTTCTGCCGAATGGATCCTCAAAGTGTTGCTTTACTCTCCAGGCTGTTGTCTTTTTTACACCTACTGGCTTTTCAATTTTCTAGGCACGTTTTACCTCTTGTAAGAATCTCACCCTTAGACTGGAAACTGTTAGTTGTTTCAGTCTGTTAAGAGTTTAAATAAAGAAAACTACGTTTAACATGTAAGGATCATTACCAGAGGTTTGGCCAAGGAGAGTAGTTAAACAGCAGGTGTTACAAAGGAAGTTTATGCCCAACCTCACTGGGAGGAGTAGAACTACTTTCCTTGTTGAATGATTAAGTGATGTGTTTTGCTTTCTTTCTTTTTTTAATTTTGGAAGGAATGTGGAATCGAAATCCTTTTTCCTAGGTACTTAACAAGGCTTCAAACCATAATTTTTTCCATTCCAGTTATCCTTCCAGTTCACCAAAATTTTTAAAATTCTGTTCTGTTCCAGTTTTGCTTTGCTGGCCGTGACTGAACAGGTTCTAACCTGTTTTTCACTTTCCAATCTCAAATTTATATCCTGCAAATGGATAACCTGGAGCAACTTCATCTGAAGAAATATGGCTATGAGATTCATTTTTATATTTCAAATAATATTGCATTTTTATATTAATTTGAATTTTGTTCATCCTAAGATTTTGTAATTAGTTTTGAAAGTAACAATATTAAACTATTTTTTCTACACATTACTCATTAATAATTAAATCTAAAGTAACAGTGATGTTCAATTTTAATCACTATCTCAAAAAGTTTCAATACAAAGAAAAACAAGATGTAAAATATATTATTTAATTCTATTTTATTAAATATATTACAACTCACTGCAGCAAGGAGTCCCTTTAAAAATAGTATTGTAATAAAAAACGCTCCTAACATAGTGTGTAAGTATTAAATTTAAGATTTGAAATACTTTTTAGTAGGAAATTCTGAAGTTAATACTATAAAATACACTGAAAATAAACTTAATTTTGATGTAGGCAACATTTCACTACTAACACTTAATAGTCACCTAATATTGATAAGAATTTATTCACAAAATACTAGAAATACAAAGTATGCTATCATACCTAATACATCAATACATAAAGGCAAAGGACAATAAAATATTTAATACTTTAATATTCACCCCAGTTCAAAGCTGAATAATTGCCATAACATTACATAAAATAAACATTTTACTACAAATATAGATTTAATTCATATACAATTATACAGTTCATTAAGAAAACATCATTGCAACAAACCATAATTATACCTAATTAAAACAATGTCCTAGTAAGGTTTCTAACATGGTGTCTGTACTGTTCCATCTTGTTGGGCAATCCAGTACAGGTTTCCTTAAATTATTTTCTGAAAATGTGGTAGGCAATGTCAGAATACAAAGTATTTAAGTGAGTTCACAACATTCTCCTAAAAATTCTTCCAGTTCAGCCCCCTTTATTGCATCTTTAGTAACTAATTGAAGTGTATGTGCAGCACACTTCATACTAGTCAATCTTTTCTTATAAACCTTGCCCCTTTCACTGTTCTCTGCAATGGTTAATAGTCTGCAAGTCTGAGTGCACTAAATCAGAGTCTTCAAAATTATCATTTTGGCCGACATTTGCCATTCAATTTCACTATCACTTCTGAGAAAGTCAACAAATATATAATCATGTTAGAGCATTATCTGTGGTTACAGAGTAAATCTGTTACAAATCAATGTTGTACGCCTCTAAAATTTGATACACAGTGTTTTTTATGTACAGACATCTGTGTCTTTTAATTCTTTCATTCCCAGTGTCAATAGATGTATTTTACTGTCTTGTGCGAACTGAGTGTTAATTCCCAGAACTGACCGACTCAATCTCCTGGCAACATCCACTTTTAACGAGAATATTCATTTTTCTAGATTACTACTAATTTTGGAGCTATGTTTTAAGGACAAGTAAGGTGTCAATTCCCTAATATTCTATGAGTTGACTGAAAAATTTTGACCAACTGAAGCAATAATTGGATTTAAAATATTACGGAATCCTGAATATTCAATTAACTCAAATGAATAACTGGTTAAGGATAACTAACTCAACACATGCATCAACAATTGATTGCTTATCTAATTTCACCTTAAAGCATACTGGAATGACAAACTTGTCTAATGTTTTTTGTTGCTAAATTGAAACACTTCTGACATTTTCTTCAGTCTTCTTTGTCTTCTTGCTTCACACTGCTTTGTATTCATGAGTATCGTGACACTTCAGGTGCCTCCTTAAATTCGATGCACGGTCTCCAACCATATCTGTGTCGCAAATTTTACACATACTTTCATTTTCAACTTTTTCATGCTTGAAAAATTCTTGACATGGATTTTCTCGGGTCCGTCCCATACTAGAATTCAAGGGATAAGAAATAATATTAACATTAGGGCATAACTTATAGTTACTATATTACACTGACTAGATGGCAGTGGGGTTCTTCTTGTTTTTTGTTTTTGGTATATTGCATGATAGTAAAAACAAGTCTTAGACTTTGATAACATAAAGAGAATCGAATGCATGAATACATTTGTAGAAATGAAATAGAGTCAGTGCGCATTAAAACGCTTCTAGCCATGCATCATCAGTATATTAGAAAAATCGGAATAACTTCAATTTTACATTCGAAGGGTTTGCCAATTTCTTCCACTCGAAGTCCCACTTTACAACAATCTTGTACACCGATCCAGCACATTTTGAAGAAAAATCTCATTTTATAGCGATGTCATAAAACTGTTTTCAGTGAAATATACATTATATCACAATTGAAACATAAATTTTCTTCCTAGTTGCTGTTTGTTAACATTTCAATTTATGAGATAAATATTAAATTTAAACATATAAGTACAAACAATGTGTGATAAACCCGTTGCCGTGTAGTTGATTCCAACTGATAGCGACCCTACAGAACAGAGTAGAACTGCCCCATAGGGTTTCTAAGGAACAGCTGGTAGATTTGAACTGCCGACCTTTGGTTAGCAGCTGAGCTCTTAACCACTATGCCAGCAGGGCTTCACAGCGTGTCATAGTATATTGAAACTGATGTTGAATACGAGAATGGATTCATCAAAAAATTATAAGCTATTTTCTATTTCTTGAATGTAAATATCACACTTAAAAATGTGAATAATGCAACTTAAAATGTTTACACTCACCTGACAAATTTCTGTTCACATGAAACTCTTTTCTGAACTCGATGCAGTTTTACCAGCTCTTTCAGATTTCTGACTAAGAGTTTTCTCAATCGCTGAGTGTTTCTCACATCTTCAGTAGGCACAGCTCAAGTTACTGTGAGAGAAATCAAGCACAGAGAAGAAATAGCAAACTCTGGCTTGCCTGTGAATCAGTCGTCAACTATTAACCGAGGCTGTGCAGCTCGCTTGCCAAAGCAATGAACTGTGCCCTTACCTGCCATGTGCCAGAGAAGCATTCGGCATACATGGGCGCCTGATGTAAATCAAACATAAATGGTCCGTTGGTCTTGCTTACAACTTAAAAATTATCATTGAACTGAAAATAGCAGAGCAAAATAATAATAATAATAATAATAATAATAATAATAATAATGGTTTTTTATTTCAGTTCGGGTTCAGAGAAAAAGTTTTTTTGTTTTTTTTTTTCAAATTCTGGTTGTGATTTCATTCCAGCAAAAATTCTGGGTTTTTTTTTTTTTTGGTTTCAGTTTTTGGTACTAAGCCTCCAGCTCTGGTAAATGTATTCTGATGATGTCTTGAGCCCAGTAATGTATTGACCCTTTGGCTTCGATCTAGAAAAGTCTTTGTTAATGTATCTAATTTCTCCTTTCCATACAACTAGAAGTTTGCATGTCAAATATCTATGAAAATTATTTTCTACTAAAAAATGTAACAAACCATTAAGAATATGGTTTTAGATTTTTTGAAATTTCAAATACTTACAGGACAGACAGTAAAAAAAAAAGAGTAAAGTGATACAGATTGAAAATACTGGGAAATGGAGAGGACTGCCTTAGCTAATGCTGGCTCTGCAACTCAGCTCCTGATGAATGTCTCCAGGTGGGATTTGGCCCTAAGGATCACTAGTCTTTTTTTTCAAAGAAAAGCCAGAAATTGAGATTCCTCCCCTATTTTTTAAAACTTAATATCACATTTATTTGTATTAATTTTTAATTCTGGGGGCAGATCTACTGAGCCAGATTCAACCATGAGCTCCCAGTTTATGATCTCTGTCTTTAAGCTAGATGAGCAGAACTGGAGTTAGATTAGGAAATTATTTATGACTTAATTTTTATAATGAGAAATATGAAACCTATTTAAGTGAAGCCTTTAGTATTCCTTCACTTGGTTTCATGGTATTAAAAAAAAAAAGTGTGGTATCACTTTATCACCTTAGGGTTTGTGACTGGTGTCACAAGCCATTGTAGGAGCCCTAGTGGTGGCGCAGTGGTTAAGAGCTTGGCTGCTAACCAAAAGGCTGAGAGTTCGATTCCACAAGCCACTCCTTGGAAACCCTCTGGGGCAGTTCTACTCTGTCCTACAGGTTTGCTATGAGTCCGAATTGACTTGATTGTAACGAGTTTGGGTTTTTTTTTTTCTGGTGGCAAAACAGTTAAGTCATGGATTGAATTGTGTACCCCTAAAATATGTGTTATCAATTTTGCTAGGCCATGATTCCCAGCAGTGTGTGATTGTCCACCATTTTGTCATCTGATGTGATTTTCCTATGTGTTGTAAATCCTATCTTTATGATGTTGATGAGATGGAATTAGCGGCAGTTATGTTAATGAGGCAGGACTCAATCTACAAGATTGGATTGTGTCTTGAGCCAATCTCCTTGGAGATATAAAAGAGAGAAGCGAGCAGGACATGGGGACTTCACACCACTAAGAAAGAAGAGCCAGGAGAATACTGCGTTCTTTGGACCTGGGGTCCCTGTGCTGAGAAGCTCCTTGACCAGGGGAAGACTGATGATAAGGACCTTCCTCCAGAGCCGACAGAGAGAGAAAGCCTGCCCCTGGAGCTGACACCCTGAATTTGGACTTGTAGCCTACTAGACTGTGAGAGAATAAATTTCTCTTTGTTAAAGCCATCCACTTCTGGTACTTCTGTTATAGCAGCACTAGATAACTAAGATAGATGTTAACTGAAAGGTTGGTGGCTCCAATCTACCCAGTGGCTCTGTAGGATAAAGACCTGGAGATCTGCTCCTGAAAAGAATACAGCCTAGAATACCCTATGGGACAGTTCTACTCTGTCACATGGGATCGTTACGACTTGAAATCAACTTGAGGACACCTAACAACAACTCTGGATCATAATTTTATTCTTGCCCTTATTGGATAAAGGGCATTATATGCTTTACTAAACCTTCCCAACTTCTCATCAGAGAATTTATTTTTATTTCCGTTTCTTTGCAGCATTCTTTTTAACATGCAGCATTCCCCAACAAACCTGCCTCAAATGGATATAAATTGTTCTTTAGGCATCTTGGGCTACAGAAAGACAAAACAGGTTTGAAACTATATACCAGAAATGTTCGTGGTGTATAAGTTTATACTTCTATTAGGAAAAGGCTTCCCAATCAACTGGCTGATGTCTCTCCTTCACTGCTGCTGATGATAAATGTATTATTTCTTCTATGAGTTCATTATTAAGAGACTTCTTCTATAAGCAGCTATTATTTTTTTACTTCCTGTTCAAATACACTTGAATGCAGCTATTTTTGAATTGAGAAATACATTTGATTTTGTCACATAGAAAGTTGTCGTTGTTGGGTGCTGTTGAGTCAATTCTGACTCATAGCAAGCCCACGTGACAGAGCAGAACTGCCCCATACAGTTTTCTAGGCTGTAGTCTTTTGGGATCAGTTTGCCAGGTCTTTCTCCCACGGAGCCACTGGGTGTGTTTCAACTGTCAAGTGCTTAACTGTGGCGCCATCAGGACTGAATTTCACTTGGTTTACATCTTGATACATCTGGCACGTGGATTGATCTTTATCCTGATAATGTTCTAGATGCGATATTTGGTGATGACTTTTTTCTTTCCCACACTTGTCTGCAAATGCCCTTGCTGTTTGCTTACTTCTTACGAAGGTCGCCATCAACCACTACAGAAGGAGACTAAGACTCTGCATCTGCTATAGTCAGTCTGCATCTCATGTCTTCTTCCAAGGCATTCCTATTAAAGGAGGTGAGTAATTGTACCCATGGGGAGAAAACATTTGCAAGGAAAAATGGTGCAAATAATGACTTTTGTGTCTGTAGTTCTAGTCACTTCACTTTACACCTTGATTTGATCAGCATTCTTAGTTTATATTCTCTCAGCCAAGCTTACAGTTTCTATGAGGCGAACAGTGTTCACTTTTAAACCAATTTGAATTAAATCTTCAGTAAGGTGCCTTGAGGCAATGTATTAAAAACTTCAGCAACCACTAAATCCATCACATCTATTGAATTTTCTTTGTGTATTAATTGAAACTCTTGGCAACAAAATCAACAATGAAGAACTAATTTTAGTCTCTTTCTCCATACTGTTTCCTTTTAGCTTGGTTATCTTCCAGGCATTCACAAATAGATCCCTCTCTGTCATTCTGATGATATAAATCTCCATGATTTACATCACAATAATGTTTGTGATTGTATCCTGGACTCCTACAGGTTTCAGATACTTCTCTGTCCCCTTAACCTCTGCAACTCAAATTAACCTCTGCTCATTGCTGTATTTTGGGCCATATATTTATACATTTTTAAGATGAAAAACTCATGTTGGAAAGACTTTTCAGTTATCAGAACTTGTACTTAAATTCTTCCATACTCATAAATAATAGCACATAGCATACAAATCTGCATGGATATACTCTAAAGCATAGCGAAATGTAACATATGTGGCATATGAATTTAAATTACAAACTTTCCCCAAATGCCTCAAGAGAATAAATCATGGTAAGAGCAGTCCATTTCCTCTTCCACATTGCTGTGCCTCCTTTGAAAAACCTTAACTCAGAGTCAGCTAGTGACTGGTCCGTGTCTCTGTCGTCCATGTCACCAGCATACAGAGACTTGTCCCCTTTGTTCAACAGTTTACAATTTTACACATCATCAACCATCACTAATCTCCACGAAGCTGAAAAATATAGAAGTGAGATGACATCTGTAGAGCTGCAGAATTTAAATTCACTATCTCAATATCTTTCTATATTCCCTTATGTTTCTTTCATCTTGCCCTGTGTTCCCATATTTCAGCATTTCTTATAATGCCATATTTTAATCTTTTTTTTTCCATTACTTTTTTTGGTCTCAAATTTTTATTCTTTTCTTGAAGCAAGGAAAATGCGAACTTAACTGCTAGGATGCCTAATTTGAAGTGACTTGAAGTGGCAGATATTAATGACGTGTAAAAAGCCTAAAGCCAGAATAGCTTTAAACCTCTTTTTATTATACAACTTAAGCTTCAGTTACACCTGAGAGCTTTCTTTACTGTTTCATAGAGGAGCTATTTTTTCCTCCAAAATTTCCCTAGTTTCTTCACAGGTTTGATGTGTGTGTTTGATATTCATCTTCCCAATTTTTAAAATACCTGTTTGTGTCTGTGTGTGTGTGTGTGTCTGTGTGTGTGTTGTACCCATTCATCTCTGGTTTCACAGATACCTTAAGAATTATATGTCTTTAAAGAGTGACTTTACTGGTTAGGGAAAAAGAAATTAAAATAGTATTTTTGCACTCATTTAAAATTCATCTTATCAGTACTTGAAAGTCTTATTATTATTATTATTATTTTAAAAAACAGACTTCTTCCTAATTATTTACAGTGCTTTTGAAGCAGCAGCAAGTTCTGTGCTTAATATCCCTTCATGGGCCTCACTACACATGCAGCCCCTATGAATGTCTCACTTGGCATTCCAATATGTGCATCTAGCTGCTGCTTGTCATCTATTAGTTTAATTCAATATTAGCTCAGGCCACCTTCCTCTTCTTGTTTGTTTTAATTTGTACACATTGCAGTGCTTTATCTCGGCATCTGTGCCTTATGCAGATAGGAATGCAAGGTGTAGTGATAAGGTCAGTCCCCAGATGGTTTGCTAATGAATGGCTTCTTTTTTGCCAAGAATAATGAGAGAACTATATTCCAAAGAATCCAGGTTTGTGAAAATTCACTGGTTTTGCCAAACTGCTCCTTATTAACTTTGAGAGAAATTTGTCCATCTGTTTCTAATTTGTTTACTCTTAATCCCTCAAACAATAGTAAAGAAATTGTGTATGCTCCCTTATGGGGCAGTTTTTTTTCCCACATTTAATTTTGGTAAATGCCACATATAAAAGTAGACAGAACAGTGCCATAAGCCCCTGTGTACTCATAACCCAGTATTAACAACCCTTAACTTCTGGTCAATCCTGATTTAGCCATGTTGTTGTTAATAACCATCTAATCAATTCCGGCTTATGGTGATCCCATATGTGCAGAGCAGAACTGCTCCATAGGGTTTTGAAGGTTGAGACATTTTGGAAGCAGATTGACAGGCCTGTTCCCTGAGGTACTTATGGGTGGGTTTGAACTGCCAGCCTTTCAGCTAGTAGTCCAGAGCGCAACCATTTGTACCACCCAGGGACTCCTAATTCAGCCTTGTCCTCACTCAATTCCCCTCCTCTACTCTTAATTTAAAGCAAGCCCCTAACTTTATACTATCTTACCAGTAAATATTTCATTTTGCATTTTTATAATAAAAACATTTTTTTAAATACAATATTATCTAATTCATAAAATCAATAAGTCTTTAATAACATCAAATAGCCAGTGTTAAAAATGCTAATTAACTCATAGATGTCATACCTTAAAAACAATCAGAATCAAATTAAAATACATACATTTTAATTGGAGAAAATGTTTCACAATTCTTTTTTTTAAATAACCTTTTTATTTTAGAATAGTTGCACTGTTAGCTGCCACTGAGTTGGCTCCAGTTCATGGCGACATTATGAATGAAAATTTGCCTGCTGATGGACCATCTTCATCGTCACTGGTATGTCTGAGTCCACTGTTGTAGCTATTGTATCAATCCATCTCAGTTAGGGTTTCCTTCATTTATGTCGGCCCTCTACTTTAAGAACATGATGTTCTTTACTAGTAATTTGGTCCTTTCTGATGACATATCCAAAGTTAAGTAGTTGAAGTTTTGCCATTCTCACTACTAAGGATCATTATGGTTATATTTCTTCTAAAACTAATCTGTTCTTTTGGCAATCTGCAATATATTCAATATTCTTCACCAACACCACAATTTGAATGCATCAATTTTTCTTTCTTTCTCATTATTCAACTTTAGCATACATATAAAAACCGAAACCAAACCCATTGCCATCAAGTCGATTCCGACTCATAGGAAGTCTATGGGACGGAGTAGAATCGCCCCATAGGGTTTCCAAGAAGCAGCTGATGGATTCGAACTGCCGACTTTTTGGTTAGCAGCCGAACTCTTAACCACTACACAAGGAAGGCTCCTAGCATAAATATGAAAAGACTGAAAAGACCATGGCTTGGATCAAGCCTTTGTCACTGAAGTGACATTTTTGCTTTTTAAAACATTAAAGAGGTCTTTTGCAGCAGATTTTCCCAATGCAATATAATGTTTGATTTCTTGACCGCTGCTTCTGTGGACACTGATTGTTGATCCAAGTAGAATGAAATCTTTGACAACTTTGATTTCTTCTCCATTAAACATGATGTTGTTTATTAGTCCAATTGGGAGGATTTTCAATTTTTTTTCATGTTCAGGTATAATATATACTGAAGGCTGTAGTCTCTGACCTTAATCAGTAAGTTGAAGGTTCTCTTCCTTTCTGATAAGCAAGATTGTGTCATCTGTATGTTACAGGTTGTTAATGAGTCTTCTGCTGATCCTGATGCTATTTTCTTCTTCATATAATCTCACTTCTTGGATTAATTGTTCAGCATTTAGGTTGAATAAGTAAAATGAAAGGATACTACCCCGCCACACACCTTTTCCAAATTTGAATCACACAGAATGTGTCCTTGTTCTGTTTGAATGGTTGCTTCTTGATCGATGTACCGGTTTCACGTGAGCACAGTTAAGTGTCCTGAAATTCCCATTCTTCACAATGTTATCCTTGATTTGTTATGATTGACACAGTGGAATGCATTTACGCAGTCGATAAAACATAGATAAAGATAAAACACAGAACAGTTGTATATTTACAGACAAAAAATGAAAAGATAGTGCAGAGAGTTTCCATTACATCTGTGGTCAACTGATTTTTGACAAGAGTCTTTACATGTCAGAGTTGCAGCTAAAAGTCTCCTCTTTATTTTCTTTTAAGCTATAAATTTCTATAATCTTTTTTCTTTTCTTAACTTTGAAATATTTATGTTGAAGAAACCTGTTATTTTTCCTGTAGAAATACCCACAGTGCAGTTATTGCTGATTGTATCCCTGTATTATCCCTGGTTTAGCGATTTTGATTTAGTGGATTCTGACTCATAGCAACCCTATAGGATAGCGTGGAACTGCCCCATAGGGTTTCCAAGGAGCAGCTGGTGGATTCAAACTGCTGACCTTTTTGTTGGCAACAGAGCTCGTAAGCACTGTGCCACCAGAGCTCCCAGCATACTCCTCTATCCACTGTCTTTATGCAAATTGTTAGGTAGATCTAGAGGGTTATCAGATTCAGATTAGATATTTTGGTAAGGCTACTTCATAGTCTAGGTTTTTTTCTTCAGAAGTAGCTCATATCTGCTTTTTTTAACAGCCCTTGATAACAAGTAGATCCATTAATCATGGGTTGCAAAATGGTGATTATCTTAGGTTTCTAGCATTCTCCAAAATGCATATGTATACCTTCATGGATTTAAACATATTTGATACTTTTTTATCTATGGCAGATATTGGTCATATAGATATTCAAATATTATCTCACCTTTGGCCAGTGGGAGCCTCTTCAATCTGAATCCTGAGGCTTTTTACTTCTTTCTTTCTTGAAAACCTCCTTGCTATGTTGCAGACTCATCTTACAGATTTCCTGCTCTAGACGTGAAATTAATCATTTCACTAAAATGTCCCTTTGGTTTTTTTTTTTTTTTTTTTAGTGAGAAATGGTATTCCAAAACCACAATCTGGGTGCTTAACCTGCTTATTGCTTATGAATTGTTCATTGTTCCTAGCTGTTTTCAGTTGACAAAACTAGAAGTTATATACATAAAATTTGTATATAATTATATATATTTACTTTTCTTTGTTTATTTTGTATTTTTTTATTTTTTAGAGATAAAACATTTCATGAGTTAATATCAATATACCCAATCAATTTAAATTGAAGACTACAGTGAATTTATTTAACCTATTCAATATTACATGTAGACATATTTTCTCCTAGCAATGGTAGACTATCACTTGATTCCCATTTGCTTTACCCCACAGTATAAACATAACATCCTTAAAATAATACCAACACTACCAACAACAATAGAATTACTAAAAACAGTTCTTTTTTTAATTTTTTGCATTCTTTGTTTTCTTAAGCTATACATCATTAGGAAAGTAAAGTCCAATTACTGTGTTTTAAATTATTATTAAAGTCAGGTGGAGTAATTCTTCTTAAATGATTATGCTACCAATAAGATACACATTTTATTTTTAATATTTAGGGATTAATATTTTTAATTATTATTTTATAATTATGAAAAATATTCACATGACTCCAAAATAAAATATAAAACCAAGTATATTTAAGTAACTTTATTTTCTATCTCTGACATTACCCCATTATTTTTCTCTGCCTATAGGCAACATTTTTTCATATTATACTTTATCCTTTCATTATTTAAATATGTAACAGCCTACCCATTCCTCCTAAGAGTTTACAAAAACCAATTCTCATAAAAATAATTAACAGAAAAGAATCATATATTTGATCTACTATTCTTAGATAAAAGGTTATTGCTGTTGTTGTTGTTAGGTGCTGTTGAGTTGGTTCCGACTCACAGCAACCCTATGTACACCAGAACGAAACACAGCCCGGTGCTGTGTTATCCTCACAATCATTGTTATGCTTGAACCCATTGTTGCAGCCACTGTGTCAGTCCATCTCATTGAGGGTCTTTCTCTTTTTCGCTGACCGTCTACTTTACCAAGCATGATGTCCTAGATAAAAGGCAGCATTCTATAAACACTTTTCTTTATCTTGGTCTTTTCACTTAATAGTATGTCTTGAAGTACTCCATAGCATATGATCACTATGTTTGGCTTCCATCCTGTCATACTGCTCTATGCTTTATGTGTGCTTATAGGTGTTTTCTGTGTTTGTTGTATGTGTTGAAACACTTGTCTTTATACAGACTTTCACCAAATTGTCGACTGTTTTTGTTCTCTCTTTCTCCTCCTCCTCTCTCTATCTCTCTTGGTCAGTCCCTTCTTCCTTTTCTAATTTTTGGTATTTAGAAAAATTTGGATTTTAGTTCTAATGCTACTTTATTAGTACCTTTATATAATATCCTAAATCTCTCTCTCTCTCTCTTTTTTGGAGGGGGTGAGTTGTTGTCTGTTGATACCTTGATATGGACAAGGTTGAAATTAAGTACTAATCTTTTCTGCCTCTTTAATTTCTCAAGAAATGATTTGAAGTAATTTCCTTTACTCCCAGCTAGTAATTATAATTAGCAAGGTTTTATTCTACTTTTTGGGAAGTCACTGTATCTACATTGTTAGAGCATATAACTGTTACATGCTATAATTAATCTCTTATAACCAAATTTATTCATAATCTTACAGTTCACAAGTCCTCTTGTTAGAGGGAGGTCTCCAATAATTTTTGTAGTCTAAAGCACATTTTCTAATAAATTCTTTAAAAGGTGCTAATGGGAACAGCATGTCCAAAGTCTTTGGTTGCTGTAAGTTTATCTGCAGCCTTTATAGTTGAAAGGCAGTTGAGCTGGATTAAATCCTAGGCTCATATTTCCTTTTCTTAGGTATCCTAAGTACATTACTCTCATTTTCTGACATAAAATATTATTATTGAAAAGTCATATGACAATCTGATTTTCTGTCCCATGTTGGTGTATTCATATTTTAGTCTGGATATTACAGGACATTTTTGTTTTTATTCCAGTAGTTTTACTAGAATATATCTTATTACTGGTTATTCTGTGTCAATTTGTCCAGATTTGAGCTGTACTCTTTAAATTTGCAGTTGCAAGTCTTTTTCTTTTTTTTTTTTTAATTCAGGAGAGTTTTTTCTTATAATTCAGGTGAAGGCTTACAGAACAAATAGTTTCTCATGAAATAGAGTACACATGTTGTTTTATAACATTGGTTAACAACCCCACAACATATCAAGCCTCTAACTTCTCAACCTCTTTTTTTTTTTGGTGAAAATACACATAGCCAAAGATACACCATTTCAAAAATTTCTACATGCACAGTTCAGTGACATTGACTATGCTCTTCCAATTGTGCTGCTATTCTCACTTAAGATGAAGGCTTACAGAACAAAATAGTTCCTCACTTAACAGTTACTACAAATGTTGCCCTATGACAATGGTTAACAATCTCACTACACATCAACTATATACCTTACTCAACCTTGGGTTCCCTATCACCAGCTTCCTTGTCCCCTTCTGCATTCTGGCCCTTGTCACTGGACTTCTGTACCTCGTTAGTCTCATTTGGTTTTACGGGGCTGTCCGCTGCCAGGCTGAACAGTGAACCTCGGGGGTAGCTTCACCACTGAGCTAAAAGGGTGTCTGGGGGCCATACTCTTGAGCGCTCTCCAGTCTCCTTTAGGCCAGTAAATCTGGTCTTTTTTTTTTGTGAGTTAGAATTATGCTCTACATCCTTCTCCAGCTCTGTCCAGAACCCTGTGTTGTGATCCTTGTCAGAGCAGTCAGTGGTGGTAGCCAGGTACCATCTAGCTGTACTGGACTCAGTCTGGTGGAGGCCTTGGTAGCTGTAGACAATTAGTCCTTTGGACTAATCTTTTCCTTGTATCCTTTTCTAATTCAGGAGAGTTTTTTTGTTTTTGTTTTTGCATTGTAATTTTTAGAATTGTTTATTCACTGATTTAAACTTAAGAATCAAATTAGTATTTTGGATCATTTTTGTTTATCTTCTAGATCTGTTGCTTTTTTTCAAATTCTTTATATCCTCTGTTTCAATCCTCTTTGATTTTTAAAAATGTCCTTTTTTTCATACTCTGTTATTTTAAGACATTATCTGTTGTACTTATATGCTCTTGTTTATCTAGTTTATTCTTCACTTCTGAAATGATTTTTTTTTTTTAATTTTCCTGAATTCTATCACCTTAATTCTGATTTTTCTTTTTTAATTCTGGTTTAGGTCATTCTTTCAAATATCTATTATTTTATTTTAGCTGATTTTGAAAGATTGGGTTACATTGCTCCTCTGAGTTATCCATATGTTTAATTCAGCCTATTCTAGGCTTTGGACATGTTATCAGGAGAGATCAGTCCCTGGAGAAGGACATCATGCTTGGTAAAATAGAGGGTCATCAAAAAAGAGGAAGACCCTCAAGGAGATGGATTGACACTGTGGCTACAACAGTGGGCTCAAGCATAACAATAATATTGAGGATGGTACAACACCTGAAAGTGTTTCATTCTGTTGTACACAGAGTCACAATGAGTTGGAACTGACTCCACGGCACCTAACAACAACAACAACATTCTTTATGCAAACTGGATCAATATTCATGACCTGAAAGGAGCCATTTCTACCAGGAGCTCAAGACAAAGCAGTTATTCAGCACATGCTATTGAATATTAAATGAAACATTTCAGTCCCCTTCAGTATTCGCACTGTCTTCTGATAACATTATGGGTCTCACAGGGCAAGTTCTTCGTCCATTTTACAAGGTTAAAGGAGCCTAATAGCATAGTGGTTAAGCACTCGGCAGTAGCATCACTAAGGTTAAGGTTGGTGTCACCCAGTGTAGTAACACATGGGTGTCATTCCCCCCATGGAACTACTCCCTTACCAAACCATACAGAATCTCTGTTGTTGTTGTTAGGTGCCATAGAGTCAGATCTGACTCATGGCAACCCATATTAAAACAGAATGAAACACTGCCCGGTCTTGCACCATCCTCAATATCATTGTTATGCTTGAGCCCACTGTTGCAGCCACTGTGTCAATCCACCTCCTTGAGGGTCTTCCTCTTTTTTGATGACACTCTCTTTTACCAAGCATGATGTCTGTCTTAGTTACCTAGTGCTACTATAACAGAAATACCACAAGTTAATGGCTTTAACAATGAGAAATTTATTCTCTCAGTCTAGGAAGCTATAAGTCCAAAGTCATAGTGACAGCTCCAGGGGAAGACTTCTCTCTCTATTGGCTCTGGAGGAAGGTCCTTGTTATCAATCTTCCCTGGTCTAGGAGCTTCTCTATGCAGGAACCCTGGGTCCGAAGGATGTGCTCTGCTTCCGGCACTGCTTTCCTGGTGGTATGAGGTGCCCTTGTTTCTCTGCTTTCTTCTCTCTTTTATATCTCAAAACAGATTGACTTAAAGCACAACCTAATCTTGTAGATTGAGTCCTGCCTCATTAACATAACTGCTGCTAATTCTGTCTCATTAACATCATAGAGGTAGAATTTACAACGCATAGAAAAATCACATCAGATGACAAAATGGTGGACAATCACACAATAATGGGAATCATAGCCTAGCCAAGATGACGCACATTTTGGGGGGCATGATTCAGTCCATAACAGTGTCCTTCTCCAGGGACGGGTACCTCCTGATAACATGTCCAAAGTTAGTGAGATGAAGTCTCGCCATCCTTGCTTCTAATGAGCATTCTGGCTGTTCTACTTCCAAGACAGATTTGTTCCTTCTTCTGGAAGTCCATGGTATACTCAATACTTCGTCAACACCATAATTCAAAGGCATCAATTCTTCAGTCTTCCTTACTCATTCTTCAGCTTTCGCATGCGTATGAGGCGAATGGAAATACCATGACTTGAGTCAGGCACAATTTAGTCCTCAAACTGACATCTTTGCTTTTTAACACTTTCAGCATTAATGCAGCAAATTTGCCCAATGCAAAAGTTGTCTGATTTCTTGCCTGCTGATTCCATGGGTGTTGATTATGGATCCAAGTAAATTGAAATCCTTGAAAACTTCAATACTTCTCTGTTTACCATGATGTTGCTTATTGGTCCAGTTGTGAGAATTTTTGTTTTCTTTATGTTGAGGTACAACCCATACTGAAAGCTGTAGTCTTTGATCTTCGTCAGTAAGTGCTTCAAGTCCTTTTCACTTTCAGCAAGCAAGATTGTGTCATCTGTACATCTCAGGTTGTTAATGAGTCTTCCTCCAATCCTGAAGCCAAGTTGTTCTTTGTATGGTCCAGATTCTGGGATCATTTGCTCAGTCTGCAAAATTAAAAAGTATTGTGAAAGGATACAACCCTGACACACACCTTTCCTGATTTTAAACCATGCAGTATCCCCTTGTTCTGCTTGAACAACTGCCTTCTTGGTCTATGCACTGGTTTCTTATGAGCATTATTAAGTGTTTTGGAATTCCCATTCTTCACAGTGTTATCCATGATTTGATATGATCCACATAGTCGAACACCTTTGCATAATCAATAAAACACAGGTAAACATCTTTCTGGTATTCTCTGCTTTCAGCCAAGATCCATCTGACATCGGCAATGATATCGCATTCCATGTCCTCTTGTGAATCCAGCTTGAACTTCTGGCAGTTCCATGTTGATGTACTGCTGCTACCACTTTTGAATGATCTTCAGCAAAATTTTACTTGTGTGTGATATTAATGAGATTGATAATTTCCTCATTCTGTTGGATCACCTTTCTTTGGAATGGGCACAAATATGGATCTCTTCTAGTAAGTTGGCCAGGAAACTGTCTTCTAAATTTCTTGACATAGATGAGTGAGCACTGGCAGCACTGTATCTGTTTGTTGAAACATCTCAATTGGCATTCTGTCAATTCCTGGAGACCCGTTTTTCACCATTCTCTTCAGTTCAGCTTGGACTTCTTCCTTCAGTACCATCGATTCTTGAACTTATGCTACCCCCTGAAATGTCTGAAATTCGACCAATTCTTTTTGGTACAGTGACTTCGTGTATACCTTCCATCTTCTTTTGATGCTACGTGTGTTGTTAATTATTTTTCCCATAGAATCCTTCAATATTTCAACTCGAGGCTTGAATTTTTTCTTCAGTTCTTTCAGCTTGAGAAATTCTGAATGTGTTCGTCCCTTTTGGTTTTCAAACTCCAGGCCTTTGCTCATTTTATTATAATACTTTACTTTGTCTACTCAAGCCACCCTTTGAAATCTTCTATTCAGCTCTTCTTCATTCCTTCCTTACATTCAACAGCAAGTTTCAGAGTCTCTTTCGACATTCATTTTGGTCTTTTCTTTCCTTCCTGTCTTCTTAATGACCTTTTACTTTCTTTATGTATGATGTCCCAAAAGCTTGACTCCATCTATGTCATTAAGATTGACTCTACCTTGAGAAGGTAGCTCTTCCCCAGGTGGTATTTTGAGTGCGTTTCAACTTTAGGGGCTTATCTTCTGGCACTATACCAAACAATGTTCCGCAGCTATTCCTAAGGTTTTCACTGGCAAGTTTTTTCAGAAGTAGACTACCAGGTCCTTCTTCCTAGTTGTCTTGGTCTGGAAGCTCAACTGAAACCTGTCCTCCACAGTTTACTCTGCTGGAATTTGAAATATCGGTGGCATATCTTCCAGCATCACAGCAATATGCAAGCCACCACAATATGACAAATTTTCTGATGCATGGGGACAGACTCCCTACTAACGTTTATTATCACCAGGTGCTAATAATAATTTATAAAGTTATATGAATACTAACAACAAAATTGTTTTGTAAAATCTTTCTACATTCAATTAATGTTGTATTTCATGTAGAAAGATTTCACAGAACAATTTTGTTGTTAGTAGTCAAACAATCTAATAAATATTACATTTAAACTATTTACAAGCATATTTATCATATATTATTCTATGATTAAAATTGATAATCCCTAGTGATATTATCAATTTTAGTCATAGAATAATGTGTGATAAATACACTTGTAATTTGCTTAAATACTTATTAGATTATATGAATACTAACAACAAAATTGTTCTGTGAAATCTTTCTACATTGAATTACAACATTATCAGTTACAACATTGTTAGTAACTGACAGAAACCTTTATTGATTTTTCTCACTCTTTTCCTTTAATTACTACTTCATTCTCAAAAAAGTTATTGATACAGGTTCACAAATACTAATTACCACAACATTGTAGCTAAAACACCAGAAAATTTAACAAAATCAGTGACTATAAAAACACCAGCAGCAATGAAACAACAGCTTGTGCTTGTAGCACGTGCAAACTAAACTATGTGATTCGAATTGTCACTGTAGTTTAGTATAATGACAGCTCTACCAGAGTGCATTAGAAGGTTCAAAAAGTAAATTAGCATAGCGCTTTAGCCTTGTCGGTATAATGATATATGTAAGCTTGGCTTACAAAAAATGTTTTTGTTGTTAAAACTAACTACAGGGATATATATTTTTTAATTTTTTAAATTGTATTTTAGGTGAAGGTTTATGGAACAAATATTTTCTCATTAAACAGTCAGTACACATATTGTTTTATGATATTGGTTACAACCCCACGACATGTCAACACTCTCCTTTCTTGGCCTTGGAGGACCTTTTTTCCTTTTTGGTGAAAATACACATAGCCAAAGATACACCATTTCAAAAATTTCTACATGTACAATTCAGTGGCATTGATTACATTCTTCCAGTTGTGCTGCTATTCTCACTTTAGATGAAGGTTTACAGAACAAAATAGTTTCTCATTAAACTGTACACATATTGCCCTATGACAATGGTTAAGAACCCCATTACATGTCAACACTGTCCTTATTCAATCCTGGATTCCCTATCACCAGCTTTACTGTGCACTTCTGCCTTCTAGTCCTTGTCCCAAGACTGCTATGCCTCATTAGTCCCGTTTTGTTTTATGGAGCTGTCCAATCCCTTGCTGAACGGTGAACCTCAGGAAGGACTTCAACACTGAACTAAAAGGGTGTCTGGGGGCCCTACTCTTGGGGTTTCTCCAGTCTCTGTCAGGCCAGTAAATCTGGTCTTCTTTTTGTGTGTCAGAATTTTGTCCTACATCCTTCTCCAGCTCTGTCCAGAACCCTCTGTTGTGATCTCAGTCAGAGCAGTCAGTGGTGGTAGCTGGGCACCATCTAGCTGTACTGGACTCAGCCTGGTGGAGGCCTTGGTAGCTGTGGTCCATTAGTCCTTTGGACTAATCTTTTCCTTGTATCCTGTTCTTTTCATTCTCCCTTGCTCCCAAAGTGGTGAGGCCAGTGGAGTATCTTAGATGGCTGCTCACAGGCTTTTAAGAACCCAGACGCTATTCACCAAGGTAGAATGTAGAACAATGTCTTTATAAACTGTGTTATGCCAATTGAGCTAGATGCTCCCTGAGTCCATGGTCCCCACAGCCCTCTGCCTAGCAATTCAGTCCCTCAGGGAGTTTGGATGTGTCTATGGAGCTTCCATGACCTTTCCTTGTACAAGCTGTGCTGGATTCCCCAGTATTGTGTACTGTCTTACCCTTCAACCAAGATACCACTTATCTATTGCCTATTTAGTATTTCTGCCCCCCCGACCCATCCCATCCCTCGTAACCAACAAAGATTTTACTTTTTGTGTGTAAACTTTTTCATGAGTTTTTAACAGTAGAGATCTCATACAATATTTGTCCTTTTGTGATTGACTTATTTCACTTATAATAATGTCCTCCAGTTTCATCCATGAGATGTTTCACAGATTCATCATTGTTCTTTATCATTGCATAATACTCCATTGTGTGTGTGTACCATAGTTTGTTTATCCATTCATCTGTTGATGGGCATCTAGGCTGTTTCCATCTTTTTGCTATTGTGAATAATGCTGCAATGAACATGGGTGTGCATATGTCTATTCGTGTGACAGCTCTTATTTCTCTAGGATATATTCCTAGGAGTGGGATTGCTGATCATATGGTATTTCTATTTCTAGCTTTCTAAGGAAGTGCCATACCATTTTCCAAAATCATTGTATCATTATGCATTCCCACCAGCAGTGCATAAGAGGTCTGATCTCCCCGCAACCTCTCCAACATTTGTTATTTCCAGTGTTTTTGATTCGTGCCAGTAATGCCGGGGTGAGATGGTATCTCATCGTGGTTTTAATTTGCATTTCTCTAATTGCTAGTGAATGCAAGCATTTCCTCATATGTCTGTTGGCCGCTTGAATGTCTTCTTTGGTGAAGTGTCTATTCATTTCCTTTGCCCATTTTTTAATAGGATTATTTGTCTTTTTGTTGTAGAGGTGTTGGATTTTCTTGTAGATTATGGAGATAAGACCTTTGTCTGACTTGTACTGTCCAAAAATTTTTTCCCAGTCTGTAGGTTCTCTTTTTACTCTTTTGGTGAATTCTTTTGAAGAGCATAGGTGTTTGATTTTTAGAAGATCCCAGTTATCTAGCGTATCTTCTGTAATTTGTGTGTTGATGGTTATGGTTTGTATCATGTTAATGCCATGTATTAGAGCCTGTAGCATTGATCGTATTTTTTCTTCTATGAACTTTATAGTTTTTGGCTTTATATTTAGGTCTTTGATCCATTTTGAATTATTTTTTGTATATAGTGTGAGGTATGGGTCCTGTTTCATGTTTTTGCAGATGGATATACAGTTGTGCCAGCACCATTTGTTTAAAAGACTGTCTTTTCCCCATTTGATGGACTTTGGGCCCTTGTCGAAGATCAGGTGACCGTAGATGGATGGATTTACATCTGGGTTCTCAATTCTATTCCATTGGTCAATGTATCTGTCGTTGTACCTGTACCAGGCTGTTTTGACTACCGTAGCTGTATACTAGGTTCTGAGGTCAGGTAGTGTGAGTCCTCCTACTTTATTCTTCTTCAATAGTGCTTTACTTATTCAGGGCTTCTTCCCTTTCCATATAAAGTTAATGATTAGTTTCTCCATCTCTTTGAAGAATGTTGTTGGTATCTGGATCAGGATTGCATTGTAGTTGTAAATTGCTTTGGGTAGAATTGTCATTTTCACAATGTTGAGTCTACCGATCCATGAGCATGGTATGTTTTTCCATTTATGTAGATTCCTTTGGGTTTCTTGCAGTAGTGTTTTGTAGTTTTCTTTGTATAGGTCTTTTACATCCCTGCTTAGATTTATTCCTAAGTATTTTATTTTTCTAGGGTCTATTATAAATGGTATTGTTTTCCTGATTTCCTTTTCATCATTCTCTTTATTGGTGTATAGGGATCCAAACAATTTTTGTATGTTTATCTTGTATCCTGCTACTCTGCTGAATCTATTAGTTCCAGAAGATTTCTCATGGAGTCTTTAGGGTTTTCTATGTATAGTATCATATCATCTGCAAACAGGGACAGTTTAACTTCTTCATTACCAATTTGGATGCCCTTTATTTCTTTTTCTTGCCTTATTGATCTAGCTAGAACTTCCAGCGCAATGTTAAATAGGAGTGGTGATAAAGGGCATCCTTGTTTTGTTCCTGTTCTCAAGGGTAATGTTTTCAGCCTCTCTCCATTAAGAATGATGTTGGCTGTTGGTTTTGCATAGATGCCCTTTATTATGTTGAGAAATTCCCCTTCTATACCTATTTGATTGAGAGTTTTTATCAGGAATGGGTGTTGGGCCTTGTCGAATGCCTTTTTTGCGTCGGTTGAGACGATCATGTGATTCTTTTCTTTCCTTTTATTTATGTGGTGGATTACGTTGATTGATTTTCTAATGTTGAACCATCCTTGCATACCTGGTATGAATCCTACCTGTTCATGGTGTATTATTTTTTTGATATGATGCTGAATTCTATTGGCTAGAATTTTGTTCAGAATTTTTGCATCTACATTCATGAGAGATATTGGTGTCTAATTTTCTTTTTTTGTGGCATCTTTGCCTGGTTTTGGTATCAGGGTTATTCTGGCTTCATAGAATGATTGGGAAGTGTTGCTTCCTTTTCTATGTTCTGAAATAGTTTCAGTAGTACTGGTACAAGCTCTTCTCTGAATGTTTGTTAGAATTGTCCAGTGAAGCCATCTGGGCCAGGGCTTTCTTTGTTGGGAGTTCTTTTAATTACCTTTTGAATGTCTTCTCTTGTTATGGGTCTGTTCAGATTTTCAACATCACTTTGTTGTAGTTTGGGTAGGTAGTGTGTTTCTAGGAATTTATCCATTACCTCTAGGTTTTCAAGTTTGTTGGAGTATAGTTTTTCATAATACTCTGTTGTGATCCCTTTTATTTCAGTTGGCTCTGTTGTAATGTCCCCCATTTCATTTCTTATTTTGGTTATTTGCGTCCTCTCCTGTTTTTGTCAATCTGGCCAGTGGTTTGTTGATTTTGTTGATTCTGTCAAAGAACCAATTTTGGTTTTGTTGATTCTTTGTATTCCTTTTCTATTTCATTTATTCCTTCTCTGATCTTTATTCTTTCCTTTCTTCTGGTGGCTCTGGGCTTTTTTTGCTGTTCTCTTTCTATTTGTTTGAGTTGTGTAGTTAATGTTTTGATTTTGCCCCTTTCTCTTTTCTGACGTGCGCATCTATTGCTATAAATTGTCATCTGAGGACTGCGTTTGCTGTGTCCCAAAGATTTTTCTTTGATGTGTTTTCATTCTCATTTCATTCTAGGAATTTTTTGATTCCATCTCTGATTTCTTCTATTACCCAGTGGTTTGTAAGCAGGGTGTTATTCAGTTTCCGTGTAATTGTTGTTTTTTTCCTTGCTCTTTTTGTGGTTAATTTCTACCTTGATGGGATTGTGGTCAGAGAAGATACTTTGTATTATCTCAGCGTTTTTGGTCTTGTTGAGGACTGCTCTGTAGCCTAAGGTGGTCTATTCTGGAGAATGTTCCATGTGCATTGGAAAAGAATGTGTACTTTGCAGCGGTTGGATGGAGTGTTCTGTATATGTCTATGAGGTCAAGTTGGCTGATTGTGCCCTTTAGGTCTTCTGTATCTTTGCTGAGTTTCTTTTTAGATGTTCTGACCTTTACTGAGGGTGGTGTGTTGAAGTCTCCTACCGTGATTGTGGAACTGTCAATTTCTCTTTTCAGGGCTGTTAGAGTTTATGCATTTTGGAGCCTTGTCATTGGGTGCGTAGATGTTTATTATGGTTATGTCTTCATGATGGATCAACCCCTTAATCATTATATAGTGTCCTTCTTTGTCTTTTATGGTGGATTTTGTTTTAAAGTCTATTTTATCTGAGATTAGTATTGCCACTCCTGCTCTTTTTTGGTAGTTGTTTACTTGGTGTATTTTCTTCCAACCTTGATTTTTAATAAATTTATGTCTTTGTTTCTAAGGTGTGTCTCTTGTAGACAGCATATTGATGGATCCTGTTTCTTTTTTAATAAATTCTGTCTCTCTCCGTCTCTTTATGGGTACATTCAGGCCATTTACATTCAGTGTAATTATTGATAGATGTAAGATTATTGCTGTCATTTTGTTGTGTTGTTCTTTTTCTTTTTTTGTGGTGCTGACTTTTTCTTTGTTCCTCTTACTCTCTTGTGCTGAATTCCTTTTGTTTGTGTATTTTTTTTCATTTCTTTTGTTTTTGTAGGTTTAGTTTTTACTGAGACTTTATGTTTTTCCTCTTTATTTTTATAGGTAGGTTTGTTAACTTTCTTTGTTGTTAATGTGAAATTTACCCTTATCTTTCTAAGTTTGAAGCAGTCTATTATTACTTCGTATCGCCTTGCCTTCTTCTCTGTTAGAAGGTTCTATACCTACACTGTTCATTCCCTCTTTTATTGTTGTGATGTTTTGTTGTAATTTACAGATTAACTGTTCTCATTCCCTTTTGTATTTCTTATGGTTTTGGATAGTCCTTGAGAATTCATATCCTAGATTCGTATCTGGCTGGTACAATCCTGCATCCTAGATTCTGCCTATGGTTTGATGTTGTTTGTTCTTATATTGAAGGACTCCCATTAGCAATTCTTGTAATTTTGGTTTGGTTTTTACATATTCCCTTAATTTCTGTTTATGTGGAAATGTCCTAATTTCACCATAATACTTGAACAATATTTTGCAGGATATATCATTCTTGGCTGGAAATTTTTTTTCTTTCACAGTTTTATATATGTCATCCTATTGCCTTCTTGCCTGCCTGGTTTCTGCAAAATAATCTGAGCTTAGTCTTAATGTTTCTCCTCTGTATGTAACTTCTTGTTTTTCTCGAACTGCTCTCAGGATTCTTTGTTTGTCTTTGGTTTCGGTGAGTGTTATTATGATATGCCTTCATGATTTTCTTTTGTGGTCTATCCTATACAGGGTTTGTTGAGCTTCTTGGATGGTCAGCTTTTCATCTTTCATGATACTGGGGAAGTTTTCTGTCAGCAGTTCTTCAGTGATCTTCTCTGTGTTTTCTGTTTTCTCCCCCTGTTCTGGAACTCGGATCACTCGAAAATTTTTGCTTTTGATTGTATCCCACATAACTCTCAGGGTCTCTTCTTTTTTCTGAGGTTTCCTCAAACAGAGTTGTATCCAAGTGTTTGTCTTCAATTTCACTGATCCTGTCTTCCAGCATTTCAAATCTGCTCCTCAACCCTTCTATGACACTGTCCCTTTCTGAAATTTTGTTGTTTATCTTTTGGATTTCTGACTATCATTTTTGTATGATTTCCAGTTGTGAATTTATTTTGGCAGTTTGTTCTTGCAATATTTTCCTAAATTATTCCATTTTTTTATTTGTATTTTCTGTGAATTTCTGCCTTTTCCATGAATTTATCTATTTTTTTCCTCATTTTTGTCTACTTTTTTGCTGCAACTCTTGGATAATTCTGAGTATTAGAAATTTGAATTCTGTATCAGGTACTTCTAGTGCCTTTTCTTCTGCTGGAAAGTCTTCTGGTGTTTTATTTTGGATTCCTACTGGAACCATCCTGTCCTGTTTTTGTAAATGTTTTGATATTGTCTACTGTTTTGGGGGCATTACGTAGTTATTTTTCTCATTTATTAATTGTAGATTTGTTTGTTTTGTCCTTTTTTTGTTTTATTTGGCTATGTCTGAGCAGGCGGGCTGTGTGTTCTTTGTTGTCTGTTCATCTGTAGGCAGGATACGTTTCGCCTCCTTCACCAATAGGCAGGGTCAGTCGCTCAGATATGGTACAGCAGGGCAAGTCTAGCTGAAGAGGAGTTGCTGGGATGGGTTGTTCATGGCACTTACTACAGTCAGCAGGGCGGACTGGTAATCAGTGGAGGGAAGGTTCCAGTAGGCCGTGCCTGTGCTGCTTGGTGGTGTGATGTTAAAAGCATGGTGCAGGTAGGCAGGATGGAGAAGGGAGATTGTGATGTGTGGAGCTAAGATGAGAATGGAAGAGAGGAGAGAGGAACAAGATCCAAAAACATACAAACAAACATAAAAGAGTGCTAGGGGAGCTTACTGTTGGAATGGAGATGAGAGACTATTAAATGGAGAAAAACAAAAAGGAGAAGAAGAAAAAAGAAAAGAAAAAAATGAATAAATAAAAATTAGAAAGAAAAAAGAAAAGCAAAGCTTCCAGTGATCCCGCCGGTGTGGCTACGAGGTCTGCAGAAGTTGTTCCCAGGTGTTGAAGTAAAGCCTGGCTGGGAGGCATACTGGTGTCACTCAGCACCAGGTATTCAGGGTACAGGAAGAGAAAAAGTATAGAGAAATGAGAAACTGAGTAATGAAGAAAGAGAAAAAGAGGGAAAAGAAAACAAAACAAATTAAAAAAAAAAAAAAAGAACAAGAGAACCCTCCAAAAACAACAGGAAAAAAAAAGCATGAAGAAAGAAATGACCTCAGGGACCCCTCTGGGTGTCTGCGCAAACTGAGGGGGTAGGTCCCAAGCTGTACAGTACTGCCCGGCTAGATCAGGCTCACAATTAGAGAAAAGAAAAAGAAAACAAACAAACAATTCAAAACAAAGAAACAAAAAAAGCCCCGGGATCCCACCAGCATGGCAACACGGACCATGAAGCAGTTTCACATTCTTTCAGGAAGAAGCAAAGATGTCGCACGAAGCCAGGTATTTGAGAGGGGGGTGGGGGTGGTGAGAAGGAAGAAATCAAAAGAAGCGGAAAAAAAGCAACACCAACAGCCAACAAATGGCACCCAGGGAGTTGGCCAGTGCAGGCGGGTGGAATCCAAGCATCTGGTGCTTCCCAGCCAAGAGACTGTGGCACAGGAAGCATAGGCGGCTGAGTGGGGGTGAAGAAGGGTGGGGGGGTGGGAAAGCATATATTGCTGGTTACTGGTTGTTCTGTCTCGTGCTGGAAGCTCCATGAACCTGCTTTCTCGTACCCCTGTTCGCTGGTCTCTGATAGGAGTGCAAGATGGCAGATCTGTGCTGCATTAGCTGACAAGGGACCTCTGCATGTATCTCTCCTTGCTCTCTGTTCTCTGTCAGTTTCTTATTCCATTTGGTGCTTGGCTGATTTCTTTTTCTCTTCATTTGATGCTTAGGGTTTCAGGATTGCTGTTTTCTCTGTTTGGCTTAGTTTTTCATATCTTTGCTGTGGAGGGATGGCATGATATTTCTGCCTAGAGTGCCATGTTGTCCAGAAGTCTAAGGGGATATTTTTATAAAATTACTGTAGACAGTGATTTTGGTGTTACTCCCTCTGACAGTGTCATCTGGTCCCCCTGTTGATGCCACTGGTGCTCCATTGCTAACCAAAAGGTCAGCCGCTTGAATGCACCAGATGCTCTGTGGGAGAAAGGTGTGACAGTTCGCTTCCATAAAGATTACTGCCTAGGAAACCCTATGGGGGCAATTCTACTTCGTCCTTTAGGGTCACTATGAGTTGGAATTGACTCCATGGCACTGTTTTTTTTTGAGAGACCTTGTAAAATGAACAAAGAACTTCTAACTTCTAATAGGTAACTTCAGGCAACTTACTTAACTTCTCTGAGTCATAATTTCTCCCTAATTAAAATGGGTATAATACTTATTTTAAAGAATTATTGTAAAATTAAATGGATGTAAATTCCTGACTCTATAAATGTTTATTACTTTTGTTATTATTTGGGTAATCTGATATAAATTACTAAATATCATCATTAAAACTGATCAACCACCTCTCTTTTAAGACAAGGAAATTAAGTTTCCTTCTATCTATAAGTGTACATATTCATTGATTATTTAGTTAAACTTTAGTTAAAATTTAGTTAAATTTTCTTTCATCTTTTTCCTATTTTCCTCAATCAAATTTATCTTCTCTCTTTTACTATTTACTAGCATTTGATTTCTATTACTTTCCTGATGTTTTTAAGAAGGCAAAACTTCTCACATGCTGTTAAAATTTCTTAATTCTGAATTATTGCAGAAATATGCTTTAAAATGATCTTAGAAAACACCTATGCTCTACAAACGGATTAAAATAAAGAAAATGGGGCTTTTTATGGTGATTGGAAGTTCTGCTTTTAGAATCTCTTATAGGAAAACCCTGAGCTTAACATGGCTATTTTTTTTCACTCTTAAACGTGTATTTTCCCCCTTGTATTTATTAACTTTTTATCTCTTAAAGTGTTCTGATTTTAAATGAATTTCATTTCTCTGTTTTTTATTGCTTTACTGGCCCTGACCTGGGGATACAAGGCATTTAAATGTATAAATGAGAGGAGAGAAAGCCAGATGTCTCAATGGAGAGAAGACACTACCAACTGTTCCCTAGAGTTCCATCTACAGCAGACTGAGCTTGGCTATGTGTAGTATGCATGAGCCAGCTGAATTATGTAACCAGGTCCACCACAGTGTTTAGAGAACTGTTGAATTGAGTTTAGAGCTCAAATAATGAAGTGGATTTTTGTTTTAAATTTTTATTTTTTAGATAAAATCATTTTGATGATTTAAATCTCCAAGGCTGTTATAGGTTAAGTTTGTGTGCACTGTAGGCATAATGTAGTGGTCACTTGTCATGGTTGTGTGTCCAGATATACTTAAAAGTAATCAGTTACATGGGCCCCACTCCCAGTCAGTCTGATTGAAGAGACTGAAAAACACAGGCATGTTTTCAAAACTTCTTAGTTTGGTGAACTTAGGTAAGTTATTCAATTTTTCTAAGATATTTGATTTTTTTTTTAATAAAATGATGGTAATAAAATCTACATAATAGTATTGGAAACTTACTTAGTCTCTTTGTTAAAGCCATCCACTTGTGGTATTTCTGTTATAGCAGCACTAGATATCTAAGACAGAATTTGGTAGCGAGAGAATGGGGTGCTGCTCTAACAGATACCTAAAATGTAGAAGCTATTTTGAAACTGTGAACAGATAGAGGAGCAGCAGCGGCAGAGGACCAGAATCAGCAGAGAACCTGCAGCAGCAGAACCAGGAGACCAGCGAGAGACGGCACTGGAGCTGACCGACAGAGTGAGAGAGCTGAGTGCCTGTGTGCAGGAGGCTTCCTGGCGGGGTGGGATGCCTCCAGGCATTTATCAGTGGAGCTACAGAGCTTTGGAACACTTGCCAGCAAGGCAGATGCGAGCGTGAGGCCCGAGGGTCAAGAGGCCACAGGAAGCAGAAGCTGAAGAGACAAGGAACACAAGAAGCTGAGCTGCCTCAGTCTCAAAAGGTATGGCCAGGACCTCTGGGGTTTCAAAGGGTGGAGCCATGGCCTCTGAGGTTTCTAAGGGTGGAGTCACCCTTAGAATGGACTAGGAGAATGGTGCACCTAAAGCCAAGGGAGCAGAGTTGCTGTTCCCATGGGCCTGGAAGGTGGAGCTGAAGCACAGGGCTAAGGGGCCTCCACTCAGAATCTGGAGAGTGTGGCCAATAGCTAGAGTCGGGAGGGGAGGGCTATTGTGTAAATGGTCTCAGAAAACAGAGGATTATTTTCAAGCCCTGAGGGCTAATGTAATGTGTTCTGCCAACTTGCTTGGTGACTGTTATGTCTTCTTTCCCTGCAATTTCTCCCATTTGTAATGGAAATGTCTAACTTGTGCCTCTTCTGCCATTGTACTTTTGGAAGCAGATAACTCATACTCTAGATTTCACAGATGAAGAGGAATTTTTGGATTTTGGACTTGCAGTTGATTTAAGACTTTTGCTATGACATGATGGGCTGAATATGTGTTACTGTGGCAAGGACATGAATTTTGGGGGGTCAAAGTGTGGAATGTCATGGATTGAATTGTGTCCCCCCAAAATATCTGTCAACTTGGCTAGGTCATGATTCCTAGTATGGTGTGATTGTCTACTATTTCGTCATCTGATGTGATTTCCCTATGTGTTGTAAATGGATGTAATAAGATGGATTAGCAGCAGTTATATTGATGAGGTCTACAAGAATAGGCAGTGTCTTAAGCCAATCTCTTTTGAGATATAAAAGAGAGAAGCGAGCAGAGAGACATGGGAACCTTGTACCACCAAGAAAGCAGTGCCGGGAGCAGAGCGCATTCTTGAACATGAGGTTACTGCTCAGAGAAGCTCCCAGACCAAGAGAAGATTGATGACATGGACCTTCCTCCAGAGCCAATGGAGATAGCATTCTCCCGGAGCTGACACCCTGAATTTGGACTTATAGCCTACTGGACTGTGAGAGAATAAACTTCTCTTTGTTAAAGCCATCCACTAGTGGTATTTCTGTTATAGCAGCACTAGATGACTAAGACACTTAGCACGGTACTAAAATTGAAGAGAGTATGTGTCAATGGCAAATATTACTATTTCAGAAAAAATTCAAACTGTGGAAACTGATTGAACTAAGTGGTAATGTGAGATACAGAACTCTAAGGCCACTTTGGAACAAGTATCTTTGTGCTCCAGTCTTTAAGTCTCATCTCCAGAATTTTAACTGAAAGATGAGACACAAAAACATTTTTCGTTGGCATCTGATGGTGATTTTCCATCCCCATCCCTCCGTAACTATTCCATAGTAGATTAAAGAAAGAAAAAAAGAAATCACAGATCTGAAATTAACCCTTGCTCGTTATCTAGAAGGGAAGTGCTACCAATATTTACTGTAACAAGGTGAACTACCTCAGTACTTTGTCTCAGCAACAACCGAGCCTCCACTGAGAGAATGACCTCTTGGGAGCCAACCTTAAGTGTAGAAAGCTGTTGGCTGTTGTTGTTAGGTTCATGGTCTTATTTATTCAGGTTTCTGGAGTATGGGAACTTTACCCGCTTAACATCTTTGTTAACTGTTCTCACTCAGATAGCAGATATGTTGTTTTCAAACCATTCTATTTTTTCAATTTCCTAATCAGATATGGCAACAGGAGAGGAAAAGACTAATTTTGAGGATATGTTAAAGGCATATAAAACAGAGCTGTATTTAAAGATTTATTTTGTTTTTATGGAGCCCTGGTGGTACAGTGGCTAAGAGCACAGTTGCTAACCAACAGCTTGGCAGTTCAAATCCACCAGCTGCTCCTTGGAAACCTTATGGGAAAGTTCTACTCTGTCCTACATGGTCGCTATAAGTCAGAGTCGGCTCAACAGCAGTGGGTCTGTTTTTATAGTATGTAAGGAAAGTGAATTTGGCCAATGTTTAATTGTATTAACAACTTAGTATTGTCAGAAATTAATCCCTTCAGGAAAAAATGTTTTGGTTATCTAAGTTACCCTAGCCTCAAATACATGAATAGCAACCCCATTATTACATTTGTTGTCCCATATTAGGTTGAATTCTGTTTCTTGACTTATTTTATTTAAAAAAATTCTATGCATGTGTTTGGCCATTATTGATATATTTTTCTCTTTTTAACTATGTCCAACATAACACCTACTATACTCACTAACCAAAACCAAACTCATTTTCATTGAGTCAATTCCAACTCACAACATTTCATTTTATATCTATTCCTAATCTTTCTAATGCCCACCTACAAATTTTTCTGTTGGCACTTTTTCTTTTCTTTTCTCAATTTTAGATATATCCCTTGGAACATGAAGTCTTTTGGTTTGCTATTCTATTTTTTTTCTACCTTTAACTTTTTCCCCTTTACATTTCAACAGTTTGATCCTTTCCTTTCAAGAAACACATTTTAAGAACCGATTTACCTTTCTACTCCTCCATCACCTTTTCTGTTTCCTTTTCTGCTTGATATCATCATAATTATCACCACCCACATTTATGCATTTTTTTCTTATACACTCTCCCACCTACTCTGTATATAATTGTTATTTTTTTTCTTTTGGCATATAACTTCCTAATTTAAATCATAAAGCCTTTTATTTTATGTCCCTATAAACTGGTTCTTTGATTGTTTCTATGGTATGATTTATAGGTTTGAGGCACAGTACGGCATGTTTTTGAAACTTCTTAGTTTGGTGGACTTAGGTAAGATATTCAATTTTTATGAGACATTTGATTTTTTTTTTTTTAATAAAATGATGGTAATAAAACCTATGTAATAGTATTGGAGACTTACTTAGTCTCTTTGTTAAAGCCATCCACTTGTGGTATTTCTGTTATAGAAGCACTTGATATCTAAGACAGAATCTGGTACTGAGAGAGTGGGGTGTTGCTCTAACAGATACCTAAAATGTAGAAGCAGTTTTGAAACTGTGAACAGATAGAGGAGTGGCAGTGGCAGAGGACCAGCAGCAGCAGAGAACCGGTAGCAGCAGAGAGCAGCAGAGGGCAGCAGAGCAGGGATGCTCACCTGACTTCTGGCCTGGAAATGCTTGGAACACAGGTGTTGGTTTTTGTCTTACTTATCTAGTGCTGGTATAATGAAATACAAGTGGATGGATTTAACAAATAGAAATGTATTCTCTCAAGCCTGTTGTTGCTGTTGTTGTATTTAGGTGTTATTGAGTCAGTTCTGACTCATAGCAACCCTACGTACTACAGAATGAAACACTGCCCGGTTCTGTGCCATGCTCACAATCGTTGTTATGCTTGAGCCCATTGTTGCAGCCACTGTGTTAATCCATCTCGTCGAGGGTCTTCCTCTTTTGTGATGACCCTCTATTTTACCAAGCATGATGTCTTTCTCCAGGGACTGATCCCTCCTGATAACATGCCCGAAGTATGTAAGACATACTCTTGCCATCCTTGCTTCCAAGGAACATTCTGGTTATACTTCTTCCAAGACAGATTTATTCATTCTTTTAGCAGTCTGTGGTATAGTCAATATTCTTTGCCGAAACCACAATTCAAAGGCATCAAATCTTCTTCAGTCTTCCTTACTCATTGTCTAGCTTTCACGTGCACATGATGTGATTGAAAATACCATGACTTGGGTCAGGCGCACCTTAGTCTTCAAGGTGACATCTTTGCTTTTCAACACTTTAAGAGGTCTTTCACAGCAGATTTGCCCAACGCAATGCATCTTTTGATTTCTTGACTGCTGCTTCCATGGACATTGATTGTGCATCCAAGTAAAATGAAATCCTTGACAACTTCAATCTTTTCTCCGTTTATCATGATGTTGCTTATTAGTCCAGTTATGAGGATTTTTGTTTTCTTTATGTTGAGGTGTAATCCATACTGAAAGCTGTGGTCTTTGATCTTCATCAATAAGTGCTTCAAGTCCTCTTCACTTTCAGCAAGCAAGGTTGTATCATCTGCATATCGCAGGTTGTTAATGAGTCTTCCTCCAATCCTGATGCCACGTTTTTCTTCATATAGTCCAGCCTCTAGGATTATTTGCTCAACATACAGATTGAATAAGTATGGTGAAATGATACAACCCTGACGTACACATTTCCTGACTTTAAACCATGCAGTATCCCCTTGTTCTGTTCAAACAACTGCCTCTTGATCTATGTACAGGTTCCTCATGAGCACAATTAAGTTTTCTGGAATTCCCATTCTTTGCTATGTTATCTATAATTGTTATGATTCACACAGGTGAATGCCTTTGCATAGTCAATAAAACACAGATAAACATCTTTCTGGTATTCTCTGCTTTCAGCCAGGATCCACCTGACATCAATAACCATATCTCTGGTTCCACATCCTCTTCTGAATCCAGCCTGAATTTCGGCAGTTCTCTGTTCATTGATTGCTGCAACTGCTTTTGAAGGATCTTCAGCAAAATGTTACTTGTGTGTGATATTAATGATATTGTTCAATAATTTGAATATTCTGTTGGATCACCTTTCTTTGGAATGGGTACAAATATGGATATTTTCCAGTCTGTTGGCCAGGTAGCTGTCCTCCAAATCTCTTGGTATAGACTAGTGAGCACTTCCAGAAACATCTCAATTAATGTTTCGTCAATTCCTGGAGCCTCGTTTTTTGCCAATGCTTTCAGTGCAGCTTGGACTTCTTCCCTCAGTACCATAGGTGCCTGATCATATGCTACCTCTTCAAATGGTTGAACATCAACCAGTAACTTTTGGTATAATAACTCTGTGCATTCCTTCCATCTTCGTTTGATGCTTCCTGCATCGTTTGATATTTTCCCCATAGAATCCTTCACTATTGCAACTCGAGGCTTGAATTGTTTCTTCGGTTCTTTCAGTTTAAGAAATGCTGAGCATGTTCTTCCCTTTTGGTCTTCTATCTCCAGCTCTTTGCACATGTGATTATAATGCTTTGTCTTCTTGAGCTGCCCCTTGAAATCTTCTGTTCAGTTCTTTTACTTCATCATTTCTTTTGCTTTAGCTACTGGACATTCAAGAGCAAGTTTCAGAGTCTCTTCCGACATTCATTTTGGTCTTTTCTTTTTTTCTTGCCTTTTTAATGCCCTCTTTCTTTCTTCATGTATGATGTCCTTGATGTCATTCCACAATTCATCTGGTCTTTGGTCGTTAGTGTTCAAGGCGTCAAATCTATTCTTGAGATGGCTCTAAATTCAGGTGGGATATACTCAAGGTCGTACTTTGGCTCTTGTGAACTTGTTCTAATTTTCTTCAGCTTTAGCTTCAACTTCCATATGAGCAATCGATGGTCTGTTCCACAGTTGGCCCCTGGCCTTGTTCTGACTGATGATACTGAGCTTTTCCATTGTATCCTTCCACAAATGTGCTCAATTTGATTACTGTGTATTCCATCTGGCAAGGTCCACGTGTATAGTCGCTGTTTATGTTGTTGAAAAAAGGTATTTGCAATGAAGGAGTCATTGGTCTTGCAAAATTCTATCATGTGATCTCTAGCATCGTTTCCATTACCAAGGCCAAATTTTCCAACTACCAATCCTTCTTTGTTTCCAACTTTCACATTCCAATCACCAGTAATTATCAATGCATCCTGATTCCATGTTCCATCAATTTCAGACTGCAGAAGCTGGTGAAAACCTTCAATTTCTTCGTCTGTGGCCTTAGTGGTTGGTATGTAAATTTAAATAATAGTTGTATTAACTGGTCTTTCTTGTAGGCATATGGATATTATCCTATCACTGTCAGCGTTGTACTTCAGGATAGATCTTGAAATGTTCTTTTTGACGATGAATGCAACGCCATTCCTCCTCAAGTTGTCATTCCTGGCATAGTAGACCATATGATTGTCTGATTCAACAGTCTATTTCAGCTCATTAATGCCTAGGATATCAATGTTTATGTGTTCCATTTCATTTTTGATGATTTCCAGTTTTCCTAGATTCATACGTTGTACATTCCATGTTCCAATTATTCATGGATGTTTTCAGTTGTTTCTTCTTATTTTGAGTCTTGCCACATTAGCAAATGAAGGTCCCAAAAGCTTGACTCCATCCACGTCATTAAGGCCGACTCTACTTTGTGGAGGCAGCTCTTTCCCAATTGTATTTTGAGTGCCCTCCAACCTGGGGGGCGCATCTTCCAGCACTATATCAATGTTCCACTGCTGTTCTTAAGGTTTTCACTGTCTAATTCTTTTCAGAAGTAAACTTCTGGGTCCTTCTTCCTAGTCTGTCTTAGTCTGGAAGTTTAGCTGAAATCTGTCCGCTATAGGTGACCCTGCTGGTATCTAAATGCTGGTAGCATAGCTTCCAGCATCACAGCAACATGCAAGCCCCCACAGTAGGACAAACTGACAGACACATGGGGGTCTCACAGTCTAGGAGGCTAGAAGTCTGAATTCAGGGTGCCAGAACAGGGGAAGATTGATGACAAGGACCTTCTCCCAGAGCTGACACAGAGAAAGAGCCTATCCCTGGAGCTGACATCCTGAATTTGGACTTCTAGCCTCCTAGACTGTGAGAGAATACATTTCTCTTTGTTAAGGCCACCCACTTGTGGTATTTCTGTTATAGCAGCACTAGACAACTAAGACAGTATTAGACAGACCTGGGACTACATGTGGGCTGCACAACTCACTAGGTGTTTGATCAGGTGAGGAAAACGTAATCTCTCTCAGTGTCAGTTTCTTCATTTGTAAAAAGAGGATAAAAATACTTGGCTTGTATGATTTTTCCAAAGTAGGATGTTGACTCTCACATAGTAGGTGCCACTCATTTGGTAGCCATTATTACTTTTTGATGGTTTTTCATAGTTGCACTTCACTATTTCAGCAAAAAGATATTAACAAATAAGTTAATTACTACTGAGATTTAGGTCTCAGCTCCCCTTTATATTTTTAAAAGTTACATAGGACTCAAAGAGCTTTTATTTTTGTGAGCTATACCTATTGATGTTAGAAAATAAAATGGAGAAATTTTAAACACATATATTTATTAAGCAGTTAAAATAATAATACTTAACCCATTACTCATTATATTTTGCAAATCTCTTTGGGTTAGTAGAAATAGCTAATCACCATATCTTCCTCTGCCTTCCATCTGTTGTAACATCATACATCATGTAGCTTGGAAATCTCAATGTTTTACCATGAAACAATACCAACAAAAAGACAAATTATGTCCTATAGTATCATGAGAACAGTTTTGACCTTGCAGGCTCCATGTAAATGTAACTCAGTCAACTCAACAATGTCTGAGACAGACTGGATGTGTTCAACAGTGTGGTTTTATTGCCCTAATTATTAAATCACAGTCAAATATATGATATATCATGTATTACTTATCCATTTTCATTTTGTATGTCCCCCTCTAAAGTATAAGCTTCATGAAGCATTTTTTTAATTGTTTTTTCTTTTTTTTTAACTTTTTTATTCCCATCATCTAGACCAATACCTGGCACACGGTAGACGGCCTATCAATGTTTGTTGAATAAAAAAAAAAGTATTCAAATACACAATTATTAGTTCCATAATTAGAATTTAAAACTGTATATATATTGGTAACAATGTATTGATTGAAAATTTTCACTAAAATTAGCCATAATGTCATTATCTTCCATTTCCCCCCTCTCATATCCACCTTAATGACATAATTTAAAAATCAGAACTAATAATTTAGTTTGAAAAAATTTTTAAAAATCATTAACATTTACTTTAATTTGATTCCTAGCATTAGAGTGAGAAATACTGACTTACAAGGAAAAGCTTCTTAGAGTTTTTACATAGACAAAATAATGTACCTTTAAAGTTCTGAGGATTTTGACTTCTGAAAAAAATCAACAAAAAAAAAATTCAAAATTTCCTCAGATGACTGTGCTTCAAATATCTTTCCATTTATAAAAGGTTATTCTATCTGAGAGGGAGAATTTTTCAGAAAGCCACTTTCTAGCTCTATATACCTCATCAACTCCTGAATTATTTCTATACTGTGACTTGCAATCAGGGTTGGGGAATAAGCAACAACAACAATAACAAAAAGAAAACCCTGGTACTCGCTGCTCGCCCACAATCCACTCTGTTTTATTAACCCTTGATTATGCTTACATTACATTCTGAGTTCCAGACTTGCTTTTGCTCAAATTGTTCAGTGGTTCTGAATGAATCACTCCGTCTTTCGGAATCTCAGTTCTTTACTGAAATCCCTGGAAACACTTTGAAGACAGGATCTATATCTTTTCCCTGAGTAGCCGGAGTGCCTGGTACAAGACCTGATATCATAACTGCACCACAAAAACTTACTAAATGAATAAGTGAATAAATGAACAATGGGAGCTAGAAGAAAACGCAAAGCTCTTCTTGTTTATCGCCTTTGTATAAAACTATACTTAATCATCCTCAAGCAGTGGGGTGAATTGTCTTCCTAAAACTCATTAGTTCTTCATTCCTTTATTGGCAACAGGCACCAAGCCTCAGTGCTTACAGGAAGGGTGCTATCCCTCATGCTTAACACTCACTATAGGTTTATTTCCTTATTTTGGCTTGGCATCAACAGACAAATTATGGTGTTGTATCAATTATTGAAATAACTCAGGTAATAAGCCTGCTTTTGTTAAAAGATCCATTCCACTGCCCGTGAAAACGGAACAATTAGATGACATTTTTATAAACATGGTTGAACCCACCACTTAACTGTTTTTGGGGGGCAAATATGCAGCCTCCAAATAACTAATACTTCCTTGCTAATAAAGGTATCTCTTTTTCGTCTTTCATCATTTCAGCCTCCAGTTTCCTTCTGCAATATCTACAAGCTACTTAAAGATACGAAGTCCCATATCAGTGTTACAATCAGTGTTGTACCTTCCACCTCACTATCACTGTTCATAAATGAGAGAGTTGTGTTTGTAGAGAACTTCAGCATTAATGGCCCCTTCTAAACAACCCCCAAAATGTAAGGAAACACATAAAGGACCCCTTCAGTGGTAGAATACTCCTTAAAGACTTGGTGACCTTTCAAAGTTACATCCAACTTTGCAATTTAATTTTGTAAATATTTTCAGATTGTATAGCTAGTAGTCTTTTCATAAGGAAAAAAAAAATCAGTAATCATCTGTCCTTATTTCACACACAGCACCTGAGAGGCTCATTCAATGGCTGTCTGTGGTGTCAGCAGCTGCGAGAGTTATCAAGGTTTAGGGATGTAGATAGAATATTCCGAACAGCAAAGTTTCTCACAGAACACTCCTGAGTACTATTTATATGGCAGAGTGGGCTTAAAATACAGTGCTGACAGTGGCCCAGGGAAGATGAGTTTCAGCTTGTGATGGTCAGTCTTTAAGAAATCAGAAACCAGGGCAGTGCACTAACCTCTGCAAATGGAAACAGAAATAGGGGGCCCAAGGAGAATTTTGCCTAAAGGTGCAAATCACTCTGTCTTTATCCTCTGATTAGACGGATAATAACAGTGAATTATAACAAGGCTGCTCCAGAATGTGAGTCAGTAAACAGAGTTTTTACAGAGTGGTAATACTTTATAAATGTAACTGGAGGCACCGATATCAAATATGATTGTTCCCCCCACTCTGCATTTTAACATTTTATCAGAGTAGGAGGTGAAATCTTATAAGTGAGAACCATCTTGATGATCTATGAAAACAAAATAACAATTGCAGCTTTCTAGGATGGACCAATCACAAACACTCAACTGATTAGTAGTTATCAGCATGTAACAAAGAAGTCTTTCTTGATGTTTTTCTCTCTCTGGTATCACTACTTCAGATCCAAGTCCCTTTGTCAACTAAATTACCAGCTGTTTTTTTAACCTAAAAACATCAGGAAGAGAACAAGAACTCAAACATTAAATGTAAAGTCTATATATACCAGTCATCAATTAATCATTGTTAATGGATAGCATGCTTAATGTCTCAGCTGTTATCTCATTGTTGCTGGCTACTAACTTATTTTGCAAAATGTATTTTGTGTGATTTATGGAATATTTCCTGGTGGAAATATTACTTTCTCTGCTAAGACTGTCATTCATAACTTAGTAGCTATGTGAATAACACAGTTTGGGGATGTGCAACTCAAAAAGCAAACATATCCATATTCATTTTTTAAAAGCTTATGATGACCTCTACGATAATCATCAGGCCTTGAAAATTGGGTGGATGCTTTTTATAAGACTACACGTAATAATGTAGTTCACAATGTTGGATATCTATTATTTGGGGCTTTCAATTACAATTAGTTTCCTCTATCTAAAAAAAAACTGTTTATAAGACACTTTTGCAGATTGACATGAGGGAGTCATGCCAGTTTCTTACGGGACTTATAACCCAGAAATACTCTAATGGGATGTCATCTACACTTGCCAAGTCATATTATATGATTTAGCTAGCTATGGAAAAAGAATGTGAGTGCCTCTTTTTCCTTGGTGAAGAATTTAACTAAAGTTTGTATAGCCTTGGCCCATCAGGCATACTTTACTCTGATAATGGAACTGCAGTTATTCAATGTCCCACTTAAAGACAGCATTAAAAATCATCTTGTCAGGAGACTTCCACATGGCTGGGAGGAAGGGCCCTTGATGTTGAATGGACAGGAAATTTTTTCTGACACAGTTTGGAAACCAAGTTACAGATGGCTAAAACCAGAGTCACACTAACAGAGTTTGCCAGAAGCAATATATATTTGACTTAGTTGCTCTTTGTGAGAAGTGGATGAAAAATTTGACTATTGCTAAACTATGTTTGAAATTCTGCACGTTATTTCTTCTTTTGCACTTGTTGGATTTTTGAGAAAATGATATTTCTTTGAGAAAATAGAGTTCTTCTGTGTCCAGTCAATCATTAAATAAGACAAGTGAATCTTCCAAAATGATTGAGCGGGAGAAAGAGAGAAAGGTTAGAACTAGAGGCTTCCAAGAGAACCTCAAAGCTTCTCTTTATCCATCCTTCCGCCATCTGCAAAGTGAGAATATTGTACCAGAGACTGATAACGATTAAGGACAGTTCCAAAGAAAGGAAGCAGGGATTTCTCTGTACTGAATTTAGAAAGAGAGGTTAGTGAGAGACTTAAAGGTCAGAGCCCATGGAAGATGTGTCTTTTTGGATTAAAAAAAAAAAAAAAAACCCAAACCTGTTGCCGTTGAGGTGATTCTGACTCATAATTGAGAATTCAGGTATATGTCTAGTTAGGGAGCCAGTAATTGATTGAAGGTTTACTATTTGAGGAGTCACATCTTTCTCCCACAGAGTGGCTGGTGGGTTCAAACCACCAAACTTTTGGTTAGCAGTCGAGTGCTTTTTAACCATTGAACCACAAAGGCTTCAATAAGAAAATAAAATAAGAGTATTATTAAGTATAATTAAACTGAAACTGTGGAAAATTATTGGCTTTCTTATACAATATTCCAGTCACACACACATACACACAAAAAAACGACTTGAAGAACAGTAGAATTAGCCCATAATGTGCATGTCCAAAAATTTAAAGTTTCAGCTTTTCTTTATTAAATAATGTCTTAACTAACACAATTCTTTTGGATAACACAGACATCATTAGTACTGTTCACCAAATATTTCCAGCTGTTTGCTTCTTTACACACATACTAGGATTATACTTCCTAGCCCCCTTAGCATGGGTATGGACATGTGACTAGTTCTTCCCAACGAGTTGCAAGCAGAAGGGATGTATGATAATTCTGGGCCAGAACATTTGATAACTGATACAGAATTTTCTTTTGATTGGTGATTGTGATTAAAAGTTTTCTTTCTCTCTGACCAGGTACCAGATCATGGCTGCTTCATCTGCTTGATTCTAAGATATGAATGATGGCCAACGGAATCCTCAGCCAATGCACTCATACGAGAAATCGTAAATAAATCTTATCATTTTGAAGCACTGGAATTTTAGAGTTGTTTGATAAACACAACCTAGCACATCCTTAAATAGGTAAAAGAATTTTTTTTATTTTTATGTTTTAAATTTTCTGTACAGAAGAAGACACTGTGGCCCAAAGTCAGAAAACTATATAAGAATTTCAGAGTTCCAAGAAACCTTGGTGTTACACAACCTGTCTAGTAGCCTGATACTTAACCTTAGTTCTCTTGAATCTTTTATAATTATTTAATTGTTTAGGAGAAAGTTAAATCCTGAATGTTGCTCACTTCCTGTTCTGAAAGCATCTTGTCAACACTTTAGGATTTGAGAGATATATATCACGTTAATAGACAGGGCTTGGTAATCGATCGGATGTAAGAGATGAAGCAGAAGGAGGCATCAGATTTGACTCTAGGTTTAGAATTGAATGACTGGATTGATGGAGATGCCTTTTACTAAGATACGAAACACTGGCAGAGAATCAATTTTGTGAATGAAGATCGTAAGTTCACTTTTGGACATGCTGATTTTGAGTCACCTTTTAGACATCTAAGAGTAGATATGAAGATGCTAATTAGAAAGACAGGCCTGGAGCTCAAAAGAGAGGTTAGGATTTGAAATACATGTTTGTGAGTTATTTGGATATTAAAAAAAAAAAAAAAAAACTAAACCCGTTGCCGTCAAGTTGATTCCAACTGTAGCAACCCTATAGGACAGAGTAGAACTGCCCCATAGGGTTTCCAAGGAGCAGCCGGTAGAATTGAACTGCTGACCTTGTGGTCAGCAGTTGAGCTCTTAACCACTGCACCGCTAGGGCTCCTATTTTCATACAGGGGTAATTCATGCTGTGCAAATGTATGAGATGCATGTGAAAGCTGGATGATGAAAAAGGAAGACTGAAGAAGAACTGACACGTTTAATTGTGGTGTTGGCGAAGAATACTGAATATACCAGGGACTGCCAAAGAAGGAACAAATCTGTCTCGGAAGAAGTACAACCAGAATGCTCCTTAGAGGCAAGGATGGCAAGACTTCATCTCACATACTTTAGACATGTTATCAGGGGGGATGGATCAGTCCCTGCAGAAGGACATCACACTTGGTAAAGTAGAGGGTCAGTGAAAAAAAGGAATACCCTCAAAGAGATGCAATGACACAGTGGCTCCAACAATGTGTTCAAACATAATAACGACTATGAGGATGACGGAGGACCGGGCAGTGTTCTGTTCTGTTGTACCTAGGGTTGCTATGAGTTGGAATTGACTAGATGGCACCTAACAACAACAACATATCGTAGATGAAGCACTTTCATGTATATTAACTCATTTGACCTCCATAAGGACCCTGGGAAACTTACCTTCATGAAAACTATTCTAAAATTCACAAATGAACATCTATTCCATTGACTTAAAATCATTATTTATAGAGTGACATGGTCTCAATGCTTTGCTCACAAACCAGAATTCTGAATTAGCAGTTTAGATTATTTACTTATGTGTTAATTTTTACTCAGAAAATTGATCTGATAATGAAAGATTAAAATGCCCATATTTTTGGCTAATCAAAAACCACTGTGCTATTAAATGACTATACACAGATAACAATTACATACATGTTAAAACTCAACAAGTCAAATGTTCTAGACATCTAGCAGAAGGACTAAAGCGAGACCCCTCAAGGAAAGATGTATTACATAGCAACTCCACTTACCAAGTGAACGGCCAGGAGAGACCCAGCTGTGGTTGGATAGTTTGGAGCAGACTTTTCCTAAAAATACATGAAAAGCAGTTGTGCATTGCCGGCTCCGCAAGTAAAGCATCGACAATTAAATACAGTAAATGTTCTATTTCATCAAACGTCTTTAAAAACAGGTTTTAAAACAGAGGGTTAAATGAGTAGCAGGCGTTGAAAGTACTTCCTCTCATTTTAAATTAACACGAACGCCAAGCATGAAGTCATTTCATAAAATACTTTTAATCCTTGTCTAAGAGACCACACTGATGGAAAATCATGAACGAATACAAGGAAAAAAAATCTGATCACTAATTAGTTATGATTCAGTGTGATTTAAGTTCCACCACACTAACTTAGAATCTCAAGTGAAAGACAAATAAATATTGGATTGAAAAACATTCAAGGTTGATCTTACAAAAATCAGTGTCTGTTTTTTTTAATTTGCCACATATTTGCAACAGTGAACATCAGATCTACTTCACAGCCCCATTTGTTAAATACTGTCTGGATTTTTTTCAAGTTATCTCTTTCAAGTACCATTTTGTTGGTTTCTTATTATTTTCCTTGGAGAAAAAAATTTGTCCCTCAAATCCAAATTTAATTTTACTAAAACAAAACCTCCTCTGATTTGTGTAGGGGCATATGCTGATTTTAATTATAGAGAGAATTTTTATCTGAACAGCCAGTAGACATTAACTTTCACATCCTAAAATAAATGTCCTGGAAAACAATTCAATCAGCCCGCATTATCTTTACATCAATACAATATTCAGAGGATGTTTAATGGTAGCAATCCAACAAAAGGTTAGAAAACTAATAAATATTTAGGCTGGAGCTAGTGGCTAATTAAAATCGCATAAACAGAGGATCATATATTCAAACCTCCTAGTGTATTGTCCCTTTAAACTTGAAAATCTAATAAGCAGAACCTTTAAAGAAAAAATGAAGACTTTTCAGTACAGAGGCCAACCAGGGAAGTGCATATGTGTAAAAAAAATTTTTTCTTCCCTCCTTCCTTCCTTCCCTTCTGTTCCTTCTCTCCCTCCCTCCCTTCCTTCCTCTTTCCTTTCCTTTTTTAAACAGGCCCATTATCTTTTGACCTCTGGGCAAGCACATGACATTCTCATATAGAGTAATTAAATGAACTCCAATCCCCTTATGGATTTTTGGACTCTATGGACCTTACTGTCCTTTCCAAACCCAACATATTCTATTATTGAAAGTGACTCCTCATTTTTGCCTTAAACCCACTAACATAAAGAATAAGAAAACAACATGCAGTGCAGTAATAATAATTCAATTTTATTGTGATAATTTCAAAATTATCTGTTACACTTGTAAAATTATCAAGGAAAACTTTTTTTTTTTTTAATCAGCTAATTAACCTCTGTTTATTCTTGGTATCATGGACTCAATTTATCACCAAGCCTCAGATGGTTAGTAAAGTCGCCATCTTCCCTAAACAATGACTATGATGACTTTACAGACTATTAACCACTTTAGTTTCTTAATGCTGCTGTAACAGAAATACCACAAATGAATGGCTTTAAAGAATAGAAATATATTTTCTCACAGTTTAGAAGGTTAGAAGGCCATATGCAGGGCACAGGCTATAGGGGAAAGCTCTCTATGTCGGCTTTGGGATAAGATCTTTAAGTTTCTGTAAACTCCGAAGTTCCTCAGTTTTTTGAAGATCTTCACATGACATCCCTCACCCCTCCCCTATTTTCGCTTGCTTGTTTTTCTGTCTAATCTGCTCTTTTTATAACTCAGAGGTGATTAGGTTTAGGACATATTCTACACTGATATGGCCTCATTAACATAAAAAAGAAAACTATTTCCAAATAGGATTACATCCAAAAGTATAGGGGTCAGGACTCCAACACATATGTTTGGGGGACAAAATTCAATCCATAACACCAACTAATAGGATTAAAATAAAAGTAACCCCTTGAGGCAAATATGTCACTGTGATTGAAGCTGGGTGCGCATGACTGGTTGGAGTAGTTTTGCCTAAGTGTTTCATAGGCAAAAATTAAATTGAGTTTAATTTCTTCCTTCCTCCCTCCTTCCCTGCCTTCCTCCTCCACCACTTTATTTTTTCTTCCTTCCTTCCTTCCTCCCTCCCTCTCTCCTCCCCTCCCTCCCCCCACCTCCTTCTCTCCTTTTTTCCTTCTGTAGATGTAAAGCCATGGTAGACGATAATAATGAAAATCTGTGTCAGATAATAATATAAATGTTGGTCATCCTTTTAATCCTCCTTTCTGTACCCAAAATAAGCCAAGTAGATTAGTCCTTTAGATACAAGGGATATAACTATCCTTTGTATTTCTTGATCTCTAGCTATTATTTGGGTTCCAAAACGGGTTCTTTCTGGGTTTGTATTTGCTATCAGTCAGCGTATTCCACTTACTTGCTAAAGAAGAAAGAATGTTGTACATACTTTCCTTTTCCCCGTTGAATAAAACGAGGATAATTTGGAGGCTTTGGGTGAGAGATCTGCTCATCACCATGAAATGTAATCAGAATGGTTTTGATCATGATTTTGATAATTTGGTAAACCTACAATGAGATATTTTGAAAACAAAAATTAAATTATCCACCATTAAAATTCAAAGAATAGCTTTCTTTCACATAATTCAGGAGAACAAATTAAATTTTTAGCAGGAGTGGCAAAAGGGAGCATAAAAAGCCAATAGAAAAGATACACCTTCAGAAGCATAAAGCAAGATGCTTTACAAGATTATGGTATTTGAATACTAAATACAACAGTATGACAATAAATTTGAATGAGTATAGTTCTCTAATAATATGCAAAGTATTTCAGTATGAACGTATCAGTCTTAAAAAATTTCTATTTTGCAATAAAGATATACCAAGACAAATATGAAGACGAGGAAATCAGGTAGTGTTGGTATCACACATTGTGTATGTAAGGCAGAATGTTTTAAATGATACAGAATCACATTACATTGAAAATAGCATAATTGATAGCAAAGATATGAGTCATAATAGATTAAATACCACAGCATCAATAAATCACAAAGCAAAAGTTCTAAGGACCCAGGGACAAGGAGTAGGAGGCAGGAGAGGACAGGAAATCTGGTAATAGAGAACCCAAGGTCGAGAAGGAAGAGTGTTGACATGTCATGGGGTTGTTAACCAATGTCATAAAACAATATATGTACTAACTGTTTAATGAGAAACTAGTTTGTTCTGTAAACCTCCATCTAATGTATAAGTAAAAAAAATCTTTAAAAAAAAGTTCTAAGGAATAAAACTATCTTTGATAAAAACATAATGTAAATTAGTATGCCACTGTGGTTTAATGGAAGATCAAAATGGACAAAATGGTAATAACTACCATTTACTCGGAGCAAGATTTTATATATATTTATCTTTCATGCCTTACAAAGTTTCATCCCATTTTATAAGTGAGAAAATTGAGGATTAAAGAAGTTACTAACTTGCCTGGGTCCATATAGTTATTCAGTAATTGAGCTTGAATTTGAAATTAAATATTTATGAATAAAGAGCATCACATTCAAATGTAAATAAAGCTATCAACTATTTGAGGAAATACTAACTATTGTTGAATACATATATGATAGCCATATACCTGATAATTTTGCAGCTTCTAATAAATTTAATTTGGACATTTATCTTAGCCCAGGAAAAATCAAAAGACAAACTAAATAGGGAGATAAAAGATGTAAATTTAAAAAATGCATCTAAAAGATATACATATATAAAAGTCTCTACTTTGAGGATACAACTATTTTTTTTAAGTACCTGTCTTAGCTATCTAGTGATGCTATAACAGAAATACCGTAAGTGGATGGCTTTAACAAACAGAAATTTATTCTTTTGTAGTTAAGGAGGCTAGAAGTCTGAATTCAGGGTGCCAGCTCCAGGGGAAGGCTTTCTCTCTTTGTCAGTTCTGGGGGAAGGTCTTGTTATCAATCTTCCCCTGGTCTAGGAACTTCTCAGTGCAGGGACCCTGTGTCCACAGGATTCATTCTACTCCAGGTGCTTCTTTCTTGGTGGCATGAGGTCCCTATCCTCTATGCTTGATTATCTCTTTCATATCTCAAAAGAGATTGATTCAAGATACAATCCAATCTTGTAGATTGAGTCCTGCTCATTAACATAACTGTCTCTAATCCTGGCCACATCATATCCACTGCCGTTGAGTTAATTCCAAATCCTAGCAGATCCTATAGGACAGAGTAGAACTGCGTCATAAGGCTTCCAAGGAGTAACTGGTGGATTTGAACTGCTGACCTTTTGGTTAGCAGCCACGCACTTAACCACTCTGCCACCAGCGCTCCACTAACATCACAAAGGCTAAAATTTACAACACATAAGATAATTATATCAGATCTCAAAATGGTGGACAACCACACAATACTGGGAATCATGGCCTAGCCAAGTTGACACACATTTTGCAGGGACATGATTCAATCCATAAAAGTTCCCAAGAAACATTTGCAAAATTTTATCATCTGCTGAGCCACATGAGAAACCTCAATTTCTTTCTAATATTAGAAATAGTACAAACTCATTCTATAATCACAGTATGATGAAAATTAAAAATTAATTTTAAAAACAGAAAGCAAATGTCCACATCCTGAAATTAAAAATAAAAACAAACAAAAAACACATACATACACAAAATAAGAACATCAAAGCAACGAAACAAGAAATCCTGTTTCACAACTTTCAAGTCAAAGAAGAAATGGCCACATTCCTAGCAAACAGTGATGAAACATTTTGTTTCTTTAGCTTGTGTCTGAATTTTGGAAGAAGGATTCAGAGAAGCCACAGTCTTAAGATCTTGACTTATTGTAACAACAAAAGCAAAAATTAAATTGAGATGAGAACCACTTATTTCAATAAGTTAAGAAAGCAAAGTAAATATAAGGAAATTAAAATGAAACGGTTAATAAATAGAAAAGCAGACATTAGTAATTTGGAAAATAGGAAAACTACCATTTATGACAAATTTTAAGATCTAGTTTTTGAAAAAGAAACCATGGATGGTGCATCTTTTCTTATCATCCATTTTCTATTATCTGTGTCTTTAAATTTAAAGTGCATCTGTTGTAGACAACATATAGGGTCTTACTTTTATGTCCAGTCTGACAATATCTGCCTTTTAATTGGACTTTTTTTTTCATATCATTTAACTGTTGTGTTCATTCTGGTTTTGTTCCTGTTTCTTCTTTCCTACTTACTTTAGTTTTTCTTGAATAATGTTTAGCATTCTATTTTAATTCTTATATTATTCTGTATTAATGTTGCTCTAGGGGTTATTATACACACATTGGTAGCTTATAATGCTCTAATTAAATTATGTAATTAGATATTAACCACAATAAGTCATTTCCTGCTCATGTTTTCTTGTGTATATATGTGTGTGTGTGTGTATATATATATACATATGAACCCTGGTGGCGCAGTGGTTAAGAGCTCCGCAGTTAACCGAGAGGTCAGCGGTTTGAAACTACCAGCTGCTCAGCAGGAGAAAGGAGTGGCAGTCTACATCTATAAAGATCTATAACCTTGGAAATCGTATGGGACAATTCTACACCGTCCTACAGAGTTACTGTAAGTCCGAACGGACTCAACAGCAATGAGTTTTTTTGTATGTATATATTCTTATAAACCATAATCCAATTTTATAATTTGTTTTAAATAATCAATTGCTTCTGAAAGTAATTAAGGTACGAATAAGATGAGGAAAGGTATTAATATTAAATCAATATATGGAGCCCTGGTGGCACAGTGGTTAAAACTCGGCTGCTAACCAAAAGGCCTGCAATTTGAATCCACCAGCCACTCCTTGGAAACCCTATGGGGAAGTTCTACTCTGTCCCATAGGGTCATTATGAGTCCAAACCGACTCAACGGTGACCTCTCGGTTAACTGCAGAGCTCTTAACCACTGCGCCACCAGGGTTCACACACACACGTTCACACACACACACACACACACACACACACACACACACACACACACCCGCACTCCGCATTTACTGACTTAGTTAGGTTTCAAAGAGCACGCCGTCCGTTATCCAAAAATCGGCATTACGGGAAATACTCATGACTTCCTGCCCCAGCCTCCACTCCTCCCAGATGAGCGGCTGCAGCCCCTGTGTACCTGCTGCAGTCACGGGCTCACCCTTGCTCTGCTCGCTGGAATCCAAATCCATGCTGTAGGCTGCTGGCTGGGCACTCTCAGCCAGTCGGCTTCCCAGATTGGGCTCCAGGGTGCCCTTGGTGCTGGAAGTGGGGCGCAGTGGGCTGGACGGTGTCCTGCGTCCTTGGCCAGGGAACGCTCCACAGAGGCGAGCACCGCCCACTTCCGAGGTTCTGCTCCCAGCTCCCACTGACGGTGACTACGTGCAAGGCAAGCACAGCGTGGAAGGTGTTGTGTGTCCAGAGAGAGCCTGGAGGAGGGAGAGGAGGGGATAGTGGAGAGAAGCCAGAGCTGCGAAGCCCCACGGTTCCAGACTGGGGTTAAATATCCTGGGAGTGGCACCATTCCTTCCTCCCGAGCCCTGGAGGAGCTGTCCAAGGCAAGGGTGTATGGGTCCACGAGATTGGCAGGGTTGGCAGCTTTGTTAATGTGCAAAATAGTCAGATAGTAGATTTTTCACTAGTGTTGTAAGTGTGAAATATTAGTAAGGAAATAGTCGTTAAGTGAGGAGTAGGTGTATATACTCATAAGTATAGTAGATTTAATTATTTGCAGTGATTATGTTCTATAAAATCACTGCAAATACTGAGTTGGTGAATACTGTGCCATTGTCTCAGGGCTAGGTTTCTGGGAGTCTCTAATCACAATATTTTCATCAACTGATCAATACATATCCTTGTTTCACGTGTTTGTCTGTTTAAAGACACCTTATGTAATATATATTTCTTATAAATCATTAATTATATGCAGTATTTCTTTAAAATAGTACACTAGCCGAGAAAGATTTAACATTTTCCTGTTTCACAATCCTGGGTAACATGACCGTAAATTATTTTTATCCACTTTTTAATTGGTCGTCATCTGATCAATCCCCAAATTTAGCCACTTTTCCATCACTTTATCATGTGCTATACATTTTACTATAGCGCTTTTCAGAAAGGTCTCATATACAGATTGGCAGTTTTCCTCTTCCTTTTTCTGGATGTGTTGTATTTTTGATTCATAATACTGAACGCATAACGAATAGCACTTTATCTCATTCCCGAATAAAGCTAATCTAACACATATATTTTCTCCATAAGGCCCATCACAGCCTTTCTGTACCTAGGAGCACTAGACATCACTTCAACACCAGGCTTAGGGGTAATTCTAAACAGGAAAATCATCAACAAAAACACAAAAGTGCAAAAAATATGACACTAAATGGACCTTGAGAAGGACACTTGTTTACACTATGAGAGTTGAAACAAGAAGGCAGAGAACCTCAGCTGAGAATGTGGGCATCAGGCTACTCAAAATTTTCATTTCTTTCTGCATGTCTGCAAATGACTGACTGGGAAAGCCCCATGAGTATTGATTTTGGGGTTACAAATAAATTTTAGCAAGAAGACAAATCTGCAAATACAGAATTCATGAGTAATGAGGATATGTTTACCATTAGTTTTACTTGAATAATTTTTAGCATTCCGTTTAATTTAAAATCCACGTATTTACCATTTCCAGTGTTCTGTATTTCTTCTTGTAAATATGAGTTTTCATCCTGTGTCATTTCTCTTTAGCCTGAGGAAAATCTTTCCTATTCTTGTAGAATAAGTCTCCTGGTCACAAATCCTACCATCCTGTATTTAGTTGCATATGTCTTTATTTTTCTTTCATTTTTGAAATACGGTTTTACAGAATATGAATTTTTTTATACTTTGTACAGAATATAAAAAGATAAGATTTTAATTTTTTCTCTCAACACTTTAAGGATGCTGTTCATTGTCTTTTGGCCTCCATTACATCAACACACATTGGCTTTTAATAATCTGTGGGCCCTATATAAATAATTGGGCTGGTTTTGTCACTGTGTGACACAGGTAATCCATGATAATTTACAAACACATTTCGCAAACCTTTTAAAGTGCAGTTTTTAAGTATGAGATTGGATAATGTCTCCTCTCTCTCTCCACAATTTATTGATCGTTATTTCCAGCCAGCATGCTATACACTTTAGGCTTAACATTGTTGAATTTTCACAAGAGCACTAATGCATTAATGTATATTTTTTCTGTTAAACACATTACAGGTTTTAGTGAGAAATAAATGAGGTAATGTTTATAAAATTCTTTATAAGTGTGCCTGGCATTGAGTAATTGTTTATTAAATGATGGCAATTTAAATTATTATTAGTCCAATTTTACACAAATGCCTGTTATCAATTCAATACCTCTCAAATTCAAATCCACCTCGTTTGCTATGCTTTTGAGACTGTTGTTGGTTGGACCCTGTAGATATTCTTTTGCAGCTGCCTCACTGTTAGGCTGTCCATAGAGGGCACTGGAGAGACAGTGCAGGGCTGGAGCAAGATAAGCATTTCCCTTCCTGCCTCAGTGTGGGTGGTGCGGGAACCTGCAGAGAGAAGGGGGAGGGAGGGCTGATAGTGCTCACCTCATCTGCCTTCAAGGACCACCTCTGGCCCCTGCCTTCAGGAAAATTTCTTTGCCAACAATAGGCTGTATGTTCCTATGGCAGCCAAGCCCTCTCCAAAGAGGTATAAATCTCAGCCCTGGGGAGCAGGGCTCTTACAACTTTTTGGTTTCTTCTTTGCTCAAGCTCCCTTAACCTGAGAACTAGTAGCTACTTTCTGCTTTTGCTGCTTCTGTACACCTGCAAATCCTCTTTAGCCCCTTCGTGGTTAAGCACATTTTACTAGTTAACAATTATTTGTATCAAATTTCTTTGTTTAAGTTACTGATGAGGTTTCTGTCTCCTGTCTGGACCCTAACTGAGACAACGTATGAAAATCTAAGCCACTGAAAATTGATTTCCTCAGATCACAAAGCTGATAACTTTTAAGGTTGGAATGAAAATCAGTTTTACTGCTGTGCAGGTTATCATCCATTCTCCATCCTTCCCTATATTTACTGGTGCCGTGAAGGGCTGACTATACCTAGGGATTCCATTGTCCTCTGTTAGCCAATGGGTGAGGACACTGAGGTGTGTATTCCCCCAGCTCTCTCCTTGCAGGGTTTTTGCAGTCTAGCCATGCTGCTTGATAGATGGTCTCAGTTCACACTGATGGCCTTTCTCCCAACACTCAATCTGTCTCCGTATTCTGATAACAACTTTCTTCCATTGCTGTTTTAGGCCTAGGAGAGTTAACTTATCCCGCTATTTCCAGCTATAAAGTACTGCACGATTCCCTATGGTTTCCCAGCACCTTGCCAACACTTTTACAAATTGTCTGTTTATTAGACACTCCTTAAATTATCCTAGTTTTATCGCACCATCTGTTTTCTGCAGGGACCTTGACCAAAACAACAATAATCAAAACTCTGTGCTCCTTACCTTTACTTATATGCCTTCTTGGAAGTCAAATATGTTAAGTAAAAAAAGTTTCCAGCCATGTATAACATTCCACGTATTGGAGTTAAGCTTTAGTGAATTAAAAAAAAAAAAAAAAAGTTACCTATAGAGAATACACAGCAACGATTGTGAGGATAGTGCAGGACATGGCAGTGTTTTTTTCTGTTGTATATAGGGTTGCTATGAGTTGGAACTGACTATGGCACCTAACATTAACATTAACATAGAGAATAATCCACTTCTAGTGTTGGCAAAATATTCAAAACATAGAATAATATTTATAATGAAAAGAAACCCCCTTTTCCACCCATGACTCGCAGGTACTTATTTCCCTTCTCTGGAAGTGAACACCTTTGGCAGTTTCTTGTGTTCCCTTCCAGAAACTGCCAGTTCATTTACAAGGCTAGAGGGATTGATGGATGAGTAGATAGATAAAGTTCAATCAATCAATAGATAATACATACGTAGAAATATTTTATACAAACTGGAATACAATGTATATATAAAATATTATCCTCCTAAAAATTACTTGGAATTTTTTTTTATCTTTCTCATTTTTAAAGTAGTCTTTTAGTATTCCACTGTGTAAATATACCATAATTTATTTAATCAGTCCTCTGATAATGGACAATTAGCTTGTTTCCAATGCTTTCCTATTACAAAAATGCTGCAAAAATATATTTTATGTGTATATATGTAGGGAAGAAACGCTGGTGGCATAGTGGTTAAGAGCTACGGCTGCTAATCAAAAGATTGGCAGTTCAAATTCACCAGGAGCTCCTTGAAAACTCTATGGGGCAGTTCTACTCTGTCCTATAGCGTCACTATGAGTCGGAATTGATTCAATGGCAACAGGTTTTTTCTTTTCCTTTTTCTTAAATATATATAGGGAGGTGTATGTATGTATGTGTATTCACACATAACAATATACTTTTAAAATTAAACTAAAGAATAGAATATGTGCATTTAAAACACTGACCTTGTCAAGGTTCCTTCCGTTGAAGTTGTACTAAATTATATCCCCATCAACAATAGATTAAAATCTCCATTTTCCTACACAATTTCCAACAAATCTAATATGTACAATGTATTACAATCGTAACTTTAAATGCATTTCTCTTCTGACTTGCATGAGTGAAGTTTAAGTGCTACTTATGTTTTCTTTTAAATGAATATCTTTTCAATGTCTTTTATCCATTTTTTTAATGGTTTTTATTTTCTGAGGAGTGGGTGGTATTTTTAAAGAACTTTCTGTGTATTAGAAAATTAGTCTTTATCTGTAATAAGTGTGACAATATTTTTTTCAGCTTGCTGTTTTTATTTTTGACATATTTTATCATTTGCTTTTACCATTCAGATATTTTTTTGTTTAACATGTCAAATTTTTATCACACTTTAGTGATTTCTGGGTTTTCTAAGGTAATTAAAATCATCCATTCTCCGATAAATTTTTAAGATCTCTTATTTTTAGCACACATTTTTTTGTGTATATTTGACATTCATTTTGAATTTATTTCATTGTAAGGGTGATATAATCATCCAGCTTTTTTTTCCAAAGTGACCGTACATCTATTATAAAACCACTGAAAAAAAATTACTATTCGCCATTTATTTGCAGAATTGCTTTTATCATATAATGAATTCATGTTTTTTGCATATATGTGTATACGTATATACCTGTATGTATATATGCGTGTATATGTGTGTGTATATATATCCTTTCCTGAACTCTGTTCTATTTATTTGTCTCTATTCATACTTTATTTGCTGTTGCTTTGTAATCTGTGCCCTGGTGGTGCAGTGGTTAAGAGCTTGGCTGCTAATTAAAAAAAGGTGGGCACAAACCACTGGCCAGACTGACAAAAGAAAAACAGCAGAGGGCACAAATAACCCAAATAAGAAATGAAATGGGGGACATTACAACAGACCCAACTGAAATAAAAAGGATTATAACAGAATATTATGAAAAACTATATTCCAACAAATTTGAAAACCTAGAGGAAATGGATAAATTTCTAGAAACATACGGCCTACCCAAACTACAACAAAGTGATATTGAAAATCTGAACAGACCCATAACAAGAGAAGAGATTGAAAAGGTAATAAAAAAACTCCCAACCAAAAAAAGCCCTGGCCCAGATGGCTTCACTGGAGAATTCTACAAAACATTTACAGAAGAGCTCGTACCAGTTCTACTCAAGTTATTTCAGAGCATAGAAGAGGAAGCAACACTTCCAAATTCATTCTATGAAGCCAGCATAACGCTGATACCAAAACCAGGCAAAGACATCACAAAAAAAGAAAATTACAGACCAATATCTCTCATGAATATAGATGCAAAAATTCTGAACAAAATTCTAGCCAATAGAATTCAGTATCATATCAAAAAAATAATACACCACGACCAAGTAGGATTCATACCAGGTATGCAAGGATGGTTTAACATTAGAAAATCCATCAACGTAATCCACCACATAAATAAAAGGAAAGAAAAAAATCACATGATTATCTCAATTGATGCAGAAAAGGCATTTGACAAAGTCCAACACCCATTCCTGGTAAAAGCTCTCAATAAAATAGGTATAGAAGGGAAATTTCTCAACATAATAAAGGGCATCTATGCAAAACCAACAGCCAACATCATTCTTAATGGAGAAAGGCTGAAAACATTCCCCCTGAAAACAGGAACAAGACAAGGTGCCCTTTATCACCACTCCTATTTAACATTGTGCTGGAAGTTCTAGCTAGAGCAGTAAGGCAAGAGAAAGAAATAAAGGGCATCCAAATTGGTAATGAAGAAGTTAAACTCTCCCTGTTTGCAGATGATATGATACTATACATAGAAAACCCTAAAGACTCCACGAGAAATTTACTGGAAGTAATAGAAAGATTCAGCAGAGTAGCAGGATACAAGATAAACATTCAAAAATCAGTTGGATTCCTATACACCGGTAAAGAGAACGATGAAAAGGAGATCAGGAAATCAATACCATTTTCAATAGCCCCTAAAACGATAAAATACTTAGGAATAAATCTGACCAGGAATATAAAAGACCTATACAAAGAAAACTACAAAACACTGCTGCATGAAACCCAAAGGGATCTACATAAATGGAAAAACATACCATGCTCATGGATAGGCAGACTCAACATTGTGAAAATGGCAATTCTACCTAAAGCAATCTACAAATACAATGCAATTCCGATACAAATACCAACAACATTCTTCAAAGAGATGGAAAAACTAATTATTAACTTTATATGGAAAGGGAAGAAACCTCGAATAAGTAAAGCACTACTGAAGAAGAAGAATAAAGTTGGAGGACTCACACTACCTGCCTTGAGAACCTACTATACAGCTACAGTACTCAAAACAGCCTGGTACTGGTACAACAACAGAGACATTGACCAATGGAACAGAATTGAGAACTCAGATGTAAATCCATCCACCTACGGTCACCTGATTTTTGACAAGGGCCCAAAATACATCAAATGGGGAAAAGACAGTCTTTTTAACAAATGGTGCTGGCAAAACTGGATATCCGTTTGTAGAAAAATGAAACAGGACCCATACCTCACACCATATACAAAAACTACTTCAAAATGGATCAAAGACCTGAATATAAAGCCTCAAACTATAAAATTCATAGAAGAAAAAATAGGACCAACACTTCAGGCCTTAATACATGGCATTAACAGGATACAAACCATAAACATCAACACAAAAAACCCAACAGATAAACTAGATAATTGGGATCTTCTAAAAATCAAACATCTATGCTCTTCAAAAGATTTCACCAAAAGAGTTAAAAGAGAACCTACAGACTGGGAAAAAATTTTTGGACAGTACAAGTCAGACAAAGGTCTAATCTCCATAATCTACAAGAAAATCCAACACCTCTACAACAAAAAGACAACCAATCCTATCAAAAAATGGGCAAAGGAAATGAACAGACACTTCACCAAGGAAGACATTCAAATGGCCAACAGACACATGAGGAAATGCTCGCGATCACTAGCCATTAGAGAAATGCAAATTAAAACCACAATGAGATACCATCTCACCCCGGCATTACTGGCACGAATCAAAAACACTGGAAATAACAAATGTTGGAGGGGCTGCGGGGAGATGGGAACTCTTATACACTGCTGGTGGGAATGCAAAATGATACAGCCATTTTGGAAAATGATATGGCGTTTCCTCAGAAAGCTAGAAATAGATGTACCATTCGATCCAGCAATCCCACTCCTAGGAATATATCCTAGAGAAATAAGAGTCATCACTCGAATAGACATATGCACACCTATGTTCATGGCAGCATTATTCACAATAGCAAAACGATGGAAACAACCTCGATGTCCATCAACAGACGAATGGATACACAAACTATGGTACATACACACAATGGAGTACTATGCAACGAGAAAGAACAATGAATCGGTGAACCATCTCATAACATGGATGAAACTGGAGGACATCATGCTGAGTGAAATAAGTCAATCACAAAAGGACAAATATTGTATGAGACCTCTATTGTAAAAACCCATGAAAAAATTCACATGCAAAATGTAACAATCCTTGTTGGTTACCAGGGATGGGGGGGGGGGGGATACTAAATAGGTAATAGGTAAGTGGTAACTTGGGTGAGAGATGAGATAGTACATACTACAGCGGAAACTAACACAACCTGCACAAGGAAAGGTCATGAAGGCCCTATAGACACATCCAAACCCCCCGAGGGACTGAGTTGTTGGACGGAGGGCTCTGGGGACCATGATCTCGGGGAACATCTAGCTCAATTGGCATGACACTACTTATAAAGATAATGCTCTACATTCTACCTTGGTGAGTAGTGTCTGGGGTCTTAAAAGCCTATGAGCGGCCATCTAAGATACTCCACTGATCTCATCCCTTCGGGAACAAGGGAGAATGAAGAGAACAGGATACAAGGAAAAGATTAGTCCGAAGGACTAATGGTCCACAGCTACCAAGGCCTCCACGGGACTGAGCCCAGTACAGCTGGATGGTGCCCGGCTACCACCAATGACTCCTTTGACCAGGATCACAACAGAGGGTTCTGGGCAGAGCTGGAGTAGGATGTAGAGCATAATTTTAACTCCCAAAAAAAAAAAAAAAAAAAGAAGACCAGATATACTGGCCTAAAGAATACTAGAGAAACCTCGAGAGTGTGGCCCCCAGACACCCTTTCAGCTCAGAGGGGAAGTTACCTTCAAGGTTCGATGTTAAGCCTGGGAATGGACACCCCAGTAAAACTAAATGGGACTAACGATGTACAGGAGTCCGGTGACAAGGGCCAGAAGGCAGAGGGAGAGTAGGAAACTGATGATAAGGAACACAAATTGAATAAGGACACTGTCGATGTATTGGGAGATTGTTGACCACTGCTATAGGGCAACATTTGTAGTAACTATTAAATGGGAGGCTGTTTTGTCCTGTAAGCCTTCATCTTGGGCGAGAATGGCAGCACAATTGGAAGAGCATAGTCAATATCACTTAAATGTGTAAGTAAAAAGTTTTGAAATGGTGTTTAAATAAAATAAAAATAAATAAATAAATAAACAAACAAAGGAGACTAAAGAGGTACAATAATCCACTGACAAGGTCCAGAAGACAGAAGGGGACAAGGAAGCCCCCTGGTGATAGGGAACACAAGGTGGAGTAAGGATATTCTTGATGTGCTGTGAGATTGTTAACCATTGTCATAGGGCAACATGTGTAGTAACTGTTAAATGAAAAACTATTTTGTTCTGTAAGCCTTCATCTTAAGTGAGAATAACAGCACAGTTGGAAGAGCGTAGTCAATGTCACTGAACTGTGAATGTAGAAAATTTTGAAACGGTGTATCTTTGGCCATCTGTAATTTTCATCAAAAAAAAAGGTTGAGAATTTAGAGGCTTAATACGTTGTGGGGTTGTTAACCAATGTCAAAAAAAACAACATGTGTACTACTATTTCATGAGAAACTATTTGCTCTGTAAGCTTTCACCTGAAGTACAATAAAATATATATAAAAAAATAAAATAAAATAAAAAAAAAAAAAAAAAAAAAAAAAAAAAAAGGTGGGCAGTTTGAATCCACCAGCTGCTCCTTGGAAACCCTATAGGGCAGTTCTACTCTGTCTTATAGGGTTGCTATGAGTCGGAATCGACTTGATGGCAACGGGTTCGGTTTTGGGTTTCGTAATCTGTTTTAAAATATTTTTCCATGTGAATTTGGATATGCCTATCTTTTGGTTAGAAGCCAAGCTCTTAACCGCTGTGCCCCCAGGGCTCCTTAAAGGCAGTAGACCGTAGTAATTAAGAGTGTAATATCTAGAATCAGAATTTTGGGACTTGGATCCAGGCTCCACCATTTATACATTGTGTGATTGTGGGTAACTTGCTTAACTAATCTGAACCTCAGTTTCTTACTTGAAAATTGTGAAGATTAAAAGGCAAAATGTACATGAGGCACTTAGGATATTGTCTGGCTCTAAGTAAGCAGTCTGTAATATTAACTTGTCTTTCTATATCTTCTCCTCCTCTTTCTTCAGTCTGTTCTTCACAAAACAAGCAAAGTGACCCTCTCCAAAGCAAAAATGAGCTTAAAATCATCAGAAGCTATTCAGTATATATGATGAAGAACAAATCCTACATTCATTCAATATGTCTTTGTTGAGAGCCTTTTATAAGCAAGGTACCATATAGATAATTCTCAAATAGTGATGGACGAAATACACACAATACTCAGCCTCAAGGAGCTTACATTCTAATAGGAGGGACAGACGTACTATTTATTTCTCACTCCCTTAGATTCTAAAGTAGGATTCAGGGTGCTGTGAAACAGTGAAACCCTGCATCATGGGTCCTCGTTATTTCAAGGCCCAGAAATAGTTTCCTTAGAGAAGTTAAGTTTCAGCTGAGCCTGATAATAGAAATTATGAAGGACGTCACTGGTAACTTCAGTGAAAGTAGCTTTGGCTTGCAAGTCTTTACTGTGGCTTGTGATTCCCTTGAGTCCCTGGGTGGTGCAAACAGTTAATGTGCTAGACCACTAACTGAAAAGTTGACGGTTCCAATTCATCCAGAGGAGCCTCAGAAGAAAGGCCTGGTGATCTGCTTCCAAAAGGTCACAGCCTTGAAAACTCTGTGGAACATAGTTCTACTCTGCAATACATGGAGTCATTAATTATTTTTCTTTGGTGACTCTCTTCATGGTTTTTCCCTTGATTGCTTCTCCAGTTCATTCTTTTGTTATTATCCTATAAAAGATTGTGCTTAAGTCGTAAGACTTACTTATATTTCCCCAGTGATACCCGCAAAAGTTCTGTTGACTTGAAGGCCTTTGCCTGTGTTATTCTCTCCCCTTGGACTGATTTTCCCATCCTCTTTCTGGATGTTGTTGGTGTTGTTGGTTGTTGTTAGTTGTCGTCGAGTTGGCTCTTACTCACAGTGGCTTTGTGTATAACAGAACAAAGCATGGCCTGATCCTGCACCATCTTCATGATCATTGTTGTGCTTGAGTCCATTGTTTCGGTCACTGTGTCAATCCATCAGGTCTTTGCTTGGCTATTCCTTCTTCTGGTGACCCTTTCTGGACCTCCTAAGGTTGAATAAGTATTTCTCATAGATTGTACAGTACCTACACTTTCATATATAACATTATACTGTGATTGCCTACTTAACTTATAAAGCCTATATACTTGTGTGTTATAACTGCCTCACTGTCTCCCTCTCTGCTAATGGACATAATAGCTACTAGTGGACATAAAGTATTTATTTTAGGAGGAGATGATTGCCCTCTGTAGAAACCCAGAACTCTGTTAAACAGTCTTAGGGGGTAAAGGAGGAAGGGGTATTCTCTGGTGCCAGTAAATCTAGCCCACTCTGAACAGGGGCAATAAAGGATGTACATTGCCTGCAGGGGATTTTCCATTTCTATTGCCTCCTTTTTCCTTTTATTTCCCCTTCTTATTAACCCTTCCCCTGTCTATTCTCTGTACATGCTATTTGACACATAGAGATGGCTGTCTGATTACTATTTAATTCCTGGAGAGAGGAACTTAGGTGTTCTCCTCCCAAGACATGAACTGGGGCATGTTTGGATGCGATCTAACCTTGTGTTCGTGAGCCTAAAATCAGGGAACCTAGGCTGATGATAATGTGTACTTTTCTACTCGTTTCTGTCCTGTTTATTCAGTAAGTAATAAACTCATGTTGATCACACCATGAGGAGTGTCTGGCCTGTGCTCTGTTCCAAACAGTCCTTCACTAAGAACTAGTGAATATAAGGATATTGTAACGTTCATGAAGACAAGATCCATGATCTATTCTGTCTACTTAGTTACAAATACAGCACCTAATACACTGTAGGTGCTAAATAAGTATTTGATTTGTTGAATGGGTATATGAATATATTGTTTAAAAAGGAGATACAGGTAATGCATGCAAACCCGAATATAAGGTTTTCTATTACATCATTGAATAATGTAATGTGTGTCAAGAACTTAGGAAAGAAAAGGTCATCTCTTCCCCAACCTTCTATCATTCTACAAAACAAAATCAGGATAAATTTATGGCATAAAAATGTGAACTGTCACATTGAATTAATGTCTTTTCTGTAAAAACTCCACTACTTTTAGTAATATTTGAATGGTTTTTTTTTTTTTTAAATCACAAGTGAATGTGTGTGTATGCATGTATTCTCACAATTAAAACTGATGAATTTAAAATATACTTTTGAGAGAAACAATATAAAACTATGTTCATACAAATGTTCACAGCAGTATTATTCATAATCACAAAAATGTTAACAATCCAAACATCTATCAATTGGTAAAATAATAAACAAAACATGGCATATCCATATGACAAAATAACAATCAATAAAAATGAAGAGAATATTGATACATGCTACTACAGGGCTGGACATCAAAATCATCATAAAAAATGAAAGAAGACTGACACAAAATATTCTATATTGTATTACTCCATTTATATAAAATTTCTAGAAAAGACAAATTGAAGAGAGAGGTCAGAGCAGGGATTGATTATAAAAGGGCGCAAGGGAACTTTTTAGGATGATGGTTGTATAACTGCATAAAATCTACTAAAAATCATTGAAATATACACATAAGTGGGTCACTTTTATGGTACCAAAAGAGATTGAAAGAAACACATTCTTGTGCATTTTTGATTGAAGTATAAATTGGTGCAGTTTTTTGGTGGACATTTGGGTAATATACATCAAAAGCAATAAGATACATTCTCCTTGATACAGCAATTGCACTTCTGAGAATTTTTTCTAAGGGAGAAATAAGGAATTATTGATACAGACAAAAATGTAGACATAAAAAATTTATTTTAGGATGTAATTCTTTTTCACTGTTAAAAATGAATTTTACTTGAAAATAATTTTACATTTTTCATTTTGGTTTGCATATAATTAGTGCTTTAAACAGAGTTATACATTTTGGTGTTAGGATAAATATTATCGTAAAAGAAATTGAGAATAACCTAAATGTTCCAATAAATTGTGGGAAAATTTGCTAACTCTCATCCATTATCGATTTTTCCCTTTTTAATTCAAATAATAGAGCTCTCTCTTCTCCCCACCACACTCACACCACCAGTTTTAGCTGATCACAAGACCTCAGAACTAGAAACTACATTTTTCAGTCTACCTTGAAACTAGATGTGTGAATGTGACTAAGCACCCGCCAATCACATGTGAACAACATTGATGTGTTTAATTTCTAACGCATGTCACTTAAAATTTCTTCTGCTTTACCTCTTGTTTTTTTTTCCCCCCTGTCCTATGAGTTGAGTTAGAGTATAGGTTCAGTTTAAATCATGTAGATGAGAACAATATACTGTTGGGGATGACAGAGCAATAAGACAGAAAAAAACCTGGCTCTCCAAATAACCTCACTGAACAGAGCTGCCCTCCAAGCCTGAACTGGCCAGACTGTTAGTGTAAAAAAGAAATACATTTCCATTGTATTTAAGCTATTATAGTCTTTGTTCCCTTTGTTATAGTAGCTTAGTCTCTATCCTCCTAATATGTTCTTCTTGTTGTTAGGTGCCATGGAGTCGGTTGTGACTCATAGTGAACCTGTTTACAACAAAACCACATACTGCCTGGTCCTGTGCCAAACTCACAATCGTTGTGTTTGAGCCCATTGTTGCAGCCACTGTATCAATCCATTTGTTGAGGGTCTTCCTCTTTCTCGCTGACCCTCTACTTTACCAAGCATGTCCTTCTCCAGGGGCTGGTCTCTCGTGATAACATGTCCAAAGTACATGAGATGAAGTCTTGCCATCCTCACCTCTAAGGAGTATTCTGGCTGTACTTCTTCCAAGGCAAATTTGTTTGTTCTTCTGGCAGTCCATGGTATCTTCAATATTCTTCCCCAACGTTGTAATTCAAAGGCATCAATTCTTCTTCAGTCTTCCTTATTCACTGTCCAGCTTTTGCTTGTCTATGAGGAGACTGAAAATACCACGGCTTGGGTCAGGCACATCTTAGTTAAAAAAAAAAAGAAAAGCCATTAATATAATTAAGTAATGTTTAGTCACTAATATATTAGAGTTGACTAGTTGTGGGTTATGGGCATGGGGTATTATACATGCTTTATTTTTAGATTTAGAAAAGCAGGTAATAAAATTAATTGTGTAGTACTATTTTTATGTATATGCATATATATATATACATATATATACAAATACATATACATATACATAAAGATGATATAGATTTAGATGTATTGACAGGGAAGATGCTAAGTGAATTGCTATGCATATAGGCTAGTTTCAAAGCAGAATAAAAATTTTTTTAAAAAAGCACTAAAATTTGATAAAGCATGTAGTAGTTTACCTAGTGAAGATATTATGAATTTATAATGTAGAAATGTATTATATACAAGACAGTTAAAGGATGCTAAGATATTTATTTTTACTCCTCATTATATTCTGCAATAAGAGGTTATGATATTTTCAATTCCTGTTCAATACTTTATCCTTTAGAAATTTCATTATTTCATAGGTCTTCAACTCCCATGACTATGTGTAATACTCCCAGATCTATTTCTCTAAGTCCAATATTTCTTCTGAATCAAAACCTAAGGACTACACAAAAGTTGAGGTAAACAGGATGTCTAGTCATATAAAGAGGAATAAACTTGGCTCTCAGGACTCTCATTTGTTGCTTAGGATGGAGTGAAAGCTATCTCAATATAGAGTAAGCTGTAGAGATAATTCTCATATAGGCCAGTTGAATGCTGTAGTTAGTGAACATGCTTTAGAGGAAATTGAATGTATAATTTGTCCTAAGTGACTCAGATTCCTGGTTACCTCAGTGATCACTAATTTCTTTGTCATGGTAAATGCCCAGATAATGCCACAGCTTGAAGACAATACTGGTAACAAAAAATACTTTCTCTTTGAAACTATATTTCCCTTATTTTTGAAAATAATATTGCATATTGAGCTTCAAGGTCTATGTTAGCAAGATTTAGGCATGCCTTTATAATTAGAGTTTGAAATTTCACTGTTATGGTATGCTATGAGTCAGAATCGACTCCATGGCAGTGGGTTTTTTGGTTTGGTATGCTATTATTGGAACTGATTTTGTTTCACTGTTTTAGTGCCTCCAAGACTGATTTTGTGGGAAGATTTTTGCAAAAACCACACATGTTCCATAAAGAAAAACAAATAATATACTTTTTGGCATCTAGAAAGTTTATAGTTAATTTCCAGCTTAAGGGTTGGTCACCATTCATGAGTTTACTTACAATAGCAAATGCACTTTAACCTGTTATTAAAATGTAAATTTTACACGTTGGGGCAACATAAGACACGAAAAAAGTCATAAAGGACTTATCCTAATTTTTTCTTAAAAATAAAAATTAGGATATTAATTTTCAACACCTACTCTTTTCATTTTCTGCAGATGGCTAATTTGGCCATGAAAAAAGGAATGCTGATTGATTTGTGCTTTTGGAAATTTTAAGAGAGCTAGATAGAACTCCAGGTTGTGATTCAAAAATCCCCTAGCTGAGAAAGCCTAAAAGTCAAAAAGGGCACTTTTACTGCCAAGTGAAGAGACCATATGGCCTAAATTAGCCTCAAGAGCATATTTAAATACACATTGAAAATGCTAAGACTTTAGGAGCCTTAACTTCCTGTTCATCTACCTAAATGGAAAAGCTACCCAGATATAGAAAAATGCCTGGAGCAGAGGCAGTGACTTGGATATGGCAGGCAACAATGATTATACCCCCAAATACATTGCTCCACAAAGTTCATAATAAATGTGCAAGCACCAGTGTGAAGGGAAATGGTTGGCCCTGTCTCAAAAAAGAGAAAGTCACTGGGCAGTGCAAATGGTTTGCACTGGACTAGTGTATTTTTGTGCAAATAATGCATGCCTTCTATGTTTGTTTGCCAGCTGTGTCCTCCTCCTGCAAGGTATTTTCATAAGCACCACTATGCCAATTTTTTTTTACAAGCTACTGTAAAAAATTAGCATAATATGCTTATGAAAATACCTTGTGGGGGGTGGGGTGCATTTGGCAAACAAATGTAGACACTGCACATTATTTGCATAAAAATGCAGTACTAACTTAAAGGTTGGCTGTTTGAATCTATCCAGAGGCACTGTGGAAGAAAGGCCTGGAGATTTGCTTCCATAAAGATTACAGCCAAGAAAACGCTATAGAGCAGCTCTAGTCTTTAATACACGGGGCTGGAATCAACTCGACAGCAACGAGTTTGCTTTTGATTTTACATCTCAAAAAAGACTATATTGGCTTAACAGCAAATTGAAAGCTGGCCTAGCTCCTTCAATGAGAAATGTCATTTGTATTTTGTTATATGTCCTCCATGTATGTATTCTGGGAATTGACAGAATACCAACTGAGATGTTTCAACAAATGGATGTGGCACTGGAAGTGCTCACTTGTCTATGCCAATAAATTTAGAAGACAGTTACATGGCCAACTGACTGGAAAAGATCCACATTTATGCCTGTTCCAAGAAAGGTGATCCACCAGAATGTGGAAATTATCAAACAGTATCATTAATATCACATGCATGCAAAATTTTGCTGAAGATCATTCGAAAGCAGCTGCAGCAGTATATCGACAAGGAACTGCCAGAACTTCAGAAGAAGACTTGGAACCAGGGATATCATTGCTGATGTTAGATGGATCCTGGCTGAAAGCAGAGAAAACTAGAAAGATGTTTACCTGTATTTTATTGACTTAGCTAAGGCATTCGACTGTGTAGATCATGACAAATTACCAATAACATCGTGGAGAATGGAAATGCCAGGATACTTATTTGTGCTCCTGAGGAATCTGTACATGGATCAAGAGGCAGTTGTTTGAACTGAACAAGGGGATACTGCATGATTTAAAGTCAGAAAAGGTCAAGGTTGTAGCCTTTCACCATACCTATTCAATCTGTATGCTGAGCAAATAATCCGAGAATCTGGACTATATGAAGAAGAATGGGGCATCAGGATTGGAGGAAGACTCATAAACAACCTGCATTATGGAGATGACACTACCTTGCTTCCTGAAAGTGAAGAGAACTTGAAGCACTTATGGATGAAGATCAAAGATGACAGCCTTCAGTATGGACTACACCTCAAAAAAAAGAAAACAAAAATCCTCAAAACTGGACCAATAAGCAATGTCATGATGAATGGAGAAAAGATTAAAGTTGTCCAAGGATTTCAGTTTACTTGGATCCACAGTTAACCCCCATGGAAGCAGCAGTCAAGAAATCAAAAGAGCCAGTTCTGGCAAAATGGCGCTCTAGGCAGAAGCACCACACTGTCCCTTCACAGCAAAGATCCAAAAAACTAAGCCGAACAGAGAATACAACAATCCTGAAACCCTAAAACATCCAATGAAGAGATAAAGAACTCAGCCAAGCACCAAATGGAGTGAGAAAACTGACAGAGAACAGAGAGTGAGGAGAGATTCATGCAGAGGTCCCCTACCAGCTAACGCAGCGTGGATCCACCATCTTGGACTCCTATCAGAGACCAGCAAACGGGGGTACGAGAAAGCAGCCTCACAGAGCGTCCAGCGGGAGACAAAACAACTGGTAATTTGCGGTGTGTGCTTTCCCACACCCCACCCCTCTTCACCCCGGCTTGGCCTCCTCTGCTTTTCGCAGCCATGGTCTCTTGACCAGGAAGCTCCAGCTGCTTGGATTCCACACACCCAAGCGGGCAGCTCTCTGGGTGCCATTTGTTGGCTGCTGGTGTTGCTTTTTTCTGCTTCTTTTGATTTCTTCCTTGCCTCTTGCCATCTCCCCCTCCTTTCGCTCCAGTGCCTCGCTCCGTGCGCCATCTTTGCTTCTTCCTGAGGGGCTGCAGAGCGCCGGCAATTTGTGATATACGCTTTCCCACTTTCTACCCTTCTTCACCCACATTCAGCCTCCTCTGCTTCCCACTGACACAGTCTCTTCTCCAGAAACACCAGCCCGCACTAGCTGGCTCTCTCAGTGCCATTCGGTGGCTGCTGGTGTTACTTTTTTTTTTTTCTTTTTTTCTACTTCTTTTGATTTATTGCTTGCCTCTCACCACCTCCCCCTCCTTTCGCTTGAGTGCCTGGCTCCGTGCACCATCTTTGCTTCTTCCTGAGGGGCTGTGGAGCTCCATTTGAGTGTGAAGCTGCTTCCCAGTCTGGGTTACCACGCTGGTGGGATCCTGGGGATTTTATTCATTTGTTCATTTTGAATTGTTTGTTTGTTTTCTTTTCCTTTTCTTGAGTTGGGAGCCCTTTCTGACCAGGCGGAGCTGCATGGCAAGGAACTCCCCTTGAGCTTCCACAGACGTGCAGAGGGATCCCTGACGGCATTTCTTTTCCTGTTGGTTTTTTTTTTCAGTTTTTTTTGGGGGGGCTTTTCTTGTTCTTTTTTTTTTTTAATTTGTTTTCTTTTCCCTCCTTTTCCCTTTTTGTCTTTCTTCATTGCTCAGTTTCTCATCCCTCTATATCTTCGTTCTCTTTCTGATCCCTGAATACCAGGTGTTGCATAGCTCTACGCCTTCTAGCCAGGCTGTATTGCAACACCTGGGAGCTACTTCACCAGACCTTATAGCTGCATCAGTGGGATCCCTGGGAACTTTCAGGTTGTTTAAACTTTCTGATTTTTATTTATTCATTCTTTTCTTTTCTTCCTCTTCCCCTTTCTGTTTTTCTCCATTTAATAGTCTCTCATTTCTCCATTCCAATGGCAAGCTCCCCTAGCATTCTTTTTTGTTTGTTTGTATGTTTTTGGCTCCTGTTCCTCTCTCCCATATCCATCTTAGCTCCACATATAACAATCTCCCCGCTGAATCCTGACTACCTGAACCATGAGCTTGACATCACACCACCAAGCAGCACAGTCATGGCCTACTGGAACCTGCTCTGCACTGATTACCGACCCGCTCTGGTGGCTGTAGTAAGTGCCACAAACAACCTGTCCCAGTAACTTGTCTTCAGCTAGACCTGCCCTGCCATACCATATCTGAGTGACTGACCCTGCCAATTGGAGAAGGAGGTGAAAAGTATTGAGTGCACAGACGAGCAAACAACAAAGAACACACATTCCGCCTGCTCAGACATAGTCAAATTTTTTTTTAAAAGGGACAAAACAAACAAATCTACGATCACTTAACAAGAAAAATAACTACTGAATGCCCCGAAGACAGCAGACAACATCAAAACATCTACAAAAACAGGACAAGATGGTTCCAGTAGGCCTCCAAAATAAAACACCAGATGACTCTCTTGTGGAAGAAAATGCACTAGAACTACATGATAGGGAATTCATATCTCTAATACTCGGAATTCTCCAAGAACTGAGGCAAAAAGCTGACAAACATGAATTAAAAATAGACAAATTCATGGAAAATACAGACAAAAGATTGGAATAATTCAGGAAGATGATGCAGGAATAAAATGCCAAAATAAGTTCACAACTAGAAACTATACAAAGACAACAACAAGAAATCCAAAAGATAAACAACAAGATTTCAGAAATGGATGATATCATAGAAGCCTGAGAAGCAGATTTGAAACAGTGGAAGACAGGATCAGTGGAATTGAATACAAACACTAGGATACAACTCTGTTTGAGGAAAACTCAGAAAAAAGAACAAAGAAAAGTGAAGAGACCCTGAGAGTTTTGTGGGACACAATTAAAAGCAAAAATTTATGAGTGACTGGAATTCCAAAACAGGGGGAGAAAACAGAAAATACAGAAAGGATCACTGAGGAGCTGCTGACAGAAAACCTCCCCAATATCATGAAAGATGAAAAGCTGGCCATCCAAGAAGCTCAATGAACCCCATATACGATAGACCCCAAAAGAAAATCACCAAGGCATATCATATTCACACTCGCCAAAACCAAAGACAAACAAACAATCCTGAGAGCAGCTCATGAAAAACAAGAAGTCATACAGAGGAGAAACAATAAGACTAAGCTCAGATTATTTGGCAGAAACCATGCAGGCAAGAAGGCAATGGGGTGACATATATAAAATTTTGAGAAAAAAAAATTGTCAGCCAAGAATAATATATCCTGAAAAACTCTCGTTCAAATTTGATGGTGAAATTAGGTCATTTCCAGATAAACAGAAATTAAGGGAATATGTAAAAGTCAAACCAAACTTACAAGAATTATTAAACGGAGTTCCTCAATCTGAGGACAAACAGCTTCAGCCCTCAGGCAGAACCTAGGATGCAGGATCATACGAGCCAGATACCAATCTAGGAAATGAACTCTCGAGGACTATCCAAAACCAAAAGAAGTACAATAGGGAATCACAGCAGTTAATCAATAAATGACAACAACATCAAAACAATAAAACAGGGAATAATTGGCATAGGTATAGACCCTTCTAATGGAGAGGAAGGTAAGGTGATACCAAGTAATGGTAAACTGCTTCAAATTTAGAAAGATAAGGGTAAAATTCATGGTAACCACAAAGAAAGTTAACAAACCAACTCATAAAAATAAAGACGAAAAACATAAACTATCGGCAAAAACAAAACCTACAAAAACAAAAGAAATGAAAAAAAAAATCCACAAACAAAAGTAACTTAGCACAAGACAGTAAGAAGAAAAAGAAAACTTCAGCACAACAAAAAAAACACTACAAAATGACAGCAACAAACTCACATCTATCAATGATTACACTGAATGTAAATGGACTCAATGCACCCATAAAAAGATGGAGAGTGACAAAATGGATAAGAAAACAGGATCCATCAATATGCTGTCTACAGGAGACACACCTTAGAAACAAAGATGTGAATTTATTAAAAGTCAAGGGTTGGAAAAAAAATATATCAAGCTAACAACTACCAAAAAAGAGCAGGAGTGGCAATTTTAATCTCAGATAAAATAGACTTTAAAACAAAATCTACAATAAAAGACAAAGAAGGACACTATATAATGATTAAGGGGACGATCCATCATGAAGAGATAAACATAATAAACATCTATGCACCCAATGACAGGGCTCCAAAATACATAAAACAAACTCTATCAATACTGAATAGAGAAATTGACAGTTCCACAATAATAGTAGGAGACTTCAACACACCATTCTCAGTAAAGGACAGAAGAACTAAGAAGAAACTCAGCAAAGATACAGAAGACCTAAAGGGCACAATCAGCCAACTTGACCTCACAGACACGTATAGAACACTCCATCCAAAAGCTGCAAAGTACACATTCTTTTCCAATGCACATGGAACGTTCTCCAGAATAGACCACATCTTAGACCACAGAGCAATCCTCAACAAGATCCAAAACGTTGAGATAATTCAAAGTATCTTCTCTGACCACAATGCCATCAAGGTAGAAATTAACACTAGAAAGAGCAAGGAAAAAAAATCAACTACATGGAAACTGAATAATACCCTGCTTCCACATCAGTGGGTAATAGAAGAAATCAGAGAAGGAATCAAAACATTCCTAGAATCAAATGAGAATGAAAACACATCATACCAAAACCTTTGGGACACAGCAAAGGCAGTCCTCAGAGGACAATTTATAGCAATAGATGCACATATCAAAAAAGAAGAAAGGGACAAAATCAAAACATTAACTACAGAACTCAAACAAATAGAAAGAGAACAGCAAAAAAAAAAAAAAAAAGAAAAAAAACCCCACAACGACCAGAAGAAAGGAAACCATAAAGATCATAGCAGAAATAAATGAAATAGAGAACAGAAAAACAATAGAATGAATCAAGAAAAGCAAAAGTTAGTTCTTTGAAAGAATCAACAAAATCGACAAACCACTGGCCAGACTGACAAAAGAAAAACAGGAGAGGACACAAATAACCGAAATAAGAAGTGAAATGGGGGACATTACAACAGACGCAACTGAAATAAAAGGGATTATAACAGAATATCATGAAAAACTATACATCAACAAATTTGAAAACCTAGAGGAAACAGATAAATTTCTAGAAACATACGGCCTACCCAAACTACAACAAAGTGATTATGAAAATCTGAACAGACCCATAAAAAGAGAAGAGTATGAAATGGTAATAAAAAAACTCCCAACCAAAAAAAAGCCCTGGCCTAGATGACTTCACTGTAGAATTCTACAAAACATTTACAGAAGAGCTTGTACCCGTACTACTCAAGCTATTTCAGAGCATAGAAGAGGAAGCAACCCTTCCAAATTCATTCTATGAGGCCTGCATAACGCCGATACCAAAACCAGGAAACGATGTCACAAGAAAAGAAATTACAGACCAATATCTCTCATGAATATAGATGCAAAAATTCTCAACAAAATTCTAGCGAATAGAATTCAGCATCATATGAAAAAAATAATACACCACCACCAAGTAGGATTCATACCATGTATGCAAGGATGGTTCAACATTAGAAAATCAATCAATGTAATCTACCACATAAATAAAAGGAAAGAAAAGAATCACATGATCATCTCAATTGATGCAGAAAAGGCATTTGACAAAGTCCAACACCCATTCCTGATAAAAACTCTCAATCAAATAGGTATTGAAGGGGAATTTCTCAACAAAATAAAGGGCATCTATGCAAAACCAACGGCCAACATCATTCTTAATGGAGAAAGGCTGAAAACATTCCCCTTGAAAAGAGGAACAAGACAAGGTTGCCCTTTATCACCACTCCTATTTAACATTGTGCTGGAAGTTCTAGAGCAATAAGGCAAGAAAAAGAAATAAAGGGCATCCAAATTGGTAATGAAGAAGTTAAACTGTCCCTGTTTGCAGATGATATGATACTATACATAGAAAACCCTAAAGACTCCACAAGAAAGCTACTGGAACTAATAGAAAGATGCAGCAGAGTAACAGGATACAAGATAAATGTTCAAAAATCAGGTGGATTCCTGTACACCAGTAAGGAGAACAATGAAAAGGAAATCAGGAAAACAATACCATTTCAATAGCTCCTAAAAAGATAAAATACTTCGGAATAAATCTGACCAGAGATGTAAAAGACCTATACAAAGAAAACTACAAAACACTACTGCGTGAAACCCAAAGGGATCTACATAAAGGAAAAACATACCATGCTCATGGATAGGCAGACTCAACATTGTGAAAATGGCAATTCTACCCAAAGCGATTTACAAATATAACACAATCCCGATCCAAATACCAACAACATTCTTCAAAGAGTTGGAAAAACTAATCATTAACTTTATATGGAAAGGGAAGAAGGCCTGAATAAGTAAAGCACTACTGAAGAAGAAGAATAAAGTTGGAGGACTCACACTACCTGACTTCAGAACCTACTATACAGCTACAGTAGTCAAAACAGCCTGGTACTGGTACAACGACAGATACATTGACCAATGCAACAGAATTGAGAACCCAGATGTAAATCCATCCACCTATTGTCACCTCATCTTCGACAAGGGCCCAAAGTCCATCACATGGGGAAAAGACAGTCTTTTTAACAAATGGTGCTGGCAAAACTGGATATCCATGTGCAAAAAAATGAAACAGGACCCATAACTCACACCGTATACAAAAACTACTTCAAAATGGATCAAAGACCTGAATGTAAAGCTTAAAACTATAAATTTCATAGAAGAAAAAATAGGACCAACACTTCAGACCTTAATACATGGCATTAACAGGATACAAACCATAACCATCAACGCACAAACCCCAACAGATAAGCTAGATAACTGGGATCTTCTAAAAATCAAACACCTGTGTGTGCTCTTCAAAAGACTTCACCAAAAGAGTCAAAAGAGAACCTACAGATTGGGAAAAAATTTTTGGACAGTACAAGTCAGACAAAGGTCTAATCTCCATAATCTACAAGAAAATCCAACACCTCTACAACAAAAAGACAAATAATCCTATTGAAAAATGGGCAAAGGAAATGAACAGACACTTCACCAAAGAAGACATTCAAATGGCCAACAGATACATGAGGAAATGCTTGCGATCACTAGCCATTAGAGAAATGCAAATTAAAACCACAATGAGATACCATCTCACCCCAGCATTACTGGCACGAATCAAAAACACTGGAAATAACAAATGTTGGAGGGGCTGCGGGGAGATGGGAACTCTTATGCACTGCTGGTGGGAATGCGAAATGATACAACCATTTTGGAAAATGATATGGTGCTTCCTCAGAAAGCTAGAAATAGACATACCATTCGATCCAGCAATCCTTCTCCTAGGAATATATCCTAGAGAAATAAGAGTCGTCACTCAAATAGACATATGCACACCTATGTTCATGACAGCATTGTTCACAATAGCAAAACGATAGGAACAACCTAGATGCCCATCAACAGATGAATGGATACATAAACTATGGTACATACACACAATGGAGTACTATGCAACGAGAAAGAACAACAATGAATCTGTGAAGCATGTCATAACATGGATGAAACTGGAGGACATTATGCTGGGTGAAATAAGTCAATCACAAAGGGACAAATATTGTATGAGATCTCTATTGTAAAAACCCATGAATAAGTTCACACATCAAATGTAATAATTTTTGGTTACCATGGATGGGAGGGGTGGGAGGGAAAAACTAAATAGGCAATAGACAAGTGGTATCTTGGGTGAAGGATGAGACAGTACACAATACAGGGGAAACAAGCACAACCTGTACAAGGAAAGGTCATGGACGCTCCATAGACGCATCCAAACTCCTTGAGGGACTGAATTGCTGGGCAGAGGGCTGTGGGGACCATGGTCTCAGGGAACATCTAGCTCAATTGGCATGACACAGCTTACAAAGACAGTGCTCTACATTCTACCTTGGTGAGTAGTGTCTGGGGTCTTAAAAGCCTGTGAGCGGCCATCTAAGATACTCCACTGGTCTCATCCCTTTGGGAGCAAGGGAGAATGAAGAGAACAGGATACAAGGAAAAGATTAGTCATAAAGACTAATGGACCACAGCTGCCAAGGCCTCCTCCAGACTGAGTTTAGTACAGCTAGATGGTGCCTGGCTACCACCTCTGACTGCTCTGACCAGGATCACAACAGAGGGTTTTGGACAGAGCTGGAGAAGGATGTAGAGTATAATTCTATCTCACAAAAAAAAAGACCAGTTTTATTGGCCTAAAGGAGACTGGAGAAACCTCTAGAGTATGGCCCCCAGACACCCTTTTAGCTCAGTGGTGAAGCTACCTCCGAGTTTCACTGTTCAGGCTGGGAGTGGACAGCCCCATAAAACCAAATGAGACTAACGAGGTACAGGAGTCCAGTGACAAGGGCCAGAAGGCAGAAGGGGACAAGGAAGCTGGTGATAGGGAACCCAAGGCTGAGTAAGGATATTGTTGATGTGTTGTGAGATTGTTTACCACTGTCATAGGGCAACATTTGTAGTAACTGTTAAATGAGAAACTATTTTGTTCTGTAAGCCTTCATCTTAAGTGACAATAACAGCACAATCGGAAGAGCATATTCAATGTCACTGAACTGTGCATGTAGAAATTTTTGAAATGGTGTATCTTCGGCTATGTGTATTTTCACCAAAAAAAAAAAAGGTTGAGAAGTTAGAGGATTAATATATTGTGGGGTTGTTAACCAATGTCATAAAACAATATGTGCACTACTGTTTCATGACAAACTATTTGTTCTGTAAGCCTTCACCTGAAGTACAATAAAATATATATATATATATATATAAAAAAGAAATCAAAAGATGCATTTCATTGGGAAAATCTGCTGCAACAGACCTTTTTAAAGTGTTGAAAAGCAAAGATGTTACCTTGAGGACTAAGGTTTGCCTGACCCAAGTCATGGTGTTTTCAATTGCCTCATATGCATGTGAAAGCCAGACAATAAATAAGGAAGACCAGAGAAGAACTGACGCCTTTGAATTGTGGTATTGGCAAAGAATGTTGAATATAACATGGACTGCCAAAAGAGTGAACAAATCTGTCTTGAAAGAAGTACAACCAGTACGCTCCTTAGAAGCAAGGATGGTGAGTCTATGTCTCACATACTTTGGACATGTTGTCAGGAGGGATCAGTTCCTGGACAAGGACATCATGCTTGCTAAAGTAGAGGGTCAGTGAAAAAGAGGAAGACCCTCAAAGACATGGATTGACACTGTGGCTGCAACAATGGGCTCAAGAATAACAATTGTGAGGATGGCGCAGGACCAGGCAGTGTTTCGTTCTGTTGTGCACAGGGTTGCTTTGAGTTGGAATTGACTAGACGGCACCTAACAACAATAACAATAACATATGTCCTCCAAGTTAGTCCTTATTTGTCTTTTTAAACCCTCTGCCCAGTATTTTGGTGGTGGCCGTTAAACATTCACTGGCAGGAGGCAGGGCCAAGATGGTGGAGTTGTCAGACACTTCTGGTGTACCCTCTTACAGGAAAGACCTGAAAAAACAAGTGAATTGATTATATATGGCAATCTGGGAGCCCTGAACATCAAAGAGAGTTGAGGAACCAGACTGAGTGGCAGGAGGAGGGAGAGACGGTTCATTAGCAGTGAGAAGTTTCCAGACCTGACCAGGCAAGAGCCTGAGACCTTCAGGCCTGATCAGCTTGGGGGTGGGTTGTGAGGGGGGAAGCAGCAGTGCTTGGGAGGCGTGTTTCTGCACTGGGAGAGACCTAGGGCCAGAGAGTCTACTTGGCTACCCAACACCAGTGAGAAGCAGCCCTGGATCAGCAAAAGACAAGTACTTGGGTATGACCTACCGAGTGGATCAAAAACACCCCCCTTAGGGAAAAACGTCTCTCCCATTTCCCTCCCTGTTCCCTGCTCTGCACTGGATCCTGGATCAGCTTCAGCAATTGCCAAGTCCCCTGTGCAGGAAATAGGATCTGTCACATGCCTGAAGCCATTCTCCCTGCCTTGGAGAGTGAACAAATTAACAAACGGGAAAATATAAACTGCCGGCTCCTCTATCCCAGGAACCCAGGGTAGGCACAGCTCCTTTGCCTAGGCACAGGCATAAGGGATCCATGGGCTTTGCGTGCATTTCCCCCACCATAGTCTTGTGTGGGCCCATCTCAACAGCATAGGACCTCATTACTGCAGTATAACATCGCATACACCAGAAGTCTAGCTTCAATTGTTTCTGCTGTGCAGTGGCAGGTTCCTGTCATTTGTCACTGCTCTGCCCATTAAGCAGGGTCTTCACCTACCCACACCAGGGGCATGAAGACTGGTGGCTCTACCCATGCCACCTAGCCACCTGCGATAGGGGCCCATGAATAAGAAGTGCCCCCATTCCTTACAGCCAACAGCGTTAGGTGCTCATAGGCTGGCAGCAAAACCCACCGACCTATGCGCTGTAGGGAAGAGGGACACACCTTCTTCCTGGACACTCGAGGGTGGCCGACAGCCCTCTGCCTTGCTAAGAGTATGTCCCCCCGCTGCAGCCAGATAAATGTGCCTACCGCAATTACCCATGCCTGTCTAGGACAGTCAGTGAGAGCCAACATCACACACATAGTGGCCATCTACCTGGGCAGCTGAGCTGAATCCATGCAGGAGGAGTGGGAAGACTCCTGAGCTCACAAACCTAGTAATAGATCTAACCACCTGATGATAGGACATTAGAGCTTCAAAGGTGCCAATAATCAAAATAGCTCATATGAGCAGCCTATGTGGGCATATCAAAACAAAACAAGAAGCTAAGACACAGTAAGAAAACATAAAATAAATAAATATAATAACTTACTGATGGCTCGGAGACCACAGTCAATATAAAATCACATAAACAGGCAGTCCATGATGGCTTCAGCAAGCTCCCAAAATAAAGAACCTAGAAATTTTTCAGAGGAGGAAAATTTCTTGGAATTACCAGAGGCAGAATACAAAAGATTAATATACAGAACTCTTCAAGAAATTAGGAAGGAAATTAAGCAAAATGCAGAACATGCAGTAGAGGAAATTAAAAAGAAAGAAGAAAGGAAGAGCATAATGACAAATTTAACAGGCTGTAAGAATCCATAGAGAGACAGCAATAAAAAATCCAGAAGATTAATAATAAAATTTCAGAATTAGACAACTCAATAGAAAGTCATAAGAGCAGAATTGAGGCAACGGAAGTCAGAATTAGTGACACTGAAGATAAAGCACTTGACACTAACTTATTTGAGGAAAAATCAGATAAAAGGATTAAACAAATGAGGAAACCCTAAGATTTATGTGGGACTCTTTCAAGAGGAAAAACCTACGAGTGATTGGAGTACCAGAATAGGGGTGGGGGTGGGTGGGAGAGAGTGTGTGACAGAAAATACAGAGAGAATTGTTGAAGATTTGTTGGCAGAAAACTTCCCTGATATTCTGTAAGATGACAAGATACCTATCCAAGATGCTCATTGAACCCCACATAAGGTAGATCCCAAAAGAAAATCACCAAGACATATTATAATCTAACTCACCAAAACCAAAGATAAAGAATTTTAAGAGTGGTTAGGGGTAAATGAAGAGTCGTCTACAAAGGAGAGTCAGTAAGAATAAGCTCAGACCACTCAGCAGAAACCATGCAGGCAAGAAGGCAATGGGATGACATATATAAAGCCTTGAAGGAAAAAAACTGCCAGCCAAGAATTATATATCCAGCAAAACTGTCTCTCAAATATGATGGCTAAATTAGGGCATTTCCAGATAAACAGAAGCTTAGGAAATTTTCAAAAACCAAACCAAAATTACAAGAAATACTAAAGGGAGTCCTCCAGTTAGAAAATCAGTAACCTCAGATAACAACCTAAGACTAGAACACAGGACAGAGCAACCAGATATCTACCCAGACAGGGAAGTCACAAAAATGAATCAAAGCTAAAACACTGAAAACAGGGAAACAGATGTCAATATATAAAAGACAACATTAAAACAAAAAAGAGGCACTTAAAAATGTAGACATAGATTTTTCATATGGAGAGGAAGTCAAGGCAATACAAAGAAATATAAGACTGGCACAAACTTAGAAAAATACGGATAAATATTAAGGTAACCACAAAGGAAACTAACAATCATACAAGTCAAAATAAAAAAAAAACAGAAAATATAAAGACTCAGCAAACACAAAATCAACAACAATGAAAAAGATGAAAATACATAAAGAAAAACAACTCAGCACAGAAAATTAAGCAGAACAAAGAAACTGTCAACAACACAAAAGAAAAGACATCAAAATGACAGCACTAAACTCATACCTATCAATAATTATGCTGAATGTAAATGGACTAAATGCACCAATAAAGAGACAGAGGGTGGCAGATTGGATAAAAAAAACACGATCTGTCTATATGCTGCCTACAAGAGACACACCTCAGACTTACAGACACAATCTAGAACTCAAAAGATTGAAAAAAATATATCAAGCAAACAACACTCAAAAAAGAGCAAGAGTGGCAATATTAATCTCTGACAGAATAAATTTTAAAGTAAAATCCACCACAAAGGATACGAAAGGACACTATATAATGATTAAAAGGTCAATACACCAGGAAGACATTACTATAAAAAATATTTACACACCCAATGACAGGGCTCCAAAATACATAAAACAAACTCTAACAGCACTGAAAAGAGAGATAGACAGCTCCACAATAGTACTAGGAGACTTCAACACACCACTTTTGGTGAAGGACAGAACAACCAGAAAGAAGCTCAAAAAAGACACAGAAGAGCTAAATGCCACAACCAACCAACTTGATTTCACAGACATATACTGAACACTCCACCCAACAGCAGCCAGGTATACCTGCTTTTCCAATGCACATGGAACATTCTCAGAATAGACCACATATTAGTCCATAAAGCAAGACTTAACAAAATCCAAAGCATCGAAATACTACAAAACATCTTCTCTGACCATAAAGCCATAAAAGTAGAGATCAACAGCAGAAAAAGTGAGGGAAAAAAATTAAACACATGGAAACTGAACAACACTTTGCTCAAAAACTACTGAGTTATAGAAGAAGTTAAGGATGTAATAAAGAAATTCATAAAATCAAATGAGAATGAAAGCACATCCTACCAGAACCTCTGGGACACAGCAAAAGCGGTGCTCAGAGGTCAGTTTATAGCAATAAATGCACACATCCAAAAACAAGAAAGGGCCATAATCAAAACATTAACCCTACAGCTGGAACAAGTAGAAAGAGAGCAGCAAAGAAGCCCTCAGGTGCCAGAAAAAAACAAATAATAAGAATTAGAGCAAAATTAAATGAAATAGAGAATAGAAAAACAATTGAAAGAGTTAACAAGACCAAAAGCTGGTTCTTTGAAAAGAGCAACAAAATTGATTAACCATTGACCAAACTGACAAAAGAAAAGCAGGAGAGGATGTAGATAACCTGTATAACAAATGAGATGGGTGATATCACAACAGACCCAACTGAAATTAAAAGAATCATAACAGAATACTGTGAAAGGTTCTACTCTAACAAATTTGAAAACCTAGAGGAAATGGACCAATTTCTAGAAACTCACTACCTACCTAAACTAACACAAACAGAGGTAGAACAATTAAATAAACCCATAACAAAAGAAGAGATTGAAAAGGTAATTATAAAACTCCCAACAAAAAAAAAGCCATGGCCTGGATGGTCACTAGAGAATTCTATCAGACTTTCAGAGAAGAGTTAACACCACTACTACTAAGGCTATTTCCGAGCATAGAAAAGGATAGAATACTCCCAAACTCATTCTATGAAGCCAATATAACCCTGATACCAAAACCAGGTAAAGACACCAACAAAGGAAAATTACAGACCAATATCCTTCATGAACATTGATGCAAAAATCCTCAACAGAATTCTAGCCAATGGAATTCAGGAACATATCAAAAAAATAATTCACCATGATCAAGTGGGATTTATACCAGGTATGCAGGGATGGTTCAACGTTAGGAAAACAATCATTGTAATCCATCACATAAATAAAGCAAAAGACAAGAACCACATGATCTTATCAATTGATGCAGAAAAGGCATTTGACAAAGTCCAACACTCATTCATGACAAAAACTCTCAACAAAATATGAATAGAAAGGAAATTCCTCAATATAATTAAGGGCATTTATACAAAGCCAACAGCCAACATCATCCTAAATGGAGAGACTTTGAAAGCATTCCCCTTGAGAACAGGAACCAGACAAGGATGCTCTTTATCACCACTCATATTCAACATTGTGCTGGAGGTCCTAGGCAGAGCAATTAGACTAGAAAAAGAAATAAAGGGCATCCAAATTGGTAGGAAAGAAGTCAAAGTATCTCTATTTTCAGATGATATGATCTTACATACAGAAAACCCCAAAGAATCCACAAGAAAACTATTGGAACTAAGACAAGATTTTGGCAAAGTTTCAGGATACAAGGTAAGCATACAAAAATCAGTTAGATTCCTTTACACCAACAAAGAGAACCTCAAAGAGAAAAATCACCAAATCAATACTAGTTACAATAGCACCCAAGACGACAAAATACTTAGGAATAAATCTAACCAGAGACGTAAAAGACCTATACAATGAAAACTAAAAGGCACTACCGCAAAACCAAAAGAGACCTACATAAGTGGAAAAACATACCTTGCTCATGGATAGGAAGATTCAACATAGTGAAAATGTGAATTCTACCCAAAGCGATCTACAGATACAGTAAGATCCTGATCCAAATTCCAACGGCATTTTTTAATGAGATGGAGAAACAAATCACCAACTTCACATGGAAAGGGAAGAGGCCCTGAATAAGTAAAGCATTACTCAAGAAGAAGAACAAAGTGGGAGGCCTCACACTACCTGATTTTAGAAACTATTATACCACCACAATAGTGAAAACAGCCTGGTACTGATACAATAGATCCTAGACCAATGGAACAGAATTGAGAATCCAGATGTAAATTCATCCACCTATGAGCAGCTGATATTTGACCAAGGCCCAAAGTCCATTAACTGGGGAAAAGACAGTCTCTTTAAAAAATTGTGCTGGCACAACTGGATAGCCATCTGCAAAAAACTGAAACAAGACCCATACCTCACACCATGCACAAAAACTAGCTCAAAATTGATCAAAGACTTAAATATAAAATCGAAAACGATAAAGATTATGGAAGATAAAATAGGGACAGGGCTAGGAGCCCTAATACATGGCATAATCACAATATGAACAATAAGTTACAATGCACAAGGACCAGAAGAGAGACTAGATAACTGGGAGCTCCTAAAAATCAAACACTCATGCTCATCAAAACACCACCAAAAGAGTCAAAAGGCAACCTACAGACTGGGAAAAATTTTTTGGCTATGACAAATCCGATCAGCATCTAATCTCTAAAATCTACAAGATACTGCAAAACATTAACAACAAAAAGACAAATAACCCAATTAAAATATGGGCAAAGGATATGAACAGACACTTAGGCAAAGAAGATATTCAGGAGGCTAACAGACACATGAGGAAATGGTCATGATCATTAGCCATTAGAGAAATGCAGATCAAAACTACAATGAGATATCATCTCATCCCAACAAGGCTAGCATTAATCCAGAAAACACAAAATAATAAAAGCTGGAGAGGTTGTGGAGAGAATGGAACACTTACACACTGTTGGTGGGAATGTAAAATGGTACATCCACTTTGGAAATCGATTTGGTGCTTCCTTAAAAAGCTAGAAATAGAAGTACCATAGGTTCTGTTATCCTGCTCCTTAGAATATATCCTAGAGAAATAAGAGCCGTCACACTAATAGATATATTCACACCCATGTTCATTGTAGCACTGTTCACAATAGCAAAAAGATGTAAGCAACCTAGGTGCCCATCAACGGACAAAAGTATAAACAAATCATGGTATATCCAAGCAATGGCATACTACGCAACGATAAAGAACAACGATGGAGCCATGAAACATAACATGGAGGAATCTGGAGGTCACTATGCTGAGTGAATTTAGTCACTCACAGAAGGACAAATATTGCATAAGACCACTATTATAAGAACTCAAGAAAAGGTTTAAACAAAAAAGAAAACATTCTTTGATGGTTAAGAGGTAGGGAGGGAGGGTGAGGGTTATTTACCAACTATATAGTAGATAAGAATTAGGTGAAGGGAAGGACAGCACATACTACAGTGCAAGTCAGTAGTACTGGACTAAACCAAAGCTGAGAAGTTTCCTGAATACAATCAAACACTTTGAGGAACAGAGTAGCAGGGGTATGGATCTGGGGACATCAGGGGACATCTGTGTCAACTGGCATAACAAAGCTTATTAAGAAAATGTTCTGCATTCTACTTTGGTGAGTGGTGTCTGAGGTCTTAAAAGCTTCCAAGCGGCCATCTAAGACGCATCAATTGGTCCCAACCACCTGGAGTAAAAGAGAATGAAGAACACCAAAGACAAAAGGAAAGTAGTAGCCGAAGAGACGGAAAGGGCCACATAAACCAGAGGCTTCATCAGCCTGAGAGCAGAAGAACTAGATGGTGCCTAGCTACCACCAATGACCACCCTGACAGGGAACACAACAGAGAGTCCCGGATGGAGCAGGAGAAAGGTAGGTTGTAGAACTCAAATTCTAGAAAGAAGACCAGACTTACTGCTCTGACTGAGACTAGAGGAACCCCGGAAAGCATGGCCCCTGGATTCTCTATCAGCCCAGAACTAAAACAATTTTCGAGGCCAACTCTTCAGACGGGGATTGGACTGGACTGTGGGACATAAAGAGATACTCATGAGCAGTGTGTCTCTTAGCTCATATAGATACAAGAGACTAAACGGGCATTTTCTGTCGGGAGGTGAGATGGAATGGCAGAAAGGGTTAGGAGCTGGTTGAATGGACATGGGGACTCAGGGGTGGAAGGGAGGAGTGTGCTGTCACAGTATGGGGAGAGCAATTAGGGTCACATAACTATGTATGTATAAATTTTTGTATGAGAAAAAAAAGAAGCATTTTAAAAAAAAAAATTAAGGTCCCCCCCAAAAAATTCATGAGTTCTGTTATTCCTACCTCTAATTGAAAGAAATGTGGTTTAAGTTTCAAAGGTGCTTGCTGCGAGGTGATTAAAGGCAACAGGCACTTGACTCAGCAAAACAACAGCAAGTGAAATGTGGTGAAATGCACATATTTACAGATGATCCTGCAGTATTTATAATGGGAGGCTGGAGTCTCTATGGCCTTGCTCTGGCTCTGTGTGACTGCGCCATTGAGGTCAGTTCCAGGCAGCTGACTGACTTTCTATATATGGCCTGGGGAACAGCTGTTAAGTTCCAAGACAAGAGCATTTAAAACAAGTCTTAGACCTTTTAAAGTCTAATAATTAGAATAAGAAATGGCAGGACTGGGAGTATAAGATGCCATAGTCCTGACAATAGGGAAATATTTCCCAAAAAAATGATTTTGTGTCAAGTTGTAGTTATTAAAATGAAAATATTTAATTATTTTCGTGGTCTGAATAACAAGGAGAACAAAAAAATCAATGCAATAAAGTTTATAATTTTGATTATGTGACTCTCTCATTGAGCAATACTTTAGCAGAAAAGCAGATGGACTCTGATTAGGCTTATAAATATAGAAATGTATTGATCACTTGAACAAAACTCCTTGAAGTGTTCCCTGCATAAGGTCAATGCATCTTTAAAAAAGGAAAAAGAAGCCGTAGCCTGTCTTCCCAGCCTCTGACTAAGTTTGTGAAGCTGACATCTCAGTAAATTACAGAGTTGTATTGACTTCTTTATGGACTACCCACAACCAAAAACAGATCATGTTGAACAGCATTTAGAGCTATGTACAGAATCATATTTTGATTCCAGTATATGAATGCAAATTTTGTTAATGTCACAGAGCTCAAAGTAGCAGAAGGAGCTGTGGAGCAGATGCATTGGCATGAAGAAACTCGGAGATTGCAGCAAAATAGTGAATATCTTGGCTGCAACCATTTCTGGCTGATTTCACCTCAACTCTCTTGCCACTGTGTACGTAATGAACAAGATATGTTTTTATCTTCTAAGGTTCCTATTCACTCTTGCTTTTAGTGCCTCCGAAATATCTCTAAGCACACTCCCTAAACCCAAACAAGAAAATGTTCCTGCTAAACATATCACTCCAGCTTCCCCGAGGAATTATGGAATCTTGATGGAACCTCCCTAATAGCTCTTTGGAAGCTTTCTTTCTCAGATGTCTGCCTTTGGCTTGATTCCCTCTTTTCCCAGGGAAAATAAGGAAGTGTATCATTCCTGATAGTAGCCAAAAAACACTTGCAATAAAATGGTTTTTTTGTATGAAGCTTATAGAAAATATTTGTAAAAAAAAAAGCAGCAGTCTTGGTCTATAAAGATTTTTGTTAGAATATCAATTACATAAAATGTCTCAGTTATTTATTTTATGGCATAAAAATTCTAGAAACACTTTCAAGGCCAAACTAGTCCAACCGCCATTAAATAAGGTTTAAAACTAATGCTGTAATGTAATAATATGTCATAGTTCCTATTCCCAAGTCACTCAAGCATTTTTAGGCACAGGCTCATCCTGCCCATCTTAGAGCAGACGTTTTATCCAGCCCATTAGAAATGTAACTCAGCCCAATATAACCCGGGATAGATCTGAAGGGATTTATACTAGAGACGTCTCTATTTTAAAATATAAATACGGAAATCTTATGATCAACTCCGTGTTTCTAGAATCACGTGTGCACTTATTCAATTTGCTATTTCATATTTATGTCATAGAGAAGATTTAAAGCAACTATTTTGAAAACTAGGGGAGACCAGAATTATGTAGTTTAGTTTGATCAAACTGAAAGAAACTTACAAAAATATACAAGTCCCTCATTGTATCTATTTATTTTTTTGTCTCCTCAATTAATCAAAGCGAATTCTTTCCAGTGCTTACCATGTGCCAGGTAGGGGTCATGCTAAGGGCTTTGCAAGTATCATTTCTACCATCTCAAGAATCCTTTAAAATTGATAGTATTAACATTACTCCCATTTATAAATGATAAAACTGAGACCTAAAAAAGTTAATAATCCACAGCTTATAAGAAAGTGATAGAACAAGGAGTCAAATCCTGGTCTAAATCCACCTCTTACACAGTGTTGTACTGCATTTCTCTTTAGTGATGAGAAACAAAGGGGAAATGTAACAAACACAAAATCAAGGCCAAGCAAGTTAGATAAGTAAGGTTACTGATCTTCCAAAAAGTCAGACTAAACCCACTGCCATCGAGTCTGTTCCGATTCATAGTGACCCAATGTGACAGAGTGAATTGCCTCATAGGGTTTCCAAGGCTGTAAATCTTTATAGAAGCAGACTGCCACATCTTTCCCCCTCGGAGCAGCTGCTGGTAAATTTGACCCAGCAACATTTTCAGTTAGCAGACAAGCGTGTAACCACTAAGCCACAACGGCTCCTTAATCCTACTGGCAAAGAAAGAACTGAGACTGGAATTCCCAGAATCATGATCATTGATACATTTTTACTATATGAAAAAATATTAAATATGTGGGTATGCATACTGTGTATTTAATACCATCTTTTTAAAATGTGAATATTATTTATAATGCTTGCATAATTGATATTGTCATATAAAAACAATAAAGCCATATTTAATATTTTATTAATTTAATGATGAACATTGCAATTTTGCCCATTGTCGATGAAAAGGGGACTCTCCAAAACATATCTTCTGCATATCCTACCAAAAATCTTATGCAAAGCTGTTGAGAGAATTTTTAAATAATAAGTAAAGTGAGTCATTTCACAACTTAGGATGGTTTATTTTAGTGAAATAATTCAATTACTCCTCTTTTAATATCTGGCAGAGTATCAGTGCACTGAAGGCACAGGAATACATTGTATTGGTCACCATTAATTGTTTAATCAATTACTTTTGTTGACATAGAAAGGCATGTAGGATGGAAGAGGCTGACTTACTTTTGGTACCTCAGGCGATTTGTGCAGAACAAACCCGGAGGAGCTGCAGGCTGCAGAGGATAAGGTAGGATGAGAAACCCAGACTCCCAGAGAGCTGGGTAAATGCAAGGTCAGAAGCTAGGAAAGGGCTGCCAAATGGAGGAGGAAAGACACTACAGGTACTTCAGCTACTTGTTAATTTTGCCAGAGTAGTTGGCACTGAATTTCATGTGGTGCTATGGGAAAATTATTCATACAACTTCCAAAATAAATAGTAAACAATTTGGACTATGGAGCATCAAGAGTAAGAAATGACAACTTGACCTTTATTCATATTATTTTAGCTTCCTGGAAAGCCCCTCCCTCTCCCTACATCTACCTGTCAAATCCTACTCGTCAGGGTAGCCTCTTTTTGTTTGCCCATCCTAGAAAAATAGGGGCAGTAGTCTCGCCCAAAACTTAGTAAAGGTTGCTAATCTGTGGTTTCAAAAACTTGAATGCCTTCAAGGTACCAGACAGGTGACCTAAAAAGCAAAGCAGGCAGGATTACTCTGACAAAGTCCTGTGCAAACTGAAGAGCGCATCACCCATGGGCACTGTATGTTCAACAATTAGTTGAACAACTTGAGTAGGGATTTCTTCTGTAATGGACTGTGTGCTTTGTCAATTTAACAAAGGCTTCTAAGCGTGTCAGAGGAAATTCAGTCACTACACTCCACAGTGGTACTAGGATCTGGGGAGGCTCACAGGTCATTCGTTCCTACAGTAACTAGTCCTTGAGCTTATGTTTTATAGTTTTGATCTCACTTCTTCACTGTCTAGATATCCGTGTGTACCAGCTTATTTTGAACTTTTTCTTTGACCTTTCAATTTGCTGCTTCTGATTTGTTGTGACCTGAGAATCTGAACTAATTGATTTTTGGAATTTTGCATGAAGTAAAAATAGTGCTTGTGCAAGCACTCTTAGACCTGTTGTGTAAAGTGCAAGATACATTTTTAATGTAATATTTTGTAATTAAAGAATATATGTAACATCTAGGTAAATTAAAAATAACAAACATCAACCATGAACTCACTATCAAACTTGTGAGATATTAAATACCAATAATATTGATGATTTTATTTATTTGTTCTTCCCCAGTTCCATATTCTAACTTCCCTATGAGAACTAACCACTACACTGAATTCTGTGCTTGTCATTCCCTTGTTTTTTAAATAGAACTACTACCAATTTAAGTGATAAATAAGGTTTTGCTCAGTTTTCTTGTTTTTGAGGTTTAGAAAAGTATCAAACTTTGTTATCCGCTGTGAATTGCATTTTCTCTCATATTTCTCGGATTCATCCATGTTGTTTCATACAGTTGCAGTTCCTTCTTCCTATTCTTTTCAACATCCTACTGTGACTTTTGCATGATTTTTTAAATTCATACTCTTGTCAATGAATTGGTTCTAGTTTTTTAGAAACTGTGGACAATATTGCTCTGAATATTAATCTTTCCTGGTGTACATAGGCAAGAATGTCTCTAAAATGCTGTTCAAACTTTTTACTATGATCCACACCAAGAAATAGAATTTGGATCATGGCCTAGTAGATATTTAAAATAGTCTTCAGGTCCATAAATATGGTATATCTCTCCACTTACTTAAATCTTTTAAATATCTTTCAGTACTGTTTCTTTTTTTTCTGTAGAGACCATTAACCTCATCCTGTCTTTCCATTCTCTCCATAGAAGGCTCCAGTTAGAAGACAGACCTTCTCATTTATCCCTTATTTCTCTTTATATTTTTTATTTCCTTGTAGGTATGAACTATGATGTGGGTACTTTTTTCAGATCTATATTCCAATTCTCTAATAACCTTTTGGCTGTTTTGTTACGTATCCATTAACTGCAACAATTATAAATGTTCGTTCTACAATAGTACTTGGTTATTTTCCATATTAGTCTTGTAATTGTAATAGTTTCTTGTTGGTTTTTTACTTGCAGAAAACTTACTTTATTTTTCTCTAGAATATTTTATATTATTTTATTATTTATGTCTAATAATTCCATTATCTAAAGAACTTAGAGGTCTAAAGTTGATGTCTTTTAGTTTCTGCTGGCTCTCCTGAATGTTATCTTATATCCTAGATGTGTTTTTTGTGATTTTTTTTTTTTAAATTAACTATATTTGGTGAGACTAAATCTATGAGAATACTGTGGGTTTTCTTTTCTCCAGAGAGGATTTTGTTTCTGCTGAGGCTGTGGACCTGCTGTTAATCTGGGACCACCTTAATTTCTTGGGGTGTTCATCTTAATGCAGACATTTTAGATCCAACTCCCCTACCTATGGTGGTCCCAGGGCTTGGGCTCTGATCTCAGCATCCCTATAGGTAGTAGTCCCCAGGGCAATCAAATACTATCTACATCTGCCTTCTCTGGTTAACATTTATAGTTTTTGTAGTTTATGTTTTGGTTTGCTTTAACTTTTACCCTTGGAGATTTTCCTACTTGCTGTGAACTCAGCAAAATCTTTCAAAGCATGTTTTATCCAGATTTTTCTCATACTGTAGGAGGAAGGCCTTTCAGAATATCAAGTCTGCTGCCTAGTTCCCTGCCAGAAACTGAAGTTCAAGTACATGGTATTGACTGCATGGCTTCTTGATATCTACTGACTAAATAATGTCCTTCATTAGCAAAATAGAGAAGGTAATCAGCAGGATGGAAATTACAACTTGTGTGTATATATGTGAGGGAGTATGTTTGTGAATATGTATTTGATTTAGACAAATAACAGTATACGTTTGGAGAACTCAAGCTGATTAACCTTTTCATCTGGGGATTGTTCATGTATTAAAAATAAATAGAGACTGACAATTTTTATCTGCTGGATATAAAGTTGTGGGAATATTAATCAGAGTTAGATGCTGGTTTCCATTAATGAGATGTCCCTGATGCTATATGAGGTGCAATGACTTGCTTTTATATGGCTTTTCTCTCCATGGTCTTGTAACTACCACAAAATGATTGTCTGGGCCACAATCTTGCAAGGGGTTGGTCTATTTACTATGCAAATACTGGCTTGAAAATCCACCTAATAGGATTGAGCCACTTGTGATCCAACTAGGAGATTGGTCAGTTTTGCCATCCTGGTAGGCTTACCTAATGGCCAATCCCACAGAGGTTCAGGGGGGGACCATCAAGAAGAGTCTGGGCCCAGGGTCCTGAGCTGAGAACCTCCTAGACACAGAAGAGAGAAAGCTGTAACACTGAAGAGGAAGAGATGGTGGCCTTGGCAATCCATGGAAAGAGAGCTGGATGACTCCATGAGGAGGTTTACCTGCTGCTAAAGAGCTATAGGAGCCCTGGTGGTACAGTGGCTAAGAGCTTGGCTGCTAACCAAAAGGTCAGCAGTTTGAATCCACAGCTGCTCCTTGGAAACCCTATGGGGCAGTTCTACTCTGTCCTATAGGGTTTTGTGTTGGAATTGACTCTATGGTAACAGGTTTGGTTTTTGTTTTTTTTTTTCTTGCAGGGCAGAGGCCTGAGTGTGCCCCGTGCAACACTCCTCCTCCCAGGCAGCATGGTGGGAGCCATACAGGCTCTCAGGCAGTGCAGACCTGAGTAACGTGGCAGTGAGAGAGAGAGAACCACACAGGCTTGGGTAGCTTGGCAGGAGTCAGAGGACAGAAGCCTAGAGTGGCCCAGCAGCAGAGGCTCAGGAGATCCTGTGCAGAGGTCTTCCCACTTGCAAGATAAGGCCCAGAGAGGCCCAGGGGCAGAGCAGAAGCCTCGGGAGCCATGCCACCCCTCTGGGTAGCCTGGTGGTAGCCAGAGGCAGCTGTGACGTGCAGACAACATCTGACCTAAACCACAGCGGGCTGGTCTAGCAACATAAGAATGGACATTGGTAATTTGGAGAAGGGTAAGTTGTTCCCCTTCGAGAATCTGTTGTTAAGTTTTACTATTTGTTTCTATAAATAATAATAATGGCTTTCACTTTGCCAACACTGTCTCATGTGTCCAGCTTGATGAGAGATGAATGTAGCACCCGTCGAATGGTTGATGCCAGTGGCTGTACATGCCTCAGTCTTACGACCGCCTGAAAGTTTGAGGCACAGCCTGTCTGCATGTGCAATGCAGATAAGCAGACAGATCATACACACACACACAAACACACACACATATATATACATATATACTTTTGCCAATGTGTGTTCACATTAAGATGAGAAAGCAAGTTGTTGGTGAGGATGTACTGACAGTCTTTCATCCTTAATTAAGTTGACACTTTCTGTTTTTCCTTTTGACAACCACCAGGAAAAATATAAAATGTAGTGAGGTATATGCCAATGTTTTAGCATCTGAGAAAAATTTCACCTATCTGCTCATTATTTTATGACAAGGAAATAGAATAAGTTATCCAATTAACCTTAAAGTATCATGGGTCTTTCAGTGTATGTTGTATGTATCATGTTTTGATAGACTATTGCACTCTCTTCATGGCTTTGCTTTACTGTCTTGGTGAGCACTTGCACGTTTGCACATGCATCAGAATGGCTGAGCACGTTCCTGAAGGTGTCCCATGAAGCAGTGGCAGAGAAATCCTAGAGCAAAAGGTGAAAGAGACAAGGTGTACCAGAGGCACAGTGGTGTCAGATTACACTTGCCCCCAACTTCTTGCCACAGCAATGACTGGAGTGGAAGAGGACCCAGAGGAAGTGAGGAGGAGGAATTGTCCAAGACATAATTCTACCTAGAACTCTCACTTTGAACAATTAATTAAGACTCCCTACACAACAAAATTTGTCCACTGACTCCATGTCTTTTTTTTTTCCACACATGCAAGTACTCCCTAGATTGCTTTTGTCTCTGCCTTTTTGCAATTTCGGGATTATTTGAGACAATTTCAGACAGGCATGTTAAAAAACATATGGGCTTTAACCAAAGCCAAAAGAAACTGAATTATTTATATGCTTTTTAGCCAAATAATTGATTGCTTAATATATCCTGGACACAGTCAACGCCAGAGAAAATAGAACTGTTGTGTATGTCCCAAAGTCAGAGGCAGGGAACTCTTCTTAAATTACTACATTATACTTGTGCAGTTGTACACTATTGAAGTTAAAGAAATAAAAATGAGAGTAAAATCTTATTAAACCTGGAAATACTTATAAAGCATAATGTAAATTAAAAGAAATGTAAATTACTGGAGATGCTTAAAATAATAAAGCATGTTAGACAATTACTTGGGGGTAAAGTCCCTGAAAGTATTTTATTATATTAACTTCTTACAAATTCATGCTTCAGATTTTGATGATTATTCTTAATGTTAATTATTGTAAGTAGAATAATCATAAGTGAGTTTTTAATTCAACAAAAAATGACAAAATTCATAAAATGAATTAGGTTGCTGTGTATTCACTTCATTAAGATGTAATGTAGAATACTGGAATTGTCTTTTCCCCTAATCATAGAAGTAGCTATTCTACAGTGACCTCTCCGTAAAAATTCCTAAATATGCCTATGATTTTATGGCAAACGTAAATACCGTAATCAGGCTTTTGTGCTTAATCACAGAAAAGCAGAACAATTTAATTCTATGCTTGTGACATGCAATGCAGGAGATTGAACACACAGTACAGATCAAGCAGCTGGAAAGAAAATCTATGATTAAATCAAGAAATACTTCATTGAGAAAGGGCCTGGAGTGTCACCTAGGACAGAGGCTAATGGTCTTACCTGAGTCTTTTTAGCCTCCCACGCAGGCAGAAGCACTAAAGACAGACTGGGAGACAAATTGGTCTTATTTAGGCAATGTAATTGCATGCATCTTATGTCTCAGAAATTCTGCTCCCAGGCAGATATTCTGTAACCTCCACATATATTCCATAGAAATTTTCATAGACGTATGTAAGGGCGTTCATTGCAAAAATGCTTACGGTGATCAGAAATTCGAGGCAATTTGGGTGTCCACCACTGGAAAAGCCAGGAGAACAATATAATTTTTCAGCAATTCAAAGTAGTGAATTAGATGTACACATAGAACATGGATGGATCTCTTTTTTTTTTTTAAGTCAAGTTTATTGAGGTATAATTCATACATTAAAATTTACAAACCCCCTTTAAATGGACAGTTTGATTAGATTTGATAAGCCAGTACAGTCAGGTAAATACAAACATAATCAAGATATACAAGATTTCCACACTCCAGGAGTTCCCTCATGTCCCTTTGCAGTTAATTCTCTCTACTACACCCTTAACCAGACAACAACTGATTTGTTTTATGTTCCTGTAATTTTGTCTTTTCTAGAATGTTATAAAAAGGAATCATACTGTATGTAGTCTTTTTTGTCTGAATTATTTCCCTTAATAACATATGCCTTTGAGATGCATCTAATTTTTGCATGTATCACAAGTTCTTTGTATTTCTGAGTAGTATTCCATTATATGGCAGAGCCAAAAAATTGTGTTTATCCTTTCACCAGTTGGATTGTTTGTAGATCTGGGATATTTTGAATAAATTACTATGAACATTTGCACACAGATATTTGTGTGAAATTTGGAGCCCTGGTGGCTCAAACAGTTAAGTGCTTGGCTGCTAACCAAAAGTTTGGTGGTTGGAACCCACACAGTGACTCCACGGGAGAAAGACCTGGTGATCTACTTTCGTAAAGATTATAGCCAAAAAACCCTATGGGGCAGTTCTACTTAGTCACATGGGATCGCTGTAAGTGCAAATCAGCTTGACAGCACCTACCAACGTTTGTGCGAACATATGTTTTCCTTTCTATTGGGTGAACACCTGGGAGTGGAATTGCTGGGCTTTGTGGAAAGTGTATAATTAACTTTATAAAAAATTGTCAACTAATTTCTAGAGTGATACTCCATTTTATATCTTCCTCTAGCAATGTATAGAAGTCCCAGTTACTTTACATTTACGCAATCACTTCCTAATGTCAGGCTTTTTAGTTTTAGCCATTCTAACAGGTATTTATTGGTTTTGCATTGTGGATTTAATTTTTATTTTCCTAATAATGCATTTGAGTATCATTTTTATGTGTTTATTAGTCATTTGCTTATTTTCTGTGTTGAAATGTCTCATCAAATATTTTGCTTTTTTTTTATTCGGTAGTTTGTATTCTTATATTGAGTTGTTGGGGTTCCTTTTAGAATGTGGATCTGTTCTTCATTACTATGTGTTTTGCAAACATATTCTTCTAATCTTGACTTGGCTTTACATTTTCTAACAGTGTTTGATAGCAGATATTTTAAATTTTGATGTAATTCGGTGTACTAATCTTTTTTTATTTCATGGTTTATGCTCTTGATACCATATCTAAGAAATCTTTTTGTGTCAAAATTTTTTTTTTGTTTTCTTCTACACATTTTATAATTTCATGACTTCAATTTATGTCTATGATTTTTTCTCAGTTAACTTTTTGTGTATGATAATAGGTAAGTATTAACATTAATTTTTTTTGCACTACAATGTTTCAGAACCATGTTGAAAATAATATCTTTTCATTTACTTGATTTTTCTAACAATGTTTTATAGCTTTCAGTGACAGGTCTTGTATGTATTTTGTTTAATTTATCCCTAAATATATCAAGCTTTTTAATGGAATAAATATTTTAAAGGTATTATTTTTAAAATTTAAAGTTATATATATATAGAATTTATATAGAAATGCAATTGATTTTTGTTTCTGGACTTGTATCTTGTGACTTTGCTAAACACACTTATCAGTTCAAGCAGATTTTTTATAGCTTTCTCAGGATTTTTGATATAGATGATAATATTGTGTTCAAACTAAGACAGTTTTATTTCTCCCTTTCCAACCTATATGCCCTATATTTATTTCACTTTTTATTAAGTTCTCTAGACTTACAGTACAAGGAAAAAGAAAGGCAGTAAGTGTGGATATCTTTGTCTTATTTCATGCCATAAGGATAAAACATTCTACCTTTCACCATTAAGTGTAATATTTACTGTGGGTTTTTCAAAGATGCTGTTTATTAGTTTGAGAAAGCTTGTAATTTGCTGATAATTGGTATCATGAATGTGTTTTAATTTTTTCCAATGTTTTTTCTATGTCTATTGAAACAAGTATATGTTTTTGTCATCTGTTGTAGCCTGTAGTTACTGGCGAATTATACTGATTGACCTTCAATATTGAAAAATACTTGCATTCCTGGATGCACCCACTAATGTATTACTGTTTTTATATATTGCTGGATATGATTTGCTAACATTGTGTTAAAGATTTTGAGCCTATGTTAATAAGTAATGTTAACCTATGGTTTTCTTTTCCCATAATGTCCTTGTTTTTAGTATTGGGGAAGTATGATTTCATAAGATATGGTGGAAAAAATTACTTAATCTTCTGTTTTATAGAAGAGTGAGTATAGAATTGGTATTATTTATTCCTAAAGTATTTGGTAGAATTTATCACAAAGCCATCAGGGCCTAGAGCTTTATTTTTTAGGAACTATATGCTTAATTTCTTTAACAGATATTTGGCTATTCAGCTTATACAGTTCTTGAGTGAGCTTGGGTAGTGTGTGTCTTCCAAGGAATTACCTATTTCATCCAAGTTACAGAATGTATTACAGTCTGTACAATAAATTTGTTTATATTATGTCCTTATTATTCCCTTAATTTTTGTGGAAGATGTAATGATCTCCTCACTTTCCTGCTCTATTTTCTCTTACTATTTTTCTTGGTCAGTCTGCCCAGAGTTCTATCGATTTCATTGATCTTTTAAATAAAATCTCCACCAATAGCTTATTAGTTATATCTCTTTTTGTTTTTGTAGTGGTTGCTCTAAGGTTTACACTAACTCCCCAAAAATCCAAACCCATTGCTGTTGAGTCATTTCTGACTCATGGCAACCCTACACGACAGAGTAGAACTTCCCCATAGGGTTTCCAAGGCTGTAAATCTTTACAGAAGCAGACAGCCACGTCTTTCTCCCGCCGAGCAACTGACTGACTTTTTCATTAGTAGCCAAGTGCTTTAATCACTGTGCAACCAGGGCTCCTTAAGATTTACATTATATATCTTTAACTCATGACAGTTTCTTCAAATAATACTTTACTACTTCACAAATAGTATAAGACCTTACAACAGTGTACTTCCATTTTCTCCCTGCCATCCTTTGTACTGTTGTTTTTGTACATTTTTCTTCTACATATATTGTAACCTACAAAATATGTTGTTATTATTTTAATTTACAAGTACATTTGTCTTTTAAAAAATTTAAAGGAAAATATAGTTGACATTTTCTTAATTTTAATATACCTATCACTTCATTTTTTTGTGTACTTAAATTTATCTTTATCATACTCTTGCTGATTAAATAACTTTCTTTAACATTTAGAGTTTTGGAACTGAATGTGTTTTTCTCTCAGTACCGTATGTCACTCCATTGTCTTCTTGTCTGCGTACTTTCTGATGAGCTATCTGATGTCATTGTTATCTTTGTTTCTCTGCATGTAAGGTGTTTCCAGCTCTGGCAACCTTCAATCATTTTTAGTCTTTGGTTTTCAGTATTTTGACTGTGATGTAACCATATGTATTAGTCTTCAATTTATTCTGTTTTGAGTTCTCTATATTTCTCAGTCCTGCAGTTTATTGTCTTCCATTAATTTTTGGAATCTTTTACCCATTATCTTTTGAAACAGTTCTACCACTTCTCTCTCTTTCTCTCCCACCTTTCCTTTCCTTCTTCCCTATTATTTACCAATTAAACAGATGTTAGGCTATTTGTTAACGGTCTTGGGTATTGTTTTATTTTTTTCCACTCTTTTTTATATCTGTATTTTAGCTTGGGAAATTTTCATTGACCTATATCAATTTACTAATTACTTTCACTAATGCATCCAGTCTACTAATAATCCCAATAAAAAAATTCTTCAACTTTGATATCATTTTTTTTAATTGGTTATTTCTTTTGACACCTTTTCATTGTTTCTAACTCTCTGCTAAGATTCACCATGTGTTCATCTATGTTGCTTACTGTTTACACAAAATTCATTAACATATTAATTGTAGTGTTTTTTTTTTTAAGTTCCTGTTAAATAATTTCAGTATATGGATCATCTCTGAGTCTGGTTCTGTTTATCCTTTTATCTCTTAATGGAGGGTCATTTTGTAACACATTTTTATGTCTTTTGTAATTTTCCCCCTCAATTCTGGACATTATGTATAAAAGAATAATAGAGACTAAGTAAATAGGAGCCCCGGTAGAGCAGTGGGTACGAGCTACTGCTGCTAACCAAAAGGTTGGCAGTTCGAATCCACCAGCTACTCTTTGGAAACCTGATAGGCAGTTCTACTCTATCCTATAGGGAAGGTATGAGTTGGAATCAACTCAATGGCAATAGGTTTTTTTTTAAAGTAAATAGTATCCACTTCTAGAAGTGGGTATGCTTCTGCTTCTGTTAGGTTATTTTGGGGGGGGGGGTGAGACAATCTAGTCACTAGTTTCTGTGACCCTGAACATCGTGGGTTGAGGGAGGCTAGTTCTCAGAATTGTGGCCCCTCCTCCCAAGACAGCCAAACTCTGTCTTCTGTATGTGAGCGGTCTTGCCCAAGAGTTGTGAGCACAAGCAAATTTCTTGCTTTTTTTCCCCCAGTGACAACAGCACTCTGCTTTGTATGTATGTCGAATGCTGAAAATAAGAGGGTTGCTTTTCCTTCCCCAGAAGCAGTCAACCTTTGTCTGATACAAGAAAAAGGGGAAGAAGACAGCTTTTATTTTCCCTTCTTCATTGGCAACTCACCTTTTCCTAAGACCAATGACAGGAGGGTGTCCTGTCCACTACCTGGAGGAAGACAGCTTTTGCTTTGTATGAGAGAAGTGTTTCAGTCACTTGTGGGTTTCATGCCTGTTCCATGTTAGCAACTGATCATCACCTTCATGCTTACACCAACAACTGAGGCTTTCTCAGGCCTCTTTCCTGTCTCAAATTTTTCTCATAGACACTTGATGGAAATTTATGAGACAGGCCTGGCAAGGGGGTGGGAACTGCTTTTGTGTCTGGAACCCCACACAGAGATTTTTGCATGTTATACTAGCTTACACTGTTGATCCATGGGTTTGCTAAAATTTCACTTATTTATTTTCTCCTTCTCACTTTAATAGGTGCCAGCTCTTTTGTGCTTTGCCAGGGCGAAACAGTTTTTGTGTCTTGTTATTTCTTAGAAGAATTTGTCAAAATTTGAAGTTAAGTTCACTTCCTTACCTTGATACCTCAGCTCTCTGATGGGCTAAAAAACAAACAAACAAATAAAAAACAAACCAAAAAACCCACTTTTTTTTTTTTTGGAGATTTAAAAAAAAATTTTGTTATTGTTAGGGTGGGAGCAATGTTCTCCTGTGACTGTCTATATTCTAAGCAGAAGCAAAACTCTAGATGGATCCTAAAGTATAATCCTTAGTGAAAAAATAGGAACTTTAATGAGATACATAACATTATGAGCAAGTAAATTAAAATATATGCACATGATATAATACACATCTTATAAAAACTTTCAAATACTCAAACACATTTAATACACTGAAATTGTTGCCTCGGGATGAAGGAAATGAAAGTGGAATATAGAGGGACAAGTGAATGAAGTAAAGAATGAATAAGAAAGAAAAGAGGAAACTTGAATTAAACAAAACTGATAATGTGCAATAAATTGAGGAGTATGGTAGACTTACCAGTACCTGAGATCCATAAACTATTAACAAACAAACAAATATAAAGCAAATCTTACAACAAGGCATTATCTTGTTCCACTTGCATTGCAAATAAATTGTTACTGTATATGCATATCATCTTTATTGCAATTAGAATCCGTACTGTATTTGGTTACCATTTTAATAAAATTAAATATCTCTGAAACATACTATTTGATTGATTGTGTTACTTAATTATAATAAGATTTTATTGTCTGACTTTATGTAGCTCATTGGATGAAGTCCAGTTATTTGTACAATTTTGATTAACTTAATAGACCGTAATGAGAACGTACATCAAGTGGAAAATATTGATGTAATCGTGATTTCTTTTCTAGAAATAATTTGTTATATTTATTCATTTAACATAAAGACAGTAGATAATATGAAGTAGGTAGGCTATTAACCATTAAGGGATCTTGGGTGAGCTATTTTACCTGTTGTGTATCTGTTTTCATCAGTATTATGAGAGTATTGTATTTACGGTCATTTCCATATTTAACAATAAGGAAAGCCAAGAAGGAGAATGGCTGGATGAACCTGAAACAGTTTGGATAAGATACTAGGAGAGTACAACCTAAAACAGGACACCTTGATAAGGAAAAAAGAGAGAGACCTTTGAAAGCTGAGATTCATGGAGGTAATTCAAAGTAACCAAACTAATTTATCTGATAGAAGATCGGAAGGCTATAGTATTTGTCAGAGTAAGGTGTAGTTAGAATCGAAAAAGACGTAGAAGCAATTTCACTGATGGCCTCTACAGAGGCCAATATAAGGTCTTGAGTACCAATACCAGTTGCCATCGAGTCGATTCTGACTCATAGCAACCCCATGTGTGTCAGAGTAGAACTGTGCTCCATAGCGTTTTCAATCGCTGATTTTTTGGAAGTAGATTACCAGACCTTTCTTCCAATTCTTGGGTAGCAATGAAGAAGTCTTAAAATTCCACTCTTGTGTGCCTGGGCATCTACTTCTGTATGACTTTTGTTGGCTCTGCAGGTTTAGAAATCTGAGAGTTCTACCCAAACCACTGTGAGAATGCTGAATAAGATTTCAATTTCCCCTCTAACTTAGCTTGGTTTTTCACCAAAAGTAGAGTCTGAAATAAGGATTTGCATATAGATGGTTTATTTAGGAGATGATGGGAGATTAATATAGGGTGCCTAAGTGAGACACCACAGAAAGTGAACAGGGAAAGAAGAAAAATCCATACAGAGTGTGTATTGTATTCATCATCAAGCATGGGCAGTGGAGTTTTGATCCCCTTAGGACTTCCTGGGGAGTAAATGAATGCTTCTCAAATTGTCCACAAAAGATCTCCCAGGAGAAGCTCTTTTCCTCTGTTTTTGAGGACTTGCCTGGGTGAATAGGCAGATTCTGTCTTGTATTTCTGAGTTGTGCTTATATGAATGCCAGGTGGTCTCTTACCAGAGCTCCATATCAGGGCACTGGAAAAGCCATGGATGAAAACAAAGAACACATGAACATGTTTGTGCCAAGGTGCTGTCAGCATAAAGTATTAAATCCTCCAAGAAACTGCTTACAAAATTAGATGAGGTGGAGAAGATGTGGGGAAGAGTACAAAAGGGTCTGCACTGGACTCCTGAAGCTTTGGCAAGGCAGGTAAGCTGTTCAAGTCCCTCTAGCTGGGATTTGAGAGATCGTCTCCTTTAAGATGCACAGAATTTTCTTATTGTTTTCTCCTGTCCAGACTCAAGACTACAGTTAAATCTCAGAGCCATCGGCTGAGCTTTGTCTAATTTATCATCATGCTCAAGGGTCGGCACAGGGTGTTCCTGAGCATATTTTCTAATATGTTTTATTTCTGTTTCATGGACAAACTAATATATTTTCAGTGTGGGGTTTAGGTAGGGCAACAATAATTCTAAGGTAAGAATGCTTTGAAGTAAGAAACTATACTTTTCTTCATATATACTTCAGGAATCATTTTCCTCTGCTCTCCTCACTCTGTTGGCAGAAGTTTTCTGTGCCTTTGAGTAGCTTTCCAAGTGTGTTGCATCATTTAACGCTTGCTTTCTCAAAGTTCCAATAGCCCCCAAACCATAGTACACTTGTAGTAGAATGCTTAGTGTGCTGGTTTTCAACTAAACAGAATGAGGATTTTAAATTTTCAGTTTGCTTTGTATTCACCTCACTCACCTTCACAATATGAAAACAAGGCAAAGCAGTAAAAACATTTATTTCCTCTTCAGTAAAGATATGTCTTGGAATTTAGTATTAGTTGTTGAAAGAGACTTCCGTCTCTAGGTGGATGATAAATTGATGAAAGAAAGGAAAAGTATTAGAGTGCCCACAAAAAAAGAATTTTTCAAAATTACTGTATTATTCTTTTTGATATGATTAGAAAAGTGAAAAAAAGTCATTGAGAAAAGGTAATAGGATGTAATTTTCAACAAAAGAAAGGTTAGGGACAAACTTTTAAGAAAGAAGCGATAATTTTGGCATCAGTAAGAAAGATGTCAGTGGGTGACTATGAGGAGAATGGAGGTTAAAATGGTAATAGAAAAAGATAGAGGAAGTCTGCTGAAAGGTGAGAATTGGATCATAGAACTCTGAGAAAAATGGAAGTCTAAAATCCATCTTTAAGAGTAAAATAAAAACAATTCCAATTCCAACTTCTAACTCAAATTTTTTAAATAATTGAAATGTGTGATACAGAATATTAAAAACAGTAAATGTCATATATCCATATAGTCCATATAGTATATAGTTTTATGTTTCACAGGAGCCTTACATTGCCAGAAATATTTTTATTTATTTTTTTCATAATTATTTACGCTATACAGTTTGTCCTCAGTATGAAATCAAATATCATTTCACTATTTTTGGGTAGCCCTTTGTAAAATGATTATTCCATGAACTAATCAAAATGTAAAACTGACATTTGAAATAGCTATTCACCTTTTGGCATTATTTACTGTGAAATTTGAAGAAATGAAATATTCAACCACTCCTTGCCCCCACTGTTCTTGCTTAGCCACAAAGCATAGGAAACACCCAACTAGGTGGGATGACATTGCCTCTGTTTAATTCCTTGTCCTTTAGCATCTTACACAAGTAAGTCTCCAACATACCAATGAGCTTTTCTAACCCAAACTCTTGTTAAGTTGCTCTTTTGAAAATCAGGAATGCAGTTTCCTATAGAAAAAATATGAATTATTTATAATTATATTGTAAATTATATAAAAAATATTATAAGTATGGACTAAAAGTACCTAGAATTACTATTAAAGTAGTATTAGTCCACATTTAGCATAACTATTAATTGTGATAGACTTGAATTATTCCAATTTTTCATCTGTATTTTCCATGAATTTGTCTATTTTTTCTTCATGCTTGTCAGCTTTTTGCCTCAGCTTTTGGAGAATTCTGAGTATTAGAGATTTGAATTCCCTATCAGGTAGCTCTAGTGCATTTTCTTTCACTGGAGAGTCATCTGCTGTTTTATTTTGGACGCCTACTGGAACCATTCTGTCCTGTTTTTGTAAATGTTTTGGTATTGTCTGCTGTGTTGGGGGCATTCAGTAGTTATTTTTCTCATTTATTGGTTGTAGATTTGTTTGTTTCGTCCCCTTTTTTAAAAAAAAAAAAAATTTGACTATGTCTGAGCAGACGGACTGTGAGTTCTTCGTTGTTTGCTCGTCTGCGGGCACAATGCTTTTTGCCTCCTTCTCCAATTGGAAGGGTCACTCACTCAGATATGGTACGGCAGGGCAGGTCTAGCTGAAGAGGAGTTACCGGGATGGGTTGTTTGTGGCACTTACTACAGCCACTAGAGCGGGTCGTGCAGGGCAGGTTCCAGTAGGCTGTGCCTGTGCTGCTCGGTGGTGTGATGTCAAGCACATGGTGCAGGTAGGCAGGATGCAGCGGGGAGATTGTTATGTGTGGAGCGGTTGTTTTGTCTCCTGCTGGACACTCCGTGAGGCTGCTTTCTCGTACCCTGTTTGCTGGTCTCTGATAGGAGTCCAAGATGGGAGATCCGCACTGCGTTAGCTGGTAGAGGACCTCTGCATGAATCTCTCCTCGCTCTCTGTTCTCTGTCAGTTTTCTCACTCCATTTGGTGCTTGGCTGAGTTCTTTATCTCTTCATTTGATGTTTTAGGGTTTCAGGATTGTTGTATTCTCTGTTCTGCTTAGTTTTTCGGATCTTTGCTGTGGAGGGACGGCGTGGTGCTTCTGCCTAGAGTGCCATTTTGCCAGAACTCCCTAATTGTGATAGTCTTATTGTAAAGTCTTGAATTGGCTTTGAGGATGGGGTGAGGAGGGACAGGCAGTCAAGCAGAAAAAGGAGGAAGAGATACTCTTCCTCTCATGAATTCAGAGAGCCCTGGTGGTACAGTGGTTAACAGCTATGGCTGCTGACCAAAATGGTCTGCAGTTGGATTCTACCAGCTGCTCCTTGGAAACCTTGTGGGGCAATTCTTCTCTGTCCTGTAGAGTTAGAATCAACTCAACCACAACAGGTTTGGTTTTGGTTTATGGATTCAGAGTTAATCCCAGCAAAAATTTTGAACTAACGAATTGGAAATGAAGATATTTCTTTCTTGACTTTTCAGTTCAGTGTCCCATGCCCTATGTCTCCCTCAGTGTCATCTCCCCAGGTCTCAAAAAGTCCTCAGCTTGTGTTAGGAAAGAAACCATTTAATTCAGTCTAATTTGTTTTGTTACCCCCTCTTTAATCTTAACAAGGGTTAAAAAGGGATACTTGCTCATCAAAAGATTCTGTGTCTAGTGACATTTCAGGAAGTGTAATGAATGAAGTGCAAACATTCTGTGGCACAGAGGGAGACCTGTGTCAGGCAGCTCTGTTGATGGTCACACTTGAACAGACCACATCAAGCATCAGTTCAAATCCATGTTACTTCTTACCGAGGCAGTTCTCTTTGATATACTCCTCCTTCTCCTTGAGGACAGAGTTCAGTGCCACCTTACCAGGCAAAACGTCACAGTTTTCTGAGCTCCCAAAGCACCTAGCTATTACCCAACTAAACCACTGTTCTTTATATTCAGTAAAGGAGAAGGAGAAGGAGAGGGAGTGGAAGGAGTTGAAGAAGGAGGAGAAGGAGAAGAGAAGGAAAATAGAAAAAAGCTCTCTCATTCTCTGAGTTCTCTGTCTCTCTGTTTGCCCCAGTAGCTTGTAATGCACTACTGGTATTTTTCTGCCTACTTCTAATGAATTTCTATTTTTATAAAGACTAATATTTAGAGATTCAAGTTGTTAAAATAGTAATTTAAACCTCATCTATAAACTTTTCTGATTAAATAAACAAATCATTACCTACAAAAACCCCCTCTCTCTCAGTGAGTCTGTTCCCTTCATACTTTGCATTCTATTTACTTCTTTGTTTTTAGTACCTCTCACGGTATCTATAGCTTGATTTATATCTTATGGAAGAAGTGACTAAGAATGATTTGAGTATATGTCTTTACAGAAGAATTCCTACTCCTCTACTTTTCCTCAAAACAATCAGACAATTTATGAGATCGGTGATTAGACTTACATTTAGCAACATAGAAACACATTCCTTACTGTTATAAAATTCATTATTTCTCTCACCTCTTCCATCTCACCATATTTTCACAGTAATGTCAGCCAGGAGACAGTCGGGCCAAAGGTCAGCTTCAGGAGAAGTGGACAGGGGCATACACTGATTGTGAAAGATGTTTCATAAAGATACATGTTGTTACGTGCTGTTGAGTCAGTTCCAACTCACAGCGACCCTATGTACACCGGAATGAAACACTGCCCAGTCCTGCACCATCCTTACAATCTTTATGCTTGAGCCCATTGTTGCAGCCACTGTGTCAATCTGTTGCATTGAAGGTCTTCCTCTTTTTCACTGACCCTCTACTTTACCAAGCATGATGTCCTTCTCCAGGAACTAGGCCCTCCTGATAACATGTCCATAGTACATGAGACAAAGTCTAGCTATCTTTGCTGCTAAGGAGCATTATGACTGTACTTCCTCCAAGAGAGATTTGTGCATAAGTGTGTATATGTATATATATATATAGAGAGAGAGAAAGAAATACAGATATAATATTTATATTTAAATTATATCCGTAGTACATTAAACTAAATATATTTTATTATTTCATTTGAACATTAAATACCCCATGTATATAAGGTTTACTCATAGCAGGAACTAATATGCTAATATTCTGGCTTACTTAATACCGAAACATCATTTCTTAAAGGAATTCCACTATACTTGCCCAAATTTTAAAGGTTCCACTTTCACATATTATTGTGGTTATTTGCTTATTCATCATCTTTTATATTAGAGTATGAACTTCTAGAGGACATAAGTAATTTTTATCATCTTTGCACTTTGCAGTACTTAGCAAAGTTCTTAGTGTAAGACAGGTGTTCAATAAATATTGAATGACTGACTGGAAATTGTCCAAAGTTTCTGCTTTCTGTAGAATTTTTTATCCTTTACTTTTGACTTCAAAGATCCTTTAATAGTTTTTGCTGTTAAATTATTAATTTAATTAAACAGAAGCTCTTTCAGAGCCGCAAAAAAGGGTCTCTTCTATAGATACAAGGTTGGCAAGAGCAATCACTTGAAAATAATTGTAATGGGGTGTGCCCCCTGATGTTGCCCTGAACCTCTGAACCTCATCTTTTATTTAGTAGGAGTGTTCCTAAATGAATAATATTTTATAATTCTTATCTTAATTGCATCAAAGAAACTCAAAGAACTCCTGAGATACACCATTTTTAAAAAGCAAATGATCATGTCTTTATCTACAGTCTGCTTTTTGCAATATATGTATATTGTGGAAATATATGTTGTATATCAGGTTTTCTTAACTCTATATACACTTACTGATCAGTAAGCACCTTCATAAAATATTTCTTTACTACTTAGAAGTCCAGATTACAGATGCACAAGAATTTCTAAATGACCCTTAATTAATTGAAAATAAATTTCTTAAATGGTTTTACTTAAGATTTACTTTTTTCCTCCCATCTTCTTATAAAACATATCATTGTGTAGCTCAAAGGAAGAGATGGATAACTACAGAAAAAAAAAGTTTTTGATTTAGCATTCAAGAAAGAATACTGGTTCAGTTGAGATTTCTGGGCTGGTAGAAAGAGCTGTCTCTGCTTGCCAGAGACAAATAGCTTCATCACCCCTGCAGTTAGTACAAAGATCTCACCTAAGGCAGGTAGATCAGAAGTTGACACTGATTCTCCACCCCCCACCCTTGCCCGCCCCCATCCCTCATGCCCAGAGTCAGCTGTCAGGATAGTCTATAAAAGGAAGCACAGTCCATGACCTGGAAGAAATGGATCACATACAGAAGGAATTGCACTACTTGGCTAATATACACTAGCAGGACCTGGAGGACCATGTGTGGGAGGGGATCTTGGATTGTGAAGCAGAGGGCAGGATATTACTCTGGATAAGATGTAACTAATTGAGATGGTAACTTAGATAATTAACTGTGACATATTTACCTATGACTCTGGATTTAATTTTCAAGGACACCTGGAGCTGGACCTAATACACTATTGGTTAAAGTTAAAAACTGTTAGTTACAAATTAAAGCTTGAACTGAATAACAGTCTTCAGGAAAAGAGGCAAAGATGCTGGAAGTTCCTTTTCCTGGGATTGCTGAAGGAGTCAGAAGGCTCAGGTAGGTGGGATGCTAGGATGGATTTACCATGTAAGAGCTGAGAACACATCATCAGACTCTGTGACTCCAGAACAGGGAGAAATACACTTAGTCATTTACTTCTTTTGAAAGGAAAAGTGACTCAAGGTGTAGATTGTTGTTACTAGGTGCCGTAAGTAGGTTCTAACTCATAGTGACTCCATGTACAACAGAAGGAAACTCTGCTTGATCCTGCGCCATCCTCACAATCATTCTTATGCTTGAGCCCATTGTTGAAGCCACTGGGTCAGTCCATCTCTTTGAGGGTCTTTTTCACAGACTCTCTGCTTTACCAAGCATGATGTCCTTCTCCAGGGACTGGCGCCTCCTAATAACATGCCCAAAGTACAAGAGATGAAGTCTTGCCATCCTTGCTTCTAAGGAGCATTCTGACTGTACTTCTTCCAAGACAGATTTGTTTGTTCTTCTAGCAGTCCATGGTATATTTGACATTCTTCGCCAACACCATAATTCAAAGACATCAATTCTTCTTGGGTCTTCCTTATTCATTGTCCAGCTTTTGCATGCATATGAGGCGACTAAAAATACTATGGCTTGGGTTACACATACTTTAGTCCTTAAAGCAATAGCTTTGCTTTTCAACAATTTAAAGAGGTCTTTTGCAGCAGATTTGCCCAATGCAATGCATCTTTTGATCTCTTGACTGCTACTTTCATGGACATTGATTGTGGAGCCAAGTAAAATGAAATCATTGACATGTTCCAAGGTGTAGATAATACATGTGAGTCAAAATTGACTTGATGGCAATGGATTTGGGTTTTTTTTTTTTTTTTTTTTTGGTTTATATAGTATTCAAAAAAAAAAAAAAAAAAGCTGCTGTCAAGTTGATTCCAACTCATAGTGACCCTACTGGACAGAGTAGAACTACCTTATAGAGTTTCTAAGACTGTAATCTTTACAGAAGCAGACTGCCATATCTTTCTCCTGTGGAGTGGCTAGTGTGTTCAAACCATCAATCTTTCAGTTAGCAGCCAAGTGCTTAAGCACTGCACCACCAGGGCTCTTTATATATAGTATATATATTACATATTGTATGTATATATATATATATATATATATATACACACACATACAACCCATTGCAGTCGAGTTGATTCTGACTCATAACAACCCTACATGTTTCTGGGGCCCAATAACTTGAATTAAAATCCAAGAACCCATGGGTAGAAGTAGGATAGGCCTCTTACCACCAGTTACAGTGACACGTTTGTTGAATTTGTGTTTCCCCCTCTGCAACCTTGAGCTCTGCTAGTGGAGAAGGCTTCCAACAGGGTTCAAAGTAAAGATTACATTGAACTTTGATCTGCAACTTTCATTTCTTTTTACTTTAGGATATTCATACCACTGGGCAAGCAGTCAAAGAAAGGAATTACTATGCTGATGGGGTAATCAGCTCAAATGACCATGAAGACACAGAGTTTATGAAACACAACAGAGGCAGGTAGGAGTATGAGTGAAGCCAGAGAATTTACTTCGGTGTCTCCTAGTACTTCTGTGCCCAGTGTAACAAGAAATGGCAATTACTTCTGCAAACATGGTTAGAAAGTATGAAGGAAATTAAGGGTTCAGACTCCTTAGGTATAGATCACCCCATGAGACAAATAACTCCAACTAAACTGCTGTAGAAGGTAAAGAGAATCTAGAATAGATGGTGGAAGAAGATGATTAATATGAATTATAGCTTTGGGACCAGTTGCAGCAACAAGGGTAGTGGCTTGTTTTACAAATCTTCTTAAGTCTTTTAAAAAATTGTCTCACCAGACCTTGAAGGGGATTTCGTGTCTGATTGGATTAGTATTCCTACTCTTAGGAAGAAGTGAGTACATCTTGTTCTCACAGAAAAACAGAGGCCCCATATTGTAGTAAAGGAGCTTGGATGGTGTAAGCGTTTTGGAATCAGCTGCTAATCAAAAGGTTGGAGGTTCAAACCACCCGAATGGCTTCATGGATGAAAGGCCTGGCAATCTGCTTCTGTCATAATTACAGTCAAGAAGACTGCTATGGACAAGACTAAGGGGGCACAACAGTCCAGGGACAAGGACTAGAAGGCAGGAGGGGACAGGAAAGCTGGTAATAGGGAACCCAGGGTTGAGAAGAAACAGTGTTGACATATCGTGGGGTTGTTAACCATTGCCATAAAATGACATGTGTACTAACTGTTTAATGAGAATCTATTTGTTCTGTAAACCTTCATCTAAAGTACAATTAAAAAAAGAAAAGAAAAGAAAAGAAAGGTGTTACGGAGCAATTCTACTCTGTAACACATGAGCTCACCATGAGTTGGGGGCCACTTTGACAGTAGCTAACACAACATACTGTGGTATGGAAGCAGGATGTAATCGAGAGCAGGAGCAGATATGAGCGGTGCAATGGACTATATAGAATCTCTTTTACGTAGTGGTTCTCAAACGTGTGGTCTGGGACCAGCTATATCAGTATTACCTGTGAACTTGTTAAAAATGCAAATTCTTTAACTTCCCCAGCCCTACTGAACTCTAGGGGTGGCGTTCAGCAATCTGTGTTTAACAAGCCTTCTAGTTGATTCTAATGCCTGCAACAATTTGAGAGCCTCTTATGTATTATTTCAGATCCTTTTAATCTGTTTTTGTCATCTGCTCTTCATGGGTTTCAACAGACTTCTCAAAGGTGCAACCTGACAGTGCCTTGCCTCATGCTTGTGCTCTGCAACTCTTGCCTCCTTCTCTCGGGCTGCTCTTTGGATACCAAAGTCATAAAGTGCTATAGGATTCACCTCAGCATTTATGCATGTACAGTCTTGAACTATGGGTAATTGTCAACTTCCCTAAAGAAATCTTTGAAAATTGGGAGATAGGCACTCGTTGTTAGGTGCCATCGAGTAGATTCCAGCTCATAGCGACCCGATGTACAACAGAACAAAACACTGCCCAGTCCTGCTGCATCCTCACAATTGTTGTTATACTTGAGCCCCTTGTTGAAGCCACTGTGTTAATCCGTCTTGTTAAGGGTCTTCCTCTTTTTCTCTGACCCTCTACTTTACCAAGCATATGTCCTTCTTCAGAGACTGGTCCGTCCTGATAACATGTCCAAAGTACATGAGACGAAATCTTGCCATCCTTGCTTCTGAGGAACATTCTGGCTGTACTTCTTCCAAGACAGTTTTGTTCATTCTTCTGGCAGTCCATGGTATATTCAGTATTCTTTTCCAACACAATAATTCAAAGGCATCAACTCTTCTTTGGTCTTTCTTATTCATTGTCCAGCTTTCACATGCATATAAGGCAATTGAAAACGCCATGGATTGGTTCAGGCACACCTTAATCCTTAGAGTAACATCTTTGCTTTTTAAAACTTTGAAGAGGTTTTTTGCAGCAGATTTGCCCAATGCAATGTGTCATTTGATTTCTTGACTGCTGCTTCTATGGGTGATGACTGTGGATCCAAGTAAAATGAAATCCTTGATAACTTTAATCTTTTCTCCGCTTATCATGATGTTGTTTATTGGTCCAGTTGTGAGGATTTTTGTTTTCTTTATGTTGAAGTGTAATCCATACTAAAGGCTGAAGTCTTTGATCTTTACCAATAATTGCTTCAAATCCTCTTCACTAGAAGATAGGCACTTTACTAGAGGATGGGCACTAAAGGATATATTTTTGTCACTTTATCCCTCTGGATAGACTATTTCGAGATGTAGTTTATACGGTTTCTTAAAGAACAGTTCCATGAGATCAAGTAATCAATACACACCAGCTCAATAACATGTTCTTGTAATTCACCCTAATTTTTAACTCTTCTTCACTCCCTTTCTCCATCAGGCCATCTCTCTGGTATTGCATTCCCTAAAACAGTTGTAACACATAAGACGTTGCTTTGCGCTTTAATTTCTGGGGAACCCAAGCTAAGGCAAAAGACCCCAGCACATAGTTTCATTGCAGTATCACTGCTGCAGGGCTGATACCTACTTTCTACATAGAAAATAAGATGCAAAATTAGGATTTTTTTGTGATAAAATATTGTAATAAAATTTTTCTCACATTTAACATATTAAATGATAAAGCAAACACCTGATAACAAACTAAGATATTGGATGTATGCATTTAATATCCTATTAGTTATTGTTAGGTGATTCGAACAGACACTCAGATGTTAATATAATTAACACACAGTTTTTTTATTTGGCTCTGCATCTCTGCAGAACTGATCAGAGTTATAAATTTTGCAATAGAGTCATAAACTTCTGTATACCATCCAGGAATAAAAAGTATACTCCTTCCGTACTGGATTTTTCTTTCTTGTACGTGACATAATTTTTATGCTGCTTTTTCAGATTTCTTCCATTCAGAATTATTCACTTTGCAAGTGGGGTAATGAAGAAGAGCATACAACTCCATTTCTTCTTGTAGCTCAGAAGATTTTTATAGAAATTGAGTTCCAATGTGATTAAATGCCTCAGAAGGCAGAGGTTCACTTATGAGAAGCATGCTAATGTTTTTGCTGATCCGCCTGGGGGACAAGGATGCTCAGTCATTCCTCTGTTAAAAAAAAGTCCTTGTATTTCTGTGAATTCCTACTTCACTATAAAGGGGCGTCTTCAGCCCTGAAGAAAATGGTTCTGAAACCAAACCAACTTTTGTATTGTGATTTGAGGGATGCTATGAAAAAGTCCTTGTAATGAAATATTCTCTCAAATTGCTCACCATGGTGCAATACATTTCCTATTAAGTATCCATTCTGCAAATAAAGTTTGGTTTCCAGGAGTTTAGTGTTAAAATTCTCATTGTACATGGGAAGAATAATACAACCATTAATACTATAGTATAGATTTGTTTCCTGGGTGGTACAAACAGTTAAGCACTTGCCTACTAGCTGAAAGGTTGGTGGTTAGAACTTACCCAGAGGTGCCTCAGAAGACAGGCCTGGCATTCCACATCTGAAAGGTCACAACCTTGAAAACCCTATGCAGTATAGTTCTACTCTGCACACACTGGGTGGCCATGAGTTGGAATCGACTGGGTGGGAACTAACAGCAACAACAACATGAATTTCCTTACAGGCTAGTAGTACTCGCGCCCTAAAGTGATATGTTACATAAATCTAGAGGGGAAAAAGAGAAGAGGAGTGAAAAAAGTTTTAATTGACTTTCTTTGAATATTCAAAAGGCCTTCAAGTAGAAGGATTTCTTAGTTTTTTCCACTGAAACCACCCAAAAACTACTCAGCTCAATACAATTATCTAAGGCTTCTATTGCTATCTCACTATGGTGTTTTGGGGCATGCATAAAAATCCTTCTTTTTCTTTTTTCCATTCTCATACTATTTTATATTTCAGCATTCATGGCCTGAAACTCAAACGTATCTTCTTCTCTTATTTTCACCTAGTCTGTAATGACTATTTCTCCATTGTCGATTCCAACTCCACTCTACAGCTTACAACTAACCCCCCACCTCTGACTCCTTGGTTCCTCATGCAGAACTCCAAGTCATGATTTTTTAATATGACTCATCCTAAATGAAGATTCATCTGTAGTGATGTCCTCAGTACCTCACAGCCGCATGCCTAAAGTTGATACCAAAAAATATTGGGTAATTGGATAAATGGTAGAGGTGTGTTTTGGGATGGTGGAGTTAGTAGAAACCAAGTCCTCTTGGATTTTCTGTATTAAAAATGGGACAAAAAAAGAAGAGAAAAATCCATCAATTGGTCATGAGAACGGGACAGACTAAAACAATACATACGCCTTTTTCTTTTTTAAGTCTTCTTAAGAAATCTTGGTATATTACACATATTACAATGTGATTTCATAGAACAGTGTTAATGATTTTTAGTAGGTTTATAATATTTATTCAGTTTACTAGCAATGGTACCTCAGTGACAAAATGGTTTGCTCCTGGCTACTAACCAAAAGGTTAGTGGTTCAAATCTACCCAGCAGCACCATGGAAGAAAGGCCTGGAGATCTGTTTCTGTAAGATTACAGTCAAGAAAACCCTATGAAGTACAGTTCTACTCTGATGTATGAGGGGTTGCCATGAGTTGGAATTGACTCCACAGCAATGGATATTTTGTTTACTAACAACAAATACATTTCCTTGTATGTGACTTAATTTTCTTCAATTTCTTAAACTATACTACAATGAAAATCTGGATCTGCATTTAAGTACTCCTCTCCCATGGAACCATGGCCTGTGATGCATATTCCCAAAGGTACAATTACAGAATCAAATTGGGTGACCATTATGTCCTTTGGTACATACTGTTTATTATAAAACAAATAGCTGTGTTCAGTTATATTAGTTTCACCACAGTTTCACAAGTTTTGTCATTGTTGTTGCTAGGTGCCATTGAGTCAGTTTGAACCCATAGTGACCATCTGTACAACAGAACAAAGCACTGCCTGGTCCTGCGCTATCCTCACAATTGTTGTTATGCTTGAGCCCATTGTTGCAGCCACTGTGTCAATCCATCTCGTTAAGGGTCTTCCTCTTTTTCTCTGACCCTCTACTTTACCAAGAATGATGTTCTTCTTCAGGGACTGATCCCTTCTGATAACAAGTCCAAAGTACATGAGACGTAGTCTCCCCATGCTTCCTTCTAAGGAACATTCTGGCTGTATTTCTTCTAATACAGATTTGTTCATTCTTTCGGCAGTCCATGGTGTATTCAATATTCTTGTCCAACACCACAATTCAAAGGCATCAGTTCTTCTCTGGTTTTCCTTATTCATTGTCCAGCTTTCATATGCATATGACAAGATTGAAAATATCATGGCTTGGGTCAGGCACACCATAGTCTTCAAGGTGACATCTTTGCTTTTCAACACTTTAAAGATGTCTTTTACAGAAGATTTGCCCAGTGCAATGCGTATTTTGATTTCTTGATGGCTGCTTCCACGGGTGTTGTTTGTGGATCCAAGTAAAATGAAATCCTTGACATCTCAGTCTTTTCTCCATTTATTCTGATGTTGCTTATTGATCCAGATGTGGGGATTTTTGTTTTCTTTATGTTGAGGTATAATCAATACTGAAGGCTGTGGTCTTTGGTATTCATCAGTAAGTGCTTCAAGTCTTCTTCACTTCCAGCAAGCAAGATTGTGTCATTCATATAACTCAGGTAGTTGATAAGACTTCCTCCAATCCTGATGCCCCATTCTTCTTAATATAGTCCAGCTTCTCAGATTATTTGCTCAGCATACAGACTGAATAGATATGGTGAAAAGATACAACCCGGACGCACACCTTTCCTGACTTTAATCCACACAGTATCCCATTGCTCTGTTCGAACGACTGCCTTTTGGTCTATATATAGGTTCTTCATGAGCACAATTAAGTGTTCTGGAATTTTCATTCTTCACAATGTTATCCACAGTTTGTTATGGTTTTATCCATAGATTAATAATGCTATGCTTTCTTGAGAAATATTTATTTTCTATTCCTTTAATAATTGAAAAAAATGAACATATTACACAACTATAAAGAACAATGATAAATTTTTGAAGCATCTTATAACATGGATGATACGGGAGGACATTATGCTGAGAGAAATAAGTCAGTCACAAAAGGACAAATATTGTACGAGACCACTACTGTAAAAACTCATGAAAAGGTTTACACAAAAAGAAACAATCTTTGATGGTTACGAGGGGTAGGAGGGGTGGGAGGGAATACTAAATAGACAATAGATAAGTAGGAATTTTGGTGAAGGGCAAGACAGTACACACTACTGGAGGAGCCAGCAAAACCAGTACACAGAAAGGTCAAGGAAACTCAATAGACACACCCAAACTCCCTGAGGGACCAAATTGCTGGGCAGAGGGCTGTGGGGACCATGGTCTTGGGGAACAACTAGCTCAATTGGCATAACATAGTTTATAAAGAAAATGTTCTATATTCTAACTTGATGAGTAGCGTCTGGGGTCTTAAAAGCCTGTGATAATCCATCTAAGATACTCCACTGGTCTCACCCCTTCAGCAGCAAGGGAGCATGAAGAAGACAAGATACAAGGAAAAGATTAGTTGAAAGGACTCAGCTACCGCGGCCTGCACCAGACTGAGTCCAGTACAACTAATTAGTGCCCGGCTACCACCACTGACTGCTCTGATCAGGATCACAACAGAGGGTCCCGGACAGAGCTGGAGAAGAATATAGAACAAAATTCAAACTGACAAAAAAAGACCAGACTTACTGGCCTGACAGACTGGAGAAACCCTGAGAGTATGGTCCCCAGGCACCTTTTAACTCAGTAATGAAGTCACTACTGAGGTTAACACTTCAGCCAAAGTGTAGACAGTCCCATAAAGCAAAATTAGACTAATGGGGCACAACAGCCCAGAGACAGGGACTAGAAGGCAGGAGGGTACAAGAAAGCTGGTAACAGGGAACCCAAGGTCAAGAAGGGAGAGTGTTGACATGTCGTGGGGTTGTTAACCAATGTCATAAAACAATATGTGTACTAACTGTTTAGTGAGAAACTACTTGTTCTGTAAATCTTCATCTAAAGTACAATAAAAAAATAAATATGAAGAAAAATAAAATTATAGACCAATAACCCTCATGAACAGAGACACAAAAATCCTCAACAAAATTTTAGCCAATAGAATTCAACAACATGTCAAAAAAATAATTCATCATGACCAAGTGAGATTTATACCAGGTATGCAAGGATGGTTCAACATTAGAAAAAAAAAAAAAATCAATGTAGTCCATCACATGAATAAAACAAAGAATAAGAACCACATGATCTTATCAACCGAAGAAAAAATACATTTGACAAAGTCCAAAACCCATTCCTGATAAACATTCTCAGCAAAATAAGAATACAGGGAAATTCCTCAACATAATAAAGTGCATTTATACAAAACCAACAGCCAACATCATTCTCAAAGAAGAGCGTCTGAAAGCATTCCCCCTGAAAACAGGAACCAGACAAGGATGTCCTTTATCACCACTCTTATTGAATGTTGTGCTGGGGGACCTAGACAGAGCAATAACACAAGAAAATAAATAAAAGGCATCCAAATTGGTAAGGAATAAGTATAATTATCCCTACTTGCAGATAATATGATTGTATACACAGAAAACCCCAAAGAATCCATAACAAAACTAGTGGAACTAATAGAAGATTTCAGCAAAGTGTCAGGATAGAAGATAAACATACAAAAATCAGCTGAATTCATCTACACCAACAAAGAGAACTTCAAAAAAGAAATCACCAAATCAATACCATTTACAATAGATCCCAAGAAGATAAAGTACTTAGGAATAAACCTCACCAGAAACATAAAAGACCTATACAAAGAAAACTGCAAGACACTCCTGCAAGAAACCAAAAGAGACCTGCATAAGTGAAAAAACGTACTATGCTCATGCGTAGGAAGACTCAACATTGTGAAAATTTCATTTCTACTCAAAGTGATCTACAGATGCAATGCAATCCCGATCCAAATTTCAATGGCATTTTTTAATGAGATGGGAAACAAATCACCAACTTTATATGGAAAGGAAAGAGACCCTGGGTAAGAAAGTCTTTACTGAAGAAGAACAAAGTGGGAGTCCTCACACTACCTGATTTTAAAACCTATTATACCACCAAGGTAGTCTAAACAGCCTAATACTGTTACAACAACATACACATAGACAAATGGAACAAAGTTGACAATCCAGACATAAATTAATCCACTTATGAGCAGCTGATATTTGACAAAGGCCCGAAGTCCATTAACTGGGGAAAAGACAATCTCTTTAAAAAACTGTGCTGGCATAACTGTATATCCATCTGCAAAAAAATGAAACAAGACCCATACCTCACACCATGCACAAAAACTAACTAAAAAATGGATCAAAGACCTAAATGTAAAATCTAAAACTTTAAAGATCAAGGAAGAAAAAATAGGGACAATGCTAGGAGCCCTAATACATTGCATAAACAGATTACAAACTATAAGTAACAATGCACAAACAGCAGAGGAGAAACTAGATAACTGGGAGCTCCTATAAATCAAACACTTATTTTCATCAAAAGACTTTACCAAAAGAGTAAAAAGACAACCTACAGACTGGGAAAAACTTTTGGCTAGGATATATCTGATAAAGGTCTAATCTCTAAAATCTATAAGATACTGCAACTCCTTAACAACAAAAAGACAAATAATCCAATTAAAAAATGGGTGAAGGCTATGAACAGGCACTTCACCAAAGAAGATATTCAGGCAGCTAACAGAAACATGAGGAAATGCTCACGATCATTAGCCATTAGAGAAATAAAAGTCAAAACTACAATGAGATACCATCTCACTCCAACAAGGCTGGGACTAATCCAAAAAGCACAAAAATAATAAATGTTGAGAGTTTGTACAGAGACTGGAACACTTATGCACTGCTAGTGGGAATGTAAAATGGTACAACCACTTTGGAAAATGATTTGATGCTTCCTTAAAAAGCTAGAAATAGAAGTTCCATACGATCCAGCAACCCCTCTCCTTACAATATATCCTAGAGAAATAAGAGCTGTCACATGAATAGAAATATGCACACCCATGTTCATTGCAGCACTGTTCACAGTAGCAAAAAGATGGAAACAACCTAGGTGCCCATCAACAGATGAATGGATAAACAAATTATGGTACATACACGCAATGGAACACTACTCAATGATAAAAAAACAATGATGAATCCTCAAAACATCTCATAACATGGATGAACCTGGGCATTATGCTTAGTGAAATTAGTCAGTTGCAAAAGAACAAATATTGTACTAGACCAGTATTATAAGAACTCAAGAAATGGTTTAAACACAGAAGAAAGCATTCTTTGATGGTTACGAGTGTGGGAAAGGAGGGAGAGGGGAAATCACTAACTAGATAGTAGACAAGAATTATCTTAGGTGAAGGGAAGGACAACACACAATATAGGTGAAGTCAGCACAACTGGACCAAAGCAAAAGCTAAGAAGTTTCCTGAACACATCCAAACAATTTGAGGTACAGATTAACTAGGGCTGGGGCCTAGGGACCATAGTTTTAGGAGACATCTGAGTCAACTGGCATAACAAAGTTTATTAAGAAAATGCTCTGCATCTCACTTTGGTGTGTGGTGACTGGGGTCTTAAAAGCTAGCGAGCAGCCATCTAAGATGCATCAATTGGTCCCAAACTACTTGGAGCAAAGGATAATGAAGAACACCAAAGACACAAGGAAAATATTAGCCCAAGAGACAAAAGATCCATATAAACTAGAGACTCCACCAGCCTGAGACCTGAAGAACTAGATGGCGCCCGGCTACTACCAATGACTGCCCTGACAGGGAACACAACACTGGTCTCATACAATATTTGTCCTTTTGCAACTGATTAATTTCACTCATAAAAGAGAAAAGTGTGGAGCAGAACTCAAATTCATGTAAGAAGACCAGACAGACATAATGGTCTGACAGAGACTGGAGGGACCCCTGAAACTATGGCCCCCAGACACTGTTAACCCAGAACTAAAACCATTACCAAAGCCCACTCTTTAGACAAAGATTAGACTGGACTATAAAACAAAAAATAATACTCATGAGGAGTGTGCTTCTCAGTTTAATCAGATACACGAGACCAAATGGGCGGCTCCTGTCTGAGGCAGGATGAAAAAGCAGGAAGGGACAGGAACTAGTTGAATGGACAGAAGAAACCTGGAGTGGAAAGGGAGAGTGTGCTGTCACATCATGAGGACTGCAACTAATGTCACATAACAATATGTGTGTAAATTTTTGTATGAGAAATTAACTTGAGCTGTAAACTTTCGCCTAAAGTGCAATTAACAACAAAAAAAAAATTCTCTTTAAAAAAACAAAAACTTTGCAAGAGGCCATCCAAGGTATAACAATTGTTCTGTATTTGCCTGGAGCAACAAGAGGAAAAAGGAGAGGCAGGAACAGGAGGAGGAAATGGAATGTGTAACTAATTGCCTCCATGAACAACTGTCCCCTTTGCCATGAGACCTGAAGAATGGTGCTTGGCTACCATTACTGATTCTATCGAAGGATCCTGATCAAAAAGAGGAAAAAGGTAGAACAGAATTTTAAATTCTCATGGACTCCAGACTTTCTGGAGCCACGGAGGCTGGCTGAATGGTGAAATTGTTGCCCTGAGATAATCTTTAAACCTTAAACCAAAAATATCCCCTGATGTCTTCTTAAAACCAGACAGTAGCTTAGCTTAACAAGTAAAAAATTTCTACCTTGAGCACCGTTTTCTTTTAAGATCTATCTATATGGGATCAAATTGACAAGAGCAACTGGAAAGATGAGAAAGAACCTTAGAGGGCAGTGAGTTTATGTTAATGGGGGAGGAACAACTCTGAAAAGGAGGTTGAGAATGGTTGCACAACTGGAAGAATGTAATCAACGTCACTGAATTGTACATGTAGAAATTGTTGAATTGGTATATGTTGTCCTGTGTATATTCTAATCAACAACAAAAATAAAACAAAATATTAAAAAAAAATTGATATCCTTGCACGAAGGGTATTTTGGGAAATGTTGGGACTTGATACTGCCTATTTTGTGTAATATGTATAACTAGGCATATTGATAGAGTTAGTGATGAAAAGGAAGGTTAAACTTTTAGATCACAATTCACCCAGCTAACTGAAGATTAGGTGTGACTGATATCCACCCATCATAATGACATAAACATAGAGTCAGTGTCTTATTTTCTAGGGGCACATTAGCCAGTTTATTAACAGCAGTGGTTCAAGTGCAGAAAGTAACTGGGATGATCTCATTTTCTCAGCCAGTCTCCCTGGTCAGGCAGCAGCTTTCTCTCCCCTCTGATGGGGGTGCTGGCTGTCTTTAGTAGAGTATACGTGAAAAAGGGTGAGCTGAACAAGTTCATGTAACATGGTTGATAGATTGGGAGTTCTGGTTGTAACCAACTAAAACCTTTCCAGCTTTATTTTTGATAAATTGAATGACTTTTAGAATCCATTTATTCATACCAAAGGCATAAACTAATTCATTTATTTTCTGCCTTTATCAAGTGGGGACCTCGTGGAGACAGTTCTGAAACATAAGATTCTGCTTAGTGAAATATAGGCTTATACTCACTAATAATAGTGCTAGTTGATGCTGTCTTTCCTTGATACTAACAAAGTAAGGCTTGTAGGATAACAGAACCCTGCTGGCATTTGTCAATAAATTAGGCCATAGATTTGCAGTTTGAGGTGATGGACACACGAAATGGGAAACAGGGATGAGCAGCAACAGATACGAGTGGTCTGAAACCTGTGTGCAGAATAATTTAATTCATTCAAAGAACAGTCACCAGGAGTTATGTCTACTTCACAATTTACAGGCTATATAGACCTGAATGCCAAAGGAATTCCTACTATCCCTGGTCCATAAATGTTAAATTCAGTAAATATAAGCCAGCTTAATTATTCATTAGAAAATCACTTAATAGAAAACAGTTTCAGATGGCTGCTACAGGACATAACTTTCAAGGAATTCATTTGTTTATCTGGGACTTAATCCCACTCCATATTTTTAACAATGAGTAATGTCTACACACTCCCATATTCTTTTTCTTAACACTATAAACTTTTTACAAAGTAAGACATCCTCTAAACTTAACTATAATACTAACAGAAATTACTAATGGCTCAAGTTCCTTATATATATATATAACCAAGTAAACGTTTTTGGAAATAAATATAGATATATGGAGCACTGACACCCATATAAGGAAATAAAATTTAGGATCTTTGTAATTCAAATGGTGAAAATTTGATTTTCTGCTCTGACCTGTGTCTCTCAAATGCATGCGTTAGCATTTTAGATGATATTGCACACAAGAAGTACATTGTTGTAAACTGAATAATGATCAGAGGAGAAAATAAATTACATTTTCTCTGATACTATTAAGGAGCCCTGGATGTGCAGTGGTTAAGCGCTCAGTTACTAACAGACAGGTTGGCAGCTTGAACCCACCAGCCACTCTGCAGGAGGAAGATGTGTGGCAATCTGCTTCCATAAAGATTACAACCTTGGAAACCCTATGGGCAGTTCTACTCTGTCCTTTATAAGGTTATTATGAGTTAGAATTGACTCAACTGCAAAGAGTTTTTTTTTGGATGATACTATTAAATTTTTTTTTTTTGTCTATCAGATGAAGCAATATGCACTTTATCTAAATTTGTTGTACACATAACCTAGAAAATCCATGAATTAAGATAATTACCCAGGAAATTCAGAACAACAAACACCATCACTGAACCAGAATGATAATTTGGAGAAAGTATATTCTGTGGTTCAAATAATAGGCAGGAATTCCATACTCTGGAATCAGAAGAGTCAGAATACAAGTGAGTGTATGTATGTTGCCTTAGGCTGGGCTCTCTAGAGAAGCAAAACCTGTACAGTGTATAAATACATATGTAGAGAGAGAGTTCTATCAAGCAAATGGCTCACGTGGTTGTAGAGGCTGGAACATCCCCAGTCCATGGATCAGGATGGAGGTTTCTCCTGACTCATGTAGCCTCAGGGGCTGGTGAAGCGAGATTGGCAGGTCAGACAGCAGGGCTCCTGCTCACAAGTTGCAAAGACTAATGAATCTCAAAATTTGCAGGCAAGATGGCAGGTAAGCTTCTAGCTCAAGTCTCCAGAACCAGAGGTCAGACAAACAGGAGCCAGCTGCAGTATCCAGAGCAAGCAAAAGTCCTTGAGCCTTAGCCAGAAAGTCACCTATATTGGATACAATCTACACTTCCAAGAAAACTCCTTTTCACCTAATTGGCTACTCACAGCAGATCCCATCATAGAGGTGATCACATTATGTCAAATCTCATCATGGAAGTGATCACATCATCATACAACTGACAAACTATATCATAACTGCCAAACCACTTAGAATCATGCCCCAGCCAAGCTGACACACAACCTTAACCATTACACATGTGCAAGTATTTTATTTAAATATTCTGGAGTTATTGTGCAAAGGATAACATAGAAAATGAAATACAAGTGATTATATACACATTGTTGTTAGGTGCCATTGAGTTGGTTCAGACCTATAAGGACCCCATGCACAACAGAGCGAAACACAGCCCAGTCCTGCACCATCTTCACAAACATTACTGTTTGAGCCCATTGTTGCAGCCACTGTGTCAATCTATCTAATTGACAGTCTTGCTCTTTTTCACTGACTCTCTACTTTACCTTCTCCAGGGTCTGGTCTCTCCTGATAACCTGGCCTTAGTACATGAGAGGAAGCCTCGCCAACCTCACTTCCAACAAGCATTCTGGCTTAATGCCCAAAGAGTGCCCATAGTTCTTCTTCCAAGACAGATTTGTTCCTTCTTCTGGCAGTCCATGGTATATTCAATATTCTTTGCCAACACCATAATTTAATGCATCAATTCTTTTTTTTCCCCATTTTTTAAAAATTGTACTTCAGGTGAAGGTTTACAGGACAAACAGTTTCTTATTAAACAGTAGTACACATATTGTTTTATGACATTGGTTAACAACCCCATGACATGTCAACCCTCTCCCTTCTCGACCTTTTTTTTTTTTTTTGGTGAAAATATACATAGCCAAAGATACACCATTTCAAAAATTTCTATATGCAGAGTTCAGTGACATTGACTACAGTGTTCCCATTGTGCTGCTATTCTCGCTTTAGATGAAGGTTTACAGAACAAAATAGTTTCTCATTAAACAGTACACATGTTGCCTTATGACAATGGTTAACTATCCCACTACACTTCATCACTGTCCTTACTCAACCTTGGGTTCCCTATCACCAGCTTTCCTATCCCCTTCTGCCTGCTAGTCCTTGTCCCTGGACTGCTATGCCTCATTAGTCCCATTTTATTTTATGGGGCTGTCCAATCCCCGGCTGAACGGTGAACCTCAGAAATGACTTCAACACTGAGCTAAAGTGGTGTCTGGAGGCCATACTCTTGGGGTTTCTCCACTCTCTTTTAGGCCAGTAAATCTGGTTTTTTTGTGTGTGTGTTAGAATTTTGTTCTACATCCTTCTCCAGCTCTGTCCAGAACCCTCTGTTGTGATCCCGGTCAGAGCAGTCAGTGGTGGTACCTGGGCACCATCTAGCTGTACTGGACTAAGTCTGGTGGAGGCCTTTGTAGCTTTGGTCCATTAGTCCTTTGGACTAATCTTTTCCTTGTATCCTGTTCTCTTCATTCTCCCTTGCTCCCAAAGGGGTGAGACCAGTGAAGTATCTTAAACAGCTGCTCACAGGCTTTTAAGACCCTAGACGCTACTCACCAAGGTAGAATGTAGAACATTGTCTTTATAAACTGTGATATGCCAATTGAGCTAGATGTTCCCCAAGACCATGGTCCCCACAGCCCTCTACCCAGCAATTCAGTCCCTTAGGGAGTTTGGATGTGTCTATGGAGCTTCCATGACCTTGCCTTGTACAAGTTGTGCTAGTTTCCCCTGTATTGTGTACTGTCTCACCCTTCACGCAAGATACCACTTATCTATTGCCTATTTAGTATTTCCCCTGCACCCCTCCCATCCCTGGTAACCAACAAAGATTGTTACATTTTGTGTGTGAACTTTTTCATGGGTTTTTACAATAGAGGTCTCATACAATATTTGTCCTTTTGTGATTGACTTATTTCACTCAGCATAATGTCCTCCAGTTTCATCCATGTGATGAGATGCTTCACAGATTCATTGTTGTTCTTTCTCATTGCATAGTACTTCATTGTGTGTGTGTGTACCATAGTTTGTTTATCCATTCTTCTGTTGATGGGCATCTAGGCTGTTTCCATCTTTTTGCTATTGTGAACAAAGCTGCCATGAACATAGGTGTGCGTATGTCTAGTCGAGTGACAACTCTTATTTCTCTAGGATATATTCCTAGGAGGGGGATTGCTGGATCATATGGTATTTCTATTTCTAGCTTTCTAAGGAAGTGCCATATCGTTTTCCAAAATGGTTGTATCATTTTGCATTCCCACCAGCAGTGCATAAGAGTTCTGATCTCTCCACAGCCCCTCTAACATTTGTTATTTCCAGTGTTTTCGATTCGTGCCAGTAATGCCGGGGTGAGGTGGTATCTCATTGTGGTTTTAATTTGCATTTCTCTAATGGCTAGTGATTGCGAGCATTTCCTCATGTGTCTGTTGGCCGCTTGAATGTCTTCTTTGGTGAAGTGTCTGTTCATTTCCTTTGCCTTTTTTTTAATACGATTATTTGTCTTTTTGTTGTAGAGGTGTTGGATTTTCTTGTAGATTATGGAGATTAGACCTTTGTCTGACTTGTACTGTCCAAAAATTTTTTCCCAGTCTGTAGGTTCTCTTTTTACTCTTTTGGTGAAGTCTTTTGAAGAGCATAGGTGTTTGATTTTTAGAAGATCCCTGTTATCTAGCTTATCTTCTGGGGTTTGTGTGTTAATGGTTATGGTTTGTATCCTGTTAATGCCGTGTATTAGGGCCTGTAGTGTTGGTCCTATTTTTTCTTCTACAATGCATCAATTCTTCAGTCTTCATTATTAATTGTCCAACTTTTGCATGCATATGAGGTGATTGAAAATACCATGATTTGGGGCAGACACACCTTAGTCATTGTCATGTATTGAATTGTGTCCCCCAAAATTTTTGTCAACTTGGCTGGGTCATTATTCCCAGTATGGTGTGATTGTTTACCATTTTATCATCTGATGTGATTTCCTTGTGTTATAAATGTTATCACTGTGATGTAATAAGATGGATTAGCATCAGTTATACTGTGAGGTCTACAAGATTAGTAGTGTCTTAAGCCAATCTTTTTTAAGATGTATATATAGAGAAGCGAGCAGAGAGACATGGGAACCTCATACTACCAAGAAAGCAGTGCTGGGAGCAGAGCGTGTCCTTTGGACCTGAGGTTTCTGCCCTGAGATGCTTCCAGACCAAGGGAAGACTGATGGATCACAAGGACTTTCCTCCAGAGCCAACAGAGAGAGGAAGCCTTCTTCTGGAACTGATGCTCTGAATTTGGACTTGTAGCCTACTAGACTGTGAGGAAATAAATTTCTTTTTGTTAAAGCCATCCACTTGTGGTATTTCTGTTATAGCAGCACTAGATGACTAAGACAGTCCTCACAGTGACTTCTTTGCTTTTTAACACTCTAAAGAGGTCATTTGCAGTGGATTTTCCAATGCAATATGTCATATTATTTCTTGACTGCTGCTTCTGCGGGCATTAACTGTGGATCCAAGTAAAACGAAACCCTTGACAATTTCAATGTTTTCTCCATTTATCATGATGTTGCCTATTGGTCCAGTTGTGAGAATTTTTGTTTTCTTTATGTTGAGGTGTAACTCATACTGAAGGCTATCGTCTTTGATCTTCATCAGTAAGTGCTCCAAATCCTCTTTACCTTCAGCAAGCAATGTGGTGTCATCTGCATATCGGCAAAACCAAAATCCTATTCATTAGAAGTACTTTTTTTCAACAACATCGATGGTGACTAAACATGTGGACATTGCCAGATGGGAGCAAATCAACTACATCTGTGGAAAGAGACGATGGAAAAGCTCAATATCATCAGTCACAACAAGGCCACTGGCCAATTGTGAAACAGGCCATCAATTGCTCATATGCAAGTTCAAGCTGAAACTGAAGAAAATTAAAACAATTCCACAAGAGCCAAAGTACGGCCTTGAGTATATCCCATCTGAATTTAGAGACCATCTCAAGAATAGATTTGATGCATCCAACATTGTCATGGATTGAATTATGTCCCCCAAAAATATATGTCAACTTGGCTAGGTCATGATTCCCAGTATTGTATAATTGTGTATCACTTTGTAATCTGATGTGATTTCCTTATGTGTTATGAACTCTATCACTATGATGTAATAAGATGGATTAGCAGCAGTTATATTGTTGAGGTCTACAAGATTAGGTAGTGTCTTAAGCCAATCTCTCTTGAGATGTAAAAGAGAGAAGCAAGCAGAGAGACATGGGGATCTCAAACTACCAAGAAAGCAGTGCTGGGAGCAGAGCACGTCTTTTGGACCTGAGGTTCCTGCGCTGAGATGCTCTCAGACCAAGGGAAGACTGAAGACAAGGACCTTCCTCCAGAGCAGATGGAGGGGGGAGGGGGCTTCTCCTGGAGCTGATGCCCTGAATTTGGACTTGTACTAGACTGTGAGAAAATAAATTTCTCTTTGTTAAAGCCATTCACTTGTGGTATTTCTATTATAGCAGCACTAGATGACTAAGACAAACACTAATGCAAACACCAGATGAGTTGTGGGATGATATAAAGGATATCATGCATGAAGAAAGAAAAAGGTCATTAAAAAGACAGGAGAGAAAGAAAAGACCAAAACTGGTGTCGGAAGAGACTCTGAAAATTGCTCTTGAACATAGAGTAGCTAAAGGGAATGGAAGAAATGAAGTAAAAGAGTGGAACGGAAGATTTCAAAGGGCAGCTTGAGAAGACAAAGTACTATAATGAGATAGGAAAAGACCTGGAGTTAGAAAACCAAATGGGAAAAGCACACTCAGCATTTATCAAGCTGAAAGAAAAGAAAAAACTTGAAGCCTCTAGTTGCAATCTTGAAGGATCCTATGGGCAAAATATTGAACGATGCAGAAAGGATCAAAAGAAGAAGGAAGGATTAAACAGTTACTGTACCAAGAAGAATTGGTTGACATTAAACCATTTTATGATGTAGCATATGTTCAAGAACCAATGGTACTGAAGGAAGAAATACAAGCTGCACTGAAGGCATTGACTAAAAAACAAGGCTTCAGGAATTAAGGGAATACCAACTGAGATGTTTCAACAAAAGGATGCAATGCTGGAAGCACTCACTTGTCTATGCCAAGGAATTTGGAAGACAGCTACCTGGTCAATGATTAGAAGACATCTATATTTGTGCCCATTCCAAAGAAAAGTAATCCTACAGAATGCGGAAATTATCAAACAGTCAAATTTTGCAGAAGATAATTTGAAAATGGTTCTAACAGTACATTGAGAGGGAACTGCCAGAAATTCAAGCCAGATTCAGAAGACGTGGAATGTGGGATATCATTGCTGATGTCAGATGGATCCTGGCTGAAAGCAGAGAATACAAGAAAGATGTTTACCTGTGTTTTACTGAATATGCAAAGACATTCGACTATGTATATTGTAACAAATTATGAGTAACATTACAAAGAATGGGAATTCCAGAACATTTAATTGTACTCATCAGAAACCTGTACATAGACCAAGAGGCAGTCATTCGAACAAGACAAGAGGACACTGCCTGGTTTAAAATCAAGAAATGTGTGTGTAAGCACTGTATCCTTTTACCATATTTATTCAATCTGTATGCTGAGCAAATAATCTGAGAAGGTATACTTTGTGAAGAAAAACACAGCCTCAGGATTGGAGGGAGACTCATTAACAACCTCTTATATATACACACACATATATATGTGTGTAATTTTAACATTCTAATCATATATTTTCTCCCCTATACAAGAGGAAATATTAATATTACTTGAGAATTACCTCAGTTTTCTATTTTTCTTATATTTTTCATAATAAATACTAGAATCCCAGAATATTTTCTAGTACATAATACATGAAATCAGATAAGTAATCAGATATTTTTTTTTATTTACACACTAGTGTAAAATCTTGATTTTCTAGGAACTCATAATTCTTTAAAAGACAATAAAACTGCAATGAAAAGATGGCAATTTTGGAATTACCCAAGCCTACAATTAAGTTTAGACATCCTGGACTCTCCTTCAAGGTGAATTATCTCCCAGATTAATACAAAGGACCTTGCCTAAACTGGTCTCCTGGTATCTTGCTATTTCTGTAAATTTGATGATTTACAAGATACTTCAAGAGAGTTATTATTTTTTTCTTTCTTTCTTTAATCCAAGCAGGGGGTTGTAAAAGTGTTTCTCTGTTTGTTTTTTTAATGGCACCATTTATATCAATTTGTTATGACCCCAAAAAGAGTCATCACATTTACTTCATAAGATAGACAATTGACATTTTATATTAGAGACAAAATACGACATATTTCTACTCTCAGATATGTCCCTATAATTATCCCTAGTCCTTCATTAGCACTGTTTTGCACGCAAATATAGTAGGTTGGTGTTCTATGTTTCTGAGGCTCATTGTTTCGCAAATCCATAAACTTGAATCAACTCCAAAAAGTTTCAGCATTGAGTTTCATTTATCACGTAAATCACTAGAATACCATCCACATTATCTCAAACAATTTTCTGTATCACTTCTCAAAAGTTAAAGAAAAATACTTAGTAACTATTTGAAAATCAAGGACTTAAATATATTTGACTTGTTGAAAGCTTTATATCCCATGTATTTCCTCTGAAGTACTTTGTCACTCAAAGCTAGCCTGAGGCGTGGGGGTATTTATCCAGTGGCAACATGACTATAAACATGTCTTCCTGCCCTTCTTACTACCTCCTATCCCAGTTATTGGTAAGAGCCTAGGTTTTCTATGAAATATTCATGTTTAAAATGTCAGCCTGCTCCATCCTGTCAGGTGGATGACAGTCAGCCAGGAAGAAAGCTGTACATGTAAATTAATCAACCTTACTTTATCTGCTCAAGCACATCTCCTGTTTCTTTGGGACTGAAACTATCTATCTATCTATCTATATATATGTATATCTATCTATCTATGTACACACATACGTATCTAGACATTTTCCAATGTACTGTGCAATAAATCTAAGCCCAGAAGATTTTTGTAGATTTGGCTGTTTTCTTCTCCAATCCAGCAGAACATCTGACATTATTATCTTCTTGAACACTTTGAAAAGCCATATATGTATAAGAAGAAATGATGCAATTGGCTTTTCTCACAAAAATTCTGAATGAGTTCATTCGGTTACTCAGCATTGCCAAGACATGCAATGAACTTCATTTGATCCCCACTGCCTTTGTTCCTGGTTCTCAAGCCCTGATCTTTGACAAAGCTGTAGTAGAATCATCTTCTAAATTAAAACATTGGGTTGTGGTTGAGGATGCTATTTTGCACATAACTTTTCATTGAACACTCTGACATCTTTACAATCTAGCCCTAATACTATGTTCTGCTGCTCCCCTTTGATCTCTCTACTTTCCAAGCACTCTGAGGTGTTCATGTTCTTTAGTATGCTATCTTGTCCCATTCCTCCATGACTTTAGCCTACACACTCCCTTCTGTGTCTGAAAATTCTTGCTCTCTTTAGAACCCAATTCAAATATTATTTTTCAGGTAGAATCTGTAACCCAATCTTCTATGCAATTCCAGGCCTTTGAACGTTTCTAGCATTTTTTTTTTCTTTTTTTTAACATCTGGCTATAATTAAGTAATTGCTGATCTGATTCACTCTTGGATTTTGAATTTCTCGAGGAGATGTATCATATCTTTTTTTTTTTTTTAATCCCTGCAATTATTGGCTCTTTTTTCTATCAGCATTTATTTCATTTGCAACAATCTGCCAGATTCAAACTTTGAAAATACAGTTTAAAAATCATATAGAAATGTAAACGCTTTTCATATGATATAAGGTGGAATTTGTACACTTACCTTTTTTATTATGTTTTAATTTAGCATGCTTTTAAAGAGCTTTCCAAAATTGTAATTTCAGTACTACAAACTGTAAATTCATAATTTTAAGCTCCATTTGTTAAAATTTATTGACCAAAAAAATCTCCTTTGTAGCTTTGATATACCTGTCAGTCACTTGTTGGGATAAAGATTTAATTTTCACATGTTATTTAGCAGAGATATGTAGATTTTTTTCAAAGTTCATTTAAACTGTTGTTTTCTATTAGTGAACCTTGATAGAAACCATCAGAAATTAACTTTCATTCCCTTGCCTCCAGGTTGAACTAAAACCATTAATTTTTATTAGCCTGCAGGAAACTATAGCCTGCATCATTTCAGTGATCAATGGGGTGACCCTGTTATTTTCTGCTTTTTTTTTTTGATACCATGTGTTTTCATTAACGGAAGTATGCTGAGTCATGGGATGTGTTTAAATTTTTGGTTGGTAATATGGATTTTAAGAAATATCTTGGATTACATGATTACCACTGAACTTTTTGTATTCTCAGGTATGCTGATTGATGGGCAACGTCTGTTCCAATGAACCTTGGTTGCTGAAAATATGGTGGCGTAACTTCCATTAGGTTACATGGGGAACCTCTGGTTTTCCAGATATCACACACACACACACACACACAAACAAAACTAAGCCCACTAGGGCTCCCTAACTATCACACTAACAAAAACCAAACTCATTGCTGTAGAGTCAATTTTGACTCATAGCAACCCTACGGGACAGAGTAGAACTGCCCTATAGGGTTTCCAAGGAGTGGCTGGTGGATTGGAACTGCTAACTTTCTGGTTAGCAGCCGAACGCTTAACCACTGTGCCACCAGTACTCTAAACCCCACAGGAAACCTTAAATATGCTTACAAGGCTTATCTAGGGGTACAAAAGCCAAAAGAGACAAAATTTTTACCCAATCACACTTCTTGGTTGCACTGATTTACTGGCAAGCTGATACTCCAGGTATTTTGCTTCAACTAACAATTCTTTCACCTTTTGCCATTATGCAAGTATCCACTGAAGGGCTGCAAATACTTTCAGTGGTAAAAGTATACTCCCAAAGAACTCTAGAGCTGTAAAACATGATTGGGATACCATATGTCTACGGGTCACCAAAGGGTTAAAAATGCTCACTACCAAGACATCTTTATTCCTTTCTAATGTAAGTCTATCTTCTTTGGTCTTCTCTTCAGAAAAGATGGAAAACAGCAGGTCACCATCTTCTGCATAGAAACCCCTCAAATATTTGAAGATGATCAACATGCCATCTTCCTTTAGGCTAAACAATCTTTGTCCCTTTAGCCTCTGAAATGGCTCCTATATTCCAACTTGTTAAAGATCTTTCTAAGTCTTTTCTGAACACTATCCTGACTTCCTTAAGTTGTGGAATCAACAATGCTTTTCTAGGTGAAGATTCAGTATTTTTGTTTGATTGCTTACACAAACCAGCATTTTTCTACAGGCAATATATTTGAACTTTCAGATAATGTATTTTCCAGAACATTTCCCACCAGAAACACTTCAATGTGCTACAAAGATGATTAATATAATGAATTAAGAATGTGAAAGAGAATATCGTATGCATACTTTTATAATAACTAGGGAGTATAAACTTAATCAATTTCAATCAGGGGAATTTCTTAAATGGATCACTATGACTTAACTCCAGCAACCCAAAACACTATGTTCTCTAGACCTGGCTCCACTATGGTTAAATGCTATAATCAACTTGAATTTGAAGATCCATAGAAACTTAGTACAATACAGATAATGAAAAAATATTATGAACTGACCATGAACAGGTTGCTATTTTATTAATGATGAAGGGTTAATATGGATCCAAACACATTAATGCCATTTTCTCATCAGCTGTTCCAGGTGACAAGGCATTAGCAAATGGGTGGCTGTGGTTTCAATGTAATCTTTAGCCAAGGAAAGATTGCAACTGTACGCATGGAAATGAACACGGCCTTCACTTACCATAAGGATCCCAACTATTAAAAATTCCCCTTAGGTTCCAAAAGAGTAACACTTTTAGTTTTAATGTTTTCCTTTTTGTAATCTTTATACCAATTTTCCACACTAGTAATAGGCTGAAAAACTTCAAAAGCAAATAACGGTGGCAACACATCCTAATGCACCACGTTGAAGAGGTGATGGAATAACGTTGATGTTTTAGAAATTGGATTTCTCCCAAGGGGGATGTTATTTGGATTACTTCTATTCCCCCTTTAATCCTGACAGAAAATAGGTTTCTTTCTTTATTGTTAATGGCATACTTAAAATTGTGTGGGTAATATACAGACTCCCACTTCCCACTGGGCACACCCACCCAAAGAACAGTGATGTTAACACATAAAAGCCAAAGTCGTGTAGCTAAGGGAGGAAATGTAGATTTATAGTGCAATTTAGATTCATATCTGTTGGATTGTATCTGTTGGAGTTGTTCTTTGGTTTTTATTGTTAGAATATATTTTCTTGCTTATTGTCTCTATTAGAATTTCATTAGCTGGGCTGCTACTACAAGCTAAGCCTGGGGCTTTGTTCTTTTGTTCTGCTAGGAAGGACATGTTTGCCATGAACGTATCAATTAGGAAACGGGGTGGAGGAGGGATAAAGGAGCATTTTCCAGACTTCTTTGAAATGCCTTATCTAGGAGCCTTGGTGGCACAAATGGTTAGGTGCTTGGCTACTAACCAAAAGGTTGGTGGTCCAAGTCCATCCAGCAGCTCCAGGGAGAAAGACCTGGAGATCTGCTTCCATAAAGATTACAGCCAAGAAAACCCTATGCAGCAGGTCTACTCTGTCACACATGGTCCTGTGACTTAGAATTGACTCAACTGCACATAACAACAAAAACAACTATATGTGTACATAAACTGAGGAGAAACAGTGTCACATTCATCATCAAAAAGAACATTTCAAGATCTATCTTGAAGTACAACATTATCAGTGATAGGATAAAATCCACAAGCATACAAGGAAGACCAGTTAATATAACTATTGTTTAAACTCACACACCAATCACTAATGCCAAAAATGAAGAAATCGAAGATTTTTACCAACTTCTGCAGTATAAAATTGGTCAAACATGCAATTAAGATGTATTGATAATTACTGATGATTGGAATGCGAAACTTGGAAACAAAGAAGAAGGATCCAGAGTTGGAAAATATGAAATTGATGATAGAAACAACAACGGAGATCCCATAATAGAATTTTGTAAGACCAACAACTTATTTATTGCAAATACCTTTTTTCAGCAACGTAAATGGTGACTATACAAGTGGACCTTACCAGATGAAATACACAGGAATCAAACTGACTATATCTGTGGAAAGAGATGACAGAGAAGCTCAGTATCATCATTCAGAACAAGACCACCAGCTGACTGCAAAACAGATATCAATTGCTCATATATAAGTTCAAGTTGAAGCTGAAGAAAATTAAAACAAGTCCATGAGAGCCAAAGCACCACCTTGAGTATATCCCAACTGAATTTAGAGACCATAGCAATAATTGATTTGATACATTGAACACTAATGACTGAAGACCAGATGAGTTGCGGGATGACATTAAGGACTCAAACACGAAGACAGCAAAATGTCATTAAGAAGATAGGAAAGAAAGAGAAGCTCAAAATGGATGTCAGAAGAGATGCTAATATTTGCTCTTGAACATAGAGTAGCTAAAGCAAAAGGAAGAAATGATGAAGTAAAAGAGCTGAACCAAAGATTTCAAAGGGTGACCCAGAAGACAAAGTAAAGCATTATAATGAAATGTGCAAAGATTTGGAGTTAGAAAACCAAAAGGGAAGAACACATTCAACATTTCTTAAGCTGAAAGAACTGAAGAAGAAATTAGAGCCTCTAGTTGCAATACTGAAGTATTGTATGGGGAAAATATTGAACGACTCAGAAAGCATGAAAAGTAGATGGAAGGAATACACAGAGTCATTGTACCAAAAAGAATTGGTCCACATTCAACCATTTCAGAGAGGTAGCATATTATCAAGAACCGATAGTATGGAAGGAAAAAGTCGAAGCTGCCCCAAAAGCACTGGTGATAAACAAGGCTCCAGAAATTAACAGAATGAATACCGATCGACATTTTTCACCAAAAGCATATTTCAAGCAATGCTGGAAGTTCTCACTCATCTATGTCAAGAAATTTGGAAGACAGCTACCTGGCCAACTGGCTGGAAGATATTCATATTTATGGCTATTCCAAGGAAAAGTTATAAAACAGAATGCAGAAATTATCAAACAATATCATTAATATCACACTCAAGTAAAATTTTACTGAAGAAAATTAAAAAAACGGTTGCAGCAGTACATCAACAGGGAACTGCCAGAAATTTAAGCTGGATTCAGAAGAGGACATGGAATGAGGGATATCGTTGCTGATGTCAGATGGATCTTGGCTGAAAGCAGAGAATACAATAAGGATGTTTACCTGTGTTTTATTGGCTATGCAAAGGCATTTGGCTGTATGGACTATAACAAATTATGGATAATGTTGAGAAGAATGAGAATTCCAGAACACTTAATTATTCTCATGCGGAACCTGTACATAGACCAAGAGGCAGCCACTTGAACAGAACAGGGGTATACTGCATGATTTAAAATCAGGGAAGGTGTGCCTCAGGATTGTATCCTTTCTCCATATTTATTCAATCTGTATGCTGAGCAAATAATCAGAGAAGCTGGACTGTATGAAGAAGAAAGGCCCATAAGGATTGGAGGAAGACTCATTAACAACCTGTGATGTGCAGATGACACAACCTTGCTTACTGAACGTGAAGAGGACTTGAAGCACTTACTGATGAAGATCAAAGGCTGCAGCCTTTAGTGTGGATTACACCTCAACATAAAGAAAACAAAAATCCTCACAACTGGACCAATAAGCAACATCATGATGAATGGAGAAACGATTGAAGTTGTCAAGGATTTCATTTTACTTGGAACCACAATCAACACCCATGGAAGTAGCAGTCATGAAATCAAAGGGCACATTGCACTGGGCAAATCTGCTGCAAAAGACCTCTTTAAAGTGTTAAAAAGCAAAAATGTCATGTTGAGGACTAAGGTGTGTCTGACCCAAGACACGTGTTTTCAGTTGCAATGAATAAAGACTACTAAAGAATTGACACCTTTGAATTGTGGTGTCGGTGAAGAATATTGAATATACCATGGACTGCCAAAAGAATGAACAAATCTGTCTTGGAAGCAGTACAGCCAGAATGCACCTTAGAAGGGAGGATGTCGAGACTTTGTTTTTTGTACTTTGGACATGTTATCAGGAAGGACCAGTCCCTGGAGAAGGACATCATGCATGGTAAAGTGGAGGATGAGCGAAGAATAGGAAGACCTTCAACAAGATGGATTGACACAGTGGCTGCAACAATGGGCTCAAACATAGCAATGATTGTGAGGATGGCACAGGACAAAGCAGTGTTTCGTTCTGTTGTGTACAGCATCACTATGAGTTGGAACCAAATAGACCACACTTAACAACAACATCACGCATATATATGTGAATGATTTTGGTGGGTGGCTGGTTAAGTAAACCAGTAATCTATAGGGCAGGAAGTCATAAAAAGAAGATTATGAGTAGGCTGGAACTCCTAAGGCACTGGACAAAGCTGTTGTCACAGGCAGTCAAGAAAGGAAGATCTTGTAAAGAAAAAAAAAAAAAATGTAATCCACATACTATTTGGAAGGTGGCTCTGGGAGTGTCTGTTTTCTTCTAAAGAGCTTCACTGATTAAGTCAGGCCCACCAAAAAAAATCTTCCTTACTTAAAGTCAGTTGATTAAGAACTTTTATGACATCTGTAAAATCCCTTCAGAGCAGCACCTAGATCAGTGTTTTCCTGGAAAACTAGAAAATGATATATATGTGCTGCAAAATGGCTGCTATACACCACTCCATCCTTATAGTTTAGTCTAGCAAATTTGACACACCAAAAAAGCCATCACAGATAAATTTATATTTTTCTGGCTTTTTCACTGGAAATTTCTCTCATTTGGGATATAGCAGGGGTTTCTCTGGCCACTGAACTGGTAAAGACAGAATTCAGAGGTTGTGATCCTGACCTCTTCTGGGAAGGGCTGTTGATCAAACAGTACTCTCAAAAAACAAACAACGACAACAAAATGCATAAAATTTGAGAGCTGGAAATCTTAGACATCATTATGCCTGAGACCAGCTAGGGACGGAAAAGGCCTTGAATGACAAGTTATGTCGGTTAAAAATTTTTCTAGAAGAAGAATGGTGCGAACGTTGTTTGCTTACTTCCTCCTAATCTGTCCGCTTGTAAACTTTCAGATCAGCCAATTAGAACTAGAATCTGGGTCGACCGGCAGATGGCCTCGTCCAATAAGTGTTGCCTAGGAACGAAAATCACCGGACGTACGTCATCGAGCGTGATCGAGCCCATTTCCAAAGACAAAAGTTGGTCCGCCGGTTCTGTGCCTGGGTTCTACCCCGACCCTTTTTTTAATGGATATATATGACTTTCCCTTTCCCGCATGGTATAAAAGTGCACTCCCAGCCCTTTGTTAGGAGACGGAGTGCTTTCAGTGACGATTCCCCCTCCTCTCCTTACTCACCGTGCGTAATAAACTATACCTTGCTTTACATCCGCTTGACTCTTCCTTATTCTTAAAAAGAGTACAAGCGGCAAACCCATTGCGTTCAGTAACATGCCTACTTCCTCATACATCAATGAGGTTAAGTGATTTTCCTGTTGTCACAGTGCTAGTTTATAGTAGATACATAACTAACACACATAATAACTGGGATTTAAAGACACAACTCTTGCAATATTTACATGTGGATATCAAGGGCAAGCAGGGGTTAAATAACTTTCCCCAAGTTATTGTTAGTAAAGAGATGAGCTGGAAGTTAACTCAGGCAGCCTGATTTCAGAAACTATGTTTTTAACCTCTGTACTCTATTATCTAGATTTTCGAATATAGATCTTATGACTGCTGCTAAAGTAATATTTTTCCAGAAGTTTTCTTTTAAACCACGGGGAAATCACCCAAATTATATATACCATGATGACTGTTAGGAAATTCAATAATATAATGCTTTCTTTCTTTAGTTCAATCTCTCCCCTTTTTGAACTTCATTCTTTCTGACCAAAGATATCTCAAATGTATTTCTATGTTTTATTTGTGTGCACTTATTACCCTCCATTTTTCTCTATTCTTTTATGTGACCTTGACAGACGAGATTTATTGTAGAGATTTTTCAGATACCTCCGAGTCCTCTCCATACCTCACTAGTCTTCTCAATTATAAAACCTAGTAGAGTTTCAACCATATAATAGCCAATCTTTGTAAATATCTGAAGTCTAGAATCTTAGTTGAATATTCTTTCCCAAAAAACTTTTAGAAATGGCACATACAAAAGATTGACCACAAGTTAGTATCAATCTGGAAAATTATTGTTTCCTAGGGCAACATGGAATCAAAGAACTGGTATTACTTATAGGCTTTGAGTTTGTTCTATAAATGTGACTCTATCAGATTTTACTAGTTGTGAGTTTTCATCAAAAGCTCCAACATTTAATTTTGATTTTTTAATTTCCATATGAAAAATTAAACACTAAAAAAAAATAAAACAGTCTGGTATCCTGAACTTCCCAAGTCCAGCACTGCTGCTCTGTGCAGGAGTGGCTGCCCCACCGCTGAGACCACGGTGTTCTATTTCACCAGCAGCAGCGCTAATTCATCTGCTTACACTATTTACATGGGAAAGGATAAATATGAAAATGAAAACCTAATAAAATATGGTTGCCTGAAAATATTTGGTTTCATGTGGACAAACTCTCTTCAGCTCATGTATACCTTTGATTACATAAGGGGGAGAAGATAGAAGACATTCCAAAGGAAGTGCTTAGGGACTGTGCACATCTTGCGAAGGCCAATAGCATTCAAGGCTGCAAGGTGAACAACCTCAGTGTGCTATATACACCGTGGTCTAACCTGAAGAAAACAGCTTTTATGGATGTAGGACAGATAGGCTTTCACAGGCAAAAGGATGTAAAAATTGTGACAGTGGAGAAAAATGTGAATGAGATATTGAACTAATAGAAAAGACGAAAATGGAGTGGTTCCCAGACCTAGTAGCAGAGAAAGAATGCAGAGATCATGAAGAAAGGAATAAAAAAAAAAAAAAAAATCCAAATCCAGGAAATGACAGGAAAGAAAAAGAAGAAATGAAGTAGAAAAGGGAAATGGATGAACTTAGGAGCCATTCATCACTAATGAAAGCTGAGAATATGTCTTCAAATCAGGATGGCAATGATTCAGATGAATTTATGTGAATGGAGAAAAGGACCTTTGAAAGATGTGAATTTAGGGACAGTTTCAGATGTTTTGATTTCAGCTATGTTCTGAGTTATAAAAATCAAGCAACCAAAATTCTACCTTCATTCTACACAAATACCATTGATAGTATTAATAGTTCTCTTTTTTGCTGACAGAAAAGGATCATATATATATATATATATATATATATATATATATATATATATATATATATATATATATATATAATACAGTTGAACTTGACGACAGCATATAACTTTAGGAAAGTGTAAATATTTTTGTCAGAACATGTCTTGGTATCTCCTGAAAGTTGGCTGCCCTTGTTTTTTAGATAAAATTTAGAAAGAACCAACTCTGAAAAATTTCTTTTACTCGATCTGTCCCTGAAAGATGATGTCCTGAAAAGCTTTTCATATTCTTAAAATATCTTCCCCTCTGTTAAGAAGAATGTGTGGCAATATATGTGAATATTCCCCTACCCTTGATTTTCTGATTAGAAAAAAATAGCACATAAGCGTATGGGTTTTGAAGATGATAGTGATACCTTTGGAAGACTGCTGGCTTTAATACTCATGTTGCATTTTGTCGTCTGAGACTTTTAGTACAGTGACCCTCAGACTCTCAGCTTGTCCTAGTTTCTATAGCCTTGCTTTAGTGACAGCCTCCATCTTAGAACCATCATACTAAATAGTTTGTGTTAATCAAGGTTGGATTGAATTGTGTCCCCAAAAATGTAAGTCAACTTAGATAGGCCACTATCCCAGTATTGCGTGATTGTCCACCATTTTGTCATCTGATGTGATTTTCCTATGTGTTGTAAATCCTACCTCTATAACGTTGATGAGGCAGACTAGAGGCAGTCATGTTAATGAGGCAAAACTCAATCTACAAGATTAGGTTGTATCTTGAGTTAATCTCTTCTGAGACGTAAAAGAGAGAAGCCAGTAGAGAGACAGGGAGACCTCATACCACCAAGCAAGCAGTGCCAGGAACAGAGTGTGTCCTTTGGACCTGGGGTTCCTGTGCTGAGAAGCTCCTTGACAAGGGGAAGATTGATGACAAGGATCTTCCCCCAAACTGACAGAGAGACAAAGCCTTCCACCAGAGCTGACAACGTGAATTTGGACTTTTGGCCCCCTGAACTGTGAGAGAGAAATTTCTCTTTGTTAAAGCCATCTGCTTGTGGTATTTCTGTTATAGTAGCACTAGATAACTAAGATAGGCCTTGTGTAAATTTTTACCTAAGCACCAAGTAACCCAAACCATGTATTATAACTTCCAGGCTCTGGAGTAATTTTTCAGCACTAGGGTGAGATATAGAAAAGCGTTCTCTGTAAATCATTTTGGAGATATAGGTTACCTGATTTTTGTCTTGGGAAACAGAATGAAGCAAAACTCCACATTGCAGTTATGATTATTATATTTTTTTTAGAAATAAACAAGTATTTCACTAGCCAGCCAAGTAATTTGTTTATTTACTGCGAAATAAGATTTCTTTTGAGTTGTAATCTGAGAGTTCAGATTTCTCAGTTGCAGATTTAGTGATTTAAGATGTATTATTACTACTCACTTGAACGGCAGTCCAATGTGATTCTGAATAGAAGATATATTTTTATTGTAGCATATAAGGCAAGCCCTGTAGAAAGGGAGAAAACAAAATACTGAAAGGGAAAGAAAACAAAGCCTGGGGGACAGGAGGGGTATGAATTCACATTTTAACCACACCCAGAACTCCACATGCAACATTGTTATTCTTATCAGGTATTCAAATTCAGCAAAAATGATCTCTGATGAGAAATATTCTACCGGTAACAGCACTTTGGAACTGTGAATAAAACTAAAAGACTTTAGTATTTCAAAATAAATAAATAAATAAACAAAATAAAACAAAAAATCAGATGTAATCAAGCACTTTAGAGTAAGGTTGACGCAAATATAGGAAGAAAATAACTTTTTTTTAACAGCCTATTGAGACATAATTTACTTTCCATAAAATTCATATATTTAAAATGTACAATTCAATGGTTTTTAGTATATTTACTGAGTTAGACTCTTTTCAGTCATTTCCACTTTCCGGTTTTTAATTTTGTTATAACAGCTTTATCGAGATAAAATTCACATATCATAAAATTTGTCCATTTTGTAGGTATAATTGAGTGATTTTTAGTATATTCACAGAGTTGTGTAACCATCACCATAATCTAATTTTGAAACATTTTCATTGTCCCTAAAAGAAACTCCCTACCCATTAGCAGTCATCCCCCATCAGCTAACCACTCCCAAGCCATGTTGTTGTTTGGTGCCATCGAGTAGGTTCTGACTCATAGCGACCACATATACGACAGGAAGAAATACTGCCCATTCCTGCACCATCCTCACAATCATTGCTATGTTTGAGCTCATCGTTGCAGCCACTATGTCAATCCATCTTATTGAGGGTCTTCTTGTTTTTCACAGACCCTCTATTTTACCAAGCAAGATGTCCTTCTCTAGGGACTGGTCCCTCCTGATAACATGACCAAAGTGCAAGAGACAAAGTCTTGCCATTCTCACTTCTAAGGAGCATTCTGGCTGTACTTCTTCCAAGATAGATTTGTTCATTCTTCTGGCAGTCCATGGTATATTCAACACTCTTCACCAACACCCGGAGCCCTAGGGAACCAATCTACTTACTGTCTATAAGGATTTCCCTATTGTTGTTGTTGTTTTAAGTTGCCATCCATTCGATTCCAACTCATGGTGACCTAATGTGTGCAGAGTAGAACTACTCCTTAGGGTTTTCAAGGCTGTGACCTTTCAGAAGCAGATCAACAGGCCTGCCTTCTGAGGCACCTCTGGGTGGGTTTGAACTGTCAATTTTTTGGATAGTAGTAGAGCACTTAACCATTTGTGCCACACCAGAAGCTGACCATATATATAAATTATAATGGATATATTATATGAGAGGAATCATATAATATGTGACCTTTTTTCACTTAGCATACTGTTTTTGAGGTTCATCCATGTTGTAGCATGTCTGAGTACTTTATTAATTTTCATTGCTAAATAATATTTTATTGTATGATATACCACATGTTGTTAATCCATTCATCAGTTAATGGGCATTTGAGTTGTTTCCACTTTTGGGCTATTATGAATAACGCTGCTGTAAACATTCTTCTATGAGTTTTTGTGTGTATACACCTTTTAATTTATTTTGAGAGGAATTATTGCCCGTATGCTAACTCTATGCTTATTTTGAGAAGTTGCCAACCTGTTTCTTTGGAGAAATGTCTATTCAAAACCTTGCCTATTTTTAAATTGAGTTTTTCCTCTTTTTATTGGGTCATAAGAGTTCTTCATATATTTTGTATACAAGTCCTTTACATGACTTGCAAATATTTTCTCACTTTCTGTGGATAGTCTTTTTACTTTACTAATGATATTGTTTGAAGCACAAGGAATATACTTTTCTTTTTTTTTATATTTTATTGTACTTCAGGTGAAGGCTTACAGAACAAATAGTTTCTCATGAAACAGTAGTACACATGTTGTTTTATGACATTGGTTAACAACCCCACAACATATTAACCCTCTAACTTCTCAAACCTTTTTTCTTTTTTTTGGTGAAAATACACATAGACAAAGATACACCGTTTCAAAAATTTCTGCATACACAGTTTAGTGACATTGACTACACTTTTCCAATTGTGCTGTTATTCTCACATAAGATGAAGGCCTACAGAACAAAATAGTTTCTCATTTGACAGTTACTACACATGCTGCCCTATGACAATGGTTAACAATTTCACAGCACATCAACAATATCCTTACTCAGCCTTGGGTTTCCTATCACCAGCTTCATTGTCCCCTTCTGCCTCCTGGCACTTGTCACTGGACTCCTATGCCTCGTTAGTCTCATTTGGTTGTATGGGGCTGTCCACTCCCAGCTGAACAGTGAACCTCGGAGGTAACATCACCACTGAGCTAAAAGGGTGTCTGGGGGCCATATTCTCAAGGTTTCTCCAGTCTCCTTTAGGCCAGTAAATCTGGTCTTTTTTTGTGTGAGTTAGAATTATGCTCTGCATCCTTCTCCAGCTCTGTCTAGAACCCTCTGTTGTGATCCTGGTCAGAGCAGTCAGTGGTAGTAGCCGGGCACCATCTAGCTGTACTGGACTCAGTCCGGTGGAGGCCTTGGTAGCTGTGGACAATTAGTCCTTTAGACTAATCTTTTGCTTGTATCCTGTTCTCTTCATTCTCCCTTGCTCCCGAAGGGATGAGACCAGTGGAGTATCTTAGATGGCTGCTCACAGGCTTTTAAGACCCCAAACACTACTCACCAAGGTAGAATGTAGAGCATTGTCTTTATAAGTTGTGTCATGCCAATTGAGCTAGATGTTCCCTGAGACTATGGTCCCAGAGCCCTCCGCCCAGCAATTCAGTCCCTCAGGGAGTTTGGATGTGTCTATGGGGCTTCCATGACCTTTCCTTGTACAAGTTGTGCTAGTTTCCCCTGTATTGTGTACTGTCTCAGCCTTCACCAAAAATACCACTTATCTATTGCCTATTTAGTATTTCCCCCCCACCCCTCCCATCCCTGGTAACCAACAAAGATTGTTACATTTTATGTGTGAACTTTTTCATGGGTTTTTACAATAGAGGTCTCATACAATATTTGTCCTTTTGTGATTGACTTATTTCACTCAGCATAATGTCCTCCAGTTTCATCCATGTGATGAGATGCTTCACAGATTCACTGTTGTTCTTTCTCGTGGCATAGTACTCCATTGTGTGTATGTACCATAGTTTGTTTATCCATTCATCTGTTGATGGGCATCTACGTTGTTTCCATCATTTTGCTATTGTGAACAATGCTGCCATGAACATAGGTGTGCATATGTCTATTAGAGTGATGACTCTTATTTCTCTAGGATATATTCCTAGCAGTGGGATTTCTGGATTGAATGGTATGTCTATTTCTAGCTTTCTGAGGAAGCGCCATATCATTTTCCAAAATGGTTGTATCATTTTGCATTCCCACCAGCAGTGCATAAGAGTTCCCATCTCCCCGCGGCCTCTCCAACATTTGTTATTTCCAGTGTTTTTGATTCATGCCAGTAATGCCGGGGTGAGATGGTATCTCATTGTGGTTTTAATCTGCATTTCTCTGACTGCTAGTGATCGTGAGCATTTCCTTATGTGTCTGTTGGCCATTTGAATGTCTTCTTTGGTGAAGTGTCTGTTCATTTCCTTTACCCATTTTTTAATAGGATTATGTCTTTTTGTTGTAGAGGTGTTGGATTCTCTTGTAGATTATGGAGATTAGACCTTTGTCTGACTTGTACTGTCCAAAAAATTTTCCCCAGTCTGTAGGTTCTCTTTTTACTCTTTTGGTGAAGTCTTTTGAAGAGCATAGGTGTTTGATTTTTAGAAGATCCCAGTTATCTAGCTTATCTGTTGGGTTTTGTGCATTGATGATTACGGTTTGTATCCTGTTAATGTCATGTATTAAGACCTGAAGTGTTGGTCCTATTTTTTCTTCTTAACTTTATAGTTTTAGGCTTTATATTCAGGTATTTGATCCATTTTGAAGTAGTTTTTGTATACGGTGTGAGGTCCTGTTTCATTTTTTTGCAAATGGATATCCAGTTTTGCCAGCACCATTTGTTAAAAAGACTGTCTTTTCCCCATTTGATGGACTTTGGGCCCTTGTCGAAGATCAGGTGACAATAGGTGGATGGATTTACATCTGGGTTCTCAATTCTGTTCCATTGGTCAATGTATCTGTCGTTGTACCAGTACCAGGCTGTTTTGACTACTGTAGCTGTATAGTAGGTTCTGAAGTCAGCTAGTGTGATTCCTCCAACTTTATTCTTCTTCTTCAGCAGTGCTTTACTTATTCAGGGCTGCTTCCCTTTCCATATGAAGTTAATGACTAGTTTTTTCATCTCTTGGAAGAATATTGTTGGTATTTGGATCAGGATTGCATTGTATTTGTAAATTGCTTTGGGTAGAATTGTCATTTTCACAATGTTGAGTCTGCCTATCCATGAGCATGGTATGTTTTTCCATTTACTTAGATCCCTTTGGGTTTCATGCAGTAGTGTTTTATAGTTTTCTTTGTATAGGTCTTTTACATCCCTGGTCAGATTTATTTCTAAGTATTTTATCTTTTTAGGGGCTATTGAAAATGGTACTGTTTTCCTGATTTCCTTTTCATCGTTCTCCTTACTGGTCTATAGGAATCCAACTGATTTTTGAATGTTTATCTTGTATCCTACTACTATGCTTAATCTTTCTATTAGTTCCAGTAGATTTCTCGTGGAGTCTTTAGGGTTTTCTATGTATACTATCATATCACCTGCAAACAGGGACAGTTTAACTTCTTCATTACCAATTTGGATGCCCTTTATTTCTTTTTCTTGCCTTACTGCTCTAGCTAGAACTTCCAGCACAATGTTAAATAGGAGTGGTGATAAAGGGCATCCTTGTCTTGTTCCTGTTTTCAAGGGGAATGTTTTCAGCCTCTCTCCATTAAGAATGATGTTGGCCATTGGTTTTGCATAGATGCCATTTATTATGCTGAGAAATTTCCCTTCTATACCTATTTGGTTGAGAGTTTTTATCAGGAATGGGTGTTGAACTTTGTCAAATGCCTTTTCTGTGTCAATTAAGATGATCATGTGATTCTTTTCTTTCCTTTTATTTATGTAGTGGATTACATTGATTAATTTTCTAATGTTGAACCGTACTTGCATACCTGGTATGAACTACTTGGTTGTGGTGTATTATTTTTTTGATATGATGCTGAATTCTATTGGTTAGAATTTTGTTCAGAATTTTTGTATCTATATTCATGAGAGATATTGGTCTGTAATTTTCTTTTTTTGTGACGTCTTTGCATGGTTTTGGTATCAGCGTTATGCTGGCTTCATAGAATGAATTTGGAAGTGTTGCTTTCTCTTCTATGCTCTGAAATAGGTTGGGTAGAACTAGTACAAGCTCTTCTGTAAATGTTTTATAGAATTCTCCAGTGAAGCCTTCTGGGCCAGGGCTTTTTTTGGTTGGGAGTTTTTTTATTACCTTTTCAATCTCTTCTCTTGTTATGGGGCTGTTCAGATTTTCAATATCACTTTGTTGTAGTTTGGGTAGGTAGTGTGTTTCTAGAAACTTATCCATTTCCTCTAGGTTTTCAAATTTGTTGGAGTATAGTTTTTCATAACATTCTGTTATAATCCTTTTTATTTCAGTTGAGTCTGTTGTAATATCCCCCATTTCATTTCTTATTTGGGTTATTTGTGTCCTCTCCTGTTTTTCTTTTGTCAGTCTGGCCAGTGATTTGTCGATATTGTTGAATCTTTCAAAGAACCATCTTTTGGTTTTGTTGATTCTTTCTACTGTTTTTCTGTTCTCTATTTCATTTATTTCTGCTATGATCTTTACTATTTCCTTTCTTCCAGTGGTTGTGGGCTTTTTTTGCTGTTCTCTTTCTATTCATTTGAGTTCTGTAGTTAATGTTTTGATTTTGTCCCTCTCTTCTTTTTTGATATGTGCATCTATTGCTATAAATTGTCCTCTGAGGACTCCCTTTGCTGTGTCCCAAAGGTTTTGGTATGATGTTTTTTCTTTCTCATTTGATTCTAGGAATTTTCTGATTCCATCTCTGATTTCTTCTATTACCCACTAATGTGTAAGCAGGGTATTATTCAGTTTCCATGTAGTTGATTATTTTTCCTTGTTTTTTCTAGTGTTAATTTCTACCTTGATGGCATTGTGGTCAGAGAAGATACTTTGAATTATCTCAACGTTTTGGATCTTGTTGAGGATTGCTCTGTGGCCTAAGATGTGGTCTATTCTGGAGAACGTTCCATGTGCATTGGAAAAGAATGTGTACTTTGCAGCGGTTGGGTGGAGTGTTCTATATATGTCTATGAGGTCAAGTTGGCTGATTGTGCCCTTTAGTTCTTCTGTATCTTTGCTGAGTTTCTTCTTAGTTGTTCTGCCCTTTACTGAGAGTGGTGTGCTGAATTCTCCTACTATTATTGTGGAACTGCCAATTTCTCTTTTCAGTGTCGTTAGAGTTTGTTTTATGTATTTTGGAGCCCTGTCATTGGATGCGTAGATGTTTATTACGGTTATGTCTTCATGATGGATCATCCCCTTAATCATTATATAGTGTCCTTCTTTGTCTTTTATGGTAGATTTTGTTTTAAAGTCATTTTATCTGAGATTAGAATTGCCACTCCTGCTCTTTTTTGGTGGTTGTTAGCTTGATATTTTTTTTCCCAACCTTTTACTTTTAATAAATTCACATCTTTGTTTCTAAGGTGTGTCTCTTGTAGACAGCATATTGATGGATCCTGTTTTCTTATCCATTCTGCCACTCTCCGTCTCTTTATGGGTGCATTGAGTCCATTTACACTCAGTGTAATTATTTATAGATGTGGGTTTGTTGCTGTCATTTTGTAGTGCTTTTTTTGGTGGTGCTGAAGTTTTCTTTGTTCTTCTTACTCTCTTGAGCTGAGTTACTTTTGTTTGTGGATTTTTTTTTTCATTTCTTTTGTTTTTGTAGGTTTTGTTTTTGCTGAGACTATGTTTTTTTGTCTTTATTTTTATGAGTTTGTTTGTTAACTTTCTTTGCTTTTGCCATGAATTTTACCCTTATCTTTCTAAGTTTGAAGCATCTACCATTACTTGGTATCGCCTTGCCTTCCTGTCCATTAGAAGGTTCTATACCTATGCCGTGTATTCCCTCTTTCATTGTTTTGATGTTGTTGTCATCCATTGATTGACTGCTCTGATTCCCTGTTGCATTTCTTTTGGTTTTGGATAGTCCTTGATAGTTCATTTCCTAGATTGGTATTTGGCTCGTATGATCCTGCATCCTAGGTTCTGACTGTGGGCTGAAGCTGTTTGTCCTCAGATCGAAGAACTCCCTTTAATAATTACTGTAAATTTGGTTTGACTTTTACATATTCCTTTAATTTCTGTTTATTGGGAAATGACCTAATTTCACCATCAAATTTGAATGAGAGTTTTGCAGGATATTTTCTACTTGTCTGACCATTTTTTTCCTTCAAGAGTTTTATATGTCATCGCATTGCCTTCTTGCCTGCATGGTTTCTGCCAAATAATCTGAGCTTAGTCGTATTGTTTCTCCTCTGTATGTGACTTCTTGTTTTTCATGAGCTGCTCTCAGGATTCTTTGTCTTTGGTTTTTGCAAGTGTGAATATGATATGCCTTGGTGATTTTCTTTTGGGGTCTCTTCTATATGGGGTTCGTTGAGCTTCTTGGATGGCCAGCTTTTCATCTTTCATAATATTGGGGAAGTTTTCTGTCAGTAGTTCCTGAATGATCCTCTCTCTGTTTTCTGTTTTCTCCCCGTTCTGGAATGCCAATCACTCGTAAATTTTTGCTTTTAAATGTGTCCCACATAACTCTCAGGGTGTCTTCATTTTTCTTTGTTCTTTTTTATGAGTTTTCCTTAAACAGAGTTGCATCCAAGTGTTTGTCTTCAGTTCCACTGATCCTGTCTTCTACGGTTTCAAATCTGCTTCTCAGCCCTTCTATGACATCATCCATTTCTGAAATCTTGTTGTTTATCTTTTGGATTTCTAATTGTTGTCTTTGTATAATTTCTAGTTGTGAATTTATTTTGGCATTTTGTTCCTGCATCATCTTCCTGAATTATTCCAATTTTTTGTCTGTATTTTCCATGAATTTGTCTATTTTTTCCTCATGTTTGTCAGCTTTTTGCCTCAGTTCTTGGAAAATTCCAAGTATTAGAGATTTGAATTCCCTGTCAGGTACTTCTAGTGTATTTTCTTCCACAGGAGAGTCATCTCGTGTTTTAATTTGGATGCCTACTGGAACCATCCTGTCCTGTTTTTGTAAATGTTTTGATATTGTCTGCTGTTTTCGGGGCATTCAGTAGTTATTTCTCTCATTTATTGATTGTATATTTGTTTGTTTCATACCTTTTTTTAAAAAAATATTTGACTATGTCTGAGCAGGCAGACTGTGTGCTCTTTGTTGTTGCTTATCTGTGCGCTCAGTACTTTTAGCCTCCTTCTCCAACTGGCAGGGTCAGTCACTGAGATGTGGTACAGCAGGGCAGGTCTAGCTGAAGAGGAGTCACTCGGACGGGTTGTTTGTGGCACTCACTACAGCTACCAGGGCGAGTCGGTAATCAGTGCTGGGCAGGTTCCACTAGGCCGTGCCTGCCCTGCTTGGTGTGTGTTGTCAAGCGCACTGTGCAGGTAGGCAGGATGCAGTGGGGAGATGATTATGTGTGGAGCGGCTGTTTGTCTCCTGCTGGACGCTCCGTGAGGCTGCTTTCTCGTACCCTCATTTGCTGGTCTCCGATAGGAGTCCAAGATGGTGGATCTGCACTGCGTTAGCTGGTAGGGGACCTCTGCATGAATCTCTCCTCGCTCTCTGTTCTCTGTCAGTTTTCTCACTCCATTTGGTGCTTGGCTGAGTTCTTTGTCTCTTCATTTGATGTTTTAGGGTTTCAGGATTGTTGTAGTATTCTCTGTTTGGCTTAGTTTTTTGGATCTTTGCTGTGGAGGGACAACGTGGTGCTTCTGCCTAGAGTGCCATTTTGCCGGAACTCCAGGAATATACTTTTGCTCAACTATTTCTCAATTTCTTCACTATTTGGAATAGCTTTTAAAATTAACTTATTAATTGGAGGTTATGCCAATTCCAGGGTCATCTAATATAAATCAGATGCAGATAGAGCACACGGTGCATAATAAAGCTACCTTGGGCAAGGATCATTGAAATGACTGTCTTGGTATTCTATAATATTAGGATTGAGTGCTTATATTTATTTTTAAGTATTAAGATTTTTTTTCTTTTAGGTAAATACTCTCATATAGTGTATATAAGGATGCTTAAGGTGCATCATTTGAATATTATCACAACCTTAGTTAATAGATGTAATAAGATTCTGCCTACTGAATCTTTCTGTTTTTCTGATGAATTTGGCTAGCCAATTCCCTAGCTTACTAGGACAATTTTCTGTAATTAGTACATAAACACTTATAAAAGACAATAATAGACACAATTTAGCTTTTGAATTTTGCATATATGTTACCTCATTAACTATGTCAAGCATTTCCCTTGCAAACGAATTTTTTCATACTAGTGCATTCAGAATCAATAAGTCTCAGGAGATTTCCTATACCTATTAATCTGGAGATGATGAAATCCTGTCAAAATAAAATACAAGCATATGCCCAATGTCAATGTTTGTCTACATTTTATATATGTTTCTAGAGAATAAAGTCCCATCACAAAACTACCATAAATAATAGTGGTGCAATCTACTATATTATGCCACTGCAGTTGACTTACTCATTCAATTATTTTAAAACCCACAACTTTAAAGTCATGTATTTAGAGTCAATCATCTTAATCTATAATTACTTAAATACCATTACTTTGTTTGTACTCTTTGTGTCAGGATAATGAAGGTTTTATATTCTTTACAAATCTCATACAATCTTCAAACTTTATATAAAGCACTTTAACAGTTGTTTAATGAGCATTTATTTGAGGATTTACCTTTAAAAATGAATAAATATCATGGGTTTTTCATTCTTCTCTATGTCTAGAGAATTGCTACTGAGTTGTTTTATAATTTTTGTGGTACTTTATGGAGGTGATGGAGCATTAGGCCATTTTTCTACTTGGAGAAACCAAGGCAGCAAAATAATATTTAAGTGATCCAGTTACATGAAATTACTAATTAGTCCCTTGAATGACTTTATCCTTTTCCATTTAACTAGATTGTCTCCCATATAATAATTCATGTGAAATAGATTATAAATTGTGGTTTTAAAATATAATGAGATATGCTAATCATGATTTGTTATCTTTCTAGCAACAACATCAAAGTGGCTAATGCATTGTAAAGAACTGCAAAATGATAAAATAAAGTAAACTGTGGAAAATGTAAGTTGTCATAAGGTCATAGTAGATGCACTTTATGTAAAGTTAGGGATGCGGTTAACAAAAGCCTTGTGACAAACAAGAGTGCTAAAGAAATAGATTTTAGCCGTATATAAATCTCTTCTCCTACTTAATAGAAAGCCTGCTTATTTACATGGAGCTTCTAATTTAACACAATGTGATTTGAATCCTGGTCCATGGAGTGTGTTGTGCATCTCTCTTTTATTGTCCAGGGCCAAGAATCTGGTGGGACAAGTCAGCTGTGGAAGACTGAAATTCTCTCCTTCACTTCAGCTACAGCTGCCAATACCCTGCCCCCAAGCCCGTATTCACCAGAACAATGATTACCTTGAACACTTTCTAAATCATGGAAACCTCATTTGCACCTAAATTCAGTCTAAGTACATGAATGATAATTGCTCATCTTTAGGGTAAAATTACAGAAACATACACTAAAGCCACATACTTGGATATATTTATGGCAGCTTTGCAAAGAGTTTTCAAAAATCATTACATCAGCCTAATTAATCATTCAAATATTCACAAAGAGGTCTGTCCACAATAACCAATGTCAACATTTTCCTCCTACCCTCATCGCCTATTGTTCGATATCTCAAACCAAACTGCCTTGCCCGGCCAAATGCACTGAGCATAGCTTTAATAGTCAACATTTATTGAGCATTTGCCATACACAAGACCTTAAACTGAGAGCTTTGAATGCAGGAAGAATACTCTGTATAATCATCGGGTGGTAGTCATAGCACAATGATTAAAAGGAGCATGATCTTTTTATTTTGATATACTCAACTTCATATATTGACTAAGTCTTATTCTAGACTTAATTTAAACTTTCCAAGCTTCAGTTTCTCCATCTTTGAAGTGAGCATGGTGATCATAATTTACAGATTTCAGTGGACTTGTCCAAAAACAGAGCCAGCAACCTCTAAATCCAGCAACATTCAACCCCAGAGCTGAATTTTATGTGCTTAACCAATATGTTTTACTGTTGCGGTTATTCTCTTGTAGTTTTTCAACTTTTCCTAATGGTGTTGAGAAACTTTTTTACAATGTTGAAAAAGACTGTTATAGTCATACCCTATCAAGGATAGGAAACACATTTTCTTGTATTTCTGGACAATTTTAATTACATACATTTGAAGTTTTATTACATACATTTAATTTACATTAATTAATTAATTAAATTACATACATTTAATTACATGCATTTGAAGTTTTGAAAATTATTCTACTTGTTTCCCACAGCTTGTCCACTACTATCTTTCCCATGGCTTTTCTTACCCAGAATTTAGTGCATTGTGCCTTGTTGTGCAGGGGTGTCAGTGCAGTTAGTGGTGATGTATACGTGGGGAAGAAGTTGGGAAAATGAACACATGTCAGTGAGTCTGAAGAAACAACAACAACAAAAAAAACTTGATTCCTTTTTCTTTCTAACTTCAAATCTTTTATAGATGTATTTTAAACATAGAGACAATATGTTTTTGAATATTGAAGATTGTCTCCTACAAACTGTAGCCTTTTGTCTCTACTTGTTTTTTTAACACTAGCACAGAATACAGCAAGTAGAGGTTAAGGAGGTGAGGGGAAAGGAGAAGGCGAAGAGTGATTTTTCATGGCATTAAAATTTAAATAATAGCAATAAAGGGTTAAATAAGTGAACATAAATCCATAGACTTATAGAATAAACTTGGCTTTTGTTTTGTCTAATGAAGAACTTGGAGTGAACTCTTGAGCACTCATCATTGTATCTACTTCATCCAAAACTATCTGATGGGCTGGATTAAAAGAAGCACAATAAGACTTATAACATGTTATTTTAACTCTCTTTATTGGCACTTTGTGCACAGACAAAAAAATGTGACTTTGCATTGCCCTTGCACTGTCCATGATAACTGGAGATGCTAAAGAAACAGAGCTTTGGATTTTATTGGATTAACACTTATTTTTTATCCAGTGGCGTGTAGGTCAAAGGCACTCTGTAAGCTGAATTTGTAGCTTTAGGAAGCTGTGTTCTCAACCAGGAAACATGAAAGAGTATTAATAAAAAGTGAAAAGGTTCTGCTAAAAGCAGAACAACCTTGGAAAATGTTTTTAAAGATCATTCACCATATACACAATAATTTTGTAGTTGCAGTTCATGCCAAGATTTTAAAGAAAACTCTTAGTAAACTGCATTATTCAAGTGTGTACTATGTATTCAGTATAATCCCAGTCACTCAGTGGGGCAAGACAAAAGTGACATAAAGAGAGAATTTTTAAAAAACCTAATTGTTCTGTACTGTACAAAGTGAGATTTCATTGCAAATACTTATTTCCATTATGAGGTCTACAGAGGCATAAGATTGTTAAAATGAGAACAGTTTCTGAACTGTGGAGATTTTTATGGATATTTAAAAATAAGTCTCTAAAGTGATGGATGACTGGCACTATTATTCTTTGTTTTCATTTTTTTCATGTATTTTACCAGTTCAGGAAGGATCTAATTTAATATAAATTCCCATCACTATGTGTAACTTCCTCTCCATTTTCCTAGTAGTAACCTGAGAACTTACTTCAAACATAGTTAAGCCAGTTAAAGGTGTTGAAGACGCAGCTTTGTCATTTTTAAAAGGGACTTATTCCTTAAAGAAGGCATAAGGTTGGTAGACTTAAAACAAAGACTATGATATTCTGTTCCATGGAAAAATAAAACTAACCCAAAGAGATTTTTTCTTTCTCTCAGTTGCCAAACCTTTGCCCCGAGGTTTCTATTTGAGGTCATGAGTGTACATCCCATAATAGTTGTCAATTCAGAAAAACTACCACTCTTTTATTTAAAAAAAAATAATAACAGAGTGAATGGTAAGTGAAACCACTTACCACATTAAATCGATTGTGGTTTTGTTAAATTAACTAGTTAAACTAAAATGCTTGGCGAAGAGTCTCTTTTTTTGTTGCAACTCTAATCACAGATTTGCGTCAGTTTACCAACAAAAGAGTGCTATTGTGCAGGATTAGGAAGTAAAATAAGAATATGTCTTCAGAGTAATGTAAAATATATTTTCAAAAATAAGCCTGTGGAGGAACGAGTCTCACCAACAATTCCAGTCTTTGTATTTTGAACTTCACTAGGTCTTGTCACATGGAGCTAACTCAGTGCTTTCAAAGCTGGTTCTCCAAAGTGAAAGTGCTTACATCATCTGCAAGATTTCTTATTTCTCACCCAGACTACCATTCCTTCAGAGGAATTGTGTCCCCCAATAGTATGCGTCAAGTTGGCTAATCCATGATTCCCAGTATTGTGTGATTGTTCACCATTTTGTCATCTGATATGATTTTCCTATGTGTTGTAAATCCTGCCTCTGCGATGTTAATGATGCAGGATTAGAGGCAAGTATGTTAATGAGGCAGGACTCACTCTACAAGATTAAGTTGTGTTTTAAGTCAATCTCTCTTGAAATATAAAAGAGAGACAGGGAGACCTCATACCACCAAGAAACAAGAGCCAGGAGAATAGCACACCCTTTGGACACAGTTCCCTATGCTGAGAAGCGGCTCAACTGCGGAAAATTGATGACAAGGACCTTCCCCCAGAGCCGATAGAGACAGCTTCCCCTGGAGCTGGCACCCTGAATTTGGACTTCTAGCCTCCTAGACTGTGAGAGTAATAAATTTCTCTTTGTTAAAGCCATCCACTGGTGGTATTTCAGTGAAAGGGGCCTTAGATAACTAAGACACCACTCGTACTCACTATTGTACTGGAAGTCTTAATCAGATCAATAAGATAAGAAAGAGAAGTAAAGCGTATCCAGATTGAAAAGGAAGAAGTAAAAGTATCCTTATACGCTGGTAACAGAAAATTCTAGAGACTCCACAAGGAAGTTACTGGAACTAATAAAAGGATTCAGCAAAGTTTCAGGGTACAAGATCAACTCACAAAAATCATTTTGGTTCCTCTATACTAAAAAGGAGAACTCCAAAAAGGAAATCAAGAAAACAATAAGGCTTACAATAGCCACCAAAAGGATAAAATACTTAGGAATAAACCTAACCAGAGACATAAAAGACTTATACAAGGAAAACTGTAAAACACTACTGCAACAAACCAAAAGAGACCTATATATGGAAAAACATTCCATGCTCATGGATAGGAAGACTTCACATTGTGAAAATGTCAATACTACCCAAAGCAATCTGTAGATATAATGCAATCCTGATTCAAATCCCAGCAACATTCTTTAACGAAATGGAAAAACTAATCTCCCACTTTATATGGATAGGAAAGAACCCCAAATTGCAAAAGCAATGCAGAAGAAGAACAAAATATGAGGCCTCCACTTCCCAATCTCAAAACTTACTATATAGCCACAGTAATCAAAACATCTTGGTACTGGTTCAATGACAGACACATAGACTAATGGAATAGAATTGAGAACCCAGAAGTAAATCCATTCATCTGTAGGAAGCTGATCTTCGACAAAGGATCAGAGTGCATTCAATGGAGGAGAAAGAGTCTTGTTAACATATGATGTTGGCAAAACTGGAAATCTGTTTCCAGAAAAGTGAAACAGGATACGTACCTCACACCATGTGCAAAAACTAACTCAAAATGGATCAAACACCAAAATGTTGAATCTAAAATTATGAAGTTCCTGTAAGATAACATAGGGACAAAACTAGGGAGCCTAATTTTCAGCATAAATATACTTTCAAACACAACTAAAAATGCACAAACAACAGAAGATAAATTAGATGACCAGAACCTCCTAAAATTTAAATACTTATGCTCATCAAAAGACTTTATTAAAAAAGTAAAAAGAGAATCTAAAGATTGGGAAAAATCTTTGGCAACGACATATCTGACAAGGGTGATATCTCTAAAATATATAGAAAACTTCAACAACTCAACAAAAAAATGCCGAACAGTCCAATCAAAAAATGAGCAAAGGACATTAACAGACACTTCACCAAAGCAGACATTCACGCAGGCAACAAATAAATGGAAAGGTTCTCATGATCATTAGCCATTAGAGAGAGGCAAATAAAAACTACAATGAGATACTCTCTCACACCTGCAAAAATGGCAATGATAAAAAGAATAGAAAACAGCAAATGCTGGCAAGATTGTCAGGAGACTGTGACTCTTATACACTGCTGGTGGAACTGTAAAATGGTACAAACACTATGAAAAATGATATGGTTCTTCCTCAAAAAGCTAGAAATAGAAGTACTCTGTGTCGTCATTGTCATTAGGTGCCCTCGAGTCAGTTCCAACTCATAGTTACCCTATGTACAACAGAATAAATCACTGCTGAGCCCTGAGCGTTCCTCACAGTATTGCTATGTTTGAGCCCATTGTTGCAGCCACTGTGTCAATTCATCTTGTTGAGGGTCTTCCTCTTTTTCAGTGATCCTCTACTTTACAAAACATGATGTCCTTCTCCAGGGACTGGTCCCTCCTTAGGACATGTTCAATGTGCCTGAGACAAAATCTTGCCATTCTTGCTTCCAAGGAGCAATCTGACAGTACTTCTTCCAAGACAGATTTGTTCGTTCTTCTGGTAGTCCATGGTATATTCAGTATTCTTTGCCAACACCACAATTCAAATGCATCAGTTCTTCTTCGGTCCTACTTATTCATTGTCCAGGCTTTACATGCATATGAGGTGAATGCAAACACCATGGCTTGTATCAGGCTCACTTTAGTCCTCAAAGTGGCATCTTTGCTTTCTAATACTTTAAAGAGGGCTTTTGCAGCATATTTGCCAGTGCAACATATCCTTTGATTTCTTGATTGCTGCTTCCACCGGCATTAGCTATGGATCCAAATAAAACAAAATAATTGACAACTTCAACATTTCCTCTACTTGTAATGGTGGTGCTAACTGGTCCAGTTGTGAGGATCTTTGGTTGCTTTATGTTGAGGTGTAATCCATACTGAAGGCTGTAGTCTTTGATCTTCATCAGTAAGTACTTCAAGTCCTCTTCATTTTTAGCAAGCAAGATTGTGTCATCTGCATATCACAGGTTGTTAATGAGTCTTCCTCCAATCCTGATGCTGCATTCTTCTTCATATAGTCCAGCTTCTCAGATTATTTGCTCTACATACAGATTGACTAATTTTGGCAAAAGGATACAACCCTGACACACATTTTTCCTGATTTTAAACCACACAATAATCCCTTGTTCTGTTTGAATGACTGACTCTTGGTCACTGTACAGGCTCCACATGAGCATAATTAAGTGTTAACCTTAATTTGTTATGATCCACATAGTTGAATACCTTTGCATAATCAATAAAACACAGGTAAACATCTTTCTGGTATTCTCTGCTTTCAACCAAGAGCCATATGACATCAGCAATGATATCCCTGGTTCCATGTTCTCTTCTGAATCCAGCTTTAATTTTTAGCAGTTCCCTGTTGATGTACTGCTGCAACCGTTTTTGAATTATTTTCAGCAGAATTTTATTTGCTTGTGATATTAATGATCCTGCTCAATAATTTCCGCACTCTGAGGATCATTTTTTTTTGGAATGGGCACAACTGTGGATTTCTTCCAGTCATTTGGCCAGGTAGCTGTCTTCTTAATATCTTGTCATACACGAGTGAGTGCTTGAAGTGTTGTATCCATTTGTTGAAATAGCTACATTGGTATTCCATCAATTCCTGGAGCCTTGTTTTTCGCCAGTAGCTTCAATGCAGCTTGGACTTCTTCCATCAATACCATCGGTTCTATATTACATGCTATTACTTGAAATGTTTGTACGTTGACCAATTCTTTTTGGTACAGTGACTCTGTATTCCTTCCATATTTTTTGATGCTTCTTGTGTCGTTTAGTATTTTGCTTGTATTGCAACTCGAGGCTTGAATTTTTTCTTCAGTTCTTTCAGCTTGAGAAATACTGAGTGTATTCATCTCTTTTGGTTTTCTAACTCCAGGTTTTTGCACATTTAATTACAATACTTTACTTTGTCCCCTGGAGCCTCCCTTTGAAATCTTCTGTTCAGCACTTTTTCTTCATCATTTACTTTAGCTTGTTGTTGTTAGGTACTGCGAAGTCGGTTCTGACTCATAGCAACCCTATGTACAACAGAACAAAACACTGCCTGATCCTGTGCCATCCTCACAATCATTGTCATGCTTGAGCCCATTGTTGCAGCCACTGTGTCAATCCATCTCGTTGAGGGTCTTCCTCTTTTTCTGACCCTCTACTTTACCAAGCATGATGTCTTTCTCCAGGTACTGATCCCTCTTGACATCATGTCCAAAGTATGTGAGACACAGTCTCACCATCCTTACTTCTAAGGAGCATTCTGGTTGTACTTATTCCAAGACAGATTTGATCACTCTTTTGGCAGTCCATGGTATATTCAATATTCTTTGCCAACACCACAATTCAAAGGTGTCAGTTCTTCTTTGGTCTTCTTTATTTATCTTCCAGCTTTCTCATGCATATGTGGTGATTGAAAACACCATGGCTTGGGTCAGGCACACCTTAGTCTTCAAGGTGCCATCTTTGCTTTGCAACACTTTAAAGAGGTCTTTTGCAGCAGATTTGTCCAATGCAGTGTGTCTTTTAATTTCTTAGCCGCTGCTTCTATGGGTGTTGATTGTGAATCCAAGTAAAATGAAATCCATGACAACTTCAATCTTTTCTCCATTTATCATGATGTTGCTTATTGGTCCGGTTGTGAGGATTTTTGTTTTCTTTATGTCGACGTGTAATCCATACTGAAGGCTGTGGTCTTTGAAATTCATCAGCAAATGCTTCAAGTCCTCTTCACTTTCAGCAAACAAGTTTGTGTCATCTGCATAACGCAGGTTGTTAAAGAGTTTTCTTCCAATTCTGATGCCAAGTTCTTCTTCATATAGTTCAGTTTCTCAGATTATTTGCTCAGCATACAGATTGAATAAATATGGTGAAAGGATACAACTCTGATGCACTCCTTTCCTGAATTTAAATGACACAGTATCCCCTTGTTCTGTTTGAAGACTGGCTCTTGATCTATGTACAGGTTCCTTATGACCACAATTAAGTGTTCTGGAATTTCCATTCTTCGCAATGTTATCCATAATTTTTTATGACCCACACAGTCAAATGCCTTAGCATAGTCAATAAAACACAGGTAAACATCTTGCTGGTATTCTCTGCTTTCACCCACGATCCATCTAACATCAGCAATGACATCCTTGGTTCCATGTACTCTTCTGAATCTGGCTTGAATTTCTGGCAGCTCTCTGTCGATAAACTGCCGCAGCCACTTTTGAATGATCTTCAGAAAAATTTTACTTGCATGTGATATTAATGATATTGTTCAATAATTTCTGCATTCAGTTGGACTACTTTTCTTGGGAATAAGCATAAATATGGTTCTCTTCCAGTCACTTGGTCTGGTAGCTGTCTTCTAAATTTCTTGGCTTCACTTTAGCTACTGTATGTTAAAAAGCAAGTTTTAGAGTCTTTTCTGACATCTATTTTGGTCTTTTCTTTCTTTCCTGCCTTTTTAATGTCTTTTACTCTCTTCGTATATAATGTCTTTGATGTCATCACACAACTCATCTGGTCGTCAGTCATCAGTGTTCAGTGCTTCAAATCTATCCTTGAGATGGTCTCTAAATTCAGGTAAGACATACTCAAGGTCGTACTTTGGCTCTCGTGGACTGGTTTTAATTTTCTTCAGCTTCAGCTTGACTTTGCATGTCAGCAATTGATGGTCTGTTCCACAGTAAGCCCTTGGCATTTCTCCTGACTAATAGTATTGAGCTTTTCCATTGTCTCTTTCCACAGATGTAGTCAATTTGATTTCTGTGTAGCTAGTGAGGATGTATAGTCACTGTTTATGTTGTTAAAAAAATGTATTTCCAATGAATAGGTCCTTGGTCTTCAAAATTCTGTCATGTGATCTACAATGTTGTTTCTATCACCAAGGCCATATTTTCCAAGTACTAATCCTTCTTTGTTTCCAGCTTTCACATTCCAATCTCTTGTCATTATCAGTGCATCTTGATTGCATATTTAATCAATTTCAGACTGCAGACGTTGGTAAAAATCTTCAATTTTTTCATCTTTGGCATTGGTTGGTGCCTAAATTTGAATAATATTCATTTTAAATGATCTTCCTTGTAGGCATATGGATATTATCCTACCACTGCCAGTGTTGTACGTCAGGATAGATCTTGAAATATTCTTTTTGACAATGAAGGCATCATTGTTCTTCTCCAATTCGTAATTCCTGGCATAGTAGACCATCTGATTTTCTGATTCAAAATGGTCAATACCAGTCCATTTCAGCTCTCTTATCCCTAGGATATCTATCTCGAAGCTTTCCATGTCATTTTTGACAACCTTCAGTTTCTGTAGATTCATACTTTGTACATTGCACATTCTGATTATTAATGGATGTTTGTAGCTGTTTCCTTTCATTTTGAGTCATTTCACATCAGCAAAGTAGGTCCCGATAGCTTTACTCCTTCTGTATCATTAAGATCAACTCTACTTTGAGGAGGCATCTCTTCTCCAGTCTTATTTTGAGTGTCTTCCAACCTGAGAGGCCCATCTTCTAGTGTTATATCAGACAATGTTCTGCTGTTATTCATAAGGTTTTCACTGGCCAATTTTTTAAGAAGTAGATGGCCAGGTCCTTCTTCATAGTCTGTGTTAGTCTGGAAGCTCCACAGAAACCTATTCACCATGGGTGACCCTGCTGGTATTTGAAATATTGGTGGCATAACTTCCAGCATCACAGCAACACTCAAGCCACCACAGTATGAGAAACTGACAGATGAGAGAAATACATTATGATCCAGCAATCCCACTCCTAGGCATATATCAAAAAGATATAAGAGCAGTGACAGGAATAGACATATTCATACATATGTTCACTGCAGCATTATTCACAATCGCAAAAAGATGGAAACAATATAAGTGCCCATCAATGGATGAATAGATAAATAAATTGTGGTATATACATACAATGGAATACTTCACAACTATAAAGAATTTGGGATCAGGGAAACATAACATGGATAATTCTGGAGGATATTATGCTGAGTGAAATAAGTCAATCACAAAAAGATAAATATTTTATGTTCCCACTATTGTAAAAAGTCAGTTATAGATATACACACAGAAAGCAATGTTCTTTGATGGTTTTCAGAGATGGGAGGTGAGGGAAGGGGAATCACTTTCTAGAAAGTAGACACTTATTATTTCTTTTTTTTTCCAATGGTAACTAACAACAATTTTATTTTCTTTCACAGAATCACTCATAATAATTGATAATTAATATTGTCTGAGAGCACTCAAAGGTTAACATAACTCAGTGGCACTGGCCAGCAAACAGTGGAATTAGATTAGGTCAGGATATTTTCCTTAAAAATCTCTTTGATCCATCCATTTCTTCCCATCTTCTTTGCATTGCCCTAGAGCAAGCCACCATCATCTCTCACTTATGCCACAGAACTGTCGACCATATTGTCAACCATATATATTCTTTCCCATGTCACATCCCTTCCCCATAATGCAGATAGAATGACTAAAGTTCACACTAGAACATACGTCATCCAATATCTTCCAGTTTTTCTTAGTATAAAAACCAAAAATTTTGAAACACCCTTCAAAGCCAAACTGGCCTGGTTGATCCTTTGGCTATCCCATAACCCTTCCGGCCTCACTTATCATTCTCTCTTCCAACAACATCCTTCCCCCATCCAGGAATTCATGTCCATGAACATACTCATCTTTAAGGCTTCTGCTTAAATGTTTCTTCTTCATAATTTCTTCCCTGCCAGCCCAAATGAGTATGTCCCCCTGCTAGATGTCTTTATACTATCCTGGTCCTGTACTTCATAGCACTCATCTCAGTTTGTTTTTATTTGGTTCTTGTAGTTACTTGATTTTTTTTTTTTTATAGTTTCTTTCTTTTATTGTACTTTAAATGAAGGCTTACGGAACAAACTAGCTTCTCGTTAAACAGTTAGTGCACATATTGTTTTTATGACATTGGTTAACAACCCCACCACATGTCAACACTCTCTCTTCTAGAACTTGAGTTTCCTATTACCATCTTTCCTGTCCCCTCTTGCCTTCTAGTCCTTACCCTTGGGCTGGAGTGCCCCTTAAGTCTCTTTTTGTTTTATGAGACTGTCTAATCTTTGTCTGAAGGGTGAACCTCAGGAGTGACTTCATTACTGAACCAAAAAGGTGTCTGGGGGCCATACTCTCAGAATTCCTCAAGTCTATGTCAGGCCAGTAAGTCTTTTTTTTTTTTTTGTAAGTTAGAATTTTGTTCTACATTTTCCCCAGCTCTGTTCACGACCCTCTATTGTGATTCCTGTCAGAACAGTCAGTGATGGTAGTTGGGCACCATCTAGTTGTACTGAACTCAGTCTTGTGGATATCATGGTAGTTGTGGTTCGTCACTCCTTTAGACTAATCTTTCTTTGTATATTTAGTTTTCTTCATTCTCCCTTGCTCCCAAGGCAGTGAGACCAGTGGAGTATCTTAGATGGCCACTCACAGCTTTTAAGACCCCAGATGCTACTCACCAAAGTAGAATATAGAACATTTTCTTTATAAACTGTGTTATGCCAATTGAGCTAGATGTTCCCCAAGACCACGGTCCCCACAGCCCTCAGCCCAGCAATTCGGTCCCTCAGGGAGTTTGGATGACCTGGCCTTGTACAACTTGTGCCAGCTTCCCTTGTGTTGTGTACTGTCTCACCCTTCACCAAAGTGACCACTTATCTATTGTCTATTTAGTGTTTTTCCATCCCCACCCCTTCTATCCCTCATAATCATCAAAGATAGTTTCTTTTTGTGTGTAAACCTTTTCATGAATTTTTATAGCAGTGGTCTCACACAATATTTGTCCTTTTGTGACTGACTCATTTCTCTTATTATGCACTGCTGCTGGGAATGCAAAACGATACAACCATTTTGGAAAACGATATGGCACTTCCTTAGAAAGCTAGAAATAGAAACACCATACGATCCAGCAATCCCACTCCTAGGAATATATCCTAGAGAAATAAGAGTCGTCATATGAATAGACATATGCACAGCCATGTTCATTGCAACATAGTTCACAATAGCAAAATGATGGAAACAACCTAGATGCCCATCAACAGGTGAAGTGTCTGTTCATTTCCTTTGACAATTTTTAATTGGATTATTAGATACTTATTATTTCTGATGATAGGAAAAACAATACCAAGTAAATGCTATAACTTAAACAATTTTGCAACAAAAACAATAACAATAAAAAAAAAAACTATCTGAATACATAGGTAGATATCTATGCACGTAACCTGTAGAGTAAAGCATATATAAGTGCGAGTGCAGGTATAGGTGTATTTGTAGCCATATGTATATACATGTTTGTGTGTGCTGCATTTATATTCATATATATAATAAAGCACATAGGAGGCACAGCTACAGAGACTTCCTAGACATATCCAAACAACTCACAGGATTGGTTTAGTGGGTTAAAAAGCTTGGGACCATAGTCTTATGGGAAAACTTATCCAATGGGCATAATATAGTTCACAAAGATAATATTGTACAGTCTAGTTTGGTGGGTAGTATCTGGGGTCTTAAAAGCTTTCGAGTGGCTGTCTAAGATACAACTATTGGTCTCTACTTGTCTGGAGCAAAAGAAAATAAAGGAAACCGAAGACTCAAAGAATTAGCCCACAGGACTAATAGCTCACACAACCATGGACTCTTCTAACCAGAGACCAGAAGAACTAGGTGGAGCCCAGCTACCACTACCAACCATTCTGACCAGGGATACAATAGAAAGTCCTAGATGGAATGGGAGAAAAATGTAGAACAAAATTCAAACTCCTAAAAAAGGGCTAGACCTACTGGACAAAGACTAGAGGAACCCCAGATACTATCACCCTCGATACCATTTGAACTTGGAACTGAAACTATTTCTGGAGGTTACCTTTCAGTCAAATAATAGATTGGCTAATAACACCTGTAAGTTATGTGCTCCCTTAAACAATTAACTATATAAGACCAAATTATGAACATTTATCTGAAGTGAAGATAAGAAGGCAAGGAGGGGAAGGGAAGCTAGGCCAATGGAATAAGAACAAACAGAATGGAAATAATGAGAAGTCTATCACATTATGAAAATTGTAACCAGTGTCACTGAAAAATTTGTATAAAAATTGTTAAATGGGGACCTAATTAGCTGTGTAAACTTTCACCTAAAATACAATAAATTAAATATTAAAAAAGAAAATATTAGCAAAAGAAACACACACAGTTTATTGAAAGCGCATTATTTATTTTAATAATTTGACCTATGGCATTTAAATTATAATCGTGCTACACTTTGCTTTAAATTAGATAAGTGAAATTTTTTTTTCCAAATGCAAATATATGATATTATGAAATATTTTAATTTCTAAAACGTTACTAGTTATTATTATTAATTTAACATCAAGTCGTTTAAAAACCCATTAAAGGAGCTTTATCTAAATGGATTTCAAGAATGAATGCTTTGTTAACTGAACAATTATTTATAGAGAGAAACACTCAGTTATTGAAGCTTTGCATAACTTTTGAACTTTCTATGTTGGAAGAAAGCCTATTAAAAATACTATGGATTTAGAGAGCTTTTTTTCCTTAATCAATCAAAATTTTTCAGGAGGTAGCATATGATCAAGAACTTATGGTACTGAAGGAAAAGTCCAAGTTTCACTGAAGGGAATGGCAAAAAACAAGGCTCCAAGAGTTGACAGAATACCAACTGAGATGTTTCAACAAACATATGCAGAGCTGGAGGTGCTCCCTTATCTCTGTTAAGCAATTTGGGAGACAGCTGCCTGGCCAACTGACTGGAAGAGATCCATATTTGTGCCCATCCCAAAGAAAGGTGTTCCAACAGAATGAAGAAATACTCGAACAATATCATTAATATCACACACAAGTAAAATTTTGCTTAAGATCATTCAAAAGTGGTTGCTGCTGTACATCAACAGTGAACTGCCCGAAGATCAAGCTAGATTCAGATGAGAATGTGGAAGGCGGGATATCATTGCTGATGTCAGACGGAGTTTGGCTGAAAGCAGAGAATACCAGAAAGATGTTTACCTGTGTTTTATTGACTATGCAAAGGCATTTGCTTGTGTGGATCATAACAAATTATGTATAACATTGCAAAGAATGGTAATTCTAGAATGCCTAATTGTGCTCAGCAGGAACCTGTACATAGACCAAGAGTCAGTCCTGAAAAGAGAACAAGAGAATTCTGCATGGTTTAAAATCAGGAAAGGTCTGTGTCATGGTTGTATCCTTTCATCACACTTATTTAACCTGTAGAGTGAGAAATAATCAAAGAAGCTGGACTATTAAGAAGAAAGTGGCATCTGGATTGAAGGGAGACACATTAAAAACCTGTGATTTGCAGATGACACAATCTTGCTTGCTGAAAGCAAAGAGGACTTGAAGCACCTGTTGATGAAGATCAAAGACTATAGCCTTCAGTATGGACTGCACAGCAACATAAAGAAAATAAAAATCCTCACAACTGGACCAATAAGCAACATCCTGATAAATGGGGAAAATATTGAAGTTGTCAGGGATTTCATTTTACTTGGATCCATAATCAACATCCATGGAAACATCAATGAAGAAATCAGAAGACGTATTGCGTTGGGCGAATCTGCTGCAAAAGCCCTCTTTAAAGTGTTGAAAAGCAAGGATGTCACTTTGAGGACTAAGGTGCACCTGACCCACGCCATGTGTTATGGATTGAATTTTGTCCTCCAAAAATGTGTGTCAATTTGGCTTGGCCATGATTCTCAGTATTGATTGTGTGGTTGTCCACCATTTTATGATCTGATGTGATTATCCTACTTCCTGTAAATCCTAACCTCTATGATGTTAATGAGGCAGAATTGGAGGCAGTTATATTGATGAGGCAGGACTCAATCCATTGGATTAAGTTGTTTCTCAAGTCAATCTCTTTTGAGATGTAAAAGAGATGAGAAAATAGAGAGGAGAAAGATCTCATTACCATCAATCAAGAAGGGTATATAGGGCAGTGCATTCGTTGGACCTGCTGAGAAGCTCCTAGACCAGGGAAAGATTGATGACAAGTACATTCCTCCTGAGCCAACAGAGAGCGAAAGCTCTCCCCTGGAGCTGGCACCCTGAATTTGGACTTCTAGCCTTCTAAACTGTGAGAGATTAAGTCTCTGCTTGTTAAAGCTATCTACGTGTGGTATTTCTGTTACAGCACTTGGATAAAGCACTAGATAACTAAGACAGAATTTGGTACCGGGAGAGTAGTGTGATGCTCTAACAGATACCTAAAATGTGGAAGCACTTTTGAAACCGTGAATGGGTAAAGCCTAGAAGAGTTTTAAGGTGACTAATAGTAACAGCTTAGATTGCCTTGAAAAGACTGTTGGTGGAATTATGAACATCAAAGACAATTCTGGTGAGGACTCAGAAGGAAGTGAGGAGAGCTGTAACCCTGGAGATGGCACAGGCATCAAGAAGCAGCAGAGAAATGGCAGCAGTAGAATAAAGATACCGGTGTGAGACAGTACAGGGGCTGACTCACAGAGTGAAAGAGTTGAGTGCCTTTGCACAGGAGGCTTCCTGGTGTAGTGAGGTACATCTGGGCACTTATTGGTGAAGCCACGCTTGTTCACCCATGGAGCAAGTGAGCTGAGTGCCTTCCAGTTGAGGTTTAATGGCAGAGTGGGGTGCCTCCAGGCACTTATCCATAGAGCTAAAGAACTTTGAAACTCTTGGCAGAGGGGCCGAAAGTCCAAGGAACCAGGAAGCAGAAGCTGAAGAGATAAGGAGTATAGGAAGCAGAGCTACCTCAGTCTCAAAGGGTAGGGCCACAATCTCTAGATTTCAAAGATTCAGATCTTCACCAGCGCTGTTCCAGAGTGTGGGACTGCTTTTCATGAGTGCCAGCAGGATGGGGCCAGATATGTTCCCCAAAGCTGAACGGGTGAGGCTGCCATGCCCAAGGGGGAGAAGAATATGGCCTGCCAGTGCCATGGGGGTAGGGTCACCACTCAGATGTCCTAGGAGTATGGGGCCATCCAAATGTGAGGGAGCAGAGTTGCCCTTCCAGTGGGCCTGGAAGGTGGAACTGAAGCCCAGGGCCAGGGTACCTCCACAAAGAATCTGGAGCGTGTGGCAAACACCCAGAGTCTGGAGAGCAGGGCTGTTGTATAAATGATTTCAGAGAACAGATGTTTATTTTCAAGCCTTGAGAGCTAATGTAATGTGTTCTGTTGACTTGCTTGGTGCCTGTTGTCCCTTCTTTTCTTCCAATTTCTCCCATTTGTAATGGAAACTTCTACCATGTTCCTGTTCCCCCATTGTACCTTTGGAAGCAGATAACTTATATTCTAGATTTCACAGATGAAGATAAATTTTTGCAATTTGGACTTGGAGTTTATTTAAGACTTTTGCTATGATATGATGGGGTGAGTATGCTATATGTGTAGCAAGGACTTGAATTTTGGGAGGCCAAAGGGTAGAATGTAATGGATTGAATTGTGTCCCCCAGAAATGGGCATCAACTTGGTTAGGTCATGAATTCCAGTATTGTGTGGTTGTCCACCATTTTGTGATCTGATGTGATTATCCTATGTGCTGTAAATCCTAACCTCTGTGATGTTAATGACACAAGATTAGAGGCAGTTGTGTTAATGAGGCAGGACTCAATCTACAGAATTAGATCGTATCTTGAGTCAATTCCTTTTGAGATATAAAAGAGAGAATCAAGCAGAGAGTAGAAGGACCTCATTACAACCAAGCAACAAGAGGGGGGAGTGGAGTGTCTCCTTTGGACCTGGGGTCCCTGCGCTAAGGAGCTTCTAGACCAGGGGAAAATTGATGATAAGTACCTTTCTCCAGAGCTGACAGAGAAAGAAAGCCTTCCCCTGGAGCTGGTGCTCTGAATTCAGACATCTAGCCTCCTAAACAGTGAGACAATAAATCTCCATTTGGTAAAGCCATCCACTTGCGGTATATCTGTTATAACAGCACTAGATAACTAAGACATCGTGGTATTTTCAATCACCTCATATGCATGTTAAAGCTGGATAATAAATAAGGAAGAGCAAAGAAGAATTGATGCCTTTGAATTACTGTGTTGGTGAAGAATATCGAATATACCATGGACTTCCAGAAGAAGGAACAAATCTGTCTTGGAAGGTCAGCCAGTATGCTCCTTAGAAGCAAAGACAGGGAGACTTTGTCTCATGTACTTTGGACATGTTTTCAGGAGGGACCAGTCCTTGGAGAAGTACATCATGCTTGGTAAAGTAGAGGGTCAGTGAAAAAGAGGAAGACCCTTAACAAAATGGATTGACACGGTGGCTGCAACAATAGGCTCAAACATAGCAAAGATTGTAAAGATGATGAAGGACCAGGCAGTGTTTCGTTCTGTTGTACATAGGGTTGCTATGAGTTGGAACTGACTCGACGACAGCTAACAATAACAACAATAGCCCTTTGTTGCAGCCTTATGTCATGGGCTGTTCAACAACGTTTGTATGAACCTCTCAGAAAAGCCCACAGAGGCAAGTAAAGGCCAGGATAGGCTTCAGACATACATGCAATGCCAGGGCAATGCTTGTAGCAAACACAAAATCTCATGAGGGCTAAGAGTAACGACATCATATGGAGAGCTACTAATAGTATTATTTAATATGTATTATTTTTAAAACAATTTATTTAGTTAACATTGACTTACTTTATCCATTCTGAAACATATTTATAGCTACAAAAAAGCAAATAATACATTATTCACATTCTCTAGGCAGAAATGAGTAAACTGACTTAAGAACTTCACATTTCTTAGTTCATTTATTACCTATAATAACCCTATGCAATAGGAATTATTATTACTTTCCCCATTTTGCAGATGAGAAAACTGAGAGAGAGAGGGGCTAAATAACTTGCTCATGGTGCAGTGGACAGTACGTGGCCAAGCTGAGCTACAATATCAGGCAGTCTAGTTCCACAGCTTCTGCTCCTAACTTGCAGGCTTGGCCAATGGCATGTGTTTTGATATTTTGGACATTAAATTTCTTACTTCAAAATGAATTTTTGTCATCAGAATGAGGCCAGCGAATTCCCATGTATAAGTGCTTTCATTCCAAGATAAGTTTATTATGCAGTCTACCAAATCTCCCTAGGACTAACTTAATAGCTCCAACTTCTAGTTATTATTAAAATATGGCAAGTGGTTATCAAACATTTTGCATTCAACTACACATGACAGGTCTCATTTACAGTGTGCCACTTGAAAATTAGTCTGTAGTCGGCTGTCTAAGAGCTGTGATGCTGAAAGGACAGCTAGAACATGGAATGTGTTGATGAAAGATCCCCTTATTCTCTTTTATGAATCCTCTGTCACAGTAGTTTGTCATCCTTGCAGTGAAAAGAGGATTAAAAAAAAACCATTGCCATTGAGTCAATTCCGACTCATAGTGATGAGAGGATAGGTGTCATGGGTTGAATTATGTCCCCCCAAAAATGTGTGTATCAACTTGGCCGGGCCATGATTCCCAGTAGTGTGTGGTTTTCCCATGTGTGGTAAATCCTGCCTCTATGATGTTAATAAGGGAGGATGGGCGGCAGTTGTGTTAGTGAGGCAGGACTCAATTTACAAGACTGGATTGTGTCCTGAGGCAATCTCTTGAGATATAAAAGACAGAAGTGAGCGGTGAGACAGGGGGACCTCATACCATCAAGAAAACAGTGCTGGGAGCAGAGTGTGTCCTTTGGACTGAGGTCCCTGCACAGAGGAGCTCCTAGTCTGGGGAACACTGATGAGAAGAAGGCCGACAGAGAGAGAAAGCCTTCCCCTGGAGCTGATGCCCTGAATTTGGACTTTTAGCCTACTTTACTGTGAAGAAATAAATTTCTCTTTGTTAAAGCCATCCACCTGTGGTATTTCTGTTGTAGCAGCACTAGATGACTAAGACAATAAGTAAAATTAGTTCCTTGGAATAAGACCCAGACTATATCTCATTCATCGCTGTGTCCCCAGCACAGGACATGGTGCTCAAAACATGTTTGTTACATGAATGAGTGAAGGAATGACTCCACTTAGCTAAGTAATTTCCTAAACATTCTTTAGGATATTCTGATTCATTGCATAATATCACAGGGAGGCAAATGGCCAAGTCCTGTCCTTTACACTGCATGGACCATACATGGATGTGAGCTCAACTGCATTTATGCAATGCCCATAGCGCCATGACTGCACTTTGTGTTGTTATCTTGTAGGAGTTTATATATTTTCAATTTGAGTCATTTGATGATGCAAAATGTTTTATTGGATGTGACAGGGAAAGAGAAGGGGGTAAACCATTTCTTGCCAGCATGGGGAAAATGGTTCCTTTTGGCACTACTTTCTGAACGAATCTAAGCAAGGATAGAATTCTGCTTAGAATGAGGGATGTAGGCACTTAGGGTGCAAAATCACTCTCTGTTTTGTGTAATTACAGTGTTGACATTGCATGAATGTAAGAGTGAACTCTCTTTAATATTTGTAGCTTAGGTGACTTTCTTGCCTTATCCTAGACCTTGAGCCCAAGATATAGAAACAGCAGCTTGGGGGCTAATAATAAATGATTATTATAGATTGTACTATAAATGGAAGTATAATTTTGATTTTCAGATGTAGGAATAGTATGACAGTGTTTAAAGACAGGGAATGTTTGCAGGTGGTGACATCCTTCAGCATGTTTTCATAAGGCTGCTGCTCTATGCTGGTGCAATAGAAGGTGCTTGATAAACTTAATTGGTTCCTTGGTAGCTGGGGTGTCTACAGGTGAATTCAGACATCTCATGGTTGTAGCCAAAGAAAGAGCTGTATTCCTGAGGCAGAGAAGTTAGGGAGAGATCAGTAGAAGCTGGCAGAGACTAAGCTAACTTTTAAGGAGTTCAGAAATTTGAAGATAATAGTTCTGTGATGATCTAAACTTTTCAGCTTTGAGTAACTACTGGCTGTGCTGTTGTAGGTGCATGTTATGGATTGAATTATGTTCCCCCAAAACTGTGAGACAACTTGACTAAGGCATGATTCCCAGTATCATGTGGTTGTCCACTATTTTGTGATCTGATGTTATTATCCTATGTGTTGTAAATCCTAACCTCTGTGATGTTAATGAGGCAGGATTAGAGGCAGTTATGTTAATGAAACAGGACTCAGTCTACAAGATTAGGTTGTATCTTGAGTCAATCTCTTTTGAGATGTAAAAGAGAGAATCAAGCAGAAAGGAAAGGGACCCCCCACTCCCCACCCCCGGAGACAACCAAGAATGAAGAGCTGAAAGCAAAGACTGTCCTTTTGGCTTGGAGTCCCTGCGCTGAGAAACTCCTAGACCTAGGGGAAGTCTGATGACAAGGACCTTCCCCCAAAGCTGACAGTGACAGAAAGCCTTCTTCTGGAGCTGGTGCCCTGAATTCAGACTTCTAGTCTCCTAGACTGTGAAATAATAAATTTCTGTTTGTTAAAGCCATCCATTTGTGGTAGTTCTGTTATAGCAGCACTAGATAACTAAGACAGTGCACTAGATGTATTCTGTGTGAGGGGATATTTCATTAGTTTTAAAGAATTTAAAATAATTAGGTGACATTTTTATAAATCACTGCAAAATAATTTTTATTTGTTGATGTGTAGACCTATAATGATTAATACATATTTGTACTTGGTGAGTAACTGTATAGTGAATAATGTCAGCAAGTCATGCAGATCCCCATAGATTCCTTCTTTTTGTTATCATGTAACCATCTCCCTCTCATCCCACCACCAGCTTCAATATGTGTTTTGTGTGCTTTTACTTCCAGCAGCAGCACCTGCCTCTCTTTGCAGAGGACTCACCTTGGGCTTCTGGGTTCTGCTATGTCCTTGCACACACAGAGCTGGAGTGTTTGGACATTTTTGCCTGCTCCAATCTCAAAGGCTGATGGGATGAAGCCCACGCTCCTTAATTTGTCTTGCAAGGTCCTTATGACCTGCATCCTGCTGCTCTTGTGAGAAAACTCTCATCACTTTTCCCCTATAATTCAAATATCTCAACATGTTCCCTCACAGCCCCTGGCCTTTGTACATTTGGTTTCCTCTTCTGAAATAGGCTTTCTGTACTCCTACTCCTCAACCAGTTAACTCTGACTCTTCTTAAGGTCTCACCTTAAAATTAATTTCCTTATGGAAATTTTTTCTTATCCCCATGTGCCTCTGATGTAATCGCAGAGTTTTTTATACTGTATTTATTTGTTGTTTGTTTATTTATTTGCTATTTTTGCATATTTAATTTCTTTTCTCACCAACTCACCTGTAAACTCTGGGAGAGTTGGATAGTGCTTTTGGTTTCATTGTGGTAATTTCAGGGCCTAGTACAGTGCTGGGCATATACAAAGCTTATAACTATATGCTAAATATATGAACAAATCAATGCATTGATATGATTAATCAATCTATATACAGCTTATAAATATAAATCACTTGACATTTTGTCTTATTTTCTTTATTTACATGATTATTTACTAGGCTTTCCACACTAACCCTTTTAGTTATTGTAAAGGATATTAAATATATATGTATATATACATATGTATAATATACTTTCTTTCCTAAAAGAGTACAAAATAACTTTAGTAGTCAACCCTTAAATGCATAAAAAATTAAGGGTTTAAAGACAATGTCTTACTGATTTTATAAGAGAGTAATCAAGAAAAATTTTTCTAAACTCCAGGTCAGTGCCTGGCCACAGCTTGCATGCATCTGTTTAAACATTTTAAAATCAGAGTTGGGTGGGATCCTTTGCCGTGAATATTCAATAAGATTGCTGTGAACAAAAAATGCCTTTCAAACAAAGTTAGAGGGCATTGCCCTCTTTTTTTTCTCCTAAAGCAGAATTTTCAAAAGGGTAGAGTTTTAGTAGAAGTTCTCCCCAGAAACCAGAGCCTCAGAAGGGGTTTACTTTGGGATACCATCTCAATATACGGAGCCCTGATGGCACACTGGTTAAGAGCTCCGCTGCTAACCAAACGTTCGGCAGTTGGAATCCACCAGCCACTCCTTGGAAACCCTATGAGGGAGTTCTACTCTGGTCTATAGGGTCAATATGAGTTGGAATCTACTCAAGGGCAAAGGGTTTGTGGCTTTATCTCAATATAGGAAAGTGTCCCTGGGTGTCGGAAATGGTTAAGCACTCTACTAATAGCCAAAAAGTTAATGGTTTGAACCCACTGAGAGGTGCTTCAGAATACAGGCCTGGTGATCTGCTTCCAAAAGTTCACAACCTTAAAAACCCTCTAAAACACAGTTCTACTCTGACACACATGAGGTAATCACGAGTTGGATTCAACTTGTTGGCAACTAACAACAATATCCCAGTGTACAGGAGTGGAGGACTCAGGGTAATTAAAATGAGGCAGGAGAGAAAGCTAGCACAAAAATAGGTTTTCATCCTTTGTCTACCACTGGAAATAATTGTACTGGAACTCTCTGAGGACTCATGTATGTGAGCCTTTGACACTCCGCAGATCAATATTTGCCTCACTTATTTTCCAGCTACTCAGTCTTAAGTACTGGGTGATTCTCCTAGTTTAGCATGCTGAGGGGCAGAAAAGCTTTGGGGGTAGACAAATGAGAGCTATTCAGTGCCAATGAGAAGTACATCCCTCTGCGGAGCTGGTTGCCACAGTGATACCTGGAGAAAAAGGTAAGCCTAGGAGATGTGAGTGGGGAGCAAGAATTATCCAATACAGGTGTCCTGTGGGATGAATACTTCTCACAGGTGTGTTTTCTTTGGTAATCATAGGATCTAATTTTTTCTTCAATTAATTGACATTGTTTAAAAATCAGAATTCACATAATAATACGAATTTTCTGTTTCACTTCTAAAAATGGGATGACTATCCCTCACAGATGTGTTTTGCTTGGTCATCAAGAATCTTTTTGTTTGTTTGCTTGTTTTAATTAATCGTAAACCTTTAAAATTAAGGACCTTTAAGGGAATAATCTGGATTTTCTACTTCCTTTCCAAAAATGAACCTTCTAGCAGCACTGGTTCTAGATTCCCCCAAGGCTGGAAGGAAGTTATGCACATGGTATTTTTTCCATTTTAGATGGATACATACTCAGTAGTCCATCATGCTTACATTGCTGCCTCTTCCCATTTGCATTACCATCTGGCCCCTGACATGCTTGAATTTGAAACCACCATCCTAAAGGATGAAATCACCTACAAATGTAGATGGTTAACCTGTTTGTCCCTTCAGAAACATTGTTTGCCTGTCTCTGCCCTGCTCTGTGCCCAAGCAGTTCGTATCTATGGATTGAATCACTTGGGCTCCCTTTTCAAAGTAACTTAAATGGGAGGCATTGGCAACAGATCGGAGGGCAATAGGAAAAACAAGTTGGGGAATATTTTCCAACTCTCTCTGTGCTTCAACATCATAGTTCTTAAGTGGTTGCTTCCCTCTACCATCACAGCTCACCTGAGATGTTCCCTTGCCCTAACAACACCATTTCCGCCCCCTGCCCTTTCAGACTGTTGCTAGTCTCTGAGTTTCTCAATATTTCTTTTGGGTTCTCTTAAGCCTTCCCTCACTACTGTAAATAGCTTGCTCATTAAAAAGCTCTTCAGTTGAACCATTTGGAATTCTGTTTAATGCCAGGGTTTTGACTAACATTATAAGCACTGGCGGTTAGTAATTAATAATGGACCCATCCTTCTCTTGGAAGTCCTTCCTCAAATTCTCTCTGGGAAATGGAAAATTATTCTATTCTGAGCTGTTTCCATCATTGTTTATCATACTTGGCTTCATCCCTGTTTTTCCACTTAGATGACTGTGTGCTCTACTGGGACCTAACCTGCTAACTCATTTTGGTCTGCTTCAACCTGACTACAGATTTATTGACTACCAGGCCAGGAGCTCTTTTGTCATATAGTGGTGGCTTGCATGTTACTATGATGTTATGAGCTATGCCACTGATATTTCAAATACCAATAGAGTCACCCATAGTGGACAGGTTTCAGTGGAGCTTCCAGACTAAGACAGATTGGAAATAATGACTTGGCTATCTACTTCTGAAAAAAATGGCCAGCGAAAACCTTGTGGATAGCAGCAGACCATTGTCAGATGTAGTGCAGGAAGATGAGCCCTTCAGGTTGGAAGGCACTCAAAATACGATGAGGAAGAGCTGCCTCCTCAAAGTAGAGTCACCCTTGATGACGTGGATGGAGAAAAACTTTTGGGACCTTCATTTTCTGATGTGGCATGACTTAAAATGGGAAGAAACAGTTGCAAACATCCATTAATAATTAGAACATGGAACGTACAAAATATGAATCAAGGAAAATTGGCGGTTGTCAAAAATGAAATGGAACCCTTGAAGGTCGATATGCTAGGCATTGGTGAGCTGAAGTGGACTGGTATTGGCCATTTTGAATCAGATAATTGTATGGTTTACCATGCTGGGAATGACAAATTGAAGAAAAATGGTGTCATATTCTTCGTCAAAAAGAACATTTCTAGTTCCCTTAAAATTTGTTTATACTAATTTGCATTCTTTTGAGGGGAAATAATATATTTGTATATCAGCTATGTCAAGGCCACACTGAAAACTACCGTTTGCCATAAAAAGATATTTTTACTAATGGCATATAATCAAGCTTATACTTTATTAGTTGTTAACACTGCAAATATTCAACAGCTACATAGCAATTGCAAAGAAAACAATGAAATTGATTTCAAACTGTAATATCTGTGATTTGTCTCCTAAAACACAGAAAAACATTAATAAGCTTTGCTTCTTATCATTACCATTTTCACATATTATATATATGGTTACAGAAGTAGGTAGATAGAAAGATAGATAGATGGATGTAGGTTTCAAATCAATGCCATAACTAAACTTTCTTACATAGGTTGAAGCACATAAAATTAACATTACTTGAATATTTTTCACCTAGATATATTAAATACATTAAAATCATAGAACATTAGAGAGCTAGTGGATTCTTGGCCTGATTCATAACAATTCCCTTAGTCTGAGTCAGTGATCATTTGATAACTGCTGTTGGAAGGCCTGAAATAAAGACCTTAAAATAATATGTGGGTGGGAAGAATAAAATAACACTCAATGCGGAGTAAGTACAATATTCAAATTAAATGTATCTTTCCCCTTATTGACCCACATTATTTATTTACTTATATTTTTTCTCATTCAAAAATTTATATACATATTGTTTTGTGATATTAGTTGCGATCCCCACTATGTGAAAGCACTCTCCTTTTCACTCTAGGTTCCCTTTGAACATTCATCCAATTCCTGTCCCTTCCTGCCTCCTCATCTTGCTTTTGGATAGGAGTTGTCCGTTTGGTCTCATATATTTGATTGAACTAGGAAACACATTCCTCACGTGTGTTATTGTTTGTTTTATGGGCCTGTCTAATCTTTGTCTGAAAAGTGGACTTTGGGAGTGGTTTCAGTTCTGAGTTAGCAGAGTGTTCAGGGGCCATAGTTTCAGGAGTTCCTCCAGTCTCTGTCAGACGAGTAAGTCTGGCTTTTTTTTGTGAATTAGAATTTTGTTCTATATTTTTCTCCTGCTCTGCCCAGGACTCTCTGTTGTGATCCCTGTCAGAGCGGTCAGTGGTGGTAGCCGTACACCATCCAGTTCTGGGCTCCGGTGGTTGAAGGCTCTGGTTCATGTTGTCCTGTAGCCATTTCGGATAATATTTTCCTAGTGTCTTTGGTTTTCTTCCTTCACCTTTGCTCCGGACAAGATGGGACCAGTATATGTACCTTAGGTGGCCACTAGGAAGCTTTTAAGAACTCAGAAAACACTCACCAAAGTAGGATGTGGAATATTTTCTTTATGAACTATATTTTGCCAATTGACCTAGATGTCCCCCAAGACTATGGTCCCCAGTGCTCAGCCCTAGCACCTCAAGGTGTTTATAAATAAAAAATTTTAGACAATTATAATCATGCCTAAAAATAAAAAAGAACATTTCAAGATCTATTTTGAATTACAAGGTTGTCAATGACAGAATTATATCTATATGCCTACAAGAAGACCGGTTAATATGACTATTACTCAGATTTATGCACCAACTGATAATGCCAAAGATGAAGAAATGGAAGATTTTCTTACCCTCTTCTCCAGTCTGAAACTGATCACATATGTGAATTGCATTGATAAGTACTGGTGATTGGAATGTGAAAGTTGGAAACAAAGAAGAAGAATCAGTAGTTGGAAAATATGGCCTTGGTGATAGAAATGACACAGAAGATGTCATGATCGACTTTTGAAAGACCAACAATGTATTCATTGGAAATACCCTTTTTCATCAGCATAAATGGCACCTATACATATGGACCTCACTAGATGGAATCAAATCAACTATATCTGTGGAAAGAGAAAATGGAGAAGGTCAATAACAGTCAAAAAAGGCCAGTATCTGACTGTGGAACAGATCATCAATTGCTTACATGCAACTTGAAGTTGAAGCTGAAGAAAATTAAAACAAGTCCTTGAGATCCAAAGTACGACCTTGAGTATATCCCACCTGAGTTTAGAGACTATCTCAAGAATAGATTTGATGCACTGAATGCTAATGACTGAAGACCAGAAGAGCTGTAGGATGATATCAAGGACATCATACATCAAGAAAGGTAAAGGTCATTAAAAAGACAGAAAAAAAAAAAAAAAAGACAAAATGGCTGTCAGAAGAGACTCTGAAACTTGTTCTTGATTATAGAGTAGCTACATTGAATGGAAGAAACATGAAGTAAAAGAGCTAAACAGAAGATTTCAAAGGGTGACTTACAAAGACAAAGTAAAATATTATAATGAAATGTGCAAAGACCTGGAGTTAGAAAATCAAAAGGGAAGAACACGCATTTCTCAAGCTAAAAGAACTGAAGAAAAATTCAAGCCTCAAGTTGCAATATTGGAGGATTCTATGGGCAAAAAAAAGTGCTGGTCACACAGTGGTTAAGTGTTTGGGTGCTAACCAAAAGATTGGCGGTTTGAATCCACCAGCTGCTCCTTGGAAACCCTATGAGGCAGTTGTACTCTATCCTATGGGGTCACTATCAGTTAGAATAGGCTTGATGGCAACAGGTTTGGTTTTGGTTTAAGGGCAAAAAATTGAACAACGCAAGAAGTATCAAAAGAATATGGAAAGAATACACAGAGTCACTGTACTGAAAAGAATTAGTCCATGTTAACCATTTCAGGATGTAGTATATGAATCAAGAAGTGATGATACTGAAGGAATAAGCCCAACCTGCATGGAAGGCATTGGTCGAAAACAATGCTATAGGAATTGATGGAATTCCAATTGAGATATTTCAACAAATGGATGCAGCTCTGGAAGTGCTCATTTTTCTAAGCCAAGAAATTTGGAAGATTGCTGCCAGGCCAACTGACTATAAGAAATTCATATTTTCTCACTTCTGGGCAACATGGCGCTATAGACAGAAACATCACACCATCTCTCCACAGCAAAGATCAAAAAAACTAAGTCAAACAGAAACAAAGTCAATCCTGAAACTCTAAGCATCAAATAAAGAGATGAAGAACTCAGCCAAGCACCGAATGGAATAAGAAACTGACAGAGAACAAAGAGCGAGGAGTGATACATTCAGAGGTCCCATATCAGCTAACACAGCATGGATCCACCTTCTTAAACTCCTATCAGAGATCAGCGAACAGGGGGTACGAGAAAGCAGCTTCGCAGAGCTTCCAGCAAGAGACAGAACAACTGGTAACCAGCAATATATGCTTTCCCACCCCCCACCCTTCTTCACCCCCACTTGGCCTCTTCTGCTTCCTGTGGCCACAGTTTCTTGGCCGAGAAGCACTGGCTTCATCCCAGTGCTGCTTGGATCCCACCCACCTGCACTGGTGAGCTCCCTGACTGCCATTTGTTGGCTGCTGGTGTTGCTTTTATCTGCTTCTTTTGATTTCTTCCATACCTCTCACCACCTCCCCCGACATTTTCGCAAATACTTGGCTCTGTGTGTCATCTTTCCTTCTTCTTGAAAGGCTGCAAAACACCACTCGACTGTGAAACTGCTTCCTGGCCAATGCTGCTACGCTGGTGGGATCCCCAGGGCTTTTTTTGTGTTTGTTTGCTCTGATTTGATCTGTTTTGATTTGCTTGCTTCTTTGTTTTCTTGGCATAGGAGCCCCTTCTAGCTGGCCAGTACTGAGTGGCTTGGGAGCTACTCCCTTACTCTGTACAGACTCACAGTGGGATCCCTTAGAGCATTTCTATTTTTTTGGTTTTCTTGTTTCTCGTTTTTGTTTTTTTAAATTTTTTTTCTCTCTCTTTTGCCCTTTTTGTCTTTTTTCATTTCTAAGTTTCTTGTCTCTCTATACTTACCATCTCTTCCTGCCTCCTGAATACTTGGTGCTGTGTGATACCTCTAACCCTTCTAGCCAGGCTGTACTTCACGGCCTGGGAGCAACTTCCCCAGTCCTCACAGCCACACCAGTGGGATCCCTGGGAGTTTTTTTTTCTAATTTTTATTTATTCATTTTTTTCTTTTACTCTTTTTTAGGTTTGTTTTTCTCCATTTCTCAGTCTCTCATCTCTCCACTCCAACAGCAAGCTCCGTTAGCACTTTTTTGTTTGTTTGTTTGTATGTCTTTGGCTCCTGTTACTCTCTCCTCTCTGTCCACTTTCCCATACCCATCTTAGCTCCACACATCACAACCTCTCCCCTCCTTCCCACCTACCTGTATCTTGCCCTGAACACCTCACCCCCAAGCAGCACAGGCATGGCCTACCAGAACATGCCCTGCACTGATTCCTGGTCCACCCTGTCAGACCTAATAAACAAACAACCCATCCCAGCAACTCCCTTTCAGCTGAACCTACCCTGCTCTACCATACTTAAGCAGATGACTGTGCCCATTGGAGAAAGAGGTGAAAAGTATTGTGCCTACAGGCAAACAAACAACAAAGAATGCACAGACCACCTGCTCAGACATAACTAAATAAAACAAAAAAAGGATGAAATAAACAAATCTACAATCAATAAATGAGGAAAATAACTACTAAATGTCTTGAAGACAGCTGACAATATCAAAACATATAAAAAAAAGGACAAGATGGTTCCAGGAGGCGTCCAAAATAAAACACCAGATGCCTTTCCAGTAGGAGAAAAGGCACTTAAACTACCTGATAGGGAATTCAAATCTCTAATACTCAGAATTATCCAAGAGTTGAAGCAAAAAGCAGACAAAAATGAGGAAAAAATAGACAAATTCATGGAAAAGACAGACCAAAAAATGGAAGAAGTCAGGAAAATAATACAGGAACAAAATACTAAAATAAATTCACAACCAGAAGTCATACAAAAACAACAATTAGAAATCCAAAAGATAAACAACAAGATTTCAGAAATGGACAGTGTCATAGAAGGACTGATGAGCAGGTATGAAATGACAGAAGACAGGATCATAGAAATTGAAGACAAACACTTGGATACAAATCTGGGGAAAAATCCAAAAAAGAATGAAGACACCCTGAAAATTATGTGGGATACAATCAAAAGCAAAAATTTCTGAGTGATTGGAGTTCCAGACCAGGCGGAGAAAACACAGAGAGGATCATTGAAGAACTGCTAAAAGAAAACTTCCCCAATATCATGTAAGATGGAAAGCTGACCATCCAAGAGGCAAAACAAACACCATATAGGATAGAACCCAAAAGAAAATCACCGAGGTGTATCATAATCACACTCGCTAAAACTAAAGACAAACAAAGAATCCTGAGAGCAGCTCGAGAAAAACAAAAAGTCACATACAGAGGAGAAACAATAAGACTAAGCTCAGATTATTCGGCAGAAAACACACAGGCAAGAAGGCAATGGGATGACATATATAAAACCCTGAAAGAAAAGATTGCCAACCAAGAATAATATATCCTGCAAAATTCTCATTCAAATATGATTGTGAAATCAGGACATTTCTAGATAAACAGAAATTGAGGAACTATGTAAAAACCAAACCAAATTTACAAGACTTATTAAAAGGATGCTTCAGATCTGAGAACAAACAATATCAGACCACAGGCTGAATCTAGGACACATGATCATACCAGCCAGACACCAACCTAGGAAATGAACTCTCAAGGACTATCCAAAACCAAAAGAATTACAACAGGGAACAAGACAGGTTAATCTGTAAATGACAACATCAGGACAATTAAAGAGGAAACAAATGGTGTAGGTATAGAACCTTCTAATGGAGAGGAAGGCAAGGCGATACCAAGTAATAATAGACTGGTTCAAAGTTAGGAAGATAAGGGTAAATTTCAAGGTAACCACAAAGAAAGTTAACAAACCTACTCATCACAGTAAACAAGTAAAACATAAAGTCTCAGTAAAAACAAAACCTACAAAAACAAAATAAATGAAAAAAAAATCCACAAACAAAAGGAGTTCAGCACAGGAGAGTAAAAGGAACAAACAAAATATCAGCACTACACAAAAAAATGCACTACAAATTGACAGAAATAAATTCACACATAGAAATAATTACACTGACTGTAAATGGCCTAAATGTATCCCTAAAGAGACAGAGAGTGACAGATTGTATAAAATAACAGGATCCATCTATATGCTGTCTACAAGAGACACACCTTAGAAACAAAGACATAAATTTATTAAAAATCAAAGGATGGAAAAAATTTATCAAGCAAACAGCTACCAAAAAGAGCAGGAGTGGCAATATTAATCTCAAATAAAGTAGACTTTAAAACAAATTCCACCATAAAAGACAAAGAAGGATGCATATAATGATTAAGAGGAGGATCCATCATGAAGACATAGCCATAATAAACATCTATGCACGCAATGACAGGGCTCCAAAATATATAAAACAAACACTAACAGTACTGAAAAGAGAAATTGACAGTTCCACAAGAATAGTAGAAGACTTCAACACACCAGTCTTGGTAAAGGACAGAACATCTAGAAAGAAACTCAACAAAGATACAGAAGACCTAAAGGGCACAATCAGCCAACTTGACGTCATAGACATATATAGAACCCTCTACCCTACAGCTGCAAAGTACACATTCTTTTCCAATGCACATGGAACGTTCTCCAGAATTGACTACAACTTAGGTCACAGAGCAATCCTCAACAAGATCCAAAACACTGAGGTAATACAAAGTATCTTCTCTGACCACAATGCCATCAAGGTAGAAATTAACAACAGGAAGAGCAAGGAAAAAAAATCAGTTACATGGAAACTGAATAACACCCTGCTTACAAACCACTGGCTAATAGAAGAAACCAATGATGGAATAAAAAAATTCCTAGAATGAAAACACATCGTAACAAAACCTTTGGGACACAGCAAAGGCAGTCCTCAGAGGACAATTGATAGCAATTGATGCACACATCAAAAAAGAAGAAAGGGACAAAATCCAAATATTTACTTCACAACTCAAACAAATAGAAAGAGACCAGCAAAAAAAAAAAAAAAAAAAAAAAAAAAAGCCCACAGCCACCAGAAGAAAGGAAATAATAAAGATCAGAGCAGAAATAAATGAAATAGCGAATAGAAAAACAATAAAAAAATCAACAAAACCAAAAGTTGGTTCTTTGAAAGGATCAACAAAATTGACAAACCACTGGCAAGACTGACAAAAGAAAAAAACAGGAGAGGATGCAAATAATACAAATAAGAAATGAAATGGGGGATATTATAACAGACCCTACTGAAATAAAAAGGATCATAAAAGAGTACTATGAAACACTATACTCCAACAAATTTAAAAACCTAGAGGAAATGAATACATTTCTAGAAACACACAACCTACCCACACTAACACAAAGTGATACTGAAAATCTGAACAGACCCATAACAAGAGAAGAGATTGAAAAGGTAATAACAAAAAAAAAAAAACAAAAAAACTCCCAACCAAAAAAAAAGCCCTGTCCCAGATGGCTTCACTGAGAATTCTACCAACCATTCAGAGAAGAGCTTATACCAGTACTACTCAAACTATTTCAGAATTTAGAAAAGGAAGTGACACTTCTGAATCAATTCTATGAAGCCAGCAATAACCCTGATACAAAATCCAGGCAAAGATGCCACAAAAAAAAAAAAAAAAAAGAAAATTACAGACCAATAGCTCTCATGAATATAGATGCAAAAATTCCCAACAAAATTCTAGCGAAAAGAATTCAGCATCATGTCAAAAAAATAATACACCACAACCAAGTAGGATCCATACCAGATATGCAAGGATGGTTCAACATTAGAAAATCAATCAAAGTAAATCCACCACATAAATAAAAGGAAAGAAAAAAAAAATCACACGATAATCTCAACTGATGCACAAACAGCATTTGACAAAGTCCAACACCCATTCCTGATAAAAACTCTCAATCAAATAGGTATAGAAGGGAAATTTCTCCACATAATAAAGGGCATCTATGCAAAACCAACAGTCAACATCATTCTTAACACAGAGAGGCTTAAAATATTCCCCTTGAGAACAGGAACAAAAAAAGCATGCCCTTAATCTCCACTCTTATTTAACATTGTGCTGGAAGTTCTAGCTAGAGCAATGAGGCAAGAAAAAGAAATAAAAGCCATCCAAATTGGTAATGAAGAAGTTAAACTGTCCCTGTTTGTGGATGATATGATACTACACATAGAAAACCCTAAAGACTCCATGAGAAAACTACTGGAACTAATAGAAAGATTCAGCAGAGTAGCAGGATACAAGATAAACATACAAAAATCAGTTGGATTCTTATACACCAATAAAGAGAACAATTAAAAGGAAATCAGGAAAACAATACCATTTTCAATAGCCCCTAAAAAAATAAAATACTTAGGAATAAATCTAAGCAGGGATGTAAAAGACCTATACCAAGAAAACTACAAAACACTACTGCAAGAAATCCAAAGGGATCTACATAAATGGAAGAACATACCATGTTCATGGATAGTTTGACTCAACATTGTTAAAGTGACAATTCTACCCAAAGCAATTTACAAATACAATGCAATCCCAATCCAAATACCAACAACATTCTTTGAAAAGATGGAAAAACTAATCATTAACTTTATATGGAAAGGGAAGAAGCCCTGGATAAGTAAAGCACTACTGAAGAAGAAGACTTAAGTAGGAGGACTCACACTACCTGACCTCAGAACCTATTATACAGTTACAGTAGTCAACAGTCTAGTACTGGTACAATGACAGATACATTGACCAATGGAATAGAACTGAGAACCTATGTGTAAATCCATCCACCTACAGCCATCTGATGTTTGACAAGGGCCCAAAGTCCATCAAATGAAGGAAAGACAGTCTTTTTAACAAATGGTGCTGGCAAAGCTGGATTTCCATCTGTAAAAAAATGAAACAGGACCCATACCTCACACCATATACAAAAACTAATTCAAAATGGATCAAAGACCCAACTATCAAGCCAAAAACTAAAGTTCATAGAAGAAAAAATAGGATCAATCCTAGAGGCCCAAATACATGGCATTAACAGGATACAAACCATAATAAACAAAACACATACTCCAGAAGATAAGCTAGATAACTGGGATCTTCTAAAAATCAAACTTCAAAAGACTTCACCAAAAGAGGAAAAAGAGAACCTACAGACTGGGAAAAAAATTTTGGACATTACAAGTCAGACAAAGGTCTAATCTCTAAAATCTGCAAGAAAATCCAACACTTCTACAACATAAAGACAAATAATCCAATTAAAAAATGAGTAAAGGAAATGAACAGACACTTCACTAAAGAAGACATTCAAGCAGCCAACAGACACATGAGGAAATGCTCACAATCAGTAGACATTAGAGAAATGCAAATCAAAACCACAACGAGATACCATCTCACCCCAGCATTAGTGGCACCAATCAGAAAATCTGGAAATAAATGTTGGAGAGTCTGCAGGGAGATCAGAACTTTTATGCAATGCTGGTGGGAATGCAAAATGATACAACCATTTTGGATAACAATATTGTACTTTATTAGAAAGCTAGAAATAGAAATGCCACATGATCCAGCAATCCCACTCCTAGGAATATATCCTAGAGAAATAAGAGCTGTCACACGAATAGACATATGCAGATCCGTGTTCATTTCAGCATTGTTCACAATAGCAAAAAGATGGAAACACCGTAGATGCCCATCAACAGATGAATGGATAAACAAACTATGGTACATACATACAATGGAGTATTATGCAATGATAAAGAGCAATGATGAATCTGTGGAGCATCTCATAACATGGATGAAACTGGAGGACATTATGCTGAGTGAAATAAGTCAATCACAAAAGGACAAATAATGTATGAGACCACTGGTGTAAAAACTCATGAAGAAGTTTACACACAAAAAGAAACAATCTTTTTTTGTTATGAAGCATGGGAGGTGTTAGAAGGGGACAATAGAAAATAGACAAGTGGTAACTTTGGTGAAGGGTACGACAGTACACAATACTGGCGAAGCCAGCACAACTTGTACAAGGAAATGTCGTGGAAGCTCCATAGACACGTCCGGTCTCCCTGAGGGACTGAATTGCTGGGTGGAGGGCTGTGGGTACCATGGTCTCGGGGAACATCTAACTCAATTGGCATAACACGGTTTTTAAAGACAATGTTCTACATTTTACCTTGGTGAGTAGCATCTGGAGTCTTAAAAGCCTGTGAGCAGCCATCTAAGATACTCCACTGGTCTCACCCCTTTGGGAGCAAGGGAGAATGAAGGAAACAAGATACAAGGGAAAGATTAGTCCAAAGGACTAATGGACCACAACTACCATGGCCTCCACCAGACTAAGTCCAGTACAACTAGATGGTGCCTGGCTACCACCACTGACTGCTCTCACCAGGATCACAATAGAGTTTCACAGCCAGTGCTGGAGAAAAATGTAGAACAAAATTCTAACTGATAAAAAAAGACCAGACTTACTGGCCTGACAGAGACTGCAGAAACCCTGAGACTATGGCCACCGGCCACCCTTTTAGCTCACTAATGAAATCCCTCCTGAGGCTCACTGTTCAGCCAAAGATTAGACAGCCCCATAAAACAACACGGGACTAATAAGGCACAACAGTCCAGGGACAAGTACTAGAAGGCAGGAGGGGACCGGAAAGCTGGTAATAGGGAACCCAAGGTTGAGAAGGAACAGTGTTGACGTGTCGTGGGGTTGTTAACTATTGTCATAAAACAATATGTGTACTAACTATTTAATGAGAAACTATTTGTTCTGTAAACCAACTAAAGTAAATTAAAAATAGGAAAAAAAATTCGTATTTTTGCCCATTGCATGGAAAGGTGATCCAACAAAATTGTAAAATTATCAAACAATATCATTAATGTCACATGCAAGTAAAATTATGCTCAAGATCATTCAAAAACAGTTGTAGCAGTACATTGATAGGAAACTTCCAGAAATTCAAGGCAGATTCAGAAGATGATGTGGAATGAGGAATATCATTGCTGATCTTAGATGGATCTTAGCTGAAAGCTGAGAATACCAGGAAGATATTTACTTTTTTTTTTTTTTTTTACTATGCAAAGGCATTTTATTGTGTGGATCATAACAGATTTGTATAACATTGCAAAGAACGGAAATTTCAGAACCCTTAATTGTGCTCATGGGGAAGCTGCCCTTAGAAAAGAGACAGTTTGTTTGAACAGAACAAGGAGATATTGCGTGGTTAAAAATCAGGAAATGTGTGGATAGAGTTGTATCCTTTCATCAGTGTCTCAATCTGTATACTTAAAACAGATAGGGTTAACTGTACTGGCGGAATAAAAGAACTGTTAAAAGACTACCACCTAGATGTTGGGTAAACAAGAACCACATCCTCTTAACATAAAATAAGGTTAGAATAACCCGTGAATTACTACTTCCTCAGTGTGTTTCTAGTCCCTTTCTCCTTCTTACAGGCTCCGCTTGCACAGAAGAACAAAGTGTGACTGCTGTTTTGGCCCACTGAAGGGGGCGAGGTAATACAGAAGATCAGTGCCCCTGCACCATATCCCATATCCCATAATAAGTGATGCCAAGAGCTGCCCAGGGGACTCTGTCTTGAATATCAGTAGGTTCCATCCTGGATTCTAGATGCGCAGGCAACCTAATTCGTATGCACTACCATTCCAAGGAGTACCTGCCCCTTCGAAGAAACCCACTGAATATTCATTGCTCTATTGTCCCTACCGAACCCATATAAGCCCTAGCCTTGCTTCTCTTTTCGAGTCAGCTCCCGACTGGGTCCATTTACTTGTCACAAGTAAAATAAACCTGTTAGAGCTGAACCCAAAAATTGCCCTCCTTTGTGGATTCTTACAAGATAAAGACAAGGACCCATTGAGTCTAGAGGTCCTCCGTGTCCTCAGCAGTAACATACTGAACAAATAATCCGAGAAACTGGACTATATGAAGAAGAACATGGCATCAGGATTGGAGGAAGACTCAGTAACAACCTGCAATATGCAGATGACACAACTTTGCTTGCTGAAAGTGAAGAGGACTTGAAGCACTTATTGACGAAGATGAAAGATCACAGCCTTCAGTATGGATTACACCTCAACATAAAGAAAACCAAAAGCCTCACAACTGAACCAATAATCAACATCATGACAAACAAAGAAGTTATTGAAGTTGCCAAGGATTCCTTTTTATTTGTATCTACAATCAATGCCCGTGGAAGCAGCAGTTAAGGAATCAAACAACACATTGCATTGGGAAAATCTGTTGCAAAAGGCCTCTTTAAAAGTGTTAAAAAGCAAAGATGTCATCTTGAAAATTAAGATGCGCCTGACCAAGACACGGTATTTTCAATCACCTTATATGCATATGAAAGCTGGACAATGAATAAGGTAGACCAAAGAAGAATTGCGGCATTTCAATTATGATGGTGGCATAGAATATTGAATATACTAGATCCTGCCAGAAGAATAAAAAAATCTGTCTTGGAAGAAGTACAGCCAGTATACTCCTTAGAGGTGAAGATGGTGAGACTTCATCTCACGTACTTTGGACATGTTATCAGGAGATATCATTCCCTGGAGAAGGACATCGTGTTTGATAAAGTAGAGCATCAGCCAAAAAAAAAGGAAAACCGTTAACGAAAAATATTGACACCATTGCTGCAACAATAGGCTCAAACATATCAACTATTGTGAGGATGGTGTAGGACCCGGCAGCGTTTCGTTCCGTTATACATGGCGTTGCTATGGGTGGGAACCAGCTTGATGGCACCAAAAACAATAGGCCAGGAGACTCCTTGCTGGGCTCTCAGGTTACCCACTGCACTTCCCAAGACAATAAGTGGTCTTAATTCATCTCCCATGCACCAGTTGCTGCCCAATCTGTCTTGTTTGCAGTTAGCAAGGGCGGTAAACTTCTTATCTTTCCTCCCTCCTCCACAACAGTATTTGTGATTTTAGACTGTTTGCTTTCTTGCTAACAGTCTGTGTGAGAATGCCTGTGGATACCAAATTTCAATCTTGCCACCTCTGAGCAGAACTTCATGCAGAAAAGAAAGCACTGGAAGCTTTATAAAGGTTGTGACTCTTAACCCTGCACAGTTTTTGACATGATGAGTAAGCTTTGGGTCACTACATAGTCCAATTTGTTTGAAACCAGGGTGCCTAGCTCCCCAGGCATGTGCAAAGTCCCAAGACCTCAGGTTGCTCAGCAGTCCTACCCAAGTTCCATCAGCCCAATTTCAGATTCAGTATTTCAACAGCTGTCCAAGCTCCTGCTCTTTCTATTGAATCACAAAATTGAGATGAATCAGACTTGAGTTTGAACACCTGATTTGCCAAATTGGCTAAGTACTTACTTTCTCTGAACTCAAACATTTTCGTCTTTAAAATGGGGATAAAACTCCATTTAGGAGGATGAAAATACATAACTCATATGAATTGTTAGTCCAGTGTCAATCAGATAATGAGCATTCAACAAATGTTAGTGTGTAGTGTAAAATCAAATCCAAACCCCTCATTCCGATTAACTGTAGAATGCTTACCAAACATTGGCCTATTTTGTTCAATTCTCAATCACAGCATAGACTGGTGCTTAAAAGTGTAACAGGCTCTACATTTTCCTAACTCTGTAATGCTGGAGAAGTCACCAGATCTTCTTACCTCTCAATGTTTTGTCTCTAGAATCATATTGCCTGTGTTCAAATTCCAGCTTTACTCTTCAGTAGCTATGTAACCTTAGTCAATGCACTTTTCTGTGCCTCAGCTTCCTCATCTGCATTTAGATCTTAATGTTGGACATTATCTATCTCATTGAGTTATTGAGATAATTAAATGGGTTAATTCATATCAAGTCCTTGAAACTGTCTGCTCAATAAAAGTTAGCAAATATGAGTTTCTTTATTTGTAAGATTGGTATGATGATATTTATTCATGGTTTATTGTGAATATTAAATGAGATAATGAATTATGAACAACCAGATAAAGTTGCTAATATTTGGTTATATGACAATTTTATATAATTTAATAATGTATAAAGGTCTTAGCATAATGGTTGGCACCTATTAAGTGCTCAGTAAATGTTGGCGTTACCATTTAATCATCACATTAAGGTAAAGAACCAAGAATCTCACTCTTTCCTCTGTAGGTAAATGATCCAAACTAAGATCCTATACTGTGTCCCCAATAAGTTCTCTAATTCTGTTCAGCCTCAGATGATGCGTAGAATATTGGGTCCATCTGCCATAAGTTTCTGTAGAAAGAAGGGATATGAGCTGCAATTCTTGAATTCAACTGCTAACCCTAAAAAAAAAAAAAAATCTCCCTTAATACAGTTTCACAGAGACTTAGCCAACATCTCGTCTAAAAACCATAGAGGTCATTTCCATTCCCCCCTCTTTTACCCCTAAGCCTTGGTGAGACTCTGCACTAACTGACATTCTTTCTGGTTTGGGCCACTTCCAGGCTGTGTTGGGGCACGTTAGGCTTCCATGCATAGCTCCAAGATTGCAGCTCCGAGATTAAAAGCCGTTTCTACCCCCTTTCTCTAGTTGACTCCTGACCAATCACTCCCGTGAAGTGATGATTATTTCAATAAAGAATTTATGGCTTTTTGGTGTGGAGCAAGAGAGTGTCTGGCAAAAACTTTACAGGCTCTTTCATTTAGCTCAACTAAGCACATACAACTTCAGTCCCACATCAGGAAAATGAGTGAGCACCTTCCCCAAGAAACAAGGCAGCCTTCACCAGAGCCAAAGGGAGGAAAATGATGCATGGGATGGAGGAAAGCTTGAGCAACCAGCTCCTCCTCTTAAAGCCATTCGTGAGAAGATGACCAAAAAAATATATGAAAGAGATTTGGATTAGATATTTTGTTTAAGAGTATTTATATTGATCCACACTGATGCTTAAGCTTATAGAACCACGATGCTGAAGAGACTCTATTCAGGTCTCTCTCCCTGATTTTAAGCAGGACTGAATGAAAATCTCTGCAGAGAGTGTTTTGAAATTCATTTGAGCAAAAAAGGGTAGATGAGGTAACGGCCAGCCTGGTAAAAATTTGCTGGTAGAGAGCAAGGAAACATTCTTGACATAAAAATATTTTTATTAAATAATTGGAAACAGAATGAAACACCTGCAGTTTATAAATTAAAGTCACCATATGGTGTATCACATTTGCTAATAAATTCTTATAAGCAGAGCCCTAGAAGTGAATGAAGCCCTTTTAAAAGACTTTTGCTATAGTGCAACACTGTTTTATATTGGTTTACTTCATCCTATGGAACTTTTTTTCAAAATTCAAGTTACTAGGTTAGAAGATAGCGCTTTAAAGTTCATTTCGAACTTTTGCTAGTGATAAAAACACACAGCAGAGCAAATTACTGAGGCATGAACGGCAGCAATAAATGAACAATTAAGGCAGTAATCTTCAGATATATTTTACTGAACTTTTGGTTGAAGCTCAGTTTTGTGTTGATTCTTCGGAGTGATGGGGGTAATAGTTTATCGATGGCAGGGTGGTTGTGGCGAGTATCTTTTCATTTTCAGACACTCCATTGCGTACAGCTTTAAGCATCAAACAGTCATCAACTCAAAAATTTTTTCCAGCCCTTCTTCTCCCTTTAGGAAGAGAAAAAGCAGTAACAAAAACAGCATTAAGATCACTTCCTAATCCCATAAGTTAGTATTATTTTTAACCTGCAAAAGAACAAATTATTTTTTCAAGAGTAATAAGACATCACTGACTCTACATCACGAATGCCTTCTTCCTGGATGCAAACTGTCTTAAGCTAGATGTCAAATGTTCCAGCCCCCATTTACATGCCGAGTATTTCATGCTGCTTGATTCACTACCCTAACTTATATAGGTGACATTGCAGTGCAGAAATGGGTTTGTTAAAAAAAAAAAAAGCATTATATACATATATCTGAGAGAGTGTTTCTGCCTCCAGCAGAGCCAAAACAATGACAATTTCTAAAGTTCCTAAATTTGTTTTGAATTGCCTTTGGTGTCTTGGCATACCTGTTGAATATCCTTAAATGATTCCAGCTCTTCGCAGTGTTTCATTCCGTTATACATGGGGTTGCTATGGGTGGGAACCAGCTTGATGGCACCAAAAACAATAGGCCGGGAGGCTCCTTGCTGGGCTCTGCAATCAATGCCCATGGAAACAGCAGTTAAGAATTCAAACAACACATTGCATTGGGCAAATCTGTTGCAAAAGACCTCTTTAAAAGTGTTAAAAGTTGGCTCTGACTCATGACAACATTATGTATAACAGATTTGCCTTCTTCATGATTGTTGGTATTTTTTAATGCAATATAAGAACTAAGATCATAAAACTCGTAGAAGAAAACATAGGGGTAAATTTTCTGGACCTAGTTTTGGACAATTAATTCTTAAACATGGCACCAGAGCACAAGCAACAAGACAATATAGATAAACTGTATTTTATCAAAATTGAAAGGTTTTGTGCATCAAAGGACTTTGTCAAGAAGGTGAAGAGACAACTCACAGAATTGTAGAAAATAGTTGGTAATCATATGTCTGATAAGGGTTTAATAGCTATAATAAAAAGAATTCCTACAAGGCAACAACAACAACAACAACAACAAAAACCCAATTTAAAAATGGGAAAGGACTTGAATAGACATTTCTGTGAAGAAGATATACAAATGGCCAATAAACAGATGAAAATATGCTCACTGTCATTTGTCATCAAGGAAATGCAAATCAAAACCACAATGTGATATCACATTATAGCCATTAGGATGGCTATTATAGGTAACATGGACAATATCAAGTGTTAGTGAGGATGTGGAGAAATTGGAACCCTCATTGGTGGGCATATAAAATGGTGCAGTCAATGTGGAAAACAGGTTGGAAGTTTCTCAAAAAATTAAAATAGAATTACCATTTGACCCAGCAATGCCACTTCTAGGTATATCTACCCATACATACCCAATAGACTTGAAAGCAGGGACTCAAACAGATCCTTGTGCACCAATGTTCGTTGTAACACTTTTTGCAACAGCCAAAAGGTGGAAACAATCAGAAATCCAAGTGTCCATCAACAGACGACATATATATATATATATATATATATATGTGTGTGTGTGTGTGTGTGTGTATGTACATACATACATACACATACCTATAATGAAATATTGTTCGATCATAAAGACAAATGAAGTTCTGATACATACTATGACACGGATGAACTTTGAGGACATTATACTGAGTAAAATAAGTCAGACACAGAGGGACAAATGTAGTATGATATCATTTATATGAAAAATCTATAATAGAAAAATGCATAGAGACAAAAGTTTATTAGTAGTTATCAGTGACCAAGGGGACGGGGGAATGCGGGGTTATTGCTGAAGGTGTGCTGAATTTGGGTTTGAGGTGATAAAAGTCTTTTTGAACTAGTGGTGATGGTTGCATAAAATGGTGAATTTAATTAATGTCACTGAACTGTACACTTAAAAGTGGTTAAAATGACAATTTTTGTTATATCTTCTCAAGGTAACATCATGAACTTAAAGAAATAATCTCTGAAACATATTGTTTAATTAATCAATCCTTTAGAGTTTAATGTCCAGATTCTACAGTAGAGTGTGGTAACATGTCTGAAAGTATGGAGCCAGTGTATGCTTTTGTCACTCCTGCATGAGCAACTCTAAAAGTTAGGGAATAACAATGTCTACCTTGGGATAGGACAAGCACAAGCTTTCTTCAAAGAAAGAGATTCAACACAGTTGAGTAGAGCAGTATGTGGAAGTTGTTGCCCAAACAGCTGAGTTTCTGCTGTATCTGTCCAATGAAGGGACACTGTTGTGGATTGAAGTTTGTACCCCAGATACATGAGTTGGAATCCTCACCTCTATACCTGTGGACGTAATCCATTTTGGGAGTAGGATTTTCTCTGTATGTCAGAGAAGCCATATCAGTACAGAGTGTGAACTAAACCAAATCAATTCTGAGTTGTAAGGAGCAGCATAGACACAGAGACAAGCAAGCACAAATGGGGAAAACAGAAGCTACCTGATGAGGATGGGAGCAGATGAATCTACAAGTCAAGGGTTGCTGACTACGAGAAGCTAAAATAAACAAAGAAGGATCTCCCCTTAGAGCCACACTCTGAACTTGGACTCCTGGCTTCATGAATTGTGAGAAAATAAATTTCAGTTCTTGGGGTATTTGTGTTACAACAGCATTAGGAAACTAAGGCAGATGTATTTCTTTTCCAACATATGCACAATTTCTTTGTAAATGGCTGTGACTATTTATCAGCACTAGTTTCAGAATTCATGTTAATTCATCTCTCTCTTCACTCCAAATTACAGGTATTCCTCATTTTTGCTTATACAGACAATACTAAACCAAAAGCAAATTCACCCTTACATTGTGAATGACCAGTTTAGAGAAACTATTGAAAAATTCTAAGAGTGAGAGCTCGATCATTTTCACATGCTCTGGATACTATAATCTGAGCCCATTTTAAAGGATTATGTTTTTCTCAACATTTGTATTATTTATCATGTCCACGTGTGCATTATTTAGCAAATCCTCTATGATTATCAGGGTGCTTTCTTCCCAGAAACACAGACCTTCAGATTCTCTGTTCTCTTTGTTCCTCCTCCTCCTACTCCATAAATACTCATATACCCCAAATAAGGAACTAATCCATGTTGCAACATTCTACAAAGAAAAAAAGAGTGATAATCTCTACTACAACAACTTTTTATATCTACTACAAAAAATTTTTAATCTAAGTAAGAAAGAAAATAAAATGAGTATATTCTGCATTTTTTTTCGAGGACCATAAGACTCGAAGTCCATTGACAAATGATGAAGTATACCAATTTTCTACTAAAAGAACAGAATCCCATTAAAAAGAATCATTTGAATTAATCAAGGTTCATATGCTGATGTTACCAGCTCTACCTTTTGCCAAACTTCTGATTTACTTAATAATCCAGAAACACAATGAATTAAATTTATTTCTGTCAAGAAATTATATAATAAAAAGTAATATGAGATCAAGTTAAAGTAACTACAATAATATTAAATGCTAAGAGAGTTCAGAGCTAGCCAAGAGTACCTACCTTCTTTGTAATCAGAAAAGTTTCACAGAAAAAGGGGCGTCTAAGGGTGGCATTGACCATGGCTGCATTGTAGATTGTGTGGGGAGGAATTTTAACAAAACAGCCACAGCATGTTACAAATCAATAACCTAGATTAAACAATTTTTGCAGGGAAATTTAGAAAGAAAGCTTGAAAAGTAGGTTGGGATTAGGTTGTAAGGGCCGAAGTTCAGACTAAAATCGGGACCTTGGATTCTTTCTCTCAGCTGCTCAGAATTGTCAATGGTTCTCTATTGCTAAATGCAAAAAGATGGGTCTGTAAAGATCAGTGTGGTAGTCATGAAAGGATGGATTGGAGAGACACAGTATTGGAGGCAGAAAGAAGGTTTCAGAGAAAAGTATTCTTAGTACAGATTGTTGGCATCAGAGAATGCCTGTTGATCACTTCCAGAACTGCCAAATCAAACCAAATGTTAAGCTTCATTTTTATGAACATAAACCTTCCCAAACTCTGACAAGTTCACATGCATTATTGAGTATCTTGTGACCCCTGACTCAACTCAAACATTCTTCAGTGACTTTGCATATTTTTCTCACATTTTACTCCCAAGGTTTATGAAACATGTATTTTCAGGAAATTTACTTTCATATGCATCTTCTAACAATGTAATTAAACTTGCAACTCAGCTGTAATATATATTTTTAAATACTATACACTATCATAAAAATGTTATACATAGCACCATCTGTTGGCTGAGGTATCTTTAACAGATGAAAAATGTTTTATGCAAATTGGATTAGAATATCATTAAAATCTTTTAACAGAGAAAGGGAAAGCATAGTTTTAATTCAGATCAGAACAGAATTATGTTTATATATGGTCACTGACTGAGAATGAAGCCTGAAAATTTGGATTATATGGCCTCTGCCAAGAGTAATAGCATCAGCTATGACAAATTGATCTTAGAATAATTTACATTAATCAGAGGTGATATAATGATCAAAAAGTCATACAATATACATTTTAGACACACAGAGGTCACCTAAAACAGGAATAAATCGTGAATGCATTCAATTTAAAGATGGAATACAATGTATAAGAATGTTATGGAATAGCAAAATCAATTAAGATGCAGTTCCACATAAACCCACTGTTGTCAAGTCGATTCCGACTCAGAGATGCAGTTAGAAGGTGAAATTAACCAAATGTGCATCTTACATAGTCCTCTTCGCTTCAGTTTAGCATACCTATGAATATATAATGGTGTAATATTTGGATATGCAGTAAATTTGGGGGGAAATTCTACTTATATTTACTTGATATTTTTGGAAACCGGCAATGGAATATTTATCTTTTTGTAGGGTGTACTATTTGCGATAAGGACACAGGCAGCCTCTGCTTCAAAATTTTTCTTCTTTTTTTGTGTTTCTTGAGTTTTTGTCTATTGTCTTTAAGAAATATCAACAACTGGAAATGATCAAAGAAATTCAAATATACAATTTTCAAGTGTTTGATTTTTTGCCATAAACTATATCAGTGATTATCAATTGGATGTCATGGCCCAGTGCTAGGCAGCCCTGCTTTTAAGTAGCTAATCGAAAGATTGGAGCCTGGTGGCACACACTGTGGTTAAGAGCTCAAGCTGCTAAACAAAAGATCTGCAGTTCGAATCCCCAAGCAGCTCTTTGGAAACCCTATGGGGCAGTTCTACTCTGTCCTATAGGTTTGCTATGAATCGGAATCCACTTCGAACCTACCGGCTTCATCACAGGAGAAAGATGTGGTGTTCTGCTCCAGTAAAGATTACAGCCTTGGAAACCCTATGAGTCAGTTTTACTCTGTCCTATAGGGTCGCTATGAGTCGGAATCTACTTGACGATGATGGATTTTTTGTTTTGTTTTGTTTTTTACACTTTAAATGGAGTTATAAAACATGCACATGAAAGAAAACATACAAATGAAAGCTGCATGAATTTGATATGTAAAGAGTATCAAAAATAATAAATGGTAAAGGTATTCAAAGGAAATAATTCCTTTAGACCTATTCAGGTCAGAGTTTATGCTCTTCCATGTTATACCTATTGTCTCTTCCATACTTATTTGCCACTAAACTCTAGCCCATTGAGCTAATTGATTTTCCCTAAATAGACATTTTATAGTTCTATGTGTTTGCACAGTTTTTCTGACTTTGTAGGAATGCCCATTTTCTATTTATTTTCTTAGTAAACTCACATTTTTCCTTCAATAGTCATCTTAACATAACTATCCATTCTCTTCATAAAATGGCCTCTGCTTATTTCTCCATCTTTATCTCTCATCAATTTGTTACTTTATTTTCTTAACTTTAATTTTGGTGGAAATATACACAACATAACATGCACCCATCATCAATTTCTTGAATGTATGATATGCTCAGTTTATGCGGAACCCCTTAAATTCCTGGAATATGTTAAATTCTCTCTTTTATAGGTATTCCAATGCACTCTTTCCTCTCTCTGAATGCCTTCTTTTTCTACCTCACCCCACCCCATATCTCACTTTACAATATATATTATACAATATTTATAATTCCAACTCACCCTTTGACTTTCAGATTAGAGAGTATGTCTATTATAGAAGTTTTCCTTGATGTTCCAATATGAATTAGGAGTTCCTCTCAAGTGCTCTCATGTACTTCTCTTGTTAGTATTTATTACAACTTATTTATGATGTCCTGCTTCTTCTCTAGACTATAATTTCTATATACCTTCTTCAAGACTAAAATATTTCCAGGTAATGCAGTTTCTAATACATAGTGTTTACTCGATAAATATTTACAAATAAATAAATACATGAATGAATGGTCCCTCTTTCATGAGAAGCAGTGTTACTTGTTTCCTTTTCTATGTTTCCAAAGGATTTTTGTTTAATAATTATCATAAATTAGCTCTATTTACTTTAAACAGTTTATTATTATTATTTGTTTAAGTAAAAGTAACTATCTTTGAAATTCCAGAGCTTAACATAGTAGACAGTAGGTAGGTTTTAAGTCAATGTCTTAGTTATCTAGTGCTACTATAACAGAAATTCCACAAGTGGATGACTTTAACAAAGATAAATTTATTCTCTCATAGTCTGGGAGGCTAGAAGTCTGAATTCAAGGTGCTCCAAGGGAAGGCGTTTTCTGTGTCAGCTCTGGAGGAAGGTCCTTGTCATCAGTCTTCCCCTGGTCTAGGACCATCTCAGCACATGGACCCCAGGTCCAAAGGACTCGCTCTGCTCCTGGCTCTGCTTTCTTGGTGGTAGGAGATTCCTGCACTGAGACACTCCTACACCAGAGGAAGACTGATGACAAGGCCCTTCCCCAAGAGCCAACAGAGACAGAAAGCCTTCCCCTGGAGCTGGTGCCCTGAATTTGGACTTCTAGCCTCCTAGACTGCAAGAGAAGAAATTTCTCTCTGTTAAAGCCATCCACTTGTGGTATTTCTGTCATAGTAGTACTAGATAACTAAGTCAATGTCTACTGAACAAATAGAGGAATATGTTATTCAATTGTTTTCCCTCTATTAATTGATTAGCTACATATCATTTTAGTATTTTCAATGATAACCTGAGAGAATATAACATTCATTTTTCACTTCTTAAAATCTAACAGAAATTAGTACTATGATCACTTCCAAAAAAAATATTAGAACTTAAGAATATCTTAATTCCATTTACTTCTCTCTTGTATTTTGTGGTTTTGGTGTTATATATTTTATAACAGTTACTGAAATATTCCATTTTTTCCTTCCTTCCTGAATTTCACATTTCCATCCGGGTTAATTTTTTCTCAGATTGAAGAATTTTTCTTAGTATTTATTTTATTGCAGTTCTCTGTTGGAAAATTCTCTGCTTTTGTTTGCCTTTATTTGCCTTCACATTGAAGGAGTATTTTCACTAGATAAATGCTTCTAGATTGATAACTATCTTTTCACGACATTGAATTCCATTTCATTTTTATCTGGTTTTCATAGTTTCTGTTAAAAAGCCGACTGTTGATTTACTCCTGTTCCTTTGGAGCTAAAGTGCTCCCCAACTCATCTTACCTCTGGCTACTTTTATGATTTTATGTTCATTTGTAATTTTCAATTTTTTGACTGTTATGTTCCGTGGTATGATTTATTTTTTTTACATATATTTATCCTAATTAGGGTTTTTAGTACTTCTTAGATTATGGTTTAATATCTTTACTCAGTTTTGAAAATTTTATGTGTATTATCTTTTTATATATTGCTTCTGCCCCGTTCTCTCTCTCCTCTCAAGACTCCAACTCACATTTATGTTAGAATCTGTCATCATAGCACATGTCTTTTATGATCTTTTCTGTATTTTCTAGTTTTACATTCCATATATCAGCCTTTATACTTTCTCCTTACTTGAAGTTTACTGATCATCTGTTTTCCTGAATCCGTTTTGAGATAAACCTATTAATTTAGTTCCATTTAGTACTATAATTGTCATGTAATTCTTTTATACAGATTCTAGTTCTCTGGTAAAATTCTACTTTTGACATCTATTTTAATCAAAGTAATTTTTAAATTTGTGTCTGATAACTCCAATATCCTGGTCACCTATAGGTGTCTTTCTTTCTTCAATCTTTCCCTTTCAAGAATTAATTATTTTTCTTGTTATGTCTGGTAGTTTTTATTAATGCCAAATATTATTCATAATGCATTCTAAAGTCTCTTTGTGTTATTTTCTTCCAGAGACAATATGCCTATTCTTTTTTTGTTGGTTGGTTTGTTTAGGGGTGGGGATCAGGCAACAGAGACATAAATAACTTTAATCTAATCAGGGACTGAATTGACTGGTGGGTGGTTTATACTTAGCAGACCTGATCTACTTCTGTTGTTCTCTCTAGAAATCCTAACTCGAGAAATCTGGGTGTTTCTTAGAGATTGTCTTCCTTGGTTAATCATGGACTCCACTTTTTGTCTTCCTGGCGTCTGAAAACTCTGTTCAGCTTTTCTGTAGAATGAAACTTCTTCTATCTCCCTGCAGGTACTCCAAGAAGAAAATTTGATAAAATTGGACAAACAAAATCCTCATATTAATGATGAGTAAATTACAAAACATATTCACTTTAGCAACAACTATTTTTGTACCACTGGTTCCCACTGTGAACTTCTTCATATTTTTCTTTTACATTTCGCCACCAGGCAACAAACTCATTACCACAGCAAATGCAATTCAAAAAATTTCCAGTAGTGACACCAAAACTGAAAGGCAGCCTGTGTTAATTAAGTATCAAAAAGGAAAACAATATATATATATGTTTTTGCCTTCCTCAGGGAGGACTAGGAAAGCTCTGAAACTTGAAATATGTGATAGAACTGGTGAATGAGCAAATGAAGGATAGACAATTATCTAAATCAAAAACAGACATAAAATTGGGTAAGCAAATGATCAGGTTCCTTATATACAAGCTTGCATTTTATTGGAGTTGTAGCAAAATTATATCCCTTGAAGATTCCACCAGACTGAGCAGAGGAGGAATACCTGTTAACCTGATTTGAGAATTTGCACTGGGATATGTTACCTTCTTTCTTCAATGACAAGAATAGTTTTAAAATAAAACACATTGCCTGAAATCAGAACACTGAGACCACAGAGACCATTATGTAAGGCAAGTCAATTTTTAAGCCTAACAACCTTGAAGGTGTCCCCTTGAACAGGAAGTATTATAATGGGAAGAAATAGCTTCATTACCGTATCCTTTCTTTAGGAATAGGAACTATCCTTTTAACTCAACAGCTTGCTCTATCTCATGGGATATCATTTGGACCTTTGAGGAAGAATGTAAGATTCTTGGTCTGGTTTGAAATGTTTGCACGTGGTCATCTAAATCCCTGAAGAAACTTTTAAGTTTCTGGCCAGACCTGCTGCTATTGAAAACAGTAAAAATATTTTCAGAGTCTTAAAGATTGAAATAATTCATCTGTAACCTTTTCAAAACTCTTTGGATTTTAACATGTTTAAGGGTTTTGGGAAAAGGGATTGTATTACCTGCAGTGTAATGAATTCTGACCTTAAAAACATAAAATAGTTGATTTCTAAATTAGCGGAAATACATACAGAAAATATTTATTTATGTTTGTATTTACCACTATAATTATTAAGGTGAGGGACTAATTGGTATAAACACTTATATTAAAGTAGACATCCTCTAAAAGCAATTCCAGCCATGGAAATTTATTGGAAACTTGATTATTCATTACTGGGGTTTGTGTAGGGTTCAAGATAATTTCAGCATGCGTGCTTACATGAGATACTGGTTTATCAATCATTATCATCATCATCACCATTATCATCATAATCACTGAGATGTATAAGACAGTATATATGTGTTCCAGTAACTGTTCTAAGTGTTTCACACACTTTACCTCATTTAATATTAACAGTGATATTATAAAGTAACTGTTTTTTATTGCTACATTTTATGGATGAAAAAAAAAAAAAAAAGAGGCTTAGAATGTTTCAGTAATATGCCCAAAGTTAAATGGAACAAGTGGTGAACAAGGTAATTTTCCATGTCCACTGAACAGCTAATGAACAGATCCAAAACATAGAGTAGGAGAACCTGGCCTCTTTTTATGGACATTTTTCAGGCCACTTGACAATCTCGATTATCTTGTGTGAGCAATAAGCTAATTTGATTGTTAAATTGAAGATATTTTTCTAGAAGTAGTAAACATTCACAGTTTACACTTGATTTTTATTAGAAGAGCTTGTTAACTCAAAATAATTTAAACTGGTGGGATATGCATTATGATGTTCTTTTCCTTATCAGGAGGTAATTGCAAGTGACCAAATATTTCCTCCTCTCTGTTATCCACACCAAAGAATGACAGAGACACAAGTGGCAGCAATGTGACACACCACTTCTGAAACTTTGTACCATGCAGTCCCAAAGTCAACAGATGGGATCCTTATCAAACCTGAAAGGAGCAAAGGAGTCCAGGACAGTGACAAGTCCCACTTGTATTCCTTTATTGTCCCATCTAGGAAGAACTAAATTGACACAACTGAACTCCGTGGTCTTAAGATTTGTTGAAGGAGAAACAAGCAAACAGGTCCTCATTTCCTTCAGTGTATCCATGGAAAGACTAAGCTCCACACAGAAACTCATAAACTGCTAGAGAATATTACAGAGTTAATGTAGCTCAGAAAAAAAAATTCTGGGCAGTGACGCTGAAAGTCTGGGTTTTATTTCTCTACTTCGGCTGTTTTGACTAGATAACTGAGGGGCAAACTATTAAATTTACAACTTCAAATGAGAAAATGAGGGTATTAAAATGATTGATAAATAAGGACTTCCTCAGATATTATTTATATATATACTATCTATATTATTTATAATATCTATATAAATAATTGATATAGATATTATTTACATATATATATGTAGTACTTTACAACTTTCTCAATGGGCCTTTCCAATTAAGAACATTATAATTTTGCCACAAGCACTCTTCTCCTCTGAAATTCTGAGCCAAATATCCAAGTTCACTATCAACTTGTGTCTTCATCACTTAATACTGAAAATTAGTTTCTTATCATGAAAACAAAATTTTCAAAAGTCATGTTTATGTGCATTACATGTATCATAGCTACACAACCCCATTATAAAAATTTATTTTCCTTTTTGGCAAAGGATATTGAATCATGATCTAATAACAACTTCAAAGATAGCTAAAAAAAAATACCTTAATAATGCAGTGTCTTGTGGTGAGGTGGGTTAAAGCAAGGAACACTGGTGTATTGTGAGGGAAAACATACAAACCGTTAGAAAGAGAGGTCATGACATGAGTTCATTCACATTTAAACAGGCTAGGAAAAAAAAGAAAGAATCGGAGTATTTCTGAAAGTCTTTGTAAGTGAGACTGATGCTTACTGTGTCGTCTCTATAGTACATCTTGATTTGTAATTCATACAGTGTTATGAAATATTATAAATCTAATGGAAAAAAAGGGGCTCATAGTCTAAGGCGTTCATGTAAGAGAAACTAAAGTTAGAAAAAGAAAATGATGACTATCCCAGATTTTACAATTGTTTCCTTCTCTCTTTTACCTATAGAGTCTAACCTTATAGTGAAGAGCCACAATATCTATCAAAAAGTATCACTGAAAGTCAAGCCATATTTATGATCTCAGTTATTGAAAGTCTAACTTACAAATCAGTCAATATATGGAACTGAGAATAGCTTATACTACATAAAGGTTAGTTTAAGACTATAAATGAATGCATACCATATTATTTTTTTAAAATTGACTTGGAAGTGTTCTAATCCTTCAACCTAATATTTCAATTTATGACCTATGTGTTGAGCATTTAGGCACCACAAAGAGAGGAATGAGATATAATTTCACTTAATAGATTAAATCCAATACAATATTTGAAACTTAAATGAAGAATACTTTATGTAACTCCTAAGAATGAGGCTAGTTTCTGTGTCCTAATCTTTAAAAATATTATCTAATTATACTTGTAAGAAGAAAGATGCAAAATATCAATTTATTCTCTTTTTGAAGTCTCATTGCAAATTCTTGGCACATCCCTGAACTGTTCCTTGCTAATATACTTTATGTAATAATTAAGTCTGTAACTTTTTAGAAGAGAAGCATCATATCCTCTGTCTCTTTATTTTCCACACCTGATGAAAGAATTTAGGCACATATTAGACTCACAGTAAATACATATAGAATGGCACAGCTCAGCATAGAATGTCTTCTTAAAGATTTTCAGTAAAATCTGTATACATATAAGAGGAAAAAAATGACAACCTTACACCATGGTTTGTAATTTAAAAACTGTAGACTTAGGTCCACAACCATGGCTGACTGATACTTATCAATTTAACTACAAACCTAAAATCAGTCTGCTAAATTCCACTCTTTGAATCAGATAAAAAAAAATTGTCCATCATCAAGACTGTCTTTACTCCCCATTCTATTCTTCTTTAGTACAACGTAAGAGTTTTCCACATCACAATAGGAATACCACGCTGTTAAATAATTGACTGAACCACTCAGTTGTACAGAAATGTTCTGTCTACCGACTCACCCTGTGATGTGCCAAAGTGGCTTTAGAAGAAACAATGACCATTAACACAAGAGTGTTAACCCTACTCAGTGTGCAAATAGGATGGGTTTTCTGGAGTGTACTGGAGCCAGTGCTCACAAGAGTCAATTGCGTGCATCTCTCCCTCATTGTGTGTTAAGTGACGTCATGTTAGTTGCTTGAAATTGATTGTGGTGGGAGTATTTACACCACAGAAATTGGAAGATGTCACTAATCAGGTCCTTATAATCACATTACTGGCTTTTATCATCACACTACTGGCTTTCCCTTTTCTTTTCTTGAAGATTACTGTTTCTCCTACCTCTTCCCATTTCTATTGAAGAAAACAAACAAAAACTAGCAGCATTTTCTTTTCTAAAATTATAATCTCATAACATAAAATACCACGGTGTTAGACAGGCCTAATAAAATAGAGACTGATTTTGGAAACTACATCTTAGTTTCTAATCATTTTCACTAATTTTAAGCAGGAGAAAAATAAACATATGTTTGCTAATTTTCAATATTCTTTACAAGCATATAGTTTGCTACTTTGTGTTTTCATACTCAATGTATGGTAAGTCTTAAAACCCCTGGTTATTCAAAATTCAAAAAACATTCCTTCCGATCTGAATTCCTAAGTCTGTTTTATCAGGGGACTAAATTTATTTCCTTCATATTATCCCCTACTTGCTAATTTGAACTTTTGCAGTTAGCTTCAAAACAGTGGTAGATTGCAAAATAGCATTATCTTTTAAGATTAAAGTATTAACAAAAAAACAAAAGTATTATCAATTAAATATACTCGTTAAGTTTCTTATCATGAAAACAAAATTTTCAAAAGTCATGTTTATGTGCATTATGTGTATCGTAGCTACACAACCCCATTACAAAAATTTAAGTTATAACACATATATTTAACCGTTTATTGGGGTGAGTGTATTTACACAGTATTTTTTTTTCTCCTTTATTTTGTACGTTGTCCTAAAACTTATACAGCATTTTCTCTCTCATCTTTACTCTAAATAGAATTACGAAATAAGTATGGAATTCACATGGGGATGCTTTCCATTTGTTCCATTACGTATGTCAGGGTATATATGATTTATACTTTTCTCCTTAAGTCAAACAACATTAGTTTTCTTTGAGCATCTGGCTGGCATCTGGGAGATCTACTCTCTGCACTATTAATCAGAATATCATTGTGAAGTCTGGGTAATGACTGATGTGAATGGAATATATTTATATGTAGAAAAGTTCATTTTATTGATCTAATATTATTCAGCATCCTGAAGTGCTTTGGTTTTCAACACAATTTAAACACATTGCCAAAGCTTTATTTATTTCATAAATTTACACAATATTTTTCTTCCGAAGTGCTATGTGGTAAATGGCAACCAGGCAGAATCAAAAGGCACTTTGTCTTCTGTCTTCAGTCGTGTTCACTGAGCACTTTCTGGTGAGCTAGGAAACCCACCAGCAGTCTAGCCTAAGCCCTATTGCATCCTCCTTCTTTTTTCCCCTCTAGCCTCTTCTGTCTAAATCTTGACACTTTCACTTGTCTGTTTTGCCAACAATCCCCCTCTTTCACTGTCTTGCTCTGTCTCATCTTCCTCTCCTTTTTGCCTCATTAGAAATCATTCCACTCTCCAATTAAGTAAAATAAAAACATAAGAATGAAATCAATTTTTCATGACTTGATGTGCCTCACTTAGTTTTTATTCTCCACTCAGTGGGAATTTTTTGTTTCCTTGTTGCTCTTTTCTAAGTATCTTCTATTTTTACCCTAGTGTAAAAGTCTATTTAAGGAAGAGCTATTTATTGTCATTTAGGGGTTAATCTTTCTATCTCAATTTAAGAATGAAGAATAAGATTAGATAAAATAAAGAGAAAATATATAGGAAATGTGAATTAAATTGAACACAAAGCTAATGGCTTTTGGTGTCTAAATTATGCATTATCCTTATTTTTAAAGATATTCTGTAAGCCCAAACCTTCGAGTAAACAATGAGCACCGTATTTAAATTTTCAACTCTTGACTTCCATTGCTTTTGTGCTTTATTCAGTGTCCCCGTTTTAGTTGTTAATCCACAAATATGTGTGTAAAGAACATTGTGCCCAATAGACACTAAAGATATGTTTCTCTGGTGATCAAAATGATAATCAAATGTTAACTAGGCTTATTATTGTTGTTTACTTATGGTAACAAATGCTCAGTATGGTGAGACGCAAAAATGAGAGATTGGTCTCGGAAGTTCCTTCTTCTTATGATGTAGCTCTAACAATGGGGCGTGGATATGTCTATAACTTTGAATTGCGGTTATGAAGGCAATGGAGTCTCTGTGAACATTTTCCTCATGATAAATTAAATCCAGTAGTCCACGATTACTAGTAATCATTGCTCTCTTTTCATCACATTGGCTCTCCTTTGAGATAACAGAGAGTAAGCAGAGATTCTTAATTGCCTGGGAAAATGATGGTGACTAACCCTGATTTTCAACAACAGTGCGTACTTTTAATTTCTATGAAAATATAAAATTTAGTGTTTCTCTCCAGTTACTTCCACAGTTTCCAAATAACTTTGCCCTGTGATAATTATGTATTATTACTGTGACTGAGGTCTTCCCCAGATGTGACTATATGAGTCACTGGTTAAGGAATTCATTTACAGCTGTTTGTACAGTGCTCTGGGAGCTGGTGTAATATAAGGTGTTTACTTATATGCTGGCTCAGTAAATCAGACTGCTATTTCACATGCAAGAAGCCTAATGAGCCAATACTGACTGCAAAAAAAAGCAAACTGGGTGTTGTTCATCCCACACTTAGCTATTAAGAAGAAGGAAAACCCGCTGTAGATCATGCTAAGTTGAAGCAACAGAACAACCAGTTGTACCATTTCCTACTGTCGCTCTTACAACTGAGTTTAGCACTGAAGAGGGCACAAAGCAGTTCTGTATCTAACAGCTGTCACATATTAAAACAGTTTAAATAGATTTCTATTTCTTCTTTATAAGCAAAAATAAGACAGTCTCATGCAAAAGATTTTTCTAACAAGACAACTTTATAAAGGAGGCTAAATGGAGGTGAGCATAGCAAAGGCTCAACAAAGGGATGACCCCTGAATTCCTCCTTGCTCTCACTGCAACTCCCTAAGCAACTTAGTAGCGGTTTTCTGCTGGTTGTATAGGTTGGTATTATGGCTGAGGTGTGGTGGTGGCTGCTTGTTTTATTCCTGTATTCTGGGATGCATTCTCCTTGCACAAACCCACATATAGACCTTTTTCTAATTACACTGTTACCCTGGAAATTTTCACTTCTCGGATGAGGATCCTAAGAAGGAAGCACAGAGGAAGGAAAAAAGCAACATGAAATTTCAAAAGTAGGGGGACTTTCTTCTTGCTGTACTCCAATGGTTGCAACTCCAATTCTCTTTGGGAGGCAGTGTTCAGCTGATTGAACTGATTGCTTCTATCAGCAAATTGCTGAGTTGGAGAAATGAGAGCACACACAACTAGGAGATGAGGAAGAGGGACAGAAGCTCAACCCCAGTGAAAATGTATCATATTATTTTCAAGACAGAAGGCGTGATGGACTTGAATACTTGGAAAAGTGGTAAGAAATACAAGTATTTGAGAGAAATGAGACTATTCCACAATTCCATTAAACAAAGCAGGATTGAACCCACACATCTGTGCTATCTACACATTTACACACACACACACACACACACGCACGCACGCACATATACGTACCCGCCATGATGGATTCCCAGTCACTCTGTTGTGTTTTTTATCTCACTAACAAAAATCAAGAGCATAGTCCTGAATGGAGCATCAATGTAAAAAAAAAAAAAAGGAGAAACAATTGTTTTGCCAAATTGTACATTCTAGTTCTAAGTTCACAAGTCCACTTACAAATTCCCCATGAGAGTCATGGATTTTAAACCGAGTTGGCATGAGGGGAGGGGTGTACCTTTGCAGATCCTTGTTGTTCTGAGCTTGTGGACAGTCATGAACTTTTCATTTTATGTGATCTCATGGGTGAGAGAACTGCACACCTGCTTGGCTCATGCTGAACAACATTTTTTTAAGAGTCTAAACACATAACATACGCACCAGAGGATTTCATTCTGGGAGAAATTTTCTTGTAAATTCAGACAGTTAACACATCCCCTACAGTCATAATACTATCCCTACGCTATAATTATGATATAGATTGGGAAAGTTGGCATTGTGTGATCCTTATGGAAATGAATCCAGTATATTTTCCACATACTTGTTAGATATACTTAATAAAACATACTGCACATACATTTAAAATACAAAGAAGTTTTATACATGTTATTAAAAATATAGCCTAGTTAAACATTTTGTATGATGCAACAGTGGACAAGGGACATACTATTGGAGAGCCTTTCTAGAACCTATCTGGGCCACCAAATCTGTCAGACCATCCTTGAAACCGACTTCTTCCAGGAAACTTCCCTCAACTAGTTAAGACAGTGATGCTGAAGTTCCCTGACAAAGAAATTTCACAGGTCTTCTCTCCTCACTGGAGCCCTGGTGGCACAGATACTTTCTGATTAGACCTATGGCTGCTAATCAAAAGGTTGTCAGTTCAAATCCACCAGCCACTCCTTGGAAACCCTATGGGGCAGTTCTACTGTGTCCTATAGGGTCTCTATGAGTTGGAATCAACTTGATGGCAATGAGTTTGGTTTTCTTTCCTCACAGCCCCTGTGAATGCAGTCAAAACACTTCATTTGCTCATTATGCTTTTCCTCAAAGTAATTATTATGTATCAATGTTCTTGCTTGAGAAAGTATGTTCCAAGACCAGTGTTTCTTAAACTTCACTCATTAAACTACTGCCAGCAAAATGTTTCCCATATGCAAATATAAACTGTTGTGGTGGTTGTAATTACCATTGAGTTGGCTCAGATTCAAGGCAACATTATGTATAACAGAAGAAAATGTTTTTCTGTCCTGTACCATCTTCATGATCATTGGTATGTTTAGTTAATTAATATCATTTATGAAATAAACTAATTTTTATACTTAAAGTCATTTACTTGAAAGAGAAATTTTATGTTATTATTATAAGTGTGAAACTAGTGCTTTTTCATAAATAGAAGATAAATATAAAGGTAAATCAATGAAAACAAAACAATGTAATTAAATGCCATCTTGATTCATTTGGCAGGCAAATCTAGCTTAAAGCCTGCTTTCCCATTGTTAAAAAACAGAGAAAAGCAACTACTAAGGAGATGTTAGGGACTTAATAGTACCAAGCCGAGGCTCGCCCCTAATGTAAACAGAGAGAATAAGAAAGAATTAAAAAGGTATACCTTTCTCACTGTGACTTAAAGATGTATCAGTAATACTGACTGAAATCATCTTACATACATCACTATTGTGTGCCGTACATTCTGCCTTGCTGATGTAGTTTTACAGTCAGTACTTGGTAATCAATCCCATTTATAAAAACTTCAAAAACACTCTAACCAATGGTGAGAAGAGTCAAATTAGTGGTTAGTTTTGTGAGTTAATGCATGGGAGTGGCTTCTGGGGGTTGGTAATATTTGGTATTTTCACCTAGGTAGTTGTTACATGAGTGTTCATTTTGGGAAAATACATCAACTGTACATTTAGTATACGTGGTCATTTTTATTGTGTAGTGGTATTCTATAAAATATTATTTAATAAAATAATAATAATAAGATGTACTTTTTTACTTAAGGGGAAGTTCATAGGAAGGATGGGCATTACTAGATTCCAGTGGTGTGGTGGAGCTGGTGTGCACTGGCTTCTGAGAGCCAATTGTTAATATTCAGGAATTTTGTGACTTGTTAAACACAGCCATTATTAAAAATCAAATTATATAAACTTGCACCTAAATAAGTTATATTAAAGAAAAAAGTAATACATACTTAAAATACATAATTTCTTTATTATTTTGCTACTATCTACTCTCTTGAGGTTATTTACATCTTTTGTATTCATATAGTGGAAAGATTATAATGTGTTATTATACATCTTTTCCCAACTCTGTGCTCAGTGACGTCAGTCTGATCTCTTGAATCAGCCGTAATGGGAATGCTTACACAATAAAAATCAGTAAACATAAATCAGGGCTTCCTTCAGCCTTGAGAGTTGGTTGTTAAGCATTTACAGCATAACACTGCCAGATCTAGTGTTTAAAAAAAGTGACAACAAGGATTAAAGATATTTGCAAAATGTATAGCTAATGAAGAACTGATATACAGACTATACACAGAATCCCTACAAATCAATAAGAAAAAGGTAGATAGCCAATAGAACAATAAGCATAAGACTTGAACTTTATGAAGGGGTACATAAAAGTGCCAAAAAACCAAAACGTGTTCTACCTTATTAGTCATTAAGAAAATATAAATTATAATAATAATGAAGACATCCACCAGAGTGGATAAAATAAAACAACTGATAAATGTAAATTTTGGTAAGGATGTGGAGCAACTGGAATATTCATTCCCTGATGAAAGACATTTGAATTCATACACACATTTTTAAAATCATCTGGTGGTATTTAATAAAGTTGAGCGTAAACTTAGCAATTCCATTCCTAGGTATATATCTAACAAGAATGCTTACATATATTCATCATAGAAAGTTCATAGCCTCACAAATCATAATAGTAAAAATTGTAATCAGACATCCAGGTAACATGGCATTATAGTCAGAAACACCACGCTGTCCCTCCACAGCAGAGATCTGAAAAACTAAGTCAAACAGAGTCATGCATCAATCCTGAAACCCTAAGCATCAAATGAAGAGATAAAGAACTCAGCCAAGCACCGAATGGAATAAGAAACTGACAGAGAACAGACAGCGAGGAGAGATACATGCAGAGGTCCCCTATCAGTTACCGCAGCACAGATCCACCATCCTGGACTTCTATCGGAGATCAGTGAACAGGGTGTATGAGAAAGCAGCTTCACAGAGCTTCCAGCAGGAGACAGAACAACTGGTAACCAGCGATATATGCTTTCCCACCCCCACAACTTTCTTCACCCCCACTTAGCCACTGGTTCCTAAACCAGCTAAACCCTGGTGTTGCTTGGATTCCACCCGCTCACACCAGCCAGCTCCATGAGTGCCTTTTGTTGGCCGCTGGTGTTGCTTTTTTCCGCTTCTTTAGATGTCTTCCTTACCTCTCACTACCTCCCCCTCCTTTTTCTCAAATACTTGGCTCACTGTGCCATCTTTGCTTCTTCCTGAAAGGCTACAAAACACTGCTCGACTATGAAACTGCTTCCCTGCCCTTGAAGCCATTCTGGTGGGATCCCTGGGGCTTTTTTGTTCATTTGTTTGTTTGCTCTGATTTGTTCTGATTTGTTTGTTTGCTTTTTTCTTTTCTCAGCTTGGGACCCCCTTCTAGTTGGGCAGTACTGCATGGCTTGGAAGCTACCCCTTACTCTGTGCAGAGCACAGGGACATCCCTGGGGACATTTCTTTTTTTTTTTTTGTTTCTTTGTTTTGTTTTCTTCTCTCTCTTATTCCTTTTTTGTCCTTCTTCATTTCCAGTTTTTCGATTTATTCATTTTTTTCTTCTAACTTTTTCTTCATTTTTGTTTTTCCCACATTTCTCAGTCTCTCATCTCTCCACTCTAATATCAAGCTCCCTTAGCACTATTTTTTGTTTATGTGTATGTTTTTGGCTTCTGTTCCTCTCTCCTCTCTCTCATCTTTCCCATACACATCTTAGCTCCACACATCACAATCTACCCCCTCCTTCCTGCCTACCTGCACCATGTGTTGAACATCACACTCCCAAGCAGCACAGACATGGCCTACTGGAACCTGCCCTGCACTGATTACCAGTCCACACTGTCAGCCCTGGTATGTGCCACAAACAACCCATTCCAGCAACTCCCCTTCAGCTGGATGTGCCCAGCTGAACCATACCTGAGTGACTGACCCTGCCCATTGGAGAAGGAGGTGAAAAGTATCGTGCCCACAGACAAGCTACCAACAAAGAACACACAGCCTGCCTGCTCAGACATAACCAAATAAAACAAAAAAGCAGGACTCAACAAACAAACCTACAATCAATAAACGAGGAAAATAGCCACTGAATGCCCTGAAGACAGCAGATAATATCAAAACATTTACAAAAATAGGACAGGACGGTTCTAGTAGGCATCCAAAATAAAATAGCATAAGACCTTCCAGTAGAATAAAAGGCACTAGCCCTAACTGATAGGGAATTTAAATCTCTAATATTAGAATTATCCAAAAGTTGAAGCAAAAAGCAGACAAAAATGAGGAAAAAATAGACAAATTCCTGGAAAATACAGACAGAAAAATGGAAGAATTCAAGAAAATAATACAGGAACAAAATGCTAAAATAAATTCAAAACTAGAAATCATACAAAAACAACAATTAGAAATCCAAAAGATAAACAAGAAGATTTCAGAAATGGAGAGTGTCATAGAAGGGCTGAGGAGTAGGTTTGAAATGATGGAAGACAGGATCTGCAAAATTGAAGACAAACACTTGGAAACAACTCTGAGGAAAAATCAGAAAAAAAGAATGAGGAAAAATGAAGAAAACCTGAGAATTATGTGGGATACAATCAAAAGCAAAAATCTGCTTGTGATCTGAGTTCCAAAACTGGGGGAGAAAACAGAAAACACAGAGAGGATCATTGAAGAATTGCTGACAGAAAACTTCCCCAATATCATGAAGGATGACATGCTGACCATTCAAGAAATTCAACGAACCCCATATAGGATAGACCCCAAAAGATAATCAAAAAAGCATACCATAATCACACTCCCTAAAACCAAAGACAAACAAAGAATGCTGAGACCAGGTCAAGAAAAACAAGAAGTCACATAAAGAGGAGAAACAATAAGACTAAGCTCGGATTATTTGGCAGAAACCATGCAGGCAGGAAGGCAATAGGATGACATATATAAAACCTTGAAAGAAAAAAATTGCCAGCCAAGAATAATATATCCTGCAAAACTCTTATTCAAATATGGTGATGAAATTAGGTCATTTCCAGATAAACAGAAATTAAGGGTATATGTAAAAACCAAACCAAACTTACAAGATTTATTAAAAGGAGTCCTTTGATCTGAGAACAAACAACTTCAGACCACAGGCTGAATCTAGGACACAGGATTGTACTAGCCAGATACTACCCTAGGAAATGAACTCTTAAGGACTATGCAAAACCAAAAGAATTACAAAAGGGAACCAGAGAGGTTAATCTGTAAATGACAACAGCATCAGAACAATAAAAGAGGGAATAAACTGTGTAGGTATAGAACCTTCTAATGGAGAGGAAGGCAAGGCGATACCAAGTAATAATAGACTGGTTCAAATCTAGGAAGATAAGGGTAAATTTCAAGGTAACCACAAAGAAAGTTAGCAAACCTACTCATCAAAATAAAGAAGAAAAACATAAAGTCTCAGTAAAAACAAAACCTACAAAACAAAAGAAACTTCAAAAACAAAAGGAACTCAGCACAGGAGAGTAAGAGGAACAAAGAAAACATTAGCATCACACGAAAATGCACAACAAAATGCAATCCCACTCCTAGGAATATATCCTAGAGAAATAAGAGCCATACCATAAATAGACATATGCACACCCATATTCATTGCAGCACTGTTCACAACAGCAAAAAGATGGAAACAACCTAGATGGCCATCAACAGATGAATGTATAAACAAACCATGGTATATACTCACAGTGGAGTATTATGCAGCGATAAAGAACAATGATGAATCTGTGAAGCATCTCGTAACAGGGATGCTTCCGGAGGACATTATGCTGAGTGAAATAAGTCAATCACAAAAGGACAAGCATTGTATGAGACCACTACTGTAAAAACTCATGTAAAAGTTTACACACAAAAAGAAACAATCTTTGTAGGTTATGAAGGATGGGGGGGTTGGGGGGGGAACTAAATAGACAATAGACAAGTGGTAACTTTGGTGAAGGGTAAGACAGTACATGATACTGGGGAAGGCAGCACAACTTGTACAAGGAAAGGTCAAGGAAGCTCCATAGACACTTCTAAACTCCCTGGGGGACTGAATTGCTGGGTGGAGGGCTGTGGAGACCATGGTCTCAGGGAACATCTAGCTCAATTGGCATAGCACAGTTTTTAAAGACAATGTTCTACATTCTACCTTGGTGAGTAGCGTCTGGGGTCTTAAAAGCCTATGAGCAGCCATCTAAAATACTCCACTGGTCTCAGCCCTTCGGGAGCAAGGGAGAATGAAGAGAGCAAGACGCAAGGAAAAGATTAGCCCAAGGGACTAATGGACCACAGCTACCAGTATACTGAGTCCAGTACAGCTAGATGGTGCCCAGCTACCACCACTGACTGCTCTGACAAGGATCACAATAGTGGGTCCTGGACAGAGCTGGAAAAGGATGTAGAACAGAATTCTAACTCACAAAAAAAAAAAAAAAAAAAAAAAAGACCAGATTTACTGGCCTGAAAGAGTCTGGAGAAACCCCGAGGGTATGGCCCCTAGACACCCTTTTACCTCAGCAGTGAAGTCGCTCCCAGAGTTCACCATTCAGCCAGGGATTGGACGGCCTCATAAAAGAAAACAGAACTATTGAGGCACAGCAGTCCAGGGACAAGGACTAGAAGGCAGGAGGGGACAGGAAAGCAGGTGATAGGGAACCCAATCTTGAGAAGGGACAGTGTTGATGTGTTGTGAGGTTGTTAACCATTGTCATAGGGCAATATGTGTACTAAATTTTTAATGAGAAACTATTTGTTCTTCAAATCTTCATCTAAGGTACAAAAGAAAAAATTATCTATTTGAGATCAAATTGACAACAGAAACTTGAAAGTTTTGATGGGAGCCTAGGGGGCAGTGCGTTGAAGATAATGGTGATGGAATAATTTGGAAAAGGATAGTGAGAATAGCACCGCAACTGGAAGAATGTAACCAATGTCACTGAATTGTGCATGTAGAAACTTTTGAAATGGTGTAACTTTGGCTATGTATATTTTCACCAAAAAAAGGTACTCCAAGTTCAAGAAGGGAGAGTGTGGACATGTTGTGGGGTTGTTAACCAATGTTGTAAAACAATATGTGAACTAACTGTTTAATGAGAAACTATTTTTTAAGTAAACCTTCATCTAAAGTACAATAAAAAAATTGTAATCAAAACAAATATCTATCCATGGTAGCATGGAAAAATAAATGTAATCAAATATTATACAATGAATGACTGAACTATGATGATACACAAATAGATGAATCTTACAAAAATAAAATTGAGAACAAAAAAAAAGTCACAAAACTGTGCATAGTGTGGAATTCTAATTTATGGTGAAACAAGTCTAAGCTGTTAGAAGACAGGATAGTGGTTACCTTTGTGAGAGCACTAGATGGGAGGAGACCTGTGAGGACTCCAGGGTGATGGTAATATTCCATTTCTTTATCCTGATCCTGGTTACAAGAGTGTGTTTGCTTTGTGAAGAGCCATTGCCAGCTGAAGGCTCTAAACTTAGGGATGACTTTCTCTTTATTAAAAAGGGAGATGAGCAAGTGTTAAAAAATTATTAAGGATCTATGCAAACCTAGCTGCAATATTCTTCTTATATAATTAGAAGTAATAATACAAAGTTGAAAATAGCTATTCACTAAGATTTGTGCATAATGCTTTACTGTTTACTGCATATCAATAAAAAGATGACTTTGTACAAGGAAAGGTCATGGAAGCCCCATAGACACATCCAAACTGCCTGAGGGACTGAATTGCTGGGTGGAGGGCTCTGGGAACCATGGTCTCAGGGAACATCTATCTCAATTGGCATGACACAGCTTATAAAGACAATGCTCTACATTCTACCTTGGTGAGTAGTGTCTGGGGTCTTAAAAGCCTGTGAGTGGCCATCTAAGATACTCCACTGGTCTCATCCCTTCAGGAGCAAGGGAGAATGAAGAGAACAGGATACAAGGAAAAGATTAGTCCAAAGGACTAATTGTCCACAGCTACCAAGGCCTCCACCGGCCTGAGTCCAGTACAGCTAGATGGTGCCCAGCTACCACCACTGACTGCTCTGACCAGGATCACAACACAGGGTTCTGGACAGAGCTGGAGAAGGATGTAGAGCATAATTCTAACTCACAAAAAAAAAGACCAGATTTACTGGCCTAAAGGAGACTGGAGAAACCTCGAGAGTATGGCCCCCAGACACCCTTCTAGCTCAGTGGTGAAGTTACCACTGAGGTTCACTGTTCAGCCTGGGAGTGGACAGCCCCGTAAAACCAAATGAGACTAACGAGGTACAGGAGTCCAGTGACAAGGGCCAGAAAGCAGAAGGGGACAAAGAAGCTGGTGATAGGGAACCCAAGGTTGAGTAAGGATATTGTTGATGTGTTGTGAGATTGTTAACCATTGTCATAGCGCAACATTTGTAGTAACTGTTAAATTAGAAACTATTTTGTTCTGTAAGCCTTCATCTTAAGTGAGAATAACAGCACAATTGGAAGAGCGTAGTCAATGTCACTGAACTGTGCAGGTAGAAATTTTTGAAATGATGTATCTTTGGCTATGTGTATTTTCACCAAAAAAAAAAAAGAGGTTGAGAAGTTAGAGGGTTGATATGTTGTGGGGTTGTTAACCAATGTCATAAAATAACGTGTACTTCTGTTTCATGAGAAACTATTTGTTCTGTAAGCCTTCACCTGAAGTACAATTAAAAAAAAAAAAATGAAATGCACTTGCTCACATAAAAAAAAAAGGCTATATATGGTTCATGGTCGGCAAGTGCAGTAATATCAGTGTCATTAATGGACCATTAATCTTTGTGTATTTACTCTGATGACCAAGGATTGACCATACCTGAGTCTAGTTCTCCTAGTAGTTGTATGGCTGCCTGTAGCAGCTGGGGCTGTGTCTTTCTTTTTCAAATCTAGTACTCAAGATAGTTCCTTTTCTCTCTTTAAGAATAGATTTTTTCACATCTCTCCAGCAATTTTATCTTCGTGTGTAATTGGTCAAAAATTGTCCACATGCTTATTCTTGAACCAGTCACCATTAAAGGAAATGATGTTCCTTTAATTTCAGTTCAAGAAACAGGCCAGATTGGTGTAAATGTTCAAACCTTAAGCTATTCATCAATACAGAAAGGATAGAACAGGTGTTAGAGAATCAGTCCTAACACTCAAACCACTCAGATGCTTACTGGTAGACCTTTTCTTGTATGTGTCCCATACTTAAGCCAACTTTTGTTTTTTCTTTTTTGGCGCTTTCCTTTTTTTTAAATTTATTTGTTTATTTATTTTTTATTGTACTTCAGGTGAAGGTTTAGAGAACAAATAGTTTCTCATTAAACAGTCACTACACATATTGTTTTATGACATTGGTTAACAACCCCACGAAATGTCAACCCTCTCCTTTCTCGACCTTTTTTTTGTTTGTTTTTTGGTGAAAATATACATAGCCAAAGATACACCATTTCAAAAATTTCTACATGCACAGTTCAGTGACACTGATTATGTTCATCCAGTTGTCCTGCTATTCTCACTTTAGATGAAGGTTTACAGAACAAAATAGTTTCTCATTAAACAGTTAGTACACATGTTGCCATATGACAATGGTTAACAACCCCACTGCATGTTAACACTGTCCTTACTCAACCTTGGGTTCCCTATCACCAGCTTTCCTGTCCCCTTCTGCCTTCTAGCCCTTGTCCCTGGACTGTTGTGCCTCATTAGTCCCATTCTGTTTTATGGGGTTGTCCAATCCTCTGCTGAATGGTGAACTCTCAGGGTTTCTCCAGTCTCTTTCAGGCCAGTAAATCTGGACTTTTTTTTGTGAGTTAGAATTTTGTTCTACATCTTTCTCCAGCTCTGTCCAGAACCCTCTGTTGTGATCCCGGTCAGAGCAGCCAGTGGTGGTAGCCGGGTACCATCTAGCTGTACTGGACTCAGTCTGGTGGAGGCCTTGGTAGCTGTGGTCCATTAGTCCTTTGGACTATTTTTTTCCTTGTATCCTGTTCTCTTCTTTCTCCCTTGCTCCTGAAGGGCTGAGACCAGTGGAGTATCTTAGATGGCTGCTCAAAGGCTTTTAAGACCCCAGACGCTACTCACCAAGGTAGAAGTTAGAACATTATCTTTATAAACTGTGCTATGTCAATTGAGCTAGATGTTCCACGAGACCATGGTCTCCACAGCCCTCTGCCTAGCAATTCTGTTCCTCAGGGAGTTTCAATGTGTTTAGGGAGGTTCCATGACCTTTCCTTGTACAAGTTGTGCTGGTGTCCCCAGTATTGTGTACTGTCTCACCCTTAACCAAAGATTAAGCCACCTTTTTAAACCTGGAAACTTATCAGCTGAGTCAGTAATTCCCAACCCATTTAGAAACAATGATCCCTTTAATACACTGAATGAAGTTAACAGTTCTTTAACCCACCTTCATATATCATTTACAAATTTCGATAGAATGTTCTAATGATAAAATAGAGAATTTATAATAAAATAATAAATATGTTACTGTTAAAGTGTATAGTTGGCATAATTTGCAAACTTTTTAATAATGAATATAAAAAGATTGTATTTAAGAGAAGGGAAATAATAATCAACATTATATCTTGATACTTTTTCATTATATTTGGCGTTTTGAGTACCAAATAAGCACATGACTATGTCCGTTGCAATTGCAGAAAGATACAAGCAACTTAAATGATTCTGGCAACTTATAATTCCATGAGCAGCATTGCCATTAGTGATGACATTTTTGAAATTGTGAACAGCTCTTGGGAAATTTCCAAACAAAACAAATTAAAATCTTCCCCTGATTTACACAGAAGTTGCATTTCTGGAAAAATAAATACATATTAAAACTTACAAAAAATTCTTTCTGTTTATATGCAAAGCAGAGTTAAGCTCTAAGCTTGTAAAATTATAAACAGACTTTTTCTATGCTAATCTCTAGTGCAAAATTCAAAAGTCACATACAATATACATAGGTCAATTCTTTACTGTATAAGATTATCTTAGCATTGGAGAATGTCTAGACATCACCCCTAGGCACCACCCATTAAATGCTAACAGTGTGTCCCAAACATTGCAACAACAAAAAAGCCCCCACAGATTACAAATTTGATTTATACAGAAGTTGCATTTCTGGAAAAGCCAATGTCTATTAAAGTTTACAAGAAATTCTTTCTGTTTGCATGCAAAGCAGAGTTAGGTTCTAGCCATTAGCAACTGGATTATGGAAACCACTCTTGAAATGTAATTAACCTGGTTTCTTGAGTTAGAGAGATCTGGTTTTAATTCTTTACCTAATGTGTCTTTGTGTAGCCTTGAGAATGTTAATCCTGGGCTTTCGTATCTCTTCTGCAAAAGGACAGTAACATTGCAGGGTTGTTTTTGAACTGATGAAGTTAGTAGGCACAGAGTAGAGGCTTCCCCTATGTTATTTTTTTTTCTTCGTTCTCTTCATTTCTCCTCGTGTTTCTTTATTCCTTAGTACTCTAGATTACTCTTCCCAGCTTCTTTATGTCCTGTGAGACTATTACTAAGAGGGGAAAACATAAATCAAAAATAGACTCCAATCCAGTGTAGGGGAAATTGTTAACCATGTGGAAAAATATGAAAGTATGTAACTGATGACACATTTTCTTAAAAAGATGGGTCACTTGTGTAACTTAACATTAACACTTTCTTTGGTTCTTAAACATATAAAATAAATTCAAAGCTTCATTGATGATAGTTTGGTTTTCACATTGGACTTTAAAAATAAAGGGCCAGACCATGTAAATGCCACCTGTCCATTAGAGATAGACAGTTTCATCACAACAAGATTTTTAAAAATAACAGTGCCAACAAAATTGTCTGAAACAAATAATAACACAGACTCACCTGCAATAGGTTTTTTTGTTGTTGTTGTTTGCTTGTTTGTTTGATTTTTTTTGTGTGTGTTCAGTGAACTAGAAAGGGAGCCTTTAAACCAATTTTCTCTTGTTAACAATGCAGTGAACTCAAGGGGATCTAACAAGAGAGTAGTAACGACAGTTTCTTTCACTATTACTTGTTTAGGAAGTACTGATTGGTTGCCTAAAAATCACTGGTAACTAGCCCACATGGCACAGTGGTTAAAGCAATCGACTGCTAACCAAAAGGCCAGCAGTTCAAATCTACCAGCTGCTTCTTGGAAATCCTATGGGGCAGTTCTACTCTGTCTTATAAGGTCCCTATGAGTCAGAATCGATTTAATGGCAAAGTTGTTTTTTTTTATCCTTTGGAGAGTAAGAAATATTTTTCCACATTTTCAAGTGGCAAATAGGTCTTTTGTTTGCTATAGCTGAGGTAGGTCTTCCACCTGGGTGGTTGCCTAGATTAGGTTGGAAGAATGTGAGTATGATGCACTTCCTGAAAGGTCACCAACAAGCCCCACAACACCTATTGACCCAATTACCAGTAGTGTTCCTCATTTCATTCTTTATTTTCATTCTTTATTTTTACTTTAGGCAAGATGCTCTGTTAATAAGCAAACTCCTGGAAACAAAATACATGTTGATTCTGCATTAAATACAATAAAGACATGTTTTATATGGTGTTTAGTTTCTAAGGACAATAACATTAGTAAATCAAAATAACCCTTGAACATTTGTCGACCCTAATGAAAGTGCCACATTGAATACTGGTATATTGTTTCTTGGTAATTCAATGCTCTCAATTTTCTCTTCAGTTTTGGGGGAAAACCTTGCTTCTTTGAATGAGCAGTGGGTGACTTAATGTCTTGCATTTAGGATTTTTTTTTGTGTGAAATATATATATCTTAAAACATTAAAGCCATATTCAATATGTGAGAGATATACAATAAAAAAGGATTACAAACCGAGGATCACTGGAGAAACAACAGATTTATGATTTTTAGAAAAAAAGTAAGTAAATAAGTATAAAAGCTTTATAAACAAAAGATATTATTGAAAGATATAAAATATATCCTAAATTAAAGGAAGAATACAGTATTTTAATTTATGGAAAGACTCACTGTCTTTACAATACCACTATTTCAATTAAAGTTCCAACGAGTGCTGTTAATAGAAGTCAACAAGTTTTTTACAAAACATAAATGAAAGACACTATTAAGAAAGCGAAAAGACAAACCACAGACTGAGAGAAATATTTGCAAAACATATCACTGATAAAGGACTTGTAATCAAAATATTCAAAGAACTCTTAAAATTCAAAAATAAGAAAGCAAACAACCCAATTACAAAATAGGCAAAAGATCTAAACAGAAACCTTGCCAAAGAGGATATACCGATGGAAAATAAGCATATAAAAAAATGCTCCGCATCATATGTCATTAAAAACCTGCTGCCATTGAGTTGATTCCAACTCATAGCAACTGTATTGGACAGAGTAGACCTTTCCTGTAGGGTTTACAAGGAGCATCCAGTGGATTCGAAGGGCCAACCTTTTGGTTAGCAGCTATAGCTCTTAACCACTACTCCACCAGGGTTTCCCATATGTCACTAAGGAATTGCAAATCAAAACAACGAGATACCTGTACGACCTTCTAAAACCAAAAACCAAACTCACTGACGTCAAGTTGACTCCGATTCATAGCGACCCAGTAGGACAGAGTAGAGCTGCCCCACAGGGTTTCTAAAGAGCACCCCGTGGATTTGAACTGCTTACCTTTTGATTAGCAGCTGTAGCTCTTAACCACTGCACCACCAGGGTTTCCGTACAGACCTACTAGAATGGTTAAAATCCAAAACTACGACAACGCTAAATGCTGACAAGGATGTGTAACAAGAACTATCATTCATTGCCAGTGGAAGTGCAAAATGGTATAGTCACTTTAAAAGTCTGGCTGTTTCTTACAAAACTAAACATAGGCTTACCATGCTATCCAGAAATTATGCTCTTAGGTATTTACCCAAATTAGATGAAACTTATATCCACATAAAATCTGCACATAAATCTTTATAGCAGCCTTATTTGTAATTGCCAAAAATTGGAAGCAGCTAAGATGGCTTTCAATAGATGAATGGATAAACAAACTGTGGTATATCCATTCAGTGGAGCATTATTCAGCAATAAAAAGACGTGGTATCAAGCCACAAAAAGACATGGAGGAAACTTAAATGCATATTGCTAAGTGAAAGAAGCTAGTCTGAAAAGCTACATACTGTATGATTCCAACTATATGACTTTTTAGGAAAAAAAGAAAAAAGAACTATAGAGATAGTATAAGTATCATTGGCTACCAGGAGCCAATGGAGAAGGACAGACAAGTGAATAGGTGGAGCTCAGAGCATTTTGGGGGCTGTAAAACTATTCTGTATGATACTCTAATAGTAGACACGTGATATTAGGCATTTGTCAAAACCCATAGGACTGTACAACAAAAACTGTGAGCTGTAATGTAAAACATGGACTTCAGTAATAATATTGGTTCATCTATTGTAACAAATGTACCACAGGAATACAAGATATTAGTAACAGGACTGTGTGAAAGGGAGGGGGAGTACATGGGAAAATTCAAATGTATATTAAAATATCCACAGGTGCCTCTGGGTGGACTCGAACTTCCAGCCTTTTAGTTAACAGTTTTCTGCACAATTTTTCTATAAACTTAAAATGGCTCTAAAAAGTCTATTTAAAAATTTATATGGGAGAGTAAGTGTTCAAAAATAGCCAATAATATATTAAAAACAAAGGAAGAGAACTTAATATCCAGATGTCAAATCTTTTTAGAGCTAGATAATTAAAATTGTACTGTACTAAAGCAGAAGAAGACAAATAGATCAACGAGACTGAGAATTCAGTAACATATCCATGTGTATTGTAGGGTCATGGAGTATCTGCATGGCATTAAAAAACAGTGGTGGTTGACAGTCTTTTTCTTTCAGAACTTGAAAAATGTTGTGCTACATTTTTCTGGCTTCCATAATTGCAGATGAGAAATCCACTGTCATCCAAATCATTGCAACACTGTAAATAATGCATCTTTTTTAGCCTTATAGCAATTTACATGAATGAACTAATTAGATTAAATGTCGGTTTAAATAGTTCTCAAAACACAAAATTTCCATGAAAAAAGATCCAGTTATGAAATAATGTATTCATTCTAAGATAATTTAAATAATACTTTTTAAACACTCATAGTGTATTAAATATATATGTGTAAAAATTATTAAAAGTGGTCTGGAACTTTTCATACTTAATTTATTACTGTAGATGCCTCTCAGGGATGGTGAGAATGGGATAGAAGGAGGAAAGCAGTGACTTTGTATTTAATGTTTTATTTCTTCTTTAAAATAAGATTTAAAGAAATCTGTAAAAACACTTTTTTTTTTTTTTTATTCTGAACAGAGAACTCAGGTGTATTTATTATATTATTTTCTTTAGGTATCTTTTTTTAATTTTTCTTCTTGAAATATCTAAAAAGTAGAAGCTGTCATTTGTGATTACATTTCTGATATCAAACTCCTCTAAACCAAAACCAAAACCAAACCCGTTGCCATCAAGTGGAATCTGACTCATAGCTACCCTATAGGACAGAGTAGACCTGCCCCATGGAGTTTCCAAGGAGCAGCTGGTGGATTCGAACAGCTGACCTTTTGGTTAGAAGCTGTAGCTCTTACTCACTACGTAAGATTGAAAATATAATAAAAGTACTAAATGTAATGTCACTTATGGAATCCCCAAGTGGTAGAAACAGTTAACATGCTCAAGTGTTGACTGAAAAGTTGGAAGTTCAAGTCCACCCAGAGGCACCTTAGAAGAAAGACCTGATGATCTACTTTCGAAAAATCAGCCGTTAAAAATTCTAGGGAGTACAGTTCTACTCTGACACACATGAGGTCGCCATAAGTCAGAATTGACTTGAAGGTAACTGGTAAAGTCATTTATGAAATATGCTATAGAGAATCTGATGAGGTTCAAGGAACACATTTAGGAAAGTCACAGTGCCAGTAATGCAAGATCTGTGACCTGCAACTGACTACAAGTCACTCTTTTGGTCCAAACACGGACATTCTGACTGAGAGCTGTAATTAGGCACAGCTCCCTCTGAGCTGTAACTCCTTCTCTCCCTAGGTGTCTGGAGGAGATATGCCTCAAACCAGAGGGAGGAATCTTCTGATAGTAATTAATTTACTCTCTTACTATAAATTCCAAAATTAGCCTCCAACATGTTATTTTCCTGTTTTCTATAAACCAAAAATACCAAATTCATCGCTGTCGAGTCAATTCCAATTCATAGCGATCCTATAGAACAGAGTACAACTACCCCATAGAGTTTCCAAGGAGTGGCTTCTGGATTCCAACTGCTGGCATTTTGGTTGGCAGCCAAGCTCTTAACCACTGTGCCACCAGGGCTTATTTTTCTTTCTCTTTTTTTTAGGTGGTATTCTTTGAAGGTTATATTCTATGAAGTAGTAAATTATAGGGTTCTAAAAACTTCTAACCATCACAATTTTTAAAAACATAAAACTCTCCTCACTAATGTAACTGTACTTATCCAAAGTTAGGTTATTATATATTCAGGTGTTGAAAAATGTATATGAGTGCTTCTATGCCAGACTGTATCATTCACAGACCTATGTTAAAGTGTTGACATTTTGATATAGGTATATAAGAATTTTGCTTTATTAGATATTCCTAATAAAAAAAAAATGTTCTTGGAGGAGGAAGTTTCATTTCTGAGGCATCTTGCAGTTGTAAATCTCAACAACTCTTATCTTGTAAATCTACTATGCATATGAAATTCCATTTTTCAAGTGTAGAAGGCTGTAATACCCTATGGCAAATATGTGATGCTCTGCACACATCAGATCTACAATTTGCTTTGTAAAATAATCATGTCTATTGGCCTGTCATATTAATTGAATGTCAGGGACTTCTGAATTCTCAACTCAGCTTTTGCTTTTTATTTTTATTTCTTTTCCCCCAGGAGGGTTGGAGAAAGGGAATTGAGGAAACTTTCCTCATACGGATAACCAGAGATGAACAGAATAAAAGTAAAACGTCTTACACTTCTGCAGCTCTTAGAATGTGGAGACACTTTTAAGCACTTTACAAATTTAATTTATTTTATTCTTACAACCCCACTATGAGACAGGTACTATCCCTCATTTCACAAATGAGGAAGTAGAGCCATGGAGGAGTGAAATAAATAGCCCAAGATCATAAAACTAGTAAATGATGGGTCTGGGATTTGAACTCAGGAATTCTGATTACTAAACCATATTGCTACTCAAAAATAAATATAAGGATATGAAAAAGTGATTAAGAAGAAAAATAACAAGGATTAGGGGTTTTTGCATGTCAGTATTGTTTAAAAAAAAAACTCTGTTTCTGTCGAGTCGATTCTGACTCATAGCGACCCTACAGGACAGAGTAGAACTGCCCCACAGAGTTTCCAAGGAGCGCCTGGTGGATTTGGACTGCCAGCCTTTTGGTTAGCAGCCTTAGCAATTAACCACTACGCCACCAGGGTTTCCCAGTATTGTTTCGTCAGAGGAAATTGAATTTTACACTATTTTTTTTTTTATTCTAAAACTGCTCTACTTCTGATTTTCTGTCTTAGTATATATGACTAGTAATTATATAGTAACTAATTTTTGAAATAGCTAAAAAGCAGAATCTACCATTTGTGATTATTCTCCTTTCAAACTCCTCTACTAAGGGTAGTTTTGATAATATTACCAAATATTATCAGATATCAATATTATCAAGCCAGAAGACTTATATTCATGTTAGACACCTACTTCTTTTACACTAATCAGTAACCAAATCTTGTTGGTTTATATATGCTAATGATTTAATCAGCTCTCATTTAATAGTTGCCTATGGTCATAAACTGCAAGTTCCTTTATCTATGATATATCGAGTTCCCCGAACAAAGGTTCTAAGTAAGCATTCTTATCCCTACCTGATAAGCTTCATTAAATTGTTTAGAACACATTGCTAATACATAGATGAGCTGGGAATTGGACTTATATGTGAATTCAAAACCTATGCTCTTTCAACTATAATATCATCAGTTCTTAAATATCACTTCGGTATAACCCATCATTTCTATACTCAGTTCCATGCCCCTAGGTCATAATCTTATCATCTCATCTCCATTACTAGAAAATCTTAACTGTTTTTCCTGTTTTTTGTATTGTCAACATCCTCCTACTTTCATCCATCTCTAGCCTGCTGCCAAATTATTATCTGAAACACAAATGTGATCATGCTACACCCCTGTGAAAAACAATCTTCACTGTCTACAAGATAAAATTTCATTTCCTACATTCATAAGGCCCTTCATAATATCTACCTATTTTTCTAGCTCCTTATTTTTCCAGACTACCTCACCACCACCACCGCCACACACAGGCCATGGACCGGTGAAACTGAACTATGAGCAGTTCTCTGAATGCATCTTTATACGCATTTATTGACTCAAATCCCTTCTATGATTGCCCTTGCATCTTTTTTAAATTAAACTATGAACTCAATTCAAGTACTACTGCTTAAGGAAGGCTTTCCCAGATTCCCATCCCACTTATCCCACTCTGAATTACATACTTCTTCTCTCTGACATAATTTTATGGTAGGATCATGTTGTCATTGTTGGTTTTATTGTTCTTATATATCATATACAATATAAGAACTTTCAGGATAGAGTTTAAAGAAGACCATGGCCTCATCAATTCTTCAGATTTTAATGAAAGAACAAACTGCTATATTTTGTAAAGTTAAGTCAAAATGTAAGCAGTGAGAAGGGAAAGACTCTCACGAATCCAACTTGATAGAATGTATATAAGTTAGTAAATATTTCCTAATTATGCCTGCAAGTAAGAATTGCTATAAAAGTGTTATGAATTACGATTTATTTCATTTATAACCTTTTTTTAATTGTACTTTAGATGAAGGTTTACAGAACAAATAGTTTCTCATTAAACAGTTAGTACACATATTGTTCTATGACAATGGTTAACAACTCCACGAAATGTCAACCCTGCCCCTTCTCAACCTTGGGTTCCCTATTCCCAGCTTTCCTGTCCCCTTCTGCCTTCTAGTCCTTGTCCCTGGACTGTTGTGCCCCATTACTCTCGTTTTGTTTTATGGGGCTGTCTAATCTTTGGCCGAATGGTGAACCTCGGGAGTGACTTCATTACTGAGCTAAAAGGGTGTCTGGGGGCCATACTCTCTGGGTGTCTCCAGTCTCTGTCAGGCCAGTAAGTCTTGTGATTTTTGGTCAGTTAGAATTTTGTTCTACATTTTTCTCCAGCTCTGTCCAGGACTCTCTGTTGTGATCCCAGTCAGAGCAGTCAGTGGTGGTAGATGGGCAACAACTAGTTATACTAGACCCAGTCTGGTGGAGGCTGTGGTAGTTCTGGTTCATTAGTCCTTGGGCAAATCTTTTCCTAGTATCTTATTTTCTTCATTCTTCCTTCTTGCGGAAGGGGTGAGACCACTGGAATATCTTACATGGCTGCTCACAGGCTTTTAAGACCCCAGATGCTACTCACCAAGGTAGAATGTAGAACATTTTCTTATTAAAATATGTTATGCCAATTGAGCTAGATGTTCCCCGAGACCATGGTCCCCACAGCCCTCCGCCCAGCAATTCAGTCTCTCAGGGAGTTTGGATGTGTCTATAGAGCTTCCGTAAGCTTTCCTTGTACAAGTTGTGCTGGCTTCCCCAATATTGTGTACTGTCTTAACCTTCACCAAAGTTACCGCTTACTTACTGTCTATTTAGTATTCCTCCCCACCCCTCCCATCCCTTGTAACCAATAAAAATTGTTTCTTTTTGTGTGTAAACTTTTCCTTGAGTTTTTATGGTAGAGGTCTCATACAATATTTGTCCTTTTGTGATGGACTTATTTCACTCAGCATAATGTCCTCCAGTTTCATCCATGTTATGAGATGCTTCGCAAATTCATCATTGTTCTTTATAGTTGTGTAATACTCCATTGTGTGTACGTACCATAGTTTCTTTGTCCATTCATCTGTTGTTGAGCATCTAGGTTATTTCCATTTTTTTTCTATTGTGAACAATGCTGCAATGAACATGAGTGTGCATATGTCTATTCGTGTGACGGCTCTTATTTATCTGGTATATATTCCTAGGAGTGGGATTATTGGATCATATGGTATTTTTATTTCTAGCTTTCTAAAGAAGCACCAGAGCATTTTCCAAAACGGTTGAATCATTCTGCATTCCCACCAGCAGTGCATAAGAGTTCCGATCTCCCTGCAGCCTCACCAACATTTGTTATTTCCAGTTTTTTTGATTCATGCCAGTAATGCTGGGGTGAGATGATGTCTTATTGTGGTTTTAATTTGCATTTCTGTAATGGCTGGTGATCGCAAGCATTTCCTCATATGTCTGTTGGCCGCTTGAATGTCTTCTTTGGTGAGGTGTCTGTTCATTTCCTTTACCCATTTTTTAATTGGATTATTAGTCTTTTTGGTGTAGAGGTGTTGGATTTTCTTGTAGATTATAGAGATTAGAATTTTGTCTGACTTGTAATGTCCAAAATTTTTTCCCATTCTGTAGGTTCTCTTTTTACTCTTTTGGTGAAGTCTTTTGATGAGCATAAGTGTTTAATTTTTAAAAGATCCCAGTTATCTAGCTTATCTTCTGGATTTTGTGTGTTGTTGGTTATGGTTTGTATCCTGTTAATGCCATGTATTAGGGCCTCTAGTGATGATACTATTTCTTCTTCTCTGAACTTTACAGTTTTTAGCTTTATATTTAGATCTTTGATCCATTTTGAATTAGTTTTTGTATATGGTGTACGGCATTGGTCTGTTTCATTTTTTTTTGCAGATGGACATCCAGTTTTGCCTACACCATTTGTTAAAAAGACCATCTTTTCCCCATTTGACGGACTTTGGACCCTTGTTGAAGATCAGGTGACCGTAGGTGGATGGATTTACATCTGGGTTCTTGATTCTGTTCCATTGGTCAATGTATCTGTCCTTGTACTAGTACCAGGCTCTTTTGAGAACCATAGCTATATAGTATGTTCTGAGGTCAGGTAGTGTGAGTCCGCCTACTTTATTCTTCTACTTCAGTGATTCTTTACTTATTCAGGGCTTCTTCCCTTTCCATATAAAGTTAATGATAACTTTTTCCATCTCTTTAAAGAATGTTGTTGGTATTTGTATTGTGATTGCATTGTATTTGTAAATTGCTTTGGGTAGAATTGTCATTTTCACAATGTTGAGTCTACCTATCCATGAACATGTATCTTTTTCCATTTATGTAGATCCCTTTGGGTTTCTTGCAATAGTGTTTTGTAGTTTTCTTTGTATAGGTCTTTTACATCCCTGGTTAGATTTATTCGTAAGTATTTGATTTTTTTAGGGGCTATTTTAAATGGTATTGTTTTCCTGATTTCCTTTTCATCGTTCTCTCTATTGGTGTATAGGAATCCAACAGATTTTTGTATGTTTATCTTGTATCCTGTTACTCTGCTGAATCTTTCTATTAGTTCCACTAGTTTTCTCATGAAGAATTTAGGTTTTTCTAGGTATAGTATCATATCATCTGCAAACAGGGACAGTTTAACTTCTTCATTACCAATTTGGATGCCCTTTATTTCTGTTTCTTGCCTTATTGCTCTAGCTAGAACTTCCAGCACAAAGTTAAATAGGAGTGTTGATAAAGGGCAATCTTGTCTTGTTCCTGTTCTCAAGGGGAATATTTTAGGCCTCTCTCCATTAAGAATGATGTTGGCTGTTGGTTTTGCATAGATGTGCTTTATTATGTTGAGAAATTTCCCTTCTATACTTATTTTATTGAGAGTTGTTAACAGGAATGGGTGTTGGATTTTGTCGAATGCCTTTTCTGCGTCAGTTGAGATGATCATGTGATTCTTTTCTTTCATTTTATTTATGTGGTGGATTACATTGATTAATTTTCTAATGTTGAACCATCCTTGCGTACCTGGTATGAATCCTACTTGGTCGTGTTATATTATTTTTTTGATGTGATGTTGAATTCTTTTGGCTAGAATTCTGTTGAGAATTTTTGCATCTATATTCATGAGAGCTATTGGTCTGTAATTTTCTTTTTTTGTGGCATTTTTGCCTGGTTTGGTATCAGGGTTATGCTGGCTTCATAGAGTGAATTTGGAAGTGTTGCTTCCTTTTCTATGTTCTGAAATAATTTGAGTAGTACTGGTATAAGCTCTTCTCTGAATGTTTGGTAGAATTCTCCAGTGAAGCCATCTGGGCCAGGGCTTTTTTTTTTGTTGGGAGTTTTTATTATTACCTTTCCAATCTCTTCTCTTGTTATGGGTCTGTTCAGATTTTCAACATCACTTTGTGATAGTTTGGGTAGGTGGTGTGTTTCTAGAAATTTACCCATTTCCTCTAGGTTTTCAAATTTGTTGGAGTATAGTTTTTCACAATACTCTATTATGATCATTTTTATTTCAGTTGGGTCTGTTGTAATGTTCCGTATTTCATTTCTTATTTGGGTTATTTGTGTCCTCTCCTGTTTTTCTTTTGTCAGTCTTACCAGTGGTTTGTCAATTTTGTTGATTCTTTCAAAGAAGCAACTTCTGGTTTTGTTGATTCTTTCTATTGTTTTTCTATCCTCTATTTCATTTATTTCTGCTCTGATCTTTATTATTTCCTTTCTTCTGGTGGCTCTGGGCTTTTTTTTTTTTTGCAATTCTCTATTTGTTTGATTTCTGTAGTTAATGTTTTGATTTTATCTCTTTCTTCTTTTTTGATGTGTGCATCTATTGTTATAAATTGTCCTCTGAGGACTGCCTTTGCTGTGTCCCAAAGGTTTTGGTATTATGTATTTTCATTCTCGTTTGATTCTAGGAATTTTTTGATTCCATCTCTGATTTCTTCTATTACCCAGTGGTTTGTAAGCAGGGTGTTATTCAGTTTCCTTGTAATTGATTTTTTTACTTGCTGTTCCTGTTGTTAATTTCTACCTTGATGACATTATGGTCAGAGAAGACAGTTTGTATTGTCTCAACATTTTGATCTCGTTGAAGATTGCTCTGTGGCCTAAGATATGGTCTATTCTGGAGAACGTTCCATGTGCGTTGGAAAGAATGTGTACTTTGCAGCTGTAGGATTGAGTGTTCTATATATGTCTATGAGGTCAAGTTGGCTGATTGTGCCCTTTAGGTCTTCTGTATCTTTGCTGAGTTTCTTTTTAGGTGTTCTGTCCTTTACTGAGAGTGGTTTGTTGAAGTCTCCTACTATTCTTGTGGAACTGTCAATTTCTATTTTCAGTGCTGTTAGAGTTTGTTTTATATATTTTGGAGCCCTGTCATTGGGTGAGTAGATGTTTATTGTGGTATGTCTTCATGAAGGATCATCCCCTTAATCATTATATAGTGTCCTTCTTTGTCTTTTATGGTGGGTCTTGTTTTAAAGTCTATTTTATCTGAGATTAGTACTGCCACTCCTGCTCTTTTTACATAGCTGTTTGCTTGATATATTTTTTCCATCTTTGATTTTTAATAAATTTATGTGTCTCTTGAAGAGAGCATATTGATGGATCCTGTTTTTTTAATCCATTCTGTCACTCTTTGTCTCTTTAATGGTTCATTTAGGCCATTTACATTCAGTGTAATTATTGATAGGTGCAAGTTTTTGCTGTCATTTTGTAGTACTTTTTTTTTTTTTTTTTGGTGGTGGTGACATTTTCTTTGTTCCTCTTACTCTCCTGTGATGAATTCATTTTGTTTGTGGAATTTTTCTTTCATTTATTTTGTTTTTGTATGTTTTGTTTTTACTGAGACTTTATGTTTTCCCTCTTTATTTTGGATGAATACATTTGTTAACTCTCTTTGTGGTTACCTTGAAATTTACCCTTATCTACCTAAGTTTGAAGCAGTCTCTTATTATTTGGTATCACCTTGTGTTCCTCTCCCTTAGGTTCTATACCTACATCATTTATTCTCTCTTTTATCGTTTTGATGTCGTGGTCATTTAGAGATTAACTTCTCTGATTCCCTTTTGTATTTCTTTTGGTTTTGGATGGTCCTTGAGAGTTCATTTCCTAGATTGGTATCTGGCCAGTACAATCCTGCATCCTAGATTTAACCTGTGAGCTGATGTTGTTTGTTCTCAGATCAAAGGACTTCCTTTAATAATTCTAGTATGTTTGGTTTGACTTTTACATATTCCCTTAATTTCTGTTTATCTGAAAATGTCCTAATTTCACCATCGTGTTTGAATGAGAGTTTTGTAGAATATATTATTCTTGGCTGGCAATTTTTTTCTTTCAAGGTTTTATATATGTCATCGTGTTTCTGCCGAATAATCTGTGCTTAGTCTTATTGTTTCTCCTCTGTGTGTGACTTCTTGTTTTTCTTGAGCTGCTCTCAGGATTCTTTGTTTGTTTTTGGTTTTGGTGACTGTTTGTGATATGCCTTGGTGATTTTCTTTTGGGGTCTATCCTATATGGGGTTCATGGAGCTTCTTGGATGGTCAGCTTTTCATCTTTCATGATATTGAGGAAGTTTTCTGTCAGCAGTTCTTCAATGGTCATTTCTGTGTTTTCTGTTCTCTCTGCCTGTTCTGGAACTCCGATCACTCGCAAATTTTTGCTTTTGATTGTATCCCACATAATTCTCTGGATCTATTCATTTTTCTTTGTTCTTTTTTCTGAGTTTTCTTCAAACAGATTTGTAGCCAATGTTTTTATCTTTGATTTCACTGATCCTGTCTACCACCGTTTCAAATCTGCTCCTCAGCCTTTCTATGACACTGTCCATTTCTGAAATCTTGTTGTTTATTTTGGATTTCTAATTGTTGCTTTTGTATGATTTCTAGCTGTGAATTTGTTTTAGCATTTTGTAGTACATTATCATTTTGTTCCTGTGTTATTTTTCTGAATTCTTTCATTTTTTTGTCTGTATTTTCCATGAATTTGTCTATTTTTTCTTCATTTTAGTCTGCTTTTTTCTTCAACTCTTGGATAATTTTTAGTATTAGTGATTTGAATTCCCTGTCAGGTAGTTGTAGTGCCTTTTCTTCCATTGGAAAGTCAGCTGGTGTTTTATTTTGGAGGCTTACTGGAACCAACCTGTCCTGTTTTTGTAAAACTGTGGATATTAAAATATAGTACTTTGATAAAATATTTAAGTGTTTGCCAAATATTTTGTTGCCATTCCCTACAATCACCCTCCCTGAGATAAGATTATATATCCCTCTCCTTTTGTACTCATGTGTGCCCATTTGACTTGTGAGCAAAACTGATGTATGTCACTTAGAGCAAAAAGGTTAAGAACAAGAGCATGGTTTGAAGGTATTTTTTAATCTCTGCCATAATCCTGTGGATCCTCTGAATAAACTCTTCTCTGTGAGAATGGATTCTCAAGTGAAGATGATGTGGGGCAGAGCTGTCACCAATGTATAATGAACATACATGAGGGAAGAGAAAAACATCTGCTTTTGTAAGCCCCCAAGATGGTATTTGTTGCCACAGCATAATTTACCCAATTCTAGTGTTTTGAAGAAGGGTAGGGTGTATAGCCTCCAGCTTTTTTTTGTATACACACACACACAAGTAACTAGCAGATTTTAAGAAAAGGGTTGAACATTTGGGAAATGTTAACCTTGAAGCTGTCTTGTCCCATCAGATAACCAACATTAATAACATGAGAAGACATCTTAGATTTTAAATCATCTTTTATTCCTGATTTAGCTTGTTAGGTGCTGTTGAGTCACTTTCAACTCATAGTGACCCCATGTGACAGAATAGAATTGTTCCAAAGGGTTTTCTTGGATGCAATCTTTACAGAAGCAGTTTGTAAGATCTTTATCCTGCAGAGATTTTGGGTGGGTTTGAACTTGCAATCTTCCAGTTACCAGATGAGAGCTTAACTCTTTGTCCTACCAGGGATCCTTCTGATTTAGCTTGTTATTATTGTTAGGTGCCATCCATTCGGTTCCAACTGATAGTGACCCCATGTTCAACAGAACAAAACACTGCCTGGTCCTACACCATCCTCATAATCATTGTCATGCTTGAGTCCATTGTTGTAGCCACTGTGTTAATCCATTTCATTGAGGACCTTCCTCTTTTTTGCTGACCCACTACTTTACCAAGAATGATGTCCTTCTCCAGGGATTGGTCCCTCCTGATAACTTGTCCAGAGTATGTGAGATGAAGTGTCACCACCCTTGCTTCTAAGGAGCATTCTGGCTCTACGTCTTCCAAGACAGATAAGTTTGTTCTTCTAGTAGTCCATAGTATATTCGACACACACAACACCATAATTTAAAGGTGTCTAGTCTTCTTTGGTCTTCCTTATTCATTGTCCAGCTTTTGCATGCATATAAGGTGATTGAAAACACCGTGGCTTGGTTCAGGCACACCTTAGTCTTCAAGGTGAGTTCTTTGCTTTTTAACACTTTAAAGAAGTCTTTTGCAGCAGATTTGCCAAATGCAATAAGTCCTTTGATTTCCTGACTGCTTCCATGGGCATTGATTGACTACATCTTTGGAAAAAGACAATAAAGAAGCTCAATATCATCAGTTGGAACACGGCCAGAGGCCAACTGCAGAACAGACTGTCCACTGATTATATGTAAGTTCAAGTTGAAGCTGACGAAAATTAGAGTAAGTTCACAACAGCAAAAATATGACTTTGAGTATATCTCACCTGAATTTATAGACCATCTCAAGAATAGATTTGACACATTGAACACTAATGACTGAAAACCAGGCAAGTTGTGGAATGACATCAAGGATACCATACATGAAGAAAGCAAAAGGTCATTAGAAAGACAGGAAAGGAAGAGGAAACCAAAATGGATGCCAGAAGAGACTCTGAAACTTGCTCCTGAATGTAGAATACCTAAAGCAAAAGTAAGAAATGATGAAGTAAAAGAGCTGAACAGCTTTCAAAAGGTGGCTTGAGAAGAAAAAGTAAAATATTATAATGAAATGTGCAAAGACCTGGAGTTATAAAACCAAAAGGGAAGAACACATTCAGCATTTCTCAAGCTGAAAGAACTTAAAAAAAAAATTCAAGCCTCGAGTTGCAATACTGAAGGATTCTATGGGCAAAATACTGAATGATGCCGGAAGCATTAAAAGAAGATAGAAGGAATACATAGGGTCATTATACCAAAAAGAAGTGGTCTATGTTCAACCATTTCAGGAGGTAGCATATGATCACAACTGATGGTACTGAAGGAAGAAGTCCAAGCTGCATTGAAGAGAATGGCAAAAACCAAGGCTCCAGGAATTGATGGAATACCAATTGAGATGTTTCAACAAATGGATGCTGTCTCAGTCATCTGGTGCTGCTCTAACAGGAATACCACAAGTGGATGGATTTAGCAAAGAGAAGTTTGTTCTCTAATAGTCCACTAGGCTACAAGTCCAAAGTCAGGGCATCAGCTCCAGGAGAAGGCTTTCTCTCTCTGTCAGCTCTGGAGGAAAGTCCATGTCATCAGTCTTCCTTTGGTCTGGGAGCTTCTCTGCACAGGAACCTCAGGTCCAAAGGAAGTGCTCTGCTCCTGGCACTGCTTTCTTGGTGGTATGAGGTTCCCATGTGTCTCTGCTTGCTTCTCTCTTTTATATCACAAAAGAGATTGCATTAAGGCACTGTCATGGATTGAATTGTGTCCCCTGAAAAATGTGGGTAGCAACTTGGCTAGGTCATGATTCCTCATATTGTGTGATTGTGTTATCTGATGTGATTTCCTTATGTGTTGTAAACTCTACCACTATGATAAGATTACATGTGATCTCCTCATGTGTTGTAAATTCTATCACTGTGATGAGGTTTTACTGATGAGGTTGACAAGACTAGTGTCTGTGATGGTTAAGATTGTGTGTCAACTTGGTTGGGCCATGATTCTCCGTGTTTTAATGTAATCACTCCCATGATTGAATATACTGTGAGTAGCCAGTCATATGAAAGGGAGTCTCCTTGGGGGTGTGGCCCGCATCTGTATATAAGCAGACATTCTGTCTTTTTGCTCTCTCTGGATCCTGCGGCTGCTTCCTGTTGTCTCATCTCCCATTCTTGGGACCTGAGCTGTCAGCTTATCTGCCGAACCTGGGATTCATCGATCTGCACAGCCTGTGAGTGGGAGCCCTGCTCTCCGACCTTCCGATCTTGGGCTTGCCAGTTTCTGCAGCTGTGTGACTTGGGAGAGGCCTTTACTCTGATCCACGGACTTGGGACGTTCTAGCCTCTACAATCACGTGAGCTGTTTCCTTGATATAATCTCTCTATATATAAATATTTATACACTTTACTGGTTTTGCTTCTCTAGAGAACCCAGCCTGAGACAGATGCAGCACTAGAGGTGCTCATTTGTCTATGTCAAGAAATTTGGAAGACAGCTATCTGGCCAACTGACTGGAAGAGATTCATATTTGTGCCCATTCCAAAGACAGGTGATGAAATAGAATGTGTAAATTATCAAATAATATCATTAATATCACAAAGAAGTAAAATTTTGCTGAAGATCATTCAAAAGCGGTTGCAACAATATGTAGACAGGGAAACAGATTCAGAAGAGGAAGTGGAACTAGGGATATCATTGTTGATGTCGGATGGATCTTGGCTGAAAGCAGAGATTACCAGAAGGATGTTTACCTGTGTTTTATTGACTATGCAAAGGCATTTGACTGTGTGTATCATAACAAATTATGGATAACATTGCAAAGAATGGGTATTCCAGAAGGCTTAATTGTGCTTCTGAGTAACCTGTACACAGACCAAGAGGCAGTCATTTGAACAGAACAAGGGGATACTGCATGGTTTAAAGTCAGGAAGGTGTGCATCAGGGCTGCATCCTTTCACCATACTCATTCAATCTGTGTGCTGAACAAATAATCTGAGAAGCTAGACTATAGGAAGAAGAACACGGTATCAAGATTGGAGGAATTAACAGTCTGCAATATGCAGATGACACAGCCTTGCTCTCTGAATTGAAGAGGACTTGAAACACTCACTGATGAAGATAAAAGACTACAGGCTTTAGTATGGATTTGCACCCTGGTTTAGCTAGGAGTAGTCAAAATATCTTCAGTAGTGCAATGCAGTTTTCCTGGAAAGTATACCTTTCTTTATCTCTTCATGACTAGTCAACAACATTCAGCTGCCAATTTGTGGCAGATGTTTTTCAGAAACTGCGTTTAGTTTCTTGATGATTTACACTAATAGTTGTATTAGTGGTCTGGGATTTGGGCTTCTAAATTTCTTGGATGCAAATCAAGTCAGAGGAGAAACGGAAACCAACCTTAAAAATTAAGGCAATTTATTATGTAAGGATGCATTATTCTATGCCAAGAAATTCTCCCATAACTCACCATAGTCTTACTTTTGTAACTTGCACTGTTTTTATTTCATTTTTTAAAATTCCATACTCCCACCGTATATAACATACATCTTTCTCCCAACAAAATTTGCATTTATCAGATCTTTTAGTGCTATGTATTTGTAACCTTGACTATGATGATCTCCAGGAAAAGAAAGAATTCATTGAATCACATAGCATTCTCAAACCTAATTTCAGAGAGCAACCACCAGATTATAAAGGTCAAGCCAATAACATTGCATTACTAGGATTTTCTTCAACAAAGATATTGATCCTTTTCACTTTAACAACATAATAAATTCTGTCTCAGGCTCTGAGACTTCTGAGAAGATAAACATGCAGAATGACAGCATAGAGAAAAGGAAGACAAACTGGTCAGAGGGAAAATGAAGAATCACTGAGTGGAAAGAAACAATGTATATGTAGATGTAGGTTGATAGAAAGCCTTAAAAATGAAGAAACTACTTATATATGGTAAACTGTAGGGAAAAGATTCTTTGAAAGCAGGGTTTTATACAATTTGGATGGCAATCATAAAAGTGGCTGTATACAAAATAGTAATTAGTTTTTTCATTAACTTTTCCTGAGACCCAGTATTCGGTTTATTTTCAAAGGGAATAAAATTATTGGTTTAGTTACAAAGGGAATAAAATTCTACACTGGATGAAAAAAAAAAAAACCTTTTACAGGAAATGATTATAACAGATAAGAAGTAATGTAAAGAAAAAAAGACGAGTTATTAAAATATGTAAATGCGTGAGGGTGAAATGTATGGTAATTTTCTAGTTCCTTTCTTTGGATCTTTACCCTTAAAAAAATGTTTTTAAGACAAATATACACTAAGTCTTTGAAAGGGTCTAGGTGTGAGAATGGGGAACTTCTCCTGTGTTAGTTAGCTGGCTCACAATTCAAGACAAGACATGATATCCTGCTGATGTTAAACACGTTAAAAAAAAAGTGCGTTATGTTTTTTATAACTTTGACTTTTATTATTTAAATTGTTACAAGACAAGTAGCCATTTTTTTTTCTGCTAGATCTCTGTTAAATTTCTCTCTTGTTGTTTCTTATTGGAAACAATTTATAGCACTTATTGTTGTTAGCTGCCATCAAGTCAACTCCGACTCACAGAAATCTTATGAATAACAGAAGGAAACATTGCATGGTCCTGCACCATATTCGTGATCATTGCTATGTTTTGAGTCCATTGTTTCAGCTGCTGCGTCATTGAGTGTTTCTCTTGTTTTTGCTGACCTTTTACTTTATCAAACATTTCCTAGCACTAGGGCTATATATTTCTTTTCTCAAATCAGTCCCTTCTCTTTTTCTATTTTCACTTAATATTTTCTTTTCCATTTTTGCCCCTTCCATCCCTTTTTCTCATTTTCATGAATTGACATTAGAACAAAAAACAAACATACAAAAAAAATCTGTCAATTATTGTCTACCTACTTGTGCTTCTGTGCACTTGGGTCTGATTGTGTTTGTGGGTGCAGAAAACATAGGAGAGGATGACAAGAAAGGATGATGATAAAAAATAGACTATCACATTAACTTGGAGAAATCCTTACTTGGAGAGACAGAAGAGTTTGTAACAGAAACAAGAAAAGAGACAAAGAAAAGACAAAAGGGAAGTTTAAATATTTTCACTTCTTCATAGAGATTATGAATATTCACATTAAAAATAAAATGAAGACACTAGATTATACTTTAGAAGCCTAAGAAAAATTATGGTTTTGAAACAGAGACAGAAAAAAGACTCTGATAAAATATGCTGAAATAACATGGGAAGTTCTGGGTTCAGCTTTGTAGTAGAGCTGAAAATACTATGATTGATTTAAAAAAAAAAAAAACCCCATTGAGTAGATTCCAACTCATACTGACCTTACAGGACAGTGTAGAACTGCCCCATAGGGTTTCCAAGGAGTTGCTGGTGGATTTAAACTCCCAATGTTTTGGTTAGCTGCCAAGCTCTTAACCACTGCACCACCAGGGCTCCAAACATAGAAGTAGAAACCACATGAAGTAATAACGATTTGAGGAAGCATGTTCTAACATTTGCTCAGTTAAAAAAAAAAAAAAAAGTAGAAGTGTAATCAAACTAAGGTTTCCTTTAGAAAAGGAAATGGAAAAAAACCTTGGGAGAGGAATGAGATTGATTGAAAAAGTATAGTGGACAAGTCCATGGAGGATTTATAAGCTCTCATTGTGCTGGATTTGAAGATAAGAGGAGAAATTCAGAGAAGGGGTTAGGGGAAATAGTTGATTATTGCTTCACTTTGTGTAGTCATGTAGTAGCCTGGCCTTAGGATGATGTTCCGAAATTTAGAGAACCTTGAGAGAAAAATGGTACTAGAGGGAACAGTAATAGTTTGTGGGGATATATGCCATTTAAACATGGCTGCACTATTGACAACTGCAGCCCCCACAGGCCTCTATGCTGCACAGCATGTTGAGACTTGTCCCCAACATGTTGAGACTTGTCACGACTTGTTTTCCTAAACCTATTGTCCCTTTACTGATTGGCTTGTTTACCTGAATTCCTTCTCCCTTGCCCACACCCAAAGCCCATTGTTCTGTTATTTGCTTCACTGCTTGCTGTATTGACTATAAATAAACTCTTGGGCCTGAAGCCGAGGTCGACTCCTCAGAGTGATTCTCCTGGGCCTACTTCTCTGTAAGAGTTGTGTTTTGTTACTGTCTCTGCCCTCCCGACATTTGCCGCCGCTGCGACAATAGTTAGGAGTGAAAATTAGAATTCGCTAGTCTAAACTTCAATGTGAGGGTCAATTCTAGCAATTTCCCATAACTGTATTTCATAGAAGACCACAGAGTTGGTGCTAGAGTTGTATTCAAAGTCAATAAAGAGGAGCAAACACAGGGCTTAGAAATAAAACAGAATCTGAGGAGAACAAAAGTGATATTTCAGAGACATTCAATAAACAGGATGTTTCTTCCCTTTCTTTTTAAACAAGGAAGGAAGACCTCATTCTTCAAAGCCTTCAGCAAAAGAAAATCAGTTTAAGCAGAAACTTACAGTCAGGCAAGGAGGCCAGGAGGAAGTTGCTGATATAAAAGAATGGGCATTAGATTGCTGTGGAGAATGAGATACTCATTTTAGATTCAGCCAAGTCCACACTCCACTTTTTGTGATTTTAGTGACCTGTTTATGATCTAGTAAAATGGCCTTCTATTCTGAAATTGTCCTTTCTTTTGAGTAAACATTTTCCAAAAGTAGGCTTCTGTGTTGGAAAAGGCAAGCATGGGCTTGGTGGAGAGTTGGAGACTATGGGGGCTTCATCGTCAGTTAAAGGAGAAGGAAAAAAAACTCCAGCAATGGATATTGAAGATCATCCAATGCAGCCTGTATATGTTAGAATAGTCACTTACAATCAAAGTGGACATCAGTCACACATTCTTATTACACGTATTATTTGATGACTGTGATAAACTGACTTTTGAAAATTGCAGTTGTGACCAGACAAGGAGTAGATCATTTAATGAAACATACAGAACAGTCGAATTCTCCCTTAGGGCTTTATTTATGTATAAAGTTTGTCTGGATCTATGTATAATCAACAAAATCTCATGACTTAGAGACTTCTGGAAAATGGCACTCTAGGCAGAAGCACCACTCTGTCCCTCCGCAGCAAAGATCTGAAAAACTAAGCCGAACAGAGAAAACAGCAATCCTGAAACCCTAAAACATCAAATGAAGAGATGAAGAACTCAGCCCAGCACCAAATGAAGTGAGAAAACTGACAGAGAAAGGAGAGTGAGGAGAGACTCATGCAGAGGTCCCCTATCAGCTAACGCAGTGCGAATCCACCATCTTGGTCAGACAGGGGGTATGAGAAAGCAGCTTCACAGAGCTTCCAGTGGGAGACAAAACAACCGGTAGTTTGTGATATATGCTTTCCCACCCCCTACCCTTCTTCACCCCCACTTGGCCTCCTCTGCTTCCCGCGGCCACAGTCTCTTTTCTGGGAAACACCAGCTGCTTGGATTCCACCCACCCAAAGGGGCAGGTTCTCTGAGTGTCATTTGTTGGCTGCGGGTGCTGCTTTTTTTTCTGCTTCTTTTGATTTCTTCCTTACCTCTCACCACTTCCCCTTCCTTTCACTCAAGTACCTGGCTCCGTGTGCCATCTTTGCTTCTTCCTGAGGGGCTGCAGAGCTCCGGTAATTTATGATATATGCCTTCCCACCGCATACTCTTCTTCACCCCCACTCGGCTTCCTCTGTTTCCCGCAGACACAGTCTCTTGTCTGGGAAGCACCAGCTGCTTGGATTCGACCTGCCTGCGCTAGCTGGCTCTCTAAGTGCCATTTGTTGGCTGCTGGTGTTACTTTTTTTTCTGCTTCTTTGATTTCTTCCTTACCTCTCATCACCACTCCCTGCTTTTGCTCAAATACAGGGCTCCGTGCGCAATTTTTGCTTCTTCCTGAGGGGCTGCAGAGTTCTGATCAAGTGTGGAACTGCTTCCCAGTCTGGGCTGCCACGCTGGTGGGAACCCAGGGCTGTTGTTCATTTGTTTGTTTTGAATTGTTCATTTTCTTTTCCTTTTCTTGAGTTGGGAGCCTGTTCTGGCCAGGCAGTGCTGCAGGGCTTGGAACCTACCCACTCGGCTTGTGCAGAAGTGCACAGGGAACCATGAGGGCATTTCTTTTTTTTTTGTTTTTTTTTGGGGGGGGGCTTTTCTTGTTCTTTTTTCAAAATTTGTTTTGCTTTCTTTTCCCTCTTTTTCCCTTTTTATCTTTCTTCATTACTCAGTTTCTCTCTCTATACCTTCCTTCTCTTTCTGTTCCCTGAATACCTGGTGCTGAATACCTCTAAGCCTTCTAACCAGGCTGTACTGCAAAACCTGAGAACAACTTCCCCAAACCTCATAGCTGCACTGGTGGGATCCCTGGGAACTTCACTATTCTTTTCCCTGTCTGATTTTTATTTATTCATTTTTTTCTTTTCTTTCTTCTTCTTCTTCCCCTTTTTGTTTTTCCCCATTTTATAGTCTCTCATCTCTCCACTCCAACAGCAAGTTCCCCTAGCATTCCTTTTTGTTTGTTTGTATGATTTTGGCTCCTGTTCTTCTCTCTTCTCTCCTATATCCATCTTAGCTCCACACACAACAATCTCCCGCCTCCATCCTGCCTACCTGCACAATGCACTTAACATCACACCACCAAGCAGCACAGGCATGGCTTACTGGAACCTGCCCTGCACTGATTACCGACCAATCCTGGTGGCTGAAGTGCCACAAACAACTCATCCCAGTAACTCCTCTTCAGCTAGACCTGCCCTGCCATACCATATCTGAGTGACTGACCCTGCCATTGGAGAAATAGGTGAAAAGTATCATCCCAAAGATGAACAAACAACAAAGAACACACAGCCCACCTGCCCAGATGTAGCCAAATTAAAAAACAAAAAAATGAAACAAACAAATCTACAATCAATAAAAGAGAAAATTAACTACTGAATGCCCCAAATACAGCAGACAATATCAAAACATTTACAAAAAAAGGACAGGATGGTTAAAGTAGGCATCCAAAATAAAACACCAGCTGACTTTCCAGTAGAAGAAAAGGCACTAGAACTACGTGATAGGGAATTCAAATCTCTAATACTCAGAATTCTCCATGAGTTGAAGCAAAAGGCAGACAAAAATGAGGAAAAAATAGACAAATTCATGGAAAATACAGGCCAAAAATTGGGAGAATTCAAGAAAATAATGCAGGGACAAAATCCAAAGATAATTTCACAACTAGAAATTACACAAAGACAACAATTAGAAATCCAAAAGATAAACAACAAGATTTCAGAAATGGAAGGTGTCATAGAAGGGCTGAGGAGCAGATTTTAAACAAAGACAGGGAAGTAGAATTGAAGATAAACTCTTGGATACAACTCAGTTTGAGGAAAACTCAGAAAAAAGAACAAAGAAAAATGAAGAGACCCTGAGAGTTACATGGGATAAAATCAAAAGCAAAAATTTATGAGTGATTGGAGTTCCAGAATGGGGGGAGAAAACAGAAAACACAGAGAGGATCATTGAAGAACTGCTGACAGAAAACTCCCAGTATCATGAAATATGAAAAGCTGGCCATCCAAGAAGCTCAATGAACCACGTATAGGATAGATCCCAAAAGAAAATCACCAAGGCATATCATAATCACAGTCACCAAAACCAAAGACAAACAAAGAATCCTGAGAGCAGCTCATGAAAAACAAGAAGTCACATACAGAGGAGAAAGAATAAGACTAAGCTCAAATTGTTCAGCAGAAATCATGCAGGCAAGAAGGCAATGGGATGGCATACATAAAACCTTGAAAGAAAAAATTGCCAGCCAAGAATAATGTATCCTGCAAAACTCTCTTTCAAATATGATGGTGAAATTAAGACATTTTCAGATAAACAGAAATTAAGGGAATATGTAAAAACCAAACCAAACATACAAGAATTATTAAAAGGAGTTCTTCAATCAGAGAAGAAAAAACTTCAGATCACAGGCAGAATCTAGGATGCAGGATCCTACCAGCCAGATACCAATCTAGGAAATGAACTCTCAAGGACTATCCAAAACCAAAAGAAATACAACAGGGAATCAGAGCAGTTAATCAGTAAATAACAACAACATCAGAAAAATAAAAGAGGGAATAAAGAGCATAGGTATAGAACCTTCTAATGGAGAGGAAGGCAAGGCGATACCAAGTAATAGCAGACCGCTTCAAACTTAGAAAGAGAAGGGTAAAATTCATGGTAACCACAAAGAAAGTTATTAAACATACTCATAAAAATAAAGAGGAAACACATAAAGTTGCAGCAAAAACAAAACCTCCAACAACAAAAGAAATGAAAAAACAAATCCACAAACAAAAGTAACTCAGCATAGGAGAGCAAGACGAACAAAGAAAACGTCAGCACCACAAAAAGAGCACTACAAAATGATAGCAACAAACTCACATCTATCAATAATTACACTGAATGTAAATGAACTCAATGCACCCATAAAGATACAGAGAGTGACAGAATGGATAAGAAAACAGGATCCAGCAATATGCTGTCTACAAGAGACATATCTTAGAAACAAACATGTGAATTTATTAAAAGTCAAAGCTTGGGAAAAAATATATCAAGCTAACAACTACCAAAAAAGACCAGGAGTGGCAATATTAATCTCAGATTAAATTGAATTTAAAACAAAATCCACCATAAAAGACAAAGGACACTATATAATGATTAAGGGGACAATCCATCATGAAGACATAACCATAATAAACATCTACACACCCAATGACAGGCTTCCAAAATACATAAAACAAACTCTATCAACACTGAAAAGAGAAATTGACAGTTCCACAATAATAGTAGGAGGCTTCAACACACCACTTTCAGTAAAGGACAGAACAACGAAGAAGAAACTCAGCAAAGATATAGAAGACCTAAAGGGCACAATCAGCCAACTTGACCTCATAGACATATATAGACCACTCCATCCAACCACTGCAAAGTACACATTCTTTTCCAATGCACATGGAACATTCTCCAGAATAGACCACATCTTAGGCCACAGAGCAATCCTCAACAAGATCCAAAATGTTGAGATAATTCAAAGTATCTTCTCTGACCACAATACCATCAAGGTAGAAATTAACAAAAGAAAGAGCAGGGAAAAAAAATCAGTTACATGGAAACTGAATAATACCTTGCTTACACATCACTAGGTAATGGAAAAAAATCAGAGATTGAATCAAAACATTCCTAGAATCAAATGAGAATGAAAACACATCATACCAAAACCTTTGGGACACAGCAAAGGCAGTCCTCAGAGGACAATTTATAGCAATAGAGGCAATATCAAAAAAGAAGAAAGGGACAAAATCAAAAAATTAACTACACAACTAAAACAAATAGAAAGAGAACAGCAAAAAAAGCCCACAACCACAGGAAGAAAGGAAATAGTAAAGATCAGAGCAGAAATAAATGAAATAGAGAACAGAAAAACAATAGAAAGAATCAACAAAACCAAAAGTTGGTTCTTGAAAGAATCAACAAAATCGACAAACCACTGGCCAGACTGACAAAAGAAAAACAGGAGAGGACACAGATAACCCAAATAAGAAACGAAATGGGGGACATTACAACAGAGCCAACTGAAATAAAAAGGATTATAACAGAATATTATGAAAAACTATACTCCAACAAATTTGAAAACCTAGAGGAAATGGATAAATTTCTAGAAACACACGGCCTATCCAAACTACAGCAAAGTGATGCTGAAAATATGATCAGACCCATAACAAGAGAAGAGATTGAAAAGGTAATAAAAGAAACTCCCAACCAAAAAAAGCCCTGGCCTAGATGGCTTCACTAGAGAATTCTACAAAACATTTATAGAAGAGCTTGTACTAGTACTTCTCAAGCTATTTCAGAGCATAGAAACGGAAGCAACACTTTCACATTCATTCTACGAAGCCAGCATAACGCTGATACCAAAACCAGGCAAAGACGTCACAAAAAAAGAAAATTACAAACCAATATCTCTCATGAATATAGATGCAAAAACTCTGAGCAAAATTCTAGCCAATAGAATTCAGCATCATATCATAAAAATAATACACCACGACCAAGTAGGATTCATACAAGGTATGCAAGGATGGTTCAACATTAGAAAATCAATCAATGTAATCCACCACATAAATAAAAGGAAAGGAAAGAAAAGAATCACATGATCATCTCAATTGACGCAGAAAAGGCATTTGACAAAGTCCAACACGCATTCCTGATAAAAACTCTCAATCAAATAGGTATAGAATTGAATATTCTCAACATAATAAAGGGCATCTATGCAAAACCAATGGCCAACATCATTCTTAATGGAGAGAGGCTGAAAACATTCCCCTTGAAAACAGGAACAAGACAAGGATGCCCTTTCTCAGCACTTCTATTTAACATTGTGCTGGAAGTTCTAGCTAGAGCAATAAGGCAAGAAAAAGAAATAAAGGGCATCCAAATTGGTAATGAAGAAGTTAAACTGTCCCTGTTTGCAGGTGATATGATAGTATACATAGAAAACCCTAAAGACTCCATGAGAAATCTACTGGAACTAACAGATTCAGCAGAGTAGCAGCATACAAGATAAACATACAAAAATCAGTTAGATTTCTATACACCAATAAGGAGAACGATGAAAAGGAAATCAGGAAAACAGTACCATTTTCAATAGCCCCTAAAAAGATAAAATACTTAGAAATAAATCTGACCAGGGATGTAAAAGACCTATACAAAAAAAACTACAAAACACTATTGCAAGAAACCCAAAGGGATCTACATAAATGGAAAAACATACCATGCTCATGGATAGGTAGACTCAACATTGTGAAAATGACAATTCTACCCAAAGCATTTACAAATACAATGTAATCTCGAAACAAAAATCAACAACATTATTCAAAGGGATGGAAAAACTAATCATTAACTTTATATGGAAAGGAAAGAAGACCCGAATAAATAAAGCACTACTGAAGAAGAGGAATAAAGTTGGAGGACTCACACTACCTGACTTCAGAACCTACTATACAGCTACAGTAGTCAAAACAGCCTGGTACTGGTACAACAATAGATACATTGACCAATGGAACAGAATTGAGAACTCAGATGTAAATCCATCCACCTATGGTACCCTGATCTTCAACAAGTGTCCAAAGTCCATCAAATGGGGAAAAGACAGTCTTTTTAATAAATTGTGCTGGCAAAACTGGATATCCATCTGCAAAAAAATGAAACAAGACCCATACTGCACGCCATATACAAAAACTAATTCAAAATCGATCAAAGGCCTGAATATAAAGCCTAGAACTATAAAGTTCACAGAAGAAAAAAATAGGACCAACACTTTTGGCCTTAATACACTGCATTAACAGGATACAAACCATAACCATCAACATACAAACCTCAAAAGATATGCTAGATAACTGGGATCTTCTAAAAATCAAACACCTATGCTCTTCAAAAGACTTCACCAAAAGAGTCAAAAGAGAACCTACAGACTGTGAAAAATTTTTGGACAGTACAAGTCAGACAAAAGTCTAATCTCCATAATCTACAAGAAAATCCAACACCTCTGCATCAAAAAGATAAATAATCCTATTAAAAAATGGGCAAAGGAAATGAACAGACACTTCACCAAAGAAGACATTCAAGCGGCCAACAGACACATGAGGAAATGCTTGTGATCACTAGCTATTAGAGAAATGCAAATTAAAACCACAGTGAGATGCCATCTTACCCCGGCATTACTGGCACAAATCAAAAACACTGGAAATAAGAAATGTTGGCGGGGCTGTGGGGAGATGGGAACTCTTATGCACTGCTCATGGGAATGCAAAATGATACAACCATTTTGGAAATTGATATGGCGCTTCCTCAGAAAGCTAGAAATAGACATACCATTCGATCTAGCAAGCCTACTCCTAGGACTATATCCTAGAGAAATAAGAGTCATCACTCGAATAGACATATGCACACCCATGTTCATGGCAGCATTGTTCACAATAGCAAAACGATGGAATCAACCCAGATGCCCATGAATGGATCAACCATCTATGGTACATACACACAATGGAGTACTATGCAATGAGAAAGAACAATGATGAATCTGTGGAGCATCTCATAACATGGATGAAACTGGAAGACATTACGCTGAGTGAAATAAGTCAATCACAAAAGGACAGATATTGTATGAGACCTCTATTGTAAAAACCCATGAAAAAGTTCACACTCCAAATGTAACAATCTTTGTTGGTTACAAGGGATGGGAGAGGTGGTGGGGGGGTGGGAATATTAAATAGGCAATAGATAAGTGGTATCTTGGGTGAAGGGTGAGACAGTACACAATACAGGGGAAACCAGCACAACTTGTACAAGGAGAAGTCATGGAAGCTCCATAGACACACCCAAACTCCCTGAGGGACTGAACTGCTGGGTGGAGGGCTGTGGGCACCACGGTCTTGGGGAACATCTAGCTCAATTGGCATAATACAGTTTATAAAGACAATGTTCTACATTCTACCTTGGTGAATAGTGTCTGGGGTCTTAAAAGCCTGTGAGCAGCCATCTAAGATACTCCACTGGTCTCATTCCTTCAGGAGCAAGGGAGAATGAAGAAAACAGGATACAAGGAAAAGATTAGTCCAAAGGACTAATGGACCACAACTACCAAGGCCTCCACCAGACTGAGTCCAGTACAGCTAGATGGTGCCCGGCTACCACTACTGACTGCTCTGACAGGGATCACAGCAGAGGGTTCTGGACAGAGCTGGAGAAGGATATAGAACAAAATTCTAACTAACAAAAAAAAAACCCGATTTACTGGTGTAAAAGAGACTGGAGAAACCCCGAGAGTATGGCCCCTAGACACCCTTTTAGCTCAAGGGTGAAGTCATTTCCGAGGTTCACCACTCAGCCGGGGAGTGGACAGCCCCATAAATCCAAATGGGACTAATGAGGCACAGCAGTCCAGGGACAAGGGTCAGAAGGGAGAAGGGGACAGGAAAGGTGGTGATAGGGAACCCAATGTTGAGTAAGGATAGTGTTGATGTGTTGTGAGGTTGTTAACACTTGTCATAGGGCAACATGTGTACTGTTAAATGCGAAACTATTTTGTTCTGCAAGCCTTCATCTAAAGTGAGAATAGCAGCACAATTGGAAGAGCATAGTAGATGTCACTGAACTGTGCAGGTAGAAATTTTTGAAATGGTGTATCTTTGGCTATGTATATTTTCACCAAAAAAAAAGGTGAAGAAGGGAGAGGGTTGACACGTTGTGGGGTTGTTAACCTATGACATAAAACAATATGTGTACTACTGTTTCATGAAAAAATATTTGTTCTGTTAGCCTTCACCTGAAGTACAATAAAAAATAAATTAATAAATAAAAATAAAAAATCTCATGACTTAATGACTTATCTTGCTATGTTAATCTGAGCAACAATTTTTTCGGAGGCTACTAAATAGTATGTTTTAAACTAACATTGTAACATGACGCTTCACCCTATAGTTGCTTTTTTCATGGTTGTAAAATGACACATTTCCCGTTAGTCTTAACAAATTCCCAGACGCAGACACAAATGTTTGAAGTCATGTCACTATATATATATATGCCTTGGAATAAGACATCAAGTCACAGGAAAAAAGAAGTGAATTAAAATGGAATAGAGGGGATCAAGATCACACCCTCTATCCCAAGTGGGAAAAAATGGGAAGGGATACAGCAAAACTCCAGAGTGATGAATTATTTATATACTTTAATAAAATAATGAAAATTCAATGTTTTAAATTAATATTTTATTCAATAAATTTATCTAATGATGGCTGCATTTAAACTATGCATTAGCGTGGTCTACATGTTCAGATTCCCATAAGGTAAGACTAATGAAATTGTCCAAAAATGGCTAGAAGCATTACCAGTATGCCCGAACCACACTATGCTCAGTCTTTTATAAGCATACATTTTTCTATTCTCTTGTGAACTCTGACGCTGTACAGTTTATTATGACCATTCTAATTATCTAAGGTTAAAGTTTTATAAGAGGTATTAACACAATAGTTTAAAACAAGCCTGTGGTAAATATTTGTTATTTACTCACCTATTTCTTTTTCTCTTTTACAATGTTGGTTTCAGTTGATTTACAAGCATTTTATTTTTGAAGATTTTATCAAATTTTTGAAATTGATAAAATGTGTATATAGTATATACATGATGCTCATAAATTTCTTAGATCTTTAAGTAATTTTACTAAGAAGATCCACTTTAAAGAAGATTTTTTTAAAACCTTTTCAGATTTTAAGAGTTCTTAGAGTTGGAATTGACTCAAAGGCAGTGGATGTTTTTGGTTTAGAGTAAAATCTGCGATGTGGCATGTATGGGTTGGCTAAACTTTTATTATTATGGCTGTTTTTTTTTTTTTTTTTCCTTTTTTAGGTCATGTTAATAATTAAACATGGTCACCATATTTATATAGGAAGTGGAGGTAGGGATGGGAGAAGGATAAGGGGTGAGAGAGAGAGATAGGAGTGGGGTTGAGGGGACAGACATCAGAAGAAGCAGATAGTTAAGAGTATAAAATAAACCAGAAAACAAGCAAGATATGCAAAGTAAGGAATTTTGAATTATCCTTTGACTCAGAATACTGTGTCTCCATAACATCATGCAGACATCAATTTCTGTTCTGAAACCAGGATGTGACAGGTAGCTGAACTCCACCCTCTACTAAATCCCAAGGCTCAATTATGGATTGAATTCCTGTCATTCTTTATATTTTTTGTTTACTTTTCACAGGAACTAAAATAGATCAGTGGTGAGGTGAAAAGAAGGAAAGAGGTAAAGAATAAGGAAGAGGAGTTACTGTATTGACTAAAGACTATTCCATGCAGATTTCTTATTCTAAAAGGCCCTGTCCTGCAACCTGAGTCTCTGTCTTCAAAATGAGATTTTTGTTTTGTTTTATTTTGTTTTTCAATAACTAGTCTTACATAGGTACTAAGAATATTTTAATACTAAGAATTACTAAGGTAATAAGAATATTTTTCCAAGCTCATCTCTGTAATTTACTAGTCTGTGTATGCTAAGCTTATTTTGAGGCAGACTCTGGGATTAAAAACATCCTTGAGTTAATGCAGCAGATTTCAAAAACAGGGTGTGTTTTTTGGAGATTAATTTTGACATAGATGGACTTATTTCTGATCTTCAGAACAATTGTCAAAAGGTGAGGGCTTTCTAATAAACTGGTTATTGGCACAATAAAAGCAGCCGTAAGGTAAATATGTCTATTTCTTTTAAAGTATATAAAACATAATGAAGAATTTAGATGTGCCTTCATCTGCAGTGGACCTTGAAACACTGAAATATATCAGGTAGCCTTTGCCAACATAGACTAATAATAGACAATTCAGGTCTGTATTTGATTTTCCTTAGGTGACCAGTTGAAAACTGTTGTGTGAAATGACGATGGCAGAGCAGTATAGGAATTATTTTTCTCTGACTTTATTCAAAAAGTACGCAGGCCTGGCTGAAAGGCAGACACCCAGATTCATAGAAATAACTCATCTGAACAGAGTAAAAATTATAGTTGGGTCATTTTTTTTTTTTTAACTTGAAAATCCCTTAAGCCACAATTCACATTAAAAAACATTGCAGAGCCCAGTTTTCAGGTACTAAGGTGATGGAACCTTGTAAAAATGCCTTTGTGTTCTTTGCAGCATCAAGCTCTGCTATTTTTACAGTCAAACCATGCAGGCAGGTGATCAAGCAAATACAGAGCAGAAAGTGATTACTTTAAGTTAGAGAAAAGCTGAGGGGATTTGTGGGCACAATTTAGTATGGAAATTTTATGCTCCAGCCACCACTTTTTGCTTCTTTTTTTTTTTGACCCCTTGAAGGAACTTGTTAAAAGAAATTCTATGACCTTTCCAATGTGTGAACAAATTCCACCATTTTGGCTCAAAATGGAAAACCTTAACTGTTGAATGATATTTACACTGATGAACAGATATCCTCCTTCTTCAGTTTTGGTGTCCATAACATTCCCTTCAGTTTCAATAGCAGTGAAGTACAAAAGGCTAATTAATGTGCAAAGAAATTTTAAAACAGTTTTCACCTTTATACTGGTGCTCCCATCTCCTACTGTCAAGGCAGAGGCTAGCTGCAGGTTGAAAACACAGTTGGCGACTGGAAGTCAAGACTATAGATGGGAAAGGACCTGTCTACCTTGTTGTTGTGTTGTTAGTTGCCATCGAGTTGGGTTTGACTCATAGTGACCTTACAGACCAAAATGTTGCCAGGTCCTGTGCCATCTTCATGATTGTTGGCATATTTGAGTCCATTGTCGTGTTTACTGTATCATTCCATCTCATTGAGGGTTTCCCTATTTTTGCTGACCCTCTACTTTACCAAACATGATGTCCTTTTCTAGAAATTGGTACCAGACAGTACGTCAGGAAACTACTTTTTATTATTATGCTGTTCAATTCTACTTTTCAGTAGCAATAGTAATATTAACATAGCTACAACATCATACAATATGTGTAGGCACAATACTTTATAATAACATTTGAAAATATGCTTTAAAATCGTACGCTTAATACATAATTGTTGAACAAATGAATAAATCTTAAAATACATTACTGGTTGACTTTCAAATATCTTTTATAAACTCTTCCACAAATACTAAGATCTCTATTTTACAGATGAGGCAACTGATATCAAGATAATTTATATGATTGGCTTAATTCCTCATGGTTTAATGAATAATACTGGCATAATAAAAATCATTTCTTTCTTTTTTCCTATGCTGGTTTCTTTGGCCCATGTTGTGTAGAAGATTAATTCCTGACTGTTGATTATTTCAGCTAATTCTGCCTCCAGCAGTTTTAAGTCCATAACCTATATTTAGGCTGAGGATATGACACTATTTCTTCCATACTATTTATTTGATGGTCCTTCCTTCCTATTTAAGCTTTACCCTGGCTCCTTGGGAAATCCTAAACCTTAAAAGTGAATACAAATGAACCAGTAAGCCAAGTCCCCATTTACCCAGGCTACAGTGCAAGGGGAAGAGCATTGACTTTACCTGTCCATATTACAGGAAGAGACCAAAGAAAGGCCAGATAGACCTTCACATTCTAAACACTCTAACGACTTTAACTTCTACCTTTATGTCAGAGACAGTGCCTATAATATATACAAAAAGAAATGGAGTCTCCCTCTTTTCTTCTTTAGAAATTCATTGGGTCATGCATTTAATCAAGTTTATCGCATGCCTAGTATATGAAAGACTGTGTGAAGTGCTTTGGGTACAAGAACGAGGAAAATTCCATTACACATCACCTACACATAATTGTGTCTAGGGTGGGGAGGGCAACCTTGAACAATTGGAGTAATAATTGCTCCTCAGAGTCAATCAGTCATTGCAGGCTTCGCTCTCTTCTGGCATGTGTCTTCTTAGGTGATAGGTTACCTCTTTCTATAAGAAAGTAGACGAGAAAAGTCAGTGCCTAGTGTCTCAACGGATGAGCTGGCAAAAGCAGTGTCCAAATTTTGGAGTTACTCTGGAGCTAGGTGCCTTCCCAGATGAGGCCTAAAGCTCGGTGATCAAATCAGACCACAATCATTTCCAATAATGTGCCGTGTAACAGCTGCATCTGTGATAAGGGTGATGATAATGTGAAAAGTAAAACCAAAGGAAATCAAGAGTTGTAGAATGTCTTTCATTTTATTTATTTGTTCACTCATTCAATACTAAGCAGTCTTTGTCGTTATGGGCCTTATATCATTAGAAGGAATGGGGAAACCAATATACAAGTGAACAAATATACATTTAAGAAAATTGGAGATAGAAATATATGCAGTAAAGTAAATTAAACAAGTTAATCTGATAGAAAATGATAGAGTTGGGGGTTAGATAAGGAATTCAAAGAAGATCTTTCAGAAGAAGTAACATTTGAACTGAAACTCGAATGATAAATAGCCAGCTATGCAAAGATCTGGAGACATTCATCCAAGTTGAGGGAACATAAAATGCAAGGTCCCCAAGGCAGGAATGTGGTCAGTAAGTTCAAGTGACAGCTATTGTGGCTGCAGCCTACTGAATGAATGTGAAGAAGATTGGTAGGAGACGAGGCTGAAGAAATAGGCAGGAGTAGATAATGTAGTATCTGTATCTATATAAAGACTTAGCATTTAATTTTAATTATGATGAGAAGTCTTTGGAGGATTTGCTATCCCTGGGTGGTGCAAATGGTTAATGCACTGGCTGCTAACCAAAATGTTAGAAGTTTGAGTTCCAACCAAAGAGCCTAGGAAGAAAGACTTGGCAATCTCTTTCTGAAAAATTAGCCATAGAAAACCCTATGGAACACAGTTCTGCTCTGACACTCATGGAGTTGACATGAGTCAGAAATGATTCAACAGCAATTGGTTTTGGAGGTTTTAAAGCAGTAAGTGATATTTGATCTACATTTTTTAAAAGGTCATTCTGTTTTCTATGTAGAGAACCAATTCTGTGGGTTGTAGGGGAGTGGAGTTGGGAGTGGCCAAGCAGTAGTGGAGTGGGTAAGTATGGGCTAGTGTTGGAGAATCCCAGGATGGTATGGGCTAGTCTAGAAGAATCCAGAAACAGATACCTATGGTTGCTTATCACATAATCCTAGCACAGATTTGCAGATGGACAGAATTGGTAGGAGGTAGATTTAGGGTACACAGACTTGACTTTAAAAGGAACTGACAACTTCTGTATCGAAAGAACATAGAATAACAGCTCTTTTTTTTCTTTTTTCTTTTTTTTGGTTAACTGAAAGCAATAACACCCAATGGCAGAATGTCTCTTGCATAGCACAATCCAATCCAATATTTGAGATTAAATGTTTAAATGGAATGGAGCCTACTTCAACATTTATATTGATGGTTGCTACTGCAAATGATTGGTTTAGTCAGCAAAATGCTAGAAGAAAAACGAAACAAGGAAACTTTTTGACAATGGCTCATGGTACAAAGTATAGAGTTAGTTTATCATAATCTGTTCCCCAAATAAATAAAGAAGGTCCAATTTATTTTCCATTTAATTGGATAAATCGTGAGATTACTTTAATTGTGCATCCTGTAGGCAGACATTGCATGTATTCACCACTGATTTAGAAATTCATAGACAACAAAAGCATTTCCTATTACATCCATTTATGGAGTTAGCAATTGACCCAGATAGCAAAACCATTTTTTAATTAGCCTGAAGGTAAAATCTTTAAAAGGATTAATTTTTCCATAAAATTTAAAATCATGCTTATGAATTGTTTCATTTTGATAACACAAAAATAAAGCTTTACATCTAAATTGAAATTTAGCTTATAAAATGCTGATGTGACTCAAAATTCATTATTATTATTTACCATCATGAGATACACTTGCAAGTCCTGCTTGTGGTGAATTTTCAACCTTATCATTATAATGGTAAACATGGCAATAAAATACAGTAGCTATCTCATGCCTTTAAAGTAGTCTTTTTTTACATAGTGTTATCTTACATATGAATAAAATCAGATATACAGTGATTCCCTATGCAAATTAGATTATTCCATTAAGCAGTTTCAAGCCTACTATCAAAGACCAAAAGTACTCTTGCAAAAAAAAGTAAATGATTATGAATTGATTTTATTACGTTTATAAATAATATACAATAGTTGATTATTGACAATATATACGAGGACATACACAAAACACACATAAACATTATATACAGTCGATTTGCAGAGTATGAAATTTCTTGCAACAAATCTTGGGTGTAAGAAAGGAACAATGGAAACTACTGTCCTTGGTTCATTGGCTGAATTTGAAAAGTGATATTCACCTTCCCCTTCCTCCAATACAAAATCAGGATTGAGTGGTAGGTTTTCAGCCAGACTGACAATATGACATCAAAATTTTGTTTAAAATATTGTAATTTTCCATAATGTCTGGAAGGTCATTTTTTACATACAAGATACAGAAATAATTTTTAAGTGAAATATACATATTTTTAAATTTTTTATTACTTGGTATCCTGTGAGGTTCGTCTATTTATGAAGAACAGAGATCCATTCAGCTTATTTCAATAGTAGAAACTTTATTGTAAAAACACGTCAGGACCACATGTGTCACGCCTCAGAGAAACCTCAGGGAAAGACACGTGCCTGGGACTCCCAGGAATAGTGGGAGCTGCAGGATCACCATACCTCATGATCTGTTCCCAGGACACCTAGACTTTCTGCTAAATAGATTATCTTATCAACTCTTTAGAAGCTGTATTTTATTGCTTTCACCTGCACCTGTCGGTACCGATCACCTTGTTCCCTTTATTCTCCGCTTAAACCAAGTCATTCTTTTTCCCCTATCTAATTTTTTCATGTAATCTCCATCTTCCCTATTTGGACAAAGCTTTGCTATGGCACCTCCATGAAGATCACTGGCAAAACTATAGATAATTTTTTTTTTTAGGGGGTAGGCTTCATGCCACTCCTGTCCAATCAATTGTTTTCAGGAAGCTGGGTCAATAGTAACAAGGGCATGGCAGAAATTTTGATGTTTGCCCTCTACAGTCACTGACTATTCCAGCTCTGAAAGCCCTTCACCTTTCAAAATCTTAAAATCTAAGTGATACATTTAATATAAATAAAAGGAGAAGGATAGGATGCAGAGGAATGAAAATTTGTATAAAGTACTTACGGCAACTTCTTCTTATCAAAAAATAATGTCTCCTCAAGTAAGCAATGAATAAGGAAGACTGAAGAAGAATTGACACCTCTGAATTGTGGTGCTGGTGAAGGTTATTGAATATATCATGGACTGCCAAAAGAGTAAACAAATCTATCTCGGAAGAAGTACCACCAGAACGTACCTTAGAAGCAAAGACGGCGAGACTACATCTCACATACTTTGGACACGTTATCAGGAAGGATCAGTCCCTGGAGAAGGACATCATGCTTAGTAGAGGGTCAGCAAAAAAGAAGAAGACACTGAATGAGATAGATTGACACAGTGGTTGCAACAATGGACTCAAGCATAACAGTGATTGTGAGGATGGCGCAGGATCAGGCACTGTTTGGTTCTGTTGTACACAGGATCACTATGAGTTGGAACTGACTTGATGGCACCTAACAACAACAACAACAACAACAAATAAGCAAGTTCATTTAGTCATTCAATCATTTAGTTATTTATTTCACACATATTATTGATTTTCTACTATATTTCATGAACTAAGCTAATAGGGTCCCAGCCTCCACCAACAACCCACCCTCTGGATTTCATGGGGCTTAAATTCTTTTGGAAAATGATATACAATTAATAAGTAGACACTAAATAAATGATTACAGAACTATAAGAAATTTTAGATTTGAAATTAAATGATGATATCTATTTTCAGAGATTAAATGGAAGAGGTCACCTTAGATAGGGTGCTCAGGGAAGGTATCTCTGATGCAATGACAAAAAACAAAACCAAACCCGTTGTTGTCGAGTCAATTCCAATTCATAGAGGCCCTATAGGACAGAGTAGAACTGCCCTACAAGGTTTCAAGGGAGTGGCTGGTGGATTTGAGCTGCCAACATTTTGGTTAGCAGCCGAGCTCTTAACCATGGCACTGCAAGGGTTCAGATGCAATGATACATGAGCTGAAACCTGAAAAATGAAAAGGAACCAGCCCAAAGTAATGGCAGGTAATGACAGCCAAAAGTAATAACATTCAACTGCAGCACCAAATTTTGTATTTCCTCACAATGCTGAAGATTAATAGGACAAAAGAATTTTTGATGTCAACTTTTTACCTAGCTCATTCAGTACTTAGGGCAAAAATGGTGCCAATGGCAAAGGCAAGTGGGACATTTTCTCCATATCTTAGTTCTTTAGGCCCATTAATGGTGCTCTTACAATAAACCATTCATTGGATCACTTGAAATGTTACTGTAATTTGGGAGTGTGAAAAGAAATTGCCACCTAGAAGAGAATATTTCTCAGCAACGATTGGACAGCACACGGCATGAAATTATAGCAGCAGCAGCTGAGCACTGATCCATCTGGAAACTTTAAACAATGCATCTGAAATTTACAGGTAATAACTTGCCACATTTGACAGAAAAGGTCATAAATATTTTGCATTATTACCAAACAAGACACCTGTGAGCTCAGAGCCAATACTTACAAATCTAGGGGCCATATTGGCTGGCTGTCCTGACTTAAAACGTAAAGTCAGCTAATCTTTCAAATTGGAAAATGCTATAAACATATAAAGAAGTCAAAAGATATGTGAATCAAAGTAATCCGTCTGATGTTAGGATGCAGTTGGATTTTAAACTGTCAGGGGGTCTTTTATCGGCTTGCCATATTCCCGTATTCCTGGGACACTGCTGGTTTATGTTAGTTGCCCTAGTGTATTGTTTAAGGTACTCCCTTTCACTCTCCATTTGAAAATGCCCTTGTCCCCATTTGAAAATAAATTATATGGTCTCCCTGGTCTTAACACACCCATACTCCAGAGAACAAAAAATATAAGTGAGAAAGAACTGAACAACAACTTAGACCTCCAACTGCTACAAAAATAGGTAACGAAAAAGCTGTTAGCTTTACCGGGACACTACTCCCTAGTATCACCTGTTGTGTTATTGGTCAACTCTGAAGAAATAAGTCTCTCTCAGGAAAAACAAGCTAGCAATCTGATATAGATATATATAAATGACTGACTAAACTCTGAACTCATACTAAGTGCAACGCCTCTAATGCTCTTTCTGAGAAGAAGTGCTGAGTTGCTAGCATTTTCTAACTCTCCAGTAATGCATCTTTTTTTACAGAATCAGTACATATATTTTATAGATACTCTGAAATCCCAGGCAAAGAAAGAAATCATTTATTGAAAATCTCAACTCAACCCTAATTTTACAAAGATTAGGAAAATCTACGTTGTGCATCAAACTTCTAATTAAAAAGAATTAACCAAATATGGTGAATTCTGGAAGATATGAACCTTATCATACCGTTAATATTTTGAAAAATGCAAGATTTCCAGGGAAAAGGCTTTTGTGCTAATTCAACTTTACTAGTATCTCTTTTGAACAAATGACGAAATTGCATTGCAATAAGCAATAGTTTCTTCCCATTTCAAGCTATCTCTTCCTCTCATTTTTAATCGGCCAGCTTCCATAAATTTCGAACTTCATCTTCCGCCTCAAATGACTAATTCAATAAGAGTGGCTAGCGTTCTTTAATAATGAAGATTAAGTTATTTAAATCTCAGGATTCAATCAGCAAAATAAATTGAAATAAGCCAACAAGGAAAAGCGTGTGCCTTGAGCATTATGCTCTTTTAAGAACGGTCTATATGGGATCAAATTTATAACAGCAACTTGAAAGATTAGATAGGAAACTTAAGGGGCAATGAATTTATATTATTGGTGGAGGAACAACTCATAAAACGAGGGTGACAATGGTTACGCAACATGAAGAATGTAATCAATGTCACTGAATTGTACCTGTAGACACTGTTGAATTGATGTGTGTTCTGCTGTGTATATTCTCAACGACAACAAAATTAAATTAAAAAAAAAATACTCAAAACCATGTTTTTCTTGGAGAAGCCTATACAAATGTCCATGAAATCATATCAAGGGTAAAACTATGAGGGAAGTTAATGCAGTTTAAAAATAATCTATTATGAAGGTGAATTAGAATGTTTATGTTATATAGTGTTTTTAAAATGCCCCAAAGCCAATTTATCTACATCCATATACATCTTGGCTAAAATCCTAAAACATTCAGGCGATAAAGAGAGGGAAGAATACTAACACATTAATTATCCTCTTGCCCAGTTAAAAATGTATACTAATTAAGATCACCTATTTCATTAACACTCCAAGACAATCATGTAATATCTGAATTTCACAATTTTTTTTTAATTTTACTTTCAAGATACAAAATTAAACAACATATTAAGACAATAGTAATTAAACTTATTATATAGGGCATTTGAAAGATTAAAAATGGCTATCCTGCAAAAGAGAATCATAAATAAGAACTAGATTAGTGGAATCAAAAATATTATTTTACATTTATCCACTAACTGTATCTATGTATCTTCTTAATGCCATTTGTGTTTTTATATATATATCTATATACTACTTTTATTGATTTTATAATAAGATACATTTTCATCCATCCAACATACTCCATAGCACTGCTTCCAGGGCAACTTGAGGGAAGGGTAGTGTCATTGAGAAGTAAGGAGAAACTCCCACAACCTCGGAGTTGGTTGTAAATCTTGTTTTGATTGGCAATGTCATCAAAACAATGCCTATTTAGCATAGCTAAAGAAATCTGTCCCTAGGCACCTAGGTCTCTGTGCTCTCATGTCTAGAATATGATGTGGAAGCTCCAGAAAATTCCAGGTGTGGGGATCATGCCAACTGGAAGGAAAGATGTCTCCAAAGTGCTGCGAGTAGGCAGATGATATCTTGTTAAGGACTGAATTGGTCCCTATAAATAGTTATGTTGTAGTACTAATCCCTGTACCTGTGAATGTGACCCTGTTTGGAAATAAGGTCTTTGAAGATGTTATCAGTTAGGTTAACCTAACGTGACAGTGGAGTAGAATGGGTCCCAATGCTACACAATTGGTGTCTTTATAAAAGAGAAGATACATAGAGACAAGAATAAGACAGTCATGTGAAGATGCATCAACAAGCCAAGGAATACTAAATGTTACCAGGAGCTACCAGAACTGGGAGAGAGACATGGAACAGTTTCTCAGAGCCCCAGAAGGAATCAATAAACATGGCTAATACCTTGATTTGGACTTCTAGCCTCTAGAACTATAAGAAAATACATTTCTGTTCTTATGAGCCATCCAGTCTGTAGTATTGTATTATTGCAGCCATAGGAAACTAATATGCTCCTGAAAGATCTGGCTCATGTACCTGTCTCATTGGTTGCAAGTACCTCTTATCTCTCACCAAGGAACCATTTAGTTTATATGAGGGACTGTTGGTGTTGTTTCCCTTTTCATTTCTTCTCCTCTGTCCATTTTCTATTTCTTATATTCAGGGAAAGTGAAGGTCCTCATTCCTAGAGATGTGAGGGATGCCCTAAGATTTTTGTTAGTTCCATAAGGAGAATCTTTAATAGGTTCCTTCTAATTCAAAGTCCTAAAAATCAGCAAATCTGCATTTTTAGATACCACATTCCTGCCTCGTATTATCTTCTTTTTGTCACTTTTTTGTATCTCCTACTCTCACTCTCTCTTTTATTGCCAAATAATCAGCCCTAAAAGTCAATAACCTTTCCAAATAGATGTGTTCCCAGATATTAGATCAAGCATGTTCCCCTGGAGGGACCAGCCAGCATAATTAATCTGAACTTCCTGCATCTCTCTCCCCAGGAGAGAAGAGTAGGCTTGTTTTGAAGTCTCAGATCAACCAAGCTACTTGTGAATTAAAATATCTACTTAGATTTTGTATAATGTTGGTTATTTTAACCTCTGTCAATAGTTAAAAGATTTGAAATTATGATAAATAAAATCCTGAGTTAGTAAAAATTTACTTTGACATCACCCCCTTTCCCTTCACTTCTCCCTGCAAGGTCTGGAGGTGCCATGTCTCATACTGCCCCTCATGGATGATCAGAGTAGAATTTCCCCTACAGGAAATTACACTATGAAAGCCTTCCCTCATATCCGAATGGAGGACACTTGGTGGCTTGGAAAGCACCCAGTCAGACAGGCCTCAGTATAAACTTCTACTCTGCCAACTCTGGGACTTTAAACAAGTTAATGTAGCTCTTTTATTCTAGCTTCTAAAAATGAAGCTATCACCAACTAAGTTTTAGGATGGTTGTGAAAGTGAAATGATACAAATTTTTAAATCATTTTTTAAAGTGTCTGACACACAGTAGGTACTCAACAGATGATTGTGTTTTCTACATTTTCTACTCTCCAATCAAACACATCTGACTTGAATAATGAAAATATATTCATTCTGGTATACTAGTGGGTAAAGTGAGTCCTTTATGTTTAATTTTCTTTATTGTCAAACACAGTAATTGAAACTCTAAACCATCACAGAAGCAAAAATTTATCTGTAATTTTACACATTTCTAATCAGATTCTATTTTGACTTTTTCACTTTCCATATAATGTCTGAATGTATATAATTACAGACTTGCAAAGCATGCATATACATATAGATTATAATTTTCAAATTTTTAATGTTACTTTTAATATTTATTTCATGATTTCATGGTTGTTGCATTTATGATTGCATATTATTCTCATTAAGTGCATGAAAACTTAGAACATTTCCAGAATTTACCATCATGAATAATGTTGCTATTAACAGCTTGTTTCATATAATCTTTTCCAATAATTCTAAGAACTGAAATAACTGAATCTTTCTGCATAATCAATATCATTTAAGTGGCTGCTAATAGCAATACGTGAAAGAAGTAGGTTTTGGAGTCATCACCTCTGTCTTTACTCAAAGGAGTTGTGTTAAGAAATGAGTTCAGACTGTTTAGAAACGTCTTTCTTAGGATAGGCCTTTGGGAAATATCACTGGGCAGTTAATGCCTTTGATACTTCTTGAATCTTTCACCTCAGTTTTGGGATGAATGCCTTACTCATTAGCTTGCAAATAAATCAAGAATATAAATCTGGGATCATTCCACACATCTGGATCTCTATGCCTAACTGATATATTTGCCAAAAATTCAATGTTACTATAATGAATGTTGTTTTCACATATAATCAAAAATGCTCATCTACGGAACACTATATTCTGAAGAGTTCCTCAAACAATTTTTTCCAGTATAGAAAGTATGTCTGCATAGGCATATTTACTGATTTATTCTCACCATTTGTCTATTTTGCAGGCCTATTTTCATTGCTGTTAGCATATTCACTTTTCTATATAAAACACGGCATTTTCCTTAACGCTAGTTTTTCATTCAGAGTTTCAACTCGTTCAGAATATTGAGGGCTCTTTCCTGAAAAAATAAATTTCTCATTTAGTGCATATTTCATTTTTCTCATAAGAGTTTCAGTGTTCAACCATTTTAGGATATGTTTGACTTATCTCTCTTGATTTACGTCACTTCCTTTTCCCTTCTCTGCAGAGCCCTCTCGCCTTCCAGCCTTTCCTATTCATATGAGGATGTGAAGGTTTGATGCAGGTGAATTGGCCTCCCTGAAGACAAGGAGTTTGACACAGATTGCAAAAACTTTCCTATAAAGTGTGTATCAGATGAAGAGTTGTTAAAAGAAATAGCTGCCTAGAGCATCTCATTTCATATTACCCACAGGGGGAGTTTTTTTGTCGGAAAACATCAAACTGAATAGGTGAAAAGACACTGCCAAGTATATCCTCCAACAACACATTATGTCGCAGCGGTGACGGTAATCGGGAAGGCGAAGACAGTAACCAACTGCACAACTCTTACAGAGAAGTGGGGCCAGGAGGGTCACTCTGAGGAGTCGACCCCCACTTCAGTCCCAGGAGTTTATTTTATAATCAATACAGCAATCAACAAGGCAATTAACAAAACAATGGGCTTTGAGTATGGGCAAAGGTCAATCAGTAAAGGGACAATAGGTTTGGGAAAACACATCCGGACAAGTCTCAACATGCTGTGCAGCATAGAGGCCTGTGGGGGCTGCAGTTGTCAATAGTGCAGCCATGTTTAAATGGCATATATCCCCACAACATTATAGATGCTATTAATAATAATTGCAGTTGTGTCCCACATGTTCACATTATTAGCATTTGGTTGAACAATATGATGGTAAATTCAGAGGAAAAATTCACTCTGAATATTTCATAGTAATATTTAGCATTTTTATGGTATATTTTCAAAATGAGGCATAATGAATAATTGGTGATCTCCACTGGATATACCTAGGAGACATGTCAAGTTTATTATGCCCATTTTGCAGGTTGAGAAATAGAGGACCTGAGAGCCTATGTGATTTGCTCCATGTATCTCCATGAATGCGATGTTAGAAGGAAACAACATAAAGTTGCTGACCCCTTTACTGAGGCCTGCACTCAGGAGACATTTACTCATTCTCTTACTCAAGGGGAAACTGAGGTAAAAATGTAGTATACTGTGTTTCTTATTGAAATTCAAACACACAAATCCAAAGAGCCAAATAGCACTGACCAGGAATTATCATTTATGATGGTGGCTGAGGCAAATTACACCAACTTCTTTACTCTTTAAAATCCTTCAACTATAAAAATGACTATTAGTGGATATTAGGTATAGAAGAACTGTAGAGGAATGGTCATTTTAAGTGAATTACCCTGGAGATTCAGGTCCAGAGGATTCCTCCTATTCAAGAAGCAGTTCTAAAATCAGATGTGTGAGTGTGCTGCAATACATGAAATTAAGTGTCTTCCCATGGGCCTTTTTATCTACAACTTAATTTTGATGCATTCTGGAGCCTGTCATGAGAAATTCAGTGCTAAATGTTACAATGCAGTGAAACATTCAGGGCAATTAAAAACAATTCCTAACTTCTGATAACTATCCAAGTGATTCAGGTCATTTCCCAAATATTTCCAGTGTATCACTTCTAATCAAGGAAAAAGAATCTGATGCCCATTAAACATAGTAATTGTTTTGTTTTGTTTTATTTTGTGGACTAAAAATTAAAACTGTAGGAAAAAAATAGTTCATTTAAAAATTTTTATACCATAAATTAGAATCATATTTGCATAAATGAAAACGTACACATAATATACATGTAGTATGTATTTTTATTCTAAAGAATATGTATTTGTTTGTGTAAATTATTCCATCATTAGGCTGGCAGATAGGGACAGATTACCCGATAAGCAAGGTAAGCACGTGCTTAGAGCATCAGCAAAACAGGGGCACCAGTTGTCCAAAGCGAAGACCTGTAGATGCCAAGCAGAGAGGACACAAGGAAAAGTAAGCACCGAAGTGGAAGGGAAATGACAGGGTACTAAATGAAATTGATACCAGCTCCAGTGCGTGAGAATGTGCTGGCTGAAATAAAGTTCACATGGGGCACTAGGGCATCCATGAGCAAGGTTGTTTAAGCTACAAGGCCCCTACCACTTCAAAACCTTTGTTGACATCTGTCTCATATAGTCCCCTCCAATGTAATTGAAACTCCTTATCTTGACAGGTCTCTTGGGAGTATGTATACTATTTCTTTCTAATAAAGAAGAGGTGGAGGTGGGCTATTGGGTCTAACTCTTGCTACGTTCATCCAATATGCAACTGGATCCAACATGAGCAGTTACTGGGCAAGGACAGATTATATTAATAGATAACAGGTCTCTGATCCATTTTGAGAGAACTGTCTTGTACATCCACATCTGCTGATCCAGCAACTTCAGCCAGGAGGGCCATCAATACTCTTTGCCATGATACAAACACAAGGGTATGCTCTTGTGAATGTCCTAGTAAACAACCAGTGGGAACTCAGACCCAGATGACACCCAAAAGCAAGGGAACTCGAGTAAGTTGACCATTGCAGTGAATTCAATCAAGTTACTTTTTAACTATATAGCATTTACATACAGTTAAGTGCTAAGTGTTGTAAACAATAATATTTATAACTTTAACTTTAAAATACGTTTGGCATACACATGGAAACAATCTAGCATACATTTAATATAATATCAACCTGGATAATAATTTAATATAACACTAACAAAGCAAATGTCCAAAAAATATTAGAAATATTAATATTTATCTAAGGCAAAAAGTTTTAGTTTACATATCAAGTAAGTTTCATTTTTTTATTGTCTGTTGCAAAGGACATAGTGCTTGATATTACTCTATAGATGCTAATGAATGAGGTATTAGACACATTAAGGGGATAAAAAATTCAATATTTATTTATTGTGCAAAATATTTCTGTTTTGCAAGGAGTGTGTCTAAATTCATCTTCTAAGAAAGCAAGAAAAGACATTTATCAGAACATTACATTTATATTTTATCAGAATATTTATGTATCGCCACATAAGGAAATTGAACAATTCCTTGAGGAAATAAATTAAATGAATATTTAGATAATAAAAATTACATAAATGTATTTTATTTTTTGTTTTCCTTTAGACAGACTTTCTTTTAAGAAATTGATTGATATTGTTATGACTCACTAAACAAACTTGCTCAGCAAGAAGTGGTGCTTTGTTACATCAATTATGCACATATCTTAGGATACGGGTGTTGAACAATTCCACAATGAAATAAAATGTACATTTTATAAATTTTGTATACAATAACGATTATATTTTCATTTTCATTTCTGACCATCGGGTATAACCTCACATTCAGTTCTCTCTCTTCAGCCACATGAGAACATGCCAGCAGCACTATAATTACATGACTCATGACATATCTGGTCCTGACCCGTGCAAAGCGAACCAAAACTCAGGGTGAGATTAAGCATACACTTGTATTTGTATCATGCTCTTTGTGATCACTCTTAACCCCATCAGGTATTATATCTGGCTGGCTTGTCAGTACTATTTCTTTTGACTATCTCTGACCTGAAGAAAAAAATTAAAAACATGTTCCAAATCAATTTTTTTACTTATTAATTTTCAAATATAAATTTCTATGTTAATGTCAAAATTCTAATGTAAATTTATTTTATAAATTTTATTTGTTTTATACATTTTATTTAATTGCAATTATTCAAATTTATTTGCTACAGTAGAATCAAATTTAAAAAGTGACTGAATTTTATATCCAGGTAAAATGAAAAGCTAGCAACTAAGGGAAGCACAAAAACGAAAGCTAGCAGAAGATAACAAGAAAAAGATCTGTGAATCTCTAAAGACATTTCCAAAATTAACTTCCTTTTTGAAACTTAATGAAGCAGAAGAGACTTTTTGCATTCAACACTTGAGTTTAATGGATGCTAACCATTGTACTAGTACTGCTAGTGCCGAAATTGCTAATAGTAATATGAATATAACAGAATTTGTTCCAAATTCTTCATGCCTTCCTTGCCATAGTAAGAAAAATAATAATGGTATAGAACGTGAAACTATTTTAGGATCTGAAACTGTCACATCTGAAGATCCTATAAATAACAGAAATATACTTGCTGCTTTGTGGAATAATTTTTTCTGTTAATGATGTAAGCTATTTGATAGAAAGAGGGCCAAGTGATTTTCAACATCCTAGTGGATCATTTGAAAATTTGTGTCAAAAATTTCTGAATGGTAAACAAACAGGGTTCTGTAGCTAGAATATATTTCTAGGGTGCAAAGCTAATTGTGAAAATTATAAGAGGGACTAGCTTCTGTATTCTCCATCAGTTGGCTCTGTATACTGTTTTCTTTGAAAACGAATCAGTACTGAATCATTTAATTTGCTATGGATGGGTTTAGCAACTAGTGCAACTCAAATATGATTGATAAACATGAAAACAGGTCAATTCGCAGAGATTGTATGTTTAAACGGAAGACATGGTTTTGGTTTAAGTCATAATCTGAAAAACACAAATTAATGAAGAATGTCAGTATTGGAAAGCCGTTTCATAATGTGTTGTTGCTGTCATTATAACAATTGCTGAAAGTGGACTATCTTTTCAAGAAAGAAATGAAGTGTCTGGGTCTCCACAAAATGGAAACTTTGGGAGTTTACTTGAACTTGTTGCTAAGTTTGATCCATTTTCACAGGTCACATCTCAAAATATGGTCATACAGGAAGGGGCAGCCCATCGTATATGTCTAAAACAACATGTGAAGAATTAATAAACTTAATAAGTGATAAAGTTCAATCAACTATTTTCCGTGAAATAAGTATAGCTTGATATTCCATTTTGTATGTAGATTCCACTGCTGATCTTTTTCATATAGATCAGCTAAGTATTGTTTTAAGATACGTATCTCCAACAGATGGAAAACCTGTCAAGTGATTTATCACATTAACTAGCTTAAAAAGTCATACCAGTGAATAAATTGCAAATGATTACTTCACTATTTATGTGTAATTTGCAAAATTAATTTTTCTAAGTGCAGAGGCCAGTCCTATGACAATGCTGCTAATATGTCAGGGCATTATAAAGGCATACGACAGAAAATTTTAGAACATAATGAATATGCCATTTTCATATCATGTGTTGCACATTCACTTACTCTTGTAAGATGTAGCATAGTAGATCGTTGTCCTGAAGGAGCTGATTTTTTTTTTTCTATTGTCCAGTTACTCTATACATTTTTTTCTGCCTCTACTCACTGTGGGCAGTTCTTAAAACATATTTAGGTAATGACTGAGTATTAAAATGTCTTTCTAATACACATTGGGAAGCACATGCTGTAGCAACGAGTGCAATCCTAGAATCGTCCACTCAGATTCTAGAAAATATTTAGAAAATATTACTGAAGACCAGGCACAAAAAGGAGATACCAAAATGGAAGCTGAAAACATTGCCAACAAAATGCAAACACTAGTGTATGTATGTTGCTTATGTGAAACAATACATTGCAGCTTTTTCATCGGACAAGTCAAGCTCTCCAAGTTTCAGAAGTAAAATTAAAGACACACACAGATCTCTACCAGTCATTAACAGTGTATTTGCATAATTTAAGACAACATTTTGAAAAGTTTGAAAAAACAACAAAACAAACACTGCCAAGTACTAATTATCAAGGAGTTCACCATCACAGAAGCATTAGAAAGAAACGAGTAAGTGACTGAAGTCCTCTACAAATATTGCTGACGGCCAGAGATCAATTTTGTGTAACCACATGTTATACCATCTTTGACACACTTGACTCTTGCATGAAAAGAAGGGCAAAAGTGTATGAAGTTCTTTCAAGTAGATTTTCCTTCTTAAACAGTGTGGATATACCTGACGAAGAATGCATGAAGGCATTCAAGAAATTAGTACAGGCTTATCCCAATAACTTAAATACAAACCTTTATGAAGAAGTGCAACAATTTCATTCTTACATGAGAACTAAGTTTACAGATCCAGAAAAGACAAATTTTACTCATGTAGGCATATATGATTCCATAATCAAAGATAAAATACAATGAGTATTTCCCAATGTTGAAATTGCTCTATGCATATTCCTAACTTTAATGATCACAAACTGCACAACACAATGCTCATTTTTGTCCCTAAAAAAATGAAAAAACCCTCAGTATATGACAATGATTCGAGAAAGACTCGATCCATTATCCTTATTATGTATGGAAGTAGATACTGTTCAGCAGATTAATGGTGATGAAATCACTAAAGCATTTGTAAGAGCAAAGATAGAAAGAAATGTTTTAATTATAACATGTTAGAGATGAAAGAGCTATCTAAAAATAAAATATAGTAATTTGTTGTAATGTTTTCTGATCATTAAATTCCCTTTTATGACCTCTTTTCACTTGTTTGTTTATAATTATAGCATTTATTACAAAACAAGTATCAAAACTGAAGTATGAGCCATTTAAAAAAATTGGTGAAAGTCAAGTTTTCATTGTGGGAGATCATCAAAATTCTACATTGATTGTTGAAACAACTAAGTTCACTGACTCGTTTTCTTTGTTGTAGAAAATGTGGAATACTCTTTCTGTAGAAAATGTGGTATATAATAAAAATCTTAGTACCCTGCACCAATAAAAATTATATAATCCAGTTCATCTCATTCTGCTAAAATGGCATATGTCACTTTTGCATTCAATTGCTAATATTATGTTGTTGTTAGGTGCCGTTGAGCTGGTTCTGACTCATAGCAACCCTATGTACAATAGAATGAAACACTGCCTGGTCCTACACCATCCTCACAATCACTGTTATATTTGAGTCCATTGTTGCAGCCCTGTGTCAGTCCATCCTGATGAGGGTCTTCCTCTACATTACCATTACCTTATATATATATATATACTCTCATCTAAAAAGAAGCTATATTATGGATAGCTAAGACACACACACATACATATCTATGTATACATATAATTCACATATCCCATTCGAATGCGTGAGTAATCAGAGAAGGGGGCACCACAGACTATCAGTGCCTAGGGCCCTCACATGCCTTAATCTGGCCTTGCTGGCAGAGCATGATAAAACAATGACATATTCCATGTTAACTAGGAAATAAGTGTTTTATCTAAAGCCTTCTGATCATAAGTAGAGATATGACATATTTTTAAGTCAAAAGTCATCAGTATAATCTGGATGTTGTCATTGTTGTTAGGTGCTATCAAGTCCATTTTGACTCAGAGCAACCACATCTGGCAAAGTAGAACTGCCCCATAGTGTTCCATAGGTTGCAAACTTTAGGGGAGCAGATTGCCAGGTCTTTCTCCTGCAGAGCTGCTGGATGGCTTCAAACCCTCAACCTTCAGTTAGCAGTCAAGCGCTTAACCATTTGACCACTAAGGCTCCTTTTAAGCTGAACTGAAAAAAAAAAAACAACCCAAAAACTGTTGTTGTTGAGTCGATTCCAACTCATAGCCACCATATAGGACAGAGTAGAACTTCCCCATACTGTTTCCAAGGAGCAGCTGGTGGATTCATACTGCTGACCTTTTGGTTAATAGCCAAACCCATAACCGCTCTGCCACCAGGGCTCCATAAACTGATGGAGATTGCTAATATAAGGAGCCTAATGTCACCAGTTACCTTGGTGTATTTCAGAGGTTATACAGTCACTGTTAAGGAGCACTGGTGGTGCAACAGTTAAGTGCAAGGCTACTAACCGAAAGTTTGGCAGTTTGAACCCACCCAGTAGCTCTGAAAGAGAAAGACTTAGTAATCTTCTTCCGTAAAGCTTATAGCCAAGAAACTCTACGTGGCAGTTCTGCTCTGTCACATGTGGTCACTATGAGTTGGAATCTATGGCACCCAACACCAACAACACTCACCATTAGCAGATATCAGAGCCAAATTAAGAAGGTGCTTTCAGACAAGGGACTAAGAACTACATGTTACAAAATTAAAATATCCTTTATTTACCATATATATCTCATAGTAGCGGAAGCTAATTATGTCAGGCACTCTCCATGCACAAACACCTTGAATTGTAGTGATTCTCTACTGACCATAGAATAAAATTTAACTCCTTTGCTTTGATGTTTAAGACATCTCCTTATTTATCTGTAGATAAATATTTACCTTTTTTTTATTACTCATGATTCCCATGGCCAACCTGCATTCTTGCCAGACTGATTTCTTTAGAATTTCCTTCATATTCTTTTTCACCTCCTGGTTTTGCTCATACTCTTCTCATTGCACTGACATCTATTTACACATTTTCCACACACCCTAAATCTGCCCAGAAGCTGGGCTAATCTGAAATTCCAAGTTTTTTATGAAGTCTTCTCTGTACCCCAGAGCTAGAAGTGAGCTTCTCAGAATTTCCTGAGCTCTCAAAAAAAAATTGCCGTCGAGTCAATTACAACTCATAGCAACCCTATAGGACAGAGTAGAACTGCCCCATAGGGTTTCCAAGGCTGTAAATCTTTACAGAATCAGACTGCCACATCTTTCTCCCATGGAGCATTTGGTAGGTTCAAACTGCTGACCTTTCAATTAGCAGCTGAGCACTTAACTACCCTGCCATCAGAGTTCCTCTGAGTTCATTTTTATCACATCCCCCCTGCCAAGAATGTAATCTCTTTACAAGTCAGATTCTTAGCTTATTAATTAATAGCACTCCCACAGTACAATGCTTTTTATTCATTTATTCATCCATTTGCCCATTCAACTAATATTGCCTTAGTACCCTCTATGTCATGCCGTATTAGCAATCTTGCTTCCTGAAAGTGAAGAGGACTTGAAGCACTTACTGATGAAGATCAAAGGCCACAGCCTTCATTATGGATTACATCTCAACATAAAGAAAACAAAAATCCTTACAACTAGACCAATAAGCAACATCATGTTAAATGGAGAAAAGATTTAAGTTGTCAAGGATTTCATTTTCTTTGGATCCACAATCAACACCCATGGAAGCAGCAGTCAAGAAATAAAAAGGCATATTGCATTGGGAAAATCAGCTGCAAAAGACCTCTTTAAAGTGTTGAAAAGCAAAGATGTCACCTAGAGGACTAAGGTGTGCCTAACCCCAGCTATGGTGTTTTCAATCACCTCACATGCATGTGAAAGCTGGACAATTAATAAAGAAGGTCAAAGAAGAATTGACACCTTTGAATTGTGGTGTTGGTGAAGAATATTGACTATGCCATGGACTACCAAAAGAATAAACAGGTCTGTCTTGGAAGAAGTACAACCAGAATGCTCCTTAGAAGCAAGGATGGCAAGACTGTGTCTTACATACTTTGGACATATTATCAGGAGAGATCAGTCCCTGGAGAAGGACATCATGCTTGGTAAAGTTGAGGGTCAGCGAAAAAGAGGAATAACCTCAGCAAGATGGATTGACACAGCAGTTGCAACAACAGGCTCAAGCATAATGACAATTGTGAGGATGGTGCAGGACCTGGCAGTGTTTCATTCTGTTGTTCATAGGGTCGCTATGAGTCGAAACCGAATCAACAGCACCTAACAACAACAACAACAACAACCCTCTATGTGCTAGGCACTGACCTATTATTGAGTATGTAGTCAATAACTATTTTTGAATGACTAAATATGAGCTAAGAAGGGTCAGTTTGAAAGGACCTAGGGGCTGAAGAAGAAGGCAAACTGATGATAGAGATATAAAACATTTTTTAAAGATGAGTGGATAAAGAAAAGGTAGTACATACATACAATGGAATATTACTCAGGCGTAAAGAGAAGTAAAGTCCTGATACATGCTACAATGTAGACGAACCTTGAAAACATTATGACGAATGAAATGTCAGTCACAAAAGGATGACTGTTGGATGATCCCACTTATATGAAATATCTAGAATAGGCACATGTATAGAGACTCAGGTTTATTAGTGGTTACCAGGGGCAGAGGAGAGAAGGAAAGGGAAGTCATGTTTAGGGACAACTAAGCTCTGTTAAGAGTGATGGAAAAATTTGGGAACAGATAGTGGTAATGGTTGAACAACATGATGAATGTAATTCATGTCACTAAATTGTGCATGAAAAGAATGTGAAATGGCAAAAAAAAAATACCTGTTTTAACTCATTTATTAGAATTCCACATAGCTTAGTACTATTGTTGGGTAAATCCCATAGACAGGACTACTATGGCAAACTCTAGCAGATGCAGCAATTGTTGCTTGTAAGAGAAAAAACTGGTACATAGATGAATTTGCAGATTCTTCTGTTTCCTATCTTTGATATACAAGGACTGGCTAAACTGACTTTTGTTGTTCAGAATTAACTTTGAAAGCTAGTATTTATCTGAGTTCTAAAGGGCTGATTTCCACTTCCCTCTATACAGCTACTTATCTCTTCCATATGTAAAGCAGTTTCCTTTGTAGTTAAGAAGAATTCACATGCAGCAGAGATAAAAAATATTAATAATAATTCTTTAAAATTCATATCAGACACATGCAAGAATACTTAGAGAAAGACTTAATGAAATCTTCTGCAAGACCAAAACAAAAATAAAACTGCTTCCAAAATGTAAGTAAAAAAAATCATGTATATTTTTGGTTTTGAAAGGTGGTGGCATACCTGGAATATAATAATTGATACCTTTCAATGCTTCTGTAAAGGTTGATAAGAATTCTTCATGGTGTGCATCTTATTAGCAAACCAGAGCCCAAAGTCTGAATTGTTAGTAAAAAAGATAATCTCTCGCTAGTCAGTCTATTCTTTTCTGGAGGAGGGAAAAGCCTAGTGAATTGTACGTCAGTGATGGAAATTAAAAGGGAATTAAAAACATTATCTGAGTTACATACTTGCTATTGGCTTGGATGTCAACAAAGCTCACACTGTTAAATGAAGTGTGTTTGTTCTTAACCTCTCTTGTCTGTGAACTGACTCCTGTTTGCAGGAGAAACAGTTTGGCAGGTAGCAGCTGGGCTATTGATTGTTTCTCCACAAAAGGTTGATTGCAAGCTTTGACAATTTGGCCCCAATTGTTCAGCCCACTGGGAATCGATATTATCTATCCCTCTTTACACAGTTAAAAAAAATACAAAAAACTTGTATAAATAAGGTCATCATGAATTTCTCTGGCTTTTTTTCCTCTTGTAAAGTGAATTTATATCTTCAAGTCTTTTCTGAGAAGGTAAAATGGTGCTTCTTAAAACTGAGTAAACAAGACTTCTGGCAACATGGCGCCGTAGGCAGAGGCACCATGCCATCCCTCCAAAGCAAAGATCAAAAAAACTAAGCCAAACAGAGAAAACATCAATCCTGAAACACTAAAACGTCAAATGAGGAGGTAAGGAACTCAGCCAAGCACCAATGGAGTGAGAAAACTGACAGAGAACAGAGAGCAAGGAGAGATTCATGCAGAGATCCCCGATCAGCTAATGCAGCACAGATCCGCCATCTTGGACTCCTTTGAGGCCAGCAAGTAGGGGGTATGAGAAAGCAGCTTCACGGAGTTTCCAGCGGGAGACAGAACACCTGGTAATTTGCGATATACATTTTCCCACCCCCTGCTCTTCTTCGCCCCCACTCAGCCTCCTCTGCTTCCCGCGGCCACAGTCTCTTGTCCGGGAAGCACCTGCTGCTTGGATTCCACCCACCTGCACTGGCTGGCTCTCTGAGTGCTATTTGTTGTTGCTTTTCTTTGGCTTCTTTTGATTTCTTCCTTACCTCTCACCACCTCACCCTCCTTTCGCTCAAATACCTGGCTCCGTGCTCCATCTTTGCTTCTTCCTGAGGGGCTGAGGAGCTCCGGTAATTTGCGATATATGCTTCCCCACCCCCCACCCTTCTTCACCCCCACTCGGACTCCTCTGCTTCCCGCAGCCACAGTCTCTTGTCTGGGAAGCAACTGCTGCTTGGATTCCACCCGCCTTCACTGGCTGCCTCTCTGAGTGCCATTTGTTTTTGATTTTTTTTCCACTTCTTTTGATTTCTTCCTTACCTCTCACCACCCCCCTCTCCTTTCACTCAAATACCTGGCTCCGTGCGCCATCTTTGCTTCTTACTGAGGGGTTGTGGAGCTCCGTTCGAGTGTGGAACTGCTTCCTGGTCTGGGCTGCCATGCTGGTGGGATCCCGGGGCTTTTGTTTGTTTGTTTGTTTTGAAGTGTTTGTTTGTTTTCTTTTCCTTTTCTTGAGTTGGGAGCCCGTTCTGGCTGGGCAGTGCTGCACGTCTTGGAAGCTACCACCTTGGCTTGCACAAAGGTGCAGAGGGATCCCTAAGGGCACTTCTTTTTTCGAGGGGTTGATTTTTTTTCTGTTTTTTGGGGGTTTCTTCTTGATCTTTTTTTTATATATATATATTTTATTTTCTTTTTCCTCTTTTACACTCTTTGTCTTTCCTCATTACTCAGGTTCTCATCTCTCTATACCTCCCTTCGCTTTATGTTCCATGAATATCTGGTGCAGAATACCTCTACACCTTCTAGCCGGGCTGTACTGCAACACCTGAGAACAACTTACCCAGATCCCATAGATGCACTGGTGGGATCCCTGGGAGCTTTGCTGTTCTTTCTCCTTTGTGATTTTTATTTATTCATTCTTTTCTTTTTCTTTTTTTCTTCTTCTTCCCCTATTTGTTTTTCTCCATTTCATAGTCTCTTATCTATCCACTCCAACAGCAAGCTCCCATAGCACTCTTTTTTGTTTGTTTGTATGTTTTTGGTTCCTGTTGCTCTCTCCTCTTTCCCATATCCATCTTAGCTCCACACATAACAATCTCCCACCTACATCCTGCCTACCTGCACTGTGCACTTAACATCACACCACCAAGCAGCACAGGCACGGCCTACTGGAACCGGCCCGGCACTGATTACACAACCTGCCCTGGCGGCTGTAGTAAGAGCCACAAACAACCCGTCCCAGTAACTCGTCTTCAGGTAGACCTGCCCTGCCATACCATATCTGAGTTACTGACCCTGCCATATAGGGAAGGAGATGAAAAGTATCGTGCCCACAGACGAGCGAAGAACAAAAAACACACAGCCCGCCTACTCAGACATAGCCAAATTAAAAAAAAAGGATGAAACAAACAAATTTACAATCAATAAATGAGAAAAATAACTGCTGAATGCCCCGAAGACAACAGACAATATCAAAACATTTACAAAAACAGGACAGCAGGGTTCCAAAAAATCCCCCACAACTAGAAATTATACAAAAACAACAATTAGAAATCCAAAAGATAAACAAGATTCCAGAAATGGACAGTGTCATAGAAGGGCTGAGGAACAGATCTGAAATGGTGGAAGACAGGATCAGTGGAATTGAAGACAAACACTTGGATACAACTCTGTTTGAAGGTTCCAGTAGGCATCAAAAATAAAACACCAGATGACTTTCCAGTGGAAGAAAAGGCACTAGAACTACCTGATAGGGAACTCAAATCTCTAATACTCAGAATTCTCCAAGAGTTGAAGCAAAATGCAGACAAAAATGAGGAAAAATAGACAAATTCACGGAAAATATTAATAATAATTCTTTAAAACTCATATCAGACACATGCAAGAATACTTAGAGAAAGACTTAATGAAATAAAAAATTGGAAGAATTCAGGAAAATAATGCAGGAACAAAATGCCAAAATAAATTCACAACTAGAAATTATATTAAAAAAAAAATTAGAAATCCAAAAGATAAACAAGATTTCAGAAATGGACAGTGTCATAGAAGGGCTGAGAAGCAGATTTGAAAAGGTGGAAGACAGGATCAGTGGAATTGAAGACAAACACTTGGATAGAAATCTGTTTCAGGACCAGTCAGAAAAAAGAAGAAAGAAAGATGAAGAGACCCTGAGAGATATGTGGGATAAAATAAAAAGTGAAAATTTGCAAGTGATTGGAGTTCCAGAACAGGGGGAGAAAAGAGAAAACACAGAGAGGATCATTTAAGAACTGCTGACAGAAAACTTCCCTAATATCATGAAAGATGAAAAGCTGGACATCCAAGAAGCTCAATGAACCCCATATAGGATAGACCCCAAAAGAAAATCACCAAGGCATATCATAATCACACCACCAAAACCAAAGACAAACAAAGAATCCTGAGAGCAGCTCATGAAAAACTAGAAGTCACATACAGAGGAGAAACAATAAGACTAAGCCCAGATTATTTGGCACAAACCATGCAGGCAAGAAGACAATGGGATGACATATATAAAACCTTGAAAGAAAAAAATTGCCAGCCAAGAATAATATATCCTGCAAAACTCTCTTTCCAATATGATGGTGAAATTAAGACATTTTCAGATGAACAGAAATTAAGGGAACGTGCAAAAACCAAACCAAACTTAGAACAATTATTAAAGGGAGTTCTTCGATCTGAGAACAAACAACATCAGCTCACAGGCAGAATCTAGGACACAGGATACTACCAGCCAGATAACAATCTAGGCAATGAACTCTCAAAGACTATCCAAAACCAAAAGAAATCCAACATGAAATCAGAGCAGTTAAGCAATAAATGACAACAACATCAGAACAATAAAAGAGGAAATAAAGAGCATAGGTATAGAACCTTCTAATGGAGAGGAAGGCAAGGCGATACCAAGTAATAATAGACTGCATCAAACTTAGAAAGATAAGTGTAAAATTCATGGTAACCACAAAGAAAGTTCAACATACTCATAAAAATAAAGAGGAAACACATAAAGTCTCAGCAAAAACAAAACCTACAAAAACAAAAAAAATGAAAAAACAAATCCAGAAACAAAAGTAACTCAGCACAGGAGAGTAAGAGGAATAAAGAAAATGCCAGCACCACAAAAAAAAAAACACTACAAAATGACAGCAACAAACTCACATCTATCAATAATTACACTGAATGTAAATGGACTCAATGCACCCATAAAGAGACGGAGAGTGACAGAATGGATAAAAAAACAGGATCCATCAATATGCTGTCTACAAGAGACACACCTTAGAAACAAACACGTGAATTTATTAAAAGTCAAAGGTTGGAAAAAAAAATATCAAGCTAACAACTACCAAAAAAGAGCAGGAGTGGCAATACTAACCTCAGATTAAATAGACTTTAAAACAAAATCTACCATAAAAGACAAAGCGCACTATATATAACGATTAAGGGATGATCCATCATGAAGACATAACCATAATAAACATCTACGCACCCAATGACAGGCTCCAAAATACATAAAACAAACTCTAACAACACTGAAAAGAGAAACTGACAGTTCCACAGTAATAGTAGGAGACTTCAACACACCACTTTCAGTAAAGGACAGAACAACGAAGAAGAAACTCAGCAAAGATACAGAAGATCTAAAGGGCACAATCAGCCAACTTGACCTCATAGACATATATAGAACACTCCTTCCAACCACTGCAAAGTACACATTCTTTTCCAATGCACATGGAACGTTCTCCAGAATAGACCACATCTTAACCCACAGAGCAATCCTCAACAAGATCCAAAACATTGAGATAATTCAAAGTATCCTTCTGACCACAATGCCATCAAGTTAGAAATTAACAACAGAAAGAGCAAGGAAAAAAATCAATTACATGGAAACAGAATAATACCCTGCTTACACATCACTGGGTAATAGAAGAAATCAGAGATGGAATCACAGAATTCCTAGAATCAAACAAGAATGAAAACACATCATACCAAAACCTTTGGGACACAGCAAAGGCAGTCCTCAGAGGACAATTTATAGCAATAGATGCACACATCAAAAAAGAAGAAAGGGACAAAATCAAAACATTAAATACACAACTCAAACAAATAGAAAGAGAAGAGCAATAAAAGCCCACAGCCACCGGAAGAAAGGAAACCATAAAGATCAGAGCAGAAATAAATGAAATAGAGAACAGAAAAACAATAGAAACAATCAACAAAACCAAAAGTTGGTTCTTTGAAAGAATCAACAAGATTGACAAACCACTGGCCAGACTGACAAAAGAAAAACAGGAGAGTATGCAAATAACCCAAATAAGAAATGAAATGGGGGACATTACAACAGACCCAACTGAAATAAAAAGGATCATAACAGAATATTATGAAAAACTATACTCCAACAACTTTGAAAACCTAGAGGAAATGGATAAATTTCTAGAAACACACTACCTACCCAAACTACAACAAAGTGATGTTGAAAATCTGAACAGACCCATAACAAGAGAAGAGATTGAAAAGGTAATAAAAAAACTCCCACCCAAAAAAAGCCCTGACGCAGATGGCTTCACTGGAGAATTCTACAAAACATTCACAGAAGAGCTTGTATCAGTACTACTCAAGCTATTTCAGAGCATACAAAAGGAAGCAACACTTCCAAATTCATTCTATGAAGCCAGCATAACACTGATACCAAAACCAGGCAAAGACGTCACAAAAAAAGAAAATTACAGACCAATATCTCTCATGAATATAGATACAAATATTCTCAACAAAATTCTAGCCAATAGAATTCAGCATCATATCAAAAAAATAAGACAACACGAGCAAGTAGGATTCATATAGGGTATGCAAGGATGGTTCTATATTAGAAAATCAATCAACACAATCCACCATATAAATAAAAGGAAAGAATCACATGATCATCTCAATTGATGCAGAAAAAGCATTTGACAAAGTCCAACACGCATTCCTGATAAAAACTCTCAATTAAATAAGTATAGAAGGGAGATTTCTCAACATAATAAAGGGCATCTATGCAAAACCAATGGCCAATATCATTCTTAATGGAGAGAGGCTGAAAACATTGCCCTTGAAAACAGGAACAAGACAAGGATGCCTTTTATCACCACTCTTATTTAACATTGTGCTGGAAGTTCTAGACAGAGCAATAAGGCAAGAAAAAGAAATAAAGCGCATCCACATTGGTAATGAAGAAGTTAAACTGTCCCTGTCTGTGGATGATATGATATATACATAGAAAACCCTAAAGATTCCACAAGAAATCTACTGGAACTAGTAGAAAGATTCAGCAGAGTAGCAGGATGCAAGATAAACATACAAAAATCGGTAGGATTCCTGTACACCAATAAGGAGACAGATGAAAAGGAAATCAAGAAAACAATAACATTTATAATAGCCCCTAAAAAAATAAAATACTTAGGAATAAATCCAAACAGATATGTAAAAGACCTATACAAAGAAAACTACAAAACACTATTCCAAGAAACCCAAAGGGATCTACATAAATGGAAAAACATACCATGCCCATGGATAGGTAGACTCAACATTGTGAAAATGACAATCCTACCCAAAGCAATTTACAAATTCAATGCAATCCTGATCCAAATACCAACAACATTCTACAAAGAGATGGAAAAACTAATTATTAAATTTTTATGGAAAGGGAAGAAGCCTCAAATAAGTAAAGCACTACTGAAGAAGAAGAAAAAAGTTGGAGGACTCACACTACCTGACCTCAGAATCTACTATACAGCCACGGTAGTGAAAACAGCCTGGTACTGGTACAATGACAGATACATTGACCAATGGAACAGAATTGAGAACCCAGATGTAAATCCATCCACCTACGGTCACCTGATCTTGGACAAGACCCCAAAGTCCATCAAATGGGGAAAAGACAGTATTTTTAACAAACGGTGCTGGCACAACTGGATATCCATCTGCAAAACATGAAACAGGACCCATACCTGAAACCATGTACAAAAAACCATTCAAATCAGATCAAAGACCTAAATATAAAGCCAAAAACTATAAAGTTCATAGAAGAACAAATAGAACCAATGCTACAGGCCTTAATATATGGCATTAACAATATATAAACCGTAACCATCAACACACAAACCCCAGAAGATAAGCTAGAGAACCGGGATCTTCTAAAAATCAACACCTATGCTCTTCAGAAGACTTCACCAGGAGAGTGAAAAGAGAACCTACAGACTGGGAAAAAATTTTTGGACAGTACAAGTCAGACAAAGTTCTAATCTCCATAATCTACAAGAAAATCCAACACCTCTACAATAAAAAGACAAATAATCCTATTAGAAAATGGGCAAAGGAAATGAACACACTCTTCACCAAAGAAGACATTCAAGCGGCCAACAGACACATGAGGAAATGCTTGCGATCACTAGCCATTAGAGAAATGGAAACTAAAACCACAATGAGATACCATCTCGTCCTGGTATTACTGGCATGAATCAAAAACACTGGAAATAGCAAATGTTGGAGGGGCTGCAGGGAGATGGGAACTCTTATGCACTGCTCGTGGGAATGCAAAATGATACAACCATTTTGGAAAATGATATGGCGCTTCCTCAGAAAGCTAGAAATAGACATACCATTCAATCCAGCAATCCCACTCCTAGGAATACATCGTAGAGAAATAAGAGTCATCACTTGAATAGACATATGCCCACCTATGTTCATGGCAGCATTGTTCACAATAGCAAAACGATGGAAACAACCTAGATGCCCATCAACAGATGAATGGATAAAAATACTATGGTACATATACACACCGGAGTACTATGCAACCAGAAAGAGCAATTGTGAATCTGTGAAGCATCTCATAAATGGATGAACCTGCAGGACATTATGCTGGGTGAAATAAGTCAATCACAAAGGGACAAATATTGTATGAGACCGCTATTGTAAAAACCCACGAATAAGTTCACACATCAAAAGTAACAATCATTGGTTACCATGGATGGGGGGGGGGGTGAAATACTAAATAGGCAACAGATAAGTGGTATCTTGGGTGAAGGATGAGACAGTACACAATACTGGGGAAGCCAGCACAACTTGTACAAGGAAAGGTCATGGAAACTCCATAGACACTTCCAAACTCCCTGAGGGACTGAATTGCTGGGCGGAGGGCTGTGGGGACCATGGTCTCAGGGAACATCTAGCTCAATTGGCATAACACAGTTTATAAAGACAATGTTCTACATTCTACCTTGGTGAGTAGCATCTGGGGTCTTAAAAGCCTGTGAGCAGCCATCTAAGATACTTCACTGGTCTCATCCCTTCGGGAGCAAGGGAGAGTGAAGAGAACAGGATACCAGGAAAAGATTAGTCCAAAGGACTAATGGACCACAGCTACCAAGGCCTCCACCAGACTGAGTCCAGTACAGCTAGATGGTGCCCGGCTACCACCACTGACTGCTCTGACTGGGATCACAACAGAGGGTTCTAGACAGAGCTGGAGAAGGATGTAGAACAAAATTCTAACTCACAAAAAAGACAAGATTTACTGGCCTAAAGAAGACTTGAGAAACCCCGAGAGTATGGCCCCTAGACACCCTTTGAGCTCAGTGGTGAAGTCATTTCTGAGGTTCACCATTCAGCCGGGGAGTGGGCAGCCCCATAAAACCAAATGGGACTAATGAGTCACAGCAGTCCAGGGACATGGGCCAGAAGGCAGAAACGGACAGGAAAGGTGGTGATAGGGAACACAATGCTGAGAAAGGATAGTGTTGATGTGTAGTGGGGTTGTTAACCATTGTCATGGGGCAACATGTGTACTGTTTAATGAGAAACTATTTTGTTCTGTAAACCTTCATCTGAAGCGAGAATATCAGCACAACTGGAAGAGCATAGTCAATGTCACTGAACTGTGCATGTAGAAATTTTTGAAATGGTGTATCTTTGGCAACTTATATTTTCACCAAAAAAAAAAAAAAAAAGGTTGAGAAGGGAGGGTTGACATGCTGTGGGGTTGTTAACCAATGTCATTAGACAATATGTGTACTATTGTTTCATGAGAAACTATTTGTTCTGTAAGCTTTCACCTGAAGTACAATAAAAAAAAATAATAATAAAAGGCCAAAAAAAAAAAAGAAAAAGTAACAATCTTTGTTGGTTACCAGGGATGGGAGTGGTGGTGGGGCGGGGAATACTAAATAGGCAACAGATAAGTGGTATCTTGGGTGAAGGGTGAGACAGTACAGAATACTGGGGAAGCCAGCACAACTTGTACAAAGAAAGGTCATGGAAACTCCATAGACACTTCCAAACTCCCTGAGGGAATGAATTATTGGGTGGAGGGCTGTGGGGACCATGGTCTCAGGGAACATCTAGCTCAATTGGCATAACACAGTTTATAAAGACAATGTGCTGCATTCTACCTTGGTGAGTAGCATCTGGGGTCTTAAAAGCCTGTGAGCAGCCATCTAAGATACTTCACTGGTCTCATCCCTTCGGGAGCAAGGGAGAGTGAAGAGAACAGGATACCAGGAAAAGATTAGTCCAAAGGACTAATGGACCACAGCTACCAAGGCCTCCACCAGACTGAGTCCAGTACAGCTAGATGGTGCCCGGCTACCACCACTGACTGCTCTGACCGGGATCACGACAGAGGGTTCTGGACAGAGCTGGAGAAGGATGTAGAACAAAATTCTAACTCACAAAAAAGACCAGATTTACTGGCCTAAAGGAGACTGGAGAAACCCTGAGGGTATGTCCCCTAGACACCCTTTTAGCTCAGTGGTGAAGTCACTTCTGAGGTTCACTGTTCAGTCCGGGAGTAGACAGCCCCATAAAACCAAATGGGACTAATGAGTCACAGCAGTCCAGGGACAAGGAGTAGAAGGCAGAAGTGGACAGGAAAGCTATTGTAGGGAACCCGAGGTGGAATAAAGGTAGTGTTGATGTGTTGTGCGGTTGTTAACCATTGTCATAGGGCAACATGTGTACTAACTCTTCAATGAGAAACTATTTTGTTCTGTAAACTTTCATGTAAAGTGAGAATAGCAGCACAATTTTAAGAGCGTAGTTAATGTCACTGAACTGTGCATGTAGAAATCTTTGAAATGGTGCATCTTTGGCTATGTATATTTTCACCAAAAAAGAAAATAAAAGGTTAAGAAGGGAGAGGGTTGACATGTTGTGGTGTTGTTAACCAATGTCATAAAACAATATATGTACTACTGTTTCATGAGAATCTATATGTTCTGTAACGTTCACCTGAAGTATAATAAATAAATTTAAAAAAAAAAGAAATCATGCTGAGGAAGCCCAGACAGTGGAATTACTAGACTAACACTTAAAATCAACTATCTTAAATAAGATTCAGGAGGTCTTGGTTCACAATCTGGCATGAGTGAGCAAGTCACTTCCATTCTTTGGGCCTATGTTTCCTCAGGATTTACACAATGAGGGGGTCAGGCTGATGGGTGGTTACAAGCTGGCACTGGGGGGTATAACTCAGCCTACAGATGTATTCTGTTTGATCCTGACAGTGTTTCTTTCAAAATGTGAATTAGTGGTCAATATTTCTAACATATGAAGATTTGTACATAAAAAGCTAATTCCTTACTCAACCACAAAGAGAAATGAGGTCCTGATAGAAGCCACAACGTGGATGGATCTTAAAAACATTACGCTGAGCAAAATTAGTCAGTTGCAAAAGGACAAATATTGCCTAACCTCACTTATATATGAAAAAAGCAAATATATAGAAACCAAAAATTATTAGTGGTTACCAGAAGTGAGAGGAGGGGGGAAAGAGGGGTTTTTGCTTAGGGAGTATCTGCGTTTATGTTAATGGCGGTGGAATGATTTAGAAAAGGGTAGTGAGAATGGTTGCTCAACTTGAGGAGTATACTCAATGTCTCTGAATTATAAATGCAGAATGTTTTGAATTCGTGTATGTTTTGTTGTGTATATTTTCACTACAATAAAATATCTGAAATATCTACCAAACAAAACAAAAAAACAAACCTGGTAAACTTGCTTACTTTGAGATTTACTTTTTTTTTCTGCTTATTTTTCCAGCAACACTGTCTTGGTAATTTGTTTCACTGTACATGAGACCATACCCATACCCACTGCCATTGAGTCGATTCTGACTCACAGCAACCCTATAGGACAGAGTAGAACCGCCCCATAGGATTTCCGAGGAGCAGCTGGTGGATTCGAACTGCTGACCTTTTGGTTAGCTGCCAAATGCTTAACCACTGCATCACCAGGGCCCCTATATGAGACCAAGGAATACGTTTTTCCTACTTTTTCATTTCCATCTATTTTCTTAGCCTACTAATATCTTACAGTGTTTTCTCAAGCATTTCCAATTCTATTTGTAAACACTGCGAATTCTACCAGAGGAGCCCTGGTGGCACAGTGGTTAAAAGCTCTCGGCTGCTAATCAAAAATCTGGTAGTTTGAACTCCTCCCCACCCACCCCCTACAGGAGAAAGATGTGGCAGTCTGCTTCTGTAAAGATTTACAGCCTTGGAAACCCTATGGGGCAGTTCCAGTCTGTCCTATAGAGTTGCTATATGTTGGAATCGACTCGACAGCCATGGGACTGGTTTTTTGGTGAACTCTATCTGCACCCTATAACCACACATTTAAACAATTTCTCTATTCCAAAGCAAATTACATTCTCAATTGTTTCCTAATATTTAACCAATTTTTAATTTCTAATTCAGCATCATTCACAGATTTGCAAACCTCACTTTTAACATTCTCTGATCACATTCTTTCTTTTCTCATCCCATTTCGCTGTTAAGTATACTCCTGAATGCAAATTATGTTAATGTCTTTAATGTAAGGAACTGTTGTGTTGTTTAAAATATACCTTAGGATAAAATGAAATCTTTAGGAAGAAAAATTCTTACTTACTCTTTTTTTACCTTATATTGTTTAAATGTATTTTATAATGTCCACACCCAGGAGTAGTAAATAACTCTTAAAAAGTTGTTGTAAAATCAGCTACAAGAGTTCAGTTGCCATTTCAGGGACATAGGGATTATGAAAGGTCATTAAAGTAGTGAGGGAGAATAAGAGGAGACCCCTAAAACAATAAAATAAAGTAGGAAAGCTGGTGATGGTGAAGTTTTATTGAAAGGAGAAAGGAAAATATATCCATTTTAGAAATTAAATAATTTAAAACCTCATATTAGTCTAACAAAACATGAAGTTAAAAATGCAAAGTAATTGTTTAGCAGTTGATCACACTATAATATGCACATAAACCAGTGCACAAATTGTATAAATCAGCAACTTTTGACAAAGTAAATGCACCCATGTAACCACCACTCAGGTAAAGAAATAGAACACTGGCAAGCACCAGTAACCTCCCTTGGGTTCCTCCCACACATTACCCCCATAAGTTACTACATTTTACCTTTTATTATCATAGATTAGTTTGCTAGTTTTGAATTGTATGTTTTTTTCAATCAATACCATGTTTATGATTCACTATGTTGCTGCTTGTAAAACTAGTTTGTTCATTTTCATTGACATATATTTTTTCAGGGCACAGATATAAAAAATTTATGCATTCTTCTCCTAATGGACATGTTGGTCATTTTCACTTTTCAGTAATTACAATTTTTTCTGCAAACATTTTTATATGTCTTTGACAAAGTGGAATTTAGAAGAACATATATTCTTAGGGATGATTAAAGGATTGATTCTTTACACAAAGATTAAAGTATCAATTCTTCAAGAAAACATAACAATCCTAAATAGATATGCAATCCCTGAAAGAGATTCAAAAAGACATGAAGTGAAAACTGGCAGTATGTCTAATTACAGACTCCATCATTTTTATATAATGATGTCTTATTTTATCTTCAGTTTCAAATTATACATTGACAGATTATGAAATTATAGTTTAATCGTTTTCTTACAGGTCTTTGAGGATATCACTTCATTGCAAAGGTGAAAACAGACATGTGCCACCAAAATAACCCCTTTCAAGGGTGAGCTTGTCCCTGATGACAGCAGACAGCCTCTAGCTGTCAGTAATTCTAATGGTTTGTCTCCTCTGCAAATAGCCACCTTCCCCAAAAGCATACTTTTCTTGGGAATCCCACAGCCTATGATTGATTTAGATGGAAATATAAAGACACAGCCCATTTTGCCCAAGATAGGATAAATCATGGAGGCCACGGCTCTCCATGAGATTGGTCAAGGCTATGTGGGCTTACATCATAAACTGACTGTTTATTGTCCCAAATGCTGCATCTCCCACCCCCTTCAGTCTACATATGTTGATCTATGATAAACATCCTGCATGTCAAACTCTATCTCAGTGTTTACTTCTGGAAAATCCAAACTGTGACAGTTGGTTCCAGGAGTGCTTTGAGAAGCTGATGATAAAATTGGTTCTGGAGCTAGAATACTCATTGCATAGCCAGCAATGAGGAACACTAACTGGTGTTAGGTGAAGTTCATCCCCTGGCTCACAGTTGCAGTGCACTTTTTAAAATTCTGATGAGGGAAATGTATCAGCAGGTGTGACATACCAGGCATTTGAGAAAGACAGAGGAAATAGCAATGTCAACCAATCTCATTGTTTTCAGTTACTAAGCACCATTGAAGAAGATAATGAAAAGCTGCAGGGGATTAACAGATAAATTGAAAGCCAATAGCGGAAGCTAGAGAACCTCCCTCATAGCTCACCAAAAACTCACCAAACCATACCAGTTGCCACCGAGTCAATTCTGACTCATGGAGACTCCAAGTGTGCACAGTAGAACTGCACTCCATAGGGTTTTCAAGACTGTGACCATTCAGAAGCAGATCATCAGGCCTTTCTCCCCAGGAACCTCTGTGGGTATCATGAACTCACCAACATTTCTGTTGTAGTAGATTGCTTAACCAATGCACTACCCAGCAAAGAGGCTCTAATCTGTTGCAGCAACAGGCCAGAGAAATCTGAGAACCATGATCAGGACCAGTGGTTGAGCTCCAAGTTGCAGTCTCTACTGCAGCAGTTGATACTCATTTTCTATCTCCTCCACTATTGACTCAATATTACTTTAGCTACCACCTCAACTGGCCTCAGTGGCTCACCTGCAGACTTGTCCTTAGACGGGTCTGGGTCCTTATCCCCGAAGGTTCTGAGTCCCTCATCAACATGTCCTTCTCAGAATGGGGTTTCTCCCTTTCCCCACTGACCATCATAATTGGACAAGGGAATCCAAAGATGGGCCTGAGTGGATTACCTGGGTATTACATAAGTTCCTCCCTGCCCCCACTGTATAACACATGTACCACCTCGTGAAGATCATGCCATGCTGGTTATTCCTCTTTTTGTTGCTGGTCTCTGGACCTAAAGAGACCAAAGAGCCAAGGCAGCAGCTACAGCTTATAGCTCAATGGTATTCTCGCTATGACTCTGGCAACAGTGTGCCGAAGTGGTGACCTGGACCTCTAACCATGTACAGCTCAGAAGTGTGGGAAAAAGAAGCACCAGTTTTCCCAGCACGACACTGATTGATGGAAAGACCATTCCTGCTTCCACCCCTTGGGTCCCAGGCCTATGTCTTCTTCCTATTGGGGCATAATACCATATAAAAAATCTTTGATTTAATATATATTTTGCATCCTAGAGGATGGTGGCCTATCTTCACAGAATATTTTCTCCAAGCTGGTGCTACAACTTTGAAGAGTAGGCTGATCCAGTGCTATATCGTGCTAGGAGTTTCTGACTGATGTGGTATGTGATATGACTAGTGGGTTCCATTGTCATCAGTTCACTCCTACACTTCCTTTGCTGTAAAATGTTATGTGATATCACATACAGACAGATCAAACACTTCATACTTTCTCAGGTACTAGTGCTGATTAAGGTCCTACAGATAGGAAAGGAAAACCCACATCCAGAATATATGGACTTTTTTTTCTGATTACAATAAATTTCTGGTCCTCTTAGGATGGAAAAAGCCCAATATAATGCTGTTAAATCAAGTGGCCTATTGGTCTCCTCTAGGAATAGTGTCATATCAAAAACAAAACAACAAAAAAGTTGCTGTCCAGTTGATTCCAACTCAAGGCAACGCCATGTATGTCAGAGTAGAACTGTGATCCATAGGGTTTTCAATGGCTGATTTTTTTGGAAGTAGATCACCAGGCCTTTCTTCTGAAAAGCCTCTGTGTGGACTTGAACAACCAACTTTTTGATTAGCAACTGAGATTCTTAACCCTTTTCCACCACCCAGGGACTCCAGTGCCATATTGGGGGATCAATATCAGTTTTTATTGTTGTAGTTTGGATATTCTGTGGTAGCAGTAGCTAAGTGAGATTTAACACATGAGATCCCATGTTGTTGGGCTTATGCATAGCCTTTATCTTTTCCTATGGTCATTCTGTTGATGTGCACATCATGCCAGCCTTGTTGTGGCTAATTACTGAGGTTGGCTGATGTCATCTGGATGAGTGATTCTGTCTACTTTGTTGTTTAGTGCCTCTTCTGTGATGGATGCTCCCTGCTAGGCATTAACATGACACAAAGACCTTCAAATATTTTTCTATTTATACATCCATATTGCCTCTACCACAGAACACTTTTCCCTAGTCTTTCAATATTTTTATTTTCAGGTCCTTTATACATATAGCAGGGAAGCTACAATAGGACCACTACTTTGTAAGGTTTTTGGTATTATACGTCTGGATCTGCACTGACTAAATTTAACGGGCCTCATTATTACTACATGTTTTTGATACATGGGGTGGGGCACTAATTTTAGCCATTTGTCCTGGAATGCAATATTGTTTTAACTATCTTGGTTGGGGATAACAGTGTCAGAGGCTTCCACTTCACTTTTGCCAACATCATAGCTCTTAACCTACAGGCCAAGAATTCAACACAGGGCTTGCATCTACTGCTGATCTTCAAATAATCCTGGAGAAGCTACTTCCAGAATGTATATGAAAAAGTATATTTGAGGAGATCAAGTGAGGTACCATTTGGCACAAGGAAACTACATGCTAAGTCCCACTTCCAAAGAGGATTTGTTGCCCCAGCTTCCAGAAGACAGACTAGCTGTCTGTAAATTTAGATTTTGTTGCCACTGTAGATATCCACTTCACCTGGAAAGCCTGCATCCCATAACTGATTGAAGCATGTGTATGTGTCCAGGGGCGTGGGGTTGGGGGAGGGGGTGTAAAAACTTCAAGCTATGGAGGCAGATAATTCTGGTGGACTATGTATTCTATCAAACTTCCCATGGGATTGGCTGAGATTTTGTCGGGCCAGTATCATAGTTTGATTTCTCCCTCTGCCCACTCCTGCTTTGTTCCTCTCTCTTCCACAGGTATTGATCCTTAAAAAATATTCTGCACATCGAACTCCATTTCAGTGCCTGCTTCAGAAAACTCTAGACTGGGACAATTGTCTTCTGACATTTATTTTTTCTGTTGAGTAATCAGCTGTCAGTATAACATTTTCTCCTCTGAAGGAAATCTCTTATTCTTTTTTTAAAGATCTTCTCTTAACATTTTGGTTTTGTAAAGATTTTTGCTATTCACCAGTTTTACTATAATTTCCATAGGGGAGTGTGTGTGTATGCATATGTGTGTGTGTGTGTGTGTATATATGTGTATATATATATATATATATGTATATGTATATGTATATATATATATATGTATATGTATATGTATATATATGTATATATATTTGTGTGTGTGCTTTCTTCCACTTGGTATTTGTAAGCTTCTTAAGTATGATTTCTTTTTTATGCCTGTTACCATTATTTAAAAACTTCCAGGCATCATCTTTTCAAATATTGTTTCTTCTAAAATCTTTCTCTTCTCTATTAATGAGATTCCAATGACATGTTATTGGACTTTATCATTTTTTTCTACTGTACCTTACCCTATATTTCATATTTTTTATATCCTTTAACTTCTCCATCCTTAATTTTGGATACTTTCTTCTGATCTCTCATTAATTTTTTCAACAATTATATCTATTGTTTTGTAACTTGTTATTTTTATTCTTACTTTTTTGTTCTGTTTTATTTTGTTTTTATAACTTCTGTTGAATCCTACTTTATAGTTTTTTCGTTATCTTGTCAAAATTCTCAAACCCTCAGGACTTTGGCTCTTGCAGTTTCCTGTTTCTGGCTACCTCAAGGTATTTTCAGGTTTCAGAGATAAAACGGAACAGAATATATATATATATATATATATATATATATATATATATATATAAAGGAACATAAACAAAAATAGGGGATTTTCTTTTTTCTCTCTGAGTTTTCAAAGTTTTTTTTTTTTTTCCTCCTTGAGCGAGAATTCGTAAGTTTCTACTATAGTCCTCTCTGTCTACATTATAGTGCTTATTTCCAGTTTTAAAATTGTGTAGATATCAGGCATGGAGATACCAGAGGGGAAAAAATGGTAAACCAGCTTGATGATTCTTAGAACTCTGGTATTCTTCCATCATCCACCTACTAATGTTTAATTTTCAGAGTTCTCAAATAGCTTTCATGTATCTGTCCAGGGTTCATTGTTAATTCAATGAGAAATAAAGAGAAGTGCATGTTTATTCCATCTTATTCAGAACCAGAGCCCTCCCACCAACTTTGTGTTTTATTACCTTGAACATAATGACTATAGTTAATTTTACATTAATTTCTGCTAATTACATTACTGACATTTCTTATGTTTCTAGTTCTATTGTTTATTGTTTCTCTTGGTTTTCATTGTGTTGTCTTATTTCTTAAGGTATTTTTAATTGTTTGACCCACATTTTATAGAAAAGAAATATTGTAACTAGCATCTATCAAGCACCTGATAGCAATAGCAATTACTGATCATCTTAATTCAATTTGAGCAAATCATCTTAATTCAATTTCAGGAACTAGATAATTTGAAGCTGTGAGGTTCAGCATCTTTCTAATTTACCCTAACTCCTTGAATATAGCTTTTATGATTCCAACCCATGGAACTTTCTCCTCAGTGGGCCTTTGGTTCCAATTTTTGTCATACTGGTCCTAAAATGCTAACAAAAATCTCTACTCAGCTTCTCACCCTCTCAGCTTATCTTTCAGAATATATAATTCTTCAAATATACATACCTGGTATGCTTCAGATACTAACTAGTCCTATGATCTCTTTCTTTTGGATTTTCTTAGATTTGTGTCACTATGAGATGATCCTCAGTGAAGGCATATTTTTATTGTTACTTCTTGCTTTAAGCAATTGTTTGGTCAATGTGGCTATGGGAGCTACTTATTTTCTAAATTAAGAATATTCAAACATGTGCAATGTCGCATTTTTTTTGTTTCCTGCTCACAGAAATGCAGCCTTCAAGAAAATATAGGAGGAAAGACTTAAGGTGGAATTTATGTTATACTTTAGAAGGAGTCATTTCTGAATATCTATTTAGGAAATGTAGCCCTGGATAAAAATATTAGACTAAAAATACAAATTAATTACTGTTCTATTAAGTGCTGAGACAAACACTGAAGAGTCTTCCAAAAATAACTATTTGTAGTAGACCTGGATTACTGATACACTTTATTCATGACAGGCATTTGAACTTGGTCTGGTTTTCCAGGTCCCTTTTGAATTATATAGCCTACTCTGTAAGGTATCATTCATTCATGGGTTTATTCATTTAACATACATTTATTGAATACCTAATGTATTACTGACACAAAGATATTAAAGATACAGAATGTAGTAACAAACACAAAGCCTTGTCAGAAGGAACTCACAGTATAACACAATGGACATTGTCATGAGTTCAGTGAAGGAGCTATCAAGTAACATATTATGTTGCAAGATTGTGAGAACCATCACACAAATATCATTGGAAAGAAAACAAGGTGAGATTCTTATTTCCAGTATTAAAAGGTCATTGATCATTTTTACTTGTTGCCCATAGTAGATACTCAATGCATGTTTTAATGACTCACTGCAATTTTATAACTGTGACTATGATGCACAGCCATGTTTAAATCTTGAAGTAGCACGTATATTATACACATAAACTAATTTATTATTTTTTTCTTTCTTTCCAACAATGACATAACATGTTGCTAATTCTGGATCCTCAAAAATTGATAGAATAACGGCTCTACTGCAATTGTGGATCATAAACTCCTCCAAGAAGCATTTGAATAGTATTCTAATTATATCGGAGTTATATATAGCTTGCATTATTTCCCTTGACCTGCAATGTTTAAAAATAGATGTGAGATGAAGTACTGGGAACATAATAATCTTCAACTTCCAAATCTTTTATGTATGCCTACAGCAGCCCTTCTCTCTAAGGATTCTCCTGAAAAATTGCCTGGACATTGTAACTGTCAGAAATGTTACTGCCTCCTCCTTTAAACAAACATTTGGATTATATTCACTTGACACGTGCACCACTCCACATAGGTGCAGATCAATCCAGTTGTGTCGTTAGTCACTGGCGGACTAATTAAAAGATCACACCTCCTAACCTCTTTTTCCCATGTTGTACTAAACCAGGGAAGATTTAAGAAACATTTCCCAGGCTCTTCTGTCTGAAAAATGGGTTTGGAGGTCAGCAGCTTATGCAACTCCTTCTTTCACTATGTCTAATACGTAATGCAAGCCAGACTCTATTTGTTCTCTATATTGTAATTAATTGATAACGAAAAGTTACCTGAAAATACTGACACCCTTTTTGAACCCATGGCACTATAATCTTAGAGGCCTGTGCTTTTTTGTCGAAAGATAGGAGAAGCAGCAACCACCAGGCTCTGTCTTAAGGTGATAACAGTCTGCCTTACCTCTAAATGTTTATAGACTCCCAGCACCTATCAGGGGCCAGGCATTATACTGGGGCCAGAGAACATAAACTGGGATAAGGCATAGCTCTACTTTGAGTTGCAACCCTCTTATTCATGGCTTTCCTCAAGGAGGTTACCTCTGTTCTTTCCATATTTTTTCCTTTACGATTTAGAATGCTTCAAACGTTCAGAACTGTTGTTAAATCTTTGAGACCAGTGGAAGGATATTTTTCAGGGAACTCTCTTGTTATTGTTGATAGAAAAGATAGAATGTTGTTGCAAGTGTCTGATGCCAAAGAATTGGAGGTCACTGCACCTGAAAATTTGCTTGGATTTTAAAAAAGAGGAAACAGAAAAATGACTTCTCATATCAGAGCCTGAAAAATGCATAAAACAGTTTAAAAAAATGACAAAAGCCCCCATACATAGGAAGATTTGTTCCTATCAATCAGGAAGATGCCAAAATAAATCTATCTGAACTTCATCTTAAGGGCCAATTAAGACAGATCAAATGGAAAGAAAATTCCCAGGCCAGGAATGCTCTTCATTTTTTATGGAGTAATAAACTCAGTGCCCTGGCATTTAAAAACAATATTTTGTTATTACAAAGGAAATGTATGTTCATTGTAAAATTCAAACGACATAAATACATAAAATAGACAGTAGAAAGCCTCTTCTTCTTCAATAAAACATGAGATTTAGTAGAAGTTATCTCATTAAAAGGAGTGACCAGTTTGTAAGCCAGCCAACACTAGAATGAGAGTTTTCAACTCATTTAGAAGTGTCTGAGTGGTGCAAATCATTAAGCACTGGATTAATAGTCGAAAAGTTGGTGGTTTAAACCCACCCACAGGCACCTTAGAAGACAGGCCTGGAAATTTGCTTCTCAAAGGTCACAGACTTGAAAACCCTATAGAACAGTTCTACTCTGCACACATTGGGTCGCCGTGAATTGGAATCAACTCGATGGCAACTAACAACAACAACAACAGGCTCCTTTTTAGAACAGTAATTTGCATAGTCTCAGGACATTCAGAGAATAGTGATCAGCAGATTGGATACTGCCAAAGGAATTGCATGGGTTTATTCTAAGGAAAAGGAGAGTAACAGGTAGGATAGCTTCTTTGCTTCAAACTGGTGAATGGTAAGCAAGCAGAAAACAAAGTAGACTCCTACTAGGTTGCACAGGGCTAATTGATGGAAGCCAGTACTTCTACCCTGCACAAAAGTGAGCTTCCCAACAATTAGTGCTGCTCTCTGAAATACAGAGCTCCCAACACAGGATTGGTTTAAGTAAGGACTAGGTGGCTCAAGATACTTCATAGGGTTTCCAGTACTACATGGGAGGTTAACTTCTGAGCGTATAATTCAATTCTTTCCTGCTTCCTGTCCTACTTCTCCTCTTTCTTTTCCTCTCTTTTGAAACATCTGAGTTCAGTCAGCTAGACACTCAATTAAGACATGAGAAATATGTATCTGATTTAAGATAAATGGCCAAGAGAATGGTAGGAAGTATTTTCAGCACTTTATAAAGGGAACCTCAACTCTATCGAGATGAGAGCACTGGGCACACTTTCTTCCCAGAGCGGAAGAAATTAAGAGGCATGGAATCGGACTTCCTTTTGCTTTTTTAAACAGAAGTCAAATCTTAGCCTCCAGGGCCCAGCACCCTCATGCTCAGCTTACAGCAAACAAATTTTACTGTTATTATACACTATGGGAATAGCTACTTTTTCCAAAAATTTTTATAAGAAACTCTTGAATGAATACAAACAAATCTGAAATGCTATTTATGCTTTGTATTGCTTGGGTATTAAAAAATAATCAAGGCATATGAAATTGTGCTATTCCTGTGTTCAGCAATTGCCTCCGCCTCCTCCATTTCTAATTTCAGTTGAAGAGTTTCAAAAATAAAAAGGAAAATAGCTGAGCACTATGAGGAGACAGATGGCTCAGTTGATGACAAAATCCATTTGACTTTTACCACACTGGGAGAAGGAGTGCTTGATTGATAGTTGGTCAGCCAGTGAAACAATATGAAAATCTTCTCGGCAAAAGATATCTTTTTTGTTGTTGTTCCTTAATTCTTTTTTATTATTATTTTTAATACATATATATTTATTGTACTTTAGATAAAGGTTTACAGAACAAGTAGTTTCTCATTAAAGAGTTAGTACACATATTGTTTTATGACAATGGTTAACAAACCCACGACACGTCAATACTGTCCCTTCTCGACCTTGGGTTCCCTATTACCAGCTTTCCTGTCCCCTCCTGCCTTCTAGTCCTTGTCCCTGGGCTGTTGTGCCCCATTAGTCTAATTTTGTTTTATGGGGCTCTCTAATCTTTGCCTGAAGAGTGAACCTCAGGAGTGACTTCATTACTGAGCTAAAAGGGTGTTTGTTGGCCATACTCTTGGGGTTTCTCCAGTCTCTGTCAGGCCAGTAAGTCTGGTCTTTTTTGTCAGTTAGAATTTTGTTCTACATTTTACTCCAGCTCTGTCTGGGTCCCTCTGTTGTGATCCTGGTCAGAGCAGTCAGTGGTGGTAGCCAGGCACCATCTAGTTGTACTAGACTCATTCTGGTGGAGGCCATGGTAGTTGTGGTCCATTAGTCCTTTGGACTAATCTTTCCCTTGTATCTTGTTTCCTTCATTCTCCCTTGCTGCTGAAGGGGTGAGACGAGTGGAGTGTCTTAGATGGCTGCTCACAGAATTTTAAGACCCCAGACACTACTCACCAAGGTAGAATGTAGAATATTTTCTTTATAAACTATGTTATGCCAACTGAGCTAGATGTTCTCCAAGACCATGGTCCTCACAGCCCTTCGCCCAGCAGTTCGGTCCCTCAGGGAGTTTGGATGTGTCTATGGAGTTTCCATGACCTTTCCTTGTACAAGTTGTGCTGGCTTCCCCAGTGTTGTGTACTGTCTTACACTTCACCAAAGTTATCACTTATCTATTGTCTATTTAGTATTCCTCCCCACCCCTTCCATCCCTCATAAACATCAAAGATTTTTTTTCTTTTTGTGTATAAACCTTTTCATGAGTTTTTACAGTAATGGTCTCATACAATATTTGTCCTTTTGTGATTGACTTATTTCACTCAGAATGTCCTCCAGTTTCATCCATGTTATGAGATGCTTTGCAGACTCATCATTGTTCTTTATCACTGCATAATATTCCATTGTGTGTATGTACCATAGTTTGTTTATCCATTCATCTGTTAATGGGCATCTAGGTTGTTTCCATTTTTAGCTATTGTGAACAATGCTGCAATGAACATGGGTGTGCATATGCCTATTCGTGTGACGGCTCTTATTTCTCTAGGATATATTCCTAGGAGTGGGATTGCTGGATCATATGCTATTTGTATTTCTAGCTTTCTACGGAGGTGCCATATTGTTTTCCAAAATGGTTTTCATCATTTTGCATTCCCACCAGCAGTGTATAAGAGTTCCAGTCTCCCTGCAGCCTCACCAAAGTTCGTTGTTTGCATTTTTTTTTGATTCGTGCCACTAATGCCAGGGTGGGATGGTATCTCATTGTGGTTTTGATCTGCATTTCTATAATGGCTAGTGATTGCAAGCATTTCCTCACGTGTCTGTTGGCCGCTTGAATGTCTTCTTTGGTGAAGTGTCTGTTCATTTCCTTTGCCCATTTTTTAATCGGATTATTTGACTTTTTGTTGTAGAAGTGTTGCATTTTCTTGTAGATTTTAGAGATTAGACCTCTGTCTGACTTGCAATGTCCAAAGATTTTTTCCCCAGTCTATAGGTTCTCTTTTTACTCTTTTGGTAAAGTCTTTTGATAAACATTAAGTGTTTAATTTTTAGAAGATCTCAGTTATCTAGCTTATCTTCTGGAGTTTGTGTGTTGTTGGTTATGGTTTGTATCCTATTAATGCCATGTATTAGGGCCTCTAGAATTGATTCTATTCTTTCTTCTATGAACTTTATAGTTTTTGACTTTGTATTTAGGTATTTGATCCATATTGGATTAGTTTTTGTATATGGTGTAAGGTATTGGTCCTCTGTCATTTTTTTTTGCAGATGGACATCCAGTTTTTCCAGCACCATTTGTTAAAAAGAATGTCTTTTACCCACTTGATGGAGTTTGGGCCCTTGTCAAAGGTCAGGTTACCATAGGTGGATGGATTTACATCTGCGTTCTCGATTCTGTTCCACTGGTCAATGTATCTGTCGTTGTACCAGTACCAGGCTGTTTTGACTACTGTAGTTGTATAGTAGGTTATGAAGTCAGGTACTGTGAGTCCTCCTACTTTATTCTTCTTCTTCAATAGTGCTTTACTTATCTGGGGCTTCTTCCCTTTCCATATAAAGTTAATGATTAGTTTTTCCATCACTTTAAAGAATGTTGTTGGTATTTGGATCAGAATTGCATTATATTTGTAAATTGCTTTGAGTAGAATTGTCATTTTCACAATGTTGAGTCTACCTATCCATGATCATGGTATGTTTTTCCATTTATGTAGATCCCTTTGGGTTTCTTGCAGTAGTGTTTTGTAATTTTCTTGGCATAGATCTTTTAAATCTCTGGTTAGATTTATTCTTAAGTATTTTATCTTTTTAGGGCCTCTTATAAATAGTACCATTGTCATTATACCAAAAAGAATTGGTTGACATTCAACCGTTTCAAGAGGTAGCATATGATCAGGAACTGATGGTACTGAAGGAAAAAGTCCAAGCTGCACTGAAAGTGTTGGCAAAAAACAAGGCTCCAGGAATTGACAGAATATCAATAGAGATGTTTCAACAAACAGATGCAGCGCTGGAAGCGCTCACTTGTCTATGCCAAGAAATTTCAAAGACAACTACCCAGCCAACCAAACAGATCCATATTTATGCCTACTTCCAAGAAAGGTGATCCAACTGAATGTGGAAATTATAGAACAATATCATTAATACCACACACAAGTAAAATTTTGCTAAAGATCATTCAAAAGTTGCTGCAGCAGTATGTTGACAGGGACTGCCAGGAATTCAGGCCAGATTCAGAAGAGAACATGGAACCAGGTATATGATTGCTGATGTCAGATGGATTCTGGCTGAAAACAGAGAATACCAGAAAGATATTTACCTGCGTATTATTGACTATGAAAAGGCATTCAGTTGTGTGGATCATAACAAATTATGGATAACATTGAGAAGAATGGTGATTCCAGAACTCTTAATTGTTCTCATGAGGAAACTCTAAACAGATCAAGGGGCAGTTGTTCAGACAGAACAAGGGGATACTGTGTGGTTTAAAGTCAGAAAACGTGTGCATCATGGTTACATCCTTTCAACATAACTATTCAATCTCTATGCTGAGCAAGTAATCTGAGAACTGTATTATATTAAGAAGAATGTGGCATCAGGATTGGAGGAAGACTCATTGACAACCTGCGACATGCAGATAACACAACCTTGCTTGCTGAAAATGAAGAGGACTTGAAGCACTTACTGGTGAAGATCAAACACCACAGCTTTCAGTATGGACTACACCTCAAAATAAAGAAAACAAGAATCCTAAAACGGGACCAGTAAGCAACATCACGGTAAATGGAGAAAAGATTGAAGTTGTCAAGGATTTCATTTTACTTGGATCCACAATCAATGCCCATGGAAGCAGCAGTCAAGAAATCAAAAGACACATTGCATTGGGCAAATCTGCTACAAAAGACCTCTTTAAAGCATTGAAAAGCAAAGCTGTCACCTTGAAGACTAAGGTGTGTGTCATGGATTGAGTTGTGTCTCCAAAAATATCTGTCAGCTTGGCTGGGGCATGATTTCCAGTATTGTATGATTGTGTTATCTGATGTGATTTCCTTATGTGCTGTAAACTCTATCACCATGAGATCATATGTGATCTCCTTATGTGTTATAAATTCTATCACTGTGATGAGGTTATACTGATGAGGCTGACAAGACTACTCTTAATGCAATCTCTTTTGAGATATAAAAGACAGAAGTGAGAAGAGACACATAGGAACCTCATACCACCAAGAAAGCAGTGCCAGGAGCAAAGCGCGTCCTTTGGACCTGAGGTTCCTGCGCTGAGATGCTCCCAGACCAAGGAAAGACTGACGCATCAGAAGGACCTTCCTCCAGAGCCGACAGAGAGAGAGAGTCTTCTTCTGGAGCTGATGCCCTGAGTTTCGACTTGTAGCCTACTGGACTGTGAGAGAATAAACTTCTTGTTAAAACCATCCACTTGTGGTATTTCTCTTGGAGCAGCACTAGATGACTAAGACAGTGTGCCTGACACAAGCTGTGATATTTTCAATTGTACCATATGCATGCGAAAGCTGGACAATGAATAAGGAAGACCAAAGGAGAATTGACCCCTTTGAATTGTGGTATTGATGAAGAATATTGAATATACCATGGACTGACAAAAGAATGAACAAATCTGTCTTGGAAGAAGTACAACCAGAATGCTCTTTAGAATGTAGGATGGTGAGACTACGTCTTACATACTTTGAGATGTTCTCAAGAGGGATCAGTCCCTGGAGAAGGACATCATGCTTGGTAAAGCACAGGGTCGGTGAAAAAGAGGGAAACCCTCAAAGAGATAGATTGACACAGTGGCTGCAACAACGGTCTCAAGCATAACAATGATTGTGAGCATGGTGCAGGACCGGGCAATGTTGCATTCTGTGGTGCATAGGGTGGCTACGAATCAGAACTGACTTGATGGAACCTAACAATGACATAAATGGTATTGTTTTCCTGATTTCCTTTTCATCTTTCTTTTCATTGCTGTATAGGAATCCAACTGATTTTTGTATGTTTATTTTGTATCTTGCTACTCTGCTGAATCTTTCTGTTAGTTCCAGTAGTTTTCTCATGGAGTCTTTAGGGTTTTCTATGCATAGTATCATATCATCAACAAACAGGGACAGTTTAAATTCTTCATTACCAATTTGAATGCCCTTTATTTCTTTTTCTTGCCTTATTGCTCTAGCTAGGACTTCCAGCACAAAGTTAAATAGGAGTGGTGATAAAGGGCATCCTTGTCTTTTTCCTGTTCTCAAGGGGAATGTTTTCAGCCTCTGTCCATTAAGAATGATATTGGCTGTTGGTTTTGTATAGATGTCCTTTATTATGTTGAGAAATTTCTCTTCTATACCTATTTTATTGAGAGTTTTTATCAGGAATGAGTGTTGGACTTTGTTGAATATGTTTTCTGCATCAGATGAGATGATCATGTGGTTCTTTTCTTTCCTTTTATTTACGTGGTTGATTACTTTGATTGATTTTCTAATGTTGAACCATCCTTGCATACCTGGTATGAATCCTGCTTGGTCGTGGGGTATTATTTTTTTTATACAATGCTGAATTCTATTGGCTAGAATTTTGTTGAGAATTTTTGCATTTATATTCATGAGAGCTATTGGTCCTTAATTTTCTTTTTTTGTGGCATCTTTCCCTGATTTTGGTATCACGGTCATAGAATGAATTTGGAAGTGTCACTTCCTTTTCTATGTTCTGAAATAGATTGAGTAGTACTGGTACAAGCTCTTCTCTGAATGTTTGGTAGAATTCTCCAGTGAAGTCATCTGAGCCAGGGCATTTTTTTTTTTTTTTTTTGGTTGGGAGATTTTTTTATTACCTTTTCAATCTCTTCTCTTGTTATGGATATGTTCAGATTTTCAACATCACTTTGTTGTAGTTTGCGTAGGTAGAGTGTTTCTGGAAATTTATCCATCTCCCGTAGGTTTTCAAATTTGTTGGAGGATGGTTTTTCATAATACTTTGTTATGATTCTTTTTATTTCAGTTGGGTCTGCTGTAATGTCCCCCATTTCATTTCTTATTTGGGTTATTTGCGTCCTCTCCTGTTTTTCTTTTGTCAGTCTGGCCAGTGGTTTGTCAATTTTGTTAATCCTTTCAAAGAACAAACTTTTGGTTTTGTTGATTTTTCTATTGTTTTTCTATTCTCTATTTCATTTATTTCTGCTCTGATCTTTATTATTTCCTTTCTTCTGGTGGCTGTGGGCTTTTTTGCTGTTCCTTTTCTATTTATTCACATTGTATAGTTAATGTTTTGATTTTTGTCACTTTCTTCATTTTTGATATGTGTATCTATTGCTATGAATTGTCTTCTGAGGATGGCATTTGCTGTGTCCCAAAGGTTTTGTTATCACATGTTTTCATTCTAGTTTGATTCTAGGAATATTTTGATTCCATCTCTGATTTCTTTTATTACCCTGTGGTTTGTAAGCATGGTGTTATTCAGTTTCCATGTAACTGATTTTCTTTCCTTGCTCTCCCTGTTGTTAAATTCTACCTTGATGGTGTTGTGGTCAGAGAAGATACTTTGTATTATGTCAATGTTTTGGATTTTGTTGAGGGTTAGTCTGTGGCCTATGATGTGGTCTATTCTGGAGAATGTTACATGTGCATTGGAAAAGAATATGTACTTTGCAGCTGCTGGGTGGCGTGTTCTGTATATGTCTATGAGGTTAAGTTGGCTGATTGTGCCCTTTAGGTCTTCCGTATCTTTACTGAATTTCTTTCTAGATGTTCCATCCTTTACCGAGAGTGGTGTGTTGAAGTCTCCTACTATTACTGTGGAACTGTCAATTTCTCTTTTCATTGCTGTTAGAGTTTGTTTTATGCATTTTGGAGCCCTGTCATTGGGTGTGTAGATGTTCATTATGGTTACGTCTTCATGATGGATGCTCCCTGTAATCACTATATAGTGTCCTTTTTTGTCTTTTATGGTGGAGTTTGTTTTAAAGTCTATTTTATCTGAAGTTAGTTAGTATTGTCACTTCTGCTCTTTTTTGGTAACTGTTTTCTTGATATATTTTTTCCATCCTATGATTTTTAGTAAATTTACTATGTTGTCATTTACAGATTAACCTCTCTGTTTCCCTTTTGTAATTATTTTGGTTTTGGGTAGTCCTTAAGAGTTCATTTCCTAGGTTGGTATCTGGCTGGTACAATCCTACATCCTAGATTCAGCCTGTGGCCTAATGTTGTTTGTTCTCAGTCGGAAGGACTCCCTTTAATAATTCTTGTAAATTTGGTTTGGTGTTTACATAGTCCCTTAATTTCTGTTTATCTGGAAATGTCCTAATTTCACCATCATATTTGAATGAGAGTTTTGCAGTATATATTATTCTTGGCTGGGAATTTTTTTCTTTCAAGGTTTTATATATGTCATCCATTGCCTTCTTGCCTGCATGGTTTCTGCCAAATAATCTGAGCTTAGTCTTATTGTTTCTCCTCTTTATGTGACTTTTTGTTTTTCTCGAGCTGCTCTCAGCATTCTTTGTTTGTCTTTGGTCTTAGCGAGTGTGATTACGATACGCCTTGGTGATTTTCTTTTGGGATCTATCCTATATGGTGTTAGTTCAGCTTCTTGGATGGTCAGCTTTTCATCTTTCATGATATTTGGGTAAGTCAACAGTTCCTCAATGATTCTGTCTTTTTTGTCTGTTTTCTCCCCCTGTTCTGGAACTCTGATCTCTGGCAAAATTTTGCTTTTGATTGTATCCTGCATAATTCTCTGGGTTTCTTCATTTTTCTTCATTCTTTTTTCTGATTTTTCATGAAACAGAGTTGTATCCAAGTGTTTGTCTTCAGTTTTGCTGATCCTGTCTTTCGTTGTTTCAAACCTACTTTTCAGCCCTTCTATGACACTGCCCATTTCCAAAATCTTGTTGTTTACCTTTTGGATTTCTAATTGTTGTTTTTGTATGATTTCTAGTTGTGAATTTATTTTGCATTTTGTTCCTGCATGATTTTCCTGAATTCTTCCATTTTTTGTCTGTATTTTCCATGAATTTGTCTTTTTTTTCTGAATTTTTGTCTGCTTTTTGCTTCCACTCTTGGATAGCTCTGAATATTATGGATTTGAATTCCTATCAGGTACTTCTAGTGCTTTTTCTTCTCCTGGAAAGTCACCTGGTGTTTTATTTTGGATGCCTATTGGAACTATTTTGTCCTTTTTTTATATGTTTTGATATTGTCTACTGTCTTCAGGACATTAATTAGTTATTTTCCTTGTTTATTGATATTAGATTTGTTTGTTTCATCCTGCTTTTTTGTTTTATTTGGCTATGTCTGAGCAGATGGGCTGTGTGTTCTTTGTTCTTTGCTCACCTGTGGGCATGGTACTTTTCACCTTCTTGTCCAATGAACAGGGTCAATCACTCAGCTATGATGCAGCCGGGCAGGTTTAGCTGAAGGGAAGTTGCAGGAATGGGTTGTTTGTGGCGTGTACTAGGGCCGATAGGGCAGGCTTGGAATGAGTGAAGGGCAGGTTCCAGTAGGCCGTACCTGTGCTATTCAGGGGGTGTGATGTTCAATGCATGGTGCAGGTAGGCAGGAAGGAGAGGGGAGATTGTGATGTGGAGCTAAGATGGGTATGGGAAAGTGGAGAGAGAGGAGAGAAAAACTACAGCCAAAGACATACAAACAAACAAACAAAAAAGAGTGTTAAGGGAGCTTTCTGTTGGAGTGAAGAGATGAGAGAACAAGAAATAGAGAAAAACAAAAAAGAAAAAGAGTAAAAGAAAAATAGATAAATAAAAATTAGAAAGAAAAGAAAAGCCCCCATGGACCCCACTAGTGTGGCTGCATAGACTGGGAATAGTGGGCCTCAGGCAGCAAAGTACAGCTTGGCTAGAAGGGATAGAAATGTCACACAGCACTAGGTATTCAGAAGAGAAGGTAAGTATAGGGAGATGAGAAACTGAGAAATAAAGAAAGATAAAAAGAGAGAAAAGAAAAAAACACACAAAAAACAAAACAAAGCAAGGAAAACAAAAAACAACAAAACAAGCAACTCACCAAACAAACAAAAACAAACCAGAAAAAAGAAATGCACCCATGGATTCCACTTCACAGCTTCACAGACTGAGGAAGTAGCTCCCAAGCTGTGCAGTACAGACTGCTAGAAAGGGCTTCCTAACTGAGAAAAGAAAAAGAAAGCAAAAAAAATAACAAATCAAAACAAACAAACAAGAAAAATCCCCAGGGATCCCACCAACATGGCAAAGTGGGCCGGGAAGCACTTCCACAGTCTAGCAACATTTCACAGCCTTTCAGGAAGAAGCAAAGATGGCACACAGAGCCAGGTATTTGGGAGAAAGGAAGGGTAGGTGGTGAGAAGTATGGAAGAAACCAAAGAAGCAGAAAAAAACACCAACAACAAACAAATGGCACTCACAGAGCTGGCCAGTGTGGGCGGGTGGAAGCCAAGAGGCAAAGGGCTGAAGCTGGTGCCTCCTGGCCAAGAGACTGTGGCTGCGGGAAGCAGAGGAGGCCAGTGGGGGTGAAGAAGGGTGGGGTGTGGGAAAGTGTTATCACTGGTTACCAGTTCTGTCTCCTTCTGGGAATTCCGTGAAGCTGCTTTCTCATACTCCTTGTTCACTGATCTCCAACAGGAATCCAAGATGGTGTATCAGTGCTGCATTAGCTGATAGGGGATGTCTGCACGTATCTCTCCTTGCTGTCTGTTCTCTGTTTCTTATTCCATTTGGTGCTTGGCTGAGTTCTTTATCTCTTCATTTGATGCTTAGGGTTTCAGGATTAATGTTTGTCTCTATTTGACTTAGTTTTTCAGGTCTTTGCTGCGGAAAGATGGCATACTGCTTCTGTTTATAGCACCATGTTGGCCAGAAGTCTCCAAAAATATGTCTTAAATAAGAATAGCTTATAATTTCTTGATTTAAATGTTTCTTGTGGAATGACCATTTTTTGATCAGTCCTTTTAAATATGCCTACTTTAACCTGTTCAAACCAACATAATAATGACTGTAGCATTAAGTTCAGAACATGAGCCAATATAAACCTATTTTACCTGCATCTACTGATTAGTTAAAAAAGAAAATGCACTTTAAAACCTCTTAGTTTCTTTCCTAGGATGGCATAATAATCTATTACAATTACCCAAGAGAAAAAAGTTCAAAGAACATCTGCCCATACGAATTATACAAATCATTCTTAGAATAATAGAACTTCAGAGTTGGAAATAGCCTGAAACTTCTTCTAGCCAAATACCTTTATTTTACAATTGAAATTAATTAGGCTCAGAGGAATGGCATGACTTTGCTAAGACCATGCAGCCTCCCAGCAAAACTTATGCTAGAACCTAGTATTCTGGTCTCTGAATTCAATATGCACTTACACTTTCCACTATCCTTTGTTATGCTTATGCTCAGTATCTCACATATGTTGTTAGGATTACTGATTCTTCATTTTTAAATTTAGAGAGGACACTGAAGATTAAACTGTATGTGTGTGACATAGATTTATGTGAAACTGGAAATAGTATATCCCAAACTAAACTTCTCTGAATATCATTACCTAAATGCCATTAAAAAGAATGTATTTCCTTGCTGTTAAATCCTGGGGATACATTAAGATATATGTTAATTCTGACTAGATTTACTTCTAAATAATGGCCTAGAAAGGGAACTTTCAAGCTGATGATACACATGTGACCATTGACCAGATTGTTAGTGACCTTAAATTTTGTGAACCTAACTTGTAATACTATGAAAAAAAAATAGGCCATAAAAGCAATGACTGCAGAACAGGTGATCTTTTGAACTGAACTTTTCCAGGGGAAAAAAAAAGAAAAAAACTAGAGAATTTTAGCTTCAACTTGAGAAGTGATACTCAAAATTTTATGGTTATGGTTATTACACATGATTTATTATTAGGGTATTTTTCTAGGGAGTCTTCTTTCTTTTTTCCCCCCACCTTATTGACATGCTTATATAATTTTATACTTGGTGCTGCTCCAGTTTTTTTGAGAATATGGCTGTACATACACAAAAAAATCTATGTTTATTGCTGTACAATGTCAAGTAATACCATTTGACATATGCATACTGTAAATCAGTATAAGTGACATTTTCTTTTCTTGGTACCTTTTGTGTAGCTGTCTTATAACAGGTTCACATTCTTGAATAGGCATACTTTGTCAAGTCATATCTCCTGTAGTGTATCAGCCGAAGAAAGTAAAAGTCTGTTATAATATAATTAGCTTCTTACTGTAGATTAGTTGTGTCCCTACCTGAAAGACATTTCTCATGTTTTGAATTTAAAGGTGTTTAACAAATTGGAGAAGACAAATAATTGCATTCCCCGTGCTATGAAAATCATAACCTCTATGCTCCTGGTTATAATCCTATTTGGGAATGGAACATTTTTGTTATGTTAATGAGATAGGAGTAGTGTATGGAGTATCTTGAGTCAATCTCTTTTGAGATATAAAAGAGATTAAATAAGCAAGTAGAAGCATAGATGGGGGAGAGAGAGATCAAGCCGCATGAAGATCGCCAAGGAGCAGAAGCTCAAAAAGACAAGAACCTTCCTCCGAGCCAAAAGAGAGAGAAAACCTCCTGTAGTCAGCACCCAGAATTCAGACCTCTAGCCGCCTGCATTTCGAGAAAATAAATTTGTTTGTTAAAGCCACTCACTTGTGGTATTTCTGTTACAGCAGCACTAGATAACTAAGACACCCACCTATCCATTTTAAAACCCTTTGGTTACCCGCAGGACATACGAATCTCAACCAATTTTTATGCCTCTGGAGTTCTTTGGGAAGGAAGTAGCCCAATTTTAAAGCATTTAGCCTCAAGGTGGGAGCCTTTTGAAATGTGTGACACTCAAAAACCCTGAGTTGGAGCCTCATTTTTGTGTAGATTGGGTATTGTCTTAGGTGATGACTTCTGGATGTTTGAATTTTCTAAACTTTTGACAGGTTTGCCTTTATTTCTATGAGACAAGCCTCCTCATTATGTTTCTCGGTTACTATGTTCTCGTGAGAATGTATTTATTGCAAGAATAAGATATTCCCATCTTTATTCAGTCATAGCGACCATTTTCTCCTTGATGCCTTTCATTTATTCCAGGTGTTACTGGCTTCCTGCTTTTCTAGCTTCTGAAAAGTAAATAATGTCTTTGAAATAAAGAATAATGCATTACAGTGGTACTCTTCAAGAGACTCAAACTCATATAGGTTATTCTTACCCTGCGTTCAATCTTAGGGCCCAGTCATTGCTCCCACATGTAGCAGGTGGAATGACCACTGTGAGCAGTTCTGTATTATTCCAGGGCAGCTGTTTCTGCTTCTTAGCTGTTAGTATTGCTTTTGTTATAACAAAGAATACATAGTAGTTGTAATATTTCTGAGATTAAAATTCTCTCAGTTTTATTTATTTGGGCTTTAAGTACTGATTTTGCAATAATGAAGAATGCATTGTAGTGGTAATTGTCCTGAGAAAAAAATCCCTTGAATTTATTTATTTTGGCTGTAAGTACAGCTTTTGCAGTAAGGAAGAATGCATTGTACCATATTTTGAAAATTTTTGTGAAAAAAATAATAAAAGGCTAAGAAGGAGGCTAGAATAAAATGTATGTGCAGTCATTGCCAGGTGCCTTCATCTTTTACCTCATGTTCTACAAATTTCCAAGAAATAAAATTTAAAAAATAAAAAAAAAAATGATTTTATCATTGATTCACATCAGCAGGATTTATGATGTCCAGGTTCCACTGGGACATATGTGATCCCAGATAATGGGTGTCAAAAACCATAATTCATAACAAAAATTCTGAATTGGTCTTTTAGTCAGCATGCCTTCTGTTAGTGAGAACAGATGATATCAACAAAAAATTCAAAGAAGAAAATAATTACATCACCAAACGGTGAACATTTTTACATTATTTTTCACAATTTTTTTTTTCCTATAAGAGAGATTATTGACCCTTGGTTTATAGTTTCTAGCCTGTACTCAAAAATGTTCAATATGCATTCTCCTGAATGTATATTGAACAGTTATATAAATAAAAAATGGACATTCCCCCAAACTCATTATGTGACGCTCGTAATTTGTGAATTTCACTGTATGAAAAGTTATCCCCGTAACATACACACCAAAAAAATTTCTTTTTTCTTTTACGTAAGATTGTTGAACTCTCATTAATACTATACAGGCTGAAGCATTTAGAGATGCAGTGTACTGATGTCTGAAAGTTACTTTGAAATGCATCAAAATAAAGATGGATGAATATATAAATAGAGAGTTGAGTAGATGAATACAAATGTGATAAAGCAAATGTAGCAAAATATTACTTATAGAATCTATGTGGTTAGTAGATGTGTATTCACTGAACAATTCTTCCAATATTTTTGTATATTTGAAATTTTCCTAATAAAATATTGAAAAAAAATTACGTATGCCCTAATTGTAGCCTAATGTTTGAGAAGTTCCTTTAAATGCCTCCAATCACAGACACAGCTTTACAATTTCAATATAAACAGTCAACTCAGATTTTATTAGAAATGACTTGTGACTCAACTGATTTTTAAAATTTACTAATTTGGTTTTAGGAATGAATGACACTATACTTCAGGTTGGGTACCTTCAATATTCATCTCCCTTTAGAAACTACTTTCACAGTAAAAGTTGTCCATTCTAAATAATTCTAATTAGCATATCAGCTTGTCCTGTTGGCTGGCGATGCACCAGGCAAGCAATTCAATCTGATAGCTTTCAAAGAAGCCAGGGCTAGTAATGATCACTGTTAAGCATTATGTCCATTTCAGTGTGCCATTCTGGGGTTCTTAATTATGCATTTGTTCAGGTTCTTGAGTAGATCTAGTGCTGCTATCTGGAAATCTTTTGGCCTATCTTCAAGGACTGTGCAGTGGTCTTCCACCTAAGTGAGAATACTTCTCAGATCATTAAACTCTCATAGTAGAATGTCAACCCAACCACTACTAGAGTATGTAAATTTGCCCCCACTTAATACTAATGAAGTAAATACTCTTCGACTCAACAAATACTTAATGATTGCCTTCACTGTCAATCCTTGTGCTAGGTCCTGATGACGCAAGATGAGAAAAATATTATGGAACATCAGGTTCTTGCCAGAGGCTTAATGAAAACTGTTGGTCACTCAGCTCCTATCTAAATAAGAATTTTTCAGGAAGCAATTCTGTGGCAAGGCATCCTATTTCTGGATAACTGCATATCTATAGCACACATTGCATTTTAATATTAAGCTCTCAGCTTTAATCAAGGGAAATAAAAGAACAAAATTTTAATAATCATTTCTGTCTTGATGCTAAAACTGATTTCAAAGGCACTGTATATGCATCTTCCCTATAAAGTCAAAACAATCAATTAGCTTTATAATTAAAAACTAGGGAAATGATTGACTCTATAGACAACTTGATATGCCACTTCTATGATGTCTTTTTTCCAGGCTTCTAAGAAATTCACAGTGAAAGTAAACGTCTGATAACTTTGACCATATTGCTTTTCTATTTCCTTTTTAACAATTGTAATATATAAAGGCTTTAAAATATGTGACCTATCAAAATCGTTTTGGGGAAGAAGAACATCATAAAAATTCATAAAATACTAGTTATTTACATCAAATGCATGCTTTCTGCCAAATACATGTTAAAATTTTTAGATTAATTTATTCAATTGTATTTTAATTTATTGTATTGATAAGAATGTCACCCTATACTTCTGACTACAGAATGTGTTCTCATTATTTAAAAGCCAAGGCAAAGTACACATGGAAAATCAATTAAGTTTTAAAAATAAATCATTGAAATCACTTTAAAGGGCAGAAAATCATCTACATAAACATTCTAAAGAAAAAAAGAGGGTCACTTTGTTTACATCGACCGATGGGTGATGCAATTGCAGTTATTTTCTTCTCCCTGTGCATCTTGAAGAAAGTTGAAAAATTAGTTGCATTGCTTCTGATAACAGGTCCAGGAAATGAGATTTGAAAAGAACTGGAAGCATTTTCTCTGATAAACACAGATCTTTCTAATTCATTTTAGCAGCATCCTTGTTATCCATCGTCAGGACACTGAACAGTCTCCCATATGTAAGCCAAGAGATAGAAGGTCAGGACAAAGAGAGGAAGGGAGAGAGAGAGTACAGAGAGAGAGGAAAAGAGGAAAGAGAGGGAGAAGGAAAGGGAGGGAAAGAGAGAAAGAGAAAGTAAGGGGAAAGAGGATATGCAAAAAGTGTTTATGTTTTCATAGCAGTTGTTCAAATATCCATCTCCTACTCCAGAAACCACTAAAATGATTAATGAAATAATGTCAAGGGGACACTCAGAGTTCCTCAGAAAATGTAATGTTACTTCAACCCTTTTGTTACCACAGTTTTTCTCCATTTTTCTTTTTCTTTTTGATGGTGTGTGTTTTCAGTATTGGACTGCATGCTTATTAATTGGGTATGTTTAAATTTTTGGTTGGTAATATGGATTTTGAGAAATATGATCTGGCAATACAATCTGCCAATGAAGCTAGAGACACTGTGGTGCCACCGATCTGTGGCATCATGGTCCAAAACCAAACCAAATCTGTTGTCGTCGAGTTGATTCCAGAGTAGAACTGCCCCATAGGCTTCCCGAGGAGCTGCTGGTGGATTTGAACTGCAGACATTCTGGTTAGCAGCTAAGCTCTTAACCATTGTACCACCGGGCTATGCCAATAGAAACGAGAAATAAAAGGTGTTGTGGGAACCTTTCTATTATATTACATGGGAAACCTCTGGTTTTCCAAATATCACACACACACACACACACATAACAAACAAATCTATCCGGGCTCCCTAACTATCACAAAGGAAAGCCATAATTACACTGGCAAGCCTTATCTCACAGAAATAAAGGAAAAAAAGGCAAAAATTTACAAAACTAATATATCTAGGAAACATCACCTAATAGAATACTCACTCTACACAACAATGAGGCTCCAACTTTGATCTGCTGAGTTTCACACATTTCAAAGCGATCCATCTTGATGCTAAATGCATTAGAACTGGAATAACGTCTTACCACTGAGGTCTAGAGGCATAAAAAGTGGCTGGCAAAACATTTTATGCCGGTGATAATATTATCATTTAAATATTATTTAAAATATTTATATTGGTTAGAAGTCAATAATAATAATAATCTCTGAAAAAAAGTACTTATTTCATTGATTGATAAATGGGAGGGAGTGCCTCCCTCATTCAAGTTTTGTACAGCTTATAGTTTGTTTTATTATGGACATGTCCTTATTTCCCCCAAAGATGTTTTTGTTTAATATTGCATCACTGAGGCAGTTTTTAAGAGTCATGTGTTTCAGGAAGTGAAAGCCAATTTAATGTTCCATTCAGTTACATAAGTAATTGATCTATATTATTAGTCAGCTATGGAGCCCTGGTGGCACAGTGGTTAATAAAGAATTTGGCTACTAACCAAAAGGTTGGCAGTTTGAATCTACCTGCTGCTCCTTGGAAACTCTATGGAGCAGTTCTGCTCTTCCAATCGGGTCGCTATGAGTTGGAATCAACTTAAAGGCAACGGGTTTGGTGTTTTTGGTTTTTATCAGTCAATTATAACTGAATTCCATCTATGCTTATTACTCCGGAGAATGTGGGGCACAGTTCAATTTTTTATTCCATATTTAATAAATTTCAGAAACATAATAATCTCAGAATCACTAGATTTATGTTCACACATAATATATTATTGTACCAAGACAACATTAGTAAATAACCTTTGGCTTTGATATTGTAACCAATTTATACTCATTCTCAACTAAAACTACCCAAATAATGATCCAGTCTTGCATAACTGGAATAAATCCTACTTAGTCATGGTCTGAAGACCCTGTGTGGTGCAACTAAAATACTCAGCTGCTAACCAAAAGGTTGAAGGTCCAAGTCCATTCAGAAGCACCTCAGAAGAAAGACCTGGTGATCAGCTTCTGAGTAATCAGCCATGGAAAACCCTATGGAGCACAGTTCTACTCTGACATACATGGGGTTGCCATAAGTCAGAGTCAACTCAATGGTAACTGTTTTTGTTTTTATGTAAGTAAATTATAAACACAGAATTAGAGACTGAACTCTCTTGAGGTACACCTGAGGTTAAGGTCCACACAATGTTAGAATTAAAATATTTAAAAATAAATTAGACTTTTGTTTTTAAAATACTTTTCAATGTTTAATATGTCCCATTCCACAATTTACTCAATCTCATTCACTCTTACTGACTGCTATAATTTTTATACAGTGAATTCCTAGTTTTTCTTATTTTATTCCTAAATAATGTAGTAGTGAGGTTCATTTTAAAAATGTTTATAAAGACATTTGAAGAAATCCAATGTTTCAACTAATTCGATTTATTAAGTGCATATGATGTATAAGACACTATACTGAGTATTTTGGTGAATCAAGAGTAGACAATATCTTCCCTACCTTCAATGAGCTTGTAATCAAGAAGGAAGATAAATGCAAGAAGCAAAAACTCTGGGAGGGAAATATAATGTGTGAAGTCAGATCATCAAAGTGATTGCTCACAATACTGAGCAAAAATCAAGAAATGAGCAAAAAAAAAAAAAAAAAAAAGAGGGGGGTTACAATCTCATATCATAAAAATTATAAACTTTTAACCTAGGAAATAAAGCAACTGTTTTGGTGCTTCACAGGCTGGTTCCTAATGCCCCCACCACAATCATAATGGTATTGAAGAGAGAGTCTGTTAAACATTGAGATTTTCAGAAACAGCTACCAACTAGAACGAAACAGATAGAAAGACAATGGGTGTGAAGGCAGGCCTGGGGAAACAAGTTACCATGGCAGGGATTCAGAAGAGGGCCATCAGAGGCTAACTATTTTATAGAATTCTTAATTATATTTGATGAAGAGCTAAAGCTTCCACAAAAGGGATACTCCTCTGTGTGAATGGAGCTGACCCTGGTGATAGAGTCAGACTAGAAAGCAAGGTTCAGGACTCCAGCAAGGGATGCCAACAGCACCAGTCAAGCTCTTCTCCTCTGCACCCCTCTCTTACCCTCAGGAGAGAGCAAAGTGGATAGAGTGCTTTAAAGTTTGTGGTGGAAGACAAACATGTATCAAAGACAAGAAAGGGCTAAAGTGTTCAACTGCACTATATCAGATGATTAGAAAGTCTAGTCAGTACTCTCCATATGTCCACAGGGAGATGATAAAACATGACACAGCATACATGCCAAGCAAACAAGCAAACACACAAATAAGAACAATAGAAAAGAACATGATGCAAATAAAAAAAAAAAAAAAAAGAGAGAGAGAGAGAGAGAGAGAGAAGCAGAAGGGGAAAAAATTTGACTCAAGGAAGAAAGAAAACTTGGTCTGTAATATTCCTGTGTAGTTTCCCCTGCAGAATATCTTAATTAAAAAAACTGAGTTAAATAGGTCAAGAACTGAGCAATGAGTGATTTAAAAAAAAAAAAGACTGATATGCTTAGCTAAGAAAATAAACTGAAATTCAAAATAGTTTCATTGAAAGACTAGGGTTTAAAAAAAGATAATAATCTAACAGAAGAATAAATACTGCTAATAAATCTAATTACTAGCATAGTAAAAGGATTGAGTGAATCAAGTGATAAGAAAAAAAAAATTCAGAGATTTTTAGCAATAGAGGGAAGATGACAGATATGGAAACAGTGAAAGATAACCCTAAAGAATGATAATTGGGGACCTCCTAAAAAACAGAAAATTTATTAAGGTAGAAGACATTTTTCTTAGAAAGAAAGAAGGATTTAATATGCATTTCAGTTATAGGAAGCATGATACTACAGTGGACACTGAGAAATAGCCTGGCTACATTACTGAATCTCGAAAATGAAACAAGATGATTTCTTTAGACATGCAAGCAGACAAAAGCAAGTCATCCATGTAGGTAAAAAATTCAGGTTGTCATCAACAACAATATTCAATTCCATAAAACAACAGAGCAATGTATGTAAAGTTCTGAGGGAAACATAAGCCTAGACTGTTCTGCCCTGCCAAGCTGTCACTAAACTACATAAGAATGACAAACAGCTATTCTCATATATAAAAACTCAGATGGTTGCTGTGCTCTTCTTAGTTGTATTGTAATGGACACTGATCAAAGATAACCTCCTGTAGGAAAAAGCTTCCATCATTCCCAAATACATGGGGACGGTGGGACACAGGATTAAAAACCAACAGTGTTCAGAAAACTGTAGCAGACTGGGTTCTTAAAGTGCAATCCCCTGATCAGCAGAATCAACATCACCTGGAAACTTGTTACAAAAGCAAAATCTCAAGCACCACACCAGACCTACTAAATCAGAAACTCTGGAGGTGAGGCCCAGAAATCTTTGTTTTAAGGAGTGCTCCAGGTAATTCTAATGTGCACTAAAGTTTGAGGATCACTGAGCTAACTTATTCTTTATAGAGATAGGTGTTCATATTCAGGGATCAATGTCCAGGGAGAGTCTGGACTGTCTGGGATTAGGATTTCAACAGCATCTCTGAGGCTGGATGCCAAATCTAATGAGTATGGACTCTGGGGCTAAGGTTATGTCCTGAGTTCTACAGTTCCTCCTTCAAGTATTGATTGAAATACCAACTTCTGTGTAAGATTAAATGGGTTGAACAGAATTGTCTATCTTAAAAACAGCTTGCTGTGACCAGTTAAATTCAATGGTTTTGTGAAGAGTGAGTAAAGAAAGAGATGGCATATGAATTTTGAAATAGGTAAGGTGAGGGTATAGAAAGAATGACTGAAAATAGCCAACAAGCTCAGAATCACATGGGGATTTGTACGTGCACAATGGCTGCTGGGGAGATTGAAGTCAGCCTTGAGATGACTCAAGGTTCTGAAAGAAGCCCTTGTTACAGGTGTGATATAGGCCACTGCTCTCCAAAGTCAGGGTCCTTTAACCTAGGAGATATGAAAGAAATAGTGGATACGTGGGAGGAAAATACTACAATGTTTATTTCTATATCCATTTTTTCCATTTAAAATGTATTAATTGAGTGTATGATTTATAAACTGAATATTAGTACATAATATGATAAATAAATATGCATTAAAAAAAAATCCCAGCAGGTATGAATGTATATAAATCCTTCTTGAAGACATTGCTTGATGATGAAATCTAGCCAGCAGTGGGATGAATAAAAACATAAGATTACTGAATTCATTTAAATGAAGAACTAAGTCCAAGTAACTGGGAGAATTATGGCTGCAGAAAAAAAGCATTATTAACCTGGAGAGAAAAAAAAAAAATTACTATACAACCAACACAGATTGGAATGTGGGAAGAATCATGATTGTCATATTGCACAAGTCCACAGGGAGTCATTGCTATAGAATACAGTGTGAATGATGGTAAAATATAATAATGCATGAGCTTGGGGAGGAGGGGCAATAGGAAGAAGTATGGGAGGCCTAAGCTCCTATCTTTCATATCAGGGAGTCAAAAAATTGAAACATAAAATTCCATAATGATTCTACATTCAATGAGTTTTGTATTCTTCTTTTAAAAACTTTAAGTACAACTATCTCTTGTACAGCAATAGTTCATTTAAATTTTAAAATTTTCATTTAGTTTCCTTTCTTCTATTAAATTCACATAAAAGGAAATTAGTATTTTAATTAGTAGTATAAATAGTAAAATCTGCTTTTAGATGATTATTTCCACCTATCGGTTGGTAATTTCTTGTGTTCTTTTTATTTTCTTAGAATTTTTAATAACAATCATTTACTCAAAAGTCATTATTAAAAAAAAAAATCAAAGAAAAAAAATGCTCCTTTTTTTTTCAGCACTGTAACCTGTCCTCTTCATGGCCCCATGTTCTCACATTTACAACAAAGGCAATTTAGTTTTATTCTGGCAGTCAATGAATACTTTTTTATAAAGTAATTAAATTAATCTTGTGCTCATTCATAAACACTAAGCCTTTTTCTCCACACTTGCTATCTAAGTCTACAAAACTTTCTGTAACAAAAACAAAAAGGGCAGTAAAAAAGAATCATTGTAGTTATCTCTTACATAGACCTTATTGAAGGAATGGGTTTTATGTTACGCTCCCAAACATTAAAACTTCTCTCTATCTGTCAGACCAGCAAGCTTATCTATATATACTTGATTAGTATTTAGAGTTACAAATAAAGACACTGGATATTGTCATTCCTCATGTCAAACATATTCACCTCTCTTACAAATTTTGGTGCAAAACATGGAATTATGTTGATGTTGTTAGTTGCTGTTGAGTCAGCTCCAATTCATGATGACCTTGTGTGAAATGGAAACCCTGGTGGAGTAGAGATTAAGAGCGGCTGCTAACCAAAAGGTTGGCAGTTCAAATCCACCAGGTGCTCCTTGGAAACTCTATGGGGCAGTTCTACTCTGTCCTATAGGGTTGCTATGAGTTGGAATTGACCCGATGGCAACGGGTTTTGTGTGCATGTGTATATGTAATGTATGGAATCATAAGAGAACCTGTGAAATCCTAGCTGATGTAAGACCTGACAGTACAATTCTAAGGCTAGATCTAGCATCAGAATGAATCTTCGACTCCAGCTATAACTCTGGTACTTTGAGGATGGAGGACGTTGTAACAACAGTTGTCAGCTTGGCATTTAACCAGGGATTTTTTACAAAGTTCCAGGTTTAATCTTTCTTTTTTTTTTTCACATCAACAAAGACTGGATCCATTAGACTAAAAATGTTTTCACTCAAACAAAAATCAGAGAGAATAAAATGAAAGAAAACATCTTCTGGAGCCTCTAACAACTTGTGGATTAATTTTTGCCAAAACTACGGTGAATTGGTTCTGTCCTCACCAACAGATGCCACTGCAACCAAGAAGAATTAACTGGTGAGGTTATTGTGCTTCAGGCAGTGGAATTAGATCAAGGCGCTAAAATTTAATAACTCAAAAACACAAATGTGAAAGTTTTATTTCTTCCTTACTCACTCTACATAAACAGCAAATTTTGCTGATTATCTTACACTTTCCACTTTTCCCCATTTCTCATTCTTTCTCCTTGGGTTATTTCTAAAGAGACTAGCCTAGGGTAGGTAAAAGAATAATGGGGTGCAAAGGTGGTTGAGGTTATAGATAACATGGATATACCTACTATATACTTTGATGTTTTTGACTTTTATCATCTATATTGATGAAAGTTAGTGATGTGGATTTTCACAGTGAACAATTTGTACTATCTCACTACTGTTAGCACCGTAACTTAGGTGTCACGCTTTACATTGTAATGTAATGTACTTTTGACCTTTCCTTATATTCTTGGCAATGCTATATTGTGTAATATTATGTTAAGGGTTTGACATGGGAGGAATGAATGAATGTCCTTTGTAATATTCATGTAACTCCACCATGCTATGTTTATTGTGCATATGCTTGTTATTCACAGTAGTTATGTTCTGTAAAATTCTCACAAACACAGAATTACCAAATACTCAAACAGCTTTGTCCAACCTCAGCTGAGAATGTAGATGCCGTCTATACATGCATATGCCCACAAATCACTGCAAAAATACTGCAAGTATTGATTTTGGGGTTACAAATAAATTTTAGTGAGTAGGAAAATTTGCAAATACAGAATCCGTGAATAAAGAGGATCAACTGTACCTATCACAGAATAAGACATACTTTGAGGGAAAGAGTTGGGCCTTATCCATCTATGAATCTATCACAGAGCCTACTAGGGCGTTTTGATTATAACAATCATCATTTGGAGTCATCTTAATCTAATTTTAATTATAATATCTTTAGTGCAAAGTTGTAGCCACTATCCATCTGTCAGTGGAGACTTGCTTGTTGTTATTCTGATGCTGAACAGGTTTCAGCAAGCTTCCAGACTAAGACGGACTAGAAAGAAAGGCCCATCAAGCCACTTCCAAAAATTAGCCAGTGAAAACCCTGTGGATCGCAATGGACCAATTCACAGCTGATCATGGTGATGGTGCAGGACCAGAAAGCATTATTTTGTGCGTGGGATCCTCATGAGTGCCCACTCAACAGCATGTAACAACAGTGCAAAGTTTAGGGACAAGCAAACTCTGACTTCAAAAGAACAGGAAACAAAGACAACCTACCAGAGCAGAGAAAGCATTTCTGTATGTGGACCATTCCATGCGTTTCTGAATTAGATTCCTTCTGGGAATAATTACATTGGCAATAAATCCAATCCAATCCACTTTTTGAAAATGGAAACACATCTCAATTGCGGAGAAAATTGTTTCAGGAAATGTAGAACAAAATATTCACACTGCATTTGAAAATTTAATAGAGATGGTGTTCATGAAGCTAAAAGCCTAATTTACAACCTTCAGAAAGTCAAATTCTGGAACACAAGATTTGGAGAAAAGCTGAAAGAAAGAGAAAGCGAAGGAAGAGGAAGAAGAGCCAGCTTGCCATGGAAATTCACAACTAAGTGGGGGTGTGTGTGTGTGTGTCTGCATTAAGACTTGAGAAGCAGTTAGACATACCCAGTTGATTCAAGCAGGCCTGAGTAGTAAAAAGGACTGAAACAGAGAAAAGAGGGAGCTGAGACAGGGATAAAAGAGAATAAAAATAAGAAAAGGAAATGAAGATGAGACTGATCTGACAGCACAAAGCCAAGCCTAGTTGCCTACTATCTGAACTATTTGGTGCCTGGTAGCTGTGAAAGAACGGGAACTATCCCCCTGACTGAGGAGGAGGAAGAGCTGCTGCAGTGAGGTGCATGGGGCCCACAGAATGCCAGCCCATACATAAGAAAGATGATTGTCCCACCACAGGAGTGTTCTAGGCTTGAAAAACCACAGAGGTCCATAGCTATGAATCTTATCTAGAAATTTCTAACTATTTTTTCATTTTTCAAAATGTGAACTAATTGCTTATTAATGAATAATTTCCTGTGAATTCAGACTCTTGGTTTTATAACTAAAAAAAAAAAAAAAAAGAAGTACTTCTCAAAGCTTCCAGGTATTACTAGAAATAACAGTTAAACAACAACATATTTTTTTGTCTATCTTCTTCTCCAGGGGGGTTACATAAACATTATTTTGCAGCAAAACACACAATATAAAGCATCTTGTTGCCTTTTTTTCTGAAGTGCCTAAAGCAAAGCTGTCAAACATATTAAACATCCATTAAAAAGTAGCACAGCAGTATTCAAAAATATTTGTTCCTTCTAGTAAGCAGAGGAGAAGTGTCCTTTGTATCAAAATATTTGTTTTTATGTTGACCAGTATAAATCAGACAGTGTATGCCGCCCTAGATGTGGTACAATCAGGAGATATATTTTTTTTCCATCACAACAGGACTATTCAAATTTCAGTTTTCACACTTTTAAGAAACAGAAACATTTCAAATAATGTCCATTTCCCTCTGAAATCCTGCTTTGACAGATAACACGCAGTAGATATTTCTGAAAGAAATGCTACTCTGAAAATTATTGGCAGTCAGAACCATGAAAGGGACATTGCTAGGCTAATTCCAAATGTATCTTGCATTAAAATGAAATTGACTCATCATAGGGTTGTAAACTTAGATATTTTAATACTCACCCTCAGGACATTGTGACATAGTGGTATTTTCTTAAGAAACAAAATAAATATTTGCAACTGCAGAGATAAACTGAATAATACTTGAGGATGTCTTATAGGTCCAAGCATCTGCAGGCAGGCACACACTTGCTCATACACATGTATGCTCAAACATACACATGTACATGTAGACAATTAAACAAAGCAATGAGACTCCTAAACACAGAGATCAACTTTATTTAGATCATCTATTACTGCTATTCAAGGAGGTCAAATTATTTTCAAGCTGTCATACTACTTTTAAGGGAGAAGAGTATGAGGTCAAATTTAGTGTACAAAATTATGGTTTGCATACCATAAAAGAATCAAACCAAACCCATTGCCTTCGAGTCAATTCCAACTCATAGCAACCCTATAGGACAGGGTAGAACGCCCCATACAGTTTCCAATGAGCACCTGGTGGATTTGAACTGCTGACCTTTTGGTTAGCAGCTGTAGCTCTTAATCACTACACCACCAGGGTTTCCATGTGAAGGTCAAAATACTGGGAAGTGGGGAATGAACAAAATTAAAAGGAGTTATTGATTTACAATATATTTGTGCAAAACTGAGAGGAACAATGTCATGTTTCCATAGGATGAGCTACCAGATCATTGAACCATGTAAATTTGCTTAAGGTATTTGGAATTTAGGAAGTTCATGATATTCAAGAAGTGGTCAAAAACCTTAAACAAATGATTTATGAATGAAATGCCATAGCATCATGTAATAAAACAATGGGTATCAGTCATATAATAAACATAAATATATACTGAGACAAGTTATGGGATTGTATTTGTCCCTTTTTGTTTCATTGTCCCCCTCCCTATGCCTAGTAGTTTAAATGTGTGCAAAGAGACCACTACTTAATTCTGTCAACCTCAGGGAGACACCCATCAATGACATATAAAAAGCGGTGGAGAAAACAACAAACAAAAACAACGAACTAACTTTGGAGTTTGTGGAACTGGGTATGAGTCCCTGCTTTGCTCCTTCCTAATATCAACCCGGGCACGTCACTTACATTGTCTCTAATATGAAGATAAGAATATTTAACTCTCAGAGTTGTTATAAGAGATAAATAAAATTATACATGTATGTGTATGTAAGTGAGTGGTTTTGCTGTGTAACACCCTTAGAAATGTTGCTTAATATTAACTAGAGAAAAGTGTACTTCATGTACTTTTAAAATGGTTTATTAGGCAATAAATTCAAATTCTCTAACATGGATTGTTGATCTCTTTTAGTTTTGTTTCTGTTTTGTAGGAAACCCTGGTGGTGTAGTGGTTAAGATCTATGGCTGCTAACCAAAAGGTCAGCAGCTCAAATCCACCAGATGCTCCTTGGAAATTCTATGAGGCAGTCCTATAGGTTCACTGTGAGTAGACTTGATGGCAGTGGGTTTAGTTTTTTGTTTGTTTCTTGTTTTGTAAATCTTGTAAGAATTAAATTCTCTCAGATCCCTTGTAGTGAATGAGTTTTGTATCTTGTTTTTATTCAGAGGCAGTATAACAACACAAGCTATGAATTTAAACTGCCCGCATTCTAACCCTACCTCTACCTGGCTGTAAGTTGTTTGACTCTCGATAGGTTACTTAACTTCTCTATGCCTCAATTTTTTTTCCATCTATAAAATAGGCAAAATAACTGATAAGACTATTGTGAGAATTTAATGTGTTAAATTTAATGAGTGCTTGGAAGCATGCCTCACATATATATTCAGCAAATAGTATTATAATTATTAGTGGTTTCTGGAGACTCCCACAAGCAAACTCCGAAAGCTCGTGGAGACGCCAACTGTGGCCAGGTCAGCTGTAGGAGGTTCAAGAAGCAGTAGAACATTCTATTCCACAGCAGATGGCCTAGAAAATTAATCTCATTAGAATTCTATTTTTAACTGCTCTTATGTAAGGGAACCCAGATGAAAATATATGTCCCAGAAGTCTTTATAAAGGCATTATTTAATTTCATAAGAAGTTCAGTAGAAATACAATTGTGTGGGTCCAACTTAAATTTATTGATTTAACCCTTTTGTGACCCAATTATTTTTTCCTTTTAATTTTTTGTGTATGCAATGTGTTTTTAGCAATGGAGGGCATGATGAATCATTGCGTCTGAATTGTTGGTAGGTAATATGGTTTTTGTTTTATGCTTCATTCCACAAATCATATGCTCAGAGTCCAAATATACATATGTGCACCCTTTGGGAACATAAATTTTATCCCCCGAGTCCAGGGATACATATGTGCACCTAATAAAATTTTTCAAAATCTATGTTTTTCCTACCGAAAATTCAAAGATTCAACACCACCTCATACAATACTTTGTAAAAACAGTAATTTATGGCACACATCTGTTTTTGTTTTTTCTTTTTCCTTTTCAAACTGTCATATAAAGCACCGCCTGCTGGCAGCACATACTGTCAATGAGATAGAAGCTGCCCAATGAACCTTAGAGGTACAAAAAGTAGTGGTAGCTATATATACTGCTGGTCCTGAAAGGGTTAAAAAAGACTCAGTTGGAGCCCAGGCCTCACTCTAGCTATATATTTTTAAAGTTACATAAGGTATTCTAATACAAACTCAGGTTTGAAATCCTTCAAATTACTGTGTACTTAGAAGATGCTGTTTATGGTAGGTGCTAGAAAACTAAAACGAGTAGGCCCTAGTCAATTTCCTCAAGGAGTCTAGTAGGAAGAAAGGCACAGTAAGCAATATAATAGTATACTAGAATCAAATCGATTACATCTGCAGAAAGAAACAATGGAGAAACTCAATAGCACCCATCAGAAAAAAGCCAGAGTCTGACTGCAGAACAGACCATCAATTGCGCATGTGCAAGTTCAAATTAAAGCTGAAGAAAGTTAAAACAAGTCCATGAGAGCCAAAGAATAACCTTAAGTATATCCCACCTGAATTTAGAAACCATGTAAAGAATAGATTTGGCGCATTGAACACTAATAAGTGAAGACAAGAAGAGTTGTATCAAGGGCATCATACACCAAGAAAGCAAAAAGTCATCCAAAAGACAGGGAAGAAAGAAAAGGCCAAAAAGGATGTCAGAAGAGACTCTAAAACTTGCTCTTGAATGTCGAGTAGCTAAAGCGAAAGGATGAAATGAAGACGGAAAAGAGCTGAACAGAAGATTTCAAGGGGTGGTTCCAGAAGACAAAGTAACGTAATATAATAACATGTGCAAAGACCTAGAGTTAGAAAACAGAAAAAGAACATGCTGGGCATTTCTCAAGCTGAAAGAATTGAAGAAAAAAATTCAAGTATCGAGTTGCAACATTGAAAAATTCTATGGACAAAATAATTAACAACACAGGACGCATTAAAAAAAATTGGAAGGAATACAGTCACTGTAGCAAAAAGAACTGGTTGATGTTCAATCATTTCAGGAGGTAGGATACGATTTAGAACTGATGATAATGAAAAAAATTCAAGCTGCACTGAAGGCATTGGAGAAAAAAAAGGCTCCAGGAATTGAAAGAGTACCAATTAAGATATTTCAGCAAACAGATGCAACATTGGAAGCACTCACTCATTTATACCAAGAAATTTGGAGGACAGCAACCTGGCCAACCAACTGGAAGAGATGCATATATGTGTTCATTCCAAAGACTGGTGATCCAATGGAATGTAGAAATTGTAGAACAATATCATTAATATCACATACAAGCAAAATTTTGCTGAAGAAAATTCAAAAATGGTTGCAGCCATACATCTATAGGGAACTGCCAGAAACTCAAGCTGGACTGAGAAGAGGATATTGAAAGAGGGATATCATTGCTGATGTCAGATGGATCTTGGCTGAAAGCAGAGAATACAAGAAAGATGTTAACCTGTGTTTTATTGACTAAGAAAAGTATTTGACTGTGTGGATCATAACAAATTATGGGTAACATAGCAAAGAATGGAAATTCCAGAACACTTAATTGTGCTCATGCAGAACCAAGAGGCAGTCGTTCAAACAGAACAAGGGGATATTGTAAGGTTTAAAATCAATGTAAAAATTACTGAGGTGGTGTTTGACTTCCTCTAACTTCACAAGGGGGATGGAGAATCAACATCAACACCCTAAGGCTAATTCTGATGAGATGGAGATCACATGTGCCTCCTCTCTCCACCATCTTTACTAATTCTAACACCAACTGTCCCTTGCATGGCACTCTTTACTTCTCTGCTGGGTTCGATAATTCATTGCAATGGCCACATAGAACTCACAGACAACACTCATGATTATGGGATTTATTAGGTAAGTAACAGGTTACAGTTCAGGTTAAGGAACACTTAGGATACAGTTCTTCCATCAGGACAGCCTCTTCCTAGCTGTGCTCGCAGGCACACCTCTCTCTGGACCTCGGCCTCTGCCCAAAGGCACACAGCTATCTCTCTCCATGGGCCAGAAGCCCACTTTGCAGTCTCCTGCCAGTCTCTCCAGCCACTGCTGCTCGTCATCTTTGGGGGTACAGCTCTCTGTGTCTGTATCTCAGTCTCCTGGTTCCAGGAGCTTCTCAGCTCAGGGATCCCGGTCCCAAAGGATGCGCTCTCTGCTCCTGGCTGTTCTTCCATAGTGGTGGTGGGTTCCTCTCTCTCCAGCCTCTGGGATGGCCCATTTCAAACCCAGTGGGATGGCAAAACTGACAAATACCTTTGGTGGGCCACAATTACCCTATCATACAGTCCTGTCCAATCACTTGGGTGTGAATTACAAGACCATGGCTACAAAGGTCACACAAAAGTGGACCATCACAACACAAAGGGAGTGTGTCAGGGTTGTAATCTTTCACCATATTTATTCAGTCTATACTCTGAGTAAATAATTTGAGAAGTTGAACTATATGAAGAAGAACAGAGCATCAGAGTTGGAGGAAGACTCATTAACAACCTATGATACGCAGATTAAACAACCTTTCTTGCTGAAAGTAAAGAGGACTTGAAGCACTTACTGATGAAGATCAAAGACCACAGCCTTCAATATGGATTACAGCTCAACATAAAGAAAACAAAAATCCTCACAAATGGACCAATAAGCAACATTATGATAAATGGAGAAAAGATTGAAGTTGTCAAGGATTTCATTTTACTTGAATCCACAATCCATACCCATGGAAGCAGCAGTCAAGAAGCCAAATGACATACTGCATTGGGCAAATCTGCTACAAAAGACCTCCTGAAAGTGTTGAAAAGCAAAGATGTCACTTTGAGGACTAAGGTGTGCCTGACCCAAGCCATAATATTTTAAATTGCCACATATGTATGCAAAAGCTGGACAATTAATAAGGAAGACCAAAGAAGAATTGATGCCTTTGACTTTTGGTATTGGTGAAGAATATTAAATATATCTTGGACTTCCAGAAGAATAAACAAGTCTGTCTTGGAAGAAGTAACTGTCAAGGCACTCCTTGGAAGTGAGGATGATGAGACTTTATCTCACATACTTTGGACATGTTATCAGGAAGGAACAGTCCTTGAAGAAGGACATCATGCTTGGTAAGGTAGAGGGTCAGCAAAGAAGAGGAAGATCCTCAACTAGATGGATTGACATAGTGACTGCAACAATGGCAATGATTGTGAGGATGGCTCAGGACTGGGCCATGTTTCCTTCTGTTGTAAATAGGGTCATTATGAGTCGAACTGACTCAAGGGCACCTAACAACAAGAACAAATGGGGATTTCTTAAGGTTCCCATTTGTGAAGAGCGTGGAGAGAAGGAAAAGAGGGAAAAATTCCAAGTTTGTTTTCTAATTGCAAGGTGTAAGATAAGAATGCAAAATTAAATCATTGTACTTGATAGCTAGTGCTGACTGTAAAATATTTTAGTTTCTAGTGCAAAAACTGGACAATGAATAAGGAAAACTGAAGAAGAATTGATGCCTGTGAATTGTGATGTTGGCAAAAAATAATGAACATAACATGGATTGCCAGGAGCACAAACAATTCTGTCTTGGAAGAAGTAGAGCCAGAATGCCCCTTAGAAGCAAAGATGGTGAGACTATGTCTCACACACTTTGGACATGTTATCAGGGGGGACGAGTCCCTGGAAAAGGACATTATGCTTAGTCAAGTAGAGGGTCAGTGAAAAAGAGGAAGACTCTCAACGAGATGGATTGACATAGTGGCTGCAACAATGGGCTCAAACATAGCAACAATTGTGAGGATGGTGCAGGACTGGGCACTGTTTCATTCTGTTGTACATAGGGTCACTATGAGTCAGAACCAACTTGACAGCACCTAAAACAACAACGGTGTTACACTAGAAGAAGCTCTGATGGTGCATTGGTTAAACACTTGGCAGTTAACCTAAAGGTTGGTGATTCAACCTACCAACCACTCCATGGTAGAAAGATATTGCAGTCTGCTCCCATAAAGATTATAGTCTAGAAAACACTATGGGACAGTTCTACTCTGTCTTACAGGGTCATTATGAGTGGGAATCAACTGAATGGCATGCAACAACAACAATAGCAAGTAATATCCTAAAAGTTTTCATATTATGGCACACCTAGAAAATGATATTTTTTGAGTGGCAATCGCGGAGAGTAATTGACAAGGCTCTTCATGGGAAAAAAAGACCTACCAAGCTTCCTAAGGGTTGAGGAGGATCAATATCTGGGCATACTGGAAACTCATTTCATGAACACCAGTGTGTCTACCATATACTAGCTGGGAATCTCTTGCTAATGCACTGGACTATCCTGGTTTTCTTATGAAAATGACAAAATAGGTATATCACCAGGAATTAATAAAGGAAACACAAAAGAAACAGTTGCAGTTATATCTTATATCCCTCCTGAATCACTGTGACCATCATTTTCTACCTTGGGAAGAAGATAAGATTAAATCTATCAAGAGAGGAGGAAAAACCAAAAGAGTTATGAATTATCTGTGTCTCACTCATACTACTTTTTTTAAAAACTTTTATTTTAGTTATTTATATACTTGTCTTATTCTCTCACTAGAGATAAAATCCTTCAGTGCCACATCCATTTATGAGGTAAATTAGCATCCACTACATATACTATAGGCTTAATAAATGTAAAGAGAAAGGAAGGGTAGCTGGAAGAGAGAACAGAAATAGGAGAAGAAGATTAATAAAAAGTAAAAGGAAACTGAATAAGAGAAAGAAAAGGAAGGAGAGATGAATTCAGTTTTCTAGCTTTGCATATGCTTGTCTTAACACATACATTACAAAATTATATTGAGATCATCATCAGGCACCATGAATCCTATTTATTTAGAGACTTATTCTCATTTAAGAGAATGCTAGGAAAGTGGTAGAAGGACAATAGTTATTAGATAAAAGGAGTAAAAAATAAATGTAACAGAGAAAGAGGGTGATTTTTGACTCGTTTGATGTAAAAACTGTCTGTTTTGTGAAATGTAAGCCCACTGCCTATACCTAGACTTAGAAGTAGTTGAATTCACAGCTTTATAAACTTCTGTAAGTTGATGGTGAAACAGGTAGATTCAATACTTCTTCAAATTAATGGATACATTATGTGATGAGTTCTTACATTTTCTACAGTGAAGCTGTCACAGAAGATTTGTGTCAGTTCTCTGTTACTTAGTTCATGCAGCTAATCCATACTATTCAATATTGGTTTCATTTAAAAAGAGCTGATAGAGGCAGGGCCAAAATGCAGGAGTAGTCAGATGCTTCAGGTGGACCCTATTGCAACAAAGAACTGAAAAAACAAGTGAATTAATTATATGTGACAATCTAAGAGTCCTGAACATCTAAGGCAAAGTTGAGGAACTGGACTGAGTAGCAGGGGGAAGAAGAGACAGTTCAGAAGCAGTGACGAGTTGCCAGACCTGACCCAGCAAGAGCCTGAGCCCTTCAGGCCTGAGAAGCTCATGGATGAGCAGTGAGGTAGGCAAGCAGCAAAGCTCAGGAGGCGCTTTTTCTGCACTGGGAGAGACCCAGCACCAGAGACCCTACTTGGCAACCCAGAACCAGTGAGAAGGAGCCCTCAATCAGCAAAAGACGAGTACTTGCGTACAGCCTCCACAAAGATCAAAAATGCCCCCATTCACCTCTCTGCTCCCTGCTCCGCACTGGGTCCAGACAAGCTTCAGAAATTGCCGAGCCCACTGGGCCAGAAATGGGATCCATCACACGCCCAGAACCATTCTCCTTGCCTTGGAGAGTGAACAAATTAACAAACAGGAGAAAAAATAAAACGCCAGCTCCCCTAAGCCAAGAACCCAGGGTAGGCACAGCTCCTTTGCCTAGGCACAGGCATAAGGGATCCATGGACTTTGAGTGCCTTTGCCCCTGCAGAGACTTGTGTTGGTCCATTTCAACAGTGTAGGCTCTCATTACTGCAGTACAACAGGGTATATACCTGAAGTCTAACTTCAACTGTTTTAGCTGTGAAGTGGCAGGTTCTTGACATTTGACACTGCTCTGCCCTTTAAGCAGGGTCTTCACCTACCCACATCAGTGGCCTGAGGACTGGTGGCTCCACCCATGCCACCTAGCCACCTGCGATAGGGGCTCAAGAATAACAGGTGCCCTCTAGTCCTTACAGCCAACAGCAATGGGTGCACATAGTCCATCTGCAAAATCCACCCACCTATGTGCTGTAGGGAACAGGGACACACCTTCCTCCTGGACATGCAGGGGTGGCTGTCAGCCCCCAGCCTTGCTCAGAGTGTGTCCCCCTGCTTTAGCCAGATGCTTCTGCCTACACCAATCACCCATGCCTGTTTAGGACTGTAGATTAGAGCCTACACCAAGCACTTGGTGGCTATCTGTCTGGGCACCTGAGCTTAATTCATGCAGGAGGAGTGAGTGGACTCCTGAGCTCACATACCTAGTAACAGATCTAACAACCTGGTGACAGGACATTAGAGCTTTAAAGGTGCCAATAATCAAACTAGCTCATATGAGCAGCCTATTTGGGCATATCAAAACAAAACAAGAAGCTAAGACACAGTAAGAAAACATAAAAAAATAAATATAATAACTTATTGATGGGTCAGAAACAACAGTCAGCATCAAATCACATAAAGAGGCAATCCATGATGGCTTCAACCAGCTCCCAAAATAAAGAATCTAGAAACTTTCCAGAGGAGGAAAATTTCTTGGAATTAGCGGAGACAGAATACGAAAGATTAATATACAGAACTCTACAAGAAATTAGGAAGGAAATTAAGCAAAACGCAGAACACGCAATAGAGGACATTAAAAAGAAAAGAGCATAATGACAAGTTTAACAGGCTGTCAGAATCCATAGAGAGACAGCAATCAGAAATCCAGAAGATTAACAATAAAATTTCAGAATTAGAGAACTCAATAAATAGTCATAGGAGCAAAATTGAGGCAATGGAAGTCAGAATTAGTAAGACTGAAGATAAAGCACTTGACACCAACTTATCTGAGGAAAAATCAGATAAAAAGATTTTAAAAAAATGAAGAAACCCTAAGAATTATGTGAGACTCTATCAAGAGGAATAACCTACGAGTGATTAGAGTACCAGAACGGGGGGATAACAGAAAATACAGAGAGAATTGTTGAAGATTTGTTGGCAGAAAACTTCCCTGATAGCATGAAAGATGACAAGCTATCTATCCAAGATGCTCATCGAAGCCCACATAAGGTAGAGTCCAAAAGAAAGTCGCCAAGACATATTATAATCAAACTCACCAAAACCAATGATAAAGAAAGAATTTTAAGAGTGGCTAGGGATACATGAAAAGTCATCTACCAGGGAGACTCAATAAGAATAAACTTGGAGTACTCAGCAGAAACCATGCAGGCAAGAAGGCAATGGGATGACATATATAAAGCCTTGAAGGAAAAAACTGCCAGCCAACAATTATAAATACAGCAAAACTCTCTCTCAAATATGATGGTGAAATTAAAACATTTCCAGATAAACAGAAGTTTATGGAACTTGCAAAAACCAAACCAAAATTACAAAAAATACTAAAGGGAGTCCTCCAGTTAGAAAATCAGTAACATCAGATAACAACCCAAGACTAGAACACAGGACAGAGCAACCAGATATAAACCCAGATAGGGAAGTCACAAAAATAAATCAAAGTTAAAACACTGAAAATAGGGAAAGAGATGTCAATACGTAAAAGACGACAACATTAAAACAAAAAAGAGGGACTTAAAAAATGTAGACGTAGATTTTTCATATGCAGAGGAAGTGAAGATGCTATAAAGAAATAAAAGACTGATACAAACTTAGAAAAATAGGGGTAAATATTAAGGTAACCACAAAGGAAACTAGCAATCCTACAAGTCAAAATAAAAAACTAGAAAAATATAAAGACTCAGCAAACACAAAATCAACAACAATGAAAAAGATGAAAATAAAATACATAAAGAAAAATTACTCAGCAAAGAAAATTAAGTGGAATGAGAAACTGTGAACAACACACACACAAAAAAAGACATCAAAATGACAGCACTAAACTCATACCTATTAAAAATTATGCTGAATGTAAATGGACAAAGTGCAACAATAAAGAGACAGAGAGTGCCAGATTGGATAAAAAACCATGATCCATCTATATGCTTCCTACAAGAGACACACCTTAGACTTAAAGACACAAACAAACTAAACCTCAGGGGAAGGAAAAAAATATATCAAGCAAATAACACTCAGAAAAGAGCAGGAAGGGACTTCCAGCAAAATGGTGCTCTAAGGAGGAGCACCACACCATCCCTCGGTAGCAAAGGTCTGAAAAACTAAGCCAGAAAAAACAGCAATCTTGAAACCCTAAAACATCAAATGAAGAGATAAAGAACTCAGCCAAGCACCAATGGAGTGAGAAAACTGACAGAGACCGGTGAGGAGACATTCATGCAGAGGTCCCCTATCAGCTAACGCAGCGTGGATCTGCATCTTGTACTCCTATCAAAGAACAGAAAATAGGGGGTATGAGAAAGCAGCTTCAGGAGCTTCCAGTGAGAGACAGAACAATTGGTAATGTGCGATACACACTTTCCCACCCTGCGCTCTTCTTAACCCCCACTCAGCTTCCTCTGCTTCCCGCGGCCACAGTCTCTTGTCTGGGATAAACCGGCTCCTTGGATTCCACCCACATGCACTGGCTGGCTCTCTGAGTGCCATTTGTTGTTGCTTTTTTTTGGCTTCTTTTGATTTCTTCCTTACCTCTCACCACCTCTCCCTCCTTTTGCTCAAATACCTGTCTCCGTGCGCCATCTTTGCTTCTTCCTGAGGGGCTGCAGAGCTCCACTTGAGTGTGGAGCTGCTTCCCGGTCTGGGCTGTTGTGCTGGTGGGATCCCGGGGCTTTTGTTTGTTTGCATGTTTTGGGTCGTTTGTTAGTTTTCTTTTTAGTTTCTTGAACTGGGAGCCCATTCTGACTGTGCTGTGCTGCACGGCTTGGAGCCTAACCCCTTGGCTTGCACAGATGTGCAGAGGGATTTCTGAGGGCATTTCATTTTACGTGGGTTTTTTTTTTTTGTTTGTTTATTTCCGGTTTTTTGGAGGTCTTTTCTTGTTCTTTTTTTTTTTTTTTAAATCGGTTTTGTTTACTTTTCCCTCTTTTTCCCTTTTCATCTTTTTCATTACTCAGTTTCTCGTCTCTCTATACCTTCCTTCTCTTTCTGTTCCCTGAATACCTCTACACCTTCTAGCCAGGCTGTACTGCAACACCTGAGAACAACTCCCCCAGACCTCATAGCTGCATCGGTGGGGTCCCTGGGAGCTTTGCTGTTCTTTTTCCTTTCTTATTTTTATTTATTCATTCCTTTCTTCTTTTTTTCTTCTTCTTCCCCTTTTTGTTTTTCTCCATTTCATAGACACTCATCTCTCCACTCCAACGGCAAGCTCCCATAGCACTCTTTTTTGTTTGTATGTTTTTGACTCCTCTTCCTCTCTCCTCTTTCCCATATCCATCTTAGCTCCACACATAATAATCTCCCCCCTACATCCTGCCTACCTGCACTGTGCACTTAACATCACACCACCAAGCAGCACAGGCATGGCCTACTAGAACCTGCCTTGCACTGATTACCAACCTGCCCTGGTGGCTGTAGTAAGTGCCACAAACAACCCTTCCATGTAACTCCTGTTCAGCTAGACCTGCCCTGCTGTACCATATCTGAGTGACTCACCCTGACAATTGGAGAAGGAGGTGAAAAGTATCATGCCCACAGATGAGCAAACAATAACAAACACAGAGCCTGCCTGCTCAGACATAGCCAAATTAAAAAAAAAGGATGAAACAAACAAATCTACAATCAATAAATGAGAAAAATAACTACTGAATACCCCAAAGACAGCAGACAATATAAAAACATTTACAAAAACAGGACAGGACGGATCCAGTAGGCATCCAAAATAAAACACCAGATAACTTTCCAGTGGAAGAAAAGACACTAGAACTACCTGATAAGGAATTCAAATGTCTAATATTCAGAATTCTCCATGAGTTGAAGCAAAAAGCAGACAAAAATGAGGAAAAATAGACAAATTCATGGAAAATACAGACAAAAAATTGGAAGAATTCAGGAAAATAATGCAGGAACAAAATGCCAAAATAAATTCACAACTAGAAATTATACAAAAACAACAATTAGAAAACTAAAAATAAACAACAAGATTTCAGAAATGGAAAGTGTTATAGAAGCATTGTGGAGAAGATTTGAAGTAGTGGAAAACAGGATCAGTGGAATTGAAAACAAATGCTTGGATACAACTCTGAGGAAAACTCAGAAAAAAGACCAAGAAAAATGAAGAGAACTTGAGAATTATGTGAGATACAATCAAAAGCAAAAATTTGCAAGTGATTGGAGTTCCAGAACAGGGGGAGAAAACAGAAAACACAGAGGGGATCATTGAAGAACTGCTGACAGAAAACTTCCCCAATATCATGAAAGATGAAAAGCTGGCCATCCAAGAAGCTCAACAAACCCCATATAGTATAGACCCCAAAAGAAAATCACCAAGGCATATCTTAATCACACTTGCCAAAACCAAAAAAAGAATCCTGAGGGCAGCTCATGAAAAACAAGAAGTCACATACAGAGGAGAAACAGTAAGACTAAGCTCAGATTATTTGGTAAAAACCATGCAGGCAAGAAGGCAATGCGATGACATATATAAAACCTTGAAAGAAAAAAATTGCCAGCCAAGAATAATATATCCTACAAAACTCTCGTTAAAATATGATGGTGAAATTAGGACATTTCCAGATAAACAGAAATTAAGGGACTATGTAAAAACCAAATCAAACTTAAACAATTATTAAAGGGAGTTCTTCGATCAGAGAACAAACAACTTCAGCTCACTGGCAGAATCTAGGATGCAGGATTGTACCAGCCAGATACCAATCTAGGAAATGAACTCTCAAGGACTATCCAAAACCAAAAGAAATACAACAGGGAATCAGAGCAGTTAATCAGTAAATGACAACAACATCAGAACAATAAAAGAGGGAAGAAACACTGTAGGTATAGAGCCTTCAAATGGAGAGGAAGGCAAGACAATACCAAGTAATAATAGACAGCTTCAAACTTAGAAAGATAAGGGGAAATTTCGTGGTAAACAAAAAGAAAGTTAATAAACATACTCATAAAAATAAAGAGGAAAAACATAAAGTCTCAGCAAAAACAAACCTACAAAAACAAAGAAATGGAAAAAAAATCCACAAACAAAAGTAACTCAGCACAGGAGAGTAAGAATAACAAAGAAAAGGTCAGCAACCACAAAAAAAGCACTACAAAATGACAGCAAAAAACTCACATCTATCAATAATTACACTGCATGTAAATGGACTCAATGCATCCATAAAGAGATGGAGAGTGACAGAATAGATAAGAAAACAAGATTCATCAATATGCTGTCGACAAGAGACACACCTTAGAAACAAAGACATGAATTTATTAAAAGTCAAATGTTGGAAAAAAGTATATCAAGCAAACTGATACAAAAAAGAACAGGAATGGCAATACTAATCTCAGCTAAAATAGACTTTAAAACAAAATCCACCACAAAAGACAAAGTAGGACACAATATAATGATTAAGGGGTTGATTAATCATGAAGACATAACCATAATAAACATCTACACACCGAACAACAGGGTTAAAAACAAGAACAACAACAAAAAAAAACTCTAACAACACTGAAAAGAGAAATTGACAGTTCCACAATAACAGTAGGAGACATCAACACACCACTCTCAGTAAAGGACAGAACAACTAAAAAGAAACTGCAAAGGTACAGAAGACCTAAAGGGCACAATCAGCCAACTTGACCTCATAGACATATATAGAACACTTCATCCAACCGTTGTAAAGTACACATTCTTTTCCAATGCACATGGAACAATTTCCTGGAGAGACCACATCTTAGGCCACAAAGCAATCCTCAACAAGATCCAAAACGCTGAGATAATTAAAAGTATCTTCTCTGACCACAGTGCCATCCAGGTAGAAATTAACAACTGAAAGAGCCAGGAAAAAAAATCAATTACATGGAAACTGGATAATACCCTGCTTACACATCACTGGGTAATAGAAAAAGTCAGAGATGGAATCAAAACATTCCTAGAATCAAATGAGAATGAAAACACATCATACCAAAACCTTTGGGACACAGCAAATGCTGTCCTCAGAGGAAAATTTATAGCAATAGATGCACACATCAAAAAAGAAGAAAGGGACAAAATTAAAACATTAACTAAAAAACTCAAACAAATAGAAAGAGAAGAGCAAAAAAAGCCCACAGCCACTGGAAGAAAGGAGATAGTAAAGATCAGAGCAGAAATAAATGAAACAGAGAACAGAAATCAATAGAAACAATCAACAAACCCAAAAGTTGGTTCTTTGAAAAAATCAACAAAATCGACAAACAACTGGCCAGACTGATAATAGAAAAACAGGAGAGGACGCAAACAACCCAGATAAGAAATGAAATGGGTGACATTACAACAGACCCAACTTAAATAAAAAGGATCATAACAGAATATTAGGAAAAACTATACTCCAACAAATTTGAAAACCTAGAGGAAATGGATAAATTTCTAGAGACACACTACCTACACAAACTACAACAAAGTGACGTTGAAAATCTGAACAGACCCATAACAAGAGAAGAGACTGAAAAGGTAATAAAAAAAATCCCAACAAAAAAAAAACCTGGCCCAGATGACTTCACTGGAGAATTCTACAAAACATTTACAGAAGAGCTTGTACCAGTACTACTCAAGCTATTTCAGAGCATAGAAAAGGAAGAAACACTTCTGAATTCATTCTATGAAGCCAGCAAAATGCTGATACCAAACCCAGGCAAAGATACCACAAAGAAAGAAATTTACAGATCAATATCCTTCTTGAATATACATGCAAAACTTCTCAACAAAATTCTAGCCAATAGAATTCAACATCACATCAAAACAATAATACACCATGACCAAGGATTCATACCAGGTATGCAAGGATGGTTCAACATTAGAAAATCAATCAACATAATCCACCACATAAATAAAAGGAAAGAAAAGAATCATATGATCATCTCAATTGATGCAGAAAAGGCGTTCGACAAAGCCCAACACCTGTTCTGGTAAAAACTCTCAATCAAATAGGTATAGAAGGGAAATTTCTCAACATAATAAAGGGCATCTATGCAAAACCAACAGCCAACATCATTCTTAATGTAGAGAGGCTGAAAACATTCCCCTTGAAGACAGGAAAAAGACATGGATGCTCTTTATTACCACTCCTGTTTAACATTGTGCTGGAAGTTCTAGCTAGAGCAATAAGGTGAGAAAAAGAAATAAAGGGAATCCAAAATGGTAATGAAGAAGTTAAACTGTCCTCGTTTGCAGATGATATGACACTATACATAGAAAACCCAAAAATTTCATGAGCAAACTACTGGAACTAATAGAAAGATTCAGCAGAGTAGCAGGATACAAGATAAACATACAAAAATCAGCTGGATTTCTATACACCAATAAGGAGAAAGATGATAAGGAATTCAGGAAAACAATACCATTTATAATAGCCCCTAAAAAAAAAAATACTTAGGCATAACTCTAACCAGGGATGTAAAAGACCTATACAAAGAAAACTACAAAACACTAATGCATGAAACCCAAAGGGATCTACATAAACGGAAAACATACCATGTTCATGGATAGGTAGACTCAACATTGTGAAAATGACAAATCTACCCAAAGCACTTTACAAATACAACGCAATCCTGATCCAAATACCAAAAAAATTCTTCAAAGAGATGGAAAAACTAATCATTAACTTTATATGGAAAGGGAAAAGGCCCTGGAAAATTAAAGTACTATTGAAGAAGAAGAATAAGGTAGGAGGACTCAAACTACCTGACCTCAGAACCTACTATACAGCTACGGTAGTCAAAACAACCTGGTACTGGTACAACGACAAATACATGGACCAATGGAACAGAATTGAGAACCTGGATGTAAATGCATCCACCTATCTTCACCTGATCTTCAACAAGGGTCCAAAGTCCATCCAATGGCGAAAAGACAGTCTTTTTAACAAATAGTGCTGGCAAAACTGGATATCCATTTTGCAAAAAAATGAAACAGGACCCATACCTCATGCCATATACAAAAACTACTTCAAAATGGATCAAAGACCTGAATATAAAGCCCAGAATTATAAAGTTCATAGAAGAAAAAATAGGACAAATGCTACAGGCCTTAATACATGGCGTTAACAGGATACAAACCACAATCATCAACATACAAACCCCAAAAGATAAGCTAGATAACTGGGATCTTCCAAAAATCAAACACCTATGCTCTTCAAAAGACTTCACCAAAAAAATAAAAAGAGAACCTACAGACTGGGAAAAAATTCTTGGACAGTACAAGTCAGACAAAGGTCCAAGATCCATAAGCTACAAGAAAATCCAACACCTCTACAACAAAAAGACAAATAATCCTATTAAAAAATGGGCAAAGGAAATGAACAGACACTTCACCAAAGAAGACATTCAAGCAGCCAACAGACACGTGAGGAAATGCTTGCAATCACTAGCTATTAGAGAAATACAAATTAAAACCACAATGAGATACCACCTCACCCCAGCATTACTGGCACGAATCAAAAACACTGGAAATAGCAAATGTTGGAGGGGCTGCGGGGAGATCGGAACTCTTATGCACTGCTGGTGGGAATGCAAAATGATACAACCATTTTGGAAAATGATATGGTGCTTCTTTACAAAGCTAGAAGTAGACATACCATATGATCCAGCAATCCCACTGCTAGGAATATATCCTAGAGAATTAAGAGTTGTCACTCGAATAGATATATGCACACCTATGTTCATGGCAGCATTGTTCACAATAGCAAAAAGATGGAAAGAACCTAGATGCCCACCAACAGATAGATGGACAAACAAACTATGGTACATACACACAATGGAGTACTATGCAATGAGAAAGAACAATGATGAATCAGTGAAGCATCTCATAACATGGATGAAACTGTAGGACATTATGCTGAGTGAAATAAGTCAATCATAAAAGGACAAATATTTTCTGAGACCTCTACTTTAAAAACCTATGAAAAAGTTCACATACAAAAAGTAACAATCTTTGTTGGTTACCAGGGATGGGAGTGTTGAGGTGGGGGGAAATACTAATAGGCAATAGATAAGTGGTATCTTTGAGAAGGGTGAGATAGTACACAGTACTGGGGAAACCAGCACAGCTTGTACAGGAAAGGTCATGGAAGCTCCATAAACACATCCAAACTCCCTGAAGGACTGAACTGATGGGCGGAGGGCTGAGGGGAACATGGTCTCAGGGAACATCTAGCTCAATTGGCATAAAACAGTTTATAAAAGCAATGTTCTACATTCTACCTTGGTGAGTAGTGTCTGGGGTCTTAAAAGCCTGTGAGCAGCCATATAAGATATTCTACTGGTCTCATCCCTTTGGGAGCAAGGGAGAATGAAGAGAATGGGATAAAAGGGAAAGATTAGTCTGAAGGACTAATGAACTACAGCCTACCATGGCCTCCACCAGACCGAGTCCGGTACAGCTAGATGGTGCCCAGCTACCACCACTGACTGCTCTGACCAGGATCTCAACAGAGGGTTCTGGACAGAGCTGGAGAAGGATGTAGAGCATAATTCTAACTCACAAAAAAAAAAGACCAGGTTTACTGGCCTAAAGGAAACTGGAGAAACCCCGAGGGTATGGCCCCTAGACACTCTTTTAGCTCAGTGGTGAAGTCACTTCCGAGGTTCTCTGTTCAGCTGAGGAGTAGACAGCCCCATAAAACCAAATGGGATTAATGAGGCACAGCGGTCCAGGGACAAGGACTAGAAGGCAGAAGGGAACAGGAAAGCTATTGTAGGGAACCCAAGGTTGAGTAAAGATAGTGCTGATGTGTTGTGAGGTTGTTGAGCATCATCATAGGGCAACATGTGTACTAACTCTTTAATGAGAAACTATTTTGTTCTGTAAACCTTCATCTAAAGTGAGAATAGCAGCACAACTGGAAGAGCGTAGTTGATGTCACTAAACTGTGCATGTAGAAATTTTTGAAATGGTGTATCTTTGGCTATGTATATTTTCACCAAAAAATAAAAAAGAGTCAAGAAGGGAGAGGGCCTACATGTCATGGAGTTATTAACCAATGTCATAAAACAATATGTGTACTACTGTTTCTTGAGAAACTACCTATTCTGTAAGTCTTCACCTGAAGTACAATAAAAAAAAAATATATAGCAGGAGCTGCAATATTAATCTCTGACAAAATATACTTTAAAGTAAAATCCACCATGAAAGATAAGGAAAGATACTATATAATCATTAAAGCATCAAAACACCAGGAGGACATAACTATAATAAATATTTATGCACCCAACAACAGGGCTCCAAAATACATAAAACAAACTCTAACAACACTGAAAAGAGAGATGGACAGCTCCAGAATAGTAGTAGGATACTTCAACACACCATTTTTGGTGAAGGACAGAACATCCAGAAAGAAGCTCAACAAATACACGGAAGAGCTAAATGCTACAATCAAACAACTCAATCTCACATACATACATTGAACTCTCCACCCAACAACAGCCAAGTGTACTTTCTTTTCCAACGTGCATGAAACGTTCTCCAGAATATACCACATATTAGACCATAAAGCAAGCCTTAACAAAATCCAAAGCATTGAAATACTATAAAGGATCTTTTCGGACCCTAAAGCCATAAAAGTAGAAATCAACAAAAGGAAAATAATTAAACACTTGGAAATTGAACAATACCTTGCTCAAAAACTACTGGTTATAGAAGAAATTAAGGATGGAGTAAAGAAATTCATTGAATCAAACGAGAATGAAAACACATCTTACCAGAAGCTTTGGGACACAGCAAATCAGTGCTCAGAGGTCAGTGTATAGCAATAAATGCACACATCCCAAAAAAAAATGGGCCATAATCAAAACATTAACCCTACAATGAGAACAAATAGAAAGAGAACAGCATAAGAAGCCCTCAGGAGCCAGAAGAAAGGAAATACTAAGAATTAGAGCAGAATTAAATGAAACAGACAACAGAAAAACATTTGAAATAATTAACAAGACCAAAATCTGTTCTTTGAAAAGATCAACAGAACTGATAAACCATTGGCCAAACTAACAAAAGAAAAACAGGAGAGGAAGCACATAACCTGTATAAGAAATGAGATGGGTGATATCACAACAGACACAACTGATATTAGAAGAATCATAACAGAATACTGTGAAAGGTTGTACTCTAACAAATTTGAAAACCTAGAGGAAATGGACAAATTTCTAGAAACTCACTACCTACCTAAACTAACACAAACAGAGGTAGAACAACTAAATAAACCCATGACAAAAGAAAAGATTGAAAAGATAATTTAAAAAACTCCCAACAAAAAACAGCCTTGGCCCAGATGGCTTCACTGGAGAATTCTAGTAAACTTTTAGAGAAGAGTTAACACCACTGCTACTAAAGGTATTTCAGAGCATAGGAAAGGATGGAATTCTCCCAAACTCATTCTATGAAGCCAACATAACTTTGATACCAAAACCAGATAAAGACACCAAAAAAAGAAAAAGAAAATTACAGACCAGTATCCCTCATGAACACTGATGCAAAAATCCTCAACAAAATTCTAGCCAATAGAATTCAGCAACATATCAAAAAAAAAATAATTCATCATGATCAAGTGGGATTTATAGCAGGTATGCAGGGATGGTTCAACATTAGAAAAACAATCAATGTAATCCATCACATAAATAAAACAAAAGACAAGAACCATATGATCTTATGAATCGATGCAGAAAAGTCATTTGACAAAGTCCAACACCCATTCATGCTAAAAACACTCAACAGAATAGGAATAGAAGGGAAATTCCTCAATATAATTAAGGGCATTTATACAAAGCCAACAGGCAACAGCATCCTAAATGGAGAGACTTTGAAAGCATTCCCCTTGAAAACGGGAGCCAGACAAGGATGCCCTTTATCACCACTCTTATTTAACATTGTGCTGGAGGTCCTAGCCAGAGCAATTAGGCTAGAAAAAGAAATGAAGGGCATCCAAATTGTTAGGGAAGCAGTCAAAGTATCTCTATTTGTAGATGATATCACCTTATACATAGAAAACCCCAAAGAATCCACAACAAAACTACTGGAACTAGTAGAAGCTTTCAGCAAAGTTTAGGATACAAGATAAACATACAAAAATCAGCTGGATTTCTATACACCAATAGAGAGAACGATGAAAAGGAAATCAGGAAAACAATACCATTTAAAATAGCCCCTAAAAAAATCAAATACTTACGAATAAATCTAACCAGGGATGTAAAACACCTATACAATGAAAACTACAAGACACTACTGAGAGAAACCAAAAGAGACCTCCATAACTGGGAAATCATACCTTGCTCATGGATAGGAAGAGTCAACACTGTGAAAATGTCAAATCTACCCAAAGCAATCTACAGATACAATGCAATCCCAATCCGAATTCCAACAGCATTTTTTAATGAGATGGAGAAACAAATCACCAACTTCATATGGAAAGGGAAGAGGCCCCTAATAAGGAAAGCATTATTCAAGAAGAAGCACAAAGTGGGAGGCCTCACCCTACCTGATTTTAGAACCTATTATACTGCCACAGTAGTCAAAACAGCCTGGTACTGGTATAACAACAGATACATAGACCAATGGAACAGAATTGAGAATCCAGACATAAACTCATCCACCTATGAGCAGCTGATATTTGACAAAGGCCCAAAGTCCATTAACTGGGGGAAAGACAGTCACTTTAACAAATGGTGCTGGCATAACTGGATATCCACCTGCAAAAAATTGAAACAAGACCCATACCTCAGACCACGCACAAAAACTAACTTAAAATGGATCAAAGACTTAAATATAAAATCAAAAACAGTAAAGATCATGGAAGAAAAAATAGAGATGACGCTAGGAGCCCTAATACATGGCATAAACACAATATGAACCATAAGTTACAATGCACAAGCACTAGAAGAGAGACTAGATAACTGGCAGCTTCTAAAAATCAAACACACAGGCTCATGAAAAGCCTTCACCAAAAGAGTCAAAAGACAACCTTAGACTGGGAAAAAAATTTTGGCTACGACAAATCCAATCAACGTCTAATCTCTAAAATCTACAAGATACTGCAAAATCTCAACAACAAAAGACAAATAACCCAATTAAAAATACACCAAGGTTATGAACAGGCACTTTGCCAAAGAAGATATTCAGACGGCTAACAGACACATGAAGAAATACTCACCATCATTAGCCATTAGAGAAATGCATATCAAAACTACAATGAGATACCATCTCACCTCAACAAGGCTAGCATTAATCCAAAAAGCACAAAATGATAAATGCTGGAGAGGTTGTGGAGAACCAGAACACTTATACACTGTTGATGGGAATTTAAAATGGTACAACCACTTTGGAAATCAATTTGGCACTTCCTTAAAAAGCTAGAAATAGAAGTACCATATGATCCAGCTATCCTGCTCCTTGGATTATATCCTAGAGAAATAAGAACCATCAGAGGAATAGATATAGGCACATCCATATTCATTGCAGCACTGTTCACAGTAGCAAAAAGTTGGATACAACCTAGGTGCCCATCAATGGACAAATGGATGAACAAATAATGGTATATCCACACAATGGAATACTACGCAACTATAAAGAACAAAGATGAAGCCATGAAACATCTTATAACATGGAGGAATCTGGAGGGCATTATGTTGAGTGACTTTAGTCAGTCACAGGAGGACAAATACTGTATAAGATCACTATCATAAGAACTCAAGAAAAGTTTTAAACACAGAAGACAACATTCTTTGATGGTTAAGAGGGTGAGGAGGGACAGTGAGGGGTATTCACTAACTAGGTAGTAGACAAGTACTATCTTTGGTGAAGGGAAGGACAGCACACACTACACAACTGAAGTCAGCACAACTGAACTAAACCAAAGCTAAGAAGTTTCCTGAATACAATCAAACAGTTTGAGGGACAGAGTAGCAGGGGTATGGATCTGGGGACCATGCTTTCAGGGGACATCTAGGTCAATTGGTATAACAAAGCTTTTTAAGAAAATGTTCTGCTTCCTACTTTGGTTGGTGGTGTCTGGGGTCTTAAATGTTTGCAAGAGGTCATCTAAGATGCATCAATTGTTCCCAACCACCTGAAGTAAAGGAGAATGAAGAACACCAAAGACATAAGGAAAGTATTAGCCCAAGAGACAGAAAAGGGCCATATAAACCAGAGACTGAGACCAGAAGAACTAGATGGTGCCCGGCTACCACCAATCACCACCCTGAAAGGGAACACAACAGACAGTCCCTGATGGAGCAGGGGACAGGTGGGTTACAGACTCAAATTCTAGTAAGAAGACCAGACTTAATGGTCTGATTAAGTCTGGAGGAACCCTGGAAAGCATGGCCCCCAGATTCTCTATCAGCCTAGAAGTAAAATAATTTCCGAGGCCAACTCTTCAGACAGGGATTAGACTGGACTGTGGGACATAAAGGGGTACTCGTGAGGAATGTGCCTCTTAGCTCAAGTAGATACAAGAGACTAAATGGGCAGCTTCTGTCTGGAGGTGAGATGGAACAGCAGAGAGGGTTAGGACATGAGGAATCAGGGATATAAAGGAGGAGTGTGCTGTCACAGTATGGGGAGAGCAATTAGGGTCACATAACAATGTATGTATAAATTTTTTTATGGGAGACTAACTCGAAATGTAAACTTCATCTAAACTACAACGATAAAAAAAGGGTTAAAAAATAAATAAAGATCCAACAGTCTGACACATGGAACCTTAAACCAGAGGCTGGCAGTTGGCTGCCCTAGGACTGTAGGCAGCCCGCTGATATGTTTGGTTTGGGCTTTAAGAAAATGTAATTCATGGCCACGATTTAAAAACCAGGAGTTCTTAAGTGAAAATCTGAATTTCTGGCTTCTGTTGAGAAATTCAGGCTGGCAACCTCGGGCCTGCATTCTTCTGTGCCCTCAGCCAGTCAGAGGAGCTGAGAAACAGCTTCCAGCTTTGGCCAGAGCAATGCCCACCCCGTGGTCCTCCCCAGCCAGCCTCATGCTCCCATTTATGTCTGTGAACCTCTCTCCTGTCCTGTCTGGGGACATCTGTGCTCCCCTCTCCGTGGCTGCTTCAGACTGATTATTGTTTGGCCTGGTGTGTGTTGGGGGAGCATGTTTAACAGCCTCTAGGACCCCTGGTGAGTCCCTGGGTGGTGCAAACAGTTAACATGCTCGACTGCTAACCGAAAGGTTGGAGGTGCAAGTCTACCCAGAGGTGACTCAGAAGAAAAGCCTAGAAATCTACTTCCAAAAATGAGTCATTGAAGATCCTATGGAACACAGTTCTATTCTGATACACATGGGGTCACCATGAGTTGGAATTAACTGGAAGGCAACCGGTAACTGGTAGAACCCCTGGGACCTGCTCTTCAAAGCCAGCGCCTCCTGTGACCAAGTGTGTCTCTATTCCCTTGGAGCCTGGCCTTTGCTGGGTGTTCACTTGCTGAGTGGTTTACTAAGACTAATCAGTTCACAACAGTTGTTTATTTAACCATCCTGTCCACCACTATCACCACTGATTCCCTAAAGAAAGATCCAGTTGCACACCTTGTTGTCTGTCTCAAGTGATGGAAACCCTCCATCTGGCAGCCCTCATCTGGTCCACCACAGACTTCCTGAGCTGCTCCTATTCACACATTGAGATGTCCTCTTCAGAGGCACCCAGAGGACGAGAGGGCCAGCTGACCATTTGCTGAGTGCTTTCTACATGCCAGAAACATGCTAGGTGCTTTTCCACTCATTATCTCAAGCACAGCTCCACATTGAAAAGCAGACAGTCATCCCCATTTTCTAGACAGAGAAACTGAGGCTCAGTGACCTGCCTGCCCAAAGTCACTCAGCTAACAAGCATTAAAACTGGAACTCAAGCTAGGGTTTTCTGACTCTAATCCTGGGCTATTTCCACTGCCCCCATTATTCAAAACGTGGGGCAAGAACACAATGAGGTGGGAGTGAGGGCAATGGTGGGCTGAAGACAGCTTGACATTGTGGACCCAGGCAGTGTGGGCAATGCCCTCTGGTGTTACTTAGCAGCTAGCTGGACTAGGTATCAAAAGGCTTTACTAGCCTTACAAAGATTAGACTGGACTATGGGACATAAAAGGATACTCATGAAGAGTGTGCTTCTTAACTCAAGTAGATATATGAGACTAAATGGGCAGCTCCTGTCCAGAGTCGAGAATTCAGAGAGGGTCAGGAGCTGGTTGAATGGACACGGGAAATCCGGGGTGGAAAGGAGGAGTGTGCTGTCACAGTATAGGGAGTGCAACAAGGGTCACATAACAATGTATGTATAAATTTTTGTATGAGAGACTAACTTGAATTGTAAACTTTCACTTAAAGCGCAAGGAAAAATTTTTTTAAAAATTAAAAAAATATATATAAAAAAAGTTGATAGATATCACACCAATGGCTTTCACATACAACAAGAAATGGAGGGAAATGACTTTTTCCTTGATTGCTAATGATAGTTTTGTAAGAAAAGTAGGAGAACCTGAATATATAACTGGGAGTTAGCTGTTTTTAATTCTTAGATTTTTTTCTAACTAACGTTTAATTAAGGTGGATAAAATTTATATAGGCATATTCATTGCATATAGAAATCACAGGTTTTGACTGCTTTATATTGATTTATTACCCTTTGGTTTAGTGTGCATATGCTCATGTAATTCCAAATGATGATTAATTCAGGTATATTTATTAAGAATTAAATCTTCCTTAGTTAATTCTTCTATATAAACCTCATTCTAATAAGTCATTTTATAAATTCAATACAGGAGTTCAATATATTTTTAAATAAAGCAGTTCTTTTGTATATCATGGATAATATTCTGACAGTTAGTGGCAATAAATTGTTGTAAATGAATCAGCCCCAGTAGGAATGCTAGAAAAGTCATATTCTTCCTTGAATAGATTTACCATAATTTAAAATATTTTGTGTTTTTTGTCATTCTTTAAACAGATTGGTCAGGCCATAGAAAAAATCAATATCCATTATAATTATTATTTACCAGAATCATCACTCATTCTCAGCTGGTAGGTACATGATGCAGGGCTAATAAGAGGATGAAAATTACTATTCAAGATTTATTAACAGGAAGAACTGAGTACTGAGTCTAAGAATGTGTAGTGGCAAAAACGTAAAAAGGTATTTACTATATTTTTACACAAATAATGCACACCTTCTATGTTGTCAACTGCACCCTCCCTCAGCAAGGTATTTTCGTAACCATCACTTTGCCATTTTTTTACATATTGCTAAAAAAAAATTTAGCATAGTGCTTATGAAAATACCTCACAGGAGGAAGGCATGGTTGGCAAACAAGCATCAAGGGTGGGCATTATTTGCATAAAAATACAGTAATGTGCTTTTTATGGTGATGCCTGGGTAAGAAAATGTTTATTGTAAGATTTGTGGAAGTCGGTCCCAAATGTCACAATATATACTTCCTTGATGTAATCATGGACTCAAGCAGGCATTTGAAAGTTTCATATAAACTCATATACTATACTTTTACATAAATAATGCTTACCTTCTGCTTTTGTTTGCCAATCATGCCCTCCCCCTACAAGGTATTTTCATGTGTGCTATGCTATCTTTTTTACTGCAACATGTAAACAAAAATGGCATAGCAGCGTTTATGAAAATATCTCGTGGGAGGAGGGTGTGGTTGACAAACAAACGTAAAATTCTATTTACATAAAAATACAGTATTTGGCAAATGGAGATGCACAGAAGCTTTGAAATAGTCCCAGACTTGGAGGAGCTCATTGATACTTGATGTCTGGCATATACTTATGAAGGAGCCCTGATGGTGCAGTGGTTAAGTGCTTGACTGCTAACTGAAAAAGTTGGTGGTTCAAATCCACCAGCTGCTGCATGGGAGAAAGATGTGGCAGTCTGCTTCCATAAAGTTTACAGTCTTGGAAACCTTATGGAGCAGTTCTATTCTGTTGAAATCAACTTGATGGCAACAGGCTGTTGGTTGGATATAACTACGAGAATATGACTAATTTTTCACTGGTTAAACCTTAACAATACTTTCCTCTAACGTTTTGAATCATAATTTTGAAACACAGTAATGAAACTGGGACGGATATTAATGTAAATAACTGTAATCAGGAATTTGGCATTTATGAACTCTGCAAAAATGACTCACTGTTGATTATCTAACACAATCTAAAGATACAGCCATGGTATAATGCTGCCCTTGAAGAGTTCAAAATAACCTTTCTGTGCTAAATATCTTCATTATGTATAGAATTAGAAAGCGTCTACTCTATCAAATATAGAACTTTTCTATCAAATTTTGGGTGGGGGTGTTGGCAGAAACTTGATAATATATTAAGGAAATAATACAGGAAGACATATAGATGTCAGCCAAATAAGTGGCAATAGTGAAAAATATTGTATAGGCACTTTCTTGGAATTGAGGCTCTAAATTCTGCATAGAAAGAAATACCACAGTGAGCGTAGGTGGCAATCATCAACATGCTAACAAGTAATAACCGCATGTTTGAGCAGGCTTTGTATATGATGATGCTATTGATCCACCACCTGTGGGCATGTACTTGGAGCTGTTTAAGCTGAAAGGGATGACGGATCTAGCTGATCTGCCTGGACTTCCTTATGAACAATAGCTCAAAACTGAGAAGCAGATTATTTTCTCTCATCAAATCCACAAGACCAGAACAGGCTAGTTGCAAAGGTCTGACTATACCAACTCTAATTTGTGTGTCTCCCTATACTTTGATAGGTAGCGGTTGTGCAGTAATAAGTGCTCATAATTTTAGATTGTATCTCCTAACTAAATTATAACTTATGTTGTAGAAAACATTTATTATACAAAGAAAAGTGGTTCAGTCTTATTGGTGAAATATTGCCCATTCAGACAGCTTAAAAAGTGTTATTCATTCAACATCCTGCTCCCCAACTCTTGTGGACTGACTATACATGTGTGTCCTACAAAAGTGATCACAGTGTCATCAAAAGGTGTGTGTTTTTAAGATGTTTATGTAAAGATTTTAGATGGTGGAATTACTCAACATGGCTCTGAATCCCAACATCACTGGGTCTCAGTTTTCTCATCAATACGGCAAGAATACTTGTGAGGATTATGTGATAATCTGACTCTGAGTAGGCACCAGAAAGTTTAGCTTATGTATTCGCCCATCCAGCAAGGATTTATTGAATGCAGACTCTCAGCCTGATGCAGGGGTTATTACTGTGAACAAGCTAGATATGGTTTCTGCTTTCTCTTGAAGCTTACATCCTAGTTCCCTTTACCCTGTCTCTCCATATTTCTTTTCCCTCTCCTAGTACTCAGTTCTGATAATCTATATGACAACAATGAGAAAATTATTCAGAAAGATCTCTCTCCAAATATAAGTCATGAAATTAAAAGCAAATGAATGGATGAAATATTTCCTCTGCTTAATCTGCTTTTGGCACTAAGTCCCTGTCACTGATAACGTAATGCGTGGATTTATTCTGTCTCCTAAATATGGTTTTGTAATCCTCTAAACATAGTCTAAATACCATGACATTTGTGGATTTCACAAAAGATTTTTACAACAGTTATGATAAAATAATTGTTAGAGAATAGGAAAAATGCTGTGAAATACTAGCTAGGATGTGATGCATGATATGTTTTTCTCTTTATCTTTCAAATATATTAAAATCAAATATAATAAAAAGTAATTCTAACATTGGTAATATGACAATGGAAAACTAACAAGCCAAACAAAACTTTTTCATGAATTTACTATGTTGTTTGCATATTAACTCAGTTAATTATCAGAGCAATTCTCTAAGGTAGGTATTACCAATTTGACATTTTACAGATGAGAAAAAGAAGGCACAGAAAGTTTAGATAACTTCCTCTCAGTCACTGATTTAGTAGCTGGCAAGGCCAAGATTCAAACAGAGGCTGTCAGTCTTTCAGAAAACATGTTTTTCTCTAGTAGGGTAGCTTTAGGAAAAAGAGCAATGCAGCAACACATTCAGGTATTATGTGCCAGATTCTATGTACCTATCCATACATTCTAACATATTCACACTTAGAAATAAGATTGGATGAGAGATGTAATTCTCTGCTTCAGGCTAGCCTGGGGTATTTGGCATTTCCTAGCCTACACTAAAGTGTGTGTAGATTCTTCATCGAAAGTCTTGATTTTGTCTTTTTCCTTATGTTATCTCTTCTAGATGTTGTCTCCTCATTCTAACCGTTGCCTTCTTTTCCCGCCATGTCCCTAAATTGTCAGCACTGCCCAGATGCTGATATTTGTTGGATCTATGCCATGATTGTTCTTCCGTTGTGCACAGCTTATTGAAGGCAACTGGCTTTCACTGACTCCAGCAACTTCTTCATTTCTAGTTACTGATTCTTCAGGTAATAGTGCTGATCTGGTCTCTTTTCTAATTAAAACCCTTTTGATTGGAAACACCAGGGGTTATATTAAAAAATCTTTTACTCACTCAATTCAAGAGAGTGCTTATTATGTAGGCTAAACCTAGGTTTAGCCTACAAAATAAAACCTTTATTAGTCTCTTAACTAGTTTCACATAGAAGAATGATTACTCTGATACATATTCAACTCATTACGTCTGAGAGTCATAGTTTCTCTAAGTCATGACATACCATATGTTACAGAATTAAACAATTCATACTTCTTTTTATGAAATCTAAACTTGGTTCTTCAAAATTGCTGTGATATGCTTGTTTCAGATGAAGTAAAAATTAAAGATGGGCTTTTGAACTTGGCACCACTGTATGCCAAAAATATTACAAATACTATCTGATTTAATATTCAAACAATTACCTGAATGATCTGAATTGTGACTGCTCCTGTGACCTGATTCCCTAAACTCGCTCCTTCTGGTTTCCTGAGGGGCAGCTATCCTGAACTCTTTCCATTGCATCAGATGTATCAATCATGTTCCCTATGCAGGGCCTTGTACTTGAGGTCCCCCAGAAATCATAGGGCTCTGTCCCTCATGTTATTCAATTCTCTTCCTAAGTGCCACCTCCTCACGAAGGATTTCTTTACCGTTCCATCTATAGCAGTGCCCAAAACTGTATCCCCTCACCCTACTTTTTCTTCAGGGCACTTGTCACTAACTAAGGTCATTCTATATTCTTTTTAAATTTCTTTGGACTTTGTATCCTCCATTAATGTGACAGCAGATCAGAGACACAGCAGATCTGCAGCCCAGCATTCTATCATCAACGCTTAGAATTGCATATGTCACAAAAGAAGCATCCAGGAGGCATTTTAAAAACCAGGAAAGCTGAGATTTAACAAGTTTAAGCAACTATTTCCAAGTCATAATCACTCCAAATCTAATCTCCCAGATCACAACTGTATCCAAAATATAGTTCAATCCTATTGTCAAAAATACATACAAGAATTTGTGTTAAGCATCTCATGAATTTGTATGCATTTTTGGTGGTCTACAAAATGTAGATGAGGACCTTCTTGCCCTCTATAGTAATTACACTTTCCTTGACTTTCTCTTTTGGGTGCTGCCATCTGACCTCTGCCATGCCAGGCAGAGTAGAGAGGAGGGGTTCAAGAAGATCAGACTTATCCACCCAAATATCAGGATCCCACTGTTTAACAGTGCATTCAATCTCATATGCAGTCTCATTTGAACTACCTAGTCTCATTTATAATTATATCCTGGAGGTCTGTTCAGCACAGTCTCCTGGGTGGTGCAAGTGGTTCGCAATTGGCTGCTAACTTAAAGGTTGGCGTGCTGAACCCACCTAGCAGCTCCACAGAATAAAGGCCTAACTGCTTTCATAAAGATTACAGCCAAGAAAAGCCTATAGTGCAGTTCTACTCTGTAACACATGAGGTCCTCAGGAGTGGGGGCTGACTCGAAGGCGGAAGCTAATCACAACAATCCTGTGGCTGCGGGAGATAAGAATCTCATAAACTCTTGCTCTTGATGCCTTCTGATTTTCAAATTCCACCCCCCCCCCCATAAGGTTTTCTTGATTGTACTCTTTACTGGAGGAGATTACCAGGCCTTTCTTCTGTGACACCACTGAGTGGGTTTAAACTTCCAACCTTTGGGTTAGTGATTGAGCACAAATCGTTTGCACTACCCAGGGACATTTTGCCCTTCGTAAGGGCTTTATGGAAACTCTGGTGGCTTAGTGGTTAAGGATTCAGTTGCTAACCAAAAGGTGGGCAGTTCAAATCCACCATGCGCTCCTTGGAAACCCTATGGGGCTTGTCCTATAAGGTTGCTGTGAACCAGAACCTACTCAATGGAAATGGGTGTGGTTTTTCTAAGGGCCTTATATTCTTCCCGGTTTGTTTCCTATCCTCTGTGGGTCCAGTCTGTCCTGCATATAGAGAATACACTTTGAGATATTTGACCGGGATGCTTTGTTTCTTATACCTTTCTACTTCATCATTTTGCATGATCTTCATGCTGGTGCCCCTTAATGAAAAACTTGAGCCCCTTAATGAAAATGTCTTGATTTGATAGTCGGCTAACCTGAATCAACCATTTTATTTTCTTAAAGCTTTCAACGCATTTAAGGCAGGTAACTCCAAGTCCTTGTATTTATCATCAACTCCATGACGTCCAAGTGTCATAGCTTCCACGTAAGCAAACACTTCACTTTCACCTGTACCTCATTCCAATCTGCCTTTGATGAAGATCTGAATAATTGTGATGCTACCGAATGCTAGAGACTAACAATACTCCATGTTCTGTCATCAATAGGGTCCTTAACAATATCTCACTAGTGAACAATCCAGTTCCAGAATTTCATTTTGTGGGCTTGTTTTCTTTTTCTTAAGTTATATGTATATTTTTTTATTGTACTTTAGGTGAAGGGTTACAGAACAAATAGTTTCTCATTAAACAGTCAGTACACATATTCTTTTATGACATTGGTTAACAACGCCACGACATGTCAACATGCTCCCTTGACTTTTTGTTTTTTTTTGTGAAAATATACATAGCCAAAAATACACCATTTCAAAAATTTTTACATGCACAGTTCAGTGACATGATTACGTTCTTCCAGTTGTACCGCTATTCTCACTTTAGATGAGGTTTATAGAACAAAATAGTTTCTCATTAAACAGTTAGTACAACCCCACTACATGTCAACACTGTCTTTACTCAACCTTGGGTTCCTTATCACTAGCTTTCCTGTCTCCCCCTACCTTCTAGTGCCTGTCCCTGGACTGCTGTGCCTCCTTAGTCCCGTTTTGTTTTATGGGGCTGACCAATCCCCAGCTGAATGGTGAACCTCTGAGGTGACTTCACCACTGAGGTAAAAGTCTGTCAGGGGGCCATACTCTCGAGGTTTCTCCAGTCATTTTCAGGCCAGTGAATCTGGTCTTTTTTTTGTGTGCATTAGAATTTTGTTCTACATCCTTCTCCAGCTCTGTCCAGAACCCTCTGTTGTGATCCTGGTCAGAGCAGTCAGTGGTGGTAGCCGGGCACCATCTAGCTGTACTGGACTCAGTCTGGTGGAGGCCTTGGTAGCTGTGGTCCATTAGTCCTTCGGACTAATCTTTTCCTTGTATCCTGTTCTCTTCACTCTCCCTTGTTCCCAAAGGGATGAAACCAGTAGAGTATCTTAGATGGCTGCTCACAGGCTTTTAAGACCCCAGACGCTACTCACCAAGGTAGAATGTAGCACATTGTCTTTATAAACTGTGTTATGCCAATTGAGCTAGATGTTCCCCAAGACGATGGTCCCCACAGCCCTCCGCCCAGCAATTCAGTCCCTTGTGGGCTTGTTTTCTATCTTATTTGATACCTTTCTGCTATCAAGTGTGTTACTCTGGGCTCCCTATAGAAAGTAAAACTGGAGAAAAGGGCTTGCATGATGCAATTTATTTTGACTAGCGACCTCAAAGAATAGGAATGGAGGTTTTCAGAGACTAAAAAACAGAGAAGGAGGGTTATTGAGTGGGGCTTCATTCCCCTGTGAATTTCCATGAAACTGTTCAGAATGCATCTCAAAAGTGTCCACCTGAAGGATGAAAAGGATATGAATTTATTCACTTGTTTCCATCACCAGCTGGGGAGGGCAAACCCATAGGGTGTCATTTTCCCCACATTTCTGAGTTGCACATGAGACCTGTGAGTGCCGAGCAGCCTCCCAGAGGTATTCCACACCGTGGAGTCAGAAAAGCCCTGGTAAAGGAAGTGAAAGAGTTGCAGATCGTGCCTGAGATGAGATCCTACAGAAGTGAAACTGGGAATCATATTTTCTCTGTTTCAGAACTTTATTGGTATGGCTCTTTTGTCTTCTAGTACTGTATATTACTGTTGAGAAAGAGGAGGGCAGCCAGATATTTCCAACTTCTATGTAATTCATTCGTGCATCCAGACAATAGAAGAAGTCTGTCTTTATCTTTGAATTTTGAATATCATTACCTTTCCGGGAACATAATGGACTTTTTTTTATTTACACTTTCTACTTTTTCTTAATTTCAATATGCTTTTTATAAATTAGAGTTGTTTTGATAGTTTTGATTTGTCCTCCAGGCTAGCAAACAAATTACCATTAAGTGAAATTAAATTATTTTCTGTCTTCTTTTATTTATTACCTGCTCTCAGAGTGTTTTATTCTCATTGGATGCTCTGTATTCACAGTAATTACCTCAAGCCTTTCCTCTATGTTGCTTTTTGGTTTATAACCATGATCATTCTCTTTCTTTTGTTTTTAATTTTGTTTATTCTTACTATGAAATATTCTTTTCATTACATTTTTTGGTCTATTCATGTTACTTTAGGCTTTTGTTCTGTTGAATTCATGGCCTCCTGAGATTTTCAATAGGTCAGGTGTGGGGGAATTTTGTTTCTTGTGTTACTTTTTCCTTCACCATAGGTTATGTTTTCTTCTTTGACACATATATAGTCTGAGTTTCTATGTCATGATTTTTTATCCTATTCAAAAAGTAGGCAATAATAGCACAAAAAACATCCATCATTTCCACTCACATTTCATGAGCAAAAACTAATTACATAAGCGTACTAGCAGGGAAATATTGTCCTCAGCTGGGCAGCTACATCTCAGCCGCAATTGTATACGTGGAATGAGATAATGCACTTTGGTGGAATCCAGCCACTTCTGTCAGAGTTCAGGGAGAAAATGTTTGGGAGGAAGGTGTGAACGTAGCAGGGGATAAGGGTGGGATTAAGAACGGGGATGGGTGTGAGCAACAGCAACAAGTGGATTTCATTGGAGATTTTCCTTCTGATTGTTCCCTCTTACAGATTTTCTGTTTACCTTTCGCTCTTCTATATCCTCCTTTATTTCTAGATTTTAAGTAGAGGAAGGTTTTTGTGACCATTTTACCAGCATGCTTTCAAACTAGAAAGGAAAAAAAAAAAGAGCATATATACAATATATGTATGTATTTGTTTCAGCGAATATACTGAGATACAAAGGTGAGCAGGGGCAGAGTAAAACAGTGGTGTTGCTACTATTTGTGGAATCCATGGAGAGGCCCTGCTGAGATGCATTTAAGAGAAACCCCTGAAGGGAATATAACTGTTTGCAGCCTTCAGCTGCCACATCTTAGGATCCATAGCAAGGTTCACCCCAAGACATGCTTCCCCTGGGCTGCTCCAGCAATTGATTGAGCACAGTGAGGGTATTAAGTTATACATGAATTTAATATGTGTGTAGTTTTGCCTGACTACCACCATGGTCAATGAAAAGAAGAGTTTCATCACAAGGATCCCTCATGTTACCCTTTTATAGCCACAGCTGCTTTCCTCCCTCTTGCATTCATAACCCTTGTCCACTCATTTGCTTTCATCTCTATAATATTGTCATTTCAAGAAGCTATATAAATGTATTCATATAAAAGATTGACTTTTTTTACTCAGCATAATTTCCTTGGGTGGCCTCGTGGTGAAGTGGTTAAAGAACTTGGCTGCTAACAGAAAGGTCAGCAGTTCGAATCCATCAGCCACTCCTTAGAAACCCTATGGGACAGTTCTGCTGTCCTATAGGGTCGCTATGAGTTGGAACTGACTAGATGGCAACAGTTTCTTTTTTTTTTTTTTAAATTCCCTAGGGTCCAAGATGTTGCATAGTAGTTTACGCCTCTTTGTTGTTGAGTAGTATTCCATGCTATGAACGTGCTAAGGTTTGTTTAACCATTCATTTGTTGAAGGATACTTAAGTTGTTTCCAGTTTAGGGGTATTATGAATACAGCTGCTATGAACATTTGTGTATAGGAATTTATGTGAACATAAGTTTTTATATCTCTGGGATAAATGTTCAAGAGTGCAATTGCTGAGTTGTATGATAAATGCATGTTTAGCTTTGTAAGAAACTGCCATACACTTTTCCAGAGTAGCTGCACCATTTTATACTCCCACCAGAAATTTATGAGTATTCCAGTTTCTCTGTATCCTTGCCAGCATCAAGTATTGTCACTATATTTTTTTTTCATTTTAACCATTTTGATAGGTGTGAAGTGAGATCACATTGTAGGTTTATTTTGCATTTTCTTAATAGCTAACGAATATCTTTTCATGGCTTATTTGTCATATTTATGTCCTCTTCAGTGAAATATCTGCATGTCTTTTGTCCATTTTCTAATTGGATTTTTTTTAACTGAAATTTGAAAGTTTTTTATGTACTCTAGGTACCAGTCTTTGTCAGATATGTCATTTTGTAAATAACTTTTCCCAGTTGTAGTTTCTCTTTTTATTCTCTCAGCAGGGTCTTTGCAAAGCAAAAGTTTTCAGTTTTGAAGTGGACCAGTTTATCTTTTTTTCTTTTGTAAATCATTTTCTGTTTATTTTCAGTTGGAGGATTGAAATGAGCCAATTTGTTTAGAGATGAGTTAGTAAAATGGGAGACATTGACTCTACAGGAGCAAGAGGAGATTCCAGAGGGTAATCCTTGGGGAGGGAGGCAAATTCAGGTCTAGAATACAATTAAGGATTGACCTTTGACAGGTGAAATAAAACTTTGAGAAATCAACATTAGAGAAGGCAGATAGTTGTTGGTTGCAGGAGAGGACAAATTGAAAAAAACATATAATTCTATCGTCATTACTCTTTTTGAGTTAAAAGATTTGTTCTTGACCTGAGAAAAATAAGGGAGGGCATTTTAAAGTATGATACGGCTCTAACTGTATAGTGAAATAATTCTATGAAAGTGCCATTTAAGGAGGTTGCGAAGTAGGAAAGTTCCCACTGGTAGTCTGTTTTATTGGATTCCTTTGGGAATTCCTGGATGGAGTAACTGTTTACCAGGCTCATCTGCTAAAAAAGGTTGGAAGTTCGAGTCCCCCTACAGGTGCCTTGGAAGAAAAACCTAGTGACCTATTTCTGAAAAATCGACATTGAGAATCCTATGGAACAGAGTTTTACTCTGGCACACAGGGTCTCCATGAGTTGAAGTAGACGGGACTGCAATTTTATTTTATTTTTTTTTTTAGTTAGACTACTGTAGAGAATAAAAAATAAATAATTTTAATACCTAGTAAGGGAGTCTTGTAGTCCTCAGTTCTGCACAGACCCTATCAGTTCTTTCTCTTACGTCTTGTTCTTGTATAATAGAATTTGAAACCCCTACTTGAGACCATGAACATATTGTGGCTTCAATGGCTGGCAGCTCTTGGGGCCTTAGAACCTTAGGGGTTCTCTCTTCTTGACACTATGGTCAACTGAAGCAAGAGTTGTCACTTTGACAAGCTAGTTAGGTATGTGAGGTTTAGGTATCTTGTTCTGACCCAGTTCTGACTGACTACAAATATTGTGGTTCTTTCTAATATTTCCACCTCACCAACTGTTGCTCATAGAATGCATTATTGTTGTACTGGTTATTTTAAGTAGAGCGCATTTGTGTTTAACATTTCAAGCTGTTGTATATATATTTTTGTCACCAAATTTGTTCACTAACAATAGAGCATTTATTGTTTATTAGATAGTAGGGTATACATCCTAACTGCCTGAACAAAGCCAGTATCCACGTTCTTCTTGATATCCAAACTGGTGCAAAAATAGTAAAGTGGCAGATGGGGATTTTTGTAGCCCTGTGACTGAAGAATGAGTCAAGAAAGCATTTGTCAGAAACTTTCAGTCTTTGATGCAAAGGAGATTAACTGGGCAAAGCACGTCTTCAATGTTCTGAGTAACTTTGAAAAATGTATTTTTTCCAAAGCAGCACATATCAACCCTGAAGGTCTCAAAAAAAATTTTAGAATTTTGCCCTGCTGAATTCCATTTACAATATTTATTTTTGGAAATACAAGGGGATAATTATTTCTGTAAATACCTCAAATATAATCATAAGTAACAGCAAGAATTGACTTGGCTTTTACAGAAAAATAATTCCAAGGCAAGTATTTGAAAACATATTTTCAGCTTTGAGTTGATAATATCAGAATCAGAAATTACAATGCATTTTATATGAACTAGTTTAACACTGGGGAATTCTTAACATTACAGGGTGATGAGTTAAACAAAAGAGACCAAAAATTTTCAGTTTCAAGTCAGAAATTGAATTTAATAGAATTTTAGCTTAGTATGTTTTCTGTGCTCAACAATGCAAGAATTTTAAAAGTGCTTTAAAAACATATAGTGATGTTTGCATTTCAAGACACACAAGAAAGTATTTTAACTCTTTACTCAATCTGTAATGTATTTAGTCATTTATTAAGTACTTACCATTTTCCTTGTTGATGTATAAGCAGTTTACCTGTTGGGAGAAATGTAAAGACGTAACCTAGAAAAACCTAAAAGAGCTAAATGATTCTATTCCAAAGAGAATCATAAGTTTCTACCTCATTAATAGTAATCAATAATAGAAATATAAATGTCGATTTTTTTTTTGTTTTTAGTTTGGAAAACAGCATTTTGTTTGTTGATTTATTCATCACTGTTCATTATTTTATATGTACACATTTCATGTGTACACAAACATGCATCAGTAGAAGTTAGTGTTAGATTGATTTGGCTAGTAGCAGTAGATCTACAGCTGTTGCTTGTAGTTTCCTTCCAGTATGTTTGTTGTTTCTTCCAGTAGATTGTCCCCTTCCCTCTTTCCTGGCCATCACAATCCCACTGTCTACCATCCTTTAAGGGCTCTCCCACTACAATTCTCAGCCAACATGTTTACAACTACAACTCTTACTGCCTTCCAAACTCATTCAGCACCTAAAGTATTACAAAATTTGTTATTTTGGTGAACATTTTGCATATCAAAATTATATTGTAACACTTTAAATAAAGAAATCATGTCAGAATAAAAATATAATTTTTTTTCAAGTAAAAACTATTCTATTTTTACTTAAAGAGCTTTCAATTCCTTTCAGATTGTGGAGATAACAGAGTACATACATATTTGTTCATTTATTCAGTCCATAAATATTTATTTAGCACAGATCATGTGATAAACACTGTCATAGATATTTGTGATACAGTATTCTCCTTAGTGCTTAATATGTTACCTTGCATACATTAAGTTCTTAATAAACATATAAATAATAAAAAACAATTTCATTGACAATGACAATATTAAATTGCTACCAAAGATGAGTTAGATAGCTGCTCCATTTAATTTGAATTTTCTCACCATAAAGGCAAGTTTTTAACATAATAATCCAGTTGGTATATACGCCATTAAGAAGAGCATGACTCTTAAACACAGAAAAAAAATCTTTGATGGTTACCAGGGATGGGAGGGGGAGGGAAGGAAAATTATCAAATAGATAGAAGACACATATTAATATTGGTGAAGGGTAAATCAATACACAGTATGGGGAAGTCAGCGAAACATGACCAAGGCAAAGGAGGACACTGAGAAGAATGCAAGAACAAAGGGCAACAACAGTAATTACTATAGCATAGGCAATCCTGCAACAATAGTATTACCAAACAATAATTTATGAATGGATACATAGGTAGATAGGCATGCAAAGAGGGTATAAGGGAACATAACCACTGTAGATACAGGTTTGGTGGTGGATAGTTCTACATACATAACTGTAGATGCTGCTTATATATTAATAGACGATGGAGCACACAAGGGCCATAGTCAGGACAACTTCTTAGACTAACCAAACACCTCGTGGGACAAAATTCCTAGGCTTGAAAGTGAAGGACCATAGGCTCAGGGACATCTACCTCAATTGGCACAACATAGTTCATAAAGACAAACTTCTGCATCCTACTTTGGTGAGTAGCATCTGGGGTCTTAAAAACTTGCGAATGGCCATCTAAGATACTGCTATTGGCTTCTTATCATCCAGAGCAAAGGAGAGTGAAGAAAACCAAAGACTCAGGGTGCAATTAGTCCAAAAGATGAATGGGCCACATGAACCACAGCCTACATGACCCTGAGACCAGAAGAACTAGATGGCGCCAGTTTACTACTACCAACCGCTCTAAGATCACAACAGAAGGTCCTGGACAAAGCAGAAGAAAAATTGTAGAATAAAAACTAAGATTTACAAAAGAGATCAGATTTATTGGTCTGACAAAGACTGGAGGAACCCTGAGACTATGGCCCTAAGACACCCTTCTGAACTGGAACTGAAGCCATTCCCAGAGACCACTTTTCAGCAAAACCATAGACAGATCCATAAAATAAACAATAACATCTGTGAGGAATGTCCTTCTTAGAACCAAGAAATATACGAGATCAAAAGGACAACATTTGCCCAAAAGCAAAGATGAAAAGGCAGAAAGGGGCAAAAAATCAGGACAAAAGGAAACTGGGAACCTAGGGCAGAAATGGGGAGAGTGCTGACACATTATGAGGAATGAAACCAATGTCATGGATCACTTTACGTACAAACTATTGAATGGAGAATTAATTTGTTCTGTAAACTTTCACCTAATGCACAACAACAACAACAACAAAAGACCATGACTCATTTGTGGGAGAATATATTACTTTCTTAGAGTATATTGAGAGGAATAAGAATTTTTTTTTTATATATTTTATTGTACTTCAGGTGAAGGCTTACAGAACAAATAATTTCTCATGAAATAGTAGTACACATGTTGTTTTATGACATTGGTTAACAATCCCACAACATGTCAATCCTCTAACTTCTCAACCTTTTTTTTTGGTGAAACTACACATAGCCAAAGATACACCATTTTAAAAATTTCTACATGCACAGTTCAGTGACATTGACTACGCTCTTCCAATTGTGCTGTTATTCTCACTTAAGATGAAGGCTTACAGAACAAAATAGTTTCTCATTTAACAGTTACTACAAATGTTGCCCTATCATAATGGTTAACAAACTCACAACACATCAACAATATCCTTACTCAACCTTGGGTTCCCTAACACCAGCTTCCTTGTCCCCTTCTGCCTTCTGGCACTTGTCACTGGACTCCTGTACCTTGTTAGTCTCATTTGGTTTTACGGGCCTGTCCACTCCCAGGCTGAACAGTGAACCTTGGAGGTAACTTCACCACTGAGCTAAAAGGGTGTCTGGGGGCCATACTCTGGAGGTTTCTCCAGTCTCCTTTAGGCCAGTAAATCTGGTCCTTTTTTTGTGAGTTAGAATTATGTTCTACATCCTTTTCCAGCTCTGTCCAGAACCCTCTGCTGTGATCCGGGTCAGAGCAGTCAGTGGTGGTAGCCGGGCACCATCTAGCTGTACTGGACTCAGTGTGGTGGAGGCCTTGGTAGCTGTGGACAATTAGTCCTTTTGGACTAATCTTTTCCTTGTATCCTGTTCTCTTCATTTTCCCTTGCTCCCGAAGGGATGACACCAGTGGAGTATCTTAGATGGCCGCTCACAGGCTTTTAAGACCCCAGACGCTACTCACCAAGGTAGAATGTAGAGCATTGTCCTTATAAGCTGGGTCATGCCAATTGAGCTAGATGTTCCCTGAGACCATGGTCCCCAGAGCCCTCCGCCCAACAATTCAGTCCCTCGGGGAGTTTGGATGTGTCTATGGGGCTTCCATGACCTTTCCTTGTACAGGTTGTGCTAGTTTCCCCTGTATTGTGTACTGTCTCACCCTTCACCCAAGATACCACTTATCTATTGCCTATTTAGTATTTCCCCCCCACCCCTCCCATCCCTGGTAACCAACAAAGATTGTTACATTTTGTGTGTGAACTTTTTCATGGGTTTTTACATTAGAGGTCTCATACAATATTTGTCCTTTTGTGATTGACTTACTTCACTCAGCATAATGTCCTCCAGTTTCATCCATGTTATGAGATGCTTCACAGATTCATTGTTGTTCTTTCTTGTTGCATAGTACTCCATTGTGTGTATGTACCATAGTTTGTTTATCCATTCATCTGTTGATGGGCATCTAGGTTGTTTCCATCGTTTTGCTATTGTGAACAATGCTGCCATGAATATAGGTGTGCATATGTCTATTCGAGTGACGACTCTTACTACTCTAGGATATATTCCTAGGAGTGAGATTGCTGGATCGAATGGTATGTCTATTTCTAGCATTCTGAGGAAGTGCCATATCATTTTCCAAAATGGTTGTATCATTTTGCATTCCTACCAGCAGTGCATAAGAGTTCCCATCTCCCCGCAGTCCCTCCAACATTTGTTATTTCCAGTGTTTTTGATTCATTCCAGTAATGCTGGGGTGAGATGGTATCTCATTGTGGTTTTAATTTGCATTTTTCTAATGGCTAGTGATCGCGAGCATTTCCTCATGTGTCTGTTGGCCATTTGGATGTCTTCTTTGGAGAAGTGTCTGTTCATTTCCTTTGCCCATTTTTTAATAGGATTATTTGTCTTTTTGTTGTAGAGGTGTTGAATTTTCTTGTAGATTATGGAGATTAGACCTTTGTCTGACTTGTACTGTCCAAAATTTTCTCCCAGTCTGTAGGTTCTCTTTTTACTCTTTTTGTGAAGTTTTTTGAAGAGCATAGGTGTTTGATTTTTAGAAGATCACAGTTATCTAGCTTATCTGTTGGGGTTTGTGCATTGATGGTTATGGTTTGTATCCTGTTAATGACATGTATTAAGGCCTGTAGTGTTGGTCCTATTTTTTCTTCTATGAACTTTACACTTTTAGGCTTTATATTCAGGTCTTTTATTCATTTTGAAGTAGTTTTTCTATACCGTGTGAGGTATGGGTCCTGTTTCATTTTTTTGCAAATGGATATCCAGTTTTGCCAGCACCATTTGTTAAAAAGACTGTCTTTTCCCCATTTTGATGGACTTTGGGCCCTTGTCAAAGATCAGGTAACCGTAGGTGGATGGATTTACACCTGGGTTCTCAATTCTGTTCCGTTGGTCAATGTATCTGTCATTGTACCAGTACCAGGCTGTTTTGACTACTGTAGCTGTATAGTAGGTTCTGAAGTCAGGTAGTGTGAGTCTTCCAACTTTATTCTTTTTCTTCAGTAGTACTTTGCTTATTCAGGGATTCTTCCCTTTCCATATAAAGTTAATGATTAGTTTTTCCATCTCTTTGAAGAACGTTGCTGGTATTTGGATCAGGATTGCGTTGTATTTGTAAATTGCTTTAGGTAGAATTGACATTTTCACAATGTTGAGTCTGCCTATCCATGAGCATGGTATGTTTTTCCATTTATGTAGATCCCTTTGGGTATCACGCAGTAGTGTTTTGTAGTTTTCTTTGTAAAGGTCTTTTACATCCCTGGTCAGATTTATTCCTAAGTATTTTATCTTTTTAGGTGCTATTGAAAATGGTATTGTTTTCCTGATTTCCTTTTCATCGTTTTCCTTACTGGTGTATGGGAATCCAACTGATTTTTGAATGTTTATCTTGTATCCTGCTACTCTGCTGAATCTTTCTATTAGTTCCAGTAGATTTCTCGTGGAGTCTTTAGGGTTTTCTGTGTATAGTATCATATCGTCTGCAAACAGGGAGAGTTTAACTTCTTCATTACCAATTTGGATGCCCTTTATTTCTTTTACTTGCCTTATTGCTCTAGCTAGAACTTCCAGCACAATGTTAAATAGGAGTGGTGATAAAGGGTATCCTTGTCTTGTTCCTGTTTTCAAGGGGAATGTTTTCACCTCTCTCCATTAAGAATGATGTTGGCCATTGGTTTTGCATAGATGCCCTTTATTATGTGGAGAAATTTCCCTTCTATACCTATTTGATTGAGAGTTTTTATCAGGAATGGGTGTTGGACTTTGTCAAATGCCTTTTCTGCATCAATTGAGATGATCATGTGATTCTTTTCTTTCCTTTTATTTATGTGGTGGATTATGCTGATTGATTTTCTAATGTTGAACCATCCTTGCAGAGCTGGTATGAATCCTATTGGTTCGTGGTGTATTTTTTTTTGATATGATGCTGAATTATATTGGCTAGAATTTTGTTCAGAATTTTTGCATCTATATTCATGAGACATATTGGTCTGTAATTTTCTTTTTTTGTGACGTCTTTGCCTGGTTTTGGTATCAGCATTATGCTGGCTTCATAGAATGAATTTGGAAGTGTTGCTTCCTCTTCTATGCTCTGAAATAGCTTGAGTAGTACTGGTACAAACTCTTCTGTAAATGTTTTGTAGAATTCTCCAGTGAAGTAATCTGAGCCAGGGCTTTTTTTGGTTGGGAGTTTTTTTTATTACCTTTTCAATCTCTTCTCTTGTTATGGGTCTGTTCAGATTTTCAACGTCACTTTGTTGAAGTTTGGGTAGGCCGTGTGTTTCTAGAAATTTATCCATTTCCTCTAGGTTTTCAAATTTGTTGGAGTATAGTTTTTCATAATATTCCATTATAATCCTTTTTATTTCAGTTGGGTCTGTTGCAATGTCCCCGTTTCATTTCTTATTTGGGTGATTTTGTCCTCTCCTGTTCTTTTGTCAGTCTGATCAGTGGTTTGTCAATTTTGTCGATTCTTTCAAAGAACCACCTTTTGGTTTTGTTGATTGTTTCTATTGTTTTTCTGTTCTCTATTTCATTTATTTCTGCTGTGCTCTTTACTATTTCCTTTCTTCCAGTGACTGTGGGCTTTTTTTGTTGTTCTCTTACTATTTGTTTGAGTTCTGTAGTTAATGTTTTGATTTTGTCCCTTTCTTCTTTTTTGATATGTGCATATATTGCTATAAATTGTCCTCTGAGGACTGCCTTTGCTGTGTCCCAAAGGTTTTGGTATGATGTGTTTTCATTCTCCTTTGATTCTAGGAATTTTTTGATTCCATCTCTGATTTCTTCTATTACCCACTGATGTGTAACGAGGGTATTATTCAGTTTCCATGTAGTTGATCTTTTTACCTTGCTCTTTCTATTGTTAATTTCTACCTTGATGGCATTGTGGTCAGAGAAGATACTTTGAAGTATCTCAACGTTTTGGATCTTGTTGAGGATTGCTCTGTGGCCTAAGATGTGGTCTATTATGGAGAACGTTTCATGTGCATTGGAAAAGAATGTGTATTTGCAGCAGTTGGGTGGAGTGTTCTATATATGTCTATGAGGTCAAGTTGGCTGATTGTGCCCTTTAGGTCTTCTGTATCTTTGCTGAGTTTCTTCTTAGTTCTGTCCTTTAGTGAGAGTGGTGTGTTGAAGTCTTCTACTATTATTGTGGAACTGTCCATTTCTCTTTTCAGTGTTGTCAGAGTTTGTTTTATGTATTTTGGAGCCCTGTCATTGGGTGCGTAGATGTTTATTATGGTTATGTCTTCAAGATGGATCATCTCCGTAATCATTTTATAGTGTCCTTCTTTGTCTTTTATGGTAGATTTTGTTTTAAAGTCTATTTTATCTGAGATTAGAATTGCCACTCCTGCTCTTTTTTGGTAGTTGTTAGGTTGATATATTTTTTTCCAACCTTTGACTCTTAATAAATTCACATCTTTGTTTCTAAGGTGTTTCTCTTGTAGACAGCATATTGATGGATCCTGTTTTCTTATCCATTCTGTGACTCTCCATCTCTTTATGGGTGCATTGTGTCCATTTACATTCAGTGTAATTATTGATAGATTTGAGTTTGTTGCTGTCATTTTGTAGTGCTTTTTTTGTGGTGCTGAAGTTTTCCTTGTTCTTCTTACTCTCTTGTGCTGAGTTACTTTTGTTTGTGGATTTTTTTTTCATTTCTTTTGTTTTGTAGGTTTTGTTTTTGCCAAGACTTTATGTTTCTCATCTTTATTTTTATGAGTTGGTTTGTTAACTTTCTTTGTGGTTACCATGAATTTTACCCTTATCTTTCTAAGTTTGAAGCAGTCTACCATTGCTTGGTATCACCTTGCCTTCCTCTCTATTAGAAGGTTCTATACCTATGCTGTTTATTCCCTCTTTCATTGTTTTGATGTTGTTGTCATCCATCGATTGACTGCTCTGATTCCCTGTTGTATTTCTTTTGGTTTTGAATAGTCCCTGAGAGTTCATTTCCTAGATTGGTATCTGGCTCGTACAATCCTGTGTCCTAGGTTCTGCCTGTGGGCTGAAGCTGTTTGTCCTCAGATTGAAGAACTCCTTTTAATAATTCTTGTAAGTTTGGTTTGACTTTTACATATTCCCTTCGTTTCTGTTTATCAGGAAATGACCTAATTTCACCATAAAATTTGAACGAGAGTTTTGCAGGATATATTATTCTTGGCTGACAATTTTTTTCTTTCAAGATTTTATATATGTCATCCCATTGCCTTCTTGCCTGCATGCTTTCTTCCGAATAATCTGAGCTTAGTCTTATTGTTTCTCCTCTGTATGTGACTTCTTGTTTTTCACGAGCTGCTCTCAGGATTCTTTGTTTGTCTTTGGTTTTTGTGAGTGTGAATGTGATATGCCTTGGTGATTTTCTTTTGCGGTCTCTTCTATATGGGGTTCGTTGATCTTCTTGGATGGCCAGCTTTTCATCTTTCATGATATTGGGGAAGTTTTCTGTCAGCAGTTCCTCAATGATCCTCTCTCTGTTTTCTGTTTTCTCCCCCTGTTCTGGAATGCCAATCACTGGTAAATTTTTGCTTTTAATTGTGTCCCACATAACTCTCTGGGTCTCTTCATTTTTCTTTGTTCTTTTTTCTGAGTTTTCCTGAAACAGAGTTGTATCCAAGTATTTGTTTTCAGTTCCACTGATCCTGTCTTCCACCATTTCAAATCTGCTCCTCAGCCTTTCTATGACACTGTCCCTTTCTGAAATCTTGTTGTTTATCTTTTGGATTTCTAATTGTTGTTTTTGTATAATTTCTAGTTGTGAATTTATTTTGGTATTTTGTTCCTGCATCATCTTCCTGAATTCTTCCAATTTTTTGTCTGTATTTTCCATGAATTTGTCTAGTTTTCCCTCATGTCTGTCAGCTTTTTGCCTCAGTTCTTGGAAAATTCTGAGTATTAGAGATTTAAATTCCCTGTCAGGTACTTCTAGTGCATTTTCTTCCACAGCAGAGTCATCTGGTGTTTTAATTTGGACGCCTACTGGAACCATCCTGTCCTGTTTTTGTAAATGTTTTGATATTGTCTGCTGTTTTTGGGGCATTCATTAGTTATTTTTGTCATTTATTGATTGTAGATTTGTTTGTTTTGTCCCTTCTTAAAAAAAAAAAATTTCACTATGTCTGAGCAGGTGGACTATGTGTTCTTTGTTGCTTGCTCGTCTGTGCGCTCAATATTTTTGCCTCCTTCTGCAACTGGCAGGGTCAGTCATTCAGATATGGTACAGTAGGGCAGGTGTAGCTGAAGAGGAGTAGCTGAAGAGGTGTAGCTGAAGAGGACGGGTTGTTTGTGGCACTTACTACAGCCACCAGGGCAGGTCAGTAATCAGTGCTGGGCAGATTCCAGTAGGCCATGCCTGTACTGCTTGGTGGTGTGATGTCAAGTGGACAGTGCAGGTAAGCAGGATGCAGCGGGTAGATTGTTATGTGTGGATCTAAGATGGATATGGGAGGGAGGAGAGAGGAACAGGAGTCAAAAAACATACAAACAAACAAAAAAGAATGCTAGGGGAGCTTGCCTTTGGAATGGAGAGATGAGAAACTATGAATTGGAGAAAAACAGAAAGGGGAATTGGAAGAAAAGAAAAGAATGAATAAATAAAAATCAGAAAGGTTAAAGAACCACAAAGTTCCAGGGATCCCACCGATGCAGCTATGAGGTCTGGGGAAGTCACTCTCAGGTGTCGCAGTACAGCCTGGCTAGAAGCTGTAGAGGTATACAACTCCTGGTATTCAGGGATCAGAAAGAGAAGGAAGATATAGAGAGACAAGAAACTGAACAATGAGGAAATACAAAAAGGGAAAAAGAGGGAAAAGAAAACAAAACAAATTAAAAAAAAAAAAGAAAGCCCCCCCTTCCCAAAAAAACAGAAAAAAACAAAAAGAAAACCAACGAACAAAGAAATGTCCTCAGGGATCCCTCTGCACATCTGTGGAAGCTGAAGGGGAGTTCTTTGCCACGCAGCTCAGCCTGGTTAGAAAGGGCTCCCAACTCAAGAAAAGGAAAAGAAAGCAAACAAATAATTCAAAACGAACAAACGAACAAAAGCCCTGGGATCCCACCAGCATGGTAGCCAAGACCAGGAAGCAGCTCCACACTCGAATGGAGCTCCGCAGCCCCTTAGGAAAAAGCAAAGATGGCGCATGGAGCCAGGCACTCGAGTGAAAGGAGGGGGAGGCGGTGAGAGGCAAGCAAGAAATCCAAAGAAGCAGGAAAAAAAAAAAAAAAAAAAAGCAACACCAGCAGCCAACAAATGGTCCTCAGATAGCCACCTAGCGTGGGCTGGTGTTTCTGGACAAGAGACTGTGTTTGCGAGACACAGAGGAGGCCAAGTGGGGGTGAAGAAGGGTAGAGAGTGGGAAAGCATATATCACAAATTGCAGGCACTCTGGAGACCCTCAGGAAGAAGCAAAGATGGCGCACAGAGCCAGGCACTTGAGTGAAAGGAGGGGGAGGTGGCGAGAGGCAAGTGAGAAATCAAAATAAACAGAAACAAAAAGCAACACTAGCAGCCAACAAATGGCACCCAGAGAGCCACCCACTTGTGTGTGTGGAATCCAAGCAGCTGGCACTTCCCAGTCAAGTGACCGTGGCCGCGGGAAGCAGAGGCAAAGAGTTGTGGGGGGTGGGAAAGTGCACACAGCAAATTACCAGTCGTTTTGTCTCCCACTGGATGCTCCATGAGGCTGCTTTCTCGTACCCCCATTTGCTGGTCTCCGATAGGAGTCCAAGATGGTGGATCCGCACTGTGTTATCTGGTAGGGAATCTCTGCATGAATTTCTCCTCGCTCTCCATTCTCTGTCAGTTTTCTCACTCCATTTGGTGCTTGGCTGAGTTCTTTATCTCTTCATTTGATGTTTTAGGGTTTCAGGATTGTTGTATTCTCTGTTTGGCTTAGTTTTTCGGGTCTTTGCTGTGGAGGGACGGCGTGGTGCTTCTGCCTAGAGCGCCATTTTGCCAGAATGCCAGGAATAAGAATTTTTTTTGAGGCATAAGTTTGAAGAGTCTATGTGATTGTTCTTTGGAAAAGCTAGCTATTACTTTGAGGGTCTGAGAAAGAAAGATAGAAGAGATGGTAAGTACATAAAGGACGTATAGAAAAGAACAAAATTGATAAAGCTAAGAGTTAACACAGTGATTGACACAGTGACTGTGACAATGAGCTCAAGCATAATGACAATTGTGAGGATGGTGCAGGACTGGGCAGTTTTTCCTGCTGTTGTACGTAGGGTCACTATGAGTTGGAACTGAAACGATGGCACCTAACAACAACAATAAGACCAAAAACAAGGAGTTAGCAAATATTTCTCAGCTCCTGCCAAGGATCTTGTATCCTCAAACATGTCTCTACACCATGTCCCTTTATTCCTGTAATAAACTTGATCCAAGAGACTAGGGGATGGTAGAAAGACCTCATATCCTCCATTGGAGCCCTGGTGGCATAGTGGTTAAGAGCTTGTCTACTACTCAAAAAGTTGGCAGTTTGAATCCACCAGCCACTCCTTGCAAACCCTAGGGGGCAGTTCTACTCTATTCTATAGGGTCGCTGAGTTGGAATCCACTTGACAGCAAAGGATTTTTTATCCTCCATTATTTCTCTGAACATCAGACGGAGGTATCCCAGCATATAATGAAAATAAAATGCAATAGAAATAATACAGAGATGATTACAAACTTATAAATCTCACTTAAGGTACACATGTTTATTTAAAAATATTTTTATCGAAACTCAACTTAACAATTTATAGAGGAAATCATTTTATTTTTACTGTGCAGCCTTATTGTGAAGAAATGTCTTATACACGGATTTCACTTAAAGAAAAGAAGAAGAAGACTTCTGGACAATATGGCACTATAGAAAGAAGCACCATGCTGTCGCTCCACAGGAAAGATCCGAAAAACTAAGTCAAACAGAGTCAGACTTCAATCCTGAAAAGCTAAACATCAAATGAAGAGATAAACAGCTCAGCCAAGCACTGAATGGAATAAGAAACTTACCCAGAACAGAGAGCTAGGAGAGATACATGCAGAGGTCCCCTATCAGCTACCACAGCACAGATCCACCGTCTTGGACTCCTATCAGAGATCAGTGAACAAAGGGTATGAGAAAGCAGCTTCATGGATCTTCTAGCAGGAGACAGAACAACTGGTAACCAGCTATATATGCTTTCCAACCCCTTACCCTTCTTCACCCCACTCGGCTTCCTCTGCTTCCTGCAGCCAAAGTCTCTTGGCCAGAAAGCACCAGCTTCACCCTGGTGTTACTTGGATTCCACCTGCCTTCACTGGCCGGCTCCCTGAGTGCCATTTGTTGGCCGCTGGTGTTGCTTTTTTCCACTTCATTAGATTTCTTCCTTACCTCTCACCACCTTCCCCCTCTTTCTCTCAAATACATGGCTCTGTGTGCCATCTTTGCTTCTTCCTGAAAAACTGTGAAACACTGCTCCACTGTGAAACTTCTTCCCAGCCCATGCCGTCACACTGGTGGGACCCCCAGGCTTTTGTTTGTTTGTTTTGATTTGTTATGTTTCAATTTGTTTGTTTTATTTTTCTTTTCTTGGGTTGGGAGCGCCTTCTAGCTGGGCAGTACCACTTGGCTTGGAAGCTACTCCCTTACTCTGCCCAGACTCACAGTGATATCCCTGAGGGCATTTCTTTTTCCTTTCTTTCTTTCTTTTTTCTTTTTTGTTTTTATGTTTTCTTTTCTTCTCTCTCTTTTTCCCTTTTTGTCTTTCTTCATTTCCAGTTTCTCATATCTCTATATTTAGCTTCTCTTCTCGTCTCCTGAATACCTAGCACTGTGTGACACCTCTACCTCTATTTCTTCTAGCCAGGCTGCATTTCACAGCCTGCAAGCAACTTCCCCAGTCCTAGCAGATGCACTGGTGGGATCCCTGGGGACTTTTCTTTCTTTTTTTTTCCTCTATTTTTTATTTCTTCATGTTTTTCTTTTACGCATTCTTTTCATTTAAGTTTTTCTCCATTTCTCAGTTTCTCATCTCTCCACTCCAATAACAAGCTCCTTTAGCACTCTTTTTTGTTTGTGTGTATGTTTTTGGCTCCTGTTCATCTCTCCTCCCTCTCTTCTTTGTCATAATCATCTTAGCTCCACAATCACAATCTCCACCCTCCTTCCTGCCTACCTGCACCATGATCTGAACATCATACCCCCAAGCAGCACAAGTGTGGCCTACTGGAACCTGCCTTGCACTGATTCTGGGCCACACTGTCAACCCTGGTAAGTGCCACAAAAAACCCATCCCAGTGACTCCCCTTCAGCTGGACCTGCCCTGCTGAACCATACCTGAGTGACTGACCCTGCCCAGTGAAGAAAGAGGTGAAAAGTATCATTCCCACAGATGAGCAAAAAACAAAGAACACACAGGTCGCCTGCTCAGGCATAAACAAGTAAAAAAAAAAAGCCGGAAGAAACAAACAAATCTACAATCAATAAATGAGGAAAGTAACTACAGAGTGCCCTGAAGACAGCAGACAATATCAAACCATATACAAACATAGGACAGGATGGTTCTAGTAGGTTTCCAGAATAAAACACTAGATGACATTCCAGTAGAAGAAAAGGCACTACAACTACCTGATAGGGAATTCAAATCTCTAATATTCAGAATTATCCAAGAGTTGAAGTAAAAAGCAGACAAAAATAGGAAAAAATAGACAAATTCATGGAAAAGGCAGACAAATTCATGGAAAATATAGACAAAAAATGGGAGAATTCAAGAAAATAATACAGGAACAAACTGCTAAAATAAATTCGCAACTAGAAATCTTACAAAAACAACAATTAGAAATCCAAAACATAAACAACAAGATTTCAGAAATGGAAAGTTTCATAGAAGGGCTGAGGAGCAGGTTTGAAATGATGGAAAATAGGATCAGTGAAATTGAAGACAAACACTTGGATACAGCTCTGAGGAAAACTCAGAAAAAAGAAAGAAGAAAAATGAAGAAACCCTGAGAATTAGGTGGGATACAAAGAAAAGCAAAAAATCTGTGAGTGATCAGAGTTCCAGAACAGGGGGAGAAAACAGAAAACACAGAAAGAATTATGGAAAAACTGCTGACAGAAAACTTCCCCAATATCATGAAACATAAAAAGCTGACCATCCAAGAAGGTCAATGAACCCCATACAGGATTGAACCCAAAAGAAAATTACCAAGGCATATCATAATCACACTCACCAAAACCATAGACAAACAAAGAATCCTGAGAGCAGCTAGAGAAAAAAGTCACATAAAGAGGAGAAACAGTAGACTAAGCTCTGATTATTTGGCAGAAACCATGCAGGCAAGAAGGCAATGAGATGACATATGTAGAACCTAGAAAGAAAAAGATTCTCAGCCAAGAATAATACATCCTGCAAAACTCTCGTTCAAATATGATGGTAAATTAGGTCATTTCCAGATAAATGGAAATTAAGAAACTATGTAAAAACTAAATCAAATTACAAGACTTATTAAAGGGAGCTCTTCAATCTGAGAACAAACAACATCAGACCACAGGCTGAATCTAGGACACAGGATTGTACTAGCCAGATACCAACGTAGGAAATGAACTCTTAAGGACTATTCAAAACCAAAAGAATTACAACAGGGAACCAGAGAGATTAATCTGTAAATGAAACAGCATCAGAACAATAAAAGAGGGAATAAAAAGTATAGGTATAGAATCTTCTAATGGAGAGGAAGGCAAGGTAATACCAAGTAATAATAGATTGGTTCAAACCTAGGAAGATCATGGAAAATTTCAAGGTAACCACAAAGAAAGTTAACAAACCTACTCATCAAAATAAAGAAGAAAAACGTAAAGTTTCAGTAAAAACAAAACCTATGAAAAGAAAAAGAAAACACAAACAAAAAGAATTCAGCACAAGAGAGTAAGTGGAACAAAGAAAATGTTAGCACCACAAAAAAAAAGCACTACAAAATGACAGCAATAATTCACACCTATCAATAATTAAACTGAATGTAAATGGTCTAAATGTACCCACAAAGAAACAGAGAGTGAGAGAATGGATAAAAAAACAGGATCCATTAATACACTGTCTATAAGAGACACACCTTAGAAACAAAGACATAAATTTATTAAAAATCAAAGGATGGAAAAAAATATATCAAGCAAACAGGTACCAAAAAAGAGCAGGAGTGGCAATACTAATCTCAGATAAAATAGACTTTAAAACAAAATCCACCATAAAAGACAAAGAAGGGCACTATATCATGAATAAGGGGACAATCAATCATGAAGACATAACCATAATAAACATCTACGCACCCAATGACAGGGTTCCAAAACAACAACAAAAAAAACTCTAACAACACTGAAAGGAGAAATTGCCAGTTCCACAATAATAGTAGAAGACTTCAACACACCACTCTCAGTAAAGGACAGAACATCTAAAAAGAAACTCAGCAAAGATATAGAAGACCTAAAGGGCACAATCAGCCAACTTGACCCTATAGACATATATAAAACACTCCACCCTACAGCTGCAAAGTACACATTCTTTTCCAATGCACATGGAATGTTCTCCGGAATAGACCACATCTTAGGCCACAGAGCAATCCTCAACAAGATCCAAAACACTGAGATAACACAAAGTATCCTCTCTGACCACAAAATTATCAAGGTAAAAATTAACAACAGGAAGACCAAGGGAAAAAAATTAATTATATAGAAACTGAATAACACCTTGCTTACGTACCACTGGGTAATAGAAGAAATCAGAGCTGAAATCAAAAAATTCCTAGAATCAAACGAGAATGAAAACACATCATACCAAAATCTTTGGGACACAGCAAACACAGCAAAGGCAGTCCTCAGAGGACAATTTATACCAATAGATGCACACATCAAAAAACAAGAAAGGGACAAAACCAAAACATTAACAACAGAACTCGAACAAATAGAAAGAGAACAGTAAAAAAAAGCCCACGGCTACCAGAAGAAAGGAAATAATAAAGATCAGAGCAGAAATAAATGAAATAGAGAATAGAAAAACAATCGAAAGACTCAACAAAACCAAAAGTTGGGTCTTTGAAAGGATCAACAAAAATGACAAACCACTGGCCAGACTGACAAAAGAAAAACAGGAGAGGACGTGAATAACCCAAATAAGAAATGAAATGTGGGACGTTACAACAGACCCAACTGAAATAAAAAGGATTATAACAGAGAATTGTGGAAAAACTATACTGCAACAAATTTGAAAACCTAGAGGAAATGGATACATTTCTGGAAACACACTATCTACCGAAACTACAACAAAGTGATGTTGAAAATCTGAACAGACCCATAACAACAGAAGAGATTGAAAAGGTAATAAAAAAAACTCCCAACAAAAAGAGTCCTGGCCAATATGGCTTCGCTGGAGAATTATATCAGTCATTCAGAAAAGAGTTTATACCAGTACTACTCGAAGTATTTCAGAACACAGAAAAGGAAGGGATACTTCTGAATTCATTTTAGGAAGCCAGCGTAACCCTGATATCAAAACCAGGCAAAGATGCCACCAAAAAAAAAAAAAAGAAAAAGAAAATTACAGACCAATAGATGCAAAAGTTCTCAATAAAATTCTAGCCAATAGAATTCAGCATCATATCAAAAAAATAATACACCATGACCAAGTAGGATTCGTACCAGATATACAAGGATGGTTCAATGTTAGAAAACCAATCAATGTAATGCACAACATAAATAAAATGAAAGAAAAGAATCACATGATCATCTCAATTGATGCTAAAAATGCATTTGACAAAGTCCAACACCCATTCCTAATAAAACCTCTAAAAAAATAGGTATAGAAGGGAAATTTCTCAACATAATAAAGGGAATCTATGCAAAACCAGTGGCTAACAGCTCTCTTATTGGAGAGAGGCTGAAAACATTCCCCATGAGAACAGGAACAAGACAAGGATGTCCTTTATCTCCACTCCTATTTAACACTGTGCTGGAAGTCCTAGCTAGAGCAATTAGGCAAGAAAAAGAAATAAAGAGCATCCAAACTGGTAATGAAGAAGTTAAACTACCCCTGTTTGTGGATGATATAATACTATACATAGAAAACCTTAAAGACTCAATGACAAAACTACTAGAACTATTGAAAGATTCAGCAGAGTAGCGGAATACAAGATAAACATACAAAAATCAGTTGGATTCTTATACACCAATAAAAAGAATGATGAAAAGGAAATCAAGAAAACAATACCATTTATAATAGCCCCTAAAAAAAAAATACTTAGGAATAAATCTAACCAGGGATGTAAAAGACCTATACAAAGAACACTACAAAACACTACTGCATGAAACCCAAAAGGATCTACATAAATGAAAAAACATACGATGCGCATGGATATATAGACTCAACATAGTGAAAATGACAATTCTACCCAAAGCAATTTACAAGTACGATGAAATCCCGAACCAAATACCAATGACATTCTTTAAAGAGATGGAAAAACTAATCATTAACTTTATATGGAAAAGGAAGAAGCCCTGGATAAGTAAAGCTCTACTGAAGAATAATAAAGCAGGAGGACTCACACTACCTGACCTCAGAACCTACTATACAGCTACGGTAGTCAAAACTGCCTGATACTGGTACAACGACAGATACATTGACTAATGGAACAGAATTGAGAACCCAGATGTAAATCCATCCACCTCAGTCACCTGATCTTCGACAAGGGCCCAAAGTCCATCAAATGGGGAAAAGACAGTCTTTTTAACAAATGGTGCTGGCAAAACTGGATGTCCATCTGCAAAAAAATGAAACAGGACCCATACATCACACCATACACAAAAACTAATTCAAAATGGATCAAAGACCTAAATATTAAGCCCAAAACTATAAAGTTCATAGAAGAAAAAATAGGGTCTACGCTAGAGACACTAAAGCAAGGCATTATTAGGATACAATCCATAACCAACAACACACAAACCCCAGAAGATAAGCTAAATAAATGGGATATTCTAAAAATTAATCATTTACGCTCATCAAACCCTTCACGAAAAGAGTAGAAAGAGAACCTACAGACTGGAAAATAATCTTTGGACATTGCAAGTCAGACAAAGGTCTAATCTCCAAAATCTACAAGAAAATCCAACACCTCTACAACAAAAAGACAAATAATCCAATTAAAAAAATGTGCAAAGGAAATGAATAGACACTTCACCAAAGAAGACATTCAGGTGGCCAACAGACACGTGAGGAAATGCTAACGATCACTAAACATTAGAGAAATGCGAGTTAAAACCACAGTGAGATACCATCTCACCCCGGCATTACTGGCAGGAATCAACCAATAGTTGTTGGAGAGGCTGCGGGGAGATCGGAACTCCTACGCACTGTTGTGGGAATGTAAAATGATACAACCATTTTGGAAAATGATATGGCGTTTCCTCAGAAAGCTACAAATAGACATACCATTCGATTCAGCAATCCCACTCCTAGGAATATATCCTAGAGGAATAAGAGTCGTCACCCGAATAGACATATGCACACCTATATTCATGGCAGCATGTTCACAATAGCAAAACGATGGAAACAACCTAGATGCCCATCAACAGATGAATGGATAAACAAACTATGGTACATACACACAATGGAGTACTATGCAACGAGAAAGAACAACAATGAATCTGTGAAGCATCTCATAACATGGATGAAACTGGAGGACATTATGCTGAGTGAGATAAGTCAATCACAAAAGGACAAATATTATATGAGACCTCTACTGTAAAAACTCATGCAAAAGTTTACACATAAAAAGAAACAATCTTTGTTGGTTATCAGGGATGGGAGGGGGTGGGTTTGGGGGGAAACTAAATAGACAATAGATAACTGGTAACTTTGGCGAAGGGTGAGACAGTACACAGTACTGGGGAAGCCAGAACAACTTGTACAAGGAAAGGTCATGGAAGCTCCATAGACACACCCAAACTCCCTGAGGGACTGAATTGCTGGGTGGAGGGCTGCAGGGATCATGGTCTCAGGGAACATCTAGCTCAATCGGCATAACACAGTTTATAAAGACAATGTTCTACATTCTACCTTGGTGAGTAGTGTCTGGGGTCTTAAAATTCTGTAAGCAGCCATCTAAGACACTCCACTGGTCTTACCCCTTTTGGAGCAAGGGAGAATGAAGAAAACAAGATACAATGAAAAGATTAATCCAAAGGACTAATGGACCACAGCTACCATGGCCTCCACCAGACTGAGTCCAGTACAGCTAGATGGTGCTTGGCTACCACCTCTGACTGCTGTGACTGGGATCACAATAGAAGGTCCTGGACAGAGCTGGTGTCATGGTTTGAATTATGACCCCCAAAAAATGTGTGTATCAATTTGGCTAGGCCATGATTCCTGGTACTGTTGATTTTCCTGTATGTTGTAAACCTGCCTCTATGATGTTAATGAGGGAGGATGGGTGGCAGTTGTGTTCATAAGGCAGGGCCTGATCTACAAGACTGGATTGTGTCCTGAGGCAATCTCTTGAGATATAAAAGACAGAAATGAGCAGTGAGACAGGGGGACCTCATACCATCAAGAAGAAAGCAGTGCTGGGAGTAGAGTGCGACCTTTGGACTGGGGTCCCTGCGCCGACCAGCTCCTAGTCCGGGGGAACACTAATGAGAAGGCTGACAGAGAGAAAAAGCCTTCCCCTGGAGCTGACACCCTGAATTTGGACTTTTAGCCTACTTTGACTGTGAGGAAATAACCTTCTCTTCATTAAAACCATAGACTGGTGGTGTTTTTGTTATGGCAGCACTAGATGACTAAGACAGCTGGTGAAGGATGTAGATCAAAATTCTAACTCACAAAGAAAGATAGATTTACTGGCCTGACAGACTGGAGAAACCTCTAGAGTATGGTCCCTGGACATTCTTTTAGCTCAGTAGTGAAGTCACTCCCAAGGTTCACCATTCAGCCAGGGATTGGACAGCCCCTTAAAACAAAATGAGACTAATGAGGCACAGGGGCAAGGACTAGAAGGCAAGAGGGGACAGGGAAGCTGGTGATAGGGAACCCAAGGTTGAGAACGGACAATGTTGACATGTCATGAGGTAGTCAACCATTCTCATAGGGCAATATGTGCACCAACTGTTTAATGAGAAACTATTTTTTCTGTAAACCTTCATCTAAGGTACAAAAAATAAAATTGTCTATGTGAGATCAAACTGAGAACAGCAGCTCAAAAGTTTTGATGGGAAGTCTAGAGGCAGTTGAAGATAATGGTGATGGAATAATCTGGAAAAGGTTAGTGAGAATAGCTGCACAACTGGAAGAATGTAATCAATGTCACAGAATTGTACACATAAAAATGTTTGAAATGGTATAACTTTGGCTATGTATGTTTACACCCAAAAAAAAGAGTCCTCCAAGGTCGAGAAGGGAGAATGTTGACATGTCTTGGGGTTGTTAACTAATTTCATAAGACAATATGGGTGCTGATTGTTTAATGAGAAACTATTTGGTCTATAAACCTTCATCTAAAGTATAATTTAAAAAATTTTTAAAAAAAAAGAAGACTGGAGAATGATCTATCCCATTTACCCAGCCCCGCTTTCTAGGTGGGTTTATTAATTCATCATTTGTTCTCAAATGTTGTTGAACATGGATGTTTCTGACACTATATTGGAACTGGGTATATAGTCTTTTCTCCCTGTACCCTATCTCTGGTTGTTTATCTATTCATTGTCCTCTAAAAACCTATCCAAAGCTAAAAACGACTCCTTAAAATATAATGTCACCTTAAACTTCTTGGAGTTCCAGTTGCACAAGCTGAAAACTCAAGCACTATCTTTAATTACTGATTCTCTCTTATATTCCATATTCAGTTTATACATCCTAAATATAACTCACATCTGTCCATTCCCTCCACCAACACTGCCAACACATAAATCCAAAGCACATTCTTGACACTTATGTACAACTATTATACTCTTTTTACTGCCACTCTTGTTTCTACCCAATCTATTTTTCACAAGGCAATTAGTCTTAAAAACAATAAATCTGATCATATTATTGCACTATTTAAAACCCAACACTATTTCTCTTTATAAACACACACAAGCACACACACACAAACCCGTTGTCTTCCAGTTGATTCTGACTTACAGCTTCTCTACAGACCAGAGCAGAACTGTCCCATAGGATTTCCAAGGCTGTAATTTTACAGAAGCCTATTGCTACATCTTTATCCCATAATTTACCATTATAATTCATATAAAACCTAAACTCTTTTTCATGGTATTCAAAGTGTTTATGGTCTGGTCCCTTCCTACATTTTTGTCTGCATCTTATTTCATTCTCTTCTTCCATGTCTATGCACCAGTCAAACATGTATTATTTTATTTCTTATGGCCTACCAAGTTCTTAGAGGAAAGAGGTCTTGTCTTATTTCTATTTATATATCCCACAGCATGTAGCAGAGTGTCTGGAACCCTGGAGAAACAGAAATAGTGTTTACTGAATGAGTTAATGGATGAATGAATGAATGTTCCTAAGTCAATACAAACAGAAGTTTGGACCTGAGCCCTCTTTTGTTATAGTCTCTATAGATAATTAAAATCTGTACATAAAAAACTGAGGAATTATCTCAGAGTATATTGCAAAAGGACAAAAATATGGAAGGTATGAGAAACATTAAGAGACAAGAGTATAGATCCAGAAATTTCCATGTTAGTCTAAAAAAATAGACTGAATTTTCTAGAAGAAAGTAAATACAGAATGAAGAAAAGGAAATAATTCATAAATAGTAAGAAAAACATCTCCAGGTTGAAGATAATTAGAAGCCTTCATGCTGAGAAGTTCTCCAAAAGCAGAGGATAATGATCCAAAAAAAAACAACCTCAGACCTAGGCATCTGCCATGAAATCTCAGAACCCTGAGGATAATGAGAAAAACCTTAAATACCTCTACCCATAACCTGTTGCCTTTGAGTCGATTCTTACTCACAGCGACCCTATAGGACAAAGTAGAACTGCCCCATAGGGTTTCTAAAGCTATAATCTTTATGGGATCAGATTGCCACATTTTTCTGCAGCAGAGCGGCTGGTGGGTTTGAACTGGGGACCTTTCAGTTAGTCATGAGAGCTTAACCACTGTGCCACCAGGGTTCCTGTAAATACCTCGAGTGAGAAAAAAATCAAAGAAACAAACAAAAGCTAAAAAAACAACTTTCCCAAAAGAACGACTCATCATATTAGCTTCAGGTTTCTCAATAGCAATATTGGTTTCCAGAAAACAGTAGAGCATTATTTTCGAAGTTCTCATAGAATATACCTACATGAGTATGTCCATCCAAATTAGCATTCATGTGTAAAAAAATATTTGTAGACAAGCAAGGGTTTGGTTTCATACCCAGTCTCTTCTGAAAAATATTGCTTGAGAATGTATTTCGGTAAAAAAGAGAAATCTAATACAGAGACAAAAATGGGGTATAAGGAACAGTGATGAAAGCTAATAGAATAAAATTTCTATTTGCTGTTAAATAATTTTTGGTACATAAAGTTAAAAAGTATGATATCAATATCCTAAGTGATTTTAATATGAAAGGGGAATGAGGCTTCTTGCCCTGTTTTAGAAATGAGTTAAGAGGATAGAATATTGAATAACTTAAAAGATATATTTAAAAAATATTTAACTCTGTGTGTTAAATTGTTCTCAATAAGCAAGTATTATATGAATCTTCATAATGAGATTGTATTTATGTATTACATGGGTAATTTCAAAAAATCAATATTATAAAAAGGATAAAGGGAAGATGAGCTGGAAGCAAGCAAACAGGTAGTGTGGTCAGATAATACACAGGCCTGAGAATTCAACATTCGTATATAATCACAAGTTAAATAATGAAAAGATGTCTGAGCTATGAAGATTTGATTTTTCTAATCTTTCTTTTCATCATCTTGGACCTTGGCAAGCAGAAAGCAAAAGAAGGTGTGAGAATCACCTGGGGCTTTATTTGCTTTTTGTTTGTTTGCTTGTTTTAAGTGAAAGTTTACAGAGCAAATTAGTTTCTCATGAAACAATAAATACACAAATTGTTTCATGATGTTGGTTGCCAACCCCGCAATGTGTCAACACTCTACCCTTCTCCACCCAGAGGTTCTGTTTCCATTCCGCCAGTGTTCCTGTCCCTTCCTGCCCTCTCATCTTTGCTTTTGGGCCGGTGTGCCCATTTAGTCTCATATACGTGATTGAACCACGAAGCACGTTCCTCACATGTATTATTTTTTGTTTTATGTTGCTGTTGTTAGGTGCCCTCGAGTTGGTTCTGACTCATAGCGACCCTATGTACCACAGAACAAAACACTGCCTGGTCCTGTGCCATCCTCACAATTGTTATTATGCTTGAGACCATTGTTGCAGCCACTGTGTCAATCCATCTTGTTGAGGTTTTTCCTCTTTTTCAATGACCCTCTACTTTACTAAGTACGATGTCCTTCTCCAGGGACTAGTCCCTACTGATAACATGTCCCAAGTACGTGAGATGGTCTCACCATCCTTGCTTCCAAGGAGTACTCTGGCTGTATTTCTTCCAAGACAGAGTTGTTCATTCTTCTGGCAGTCCATGGTATATTCAAAATTCTTCACCACCACCATATTCAAAGATATCAATTCTTCTTTGGTCTTCTTTATTCATTGTCTAGCTTTCACATATATATGAGGGGATTGAAAATACTATGACTTGGGTCAGGTGAACCTTAGTCCCCAAAGTGATATCTTTGCTTTTTAAAACTTGAAAGAGGTCTTTTGCAGCAGATTGGTTTTATAGACCTATCTAATCTTTGGCTGAAGAGCAAACTTTGGGAGTGAATTCAGTTCTGAATTAAAAGGGTGTCTGGGAGCCATACTCTTAGGGTTTCTCCAGTCTCTGTTAGAGCAGTAAGTCTGGTCTTTTTTTGTGAATTTGAATTTTATTCTACCTTTTGTCTCCTGCTTTGTCCAGGACCCTCTATTGTGATTCCTGTCAAAATGGTCAGTGGTGGTAGCTGGGTGCCGTTTAGTTGACCTGGGACTTTAAACTGATTAAGATTGGATGAATAAAACCATGGTTGACTTTATTAAAACCCAGTTGAATAAAATACATAAAAGAGAAAGAACAGCTAAAGCCCCAAAGAACTTCCATATCAAATGTGCACTGGTTGGTTGCTGGGTCTCACCAGTGACAATTTTGAAATATATTATGTATATCATATCATTGTGTTTTATAGCTTATCCTCTCTAGTTGTATTGTCTTGTTGTTGATTTTCTTTTAAGATAAGGGAAAGAACACAGAATGAGCTTACAGAATTAGAATTTTGCAAAGCTCTTCAGGCTGCAAATTGTTGGAGGGTTTAGTTTTCTCTATTGATGATTCTACAGATCATCACGATGTGAACTAATGATACAAAATCTTTTCTTTTAAATGTAAATGAGCATAAGAGCTTTAAAGTATATATGGCAATATGTTATTAACCACATGTGTGTGGTTTCGTATTATACTACTCTGAGTGAGTCCTGCTTGATTCACAGATACTTTCCTGTACTTTAATTCACTTTTGAAGCAGGATTGCATAATACCAATCAAATCTTTTATTTAGTTATTTTTCCTACTCCCTACTCCCCATTCACTTTTTTCTTCTTCCAAGTTTCTCTGAGGCACTACTGTATGAAACAGTCTTTGAAGTGGTGGTGAGAAATATATGGATGGATAGATGATCTTTCCCAAGCTTAAAGGGAAAACCAAACAAACAAATAAAAACATAATATTTGAGGCAATGTGAATGCCAAAATTATGCTGCTTCCTTACAGGATTGGTTCCTTCACACATAGACAACAAAGGGTTGAAAACAGTCATTTCATGAGCAGACCAAACAATCTGTTCACTTCAACTTTTAGTTTAAAACTTCTTATCATGAGGTATTTATGACCATTATGACTTATGAATTACCCACAACCTGGTATGCTATGATATAGACAGGTAATCTTCCACAGGGACCCAAAATGAGACATGGAGAAATGAAAGTTGGAACCAAGAAATCATGAACTAGTTTTCAAAGAATAATTAGCTGCCTTTGGCTATTTTTTTAACTAGATAGAAGGCAATTTAATCAGTACCCCCAAAACTTTGATATTCATTAATCTATCTGACATATTTGCAAGAACTTGAGGATGCTCTGTAAGCACTCTTCCTATAGCCCTCTTCTGCATGTTCCTTTAAAAATGGGACCCAGCGCTTCCTTCCATCTTCTCCCACTACCCAGCTGAGGGGATCAGAAATAGGAATCAGACCCAAGTCAGACCAATGGATTATCATATGGCTTAGAACAAGAGTTTTGCCAAACGGTGACAATTTCCATTCAATGGTAACTGGCTAAACTACTCATATCTCATCCTTGGAGAGATGAAATGTGAAACATACAAGGTATGTGAATGTAGTAGGATTGCACAGAAGCAGTGTGACATAGACTGCAAAAATCATCAGTCATGCACATGAGGAAATGCTCGCGTTCACTAGCCATTAGAGAAACGCAAGTTAAAACCACAATGAGATACCATCTCACCCCGGCATTACTGGCACAAATCAAAAATACTGGAAATAACAAATGTTGGAGGGGCTGCGGGGAGATGGGAACTCTTATGCACTGCTGGTGGGAATTCAAAATTATACAACCATATTGGAAAATGATATGGTGTTTCCTCAGAAAGCTAGAAATAGACATACCATTTGATCCAGCAATCCCACTCCCAGGAATATATCCTAGAGAAATAAGAGTCGTCACTCGAATAGACATATGCACACCTATGTTCACGGCAGCATTGTTCACAATAGCAAAACGATGGAAACAATGTAGATGCCCATCAACAGATGAATGGATAAACAAACTATGGTACATACACACAGTGGAGTACTATGCAACGAGAAAGAACAACAATGAATCTGTGAACCATCTCATAACATGGATGAAACTGGAGGACATTATGCTGAGTGAAATAAGTCAATCACAAAAGGACAAATATTGTATGAGACCTCTATTGTAAAAACCCATGAAAAAGTTCACATGCAAAATGTAACAATCTTTGTTGATTACCAGGGATGGGAGGGGAGGGGGGGAAATACTAAATAGGCAATAGATAAGTGGTATCTTGGGTGAAAGGTGAGACAGTACACAATACAAGGGAAACTAACATAACCTACACAAGGAAAGGTTATGGAGGCCCCATGGACACATCCAAACTCCCTGAGGGACTGAATTGCTGGACGGAGGGCTCTGGGGACCATGGTCTTGGGGAACATCTAGCTCAATTGGCATGACACTACTTATAAAGATAATGCTCTACATTCTACCTTGGTGAGTAGCGTCTGGGGTCTTAAAAGCCTGTGAGCGGCCATCTAAGATACTCCACTGGTCTAATCCCTTCGGGAGCAAGGGACAATGAAGAGAACAGGATACAATGAAAAGATTAGTCCAGCGGACTAATTGTCCACAGCTACCAAGACCTCCACCGGACTGAGTCCAGTACAGCTAGATGGTGCCCGGCTACCACCGCTGACTGCTCTGACCAGGATCACAACAGAGGGTTCTGGACAGAGCTGGAGAAGGATGCAGAGCATAATTCTAACTCACAAAAAAAAAAAAAAAAAAAAGACCAGATTTACTGGCCTAAAGGAGACTGGAGAAACCTCAAGAGTATGGCCCCCAGACACCCTTTTAGCTCAGTGGTGAAGTTACCTTCGAGGTTCACTGTTCAGCCTGGGAGTGGACAGCCCAGTAAAACCAAATGAGACTAACGAGTTACAGGAGTCCAGTGACAAGGGCCAGAAGGCAGAAGGGGAGTAGGAAGCTGATGATAGGGAACACAAGGTTGAGCAAGCATACTGTTGATGTGTTGTGAGATTGTTAACCATTGTTATAGGGCAACATTTGTAGTAACTGTTAAATGGGAGACTATTTTGTCCTGTAAGCCTTCATCTTAAGTGAGAATAACAGCACAATTAGAAGAGCGCAGTCAATGTCACTTAAATGTGTACATAAAAAGTTTTGAAATGGTGTATCTTTGGCTATGTGTATTTTCACCAAAAAAAAAAAAAAAAAAAGCTGAGAATTTAGAGGGTTAAAATGTTGTGGGGTTGTTAACCAAAGTCATAAAACAGCATGTGTACTACTGTTACATGAGAAACTGTTTGTTCTGTAAGCCTTCACCTGAAGTACAATAAAATATTAAAAATAAATAAATAAAGTACTGAATTTTGGGGGAAAAAAAACATCAGTCATGGTAAAGCAGATGTCACAATGTAGAGGAGAGAGTAGACTGGTGGGCACTGAAGAAAGAGAATAGCTGAGTAATCATAGTGCTAAGCTCTAAAGAAAGACAGATAAGGTGATTTTCGAGGGGACTGACTAGGTAACTAGGGTTGAAGTTGGAGTGTACAATATTATCTTCTCTATTCCTTGTAAAATCTTGGAATAAATTCCCCCTCCATCATCAGCTGAGGCAACTTGAGAGTGTCTCTGTCCCTTACTAGACAAAAGGGTGCTGCACATATAAAGGAGGTGGCCTGGAACTGACTTTCTGTGTGTCCATAGTCTGTGTCATTCCTGGTCTGTCTTCTCTGCTAAATATGTTTATTTAATGTTTTAAATAGAGTGTGGTTTCACTGAGGAAATGTTTTTATCAGTAGAACCCACGATATATTCCACATGCCTGGATAGCCCTCATATCACGTTTTCTGCAATGATTCTTCCAACAACATGTCCCCAGTGGAGTTGCACAGCCATCAGTATGGCTCCTCATGGGTGTGAAGATGGTCACAAACTACGCAATTCTGTCTAAAGCTATGTCCTAGTTTCATAAATATTGTCTTTGGAAACAACATATGTGAAATATTAAGGAGCTACTGAAGCGAATATTTCCCCCAGGAAACATGATTTCCTTGGAAAATAGCTTCTTGAAAAACCATGGGCCATGGTCTGTTTTACCCTTTGTTTCAAAATGTGTATTTCTAACCCTAAAGAGGTGAATTTCCCAGACCAAATAACCCTGGTTTGGTTCTGATGTTTGTCTGTTTTCTGATTCATATTGAATGAAATTATTTCTTTTCTTATCTTTAATATCCTTTAACAACCTTTTTAGATCTTCTGAAGAGACAACATAGAATATTTAGGGCCAGATGATACTGAAGGGTTTCGGGATACAGGTCTCTTGAAGAGACAGCTTGATGAATAATTAAAACAAGCAAATAAACAAACATCTACGCATGTTTCCTTGTTAGACAAACAGTACCAAAAAAATAAAAATAAAAAACAAAAAGTTCACTGCCATCAAGTCGATTCTGATTCATACGTGAAAAAACTGGCAAGTTTTGGATTATAGATATGAAGCTTGTGGCAGCTGAATTGTATTCTGGCTATAGTCATCTTCTCATAGTGTCTTGCTTTGATATCAGGAAAAACCACATGACAGGTAAAGCTTAGCTCATTTGCATTCTTTCATTCTACATGATACTGATTACCATTACCTGGAGAAGAGGGGGAAACCCTGGTGGTGTACTGGTTAAATGCTGCGGCTGCCTAACCAAAAGGTTGGTATGTTCAAATCCACCAGGCACTCCTTAGAAACTCTATGGGGCAGTTCTGCTCTGTCCTATAGGGTCGTTTTGAGTTGGAATCGACTTGATGGCAATGAGTTTGGGTTTTTGGGGAGAAGAGGGCAGAAACAGTGCAGAAGACGCTTCCCTAAAATTACATAACTATTTGTCAGGCCTAACCAGTGGTTGGAAAAGAATTTATAATTAAGACATTTCTTTTCAGTCTGGAGATCAGAAAATGGACATCCTCTAGGATTTATAACTCAAAGGTAAATTTTAAAACACACTGCATCATAAGACAAATGAAAGTAACAAAGTCAGATGATTTCTCCAATGGATGCCAACATTTTTATATATAACATTTACCTAATATTTCTAGGCAAAAAAAAGAAATAACAACTTTTTCAAATAATAATAATGAGGAAAGCCTTTTCCTACTACATAATAAAAAACGCTCTAACTGTTCTGTTCTAAAATAGTCTGATATTTTCACAGAAGAGACAAATAAATCAATGAACAGAATACAGATTGAGGAAATAGATGCAAGTATTTATGTTCTTATTCTATATGCCACAGCTTACATTAAAACGATTTATGTAATGATGGCACTGGCATAATTGGTTATCCATCTGACAAAAAAAAAAATAGTCTTATACCTTGTTCCATTTATAAAAATGAATCCTAGATGGATTGGATAGAAATGTAAAAGTAAAATAAAAACTATAGAACACTTGTATTGAATAGTCCCTCTTAAAAAGCAGAACACTCAGAAGTCATAACAGATAAGACAGACATCCATTCAAGAAAGATTTATTGAACATGTACTATGTGACTGGCCCTATTCAAGATGCTAAATGATTATCTACTAAACAAGGTAGACTAAGCCCTAGCTTTTAGTGAAGTGCACATCCTAGTGGTGAAGACCAAACAAGTAGCAATATAATTTTAGAGAATGATATGATACATGTTGTGAATATAACAATATTGCAGTATGTAACAGGATAGCCAGGGGATGGGGTGCTGTTTAGAGAGCATGGTCAAAGAAGGTCTATCTAGGACAATGGTATTTGGGCTGAGACCTAAACGATAAGAAGACAAGGTCTAGAAAAGGGCATTTGAGAAAGAGGAAACAGCAAACCTAAAGTCACTGAAAATGCAATACCTGTGGCATGCTCAGGATTTGAAAGCTGGCCAGTGTTTCTAGAATGTGGTTAACAAGGAGATTAGCAACAGTGGTTGGACAGGTAGTCAAGGGCCTAATGTTTTAGGCCCACGTCAGTCTGGTAAAGTGTTTGAATTTTAAGTGCAGTGGGAAGCTATCAGAGAGTTCTAAGCATAAAATAAATCAATCTCATTTTAATTGCAAAAATATAATATTACTCTGATATTTTTTGAATGGATAGTATGGGACAGACCCAGTTTTGTTGAATATTGCACTATCCCAGGTAATAGGTTATGGTGCCTTGGGCTAGAAGGGTAATCACAGATATTTAGAAAAGCAGATAGATACAGACCATATTTTAGAGTTAGAGTAACAGGACTGGCTGAAGGATAGAATGAGGATATTAAGAAAAGAGAGGAGAGAGGATACTGCATAATGTTTTTGGCTTGAGGACTTGGATGGATGAAAAAAAATTAAACCTGTTGCTGTTGAGTCAACTCCAACTAATAGCAACCCTATGGGATGGAGTTGAACTGCCCCATAGGATTTCCAAGGAGCAGTTGGTGTGTTCAAACTGCTGACCTTCTGGTTAGCAGAGGAGATCTTAATCACTATGCACCAGGGCTTCTGGGTGGGTTAGGGTGCCTGCAATTACTGCCATGAGGATGGAAATAAGATTGGTGAGGGTATGTGGGATAGAACGAAGATTACTCTTCTGAAAATGTGAAATTTGAAATGTCTGTTAGATCATCAAATGAAGATGTTGAGCAACCAGTTATATGTGCTGGTACAAAACTCAGCTGGGAGTCCTTGGATAGAGCAAATGGTTAGGCCCTTGGCTACTAACTGAAAGACTGGCAGTTCAAATCCATCCAGAGGCATCACAGAAGAAATTCATTCAAGAAATTTTGCTTCCAAAATAATCAGCCATTGAAAACCCTAGGGAGTATAGCTCTACTCTGAAACATGTGGAGTTGCCATGAATCAGAATCAACTTGATGGCAACTGGTTAAAACTCAGGGGAAAAGTCAGAGCAAAAGATACCTGCTTGGGAACCATCCGTATACAGATGATATTTAAAGTCACAGGACTAGATAAGATTACCAAGGGGGATGTACAGATAAAGAGGAGGGAATAAACTGTATTTTACTGCATAAAAGTAAAATATCTATGCTTTGCAAACATGAAAAATTTGATGCTGCAGATTAAATTGGAAAAATATGTGCAGTGTAATCAAGCTGAGGGCTAATATCTGTAATATAAAAAGAGTTACTACAAATCAAAAAAAGGAAAAAAAAGATAAATAAGCAAAAAGGGGAAAAAAATGGATAAAGGATATTTATCCTTTATCTACTACAGGCTTTTTGTAGTAGAGGGAATCCAGTTGGCCAATAAATGTACGAACAGATGGTCAATCTCAGTAGCAATCAGAAAAAAGCAAACTATAACAATTGGATATCATTTTTCATTCATTATATTGGCAAAAATTAAGAAGAACATTAAGTCCCTTGCTGGCAAGGAGTAATGGAAATGGACACTCCTATACATTGTCACTGGAAGTATGAATTTCTACAGAATTTTGGGAAATAAATCTGGCCCTATCAAAATTAAATGTACATATACTCTTTGGAGCTATGAGTTGGAATCAACTCAATAGCAATGGGTTTGTTTTTTTGGGGGGGATTTTATACTGTTTGGGGAGCCCTGGTAGTGCAGTGGTTAAGAGATTGGCTGCTAATCAAAAGGTCGGCAGTTCGAATTCACCAGCTGCTCCTGAGAAACCCTATGGGGGCAGTTCTACTCTGTCCTATAGGGTCGCTATGAGTTGGAATCAACTCAATGGAAACTGATTTTTTTTTTTTTTTTTTTGGTTTTAAACTCTTTGGAGAATCTTTTCTAAGTGCTTAAAGACACGTATATCAAAATATTCCTTACAAGATTTTTTTGATTGGTAAAGGAACTGGAATGTTCATCATAAAGGAATTGTTGCAACTGGTGCCATTGAGTCTGTTCCCGACTCATAGCGACCCTTTGTACAACAGAACGAAACACTGCCTGGTCCTGCACCACCCTCACAATCATTGTTATGCTTTAGCCCATTGTTGCAGCCTCTGTGTTAATCCATCTCATTGAGGGTCTTCTTCTTTTTCTCTGACCCTCTACAAGCATGATGTCCTTCTCCAGGGATTGATTCCTTCTGATATCATGTCCACAGTATGTGAGACAAAGTCTCGCCATCCTTGCTTCAAAGGAGCATTCTGGTTGTACTTCTTGCAAGACAGATTTATTCATTCTTTGGCAGTCCGTGGTATATTCAATAATCCTCGACAGTTCAAAGGTGTCAGTTCTTCTTCGGTCTTCCTAATTCATCGTCCAGCTTTTGCATGCATATGAGGCTATTGAAAACACCATGACTTGGGTCAGGCACACCTGAGTCTTCAAGGTGATATCTTTTCTTTTCAACACTTTAAAGAGTTCCTTTGCAGCAGATTTGCTCAATGGAATGCTTCTTTTGATTTAGTGACTGCTGCTTCCATGGGTGTTGATTGTAGATCCAAGTAAAATGAAATCCTTGACAACTTCAATCTTTTTTCTGTCTATCATGATGTCGCTTATTGGTTCAGTTGTGAGGAGAATTTTTGTTTTCTTTATGTTGAGGTGTAATCCATACTGAATGCTGTTGTCTTTGATCTTCATCAGTAAGAACTTCAAGTCCTCTTCACTTTCAGCAAGCAAAGTTGTATCATCTGCATAACGCAGGTCTTTAGTGAGTCTTCCTCATGTAGTCCAGCTTCTTGGATTATTTGCTCAGCATACAGATTGAATAGGTACGGTTAAAGAATACAATCCTGACGCACACCTTTCTTGACTTTAAACCATACAGTATTCCCTTGTTCTTTTTGAACAACTGCCTTTTGTTCTAAGTACAGATTCATAAGCATAAAGAACACAAGTGTTCTGGAATTCCCATTCTTTGTAATGTTATCCATAATTTGTTATCATCCACACAGTCCAATGCCTTTGTATAGTCAATAAAACACAAGTAAACATCTTTTGGTATTCTCTGCTTTCAGTCAAGATCTATCTGACATCAGCTATGATATCCCTGGTTCCATGTCTCTTCTGAATCCGGCTTGAGTTTCTGGCAGTTCCCTATTGATATATTGCTTCAGCTGCCTTTGAATGATCTTCAGCAAAATTTTACTTGAGTGTGATAGTAATGATATTGTTCAATAATTTCCACATTCAGTTGGATCACCTTTCTTTGGAATAGGCATTAATACGAATCTATTCCAGTCAGTTGGCCAGGCAGCTGTCTTCCAAACTTCTTGGCATAGATGAGTGGGCACCTCCAGCCCTGCATCCATTTGTTGAAACATCTCAGTTGATATTCCCTCAATTCCTGGAGCTTTGTTTTTCACCAATGCCTTCAGTGCAGCTTGGACTTCTTCCTTCACTACCATCAGTACTTGATCATATGCTACCTGCTGAAATGGTTGAAAGTCCACGAATTCTTTTTGGTATAGTGACTGTGTATTCTTTCCATCTTCTTTTGATGTTTCCTGTATCGTTTAATATCTTCCCTGTAGAATCCTTGAATATTGCAACTCGAGGCTTGAGTATTTTCTTCAGTTTTTCAGCTTGAGAAATACCGAGGGTATTCTTTCCTTTTGGTTTTCTATCTCCAGGTGTTTGCACATGTGATTATAATACTTTACTTTGTCTTATTGATCTGCCCTTTGAAAATCAGTTTAGCTCTTTTACTTCACCATTTCTTCCTTTCACTTTAGCTGCTGGACATTCAAGACCAAGTTTCAGAGTCTCTTCTAACATCTATTTTGGTCTTGTCTTTCTTTCCTGTCTTTTTAATGACCTCCAGCTTTCTTCACGTATGATGTCCTTGATGCCATTCCACAACTCTTCTGGTCTTCAGGTATTAGTGTTCAATGTGTCAAATCTATTCTTGAGATGGTCTCTAAATTCAGGTGGGATATACTCAAGGTTGTACTTTAGCTCTGGTAGACTTGTTCTAATTTTCTTCAGTTTCAGCTTTACTTTGCCTAAGAGCAATTGATGGTCTGTTCCACAGTTGGCCTCTGGCCTTGTTCTGTCTGACGATATTGAGCTTTTCTTTTTCTTTTTTTTTTTTAATTGTGCTTTCAGTGAAAGTTTACAGTTCAAGTTAGTGTCTCATACCAAAATTTATACATATTGTTATGCAACCCTAGTTACTCTCCCCACAACGTGACAGCACACTCCCTTCTACCTCGGATTTCCCATGTTCATTCAACCAACTCCTGTCCCTTTTTGCCTTCTCATCTCACCTCCAGACAGGCGCTGCCCATTTAGTCTCATGTATCTGCTTAAGCGAAGAAGCATTCTCTTCTCTCTATCATTTTATGTCTGATAGCCCAATAGTCTAATCTATGTCTGAAGAGTAGGCTTCGGGAATGGTTTCGGTTCTGGGCCAACAGAGTCCAGAGGTCACGTCTTCCCAGGTCTCTCAAGTCTCAGACTATTAAATTTGGTCTTTTTACTAGAATTTGAGTTCTGCACCCCACTTTTCTCGTGCTCCAGCAGGGACTCTGTTGTGTTCCCTGCTAGGGTGGTCATTGTTCATAACCGGAGCACCATCTAGCTCTTCTGGTCTCAGGCTGGTGGAGTCTCTAGTTTATGTGGCCCTTTCTGTCTCTTGGGCTACTATTTTCCTTGTTTCTTTGGTGTTCTTCATGCTCCTTCGCTCCAGGTGTGTTGGTACAAGTTGATGCATCTTAGAGGGCCGCTCGCTAGCTTTTAAGACCCCAGATGCCACTCACCAAAATGCGATGCAGAAACTTCCTTAAAAAACTTTGTTATGCCAATTGACCTAGATGTCCTCTGAAACCATTGCCCCCAGACACCCGCCCCTGCTACTCTGTCCCTCGAAGTGTTTGGTTGTATTCAGGAAACTTCTTAGCTTTTGATTTAGTCCAGTTGTGCTGACTTCTCCTGTATTGTGTGTTATTCTTCCCTTCACCTAAGATAATTCTTATCTACTATCTAGCTAGTGAGTATCACACTCCCTCCCTTTCCACCCTCGTAACAATCAGAGTGTTTCCTTCTGTGTTTAAACCTTCTCTTGAGTTCTTATAATAGTGGTCTCATACAATATTTGTCATTTCATGACTAACTAAATTCACTCAGCATAATGCCTTCCAGATTCATCCATGTTATGTTTCATGGGTTCATCATTGTTCTTTATCGTTGCCTGGTATTCCACTGTGTGAACATACCATAATTTGTTTATCCATTTGTCCATTGATGCGTACCTAGTTTGTTTGCATCTTTTTGCTATTGTGAACTGTGCTGCAATGAACATAGGTGTACATAAATCTATTCATGTGATGGCTCTTATTTCTCTATGATGTATTCCAAGAAGTGGGATTGCTGGATCTTATGGTACTTCTATTTCTAGCTTTTTAAGGAAGCGCCAAATCTATTTCCAAAGTGGTTGTACTATTTTACATTCCCACCAGCAGTGTATAAGTGTTCCAGTCTCTCCACAACCTCTCCAACATTTATTATTTTGTGTTTTTTTGGATTAATGCTAGCTTTGTGGAGTGAGATGGTATCTCATTGTAGTTATGATTTGCATTTCTCTAGTGGCTAATGATAATGGGCATTTCCTCATGTATCTGTTAACTGCCTGAATGTCTTCTTTGGTGAAGTGCATGTTCATATCCTTTGCCCATTTTTTAATTGAGTTATTTGTCTTTTTATTGTTGAGGTTTTGCAGTATCTTGTAGATTTTAGAGATTAGACGCTGATCGGATTTGTCGTAGCCAAAAATTATTTCCCAGTCTGTAGGTTGTCTTTTGACTCTTTTGGTGAAGTTTTTTGATGAGCATGTGTGTTTGATTTTTTTGGGAGCTCCCAGTTATCTAGTTTTAGTTCTAGTGTTTGTGCATTGTTAGTAATGTTTTGTATTTTGTTTATGCCATGTATTAGGGCTCCTAGTGTTGTCCCTATTTTTTCTTCCATGAGCTTTATCATTTTCGATTTTATATTTAGGTCTCTGATCCATTTTTAGTTAGCTTTTGCTCATGGTGTAAGGTATGGGTCTTGTTTCAGTTTTTTGCGGATGGATATCCAGTTATGCCAACACCATTTGTTAAAGAAACTGTCTTTTCCCCAATTAAAGGACTTTGGGCCTTTGTCAAATATCAGCTGCTCTTAGGTGTGTGAATTTATGTCTGGATTCTCAATTCTGTTCAATTAGTCTATGTATCTGTTGTTGTACCAGTAACAGGCTGTTTTGACTACTATGGCAGTATAATAGGTTCTAAAATCAGGTAGTGTGAGGCCTCCTACTTTGTTCTTCTTCATGAGTGATGTTTTACTTATCCGGGGCCTCTTCCCTTTCCATAGGAAGTTGGTGATTTGTTTCTCCATCTCCTTAAAAAATGCCACTTAAAGTTCAACAATTAAAAAAAAAGTCTTTGGAAATTGGATAGGGATTGCATTGTATCTAGATTGCTTTGGGTAGGATTGACGTTTTCACAATGTTGAGTTTTCCTATCCATGAGCAAGGTATCTTTCTCCACTTATGTAGGTCTCTTTTGGTTTCTTGCAGTAATGTCTTGTAATTTTCTTTGTATAGGTCTTTTATGTCTCTGGTTAGATTTATTCCTAAGTATTTTATTCTTGGGGGCTATTGTAAATGGTATTGATTTGGTGATTTCCTCTTCGCAGTTCTGTTTGTTGGTGTAGAGGAATCCAGCTGATTTTTGTATGTTTATCTTGTATTCTGATACTTTGCTGAAATCTTCTATTAGTTCCAGTAGTTTTCTTGTGGATTCTTTGGGGTTTTCTATGTATAAGATCATATCATCTGCAAATAGAGAGATGTTTACATCTCCCTTACCAATCTGGATACCTTTTATTTCTTTTTCTAGCCTAACTGCTCTGGCTAAGACCTCCAGCACAATGTTGAATCAGAGCCATGATAAAGGACATCCTTGTCTGGTTCGCATTCTCAAAAGGAATGTATTCATACTCTCTCCATTTAGGATGATGTTGGTTGTTGGTTTTGTATAAATGCCCTTAATTATGTTGAAGAATTTCTCTTCTATTCCTATTATACCGAGAGTTTTCATCATGGATGGGTGTTGGACTTTGTCAAATGCCTTTTCTGCATCAATTGATAAGATTATGTAGTTCTTGTCTTTTGTTTTATTTATCTGATGGATTACATTGATTGTTTTTCTAATGTTGCACCATCTTTGCATACCTGGGATGAATCCCACTTGGTCATGGTGAATTTTTTTTTTTAATATGTTGTTGAATTCTATTGCCTAGAATTTTGTTGAGGATTTTTGCGTCTATGTTCCTGAGGGATATTTTACCTGGTTTTGGTATCAAGGTTTTACTGGCTTCATAGAATGAGTTTTGAAGTGTTCCATCATTTTCTATGCTCAGAAATACCTTTTGAAGTAGTGTTGTGTCATGGTTAGAATTATGTCCCCCAAAAAATGTGTGTATCAATTTGGCTAGGCCATAATTCCTGGTACTGTGTGATTTTGCTGTATGTTGTAAACCTGCCTCTATGATGTTAATGAGGGAGGATGGGTGGCAGTTGTGTTAGTAAGGCAGGACCTGATCTACAAGACTGGATTGTATCCTGAGGCAATCTCTTGAGATATAAAAGACAGAAGTGAGCAGTGAGACAGGGGGACCTCATACCATCAACAAAGCAGTGCTGGGAGCAGAGCGCGTCCTTTGGATCGGGGTCCCTGCACAGAGAAGCTCCTAGTCCAGGGGAACACCAAAGAGAAGAAGGCCAACAGAGAGAAAAAGCCTTCCCCTGGAGCTGATGACCTGAATTTTGACTTTTAGCCCACTTTGACTGTGCGGAAATAAACTTCTCTTCGTTAAAACCATCCACTTGTGGTATTTCTGTTACAGCAGCACTAGATGACTAAGACATGTTGTTACTTCTCTGAAAGTTTGGTAGAACTCTCCAGTGAAGCCGTCAGGGACAGAGCTTTTTTTTGTTGGGAGTTTTTTAATTACATTTTCAACCTCTTTTGTTATAGGTTTATTTAGTTGTTCTACTTCTGTTTGTGTTAGTTTAGGTAGGTAGTGTGTTTCTAGAAATTTGTCCATTTCCTTTAGGTTTTCAAATTTGTTAGTGTACAATTTTTCATAGACTTATGTTATGATTCTTTAAGTTTCAGTTGGGTCTGTTGTGATATTGCCCATCTCATTTCTTAATCAGGTTATTTGCTTCCTCTCCTGTTTTTCTTTTGTCACTTTGGCCAATGGTTTATTGATTTTGTTGATCTTTTCAGAGAACCAGATTTTGGTCTTGTTAACTCTCAATTGTTTTTCTATCTTATATTTCATTTAAGTCTGTTCTAATTTTTATCATTTGCTTTCTTCTGGTGCCTGAAGTCTTCTTTTGCTGCTGTCTTTCCAATTTTTTGAATTGTGGGGTTAATGTTTTGATTTTGGCTCTTTCTTCTTTTTGGTTGTGTGCATTTATTGTTATAAAAGGACCTCTGAGCACTGCTGTTGCTGTGTCCCAAAGGCTCTGGTAGGATTTTTTTCATTCTTATTTGATTATGTGGATTTTTTTATTCTATCCTGAATTTCTTTTATTACTCAATAGTTTTTGAGCGACATGTTATTAAGTTTCCATGTGTTTGATATTTTTTCCTTGCTTTTTCTGTTATTGATTTCTACTTTTATGGCTTTATGGTCAGAAAAGATACTTTGTAATATTTTGATGTTTTGGACTCTTTTAAGGCTTGCTTTATGGCTTAATATGTAGTCTATTCTGGAGAATGTTCCATATGTGTTGGAAAAGAAAGTATACTTGGCTGCTGCTTAGTGGAGTGTTTGGTATATGTCTATGAGATCAAGTTGGTTGATTGTGGCGTTTTAGATCTTCCGTGTCTTTATTGAGCTTATTTCCTGATGTTCTGTCCTTCACCGAATGTGGTGTGTTGAAGTCTTCTACTATTATTGTAGAGCTGTCCATCTCTCTTTTCAATGCTGTTAGTGTTTGGTTTAGGTATTTTGGAGCTGTGTCATTGGATGCATAAATATTTATTACAGTTATGTCCTCTTGGTGTATTGACCCTTTAATCATTGTATAGTGTCCTTCCTTATCCTTTGTGGTGGATTTTACTCTAATGTCTAATTTTGTCAGAGATTAATATTGCCACTTCTGCTCTTTTTTGAATGTTGTTTGCTGGATATATTTTTTCCATCCTTTGAGATTTAGTTTGTCTTTAAGTCTAAGGTGATTCTCTCGTAGGCAGCATACAGAGGGATTGTGTTTTTTTATCCATTCTGCCACTCTCTGTCTCTTTATTGGTGCATTAAGTCCATTTACATTCAGCATAATTATTGATAGATACAAGTTTAGTGCTGTCATTTTGATGTCTTTTTTTGTGTGTTGTTGACATTTTCTTTGTTCTACTTAATTTTCTGTGCTAAGTCATTTTTCTTCACATATTTTCTTTTCATCTTTTTCATTGCTGTTGATTTTGTATTTGCTGAGTCTTTACGTTTTTCTTGTTTTTTATTTTGTTGTGTAAGATTGTTAGTTTCCTTTGTGGTTACTTTAATATTTTCCCCTATTTTTTTAAGTTTAAACCAATCTTTTATTTCTTTATATCACATTGACTTCTTCTCCACATGAAAGATCTCTGACTGCATTTTTTTAGTCCCTCTTTTTTTGTTTTAATGTTGTAATCTTTTACACATTGACATCTCTGTTTCCCTACTTACAGTGTTATAGCTTTGATTTATTTTTGCGACTTCCCTGTCTGTGTCGATATCTGGTTGCTGTATCTTGTGTTCTTTTCTCGGGTTGTTATCTGCTGCTATTGATTTTGTAACTGAAGGACTCCCTTTAGTATTTCTTGTAATTTTGGTTTGGTTTTTGCAAATTCCCTAAACTTCTGATTGTCTGGAAATGCCCTCATTTTGCCATCATATTTGAGAGACAGTTTTGCTGGATATATAATTTTTGGCTGGCAATTTTTTTCCTTCAAGGCTTTATATATGTCATCCCATCATGTTTTCTGCTGAGTAGTTTGAGCTTAGTCTTATTGACTCTCCTTTGTAGATCACTTTTCATTTATCCCTAGCTGCTCTTAAAATTCTCTCTTTATCTTTGGTTTTGGCAAGTTTGATTACAATATGTCTGGGTGACTTTCTTTTGGGATGTACCTTGTGTAGGTTCAATAAGCATCTTGGATAGATATCTTCTCATGTTTCACGATATCAGGGAAGTTTTCTGCTAACAAATCTTCAGCAATTTCTCTTGTATTTTCTGTTATTGTCCTCTCTTCTGGGACTCCAATCACTCATATGTTATTCCTTTTGATAAAGTCCCACATAATTCTTAGGGTTGCTTCATTTGCTGGAATTATTTTATCTGATTTTTCCTCAATAAGTTGATGTTAAGTGCCTTGTCTTCCATCTCACTAATTATGACTTCTATTGCCTCAATTCTGCTCCTATGACTTTCTATTGAGTTGTTTAATTCTGAAAATTTATTGTTAATCTTCTGGATTTCTGATTGCTGTCTCTCTATGGATTCTTGCAGCCTGTTAAATTTGTCATTATGGTCCCCTCTAATCTTCTTAAGTTCCTCTATTGCTTTGTCTGTGTGTTCTTTGGCTTGTTATGCACTTTATTTGATCTCCTTCCTGATGTCTTGAAGAGTTGTCTATATTAATCTTTTGTATTCTACCTCCAGTAATTCCAAGAATTTCTCTTCCTCCAGCAGATTTTTTGATTCTTTGTTTTGGGAGCTTGCTGAAACCATCATGGTCTTCCTCTTTGTATGATTTGATATTGATTGTTGTCTCTGAAGCATCAATAACTTATTATATTTATTTTATGTTTGTTTACTCTGTCCTAGCTTCTTCTTTTGTTTTGTTTTAATATGCCCAAATAGGCTGCTTATGTGAGCTAGTTTGATTTTTGGCACCTTTGAAGCTCTAACATCCTATCACCAAGCATTTATATCGGTTGCTAAGTATGTAAAGCCAGGAGTCTGTTTACTTTTCTTGTATGGATTCAGCTCAAGTGTTCAGGTAGTCACCAAGTGTGTGGTGTAGGCTCTCACGTAAAGTCCTACAGGCAGGGGTGATTGGAGTAGGCACAGGTATCTGGTTGCAGTAGGGGGTCATGCACTGAGCAAAGCAGGGGGCTGATAGCTGCCCCTGAGTGTCTGGGAAGAAACCTTTTTCCTGTTCCCTAGAGTGTGTAGGTTGGTGGGTTTTGCAGTTGAACCATGGGCACCCAGTGCTGTTGGTTGTAAGGACTGGGAGGCACACTTATTCTTGTAGCTCTGTCACAGTTAGCTAGGTGGTGTGCATGGAGCCACTAGTCCTCAGACCCTGATGTGGGTAGGTGAGGATCCTACTTAATGGGCAGAGTGGTGTCAAATGTCACAAACCTACCACTCCACCATATAGCTGATATAGTTGAAGTTAGGCTTCCGGTATACACTGTTTTGTATTGTGCTAATGAGGGCTTGCACTGTCGAAATGGTCTTACACAGGTCTACGCCAGGGTAAAAGGCTTTCAAAGTCCATGGACCCCTTATGGCTGTGCCTAGGCAAAAGAGCTGTGCCTGCCCTGTGTTCCTGGATTAAGGGAGCTGGCAGATTATTCCTTCCCTGACTGTTAATTTGTTCCCTCTCCAAGGCCAGAAGAATGGCCCAGGGCACATGATAGGTCCTACTTCCACCCCAATGGACGTGACAATCACTGAAGTCAGAAAGGGACCCAGTGCAGAGCTGGGGGGAGGCAAATAAATGGAGAGAGATTCTTCCCAAACAAGGTGTTTTTTGATCTATGTGGTAGGTTAAACACAAGTACTTATCTTTTGCAGATTGAGCACTGCTTTTCACTGGTTCTGGAGGCCTGAGTAGACTCTGCCACTTGATCTCTCCCCATGCAGAAAATGCATCCTGAGTGCCACTGCTTACCTCACCCCTTGTGCTCCAGCAGATGTTACCTGCAGGGTGCCAGGGCTGGCTAGGTCAGGTCTGGCAACTCCTTACTGCTCCTGAGCCATCTCTCCATCCCCCTGCCACTCAGTTCAATTCCTCAACTTTGCCTTTGATGTTCAGGGCTCCTATATTGTCATATATAATAGATTCACTTGTTTTTTTTTTGGTCTTTGTTGTAAGAGGGACCACAGGAAGGGTCTGACTACTCTGCCATCTTGGTTCTGCCTAATTGATATAGAGCTTTTCCAGATCAAAAGAAGTATGTACAGTGAAACCTGTGAGAGCTGGAATTTGACAGGACTGCCTTGTTTTTCTGTGTCTTACAAGTTTCCCGCCTTTCACAGGGTACAGTCACCATTTTTCTATTGCTCATTATTTAGTGGAAAATATTTGAGTTTTCTTTCTTTGGCAGTTTTCTGCCTTACACAGGTTTCATCTTTTGCAGGTTTTACTGCATTACTTTTGCAATTAAATTAAATATGAATGCAATAATTTTTAAATAGATAAAGCATACATTTTTGCTTTAAGAAAATGGGACAAAGTGCCTTTTCAGCTCTTTCTGAATTGCAGGATCCTTCTGATATTTGTCAATATTACAATGACCTGGACCTCCTACTTAACTGTTTTAGAGCTCTGCTGGGTAGAAGAAAGAATGTGAGTGAAGTGGGAGGATGAGGAAGTTATTTAATCCTTATAAGAATATCATTTTTGTTCATGAGCAAGACAGCCTTGTTTACAGACAGGTTCTGTGAGAAAACTCTCTGCCTGGAGAACTAGTTTTTGGCTGCACAAACTAGTGTTTAGCCAACATGAAGGGGTTGTTGGGGAAAAAAATGTTTCCTAATGAGTCAGGAAAATTGCTACATATAGCTAATCTGATGGGTCACCTTAATTTTAATAGCTGTATTAAGTCAGTAGTTAATAAGAAAAAGAAGAGCAGCTTGCAATTTTAACTTACAAAGTTGTTTACCAATAATTTCCTTCCACTAACCAAAAGGAACAATTCAACATGAATCAAGAATTGAGAAATTTTGGACCATTTACATAAAAGAAATGCTCTCCTACTAAGTGAAACATAGGTAATAATAGTAAAAATCAGGAAGTTACACAAATGACCTATATATTATACCAGAGAAAAATAAAGTGTCTTTAATTTTTCCTTGTACTAATCGAATGCCTATTGAGAATGCTGTGAAAAATACAGTCATTAAAAATAGAAAACCATATGGGGATTTTGTTCCTTAGTTTGGAGCTTTAGGGTCATGGTTTCATGGAATATCCCAGTTATTTGGCCTAGTAACTCGTTTGGTGCTTCTGTTTTACCTCCTACTTTGTTGCGTAGTGCCTGGGGTCTTAAAAGCTTGCAAGCATCCATTCAAGGTACAACAATTGGTTTCTATTCACCTGGAGCAACAGAAGAAGAAAGAGAGTCAGGAAAAGAAGGAGAAAATGGAATGTGTGGCTAATTGCCTTCATGAACAACTGCCTCTTTTACCTTGAGATCAGAAGAACTGGATGGTGCCTGGCGACCATTACTGAATATTTTGATCAAAGATTCTATAGAAGAACCCTGATCAAAAGAGGGAAAATGCAGAACAGAATTCCAAATTGTCATGGAATCTAGATTTTCTGGAGCCATGGAGGCTGGATGAACCCCTTAAACTGTTGCCCTGAGATAATCTTTAAACTTTAAGCCAAAAATATCTTCTGAAGTCTTCTTAAAACCAAACAATAGTTTAGTTTAACTAAACTGTCTACTTTGAGCACTGTGTTCCTTTAAGATCTATCTGTATGGGGTCAAATTAAGAACAGCAACTTTGAAGATTAGATAGGAACCTTAGGGAGCAGTGAGTTATTGGGGGAGGAATAACTTGGAAAGGGAGGGTAAGAATGCTTGTACACCTCAAAGAATGTAATCAACGTCACTGAATTAAACATGTAGAAATTGTTGACTTGGTGTCTGTTCTGTGTATATTCTCAATAACAACAGCAAAAATAAAATAAATTACTAAAAAAAAAAAATGAAACCTCATGTATTTTTGGTAAGAATCGTGCTATGTGCATGTTCGTGCAACAAGTGAGACAATTCTTATGTATTTAAAATAGAGGATATGATAAAAGCCTAGGGCCACACCAGGGCTTACCAGTTGCCTTCAAGTCAGCTCTACTTCATGGCAACCTCATGTAGGTCAGAGTAAAACTGTGATCATAGGGTTTTTGATTCCTAATTTTTCAGAAGTAGATCACCAGGCCCTTCTTCTGAGGTGCCTCTCTTGGCTAGCAACCGAGTGTGTTAACAGTTTGCACTGTCCAGGGATTCCCACACCGGGGCTTACCCACCTGGAAATATACCTAGGAGGAGAAATATATTTTTCCATTTTCTACTTGGTGGGTTGCTCATTTGTAAGTGCTGAGTTTGATACAAGAAACTACTTACCACTCTTTACAATGTCCTCAGAGTGTGCAGAGGAAAAAAAAAATCACAGTTGAGAAAATTGGGGAACAACATAATTCTAATTGTTCTGGAAACAAAAAATACCTGCTCCTGAGACAATTGGGAGGCAAAAGCAAAAAGAACGTGGACTTAAAATCAGAGAGGAAATCTAGCCGTGATGATCGGTGATCTTCATCTTCAGAAATAAGAGCGGAGAACCAGGTTCTGTTACCCTCTCAGCAAGGAAGTCAAGCTCTATACAGTCCAGAAGCCATGGCTGTTAAAACGTCACAGGATTATTGGCTCTGTTCCTCCATGCATTTATTATTATAACAGAAGAGTGGCTTAAAGGCTGCTTTCTGTATCAGACTATCTTCGATTTGAATTCTGGCTCCCTAGCTGTGTGACCTTGGGTAAGTTGCTGAATTACTCTCTGCCTCTGTTTCTTTGTCTCCAAGAGATGGATAATGATGCAGGATCTAATTCTAATGTGACATTTAAACAAGATACCATACGTGGCACATTTTAACAGTAAATAGTAATGAGAATAATTAATAATTAAGAGCTTACTGGGTGTGTTTTACTTCTGCTCTAAGGCTTCTTATTTATTAAATCATTTCATCCTCATAACCTTATGTTATAAATACATATGAAAGCAGTACTATTATTATCCTTATTTTGTGGATGATGAAATATTTCTTTGAGTAAGGAAGATACATAAAGTCACACAGTTAATAAGTACTGGAGTCAGAATGTCAACCTGAGCAAGAGGGCTCCAAAGCTATTCTTTCCCATACTTCGTACTAAAAAAGTTTCCAAACCACTGCACCTCATTGCTGATTCAATGTTAGAAGAATTAGGGTAAAAAGAAAAACAGCCCAAATGAAAAAGAGGAGATATCCATTCACAGTTAAAGTACATTGTCCAAAGCATAGCACATGTACTGTTACTTAATCAAGTACTGTTCCCCTTTAGTCATAGGCATATTTCCTTTCCCCCCACAATGAGACAGTAGTCTTCTTTATAGAAGGAGGCATGGCATTCCACAATTCTGTATATATTGTGAAGAGATTACTTGGATAATGAGGAGATGGCTTACATTTCTTTGTATCCCCAAGTACTTCTCTGATCATGTAGTAAACAATCAATACATAGATCCTGACCTGAACTCTCAGTAATAGTTATGCTTTTCCAGTCTGCCAAGTTGATTGACATGCATTTCAGATCAGGTCATCTTTCAGTGGGAAAGATGTCATTTATAAATTCCTATTGGCTATCACTCACCACATAATTTTCCATGTTCTGGCAGATGTCTATTTGCAGTAGGAAAACACAGCTCTTTAGCTGAACAGGCAAAGTATTTCTCTTTTTAGACAGAGGGCACACAGACCCTCTGCAGAACAGTTCAGTTAAGCACCAGGCTGATAAATAATCTTCACCCTGGCATATATACAATCATAAGGGATTCAAGGTGAATGATGTTAAAATATGGGAAAACAAAAGCAGATGGACAGTTTGCACCAAATGGTCTCCTGGGCACAGGCACAAAAAATATGCAAATAATTGAAAGAACGTGCAGATCTATTCAAGATGCAATTTTACAAGCTGATGAAGACCCAAACAAGAAAAGGCACATTGCACTGGGACTTTGAAGGTCCTGCTTGGTACCACCTAATCATTTTTCTCTGCTTGCTTTTAAAAATAATGTCCACTTGTTACATATCTTCAGCCTCTGCATGTCCTTACTTTTCTGAGTTAGAATCTTTTACTTTCTGAAAACACCAAAGCAGGAATCTTGCAGACTAGAGTATTGCAACCAACTGCTTGCTAGATTGTCACTCCTCTAAAATTCATCTGTGTAGGCAAAGTGCTGAAGGGTCAATTCTGTGAGCGGGGAAGCTTCTGTGGATGGTACTATACCTTCCTACCAAAAAGCAAATGCCTCAGGCAAACATATTCAGATGGCTGTTTACCGAAGTGGGGCTGATGTGGGGTTCTGATTATGTGTAATGTTTCAGCATACTATTACTCTGATTAAGCAGCCCCAAACCCTAAAAGTGAATATAGCCTATGGGATGTACAACCCATGGCCTCAATGAAGACTTTGGTTAATCTGATGACCCTCCGCATTTCCAACCCTTGCCTGTGGTTTATACATTCATTCCTTCTTTCAACAAGTATATACCAGATTTAAGCTAAACACTAGGGATATAAGACAGGAGAAAAACAGGGCCCCTGCTTTCATAGAGCTCACATTCTAGTGACAATAGAAACTCAATAAACATGTTAACAAATGAAGGAAGGAGATAGATTCAGATAGTAATATTTACTGTGAAAAGAATAAAGTAGGATGATATGATACAAATTAGTTATTGTGAGTGAGGCTACTTAAGATTAAAACAAACAAACAAAAAAAACATTGCTGTCGAGTCGATTCTGACTCATAGTGACCCTATAGGACAGAGTAGTACTGCCCCATAGGGTTTCCAACGAGCGCCTGGTGGATTTGAACTGCCAACCTTTTGGTTAGCAGCCATAACTCTTAACCACTACACAACCAGGGTTTCCACTTAAGATTAAGTGGTTCAAAAAATCTTCTCTGAATGAGTAACTTTTCAGATCATGTACTTATACAGCTTTTTCGAAGGGCATTTCCCAGCCTGCATGGTGTGGAGCAGCTAGAACTCAAGCAGATGCTGCAGTATTACCAAATTGAGGATTGAGAGGATGGAATGTGAGGCTGCCAGAGCAACCAGAAAGTCAGGGAAGAAATTTTAGAAAAGAGGGAGCAACAAAGTGAAAGGGAGGTCCAAAATCTGTATATAAACTCTGACAAAACACTTGGATGACCATCAAACTATGCATGTGTGAAGGAAATTCTAAGGGGCCCATAATGAAGTTACAGCTGGAAGGCTTAAAGAACGAAGCAGAAATTTCAGCAGCTTCTCACCACAAAAGAGTCAGAATTTTAAGCTTAAGTCCAGGTTGGTAAACTTCCTGAGAGAACAAACTCAACAATCTTCAGAGGATGATAATAAAAATTTAGACTCTCTAGTGTATCATCCACGATGTGTGGTATAAAACAAAAGGTTACAAGACATGCATAGAAACAGAAAAACATGTGACCAATAGTCACACTTCTTTTGTCCTATATTCAAGAGAAAAAGCAGTTGATTGAAACTAACCTGAGATGAAATAAATGTTTGAATTAAGAGACAACAACTTTAAAGCAGCCATTATAAATATATGCACCAGGGCTTAGAGAAAAGTATGGTCAAAATAAATAGATTAACAATTTCACTAAAGAAATGTAAATATATATATATTTTAAAGAATTAAATGGAAAATTTAAAACTTAAAAAGTCAATACTGTAAGTAAAATTTACTCGATAGGCTTCATATTGCATTGGAGATGGCAAAAGAACAAAAGGTCGTCAAAATTGAATATATGTTATATATATATATAATATATATATATGAACTTTCAATTTGAGAAACACAAAGAAAAATAGACCTACCTGTGGAAAAACATTAAGTGGTTGAACATATGTGTACTGCAAGTCCCAAAAGAAGAAGAAAAAGAATACAGGAGGGAAAAAATGTGAAGAAATAATTGCAGAAAGTATTCCAAATCTGGTGAAAAACATACAAACTTATGAGCTAAAAAGCTATGTGGCTCAAATTTGTTAAAACAAAAGAAAACAAAGCCAAAAAACAAAATTAACTTACAGATGCAAGAAGCTATTTATTTCAAGCAAGATTAATGTAAAAAAAAATCATACTCAGGCACATCACGGTACAATAACTAAAAATCAGTAATGAAAAAATCAAATTTCATATATGGGAGCAACAGTAAGTACTCTCATCAAAAACACGGGGGGCCAGGAGACAGTGTAATTATATCTTTAAGGTGCTGAAAAGAATTCTCTGTTCTGCAAATTAAAAGGAAGACAAAATAAGGACATTTTAGATAGAAGAAAACTGATATGATCTGTTGCCAGCAGATCTTGCTGCTGTTAGTTACCATTGAGTCAGCTTCCTATTCATGGCTGCCTTACATATAACAGAACAAAGCATTGCCCAGTTCTCTGCCATCCTCATGATTGTTGGTATATTTGAGTCCATTGTTGTGGCTATTGTGTCAATCCATTTCATCCTATACTACAAAAAATGCTAAGTTCTTTGAGCTGAAAATTATTAACTCTTGGAAGATGTAAACTTAGAAGAAAAGTACAAGAAATGGCAAATATAATGGTAAAATGATATATATTTGTTTCTTCTCTTAATTTCCTTATAAAGCAAACGACTATTTATAACAATGAATTGTGGGATTTATAATGCCTAAGGATGTGATATGTATATATCAATAACATGTCAATAATAGCATAACATATGAGGTAGAATAGTTTAGCTGAAGTATATTGTTGCATTTTACGAGAGGTGGTACAATGTGACTTCTACAAAGACTAAGATAAGTTAAGTGTGCTTATTGTAAGCCCTAGAAAAAAAACACTAAAAAATTATGCAAAAGGTAGCTGAAAGTAAATAGATAAATTAAAATTGAATTCTGATAAAATATTCAAATAATTCAAGAAAGGCAGAACAGAAAGAAGAGCAAAACAAACAAACAAACAAGTGGGGCAGATAGAAAACAACAATATGGTGGGCCTAAATTAATTAATATCAATAATTTTATCAAATGTAAATGAACTATGCACTGAATAAAAAAGCAAAACATGAATATTTGCTAATACCAAAAAGATGGACTTCGACTATTATGACACAGATAGTTTGAAAGTAAAAGTATAGAGAAAAAGGTACCTTACTGCAAACAGCATAATAAAGCTGGTGTAATTATATTAATATCAGACAAAATAGATTTCAAGACAAGGAGTGTGACCAGACATAATAAGAAAAGGTGATATTTTAGAAGTTCAATTCATAAGGAAGATAGAAAAATCAGAAATGTATATGTACCTAATTAGAGTGTTTCAAAATGCATAAAACAAAAATTAATAGAACTAAAGGGAGAAATAAACAAGTCGAGAAATATAGTTGGAAGGTTTAATACCTTGGTTCAGTATTTGAAAGAAAACTAGACAAAAAGATCAATAAGATATAGAAAACTTGTGAAAACACTAAAAACTACTCTGAACTTACCTAATTGCATTTATATATCACAACACCCAGCAACTACAGGAAAAATGATCTTTTGAACTACACATGGAGTATTCATCAAAATACATGCTAAATTACAAACTACGAAAGACTGAAATCTTAGAGAAAACAATCTCTGATAGCTAGAGATTTAAATTAGAAATCAATAACAATAAAGTATCTAGAAAAAAACCTCAAATTTTGAGAATTGAGCAACATACCTCTAAATAACTCATGAATCAAAAAGAACCTCAACAGAAATTAGAAAATTTTTAAACTGGATGGTAATGAAAATACATCATATCAAAATGTGTGAGATACACCTAAAGCAATGTTTACAGTGAAATTTACAAAGTGCTTAAGTTAGAAGAGCAGAAAATTCTACTTTGCAAATTTTTCTTTCCTTAAATTAGGGGAAATATGTAAGTTCTGCATTTGTATTTAGATAAACACATTCTCCTTGGTCTTGGCTGGCAGAGAAATTTACTTGGCGGCAAGGGCTAGACCAGATACTTTTTAGAGATTGCTTCCTGCTCCATAATCCTCACTCTCTAAATATTTCTCTGAGTCTGTTGGAATCTGCCTCAACTTTCACAGCAAAATCCCTGACCTATCCTCACCCCACTGTGACTCAGTCTTCACCAAAGCTCCTGGCAGGACAAAGAGGATTTTAACAGCCTTAGTGCGCAAACTGTTGGGGCTTAGACATCATTCAGTATTATCATCAATGAACACAGGGCCTGTTGGGCCAGGATTTTTTCTCGGATGTCCAAATAACCTCCAAGCTGCTGCCCTTATAGCTGAATTATCTCTGTTCTTTTTCTTGTCCTTTCCCCACTCCCTCTTTGGACAGGAGTCCTAAACCTAGTCCACTGGATGGAGATATAAATCTCTCTAGATGAAGTCAACCCTCTCTAAAGGTAGGGAATTTGAAGCAAAAAGATGAAATAGTATACAAATCTGTAACGCGGTTACTGTCGAGTCAATTCCGACTCATAAGGACTCTATAGGACCTAGCAGAAATTGCGCCATAGGGTTTCCAAGGCTGTAATCTTTATGCGGAGCCCTGGTGGCACAGTGGTTAAGAACTTGGCTGCTAACAAAAAGGTCAGCAGTTCTAGTTTGAATCCACCAGTGCTCCTTGGAAACTCTATAGGGCAGTGGTACTCTGTCCTATAGAGTTGCTATGAATCAGAATCCACTCCATGGCAACGGGCAGCAGGCAATCTTTGCAGAAGCCAACTGAAACAGCTTTGTCCCACGGGCAGCTAGTGGGTTTGAACAGCTGACTTTTCAGTTAGCCTCCAGGTGCTTAACCACTGTGCCACCAGGGCTCCTTTAATAGTATACAAACTATGCAAAAAGGTAAATATGTGTTCTATATCCTAGGGTGTAAAAAACCATACTGCTCTTCTCCCTTCTCCCTTGCAGTTCTACAAATAACCACTGAATACTTAACACAGTATCTGCCACTCTACCACCAGAAGCCACACAGGTGTATCTCTGCCACATACCAACCAGCTTTTTGACAAGTAAGATACTTCCTCTCTCACCAACTAGAGAAACTTGGAACCCCCAGGGTTTCCTTTGTCCATCTGAATTGCCCCCTTTCTCCTGGAAAGGCTTTCCATATCTCACAATACATTCCATCCACTTTTTACACAGGCTCGAGGTCTCATGGCAAAAGCATTTTCTTGTTAACATGTTGCTGGTATTGTAGTTAACTGCCAATGATTCGACTCCCCATGTGTATCCGAATAGAACTGAGCTCCCTACGGTTTCCAAAGCTGTGACCTTTCAGAAGCAGATTGCCAGGCCTTTCCTCTGAGGTGCCACTAGGTGGATTCAAACCACCAACCTTTTGGTTAATAGTCAAGCACTTAACCATTTGCACCACCTAGGGACTCCTGTTAACACATAGGGGCCTTCATATTTGCACAGGCTGTAACCCTGACAGGCTTACACTGAGGATCTTAAGTCATCATTTCTTACAGGGCATTCCTTTCTTTGAAACAGATCAAGGCTGCACAGCATCTCTTCTGGATTCTGCTGAGACAAGAAAGTGCTCAAGGGCTGAGCTAGCAGTCATGATCTCACAGGTAAAATTTCCTCCCATCATTCTGACTTCATAAAATCACTTCCATCAGAATACCCATTTCTAAGAAGAAATGGAGAAATACATTTACCCTGTGCTTGGCACGCCACATATTTCAAGTGTCAACCGCACAATCCCTGAACCATTTTGGTAAGATATATGGTGACAGCAAAGTCAGAGCTAAAGATTTTCCTTATTAAAAATTGCTGATTGCTTTTCCTTTCAGTGTAAGAATGTGCACCTTATATATAAAGCCCAGCAATTCTAATGTAATTAAAACACATCCATTACCCTACATGAATCCAATGACATCCCAAACTAGTTTAAATGGGCAAATAAACTCTCAGAAAAACCTTTCAAACACCAGTGAGAAGTAATTTCCTGTAATTATTTGATAGTGATCAGGGCCAAAAAAAAAATTTATGAAATGGCTTCTGTTTCCATGATCAATAGGGTAATCTTCCTTGAAATAGCTGATAGGAAGTAAAAACAACCATGACAAGATGAGATCAGCAACCTGTATTTTGAAAGTGTTTGTTGTGTCATGTTAGAAAGGCTTTGTTTTGGGGGGTGCGGCAGGGGATATTCAGCTTCAAAGACCTTCTTTGAAGTATAACACTAATCACTGCACTTCCATTTATAGCTCCTTCTTTATGCTTTACTTTACACTTCAGGCATTTTTGCAGTTTCAGCTTTACTGCCTGTCATCATTGGTGTCTAGGAGCTTGGAACCTCAAAGCTGCCCTTACAGCTAGGGCCTTCTCTGACAACCTAAGAAAGATGGCCCCTCCATTTTTTTATCCCCTTCTCCAAAGGTTATGATGTGAAAGAGGATGAAGAGGGCTTACAGCATGATCTGATTTATTTAGGGGTAAAAATCAAAAGCTGATGTCTGACAATAAAAATGACCATTGTTAAAGCCCCATTCCTTGAGTTAAGTTAGAGGCAGAATACTGGTGGCCAGAAGTGTCCGTAGATTGTCTAGTGGATTAGCTGATAACATTTACATAGTAGAACTGTTTATCTAAACCTGAAGTTTCTGGATCCTCTTAAAAAATCCAAAGGTCTTGATATAACAGGATTGGGCTCCCAAGTGGCCACATTTAGCTGACTATTCCCTTTAGATCAGTTTATGTCTCGTTGGCCATTCTCCACCTGTTTCACTCATTTATATTTCTTTCTAAACACTGTGGGCAATTGAGTTTGAGATCCCTGGGTAAAGACTTTGTTCCATATCAAAATGTCAGTCTCTTTAGGAAGGATAACAGTAACTGGGCCTATGAATCATAATACATTAATAAAAGTGTGTTTTTCAGATCACCTAGACAATTCTATTAAGTATTCAACCTGGGTAGAACTTATTTGGGGGAAATCATGACTGTTAAGTTTTTCAAATCATAAATCTCAGTGTTCTAAGTGCCCAGACGTTCATTTCTCAATAGTAAGAATATATTTTCATTGAAATATGAATTCTCCACTAAATTTTACCAAAGGAGACATGGAGACACCAATGTGGCTGAATCAACGTGGAGAATTCCCTCACTGGGCCCGATGGTAATCCTAAGGAGTGATACAGGAAAGCAAAAAGGTTTTTGTATGCTACTGAAGCTACACCCACCTCAGATTCCCAACAGGGCTAGTCGATATTCTCTGGCCATTTTTAGAGTAGGAAGAACATCAGCATTCCTCAATTTTATGTTTTGCTTGAGGTGGATTTTTCCAAGATATTCAGAGAGGCAGAAATTACAAAGGTAAGCATCTCCTACAAAGTAATTGCATTCTATGCTTTACAATTTTATACTGCTCTAGTTATACCCCATGATACCAAGCTGACAGTTTCATACTGAAGATTTTTATTACACGGCAAAACACGCGTGAACATTCAAGTCAGGAAGACATTAGTTTTACTCCTGTTTCCATCACTTTTTTAGCTGTGTGACCTTAGGCAATTTGCTTAACATCTTAGAGCCTCATGTATAAAATGGGTATAGTACTGCTAATTTCACAGAGTTAATAGACTTACATAAAGTAATGTACATGGAAACACCTGACACAGCGCCTGGAGCTCAGTAATCACTTAATAAAAGTTAGTTTCTCCATTTGCCAACATCTGTTAAAAGAAAAAAACAAAAATGCTGCTCTCATCCTTTGCTTTCCAGTATGTACTTGCCATATTTCTTTATACTAAAGAGCAACATCTCCACTTTGATTTCTTTGAAGATGAAGCTGCATTGAGTCTTATAAAGTATTTATTGATAGGTTTTGGTTGCAAGAAAACCCAAGTCAAACTTTAAACAATCCCAGGAAAGTGTTGCCTTAAGTAGAAGAAAAATTTAGGGAAGGTTGGATCAAGGCCTAAATGACCCGACCAGAGTTCAATTTATCCTTCTCCACTTCACAGAACTGCTATTATTAACGCATATCTTAGGCAGGCTTTACCTTCATGGTCTACAAATTACTGGCACCCATACCAGACACTATATGTGCCCACATTTACATTCAATAATAAATAGATGCTGTTATTTTCCTCATAGCTCATAATAAGTCCCAGAGTTGAGTTTAATTGGTCTAAGTTACATCATATGCCCTCTGTGGCTGGGGGATTGGGACGTGTTTATCCGTAGAATCAAATTAGGGTCTAGTCCCATCAATATAGGTATGGGATTTTATTCATCCAAACATCATGGCCAAGAAAGTTGTTTTATCAGGAAGGTGAAAGGGAAGAATGAATGCTGAGGAGGGTAGCAACAAATGGCTGCTAAAATGCACTGGCTCACCTTTTAGGCCCAGCTTAAATGTGACCTTCTTCACGATGTTGTGTATTCATCAGCCACATGTTTATTTCCCTTTCCAAAACCTGGATGATGACTTAATCAGAGCTTTCAGAGCCCTTCTATCTCTTCTCTACCTGATAAACTCTCCTTGATTCTTCAACAAAGGAAGCCTTATGGAGCCACAGCCAGTGGGGTGTGGGATTGGGGCATAAACTGTGAAATTAGAATCCTGGCTTCTAATTCCAGGTCTGCTACTCAAGAGCTGTATAGATCAATTATCCTTTTAATTCTAGAGGGCATAATGCTATCTTCTCCACTCTGAGGATAAAGCATGCTTAACTGCGTGCTTGGCAGAGAGAAAGCGCCCAATAAATTAAATGATGGCTCTTCTTGTAATAGTGAGGCTGATCTTGACACATAGGTCTGTGAAATATTTCCTAACCTTTTTTTTTTTTTTTAAATTGTGCTTTAGGTGAAAGTTTACAGCTCAAGTTAATTTCTCATTCAAAAATTTATACACAAATTGTTTTGTGACATTGGTTGCAATCCCCACAATGTGACTGCATGCTCCCCCTTTCCACCCTGTGTCCATTTGTCCATTTCCTGCCACATCCTGCCTTCTCATCCTGCTTCTGGACAGGAGCTGCCCATTTGGTCTGGTATATTTCAATGACTGAGAAGCATGTTCCTCACGTGTTATCTTTTGTTTTATAGTCCTGTCTAATCTTTGTCATAAAAGTGGGCTTCAGGAATGGTTTCAGTTCTGAGTTAGCAGAGCATCTGGGGGCAATAGTTTTAGGGGTTCCTCCAGTCTCTGTCAGACCAGAAAGTCTGGTCTTTTTACATGAATTTGAATTCTGCTCTATGTTTTTCTCCCTATCTGTCTGGGAGTCTCTGTTGTGATCCCTGTAAGGGTGGTTGTTGGTGGTAGCCAGGCATCGTCTAGTTCTCCTGGTCTCAGGCTAGTGGAGTCTGTGGTCCATGTGGTCATTTAGTCCTTTGGGCTAATATTTTCCTTGTGTCTTTGGTTTTCTTCATTATCCTTTGCTCCAGATGGGAACAATAGATGTATCTTAGATGGCCACCTGCAGAAATACATCCAAAGCTTCTGTCTCATATCTGTTGCTTTGATCCTTAAACTAAACAAAAAACAAAAACAAAGCAAACAAACAAACAAAAACAGGCCAGTTGCCATCATATGCTGCCACAGTGACCCCATATGTGTCAGAGTAGAAATGTGCTCCTTAGGGTTTTCAATGGCTGATTTTTTGTAAGTAGATTAGCAGACCTTTCTTCTGAGGAGACTCTGGGTAGATTCAAACCACCAAGCTTTTGGTTAGTAGTCAAATACTTAACCATGTGAGCAACCCAGGGACTCCTAACCCTTAGACAAGTAAATAAAATAAGTATATACAATGTGAGAAATGGCACATACCTGCCATTTCCAGAGTATAAAACTGTAAACCACTTGACAGTAAGAAAATTACCTATGTTTATTTCTACCAGATCATATAAAAAAAATGCCTGCAGGCCAACATTTATTATAAACTATGTCGTTGTTCAGCCCAATTTTAGGTGATGTTGAGTATCAACAAAATGACAGCATCAAGATGCTCAGGGTGCTTTCCACTTAACAGAAAGGTCAAAGAAAATACAAGGACATCTGAAAGTGAGATTGTCAGCACTATAGAAGTTCTTCAAGAAGGGACATTACTGAGGCTACACCACAGTAGGCATCTTCACCGAAAGTAAAATTAGGCCAGCTCTGAGAAGGTCCTGACGGGAAGCTCTGAGAAAACAGCAATCTGCCTGTAGTAGTGAGTGTATTTGCAGATAGAAAGAAAGAAATAGAAAAGTCATGTGTGTGACTACTGGAAATATCGAGGGAAGGGTGACAACGAGAGAAATATAATGTGCAAGAAAATGTGACAGGACCAAAGAGCTGGCAAGAAAAGATAGCAGGTTTTACCTGTTAAAATTTTGACAAGTGCCTCCTCTTATGGGTTTCAGTTGCCTTTTATATATCTTTCTTTCTGCTATCTTTCTTTCATCAACATAACCTCAAATCGATACGATTATTTTTCTTCTTTTACCTCACTACAGACCAGACTTTCCCTTGTGGTATCATTTCCTGCTGCTGGAAGATGAAAACATGTACACGCACATTTTTGCATTTTTATATGATTTGCCAGTAGCATTGCTTCCAATTTCTCCAGTACTGCTATCTTAGTATCTGTAAGCATCTGGCATCACCATTCTCATAAAAAAAAAAAAAAAAAAAAAAAACACACTTCACATCCTACTAAATTATGCAGAGTTTATTGAGGTATAACAATGCTACATCTGCTTTGATTCTAATAAATTCCAAACTAAGAGTGTTAAATCTGGAATGTCTCTCCACACTAGCCCATGCCATGTCTAGAGGAAACTTCCATTGTTTTTGGTTCTCTTGACTACCTCCCAGTTCTGCTCATAAGCAAGTGCATTTCAATGAAAAGAGAAGATGAAAAGAACACTGTTCAGCCATAGGGCAATGATGAGACAAGAGGCTGAGTTAGCAAGACATGTAAGTGGGAAGTTGGTGGGGGGCATGATGACAGCTTGAGCTGACAATTTTAAGTGTTTCCATATCATGGATACACTCTTTCGTGAATCTGTGAGTACCTTGCATTTATAGGTACTTAGTAAAATATTTCCCTCCCTGCAAGTACAACTGACAAAGAATATAAAATGTGTTCCACTAGTCTGCCCCATGAAGAGTGAACTACCTTCTTCCGATGAGTGCCTAAAGTATATTTCACATGTGGGGAGGGGGTGTATTTCCTATCAAGCCAAGTACCGTGAGGTTTTTGTAGGTCTTCTACTTTTCATTTATAAAATCAGATGTGTTTCTTATAAACTATTTCCCTCATCTTCCCTTATAGCTCTATTTTCTTTGAGAGAACTACCCTTCAAGAGAGCTAATCCTTAGAGAGAGAACTGGAACCTCCATAAAGCTGGAACGAGACCACAAGTATTTTCTGGCCAGCTTTGTTACATTAACTCACAAGATATTTCTGGAAAAGTAAAATCGCTTGATTGGATCATAGTGGCATGCACAAAACAATCGAAAAAGAATTATATGGAAAGTAGTACTTAGTTATTGTGGGCCTGCTAATCACCACATGCTTTACATAGCTCAACTATAATTTCCACAATAACATTCTGAGAGTAAATTTTAACAAATGAAGAAAGTGAGGCTCAAATACACTGAGCAGTGTATGTAAGTCCATCTGGGAATAAATGGCAAAGCAAGCATTTGAAGCCAGTGCTCTCTGGCTGTGCAAGCCATGACATTTTTATTAGGCTAGTGTCATTACCCATTAGATGGTAAGAGAGATAGATGGGATACTGTCACTAAACATAGGTGAAGATTCTTTCCACCAAGAAGGGTTGTTCAAAAACTTAATGAATAAGCATTTATTGAATGTTCTTATATGTGAAGTAAAACCTCATGGATCACAACAGAACATTATCCAAATTGTTTGCTTTGGACACATCATAAGGAAGGATCAGTTACTGGAAGGAGACATCATGTTTAGTGAAGCAGAAGATGATGAGCGCAAGAGGTATTCTCAGTGAGATAGAAAGCACAATGGTCACAACAGTGGACTTGAACATGTGGGTGATGGTGAAGATGAAGCAGGACTGGGCAATGTTTCCTTCTGTTGTACATAAGGTCTCCATGAGTCAGAGTGGACGTGATGGCATCTCTCAATCTGTCTATGATAGAAACTGAAGATACAAAGATATATATTTGTAAAAGAGAGGGGAAGAGAGAAAGTAACATTTTGCTGCATTTGTGGTACATGAGAGCATCTACTTAAGAAGGAAAAAAAAAAGATAATTACAATGAAATGAATAATTGGATACTAAGGGGCACTTCTTGTCCTTATCTGGTATTATAGTAATTAGTATTCAAAGTAATTGAGAATAGACTCTCCTGCTCAAATATTTTATTTCTTAAATAATCTAGTATTTGGACTGGCATTTCTCTTTGTTTGTTTAGTTTTTTTTTTTTTTTTTTTTTTGGTTTGTTTTTTAAGGAAGAGTCAAAAATTTGAAATAGCTGTTACACAATTGACATTATCAACCACATTGAAAAAGGTAGGTAAAAAATACTTAATTTTAAAATATCTATTCTCAGTATTAAAAGTAATCTAAGGCAAGAATCTGTGAGAAAAGGCATGTCTGTGGTGTACAGCTTTGCAGAGTACCATGGAATAGATATTCAAAAGCCAGGGAGGCCATTCTGTTTATTTTCCAGTTAGCAAATGGCCAGAGAGCTTTGGAGGAAATACAGAACGGCCTGTTAGAGTACTCAAGTAAAGTAAACAGCAGCTACGTGAAAGGCAGTTCAGTCAGAGGTCAAAAAGAAGGATATCTTTTATTATAATTAACAAGAACCTATGTTGAACCCACGAGCTGCTCTGTGGGGAAAAGACCTGGCAATCTGCCCTCATGAAGTATACAGCCTGGGAAACCCTATGGGACAATTCTACTCTGTCATGTAGGTTGCTATGAGTCAGAATAAACTTGATGGCATACAACAACAGCAATAACAAGGGATACTAGGAAGTAAAAGTAGCAGTGGTAAATAATGAAGAATTAAAAAATTAAGAGAAATTAGAGGGGAAAAAAGGATTGATAACCAAATGTGTGTCTTCCAAGAGGGCACTCAGGTTAAGCTAAGTTCTTAGGAAAGAATCATCCTCAGAGTTGAAAAGAAGGAGCCTGCCAGGACTCATTGAGAGAATCCTGTTGTAGCGTACTAGCTATAAGCAAGTGCTCGAGAGTAAAACAAAAATTCTGTTATTTTTGGAAGGGGCAATAACAATCCTTTAGTCATGTGCAAGTCAAACCTTCTGTGTTAAAGGACTTACTTTTTTTTAAATTTCCAATCCAACATAGACCAATATTTTGTAAAATCCAACAAAAAAAATAATTACTAGAAAAATATACTGAAAAGATATATATAAAATACAAGCCTATTTAGAAAAAATGATATTGAACAGAAATAAAAATTACAATGTCCAATTGATATATAAATTTCTATATATACTTAAGTTGCAAACTGGCATAGACCATTTTTTTGAACAGCACTGGTTTAGTCCATCCATATTGGGTTAGTCAAGATAACATCAGCTTTGCTAATAAATAAGCCCCCAAATATATAAAGGTTTAAATATAATAGAAGATTATTTCTTGCTCACAAAACAGTTGGTGGTGGCTAGCCTCAATGCAATAATCCAGGGACCAAGATTCTTCCATCTTGCGACATCTTCATGCCAAGTGTGCCAACACAGGTCATCTTCATCCAGACATGGAAAGAGGAAGAAAGCATACAGAGACATTTGCCTTTTAGAAAGCCATGGCCCAGAAGAAACACAAGCCATTTCTAGTCATATTGGTGAGAATTTGGCATGTGCGCTCATATAGACACAAAGGAGTCTGGGAAATGTAATTCCTTACTGGACACCTACCTCCTTGCCATAATTCTATAAGAACTATGAACTATGGTGGACAGCCAGTTGTCTCTGCTCACCTCATAAAAACTGATCCTTGTTTTGGCTTCAGTCTATCTTTCATTATAAGAAAAATAGCAACAACAATTAAAGTAATAGTAGACACGATAGTCAATATCTACTGAGAACTTTCCATATATCAGGAATAGATCTAAGGACTTTTAATCATGGTTTTCTCTTAAATAGATAAATTAATATTTCAGTTATTAATAAGAAAAAAGGTATTATAAGTCTGATTACCTCTGGGTGAGTTAATAAAAGGAAAGTCTAGAATTTTATGCGTGAAGGCCGGATTTTAGAAGAGAAGCCTACCCGTAAAAGACTACATATATCCTCCCCCTGTTTTCTTCCTTCCCACCCTGAATATATCAGTAGGACCCAAGATTTTAAACAGATACCAGAGCTTATAGAGGGGGTTCTCTGGCTTGTGTAGCAATTGGGAGTGGTAAGAGAATGAGCTAAAACCATGCTATTTTTCTTCCCACTTTGGCTGGGAAATTTAACAGAAGTCTTCTCTCATATATTTTGGCATTCTTCTCTATGATTATTTATCAACACCCCAGGCCGGACGGGACATGAGGAAAATTTCCATAGTTAGCAAGTTGAAAAGTCATTTGTTCTAACAGGAAAAGAATATCACTGTGTTTCCAAGGAAATTTTTAAAACATATTCTGAAACATTGAGGTTTTCCTTTTCCTTCTTTAAAAAACAAAGAGCAAAATAAAAATATGTTCACTTCAAGTGTTCCTGATTTGGTATCCTAAAAGGAAAATAAACATGTCTAAGATAAAATGGGAACCAGAAAAGAGAAATTAACATGGCCAAACTTACTTTCCACTATACTATCTTATCTTTCTTGCTTTATATGGAGTGAAAGCCCTGAGCTATATTTTCAGCTGCATTGATGGGTCAACAAAATCGTAGGAGGAGACATTCTGCTTCTATGCTCTTGGCCCCATTCTAACAAAGAAGAAATAGCCAGAAAATTTACAAAGCCATAACTTTTCTTGAAATCAGCAGATAGCTGGGTCACAAGGCAACCAAGTGAACTGGATTTCAAAGGGAATGAGATCCTGTTTGGAGAAATAGGACAAATGAACGGCTTATAGGCAGAGTAAAGGGGGAAGAGGTGGCCTCCATGAAAGGAAGTAAAATGAAAATGATTTAAATTCTTAAAGTCTGAGTGATGGCTACAATGACAAATTAAATCCCTGAGAGCCTCAGATTCAAGGGGAGTCTTCAGACACTTGCCAACTCTTTTCTCTAGGTCTCTATATGTGTGCACAAGAAAGACTGGGGATAAGGCAGGAGATGTCAGAGAGGCCCCCCTTGGTGGTACATAGGCAAAAAAAATTGCTATTTTCATCCCAGATCCATCTCTTAAATGAAGCAAAGGCTATAAACTTCCGGGGGAGGTTAGGAAATATTCCCACCCCCAAGGCACAGGTAAAATTGTGCTGCTGCTGGGGGAGGAAAAAAAGCAACGATCACCTACCTTGGAGAGGGACAGAAATCCCATTGGGGCTTTGGATTCAGCACTAAAACAAAGTAAGGGTCTTCTGCCACAGATAGTATGGAAAAACAAAACAAAACATTGATCCTGTCCCTTCCTACTCTCAAACTACCATAGAAGTCAAAGTTTGGCTGTCACGGAGAGAATTGGCCATGCACGAATCTGAGAAAGTTCCACCTCCTATGCCCAGGTACACAGGCCCTGAATCCATCTGAGACTGGAGCAGAAGAACCAAATAAGCCTCTATTAAAGTATCTACGTGATCTACAAATCTTCTCTGATTGATAGTTGTAGTTAAGTTTGTACTTTACTTATGGACATTCACTCTTTCCTTTTTTCTCCCCATTGAGCAGCTTAGTCTTATTCTAAAAGGGCATACCATTTATTTTGTATAATTACTCCACTTTATAATATCCATATGCCTACAAGGAAGACCAGTTAATATGATTCTTATTCAAATTTATGCACCAACACTAAGGACAAAGATGAAGAAATTGAAAATTTTTACTGACTTCTGCAGTCTGAAATTGATCAAACATGCAATCAGGATGCACTGATAATTACTGGTGATTGGAATGTGAAAATTGGAAACAAAGAAAAAGGATCAGTAGTTGGAAAATATGGCCTTGGTGATAGAAACAATGCCAGAGAGCACATGATAGAATTTTGCAAGATCAACAACTTCTTCATTGCAAATACCTTTTTTCAATAACAAAAACAGCCACTATACATGTGGACCTCACCAGATGAAATACACAGGAATCAAATTGACTGTATCTGTGGAAGGAAACGATGGAAAAGCTCAATATCATCAGTCAGAACAAGACCAGGGGCCAGCTGCGGAACAGACCATGAATTGCTTATATGCAAATTCAATTGAAACTGAGAAAAATTCAATTGAAACTGAGAAAAATTAGAACAAGTCCATGAGAGCCAAAATACAACGTTGAGTATATCCCACCTGAATTTAGAGACCATCTCAAGAATAGATTTGATGAGTTGAACACTAATGACCAAAGACCAAAGAAGTTGTGGGATGATATCAAGGACAGCATACATGAAGAAAGCAAGAGGTCATTAAAAAGGCAGGAAAGAAAGAAAAGACCAAAATGGATGTCAGAAAAGACTCTGAAACTTGCTCTTGAACATGGAGTAGCTAAAGCCAAAGGATGAAATGATGAAGTAAAAGAGTAGAACAGAAGATTTCAAAGGGCTGCTCGAGAAGACAAAGTATTAAAATAACATGTGCAAAGACCTGGAGATAGAAAACCAAACGGCAAGAACACGCTTGGCATTTCTTAAGCTGAAAGAACTGCAGAAAAAATTCAAGCCTCAAGATGCAGTACTGAAGGATTCTATGGGGAAAATATTAAACCATGCAGGAAGCATAAAAGAAGATGGAAGGAATACATGGAGTCACTATACAAAAAAGAATTGGTCGACATTCAACCATTTCAGGAGGTAGTATATGATCAGGAACTGATGGTACTGAAGGAAGAGGTCTGAGCTACACTGAAGGCATTGGTGAAAAACAAGTCTCCAGGAATTGACAGAATATCAATTGAGATGTTTCAACAAATGGATGCAGTGCTGGAAGTGCTCACTCGTCTATGCCAAGAAATTTGGAAGACAGCTACCTGGCCAACCGACTGGAAGATATCCATATTTATGCCTATTCCCAAGAAAGGTGACCCAACCAAATATGGAAATTATCAACAATATCGTTAATATCACATGCAAATAAAATTTTGCTGAGGATCATTCAAAAGCTGCTGGAGCCGTATATTGACAGGGAACTGCCAGAAATTCAAGCCAGATTCAGAAGAGGATGTGGAATAAGGGATATCATTGCTGATGTCAGATGGATCCTGGCTGAAAGCACAGAAGACCAGAAAGATGCTTGCCTGTGTTTTATTGACTATGCAAATGCATTTGACTGTGTGAATCATAACAAATTATGGATAACACTGAGAAGAATGGGAATTCCAGAACACTTAACTGTGCTCATGAGGAACCTGTACATATACCAAGAGGCAGTGATTTGAACAGAACAAGGGGATACTGCATGGTTTAAAGTCAGGAAGTGTGCATCGGGGAGGGTTGTATCCTTTCACCATACTTATTCAATCTGTATACTGAGCATGAGAAGCTGAACTATATGAAGAAGAATGTGTCATTAAGATTAGAGGAAGATTCATTAACAACCTGTGTTATGCAGATGAAACAACCTTTCTTGCCGGAAGTGAAAAGGAGTTGAATCAATTACTGATGAATATCAAAGACCACAGCCTTCAGTATGGGTTATACCTCAACATAAAGGAAACAAAAATCCTCACAACTGAACTAATAACCAACATCATGATAAAGAGAGAAAAGATTGGAGTTGTCAAGGATTTCATTGTACTTGGATCCATAATCAACATCTATGCAAAGAGCAGCAAGAAATCAAGACACATTGCACCGGGCAAATCTTCTTCAAAAGACCTCTTTAGAGTGTTAAAAAGCAAAGATGACACTTTAAGGACTAAGGTGCTCCTGATCCAAGCCATGGTGTTTTCAGTCGCCTCATATACATGGGAAAACTGGATGATGAATAAGGAAGACCAAAGAATTGATACCTTTGAATTATAGTGTTGGTGAAGAATATTGAATATACCATGGGCTGCCAAAAAAACGCACAAATCTGTCTTGTAAGTACAACCAGAATGCTCCTTAGAAGCAAGGATGGTGAGACTGTGTCTCACATAATTTGGGTGTGTTATCAGGAGGAATCAGTCCCTGGAAAAGGACATCATGCTTGGTGAAGCAGAGGGTCAGCAAAAAAGAGGAAGACCCTCAATGAGATGGATTGGCGCAGTGGCTGCAACAACGGGCTCAAGCATAACAACGATTGTGAGGATGGCGCAGGACTGGGCAGTGTTTTGTTCTGTTGTACATAGGGTTGCTATGAGTTGGAACCAACTAGACGGCACCTAACAACAACAACAACTCCACTTTCCCTCCCCACTGTAATGTATAGTTCCCAAAGAAGTTTCCACCTCCTTAGATAACCTGCCTTTCCCAGCCACATAGAGTCAGGGCACCTGAATTGTGTTGAGACACTCATGTGGTCCACTCCACTGAACATAGCTATTTGGGTTTGGGTTTGGGATTGGGCACATGACCAAAGGTGGGCCAGTCAGAACTCTCCTGTATGATGTTTTGAAAAAGCTGAGAAGAGCCTTTTATCTCAGATGTCAAAGGTAGGAAGATGAGAACTTTAGACTGCTTGTGGTCAGTGTTCCAGAGACATGGAAATGAGTGGTACAAATGAAGCTGACTCACAGAGACAGAGACAGAGAGAGTCCTGATGACCTCGTGTAGCTGGTTTCAGTCATCTCTGAGGGCAGCTCTGCCTGCTCTTGCTGGGATTGCTTACATGAGTCAATAACCTCATTTTCTTTGGCCTAAGCAAATTTAAATTAGTTTAATACTATCAGATACCATCAAATCTTAGCTTATGCAGAAATAGTCTTACTTAGATATGACCAGGAAGTAATAATATGAATGAAAATAGAAACATAACACAATAAAATGGGCAATAGATAATACAACTAAATAATGTATTTATATAGGGTAACAGTAAATGATAGGGCAAGAAAGAACACTGGAGTAAGTCTCCAAAATAATATTTATTTTTTATAAAACAGAAAGATTATAATTTATTGAGAGCTTATTATATGCCAGGCCCTGAAACATGGTTTGAATGTATGCTGGATAATCCTCTTTAATTATTATCTTCTTCAATATTTTAGCGAGTATCATTTCCATTTTACAGATAAGAAAAATGAGTCTAACACAGGTGATTATATTTACTTCAGGTCACATATCAGATTAGCACAAGAGTCAAGATTTGTACTAATGTCTGCTGATTCCATGTTCTTATTAAGATCATAAATGCCATACTAAGAAGATTAGCTTTATTCTATAGGCAATATACAGTGATTAAGATTTCTTTTTCTTGTTATTGTTGTTAAAGCAAGGCCTACCTTTGGGAAAGCTATATTTTTAAAAGATGAATTTTCACAGCAGTGTGCAGAAATGTATTGAAGGAGGGCTAAGCATATGTCAGAAAGCCATTCAGGAAGCTCAAATAGCAACCTGTGTGTGAGACGATAGAAAGAATGTTTATAACAAGTAAAATTACAGGTTCTGCTAGTGCCTGGAAACTCATCACTATCTGTAAAATACATGACCAGACTTTGTATGTATACTTTACTATTCTGTAGACAATGCATACGATAGGAGCTCTGATTGCTAAAGAAAATGTCAAAGATTTCTAACTTGATCAACTCTTATAGCCGTAGAACTGACCTTTCCTCATAGAACAGTAAGGAAAGACACTCAGGACCCTTGGAATAGATTCAGTGATGTTGCACTACCGAGCTTGGAATCACATGTAATTACTGATTTGATTTATAGTTACTGCTTGCCCTATTCCCCTAGTTATCTGGAAAACTACATATATAAGCATGCCTGCCTGTCATTAATCCTAGTTTCTACCACTTACCTTTATTCAGCAATCACTAAGAAGGCAGGGAGTCAGTTATCTTTATGATATTCCTGGTGAAGATGACACCCTTCCACTATCTGTTTTTTTTTTCTTCTTCCCAAGCTGGGAATACAACACAAAAACAGAGCAAGAAATTTCCAGCCATCGCTCACTTTGAAACTTTGAGTCTCTAGCCACAAGCTATATAACATGCCTTAAGAAATTATATGATTTCAACATATCTTTATTAAGCATCTACTATGTTCCAGGCATTGTGTTATACTTTGAGAGACACAGGGTCCCCAACCCTATCGAACATACATTTTAGTAAGGTATAAGTTCTTTTTACATGAGATCAATCAATAGGTTAAAATAAAGGAGAATTTTATGCCACAAATCAAGAATGCAACATTTTACTGATTCCCCCTGAATTTAAGCCAAGTTAGAACCTCAGGTTTACTAAGCAACTTGGAGGTAGAGAAAAAATAGATTCTTTAATTATTGTGAAAAGATAGAACCCACACTGCTCCCGCGAGACTCGTCTTCATCCACAATGAAAATTTAGCATCGCTCTGGACTGTGCATGTGTCAGAAGCCTACCTGCTGGTCTGTGCAGTTCTGGGGCTGTTTTCAATGCTAAGGGCATCTAATGGCAATTTTTGTGTTCTCCAGCTCCAAGAAGCCACACACCATGGCATCATCCTAGAAAGGTCTAGAGAAGAGGAAATCAGTGGGGGACTGATATCACATTAATTAAAGTACTGAATGCAACTTAATACTAGTTTAACATTTGTATTAAATGTATTTGTGACTTTGCTCACAGTACTGAGTTTGTGATCTTTTTAGTCAAACCTTACATACAGATGTACAACTTTACCTGTTGATACAGGAGATGATTCCAGAATTTCTTTAAAGGAGTACTTTAGGAATGGCAATCTGGTTTTGATTGGAGGTTGCATGATGTTCTTCGAGCGCATTTCCAGAATACTCTATAAGTTTTTGGAGCCCTGGTGGTGTAGTGATTAAGAGCAAGGCTACTAACCAAAAGGTTGGCAGTTCAAATCCACCAGCTGCTCCTTGGAAACCCTATGAGGCAGTTCTACTCTGTCCTATAGGATCGCTATGAGTATAGAATTCTATAGATCGCTATAGAATTGACTCGACAGCAAAGGGTTTTTGTTTTTTCTTTATAAGTTTTAAGCGATATTATTGTCCATTTCAAAGAATGGTGAGGGTGCATTGGAGCTTTAGTAGGTGATTTGGAACCTAACGGGGCTAGTGCGTCACTCCACTGCTTCTTTCACCAGCCACTCTGTGAGACACTCACTGACACTATTGGCTATTTTACATTTTTTGGATGCCTAACAGTCTGAGTTCATCCAAGTTTAACACAACTCATTTGCAGGTTTACAATGCAGTTTATCTTCAATTGTTTTATCTACCCAACATCAGGCAAAAAATAACAGAACTGGTCAATTGTGACACTAGATAATCATAGCCTAAAGCTACATTGCTACATCTAGAATAAGAAACCGTATTAAAACCAAACGTGCAATTTAATCATTTGTAAAATTCAAAGCAAGCCATAGCAACTATTTCAGAGTTTATTTAGAAATCTATTAGTGGAGAACGCAAATATTTAAAAGTGACATTTTGTAAGTACAAACGAAATTTAGCAAATTAATTTAAACTCCACAATAAATTCTATGCACTTTGAAAATACTGCTGTCTGAATTATGACAAAAAATAACTTGGGTCGTTTAGGCAATGAAAAGAGTTAATTTTACTGAGTTCACACTGCAAACAAATTTTTCATGATAGCTCACATTTACTGAGTGCTTACAATGTGCTCACCATTACAGACTAGAACTTCCTATATTTTCTCATTATCCCAAGGTTTTCTTTAATTATTTTTATTTTTTTAATATTTTATTGTACTTCAGGTGAAGGCTCACAGAACAAATAATTTCTCATGAAACAGTAGTACACATGTTGTTTCATGACATTGGTTAACAACCCCACAACATATCAACCTTCTAACTTCTCAACCTTTTTTTTTTTTTTTTTTGGTGAAAATACACATAGCCAAAGATACACCGTTTCAAAAATTTCTACATACACAGCTCAGTGACATTGACTACGCTCTTCCAATTGTGCTGTTATTCTCACTTAAGATGAAGGCTTACAGAACAAAATAGTTTCTCATTTAACAGTTACTACAAATGTTGCCCTATTACAATGGTTAACAGTCTCACAACACATCAACAATATCCTTACTCAATCTTGGGTTCCCTATCACCAGCTTCCTTGTCCCCTTCTGCCTTCTGGCCCTTGTCACTGGACTCCTGTACCTTGTTAGTCTCATTTGGTTTTACAGGGCTGTCCAGTCGCAGGCTGAACAGTGAACCTCGGAGGGAACTTCACCACCTAGCTAAAAGGGTGTCTGGGGACCATACTCTCGAGATTTTTCCAGTCTCCTTGAGGCCAGTAAATCTAGTCTTTTTTGTGTGTGTGTGAGTTAGAATTATGCTCTACATCCTTCTCCAGCTCTGTCCAGAACCTTCTGTTGTGATCCAGGTCAGAGCAGTCAGTGGTGGTAGCTGGGCACCATCTAGCTGTACTGGACTCAGTCCGGTAGAGGCCTTGGTAGCTGTTGACAATTAGTCCTTTGGACTAATCTTTTCCTTGTATTCTGTTCTCTTCATTCTCCCTTGCTCCCGAAGGAGCGAGACCAGTGGAGTATCTTAGATGGCCGCTCACAGGCTTTAAAGACCCCAGACACTACTCACCAAGGTAGAATGTAGAGCATTGTCTTTATAAGTAGTGTCATGCCAATTGAGCTAGATGTTCCCCGAGACCATGGTCCACAGAGCCCTCCACCAGGCAATTCAGTCCCTTGGGGAGTTTGGATGTATCTATGGGGCTTCCATGACCTTTCCTTGTACAGGTTGTGCTAGTTTCCCCTGTATTGTGTACTGTCTCACCCTTCACCAAAGATACCACTTATCTATTGCCTATTTAGTATTTCCCCCCAGCCCCTCCCATCCCTGGTAACCAACAAAGATTGTTACATTTTGTGTGTGAACTATTTCATGGGTTTTTACATTAGAGGTCTCATACAATATTTGTCCTTTTGTGATTGACTTATTTCACTCAGCATAATGTCCTCCAGTTTCATCCATGTGATGAGATGCTTCACAGATTCATTGTTGTTCTTTCTCGTTGCATAGTACTCCATTGTGTGTATGTACCATAGTTTGTTTATCCATTCGTCTGTTGATGGGCACCTATGTTGTTTCCATCATTTTGCTATTGTGAACAATGCTGCCATGAACATAGGTGTGCATAAGTCTATTCGAGTGACGACTCTTATTTCTCTAGGATATATTCCTAAGAGTGGGATTGCTGGATCAAATGGTATGTCTATTTCTAGCTTTCTGAGGAAACGTCGTATCATTTTCCAAAATGGCTGTATCATTTCGCATTCCCACCAGCAGTGCATAAGAGTTCCCATCTCCCTGCGGCCCCTCCAACATTTGTTATTTCCAGTGTTTTTGATTCGTGCCAGTAATGCTGGGGTGAGATGGTATCTCATTGTGGTTTTAATTTGCATTTCTCTAATGGCTAGTGATTGCGAGCATTTTCTCATGTGCCTGTTGGCCATTTGAATGTCTTCTTTGGTGAAGTGTCTCTTCATTTCCTTTGCCAATTTTCTGATAGGATTATTTGTCTTTTTGTTGTAGAGGTGTTGGATTTTCTTGTAGATTATGGAGATTAGACTTTTGTCTGAATTGTACTGTCCAAAAATTTGTCCCAGTCTGTAGGTTCTCTTTTGACTCTTTTGGTGAAGTCTTTTGAAGAGCATAGGTGTTTGATTTTTAGAAGATCACAGTTATCTAGCTAATCTGTTGGGGTTTGTGCGTTGATGTTTATGGTTTGTATCCTCTTAATGCCATGTATTAAGGCCTGGAGTGTTGGTCCTATTTTTTCTTCTGTGAACTTTATAGTTTTAGGCTTTATATTCAGGTCTTTGATCCATTTTGAAGTAGTTTTTGTATATGGTGTGAGGTATGGGTCCTGTTTCATTTTTTTGCAAATGGATATCCAGTTTTGCCAGCACCATTTGTTAAAAAGACTGTCTTTTCCCCATTTGATGTACTTTGGGCCCTTGTCAAAGATCAGGTGACCGTAGGTGGATGGATTTACATCTGGTTTCTCAATTCTGTTCCATTGGTCAATGTATCTGTCGTTGTACCAGTACCAGGCTGTTTTGACTACTGTAGCTGTATAGTAGGTTCTGAAGTCAGGTAGTGTGAGTCCTCCAACTTTATTCTTCTTCTTCAGTAGTGCTTTACTTCTTCGGGGCTTCTTCCCTTTCCATATAAAGTTAATGATTAGGTTTTCCATCTCTTTGAAGAATGTTGTTGGTATTTGGATAGGGATTGCGTTGTATTTGTAAATTGCTTTGGGTAGAATTGCCATTTTCACAATGTTGAGTCTGCCTATCCATGAGCATGGTATGTTTTCCATTTATGTAGATCCCTTTGGGTTTCATGCAATAGTGTTTTGTAGTTTTCTTTGTATAGGTCTTTTACATCCCTGGTCAGATTTATTCCTAAGTATTTTATCTTTTTAGGGGCTATTGAAAATGGTATTGTTTTCCTGATTTCCTTTTCATCATTCTCCGTACTGGTGTATAGGAATCCAACTGATTTTTGAATGTTTATCTTGTATCCTGTTACTCTGCTGAATCTTTCTATTAGTTCCAGTAGATTTCTCGTGAAGTCTTTAGGGTTTTCTATGTATAGTATCATATCATCTGCAAACAGGGAGAGTTTAACTTCTTCATTACCAATTTGGATGCCCTTTATTTCTTTTACTTGCCTTATTGCTCTAGCTAGAACTTACAGCACAATGTTAAATAGGAGTGGTGATAAAGGTCATCCTTGTCTTGTTCCTGTTTTCAAGGGGAATGTTTTCAGCCTCTCTCCATTAAAAATGATGTTGGCCATTGGTTTTGCATAGATGCCCTTTATTATGTTGAGAAATGTCCCTTCTATACCTGTTTGATTGAGAGTTTTTATTAGGAATGGGTGTTGGACTTTTCAAATGCCTTTTCTGCGTCAATTGATATGATCATGTGATTCTTTTCTTTCCTTTTATTTATGTGGTGTATTACGTTGATTCATTTTCTAATGTTAAACCATCCTTGCATACCTGGTATGAATCCTACTTGGTCGTGGTGTATTATTTTTTTTGAAATGATGCTGAATTCTATTGGCTAGAATTTTGTTCAGAATTTTTGCATCTATATTCATGAGACATATTGGTCTGTAATTTTCTTTTTTTGTGACTTCTTTGTCTGGTTTTGGTATCAGTGTTATGGTGGCTTCATAGAATGAATTTGGAAGTGTTGCTTCCTCTTATATGCTCTGAAATAGCTTGAGTAGAACTGGTACAAGCTGTTCTGTAAATGTTTTGTAGAATTCTCCAGTGAAGCCATCTGGGCCAGGGCTTTTTTTAGTTGAGAGTTTTTTTATTACCTTTTCAATCTCTTCTCTTGTTATGGGTCTGTTCAGATTTTCAACATCACTTTGTTGTAGTTTGGGTAGGCCGTGTGTTTCTAGAAATTTATCCGTTTCCTCTAGGTTTTCAAATTTGTTGGAGTATAGTTTTTCATAATATTCTGTTATAATCCTTTTTATTTCAGTTGGGTCTGTTGTAATGTCCCCTATTTCATTTCTTATTAGGGTTATTTGTGTCCTCTCCTGTTTTTCTTTTGTCAGTCTGGCCAGTGGTTTGTTGATTTTGTTAATTCTTTCAAATAACCAACTTTTGGTTTTGTTAATGCTTTCTATTGTTTTTGTGTTCTCTATTCCATTTATTTCTGCTCTGATCTTTACTATTTCCTTTCTTCTGGTGGTTGTGGGCTTTTTTTGCTGTTCTCTTTCTATTTGTTTGAGTTCTGTAGTCAATGTTTTGATTTTGTCCCTTTCTTCTTTTTTGATATGTGCATCTATTGCTATAAATTGTCCTCTGAGGACAGCCTTTGCTGTGTCCCAATGGTTTTGGTATGATGTGTTTTCATTCTGATTTGATTCTAGGAATTTTTTGATTCCATCTCTGATTTCTTCTATTACCCACTGATGTGTAAGCAGGGTATTATTCAGTTTCCATGTAGTTGATTTTTTTTCCTTGCTCTTTCTAGTGTTAATTTCTACCTTGTTGGCATTGTGGTCAGAGAAGATACTTTGAATTATCTCAGCATTTTGGATCTTGTTGAGGATTGCTCTGTGGCCTAAGATGTGGTCTATTCTGGAGAACGTTCCGTGTGCATTGGAAAAGAATGTGTACTTTGCAGCAGTTGGATGGAGTGTTCTATATATGTCTATGAGGTCAAGTTGGCTGATTGTGACTTTAGGTCTTCTGTATCTTTGCTGAGTTTCTTCTTAGTTGTTCTGTCCTTTACTGAGACTGGTGTGTTGAAGTCTCCTACTATTATTGTGGAACTGTCAATTTCTCTTTTCAGTGTTGTTAGAGTTTGTTTTATGTATTTTGGAGCCCTGTCATTGGGTGCATAGATGTTTACTATGGGTATGTCTTCGTGATGGATCATCCCCTTAATCCTTATATAGTGTCCTTCTTTGTCTTTTATGGTAGATTTTGTTTTAAAGTCTATTTTGCATGAGATTAGAATTGCTACTCCTGCTCCTTTTTCTTAGTTGTTAGCTTGATATATTTTTTTCCAACCTTTGACTTTTAATAAATTCCCATCTTTGTTTCTAAGATGTGTCTCCTATAGACAGCATATTGATGGATCCTGTTTTCTTATCCATTCTGCCACTCTCTGTCTCTTTATGGGTGTAATGAGTCCATTTACATTCAGTGTAATTATTGATAGATGTGAGTTTGTTGCTGTCATTTTGTAGTGATTTTTTTTGTGGTGCTGAAGTTTTCTTTGTTCTTCTTACTCTCTTGTGCTGAGTTACTTTTGTTTGTGGAGGTTTTTTTCATTTCTTTTGTTTTTGTAGGTTTTGTTTTTGCTGAGAGTTTATGTTTTTGTCTTTATTTTTATGAGTTGGTTTGTTAACTTTCTTTGTGGTTACCATGAATTTTACCCTTATCTTTCTAAGTTTGAAGCAGTCTACCCTTACTTGGTATCGCCTTGCCTTCCTCTCCATTAGAAGGTTCTATACCTATGCCGTTTATTCCCTCTTTCATTGTTTTGATGTTGTTGTCATCCATCTATTGACTTCTCTGATTCCCTGTTGTATTTCTTTTGGTTTTGGATAGTCCTCGAGAGTTCATTTCCTAGATTGGCATCTGGTTCTTACGATCCTGTGTCCTAGGTCCTGCCTGAGGGCTGAAGCTGTTTGTCCTCAGATTGAAGAACACCCTTTAATAATTCTTGTAAGTTTGGTTTGACTTTTACATATTCCCTTAGTTTCTGTTTATCAGGAAATGACCTAATTTCACCATAAAATTTGAATGAGAGTTTTGCAGGATATATTATTCTTGGCTGACAATTTTTTTCTTTCAAGATTTTATATATGTCATCCCACTGACGTCTTCCCTGTATGGTTTCTGCCAATTAATCTGAGCTTAGTCTTATTGTTTCTCCTCTGTATGTGAATTCTTGTTTTTCACGAGCTGCTCTCAGGATTCTTTGTTTGTCTTTGGTTTTGGCTAGTTTGTATATGATATGCCTTGGTGATTTTCTTTTGGGGTCTCTTCCATATGGGGTTTGTTGAGCTTCTTGGATAGCCAGCTTTTCATCTTTCATGATATTGGGGAAGTTTTCTGTCAGCAGTTCCTCAATGATCCTCTCTCTGTTTTCTGTTTTCTCCCCCTGTTCTGGAATGCCAATCACTGGTAAATTTTTGGTTTTACTTGTGTCCCACATAACTCTCAGGGTCTCTTCATTTTTCTTTGTTCTTTTTTCTGAGTTTTCCTCAAATAGAATTGTATCCAAGTGTTTGTCTTCAGTTCCACTGATCCTGTCTTCCACGGTTTCAAATCTGCTTCTCAGCCCTTCTATGACATCATCCACTTCTGAAAGCTTGTTGTTTATCTTTTGGATTTCTAATTGTTGTTTTTGTATAATTTCTAGTTGTGACTTTATTTTGGCATTTTGTTCCTTCATCATCTTCCTGAATTCTTCCAATTTTTTGTCTGTATATTCCATGAATTTGTCTATTTTTTTCTCATGTTTGACACCTCTTTGCCTCAGTTCTTGGAAAATTCCAAGTATTAGTGATTGAATTCACTATCAGGTACTTCTAGTGCATTTTCTTCCACAGGAGAGTCATCTGGTGTTTTAATTTGGACACCTACTGGAGCCATCCTGTCCTGTTTTTGTAAATGTTTTGATATTGTTTGCTGTTTTCGGGGCATTCGGTAGATATTTCTCTCATTTATTGATGGTAGATTTGTTTGTTTCGTCCCTTTTTAAAAAAAAATTTGAGTATGTCTGAGCAGGCGGACTGCGTGCCCCTTGTTGTTCGCTTGTCTGTGTGCTCAATACTTTTTGCTTCCTTCTCCAACTGACCGGTTCAGTCACTCAGATGTGGTACAGCAGGGCAGGTCTAGCTGAAGAGGAGCCACTGGGACGGGTTGTTTGTGGCACTCACCGCAGCTGCCAGGGCGGTCAGTAATCAGTGCTGGGCAGGTTCCAGTAGGCTGTGCCTGCACTGCTTGGTGGTGTGATGTCAAGCGCATGGTGCATGTAGGCAGGATGCAGTGGGGAGATGGTTATGTGTGGAGCTAAGCTGGATATGGGAGACAGGAGAGAGGAAAAGGAGCCAAAAAACATACAAACAAAAAAGAATGCTAGTGGAGCTTGCCGTTGGAATGGAGAGATGAGATACTATGGAATGGAGAAAAACAGAAGGGGTAAGAGGAAGAAAAGAAAAGAATGAACAACTAAAAATCAGTAAGGTTAAAGAACCGCAAAGTTCCCAGGGATCCCACTGATGCAGCTATGAGGTCTGGGGAAGTCGCTCTCAGGTGTCGCAGCACAGCCTGGCCAGAAGGCGCAGAGGCATACAACACCTGGTATTCAGGGATCAGATAGAGAAGGAAGATATAGAGAGACGAGAAACTGAGCAATGAAGAAAGACAAAAGGGAAAAAGAGGGAAAAGAAAACAAAACAAATCAAAACAAACAAAAAAAGGAACAAGAAAGGTATCCCATAAAAACAGGAAAAAAAAAAAAAAACAAACCAACAAAAAAAGAAATGCTCTCAGGGATCCCTCTGCACGTCTGTGGAAGCTGAAGGGGAGTCTCCCTGGCACGCAGTTCTGCCTGACCAGAAAGGGCTCCCAACTCAAGAAAAGGAAAAGAAAACAGACAAACAATTCAAAATGAACAAATGAACAAAAGCCCCAGGATCCCACCAGTGCAGTATCCCAGACTGGGAAGCAGCTCCACACTCGAATGGAGCTCCGCAGCCCCTCAGGAAAAAGCAAAGATGGTGCACAGAGCCAGGCGCTCGAGCGAAAGGAGGGGGAGGCAGCGAGAGGCAAGAAAGAAACCCAAAGAAGCAGGGAAAAAAAAAAAAAAAGCAACACTAGCAGCCAACAAATGGCACCCAGAGAGCCGCCCGCTTGGGCGTGCAGAATCCAAGCAGCCCGTGCCTCCCAGTCAAGAGACCGCGGCCACGGTAGCAGAGGAGCCTGATCAGGGCGAAGAGGGGTGGGGGGTGGGAAAGCGCACACCACAAATTACCTGCTGTTTTGTCTCCCACTGGACATTCTGAAAGGCTGCTTTCTCATACCCCATTTGCTGGTCTCCTATAGGAGTCCAAGATGGTGGTTCCGCGCTGCATTAGCTGGTAGGGGACCTCTGCATGAATCTCACCTCGCTCTCCGTTCTCTTTCAGTATTCTCATTCCATTTGGTGCTCGGCTGAGTTCTTTATCTCTTCATTTGATGTTCTAGGGTTTCAGGATTGTTGATTCTCTGTTTGGCTTAGTTTTTCAGATCTTTGCTGTGGAGGGATGGCGTGGTGCTTCTGCCTAGAGTGCCATCTTGCTGGAACCTATCCCAAGTTTTTTGATAAGAAAATTAAAACATAGATTTATCAATCTGATCAGAGTAATACAAAAGAACCGGGGCCTTAATTTGAGCTTGTTAAGTCTATTCCAAACATATGCTGTAACCCCTATCCTATCGTGCCTCTCTTGTAGGAATCATTGGGGGAAATAAAACTATCCAATTCATTCAGAATTACTTCTTAGCAAAATTGAAATTAAAAAGAAACTTACAGTTTACTACTTTAGTTTTTGGCTCAGATTGCTCCAGCTTTAGCACCTCATCATTGTGAATTTTTTTTTTTTTTTTAATGAGCACTTTCTTACTTTCTGGCACTACAGGATACTTTATATTCACCTGCCCCAGTCCTAGAATTTACATTCCCTGCCCCAATCCTAGAATCTGCCATTTTTCCAAGAGGCCCTTGTTCCTTTTATTGGAGACAGGTATTAGAGACTAAGATCTTGGCTCTAGATGTGTTCATTGTTACTGGCTGTTATTGTTTCTATAAATTCTCAGCAGACAGAGCAAGGGAATATATATGTATAAACTCATCCACGTATATACACTATCTGTAAGTAATATATATGTATCCATCTGTATCTGTATTAAGCTAAGCTAAAGTTCATATTGATATCTCCAACTCTGATCTGTTACCACATGGATCTTCTAATCTTCTTTCTTGCTTATCTGTAATGCACTGCTCCAATAGTGAAAAATTTTGTTCCCACCATCCATCATGCATTTACTTAATCATTTCCAGTTGTTACTCTTGTTTGTGCCTTCAAGTTGATTTTGACTCCTAGTGACCCTAGAGGACAAAGTAGAACTACCCCATAGGGTTTCCTAGGCTGAAATATTTACTGGAGCTGATCACCAGTTCTTTTCTCCTGCAGAGTTGCCAGTGGGTTTGAACTGCTTTCCTTTTGGTTAGCAACTGTGCGCTTAGCCATTGCACCACCAGGGCTCCTTTCTATTTCCAGTATGTGTGTACAATGTTTTCTGAATTGTTTACCCATACCCCCATGGGAAACAACTTTAACAAATATAATACTGTGCTTATGTACAGCTCCTTTTGCCTTTTGTTTCATGGTCTCCATTCATTCCCAAGTTTACTTAGGTCAGCACTTCCCACTCCCCCCTGCTTTAGTGAAAATACTTCATAATTTGTAACAGTTAGATTTTGCTGTTACAGTATAAGTATTTCATCCTGGGATACCTGACCTCCTAAATTTTTTTTTAATTTGCATACATTAGAATTCACTCTTTGTGCTCTAAAGTTCTGTGAGTTTTGACAAATTCATAGTGTCATGTATCTACCATTACAGTATCATGCAAATACGCTGATGAGGGAGAATAGACAAATCTCCTGTGCAGAAGGGTTTCAAATAAATTATGTAGATACTCAGCCCTCAAGGAGGTAGACATAACTCCTCACTCCTTAAATGTGGGCTATATATAGTGATTTCTTTCAAAAGAGTACAGTGTGGAAAAGGAGTAAAAGAAACACTTTACAGTGGAGAAACCTGATAAACACTACCTCAGACAGTTGAACAAGATGAACACCAATAGTGATGTCATGTTGATAGTACCTACTGTTGATACGATGTAATTAGAATGGTCGTTTACCTCTGTGATCTTCCTCCCAAAAACCCATACCCCAGTCTAATCATGAGAAAAACACACAAATCCAAATTGAGGGGCATTCTACAAAACATATGACCAATACTCCTAAAAACCATCATGACATTTCATATGCACAGATGAAGTTCAGCAAATTAATTTGGTCTCTACAATCAATTCCATGTACTTTGAAAATACTGCTCTTTGAATTATGACAGAAAAATAACTTGGGTTATTTAGGCAATGAATAAAGCTAATTTTAGTGACGAGTAAACAAGGCAAGTCTGAGAAACTGTCATAGCCTAGTGGAGCCTACTAAGATAGAATGACTAAATGCAGTATGGAATCCTAGATGGGATCTTGAAAAAGAAGAAGGACATTAGGTAAAAACTAATAAAATCTGAACAAAACTATGGACTTTAGTTAATAACAATATATCAATTTTGTCTTTTTTTTAAAAAAATTTTGTCAGGTATTTTCTTGATGTTGTTTTTATTTTTATTGTGTTTTAGGTGAAAGTGTATAGCACAAATTAGTTTGCCTTGGTCAAGTTGTGCTACTTTCCTCTGTATTGTGTATTGTCTTTCCCTTCACCAAAATTAACTTGTCTACTATCTAGCTGGTTGATTTCACGTCCTTACTCCTCCCCTTCTTTGTAACCATCAAAGGTTTTTTTTCTGTGTGTAAACCTTTTCTTGGGTTTTATAATAATGGTCTCATACAATATTTGTCCTTTTGTGATTGACTTATTTCACTCAGCATAATCCCCTCTGAATTCATCCATGTTGCGAGATGTTTCACAGATTCATCATTGTTCTTTATCGTTGCATGGTATTCCATTGTGTATATGTACCATAGTTTGTTTATCCATTTATCTGATGATGGACACTTAGGTAGTTTCCAATTTTTTTCTATTTTGAATAATTCTGCAATGAATATGAGTGTGCATATGTCTATTCACATGACAGCTCTTATTTCTCTAGGATATATTCCTAGGAGTGGGATTGCTGGATTGTATGGTATTTCTATCCCTAGCTTTTTAAGGAGACACTATCTAATTTTCCACAGTGGTTGTACCATTTTACATTCCCACCAGCAGTACATACAAGTTCCAACCTCCCCGCAACCTCTCCAATATTTGTCTTTGTTTTTTTTATTATTTGTGCCAATAATGTCGGGGTGAGATGGTATCTCATTGTAGTTTTGATTTGCATTTCTCTAAGGGTTAAGATTGAAAGAATTTCCTCATGTGTTTGTCAGCTGCATGAACGTCTTCTTTGGTAGAGTGTTCATATCCTTTGCCCATTTTTTAATTGGATTATTTGTCTTTTTGTTATCGAGGCGTTGAAATATGCTGTAGATTTCAGAGATTAGATCCTTGTCAGATATGTCATAGCTAATTTTTTTTTTTTTTGATGAGCAAAAGTGTTTATTTTTTAGGAGCTCCCAGTTATCTAGCTTATTTTCAGGTTTTTTTTTTTTTTTTTTTTTTTGCACTGTTAGCTATGTTTGTATTGTATCTGAGCCATGTATTAGTGTCCCTAGCATTGCCCCTATTTTTCCTTCCATGGTCTTTATTGTTTTATGTTTTATATTTAGGTCTTTGATCCATTTTGAGCTAGTTTTTGTGTATGGTGTGAGGTATGGGTTCTGTTTCAGTTTTTTATAGATGGACGTCCGGTTTTGCCAGCAACATTTGTTAAAAAGACTGTTTTTTCACTATTTAATAGACTTTGGTTCTTTGCAAAAATCAGCTAACCATAGGCAGATGGATTTATGTTCTCAGTGCTGTTTGATTGGTCTATGGGTCTGTCGTTCTACCATTACCAGGCTGTTTTCACTAGCATGGCTGGATAAAAGTTTCTGAGATCAGGTAGTGTGAGGCCTCCTACTTTTCTTTTTCTTCAGTAATGCTTTGCTTATCCAGGGCCTCTTTTTTTTCCATATAAAGTTGGTGATTAGTTTTTCATCTTATTAAATAATACTGTTGGTATTTGGATTGGGATTGCATTATATCTGTAGATCACTTTGGGTAGGATTGACATTTTGACAATGTTGAGTCTTCCTATCCATGAATATGGTATGTTTTTCTATTTATATAGGTCTCTTTTGGTTTCTTGCAATAGTATTTTGTAGTTTCTTTATATAGGCCTTTTATGTCTCTGGTTAGATTTATTCTTAAATATTTTACCTTTTTAGGGGCTATTATAAATGGTATTATTTTCCAGATTTCCTTTTTTGAAGTTCTCTTTGTTGGTGCATAGGAATCCAACTGATTTTTGTGTGTTGATCTTGTATCCTGCTACTCTGCTGAATATTTCTATTAGTTCCAGTATTTTTATTGTGGAATCTTTGGGGTTCTCTATGTATAGGAGCCTATAATCTGTGAATAGGAGTAATTTTACTTCTTCCTTTCCCATTTGGATGCCAATATTGTGTTATTAATGTTGACCAATATATCATATTCACATAAGATGCTAATTATAGGGGAAATTGGGTGTAGGACATATAAGAACAGTCTTTAATATGTTCACAATTTTTTTTGGTAAATCTAAATCTATTCTTAAATTTTAAAAAAAGGTTATTTAAAAAATGAAATTGATAAACAATGGGGAGCATGCTTTAAAACAAGCATCGCTCTGGCACAAATTAACTTCTTATAAACTAGGTAAATAAGTTCTAAAGTGTTAAAAATGAGAAATATTAAGAAAAAATTAACTCTTAAGATTTCAACCCAAATTTGAAGAAAGGCAGACATGTAAAAATTGGAGCTGAGAAGTTATCCAAATTGGAGGTGATTTTAGGGCAAGAGTTTGGATGAAATTTTTAAATATAGTAAAATATTTGACATATATGAGGAAGACATAAAATTTAATGTTCATCTCTATTTTCAGTAAGACACGAATATTTGAAGTGTGAAACTGGCAAATAAGATTTAGACTAATCTAGACTTCACAGATCTCTGGAAGAAGATGATAGTGCTTTTGAGAGAAGATGTTAATGGATCTGTTGAACTCTTCTCGTCCACTATAGTAACTTCCTTAAGAAGGCCAAGCAAGCATTGTGAGATTAGCTAAGGTAATTTTACTTCTCATATTCCAGAGATTTCACTGAGTACTAAACAGAAGATGTATTTAAGGTACTGACTTTTCCATATTTTGAAAACAAGGCATTTTAAAGAAATCCAGAAATCTTTTTTCCTTCCCGTAGTTAATACGTTTTATGTTCCTTAATTTAACAATGGATGAATTAATAAGATATTTTGTTTTTCTTCTTCATTAGTCTGGGTTGGTCTGAAGCTTTTCTTTTTTCTGAAAATAAGAAATCAGTGGTGCCACTTAAATTTGTATTTGCATCTAGAGGATAAATAATTGGCCTTGAACATTTCACCTGAGCCACCTTCTTTCCATTAAACCTAATTTTTGAACTACTTTCTTCAGAGTGCAAAAGGAGGGGAAAAAGGAAAGATGTACCGAATGTACACATAAGCATTTCCAAGTTTCCTTTATATATATACTCTTTTCATGGGTGTTTAAAAGTCATGGCTTTATGCCCAGTTTGGCCCTAAATTAATCAATAAAGTGACAGTAGTCCTTTTTTCACAAAGAAAATAATTTGGATTTGCTAAGTTTTGAACCAGTCTTAAATTCTATGAAAGGGTTGAATTCCAGCAAGTAGTCACATCGTACTTTTAGTTGGTTATAAGACAAGCAGCCCTTATTCTGGATGTAGAGAATCTTGGCAATCACTGCAGCCAAGTGGCTAAAATGGCCACCAAACTTCCAGCTCCTAGCGACTAATTCTTAATGCAGATTTTTACTTAAATATAGCATCATGAATGCACAGCTGCAGTCTGTGAGGTATTTTTTTCTTTCTTTTTATGTCTAGGGCATTGTTTCAAACAACTATGTGGATGCTGTCTTTGGCAACCTGCCATTTTCCTAGCACATTCATAAAACAATTGGAGTGGAAGTACCTGGGTGCTATTCACAGAGAAGCATATAATGTGAAACAGCTTCTCTTCTATTGAAATCATTATCGAGTATCAGCCTGAGATATGAGTGGGCATTAGTTTGAGGACCATCAATGAATAATGACAGAGTGGATTTTCATAGAACAGATTCTGAGGTTCCTCTTCTCTGTCTTGAATTTTTGCACATGAGCTTTCCGCTGGGGAGTTCCAGAAGAACCTGAAATGTCATTTGCAAATGCCATCATATTGATTTTGGCAAAAATTATAACAGTCATGCTCTTGATAAGCAGAATATTCTATAGTGAATTTGAAGATATGATCTCTAAGGAATATAGTTTATAGGGTGTTTATGATTGGGAACAGATAAACAAGAGATTTCTACAAATTCATGGACCTGTGAAATAAATGTTTCCTCTCCTGAAGATAAAAATCATTAACCCCATCACTTGGTGGTATAGTTTTATTATTGTTGTTGCAGTTACTGTTTGTGACCTACATTCTATCTGAAATATATTTACCAAATATTTTACTGAGCATTTATTGTTGTTGCTGGTAGGTACCATCAAGTTGCCTCAGACTCATAATGACCATATGTACAACAGAATGAAACGTTGCCTAGTCCAGCGCCATCCTCACTATTGTTGCTGTACTTGAGCCCATTGTTGCAGCTACTGTGTCAATCCATCTCTTTTAGGGTCTTCCTCTTTTTGCTGACCCTCTACTTTACCAAGCATGAGGTCTTTCTCCAGCAATTAGTCCCTCCTGATACATGTCCAAAATTAAGTGAGACAAAGTCTCCCATCCTCACTTCTAAGGAGTACACATGGGGTCACTATGAGTTGGAATCAATACAACAGCACCTAACAATAGTCCCCTGAGAAGGGCTTCATTTATAATAGTAGGAAGCATTTATTAAACCCCATCTATATATGTTAGACAGTGAACTAGAAAAGGAGCTACAAAAAGAATGAAGCATGGACATAACTTCCCATAAGGAGTTTATTTTTAAATGAGAGAAACAGAATTTTACATAATGATGTGATAACATTATAAGAAAGGTATGAGTGTAGTTCCTCCTTTCTTTTTAAACTCTTAAAGAACACACATAGCCCAGAAAAGAGAAGACTGAAATAACTCCACAGAAAATAACATTTGGGTTGTTTCTTAAAGAATCAACAGGTCACCAAGGGGAGCAGACTGGGTAGAGAGCAAAGGGTTGAGAGGATTGGGAGAGTGCATTTCAGGGTCAATAATATTACCTGCAAAGGAGAGAAAAAACTGCAGAGAATGTTGTTTGAGAACAGTAGGTCTTGAACAAAAAGTGAGTGTGAAGTGGAGAGAAGGTGAGGTTGCAGAGTGAGTTGCTGATAGATTTTGTTTATTTGAGCTAAGAGATTTGGACTAAATCCTACAGGCCAGTGTTGCCCTTGTGTATTCATCTGTAATAAACCAAAAACCCATTGCCATCGAGTTGCTTCCAACTCATGGTGACCCTATAGGACAGAGTAGAACTGCCCCATAGGGTTTCCAAGGCTGTAATCTTTATGGAAGCAGACTCATGGAGCAGCTGGTGGGTTCCAACCACTGATTTCTTGGTTAGCAGCCGAGCACTTAGCCACTGCACCATGAGGGCTCCTTTTCTTCTGTAATAGTACCCTTAAAAGGCTGTTTGAAAAAGTTTTCAGTGGACAAATGCATTTGCATTCCTCTGCGCTGTATCCTCATCTTAGAGATTCTTTATGCACATTAGGAAATAAACTCTTGGCGAAGACTTGCAATAAAGAAAGCAGTTTAACTAGGAAAAAGGAGCCAATCAGAAGATTTAAAGCAAAGAAGAATGCTAATAAAGTTTGTCTGTAGGAAGAAATTCTACCAGTAATGTGGAAAAGTAGCTAAGGCAAAGGATGCCCGGGAGAAGGATCAATATGACATGAGTCCATGGGATAGTGATAAGACTCTGAGAGAAAGAGGAGAAAATAAGAATGGAAAGAGTTAGAGATGTTTCTCAGGAGAAAAAATAGGATCTGGTCTATGAGAAGAATGAGGGATATAAATCCAATAATAGCTTTTCTATTAGACCACAATAAGTTTGCAGGAGCAGTACATTGCTACATTGATGGTGATAAAATTAACTATCAGAAATTGAAGGTCTACTCTGTGTTTCATACTAGGATAAACCCATTGCTGTCAAGTCGATTCTGACTCATAGCAACCCTGTAGGACAGAGTAGAACTACCCCATAAGATTCCCAAGGAGCGCCTGGTGGATTCGAACTGTCAACCTTTTGATTAGCAGTTGAACTCATACTAGGATAGACATTTTAAAACTCTTATCACATTTCCTCTTCACAACATCCCAGAAAAGTAGGCATTATCGAGGGAAATAATTCTCCTGAAACTTAGGTAAACTTTTGGTTAGGTGAAAGTTAGCCCAAGATCATATTCTCAGCAACTGGAAGAGCAGGAATACGGTAACCTTATTTGACAATGCCGGAGGTCCTGTGATTGTAGCACTGGGATCAAAAAAAGATGTGGTAAAAGAACTGCTTTGAAGAAGCACTCAGATCAGGTGCAGATGGTAGAAAAGTTACATTTGCTAAATCCAATACACTGCTTGGGGAAGAGGGTCTTTGAAATCTCACATAGTGATGCTTTAATGACTAGGGAGTTTGCTAATAGCAAAAGGGAAAAGGTGGCCGTTCAGAAAATACAATTTGTGGCCAATCTGATTTGCAATGGCACCAACAAGTCAGTGAACTCTTTTCTTCAAACTTAAAAAAAAGGATGAAGAAAAGTTTTCTATACAGCCAACACTGATGGCACAAAGCCCTTGCACAGGTGTTCATGCATCTAACTTACTGAGGATATTTTGGATTCTCACCACGGCCTTAATTTCTTTCACTTCAGATCTAAGTCTGAAATAAGTTTGCAATGTCATTCCTCAGACTACAGCAATGGAATCAGAGTCAGCAATGGAAACAAGAGGCAACAACCAGAGCCAGCACAGGAAGAAAAGCAAATAATGATCGGAGAGAGAATGCCTGGAAAGCCTCGGAAAAAAGATACCCATTTCTAGAAGAAAAAAATATTCAAGGAAAGAAGCCAGCACATACTAAGTAGCAAATTTAGGAAGGCAGGCACAAATATCACGGTATAAGTGAAGTGGCAAGGGCACCATCTTATATATCTATTCATTTCATGAATTTATTTAAAGTGTAATAGGTACCAAGGAATCCCTGGGTGGCACAAATAGTTAAGCAATTGGATACTAACCAAAAGTTTGGCGGTTCAAATGCATCCAGGGATGCCTTGGAATAAAGGCCTGGTGATCTGCTTCTGAAAGATCACGGCCATTGGAAATCCTATGAATTGCAGTTCTATTCAGAAACATATGGGTCCCCATGAGTCAGAATCAATTTGACAGCAACTAGTTTGGTTTTTTGGAAGAGGTGCCAGTCTATGCTTCAGATTGTGTCAGTGGAAGTATGAAGACATAAAACATGTGCAGGAAAATGCTGAACTGATATTCCTTACCCATACTTGCGGAAAAGACTTAAAAGATATCCTTTTCTTGTCACCAAGAATTCTCTCCAACACCACGTGAAGGGCTGCCAAAGAGACAGTTGTGATCCCGATATGTTGACTCTGGGTGTGACCGCACTGTAGAGCACGATGGTTGGGGCACAGCTTGCCCAGTAGTTTAGGAAATGATGGAGTTTAAAATACTGCCAGTTGGGTATTTTTTACAGTATGTGGTGTTGGATGATTTTTGACAACAGTACAGACATTTTTTAGAACCTTTAATGTATTGACTCCCATTAGATTGGCACCACTCTCACTTCCTCTAAGACTTGGAGCAATACTTCCCAGAATCCACTTCCTTGTGAGAGGAACTAGCAAAAGATTTAGAAGGTGAAAGTGAAGAGTCTTTATTCTCTGGAGGTAGTTACAGCCAGGTGGATGTGGACAGGTGAGAGATTCTTAGACGTTTCCTGGAGAGTTTAAATTTCCAAGTAAATAACATTCTAAAGTGTACTGCTTAAGAACAATAGTTTAAAAGCATAGTTAACTATAGTAAGTTATGTATTATAAAACAACTGCACAGAGTGTAAGACTGTGTCCTGGAAATTAAAGCCAGGTCATCACCTTCATAAGAGAATTAACTCAAGGAAAAAGAAAAAAAAATCAGCTAATTTGTAACAGCATCTCACACAATATCTCTCAGGATAAACTGTAGCCGGATTCTAATATAGAGCTAAATAATCGCTGAATAAGCTCCTCAATCAGGGGATATCTTTGCTTCTTACTTTCTTTGGTATTGTCTTAGTCATCTAGTGCTGCTCCAACAGAAATACCACAAGTGGATGGCTTTAACAAAGAGAAGTTTATTCTCTCACAGTCCAGTAGGCTACAAGTCCAAATTCAGGGCATCAGCTCCACGAGAAGGCTTTCTCTCTCTGTCGGCTCTGGAGAAAGGTCCTTGTGATGCATCAGTCTGTACTTGGTCTGGGAGCATCTCAGCACAGGAACCTCAGGTCCAAAGGACGTGCTCTGCTCCTTGCACTGCTTTCTTGGTGGTATGAGGTTCCCATGTGCCTCTGCTCACTTCTCTTTTATGTCTCAAAAGAGATTGGCTTAAGACGCTATCCAATCTTGTAGATGTCATCAGAATAACCTCATCATAGTGATGGAGTTTACAACACATAAGGAGATCACATATAACCTCATCACAGTGTTAGAGTTTATAACACATAAAGAAATCACATCAGATTATGCAATCATACAATACTGGGAACCATGATCCAGCCAAGCTGACAGACATTTTTGGGGGACACAATTCAATCCATGACAGGTATCATGCAAATAATCCCAAATTTGACAAAAATTAAGAGATTTCCAGCCAAAGGGAAGAGGAAGGTACTTCCCATGCTCACAATATAATGAAAGAACTGCTTGGGGTTTAAGCAGTCACTCATACTACCTCTAGTGATCATTTTAAAGGCTAGGCAGGGAATAAGTCAGATTTTTTGTGGTCATAGAGGTAGATAAATGAAAGATGAACACAATCAAAGGAGAAGCACCAAAGACAAACTTCACTTCCTAATATTGAAGACAGATTAGGCCTGAATACTATCACAATTGCATGGCCACAATTGCATGGCAATTCGCTCCCAGGTCACAGCTTTAAAAACCCTATGGAGTTTAGTTCCAGTCTGTACACATGAGGTTGCCATGAGTTGGAATCAACTCCAGAGCAACTGGTTTTGTTTGTTTATTTGTTTGTTTTAATCTCCACCTCTCCACCACCATCTTTGCAGACACCATTAACTTACCCACTGAGTTAAACAATCCCTCTCCAAAAGGGAAGAGTCATTCTATTCATGGTGGAAAATATTGAGGAATTTTACAATCAGAGAATTTAAAAATACGAGCATTTTGTTACGGGTGTCTGAAAGAAAATTAGAGAACAAGGTTTATCACCATGTATGACTGTTTCCTTGGGGCTGACTCATTACATTCTTTGGAATGATTAGATTAATGCTGATCTTCATGTTGCTCCTAAATTAAAATGCCAAAACTAAGATCAAGAGACTAACTGTCTCATTTTGGAGATCCATTCAGGGTAAAAAAAATTATACCATAATGGTGAAGCAGTTAATAAGTACACTAACTGCAAGCTCTGTGCATTTAAAAGACATGGCAACACATTAAACTGTGTTTTATTTTTTTTTTAAAGAGAATAAATATAAGAACAACTTTCATGACCTGGGCCATTTCCTCTGCACTAAAACCCTCCTGTAGGACCTTGCCAGAGTAGATACATTTTTATCCACATGCAGAAAATGGTACAGTTGCCATTTAGCTGAATCCGAATTTTAAGTAATTCCAACACACAACTTTATTCTCTCTGCTCTTCCATTTTCGACGCCATCCCTGAATCCTTTTGCATTCATTGAAGCTCAAGAAAGGTTTCAGTTCATTCTCTAAATCCCTAAATGTCTCCATTTATGTTGACATCGATAAAAGTGAGACATAGCACCTGAGGTGGACATTGCCCAGCACAGGAGTCCTGCATTCCCTGCGTTCACACCAGCCAAAGGAAAGTTTATACAGACCCTTCTCGATCTAAGCACTAAAACATAGTGCAGGTTCTAATACCCTGAAACATTCCTCACCTCCCTCTCTCCATGATGTAAGTCCTGGGCTCCTACTTTCAAGGTTGAGTCCTGAAGGGTTTTTAGGAGCTAATTGTCACCAGCACTTACAAGTCTAATCACGATGATAAAGAGGTAGTGTTTGACTTCATGGTTTTCTAAAGTGCTTATACTGAAAGCAAGAAATATTGTTTCAGGAATGCTAGAGAATGGATGTTTGTTCTTTATACTTGATTCAAATGAGTCCTTTTGAGATCTAATGCTTATTTAGGAAGATTAATGCAGACTATAATCAATACAGTCAAACCTGAGCACTTTACTGAATTTGACACTAAAAGTCCAGAAGAGAAAAGAATAACTGGATGTTTGAAAATACAGACTAGGTAATAATGCTTTTTGATAGCTTGTGATGATACTCACCGATTAAAATGGTTGATTAAGAAAATACAATTTCACTTGAGGTTTCATATTATTCTCTCTTCTTATGAGAATAATTGGCACACACATATTCCCAATTTCTAGTATTCACTGGTAGGGGTGGTCAGTGTGTTTATGGTTGCCTATAAACTGCCCTAGTGAACTTTGTGTTTCCATTGGTATGTTCTGCTAGCTCAGTGATTACCATTAACTTTCCAGACTGAGTCAGGGACAGTAACAGCCAAGTTATAAATACATCAGTGTTCAAACATAGTTTTAATCATACCTGTTTATCAATTTAGAAGTCTCATTTCGCTAATATGCTACATACAGGCTGGTTGTTTTAGGCCAGGAAGACCTCCAGCTCCATGTCATCCTCAAGAAACCTCTAAGCACAAGTTGGATTTGCAGAAGGTCTTCAACAAAGTAAACGCTGCAGGGCAAGCTAAAGGAAAGCCCGGTCTTTCAAGTCCAGCAGCCTGATTTTGAATCCTAACTCTACCATGATCCCAATGCCTGATCTTGGGCAAGTTACTATCTTTCACTGAGCCTCAGTGTCCATATCTACAAAATGAGAGCACTCACATCTAACCTTTCATGATAGCTTGTGAGTATTCAATGAGATGAAAAATAAAAAGCATCCATCTTAATAAATGGAAGCTAATTGAAGTATCACAATTTTCTATTACAATTTCTATGATTTTCTACAATTTCTATGATTCCTTCCATTCCCCTCCCCCAAAAAGTTATCATATTAAAGGCAAAACTAACAGATCTCATAGGAACAGGTAGATTTATGCATACTCTTGGCCTCTGTGTCAGCGTCTCTTATTTAAGACCCTAGACAGTTATCCCCTCAAAAAAATGGAAACTCTCAATGACAAATAAATAAGCCTGGTTCTCCACTGAGAGCAGCAAATTCCCTGCCTGAAAGATTTCCTTGGCTTCCTGCAAAAGATGCATGCTGCTCTTTTCTTTCAAAAGGCCTGCCTGAGAGAATATCTATCATCTTTAAAGCAAAGATGCTGTGAGCTGCTATGCCCATTCTACCACTGAGCCTTGGAGAACACTCTCAAACCGCTTGCTGCCATAGGGGCACACCACAGGCTTTTAACTAACGTTTTTGAAGGCCATGTGCCAAGAGCCAATTCCAATCGCTATCAAGAAGTATAAACAATTCCACACCAGTATTTCCACTTTACTCTTTCAATAACCATGTGAAGTTCTCTTCACACTAGCGAAATTTGGGCTCAAAGAAACTCTGCCCCAGACCACACTATGTCACACATCTCAGGTCACCTGAATAGTGTGTCATCATTACATTCTTAATTGAAAACTCACAGAATGCAATGGAATCTGTCCTCCTGGAGTGTTCCAGAGCACTTCTATCTTACCCAGGCTTCCAGATAAAAGACTAACTTCAGAAAAGGCCTCTCTTTTTCTCTAGTCGTCTTTTCTCAGTTAACACATTTTTGGGTTTCTTTGCACTTTTGTGTACGCTCAGTATTTAAAATGTTCATTGAATAGAAACTTTAAAGCATTTTGTAAATCACTCATCAGGTCAGTAGCTGCACAAAATCTGAAATGCTTTGTGAACACTTTATGGTTCTATGTATCCAAAGCGTATGCACAGGGTCACATTAATTGAAAGAAGTTTTACATGTTTAGAGTTGGTGTGGGCCTGCCACTATGATCCAGTGAAACCTTTCCAGTTGGAAAGAACCATATGGGTTTTGACATCATTGACACAAGTTTCTAATAAGGCATACTGGAAGGAGTACTAATATTCCAAATGGCCCTAATTTCTAAATGCAGGAACTCCCATCTGGACCAATTAGCTAGGAATGATTGCACGTATATTGGAATTAATACCCCGAATTGGTTTTCTCTTTCACAGGATGACTACAAAGACCAATTTCAATTGGCTCCTTAATTTTGCTATTAATTTAAGGATCATGGTAAAAATGGTATGATCTTTTTTTTTTTTTTGGCTTTTACTCTCCTCCTCCATACTTGTAACTTTATTATTTTTTTTTTCTCATGAAACAGTAGTACACATATTGTTTTATGACATTGGTTAACAACCCCACAATATGTCAACCCTCTAACTTCTCAACTTTTTTTTTTTTGGTGAAAATACACATAGCCAAAGATGCACCATTTCAAAAATTTCTACATGCACAGTTCAGTGACATTGACTACGCTCTTCCAATTGTGCTGTTATTCTCACTTAAGATGAAGGCTTACAGAACAAAATAGTTTCTCATTTAACAGTTACTACAAATGTTGCCCTATGACAATGGTTAACAATCTCACAACACATCAACAATATCTTTACCCAACCTTGGGTTCCCTATCACCAGCTTCCTTGTCCCCTTCTGCCTTCTGGCCCTTGTCACTGGACTCCTATACCTTGTTAGTCTCATTTGGTTTTACGGGGATGTCCACTCCCAGGCTGAACAGTGAACGTCGGAGGTAGCTTCACCACTGAGCTAAAAGGGTGTCTGGGGTCCATACTCTCAGGGTTTCTCCAGTCTCCTTTAGACCAGTAAATCTGGTCTTTTTTTGTGTGAGTTAGAATTATGTTCTACATCCTTCTCCAGCTCTGTCCAGAACCCTCTGCTGTGATCCTGGTCAGAGCAGTCAGTGGTGGTAGCCGGGCACCATCTAGCTGTACTGCACTCAGTCCGGTGGAGGCTTTGGTAGCTGTGGACAATTAGTCCTCCAGACTAATCTTTTCCTTGTATCCTGTTCTCTTCATTCTCCCTTGATCTATTTGTTTTTAATGTGTTAAGTTGATTATAAAGTATTAATAATTTCTAGAGGAAAATATTAAAATATGTTACATAACCAAGCAAATAAATAGCCTTAGTACCTTGGGGGTTGACTTTAAACCATCATTTTGTTTTAAGTGAAATCCACTTTTGCTATTTTGTCTTAAAGATCAAGCAATAACTTCTTTATATACTATGAAAGATAACTGTTCTGAAATTATTAATTTCAATTAGCTTTCAAACATTTAGGTCACTAAAAAATTCTTAGTGACATCTTAAAATATATTTTTGCAAAATGGTTTCATGTTAGTGAATTTACAAAGTACCTAAAACCTAGTCTTCTTCCACCTAGTTTCTACAAAGTGAAATATGGAGAAGCAGAAAAGAGCTACACAATGGAATTTCCAGAAAAGAAAACATACATCATTTTTTTGTGACTCAGACAGAGGGTAAATGCAGTAGTCAGCCACTAACGTAATAAAATAATACTTTATCAGGGTGATGGGGTGGGGAGGAGTTTGTAATTGCTTGGCTTCAAGTCAGGAATGCCATTCACATCTGCCCCCAAAGTGGTTAACACACCTCATTTAAAAAAAAAAAAAAGTAGGCATTCCTAGTGCTAAACAATATATCAATTCACAGGAAAATGCTGGAAGAGGGGACTAGAGCCTGGCAATTTACCATTGTTTTGGAGAGTCCTTATCAGGTGAGCTGTTACTATTGCCAGCCTGCTGTGGGTGGCAGGTGAGAGAAGGGAGGAGAGGAGAGCTTTTTATGCACATTACCAACAGTCATCAATATAAAGCAATAAATGGAATTCAATGACAACCTGCATTGACTAAATATTGGCATGCGTACAAATCTGATCATTCTAGGTTAACTAGATTGTGCTAACCATCAAGGTGATTGTTGTTAACTACCCTCAGAGTCAGTCCCGACTCATGGTGACCTTGGGCACAGCAGAATGAAACACTGCCTGGTTCTGTGACATCCCCATGATCAGAATTTTGTGATCCATAGGCTGACTTTCTGAAGTAAATCACCAGGCCTTTCTTCCTAGTCCATCCTAGTTTAGACGCTCTGCTAAAATCTGTTATGCATCATAGCAACATTCAAGCCTCCACTGACAGTTGTGTGGTGGCTGCGGGTGAGGTTTGTTGGCCAGGAAGCAAACCTGGGTCTCCCACATGGAAGGTGAAAATTTTGCCACTGAAACACTACTGCCCTCACAATCATCAAGGTAATAGATATTAAATAAGATAAAGCAAAATTTCTTTAAAAATAAATAAACAAAGCTTTAGCATAAACCTCATTCATATTCTTTTCTTACCTAGATGCACACAAGGAGTATATAATAGAAAGCCAGGAAGGCAAAGCTTTCTCATAAAGTTTATTAGAAAAAAGTTTACATAGGAATCTCAAACATGAAATGATAATTCAGACTAAACTGTTAACCATTTAAGGATTTCTACATCACAGATTCCCGAAATCTATACCCAAAATTTAGTAGGATACAACATGTAAACAGCACATGACCTTTGACTAAACTCTTTGCGAGGACCTATTTAAAGGAAAGTAGCTCAAGCTTTTTGTCTGGTTGTTGCAACTGAAATGTAAAAATATCTCACTTTATTGCCCTACAAAATACTGTTGGCTATGTAAAGACTAAGTAGTGAAGGGAAAATAAAGCAAAGAAATATTTTAATTGGCTATAGAAAGAAAGTATCCAAAATAACTGAGCTCTTGCCCAAGAAGAATCCATCAAATTAAAGAATTTCTGTACCTTATGTGGATCTTTGGTCCCTGGCCAGCACAAATGGTTAAGTGCTCAATTACTAGCTGAAAAGTTGGGCAGTTTGAACCCACGCAGAAGCACCGTGGAAGACATCCCTGGCAATCTACTTCTGAAAGGCCACAGCAATGAAAACCCTATGGAACAGCTCTATTCTGCACACATGAGGTTGCCATGAGTTAGAATTGACTCAACAGCCACTGCCAACAACAACATGTGGATCTCAGGCTGCATTTGAATATTTTATTTGTTAAAGAGAATAAATATTCTCTTTTATCCTATCATATGTAGATTGGCCCCACTAACATTTTTCATATTTTCCATTTTCCAATATTCTCAGCTCTGCATGTCTGAAGACTGCAAATGAAAAATCTGAATACAGATGTATTGAAAATGAAAGTGAAATTATGAGAAGTATTAGAGAATTCTCTCTCTAAGTGATCATACATGTGGGATTTTCTGTGATAGCACTGATTTTAAAATATTTAGTTCTGTCATCTCCAAAAGAATATCAGCTCTTATCAGAACTGATATTGGATCAGAAAATGAAATTGTTTCTGTGATTTTTTGTTTTAGATAATAGAGACCAAACCCAAACCAAACCCACTGCCGTCGAGTCGATTCTGACAGAGTAGAACTGCCTCATAGGGTTTCCAAGAAGCAGCTGGTGGATTCGAAATGCTGACGTTTTCGTTAGCAGCCATAAGTCTTAACCACTGCGCCACCAGGGCTCCAGTTAATAGAGAGAGAGATAAATAAAGATACATATGAATATAGAGAGATGGATGGATGGATGAATGGGTGGATGGACGGATGGATGGATGGACGGACGGACAGATGGATGGATGGATAATGTTTGTTCTAGTATAGTGTATTTTATTCACCAGACTTCACACCTGTTATGTGATTGGGGTTGCCGTTAGTGAAGCTATGGATTGACCATGGGATCACAGGGATGCGGGAGCTCAGGCATGGAACTAATTCTGAATCATGGGAATGTCAAAAAAGAAGTGCGCTGAAGAGCTATGAGGATTCAACAACAACAAAATCAAAGTAATTTTAGAAGATAAATCATAGCAAATATCTGACTTCAGATTCATGGGACCAGCTTAATAAGAAAGACCCACTCTAATTCTGTTTTACAAAAAAGAGCTTGAAATTTTACATTATATTGACTACTTTTAACTGGAACAAAACCAACATTTGATGTAATTTTGTGTAACAAAGATCGTTGCTAATTGAACAAGGACCATATTATTAGATGAGTTTGAGTTCCCTGAGATCTCCTGAATGTGTTTATCTGAAGACAACTCTTTCTATGGAATGACTGGAACAAGGTAGTGAGGACTGAATGCTGCTCTTCTCAACTAGTTTAGGCTCTTTACTCTGGGCATGACCAAAATAAATACATGGATATTATCAAGACTAGAGGTCATAAAACTGTTAACAACTACTCAAGATTAATAAAGTAAAAGAACCCCAAACCAAAGTGAATCTGAATATGTCTGTAACTATTTATATCTATATTTATATCTACTACATATTTATAAAGCTTGGAGTAATGATGTTTCTCAAAATTCCTTTTCCCAGTTACCAGCATACATACCAGAGCTCTGGAACACTTTTTTATTTTATTTTTTCATTAAACCTACAGGTTCTCCTTATTGCATAAAATCCCTCTTGCAGTTTCTGTCCTTTACAAGTATATTGAAAGACACATTTTCTTCAAAAATGATTGCCAGAAAAATGCTTAAGAACCATAGAGAAGCTTCTAGAACTACATAAAGTAAGATTCCATTTTATAGCTTTTCAAAAACACAAACACAAGTGAAACTGAACTAGGTACGTGTGTATGTTTATACGTGTGGATAATTAAGAGAACGACAAACATAAAATTCAAAATAATGGTTACTTATCTGGAGAGGCAGGACGTAATGATCATATCTTTATGACTGTTAAATGATTGAACTAATTCCACACTAAACAAACAAATAAAAAAAAAATCCACTGCTGTTGGATCAATTCCGACTCGTAGCAACCCTATAGGACAGAGCAGAACCGGTGGATTCAAACTGCCAATCTCTTGGTTAGCCGCCGGGCTCTTAACCACTGTGCTACCAGGTCTCCAATAGTGGTTGCTTTACCTTCTTTATTTGTCTCTTCGACCCATCTCCCCAGGTTTCTGTACCACTGCTCAGGTTTTTCCATGATTCAGTCACTAAAGTGTTGCCCGTTTAGCACAGCACATAAGTCCCCAAATATTGGCTCCAGAACTTTGGTCAGCCTCCGCTCCCTTTGTCTGTGCTATCATCTTATCTAACGCTCGATTTGCATACCATGTCTGGATCTATTGTCTATTCTTTGCTAATGTTTTATTTCTTGGGTTGTCTTTATGGATGTCTGAATGTTTATTACATTATGAATTAAACATGCAACAAATAATAGAAGGAGAAAGGGACAAAAAGATGAGTGAGCATTCTTCTGTATCTCTGATGGTCTTCATTAGGCTTTGTGACTGATTGCATAATAGGCTTTGCTTCCTTTTTCTCTTCTACTTCCAACTGGGGCCCAGCCAGGAAACTTATCCTGCTTGCTTCCCTGGGAGACATAATACTCACTGACATCATCGATACTGGGAGTACTGCCCAGGGAGTATGATTCAATATTAGCTATTATTACTTACTGAGAATTGACTATGTACTTTGGATTTCTCAAAACACAGAAGACAAGGTTTTTGGCCTGAGAGTATACACAGAGCTTAAATTAGTGAAACAGGATACTTCAGCTGACACATAGACAGCAGAATCCAAGTTCCCTCTGCTGGTCACCGAGCTGTTTCTACTCACGATTATGAAAGATGAACAGGCTGTCATGAATCTCATTATGGATCCAGCACAAAGAGTTATGTTTTTGTAGTTGCAGTTGTTTTTCTTGTTTATGGCTTAAATGATCTGTCTAGTGTTAATGCATTTCTACATCATTCCATATAAGCAGTTTTCTTTCCTTTATTTTTATTGTGCTTTAAGTGAAAGTTTACAATTCAAGTCAGTTTCTCATACAAAAATTTATACACACATTGCTATGTGACCCTCGTTGCTCCCCCTATACTGTGACAGCACACTCCTCCTTTCTACCCCGGATTTCCCGTGTCTATTCAACCAGCTCTTGACCCTTTCTGCCTTCTCATCTCACCTCTGGACGGGAGCTGCCCATTTAGTCTCATGTGTCTACTTGAGCTAAGAAGCACACAACTCACAAGTATCACTCTATGTCCCATAGTCTAATCTTCGTCTGAAGAGATGGCCTCAGGAATGGTTTCAGCTTTGGTCCAACAGTAAGTCCTGGGGCCATGTCTTCCAGGGTCCCTCCAGTCTCAGTCAAACCATTAAGTCCCCTTCAGGGACTCTCTGTTACCCATCAGGGTGGTCATTGGTGGTAGCTAGGCATCATCTAGTTCTTCTGGTCTCAGGCTGATGGAGTCTCTGGTTTCTGTGGCCCTTTCCGTCTCTCAGGCTAATATTTTCCTTGCTTCTTTGGTGTTCTTCATTCTCCTTACTCCAGGTGGGTTGATACCAACTGATGCATCTTAGATAGCTACTCACTAGCTTGTAAGACCTCAGACACCACTCACCAAAGTGGGATGCAGAACATTTTCTTAATAGACTTTGTTATGCCAATTGACCTAGATGTCCCCTGAAACCGTGGACTCCAGACTGCCACCACTGATACTCTGTCTCTCGAAGTGCTTGGTTGTGTTCAGGAAACTTCTTAGCTTTTGGTTTAGTCCAGTTGTGCTGACTTCCCCTGTAGTGTGTGTTGTCCTTCTCTTCACTTAAGATAATTCTTGTCTACTATCTAGTTAGTGAATACCCCTCTCCCTCCCTCCTCACCCTTGTAACCATCAAAGAATGTTTTCTTCTGTGTTTAAACCTTTTCTTGAGTTCTTATAATAGTGGTCTTATACAATATTTGTCCTTTGATGACTGACTAAATTCACTCAGCAGAATGCCTTCCAGATTCATCCATGTTAAGAGATGTTTCACAGATTCATTGTTCTTCTTTATCATTGCATAGTACTCCATTATGTAAATACACCATAATTTATCCATTCCTCCGCTGATGGGCACCTAGGTTGTTTCCATCTTTTTGCTATTGTGAACAGTGCTGCAAAGAACATGGGTGTGCACGTATCTATTCGTGTGATGGCTCTTATTTCTCTAGGATACACTCCAAGGAGCGGGATTGCTGGATCGTACGGTACTTCTATTTCTAGCTTTTTAAGGAAGTGTCAAACTGATTTCCAAAGTGGTTGTACCATTTTACATTCCCACCAGCAGTGTATGAGTGTTCCAGTCTCTCCACAACCTCTCCAACATTTATTATTCTGTGCTTTTTGGATTAATGCTAGCCTTGCTGTGGTGAGATGGTATCTCATTATAGTCTTGATCTGCATTTCTCTAATGGCTAATGATCGTGAGCATTTCCTCATGTATCTGTTAGCCACCTGAATGTCTTCTTTGGTGAAGTGCCTGTTCATATCATTTGCCTATTTTTTAATTGAGTTATTTGTCTTTTTGTTGTTGAGGATTTGCAGTATCTTGTAGATTTTAGAGATTAGATGCTGATCAGATTTGTCATGACCAAAAATTATTTCCCAGTCTGTAGGTTGTCTTTTGACTCTTTTGGTGAAGTCATTGGTGAGCATAAGCATTTGATTTTTAGCAGCTCCCTGTTATCTAGTTTCTCTTCTGGTATTTGTGCATAGTTACTTATGGTTTGTATTCTGTTTATGTATTAGGGCTCCTAGCGTTGTCCCTATTTTTTCCTCCATGATCTTTATCATTTTCAATTTTATATTTAGGTCTTTGATCCATTTTGAGTTAGTTTTTGTGCATGGTGTGAGGTATGTGTCTTGTTTCAGTTTTTTGAAGATGGATATCCAGTTATACCACCACCACATATTAAAGAGACTGTCTTTTCCCCAATTAATGGGCTATGGGCCTTTGTCAAATATCAGCTGCTCATAGGTGGATGATTTTACATCTGGATTCTCAATTCTGTTCCATTACTCTATGTATCTGTTATTGTACCAGTACCAGGCTGTTTTGACTACCATGGCGGTATAACAGGTTCTCAAATTAGGTAGGGTGAGGCCTCTCACTTTATTCTTCTTCTTCAGTAATGCTTTACTTATCCAGGGCCTCTTTGCTTTCCATATGAAGTTGGGTGATTTGTTTCTCCATCTCATTAAAAAATGTTGTTGGAATTTGGATCAGGACCGCATTGTTTCTGTAGGATACATTGTATCCTTTGGGTAGAATCAACATCTTCACAATGTTGAGTCTCACTGTCCATGAGTAAGTATGTTTTTCCACCTATGTAGGTCTCTTTTTGTTTCTTGCGTACTGTCCTATAGTTTTCATTATATAGGCCTTTTATGCCTCTGGCTAGATTTATTCCTAAGTATTTTATCTTCTTGGGGGCTATTGTAAACGGTATTAATTTGGTGATTTCCTCTTCAAAATTCTCTTTGTTAGTGCAAAGGAATCCAATTGATTTTTGTATGTTTATCTTGTATCCTGAAACTTTACTGAAACCTTCTATCAATTCCAGTTGTTTTCTTGTGGGTGCTTTGGGGTTTTCTGTGTATAAGATCATATCATCTGCAAATACAGATACTTTTACTTCTTCCTTACCAATCTGGATGCCCTTTATTTCTTTTTCTAGCCTAATTTCTCTAGCTAGGACCTCCAGCACAATGTTGAATAACTGTGGTGATAAAGGCCATCCTTGTCTGGTTCCCTTTCTCAAGGGGAATGCTTTCAGACTCTCTTCGTTTTGTATGACACTGGCTGTTGGCTTTGTATAAATGCCCTTTATTATGTTGAGGAATTTCCCTTTTATTACTATTTTGCTGACAGTTTTTATTCTGAATGGGTGCTGGACTTTGTTAAACGCCTTTTCTGCATCAGTTGATAAGATCATGTGATTCTTGCTTTTGTTTTATTTATGTGATGGATTACATTGATTGTTTTTCTAATACTGAACCATCCCTGCATACCTGGTATAAATCTCACTTGATCATGGTGAATTATTTTTTTGATAGATTGTTGAATTCTATTGGCTAGAATATTGTTGAGGATTTTTGCATCAATGTGCATGAGAGATATTGGTCTGTAATTTTCTTTTTTTGTGGTGTCTTTACCTGGTTTTGGTATTAGGGTTTTGCTGGCTTCATAGATTCAGTTTGGCTATATTCCATCCTTTTCCATGCTCTGAAATACCTTTAGTAGCAGTGGCGTTAACTTTTCTCTGAAAGTTTGATACAGTTCTCCAGTGAAACCTTCTGGATCATGGCTTTTTTTTGTTGGGAGTTTTTAGATTACCTTTTTAATCTCCTCTTTTGTTATAGGTTTATTTAGTTGTTCTACCTCTTTTTGTGTTAGTTTAGGTAGGTAGTGTTTTTCTAGAAATTTGTCCATTTCCTCTAGGTTTTTGAATTTTTTGGACTACAATTTTTCACAGTATTCTGTTATGATTCTTTTAATTTCATTTGGGTTTGTTGTGATATCGCTCATCTCATTTCTTATTTGGGTTATTTGGTTCCTCTCCTGTTTTCCTTTTTTTGGTTTGGCCAATAATTTACCAATTTTGTTGATCTTTTTAAAGAACCAGATTTGGTCTTGTTAACTCTTTCAATTGTTTTCTATTTCATTTAATTCTGCTCTAATTCTTATTATTTCCTTTCTTTTGGCACCCGAGGACTTCTTTTGCTGCTTTCTTTCTATTTGTTCCAGTTGTAGGGTTAATGTTTTGATTATGGCCCTTTCTTGTTTTTTGCTGTGTTCTTTTATTGCTATAAATTGACCTCTGGGTACTGCTTTTGCTGTGTCCCAAAGGTTCTGGTAGGATGTGTTTTCATTCTCATTTGATTCTGTGAATTTCTTTATTCCATCCTTCCTTAATTTCTTCCTTTACTCAGTACTTTTTGAGCAAGGTGTTGTTCAGTTTCCATGTGTTGGATTTTTTTTTTTTTTCCTTGCTTTTTCTGTTACTGATTTCTACTTTTATGGCTTTATGGTCAGAAAAGATGCTTTGTAATATTTCAATGTTTTGGATTCTGTTAAATCTTGCTTTATGACCTAATATGTGGTCTATTCTGAAGAATGTTCCATGTGCGTTGGAAGAGAAAGTATACTTGGCTGCTGTTGGGTGGAGTGTTCAGTACATGTCTGTGAGATCAAGTTGGTTGATTGTAGCATTTAGCTCTTCTGTGTCTTTGTTGAGCTTCCTTCTGAATGTTCTGTCTTTCACAGGAGGGGGTGTGTTGAAGTTTTCTACTATTATTGTGGAGCTATCTATCTCTCTTTTCAATGCTGTTACAGTTTGTTTTATGTATTTTGGAGCCCTGTCATTAGGTTCTCAAATATTTATTATAGTTGTGTCCTCCTGGTGGTATTGACCGTTTAATCATTGTGTAGTGTCCTTCCTTATTCTTTGTGGCGGATTTTACTTTAAAGTTTATTTTATCAGAGATTAATATTGCCACTCCTGCTCTTTTTTGAGTGTTGTTTGCTTGATATATTTTTTTCCATCCTTTGAGCTTTAGTTTGTTTGTTTGTTTGTATAAGTCTAAGGTGTGTCTCTTGTAGGCATCATATAGAGGGATTGTGTTTTTTATCCATTTGCCACTCTCTGTCTCTTTATTGGTGCATTTAGTGCATTTACATTCAGTGTAATTATTGATAGTTATGAGTTTAGTGCTGTCATTTTGATGTCTTTTTTTGTGTGTGTTGTTGATAGTTTCTTTGTTCCATTTAATTTTCTGTGCTGAGCCATTTTTCTTTATGTATTTTCTTTTCATCTTTTTCATTGTTGTTGATTCTGTATTTGCGGAGTCTGTATGTTTTTCTAGTTTTTTATTTTGACTTGTAAGATTGTTAGTTTCCTTTATAGTTACCTTAATATTTACCCCTATTTTTCTAAGTTTAAACCCGTATTTTATTCCTTTATATTGCCTTGACTTCCTCTGCATATGAAAGATCTTTGACTACATTTTTAAATCTGTCTTTCTTGTTTTAATGCTGTCATCTTTTACATATTGACGCCTCTGTTTGTTATCTTTCAGTGTTTTAGCTTTGATTTATTTTTGTGACTTCCCTATCTGGGTTGATATCTGGTTGCTCTGTCCTGTGTTCTAGTCTTGGGTTGTTATCTGATGTTATTTATTTTCTAACTGGAGGACTCCGTTTAGTACTTCTTGTAATTTTGGTTTGGTTTTTGCAAATTCCCTGAACTTCTCTTTATCTAGAAATGCCCTAATTTTGCCATCATATTTGAGAGACAGTTTTGCTAGATATATAATTCTTGGCCAGCAATTTTTTTTTTTCCTTCAAGGCTTTGTATATGTCATCCCATTGACTTCTTGCCTGCATGGTTTCTGCTGAGTAGTCCGAGATTAGTCTTATTGACTCTCTTTTGTAAATGACTTTTCATTTATCAGAAGCCACTCTTAAAATTCTCTCTCTATATTTGGTTTCAGCAAGTTTGATTATAACATGTCTTGGTGACTCTCTTTTGGGATCTACCTTATGTGGGGTTTGATGAGCATCTTAGATAGAAGTCTTCTCATTTTTCACAATATCGGGGAAGTTTTCTGCCAACAAATCTCAAGAATTCTCTGTGTGTTTTATGTTAACAGCCCCCCTGCCCCTGTTCTGGTACTTCAATCGCTTGTAGGTTATTCCTCTTGATAGAGTCCCACATAATTCTTAGGGTTTCTTCATTTTTTAAAATTCTTTTATCTGATTTTTTCTCAAATAAATTGGTGTCAAGTGCTTTGTCTTCAGTTTCACTAATTCTGACTTCTATTGCCTCAGTTCTGCTCCTATAACTTTCTATTCAGTAGTCTAATTCTGAAAATTTATTGTAGTCTTCTGAATTTCTTATTGCTATCTCTCTATGGATTTTTTCATCCTGTTAAATTTTTGCTGTTGTCTAATCTTCTTAAATTCCTCTATTGCTTTGTCTGTATGTTCCTTTGATTGTTCTGTATTTTGAATGATCTCTTTCCTGATCTCTTGAAGAGTTCTGTAATTTAATATTTTGTATTCTACTTCCAGTAATTCCAAGAAATTCTCTTCCTCTGGAAAATCGGTTGATTCTTTGTTTGCGGAGCTTGGTGAAACCATCATGGTCTGCCAGTTTTTGTGATTTGATATTGACTATTGTCTCTGAGCCATCATAAGTTATTATAATTTATTTATTTTATGTTTGCTTCCTGTGTCCTAGCTTCTTGTTTTATTTTGTTTTGATATTCCCAAATAGGCTGCTCATGTGAGCTAGTTTGATTATTGGCACCTTAGAAGCTCTAACTTCCTGTCACCAGGTGGTTAGATGTGTTATTAGGTATGTGAGCCCAGGATTCCGTTTACTTTTCTTGCATGGATTCAGCTTATGTGTCCAGGTAGTTGGTCAGCAAGTGTGTGTTGTAGGCTCTCACCTACAGTCCTAGACAGGCAGAGGTGATTGGTGTAGGCACAGGTATCTGGCTGCAGTAGGGGGTCATGTGCTGAGCAAGGCAGGGGGCTGACAGCTGCTCTTGAGTGTCTAAGAGGAAAGTATGTCCCTGTTCCCTTGAGCGTGTAGGTGGATAGGTTTTACAGCCAGAGTATGAGCACCCAGTGTTGTTGGCTGTATGGGCTGGGAGACACCAGTTACTCTTGGACCCCTGTCATGGGTGGCTAGGTGGTGTGGGTGAGCCACCAGTCTCAGGCCCCTGACGTTGGTAGCTGAGGACCCTGCTTAAAGGGCAGAACAGTGTCAAATGTCATGAACTTACCACTTCACCATATAGCTGCTACAGCTGAGGTCAGGCTTACCTTGTTGTACTGAGGTAATGAGGGCCTACACTCTTGAAATGGTCCCACACATGTCTATGCAGGGATGAAATGCACTCAAAATCCATGGACCCCTTATGCCTGTGCCTAGGCAAAGGAGCTGTGCCTACCCTGAGTTCCCAACTTAGGGGAGCTGGCAGATTATTTTTTCTTGTTTGTTAATTTGTTCCCTCTTCAAGGCCAGGAGAATGGCTCAGGGCATGTGAAGGGTCCCTCTTCTGGGTCATGGGACTTGGCAGTCACTGAAGCAGGCCCAGGACCAGGTGCAAAGTGGGGAGGAGGCAGGTAAATGGGAGAGAGTTTTTTTCCCAAAGGAGGTGTTTTTTGACACATGTGGTAGGTCAGACTCATGTACTTATCTTTTGCTGATTGAGCGCTGCTTTTTGCTGTTTCTAGAGGCGTGAGTAGCCTCTCCACTGCTTGGTCTTTTCTGATGTGGAAAATGCCTCTGGAGCGCCACTGCTTGCCTCACTGCACATGCCAGCCTATCCAGCCTGAAGGGGGCTGGCTTCTACCAGATCAGGTCTGGCAACTCCTGGCTGCTTTCGAACCATCTCTCTCTCCCCCTGCCATTCAGTCCAATTCCTTTACTTTGCCTTTGATGTTCAGGGCTCTTAGATTGTCATAAATAATTGATTCTCTTGTTTTTTCAGGTCTTTGTTGTAAGAGGAACCACAGGAAGCATATGACTACTCCACTTTCTTGGACCTGTGTCTTTTTTTCTTAAGCAGCTTTCTAAGTGACGTTATTGAGGAATACAAAAAGACCCACCATCTTAAGGTATCTCCAATAAAAATGTTGCCAACGTTTGTTTAGCATGTTTCTGGGAATGCACGAAACAGTTTATATGCATTATCTCATTTAATCTTAAAAGAATAAATAAATAAAAGCAGTATCATGGATTGAATTGTGTCCCCCAAAAAATCTGTCAACTTGTATATAATTGTGTACCATTTTGTAATCTGACATGATTTCCTTATGTGTTGTAAATTCAATCACTATGATCTAATAAGATGGATTAGAGACAGTTATACTGATGAGGTCTACAAGATTAGATAGTGTCTTAAACCCATCTCTTTTGAGAGAAATATTAAAGAGAGAGGTGGGCAGAGATATAGGGGAACATCACAACCCCAAGAAAGCAGGGCTGGGAGCAGAGAGTGTCCTCTGGACCTGAGTTCCTGCGCTGAGATGCTCCCAGACCGAAGAAAGACTGTTACATCACAAGGACCTTCCTCCAGAGCTGACAGAGAAAGAGAGCCTTTTCCTGGAGCTGACACCCTGAATTTGTACTTGTAGCCTACTAGACTGTGAAAGAATAAATTTCTCTTTGTTAAAGCCAGTCACTTGTGGTATTTCTGTTACAGCGGCACTAGATGTCTAAGACAAGCACCTCTGGTGTAGGTTTTTAAAAGTAAGAACACGTAAGTAGTTTGGACTAACAGGGACAGGAAAAGAACAAATCCTCAGGAAAAAAAAATTCTCATTTTGTTAATGGGTATATTTAGATTTGAAAAGTGAGTTTCCTCACCCCCACCTAAGACTCTGAGAATGGTCCCTTAGAAGAACACGAACAAAGAGGAGGCTAATGTTTTGCATGTGGAAGTAACAGGAATCTGGAAATTTTTATCCAGAAGCTGTGAGGTCTAATGACTGGCATACTTTAAATTGGGAAATAAAAAGAATGTGAGGAAAAGAAAAAGAAGAATCCCAACAAAAGGGCTGGAGGTTGGTGCCCAGCTGAAGCACCAGTCCATCAAGAAATTCTTCAAGGCAGGGAATAACCATGTTTTTCAAAACAGAGATACCTTATATTCTGTGTTACGCACTTGTGTGTGCTGTGTTGAGTTATACTCCTATCTGGTAACTCAAACTAAGTAAAAATCTATTAGCTAGTTCTGGGGTTAGTGACACATAGAGTGAAGAATAGGAGTGTTGTAGGCAGAATTTCTAAAATGCCCAAAGATGTCTCCACTAGACCCTGGAACCTGTTTTTATGTTGAGATGTCAATCTTCTGATTATGTTATGTAATATAGCACATTTGACCTTAAGACAGGGAGATTATCCAGGTGAGTCTAATTAATCACATGAGCCCTTAAAGTAGAGAGCTTTCTCTGGTTGATAATGGAAGAGAAAACCAGAGAGATGTTATGCATGGAAAGGTCTAGATGAAACATTGCTGGCTTAAAGAAGACAATGTTCATGTAAGAAGGAATATGTGTGGCCTTAAGGAGCTGAGAGAGGCCCCCAGTTGGCGGCTAGTAAGGAAATGGAAACCTTAGTCCTACTATCTCAAGGAACTGAATTCTGCCAACAACCTGAAAGAGCTTAAAAGTAAATTCTTCCCCAGAGACTCCAGATAAGAAGCTAAAGCAGTTGACACCTTGATTTTGGCCTTGATATACATTGAGTATAGAATTCAGGAGAACCTTCCCAGGCTTTCAAAACTGTGACTTAATAAATGGATGTTGTTGTCTTAAGACACTAAGGTTGTAATAATTTCTTACATAGCAATAGAAACTTGATAGAAGGAATTTTTATAATTATGGGCCAAAAGGGAGTGGACATAGGAAAAGAATTACAAGAAACGAGACAAACAGCATAGAGAAGGAAGAGATGGAGATGAAGAGATAGAGAAGAGTAAGCTCCCGGAGAAGACTCAACTGTATTCTGAGGCCTCAATAGGTCCATCCTATTTTGATATTAATAATTGTGAAGCCCCAAATATTGACATTTGCGGAGATAGCATGTGGAAAACATATAAGCTAAGATTACTGTCCCTATTTTACAAATGAAAGAATTGATATATAGGAAATTTCAGTGACCTGTAGAATCACTATGAGTTGGAATCAATTTGATGGCAATGGGTTTGGTTTCATTTGGAACAGGAAGGAAGTTCGAAAATGCCTAGTTGTGGTGAATACATAAAATTGTAATTATCCTACCTTGAAGTAATTTTTTTTTTCAGATGGAAATGATGGAAGTTGGAAAGAGTAAAGACTATGAACTCTAGTAATCAAACCAAAAACCAAACTTGTTGCCATTGAGTCGATTCCAACTCATAGTAACAGTACAGGACAGAGTAAAACTTCCCCATAGGGTTTCCATGGCTGTAATCTTTAAGGAAGTAGACTGCCACAGCTTTTCTCCTGTGGAGTAGCTGGCAGGTTCAAACCACCGACCTTTCGGTTAGCAGCCAAGTGCTTAACCACTGCACCGTCACAATTAGTCTAAATTTTCACAGTGCCCTCATTACTGAATTAATAGCATAGTTTCCCAAGATTAAGGAGCCCTGGTGGTGCAGTGCTTCCTTAAAGATTACATCCTTGGAAACCCTATGCGACAGTTCTATCCTGTTCTATTCAATATGGTCGCTGTGAGTAGAAATTGACTAGATGGCAATAGATTTTTACAGTTCCTGTTTTTCAGGAGGAACTGTAGTTAACCATCTAATATTTTAGATGCAGTAATCAGAGTTCTTCTGTAGGCTTCAAGGTATTATCAAGTAAATCTGAGAAAAGTATGCTCTCAACTCTAATGGTGGTGAACACATCAATATTACCCTTGTGATTGGATGGCATTAAATTAAGGCCAGAATATCAAAGGACAGAATATCAAAATACACATATGCTTTATGAAGATGGGCATTTAAACCTGGAAAACTTTTCACACATATTCACTGGTAACCCACCAGAAACTCCTCTAAAAGACCAGTTAAAATATTTTCAAAAGTAAAATATTAGAAGTATGAAGAAAATGGAAGTGGGAAATATAGAAACACCATGTTGGAAACCAGAAAACACTTAGATGAGTGGTTATTGACTTATGAGTGGTAACTATAGATCAGAGAAAACTTTAATCCAGCATTACTGGCGGCCAGATGCAAGCACATTCATGCTACAGAACTTTGGAAAGGCTTGGTAATTGAAAGCACCAGGTACATCTGATAGAAGGGGAACAGGTGATGCTGAAAATCGGCATACTGTTTGAATGTCCTTCAGATCAGCTCTCTCACCCTAGAGAGTTACTTAATTCCCCTCCCACTTCAGCCAAAACCTGGAAATTTACTTTCTGGAGATTGGTAAAAGCACTTTAAGCTCAAAAACACTAGATACAGCTGAGGGTGGGGTATCATACTGAAAGCAGGAGGATTTCAAAAAGACAGCATACTAAATCAAGAAGTTTCTGGCCCCCTTCTTTCACTAGGCTCTGTGAATGTTGGAAGTCTACTTTTCAGCCTTTAGAAGAAGACTAGAACAGGGGTTGGCAAATATTGGCCCACTGCTTGTTTTTATAAAGGTTTATTGGAACACTACCACACCTTCCATTTATGTATTGTCTATGGCCACATTCCTGCTAAAATGACAGAGTTCAGTAGTTATGACAAAGATTATACAGCTGACATAGTCTAAAATATTTACCATCAGGCCTTCTACATAAATTACTGGAAGAGGAATTCTTTCAGGGAAATGAACACAGCAAGAGACAAAATCTACAGGTATTGTTAACTAGAGTTTTCTAATGAATTAGCCTAGCCATTATAGCCTACAATAAGAAACCACGTATGCACAAACAATGTGTAAATACATTCTCAATGCTTCCTTTTAAATATAAAGAAACAACCTTGTACTGCCACACATTTAAAGAAAGCCTCTAACATAAGATGTAAATATTAGACAGGCAGAAAGAAAGAAAGGGGAAGAGAGAGAAAGAAAGAAGGAAGGGAGGAAGATACAGAAGAGGAGAAAGAAAGGAAGGAAGGAACAAAGAAAGAAAATCAATATCAAACAAACTAAAGAACAGGGACCATACAAAAAAAGATAATTCAGACAAAAGTTTTCTTGAAAGTTAAATATGAAATAGCAGAGAAAAAGATAAGACATTTTGGAAAACAAAGTTAAAAAAAAAAATCTCCTAGAAAACAGAAAAAAAAAAAACCAGAAGAAAATGGTAAATAACTAACTCAACAAAGTTCCCTAAAACCAAAATACAGAAGCTTCCAGATTAATAAATTGAGTGCTCACCATAGTGTAAAAAAAAAAAAAAAAAAAAAAAAATCTATATTTCACCTAGGACCCTGATAATAGCAATTAATTAATAAGTCTCAGCTTTTGAAATTGGGCAGTTTATATAATACAGAGTTTGAAAAAAGAGCTAATATGTTGCAAAAGAATCTGAGACAGTTTGCAACAAACAATACATGTACAATCAAATTACTGGAACAAAACTGGTAACATTGACCACATCCTAGCTGTTCTTGTTACTTTCCTCTCTTAGTTCTACTTTCTAGGACATATTTCTTAACTTAATCTTCCAAAATTTCTTCTCTTCTTCCCACTAATGTGTATTTATTTACTTTTCAAAAAAACTATTATCAGAGTCATCTTTTTTTTTTTTTTTTTGGATAGCTCCCAAAACCTGAACTTTGGTGCTTTACCAATACCAAAATCTTAACTTGTCAAAAATTAATCAAATATCTATTCAAATCAGTTCATAGTCCTGACTTTGTCTCTACTATCCTCACAGGCAAAAAGACATGAAATCTTAGAATAAACCTTGGACTCTCCCTCTAAACTTTTTCTTACATCTACTCAATTTTAAAGTTCTGTTGAATTTATAGATACATAGATATATAAACAACTAATTTATATTATATGTAATCCTGAAATAACATACACAATTACATACACATACACACGCACTTACGGTGCAAAATTCAAAAGGATAGAGACTGCACACAAAAATCCAGATTTTTGGCTTCTCTTGAAAAATTATAAGCCTTTGCTACCTAAGAACACTTATTCCTTCATTGTAACAATTGGCTAGAGCTGAGGAGAGATTATTCCCTTTAAAAAGTATATGTGCATACTCTCCATTTTTCCTCAGTCCTTACCACTCCCCTTTGTCTTGCAAATGACCCATCCACTTTGTTCATGTATGTTACTCTCTGTGTCTCTAGGCCTCTAAATTGATAATCCCTGGTTTATTTCTACTTCTCCATAAAAACTTCTCTGATTATTACCTTCACTTAAGATCCCCACTTTGTCCGCAGTTCTGTGAATTCTTGAAATATTTACATCATTCATATTAACACTAAAAACAGATAAGTACAATCTACAACCAAAAGCACTATTAGATGTTTTTCTCCACTAACATTTTTAAACTTCTTGAGGATTGGATTAAGTCTCATTTGATATTTTTTCTACCAAGTTACTTATCACAATAAGTCTGAGTCCTTAGTAAATGGTTTTTTGTTTATGAGTTGATAAATGCATAAACATATAATGAAGTGTCCCTAAAATGAGTTTTCAATAAATTTAATTTGTGACTTCTATTAAAATAAGAAATATACGGATATAGCTCAATGGAGATTATTGATATACATAAGAATCATTTGGAATTGCACCTATATGCACACAATTAATATTTCATTTCCTTTTTTTACCTTCCGCAGCTAAATAACTAAATTTGCCACTCTTTCAACTCTGTATTTGGTAGTCTCACTTGCACATGTGTTTTCCTCATATTTTCTGTAATCATATTACTGGAATGCTTATTTGGGCCCTCACAGATTCAGCCATATGGAAATAAGTTGTTATTTGATATGACCTTGTATCATTGCTTCAATGTCTCAGCACACTTTTGTATCCAAGTGCAAAAACTAGTGTTCATTAATGGTAGAGTGTTTGGCTCAAGTACAGAAAATTATTGAATCTTACAGAGTCCACTTATTAAACCTAAATTATTTAGAAGACTGTAAATTTGGAAGCATTGCTCTTTTTTTTTTACACTGGATAAAATACTGAGTTTAGCCTGATGGACTCCTGGTCTCAGGTTTGTTTGAATGGTTTAAGCATCTAGCTCCAGGGAATTAGAAAGAGTGGACTAGTATTCAATAAGTTGACTGACTAAAATGCGGCTCTTCAAACAGAATAAAAATTGACTCATGGATTACTTGAGAATCAACAGCACAACTCCTGATAGATTAGAAGCACATTTTTCTTTATCGTTTAATCTGTGAGGAGAGAAACGTAAACAATTTCCCTCCTCCTTATATTTGTACTTTCATCTAACCTTCCAAATCTTCTTTCATTTTGCATGCCTTAGCTCTGGAAAAAAGAGAATTAAAGTACAGTAGTTGCATATTAGACTACAGGAATTGCCAGATCTCATTAATAAAAGGAATGTATCATTTGAAATCAATCAGCTATTCATTGATAGAAATACAAGGCTGTCTTTATTTTAAAAAATACCATTTAGTTAGACTGTTTTATAATTGTCTTATAACCCATTTTTACTTTTTTAGCAGAGTTCATTTTTGTCATGACTACATCAGAATCAGATGAAACTAAAAGATTTAGTTTAGCTGATTTATTCACCACAAATGGCTTTCTCCTTGAACCTTAGTAAATCAGACAGTAATACCATGGTTTGAAGGTAGTGGCATTTTATATTACTCATTGTATGCATGCATTAGATAATTAAAAATGAGACAGTTTGAATAATGACAAGATCAAGGTAGGCAGGCAAATATATTGAATTTGGGGTTAATGTCCCCTTTCTAACTCCCTTTAGCTTCCAAAAATTTCTGTTAAACCAGTGAGACTCTGAGGTTAATTTACTTTTCTATTCCTAGTGACTTTCTAAGACTCCTGAGTCAAGAGATAGCTTCCTTTTGCTTCCATTTTCTCCCTGAAGAAAATATACTAGTTTCAAGAATGAAGATCAGCTTCTTTCAAAATGCTGAGAAAAGTAAAATATAATTAGTTTTTTTCTCTTCATGCTTGTTCTTTTAGCCATGATTTTTATAATATTTAAAGATAACTGGTATTATTCCTGGAGCCCTGGTGGCGCAGTGGTTAAGACACATGGCTGCTAACAAAAAGGTCAGCAGTTCGAATCCACTAGCTGCTCCTTAGAAACCCTATGGGGCAGTTCTGCTCTGTCCTATAGTGTCACTATGAGTCAGAATTGACTCAGGGCAGTTCTACTCTGTCCTGTAGCATCACTATGAGTCAGAAATGACTTGACAGCAACGAGTTTGGGTGGTTTTTTTTTGGTTGGTATTATTACCTAGTTTCTTCTGCAAACAAAATAAATAAATCTGCAGTCTCATTATGCAAGCTATTAATTGTTTTAAAATTAATTAACAGTTATTTTCTTTTTACAGTTAATAGACACAATTAGTAAACATATAAATGCTATTCCTTTTCTGTTTTAAGCAAAATTTTATTGAGGTATAACATACCAAAAGAAAAGCACATGAATCATAATTATACAGCTTGTTCTTTATTATTACCCAGAGTGAACACACTCATATAACCAATACCCATTAAAAGCTCTAGAACATTACTAGCAATTCTTAAATCTCCTCATGTCCTTCTAGACGCTATCTTCCCAAAGGTAACGCCTATCCTGACTTCTAACACATAGATTATTTATTTTTTTCTGGTTTTGAAAGTATAATGTGTACTCTTTGGGCTTTGGTTTTTTTGTTTGTTTTTTATCTCTGCATGTTATTTTCCATACTGTTACCTGAAAAAATAGTTTGCCCATTCTAATTAGTATAGAGTATTTTGTTGTATGAATATACCACAAATTATTTGGCTTGTTTGCCCTTAGAAGCTATTGTATATAGTCTTGCCATGACATGATTGAACATGTCTTTCTTTTGGTTATACCCCCAGGACTCATAACTAGGTCAAATGTCATGCATATATTCATCTTGATGGATGTTGTTAAATAGTTTTCCAAGTGATTTTTCCAACTTACACTCCCGCCAACTGTGTATGAGAATTCCAACTCTTCTACATCCTTGCCAACACTTAGTATTATCTGCCTTTTTCATTTCAAACATTCTGGTGAGTGTATAGAGGTATCACATTCTGATTTAATTTACATTTCCTTAACGACTAATTAAGTTAAGCACATTTTCATGTGTTTCTTTGCTATGCTAGTTGTTACTCTAGAAATTTGAACAAACTCAAATCCTTTCCAGAGTGGAGATTAATAGAAACAAAGCATTCTACATTAGGAAGTGGACTCTCTTTTTATGAGACAAACTGTACTAGTGGATCTGAAGTCTACATGTCATGGGGAATAAAATCATTGAACTAAAACTTTCCTCTTACTCCCCCAATCTCATCATGCCCACTATCAAACTCTTCCAAAAACTGATTTTGTCAGGAAAAGGAAGATTGGGTGGTTATCAAAGCAATGTCTAATGGAGCTAAAGGTGGGGGCGGGGGTGAGTTATGGCTTTAGTAATTTGCCATTGTAGAAAATATGTCTAGCCTCAAATTTTTTAAGCAAACAAACAAAAAACGGAACACTGATCATGTTATAACGCACAGAGCATACAAAATGGAGTGTGAAAGAGATGAGGCAGTACCCAGCCCTTCCCTGCATACTGTGGTCCACACTGAAGGAAACAAGCTCCCTCACAGATATCAGCTAATAAAGATTGTGCCAAAGGGAACTTAAAGCTAGTGCAGATGTGAATGTTTCAAACTTCCTGATAATAATAGCAAGGGCCCTAATGCAAAAAAATACCAACACCAAAATAGATAATGGATTACAGCACCAAAGACAATGCACACAAAAAATATAAAAAAAATTTTTTAATGGTTTAGAACGGTGCTTTTGTGGCGCAGTGGTTAAGAGCTTGGCTGCTAATCAAAAGGCAGTAGTTTGAATCCACTAGCAGCTTCTTGGAAACCCTAAAGGGCAGTTCTACTCTGTCCTATAAGGTTGCTATGAGTTGGAACTGACTGGATGGCAATGAGTTTTTTGGTTTTGTTCAGAACACCAGGTACCAAGGAGTGTCTAGAAATTATATTAGAGCAGCGCTGGATAGTACTTAAAGATGATGTATAAATTTTATATATAAATATATATAAAATTATATATATATATAACATGTATATATATGTTAAAAAGAAGACTCATTAAGAACCTGTGATATGAAGATGACACAACCTTGCTTGCTGAAAGTTAAGAGGACTTGAAGCACTTACCGATTAAGATCAAAGACTCCAGCCTTCAGTATGGATTACACCTCAACATAAAGAAAACAAGCATCCTAACAACTGGGCCAATAAGCAACATCATGCTAAACAGAGAAAAGGCTGAATTTGTCAAGGATTTCATCTTACTTGGTTCCACAATCAACCCCCATGGAAGCAGCAGTTAAGAAATGAAATTGGGCAAATCTGCTGCAGAAGACCTCTTTAAAGTGTTAAAAAGCAAAGTTGTCACTTTGACAACTAAGGTGCTCCTGACCCAAGCTATGGTATATTCAATTGCCTCATATGCATGTGAAAGCTGGAGAATGAATAAGGAAGACCAAAGAAGAATTGATGCCTTTGAATTACGGTGTTGGTGAAGAATATTGCATATACCATAGACTGCCAGAAGATGGAAAAAATCTGTCTTGGAAGAACCACAGCCAGCATGCTCTTTAGAAGGGAGGATGGCAAGACTTCGTCTCATATACTTTGGACGTGTTATCAGGAGAGACCAGTCCTTGAAGAGGGACATCACGCTTGGTAAAGTGGAGGGTCAGTAAAAAGAGGAAGAACCTCAATGAGTTGGACTGACACAGTGGCTGCAACAATGGGATCAAACATAACAATGATTGTGAGAATGCAAGACAAGGTAGTGTTTCATTCTGTTGTACACAAGGTTGCTAGGAGTCGGAACCAACTCGATGGCACTTAACAACAACAATATGTATTTTACTTTGAACATGAGAGGAAAGTTATGAGGAAAAAAACTTGAAATTATTGTGTTCTCTAGACAATTTTGATGTCATCTTAAATACAGGTAAAATTCTAAAATGGCCTGAGTGAAGACATACCTAAGACACAATAAGTTAAAGAAGGACAAAAGGGAAGAGATATAATTGGGACAGGTAATTTGGTAAGTGCAGGAGACGTAACTAATGAGTCAGTGTGTGCCAAACATCTTTTGTTCAGATCTAGGGAGTGAAGCACATGTATGAGAGGAAATGTATGAGGCAGGAAGGAGAAATCAGACAGGTAGCAATGTTCAACTCAAAGCATCCCGTATCCAGGAGGGCCCAATGATGCTATCATGCAGATGTGCCCATTGTATATGTTCTGCTTCCTCTTTTTCAACCTAGCATTTTCTATGAAGGCAATATAAACAGATAGAAAGTTCAAGCTCAAAATCAACCATCACCCATCTGTGATTTTGCCATACTGTGGTGACTTGCATGCCACCATGATGACTTGCATGTTGGAAACTATACCGTAGGTATTTCAAACACCAGCATGGTCACCCACGGTAGACAGGTTTCAGCAGAGCTTCCAGAATAAGATAGACTAGGAAGAAAGGCCTAGTGATCTACTTCTAAAAATCAGTCAATGGAAACCCTATGAATCACATCAGAACATTGTCTGATATAGTGCTGGAAGATGAGCCCCTCAGGTTGGAAGGCAACTGAACATACCAACAATCAAGAAGATGATACAGGACCAAGCAATGTTGTGTTCCTTCACACTGAGGTCCTCATGAGTTGGAGCTGACTCAACGGCGGCGATGAACAACAGCATATAACAAAATTGTCTGCCTTTGTGTCTTCTCAATGAATCTCCCCTTTTGCCATTTTGACAGATAAGGCTTTACCTTTGTCATCTCTGCCTTGCATGTTCTCTCTTTGCCACACTTTTCTGCATTCCTCTTTTCAGAGAAGCACACCCAACTCCATTTGTTTTGTATGGGAATCTGGGTGAGTGGTATGGAAGGGCTGTTTTCCCATTGGCATGTGGTTGGGCATCTGTGGCATGTCACAGATGAGACTCTGTCAGTTTTCAAATTATATCAGTCTCATTTAGTATGACTCCTGCATAAAACTGTCCACCCAGACATACACATTTAGATATTTTATTTTATAGTTAGGAAATAAGGGTCTTTCAGCTCTAAAATAACAACTGGCAGGTTGTGGTTACTGCTGCCTACTGAATAGTTTATTGATAGCATAGTTAAATTAACATGAGACTTGTAACACTTTGATTTATCTTTGGAACAGGATTCATGTTTTGGCAGATTTTTTTTTTTTTCCTTCTTTAGTTCACTGTTGAATATATTTTCATTCTATTAAGGTCAACTTAGGCTTACCTCAATTAGTAACTTGGACATGACATCTTACTTAACTTTTTTTTTTTTTTTTTTTTAAGAATTCAGGCTTGAGAAATGAACTTCCTGTAATGAAATATTGTATAGTGGCAAATTTGGTAACTCTCAACACATTACTTGAAAGAGAAAATCTGCTAAGGTCTCCCTGTTTGTGAGGAAGCTGGATTGGCAGGGCAGCCTGCTTACCTTTGAGAAAGAATATATTGTCCACTGCTTCATAACACCACCGAGACCTTAGTTTATTTTATATTCTAGCACTGGAGATAAACAAGTGTAGAGAGAACAAAAGTAAATCACTTAGACCCAGGACTAAGTTCCACTTTAAAAAAAAATTTTTTTAAACTGGTTTAACTTTAAAAATTTTAATAAAGATGAAAGATATCATATTAAGGTATAAGTTCGAAGCCTCAACGTCACCGTATTAACCTGTGATAATACTAGAATCTCCTAAACTTTATTACTCAGCTCTCCTGCTTCCTGGTCTTAGCTGAGTGATTTCAAAGAGGTTCTTTAAATTCCCTAGGCACGTAGCCTCAAATGCAAAATGGGGATAATAATAGCATCACCCTTGTAGGTTTTGGGGGAAGATTTAAATGGAAAGCATACGTAAAACATTTTAGAAAAATACCTGATCATCATAAAGATTGAATTAATTTTGAGTATTACTATTATTGTCCTCTAGGCTATCAGAGAGATAATATGGGACTGCAGAGTAGCAGTGATACTGAAAGACAGTTAGCACTAACTACCTGTTAATTAGCCGGGTCCTGTAGGATATCTAAGGAGCCCTGGTGGTGCAGTGGCCAGGCGCTTGGCTGCTAACCGAAAGGTTGGCGGTTCAAAATCACCAGCCACTCTGTGGGAGAAGGATGTGGTAGTCTGCTTCCATAAAGATTTACAGCCTTGGAAACTCTGTGGGGCAGTTCTACTTTGTTGTATAGGGTCGCTATGAATCAGAATCGACTCAATGGCAGTGGGTTTTTTTTGGGTATAGGATATCTACACTGTAAAGTCACTATGTTTGTTTTGGTCCACCATTCTGTGAAATAAAGAGATGCCCTAAAAGTTTCTCTACCAAGAAGTTATGACTTTCCGGGTGGGCTATTTTAAAAAGGCAAGTTTGGTTCTACCTCTCTGCCTCTCACTTCACTTCTCCCAAAAGCCCATATATAATTAAGTAATAGCTTCTAGGCTACTGTATCTGTGTAGGATGTCAGTGAAGACCTAGAGATCAATGTGCAACATCAAGGCAAAAGTACAGGTTTCATGAATAAATTTTGCCAACCATGAAATTCAAATCAGTTCATCTGGATGCCACATAGAAAGCTGGAATGTGAAGCCTCCCAAATAGAATTGCAGGGAGCAGCTTCAGCAGGAAAATAATGGCCTGGCAGACACTGCTCTCCATGAGGAGTAAGTGACAGCAATCATGAAGCCTGGAATCAGGACTCATTACAGGAGACTCTGAGTGTTTGCCTCAGACGCCACCACCCCGGGTCCCCAGGCTTCCTGAGGGAAAGAGTCCAAATGAATACATCTGGGACATAATAAGCCAAACCACAAAGATTTGTGCTGAAAAACAGAAAGCAGCAATGCTGGAAGTGAGCCAAAGGTACAGTAAGGCATGAGCATATCATATAATATGGATGTCCAAGATGAAATATGAATATGCCCGTATGTTGAATGGCATATGGCCAAAATAGAAAACACACCTGCCCTTTGACATTAAGTTCCAGGCCTCTACACATGGGAGACATTTTCTATAAAGGGAGAAGAGTTCAAGATTGGAAAACAAAGCAATTGAGAAGTTGATTTTGATGGAAAGATTAAATGAGTTAAATAGGCATAAACCAAACTAAACCACTTGATCTAGTCCATGCCAACTCATTGCAACCCCCTGTGTGTCAGAGGAGAACTGTGCTCTATCGGGTTTTCAATGGCTGATTTTTTGGAAGTAGATCACCAGGCCTTTCTTCCCAAGTGCCTCTGGGTGGACTCAAAGCACCAAACTTTTTGTTAGCAGCCAAGAGCATTTACCATTTGCATCACCCAGGGTGCCTATTAAAGACAGACAGAGAGTTATAAGGGAACTTTAAAATGTGTTCTTTAATATTTAGAAGAGTTCCAGTACATACTTAGTGTTCAATAAATATCTTCTAAATGAAAGAATAGCTTTCAAATATAAACATCACTGTAAAGAAAGATTTACTGTTCTCTATAAGAACATACAATCCCAAAATATTTTTAGTGTCTTTCTTTGGAAGGCTTGATAAACAGTTTAATGAGAGCCAACTCAATTATTCTCTCTAAACATGAGATGAATCTTATGTTCCCTCCTGATGAAAAATAAAGGTGAAGCTTCTCATGATGCTGCTGAATGACACCATCTCAGGTGTGGGGCATTCCCGGCCTGTGCACAAGCCCCAACAATTGTGCCATAGCTACCCTACAGGACAGAGTAGAACTGCCTCATAGAATTTCCAAAGAGTGGCTGGTGGATGCAGACTGCTGACCTTTTGGTTAGCAGCAAAGCTCTTAACCACCGTGCCACCAGGAATATCTAAAGGAAACTTAATAAGTTACAGTTTATATATGAGGATGCTTGGCTTTGTCTTGAGCAACTTTACCGGTAGAATTATTAAGTCCTGACTGAATTTTTAATATCCAAGAAGTATTCACTATATGGCTGTGAGCATTCACTGTGGTATGCACTTTTTCATAACTTTAACAAATTGCAAGGAGAGATATATGTTGCCCATATGAGAAGTCAGAAATGACAGGGCAATGCTTATGACTCAACACTGCCATGTTTAAATAGTTGCTTCTGGTAAAATTAATCCAAGATTCTAGCCCTGTAGAGGAAATCAAAGGGACAATTTTGGAAAGTGCTGCCATCTATAACAGATCATCTACAACTATAACAGAAAAGAATAACTTTTAACAAAAGATCAAGATGCATAAATTCTTACTATAATGTCCCTTTAATGGTGTTTCTTTATGTAAAGTTTGAACGGTCTCAGAACCTGTATATTGTTCACAGAGCTTTGGAATATAGTGACACAGTCTATTTTGTTGTGATCACCCTGCTTTCACTAGCTAGCAGGAAGCCAACACAAATGGAGAAATAAGTGTATGAGATGTAAAGTCGATGACAAGAAAACAAATTTACTACCACATGGATGGGATGTAAGTTCTCTAAATTGCCCCCTTCATCTAAGTAGTTACTTCAAATAGTTATTCCATCACCTTCACGGTTAATCTCAGTTTGTTACTGGTTGAGGCTATCCTTTAATCCAAATCCAAGATGAGCCATAAAAAGCAATCATTCCCACACTGAATACTTACTCTATGCAAGGTGATATGCTAGGTGTTAGATTAGCATTAAATGCAATTACTAAGTTACTGAGATAATATACAGGGAAGGCAGTATAGAAGGACTGCGTACATCAGACCATTTCAAGTTTTTAAAATGAAAGGGGTCTTAGGTGGGTCCTCTCCAATGGTCTTTAGCCCTCACTACCTGTTCCATATGGGGTAGGGTAGCTTCAAGCCCCAAAACTCTTCTGTCACTTTTCTCATTTAGAAGTTATCAGTGACCTCCCACTCACAAATCCTGGGTCTCTCTCAGGCATTACCCTCCTTGCCCTCTCTATAGCGTTTATCCAGTTGTTCACTCCCCCTTTTCACTGGATTTCACTGAATTGTCCTTATTTCCCCCATCTCTCTGGCTGCTCTTTTGCTACCTCTAGTTCCTACTCTTTACATTTGATGTAAATCTCACGTAAGATCCGGTTTTCAGCCCTCTTTACTTCCCCCTTCTAGAATCTGTCTCTAACTTATTCCTTCTGCTAAAGAATCCTAATCAATACCCATTCCTATCATTCCTTATTTGCAAGGCCCAACTGGATATCTCCCCATGAATGTTCTGTCAGTGCTTCAAATCTGACCTGCCCAAAACGAATTATCCAATTTTTCCTTACATTTCCTGTTCTTCCACATCTCATCATAATCTCCATTGGTGGGAGCCATTGTCCCAGTCAAACAGGCTCAAAATCTGAGAGTCCTTCCTGTGCTAGGTCTGTATTAAAAATTTAGTGCTGTCAGGCAATTTTTGAGATTTTTATTTGCTCGGTATTGTTTTTTTTTTTTTTTTTTTCTTACACTGTGGTGCATGTAAGCAACTTTAATAAGTGGTCAATGTACAGTAGGTAGATTTCACCTGCATATACTTTTTTTTTTCCATTTTTGCTTTATGATCTGAAAAAGATATGCTTTTTGAATTGTATAAGATTTATGTCTATTGTAAACATTGCTTAATGTTTTGCTCTTGATTTAAACAAAGTTTTATTGAAAACGCTATTGAATATTGCAATCTGTATTGTGTATTGGATGACTTCCTTTGTCCACCTGATCTCCTCTGTTACCAATATGTATCGTCTCCTCCTCCCTAAAGTGTACTTAATCTTGGCTTTCTTTGCACAAAGTCTTTAGTTGCAAGTCATAAGCCTGAGGCAAATAAAATTTCAGTAATTTCCAAAAAAAAAAAAATTAGTGCTAAATCTTGTAAGATAGTAAGAAAGTAAATTGCATCTTGACCATCTTTCACATGTATTCCTTTCCTTTATATTACTACTAATAATCATCTCTTCAGTAAAGTTCTTCTCTCTCTCTCATGAACTTTTATAGTTTCAATAAAAGGATTATCTGATTGCAATTGATTTTTTGAGTCCACATTGTGCATAACTGTAAGAAAAATCTTATCAAAGCAGAGTTCTAGTCAAGCTGTCCCCTAATCACATAACTTCCAGTGGTTTCCAAATACCTATTGAATAAAATAAAACTAAATGCACATAACACAAGAAAGACTAATTCCAAAGCACAAGGACATTGTGTTAGATGAGCGGGAAACTAGAGGAGGAATCAAAAATCGTGACAAGTGTTGTCCATGAATAAAGAAGGACTCTGGGTACGTGGTGAAGTATCTATAAATTATGTAAAGAATCATGATGTCCTTGTCCAGATCACTACTCTCTCAAACAACTTCCTTCTTTGTACCCTTAATGCTGTCCTATAGATACAAATGCATAAAATGAATATGTTGCCCAAGGATGTATTATGGGATGTTATGAATTTTATGGTTTTGGACATGCGACTCAGAGAACAAATGAGGATGTGTAAGGTTTGGGGTGGCCTCTGAAAGGCTGTGCAACTTCTGCATTTGGCTAAGACGTGAGGCATGCTGATCTGATGCATCCTTTAACTATCACCAGGTCTCTTTTGTGTCTGACTTACTGTGACTACCTAGAAAGGGAGGTACTGTTATTAAAGATTAATACTGCTTCTCAATCTTTAACAAGATCGAGTTAGAAAAAAACCTTTAATACCTTCATAGCTCTACAATAAGAAAATTATTCTCACTCTCTGAAAGACTCATGTACACCTAAAATTAAAAATTTCATATAATCCTTCAAATCTAAAATAAAATTCCATTTTCCATGAGGCATTTCCAAGCTATTTGGAAGATTTTGGTCTTCTATACTTTATAGCAATTTGTCTGAACTTCAGTTATAACTTATTAGATTATGTCAGATGTCAAAGTTACGTATATCTCCTAATGTATGCTCCATTTCTTGAGGACTAAAACGGGCCTGTGTGATTTTTTGAAAGAACATAGAATATGGAATCAAAAGACTTGGATTTGAGAAACATCTCTGCCACTATGTGCTATGTGATAGATGTTGAACTAGGTCCATAGTCTTCTGAAGACTAACTTTCATTCTCTGTAAAATAGGAATAATAATGCTCTTTCTTGAAACAATTGGTTGTGAGAATTTTGCTGATGTATCTTAAAGTACTTTGTAAATAATGTGCTCTACAAATATTACTTATTATGCATATCCCACACTGCATGTAACCAGTGTCTTTAACATATGAGACACTCATTAAAGCCTATAATATCAAATTGATTTCAACCCTTCAAGGTGAAATGGAAAATGTTTATTAAAAGAAAATTTAGAAAATACACTTTATACACTAAGATTGTTTTTGTAAATAAATGATTCCTAAAATTGAATACCAACTAAAAGGAAATTGTATTAACAGTAACTCAATATCTGGAGTGTTCTGGTTTAAACCAAAAAATATCTTCATCAGTTTTATTTGGAGTTATAAAGCAAAGAGAAAGTAGTTAGGCTCGATAGCATCGCCTTAGGCCCCCAAAAACAGAAACAGCAAGTTTATAAAAGAGAGACAAATGGAAAGCTAATGAGGAAAATAGAAATTAGTCATTGAGGAGAGAGACAGGGAATATGCATCATCAGCCTAATAAATACTGTGACTGTACTTTTCTGTTTTCACATGAGTAGGGAAATGTACACTTTAGAGAACTGCTGATCTCAATATGAAACATTATCAGATCAGACCTACTTATACCTTAAATTTGAGGAGAAGAGATGAGATTGGTTTAGACACTAGGTACTCCACATGTAATCTTTATAAAAATCATAGAATGCAGGCGCTGCTATCCCCACTTTATAGTTGAGAAACTTGAAACACAGAAAGGACTTCCAATTGATAACTTAAGGATTAATTTTTAAGGGGGCTCAAAGTTACACTGCCTGTGTGCCTAGAAGAAAACTGTGAGGAGTGCAGGGAATAATATCCACACTCCATGCAAAAAACCAGTGTGTCTCCAACTCATCAATGACTTTCATCTCCTGGGATCTGGGAAGTAAAACTTGATCACAGATATGGTTCCCATGTAGGGGTCAATAATGAGTGTGTTGGGAAGCCATAGAGTTGCCTTAGAGAACTAGAAAAGATGTGAAAGACAGGGTAGGTCTCATAGCGATAACAACAATGGCTAGCATTTGCTGAATGCTTGTTTTTGCTGCTATTCAGGGATAGAAGGAAAAATATGTCTATGTTTCTATTTTACTATAGTTTCCTTGCCAGTATCTCATCAAAGCTGCTATCTTTTGGCTTAATCTTTGTCTCTTTTATTTTCTTCTACTTCCCTGGAAGTATCATGGGTAATTGAATGATTAAGACAGATATCAGACAGGAGGCAGGGAAGGATAAACAAGAAAGCTGGAGAAAAAAGACTGACCTTTTAGTCTGTGTCTAACAGCTTTTTCCTTGTAATGTTCTGGGGACCCCTTGTAATGTTCTGGGGCCCTTCTCTTGCAAAAAATAAACATAAAAACTAGTGAAGTATGAGATAATGTCTTTTGATAACCCCAACTTGTCAGAAACTTGTTCCCTATCCACGAATTTCTCTGCCACATCATGCATGAAGTAGCTATCCTCCTTGTAAAAATTGTTCTAGTCTAAATCCTTCCTTTGTACATGTTGCAAATGAATAATAACAACTTAAACCAATGGTTCTAAACTTAACCTTTTTTGCAATGGACCAGTGATGAGCAGTCCAGTGATGTTTATGGAATCTCTTCTCAGAATGATGATTTTAAATGCACAAAATATTTTAAAATAGGATTCAAAAAATCACTTTTATTGAAATACAGTTGTCAAAATGTTTTTAAAAATTAATATAATAACATTTGTTCTTTTATTGGTTGCACGGTGGTTAAAAGCTTGGTTGCTAATCAAAAGGTTGGCAGTTCGAATTCACTGGCTGCTCCTTGGAAATCCTTTAGGGCAGTAATACTGTGTCCTATTGGTCACTATGAGTCAGAATTGACTCGACGGCAACAGGTTAAATAAATGTCTAGTAGAAAGCACAGTAATTACTGCCATTTCTAAGTAGTTGTGATAGTTAACTATTTCATTATATTTGCAATACCATAATATGATATGAAAATACCTGTGATTTCTATTGGTAATGAAGTCACAGGCACTAATAATATTATTGAGCATGTTGCATTCATTAATAATTAAAGAGTAAGTAAATTTAAGTTAGAGAATAGTGATAATAAAGATGTGATTTTTTTTTTTCCATCCTTGATTTCCATTCATTAATGTCTTGGGGGTTCTGTGGACCCAAAGTTCAGAACCCTGAATTAAGTAATGTCCTTTCCAGAAATTCCACTTTGATTTTTAAGCTTGTGAATGTCAAATTCTTGAATTTTAAATATCAGTTACTAGGTTGGAGAGGATTGGGGGAAACCACTACTTTCTTCCCATTCCTAAAATCATCTATCATAAGGTAGGTACCTGTTATACTTATGCTGATGCTCCTGGTATTCCCTTATTTCTCACCATTTTCTATTAAAACCCATTGCTATTGAGTCAATTCCTTTTGGTTGGCAGTGGAGCTCTTAATCACTGTGTCACCAGGGCTCCATTAAAGCAGCAGTTGAATTTATAAACGTGATTTGAGTTGTTATTAGTTGCCTTCAAGTCATTTCCAACTCGTAGAGACCTTGTGTGTTACAGAAAAAAACTGTTCCGTAGGGTTTTCTTGGCTGTAATCTTACTGGAAGCAGATCATCAGGCCATTTCTTTCATGGTTTCATTGGGTGGGTTCAAACCACCAACCTTTAGGTTAGCAGTCGAGCACAAACTGTACCATCTAGGGTCCTTTCTATTTGGGTAGGGTAATGCAATTTTTTAAATTTAACTCTTTTTAAAATTAATGTGCTGTTTAAGTAAAGTAATGCAATTTTTAAAAATTAACCCTCTCTCAAATTAATGACTATCTAGTCATGTGCCAAGAAAGTAAGAAAGAAGACACAGGTCAGGTAATTTTGAAGTAAAGATATCTGTGCATGGAGTGACCTATAAGGAGAATGTTGCAAAGTACACGTGAACTAGAGGACTGGAGAGCAGCTTAATGTCCTAAGATATCTTAAGGGATAGTGAACAGCATCTAACATGGAGAAGGACATGCTAGAATGTGGATCACCAGTTGCCACAAACAAATTTTTCCTACTGTCCAACCCCGTGAATAACAGACATGAATTTATCTGCTTTGTGAAAATCACCCTAAAGAAGGACTTGGAAATTACGTTAATTACATGCCTAATATATAAATGTATTCTCCTTGTAAAATCAATCATTATAGACAAAACTGAAGTGCCCTTTATCAACAACTTCAATCCAGTTCCTTTCCTAGATGTGGATGTATTATGTATTTTCTAACCTTCTTTTTTCCTCAACAATGTAATTTTGATATCTTTCCAAGAGAGCAAGCACAAATCTACTCTTCTTAGCCATTGAGTACAACTAATGATAGCTTAGGAGTCCCTGGCTGGTACTAATGGTTAAGCGCTTGACTACTAGCTGAAAGGTTGGTGATTCGAATCCACCCAGATGTGCCTTGGAAAACAGCTTTGGTAATCAACTTCTGAAAGGCCACAGCCTTGAAAATCCTATGGAACAGCTCTACTCAGTGCACGTGAGTTGCCGTGAGTCGGCAAGGACTTGACTGCCACTAACAACAACAACATACTATAGCTTATGTAATTATTATTTTTATTAGGCCTTTTCCTCAATACTTTCACCATTATAAACAATTTAGTAATGAACATCCTGTTGTCAACTTCCTTGTTGATGTGCTAGTATTTCTATAAGATATAAAGTGGTAAGTAGACACACACACATACATACCTTCAAACCATAGGAGATGCTGCCAAATTGCTTTCCAAAATGCACAGATTTGTATTCCCATCAGTATTCTGTAAGAGTTTCAACTTCTCATAACTTTGCCAACACCTGACTTTATGACATAAAAGGACACCTGGTCTTTATTTCTGTATTCAATCATTCCTGGAAAAGCTGCAAAAGTAAGGTTAAAATAATTCCTGGACATGAATTCCAGGTTCCTCTATGTTCAGATGGATGAGTTCTCTTCAGCTCATTAGTCAATGGTGAAAAAAGCTAAAGATGCTACCAACAATTAAAAAAAAAAAAAAACAAAGAAAGCAGAAACTCAAATACAATATTTCAATCTTCAGTTTTCAGTCTGGAAAGAGAAGGACAGGGAGAGAGATTGACAGGAAGTCATTGAAAGAGGGAGTGATGGAAATGAACAAGAAAGACAGAAGCTAATAATCCTTAAGAAAATGCAGTTATATTTCAGGTTCTGTGGTAGCTGCTGTTGGTAAATGGAGTGAAAAACTGTTCAGCCCTAAAGAGTCTTTTAATGTAGGGAGAGAGGTAGATGAGTCATTAGACATTTACATTCAAGTATGATAGTTAGCATAGAGGTGCTGTGAGAACATAAGACCCTGGTGGAATCCTGGCCTTCACAACATGATGAGTAAGACATGGCAGAGGTGCTGTCTGAGAGACCTGCCATACTTTCCAGTGCAGCTACTACACTGGACTTAGATATATACAACAAAATCCTGATACAGCATAATAGAGACGGTCTCATAACCCATGCAATGGAACAACCTTATAACTCATAACTCTTAATGAGTTCCTTTGGGATTTGAGCAGGCTTCAACAAAGACCTGCTTTCTTATGAATTCTGTACTCTAAAAAGCATTCCATGGAGAAGGTCCTGATAGTTTTAAAACATAGAGAAAGGAAAAATGTCTCCTAGATATAAATACTAAAATAGCAAAGGAGGAAAATGTTGTTTTTGTTGTTGTTAGGTGCCATGGAGTCGGTTCTGACTCATAGCAACCCTATGTATAACAGAACGAAACACTGCCTGGTCCTGTGCCATCCTCACAATCACTGTCATGCTTAAGCCCATTGTTGCAGCCCCTGTGTCAATCCATCTCATTGAGGGTCTTCCTCGTTTTTGCTGACCCTCTACCAAGCATGATGTCCTTCTCCAGGGACTGATCCCTCCTGACAACATGTCCAAAGTGAGACATAGTCTAGCCATCCTTGCTTCTAAGGAACATTCTAGTTGTACTTCTTCCAAGACGGGCTTGTTCATTCTTTTGGCGGTAGATATAAATACTAAAATAGCAAAGGAGGCAAATAAGAATATTTAAAAAGTGTTTCTTTTTTTGGGGGAGGGCAGGGTTTGATGTGAAGGTGTGTGATTGTTAGAACATGTAAAGATTAGAATGTATGTACCTACTCTGGTAAGGTTGTATATGTGAGTGAGCTGGACAAAACGAAACAAAATCAACCTTTGTAGATATGGTAAAGAGATGATAAAAGAGCAGCAGGATGGATGTGTATGCATTTGTGAATACTCATATTTATACAAAGCATGTGTCCATTGCCAAAGCCTTTGGGTACATCTGCATAATTGAAAACTCTGACATAATCAGCACACTGGAAAAAACAGCAATAACTAGATAATACCCAAAACATAAAATACTCTGAGCATTCTCTATGAATTACTTGTCCCTAGTGAACTCTGGTGGGCAGTGGTTAAGAGTTTGGCTGCTAAGCAAAAAGTCTGCAGTGCGAATCCACCAGCTGCTCCTTGGAAACCCTATGGGGCAGTTCTACTCTGTCCTATAGGGTCGCTATGAGTCGGAATCGACTTGACAGCAATGGGTTAAATGGGAGTGAACTTCAAGGAAGCACTGGTGGTGTAGTGGTTAAAGCACTCAGCTGTTAACCAAAAAGTAGTTGGTTCAAACTCACTAGCTGCTCCATGGAAGACAGATGTGGCAGTCTGCTTCTGTAAAGATTTACAGCCTTGGAAATCCTATGGGACAGTTTTACTCTGTCCTATAAGGTCGCTGTGAGTTGGAATCGACTTGAGGCCGTGGGTTTATTTTGTTTTTTTTTACAGTGAACTCCATCAGACAATAGGCTGAGCAGATAATTGATATATATTCAGTGCCCTGAAGGTCAATGGATTCTCTGACTTTTGAACTAGCAGAAGAGATATGGTATTTCAGAGTATGAGAGCTTTGGCTAGGAATATCCTTTCAAACACAGAACTTTCCTCTAGTGATCTCTAAAATCATCAGGGCTCTTAGGAAAATAAGTGGCTTGCCTGGTTCATAGAATAAAACAATACTTCCCAATTGCACCAAGAAGCACTCGCTCTTCTGTTCCTGCTGTGCTTGTGAGGCATCCATGGCAGGACGAATTTCAAAGAGCCAGCTACCATGGCAGACAGCTGGAGCCAGCCCTCTGAGAGCTCTCTCTTTTCTCTTCCTCTCTACCATCAGCCTCTCATGGAGGCTATAGGAGTCCTGAAGGTCTTCTCCCTCAGCTCCAGTGTATCTACTGAAGCTCATTTCCACTTTCTACTCTGTGCTTTAATCCAACTCGATTACAGTCCCCTACCATGTTCAAAGTCTTAAATGTCTTGGTTTGTTACATGTCTCCATCCAAGTACAGGTGCTAGTTTAATTAACAAAAGAACTGCTGATGGAGAAGAGGCAGAGGACATGGTATTTCTGCATCTGCTCCCACTTATACATGCCAAAAAGTAAGGTTCTGTACAGGGTAAACACGACTTTTGCGTCACTTGTATTGCCTGAGGCAATAATGACCCATTTGCTGGCAGTATCAGAGAAGAACTGATCTTGTGTGGACATCTATTGTGGATGCAAACCAGAAAGCATATGCTCCTGCAACAAAAATACATCATGTCACTTTCACTTTCTCTAATGGCTATAAAACAGAGTCTGGAACCTGGCTGAGTCAGAGTACAAGAATCTTTAGATGTAAAATAATAAAATAATTACCCTATTGAAGTTCCATCTCTATAAATTAACGTATAAAGGATCAAAATTTTCCAAACTTGATGGATGTAGAATGCTTGATTTTAATTAAAAACATTGATTGCCACAGAAATATGATTTGGTGTCCAGGGATACAGTTTCCCAAATGGAGCCCTGAAACTTGGAATAATTGGTTGGCTTTGGACTTTCAGTTCTCTTTTGTCTTGACTGCAATTCTCTGTAAACTGTCAAACATGCTGGGGTCCTCTGAGACCCTGACATCATGCATCTACAGTGCAATAAGCACAGCTAGGTCAACTTATAGATTTAGGTAAGATTAAAACTTAGTTTAAAATGTTCATAAAGAGAGAAAGTATAGTTCTTTTTCACAATTATTCTTTAGGAAAGCATTGTGATTATCATTTACTCCATAGTTTTATTCTCTCCTTCTCCTTCCAGAGTGTGAGATGTTCAGGGACTGAAATGGCAGTGCTCAAATTTACAATCTTGAGGTCAGTTACTGTCAATTTCAGTTTCAACTCAGCACATCCCCCCATTACTCCACGTTTTCTTCTTCACACTATTGGTGTCTATCTCTCTATCTTCCATGAAATTTCAAGCTCCTGTGAAAACCTAGATCACATTTTTATTCATCTTTGTGTATCTTCCAGCCTAGCCCCTAGAATAGTGTTTTGTACTCATTAACAGTTCAATAAATATTTGTTGAAGAAGGAAATAGAGGACAATGTTTCCCAAAGCAAGTTACATGACATGATTATAAACAGTAAACAAATTAATCTCTTTATCCTAATACTAATATAATTATTTTATGCTTGTTGTAAAAATCACATAACTTATATATCAGATCTGTAACATCATTAGTATTGTTTATGGCAAGTAAAAATGAGAATAAATCTTAAAAGAATAAATATTAACAATATCAGACTAATACTAACATAAGTTTTATGCGAATAAATTGTGACACTAGTATGTTTGAGAAACAATGGTATAAGGAAACTCAGGAGGCCATAACTAGACAGTATTTATTATTATCAAATGAGTTTGAGTGGTGGGGGGTACCCACAAAGACATCAGAACTGAACTCAGTTTTAGAGCAGGAAGAACACAGGACTCTTAATGTTGGGAGTTTGGGTCTGTAACAACTCTAGATCTTGACTTTCTTATCAGCAAAAGCAGCTGATTGGACTCAGGTCAGCCCCTAATTCCCAAACATAAGCACCAGATAAGTGTACTGAAAGGCGTACATGTGCACTTTAAAGAGCCATTTTTTGGTGTGTTGTTTTGTTTTTTCTCTAAGTAAGTTCTTTTTGTTCACTCTGATTTTTATACAGCATGGCTCTGATCCAATTTGCTGCCAACAACAATATGATCTGTCTCGTTATTATATGGGTGAGAATGTGACAATAAACTTAATTTTGGACTCTGGCAAGTCAGATCTTGACATGCTACGGCTCCTCTGGTAGTAATTCAAACAAGTTTCAGTGTCCTTCCAGAGCAAGTGAATGCAAGTGATTTATGTATTTTTTTCATCTGTACAAACTGAAATTTTTTATAATACCTTTCTCTTGGTAAATAACACATTTTATATAACCAGTTTATGCTCCCATATGTTACTCATGCTGATATCTGTCTATTAATGACTTAGTGAGCACTTACAGCCCTGCTTCATCAATAAACACAGATTTATATTGCTTCCATGAACTCTAAAGCAGTAAATTTGCTCTAAACAAGGTTTATGGTAAACATAAATGAATTATAGATTCAAAATACATATTGGCTGTGGTACCATGTTACTGTAAGTCCATACAAAACATAACTGATGATACCTAATAGAAAATTTCCCATTAGGTTCAACCCAACCACCAGTATCCCTTCCTAATCCTAATGACGTTCTCTTGCTTTTCATTACATGACTTTTAGGATGAGACATTTTGAATAAAACTGCATGTATATTTTTCTTAAATTTTTATTCTCTTTTCTCTGACTTTAATTTCCTTAATATGTCACTCTGTAGTATCTGTTAGAATGGCTGACTCTAAAAGTTTCCTTTTGCTACATTTCACGTCTGTTCAAACTATAAAACAAATGACGATTCTCTTTCATTCTTTGCATGAAACGACATGAATTACAATAGTCTGATATAAAATGTAATTGCTCTAGTAATGCTTGAAACTGGCCTCTGAGGAATGGTGTTGGAAGGTCTCAGTGGGACGTTCATTTAGTTGAAATCATTGTGTCCTTAGGTCAGCCCCTAACTTCCCAGATTTTCTTCAGTGATACAGTATGACACCATGAAAGTATGTTCACAATCAAATTTACTCTCATAAGCAGATGTTACAGCAAATCTTTTATTCACCTAGGTGAGTTGGCAAGATCCAAGCAAAATTCCTTATTAGATGAAATGTTCCCAATTACTCAGTGGATTAATACAAATCTATTTATCTGAACCTTCAGCTGGCAGTGTAAACTCTTCTGAGTTCATTGCTAACACTCTAGAAAAGAAGGTCATATTGTGCAAGAGATAAAAACAAAGAAGAAGAAAAAGAATAAGCAATACAATTATTTTGAGACCAACAAGCAGTATTTGAATACCTGGAAAAGCAATTGACTACAGACCTTTTATTCCAAAAAGGGGTGGGAGGGTCCTCCTAAACAGCAAATGACAACTAAGAAAGCATTTGTGGATCATTTGAAAATACTTCCTTGAGTAGCCCCATATTACTTACTGCCTTAAAACCTATAGACCAGCAACTCAGGACCTTCAAACAGTCATTTAATTTTTATTCATTTAAGTGACTTAATTGACCACTGCACTTTGACACTCAAAACATAAACACATACATTTGTTTAATTATATGAACCAGCCATTGCATTACACATAATCACATATATTTTCTCACTTAATTTACTTGATAACTGTTATGGATTGAATTGTGTCCCCAAAAAATATCTGTCAACTTGACTAGGTCATGATTCCCAGTATTGTATGATTGTGTTATCTGATGTGATTTCCTTATGTGTTGTAAACTCTATCACTGTGATGAGGTTATACTGATGAGGTTGACAAGATTAGATAGTGTCTTAATGCAATCTCTTTTGAGATATAAAAGACAGAAGTGAGCAGAGACACATGGGAACCTCACACCCCCGAGAAAGCAGTGCTGGGAGCGGAGCGCGTCCTTTGGACCTGAGGTTCATGCGCAGAGAAGCTCCCAGACCAAAAGAAGACTGATGACACCAACCTTCCTGCAGAGCCGATGGAGAAAGCATTCCCCTGGAGCTGACGCCCTGAATTTGGACTTGTAACCCACTGGACTGTGAGAGAACAAACTTTTTGCTAAATCCATCCACTTGTGGTATTTCTGTTAAATCAGCACTGGATGACGAAGACAATAATCATATGAATACAGCATTATTATCCATATTTTGCTGATGAGGCTGCTGAAGCTCAGGGAAGTTACAGAATTTTTCCCAAGGTCATGGAACAAATAGGTAGAATACCTGAGATTTTAATACAGACTCACATAGCTCCAAAGCCCATGTTCTCTCTACTATATTATGCTTCTTAAAACACTAGAGTTAATCATACAAAACTTCTGTTTTTATTGGTCAAAAAGAGTAGAACATAGTCAACTTCATATTGTTTACCTAATAAATTTGGAGTTGTCAGACTTCAGGAAACACATAGAACTAGGTATGGTATGCGTTTGTATGATAGCATAAGAAGATCTCTGTGTTTGGAGAGCCACAAAATCTCATTTTGTAGCTTTTGAGAAATTTTGAGAGATTATCTAGTATAATTATCCATATACTTTTGACAAGGGAATAGACCAATGCAATCTCCTAGGGATCTTGTTAACCTGCAGATTCTGATTCAATGGGTCTGGGGTGGGCCTGAGATTCTGCATTTCTAACAAGCTCCCAGGTGATGCCGAGACTGTGGTCTGGAAACCATGCTTTGAGTAGCAAGAGATTAGGCCACTACTCTCAAAAATGAGCATCCATTCTTCAAGAATTTCCTGGCCTCTATAGTAGCTGTCTCCAGTCTGCAAAGCTGAATAGAGTAGTATATGCTATGCCTTGTTTTCCCAAGCCCAGAAATGGGAATTCTACAGGGCTCGGAACAAGGATCTCTGGACTCTGTGCAAGAACTACCTTGGCTAATAAGAATTCTGGATGTACTTTTTTCAAGACAGATTTCTTCATTCTTCTGGCAGTCTATGGTATATTCAATATTCTTCGACAACACCAGAATTCAACGGCATCAGTTTTTCTTCGGTCTTCCTTATTCATTGTCCACCTTTTGCATGCATATGAGATGATTGAAAATATCACGGTTTGGGTCAGGCATACCTTAGTCTTCAAAGTGACATCTTTACTTTTTAACACTTTAAAGAGGTCTTTTGCAGCAGATTTGCCCAGTGCAATACATCGTTTGATTTGTTGACTGCTGCTTCCATGGATGTTGACTGTGGATTCAAATAAAATGAAATCCTTGACAACATCAGTCTTTACTCCGTTTAGCATCATGTTGCTTATTGGTTCAATTGTGAGGATTTTTGTTTTCCTTATGTTGAGGTGTAATCCATACTGAAGGCTGTCGTCTTTCATTTTCATCACAAGTGCTTCCAGTCCTCTTCACTTTCAGCAAGCAAGGTTCTGTCATCTGCATATCACAGGTTGTTAATGAGTTTTCCTCCAATCCTGATGCCCGGTTCTTCTTCATATAGTCCAGCTTCTCGGATCATTTGCTTAGCATACACATTGAATAAATATGGTGAAAGATACAACCCTGACACACAACTTTCCTGATTTTAAACCATGCAGTATCCCCTTGTTCTGTTCAAACAATTGCCTGTTTGTCTATGCACATGTTCCTCATGAGCACAACTAAGTGTTTTGGAATTCCCATTCTTCATAGTGTTATTCACAATTTGTTATGATCCACACAGTCAAATGCATTTGCATAGTCAATAAAACACAGGTGAATATCTTTCCTGTATTCTTAGTTTCAGCCAAGATCCATCTGACATCAGCAGTATCCCTTGTTCCACATCCTCTTCTGAATCCGGCTTGAATTTCTGGCAGTTCACTGTCGATGTACTGCTGCAACCTCTTTTGAGTGATCTTCACCAAAATTTAACTTGCATGTGATATTAATATGTTTTGAGACTTTCAGCATTCTGTTGGATCACCTTTCTTTGGAATGGGCACAAATGTGGGTCTCTTCTAGTCTGTTGGCCATTAATTTAGAGATATGCTCCCTTCATCATAGACAGACGCATCCGATTATATCATACTATTAGTTGCAGACAGTAAGGAAAAAAATACATTCAAGAAATTTCAGTTGTTGTAAAATGAGGCAAATGAATTAATGAGTTAATAATCTTGGGAAACTGTGCTATTAAGTCAGTAATGAGGGCCTTGTGAAAATTTAGACTAACGATAATTACTTTGTAAAGACTATAGCTTGCTACCTGTCTCGTTTAGTTTTTGCTGAATAATCAAACCAAAACCAAACCCATTGCTGTCGAGTCGATTCTGACTCATAGCAAATAACAAATCACCCTAAATTTTATTGGCTTACAATAATAAATATTTAATATTGCTCACAATTTATTAGTTTGTCTAGCTGCATTGGCTGGGCCTAAGTGGTCTAGGCTGGTTCCACTTTCATGACTGAGATCTCAGCTGAGACAAATATGATACGTTGATAGCTAGGACCACTCTCTGTGTGGTCTCTCATCCTTAAGAGGCTAGACTGGGATTCGTCACATGGTGTTCCCAGGATTCCCAACTGAAAAAGAGGCCAAGCCTCATTATAAAAGCCCCTTTTAAACCTATGCCTTATCATGTTTGCTTATATCCCATTGACAATCTAGTCACAAGGCCAAGCAGAAATTCAAGGGATGGAGACAACAGACTCCACAAATTGGTAAAAGAAGGTGTAAAAGATTGTCACCTTTTTTATTTATTTCTTTATTCTATTTGCCATATTTCACTCTCTGGCTATACTAGTCCCACTTTACCCGTATGTAAAATACACTTATACCCATCTCAGAAGTACCAAAAGTCTCATCCAGTGATGCCGTCAGGTATGAATATAGATGAAGCTCCTTCGATAATTTTTTTTCTTGAACCAGAAACTTGTTAACTGAAAAGACAAATTACTCCCTACATCCAGCATATAATGTTGAAACAGGAACAGGAGAATTATGATAGTTCCCATTCAAAAAGAAGAAGAAAGGGAAGCACATGGTGGTCTGTGATCCATAGCAATTCTGAAATCCATCCAGGTCTGTACTACCAGATCCTGTTATTCTAGGGGGAATAGAATGTTCTCAGTAGGTCTAGTTATGGTTCTTGGGAGTAGCTTCCTAATCTTGCAGTTCTGTATTTTTCTTGGCTATAGGTTCTGGATTTTTTCTCTTTTCTCCCAGACATCCTTCCTTTTCCCTAAGAAACGGCATGTGCTTGCACTGAATAATTTCCTCAACCTGCTTCTTAAACACAGAAAGTTTAAGTGCTAACGACTATTTTTTTTTTTTTCATTTTGAACTGTCTTTGTCCCTTTTCATCTAAGGTTGGTTTCCTATGAATTGCATTCAGTCCTACTCCATGTGCCCAAAAGCTGCATTCTCAATTCTTTTTAATACAAGTCTCGTTCTACTTTGGCCAGATGTCAAACTTGTATGGCATAACAACCTTAGATTCTTAGACCTTTAATCCAGCTAAGTATTCTAGAGGACTTTAACAATAGATTTTCTAGTCACAGCCTTAGTTTTATTTTGGCTCCACATTTAATTTCACATTGAAAATTTATATTTTTCATTGTCTTTTTATTTATTTATTTATTATACTTCAGGTGCAGGCTTACAGAACAAGTAGTTTCTCATGAAACAGTAGTACACATATTGTTTTATGACATTGGTTAACAACCCCACAACATGTCAACCTTCTAACTTCTCAACCATTTTTTTTGGTGAAAATACACATAGCCAAAGATACACCATTTCAAAAATTTCTACATGCACAGTTCAGTGACATTGTGAGTTAGAATTATGCTCTACATCCTTCTCCAGCTCTGTCCACAACCCTCTGTTGTGATCCTGGTCAGAGCAGTCAGTGGTGGTAGCTGGGCACCATCTAGCTGTACTGGACTCAGTCCAGTGGAGGCCTAGGTAGCTGTGGACAATTAGTCCTCCAGACTAATCTTTTCCTTGTATCCTGTTCTCTTTATTTTCCCTTGCTCCAGAAGGGATGAGACCAGTGGAGTATCTTAGATGGCTGCTCAAAGGCTTTTAACACCCCAGACACTACTCACCAAGGTAGAATGTAGAGCATTGTCTTTATAAGCTTTGTCATGCCAACTGAGCTAGATGTTCCCCGAGACCATGGTCCCCACAGCCCTCCACCAAGCAATTCAGTCCCTCAGAGAGTTGGGATGTGTCTATGGGGCTTCCATGACCTATCCTTGCTAGTTTCCCCTGTATTGTATACTGTCTCACCGTTCACCCAAGCTACCACTTATCTATTGCCTATTTAGTATTTCCCCCCCACCCCTCCCATCCCTGGTAACCAACAAAGATTGTTACATTTTGTGTGAACTTTTTCATGGTTTTTTACAATAAAGTTCTCATACAATATTTCTCATTTTGTGATTGACTTATTTCACTCAGCATAATGTCCTCCAGTTTCATCCATGTTATGAGATGCTTCACAGATTCTTTGTTCTTTCTTGTTGCATAGCACTACATTGTGTGTATGTACCATAGTTTGTTTATCCATTCATCTGTTGATGGGCATCTAGGTTGTTTCCATCGTTTTGCTATTGTGAACAATGCTGCCAAGAACATAGGTGTGCATATGTCTATTCGAGTGACGACTCTTATTTCTCTAGGTATATTCGAAGGAGTGGGATTTCTGGATCTAATGGTATGTCTATTTCTAGCTTTCTGAGGAAGCGCCATATCATTTTCCAAAATGGTTGTATCATTTTGCATACCCACCAGCAGTGCATAAGAGTTCCCATCTCCCCGCAGCCCCGCCAACATTTGTTATTTCTAGTGTTTTTGATTCGAGCCAGTAATGCCGGAGTGAGCTGGTATCTCATTGTGGTTTTAATTTGCATTTCTCTAATGGCTAGAGATCCCGAGCATTTCCTCATGTGCCTGTTGGCCATTTGAATGTCTTCTTGGGTGAAGTGTCTGTTCATTTCCTTTGCCCATTTTTTAATAGGGTTATTTGTCTTTTTGTTGTAGAGGAGTTGGATTTTCTTGTAGATTATGGAGATTAGATCTTTGTCTGACTTGTACTGTCCAAAAATTTTTTCCCAGTCTGTAGGTTCTCTTTTTAGTCTTTTGGTGAAGTGTTTTGAAGAGCATAGGTGTTTGATTTTTAGAAGATCCCAGTTATCTAGCTTATCTATTGGGGTTTGTGTGTTGATGGTTATGGATTTTATCCTGTTAATGCCGTGTATTAAGTCCTGAAGTGTTGGTCCTAATTTTTCTTCTATGAACTTTATAGTTTTAGGCTTTATATTCAGGTCTTTGATCCATTTTGAAGTAGTTTTTCTATAGCGTGTGAGGTATGGGTCCTGTTTCATTTTTTTGCAGATGGATATCCAGTTTTGCCAGCACCATTTGTTAAAAAGACTGTCTTTTCCCCATTTGATGGACTTTGGGCCCTTGTCGAAGATCAGGTGACCGTAGGTGGATGGATTTACATCTGGGTTCTCAATTCTGCTCCATTGGTCAATGGATCTGTCGTTGTACCAGTACCAGGCTGTTTTGACTACTGTAGCTGTATAGTAGGTTCTCAAGTCAGGTAGTGTGAGTCCTCCAACTTTATTCTTCTTCTTCAGTAGTGCTTTACTAATTCAGGGCTTCTTCCCTTTCCATATAAAGTTAATCATTAGTTTTTCCATCTCTTTGAAGAATGTTGTTGGTATTTGGATCGGGATTGCATTGTATTTGTAAATTGCTTTGGGTAGAATTGTCATTTTCACAATGCTGAGTCTGCCTATCCATGAGCATAGTATGTTTTTCCATTTACGTAGATCCCTTTGGGTGTCATGCACTAGTGTTTTGTCGTATTCTTTCTGTAGGTCTTTTACACCCCTGGTCAGATTTATTCCTAAGTATTTTATCTTTTTAAGGGCTGTTGAAAATGGTATTGTTTTCCTGATTTCCTTTTCATTGTTCTCCTTATTGGTGTATAGGAATCCAACTTATTTTTGAATGTTTAGCTTTTGTCCTGCTACTCTGAGGAATCTTTGTATTAGTTCCAGTAGATTTCTCGTGGAGTCTTTAGGGTTTTCTATGTGTAGTATCATATCATCTGCAAACAGGGACAGTTTAATTTCTTCATTACCAATTTGGATACCCTTTATTTATTTTTCTTGCCTTATTGCTCTAGCTAGAATTTCCAGCACAATGTTAAATAGGAGTGATGATAAAGGGCATCCTTGTCTTCTTCCTGTTTTCAAGGGGAAAGTTTTCAGCCTCTCTCCGTTAAGAATGATGTTGGCCATTGGTTTTGCATAGATGCCCTTTATTATGTTGAGAAATTTCCCTTCTATACCTATTTGAATGAGAGTTTTATAAGGAATGGGTGCTGGACTTTGTCAAATGACTTTTCTGCATCAGTTGAGATGATCATGTGATTCTTCTCTTTCTTTTTATTTACGTGGTGGACTACGTTGATTGACTTTCTAATGTTGAACCATCCTTGCATACCTGGTATGAATCCTACTTGCTCATGGTGTATTATTTCTTTGATATGATGCTGAAGTCTATTGGCTAGAATTTTGTTCAGAATTTTTGCATCTATATTCATGAGAGATATTGGTCTCTAATTTTCTTTTTTTGGAATGTCTTTGCCTGGTTTTGGTATCAGTGTTATGCTGGCTTCATAGAATGAATTTGGAAGTGTTGCTTCCTTTTCTATGCTCTGAAATAGCTTGAGCAGTACTAGTGCAAGCTCTTCTGTAAATGTTTTGTAGAATTCTCCAGTGAAGCCATCTGGGCCAGGACTGTTTTTGGTTGGGAGTTTTTTTATTACCTTTTCAATCTCTTTTCTTGTTATGAGTCTGTTCAGATTTCCAACATCACTTTGTTCTAGTTTGGTTAGGCTGTGTGTTTCTAGAAATTTATCCATTTCCTCTAGGTTTTCAAATTTTTGGGGGTATAGTTTTTCATAATATTCTGTTATAATCCTTTTTATTTCAGTTGGGTCTGTTGTAATGTTCCCCATTTCATTTCTTATTTGGGTTATTTGTGTCCTCTCCTGTTTTTCTTTTGTCAGTCTGGCCAGTGGTTTGTCGATTTTGTTGATTCTTTCAAAGAACCAATTTTTGGTTTTGTTGATTGTTTCTATTATTTTTCTGTTCTCTATTTCATCGATTTCTGCTCTTCTTTACTATTTCCTTTCTTCCGGTGGTTGTGGGCTTTTTTTGCTGTTCTCCTTCTATTTGTTTGAGTTCTTTAGTTAATGTTTTGATTTTGTCCCTTTCTTCTTTTTTGATGTGTGCATCTATTGCTATAAATTGTCCTCTGAGGACAGGCTTTGCTGTGTCCCAAAGGTTTTGGTATGATGTGTTTTCATTCTCGTTTGATTCTGGGAATTCTTTGATTCCATCTCTGATTTCTTCTATTACCCAGTGGTGTGTAAGCAGTGTATTATTCAGTTTCCATGTAGTTCATTTTTTTCCCTTGCTCTTTCTATTGTTAATGTCTACCTTGATGGCATTGTGGTCAGAGAAGACACTTTGAATTCTCTCAGCATTTTGGATCTTGTTGAGGATTGCTCTGTGGCCTAAGATGTGGTCTATTCTGGAGAAAGTTCCATGTGCATTGGAAAAGAATGTGTACTTTGTAGCTGTTGGGTGGAGTGTTCTATATATGTCTATGAGGTCAAGTTAGCTGATTGTGCCTTTTAAGTCTTCTGTATCTTTGCTGAGTTTCTTCTTAGTTGTTCTGTTCTTTACTGAGACTGGTGTGTTGAAGTCTCCTACTATTATTGTGGAAGTGTCAGTTTCTCTTTTCAGTGTTGTTAGAGTTTGTTTTATGTGTTTTGGAGCCCTGTCATTGGGAGCGTAGATGTTTATTACAGTTATATCTTCATGATGGATTGTCCCCTTAATCATTATATAGTGTCCTTCTTTGTCTTTTATGGTAGATTTTGTTTTGAAGTCTATTTGATCTGAGATCAGAATTGCCACTCCTGCTCTTTTTTGGTAGTTGTTAGCTTGATATTTTTTTTCCAACCTTTGACTTTTAATAAATTCACATCTCTGTTTCTAAGGTGTGTCTCTTGTAGACAGCATATTGATGGATCCTGTTTTCTTATCCATTCTGTCACTCTCCGTCTCTTTATGGGTGCATTGAGTCCATTTACATTCAGTGCAATTATTGATAGATGTGAGTTTTTTGCTGTCATTTTGTACTGCTGTTTTTGTGGTGCTGAAGTTTTCTTTTTTCTTCTTACTGTCTTGTGCTGAGTTACTTTTGTTTGTGGATTTTTTTTTTTTCATTTCTTTTGTTTTTGCCGGTTTTGTTTTTGCTGAGACTTTATGTTTTTACTTTTTTTTTAAATGAGTATGTTTGTTAACTTTCTTTGTGGTTACCATGAATTTTACCCTTTTCTTTCTAAGTTTGAAGCAGTCTAACATTACTTGGTATCGCCTTGCCTTCCTCTCCATTAGAAGGTTCTATACCTAGGCCGTTTATTCCCTCTTTTATTGTTTTGATGTTGTTGTCATCCATCATTTAACTGCTCTGATTCCCTGTTGTATTTTTTTGGTTTTGGATAGTCCTCTAGAGTTCATTTTCTAGATTGGTGTCTGGCTGGTACGATCCTGTGTCCTAGGTTCTGCCTGTGAGCTGAAGCTGTTTGTCCTCAGATGGAAGAACTCCCTTTAATAATTCTTGTAAGTTTGGTTTGACTTTTACATATTCCCTTAATTTCTGTTTATCTGGAAATGCCCTAATTTCACCATAAAATTTGAATGAGAGTTTTGCAGGATATATTATTCTTGGCTGGCAATTTTTGTCTTTCAAGATTTTATATATGTCATCCCATTGCCTTCTTGCCTGTATGGTTTCTGTCCAATAATCTGAGCTGAGTCTTATTGTTTCTCCTCTGTATGTGACTTCTTGTTTTTCATGCTCTGCTCTCAGGAGTCTTTGTTTGTCTTTGGTTTTGGCGAGTGTGATTATGATATGCCTTGGTGATTTTCTTTTGGCGTCTCTTCTATATGGGGTTCGTTGAGCTTCTTGGATTGCTAACTTTTCATCTTTCATGATATTGGGGAAGTTTTTTGTCAGCAGTTCTTCAATGATCCGCTCTCTCTTTTCTGTTTTCTCCCCCTGTTTTGGAATTACAATCACTTGAAAATTTTTGCTTTTGGTTGTGTCCCATGTAACTCTCAGGGTCCCTTCATTTTTCTTCGTTCTTTTTTCTGAGGTTTCCTCAGAGTTGTATCCAAGTGTTTGTTTTCAGTTCCGCCGATCTTTTCTTCCACTTTTTCAAATCTGCTTCTCAGCCCTTCTATGACACCGTCCATTTCTGAGAGCTTTTTATTTATCTTTTGGATTTCTAATTCATGTCTTCGTATAATTTCTAGTTGTGAATTTATTTTGGCATTTTGTTCCTGCATTATTTTCCTGAATTCTTCTAATTTTTTGTCTGTATTTTCCATGATTTTGTCTATTTTTTTTCCTCATGTTTGTCAGCTTTTTGCCTCAGTTCTTGAAGAATTCTGAGTATTAGAGATTTGAATTCACTATCAGGTAGTTCTAGTGCATTTTATTCTGCAGGAGAGTCATCTAGTGTTTTTTTTTTTTTTTTTTTTTTGATGCCTACTGGAACCATCCTCTCCTGCTTTTGTAAATGTTTTGATATTGTCTGCTGTCTTCGGGGCATTCAGTAGTTATTTTTCTCATTTATTGACTGTAGATTTGTTTGTTTCATCCTTTTTTTTTTTTAAATTTGACTATGTCTGAGCAGGCGGACTGTGTGTTCTTTGTTGTTTGCTCATCTGAGGGAACAATACTTTTCACCTCCTTCTCCAGTTGGCAGGGTCAGGCACTCAGATATGGTACGGCTGGGCAGGTCTAGCTGAAGAAGAGTTACTTGGACGGGTTGTTTGTGGCACTTACTGCAGCCACCAGAGCAGGTAGGTAATCAGTGTAGGGCACGTTCCAGTAGGCCATGCCTGTGCTGTTTGGTGGTGTGATGTCAAGTGCATGGTGCTGGTAGTCAGGATGCAGTGGGGAGATTGTTATGTGTGGAGCTAAGATGGATATGGGAGAGAGGAGAGAGGAACAGGAGCCAAAAACATACAAGCAAAAAAGAATGCTAGGGGAGCTTGCTGTTGGAGTGGAGAGATGAGAGACTATGAAATGGAGAAAAACAGAAAGGGGAAGAGGAAGAAAAAAAAAAAAGGAATAAATAAGAATCAGAAAGGTTAAAGAATCGCAAAGTTCCCAGGGATCCCACCGGTGCAGCTATGAGGTCTGGGGAAGTAGCTCTCAGGTGCTGCAGTACAGCCTGGCTAGAAGTCGTAGAGGTATACGACACCAGGTATTCGTGGAACAGAAAGAGAAGGAAGGTACAGAGAGACAAGAAACTGAGCAATGAATAAAGACAAAAAGGGAAAAAGGGGAAAAGAAAACAAAACAAATTAAAAAAAAAAAGAATAAGAGAGGCCCCCCAAGAAACAGAAAGAAAAAAAAAAGCAATGAAGAAAGAAATGCTCTCAGGGATCCCTCTGCACTTCTGTGCAAGCCAAAGGGGATTCTCCTTGCCACGCAGCTCTGCCTGGCCAGAAAGGGCTCCCAACTCAAGAAAAGGAAAAGAAAACAAACAAACAATTCAAAACAAACAGACATACAAAAGCCCCAGGATCACACCAGTGCAGCAGACCAGGCGGGGAAGCAGTTCCCTACTCGAACGGAGCTCTGCAGCCCCTCAGGAAGAAGCAAAGATGACACACGGAGCCAGGTACTTGAGCGAAAGGAGGGGGAGGTGGCGAGAGGCAAGGAAGAAATCAAAAGAAGCAGGAAAAAAAGAAGTAACACTAGCAGCCAACAAATGGCCCTCAGAGAGCCAGCTAGTGCGAGCTGGTCTTTCTGGATAAGAGACTGTGTCCACAGGAAGCAGAGGGGGCCGAGAGTGGGTGAAGAATTGTAGGGAGTGGGAAAGCATATATCACAAATTACCGGAGCTCTGCAGCCCCTTAGGAAGAAGCAAAGATGGCACATGGAGCCAGGTACTCAAGCGAAAGGAGGGGGAAGTGGCAAGAGGCAAGGAAGAAATCAAAAGAAGTGGAAAAAAGCAACACCAGCAGCCAACAAATGGCACTCAGAGAGCCGCCTGTTCGGGTGTGTGGAATCCAAGCAGCCGGTGTTTCCCGGTCAAGAGACTGTGGCCACGGGAAGCAGAGGAGTCCGAGTCAGGGTGAAGAAGTATGGGTGGTGGGAAAGCGTATATCACAAATTACCGGTTGTTTTGTCTCCCGCTGGACGCTCCGTGAGGCTGCTTTCTCATACCCCCTGTTTGCTGGTGTCCAATAGGAGTCCAAGATGGCGGATCCTCGCTGCTTTAGCTGGTAGGGGACCTCTGCCTGAATCTCTCCTCGCTCTCCATCCTCTGTCAGTTTTCTCACTCCATTTGGTGCCTGGCTGAGTTCTTTATTTCTCGTTTGATGTTTTAGTGTTTCAGGATTGTTGTATTCTCTGTTCGGCTTAGTTTTTCAGATCTTTGCTGTGAAGGGACGGCATGGTGCTTCTGCCTAGAGCGCCACTTTGCCAGAACTCCCTATTTTTCATTGTCTTTTGATAAACTTTACTCTTTAGGAAGCCCTAGTGGTGCATTGGTTAAGAACTATGGCTGCTAATCAAAAGGCCAGCAGTTTGAGTCCATCAGCTGGAAAACACTACAGACAGTTCTACTCTGTCCTATATGGTCTCTGTGAGTTGGAATCTACTACAAAGCAACAGGTTTTACCCTGTACAGCAGTTATAAGTTTGCAGTAAAATTATGCAGAAAGTACTGACAGTTCCCACTGACTATGTCTTCCCCCTGCATATAGAGAATTTTTTTACATAGCTAGGGAGAATGGGGATGAGAGATAATTTTATTTTCTAATGAAAAAACTGGTTCTTCTTTAAATTTTAAATTTTGCTTGCAAACTGAATAGTCCCTTCTTTATTTGATTGCCATCTTCCCCTATTTTATTATGCATAGCCATAAACATCCACTGACACTTTTAATATTCTGTTTGGAGATTTCCTTAGCCAAAATACAAAAGTTGATTAGGTGTAAGTTCTGTCTTCCAAGTCATTATATGCAATGTTTTGCCAATTGTTTTGCAACTACATATAACATGGGTTACTATGTATTGAATTGGGAAAATCTGCTGCAAAAGACTTCTTTAAGATATTAAAAGGTGAAGATGTCACTTTGAGGATTAAGGTGTGCCTGACCCAAGTCATGGTATTTTCAATTGCCTCATATGCATGTGGAAGCTGGACAATGAATAAGGAAGACTGAAGAAGAATTGATGCCTTGAATTATAGTGTTGACAAAAAATACTGACTATACCATGGACTGCCAGAAGAACAAACAAGTCTGTCTTGAAAGAGGTACATCCAGAATGCTTCTTAGAAGTGAGGATGGTGAGACTTTGTCTCATATACTTTGGACATGTTATTAGGAGGGACCAGTCCCTGGAGACGGACTTCATTCTTGTTAAAGTAGAGGGTCAACGATAAAGAGGAAGACCCTCAATGAGATGAATTGACACAGTGGCTGCAACAACGGGCTCAAACATAGCGATGATTATGAGGATGGTGTAGGACTGGACAGTTTCATTCTGTTGTACGTAGGGTTGCTATGAGTCAGAACCAACTAGATGGCACCTAACAACAACAAGAACTATTTTTCCAGTCTGCTATAGAAGTTTCCTTGCTGCTTTTCTAGCTTTCACTGAAAGAGTCCTACTCATTTTTCTAGCCTTTACTAACAATTTATTCAGTGTATTTCTAACCTCTGTCTGCTCCCTGGTCCCAAAGCCAATGCCACATATTTTAGATGTATGTTCAGTTGTTCCCTACTCCTAGGTATCAATTTCTGTCTCAGCTGTTGCTGTATAACAAATTACCCCAACACCTATAAGGTTAAAACAATAAACATTTATTCATTTTTAAAAGTCTGTGAATTTTCTGGGCAGTTATTGTGGTCTGGGATCTCAGATGGGATGGATGACAGGCCATAGATGTCTGGAAGCTCTTGCTATGTGGTTTCTCATCCCCCGAAAGCTAGTCTGGGCTTCTGCCCATGGTGATCTCAGGTTTCCTAGCATTAAGAAAGGGCAAGCACCAGGGTCATAGTATTTTTAAAAACTCTTCTTTCATCACATTTTCTAATGTCCTATTAACCAATCAAGTCAGAGGACCAAGCATAAATACAAAAGGTAGAGAAATAGTTTCTACATCTTGATGAATGGAACTATTAAGTAGTGTGTCTTTTTTTCCAGTGTACTACTCTACCTCCAAAATAAATAAATAAATATATATATTTTGAAAATTATTTGAACAGATAAAATTTTATTTATTTATATTAAATATGTTAGAATTGGCATTTCTTGAAACTCATACACAAATATATGCATATACATAATATACATTATATATATACATATAGTAAGTATATGACTATGTATTCCTAAATCTGATGTCTCTCTTCTGAATAAGAAATATGAGAGTCTTGTCTCCTTTTATAAATCCTGTTGGATTTTTTCTTTTTTCATTCTATTTTGGAATTTCGATAATATTCTCTCTTAATTTATTTTGTTTGGCTGAGGGCCCTTTAAGATGGGAATTTAGTTAGCCCCAATCTTACTTTATTATTATATCATTATATAATATATTATTATTATATGTAATAAAAGCTCTTTTTTACTTAACAAATTTAATAGCTACATTTTTATGCATTCTATAAGTCAAATTCTTGATTTTTTTTATACATGGTCATACCACACATTACCCTTTTTGAAATGTTCTTTTAAGAACATTGTTCCTACAAAAGATTCATATTTACTTTCTGCATGTAAACTTCAAGTTAAATAGAATGTTAATTCATTTGAGATTGAGTTTGCTACCTTTAGTTACCAGAGTTTTTTAGTATTCCAATTTAAACTATACATTTAAAATATTCCAAGTGGGAGACTTCTGACAACACAGCACTCTAGGCAGAAGCACCACACTGTCCCTCCACAGCAAAGATCTGAAAAACAAAGCCAAACAGAGAAAACAGCAATCCTGAAATCCTAAACATCAAATGAAGAGATGAAGAACTCAGCAAAGAACCAAATAGAATAAGAAACTGACAGAGAACAGAGATCTAAGAGACATACATGCAGAGGTCCCCTATCAGCTAATGCAGCACGGATCCACCATCTTGGACTCCTATCAGAGACCAGCAAATAGGGGGTAAAAGAAAGCAGCTTCACAGAGCTTCCAGCAGGAGACAGAACAACCAGTAAACAGCAATATATGCTTTCCCACCCCCCACCTTTCCTCACCCCCACTTGGCCTCCTCTGCTTCCCATGGCCACAATCTCTTGGCCGGGAAGCACTGGCTGCTTGTATTCCACCCACCTGCACTGGCTGACTCCCTGAGTGCCATTTGTTGGCTCCTGGTGTTGCTTTTTTCCACTTCTTTTGATTTCTTCCTTACCTCTCACCACCTTCCTCTCCTTTTGCTCAAATACCTGGCTCCCTGTGCCATCTTTGCTTCTTCCTGAGGGGCTGTGGAGTTCCTTTTGAGGGTGGAACTGCTTCCCGGTTGGTGCTGCCATGCTGGTGAGATTCTGCGGCTTTTTTTTTTTTTTTGCCATGTCATTATTTTTATTCTTTTTTTTTTTCTGTCAATTTTTGCTTTATATATATATATATATATTTTTTTTTAATTTAATTTTATTTTTTTTTAATTTTATTGTACTTCAGGTGAAAGCTTACAGAGCAAATAGTTTCTCATGAAATAGTAGTACACATGTTGTTCTATGACATTGGTTAACAACCCCACAACGTATTAAGCCTCTAAATTCTCAACTTTTTTTTTTTTTTTGATGAAAATTACAGATGGCCAAAGATACACCGTTTCAAAAATTTCTACATTCACAGTTCAGTGACATTGACTACGCTCTTCCAACTGTGCTGTTATTCTCACTTAAGATGAAGGCTTACAGAACAAAATAGTTTTTCTTTTAACAGTTACTACACATGTTGCCCTATGACAATGGTTAACAATCTCACAGCACATCAAGAATATCCTTACTCCACCTTGTGTTCCCTATCACCAGGGGGCTTCCTTGTCCCCTTCTGTCTTCTGGAACTTGTCAGTGGACTATTGTACCTCTTTAGTCTCATTTGTTTATTTTTTATTTTATTTTATTTAAACACCATTTCAAAACTTTTTACTTCCACATTTAAGTGATATTGACTATGCTCTTCCAATTGTGCTGCCATTCTCGCCCAAGATGAAGGCTTACAGGACAAAACAGCCTCCCATTTAATAGTTACTACAAATGTTGCCCTATAGTAGTGGTCAACAATCTCACAATACATTGACAGTGTCCTTATTCAATTTGTGTTCCTTATCATCAGTTTCCTACTCTCCCTCTGCCTTCTGGCCCTTGTTACCGGACTCCTGTACATCGTTAGTCCCATTTAGTTTTACTGGGCTGTCCATTCCCAGGCTTAACATCGAACCTCGAAGGTAACTTCACCTCTGAGCTGAAAGGGTGTCTGGGGGCCACACTCTTGAGGTTTCTCTAGTATTCTTTAGGCCAGTAAATCTGGTCTTCTTTTTTTTTTTGAGTTAAAATTATGCTCTACATCCTTCTCCAGCTCTGCCCAGAACCCTCTGTTGTGATCCTGGTCAGAGGAGTCATTGGTGGTAGCCTGGCACCATCCAGCTGTACTGGACTCAGTCCCGTGGAGGCCTTGGTAGCTGTGGACCATTAGTCCTTCGGACTAATCTTTTCCTTGTATCCTGTTCTCTTCGTTCTCCCTTGTTCCCGAAGGGAAGAGATCAGTGGAGTATCTTAGATGGCCGCTCATAGGCTTTTAAGACCCCAGACACTACTCACCAAGGTAGAATGTAGAGCATTATCTTTATAAGTAGTGTCATGCCAATTGAGCTAGATGTTCCCCGAGATCATGGTCCCCAGAGCCCTCCGTCCAACAACTCAGTCCCTCGGGGGGTTTGGATGTGTCTATAGGGCCTCCATGACCTTTCCTTGTGCAGGTTGTGTTAGTTTCCCCTGTACTATGTACTATCTCACCTCTCACCCAAGTTACCACTTACCTATTACCTATTTAGTATTCCCCCCCCCCATCCCTGGTAACCAACAAGGATTGTTACATTTTGCATGTGAATTTTTTCATGGGTTTTTACAATAGAGGTCTCATACAATACCTGTCCTTTTGTGACTGACTTATTTCACTCAGCATGATGTCCTCCAGTTTCATCCATGTTATCAGATGGTTCACAAATTCATTGTTGTTCTTTCTCATTGCATAGTACTCCATTGTGTGTATGTACCATAGTTTGTGTATCCATTCATCTGTTGATGGACATCGAGGTTGTTTCCATCGTTTTGCTATTGTGAATAATGCTGCCATGAACATAGGTGTGCATATGTCTATTCGAGTGATGAGTCTTATTTCTCTAGGATATATTCCTAGGAGTGGGATTGCTGGATCGAATGGTATGTCTATTTCTAGCTTTCTGAGGAAACGCCATATCATTTTCCAAAATGGTTGTATCATTTTGCATTCCCACCAGCAGTGTATAAGAGTTCCCGTCTCCCCGCAGCCCTTCCAACATTTGTTATTTCCAGTATTTTTGATTCGTGCCAGTAATGCCGGGGTGAGATGGTATCTCATTGTGGTTTTAATTTGCATTTCTCTAATGGCTAGTGATCGCGAGCATTTCCTCATGTGTCTGTTGGCCATTTGAATGTCTTCCTTGGTGAAGTGTCTGTTCATTTCCTTTGCCCATTTTTTGATAGGATTGGTTGTCTTTTTGTCGTAGAGGTGTTGGATTTTCTTGTAGATTATGGAGATTAGACCTTTGTCTGACTTGTAATGTCCAAAAATTTTTTCCCAGTCTGTAGGTTCTCTTTTAACTCTTTTGGCGAAATCTTTTGAAGAGCATAGGTGTTTGATTTTTAGAAGATCCCAATTATCTAGTTTATCTGTTGGGTTTTTTGTGTTGATGTTTATGGTTTGTATCCTATTAATGCCATGTATTAAGGCCTGAAGTGTTGGTCCTATTTTTTCTTCTATGAATTTTATAGTTTGAGGCTTTATATTCAGGTCTTTGATCCATTTTGAAGTAGTTTTTGTATATGGTGTGAGGTATGGGTCCTGTTTCATTTTTCTACAAATGGATATCCAGTTTTGCCAGCACCATTTGTTAAAAAGACTGTCTTTTCCCCATTTGATGTATTTTGGGCCCTTGTCAAAAATCAGGTGACCGTAGGTGGATGGATTAACATCTGAGTTCTCAATTCTGTTCCATTGGTCAATGTCTCTGTTGTTGTACCAGTACCAGGCTGTTTTGAGTACTGTAGCTGTATAGTAGGTTCTCAAGTCAGGTAGTGTGAGTCCTCCAACTTTCTTCTTCTTCTTCAGTAGTGCTTTACTTATTCGGGGCTTCTTCCCTTTCCATATAAAGTTAATAATTAGTTTTTCCATCTCTTTGAAGAATGTTGTTGGTATTTGTATCGGGATTGCATTGTATTTGTAGATTGCTTTAGGTAGAATTGCCATTTTCACAATGTTGAGTCTGCCTATCCATGAGCATGGTATGTTTTTCCATTTATGTAGATCCCGTTGGATTTCATGCAGCAGTGTTTTGTAGTTTTCTTTGTATAGGTCTTTTATATTCCTGGTCAGATTTATTCTTAAGTATTTTATCTTTTTAGGGGCTATTGAAAATGGTATTGATTTCCTGATCTCCTTTTCATCGTTCTCTTTACTAGTGTATGGGAATCCAACTGATTTTTGAATGTTTATCTTCTATCCTGCTACTCTGCTGAATCTTTCTATTAGTTCCAGTAAATTTCTCGTGGAGTCTTTAGGGTTTTCTATGTATAGTATCATATCATCTGCAAACAGGGAGAGTTTAACTTCTTCATTACCAATTTGGATGCCCTTTATTTCTTTCTCTTGCCTTACTGCTCTAGCTATAGCTTCCAGCACAATGTTAAATAGGAGTGGTGGTAAAGGGCATCCTTGTCTTGTTCCTGTTTTCAAGGGGAATGTTTTCAGCCTCTCTCCATTAAGAATGATGTTGGCTGTTGGTTTTGCATAGATGCCCTTTATTATGTTGAGAAATTTCCCTTCTATACCTATTTTATTGAGAGCTTTTATCAGGAATGGGTGTTGGACTTTGTCAAATGCCTTTTCTGCATCAATTGAGATGATCATGTGATTTTTTTCTTTCCTTTTATTTATGTGGTGGATTACGTTGATGGATTTTCTAATGTTAAACCATCCTTGCATACCTGGTATGAATCCTACTTGGTCGTGGTGTATTATTTTTTTGATATGATACTGAATTCTATTGGCTAGAATTTTGTTCAGAATTTTTGCATCTATATTCATGAGAGATATTGGTCTGTAATTTTCTTTTTTTGTGATGTCTTTGCCTGGTTTTGGTATCAGCGTTATGCTGGCTTCATAGAATGAATTTGGAAGTGTTGCTTCCTCTTCTATGCTCTGAAATAACTTGAGTAGAACTGGTACGAGCTCTTCTGTAAATGTTTTGTAGAATTCTCCAGTGAAGCCATCTGGGCCAGGGCTTTTTTTGGTTGGGAGTTTTTTTTTATTACCTTTTCAATCTCTTCTCTTGTTATGGGTCTGTTCAGATTTTCAATATCACTTTGTTGTAGTTTGGGTAGGCCGTATGTTTCTATAAATTTATCCATTTCCTCTAGGTTTTCAAATTTGTTGGAATATAGTTTTTCATAATATTCTGTTATAATCCTTTTTATTTCAGTTGGGTCTGTTGTAATGTCCCCCATTTCATTTCTTATTTGGGTTATTTGTGCCCTCTGCTGTTTTTCTTTTGTCAGTCTTGCCAGTGGTTTGTCGATTTTGTTGATTCTTTCAAAGAACCAACTTTTGGTTTTGTTGATTCTTTCTATTGTTTTTCTGTTCTCTATTTCATTTATTTCTGCTCTGATCTTTACTATTTCCTTTCTTCCCGTGGTTGTAGCCTTTTTTTGTTGTTCTCTTTCTATTTGTTTGAGTTCTGTAGTTAATGTTTTGATTTTGTCCCTTTCTTCTTTTTTGATATGTGCTTCTATTGCTATAAATTGTCCTCTGAGGACTGCCTTTGCTGTGTCCCAAAGGTTTTGGTATGATGTGTTTTCATTTTCATTTGATTCTAGGAAGTTTTTAATTCCATCTCTGATTTCTTCTATTACCCACTGATGTGTAAGCAGATTATTATTCAGTTTCCATGTGTTTGATTTTTTTCCTTGCTCTTTCTAGGGTTAATTTCTACCTTGATGGCATTGTGGTCAGAGAAGATACTGTGAATTATCTCAGCATTTTGGATCTTGTTGAGGATTGCTCTGTGGCCTAAGATGTGGTCTATTCTGGAGAACGTTCCATGTGCATTGGAAAAGAATGTGTACTTTGCAGCGGTTGGATGGATTGTTCTATATATGTCTATGAGGTCCAGTTGGCTGATTGTGTCCTTTAGGTCTTCTGTATCTTTGCTGAGTTTCTTTTTAGTTGTTCTGTCCTTTACTGAGAGTGGTGTGTTGAAGTCTCCTACTATTATTGTGGAACTGTCAATTTCTCTTTTCAGTGCTGTTAGAGTTTTTTTTTATGTATTTTGGAGCCCTGTCTTTGGGTGCATAGATATTTATTATGGTTATGTCTTCATGTTGGATCATCCCCTTAATCATTATATAGTGTCCTTCTTTGTCTTTTATGGTAGATTTTGTTTTAAAGTCTATTTTATCTGAGATTAGAATTGCCACTCCTCCTCTTTTTTGATAGTTGTTAGCTTGATATATTTTTTTCCAACCTTTGATTTTTAATAAATTCACATCTTTTTTTCTAAGGTGTGTCTCTTGTAGACAGCAAATTGATGGATCCTGTTTTCTTATCCATTCTGCCACTCTCCGTCTCTTTATGGGTGTATTGAGTCCATTTACGTTCAGTGTAATTATTGATAGATGTGAGTTTGTTGCTGTCATTTTGTAGTGCTTTTTTTTGTGATGCTGAAGTTTTCTTTGTTCTTCTTACTCTCTTGTGCTGAGTTACTTTTGTTTGTGGATTTTGTGTTCTTTTGTTTTTGTAGGTTTTGTTTTTGTGGAGACTTTATGTTTTTCGTCTTTATTTTTATGAGTTGGTTTGTTAACTTTTTTTGTGGTTACCATGAATTTTACCCTTATCTTTATAATTTTGAAGCAGTCTACCGTTACTTGGTATTGCCTTGCCTTCCTCTCCTTTAGAAGGTTCTATACCTATGCCATTTGTTCCCTCTTTCATTGTTTTGATGTTGTTGTCATCCTTTGATTGATTTCTCTGATTCCCTGTTATATATCTTTGGTTTTTGGAAAGTCTTCTGTAGTTCAGTTCCTAGAATGGTATCTGGTTCATGTGAACCTGCGTCCTAGGTCCTAGGTCCTGCCTGAGGGCTGAAGATGTTTGTTCTCAGATCGAAGAACTCCCTTTAATAATTCTTGTAAGTTTGGTTTGACTTTTGCATATTCCTTTAGTTTCTGTTTATCTGGAAATGACCTAATTTCACAATCAAATCTTAATGAGAGTTTTGCAGGATATATTATTCTTGGCTGACAATTTTTTTCTTTCAAGATTTTATATATGTCATCCCATTGCCTTCTTGCCTGCATGGTTTCTTCTGAATAATCTGAGCTTAGTCTTATTGTTTCTCCTCTGTATGTGACTTCTTGTTTTTCACGAGCTGCTCTCAGGATTCTTTGTCTTTAGTTTTAACGAGTGTGAATATGATATGTCTTGGTGATTTTGTTTTGGGGTCTCTTCTATATGGGGTTCGTTGAGCTTCTTGGATGGCCAGCTCTTCATTTTTCATGATATTGGGAAAGTTTTCTGTCAGCAGTTCCTCAATGATCCTCTCTGTGTTTTCTGTTTTCTCCCCCTGTTCTGGTATGCCAATCACTCGTAAGTTTTTGCTTTTAATTGTGTCCCACATAACTCTCAGGGTCTCTTCATTTTTCTTTGTTCTTTTTTCTGAGTTTTCCTGAAACAGAGTTGTATCCAAGTGTTTGTCTTCAGTTCCACTGAACCTGTCTTCCATGGTTTCAAATCTACTTCTCAGCCCTTCTATGACACCGTCCATTTCTGAAATCTTGTTGTTTATCTTTTGGATTTCTAATTGTTGTTTTTGTATAATTTCGAGTTGTGAATTTATTTTGGTATTTTGTTCCTGCATCATCTTCCTGAATTCTTCCAATTTTTTGTCTGTATTTTCCATAAATTTGTCTATTTTTTCCTCATGTTTGTCAGCTTTTTGCCTCAGTTCTTGGAAAATTCCGAGTATTAGTGATTTGAGTTCCGTATCAGGTACTTCTAGTGCATTTTCTTCCACAGGAGAGTTATCTGGTGTTTTAATTTGGACGCCTATTGGAGCCTTCTTGTTTTGTTTTTGTAAATGTTTTGATATTGTTTGCTTTTTTCGGGGCATTCAGTAGATATTTCTCTCGTTTATTGATTGTAGATATTTTTTTGTTTGTTTGTTTCATTCTTGTGGTACAGCTGGGCAGATCTAGCTGAGGAGGAGCCACTGGGACGGGTTGCTTGTGGCACTCTCCACAGCCACCAGGACGGTCGGTAGTCAGTGCTGGGCATGTTCCAATAGGGCGTGCCTGCACCGCTTGGTGGTGTGATGTCTAGTGCACAGTGCAGGTAGGTAGGGTGCAGCAGGAAGATGGTTATGTGTGAAGCTAAGCTGGATATGGGAGAGAGGAGAGAGGAGGAGGAGCAAAAAGCGTACAAACATAAAAGAATGCTAGGGGAGCTTGTCGTTGGAATGTACAGATGAGAGACTATGGGATGGAGGAAACCAGAAGGGGGAAGAGAAAGAAAAGGAACCAAAGTCCAAATAAAAATCAGAAAAGTTAAATAACTGCAAAGTTCCCAGGGATCCCACCAATGCAGCTATGAGGTCTGGGGGAGTCGGTCTCAATTTTCACAGCTCAGCCTGGCCAGAAGGTACAGAGGTATACATCGCCTGGTATTCAGGGATCAGAAAGAGAAGGAAGAGATAGAGAGACGAGAAATTAAGCAATGAAGAAAGACAAAAGGGAAAAAGAGGTAAAAGATGACAAAACTAATCAAAAAAGGAAGAAAAATAAAATTGAAAAAAAAAAAAAAAGGGCAACACCAGCAGTCAGTGCCTACAAATGGGACCCAGAGAGCCCCCACTCAGGGGCGCGAATTCCAAGAAGCCGGTAGTCTTGGGGTTAAGGGACCGTGGCCACGGGAAGCAGAGGGGTCAACGAACAAAAGCCCTGGGATCCCACCCGCGTGGGAGCCCAGACCTAGAAACAGCCACACGCCCGAACGCAGCCCTACAGCCCCGCAGGAGAGAGCAGAGACGGCACTCGGAACCAGGCACCCAGGCAAAAGGAGGGGGAGGCGGCAGAAAAAGGTTCGCTAGCTGCCAGCAAACGGCTCCCAGAAAGCCGCCAGCCCGGGCGCGTGGAATCCAAGCACCGGCGCCCCCCCAGCTCAGGGATTCCGGCCACGGAAAGCAGTGGGGCGAACGAACAAAGGCCCCGGGATCCCACCCGCGCAGGAGCCCAGACCTAGAAACAGCCACACGCCCGAACGCAGCCCTACAGCCCTGCAGGAGAGAGCAGAGACGGCACTCGGAACCAGGCACCCAGGCAAAAGGAGGGGGAGGCGGCAGAAAAAGGTTCGCTAGCTGCCAGCAAATGGCTCCCAGAAAGCCGCCAGCCCAGGCGCGCGGAATCCAAGCACTGGCGCCCCCCAGCCCAGGGACCCTGGCCACGGAAAGCAGGGTATCCCCAGCTGAGGCGGAGAGGGGTGGGTGGTGGGAGAGCGCGCACCGCAGTTTACCGGTCGTTCTGTCTCCGACCAGATGCTTTGCAAGGCTGCTCTCCCATTCGCTGGTCTCCGATAGGAATCCAAGATGGTGGATCCGCGCTGCGTTAGCTGGTAAGGAATCTCTGCCTGAGTCTCTCCTCGCTCTCCGTTCTCTTTTAGTATTCTCACTCCGTTTGGTGTTTGGCTAAGTTCTTTATCTCTTCATTTGGTGTTCTAGGGTTTCAGGATTGTTGATTCTCTGTTAGGCTTAGTTTTTCGGATCTTTGCTGTGGAGGGACTGCGTGGTGTTTCTGCCTAGAGCGCCATCTTGCCCCGAGTCTCTCTGCGGCTTTTTTTTGTTTGTTTGTTTTATTTTTCTTTTCTTGAGTTGGGAGCCTGTTCTGGCTGGGCAGTGCTGTGTGGCTTAGGACCTACCCCATCAGCTTGCACAGCTGCACAGAGAGATCCCTGAGAGCATTCCTTTTTTTGTGGGTTTTTTTTTCCGGTTTTTGGGGGGTTTTCTTGATCTCTTTTTTAAATTTCTTTTGTTCTCTTTTCCCTGTTTTTCCCCTTTTGTCTTTCTTCATTACTCAGTTTCTGGTCTCTCTACACCTTCCTTCTCTTCCTGTCTCCTGGATACCTGGTGCTGAATACCTCTATGCCTCCTAGCCAGGCTGTGCTTCAACACCTGGAAACAACTTCCCCAGACCTTGTAGCCACACCGGTGGGATCCCTGGGAGCTTTGCTGTTCCTTTTTCTTTCTAATTTGTATTTATTCATTCTTTTATTTTCTTCTTCTTCCCCTTTTTGTTTTTCTCCATTTCATAGTCTCTCATCTCTCCACTCCAACAGCAAGCTCCCATAGCATTCTTTTTTGTTTGTTTGTATGTTTTTAGCTTCTGTTCCTCTCTCCTCTCTCCCATACCCAACTTAGCTCCACACATCACAATCTCTCCCCTCCATCCTGCCTACCTGCACTGTGCACTTAATATCACACCACAAAGCAGCACAGACATGGCCTACCGGAACTGCCCTGCACTGATTACCAACCTGCCCTGGTGGCTGTAGAAAGTGTCACAAACAACCCATCCCAGCAACTCCTCTTCATCTAGACCTGCCATGCTGTACCATATCTGAGCGACTGACCCTGCCAATTGGAGAAGTAGGTGAAAATTATCATGACCAGATATGAACAAACAACAAAGAACACACAGCCCCCCTGCTCAGATATCGCCAAATTTAAAAAAAAAAAAAAAAAACCAGGACAAAACAAACAAATCTACAGTCAATAAACGAGAAAAATAACTATTGAATGCCCTGAAGACAGCAGACAATATCAAAACATTTACAAAAACAGGACAGGATGGTTCCAGTAGGCGTCCAAAATAAAACACCAGATGACTTTCCATTGGAAGAAAGGCACTAGAACTACCTGATAGAGAATTCAAATCTTTAATATTCAGAATTATTGAAGAGTTGAAGCAAAAAGCAGACAAAAATGAGGAAAAAATAGATGAATTCATGGAAAAGGCAGACAAATTCATGGAAAATACAGACAAAAAAATGGAAGAATTCAGGAAACTAATGCAGGAATAAAATGCCAAAATAAATTCAGAACCAGAAATTATACAAAAACAAGAATTAGAAATCCAAAAGATAAACAACAAGATTTCAGAAACGGACAGTGTCATAGAAGGGTTGAGGAGCAGATTTGAAATGGTGGAAGACAGGATCAGCAGAATTGAAGACAAACACTTGGATACAACTCTGTTTGAGGAAAAATCAGAAAAAAGAAAGAAGAAAAATGAAGAGACCCTGAGAATTATGTGGGATACAATCAAAAGCAAAAATCTGTGAGTGATCAGAGTTCCAGAACAGGGGGAGAAAACAGAAGACACAGACAGGATCATTGAAGAACTGCTGACAGAAAACTTCTCCAATATCATGAAAGATGAAAAGCTGACCACCCAAGAAGTTCAACAAACCCCATATAGGACAGACCTCAAAAGAAAATCACCAAGGCATATCATAATCACACTCGCTAAAACCAAAGACAAACAAAGAATCCTGACAGCAGCTTGAGAAAAACAAAAAGTCACATACAGAGGAGAAACAATAAGACTAAGCTCAGATTATTCGGCAGAAACCATGTAGGCAAGAAGGCAATGGGATGACATATATAAAACCTTGAAAGAAAAAAATTCCCAGCCAAGAATAATATATCCTGCAAAACTCCCGTTCAAATATGATGGTGAAATTCAGTCATTTCCAGATAAACAGAAGTTAAGGGACTATGTAAAAACCAAACCAAACTTACAAGACTTATTAAAGGAAGTTCTTTGATCTGAAAACAAACAATATCAGACCACAGGCTGAATATAGGACACAGGATTGTACTAGCCAGATACCAACCAAGGAAATGAACTCTTAAGGACTATGCAAAACCAAAAGAATTACAAAAGGGAAACAGAGAGGTTAATCTGTAAGTGACAACAGCATCAGAACAATAAAAAAGGGAATAAACGCTGTAGATATAGAACCTTCTAATGGAGAGGAAGTCAAGCAATACCAGGTAATAATAGACTGGTTCAAATCTAGGAAGAACAGGGAAAATTTCATGATAACCACAAAGAAAGTTAACAAACCTACTTATCAAAATAAAGAAGAAAAACATAAAGTCTCAGTAAAAACAAAACCTACAAAAACAAAAGAAATGAAAAAAAAAATCCACATACAAAAGGAACTCAGCACAGGAGAGTAAGAGGAACAAAACTGGAGGACATTATGCTGAGTGAAATAAGTCAATCACAAAAGGACAAATATTGTATGAGACTTCTACTGTATAACTCATGTAAAAGTTTACATACAAAAAGAAACAATCTTTGTTGGTTACAGGGGATAGGAGGATTGGGGGGGGGAACTAAATAGATAAGTGGCGACTTTGGTGAAGGTTAAGATAGTATACATTACTGGGGAAGTCAGCACAACTTGTACAAGGAAAGGTCACAGAAGCTCCATAGACGCTTCCAAACTCCCTGAGGGACTGAATTGCTGGGTGGAAGGCTGTGGGGACCATGGTCTCGGGGAACATCTAGCTGAATTGGCATAACACAGTTTATAAAGACAATGCACTACATTCTACCTTGGTGAGTAGCATCCGGGGTCTTAAAAGCCTGTGAGCAGCCATCTAAGATACTCCACTGGTATCACCCCTTCGGGAGCAAGGGAGAATGATGAGAACAAGATACAAGGAAAAGATTAGTCCAAAGGACTAATGGACCACAGCTATCAAGGCCTCCACCAGACTGTGTCCGGTACAGCTAGATGGTGCCCGGCTACCACCACTGACTGCTCTGACCAGGATCACAATAGAGGGTCCTGGACAGAGCTGGAAAAGGATGTAGAACAAAATTCTAACTCACAAAAAAAGACCAGATTTACTGGCCTGACAGACTGGAGAAACCCCGAGAGTATGGCCCACGGACACCCTTTTAGCTCAGTGGTGAAGTCACTCCCGAAGTTCACTGTTCAGCCGGGGATTTGACAGCATTATAAAACAAAATGGGACCAATGAGACACAGCAGTCCAGGGACAAGGACTAGTAGGCAGGAGGGGACAAGTTGGTAATAGGGAACCCAATCTTGAGAAGGGACAGTGTTGACATGTCGTGGGGTTGTTAACTATTGTCATAGAGCAATATGTGTACTAAGTGTTTAATGAGAAACTGTTTGTTCTGCAAACCTTCATCTAAGGTACAAAAAAAAAAAGAATTTATGTGAGTTCAAATTGACAACAGCAACTCAAAAGGTTTGATGGGAAGCCTAGGGGACAGTGAGTTGAAGATAATGGTGATGGAATAATTTGGAAAAGGATAGTGAGAATAGTTGCACAACTGGAAGAATGTAATTGATGTCACTGAAATGTACATGTAGAAACTTTTGAAATGGTGTAACTTTGGCTATGTATATTTTCACCAAGAAAAAGTTCCCAACGGTCGAGAAGAGAGAGTGTTGACATGTTGTGGGGTTATTAACCAATGTCATAAAACAATATGTGTACTGACTGTTTAATGAGAAACTATTTGTTCTGTAAACCTTCATCTAAAGTACAATAAAAAAATTTAAAAAAATATTCCAAGAAGAACAAATGATAATTCTGCATAATTGGAATATTTCCCTTTAAGAAATTTAACCAAGTGCTTCAATATTGAAAATTTAATTCATCTTACAAAGTGTACAGAGTACATGCAATCTTGAAGTTTATCCATTACTCTTCTAGGGTCTGGAATACTTAAGATTGGTAATATTTGACAACCTAATTACAAAGCAGCAATTGCAGTTTTTATTTGTTCATAACAACTGAGAGCACGTTTTTGTAAATCTATAATAGCTTTTTAAATAATCCAGAAGGTTCTTATCCTTTATCTATAATTATCTTAAACAGAAAACCAGGCAATAAAAAGGGAGGGGGGTTCTAAAATGATAAATGTCATCAGACCCTGCATCAAAGCCCTGAGGCTCTCTCCAGTACTCTTATTTTATCAAATAATTCATATAACAAATAGTTTTTGAATAGACAACTCATATCAAACAGGTGCTGAGGATAAAATTGTGAAGATAAGATGTTTTCATTGCCTTTGAGGTGCAGAGGATAACACAAACAAGTATAAATACAATCACAAAGCAGTGCAGTTGCAGTTAAAAGCACTGGAAGAGAAGTCTTTGATAGCACAAGATAAGAATTGCAAGCCAGGCTGATAAAGAGTTCCTCAAGAAGTAGCTTCTCACCAGAAATCTGAAGGAAAAGTCAAAATTCATCAGAGTGGGGATTTGTATAGAAGGGCAGTTGGGGAGGGGGTTATTTAGGTAGAGAAACACAGTGTGCAAAAAACTAGAAGTGATGGAAGGTAGCTCTCTTGAAATCCTCTAAGTTCTGCCAAAATTCAAACAGTCTGGTTTCCTCCAGGTGAAATTTTTCCTCATCCTAAATCATAATTCCACACAAAATATAATTTCTACCCTAATCCCACATATTACTACTTCAGGGAATGAGGCCCTCAACTAGGTCATTTTTCCCACTTGAATGCTCTTGAAGCTCTATGCACTTGGCCTTTGAAATATTTTTTACAAGTGAGTCAAATAATTAATGAGCTGTTTATTGTCTGTGCTCATAGATTCAAAGCTCCACGAAGGCAAAGACTATACCTATTTTAATAACATTTGCTTATTCAATATTCTTCTTATAGTAGACACTCAATAATTCTTCTGTTAGAGCAATGTATGAACAAATAATAAGCATTCAATAATTGTTGTTGTTAGGTAGTGTTGAGTTGGTTCCCACTCATAGCGACCCTATGTACAACACAACCAAACACTGCCAGGTCCTGCACCATCCTCACAATCGTTGTTATGCTCGAGCCCATTGTTGCAGCCACTGTGTCAGTCTATCTCATTGAAGGACTTCCCCTTTTTCACTGACCCTCTACTTTACCAAGCATGACGTCCTTCTCCAGGGACTAATCCACCCCTATAACAGATCCAAAGTACATGAGACGAAGCTTCGCCATCCTCATTTCTAAGGAGTGTTCTGGCTGTACTTCTTCCAAGACAAATTCGTTTGTTCTTCTGGCAGTCCACGGTATATTCAGTATTCTTGAACGACACCATAATTCAAATAAATCAATTCTTCTTCAGTCTTCCTCATTCACTGTCCAGCGTTCACATGCATATGAGGCTTTGGATCAGGCGCACCTTAGTCCTCAAGATGACATTTTTGCTTTTTGAACACTTTAAAGAGATCTCTTGCAGCAGATTTTCCCAATGCAATATGTCATTTTATTTCTTGACTTCTGCTTCCATGAGCATTGACTGTGAATTCAAGTAAAATGAAATCCTTGACAAGTTCAATATTTTCTCCGTTTATCATGAGAATTTTTTGTTTTCTTTGTGTTGAGGTGTAATCCATACTTAGAGCTGTAGCTTTGATCTCAATCAGTTAAGTCCTTCAAGTCCTCTTTGTTTTCAGCAAGCAAGGTTGTGCTGTCTGCATATCGCAGTTTGTTAATGAGTCTTCCTCCAATTCTGATGCCACTTTCTTCTTCATATAGCCCAGCTTCTCAGATTATTTGCTCAGCATACAGATTGAATAAGTATGGTGAAAGGATACAACCCTGACAAGCACTTTTCTTTGTTTTAAACCACGCAGTATCCCCTTGTTTTATTCAAACGACTGCCTCCTGTTCTATGTACAGGATCCACATGAGCACAATTAAGTGTTCTGGAATTCCCATTCTTTGTAATAATATCCATAATTTGTTATAATCCACACAGTTATTAATGTATCTTGATTGCATATTTGATCAATATCAGACTGCAAAAGTTGCTAAAAATCTTCAGTTTCTTCACCTTTGGCATTAGTGGTTGATGCATAAATTTGAATAATAGTTGTGTTAACTGGTCTTCCTTGTAGGCATATGGATATTATCCTATCACTGACAGCATTGTACTTCAGAATAGATCCTGAAATGTTCTTTTTGACAAGGAATGCGATGCTGTTCCTCTTCTATTTGTCATTCCCGGCACGGTAGATCAAATGATTGTCTGGCCAAAAGCAATCCATTTCAGCTCACTAACGCCTAGGATATCTATCCTCAAGAGTTCCATTTCATTTTTGACAACTTCCAATTTTCCTAGATTTATACATCATACATTCCACATTCTGATTATTAATGGATGTTTGCAGCTGTTTCTTCTCATTTTGAGTCATGTCAATAATAGCTGCCATCATACTATTATTATTTTGTATCTTTGGCAGCGCTAAGAAACTCTGGTACAATGAGATACATTAAGTAGATATATATATAGAGAGAAAGAGATAGAGAGATAGATTAAGTAGAAGGTTCATAGGACTAAAGAATCCAAAAAGATTTTAAAAAGAAAATGGAAGTGAAGAATAAGTAACAAAGCAAATTATAGACGTATTCCTTAGAATATCTCCCAGTTAATATTCCCCAATAGAATGTCTCTTGGTTTTCAGTATAAAAACACAATTGAACATATGTATCCAATGGTGTAGTGGTTAAGAGCTCGGCTGCTAACAAAATGTCAGCAGTTCGAATCCACTAGCCGCTCCTTGGAAATCCTATGGGTCAGTTCTGCTCTGTCTTACAGGGTCCCTATGATTCGGAATCAACTTGACAGCAACTGTTTTTTGTTTTCTTTTGGTATCTCTCAATATAAAGTTTTTCATCCAATTTTTATTTAGAAAAAAATTTCATTTATGTTCTGTAACTCCATATAACATTATAAAGCTATTAACATTTTTTTCATACCTATGGTGTCATCTTTTACATGCAAGTGGTGTAAAAAATAGAGACAAATATTTAAGCAAGACTTGTTTAAAATGTTCCCTTCTCATCCGTCATATCACACGTTTATTTCCTTGGCTGTACATAACATGCTAACAAAGCTCATTGTTCTTTTTTCAGTTTTCAACATTATGTATTGGTTGCCCAATGTGGTGGAAGGGTCCCTTTCAACCTTTCTTTATCCCCACTGCACACATGCTCCTTTTTCATACTCACATGTTCCCTAATATTGCAATTTAGGTTAGATAAATATGCACTATTTATATTAATTTATACTATTATTATTGCACATACTCATATTTTAAAGTGTTAGCATCAGAGGTCCTCTAACTTCAAGGGGACAGAGGAGAATCAGCCTTTTTCACCTGTCTGACACCAGCCATCCCTCCCATGGCACTCTCTACTTCTCTGCTGGGTTTGCTAATTCATTGCAGTGGCCACACAGAACTCACAAACCATACTCATGATTATGGGTTTTATTCAGGGAGAAACAGGTTATAATCCAAGATCAGGGTCAACTTGGATGTAACAGAAACAACTCAGGATACAGTTCTTCGATTGGGGAAGCTTCTTCTAGGCTGTGCCCACAGGCAGGCCTCTGCTTCTGGGACCTTTTCAGGACTGGCCTCTGCCACCGGACCCTGCTCAGGCCTGCCCTCTGTCCTGATTGGGCAAGAGTTAGAACTCTTTAGCTCTGCTTAAAAGTGTCCAGCATCACTCCACTCCACCAGTAAGCCTTCTACTCCATGGCATTCAGCTCTCTCTCGCTCCGTGGGTTGGCAAGCCCACCGTAGCCACCTTTCTTCATGGGCTAGGAAGCCTGCCACACTGTCTCATGCCAGTCTTCTCTTTCTGCTGCCTCCTTAACTCTACTGTGCTTGCCACCACTTCTTGCCTCCTCGTACTGTTTCTAGTGTTAAAACTCTCTCATATTACAGCTCTCTTATGTTACAGCTCTCTCTAGTGTTACAGGTCTGTCTTAGAAGGTTCTCAGTGCAGGGACACTGGGTCCAAATGACATGCTGCACTCCTGGCTCTTCCTGATGATAATGAGGGCCCCCCCTTAACCTCTGGGATTGGCTCTTTTAATGCCTAGCAGGATGGCAAAACTGACCCATCCCCTACAAGTGTTCCATGCACCTTATTTGCATTAACAGACAGTCCAATCCCTCCAAATGTTCCATACAACTTATTTACATAGTCCCACCCAATCGTTTTATGAGAGTTATAAGACCATGTCTAGAAAGGCCATACGAAAGCAATTCATTGCACCACCCATATTAATTGTATTAATTATTACTACTATATCATATTATGCCATCATCCTGAGGACATTTCTTTTTGCCTTTCTTGTGTATCATGTCCCTTGTGTTCTGGATTTTCCACCTTCTTGACTTACCCCTCATTAGGGGAAAGCGCATCCTCCAATAACTTCCTGAGAAAATACATATGTGGTCATGGGAGTTTTTGTTACATGATATTGTTTTGGCTGGGTAAAGAATTCTGTGTTGGAAATAATTTCTCACCAGAATTTTAAAGGTATTATTCCACTGTCTTCTAGCTTCTAGTGTTGCTATTAAGAAGGCACAAGCCATTCTGATTTTCCGATTCCTGATATCTTGGACTCCACAACCTGCCCCATTATGGAAGCTTATAATGTTTTCTGTGCATTCTTATTCTCTGAAATTTTACAGTGATGTAACTTGGTGTGGTCTACTTTAACCTTTAACTACTTGTGTAAAGGTAAGGCCTTTCAGCCTGACAGTTAAAGTTCTTCAGTGCTTGTAAATATCCTTGGATTATTTCATAGATGATTTCTTCCCCTTGTTTTCTCTTTTCACTCTTTCTGGAAATCATTCTCTTCAGATGTTAAATTTTTCTGACTATTTATTGAAATTTCTTATTTTTTCTCATGTATTTTCCAATTATGTTTTATTTTTCTCTATGTCTTTGAATATTTCCTTGACTTTTTTAAAAATAGAATTCTATGAGCTTTTCTTTTTGCTATCACATTTATTTATTTGTTTATTTATTTTTCACTTTTCAAGAACTCCTTTTTGGTTTGCTGATGGTTCTTTTATAATAGCCACTTGTTCTTGTTTCATGGAGATAATATCTTCTCTCATTTATCTGAAGACGTTAATGAGATTTTTTTTCAAAATTTATTTTCTTTGAAAATTTGTTTTCTTTACATTTCATTTTTTGCAAGTATGTGTGTCTTTACAAATTTTATATAAAGGTTTTTCTCAGATAGTGCTTATTCATTTGTTTATTTTGGTCTTCTTTTATTATTAAAAATTTTCCTGAGATACTGAGTAATCCATAATTTTCTGCTTATATTTAAAAATAAATACTGAGAAACTGGTTGGAAACTCATGAAATTCCTGATTGGGTTTCAGTATTAAGTGTTCTGGCCCACTTTTTTCTTGGACTCAAGATCAGATGTTCATAACTTTATGGATATTCTCTTTCTGGTACAATTCACCAGAGAAGGATATATCAGTCTCCTGCTATAAACCTGGAAGCCAATTTTTAGAAGACGGTTTGGGGGTCTCAGGAATTGGTATGGAAATATCCACCACATACTCAAATTGCTTCTTTTACAATTTTTTTTTTCTTTACATTAAAACAGGAAGGGATAAAGACAGTGTGGGCAGAAATGTGAGGAAAGAGACAGGTTAATGTGGCATGAAAATAAGGACATTTCTGTCCGTTTCTATATTCTTAGGGAAGCATGAAATAAGAACATGGGCACAGAATAAGGACAAGGAAGAGGTGTGGGAAATTTGTAGCAGGAGAAGCAAGCATGAAGTAGTCATTTTGGAAAAGTAAATAATAAAAACTCTGACTCTACCAAAAAATATTACATGAAATATATATATATATTATGTAAAAGTATTTGTGTATTATTTAGGATAGTCTAACTGCAATAACAGATGATTTTCAAAATGGACAATGAGCTAAACACAACAGAAGTCTATTTCATGTTCATGTAATAGTGTTAGGCAGGTAGATAGGGTGGTGGGGTGACCCTCTTCCACATCATCTGTATAAGGCACAGGCTGATAGAGTCTCTGCTATCTTCAACGCTTGGCTTCCAAAGTTGCCAGGGTCTTCTTCATCCCAGCCAGAATGGAATAGCACAGTGGCAGTTTGGTTTGAGTTAGGACTAGATGTGGCATCTATTACTTCTGCTCAAATTACCCTGGCTGAAACTCAGTCAAATAATCACACCTAATTGGAAGCAAGGCTGAGAGATGTAATCCAGCTGTATGTCCAGCATACTGAAGAGGTTCTGGATTTTAATGAGCAACTAGTATGGGCATTCACATTTTAGAAAGATTTGTATTAAATATATAAAAGAAAATGTTATTTTAGAATCCAAGTATGTAGTCAATTATTTTTAAAGAGTTTATTTGAAACATCTAATTCCTTATAAGTTTCAGACAAATTAAAATGGTATTAAAATTTATAGAAATAATTTCAATAGCATCACATTAAAGGTGATTATTATGTCATTAAAGTAGTGACTCACATGTGTATACAATGTATACTGTTCTGTATAAAAGAAACCCTTAGACTTTGTAAAACTGCTCATGGTTCAAATACTTTACAATAAAAGAAATACTCATCTTCCTTTTTAAAGAGACGGTTATTTTTAATCACCCCAGCTTATTTTCACAGCTATTGACTTCTTTTAATTCAGGTACCACAGTGTTTTACTCAATACTATTGATGTTACTGTTAGATACCATTGAATCGATTTTAACTCATAGCAACCCCATGTGACAAAGTAGAATTGCCCCATAGAACTTTTTCCCTTAGATTCACTGAGTGGGTTCAAATCACCAAACTTTTTGTTAGCAACCAAGCTGAGCACTTAACCACTGCACCACCAGGTTTTCTGTGGTACCAAGTTACCATGTTACAGTGGATATAACATTTTAAGGAGTAAAAAAACTCCAAATATGGAAGTAAGAAAATTCAACTGATTAAAACACTCTGTTACTCTGCCTGACACTGACTATACTCTTTAGAGATATTACTTTTCTTTACGGAACATAAGAATCACAGAGTAGCTGAACAAAACCCATTTTTACTTTAAGCCACACTATATGACACTAAAAAATAATCATAATCTGGGATCAATCTTTTTAACTCACACATTAAAATTAAATGTTAAAAGGTGTATCCCCACCTTGTGAATTTTAAAAATTTTATCATTAGTGTTGCTTCAGTTTTAGATATATATATTTGTGTACACACATACAAACTTACACATACACACACAATATAGGTGTTTTGTTTCACTTACCACTTGCTCTCAAGTCAATTCTGACTCATATAGACCCAGTGTGTGTCAGAGTAGAACTATGCTCCATAGGGTTTTCTCGTGGTGGTTTAAAACACAGCTATTTTGTTTTTTTTTCTTTTTAATGATACGACTTCACAAAAAATAGAATGAAAAAGGAGCAAACTCACCATTTGACATTCTGTTTCCATTCATTCACATCTCTCTGCAACTCTATCATTTTGATCTAATGGGCTCCAGCAAAAGATGAAAGTTTTCATGGTGTGTAAGCCAAACTTGCATTGTTGTTTTTAAGTTACATAGGGATGAAAGGAAAATGCTGTCCTTACTCTTTGATTATTTTTTCATATATATAACTTAGAAAGTGACTGTAAAAATCAAAACTTTCCATGGGTCTAGTTCACACAAAGGAAGCTTCTCATGGCCAGTTTAGAAGAATAAACAACCAAGTCCTGAATGTTTGAAAAACTATCCCCAGGCAAGAGCTACCGCATTTCAAACATTTAAAGTTGCCTTCATGAATGACGGCCTATCTTCCAGTAAGGAGATTCATATGTGCAGCATAATTATTTCATACTTAGTGGTGGTGCCATTGGGAGCTGCTCCGATTACTCTTGGGTTGGGAGATGACCATGAACCATGTGATCGCAGTGGTTCTCAGTTTCAATGCTTCTGTTTTGCATAATGTATCAGTGTGTCTATTTTCTCTCAACTTCAGGAATAAGGACAGGATTTCAAAGGAGAATAAAATCTGAATATGCTGTTCAGACTTACTTCCTATACTTAAAAAGCATAGTGGACTTTTTCTTAGACACTAAAAATCATCAAGAAATATATTTCTAACTAGAGGTGATGACAACAACAAAAAATTTCCACTTACCTAAATGTATTTGAGGGAGCCCTATTGGTGCAGTGGTTAAGCGTTTGGCTGCCAAAAGGTTGGCAGCTCGAATCCACCAGTCGCTCCTTGAAAACTCTGTAGGGGCAGTTCTACTCTGTTCTGCAAGGTCACTATGAGTAGGAATCAACTCGATGGCATTGTTGTTGTTGTTTTTTAAATGTATTGTATTGGAAGGGAAGGGAGAAAACTTGTCTTGATTTTGAGGAATATTACATACTTTATAAAAACAAGAGCTGGTAAAATGTTTCTTTTCCAAATTATGCTTTTCAGAACTTAATGTTATAAGTAATATGGAATTAAAAACTATCCAAATATTACTTTGTAAAAATTATTCTCCTTTTATTGATGATTAAAGTAAGACAAAGTTGGCATAAATTGCAGATGATGAAAACCATAGCTTTTAGTATCAGTATAATAATCAAGATTATCTGATGCAAGGTGATATCTTGGGTGCTGTGTCTTGCTGAGTTTTTAATATCACAGCATGACAAGCATAGAATCTGAACATCACTGTTCTGAAATGACGAACAGCATGCCAGAATGTCTAGATTTTGGCTGATCATTTTTGTGAGAACTTCATTGTTGTACATTTGAGAGATTACATATCTTCATAACACTGCTCCCTTAAATTATGGTGATGGAGTGATTTCCCTGATCCTTCAAGGACCTTTGGTTTTGAACATATGAGCATGTCAAAGAAGCTCTAGGAGATTCTTTATGATTCATGGTAGTCTAGAAACATGACATCTAAGAAAACACAATTTTTTAAAAAATCTACAGTATAAATGATCCAGTTATGCAATATGGTAAATTAGAGGTGGCAGCAAAAATGTCACCATCCACCATTCAGCTCTCCAGAAATTCTTCATGTACCACATACTCCTTTCAAAGATATCTACTTATCATCTCTTATATCAATTCTTTTCTCTTCATCCTCATTGCTTTCCTCTACTCAGGATTTCATCATCTTTCATTTGGACTCCTTGTGTTATCGCCTAACAGTCTTACTCCATACTGGGGGAGGGATCACGTTTTATAAGATGACTACAAAAGAACTTCTGAGGAGAGGAATTTGAGTGATATCTAAATGGCAAGAATAATCCATCCCTGAGAGATCTAAGAGAAGAATGTGCACAAGCAGAAGGAACTGCAAGTGCAAAGGCTCTGAGGGGGAAATAAACTCTTGGGTATCTGAGGATAAGAAAGGGAGTCCAGGGAAGTGGATCACAGGGAGTCACCTGTCCACCATGAGTGACCCTGAAGGTATTTGAAATACCAGTGGCATAGCTTCCAGCGTCACAGCAACAGGCAAATCACCACAGTATGACAAACTGACAGATGAGTAGTGGTAAAACTTGGCATGAAGAGAAATTTGTGAAAAGTTGACAGGAATCTCATTAAGAAGCTCTTACAGGCCATAATAAGAAATGTGGCTTTATCATACCAGAAGATTAAAAGAAAAGAAAAATAATCAGTAGAATGCAAAATTGTTATTGAGAGCAAACATAATATTGCATGTCGTTTCTTTCCTCAATGCTTATCAGAGTGTCTGATTTATAGTAGGCAAGAAATAAATATGTGTTGAATACACACACAAATCTCATTGGTTGAAAGGATATACTAATAGTGTGAGTAGTATCTTTTTGTAATAATTCCATATTTTCATCTCATATTCAATTCTTAGATAATGTGCATATATATGATGAATGATGTGGCCAGGGCTTTGGTTCCCACACAAGAATAAAAGTGTAGTGTATTTCTATTCAGGGGTCTTCAGAGTATCTACTTCAAGATACAATGAAAGCCTCCCAATATAAGAATCAAGCTTTTAAATATAACCCAAATTTGACCACTTGAAACTGACTTTGGATCCCCTGGCAAGGTCCATTTGCATGTATTTTTCAGCATTTAAGGGTCAATTTTCATATCTTCTGCCATAATTTTAACATTTTTAGAAGGATCATCAGAAAAGATTCCATGATAAAGAGCATTAAAACACCTACTCACAAGGCACACACGCATGCACTCCAATTGGCTCAAACTGAATGGGCAGAATTCAGCAAGATAGTCCTTATTATTACAGAATTGCTCTGGGATATTCTCCTACCTCAAAATAAAAATCCTTATACATGCAACTATAGAAGCTCAAACAGACATTAAATCTTTAACACATCCCTAGCTATATAACCGTCACCTAGACAGACTTGGCTGGAGAGGAAAGTACTTTACCTCGGCACTCCTGCTATACTTTGAGGTTTCCCTGAGAGTTAAGTACATCATGCACTCTCAAAACACAGAAGGGGACTTTGAAAGACATGGAGAAAACCTGGTTTGTGTGTCAGTAGAGATATTAATACTGTGGGTATGGTTCACATCTATGCATGCTTTTTGCTACATTGAATCAAACTTCATTTTGGAGAAATTGAGACCCAATAAGACCACCATGCAAATTATATCTCTAGAGTGTGTTGGACACTTTGGGAGATGCAATGTCTTTCATGCAACTCCGATACCAGGAGGCAAACAAAGATCTAATATGCTGCTTGGCAATTGACTTATGGTGTCCACCAACTGATTTTCTAGTAGCTTCAGAGTTAATGAAAAGGTATACGGCTTCAATACCAAGAAGAAAAAAATGTATTTGAATATATTTGAGTCATACATTCTCATTACTGTTGGAAAGAAGGATTTGCATTTGGCAGATCTTTTCAGTTACACACTATAAAGTAAGAGAATGTTTTGTTCATCCTGGCAGGAATAATATTTTCCCTTTTAGATTTATTTTTAAAGTAATTTGCTGATTGAGAAGTCACATAGGTAAATCATTTTCTACAGAAATAATGACATTCCCAGGCCAGCAGGCTTTAGTTCAAAATGCTAAACCAGGCACCATCCAGAATATCCATTTCCAAACTCTATGCCAATGGAATCAAACCCTGGCATCCTCAACCTATGTTTGAATGAGTAACATACTTTTAAAACAGACCTGGCAAATCAAAACTCCTTTAGATTTTTCACTCTGGCTCAGAGATATAATGACATGCTTAAAGTTGATTTAACTATTTAATACAAAGCATCAACACCTGACTGAATATTAATCATGGGAAAAGGTAACATTTAATTATTAAAAGAGCCACTAAGTGGTTTAAAACCAAAGTCTATGATGTAAGTGTATATTAGAGGCCCTAAAAATGTGCAGCTTTCAATGCTCCTAGTCCTAATTGCACTGGTTATTAATCTCACTAGGACATTCTCTTGTATGAGTTATTCGCCGTTCAATATTCTGCGAGTCTTGTTTCCCTGACTACGTCCTAAGTTCTGCAAGGGTAAGGAAATAATCATCTATTATATTTCTTCTATAGCCTCCTTCCCTTCTTTCATTCATTCAGTGTTTATTGAGTGCCTGCTATTTTCTAAGCAGCATACTGGGAGTTGCAAATACAAACATCAGTTGACCTTTCCCTTGAGAATTTCAATTTAATAACAGTTAAAAAAAAAAAGATATGAAAACAATTATAACGTACCGGGGAAAGTGTTATATTGCAGACGTGAATAATGTTATGGGACAAGAGATGGGAAACCACACTGATTTGGGATTTGGGGAAAAATTCCCCAAAACTACATTGAGCCTGATCTTGAAAAATGAGCGGGATTTAAACCAGAGAAAAAACGTGAAGACCCTTTCAGGCCAAGAGGAAAGGCCTAAAGGCCCAAAAGGGAAGTGTAGTTGCATTAGTGCTTGCACCATTTAGCTTTGGCTGGGAGAAAACACCTTCCCCAGAAATCTTGCTGTAATTATGTGAGTTCAATAAGATTAATAGGAATATAATAAATCCCCGAAACTCGTTGCCATCGAGTCAATTCCAACACATAGCAACCCTATAGGACAGGATAGAAATGCCACCTAGGGTTTCCAAGGCATGTAATAGGAATGTAAATCATGAGCAATATAGCAGAGATGTGTGGTTAAAGGCAGGTAATTTGGAGCCAGATTGCCTGGGTGTGAATTCTAACCTGAATACTTAAATGCTGTGTGACTTTGAGCAACTTATTTAAGTACTGTAAGCTTCTGCTTCCTAGCCTGTAAATTGGGGATAATATTAGTAACTACCTCATTATTGTTAGGAATAAATTAAATAATCTTTATAAAGTTCTTAGAAAAGTGATGGGTGTGTGATAATGCTCCATAAAGATTAGCTACTCATATTTGATTTGAATCATTCACTTTTTTAACAGCTTTACTGAGTTATAATTCACATACCATATAATTAATCTATTTAAAGTATACAATTCAATGCTCTTTACCAAATTAATAGGGTTTTGCAACCATTTCCACAATATAATTTTAGAATATTTTCTTTCCCTGAAAAAGAAACCTCATACTCATTAGAAGTCACTCCCTATTTCCTCCAACCCCCCTAAGCACCCCCCTGCCCCGCAGACATATGTAACCACTAATCTATTTTCTATTTCTATAGATTTGCCTAATTTGGACATGTCATAAAAAAATCAATCATACAATCTGTAGTATTTATTGTCTGACTTCAATCAGCATAAAGTTTTCAAGTTTCTTCATGTTGTAGTATGTATTTCATGACTTATTATTTGAATAATATTGTACTGTATGAATAGACCACATTTTATTCATTTATTCACCAGTTGATGGACATTTGAGTTGTTATGCTTTTTGGCTATTATGAATAATGTTACTACGAGCATTTGTGTACAAGTTTTTGTGTGAATGTATGTTTTCGTTTCTCTTGAGTATATAACTAGGAGTGGAATTGCTGGGTCATATGGTAACTCTATCTTTAACATTTTGAAAAAATGCCAAACTGTTTGCCAAAGCACCTGCACAATTTTACATCCCCATCAGCAATGCATGAGCGTTCTAATTTTTCCACATCCTCATCAACACTTGTAATTGTCTGACTTCTTATTATAAGGTTCCTAGTGAAAATGAAGCAGTATCTTATTGTAGTTTAGATCTGCATTTCCCTAATGACTAGTGATGCTGAGGCTTCTTTGGTGTGCTTATTGACCATTTGTGTATCTTCTTTTTTGAAATGTTTATTCAAATACTTTGCCAATTTTTGTAATTGGATTATTTGTCTTTTTATTACTGAATTAGAAGACTTCTCTATGTATTCTAGATAAAACTTATTTTTCAGATATTCCATTTGTAAAATTCTCATATTCTGTCAGTTCCATCATTAATTTTCAGTGGTATAGTTTGAAACACAAATATTTTTAATTTTTAATTTTATTTTCAATGTATCTATTTTTTCTTTTGTCTGTTGTAACTTTGGTGTGGTATATAAGGAACATTACCCAATCCAAGGTCACAAACATTTACATCTATGTTTTCTTCTAAGAATGTTATAGTTTTAGCTCATATGTTTACGTTTACGATCTATTTTGAGTTAATTTTTGTGTTTGTTTTCAGTTTTTAGTGTACAAATCTTGGACCTATCCGTGGCAGCTACTTCCATAAAAAGTATAGCCTTAGAAACTCTATGGGGCAGTTCTACTCTGTCCTATAGGATTGCTATAAGTCAAAATCAACTTGACAGCAGTGAGTATTATATTTTTTTATGCTATTGTAAATGTAATTGTTTTTAAAATTTTATTTTCTGATTTTTCATTACTAAGATATGGAAATCCAATAGATTTTTGTATATTGATATGTATCCTGGAAACTTGCTAAACTAATTTAATACCTGTAATACTTTTTAACAGATTCCCTAGGATTTTATATATGCAAAGCACATTATCTCCAAATAGGTATAGTTTTAATTCTCCCTTTTACATCCGGATTCGTTATATTTCCTTTTTTGTCTGATTGTCCTGGCTAGACTCTCCAGTGCAATGTCAAATAAAAATGGTAAGAGCAGACACCCTTTTCTTGGTTCTCATCCTACAAGGAAAGAAATCAGGCTTTCACAATTAAGTATAATGTTAACTGTGGGGTTTTGGTAGATGCCCTTTATTTGGTTGAGGAATTTCCCTTCTATTCCTAGTTAACAGCAATCTTTTTTTTTTTTTTTTTAGTAAAAGGATTTTGCATTTTTATGAAACTATTAAGAAGGTCATGTGGCTTTTTTCCCTTTATATTATTAATGAGGTTTATTACATCAATTGATTTTCAGATGCTAAACCAACCTTGAATTCCTGTAATAAATCTTACTTGGTCTTTGTATATACTTTTTTAATATACATTGTAGGAACCAATCTCCTAATATTTTGTTGAGGATTTATGCAACTATATCCATAAGAGTTAATGATCTGTAGTTTAGCTTTCTTGTAATGTCTTTATCTGGTTTTGGTATTAGGGTAATGCTGACCTAATGAAATATATTAGGATGGTGCAAATGGTTAAGCACTCAGCTACTAGCTGAAAGGCTGGTGGTTTCAACCCACACAGAGGAGCATTAGAACACAGGTCTGGCGACCTGCCTGCAAAAAGTCACAGCCTTGAAAACCTGATGGAGGAGTTCTACTCTGCACATATGGGATTTCCATGAGTTACAATCTTATCAAAGGCAACTAACAACAACTATTATATTTGAAAGCTATTAGGAAGCTCTCCTCACCTTCTATTTTCTTCAAGAGATTATATAGATTTGATATTATTTCTTCCTTAAATGATTGATAGAATTCATGAGCAAAAACCATCTGGGTCTGGTACTTTCTTTTTTGGAAATGTATTAGTTTTTAATTCCATTTATTTATAGATATTGGTTTAGTCATATTATCTATTTTTTCCTTGTGCAAATTTTTGTAGTTTGTGTCTTTTAAGGAATTAATCTGTTTCATCTAGTTATCAAATTTGTGGGCATAGCATTGTTCATAATATTTCCTCACAACTCTATGCCCACAAATTTGATAGATGAAACAGACCAATTCCTTGTAAGACATAAACCAAAAAAATTTACACAACAACATAAATAATGACTATACACATGGACTTTGCCAGATGGAACACACAGGAATCAAATCTACTTCAGTGGGAAGAGTTGATGGAGAAGCTCAATATCATCAGTCAGAACAGGGCCAAGGGCTGACTGCGGAACAGATCATCAATTGCTCGTGTGCAAGTTCAAACTGAAGCAGAAGAAAATGAAAACAAGTCCATGAGAGCCAAAGTATGACCTTGAGTATGTTGTTGTTGTTGTTGTTGTTGTTGTTGTTAGGTGTCATCAGGTTGGTTCCAACTCATAGTGACCCTATGCACCACAGAACGAAACACTGTCTGGTCCTGCGCCATGCTCACAATTGTTGTTATGCTTGAGCCCATTGTTGTAGCCACTGTGTCAATCCATCTTGTTGAGGGTCTTCCTCTTTTTCACTGACCCTGTGCTTTACCAAGCATGATGTCCTTCTCCAGGGACTGATTCCTCCTGACAACATGTCCAAAGTATGTAAGATGTAGTATCACCATCATTCCTTCTAAGGAGTATTCTGGTTGTACTTCTTTCAAGACAGATTTGTTTGTTTTTTTGGCAGTCCACGGTATAGTCAATATTCTTCATCAGCACCACAATTCAAAGGCATCAATTCTTCTTCAGTCTTCCTTATTCATTGTCCAGCTTTTGCATGCATATGATGTGATTGAAAATACCATATCTTGGGTCAGGTGCACCTTAGTCTTCAAGATGACATCTTTGCTTTTCAACACTTTAAAGAAGTCTTTTCCAGCAGATTTCCCAATGTAATGTGTCTTTTGATTTCCTGACTGCTGCTTCCATGGGTGTTGATTGTGGATTCAAGTAAAATGAAATCCTTGACAACTTCAATCTTTTCTCCGTTTATCATGGTGTTGCTTATTGGTCCAGTAGTGAGGATTTTTGTTTTCTTTATGTTGAAGTGTAATCCATACTGAAAGCTGTGGTCTTTGAGTCCTCTTCACTTTCAGCAATCAAGGTTGTGTCATCTGCATGTAGCAGGTTGTTACTGAGTCTTCCTTCAATTCTGAGGCCCCTTTCTTCTTCATATAGTCCAGCTTCTCAGATTATTTGTCCAGCATACAGATTGAATCGGTACGGTGAAAGGATGCAACCCAGACACACATCTTTCCTGACTTTAAACCATGCAGTATCTCCTTGTTCTATCCAAACAACTGCCTCTTGATCTCTGTACAGGTTCCTGATGAGCACAATTAAGTGTTCTGGAATTCCCGTTATTTGCAATGTTATCCATAATTTGTTATGATCCACACAATTGAATGCCTTTGCATCGTCAATAAAACACAGGTGAACATCTTTCTGGTATTCTCTGCTTTCAGCCAGGATCCATCTGACATCAGCAATGATATCCCTGGTTCCACGTCCTCTTCTGAATCCAGCCTGAATTTCTGGCAGTTCCCTGTTGACATACTGCTGCAGCCACTTTTGAATGATCTTTAGCAAAATTTTACTTGTGTGTTATATTAATGATATTGTTCAATAATTTCCTCATTCGGTTGGATCACCTTTCTTGGGAATAGGTATAAATATGGATCTCTTCCAGTTGGTTGGCCAGGTACCTGTCTTCCGAATTTCTTGGCATAGAAGAATGAGCACTTCCAGTGCTGCATCTGTTTGTTGAAACATCTCAAGTGATACTTTGTCAATTCCTGGAGCCTTGTTTTTAGCCAGTGCTTTCAGTGCAGCTTGGACTTCTTCCTTCAGTACCATCGGTTCCTGATCTTATGCTACCTCTTTAAATTGTTGAACGTCGACCAGTACCTTTTGGTATAATAACTCTGTGCATTCCTTCCATCTTCGTTTGATGCTTCCTGCATCGTTTGATATTTTCCCCATAGAATCCTTCACTATTACAACTCGAGGGTTGAATTTTTTCTTCCGTTCTTTCAGCTAGAGGAATGCTGAGCATGTCCTTCCCTTTCGGTTTTCTATCTCCAGCTCTTTACACATGTCATTATAATACTTTATTTTTCTTCTTGAGCAGCCTTTGAAATCTTCTGTTCAGTTCTTTTATTTCATCATTTCTTCCTTTCTCTTTAACTACTCAATGTTGAAGAGCAAGTTTCAGAGTCTCTTCTGACATCCATTTTGGTCTTTTCTTTCCTGTCTTTTTAATGACCTCTTGCTCTCTTCATGTATAATGTCCTAGATGTCATTCCACAACTCGTCTGGTCTTCGGTCATTAGTGTTCAACACGTCAAATCTATTCTTGAGATAGTCTCTAAATTCAGGTGGGATATAGTCAAGGTTGTACTTTGGTTCTCGTGGACTTCTTCTGATTTTCCTCAGTTTCAACTTGAACTTGCATATGAGCAATTGATGGTCTGTTGCACAGTCAGCCCTGGCCTTGTTCTGACTGAAGATATTGAACTTTTCCATTGCCTCTTTCCACAGATGTAGTTGATTTGATTCCTGTGTATTCCATCTGGCAAGGTCCATGTGCATAGTCGCCATTTACATTGGTGAAAAAAGGTATTTGCAATGAAGAAGTCATTGGTCTTACAAAATTCTAACATGCGATCTCCAGCATCATTTCTATCACCAAGGCCATATTTTCCTACTTCTTTGCTTCCAACTTTCACATTCCAATCACCAGTAATTATCAATGCATCCTGATTGTATGTTTGATCAATTTCAGACTGCAGAAGTTGGTAAAAATCTTCAGTTTATTCATCTTTGGCCTTAGTGGTTGGTGCATAAATTTGATAATAGTCGTATTAACTGGTCTTGCTTGTAGGCTTATGGATATTATCCTATCACTGACAGCTTTGAACTTCAGGATAAATCTTGAAATGTTCTTTTTGACAATGAATGCAACACCATTTCTCTTCAAGCTGTCATTCCCGGCATAATAGTCAATATAGTTGTCTGACTCAAAATGGCCAATAACAGTTCATTTCAGCTAACTAATGCCTAGGATATCAATGTTTATGCATTCCATTTCATTTTTGACGATTTCCAATTTTCCTAGATTCATACTTCTTATGTTCCACATTCCAATTATTAATGGATGTTTGCAGCTGTTTCTTCTTATTTTCAGTCTTGCCACATCAGCAGATGAAGGTCCTGAAAGCTTAACTCTATCTATGTCATTAAGGTCAACTCTACTTTGAGGTGGCAGCTCTTCCCCAGTTGTCTTCTGAGTGCCTTCCAACCTGGTAGGGGCAGGGGGGCGGGCGCTCATCTTCCGGCACTATATCAGACAATGTTCCACTGATATTCGTAAGGTTTTCACTGGCTAATTCTTTTCAGAAGTACTTCTGGGTCCTTCTTCATAGTCTGTCTTAGTCTGGAAGCTCAGTTGAAACTGTCCACCATGGGTATGTGAGTACCAGTGGCATAGCTTCCAGCATCACAGCAACATGCAAGTCCCCACAGTATGACAAACTGACAGACACATGGGGGAGAGACAGGACATCATGCTTGGTAAATTAGAGGGTCAGTGAAAACGAAGACTCTAAACGAGATGGATTGACACAGTGACAGCAACTACAGATTCAAACACAGCAAGGATTATGGGGATGGCCCAGAATCGGGCAGCAGTTTGTTCTGTTGTACATGGGGCTGCTATGAGTCAGAACTGACTGGACAGCAGCTAACATCTTTTTAATTCCCATGGAATTGGTGGTGATGTCACTTCTTTTGTTTCTGATATTAGTAATTTGTGTCTTTTCTCTTTTTTTAAGGTTTAGCTTTGCTGTAGTTTTATCAATTTTATTTATATTTTAAAGAACCAGCTTTTAGCTTTATTGATTTTCTCTTTTATTTTCTGTTTTCAATTTCATTGATTTCTGCCTTAACTTTTATTATTATTTTTTTCTTCTGGTTGCTTTGAGTTTAAATCGCTTTCCTTTTCTAGTTTCTTGAGGTAGAAGCTTAGAATTAGTGATTTTAGATTTTTCTTAGTTTGTAGGCTATGCATTCATTGTATAAATTATCACTCTATGTATTGCTTTCACTGCATCCCACCAGTTTTTATAAATTGTGTTTTAATTTTTTTATTTAATTCAAAGTATATTTTTATTTCTCTTGAGACTTCTTTGACCCATGTATTATTTATAAGTGTGTTGCTTAATCTCCAAATATTTTGGAATTTCCCAGCTATCATTTACCTGCTTATTTTTAGTTTAATCCCATTGTGTAATGAGAGCATACTTTGTATGATTTCTATTATTTAAAATTTGTTCATGTGTGTTTTATGGCCCAGTGTGTGGTCTGTATTAATAACTGATCCATGTACACTTAAGAAGAATGAGTATCCTGTTATTATTAGATGAAGTGTTCTGTAAATGTCAATTAGATCTATTGATTAATGGTGTAGTTCAGATCAACTATATCCTTATTAATTTTCTGGCTGCTGGATTTGTCAATTAATGATAAAGGGATGTTGAAATCTTCAACTGTAATAGTGAATTTGTCTATTTCTCTTTGCCATTCTATCTATTTTTGCCTCACATATTATGATGTTATTTTGTTAGGTGCATACTGGTTAAGGGTTTTTATGTCGTCTTAAAAAAATCTACCCCTTTACCATTATGTAATGTCCCTCTTTAACGCTGACCATTTTACTTTTTCTTAAAGTTTGCTTTGTCTAAAGTTAATATGGCTATTTCAGCTTTCTTTTGATTAGTGTTAGTATAGCATATCTTTCTCCATCCCGTTATCTTTATTCTTTTTTTTAATGTGGCTTTCCTGTAGACAAAATATAGTTGGGCCTTGTTTTGTTTGTTTGTTTTGTTTTTATCCACTCTGACAGTCCTCGTCTCTTACTTGAGGTAATTAGATCATGCACATTTAAAGTAATTATTGATATAGTTTGATTAATACCTATTATGTTTGTAACTGTTTTCTATTTGATACACTTGTTCTTTGTTTCTTTTTATTTTCCCTTCTTTTCCCACCTTTTCTGGTTTTACTTAAGCATTTGATTCCACTTTCTCTTTCCTTTTTTCCTCTTAACATACCAATCATACTTCTTTAAAAGTATTTTAGCTATTGTGTTAGAGTTCAAAACATACATTTACAACTAAACTAAGTCCAATTTTAAACAACACTATGCAATTCCATGGGTAGTGCAGAGTTTGAGTGGTGGTGGTAGCATAGTGGGTCATGGTTCAAATACCACAGAATCTCCTTGTTTTCACTGAGATTTATTAGATTTTCTTGAATGAATCTAAATCTTTCTCCATTGCTGTTTGCCTTTTGAACAATTTCAAGACATTTTGAATTTTTGATTTTTTAAATAATTTTTACCAGTTAATCATTTTGCTGGAGAAAGAGTCCACCAAGCTCCTTATTCTGCCCTTCAGAAAGTTCTGCTCTCTTGATTTATTCACTTTTGCTAGTGCATTATCTCTCCACCTAGTAGAACATTTATCACTTGATTCTATAGCTGTACATAATACCACCTAATTTTATAAAAAGCAACATTCCCCAGATTTTGTAAGAACTTCTGAAATATTAAAAAAATAAAAGAGTGACATGGTTATATATTTAGAGTCTACATTACAGTCCCCTCTGGTATAATCAAAAGTATCGTTAGAACATTAAAGCATCTAAGGAATCTTGCAGGGATGAAAATGGACTGTTTTTAACAGTGTTTCCTGGTGGTGTGGGCAGTGTTAAGCAGGGATCTAGGGACAAGATGAGAATAGAACTAAGTATGTGGATCTGGAGATTACAGGCCATGGTGGAAACATGGATGCTGGAAGTAGATACCAAGATACAACCAAGATTGTGTGTGGAGATCTCCATTTTAACAGAGGTCAGCAGAGGACATAAGGAAGCAATGAACAAGGTGTCTCTCTTCCTTGATAACATAAAACATATACACCCCTGCCTCTTGTGAGAACATATATACCACTCCAAGGAGAAGGAAGGGAGGTAAGGAGTAAATCCTTATCTGATCATATATTTACCACCAAATAGACCAAGCTTAAAAGGAAAGATGAATGTTACCTTGATTATGCAAGGATAGATTTCCCTTCCAAGCATAAGTAAATAAACCAGATTTAAGATCATAGCTCAGTTACAGAAATAAAAAGAAATTTATGTATTTACATAACAAGTTTTGTGATTAAAAATTCATAGCTACTGCACTAAACCAAAAAACCAAACCAAACCCATTGCTGTCCAGTAGATTGTGACTCACAGTGACCCTACAGGACAGAGTAGAACTGCCCCATAGGGTTTCCAAAGAGCGGCTGGTGGATTTGAACTGCCGACCTTTTGGTTAGCAGTTGTAGCTCTTAATCACTGTGCCACCAGGTCTCTCCCTATTACATTATCCTGTATTACTTCTGTGGAGATGTCATTTGAGAAAAATAAAAATAAAAAGAAATGCAAGGTAAAAATAATAATTCAAATAACATTATGATGAATGAAGATCAAGCCTCATGTTCTTAAAATGACAGATGTATGGCGATAAAATATTAAATCTAATAGTTGCCCTTCTCCACTATCTCCATGCATATGAGTACATGCATACACACACACACACACACACACACACACACACACACCATTCAGTTCACATCATACTCTAAGAAAGTGTCTTTTAAACTTCCAGTACTATTCCAGGTTGATGATCAAAATGCACTGACTTTAAATGAATAAATATATAATATATATATTTAAATAAATACATAAAAAATATAATAACTCATATTTGTTAATGTCCTATTAGAAATCATTTATAATAATTTGTACAAAACACTGTTTCAAAGTTTTCTTCTGAGAAATCTGTGAAGGAGGAATGTGTTATGTAAAACAATAGCATATAACTAGACCACTTAGGAGATGTTTAAACAACTTAAGAGTATACAAACTCTTTTAAAGCAGCACTAGGCAATTTCGAAGCTTTTATTTTTAAAGGAGTTGCTGAAAGTTAACGTTCAAATTATTCATATCTATTCGTTTCAGCAAGCTCCTTTAAAAAAATAAAACAAAACGTTGCCATGGAGTCAATTCCAACTCATAGCACCCTACAGGACATAATGGAACTGCTGCATAGAGTTTCCAAGAAGCAGTTGGTGGATTTGAATCACCGACATTTTGGTTAGCAGCTGTAGCTTGCCCTAACACGCAACCCCTGCGCCACCAGGGCTCCAAGCAAGCCCTTTAGGGCCATTAAAATGCAACATCTAGATGAGTTCTGCTTACTTTATTCCTTGAAAGACAGTGCAGTTGAAACACACAGCATAACCTCCAGTTCAGGCATGACCACCAAGTTCATGGCAAAACAGATTTCTGTAAAGACCTTTGAGCTAATCGCCCTGTTCTCCCTAGTTCTCACACCTAAATCTCATGAATTAATGCCTCTTCCTCTTGTATCATGCTTTGGTGACATTATCTTTCTTTTACTATCAAATTCTTCTAAAGATTTTAGCACTTTTCTCTTTTTTTGTATTCTGTTCCTTCTACCTAGAACATCCTACCACAACATTTGTCTGAATTGAAAATTTCAGGATGAACAGGACTGGTTAGAAATCTCTCTTCTGGAAGCATTTCTTTTCTCCTGTCAGGAGACAGAAGCTGTCTTTGTTATCTGCTACCTCAGTGAAACTAAATTTTGTGCATGAAACATAAGGTTTGGGCATTTTTTATATCATGATGTAATATTTTAATAGCACTGAATACCCTATAACAGGATACAATTGTGTCCATTAGCTTTAACGCAGTGACTGCAAACGTCTTTATTTCTTCCAGGTAGACCTTCCATTTGGGGTCCACAGAGCTGTGAGAGAACTCTCATGTAGGGATTTGGCCAGACTTCTCAACACACAACTAGAAAATAAGAAAGATGATGCTCAAATCTGCCTTTTGGATGGTAACAGCAACTTTCTGCAAGGGTTCTCCAGAGGTCTACAGCAGTCAGCAAAAAATTCTGCTTTATGAGCTATCAATAGTGTGTTATCCTCTAAGGTCAAATCTTCAGAAGACAGAATCACTCTTATTTCTTGTAGACAAACTTTACTGCAAGTAGCAATACTAAAAATTATTCATATATGTCCAATGTTCCCATTATTCATATGAGTTTAGGAACTCTGGGGGAAAGAGTTTTGTCATTTACCTTGATGCATTTCATATTACTTTGCAAACGTTTTAAGGTTAGGTTGATATTATATTATGTATTGCTGGAAATCATTCCGTAGTTTTTGCACAATAAAGGATACATTTTCTAGATAAATTAATACTTCAGAAATGTTTATTGCATATGTACATTTTTTTCTTTATTCATGCCAAGTTCTTCTAAACCAACTACTCTGAAATATAGATGACTTTATGTATCAAGAGACTATGCAATCACCAACATATAGTGGGCTCTCCTTTGCTTATGTTCTAAACCTCTAGGAGCTGTGCAGAATGGGGTTGTGAAGTGCTGTTTGGTTACTTTCTGTTTTCATACACTATGCAATAGTCTATATTGAATTTTCAGAAAAGAAAGAAATGATATGAATGCTCAGAATTACTCTAATTTCAAATAAGGCTCCAATATAATGATCAGTAATTTGTCATCCTACGTGATCTCAAACAAAATCAATGTCCACGTTAATATGCTAAAAATAAAAGTCGTAAACTTTTTGAAAGCCATTTAAGGTCCAGTTATAAAGGAACTCCTGGCATTAGAAAACATGAATGGTTCTCAGTTTGATTTTTTGCTTTTTGAAGCCCACATGGATCTGATCTACACTCACAAGCCAAACACTGAAGGTGTTTTTAAAGAAAATGTAACATACTTTCAAGTTGGAGACAAGGGTTCTTTGGAAGATGCACTGATTTTGTACCTTAGGGAGCCCTGGAGGGGCAATGGTTAAAGTGATCCCCTGCTAACCGAAAAGGTCTGCGTTTGGAAACCACAAGCAATTTGCAGGAGAAAGACGTGGCGGTCAGTTTCCCTAGAGATTTACAGCCTCAGAAACCCTATGGGGCCACTATGAGTCAGAATCAGCTCAATAGTAGTGGGAAGAGGTGATATTAAATATTTTACCTTTCAGGCTTTTGAATAAGTGAAAAGCATAGAACCTAGATACTTAGAAATATAGTTCTATAACATGGTATTGAAATGCAGCATATACTGCTCTTTGTATATCAGCTAAATGCTAGACTAACTTTATAGGATGATAAGAAATTCTGAGCCAGTTTAGAGGTACTTAGTCTACCATCACTCTAAGTCTATATTAGTAAAAGTCAACACGAAGGTTGAAAATGTCCTTAACGAGGATTTCTTCAGTGAGTTATTAGTGTGCTTGTGTCAGTATGCACACAAACACAGACCCACACCTGCATATCCATGAAGGGGAAAGGTACTTTGCCCTCACTTGAAGCCGAGAGAACAACTTAAAGAATTTATCACGTGCCCCTGAATTGTCTTTTTTTTTTTTTTAATGTATAAAATAAACTGATCGTAAACTCCTGTTATGATATAAAGATAAAAGGTTAGGATGAGCCTGTGATGTAGGGGGTTAGAGAGGGAAGAGATAAGCTTTCATCAGGAGCAAGCTGCCCTCCACCAACATCAGGGCAAAGTACATGGCTCTGGGGGCAAGATGTCCACCTGGTAAAAGGATCTGGAACAGTTTTAAATCAATGACGCCAAAATACTTTGATATTCTCCTCAATCCAAGATGTCGGAAAATCAAAGACACTGAAAGCCAGTTCTTTTCAAAGAACAATAACGTTGATAAAATTCAGCTACAGTGAAGCAGAAAAAAAAGAGAAAACACAACATACCAAATTACGAATGAAAAGAGACCCCACTGTAGATTCTACAAAAAGGATACGGAAAGAATACTACCATCCACTGCCGCAAAATTCTACAACTTAGATGCAATGAGCCAATTCCTTGAAAGACATAAGCTACCAAAACTCTCTTAAGAATAAACAGAAAAACCTGAATAATAATACACATATGGAATGTATTGAATTCATAGTGGAAAATCTTCCAAAAACAAAAAAGGAAATCATACCAATTCTATAATCCACAAAACAGAAGAGGAAATGCATCTCAACTCCTTTTATGAGGCCAGTATTACCCTGATAGCAAAATTTACACAGATATTACAAAAAAATTACATACCAATATCCCACACAAGCAGAGATGCAAAACTTCTCACCAAAATAGTAGCAAGTAGAATCCAGCAATGCATGAGAAAAATCTTACAGAATGACTGAGCAAGATTTATCCTTAAGATGAAGGCTGGTTCAACATTCAAAAACCATTATAAAAGACTAAGAAGAAATACCACATGGTATTCTCAAAAGATGAAGAAAAATCATTTGACAAAATTTAACATCCATTCATGATAAAAACTCTCGGGAAACTGGGAATAGAAAGGAACTTACCCAACGTGATAAGAGGCACCCGCAATAAACCTTCAACTAACTTACTTAATGAGTAAAGATTAAATGTTTCCTGCTAAGTATGGGAGAAAAAGGAAGGATATCTGCTCTCATCTCTCCTATTTAACCTTATACCAGAAGCCCAAGGTAATGCTATAAAACAAACAAAAGGCATAGAGATCAGGGAGGATGAAATAAAACTGTCACTATGTCATTTAATAATGACATAATCGCTGACATTAAAAGAGCCTATGAAATCTACAAAAAAGCTCCTAGAACTAATAAGTCAGTTTAGCAACATCACAAGATATAAAACCAATATACAAAAATTACGTGTATTTCAATATCCCAGCAATAAACATTTGGAATTGTAGTTTAAAAATAACAGTATAGTTTATGACAGCACCAAAAAAGTAGTTATAAATCTAACAAAAACACGTGAGGATCTGTAAGTTGAAAATCATAAAACACTGAAGAAAGAAACCAAAGACACAAGTAAATAGAGAGACTTGCTGCATTAATGGTTGGAAGATTTAATGTTATTGTCAATTCCTCATAAATTGATGTATATATTCAATGTGATCGCAAGTAAAACTACAGCAAGCTTTTTTCTCTTTTTTTGGTAGATATTAACAAGTTGATACTACAGTTTACATGGAAAGGTAAAAGAATTAGAATGACTGAAACAACTTTGTAAAAGAATTTATAACTAACAGGACTCACGCTACAAGGAAAAAAAAAAGAATGTGGATTTAGCAAAAAATAAAAAAGATGCATAGATCAACAGGATGGAAGAAAGATTTCAGAAATAATCCCATGAAAATACGGACGACTGATTTTTCACAAAGTTTTAAAAGCAAAGCAATGGAAAACTGGTAATCTTTTAAAAAATGGCGATGGAGCAAGTAGACATTCATATCCCAAAAAATTTAAAAATTAATATATACCTCCCAAATTATCCAAAAATTAACTTAAAATTGATGGCAGAGCTAAATGTAAGATTTCCAGAAGAAAGCAATAGGGAAGATTGTTCTCAGTTTGGGTTAGGCAAAGAATTCTTAGATAAAACAACAACAAAATGAGATTATACTTCAAAAAAATTAAAAACTTTGCTCTTTGAAAGAATGTTAAGTGAATGAAAAACAAGCCAAACATTGGGAGAAAATAATTGCACACCACGTATCTGACCAGGACTTGTGTCCCGAATAGATACAGAACACTCAGAACTCAATAATAATAATAATAAACAAGTATCCCAATAAAAATGCACAGATTTTAGTAGACATTTCACCAAAGAAGACATACAAAGAGCAAATAAGTACAAGAGAATGAAGCCGTTATACTCTGTCCTGTAGGGTCACTATGAGTCAGAAATGACTCCTCACCAATGAGTCAACATCATTAGTCATTTGGAAAACATGAATTAAAACTATAATGACATACTATTTCAGTCCTATTAGAATGGCTAAAATAAAAACAACTGTAAATGCAATGTGACAACAATGGCAAGCAATGAGAATTCTCATATAATTATTGGCAGGAATGCAACACAGTACAGCCATTTTGGAAAACAATTTATCAGTTTCTTACAAAATTAAACGTGCATTTACCATGTGAACCAGGAATCTCAATCCTCAGTATTTACCCGAAGGTAATAAAATCTACGTTTACACAAAAACTTGTGTGTGTTTGTGTATATAAATATATATGTAAATATTTCTGAACCACTTGAGGATAAATTGAATACATGATAGCCTTTTAGTGTGCACTTCCTAACAATAGGCATAATCCATCATCCCTACTTTAAAATTTTGTTGCTTATATTATTTTTATTTTTAAATAATATTTTATTGAGTTTTTCATGGAAGTTTACTCATCAAGTTAGGTTCCCATTTGACCATTTCTGCACAAATTGTTCAGTGACATTAGTTACATTTATCACATTGTGTCAGCATTCCCTTTAATTGTGTTCTGTTTGTTCCATTTCTGTTATTCGAGTTGCCCTTCCCCCTTAGCTTCTCATCTTTGCTTTTGAGTAATTATTGACCTTTTGTTCTCATACTGATGGTTTTTAAGTAATGCTCCTTTATTTTGTGTGCCACTCTGGTATTTTGCTAAAAGGTTATTCCAGGGGATGGGCTGGGTTCTAGATTTAAAGAATGTCTCAGGGCAACAGTCTCAGGGAATCCTCTGTTCTCTACTGTTTCAGTTTGTCTGGCTTTTTTTTTGTTTGTTTGTTTGTTTGTTTTAATAAGAATTTGAGTTCAGCTCTACATTTTTCTCCCATTCTATCCAGGACCATCTGTTGTGACCCCAGTCAGAATGGTCAGTGGTGGTTGCTAGGCACCATATAGTTCTGGTTTCAGGGTAGAAGAGGTTGTGGCTCATGTAGAATTATTTCTTCTCTGAGCTTTTAGTTACCATCTTACTGTTTTGCTCGAGGAAAGTAGAGACCAGTAGTTGTGTCTTAGAGAGCTGCTCACAAGCTTTTACGACCCCAGATGCTACTCCACTAGGATATAGATCATGATTTTTGTGAACTGTGTTATGCCAGTTGCCTGAGTTGTCCCTTGAGACCAGGGTTCTAAGCTTTCAAACCCAGAAAACTAATCTTAGAAGGTATATGGTTATGTCTGTGGCGTACCTGTACATGTGTCTTCAATGAATATATGTACCTGCACACATGTATTTGAATTTACATGCACCTATAGATACTTCTATCTGTTCTCACCTATGTACACATCTGGCCTACCCATATACCAATATACCTATACCCATCCATATGTGCTCAAAGACTTGTTTTTACTTTGGTTGTTCTGTGCTCACTACATCCACATTCAGTGCCAATTTTTCCATCACCAAATAAATAAATAAATAACCATTCTCTACTATCTAAAGTGTATTTTCCCCTCCCACCCATCCTCTCCCTGGTAATCACCAATGAACATTGGTCTCTCTCTCTATATATATATTTATTCTTATCTTATTATAAAAGACGGATCATACAATATTTTCCCTTTTTTGTTAAACTTATTTCACTTAGCATTATGCCTCCCAGATTCGTCCATATTGTAATATATTTTGCAGACTCATCATTATTCTTCATGCTTGCATAGTATTTCATTGTATGTATTATCCATTTGTCTGGTGATGGGCAGTTTGGTTATTTCCATTTATTTGTTATTGTGAATAAAGCATCAGTGAACATAGGTGTGCATATGTGTGTTCGTGCCATTGTTTTCATTTCTCTAGGGTATACACCTAGGAGTAAACTGCTGGATCGTAGGGTATTTATACTTCTAGTTTTTTGAGAAAGCACTATATCATTTTCCATAGTAGTTGAACCATTTTACAGTCCCACCAGCAATGGATAAGTGTTCCAATCTCCCTGCATCCTCACCAACGTTTGTTATCTGTTTTTTGTTTTTTATCAGTGCCATTTTAGCCAGAGTAAGATGGTCTCTCATTGTAGTTTTGTGGTGCTGAAGTTTTCTTTGTTCTTCTTACCCTCTTGTGCTGAGTTACTTTTGTTTGTGGATTTTTTTTTCATTTCTTTTGTTTTTTTAGGTTTTGTTTTTGCTGAGACTTTATGTTTTTCCTCTTTTTTATGAGTATGTTTGTTAACTTTCTTTGTGGTTACCATGAATTTTACCCTTATCTTTCTAAGTTTGAAGCAGTCTACCATTACTTGGTATCGTGTTGCTTTCCTCTCCATTAGAAGGTTCTATACCTATGCTGTTTATTCCCTCTTTTATTGTTTTGACATTGTTGTCATTTACTGATTAATTGCTCTGATTCCCTGTTGTATTTCTTTTGGTTTTGGCTAGTCCTCAAGAGTTCATTTCCTAGATTGGTATCAGTCTGGTACGATCCTGTGTCCTAGCTTCTGCCTGTGAGCTGAAGCTGTTTGTCCTCAGATCAAAGAACTCCCTTTAATAATTTTTGTAAGTTTGGTTTGACTTTTAAATATTCCCTTAATTTCTGTTTATCTGGAAATGACCTAATTTCACCGTCAAATTTGGACGAGAGTTTTGCAGGATATATTATTCTTGGCTGGCAATTTTTTTCTTTCAAGATTTTATATATGTCATCTCATTGCCTTCTTGCCTGTATGGTTTCTGCCGAATAATCTGAGCTTAGTCTTACTGTTTCTCCTCTGTATGTGACTTCTTGTTTTTCACCAGCTGCTCTCAGGAGTCTTTGTTTGTCTTTGGTTTTGGCGAACGCGATTATGATACACCTTGGTGATTTTCTTTTGGGGTCTATACTGTATGGGGTTCATTGAGCTTCTTGGATGGCCAACTTTTCATCTTTCATGATATTGGGGAAGTTTTCTGTCAGCAGTTCCTCAATGATCCTCTCTGTGTTTTCTGTTTTCTCCCCCTGTTCTGGAATTCCAATCACTCACAGATTTTGGCTTTTGATTGTATTCCACATAACTCTCAGGGTCTCTTCATTTTTATTTGTTCTTTTTTCTGAGTTTTCCTGAAACAGAGTTGTATCCAAGTGTTTGTCTGTGGGGAGATATGCCATTTAAACATGGCTGCACTATTGACAACTGCAGCCCCCACAGGCCTCTATGTTGCACAGCATGTTGAGACTTGTCTCCAACATGTTGAGACTTGTCTCCAACATGTTGAGACTTGTCACGACTTGTTTTCCCAAACCTATTGTCCCTTTCCTGATTGGCTTGTTTACCTGAATTCCTTCTCCCTTGCCTGCACCTAGAGCCCATTGTTCTGTTATTTGCTTCACTGCTTGCTGTATTGACTATAAATAAACTCCTGAGACTGAGGCCGGGGTCAACTCCTCAGAGTGACCCTCCTGACCCCACTTCTCTGTAAGAGTAGTATTTGGTTACTGTCTCCGCCACCCTGACATTCGCCACTGCTACAACATTTGTCTTCAATTCCACTGATCCTGTCTTCCACCGTTTCAAATCTGCTTCTCAGCCCTACTATGACACCATCCATTTCTGAAATCTTGTTGTTTATCTTTTGGATTTCTAATTGTTGTCTTTGTATAATTTCTAGTTGTAAATTTATTTTGGCATTTTGTTCCTATATTATTTTCCTGAATTCTTCCATTTTTTTTGTCTGTATTTTCCATGAATTTGTCTATTTTTTCCTCATGTTTGTCGGCTTTTTGCCTCAGCTCTTGGAGAATTCTGAGTATTAGAGATTTGAATACCCTATCAGGTAGGTCTACTGCATTTTCTTCCACTGGAGAATCATCCTTTCCTGTTTTTATAAATGTTTTGATAGTCTGCTGTCTTCGGGGCATTCAGTAGTTAATTTTTCTCATTTACTGACTGTAGATTTGTTTGTTTCGTACCTTTTTAAAAAAAAATTTTGACTATGTCTGAGCAGGTGGACTGTGTGTTCTTTGTTCTTTGCTCGTCTGTGGGCACAATAATTTTTGCCTCCTTCTCCAGTTGGCAGGGTCATTCACTCAGATATGGTACAGCAGGGCAGGTCTAGCTGAAGAAGAGTTACTGAGCTGGGTTGTTTGTGGCACTTACTACAGCCACCAGGGCAGGCCGGTAATCAGTGCAGGGCAGGTTCCAGTAGGCCATGCCTGTGCTGCTTGGTGTTGTGATGTCAAGTGCAGGTGCAGGTAGGCAGGACAGGATGCAGCGGGGGGATTGTTATGTGTGGAGCTAAGATGGATATGGGAGAGAGGAGAGAGTAACAGGAGCCAAAAACACGCAAACAAACAAAAAAGAATGCTAGGGGAGCTTGCCGTTGGAGTGGAGAGATGAGAGACTATGAAATGGAGAAAAACAAAGGGGAAGAGGAAGAAAAGAAAAGAAAAGAAAAGAATGAATAAATAAAAATCAGAAAGGTTATAGAACTGCAAAGTTCCCAGGGATCCTACCGGCGCTGCTATGAGGTCTGGGGAAGTTGCTCTCAGGTGTTGCAGTACAGCCTGGCTAGAAGGTGTAGAGGTATACAACTCCAGGTATTCAGGGAACAGAAAGAGAAGGAAGATATAGAGAGATGAGAAACTGAGCAAGGAAGAAATACAAAAAGGGAAAAGAAAACAAAACAAATTAAAAAAAAAAAAAAACAAGAAAGGCTGCCTAAAAAACAGGAAAAAAAGAAAAAAAGAAATGTTCTCAGGGATCCCTCTGCACGTGTGTGCAAGCTGAGTGGTAAGTCTCCTTGCCACGCAGCACCGCCTGGCCAGAAAGGGCTCCCAACTCAAGAAAAAGAAAAAAAATCAAACAAACAATTCAAAACAAACAATTGCACAAAAGCTCCAGGATCCCACCAGCACCACAGCGAGGCCAGGCAGCAGCTTCACACTTGAACGGAGCTCCACAGCCCCTCAGGAAGAAGCAAAGATGGTGCACGGAGCCAGGTATCTGAGCAAAGGAGGGGGAGGTGGTGAGAGGTAAGGAAGAAATCAAAAGAAGCAGAAAAAAGCAACACCAGCAGCCAACAAGTGGCACCCAGAGATCTGGCCCGTTTGGGTGTGTGGAATCCAAGCGGCCGGTGTTTCCCGGTCAAGAGATTGTGGCCACGGGAAGCAGAGGATGCTGAGTTGGGATGAAGAAGGGTGGGGGGTGGGAAAGCATATATCTCAAGTTACCAGTTGTTATGTCTCCTGCTGGACACTCTGTGAGGCTGCTTTCTCGTACCCCCATTTGCTGGTCTCCGATAGGAGTCCAAGATGGCGGATCCATGCTGCGTTAGCTGGTAGGGGACCTCTGCATGAATCTCTCCTTGCTCTCCGTTCTCTGTCAGTTTTCTCACTCCATTTGGTGCTTGGCTGAGTTCTTTGTCTCTTCATTTGATGTTTTAGGGTTTCAGGATTGTTGTATTCTCTGTTTGGCTTAGTTTTTTGGATCTTTGCTGTGGAGGGACTGTGTGGTGCTTCTGCCTAGAGTGCCATTTTGCCGGAACCTCGACTCTCATTGTAGTTTTGATTTGCATCTCTCTAGTACCAAATAAGGAGCCCTGGCGATTCAGTGGTTAAGAGCGCAGGCTACTAACCAAAAGGTCAGCAGTTCAGTTTCACCAGCTGCTCCTTTGAAACCTAATGGGGCAGTTTTACTCTGTCCTATAGGGTTGCTATAAGTTGGAATTGGCTCAACAGCAAGGGTTTGGGGTTTTTTTTTTTGGTTAAGCCGAATGATTGTGAACAGCTTTTAATATGTTTGTTAGTTCCCTGGATGTAGTCTTTGGTAAAGATTCTGTTCATGTCCTTTGCCCATTTTGTGTTTGGGTTGTTTGTCTTTTTGTTGCTGAGTTGTTGCAGTTTTCTACAGATTTTACATATTAGACCCATATCAGATAAGTCGTTTCCAAAGATTTTTTTCCTGTTCCTTAGGTTGCCTATTTACTCTTTTAATAAAGTGGACAAGCATAAGTTTTAATTTTTATGAGGTTTTATTTATCGATATTGTCTCCTTTATTTGCACATTTGTTATGTGTGTTATGCTGTTTTTACAAAAGATGAGGTCCCATAGTTTTCTCCCTATATTTTCTTCCAGGAATTTTATAGTTTTAGGTTAAACATTTAGATGTTTGATTCATTTTGTGTTAGTTTTTGTGTATGGTGTGATCTATGGGTCCTGTTTCATTTTCTGTATGTGAATATCCAGTATTGCCATGGGTCAGAACCAACTAGATGGCACCTAACATATATAATAATAATGTTTCCTTATGATTAAATTAAGGTTATGCACTCCAAGCTGGGATACTGCACAGCTGAAGTTCTGTCCTTCTTAGGGTGTCACATCTACAGGTACATGATGACCATGTCTCTCTTATGTTCATTTTGATCACCTGGTCAAGGTGTTATCCTATTTCTTCAAGGTATGCTGTTGCTGTAAGGTGCCATCCAGTCAATGTCCTTCTCCAGAGACTGATCCCGCCTGATAGCATGTCCAAAGTACATGAGATGAAGGCTCGCCATCCTTGCTTCTAAGGAGCATTCTGGCTGTACTTCTTCCAAGACAGATTTGTTCACTCTCCTAGTAGTCGATGATATATTCAGTATTCTTTGCTAATACCATGATTCAAATGCATCAATTCTTCTTCAGTCTTCCTTACTCATTGTCCAGTTTTCCCATCCATATGAGGTGATTGAAAATACTGTCTTGGATCCGGCACACGTTAGTTCTCAAGGTAGATCTTTGGTTTTTAACATTTTAAAGAGGTCTTTTGCAGCAGATTTGCCCAATACAATATGTCATTTGATTTACTGACTGCTGCTTCAATGGGCATAAATTGTAGATCCAATTAAAATAAAATCATTGACAACTTCAATATTTTCTCCATTTATCATGATGTTGCTTATTGGTCCAGTTATGAGGATTTTTGTTTCCTTTATGTTGAGGTATAATCCATACTGAAGGTTGTAGTCTTTGATCTTCATCATTAAGTGCTCCCAATCCTCTCTGCTTCCAGCAAGCAAGGTTGTGTCATCTGCATATTGCAGGTTGTTACTGAGTCTTCCTCCAATCCTGATGCTGCATTCTTCTTCATATAGTTCAGCTTCTCGGATTATATGCTTAGCATAGAGATTGAAATAAGTGTTGTGAAAGGATACAACCCTGACACACAACTTTCCTGATTTTAAAGCATGCAGTATCCCCTTGTTCTGTTCCAACAACTGCCTTATACTTATCACTTTATAAGTACTGTTTTTTCCCTTTGCAACTCGTAAGCACTCCGTGGGAAGGCACATTAAGGCCATGCACATATCTTGTTCATCATCAAAATTTCCTGTAAATTTAGCATCCATTGATGAGTCTTACCTGGTTTAATATTTATCCTGATGGTTATAAAATGCTTAATTCCTTCTGCATTTATCAGGTAGCCTTTATATTCTACTGTAAGGAAGGGCTCTCCATTCACCTGTACTTATTTATGCGCTTATTCAATCATTTATTCATCATGTTATTATTGGTATAATCTGGTTATTATCAGGTCTCCAATTCCAAAAGACAGGAGTCTGACAAAGCTTAAAGTGAACATTTCAGTTTGCCCATTCAGTTACAGCTCTCTCATATCTTTACATACTCTTCTTTTTTACATAAAGGTTAGAATACTATATATGCTCTTTTTAACTTTACCTTTTTAATTTAATAATATCTTCCAGAAATTATACTGTATCTGTTCACAGTCTTCTCATTCGGTTTTCCAGCTGCATAATGCTCCATTGTGCCCGTATTCTGTATTGTGGTTTATTTAGTGTTATATGCTTGGACATTTGTGTAGTTTCTAATATTTTGAAATTAAAAGCAATGCTGCAATGAATAACCTTGTACATACATACTTTTGCATTGTTGATGATGTATCTTCAGGGCAAATTCCTAAAAGCAGGATGGTTAGATCTAAAGATAAATGCATATGTAGTTTTGTTAGCTATCGCCAGAATTCCTTCAATAGGTTTTGTACCATTTTCCATCCCCACTAGCAATATGAGAGTGCCTTTATTCTCAGAGCTACAGGCTGCATTTTGGTGAGCCTGGACAGGGAACAGACAGAGAAGCTGGGAAGCATCCCCCTCTTCATCATTGCCAAAATATAGTACCCTTTGGACATTCTCCTTTTAAAGGTTAGTTCTCTTTTTATTAGGCCATGGAAAATCTCCACCTATGACAATTGTTCCGTGTTTTGGGAGGTGAGAGAAGAGGTAGATTTTTCTTTCACTGTCTTTACATTACTCCCTTATAGCCTAGTCCCAGTTTTTATACTTGTCCATTCTAAATAATGGCAATGCTAGGAAATGTTGGCTCTGTGGGTTTATATTATTTCATGGAGTCAAGAGACTTCTGCTTATCAGACACTGGATAATTTCTAAACTGGCTACTATATTGAAAATAAAGCAAAACAATAGACATATTTAGAATGTAGAAAACCATCTGTGAGTAATTTTCCTCTGATGAATAAGGAGATATTAGTTAATAGGCATAGTAATAACTGACTATGATAAGGTATACTTTTATTTCACTTTCTTTGTTATCATAGTAATTACAATTAGGTTCCCTCAACTCATTTTACTCTCAAGGGAGAAAAGCAACTATTTATTAACTAGGTCACTTAACTTAAAATCACCAAAATATTTGCACTGATATATTTTCTATGGAAGATAAGACCCTATCAGGCACTCAAGGATGTCTGTTAAATGAATACTTGACTGAAGACAAGATACAATTTTTTTCCCCAAATGAAAATTTATACATAAATTATTATGTGACTCTAATTGCTCCCTCATACTGTGACAGCACACTCCTCCTTTCCACCCCTGATTCCTCATGTCCACTCAGCCAGCTCCTAACCCTCTCTGCCTTCCCATCTCACCTCCGGACAAAAGCTGCCCATTTAGTCTCCTGTATCTACTTGAGCTAAGAGGCACACTCCCTCACGAGTATCACCTTATGTTTCACAGTCCAGTCCAGTAGCCGTGTGAAGAGTTGGCCGAGGAAATTGTTTTAGTTCTGGGCTGATAGAGAATTCAGGGGCCATGTTTTCTGGGGTTCCTCCAATCTCAGACCATTAAGTCTGGCCTTCTTACTAGAATTTGAGTTCTGCACCCCACTTTTCTCCTGCTCCATCCGTGACTCTCTGTTGTGTTCCCTGTCAGGGCAGTCATTGGTGGTAGCCGGGCACCATCTAGTTCTACTGCTCTCAGGCTGATGAAGTCTCTGGTTTATGTGGCTCTTTCTGTTTCTTGGGCTACTACTTTCTTTGTGTCTTTGGTGTTCTTCATTCTGCTTTACTCCAGGTGGCTGGGACCAATTGATGCATCTTAATTGGCTGCTTGCAACCTTTTAAGATCCCAGATGCCATTCACCAAAGTAGGATGCAGACTATTTTATTTATAAATTTTGTTCTTCCAATTGACCTAGATGTCCCCTGAAAGCGTGGTCTGCAGAAACCTACCCCTGCTACTCTGTCCCACCAAGTGCTTGATTGTATTCAGGAAACTTCTAAGATTTGGTTTAGTCCAGTTGTGCTGAGTTCCCTTGTAGTGAATGCTGTCCTTCCCTTCACATAAGATAATTCTTACCTACTATCTAGTTAGTAAATAACCCTCCCTCTCACTCCCTGCCCTCGTAACCATCAAAGAATGCTTTCTTCTGTGTTTAAAACTTTTCTTGGGTTCTTTTTTTCTTTTCTTTTTTTTTTTTATATTTTATTGTACTTCAGGTGAAGTCTTACAGAACAAATAGTTTCTCATGAAAGAGTAGTACACATGTTGTTTTATGACATTGGTTAACAACCCCACAACATAGTAACCCTTTGAATTCTCAACCTTTTTTTTTTTTGGGTGAAAATACACATAGCCAAAGATACACCGTTTCAAAAATTTCTACATACACCGTTCAGTGACATTGACTACGCTCTTCCAATTGTGCTGTTATTCTCAGTTAAGATGAAGGCTTACAGAACAAAATAGTTTCTCATTTAACAGTTACTAGAGATGCTGCCCTATGACATTGATTAACAATCTCACAACACATCAACAATAACCTTAATCAACCTTGGCTTCCCTATCACCACCTTCCTTGTCCCCTTCGGACTTCTGGGCCTTGTCACTTGACTCCTGTACCTTGTAAGCCTCATTTGGTTTCACAGGGCTGTCCATTCCAGGCTAAACAGTGAACCTCGGAGGTAGCTTCACCACTGAGCTAAAAGGGTGTCTTGCGGCCATACTTGTGAGGTTTCTCCAGTCTCCTTTAGGCCAGTAAATCTGGTCTTTTTTTTTTTGTGAGTTAGAATTATGCTCTACATCCTTCTACAGCTCTGTCCAGAACCCTCTGTTGTGAACCTAGTCAGAGCAGGCAGTGGTGGTAGCCGGGCACTATCTAGCTGTACTGGACTCAGTCCGGTGGAGGACTTGGTAGCTGTGGACCATTAGTCCTTCAGACTAATCTTTTCCTTGTATCCTGTTCTCTTCATTCTCCCTTGCTCCCAAAGGGATGAGACCAGTGGAGTATCTTAGATGGCCGCTCAGAAGCTTTTAAGATCCCAGACTCTACTCACCAAGGTAGAATGTAGAGCATTGTCTTTATAAGTTGTGTCATGCCAATTGGGCTAGATGATCCCCGGAACGATGCTCCCCACAGCCCTCCCCTTACCAATTCAGTCCCTCAGGGAGTTTGGATGTGTCTATGGGGCTTCCATGACCTTTCCTTGTACAGGTTTTTCTAGTTTCCCCTGTATTGTGTACTATCTCACCCTTCACCCAAGATACCACTTATCTATTGCCTATTTAGTATTTCCCCCCCACCCCTGGTAACCAACAAAGATTGTTACATTTTGTGTGTGAACGTTTTCATGGGTTTTTACAATAGAGGTCTCATAAAATATTTGTCTTTTTGTGATTGACTTATTTCACTCAGCATAATGTCCTCAAGTTTCATCCATGTTATGAGATGTTTCACAGATTCATTGTTGTTCTTTCTCGTTGCATAGTACTCCATTGTGTGTATGTACCATAGTTTGTTTATCCACTCATCTGTTGATGGGCATCTAGGTTGTTTCCATCGTTTTGCTATTGTGAACAATGCTGCCATGAACATAGGTGTGCATATGTCTATTCGAGTGACGACTCTTATTTCTCTAGGATATATTCCTAGGAGTGAGATTGCTGGATCTAATGGTATGTCTATTTCTAGCTTTCTGAGGAAGGACCATATCCTTTTCCAAAATGGTTGTATCATTTTGCATTCCCACCAGCAGTTCATAAGAGTTCCCATCTCTGCGCAGCCTCTCCAACATTTGTGATTTCCAGTGTTTTTGATTCGTGCCAGTAATGCTGGGGAGAGATGGTATCTCATTGTGGTTTTAATTTGCATTTCTCTAATGGCTAGTGATCGCGAGCATTTCCTCATGTGTCTGTTGGCCATTTGAATGTCTTCTTTGGTGAAGTGTCTGTTCATTTCCTTTGCCCATTTTTTAATAGGATTATCTGTCTTTTTGTTGTAGAGGTGTTGGATTTTCTTGTAGATTATGGAGATTAGACCTTTGCCTGACTTGTACTGTCCAAAAATTTTTTCCCAGTCTGTAGGTTCTCTTTTGAATCTTTTGGTGAAGTCTTTTGAAGAACATAGGTGTTTGATTTTTAGAAGATCCCAATTATCTAGCTTATCTGTTGGGTTTTGTGCACTGATGGTTATAGTTTGTATCCTGTTAATGCCATGTATTAAGGCCTGAAGTGTTGGTCCTACTTTTTTTTCTATGAATTTTATACTTTTAGGCTTTATATTCAGGTCTTTGATCCATTTTGAGGTAGTTTTTCTATACCGTGTGAGGTATGGGTCCTGTTTCATTTTTTTGCAAATGGATATTCAGTTTTGCCAGCACCATTTGTTAAAAAGACTGTCTTTTCCCCATTTGATGGACTTTGGGCCCTTGTCGAAGATCAGGTGACCGTAGGTGGATGGATTTACATCTGGGTTCTCAATTCTGTTCCATTGGTCAATGTACCTGTCATACCAGTACCATGCTGTTTTGACTACTGTAGCTGTATAGTAGGTTCTGAAGTCAGGTAGTGTGAGTCCTCCAACTTCATTCTTCTTCTTCAGTAGTGCTTTACTTATTCGGGGCTTCTTCCATTTCCATATAAAGTTAATGATTAGTTTTTCCAACCCTTGGAAGAATGTTGTTGGTATTTGGATTGGGATTGCGTTGTATTTGTAAATTGCTTTGGGTAGAATTGACATTATCACAATGTTGAGTCTGCCTATCCATGAGCATGGTATGTTTTTCCATTTATGTATATCCTTTGGGTTTCATGCAGTAGTGTTTTGTAGTTTTCTTTGTATAGGTCTTTTATATTCCTGGTCAGATTTATTCCTAAGTATTTTCTTTTTTTAGTGGCTATTGAAAATGGTATTGTTTTCCTTATTTCCTCTTCATTGTTCTCCTTATTGGTGTATACGAATCCAACTGAGTTTTGAATGTTTATGTTGTATCCTGCTACTCTGCTGAATCTTTCTATTAGTTCCAGTAGTTTTCTCGTGGAGTCTTTAGGGTTTTCTACGTATACTATCATATCCTTTGCAAAAAGGGACAGTTTAACTTCTTCGTTACCAATTTGGATGCCCTTTATTTCTTTTTCTTGCCTTATTGCTGTAGCTAGAACTTCCAGCAAAATGTTAAATAGAAGTGGTGATAAAGGGCATCCTTGTCTTGTTCCTGTTTTCAAGGGGAATGTTTTCAGCCTCTCTCCAGTAAGAATGATGTTGGCCGTTGGTTTTGTATAGATGCCCTTTATTATGTGGAGAAATTCCCCTTCAATACCTATTTGATTGAGAGTTTTTATCAGGAATGGGTGTGGGACTTTGTCAAATGCCTTTTCTGTGTCATTTGAGATGATTATGTGATTATCTTCTTTCCTTTTATTTATGTGGTGGATTACGTTGATTGATTTTCTAATGTTGAACCATTCTTTCATACCTGGTATGAATCCTACTTGGTGGTGGTGTATTATTTTTTTGATATGATGCTGAATTTTATTGGCTAGAATTTTGTTCAGAATTTTTGCGTCTATATTCATGAGAGATATTGGTCTCTAATTTTCTTTTTTTGTGATGTCTTTGCCTGGTTTTGGTATCAACGTTGTGCTGGCTTCATAGAATGAATTTTTGAAGTGTTGCTTCATCTTCTATGCTCTGAAATAGCTTCAGTAGTACTGGTACAAGCTCTTCTATAAATGTTTTGCAGAATTCTCCAGTGAAGCCATCTAGGCCAGGGCTTTTTTTTAGTTGGGAGTTTTTTTTACCTTTTCAATCTCTTCTCTTGTTATGGGTCTGTTCAGATTTTCAACATCACTTTGTTGTAGCTTGGGTAGGCCGTGTGTTTCTAGAAATTTATCCATTTCCTCTAGGTTTTCAAATTTGTTGGAGTAGAGTTTTTCATAATATTCTGTTCTAATACTTTTTTTTTCGGTTGGGTCTGTTGCAATGTCCCCCGTTTCATTTCTTATTTGGGTTATTTGTGTCCTCTCCTGTTTTTCTTTTGTCAGTCTGTCCAGTGGTTTGTCGATTTTGTTGATTCTTTCAAAGAACCAACTTTTGGTTTAGTTGATCCTTTCTATTATTTTTCTGTTCTCTATTTCATTTATTTCTGCTCTGATCTTTACTCTTTCCTTTCTTCCGGTGGTTGTGGGCTTTTTTTGCTGTTCTCTTTTGATTTGTTTGAATTCTGTAGTTAATGCTTTGATTTTTTCCTTTTCTTCTTTTTTGATATGTGCATCTATTGCTATAAATTGTCCTCTGAGGACAGCCTTTGCTGTGTCCCAAAGGTTTTGGTATGATGTGTTTTCATTCTGATTTGATTCTAGGAATTTTTTGATTCCATCTCTGATTTCTTCTATTATCCAGTGATGTGTAAGCAGGGTATTATTCAGTTTCCATGTAGTTGATTTTTTTTCCTTGCTCTTTCTAGTGTTAATTTCTACCTTGATGGCATTGTGGTAAGAGAAGATACTTTGAATTATCTCAGCATTTCGTATCTTGTTGAGGATTGCTGTGTGGCCTAAGATGTTGTCTATTATGGAGAATGTTCCATGTGCATTGGATAAGAATGTGTACTTTGCAGTGGTTGGATGGAGTGTTCTATATATGTCTATGAGGTCAGGTTAGCTGACTGTGACCTTTAGGTCTTCTGTATCTTTACTGAGTTTCTTCTTAGATGTTCTGTCCTTTAGTGAGAGTGGTGTGTTGAAGTCTCCTACTATTATTGTGGAACTGTCAATTTCTTTTCATTGTTGTTAGAGTTCGTTTTATGTATTTTGGAGCCCTGCCATTGGGTGGGTAGATGTTTATTATGGTTCTTCATGATGGATCGCCCCTTTAATCATTATATAGTGTCCTTCTTTGTCTTTTTTGGTAGATTTCGTTTTAAAGTCTATTTTATCTGAGATTAGAATTGCCACTCCTGCTCTTTTTTGGTAGTTGTTAGCTTGATATATTTTTTTCCAACCTTTCACTTTTAATAAATTCACATCTTTGCTTCTAAGGTGTGTCTCTTGTAGACAGCATATTGATGGATCCTGTTTTCTTATCCATTCTGTCACTCTCCATCTCTTTATGGGTGCATTGAGTCCATTTACATTCAGTGCAATTATTGATAGATGTGAGTTTGTTGCTGTCATTTTGTAGGTTTTTTTTTTGTGGTGCTCAAGTTTTCTTTGTTTTTGCTTTCTTGTGCTGAGTTACTTTTGTTTGTGGATTTTTTTTTCATTTCTTTTGTTTTTGTAGGTTTTGTTTTTGCTGACACTTTATGTTTTTCGTCTGTATTTTTATGGTTTGTTAACTTTCTCTGTGGTTACCATGAATTTTACCCTTATCTTTCTAAGTTTGAAGCAGTCTACCATTACTTGGTATCGCCCTGCCTTCCTCTCCATTAGTCGGTTCTATACCTATGCCGTTTATTCCGTCTTTTATTGTTTTGATGGTGTTGTCATCCATCGGTTAACTGCTCTGATTCCCTGTTGTATTTCTTTTGGTTTTGGATAGTACTCGAGAGTTCATTTCCTAGATTGGTATCTGGCTCATAGAATCCTGTGTCCTAGGTTCTGCCTGTGAGCTGAAATTGTTTGTCCTCAGATGGAAGAACTCCCTTTAATAATTCTTGTAAGTTTGATTTGACTTTTACATATTCCCTTAATTTCTGTTTATCTGGAAATGACCTAATTTCACCATCAAATCTGAACGAGAGTTTTGCAGGATATAATATTCTTGGCTGACAAGTTTTTTCTTTCAAGTTTTTATATATGTCATCCCATTGCCTTCTTTCCTGCATGGCTTCTGCCGAATAATCTGAGCTCAGTCTTATTGTTTCTCCTCTGTATGTGACTTCTTGTTTTTCATGGGCTGCTCTCAGTATTGTTTGTTTGTCTTGTTTTTGGAGAGTGTTAATATAATATGCCTTGGTGATTTTCTTTTGGAGTCTCTTCCATGTGGGGTTCATTGATCTTCTTGGATGGCCAGCTTTTCATCTTTCATAATATTGGGCAAGTTTTCTGTCAGCAGTTCCTCAGTGATCCTCTCTGTGTTTTCAGCTTTCTGCCCGTGTTCTGGAATGCCAATCACTCATAAATTTTTGCTTTTAATTGTGTCCCACGTAACTCTCAGGTGCTTTTCATTTTTATTTGTTCTTTTTTCTGAGTTTTCCTCAAAAAGATTTGTATCCAAGTGTTTGTCTTCAGTTCTACTGCTCCTGTCCTCCACGGTTTCAAATCTGCTTCTCAGCCCTTCAATGACATCATCCATTTCTGAAAGCTTGTTGTTCATCTTTTGGATTTCTAATTGTTGTTTTTGTATAATTTCGAGTTGTGACTTTATTTTGGCATTTTGTTCCTGCATCATCTTCCTGAATTCTTGCAATTTTTTGTCTGTATTTTCCATGAATTTGTCTATTTTTACCTCATGTTTGTAAGCTTTTTGCCTCAGTTCTTGGAAAATTCCGAGCATTAGAGATTTGAATTCCCTAACAGGTACATCTAGTGCGTTTTCTTCCACAGGAGAGTCATCTGGTGTTTTAATTTGGATGGCTACTGGAACCATCCTGTGCTGTTTTTGTAAATATTTTGATATTGTCTTCTGTTTTCAGGGCATTCAGCAGTTATTTTTCTCATTTATTGATTGTAGATTTTTTTGTTTCATCCCTTTTTAAAAAAAAATTGATTATGTCTGAGCAGGCAGACTGTGTGTTCTTTGTTGTTTGCTCGCTGTGCTCTCAGTACTTTTCACCTCCCTCTCCAACTGGCAGGGTCAGTCACTCAGATATGGTACAGAAGGGCAGGTCTAACTGAAGAGGAGTTACTGGGATGGGTTGTTTGTGGTACTTACTACAGCCACCAGAGCGGGTCAGTAATCAGTGCATGGCAGGTTCCAGTAGGCCATGGCTGTGGTGCTTGGTGGTGTGATGTCAAGCACACGGTGCAGGTAGGGAGGATGAAGTGGGGAGATTGTTATGTGTGGAGCTAAGATGGATATGGGAGAGAAGAGAGAGGAACTGGAGCCAAAAAACATACAAACTAACAAAAAAGAATGCTAGGGGAGCTTGCCTTTGGAATGGAGAGATGAGAGACTATGAAATGGAGAAAAACAGAAAGGGGAAGTGGAAGAAAAGAAAAGAATGAATAAATAAAAATCAGAAAGGTTAAAGAACCGCAAAGTTCCCAGGGATCCCACTGATGCACCTATGAGGTCTGGGGAAGTTGCTCTCAGGTGTCGCAGTACAGCCTGGCTAGAAGGCGTAGAGGTATACATTGCCTGGTATTCAGGGATCAGAAAGAGAAGGAAGATTTAGAGAGATGAGAAACTGAGTGATGAAGAAAGACAAAAAGGGAAAATGAGGGAAAAGAAAACAAAACAAATTAAAAAAAAAAAAAAAGAACAAGAAAGGCCCCCCAAAAAAACAGAAAAAAAAAAAACCAACAAAAAAAGAAATGCTCTCAGGGATCCCTCTGCATGTCTGTGGAAGCTGAAGGGGAGTTCTATGCCACACATCTCCGCTTGGCCAGAAAGGGCTCCCAACTCATGAAAAGGAAAAGAAAACAAACAATTCAAAACGAACAAACGAACAAAAGCCCCGGGATCCCACCAACGCGGTAGCCCAGACCAGGAAGAAGCTCCACACTCGAATGGAGCTCTGTAGCTCCTCAGAAAGAAGCAAAGATGGTGCACGGAGCCAGGCACTTGAGTGAAAGGAGGGGGAGGTGGCAAAAGGCAAGTGAGAAATCCAAAGAAGCAGGAAAAAAAAAAAAAAAAGCAACACCAGCAGCCAACAAATGACACTCTGAGAGCCAGCTAGTGAGGGCTGGTGTTTCTGGACAAGAGACTGTGTCCGCGGGACACAGAAGAGGCCGAGTGTGGGTGAAGAAGGGTAGAGAGTGGGAAAACGTATATCACAAATTGCCGGCACTCTGGAGTCCCTCAGGTAGAAGCAAAGATGGTGTACAGAGCCAGGCACTTGAGTGAAATGAGGGGGAGGTTGCGAGAGGCAAGTGAGAAATCAAAAGAAGCAGAAAAATAAAAGCAACACTAGCAGCAAACAAATGTCACCCAGAGAGCCGCCCGCTTTTGTGTGTGGAATCCAAGCATCCGGCGCTTCCCGGCCAAGAGACTGTGGTCACGGGAAGCAGAGGAACAAACGAACAAAAGCCCTGGGATCCCACCAGTGTGGTAGCCCAGACCAGGAAGCAGCTGCACACTCTAATGGAGCTCCGCAGCCCCTCAGGAAGAAGCAAAGATGGTGCATGGAGCCAGGCACTTGAGTGAAAGGAGGGGGAGGCGGCGAGGGGCAAGCAAGAAATCAAAAGAAGCAGAAAAAAAAAGCAACACTAGCAGCCAACAAATGGCATCCAGAGAGCCGCCTGCTTGGGTGTGTGGAATCCAAGCAGCCGGCACTGCCCGGTCAAGAGACCGTGGCCGCAGGAAGCAGAGGAGGCCGATCTGGGGGGTGGGAAAGCACACACCGCAAATTACCAGTTGTTTTGTCTCCCACCGGATGCTCTGTGAGGCTGCTTTCTCGTATCCCCGTTTGCTGGTCTCCAATAGGAGTCCAAGATGGTGGATCCGCGCTGCGTTAGCTGGTAGGGAACGTCTGCGTAAATCTCTCCTTGCTCTCCGTTCTCTGTCAGTTTTCTCACTCCATTTGGTGCTTGGCTGAGTTCTTTATCTCTTCATTTGATGTTTTAGGGTTTCAGGATTGTTGTATTCTCTGTTTGGCTTAGTTCTTCAGATCTTTGCTGTGGAGGGACGGCGTGGTGCTTCTGCCTAGAGCGCCATTTTGCCGGAACCTCCTTGAGTTCTTATAATAGTGGTCTTAAACAATATTTGTCAATCTGTGACTGACTAAATTCACTCAGTATAATGACCTCCAGCTTCCTCCATATTCGAAGATGTTTCACCGCTTCATCATTGTTCTTTATCATTGCATAGTATTCCATTGTGTGGTTATACCATAATTTGTTTATCCATTCATCTGTTGATGGGTACCTAGGTAGTTTTCATCTTTTTACTGTTGTGAATATTGCTTCAATGAACATGGGTGTGCATATATCTATTCGTGTGATGGCTCTTATTTCTCTAGGATATATTTCAAAGAGTGAGTTAGCTGGATCGTATGGTAATTCTATTTCTAGCTTTTTAAGGAAACACCAAATCAATTTCCAAAGTGGTTGTACCATTTTACATTCCCACCAACAGTGTATAAGTGTTCCAGTCTCTCCACAACCTCTCCAGCATTTCTTATTTTGTGTTTTTTGGATTAATGCTAGCCTTGTTGGGGTGACATGATATCTCATTGTAGTTTTGATCTGCGTTTCTCTAATGGCTAATGATAGTGAGCATTTCTTCATGTGTCTGTTAGCCACCTGAATATCTTCTTTGGCAAAGTGCCTGTTCATACCATTTACCCATTTTTTAATTGGGTTATTTGTCTTATTGTTGTTGAGTTTTTGCAGTATTTTGTAGATTTTACAGATTAGACACTGATCAGATTCGTCATAGCCAAAAATTGTTTCCCAGTCTGTAGGTTGCCTTTTTACTCTTTTGGTGAACTCTTTTGATGAGCATAAATGTTTGATTTTTAGGAGCTCCCATTTATCTGGTCTCTCTTCTGGTGCTTGTGCATTGTTACTTATGGTTGGTATTGTGTTTATGCCATGTATTAGGGCCCCTAGAGTTGTCCCTTTTTTTTCTTCCATCGTCTTTATCATTATTATTATCATTTATATTTAAGTCTTTCATCTATTTAGAGTTAGTTTTCATGCATGGTATGAGATATGGGTCTTGTTTCAGTTTTTTGCAGATGGATATCCAGGTATGCCAGCACCATTTGTTACAGAGACTGTCTTTTCCCCAGTTAATGGACTTTGGGCCTTTGTGAAATATCAGCTGCTCATAGGTGGATGAATTTACCTCTAGATTCTCAATTCTGTTCCATTGGTCTATGTATCTGTTGTTGTAGCAGTACCAGGCAGCTTTGACTACCATGCTGGTATTATAGGTTTTAAAGTCAAGTAGTGTGAGGCTGCCTACTTTGTTCTTCTTGAGTAATGCTTTACTTATCTGGGGCCTCTTCCTTTTCCATATAAAGTTAGTGACTTTTTCTCCATCTCATTAAAAAATGTCATTGGAATTTGGATCGGGATTGCATTGTATCTGTAGATCACTATGGGTAGAATTGACATTTTCAAAATGTTGAGTTTACCTATCCATGAGCAAGGTATGTTTTTCCACTTATGCAGCTCTCTTTTAGTTTCTTGCAGTAGTGTCTTGTAGTTTTCATTGTATAGATCTTTTACATCTCTGGTTAGATTTATTCATAAGTATTTTATATTCTTGGGGGCTATTGTAAATTGTTTTGATTTGGTGATTTCCTCAAAAAGTTCTCTTTGTTAGTGTAAAGTAATCCAACTGATTTTTGTATGTTTATCTTGTATCCTGAAACTTTGCTGAAATCTTCTATTAGTTCCAGTAGTTTTCTTGTGGATTCTTTGGGGTTTTCTGTGTATAAGATCATATCATCTGTAAATAGAGATACTTTGACTTCTTCCCTACCAATCTGGATGCCCTTCATTTCTTTTTCTAGCCTAATTGCTCTGGATAGAACCTCCAATACAATGTTGAATAAGAGTGGTGACAGCGCGCATCCTTGTCTGGTTCCCATTCTCAAGGGGAATGCTTTCAAAGTCTCTCCATTTAGGATGATGTTGGATGTTGGCTTTGTATATATATGCTTAGTTATATTCAGGAATTTCCCTTCTATTCTTATTTTGTTGAGAGTTTTTGTCATGAATGGGTGTTGGACTTTGTCAAATGCCTTTTCTGCATCGATTGATAAGATCATGTGGTTCTTGTCTTTTGTTTTATTTATGTGATGGATTACTTTGACTGTTTTTCTAATATTGAAACATCCCTGCATACCTGATATAAATCCCACTTGATCATGGTGAATTATTTTTTTGATATGTTGCTGGATTCTATTGGCTAGAATTTTGTTGAGGATTTTTACATCAATTTTCATGAGGGATATGATCTGAAATTTTCTTTTTTTGTGGTGTCTTTACCTTGTTTTGGTATCAGGGTTATGCTGGCATCATAGAATGAGTTTGGGAGTATTCCATCCTTCTCTATGCTGTGAAATACCTTTAGTAGAGGTAGTGTTAACTCTTCTCTGAAAATTTGGTAGAATTCTCCAGTGAAGCCATCTGGGCCAGGGTTTTTTTTTTGGGGGGGGGGGGTTAATTACCTTTTCAATCTCTTCTTTTGTCATGGGTTTATGTAATTGTTCTACCTCTGTTTGTTTTAGTTTAGGTAGGTAGTGAGTTTCTAGAAATTTGTCCATTTCCTCTAGGTTTTCAGATTTGTTAGAGTACAATTTTTCATAGTAGTCTGTTATGATTCTTTTAATTTCAGTTGTGTCTATTGTCATATCACCCATATCATTTCTTATATGGGTTTGTTGCCTCCTCTTCTGTTTTTCTTTTGTCAGTTTGGCCAATGGTTTGTCAATTTTGTTGATCTTTTCAAAAAACCAGCTTTTGGTCTTGTTAATCCTTTCAATTGCTTTTGTATTCTCTATTTCATTTAATTCTTTTCTAATTCTTATTATTTCTTTTCTTATGGTGTCTGAGGGCTTCTTTTGCTGCTCTCTTTCTACTTGTTCCAGTTGTAGAGTTAATGTTTTGATTACGGCCCTTTCTTCTTTTTGGATGTGTGCATTTATTGGTATAAACTGACCTCTGAGCACTGCTTTTGCTGTGTCCCAAAGGTTCTTTTGGATGTGTTTTCATTCTAGTTTGATTCTATGAATTTCTTTATCCCATCCTTAATTTCTTCTACAAGCCAGTAGTTTCTGATCAAGGTGTTGTTCAGTTTCCATGTGTTTGATTTTTTTTCCTTGCTTTTTCTGTTGTTGATTTCTACTTTTATGGCTTTAAGTTCAGAAAAGATGCTTTGTAATATTTCATTGCTTTTGATTTTATTAAGGTTTGCTTTGTGGCCTAATATGTGGTGGAGAATGTCCCACGTGTGTTGGAAAAGAAAGTATACTTGGCTGCTGTTGAGTGGAGTGTTCGGTATATGTCTATGAGATCAAGTTGGTTGATTGTAGAATTTAGCTCTTCCGTGTCTTTGTTGAACTTCTTTCTGAATGTTCTGTCCTTCACCGAAACTGGTGTGTTGAATTCTCCTACTACTATTGTAGAGCTGTCTGTCTCTCTTTTAAGTGTTGTTAGAGTTTGTTTTATGTATTTTGGGGCCCTTTCGCTGAGTGCGTAAAAATTTATTATAGTTATGTCCTCCTGGTGTATTGATCTTTTAATCATTATATAGTGTCCTTCCTTATCTTTTGGGGTGGAAATTCCTTTGAAGTCTATTTTGTCAGAGATTAATACTGCCACTTCTGCTCTTTTTTGAGTGTTGTTTGCTTAATATATTTTTTTCTATCATTTGAGTTTTTGTTTGTTTGTGTCTTTAAGTCTAAGGTGTGCCTCTTGTAGGCAGGATATAGACGGAACATGTTTCTTTATCCAGTCTGCCACTCTCTGTCTCTTTATTGGTGCATTTAGTCCATTTACATTCAGCGTAATTATTGATAGGTATGAGTTTACTGCTGTCATTTTGATGTCTTTTTGTGTGTGTTGTTCGCAGTTTCTTTGTTCCACTTAATTTTCTGTGCTGATTCATTTTTCTCTATGTATTTTCTTTTCATCTTTTTCATTGTTGTTGATTTTGTGTTTGATGAGTCTCTATATTTTTCTAGTTTGTTATTTTGACTTGTAGAATTGTTAGTTTCCTTTGTGTTTATCTTAATATTTACCCCTATTTTTCTAAGTTTAAACCTGTCTTTTATTTCTTTATATTGCCTTGACTTCCTCTCCATAAGGAAGATCTTTGACTACATTTTTTAGTCTGTCTTTCTTGTTTTAATGTATCATCTTTTACATATTGACGTCTCTGTTTTTCTACTTGCAGTGTTTTAGCTTTGATTTATTTTTGTGACTTCCCTATCTGGGTTGATATCTGGTTGCGCTGTCCTGTGTTCTAGTCTTAGGTGGTTATCTGATGTTATTTATTTTCTAACTGGAGGACTCCCTTTAGTATTTCTTGTAATTTTGGTTTGTTTTCTGCAAATTCCCTGAACTTCTCTTTATCTGGAATTGCCCTAATTTTGCCATCAAATTTGAGAGACAGTTTTGCTGGATGTATAATTCTTGGCTAGCAATTTTTTTTCCTTCAAGGCTTTGTATATGTCATCCCATTGACTTCTTGCCTGCATGGTTTCTGCTGAGTGGTCCAAGCTTAGTCTTATTGACTCTCCTTTGTAGATGACTTTTCATTCATCAGAAGCCACTCTTAAAATTCTCTATTTTTGGTTTTGGCAAGTTTGATTAAATTATGTCTTGGTGACTCTCTTTTGGGATCTACCTTATGTGGGGTTTGATAAGCATCGTGGATAGATATCTTGTCATCTTTCACAATACCAGGGAAGTTTTCTGCCAACAACCCTTCAACAATTCTGTCTATATTTTCTGTTATCCCCTCCTGTTCTGGTACTCCAGTCAGTCGTAGGTTATTCCTCTTGATAGAATCCCACATAATTCTTAGGGTTTCTTCATTTTTTTTAAATCTTTTTATCTCATTTTTCCTCAAATAGTTTGGTGTCAAGTGCTTTATCTTCAGTCTCACTAATTCTGACTTCCATTGCCTCAATTCTGCTCCTCTGACTTTCTATTGAGTTCTTTAATTCTGAAATTTTATTGTTAATCTTCTGAATTTCTGATTGCTGTCTCTCTATGGATTCTTGCAGCCTGTTAAATTTGTCACTATGGTCTTCTTTAATCTGTTTAATTTCCTCTATTGCGTGTTCTGTGTTTTGCTTAATTTCCTTCCTAATTTTTTGAAGAATTCTGTATATTAATCTTTTGTATTCTGTCTCCAGTAATTCCAGGAAATTTTCCTTCTCTGGAAAATTTCTAGATTCTTTATTTTGGGAGCTGGTTGAAGCCATCACGGACTGCCTCTTTATGTGATTTGATATTGACTGTTTTCTCTGAGCCATCAATAAGTTATTGTATTTATTTATTTTATGTTTGCTTACTGTGTCCTAGTTTCCTGTTTTGTTTCGATATGCCCAGATAGGCTGCTTGTATGAGCTAGTTTAATTATTGGCACCTTTGAAGCTCTAATGTCCTCTCACCATGTGGTTAGATCTGTTACTAGGTATATGAGCTCCGGAGTCCACCCACTCCTCCTGTATGGATTCAGCTCAGGTGCCCAGGTAGATAGCCACCAAGTGTGTGGTATAGGCTCTCACTTACAGTCCTAGACAAGCAAGGGTGATTGGTGTAGGCAAAAGCATCTGGCTGCAGCAGGGGGACACACTCTGAGCAAGGTAGGGGGCTGACAGCCATCCCTGAGTGTCCAGCAGGAAGGCGTGTCCCTGTTCCCTAGAGTGCGTAGGTGGGTGGGTTTTGCAGCCAGACTATGAGCACCTACTGCTGTTGGCTGTAAGGACTGGGGGGCACCTCCTATTCATGGTCCCCTATCACATGTAGCTTGGTGGCATGAGTGGAGCCATCAGTCCTCAGTCTCCTGATGTGGGTAGGTGAAGACCCTGCTTAATGGGCAGAGCAGTGTCAAATGTCAAGAACCTGCCACTTCACAGCTGAAACAGTTGAAGTTAGAGTTTGGGTGTATACCCTGTTGTACTGCCGTAATGAGGGCCTATGCTGTTAAGATGGGCCCACACAAGTCTATGCAGGGGGAAAGGCACTCAGAGTCCACGGATCCCTTATGCCTGTGCCTAGGCAAAGGAGCTGTGCCTAACCTGGGTTCCTGACTTATGGGAGCCGGCATTTTATTTTTTGCCCTGTTTGTTAATTTGTTCACTCTCCAAGGCAGGGAAAATGGCTCCAGGCCTGTGATGGATCCCATTTCTGGCCCAGGGAACTCAGCAATTGCTGAAGCCAGTCCGGGACCCAGTGCAAAGCTGGGAGTGGGGAGGTAAATGGGAGAGAGTTTTTTCCCTATGGGAGATGTTTTTGATCCAGTCAGTAAGCCATACACAAGTACTTATCTTTCTTGGAGGGCTGCTTCTCACTGGTTCTGGATGGCCACATAGAATCTCTGGTGCTGGGACTCTCCTGGTGTGGAAAATGTGGCTCTTGAGCTCAGCTGCTTCCCTGCCTCACCGCTCAACCCTGAGCTGATCAGGCCTGAAGGGCTCAGGCTCTCGGTGGATCAGGTCTGGCAACTCCTCGCTGCTTCCGAACCATCTCTCCCTCTCCCTGCCACTCAGTCTGTTTCCTCAACTCTGCCTTTGATGTTCAGAGCTCCTAGGTTGCCATATATAATCAAATCACTTGTTTTTTGGGTCTTTATTGTAAGAGGGTCCACTGGAAGGCTCTGACCGCTCTGCCGTCTTGGCCCCACCTCTGAAGACAAGATACTTTTTGAAATGAAAGTAAATAATTTTAAATTAAAGTCAAAATAGGGAAGAATTTGGAGAAATAATTTTCAGTTTTATTTATCTTTTTCATCTAATTACATTAAGGAAAAATAATAAAATGATGTCACAATAAATATATGTAAATTATTTATTGCATTGCCCAGTTGTGCATTTTAACTGCATTTTTTAGGCACAGCACAACGGATAATTTGTGCTTCTTTGTGTTTAGTCAAAAGTGTGATTTTTTTAAAGGTCATTTATCTAACTAAGCTGGCCTCTATCTGTAATCTTCAAAGTATGTTGGATGGTGAACATTTTCAAATCACATGGTCTGCAATTCCTAGTTCCATTAAATTTACACTTGCTTTCAGACTCACTGAACTGCATTTGATGAGGCTGCATTTGGCCCAAAATCTTTCTTTGGGTACATAATTGAAACTGTTCTACCAAATCTGTTTCACTTAGACTGTCTATAGCCACATCATTCTGTCAGCCACTGAGAAATACCTGATCCTGCCACAGACACTTAGCACTTGTGCTAAAATGCCATTTAATCTATTTCTTAGAGTGTGGGTGATGTCCAGCCCAACTTTTCAGTGACAGTCCAGGATGACAGGTTCCAAGATGAAGACTTGAATATTCCAATGTGTACAATCTCTGAGCATGATGAGTAAGAATTCAGACATGAAAATGCCACATAAAGAGGCATGTTAAAAACCAGGTCTCCCATTTCAAAAACAGGTGTCTGACAAAGTTTAAACTGAAGACTTCCACCTGCCTAATCAGTTATAGCTGTCAACTATTTAGTCCTTTTTCCTCCAGCAGGGACATTATAAAACATCAGAGGGATTAGAGAGCTGAATAAACAGATACTAAGTACAGTTGTCTCAACTACTTTTTTTTAATGCACACACTTAGAAAATGATTGATTTATATCTCCAACCAGGCATAGGGCAATAATGGCCAGCTTCCCATTTGTCTTTATTCTGTACCAGAAGCAACTCTCCTTCTAGGCTTTCTTTAGAAGTACATGTTTACCCAAAATGGAAAAATGAAAAAATGGTACCTGTTCTCTAGAGGAATTAATAACAGAGAGGACATGCTGAAGTGCAGGATGGAACATTTATTTTATTGAGGTCGATGTCAAGGAGCACATAAAGAAAAGTGGATTATGTTGTTAGAGTGAGTTCAAAGTAAGTGAGTGAAAAACAGATGGAAGTGGCACCCTCTTTAGAATGTACCTACCAGGAATGAATGCTAAGGAAGAAATTGTCAGCAGCACCCCACCCACACCCCGGTGAAAATGTGAGTCCTGGAAAAATTATATTTTTCTTCAGTTTTTATTTAGATGAATGACATGGAAATGCAATGTAAGCCTTAGTCATGCTAATAGCATGAACTTTTAAAAGGTCAAGAGAGAATGGCTTTTAAATATGATGCAATAGAAAGACTTTTGTACACATAGCCAGAAAACACAGGCTAAAGTCCTGCTGCTTTATCCTCTATATAACCTTGAACTAGTCACATAAAATTTGTTTTACATTTACCTTCTCAAGTGCAAACACAGCGATAGCAATGAATAATCCCTATGTCACAAACATTTTCAAGATGAACAAGTCAGAATACATTATGCCAACCGGAAAGCATTACAGAAATTGAAGCCTAACCTAGAAGATTGCTTTGTTCCTTAGGTTGGGTTAGTTGTCCTGCCCAATATCTTCTGATGGTTTACTATACTTCCTTATAGCTCAGACACAAAAGCAATTATAATATGTTGTGATAAATGCTCTCTCAACAAGAAGACGGTAAGCTAATAAAGGAGGAAATGCATCTGTTTTATTTTTTTATCCATTACCTAAAATAGTGTATGCCACTTAAAAGGCATCCCTAAATTTGTGATTAAATTATTGGTTGACCAAGTACAATCAATTTGGAGTAAAATGGGAATACATTTATTTATACAACACAAACAGTGCTGAGTAAAAACGAACACAGAAACTCCAAGTTTATTCCTCCATCCCTGAAAACTTTTGTTCCCTATGCACAGAACTGTAAAAATACATAATCCATGAACAACATAGCTTTTCACTAGTGGGGATGCGAGAGGACCTGGCAGTATAATCTTCAAAAGGTAGTTGAGTGCGTATGTGGAAAAAATCAATTAAAAAATCATATAGCACCTTATGAAAAAGAAGAAAGGAGAAGATGGTAATACCTAGAAAAAAATATACAAAAACTTTGACTTGATTCAAGAACAGGAAAATGTTTCCTTTATTCTCTTCCTTTATGCCTTCATTGAATGGGCAGATGTTTTTGAAATTTCCTACTAATTCCATAGATGATATTTTTTCCAGGGTATGACATGGTTTCCAATATAGAGGCCCAAGAATTCATGGATAAGGTAGAACACTCCTTAGGTTGGGACCTTGGTAACATTTACTGACTTGGAGTTCATGTTTATTTCCCATTAGTTAAACTCTTATTCATATAACCTTGTGTAACATGTGTTAGTAAAAGAAAGGTTGGGTAGGTACCTGTCCAGTGTTTCTTGTAGTCTCAGGGCTTCACAGGAGACAGGCTATGTCAGCAAAACAATATTCCATCAAATATTTTACCAGATAACTGATGCAGTAATGCATAGATTTGCATGTTATTTGTGATTCAAACCCAATTGATTTTTTATATTATTTTAAATAATCTATGGCATAATGCTTACCATTCATTTGAAGCTTTCATTCCTTTTGTCCTACCAAGATAGACTTATATGCTTATTCCTTAATTCTGTCTTATTATTTCTACCAACGTGGAGATCAGAAACAGGACTTAGACCTTTCAAATATTCATAGCAGTCCTTTTATGCTTCTTACTTATTACTTATACAATTAAATGTACATACTCCTTTAATCTTTCGTCATGCATTAATTTCTCCATTCTTGGTATCATGATTTTTTTTTGAACTGTTTCCAGGTGTTTGGTGTCTCTGCCTCTCTCATCTTTTGGGACTGTTAAGTTAGAAACCACTAGAAGACCACCAGTTTGGGTTAATTTTTTGGCCAAGAATGGTGAGAAGAAGAGATTAAAATTTTGGAGCTTTTATTTTTCTTTAATGATATACTCTATAGATGGTAAAGTAAAACACCTACAGCTTACTGAATGGTTGACTCACTTCATCCATTTCACTTTAAACAATTGCTAAGACTCATGGGAGTGTTACGAACTAGGGAAAAGAAAGCTGAAATGGGAGTCTATAAACTTGACTCTTAGGGACTCTGTAAAATATGATGTTAGGCTCCTTAGAATATTTTCACTCATTTGTATAAAGAAAGAAATAATAATAGTATTTTGATATCTGCCTTGTCTTCTCTGTAGAGCTGTTGTGAATTTCAAGTAAGCTGTTGTGAATTTCAAGGTGATAAACATGCCTTGTAAACTATATAGTGCATTAAAATTATAAAGTAGGGTTAGTCCTTCATGCTTTGAGCATTGGCTTATAAAACTGGTAACACTGTTACTTTTCCATGCTATCATTTATAACTGAGTTTTAGTCAGTGACCATTAACTCACATGAAACCATAAGACTCATATGAGAAAGTATTTCATAGGTGACATCTCAAGCTATTACTAGGTAGAGGATTGAGAAGGTTACAAATAACCACATTAACCTGGGTGAATGACTAAGGATTGGAAAAGAGCAGGAAGAATGTGATTACTTTATTAGAAGGAAGGTGAGAGGTCAGAAATAAAAAGAAGAAACCGGACGCTCGGAAATGGCAAAAGAAGAGCCATGGAGTCAATCAGGTGCAGAAAGGCTGTTCCAGATGGCCAGAGGAAGCGTGGGAGAGGAGTCTTCTGGGACAAGGACTCAGAAAATTGCAACAGACTGTGACTGAGGCTGAAGATTGTATATTGAAGACACTGTTTTTCTTTGCCGGGGGAAAAATAACACCATAGAAACATAACTCTCTATCTCATGTCACAGATTAATTTTAACCTTCCTTTTTAGGACAAGCTTAGAAATACTGTCCTAAATTTGAAGGAGGAAAAAAAAAACTTAAGTTAAAAAAAGTTCTACAAACTGATCACATCCATAGAATTTGAAATGAGGGAAAAATACTAATTATTCAAATCAGCACCAGATTGGAAATCTTAGCGCACATGACCAGAGAATTTTCTAGATTAGTTGGTGTTGTCATATATTCCATACGAACTATGGTATTCCATCAAGAGAAGCCTCAGTAAGTTTCGCAGCAGGATCAAAAAAAAAAAAAAAAAAAAAAAAATCCTGTTCAGCTCAAATATGGTTAAAATCTTATAATAAGGGAGTCAATAAAGAAAGCTAATAAAATTAGAATTTTCTGAGTTCATGACATCATCGTCATCCACCTAAAAGTCCAACTTAAAATCTCAGATACTATCAATAATTTTTTACAAATTTAGCATCATTGAGCTCTCCTAAATCCTGGCTTTCATCTTTATCCCTGCAGCAGCATTTGAGTTAATGATTGTGCCCTTTTTCAGTTGGGGCGAGGTAGCTATCACAGCAAGTTTCCTTACAGCCAGGCTATAGTCATCTCAGTCGTTCTTCCAGACATCTTTCTTTAAACATTAGTTCTCAAACTTTAGTATCAGAATTTCTTTGTACTCTTAAAAATTACTGAGGCAGAGATTTTTGTTTATTTGAGTTGTATCTATTAATATTTACTACTCGGGTAGTTCTCACTTTGTATATTATGGCATTAACTGAAACTTGTACGTATCAAAGATTTTACCTGACTTTTCACCAAACTGTGTAAAGCAAGGATACTGTGCATGAGTTTCAGTTAACATAGTAGGGTGTAAACCAAGGATTGCCTCTATTGGAAATTAAAACTGATACACTTACAAAAATATATTTAATAATTTATTTTAAAATAGCAATAACAAACACATTATATTTTAACATAAATAATATATTATTTATAAAAACTATATTCTCCAAAACAAAAAGAAATTAGCAGCAAGATATTGTTCTACATTTTTGCAAATATCTTTAATATGGTTTAACAGAAGGAAACTAATTTCTCAAATCTGTTCCTGCATTCAATCTCTGTTGAGATATGTTGTTTTGACTGAAGTATATGAAAAAATAATCCACCCTTAACAGATAAATAGTTTAAAAAAATGAAAGTATTTTACCAGACTTTTCAGATAATTGTGAATATCTTGATACTATAACAAAACTCAACAGGTGGTAGAGTCTTAAAGGTTAGTTGCAGTGAAGAATTTGAAACCACATCAATAAGCTTTTATACTTATTCACATTAAAATCCATTGGTTTATCTTCATTTTAATGAATTTTATCCATGCATGATTTTGTAACATCATACAACAGTCATTTGGAAAATATTAATTCACTGAGTTATGCAGATCTTCCAAATGTTGACACGTTTCATCGTAAGAGATTAAAAGAAATAAATAAAAACATGCATTTACAATGTCTTCACTGATCTCATCAAGATAGTCTTTAAGTATTAGGGAGATGTGAAGCTCTATGAGGCAAATACAAGTTTTCTAAAATTCTAATTTTCTCTTGAAAACCCAAATGTTATCATTGGCAGAAAATGCTCTCTGCTGTTTTCCTTGAAGTGATAGCCTCATCTAGTTCATTTTCAAGACCATGCCTGTCAAATACCAAAGTCTGAATAATCATGGATTGTCAGTTGTTCTTTCAAGTAAGAATTATATCCTGTGGACTAGTTCAGCTGTACACTCCAACAATTTCACAAGTGCTTTTCCTTGAGACCCCAATTGTATGCATCCGAAGTGCTTTGTTTGTACTGCCCATTTCGTCACACAGAATATTAAAAAACATGTGCTCAAGGCTCATGATTTAATAAAATCAATATTTTGAATTGCTTCATCAAGGACATTCTCAAGTGAAACTGGCTTTTCTGTTTAACTGTGAATGTGTTGCAATGAAGAATACTAAAGACCATTAGTACAATTTGGTGCCACTAACTTAATTTTTCTAACACTCCAGTTTTATCCGCCATTGCTTTTGAGCCATAGTACAAATAGCAAAGAAGTGAAAAAAGTAAATGATATCAGTGTTATTATGAAAAACATTTTAGCACTGCAAATCCCCTGAAAGCATCTCAGGAACTCCCAGAGGGTCACGGATCACACTGTCAGAATTACCTTAAACCAAATTCAATCATATCAGACCCCTGCTATAAAGACTGCCATCTTTTGTCCCAATACCAAGCAAATATACTTCAAATTCGATGCACACAACCTTGACAGTGTGAATCCTCCTGACTTTAGACCCTTGGCTCCGACTCTTACTGCACATGGACTTCTGCTCCTACCAACCTGCACATTTCATTTATTGCACTTTCGTCACTCTGGGCTTTTGAACAACTGCTTGTTTCTGCCTAAGATCCTTCTATTTCTGTTTGTCTGGAAAACTCCTTTTATGTTAGTAACCATGAAAAGAAAGAAAGGCCTGGATCTACTTTTGAAAATCAGCCAATGAAAATTCTATGAATCAGAACAGTCTGATCAGCAACCCATCATGGGGACAGTACAGAGCTGGGCAGTGTTTTGTTCCATTGTGCAAGGGGTTGTCATGAGTTGGGGGCCAATTCGATGAGAGCTAACAACAACAACAACTCCTGAGAAGTCTTTTTCTCATGCCTAGCCAGCTCACGAGAGTTATAGATATTTCTTCCTCTGGGTCTCTTCAAATATTTCATTTATACATTCAACAAAATTTGGGAGCATCTATTAGTGTTGGGAATCATTCTTGGTGCTGGCAAAACAGGCATGATAAAGAAGATACAGAAGAGCCTTGATCTAAAAGAACTTAAATTACCCCCCCCAAAAAAACCCAAACCCATTGCCTTCAAGTCGATTCTTATTCATAGCAACCCTATAGGACAGAGGAGAACTGCCCCACAGGGTTTCCAAGGAGAGGCTGGTGGATTCGAACTGCCGACCTTTTGGTCAGCAGTCAAACGCTTAAACTGCTGCACCACTTAGTGCACTAGGTCTTCCCTAAATATTACCACAAGCTTGGTTGCTTAAAACAACAGAAATTTAGTCACTCACGGTTGTGGAGGCAGGAGTCTGAAATCAAGGTGTTGGTCTTTTTATGGTCTTTTTAATAGCCTCATACGCATGCAAAAGCTGAACAATGAAAATGGGAAACAGAAGATTTGATGCATTCGAATTGCGGTGTTGGCAAAGAATACTGAATATAGTGTGGACTGCCTGAAGAAAGAACAAATCAGTCTTAGAAGAAATACAACTAGAATGCTCCATAAAAGTGAGGATGGCGAGATTTTTTACTTTAGACAGATCATCAGGAAAGAAGAGTTGGTAGAGAAGTACATCATGTTTCATAAAGTAGAACCCTTTGCAGTCAGGTTGATTCTGACTCATGGCAACCCAATGTGTCACTAAGTAGAACTGAGCTCTGTAGGGTTTTCTTGGCTGTAATCTCTATGAAAACAGATTGTCAGACTGTTTTTGTGGTGCCACTGTGTGGGTTCAAATTACCAAACAGTCACCCAGGGACCTTGGTCACCCAGGGACACTGGTAAAGCAGAGGGTCAGCAAAAATGAGGGAACACCTCACTGAGATGGATAGACACAATAGCCTCAACAATGGGCTCAAATATATCAAAGATCATAGAGATGGCGGGTGACCAGACGACATTTTGTTCTGTTACACACAATGTTGCCGTAAGTTGGAGCCAATTCCATGGTAACTAACAAGAACAATGTTTAAATCACCTCTTATATGGTCTTTAAGGAGTTCTGGTGGCTCAGTGGTTAAGTGCTCAGCTGCTAGCTGAAAAGTCAGTGGTTCATACCCACCGGCCACATGTAACATGACATTATTTTACTGTGCCAAATATCTCTTATTGCTTTGAGGCTTCTCTGATTCAGTAGAGAGAAAAGCTGTGGGAATCTGCCTAGCATTCAAGCATGAATAAACCGGAAGTGCAAATACTTCTGAATCAATGCTTGATTAACGGCAGATGCAGCCAGCAGATAAATGTTCCCTTTTTCCATACCTCTAGCAGACAATTTTGAGGTGTTTTATTGGAGTCCTCAAAAGATCTTTGCAGGATCAAGCTCCAGTTGCCAATGGCAGTGACCAACTCAAATATTCATCTTTGTATTGTATTTTCTTTCTGTGCTTCATCCCACTCCTGTTCCAAAATTTCCAAAACAAACTATCTACATTATCACAGACTCTAAATATGAGCTCTTATCTCAGGCTGTTTTCTGCAAGGATACTAGACTAAGGTACACCATTAGTTCTCAATTCCTCATCTCACTTTCAGACACCATACATTAGGACATACACACCTTGCCAGAATTCAGCCAGGAGACCCTGTTCCTACTGTCATTCCTGTTAGGGGTTTTGTCACATTTGCCCAGTTAATCAGCTTCTCCAGAGTAGTCAACTGGTACTGAATTTCAAGCTGTTCCACCACGCCTACGTGATAGTCTCAAGTGAGTTTTTCAGGCCTAGAGACCAAGTCTTAGCAACGTTCAGACCTTCTCACTGCCCTCTGAAACCCCAGCATCTGTATCTTCTGTCTTTGCCTGCCCTCCTACTCCCAGTTCCACCATAGTAATCAAGTTTCTGTCTGGCCCTGCTTCTCCCTCATCCTGTGACCTTAGACTACCCTTCTGGTAGAAGCTCACCATCTCCGATTTTGGGTAAGATCACCCAATTATTGTGCTTTTTGTTTTTTAAACTGAGTGGAAAACTAAAGGGGAAAAAAAAAAGTCTGAAGATTCATGATTTATAGAGCCCAAGAATGCCTCAGAGTAAACCACACAATCATTGAGTGTGTCTTCAGGCAATTACAAGGAAAGGTCACTGGCAAAGACCTGAATAGTAAGTTGAATAGTAAAATCATGTTGAATTTAAAGTGATAGTTCCTTCAACCCTGGTGAGAGTCATTCTGATTCACTGAAGTAAAATTCACTGAGATAGATAACCCCAGTTCTACTTGCTTTATAAGTCAATCAATTGACAAATATTTATGGATTTCCAGCAGCATCCCAGCCTCACTATGGGCAATAGAGAAAAATACAGTATAAACACTGGCCTTGAAGGATTTACAATCCAATAAAGGAAAAAAGATGGAAACCAATACAGGACCATCTGCACATACCCACACACATACCTGGTAAATGTAGCTTTTTAACATTCAGAAAAAGAGGGTTCACACTACTTCCTAAGCCATGGAAGTCACATTTCCTGAAGCAGACAGCATTAAGTCTGGGACTTGAAGATTAATAGAAACTAAAAAGTTAAAGAACACTGGAAGATCCAAACAATGCTGAAAAAAAGTGAAAAGAGGAGACTGACATGGCTTCTCTGGGGGTAAATAGAATATGGCTTGAAGGAGAACAACTTTGGAAGATTATGAGACCCAGGGAGAGAGACAGATGCCAACCATAGCTAGAAGCAGAATCTTTGATGTGGAGAAAAAATGTGACATTGTTCACAAAAGATGACCTGGTAAGCAAGGTAAACATCGTGCTTACCTTGCCTATTGGATAATCTGCCCTTGATGAGACCCTCAAGTTTCACAGATTTGCAATTACCTCTTACAGTTCATTTTACCTTTCATAAAATGCAATGAAATATAAACGCTGAAACGTTTAAAATTCTTCAGACAGCTTTAAAAGCAGAAAAACCAAAGTTTATAGATAGAAATAATTATTTTTCTGACCTCTTTACGTACTGATAATCGCATAACCTACAATTGCAATTATTTATTTTTTCTGGGCCAATCTTAATGAAGTGAGAAAACAATTTACCAAGTCATGAGAACTCCTGTAATCTTAATAAGAAGCACACACAAATAAATTACTCCTTGAACTCTGGGTTCACTCCCAAGATAACTGACTTTAACTCCTAAACAATAGTATCACAGTATATGCAATCAGAAATATGTCAAAAAAAGAAAAAAAAAAAAATAAGAGACGCTACAAACCCCAAATAATGAATGTCATTTACAGCATTATGTTTAAGAGTGAGGCCTCAAGACTTCCGGCAAAATGGCTCTCTAGGCAGAAGCACCACTCCCTCCCTCCAAAGCAAAGATCCGAAAAACTAAGCTGAACAGAGAAAACAATCCTGAAACCCTAAAACATCAAAAGGAGAGATAAAGAACGCAGCCAAGCACCAAATGGAGTGAGAAAACTGACAGAGAATGGAGAGCGAGGAGAGATTCATGTAGAAGTCCCCTATCAGCTAACGCAGTGTGGATCTGCCATCTTGGACTCCTGTCGGAGACCAGCAAACAGGGGGTACGAGAAAGCAGCTTCACGGAGCTTCCAGCAGGAGACAAAACGACTGGTAATTTGCAATATATGCTTTCCTACCGCCCACCCTTCTTCACCCTGACTCGGCCTCCTCTGCTTCCCGTGGCCACAATCTCTTGTCCAGGAAGCACTGGCTCTCTGAGTGCCATTTGTTGGCTGCTGGTGTTGCTTTTTTGCTGCTTCTTTTGATTTCTTCCTTACCTCTCACCACCTCCCCCACCTTTCACTCAAATGCCTGGATCCGTGTGCTATCTTTGTGTCTTCCTAAGGGGCTGCGGAGCTCCTTTCAAGTGTGGAGCTGCTTCCCAGTCTGGGCTGCTGCACTGGTGGGATCCCAAGGATTTTGTTCATTTGTTTCCTTTGAATTGTTTGTTTCTTTTCTTTTCCTTTTCTTGAGTTGGGAACCTGTTCTGGCCAGGCAGTGCTGCGTGGCTTGGAACCTACCCCCTCGGCTTGCACAGACGTGCAGAGGGATCCCTGAGGGCATTTGTTCTTCATTGTTTTTTTATCCCCCTTTCTGTTTTTTGGGGGGCTTTTCTTATTCTTTTCTTTTAATTTGTTTTATTTTCTTTTCCGTCTGTTTCCCTTTCTTCATTACTCAGCTCATTACTCAGTTTCTCAGCTCTCTATATCTTCCTTCTCTTTCTGTTCCCTGAATATCTGGCATTGTATACCTCTACGCCTTCTAGCCAGGCTGTACTGCAACACCTGAGAAAAACTTCCCCAAACCTCATAGCTGCACCGGTGGGATCCCTAGGAACTTTGCTGTTCTTTTCCCTTTCTTATTTTTATTTATTTATTCTTTTCTTTTCTTTTCTTCCTCTTCCCCTTTGTTTTTCTCCATTTCATAGTCTCTCATCTCTCCACTCGAACAGGAAGCTCCCCCAATTCTTTATTGTTTGTTTGTATGTTTTTGGCTCCTGTTCCTCTCTCCTCTCTCCCATATACATAATAGCTCCACACATAACAATCTCCCCACTACATCCTGCCTACCTGCACCACGAGCTTAACATCACACCACCAAGCAGCACAGGCACGGCCTACTGGAACCTGCCCTGCACTTATTACCGGCCTGCCCTGGTGGCTGTAGTAAGTGCTGCAAACAACCCGTACCAGTAACTCCTCTTCAGCTAGACCTGCCCTGCCGTACCATATCTGAGTGACTGACCCTGCCAATTGGAGAAGGAGGTGAAAAGTATTGTGCCCACAGACAAGCAAACAACAAACAACTCACAGTCCTTCTGCTCATAGTCAAATTTAAAAAAATAAAGGGATGAAACAAACAAATCTACAATCAATAAACAAGAAAAATAACTACAGAATGCCCCAATGACAGCAGACAATATCAAAACATTTACAAAAACAGGACAGGATGGTTCTAATAGGTGTCCAAAATAAAACACCAGATGACTTTCCAGTGGAAGAAAATGCGCTAGAACTACCTGATAGGGAATTCAAAACTCTAATACTCAGAATTCTCCAAAAGCTGAAGCAAAAAACTGACAAACATGAGTAAAAAATAGACAAATTCATGGAAAATACAGACAAAAAATTGAAAGAATTCAGGAAAATAATACAGGAACAAAATGGAAGCAACACTTCCAGATTCATTCTATGAAGCCACCATAACGCTGATACCAAAACCAGGTAAAGACATCACAAAACAAGAAAATTACAGACCAATATCTCTCATGAATATAGATGCAAAACTTCTTAACAAAATTCTATCCACTAGAATTCAGCATCATATCAAGAAAATAATACACCACGACCAAGTAGGATTCATACCAGGTATGCAAGAGTGGTTCAACATAAGAAAATCCATCAATGTAATCCACCACATAAAAAAAAGGAAAAAAAAAATCACATGATCATCTCAGTTGACACAGAAAAGGCATTTGACAAAGTCCAACACCCATTCCTGTTAAAAACTCTCAATCAAATAGGTATAGAAGGGAAATTTCTCAACATAATAAAGGGTATCTATGCAAAACCAATGGCCAACATCATTCTTAATGGAGAGAGGCTGAAAACATTCCCTTTGAAAACAGGAACAAGACAAGGATGCCCTTTATCACTACTCCTATTTAACATTGTGCTGGAAGTTCTAGCTAGAGCAATAAGGCAAGAAAAAGAAAGAAAGGGCATCCAAATTGGTAATGAAGAAGTTAAACTGTTCCTGTTTGCAGATGATATGATACTACACATAGAAAACCCTAAAGACTCCACGAGAAATCTACTGGAACTAATAGAAAGATTCAGCAGAGTAGCAGGATAGAAGATAAACATTCAAAAATCAGTTGGATTCCTATACACCAATAAGGAGAATGATGAAAAGGAAATCAGGAAAACAATACCATTTATAATAGCCCCTAAAAGATAAAATACCTAGGAATAAATCTGACCAGGGATGTAAAAGACCTACACAAAGAAAACTACAAAACACTGCTGCAAGAAATCCAAAGGTATCTATATGAATGGAAAAACATACCATGCTCATGGACAGGTAGAGTCAACATTGTGAAAATGACAATTCTACCCAAAGCAATTTACAAATACAACACAGTCTTGATCCAAATACCAACAACATTTTTCAAAGAGTTGGAAAAACTAATCATTCACTTTATATGGAAAGGGAGGAAGCCTCAGATAAGTAAAGCACTACTGAAGAAGAAGAATAAAGTTGGAGGACACACACTACCTGACTTCAGAACCTACTATACAGCTACAGTAGTCAAAACAGCCTGGTACTGGTACAACAACAGATACATTGACCAATGGAACAGAATTGAGAACCCAGATGTCAATCCATCCACCTACGGTCACCTGATCTTCGACAGGGCCCCAAAGTCCATCAAATGGGGGAAAAGACAGTCTTTTTAACAAATGGTGCTGGCAAAACTTGGATATCCATCTGCAAAAAAATGAAACAGGACCCATACCTCATGCTGTATACAAAAACTACTTCAAAATGGATCAAAGACCTGAATATAAAGCCTAAAATTATAAAGTTCATAGAAGAAAAAATAGAACCAACACTTCAGGCCTTAATACACGGCATTAACAGGATACAAACCATAACCATCAATGCACAAACCCCAAAAGATAAGCTAGATAACTGGCATCTTCTAAAAATCAAACACCTATGCTCTTTAAAAGACGTCATCAAAAGAGTAAAAAAAGAACCTACAGACTGGGAAAAAAATTTTGGACAGTACAAGTCAGACAAAGGTCTAATCTCCATAATCTACACAAAAATCCAACACCTCTACAGCAAAAAGACAAATAATCCTATTAAAAAATGGGCAAAGGAAATGAACAGACATTTCACCAAAGAAGACATTCAAATGGCCAACAGACACATGAGGAAATGCTCGTGATCACTAGCCTTAGAGAAATGCAAATTAAAACCACAATGAGATACCATCTCACCCCAGCATTACTGGCTCGAATCAAAAACACTGGAAATAACAAATGTTGGAGGGGCTGTGGGGAGATCGGAACTCTTAAGCACTGCTAGTGGGAATGCAAAAAGATAAAACCATTTTGGAAAATGATATGTAACATCCTCAGAAAGCTAGAAATAGACATACCATTCAATCCAGCAATCCCACTCCTAGGAATATATCCTAGAGAAATAAGAGTCGTCACTCAAATAGACATATGCACACCTATGTTCATGGCAGCATTGTTCACAATAGCAAAACGATGGAAACAGCCTAGATGCCCATCAACAGAAGAATGGATAAACAAACTATGGTACATACACACAATGGAGTAATATGCAACAAGAAAGAACAATGATGAATCTGTGAAGCATCTCATAACATGGATGAAACTGGAGGACATTATGCTGAGTGAAATAAGTCAATCATAAAAGGACAAATATTGTATGAGACCTCTATTGTAAAAACCCATGAAAAAGTTCACACACAAAATGTAACAATCTTTGTTGGTTACCAGGGATGGGAGGGGTGGGGGGGGGAATACTAAATAGGCAATAGATAAGTGGTATCTTTGGTGAAGGGTGAGACAGTACACAATACAGGGGAAACTAGCACAACTTGTACAAGGAAAGTCATGGAAGCCCCATAGACACATCCAAACTCCCTGAGGGACTGAATTTCTGGGCGGAGGGCTGTGGGTACCATGGTCTCGGGGAACATCTAGCTTAACTGGCATAACACAGTTTATAAAGACAATGTTCTACATTCTACCTTGGTGAGTAGAGTCTGGGATCTTAAAAGCTTCTGAGCGGCCATCTAAGATACTCCACTGGTCTCATCCCTTTGGGAGCAAGGGAGAATGAAGAGAACAGGATACAAGGAAAAGATTAGTCTGAAGGACTAATGGTCCACAGCTACCAAGGCCTCCACCAGACTGAGTCCAGTACAGCTAGATGGTGCCCGGCTACCACCACTGACTACTCTGACCAGGATCACAACAGAGGGTTCTGGACAGAGCTGGAGAAGGAGGTAGAGCATAATTCTAACTCACAAAAAAAAGACCAGATTTACTGGCCTAATGAAGACTGGAGAAACCCCGAGAGTATGGACCCAAGACACTCTTTTAGCTCAGTGGTTCACGGTTCAGTCTGGGAGTGCACAGCCCCATAAAAGCAAATGGGTCTAATGAGGTACAGTAGTCCAGTGATAAGGGCCTGAAGGCAGACGGGGACAAGGAAGCTGGTGACAGGGAACCCAAGGTTGAATAAGGATATTGTTGATGTGTTGTGAGATCGTTAACCATTGTCATAGGGCAACATGTGTACTAACTGTTAAATGAGAAACTATTTTGTTCCGTAAGCCTTCTTCTAAAGAGAGAATAGCAGCACAATTGGAAGAGTGTAGTCGATGTCACTGAACTGTGCATGTAGAAATTTTTGCAACGGTGTATCTTTGGCCATGTATATTTTCAACAAAAAAGAAAAAGAAAAAAAAGGTCGAGAAGGGAGAGGGTTGACTTTTTGTGGGGTTGTTAACCAATGTCATAAAACAATGTCTGTACTGACTGTTTCATGAGAAACTATTTGTTCTGTAAGTACAATAAAAAAAAAACGAAGTGAGGCCTCGACTAAAATTGACTATGTTCAAATTCTGCAATGCTTATTTGCTGCAGAGCTTTGTGCAAAGTTTTTAACTTCTTAACATTTAGTTTATTCTTTTTTTTTGTATTATGGGGCTAATAATAGTACCAGCCTGGTAGATTTACTGTGAGGATTAAATAACTCAATTTTTGTAAAGTCTTTAGAATTTTGCCTGGCGTATGATAAGTTGAATAATTTCTATCGATTAATCTTGTGTACTGTAAGAACAAACATTACCGACCATGTGGGGTAATATCAACTAATGGTCAGCATTGAAAACTTAATTGAGAAATACCAGATGCAAAAGGAAGGCTGTGAAAGTTCTTTCTAAAGTTGAGAATGAAAAACGTACTTAGAAGAAGATTCAACATTTTATGATAACATTCCTCCATCTTAACATATTGAAATTTTGGGAAGGTTGTCAGACTGGTATAACTATCTTATTTTAGAAAAGTTCTAGAAATTTTCTTTTTCCTTATTCCTCTTCCTCTATCACCCTATTAAAAAAAAGCAAAGAGATGATATCTTTCTGGGGTAGATATTCTTATTCCTCTACATAGAACACATTTCTAGTCTCACATGTAGATAATCGTCAATTATAACCAGCACTCCTGAAACAGCAGAGATAGTTCCCAGGATGTCTGTGTTATTCACCATGCCGTAGTTGCAGCTAATCCAAGCTGTTGTATTGTCAAGGGCACTGCTGCTTTGCAGGGCGTAATGTTGATTTTTTTATCTCAGCAATGCTGCCTTCAGTTATTTTTGTGATCTTGATCCCCTGAATCCCCTTTGTAGAGATCCAAAACACTATTTCTTTTGTCCTGATTTTCCTTATGAGTTTAAAGTAACCTTTTGACTTTGAGTGTTTCATGCGTACATAACAAAGAATCCTGAAAACTTTCTTTGTGATCTTGTGATTGATTTGTATTCTTTGAAGGAGCTTCTTTTTTTTAACCCTTCAGTGTTGTTTTAGAAATCATATGCCTTTTTTGCGCCTAAAATAAAAAGCATCTGTCAATCCATTTCTTTAGTAATCTGGCATACCCATATGTACTCAATTTAATTATTTACAAAGACATGTTTTTTACTCAAAGCTTATGTATTATTTACATTATCTCTAGAATAATGAATTACTGAACCCAGATGAAGATATCTTACTAACCCTTCATCATTCTAAATAGTTTCAACTCCATATACACTAGGAAATATAGCACACAAAATGGGTAAGCCTGTCAGATGTGTTCTGGTGACTTTTGGTTTAGTGGGTATTTTTCTACTTTGTCTCCACATATAGTTTTCTAAGAAGTCAAAAAAGGTCTAGACCTTGTGCTATGTTTCAATAAACAGTCTTAATACATCTTACTACATGGAGAATAACATTACAAACTTCCCTTGGGCTGCTTGATACTGCCAATTGGACACACTGACCTCTTTTACAAAGAAGAAAATGAAAACATTCAGCATTCTATCTATATAACAGGATGCCTCTGATGGATTTAGTTATACAAGGTTACAGCTGTCAATTTGAAACGCCTAGTCTACCTCAGCTGGAATCACCTGTCTCATTTTCCTTCTGCAAAAAAAAAAAAAAAAATTGACTTATTCAAGACAATAGAGAAGCTTTGTTCTATACTAACCTAAAAAATAAAGTGGCAGCATATGCAAATTTTCATTTTAAGTCACTTGTTTAGCCATGCACACATGTGTGAATTATTCTGAATCTATGAATCTGAGTAAGATCATGTTATGAAGTGCTGAGAGGTAGAAAAAATGATCATTAATTTGCCTCATAGAAGTGAATATGGGTTCCTTCAGTATTTAAGATGGACAGTCACTGGTTAGGTTTTAAAATCTCTAGATAAAGATTTTAAATTCCAGAATGGGCTAATTAGAGGCATAATAATTACCCTGCAGTTAAATTTTATTCTTGATGTCTAAGAAAGTTCTTTGGCAAAAGTTCAAGGCATTTCTTCACTTGGTGTATCTCTCATCATTATAAAAATGCCCTTTCCAAAATGCTAAAATGATAAATTCTTAAAATTGTAAACCAATGAATTTGGCTAACCACAACCAATTATTAAAAAGTTTTTGTGTGCTTGTCCATAAATAATGTACTTTTTAAAACTTGGGTAATAAGACATATATACACGAAACAATTAGAGGGCAAATAATTGTATATATGTATCTTCAGATATAATGAAGTACTAATATCATGCAGTACCAATAAATGTTATGAGAAAAAATTTAAAAAAAACATGAAGTAAGAGAAGATTAAGAAAAGCACGCATGTATGGGGGCAGCAATAGGCAGGAAGTAGTTTTAAGAACTTGAGCTATGTTTAAAAATTCTGAGATGAGAGAAATCAGTGTGCATTGAGTGATGGAGCGATGTGGGACCTTAGAACTGAAAGAAGAGGATCAGACAGTCTAGCACTGCCTTGGGTGGGGTGGTGGTGGACCTGGCATACGCAGGATTCCACGTGCGGAAAGGAGAGAGCAGACTGCCAACTACTAACTGAGAGAAGCTGTGAGCACCGTCCTGTGGAACTGGTGAGTGAGGAAGCTGAAAAGTGAATAAATGGTAGATTACAGAGAATGCATACACAGAGACAGCATTAAAATTTCTTCTTGATGTCTAAGAAAAGCTTGGACCTTATTCTAAGCACAGTAGGAATCCTGTGGTAGGCTTTCAGGCAGAGGAGCTTCATAATCATATTTACTTTTTAGGAAAATTCCCTTAGATCTAATGGATAGGGGAGCAGGAAACTAATACTATAAATAGGAGATGTTACTGTAATATTTGAAGGACATGATAACAGCTTAAATTAATTAGTAAAGTTTAGTGATAGTACAGTGAGGTGTAAAAATTTTCAGAGATATTGACAGATGAGCATTGGGGGCATTGGAAAAGAGAAGACAGAGTTAGAACAGCGCCCAGGATGTGTCTTGGACAACTGAGTGGAGCATTGTGCCATTCCCTGGGTGTGATTTTTTTTAAAAGAAAAGCAATTGGGAGAGAAAAGGACAGAGATGATGAGCTCATATTTGAACATATTGAGTAGGAAGTTCTTTGGGCCATCCAAGCGTTCCTGTGCTGTGGTAGTTGGACAAACAGATACAAGGTTTAGGAGAAGAATCTAGATTCAAGTTAGAGGATTTAATTAATTCTCAAATAAATAAAATCAAATAAATATAACAAGAACATGGTGGTGGGTGAAACTTCTCAGAGAAATGAAAGAGAGAAATCAAACAAAACAATACAAAGGGAGAAACTTAAGAACTACTAACATTGAAATAGCAGGCCAAGACAGAGAACCATAAAAGAATATTGTGAGAAAAGCAAAAGGAAAACTTGTTTTAATTATAAAAATTACCATAGTAAACAAATATTTTTGTACTGCATGAAGCTAATCTACATTTTAAGAGTGTTACTACATTATGTCAACAAACAAAAACAGAGTAGTGCTCAGAGGCAGAAGTATCAAAGAAAATGAAGCTGAGAAATCACATTCATTTATTCATTCATTTGTTGATGCATTCGGGATTTTCTATTAAGCACTCATTGTGAAGTATTGGAAAAGATGTTGCAGCAAATATAAATTAAACACAGCCTGGTTTTCAGGAACTAATATGCTAAGGTAAGAAACGAAACTTGTACTTTAATGAATAATTTTCGATATAGCGGGACATGTTTACTAAGGAAGGCACAGAAAACATACTAAGGAATGTCAGAAAAAGAATACACAGTATGCCCCAGGGTCAAGAACAATGTATGTTCTCAGCAAATATATACTGAATCAATGTATGATGTCCAGCTGAGGCTTTCTGTAAGAGTTATCATTTACCATTGATAAAGGAGAATTCCTAGTATTTACATGTAGGAAAAAGGATTTAGCTAAATCTGAAGCAGGTACATATGGCAGCATCTGAAGGAACTTAATCTGAAGAATTAAGAGATCTGTGAAATGCATTTGTTTTTTAAATATTTTGAGCTTGTGTCTATATGAATCTCAAATTACTAACTAAAGAACACACCTTCTTACTGTTGTGACGGTGCAGTTTCAGTGATCAGGAGCTAAAAATACTAATGATCATAACCATTCAACAATCTGTGGTTTTCAAAACACTTTTGAATGTATTTTATATTTATTTCTCAATAATAATTGGGATGATCAGGACAGTGAATGCTACACATGAAAGCTGAGACCTGAGTGGTAAAATAGAATCTAAGCCTTTTCATTGCCCTATACCTTATGTTTAGGAATGTTCTAGGCATTTTCATAATGACATTCCCAATAAATAATTTTAAAATAATTAAAAATTCATAAGGCTTTCAAAAAGTGATCAAAAATCCTAGTAGTATTAACTGAGAAGAAACGTTTCTGGAAGAGCAAGGACAGTGTGCCTGTTGGGTTCCACGTCTCGTACATGGTGAGGGTTTCAGAATGGAATTGACTGAGATGGTCTAAACTGTGTTTCAGCACAGGTTGTATATATTAAAGAGAGGAGTCATCAAAACATGCAACAGAAATTTAAGTGATCTGAGCCTTGGCTGATCATTTGGAGGCCTAGTTCCGGCCCTAGATTCATTATCTAATCTTAAAATAGTTGGTGATTTCTTGACGGTCCTGGGGTGGTGCAAATGGTTTGTGTTCAACTACTAACCTAAAGGTTGATGGTTTGAATACATCCAGCAGTGCTGCAAATGGTGTTGGTTATTAGTCTATAAACAAAACCAAATCCACTGTCATCAAGTTGATTTGACTTATAACCACCCCATGTGTTAGAGATTAGAACTGCTCCATAGGGCTTTCTTGGTGGTAATCTTTACAGAAGTAGATTGCCCAGCCTTTCTTTTGTGGCACTGCTGGGTAGGTTTGAACCACCAATCTTTAGGCTTGTAGTCGAGAGCAAACCACTTGTGCCACCCAGGGACCTTTCTAGTCTATAAGGTATTATAATATGTTCTGTAGGTATGTCAAGGGGATTGATGGGGAAATGATTATAAAGTAAGCCGACCTCGTTGGAAGACATTTCTAATCCATGAAAAGATCTGCATAGTGTTTATATACTATCAACAGTCTGTGAAGTCTTATTCAATTCCAGCAATTTTAGCATGCTACATAAAAGTATATCATACCACCTTAAAATTAATAATTAAGCATCCAAAGATCTACTTTTTATTTATAACAATTCTCAAAAGAGCATTAAATATATGAATAATTAGCATTTAATATATGAAGAATGTCCATTAACTTAAAAAAAGAAATTGCTGTTGAGTTGATTCCAACTCATAACAACCCTATAGGGTTTCCAAGGAGCAGCTGGTGGATTAAAACTACCAACCTTTTGGTTAGCAGCCAAGCTCTTAACCACTGCACCACCAGGGCTCTTCTTAACTTCGGTGTCTAAATTTCAAAACAGCCTAATACACAATTGCTTTTGAGTAAAATAGTTTTGTGTTATCTCCTTATAATAGAATAAAAAAAATAATAAACTTACTTAAATTTCTAACGGACACCCTCAAATATACTCAAAAAACTTTAATTTTTTTTTGCATTTTTTTCTTCATTCTTTTTTTTGAATACTATTTTATTGTTTTTTCAGCGAAGGTCTACACAGCAGTTCAGGTTTCCATTCAACAATTTCTACACAAGTTGTTCACTGACATTGGTTACATACTTCACAATGTGTGAACATTCTCACGTTTCCATTCTGGCTGTTCAGTGTGTGGATCTTTTATAAGCTACTTAATATACGGCAGTACTTGTATTTTATAGCTTGCTCAATGTTAATTTGCTAAGATTATGTATATTGTGATTTCTAAATACCTGCCTTGGATATATATGTTATAATCAAATTTAGTTTCCCTAATAAAAAATAAAAAAAGGAGCCCTGGCGGTGAGTGGTTAAGTGCTTGACTGCTAACCACAAGATCAGAGGTACAAACCCATCAGCTGCTCCACGGAAGAAAGATGTGGCAGTCTGCTTCCATAAAGATTACTGCCTTGGAAACCCTATGGGGCAGCTCTACCCTGTGCTGTAGGTCGCTATGAATCAGAATCAACTCAACGGCACACAACAATAAAACGTGATATAGTTTCCCCCTTTGGTTGTTTGATAAGGAATACAACAAGAAATGTATGAAGTGGCTTTCAGATAGGCCCTCTGCTAGCTCCGTTGATTACTAAATGTCTTCAATGAATACCTGAAAATGGAATGACTGGATACATTGGTTTCTAGCAAACTTCTACTACTCTTCTTTAACTTTAGCCAATTTTAGCTTTCTTTCTTAAATTTAGTGCCTTTGCCTAAAGCATATAAAGTAAAATCACTTCCAACTCTTTAGCTAAAAAACATCCCTGCCCAGTAAGTCAGAGGGGCATGTTATTTACATTTTATGTGTGCGCAGTGGGGACATCCAGTTCTGAGTTACTCTTGGCTAGAAAGCACTATCGGTTTGTTTTTAACAACCATATTCAAAATCATTATTGATGTTTTTGAAATTTTTAATTGGGCTAGGAATCTATGGATGTTTAGGAGAAACAAAAGCAGGAATTTTTTTTTTTTCCTTTCTGTCACTGGAACAAATACAGGAACAAACACTCATAGACATATAAACATTCACCTACAAGTGTCTTATGAATGACAAGCCATGCTGAAAGCTTCATTTTCATATATGCTTATGTTTATGTGTATTGTATAAACATATATATGATTTTGCACCTGTGTGTTTATATATGTATATATATGCATGGATTTGAATATGCATATATGTTTGTTGTTAGTTGTCATTGAGTCAGCTCTGACTCACGGCAACCATACATATAACAGAACAAAACCTTGCCCAGTCCTGTACCATCTTCATGATCGTTGATATGTTTGAGTCCATTCTTGTGGCTATTATATGTGTATATACATGTATGTAAGTATATTTACATATATATATTCTATATACAAAAGTTATCAGCAAGAAAATAAAAGGCATATAGGAAAATTGACAACTACTTTGATTTTCCCAAAAATTACTTGCTGTCTGGCTGAAAATAAAAAGGGTTTGCAGGAGGCAAATCTGGGGGAACAGCCTGTAGCTTTCTAAGCTTTCAATCAAAGCAATACCACCAACCAATGCCCACTGCACTGACTTTCTGAATTTAGAAAGAACATTTTGCATTCTCATAGCAGTGGGGTCATAGATCAATCTTAACCTTGGGCTTTTCAGGGCTCCATCAACAAAGCTGTTCATAACGAAATCATTGGTACTTAGAAATGAAGTACATTACACTAGAGGTTTCTAGGTCAAGTCCCAGTGGTTTACAAAAGGGATTAAATCACATCACAGCAGCGTGGAACTATTGTGAAGTTCAGTTAATTTGAGAACAATATATTATATGTCTGTTCTGATCCATTTTGATTTCTTTCCACGTGCATCATAGTATGAAATGCCTACCAAAATAGCACAAATGGGTTCTAACAGATACTGGGGTAGTAATTTAATTAGACACTTTAGTAGAAAACAAGCAATCCTTTCCTAAATTAAACTGTTAATTTTCCAGGCCGACTTCTTGAAAATTTTCTGAATGTTTGTATATGCAGGAAAATAGATTGAAAATTAATTTTTGTGGCATTAACCAAAAGGTGAGATGACATGCTACCTTCTGAAAATGAATATACAACTTTTTTACTGAACTGGAATCAACTTGACGGCAACGGGTTAGGTTTGGGTTCTTGGTTTACATGTTTAGATAAGGATAGAGAATGTGAGCTCCCAGAGCATTGAAATCAATGCAAGCTAAGGACAAAAAGATTTACTGTAACTTGAGATTTTATAGAACAAAAATAGCTGAAATACATATTTCCTTTGCAGCATTTGACACTAGAATTTATTTAATTAATATTTTGCTTAATGTCTGCCTTCTATGTTGGAATGGTAATTCATGATGGTACAAAATGTGTTTAACTTACAACTATATCCCTAGGACCTAATATGGTGCCAGGTCTGTATTAGGCTCTCAATAAATATGGTCCCACCTCTCCATTGGCCCTGCATTGCACAAGTTTGCCCTTCTCTCTTACTTCTGAATGTTTGCTATTCCCACCGTGATTGAACACCCTGCTGGAGGTGATGGAACCAAAACCAACAGCAACTGCCCAACTTTGACTACTTAACTACTCTTAAGCCAACCTTACTCAGTTTTTTCCCTCCTATTTCTTATCACTGTGATACAAAATTCAGACAAAGTCTCTCAAATTCTGCCACTCAAAGCTTTTGATTCTAAATTCTACTTCAGGTCAGAAACTTGAGTGATCTTTTTTCAGTGTGAAATCTGTGGTAGCAAATGAATGGAGGGTGAGTTAAACATTCCAGTTTATGCTTTGCTTCTCCTGCCCTGGAATGCGTATTTACATATTTCCTGGTTTATGTTTACTCCAGTTAATTGTAAACATCCCAGATTAATTTGTCCTTATCAAACAATACTTTCATATATGTAGGGTCTTAGCATTATTTCCTGAAAGTTGTAAGGCCTTCTCTGATTATATAAAACAGGAAAAAGCTTTTAATATTGTCACACAAGCAATAAAATTACAAATAAATACATATCTAAGTCAACAAGAGTGTCACAAAAGCTACACATGGATGCCAGTAAGATCTCCAAAGGCCGAGAAGATTTATCAGATAGGAAGACTGGCTGGTAGGCTTAATTCACCTTTCAATGCCCTAGCCTGATTATGTTTAGTTTTACTAAATAATGGAAATGATGCTACGCATTTTGTGAACTCTAGAAATTTTCTGAAATAAGAGACAATGCAAACAGATTTCTGCTCTGGTAATGGCTGTCTACATTATTCAGACCACTTCTTATTCACTGATAATAGCTTAAACCACAATATGGAACATATTTTTAATTCATCTTAGAAATGAAGGTGATTTGAAAACATAATAAGAAATCACCAGGATAATACTAAAAGGAAAATTGGAACACTAAGAAGTGAACAAGCATTAAAGCTGTTTTTACCAGGATGGCATTTGCATATCCTAGCTAATTTGAACTTTTCTTCTAAGAATCTTGTAGGCAAGATGAATAAAAGTTAAACCCAATGCGTATATAAGGTAAAATCTAATAAAGAACCCTAACACAGCTGGGATCCCAAAAGGCTAAATCCTCATGGTGAGATACCAGAAATAAATAAATAGCCAATATATAGTCTTAAACCTTAAACACAGATTAGGCGGTTTTGAACTAGTGATACCTTAAACCACATAGCAAATGCAAATTCTCTCTAGAGGAAGATACCTCAAATTCTTCAATATTTTTTTTTTTTTTTCACAAGCAATGAGCTGACACTATTAAAGACAACTAGGCACAATAACACATGGCAGCATGGATGAAAATGAACAAACAGACAACAGAAAGAGATCCAAAAATGTTCTAGATATTGTCATTACCAGAAACAACCTATAAGAATATTTTGCTTACCAGGTTTATAGAAAGAAAATATAAACATAATAATATCTACAGTAAATTTTAAACAGGAAATCTAGCAAAAAACAAATACAGCTTTCATAGTGAAAACATAATAATCAAAATTAAGAACTCAGTGGATAAGTTAAACAGTAAACTCCTGGGTGATGGAAACGGTTAACATGCTTGGCTGCTAACTGAAATGTTTGCAGCTTGATTTCACGAGAGACACGTCATAAGAAAGATCTTGCAATCTACTTCTGACAAATTAGCTATTGAAAACCCTATGGCACACAGGTTTACTCTGACATACATGGGGTTGCCATGAATTAGAGTCTAATTGAAGGCAATTATTTTTTTCTTATAGATAGAGAAAAAAGTAGAGATACAGATATATAAAAGAGTATTGATCCACAATGAGGGAGAAGTATAAAGGAAAAAAAAAGGACATAGAAAAGGCATAAAGCATATATTTTAAAGGTTTAATATAAGTTGAATAAGAGTCCTAGAAAGAAAATAAGAATTGGGCACTATCTGAAGCTTGAGAATATTCCATAAATAATAAAATATTCCTGTTCACATATTGAAAATTCCAAAATGGATGTCAGAAGAGACTCTGAAACTGACTCTTGAACATAGTGTAGCTGAAGTGAATAGAAAAAATGATGAAGTAAAAAGAGCTGAACAGAAGATTTCAAAGGGTAGCTCAAGAAGACAAAGTATTATAATGAAATGTGCAAAGACTTGGATTTCGAAAACCAAAAGAGAAGAACATGCTTGGCATTTCTCAAGCTGAAAGAACTGAAAACAAAATTCAAACCTCAAGTTGCAATACTGAAGGATTATATGGGCAAGATATTGAACGATGCAGGAAACATCAAAAGAAGATGGAAGTGATACAGGGAGTCACTGTACCAAAAAGTATTGGTCTACATTCAAATCTTTCAGGAGGTAGCATATGATCAAGAACCAACGGCATTGAAGGAAGAAGTCCAATTTGCACTGAAGGCATTGACAAAAAACAAGGTTCCAGGAATTGACTGACTACCAAATGAGATGTTTCAATAAACAGATGGAATGCTGGAAGGGCTCACTCCTCTATGCCAAGAAAATTGGAAAATACCTAGATGGGTAACCAACTGGAAGAGATTAATATTTGTGCCCATTCCAAAGAAAGGTGATCCAATGGAATGTGAAAATTCTCAAACATTATCATTATATAACACAAAAGTAAAGTTTTGCTGAAGATAATTCAAAAACGGTTGCAGCAGTACTTCAACAGGGAATTCAGAAGAAGACGTGGAATGAGGGATATCATTGCTTATGTCAGATGGATCTGGGCTGAAAGCAGAGAATACTAGAAAAATGTTTACCTGTGTTTTATTGACTTTGCAAAGGCATTTGACTGTGTGGATCATAACAAATTATGTATAACATTTCAAAGAATGGGTATTTCAGGACACTGAATTGTGCTCATGAGGAAGCTGTACATAGACCAGGAGGCAGTTTTTCAAACAGAAGGGGATCATGCGTGGCTTAAAATCAGGAAGGGTGTGTATCAGGGTTGTACCCTTTCACCATACTTATTCAATCTGTATGCTGAGCAAGTAATCCGAGGAGCTGGACTACATAAAGAAGAACATGACATCAGGATTGGAGGAAGACTCATTAACAACCTGTGATATGCAGATGACACAACCTTGCTTGCTGAAAGCAAAGAGGACTTGAAGCACTTACTGATGAAGATCAAAGAACACAGCCTTCAGTGTGGATTACACCTCAACATAAAGAAAACAAAAATCCTCACGACTGGACCAATAAACAACATCATGATAAATGGAGAAAATACTGAAGTTGTCCAATATTGTATTTTACTTGGATCCACAATCAATGCCCAGGGAAGCAGCAGTCAAGAAATCAAAGGATGTATTGCATTGGGCAAATCTCCTGCAAAAGACCTCTTTTAAAAAAAGACCTCTTTAAAAGGCAAAGATGTCACTTTGAGGACTAAGCCGACCCAAGCCATGTTATTTTCAATTGCCTTATATGCATGCGAAAACTGAACAGTGAATTAATTACAAGCTGGATAAATATAAAGAATTCCATTCACATCCGGATACATCATAATTAAACTGTAAAAAAGTCAAAGATAAAGCTCACATTTTAAAACAACTAGAAAAAATAACAGATCATATTTAAAGGAGCAAAAACGGAAGGAAAAAAATACACCAACAAACCGGTGGACTGATTCCTTCAATGTGTTAAAAGAAAATAATTATTAATCTAGAATTCTATACCAAGTAAAATTATCTGTTAAAGGTGATGGTAAAAAATAGACATTTTAGACAAACAAAAAGTGGGAGAGTTTGCCTCAACAGGTCCACACTGGAAATTCTTTACAATATACTTCAAGCAGAAGACAAAATACACCAGTATGGAAAATATGATGTGCAATAAGGAATAGAATAATCAAAGTGGTAAACATATGGATACAATTAATGAATACTGGCATATAAAACTTTAAAAATGATAACTTTATGAGCTTTCAAAAATAAATGAAAATAATTGCAAGTAGGCTGAGGGTAGAGAAATAACCAAAAAAAAAAAAAAAAGAAAGAAAGAAAGAAACCTGTTGTCACTGAGTAGATTCTGACTCACAGCGATCCTATAGGACAAAGTAGAACTGCCCCATAGGGTTTCCAAGGAGCTGTTGGTGGACTGAAACTGCCAACCTTTTGGTTAGCAGCTGAGCTCTTTACCACTGCACCACCAGGGCTCCAGAGAATTTAACCAAAAAACAAACCTGCTGCTGTCGAGTCGACTCTGACTCATAGCAACCCTAAGAACTGCCCCATAGGGTTTCCAAGGAGCACCTGGTGGATTTGAACTGCCTACCTTTTGGTTACCAGCTGAACTCTTCACCACTACACCACCAGGGTTCCCAGAGAGTTTAAGGGAGGGTCAAATGATTCAAATTAGGCAGTATTGTGCAGGAGAAAAATAAAAGTATCACCTTCTATCCACATTAGACTATGTAACATAATGTAAACTTCCAATCTATTGATTTATTTAAACTTTGTTATGAGACTGCAATAGGTATATTTAAAAGTAATGCATAACATATTTAAAAGTGCTTTAGGAAGTACTTGATTAGATGCATGTATTTTAGTCCTTTTTTTTTCAAATGTCTAACTTATTTTGTCTTAGGCAAAACTTCCATATCACTGATAATTAGATGAAAATCTGTGAAATAAATTAAATTATTTGGATTTCAATCCAAATCAAAATACACTTACTGGACACCTATAGTCTTTTTAAGTGTCTCAATATATTATGTATTAAAAAATATTTTCCTATTAAAATGAGCTTCATTGGAAGAGTTTAAATATTTGGATAAGAAGGATGTGGTTATGCCAATTATCCACAAAATAAAGTTCTGCCCAAGTGGAAAGAATTGCAATAGTTAGAGTAGCACACAATCATCTAAATAAAAAAGTATGCCTATTATTAAGTGGGATTGCATCTTAAACTCTTAACTATGACCCTGACTTCTTCCTATGCATAACAACAACAACAACAACAAAACAGTTGCATTTGAGTGGATTCTGACTCATGGTGGCCCCATATATGTCAGAATAGAACGGTGTGGTTTTTCAGTGGCTGATTATTCAGAAATAGATCACTAAGACGTTCTTCTGAGGTGCCTCTGAGTGGACTTGACCCTCCAACCTTTTGGTTAGCAGATGAGGGTGTTAACCATTTACACCACCCAGGGACTTCTAACCAAACAGGAAGTTCTTTAAAACATTAAGCAGAAGTGACACACGTATATTACAAAACAACCACAAATGCCTGTATCAGTTAGCCATGGCTACAAAACTTCTGTGTAAGAATTGTGATTGTTGGTTGCTGTTGAGTCAATTCCCTCTCATAATGACCCCATGTGTGTGCAGAGTAGAAATGCTCATGGGATTTTCAAGGCTGTGACTTTTCAGAAGATCACCAGGCCTGTCTTCAGAGGCACCTCTGGGTGGCTTCGTACTGCCAACCTTTCATTTAGCACTCTAGCACTTAACTGTTTGTGCCACCCAGGGACTTCAAAATTCAGGAGCTTAAAGCAATTATTTATTTTAACATATCAGTGGCTCAATTAGACAATTCTGCTAGTCTATTCTGGGCTCTGTCACACATCTGTAGCTAGCTGGATCACAGTCTAGACTGGGCTGACTAGAAATGGATCTGGCCAATGAGTGTCTCTTCTCCCGGAACCACTGGGCTAACTCGGACATGGTCCATTAATGGCAATGGCAGAAGCATAAGAGTGTAAACCAGTTATACAAGTATGTTCTAAGCCTCTGCTTGTGTCAAATCTGCTACTATCTTGAAAGACTCTGTGGGAAATGAGATTTGAGAATTTTCCACTGTTGCCTTCAAAAGTTCTTGTTTGTCATAGTGCTCCCTCCTTCCCTCTTGCCCCTAAATATTCCTCTTCATCTCACATTGATAAAATCCAGATTGCCCAAACAAAGGTTGCTAATCCACCAGAATAATACCTCTATTTCTAACAAAGTCCAGACTGCCCAAACAATGGCTGCTCATCCCCAATACAAACCCCTTATTCCCAATAGAGTCCAGACTGCCCAAACAATAGCTGCTAATCCACAAGAACAATCCATCAATTTTCTTTTCCTTTCCAAAATTAGCTGTATTTTGGCTGACCCTCCTGCTAAGTGTACCTGCCCTTTGATTGATCCTCTCATGTTAAAGCTCCATAAAACTTTCAACCTCCTTCCCAGGGTTAGAATGCTCTGAAGGAAAATTCTCAGGCCTGGCAATTTTGAATTAAGGTTTATGCTAACAATGCCCTGGTTGAATTTCTTCCACACATCACATTGGAAAAGCAAGTCATGTGGCCAAACTCAAATTCTAGGGGCGTGGAAAGCTACTCAGACTGTTGATGAGAGGAAATGCCGAGTTACATGGCAAAGGGTGCAGAGATATAGGGAAGGTGGAAAAACAAGGTATATAGTTAGTTGCTCTGTTAAACCATTAGGTTTGGCTTGGGGACAAGGTTTTAAAGACTTATAAACAGTTAGAGGTATGTCCACAGTTTTGCTTCTACTGAATTCCTCATCATTATATCTGTTTCCTAGTATTTCCTGACCAAACACCATCTGCCTTAAAAAAAAAGAAAAACGTACGGCCAGTTTCTTTTAAATTACCTTGTAATTATATTCTTATCTTGTATTTAATATCAAACCTCAACACAAACAAGATGCAGCATCTAAATGAAAAACATCAGTGCTTTAACTAATTTAAGTTTTGGCAGACACGCTAATAAAAATAGATAAACAAACGAAACTGAGGCTATTAGAAAGAAAAATAAGTTTAGAGATTAGAGAAGCTGGCCGAATAATAAAGAACAGGAAGTATCTGTCATTTAAAGTAGATGTTTTTCTTATGGTTGACACATTAGTTACCACAAGACATTTCATTATCTGAGCACAATGCAGGAAGAAAGAGCAAAGTGAGCTTCAAAATGTCACTGTGACATAAAAGGGGCCCAAAACAAAAAACCAAACCCACTGCCGTCAAGTCGATTTCCAACTCATAGCAACCCTATAGGACAAAGTAGAACTGCTCCATAGAGTTTCCAAACAGTGCCTGGTGGATTTGAACTGCTGACCTTTTGCTTAGCAGCCATACCTCTTAACCACTAGGTCACCAGAGTTTCCCACAAAGGTCAAATAAAGAGATGCAAAGCTTTCCTTTTCCTGTAGTTACTCAGAATTGTTTTTCTTGTGAGGCGAGAGCATTTTTTGCCTCATTCTCTCCTCCTTTATGTTCACCTCAGGCCCTTTGATATATTCCCGAGAGCTCCTTTATTCTCTGAAATAAAATAAATCTATGCACATGTTTTGTAATTTCTTTAACCTTGAAGTTATTTAAATGATTTTTATCTTCTTAAAGATACAATGCACAGGAAAAAACAAAATCTTTAGAAAGCGAATCTAACAGACACCTAAATATCTCTCTACCCTCATCTACACGGTTTCTGTTTGTATTGTATTTGAGTGCCTAAACCCATTGCAGTCGAGGTGATTCCGACTCATAGTGACCCTATAGGACATAGCAGAGCTGCCCCACAGGGTTTCCAAGGAGCGGATGGTGGATTCGAACTGGGACCTTTTGGTTGACAGGTGTATCATTTAAACATTGCATCACCAGGGCTCCATTTGTGTGCCTAGATCTTGATAAATTGTTATACCTTAGGTTTTTAATGGAAACCTTGGTGGCATAGTGGTTAAGAGCTACAGCTTCTAACCAAAAGGCTGGCAATTCAAATCCACCAGGCACTGCTTGGGAACTCTATGGGGCAGTTCTACTCTGTCCTATGGGCTCACTATGAGTCGGAATTGACTCGAAAGCAACAGGTTTTTTATTATTATTATTTTATGTTTTTAATATGAAGAATGATTAGATTGACCTCTATTTCCAACAGAATGGCAGCCTAAATGTCCTGAAAAATCTCCCATTACCAAATACTGAGCAATACTTGGATAAAATAATAAACACTGTTTAACTCTTTAAATGAATAGATGATCCCAGAGAATTAGGGGAAATTTCAGGGTGACTCACACTGAGATGTAAAGTGACAATGAGGTTTAAACTGCCATATAGGATGTCTGCGTCTCCACCAGCACAAACATCACTGCCTGAAAAAACTACCTTAGTAAAGGTGCGTTGGAAAAAAATGAAATCAATTGCCAATTAAAAAACAAACAAACAACAAAAAATGACACTTGACTGCCTGCCTTTGAATTTGGATGGGAAAAAAATGTGTCTTCCAGAAATCATAATAAAAGTTTTATCTTAACAGGATTACGGATTCAAATGCATAGTATTAAAATGTTGCAGAGAGACTAAAGCCAAGAAAAGAATTTAGGAGGGGACACAGTTTGATGTTGAAGCACGTGTTTCTATTCTACGCTAACTGTGAGTCAGAATCAACTCAAGGACAACAGGTTCCACAATACAAATAACTCATAGCACCTCATTTTCAGTCCACCACCGCCACCCCCCCTCCCAGACTTAGACACTCTGTTGGGCTGTAATCCACTCCCCTGCCCGCCAGAGACTTTTCTTCTCTTTCTTCCCAATGGAAGCATTTTGCAAATGTTCAGTGAGTTTAGGAGAGGTGCATGAAAACTCATCGTGAACAAGCCTCTCCAATAATGGGTGTCGCTGCAGCAAGAAAAGGCAGCGCTTTATTACCTCATACGTTTCGGTATCTGCAGGTCTTTTCTCTGAGTACTTTGAGCTTCTTCAAAGAATTGTCCAAATACCTGATACTTTCTGGAAATGGTGAAGGGGTGGACAGCTGGGGACCGCATGGCCTATATGTAAACTTAACCACATTATCCCCCAGTGTCAGCCCTGGGCCTCATCCTACCCTCTGTGACTGCTGCTCCACAGTCCACAAATCCTCCAGTTTAATTGCTCCAGGGAAAAATGTCTGGTCTCCTGCAGGGCAAGGGAAGGAGTTGCATGGACTTGGGAGAGAACTTTCCAATATTCTCCATATTTTTCTATCCCAAGCCTCATCCTAGTCTTCAGTGCTTCCTGAGACTCTCTGGGGCTCTAGGATAAATAGAATTGTTCTCATCCTAATCCCTTTCAGGGAGTATTTAGCCTAGGTTGTGGTAGGTAGTTGCATTACCACTTTACTGTCTGTTTTCTATCTGTCCAGAATTGGTTGATATCTCTTGTCCACTGTTTTGTCATTCTCTTAGTCCATTGTGTTTATAACTTTTTTTTGTTTATAACTCTTTACTTTCTTCATTTTAATTGTTCAAGCGAGAGTGAAGATAAATATATATAACCAACCCACTATGATAAACTATGGACTCACTGGACTCAAACACACCAATAATCATGAAGATGCTGTATGACTGGGCACCGTTTTGTTCCGTTAAACATAAGGTTGCCGTGAGTCAGAGCTGACTTTTTGGCAATTAACAAAATCAACATGATAAACTAAATCTAAGTTCTTAAACTTTCTCTTTCATTCACTTTTATTTCACTTTTATTACAGCATGTAACATGGCAGGAGATGACGGGGCAGGAAGAGTGACATTGTACCCTGAAGTTCTCACCTGCCTGGAGAAACATCCTCAGTGGATAAGCAGTCAGCATGGATGGTAGCAATATGCGCCTAAAGGTTGTTTTTGCTGGTGGTGGGACTGTGCAAGGGGCCTAAGGACACTCCCTTCACCTTACATTTTAAAAAACACTCCACCGAGTGATATTTCTTCATGATACCATATACAGTATGAAAAAGAGATAAAACGGGCCCTATGTTATCACATGAAAACCCTGCTGGTGCAGTGGTTAAGAGCTACTGCTTCTAACCAAAAGGTCAGCAGTTTGAATTCACCAGGCGCTCCTTGGAAACCCTGTGGGGCAGTTCTAGTCTGTCCTTTAGGGTCACTATGAGTTGGAATCAACTCGACAACAATGGTTTTGGTTTTTGGATATTATTACATAAAGGAATCAAGAATTTGAATTAACATTTTCAATAAAAACTTGAAAATGTCTCAAATGGAAAATAAAAATTCTAAAATGATTAAAAAAAAAAAAAGAAGCTCGAAGAAAAAAAATTAACTTCAGAATTCAGTTTTCCAGAAAAACTCAAAACAATTGGGACCTGAGATGACATAGATAACTAGTTTAACAAATCAAATTTTTTTACTGAGTTCTAGATAAAATTAATGTAAGATATGTGTTGTCACAATTTTTTAATTTCAAAAACGCATTTTAAAAATCCTTAAGGATTCTAGAAACAGAAGAAGATATGTTGCTCATTAAAATTAGCGAAAAGTAGACTGGCTTTAGAATTCAAATGTAAAATCCAGACTCAATGATGTTATGTGACAAACAGGATACAGAATTGATTAGTAATATGATCCTAAATAGGTAAAATAAAAATTTGGGAAAAAAAGAACATTGGAAGAAATTATGTCAAAATATGAATAATGGATGTCTTTGCATAGTGAGAATCATATTAAGCTACATTCTGATATTTTATGATTTTTTTGCTACTTTACAAATGTTTTAGAATAGTAATAAATTACATTAATAATTAGAAAAAGTAAGGTTAAAAAGAAAAGAAAGAGAGAAAGATCATTTTTTCCCACTGACATTCTTCTATGTCAAATTAGGGTCATAAAATTCTGAAGCAGTTTCCTGAATTCACTCATTCTTAAACTCTGGCTATAGGTTAAAGACTTGAGTAAGCCTGTATTAGGTGAATTAATCTCATATTAGGCAAATTTCAAAATTTTACCATAAGCTTCCTACAGTCCTAAAACTTAAAAAAAAAAAAAAACAACTTTGACATATTTTGGAGTCATCAGAGCAACTTTGGACAGAAAGCACTATTATTCTTGAAAACAAAACTTGAAATTTCTGCAGGTGCAAAGATTTGTCTAAACAAAGCAGCCCGCCCAGGCATAAATCATCCAGCTGCTCAAGGTTCAGTATGTGTAGTTCTGCTGGAGTTAGAGTGGTGATAAAGACCATCTCTGTGACATTGCTTTTTTTTTTTTTGATCGGGGGAGGAAGGCTTGTGTGAAAATCGTATACTGTATTTTATGTATGATATTACTTTATTTCATATATGATACAATGAAACTATAGATGTAATAAAAGGCTGCAGTCTTACAAGGTGGAGGTTGCCAACTTTCAGCTGAAGGACCAAATGCAGTTCATATGCATGTTTTGTTTGGCTTACATAATTTTTCAAATGGTTTTGTGGCCAAAACTTAAAAATCAAGAGTCTGCACCTAACGTAGTCTGGGTTTGGAAGCTTCTCTTGAAAATCCAGAAGGTCTGGAAACGCTGGCAGCAGCCTGCTAGAGGTAATTTCTGCTGCTGTCCTTTAATGTAAGTTTGTGAACCCCAAATTTGCAAACACCTACCTCACTCGTTTTATGTAAACTGACTGGCCCTGGTAGGCAGCTGAATTGGTGACTCCTGTTCTAAATGATCATGTTAATTCCAGTTGACATCTATAATTATTCTGTGAAATCTGGTGACTCCTAGAGGCTACCTATAGTGGTGTTTAAGAGAAGAATTTTTGCTGGCTTTTGAGTCAGACATCCTGGATTATCAGTTAGAATGACTTTGTCTGCAGCTCAAATCACTTAAACAAAGCTAAATAAATTTTCCTTCAAAGCAAGAAAGCTTGAGGTGGACCAGCTCCAAGGTTGGTCAATTCGGAAGCTTAATGATGTCATTAGAGAGCTAGAAACTTTCTATCTTTCTGCTCTACAGTCCTCAGAGAACTGGCCTTGTCCTCACACTAGCTCCCCACAAGGATACAAAATGACAGCCGCAGTAGACACTACAATATACAGCAGAAGAAAAGGGCAAGCTTTCTCTTTGGTCCTCTTTAAAATGTAAGAAAATCCTCTAGAATCACTCCCAAGCTGATCTCACTTCATATAACGTTGACCAGAATTCCGCCACATGTCCAACACTAAACCAAACATAAAAGGAGCCCAAATGACACAAATGGTTAAGGGCTAGGCTGCTAACTGAAAAGCTGCTGCTTCAAACCTACCCAGTAGCTCAGTGGGAGAAACACCTGGCAATCTACTTCAGTAAAGATTACAGCCAAGAAAACCCTATCGTACAGTTCTACTCTATCACATAAGGTGGCTGAGTTGAAACAACTATCATACCTAACAACAACAGCAAACCAATACAGGCAAGGGAAGTGGGTTAACTATGACAGGCTTTGAAGATTCAATATCAAATTAAAAGATTGCCTTCCTTTAGCATGTGGTATATAGTACTGGGAAAAAGAGGAATTGATTTTAGACAGGTATCTAACAGTAAGGAGCCTTGGTGGTGCAGTGATTAATTGTTCAACTGCTAACCAAGAGGTTGGCAGTTAGAATTCACCAGCCCCTCTGTGGAAGAAAGATTTAGCAGTCTGCTTCTGTAAAGTTTACAGCCTTAGAAACCCTATTGGGCAGTAGTACTCTTTCCTATAGTGTTGCTATGAGTCAAATCAACTCAATGGCACACAACAACAACAACTAACAGTGTATGCTACAGATCGAAAGCAGTTTTCTAGCTTTGTAATGACCTTGGGTATATCACTTTCCTAATTTAAAGTTATTCATCTGTAAATTGGGGATAACAATACCCATTTCATAGAGCCACCAAAAATATTAGATGCTCTATCAGATATGAAAGGATAGGTATTCTATATGTGTTTGTCTTTTTTTTCAAAATGTCAGAATTCTTATATTTCTGAAAATGGAGAACTGTAAAAATACAAATCACAAAGATTTAGAAATTTAAAATAAAATAAAGCTGATTAAAAATTTTTTCAAAACTTTTGGAACATCCTGTTTTAAATAAAGGTTTACCTGAGGACTTATCCCTGGAGTCCCTGGGTGGTACAAATGTTAATGCACACAGCTGCTAACTGGAAGTTCTAGTCCATCCAGAGGAACCTTGGAAGAAAGTCCTGGCAATCTACTTCCAACAAATCAGCCACTGAAAACCCCATGGAACACAGATCTACTCTGATATGCACGTTATTGCCATGAGTTGGAATCTACTAGACAATATGTTTTTTCCCCATAAAAAATTTATATATACATTGTTATGTGATTCTAATCACTCTCCCCGTACTGTGACAGCACACTCTTCTTTTCTACCCCTGATTCCCCATGTCCATTCAACCAGCTCCTAACCCTCTCTGCCTTCCCATCTAACCTCCGGACAGAAGCTACCCGTTTAATCTCTTGTATCTACTTGAACTAAGAGGCACACTCCTCACAATCCTGTCTAATCCTTGTCTGAAGAGTTGGCCTCGGAAATTGTTTTAGTTCTGGGCTGATTAGAGAAACCAGGGGCCATGTTGCTGGGGTTCCTCCAGTCTCAGTCAGACCATTAAGTCTGGTCTTCTTACTAGAATTTGAGTTCTGCACCCTACCTTTCTCTGGCTCCGTCAGGGACTCTCTGTTGTGTTCCCTGTCAGGGCGGTCATTGGCGGTAGCCAGGCACCATCTTGTTCTACTGGTCTCAGGCTGATGAAGTCTGGTTTATGTGGCCCTTTCTGTCTCTTGGGATAATACTTTCCTTGTGTCTTTAGTGTTCTTCATTCTCCTTTACTCCAGGTGGTTGAGACCAACTGATGCATCTTAGATGGCTGCTTGCAAGGTTTTAAGACCCCAGACACCACTCACCAAAGTGGGATGTAGAACATTTTCTTAATAAGCTTTGTTATGCCAATTGACCTAGATGTCTCTTGAAAGCATGGTCCCCAGACCCCTACCCCTGCTACTGTGTCCCTCATAGTGTTTGATTGTATTCAGGAAACTTCTTAGCTTTGGTTTAGTCCAGTTGGACAATAGATTTTTTATCTTATCTCCACTCAATTTTCTCAGTGAAGGAAAATGCCTGTTCATAATTTGAAAGGAGATGATTATCTGTTTATTGAGCTTCACTCTTTCTCTACAGTCTCTATTATTAAATAGAGAAATGAACAAAGACATTACATTATTGGCACAGTTGAAGTTTGTCTCATTTCAGTGTATACCTCTTTTTTCCCTCAGCTCTTAGATAAATGAGAATACTTGGTTATTTGATGTGCTACCAGAGAAGATACTTTGTGGCAAAGTACAATATAAAGCAGGTGCTACAACATGCTCTACTGGGCAGAATGACAAGTGATGGCTTCCCCAGAGTCATAGCAAAAGACAGATTTAGTAAGTCTTGCTCTATGATGGAGAATCCACACACCAGATTATATCCTGCCTGTTGAAGTGAGAGTATTTGCATTTGCACTCCCGGGAGAGTTTTCGTCAAGTGACAGAAGTGAGTAAAACTCTGAAGTCTGCATACAATACAGTCACACCTTGATGGTTGCTATCAAGAGGACTACAAAATCAAATTAAGACTTCAGAAAAACATCAGATGTAAGCATCCAAATCCCTCTAGTTTGCAGGACATTACTCTTCTTCCCTAGAGAAACAAGTATAGACATCATGCAAGGTGATCCAAATATTAACTGGACATTCTAGCAGGTTCCAAATGTTCTTTGCATTTACACTTTTGCAGAATTATGCTCCTTGGAGATCATCTATCAACTGGTATCACTTGCTGACACTTTTGGTCACATGTGGCCTTAATGATGACAGAATACTCATATCAGGTCTTGAAAATAGAACAAAACCAACCCCAAAGGCTTAGACTTCTACTTAATCAAGCGTGTTTCAACAGATGAAAAAGAGAAAGAAAGAAGGAAGGAAAGGAAAAAAGAAAGGAAAGAAGGAAAAGAAGAAAGGAAGAAAGGAAAGAAAGAAGGAGGGAAAGAAAGAAAGGAAGGAAAGAAGGAAGAAAACAAGAAAGGAAGGTCATGCCCTAGTGAGAAGACTGCGGTTCTATTCCTAGCTCCTTTTCTATGTAAATGCATCATGACCGCAAGCAATACCTTACAATTTCTACACTTCAGTTTCTTCAACCATTAAACAAGAGTAATGACATCTACAATTTCTATTCTAAATAACTTATTTAAACTTTAAAGCTCTGCATAAACATATATTTTTAAAAAATACCAGGCCTCTGTAGTTTTCCAAGAGACCTTCACTAAATCTCTAAAGAACAATCCGGAATACAGAAAACAGCAAAATTCATGGACTGATAAACTTTTGTTAATAAAGAAGGCAGGAACAGTTTAAGACAGGACAATTATATGCCAATTTTACTTATGAATATAAATTCAAAAGTCTTAAATAAAATATTGCCAAATGTGATTTCAGAATGTATGAAAACATTCATAAAAACCAAGAAGGATTTATTACAGGTATGCAGAGGTGATTTAATATTAGAAAAATGTATTTAACTATTTACCACATTAACAAATGAAAGGAGAAAAATGCCATACTATTATTCCAATACTTACAGAAGAAAAGATACTTGATAAATTCAAAGACATTCATAATAATAAAAACAAATTTAAGCAAACTAAGGATAAAAGAGAACTTCATCATTTCAAGAAAAGGTATTTACCCAAACCTTCAACAACCATGATACTAAGTAGTGGCCTATTGAAAGTGCCCTCTTTAAGATAAGAACAAATTAGGCTATCTGTTATGTCTATTTCTAACTAATCTCAAGCTGTAGCACCTAGCTACTGCAATAAGATAAGAAAAAAGATTTAAAAGTTCAGGAAAATTGAAATTAAAGGAAGAAAATTATTTGACATAATTAAGAGGTGATATGTTTTTCTATGTCGAATATCCTCAGAATCTAGATATGTTGTTCGAATTAATTTGAGAATTCAGTAAAATGAGTATATACAAAATCAACTACATTCCTACACACTACTATAAACAATCAGCAAGTTTCATTTATTAGGAGGCATCACATACAAATAGCAATATAACTTATAATGTACCTAAGAATAAATCTTGAAAAAATTATATAATTTTACTGGAGAATATAAAAGACACAATAAAAATAAGAAATATACAACAGTCCTGGATAGAAAGATACAATATCAAAAAGCTAGCAGTTTTTTCCTCAAATTAAGTTACAAATTCAATCTAATTTAATTAAAATGTCAAGCAGATATTTATTGGAAATATTCTAAAATTAATGCAGAAAAATAGGACCATGAATGGTCAACACACATCCACCCATAATAATAAAAAAAGTGCACATTATTATAATTGTTCTTTTTAGGATCAGAAACATTTTACAGAAAGTTGCAGAGATCATGACCCTTTATTCCTGTATAAGTCTCTCACTTAATCAAAGAGGAAATTTAACACTGATACTTCACTATTTCAGAGTCCACATGAAAATTTGCTAATTGTCCTAATGGTGTCCTTCATAGAAATGTTTTTCCTCCAATACAAGATTCAATTCAAGGTCATTTACTGCATTTAGTCATCATGCATGCCTCTTTTTCCTTCTTTAAGAATGAATAGTTCCTCCCTTTTTGTTTTCTTTCATGACCTTGACATTTTTAAAGAGTACAGCCCCATAGTTTTGTAACATATCTCTTAATTTAGGTTTTTCTGATTGTTTCTTCATTATTCAATTTAGCTTATGCATTTTTGGCAGGAATATTACATAAGTGATATAGGATCTTTCTTGGGATCATATTAGGGGGTGTTTGATGTCAGTTTGTCCCATTATTGGTTAAGTTAACTTTGATCACTTGTCTAAGGTGGTATCTGCTAGAATTCTTTGTTACAAAAGTACCTTTGTGTACCTTTATGTTAGTAAATAATCTATGGAAAGATACTTTGAAACTGTTTAAAATTCCTATTCCCCAACAAACTTTAACCCTGGTTTTAGCATCCATTTGAATTAGTCTCTATCAAGTTTTCTACTGATTATTGCAAAACAGTGATTTTCTAACTCTATCATTCCTTCTACCATTGTTACATATTTGTTTATTTTTTGGTATCAGTATACATTGTTTGTTTTCCCAATATGTTGTAATTTATAATTGTCACAATTTAGTTTTGATGCTTAAATTGTTCTAGATTTGGCCAATGGAAGTTCCATCAAACTGGCTCCTATTATTTAGTTCCCTTCTTTTCTCAAGCAATTTCTGGAACAATACCATGTACCAGGCTTATCTTGTATTTTCCCTGAACCAGTCCTGGGACCAGTAATTTATTCAAGAAGACTTGGTTTCTTTTAACAGATAATTGTATTTAGGAAACTATTTAATAATTTATAAAAATTTAAATAATTATGTATTGTTATATGGATTTTTGTCTAGCAATATGGACATCTAGCTTAATTATTGAGAAAAAAATTAGAAAAACGGAGATCGAGAAACTAAGCAGTTTTAAATTTGATTTCTTTGTTTGCAAGAGAATGCAGGGTTTTTCCCCATTTTGCAGTAACGTATAAAAACTTAGAAGCCAGTATCTTCCTGTGAGGGAGAATAAAATCTGTAGTATGTGTTTTAATCGTCTTAATAGAGCAAAGGAAGTAATTTCTTACTGCCATTTTAAGTCCTGGACTAGGAAATACACAGAAAATATATCATTCTACAAAAGGAGGGCCATTTCAAAGGAATCTGGTGTTAGAAGATAGTAGTTGCTGTTGTTTGCTGTTGTTAGGTGCTGCAAGTTGGTTCCGACTCAGAGCGATCCTATGCACCACAGAATGAAACACTGCCGGGTCCTGCACCATGCTCAGAATCGTTGTTATGCTTGAGCCCATTGTTACAGCCATTGTGTCAATCCATTTCATTGAGGGTCTTCCTCTTAGATAGTAGAGGAAGAAGAATTAGGGACCAGTTGTCAGGGGGTACATTTGTAACATAAGAAGAGAAACAAACGTGGCAGATCTAAAGTAGAGGCTATGAAACTACTGGGAGGAGCCCTGGTGGTGTAGTCCTTAAGCATGGGGATGTTAACTGAAAGGTCGGTGGTTCCAACTCATTAGCCCCTCTGAGGGAGGAAGATGTGGCAGTCTACTTCCATAGAGATTACAGCCTTGGAACCCTCTGGGGCGGTTCTATTCTGTCCTGTAGGGTAGCTATGAGTCAAAACTGACTTGATGGCAATGGGTTTTTTGTTTTGTTTTTTAACTTGTTGATTGGAACAGAAGAGAGAAAAAGAAAATACCCAGTAAGCAACAGGCCAGTTATTTCATGGGCCACAATTATGAGATAATGAGACAAAAGAAAAGACGATTTCTCTTCCAAAAAAAAGTGAGGGAGAAAATTGTGGTTTGGCCTAGAATAGGGTGTGAGTACCTGGAGGGGCAGGGTGAGAAGTCAGTAAAGGTCAGAAAGCTGCAGGGCTTGGAGGGGAAGTGGTATGAAATAATGTATCCATAAACTCATTGCTCTTAAGTGAATTCAGACTCATAGCGACCCTCTAGGACAGAGTAGAACCGCCCCATTGGGTTTCCAAAGGTGTAATCTTTACGGAAGCAGATTGCCACGTCTTTCTCCCACAGAGCAGCCGGTGAGTTCAAACCTCCCACTTTTCAGTTAACAGCCAAGTGCTTAACCATTGACCTCCAGGGCTCCTTTGAAATAATGTATAGAACATGAAATTATGCCTCAGCCTAGCTTCTAATTATTTAATGACCTTGGTTAAGACACTTGACTTCTCTGAGCCTCAATTTCTTCATTTGCAAATGAGGAAGATGGACTTGATTATCTCTTAAGAACATTCTAAGCTTAGCATTTCATGATTCTATTAACTTCAAATCAGTTTATCAGGAGTTACCATATTCATCAAGTGGCCGCAATATGTGAAGCACTCTGCTAGGTGCTTTATATATGTTATCTCTTTTAGTCTTTGTGTCAGTTTTATGAGGTAGGTTTTATCAACTTTTTGCAGAGATATGGGTCCTGAAGCTCATCAAGATTTTATTATTTGTTCAAGGTCACCAAGCTAGTCCATGGTAGAGATAGTATTTGTTCCAATGTAAATGTGCATTCCAATATTCCAGGCTGCCTCTCATTCACCTAGGCTAGTGATATTGATTAGGTGGAATGAGTGAGAGCATCCAAGTGGGGCGGTGGTGAAACTGGACCAAGAATGTGTCAAATTCTCAGCTGAACATTTTTCAAGTTAGAGAATCATTTGGGAAAACCAGTGTTTTTTTTTAAATGCAAAAATTATTATAGAAACTTTATGATATCTTAGTGTAAATCATGTTAATCAAAGCAGCATTTAAATGAGATATTACTATTTCCCCAAAGCATTGTTGGGTATAAGAGGAAGGAGAGAAAGCATTAGGTGTGGAGAAGGGAGATGTGTGTATACAGAATGGGAGACTTTAGACAACCCAAAGTCAGTAAAAAGACACTCGAGAGCCTATAGAACAGGGAGAAGAAATCTGGGGTAAAAGAAGTGTTCAAAAAGAAGAAATAATAGTAATAACCAAAACTTGCACTACTTAGAACATATCCCTAAAATCTGGCAGAAGCTAGTCACCCTGCCCCGCACCAAAAGACTTAGTTAACACATCAGGAGTCACTGAGATAGCTGCAAACTACATTTCCTAAATCCAGTTAAATTCTTCTCTTTCTTTCTTTCACTTATCCATTCTCTCATGTATTAACAAGTAAATCTTTTCAATATCTCTAGTTTAATCTTATTTTCCCAACTAATACTCACTCTTGTAATCCTTGAGGTTGGGGTGGGTGTGGGTCAGAAAAGAGAAAAGGAAAATAGAGTGATGATGAGACAGCAGATGTCAGAAAAAGTAAAAATGTTCACTTACTAACTCACCTCCTCCTTTTCCTTCTAAAATATTAATTCATTACTGTACTTTCTGGATTTCTCTACATGTAGGATTTGGGAATCAACCCTACGTATTGGCCACCCAAAGCCAAGAGTCTGATCTAATGACTTTGAAAACATTTAGTAAATACTTTCAAAGAGAGGAATGGCCTCCTTCATCTTCCTATTCAGTTGTTTCTTTTACTTCCTTATCTATAGGGTGGGGGCAGGGGAGGCTTTAGGTTAAATTATAGAAAGGGTGGGTAGGATTAATCCTGTTCCCTATGCAATATTACCCCTGTACAGAAATAAATGGGTCTTTATATAAAAAAAAGAAGATATTTTCTCTTTAATTCAGGCAAAAAGCACCTTGTTGTTGTTATGTGCCCGCTAGTCAATTCCAATGCATAGCAATGCTATAGGACAAAGTAAAACTACCTCATAGTGTTTCCTAGGCTGCAGTCTGTACAGGAGCAGATTGTCAGGTCTTTTCTGCTGCAGAGCAGCTGGTGGGTTTGAGCTGCCGACTTTTCAGTTAGCGGCAGAGTGTTTTGCATTTGCATTTGGCAAATCTGCTACAAAAGACCTCTTTAAAGTGTTGAAAAGCAAAGGTATCACCTTGAAGACTAAGGTGCGCCTGACCCAAGCCATGATATTTTCAATCGCATCACATGCATGCGAAAGCTGGACAATGAATAAGGAAGACCAAAGGAGAATTGACGTCTTTGAATTGTGGTGTTGGAGAAGAATACAGAATATACCATGGACTGTCAAAAGAACGAACAAATCTGTCTTCGAAGAAATTACAGCTAGAATGCTTCTTAGAAGCAAGGATGGCGAGAATATGTCTTACATGCTTTGGACATGTTGTCAGGAGGTATCAGTCCCTGGAGAAGGACATCATTCTTAGTAAAGTAGAGGGTCAGCGTAAAAGAGGAAGACCGTCAATGAGATGGACTGACACAGTAGCTGCAACAATGGGCTCAAGCATAACAATGATTGTGAGGATGGCGCAGGACCGGGCAGTGTTTCATTCTGTGGTGCATAGGGTCGCTATGAGTCAGAACCGACTTGACGGCACCTAACAGCAACAACAACAGCAAAGCACTTAAACCTTGCCCCACCAGGCTCCAACCATCTCGATATTTTAGGTGAAATGTTATTTCGGTCTGAACTAAGAGGAAATAATTTTATTGATTAAAAAGCGTGTTTCAGACGTGCACTCAGGAAGACTTTGATACCCACGTTTAAATTATTAGAAGCCGCAATGAGTAGGCTGTTTTCTGTTTCTGATCATTTACGTTTGTCTCTTTATTTGTTTGATGGTTTTCATATTCTAGGTACAGAGTTCGAGTACCAACATCACACTTCTAAATAATATTTCAATCCATGCTTCATGTGAACGGCCTGGTGGAAGAATGCAATAAAAATGTACTTTGTAATACTGAGTCCACTCATGCCATTATAGAAAGCACAATGTCAGCACTTTCATTTCCATTATACACCCTATTTGTTCAGAAATTATATACAGAGCTATAAAAATTTGCTTGGCTGCAAGGCATTAGCTCAGCCCACAAATAAACAATTAGATAAAAACCATAAAATGCTAGGACAATTGATTAAGAGTAAAGTTTAAGCCAACTGTGTATGTGGCCTGGGTTCAATGACACTTTGCAGCAACTCTGTCTGCCAGAACAAGAAAAGGAGTCCCTAGTCAAGGATCTGAGGCTAGAAGAAAAATATCCAGACAGACACAGACGCCTGAAGCTGGCTAGTTGTTGGATACGTTTGCTTGTTTCCTTGCTTAGGTGGGAAATAAAAGGAATTAAGGTAAAACAAAATTTTCACTTTGATGATATTTTGGTATGTTAGAAGAATTTTTGACCAAATATAGGAGAGTTTGCCATGGCAGACCCCCAAACATACAAAAAGATCTGTATTATGGATCAAAGCATGAAAGATTCAGAATTCTAGGAGATAGGCATCGATCAGAGGATTTTTTCCCTCTTTGTTTATTGATGTTCCTTTATTTTAGATTTAGGATAATATTAAGTAATGACCAGGTATTACCCACAATGTTTTATCAACCATCTGATAATGAGGTTTCTCTCCTTCTGCTGATTGGTTTTAAAAGACTAAATAAAGATTTGAGAAGCCACTGGTTTTAATGATCAACTGCCTTCACCCAGACCTGGTTGCTGCTCCTTTCCCACAACTGAGTATTTTACACCCAGGGTAATTGGCCAGTAACACCAACTGAACACTTTCATTTCTCATTTGGATTACTGAAGTGCGATCTTCTAACATTCTCTCTACAAAAAATTATAGTATCAAGTAAGGTCCCTTGGTGGCACAAACGGTTTGTGCTTGACTACTAACCTGAAGGTTGGCAGTTTGGACCCACCCAGTGGCACTGCAGAAGAAAGACCTGACAATCTCCTTTTGTAAGATTACAGCCAAGAAAACTTTACAGAGCAGTTCTACTCTGTAACACATTAGGTCGCCATGAGTCAGAATTGACTGAAGGCCAAAGGGCTTGAATTTTGGCTTATCAAGTAAGTAAAAAGTAATTCACGGCATTATATAAGTACTAACATGTTCAGTTCTATTCTTGAAGTCGGACAGTCAGGATTTTAATTTGCATTCTATAACTTAGTAGCTATCTGACTATGGGGAGGTCACTTAATCTTTCCATGGCTCAGCTTCCGCATCTGTAAAATGGGGATGATGATAGTGTCTAACTCGTATTTTGTTGTGAGTATTAAATTACTTAGTATATGATTAAGTAACCAAACTAGTGCCTGACACATAGTAATAGCTGAATAATTGCTAGTTGGGGAATGAAGTGACCTAAGCCTTTCTGGACTGTGCTCTCCCAGTGACAATTCTCTGAATCTATATGCTCACAGATGAAAAAATACTTTCCACTGGTAAAGACCAGAAAAGATGTCTGCTAGTCAGTGTTCCCAGATTGTCTAATGCTCTATGACAAAAATGAAAAGCACAATGAAAAAAGGAAAAGGCAATTAGTTCTTTCTTCTTATTTCAAACCTCAGTTTTTAAACTTCTTTTGATAATACAAGAACAGGGTATTCACATTCTTTTAAAATTTCATAAATTTATTGCTGAGTGTTAAATAATGAGACATTAAAATAATTATCTTAGGTATTACTCAATAGTCATCACTTTTTTCCTTTTTAAAAGTTGAACAAATGTATTATTAGTGTAACATTTAGTACTTTTTTCAGAAAATTTATTCTCAAAGTTAAAGTTATATTTAACCAAAATCTACTTAGCATTTACCATCAAAAAATGTTTTAAAAAATAAAGTTTAAATGATTTAAGTCAAGTCAACATACACTTAGAGACAGATTTTAGTAAAGTATACTTTGCTGAAAAGCAAACTAATATTTCCTTTGTTTTCTCAGAAACAGTGACTACTGCATTTTCTCGTAGACAATTATGCTTTTCAGTATAAGGGATGATTAATCTAAAAGCATATTGGTTTGACATATAAAAGTACAACTCTAAAACTGCTTAAACTAATTATCTTTAAAGAAGACAGCGTAAAACTTATTTTTGTTTGATTGAGAAATATAGGTGCCCAATACAAACTTCTATTTCTGGACAAGACTACTGCTCCTGGTTGCCTCCATTTGAAGTATTAAGTAAATGATCACATTGCATAATGTGTTCTTTTGTGGGATTCCATAAATCTTAAGTTCACTCATCAAAAGTTTTCATCACAACATGAGGGCTGATGAATCTGTAAAAGGAAATCACTAGTGTACGAATGTTTCTCAAGTACTCAAAGTCCATGTTTGTCCCTGTAACTGATAAATCACCAACAATTGCTCCACTTTCAACAGGAGGCAGACAAAGATCAACCTAATAACCTTGTATTGGCAAAGGCCAAAGACTGCCAGTAACCCTAGCCTCTGTGGAAGGCAGATGCCACAGGCAGAATAAGCTCATGTCTGGGAAAGAGCACAGAGAAGTAGAGTCAAGGCATAGGACACCCCTGACCACCAATGGCTGAGGATCTGCTGTAGAAACCGATTTGATTAACCACCTCTGCTATCAACCTGCACTGGACCCTTCACTGCTCCTGCCACACAAGAGGGGAGTAGAGACATCCAGGACTTCCAACCTCATAAAAGTTCTGGATCCACTCCCAACACCTCCATTGCCTCAGCCACACCTCTTGAACCTTGTGAGATACAAGAACACTACAGCTTATGCATTTCATGACTGCCTATAAACTCGTAAGTAAAACATATTTTAAACGGGCATGAAAGAAAAAAAAAAGACAAAATGAGCACAAGCTCACTAAACTTTCCATGAAAAAAATCCAAACTAGGGAGACACACATATCATAAAAGAAAAGTGGGATCTGTAACAAAAGCATTCAGAAATTTCAGCTAAGTCTAGAGAAGAGATGAGACTAAAGAAAAAACAGTGGCCTCTTGGCTGCCTAAGAATAGTCTGCACAAGAAATATGAAGAAGACAATGGTGGAACCCTGTTCAAATCTTCAATAACAAAGGATACTTAGAGATTAGACCAGCCCTGGGACTATCTGGGGCCCATGTAAAACCTATCGATATCTGTAGGAAGGCTTCTGCTTGCTGAGGCCATACTGAGCAGGAAACCTCCTGCTCTGATTGTTAATGGCACCCTGCAGGGACTGGCTTCTGACAAGAACAGCCATATCAGGGTAAAAGCATAGGTCCCGATACTTTGGGAAACCCAAAACAGAAAGTCTTCAATGCAGAGGCTGACTTTCTGTTTCCAGCTCTCATTTTCCCTTCACTGTTCTCAAGCTGCCATACCTCTGCATTTGCAAAGCAAATATTTTCAATCCAGATGGAAGCTAAAGAGAAAATAATAGATTTACTGCAATTTCAGTTAGATAGCCTCACCAATCCCAAAAGAACCATATTTCTGCTCCAGTTTATTCATTCGTATCAATGGGATTAATATATGCCCAGTAAATATGAGGAATGGGTGTTGGACTTTATCAAATGCCTTTTCTGCGTTAGTTGAGATGATCATGTGATTCTTTTCTTCCCTTTTATTTATGTGGTGGATTACTTTGATTGATTTTCTAATGTTGAACCATCCTTGCATACCTGGTATGACTCCTACTTGGTCGTAGTGTATTGTTTTTTTGATATGATGCTGAATTCTATTGGCTAGAATTTTGTTAAGAATTTTTGCATCTATATTCATGAGAGATATTGGTCTGTCATTTTCTTTTTTTGTGACGTCTTTGCCTGGTTTTGGTATCAGCGTTATGCTGGCTTCATAGAATGAATTTGGAAGTGTTGCTTCCTCTTCTATGCTCTGAAATAGCTTGAGCAGTACTAGTGCAAGCTCTTCTGTAAATGTTTTGTAGAATTCTGCAGTGAAGCATCAGGGCCAGGGCTTTTTTTGGTTGGAAGTTTTTTTACTACCTTTTCAAACTATTCTCTTGTTATGGGTCTGTTCAGATTTTCAACGTCACTTTGCTGTAGCTTGAGTAGGCCATGTGTTTCTAGAAATTTATCCATTTCCTCTAGGTTTTCAAATTTGTTGGAGTAGAGTTTTTCATAATATTCTGTTCTAATACTTTTTATTTCAGTTGGGTCTGTTGCAATGTCCCCCGTTTCATTTCTTATTTGGGTTATTTGTGTCCTCTCCTGTTTTTCTTTTGTCAGTCTGGCCAGTGGTTTGTTGATTTTATTGATTCTTTCAAAGAACCAACTTTTGGTTTAGTTGATTCTTTCCATTGTTTTTCTGTTCTCTATTTCATTTATTTCTGCTCTGATCTTTACTATTTCCTTTCTTCCTGTGTTTGCGGGATTTTTTTGCTGTTATCTTTGTATTTGTTTGAGTTCTATAGTTAATGTTTTGATTTTGTCCCTTTCTTCTTTTTTGATACGTGCATCTATTGCTATCAATTGTCCTCTGAGGACTGCCTTTTCTGTGTCCCAAAGATTTTGGTATGATGTGTTTTCATTCTGATTTCATTCTAGGAATTTTTTGATTCCATCTCTGATTTCTTCTATTACCCACTGATGTGTAAGCAGTGTATTATCCAGTTTCCATGTAGTTGATTTTTTTTCCTTTCTGTTGTTAATTTCTACCTTGATGGCATTGTGGTCAGAGAAGATACTTTGAATAATCTCAATGTTTTGGATCTACTTGAGGATTGCTCTGTGGCCTAAGATGTGTTCTATTCTGGAGAACGTTCCATGTGCATTGGAAAAGAATGTGTACTTTGCAGCGGTTGGATGGAGTGTTCTATATATGTCTATGAGGTCCAGTTGGCTGATTGTGCCATCTAGGTCTTCTGTATCTTTACTGAGTTTCTTTTTAGTTGTTCTGTCTTTTACTGAGAGTGGTATGTTGAAGTCTCCTACTATTATAGTGGAACTGTCAATTTCTCTTTTCAGTGTTGTTAGAGTTTGTTTTATGTATTTTGGAGCCCTGCCATTGGGTGCGTAGATGTTTATTATGGTTATGTCTTCATGATGGATCGTCCCCTTAATCTTTATATAATGTTCTTCTTTGTCTTTTATGTTAGATTTTGTTTTAAAGTCTATTTTATCTGAGATTAGAATTGCCACTCCTGCTCTGTTTTGGTAGTTGTTAGCTTGATATATCATTTTCCAACCTTTGACTTCTAATAAATTCACATCTTTGTTTCTGTGGTGTGTCTCTTGTAGATAGCAGATTGATGGATCCTGTTTTCTTATCCATTCTGTCATTCTCCATCTCTTTATGGGTACATTGTGTCCATTTGCATTCAGTGTAATTATTGATAGATGTAAGTTTGTTGCTGTCATTTTGTAGTGCTTCTTCTTGTGGTGCTGAAGTTTTCTTTGTTCTTCTTACCCTCTTGTGCTGAGTTACTTTTGTTTGTGGATTTTTTTTCACTTTTTGTTTTTGTAGGTTTTGTTTTTGCTGAGACTTTATGTTTTTCCTCTTTTTTTTAATGAGTATGTTTGTTAATTTTCTTTGTGGTTACCAAGAATTTTACCCTTATCTTTCTAAGTTTGAAGCAGTCTACCATTACTTGGTATCAACTTGCCTTCCTCTCCATTAGCACGTTCTATACCTATGCCATTTACTCGCTCTTTTATTGTTTTGATGTTATTGTCATTTACTGATTAACTGCTCTGATTCCCTGTTGTATGTCTCTTGGTTTTAGATAGTCCTCGAGAGTTAATTTCCTAGACTGGTATCTGGCTGGTACAATCCTGCATCCTAGGTTCTTCCTGTGAGCTGAAGCTGTTTGTCCTCAGATCAAAGAACTCCCCTTAATAATTCTTGCAAGTTTGGTTTGACTTTTACATATTCCCTTAGTTTCTGTTTATCTGGAAATGATCTAATTTCACCATCAAATTTGAATGAGAGTTTTGCAGGATATATTATTCTTGGCTGGCAATCTTTTTCTTTCAAGATTTTATATATGTCATCCCATTGCCTTCTTGCCTGCATGGTTTCTGTCGAATAATCTGAGCTTAGTCTTATTGTTTCTCCTCTGTATGTGACTTCTTGTTTTTCACGAGCTGCTGTCAGGATTCTTTGTTTGTGTTTGGTTTTGCAGAGTGTGATTATGATAAGCCTTGGTGATTTTCTCTTGGGGTCTCTCTTATGTGGGGTTCTTTGAGCTTCTTGGATGGCCAGCTTTTCATCTTTCATGCTATTGGGGAAGTTTTCTGTCAGCAGTTCTTCAATGATCCTCTCTGTGTTTTCTGTTTTCTCCCCCTGTTCTGGAATTCCAATCACTTGCACATTTTTGCTTTTGATTGTAACCCACATAACTCTCAGGGTCTCTTCATTTTTCTTTGTTCTTTTTTCTGAGTTTTCCTCAAACAGAGTTATATCCAAGTGTTTGTCTTCAGTTCCACTGATCCTGTCTTCCACCATTTCAAATCTGTTTCTCAGCCCTTCTGTGACACTGTCCATTTCTGAAATCTTGTTGTTTATCTTTTGGATTTCTAATTGTTGTCTTTGTATAATTTCTAGTTGTGAATTTATTTTGGCATTTTGTTCCTGCATTATTTTCCTGAATTCTTGCAATTTTTTGTCTGTATTTTCCATGATTTTGTCTATTTTTTCCTCATGTTTGCCAGCTTTTTGCCTCAGTTCTTGGAGAATTCTGAGTATTAGAGATTTGAATTCCCTATCAGGTAGTTCTAGTGCATTTTCTTCTGCAGGAGAGTCATCTAGTGTTTTTTTTTTTGGATGCCTACTGGAACCATCCTCTCCTGCTTTTGTAAATGTTTTGATATTGTCTGCTGTCTTCGGGGCATTCAGTAGTTATTTTTCTCATGTATTGACTGTAGATTTGTTTGTTTCATCCCACTTTTTTTTTTTTTTTAATTTGACTATGTCTGAGCAGGCAGACTTTGTGTTCTTTGCTGTTTGCTCATCTGTGGGCACAACTTTTTGCCTCCTTCTCCGATTGGCAGGGTCAGTCACTCAGATATGGTATGGTAGGGCAGGTCTAGCTGAAGAGGAGTTACTGGGATGGGTTGTTCGTGGCACTTACTACAGCCACCAGAGCGGGTCAGTATCAGTTCAGGGCAGGTTTCAATAGGCCGTGCCTGTGCTGCTTGGTGGTGTGATGTCAAACGCATGGTGCAGGTAGGCAGGATGCAGTGGGGAGGTTGTTATGTGTGGAGCTAAGATGGATATAGGAGAGAGGAGAGAGGAACAGGAGCCAGAAACATACAAAAAAACAAAAAAGAATGCTAGGGGAGCTTGCCATTGGAGTGGAGAGAATAGAGATTATGAAATGGAGAAAAACAGAAAGGGGAAGAGGAAGAAAAGAATGAATAAATAAAAATCAGAGAGGGAAAAGAACTGCAAAGTTCCCAGGGATCCCACCGGTGCAGCTATGAACTCTGGGGAAGTCTCTCTCCCAGGTATTGCAGTTCAGCCTGGTTAGAAGGGGTAGAGGTATACAACGCCAGGTATTCAGTGAACAGAAAGAGAAGGAAGATATTGAGAGTTCAGAAACTGAGTAATGAAGAAATACAAAAAGGAAAAAAGAGGGAAAAGAAAACAAAACAAATTAAAAAAAAAAGAACAGGAAAGGACCACCAAAAAACAGAAAAAAAAAAAAAGAAATGCTCTCAGGGATCCCTCTGCACGTCTGTGCAAGCCGAGAGGGAAGTCTCCTTGCCACGCAGCACAGACTGGCCAGAAAGGGCTCCCAACTCAAGAAAATGAAAAGAAAACAAACAAACTATTCAAAACAAACAAGCAAACAAAAGCCCCGGGATCCCACCAGTGCAACAGCCCAGACCGGGAAGCAGCTCCACACTCGAACGGAGCTCCACAGCCCCTCAGGAAGAAGCAAAGATGGCACACAGAGCCGGGTATTTGAGTGAAAGGAGGGGGAGGAGGTGAGAGGTAAGGAAGAAATCAAAAGAAGCAGAAAAAAAAGCAACACTAGCAGCCAACAAATGGCCCTCAGAAAACCAGCTAGTGCGGGCTGGTGTTTCTCAGACAAGAGACTGTGTCCATGGGAAGCAGAGGAGGCCGAGTGTGGGTGAGGAAGGGTAGGGAGTGGGAAAGCGTATATCACAAATCACCAGAGCTCTGCAGCCCCTCAGGAAGAAGCAAAGATGGTGCACGGAGCCAGGAACCTGAGCGAAAGGAGGGGGAGGTGGTGAGAGGCAAGGAAGAAATCAAAAGAAGCTGAAAAAAGCAACACCAGCAGCCAACAAATGGTACTCAGCGAGCCGGCCCGTTCGGGTGTGTGGAATCCAAGCAGCCGGTGTTTCCCAATCAAGAGATTGTGGCCACAGGAAGCCGAGGTGGCCGAGTCAGGGTGAAGAAGGGTGGGGGGTGGGAAAGCGTATATCACAAATTACCGGTTGTTTTGTCTCCTGCTGAATGCTCCATGAGGCTGCTTTCTCGTACCCCATTTGCTGGTCTCTGATAGGAGTCCAAGATGGCGGATCCGTGCTGGGTTAGCTGGTAGGGGACCTCTGCATGACTCTCTCCTCACTCTCCATTCTCTGTCAGTTTTCTCACTCCATTTGGTGCTTGGCTGAGTTCTTTATCTCTTCTTTTGATGTTTTAGGGTTTCAGGATTGTTGTATTCTCTGTTCGGCTTAGTTTTTCAGATCTTTGCTGTGGAGGGATGGCGTGGTGCTTCTGCCTAGAGTGCCATTTTGCCAGAACTCTGCCCAATAAATATGAAAAGATCACTGTATCTTTAAAAATATAATACACTATGTTCCTAAGAAATCAGAGCAAATACATCCTCTGAAGCATAGTAGTGCAAGGAATACAAAGACATTTAAAATATTTAATCTGTGTTTTTAACAAGATTTAAGACATACTGCATCCATGAGACCAGAATATAGCCCTTTCCCAAAAGGGAAAGACATGAGGAAAGTCATTCATTCAATGAGCATTTATTGTTCAGATGTCACATTGCAGGCACTGAGCCAGACTCTGAGGACACTGTTATGAATGAAAAAGATACACTCCCTGCCCTTTACAAAGTTTGCATCTTGTATACATAATCACAATTAATTAAAATTAATTACAAGTATTCACAATGCTATGGTTCACAGTGAACTGAACCGTAGTGTGAGGGGCACAAATAACAGGAGGCTGCTAACCTGATTTGTGGAATCAGGGAAGGCTTCCCTGAGCAATTGCCATTTAAACTGAGAAGGGAAACATGAGTAGAAATTAGACAGGTCAAGACTTGGGGAAAGCATAAAGCAGTTAGAGGAAAAAATCAAATGAGGAGCATTGGAAATGAGAAAAAATAGTGGCATATTCCAAAAACCAAGAGTCCAGGATACTAAGAGGAAAGACGAGGTAGAAGGAGATAGGAGATGTGGCTAGAGAGGGAAATCAAAGGCTACCTCATCCAAGGTCTAGGAAGCTATGTTGAGGATTTTGAAATTCTTCTTAAAAATAATGGAAGGCAACTGAATAAATATAAGGGATAAAATATGATGATCATATTTTTGTTTTTAGAATATGACCAACAACTCTCTGTAGAGGACGTGTTGAGAGAGGTTAGGAGTAACATGGGGGGATGAGTTAAAAAGCCACTCAAGTAAAAAGATGAAAGATAATGGTTACTTGGTATGTAGGCATGTAGATACACTGAAATATTAGAATTCTGATGTAATTCATGAAAATAAAAAAATATTATTGCTGATTTAAAACTGCAACAGAGGAAATTAATGGTAAATTGAAAAAAAATTAGTTGTAAATGAAGTCATGATATTCTCCTAGAATTCAGAGGGAAAGACAAAAAAAGATGAATATGATGAGAGAAATATATAAAGGACAAGCCTATGAGATCATATATTAGGGAAGCAAAAGGATGAAAATGGCCACATGGAGAGAAAAAAATGAGCACATAAACAATATCTGGCAAAATCACTTGGACCTGGTTTGTGACACCAAAAGAAAGTAACGTCAGTCTGAAAAGTGAGGTGTTGAGTATTAATAAAGTAAGCTAAAGAAAAAAACGAAAAAAGGGCATAGGAGGAAAACAGAAAAGAATCGTGGCTATAGTCATATAGATTAGCCTTAAAAGGCGAAACCAAAAAAACAAAACCTGTTGCCTTCAAGTCTATTCCAACTCGTAGAGACCCTATAGGACACAAAAGAACTGTCGCATAAGGTTTCCAAGGCTATAAATCTTTACAGAAGCAGACTACCACATCTTTCTCCCATGGAGCCACTGGTAGTTTCAAACTGTTGACTTTTCGGTTAGCAGCCGAGCTCTTAACCACTGCATCACCAGTGCTCCTAAAACAGGAAAACACAGAGGGAAAATAGTCAGAATATCTTAAGGGAGAAAGTGGGGCCCATATCACAGATTATAGAAAAGTGAACATGGAAAGATAGCATTTTCTTGGGTTGAGTCAATACTGTACAAAGACGGGCTATGATATCAGGTAATATAAATATATTCACTCCTCACTTATCAACTATCTCATTATCCAGCATTTGGCACTTACAACAATAGTAAAAAATCAACTATCTGACTATTTTGAGCATCAACAATGAATATCTGGCAGTAAGGAAGGCCAAGGTGCAAGGTGAGTGTAGTGCTGGCTGTGATGGTTACGGTTATGTGCAACTTGGGTGGGCCATGATTCTCAGTGGTTTGGTAGTTACATAATGATGTAATTTGGCAGTTATGTAAAGATATAGTTTGGCAGTTATGTAACGATGTAATTTGGAAGTTATGTAATGACATAGTCATCCTCCATTTTGTGATCTAATGTCATCCTCCATTTTCCCATAATGACCTGGTCTTTGGAACCTAATCATGTTGATAAGTGAGGAGTGGATGTATAGCTGAAACTCATATAGTAAATCAAATTATGTTAGGCAAAAACAGATGGTTAGGCTAGACAAAAGTGGAATAAGGAAAAGTGATACCTGGGAGACATACATATTTTTTAGAAATTAGGATTCTCACAAATTGCTCATTTCTACAAGTAGAGAGATCTGTTGTATGGTACCATCAGACTGGTTAGAACTGCCTACTTATCAGCCGTAACTAATATATTTTGTGACTCAAGAGTAAAACTAAAGAATACCTTATTTTTTTCTGCCTTCTGCCTTCTTCCAAAATAACGCCTTTTACTAAGGTACAGATATACACACTTATACATATGCTTATATATATATATATATATATATATATATATATATATATATACATATATATACATTTATGTATCTGTGTATTACTGTTCCTCCTGAGGGTCTCTGTTTTATTCCAGTTATCCCACAGAGATTGAACTTTGCCATTCATACCTAAGAATAAGCCTTTTATCAACTTTTTTGTAATCTAAGGCCAAATATTTCTCAGGCATTTGAGTGGTTCACACAGTACTTTCTCATGTTGCCCTGGTGTATGTCCACAGCTAGAGGCACTGGAATATTCAGGGACCCAGATTTTCTCTGCAGTACATTAGATGGATCAAGAAAATTGGGCTTTGAATATCAAAACTTGCCACAACCAAATTGAACAATATGAGACGTCTTTGATGATAGGGGCTGTGCCCACTTTTCCCTCACAAAGTATAAACTGTTATGTACGTTCTAAATCATTTATGCGTTTGGGTTAGAAGATAATGTATAAAGTTGGGGGGCTAAAATACTGCAAGAAAAGCTGAGAAGAGTGAGTGCCTGTGTGCAATGCTGTGAAAAATCCCTCTTTTGATACATGAATGCTAACAGTAATGAGATAAAGTGTTTATATTTCCTAAGAAGAGAAGGGAAACTCCCCCTGAAAAGAGGCATAACAAGCACATTAATTTACCGGGATTGCAGTGTTATTTCAAACGCTGACCAAAGTCTTAAGCTGGTGTAGACATAGTTTTTATTAGCTGAGTGGTCATTTCTAACCGTGAGGAAGGAAGAAAATGCTTCTAAATATCACAGTCGTCTTCTATTCCTAACAGGGCCTCCACAACAGTCAATATTTTCATAAACAGCAATTTTAAGGCAGAAATAGGATCTGAGTACATCAAATAAATGAATATACTTTACAACAAAAATAAAATAGGGTTAAAGTCAATAAATTTCCCAAAGCCTATTCCTTGCTTATGAATATTTGGCCAAGTTCAGTGGACATGACATAGATTTTTAGATAAGATCCGATAAGCATTTCTGAGAGAGAGAAAAAAATAACAAGAAGACTACAAGGGCATCTGTAGCACTGTGGAAAACTTCTGTTTGATGTTGTTGCTGTTGTTATAGGCGCTATCATGGATCGAATTATGTCTCTCCCAAAAATATGTGTATCAATTTGGCTGGGCCATAATTCCAAGTATTGTGTGATTTTCCTATATGTTGTAAATCCTACTTCTATGATATTAATAAGGGGAGATGGACAGCAGTTGTATTAGTGAGGCAGGACTCAATCTACAAGATTGGATTGTGTCTTGAGGCAATCACTTGAGATACAAAAGAGAGAAGCAAGCAGAGAGATGGGGGACATCATACCTCCAAGAAAGCAGTGCCAGGAACAGAGCATGTCCTGTGGACCTGAGGTTCCTGTGTTGAGATGCTCCCAGACCAAGGGAAGATTGATGACAAGGACCTTCCTCCAGAGCTGACAGAGAGAGAAAGCCTTCCCCTGGAGCTGATGCCCTGAATTTGGACTTCCGGCCTACTTTACTGTGAAGAAATAAATTTCTCTTTGTTAAAGCCATCCACTTGTGGTATTTCTTTTACAGCAGGACTAGATGACTAAGACAGGTGCCTCTGAGTTTATTCCAACTCATAGCAACCCTATGTACAACAGAACAAAACCCTGTCCAGTCCTGCACCATCCTCATAAATCATTGCTATGTTTGAGCCCATTGTTGTAGCCACTGTGTCAAATCATCTTGTTGAATGTCTTCCTCTTTTTCATTGACTCTCTGCTTTACCAAGCATGATGTCTTTCTCCAGGGAATATATGGTATAGTCAATATTCAATATTCTTTTCCAACACCACAATTCAAAGGCATCAATTCTTCTTCAGTTTTCCTTATTCATTTTTCAGCTTTCACATGCATATGAAGCGATTGAAAATACCATGGCTTGGGTCAGGAATACCTTAGTCCTTAAAGGGACATCTTTGCTTTTTGGTACTTTAAAGAGGTCTTTTGCAGCAGGTTTGCCCAATGCAATTCTTTGTTTGATTTCTTGACAGCTGCTTGCATGGGAATTAATTGTGGATCCAAGTACAAGGAAATCCTTCACAGCTCCATTAATTTTTCTGTTTATCATGATGTTGCTTATTGATCCAGTTGTGAGGATTTTTGTTTTGTCTATGTTGAGGTGTAATCAATACTAAAGGCTGTGTTCTTTGATCTTCATCAGTAAGTGCTTCAAGTCCTCTTCACTTTCAGCAAGCAAGGTTGTGTCATCTGCATATCACAGGTTGTTCATGAGTCTTCCTCCAATCCTGTTGCCATATTCTTCTTTATATAGTTCAGCTTCTCGAATTATTTGCTCAGCATATAGATTGAATAAACATGGTCAAAGATTACAACCCTGAAGCACATCTTTCCTGATTTTAAACCACACAGTATCCCCTCATTCTTTTTGAACAATTCTCTTGTTCTGTATACAGGTTCCTTATGAGCACAATTAAGTGTTCTGGAATACCCATTATTTGCAATGTTATCTGTAATCTGTTATGATCCACATAGTCGAATTCATTTGCATAGTCAATAAAACACAGGTACACATCTTTCTGGTATTCTCTGATTTCAGCCAGGATCCATCTGACATCAGCAATGATATCCCTCGTTCCACTTCCTCTTCTGAATCCAGCTTGAATTTCTAGCAGTTCTTTGTCAATGTACTGCTGCAACCATTTTGAACTACCTTTAGCAAAATTATACTTGTGCGAGACATTAATGGTATATTTCGATAATTATCCATTCTGATAAATCACTTTTCTGTGGAATGGGCATGTCTGAGTTATCTAGGGCTGCTATAACAGAAATACCACAGGCGGATGGCTTTAACAAGAGAAATTTATTCTCTCACAGTCTAGGGTCTTAGACGTCTGAATGCAGGGTGCCAGCTCCAGGGGAAAGCTTTCTCTCTCTGCTGGCTCTTGGGGAAAGTCCTTGTCATCAATCTTCCCCTGTCAAGGAGCTTCTCAGTGCAGGGACCCCAGGTCCAAAGGACACGCTATTCTCCTGGCTCTTGTTTCTTGGTGGTATGAGGTCCCCCACGTCTCTCTGCTTGCTTCTCTCTTTTATATCTCAAAAGAGATTGACTTAAGGCACAATCCAACTTTGTAGATTGAGCCCTGCCTCATTAACTTAACTGCCTCTAATCATGCCTCTTTAATATCATAGAGGTAGGATTCACAACAATACGAAGATCACATCACATGACAAAATGATAGACAATCACACGATACTGGGAATCATGGACTAGCCAAGCTGACACACATATTTTTGGGTGACACAATTCAATCCATAACAGGACACAAATATGGATCTCTTCCAGTCAGTTGGCCATGTAGCTGTCTTCCAAATTTCTTAGCACAGACAAGTGAGCACTTCCTGTATCACATTCTTTTGCTGAAACATCTCAGTTGGTATTCCATCAATTCCTGGAACCTTGTTTTTTGTCACTGCCTTCAGTGCAGCTTGGACTTCTTCCTCTAATACCACTGGTTCTTGATCATATGATGCCTCCTGAAATGGTTGAACATTGACCAAATCTTTTTGGTACAGTGACTCTGTGTATTCCTTCCATCTTCCCTTAATGTTTCCTGTGTTATTCAATATCTTGCCCATAGAACTCTTCAATATTGCAACTCGAGGCTTGAATTTTTCTTCAGTGCTTTCAGCTTGAGATATGCCAGGTGTATTCTTTCTCTTTGGTTTTCTAACTCCATATTTTTGCACATTTCATTATAACACATTACTTTGTCTTCTCAAGCTGTCCTTTGAAATCTTCTGTTCAGCTCTTTTACATCATCATTTCTTCCATTCATCAAAAATGGAATGGTCCACATATAGAACAATAACCTAGGCATTAGTGAGCAGAAATGGACTGGTATTGGCCATTTTGAATTGGACAATCATATGATCTCCTATGCTGGGAATGAAAACTGATGAGAAAAGGCATTGTGTTCATTGTCAAAAAGACCATTTCAAGATATATCCTGAAGTCCAACACTGTCAATGATAGAATAATCTCCATAGGCCTACGAAGAAGACCAGTTAATATGACTATTATTCAAATTTATGCACAAACCACTAATGCCAAAGGTGAAGAAATTGAAGATTTATCAATTTCTTCAGTCTGAAATTGATCAAACCATGCAATTCAAGATGCATTGATAATTACTCATGATTGGAATGCCAAAGTTGGAAACAAAGAAGTTGGTAGCTGGAAAATGGGAACTTAATGATAGAAACAACACCAGAGATCACATGATAGAACTTTGCAAGACCAAGGGCTTCTTCATTGCAAATACCTTTTTCAACAACATAAATGGCGACTATACACGTGGACCTCACCAGATGGAATACACAGGAGTCAAATTGACTATGTCTGTGGAAAGAGACATTGGAGAAGCTCAATATCATCAGTAAGAATAATGCCAGGGGCTGACTGTGGAACAGACCATCAACTGCTCATAGGCAGGTTCAAGTTGAAGCTGAAGAAAATTAAAACAAGTCTAGGAGAGCCAAAGTACAACCTTGAGTATATCCCACCTGAATTTAGGGACCATCTCAAGAATAGATTTGACACATTGAACACTAATGACCAAAGACCAGACGAGTTGTTGCATGACATCAAGTACATCATACGTGAAGAAATTTAACGATTATTAAAAAGAAAGAAAAGACCAAAATGAACATAGAAGAGACTCTAAAACTTGCTGTTTTATGTAGCAATCCTAATTATAGAAGGTGAAGAAGAATGATTCTTGAGTCTATGTTGAAGTACTGTACAGTAAGCAACAAAGAAAAGATGGAGATAAATCAAGGAAGCTTTTACTTGGTTGTTGAAACAACCAAGCTTTGAATTTCTGACACTTACATGACTTGGACAATTTACTGGATCCATCTGAATCTTAGCTCAGAAATACTAAGGGGAGTACTATTACTTACCTCACAATGTTGTTTCAGAAGTTACATCAAGTGATTAAAATATACTTTATAGCTCTCAATTCATTTAAGTGACACTGGAAGAAAGACATTCCAAAATTAAAGAAGAGATGGTCTATAAAATGATCCCTTTAAATATAACAATTTAACATATAATAAACAAGGCATGCAATGTCAGGTCAACTGCCAATCATGGTCAATCAGGTATGGGCAGAGTAGTTAGTCACACAACACAAAGCATGGTGACCTTTGATTAATAAATTGTGCAGGCTGGCCAGGAATCTCAGAGATGTCTTGGAGTGGTGCTGTGTATACTGGCTGCTAATCAACTCTCTCTTTTGAGGGGATTTAATCTCAGATTCTCTCTCTGCTTCCATTATTCCCAATTCTCTTGCCACTGCTGGTCACTGGGTTTCCAAAATAATGGCATCAGAAAAGAAGAAGAATGTCTTCTGCTGAACACACTGAAGGACCAGATCACCATACCCATTGCTGTTACTCCAAGAATGGGTATAAATCCTGAGAACAATGTATTCCTCTGGGAGACCTGGCCGTCAGACTATTGAGAGGTTTCCTTGCTTCTGTGCGTATGGTTACAGTAAGGTCCATCAGCTGGATAATATAAATGAATATGTCTAGATGGTGTTAACTGAAACCACTCAATGTTTAGGGTAGTATTTCCCAAACTCCTTCAATCATGATTAAATAAAATTAAACAGTATTCTTTACTACGATACTTATCAGAGTCTTTAATGTAAGAAAATGAACTCTGGCTCTCCAAGACGTGGACAGAGTATGCAGTGCTTCGCCACTTATGTGACTGTGAAGTCCCTCCACAGAGCATATTGTCAGACTAATTTTTGATATTTCACATTTCACAAACACAACACTTAAGCACCCCCAACTGCTACATACACAATAAGACACAGAAGACAGACAAACCAGAGGAAATTCTTCTGAATGTCTTAGTATCATCAAAGGAGATAATTAAAATGGAGTCAGAAAAAAACTGCACCTGGGAAAAAGTAAACTTCCTTTCAATCTCCCTGCTTTGAGGAAGTTTGTCTTATTTGAAGAAAACATCCTTAGTTGGAGTGCTCAATTGGTCATAAGGATGACATAGCTTACATGTTCTGATGATTAATCAAGGCAGCCATCTAAAACAAATGCATAGCATAAATTCAATGTATGGCTGTGCTATAGACTGTCCTTAAAGACGTGCAATTTTATTTCAGGTGAAGTGAAGGAGGCAGCCAGAGCTAGGCAATAGACGTTGTTCTATCTTGTTTTAATGAATAGTTAAGAGTTGTCCTGATAAATACACCAAAATAACAGCTTAAACATATCTAGTTATCCATTGTTTACATTGCAATTACAATGCAATTGTCTATTGTATAAATTGTTTCTAAAGATTTTTAAAACAGTTCCCTTTCTTACATAGGTGAACACATCTTTTATAATTTTATTTCCCTTAGTCATTTGCTGAGGTATTTTGTCTCCACTTTTTGAGTAAAAAGAAAAGCTATTTGAATTATTTTTAAGATAATAAGCTGTCGCCTCAGGCTCTAAAAGAATCAGCAAGGACGGCTGAGAAAAGGGGCAACTTTAAATTACCCAGTACGGACATGTTGTATTTTCCAGTTATACCTAGATACTTTAAAATAAAATTCCGCTTGATCTTTCAGTGTGTAGGTTTTTCATCGTCCCCAAAATGATAATTTGACTCACAATAAATGATTCTTATCTGTAAATGACAACTTTTAGAATAGTCTAGTAGTACAATTGGGTAGGATCCTTTAAAAATACATTTAAAAGAATACGATTCTGTTAAATGAAAACCAAATGCCGCCATTTCTTTAGAGTATTAGAATTCTCTGTCTCTCTAATTTTGCCCAAGCTAGAGTCTAGCAAAATATTTACGCACAGATACAGACTTAGGTAAAGAAGATTCACTCCCCTGGGGGGTTAAAAGAACTCCCCAGGTCAAAATTTCATCTTAAAAAAACTAACTAAACACTTTGTTTTATGAAACTTAAAGGACTTTCACATGGATTGGTTAAATATATAGTAAATAAAATCTTATCACTAGTCAAAAACATGTTTCTTGTAAAAGCAAGATGTGAAAAATTTCAAGGAACAGATCTGTTCTCGTTTGTGTGCATTTTCTGTAAGACTAAAAGATGTCCATTGCCGTAACTTTACCAGCAAATTATAAAAAAAAAAAAAAAGACATATTTTCTTTTTTAAGTCTGTATGAACTCATGTTCTTAAAGGATTGGTTCATTGAAAAAGAAAACAGTTTAATTCTATGACATAATTAAATGACATGGTTAAAGGTTTGTGTTGACTTTTTAAAAGTGGGAAAAATAATAGCATTATTATCAAAGACATAATGCACCAGACAATTAAGGAGATGATTTTAGTCAAGTTGTTGCAATAGAATGTTCCTTAATGAGGAACATGTCAAAGAAGAGGGAGAGTGGTTGGATTTTATAAAAGATGGGAGTCACTGAGGAAGGAGAGAGGTGGGCCTTCTTGGTTAGCAGTTTCATAAAACACAAAAAGGTAAGAAAGATTTTAGAGAACAAAAGGATGAGGGCAGGGTTGCTCAACTATTGCTGTTTTCTGGGAACACAGCTCAAGTAAAATTCACATTTTCACAGTCATTTATTTAAAAACTTCGCTAAAAAATTCACACATGCACACATGTAATTTTCAAAATTCCTTAAGATATCATTTATTCTCATTTTACAGTTGCATAAATACATGTAAAATTCTCACACTGGAAGTAATTTGGATTAACCCACCAGCTGGTTATGCTGAAAAATTCAACTTGGGTGTGAGTTTAAAAGGTTATTTTCTTACCTGCCCTAGAAACTTTACCTTGTAGAAATAGAGTCACCGTTTTCTAAAATTTATTTTTTGTCAAATTATGAGTAAAAAAAAATTGATAATTTTGTTTTTGAATGAAATAAAAGAAATTGCCATCAGGTTTCCAAGGAGCTTTGGATGAGAGCTTGGGCCTGACTGGACTGGTAAAGATGACAAGAATGTTTTGAGGGAAGGAAGAACAGAACTGTATTCCCATGACTGGGCCTGGCTGGGATGGTATCATGTTGGGCATGTGGGCTTCTGGAAAGCATTACAGCATCAGGTGGGGAGCCAGAAAGATGGAGGCAGTACAGTTTGTGATGTGACCTTTCCCTGTAACTTGTAGTTTCTCAAGTCTTTGGAAAAGTTATAACTTCATGGCAGCAATGTAAATGCCATGAAGACGCCACTGGCAGAAGCCCAGTCTGGCACAGCCTGCATGTTTCCCAGAATGGTGGATAGTAAGTAAGCTACCGGAGAAATCAGAAGTTGGGAATTAGACTTACACAGGCTGTGAACTTTGGGAATAGAGTCAAATTTACCTGCAGTAAGGCCTCAAATGGAGCGCTGCTTGCTCAGTGGTTAAAGCGCTAACTGAAAAGTCAGTGGTTCAAACCCACCAGTCGCTCCTCGGAAGAAAGATGTGACAGTGTACTTCCATAAAGCTTTACAAACTTGAAAACCCTATGGGGCAGTTCTACTCTGCCCTATAGGGTCTCTATGAGTCAGAATCGACTTGACGGCAGTGGGTAAGGCCTCAAATGAAGTCCACGGGTGGTACAAACAGGTAAAGCAATTGGCTGTTAACTGAAAAGTTAGTGATTCAAATTCACCCAGAGGTCCCTCAGAAGAAAGAAAAATCATCAACTGAAAACCAGTTGTACTCTAACACACATCAGATTCCATGATTCAGAATCAACTTGAAGGCAACTTCTTTATTGTTTTTAAGGCCTCAACTGGCAACTATTCTCCTGGCTGCCTTTCCCAGACAACTACATGGAATCCTGTTCTGACATCCTGCCTGGCATCACTGGACTTCTCTCTCCACTCCCTCCAAACTATTTTAATCAGAATATTTGTAACCACAACCCTGTGTATTCTGGATTGTTATGGTTGTCACATTAGGTGAGGGTAGTTATCTACCTTCATGGATTTGTACATCTACATATAATTCTTCATTCTCTGCCTCCTTCCACTAGAAAGCAAGAACCACAACTACAGAAATTCTTTTGTGTTTTCATTACTGTAGATTCCTGGACACTGAGAAGAGTTGACCTAGAGTGGCGCTTAAATATTAGTTGAGTGAAATAATGACATAAATTGAAGGATAACGCTATTGAATCGACATGATAATTATTATGCAAGCTCCTATCTCTTTATACATTCAAACTTTGTGCTCTTTAGTCCCTATCAAAAATATTGAGTGAAGAAAGTGGTATTTGTAGGAAGATTAAGCCATATACTTCCTCCACCAAATACTGCATCCTCTAGTGAAATTATCCTATCTCTTTAATGATTTATATTTTCATTTGTGTTTGAATGGTCTCAGAGAATATTATAAGAAAGAAGCATTCAAAATATCCAATGCTGCATTTGTTAATAACATTTTTACTACATAATTCAGAATGCCCTATAGAAGATCTCACACAAGAAATACCTCTGAGAAATTGCAAATACAAATGTTTGGCTTCCTCTAAGGAACCAGTAGAGTTTCTGTTTCCTGAATATGGTGATTACTTATTTAATCTTATTCCTTTTTGCTTTGGCTCTTGGGGGAGCTCAGAGGAAAATCTGAATTCTCTTACAGCAAAAATGTTAGTATATTTGTGTTCTTAAAGTTAGTATATTACTAAGTGCTGGTGGGCGCACTGTTTAAGAGCTCAGCTGCTAACCAAAAGGTCAGCAGTTGGAATCCACCAGCCACTCTTTGGAAACCCTATGGGGCAGTTCTATTCTGTCCTATAGGGTCGCTGTGAGTCAGAATCGACTTGATGGCAATGGGTTTGGTTTTTTTTGGATCAATTACTACACACTTACCTTATATCAGGCATGGTACTAAGCAATTTAGCAAAATCACTCATTAAATTACTTTTTATCTTGAATGAAAGGTTTCATACTGAAAGAAAGGTAAGGTTATTCTTATCGTAATGAGATAGAGAAGAGACGTTAGTTGACTTGTTCACACAGCTAGTGAATGGGACAGCTGCAATTCAAATTCAGATCTGGGTAAAGGATCACACCCTGTGCTCAACCAATATACTCTCCTTCCCTATTAACTCTTCCACCTTCTTCTGCTTTTCTTAATTTTACTTACATTTTTATTTTCTATTTCTATTCATATTTCTCTTTAGTCACAATTTTATTTTACATGTTTTTGTTCAAACTGCATCCAGTTCTCTGTAAAATGAGGTAGGGGATAAACAAATAAATATTAAAAAAAAATTTAAAAAGGAATAGGTAACTTAAAAATGACAATGAACTAAATGTCTAATGAGCAGCTAAGAACTCTGTTCACTTTGTCTGTTAGAAGCCTTGCTGCAGGAAGGCAGACCAAAATCCCAGCTCACAAGAAGAAATCCAGCTAAAGTCACTTTGGCAGCAGTTAGAAAAATCAGAGGCAGTGTTTATATATAACTGCTAGCATTTTTGGCAGACGTTTACAGATATTGAATGAGACCAAGAAAAAAAAAAAAGGAACATGTGGAGTTAGTTGTGGATAACTACCTCATTAAGCCATGACTGTTGAGAGAAGCTGAGTGGTGCTAGTAGTGGTTATTATGCAGATCAGGCTCAAATAACGTAGCACAGTCCTCATGAATACCACTTTGGCTCATTACAGAATCCAATTCTTTGCAGCTTACTGAGTTTTAAAGGAAATTTTTGAAATTGCCCAATTAAGTTACAATTGAATGGGGTAGGCAGTAGAATTGATTACCTCAATTTATCACCTTAAAAATATATCAATGCACCTTATTTCCCCAACACTGCCTGTGAATCACACTTTCTTTTTCATCCTTTGTCTTTATTCAACCTGCTCTAAGGTACAGTGTTCACCATCACAAAAATGGTTTGTTAAATGTCTTTAAAAACATGCTTATGGAGTGATTTTACTACGAATTGGAAAAGCAACTAGAGACCTCCGAATGCTTATGAATCTACTCACTAGATTCTGCCTTTGTGACACAGGTGTGTCCCTAAATTCAGTAGTAAAAGAAGAAGGCACTGGGCCCTGATCTTCAAGCTGTCAGAAGGCAAGCGTGGCAAACAATAATGAGCTTATTTCCAGCCAAATGAGCCTTTTATTACTTATCCTCAACCTCTGAATATTTCATCAGTGCTTCACAGGGACAGAAATGTCACTATATTATTTTTTTTAATAAGGTATCTGTGACTATGTAGTAGAGGTTATTGAGTCAGAAAATTTGTTCTAAGGAAGGTATAAATAAAGGTTATGGTGAGGAAGCTGCAGCACCTTTATTGCATCAGACTTTGATTCCAAAGGCCCAGATGTTTGATAGATGTGCAGAATCATTGATTTAATAAGATTGAAATTTGTAGTGGCAGTTAGATCACATCTCTTCAGAGTGGCTCATTAAATCCTACTATTGGTGCTTGTCTGTTATTGAACAGTCTGTAGCCTTCACAGAAGGAAAAGGAAAAACAAAACAGAACTGTGTTCTAAGGTGCTTCATAGGAGTCCTTAGGTGGCACAAACGGTGAAGAAATGGGCGGTTAACCAAAACGCTAGCAGTTAGAACCCTCCCGGAGGTGCCTCAGAAGAAAGGCCTAGTGATCTACTTCCAAAAACAGATATTGAAGATCCTATGTAGTGCAGTTCTACTGTGATACAAATGGAGTTGTCATGAGTTGGAATCAACTCAACGGCAACTGATTTTTTTCAAAGGTACTTTATGTAAATATATTATCTCTGTTTCATACTTTGTCTATGACTTGTCCTACTTCTTCAATTAAAAAAAAAAAAATCCTTCTCAGATTTTTTTCCTAAGACACAAGTAAAATTTACCAAATTTCTAATAATTTACCAAGCTTACTTTTGCTGCCTTGAACATCTGTAGAGAAAGATATTTTCTATGGTTTGTTTGTTAACAAGGGAAAGCTTCATCTTTCTCTGTATTTGCATTTGGCTCACTGGGGGAGCCCTGGTGACACAGTGGTTAAGAGCTATGGCTGCTAAGCAAAAGGTCGGCAGTTAGAATCCACCAACCACTCCTTGAAAACTCTAAGGGGCAGTTCTATTCTGTCCTATAGTGTCGCTATGAGTCAGAATCACTTGAGAGTAATGGGTTTGGTTTGGTCCATTGGGAGTTGATGCCTTTTTTGCATCTAGTCCAATATGTCAATATGTGGCTGCTGGTTGCTAGCTTTCTGAACAGATCTTCATTTTGAAGACTATTTATCTCTCCAGCTCTTCCCACTGACTTAAAGAGGAGTATTTAATTCTCAGCCATCCAAGGAGTAAGAACAAAATAATCTACTTCTATATTTAAGGAAAGAAATTAAAGTGTCCTCTTAAAAAAAAAAGGAGGGATATTTCAAACTGAGAAAATGTCCACTTTTCAACTCCCTTTTCTAAACTCACTGTAATAGTTTTCTAGGACTGAGTTACAAAGTACCACAAATTGAGAGGCTTGTAAGAACAGACATTTACTGCTTCAGTTATGGAGGCTAGTAGTCTGAATTCAGGGTGTCAGCAAGGCCATGTTCTCTGTAAAGGTTCTAGTGAGTGGAAGATTCTTTCTTGTATTTCTTAGTTTCTGGTACTGCCAGGCATTCCTTCATTTGCAGCTGTAGTATAACTTTGTGGTCACATGGCCCTTTTCCCTCCTCTATTTCTCAGCATCTCTTCTCCTCTTTTATAGGACACCACTTTTATAGGACCTACTCTATGCTGATGAACTCACGCTAACTTAATTGGTATCATATTTCCAAACAAAGGTACATTTGTGGTTACTGGGGGTTAGGACTTCAACATATCTTCTTGGATGACACAATTCAATCCATAATACTTACCTTTTCCCAAAAGCCTTTAAAAGATAGAATCCCACTAATTCTGATTCATCTAAGCATTTACTATGGCTTGTCATTACTGAATTATGTCTATATAGAATGACTAACGATAATAACTAATGATTATAGCATGTTATCAGGAGGGACCAGTCCCTGAGAAGACATCATGATTTGTAAAGTAGAGTATCAGCAAGAAAGAGGAAGACCTTGGATGAAATGGATTGACACAGTGGCGGCAAGAATGGGCGGAAGCATAGCAATAATTGTGAGGAAGGCACAGGAACTGGCAGTGTTTCTGTCTGTTGTACATAAGGTCACTATGAGTCAGAATGATTCCACAGCGCCTAACAACAGCAACATAGCATATTTATGATTTTTTTATGAACACTGTTGAACAGCAAATTCCTTAAAGAAGAGGACAATTTTCTCTGTATTTTTGTAGCTTTCTGCAGTAAAACCAAAAACAAATCCATTGTTGTGGAGGCAATTCCAACTCATAGCAACTGTATAGGATAGAGTAGGACTGCCCCATAGGGTTTCCAAGGAGTGGCTGGTGGATTCGAACTGCTGACCTTTTGGTTAGCAGCCGTAGCTGTTAACCACTGAGCCATCAGGGCTCCAAGTTTTCTACAGTGCCAACTATTAAATCATAATAAGGCATTGATACATATTATCAATATTATGGCTTTCAATATTTAAGACATTGTATTTTTTACAACATTTCCAATATCAAAGTATAGTGTCAGAAGCACAGAGTTAAGAGTACACTTACTACCAAATCACCTTTCCAGTTATCTTCCTTACTACTCCCCTTAGGAAGCTCCATTTCACTCACATTCCCCACTTAAAAAAATGCGACATTGGCCCTTTCGTTTATGTCTTAAGCTGGGTTCTGTAGAGAAGCAAAACCAGCAAAGTATGTAAATATATATATAGAGAGATTTATTTCAAGGAAACGGCTCAGGCAATTGTAGAAGTTGGATCATCCCAAGTCCGTGGATCAGGATAGAGGCTTCTCTTGAGTCATGTAGCCTCAGGAGCTGGTGAACCCAAGATCAGCAGGTCGGAGAGCACGGCTCTTGTTCACAGGCTGTGAAGATCGACAAATCCCAAGATAGGCATGCAAGACTGCAAGGCTTCTCCTGATTCATCTAGCTGCAGGGGCTGGTGAACCCAAGATCAGCAGGTCAGAGAGCAGGGCTCTTTCTCACAGGCTGTTAAGACAGACAAATCCCAAGGTCGGCAGATAAGCTGCTAGCTCGAGGGCCAAGAACCAGAGGTCATATGAGCAAGAGTCAGCTGCAGGATCCAGAGAGGGCAAAAGCCAGAATGTCCACTTATAGTCCACATGTTCAAGGAAACTCCTTTTCAACTGATTGACTACTCACAGTAGATCCCATCATGGGGGTGATCACATATAAACACTGAGAATCATGGCCCAGCCAAGTTGACACACAATCTTAACCATCACAATCTAGCATAATTGAACCCTTCCTATCTATTTTTTCTTTTGGTATGTTGTCTTTCCTTTCTTGCTCAGCTTAACCCACAATTCTTTTGAGAAACAAGACTTTACTTACTGTATAGCTAACAATGCCATCTGTTTAATCTGTTGAAGCACTTTAAAATTTCCCTCACTCATTTAGTTATTTTAGATTACATGGTATTATACTTTTTGTATAGTCATCATTTGTAGGTCCAATTAACTCTCATTTTTTTAAAGAAATTATTTCTGCATTCACCCCATAAGCCAGGAACAGTTTTTTGACAAGCTAGAGTGATAAGAATTTACTTAAAAAAGAAATACACCTTTGACTTCAATTTTTAGTTGAATGACATTGTTTTTCACCACTGTCTTAGTCATCTAGCACTGCTATAACAGAAATACCACAAGTGGATGACTTTAACAAAGAGAAATTTATTCTCTCACAGTCTAGTAGGCTACAAGTCCAAATTCGGCATCAGCTCCAGGGGAAGGCTTTCTCCGTTGGCTCTGGAGGAAGGTCCCTCTCATCAATCTTCCCTTGGTCTGAGAGCATCTCAGCACAGGAACCTCAGCTCCAAAGGACGCGTCTGCTCCTGGCCCTGCTTTCTTTGTGGTATGATGTCTCACTGTCTCTCTGCTGGCTTCTCTCTTTTATATCTCAAAAGAGATTGGCTTAAGACACTATCTAATCTTGTAGATATCACCAGTAACTGCCACTAATCCATCTCATTACATCATAGTGATAGGATTTACAACACATAGGGAAACCACATCAGATGACCAAATGGTAGACAATCATACAATACCGGGAATCATGACCTAGCCAAGTTGACAGATATTTTGAGGGGATAGAATTCAATCCATGACAATCACTGAACAGAATTCATCTGAATTAATATCCAAATCTGGTTGTCTAACTAGGTGTTATAGACCTTTATCTTATAAAATAAAAATTAAAAAAATAAAACCGACATACATTTTGTAAATAAAATTTGAATGAATTCTTTTCTCTCCATTTAAAAAGTTTGCCTTTCACAGTGTCAATAAAAGCTTCTAATATTTTATATTCTATACCATTTATGGAAGAACTAATGATGCTTTATAAACTATATCACATTATCATTTTATAAAAATATTGATTTTCTAAACTCATAACGATATACATTACCAGAAGTATTAGCTAAAGTTTAGAAAGTTGTGTCTAATGAATAGAAATTCAGTTTACATCTTGAACAAAAATGTGAATTTGACTTTTTTTTCTTTTCATGAATATAATTAAGTATAATTGGATCTGTGAAATGAAAGTTCTAGATGATAAAAATGTGGCTGCTGCATGTACAGAAGCTAAACCATTATGAAAGCTAGATATAAATTAATGAGTTTTTCCAAGGCCTAGAGAGAGAGAAACTTTCATATCGATCTAACAAGTAAGTAGTTAGGCGATGCTAATGTACAAACTTAGTTTTAATAATTAGTCATTTATTTAGGTCTCTTCTCAGTCAGTTATTGAATTCCTAGAATTAAGCCTTCTGGCAACTATCTTGCCTCATTGAACTCAATACAATGCTTTCTCAAATTGTAAGAGAAGTTTGGAAATTTCCTCTGAGATTCTGTATGAAGACTAAGAGAGGAGGATGAGTTATTCATCCCTCTATAAGTATTTCCATCCACAATGCACTGAGCATTAACTCTGTGCCAAGCCTGTGCAGATATTGGGGCTATAAAGTGAATAAGACAAGATGCTCTGTCCTGAAGGTGGTGAATGAGGAAAGAAATTTTGTTCTCTAAAAAATTAACATTTAGAAATTTTTCTAGCATATGAACCTTTGCCTGAAAAAAAAAAATTCAAATAACTGTGGCTTAGTAGTGACACATACACTACGCTTTTTGCTTATCGGATTTGCTCCAGTGACACTTAATGGCTTCAGAATATTAAGAACAGAAAACACAGCTTGTAAAAATACATATTCCTTATGTTATTTTTAGGCTGTTTATACATAAACACATTGCCAATATAATGGAGTAGGGGGGAGATGAGGATTACAAGAAGAAAATGATGTGTGTAAGCCTACTATGTTCCATGAGTTATACATATTTTATTTCTCTCTACATATATCAACGACATTCTTTAAAGAGATGGAAAAACTAATCATCAATTTTATATGGAAAGGGAAGAAGCCTCAGATAAGTAAAGCACTATTGAAGAAGAAGAATAAAGTAGGAGGACTCACACTACCTGACCTCAGAACCTACTATACATCTACGGTAGTCAAAACAGCCTGGTACTGGTACAACAACAGATACATTGACCAATGGAACAGAATTGAGAACCCAGATGTAAATCCATCCACTTAAGATCACCTGATCTTCGACAAGGGCCCAAAGTCCATCAAATGGGGGACAGTCTTTTTAACAAATGGTGGTGGCAAAACTGGATGTCCATCTGAAAAAAAAAAAAAAGAAACAGGACCCATACCTCACACCATATCCAAAAACTAATTCAAAATGGATCAAAGACCTTAATATAAAGCAAAAAACTATAAAGTTAATAGAAGAAAAAAATAGGATCAATGCTAGAGGCCCTAATGCGCAGCATTAACAAGATACAAACCATAACCAATGACACAAATTTCAGAAGATAAATTAGATAACTGGGATCTTCTAAAAATTAAACACTTATGCTCATCAAAAGACTTCACCACAAGAGTTAAAAGAGAACCTACAAACAAGGAAAAAAAATTTGGACATTACAAGTCAGACAAAGGTCTAATCTCTAAAATCTACAGGAAAATCCAACACCTCTACAGCCAAAAGACAAATAATCCAACTAAAAAATGGACAAAGGAAATGAACAGACACTTCACCAAAGAAGACATTCAAGCAGTCAACAGACACATGAGGAAATGCTCGTGATCACTAGCCATTAGAGAAATGCAAATCAAAACCATAATGAGCTACCATCTCACCCCAGCATTACTGGCACCAATCAAAAAAACTGGAAGTAATAAATGTTGAAGAGGCTGCAGGGAGATTTGAACTCTTATGCACTGCTGGTGGGAATGCAAAATGACACAACCATTTTGGAAAATGATATGGTGCTTCCTTAGGAAGCTAGAAATAGAAATATTATATGATCCAGCAATCGCACTCCTAGGAATATATCCTAGAGAAATGAGTCGTCACTCGAATAGACATATGCACACCCATGTTCATTGCAGCATTGTTCACAATAGCAAAGAGATGGAAACAACCTAGATGCCCATCAACAGAAGAATGGATAAACAAACTATGGTACATACACACAATGGAGTATTATGCAAAATTAAAGAATAATAATGAATCTGCAAAGCATCTCATAACATGGATGAAACTGGAGGACATTATGCTGAGTGAATTAAGTCAATCACAAATGGACAAATATTGTATGAGACCACTACTGTAAAAACTCATAGGAAGGTTTACACACAAAAAGAAACAATCTTTGATGGTTACCAGGGATGGAAAGGGTGGGAGGGGGAAATACTAAATAGACAATAGATAAATGGTAACTTCGGTGAAGGGTAAGATAGTACAAAATACTGGGGAAACCAGCACAACTTGTACAAGGAAAGGTCATGGAAGCTTCACAGGCATATCCAAACTCCCTGAGGGAACAAGTTGCTGGGATCAGTGCTGTGGGGACCCTGGTCTCAGGGAACATCTAGCTCAATTGGCATAACACAATTTATAAAGAAAATGTTCTACATGCTACCTTGGTGAGTAGCGTCTGGGGTCTTAAAAGCCTGTGGGCAGCCATTTAAGATACTCCACTGGTCTCACCCCTTTGAGAGCATGGGAGAATGAAGAAAGCAGGATACAAGGGAAAGATTAGTCCAAAGGACTAATGCACCACAGCTACCATGGCCTCCACCAGACTGAGTCTAGTACAACTAGATGGTGTCTGGCTACCACCACTGACTGCTCTGACCAAGATCACAACAGAGAGTCCCAGACAGAGCTGGAGAAAAATGTAGAACAAAATTCTAACTCACAAAAAAAGAATAGACTTACTGACTCTACAGAGACTAGAGAAACCCCAAGATTATGGCCCCCAGACACTCTTTTAGCTCAGTAATGAAGTCACTCCTGAGGTTCACCCCTCAGCCAAAGGTTAGACAGCCCCATAAAACAAAACAAGACTAAAGGGGCACACCAGCCCAGGGACAAGGACTAGAAGGCAGGAGGGGACAGGAAAGCTGGTAACAGGGAACCCAAGTTTGAGAAGGGAGAGAGTTGACATGCCATGGGGTTGTTGACCAATGTCATAAAACAGTTTGTGTACTGTTTAATGAGAAACTATTTGTTCTGTAAACCTTCATCTAAAGTACAATAAAAAATATGAAAAAAAAATAATATGTAAATCTAATAACATTTACAACAAGATGCATTTCTTGCTGATTTGCCCAGCTTATTTACTCTCCCAAGGTCACTGGGTGTTGCAAATGGTTTGTGTTTGGCTACTAATCTAAAGGCTGGCAGTCCAAACCCACTCAGCAACACTGTGGAAGAAAGTCCTGACAATCTGTTTCCATAAAGATTACATCCAAAAAAACTCTATGAAGCAATTCTACTCTGTAACACATGGGATTACCATGAGTCAGAATCAACTCAGTGGCAAATGTTTGTTTATTTACTCTCCCATGCTTACATCAGACTTTCTAGACCTTCCTGTCTTCACAAATTTACAATTCCTACTCCTCTGGCATTTTCCCTCAATTACTGTGTTTCCTATTTTTTAAGAAAAGGAGATGCAATTAGAAAAGAACATTAGTAAATTTGCATTAACTCCTCTACTCACCTTCTTGCATCTGTGGCCATATATTCCAACTCCCTTCCTGTTACACTAGATGAATTATCCATGCTCACATCTAAGGCAAATCCTTCTACTCATGCACCTATTCAAGGATCTCTCTCCAGCAACATTCCTTCTTTCTCCTATCACCCATTTTTCCATCTCTACTCTATCATTCCCAAGAGCATACTTACACAGTCTAATTTATTCCATTTTAAAACAGTCCTCTTAAGATCTTATATTCTTCTTTGTTGTTGTTCCTAGATGCCATTGAGTCAGTCGGACTCATAGCAACGCTATGTACAACAGAACAAAATACTGCTGATCCTGTGCCATGCTCACAATCGTTGCTATGTTTGAGCCCACTGTTGTAACCACTGTGTCAACCCATCTCATCGAGGCTCTTCTTCTTTTTCACTGATCCTCTATCTTATCAAGCATGATGTCCTTCTCCAGTATCTGGTCCCTCCTAATAACATGTCTAAAGTACATGAGACGAAGTCTCACCATCCTGGCTTCCAAGGAGCACTCTGGCTGTACTTCTTCTAAGACAGACTTGTTCGTTCTTCTGGTAGTCCATAGTATATTCAATATTCTTCACAAACTCCATAATTCAAAGGCGTCAGTTCTTCTGTCTTCCTTATTCATTGTCCAGCTTTTGATGCATTTGAAGTGATTGAAAATATCATGGCTTGCGTCAGACCTACCTTAGTCCTCAAAATGACATCTTTGCTTTTTAACACTTTGAAGAGGTCTTTTGCAGAAGATTTGCCTGATGAAATACATTGCTTGATTTCTTGACTCCTGCTTGCATGGGTGTTGATTGTGGATCCAAGTAAAATGAAATCCTTGAGAACCTCAATCTTTTCTCCGTTTATCATGATGTTGCTTATTGGTCCGTTTGTGAGGATTTTAATTTTATGTTGAGGTGTAATCCATACTGAAGGCTGTAGTCTTTGATCTTCATCAGTAAATGCTTCAAGTCCTCTTCACTTTCAGCAAGCAAGTTTGTGTCATCTGCATATTGCAGATGACTACTATCGCAGTCCCATTTCCAAGCTCCCCTTAACAGCAAAACATCATGAAGTAATTTTTTGCATAATACCTCACCGTCTACACATTTATGAATCTGTGTGTATCTGATTTTTTGCTAATGAGTGCCCATTTTCTTAGATGATAAGGCCATTTGTATTTTTGACACATAGACCAATGGGATGGTATGGATGTTTTTGGTTCTTTCAAAAGTTAAGCAGAGAAAAGTACAGAGCCAAACACATTAAAAAATAGCATTTCTTATAAAGGTTTGCTCTCTCTATTTATTCATTAAGTGATTCTGTTTTTTCATTCAAATACATACTTAGGTCCTAAAAATATATGCCAGGTAGAAAATATTGAACAAAGTGTATCTTTCTGATATCCCCAAAGAATTTGGATTTTTCAATTTTTTAAATGTACTTTCTTTAAAACATGAGGAACATTTCCAATGGGTTTCTAGGTGGGAAGCAGTAAAGTGTGAGAAAACACCCCAAAGTGTAAAGTAGGTAACAATTTATTATATTCTCTGAGACTTGACATCTCATTATGATTCATTTTCCATGTAAATGGGCTTTAAAAAGATTAAGTTCTGCACTGTAATCGTTACTCATTCAAACATCATAAGAATTTTATTCTCTGAATTCCCTAATGTACAGCCCGAAAAAGATTTACTGCTTTTTTTCTTTTTTTCCTCTCTCTCTCGTGTTTGAAATAATTTAAGATTTCTTCAATGAAAAGCATTTGGATTATTTCTGTACACAAAGACACAGAGGGTCACCTCTCATTCCTCCTTGCTCAGGACTTAGTACTTTGATTATTTATCTGAGTGATCAGCATTAGGAATGAATAAAGTGTGTGGAGACTTTTCACCAACAACCCATTTTTAATGAATACTTACTGTGTACCAGGCACTTTATTATATGCCAGGAACATGTGTTAATCATCTTTCACAAAGGAAAATATATATTGAATTTACTATACAGTTGTTGCTAGAAAAACAGGTCAATTTACTTTCTGAGTAAATATATTATTTCTGTATTTCCCAATGGGTAGATATCATTTCCATATCTTAATTATCTTGATTATCTTAATCACTATTTTGAATTAGAATATACTTAAATGCACACACTCATGCAGATGTACACATGAGTGCGCATGAGCACACATACACACACACACTTGTAGATTTAATAATCAATTTTTGTTCTGAAGAAAGTAAATTTTAATGAGGTAATTCACTGTGGAGCCACTGTTTTATACGTATACTATACAAGCAAACTGCTATATAAAATCCTGTGTCCTTTTCCCTTCCAAGATGGTTTGACGCTCAGAAAAATGTGCATATGTTACACATTTGTAAGAGATGTGGCCTACTCAAATCAACATATGTATATCATATGATACAGCAATTTCACTCGAAATATACACAACAAAAATGTATACATATGTTCATTGAAAGGCATGCAAAATAATGCTCATAATAGCATTATTAGTAATTCCCCAAACTGCAAATAACCAAAGTCTATTAACAGCAGATTGGATAAATAATTTGCAATATATTAATTCATATAGTGAAATATAAGAAAAGCAAAATGAATGAGTAAAGTCAGCCTGGATGACTTTCACAAACATGATGGTAAAAAATAGAAGACAGGCATAGAAGACCACTAACTACATACTCTCATTTATGTGGATTTCAAAAACAGAAAGACATGTTCCATAGTTCTGGAAGTCAGGATGGAGACGGCTCTTGATGTTGGCAAGCATATGAGGGCATAGAGCAGGGAGGGACTTCGAAGTGCTGGTAATGTTTCATTTCTTCATTGGAGAGCTCTTTAAACGGTTATTTTCACTGTGATAAAATTTTTGAGCTGTACATTGTGATTTGTGCATTTTTTCTAAACACATATTTCAGTAAAATGATTGCCCTAAAAAAAGAGGTGTGCTGAAATATTAAAATTCTGTTTTCTGTTTATACCCTTTATAATGAAAAATTTATATATTAAATAAAAGTAAACTTATATTTGTAGCTTTTAATTTTTAATAATATACTGACAAAGGAGTAAAATCTTAAATCTAGCTAGTTTTGTATACCCTTCCATTTGAAAAAAAGTTTGAAATAAAATACATAAAATATATAAACATATACATTTGTGTTCTATTATATATATGATTTCAATATATTAATTATCTTAATTTTTACTCCTATTTAATTACCCTTTTGGATCCTAATATACCTGCACACACACATACTTGTAGAGTTAGCAATCATTTTGTAAAAATGTCCCAGTGGATATTAGGGTTGTGTAAGTATGTGATTTGCGTCTGGGGAAGGATATTACAGATAGGGATCTCTTCAAGTATAATTGAGTTTTTTCTTCTCCTGGATACATGTTGAAAAGTTAACGACTGACCAGGCCGAAAGTAACTGAAAGATATGAGGTGTGACTGGATTGGATAGTGTACAAGCAAATTACATAAAATGTGGTTATAGAAATTCCTAGTGCTGGTTTCTTACACAGTTTTTTACTTTGGAGACCACTGGACAGAAGTAGCCTCACTTTTTGGAACCACTGAACTCTGAAGCTCTTCTCCTTTTGTGAATACTTTAAGGAGCATTGTTTTAAAAAAATGTAAAGGATTCCATTTAGCACCCCAATTCATTGGTCCCTTCATTTATAAATACAACTTTTCGCCATCCAACTATTTTTACATCCTTTTCTAGATCCTCATATCACTAAGCTAAAAAAAGAGTGTATTCATGTAGAGTGCCTCGTAAACCTAGGAAGCAATGCTGGAGATTAACAAAGGATTTCCTAGAAAGGGAAAAAGAGGAAGGCAGGAAGAAACCTGGGTTAGAAGGTGAGATCTCAGACCAGCTGGTGATGGTTTAACTAGCTATCCACTGCTTCGTCAAGAATCAAATTGGATGAAACTGGAGTGGAAGGGTCGATAATAGTAGCAGGAAAATAAGAGTAAGAATGTTTTGTTGTTGTTGTTAAATCTAACAGACATTGGTGATCAAGCTTCCAAATATCAAGTGATTTTTTGAAAATCTTCTAAAAGTGAGTGCTTCAAGCTACTCTTCCAACGAAAAATGCTTAACATCTGGGTCATTTTGTTTCCTCATCTGAGTAGGTTAGAATCTCTGTGGCAGAGATCACTGATGCATGGAGTAAGAATGCTAATTATTAATGGAATAAGACATGGTCTGTAATACAAAATACTAGGTATTTGTTTCAAGGTAAACATCTTTAGAATGTTTTAATATCACTGAATTTTTTAAATATAACTTAGATAAGGTTCAAATTATGGTCATGATATTTCAAACTCAAAAAAAAAAATACCTCTAAGGCATTTGTAACCAAATCACCTATATACTTATACAATTACAAGAGCTACTCCTTAAACCTAGGAAGTAGGAAAATATTTGCTCAAATTCTTCTTGCATATCACTTAAATTTCAGGCCAGATTTTCTAAATTCACTAAACATGCTAATCTGATGTGCTGGTCTTCTTTGTCTAATGAATCCACTTAAGGCTTTTAGAAATGCCTGGTTAACCCCTAAACCAGCTTTTATAAGAGATTCCCCTGAGCCTTACTGATCAGTAGGTTATTCCAAATCTTCTCAAAATACACACACAAATGCTCATGAACGTATACTCTTCACTAAATACTTAAATATTTTAAAAGACACGCTAAATTTTACGTACAGAGCACTTGGAACAAAATATTCATTAGATCTTAAGTTGGAAAATCACTATCCTTACTGAACGATGATATTCTGAAAATTTATTTAACTTTTTTGGCTCATTGTTCCTTAAAGATGAAGATGATGTTGAAGATAGTAGCAATGGTAATGATAGCTAAATCCTACTCACCACGTGCTGAACATTTTTATCAGTGTTTTCACATGTATGTCATTTAAGTTTCTCAACAATTCTGTGAGGTTGTTACCATTTTACAGCTGAGGAAATTGCACCATAGCAATGTTAAATACCATCTAAATTCACACAGCTAGTAAGTAAAGCCCTTTGGCACGTGTTATTCAGTAAATATTTAGTTATAAAATGAATAATGAACAAATCATGAATAAATGAAGCCTGATATATGTAAATCTAAAAAGCAAATTAGTCATACAACCTTAAAAAACAGCTTCCCAAACTACTATTTCCATCTAAGTTATTCAGAGCAACTCAAGGTTCTGGAAATTCCATTAATAGTGACATTTTGTTTTGTTCTACTTTAATTGGGTTGTGTTTTATCTCAATGCCACAAATATACTGACACTTTTCACATTCTATTCAGCTGCTCTAGTTGCATGTTTTGCTTAAGCTAGGTACTTAAAAAATACTTAAGAATATATCAAGAAAACTAGCTTTGGAAACTCATTTTGAGAAGAAGAGCACTGGGACAGAGCTGAACAAAGTAGTGAAAAGGGAATAAGAGAGTCGAATAAGCCTATAAGCACACGAGATAATGTGCTTCTGAATGCTGCAGATGCAACTCCCTGTCCAAATATATTGAAGATAGAAAAATACTAAGTTGAGTTTATAATCTGCTTTATACAAAATCAAATATATTAACCAACAGAATAAATTAGACTGAACAAAACACCAGAGAGTACATTGTAAGAAATAATCTTGTTCTGGCAAGTGGATAGACTAGATGATATATGGTCTGATCTCCTTCATCTCTAATTTCTGTGATTCTGTGAGTCACTGTCACTTTTTCTCCAAAAGCCCAACAATATGAATGCAGTAATCATTCTGCCCATCACCAGTCCTGTAATTCAGAGGAAAATATACAGTCATACAAGGACTTAGAGGAAAATACACTTTTAATATTATTGAGAAAGACTGTGTTATATTTATTCTTCACTTCTTCTGATTTTACTCTTTTATGTTTGTCACCAACAGTCCCAGGAAAGGACAGGAAAATTAATGCAGATTTGTGTCTTGAATAACTGAACTTACTGAAGCAATTTAAAGACAGGTTGATCAATGAAATCACACTATAGGGAGATAGATTGCTTGCACTCTTACTTTCACGATCTGCATATCACCATAATGGTATCTCTTGGGCTAGAGTCTCTCAAACGTTAGTGTATATCAGGCTCACCTGGAATGCTTGTTAAAACACAGCTCACTGGCCCTCACCCCTAGACTTTCTGATTCAGTACGTCTAGAGTGGGGCACGAGAATTTGCATTTCCATCAGGTTTCCACGGGACTAATGCTGCTAGTCCCAGAACTACACTTTGAGAATTTGATAACCATTGAGTTAGAAGTCCCTTGAAGGAAGAAAGTACATCTACATCCTATTGATAAAAAAAGAAAAACAAACAAAGAATGATTCTCTACTGAGAGAGGTTTCTTAATGTTAACTGTTGTTATTGTGGGCCATCATGTCTATTCTGATCTTTACAGGAGCAGATGCCCAGGTCTTTTCTTCCAGGGAGTGGCTGCTGGATTTGAACTACTGATGGTTAACGCCAAGTGCTTAACCATTATGCCACCAGGGCCCCTTATCTAACTAACAGGTTAGAAGAAATACATCAAGTAAAATGTCTATAAGTAGGACAAGGTGTCTTTGAGGAAAGGTGAATACATAGGGCAAAGGAATTGAACCAAAGTAATCTTTCTAGGAAGAAAAAGAAGCAAGCCCTCTCTCATGGCTTTTTAAAAAAAAAAAAAAAAACACTTCTTGCCCTTATGGGGAAATCTGTATTTATTCATCAGCCTCCTGATAAAGGATAGGAATTCAAATTCTCCTACTCCTATAGTACCGAGGCCCCAAGGCCTTTATAAAAATGAAACAACCCTAGCTGCCAACTAGGTGAACTGCTGTTCAGAGTTTATAGGAACGGGGCTCCTAGTTTCACCGGCATAGTATATTTCCTTTGCGCGTTCTCATCAGAAGAGCATGTCATCTCAGTGCTTCTGATTGACCTCTTTCATCGTTTCCTACTCTTTTTGCTGGTGTCCAAGGCTTTAGATTCATTATCTACTCTTCTTGTTGCATACTGTCAGGCAACGGGTCCCTGCTAACTCTGTCATCTTGCTCGCCCTTCATGGTGGCTCTATTACTAACACTTCACTCTCTGAAGCCACATGTCAAGGGTCTGTACTGCCTGTTACATGATCCTGAAATCAGAAATGTGTTTAGAAGACTGTGATTCCTGATAGTAAAGCCCTCCAGTTACAATTTGGATAGGAAATAACCGTGTTGCCTTACCCATTCTGGCAATCCCAGCCTAAATAATTCTCAAGAGAAATATACCAAAGGGCTTTATTTTTCCATTCACATTCCCAGACAAATTTTCTGACTGTAAGAGATAAATTGACCCATCTTGGATTTTTTTCCATCCCTCACCTTCAGACCTTTACTTCAGGGTTACAAAATGTCTCTATAACATGAAATAGAATAGAATGGTATGTATGGGTATAAACTTTCGGTTAGTTGCTGATGAAAGCGTATTTCCCACTATGTGCATTTTATTCAGCAAATAAAAAGTCTGAATTTGTAAATTGAGTGCATTCAGGCTTAGCCTGAAAAGCTCATAGCATTTGGTTTTGCTTATAAATAGTGCCTGACACTTCCCAAATTCAATTAGCTTCAATTCTTGCAGTCATATTATGAGTAAAACTGGGGTTTGCAAGCCTATTTTAAAAACTAAGCTTATTTTAAAACTAAGTATAATTTAGTGTGAGAGATTTTATTTTTTGCTTTATTTTTTAAATGTGTAGTGCATTTCAGGGAATAGATTAGTTCATTTTTTATCATGAATATTACATTATAGAAAATTTGGGAAGCTGGAGGTTTTCATTTGATCCTTTTTCAGTTTTTACACACTTTAATGACTTCATTTAAGTGCTGAAATCAAGGAAACTATGATTCAGTTTTTCTTGCCTTATGTAAGCTAGACATGCTTTGGTAAGTAGGCCTACTTCTGGCAAAAAATTCTGTGGAGAGCTTGTCTCATTAACTTTTATCTTTTAGGGACTCATAATAGGTGTTTAGAATAAATACAGTAAGCAAACCTCTCATACAAACTAAAAGCCAGGGTTAAAGATATTTGTTGTCTGTGAATTGTTAGTTTTTTCAATGTGTCATTTCCTAAAACAAGCGTGGTATCTGTGCAAGAGGTTGATTGAAAGCAAAATAAATAAAAAGGAAAGCAAAGAAGATAAAATTAAGAAGAAATCATCTGTTGGGAGCAAATGATGTAGAAAGAGGAGAATTTACTGATATTCTCTTTATCGGTGAGGAGGAAGAAAAGCAGCACAGCAGTGGTTCATAGAGCAAGCAGTGTGGTTCTGTAGCAGCCCCAGGAAAGCCATAGCTAGCTTTTGCTTTCCCAGAGGAAACCTCCTAATTCCTGACTTCCCCCAAGTGCTGCCCATCTCCAGGCCATCCATCTGATCTTTGGACTGCAAGTCAATTGGTGACAAAAAGAATGAGGTAAGGTAAATTTCAAACCTATCAGGTTTCAAACAGATAATCCTTATGTAGACAAAAAATGCAGTTTGTGGATGTTATCCTGTCGTTGCACTCTGTGTGGATCTGGCTATGCTGTCACCGTTTAGAAGGGAGATGCTCTCCTAACGTTGATTCCACAGTGGAAGATATTTTTTACTTTTTCAGTTAATTAGCTTGCCTGCACCTCAGTGTCCTCAGTTGTAAAAGGAAAGCTTGACAGATTATCAGTGGGTTTTACACACACACACACACACATCCCACATATCCCTACCTATACAGTTTAGGGCTAGCTTTGGTTAAAATGCCATAATCTTATTTTTAATAATTTAATATCTCAGAAACCAGGATTCTATACCTGCAAGGCCCACAGAGCAGTTGTGTAAGACAGTAGAGGCATCTGTCTCTACGGAAGCGAGCAGAAAACACATATAAAGGGAATGAAGTTTACACAGATTGTATGGGCAATAAGAAAAATGAAAGTCTGAGATCCTAGGACGGGAATTCTCCTATCACTATCTTTCTTTAGTTTTAGATGATTTCTCAGCTACTGACTCCGGGCACCAAGACTGGAAACTCATATGGTCAAAAATTTCAGTCAGGGGGGACAAAAAATTCTGAATCACCTACCAAGGTAGAGTATATTATTTTCTGTGAAAAAGAATAAAAATCAGTTCACCTTTGTGTGCTTCTCTGTTTGTCATCCTGAGGGTGGGGGAGGGGTGGAAATATATCTATATCAATCACTAAACAAAAAAAAGAGACCAACTTGTTTGAGAAGAAGCTGAGAGAAGTTGGTGTCCAGGTCCAAGAGGTGACCACATAAAGAATTTTAATTAAAACTAAGCAACGGGAAAAAATTTGTCTAAGATGTATTAGACATATCCAGGCAAGTGTATACTGTCTGCTTAGAGAAAGCAGGGAGAAACCGGGAGTAGACTGACATATGAGTATTACACCAAAATATTTAATAAAGAAGATGAAATGTTCATAATTTTTGAAAAGTTAGAAAGAACAATCCCCTAGAATTTCATTAATTCTGCTTTAAATTGTTATGACAGGCAAGAGGACCTTGCAGGATTTGCAGTCTAATAAACACAGAAAGTCAGCAAGACTCATAATATGACCCACCTCCTCCCTAGGTCCTTGTTATTGTTACTACTGAGGCCAGCAACAAGCATTGCTATGTAATCTTGGCACTATTTTACAGAAAGCATTCGCCCTTCACAACAAAACCACTTTACAGGTGGAATCACTTTTTTCCATCACTCATAATGATGTATGTAGCTGCTTCACTAGAGGAAGCATGAAATGTAATATTAATTTATTTTAGGAATCTGGGGAAGAGGAAGGGCTGCTCATTTATTCTCATTTTTTATGGGTTATACCTCTTTATGAAAGCAACAAACAAGGTTTATCTTAGATCACAAGGCCTTTGGGCCAACCAGGATGGTACTGCTGCAGATAACGAAGACAAAATTAGAAAGAAAAAGGACTCTGGTTATGACATGAAGCTGAATTTCTGGGTATGTCATTCAATGTTGACAGATTATCTGCTTGGGGTCTTCCAGGTAAACTAGTGGACGCTCAGAAAAGCCTACATTACTTATTTCTTTGCCACACTGAAATGTATGTGAAGTACAGTTAGAGTTTCAAAGAGGCAAACAAAGTGATGGCATATTCAAGATGGTAGCAGAAAAAGGGCACTATCTCACTTATATTTCTGGTTTCCCAATTCTAGCAAGTTCTATATGTTCCCTAGTTTGGTGAGAAAGACTCCACAAACCAGGAGTGCAAAATAAATGTTGTATTCTATAGTCACAACTTATATAACTAAAATCCACAAGAAGCTTCTTAATGATGATGTGAACGAAATTGTATTATTATTTGTTTAAAATGTGTTTTGTAGCAAAATGTCATAGGCTTGAAAATAACACGTGATTTTAGCTTCTAAAAGGGAGTCACATTTTCTCTGAAAAGCAGTCTATTATACTATAAAGCTGCCCAGAATATATCTTGAGCCAATCTTAGCGCACACACACACACATAGACACACACAAGATTTGGGTGTCTTCTATTGGACCAATATGTCTGACAGACAAAGAGGAAGTTAAAGAAATTCTTGATAACCTAAAGTCACCCTTAACAGTAGGGCAGGAAAGGCGAAGAGAAGACACTGTTTCTCTATCTCAGATTAGATGATATTAGCCTAACTTGGAGAAAAACAAACATGTTTTTGCTCAAAAAAAAATTTTTTTTTTAATTATAATGATAAGGAAGATTCACAGTAGGACATTCAGAAAAAAGAGATAAGCAAACAATTAAAAAAGAAAACTGAATAACTCCTCTGTAACCTCAGCACTCAAGCATAACTTCTATTAACTATTTCTTGCCTATGCTTACCGATTCCTTTTCTCTCCCTGCATATGAGATAAAAAATATTATGAAAATCACTTTGAAAAGTGTTTAGCAGTGGTAGTCGTTGTCATTGTTGTTATATTTAATTCACTGCATTTTGGGTAAGGCCATCTACTCATTAATTCAGCCAACACATATTTATTGAGTACCTACTATGCTTCAGGAGCCCTGGTGGCACAGTGGTTAAGAGTTCAGCTGCTAACCAATAGGTCAGCAGTTCGAATTCACCAGCTGCTCCTTGGAAGCCCTGTGGGGCAGTTCTACACTGTCCTTTAAAATCACTGTGAGTCGGAGTCGACTCAATGGCAGTGAGTTTGGTTTGGTTTGGTTCTTACTATGCTTCAGACACTGTTCAAGGAGATGAGGAAAAGCAAGAGAAAAAGCAGACAATTATCCCTGTCCTCATGGAGCTTACATTCCAGTGGAAGGAGACATTCCTGTATGTGTATGTGTGTATTTGTATGTGTGTGTATGTCTGTGTGTGTGTGTGTGTGTGTATGGACAGATGATGATGATGATGAAGATAGATTAGCTAGATACCATATTTTTACGCAAATAAGGGCCTTCAGCATTTGTTTACTGTTGTACCCTCCTTCCATGAGGCACCCTCTCAAGTGATGCCATGCCAACCCTCTTCCACAAGTTGCTGTAAAAAAAAATTTAGTATAATGCTCTTACAAAAATACCTTATGAGGGGAGGGTGTGGTTTGCAAACAAATGCAGAAGGTGTGTGTTAGTTGCATAAGAATAGGGTAGACAGACAGACAGATAGATAAATAGATATTCAGATGGTGAAAAGTGATAAGAAGAATAAAAAGCAGTATAGGTGGACAGAGAGGAAAACAGATGGGGGGGGGATTGTAATTTAATATAAGTGTCAGAGAAGCCTCAATCAAGAAGTTGTGTAAAAGGCATAAAGAAGGTGAAAGTGCCAATTGCACAGAAATCTTGGGGAACAGCATTCCTGAAAAACAAGCATGACAGAGACCAAGGGAGACAGTGTGACAGGAGCAGAATGAGTTGGAAGAAAGAATAAGGAGATAAAGAGGGGGTGATAATGTAGGGTTTTATAGGTCACTGAAGGACTTGGGATTTTACAACTGATAGAGATGATTTGCCTTTACAGGATTTTGAGCAGGGAAGTGAAAGACTTTAACTTATAATGAACAATAAATAAATGTGCCGTTATCCAACAAACAACATGCAGAAGAGGTGCCAAATAGTAGTCCACAGTAGAAGGGACACAGTGGCTGTGAAAGTGGGCTCAACATAGCAATGATTGTGAGGATGACACAGGACCAGGCAGTGTTTGGTTTTGTTGTACGTAGGGTCGCTATGAGTTGGAACAGACTCAGTGCCACCTAACAACAACAAGAGTGGAAGGGTGCTGTGTGATAGATCATTTTTGTGTGCGGCCTTTCTAGCCATGGTATTGTGACTCCCACCCAAGAGATTGGGCAGGACTGTGTGATAGGGTAATTGTGGCCCACTGAAGAAGACTTGAAGCACTTACTGTAAAGATCAAAAACTACAGGCTTTAGTATGGATTACACTTCAACATAAAGAAAACAAAAATCCTCACAACTGGACCAATAAGCAACATCATGATAAACGGAGAAAAGATTGAAGTTGTCAAGGATTTAATTTTACTTGGATCTACAATCAACACCCATGGAAGCAGTAGTCAAGAAATCAAATGATGCATTGCACTGGGCAAATTTGCTGCAAAGTACCCCTTTAAAGTATTAAAAAGCAAAGATGTCACTTTAAGGACTAAGGTATGTCTGACTCAAGCCATGGTGTTTTCAATTCACTCATATGCATGCAAAAGCTGGACAATGAATAAGGAAGACCAAAGAAGAATTGACATCTTTGAATTGCGGTGTTGACAAAAAATATTGAATATACCATGGACTGCCAAAAGAATGAACAAATCTGTCTTGGAAGAAGTGTAACCAGAATGCTTCTTAGAAGCCAGGATGGCGACACTACGTCTCACATACTTTGGACATGTTATCAGGAGGGATCAGCCCCTGGAGAAGGACATCATGCTTGGTAAAGTAGAGGGTCAGCAAAAAAGAGGAAGACCCTCAACAAGATGGATTGACACAGTGGCTGCAACAATGGGCTTAAGCATAGCAACAATTGTGAGGATGGTACAGGACTGGGCAGTGTTTTGTTCTGTTGTGGATAGGGTTGCTATGAGTTGGAACTAACTCGATGGTACCTAACAACAACAATAATGGGATTAGTCAGTTTTGCCATCCTGCTGGGTTTGAAATGAGCCAATCCAGAGGCAGAAAAGAGAGACCTCAACACTACCAAGGAAGAACAGCCAGGGGCCAGCATGTCCTTTGTACCGAGGATCCCTGAACTGAGAAGCTCCTGGACCCAGGAAACAGAAAGCGAGCTGTAACCTTGAAGACAGTAGGAAGTGGCACCAGAGACTCCTCGGCAGCAAGATATGGTGTGTTGGGCTTCCTGGCCCATGGAGCAAGAGGCTAAGTACCTTTGGGCAGAGGCCTAGGGCCAGGGAGAGGCGTGTCTGCCAGCATGTCTGGGAAGAGGCTGTCCTGATGGAAGAACTGTATCCTTGAGTGTTTCTGAGCCTGAATTGTAACCTGTTACATCTCTAATAAACCCCATAATCATGACTATAGTCTGTGACTTCTGTGTGGCCATTGCAATGAATTATCAAACCCAGTGGAGAAGTAGAGAGTGCTGTGGGAGGGACGGTTGGTGTCACAGTTGGTAAATATGGCAGAGAGAGGAGGCATATCTGATCTCAGCCTCAAGGGAATCAGCCGTGGGCTGTTGATCTTAAGCAGGTCAGACACCACCCTCAGCTCATTTTTACAGCTGGTGTCAGAAGTGGAATTCTTTGCAATGGCTCCAGATTCATGAAAGTATGGGACTTTGTAAGAGAAAGAATGAAGGGGCTTGAGAAGTGAAACTTTGATTCTTAGATGGTTGCTTCAGTTGCTGTTGCTTGTAATGGCTGAAGGGAAGGTTATGCTGTAGCTGAAGGGAGAGGAGACCCACCTAGAGTGGCCTGGGGCAAATGCCAGGCCAGATAAGCAGGATTACTGATAGGGGGTCAAGGTCTTCTGGTTCCACCCAGCCAGAGGCCCAAGGCCATATGCATATGAATGGGAAGATAGTGTGGAGAAGAGAAGATGAAACTGGAATGCTTTAAAAAGTGCTGTGTGTTTAATTGAATGTACTATGGATATTGAGGAGCCCTGGTGGTGCTGTGGTTGGTTGTTCTTCAGCTTGGCCAGGAAGTGTGTCTGAACTCTCAAGCCTGAGGCTGCTATCCATTGTGACTTAGCTGGGATGGCTAGGGATGAGCTGACCAGAACCCCACTGAATGAAGAGAAAGATGTTTGACACCCTGAGCTGGTGTAGATTGCTGCAATTTGATGGCTTGCTCTGGACTGAACTTTGCTTATGGATGCAGATGCTCAAAATTACAACCAGAAGAGAAGATTCTTCAAGACCAAGGAAAATGCTTGTCTCCTCAGAGTACTGGTTTGATAGAGATGGGTAATTTAAATATTGGCCATCTAAAATGGAGGAAGATAAAGGCATGAAGTGGCTGGCTTACACACTTTCCTGGGCATGCTTACATTAAATGAGGGGGACAAGGGAGAATCCCCACTAGTTTCCTCTTTTCATTATGGGTCTGGGGAAGAGAGGGAGGGGCAAGATGCTGATAGGATTATATGAGTCAGCTATGAGCACTGATTGTTGAAAGGGTTAATTGTGATTGTAAAAACTGTAATTGTATAAGCTGTAACTGTTAAAGAGTGGACTAAGGGGGAGGCACTGCCGAACTCGAGTACAGTAGCTGAACCTAAAATTCCTTAAAGCTTTTGCTTGTGCTGATACCTCGTGAGGCTCAGAACAAGGGAATAATCTCTCAGTTAAATTTTACCAGACACCAGGAAGGGTGCAGTTGAGAGGAACTACTGGAGAACCAGACCAGATCAAATGGACACCTGCAGCAGACCTGAATGGCTGGTACCTGAGTAACCTCATTCTTAAGACTCTTTGCTCTACTGTAGGACTAATTGTTAATGACTGTTTTGGACTGGTAAAATGATTGGGAGGGGGAAATTATCCTCCAAATATGAAAGAACCATAGCTAGAAAAGTGAAGGGGTGGTCTGCAACGTGATATATCACTTTTGTAACTCCCACCCAAGTTACTGGGTAGGACTGTGTGATGACAGGGTAATTGTAGCTCACCAATGGGATTGGTCAGTTTTGCCATCCTCTGGGTTTGCAATGAGCCATCCCAGAGGTGGAAAAGAGAGGACCCCACCACCACCAAGGAAGAAGAGCCAGGAGCCAGCACGTCCTTTGGACCTGGGATCCTTGGGCTGAGAAGTTCCTGGTCCCAGGAGACAGAAAGTGAGCTGTAACCTTGAAGACGGCGGGAAGCGGCAGCAGAGACTCAGCAGCAGGATAGTGTGTGGTGGGCTTCCCAGGCCACAGAGTGAGAAGGCTGAGTGCCTTTGGGCAGAGGCCTAGGGCCAGGGAGAGGTGTGTTTGCGAGCATGTTTGGGAAGATGCTGTCCTGATGCAAGAACTGTATCCTTGAGTGTTTTTGAGCCTGAATTGTAACCTGTTATGTCCCTAATAAACCTCATAATCATGAGTATGGTCTGTGGGTTCTGTGTGGCTATTGCAATGAATTATTGAACCGAGCAGAGAAGTAGAAAGCTCTGTGGGAGGACACGGTTGATGTCAGAGTTGGTAAAGATGGTGGAGAAAGGAGGCATATCTGACCTCCACCTCATAGGAATCAGCCTTGGGCTGTTGATCTTGATTCTCCTTCCCCCTTGTGAAGTTAGAGGAGGCCAGACACTGCCCTCCAGTTTTTCTTACAAAAGGGATTTGTTTTGGGAAGTTGGAAAGCTACTTATCCTCTGGAACCTTCAATTTATATCTATATAAAATGGGTAAAATAACTGCTTTATAGGATTATTGTGACAATATTTTTAAACTCTATAAAAAATGTTAACTTTTAAAAAAATTATTCTGATTTCAGTAGTACAGAATACATGTCTCTGAGATAGAAGAAAAACTATTAAGTTGGAAAAGAGTCTACAGAGTTATTTCATTATTTTAAATGCTCTTATTTTGCCATTTGATCTATTAGAATTAGTAATAAACATAATTATGGCATAGTTAGTTAAAAGCCTGGCTAAGGAGTTGGAGCTCCCCCCAAAAAAAACCTTCTGAAAGGAGCTCAGCTAAACTATCAATTACATAAACTCATAGTACAACTAGCTTCTAGGATAATCCAAGCAGATTTCTGGTACAAGTCAGTGTAAATTATAGAGGAACAAATTTCTCCCCTGCTCTCTATGAAAAGTATGCTGGGGCCATGCCCCAGAAAATGACTATGATGCATCATTGCTGGCTGTAATGTAAGCTATATTTAAGGAAAGCGGTTCTGAAAGGAAAGAAAATGAAAATTTATAAAGCCTTTCACAAAAGGCATCAAGTTGATAATCGTAGTTATTAGTTCATATCCAAATTTTCTGTCTGGACTTTTGAAGCTGTCTTCTGTCTCCATATATGGAAGTATAATAGCTCTCATTTTCATACTGTAGCAAGGCAAGTTGTTAAATATGTTTACTCAGAGTTAGGAAGTGAATACATTTGGGCAACATATGGACAGGTTGCATCCAAATAATAATGTAAATTCATCCTTTCACCACATGATCAATAAAAATTTGAGCCTATGAAAAAAGCTGCAGTACTTGATTAAGTACTGGCATTCAGACTTTAGCAGTAAAAACTCTGCAACGCCCATTCTCTCCTTGAGTTCATTAAGCCCCCAGAGAAGTTGTACAGACTCATTATCTTATTACATGTTGGCTTTTTCATCTCTGAATTTCAAAGAGTAAAAAAATGAGATTTATTGACTTTTGAGGTCATGGTACTTCTCATACCTACAGTATCATAAAAAGGACCTACTTCATTGACTTGACCTTTACCCTTAATTTGTTCCTTGAACTTGCAAAATTTAAATTTCATAGCGTTCCTGTTCTTTCCTTTTAATTTTTTAAATTGAATTATGGTACTTATACAAAAAGTGCAAAAATCATAAAGGTGCAGCTCAATGTATTGTCACAAATTGAACACACCTGTGAAAATCCAACCAATTCAAGAAATAAAATTTTATCAGCACCTCAGAACCTCACTTTGTTTTAACATAAAAGAAAGATAACCTTTTCTTCCTTCTTTCCTTCTTCTGTTGTTTTTAATCTAAACTAAACCCCAGTCTTCTTCATATCTATTCCTTACTGACTGCTGGAATCTAGCCACACACAAATATATACTCACAAATCTCAGAGAAAAGCATTTTAAATCTTTGAGTTTGGAGAAAACTTAATTATTTATACTTTTTTACAAAATCCTACTAATCCTTGGCTTTAAATATTGGTCAATTAAATTTTTTTTTTTTTTTTTTGAGATAGAACTAGATGCATTCAAATAGTTATCTCTAATAATTAGGCAGTTTTTCCTTGAGTCCCTAATTATTAATTGCTCTCAAGTCAATTCCGACTCACCGTGACTCCAGGTAATTCAGAGTAGAACTGTGCTCCATAGGGTTTTCAATGGCTGTGGCCTTTCAGAAGTAGGTCAACAGGTGTTTCGTCTGAGGCATTTCTGGGCGGATTCGAACGGCCAATATTTTGTTAGTAGGTCAGTACTTAATTGTTTGTTCCACCCAGAAAGTCCATGATTGAGTTCCTGTAATTTCTAACAAATTATTCCAATTTTAGATGTTATAACCAGCCACAAAGATATTTAATTTTTCATTTCAACAGCAGTTCTTTAAACACTTATATTCAGTTTGAATTTCAAAACCCAGCTCTTAGGTAAAGGTTAATTCCTGCTAGCACAGTGGTTAAGAGCTCTGCCTGTTAACCAAAAGGTCAGCAATTCAAATCCACCAGCCGCTCCTTGGAAACCCTATGGGGTAGTTCTACTCTGTTCCGTTGCGTCACTATGATTTGGAATTGACTTGAGGGCAACGGGTTTTTTGGTTTGCATTTGACAGATCCAGGGTGGATGTTCTTTTATTGCCATCAGACTATGAGGTCATTTCACTGATCTTCTCAAATACTCTAATGCACAAAGATTTATTCTTAATTTTACATATTAATATACTTTATATTACATTTTTACATTTTTTTTACTTTAAATTACATATTAAATTTTTATGAGGCCCTAATTTATAATAACTTTGTTTATGCACATCTCTCTCTTCAACATTGGCAGTTACAGAGGTGAATATGTTTCTGTGTTTTATTGATAACACATTTTGACTTATACAAATAGCTTTTTTATTTATTTTTTTAAAATGCTGTTAAATTTTAATGTCCTCACTGGAAGAAGGAAAGAAAAAGTATAAACTTGTGGAAAGGCAAGGGAGAATGCTGTGGGATTGTACTGAAACTGGAGGTATCGGTATGAAGTCATTGTTACATTTTTTAGCTCTATCCATAGAAAGGACCTCGAAGAAATGACACCTCAGTATCCATGAACACCCCTAGTACCCACATCTTGGTTTCTTAATAAATATTTCAGAGGCTTCAGCAGAGATTTATACACTTATTTACAAGCAGGTTGCACAGAAAAAGAAAAATAATAACTGAGACAAGAGTGATCCATATGGCACATTATATGAGCAAATTCCTTAAACCCAGAAATCAAGTCTTACAGTTTTTAGGTACTTTTTTCCAGAACTTATTAGTAGATTTTCAGTAATAACTGATGGTTGACTAACTCAGAGTGGGAAAAAAAAATTCATAAAAATGTCCACAGTCAACTCTGATGATCAAATCCTAAAAGTAGAGTTGGGAGTTCTAATCCAGACACAAGATTCTTGGGCATAAAAACTAGTGCTCCTTAATCTCTGCATGAGATCCACACATTTTCTTCTATTTTTAAAATTAAAGTTCAGCTTATTTGTTTAATCTGCTCATAGTGATAAATTTATTTGTATGCCAGTTTGCTCTTGAATTTATTACTAGTATCTATTTTAATTTGTCTGTTCCCAGGAGGCAAGACCATGTTGTTAAATTGATCCATATCCTACTCAGCACAACAGATAATTTAATGAATCTGGTCTTAATGATAATGATGGTTTAAAAACACTACTAAATTGGAAGTTTATAGATTTGTCTCTTCTTGCTTCTGATGGTCATTGCATTGATTGTGACGAACAGATGGTGTGTGGAGAATTCTAAGATATTTCACACAGAGATGATACTGTTTCTCAGCTTACATCAGCTTAAAATATCACTTAACCTTACATTTCTTTTTTTTAATGATACATATTGCCAAGTATTCCATTAGCTAAACTCCACTAGCTTTTAAAAATCTTATCCACAAACTATAACAGTGATCAAGAACAAAATGTTAAAAACATAATTCTCATGCAAATTTGCAGTGAGCATGTATCAAAGTTTTGTTTAAATCATTAATGGTGGGTCAGTGGAATGGCAAAGCTGCTTCAAAAGAGAATTCAGTATACAGACATTTAAAAATAATACGTGTAAAAAAATTGGAAACAGTTTACCAAAAAATCCCGTTGTCATCGAGTCGATTCCTACTCATAGCGACCCTGTAGGATAGAGTAGAACTGCCCCATAGGGTTTCTAAGGAGCGACCGGTGGATTCAAACTGCAGACCTATTGGTTAGCAGCCATGGCTCGACCCGCTCTTAACCACTGTGCAACCAGGCCTCCAAATATAGACATACATACATATGTATGTGTATACGTATATGTGTATATACATACGTACAAAAGAACACATACACACGCACACACATACATATGCAAACACACATTTATCTGAATCTAACTTTCCACTACTCTGGGACATTATATAGTCTGAATTTAGTCAGCAAGTAAAATGTGAAACAGAAAGGAAGAGTAATATCTGATATTATTAATGTTTGTTTGGCAGGGTAATACATAATACTTTCATGATGAGTGTGAAGGTACCAGTAGGTGGTTCCCGATTTCTTACCCTCAGAAGACATTGAAAAATTAGGATTTATACTTGATCCACACTTTTAGAAAATACTCCTAGCCGCTGTGCTTTTGCACTTTGAATGCTCTATACCTGAATTCCTTAACCTTATACAATTACTTTTAATCTTAAGAAATCCATTTCTCAAACTCTTTTGATGTGTCTAAAGTATTATCCTCATCTAGTTTTTTTTTTTTCATATTATTTGTAACTATGTCTAAGGATCCTTGGTTGCTCGGTGGTTAAGCACTAGGCTGCTGACTGAAAGGTCGGTGGTTCACTCACCAGCCACTTCAAGGGGTAAAGCTGTGGCAGAATGCTTCCATAAAGATTACAGCCTTGGAAACCCTATGGAACGGTCCTACTCAGTCCTATAGGGTCGCTAAGAGTTGGAATTAACTCTATTGCAATGAGTTAGTATGGGATGTTCTATTTTCCTAATCACATTTGAATCTACATGCTTTTCCTCAGTAATAATTTGTTATGATAGTAGCTTCATTTATGGGTCACTGGCATGATTTGGTTCATTTATTTTCCTTGATAACTTACAGTTGTTGTATTTATTTATTTAAAAGGGGAAAACATGATCCCAAAAGTATTACAAGGCGGAATATATTAAATGTTAGGTCTGGGTTACTAATCTTGAGGCATTTCATTTAAATTATTGTCATAATAAATCACTTGCTGCTGTTTTTCTAAAAATAATCAGAATTTAACAGTGGTACTATTAAACAATTTTAAGTTCCAGACATTTCGAGGTATTTGAAATGGTGTACTGCTTTTCTGTTTAGTCAGGTAATATGAAAATGTATTAACAACTACAAGAGATATTTAATCAATGAATAAGGAATATGTTTAAAACCTTAAATTATTTTTTTACTAAGTCTCAGAAAAATAAGAAGCTTTAAGTCATGGTACTATCTGTCAGGTTAACATTTTAGTAATAAGATCTCTATCTGAGTTATCACTTGCTTTGTTAGGTAAGCACCATTTGATTCATTTTTGGTGAACTACCAAAATTTTTCGTAATAAAACATACTTAAATGCACAGTGTCTATATAGATTCTAGATATGAATTCTATTTTTTAAGTCTAATTTTTTAAACAATTGTGATGGGGTAAAAAAATATATATATTAAAAATTGCCATTTTCATCATTTTTAAGTGTAGAATTCAGTGACATTAATTACATTCTCCATGTTGTGCAAATATCACCACTATTTCCGAAAGTGTTCTATTACCTGGAACAGAAACTCAGTATACCTTAAGCAATAACTCCTCATTTCTCCTCCCCACTGCCTGGTAACCACTAATAACTTTTTGTCTCTATGCATTTGCCTATTCTAGATACTTCATATAAGTGGGATCATACAGTATTTGTCCTTTTGTGTCTAACTTATTTCACTTACCACCCTAAATTTATAACACCAACTTAACCTACTTAACTTTGACACCAACTTTAATAACATACAAAAACTGTTTCTTTACAGTTCCACCCTCTTATATTGTTTTGTCACAAACTACAACATGAATTTTTTTAACACAAGAGTATTAACCTACAAAGTTTTTGCACATCACATCTATTCTTTCAGCAGTTGAGCTGTTGTTGACCAATACTATGAAACCTAATACACAAGGAACTATATGCATCCAAAGAGCACTTAAAAAACTGGAATTTACTTCAGGTTATAAATAAGTTATCCATAAATCTCAAAAATCAGAAACTGTACAGGCCACTTCTATAACCACATTTTAGCAAAACTAGAAATCAATAATAACAAAAACAAACAAACAAAAACAACAAACCCATTGCCATGGAGTTGATTCCAACTCATAGTGACTCTATAGGACAAAGTAGAGCCGCCCCATAGGGTTTCCAAGGAGTGGCTGGTGGGTTCGACCTGCCAACCTTTTCGTTAGAAGCCGTAGCTCTTAACCACTGTGCCACCAGGGCTCAAGAAATTAATAATAGATGTAGAAAATTTGTAAATATCAACCACTTTGAAACGTAAAATACAAAACATTAAAGGTGGGCTGTCCAATAGAGTAGCCACTAGCCTGCATGTGGCAATTTAAATTTAAGTTAATTAAAATTAAATTAAATTAAAAATTCATTTCCTTTGTTGTACTAGCCACATTTTAGGCACATGTATTTATCTATTTAGAAATCTTATAATATTACTTTTTTGGAATATTTGTTCTGGCAAGTTCTGAAAGTGGTATATTAAAGTCTACTAATAATTGGCTTTTGGTCAATTTTCACTTGTGTGTATAGCAGTCTTTGCTTTATATATAATATTGCCAATTTATTTAATACAAAGGTTCAAAGTTATAATATCTTCTGTTTAACTTATAAGTTTCATTAACCCCAAAACTCATCTTTGTACCATCTTTCTTAAAAAAGAAAATTCCAAAATGAGTCAGATGCTCACCCTTGATTGAGTACAAAGATATATAGCAAAAATATTAGAAAACAAAAATTTGTTCCTCTTATTTCCTGTTGTGATTTGAAAGCTACAATCCAGTTTTTAATACTACTGGTGTGTATGTCAAATAAACAACTACAAGTTATAGATACGATGTCAAAACATACATTTTTCTCCGCTTTCTGCTAGATATCACTTTTCCAGCCATCACCAAGCCTGTTCATCACATTAGTCTCCTTCTTCACCTCCCTTGACCCTTGTTCCTCTTCTAGTTTTGTTCCCTTTGTTCTGATGTAACTTTTCTTTCTTCCTGCATCAGGAATGAGAGAGAGATTTGTAGGTTCTTCAAACACAGTTTTCTTCAAGATTTAATGAATTTCTGGTCTACTGTTTTTGATTTCAGCTAGCTCCACATTCATATAACCATAGATTTTTTTTTTTAACACGTAATCTAAGAATTTTCATTACAATACTGAGTATAAAACTTAAAAAAAATCTGGAAAAATTTAAATTAGGGTTTAGAAATTAGCTTATATCCATATCATGGTAAATTATATAACTTTGAAAATGTATATTCTAAATAAGTATTTATGGATTGTACTCATAATATATTTGAGTGGGGAAAAGCATATTATAAATATTACATGGTATAACATCATTTTTTATTTTTATAGGTCTGATAAGATATGATTCAAACATTAACAGTAGTTATGGCTAGTTCAAGTAACCAAGTAATCACATGACTTTTTTTCCTACTGATTTCTCTGCAATGCACGTGTACCTTTTCTTATGCAAATAACGCACCCATGCCTTCTACATTTGTTTGGCAACAGATCCCTCCTCCCAAGAACTATTTTCATAATTGTGCTATGCTAATTTTTTTTTTTTTTTAAAGCAACATGTAAAAATAAATTGGTATAGCAGCGCTTATGAAAATACCTTGCAGGGAAAGGGTGAGATGGGCAAACAAATGTTAGAAGGTGTGCATTATTCGTGTTAAAATGAGGTATTACATTTAATTCTTTTTTAGAAGAAGAAAGCATAATTACTTTGGTATTCATTGCTCTATAACATTTTGCCCCATATTTTAATAACTTTCCCAAAAATGGATATATAATATGACTCCCATAAGATATAAATACAAGCACATTTCAAAGATTTCATTTAACTCGTTAATGAGGAAACTGATAAGGTGTTTCAACCAGTTCAAAGGAGGATCCAAGGAACAGACACATAAATGTAGATAAGAAATATTGAAATGATTGTGCAAATGGGAGGCAAAACTGGCCTCTTTCACAGTGGGCGAAGTTAATTGCACCTTTACTGGACAGAATTTACTTGTCTAGAGACAAGATTTATTTTACTTTGCTATCTGTTATCTGCAACTTACAAGATTTTAAAATAGCTCTAATAGAATAGGAATCATATAACCTGAGTATGCTCTAGGCGATATATAGATTTCCAGTGAAGTACACACTTTTACCTACAGCCCTAAGCAACCATGCAAGCTTAGTTTCTCCCTGCTTCCATACTTGTGACCAGTACTTAAACTAAACTGTATCTTTCACTATTTCCCATACATATACTGAGATTCCTATTTGCTCTTATTCTCTGCAGAATTCCCACCTCACTCCAACTCTTCCTTTCAAATTACCTTAGATCTTAACATTCCTAATTTACATTGAGTCATTTTTATATAATTTGTTTATTTATTCTACTTCTACACCGTAAGCTTTTGAGAGTAGGGGTTTATGGGTTACTTGTCTATGCTATTGTCATGGAACCTAGTACATATTATCATGGAACCAAATATACATTTGGAAGATTTAACTGACTTGTCAAAACGTCAATCAACTATGAAATATGGCTTTTATCAAAACAGGGAACTTAAAAGTAACATGCCAGTAAAAAAAATTCAACTAGACATAATAGAATACAAGGAATAATATAATAAATATCTATCCATATCTGGCGGTCAACCTAGAATTAAGGAATATTATCCTTTTACCATATTTGTTCCAGACCTTTTCTTTTTAAATAAACAATACAGGCAAAGTTGAATTACCCTTTTTAACCTTCCTCAATCTTATTTTCCTAATCCTTCCCCTCAGGGAACTACTACCCTGAAGCTGGTTTTCTCCTCATTCATATTTTTAGAATTTTGCATTAGTATATTTATAATGCTAATATTTGAATACATATAATACTATTATTCCATAAAAGGAGCCCTGGTGGCATAGTGGTTAAGCACTTGGCTCCTAAACAGAAGGTCAGCAGTTCGAACCCACCAGCCACTCTGTGGGAGAAAGATGTAGCAGTCTGCTTCCGTAAAGATTACAGCCTTGGAAACCCTATAAGGCAGTCCTTCTCTGTCCTATAGGGTCACTATGAGTCAGAATCAACTCGACGGCACTGGGTTTTTTATTATGCCATAAAACTCCCTTCCAGATGTGCTTGCTACTATGTACAGACAATCACTATGTAGTAGTTTGCAAGATTTTAGTTCTAAATTAATGGCTTGCCTACCATTTATAACCCTGGAGCATCAAAAAATATTTCTTAAACAAGTAGTTAATTATTTTTGCTACATTTTACTTCTGAACTCTTAATGTTTAGTTAAAGAGGAAAATTGTGCTTCTTTGTGAGGGATTTAAAAAGAAATCCTTTTCACTGACTTCACAGATAAATAAACATTGGCTGCCAATTTCACTTTCAAGATAATTGATCCAAATTACCTGGGCCAGAGCTCTTTGAAAAATGTGAACTGCAGTCAATCTCTAGAAACATAACTGATTAAAGGTCTAAAAGGTTATATGCTGATTTAAAAGCTGTATGTTTAAACCAGACCTAGGCTGTTCCCTTTAAAGGTACATAGGATGTTCCTTTAGAAACCTCATGACTGAATCAGTGTATTAGGAAAGCAATTACGGGGGGCCTCTTAGTGGCAGAGCGCTGTGCTGGGTGCAATGAAGACACCAATTTCTATACTTTTAAGGAGCTGCAATATAGTTGGTGATAGACTAAAATAACTGAAACACTGGTGAACAATACTCGACCTTGTGTAATTAAATCCAGAAGAGTTTTCTGCAAACTATAAATTCTATTGGATTTGTGAAGAAAGATCAATGAGTCCTAAAGTAGCCGAAGAATGTTTAATGAAAAAGAGTGATTTGAAGAGTGAGTAGGATTTGCGAAAAGTTATAGCACGAAGAGCATTCCTGGCCATAGGCTGCCCTCTCTGGAGAGATTGGTGAGTATGAAGAATAGTGGGAAAAGGTTGGAATAAAGGGGAATTATATATGAATTATATTTGACTTCTTTGAAGGTACTTGAGTTTTGCCATTGTTTCCTTCTTTTTATGGCCCTGACAAGTAATAACGACAAGCTCTTAGCACATTTGTGTTCCTCTCTTTCACTTTTTGAGAAAGAGGCTTGCAAAAGTATCAGAATATTTTATTGTCAGATATTACAACTTTCTCGAATGAAAACTATAAGACTAAAATAATCTTCAAGGGCAGGTGTCTTTACAACTCTTCCACCATATGTGTTAGAAGAACATTCACAAATTTATCAGGAAGAGAAATGAGGCATAGAGAAATAAAGTGGTTCAGCCATCAGCAAACAGTGCTTCTGGGACAGAGCTGAAGAGAATCCTGAGGTTGGAAGAAACATTCAGAGGTCATCAATTGCTGTTCTGGTTTGTCTGGGAACTTTGTATTCCCCACTGCCCTCCAAAGAAGACATTTCTACGTCTTTTCTCACTAATCTCTCATTAGTTACCTCTACCCAAAACTTTTTATGGGTCCCTTTAGCCCGCTTAAACAGAGTGAACAAATTATCCAGCTAGCTCGTTTCCTAGTATTTGCAATTGCCTGCATGGAAAAGCAAAAAATTGGTAGTTTTGTTCATTTCCATTGTAAATTTTAAAACTATGTCCACTACAAAGCCAGGAAGTTTTAATAATAGCTCTCTTTTTAGACATGAAGAAACAAAAAAGTGTTTGAAAATAAATGGTTTATGTTACATACTTTGTTTTTCTTGAGTTTAGTGTGTCCATGTGTCTAGCATAAACCAAAACCAAACCAAACCTGTTGCCATTGAGTTGATTCCAACTCATAGCAACCCTATAGGACAGAGTAGAACTGCCTCATAGGGTTTTCAAGGCTGTAATCTCTACAGAAGTAGATTGTTACATCTTTCTCCCATGGAGCAGAACTACTGAGCTTTCGGTTAGCAGCCAGGTTTTTCACCACTGTGCCACCCAGGGATCCTTGTGTGTAGCAAACTCCATACTAAAAGGCACTTAGGATGGCAAGGAAAGTCCATGATGGCTAGGTAGGAGTGATACTTGCCTTTTGCCTGCTCCAGATTTTCATGTCACCTCTCACCTCCACTCCTAAAGAATACATTTCATATTCTATAGTGGAGGGAAAAGTATGATGCCAATACCACAGATTTCAAAAAACACTTGTATCCATAATTTTGCATATAGGGAAATGAACTTTTTTCAATGTGTTCTACTGTTCAAGACAATTTTCAGCATAATGGTAATATGATATTTTTTATGTTGTTGAAATCAATTAATTCAATCATAGGTCTATGAAAAAGGCACCTCTAGGTTAAACCAGTAAAAAGAGGATTCTTCAAAGTGAGTAAAAGAAAAAAAAAAATCTTAAGATTCCTTTCATGGGTTTCAATTTAATAAGCACAAACTTAACTTCATTAAAGATCCTTATTGAAAAAAAAAAGTTGACTTATAATTATATGTACACACTTGGATAACAGCTGGTTAATACTGCTTTGTAAAAAGATCAACTAGATCCCATTCTCTCTCACTTTCAGCTGGCCATTGCTCCAATAATTTTTTGGTCTCCGTTCATATTTTCTCTGCTGCTGCATCATTTTACACATAGACACCAGTTGTTAGTGTCTTCAGGATTTGCCTCAACCTCACGCCCCTCCTATTGGGCCCACATCCAATGACTGATTGTGGTGGGTTATAAAGACCCATATATTTCCGATCACTCTGAGTGTCAGAACACTCTGACACTCCATTTACATTAACGGCGATCTGTGAGGTTGGACAAGGCTTTTTGCAGCCTGCATCACGATTTGAATTATACTTCTACCCCATCCTGCTTTCTTCTTTTCCCTTCCACAGGTGTTGATCCCTAATAAATATACTGCATGCAAATTCCATCTCAATGTCTGCTTCTGGAAAAGGCCACCTATGATGTCATTCTTGCCAGGGTCACCATAGTTGTGGTCCCACACTGCTAAATCCAATAACCAATTTTCAGTTCTTATTTTACCTGGATTACTGATGGCCTTGCTGTCTTCTTTCATGCCTGATCTCATTCAGAATCTTTTCTCACAGCAATCAGAGTGATCCTTCTAAAACATAGATATCTCATGTCCTTCCTCTGCTCAAATCTCTCCCATGCTCGAAGCTCAATCTAAGTAAAAGTCAGAGACCTTACAATAACCTCCAAGGCTCTACCTGGTGACTGCTTTACTCTCAAATCTTTGACTTCATTTCCTGTTCACTTTGGTTTAGCCACATTAGCCTTATCACTGCTCCTTGAGCATGCCATTCGTGCTTCCATCTAAAGACACACCGTAGCTAGGGCTAATTCCTCATTTCCTTCTATTCTTCAATATAGAAAGCCTTTACAGAGAGGCCTTATCTAACTACCCTAGTTATACCATTCCCTCTCCTCCTCTCTGCCCTCCTATTCTCATATCTTTTCTTTCTTTTTTCCCTCATAGCATTTTTTTCACCATTTGACGCATTGTGTTAACTTGTTTATCTGTTTCCTCCAACTAAAAAGTGAGGGAACAGACCTTGTTTTGTTCACTATTGTGATTAAACCAAAAAAACCAAACCCGTTGCTGTTGAGTCGATTCTGACTCATAGCAAACCTATATGACAGAGTAGGACTGCCCCATAGGGTTTACAAGAAGCAGCTGGTGGCTTCGAATTGCTGACCTTTTGGTTAGCAGCCAAGCTCTTAACTACTGCGCCGCCAGGCCTCCATTATAATTAGAGAATCTGAAATATTGTTTGAGGTAATAATTTTTAAATGTTATTTAATTAAGCAGTCACTAAGTATTGACTTATCAAGACTGCAATATATCTTCTTAGGAATAATAATAGAGCTACTTCAGTATCGAACATATACAAATCTCAAATTTACAATACAGGCATAGCTCAAAGATATTGTGGGTTCGGTTCCAGACCACCACAATAAAGTGAACATCACAATAGAGCAAGTCACACGAATTTTTTTGGTTTCCCAGTGCATATAAAATTATGTTCATGCTGTACTATGTCTATTAAGTGTGTGTGTGAATAGTCTAAAAAAATATGTACACACGTTAATTAAAAAATACTTTATTGCTAAATAATGCTAACCATCATCTGAGCCTCAGTGAGCTGTAATATTTTTGCTGGTGGAGGGTCTTGCATCAATGTTGCTGGCTGCTGACTGATCAGAGTGGTGGCTGCTGAAGGTTGGGGTTGCTGTGGCAATTTCTTAAAATAAGACAACAGTGAAGTTTGCCTCATCGATTGAATCTTCCTTTAATGGAAGATTTCTCTATAGCATGCGATGCTGTTTGATAGCATTTTACCCACAGTAGAACTTTCAAAATTGGAGTCAGTCCTTTCAAACTCTGCTGCTGTTTGTTTTATCGACTAAGTTTATATAATATTCTAAATCATTCATTGTCATTTCATCAGTGTTCACAGCATCTTCATCAGGAGTAGTTCCCATCTCAAGAAACCAATTTCTTTGCTCATCCATAAGAAGTAACTCCTCATCTATTAAAGTTTTATCATGAGATTGTAGCAATTCGGTCACATTTTTTGGGCTGCACTTCTAGTTCTCTGTTTATTTCTACCACATCTGCAGTTATTTCCTCCACTGAAGTCTTGAACCCCTCAAAGTCATCCATGAGGATTGGAATCAACTTCTTCCAAACTCCTGTTAATGTTGATATTTTGACCTCCTCCCGTGAATCACGAATGTTCTTAAAGGCATCTAGAATGGTGAATCCTTTCCAGAAGGTTTTCAATTTACTTTGCCCAGATCTGTCAGAGGAATCACTATCTATGGCAGCTATAGATTTACAAAATGTATTTCTTAAATAACAAGACTTGAAAGTCAAAATTACTCCGTGATCCATGGGCTGCAGGCATGAAAACAACATTAATCTCCTTGTACATTTCCATTAGAGCTCTTGGGTCACCAGGTACATTGTCAATAAGCAGTAATATTTTGAAAGGAATCTTTTTTTCTGAGTAGTAGGTCTCAACCGTGGGCTTAAAATGTTCAATAAGCCATGTTGTAAACAGATGTGCTGTCATCCAGGCTTTGTTGTTCTATTGATAGAACACAGGCAGAGTAGATTTAGCATAATTCTTAAGGGCCCTAGGATTTTCGTAATGGTAAATGAGCATTGGCTTCCACTCAAAGTCACCAGCTGGATTAGCCTCTAACAAGGGAGTCAGCTTGTCTTTTGAAGCTTTGAAGCCAGGCATTGACTTCTCCTCTCTAGCTATGAAAGTCCCAGATGGCATCTTCTTCCAATATAAGGCTATTTTGTCTACATTGAAAATCTGTTGTTTAGTGTAGCCACCTTCATCAGTTATCTTAGCTCGATCTTCTGGATAACTTGCTGCAGCTTCTACATCAGCACTTGCTGCTTCACCTTGCACTTCTTCTGTGATAGAAATGGCTTCTTTCCTCAAACCTCATGAACCAACCTCTGCTAGTTTCAAACTTTTCTTCTGCAGCTTCCTCACCTCTTTCAGACTTCATAGAATTGAACAGCGTTAGCGCCTTGCTCTGGATTAGGCTTTGTTAAATAACCCCTGTGTGTGGGAATGTCGTGGCTGATTTGACCTTTCCAGACCACTAAAACTTTCTCCATATCAGCAATTAGGCTGTTTTGCTTTCTTATCACTCGTGTGTTCACTGGAGTAGCACTTTTAAATTCCTTTAAGAACATTTCCTTTGCATTCACAACTTGGCTAACCATTTGACACCAGAGGCCTTGCTTTTGGCCTATCTTGGCTTTCTACATACCTTCTTCATTAAGCTTAATGATTTCTCACTTTTGATTTAAAGTGAGAGATGTGCAACTCTTTCTTCCGCTTGAACACTTAGAGGTCATTGTAGAGTTATTAATTGGCCCTAATTTCAATACTGTCGTGTCTCAGGGAATAGGAAGCCCTGAGGAGAGGGAGAGAGATGGGGAACAGCCAGTTGGTGGAGCAGTCAGCACATTAAGTTCACCAAGTTATGTGGCACCCAAAAACAATTACAATAGTAACATCAAAGATTGCTGATCATAGACCATCATAACAGATATAACAGTAGTGAAAAGTTTGAAATATTGTGAGAATTACAAAATTGTGACACAGAGACTCCAAGTGAGCACACACTGTTAGAAAAATGGCACTGATAGGCTTGCTCAATGTAGGGTTGCCACAAACCTTCAATTTGTGGCAAACACAATAGCGAAGCTCAATAAAATGAGCTATGCCTATGTGCTAAAAACCAACAGCAATGCCATGTAGTTCTAAAATAAATATATCTGGAACACTCCCTTATTGTTTATTTAATATCTCACTAGGAAAAATGCCTTTCTATGGCTGTAGTAATTGGTAGAAATATCAAACATTATTTGGCTTCGGAACTTTTCTAAAATTCCAGGGATGTTCTAAATGTTGTCATTATATTTGGATATGAAAGTCACATTCTTAAAAGTAGAATTCTAATTTAAGAAAGGTTAGGAGGTTCAGTCATTATGATAATGATTCTGACACATATTAGTTTGCATGAAAGATAGATTGTGATGGGGATGCTCTTCTCAAAACCCAAAATAGTTTTAAAGAAATTCTTATAGCTAAATGCACAAAGAGTTCATGCCACCATAAATCAAGAGCTGTAAGAAATATTTAATCAACCAAACTTTGTGACTAATGGAATAACAAAGGAGCTGGGCCTGTCTGCCAATCGGCATCTCCCTGTCTAAATCTAGGGTGTGAACACTGTAACAACCAAAGGACATTGTGACCCACAATGACTCTCATGTAGTAAGGTGATCAAATTATAAATGTCTCTGGGGAGAAAAAGAAACAAAATGAGAAAAAAGCGTAGGATTTCTAGTTAAAGACTAATCACCTTGGGAGAAAAAAGTAAACACCTGACTACTTTTACTTAATCTTCATCAGAAAAGCACTTAAGCTGGGGGTATATACACCTGCATTATGAACACATGATTCCTTACCTATACAAACATACAGAGGAGAAATAAGACTTTTTTCATTAGTAATGAATAAGGTACTAAGAACAGTAGTTTTGAAGAAATATACATATATAATATATACTGTATATATATTACGTGTATAATTACAGTCAGGATTACTTTTTCTCAAACCTAAAGGAGAACCCAATTTGTTGATTTTTATTTTCAGTAAATAGAAAAATATTCAGTACTGACAAATGTAAAGTTTTTAGATTTTAAATAAAAAATCATATGGAGAAATATATACTTTAAGATCCCCAAATTTTATATTTGAGTACAAAGAGTACATTTTAAATTATATTTTAAATTTTGCCTCTAACTTTAAGAAAACATTTTCATTTTTTAAATGAAGGGCTTAGTCTTCTAAAAGGGCTCAGTGTCCTTATATAAAATTAAAGATAAGTGTAATTAAAACTTCACTACATCAAATTGACAAGAGTAACCCTTAAGAATAGATGAGAAGTTTAGGGGATAATAAGGTTGTAAAGTAGAGAGTCAGTGAAAAAGAGGAAGACCTCAACGAGATGGATTGACACAGTGGCTGCAACAACGGGCTTAAGCATAACAACAATCATGAGGATGGCGCTGGACAGGGCAAAGTTTTGTTCTGTTGTACATAGGGTCACTATGAGTCGGAACCGACTCAATGGCACCTAACAACAACAACGAATCTAAATCAATGGTGGTGTAACAATATGGGTAGAGATATCAAGAATGACGGTGATACAATGTGAAGAATGTAACCAATGACGCTGAACTGTACATGTAGAAATTGTTGAACGAACGCATGTTCTGCTGGGTATATTTTCACCAAAAATAAAATTTGAAACATATAATTGCTAAGAAAAGGATTTCCACTGATGCCTGTAGGTAATTTTACACAATTAAGCTGGTAATAATACTAACAATAGTAAAAATATTCATAGCTAACATTTATTAAGTGCTATGTGCCAGCCAGTATTTTAAGATGTTTACATATATTTTGCCTCTTTATCTTCACAATCCCCTCCCCTCCAGGAGGTAGGTAGTATTGTGATATCCATTTACAGATGAGGAAAATGAGACTCAGAGAATCCAGATATTTTGGGCAAGGACACAGAACTAGCTGGTGATGGATCCAGATTCCTGACCCAGGCACTCTGACCTCAAAGCTCATGTTTTTCACCACTGCACTATTAACACAAGCAACTAACTTAGGGAACACAAGGTTGACATACACAGCTCCTGCAGTAAGTCTGTCTTCCCAGTGCCAGGAGAAGAAGTTGTAAATTGCAAAATCCAGGCAATCTTCAGGCCATTTTCTCTCCCCTGTGTCAAATAAACAGTTTGACTAGTAGTTTTGACAGGACGCATTAGTTGACTTGGCATCCGTAGGCAGTCATTGTCTAGCTACTGTACACTACAGGGAGATTCTTGGCCAGAATTCTCTTCAGCGTTGTTTCTTAACACTGTTAATCATATACTCCCAGCAGAAGTTCAAACCACAACAAAGTGCATTCAACCCAGTCTTCACAGCTCAGCGGGTTTAAGGAAGATTTAGGGGGTAGCAACATGCCCTCTACATCATCGTATTGCTGCATCAACAGATTTAATCTTAGGCAATTACTTTAGGGGTTTGACTACCCACAGAAATTCTTCAATATCCTGGGAAAGTAGATAAATTATGGGAATAATGCTTTTCTAAATCAAGTTCACATAGCATATTTATGTTACAGTTTAGGTGGCATTAGCAAATGTTACAGAACAGTTATGTGACAAGACTAGCTTTACAAGAAACTATTGTTGCCTTCACCCACCCACCTACGCACACTACATCAAACTTTTTTTAGGCTACATTCTCACTTTTAGCTATACCTTTTCTTTTGATGTTAACTATCACTTGTATGTGAATACACCTCAAATAATTTCTAATCCTATAAACTCAGCTGGCTTGGACAACTCAGTCTCTAGAAAGGTGACAATTGTGTTAGCCTTTTTTCAAAGGTCCTTTGGGATATAGTTAAAAGGAGGCATTTTGATATTGCATTTGAGTGGTTCTCAGAATTAAGGGGTAAAAAGCAGCAACCTGTGTCAGCCCACCTCCGTCTCAAAGTTGGGGGAGCCAGGGTTACTCTCCTGGCTGACCTATTCTAGGAACTGGCCTGATTGTAAATGCAGATGTGAGTCAAAGATCACTGGGGGATCCTGAAGACACTTCAACAGATGAATCCAAAGAGAAAAATGCGAAGGCGCTGGAATCATAAGAACATTACTGAACAATTCTATGTGTCCTATGCCTTAAGGGAGCAATAGTTATGTATTGTATAAAAAATTATCCCAAAATTTAGCAGCTAAAACACAATATTTATTATCTCACAGTTTCTGTGGGTCAGGTATTGGGGTTCAGCTTTACCTGGGTTTTTCTGGCTCAAGGTCTTCATGACGAAGTTGCAGTCAAGTTTTTCAACAGGACTTCCATCATCTCAAGACTTACCTGGAGCTGAAGGTCTGATTCCAAGTTCACGTGTGTGAGTGGTTGTTATCAGGCCTCAAAGATGTACCTCCAAACTCACTCACATGTGCCTCTCCATAGGTCTGTCGAACAACATGGTGGCTGGCTTCCTGCAGGGTGAGAGATCTAACAGAGAGGAGAGACAGCACACCCAAGACCTAAGCTAATTTAATTTCAGAAGGGATATCCCATCATTTTGCCACATTCTATTTGGTAGAACCAAGTCACTAGGTTCAGACCATACTCAAGGGACGGTGGTTACACAAGGGAGTAAATAACAGGAAGTAGGGATCATTGGGAACCATCTTAGAGGCTACCTACCACAAAGGATCTACCACCCATCTATTAGTTTGTTGTATTATGGTGGCTTTCATGTTGCTGTGATGCTAGAAGCTATGCCACCAGTATTTTAAATACCAGCATGGTCACCCAGGGTGGGCAGGGTTCAGTGGAGCTCCCAGACTAAGACAGACTAGGAAGAAATGCCTGGCAATCTACTCCCAAAAATTAGGTAGTGAAAACCTTATGAATCACAGCATAGCTTTGTCTGACTCTCTTGCTTTGGACGAGTTATTAAGAGGGATTAGTTTCTAGAGGAAGACATCATATTTGGTGTCAGCAAGGGCGAGAGAGATCCCAGTGAGATAGACTGGCACAATAGCTGCAAAAATGCACTCAAACATGCCAGCAGTCATGAGGATGACTCAGGACCAGGCAACATTTCTTTCCGTTGTACGTAAGTTTGCTGTAAGTTAGAATCAATCCAATGACAGCTATGTGTATCTCTCTCTCTCTCTGTCTGCCTACCTATCTATCCATCCATCCATCCATCCATCCATTACACAAAGGGTAATATGAAAGCTGAAATAGGTGTTCCCTGGTTAAGAGGGGCCTAGCTTTCTTAATATTTTTATCTAAATAATGGTTCTCACATTCTAGTACACATAAAAGTTACTTGAAGAAAGTGTGAAACCGCTAGCTTTACAAGGCTCACCACTAGAAACCTTAACTCAGGAGGCCTGCAGAGAGGCAACAGTACCTGTGTTTTACCACTTCCCCAAGGGATTAGAACACAAATTATTCACTGATCACACCTAGAGGAAACAATGGTCTAGGTAAAGATTTTTTATGCCCAAAGCACTGATTTTGTTACCTTCCTCCCAAAACACACACTCATTGAAATGTTTATTATTTTTTATTATTTTTTTAATTGTACTTTAGATGAAAGTTTGTAGAACATATAGTTTCTCATTAAACAGTTGGTACACATATTGTTTTATGACATCGGTTAACAATCCCACATGTCAACACTCTCCTTTCTTGACTTTGTGTTCCCTACTACCTGCTTTCTGTCCTCTCCTACCTTCTAGTCCTTGCCCCTGAGTTGGTGTGCCCCATTAGTCTCATTAGGTTTTATGGGCCTAATGTTTGGCTGAAGGGTGAACCCTGGGAGTGACTTAATTACTGAGCTAAAGGTGTGGCCGGGGGCCATACTCTCGGGGTTTCTCAGGTCTCTGTCAGGCCAGTAAGTCTGGTCTTTTTTGGTGAGTTAGAATTCTGTTCTACATTTTTCTCCAGCTCTGTCCGGGACCCTGTTGCGATCCCTGTCAGAGAAGTCAGTGGTGGTAGCCAGGCACCATCTAGTACTGGACTCAGTCTGGTGAAGGCCGTGGTAGTTGTGGTCCATTAGTCCTTTGGACAAAAATTTCCCTTGTATCTTGTTTTCATCATTCTTCCTTGCTACCAAAGGGGTGAGACCAGTGGAGTATCTTAGATGGCTGCTCACAGGTTTTAAGACGTCAGAAGCTACTCACCAAGGTAGAATGTAGAACACTTTCTTTATAAACTATGTTATGCCAATTGAGATAGACGTCCCCAGAGACTATGGTCCCCACAGCCCTCCCCCCAGCAATTCGGTCCCTCAGGAAGTTTGGATCTATCTATAGAGCTTCCATGACCTTTCCTTGTGCAAGTTGTGCTGGCTTTCCCAGTATTGTGCACTGTCTTACCCTTCCCCAAAGTTACCACTTATCTATTGTCTATTTAGTATTTCCCTCCCCCACCCCTCTCATCCCTCATAGCCATCCAAGATTGTTTCTTTTTGTGTGTAAACATTTTTAGGAGTTTTTACAGTAGTGGTCTCATACAATATTTGTCCTTTTGTGATTGACTTATTTCACTCAGCATAATGTCCTCCAATTTCATCCATGATATGAGATGCTTCACAGATTCATTGTTGTTCTTTCTCATTGCATAGTACGCCATTGTGTGTACGTACCATAGTTTGTTAATCCATTTGTCTCTTGATGGGCATCTAGGTTGTTTCCATCGTTTTGCTATTGTGAACAATGCTGCCATGAACATAGGTGTACATATGTCTATTCGAGTGATGACTCTTATTTCTCTAGGATATATTCCTAGGAGTGGGATTGCTGTATTGAATGGTATGTCTATTTCTAGCTTTCTGAGGAAGCGCCATATCATTTTTCAAAATGGTTGTATCATTTTGCATTCCCACCAGCAGTGCATAATAGTTCCAATTTCCCTGCAGCCTCTCCAACATTTGTTCGTTCCAGTTTTTTTGATTCATGCCAATAATGCTGGGGTGAGATGGTATCTCATTGTGGTTTTGATTTGCATTTCTCTAATGGCTAGTGATCATGAGCACTTCCTCATGTGTCTGTTGGCTTCTTGAATATCTTCTTTGGTAAAGTGTCTGTCCATTTCCTTTGCCCATTTTTAATTGGATTATTTATCTTTTTGTTGTAGAGGTGTTGGATTTTCTTGTAGATTTTAGAGATTACAACTTTGTCTGACTTGTAATGTCCAAATTTTTTTTCTCAGTTTGTAGGCTCTCTTTTAATTCTTTTGGTGAAGTCTTTTGATGAGCATAAGTGTTTAATTTTTAGAAGATCCCAGTAATCAAACTTATCTTCTGGAGTTTGTGTGTTCTTGGTTATGATTAGAATCGGGTTAATGCCATGTATTAGGACCTCTAGCGTTGATCGTATTTTTTATTCTATGAACTTTATAGTTTTGGGCTTTATATTTAGATCTTTGATTCATTTTGAATTAGTTTTTGTATATAGTGCGAGGTGTGGGTCCTGTTTCAGTTTTTGCAGATGAACGTCCAGTTTTGCCAGCAAAATTTGTTAAAAAGACAGTCTGTTGCCCATTTGATGGACTTTGGGCCCTTGTCAAAGATCAGGTGACTGTAGGTGGATGGATTTACATGTAGGTTCTCAATTCTATTCCATTGGTCAATGTATCTGTTGTTTTACCATTACCAAGCTGTTTTGACTACCATAGCTGTATAGTAGGTTCTGAGGTCAGGTAGTGCAAGTCCTGCTTTATTCTTCTTCTACAATAGTCCTTTACTTATCTGGGGCTTTTCCCCTTTCCATATAAAGTTAATGATTAGTTTTTCCATCTCTTTAAAGACTGTCGTGGGTATTTGGATTGGGATTGCATTGTATTTGTAAATTGCTTTGGGTAGAATTGTCATTTTTACAATGTTGAGTCTGTCTATCCATGAGCATGGTGTGTTTTTCCATTTATGTAGATCCCTTTGGGTTTCTTGCAGTAGTATTTTGTAGTTTTCTTTGTATAAGTCTTTTACATCCCCGGTTATATTTATTCCTAAGTATTTTATCTTTTTAGGGGCTATTATAAATGGTATTGTTTTCATTTTTCTCTTCATTGGTATAGAGGAATCCAACTGATTTTTCTTTGTTTATCTTGTATCCTGCTACTCTGCTGAACCTTTCTATTAGTTCCAGTAGTTTCCTCAAGGAATCTCTAGAGTTTTCTATGTATAGTATCATATCATCCACAAAAAGGGACAGTTTAACTTCTTCATTACCAATTTGGATGCCCTTTATTTCTTTTTCTTGCCTTATTGCTCTAGCTAGGACTTCGAGCACAATGTTGAATAAGGGTTATAAAGGAAATCCTTGTCTTTTTGCCTTTATCAAGGGGAATGTTTTCAGCCTCTCTCCATTAAGAATGATGTTGGCCATTGGTTTTGCATAGATGCCATTTATTATGTTGAGACATTTCCCTTTTATATATATTTTTCTGAGATTTTTTTATCAGGAATGGGTGTTGGGCTTTGTTGAATGCCTTTTCTGTGTCAATTGAGATGATCATGTGATTCTTTTCTTTCCTTTTATTTATGTGGTGGATTACATTGATTGAGTTTCTAAAGTTGAACCATCCTTGCATACCTGATATGAATCCTGCTTTGTTGTGATGTATTTTTTTTTTTTTTGATATGATGCTGAATTCTATTGGCCAAAATTTCATTGAGAATTTTTGCATCTATATTCATAAGAGATACTGGTCTGTAATTTTCTTTTTTTTTTTTGTGGCATCTTTGTCTGGTTTTGGTATCAGTGTTATGCAAGCTTCATAGAATGAATTTGGAAGTGTTACTTCCTTTTCTATACCCTGAAATAGTTTGAGTAGTATAGGTATAAGCTCTTCTCTGAATGCCTGGTAGAATTCTCCTCTGAAGCCATCTGGGCCAGGGCTTTTTTTCTTGTTGTGAGTTTTTTTTTTTTTTTTTTTTTTAATTACCTTTTCAATCTCTTCTTTTCTTATGGGTCTGTTCAGATTTTCAACATCACTTTGTGTTAGTTTGGGTGGTAGTGTTTTTCTAGATATTTATCCATTTCCTCTAGATCATCAAATTTGTTGGAGTGTAGTTTTTCATAATACGCCATTATGATTCTTTTTATTCAATTGACTCTGTTGTAATGTCCCCCGATTTCATTTCTTATTTGGGTTATTTGCATCCTCTCCTGCTTTTCTTTTGTCTGTTTGGCCAGTGGTTTGTCAATTTTGTTGATCCTTTCAAAGAATCAACTTTTGGTTTTGTTGATTCTTTCTATTGTTTTTCTGTTCTCTATTTCATTTATTTCTGCTCTGAAATTTGTTATTTCTTTTCTTCTGGTGGCTGTGAGCTTTTTATTGCTGTTCTTCTTCTATTTGTTTGAGATGTGTAGTTAATGTTTTGATTTTTCCCTTTTTTTCATTTTTGATGTGTGCATCTATTGCTATAAATTGTCCTCTGAGGACTGCCTTTGCTGTGTCCCAAAGGTTTTTGTATGATATGTTTTCATTCTTGTTTGATTCTAGGAATTTTTTGATTCTATCTCTGATTTCTTCTATTACCTAGTGGTGTATAAGCAGGGTGTTATTCAGTTTCCATGTAAATGATTTTCTCTCCTTACTCTTCCTGTTATTAATTTCTACATTGATGGTGTTGTAGCCAGAGAAGATACTTTGTATTGTCTCAATGTTTGGGATATTGTTAAGGGTTGCTCTGTGATCTAAGATTTGCTCTATTCTGGAGAACGTTCCATATGCGTTTGAAAAGAACATGTACTTTGCAGCTCTTGGGTGGGGTGTTCTATATATGTCTATTGAGGTCAAATTGGCTGATTGCGCCCTTTAGGTCTTTTGTATCTTTGTTGAGTTTCTTTCTAGATGTTCTGTCCTTTACCGCGTGGTGTGTTGAGATCTCCTACTATTATTGTGGAACTGTCAATTTCTCTTTTCGGTGCTGTTAGAGTTTATGTATTTTGGAGCCCTGTCATTGGGTACGTTTATTATGGTTAAGTCTTCATGATGGATCGTCCCTTTAATCACTATATACTTCCTTCTTTGTCTTTTATGGTGGATTTTGTTTTAAAGTCTGTTTGATCTGAGATTTGTATTGCCACTCCTGCTGTTTTTTGGTAGCTGTTTGCTTGATATATTTTTTCCATCCTTTGATTTTTAATAAATTTACATCTTTGTTTCTAAGGTGTGTCTCTTATAGATAGCATATTGATGAATCCTGTTTTTTTATCCATTCTGTTACTCTCTGTCTCTTTATGGGTGCATTTAGGCCATTTGCATTCAGTGTAGTTACTGATAGATGTGACTTTATTGCTGTTATTTTGTAGTGTTTTTTTTTTTTGCAGTGCTGATGTTTTCTTTGCTCTTCTTTCTCTCCTGTGCTGAATTCCTTTTGTTTGTGGATTTTTTTTTCATTTCTTTTGTTTTTGTAGATTTTGTTTTTACTGAGACTTTATGTTTTTCTTTTTTCTTTTGATGAGTAGGTTTGTTAAATTTCTTTGTGGTTACCTTGAAATTTATCCTTATTTTCATAAGTTTGAAGTAGTCTATTATTACTTGGTATTGCCTTCCCTTCCTCTCCATTAAAAGATTCTATACCTACACCGTTTATTCTCTCTTTTGTTGTTCTGATGTTGTTGTCATTTACAGATTGACCTCTCTGGTTCTCTGCTGTAATTCTTCTGGTTTTGAATAGTCCTTGAGAGTTCATTCCCTAGGTTGGTATCTGGCTGGTATTATCCTGCGTCCTAGATTCAGCCTGTGATATGATGTTGTTTGTTCTCAGATTGAAGGACTCCCTTTAGTAATTCTTGTAAGTTTGGTTTTGTTTTTACATATTCCCTTAATTTCTGTTTATCTGGAAATTTCCTAATTTCACCATCATTTTTGAACAAGAGTTTGGCAGGATATATTTTTCTAGGCTGGCAAGTTTTTCTTTCAAGGTTTTATATATGTCATCCCATTGCCTTCTTGCCTGCATGATTTCTGCCGAATAATCTGAACTCAGTCTTATTGTTTCTCCTCTGTATGTGACTTCTTGTTTTTCATGAGCTGCTCTCAGGATTCTTTGTTTGTCTTTGGTTTTGGCGAGTGTGATTATGATATGCCTTGGTGATTTTCATTTGGGGTCTATCGTATATGGGGTTCGTTGGGCTTGGATGGCCAGCTTTTCATCTTTCTTGATATTGGGGAATTTTTCTGTCAGCAGTTCTTCAATGATCGTCTCTGTGGTTTCTGTTTTTTCCTCCTGTTCTGGAATTCTGATCACTCACAGATTTTTGGTTTTGATTGTATCCCACACAATTCTCAGGGTTGCTCCATTTTTCTTAGTTCTTTTTTCTGATTTTTCCTCAAACAGAGTTGTATCCAAATATTTGTCTACAATTTCGCTGATCCTGTCTTCCATTGTTTCAAACCTGCTCCTCAGCCCTTTTATGATGCTGTCCATTTCTGAAATCTTATTGTTTATCTTTTCTATTTCTAATTGTTGTTTTTTTATGATTTCTAGTTGTGAATTTATTTTGGCATTTTGTTCCTGTATTATTTTCCTGAGTTCTTCCATTTTTTTTTTTTTTTTGGTCTGTATTTTCCACAAATTTGTCTGCCTTTTCCATGAATTTATCTATTTTTTCCTCATTTTTGTCTGCTTTTTCTTGAACTCTTGGTCATCTCTGAATATTAGCGATTTGAATTCACTGTCAGGTGGTTCTTTTCTTCTATGGGAAATCCATCTGGTGTTTTATTTTGATGCCTACTGGAACCATCCTGTCGTGTTTTTTTACATATTTTGATACTGTCTGTTGTCTTTGGTACATTCAGTACTTATTTTCCTCGTTTGATTGTAGATTTGTTTGTTTCATTCTGTTTTTTGTTTTATTTGGTTATGTGTGAGCAAGCAGCTTGTGTATTCTTCATTGTTTGCTTGTTTGTAGGCATGATACTTTTCACCTCCTTATTCAATTGGCAGGGTCAGTCGCTCAGCTATACTGCAGCACGGCTGGTCCAGCTGAAGGGGAGTTGCTGGGATGGGTTATTTGTGGCACATACTAGGGCTGACAAGGGTGCTGGGAATCAGTGCAGGGCAGGTACTTGTAGGCTGTGCCTGTGCTGCTCAGGTTGTGATGTTCAGAATATGGTCCAGGTAGGCAGGAAGGAGAGGGGACATTGTGACGTGTGGGACTAAGATGGGTATGGGCAAGGGCAGATAGTGGACAAACAGGAGATAAAAACAAACAAGCAAAAAAGAATGCTAAGGGAGCTTGCCATTGGAATGTAGAGATGAGAGACCAAGAAATGGAGAAAAACAAAAAGGAAAAGGAAAAGAAAAAAGTTAAAAGAAAAAAATAAGTAAAAATTGAAATGAAAAGAAAAGAAAAGCCCCCAGGGATCCCACCAGTGTGGTTTCGAAGACAGTGGTAGTGGCTCCCAGGCCACAAAGTACAGCCTTGCTAGAAGGGGTAGAGATATCACACTGAACCAGGTATTCAGGAGACAGGAAGAGAAGGTAAGTATAGAGAGATGAGAAACTGAGAAATGAAGAAAGACTGAAAGGGAAAAAGAGAGAAAAGAAAACAAAAAAACAAAACAAACAAAAAAAGAAAAACAAATGATCCCAGGGATCTCACTGTGTGGCTGCACTGTCTGAGGAAGTAGCTCCCAAGCCGTGCAGTACAGCCTGGCTAGAAGGGGCTCCCAAGCCAAGAAAAGAAAAAGAAAACAAACAAACATACAAATAAAAACAAACAAAAGCCCTGGGTATCCCATCAGTGTGGCAGTGCTGGCTGGGAAGTAGTTCCACAGTCAAGTGATGGTTCAATCTCTTCATTTGATGCTTAGAGTTTCAGGATTGACGTTTGTCTCTGTTTGACTTAGTTTTTCAGTTCTTTGCTGTGGAGGACAGCATGGTGCTTCTGTCTATAGCATCATGTTGCCCAGAAGTCCCTAAAATGTTTTTAAAAATATAGATAGTAAGCATAAAGCATGTCTAAGGAAGTCTAAGAAAATTGCATTTTTTCCCCACAAAGAATATTTCAAAGCTCTTTTTGAAATATATCAAGAACATTTTAGAACAGTTTCCCTCTCATTTTTGGTGGAGTTTCTGTTTGGACAGTGTAATGAATTTGTATATTGGGTAGTCCAGGGCTAACTGGAATCAGTGTTGCTTAGTGGAAAGAATAGTCCCATGCTGCTGAGGAATGAATTCTGGTCTTACCCAGTACTAGATGGGTGAGTTGATCAAGTACCCAATTTCTGTTTCGCCATTTTTAAAGTGGGAATAACAGTATCTACCCCCGTAGGTCTGTTTGGTGAATTAAATGGGTTAGCTAACAGAAGGAGACCATCGGTACAAAGTAGGCACCCAACATGAAACATCCAATAATATCTTTGACCTCAACAAATGGTAACTTTAGTCATGATTATTGTAACCAGATGTTTTATGGTGATGTTATAGATAGTTATATTTCTCTTTCTGTGAATTTTCTGCCCATATAATTTTCTCATTTGGGAGCGGGCAAGGTTACCAGTGTTATGTGTTGTTTGTTTTCTTACTAATTAATATGAGATATTTATAATTAAGTTTTGAAAAATCACGCTTTAATCTGTATTTATTTGCTCATCAAAGTCATGAATTAATTGGTATCTGTTGAATGTCTTCTTTGTATATAAAACTAATAACAGCATATTTTCACTGCTTTCTGGTGACATGTCTGATTTTTAACCTTTGTTGGTCTGGGATTTGGTGTTTGGAATATCTGTTAGACTTATTACTTTACATTATTTATTTTCTGTTTTGAACATTATTTTTAACATTACTATTTAGTGTCATGACTGTATATGCATAATTATTAAGACAACTCTGTATTGACATGGTTTCAAAGCCAAACACCATCCTATTAAACAAAACTTTCACTCTTCTTGAGGTCTACTGAAATACAGAAAGTATCTGTATGTACACATTTTTCAATAACATGTTGATGATGTGTTTTTAAAGTTCTTTGTCCCCTAAGAATGTTACCTGCAGAAAAACAGTTGGAGTATAAAATTTATAAATTGTCATAATTTCTCCCAATGCTCTATAGTTATTTCTCCATTATCTTCTTATATTTATTGTTAAAGAGTAAAATCTGAATTTAATCAGATTCTCTTCTCTGGTAAGTAATCCATATTTTCAATGTAGATGCTTGAAAGAAATTTAATCTTGATCTTGGTAAGTCATTGTTTTGCCAGAATGTATCTAGACATAAACCTCTCTTCATATAATCTACTTGTGTTTTTATAAGTCATTTCAAAGTGCATTTTCTGATTCTTTTTCTTTGTTGAAAATCAGGGGTCACAAACCAAAGTAACTCCAGTGTCTAGACAAGTAATGTGCACAAGTGAAGTGGGACCTGAGAGAAAACACAGCCCATCTAAACGGAGCAGCTGCTAGTCAGCCTTAAGAAATAGCTGTCATTTGGAAATGGGGACTAAATGTGCCAAGTGATCTAATTTTTCAAGAGAAGGTGTGAAATCTCCCGTGTTCAGGGTGGGCTTAATTTTTTTTTTTAATTGACACAGTACATGTTAAATAAAATATACCTGTAGGCACTATTTGGTTTACAGACCACCAGCTGGCAACATGTGGTTAAAGTCCTCTTCAATTAATTTTTCATTGATTCATCCATTCAGCAAATGTTACTGAGTGACTAGGATTTGCTAGGTATTTTCTAGGTATTGCATATGTAATGGTTAATAGCATGTTTTTCTTTTAGTGAATACTGTAGATTTTCTTTTTCTTTTTTTTTTTTAATTGTGGTTTTCCTGAATTGCTTCTTCAGGAATATCTAGGGTTGACTGCTGTATTAGTTTCCTGTGGCTGTTATGACAAATTGCCACAAACTTGGTGGCTGAAAACAAGAGAAATTTATTCTCTCACAGTTCTGGAACCTGGAAGTCTGAAATCAAGATGTTGGCAGGGCTGCACTCCTTCCAAAGGGCCTTGGGGAGATTCTGTTCCTTGTCTCTTCCAGGTTTTGATGGCTCCAGGTGCTCCTTGGCTTGTGGCTACATCACTCCAATCTCTGCTTCCATCTTTACAGCACCTTCTCACATGTGTGTCTCTTATAAACAGACTTGTCATTGGATTTTGGGCCCACTTTATAATCTGGAATGATCTAATCTCATCTTAAGTTAAGATCTTTAACTTAATTACATCTTTAAAGACTCTTTCCAAATAAGGTAACATTCAGAATTTCTGGAGGTTAGAACATGGACATATGTTTTTGAGGGACACTATTCAACCCTCTACACCTGACATTATCTGATCTATGCATTTTCATCTCTCTGTTGCCTTTTATTTCTGTTTTAAATCATTCACATCCTGAATTCAATTTTCTGCAGTGTTAGATCTGCTCTTCACCGTCTATGATAAGGACTTAATTTATGCTTCAATTTTAGTTTCTTTGTAAGCCTTTATTCCAAAATCCCTTTTCTTCATAATGTTTATGCTTCTATTTAATAGAGGCCATATCATCATGTATTGTATTGAAAATCTGTTTTAAAATGCTTTTCCTTGGAATATTCAAGATTATATTTCCTATTTCTTGTGTTGTACCACATGTTTTCAGGTCCTATGTTGGTTATTTTGTTGGTTTCCTTTAATTCTTTTTTTTTTTTAACTGTTATTTGAATGAGAAAGAATCTACCTATATCCAATATTTTCCAGTAGAGATATGAACTTTACTTAGCTCTACACTCAATTCTGGTGAAAAATTTCTTAGATGTTGAAAATAAGGCAGACTGATGTATAAGGTTCGTAATCTATTTCTTCATGTCCAGCATGAATTCTCTAATGTGACTGTGCTCACTGAGAATAGAAAGGAAAAATATAGAACAATATGGAGCTCACATTGCTACCGAAGCTTTTCCAGGCTCCAATGTGCCTGTAAAATTGCATTGTAGGCACTATAATTCCTATGATGAAGTGTACTTCTAGTAGCTTCTTTTCATCTCTCCTTTTCATTCCCTATAATATGCTTAACATCTGTCTTGACTAATTTTTTTGAATAGAACATAAAATGTGAAGTACAAAGATGAGCACTGTCTGGCCTGTCGTCTGACTGCCACTAACCCTTAGTCTTTGAGCTCATGGTCAGGCAGTAAGAACAGGAAGAACTTTTTTTTTTTTTTTTTTTAGCCATCTTTTAGGTATCTGGTATTCCTGTTTCAGGGAAGCAATATAGATCAGAATGAAAAAAGGAGGGGGCAGCGCTTTATAGTCAACTAGGCTCTGTCACTTACTAGCTGAGACTTTCGCATAGCATTTCTAAGTAGAGCCTCAGTAAGCCTGTTTTCTCATCTGTAAGATGAAAAATAATAGTACCTCCCTAGTATTATTCTAAATCACACACATGATTAAATAATTCAACAGATAATATTTAACAATTTGCTGGTACATACTTACCCTCACTATACCATCAAGGTTGTCAAGGACTTCATTTTACTTGGATCTACAATCAACACTCATGGGAAGCAGCAGTCAAGAAATCAAAAGACACATTGCATTGGGCAAATCTGCTGCAAGAGATCTCTTTAAAGTGTTGAAAATCAAAGATGTCACCTTGAAGACTAAGGTGTGCCTGACCCAAGCCATGGTGTTTTCAGTCACCTGGTATGCATGTGAAAGCTGGACGATGAATAAAGAAGACTGAAGAAGAATTGACGCCTTTGAATTGTGGTGTTGGAGAAGGATATTGACTATACCATGGACTGCCAAATCTGTCTTGGAAGAAGCACAGCCGGAATGCTCCTTAGAAGCAAGGATGGGGAGACTACATCTCACATTCTTTGGACATGTTGTCAGGAGGAATCAGTCCCTGGAGAAGGACATCATGCTTGGTAAAGTAGAGGGTCAGCAAAAAAGAAGAAGGCCCTCAATGAGATGGATTTACACAGTGGCTGCAACATGGGCTTAAGCTTAACAATTGTGAGGGTGGCATAGGACTGGGCAGTGTTTTGTTCTGTTGTACATAGGGTCTATATGAGTCAGAACCAACTCGATGGCACCTAACAACAATAATACCATCAGAATTCATCAGACTCATTTTTAGATTTTGAGTTTCTTTTTAAGCAGTTCTAACTGTAAGAATTTGAAAAATAGAATAAAACACATTCAGTCTTGCCATTGCCATATAGATCCACTAAAATCTTTATATCTGAGCTGCATCATGGAAACTTAGTGATTGTGTTTTTTCTATATCCTGAAATAGTTTGCTATTTATCATCTTAAAGATTATTTATTTTTAATCTTTATTACTCATCATTTATCACCAATGATTCTAAAAATAATTAAAATAGAAAATATGACCGAATAGCTTAGAAGGATGATAAAATGAACTTCCCTATTTTTCTTAATGCATTGCCCAAAGTATTGTACTATTTTTCAAAAGAGTACAAAAGAAAACTTGAGACACCATTAAAATTTGTTTTTGTTTCATTGGATGCAATCTAGATTTTGAAAATTTTCAGTTTGACCTAAAATATCCAGAGAAGAAAATTGATAGAAGATGTTACAAAAGGCAGAGAACAGCAGTCTAGACTCTAATGAAGGTAAATTGGCTTATTTAAATGAAATCCTACATGAATTTTCTCCAAACTTAAGAACCACTGCATGGAAATATATTTTTAAGGATATAAAGGAAAAATGTATCATGCAGTATTTTACAGCAGAACCTAGATCTCCAATTTTTGCTAACAGGGTATATTCTTCTACCTTTTATCCTGTCACTGCTCAAAATGTATTTGATAAAAAAAGTGTTGCTATGTTTATACTCTTATTGACATTTGCAATAAAGTTATTTTTCACTATTTCTTTGTCATTAACTTCTGTAAATTTTTGTAAAATGAAAAATCTAAAAATCTGTGTAAAAGATGACAACATTAAAACAAAAAAGAAGGAATAAATAATGTAGCCATAGATCTTTCACATAGAGAGAAAGTCAAGGCAATATAAAGAAACAGAAGATTGGTTTAAACTTAGAAAAACAGAGGTAAATATTAAGGTAACCACAGAGGAAACTAAAAATCCTACACATCAAAATAGAAAACCATAAAGACTCAGCAAATACAAAATCAACAACAATGAAAAGGATGAAAAGAAAATACATTAAGAAAAACAACTCAGCACAGGAAATTAAGTGGAACAAAGAAACTGTCAACAACACACACACAAAAAAAGATATCAAAGTGACAGCACTAAACTCATACCTATTAACAATTATGCTGAATGTAAATGGACTAAATGCACCAATAAAGAGACAGAGTGGCAGAATGGATTAAAAAAACATGATCCATCTATATGCTGCCTACAATAGCCATACCTTAGACTTAAAGACAAAAACAACTAAAACTCAAAGGATGGAAAAAAAAAAATATCAAGTAAACAACACTCAAAAAAGAGCAGGAGTGGCAATATTAATCTCTGACAAAACAGATTTTAAAGTAAAAGCCACCAAAATGGATAAGGAAGGACACTATACAATGATTAAAGGGTCAATATGCCAGGAGGACATAACCATAATGAATATTTACGAACCCAACAATAGGGCTCCAAAATATATAAAACAAACTCTAACAGCACTGAAAAGAGAAATAGACAGCTCCACAATAATAGCAGGAGACTTCAACACACCACTTTTGGTGAAAGACAGAACATCCAGAAAGAAGCTCAATAAAGACATGGAAAATCTAAATGCCACAATCAAACAACTTGATCTCATAGACATATACAAACACTCCACCCAACAGCAGACAAATATACTTTCTTTTCCAATGCACATGGAACATTCTCCAGAGTAGAACACATGTTAGGCCATAAAGCAAGCCTTAACAGAATCCAAAGCATCAAAATATTAAAAAGCATCTTTTCTGACCATAAAGCCATAAAACTAGAAAACAATAACAGAAAAAGTAAGGAAAAAAAACCAAACACATGGAAACTGAACAACACCTTGCTCAAAAACTACTGGGTTATAGAAGAAATTAAGGACAGAATAAAGAAATTCACAGAATCAAATGAGAATGAAAACACATCCTAGTAGAACCTTTGGGACACAGCAAAAGCAGTGCTCAGAGGTCAGTTTATAGCAATAAATTCACACATCCAAAAAAAGGGCCAAAATCAAAACATTAACACTACAACTAGAACAAATAGAAAGAGAGCAGCAGAAGAAGCCCTCAGGCACCAGATGAAAGAAAAATAATAAAAGCTAGAGCAAAATTAAATGAAATATAAACAGAAAAACAATTGAAAGAGTTAACAGACTGAAACCTGGTTCTTGGAAAAGATCAACAAAATCTGTAAACCATTGGCCAAACTGACAAAAGAAAAACCAGAGAGGAAGAAAACAACCCAAATAAGAAATGAGGTGGGTGATAACACAACAGACCCAAATGGAATTAAAAGAATCATAACAGAATACAATGAAAAGTTGTACTCTAGCAAATTTGAAAACTTAGAGGAAATGGACAAATTTCTAGAAACTCACTGCCTACCTAAACTAACACAAACAGAGGTAGGACAACTAAATAAACCTATAACAAAAGAAGAAATTGAAAAAGTAATAAAAAAAACTCCCAACAAAAAAACAGCTCTGGCCCTGATGGCTTCCCTGGAGAGTTTTACCAAACTTTCAGAGAAAAGTTGACACCACTACTACTAAAGGGGTTTCAGAGCACAGAAAAAGACGGAATACTCCCATACTCATTCTATGAAGTCAGCATGACCCTGATAACAAAACCAGGTAATGACACCACAAAAAAAAGAAAATTACAGACCAATATCCCTCATGAACATTGACACAAAAATCCTCAACAAAATTCTAGCCAATAGAATTCACCAATAGATCAAAAAAATAATTCACCATGACCAAGTGGGATTCGTATCAGGTATTCAGGTATGGATCGACATTAGAAAAACAATCAGTGCAATCCATCACATAAATAAAAGACAAGAACCACATGATCTTATCAATTGATGCAGAAAAGGCATTTGACAAAGTCCAACACCCATTCATGTAAACATTCTCAGTAAAATAGGAATAGAAGGGAAATTCCTCAACAAAATAAAGGGCATTTATACAAAGTTAACAGTTACCATCATCCTAAATGGAAAGCGTCTGAATGCATTCCCCTTGAGAACGGGAACAGACAAGGATGCTCTTTATCACCACTGTTACTCAACATTGTGCTGGAGGTCCTAGACAGAGCAATTAGGCTAGAAAAAGTAATAAAGGGCATTTAAATTGGTAGGAAAGAAGTAAAAGTATCTCTATTTGCAGATGATATGATCTTATACACAGAAAACCTCAAAGAGTTCACAAGAAAACTATCAGAACTAATAGATTTCAGCAAAGTATCGAGATACAAGATAAACATACAAAAATCAGTTGGATTCCTCTACACCAACAAATAGAACTTTGAATAGGAAATCACCAAATCAATACCATTTACAATAGCCCCTAAGAATATAAAATACTTAGGAATAAATCTAACCAGAAACGTAAAAGACCTATACAAAGAAATCTACAAGACACTACTGCAAGAAACTGAAAAAGACCTACAAAAGTGGAAAAACATACTTCGCTCATGGATAGGAAGACTCAACGTTGTGAAAATGTCAATTCTACCCAGATTGGTCTATGGATACAACCCAATCCTGATCCAAATTCCAATGGCATTTTTTTATGAGATGGAGAAACATATCACCAACTTCATATGAAAAGGGGAGAGGCCCCGGATAAGTAAAGAATTACAGAAGAAAAAGAACAAAGCACGAGGCTTCACACCAACCAATTTTAGAACCTATTTACACCACTACGGTAGTCAAAACAGTCTGGTACTGGTACAAGCACAGATACACAGACCAATGGAACAGAATTGAGAATCCAGATGAAAATCTACCCACCTATGAGCAGCTGATATTTGCCAAAGGCCCAAAGTCCATTAACTGGGGAAAAGACAGTCACTTTAATAAATGGTGCTGGCATAACTGGATATCCATCTGCAAAAAAATGAAACAAGACCCATACCACACAACATGCACAAAAACTAACTCAAAATCTATCAAAGACCTAAATATAAAATCTAAAACGGTAAAGATCACAGAAGAAAAAATAGGGACAAACCTAGGAGCCCTACTACATGGCATAAAGAGAATACAAAACATTACTAACAATGCACAAACACCAGAAGAGAAACTAGATAACTGGGAGCTCCTAAAAATCAAACACTTATGCTCATCAAAAGACTTCACCAAAAGAGTAAAAAGACAACCTACAGACTGGGAAAAAAATTTTTGGCTACGACATATTTGATCAGGGTCTAATCTCTAAAATCTATGAGATACTGCAAAACCTCAGCAACAAAAAGACAACCCAATTAAAATGGGCAAAGGATACAAACAGGCATTTCACCAAAGAAGACATTCAGCCAGCTAACAGATACATGAGGAAATGCTTATTATCATTAGCCATTAGATAAATGCAGATCAAAACTACAATGAAATACTGTCTTAGTCATCTAGTGCTGCTATAACAGAAATACCACAAGTGGATGGTTTTAACGAAAAGAAGTTTATTTCCTCACAGTCAAAGTAGGCTAAAAATCCAAATACAGGGTGTCAGCTCCAGGGGAAGTCTTTCTCTCTCTGTGGGCCTTCTCATCAGTGTTCCCCTGGACTAGGAGCTTCTTCGCCCAGCGACCCCAGTCCAAAGGATGCGCTCTGCTCCCGGCACTGCTTTCTTGATGGTATGAGGTCCCCAGTCTCACTGCTCACTTCTGTCTTTTATATCTCAAGAGATTGCCTCAGGACACAATCCAGTCTTGTAGATCAGGTCCTGCCTCACTAACACAACTGCCACCCATCCTCCCTCATTAACATCATAGAGGCAGGTTTACAACATACAGGAAAATCATACTGGACCAGGAATCATGACCTAGCCACATTGATACACACATTCTTTTGAGGGACATAATTCAAACCATGACAGATACCATCTCATCCCAATAAGGCTAGCATTAATCCAAAAAACACAAAATAATAAATATTGGAGAGATTGTGGAGAAACTCGAACACTTATAGACTTCTGGTGGGAATGCAAAATGGTACAACCACTTTGGAAATTGATTTGGCACTTCCTTAAAAAGCTAGAAAAAGAAGCACCATACAATCCAGCAATCCCACTCCTTGGAATACATTTTAGGGAAATAAGAGCTGTCGCACGACTATATATATGCACACCCATGTTGGTGAACACTGAAACACTGTTCACTATAGCAAAAAGATGGGCACAACTTAGGTGCCCATCAGTGGACAAATGGATGAACAAATCATGGTATATTCACACAATGGAATACTACACAATGATAAAGAATAATGATGAATCCTTGAAACATCTCATAACACGGATGAATCTGGAAGGCATTATGCTTAGTGAAATAAGTCAGTCACCAAAGGGCAAATATTATATGAGATCACTATTATAAGAACTCAAGGAAAGGTTTAAACACAGAAGAAAACATTCCTTAATAGTTACGAGAGTGGGGAGAGAGGGATAGTGGTATTCACTAACTAAATAGTAGAGAAGAATTATCTTAGGTAAAAGAAAGGACAACACACAATACAGGGTAAATCACCACAACTGGACTAAACCAAAAACTAAGAAGTTTCCCGAATACAACCAAACACTTTGAGGGACAGAGCAGCAGGGATAGAGGTTTGATGACCATGATTTCAGGGGACATCTAGGTCAATTGGCATAACAAAGTTTCTTAAGAAAATGTTCTGCATCCCACTTTGGTGAGTGGCATCTGGGGTCTTAAAAGGTAGCGAGCAGCAATCTAAGTTGCATCAATTTGTCCCAATGGACCTGGAGCAAAGGAGAATGAAGAAGACCAAAGATACAAGGAAAATATTTGCCCAAGAGACAGAAAGGGCCACATAAACCAGAGACTCCACCAGCCTGAGACCAGAGGAACTAGATGGTGCCCAGCTACCACCAATGACCGCCCTGACAGGGAACACAACAGAGAGTCCCTGAAGGAGCAGGAGAAAAGTACGGTGCAGAACTCAAATTCTAGTAAAAAGACCAGTCTGACTGAGACTGGAGGAACCCTGGAAGACATGGCCCCAGACTCTCTGTTAACCCAAAACTAAAACCAGTCCCGAACCCAACTCTTCAGACCAAGATTAGACTGGACTATAAGACATAAAATGACACTCGTGAAGAGTGTGCTTCTTCAAGTAGATACATGAGACTAAATGGGCAGCTCCTGTCCAGATGTGAGATGAGAAGGTAGAAAGGGACAGGAGCGGGTTGAATGGACATGAGAAATCTGGGGTGGAAAGGAGGAGTGTGCTGTCACTTTATAAAGAGAGCAACTAGGGTCACATAACAATGTGTATATAAATTTTTGTATGAGAAAGTAACTTGAGCTGTAAACTTTCACTTAAACACAATAACAAAACAAAAAAGGATACGAAACAATAATTAAAATAAAGAATTAACAATCTAGAAAATGCTAGGTTAAAATTAAATAAATAAAGCTGTGACAATCAACAACAACAACAACAACATGATGAATAGAGTTAAAAATGATAGAGGGTTAAAATTAAAGGAATTTGATCTATGATTTAAAATAGCCATAGAAAGATAAGACACATGGAACCTTACAAGCATGTAACTCCACCTGTTATTCACACCCAGAAAGCATATAAACACAAGAGGTAGAATAAAGAGTTTATTAGGGATAAGTTCGAATGAGTAACAATTTTTTTTTTTTTAATATTTTATTGTACTTCAGGTGAAGGCTTACAGAACAAATAGTTTCTCATGAAACAGTAGTACACATGTTGTTTTATGACATTGGTTAACAACCCCACAACATATCAACCCTCTAACTTCTCAACATATTTTTTTGGGTGAAACTACACAGAGCCAAAATACACCGTTTCAAAAATTTCTACATGCACATTTCAGTGACATTGACTATGCTCTCCCAATTGTGCTGTTATTCTTACTTAAGATGAAGGCTTACAGAACAAAATAGTTTCTCATTTAACAGTTACTACAAATGTTGCCCTATGACAATGGTTAACAATCTCACTACACATCAACAACATCTTTACTCAACCTTGGCTTCCCAATCACCGGCTTCCTTGTCGCCTTCTGCCTTCGGGCCCTTGTCACTGGACTCCTGTACCTTGTTAGTCTCATTTGGTTTTACGGGGCTGTCCACTCCCAGGCTGAACAGTGAACCTCGGAGGAGGTTTCACCACTGAGCTAAAAGGGTGTCTGGGGGCCATACTCTCGCGGTTTCTCCAGTCTCCTTTAGGCCAGTAAATCTGGTCCTTTTTTTGTGAGTTAGAATTATGCGCTACATCCTTCTCCAGCTCTGTCCAGAACCCTCTGTTGTGATTCTGGTCAGAGCAGCCAGTGCTGGTAGCCAGACACCATCTAGCTGTACTGGACTCAGTCTGGTGGAGGCCTTGGTAGCTGTGGACAATTAGTCCTTTGGACTAATCTTTTCCTTGTAAACTGTTTTCTTCATTCTTTCTTGCTCCCAAAGGGATGAGACCAGTGGAGTATCTTAGATGGCCGCTCACAGGCTTTTAACACCCCAGACACTACTCACCAAGGTAGAATGTAGAGCATTATCTTTATAACCTGTGTCATCCCAATTGAGCTAGATGTTCCCCGAGACCATGGTCCCCACAGCCCTCAACCAAGCAATTCAGTCCTTCAGGGAGTTTGGATGTGTCTATGGGGCTTCCATGACCTTTCTTTGTACAAGTTGTGCTAGTTTCCCCTGTATTGTGTACTGTCTTACCCTTCACCCAATATACCACTTATCTATAGCCTATTTAGTATTCCCCCCACCACCACTACCCTCAATAGTAACCAACAAAGATTGTTACATTTTGTGTGTGAACTTTTTCATGGGTTTTTACAATAGAGGTCTCATACAATATTTGTCCTTGTGTGATTGACTTATTTCACTCAGCATAATGTCCTCCAGTTTCAGCCATGTTATGAGATGCTTCACAGATTCATTGTTGTTCTTTCTCATTGCATAGTACGCCATTGTGTGTACGTACCATAGTTTGTTAATCCATTTGTCTCTTGATGGGCATCTAGGTTGTTTCCATCGTTTTGCTATTGTGAACAATGCTGCCATGAACATAGGTGTACATATGTCTATTCGAGTGATGACTCTTATTTCTCTAGGATATATTCCTAGGAGTGGGATTGCTGTATTGAATGGTATGTCTATTTCTAGCTTTCTGAGGAAGCGCCATATCATTTTTCAAAATGGTTGTATCATTTTGCATTCCCACCAGCAGTGCATAATAGTTCCAATTTCCCTGCAGCCTCTCCAACATTTGTTCGTTCCAGTTTTTTTGATTCATGCCAATAATGCTGGGGTGAGATGGTATCTCGTTGTGGTTTTAATTTGCATTTCTCTAATGGCTAGTGATCGCGAGCATTTCCTCATGTGTCTGTTGGCCATTTGAATGTCTTCTTGGGTGAAGTTTCTGTTCATTTCCTTTGCCCATTTTTTGATAGAATTGGTTGTCTTTTTGTTGTAGAGGTGTTGGATTTTCTTGTAGATTATGGAGATTAGACCTTTGTCTGACTTGTACTGTCCAAAATTTTTTCCCAGTCTCTAGGTTCTCTTTTTCTCTTTTGGTGAAGTCTTTTGAAGAGCATAGGTGTTTGATTTTTAGAAGATCCCAGTTATCTAGCTTATCTGTTGGGGTTTCTGCATTGATGGTTATGGTTTGGGTCCTCTTAATGCCATGTGTTAAGGCCTGATGTGCTGGTCCTATCTTTTCTTCTATGAAGTTTATAGTTTTAGGCTTTCTATTCAGGTCTTTGATCCATTTTGAAGTAGTTTTTGTATACGGTGTGAGGTATGGGTCCTGTTTCATTTTTTTGCAGATGGATATCCAGTTTTGCCAGCACAATTTGTTAAAAAGACTGTCTTTTCCCCATTTGATGGACTTTGGGCCCTTGTCGAAGATCAGGTGACCATAGGTGGATGGATTTACATCTGGGTTCTCAATTGTGTTCCATTGGTCAATGTATCTGTCGTTGTACCAGTACCAGGCTGTTTTGACTACTGTAGCTGTATAGTAGGTTCTGAAGTCAGGTAGTGTGAGTCCTCCAACTTCATTCTTATTCTTTAATAGTGTTTTAATATTTGGGCTTCTTCCCTTTCCATATAAAGTTAATGATTAGTTTTTCCATCTCTTGGAAGAATGCTGTTGGTATTTGGATCGGGATTGCATTGTATTTGTAGATTGCTTTGGGTAGAATTGACATTTTCACAATGTTGAGTCTGCCTATCCATGAGCATGGTATGTTTTTCCATTTATGTAGATCCCTTTTGGTTTCATGCAGTAGTGTTTTATAGTTTTCTTTGTATAGGTCTTTTACATCCCTGGTCAGATTTATTCCTAAGTATTTTATCTTTGTAGGGGCTATTGAAAATGGTATTGTTTTCCTGATTTCCTTTTCATTGTTCTCCTTATTGGTGTATAGGAATCCAACTGATTTTTTAATGTTTATCTTCTATCCTGCTACTCTGCTGAATCTTTCTATCAGTTCGAGTAGATTTCTGGTGGAGTCTTTAAGGTTTTCTATGTATAGTATGATATCATCTGCAAACAGGGACAGTTTAACTTCTTCTTTACCAATTTGGATGCCCTTTATTTCTTTTTCTTGCCTTATTACTTTAGCTAGAACTTCCAGCACAATGTTAAATAGGAGTGGGGATAAAGGGCATCCTTGTCTTTTTTCTGTTTTCAAGGGGAATGTTTTCAGCCTCTCTCCATTAAGAATGATGTTGGCTGTTGGTTTTGCATAGATGCCCTTTATTAGGTTGAGAAATTTCCCTTCTATACCTATTTGATTGAGAGTTTTTATCAGGAATGGGTGTTGGACTTTGTCAAACGCGTTTTCTGCCTCAATGGAGATGATCATATGATTCTTTTCTTTCCTTTTATTTATGTGATGGATTATGTTGATAGATTTTCTAATGTTGAACCATTCTTGCATACCTGGTATGAATCCTACTTGGTCGTGGTGTATTATTTTTTTGATATGATGCTGAAGTCTATTGGCTAGAATTTTGTTCAGAATTTTTGCATCTATATTCATGAGAGATATTGGTCTGTAATTTTCTTTTTTTTGTGACGTCTTTGCCTTGTTTTTGTATCAGCGTTATGGTGGCTTCATAGAATGAATTTGGAAGTGTTGCTTCTTCCTCTATGCTCTGAAATAGCTTGAGTAGTACTGGTGCAAGCTCTTCTGTAAATGTTTTGTAGGATTCTCCAGTGAAGCCATCTGGGTCAGGGATTTTTTTGGTTGGGAGGTTTTCTATTACCTTTTCATTCTCTTCTCTTGTTATGGGTCTGTTCAGATTTTTAACATCACTTTGTTGTAGTTTGGGTAGGCCGTGTGTTTCTAGAAATTTATCCATTTCCTCTAGGTTTTCAAAGTTGTTGGAGTATAGTTTTTCATAATATTCTGTTATAATCCTTTTCATTTCAGTTGGGTCTGTTGTAATGTCCCCCATTTAATTTCTTATTTGGGTTATTTGTGTCCTCTCCTGTTTTTCTTTTGTCGGTCTGGCCAGTGGTTTGTCGATTTTGTTGATTCTTTCAAAGAACCAACTTTTGGTTTCGTTAATTCTTTCTATTGTTTTTCTGTTCTCTATTTCATTTATTTCTGCTCTGATCTGATCTGATCTTTTTTGCTGTTCTCTTTCTATTTGTTTGAGTTCTGTAGTTAATGTTTTGATTTTGTCCCATTCTTCTTTTTTGATGTGTGCATCTATTGCTATAAATTGTCCTCTGAGGACTGCCTTTGCTGTGTCCCAAAGGTTTTGGTATGATGTGTTTTCATTCTCATTTGATTCTAGGAATTTTTTGATTCCATCTCTGATTTATTCTAGTACCCACTGATGTGTAAGCAGGGTATTATTCGGTTTCCATTTAGTTGATTTTTTTTCCTTGATCTTTCTATTGTTAATTTCTACCTTGATGGCATTGTGGTCAGAGAAGATACTTTAAATTATCTGAACGTTTTGGATCTTGTTGAGGATTGCTCTGTGGCTTAAAATATGGTCTATTCTGGAGAACATTCCATGTGCTTTGGAAAAGAATGTGTACCTTGCAGCAGTTGGAAGGAGTGTTCTATATATCTCTATCAGGTCCAGTTGGCTGATTCTACCCTTTAGGTCTTCTGTATCTTTGCTGAGTTTCTTCTTAGTTGTTCTTTCCTTCACTAAGAGTGGTGTGTTGAAGTCTCCTACTATTATTGTGGAACTGTCAATTTCTCTTTTCAGTGTTGTTGGAGTTTGTTTTATGTATTTTGGAGCCCTGTCATTGGGAGCGTAGATGTTTATTATGGTTATGTCTTCATGATGGATCATCTCCTTAATCATTATATAGTGTCCTTCTTTGTCTATTATGGTAGATTTGGTTTTAAATTCTATTTTATCTGAGATTAGAGTTTCCACTCCTGGTCTTTATTGCTAGTTGTTAGCTTGATATTTTTTTTTTTCCAACCTTTGACTTGTAATAAATTCACATCTTTGTTTCTAAGGTGTGTCTCTTGTAGACAGCATATTGATGGATCCTGTTTCTTATCCATTCTGTCTCTCTCCATCTCTTTATGGGTGCATTTAGTCCATTTACATTCAGTATAATTATTGATATATGTGAGTTTGTTGCTGTCATTTTGTAGTGCTTTCTTTTGTGGTGAAGTTTTCTTTGTTCTTCTTACTCTCTTGTGCTGAGTTACTTTTGTTTGTGGAATTTTTTGTCATTTCTTCTGTTTTTGTAGGTTTTGTTTTTGCCGAGACTTTATGTTTTTCATCTTTATTTTTAAGAGTTGGTTTGTTAACTTTCTTTGTGTTTACCATGAATTATACCCTTTTCTTTCTATGTTTGAAGCAGTCTAGCATTACTTGGTATCTCCTTGCCTTCCTTTCCATTAGAAGGTTCTATACCTATGCCATTTATTCCCTCTTTTATTGTTTTGATGTTGTTGTCATTTACTGATTAACTGCTCTGATTCCCTGTTGTATTTCTTTTGGTTTTGGATAGTCCTTGAGAGTTCATTTCTTAGATTGGTATCTGGCTGGTACAATCCTGTGTCCTAGGTGCCTGAGGGCTGAAGCTGTTTGTCTTCAGATCGAAGTACTCCCTTTAATATTTCTTGTAAGTTTAGTTTGAATTTTACATATTCCCTTAGTTTCTGTTTATCTGGAAATGACCTAATTTCACCATCATTCTGAATGAGAGTTTTTCAGGATATATTATTCTTGGCTGACGATTTTTTCTTTCAAGATTTTATATATGTCATCCCATTGCCTTCTTGCCTGAGTGGTTTCTGCCAAATAATCTGAGCTTTGTCTTATTGTTTCTCCTCTCTATGTGACTTCTTGTTTTCCATGAGCTTCTCTCAGGATTTTTGTTTGTCTTTGATTTTGGGGAGTGTGAATATGATATGCCTTGGTGATTTTCTTTTGGGGTATCTTCTATATGGGGTTCATTGAGCTTCTTGAATGGCCAGCTTTTCATCTTTCATGATATTGGGGAAGTTTTCTGTCAGCAGTTCCTCAGTGATCCTCTTTGTGTTTTCTGTTTTCTCCCCCTGTTCTGGTATTCCAATCATTTATAAATTTTTGCTTTTATTTGTGTCCCACTTAACTCTCAGGGTCTCTTCATTTTTCTTTGTTCTTTTTGCTGAGTTTTCCTCAAACAGAGTTGTATATAAGCATTTGTCTTCAATTCCACTGGTCCTGTCTTCCACGGTTTCAAATCTGCTTCTCAGCCCTTCTATGACATCATCCATTTCTGAAAGCTTGTTGTTTATCTTTTGGATTTCTAATTGCTGTCTTTGTATAATTTCTAGTTGTGAATTTGTTTTGGCATTTTGTTCCTGCATCATCTTCCTGAATTCTTCCAATTTTTTATCCGTATTTTCCATGAATTTGTCTATTTTTTCCTCATGTTTGTCAGCTTTTTGCCTCAGTTCTTGGAGAATTCTGAGTATTAGAGATTTGAATTCCCTATGAAGTAGTTCTAGTGCATTTTCTTCCACAAGAGAGGCATCAGGTGTTTTATTTTGGATGCCTACTGGAACCATCCTGTCCTTTTTTTGTGAATGTTCTGATATTTTCTGCCTTTTTCAGGGCATTCAGTAGTTATTTTTTTTTGTTTATTGATTGTAGAATTGTTTGTTTCATCCCTTTTTTTGAAAGAAAAATTTGACTATGTCTGAGCAGGCGGACTGTGTGTTCCATGTTTTTGCTCGTCTGTGTGCTCAATACTTTTCACCTCCTTCTCCAACTCGCAGGGTCAGTCACTCAGATATGGTACAGAAGGGCAGGTCTAGCTGAAGAGGAGTTACTGGGATGGATTGTTTGTGCACTTACTACAGCCACCAGAGTGGGTCAGTAATCAGTGCAGGGCAGGTTCAGTAGGCCATGTCCGTGGTTCTTGGTGGTGTAATGTCAATTGCACGGTGCAGGTAGGCAGGATGCAGTGGGGAGATTGTTATGTGTGGAGCTAAGATGGATATGGGAGAGAGGAGAGAGGAACAGGAGCCAAAAACATACAAAGAAACAAAAAAGAATGCTAGGGGAGCTTGCTGTTGGAACGGAGAGATGAGAGACTATGAAATGGAGAGAAACAGAAAGGAGAAGAGGAAGAAAAGAAAAGAATGAATAAATAAAAATCAGAAAAGTTAAAGAACCACAAAGTTCCCAGGGATCCCACCGGTGCAACTATGAGGTCTGGGGAAGTCGCTCTCAGGTGTTGACTGGCTAGAAGGCGTAGAGGTATACAATGCCTGGTTTTCAGGGATCAGAAAGAGAAGGAAGATATAGAGGGACTAGAAACTGAGCAATGAAGAAATACCAAAAGGGAAAAATAGGGAAAACAAAACAACTTAAAAAAAAGAAAAGAAGAACAAGAAAGCCCCCCCCAAAAAAAAAACAGAAAAAGAAAAAAAACCCAACCAAAAAAAAAACGCACTCAGGGATCCCTCTGCACGTCTGTGGAAGCTGAAGGGAAGTTCCTTGCCACGCAGCTCCACCTGGCCAGAAAGGGCTCCCAACTCAAGAAAAGGAAAAGAAAACAAACAAATAATTTAAAACGAACAAATGAACAAAAGCCCCGAGATCCCACCAGCTCGGTAGCCCACACTGGGAAGTGGCTCCACACTTGACTGGAGCTCCACAGCCCCTCAGGAAGAAGCAAAGATGGCTCACAGAGCCAGGCACTCAAGGGAAAGGAGGGGGAGGTGGCGAGAGGCAAGAAAGAAATCAAAAGAAGCAGAAAAAAAAAAAAAAAAAAGCAATACCAGCAGCCAAAAAATGGCACTCAGAGAGCCAGCCAGTGTGGGCTGGTGTTTCTGGACAAGAGACTGTTTCCGCAGGAAGCAGAGGAGCCCGAGCGTGGGTGATGAAGGGTAGAGAGTGGGAGAGCGTATATCACAAATTGCCAGTGTTCTGCAGCCCCTCAGGAAGAAGCAAAGATGGTGCACGGAGCCAGGCACTCGAGTGAAAGGAGGGGGAGGTGTGAGAGGCAAGTGAGAAATCAAAAGAAGCAGAAAAAGAAAAGCAACACTAGCAGCCAACAAATGGCACTCAGAGAGCCGCTAATGCAGGCTGGTGTTTCTAGACAAGAGACTGTGTCCGTGGGAAGCGGAGGGGGCCGAGTATGGGTGAAGAAGGGTAGAGAGTGGGAAAGCATATATCACAAATTGCCGGCTCTCTGCAGCCCCTCAGGAAGAAGCAAAGATGGTGCACGGAGTGAGGCACTCGAGCAAAAGGAGGGGGAGATGGCCAGAGGCAAGGAAGAAATCAAAAGAAGCGGAAAAAAGCAACACCAACAGCTAACAAATGGCACCCAGGGAGCCGCCCGCTTGGGTGTGTGGAATCCAAGTGGCCAGCGCTTCCAGGTCAAGAGACCGGGGCTGCGGGAAGTAGAGGAGGCTGAGCGGGGGCAAAGAGGGGTGGGGGGTGTGAAAGCGCACACCGCGAATTACCAGTTGTTTTTTCTCCCACTGGATGCTCTGTGAGGCTGCTTTCTCATACCCCTGTTTGCTGGTCTCCGATAGGAGTCGAAGATGGTGTATCCATACTGTGTTAGCTGGTAGGGGACCTCTGCATGAATCTCTCCTCGCTCTCCATTCTCTGTCAGTTTTCTCACTCCATTTGGTGCTTGGCTGAGTTCTTTATCTCTTCATTTGATATTTTACAGTTTCAGGATTGTTGTATTCTCTGTTTGGCTTAGTTTTTTGGATCTTTGTGGAGGGATGGCGTGGTGCTTCTGCCCAGAGCACCATTTTGCCGGAACTCCTTGAATGAGTAACAATTTTTGTGACATTCATTTCATAACTAGTGCTCAAACTCTTAATCTTCACAGAAAAATAATATGGATAAAAAGGTCCTGGGCAGCAAAATTCAGGGCAAGAAGAAGAATATGCCCACTGCCTGGGGAGATTTATTGTTAGGACAAAGTAAGGGAAAAAGCAAAATTAAAAGAAAGAAAAATTTAAAAAGTGTTTATTGGATCTAGACGGTAACCGTAATGACCATTTTCCTGGTTTCCTGAGGGTTCAATAAACATTACTTGCTAGTTGGTGGCAGTGTTTAATTTTTGTTGTCATGATTCTCATCATCAACATCCAATCATTTAAACCATGGATGGGTCACTGATAGTTTTGTTCTCAATTGATGTTTCTTTACTATTATGGCAGTGGATTGTCTGTTCGTCTTTACTTTTAGTACAGATGGAAAATGTCTTTATCTCCAAGAAGAAATTTGTGAGAAAATGGGAAAGTCTACATCAGAGGCTGCTAACTGAGTGTTATTTGAAATCAGAAGTCCATGTATTTCTTTTAAAATGGAAAAGAAAACCATCACAGAAATAATACAAAAAAAAAAAAAAGAGAGAGAGATATAGGAAAAAAATTCCAAAAGATGCTAGAAATGAATAACTAAACAAGAAAAACAGATAATGAGGTTCAGAGAAAAAATAGGACTAAAGAATTGGAAGGGACTTTAGAGAGAATAAGAGATTATGTAGCTCAAACATTTTTCACTCTTGTATTATCAGCCAAATATTTACTCAGCATCTGAATGTGCCAGAAACTATGCTAGGAATACAAAGACAGAATCCTTTTCTTCCAAGGGCTTATATTGCGATGGGCAAGATTAAGAAATAAATGAGTCTTGTTTTGTTTTGTTTCCTGTGTCATATTAAGTCTTCAGCTTTCCTAAGCAACTGCAGCTCAACTGACTTATTCAGGTGGACAAAAAGTTGAGCTGCCAATGTGAATAGATGAAACCAGAGAGGATGAGTACAGAAGAATTAAAATTGTAATGGAAAGTCAAAAGTGGGAAAGTAGAATTCTACAATTTCTCAAGAAAATAGCATGTACCTCATTTTTACCCCCCACAAAACAAATAGTTAAGCAATTTAGAGTATCATTATATACATATTTTATGGATTGAATTATTTCCCCAAAAAATATGTGTTGTAAATCCTAACCTCTATAGAAATGGGTTGTCTTTATTAGGTTAATGAGACAGGATTAGTGTAGGGTATATTTTGAGTCAGTCTCTTCTGGGATATAAAAGAGATTAAGAGCAAGCTAGCAAGCAGAGATAGGTGAAGAGAGATGCCAAGCCACAAGAAGGTGCAGAAACTCAAAGAGACGAGGACCTTTTTCCAGAGCAGACAGAGAAAGAAAGCCTTTCCCTAGAGACGGCACCCTGAATTTGGACTTCTAACCTCTTAAACTATGAACTGTTTGTTAAAACCACCCACTTGTGGTATTTCTGTTATAGCACCACTAGATAACTAAGAGAGCATGCATGCAAAATCTTATAGGAGACAGAGAAGGAAGGTGCTTGCATAAGAATTTAAACACTACTCAGAAGGCAATGTGGAGCTATTGAAACAGGAAGTGATGTTAACAGTATCCGAACCTCAGTTTTCCCACTTATAAAATGGAACTGCGAGTCCTTTTTTTTTGTATAACTGATCTTATTCTGTTCTGGATTCCCCATTTTTGCTGATGACAAAGCGAATGAGAATGGTACATAGGTAAGCTTAACCTTGCCAACTAAAGGAAGCTTGGTCCCTTCTAACTTAAGACAGACTTTTTTCAGATTGATATTCAGTCACTTCAAAGTTCATATTTAAAATTAGAATGGCTTTTCTCTCTCAGAGCATCTTTGCTCTCCTCTTTTTCAAGATGCTTCTGGATACAGATGGAAGAAGAGCTCTTCTCTTATAGAACTAGGTGGTAGGCCCTCTGGTCTATATGTAGTCTTTATTAATAGGGATTAGCAAGGTCAGTGATTGTTTAACATTTTGATCTCAGGATTTCTTTACACATTAAAAATTATTAAGGACTCCAAACTTTTTTTTTTTTTTTTAACATGGGCTATATCTATCAGTATTTACCATATTAGAAATTAAAACTGAAAAAAAATTTAAACGCTTATGAATTAATTTCAAAACAACTAAAAAAACTCATTACGTATTAGTATTCACAACATATTTTTATGAAAAATATGTAACAATAGATACTACTAGATTATAAGAGTTAACCCATTGCAAAAAAGTCAGAAATGAGTCAAGTCAGAACACTGGAGAACATAGGCAATTTAAAGAAGGAAAGAAAGTCAAAGAAAGGCCAGTCAGAGAGGTATTAACTGAACCAAAAGCAAGTCTTCCTGGATGCTAGGAATGATTAATGAGGATACTGACAGCGAAAGAAGTTAAACAATTTACCCAAGTCTCCACAGCTAGCTAATCAGAGTATTCCAAATATCAAAGCTAGTGCTTATCCCACTTCTAAATGCTAACTCGCTCCCCTTCCCCCATTAACGACTTGTATTCATTTCTATTGCTGCTATAACAAATGACGACAAATTTAGTGGCTTGAAACAACACAAATGTATTCTCTTACAGTTTTAGAGTCAGAAATCCAAAATGAGTCTCACTCGGCTAAAATCAAGAGGTCGACGGGGCTAGTTCCTTCTGGAGGATCTAGAGCAGAATCTGTTTTCTTGCCTTTCCCAGATTATAGAGAGTGTCCACATTCCTTGATTTATGCCCTGCTTCTATCTTAAAGTCAGCGATGGCCTGTTGAGTCTTTCTCACATCACAACTCTCTGACATAGAGATGTCTAATTCTCCCTTTCACATTTTAAGGACCTTTGGAATTACATTGGGGCCACTTGGATAATCCAGGCTAATCTCCCAATTTTAAGGTCGGTTGATTAGCAACCCTAATTCTACCTGAACCCTTAATTCCACTTTTCCATACAACCTAATGTATTCACAGTTTCTGAGGATTAGACTTTTTTGGGGGGACACTATTCTTCTTACCACACTATTTCACTATACATTTCTCCCCACCCATCAATCATTCCAATTCAAAACCTGGGAGTCATTTTTGTTTTGAATCCAAACTTTATTCAATCACTAAACTACAACAAGGCTTCTTTCATTTGCTTAACAAGTATACACAGAGTGACTTCAAGATTTAAGTTTTAATTTTAAACAGAGGGGGAAAAAAAGTAAGTTATAGTGGCTGTCTTCAAGGACCCAAAATTTGCTTACTCAACTTGATATGTTCCTTTTTTTTCTCCCTTTATCTAAACTAAAGTAGGCAACTAACACCATAAAGGTTTAGGTTTAGCATATGTGTAAAAAGCATACCTAAACTAAAATAACTTTCTGTTTTTTTGTGTTCTCTGTTTTGTCGCCTTTTCATTCCATTTTGCACATACCTGGAAGCTAAATTTATCTGAATGTTCAGTCCAATATCAAGTTCTTAGGTATTCTCCCCTTCAGTTTAACATTTACGCTATATCCTACTGAGGGATTATGCCCCACATGCCTACTGTTCACCAGCTATTTGACCTGAAACAGATCTCACTCACTTTTCAGTCTTCCCTGCTGCTCTTTCTTCCTTAAAACATATATATGAACCCATGCATGTCTTCTATGTCCTGTGCCCAGACACCTCTCCCAGCAACTTGTTCCAGCCTTACACATGAGCGTTAGAGATGGAAACTGCTTCATTGTGCTGCTCCCCTATTCAAAAATCTGTAAAAAGGCTTCCCTTAATCTATCAAGGAAACCCTAGTGGTGAAGTGGTTAAGAGTTTGTCTGCTAACCAAAAGGTCGCAGTTCAAATCCATCAGGCGCTTCTTGGAAACCCTATGGGGCAGTTCTACTCTATCCTATAAGGTGACTATAAGTCGGAAATCGACTCGACAGCAACAGGTTTAACCTATCAAATGGAGCCCAACATCTACTCCTGTAAATCCAAGCATATATTAAGTTATCAGGTCCCAGTTCATCTATGAATTATCTCCATGACTCCTATAGAGTCACATTCTCCTTCAGAGTATCTGTCTCTACATCTTCCGACCACAGCATGCTCATTTCCAGCATTTAAAGCTTTTGTTCATGCTTTTCTTCCTTTCCTGGAGTGGCTACTCTCCTTCTCTGCCCTTGTCAAAACCACTTCTATACCTCATGCCCCGGGTTTTTCTGCAAACCCTACTTTGATATTTTCAGTTCAGTGATGTAGCTTTCAGTTTGTGACCTCCCACGGAATTTATTGTCATTATCACCCAGCATATCATAAGACAACATTGGCTGGAAAACAAATCATAAATTTAATAACAGCTTGTTAAAGTTCAGTGATTAGAAGCAGGGAAAGAGAAGCAGACACTAGGAGATTACATATGCACTACAAACACACATCACAACCTAATTTCAGAAAATATGAAAAAATTAGAATCAATAAATATGGTATTTTGATAATTAATGCTATTCTTAATTATATAATCCTCTAATTATTAAGCATATATAAGCTTTAGCATATCAACCATATATTTGTATTTTCTAAATTAACATCATGCCTTTTATACATATATTAAATCTTTACACGTTATGCACATATTAATTACTGATCATACATTTATATTCATTTAGTTGTACTGAATGGAGCATTCTGTTGATTGTTTTACATATTTAGTATCAAATGGTAGAACAATATTTTTTAAAAATAATGCATAATTCATACCTCAGCCAAATTACAGCCAAACCATATTTATGTCCAAAATCAATCTTTACTGATGAGCCAACTCCCAGCCAAATCCAATTTATATCCAAAAGTACTTTTTACTAATGAGACAGTTAAAAACCGTAAAGAAATTTTACCACTTTAGTAAAACAGAAAGGGGCATTAATAAATATGGAGAAAACAAATTGAATTAACAAAGCCAATGCCTACTTTAATAAACTGGCAAGCAAGACAGGCAGCAAGAAGTATCAACTCCAAGAACTAAATTATAGTGCGTGGAACAAGTGGGCCATTCAATCTTCTTTATGGCTCTGTGGCCCGGATCTACCACTGACGTCATGTTTATTTTTTTGAAAATGTCAATCACTGTTACATCTGCTTAATTCTGAGGTTAAAATGACAGTGTCTCCAGGCCTGAGGTCCTAGACCACTGATGATCTTTCCGAATTTTTCTCTTAAAGAAAAACCCTAAATGCAGAGTCACCTGAAGGAGGACCACGAATGGCAACAAGAGCTTCTCTGGGGACTGAACTTCAATTCTCTGGAGTACCAACAATGGCAGCATTTTAAAGGCACTCAGGGCTGGATCTGAGTAATGTAATCTCTCTCCGGGAAACTAATCTATGCCCTAACATGTAAGCAGAATCAAAAATGACATAGTGCCTCATGTCTTACAGTGTCGGTGAGTCATTGAGGAAATGAAGTGACATCACTATAAGCAACAGCAGGTTCCTAAGCCTGAGATTAAAAGCAAAAACTCCAAGGGAGCTATTGTAATTACTCTTCTGTAATAAAGAGGGTGCATATGAACCACACATGTGTTACAAGAGAGGCACCAACAAGAGTACCAACTTTCGAAGGATGACACTTCTATAATAATTTACACTACAATAAAATTCTGAGCGTATACATGAATTCTGCACCAGACAATTAAAATGGGAACTTACATATACATCTTTATCTTGTAGGAATATATTGCATGTATATCATAAATTATATCACTTGAGACTTCTACTAAGAATAAAATAAAAACAATACCAATTAAAAATGTTTCCATTGTAAATTCTTTTTATAAATTGTAAAGCATATATGAGTAATAACTTATGTCAGTAAAGCCCATGCTCCTTTGGAAATTCCTTCATACCCTACCTATTATGAGGCATCATTAGGAGATGCCACATTCTTGTAACCAGTGTCCTGCTTATTGTGCAGATATTTTCTCTAGAACACCTTCTTATCACTCTGTTAATGTATTCTCAAACTAACCCATTGCTGTCAAGTCGATTCCAACTCATAGTGACTCTATAGGACCAAGTAGAACTGCTAATAGGGTTTCCAAGGCTGCAATCTTTATGGAAGCAGATTGCCCCATCTTTCTCCAGCTGAGCATCTGGGGGGTTCCAGTTGCCAGCCTCTTGGTTAGCAGCTGATCTCAACCACTGTGCCACCAGGGCTCGTTTCTCAAATCAGAGACCCTGAAAATTCAGAGCCTTAGAGAGGGGAAAAAGGAAAAATGAAGGAACACAGACTTTGAGGCTAGGTTGCTTTATTTATACACAATATAAAATTGATTGCTTTATTTACACACAGTAATTAACATATTTTGAAATTTAACAAAAGTCAGGCAACCAACCTTCCTTGAAATTTCTTTGTGTATAAGACACAATGTTGATGTGAGTAATTTTTAGCATGTTTTAATCAAGTCTTCCACTTGTCTTTAATCAAAATCAAACATCCATGAACAATATGAGGTTTGACACTGATTACTGGAAAAGGCAGGAAAGAGGAAAGCTAGTATCTAGGAGTCACATCAAACAAATCTTGTACTGCACTGATGGGCTCCAACAGTACATTAAACTAAATGCCTCCATGATGTAGGATCCATCATAGCCCTACTTAACCTGAGATCACCTAAAATGATTTTCCTTGTATCATATGAGTTCAATGATACTAAAACTTCAATTCTGGTATATTCTGCTAAGATCAACTATCTCACTTCCTTGGTCTGAACTAAGCACCCGAGGTGTCAGATTTGTTTGCCTCCATCTTTGGGAATTAGGATAAAATAGACAAGTGAGTATGAAAAAGGTGATTTTAGAGGTTAGAGAGTGTCAATGTATTACTTCCAGAAATAAAAGGGTAGCTAGAAGCCTTGCCTGGATGTTTCTAATTCCCAAGAGAAGTTAAAAGAGAGTAAATAGATTGTTTTAGAAGTTAACACTTCCAAGACTTGGGTAACTATTACTTTACACTTTAAGCCCTGGTGAATTTTGCTGGATTTTTTGCTGTTGTTTTTGTTCTCTACTTGTTACTACTAGTGAAAAGTCTTAAAAAGAAAAGAACAACCAAAAAGCCTCAAAACTGTGTATATTCTTATTTACGTGGGAAGAAGATTTGATACCATTTGGCTTTAGACCCTGTAAGAGAAAGTTACCTACAAGGCAAAAGAGAACCTTAGTTTTTTCAAAGCAACTGGTTTAGAGCAGTTGGATCAATTCCTGTGGTAGAAAACAAAATGGACTAAGTAACCTAGGAAGCCACTCCTAAACCCAGAAGTAATTCTGCAGAAGTATTTACAGGTAGGTTCCTCTGAGGTAATCCAGACATGCTTCAATGCAGCTTAAAAGGGGAAGTTCATGAAGGTTACAAGAAGCAAGCTAATGGAAGTACACCTGAAGTATAACATCTGCTCACCATTTTCCTGGGACTAGACGGTGGGTATTAAGGGGTTGTGAAAACTTGACTGTGTGTCAGAATCAGATTTTTAAAATACTGATTCCAAGGCCTCAAATTAAACCTGCTGAATCAATCTCTGCCAAAGAGACTCAGTAATCACTAACTAACTAATCAGCCAGTTTTAGAGACCACGATTTTATATGTCATCAACTCTCAGTTACTTAGACTAGTAGTTCTCAATCCTGGCTGTGCATTAGGATCACCTGGGAGCTTTTAAAAACTCCAAATGCCCGGGGCCTAGAGCAAACTGATTAAATCAGAAAACTTAGTCATAGAACCCAGGAATTAGTGTTTCAGAGTTTAAATGCAAAACCAAATATAACAAAAGAAAATACATGCAAGATGATTTTGTCTGGCCAGGACTGAGAATATCTGAAAGAAAGAGAATATAAAACACTATAATTATAAATGTGAGACATCATAAATTATAATTTATATTCCAATTGCAGAGATTTTCAAGTATTAAAAAGTATGTCTTAGAATTGATGAGGTATGGTAATAATGATAAATCCAATTGTGTATATTTGTTTAGCACTGTATAGCATCACAATGTTTTCAAAGCACTTAAAATTATCGCATGTAGTGTTTATATAATACCCCATGAAAGAAAAAGCAAGAAGTAAGACAATTAAGAGATTTGGATAGCTTGTCACAAGAAATATTATGATTTGTTTTGCCTCAGCTGGTAAATCAAAAGTGAGATATCACTGAGTGGCATACCTACAAAAATACTGTTAGGCTTAGTAATGTCTTACAAACTGTTTAGAAAATGATCGGGCACTCAAAGATCTATTCAGCCTTCAAAACCACCAATAGCCATGTCCGCATTTTTTGCGTGATGCTATCTCCTAGTTATGTCCACTTCTCTTGATGTTCCCCATCTCACTCAGAGAATCTTCAAATGCAAACCTACACACACAGGGTCTTGAAATAGACTTAAAACTCAATAAACTATGGCCCATAAATGCAGAGCATAAAAGACATTGGTAAATTCTCTGTAACCATTTCCATCTAGTGCTCTCTATTAACTTATGGGAACTCATTGTGATATCAGGTTTATGTTTATACATACAAATGTAGATATTAGAAAATGAAGTAGAATTGTGTAGCATGACAACTTCCCTTTTATTTCAACATCTTTCCAAGGAAATAAAAAGAACAGGGAGATATAATTAACTCCTTTTCCCAGAGAGTGATCTCACAACCATTGCTCATAGACCATTATTAATTCAGAGAGGAGAAAGAATTATTTTTTCTCTCTCTCTCATCTATTTTTTCCCCCTTCTTAAAGTGTAAATCATGGAACTTGGATATGCTATTGCAAAGGCAGCTATGATATCTTCCTACTAGTAAAACAAAGCAAAATAATAATAATGCTATAAAAGATATTGCAAAATAAAAGAATGAATATAAATATTCAGAACATTGCAATAAAAGAGAGTCTTCTTTGGTAATTAAGAGGTGCTCCACTATAGGTTTTATTTCTCTGGTTAACCATTGTATGCTTAAATACCAACAACTTTGAATTTGAATTTGATGTTTATGAAGTATATTTCATTGAAATATTTCTCCTTTTTTGCTGTTTGTGTCTCATTGTGCTCTGACTTAATAAATGTTTGTGATTTGAGTCTTTTCCTATTTCATTTTGATACTATATTTTAAAAGAAATTGTATACATACAATAAATTTGATTTTGTTACATTTAAGTCATAAAAATACCACTGTGTTTTGAAATAATACTGATGAAACTTTCCATGCATATTTGTTCTCATATGATGACACTATCTGATGAGTAAAAAACAATATGGCTCACGTGGTCTCAGGGAACATCTAGCTCAACTGGCATAACATAGTTTATAAAGAAAATGTTCTATATTCTACTTTGGTGAGTAGCATCTGGGGTCTTAAAAGCTTGTGAGCCACCATCTAAGATACTCCTCTGGTCTCACCCTGTCTGGAGCAAGGGAGCATGAAGAAAACCGAAGGCACAGGGAAAGATTAATCCAAATGACTAACAACTACCATGGCCTCCACCAGACTGAGTCCAACACAACTAGATGGTGCCTGGCTACTACCACCTACTGCTCTGACAGGGATCAAAATAGAGGGTCCCAGACAGAGCTGGAGATAAATGTAGGACAAAATTCTAACACACACACACACACACACACACACACACAAAGACCAGGCTTACTGGTCTGACAGAGACGGAGAAACCCAGAGAATATGGCCCCTAGACACCATTTTAGCCCAGTAATGAAGTCACTCCTGAGGTTCACCCTTCAACCAAAGATTAGACAGGCCAATAAAACAAAATGAGGCTAACTGGGCACACCAGCCCAGGGGCAAGGACGAGAAGGCAGGAGGGGACAGGAAAGCTGGTAATAGGGAACCCAAGTTCAAGAAGGAGAGAGTGTTGACAAGTCATGGGGTTGGCAACCAATGTCACAAAATAATATGTGTACTAATTGTTTAATGAGAAGATGCTTTGTTCTGTAAACATCCATCTAAAGTACAATAAAAAATTTAAAAAAAACAGTATGGTCAAAAAAGAATATCTGTCAGCTTTCAACTCTGAAATGCTAATTATATTAAAGTGATTTGAATGGAAATTTTCTTTCAATTGGGCTCATAGACATGTTACTTTTTCTAAAGTTTTTCTACCATGAACTAAAAAGAATTTCTGGTATAAACCCATATCAAGACCCCTAGGGAGAATGCATATGCTCCCAAAATGCACAATAAAATTTAATGCCACTCTAGAACATCTTCAGGTACTAAGATTATTACAAACAGATACAGTCCCTATGATTCCATTTTTAAGGGATTATATAGTGCATGTCTTCCATGCTAGGCATACAAATAGTAACCATGATATGGTACAAGAAAAATAATTATCTATAAATAGTGTAAAAAATGAGGATCATCATCCCTGCCTTAAGGAACATACAGATGTTAAACAGATATAAACACAATAAATATGTAATTACAAACTGTGATAAGTGCTATGAGGCTAACTCCAAGCCAAGGGAGAACTCCTAGGAAACTCATCTTCCATTCCTCCTTGAGATAAATGGAGATTCACATCAGAGCAAACAAAGCAAGCCCCTGTTGTTCGTAGTTCTCAAAGTGTACACAAAGTCTATACCCTCTTCCACCACTCTTCTGTCAGTTTGTCCTACTGCGGGTGGCTTGAGTGTTGCTATGATGCTGGAAGCTATGCCACTGGTATTTCAAATACCAGCAGAGTCACCCATGGTAGACAGGTTTCAGCAGAGCCTCCAGACTAAGACAGACTGAGAAGAAGGACCTGGAGATTTACTTCTAAAAAAATTGACCAGTGAAAACCTTATAAATAGCCGTGGAACATTGTCTGATATAGTGCTGAAAGAAGAGCCATTCAGATTGGAAGGCACTCAAAATACGACTGGAGAAGAGTGGCCTTCTCAAAGTAGAGTCAACTTTAATAAGTGGAAGGAGTAAAACATTTGGGACCTTCATTTGCTGATGTGGCATGACTCAAAATGAGAAGAAACAACAGCAAACATCCATTAATAATCAGAATGCGGAATGTATGACGTATGAATCAAGGAAAATTCAAAGTTGTCAGAAATGAAATGGAAGATTGATATCCTAGGGATTAGTGAGCTGAAACGGACTGGTATTGGCCATTTTGAATCAGACAGTCATATGGTCTACTATGCTGACAATGACAAGTTGAAGAGGAGTGACTTGCATTCATCATCAAAAAGAACATTTCAAGATCTATCCTGAAATACAATGCTATCAGTGATAGGATAATATCCATATGCCTACAAGGAAGACCAGTTAATAGACTATTATTCAAAGTTATGCACCAACCACTAATGCCAAAGATGAAAAAACTGAAGATTTTTACCAACTTCTGCAGTCTGAAATTGATAAAACATGCAATCAGGATGCATTGGCAATAACTAGAGATTGGAATGTGAAAGTCAGAAACAAAGAAGGATCAGTAGTTGGAAAATATGGCATTGATGATAGAAACAACTCCAGAGATTGCATGATAGAATTTTGCAAAACCAATGACTTCTTCATTGCAAATAACTTTCTTCAACAACATAAACAGTGACTATGCATGTGAACCTTGCCAGATGGAATGCACACGAATTAAATTGATTACATCTGTGGAAGGAGACCATGGAGAAGTTCAATATCATCAGTCAGAACAAGGCCAGGGGCCGACTGTGTAACCGACCATCAATTGCCCATATTCAAGTTCAAGCTGAAACTGAAGAAAATTAAAACAAGTCCACAAGAACCAAAGTACAACCTTGAGTATATCCCACCTGTAATTTAGAGACCACCTGAAGAATAGATTGGATGCATTGAACACTAATGACTTAAGACCAGATGAGTTGTGGAATGATGTCAAGAGACATTATCCATGAAGAAAGTAAAAGATCATTAAAAAGGAAAAAAAGGAAAAAAAAAGACCAAAACGTCTGTCAGAAAAGACTCTGAAACTTGCTTTTGAACATAGAGTACATAAAGCGAATGGAAGAAATGATGAAGTAAATGAGATGAACAGAAGATTTCAAAGGTCAGCTCAAGAAGACAAAATATAATAACAATGTGTGCAAAAACCTGTAGTTAGAAAACCAAAAGGGAAGAACACGCTTGTCATTTCTCAAGCTGAAAGAACTGAAGAAAAAATTCAAGCCTTTAGTTGCAATATTGAAGGATTATATTGGCAAAATATTGAATGACACAGGAAGCATCGAAAGAAGATGGAAGGAAAATACAGAGGCACTGTACCAAAAAGAATCAGTCAATGTTCAGCCATTTCAGGAGGTAGCATATGATCAAGAACCAATGATACTGAAGAAGGAAGTCCAAGCAACACTGAAGGCATTGAAAAAAAACAAATACACACAATACTGGAAGCGCTCAGTTGTCTATGCAGAGAAATTTGACCAACCGACTGGGAGAGATCGATATACGTGCCTATTCCAAAAACGATGATAAAGATGATCCAATGGAATGTGGGAATTATCGAACAATATCATTAGTATCACATCCAAGTAAAATTATGCTGAAGATAATTCAAAAATAGTTGCAGCAGTACATTGACAGGGAACTGCCAGAAATTCAAACTGGATTTAGAAGACAACATGCAACAAAGGATATCACTGCTGATGTTAGATGGATCTTGGCTGAAAGCAGAGAATACCAGAAAGACGGTTACTGGGTTTTAGAGACTATGCAAATGCATTCGACTACGTAGAGCAAAACAAATTATGGATATCACTGTGAAGAATGAGAATTCCAGACTATGTAATTGTGAACTTGTACAGACGCAGAGGCAATCTTTGAGACAGAACAAAGGAATACTGTAAGGTTTAAAATCAGGAAAGGTGTGAGTCAGGGTTGTATTTTACACCATATTTATTCAATCTGTATGATGAGCAAATAATCTAAGAAGCTGACTATATGAAGAAGAATGGGGCATCAGGATTGGAGAAAAACTCATGAATTACCTGCGATATGCAGATGACATAGCCTTGCTTGCTCGGAAGTGAAGAGGACTTGAAGCACTTACTGATGAAGATCAAAGACTACAGTCTTCAGTACGGATTACACCTCAACATAAAGAAAACAAAAACCTGCACAACTGGACCAATAAGCAACATCCTGATGAATGGAGAAAATATTGAAGTTGTGAAGGATTTCATTTTACTTGAATCCACAATCAACACCCATGGAAGCAGCAGTCAAGAAATCAAATGATGCATTGCACTGGGCAAATCTGCTTCAAAAGATTTCTTTAAGGGGTTAAAAAGCAAATATGTCACTTTGAGGACTAAGGTGCGCCTGACTGAAGCCATGGTGTTTTCAATTGCCTCATATGTGTACTAAACCTGGGCAATGAGTAAGGAAGACCAAAGAATAACTGATGCCTTTGAATTATGTTGTTGGTGAAGAATATTGAATATACTATGGACTGCCAAAAGAATGAACAAATCTGTCTTGGAAGAAGTACAGCCAGAATGCTCATTAGAAGTGAAGATGGGGAGACTTCATCTCATGTACTTTGGACATGTCATTAGGAGAGACCTGTCCCTGGAAAAGAACATCATGCTTGGTAAAATAGGTTGTCAAAAAAGAGGAAGACCCTCAATGAGAAGGATTTACTTGGTAGCTGCAACAATGAGCTCAAACATAGCAACAATTGTGAGGATGGGGCATGGTCGGGCAGTGTTTCCTTCTGTTGTACATAGGGTCTCTATGAGTCAGAACCAACCGGACAGCACCTAACAACACCAACAACAATCCTCTTGACAATATGCCTTATAATACTACACATATGATAGTAGAAAGTATGGGATGAATATAAAGTTGGTAATAATGTCTAATAACACCAAAAATATATTTATCTATGTTTTATTGTCTATGCAAAGGCATTCGACTTTGTGGATCATAACAAATTATGGGTAACATTGCAAAGAATGGGAATTCCAGAACACTTAGTTGTGCTCATGAGGAACATGTACATAGATCAAGAGGCAGTCATTCAAACAGAACAAGAGGATACTGTGTGGTTTAAAGTCAGGAAAGGTGTGTATCCTTTCATCATACTTATTCAAGCTGTATGCTGAACAAATAGTCCTAGAAGCTGGACTATATGAAGAAGAAAAGAACATCAGGATTGGAGGAAGACTCATTAACAACCTGCGATATGCAGATGACATAACCTTGCTTGCTGAAAGTGAGGAGGATGAAGGTCAAAGACTACAGCCTTCAGTATGGATTACACCTCAGCATAAGAAGACAAAAATCCTCACAACTGGGCCAATAAGCTACATCATGATTAACAGAGAAAAGATTAAATTTGTCAAGTATTTCATTTTACTTGGATCCACAATCAACACCCATGGACTTAGCAGTCAAGAAATCAAAGGACACATTGCATTGGGCAATTTTGCTGCAAAAGGCCCCTTTAAAGTGTTAAAAAACAAAGATGTCACCTTGAATCTAAGGTGCGCCTGACCCAAGCCATGGTGTTTTCAATTGCCAAATATGCATGTGAACGCTGGACAATGAACAAGGAAGACTGAAGAAGAACTGATGCCTTTGAATTATAGTGTTGGTGAAGAATATTGAATATACCATGGACTGCCTAAAGGATCAACAAATTCATATTGGAAAAAGTACCACCAGAATATTCCTTAGAAGCAAGGATGGTGAGTATCTCACATACTTTGGACATGTTAAAAGGAGGGATCAGTCCCTGGAGAAGGACATCATGCTTGGTAGAGGGTCAGCAAAAAAGTGGAAGACCCTCAATGAGATGGATTGACACAGTGGCTGCAACAACAGGTTCAAGCATAACAATAATTGTGAGCATTCTGCAGGGCCGGGCAGTGTTTTGTTGTGTTGTACATAGTGTCGCTATGAGTCGGAACTGACTCGACTGCACCTGACAACAATAACGTCTAATTATAATTGCATAGATATATTTTCAATTACTAAGAATTATATAGCTGTTAATATGGAATTAAGGAGCCTTGGTGGCTCAGTGGTGCAGTGCTTGGCTGCTAACCAAAGGTCAGCTGTTCAAACCCACCAGCTGCTCCACAGGGAAAGATTTGGCAGTCTGTTCCCATAAAGATTACAGCCTTGGAAACCCTATGGAGTAGTTCTGCTCTGTCATATAGGGTCGCTATGAGTTGGAATTGACTTGACAGCAATAGGTTTAATATGGAATTCTTCAGCCATGTAAGAATGGCAATGGATGGCTTGTTTTTCATTATCTCACAGTGTGAACATTAGCTCAGCTAGTTAGTGGCATTCATTTACTCTTTCAGTAAGTATAAATCAACTCTCCTTTTGTATGTTGTGCTGTGCCAGGCACTGGGAACACGTTGGTAGACAAAACAAATATGGTCTTTGCCTTGGTAAGGGTACTGATTAGTGACAAAGAAAGGTATTAAACTAATATACAAATACATGGTATATGGTTACAAATTATGACAGGCAAAGAACAGGGTATTGGGAGAAGGAGGGAATGGCTTGGGGAAACTCACTAAGTTGAGGTGTTTCTCATCTTAGCATAGGATAAACAAAAATCTTGCTAATGTTCAACATATGTGAAATTCTGCCCAGAGTTCTCATAAATAAAACTCTTTTTTTGATCAGCCATTATGCTGTGATATGGATGATTTTGTGGGTGCCTGCAATTTCAGCATTTCTACCAAGATCTTTGGAATAGATCTATCTCATCTTTGGAATATCATATATATCAGCAATTTGCAACTTGTTTTCTACTCTATCACTCATTATAGATGATGTTGATTACTAATATATTTGGATTTATTTCTATCAACTTTTTTAATGCTTTCTTCTTACACTGCTTGTTCCTTGATTCTCTTTCCTGATTTCCTGTACTCTTTGTATAGATTGAATTTTCTTTATTATTTTTTTTCCTCTATTGGTTTAAAAGTTATATATATTGTTTTACAGTTACCTTTAAATTTTTAACATGCACACTTAATTTAATAAACCTAAAGTCAATATCTCTACTCTTATGCTAAATAATACAAGAAATTAGAATATTGCAACTCTGATCACCACTACCACAGACATGCACTTACACACATACAGGCACACACCACACACACAGTGTATATCCACAATAAGTACATTTCTTGCATTCTACCTATAACTTCTCTCTTATTCAAGGAAGTTTATCAGATGAAGTAAGAATAAATGATATTGGAATAAACTACATTTTACTGCATTATTTTTTAAAAAGGTGTTAATCACTCAAAAATGCATATTCCTTAATTTTATAACAAATGACTTGTGACATACCAAAGAGTTGATAATGACTCACAGCAGGTAGTTAATTTCTATAGAGTTAGATTATTTGTATTAAAACTTTAAGCCATCTTATTATTGCATGTCATGTGTGTTCAAATCCAACCCTTCTAAGAGTCAGCTTTGTGACCAAAGCTCCTCTTTCCTTAGCAGTCTGAGAACAGAGCAATCTAGCTGTGAAGGAAACATTTCATACAGTCATGGCTGAATGATCTTGTTTGTACTGGTGGTATTCTGTCAAACTGAGTCTTTATCACAGGGAGACAACAAAGCAGTGATGCAAAGTGGAGTGTGTTTTAGAGAATTTACTGGAAGTTAAGATGTATAGCTCCTGTTGGATTTATGGTCTCTGTGTTTTTGATTAGACACAAGTTGGAAATGTAAAATAATTAAAACTAAGTTAAATGCCTTTTCATGTGGAAATGTCTTCAGGCTTCACTTAACTTTCACCGAATTCTGTACAGGGATGATTTAGCAATTCCTATATGGTAATAGAAATATTCAGGAAGTCTAAGAAGGTTCTTAGACATATTGTATCAGAGATAAAGATTCAGACCTGTGTGTATACAACTGTTGATCCTCTCTGTGTGACCTCGAGGAAGGAATTTAACCTCTTTTCAATTTCTGTATCTGTAGTTATAGTTCACAGTAGTCATGAAAAATAAAGTTGGTGAAAGTGATGTTGCAGTTATATACAAAATAATATAGCACAATGTCTAGCATAAGGCAGACAAACAATAAGTGAAACCCATTCCATTATTATTGGATGAACAACTTTACTCATGGTCACAATTTCTATTCTAATCAAGCTATAACGGCATATCAGTTAAACACCATCACTGAATAGTCACAATAACAGTACTATCCAGAACAATTTTCAAATACATAATAATCAAATAAACCATATTAAATAAATTTGGAAGACAGCTTTAAAACTAGGATTTATATTAGACAATAGCTGAGGCACGATATCTAACAAAAACACTCTCTAAAATCTACCACTGGAAATTTACAAGAATATTATCTAAATTGGCATTGTATCTGCCATATAAACCTTTCACAGCCCATGAATTTTCACATGATGTTGCCCAGAAAATAAATGTTGACTTGGCTCATCTAAGACATAACCGAAGCATGAAATGGTATAACTAATTAAAGGATAAATTATACAAATAAAAATATATCACATATTATCATTTGTTTCAGAATTATTTTTGTTAGGTAACATCAACTAAAGTGGTTTTAAATACAACAAATAAACACGTCAAATATTAGATGTGTATTTATGCTATAATAAAGTGTAATATATCTAGATATTATAGTGTGGATCAGATGTGGTAAGAGAAAAATGGCTCTTCTTACTGAATTTAATTGAAGATGGAGATGAGAGAGGAATACAGAGTTTAGAGAAACTTCTGTGAAATATACTTTGCACATGCCACTTAGCATATTTAAGAATAATTGAGGAAAGCATCATCTCTGGAACTTTTTTCATTGCCTTTCTAATACTAAAATGTTATTTTCCAGGCCCACTTTAGGGAATTATTTTATATCTACTTCCCATAGGAATAGTTAGAAATACATACAACATTAAATATAAATGCTCTTGTTTTTACTGAAGTAGTACTTATGCTCCCCCTAAATTGAAACAGCTACAGAGTTTACTGGACATGGTTCTAGACATTGCTTTGAAATCTCTCATTGTTCCAACAAAAGCCAGAGCAATATCCATTCCAAGGGGATTAAGAGTTATAAATAAACAAAAGAAGCAAATAAGCAAGCCAAAAAACAAACAAACACAGAAATAGTATATAAATGAGCAACTCTAGGAAACTACATTTCTAAGCATAGAATGATGAGTGAATATATATATATTGATAGACCTGAAAAATGACAATTTTCAAAACCTTGAATCATTTATCATGCATTTGTTTATATAGCTAATATTTTTCATATGTAAAGAGTATATACAAATCAATAAGAAAAAATATATTAAATGACATCAGAAATCTTTCCAGTTGTCCACCAGAGTAAATCACTTAACTTCTAAGCTTTTTAGTTCCTTCATCTATACAAATATCATATTATTTATAGAGTTATTGTGAAGTTCTATTGAGTTAATACATTCAAAGATACTAAGAACAATGTCTAGCAAGTGTTCCATAAATATTGGGAAAAAATATTGTTAGTAAGGTTATATGGAAAACTCAAATAGGTAAAAATGGTTAGTAATTAAAAAAAGTTTAAACACACTTAACAAAATAAATTTAAATTTCAATATAAAATAACTATGAAATTAATATTTAAAAATAATGTTCAGTGTAACAAAGGTACTATGTAATTGACATCTTTATCTATTTTTGCTGGGAATATGCAATAGATACAATCATTCAGAAAAGAGCAATTTGACAACATTTACCAAAAGCTCTTCTCAAAAATACACATACATTAACCTAAGGAAATAATCAGAGATGCAGACAAGACATATGCTTAAGATATTTTATCTCTGTACTAGTTTATAATAAGGAATTTTTTGGATGCCTAGCCATAGGTCATATAAATTGTAATGTGTTCATATAATGAACAGTACACATTTCTTATTATCATATTAGAAGACTATTTCATGATGTGAAAATATATTTATAATGTATTATACCCATAACTGAAAGTAGTAGGTTTATTATACAAAATGTTTATTACATAGTTTGGTAAAAATTTTGTTATTCCCTCTCTCTCTATCTCTCTATATGTGTATGTATGTATAATATTTGTATCTGCATATAAATATGCACAAACACAAGTAAATTAATATATGTTCTATGATCTATGTATATTCCTCTGGATTCAGAAGAGGATGTGGAACAAGGGATATCATTGCTGATGTTAAATAGAGCATGGCTGAAAGCAGTGAAGAGCAGAAAGATATTTACCTGTGTTTTATTGACTATGCAAAGGCATTCAACTGTGTGGATCATAACAGATTATGGATAACATTGCAAAGAACGGGAATTCCAGAACACTTATTGTGCTCATGAGGAACCTGTATATAGATCAAGAGTCTGTCATTAGAACAGAATGAAGGGATACTGTGTGGTTTAAAGGTAGGAAAGATGTGTGTTGGGGTTATATGCTTTCACCATATTTGTGCAACGTACATGCTGAGCAAATAATCCGAGAAGCTGGACTATATGAAGAAGAATGGGGCATCAGGATTGGAGGAAGAGTCACTAACAACCTGTGATATGCAGATGACACAACTTTGCTTTGCTGAAAATGAAGAGGACTCAAAGCACTTAACTGATGAAGATCAAAGACTACAGCCTTCAGTATGGATTACATCTCCACATAAAGAAAACAAAAATCCTCATAACTGGACCAATAGGCAACATCATGACAAATGGAGAAAAGATTGAAGTTGTTAAGGATTTTATTTCACTTGGATCCACAATCAATGCCCATGAAAGCAGCAGTCAAGAAATCAAAGGAAGCATTGCATTGGGCATATCTGCTGCAAAAGACCTCTTTAAAGTATTAAAAAGTAAAAATGTCACTTTAAGGACTAAGGTGTGCCTGATAAAAGCCATGGTATTTTTAATCACCTCATATGCATGTGAAAGCTGGACAATGAACAAGAAGATAGAAGAAAAATTGATGCCTTTGAATCATGGTGTTGATGAAGAATATTGAACCATGGAATGCCAGATGAATGAACAAATCTGTCTTGGTAGAAGTACAGCCAGAATGCTCCTTTAGAAGCAAGGATGGCAAGACTTCATCTCATATACTTTGAGCATGTTATCAGGAGGGACCAGTCCTTAGAGAAGGACATCATGCTTAGTAGAGGGTCAGTGAAAAAGAGGAAGACCCTCAACAAGACGGACTGACACAGTGGCTGCAACGATGGGCTCGAGCATAACAATGACTGTGAGGATGGCACAGGACAAGGCAGTGTTTTGTTCTGTTGTACATGGTGTCGCTATGAATCAGAACTGACTCGATGGCATCTAACAACAATAACAACAACAATATTCTTCCATTCATTTAAGAAATATTAATTTATTTAGTGCTAAAATATGTGTCAGAAACTGTATTAAACTAGAGTATTATAGAAACATAATAGTGCTTATTCTTAATGTATAAGGAGTATTTAAAATTTTAATATTTTCACTTTTTTTGATTTTCCATTTTCAGTAATGAGGAGGAATGACTTCTAAATCATTTTCTATTCACTTTTTATAACTAGCAAAGTATTAAAAGCAAAAGTTACAGTTTAAGAAATATCTGAGTCAGACTGTGGCTGTATGTACTGTTTATATGATCAGCTACTCAATTTGTAAATCAGTAAATATAAGCCAAATTGTTTTGAGTTTTCCTTGAGTTTGCTATTGCACTGGAGTTTAACTAGAATTGTTTAAAAGCATTGATCTAAAACCCTAAGTTTTAAGAGTAAACAAAGAAATCAGTCATAAGATATTCCTTTTAGCTTGCCATCAAGCAATCTGAACTGGAACTGTACAAATCTGAAAGAATAAACATATGGATTTATTTTTTAAAGATACGATGATAGCCAAAAAATAGCCATCATTTAACTGGCGATTTTCACTGCAAATAAGAACACTTTTCTAGCTAAAGTCAATGGAGAAAGATACACAGAGTGGGTTCATATTATCATAGGATCCTAGTATGCCAGGTCAAAAGATAAGCGAACTCCAGGAACAGTCTAGACTGGCCTTAGGTTGGGAAGGGAAACAAGGCAAAGAAAAATTTAATATTACGCATGCTGCTATTATTCAACAAAATGTCCTTAGGAGCTGTCTTATGGAGAATAACAGAAGGTTATAGGTTCAAAAGGAATATTTAATCAAAATAAATGGCACGCTATATAGTTAGTAGGTAGAACTCTTAAAAGATGCTTTGTCAAAGTTCAAATAATTTTGGTCTCATTTTAAAAGTGGTGCAGCTTGAAGTCTGCCCAGCATGTCACAGAAAAGTTACCTATGAAGAAAGGTCATCTAGCTCTCTGCCATTTACCTCAGGAACTTTAACTGTGGTTTAGTGTTTTCCAGTGATAGTTTAGAAAAGGAATTTGAATGGCACTTGTACAAAGTTCTCAGCCACTCAAAGGTGGACAGGCGAGAACTCTGGAAGCAGAAAATTTAAAAAGGCCCTATGTCCAAACAGGGCAAACATTACCGGAGGGTTTTACATAGGAGAATGGCATATTCACACTAGAAAGGTGATTTTGGCTGAAGTGTATAAAGATCATTTAGAATTGTCAACTTGGGGCCATAGTTTCTCTCCCCATCAGCCTCTCCAATGAGAATGCTTGAGTTTCCTCACATCCAGCTTCCAAAGGTGGGTGTTTTCAGAGACAGGAAATGGAAACTGCCAGTATGCAAGGGATGAATCTGAAACTGACACAAGATCACTCAGCAATATTTTATTTGCCAAAGCAGTCACAGAACCTGACCAGATTCAAGGAGGAGGAACACAGATGCTCATGTCTTGATAGGATGAGTATCAAAGAATTTGTTACCATCTTTAATCCATCAAAGGGGCCCTGGGTGGAGTAAACAGTTAAGTATTTGACTACTAACCAAAATGTTGGTGGTTCAAGTCCACCCAAAAATGCCTCAAAAGAAAGGCCTGGCAATCTGCTTCCAAAAAATCAGCCACTGGAAACCCAGTGGAGTATAGCTTTACTCTGCACACCTGGGGTTGTATGAGTTGGAAACGACTTGATGGAAATGGGTTTGATTTGGGTTTTTTTAATCCAGCACATTTTTGTTTTCTTCTGTTTTCTAGATGTCTCTAATAATAGGAGGTAAAGTAGGTTTCCATTACCGTGCATCACTACCTTTTGGGAAGCTATCGTTTTGCCTGGGCAATACATTTGGTAATGACATACAAATTCATTTGAGATCATAATATACATTCTTTCATGTAGGGCTGGGGAACTATTCTAAAATTTATAAGAAATCTACCAAAAGATCATTTAGGGGGTGCATACTTGCAAAGAACCCTACCAGATGCAGAGACTAATGAATTATTTCCCTCAGGAAATCCTGATGGGTATATAGGCCCTCTGTGTATGCATCTAGCTTCATTTGCAGCTTCTTGGTCCCATCTCCAGCATGACTGCTAACTTCAGCGATGCAGCCCATAGCATCGATGTCTATCACGGCTAGTCAATTACATTACTTTGCTAATTGTATTAGAATATTTAACCAGGCAGAGCCTCTTGGTGTTTTGACAGATGGATTGGACTTCATAAATAAAAGCGTTTATTCAAAGTGGCAAATTTGTTTCCAGATTTTCCTAGGGGATGGAAGTTAGCTTATGATCCTCTGCTATTATTTCTTAGGATTTACATTCTGCATTTTCCAGATAGTTTCAAAGTCTCAAAGCAGGAAGCAATAAGTTCTTTGCCAAGTATTTCTTCAGCAGAATCAGCAAACCCACCTCCTCCAAGTGGCATAGGGATGCAGATCTTGGTCGTGTTTTTATTATCCTGCTCTAATGAACCGAGTCCAAATTTCCAAAACATGAGTTCCGTGTTTTCGACTATAGTTCCTGAGATTTATAATCCCAGACTAGCTCCAAGGACTCTGTTTTCCTATCAGCAAAACAGAAGAAAACATATTTGCAAATTCATCAAGATTTCACAAACCAATCTGTTATAAAAATGAAAACAATTATTATGACAGGGCTTAGCCTACAATTTATTTGTTGTGTCACAGTAATCTCCTTATTGTTCTGATTGAAGGGAATCACAAGTCTGTTCAACACTCAGAGTGGGGGGAAATAAGCCAAATTCTTTCTAAAAGCTGAAGACAGAAAGCACAGGCGCCAGGGTGACTTCAGTGTGATTGTCTGAGTGTGCAGGGTGAGGTAAGATGTTGCCTTTGAGTGTGCAGGCAAATTTGATTCTTTCACTGGAATCCAGATTCTGAAACTTCATCCGACCCCAGCGAGAGGAGTTTGGCTTTATCCCCTTTAATGAATGGGGTTTAGTTAACACTTTCAACGAATAGTCTGGTTTATAAAAATGTTTAGAGAAAGTAACATTTTCTATATTCTTTATACTTTTTCCTTGCCCACCTGCACCACATCCCCAAGAACAAGAGCCCCACTCAGCTGTGAATGAGGCTCTTGTATAGCTGGAAGGATGGTACCAAGGAAGGATTCTTTTCAGTGTTTCCAATAGCATGCTACCTAAACCAGTCCAAAACTCATACTCATAGATTTGGTTTGGTCTTTTCTTTTTTAATTCAAAGTTCATCAAATTCAAGAGTTCACACTCTGTTATATATTTCAGGGTATTTGGGGATAACCGCTTGAGGACAAATGAACACGTTTGGAGACTAAAATAATTTTAATGGACAGAGGTTATTCAAAAACTGACCTCTTAAAATATTTAAGCTAATTATGACAGCATGAAGTGACTGCTCTTCTTATTAGTTGAGTTTCAGGCAACTAGGGAGCAAACACACCCTTATTCTACCCATGACCTCACAAATTGTAATCTCCTTATTATAATGCTTACAAGCATGCAATTTTCCTTTAAATTCTGTTTTATAATATAAAAAGTTAAGACTATGGAAGAAAGACAAGTCTCAAGAATTAGTGCAAAGGGATTATCATTAGGCAGGTAAAGCAGTGGAGAGATAGAGCCAAGAGAGTCACTCAGGTATATAGTTTGTCAGAAACTGGAGCCTCATATTTTGAACTCCTACCCGTCTGTCAGTTTGTTGTACTGTGGGAGCTTGTGTGTTGCTGTGATGCTAGAAGCTATGCCACCAGTATTCAAATACCAGCAGGGCTGCCCATGGTATACAGGTTTCATCTGAGCTTCCAGACTAAGACAGACTAGGAAGAAGGGCCCAGCATTCTGCTTCTGAAAAGAATTAGCCAGTGAAAACCTTATGGATAGCAGCAGAACATTCTCTGATGTAGTGCTGGAAGATGAGCCCCTGAGGTTGGAAGACACTCAAAATAAAGTTGGGGAAGAGCTGCCTCCTCAAAATAGAGTTGACGTTAATGACGGGGATGGAGTCAAGATTTTGGGACCTTCATTTGCTGATGTGGCACAACTCAAAGAAAAAGCTGCAAACATCCATTAATAATCAGAATGTGGAATGTATGAAGTATAAATCTAGGAAAATTAGAAAACATCAAAAATGAAATGGAATGCACAAACATTGACATACTAGGCATTACTGAGCTGAAATGGACTGGTATTGGCCATTTTCAGTTGGACAATCATATGGTCTCCTATGCCAGGAATGACAACTTGAAGAGGAATGACACATTCGTTGTCAAAAAGAACATTTCAAGGTCTATCCTGAAGTACAGTGGTGTCAGTGATAGGATAATATCCACACACCTACAAGGAAGACCAGTTAATATGACTATTATTCAAACTTATACACCCACCACCAGGCCAAAGATGAAGAAACTGAAGATTTTTACCAAATTCTGCAGTCTGAAATTGATTGAACATACAATCAGGATGCATTGATAATTACTGGTGATTGGCATGCAAAAGTTGGAGAAAAAGAAGAAGGATTGGTAGTCGGAAAATATGGTCTTGGTGGTAGAAACGATGCTGGAGATCACATGATAGAATGTTGGAAGACCAACAACTTCTTCACGGCAAATACCTTTTTGCACCAACATAAACATGGACTACACACATGGACGTTTCCAGACGGAATATGCAGGAATCAAATCAACTACTTCTGTGGAAATAGACCATGGAGAAGCTCAATATCATCAGTCAGAACAGGGCTAGGGGCTGACTGTGGAAGAGACCATCAATTGCTCATATGCAAATTCAAAGTGAAACTGAAGAAAATTAGAATAAGTCCACGAGAGCCAAAGTATGACCTAGAGCATATCCCACCTGAATTTAGAGACCATCTCAAGAATAGATTTGATGCATTGAACACTAATGACCGAAGAGCAGACGAGTTGTGGAATGACATCAAGAACATCATACATGAAGAAAGCAAGAGGTCATTAAAAAGACAGGAAAGAAAGAAAAGATCAAAATGAATGTCAGAAGAGACTCTGAAACTTGCTCTTGAACATCAAGTAGTTAAAGCAAAAGGAAGAAATGATGAAGTAAAAGAGTTGAATAGAAGATTTCAAAGGGCCTCTCGAGAAGACAAAGTAAAGTATTATAATCACATGTGCAAAGACCTGGAGTTAGAAAGCCAAAAGAGAAGAACATGCATGGCACTTCTCAAGCTGAAAGAACTGAAGAAAAAATTCAAGCTTTGAGTTGAAATATTGAAGGATTCTATGGGGAAAATACTAAATGACATAGGAAGCATTAAAAGAAGATGGAAGGAATACACAGAGTCACTATACCAAAAAGAATTGGTGGACATTCAGTCATTTCAGGAGGTATATGATATGCATATGATCAGGAACCAATGGTACTGAGGGAAGAAGTCCAAGCTCCACCGAAGGCATTGGTGAAAAACAAGTCTCCAGGAATTGACAGAATATCAGTTGAGATGTTTCAACAAACAGATGCAGCACTGGAAGTGCTCACTTGTCTATGCCAAGAAATTTGGAAGACAGCTACCTGGCCAACCAACTGGAAGAGATCCATATTTATGCCTATTCTCAAGAAGGTGATCCAATTGAATGCAGAAATAATTGAACAATGTCATTAATATCACACACAAGTAAAATTTTGCTTAAGATCATTCAAAACCGGCTGCAGCAGTACATTGACAGGGAACTTCCAGAAATTCAAGCCAGATTCATAAGAGGACATGGAACCAGGGATATCATTGCTGATGTCAGATGGATCCTGGCTGAAAGCAGAGAATACTAGAAAGATGTTTACCTGTGTTTTATTGACTATGCAAAGGCATTCGACTGTGTGAATCATAACAAATTATGGATAACATTGCAAAGAATGTGAATTCCAGGACACTTAATTGTTCTTGTGAGGGACCTGTACGTAGATCAAAAGGCAGTTGTTCGAAAAGAACAAGGGTATACTGCGTGGTTTAAAGTCAGGAAAGGTGTGCGTCAGAGTTATATCCTTTCATGATAGTTATTCAATCTGTATGCTGAACAAATAATCCCAGAAGCTGGTCTATATGAAGAAGAATGTGGCATCAGAATTGAAGGAAGTCTCATTAATAACCTGACATATGCAGATGATACAACCTTGCTTGCTGAAAATGAGGAGGACTTGAAGCACTCACTGATGAAGATCAAAGACTACAGCCTTCAGTATGGATTACACCTCAACATAAAGAAAACAAAAGTCCTTACAACTGGACCAATAAGCAACATCATGATAAATGGAGAAAAGATTGAAGTTGTCAAGGATTTCATTTTACTTGGATCCACAATCAACACCCATGGAAGCAGCAGTCAAGAAATCAAAAGACACATGCATTAGGTAAATCTGCTGCAAAAGACCTCTTTAAAGTGTTAAAAAGTAAAGACATCCCCTGGAAGACTAAAGTGGGCCTGACCCAAGACAGAGTGTTTTCTATCACCTCATATGCATATGAAAGCTGGAGGATGAATTAGGAAGACTAAAGAACTGATGCCTTTGAATTGTGGTGTTGGTGAAGCATATTAAATATACCATGGACTTTCTGAAGAATGAACAAATCTGTCTGGGAAGAAGTACAACCAGAATGCTCCTTAGAAGCAAGGATGGTGAGACTACGTCTCACATACTTTGGACGTGTTATCAGGAGGAATCAGTCCCTGGAGAAGGACATCGTGCTTGGTAAAGTAGAGGGCCAGCAAAAAAGAGGAAGACCCTCAGCGAGATGGATTGACACAGTGGCTGCAAAAATGGGCTCAAGCATAATAATTATTGTGAGGGTGGCCCAGGACCAGGCAGTGTTTTGTTCTGTTGGACATAGGGTCGCTGTGAGTCAGAACTGACTAGATGGCACCTAACAACAACAACAACAACAGGTATTTCGAAAAGTATTTTTCTGTAGTTTTATCTTTCTATAAACTTATCTGCTAGGGAGTCACCTCCATCCTTCCCCATGAATACCAAAAAGGCATTGGAAAACATAAAATGCCCACTCAACATTTTGCATAGTCAAAAAAAAAAAAAATGAAGAGATGGGTATTTTATTCTTTTCTTCTGTCCTTCTATATACCCACTGCCACTGAGTTAATTCTGACTCATAGAAACCCCATAGGGTTTCTGAGACTTAAATCTCTAAGGAAGCAGACTGCCACATCTTTCTCTAGTGGACTTGCTGGTGGTTTCGAACTGCCGACCTTTCGGTTAGCAGTGGATTACTTTAACCACTGCATCATCGGGGGTCCTTCCCTTCCATATAACTATCTAAAATATATTTTAAAAGTACATATTATTATAATTAAAATTACTAAAATACCAGGTGTCAGCTGTCACAATCACTATTTTATATTATTCTGAATGTTCTTGCTAATTCAAGTATACAAAAAGAAAGAAGTGGAAATTAAAACAACTGGATAAGAAAAGATAATATCATTATTTGTAGATAATAAGATTTTATACTTGGAAATTCAAAGGGAATCAACTGAAAAATTGTATCAAATTATGTACCTTTTTTCAAGACCTCCCTCAGTCACACGGCCTCAACCAACTGCAATGGAGGTTGGGAATGTAGTTTAGTTATTTTCCAGAATGGAAGAGAAATGAATTTGAACAAAGTAGTCCCCATTCCAAAAGCCTTTATGATAAGCTTTAATGTGTATGATGGCAAAATAATGTATTTTGAGGTCACTGGGGCACAGTTGGAAACCCTAGTGGCATAATGCTTAAGTGCTATGACAGCTAACGAAAACGTGGGCAGTTTGAATCCACCAGGCTCTCCTTGGAGACTCTGTTGGGCAGTTCTACTCTATCCTGCAGGGTTGCTGAGTCGGTATTGACTCAACGGCAATGGGTTTGGTTTTTTTTTTTGGGGGGGGGGGGCGGGGAGGGGCATAGTTCTTCTGAAACCTAAATTTTGCTTTCTTTCAGACCAAAAATTTTCATAAAAATAGCTTGGTACTTAATACCTTCATTTATTTTCTAAGTTCCCATCTGCAACATGCCTGATTGCAGTTAAAATTTCTCTTGCTCATTTATCAGCTGCAGCTAGTTTAGAGTTTGTGTCATTTAACTTCAGACCACCATTGCTCTAACAACAGTGCTTGGAAGAACTTCATGACATTACTGCATCCTAGATCAAATTCACTCTACAGGTTCTGATAGCTGGAGCTTGACTCCTTAAATTCTTAACTTAGAGGTAACAGGCAACACCAGTGTCTTCTTTCCTTCATTCCTGATATCCTTTGAATCACCATTACTTGATTTTATCTCTATGTTTGACTTAATAACATGGACTGTCCTGAGTATAATCCTTGACACCCGTCTCTGTACATCCAAGTGCCTGAACTTCTGCAGAACCTTTTCCATGGCCACTGAAGTCCTCAAAAAGAATTTTTGTATCTATTCACTCCACAATGTTACCCATCATCCGGAGGCGGTAAAGTCATAAGGAACATGACTTAAAGGATTCTGGTTGAGTTTACAATGTTGATGGCTAGTTAAGGAAAGCACTTTTAATCCAAGACTGCGTTAGATGGAACCAGACCAGGGCTTCAAAGGAGTTTTTCCTGGCTTAGTCATGGCCAAGGAAGCTACACCAGAACAAACCCGAATTTTTGTAAGTTGGGTGAACCAAAATAGTAATGAGAATGGGAAGAATTAGGAATTGAAACCCTGCTAGAAACTTAATCTCCCTCTTAGAAAACAAGGTCAGTGTACACATTGCATAGCAACCAAATCTCTTGAGGGATTTTGCATAGAGTAGGAAACAGAGCTGCCCCACATAAAGATGGCTGCCAACTGCACTGCTTTGAATGTGTGTTGCTTTCAGCAATCCTACCAGTAATCCCATCTCATACATCAGGATCTGAAGGGGCTCATCACACCTCTTCTGAGTCTCTCATTCCAGGGCTGTGACCTGTAATTTTTACTGTTCCGATTAGCTTTGCAGATCACCCAAATTATAAAAATTCAGGTCTGTTCCCGTTTCACTTTGTCTGTAGTAACTGAACCAGTTCAAACGGTTCGACGTCCTGAACCAAACCCAAAACGAAAAAAATGAAACATATTCTCTAGGGATCTAGAGAATTAAAAAAGAGTTCTCAAATTCATAATAAAAGAATCATAAAGTATTTTGATAGTACAGTGAAAATAATGAATATCTTAGAGACTGTTAAACCTGCACCAAGGTTCTCAAGTGTCAGAAGGTCATGTTTTTATAGCTGTGTTAAGGCTACAAGAGAAAAAATAATAATAAATGTATTTATTTCCAGCCTTTCTCTTCCCTATCATCTTCTTGTTTATGTAACCAGTTTATTATTGAGATTCAGCTTGTTAGAGTAAAATTCAATTTTTTTTCCAACTTCTGCCCCAGCTGTACTATATCAAATCCCTTTGCATACAGGAGAGTGAATTCCTTAAATAAGCATGGAGTTAGCAATCTTTTTGGTCATTCATCATCTCAGTTCATTTTTATCGAAACTCAGTCCTGTTCATTTTAAACTATAGTGTAACTTTCAAATAAGCGACAACGAAAATTTCCCGTGTCTCTGTACTTATACTCCATCATTCCCTAAAATCTCTCTAAATGTGCAGCTCCCCAGGAAGCACAGAGGAGAGAGAAGGGCAAGGTTTCCTTTCACACACATTCTCTCTCCTCTGGTGTTGAGGAATATGGGGGTAGGGATGACAGAGTTTTCCTATGTGAGGATCTAGGACTCCTTTGCAACCTTCTCTCTGTTGCTGGTTGCTTCCTTTGAGGGATTACCTTTCTGTGACAGATGTACAGATGTCAGCTCATGGTTCAGGTGTATTTGTGGGCTCTCAGAATGGCAATCCCCATGCCCTGCGTGTGAAATCTGGCTTTTCCTCTCATATTCACTTCAGTCTCTGCCACTGGGATCTAGCCACTGAAATTCCACAGCAGCAGTAGTAGGATCCTGGGGCATGTAGACAAGAAGCAAGACAGGGTAGGGGGAAGTAATAATAACAAGACGGCTCAAACTCTGCTGCCTTCAGAGGGTCCACTTGACCTAACTTCAAGATCAGATATTTGCACTGTAAATGCAAGTGATACATCAAAATTAAATTTGAAGAGACCTGAAGAGACATGTACATGTCAGTTATGGAATACTGTTTTAGTGATGTCAGCTGTTTCTTCTTCTTACTGAAGATAGAGACTAAAATTTTCATTTGCAAGGTCTAGATAGCTTGTTTGGGAGATAAAGAAATCAAAACAAAAATCATTCAAGGGACTCTTTTTTTCTGCAGAGAAAGGGACAGAGCCTGTTTAGAAATAAGGAGGTTGAAAAGATATATAGCTGAACTGCTCTAGCCAAGAAAGTCGGGAAATGTCATGATTTTGGAAAGGGGATAATTTCTGGTTAAAGTTATAAAACTGATAAGTAGACTGGCAAAGATTCCAGAAAATCTAAGGTTTAGCCCTCTCACTAAGCGCTAAGAAGACTGTAAGGGAGGAACATGGGTGACAGCCAGATAAGCTTTCTCTGGATAGTCTCAAAAATACTGAAGGAGGGAACACGATACCCATAAAATTTCTGCAGTGACACCTGTATGAGAAATGCCCTGAGGTGGCTGTTTATTAAAAGAAAGTTTTACACCTCGTTTTAGTCATCTAGGGCTGTTCTAACAGAAATACCACAAGTGGATGGTTTTAACGAAGAGGAACTTATTCTCTCGTAGTCTAGGAGGCTAGAATTGCAAATTCAGGGTACTAGCTCCAGGGGAAGTTTTTCTCTTTCTGCTGGGTCTGGGGGAAGGTCCTATTACCAACCTTCCCTGGTCTAGGAGCTTCTCCTGGCTGTTCTCATGGCTCTTGTTTCTTGGTGGTATGAGGTCTCTGTGTCTCCCTGCTCACTCCTCTCTTTTATATCTCAAAAGAGACTGATTTAAGATGCAATCTAAATTGAGTCCTAACTCATTAACATAACCACGGCTTATCCTACCTCATTAACATCATAGAGGTAGGATTTATAACACATAGGAAAATCACATCAGATGAAAAAATGGTGAACAATTACACAATACTGGGAATCCTGGCCTAGACAAGTTGACAGATACTTTTAGGGGACACAATTCAATCTATGACACACCTGAAGGTTAAAGAACTAGAAACAAACAAAAATAAAACATTCAAGATTCTTACTTTCCCTTAATCAATATACTTTCTGCAGTGAAACTATTAAAAAAAAAAAAAAAATTGCCTGTGGATTCTGACTCATGGTGACCCCATGTGGGAAGGGTAAATCTAAATCATTCAGTCAGAACAGAACTTCTTCCCAATGCTGATTTCATTTAATTCTGCAAAGATAATAGTTTTTTAATTTATTTTTGACAAAAGAGATGTTTTCTCTGAAAGAGAGAGAGAGAAGAAAGATGAAAATCTGTAAAATAAATAAAGCAAATAAGTCCATAAAAAAGCAGGAGGCGAGAGGTTCTGGCAAGATGGCATTCTAGACAAAAGCACCACGCCGTCCCTCCACAGCAAAGATCCGAAAAACTAAGCCAAACAGAGAATGCAACGATCCTGAAACCTTAGAACATCAAATGAAGAGATAAAGAACTCAGCCAAGCACCATATGGAGTGAGAATACTGAAAGAGAATGGAGAGCGAGGAGAGATTCATGCAGAGGTCCCCTACCAGCTAACGCAGCGGGGATCCACCATCTTGGACTCCTATCAGAGACCAGCAAACAGGGCTATGAGAAAGCAGCCTCACCGAGAGTCCAGTGGGAGACAAAACAGCCAGTAATTTGCGGTGTGCGCTTTCCCACCCCCCACACCTCTTCGCCTGGGCTCGGGCTCCTCTGCTTCCCGCGGCCACAGTCTCTTGACTGGGAAGCGCCAGCTGCTTGGATTCCACACACCCAAGCGGGCGGCTCTCTGGGTGCCATTTGTTGGCTGCTAGTGTTGCTTTTTTTTTCCTGCTTCTTTTGATTTCTCACTTGCGTCTCGCCGCCTCCCCATCCTTTTGCTTGAGTGCCTGGCTCCGAGCGCCATCTTTGCTTCTTCCTGCAGGGCTGCGGAGCTCCATTCGAGTGTGCAGCTGCTTCCTGGTCTGGGCTGCCACGCTGGTGGGATCCCAGGGCTTTTGTTCGTTTTTTCCTCTGCTTCCTGTGGCCACAGTCTCTTGACCTGGAGGCGCTGGCTGCTTGGATTCCACACACCCAAGCAGGCGGCTCTCTGGGTGCTATTTGTTGGCTGCTAGTGTTGCTTTTTTTTTCTGCTTCTTTTGATTTCTCACTTGCCTCTCGAAACCTCCCCCTCCTTTCACTCAAGTGCCTGGCTCTGTGCGCCATCTTTGCTTCTTCCTGAGGAGCTCCAGAGTGCTGGCAATTTATGATATATGCTTTCCCACTCTCCACCCTTCTTCACCCACACTCAGCCTCCTCTGCTTCCTGTGGACACAGTCTCTTGTCCAGAAACACCAGCCCCCACTGGCTGGCTCTCTGAGTGCCATTTGTTGGCTGCTGGTGTGGCTTTTATTATTTTTTTTCTGCTTCTTTTGATTTCTTGCTTGCCTCTCGCCTCCTCCCCTCCTTTCGCTCGAATGCCTGGCTCCATGCGCCGTCTTTGCTTTTTCCTGAGGGGCTGCGGAGCTCCATTCGAGTATGGAGCTGCTTCCCGGTCTGGGCTACCGTGCTGGTGGGATCCTGGGGCTATTCTTCATTTTGAATTGTTTGTCTGTTTTCTTTTCCTTTTCTTGAGTTGGGAGCCCTTTCTGGCCAGGTGGAGCTGCATGCCAGGGAGACTACCCTTTGGCTTCCACAAACGTGCAGAGGGATCCCTGAGGACATTTCTTTTTTCATTTTTTTTTTCCCTGTATTTTGGGAGGCCTTTCTTGTTCTATTTTTTTTTATTTGTTTTGTTTTCTTTTCCCTCTTTTTCCCGTTTGCCTTTCTTCATTGCTCAGTTTCTCATCTCTCTATGTCTTCCTTCTCTTTCTGATCCCTGAATACCAGGCATTGTATGCCTCTGTGCCTTCTGGCCAGGCTGTGCTGCGACACCTGAGAGCGACTTCCCCAGACCTCATAGCTGCATCGGTGGGATCCCTGGGAACTTTGCGGTTCTTTAACCTTTCTGATTTTTAGTTGTTCATTCTTTTCTTTTCTTCCTTTCCTCCTTCTGTTTTTCTCCATTTCATAGTCTCTCATCTCTCCATTCCAACGTCAAGCTCCACTAGCATTCTTTTTTGTTTGTTTGTATGTTTTTAGGCTCCTTTTCCTCTCTCCTCTCTCCCATATCCAGCTTAGCTCCACACATAACCATCTCCCCGGTATATCCTGCCTACCTGCACCATGCGCTTGACATCACACCACCAAGCAGTGCAGGCACGGCCTACTGGAACCTGCCCAGCACTGATTACCGACCCACCCTGGACTGTAGTGAGTGCCAGAAACAACCCATCGCAGTGGCTCCTCCTCGGCTAGACCTGCACTGCTGTACCATATCTGACTGACTGAACCTGCCAGTTGGAGAAGGATGTGAAAAGGATCGAGTGCACAGACGAGCAAACAACAAAGAACACACAGTTTGCCTGCTCAGACATACGCAAATTTTTTTAAAAAGGGACAAAATAAACAAATCTACAATCAATAAACGAGAGAAATATCTACCAAATGCCCCGAAAACAGCAAACAATATAAAAAAATTTACAAGAATAGGACAGGATGGTTCCACTAGCCATCCAAATTAAAACACCAGATGACTCTCCTGTGGAAGAAAATGCACTAGAAGTACCTGATAGGGAATTCAGATCTCTCATACTCAGAATTTTTCAAGAAATAAGGCAAAAAGCTGACAAACATGAGAAAAAAATAGACAAATTCATGGAAAATACAGACAAAAAATTAGAAGAATTCACGAAGATGACACAGGAACAAAATGCCAAAATAAATTCACAACTAGAAATTATACAAAAACAACAATTAGAAATCCAAAAGATAAACAACAAGATTTCAGAAATGGATGATGTCATAGAAGGGCTAAGAAGCAGATTTGAAATAGTGGAAGACAGGATCAGTGGAACTGAAGACAAACACTTGGATACAAATCTATTTGAGGAAAACTCAGAAAAAAGAACAAAGAAAAATGAAGAAACCCTGAGAGTTATGTGGGACACAAGTAAAACCAAAAATTTACAAGTTATTGGCATTCCAGAACAGGGGGAGAAAACGGAAAACACTGAGAGGATCATTGAGGATGTGCTGACAGAAAACTCCCAATATCATGAAAGATGAAAAGCTGACCATTCAAGATCAACGAACCCCATATAGAAGAGACCCCAAAAGAAAATCACCAAGGCATATCATATTCGCACTTTCCAAAACCAAAGACAAACAAAGAATCCTGAGAGCAGCTCGTGAAAAACAAGAAGTCACATACAGAGGAGAAACAATAAGACTAAGCTCAGATTATTCGGCAGAAACCATGCAGGCAAGAAGGCAATGGGATGACATATATAAAATCTTGAAAGAAAAAAATTGTCAGCCAAGAATAATATATCCTGCAAAACACTCGTTCAAATTTGATAGTGAAATTAGGTCATTTCCAGATAAACAGAAACTAAGGGAATCTGTAAAAGTACACCCAAACTTACAAGAATTATTAAAGGGAGTTCTTCGATCTGAGGACAAACAGCTTCAGACCTCAGGCAGGATATAGGACACAGGATTGTAAGAGCCAGATACCAATCTAGGAAATGAACTCTCGAGAACCATCCAAAACCAAAAGAAATACAACAGGGAATCAGAGGTGTCAATCGATGGATGACAACAACATAAAAACAATGAAAGAGGGAATAAACGCGATAGGTTTAGAACCTTCTAATGAAGAGGAAGGCAAGGTGATACCAAGTAAGGGTAGACTGCTTCAAACTTAGAAAGATAAGGGTAAAATTCATGGTAACCACAAAGAAAGTTAACACACCAACTCATAAAAATAAAGACAAAAAACATAAAGTCTCAGCAAAAACAAAACCTACAAAAACAAAAGAAATGAAAAAAACTTCCACAAACAAAAGTAACTCAGCACAAGAGAGTAAGAAGAACAAAGAAAACTTCAGCACCACAAAAAAAAGCATCTACAAAATGACAGCAACAAACACATCTATCAATAATTACACTGAATGTAAATGGACTCAATGCACCCATAAAGAGACAGAGAGTGACAGAATGGATAAGAAAACAGGATCCATCAATATGCTGTCTACAAGAGACACACCTTAGAAACAAAGATGTGAATTTATTAAAAGTCAAAGGTTGGAAAAAAATATATCAAGCTAACAACTACCAAAACAAAGCAGGAGTGGAAATTTTAATCTCAGATAAAATAGAATTTAAAACAAAATCTACTATAAAAGACAAAGAAGGACACTATATAATGATTAAAGGGATGATCCATCATGAAGACATAACCATAATAAACATCTACGCACCCAATGACAGGGCTCCAAAATACGTAAAACAAACTCTAACAACACTGAAAAGAGAAATTGACAGTTCCACAATAATAGTAGGAGACTTCAACACACCACTCTCAGTAAAGGACAGAGCAACTAAGAAACTCAGCAAAGATACAGAAGACCTAAAGGGCACAATCAGCCAACTTGACATCATAGACATATATAGATCGCTCCAACCAACTGCTGCAACGTACTCATTCTTTTCCAATGCAAACGGAACATTCTCCAGAATAGACCACATCTTAGGCCACAGAGCAATTCTCAACAAGATCCAAAACGCTGAGATAATTCAAAGTACCTTCTCTGACCTCAATGCCGTTAAGATAGAAATTAACACTACAAAGAGCAAGGGAAAAAAATCAACTACATGGAAACTGAATAATACCCTGCTTACACATCAGTGGGTAATAGAAGAGATCAGAGATGGAATCAAAAAATTCCTACAATCAAATGAGAATAAAAACACATCATACCAAAACCTTTGGGACACAGCAAAGGCAGTCCTCAGAGGACAATCTATAGCAATAGATGTACATATCAAAAAAGAAGAAAGGGACAACATCAAAACATTAACTACAGAAATCAAATAAATAGAGAGAGAACAGCAAAAAAAGCCCACAACCACTGGAAGAAAGGAAATAGTAAAGATGAGAGCAGAAATAAATGAAATAGGGAACAGAAAAACAATAGAAAGCTTTAACAAAACCAAAAGTTGGTTATTTGAAAGAATTAACAAAATCAACAAACCACTGGCCAGACTGACAAAAGAAAAACAGGAGAGGACACAAATAACCCTAACAAGAAATGAAATAGGGGACATTACAACAGACCCAACTGAAATAAAAAGGATTATAACAGAATATTATGAAAAACTATACTCCAACAAATTTGAAAACATAGAGGAAGTGGATAAATTTCTAGAAACACACGGCCTACCCAAACTACCACAAAGTGATGTTGAAAATCTGAACAGACCCATAACGAGAGAAGAGATTGAAAAGGTAATAAAAAAAACTCCCAACCAAAAAAAGCCCTGGCCCAGATGGCTTCACTGGAGAATTCTACAAAACATTTACAGAAGAGCTGGTACCAGTTCTACTCAAGCTATTTCAGAGCATAGAGGAAGGAGCAACACTTCCATATTCATTCTATGATGCCAGCATAATGCTGATACAAAACCAGGCAAAGACGTCACAAAAAAAGAAAATTACTGACCAATATCTCTCATGAATATAGATGCAAAAATTCTGAACAAAATTCTAGCCAATAGAATTCAGCATCATATCAAAAAAATAATACACCATGGCCAAGTAGGATTCATACCACATACGCAAGGATGGTTCAACATTAGAAAATCAATCAACATAATCCACCACACAAATAAAAGGAAAGAAAAGAATCACATGATCATCTCAATTGACCCAGAAAAGGCATTTGACAAAGTCCAACACCCATTCCTGATAAAAGCTCTCAATAAAATAGGTATAGAAGGGAAATTTCTCAACATAATAAAGGGCATCTATGCAAAACCAACAGCCAACATCATTCTTAATGGAGAGAGGCTGAAAACTTTCTCCTTGAAAACAGAAAAAAGACAAGGATGCCCTTTATCACCACTCCTATTTAACATTGTGCTGGAAGCTCTAGCTAGAGCAATAAGGCAAGAAAAAGAAATAAAGGGCATCCAAATTGGTAATGAAGAAGTTAAACTGTCTCTGTTTGCAGCTGATAAGACACTATACACAGAAAACCCTAAAGACTCCACGAGAAATCTACTGGAACTAATAGAAAGATTTAGCAGAGTAGCAGGATACAAGATAAAAATTCAAAAATCAGTTGGATTCCTATACACCAATAAGGAGAACGACGAAAAGGAAATAAGGAAATCAATACCATTTTCAATAGCCCCTAAAAAGATAAAATACTTAGGAATAAATCTGACGAGAGATGTAAAAGACCTATACAAAGAAAACTATAAAACACTACTGCAAGAAACCCAAAGGGATCTACGTAAATGGAGAAACATACCAGGCTCATGGATAGGCAGACTCAACATTGTGAAAATGTCAATTCTACCCAAAGCAATTTACAAACACAACACAATACCAATCCAAATACCTGCAACATTCTTCAAAGAGATGGAAAAACTAATAATTAACTTTATATGGAAAGGGAAGAAGCCCTGAGTAAGTAAAGCACTACTGAAGAATAAGAATAAAGTTGGAGGACTCACACTACCTGACTTCAGAACCTACTATACAGCTACAGTAGTCAAAACAGCCTGGTACTGGTACAACGACAGATACATTGACCAATGGAACACAATTGAGAACCCAGATGTAAATCCATCCACCTACGGTCACCTGATCTTCGACAAGGGCCCAAAGTCCATCAAATGGGGAAAAGACAGTCTTTTTAACAAATGGTGCTGGCAAAACTGGATGTCCATCTGCAAAAAAATGAAACAGGACCCATACCTCACACCGTATACAAAAATTACTTCAAAATTGATCAAAGACTTGAATATAAAGCCTAAAACTATAAAGTTCATAGAAGAGAAAATAGGACCAACACTTCAGACCTTAATACATGGCATTAACAGGATACAAACCATAACCATCGATGCACAAAACCCAACAGATAAGCTAGATAACTGGGATCTTCTAAAAATCAAACACCTATGCTCTTCAAAAGACTTCACCAAAAGAGTCAAAAGAGAACCTACAGACTGGGAAAAAATTTTTGGACAGTACAAGTCAGGCAAAGGTCTAATCTCCATAATCTACAAGAAAATCCAACACCTCTACAACAAAAAGACAAATAATCCTATTAAAAAATGGGCAAAGGAAATGGACACTTCACCCAAGAAGACATTCAAATGGCCAACAGACACATGAGGAAATGCTCACGATCACTAGCCATTAGAGAAATGCAAATTAAAACCACAATGAGATACCATCTCACCCCAGCATTACTGGCACGAATCAAAAACACTGGAAATAACAAATGTTGGAGTGGCTGCGGGGAGATGGGAACACTTATGCACTGCTGGTGGGAATGCAAAATGATACAACCATTTTGGAAAATGATATGGCACTTCCTCAGAAAGCTAGAAATAGACATACCATTCAATCCAGCAACCCCACTCCTAGGAATATATCCTAGAGAAATAAGAGTCGTCACTCGATAAGAGATATGCACACCTATGTTCATGGCAGCATTGTTCACAATAGCAAAACGATGGAAACAACCTAGATGCCCATCAATAAATGAATGGATAAGCAAACTATGGTACATGCACACAATGGAGTACTATGCAATGAGAAAGAACAACAATGAATCTGTGAAGCATCTAATAACATGGCTGAAACTGGAGGACATTATGCTGAGTGAAATAAGTCAATCACACAAAGACAAATATTGTATGAGACCTCTATTGTAAAAACCCATGAAAAAGTTCACACGCAAAATGTAACAATCTTTGTTGGTTACCAGGGATGGGAGGGGTGGGGGGGCAATACTAAACAGGCAATAGATAAGTGGTAGCTTGGGTGAAGGGTGAGCCAGTACACAATACAGGGGAAACTAGCACAACCTGTACAAGGAAAGGTCATGGAAGCCCCATAGACACATCCAAACTCCCTGAGGGACTGAGTTGCTGGGTAGAGGGCTCTGGGGACCATGGTCTCAGGGAACATCTAGCTCAATTGGCATGACACAGCTTATAAAGATAATGCTCTACATTCTACCTTGGTGAGTAGTGTCTGGGGTGTTAAAAGCCTGTGAGCGGCCATCTAAGATACTCCACTGGTCTCATCCCTTTGGGAGCAAGGGAGAATGAAGAGAACAGGATACAAGGAAAAGAGTAGTCTGAAGGACTAATTGTCCACAGCTACCAAGGCCTCCACCAGACTGAGTCCAGTACAGCTAGATGGTGCCCGGCTACCACCACTGACTGCTCTGACCAGGATCACAACAGAGGGTCTGGACAGAGGTGGAGTAGGATGTTTTGCATAATTCTAACTCACAAAAAAACAAAAAAGACCAGATTTACTGGCCTAAAGGAGACTGGAGAAACCTCGAGAGTGCGGCCCCCAGATACCCTTTTAGCTCACTGGTGAAGTTCCCTCCGAGGTTCACTGTTCAGCCTGGGAGTGGACAGCCCCGTAAAACCAAATGAGACTAACGAGGTACAGGAGTCCAGTGACAAGTGCCAGAAGGCAGAAGGGGACAAGGAAACTGGTGATAGAGAACCCAATGTTGAGTAAGGATATTGTTGATGTGTTGTGAGATTGTTAACCCATGTCATAGGGCAACGTGTAGTAACTGTTAAATGAGCAACTATTTTGTTCTGTAAGCCTTCATCTTAAGTGAGAATGGCAGCACAATTGAAGAGCATAGTCAATGTCACTGATCTGTGCATGTAGAAATTTTTGAAATGGTGTATCTTTGGCTATGTGTAGTTTCACCAAAAAAAAAAAAAAAGTTGAGAATTTAGAGGGTTAGTATGTTGTGGGGTTGTTAACCAATGTCAGAAATCAGCATGTGTACTACTGTTTCATGAGAATGTATTTGTTCTGTAAGCCTTCACCTGAAGTACAATAAAATATAAAAAAAAAAAAAATGCAGGAGGCTTGTTTGGATCTTAGTCCAAATTATCCTTCGACTCTAAGGAGGTTCCTTGGAATCCTAAGAAATTTGAGAAGAACAATTTGAAATCCACAACCATGAGTTAAATTGTCACCTCTCCCCCATCGCTCCCACCCCCCCACTTTATAATTGGGCCCAGCCCTGATGCAGAAGTGGTTAAGAGCTTGGCTGCTGACGAAAATGTCATTAGTTCAAATCCACCAGCCGCTCCTTGGAAACCCTATGGGACAGTTCTACTCTGTTCTATAGGGTCACTATGAGTCAAAATTGACTCAATGGCAAAGTTTTTTTTTTTTTTTTTCTTTCCTTAGATGGGATGCACTCTTCCATGGTCGCCCCCTTGAACATTCCAAGTCTATACCACACCACTTCTAGACAGACCTTCTTTAGATATGCTAATAATATTCAATCAGATTACAGTTATAGTACTACTGGCCTTTTCAGATGATTGTACAAATCAATGTAGAGATTCATCATACGTTGATGTCAGAGAGCACTCTCATTTCTTATATTTGAAGTTTTTGTGGGCTACCCATTGGAGGTTCCAAACAATGACAGTCTATTCCAGCCAGAGAAGAAAAAAATGAAGGAAGATCATTAATTTTCTAGAAGAGAAACTTTCATCTCCCTTTTGCTGTCCTGGGTGGTAGCAACTAAACATTTCCCAATAAAGCAAATAATGCTGTCTCTGGGATAACTTGAGAGTTTCCTATGTTGTACCACCCCACCCCACCCCACCATTCTCAACTTCTTCCTTCTGAAAGAATTTTCACTTACTTCTCTGTTATCAGTTAATTAGTTGAACAACTGTTTTTAATTATTCTAGGCACATGAGAAACAGTAGTGAAAAAAGTATACAAAAATAATACCTCATTGTATTTATAGTGAGAAAGATAGGCAAAAAAAAAATCCAAGCAAATACATAATAAGTTAGAAAGTGTTACGTGCTAATGAAAACAATCAAGCAGGGAAGAGGCAATTAAAGTGATGTGTGTGTGGTTGGAGGCAGGAGGGAGAAACTGGATAGAGGGCTAATGATTGCCATTTTAGAGATGATGGTTGGGGAACACTTCCAGAGTAGATGATTCGTTTCAGTAAAGACCTAAAGGGAAGGAAAGAATGACATTTTTTGGATATTTGGGAAAAGAATATTCCGAGAAGAAGAAAAAGCAAATGCGAAAGGCCAGAGCAGAAGTAGGTTTGGAGTTTTTGAGAAGTAGCTGATTTGTCCATTGAGATTACAGCAGAGGAGAACAGAGTAGGAGAGGAATCATACAAGATAAGATCAGAGAAGCCACTGAACTTTTCTTTCAATCTCTATATAAAACATTTAGTGCCTCTGTCATACACATGAGACTAACAACATGGTGTATATGGTAACATTTTCCCCTTGTTTGTATATTTAGTCTACCAAACTGTAGACTAGAAGCTCCTTGGATTAAGGGATTGTGTCTTGTACATCTTTAAAGCAAAGTAAGTCCACAAATGAGACAATATATGCAAAAGTTTGTAAATTAAGATCCCTGTGCAGCTGTCAGTGATTTTCTATTGGATCTTGACATCATAAACTATTTGGTTTCTACTTTAGAGCCTGGCACTTCATCCTTGTGGAATGGCCTTCCTCTCTAATGTGTGTTGTATTTCAATAAAATTTAGATCAGTTATAATATTCAAGCCTTTAGACTGGCTTGATCCCATCAGTGCTTTGGGATACATAGCATAGCAAGATAAATTGTCACCCTCCCCTCACCCTCAGCCTGAGACTCCTAAGAGTGAGCACCATGTACCCAATGGGATACATAAATAGTGAATGTCCATTCTGATTAGTATGATGAATCATTTCTTCCCAGAACACTTATTTAAAATACTTTTTCTTCTCCTGTTTCTTTATTATTTTCCTGTGTGTGTGTTTGTGTTTACTTACTTCTCAGAAATTCAGAATTATTTAAAATACAATCTCATTCATGCACCTCCGTCCCGGTAGAGGTGGAAAATATTGAAACTGCCATTTCACTGCTGTTAAAATAGAGCCATAGTTATTATTATTGTTTTTTATAATAACCCATAGTTGCTAATTTAACCAAGAATTGTTTAACTACCATGTGGTACCCATTAGATTAAGTTCTTTAATCTTAAGAAAAAATATTGATAATAAAACTGAACTGCATGCAGTGAACCCTTGTTCTCTAAAAGAATTTCAAAATCCACCATGAAAGTTTGCCAGAACATTTTCCATTAGTTAGTCTTATTATTTCAAAATAGTGTTTTACTGTATACCTTTTACATTCAAAGAACAGACAGGCAGTGTCATATTGGAAAACTGTAAAAATGCAATCTAAATTAGTTTGAGTACAATACAAGTTTGCATACTCAAAGGAAATAATATCAGAAAGTTCTTTGTAAGCTATACGAAAAATTTTTTCAAATATGAGGTCTTATTACCTTGTAAAATACCCATTTTTCCTATCCTTGAGATGGTCTTTAGCAGAATGGAGAAAACACTTAATTGAATCTAGTCAAAGAAGCTGGTATTATTATGGAAGCTTCATTTCTTATTGTTGGAGATGTAAGCACCAATATTGAAGAAATGTTCAACTTGTTGTCACACCTCCCACTACAAATCTCCCTTCTACCTCCAGCCATTAATAAATGGCCTTTGACTGAATTGCATAAGACATGTTATTTATTCCTGAAATTTCCAGAAAAGGCCTGTTTCAGGATTCATTTAAATCATCTGTTTCACTGTCACAGAAAAACAAAACTCTGCATTATGGTTTTTCTTTTTTTTATATTTTATTGTACTTCAGGTGAAGGCTTACAAAACAAATAGTTTCTAATGAAACAGTAGTACACATGTTGTTTTATGACATTGGTTAACAACCCCACAACATAACAACCCTCTAACTTCTCAACCTTTTTTTTTGGTGAAACTACACATAGCCAAAGATACACCATTTCAAAAATTTCTACATGCACAGTTCAGTGACATTGACTACGCTCTTCCAATTGTGCTGTTATTCTCACTTAAGATGAAGGCTTACAGAACAAAATAGTTTCTCATTTAACAGTTACTACAAATGTTGCCCTATGACAATGGTTAACAATCTCACAACACATCAACAATATCCTTACTCAACCTTGGGTTCCCTATCACCAGCTTCCTTGTCCCCTTCTGCCTTCTGGCCCTTGTCATTCCTGTACCTCGTTAGTCTCATTTGGTTTTACGGGGCTGTCCACTCCCAGGCTGAACAGTGATCCTCGGAGGTAGCTTTACCACTGAGCTAAAAGGATGTCTGGGGGCCATACTCTCGAGGTTTCTCGAGTCTCCTTTAAGCCAGTAAATCTGGATTTTTTTTTTTTGGTGAGTTAGAATTATGCTCTACATCTTTCTCCAGCTCTGTCCAGAACCCTCTGTTGTGATCCTGGTCAGAGCAGTCAGTGGTGGTAGCCGGGCACCATCTAGCTGTTCTGGACTCAGTCCGGTGGAGGCCTTGGTAGCTGTGGACAATTAGTCCTTCGGACTACTCTTTTACTTGTATCCTGTTCTCTTCATTCTCCCTTGCTCCCGAAGGGATGAGACCAGTGGAGTATCTTAGATGGCCGCTCACAGGCTTTTAAGACCCAGACACTACTCACCAAGGTAGAATGTAGAGCATTGTCTTTATAAGCTGTGTCATGCCAATTGAGCTAGATGTTCCCTGAGACCATGGCCCCCAGAGCCCTCTGCCCAGCAACTCAGTCCCTCAGGGAGTTTGGATGTGTCTATGGGGCTTCCATGACCTTTCCTTGTACAGGTTGTGCTAGTTTCCCCTGTATTGTGTACTGGCTCACCCTTCACCCAAGCTACCACTTATCTATTGCCTGTTTAGTATTGCCCCCCCACGCCTCCTATCTCGGGTAACCAACAAAGATTGTTACATTTTGTGTGTGAACTTTTTCATGGGTTTTTACAATAGAGGTCTCATACAATATTTGTCCTTGTGTGATTGATTTATTTCACTCAGCATAATGTCCTCCAGTCTCAGCCGTGTTATGAGATGCTTCACAGATTCATTGTTTTCTTTCTCGTTGCATAGTACCCCATTGTGTGTATGTACCATAGTTTGTTTATCCATTTATCTGTTGATGGGCATCTAGGTTGTTTCCATTGTTTTGTTATTGTGAACAATGCTGCCATGAACACAGGTGAACATATGTCTATTCGAGTGACGACTCTTATTTCTCTAGGATATACTCCTAGGAGTAGGATTGCTGGATTTAATGGCATGTCTATTTCTAGCTTTCTGGGGAAGCGCCATATCATTTTCCAAAATGGTTGTATCATTTTGCATTCCCACCAGCAGTGCATAAGTGTTCCCATCTCCCCGCAGCCACTCCAACATTTGTTATTTCCAGTGTTTTTGATTCGTGCCAGTAATGCTGGGGTGAGATGGTATCTCATTGTGGTTTTAATTTGCATTTCTCTAATGGCTAGTGATCGTGAGCATTTCCTCATGTGTCTGTTGGCCATTTGAATGTCTTCTTGGGTGAAGTGTCCATTTCCTTTGCCCATTTTTTAATAGGATTATTTGTCTTTTTGTTGTAGAGGTGTTGGATTTTCTTGTAGATTATGGAGATTAGACCTTTGCCTGACTTGTACTGTCCAAAAATTTTTTCCCAGTCTGTAGGTTCTCTTTTGACTCTTTTGGTGAAGTCTTTTGAAGAGCATAGGTGTTTGATTTTTAGAAGATCCCAGTTATCTAGCTTATCTTTTGGGTTTTGTGCGTCGATGGTTATGGTTTGTATCCTGTTAATGCCATGTATTAAGGTCTGAAGTGTTGGTCCTATTTTCTCTTCTATGAACTTTATAGTTTTAGGCTTTATATTCAAGTCTTTGATCAATTTTGAAGTAATTTTTGTATACGGTGTGAGGTATGGGTCCTGTTTCATTTTCTTGCAGGTGGATATCCAGTTTTGCCAGCACCATTTGTTAAAAAGACTGTGTTTTCCCCATTTGATGGACTTTGGGCCCTTGTCAAAGATCAGGTGACCGTAGGTGGATGGATTTACATCTGGGTTCTCAATTCTGCTCTGTTGGTCAATGTGTCTGTCGTTGTACCAGTACCAGGCTGTTTTGACTACTGTAGTTGTATAGTAGGTTCTGAAGTCAGGTAGTGTGAGTCCGGCAACTTTATTCTTATTCTTCAGTAGTGCTTTACTATTCAGGGCTTCTTCCCTTTCCATACAAAGTTAATGATTAGTTTTTCCATCTCTTGGAAGAATGTCGTTGGTATTTGGATCGGGATTGCATTGTATTTGTAAATTGCTTTGGGTAGAAATGACATTTTCACAATGTAGAGTCTGCCTATCCATGAGCCTGGTATGTTTTTCCATTTATGTATGTCCCTTTGGGTTTCATGCAGTAGTGTTTTATAGTTTTCTTTGTATAGGTCTTTTACATCTCTCGTCAGATTTATTCCTAAGTATTTTATCTTTTTAGGGGCTATTGAAAATGGTATTGTTTTCCTGGTTTCCTTTTCATCGTTCTCCTTATTGGTGTATAGGAATCCAACTGATTTTTGAATGTTTATCTTGTATCCTGCTGCTCTGCTGAATCTTTCTATTAGTTCCAGTAGATTTCTTGTGGAGTCTTTAGGGTTTTCTGTGTATAGAATCATATCATCTGCAAACAGGGACAGTTTAACTTCTTCATTACCAATTTGGATGCCCTTTACTTCTTTTCCTTGCCTTATTGCTCTAGCTAGAACTTCCAGCACAATGTTAAATAGGAGTAGTGATAAAGGGCATACTTCTCTTGTTCCTGTTTTCAAGGGAATTTTTTCAGCCTCTCTCCATTAAGAATGATGTTGCCTGTTGGTTTTGCATAGATGCGCTTTATTATGTTGAGAAATTTCCCTTCTATATCTATTTTATTGAGAGTTTTTGTCAGGAGTGGGTGTTGGACTTTGTCAAAAGCCTTTTCTGTGTCAATTGAGATGATCATGTGATTCTTTTCTTTCCTTTTATTTATGTGGTGGATTATGTTGATTGATTTTCTAATGTTGAACCATCCTTGCATACCTGGTATGAATCCTACTTGGTTGTGGTGTATTATTTTTTTTTGATATGATGCTGAAGTCTATTGGCTAGAATTTTGTTCAGAATTTTTGCACATATATTCATGAGAGATATTTGTCTGTAATTTTCTTTTTTTGTGACGTCTTTGCCTGGTTTTGATATCAGTGTTATGCTGGCTTCATAGAATGAATTTGGAAGAGTTGCTTCCTCTTCTATACTCTGAAATAGCTTGAGTAGTACTGGTGAAAGCTCTTCTGTAAATGTTTTGTAGAATTCTCCAGTGAAGCCATCTGGGCCAGGGCTTTTTTTGGTTGGGAGTTTTTTTTATTACCTTTTCAATCTCTTCTCTCGTTATGGGTCTGTTCAGATTTTCAACATCACTTTGTCATAGTTTGGGTAGGCCGTGTGTTTCTAGAAATTTATCCATTTCCTCTAGGTTTTCAAATTTGTTGGAGTATAGTTTTTCATAATATTCTGTTATAATCCTTTTTATTTCAGTTGGGTCTTTTGTAATGTTCCCCATTTAATTTCTTATTTGGGTTATTTGTGTCCTCTCCTATTTTTCTTTTGTCAATCTGGGCAGGGGTTTGTCGATTTTGTCGATTCTTTCAAAGAACCAAATTTTGGTTTTGTTAATGCTTTCTATTGTTTTTCTGTTCCTTATTTCATTTATTTCTGCTCTCATCTTTACTATTTCCTTTCTTTCAGTGGTTGTGGGTTTTTTTTGCTGTTCTCTTTCTAAGTGTCTGAGTTCTGTAGTCAATGTTTTGATGTTGTCCCTTTCTTCTTTTCTGATATGTGCATCTATTGCTATAAATTGTCCTCTGAGGACAGCCTTTTCTGTGTCCCAAAGGTTTTGGTATGATGTGTTTTCATTCTCATTTGATTCTAGGAATTTTTTGATTCCATCTCTGATTTCTTCTATTACCCACTGATGTGTAAGCAGGGTATTATTCAATTTTGATGTAGTTGATTTTTTTTCCTTGCTCTTTCTATTGTTAATTTCTACCTTGATGGCATTGTGGTCAGAGAATACTTTGAATTATCTCAGCGTTTTGGATCTTGTTGAGAATTGCTCTGTGGCCTAAGATGTGGTCTATTCTGGAGAACTTTCCATGTGCATTGGAAAAGATTGTGTACTTTGCAGCGGTTGGATGGAGTGTTCTATATATTCCTATGAGGTGCAGTTGGCTCATTGTGCTCATTAGGTCTTCTGTATCTTTGCTGAGTTTCTTCTTAGCTGTTCTGTGCTTTACTGAGAGTGGTGTGTTGAAGTCTCCTACTATTATTGTGAAACTGTCAATTTCTCTTTTCAGTGTTGATAGAGTTTGTTTTATGTATTTTGGAGCCCTGTCATTGGGAGCGTAGATGTTTATTATGGTTATGTCTTCATGATGGATCATCCCCTTAATCATTACATCGTGTCCTTCTTTGTCGTTTATGTTAGATTTCGTTTTAAAGTCTATTTTATCTGAGGTTAGAACTGCCACTCCTGCTCTTTTTTGGTAGTTGTTAGCTTGATATATTTTTTTCCAACCTTTGACTTTTAATAAATTCACATCTTTGTTTCTAAGGTGTGTCTCTTGTAGACAGCATATTGATGGATCCTGTTTTCTTATCCATTCTTTCACTCTCTGTCTCTTTATGGGTGCATTGAGTTCATTTACATTCAGTGTAATTATTGATAGATGTGAGTTTGTTGCTGTCATTTTGTAGTGTTTTTTTTTTGTGGTGCTGACCTTTTCTTTGTTCTTCTTACTCTCTTGTGCTGAGTTACTTTTATTTGTGGATTTTTTTTTTCATTTCTTTTGTTTTTATAGGTTTTGTTTTTGCCGAGACTTTATGTTTTTCATCTTTATTTTTATGAGTTGGTGTGTTAACTTTCTTTGTGTTACCATGAATTTTACCCTTATCTTTCTAAATTTGAAGCAGTCTATCCTTACTTGGTATCGCCTTGCCTTCCTCTGCATTAGAAGGTTCTATACCTATGCCATTTAGTCACTCTTTTATTGTTTTGATGTTGTTGTTATTTATTGATTAACTGCTCTGATTCCCTGTTGTATTTCTTTTGGTTTTGGATAGTCCTCGAGAGTTCATATCCTAGATTGTTATCTGGCTGGTACAATCCTGCATCCTAGGTTCTGCCTGTGAGCTGAAGCTGTTTGTCCTAAGATCGAAGAACTCCCTTTAATAATTCTTGTAAGTTTGGTTTGACTTTTACATATTCCCTTAATTTCTGTTTATCTGGAAATGACCTAATTTCACCATCAAATTTGAACAAGAGTTTTGCAGGATATATTATTCTTGGCTGACGATTTTTTCTTTCAAGATTTTATATATGTCATCCCATTGCCTTCTTGCCTGAAATGTTTGTGTCCAATAATCTGAGCTTAGTCGTATTGTTTCTCCTCTGTATGTGACTTCTTGTTTTTCACGAGCTGCTCTCAGGATTCTTTGTTTGTCTTTGGTTTTGGCAAGTGTGAATATGATATGCCTTGGTGATTTTCTTTTGGGATCTCTTCTATATGGGGTTCGTTGAGCTTCTTGGATGGTCAGCTTTTCATCTTTCATGATATTGGGGAAGTTTTCTGTCAGAAGTTCCTCAATGATCCTTTCTGTGTTTTCTGTTTTCTCCCCCTGTTCTGGAATTCCAATCACTAGTAAATTTTTGCTTTTAATTGTGTCCCACATAACTCTTAGGATCTCTTCATTTTCTTTGTTCTTTTTTTTTTGAGTTTTCCTGAAAATGGATTGTATCCAAGTGTTTGTCTTCAATTCCACTGATCTTGTCTTCCACCATTTCAAACCTGTTTCTCAGCCCTTCTATGACATCATCCATTTCTGAAATCTTGTTGTTTATCTTTTGGGTTTCTAAGTGTTGTCTTTGTATAATTTCTAGTTGTGAATTTATTTTAGCATTTTCTTCCTGCATCATCTTCCTGAATTCTTCCAATTTTTTGTCTGTATTTTCCATGAATTTGTCTAGTTTTTCCTCAGGTTTGTCACATTTTTGCTGCAGTTCTTGGAGAATTCTGTGTATTAGAGATTTGAATTCCCTATGAGGTAGTTCTAGTGCATTTTCTGCCACAAAAGAGTCTTCTGGTGTTTTATTTTGGACAGCTACTGGAACCATCCTGTCCTGTTTTTGTTAATGTTTAGAGATTGTCTGCTGTTTTCGGGCATTCAGGAGTTATTTTTCTTGATTATTGATTGTAGATTTGTTTGTTTCTTCCCTTTTTTTAAAAAAAAAAAATTGACTATATCTGAGCAGGCGGACTGTGTGTTCTTTGTTGTTTGCTCATCTGTGCGCTTAATAGTTTTCACCTCCTTCTCCAACTGGCAGGTTCAGTCCTCAGATATGGTACAGCAGGGCAGGTCTAGCTAAAGAGCAGTTACTGGGATGGGTTATTTGTGGCACTTACTACAGCCTCCAGAGCGAGTCGGTAATCAGTGCAGGGCAGGTTCCAGTAAGCCGTGCCCATGCAGCTTGGTGGTGTGATGTCAAGCGCATGGTGCAGGTAGGCAGGATGCAGAAGGGAGATTGTTATGTGTGGAGCTAAGATGGATATGGGAGAGAGGAGAGAGGAACAGGAGCCAAAAACATACAAACAAACAAAAAAGAATGCTAGGGGAGCTTGTTGTTGGAACAGAGAGATAAGAAACTGTGAAATGGAGAAAAACAGAAGGGGGAAGAGGAAGAAAAGAAAAGAATGAATAAATAAAAATCAGAAAGGTTAAATAACCGCAAAGTTCCCAGGGATCCACCGATGCAGCTATGAGGTCTGGGGAAGTCACTCTCAGGTGTCGCAGCACAGCCTGGCCAGAAGGCGCAGAGGCATACAATGCCTGGTATTCAGGGATCAGAAAGAGAAGGAAGATATAGAGGGACAAAAACTGAGCAATGAAGAAAGACAAAAAGGGAAAAAGGGGAAAAGAAAACAAAACAAATTAAAAAAAAAAAAAAAAAGAACAAGAAAGGCTCCCAAAAAAACAGAAAAAAAAAAAAAAAAAACCCAACGATAAAAGAAATGCTCTCAGGGATCCCTCTGCACGTCTGTGGAAGCTGAAGGTGTGTTCCTTGCCACACAGCTCTACCTGTCCAGAAAGGGCTCCCAACTCAAGAAAAGGAAAAGAAAACAAACAAAACTATTCAAAACGAGCAAATGATCAAAAGCCCCGGGATCCCACCAGCTCGGTAGCCCAGACCGGGAAGCAGCTCCACACTCGAATGGAGCTCCACAGTCCCTCAGGAAGAAGCAAACATAGCGCACGGAGCCAGGCACTTGAGTGAAAGGAGGGGGAGGTGGCGAGGGGCAAGCAAGAAATCAAAAGAAGCAGAAAAAAATAAAAAGCAACACCAGCAGCCAAAAAATGGCACTCAGAGAGCCAGCCAGTGTGGGCTGGTGTTTCTGGACAAGAGACTGTGTCTGCGGGAAGCAGAGGAGGCCGAGTGTGGGTCATGAAGGGTAGAGAATGGGAAAGCATATATCACAAATTGCCGGTGCTCTGCAGCCCCTCAGGCAGAAACATAGATGGCGCATGGAGCCAGGCACTCAAGTGAAAGGATGGGGAGGTGGCAAGAGGCAAGTGAGAAATCAAAAGAAGCAGAAAAAGAATAGCAACACTAGCAGCCAACAAATGGCACTCAGAGAGCCAGCTAATGCGGGCTGGTGTTTCTAGACAAGAGACTGTGTCCGTGGGAAGCGGAGGGGGTCGAGTATGGGTGAAGAAGGGTAGAGAGTGGGAAAGTGTATATCACAAATTGCCAGCACTCTGCAGCCCCTCAGGAAGAAGCAAAGATGGCACACGGAGCCAGGCACTTGAGCGAAAGGAGGGGGAGATGGCCAGAGGCAAGGAAGAAATCAAAAGAAGTGGAAAAAAGCAACACCAATAGCCAACAAATGGCACCCAGAGAGCCACCCGCTTGGGTGTGTGGAATACAAGCAGCCAGTGCTTCCCGGTCAAGAGACCGTGGCTGCGGGAAGCAGAGGAGGCTGAGCCAGGGTGAAGAGGTGTAGGGGGTGGGAAAGCGCACATTGTGAATTACCGGTTGTTTTGTCTCCTGCTGGATGCTCCATGAGGCTGCTTTCTCGTACCCCCGTTTGCTGGTCTCCGATAGGAGTCCAAGATGGTGGATCCGTACTGCGTTAGCTGGTAGGGGACCTCTGCATGAATCTCTCATCGCTCTCCGTTCTCTGTCAGTTTTCTCACTCCATTTGGTGCTTGGCTGAGTTCTTTATCTCTTCATTTGATGTTTTAGGGTTTCAGGATTGTTGTATTCTCTGTTCGGCTTAGTTTTTCGGATCTTTGCTGTGGAGGGACAGCGTGGTACTTTTGCTAGAGTGCTGTTTTACCGGAACTCCTGCATTATGGTTTTTCTTAAACACTGGATAAGGCTGCTAGACTTTGCTGTGCAAAGCCCTGCTCTCAAATCCGTATAACCCTGTATGCAAATGCCATGCTTATAAGGGATCTTCATCTGCAATCTAATATTTTCATTTTAAAATGAGCTAGCTAGAGGATCTTTGAGTTCATTATTCCTATCTCTTTATTCTCATTCAAATTATTATGTTAACATTACTCTGTTTATTAGAACATTTTTCAGTGAAGGATATTAAAGAGCTTTAACAAGTACAAACTAATTCTCCCCTAAAAAGGAGGTTCGCACAAAACTAAGATAGAATGATAGTTAGGTTAGACAATATAACAAAGTAGAGGTTAAGTTCCCATGCTCAAGGTCAGTCAATGAAATAGGCAGGGTCTATTCTATATCTAACAGGTTATAGTAGTAGGTAAGTAACACTTACCACTCAGACAAGGTTTTTGTTCAGGATTAAACTTTGAGGTAGGAGAAACAGACTTAATCTAAAAAGTTTCTGACAGAGGCTATTTGACAAGCACATGAACTGTAATATCTCTCAAATGCAATAAATGAATGGTCCTCATAAGCACGTATTTTTAAGATAGTTCTTGGCATGTATAATACAGTGCTGAGAATCCTGAGAGTGAACACCATGATCTCTTCAGGAAGGCAAGGTATCAGGAAGAAGTTATTGCAGCCTGAGTTTGTCCATTCCATAAGCATACCATGTTTCCTATTCTGTTGTCTGGTATGTCTTCTGGGATCAAAGAGAGATGCATATCAGAGAACACGAGAATATACCACTGCCATTTCCTTCAACTGACAACAACAACAACACAAAATTCTGCAATCATAAAATAATTATAAGTCATGTCCATGACTTAGGATTATTTTTATGTGTGTCTTTAAGGTACAGTAGCAATGTGTTAAATAGGTTATAGTACGTCAGCTTTGGAATGCTCTGCAACATTTAAAAACATTAAGTAGATCCAAGTTCATTGGCATGAGGATGTATAATATATATTTTAGTATTTTAAATTGTAGGACAACATTATATGATCTCATTTATAGAAGAGAATATAAACTTGCATGCTACATAGGAGTGTATGCTTGTATGATAAATAAAAATGTCTGAAAGGTTACATACTCACATGTTAACAGTACTTTCTTCTACAGAAAGAAGTGGGATTGGTCAGCAAAGGGAGAGTTTCAGCTTTTATTCCATCTATATATACTTATACAAGTATTATTTTCATCCTTATAAAATTAGCATATGTTTATATTTTACCTGTGCAATTTGTGTAAGATTTGAAAGACAGTACAACATACCAGTTCAATATGGATTACACCTCAACAGAAAGAAACAAAAATCTTTACAACTGGACCGATAAGCAACATCATGACAAATGGAGAAAAGATTGAATTTGTCGAGGATTTCATTTTACTTGGATCCACAATCAACACCCATGGAAGCAGCACTTAAGAAACCAAAAGATGTATTGCATTGGGCAAATCTGCTGTAAAAGGCCTCTTTAAAGTGTTAAAAAGCAAAGATGTCACCTTGAAGACTAAGGTATGCCTAACCCAAGCCATGGCGTTTTCAATGACCTCATATGCATGCGAAAACTGGATGATGAATAAAGAAGATCGAAGAAGAATTGATGCCTTTGAACTGTGGTGTTGGCTAAGAATACTGAATATACCACGAACTGCCGAAAGAACAAACAAATCTGTCTTGGAAGAAGTACAGCGAGAATGCTCCTCAGAAGCAAGGATGGTGAGACTCCATTTCACATACTTTAGATATGTTATGAGAAGCGATCAGTCCCTGGAGAAGGATATCATGCTTGGTAAAGTAGAAGGTCAATGAAAAAGAGGCAGACCCTCAACCAGATGGATTGATACAGTGGCTGCAACAATGGGCTCAAGCATAACAATGATTGTGAGGATGACCCAGGACCAGCCAGTGTTTCGTTCTGTTGTACATAGGGTCACTATGGGTTGGAAGTGACTTGATGGTACCTAACAACAACATAGCATACTAGTTAAGACTATAGGCTCTGGAGCCATATTTCCTGAACTCAAATCCTCATTACCACTAGATGTACATCTTTGGTAGTATACTCTTTGTGACTGTTTCTGTATATGTAAAATGTTTATAATAATGGCTTGCACTTCATAATGAGAATTAAACAATTCAATATATGTTAATTGCTAGAACCATGCCTAGTATATAGAAAAGGCTCAAAAATGTTGGCTATTACTATTACCATTATCCTTACATTAGATGGAGAGGAGGAGGGGAGGAGGCTGAAGATGACGATGATGATGATGATGAGCATGATATCAGAGAAAAACCTTGTAGGCATACAGGAAGAAATATAAATTCAACCAAAAGGGGATGGTTTTGCCAGCCTCAGACTTAAACCGTGGAAATGTATAATCTGAAAAGACAGTAGAGCACACTACGAGATGGTGCCTGGCTACCACCACCGACTGCTCTGACAGGGATTACAATCGAGGGTCCTGGACAGAGCTGGAGAAAAATGTAGGACAAAATTCTAACTTACAAAAAATGACCAGACTTACTGGTCTGACAGAGACTGGAGAAACCTTGAGAGTATGGTCCCCAGACACCATTTTAGCTCAGTAATGAAGTCACTCCTGAGGTTTATCCTTCAGCCAAAGATTAGATGGGCCCATAAAATGAAACAAGACTAAATGGGCATACCAGCTCAAGGGCAAGGACGAGAAGTCAGGAGGGGACAGGAAAGCTTGTAATAGGGAACTCAAGGTCAAGAACGCAAGAGTGTTGACATGTCGTGGGGCTGGCAACAAATGTCACAAAACAATATGTGTACTAATTGTTTAATGTGAAGCTAGTTTGTTCTGTAAATCTTCATTTAAAGTACAATAAAAAAATTTTAAAAAAAACAGTAGAGCAATGAATTTGGAACTTGGATAAAAGAAGTGAATCCCAAGAACTATATAAACATCCAGATTGTCATTAAAGTATTAGGAAAATATACAATAATTCTGAAATATCAAAGCAAATACATAAACTACTTATTATTGGGTGTTAATAAAATATTTCAAGGTTTCAGAGGGGTACAGAGATAAGATAGCAAATACAATGTGTTCAGAACTCAGTTGTATTCTATGTGAAATCTTAATATGTTATCATTTTGTCCCAAAATCTGCTTCCACACTTACAAACACAGTTGAAGGAAATTACTTCTTCTACCCTTATTTAATTCCCTTCCCCCCCTGTTCATATCTGGGTATTTATATTTGTCTGATACTGGTGTTTATTTTGCTATAAATGTTGTAATAACTTATTTAGAAACATTTTATTAAATAATATAGAGTAGTTTTTGCATGTTTTAAACTATATAGAAGAAGAACCTTAAAATTGGATTCTTTTTTGTTTCAGTTTTTACCAAGACCTAATGTAATAGATACCAAATGTGAAAGTGAGTGTCTGGATCAAAGGTACGTTTTCAATGCAGATTGTCAAGAATTACTTTTATTATTCTTCCCACATGATTGAGAATATAAAACGTCAAAAAAGTGGCAAAGAAAAAAAAATTTTTTTTGAACAATCCTTTGGCAAGAACTGCTTCTGTAAAACTATCTCGGCTTCAAGGGGAATAGTCCTTCTTCCCTCAGCGCAACCCCAGAAAGAATAGGTTTTGAGGGGGATGTCTGGGGAGTTTGAGATATTTCCCAGGAGTCTGAAATCACATTTGACTGAGATCTGGCACATTTCTGAGGAATCTGAAGATAAGAGGCAGCAGGAAAGAGAGAAAAGAGTACTGTATTTGGGAAGTAGTGTCAGACCCGCTGACAGTTGAAGAAGTTTGTGTAAGCATTTTCCATATCAAGAACTGTGAAAAGTTTGAGACTTTATCTTACTTGCAAGCTAACAAGTTAGTCTACCCTGGTTTTACAGATATTGACAGGTGACTGGAAATTCCTGGATCAGAAACAAAAGATGATTTATTAGTGACAGCAATAGCAGTAGCCAGAGTGTTACCATTTATACTAGTTCCCCAAACTCCAATTCCCTCAGGGTAGTGCAAAGATGACCAAGTAATACCTGCACACGCAGTAGGGGTACAACACAGGAGAGGAACCTGAGCTTAGGGAACATAAATCTTTTATAATGGGCAGTAGCCTGTCTGATCTTTGCCCCAAACAGAGCAATAATCTTTATTATAGTGAACAGATAATAAATCACTCTTTTCTCTGGAGGTACAGACTAGTTCTGTCTTCCCAGATTGCTCCCTATGCAAACATCTTAGAAACTATGGTCTGGAACAAAGGCAGACAGTGTCTTTGCTCACAAGACTTGCAGAAACACAAAAAACCCATGAAGAATTGTCTCCCAACACAGATATGAACTACATGAGCGATAGAGCCATCTGGAACCATTTTATGACTAGCTGAAAGAAGGCCAGTTGGAAGGAGAGTCTTCCCTGGAAAAGCAGGAACTGAGGAGGGAAGCCATTTTCCAAAGGAAAGGTACAATTAGTACCACAGGATTTGCAGACCAAGGGACTCAAGGAAGGAGGAATTAAAACTTATTTACTGATTTCTTATGAAATAATAAAAGAGAGAGAGTTTAAACTGGGCATGACAATCAATCAGAGATTGAGTGAAAGGTATTCAGTTGGAGAGGAAAACAAAGAATAAAAATGGGAAAGAAATCAAAGGTGTGATTTAATCTATTGTTGCTGAAAGATAACAGCAACAATTTATTTTGATGAATGCCTTAATGTCTCAAATTCCTAGGTAGTCTTTTTCCTTACTATGTGTTGTTGTTGTTAGGTACCATCGAGTTGGTCCTGGCTCATAGCGACCTTGTGTATAATAGAAGGAAACACTGCCCAGTCCTGTGCCATCCTCATGATCATTGTTATGCCTGAGCTCATTGTTGCTGCCACTGTATCAGTTCACCTCCTTGGGGGTCTTCCTCTTTTCATTGACCCTCTACTTTACCAAGTATGATATCCTTCTTCAGGGATTGATCCCTCCTGATAACATGTGCAAAGTATGTGAGACAAAGTCTCACCATTCTTGCCTCTAAGGAGCATTCTGGCTGTACTTCTTCCAAGAAAGATTTGTTCATTCTTTTGGCAGTCCATGGTATATTCAATATTCTTCTCCAACACCATATTTCAAAGGAGTCAGTTCTTCTTCAGTCTTCCTTATTCATTGCCCAGTTTTTGCATGCATATGAGGCTATTGAAAACACCATGGTTTGGGTTAGGTGCACCTTAGTCTTCAAGGTGACATCTTTGCTTTTTAACAATTTAAAGAGGTCTTTTGCAGCAGATTTGCCCAATGCAATGCATCTCTTGATTTCATGACTGCCGCTTCTGTGGATGTTGACTGTGGATCCAAATAAAATGAAATCTTTGACAACATCAACCTTTTCTCCATTTATCATGATGCTGCTTATTGGTCCAGTTGTAAGGACTTCTGTTTTCTTTATGTTGTGCAATCCATGCTGAAAGCTGTGGTCTTTGATCTTCATCAGTAAGTGCTTCAAGTCCTCTTCACTTTCAGCAAGCAAGGTTGTATTATCTGCATATCGCAGGTTATTAATGACACTTCCTCCAATTCTGATCCACATTCATCTTCATATAACCCAGCTTCTCAAATTATTTTCTCAACATACAGATTGAATAAGTATGGTGAAAGGATATAACCCTTATGTACACCTTTCTTGACTTTAAACAACGCAGTATCTACTTGTTCTGTTAGAATGACTGCCTCTGGATCTATGTATAGGTTCCTTATGATCACGATTAAGTTTTCAGGAATTCCCCTACTTTGCAATGTTATCCATAATTTGTTACGATCCACATAGTCAAATGCCTTTGTATAGTCAGTAAAACACAGGTAAACATCCTTCTGGTATTCTCTGCTGTTAACCAGGATCCATCTGACACCAGGAATGATATCTCTCATTCTATGTCCTCTTCTGAATCCAGCTTGAGTTTCTAGCAGCTCCCTGTCAATGTACTGCTGCAGCTGCTTTTGAATGATCTTCAGCAAAATTTTACTCGTGTGTGATATTAATGGTTTGGTTCAATAATTTCTGCATTCCATTGGATCACCTTTGGAATAGGCATAAATATGGATCTCTTCCAGTTGGTTGGCCAGGTAGCTGTCTTCCAAATTTCTTGGCTTAGGCGAGTGAGCACTTCCAGTGCTGCATCCATTTGTTGAAACATCTCAGTTGGCATTCTGTCAATTCCTGGACCCTTGTTTTTCACCAATGCCTTCAGTGGAGCTTGGACTTCTTCCTTCAGTACCATCGGTTCTTGATCATATGCTACCTTCTGAAACGGTTGAACATAGACCAATTCTTTTTGGTATAGTGAGTCTGTGTATTCCTTCCATCTTCCTCTGATGTTTCCTGCATCATTCAATATTTTGTGCATAGAATCCTTCAATATTGCAACTCGAGGCTTGAATTTTTTCTTCAGTTCTTTTGGCCTGAGAAATGCCGAAAGTATTCTTCCCTTTTGGTTTTCTAACTCCATGTCTTGGCATATTTCATTATAATATTTTCCTTTGTCTTCTGAGCCACCCTTTGAAATCTTCTGTTGAGCTTTTACTTTATCATTTCTTTCTGTCGCTTTAGCTACTCTATATTCAAGAGCAAGTTTCAGAGTCTCTTCTGACATACAGTTTGTTTTTTTCTGTCTTTTTAACAGTCTCTTGCTTTTTTCATATATGATGTCCTTGATATCATCCCACAACTCATCTTATTTTCAGTCATTAGTGTATGTGTTCCGTTTCATTTATGATGACTTCCAATTTTCCTAGATTCATACTTTATACGTTCCACATTCTGATTATAAATGGATGTTTGCAGCTGTTTCTTCTCATTTTGAGCTGTGCCATATCAATAAATGAAGGTCCTGAAAGCTTTATTCTATCCATGTCATTAAGGTTGGCACTATTTTGAGGAGGCAGTTCTTCCCCAGTTGTATTTTGAGTGCTTTCCGAGCGTAGGGCCTCATCTTCCGGCACTTTGTCAGACAATTGTTCCTCTGGTATTGATAAGGTTTTCACTGGCCTATTTTTTCAAAAGTACTCTACCAGGACCTTCTTCTTAGTCTGTCTTAGCCTGGAAGCTCCACTGAAACCTGTCCATCATGGGTGACCCTGCTGGTATATGAAATTCAGGTGGCATAGCTTCCACCATCACAGCAACATGTAAGTCACCACAGTATGAAAACTGACAGATGCATGGTGGTCTTGTCTTATAGTAACTTGAAAATGGGCAGCCATTCTGCTTTCATCTGACAGATTTAATAGTTGTTTTATATTTGAGAGAGGAGGAATAAGATCTGTACAGAACTAAGTTAAATAAAATCCACAACTACAAAAGCATTTAACATTTCTATTAGCTAAAAGAAAATGTCTTCCATCTAAGCCTACTTAGAGTTTCAAAAACTGGCACAAGACTCAGAAAGATAAGGAATTTGAAAGCAAACTCTTCATAACTAGGCAAAATATAGATTCTCTTTATTATTTCTTTTGGTTCTGGAAGCGTTTAATAGATTTGTCTTTATTTGCTTTTTGTCCCTTTCTCATAATTATTCATATGCGGCTTACTGTAAATGATAATGATTCCACTCTAACATAACATGCCTTGCTCTGATATTTACAAATACACAGCTGTGGGAACAGATAAATCAGGTACAATGTTTACTTTCTAAGTGTGTGAAAGGAAATGGGACATTCAGCCTTAATAAAGCTATACAGCATTAAAAATTTTAACAATACGATGAAACTGTTTCTGAGAACAAAAAGTGATAGCAAGATCTGAAATGTCCATTAAATTATCTAACATGCTGTATTAGGGTCTCATGCAACATGATACACAGTAACTTAGAATCAGGTACAATCACATTTTCTTCAATTTACGAATCTGAAAAACGAGAAAAGGACTCTTACTATATGCATAACATTGACAACTTCTATTAAAAATTCAAATGAAGAATGAAATAAGTGTGCTCTCTATCAAGCAGTACAAGAAAGACTTGATTATCTTATTTGCCTTTAAAAATTAACTATTAGATATTTCCAGTGATAAAGCACCAAGGAAATACTTTAAAAATCTCCTGAGGATTAAATTAAACAGCCAACTACTTCCTCCATTATGTTCTTCATTCTTTCTGTATCCAATAATTTCTGTCTCCTGCTAATTATGCTGTTTCTACTGCACACACAGCTACCTTGACTTAGAGAATGATAAATACAAAGCTAAGAACACATTCATTAGAGGAAGAGAAGACATCATTTTTCAAAAGGAAAATAGTTTTTTTTTTCCTTAACGAGTGTAATTAAAACATAATTCCTATCTAGACTCACCTTAACAACACACACACTAGTTTTCCTTCCTATCCCTGAAAATACATTACTTCTAGATAAATTGTTTTCACTGGGGGACGGGAGGCTTGACTCCCATGGAATATCTGGAAAAGTCTGGCGACATTTTTGATTGTCACACCTGGGTAGATGTTTGCTACTGACATCTAGTGAGTAGAGCCCAGGGATGGTGCTAAACATCTATAATGCACAGGACTTCCACAACAAAAAATTATCTGACTCAAAACATCAATGGTGCTGAGTTCGAGAAAACCTGCCCAAAATTAACATCTCACCCCCAATAGCACACCCAACTACCTTTTCTCCACGTCTTTCCTTTGAGCGGATTTTTGCTTCCTGTAATAGAACTTATTCTTCTAAAGCACCAAAACTAATCAATGTTTTGATTTTTGCCTATGATTCATCTAATATATATCAACTCCTCTAACTCCTGTAATTTGTTCTTATATTCACAAACTGTCTTTCTGTACTTATTATCTGCAGTTTAATAGAGTACAAAAGGTACTGATGGGGTCTACATGCTAACGAAGTAAACAGCTTTCGTGATCTGTAGTAAGTCACCTACTTCTTTCTAGAATATTCTCTGAAGAACAGAAAAACTCCCAGGGATAGTAAAGACCTGTGGCTTTTCTCTGAGCCTAAATAGCCCTTTGCTTCTGAGGATACTGTTGAAAACCTTTCTGCATGTTAGACCATGATGCAAAATTGGTGATATATCTAAGTGAGGTAAAACGTCCCACATCTCACCAAAATATGCCTAAAGGAGAGAAGTAATCAGGAATTCAGCAGTGGGACATTCACATTAAAGGGATTTCACCAGCATTTGCTTTTGGACAAAATACGAAAATTAACAACTTGAAATCATCCTGAAGTGTTTTTTTTTGTTTTTTTTTTTTTTAATTCCTGTATCTGTCTGGATGCTTATGCTGGACTGTTACAGCTGCCCCTCAGCTGATGTAGTGAACACTGTGCTGTGTAGCCCTGATCTCTCTTCGGGATCAACAAATTTATTGCTTCATCTGCTAGGAGTGCACTCAGCTAAAGCCCTCAATGCTCAGTCCATTTCCAGGACTTGAAGAGAGTCACCCTGGCCAAGATCATGTGCTCAGAACAGCTTGCATGCAATGACTGATTCATGCAAGGGTATTTGGGCCTGTCCTCAAATCTGGACCACTTGGAGGGGCAGGGAGACCCAAGCAACAAGCTACTCTTGGTTAGGCTGAAGTTCTTGTTATGACTGCATTAGAGCCCATCATCTTCCTCTGCACAGTCTAGTTTCCTTCCCTTCCCATTACATTGCCTAATAAACTTCCTGCATGCTAATCTCCATTTCACAGTCCGTACCTCTGAGAATCTGACTTGCAGCCTCAGATTTGTTAGATCGCCTCGTTCTTCTACTATAATGAGCATATATTTTGTGCAACAATAATACCTACTCTCTATAAAAATAGATAGTGCTCATGACAAGGGAGATGAAATTGGGATTTAGACATTCATGGTTAAATAAAATGTGTTCAGCCCAAATGAGCACTTCCTTTTACCTCTACATGGTAAGGATTTTAACAGAAGGCTATATTGATTCCACTTCCTAACACAGATTCAGTGTGCTGATGATTATTTGCTTGTTGGGTACAAATGTGGGAGGGTGTAATTTTGCTAACAGGTTTTTTTTTTTTTTTTTTGACAGAGCCTGGATTGATGGACTACTAAACTAATTTATAGGTCCCGCTGTGTGAGACAGGCCTCCGTTTGATTATCAAGGCTGTCGCAGGTGGAGAACTGAAATCACTGTGTATTCAATCAGTTATTGAACCTTGACGTGCCAGGGGCAGGGGTCACTCCACAAAGTGGTTGCTTTTGAGTAAGAAAACACATTCAGAAAGGGGTTTAAAGAAACTTGGCACTGTTTATCCATTTTATGATAGATTACCTAAAATGGCCCATGTTCAACATCAGAACTGGGCTGCTTTGACAGTAGGTGAGAGGGTAAATCAATGTATTTGGCAGTGCTATAAACAAATCAATATAAGAAAGGAAGAAAAATTGGGCTTTCAAGAAAGTTTTAGTAGTACTTTCTGCATTTAGATAAAACAGACTTGATGTGGTGAACTCCTCCAAATTTAGGGATAAAATAGTCCAGTTTTTAGATAATGCAAAAGCTTTCCCCAACATTGCCCTTGCCCTATCATTTCTTAATTTAATGGCGTATTACAAACTAGCATATGAAAGGAAATAATATTCATAAGAACCCAAAACACTTCATCATTCAAACTTTTACTATCACAAAAATGTAAAACACAAGTGATGGCAAATTGAGGCCAGGGAAGAAAAGAGCAATGTTGTGTTACCCTTGCCCTTTATTATCAGAGTTAACAGCTACTGGTAAATTCCGAGTAGATAAAATAGAATTAAATCTAATTCAAAACCCTTTTGTCTGCAATTTTTACTTAAATCTATCTAGCACAGGACTAGGCACTTATGAGTTACTCCACAGATATTGATTAATACTGATCAGTATAAAGCCCTTGATCCATAATTAGAAGAATGAGTTACACTTACCATCCAATGTACTTTGTGGGCAAACCCACAAGTTAGGGAAGTTTGTTGTAAAATGTGAGTCTAGCTACTTCAGCTACCTTTGCTCTCCCCTCTGCCCCATGGTGGGAGATGGGGTTGGGGGAGGAGAGAAATTGCAGCTGCCAGCTGATTCTCCCCTCCTTCTTTTACCACCTTCTGGGAAAACAGGTGAAAATTGGATAAGTCACCTGGTGACACCGGTTTCCATTGTATCCTTTACAAAAGAGGCTAACCAAGACTGCATGCCTGCCTGCTCTTGAAGCTCAGTCAACACCTTGATGGGCTTTGAAGGACTTGTCACTGAGTCCTGTCATTATCAAGACTCCTCTCCTCTGATTTTACAGTCTTTGTGCACATACTAAGTAACTGATCTTGTCACCTGCCTTCCTTCTGCTACAACAAAGGAGAGTAATTTTGTTTGAGACATTCTTTTCAAAACTCATGACTCCCCCTCAGGGAACCTTTAGACCATATCCACACAGATTGTCTTCTCATGAAAATATGGCATGACCATCTTCCCACTCTTTCCAAAACAGTAGTTACCCTTTGCTTTAATTACCTTGGGAGAAAGGACAGATGTTTAAAAATATCATTGCTGGCGTATTTTCTGACAGTTTATCCTATCTGCTAGTGATATATACATATTTTTTTCCATGTTTGTAAATTTTTTTTTTCCCTCGCTAGATCACAGTGCTCAGAAATGCACCTGTTGTATAATAGATGTGCTACATGCTCCATTCTTGTTGGTCCAAAATTGCCAACTAAATTTGACTTTTTATCTGTAAATATGTCCTCTTACTTAGGCTTTAGGTCTTCAAAAAATTATTTCCGGGGTTAAGAAATTTGACCAGCATTTACTTTGAAAAAAAAGACCTATTTTGTCTCTTTTTTTTTTTTTTCTGTCAGTACTTCGCTCACTCCTGTGACATCAAATGTGAGATATTAGACAAAGAGGCTGAGACAAGTTTAATGTATTAGAGGTGTGTCCTTGAAACTTTATACTATAATACTTATCTCCCCAATCACCTGTGCTCCACTATAGTGTATTATTAAAGTCCAAACCAAAGAAATTATCGTAATTATGTGAACAATGCTTTAAAGGAAAAAAAGTTTCAGTTTTGATCTCCACTTGCATTAACTTATATAATACACTATTACCAAACTCCCCCTTCATTTTATGTCAGACAAACCTGGTGAAATGTCTTGACATTTTACTTCAGACCTAAAGCCTGAGGTTTCATGGCCTGTAACCTCAAATTATTTCTAGACTTTCTGAGATGTGATTTTCTATAATATTAGTACATATAAGAGAAAATAAAGTTTTAGAACATATACTGCTTCTTCAAACTGGCTTCTTCATTTTTTTTTCTTTTTTTTTTTTTTGCATATATGTCATTTAAAATGTACATTTGCAAGAGTTTTGAGGTCAAATTTGTATCAGATAAGAGACTACCACATTTACAAGGATAAATAACTTTAAAAATTAAATAATAAGAACAAACTGACACATTGAATCCCAGCTGGAAACAGAGATAGCCCAAGTGTTTGATGTTGATTGGCTTCCACATAGAATGACCAACTGTCCCAGTTTGCCCAAATTATTCCAGTTTTAAAGCTGAAAGTTTTATATCTTCAGTAATCCTCAGTTCTGGCTAATCCTCAGGCCTGGACAGTCGGTCATTTTACTTCCAGAAGAGCTTACAAAACATTACCAAATATTTACTGCACAAGTCTTAACTATCTACCTTGAGAGCAATGGAAGGAAATCATCAGTGTGGTTAAAACAGACAAACCATTTGAGGCTCACTGTAATAAAATATGTTTAAAGTTTGATTATTCAGAAATGTTTATAGTGTTTAAGGATCTTATGTTTCAAGTTGGAAATCACTGATTTTGTCAAGTGTGTTTATGTGTGGATACTGTTTCAATCAGCAGCATGTGGCTGTATGTCCAAACAGAGGCAGGAAGAAGGAATAAAAAAAATCACAAATTTAAGCAGTGTTATGGTTCTAAACAGTTGTGCTAACACAAAATGAATGTGACATTTGAGGCACCATTGAAACCAACGATGATTTCAAATAGAAACAGTCAGTATTTACTTTGAAAAATGAGAACCTGTGCAATGCTTGTGCTAAAAGAAAATTTTTAGTTCTAAATTAAATCTCAGAAATGGAATGCCTTAAACTTTTTTCAATTTAATATAGCCTTGATCTACTAGCTAAGTCTGCTCAGGATTTCCAGAATGACCACCCCTTTGAGGAAATGATGTAAAATGTTTACGGTGCCAGGCATGGGGTAGGGCATCAAAGATATGCCTTCAAAGACTTAGAACTGGAAACAATGGGATATACAATTTAGATACAATTTTAAGGAAGGCTAAGCCCAGTTTTCAGTAACAGTTTCGAGTGAAAGTCTGTGGAGAGTTACTCATGATTCACTCCAAGCTCACTCAGCTATCAATTAATAGAGACCTGTCCAGCTACTTGCTCACACAGCCAGCAATCTTTCTAATGTTTCCCGAGTTTTCTCTCCTGACTATTGTCTAGGTGACTATTTCATACACTTTCTAGTTTTCTTAAATTTCCTACCAATACCTGCAGTCTATGTTACAGAATAATTTTGCTTTATTTTTTTCACAGAAAATGCAAAACTTAATCCTAACCAAGTCCTCAGCCATCCAATCAAGAAAATTTCTTATATTCACATTCATCCTTTCCTATTTCCCTCTTGTTACGTATGAAAGAAGTTGTCTTACTCCTTTCTAAGACACAACCCTCAACAAAATCTGGGGGACCCATCACCTTCTCACTCCTTAGGGAACCCACAGCACTCATATCCTCATGCCCTACTGCCTCCTCCCATCACACTTAATTTATGAAGTTTGTCTCATTTATAAAAGAAACACCTTCATTTCAAATATGTTCCCCTTAATGATCTAAGCCTACCATTCTTTTTGCCTCTTCAATGCAAGCATCATAGAAAGTGCCCATATAAGTATGAAAAATTTAGATACTAAACCATTTTTTTCTGTATTTGTTAAGTTGTATCTCAATAATAAAAAATTTAAAAAATAAAAGCATACATTCATTTGAAAATTTAAAGCACTTTCTAAATAGGTATGGTCCAAAAACAGAAAACTTAATAAAATCTTAAAAATATTTAAAAGTGAAAAATAAAGAAAATGCTATATATAAAAATTTGCGAGGTGTAGCTTAAGCTTTACTTAGAAAACGTATAGTGTCAAGGGTTTGTATTAGACTAGCATACTGATTTATATTAGTTAATGAAGAGTACATTTCAAGTAATTGGAAAGAACAAAGTAAATAAAAGAGACTGGAAGAGAAGAAAAGACAGTTAAGTGCTAAAATGGAATAAATTTGAGAGTAAGCATATAAAAGTGGGAAGTAACAAAATAAAAATTGCTTCTTTAACTTAAAACAAAAAAATTGGCAAGATTGAGCAAGAAAAAATTTTAAAAGGCACATTCCCCATTGCCATCGAGTAAATTCAGACTCATAGTGAACCCATACCACAGGGTAGAACTGCCCCCATAGGGTTTCCAAGGCTATAACTCTTAACAGAATCAGACTTTCTCTCGCCGAGTGTCTGGTGCATTTGAACTGCTGACCTTTTGATTAGTAGCTGAGTGCTTAACTGCTGCACCAACAGGGCTCATTAGAAAGGAAGAAGCTACAATTAAACAAAATGAAGACATCACAGAGGGCATTATTAAATAATTCAGAAGAGATCACAAAGTTACTAAGAGAAATATTTTCATCAACTTTACACCAATTAACTTGAAAACTTAAATGAAAACAATAATGTTTAGAAAGATGAAAACTGTTGCTGTTGAGTGGATTTCAACTCATAGAAACCCTACAGGATAGAGCAGAACTGCCCCAAAGTGTTTCCAAGGAGCTGCTGGTGGATTCGAATTGCCAACCTTTTTGTTTAGCTGTGGTAACTCTTTTTTTTTTTTTTTAATTGTACTTCAGGTGAAGGTTTACAGGACAAATAGTTTCTCATTAAACAGTAGTACACATATTGTTTTATAACATTGGTTAACAACCCCACGACATGGCAACCCTCCCCCTTCTCGACTGTATTTTTTTTTTTTTTTTGGTGAAAATATACATAGCCAAAGAAACACCATTTCAAAAATTTCTACATGCATAGTTCAGTGACATCGACTACATTCTTCCAGTTGTGCTGCTACTGTCACTTTAGATGAAGATTTACAGAATAAAATAGTTTCTCACTAAACACTTAGTACACATGTTGCCCTATGACAATGGTTAAAAACCCACTACATGTCAACACTGTCCTTACTCAACCTTGGGTTCCCTATCACCAGCTTTCCTGTCCCCTTTGCCTTCTAGTCCTTGTCCCTGGACTGCTGTGTCTCATTAGTCCCATTTTGTTTTATGCAGCTGTCCAATCCCCAGCTGAACGGTGAACCTTGGAAGTGACTTCACCACTGAGCTGAAAGGGTGTCTGGGGGCCATACTCCTGGGGTTTCTCCAGTCTCTTTTAGGCCAGGAAATCTGGTCTTCTTTTTTTGTGAGTTAGAATTTTGTTCTACATCCTTCTCCAGCTCTGTCCAGAACCCTTTGTTGCGATCCCGGTCAGAGCAGTCAGTGGTGGTAGCCGGGCACCATCTAGCTATACTGGACTCAGTCTGGTGGAGGCCTTGGTAGCTGTGGTCCGTTAGTCCTTTGGACTAATCTTTTCCTTGTATCCTGTTTTCTTCATTCTCCCGTGCTTCTGAAGTGGTGAGACCAGTGGAGTATCTTAGGTGGCTGCTCAGAGGATTTTAAGACCACAGACACTACTCACAAAGGTTGAATGTAGAACATTGTCTTTATAAACTGTGTTATGCTAATTGAGCTAGATGTTCCCCGAGACCATGGTCCCCACAGCCCTCTGCCCAGCAATTCAGTCCCTCAGGGAGTTTGGATGTGTCTAGGGAGCTTCCATGACCTTTCCTTGTACAAGTTGTGCTGGTTTCCCCAGTATTGTGTACTGTCTACCCTTCACAAAAGATACCACTTATCTGTTGCCTATTTAATATTTCCTCCAAACTCCTCCCATCCCTGGTAACCAACAAAGACTGTTACTTTTTGTGTGTAAACTTTTACATGAGTTTTTACTATAGAGGTCTCATACAATATTTGTCCTTTTGTGATTGATTTATTTCACTCAACATAATCTCCTCCAGTTTCATCCATGTTATGAGATGCTTCACAGATTCATCGTTGTTCTTTATCATAGCATAGTACTCCATTGTGTGTATGTACCATAGTTTATCCATTCATCTGTTGATGGGCATCTAGGTTGTTTCCATCTTTTTGCTATTGTGAACAATGCTGCTGTGAACGTAGGTGTGTGTGTGTCTATTCGAGTGACGACTCTTGTTTCTCTAGGATATATTCCTGGGATTGGGATTGCTGGGTTGTATGGTATTTCTATATCTAGCTTTCTGAAGAAACACCATATCATTTTCCAAAATGGTTGTATCAATTTGCATTCCCACCAGGAGTGCATGAGAGTTCCAATCTCCCCACAGCCTTTCCAACATTTGTTATTTCCAGTGGTTTTGGTTCGTGCCAGTAATGCTGGGGTGAGATGGTATCTCATTGTGGTTTTAATTTGCATTTCTCTAATGGCTAGAGATCATAAGCATTTCCTCAAGTGTCTGTTGGCTGCTTGAATGTCTTCTTTGGTGAAGTGTCTGTTCATTTCCTTTGCCCATTTTTTGATAGGATTATTTGTCTTTTTGTTGTAGAGTGTTGGATTTTCTTGAAGATTATGGAGATTAGTCCTTTGTCTGAACTGTACTGTCCAAAAATTTTTTCCCAGTCTGTAGGTTCTCTTTTTACTCTTTTGGCAAAGTCTTTTGAAGAGTATAGGTGTTTGTTTTTTAGAAGGTCCCAGCTCTCTAGCTTATCTTCTAGGGTTTGTATGTTGATGGTTATGGTTTGTATCCTGTTAATGCCATGTATTAGGGCCTGTAGTATTGATCCTATATTTTCTTCTATGAACTTTATAGGTTTTGGCTTTATATTTAGGTCTTTGATACATTTTGGAATAGTTTTTGTATATGGTGTCCTGTTTCATTTTTTTTGCAGGTGGATATCCAGTTTTGCCAGCACCATTTGTTAAAAAGACTGTCTTTTACCCATTTGATGGACTTTGGGCCCTTGTCGAAGATCAGGTGACCGTAGGTGGATGGATCTACACCTGGGCTCTCAAGTCTGCTCCATTGGTCAATGTATCTGTCATTGTACCAGTACCAGGCTGTTTTGACTACTGTAGCTGTATAGTAGGCTCTGAGGTCAGGTAGTGTGAGTCTTCCAACTTTATTCTTCTTCTTCAATAGTGTTTTACTTATTCGGGGCGTCTTCCCTTTCTATATAAAGTTAATGATTAATTTTTCCATCTCTTTGAAGAATGTTGTTGGTATTTGGATCGGGATTGTGTTGTATTTGTAAATTGCTTTGGGTAGAATTGTCATTTTCACAATGTTGAGTCTCCTTATCTATGAGCATGGTATGTTTTTCCATTTATGTAGATCTCTTTGGGTTTCTTGCAGTAGTGTTTTGTACTTTTCTTTGTATAGGTCCTTTACATCCCCGGCTAGATTTATTCTTAAATATTTTATTTTTTAGGGGCTATTATAAATGTATTGTTTTCCTGATTTCATTTTCATCATTCTCTTTATTGGTGTATAGGAAACCCACTGATTTTTGTATGTTCACCTTCTATCCTACTACTCTGCTGAATCTTTCTATAAGTTCCAGAAGATTTCTCATGCTGTCTTTAGGGTTTTCTATGTATAGTATCATATTATCCACAAACAGGGACAGTTTAACTTCTTCATTACCAATTTGGATGCCCTTTATTTCTTTTTCTTGCCTTATTGCTCTAGCTAGAGCTTCCAGCACAATGTTAAATAGGAGTGGAGATAAAGGACATCCTTGTCTTGCTCCTGTTCTCAAGGGGAATGTTTTCAGCCTCTCTCCATTCAGAATGATGTTAGCTGTTGGTTTTGCATAGATGCCATTTATCATGTTGAGAAATTTCCCTTCTATACCTATTTTATTGAGAGTTTTTATCAGGAATGAGTGTTGGACTTTGTCAAATGCCTTTTCTGGGTTGATTGAGAGGATCATGTGATTCTTTTTGTTCCTTTTATTTATGTAGTGGATTACGTTGATTGATTTTCTAATGTTGAACCATCCTTGCATACCTGGTATGAATCCTACTTGGTCGTGGTGTATTATTTTGTTGATATGATGCTGAATTCTATTGACTAGAAATTTGTTGAGAATTTTTGTGTCTATATTCATGAGAGATATTGGTCTGTAATTTTCTTTTTTTGTTTTGTCTTTGCATGGTTTTGGTAGCAGGGTTATGTTGGCTTCATAGAATGAATCTGGTAGTGTTGCTTCCTTTTCTTTGCTCTAAAATAGCTTGAGTAGTACTGGTACAAGCTCTCCTTTGAATGTTTGGTAGAATTCTCCAGTGAAACCATATGGGCCAGGGCTTTTTTTGTTGGAAGTTTATTACCATTTCAATCTCTTCTCTTGTTATGGGTCTGTTCAGATTTTCAACATCACTTTGTTGTAGTTTTGGTAGGTAATGTTTTTCTAGAAATTTATCCATTTCCCCTAGGTTTTCAAATTTGTTGGAGTATAGTTTTTCATAATATTGTTATGATCCTTTTTATTTCAGTTGGGTCTGTTGTAATGTTGCCCATTTCATTTCTTGTTTGGGTTATTTGCATTCTGTCCTGTTTTTCTTTTGTCAGTCTCTCCAGTGGTTTGTTTATCTTGTTGATTCCTTCAAAGAACCAACTTTTGGTTTTGTTGATTCTTTCTATTGTTTTTCTGTTCTGTATTTCATTTATTTCTGTTCTGATATTTATTATTTCCTTTCTTCCAGTGGCTGAGGGCTTTTTTTTTTGTTGTTCTCTTTCTATTTGTTTGAGTTCTGTAGTTAATGTTTTGATTTTGTCCCTTTCTTCTTTTTTGATGTGTGAATTTATTGCAATAAATTGTCCTCTGATCACTGCCTTTGCTGTGTCCCAAAGGTTTTGGTATGATGTGTTTTCATTCTCGTTTGATTCTAGAAATTTTTTTATTCCATCTCTGATTTCATCTATTACCCAGTGATGTATAAGCAGGGTATTATTCAGTTTCCATGTAATTGATTTTTTTCCCTTGCTCTATCTGTTGTTAATTTCTATCTTGATGGCATTGTGGTAAGAAAATGGTCTGGAAATGTCCTAATTTCACCATCATTTTTGAGCGAGAGTTTTGCAGGATATATTACTCTTGGCTGGCAAGGTTTTATATATGTCATCCCATTGCCTTCTTGCCTGCATGGTATCTGCCAAATAATCTGAGCTTAGTCTTATTGTTTCTCCTCTGTATATGAATTCTTGTTTTTCATGAGCTGCTCTCAGGGTTCTTTGTTTGTCTTTGGTTTTATTGAGTGTGATTATGATATGCCTTGGTGATTTTGTTTTGGGGTCTATCTTATATGGGGTTCATTGAGCTTCTTGGATGGCCAGCTTTTCATCTTGCATGATATGGGGAAGTTTTCTGTCAGCAGTTCTTCAATGATCCTCTTTGTGTTTTCTGTTTTCTCCCCTTTTCTGGAACTCTAATCACTCACAAATTTTTGCTTTTGAATGTATCCCACATAATTCTCAGGGTCTTTTCATTTTTCTTTTTCTTTTTTCTTAGTTTTCCTTGAACAGAGTTGTATCCAAGTGTTTGTCTTCAATTCCACTGATCCTGTCTTCCATCGTTTCAAATCTGCTCATCATCCCTTCTAGGACACTGTTCATTTCTGAAATATTGTTGTTTATCTTTTGGATTTCTAATTGTTGTTTTTGTATAATTGCTAGTTGTGAATTTATTTTGGCATTTTGTTTTTGCATTATTTTCCTGAATTCTTCCATTTTTTTTGTCTTTATTTTCCATGAATTTGTCTGCCTTTTCCAAGAATTTGTCTATTTTTTTCTCATTTTTATCTGCTTTCTGCTTCAACTCTTCGATAATTCTGAGTATTAGAGATTTGAATTCCCTATCAGGTAGTTCTAGTGCTTTTTCTTCTACTGGAATGTCATCTGGTGTTTTATTTTGTACACCTACTGGAACCATCCTGTCCTGTTTTTGTAAACGTTTTGATATTGTCTGCTGTCCTCGGGGCATTTGGTAGTTATTTTTTCATTTATTGATAGTAGATTTGTTTGTTGCATCGTTTTTTGTTTTTTTTTTTAATTTGGCTGTGTCTGTGCAGGTGGGCTGTGTGTTCTTTGTTGTTTGTTTGTCTGTAGACACGATACTTTTTACCTCCTTCTCCAATTGACAGGGTCAGTTGCTCAGATATGGTACAGCAGGGCAGGTCTAGCTGAAGAGGAGTTACTGGGATGAGTTGTTTGTGGTACTTACTACAGCCACCAAGGCGGGTCGGTAATCAGTGCAGGGCAGTTTCCAGTAGGCTGTTCCTGTGCTGCTTGGTTGTGTGATGTTAAGCACACGGTGCTGGTAGGCAGGATGAAGAGGGAAGACTGTGATGTGTGGAGCTAAGATTGATATGGGAGAGAGGAGAGAGGAACAGGAGCCAAAAACATGCAAACAAAAAATAAAGAGTGCTAGGGTAACTTGCCATTGGAGTGGAGAGATGAGAGACTATGAAATGGAGAAAAACAAAAAGGGGAAGAAGAAGCAAAAAAAATAAAATAAAGGAATGAATAAATAAAAATTACATAGAAAAAAGAAAAGATCCCAGGGATCCCACCAGTGTGGCTACGAGTTCTTGGGAAGTTGTTCCCAGGTGTTGTAGTACAGCCTGGCTAGAAGGCATAGAGGTATTCAGCGCCAGGTATTCAGGGGACAGGAAGAGAAGGAAGGTATAGAGAAACGATAAATTGAGTAATGAAGAAAGGGAAAAAGAAAGAAAACAAATTAAAGAAAAAAAAGAACAAGAAAAGCCCCCCCAAAACAGAAAAACAAAACCCAAAAAAAGAAATGTTCTCAGGGATCCCTCTATGTGTCTGCGCAAGCTGAGGGAGTAGGTCCCAAGTCGCGTAGTACTGCCCGGCCAGAAAGGGCTCCCGACTCGAGAAAAGGAAAAGAAAACAAACAAACAATTCAAAACAAACAAACAAACAAAAGCCCCGGGATCCCACCAGCATGGCAGCCCAGACTGGGAAGCAGTTCAACACTTGAATGGAGCTTGGCAGACCCTTAGGAAGAAGCAAAGATGGCACATGGAGCCAGGTATTTGAGCAAAAGGAGGGTGAGGTGGTGAAAGGTAAGGATGAAATCAAAAGAAAGGGAAAAAAGCAACACCAACAGCCAACAAATGGCACTCAGGGAGTTGGCATTGTGGTCGGGTGGAATCCAAGCAGCCGGTGCTTCCTGGACAAGAGACTGTGGCTGCAGGAAGTAGAGGATGCCGAGTGGGTGTGAAGAAGGGTGCGGGCTGGGAAAGCGTATATCGCCAATTACCAGTTGTTCTGTCTCCTGCTGGAAGCTCCGTGAAGTTGGTTTCTCATACCCCCTATTTGCTGGTCTCTGATTGGAGTCCAAGATGGCGGATCTGCACTGTGTAAGCTGATAGGAGACCTCTGCATGAACCTCTCCTTGCTCTCCATTCTCTGTCAGTTTTTTCACTGCATTTGGTGCTTGGCTGAGTTCTTTATCTCTTCATTTGATGTTTTAGGGTTTCAGGATTGCTGTTTTCTCTGTTTGGCTTAGTTTTTCAGATCTTTGCTGTGGGGGGACAGTGTGGTGCTTGTGCCTAGAATGCCATGTTGCCGGAAGTCTGCAGTAACTCTTAACCACTGTGCCAGCAGGACTCCAGAAAGATACAGGTTACCAATATTCAGTCACTTACCTGATTTAACTAACAATCATTAAATAAATTAAATCTTTAGTTAAAAATCTATTCACACAAATACATGAGGCATGGCCAATTTTCAAGGTGAATTATATTAGATAGTCTAGGAGCAGATAAAGCAAATCTATTTAAACTTTCAGAAAATACAAAAAGAAGGACCATACCTCAACTGATTTTTTGAGCCTATTTCACCTTGATACAAAACTTAACATATATACAAAAATAATGTTAGTCTTTACTTTTCTTTATGAACATAGATGCAAAAATTCTAAATGAAATATTAGTATATGAAGTGAAGCATTCTGTTACAAAAGATTACTTTATATCACCTTGGGTTTATATTAGGAATAGAAGGACCATTTATCACGAGCAAGGCTAGTAATGTAATTAATCACATTAATAGTTTCAAGAAGAAATCCACATGATCATCTTAATAGACAAAATTTAATATTCAATCGTGTTAAAGATTCTTAGTAAAATTAGGCTAATAAAAAATCTTCCTTAGTTAGATAAAGGTTATCTGGAAAAAAAAACACTGCCAACATCAAACTTAATGGTAAAATTAACACAATTCCCTTTAAACTTGGAACAAAACAAGAAAAATCACCATCATTGCTTCTATTTAATATTATTGATCTTAGCCAGTATAGTAAGAAAAGCATTAAAAAAAAAAAGGCTTCAATATGGAAAATAGTTTTGGTTAGGACTAAGTTCACCTCTGAGTGTCCAAAAATCCTGAATAACAATGGATTAAATGACAGAAATCTAAACAGGTGATTCAAGCTTGTATGATACTCTGTTGTGTTAGAAACCCAAATTCCTCATAACATATAACCCTAATAGGCCTGTCCCTTGTCTTGTATAAAAGTTGTCTGTATCCTTATTCCAGGCAGTGGGCTATAGAAAGGGGACAACAAAAAGACAAAGGGTTCTCAGAAGCTGTCAGTTGACTATTTCACTTACATCTCATTGACCAGAATTTAAGTCACATTGCCACACCTAGCTGCAAGTAAAGCTGAAAAATACTATCCATAACATAGATCTGCTTCTCCAGCCAAAACTTGGTGGCTTGATGAACATGGAAAAAAGAGGTGATCTGATATGGGTAAAAAACTATTGTTACTACTACAGAAAAGAGAAAAAAAAAACACACAAACAAAACAAAATCATCATATTTTGCAAAGGACAATTGCCTACATTAAAAAGCCTAGAGAATACATATATGTATAAACTAAGAGAATTGATAAGAGAGTTGAGCAAGTTTACCAGAAAGAAAATCAACATGAAAAATACGCTTATCATAACAGCATCAGTAATATGCTCCAGCATGAAACACTGAGAAATATACTTTAAAAATATATACCTGAGATGATATGACCAAAATTTATAAAGTGCCTGGAAATATAACAAAATTTTTCAAAAACATTTCTGGATAAAAATTATAAAAATGTATTAGAACACATGAAAGAAGTTTAAATAAATGGGTAAATATAAGATATTAATGGATGGGAAGACTCGTATATTATTCTTTCAAAATAATTTATTATTGAAATGAAATTCCAATCAAAATCCTAACAAGGATTTTTCCTAAAACTTTAAAGCTTCTCTGAACATCTGCACGAAGAGTTAAGTTTTAATATAGCTAATGAGTTTTGAAGAAGAAAATGCTGCTGGATCACTAGTCCAGATATCAAGGATTAATATAAAGCTCTATTCATTAGGACAGTGTGGTACTGGCGCATGGATTTAACAAATGGATCAATGGAACAAAACAGTGAATTTAATGCCTGAGTCAAATTTATACAGAATCCGGATATAAGAGAGAAACAGCATTACAGGGCAGTAAGGAAAGGATGTTGTTGTTAGGTGCCCTGAAGTCAGTTCCAACTCATAGCAAAATACTACAGGGTCCTGTGCCATCCTCACAATCATTGCTACGCTTGAGCCCATTTTTGTAGCCACTGTATCAATCCATCTCATTAAGGATCTTTCTCTCTTTAAGTGACCCTCTACTTTACCAAGCATGATGTCCTTTTCCAGGGACTGGTCCCTCCTGACAACATGTCCAAAGTACATGAGACAATGTCTCGCTATCCTCACTTTTAAGGAGCATTCTGGCTGTATTTCTTCCACTACAGATTCGTTCTTCTGGCAGTCTATGGTATATTCAATATTCTTCATCAACATCATGATTCAAAAGCATCAATTCTTCTTCGGTCTTCCCTATTCATTGCCCAGCTTTCACATGCATATGATGCAATTGAAGATACCATGGCTTGGGTCAGGCTCACCTTAGCCCTCAAAGTGACATCTTTGCTTTTTATCACATTAAAGAGGTATTTTGCAGTAGATTTGTCCAATGCAATCCGTCATTTGATTTCTTGACTGCTGCTTCCATGGGTGTTGATTGTGGGTCCAAGTAAAATGAAATCCTTGACAACTTCAACATTCTCTCCGTTTATTAGGATATTGCTTATTGGTACAATTGTGAGAATTTCTGTTTTCTTTATGTTGAGGTGTAACCATACTTAAGGCTGTGGTCTTTGATCTTCAGTAATTGCTTCAAGTCCTCTTCGCTTTCAGCAAGCAAGGTTGTGTCATCTGCATATCACAGGTTGTTAATGAGTCTTCCTTCAATCCTGATGCCATGTTCTTCTTCAGATAGTCCAGTTTTTCAGAACATTTCTTTAGCATACAGATTGAATAAGTATGGTGAAAGGATATAATCCCGACACACAATTTTCCTAATTTTAAACCATCCAGTGTCCTCTAGTTCTATTCAAATGACTGACTCTTGGTCTATGTACAGTTTCCTCATGAGCAAAATTAAGTGTTCTGGAATTCCTATTCTCCCAATGTTATAGTTAATAAATAGTGCTGGGAGAGTTTTTATCCAAATGAAATACATAAATTTAAATTTTTACTTCATATTATTAAAAGGTGTACTAAATGCCTAAATATGATAAGCAGAACATTAAAACTTTAAGAAAACTATATACATATGGGAGAATACCTCCATAATCTCCAAATGGAGAATTTCTTAAACTGTGTGCAAACAACAAAAAAAAAAGCTCAAACAATAAAGGAAAACATTCACAAAGCTGACGTCATTAAAATTTGACACAAGAAAATTTGCCAGAAGCAAAATGAAGGAAACAAGCCATAGATGAAAAAGATATTAGCGTGCAAATGGTGACAGAGCATTGCCATATAGAACATATGATCTCCAAAACCTTAGTTAGAAAAAACAAAACGAACAAAAAAATCAACTCTGTAAAAAAAAAAAAAAGGAGGAAAGGATATAATTCCCTATTCACAAAAGAGGAAACCCTGGTGGTGTAGTGGTTAAGAGCTTGGCTGCTAATCCAAATGTCGGCAGTTTGAATCCACCAGGCGCTACTTGGAAACCCTATGCGGAAGTTCTACCCTGTCCTATAAGGTCGCTATGAGTCAGAATTGACTCCTAGGGAACAGATTTTAACAGGGATGGTTTTTAAATGATGTTTTAATTAAGCAGTTTGGGGAAGGAGCATGTTTCCTCATTAATTAGTGAGGTAGACCAACTTTCCATACATTAATTTGTCATCAAAGTGGCCTCTTCTGTGAATACCAAAAAAAAGAAAGTTGCTGTTGAATGGATTCCAACTCATAGCAACCCTATAGGATGGAATAGAATTGCTCCATAGTGTTTCCAAGGAGCAGTTGGTGGATTTCAACTGCCAACTTTTGGGTTAGCATCCATAGCTCTTAACCACTGTGACACCAGGACTCCTAAAAACCATCAGTGGGCAAAAATTAAAAGCCTGACATTACCAAATGTTATCGAGGATATGGAGACAAATGGGACCTTCTCTACTCTCCTAGAGAAAATGTAAGTTGATAAGCCTACTTTAGAGAAGAATCAGGCAATATTTGCTAAATTTAAAATTACAACCTACTACTCAGCAATCTCATATTTAAGCCCAAAACTTGCTCTCCCACGTGTGCTCACTCCAACGTTGTTTGCCATAGTGAAAAATCAAAAGTAACCTCTTCATCAACAGAAAATTTGATAAATAAATTAGACTATATTCAGGCAAAAGAATACTATACAGTAGTTGCAAAGGAACTAGTGTTATATTTAGTGACATAAATTTCTAAAATGTATCATAGAACGAAAATAAAATTTGCAGAAAGACACACATAGAATTGTTTGCTGTTGTTAAGTGCCGCTGAGTCAGTTGCAACTCATAATGACCCTACGTACTACAGAACAAAACACTGGCCGGTCCTGAGCCATCCTCACAATAGTTGTTATGCTTGAGCCCATTGTTGCAGCCACTGTGTCAATCCATCTTGTTGAGGGTCCTTTTTTTTTGCTGACCCTGTACTTCACCAAGCATGAAATCCTTCTCCAGGGACTGATCCCTCCTGACAACATGTCCAAAGTATGTAAGATGCAGTCTCACCATCCTTGCTTGGTATCACTTAAAAATTTATGCAAAACAAAACCATATAATGTTTAAGGACACACATATATATGGTAAAAATGTAAAGCATCCAAAGAAATGATGGAATTGGAAACAGGTACACAAAAGACCTTCAACTTTATCTTTGCTTTGTTGTCTATTTAAAGAAAGAGAAAATAAATAAATAAAAGATCTATGGTAAACACAGCAAAGTGTTAAGAATGAGCAAAGTTGGTGATATGTACCCTAGAGTTAAGTATAATATTATTTATACTTTTCTATAAGCTTATATACTTATTATACACTTGCTGGTCCATCTGCCTCACTTTCAATGTACTCTTTAACCCATTGCAATCTGGCTTCTGCATCCACCATTCCTCTAAAATGCTCTCAACAAGGTCAGTAGTGGTTCTGTTGCTACTAAATCCAAATGTCTTGTGTTTATTCTTTATGGTAGGCAAAATAATGTCCCTTCAAAAATACTATGTCTTAATCCCCAGAAGCAGGGGCTTTGCAGATGTGATTAAATTAAGAACAGTGAGGTGGAGAGGTAGCCTGAATTTTCCAGGTGAGCCCAGTCTAATCACATGCCCCTTGAAATAGGAAACTTTCCTAGCTGTGGTCAAAGAGAGATGTGAGAAGTGAATACTGGAGAAGGGTCAGAGAGAAGTAATATAACTGACTTTGAATGCGCAGGGAGGGGTCCACGAGTCAAGGAATGCAAGCAGCCTCTACAAGATGGAAAGGACAAAGAGATAGATTCTCCTCTATAGACTCCAGAAAGGAGTGTAGCCCTACCAAATCCTTGATTTTAGAGACTCTTGTCAGACTTCTGATCTTCAGAACTGCAAGATGATAAATTTGTGTTGTTTTAAACCACTAAGTTTGTGATAATTTGTTACAACTACAATAGAAAAGCAATACATTCATCTTGTTTTATTTTTACAGCTCTTGATATAATTTACCCCTTCTTGAAGTCCTCTCTTCTCATTATTCTATGTTCCTCTTTCTTTAGAACAGACTCTCCTAAGTATCCTTAGAGTATAGTGTTTCCTCTGCCTATCCAATTAATAGTGACATCACTGATAATTCCTCTATAGTCTAATTAATTTACAACCTAGTTTGTCGCCTTGGTTATATCATCTATACCAGTGGTTCTCAATTGGGCTAAATTTTGCTCTCCAGGGAACAACTGACAATGTTTTGGAAAATTTTTGGAGTCTGGTGACGTTTTAGTTGTCACAACTGGGTAGTGCTACTGGCATCTAGTGGGAGGAGGCCAGGGATACTACTAAACATACTGCAATGCACGAGACATCCCCCATAACAAAGGATTATCCCACCCAAAATGTCAACAATGTCAAGACTGAGAAACCCTGATCTATGCCCACTGCTTCAAATATCATCTAAGCTGATGATTTACAAATCCCCTTGTTCAACTTTGATCTTTACCTAGAGCTTTACTCTCATATATAATATACCCTCTATTCTACATTTAAAATTGAAATACTGGTAATCCTCATCTTATGAAGGGGTTCCATTCCAATGACTCTATCATAAGTCAGTTCTGATGTCAATCAAATACCTCAATTGTTTTTTTAGTTTTCATTATTATTGCTTTTTATTATCTGTATTTTTATAAATCCGATCTTTGTTTTTCTTCGGGGGTTGGAAATATTACATATAAACTTACAGATATATTTTAACACATACATACAAACATATTACTAATGATAAGATGTACAAAAAAAAAAAAAAAGAGGGTCGAAAGTGCAGTTTGTCATAACTCAAATACATCTTAAATTGGGGACTACCTGTAATAATCTTCTCCAAAAACTTGCATTTATTACAGTTTTCACTATTAAAATAAATGACAACGCCATTTTCCTATTTTCCCAAACTAGAATCTTGGGTATTATATATGTCTCCCTTGAATCCAATCATTTATCAAGTCCCATTACTTTGTTTTCCCTAAAATTTCATAAAAACTTTAACATCTTTCTGTCCAAATCAGGGTTCCATTATTTATGTCCAGATTATAATGGAGTCATATTATATACATATAAACTCTTACATAATCAACTTTGCTCATTCTGAAAAAAGTAAAGCACACTTTTTAAATAGTGTGGGAGAAATGAGTTGCTAATTGCCTCTTTCGCCATGAGACCGGAAGAATTGGATGGTGCCTGGCTACCATTACTGAATGTTTTGATCAAAGATTTTATAGAAGAATCTTAAACAAAAGGGGGAAAAATCAGGAACAGAATTTCAAATTCTAATGGAATTCAGAGTTTCTGGAGCAATTGAGGATGGATTAATGTCCAAAAATATTGCCCTGAGATGATCTTTAAACTTTAAACCAAAAATATCCCTGAAGTCTTCTTAAAACCAAACAATGGTTTAGCTTAATTAGTAAAGAGTGTCTGCCTTGACCGTTGTGTTCTTTTAAAGATCTATATGGAATCAAACTGACAACAGCAACCCAAAATATTAGATAGGAAGCTTAGCTGGTGGTGAGTTTATGACAATGGGAGGGGGAATAATTCAGAAAAGAAGGTTGAAAATGGTTACACAACTTGAAGAATGTAATCAGTGTCACTGAATTGTACATGTAGAAATTGTTGAATTGGTGTATGTTTTGCTGTGTATATTTTCAATGACAACCAAAAAAGTAAAAAAAAAAAAAAAAAAAGACATGGGATATCCCAATCTCTATTTCTCTCTGTAAGGATTTTCCCCAGAGTGAGTGAGAGATGAGAAATGTGAACCTGGTGTTTCCTCCATAGATCTCAGTTTTTGTGTGTTCCTTTCACGTGTGAGCTTCCTGCTGCCCTGAGTCAGAGTCTAAACAGTCTCAGAGGTACAACATAACCCCTAAATGCAAGGTAACTAAGCACTTTAGCTGAGCATACAGGAGATATATTCCAAAACTGGAAGAAAAATCGGCTGTGTCATACCTATTGAGAGATGGTATGCTGATCCCACGTTAGCACACTCATAAGGGATTTTCAAGATGTTTGTGACAACATGTGATGTTTTTGGTCTTACCTACTGAATTTAGAAACAACTTCCCACCTAAGGTGTTATTCTGCTTTGTAGAAATGGTCAGCATTTCTTCAACAATTGTACAGCAGGCAGAGTAAACTTGAAAATATGAAGTTAGTCACTCTTACCCAGTATAAAATTTTCAGAGACTTCTCATTACTGACAGAGTGAAATCCAAACTAAATTTTATGGACTAAAATGCTTTTTATAATCTTATTCTCGTTTACCTCTTCAGCTTTATGTCTTACTGCTCTTCTTACAGGAACAAAGTCAATATTAGCACTGACAACTTACTAACAACAACTTATTGGCATCCTCAAGAAACCCTAAATCTAACAAAAGATTTAAGATAAATTGACAAACACCTAGCACCAAAGATTTACTAAAGTTTACAAAGATAACTACTTTTTGGGATGTCTTTAGTATTCAGGGATAATGTGGTGGAAAAGGAGGTTAAGTTTTCTAGAATTGGACCCAGTAGGAGCCATCCTTCCTTCCTTCAGCTTACCAGAGGCAGGCTAACCAGCTCTGTTCCCTGCAACCTCACCTCCAGCACCCTCTGCCCTCCTCAATGTAAGGAGGAAATTGAAGAAGGGAAGGAGATAGAACGAAAGTGAAAGCTAGTCGGTAGAATCAAGTGTGGTCCTTTCCTGGGGTTTAGCTGCTTTTCACTTTCTATCCCATGGGAAAGGTGGATGAGGTTGATGGTGTTATAATTAAATTTTATATAGCAGGAAACTGGGCAGTGGAGGAGGCTTCCAAAGAATTTATACATGTTTCTCAGGGAGTATTTGGATGCAGCCATCCCTAAAGAAATATGTACTTTCATGCTCAGTTCAGTGAGCAGATTTTGTCTTTTTCCTCTAATACTTCTTCTCTGCTTTGACCCTAGAGGAAAAAGGGGGAGGAGTGGAAGAGCCAAGGTCAAGCAGAGGCTGCAGGGTAAGACCAGAGCTTTAAAGAGGATCTAGTTGTGTTTTTTTATTAAAGGAAGTGCCTGAAAAAACAGTGCAATGGTTTAGGGATGGGGAAGAATGATTTGATATAAATAAATGCATGTTATTTAAAAATGTTTTGGAGAAAAATAATTCTATTCCAAGTTTAATTTCACTTCAAACTCAGATTGCTCAATAGATGGCTTAATTTGAAATTCTGATATTAAAATATCTAAAAACTCACTCTAGAGTATAGTTGGAGGAAAATGCTTGTAGAATAGCTACACACAAAATATATATATTTGAAGTAGTTAAATTTTATTTTAATCTTAAGATTTATTATTTTTATTAAAGAATATTATAAGGAAGTAAATAAAAAAGATTCTTAATCCAATACTTATGAAAACCCGCTGATATTAAAATGCATGCAGCACAAAAATAGTAAGAAAATTCATATGCAAAGCTCTCCTATGAAGTGTAAATATCCTTCTTTCTCTCTCCCACATCCAGTCATCCTACTAGGTTTCCTCAAAGGTAACTACAGATAACATTTTTTTATATCTCAGGCAAATCATATAAACCAGCATATATACATTTTATTTATTTGTTTTCACTAAAGGTATCCCACATTTCCCATATCGAAACACATAGATTCATTTACTTGATTCTTTTTAACAGCTGTAGTGTATGGCTATGCCATAATCTATTTAACCATCCTCCTGCTACTGGGTATTTAGAATATTCTAGCCTTTTGCTATTACAAATAATGCTGCCATATACATTCTATACATATTTCTTGACTTCTTTTGTGAAATGTAGAAGAGATGCTGTTTCCCCAAATATTTACCAGCACTGAATGTCATCAAAACCTTTCACTAGTTATCAATCTGATGGCTTAAGATATTATCTGTTATTTTGATTTATGTTTATAAATATAAGTGAGATTTAATGTTTATTATGATTATTAATATTTTTATTTTTTATTCTGTGAAATAATCATTCTTTTCCTTTACCCACTTTTTTTTCCTATAAGACTTTTTCATCATTTTCTTATTAACTTGCTTGAGACCTTTGTAAATCAAGTAAATTTGCCTTTTGCCTGAAATTTGCAGTGCACTTATTTTTCACAATGTATCCCTGTCACTTAACTTTATTTAGGTTATTTTCACCATGTGAAAGTTTGTCTTTATCATTTAGATATTTAAGTAGTAAAATTACTTAATCCTTTTCTTTATAGATTCTTGGTTTCTTGTCTTGTTCAGTCAGAATGGCCTCCCCTACTCCAGTAAATAAATTCATTAATATTTTCTTATAATAAACTTACAGATTAATTGTGTATTTACAATTAAAGCTTTACTTGATATGGAATTTATTTTTATGTATTGACAAAGGTAGTTTTACATATTTTTTTTCCTAAATGGCTAGTCAGGTTTTTCAGTCATATGTGTGAAATAATTACTGTATTCATCCAGGTATTTGAAATGCAAGTTAATCATATACAAAAAAACAAACAACAACAACAAAAATACTTGTAACTGTAAGCTTGTATGTGGGTATGTGAGTATTTATTTTTTTATAACATAAATACACAAAAGAGCAAAGAATGTAAATATACAATTGAACACTTTGATGAATTTTCACAAACTTAATGCATTCAAGAACCAGTATCTAGGCCTAGAAACAAAAACTTATCAACATCCCAGACTGAGAAACAGAAATGTACCCATTCCCCTCCCTTCTAGAAATACTCCTAATGATCCCTTCCTTTACTAACTCTACCAAGAGCAAGTTCTGTTCAGACTTAATAATTGAAATAAATACTCTCACCCATCTAATTACTATAATACTCGCCAAAGCAGTCATTTCTTTCTTTCTTTCTTTTTTTTTTTTTTGCATGAAGAACTGAACAAAAAGCAACCATAAAAAGAGCTAATTATGTGAAGATCTTGTGTAAGAGTATTTCAGGCAAATGACAAAGCTCTAGAATATGTTTGGTATGTTAAGGACAAAGAAAGCAGGACTGGCTGAAGTTAGGGAGGTGAATGATCTGAGATAGGAGACAGAAATAGACAGAGCTCAGGCCAAGTATCACTTTATAGGCCAGGTAAAGATTTTGGGAGTATATTCTAACTGCATAGATTTACTTTCTGAGCTTCATTTATACCCAATCCCCCCCAACCCCACAACCACTACCTTTGGATGCCTTTTCTTTCTTTCTTTATTTTTTCTTTTTGGTTAAAATATACATAACAAAATATACACCACTTCAACAATGTCTACATGTACAATTCAGGGACTTTGGTTACATTCTTCAAGTTGTGCCACCTTTCTCAACAACCTTCTCCAAACTATTTCACCATCATTAACAAAAACTCACCTCCCCTCTAAGCTTCTCATCTATTCTTTCTAGTTGCTGTTGTCAATTTGATCACATATAGATGATCCTTTAAAACAGTTTAATGCTTAATGCAGACATTTTTTCTAATTAGGTGAGTAATATTAATTTGGTTCAAAGATGATCTCGGGATAGTTTTGAGTTGAAATTTTAAAGATTTCCTCGGGGAAATAGATTAGGGGGTCATCTGGCGTTAATGGATCCAGGATGTCTGGGTTCCATGAGAATTTGAAATTCTGTTTCTCATTTTCTCCCTTTGATAAGTATTATTCTATAGAATCCTTGATCTAAATGTTCAGAAACAGTAAGCTGGCACCATCCAGTTCTGATCTCACAGCAATCCTCTCTGAGCTTCATTTTAAGGGAAACTTTCCTCTGTCTCATTCTATTTTTCCATATGGGATTTGGGAGTATTGAGGAGAATTTTTATGATATTGTCCTTGCACCATTTTCCCAACCATACACTATATGCTAGGTAGAGAGGAGGGCTGGGAAATAAATTAAGCTATGAAGTTATTTTAAATTTCCCTTTTCTTTGACTATGACTTTTAAAAAGGCATTACTTTTATATACTTTTTCTTATTTATATTTACTTGGGTATACTTTATAGATTTTGAGGGACAGAGGTATTATTATCAAGCATCACATGCCCCTGTTGCCCCTGAAGACCCTAGCTAATTTTTAAAAACTAAAAATTAAACATCTCCATTTAAATTGTTATTATCTCTGTGACTTTTTCAACTGATTAATTTCAAAATAAGTAATATATCTGAATGCATTTCTCTAAATATAGTGACTTACAGCTGAAAAAGCCAAAAATGAATTTCCCAGCTAACAAATGTAGAAGTACATTGAGACATAAATTGGTGTTGAGTTGGTTATTTATTGGACAAATGTTTACATAAGCACAGAGTTAGGAGAGAAAAGCGTTGCAATTAAAAAAAAAAAAAGGATGTTGAGAATTGGCATGACAACACAAAAAACTGCAGGGGAGAAGCAGAAGCTATGTCAAATGTCTTCTTATATTTCTTGTATTTGTTTATATAAATCCAAGGAAAGAGATACCTCACAGTTTTCACTAGAACCCTTACTTTATGTTTACATACAATACTTAAACAATGTAAAAGATAAGAAAAATATGTGTGTACATATAATGTATAAAAGCTAAATTATTTTGGAGGGATAATTATTGAAGATGAAAAGATGTGAAACTCAATCTATCCATTACTCAATCTATCATTACTGTCTCAGGTTAGCAGCTCTAATAAACTACAGGCAAGAGTAGAGAGTCGGGCAGTTTGTTTTGTTTATTTTGTAACAACAAAATATAAAAACATTTTGTTTTAATTTCATAAAATATTACAAGTAAACACCTGGATGGAATAAGAATGGTGATTATTTTTTAAAAATAAACGCTAAGTTATGTCACGGTATCTATACCAGAACATAGAACAGACTTCTTTTGTCAGCAAAGATGGAGTAACAGAGACTAGACTTACTGTCCCACTTGATACAACTAAAAAAAGGACAAAAATAAGAAACAATGATTTTCAGACAGAGGACCTCAGGTAGCATAGGAGTTATCCCTGAGAGAGGAGAAATGAACAAGGTGTTCCCTGAAATTGTCCCCAACATACTGTCTGCAGAGAGTTTCCATAAGGAGTGGAAACCCAAGAAGAGACTGGTTGTCTTCTTGAGTTGAGAAGTCGGAGTTAGTATTGAGGGAGGCCAAATGGGATGCAGTTGGCCAAAAGGAGTGTAGGAAAGGAGAGGGCTATGCAGAGAAAGAGCGCTGGATGTCTACAGAGGGGTGCCCCCAGGTTCTTCATCTGAGAATTGATAAGCTGGCTTGGTCTTCAGACTGGCTAACTCTAAAATCTACCTCTTCTTACCTACTATGCTGTATACCATGCCTCTCCCCAGAAAGACAAGGACATAGCCAATCTCTTTCATCTGCACTTAGGTAAACTAACCTCTCTTTATGCTCCTGTGGAGTTAGCATCACTATGAATAATTTCATTTGATTATTATTTTAGATTTTAAACTTGCTAGTTTTCCGAGGAAACTTCCAGTAGTCTGGTAGCCATCACAGGGTTTCTGGAAACATGAATATTAGACCTAGTCTTTTTCATCTCTGTTGCAGAGATAATAGAATATAAACAGAATGTGTGAGTACACCCATATATGCAAAACCAGTCATTTTCCTCACCAGATAAAATTCCTCAAATACAACAGTAAAAAACATTAACATAGAAACACAATTATTATTACTTTACTCCTGAGTAGTACAAAAATAAAGGGCATTTACTCTGTATATTCACTATTAATCTCTTGTAAATGCAGGGTAAAGTCAATAATTTTTTCTTTTAATTTTAATGACAATTATATCAAATAATCTTTTTAAAAAAAGATATTTTAGAAAGAACAATAAACTGAGATTTGAAAAACTTGGCTTCTACTAACAGTTTTGCCAATTTCTGTCATCTGAGTAAGTCATTATTCCTCTTGTTTCAATTTCTTCATTTGTAAAATAAGCAGCTAGAAAAATCTCCAAGATTCCTTCCAGCTTTACAATCCTGTGATTTTTAAACTATCAGAAAAAAAAAAAAATTCCCAGGGACACATTTAACTACCTCGTATGGACTGAGAATTTTCAATGTTTAAATACTTTCACTGAACAGTTTATTCAATTTTTAATCATTTTCCTATTTTTGGTCCTTTCTTTCAAATAGTATTATTCGTGTTAGATTTACACGAAGTATTATAAGAAAAAAAGGATATCTACAACCCTCCAAACTCAGATATTGACCTTAATTGAAGAAAATAAGGTTGACATCATGTAGGACATTTTACAAACTTGCGATTCATTTTTAGTCTTTTTCACAACTTCTGAATTGTCTGATTTTCTGGAAACCACAGGAGTCAATTTTGTAAACATAGGAAGGAAGACTTTTATTATGATTAGGTAGTCAAATTTTCCCCAGGGGGTAATCGCAGAAGAAATCTATTCTTGTGAAATTATAAGTTCAAAGAGATCTGGATAATTTTCTGATAAACATCCTCTATATTTCATGTTTTAATCATGATGCAGCTTCTATATTTTGGTAATTATTCAGACAATTCCTAATGACAGAATCATAGGTTTGTATCATCCAAAGATAAATAAAAGGTTCTGCAGATTAGCCCATTCACCCCCCCATCAGGAAAATATTCAGATTTGTTCCGCCAGTTTAAAATATATGCAGCCATCAAGGTTTGCTTCATAAACTCTTCCATTTTATTTAAGTCATGAAGATGCCAGCTTTGAGGTTTAAAGCACTCAGCAATAGTCCGTTCACCACCCAATCATTTTTATGTGAATTATAATGTAATCTCTTAGAATCTAGGCCATCATATTCATCTCAACCACTTTAAACACCTTGAACCTGAGTCTAAATTGTAAAACTAAGAGATATTCACTTGCAGTGAAAATGTCCTCTCAATAAATAATAAATTCATTTTACTTTGTGGAATATTTTTAGGATTTTTTTAATGTATGCTTTTTTTTTTTTAAAAAAAGAGATTCCTACTATAGTCTCATTGTTGCTCCTTTTCATCTTTCGTTGATTAGCTGTCTCTTCCCTGCAATATCTTCCCATTACAATTTCCTTCTTAAAGTATCAATATAAGAAGGTATACACAGAGGAAAAGAATAAGCCAATCTGTGTCTTGGGGCCCACAGTCTTTTCACCCATCGTATCTGGGAGAAAACCACCCTTCAGGACAAAGTTAGTAACCTGGAGTGGGACTTCAGCAGCTTTCTTCTCCCTTCCCCTGACGAGCCTGCTCTTGTCGTCACTGCTGTGCTGGACAAAGGCAAGCAGAGCTCACTTCTGGGCCTGAGGTTGGAAGGAACCCCGGCAAATTTCTAGAAGGCTAGGAGGGATATATTGTTGACATTCTGAGGGAGACTATTAGAGAGAGCCATACTGTAAACGGTGACTAAGTATTTAGTTTAGCCTGCATATATCCATCTCCCATCATCATCGGAAAGGACCAATTGCTAGAAAAAAGCATCATAGGAAAGCAGAGGGTCAGTGAAAATGAGGAGAACCCTCAATGAGGTGGATTGACACAATAACCACAACAATGGACTAAAACATATCAACTATCATGAAGATGGCACAGGATCAGGCAACACTTATTTTTATTATACAGATTTGCTGTGAGTCAGAGTCTATTCAGCTGCAGCTAACAACAACATATCCATCTAGCCAGTAGTGTTGCTTAAAAGTGAGGATGTGAGAGAAATACATAGTACCGCTTAGTGGGTAAGAATGTGAATTCTGAGGTCCAACAGGTCTAGTTTCAAATGACAGCTGTGCCACTTTCTGGCTTTCTAATTTTAGGCAAGGCACTAAATATCTGTTAGCCTTGGTGTCTCATTTGTAAAATGTGTGTAACAATTATATCTACTTCATTGGGCACTTGTAAGGGGTAAATGAAATAATGTATATATCTTTAGCATAATATTTAGCATATACTTAGTTCTCAGTAAATGGTAGCTATTTTTACTATCATTATTATTAAATATGTGTTGAATTATATTTTAATAACTGTTTTTTAAATCATTTTTATAGAAATTCTATTCCATATTCCAAATAACAAACTTACAAATGAGCTATTGATGTCAAGTTTATAAATTAGTTATAGATTATTTGTGGTATTTTCACACAGATTTTCTTAATATTCTGATAGAATATCAACCCATAATTGAAAATAATGTAGAAATCCATATATACATATGTCCCTTCAACCACACACATGTCTTCCTCTAGGGTGAATGAGTGGTACAGAGAATATAAAACAGAAGCTCCATTTTAGGACGATCCAATTACATTAAAGAGCAAGGCATTAAGAATGGATAAAAAAGAAATACTTCTCTGCAGAAAGTCGAATTAGCCATGGAACTAGTTCCCAAAGGGAATTATTGAAGCAAATAGCTTAGTATGATTCCAAAAAGGATTAGGCATAATGAGGCAACATTTTGAAAGCAGTTTGCAAATTTATGTGTACAGATTTTGAAGGGAAAATGGGATTTGCCCATGGAAGTGTGCACTCTAGAATGCAGAGAAATCAGAGATGAAAAATTATGAGTCCATCTCAAAAGCTAAGTCAATTTTGCTTTTGGAAATTGGCTTCAATTAGTTAAATATTCTAAGTTGGGCACTGAAAACAGGCTAAAACACGTATAGACAGAAACTGAAAATTTTCATTGCTTTGTAATCAAAGAATCAGAAACTTCAAATAACTCGATTGAATTCTAATCTTTCTATTTTAAGGGAAAAGATTAAAAATGGTAAATAAGCTAGTGGAAGGTATTGCACACCAAGGAACATTCCAGTCCAAGAAGATTCAGCCCAGTGCCAAGGATCTTCTGCAGGACAGCAAGCTACATAGCCATGACTGGTAACCATGGCAATGGTAGGAATAGCGGCATTTGGGGGGCTTAATATGTATTGGCCATGTTTGTTATGTACTTTACATACATGGTCTTATTAATCTTTAAAACTTTAAGAGGAGGATATCAGTCATTTTTTTAAACTGTATCAAGAAGATGAAAATTAAGGAAGTGAAATTATCCATTGTCACACAGCTAGTAGAGAAAAAGTCAGAATAAAATCCAGAGTGGTCTGATCTCAAAGCCTATGCATTTTATGACTCCAGAGCTCTATACGAGAAATCATCAAAGAAAGATTATCTTTTACTATAGTTTTATTGTTATTTCCCTTTATATAATTTTTAAGAAAACATGGATTTTATTATGGATAATAAATTAATATACAAATTTTCTAAGTAAATGTGAGTTTAATATGTAATGATCACAAAAAATCTTATCATCTGTATACCTTAATATACAATTTGCTTTGGAATCTGTACCTCAACCTCATGAGCACATTGCCCATTCTTTGCAAGTATGTAATTCCATGTTTCCCAGCACTGGCAGATCAATAAGGGTCAAAGAAATAACCTGTAAGTATAGATTTGTGATTCTTTGCCCTGGTAATTTCCTTCTTTGTTATTATTATTAAATTTTCAGAAGGAAAATAAAATATTCTTTACTAATGTTGTCTTCTTTTACATCTCATTGTGATGTTTTCAGCTACACAAAGTTATTCAATGAAAATTCGTTGTAGTAACGACAATGGTAACTGTCTCTCACCAGGCCCTCGCTATGTACCAGTTGTTTTATGTACACAGGCTCAGATCCTCGTAACAACCTTAAGGATATATTTTAATATACACAATTTATAAATGTGGAAATATTTAAAGCTGAGTAATTTGCCTACGTACATACAGCCAGGGTGAAAATCAAACCAAGTTTGTGGGACTTCAAAGCCAAATGTCTGCCATTATTCCAAACTGCTCCTTATGTACCAATTACAGTTGGCTTTCTGCTTCTGAACTGACAGATTTAAATAGCCATATTCATTTAAACATAAAAACTAATAGGAATATTTAAAGGCAAAAGTATAAGCTTTACAAAACCCAATTAATGTGATTATCATCATTAATGATAATAATATTTACATAATATTTCATGATCTCAAAGTGAGTTCACTTCCTGTTTTTCTATTATTTCAACAATAACCATAAGGCAGGTAACACCACCACTATTTTACAATGAGGTCCAAAAAAAAACTTAACAATTCATATATGATCATATTGAATTACTCAAGAAGCAAAACTCAGGCATAAACTTGAGTATTTAGTTCTCATTTAATGATTGAAATAACTCTGTTTTGTAACTTTGGTTAATTTCACAACATTAGTGAACAGTTTCTAGCTTCAGCTCTGCTATTTTATAAGCATATGAACATAGGCAAATTGTTTTATCTCTCTGGGACTGTTTCCTCATCTGTAAATTGAAATTAAACATAAGTATGAAATAGGGCTGTTTTGAGGACTAATTGAAAAATATTCTTGGGATGGTTTTGGCAATACATCGATATTTTTGATAGTCTCTCTGATCTTAAATTTAGAATAAACTTTTTGTTGTTGTTGGGGGGGATAGAAAACAAAGAAAGGAATAAAAATGTTCTACAATTTAGACAAATATAAGGTGCAAGATAGAGGTAGAGATAGAGAGAGAAAGATAGAGATATATAGCTGCTGTATAGCTATAGCAGGAGCCCTGGTTGCACAGTGGTTAAAGGTCTCTGCTACTAACCAAAAGGTCGTCAGTTTGAACCCACCAGTCACTACGTGGAAGAAAGATGTGGCAGTCTGCTTCTGTAAAGATTTACAGCCTTGGAAACCCTATCCTACTCTGTCCTATAGGGTCACTATGAGTCAGAATTGACTTGATGGCACGGGGTTTGACTTTGGTTCATAGCTATAGAGTATAGCTATAGTTATAAAGAAAGATATATACTAAAGTTGTGAAAGTCAGAACCTGTGTAAGGTGGAAACTTGTCAGAGAAGGAAAACTCAAATATTTTCCACTAATAGAGAGTGATAGAAAAGTGGTAAGACTGCAACCTGTCAAAGGCTAAAAACTTGCAAGACCCGGCAAAACAAGAGTCCTATCACATGCCGGCTCTCACAGGTTTCACCATGTGTATGTATATATATTATATACACTAATTATTACACTAATTATTCCTTAAATCTTATAATCTTTACGTTATTTCATTTGTTTTTAAATCTCCTGTCTAGCTTTCATTTATTTTGAAAAATTGAAATAATTTCCTTTCTAGTTGTTACGTTAGAAACACAATATGTTGTGTCAGGAGCAATGCGCTTTATTTAGAATTGACCAAGAGTCAAGCTTCCGGACTCAGAATGCAGTGTAACAGTTTTTCAGATGGTGCTTACACCACATCTTCTATGGCTACATATTTACTCTATTGTGCTGACAAGAGTGGAAAATAGATTTTAATTGTAGAGTTTAATAGATATGACATTGCGGTTACATGGAAAGTAGATTTATACAGTAACTAAAGTCTTGTCCGTCTGATACATCATCCAGCAGGAATCCAGCCCACAACCACAGATTATCCTGCCGTTTCTTCTTGCATTTTCACTAATCTTTGTCCCAGATACAGCATGCATCATGGCATGCTCAGCAAGCAAAACCATGACATGTCACTTTACTGTGTAAAAACTCTCAGGATCTCCCCATTTCCTACAGAAACAAAATGTCTAAATACCGTATCACAACAAGTAACGCCCCTGACAATCTGGCTGTAAATTATCCCCTTCTCCCACTATTACCAGTTATACAACTCATTTTAAGGCCAAACTTGAATGTTGGTATTGCCAGAGCTTGCCCAGGGTTTAAGGCTCCCTGGTGGTAGAGAGGTTAAGCACTTGGCTGCTTAACTGAAAGGTAGATGGTTCAAAACTACCAGCTGCTCTGTGGAAGAACAATGTGGCAGTCTGCTTCTGTAAAGGTCTGTGACCTCAGAAACCCTATGGAGCAGTTCTACTCTGTCCCATAGGGTTACTATGAGTCAGAATCAACTCAACGGTAATTGCTTTTAACGGACTCAGGGTTTGCTCTTCTTTACTTATAGTTCCTCCCTGCTTGCATATTAAAATTCTCTTTAATCTTCAAGGCAGAGATCAAATGTCACTTTGACCAAGTCCTGTGATTAGGAATTTCTACCTTCTCGAATACCAGTACTTGATTTGTGATATTTATCTCATTAGCCCTTGAACTGCAGTTATATATGAGTAGCCTTATATTCTGTTCTAGATTGTTTCATGGAAGCTGAACTTTATCTATCTCTGCAGCTTCCTCAATGTTAAATACAGCGTCTGACCCATGGCAATTATTTAATAACTGTTGAATCATTAGTTACTTATGTAGACCATAAGGAAAGAAGAATCCCTAGGATAGCAACGTGGCTACAACTACCTCCTTGGTAGACCAACCACCAGTTTCCTTTATAAAAGAGTAAGAAAAAACAAGAAGCTTTTGTTCTTTATGTTCCTTAAATTTGTTCAGGTGCTTGAACACAAATGCTTTTTCCACCAGTGGCATGATATATTCCAGAAGCCAGAGTAGCATTAGCTGGTTGCAGAGGAGTTGTTTTTCCTAACCCCCTTTTCCTGTCTCCCCATGCATGCTTCATGCTTGTTCAACAAGATTTTTATCAACAACTTATGGACTGCAGTAGGTTTGAAGTTGAATCGCATTCACCTCCTCCTCTCCCCTTTTTTTCCTGTTCTCTCTCTTACTCAAGCAGGTTCAGTGGAAGACATGCTGCTTATACTTGTAAGGGTAGAGATACATCACTATTGAAACAAACACTAGAGGAAACAGCAAAGGCACAGAGACTGTGCCCCACGTTATTGCTATTGTGTCATTTGGAAGGAAATCTGGAGCTTCTAGGTGACAAAGTATAATTTGGCTTTGAGTAATTTTTGTTTGTTTAAGCTCCATATGGTTGCCTACCTTTGAATTGTGAATTTCTCAGAAATGTTTGAGACATTTGTAGTTAAATGATTAGTTATAGGGGGAAGTGGTATGCTGGCAAAAAAAAAAAAAAAAAGGCAGGATGTGTACGAGGAGACCAGACAATCTTGTTTCCTCTGTCATTAACCTCTCTGAACCATTGGACTATTAAACAAGGGACTTTACTTAGATTATCTCCAATGCCCTTCCCTTACACTATGCAGACTCTAACTCAATAACATACAAAGAATATGCACCAGGAATGATACTTGGTGTTTTATACATAGGTTGAAATGATGTGTTTCTCCAAATGCAAGATACATTTTTCATGCTGCATTAACTAATGAAGATAAATAATAATGACAGCAATTTCCTGACTAGTCAATGGTAGTTGGAAAATGATATTTTTCAGCTTTGTTTTGATTACAGCTGTCCTCAGTAACTCAAATTAAAAATCACAATTTCTATGAATTCTCTCCATTTATTGGTATACACTGGGGTCAGTGTTTTCTGCATGAATCAGTTCAAGGCATATGTGTTTTTCATAAAATAGGATGCATTTTTTAAAAAGAATAAATAATAAAAGACTTTTTCTTCATTTGTGTTAAGATATTACTTGTCTTTTCAATAAAATATTGAAAATAGAACATACACATTCAATCTGCTGTTAATAAGCCATATTGAAAACTGTATTTAGTATATAATCTGACCTCAAAAGACACTGGTATGCTTATAAAAATCTGATAGTTTATTTTATTAAAGGGAAGCATATTTAAAATACGTTAACATATTTCCTCAAACATCGTTTTTTGAGACTCAAGTAAGAAGAATTTACCAATAGAGATTAGACATGTCATATCCATCTATAAGAAGCATCACACTAGGTTTTATTAAATTTCCTCTGAGAAATTAAACTCACCATGTGTACATTCAATATCTTTAAAGAGAATCATACGAATGGATGCCTGTCTCTGAAATAGCTGCTCTTCAAAGCTTTTTAAGTCAGGATAAATATATCACTAACAGGGCAGTATTTTAACTTCTAAATATATTTTGGAAATATTATTTTACAATTAAGGTAACTTTTATTAAAATTCTCAGTTTAAATTAGTCTCTGCCATATATTCTAGAGGAAACCCTGGTGGCATAGTGATTAAGAGCTATGGCTGCTAACCAAAAGGTCAGCAGTATGAATCTACCAGGCGTTCCTTGGAAACCATATGGGGCAGTTCTACTCTGTTCTATAGGGTCACTATGAGTTGAAATCGACTCAAGGGCAATGGGTATTTACATATTCTAGAATAAAATTATTCATAACTTTAATCTGTTAATATCTGACTTTATATAATTATCACTGTGAAAAAAATTATAAATATATATTTTCTTCATTGTCTTGAAAATAGTTCATACTCTTAAATGTTTTCCAGAAGGAATACCTCTAATGAACAAATTAAAAAATCAAAAGTAAACCCACTGCCTTCGAGTCCATCCCAACAAATAGTGACCCCATAGGGTTTCCGAGGCTGTGAATTTCTAAGGAAGCAGATTGTCACATCTTTCTCTGAAGGAGCTGCTGGTGGTTTCCAACCGCCAACCTTTCGGTTAGGAGTCGATCACTTTAACCACCGCATCACGAGGGCTCCAATAAACTAAGTAGAACAAGTATAATGCTTATTACTGAAAGTTTTTGCTATTGTTAGGTGCTCTCGAGGTGGTTCCAAATCATACCGACCCTATGGACAACAGAAAGAAACAGTGCCGGACCTGTGCCATCCTCACAATCACTGCTATGTTTGAGGCCATTGTTGCAGCCACTGTATCAATCCATCTCATTGAGCATTCTCCTCTTTTTCACTGACCCTCTACATTACCAAGCATGACGTCCTTCTCCAGGACTGGTCCCTCCTGACAACATGTCCAAAGAACATGAGATGAAATCTTGCCATCCTTGCTTCTAAGAAGCATTCTGGCTGTACTTCTTCCAAGACAGATTTGTTGTTCTTCAGGCATTTAGTGGTATATTCAATATTCTTCGTCAACACCATATTTCAAAGGCATCGGTTATTCTTTGGTCTTCCTCATTCATTGTCCAGTTTTCACATGCTTATGAGGTGATGGAAAGTACCATGGTTTGGGGCAGGTGCACTTTAGTCCTCAAAGTGACATCTTTGCTTTTTAACACTTTAAAGAGGTCTTTTGTAGCAGATCTGCCTAAGGCAATACATCATCTGATTTCTTGACTGCTGCTTCTATGGGTGTTGATTGTGGATCCAAGTAAAATGAAATCCTTGACGACTTCAATATATTCTCCACTTATCATGATGTTGCTTATTGGTCCAGTTGTGAGGATTTTTGTTTTCTTTATATTGAGGTGTAATCCATACTGAAGGCTGTAGTCTTTGATCTTCATCGGTAAGTACTTCGTGCCCTCTCCGCTTTCAGCAAGCAAGGTTGTGTCATCTGCATATTGCAGGTTGTTAATAAGCCTTCCGTCAATCCTGATGCCACATTCTTCTTCATATAGGCCAGTTTCTCAGATTACTTGCTCAGCATGCAGATTGAATATGTGTGGTGAAAGGATACACCATTCATGCACACCTTTCCTGATTTTAAACCACTTAGTTTCCCCTTGTTCTGTTTGAATGGCTGCTTCTTGGTCTATGTACAAGTTTCACATGAGCACAATTAAGCGTTCTGGAATTCCCATTCTTCCCAATGATCTCAATAATTTGTTATGACCCACACAGTCGAATGCCTTTGTATAGTCAATAAAACACAGGTAAACATCTTTCAGGTATTCTCTGCTTTCAGCCAAGATCCATCTGATATCAGCAGTGATATCCTTCCTTCCAAGACCACTTCTGAATCCAGCCTGTACCTCTGGTCATTCCCTGTAGATGTACTACTGCAACCACTTCTGAATTATCTGCAACAAAATTTTACTTCCATAATACATTAGTGATATTGTTCGATAATTCCCACGTTCCATAGGATCATCTTTCTTTGGAATGGGCACAAATATAGATCTCTACCAGTTGATTAGCAAGGTATCTTTCTTCCAAATTTCTGGAAATAGATGAATAGATGAATGAGCACTTCCATGTGTTTGTGGAAATATCTCAATTCATATTCTTTCAATTCCTGGAGCCTTATTTTTCATCTTCAGTGCAAGTTAGACATCTTCCTTCAATACCATCTGTTCTTCATCATATGATACCTCCTGAAATGGCTGAACGCCTACCAATTCTTTTTGGTACAGTGACTCTGTGTATTCCCTCCATCTTCTTTTGATGTTTCCTGCGTCGTTTAATATTTTCCCTGTAGAATTCTTCAATATTGCAACTTGAGGCTTGAATTTTTCTTCAGTTCTTTCAGCTTGAGAAATGCTGAGCATGTTCTTCCCATTTGGATTTCTAACTCCCGGTCTTTGCACATGTCATTATAATACTTCACTTTCTCATCTTAAGCCTCCCTTTGAAATCTTCTGTTCAGCTCTTTGACTTCATCATTTCTTCCATTTGCTTTAGCTACTCAACGTTCAACAGCAAGTTCTAGAGTCTCTTCTGACATCCATTTTGGTCTTTTCTGTCTTTTCTGTCTTTTTAATGACCTCTTGCTTTCTTCATGTATGATGCCTTGACGTCATTCCACAACTCGTCTGATCTTCACTCATTAGTGTTCAATGCAGCAAATCTATTCTTGAGATGGTCTCTAAATTCAAGTGGGATAGACTCAAGGTTGTACTTTGACTCTTGTAGACTTGTTTTAATTTTCTTCCACTTCAACTTGAACTTGCATATGAGTAACTAATGGTCTGTTCCCCACTTGGACCTGGCTTCATTCTGGCTGATGATACTGAGCTTCTCCATCATCTCCTTCTACAGATGTAGTCGATTTGATTCTTGTGTATTCCATCTGGTGAGGTCCACGTGTTCAGTCACCTTTATGTTGTTAAAAAAAAAAGTATTTGCAATGAGTAAGCATTTGTCTTGCAAAATTCTATGTGATCTCCAGCATCCTTTCTATCACCAAGGCCATATTTTCCAACTACTGATTCTTCTTCTTTGTTTCTAACTTTTGCATTTCAGTCACCAGTAATTATCAATGCATCTTGATTGCATGTTTGATTAATTACAGACTGCAGAAGTTGGTAAAAATCTTCAGTTTCCTCATCTTTGGCATTAGTGGTTGGTGCATAAATTTGAATAATAGTTGTATTAACTGGTCTTCCTTGTAGTTGTATGGATATTATTCTATCACTGACAACATCGTACTTCAGGATAGATCCTGAAATGTTTTTTTGAGGATGAATGCGATCACATTCTTCTTCAATTTGTTATTCCTGGCATAGTAGACCATGTAATTGTCTGATTCAAAATAACCAATATCAGTCCATTTCAGCTCACTAATGCCTTGGATATCAATGTTTATGTGTTGTTTTTCTTTTTTGAGGGTTTACAATTTGCCTAGATTCATACTTGGTACATTCCATGTTTCGATGATTAATGGATGTTTGCAGCTGTTTCTTCTCATTTTGAATTGCACCACGTCAGAAAATGAAAGTCCCGAAAGCTTTACTCCATCCATCCCATTAAGGTCAACTCTACTTTGAGAAGGCAACTCTTTCCCGGTGGTCTTTTAAGTGCCTTCCCACCTGAGGGGCTCATCTTCTGGCACCATGTTAGACAATGTTTGGCTGCTACTTGTAAGGTTTTCACAGGCTAATTGTTTTGGGAAGTAGACCGCCAGGTCCTTCTTCCTAATCTTTCTTAGTCTGAAAGCTCCATGAAACCTGTCCATCATGGATGACCCCGCTGGTATTTGAAATACCAATAGCATAGCTTCCAGCATCACAGCAACACACGGGCCACCACAATAGGACAAACTGGCAAATGAGCGGTGGCTGAAAGTTGTTTATAGCCTTGAATTAACTACTTTAAGAAACTGGAAAGACATGAAACTTTATTTTGTAAGACAGAGTTTTTCAAGACCAGAAAACAAAAAAAATGGTTTATTCAAATGTCCAGAGATCTCAAATCCAAGCAGTATCTTTAAACATCTTTGATGCATTTGGCTGATCTTGTATATTTCAGCATGAAAGGTGCAGAAGTTGATGAGAGGAATAAGGTCTAAATACCTAAACATATAGTACTCAAAAGAGAAAGACAGCATACTATTAAGCTTTAAAAGGAGAATGAACTTCAACTTTATCATTTCTTTGAAAGATATTCTCAAAATAGTATGGGGGCATTTGTTTCCTGGTGAAACGGAAGGATTGTTGAGTGGTAAATCTTCTTTAGCCATTACCTTGTGTGGCCTTCTCCTTTCTGTCTTACCAAAGTTCTCTATTTCTGAATCTCCTTATTTGAAAAACAGTATTAACAAAGCTAAAACTTCCTTTCCTAAAATGTCTATGGATTTTGAATGACCATTAATATGGATAAATCAGTTTTAAATTAAAAAAAAAAATATAAACACTCCAATTAAAAAATGTTTAAGGATATTTGCTAGTAACTCACATACACACACACACACACACACACACACACACACACACGCACACCTTAAAATAACCAACATGATTTTGAAAAGATATTCTACACATAATTAAGGAAATGCACATCAAAAAATGTGATACCAGCTTTCATCTCTCAGTTTGGAAAAAATAGAATATTTAATGCAGCCAGTATTGATGAGCATGAATGGAAATGAGAACTTTCATACATTTTTGTACTTCAGTTATGTTAATTATACAAGCAATTTGATATATCTTACTATTTTATGTGACTAAGAGCATAATTCTACTTTTTTAATGACTAGAAGTTTATAACTCCTAACATGATATTAATGAAACTCTATTTGGTGACAAATTCTTAATATCATAAACCTCAGTTTTAGAGTTGTTCTATGGAAGAGTAATTTCATTTGCCAATTCATTTCATAATTTGATTTTCTGGAATATATCAAACTAAAAAGAGGGTGTTAGTGGACCCAGTAATAATAATAGTATTTATAAAGGTATTATGGGCCAAGTATTCTTCTTAGTATTTGATGCCTATTGGAGCCCTGGTGGTGCAGTGGTTAAGAGCTATGGCTGCTAACCAAAAGGTCGTCATTTTGAATCCACCAGCCACTCCTTGGAAACCCTATGGGGCAATTCTACTCTGTCCTGTAGGGACACTATGAGTCAGAAAAGGCTCAACAGCAATGGGTTATTGAGTTTTATCATCTCTATTTTATAAATGAGGAAATTGAGTCACCAAGAGTTTTGATAACTAGACAAAGTTCACACAGTTAGTAGATGGCACAATGCAAATTTGAGTTCAGGCCATTTGGCTCCAGAGTCCACACTCTTAACCACTACACAAGATGTCTTCATTAAAATCCCAAACAGCAAAGAATTCTCATGATACAAGGAGTATGTGGTCATTATACAATTATACAGGAGCCCCAGGGTGGCACATATGGTTAAGTACTCCACTACTAGCTGAAAGGTTAGTGGTTTGAACCCACTCAGAGGGCACCTTGGGAGACAGGCCAGGCAATCTATTTCCGAAAGATCACAGCCTTGAAAACACTATGGAGTACAGTTCTACTCTGACACGCACGGGGTCACCATCAGTTGGAATTGACTAGACAACAACTAACAATAACAACAACATACCCAATCACACAATGTTCTAAGTTGGCTAAAATGTGTCATTTTATATTGATCAATCACTTGATCAAAGAGAGGGAAAGTGTGCTAACTCGTATTATGCCACCGTGTTTTAGGAGAGGAATCAGTTTTTTCCACAGCATCATCTTACGTATCCACCAACATTTTTTTCTACATATTAAAAGCAACATACTATGCTAGGTCAGAGGGTGCAATAAATGAACACCTATTACTTCCTTGTTCTTAGGACCAGCACCATTGGCATCACCTGGGAACTTGTTACTAATGCATAATCTCATACTACACCAGAACAACTAAACCAGAATTTATTTTCCAACAAGCTCTCTAGTGTTGGAAGACAACTCTCCATGTGTATCTCAGATTTCTTCATGTCTTCTAAGCAGATGCATTGACAACTTTTATTTTGAACTACATTTTCAGGAATACTTGCAAAGCCAACAGTGTTGGGAGACAGAAGTGGTAACTCCCTCTGGATAAGAGGGCAGTTTTGTTTGTTATCAAAGTCAGTAAAGATAATGTTTACCTCTAGAACAAAGGCTGAGTAGATTTGCAGCATCCATGGGGGCCAGTCTGCATTGCCCCCATGAGTAATAAAGTCCTTTCTGTCTGGTCCATGAATCTCATGTCTTCTGCTGGCATGTGTGAAAATCTGGCAGGCTAACTTTTAGCTTGCTGGTAAGGTAAAATCTTAGATTCTTCACAGTTATTGATACCAGGTGATTTATTCAAATTTGAAGGAAGAATTTTAAAAGATATTATTGACATTTGGCTTATATTATACTTAGTACACTCTTTAAAGTTACTAAGAATGACCAATTTTCCAAATTTCTTCTTCAATAGTTTCAAATAAATGAGTTATTCCTCTCTGTATTACATAGGAGATCTTTTCCCCCTAGGTCTGCAGGCCACAGCCAAGAGACCTCAGAAGGTAGCCCAATGCAAGAGAAGTTGAGAGACCAGAACTTTACTCAAGGATACTCTACAAGGGATGTCTACATGGGAGGGAGGTTAGAATATTCACTTCTGATTCTTCTTTTAGGTCAAAGACCTTGCAATTCTCCTAAGGCCCTTTTCTTTCTCTAGCTTTCATACAGATTTGATTCTTAGATTAAAAAAAAGAAAAAGAAGAAGAAGAAGTGGAAGAAAACTAAGAGAAGAAGGAGGAGGAGAGGGAGAAGAAAGAAAAATGGAAAGAATTATCTGAAGGTCTGTGTATCAAGTGACTGAAGTCAACCTGATAAATCTAACAGTTTGTAGATGAATTCTTCATCTACCTCAAAAGGTAATCGGGAGTTAAATATATGCTCACCCAGAAAGCCAGCTGAAATTTAATGCTGCTAAAATTCAAAAGTACAGTCTTAAATATTATATATATACTATTTTTTCTTTTCGCATCCCTGGGTGGCTAAAATTTTAGTATTCAAGGTGGTTAAGAGTAGTCTTCGAAATGCAAACCAGGTGTATTCCAATTATAACCAGTGTGGCCACCTGCCCTTATTCTGCTTCCCTTAACTGGGCCAAACAATCCCCACCTGCCTACCCAGCCCTAACTCAGACTCCAAGACAGTTTCTGTTTCTAACCAAGGGGAACCAAGGTCAGGATCTCAAGATACTCTGTAGCAGCTCGGCTGCAGCACTATGCTAGTTTTTAGCCTACTTTGTATAGCCAATCTCCTACTTCAAAAACAAGGCCAAGAAACTCCTTCTCAACTATATTTCCTCTGCTTAAATTTCCAATCAAATCTCCTCTTAACAGGGACTGACACTTTGTCTTATTCCTGTGGGGTCTTCCATACCCACTATCTTATCCACTGGTGGCAGCTCTCTCTCCATGCTCAGTTACCCTGACTGACTCCTGCCTGCTAGGTTCACCTGGTAAAGTTTCCAAACGTATTATGTACACGTTTATGTATTTTCAAGCCCAGGATTAAGCTGTACTTAAATTTCAACTTCGTTTATTATTCTTTTTCTATTCACTGCATCAGAAAATAATCTTAGCAAGTTTTCAGTGAATTCAGTTACTAAATATTTAAACTCAATCAGTTCAAGTTTTTTTCCTCCCTGCCTTCTCCCTAAGACAATACAGGCAGTCCCTGGCTTACAAATGTCCAATTTACGTACAGATGTAGTCACAAAACAACCCCCATAAAGCCTATCATATGAAAAATTTGAGGTACATACGATGGTTTATAGTAACAAATGGGTGCTACTTTGCAACGTGAATCGAAACATTATTATTATTATTGTATTATTATGTTAAAGATGTTTTAGTGCATCTGAAAGTGTTTATTTTATGCATTGAAAGGTACACTATATACTGTATACTAGACAAACATTTGACTAACTGACGTTAAATACAAACCATACCTTACTGTTCTAACTTATGTACAAATTCGACTTAAAGACAACTTTAGAAATGGAACTCGTTCGTAATCAGAGACTTCCTGTATTTAAATTCTAGGGGCTTATGCAGTGACATAAGGAGCTCTGGTGGCACAACAGTAATGTTGTGCTGCTAACCAAAATTTGGTGGTCCCAACACACCCAGTGGTGATCTGCTTCCCTGAAGATTACAGCCAAGAAAACCCTAAGAGGCAGTCTACTCTGTCACATGGGGTCACTATGAGCTACAACCAACACAACCATACCAAAAAACAACAATAGCATGCAGTGACCTGAATTGTGTGGAAGAGGATTTGGGGGCAAGCGAAAATCTTCTGACTGTGCTATTTTACAAGGTCGTTGACAGGATTAAATGAGATAAATTTCCTGAAGTTTGATAGATGCTCCATAAATAGAAATTTATTATATTTTTCTTTAGTTATTTTTTCATACTTAGAGCAAATCCTCCCTTTTTAGTATCTTTTCCATACTCCTGATTCTACATATAAAATGATTAATTCCAACATTACTTTCCACCTCACGATGAATCTGTTGACATGCCTTTTGACAAAAACAAAAGGGCCCATACTTATTCCTCCTGAGAAGAGGAACTCCCCTGAGTAGGAAGATCAAAAGAAGCCTCACTTCCATTCGTGCACAACTGCAGATTGGGCAGGGTCACCAAGTTAGAGGTAACCACTGGCAGGTTACGCCTCCCTTGTGTTTCTGCTCCCTCCCCTCCTGCTTGCTGCCTGGATCATAGAGTCAAGATACCTCTCTGCTTCCCGACTCCTACTTAGTAACCAGACAGGATCTCTCTCCCAGGGAAGGAATTGCATTCTTCTGAGAAGGTAAGATCAAAATTCAAAATAGAAGGTGGTTCAACCAACTACATTACCCTATCCATCTTTACCTGTAAAAATTATGATATATTTGTACCCTGATAGGGCTGCTTGTTCTATTCGGGAGGCATAATTCATTATCCCCCCACATCTTCTACATCATCATGGGCTCGTCATCATTGTTATTATCATTAATAGCACATCCTCATTATCCAGAAAGTGAATTACTCACTAAAAAATTAGAAGGGAAATCAGAAAAAGGAAAGAGTATAACTGTGAGAAACACAAAAGCTTATTTTGTGTGTGTGTGCTAAAAATGCTGAGGGATGCCTCTGGTGAGAAGATGAAGCACATTTTCTAATTCTCTGAAGTGACAAGGGTCTATGATAAGTCAGGCCGTTCTTGTCCAAAATTCCTATAAGGGAAATTTATAGCCTGACTAGTTTACCCTGAGAACAGATTTCAGATAAACTCCCAGGAACAGAGACAAAGAGAAGAAAGAAAACGATGGGAAAATGATTTGAGAGCCTCACAGAATGAAGCTATTAATTCAGTGGTGTAGGGCTAACTACGAAGTTTCAATAGAAAGCCAGGGGTGGGCCTGGGGCACACAAGGGAGAAAAATCCCACCCTCCAGCTACCAGAAAGGTGATAATGTTGGCCATTCTACTTGGGAGTAGAGGGAATAAGTTAGGAAGACTAATAGATAAAGAAGAACAGTAACAAGGATGTAAGGGATTGGGGAAAGAGGACTGGACTGAGAATCCAGAGATCTGAAACTTAGACTTATCTTTGATGTTCATGAGCTCCATCTGTGTGCAAATCACCATTGCTTCATCTCTAAAATGTAAGGAGATGGACTAGACTATAACTCAGTGTTTGTTTCAGTTCTGGCATTCTATAATTCCATGAAGCAGTTGGTAATTTTAAGTTTAAGTCGTTACCTTTAGCAATAGGGTGAGAGAGAGTCTTTAAATCCAAACCATTTGCCTGCGTAAAACAAAATGTGAGCTAAATGCATACTACTGTGGGTCCTAAAGTTCTCTTTCCTTGTAACAACAATGACTATGAACTTAACTTTGCATTTGTAATGTAGTCAAAAAAGAAGAAGACAGAGAAAGAGAGAGATCCCCCAATACGTCCCCCAAGCCAAATAAACGAGGAATGAAGCAGACGTGGTTTTATGAAATATTATGCACACTTTTCTTTAAAAGAAAACTTGTCTTATAAAAGGGGATCTAGAGTTCTATCTTGAGGACAATAAAAATGGGAGAGGGTGTTGGAGGCTGGAGATGCCATAATCATTAGTTAACACAAGAGTATTGGGGAAAATTTGTATGAGATGCTGAAGCAACTATGGATAATGGAATAGATTTCAGTGGTCAGAGTCAGCCAAGTTTGTTCTAAAGGTAAATTTTTGACTCTATCAGAGTCTCAGATTTTATAAAAACTTCTACCAGTTTAAACCAGAAGAGCAAAAATCTTCCACCCTAACTCAGGTTCTTCTAGAATAGCTAAGAGATGGAGCACATTTTCACTTTCTTTGAGGTGACAAGAGTCTTCAATGAGAATATCAAGAGATGCCTGTTCAGAAGTTCTGCCAGGAATATTTATAGACTGAGTAGTTTGCCCTTACAAAAAGACTTCCTGAGAGTTTCTCTGAAACAGCAGAAGAAAATTTTGATTTGACATGGCCTTACTTTCTGGACTTGCATAGGTTTATTATTAAAACAAAAGACGATTCTATAACAGAAATCAAAAGCTCTCAGTTTTAGAAGCCTAAGACTTTTGCTCCTGCTTACAAGAGCTAAGAGATGACACCTGGACATTATCTCTATGCTGTTCATTATGTAGCCATGAATGCAACTGTTTTGAAATGCAATTTTTTGTGTGGTGTCTTTTTCAGGCACATACTATTTAATTTTGCAAAAAACTGAACGAATAAAACCACAAAATGTTGCATATCTGCTTCCTTTCTGGGCATGAGATTCCAAGCCTCTGTAGCTAAAAAGCCTTTGATTGTTACTTGTTTATATGTGAATTACAAAGCTACACATTGCGATTGGAGGGGCAAGATGGCGCTCTAGGCAGAAACACCACGCCGTCCCTCCACAGCAAAGATCCGAAAAACTAAGCCTAACAGAGAATCAACAATCCTGAAACCCTAGAACACCAAATGAAGAGATAAAGAACTCAGCCAAACACCAAACGGAGTGAGAATACTAAAAGAGAACGGAGAGCGAGGAGAGACTCAGGCAGAGATTCCTTACCAGCTAACGCAGCGCGGATCCACCATCTTGGATCCCTATCGGAGACCAGCAAACGGGAGAGCAGCCTTGCAGAGCATCTGGTCGGAGACAGAACTACCGGTAAACTGCGGTGCGCGCTCTCCCACCACCCACCCCTCTCCGCCTCAGCTGGGGATCCCCTGCTTTCCGTGGCCAGGGTCCCTGGGCTGGGGGGTGCTGGTGCTTGGATTCCGTGCGCCTGGGCTGGAGGCTTTCTGGGAGCCGTTTGCTGGCACCTAGCGAACCTTTCTCTGCCGCCTCCCCCTCCTTTTGCCTGGGTGCCTGGTTCCGAGTGCTGTCTCTGCTCTCTCCTGCGGGGCTGTAGGGCTGCGTGCGGGCGTGTGGCTGTTTCTAGGTCTGGGCCCCCGCGTGGGTGGGATCCCGGGGCCTTTGTTCGTTCGCCCCTCTGCTTTCCGTGGCCGGAGTCCCTGAGCAGGGGGGCGCCGGTGCTTGGATTCTGCGCGCCCGGGCTGGAGGCTTTCTGGGAGCCATTTGCTGGCACCTAGCGAAACTTTTTCTGCCGCCTCCCCCTCCTTTTGCCTGGGTGCCTGCTTCTGAGTGCCGTCTCTGCTCTCTCCTGCGGGGCTGTAGGGCTGCGTGCGGGCGTGTGGCTGTTTCTAGGTCTGGGCTCCCGCGTGGGTGGGATCCCGGGGCCTTTGTTCGTTCGCCCCTCTGCTTTCCGTGGCCGGAGTCCCTGAGCTGGGGGGCGCCGGTGCTTGGATTCTGCGCGCCCGGGCTGGGGGCTTTCTGGGAGCCGTTTGCCGGCCGCTAGCGAGCCTTTTTCTGCCGCCTCCCCCTCCTTTTGCCTGGGTGCCTGGTTCCGAGTGCCGTCTCTGCTCTCTCCTGCCGGGCTGTAGGGCTGCGTTCGGGCGTGTGGCTGTTTCCAGGTCTGGGCTCCCGTGTGGGTGGGATCCTGGGGCCTTTGTTCGTTGGCCCCTCTGCTTCCTGTGGCCACGGTCACTTAACCCCGAGACTACCGGCTTCTTGGAATTCGCGCCCCTGAGTGGGGGCTCTCTGGGTCCCATTTGTAGGCACTGACTGCTGGTGTTGCCCCCTTTTTTTTTTTTTTTTTCTTTCTCTCAATTTTATTTTTCTTCCTTTTTTGATTAGTTTTGTCATCTTTTACCTCTTTTTCTCTTTTGTCTTTCTTCATTGCTTAATTTCTTGTCTCTCTATCTCTTCCTTCTATTTCTGATCCCTGAATTCCAGGCGATGTATGCCTCTGTACCTTCTGGCCAGGCTGAGCTGTGAAAATTGAGACCGACTCCCCCAGACCTCATAGCTGCATCGGCGGGATCCCTGGGAACTTTGCAGTTCTTTAACTTTTCTGATTTTTATTTGGTCATTCTTTCCTTTTCTTTCTCTTCCCCCTTCTGGTTTCCTCCATCCCATAGTCTCTCATCTGTACATTCCAACGACAAGCTCCCCTAGCATTCTTTTATGTTTGTACGCTATTTACTCCTCCTCCTCTCTCCTCTCTCCCATATCCAGCTTAGCTTCACACATAACCATCTTCCCGCTGCACCCTACCTACCTGCACCGTGCACTAGACATCACATCACCAAGCGGTGCAGGCACGCCCTATTGGAACCTGCCCAGCACTGACTACCGACCGTCCTGGTGGCTGCAGTGAGTGCCACAAGCAACACATCCCAGTGGCTCCTCCTCAACTAGATCTGCCCAGCTGTACCACAAGAACGAAAAAAAGAAAAAAATCTACAATCAATAAACGAGAGAAAAATCTACTGAATGCCCCGAAAACAGCAAACAATATCAAAACATTTACAAAAACAAGACAAGATGGCTCCAATAGGCGTCCAAATTAAAACACCAGATAACTCTTCTGTGGAAGAAAATGCACTAGAAGTACCTGATACGGAACTCAAATCACTAATACTTGGAATTTTCCAAGAACTGAGGCAAAAAGCTGACAAACATGAGGAAAAAATAGACAAATTTATGGAAAATACAGACAAAAAATTGGAAGAATTCAGGAAGATGATGCAAGAACAAAATGCCAAAATAAATTCACAACTCGAAATTATACAAAAACAACAATTAGAAATCCAAAAGATAAACAACAAGATTTCAGAAATGGACGGTGTCATAGAAGGGCTGAGAAGTAGATTTGAAACCATGGAAGACAGGATCAGTGGAACTGAAGACAAACACTTGGATACAACTCTGTTTCAGGAAAACTCAGAAAAAAGAACAAAGAAAAATGAAGAGACCCTGAGAGTTATGTGGGACACAATTAAAAGCAAAAACTTACGAGTGATTGGCATACCAGAACAGGGGGAGAAAACAGAAAACACAGAGAGGATCATTGACGAACTGCTGACAGAAAACTTTCCCAATATCATGAAAGATGAAAAGCTGGTCATCCAAGAAGCTCAACGAACCCCACATAAAAGAGACCCCAAAAGAAAATCACCAAGACATATCATATTCACACTCGCTAAAACTAAAGACAAACAAAGAATCCTGAGAGCAGCTCGTGAAAAACAAGAAGTCACATACAGAGGAGAAACAATAAGACTAAGCTCAGATTATTCAGCAGAAACCATGCAGGCAAGAAGGCAATGGGATGACATATATAAAATCTTGAAAGAAAAAAATTGTCAGCCAAGAATAATATATCCTGCAAAACTCTCATTCAGATTTGATGGTGAAATTAGGTCATTTCCAGATAAACAGAAACTAAAGGAATATGCAAAAGTCAAACCAAACTTACAAGAATTATTAAAGGGAGTTCTTCGATCTGAGGACAAACATCTTCAGCCCTCAGGCAGGACCTAGGACCTAGGAAGCAGGTTCACATGAACCAGATACCATTCTAGGAACTGAACTACAGACGACTTTCCAAAAACAAAAGATATACAACAGGGAATCAGAAAAATCAATCAAAGGATGACAACAACATCAAAACAATGAAAGAGGGAACAAACGGCATAGGTATAGAACCTTCTAAAGGAGAAGAAGGCAAGGCGATACCAAGTAACGGTAGACTGCTTCAAAATTATAAAGATAAGGGTAAAATTCATGGTAACCACAAAAAAAGTTAACAAACCAACTCATAAAATTAAAGACGAAAAACATAAAGTCTCAACAAAAACAAAACCTACAAAAACAAAAGAAATGAACACAAAATCCACAAACTAAAGGAACTCAGCACAAGAGAGTAAGAAGAACAAAGAAAACTTCAGCATCACAAAAAAAAGCACTACAAAATGACAGCAACAAATTCACATCTATCAATAATTACACTGAACGTAAATGGACTCAATGCACCCATAAAGCGACGGAGAGTGGCAGAATGGATAAGAAAACAGGATCCATCTATTTGCTGTCTACAAGAGACACATCTTAGAAACAAAGATGTGAATTTATTAAAAATCAAAGGTTGGAAAAAAATATATCAAGCTAACAACTATCAAAAAAGAGGAGGAGTGGCAATTCTAATCTCAGATAAAATAGACTTTAAAACAAAATCTACCATAAAAGACAAAGAAGGACACTATATAATGATTAAGGGGATGATCCATCATGAAGACATAACCATAATAAATATCTATGCACCCAATGACAGGGCTCCAAAATACATAAAAAAAACTCTAACAGCACTGAAAAGAGAAATTGACAGTTCCACAATAATAGTAGGAGACTTCAACACACCACTCTCAGTAAAGGACAGAACAACTAAAAAGAAACTCAGCAAAGATACAGAAGACCTAAAGGACACAATCAGCCAACTGGACCTCATAGACATATATAGAACAATCCATCCAACCGCTGCAAAGTACACATTCTTTTCCAATGCACATGGAACGTTCTCCAGAATAGACCACATCTTAGGCCATAGAGCAATCCTCAACAAGATCCAAAATGCTGAGATAATTCACAGTATCTTCTCTGACCACAATGCCATCAAGGTAGAAATTAACACTAGAAAGAGCAAGGAAAAAAAATCAAACACATGGAAACTGAATAATAATCTGCTTACACATCAATGGGTAATAGAAGAAATCAGAGATGGAATTAAAAAATTCCTAGAATCAAATGAAAATGAAAACACATCATACCAAAACCTTTGGGACACAGCAAAGGCAGTCCTCAGAGGACAATTTATAGCAATAGAGGCACATATCAAAAAAGAAGAAAGGGACAAAATCAAAACATTAACTACAGAACTCAAACAAATAGAAAGAGAACAACAAAAAAAGCTTACAACCACCGGAAGAAAGGAAATAGTAAAGATCAGAGCAGAAATCAATGAAATAGAGAACAGAAAAACAATAGAAAGAATCAACCAAACCAAAAGTTGGTTCTTTGAAAGAATCAACAAAATCGACAAACCACTGGCCAGACTGACAAAAGAAAAACAGCAGAGGGCACAAATAACCCAAATAAGAAATGAAATGGGGGACATTACAACAGACCCAACTGAAATAAAAAGGATTATAACAGAATATTATGAAAAACTATATTCCAACAAATTTGAAAACCTAGAGGAAATGGATAAGTTTCTAGAAACATACGGCCTACCCAAACTACAACAAAGTGATATTGAAAATCTGAACAGACCCATAACAAGAGAAGAGATTGAAAAGGTAATAAAAAAACTCCCAACCAAAAAAAGCCCTGGCCCAGATGGCTTCACTGGAGAATTCTACAAAACATTTACAGAAGAGCTCGTACCAGTTCTACTCAAGTTATTTCAGAGCATAGAAGAGGAAGCAACACTTCCAAATTCATTCTATGAAGCCAGCATAACGCTGATACCAAAACCAGGCAAAGACATCACAAAAAAAGAAAATTACAGACCAATATCTCTCATGAATATAGATGCAAAAATTCTGAACAAAATTCTAGCCAATAGAATTCAGTATCATATCAAAAAAATAATACACCACGACCAAGTAGGATTCATACCAGGTATGCAAGGATGGTTTAACATTAGAAAATCCATCAACGTAATCCACCACATAAATAAAAGGAAAGAAAAAAATCACATGATTATCTCAATTGATGCAGAAAAGGCATTTGACAAAGTCCAACACCCATTCCTGATAAAAGCTCTCAATAAAATAGGTATAGAAGGGAAATTTCTCAACATAATAAAGGGCATCTATGCAAAACCAACAGCCAACATCATTCTTAATGGAGAAAGGCTGAAAACATTCCCCCTGAAAACAGGAACAAGACAAGGATGCCCTTTATCACCACTCCTATTTAACATTGTGCTGGAAGTTCTAGCTAGAGCAATAAGGCAAGAAAAAGAAATAAAGGGCATCCAAATTGGTAATGAAGAAGTTAAACTCTCCCTGTTTGCAGATGATATGATACTATACATAGAAAACCCTAAAGACTCCACGAGAAATTTACTGGAAGTAATAGAAAGATTCAGCAGAGTAGCAGGATACAAGATAAACATTCAAAAATCAGTTGGATTCCTATACACCAGTAAAGAGAACGATGAAAAGGAAATCAGGAAATCAATACCATTTTCAATAGCCCCTAAAAAGATAAAATACTTAGGAATAAAACTGACCAGGAATATAAAAGACCTATACAAAGAAAACTACAAAACACTGCTGCATGAAACCCAAAGGGATCTACATAAATGGAAAAACATACCATGCTCATGGATAGGCAGACTCAACATTGTGAAAATGGCAATTCTACCTAAAGCAATCTACAAATACAATGCAATTCCGATACAAATACCAACAACATTCTTCAAAGAGATGGAAAAACTAATTATTAACTTTATATGGAAAGGGAAGAAACCTCGAATAAGTAAAGCACTACTGAAGAAGAAGAATAAAGTTGGAGGACTCACACTACCTGACTTGAGAACCTACTATACAGCTACAGTACTCAAAACAGCCTGGTACTGGTACAACAACAGAGACATTGACCAATGGAACAGAATTGAGAACTCAGATGTAAATCCATCCACCTACGGTCACCTGATTTTTGACAAGGGCCCAAAATACATCAAATGGGGAAAAGACAGTCTTTTTAACAAATGGTGCTGGCAAACCTGGATATCCATTTGTAGAAAAATGAAACAGGACCCATACCTCACACCATATACAAAAACTACTTCAAAATGGATCAAAGACCTGAATATAAAGCCTCAAACTATAAAATTCATAGAAGAAAAAATAGGACCAACACTTCAGACCTTAATACATGGCATTAACAGGATACAAACCATAAACATCAACACAAAAAACCCAACAGATAAACTAGATAATTGGGATCTTCTAAAAATCAAACATCTATGCTCTTCAAAAGATTTCACCAAAAGAGTTAAAAGAGAACCTACAGACTGGGAAAAAATTTTTGGACAGTACAAGTCAGACAAAGGTCTAATCTCCATAATCTACAAGAAAATCCAACACCTCTACAACAAAAAGACAACCAATCCTATCAAAAAATGGGCAAAGGAAATGAACAGACACTTCACCAAGGAAGACATTCAAATGGCCAACAGACACATGAGGAAATGCTCGCGATCACTAGCCATTAGAGAAATGCAAATTAAAACCACAATGAGATACCATCTCACCCCGGCATTACTGGCACGAATCAAAAACACTGGAAATAACAAATGTTGGAGGGGCTGCAGGGAGACGGGAACTCTTATACACTGCTGGTGGGAATGCAAAATGATACAGCCATTTTGGAAAATGATATGGCGTTTCCTCAGAAAGCTAGAAATAGACGTACCATTCGATCCAGCAATCCCACTCCTAGGAATATATCCTAGAGAAATAAGAGTCATCACTCGAATAGACATATGCACACCTATGTTCATGGCAGCATTATTCACAATAGCAAAACGATGGAAACAACCTCGATGTCCATCAACAGACGAATGGATACACAAACTATGGTACATACACACAATGGAGTACTATGCAACGAGAAAGAACAATGAATCGGTGAACCATCTCATAACATGGATGAAACTGGAGGACATCATGCTGAGTGAAATAAGTCAATCACAAAAGGACAAATATTGTATGAGACCTCTATTGTAAAAACCCATGAAAAAATTCACATGCAAAATGTAACAATCCTTGTTGGTTACCAGGGATGGGAGGGGGGGGTATACTAAATAGGTAATAGGTAAGTGGTAACTTGGGTGAGAGATGAGATAGTACATAGTACAGGGGAAACTAACACAACCTGCACAAGGAAAGGTCATGGAGGCCCTATAGACACATCCAAACCCCCCGAGGGACTGAGTTGTTGGACGGAGGGCTCTGGGGACCATGATCTCGGGGAACATCTAGCTCAATTGGCATGACACTACTTATAAAGATAATGCTCTACATTCTACCTTGGTGAGTAGTGTCTGGGGTCTTAAAAGCCTATGAGCGGCCATCTAAGATACTCCACTGATCTCATCCCTTTGGGAACAAGGGAGAACGAAGAGAACAGGATACAAGGAAAAGATCAGTCTGAAGGACTAATGGTCCACAGCTACCAAGGTCTCCACGGGACTGAGCCCAGTACAGCTGGATGGTGCCCGGCTACCACCAATGACTCCTCTGACCAGGATCACAACAGAGGGTTCTGGGCAGAGCTGGAGTAGGATGTAGAGCATAATTTTAACTCCCAAAAAAAAAAAAAAAATAAGAAGACCAGATATACTGGCCTAAAGAATACTAGAGAAACCTCGAGAGTGTGGCCCCCAGACACCCTTTCAGCTCAGAGGGGAAGTTACCTTCAAGGTTTGATGTTAAGCCTGGGAATGGACACCCCAGTAAAACTAAATGGGACTAACGATGTACAGGAGTCCGGTGACAAGGGCCAGAAGGCAGAGGGAGAGTAGGAAACTGATGATAAGGAACACAAATTGAATAAGGACACTGTCGATGTATTGTGAGATTGTTGACCGCTGCTATAGGGCAACATTTGCAGTAACTATTAAATGGGAGGCTGTTTTGTCCTGTAAGCCTTCATCTTGGGCGAGAATGGCAGCACAATTGGAAGAGCATAGTCAATATCACTTAAATGTGTAAGTAAAAAGTTTTGAAATGGTGTTTAAATAAAATAAAAATAAATAAATAAATAAATAAACAAATGAGACTAAAGAGGTACAATAGTCCACTGACAAGGTCCAGAAGACAGAAGGGGACAAGGAAGCCCCCTGGTGATAGGGAACACAAGGTGGAGTAAGGATATTCTTGATGTGCTGTGAGATTGTTAACCATTGTCATAGGGCAACATGTGTAGTAACTGTTAAATGAAAAACTATTTTGTTCTGTAAGCCTTCATCTTAAGTGAGAATAACAGCACAGTTGGAAGAGCGTAGTCAATGTCACTGAACTGTGAATGTAGAAAATTTTGAAACGGTGTATCTTTGTCCATCTGTAATTTTCATCAAAAAAAAAGGTTGAGAATTTAGAGGCTTAATACGTTGTGGGGTTGTTAACCAATGTCAAAAAAAACAACATGTGTACTACTATTTCATGAGAAACTATTTGCTCTGTAAGCTTTCACCTGAAGTACAATAAAATATATATAAAAAAAAAAAAAAAAAAGAAAAAAAGCTACACATTGCAATTACCCAATAATTAAGTTACAGGGCTATAAAAATCCCTTCAGCGTGATAAGCTACTTTAGTTGGTTGGAGAGATCCATGTTGTGACATCCTTATGATGGTCAAGCAGGGCCCAGAGGGTTACTGACGCTCCCTTTTCAATCTATTCCTTCCTCAGTAGTCTCTTTCCTGAAATTTATATAAAAACTCCCAGCTATATTTAACTTGATTGAGGGTAGCATATTTTTTATGATTATTATTTCTGAGCCTATTGCCAACTTTCACAAACATGCTCATTTACCAGAGATAATTATGTGTGATTTTCTCCTTTAATGAAAGATAAATAATTTGGCAGTCTTGCTTCACGTATTTTTCTATTTCAATACACTTCATTGTTTGGTGGGGAGTCCTTTATTCTTGTGTGAGTTAACGTGCAGAATGAAAGAGTTTTCTTTAGATCAATTATGCTGCTTTTTCTGTAAGGCACTGCTATTTATACCACAGGTTTACAAAAGACCATTAAAGTCTGATATTACATTAGGTTCTGTTCATAATGATGTAGCTCTTTGCTTACAACTTACATAATTCCCTGTGGTGGCAAAGCTTCATCAAATCGGGACAAAAGGAATAGAAAGTGCATTTCTGGGAATCTAAATAGAACAGACAAGCTTGGATTAACTCTACTCTGTGTTGTTCTTTTTTCAAATTAAAGCAGAAGTCATGTTTCCAACCCTCAATGTAGAAATAGCAATGACTTGCTATTTCATTATATCAGATGGTGTATGTGTGTGTATTAACACATTAAAGGCAAGGCCTAAATAAGAGAAATGTGGGATCATACGGCTTCAATTTACTTGGTAGTCCCTTTCATAATCTCTCGATTAAATCTGGATCCAGTTTTATTTCCCACACTAAAGAAACATTTGCATTTAGTCTCTATAGATAGATATTGAACTAAAAGATAGCAATATGTCTATCTTCCAATCCATTTCTCTTTATATACTAGCACTGTCCAATAGAACCGTCTGTGATGATAGAATTGTTCTATTTTTGCCCTGGCCTACATGCTAGCCAGAGCCCCTAGGTGGTGTAAACAATTAACATGCTTGGAGGCTAACCAAAATGTTGGAGGTTCCAGTTCACTGAGAGGTGCCTTGGAAGAAAGGACTGGTTATCTACTTTGGAAAAATCAGCCTTTGAAACCCCGATTGTTTAAACTTGACAATTTTTGGTTATATGCTATCCACTAACCTTATGGGGCTATTGAGCAATTGAAATGTGGCTAGCGCAACTGAGAAACTTGATTTTTAATTTTATTTTATTTCAGTCAATTTAAATAGCTACAGATGACTAAACCAAAACCCAAAACCCATTGCCGTCAAGTCAATTGCGACTCATAGCTACCCTATAGGACAGAGTAGAACTGCTTTATACTAGCCAAAGGGGTAGAAGCAGGTTCACTGGTTTGACCATCTCCAAGGGGCACCAGGCACCTCATGCTCTAGGTGCATCGCCTGCACAGCCTGCAGCCTTACATGCTGCTCTGTGGAGGAGTTATGTAATTGAATGGAAAGGGGAGGGCATCTCATTTTCCTCCTCCATCAGGAAATCAGGACCAAATTCATTTGGCAGAAATCCAACAACTTGAAAAATAATTTAAACCCTTCCATCCTACTCCACTATGAAACCCGTTGTGCATGAAACTCTCCTCTATTGCTACATCTCTTCCTTTTACCACTTCCTCCTTCAAGTGTGTATGTTTCAGTCACACGTGGACTACAGTTTGGTTATGAAAAGAGCAGGATGGGAGGCAATCTGTTCTCTATCATAGGCAGAAGGATATTTTCAAAAGACAAACCAGACGTACATCCAACTTCATAATTAAAACCTCTATTCAGATTCTTAAGAGGCATGTCAGAATAGTCATTCTGACGTCACAGAATGTCCAAAACAATATGACAGAATACTTAACTTCTCCTTCAACTCATTCCTCTGTGGTCATCTCCGTCTCAGTATATGCTACCACCATTCACCCCGTTGCTCTCGCCTGAAAGAAGGTTAATTCTTCTCTCCACCTACATTCTATAGCTAATCCATCAGCAAGTCATGTTGGCTGTACCCCCAAAATTCGATCCTTCTCCATAAACCACTATCCTCTCTTGCCAGGATTATTGCAACTGCCTTCTTGGTAGCCTCCCTGCATCTGCTTTTATCCACCCCACACCCCGCTCTCCATAATTTCTTAACTACAGTGTATGTTGGGGAGACACTAATACATATATATATCCCACTTAGAATAAGATCCAAATAATGCCGTAGGATCTGAGCCCTGATTATACTTCTAAACTTAATTCATGTCTTATCCTGGTGCCTCTTCCCTGTCCTTCTTACTGCTACTCAAATGCACTAAACTTATCTGGCTCAAAATCTTTCACTTACTCTTTACAGCCTGGAAGGCTCTCCCCCCATATCCTCCAATAGCTCATGCCTTCACTTAAGTTGTCTTTTCATTCTCTATTTCTTTACCCTGTTTAATCTTCCTCATAGCCCATTTCACTACATGGAATTATTTTTTTTATTTGCCTTCCTGCTATTTGTTGCCTTTTCTCATGAGAACGTACATCTCCATGAAATTAGGGATCGCATATGTCTTATATACAAGTCTCATCTCAGCACCCAGAACAGTGTCCAGCATTCAATAAATGCTCAAAAATTTGTGGACTAACAATTGGTGTAACATATTTCATAAAGAAAATATTCTATATCCTACTTTGGTGAGTAGCATCTGAACATTAAAAGCTTTCGAGTGGCCATCTAACATACATCTATTGATCCCATTCCATCCGGAGCAAAGGAGGATGAAGAAAATGAAAGACACAAGGAAAACATTATTCTGAAGGACTAATGAACCACATGAACCATGGACTCCATCAGCCTGAGCCCAGAAGAACTAGATGGTACCCAGCTACCACCACCTACCACTCTGATCAAAATAGAGGATCTCAGAGAAAGCAAGAAAAAAATGTAAATTCACAAAAATGCAAATTCACAGAAAAAGACCAGACTTACTGGTCTGACAGAGATGGAGGAACCCCCGAAACTACAGCCCCTGGACACCTTCCTAACTCAGAACTGAATCCACTCCCAATGTCCACCTTTCAGCCAAAGATTAGATAGGCCTATGAAACAATAACACATGTGAAGAATGTGCTTCTTAGTTCAAGCAAGTATATGAGACCACATGGACAACACCTGCCCAAAAGCAAAGACAAGAAGGCAGTAAGGGGCAGGAAAACTGGACCAATGGACATGGGGAACCTGGGATGGCAAGGGGGAGAGTGCTGACACATTGCAGGGATTGCAACCAATGTCACAAAACAATTTGTGTATGAATGTTTTAATGAGAAACTTTCACCTTAAGCACAATAAAATTTAAATATATATATATTTGTTGATTAAAACCAAATCAAGCCAGTTCCCATCTTGTTGCTTCCAACTCATGGTGACCTTAAGTGTGTCAGAGTAGAACTGTTCACTGTGGGTTTGGCTGTGATCTTTTCAGAAGTAGATCGCCAAGCTTTTCTTCCAACGAAACTCTACGTGGATTTGAACCATCAACCTTTCAGTTAGTGGTGCAGCACTTAACAGTTTGAGCTACCCAAGGAATCTATTTTTGAATAGATGAATAAAATTTGGTTGTGTCATTCTTCTAGCCACAACACACAGAGTCCTACAGATACACACATGCCATGAGCATGAAGATGCCACAAAGTCATACACAGGAAGACACACATACCACACACAGAGACAAACACTTAGACTCTTTCACATGCTTCTCCTTGCTTTGGTGATAAAGACAAAGCTCTTTAAATAAGATTTTGCACAAGGTAGCTTCCACCTACCTCTCAAACACCATCTTAAACCGCACTCCCCTTCAGTCTCTGCACCCTAGCTGCACCAACCTCCTTTCTGTCCCTTGTACTCAACAAGCTCCTTCACATTAAAGTGATTTTGCTATTTCCACACCTCAGTACTCTCTATCTTTCCTCTTGTCTAACTTAATTCCCACCGATCACTCATATATTATTAGAACAAGAGTTATTTCCTCATAGAAACATTTTCTGATTTCCCTAAATAGGTCAAATTTTCCTATTTAATTGAGACTCTCTTGAATGAATGAATGAATGAAAGGAAACGAATGAATGCTAATGATGTTGTTAATGAAGATTGGGCCTCTGAGAACACCTGAGTACTGGAAACTTATCTTTACTTGCTGCTGTGGTATTTCAAATTAATTAAAACCCATGTGTGCTTACACATCAGTCACAGTCCCCCCACTGTAAGGGATGCAGTCAGGGAGATGGAATGGACCAGCAGGCTTCACATGCTTTCCATCACCATAATGGTGACAGAGATAAAGTTGACATTGTAGAAGTTATCAGAGCTTCTATTTACCTACTAATATTTACTGTGTTCCCCCAGGACGGCCAGTAATATCATTTACTTCAGATAAGGTAGGTTTGACAACACGCTGAACATTAAAAGGAAAAGTGGCTCGATAAAATGAAAACAACACTGTGTTCTGGCGAGAGGAAGGGATGGATGGGCTATATATTAATGTGAGTTCATTAAACATCAGGAAACAGCATTGACTGCTACAAGGATGAAATGGTGGGTACTATGTCATTTTCATGAGCATGTCTTCTAAATAGCATTTACAGGAAGAATACAAGTGAGAAGGTTATTAGGAAAAACAATTAAAAGGCATATACTGAAATGTGAGAATTTAGATTGCCCTGAATACTAATTAGTTAACTAGATGTCTATTTATTAATTGAAAAAGGAGAGAAGCATACTTCTATAATTTCAGAAACTGTCAGGTCATTGAGAAACTAACTGGTAGGTCACTGAACAGAATTGTCCAGGCACCTACACTGTTTCCACACCTGAGTTAGATCCAGAGCCCTTGGAGAAGTGGAGGATAGTGGTTAGCCTTAATACTCATGTAGTTAGTCTGCACTCACAGTCTCTGGATGGCACAAATGGTCTGTACATGGCTAATAAGCTAAAGGTTGGTGGTTCAAATCCACCCAGAAGCACCATGGAAGAAAGGCCTGGTGATCTGCCTTTTCAAATATTACAGCCAAGAAGACCCTATGGAGCAGTTCTACTCTGTAACACATGGAGTAGCCATGGATCAGAATCAACTCAACAACAGTTTAGTTGGCACTCAGACTCTGCTGTTCAAGCATTAATTGTACAAGGCTTTGTGTACTTAAAAGGCAAAACCTGAACGCCCTGTAGTTGAAAGGGAGCCAATTGCTAGAATGTCTGTTACACAAAGCAGTAAAGCCATGCACTACGACAGACATCAGCTCAGCTCATGTCTCTGTTGTCATCTTTAATTAAATATGATTGAATCCATCTCACAATAAAGGAATCATTTCTCCTCTGTCATCGGTTTTACTTGTGAACAATCCTTTAACTACAGTCCTCTTGTCTATTCTCCAGCCAGATGGCCACCTGTCCCCTCAGCCATGCCTCTCACTCTAACCTGGTTGCGTCTTTGCTCATGAGCGTGCCAGCACTCTGTGGCTCCTCAGGAAACTGACATTGACATTCAGTGAGCATCTTCTGAGTCAAGTACTTTCTGGCAGCTCCAAGCTCTCAAACACAGCCACGCAATCGCACTATTGAAGTCCTAGCATGAGAAAGCAATATGACCATGTCCTTTGAAATGTAAGAGGATAATATAGATTAGGTTTGTTTTAACCAAAAGAAAAGCTTATATTTAATTAAATAATGGTTATTCCAAGCTTAGTTTTGCAAGTCCTAGGTTGTATATTTGTATATTGGGTATTCAAGGAGCATAAGCTTAATTTTCAAAATAATGTAAATTCTCACTAATACAAAAATTAGTTATTTATTCAATAAATATTTATTATACAGCTACTTCCTTGGTACCTGGGTTTAATAGTGAAGGAGACAGTCTCTGTCCTCAACAGTTTTTTAGTTCAGTGGTGAATGCAGAGATGTGCCATATTCTATCATGTTGCAGAATAATAAGTGTCCTCATAGGGGCAAGTGCAGGGATTAGGGAAGTAAGTAAAGGTCATTGAACTCTGCCTTGAACAATCATGGAGAACTTCCTTGAAGAAGTGAAGTTGCAGCTGAGACCTGAAGTAAGGTTATGATTTAGGCAGGCAAGTGGGAGGGTAACTGCAGGGGAAGTAGACAGGAAAAGATCCAGACAGAAAGAACAATGAGTCATCCGGAGTCTCAAAATTAAACAATGTTCTGAAATCCTGGGAATCACTAGGATAAAAAATAGATCAAAGAGACTCAGAATTGTCATTCTACGTAGAAAACAGAGAAATATATATACATGGCTGTTATTCTATATACATAACTGTCACGTAGGTTAGGTTTGTAGTGATTAGTGGTCAAATTTGACTTATTAGATTATACTTAAATTAGCTCCTAAGGCCACAAGAAAGATAAATAGGAGGATATTAATATAAGGCATATTTGATAGAATTCAGACCTCAACTCTTAGACCAGGGAATAAAAACACAAAATCTTTACTAGAAGCAGGGAAATAATTCTCTATGTTCTCAAATAATCTGGCAAATGAAATAGGGTCTACATCAAAGATAACTGAGGCCAATGAAGATAAATAGGCCAATTTTGTTTTGTTCTTTCTTCTTTACCACATGTAAATACTTATTTCTTAAATCAACATTTATATCCTGCAAAATACTTATCTTAACACAAAGAGTATGAAATGAGAAAAATGAAGTCATTTTTCCAAGGGAAAGAACAGACAAGAAAAAAGAATGATTTTAACTCTGTGTGGCACTTTTTATGACAAAGGAGGATACAGGGGATATGTGAGCGCAAGGAAAAAAGCGGCCCAATTGAAATAAGAGGAAGTTCACAGCTTGTGATGCTTAATTTTATGTGTCAGCTTGGCTAGGGTATGATTCTCAGTGGTATAGCAGATACTAGACTGCCTGCACTTCCATAATGTAATATAACGTAATCACATTCCATGATGTGATGGGATGTGATCAGCCAATCATTTGAAAGAGGAGTTTCCTTGGGGGTGTGGCCTGCCTCAGGATATAAATGGATGTCCTGGCAAAGCTTGTTCTCTCTTGACCCTGCAATCTTCTCATTGCCTGACCTGTGGTTGCTGGGACATGAGCTTGCAGAAGCCTCTGTCCTGCTGCCTGACCTGTAGATTTAGGACTTACCAGCTCCCCGAAATACATATAAATACATGTATTAAAAATATATATATATTTAAGTATAAATATTTATTTATATAGACTTATATATTGTGTGTGTGTGTATATACACACACATCTGTCTGGTTTTGCTGCTCTAGAGAACCCAGACTAAGACACAATTCCTCTAAGAAAAGTTCACACTTTGCCTTTGTTAAATCATGCTCAGAAATTTCCAGGTGGACAAGCTGGGGAGTGCACTCCGGTTACAGCAAAGATCGTGAGCAAACCCACAGAAGCATGAAAGCATAGACTGTTTAAAAAAAAAAAAAAAAAAATTGCTCTCGGTTATATTCTGATTCATACCAACTCTATAAGACAGAGTAGAACAGCCCCATAGGGGGCACAAGGAGTGGCTGGTGGAGTCAAACTGCTAACCTTTTGGTTAGCAGCCAGACGCTTAATCACTGTGCCACCAGGGCTCCCACAGACTGTTAGGAACCTAAATATAGGCTGGTAACTCTGGGCTAGTTTAGGTGTAGGAATGGCAGGATATGAGGCTGGATGAGGAAGGAGCAGTAGGATCAGGCAGGCAGGGAAAGCCTTATTGCCATGTTGGAGTTTGAGCTTTATCTCATAGTCAGTATGGAGCCATTGTGGAATTCTGAAGAAAAGAAAACAGCAGGATCAAAATTGTATTTTTGAGGATCATTCAAATGTAGTGGAAGAATTTAAATGGAATGATCTAGAACAAAAACAGAAATGTGAAATCAGCTGCCAACTTTCCACCTTAGATTATTTAAACAGACTTCTAAGGCAATGGTAATTGGGGCAGATAGTAGAGTATGAATTTAAGAGATATTTAAAAGGTAGAATAACAAAATTGTTGAAAATGGGCAATGGTGAACATAGACACCGATCCAAAGTTCAAGACTCATGCTCTGACAAGTGTAATATCATGAGAAAAAGGGAACAAAATATTTGAAATAATAACCACACTGTCAAGATGTGTGGTTACTCTAAGCCAAATATCACCACTGATTTACATGACCACAAACTATATGGTGCTACTTCTCTTTCATGAACTGAGACCGAAAGAAAATGCATACACACATGCACACACACACAGACACACAAATTGGAGAAAAGAAGTACATGTTGGGGTGGAACAAACAGTAAATCCTGTAGACCTTTCAGATATTTATGGAATATAAACCACTTTCCCATATATTATTTTGTGAATTATCACTTTTAAAAAGTCCCAGGAAAATCAAAGAAAATCTTAGAAAATACAAATGATAACAGGTAAAAAAAAAAAAAAAAAAATGCTTTACATGACTAAAGATTCAGTGTACAAAATCTGCTTGATAATTTTGACTGAAGGCTGTAGATAATATGTAGTGATATGTAGCAATAAGAGCATGTAGCTTAGCATTACTGCCAGGCAAAAAAGAAAAACAAAGAATTCAGCAAGCAACAGTGAACTGATGTACAGCTAAATAAACAACTAGACAGAGACACCACTGTGCAAGTGCTTTTTATATAGCTAAACCAAGCTGGGTGGCTTACAGTAGGAGAAGGAAGTGCTAAATATATAACAGCCTGGGGCTTTACTGGACCCAAATAATAGTTATTTCTGAGTAGGTCAAACAATAGTCAATAAAAAAAGAAAGCAGGAATGGTTGTTGGGTTCATAGCAGGCTAATAATGCCTTCTGGGATAAACCTGGGTTTCAAATAGCCAGAATCGAATACTTAAATTTCAAATACTTTATTATGGACCACTAGTTCTGAAAACATCTGTTGACTAGCTAGAAAACTGATAAACTCTTTAAACCAAAATCATCCTGAATATTAACTCTCTAAGCCAGTGTTTCGCAAATGGATAGAAGAGTCACTTTGAATGGAATCACAGGGAAGCTTATTAAACTCAGATACCTAGACACCACCCAAGACCTAACAAATTAGAATTTCTAAATGAGAATCCTGGGATTTAAATTTTTAAATCAAACTTCCCAGTGATTGTTATGTCTTTTAAAGTATGAAAACTTCTGCGTTTGAAATGAAGTAAGAATTAAACGTGCCTGTGTGTTTATTACCAATTTCAGGCTAAAACAATAAAATCACAACACAGCAAACAAGTGCTTAACTAGATAAACAACACTGTAATAAGGGCATAAACTGCTTAGAAAGCAGGCTCTTTTGAGTTATAATCCAGCAGAAGATAGAAGAACAAACACGCAATGTAACAATTAGATAATATAAGAGGCAGTTTATAATCAAGGGCCGAACTGGGGGGTGCAGAAAATGCTCAACAAGGTGAATCAAAAGATAGACTTCTCTGATCAGAACAAGACAAGGATGCCCACTTCCACCACGGCTATTTAACATTTTACTGGAAGTTCTAGCTAGACTAATTAGGCAAGAAAAAGAAATAAAAGTAATCCAAATAATAAAAGAAAAAGTCAAACTATCTCTATTCACAGATACTATGACACTGTAAATAGAAAATCCCAAAGAATCCACAAGAAGGTTGTTAGAGCTAATAGACAAGTTCAGCAAAGCTTCAGGGTACAAGATCAACACGCAAGAATCAGCTGTGTTTCTATACACCAGCAACAAATAATCTGAAAAGAAAATTAAGAAAATAATTCTTTTCAATAGCATTTAAAAGAATAAGATATCTAGGAATAAATTTAACCCAGATTGTGAAAGATATTCACACTGAAAACTATAAAACACTGCTGAAAGAAATTAAAGAAAATCTAAATAAATAGAAAGACATCCTGTGTTCATGGATTGGAAGACTTAATATTGTTAAGATGTCATTTCTATCCAAAGCAACCTACAGCTACAACACAACTCCTAATAAAATTCCAACAGCCACTTTTGCAGAAATGGAAAAAGTAATCCTCAAATTCACTAGGAATTGCAAAAACAATTTCGGAAGAACAAAAAAGAACAAAGTAGGAGCACGCACACTACCTGCTTAAAAACATATTACAAAGCTACAATAATTAAAATAGTGTGATACTTGCATAAGGTTCAACATATAGAACAATGGAATAGAATTACAACTGCAGAAATAAACCCATACATCTATGGCCAATTGATTTTTGATAAGAATGTGAAATCTATTTAATGGGGAAAGAATAGTCTCTTTAATAAATGGTGCAGGGACAACTTGATCTCTACATGCAAAAAATAAAGATGGACCCCTTCTTTACACCGTAAACAAAAATGAATTCAGAGTGGATCAGCGACCTAAATATAAGGCCTAAAACCCTAAAACCCTAAGGACATTGATAAAGGTTCAGGACCTTCTTTTAGGCAGTGGATTCTTAAATACGACACCAAAAGCATGAGCAACAAGAGAAAACATAAGCTAGACTTCATCAAAACTTAAAAATTTTGTGCTTCAAGAATGTGAAAAAACAACCTATAGAATGGCAGAAAATATTTGGAAACCATGTATCAGATGAGGGTTTAATATCCAGAATATATAAAGAACACTTAAAAACAACAAAAAGACAAACTACTCAAATAAAAAATGGGCAATGGACTTGAATAGATATTTCTCAAAGATGATGTACAGATGGCCAATAAGTACACGAAAACATGGTCAATATTATTAGCCTTTAGGTAAATGCAGATCAAAACCACAATGAGATACCACTTCATAACCGCTAAGACAAAAAACAAAAAACCAAAACCTACTGCTGTTAATTCAATTCCGACTCTTAACAACACTAAAGGACAGAGTAGAACTGCCCCATACAGTTTTCAAGGCTTTAATCTTTACAAAAGCAGACTGCCACATCTTTCTCTGGAGGAGCAGCCGTTCAGTTAGCAGTCGAGTGCTTAACCCTTGCACCACCAGGCTCCTTACCCACTAGGATGAGTATTATTAAAAAAAGGAAAACAACAAGTACTGGTAAGGATGTGGATAAACTGAAACCCCTACACATTACTGGGGGGAGTGTAAAATAGCGCAACTGCTGTGGAAAAGTTTGTAGGTTTCTCAAAAAGCATAGAGTTACCACATGAGCCAGCAATCTACTCCTACTTATGTACCCGAAAGAACAGAAAGCAGCAACTCAAACATACATGTACACCAGTATTCATTGAAGAATTTTTCATAATAGCCAAAAGGTGGAAAAAATCAAGTGCCCATCGACAGACAAATAAATAAACAAAATGTGGTACATCCATTCAATGGAATATTATTCAGCCATAAAGAGAAATGAGGTTCTGATACATGTTACCGTATGGATAAACCCTGAAAACAATACGCTCAGTGAAATAAGCCAGACATGAAAGAACAGAAATATTGTATAATCCCACTTACATGAAATATCTAGAATAGGCAAATACATAAAGACAATAGTATATTAGTGGTTACCAGTGGCTGGAGGTGAGGGGACTTGGAGTTTAAAAAAAAAAAAAAATTAGTAATGATCATGTGTAAGTCAACTCCATACTGGAGGTAATAATAGCTAGAAAGAGAGTGTTCACTCTCCCCTTTTACGTGATCGTTAGAGTAATAGACAATGATATGGAGAAAACATTTCTCTAGCATGTGAAAAAGAAAATGGACTGCATGATTCCTTCCACTCTTCAGTTTGATTGCATCCCTTCAAGCAGTTGAGGTCACTATACAACAGTATAACCGGTAATTATAATTAAGAGAGCCCTGGTGGCACAGTGTTCAAACGCTGGGCTGTTAACCAAAATGCCGGCGTTTGGAATCCACCAGCCGCTCTTAGGGAGAAAGGTGCGGCAGTCTACTTTCCTAAAGATTACAGCCTTGGAAACCCTGTGGCGCAGTTTCAGTTTGTCCTATAGGGTCTCTATGAGTCGGAATCGACTAGAGGACAACGGGTTTGCTTTTTGGGTATTTTTTTTTTTTGGTTGCTATGAATCAGAATCAACTCGATGGCAATGAGTTTTAATGGGTAAACTTTTTTTTTCATTACAAAGTAAAATATCTGTCGAAGAATTTGGGATAGTGTCATTTATCAATTTCTAAAGATAATAAAAGTATGTTTTCTGGTTGAAGAAAAAACAAAATAACAACAAACACATGAACTTAGTATAATATAATAGCAGACAATCCCTTCAAAGCATATAGTGGCTTCTATCATCAGACTATGACTCTCCTTCAGAGATACACTGGTGACTAGGTGAAACTTGAAACAGATACTAAACTTCTCACTTTTTTTGGGAGGGGGCTTTGACAAAGGGATGGGCTGACTGGGGTCAGGTTTATGGGATGATGTTAGTTGTCAATTAAACATTACAGAACTTTATAGGCCTGCGAATATATGTGTATATTTCAAACCCTGAAACCATAAACTCTCCTAATTATTATGAAATCCATTCTCATAGACCATATATCTAGGGTGATATTCTGCCCAAAATTTCTGAAATGAAAACTACAAAATAAGTTTGTAAAGACATATACATAGCTTACCAACTTGCTCTAACTTAGATCAGCAAATCCTCCCCTCCTGATGGGCACTGCTGACAGCAAAATGAATAAAATAGATATTATTATCTACTTCTTCTGCAAAGAGTCATAAGCTTGGGCAAGTAGGTACGGACAACTTTTGATGTTATTATCAATGGTGTTTATTTAGTTAATGCTTCTCATAGGAGAACAATTTTTGATCCAGATTCTAATGAGTGTTCTGTAGGAATGACAATGCATACATTTTAAAATCCAAAACTCTTCTCTGAAAGTTTGGTAGAACTCTCCAGTGAAGCCATCCCGGCCAGGGCTTTTTTTTGTTGGGAGTTTTTAAACTACCTTTTCAATCTTTTCTTTTGTTATGGGTTTAGTTGTTCTACCTCTGTTTGTGTTAGTTTAGGCAGGTAGTGAGTTTCTAGAAATTTGTCCATTTCCTCTAGGTTTTCAAATTTGTTAGAGTACAATTTTTGCATAGTATTCTGTTATGATTCTTTTAATTTCAGTAGGTTCTGTTGTGATATCACCCATCTCATTTCTTATACGGGTGATCTGCTTCCTCTCCTGTTTTTCTTTTGCCAGTTTGGCCAACGGTTTATCGATTTTGTTGATGTTTTCAAAGAACCAGGTTTTGGTCTTGTTAACTCTTTCAATTGTTTTTCTATTTCATTTAATTCTGCTCTAATTCTTATTGTTTCCTTTCTTCTGGCACCTGAGGGCTTCTTTTGCTGCTCTCTTTCTAGTTGTTCCAGTTGTAGGGTTAATGTTTTGATTATGGCCCTTTCTTCTTTTTGGATGTGTGCTTTTATTGCTATAAACTGACCTCTGAGCACTGCTTTTGCTGTGTCCCAAAGGTTCTGGTAGGATGTGTTTTCATTCTCGTTTGATTCTATGAATTTCTTTATTCCATCCTTCATTTCTCCTATAACCCAGTAGTTTTTGAGCAAGGTGTTGTTCAGCTTCCATGTGTTTGATTTTTTTTCCTTCCTTTTTGCATTATTGATTTCTACTTTTATGGCTTTATGGTCAGATGAGATGCTTTGTAATGTTTTGATGCTTTGGATTTTGTTAAGGCTTGCTTTATGGCCTAATATGTGGTCTATTCTGGAGAAAGTTCCATGTGTGTTAGAAAAAAAGTATACTTGGCTGCTGTTGGGTGGAGTGTTCAGTATATGCCTATGAGATCAAGTTGGTTGATTGTAGCATTTAGCTCTTCCATGTCTTTGTTGAGCTTCTCTCTGGATGTTCTCTCCTTCACCAGAAGTGGTGTGTTGAAGTCTTCTACTACTATTGTGGAGCTGTCTATCTCTCTTTTCAGTGTTGTTAGAGTTTGTTTTATGTATTTTTGGAGCCCCGTCGCTGGGTGCGTAAATATTTATCATAGTTATGTCCTCCTGGTGTGTTGACCCTTTAATCATTATATAATGTCCTTCCTTATCCTTTGTGGTGGATTTTACTTTAAAGTCTGTTTTTTTCAGAGATTAATATTGCCACTACTGCTCTTTTTGAGTGTTGACTGCGTGATATATTTTTTTCCATCCTTTGAGTTTTAGTTTGTGTCTTTAAGTCTAAGGTGTGGCTCTTGTAGGCAGCATATAGACAGATTGTGTTTTTTTATCCAATGTGCTACTCTCAGTCTCTTTATTTATGCATTTAGTACATTTACATTCACAGTGTAGTTATTGATAGGTATGAGTTTAGTGCTGTCATTTTAATATCTTTTTTTGTGTGTTGTTCACAGTTTCTTTGTTCCACTTAATTTTCTGTGCTGAGTCATTTTTCTTTATGTATTTTCTTTTCTTCTTTATCATTGTTGTTGATTTTGTGTTTGCTGAGTCTTTATATTTTTCTAGTTTTTTATTTTGACTTGTAGGATTGTTAGTTTCCTTTGTGGTTACCTTAATATTTACCCCTGTATTTCTAAGTTTATACCAGTCTTTTATTTCTTTGTATCACCTTGAAGTCCTCTCCATACGAAAAATCTATGTCTGCATTTTTTAAGTCCCTCTTTTTTGTTTTAATGTTGTCATCTTTTACATATTGACATCTGTTTCCCTATTTTCTGTGTTTTAGCTTTGATTTATTTTTGTGACTTACCTATCTGGATACATATCTGGTTACTTTGTCCTGTGTTCTTGTCTTGGGTTGTTATCTGATGTTACTGATTTTCTAACCAGAGGACTCCCTTTAGTATTTCTTGTAATTTTGGTTTGTTTTTTGCAAATCCCCTAAACTTCTGTGTGTCTGGAAATGCCCTAATTTTGCTATCAGATTTGAGAGAGAGTTTGGATGGATGCATAATTCTTGGCTAGCAGATTTTTTCCTTCAAGGCTTTATATATGTCATCCCATTGCCTTCTTGCCTTCGTGGTTTCTGCTGAATAGTCTGAGCTTATTCTTATTAACTCTTCATTGTACATGACTTTTCATTTATCCCTAGCTGCTCTTAAAGTTCTCTCTTTATCTTTGGTTTTGGCAAGTTTGATTATAATATGTCTTGGTGACTTTCTTTTGGGATCTACCTTATGTGGGGTTCAACCATCATCTTAGATAGATATCTTGTCATCTTTCACGATATCAAGGAAGTTTTCTGCCAACAAATCCTCAACAATTCTCTCTGTATTTTCTGTTATCCCCCTCTGTTCTGGTACTCCAATCACTCATAGGTTGTTCCTCTTGATACAGTCCCACATAATTCTTAGGGTTTTTTCATTTTTTTAAATCCTTTTATCTGATTTTTCCTCAAATAAGTTGGTGTCAAGTGCTTTATCTTCAATCTCACTAATTCTGACTTCCACTGCCTGAATTCTGCTCTTATGACTTTCTATTGAGTTGTCTAATTCTGAAATTTTGTTAATCTTCTGTATTTCTGATTGCTGTCTCTGTATGGATTCTTGCAGCCTGTTAAATTTGTCATTATGCTCTTCTCTGATCTTTTTACTTTCCTCTATTTCATGTTCTGCATTTTGCTTAATTTCCTTCCTACTTTGTTGAAGAGTTCTGTATGTTAATCTTCTGTATTCTGCCTCTGTAATTCCAAGAAATTTTCTTCCTCTGGAAAATTTCTAGATTTTTTTGGGAGCTTGCTGAAGCCATCATGGATTGCTTTTTTATGTGATTTGATATTGACTGTTGTCTCCGAGCCATCAATAAGTTATTATATTTATTTATTTTATGTTTACTTACTAAGTCCTAACTTTTTGTTTTGTTTTGATATGCCCAAATAGGCTGCTTATATGAGCTAGTTTGATTATTGGCACCTTTGAAGCTCTAATGTCCTCTCACCAGGTGATTATATCTGTTACTAGGTATGTGAGCTCAGGAGTCTGCCCACTCCTTCTGTATGGATTCAGCTCAGGTGCCCAGGTAGATAGCCACCAAGTGTGTGGTGTAGGCTCTCACTTATAGTCCTAGACAGGCATGGGTAATTGGTGTAAGCACTGGCATCTGGCTGCAGCAGGGGGACACACTCTGAGCAAGGCAGGGGGATGATGGCTACCCCTGAGTGTCCAGGAGGAAGGCGTGTCCCTCCTCCCTAGAGCATGTAGATGGGTTGGTTTTACAGCCAGACTATAAGCACCTAATGCTGTTGGCTGTAAGGACTGGAGGGCACCTCTTATTTATGAGCCCCTATCACAGGTAGCTGGGTGGCATGGGTGGAGCCACCAGTCCTCAGGCCCCTGGTGTGGGTAGGTGAAGACCTGCTCAATGGGCAGAGCAGTGTCAAATGTCAAGAACCTGCCACTTCACAGCTGAAACAGTTGAAGTTTGACTTCCAGTATATACCCTGTTGTACTGTGGTAATGAGGGCCTACGCTGTTGAGATGGGCCCACACAAGTCTATGCAGGGGGACGGGCACTCAAAGTCCATGAATCCCTTATGCCTGTGCCTAGGCAAAGGAGCTGTGCCTACCCTGGGTTCCTGGCTTAGGGGAGCCGGCAGTTTATTTTATCCTCTGTTTGTTAATTTGTTCACTCTCCAAGGCAGGGAGAATGGCTCCAGGCATGTGATGGATCCTACTTCCAGCCCAGGGGACTTGGCAATTGCTGAAGCCGGTCCAGGACCCAGTGCAGAGCAGGAAGCGGTGAGGTAAATGGGAGAGAGGTTTTTCCCTAAGGAGGGGGAGCGGTTTGATCTGTGCAGTAGGCCTTACGCTATTACTTATCTTTCACCAATCCAGGGCTGCTTCTCACTGGTTCTAGGTGGACGTGTAGACCCTCTGGTGCTGGGTCTCTCCCAGTGTGGAAAATGCACCTCCCAAGCACCGCCGCTTGCCTGCCTCACTACTCACCCCCGAGCTGATCAGGCCTGAAGGGCTCAGGCTCTCGCCGGGTCACATCTGGCAACTCCTCTCTGCTTCTGAACTGTCTCTCCCTTCCTCTGCCACTCAGTCCGGTTCCTCAACTCTGCCTTTGATGTTCAGGGCTCCCAGATTGCCATATATAATCAATTCACTTGTTTTTTCAGGTCTTTGTTGTAAAAGGGTCCACTGGAAGTGTCTCACTACTCCACTATTTTGGCCCTGCCTCCCCCGTTTTTGTTTCTATAGAGCAAAAAAAAATAGAAGAGTTTTTCACAGAGTAATTTTGGTTACAGATTGAATAAGTATGGTAAAAGGAAACAACCCTGATTCACACGTTTCCTGATTTTAAACCACGAAGCATCCCTTGTTCTGTTAGAACAACTTCCTCTTGATATATGTACAGGCTCCTCATGAGCATAATTAAATGTTCTGGAATTCCCATTCTTCACAATGTTATCAATAATTTGTTACAATCCACACGGTTGAATACTTTGCATAGTCAATAAAACACAGATAAACATCTTTCTGGTTTTCTCTGCTTTCAGCAGTGATCCAACATCAGCAATGATATCCCTTTTTCCACGTCCTCTTCTGAATCTGGCTTGAATTTCTGACAGTTCTTGTCCATGTACTGCTGCAACCACTTTTGAATGATCTTCTGTAAAAGTTTACCTGTGTGTGATATTAATGCTACTGTTCAATAGTTTCCTCATTCTGTTGGATCACCTTTCTTTAGAATGGTCAAATATGGATCTCTTCCAGTCAGTTTGCCTAGTAGCTGTATTCCATATTTCTTGGTATAGACAAGTGAGCGCTTCCAGTGCTACATCCATTTGTTGAAACATCTCAATTGGTATTCCGTCAATTCCTGGAGACTTGTTTTTCACCAATGCTTTCAGAATAGCTTGGATCTCTTCCTTCAGTACTGTAGGTTCTTGATCATATGCTACCTCCTGAAACAGTTGAATGTTGACCAGTTTTTTTTGGTACAGTGAATCTATGTATTCCTTCCATCTTCTTTTGGTGCTTCCTGCATCATTCAATATTTATCCCATAAAATCCTTCAATATTGCAACTCGAGGCTTGAATTTTCCCTCCAGTTCTTTCAGTTTGAGAAATGCCAAGTGTGTTCTTCCCTTTTGGTTTTGTAACTCCAGGTCTTTGCACATGTCATTATAATACTTTACTTTGTCTGATTGAGCCACTCTTTGAACTCTTCTGTTAAGCTCTTTTACTTCATCATTTCTTCCTTTTGTTTTAGCTACTCTGTGTTCAAGAGCAACTTTCAGAGTCTCTTCTGACATCCATTTTCATCTTTTCTTTCTTTCCTTTTTTTTTATTTTTTTTTATTTTATTGTACTTCAGATGAAGGCTTACAGAACAAATAGTTTCTCATGAACAACATATTAACCCTCTAAATTCTCAACTTTTTTTTTTTTTTTTTTTTTTTGGTGAAAATACACATAGCCAAAGAGACACCATTTCAAAAATTTCTACATACACAGTTCAGTGACATTGACTACGCTCTTCCAATTGCGCTGTTATTCTCACTTAAGATGAAGGTTTACAGAACAAAATAGTTTCTCATTTAACAGTTACTACAAATGTTGCCCTATGACAATGGTTAACAATCTCACAACACATCAAGAATATCCTTACTTAACCTTGGGTTCCCTATCACCAGCTTCCTTGTCCCTTTCTGCCTCCTGGCCCTTGTCACTGGACTCCTGTACCTCGTTAGTCTCATTTGGTTTTACGGGGCTGTCCACTCCCAGGCTGAACAGTGAACCTCGGAGGTAACTTCACCACTGAGCTGAAAGGGTGTCTGGGAGCCATACTCCTGAGGTTTCTCCCGTCTCCTTTAGGCCAGTAAATCTAGTATTTTTTGTGTGTGTGTGTGAGTTAGAATTATGCTCTACATTCTTCTCCAGCTCTGTCCAGAATCTTTTGTTGTGATCCTGGTCAGAGCAGTCAGTGGTGGTAGCTGGGCACCATCTAGCTATACTGGACTCAGTGTGGTGGAGGCCTTGGTAGCTGTGGACAATTAGTCCTTTGGACTAATTTTTCCTTGTATCCTGTTCTTTTCATTCTCCCTTGCTCCTGAAGGGATGAGACCAGTGGAGTATCTTAGATGGCCGCTCACAGGCTTTTAACACCCCAGACACTACTGACCAAGGTAGAATGTAGAGCATTGTCTTTATAAGCTGTGTCATGCCAATTGAGCTAGATGTTCCCTGAGACCATGGTCCCCACAGCCCTCCGCCCAGCAAGTCAGTCCCTCAGGGAGTTTGGATGTGTCTATGGGGCTTCCATGACCTTTCCTTGTACAGGTTGTGCTAGTTTCCCCTGTATTGTGTACTGTCTCACCCTTCACCCAAGATACCACTTATCTATTGCCTATTTAGTATTTCCTCCCCACTCCTCCCATTCCTGGTATCCAACAAAGATTGTTACATTTTGCGTGTGAACTTTTTCATGGGTTTTTACAATAGAGGTCTCATACAATATTTGTCCTTTTGTGATTGATTTATTTCACTCAGCGTAATGTCCTTCAGTTTCATCCATGTTATGAGATAGTTCACAGATTCATTGTTGTTCTTTCTTTCCTGTCTTTTTAATGACCTCCTGCTTTCTTTATGTATGATGTCCTTCCACAACTCATCTGGTCTTTGGTCATTAGTGTTCAATGCATCAAATCTATTCTTGAGATGGTCTCTAAATTCAGGTGGGATGTACTCAATGTCATATTTTGGCTCTCCTGGACTTGCTTTAATTTTCTTCAACTTAAACTTGAATTGCATACGAGCAATTCATGGTTTGTTCCACAGTTGGCCACTGGCCTTGCTCTGACTGATGATATTGAGTTTTTCCAACTTCTCTTTTCACAGATGTTGTTGATTTGATTCCTGTGCATTCTATCTGGTGAGGTCCACATGTATAGTTGTCATTTATGTTGTTTAAAAAATTGAATTGATTAGTTAAGTATTAATTATGCCCCATTGTTTTCCTGGGAATTCAAAAAGTCCTCAACCATTATGAAAAATCCACATCTAAATGCTGGGTTTGCTCAAATTCTTTTTTATTATAATGCAGGCATGGCTATCACGGGTTACTTAGTTCACATCACTTCAGGAATTTTACCAGGAAACTGAATATCGAGAGTTTCTTTTTCTTTCCTCCTTCCTTTTCCTAGTAGATCTCAGTGTATCTGTGGAATTTCTTGAAGACCAGGAAGATGCTGAGGAAAATGATCTTTGCATGTTTTTGCATGGCTGAGGGAAAGCCATTCATCATAAGCAAATCATGTCAGACTCAGCACCCTGAAAAAGAAATTTAGTTAGATGCTTCTGACTTGCTCCATCGTTTGTATACATGTTCAGCCAAGTGCATGCTTTGCCTGTTCAAATATCTTTTTTTAGTTACATCCCACTGTCTGTGTTTTTTCATTCTAGGATGCAGCACTGTCAACTTTTGAGGATTAGGCCAGTTCAGTAATTGTAGTAGTCCTGGCTATTCTTATCCATATTTCGAAGTGTATGTAAAGGATGTCCTTCAGATTCAGCCTTTAATAAAATCATCCTAATTTGAAACAGATGTTAAGGTCATCCCTGTGCCAAACTGGTAGTTGAGATAGAGACTCATTTTATATATATTTATGGTAGTAATTTTGTCATTTGGCTTTAAAACTAAGAAGTTGTGTAGCATTTTAAAAAGTCAATTATTTGTTTTAAGACATGGGCACAAAGAGTGATATTCTTCAAGAAATTTAAGATCATTAAATATAGGCTTATATGTGCCTGTTAGCCACATTCTGGTTAAGTTAATCTCCAATTGTATCAGTTCCTCAGTTTTTCCTTTTCTTTTATGATCTTGACACCTTTGAAAATTTTATGTAAATTATTTTTTAGAATACTCATCAATTTGAGTTTGTCTGATGTTTTTCCATGATTAAAATGAGGTTATGGAAAGAAAGATTTATCTGTAACTCAATAATTACAGTGTCATTTAAAGTTTTATCTGTGGCATGATATATTTTACCAGTTTAGGAAAATTCTTGGCACATGTCTCTTCAAATACTGCTTCTACCCACCCCCAATTTTCTTTCTCTCTTTCTGAGAATCAACTTACAGATCAGTTTAACTTTTTCATACTATTCCACGTATCTCTTTTTTCTTTTCTGAATTTTCCATCATTCTTTCTCTCTTGCTTCAATCTGAGTATTTTCTACACACCTAGTTTCAGGTTTTTCATCCTTTTTTTAGATGGATATAATGAGTTATTATATCAGTTATTGAGTTTTTTGCTTTATTTATTTTTATAGATTCCAGTTCAGTTGTGAAGTTCTGCATATTTTTATTTATTGATTAATATATTAATCACAATTGTTTTAAAACCTATATCTGATAACTCCAGTATCTGGATTATTTGTGGGTCTCCTTCTATTGTTTGTTTTCTTGCTTGACTTTTGGTTATTTGGTTCTGAATCTTGGAATTCCTAGTAGAATTTTTTATTGAATGTTGCACATTTTCATGAAAAAAAAATTAAAACTCCAGATATTTTCCTAACAAGTAATTGGCAAATGTCCTGAGCAGAAAAAGTAATGGTGAATATAGAGTGTAAGTCAGTGTGTTTTCCTTCTCTTGAGGATCTTGGTCCTTATAATACACTCAAATATATATATATATATTATCCAATTATTCTTGGTGGGAAGGTTAGCCTGATAAAGCTACTCAGCTATAGTTGGAAGACAGTTGCTGTAGTCATTTTGCTGTCTCAGGCATATGTCTGAGTGTATGTGCCAGTACATGCTTGTACAATGTGCCTTTCCACTATTTAGATCAACTCTTTGCAGTGTCCCCTTCTACTGTACTTGAAATGAGGATCACCTTCTCAAAGTACCCACTAGCTCTTTCCAAAAGTCCTGCTCACAAAATTCTCCTCCTATTTTGACTGTTGAGATTTTTAAATCTTTGAAGTTCGTTTTAAAGTCTACTTATTTTTAACCTTGGTGACCTATCCTTCAAGGAGCCCTGGTGGTGCAGTGGTTAAGCATTCAGCTGATAACCCAAAGGTTAGCAGTTCAAACCCACCAGCTGCTCCATGGAAGAAAGACGTGGCAGTCTGCTTCTGTAAAGATTACAGCTTTGGAAGCTCTACAGGGAAGTTCTACTCTGTCCTTTAGGGTCGCTATGAATCAGACTTGACTCTACAGCAGTGGGTTTTTTTGGGTTGGCATGTCCTTCAATTAACTTTATAATATAACATATTTTTCTTCAGCCTCAATCAAAATCAAGACTGATTGAGTCCTTTGAAAATATTCTAGTGCATTTCATTAAAAATATCCATTATGTTTTTAATTTTGTATCATCCAGAAAGGTAATGATTTATGTCTCAATCTCAATCTACCTTAATATAAATCTATATGTTTTTTCTGTTAAATATCTTTCCTCCTTATGTCAAATATAAAACAAAAGATAAATTGGGAAATTCTACTTTCACTGAGCCATCCTCAACATTGTTTAATTGTTCATAAGTTACATATCCCTATTATATCTAACATTTAAAATCTTTTTCATTGCCATTAGCTTTTTTGGTCATCCTTGCTTCTTCTTTTTTTTTTTTTGCTTTAGCTTTCAGGACTGTACAGGTTTTGAATCATTCTCATAAGTTTATCTTTTTTCCATCATTTTCATTTATTTTCTTTAAGTCCAAACTCAAATGGTCTTGAATCTGTACTGGATTCTTCCACTACATCCATATTTCTTCTTCACTGAAACGTTGTATAATCGAAACCAAAGCTCTGAAAGCCATCTAATCATTGAGAATTTTCATTTTCTAGAATCTCCTGGTATGGATTGAAACTTCTGCTTTCTCTAAAATGTTTTAAATCTAACTTTTATCGTATCATCTAATATCTAAGGAAACAAAGCAAGGTATTTGTCTACTATGTTATATTTATTTACAGTATTTTCTTAACTGACAAATTATAGATCATCCAATGAAGTTTTAGTTTTTCTCATTTTAGTTTCATAATATAAAAACATTTTATTTGATATACTACAATAAAATTTTTCAAATTTTTTAATCTGTGTAAAATTTAATTGAAATTCATATTACTAATACTCTTGGAAAAAATTGCTTGATATTTATAAGAGGATCAGGCACAAATGAGGTTTTGTTTTTTTTTTTTAAAGCAACTTTCTACTATAATGTTCTATTTATTTTGGGGCACATTCTTTACACAACATATTCATTATTGTAATTTAACTCTAATGTTGCACAAGGAATTAAATGGAAATTGTTCCCAAATTTAATTTATCCCTCTGTAGGTTTATCTGTAAGCCTCAGAAAAGAGATATTAACACAGACAATTTTGCAATAAATCTTCGTTATCTCCACATGTAAATATCACTGCTTGGTTTAGTCAGTTCACTTAGGAGATTAATGATAATAAATAAGCTTCATATCTCACACATAACCAACCGATGTGTCTATTTTTAGATTCTTATTTAGATGTGGCCATTACATGTCATGTTCTTATAAACTACTTATTATAAATATCAGCACTGTAAATACAATGGCCTTATACATTTCACAAATCTGAGAAGTTACTTGTAGGGAATGTAAACCATGAAACATATTTTAATGTGATGGATGATTTATTTTTGGTATGTACAGAGAGTTTCTGTAGCTTTTCATACTGTCGTGAAGCTAGAACTATTCGAGAAATATAAGTCCATCGGCTCTGTGTGGTTAATGACACTAAGTCTAAAGGGGGGAATGAAATAGAAGGTCTCAATGCTGAGTAAGATACATTTAAAGGTCTCATCTAATGTGAGCTCTCAGTGGGATTTCAAGCAATATGAAATGCAGAAGGTCATAGACAAAAACTTCATAATAAGTCTTTCTATTCAGACAACAGTATTCTGCATAATCTGTCCCAAAACTGACACACTAAATAAAAATAACTTGTTTCTAAGTTCACAAATTCCAATACGCCACTTCTATTAATTAGATTTCCGAATATTTGGTCATGGAAAATAATTAGGATATTGGCTGAAATCCACAGAAATTTCATGACCTTTATGTAGTGACTTGCTTTAGATGCTTATTTTTAAATCTGAAGTGACCCTGAGGAATTCAAACTGACAGTTTAAAATGACATTCTATTTCTCTCCTGAGCTTCACTTCTGCTTAAGTGCCATAAAACAGCCAAATGAAAGAAAAGGTACTAAAAAAAACACACACAAAGATTTAGGAAAATTAAATCATCAGCATCTGAAAAACCTGAATGTACATATGTAGGTGGATCTACACAACACTTCTAAAATACTACTAAATCACAGTTTACAGTATTTTTTAGGGAAAAAATAGTGCTAATTAACTAAAACCATGAAAATTCAAATTTTCATTTCATTATTGATCTTAGTACTCCTTTGCCACCTCCAAATATTAAAGCACAAAAAGTAAGGTAGATAACAGAAAAAAGGGGACAAATTTGAATATAATCATAAAATGTATTCCCCATAAAGGAACTTAAAATGTTTAGTTTCATGAAGAAATAATAGTCACTTCTTGTGGCCAATACCACTTCCTGCTTTATCTATTGATGTATTCAACAATGAGTTTATATCATGTGACTAGCAATTATGCTACCTGGACTAAACAGAAAAAAAAAATCATAAATGACTGGAGATAGTCCCTCCATGCTTATTATCTTTGGATATTCAGCTTCACAATCATCTCTCTCCCCAGTTCTTCCTGTACTTGAAAAAGTTCCAATTCATTGTGGGGTGGGTAGATGTTTTACAAAAGAGAAGAGTACTTAAAATAGACAAGCTATCAAAATCCTTATTTTAAAACTTTTGCATCCACTAAAATGTATTGCCCTGCATCAAATTATGTTTGCCTTCTCTTCATCATAGCCTTGTTTATTGGCTTCATCTGTTATCTCTCATGAACCATCATTCTACGGATCAAATCAAATAAGTTTGGTTCACCCTCTTCATAGCTCTCTTCACTTCCTCTTCTACCTCCACATAAATAACAGCTTTCATAACTGCACTTCTCTCAATGTTTGACCTTTATAAAAAAGTGGGAGCCAAGAAGGTAAACTTGCTTTGCAGCAAATTTGTATTGGAAGAAATTCAGCCAGAATGCTCCTTGGAAGTGAGAATGGTGAGACTTTGTCTCACGTACCCTGGACATGTTATCAGGAGGGACCAGTGCCTGCAGAAATACGTCATGCTTGGTAAAGCAGAGGGTCCGTGAAAAAGAGGAAGACCCTCAAAGAGATAGATTGACACAGTGGTTGCAACAATGGGCTCAAACATAGCAATGTTGTGACAATGGCACAGGACTGGGAAGTGTTTCATTGTGTTGTATATAGTGTCACTATGAGTTGAACTGACTGGACAGCACCTAACAACAACAACAAAGCAACACTGACATCATTTTCAGGCTGAGTTTATCTTGAAGTGTTTTCCTTTAACAGTGAGTACAATAGAAGTTATCAGGACTAGTTTTGGGTAAAACTGTGAAGCTGGGCTACAAAGATTGCAAATGAGGGCTAGGGCTCTTTTGTTGTTGTTGTTGAGAATATACACAGCAAAATATACCCCGATTCAACAGTTTTTACATGTACAATTCAGTGACACCGATTACATTCTTCAAGTTGTGCAACTGTTCTCATTCTCCTTTTTTGAGTTGCCCTCCCCCTGTTAACATAAACTCACTGCATTCTAAGGTTCCTATCTAATCTTTCGAGTTGCTGTTGTCACTTTGATCCCATATAGATGGTTCTTAAAAGAGCACAATACTCCAAGCAGACATTCTTTACTAGTTTAGCTAAACTATTGTTTGGCTTTAAGAAGACTTCAGGGGATATTTTTTTGGTTTAAAAGTTTAAAGATTATCTTAGGGCAATAGTTTCAGGGGTTTATCCAGCCCCATGGCTCAAGAAAGTCTGGAGTCCATGAGAATTTGAAATTTCATTCTGCATTTTCCCCCTTTTGATCAGGATTCTTTTGTAGAATCTTTAATTAAGATATTCAGTAATGGTAGCTGAGCACCATCTAGATTTTCTGGTCTCATGGCAAAGAAAGCAGTTGTTCATGGAGGCAATTAGCCACACATTCTGTTTCCTCCTCCTATTCCTGACTCTTCTTCCTTTGTTGACCCATGCAAATAGAAACCAATTGTTGTGTCTTGGATGGCTGCTTGCTAGCTTTTAAGACCCCAGGAACTATGCAACAAACTAGGAGGCAAAACAGAAGCACTAAACACATTATTAGGCCAATGAACTGTGATGTCCCATGAAACCATGACCCTAAACATCCAAACCAAGGAACCAAAGGACAAATATTATATGACCTCACTTAAATAAGAAGTCAAGAAAAAGCAAATGCATAAGGACCAAAGTTTATTTGTGGTTACCAGGGGCAGGAGGAATGGGGAAAGGGGGGGATTTTACTTAGGGAGTACTGAGTTTTGGTTTATGGTGATGGAAAAATTGCATTAATTAAGGATAGGCTTGCATAGCCAATTATTTTAAGTGCTATCAATAAGTTGTATACTTGTAAAAAGTTGAATTGGCAAAAGTTGTGTGATACCACCACTGACTGCTCTGACCGGGATCACAATAGAGGGTCCTGGACAGAGCTGGAAAAGGATGTAGAACAAAATTCTAACTCAAGAAAAAAAAAAAAGACCAGATTTACTGGCCTGACAGACTGGAGAAACCCTGAGAATATGGCCTCTTACACCCTTTTAGCTCAGTGGTGAAGCCCCTCCCATAGTTCACCGTTCAGCCAGGGATTGGACAGCCTCTTAAAACAAAACGGGACTAATATGAGGCACTGCAGTCCAGGGACAAGGACTAGAAGGCAGGAGGGGACAGGAAAGCTGGTGATAGGGAACCCAAGGTTGAGAGGGGACAGTGTTGACATGTCATGGGGTTGTTAACTATTGTCATAGGACAATATGTGTGCTGTTTAATGAGAAACTATTTGTTCTGCAAACTTTCATCTAAGGTACAAAAAAAAAAAGAAAAGAACTATCTATGTGAGATCAAACTGACAACAGCAACTCAAAAGTTTTATGGGAAGCTTAGGGGCCAGTGAGCTGAAGATAATGGTGATAGAATAATTTGGAAAAGGATAGTGAGAATAGCAGCACAACTGGAAGAATGTCATTGATGTCATTGAACTGTACATGTAGAAACTTTTGAAATGGTGTAACTTTAGCTATGTATATTTTCACCAAAATAAAAGGTCCTCAAGGTTGAGAAGGGAGAGTATTGACATGTCTTGGGGTTGTTAACCAATGTCATAAAACAATATGTGTACTGACTGTTTAATGAGAAACTATTTGTTCTGTAAACCTTCATCGAAAGTGCAATACAAAATTTTTTTTAAAAAGTTGTGTGAGACTATTTACAACAGCAAAAACAAGAAAGAGTAGGACTCGTTTTTTGAGTCTTTGTCTTGTGCAAATAAATCGGACTCCTTCATGGTCACCCTTGCAAAATCCTAGCAGCCTCCATGTCTCTGCTGGACCACCACCTCCATTTTCCCACCAATGAAACATAAAAATAAAGGGCAATTAAGATTAAATTTACACTATACATGTAGGACCAATAATTATTCCCCAACACTTTTCCCGATTGCAACTCTGAAGTGGAATATCTTTAAAGTAAAGTCACACAACAGTTAAATTCAGAGATATTATTTACCCAGATACTCTTAAAGGGTTGAGAAAAATAGAGACAAGTATCATGACCATCTTCCATTTTATGAAACTCTCTGGCATTTTAATTACTTGTCATTAGCTTTATCCCACTAGAAGTTCATCTCGGTGTGTTGTCTTCATATGGTGGCAGCAGCAGCAAAACAAGCCCAGTCTTGTGATATCACCGGGGGAATCCAGACACACTGCTTTGAAAATAACTCATAATAGGTCAACAGTGAAGCTACTACTACCTGCTTAACCATCTCTTTTCCCCTAATTGTCCCCACTTCTCTGATCCCCCTTGTCTGTGATCTGTGCCAGCCCATGATAAGTATGTGCCAGCTCTAAGCTGGATGCCAATTAATCCCTAATAACCATTATGCTAGCCAATAATGGCACATACATACTCCTCCTGCGGTTATCCATATATCAAAAGGGGGAAAATAGTCTTGACAATCTAAAAGGATTAAGGTATAATAGTGAAACTTAGATAACTAAGACTGACATTTGGAGAAACTATGCCTATCTCTCCTCAGTGGTTACTGATAAATGACTTCCAATTCCAGTTGCTCTTATCAAGTAACAGAAACTCAAAACACAGACTAGAAAATCTGTATGTGCTAGGAAAACAGCTGCCTACTGATTGATGCCTGAGACATAGAACAGTTCATTGAAACTCATGACAAAGCAATGCTACAGGAGAGACAGAAGCAATCAGCAGACTATCCTTTGCCAGAGCAGAGCTCTCCAGTATTCCATACATCCACAAGCAGCTTATAACAAAAGCTAGAATCAGAGTAAACATTATTTAATTCTTCGTATCACCTAATTTTTATTCTCATTATACAGGGAATGTCAATATCATAGAAATAATGACTACAATTTTTTGTTAGCATTTTTAAAATACAACCAAAAACCATATTGCAACTTAGCAACAATAATAAGAAGAAAGTTAAATGAACAAACACACAAAATTCTCCGATGGGATTTCTGGGATCAGGAATACTACCCAAGGCCCAGAAGATACAATGTTTGCCAAAACTTAAAAAATTACAGACAAATAAATAGGTAACTTTAAAATTCCAAACAAACCTAGAACAAAAATTAAGCTGAATATTCAAACAATGGATAAGCCAGAGTTTCTTGCCCCAAGCAGCCGCTCTCTAAACCAGAACAAGGTGAGGCTTGTAAGACACACTCTGGAGCAGTGTGATGTAGTAAGATAAAAACTTCGTTCCAACAGATTTGGACTTGTTCCTGGTGCTATTATCTGTAAGCTATACGACACTGGACAAAATAAATATCCTTCCTGAGACTCAACCCCCTCAGTAAAAGGGAGATGGTAAAACCTGCTTGGTAGATTAGCTGTGATGAATATCAGCTATTCAATGTAAACATAGTTTAGTGCCTTATAAGCCTTTTCTGACTATAAAACAATACATGATCATTTTAGAAAACATAATAAAGTATAACAAAGATAATCCCACTGTTTTTTGATACCACTTAGGCACTACTTCCCCACTATTTTATCTTTCTATTACACTGATCCTAAATCCTAAATCCTGCTTTTATTCACTAAACATTATGTCATAAGAAGCAGTGCTGTGGAAGGGAAAGAGCATGGATTTGGGAATTGGGAAGCCCAGAAGGCTGAATCTCAGCTCTTCAGTGATTGAACAGTTTGTTTAACCTCTATAAGGTTCTTTAATTAGAAAATGGGGATAATAGTAGCTACTTCTTAGGATCATTTAATGAGATAAAGAATATAAAAAGCCTAACACAGAATTTGGTGTATAATTCATCAGTAAATGTTAGTTCATTCTCATTTTAACCTGAAATCTAGTTAAGTCAAGAGAAGGGAAATACCTGACAAAACCATCCACCAATCAAATGGGAGCCACATTCAGGATTTCAGTGCTTTGAAAGGTGCCACGGAGGTGTGACACATTGTGTGTGTGTGTGTGTGTGTGTGTGTGTGCATTCACGTGCATTTCCTTATGTCATTTGGCAGAGTGAAAGCCTCTCCAGGACAAGGACAGAGAAAATACAGAGGGTGGTTGTTGCCTTTTGAAGGAGTCCCTGAGGAAAGCTGAGGCAAGCTTGCAGGCCTGCTCTGCATCTCTGACACCAATCAAAAAGGAGCCCCTTTTCATGTTACAATCTTCCGCGTCTCTTATCCCCGCACTGTCTCAAAGCAGCAGGTATCTTGGTCCTGCCCCTCGGAGCTGCCTTGCTGAGATGACATGCCGAGATTTTGCAGGCTCTGAACCACAAGGGATATTTTTCAGCTGGATGTAGCTCAGGGAAACTAAGGAAAGTGCAAACTAATACAATAAAGATTCTGCCAACAAAATTACCCCCTTATTCCCTACCATTAAGATAGTTCTGCTTTACTCTGTGGGATATAAAGAGGACTTAGTTGAATAAATCCTATTATTTATTACAGACAGCATTTACAGCAGGAATAGTTTTTACCTGCCCGCTTATGAATATGGGCAGATTACTAGATCAACACTTATGGTCACAGAAACATCAGTCTACTAACTGGTCGTTAACTAAAAGCAGCAACTATGAAGGCACAAGACAACAGGGCCTTAGAAGGCAGTAGAGCACAGAATGGCTTATTTCTGACTTTCTAGCATTTACTCTGAAAGTCATAGAAATGTGGGGAACTTTAGAGGCAGCAATGTGGGCTGCAAACCTGGATGTGCAGGTGTACCAACACAGAAATTTAACCTCATACAGCAGTAGAGATTTGACCACAATTCACTGACAAGTTAAATTTCTGGCTTTCATATAAAGTAGCTGAAAATAATAAGATTAAGTGAAGTCCTTTCAAATAAACAAGCATCTCTTTGATTTTCATTCAAACAAGTTCAAAATGAAACACAATGTTTAGATATATTTAAGTTGCCTGACAGTGAAATGTATTTGTAACATTCTTGAGAAAAGGAAAAATTATATATTTTAACGCATTAAAGCAAATAGCCAAATATCACCAGCCATCTTTGAAAGTTTATACTTATAATTTTCCCTTTTTGAAGTGATTGTTCTAATCCATTACATTAATTTAAAAATAACAGTTATTTTTTAAATACACTTTATGTATTAGGATAGTTTTAGATTTGCCAAAAAAATTGCACGGAAAGTAGAGTTCAGGCATACCCTTTCTCTCCTCTGCACACAGATTCTCCTATTACGCATTAACATCTTGCATTAAACCAAAAAAAAAACAACAAACCCGTTGCCATCGAGTCGATTCTGACTCAGAGCGACCCTGTATGACCAGAGTAGATGGTGGATTCGAACTGCTGACATTTTAGTTAGCAGCCTGGGCTCTTAACCACTGCACCACCAGGGCTTTGCCGTCTTCCATTAGTGTGGTACATTTGCTACAAATGATGAACCGATCTTGATACACTATTATTAACGAAAGTGCATAGTTTACTTTAAGGTTCATTCTTTGGGTCTTACAGTTCTATGGGTTTTGACAAATGCGTAATGTCACATATCCAACAATACGGTATCATGGAGAATAGTTTCACTGCCCTAAAAATTCCCTGTGTTCCATGTATTCATCCCTCCCTTCTCCCCCTGAACCTCTGGAAACCACTGATCTTTTTATTGTTTCTATAGTCTTGCGTTTTCCAGAATGTCATATAACTGGAATCATACAGTATGTAGCATTTTCAGACTGTCTTCTTTCCTTTAGCAATATGCATTTAAGGTTCTTCCATATCTTTCATAGTTTGATAGATCTTTTTTTTTAATCTCTCAATAATTCTTTATTGTAAGATGTACCCCAGTTTGTTTATCCATTCATTTATTGAAGGATATCTTATTGCTTCCAGCTTTTGACAATTATAAACGAAGCTGCTATAATAATTTGTGCTCAGGTTTTCGTGCGGACTTAAGTTTCATCTCATTTGGGTAAATACCTAGGAGTGTAATTGTTGGACTTTACGGTAAGCCTGTGATTAGCTTTGTAAGAAACAGCCAGACTGTCTTCCAAAGTAGTTGTATCATTTTGTATTCCCACCAGCAATGAATGAGAGTTAATGTTGCTGCACAACCTTGCTAGCATTTGGTGTCAGTGTTTTTGATTTTAGCCATTCTGATAAGTGTGTAGTGATATCCCATTGTTATGTTAATTGGCAATTCCTTACTGATATATGATGTTGAGCACAATTTCATATGCTTATTTGCCATCGCTATATCTTCTTTTGTAAGATTTCTATTCTGATCTTTTGACCATTTTGTAATTGTGTTGTTTGTTTCCTTATTGTTGTTTTTGTTTTTTTTTCATTTTATTGTGCTTTAGGTGAAAGTTTACAGTGCAAATTAGCTTCTCATTCAAAAATTATACACAAGTTATTTTCTGACATTAGTAGCAATCCCTGCAATGTGTCAGCACTCCTTCTCTATCACTTTCGACCTCAGGCTCCCCGTGTCCATTTGTCCAGTTTTCCTGTCCCTTCCTGTCTTCTCATCTTTGCTTCTGGGCAAGTGTTGCCCATTTGGTCCTGTATACTTGATTGACCTAAGAAGCATGGTTCTTCACCTGTGTTATTGCTTGTTTTATAGGCCTGTCTAATCTTTGTCCGAAAGGCGGACTTTGGGAATGGATTCAGTTCTGAGTTAGCAGGGTGTCTGGGGGCCATATTCTCAGGGGTTCCTCCAGTCTCTGTCAGACCAATAAGCATGGTCTTTTTTGTGAATTTGCATTTTGTTCTACATTTTTCTCCTGCTTTGTCCAGAACCCTCTATTTTGATCCCTGTAGGGGGGTCAGTGGCGGTATCCAGGAACCATCTAGTTCTTCTGGGCTCAGGCTGGTGAAGGCTATGATTCATGTGGTCCATTAGTCCTTTGGACTAGTATTTCCCTTATGTTTTGTTTTTCTTCATTCTCCTTTGCTCCAGGATAGGACCAAAAGATGTATCTGAGATGCCTGCTTGCAAGCTTTTAAGACCCTAGATGTTACTTACCGAAGTAGGATGTAGAACATTTTCTTTTTGAACTTGTTATGCCAACTGACCTTGATGGCCCCAGAGCCCATGGTCACCAGAAGTCAGTGCCAGTAATTCGGTCCTTCAAGGTGTTTGGATGTGTCTAGAAAGCTTCTATGACTTTGCCTTGGTCAAGAGTTTTTTGTGTATTTTGGATATAAGTTCTTTATCAGATGTGTGTTTTGCAAATATTTTTTTCTCAATCTGTGGCTTGTCTATTTTCATTCTTTTAACAGTGTCTTTTCAGAGCATAAGTTTTTTATTTTATTGAAGTACTGCTTATCAATGTTTTCTTTCTTTTATGGATAATGCTTTTGCTGTTGTATCAAAAAAGTCATTGCCAAACCCAATGTTCCCTAGATTTTCTCCTATATTATTTTCCAGAAGTTGTATAGTTTTGCATTTAACACTTAGGTCAATGATCTATTTTTGAGTTAATTTTTTGGAAAGGTGTAAGGTCTTTTCTAGATTCATTTTTTTTCTGCATGTGGATGTCCAGTTGTTCCAGAATAATTTGTTAAAAACTATCCTTTCTTCATTGAATTGCCTTTGCTCCTTTGTCAAAGATTATTTGACTATATTTATGTGGGTGTGGGTCTGTTCTGGGCTTTCAAATCTTTTTTTTTTTTTTAAATCTCACAAACAGTTTGAACATTTTTTCAACAAGCTTAAATAGCATTAAACAGTAATAACTTCTATTTGGTTTCTACATTGATGATTTTCTTGTATGAATCTTAGCAAAATAACTTTTATGGCCAAATCATTTTTAAATTATTTAAGAAACTGTCAACTTCATCTTTCTAGTCTAGCTTCTGCCCACTTAAAAGTTATAATATATGTGTGGGTACTTTTGATAACTATTACTTCTAGGATGTCAATCATACAGTTAAGAGTTCCTAGTCAACCTGGGAGTCAGAAAGTGTACACACTTTGATAAGGTACCTGTACAGTAACCTAAGGAGTTGGCATCTGGCCTCTGATCCCACTACCTCTGATGAGCATTTAACTCCGAACAAGTGATTTATCAACATGAAGCCTAATGAATACATACTTCTTCTTCCCACATACATTGAAGACCAAGAATGTGCTATTCAAAGATCATAAACACACACATACACACATACCACATACATACACACAAGCCTTGTGTATGTCAAAATATTAAAAATTTTACAAAATTCAATATTACAGAAATATATAATACAGAAAGTAAAATTCCTCCTATCCTATTATCCCATCCTCTAAAAGCAATTGCTTTCAACAGTTTTAACATTTCTCCATCTTAGTTTAGTATTATTTTTAAAGGGGAAATGCTATATATATTGTTCAGCAACTATTTTCACTTAGTAAGTCACATTCATAATAGGAAACAAGTTCACTATGGATAATATATCATGGTATGCTTGTATACTGTGTACTTAACCACTATGAGAGTAAGACAAAAAGCATTGCTACAAAATCATAGAAACCTTTATTAAACAAAAAATGTCAAAATGTGAAGCTATTGTTTCTTGACATATCCTCCATCTACGTCTATACACTTCTGAAGGTGATGTGTTCATCTGTCTAACCCTTCCCTGAAGAATTCTGCGCTCTTCAGTTTACACCACGTCAAAATGGCAGTTTTGGCATCCTCAAGGAACTTAAATCATGTTCCTTCTAAATGTTCTTTGAGTTTGGGGAACAAAAAGAAACCTGAAGGGGCAAGATCAGGGTTGTAGGGTGGATGGGGTGAGGTTTCCCAGTGAAATTCTAGCAAGACAAACCTTGATAACCTCAAAGAATGAGCAGGTGTATTGTTGTGATGGAAAATTTCCTCGGCACAACTTTTCTGGCCTTTTTCTCACCAATGCAGCTTTCAATTTTCTTAAAACTTCTTCGTATTAAGCTCTCATGACCATCCTGTCCTTCAAGAAAATCTATCAAGACTACTCCTTTGGGAAATATTAGTCCAATGGACTAATGGACCACGACTACCACAGGCTCTACCAGACTGAGTCCAGCACAACTAGATGGTGCCTGGCTACCACCACCGACTGTTCTGACAAGGATCAAAATAGAGGGTCACAGACAGAGCAGGAGAAAAATGTAGAACAAAACTCAAAACTACGAAAAAAGACTAGACTTACTGGTCTGACAGAGACTGAAGCAACCCCAAGAGTATGGCCCCCAGACACCTTTTTAACCCAGTACTGAAGTTGCTCCTGAGGTTCACCCCTCAGCTAAAGATTAGACAGGCCCATAAAACAAACAATCATACATGTAGCTCAACCATGTATATGAAATTAAATGGGCACACCAGCCCAGGGGCAAGGACAAGAAGTCAAGAGGGGACAGGAAAGCTGGACAAATGGAAATGGGGAACCCAAGGTTGAGAAGGAGAGAGTGTTGACACATCACATGGTTGGCAACCAATGTCACAAAACATATGTGTCTTAATTGTTTAATGAAAAACTAATATGCTCTTTAAACCTTCATCTAAAGCATAATTTAAAAAAAAAATTACTTCTTTGGAATCCCAAAAAACAGTCACTATAACTTTCTGAGCAGTCTTCTCTCCCTTGGCTCATCTTTGAGGTCTTCCCAACCTTCCTTAAAATGCTTGATCCATCTAAAAACTTGTTCTATGTGAGGCAGCATTCTCATGAACTTGTTGGAAAGCTTCAATGATTTGAGAAGATGTCCACTTGAGTTTTGTTAAAAATGTGATATTAGCTCTGACTTCAAAATCACTTTTTTCCATGGCACAAAAAATATCCTTCTTTTTGAAGGCACCCTAATGAGACTAAGACAAGTTTATTACTGAGAACTTGTCTACAACCATCCAGTGATCACAGACATGTTTAAACATGTTTTGTTTGAATAAACCCATGCATGTATGAACTGGAACCCTAGTAACAGTACTTTTGACTTACACTTGTATTCTACTGACTGGTATTTTGGTATTTTTAATTATTATTATTATTATTAAAAAAACTGTAATTACAATTCTTCTATACATACCTTTACATAAAAACATACGCACATGTTTTTCTTTAGGAAAAACTCTTACAAGTGGCAATGCAGGATTAAAGAATATAACCATTTCAGGATTTAATACATTCTGCCAAATTGCCTGCAAAAATTTGCCAATTTACACAATGGTGTGTGAAAGTGCTCATGTCTTGAAACCCTTTCCTCCTGTGTTCCCTGAAGATCCTATTATAGTTTTGGCATATAATAAGTGGGTGGTATTTGCTTGAATGAGTGAATAAATACTTTTATGCTAAATGAACAAGTAGTTTATTTAAACAGTTGTCAATATATATACACACATGGGTATGCACATGTATACTTGTAACTGTTATATTATGTACCTCAGATTCAACAGGCATCTTAAATAGACCTACTTAGAAGGTATGAAATATGAAATTCTCCATACTTCAGTAAATTGTGATTGTTTAGTTAAATGTAATTTATACCTTCTGAGTGTGGGGGACTAAGTCATGCAAAGCTTTTTTGCAATTTCCAAGATATACACTTATATTTTAAAGTCTTGAAATCAATGTAGCATCTCTGTAATAACTTTTGTTAGGAGCAGTTGACTACACAAAAAACAGATTTTTTTATGTCTCTGCACTTTGAAATGTAAGCTTTCCCTTCAGGCTAATGAACTGGTTTCTCCTAATACAAAGTATTCACTGAAAGTAAGTTTTGTTTAGAATCTACCTAATGCTTAAAGGGCAAGAAGTTATGATTGTTTAAATTATTAGCAATAACTTGGGCATTGGAAAAACTCGAAACTCTAAAAATTACAAGTGTCCCTCACTTTATGTAAGGGGTGCTTTGTTGAACTCTTTAAGAAAAAAACAAAATTATGTATCAACTTATATGTGGATTCCCCAGAGAAGACAGACTATATTAGATAAGAAACCTACTTAAGGCAGTGTTGAATATAGTTTAAAGAATAACTGAGGGATACTTAAGTAAATAAGATTTTTATTACTGTGATATTTCTGGATCCATAATTCCACTTTAAGATTTCATAATTGGGAGTTGCAGCAAAATGGCGCTCTAGGCAGAAGCACCACGCCATCCCTCCACAGCAAAGATCTGAAAAACTAAGCCAAACAGAGAATACAACAATCCTGAAACCCTAAAACAGCAAATAAAGAGATAAGGAATTCGGCCAAGGACCAAATGGAGTGAGAAAACTGACAGAGAACAGACAGTGAGGAGAAATTCATGCAGAGGTCCCCTACCAGCTAACGCAGCATGGATCCGCCATCTTGGACTCCTATCAAAGACCAGAAAACAGGGGGTATGAGAAAGCAGCCTCATGGAGCTTCCAGTGGGAGACAAAACAACCGGTAATTGGCGATATACGCTTTCCCACCCCCTATCCTTCTTCACCCCGACTTGGCTCCTCTCCTTCCTGTGGCCACAGTCTCTTGACCGGGAAACAGCGGCTGTTTGGATTCCACACACCCTAACGGGTGGCTCTCTGAGTGCCATTTGTTGGCTGCTGGTGTTGCTTTTTTTCTGCTTCTTTTTATTTCTTCCTCGCCTCTCCCCACAGCCCCCTCCTTTCACTCGAGTACCTTGCTCCATGCACCATCTTTGCTTCTTCCTGAGGGGCTGCAGAGCTCTGGTAATTTGTGATGTATGCTTTCCCACTCTCTACCCTTCTTCACCCACACTCGGCCCCCTCTGCTTCCCGTGGACACAGTCTCTTATCCAGAAACACCAGCCTGCAGTAGATGGCTCTCTGAGTACCATTTGTTGACTGCTAGTGTTGCTTTTTTTTTTTCTGCTTCTTTTGATTTCTTACTTGCTTCTCGCCACCTCCCCCTCCCTTCGCTCAAGTAGCTGGCTCCGTGCGCCATCTTTGCTTCTTCCTGAGGGGTTGCGGAGCTCCGTTCGAGTGTGGAACTGCTTCCCGGTCTGGCTCCCGTGCTGGTGGATGAATGATGAAAAGGAAATCAGGAAAACAATACCATTTTCAATAGCCCCTAAAAAGATAAAATACTTAGGAATAAATCTGACCAGGGATGTAAAAGACCTATACAAGAAAACTACAAAACACTACTGCATGAAACCCAAAGGGATCTACATAAATGGAAAAACATACCATGCTCATGGATAGGCAGACTCAACATTGTGAAAATGTGAATTCTACCCAAAGCAATTTACAAATACAACGCAATCCCGACAATCCCACAATACTAACAACATTCTTCAAAGAGATGGAAAAACTAACCATTAACTTGATATGGAAAGGAAAGAAACCCTGAATAAATAAAGCACTACTGAAGAAGAAGAATATAGTTGGAAGACTCACACTACCTGACTTCAGAACCTACTATACAGCTATGGTAGTCAAAACAGCCTGGTACTGGTACAACAACAGATACATTGACCAATGGAGCAGAATTGAGAACCCAGATGTAAATCCATCCACCTACGGTCACCTGATCTTCGACAAGGGCCCAAAGTCCATCAAATGGGGAAAAGACAGTCTCTTTAACAAATGGTGCTGGCAAAACTGGATAGCCATCTGCAAAAAAATGAAACAGGACCCATACCTCACACCGTATACAAAAACTACTTCAAAATGGATCAAAGACCTGAATATAAAGCCTAAAACTATAAAATTCATAGAATAAAAAATAGGACCAACACTTCAGGCCTTAATACATGTCATTAACAGGATACAAACTGTAACCATGAATGCACAAAACCCAACAGATAAGCTAGATCACTGGGATCTTCTAAAAATCAAACACCTATGCTCTTCAAAAGACTTCACCAAAAGACTAAAAACAGAACCTACAGACTGGGAAAAAATTTTTGGACAGTACAAGTCAGACAAAGGTCTAATCTCCATAATCTAAAAGAAAATCCAACACCTCTACAACAAAAAGACAAATAATCCTATTAAAAATGGGCAAAAGAAATGAACAGACACGTCACCAAAGAAGACATTCAAATGGCCAACAGACACATGAGGAATGCTCGCGTTCACTAGCCATTAGAGAAATGCAAATTAAAACCACAATGAGATACCATCTCACCCCGGCATTATTGGCACGAATCAAAAATACTGGAAATAACAAATGCTGGAGGGGCTTCAGGGAGATGGGAACTCTTATACACTGCTGGTGGGAATGAAAAATGATACAACCATTTTGGATAATGATATGGCGCTTCCTCAGAAAGCTAGAAAGAGACATACCATTTGTTCCAGCAATCCTACTCCTAGGAGTATATCCTAAGGAAATAAGAGTCGTCACTCGAATAGACATATGCACACCTAGATTCATGGCAGCGTTGTTCACAATAGCAAAACGATGGAAACAACCTAGATGCCCATCAACAGATGAATGGATAAAAAAACTATGGTACATACACACAATGGAGTACTATGCAACGAGAAAGAACAACAATGAATCTGTGAAGCATCTCATAATATGGATGAAACTGGAGGACATTATGCTGAGTGAAATAAGTCAATCACAAAAGGACAAATATTGTATGAGACCTCTAATGTAAAAACCCATGAAAAAGTTCACACACAAAATGTAACAATCTTTGTTGGTTACCAGGGATGGGAAGGGGGGGGGGATATTAAATAGACAATATATAAGTGGTATCTTGGGGGAAGGGTGAGACAGTATACAGTACAGGAGAAACCAGCACAACATGTACAAGGAAAGGTCATGGAAGCCCCATAGACACATCCAAACTCCCTGAGGGACTGAATTACTGGGTGGAGGGCTGTGGGGACCATGGTCTCTGGGAACGTCTAGCTCAATTGGCATGACACAGCTTATAAAGACAATGCTCTACATTCTACCTTGGTGAGTAGTGTCTGGGGTCTTAAAAGCCTTTGAGCGGCCATCTAAGATATTTCACTGGTCTCATCCCTTTGGGAGCAAGGGAGAATGAAGAGACCAGGATACAAGGAAAAGATTAGTCCAAAGGACTAAGGTCCACAGCTACCAAGGCCTCCACTGGACTGAGTCCAGTACAGCTAGATGGTGCCTGGCTACCACCACTGACTGCTCTGACCAGGATCACAACAGAGGGTTCTGGACAGAGCTGGAGAAGGATGTAGAGCATAATGCTAACTCACAAAAAAAAGACCAGATTTACTGGCCTAAAGGAGACTGGAGAAACCTCGAGAATATGGCCCCCAGACACCCTTTCAGCTCAGTGGTGAAGTTACCTCTGAGGTTCACTGTTCAGCCTTGGAGTGGACATCCCTGTAAAACCAAATGAAACTAATGAGGTACAGGAGTCCAGTGAGAAGGGCTAGAAAGCAGAAGGGGACAAGGAAGCTGGTGATGGGGAACCCAAGGTTGAGTAAGGATAGTGATGAAGTGTTGTGAGATTGTTAACTATTGTCATAGGGCAACATTTGTAGTAACTGTTAAATGAGAAACTATTTTGTTCTGTAAGCTTTCATCTTAAGTGAGAATAACAGCATAATTGGAAGAGTATAGTCAATGTCACTGAACTGTGCATGTAGAAATTTTGAAATGGTGTATCTTTGGCTATGCATATTTTAACCAAATCAAAAAAAAAAAAAGGTGAGAAGTTAGAGGGTTGATATGTTGTGGGGTTGTTAACCAATGTCATAAAATAACATGTGTACTTCTGTTTCATGAGAAACTATTTGTTCTGTAAGCCTTCACCTGAAGCACAATAAAAAAAAAATTCATAATTGGAACATATGAATAGCTTCAAAAAAACAAATTCCAACAGTGAATTTAGTATTCAATGTGAGTAGAATAGTGACGTCAAAAATGTTACTTTATTTGGGCTACTAGGACAAGGCAGAGGAGAGATTCAGAATGAAATATCCAAGGTCACATTAAAGCAAGAGATCAAGGCAAATAAGTGGATTAAATGCAAGTAAATATTCCAAAGGCAAGAGTGACAAAGAATCAGAGTCCAGACAGGTAAATGGCAGAAATGGGACAGATAGATGGGGAAAGAATAACATTTATTGATTTCAGAAGATATAACGAGCACTATGCCAACATCAGATAATCATATGGTCTACCATGCCAGACATGACAAATTGAAGAGGAATGGCACCACATTCATTGTAAAAAAGAACACTGTCCAGATCTATCCTGAAATACAATGCTATCAGTCATAGGATAATATCCACACTCCTACAAGGAAGATCAGTTAATTTGAGTATTATGCAAATTTACACACCAACCACTAACGTCAGAGATGAGGAAATTGAAGATTTTTACCAACTTCTGTAGTCTGAAATTGATCGAACATGCAATCAAGATGCATTGATAATTACTGATGACTAGAATGTGAAAGTTGGAAACAAAGAAGAAAGACCAATATGTGGAAAATATGGCCTTGGTGATAGAAACTGCCCCGAAGATTGAATGGTAGAATTTTGCAAGACCAATATCTTCTTCATTGAAAATATCTTTCTTCAACAACATAAAAAGCAACTATAAAGTGGACCTCACCAGACAGAAAACACAGAAATCACATCTACTATATCTGTGGAAAGAAACGATGGAAAACTCAATATCGTCAGTCAAAACAAGGCCAGGGACCGATTGCGGAACAGTCCGTCAACTGCTCATATGAAAGTTCAAGCTGAAGCTGAAGAAATTTAAAACAAATCCATGAGAGTCAAAGTACAGCCTTGAGTATATCCTGTTTGAATTTAGAGACCATCTCGAGAATAGATCTGATGCATTGAACACTAATGACTGAAGACCAGATGAGTTGTGGGATGACATGAAGGACATCATACATGAAGAAAGAAAAAGGTCATTAAAAAGAAGGGAGAGAAAGAAAAGACCAAAATGAACGTCAGAAGAGATTCTGAAACTTGCTCTTGAATGTAGAGTAGCTAAAGAGCATGGAAGAAATGATGAAGTACAAGAGCTGAACAGAGGATTTCAAAGGCAGCTCGAGAAGACAGAAGAAAGTATTATAACGGCATGTGCAAAGACCTGGAGTTAGAAAACCAAAAGGGAAGAATACCCTCAGCATTTCTCAGGTTGAAAGAACTGAAGACAAAATTCAAGCATCGAACTGCAATATTGAAAAATTCTATGGGATAAATGTTGAATGATGCAGGAAACATCAAAAGAAGATGGAAGGAATACACAGAGTCCCTGTACCAAAAAGAATTGGTTGATGTTCAACCATTTCAGAAGGTGGCATTTGATCAAGAACCAATGGTTTGAAGAAAGAAGTCCAAGTTGCACTGAAGGCATTGGTGAAAACCAAAAACACTCATCGCTGTTGAGTTGATTCCGACTCATAGTAACCCTATAGGACAAAGTAGAGCTGCCCCATAGGGTTTCCAAGGAGTGGCTGGTGAATTCGAACTGCCAACTTTTTGGTAGCAGCTGAGCTTTTTAACCACTATACCATCAGGGCTTCTCTGGTGACAACGAGGCTCCAGGAATTGATGGAACACAAACTGAGATGCCTCAACAAATAGGTGCAACTCTGGAAGCGCTCACCAGTCTATGCCAAGAAATTAGGAAAACAGTTACCTTGGCCAACTGACTGGAAGAGACCCATATTTGTGTCCTTTCCAAAGAAAGGTGATCCAACTGAACACAGAAATTATTGAACTGTATCATTAATATCATACATAAGTAAAATTTTGCTGAAGATCATTCAAAAGTGATCGTAGCAACATATTGACAGGGAACTCCCAGAAATTCAAGCCAGATTCAGAGGAGGACGTGGAATGAGGATGTGCTGATGTCAGATAGATCTTGGCTGAAAGCACAGAATATCAGAAAGATGTTTACCTATGCTTCACTGACTATGCAAAAGCATTCAACTATGTGTGGATCATAACAAATTATGGATAACACTGCAAAAAATGGGAATTCCAGAACACTTAATTGTGCTTATGTGGAATTTCTACATAGACCAAGAGGCAGTCTTTCAAATAGAACAAGGGTATACTGTGTGGTTTATTAAAATCAGGAAGGGTGTGTGTCAGGGTTGTATCCTTCCACCATACTTATTCAATCTGTATTCTGAGAAAATAATCAAGAATCTGGACAATATGAAGAAGACTGCGGCATCAGGATTGGAAGAAGTCTCATTAACAGCCTGTTATATGCAGATGATACAACCTTGCTTACTGAAAGTGAAGACAACTTTAAGCACTTACTGATGAAGATGAAATACTACAGCCTTCAGTATGGATTGCACCTTAACATAAAGAAAACAAAAATCCTCACAGCTGGATCAATAAGCAACATCATGATAAGTGGAGAAAAAATTGAAGTTGTCAAAGATTTCATTTTACTTTCACCCACAATCAACGCCCCTGCAAGCAGCAGTCCAGAAATCAAATGACCTATTGCATTAGATATCCCTTTAAGAACCAAAGTGTGCCTGATCCAAGCCATGGTATTTTCAATTACCTCATATGCATGCAAAACCTAGGCAATGAATAAGGAAGACTGAAGAAGAATTGATGCATTTGAATTATGATGTTGGCAAAGAATATTGAATATATCATGGACTTCCAGAAGAATGAACAAATCTGTCTTGGAAGAAGTACAGCCAGAATGCTCCTTAGAAGTGAGGATGGCGAGACTTCATCTCACATACTTTGGACATCTTATTAGGTGGGACCAGTCCCTGGAGAAGTACATCATACTTAGTAAAGTAGAGGGTCAGTGAAAAAGGGGAAGACCCTGGACAAGATGGATTGACCCAGTGGCTGCAACAATGGGCTCAAACATAAAAAGATTGTGAGGATGGCACAGGACAAGGCCATGGTTCTTTCTGTTGTACACAGGGTCAATATGTGTCGGAAATTAGTCAAGGGCGCCTGTCAACAACAAAAACAAGCTTAAATTCTGGCATCTATGTGACTTTTACAATGATAGACAAAATTAATACTGACAAACCCAAATATCAGAAAGACACTGAAATTTGTTTTCAAAAGCGTAAGGAAAATTCACATGATTTCAACATAGAAATGATTATATAGTTTATTTGACACTTTGAAAATTGACAATTTATATATGGCTGTGGAATCAAATAGACTGATTTCAAATCCAAGCTTAGTCACTAATATTATTGTGATCTTATCCAAGTTACTTCATTAATCTAAGACTCATTATTTTAATCACATATATTAAGGAGGTTGAGTAATTATTACCCAAAATTCAGTTCATAGACAACCTATATCAGAATTATATGGCAGTACTCATTAAAACTACAGATTTTCAAAGTTTAGCCAAAAATATGTTGACTCAAATTCTCCAACCATAGGCTCAAAATTTGCGTTTTAAATAAAGCAATCCAGGTAAATTTGTGGGCACTGAATTTTGAAAACTGTGTGACTAGATGACTTAAAAATGTACAATTTCCTGATTAATCAAGATAAATCACAACTTCTCATTTTTTTTCGTTTCAAAAAGAAAGATCAAAGGGCTAAAAATTTAGTTGAAATATTACTGCAAAAATAATGAAAGGAAGGACTTGAAAGGAAGTGACCTTTTACCTTTAATTAAGACTGGTTTCATTAGGTTTTAATTACTACATTTGGAAGGGGTTTTCTCTCCGTCATTCTATTTCTCCAAAAATGCAATAGACTCCAAAACGATCATCAGTAGATACCCAGGTAGTTACAATCCCATATAAATACTAAACTCTGCTATTACAAACTTGAGGGAATATTAATTGAAAATTAATCTATGTAAGAAAGTAATTTCTACTTACACACAATTCATCCATCACAATAAAACACTGAACTTAAAACACTGGATTACCATAAGGTTTCCAGGTGGTGCCTTAATCTATCATAAGGAAAAAATTCTAAGATCCTCTCTTGCCTCATAAAAGTAATTCCTTCATTATTTTGAACTATAACAAGCTAGGACAAGTTAAATTATCTGGAAATAAGTCAGAATGAAGTATATTTCCATATATCATGGAGAAATAAATTTCCCAATGAAAATGTCTCAATATAATTAACACTCGATATGTAAGTAGTGCTCAAAAAAATATTTGCTGAAAGAATTAATGAACTAAAATGTTTAAATAATTTTTTTTTTTTTGCTTCTAAGAGTCATATGGCCTCACAAATTCACATTATTGTCATTTAGATAGAAGAGCATCTCTCAGTACCAATTTCTCATTCTGTCCAGCCAGTACCATTTCTAGGTTGATCATCTCAAGGTTGAGCATCTTCTTCTTTTCCCACTCTTTTACCAAAAATATATGCCTAGGATTCCATTCTTTTGGAGCCCATATTTTTAACTTCTAAAATGACATTTAATTGTTCTGGTAAACTAGCACCTACAAACATGTGAATTCATGGTATCATTACCCCTACTCTCTTACCCCATTGATATTATGAAGCAATATTTCTTAACAGGAGTTCCTGGATGGTGTAAACGGTTAAACACTCGACTACTAATTGAAAGGTTGGTGGTTTGAACCCTCCCAGAGGCACCTGGAAGAAAGGCCTGGTGATCTGCTTCCAAAATATCACAGCCTTGAAAACCCTATGGAGCAGTTCTACTCTGCCCACATGGTGTTGCTATGAGTTGGAATAGACTCAAAGTCAACTAACAACAACAGCAATTTCTTAATATATTGGATTTTCAAACACCCAAAATAAGTTTTATGCAAATGTTAATTTTTTTTTTGATGAGAGGGTCCATAGCTTATTTTGCAGTTCATGAACCGATAACTGCACATACATACACACACACACACTCTTTAACGACACTGCTCAAAAGTAATTTTAGAAGTTGAATAGGCCACTGGAAAGATGGTTATTGAAAGAATCTCATGTGCTCTACCATATATATGCAGGCCCTGTATATCATAAACATTATAGGTAGTCCCCAGGTTATGAATGAGATCCTTTCCTAAGTGTGTCTTTAAGTTGAATTAGTAGGTAAGTCAGAATAGGTGTGTGCAGTTCTTTTTTAGCCTCACTTTAGTGCAAGAAAAGGTTTGAAGCTTTTTCAGTGATTTAAAAGCTGAACATGCACCAAGTGAAAGTGATTATGATAAAAAATTTGTTGCAAGTAGGGGTTGGTTCAATCATTTCAAAGTGAGGGCAAATTTATGTAACGTCAAAGGGCAAGTACAAGTGGTCGCATAAGTCGGAATTTTGTAACATGGGGACTGCCTGTGTAATAAATAACCCTTAAGAGACCACCATCTGTCCATTTGTCATACTGTGGTGGCTTATATGTTGCTGTGATGCAGGAAGCTATGCCACTGATACTTTAAATGCCACCAGGGTCATTCATGATGAACAGGTTTCAGCAAAGCTCCCAGAATAAGACCAACTAGGAAGAGAGACCTGGAACTACTTTGGAAAATTAACCAATGACAATTTATGAATCACAACAGAATATTGTCTGATACAGTGCTGGAAGATGAGCCCCTAGGTTGAAGAGCAACAATGGACTCAAACATGCCAACAATTGTGAGGGTGGGATGGGAACTGGCAGCTTTTCATTCTGTTGCACGTAGAGTCACCATGAGTTGGAGCCAACTTGCTGGCAACTGACAGCAACAAAAGAGAAAATTATTTGTAAATCTGGAACCATGACTTGGCTACAACACAGAACTTTGAATTAAATACTATCCTCAGATTTTAATCTAGATGATGATCAGTAAGAATACCCATAGCAGTTTGTATCAGTATTAGTTATTCCTCATGTAAGACACTATGTGTTCACTAGAAGAAACTTAAGTCAAAGTACTTGTGCAAAGTACTTAGCCATACCACAGGTGAGAAGCGAGATAAGGATTTGTTGTTTCCTAATTATTGGTTAGTCCCTGGGTGGTACAAATGATTAAGCACTCTGCTACTAGCCAAAAAGTTGACAATTCAAACCTACCCAAGGTGCCTTCGAAGACAGGCCTGGAGATCTGCTTCTGAAAAGTCACAACCTTGAAAAATCCTATGGAACAGTCCTACTCCACACACATGAGGTCATCATCAGTTGGAATCAACTCAACAGCAACTAGCAACAACAACAATTATTGGTTAGGCTCCCTAGGTGGGGCAAATGGTTAAATACAACCAACGCAGAGTCATCTTGGAAAACAGACCTGGAAACCTGCTTCTGAAAGGTCACAGCCTAGAAAACTCTATAGGAGTAGTTCTATTCTGCACATGTGGGATAGCCATGAGTAGGAATCAACTTGTGGGCAAGTAACAACAACAACAACAATTATTGGTTTGTGACACTTCAGTGCTTTACAACTAATCCAGCATAGGGAAAATAAGAAGGGGATTCTTAGTGGGACTCAAATCGGAAAAACAAGACTTGTGATCAATAGTGATATTTGTAATTCTGGACTCCTGAGGTTAACATTTCAAACAAAAGTGCCTTACTTGCTATTTATATCATTGTGAACCTCTTGAGTGTAGGAACTCTGTCTTACCTTTTTGTATAACCAGCTGCTAAAACAGGCCACAGAATGTAGTTGTTTAAGTAATGGCTATTTAACTGACCTACAAAATGAGCATGTTCAGTGAAAGTTTTCCTTTCCTTTTATATGAGAGGAGGGAGTGGAGTTTGAGTTATATGGGCTGTGTGAGTTGAATTTTAACATACACTTTTAATAAAAGACTAAAGGAACTGTAGTTGATATGCCCTATGCAAAGAAAACTGAAATATATGAAAGGAATCTACACACAGAAAAATTATTCTTCCCTGATAATAGGACAAAACAAAAGTGCCTAGAAATGTAAGATAAAATGGTTGGACATATGTCCAGTGAGAATTTTTTAATTGGAATGAAAAATTGATGACAAGTTTGACATCTATTCATCTGGTAATTTAATTTATAATAGCAGGATCCATTTTAACCTGATTAGGATGACTTATAAATGATTGTGCCTAAAATTCGCAATGAAGAAGTCAGGATAAACAGGCTTTCCTGAGGACCATAAAATTTTATAAAGTATTTTTATCCTTCAAAAGAGCAATCTAAACTGTTATAAAAAATACTATTTGATGCAAGCAATATTATATGGAATGGAGAAAAACTAGAATACAAAATGGTACCTTATTAATGACTGAGCAATTCTAAAATTGTAATTAGAATTTGAATTATGTATACATAATTCAATCTATATTTTATTCCAAAGTATTGAATAAAAATAAATCAAAACCCATTAAAAACATAAAAATCCCGGTTTCATTTTTTTCTATTTTATAATGTTATAGAAGACTCTTTCAATTATATAGAGACCCATCTAATATTTAAGCATATTAATCTTGTTTATAAATAAGAAGATATTAGAGTGAAAGAGAATGACGTGATTTTTTAATATTAAAACAGCTTCTCGTGGGCTTAATAAATACCAGGAAAAGCTTAAAGCATATAGAGTTTTACAGACACACAGGGATTAAAAGAGGTTGCTTTATGTCTCTTTCTGTTTCACAAAACAAGCACATGCTATCTGTAAGGGTCCTCATAGAATGCTCACTAGGGAAAACAATTCTCACATGGCCATTAAAGCTGTGAGATGAAATTGCATCACTTAGGAATCTAGATTTTCTTCTGGCCTTAAAAGGGTGCTTTCTTACAGTCTAAAACAACTAAACAATTAAACATCAATTATTTTCTAGGTATGCAAGCCAAGTTTAGGTAAGAGTGAAGCTAAAGGAAATGACCTTCATGTGTGTCCTAGGCCCTCACATCCACATTCTCCTTTCCAGGCTCTGCATTATCCTCAGGGGCTGAGCTTTCTAGGTTGTGTTTCTCAGCTATCCTGCCCGGGGCTTTTGGCTGGGTTTGGCCTACAACAGGCCCTGGCAGGAGACTAGGAGTTAGAGGAAGGAGAAGAGAATTTGCCCCCGTCATCTCTGCCTTGAGAAAGATAGTTACTCTCTTTTGCCTTACTTAGCTTTATTTTATTTTGCTAAGTATATATATGCAACAAAACATTTGCCATTTCAACCTTTTTCCATGTACAATTCAATTATTCATCATGTGTAACCATCATCACTATCTTTCTAAAATAGCTTAATTTTTTTTTACATAACACTTATTAGTACGTATTATAGATAAAATGAAGTTAAATGGGATATTTTCTATTACTTTTGACCTTTCATAAGCAGATAATCTGGAAATTTTCAATAAGGCCACAAGGATGAAAACAGATATCTTAAGAAGAGTTACTAGAAATATCATCACAGGACTTAATTAAAGACAGCAGACTGGTCCAGTGACCACCATCCCACCTAAGTTACTTAAGAAAAGGTTAGAAATGTGGAAAAAAGCATTTTTTGAAGGGAAATGATAAAGGTAGAGAGTGGTTTTTTCTTCTCCCCTTCCCCTATACCAAGCAAAAGACTGGGCTGCAAAAGTAGAGATTAGCATGATCCTCCCATGATAGAGGCTCAAGGAGTTGCAGAATTCAAAGGCTTATCCCTGGCTGGCCAAAATGGTGAAGCACACACAGTAAGACAGTTCTTGGAAGAATATGATTTATATTCCCAAGATACGAGAAATAGATCTTAACACAAAAACTGATAGCTGATTCTCGCCTGTAGAAGGCACAGTGCTGGCTGTTCTATGACATTTGCCTTTTTTCTTCTAAACTCTCATAATGCTGATGTAACCTTGGAAATAAGCCAGCAGAAGTAAGGAGGAGGTAAGAAAGAGTAAAAGAACAAAGCATGCTCCTTGATCAAGCATGTTAAATGTCATTAGTTTGAGAAAAAGAAAACCCAGTGTCTTAGGCTGGGTGCCCTAGAGAAACAAAACCAGTAAAGCGTATAAATATATATATTTAGAAAGAGAGAGAGAGAGTTATGTCAAGGAAATGGTTCATGAGATTGTAGAGGCTGGAATGTCCCAAGTCCGTGGGTCAGGACAGAGGCTTCTCCTGAATCATGTAGCTGCAGGGGCTGGTGAACCTAAGACTGGCAGGTCAGACATCAGGGTTCTTGCTCACAGGATGCGAAGATCGACGAATCCTAAGATGGGCAGGCAAGACCACAGATAAGCTCAAGTACTAGCTCAAGTCCCAAGAACCAGAGGTCAGATGAACAGGAGCCAGCTGCAGGATACGGAGCAAGCAAAAGCCCATGAGGCTTGCCAGAAAGTCCACTTACATATTCGATGCAGGCCACACTCCCAACAAAACTCCTTTTCAACGGATTTGCTACTCACAGCAGATCACATCAAGGACAGGTGATTGCATTATATCAAGTCTCCTCATAGAAATGATCACATCATCATATGACTGCCAAACTATATCATAACTACCAAACCATTGAGAATCATGGCCCAGCCAAGCTGACACACAACCTTACGGATCATACCCAGTAGGTGTAGAGCCTCCAATAAACCAGTTAAAGATATATTTTAAGTCAATGAGTCTATTAATTTATTAATAATATTAATAATAATTATTGAGTTTTTCATTAAATGATAACGGTAGAAGGCAAAAACCTTACTTACCTTCTTTACCTTTGTATCTCCCACATCTAAAACCCAGTCCAGCACAAGTTTGGCTCTCAATACATATTTGCCTAAATAAAGGATTAAATAAGCGTTAAAGAAGTATCTAAGAAAATTTCACATTCAGAGGGAAGAAAATTACACATTGGGCTCAGATTTTTAATTTTAACTGGTCTCTAGAACTCACTGAAGGTTCCTGGCTGGTGTAAATGGTTTGCACTGGACTACTAACCTAAAGATTGGCAGTTTGAACCTACCCAATGGCACCTGGAAGAAAGGCCTGGAGAGCTGTCTGCTTCCGTAAAGATTGTTGTTGTTGTTGTCAATTGCCATTGAATCGATTCTGACTCAAGAAGGCCACGTGCGTGTCATCAGAATGTGCTCCATAGGGTTTTCACAGCTATGACTTTTCAGAAGCAGATCACCAAGCCTGTCTTCCAAGGTGTCTCTGGGTGGGTTTGAGCCATCAGGCAGCTTTTGGCTAGTAGTCGAGTGCTTGACTGTTTGCATCACTATGGAGCATGTTGTACTCTGTAACACATGGGGTCATCATGAGTTGAAATTGACTTGACAGTAATGGGTTAGAACTTACTACTAAAATAATAAAATAATTAATTGAAAGGTGAAAAGTTTAGTGTACCTTGAGTTTTGTCTAAGTAATCAAAGAAGTTTGATTCCTCATCTCTAACAGCCAACCTCATGTATTTACAGATAAACTTACACTAAGTCAGATGTCTATTTTCTTCTTCATTTTTGCTTACATTTTAATAGAATAACTAGTTATTTTGGTTTCAAATTATCACATCCAAGTGTGCAGTAATTAAAAATATGATTTCAAATGGTAGTTACATTTAACAACATGTACCAACTTTGCCATATGTTTTCTACCCTTGTTAACTTGTTTATGTGGCATTTTATTTGCAGGCAACTGCTTTGTTCCTCATGGCTAGAGTCACACACTGTGAAAACAAACAGAATGGAAGGTACAGGAAAACTGTTCACTGAACCTACCTGTGCTTAAGGCAGCCTCTCACAATGAGATTCTAGTGAGTTCATTCTCAGAAAACTCACAACCAAATTGATACAGGTCAGCACAGGATTCTTCCAAGTTCCCTTTCCTGAGTTCTGAATAGAGGGTATCCAAAAGCTAGAGGCAGCTGATTGGGGGAGGCTTTGGCCCTCACCACTGCTCATTTCTTTGGTGCTGTTGGCTTTCTAAGCCTCATGCCCAGCAATTTAAGAGTAGAACATTCCATCAAGGGCAAGGCAGCTTGGCTCTGGAGACATAAAAAGCTGAGATTCAAGAAAATTTCCTATGTTGTACATTAAATTCCTGGCAACCTTTGGAACAGGAAGAGTGAAAAACCTAGCCATGAGTTAGGATGACCAGGAATAAATTAATTTAGATTGTGACATTGACTTCGATATTCCTATTTAAATAATCAAATGTTTGGTGACTTATCTGAGTTATTAAAACAGGTTCAGGTAATGTAGTGTGCTCTGTTGAAAAGAAAAAAAGAAACAGTCATGACAAAAAGTTCCTCTTTCCCCAAGAAGAAATAAACAATTTTATACTCTTTTGGAAACTGCTGTTAAAAAACTTCAAGTGTAGCTCAGACTCGGGCAGACATGGCTCTGGCAGCATTGCTGTCCATTTTCCCATTCTTGCCTATTCTATAATCTTTGGATTCAGGTAGACATGTCTCTGGCAGCATGGTTGCCCATTTTCCCATTCTTATCTATTCTGTAATATTCTTTAGAGTTGGGTGGAGATGGCTCTAGCAGCATGCTTGTCCATTTCCCACATTTGCCTCTTTGAACATATGCCAAATAAAACTTGCTTTTTGCTTTACCAAACTTTGTGATGTTTTTACCTTAGAACAGTTAATGACGTAGTCATCAAGGATTTCTGAAGCTATGAGTCCAGCTGAACTCAAGGAGACCTAGACTGTAGAGTAGAAGCTGGCAAAAGAGAGGTCCTATCTTCTGGATCTACGTGTTCACACTCCCTGTCCCTTCGACACCAACAAGGTACGTGCTCTCAGAAAACAAGCATTTGCTTATTCTTTTTCATTATCTTTTTCATATTTTCTTATGTTGCGTTTGGCATATTTATTTTGAAAAACTGATTGTTTGATTAAGGAGAATCTTTCTTAGATTTTTGCTTGATTGTTTGCTTAAGAGTGAAATTTAGTAACTCTTTTGGTGAACTACAGTTTAGATCCAGATTTTCTTTGATTTCTGAATTGAAAGTTATTTTATTTTTGTAATCTGCCCCAAAGGCAAAGATGTGGTTTCTCATCTGAATAAGATTCCTGAGTCAAAAACCCAGCTGAGTGGCTTAAAAAAGAAAAAGCTAAGGTTTTTACTTTAAGATCTTTGGTTAAATAAGTAAATTGTTTCATGGTGACCTATAATAAACTCCTGACAACTCTGAAACTTCATGCAAAGCCACAAAAATTTTTTTACAAAGGAAAAGTGCTAAAAAGATTTATTTAACATGTTATAAATTACTTGGAATGTGTTATCAAAATCAAGAGAAACACCTGATCCTGTTTGGGTTAAAATTTTACGTTAGTATTTCCTCTTATGTTTTTGTCTAATATTAGACAAAAAATGCATAATAGTATGTCATAATTTTATTATTATTTTTAATTACTAACTTGGTTGCAACTTTATTTTTATTAATCTAGTATTATCAAAGCTAATAGTTTGAGTGGGGAATTCAGATCATTTACCTATGAAGTTTTTTTTTATTACTATTCAGGTATTTAGAGACTCGTATATTCTTGGTATATCCTGACTGTATGGTACTATATTTCAGGATTAATATGTATTATATCTGAAGCTTTTTGAAAATAAGCTTAATCATTATAGCTAGAAATATTTTTGTCTAAAGTTTTTTTAAGAGTATTATTTTTATAAATTAATCATGGCCGTATGAAGTTTTGTTGTCTCCAGACAAGTTTTTACTTTGCTGATTTGCTGAAAACAGTTGACCAAAATATCTCAACACAAAGATGGACTATACTGAATTTGTGAACAAGACTGTGACTATACTGAATCAAGATTTCCAGAACTCTTATGTAGAAGCTAATGGGTTCACAGACTGCAGCTGATCCAGAATCACATGGAACAGAAATTAAATACATAAGACTGAGTAAACTAAAGGAATACTATGGGTTTTATATGGCAATATCGCTGACATTTTAAGCTCCTACTTTCTGGATATAAGAAACCATTTTCCTCTCTTCTAAATTATCTAACTAATGAGGTTTAGATATTTTAACTCTCGAATCAGAAGTTTCTGCTGGTAAATTTAGCAACGTAGTAACTATCATAACCAGATAAGTGTCTGAAGTCTGAGCTATGATTTTACAAAATAGAATAGTATTAGATTTCCTGTTAGTCTCTCAGGAACAGTTTTGTGCCTTAAGAGATAAATGTTGCTGTATTTATATAATATACATTCTGAGGTTTTGTAAAATGTAGTTGCTGCTGAGGCACATGAAAAGCAGGTACTGATTCTGCTTATGCATAAACAAACACCTCATGAGATTTGTTTCCTGGGTTCAAAGACCTTAGGGTCATGTTTTCATTGGTTATTACAGACAATTGGCCTAACATTATTGTTTGTGTTGCTATTCTACCTCCTAGTTTGCTGTATGGTGCCTGAGATCTTAAAAACCTGATGGTGCTTGAAGATTCCAAAGCAAAGATTATGAGCCAAAGGAAGAATGACAAGAGAGTTGTAATTCTCCTGGAATCCAGATTGCTGGCTTTCATGGAGGTTCAGGTAATCCACACAGCCCACTGCCTTTGGGTGTCTTTTTGAACCTGGAACTTTGAGGGGGCAAAAAAAAAAAAAAAAACTGATTCTTGAAACCATCTTTGAGTCAAACAGTAGTCTAGATAAACCAGTAAGACTGTTTTGCTCTGGCCATTGTGCTTTTTTGAAGAATGAAGTCTTTTTTGTGAAACTGACTCCAAAGACCAGATTAGGAGCTATGTTTAAGGTAAATTAGTAATTAGTTTAATCAGTCTTCAAGACAATATTGTGTGAAATGCCTGTCTAATGTTTGTAATCAAACTATCACCTTCTTCCTATGCAGAAATTTACTTATCTTAAAGAAACCAGCTTCTCAGTGGAGATTGCCCTCATGGCTCAGACTCCATTTTGTTTTAGATTCCACTTCTGCTTCTGAGAAAGTGACCCATGACTGTTAATAGGTAAATCAAGAAGAGGCAGCTTGCCTTTGGGAAGAACACTTAGTATACTTTAAAGAGATTAACTGAAGACCTCCAACAGGAGAAGTCCATCCTGTATTATCTTGCTAATCATGAATTCTCTAAGGAAACTTGTTTGTCACATGTAAATTTTTCTATATTTTCTGTTTTCCCTAGACAAACTTTGTGTGCTCTTTATGGACATATATTTTTGTGTAGTAGATCCAACCATACTAATTCAGATGATCCTTTTCCAACTGACAGTAAATTTATCTGGGCAGTCTATTGTTTAGATTTTTGATGAATGTGCAGGCAATATACTTTGGGAATTTTAGGATTACCTTTAGACATTCATAGTAATGATGGTAGTAAATATTGGAAAGGTAATGTTAAATTTGTTACACACTGTAAAACAAGAGTCAGAAGAACTCATTGGTCCAACATTCAGGATAGGGTTGGTAGTTTCAATTCCTACTTATGGTGAAGCTGAGTTGGAGAAATCTTTAAGAAATGTATCAATTACTACAGGACAAATAGCAGATGAAGTTGCTGTGGGATAGAAGCACAATAGTGATCTCTGACCTCATTAAGCCAACGTGACATGAGATAAAAGAATAGCTTTAGTTTTTTTATTAGCCCAAGAAAGTGTAGTCTGTGCTGTAGCAAATACCTCTTGTTGCATTTGGATAAATAACACAAGAGAAGTAGAACAAGATATACATAGAATTAGACACAAGTTACTTAGTTACACACTGTAACACTCTTAGAAAAGTCAGATTTATTTGATTGGTTACAATCAGGAAAAAGTATATGGGCTAGATCACTATTGCAAGGAACAGTAATATTTTTAGTCTGCATCCTGATAGTATTAGGCATTGTCTTAGTCATCTAGTGCTGCTCCAACAGAAATACCACAAGTGGATGGTTTTAACAAAGAGAAGTTTATTCTCTCTCAGTCCAGTAGGCTACAAGTCCAACTTCAGGGTGTCAGCTCCAGGAAAAAGCTTTCTTTCTGTCATCTCTGGAGGAAGGTCCTTGTGATGCATCAGTCTTCCTTTGGTCTGGGAGCATCTCACTGCAGGAACCTCAGGTCCAAAGGATGCACTCTACTCCCAGCACTGCTTTCTTGGTGGTATGAGGTTCCCATGTGTCTCTGCTCGCTTCTCTCTTTTATATCTCAAAAGAGATTGCATTAAGACACTAATCTTGTCAACCTCATCTGTATAACCTCATCACAGTGATAGAATTTACAACACATAAGGAGATCACATATAATCTCATCATAGTGATAGAGTTTACAACACATAAGGAAATCACATCAGATTACACAATCATACAACACTGGGAATCATGACCCAGCCAAGTTGCTATACACATTTTTTTGGGGGACACAATTCAACCCATGACAAGCATAATAAACCTCATCTTCTGTTATCTTATACACTTAAATGGCAAAAGAAAGCCTTTGGCTAAAATGATGATGTACATTGAGTCTGCTCATTTTGGCAATGTGATTGATGGGACTATCACTCTTAAGATCCTGGTGAAGAACCAGATGGTATCCAGTGGAAAACCAGCACTGTGAGTCTAAAGAGCCTGCCATGGCCACCATCTAGAAGCCCAACTAAGTCTAGATATTGATCATTGATTTGTTATCTCCAATCACCAGTCAAAAGGAGAGAATAATTTAGGAGATAATATTGGATCCATTATTCCCTGTCCTAAAATGTGACCCAGCCATGTAAGGTATGTTAGAATGCTCTAGCAGCATTCTTGGCCATTCCCCACTTTTGCCTCTTTGAACATATGCCAAATACAACTTTTTTATTGCCTTGAAAAAAGAACAAACTTCAAGTGTAATATGAAGTTCTCTTTTTATTACAAACATTTCTGTATAATCTGAAGAAATAATTCTTTTCTCCACAAAGAGTAAGAATCACTGACAAGAGTGGGTAGATATGACCTAAGTTCAGAGACCACAGTGTGGTCAAACCGGGACGAAGCTCATTTTCTATGCATGCGTAAACAGGATGAAAGAACATTTTAATGTTAACTTGGCTAAGAGCAATGTGTAAAATTGTATGCAATGTAAAATCTTATTTATGTAAAAATCAGCATGTCTGTGCACGTGTGCACTCTTGCCACACATATATATCTTTTGTCCCTAGAAGAATCCACATATCAAAAAAGAAAAATTAACAGTAATTACTTTTACTGACAAGGAGCCCTAGTTGTGCAGTGGTTAAGCACTAGGCTGCTAACAGAAAGGTCAGCAGTTATAACTCACCAGCTTCTGTGTGGCAATCTGCTGCTTCCATAAAGATTACAGCCTTGGAAACCCTATGGGGCAGTTCTACTCTATTTTATAGGGTTCTTATGAGTTGGAATCAACTCGAGGGCACACAACAACAACATCAAAAATTCCTCTTATTCCTTTAGTGAAAGAGAATGGTGAGAAAGAGAGATTTTGCTTTATAACTTCATGCATTGTTTGAATATTTTTCCCTTTTAAGTATTAGGATTATTTTGATAGTTAAATATTAAAATGCAATCAGTATAACAAGTTCTCTTGAATTTGCCTATGATAATTTCTAATTTGAGGTTTTCAAGTAGATTTTTCTAAATGAGTGAGGATTTTACATGGAAACATGGCAATCAATTCAAAATGTGTTAACACACACACACACACACACACACACAGAGGCATTATTTATCCCTGTCTCCTGTCCTCCAGTGGGGAAAAGGAGGGGATGATCATTAATTAAGCAAGAAATTGAGCTTCTCACCACCTCAGTTAGGGTTTTGGTGAGGAAGAATGAGTGCACCCTATGGTTCCCTGTCCTTGTCCTGTCATCTGAGGAATGGGTCTTCTTTAAGCAGGGCTTAGAGCATGTGATGCATCCCAGAGAGACTGCCATGGGACATTCTCAGTGAAAGGAACATTTGATTGTAGCGTTATCAATAAGATTGTCCAAGAAAGCTTGGAGTGTGCCAGTCACTAAGGGTTTGAGCTCCTCAGGAACAAGTAACCCACTCATCCTTTCAAAACATTCAGATAAAATCTAATAATACTCATACATTTCAATCATGTCTTGAATTTAACTTGCATTGTAAAATCAGGTAACACCAGGCAATATTATTTTAAGGCCTTAGAGGCTTAGTATCTGAAAGTTTCATTGTCAAGTGACAATTGCTCAGAGACATGTAAAACCTAAGAAGCATATTGTCCATGGTCTCTAGACCTTTCCCACTATGACTTGGGATGGCTTCCTAGGAAATAAACTCTGATATGGGTATGTGTGCAAGAGGTTTGTAAAGAGTGCTTTTGTAAATCACGACTTTAAGAAAGTAAAGGAAGCAGTATTGGGCAGATGCAGAAGTTGAATTGTGATTCAGTTTCAACAGAGACCTCAGCTCATCCTACTGGAAGATTTAGAACTGAATTGTCCCAAATCTAGACAAGGTGGAGAGCCCTTAGTACACCTGTATCAACCAGTCACTAGATGAGGCTATAACACTGGGCAAGGCCATTCTGCTTGGCTGAGAGAAAGTCTCAGTGAGGGACTAAGCTGTGGGTCATCAGCAGCCAACATTCTTCCCAGCTTGGGGAATAAGGGCCTCAGTCTAGAAGGGTGGATGGGGTGCACACCTCAGCGTCCTCTACACAGGTTGTCTCAACTGCTGCTGAATGGAAACCCCAGGCTCTGCTCGGTGTGACTTGTTACAGCCAATAAACAAGAGGTCAAGGAGGGAGAGAAGAAAGATGCCTTTATTTCACTGCGCAAGGAAAGGAGCAGTTGAGGCGGTTGCTGCCAAGACTGCTCGCAAGCAGGCAGCTTGGGGAGGTGGGCTTTTACAGAAAGCAGACAAGGAAATGCAAATTTATCATGAATATTCAGGGTTGACCTTCACCCAGGCACTCAGGGCTTGGGAATGACTGTGTATTTTCTCTAGACAAGGGTTTGATCCCCCTGGGATGAGGGAAGAGGCTGGTTTTTCTTTCATTAGTATGTTAAGTCTTCACCCAGAGGTGGGATGCTTATATATAATTTTCGCTTAATTAGCTGATAGGTCACTTGAAGTCTTAAGATAGTGTAGAAAACCTGCTAAAGCCAGTTGAGGCTGACTATGGCTGTTCTTGTGGTTATCTTGTCAAGGACAATTTTGGAAGAATGTGCAGCCTATTCTGCTTGGTGAAGGAGGATAAGTCAGGACAGGTGTCTCCTAGAAGAGTTGGGCTCTGAAGCTGCTTGCCTCACGATTACTGAGATAAATACCCAGTGCTAATAAATTTCTCTCTCCTGGAATGCTTTCGTTGTTCACATTAGTGTTGAATATATTTTTAAATAATAATTAAAATCCCATGAATTGTGTCTTTGGACAATATTTAGTCCTAGAAGTGGAAGACTATGTTTCTGAATGACAGACAAACTGAGTTTCCCCAAAAAGTCAAGAGGAAATAAAACGTGTTGCTGAGGAAGAATACATTTCAAACACTATTCACAGTGAATTAACTGGGATTAAAAACTTCAGGATAATTGAATAATGTTGACAGCAATAACACTATTATTAGGCAGTAATTAACATTACAAGGTGCTCTGCTATATAGGTCAGTTGACTTGGATAAGCTATTTTGTCAATCACAGAGCCCTGCTCTCTTGGAAAGTCGCCTGTTCCCCATAATAATAGATAGCATTGGGAATCAGAATCCTAAGGGCTACCCTCAAATCTTCTGTGCCCACAAGCATTATAAATATGTGGAATGATGGCATTTGAAATATCACATATACAACGTCAACATTTAGTCATTTATTAATTGAGTTCCTGCAATGTATCAGACACTATGCAGGAATCCAGAGCAGGGATCTTATTAACCTAGAGTTAATAAATGAGCTTGAAATTCTGTGTGTATAATAATTGTATACCTAGGTACAATTATTCTGAGAATATATCTATGTCTATGTCTACACCTATACCTATATATAATTTTCATTACAGTCTAAGAAGTATCTGTAATGCAAAACCATTTAAGGTCCAGAGCCACAAAGATTAGTATCATGATCCTTGCCTATGAATTCTCCACTTCTACCAAGGCTCACTCAGGAGGCACACACCCTGAAAATGGAGCTTAATTACATAAAAGTAGGCAAAGGGCACAGGAATTGTAGTCTGGCATTTCAGGATACAAATCCTGATTTTTCTTACTTAATAAGTGTGAAGTAGGGCAACTCCTTAATCTTCCTAAGTCTCAGACTCTTCATGGAAAATGGAAATAAGAGAATCTGCCCAGTGGGACTGTGGAAAAACTTAACCAGGCTGAGATATATGTACAGGATCTAGCACAGTGCTTGGCCCAGAGTAGACACTCACTAAATGTTAGTTATTAATAGTAATTTTGTAGTTCTTAAAGATGTGACAGTCTGCTTCCATAAAGATTACAGCCTTGGAAACCCTATGGGGCAGTTCTACTCCTATAGGTTTGCTATGAGTTGGAATTGACTTGAAGGCAATGGGTTTGGTTTTTGGTTTTTATTATCCCTGCTCTACTTCCATCAACACTCACTTTAAAGTCTTATGCTTTTTCAGGAATAAGAGCACAATACAGGGAGAAGGAGAGAAGAAAATTGTCCAGGTCTCAGAGAGAAAGAGCACCAAGATAAAAATTTTGCACACACCGAATATTATTTCTTGTCCAAAACATAATGTCACAATACATTCATACTGACGTAAATTGTACCACGGACAAAAACCAGTGGCATGTACTGATATAAAGAATAATATATATTACAATTAGAATCAACTAGTCATAAAGGAAGATCAGTAGTGGTAAGAATCTAAAATAATTGCTTCTGGGAAGAAGCTAAGAGAAAAACAAAATATTAATGCTGAATCAATACTAAAATCAAAAAGTAAAGCAGATACTGAAGAAAATAAAAAATACAGTGAATTGATCATAACAGTGCTACTTTCTTTGATCCAACCCCTCAAAATGGAGATAGTATCCCTTTAACTAGAAGGCAGTTTTATAAGTTTTCCTACCCTCCTGTGGTACGTAGAAAGATATACAAAATGAGTTATTTCAATATGTGATACCAAATACTTCTAAATACTAAAGCACTTAAAATTCTAAGGACATAAAATAGCTCACTTGGACTACTTTAATTTCAATTTTTCAGTACCTTAAATTCAATTATTCCATCTCCCTTTCCTGCCCTGGGGGACTGCTATGTGAGAGGAGTGAGGAATGGCAGTGCAAGGTGAGCATAATGAAGTGAGGGTGGATAAAATTCTTAATTTGTTTCATGTTCCTTGGAGGGGCTAATTTCAATCTTGCATAGAAAATAGTTTGTCTAGTATTGAATCAGTTAGGACTCTTGACTACAAGCAATAGAAACTAAATCTGACTGATTTTCACAGAAAAGGAATTAACTATAAAAAGATTTTGGGTTAACTCACAGACTTACAAAATGGCTATGAAAAACAGTACTATAAGCAGCTAGAACCATAGCCAAAACCATGCTACAGGTCAGTGTGTAAGGATACCCCTGCTGCTGCCCTGATACCATCACTTACACAGGATGCTGCCTGTTGCTGGTGCCCCCACACCACCGCCCTTGGAAGCCAGCATGGTTTTCCATACCTCCATAGCCCCCAGAACCAATTTTTCTCCTGCTTCTTCCTTTTTGTATAACTAGCTCCAAGTTCAGAAACCAAGGAGGAGCTTCCAATTGTTGAAGCTTGATAAGCCTAGAAAAGTGAGAATCTGTGTTTTTCAGTTTCTGTAGTGGGAGGTGAGCTTCCCAACATGACTAATGTGGCAGAGAGTTTACCAAATTAAGGAGGTAATTCAGAAACTGAAAAGCTAAAGAAAATGACAGATTTCTACTACAAAATGCAAGAAAAAGCATCAGTTTCCAAAAGCCCTGCACTTAGTTATATACTCTTGTGACTTCAAAGTTAATTTCTTGGCTCTCTTCATCTTTTATATTCCTAAGCCTCATGCAGGTCATTTTGGTAATTACTATACTTATAATGTAGAATCTATAGATAACGTTGGTTCATCAAATTAATATTCTTGTCAAAGTTCACAGACCAAAATGTTAAGAAAGAGTCAGATTTAAGGCACAGATATTGGATTCTTGAATACTCCTTGTGTTTTCCAAGGATAGCTGTTCATTATTCAATCAAATTGCGTTTTTCTAATGAGCGACATGAAAATACACAGAGCAAACTAAAAAGCTAAATGGGACTTGTATAGAATATTATAATGGACAGATTTCAGTAAAGTCCTTTTCACTTGTTGTTCATTAGTAACTCAATTAAAAAATTACCTAACAAAGTTCAATTGTGAGGCAAAGAATCCAAATGAATTACTGAAGCATGACCAAAGGATTTGTGCCAAGAACTGATGCATTACTTTTCAGTGCCTCTAGAAGTAATTTTCTTTGCCTTTCACCATGATATACAGGCAGTCCCCAGATTACAAACGAGATCTGTTTCTAACTGTGTCTTTAAGTCTTTATGCCGAATTTGTGGATAAGTCACAACAGGTGCATACAGTTCTTATTTAGCCTTACTTTAGTGCAATAAAAGGCTCAAAGACTTCTCAATGATTTAAAACCTGCACATGCAGCATGTGAAGGTGACTGTGACGAAGAATTTGTTGTGAGTAGGGGTTGGGTCAATCGTTTCAAAGTGAGGGCAAATTTACATATCATCAAAGGGCAGTACGAGTTGTCTGTAAGTCATTTGTTTGTAACCTGGGGACTGCCTGTGTATGCTATCCAATATGAAAGCCCCAAAGAACAGATGAGGAACACCTGGTATATCTGTAGAATCGTGGACACAAGATACAGATGGGTTGACATCAGCTTGCTAGAGAAATGGCATCTCACTTTCTTAGGCTGTAGGCTTTTTTCAGGAATTTTCTCACTGTCTTTGCCCTTTTCTACTGAAGATGCTTTGCCTAGAAATTATGAACTGCCTGTCCCTAGGAGAGTCTAGCTGCAGTGGGCACTTTAATTCTTAAATTTTAGAGAAAATTTCTCTTCCTCTTACATTGTTCAGAGTGGTGATTTCCTCATCATGAGAATGTAAATGTATGTGGCCTTTGAAAGGAGGTCAGCTGCCTTCTACAGACAGAAGAGTCCTTTATGGGGTCCAACTAGCTCACCAGGAGATGACACAGGGGTTAGAAACAAGATTTATAAGAATAATGGGTGTGATTTTATCCAGCTTATATATATATAATATATAAGGTAGGCCCCCTGGGGCACAGTGGTTAAAATGATCAACTGCTAGACTGCTAACCAAAAGGTCAGAGGTTCAAAATCACCAGTGGCTTTGCCAGAGGAAGATGCAGCAGTCTACCTCCCTAGAGAATTACAGCCTTGGAAACCCTATGGGGTCACTGTCAGAATCAACTCGATGGCAGTAGGTTTTTAGTTTATGTATACATATATGTGTATATATATATATATATATATATATATATATATATATATATATATATATATATATATATATATATGTATATACACACACACACACACATATATATATATGTGTGTATATATATATACACACATGAGTTCTGACTCTGACAGATATATACAGTGAAACCTGTCAGAGCCAGAACTCGACAGGCCTGCCTTGGTTTTGTTTTCTGGGTCTCACAAATTTTCCACTTTCAACAGGGAGCAGTATTACTGCTTTTCTATCACTTATTTTAGTGGGAAATATTTAAGTTTTTCTTCTGTGACAGGTTTTCACCTTACAGAAGTTTCAGCTTTCACAGGTTTTACTGTATATATATATATATATATATATATATATATATATATATATATAGATAGATAGATAGATATCTTATAAATCTTAAGGTATGGACCCATCTAAGAGGAGGAATTTGTGATAAGAAAGGATGAAATAATAACAGAATTCAGGGGATCCAGATTCTTAATCTAGCTTACATCTAAATCTAGTTTCCTACATCATCAAAAATAAAAACATTAGTACAGAAAACAGGAAAGCTGCTCTACTCTGACCTTCCACTTAATGTTGATTAGTGGAACATTTTACAACCTACTAGCTAAGCAGGCTGACCTAGCTAGATCATTTAAATGTTCACCAAAGCCCTAAAAAAGATTGATTTCAGCTCTAAAAAAGGTCTTCTGAACAACTAAAGCCCCACCAGCAATGGAGTTATGAGCTCCTGACTCCAGAAGCATTCTAGCAGAAGCTGGGTGACCATGGGGCCCACATCCTACAGTTAATGAATTAATGATGTAAGTAGTCAGTGGTCTGTAAAATGTCTTTTAACCCTAAGATTCTCTAATTCTAAAATCCAGCTGTTAGAAATAGAATTGCATGCATGCCAAATAGCTGCCAGATGAAGTAGATAATAAAGACAAACATCTATGACAGGGGGGAGCCTGAAGAACAAATCTCACAATCAATACTTCAATTACTGAGAAACGGGTGGCAAAGGTACTTGCCAGGGAGTTGCTAACCTCTCCCAGGCAGGTCAACCTCTCTGACTTTTATGTATGACCACTTGGCAGCCTTCCTAATGTAACTGTTGCTAGATTTTCCTTTGTAGCCTTTCTATTTAACTTGTAAAAAGAAAATGCATTATATCAGTACAAGTTTAACTCTCTGGTTGAAGAAATTTTACATATGGGCATTATATCCTGAATTATCCTTACAAATACTGGCGCTACTTAATGAGCCCAATGTCACGCTGCAAGTTTTATAGGAAGGCTTGAGAGCAGAAATGTTATAAAACAGGATCTATTTCTACTTCCAAGCCTTCAGAATCAGTACATCAAAAAGTCAAAATACATGAGGATCATCTTTATAAGTAAAAGCATAAAATTCCTGCTAATTCATTCTGGATCCACCAGCTTTGCTTGTGTATGTATGTGTATGTGGTTTACCTTTTTAAAAGAGATTTTATTTATGTATTTGTCATTAGATTTAGTAGAAACAAAGGACTAATAGGTATTCTGTGTTTTAATGTCATTGTGAATTGTTTCACACAAGGAAGCCAGTGTAAAAAGCCTTTCCCTCACTCCCAGCCATTGCTCCCCCACCTAATACCCAGAAACGAAAAACCAACCAAAGGAATGCCCTGCATTCTACCCACAATCTCTTCCAGAACAGTTTTGATTGCTGCTCCAAAACCACAGGCTTCCTGGGAGTAGGAGTTGCTTTATACTTGCTTTGATGCAACATTAAAAATCTTTCCAACTTTCATCTTTGGATCTTAATTTTTAATCTCTTACTGATGCTTCAAATACTTTTTCCCTACTCATTAGGCAATATTTTCAAACTGCATTTCCCTTTAATTTGTATCTCATTTAATATTATCACTTGAAATTACTCTGGGATGTGGTTAGTTCCAAAGATTTCCCACAAAAGAATGTTGCACTTCACTGCTCAGTTAAGGACACAGTGATCTTAGCAAAGAAGATGAGAATTATAAGCACCATGAGCTAATGGAATCATAAACCAAAAAACCAAACCTGTTGCCATCGAGTCCATTCCAAATTACGGTGGCAACTCCATGTGTTAAAGAGTAAAACCTCTCCATAGGGTTTTCTTGGCTATAATCTTTACAGAAGCAGATTGCCAGGCTCTTCCTCTGTGGTGCTACTAGGTGGGTTTGAACTGTCAACTTTTAAGTTAGTAGTTGAGCACAAACCTTTCGCACCATCCAGGGACCTTAATGGAATCATATACACGTAAAAATATGCATATCTATATGAATGTAGGAATTACTATCTGGCTCTCTATATTGTTAATAGGAAGTAAAAGCTGTGATAAGATTTTTCTCATAGATTACAAAAGTTCCCTCCAGCTTCTTCACTCAGCGACTACTACAGTTGCATTTAGCTATTGGGAAATTATATGAACTTCTTGTATGCTCCTTATGTAGAGTACCTACTATTGTCTAATCCTTTTCTGTGTATGCCTACTTCAATTCTGTGTTTGGAACTGAAATTGCTTCACTGAAGGTTAAAAAGGGAGGAGACTAGTAGAATTAGGATAGCCTAAATCGTGTCAAGTTAATTTAGTATAATTGGAGGTTAGGCATTAGCCCTGGTGTCAGGGAAACTTTATAGATTAGGGATTGGGAGGGTAGATTGGAGAAGAGGCGTGACTTTGTAGTCATAAAAATGGGCAATAGGAAGCTGCTTTCCAGGCTCTCTTTTCAGTAAGTTCAGTTTAATTGGAGCATCACTTGGCACCTCCCTTGGGGAACCCACAGAATAGTCTACTTATTATCTGCCCTTCTCTTCTGCAGCCTAGTTAAATGGTCACCTTTGGCAGCATACATCTTTTTTTTTTAACAGTAGTGCTTGAAAATATGCTGTTCTCCTGAATACTTCAAATTCAAACTTCCCAAGGGATTTGTTTTGGTTGGTTTTGACAGTATCTATGATACAGATCACTAGCATCAGGCCACAGGTCAACTGAACAAACAATACAATAAATGACTGTCTCAGGTCATGTGCTCCCTTTGACCCAATCAGGTTAGACATGGTGGAGGGAAGATCTTGGTTGTCATGGGTAAAGAGCCATTCTGAGGGAAGCTATGGATTACATATCATCACTCACAAAGATGAAGGAAGCGGTCAGAGACAAAATGAAGTGACTAGAGGGAAATGACAATAAGGTTTACAAAAAATGTCTCTGAAATACTTATTTTCCTATAGTTCCAAGTCACTTAATAAATAGTAATGAGTTATGCAAGTAATTGAGTTTTATAGAACAGTTCTGATAAAATCAATTACATTTCACCATTCTCCTTCTGGTGGATAAAAATTTGAAAGAAACATCTTAAGAAAACTGGCAGCTTTGGACTGAGAATTCAAGCAATAACCAGACTTGTTGAAACATAGAAACACACATTTGTTTTGCAGTGAAAAATTAACAGATTTCTTCTTCCCCTTATCTGAAAATATATTGGAATTAGAAATCAAGGACAATTTCTCAAAATAAAAGTACGTAAATAGTATATAATAATTAAATCCAGGGAAAATTAAAAAAAAAAAAAACCTTTCATTTAAAAGATTGGAATATAGCACTGCTTCTGAACAGAGAAGGAAAAGAGTAAATCTTTACCTTTTTTTAAAAAAGCCGCAAGTAGATAATGGCCACACTTAGACTAAACTGCAGTCTCTGTCTCATAGTTCAGTTTTCTCTCCACCACATCATGAGTGGAAACTAAGGCTAAAGAGGTGGTGCAAGCTTATTAAAAGTAAAAACCAAAAAAAAAAAAAAAAAATCGTTGCTGTTGAGTCGATTCTGACTCATAGCAACCATATAGGACAGAGTAGCACTTCCTCATAGGGTTTCTAAGGAGCAACTGGTGGATTCGAACTGCTGACCTTTGGTTAGCAGCCGAACGTTTAACCACTGCACCACCAGGGCTCCAAATGAGACTAAGTGAGTCTTAATTGAACAGAAAACAATATTTTTATTTATTTTTTTATATAGCAAGAAAGGCCAGGATATATTGGAACATAGAACAAAAGTTACGCTTCAAAGATACTCATTTGATACTATCATTAAAAAATTAGAACTTGAAATAAAAGGAAGGGGCTACATAACAAAGGTCTTGAAATAAATACTGGAGTTTTTCTTCCATGAAGAGATATGTGACGTCATGTAAGGCAGGAATCACAATTTCTTTGAAATTAAAAAAAAAAAGTAGTCTAAAGCTTATGCAGAAAATGCCTTTCAAAATGAACTTGAGTTAAGATAAGTAATAACTTGTAGCAGATGAGAAATACTCAAAGGATATATTAAGAAAAATCTTTTATAAGAGAACACAAAAGATACTTTCTTAGCCAGGAGATAGGAAAAATAATATTTAGAGAGAGAGGGGGAGAAAATAATAGAATCATTTTCTACAATTTTATCATATAAAGAATATAATGTTGTATAACTCTAGTCTACCCAAATAACAATTGCAGCTCCAGAATGTCTATGTAGCAGGTAATCAGTACTAACAATCTTGTTGGGATTGTGCGGGTGGAGGACATATGAATATGCTTTACATTGCACGATTTAAGATTAAGAAAATATCATTTGCCCGTATTGAATAATGAGCGCTCCCTTATTTTGGGCCAGTCACTAAAAATGATTCAAATTGAAACTCAAGCTGAGCTTATTACTGACAGATGTCCCCAAAAATATGGATAAAGTCAAACTTACAGAGATCCTGCCTCCACTTAGGATATAAAAGATGGAAAAGTACCACACCCACGCTAACAAGAAGAAAAACACAGATGTTCTACAAGTCAACTTTTCTTTAACCTATCAGAGATTTGAGGTCACAAAGCAGCCAAGTACGCTGAAATCTATAGAAAGATACGTACCTTCGAGAGAGAAGAACTCAGCACTGGCTTACCAGGGTCAGAGCTTAGGAGGAGAACAGGGTTGCCATGTAAGATAGTAAGAAGATTTTCAGCTAAAATTTTTAGTTATTTGCTAAATACCAACTATGAGCCCGCCCCTCATGTGTCTGTCAGTTTGTTGTACTATGGGGGCTTTTGTGTTTCTGTGATGCCGGAAGCTATGCCACTGGTATTCAAATACCAGCAGGGTCACCATGGTGGATAGGTTTCAACTGAGCTTCCATACTAAGGCAGACTAGGAAGAAGGACCTGCAGTCTACTTCTGAAAAAAGTTAGCCAGTGAAAGCCTTATGAATAGCAGAAGAACATTGTCTGATACAGTGCTGGAAGATAAGCCACACAGGTTGGGACTGGGAAAGAGGTGCCTCCTCAAAGTAGAGTGGACCTTAATGAGGTGGATGGAGTCAAGCTTTCGGGACCTTCATTTGCTGATGAGGCATGACACAAAATGAGAAGAAATGGCTGCAAACATCCATTAATAATCGGAATGTGGAATGTACGAAGTATGAATCTAGGAAAACTGGAAATTATCAAAAATGAAATGAAACTCGTAAACATTGGTATCCTAGCCATTAGTGAGCTAAAATGGACTGGTATTGGTCATTTTGAATACGACAATCATATGGTCTACTATGCTGGGAATGACAACTTGAAAAGGAATGGCATCGCATTCATCATCAAAAGAGCATTTCAAGATCTGTCCTGAAGTACAACGCTGTAAGTGATAAGCTAATATCCATACAACTACAAGGAAGACCAGTTAATACGACTAATATTCAAATTTTCACATCAAGCACGGCCATGGATTGAATTATGTCCCCCCAAAAAATGTGTGTATCAGTTTGACTGGGCCATGGTTCCCGGTATTGTGTGATTTTCCTGTATGTTGTAAATCCTGCCTCTATGATGTTAATGAGGGAGGATGGGCCGCAGTTGTGTTAGTGAGGCAGGACTCAATCTACAAGATTGGATTGTGTCCTGAGGCAATCTCTTGAGATATAAAAGAGAGAAGTGAGCAGAAAGACAGGGGGAGCTCATGCCACCAAGAAAGCAGTGCCAGGAGCAGAGCATGTCCTTTGGACTCAAGGTACCTGCTTGGAGAACCTCCTAGTCCGGGGGCAGATTGATGACAACGAGAACCTTCCTCCAGAGCTGACAGAGAGAGAAAGCCTTCCCCTGGAGCTGATGTCCTGAATTTGGACTTGTAGCCTACTAGATTGTGAGAAAATAAATTTCTCTTTGTTAAAGCCACCACTTGTGGTATTTCTGTTACAGTAGCACTAGATGACTAAGACAACCACTAAGGCCAAAGATAAAGAAATTGAAGATTTTTACCAACTTCTGTAGTCTGAAATTGATCTAATGTGTAGTCAGGATGCATTGATAATTACTGGTGATTGGAATGCAAAAGTTGAAACAAAGAAGAAAGATCAGTAGTTGGAAAATATGGCCTTGGTGATAGAAACGTTGCCAGAGGTTGCATGGCAGAATTTTGCAAGACTAACAACTTCTTCATTGCAAATACCTTTTTTCAACAATATAAACGGTGACTATACACGTGGACCTCACCAGATGGAAGACACAGGAATCAAATCAACTACATCTGTGGAAAGAGATGATGGAAAAGCTCAGTATCATTAGTCAGAAAAAGACCAGGGGCTGACTGTGGGACAAACCATAAATTGCTCATATGCAAGTTCAAGTTGAAGCTGAAGAAAATTAGAACAAGTCCAAGAGAGCCAAAATACAACATTGAATATATTCCACCCGAATTTAGAAAACATCTCAAGAATAGATTTGACACGTTGAACACTAATGATCAAAGACCAGACGAGTTATGGAATGTCATCAAGGACATTATACATGAAGAGAGCAAGAGGTTATTAAAAAGACAGGAAAGAAAGAAAAGACAAAAATGGATGTCAGAAGAAACTCCGAAACTTCTCTTGAATAAAGAACAGCTAAAGCAAATGGAAGAAATAATGAAGTAAAAGAGCTGAACAGAAAATTTCAAAGGGTGGCTCAAGAAAACAAGTATTCTAACAACACGTGCAAAAACTTGAAGTTAGACAACCATAAAGGAAGAACACGCTCAGCGTTTCTCAAGCTGAAAAAACTGAAGAAAAAATTCAAGCCTCAAGTTGTGCTACTGAAGGATTCTATGGGCAAAATACTGAACGATGAAGGTAGCATTAAAAGAAGATGGGAGGAATACACAGAGTCACTGTACCAAAAAGAATTGGCCTATGTTGAACCATTTCAGGAGGTAGCATATGATCAAAAACCTATGGTACTGAAGGAAGAGGTTCAAGTTGCACTGAAGTCATTGGCAAAAACAGGGGCTCCAGGAACTGATGGAATATCAGTTGAGATGTTTCAACAAACGAATGCAGCACTGGAAGCACTCACTCATCTATGCCAAGAAACTTGGAGGACAGCTACCTGGCCAACTGACTGGAAGAGATCCATATTTAAGCCTATTCCAAAGAAAGGTGATCCAACAAAATGCTGAAATTATCGAATATTATCATTAATATCACACACAAGTAAAATTTTGCTGAAGATCATTCAAATGCAGTTGCAGCAGTATATTGACAGGGAACTGCCAGAAATACAAGCCGGATTCAGAAGAGGACACGGAACCAGGGATATCATTGATGATGTCAGATGGATCCTGGCTGAAAGCAGACAATACCAGAAGGATGTTTATCTGTGTTTTGTTGACTATGCAAAGGAATTTGACTGTGTGGATCATAACAAATTATGGATAACATTGCAAAGAAAGGGAACTCCAGAACACTTAAGTGTGCTTGTGAAGAACCTGTACATAGATCAAGAGGCAGTCATTCGAACAGAACAAGGGGATACTGCATGGTTTAAATTCACGAAAAGTGTGTGTCGGGGTTGTATTCTTTCACCATACTTATTCAATCTGTATGCTGAGCAAACAGTCTGAGAAGCTGGACTACTTGAAGAAGAACGCACCATCAGGATTGGAGGAAGACACATTAACAATCTACTTTATGCAGATGACACAACTTTGCTTGCTGAAAATGAAGAGGACTTGATGAAGATCAAAAACCACAGCCTTCAGTATAGATTACACCTCAGCATAAACAAAACAAAAACCCTCACAACTGGACCAATAAGCAACATCATGATAAATGGAGAAAAGACTGAAGTTGTCAAAGATTTCATTTTACTTGGATCCACAATCGACGTCCATGGAAGCAGCAGTGATAAAATCAAACGAAGCATTGCACTGGGCAAATCTGCTGCAAAAGACCTCTTTCAAGTGTTAAAAAGCAAAGATGTCACTTTAAGTACTAAGGTGTGGCTGACTCAAGCCATAGTGTTTTCAATCGCCTCATATGCATGTGAAAGCTGGACAATGAATAAGGAAGACCAAAGAAGAATTGATGCCTTTGAGTGGTGGTGTTGACAGAGAATACTGAATATATCCTGGACTGCCAAAAGAACAACTATATATGTCTTCAAGGAAGTACAACCAGAATACTTCTTAGAAGCGAGGATGGCGAGACTTCGTCTCACATACTTTGGACATGTTATCAGGAGGGACTAGTTCTTAGAGAAGGATATCATGCTCAGTAGAGGGCCAACAAAAAAGAGGAAGACCCTCAACAAGATGGATTAACACAGTGGCTGCCATAATGGGCTCAAGCATAACAAGGATCTTGAGGATGGCACAGAATCGGGCAGTGTTTCGTTCTGTTGTGCGTAGGGTGGCTATGAGTCAGAACCACCTCGATGGCACCTAACAACAAATATAAGTCAGCAGGAGAGTATAGGACTCTCACTTCTGACACAACAGGGTTCACAGTCACTTGCAAGCTCCTCTCCCTAGGCTTTCACAGGGTGCTAACAAGAAAGACTAGAGACAGAGTAGAAGCCTGTCTTGTGGTGTCACCTAGGAGAAGAGCAGACACTGCTGCGAAAAAGGCATGAAGTCTCTCCTGGAACTTTCACCCCTTCAGAATAAAAGCCATAACCAACTGGGGGGAAGGCAGCAAAAACTGTCACCCAAAGAACACATGTGAAGACCCACTGTGGCTGGGGAAGGGAACAGATAAAACCCTCTATCCCTGGGGGAGAGACAGGAAACTGTCTTACAGCCAGACCTTTGGGAGTCGGGGGCAGGATCACTGAAAAAGCTTCACTTGCTGGGATGCAGAGCCTGCCTGTAACCGAGGATGAAGCAAGACAACAGAAAACCACACCACCCTCCCAACAAGGGGCTAAAAAGGCATGGAGAAACATGTATCAACGATCTATCCTTGGGAGGGTGACGGCAAAAATTTAGAGAGAGACGTATCTGAGATGCAGCCTCGCAGGAAAGCCTGAGGCTAAGAGGGAACTGTGGGTAATCACAGCAACAAAAGCCCAAGAGAGCTAATAAGTAAGTTTTTGTAAGGTTGCAAGATACACATTTAATATACAAAATAACTTTTATTTCTACATATTAACAATAAACAATTGAAAATTAAAATTTTATAAACTTAAATCCAAACCCAAAACCAAACCCATTGCCGTCCAATTGATTCCAACTCATATCGACCCTATAGGAAAGAATGGAACTGCCCCATAGGGTTTCCAAGGAACAGCTTGTAGATTCGAACTGCCAACCTTTTGGTAAGCAGCCCATCTCTTAACCACTATACAACACTAGGGCTCCAAGCTCAAAATACTTAGGTATAATATGTGCAAGAGCTGTATGTTAAAATCTACCACACATCAGTGAAAGAAGTCAGAGCAGATCTAAATAAATGGAGAGCTATTTGGTGTTTATGGTTTGGAAGACTCAATATTGTCAAGATGTCGAATCTCCCAAACTGATCCGGAGATGCAATGCAATCCCAATTAAGTTTCAAGGGGGATTTTTTTCTTTAGAAATTGGCAAACTGATTCTAAAGTTTTTTGGGAAAGGTAAATCTTCTATAAGAGCCAAAACAAGTTTGAAAGAGAAGGCACAATACCTGATTTCCAGACTTACTATGAAGCTACACTAATCAAGAAATTGTAGCAGTAGTGAAAGCACAGACACATAGACCCAATGGAATGGAATAGAAAGTCTAAAAAATAAAATAGAAGAAAATCATCATGACCTACAGTTAGGCAGCAATTTGTTAGAACACAAAAAGCATGAACCTCATAAGAAAAAAATGATAACTGGACTTCATGAAAATTAAACATATTTTTAAAAGACACTATTAAGAAAATTAAAAAGCCACAAATTGGGAGAAAATGTCTGCAATACTCATATCTGATAAAGGAGTTTATCCAGACTATGTAAAGAATTAGCAAAACTCAACAATAATAATCATAAATTAAAAAATGGCCAAAATATTTAAACAGATATTTTACCAAATAAAATTATGTATGGCAAATGTGCATATGAAAAGTACTCTCTACAAAATTGGTAATTAGGCAAATGAAAATTGAAGTCACAACAAGATGTTTCTTCACACCAACTGGAACAGGTAAAATCAAAAACACTGACAATACCATGTGCTGCTGAGGATGTGGAACAACTGAACAATCATACATTGCTGGTAGGACTGAAAAATATTACAGCCAATTTGGAAAACAATTCACCAGTTACTTTTAAAGTTAAGCATAAACATGCATCTACCATATGATCCACCAATCCCATTCCTAGATATTTATCCAAGTGAAATGAAAGCTTACATTCATTCTAAACCTGAACATGAACGTTAATAGCAGATTTATTCTTAGTTACCACAAACTGGAAAAAATAAATCCACATGCCCTTCAACTGGTGAATGGATAAACAAACTATGCTTTCTCCATACAACAGAATTCAACTCAGCTATTAAAAGAAACGAGATGCTGATATTCTCAACAACATGGATGAATTTCAGATGCATTACGCTAAGTGAAAGAAGCTAGACTCAAACAGTACCTACTGTACAATTCTATTTACATGACATTCTGGAAAAAGCAAAACCATAAGGATTGAAAACAAATCAGTAATAAAACCAGGGTCTGGGGATGGGGGAAGGGTTGCCTAGAAAGAGACATAAGTAAGTTTTTCACAGATAAAACTATTCTGTATATTGATTGTGATGGTGGTTTTGATTTTATGTATCTGTCAAAATTCATAGAACTCTACATAATAGAGGGTGACTTTTACTTTACGTCAGTTTCACCACAATTAAAAAACAACAAAATTTACAACTGCGAAAGAATCAAGGGGGCCACTGGAGGCCTTGACAGCCTCTGCTTGAGGATTTTAGACTTCAACATTAAAAGAACGGTTATGAATATATTACTTCATACAATTTTGCACGTAATTTAGTATTCATAGCAAACATCATGAATTATTAGTTTGGAACCAAAAATATGGGATTTAGTGAAGCACATAATTTTACACCAAACCCAAACAACTGGAATTGGACGCTGGATTTTGCTTAATTCGATAAGCATGAAATTTCTATAGTTAGCCACTCGAGTTAGAAGTAGAAAAGGAAAGACTCTGGAACTAAGGAATGCTGGTCCACTAAACACTTTGCTGTCATTAAAGCTGTATATTTGATTTGTCTTCTTGTGTTCATATGGACCAGATTGAATCAATGTTTGTCTTTACAGTGTAGCATCTTACTAAGGAATATAAGAAGTAGCCAAAACATATATATTTTGAAATTTTTCCCATAACTCTAAAGTTACTGCTTTGTGAGGAACATGTCTGAGTCTCTCGATAAAACTGGCCATTGTTTCAGCAGTTGTATTGCTAACGCCCAAAACCAATTGGTCTATTCCCATCCCAAGATGGAAGGATTTTCATTGCTCTCCCCAACCCCACCCTGATTCAGCTAGTCCCTTCAAACATTAATGTCCTTGTTATTTAGATAATGTCAAAGCTAAATATACTGATGTGAGGAGATTAGGGCATAAGTGAGATTGCTGTGGAAAAGAGAGATATATGAGAAGAGAAAGAGCCTCAGTCTGGAGGAGCTTAAGTTTGGGAAAAAGGTGTAAGAGCCAGAAAAGGAAACTGAGAAATTTTCAGGGAAAAATGGTTTCACAGATGAAGTGGTCAGCTCTCTCAACTGCTATCAAAAGCTCAAGGAAAATGAGTATTAAACATTTTTCATTGCATTTAACAACAGGGAGGTTATAAGTGATCTCATAACGAGTTATTTAGGTGATAAACCAGATTGTAGTGTGTTGGAGAATAGTATAGTGTATGAGTTGGAAGGAGAGTGGGAAGAATCTAGGCCATCTGCTAAGTGTGATTCCAGAGAATAAAAGCAGTACAGAAGTTGTAGGAAAATTGAAAATAATTTAAATAATTATTGTGGAAAGTAAAAGAATAAGCCGGGTAAAGTTGAAGGCCCATGTGAAGCTCTATCTGCAAATGTGTCGTAGCTCTGATCTACTTCACTGTAAGATTACTTTCAACAGGTCAGTACTGAGTGTAGATTCAGAGAAAACACATGGTTATACGAATAAAGGTTGGGAATTTCTCCAGAAGAAGCAGCAAAATTCTTTCCAGAATATGGCTGAAGTGGTAGGCTATCAGAAGAAGCTCAGTGGAGAAGGAGGAGAAACAGAATGAGGTAAAAATGTATAGACAAAACAGAAGAAGTAGAAAGAAAATCCCAGTGAAAACAAAGAACAACGGTAGGAGCAGTAATTTTGCAAGCATGGTAGAAGGTGCGTAGAGAATGGGAGATCTGAAATTAACATTTGAAAGGGAAGAATATAGCCAGTCTAGCGAGCCCCAGGATGTCAAGAAGAGGTTATGCAGAAGATGTAAGACAAAATAGGGACGAGCTCTGGGTGATAATAGCTGTTGTCTGTGACTATTTTACACGGCCTGGCTTGGTTGTGGTGCCAAAGGTTGAGCAGACAGCAACAAGAAATCCACTAAGAATAAGAGTTCAAGTGTTAGAAGGCATCACAGCTCTAGGTAAACTAATCCCTGAGAAGGTGGCTTATGTATGTAATACTTTGGATACTGAAATGAAATGCAAGTCAGTTTTTCTTTTTTCAGTTAAAGGTGTGTCTTGGACTGTGCTACATAATGATATTTTACAGCATTTCTTAGAAGCTTGTTCTACTCTTTCACTCTTAATATTAATTAACATACTCTGTTGTTATATCTGACAAATACTTGCTAACCATTTTCTCGTATTCCACCCTGATTAGAAGTAGAGAAAAGATGAGTACTAATTCTTGTTAAGTATAGCTTTATATATCATATTCCACACTGATCAGAAGTAGAGAAAAGATGAGTACTAATTCTTGTTAAGTATAGCTTAACAAGAATACTTGATGCATATTGGTATTCTTTGGCACATTTTGTCCAGATTAAATCTAAGCAATTGATGGAATTTAGTGTATTTTCTTCTATAATATGCTTTTCTAGATTTTCTTCATAGTTTCTCATCTTCATTAATCAGAAACTCAGGAGAAAGTTCTCTAACAAGGGCATGATCAACAAGAACATGACCAATATAAAGTTATTATGAAAAATTTAGCACACTTTATAGGCAGCATATTAAGACTATACAGAACAATGTATAAAAAAATAGTAGTGGTATATAAATATTATGCACACATGTATGACAGTTTTAAATTTTGATGCAGTTGTATAACTAGATATCAAGGATGAAGCATAATGCTTTAATAAAAATATCATAGTCATAGTTCTTTACTGAACTTTAGAACTTAGTTCGACTAAGTTCTTTACTTATACAATAAACCTACTCTGAGAAAATGTCTTCTTACTCAGATGTTATTCTGTTAGTCAAGACAGATTTAGAATTCCTCTTTTGGAATTATCTTCTGATCTTGTAGCATATTATTTTGAATGTCCATGGCATAGACTCATCATCAATATTAAAAAGAAATTTCATTTTTGGAAACAACCCAGTCATTTGAATTTAAGTATGGTGAATAATGGGTGCATCATCTATTCTGTTGCTTAACAAAACAAAGTAAAACAAAATAGAATCATCAAATAAAAAGATGGGTCTTCATAAATCGAAGACAACTGTAAAAGAAGAATTCCTAAAATGTGAGTAAAACCGCTTAGTTGAGTAAGTGTATAACTTGCCAAGTTGATGATTTTGAAAATCAGCTTTAATTTGCATGTACACGTTCAGACATTTTCATCATAAACCTCATCCATTACAGTCAGCGGTACGAAGTTTAAAGAGGATTTTGTTAGTTTTGTTTTTAACAAAAGAAACCACCTTTGACTAATTCAGCTAGTGATCAGCCATAACTCCTATATCCCTTACACTGTGTCTGCCTATAGCCAGTTATTCCCCATTTCACATTTGTGCACAGTCTGTGCCCAGTTACCCACACTAATGGAGGAGCACAGCGGTGCAGATATTCTCAAACAGCAGATGATACAAACACATTTCATATTTTTGTTTTGGAACGCAGAGTATGATTATTTTTCATATTTATAGTTTCATATCTATAAATATATAAATATGGCTTAGGCTATGGTTAAAAGCTGCGTGTGTGTTCTTACAAGCACTGCCTGGGCAGCCAGAAAAGTCATCCAGTAGCAAGCAGGGCAGGGAGGGAGGGGCAGCTGGCTCAGCGGGTACTAGCTGGTCAGCAGCGAAACTGCGTAAAAAATAGTTAAAAATTAGAATTGCATATGTGTTGTATTAAATTTTGTTTTTGCTTGCCGGCCATTGATAAACTAACTACTTTACATTTTCCATTATGTACATCATATGTTCCAGTCAAACTGGAATACGCTTTTGTTTATTTATTTATTTGTTCATTCATTCATTTGTAGACTAAAAATACACTGGGCGCTATCTGCCAATTATTATGCTAGGCATTGTTGTTGTTAGGTGCCATTCAGCCGATTTCCACTCACAGTGGTCCCATGTGATAGAGCAGAACTGTCCCGTAGGGTTTTCTAGGCTGTAATCTTGATGGGAGCACATCACCAGATTTTCCCCCCGATCGATCTGCTGGGTAGGTTCAAACTGCCAACTTTGAGTTTAGCAGCCATGTGCTTAACTGTTGTGCCACCAGGGCGCCTTCTGCTAGGCACTAGACATAGAATAATAAACAAAACACACCCTAATCTCCCCCTGATACATTATTTTTCTAAAATAATTCTCTCTGCCTGAAATTCCCTCCTCTCCTGCTCTGGTCATTTTTGTTTATCACTTTCTCCTTTACCACTGATTTGCATTTGCGCAACCAGGTAGTCCTGAAGACATCGATTCTCTCTCTTAGGTCTAGGATTCAAGTATATGACCCAGACCAAGCCAGCCAAAGTGAATCTCAGGACTCTTGCAAGGAATTGCAGAACAAGTGTGCTCCAGTCTCTTCTGGACTCTGGAGAAATGACAGTGTGATTCCTGAAATTGCTGTAATGACTACTTAATCATGAAAGGAGGCTAATGATTTGCAGCCAAACGTGATCCACAACGAGCAAAGTGGAAAAAGATAAAAGCCCAGAAAAACAGTTCGAAGCCCTGATCAAGCCTTCTTTTCAAGACACTTCAATGACATTTCAATTATTTTGTTTTATTGTTTAACTCACTTTGAGAAAGTTTTTCTTTCATAAACATCATAATTTATAGATTTTCATTGCCTTGTGAAATGCTATGATAACTAAAGGATCATCTAGAGAGTTTTCCTTATCATTAAAAAATAACTGGGTATTCCACGTGAAAGCACCCCTGGGCTCATAGACCAAAATTGGAATGGAGACCTCTCAGTAGCGCCATGCGGTAGCATTTACCTGAAGGGCAGTGAGATTTCTTTTTTCTCCATTGAACTTTTCTGACACTTATGAACTTCTCTTATTAGCCATTATACTCTACTTTGTTTTATAACTATTTCTATGTTTGTATTCTTCCCCCTTCTACACTGTAGTCCTTTAACTGATTTGTTCCTGCTGAATTCCATTTATTTTATCTTCCAGCTTGCCTCAGTAATTTTAAATTTTAATGCCAATGTCTCTGTCACAGTCTCTCCACCCAACATAATGTCATTAGAAAACCAAAATAGCTCATTGTCTGTGGTATAATCCAAGATCAATGCTTAAATAGAGGTTATAGTAAAACTCTGAGTAAATTACATATCAGAGTTTAGCCATTTAAATATTTCATTTTCACTCTAGGTCTCTTGCAAGTGAGTCAAAGTGGAGAAGAATGATCAAGTTTATTCATATTCCTGAAATCAGGAAACCTGGGTTTAAGGGCCAAACTCATCACTTGCTTGCTATAGGGTTATTAGCAAGATACTTAGATACTTAAGAGCCTCAGGTTATCATTCCAAGAAATGGGATAATACCTAAACTACATCTTTTAATTTGTTAAATGTAAAATACATTACAACTCTAATTCTTTCATCTTTTCACACAGTAATACTTATTGAACTTAGATAAGTGCCCAGTCAAAATATGCAGCCCATCAGGGATACACAATTAAATGTTGTCAATGAATCCATTATGGGGGATACAGCAAGCAAATCAAAATTAAAATTCATAGAGACAGCATGAAAACTTTCTTAACTTGGTACGACACAGACTGCTAGCTCTTGATACATTTGAAAACAAAGTGTTTCTCCTTCTTACGGAGCACATAGCTAGACAAAATTTCCAGGCCTCACTTGCAGATAGGAGTGGTCATGTGACTGAGGAATAAGATATGAAGGTATCAGTGGAAGTGATATATACCATTTCGAGGACCAATAAATTAAGAATTGGATATGCTCTCTCCAGCAATCTTTCTCCTTTGAACTGCTCAATACATGTAATAATGAGGCTATCAGGAATGTTGGAGCTACAACTTAGAAGGATCTTAAATACTGACTCACCATATTAATGAGAGGTACCTGCTGTCCCAGAATATCTGTCTTGAACTGTTACATGAGCCAAAAAAGAAAAACACAAACCCCTATAATGTTTTTGTCATTAAATATTCTTGTCAATTTACTACTATCTTAACACATCAGGACACAATGATCTTTTAGACTTATTTCTACTTGACTGGCAATTCCTTCTCAGTTTTCTTGTTCCTTCTTAAATCCCTAGTCCTTAATTTCAGAATGCCCCTGGGTTCAGTCTTTGCACATCTTTTATTTTCTGTGTATACCTACTTCTTGGTGATTATTGTTGTTGTTATTGTTGCTAGGTTCCCTTGAGTTGGTTCCAACTCACAGCAACCCTATGTACAACAAAATGAAACCCTGCTCGGTCCTGCAACATCCTGGAGCCTTGTTTTTCACCAATGTCTTCAGTGCTGCTTGGACCTCTTACTTCAGTACTATCAGTTCTTGATCATATGCTGCCTCCTGAAATGACTGAACATCAACAAAATATTTTTGATATAGTGATTCTGTGTATTCCTTCCATCTTCTTTTGATGCTTCCTGTGTCTAATATTTTCTCCATAGATTCCTTTAGTTTTGCAACATGAGGCTTGAATTCTTTCTTCAGTTCTTTCAGCTTGAGAAATGCTGAGTGTACTCATACCTTCAGGCTTTCTACCTCCAAGTCTTTTCACATGTCATTATAATACTTTACTTTGTCTTCTCGAGCCACCCTTTCAAATCTTCTGTTCAGCTCTTTCACTTAATCATTTCTTCCATTGCTTTAGCTACTTGACGTTCAACAGCAAGTTCCAGAGTTTCTTCTGGCATCCATTTTGGTCTTTTCTGTTTTTCCTGACTTTTTAATGACCTCTTGCTTTCTTCATGTATGATGTTCTTGATGTCATCCCACAACTTGTCTGGTCTTCGGTCATCAGTGTTCAATGCATCAAATCTACTCTTGAGATGGTCTCTAAATTTAGGGGGGATATACTCGAGGTCATATTTTGACTCTCGTATACTTGTTCTAATTTTCTTCAGCAAATAATCCGAGAAGCTGGAGTGTATGAAGAACAGGGTGTCAGTAATTGGAGGAAAACTCATTAACAACCTATGTAATGCAGATGCAATCTTGCTTGCTGAAAGTGAAGGGGACTTGAAGCACTTACTGATGAAGATCAAAGACTACAGCCTTCAGTATGGATTACATATCAACTTAAAGAAAATGAAAATCCTCACAACTGGACCAATAAGTAACATCATGATAAAAGGATAAAAGATTGAGGTTGTCAAGGATTTCATTTTACTTGGATCTACAATCAACACCCATGAAAGTAGCAGTCAAGAAATCAAATGTCACATTGCATTGGGCAAATCTGCTGCAAAAGATCTCTTTAAAGTGTTAAAAAGCAAAGATGTCACCTTGAAGACTAAAGTGTGCCTGACTCAAGCCATGGTGTTGTCAATTGCCTCATATGCATGTGAAAGCTGGACAATTAATATGGAAGACTGAAGAAGTATCTGTGCCTTTTAATTATGGTATTGGTGAAGAATACTGAATATACCATAAACTACCAAAAGAATGAACAAATCTCTCTTGGAAGAAGTACAGCCAGAATGCTCCTTAGAATCAGGGATGGCAAAACTTTGTCTCACATACTTTGAACATGTTTTCAGGAGGGATCAGTCCCTGAGAAGGACATCATGCTTGGTAAAGTAGAGGGTCAGCAAAAAGGAGGAAGACCCTCAACAAGACGGATTGACACAGTGACTGAAACAATGAGCTCAAGCATAATAACAATTGTGAGAATGGTGCAGAACCGGTCAGTGTTTTGTTCTGCTGTATATAGTGTGGCCATGAGTCGGAGCCAACTCAACGGCACCTAACAACAACAGATGTAATACAAATACCACAATGGTGGCTGTAAAGAGCAGAAATTTGTTTTCTCATAATTCTGGAAGCTAGAAGTCTAAATCAAAGTCACAGCCATGTCTGTACCCTCCTTGTTGGTAACCCCAGGAATTCCTTGATTCTTTTTGATCCTCACATGCCGTCTGCCTTCCCCCATATTTGTGTCTCTGTGTCTAATCTGTTCTTTTTGTAACTCAGAAATGATTAGGTTTAGGGCACACTCTATACTGGTATGTCATTAGTATAACAAAGAAAACCTTATTTCCAAACAGTATTGCATCCATAGGTACAGGGGTTAGGATTTCAATACATATTTTGAGGGGACACAATTCAATCTATAACAGGTAGCATGGCATATTTGGTTAACTGAGAAAAGACGATCATGGTCTTATCATATGGTACTGTTTGAGGAGTGATAAGAGAAGAGGCTGAAGATATAAGCAGGGGCCAGATTGTGAGAACTTTTCAACCCATGCTAAGGACTTACATTTCACTCCAGAGTCAATGGGAAGCCACTAAACGACTGTTGGGTAGCGGAGTGAAATAGAAAGCTTTACACTTTAGAAAAATTAATCTGACAGTATTATGAAAGATGCAGTGAAGAAGGAAGGACAAATTAGGGAGAATAATTAAGAGTTTATTGCAGGAGTCCCGGATAAAAATTCCAGGAGCCTGAAATAAAAAGCAGAAGAGAGAAGAGATAGGTTTGAGATATATTTCTGAGATAGAACTAATGGTGCTTGGTGACTATTCTAATGTGGATACTGGGATACATGAATGAATTCAGGATAATTTATTCAGACACAGACTTTCTCAACTTTTTCAGCTGCCCTCTTCTCTCTCCCCTGGGTCAATGTACCACCTGAGCTGAGGCATACTGACTACCTGATTGGCCACCAAGGGCCTGAATGACACAAGTTGGAAGTTAGATCCTTATGAGGTGAATATTAAATACAGGAAAAGGTGAAATTATGGGTGGAGTTAGGTAGATAAATCCCTCCTCCTTTTTCTCATCTGTAGACTACTTCAAGCCATGGTTTCAACTTGCAGCACAGTCAGAGAAGTTCTGCACTGCCCAGAGAATATACCTTATGAGAGATGTGCTGTGTCCCTTTGCAGTTTGTTGTAAAACTAAAAACACCATGGTAATGCATCGTATTGAATGACCTAAATTTTCCCTTGCTTCACATACCTTTTGTCCTCATCCCATATCCTGGGCTTGTACTTCTCAAACAATGTGTTAACACTTAGTTCTTGTCTCAGGCTCTATTCTCTATAACCCCCAGCCTAAGACACATAAAACTTCTAATTTTTTTTAACTTGGATATTGGTTGAATGGTGATTTCATTCATGTGCAAGTGGGAGGTTAATAAATTCCATATTGCTAATGTTCAGCATGACGTACTAAGGCAACATCCAAGTATATATTGTGCAGTCTATTCAGGAAAAAATTCTCAATGAGAGGCACAGATTTGGAAATCTTTAGCATATAGATTTTGTTAGATTCTTGGGTGTAGGAGAAGAAGAGAAATGTCCATGGAAAATAAACCTATAGGAGATGGATAGAAAATGAGAAAGAATGACCTGAAATATACAGAAAATAAGAGCTTGTTACAATGTAAGTTAAGGGAGAGAGCTACAAAAGGGACAAGGCGTATGACAATGTCAGATGTGGTACAAATACAATGATAAGTAAAGTGACAAATAGATTTTACAATTAGTCTGTTATGGCTGATAGTTTGGGAGCACTTTCAGTGGAATGGAGGTGTCAGAAAGCAAAGTGCAGTAGGTTAAGCAGTGTCAGGAGGCTGCAAAGCAGAAAAGATTATAAATTCCTATTCTGAGATACTTTACTTAAAACGGAAAGAGGTCACTAGCATTTTCACCCTGGAGAGAAATTTGACTTCCAGCACACCTTTCTGGATGACACAAAATAGCAGCGGCATTTAAAAATTATATGAAGCTTATCAGAGATATCATCCTTCTGTAGCTTTGTGGGTATCAAAACCAGTGATTTTGTTAGCTAGAAAACAATGTGATTCACATACAGGCATTAAACTGGAATTACTGGATATGTTGATACTATTGTAATGAAGTAATCCTGGAATAGTGGGTTAATGGCTCTTCTCTTTTTTTTTTTTTTCCTGCCACAAGATAATACTCATCCTGGAAGACTCTGTTCCTATGATATACAACAGAAAAATCTGTAGAACTCCTTCCATGGTCACAGAGCAGAAACAGGCCATCTCTGGCTGAGATACAGCAAATATTTACAAATAATGATAGAGAAAAGGGAATGTCCTTAAGTTTCAAAGCCACACAGGTCTATACAACAGCAAATTTACATCCAGCAATAGCCATAATCATAAACATACAGTTTAGAAACACTTTATACTTAAAATATGACGTATGAATAATTTATTTAGGGAGATTAAGAAGCTTCTATTCTTACTAAAAATAATGTAAATTAAGGAGATTATAATTGTGACTCAGATTATTAAGAGTAGATGAATGTAAAATATAGATAATTAGCTGATCACTGGGAAAAAAAATGGTGAGCAAAAAAGGGAATTGGAATATAGAAAAACAGAGATCTGGACATATCAGTAACAAAGACTTTTCCCTTAGCCACATTTGGATATAGTTTCATCAATATTTTGAGTAAAAAACCATACTACTTATAATCTGGTGTTGACTTGACTAGAGATATATGGTCTGTAGGTCTCTAGATATTTTCCTTTAATAGCCAAATAAAAATAGTCTAAGCTTCCATCAGACTTGACCACAAGAAATCTATCTTTACTGAATTCCTATCTCCATACATTTCTGGGAATCCTCAAGAAGTTATTAAACATTCCATAAACACAAAGGAGTGGTCACTTTTCTGTTCAGCTCCCTGTTCCACTGCAGACATTCTCTGTTGATTGTACTTTGCCATCTCACACCAGTCACATGCCAGCTGCCACCATCCTCCTGTACCATTTTACCCAAATATAGACACAAGCCTCTCCCTAAATTGTAAACAGTCAAATGAGACTGGATTATAGTGTTTAACTAAACTTTCCTGAAGCTTCAAGAAAACAGGAGGAAATTGAAACTCAGAAAAGAAACAATATATATAATTGGAAGGTAGTTATGACTGTGCCCAGAATCCATAAGCCAAGACATTTCCTAATACCTTCTCCTGAATAGTTTAATTCTGAACCCCTGGTTTATTAATTTTGCAGGGATCACTTACATCCCAAACTGCAGAATATAACTCAACATGACTCGCTGCCCTGGAGAACTTCTTCCACTCTGAGGCCCTCAAAAAGTATACACATTTGTTTTCTAAAATTAGATTATTTAGAGATGCAGCATAAACTCCTTTTTACATGTTTATTTTCTTGAAATTGACAATTTCTGTGCTTTAATTTGCATAATGAAAAGGTCCATTAAACTGTTTTCCTAAAATAATGGAAGTCTGACCTCAAAGGTGAATTCAGCTGCAGCACCAGTCCTCATCATTATTTTTTTTTAAATGGGGCAATGATTTTCTGTTTCAGCTAGAACAAACATTATGACACATAAAATTTATTATTCTTAAATGTATCAAACAGCAGAACTCAATACATTGCACATCGGGCAATGAAGGACATTGATCTCTAAGAGATGGGAAGTGAACGAGGTGATTCCACCTTATAAGGAGGGGTAACACAGGTAACAAAGTGATCTCTCTGATTTAGGAAACCACTAGAAGCCTGGAGAACCCAAAATGACTAGAGTTCCCAAGGCAGTGTATCAGAAAAGACAGAGATGCACAGAGAGGGAACTCTGGAGATCTGCAGAGAGTCCCTTTCAAGTTCAGTTGCAAAAGGATCAGTGTATACATGTGAGAAAAATACCTGAGGCTGGGAAAAGAATCACCCTAAAGGATTGGAGAAGACAGTGGCTAAACCTTACACAAGACCAGGAACACTGTCTCTTCCCACAGCCAGAATGGAAAACCTCATGAGTCACACAAGACTGGCTAGAGTACTAAGAAGGGCTATGCCTTAGTAGTGGGGAAAATTAAACCCTGGACTAAATGCAGCTCTGGTTCCATTTAACAAAGCTTAAAAAGCAAGACCCAAAACTATTAAACTTTTTCCAGTAACTTATCCATGTCCCACAACAAATCACAAGAATATTTACAGGAATACACAAATATCCAATACCCAAGATGGAAAAATTTAAAATGCTAGCATACAATAAAAATTATCACACATGCAAAACAGCAGGAAAATATAATCCATATTTAAGGGAACATATCAGTTAATCAAAAGTGACCAAGGCATACTGGTACGACGACAGATACATTGACGAATGGAACAGAATTGAGAACCCAGATGTAAATCCATCCACCTACGGTCACCTGATCTTCGACAAGGCCCAAAGTCCATCAAATGGGGAAAAGACAGTCTTTTTAACAAATGGTGTTGGCAAAACTGGATATCCATTTGCAAAAAAATGAAACAGGACCCATACCTCACACTGTATACAAAAACTACTTCAAAATGGATCAAAGACCTGAATATAAAGCCTAAAACTATAAAGTTCATAGAAGAAAAAATAGGACCAACACTACAGGCCTTAATACATGGCATTAACAGGATACAAACCATAACCACCAACGCACAAAACCCAACAGATAAGCTAGAGAACTGGGATCTTCTAAATATCAAACACCTATGCTCTTCAAAAGACTTCACCAAAAGAGTAAAAAGAGAACCTACAGACTGGGAAAACATTTTTGGACAGTACAAGTCAGACAAAGGTCTAATCTCCATAATCTACAAGAAAATCCAACACCTCTACAACAAAAAGACAAATAATCCTATTAAAAAATGGGTAAAGGTAATGAACAGACACTTCACCAAAGAAGACGTTCAAATGGCCAACAGACACATGAGGAAATGCTCACGATCACTAGCCATTAGAGAAATGCACATTAAAACCACCATGAGATACCGTCTCACCCCGGCATTACTGGCACGAATCAAAAACACTGGAAACAGCAAATGTTGTAGGGGCTGTGGGGAGATGGGAACTCTTATGCACTACTGGTGGCAATGCAAAATGATACAACCACTTTGGAAATTGATTTGGTGTTTCCTTAAAAAGCTAGAAATAGAAGTACCATACGATCCAGCTAACTCACTCTTTGAAATATATCCTAGAGAAATAAGAGCCATCACACGAATAGATATATGCACACCCATGTTCATTGAAGCAATATTCACAACAGTAAAAAGATGAAAACTACCTAGGTGCCCATCAACAGATGAATGGATAAACAAACTATGGTACATACACACAATGATGTACTATGCAACGAGAAAGAACAACAATGAATCTGTGAAGCATCTCATCACATGGATGAAACTGGAGGACATTATGCTGAGTGAAATAAGTCAATCACAAAAGGACAAATATTGTATGAGACCTCTATTGTAAAAACTCATGAAAAAGTTCACACACAAAATGTAACAATCTTTGCTGGTTACCAGGGATGGGAGGAGTGGGGGGAAATACTAAATAGGCAATAGATAAGTGGTATCTTGGATGAAGGGTGAGACAGTACACAATACAGGGGAAACTAGCACAACCTGTACAAGGAAAGGTCATGGAAGCCCCATAGACACATCCAAACTCCCTGAGGGACTGACTTGCTGGGCGGAGGGCTGTGGGGACCATGGTCTCGGGGAACATCTAGCTCAATTGGCATGACACAGCTTATAAAGACAGTGCTCTACATTCTACCTTGGTGAGTAGTGTCTGGGGTCTTAAAAGCCTGTGAGTGGCCATCTAAGATATTCCACTGGTCTCATCCCTTTGGGAGCAAGGGAGAATGAAAAGAACAGGATACAAGGAAAAGATTAGTCCAAAGGACTAATTGTCCACAGCCACCAAGGCCTCCACCAGACTGAGTCCAGTACAGCTAGATGGTGCCCGGCTACCACCACTGACTGCTCTGACCAGGATCACAACAGAGGGTTCTGGACAGAGCTGGAGAAGGATGTAGAGCACAATTCTAACTCACAAAAAAAAAGACCAGATTTACTGGCCTAAAGGAGACTGGAGAAACCTCGAGAGTATGGCCCCCAGACAGCCTTTTAGCTCAGTGATGAAGTTACCTCCGAGGTTCACTGTTCAGCCTAGGAGTGGATAGCCCTGTAAAACCAAATGAGACTAACGAGGTACAGGAGTCCAGTGACAAGGGCCAGAAGGCAGAAGGGGACAAGAAAGCTGGTGATAGGGAACCCAAGGTTGAGTAAGGATATTATTGATGTGTTGTGAGATTGTTAACCATTGTCATAGGGCAACATTTGTAGTAACTGTTAAATGAGAAACTATTTTGTTCTGTAAGCCTTCATCTTAAGTGAGAATAACGGCACAATTGGAAGACAGTAGTCAATGTCACTGAATGGTGTATGTAGAAATTTTTGGAACGGTGTATCTTTGGCTATGTGTATTTTCACCAAAAAAAAAAAAAAAAAAAAAGGTTGAGAATTTAGGGGGTGAATATGTTGTAGGGTTGTTAACCGATGTCATAAAACAACATGTGTACTACTGTTTCAGGAGAAACTATTTGTTCTGTAAGCCTTCACCTGAAGTACAATAAAATATATTAAAAAAAAAAAAGTGACCAAGGCATTAAAAGTTATTATAACTTTATTCCATATGTTCAAAGCTAGAGGAAAGACTGAACATCTTAGAGACCTGGATGATATTAAAAAAAAAAAAAAAAGTTCAAATCAAACTTCTAAAGGTAAAAACTCTAGACGTCTGAGTTAGAGAACACACACTGTAAAACACAGTAGAGAAATTAACAGTCAATAAGACATTGAATCCCTGTCTGGTGCAAATGGTTAATTGGCTTGGCTGTTAACAGAAAATTGGCAGTTTGAGTCCTCCCAGAGGCTCCTCAGAAGAAAGACCTGGTGATCCATATCTGAAAATCAACCATGAGTCGGAGTTGACTTCGCAGCAATTTTTTTTTTTTAAGACGTTGCAGCAGAGTAGATCAGCGAACTTGAAGATAGAGCAACAGAAAACAATCAAAATGAAAGAGAAATAAAAGAATGAAAAAAAGGAACACAGCATCAGTGAACTATAGGCAATTTCAAGCAACCAAATATATATGCAGTTGGAGTCCCTGCAGAAGAGAAGAGAGAGGTGGAGAGGAAAAACTGTGAATAAATAATGGCTGAATTTTTTTTTTAATTTGATGAAAACTATAAACGTGCAGAACGAGAAACCTCAACTTTATCAATAGACTTTACGAATAAATCTTCAAACTGAACAGCAGAATTGTAGCTTAAATTCCTAACAGATGTGCCATTTTATGATCCTGCCGAGCCATCAAGAGAACAAGCCTGAGCTAGCATATTAAATGATGAGAAGCATAGCCCAATCCACCCATCCCGCCAGCCAAGAGCCAGTTAACTGCCAAACATGTGAGTGAAGTCAACCTAGACTAGTTAACCCCCAGCTGACCCGCTAGTTGACCGCTGACCTATGAACAAGCCTAGCTTATAACAGTTGAGGCTGGCCTACATCAATAGACCTGCCCAGCTGACATGTAAACTCACTAAGTAGTAATAAAATGGTTATAGTGTTAAGCTACCAAGCTACTAAATTTGTTTTAAGCTACCAAGATTTGAGATAATTTATTACACAGCAACAGCTAATTGAGATTGATCTTCAATACTGAAATGAGGCTGTTATAATAATTGAAAATAACTAAAAAGATGTGAAATCTGCCCAGGCCAAAAAGAAATAATTTCACATAATATAGTTGTGGAGCAATTACTGGGAAAAAAAAAAGCAAAACACTGTACGTTTATTCTCCAACAAGCTGAAACTGAGCCGGGCAGTTGCTGGATGGCGGTTGGGAGGAGCTAAATTGCCACTTTCCCTCCGTCGCAGCCCTAGTGCGACTGCGCAAACCCGATGACGTCAGCATCATCACAGGAGCTGTCCACCAATCCCGATGGACCACCTCCTAAACATGCCCTGAAGAAGAGTCTACCCCTACTGTTTCCTCCACATATAAACCGCTGTGCCTGCCGACTGGGGAGCCATCTTGGCGACGCAGGTCCCAGTGTGCTCTTTTTTTTGGCCAACCAAATAGTTTTCTTCTTTTGCTTTCACCCGACTCCTGTCTCAGTGTCACACCAAGAGAGACCTGGAGGGCCAGTAACAAGACTCCTTTATAAACTGGTAATATATATTTGATGCTACTTGTTTATATATGTCTTACTTGAAATTTTCCTTTTAGTCGGTACTAATTTAACCCCTTTGTTGCTGTTGTTGTGTGCTGTTGATTCCTACTCATGGTAACCCTATAAGACATAGTAGAACTGACCCATAGGGTTTCCTAGGCTGTAATCTCTACGGGAGCAGATTGCTAGATCTTTTCTCCCTCAGAGCAGCTGATGAGTTCGAACTGCTGACCTTCAGGCTAGCAGTTAAGCTCTGAACCGTTGTTCAGAGCTCCTTAATCTCAACACCTTAAAACCCATTGCCATTGAGTTGATTCCAACTCATAGAGACCCTTAGTTTGGTATATAAGGCTCTGTGTGATTTGACCCCATCACCTACCTTCAGTTTTACCCCTCCAGGCCTCTCTCCTCAAAATTATGTTTCAAACAAGTCAAACTACTTGCAGTCCTGTAAACATGTCATTATCTTTGTCTTCTACTGTTAAAATTTCTCACACTGCTCCCCTCTGGAATACATTAATATTTTCCTGATGAAAACTCAGTGATCAAATCTTGGCTCAAGCACTACTTCAGTGAAGTCTTTCCTGATGTCCTTCCTCTGCTTCCAGTTAGGACCAATGTGTAATTCTTCTACTGGGTCTGGACTATAGCTGTGGTAGGCTGAAAAATGAGCCCCCAAAGGTGTCCATGTCCTAATCCCCAGAACCTGTGAATACCTTACCAAACATGGTAAAAGGGCAGATGTGATTAAATTAAGAATCTTGAAGTGAGAAGATTATTCTTGATTATCTCATTGATCCCAATCTACTCATCAACCTCAAAAAATACCCTGTTGCCAGTGAGTCGATTTCAACTCACAGTGACCCTATAAGACTGGTGTATTCGAGATGCTGACCTTTTGGTTAGCAGCTGAACGCTTAACCACTTAGCCATCAGAGCTATAGGAGGTAGGAGGGCTAGAGTCAGAAAAGGCAATGTGACTATGGAAGCAGAGATAGAGAGCGACTGGAAGATGCTATACTACTTTCTCTTAAGATGAAGGATAGATCACGAGTCAAGAAATGAAGATGGTATCAGGAGTAAGGCAAGGAAATGGATTCTTCCCTAGAGCCTCCTGAAGGAATGCAGCCTTGCTGACACCTTAATTTTAGAACTACTAATCTTCAGAATTATCAGAGAATAAATTTGTGTTAAGTCACTAAGCTTGGAGTTTGGACATGAATATTGAATATACCATGGACTGCCAGAAGAACAAACAAATCTATCTTGGAAGAAGTACAGCAGAATTCTCCTTAGAAGTGAAGATGACAAGACTTGGTGTCATGTAATTTGGACATGTTACCAGGAGGGACCAGTCCCTGGAGAAGGACATCATGCTTGGTGAACTAGAGGATCAGCAAAAGAGAGGAAGACCCTCAACAAGATAGACTGACACAGTGGCTGCATGAATGAGCTCAAACATAGAAACAATTGTGAGGTTGGCACAGGACCTGGCAGTGTTTTGTTCTGTTATGCATAGGGTCACTATGAGTTGGAATCAACTCGATAACACCTAACAAGAACAAGTTTGGGGCAATATGTTACTGCAGCAAAGGTAAACTATTATAATAGCCTATGAGCATGTCTCTCATAAATACCTGTATTACTGAATTTTGTTGTTGCCATTTATACGTCTCTCTTTGCTACTAGAATGTAGACCAAGACAAAGGTATACTAATCTTTAGTCTTTATCGCTTAGCATAGTACATGATACGTAGTAGGTATCCAGTAAGTATTTGTTGAATGATGGATGAGTGAAGAGATGAATGTCTATCAGTATCCCTAATGCCCAGCCTGTTTCCTTCCATCCTTGAGCTCCCACTCTAGTTCCAGTGACCAAAAGCCTTGAAGAACCAATGAATTTGGAAATGAAGTTTAATCCTCACATACTTAACCACGAACGTGTGTTTGGACTGTCACTCCAGGACAGGTCTAAATGTACAGCAACTGAAGAATCATAAAAAAATTGGAATTTTGAAGCATTTTTTTTTCAATCTGTATGAAATCTCAATAGCAATGATTTTGTTTTAGAAACCAGAAGCTGTAAATCTATGCTGATCCTAGCCTGAGAAAGGAAATCGTTTGAGTGGGTGGGAGCTCACTGGGCAGCCTCCTAGAATTGTCTCTCCGTAGGTGTTCACTTCTCCCACACATCCTCACTACCAAATCCCGGTCATCAGTCCCTATCTGCATGCCACAGACCCTGCCCCACTCAGTGGGAGCTACCACCAGTGACTTCTTTGTGGGAATCCACATCCAGGGCTTTAGCAGGGGTGATGCATTGATGTCAACCCAATTTGGGCCTGTGAATCTATTTTTTCTGTGAAAATGGTTTAATTTTACAGTTAGTTTTAAGGTATGATAAAACATTCCATCCGTCATCTTGAAGCTTGGACTTCTTCCTTCAGTACCATAGGTTCTTGATTATATGCTACCTCCTGAAATGGTTGAATGTCGACCAGTTCTTTTCGGTACAGTGACTCTTTGTATTCCTTCCATCTGGAGAATGACATCATGCTTGGTAGAGGGTCAGCAAAAAAGAGGAGGACCTTCAATAAGATGGATTGACACAGTGGCTGCAACAATGGGCTCAAGCATAACAACAATTGCAAGGATGGCGCAGGACCGGGTAGTGTTTCATTCTGTTGTGCATGGAGTCGTTATGAGTCAGAAACAACTCAACAGCACCTAACAAAAACAAAAGTAATCCATAATCTATGTTATGGTTGAATATATTTTTGTAGGTTAGCCTGTGAACCATTCACCATTTATAACATGTTGTTGGGAAATGGCTTTGACTTCTAAACAGATTACTCAAATATTATACTGCATGTAACTCCAATAGAATCTTAATTTCTGAGTAAATAAACATATCTATCATACCAAGCATATAATTTTTAAAAAGCATATGCTACTAATTCACTAGAGGCTCCAAATTTGAACAGAATCAAATTTAGATCTCATTTTTACTTTCAATATATATTTTTTCTAGTGATTTTGAAGCTGGAAGAATATAGATATCTGAAACTCTTCTTCCTTGCCAGTGACACCAAAGAGTCACTCACCGTACTCTAAAGTATATCCCAAAAGGGAACAAAGTCTCATTTGCCAATAGCAGTAGGAAACCTACTTCAATGATTTTTTTCCCCCATCATCTCTTCTTAAGCAACAACCTTTTTTTCCCCCTATAATGCCAGACAAATTAAATGACTGGGGCTCCTGCCTGTTATCGAACATCCAAAGGGATTAAATTTTAAATATTCAGCCATGGATAAACGCCACTGGAAGAAAAACTAGAAGCCAATAAACTGCTAGATTGAGTTTATGGCTCCATATGTAACGCCATCTGAAAGAGCATGTGACGGTTTGCAGAACAAGCAGGCTCTGGGAAGCATAAACATTTGGCTGTAGCATGTAAACAAGAATGACGAATCTAGGTTCTTGCATCCGCAATGCTCTAACACCGTGATGGTTTTGTCACCATTCACATCTTTCTCCCGCTGTGGTCCAGTTAGTAAACTCAGAGCAAAGTGACCCTGCTAAGGAGGAGACTCATCCAGCAGCTCCCAGCTCAAGAAAACCAAAAACTAAATTACATGACATTTGGAATAAACGTTATAGAGTGGCTCAAATAAAATAAATCAGTCTGATATTTCAAGAAAGAGTTTGAAAGTCAGTGGGAGGGAAAAGGAAAACAGAAGGAGCCAGCAGTCTTTGTCTTTCATCAGATTATATACAGGTAGCTGGCATGAGTCAAGCCCATTTCCCTGTTTAAGAAGCTGTTCATCATCAAAGGGAAAAAGGGAGATGGTACAACGTTAAGTGCTTTTCTACTACTTTTTTTCTATTACTTTTTTAATTGTTGCTTCAGAAACTGGTTTTGTTCTCTCCATCCTATGATTGTACATTTTGCTTAACTCTGTGAGAGACATACACAGTGAAAAATAAGTCTTATATTCTGCTATCTATCCTTTTTATTTTCATTTATTTTACTTATATGACATAGAAGAGATTTGTCCTACTTCCAGATCTGCTTTGCAATGATTAATGCAAATAAAAATATCATCAGCATTATTTTCCATATGGGCCTTGTGCTAAAGTGTTCTAGGTTTTTATAATCATAGAGAAATTACTACAATGTTTATATAAACAGATTTTTAGTCATTAACCATGTATTAAACCAATAATTTCCAAACATTTTAGTATAAAAACAACTTTGGCAGGACAAAACCACTTCCCCTAGGAGTGTACTCCACTGTTTCTGAAGCCTTCCCTTGTAGTTTCTCTCACTATGGGAAATGGGAAAGAGCCAAATCAGATTTGGACATGAATGATCCCCCTTATTGAAGCTTTGTCTGCCTTCTCTTCTCCATCCTTCACTTAAGTACATAGCTGAGAGTAGGTATGATTCCTTGAAAAATGTTCTATGACAAGATCATGGTAGTAGCAACATCACTAACTCAACTCAGTGTCCTAAAACCATATTCATATTCAGCACCAACAGGCAATTTCAGACTTTTTTTCTTTTCAGCTCTATTAAGCATGCTATCTCTTCTCCTCACAGTATATTAGTTAGTCTGTTTAAATTATAAATAACACATGCTTAGTTTAGTAGTTTTTAGAAAAAGGAATAAAGTAAACAAAGCTTTAATCTGTCATCTTTCTTTGAAAAGAGTCTCTTTCTCCACCTAGACTTCCTCCTTTCTTTCTCCCTTTCCCCTTCTTTCTGCCCACACTTCCTTCCTTCATGCTTTCCACAAGCGTATCATGAAAGTATTTTTATTCTTACTTCCTACTTTTAAGGTTTAAATTCCTGTATTTTTGGACTAGCTCAAATTATAAATAGCTTATAAATATTTTGAGAATGGAAAAACAAAAACAAAAAGAACAGATGCCGCAAGTCGATTCCAACTCATGACAACCTCATGTGTGTCAGAGTAGATCTGTGGCCCATTGGGTTTTCAATGGCTGATTCTTCAGAAGTAGATTGCCAGGCATTTCATCCAAGGTGTGTCTGGGTGTTCTTGAACAACCAATCTTTTGGTTAACAGCTGAGTATGTTAACCATTTGCACCACCCAGGGACAAGGACTAATAATATATATATCAAGCAATATAATCTATAAAAAGAAGGTATCATACCTTTTAGGGAGCTTTAGTTATAAAATCATTTTAGACATTTAGCTGACACTTTTTATTTATAAATTATATTGTAAAGCCAAAAACAAAGGCTGAATTAAATTACTTCTTACTAATTGTAAATTAATTATTTAATAGGGAGTTTAACAGTTGGCAAGAGTTATTGAAACGCTTCTATTGGAAATCTACTTAATACTTTTGTTTATAATAAGGTATGTTTCTTCTAATGTCATACTTTTTTTTTTTATTTTAGTCCGTATGTTATTCCAATCTACAGGGAAATTTTAACTTAATTATTTTGATTACAGTAGCATATTCTTAAAGAAACTTATCCTCACTTTGTATTGGCATTCTACTATGTGTGCATACATTATACAGTACCTGTGGCAGCAAGTCCTAAATATTTTCTTAACTCACTAAGAGAAAAATCTTCTTTTGATATATTCATATTTATGTTGTCAAAGAAAAACCAACTCTAAACTTAGATTGAGACCTTATTCAGAAAGCAAGGGTGGACGAGGGGGTAGGGTCTATTACAGTAGATCGACAAGTGTCTCAAGAGTTAGGCAAAATGCAGTTTTCCTTTGGCGAGACAAGAGTAATCAAAGCTAGAAAGAACCAGATGTAGCAAAGTGGTATGAAAGGGTGATGTGATTTGATAGTAAATCAGGAATGTTTTACACCAAGGTCAGCCTTTTCTCTGGGAGGGGCCTTAAGCAAGGGTTGTATGTTGTTTCAGGCTGAGGATGGGCCAGAGTTCAGAGACTTGGGGGAAGCAGAGAAGCTTATCCAAAGTTTGGTTAAGAAGTATCTTGTTTCTGATTGATCAGTGGGGACAAGCAGTTCTGTTAAGCATTTATAAGGCTGCTGTTGTTAGGTAGGAACCCTAGTAACACAGTGGTTAAGCACACAGCTGCTAACTGAAAGACTGGCGATTTGAATCCACCAGCTGCTCCTTTAGAGAAATATGGGACAGTCTACTCTGTACGGAATATATCTTTGGAAACTCTATGGGGCAGTTCCACTCTGTTGTATAGGGTCACTATGAGTCGGAATCAATTTTATAGCAACAGGTTTGAATAGCTAGATCACATGGTAACTATGTTAAACTTTTGGGAAGTGCCACATTACTTTCCAAAGCAGCTGCACCATTTTACTTTCCACCAGCAGTGTACAAATGTTCCAAGTTCTCCATATCCTTCCCAATACTTGTTATTATCTGAATTTTTTTTTTTATTATAGTCATCCTAGTGGGTATGAAATGATATCTCATTATGATCTTGATTTGCATTTCTCTGATGGCTAATTATGTTGAGTGTTTATTTTTGTATATTTATTGCTATTTGTGGTTTTTTTTTTTTTGGAGGAAACATCTACTCAGATCCTTTGCCCATTTTTAATTGGGTTATTTGTCTTTCTATTATTGAGTTATATGAATTATTTATGTATTCTGGATGTTAGACCCTTATAATATATATTTTCAATCTCCATTCCATGGGTTATCTTTACTTTCTTGATAGTCTTAATCGAAGCACAAAAGTTTTTAATTTTGATTATGTCCAATTTATTTTTTTCTTTGGTTGCTTGTGCTTTTGGTGCCATATATAAGAAGTCATTGCTTAATCCATGATCCCAAAAATTAATGCTTATGTTTTCTTTTAATATTTTTGTAGGTTTAACTCTTATATTCAGATCTTTCATCCATTTAGAGTTAATTTTTGTATATGGTATCGGTAGGGGTCCAGCTTTATTCTTTTGTATGTGGATATGCACTTGTCCCAGCACCATTTACTAAAAAGACTATTCTTTCTCTGTTGAATTGTCTTGGCACTCTTGTCAAAACCAATTGATCACACATGTATGGTTTATTTCTGGACTTTCAATTCTATTCCATTGATCTATATGTCTGTCCTTATGCTAGTATCCCATTTTCTTGATTACTATAGCTTTCTAGTAAGCTATTGATTTTTGTTAAATGTATTTACTAGTTCTAGTAGATTTTCTTTAGGATTTCCTACATATGTGATTATGTCACCTGCAAATAAACAGAATTTTACCTTCTCTTTTCCAAACTTACCTTTTATTTCTTATTCTTGCCTTGCTAAAACTTCCATTACAATGTTAAGTAGAGGTGATAAGAGTAAATACCCTTATCTTATTCCCAAGCTTAAGGGGGTATAATTAATTCTTTCACCATTAAGTATGATGTTTGATATTGTTGTTAGCTGCTTTCCAGTTTCCCCACACTCACGGAGAGCCCATGCACTACTGAATCAGACCTTATGATCCATAGGGTTTTCATTGGCTGATTTTCCAGAAGTAGATCACCAGGGGTTTCTTCATAGTCTATCTTAGTCTGGAAGCTCCTCTGAAACCTATTCAGCATCACAGCAACACACAGGCCTCCACTGACGGACAAGTGGTGGCTGTGCTTGAGATGCATTGGTTGGGAACTGAACCCAGGTCTCCCGCATGAAAGGCAAGAATGCTACCACTGAACCACCACTGCTCCTCTTATGTATGATGTTAGCTGTAGGTTTTTTGCAGATGCCCTTTTATAGTTTGAGGATGTTCTTTTCTACTTTTTGTTTGATGAGAATTTTATCACAAATGGGTGTTCAGTGTCATCAAAATAAGTATTTTTGTTTCAAACAAACACAAAAATTTTGCTTACTAGGAACTGGACAATATTCTCGAATGCTTTACAAATAGTGTATCATTTAATCCTTTTAACAGTCCTATGACTAGGAACTACAATTATTCTCTGTTCACAGATTAAGAAGCAGAGGATAGAGAGGTTAAAATAGCTCACCCCAAATTCCATGGCTAGTAAGTATCAAAGTTGGGGTTTGTTCAAAGAGCATCTGGCTCCCAAACCTGGGTTGGTAACCACTGTACTATGCTTCTTATTTTCCAGTTTTGCCTTGCGAATAAATTCAGCCTATAGACTGGTTTTTTCTCTGATAATGAGGGCAAACAATTGGATAGATCCCATATGTCTTGACAACAACTCCATGTATTAAGATACGACACGAAGAGAGGTGAGAGAAAAAAATTGATGAAGGTACTGAAAGATTTCAAGAAGGTAAGTTGGCAGTCCAGTTTTCTGCATGTTTACTCAGTCTAATTCTAAATAATCAGTCTTCTAATATGCTTCTCCCTTATTGCTGTAACATATGGGCTGTACTCCAAAATTTCATCAAGTATTTTCCCACAGAAACAGTGTTGTAAGTAAATGATTACATTCCCAAAACAGCGCACAAAAACCTGTGGAACTCATGACAGTGCTATAGAATAGCATTCGAGATTGGCCTCTGTAATTAAGCTGCTTGACATTAAAATTCCATCTTCTCCTCTTGCTAACTACATGACCTTAGATGAGTTATGTAACTTCTTATTCCTTCAGTTTTCTCATCTACACAATTGGGTAATAGTATATTACCTATCTTAAAAGAATATTGCTAATGTTTCATGGGAAAGTACACATAACATACTTAACATATCGCCTAGTGTATTCAGTAAATGCCAATCATCGTTATACCTTTACTCACGTACTCTGAAACAAAGTATGAATTGTGTTAATTCAGTGAAAGCCAGCCACAATTTTTCACACTATTCCTACGCAAAACTCAACTCTGAATTCCAGATTAGGACACCAGAATTACATTTAACTTCAACAGTGACAACTTTATTGGCCACAGTTTTGGGGCAACATAAAAGTTTTGGTTACCAGTACTTTGCTGATTTTATTTTTCTATATATTCATGTCACCACCGGTCTGTCAGTTTGCTGTACGGTGGTAATTTGTGTGTTGCTATGATGCTGGACATTATGACACTGGTATTTCAAATATCAGCCAGGTCATCCACGGTGGAAAGGTTTTAGCAGAGCTTCCAGATTAAGATAGACAAGGAAGAAAGGCCTAGTAATCTACTTCTGAAAATTAGCCAATTAAAACTTTATGGATCACAACAGAATATTGTCTGATATAGTGCTGGAAGATAAACCCCTTACACTGGAAGGCACTCAAAATACACAATGGCAGTAACAATGGACTCAATGATCATACCAATGATCATGAAGATGGTCAGGACCTAGAAACATTTTGTTCTATTGTACTCACCATGAGTTAATGCTGATTTGACAGCAATTAAAACATATTTTGATAAAATAATACTTTAGGCATTTTCTTTTTTCCACTTCTCCATCTTTTTTTGTATGAGTCAATCCTAAATTGACTGTAAATCATTCACTATAGATATTCCTACAGTGAGAATGTTAGAAACAGTCACAGGAGTTCCCTTTGAGTTACGATACACTGTGGATTCTCTACGGGTCATATCCTATCAGCTATATAGTCTTGCACTTACACTTTATCAATTAGATATAATCGATCTCACCTGCACAGATTTAAACTGATGCTGAAACCAGAAGTGTCAGGGCAGCTGTATGGATCATAAATCCAAGAAGAAAATACTGTCTTCTTTCTAAAAAGAATCCTTAAAGGAACTGGCACTGCACATGTGGCTTACTTGTGGGGTGTTTTTCTCTATCACACTTTTTTTTTGTATTATTTATATTTCAGTTTTCAGCAGCTACAAAACTGTATTCAAAATACTCAAAGTGTTAAATCTTCTACAAAGACCAGCTGTCTACCCAACTGCAATTTTCAAATTAAGCTGCTTGGATTGAAGGGCAGTAAAGAAGACAAAAAAAAAAAGTGGGGGAGGATGGATGTGTATATATAAAAGTGAAAGGGCTTGTGTCTATTATAAGAAAACTGCTAAATAGTTCAAAATATTGCAATATACAAGTCTAAAAATGCTTCCACGTTTTAATTGTCTAATAAGTCTGATGGACAAAATAAGAAGGTCAGTAACTGTGTGTATTAGTCCAGCTGTACTTTTCAAAATGAACCCTGAATTTTGTGCTAACAAATATCTTTCCTGCCTAAATATCAAACTTTTTTTTAAATAAAAATCTCATAAGGACTAGAGAAAAATTTATATAGAAAAAACTTGAAGCAACTCTAATGGTCTTGGGATATGATTGAGTCTCATGCCACATAATTGGAATAAATATCAAATCTCAGCTATCAGTTTCCTAATAGAAATCTCATTTCAATCTTAATTATATCTACTCTCTTGGTAGCATGATTATACAAATTCAAGGGTAAAATATTTAAGAATAAGTTGTCATTCACAAAAGGGTTGTGCTCCCTCCGGAATGTTCCATGGTTCAATGTGACTAGCACAGTGATTTTTATTCATCGCTTTGTTGGGTGAAATGCCCTAGGCTTCTCCCCATCTCATCTCCATTTTTATTTAGAAAATCTTGAAGTCATTTTTCTTCCCTTTCTGCCTACTCTTACTAGCATATCTAATAATACTGATATTCTGGAACATAATCTCTAAGTTTCTTATAGACACTGTTTTTAGAATACAGCCGATTTTTAGGAAACACACATTAATAAGGATAAATTTTGTTCAAAATTAAAGAACTAGAATATATGTGTATGTATACACACACATGCACAAACATTATTGGCACAAAATTAAATGCTCTATGCAATAAATTCAAATGTGTGAGGTAACACAGAGTAACTGGCTGTCAGAAGCTCAGTGAGGAAGGCTTTATTCAGACTCCTGTAGAGAGAAGAAAGTCACTATCCAGATGTGGCCCTGCTCTTCTGATTCACATCTGCTAAAACATTCTGGCTCAGTCTACCACAAAAGGAACCAAGCTTGTGCATAATCATTCATAAGCACTGTCTTATTCGGGGTTCTCTAGAGAAACAGAACCAGTGAGATATATGTATGTATCGAGAGAGAGATTTACTTTAAGGAATTGGCTTGCACACTTGTGGGTGAGTGGCAAATCCAAAATCCATAGATCAAGTGAGTGAAGAGTAAGTCCTCTGGCAAAATGTCTATTTTAATGTTTGTACTTTAAAAGACAGGAGTGTGTACCCAGAATGCACCCTAGGGAAATTCTCTTTTTGCTCTTAAGGCATTCAACTGATTGAGGACTGCCCACATTATGGAAGGTAATCTGCTTTATTTGAGGCCAACCGATTTAATCACATGTGATGATAACAGCAACTAGGCTAGTGCTTTACCAAACAACTGGGCACCATAGCCTAGACAAGTTAACACATAAAATTAACCGTCATGAGCACACTTGCAGTTCTTGGGCAGTGGAAAATAATTTAGCATATGCAGGACTTGCCATGGGTGCCCAACAACTTATTTCCCATCTCTCTTCTCTATTCCACCCAGTCTCCAGACTCCAAGGGGGTCCTGCTTTACTGTTACACAGCCCCCCATAATCAAGTCAACAAATCCTGCTAATGCAGCTGACCCAAGAAATTGAACCAGCAAGTCTCATTTATTCCAGTTTCTCACACTTCTCAGAGTGAAGTACCTAAAACACAATCCAGAATCTCTCTTGAATAAAAGACTCTTTCATGCAGTATTATCTGAAATGGGGGAAGGAGAGTGAAACCCCTGCCTCACTAGTGAGGATGAGGAAGGACAAAGGCAGTAAAGGTGTTCAGAGGCAGAGAACTTCTATTCTGTAATACGATCAATCAGAACCTAACTTGCTTATCACTGATCACTGAAAATAAAGCAACCACAGCAAGTCTTCGTGATTAGAATGTTAAATTACTTTGTATCTCAACAAAGTATAAGGACATGTTCCAAGTGGTTTGCCATAATTTTGTTTTTGGTTTGGCATTGGTAAATCTAGTATTCCTTGTGGTCAAATGGCCATAATCCCCTTAATTAAAATAAATAAGAAACAGATTTTATTATATATTACAGTAATTATGTACTTTTCATCAAAATGCAAACTGATTTAAAAAGAAATTGTCCCTAAATAGAATACTGTATTTATAAGAAGTATACAACTATCTATATAATTTACAGTCTTACAGTTGCATAGATAAAAATACCCACTTCAATAATTATTATCTTTTATCTTAATACATTATAACAATAATACTCATTATAACCCTGCATGATATCATTTTCCTATATCCCAGGAAAAATATTTTATGAGTAATTATGCAGTCTAACTTTTCTCCTACTGATTTTGTTAATTTTACATAACCTTCATTTAATTAACCAGTGTTTTCAGGGTGTGGCAGGTGTCCCATAACTCTTCTAGGCTTCAGGACAACTTTCTATCAAAAATCCTCAAAGCAGCTTCTACTTTAAATTTCCCTTGAGATTACTTAGGCAGTGCTGGTTCTCTCAGCTTCCAACACCTCATGGGAAGATCCTGTTTGCCTTTCAAAATTTCATATTTTTCCCAGGCTACTTGTTTCACCTCATGACCAAAAAAAGTAATTTCTAACACAGATCATGTGATTTCTCCTCTGAGTGAACTCTTAAATAATAGATAATTAATTTCAACCTCTTCTTTCTCAATAAGCATAAAAATTTTCTAAAGAAAGCATTTATCACTTGCTAGGGTTTACTCCACATTTTGAACAGAAGAGCCTTTTGTTTTTAACTCCCAAGCAAATGTGTGATGCAAAGAAATATTTACTGGTTTTTGAAAGAATTTGATTGATGTTAGATTCAACCATAGAGTCTCATTGAAGGCTCAGATACAGAGAAAGGGAATGGAACTGGCAGAAGGAAAGATGCTCAGAAGACGCGATAGGCTAAAGAATAATATAAAAGGATCAGCAATCAGTGAGTCAGTTTTTAATTAAAAATAAAAATTCATGAGATCTTGTGCAAGCATTAAAGTACAGAAAGCTAATATTTGTTCATAAAACCATCTCAATGAAAGTTGAATGGAGAATATTAAACTATTCGCTTACTTATGAGATAGAGCAAAGCAGTTCATTTAATTTCTTTATAAACAGAAATGGAAAAATATACTCTGAAAGGGAAAAATATGCAATAAAGTTCCTGTAAAAGATACGTTGGGCACTTATAAAAGATACGCTGGGCAAGATAAACCAACACTGGAAGGATACTTTCACTAGAACAGCAAACTTTGTATCTTTTATGTTTTTAAGGATATGATTTCTTCCCCTTTTTTATCCTCTACATTTCCCCAGACACCAAGCCCAGCTGCTCTTCTTTCTCGATATCTTTAATATACTTTCTTCCTTTTAATTCCACTGTACCATCTTAACACAAACCCTGTTACCTCACACCTGAATTCTGATTGCGGCCTTCTAAGTAATCTGTTTTTAATTTTTCTCTCATCTAATTCTTTCTACTTACCACTTCCAGAGTAAAATCTCTTTGGCAATGAACCTTCCCTTTTCTAAAGCTCTTTAATGGTTCTCTGTAAGCCACCAAATGTGTCCTGAAAATTTAGCTTGGCACTAAAAACCCTCGCTGAACTGATCTCAACCACCTTTGCTCTGTGTTCCTCCACTTTTTTGTGCTGAGGATGAGCTAGACTTCTGTCAGGACCTGCACACACTTTGTGCTTCTAGCCTCCCTGGTTTTGCTCCTGTAATCCCTCAGCCAGCAGTGCTCTTTTTACCTCCTTTCTTCTTCTCTGAATTCTACTCTTATTTTGTAGCCTTCCCAGCTCAAAGGCCATCTCTTCTATACATTCTTTTTTCATAGTTTTGCGGGTGAAAATTAGTTCTATCTTTTAAAGTACAAGCATCATTTTGGCATAGTCACAGTCATAAGTTATAATGGACTGAGTGCCTAGGATTTGCCCAGCTCTATGAAGTAAATTCACAGGCTTTATTTCATCTACTGCTTCTAGATGTCTAAAGCATCATGCCTAGGGCTCTCTCAGAGTAACACATTGCACTGTTCAATGAATGAGTTACATACAAGAACTGGGCAGTAACTCAATATGTTAAAATGAAGGGCTGTGCTTTGTAACTGTAGTTGCTATGCTTTAAAACTGCAGTTGTTGAAAAACTTAAAAAATAGTTACCAAGCATTACTAGTGTCCTCCATGTACTACTTATTGAGAAATTTAACAAAATTTATGTATATTAAACACTTAACATAGTGCCTGGTACACAGTCAGTATGCAAATATATTAGTTGATGTTAATATTATTATTACTACTACTAATATTAGTAGCAGTAGTAATAGTATGCATAGTAATAGTGTTGTTCTGTTAAAGATTCAGTAACCCTTCACTACTTTGCATGCACTTCCACTCAGTGGATTTAAAATGCATTTATATATGAAGATTAATGAGAAAAATATTAAGAAAGTTAATAGGATAATTTAAGGTTAAGACTCTGATACCAGTAAACTAGTTGCCTTCCAGTTGATTCCAACTTTTGGTGACCCTGCATGTGTCAGAATAAAGTTGTGCTCCACAGGGTTTTCAATGGCTGATTTTTGAGAAGTACATCACCAGGTCTTTCTTCTGAGGTACCTATGGGTGGACTCAAACCTCCAACATTATGGTTAGTAGCAAGCATGTTAACCCTTTGCACCACCCAGGAACTCCAGAACTCTATTAGGGAACAGAAATTAGAAGTTCGATTTTCTACTTTAACAGAGGGTTCATTTTCCAGCATCTTTCTGGAAATAAGGATGTCAAGTCTAGAAATCTGTGAGACTCCCGGTGGCATAAGCTGTGTTCTCTCCACTGCACTCCTCATTGTTTTCCGTTTAATGCCCTTCAAATTTTCAATACCCTATCTCTTTACTTGTAGCCTTCCATTTTCTGATCTGGTACCATGAAGTACAGTTGAAGAATTCCTCCCGTGCTAGATAGAGATGACCTCTTTGGCAAGTGTTAAGTACTCATATATGAATGAGTGTGTTAGGTGTTAGTGAGACATGTTAAACATTTTTCCTGCCCCCAAGAAACTTACAATCTAGTGAGAGAAAAATTAAAACTAATTTTAATACAAAACAAAGTTAAAAAGGTATATGTAAAATTCATTATTAATGTAAAATCCTACGGAGTTTTAATCATCAATAGGGACATTTCTTTAAGTTTGACTATATCAAAAGTTGGAAAGAATAAAATAAAAAGTGTTCATAAAATGTACAAAATACAATATTCATACAATGATGATTTTATGAAAAATAGGTCCTTGTAGCCACTCTATAGGAAAAATTGGAAATATCTATTAAAAGTAAAAATACACATGCTTTCTGATCCAGATATTCCCATTCTTAGTATATCCCATAAAGCTACACTTGCTCTTGTGTTTAAGGAGGCATATGCAAGATTGTTCACTGCAGTATTCTTTGTAATCAAAAAATAAAACCAACTTTATGGTGGATAAATTTTGTCCCGTTTTAGACTGGGTTCTGTAAAGAAGCAAAACCAGTGTAGTGTGTAGGTGTATATATATATACACATATACACACACACATATATATGTATATACATATACATATATATAGATATATATATAGAGAGAGAGAGAGATTGACATCAAGGGAAGCACTCACATAGTTGTAGAAGCTGGAAAGTCCCAAGTTTGTGGGTCAGGCTGGAGGCTTCTCCTGACTCAAGTAGCTGCAGGAGCTAGCAAACCCAAGATTGGCAGGTCAGACAGCAGGCCTCTGGCTCATAGGCTGCAGAAGCTGACGAATCCCAAGATCAGTAGGTAAGATGGTAGGCCACTGGCTCATGGGCTGTGGAGACTGACGAATCCCAAGATTGGCAGGTAAGCTGTTAGCTCAAGTCACAAGAACTGGAGGTCAAATGAGAATCTAGAGTAAACAAAAGCCAGAGAGCTTTGCCAGGAAGTCCACATATATTGGATTTAGGCCATACCCCCAAGGAAACTCCCTTTCAACTGATAGGCTGCTTATAGCAGATCTCAGCAGGGAGGTGACTGCATTATATCAGATCTCATTGTGGAGGTGATTACATCATTACGTAGTTGTCAAACTGCATCTTAACTTCCAAGTTGGCTCAGCCAAGCTGACACATAACCTTAACCATCACAGTCCACACCTTGTCAACTTGGCACCTGTACACATCTCCTTAAATCATACGCGGTCTCTAAATAAAGACAATTATAAAGTCATACTTGAACCTAACATGATACAACTAACATTGTACAACCAAAAACGCACTGGCCTTGGTTACATCTTATATTTTATAAGTAAAGAAAACAAAAATATTTTATTCACACATACAAGGAAGAAATGCTCATAAAAATTGCAGTCCTCGTTTCTGCAACTGGTTACATGGTTGCCGCTGGTATTGAGACTACCTCCTTCAACCACCTAATCTGTATTACCTTTACCCTCAGCAAGCACATCAGCTGGTTGTGGTTCTTTGCCTGGTGGGGTGACCAAAGCCTTCATTCCGGAAGGTTTAGGGCCATTAGCAGTCGAGACAGAATTGGGTTGCTGTAGTTTCCCACAGACTTTAATCATAAGGCATGGTAGTACTAAGAGACATCCTAACGGATCCCCTGTATTCCCGACATACTCTTTTGTACCCCCATTATGTAATATCAAGCCAACTTCCTCTTACTAATCAGGATTCATCACACTACCCAATACAGTAACTTCCTTCTTTGCCTGTTTATCCACAGTCATGAAGAGCCCAAAGTAGCTGGGTGACATTTTAAACTTCCAGTTCAGTGGAATCAGTGTTGTGTCTCCTGGTAGTAGCATTTCTCCCTTTAGAACTAAGACCTCTAGACCCACAGAGCATAAGGTTGTGGGGACAGGAAGCAAAAATTTTGCAAGTGGTGAGAGGCAGGACCAAGATAGCAGAGTAGTCAGACACTTCTGGTGGTCCCTCTTACAACAAAGACCTGAAAAAACAAGTGAATTGATTATATATGACAATCTAGGAGCCCTGAATATCAAGGGCTAAGTTGAAGAATTGGACTGAGTGGTAGGTGGAGGGAGAGACAGTTCAGAAGGAGCGAGGAGTTGCCAGATCTGACCCGGCGGGAACCGGCACCTTGGAGGCCGGATCAGCTGGCGTGCACAGTGAGGGAAGCAGTGGCATTCGGGACATGTTTTCCACAGTGGGAGTAAATGAGTGGCGGAGAATCTACTCAAGCCTCCAGAACCAGTAAAAAGTGGCGCTCGATTGGCAAAAGATAGGTACATGCATCTTACCTACAATGTGGATCAAAAAACACCCAGTTTGGGAAGAACATCTCTCCCATTTACCTGCCCCCTCCCCGCTCTGCACCAGGTCCCTGGCTGGCTTCAGCAGTTGCTGCATCCCATCCCCTGGACCAGAAGTAGGATCCCAGAAGTAGGATCCGTCATGTGCCCTGAGTCATTCTCCTGGCCGTGGAGAGGGAAAACCACACAGGAAAAAATAATCATCCAGCTCCCCTAAGCCAGGAACTCAGGGCAGACACAGCACACCTAGGCACAGGCATAAGGGGTCCATGGACTTTGAATGCCTTTCACCCATGCATAGACCTCTGTGGGCCCATTTCAACAGTGTAGGCCCCCATTAGCCCAGTACAACAGGTTATATACCTGAAGCCTAACTTCAGCTGTATCACCGTATGGTGGAGTGGCAGATTCATGATATTTGACGTCACTTTGCCCATTAAGCAGAGTCCTCACCTACCTATATTAGGGGCCTGAGGACTGGTGGCTTCACCCACACCACATAGCCAATTGCAACTGGGGTCCAAGAATAAGTGGTGCCTCCCAGTCCTCACAGCCAACAGCACTGGGTGCCTAGAGTCCAGCTACAAAACCCAGCCACCTACAGACTCTAGGGAACAGGGACATGCTTTGCTCCCAGACACTTTGGAGCAACTGTCAGCCCACTGCCTTGTTCAGCATGTGATCCCCTATTGCAGCCAGATACCTGTGCCTACTCCAATCACCCCTGCCCATCTAGGACTGTAGGTGAGAGCCAGCACCACATACTCTGTGACTGACTACCTGGACACCTGAGCTTAATTCATACAAGAAAAGCAGATGGACTCCTGGGCTCACATACCTAGTAACAGATCTAACCACCTGATGACAGGACGTTAGTGCTTCAAAGGCACCACTAATCAAACTAGCTCACATGAGCAGCCTATTTGGGCATATCAAAACAAAACAAAACAAGAAGCTATGACATAGTAGGCAAACATAAAATAAATAAGTATAATAACTTATTGATGGCTCGGAGACAACAGTCAATATCAAATCACATAAAGAGGCAGATCATGATGGCTTCAGCAAGCTCCCAAAACAAATAATCAAGAAATCTTCTGGAGGAAAATAACTTCTTGGAATTACTTGAGGTAGAATATAAAAGATTAATATACAGAACTCTTCAAGAGATCAGGCAAAATGCAGGACAAGCAAAGGAACACACAGACAAAGCAATAGAGGAATTTAAGAAGATTAGAGAAGAGCACAATGACAAATTTAACAGGCTGTAAGAATCCAGAGAGAAACAGCAAACAGAAATCCAAAGATTAACAATCAAATCTCAGAATTAGATAACTCAACAGAAAGTCATAGGAGTAGAACTGAGGCAAAGGAAGTCAGAATTAGTGAGACTGAAGATAAAGCACTTGACAACAACTTACTTGAGGAAAAGTCAGATACAGGAATTTTAAAAAATAAAGACACCCTAAGAATGATGTGGGACTCTATCAAGAGGAATAACCTACAAGTGATTAGAGTACCAGAACAGAAGGGGATAACAGAAAATACAGAGAATTTTTGAATATTTGTTGGCAGAAAACTTCCCTGATATCATGAAAGATGACAAGATATCTATCCAAGATGCTCATCGAACCCCACACAAGGTGGATCCCAAGAGAAAGTCATCAAGACATATTATAATCAAACATGCCAAAACCAAAGATAAAGAGAAAATTTTAAGAGTGGCTAGGGATAAATGAAAAGTCATCTACAAAGGAGAGTCAGTAAGAATAAGCTCAGACTACTCCGCAGAAACCGTGTAGGCAAGAAGGCAGTGGAATGACATATATAAAGCCTGGAAGGAAAAAAATTGACAGCCAAGAATTACATATCTAGAAAAACTGTCTCTTAAATATGATAGCAAAATTAGGGCATTTCCTGATAAGCAGAAGTTTAGGGAATTTGCAAAAACCAAACCAAAATTACAAGACATACTAAAGGGAGTCCTCCAGTTAGAAAATCAATAACATCAGTTAACAACCCACGACTAGAACATAGGACAGGGCAACCAGATATCAACCCAGATAGGGAAGTCACAAAAATAAGTCAAAGCTGAAAGACTGAAAATAGGGAAACGGAGATGACACTATGTAAAAGCGGACAACATTAAAACAAAAAAGAGGGACTAAAAAAATGTGGTCATAGATCTTTCATATGGAGAGGAAGTCAAGAGAATACAAAGAAATAAAAGATTGGTTTAAACTTAGAAAAATAGGGGTAAATATTATGGTAACAGCAAAGGAAACTGACAATCCTACACGTCAAAATGAAAAACAAGAAAACCATAAAGACTCAGCAAATACAAAATCAACAACAATGAGAAAGATGAAAAGAAAATACATAAAGAAAAATGACTCAGCACAGAAAATTAAGTAGAACAAAGAAACTGTCAACAACACACAAAAAAAGACATCAAAAGACAGCACTGAACTCATACCTATCAATACTTACACTGAATGTAAAAGGACTAAATGCACCAATAATGAGACAGAGAGTGGCAGAATGGATTAAAAAACACTATCCACTATGTGCTGCCTACGAGAGACATACCTTAGACTTTAGGACACAAACTAAAACTCAAATGATGGAAAAAAAATATATCAAGCAAACAACAATCAAAAAAGAGTAGGAGTGGCAATATTAATCTCTGACAAAATAGACTCTAAAGCAAAATTCACTACAAAGGATAAGGAAGGACACTATATAATGATTAAAGGGTCAATACATCAGGAGGACATAACCATCATAAATGTTTATACATCCAATGACAGGGCTCCAAAATACATAAAACAAACTTTAACAGCACTGAAAAGAGAGATAGACAGCTCCACAATAATAGTAGGAAACTTCAATACACCACTTTCGGTGAAGGACAGAACATCTAGAAAGAAGCTCAACAAAGACACAGAAGAGCTAAAAGCCACAATTAACCAACTTGATCTCATAGACATATACTGAACACTCCACCCAACAGCCGCCAAGTATACTTTCTTTTCCAACGCACATGGAACATTCTCCAGAAGAGACCACATATTAGGCCATAAAGCAAGCCTTAACAGAATCCAAAGCATCAAAATATTACAAAGCATCTTTTCTGACCATAAAGCCATAAAAGTAGAAATCAGTAAAAGAAAAAGCAAGGAAAAAAATCAAACACAATGAAACTGAACAACACCTTGCTCAAAAACTACAGGGTTATGGAAGAAATTAAGGACAGAATAAAGAAATTCACAGAATCAAATGAGAATGAGAACACGTCCTACCAGAACCTTTGGGACACAGCAGAAGTAGTGCTCAGAGGTCCATTTATAGCAGTAAATGCACACATCCAAAAAGAAGAAAGGGCCAAAATCAAAACATTAACCCTACAACCTGAACAAGTAGAAACAGACCAGCAAAAGAAGCCCTTGGGCACCAGAAAAAAAGCAAATAATAAGAAGTAGAGCAGAATTAAAGGAAATAGAGAGTAGAAAAACAATTGAAAGAGTTAACAAGACCAGAAGCTGGTTCTTTGAAAAGATCAACAAAATCACTAAACCATTGGTCAAACTGGCAAAAGAAAAACAGGAGAGGAAGCAAATAACCTGAATAAGAAATGAGATGGGCGATATCACAACAGACCTAACTGAACTTAAAAGAAGCATAACAGAATACTATGAAAAACTGTATTCTAACAAATTTGAAAACCTAGAGGAAATGGACAAATTTCTAGAAACACACTACATATCTAAACTAACACAAACAGAGGGAGAACAACTAAATAAACCTATAACAAAAGAAGAGATTGAAAAGGTAATCAAAAAACTCCTAATTAAAAAAAGGCCTGGCCTGGACAGTTTCACTGGAGAATTCTACCAAACTTTCAGAGAAGAGTTAACACTACTACTACCAAAGGTATTTCAGAGCATAGAAAAGGATGGAATACTCCCAAACTCATTCTATGAAGCCAGTATTATCCTGATATCAAAACCAGGTAATGGTATCACAAAAAAAGAAAATTACAGAACAATATGCAAAAATCCTCAACAGAATTCTAGCCAATAGAATTCAACAACATATCAAAAAAATAATTCACCATGACCCAGTGGGATTCATACCAGGTACACAGGGATGGTTCAACATGAGAAAAGCAATAAGTATAATCCATCATATAAATAAAAGACAAGAACCACATGATCTTATCAATTGATGTAGAAAAGGCATTTCACAAAGTCCAATACCCATTCATGATAAAAACTCTCAGCAAAATAGGAATAGAAGGGAAATTCCTAAACATAATAAAGGGCATTTATACAAAGCCAACATCCAGCTTCATCCTAAATGGAGAGAGTCTGAAAGCATTGCCCTTGAGAACAGGAACCAGACAATAATGCCTTTTATCACCACTTTTATTCAACATTGTGCTGGAGGTCCTAGCTAGAGCAGTTAGGCAAGAAAAATAAATAAAGGGCATCCAAATTGGTAAGGAAGAAGTAAAAGTATCTCTATTTGCAGATGATATGATCTTATACACAGAAAACCCCCAAAGAATCCACAAGAAAATTACTGGAAATACTAGAAGATTTCAGCAAAGTATCAAAATACAAGATAGACGCACAAAAATCAGTTGGATTCCTCTACATCAACAAAGAGAACTTCAAAGAGGAAATCACCAAACCAATACCGTTTACAATAGCCCCCAAGAAGATAAAATATTTAGGAATAAATCTAACCAGAGGCATAAAAGACCTATACAAAGAAATCTACAAGTCACTAATGCAAGAAATCAAGAGACATACATAAGTGGAAAAACATACATTGCTCATGGTTAGGAAGACTCAACACTGTGAAAATGTCAATTCTACCCAAAGTGATCGACAGATACAATGCAATCTCAATCCAAATTCCAATGGCATTTTTTAATGAGATGGAGAAACAAATCATCCACTTCATATAGAAAGGGAAGAGGCCCCTGATAAGTAAAGCATTACTCAAGAAGAAGAACAAAGTGGGGGGCCTCACACTACCTGATTTTAGAACCTATTATACCGCCATGGTAGTCAAAACAGGCTGGTACTTGTACAACAACAGATACATAGACCAATGGAACAGAATTGAGAATCTAGAGATAAACTCATCCACCTATGAGCAGCTGATATTTGACAAAGGCCCAAAGTCCATTAAATAGGGGAAAGACAACCTCTTCAACAAATGGTGCTGGCATAACTGTATATCCATCTGCAAAAAAATGAAACAGGACCCATACCTCACATCATGCACAAAAACTAACTCAAAATGGATCAAAGACCTAAATATAAAATCTAAAATGATAAAGATCATGAAAGAAAAAATAGGGGCAACACTAAGAGCCCTAATACATGGCATAAACAGAATACAAATCATTACTTACAATGCACAAGCACCAGAAGAGAGACTAGATAACTGGGAGCTCCTAAAAATCAAACACTTATGTTTATCAAAAGACTTTATCAAGAGTAAAAAGACAACATACAGACAGAAAAAATTTTTTGCTATGGCAAATCCAATCAGCATCTAATCTCTAAAATCTACAGGATACTGCAAAACCTCAACAACAAAAAGACAAATAACCCAATTAAAAAATGGACAAAGGATATGAACAGGCACTTCACCAAAGAAGACATTTAGGCAGCTTCCAGATACATGAGGAAATGCTCACGGTCATTAGTCATTAGAGAAATACAAATCAAAACTACAGTGAGATACCATCTCACCCCAACAATGCCAGCATCAATCCAAAAAACACAAAGTAATAAATGTTGGAGATGTTGTGGAGAGACTGGAATACTTATACACTGCTGGTGGGAATGTAAATGATACAACCACCTTGGAAATCGATTTGGTGCTTCCTTAAAAAGCTAGAAATAGAAGTACCATACGATCCAGCAATCCCACTCCTTGGAATTTATCCTTTGGAAATAAGAGCTGTCACATGAATATATATATACACACCCATGTTCATTACAGCACTGTTCACAACAGCAACAAGATGGAAACAACCTAGGTTCCCACCAATGGATGAATGGATAAACAAATTATGGTATATTCACATAATGAAATACTATACAATAATAAAGAACAATGATGAATCTATGAAACATCTCATAACACAGATGAACCTGGAAGGCTTTATGGTGAGTGATATTAGTCAGATGCAAAAGGACAAATATTGTATGAGACCACTATTATAAGAACTCAAGAAAAACTTCAAACACAGAAGAAATCATTCTTTGATGGTTACGAGGGTGGGGAAGGAGAGAGGGGGGTACTAACTAGATAGGAGATAAGAATTATCTTAGGTGAAGGGAAGGACAATACACACTACAGGGCAAGTCAGCACAACTGGACTAAACCAAAAGCTGAGAAGTTTCCTGAACACAAACAAACACTTTGAGGGACAGAGTAGCAGGGGCAGAGGTCTGGGGACCATGGTTTCAGGGGACGTCTAAGTCAATTGGCATAATAAAGTTTATTCATAAAATGTTCTGCATCCCATTTTGGTGAGTGGCGTCTGGGGTCTTAAGAGCTAGCGAGCAGCCATTTAAGATGCATCTACTGGTCCCAACCCACCTGGAGCAAAGGAGAATGAAGAACACCAAAGACACAAGGGACGTATTAGCCCAAGAGACAGAAATGGCCACATAAACCAGAGACTCCATCAGCCTGAGAACAGTAGACTAGATGTTGCCCAGCTACCACCAATGACCACCCTGACAGGGAACAAAACAGAGAGTCCCTGATGGAGCAGGAGAAAAGTGAGATGCAGAAATTAAATTCCAGTAAAAAGACCAGACTTAATGGTCTGACTGAGACTGGAGGGATCCCATAAGACATGGCCCCCAGCCCCCCTGTTAGCCCAGAACTGAAACTATTCCCGAAGCCAACTCTTCAGACAATAACTAGATTGGACTATAAGACATAAAATGATACTTGTGAAGAGAGTGCTTCTTAGCTCAAGTAGATACATGAAAGTAAATGGGCAGCTCTTGTCTGGAGGTGAGATGAGAATGCAGAAGGGGCCAGGAGCTGGTTGAATAGACACGGGAAATCCAGGGTGGAAAGTAGGAGTGTGCTGTCACATTATAGGGAGAGCAACTAGGGTCACATAACAATGTGTGTATAAATTTTTGTATGAGCAACTAACTTGAACTATAAACTTTCACTTAAAGCACAATACAAAAAGAAAAGAAAAAAACTTGCAAGTGGGTCACTAGGGTAATAGTGAGTGGTGCCGCTCCCATTTCTACCCCTTGACTCCTGGACCCATGAATCCTGGCTATGGGAGAAACAGTACCATATATAGGATGCTGGTTTAGAGGACATACAGCCTCCTGGAGAACATTGTCCCAACCCTGCAATGTTTTGCCACGTAGCTGGCACCATAATTGTATCTTTAGAAGGCCATTCCATCATTCTGAAAAGCCAGCTGCTTCAGGATGATGGGGAATATGGCAAGACCAGTGAATTCCATAAGCATGGGCCCATTGCTACACTTAATTTGGTGTGCAGTGAGTTCCTTGATCCAAGGTGATGCTGTGTGTGATACCATGACTGTGGATGAGGCATTCTGCTAGCTCAAGTTCCAAGAACTAGATGTCAAATGAGGACCCAGAGAGGTTCGCCAGGAAGTCCACATATACTGGATGCAGGCCACACCCCCAAGGAAACTCCCTTTCTACTGATTGCTCATAGCAGACCTCATCATGGAGGTGATTACGTTATATCAGATCTCATTATGGAGATGATTACATCATTACATAGTTGCCAGACTACATCATAACTGCCAAACCACTGTCTTAGTCATCTAGTGCTGCTATAACAGAAATACCACAAGCTGATGGCTTCAACAAACAGAAGTTTATTCTCTCACAGTCTAGTGGGCTAGAAGTCCAAATTCAGGGTGTCAGCTCCAGGGGAAGGATTTCTCTCTCTGTTGGCTCTGGACTAAGGTCTTTGTCATCAATCTTCCCCTGGTTTAAGAGCTTCTCTGGGCAGGAATCCCAGGTTCAAAGGATGCACTGTGCTCCCAGTGCTGCTTTCTTGGTGGCATGAGGTCCCCCACTCTCTGCTAGCTTCCCTTTCCTTTTATCTCTTGTAAGATAGAAGGTGATGCAGGCCGCAGCCAGGAAACTCCTTTTATATTGGATCAAGGATGTAACCTGAGTAAGGGTGTTATATCCCACCCTAATCCTCTTTAACATAATCTAATCTTGCCTCATTAACCACAGGCAGAGATTAGGATTACAACACATAGGAAAATTACATCAATCACAAAATGGAGGACAATCACACAATACTGGGAATCATGGCCTAACCAAGTTGACACATATTTTTGAGGGACACAGTTCAATCCATGACACACTGAGAATCATGACCCAGTCAAGTTGACACACAACCTTAACAAACACATCCTCCAAGGAGTAATATTAAGCTGTTAATTTTGCTGACAGCACCATTATTTTATATTGAGGCATCATCCCTTGCATAAGTCCAAATATCTTTTCCATAACCTGGACAATGAGTAAGTTCATGTCAAGTTAAGCTATTCAAACTCCATTGCCTGGCCTTTACTTTTAATCAGTATGAAAAGAAAATCAACAAAAAAACGACAGCAAAAACTGTAGAGTTTTCATTCCAAAAGTAGCTCTCTGACAAGACTGGCAAATTGTTCCTGCTTCCTTGACTTTGGAGCTGTTGAGTTTCTGCCTTTATTGAGTCTAGAGTTGAATGTTTCCAACAAATCATTATAATAAATTATCTTTGCTATATACTAATAAAATATAGCTGCAACCTCAGATGAAGTATGTACAGGCATACCTCATTTTACTGTACTTCACTTTATTGGGCTTCATAGATACTGCATTTTTACAAATTGAAGGTTTGTGGCAACCCTGCATCGAGAAAGTCTATCAGCACCACGTTTCCAGCATGTGCTCACTTCATGTCTCTGTGTCACATTTTGGTAATCCTAAAACTATTTCAAACTTTTTCATTATTATATCTATTATGATGATCTGTGATAAATCTTTGATGTTACCATTTGTAAATGTTTTGGGGCCCCATTAACTGTACCTATAATAGATGGCAAACTTAATAAATGTTGTGTGTGTTCTGACTGCTCTACCGACCAGCTGTTCCCTTGTCTCTCTCCCTCTCCTCAGGCCTCCCTATTCCCTGAGACAGGACAATATTGATATTAGGCCAATTAATACCCCTACAATGGCCTCTAAGTGTTCAAATGAAAGAAAGAGTTGCATGTCTCTCACTTTAAATCACAAGCTAGAAATGATTAAGCTTAGTGAGGAAGGCATGTTGAAAGCCAAGACAGGCTGAAAGCTAGTCCTCTTGCACCAAACAGTTAGCTGAGTTGTGAATGCAAAGAAAAAGTTCTTGAATGAAATTAAAAATGCTACTCCAGTGAACACATAAATGATAAGAAAGAGAAACAGCCTTATCACTGATATGGAGAAAGTTTTAATGGTCTGGAAAGAAGATCAAACCAGCCACAACATTCCCTTAGGCCAAAACCTAATCAAGAGCAAGGCCCTAACTCTCTTCAATTCTATGAAGGCTGAGAGAGGTAAGGAAACTGAAGAAGAAAAGTTTGAGGCTAGTAGAAGTTGGTTCATGAGTATTAAGGAGAGAAGCCGTCTCCAAAACATAAAAGAGCAAGGTGAAGCAGCAAGTGCTGATGTAGAAGCTGCAGGAAGTTATCCAGAAGATCTAGCTAAGATAATTGATGAAGGTGGCTACACTAAACAACAGATTTTCAATGTAGACGAAACAGCTTTATATTGGAAAAAGATGCCATCTAGGACTTTCATAGCTACAAAGGAGAAGTCAGTGCTTGGCTTCAAAGCTTCAAAGGACAGGTTGACTCTCGTTAGGGGCTAATGCCGCTGGTGACTTTAAATTAAAGCCAATGCCAATTTACCATTCTGAAAATCCTAGGGCCCTTAAGAGTTATGCTAAATCTACTCTGCCTGTGCTCTATAAAATGAACAACAAAGCCTGGATGATAGGACATCTGTTTACAACATAGTTTACTGAATATTTTAAACCCACTGTTGAGGTCTACTGCTCAGGGAAAAAAAAAAGATTCCTTTCAAAATATTACTGCTCACTGACAATGCACCTGGTGACCCAAGAGCTCTAATGGAAATGTACAAGGAGATTGATGTTGTTTTCATGCCAGCAGCTCATGGGTCAAGGAGTAATTCTGACATTTAAGTCTTATTATTTAAGAAGTACTTTTTGTATGTACATAGCTGCCATAGATAGTTATTCCTCTGATGAATCTGAGCAAAGTAAATTGAAAATATTCTAGAAAGGAGTCACCATTCTAGATGCCATTAAGAACATTTGTGATTTATGGAAGGAGGTCAAAACATCAACATTAACAGGAGTTTGGAAGAAATTGATTCCAACCCTCATGGATGACTTAGAGGGGTCAAAACTTCAGTGGAAAAAGTAACTGCAGATGTGGTGGAAAGAGCAAAAGAACTAGAATTAGAAGTAGAGCCTGAAGATGTGACTGAATTGCTGCGATTCCAACCCTCATGGGTGACTTAGAGGGGTCAAAACTTCAGTGGAAAAAGTAACTGCAGATGTGGTGGAAAGAGCAAAAGAACTAGAATTAGAAGTAGAGCCTGAAGATGTGACTGAATTGCTGCAATCTCAAGATAAACTTTAACAGATGAGGAGTTGCTTCTTATGGATGAGCAAAGAAAGTGGTTTCTTGAGATGGAAACTACTCCTGGTAAAACTGCTGTGAACATTGTTGAAATGACAACAAAGGATTTAGAATATTGCATCATAAACTTAGTTGATAAAGCAGCAGCAGGGTTTGAGAGGATTGACTCCAGTTTTGAAAGAAGTTCTTCTGTGGGTAAAATGCTATCAAACAACATCGCACGCTACAGAGTAATTTTAGGTGAAAGGAAGAGTCGATCGATGTGGCAAACGTCCTTGTCTCATTTTAAGAAATTACCACAGCCACCCCAACTTTCAGCAACCACCACCCTGATTAGTTAGCAGCCATCAACACTGAGGCAAGACCCTCCACCAGCAAAAAGATTATGACTCACTGAGGCTCAGATGATGGTTAGCATTTTTTAGCAATAAAATATTTTCTAATTAAGGTATGTACTTTTTTTTAGACATAATGCTATTACACACTTAACAGACTACAGTATAGTGTGAACATAACTTTAATATGCACTGGGAAACCAAAAAATTAGTGCAACTCGCTTTACTGCTGTGGCCTGGAACCAAACCTGCAATATCTCCGAGGTATGCCTATATTACAAATCCAAACAAAACAACCCTCATAAAACTGAGACATGTACATGTTTTGGAATAGTCTGTGGCATTTAAAAATGAAAGATACACATATATTTCTATGAATAGATTTCTAAGATATAATGTGGAGTCAAAAAAGAAAATTGGAAAATGATACTAAAGTACACTGTCATGTATAAACCAGAAGGTGGAAATAACACTAAGTACTATCTATATGTATGCAAATACATGGAAATTGCTTTGGATGGATACACACCAAAATGGGAACACTGGTATTAACCTCTAGGAGGAAGACAACTACTCTGGAGTTAGTCATGATGGTAAAATTGACTTCAGCATTGGTTAAGAGTTTTTATTTTTATTTCTTGTATTTTTTAACTCATTTTTTGACAAATACTTAAGTACCTAATGTATTTATATGGATCTCATTCTTAAATCAACAAAATTCATAAAAATATCCTAGGATGAAGTTAACACAGTGTACGTTAAAGTTTTAGTACATGACTTTACCAAAGGATGTAAACAATGGCAATTACTCAGAGTGGCACACTGTGTTTTCTGTATAGGGAGATAAAATATGTTCAAATGTCCATTTTTCATAAATTAATGCAAGGTATTTATGTAAGCCTAATCAAAACTTCAATAACAAATTCTTATTGAATTAAGCTTATGTTAAATATGGAAGAAATATGTGAAAGAAGAACAAAAAATATTTTTAAGAGGATAAAAAAAAAAACACACATTGCCATCGGAGTCTATTCCATTTGAAATGCAAGATATCAATATATATATAAAGCTTGAAAAATTTTAAGAGTGATTTTGGTGTAAAATGTGTAAATATGTTAATGGAAAGTCAAGAAGTAGACCCATGTATTCATGAAATTAATTTTATGATACAGGTAGCATTGCAAGATAGTAAGGTGAAGAGTTTCCATAAAGAGTTTTGGAAAAAAATCAGAGAAAACAAAATTATATGCATATCAAAAATGATACCCCAAAATAAGTATTAGCTATATTTTAGTATTAAAACCATAACATAAACTCAAAACTATAACAAAAAAGTATTTACAAAATAAGGGAGCATTTTTATGATCTTGGTTAAAAAGCACATTCCTACCTACCCACCTAAGACTAAAAACAAACAATAAAACAAACAAAAAACAGAATCCAAAAAGATAAAGACTGATAGTCATTTACTATGTAAACATCTTAAAATTATTTAAAAATAAAATATACATCATAAGTAAAGTAAAGAAAGACAAATCTTGAAATACAAGTTAAAGATAGATTGTGGAGGGGGTTAGGTGGCAGGCTAAGGGCAGTGAATTTTCATCTGTAAGCAAGTGGGCACCGTAAAAGTTTTGACAAAGAAAGTAGAATGATCAAAGTTGCCTTTTAACAGTGGAATTCAGTCAGTCATATAAAGAATGAATTAGAGCTATAGTGGCAGGTCAGGGTGGGGGGAGTGTTACGCACACAGCTGTTCAGTTTGCAGTCAAGAAGATCAATTACACAGTGGTTGAAATAGTCCAGGAAAGAGATGACAAGAGCCACTCTGGTAGCTATGAGCAGGTGAGAATCATATATGAGATTTTGAGAATCATATAAGAGGTAGAGAATTAATGTATAATGAATGTCTCTACTTATTGAGAGATTTTAACTTGTCCACAGGCACACAATAATCTGTTGTGAAGTCTGATATCCTTGATGCCAACCTCATGTTTTTTATCCCTCTGTATATTTCAAGGAAACCCTGGTGGTGTAGTGGTTAACAGCTATGGCTGCTAACCAAAAGGTCAGCAGTTGAATCCACCAGGCACTCTTGGAAACCCTGTGGGGCAGTTCTCCTCTGTCCTATGAGTCAGAACCGACTTGACAGCAATGGGTTGGGGTGTTTTTGTTTTTGTTTTTGTTTTTTGTATATATATTTCGAGTTGCTTCATAAGTAAGCTAGGTATGCCTAGGCTAGGTGTGGCCACATTCGATCCAATAAAAATTAATCAGGGATCAAGGAATAAGACAGAATGTGATTGGGGCATGTACAGAAAATGGTTAATACACCAAGACTGGTTTGCTCAAAACATCTACATTCCAAAGAAAGGCCTGTCTTCAGGACTGGCTATCAAACTAGCTCCTAGAAGTTGACCTCTGAGACCTTGGAATATTCTAAATTATAAGAGCATTTTGGAGGCCTTGGGCTATTCTGTACAAGTTTGACCAGATATAATAATCCTAACAATGTAATTTATGTGAACGCCTGTTTTTTTGTTTTTGTTTTGTTTTGGGGGGAGGGGGTGCTGGAGCTTGAGTAGCTAAGGTCAGTCAGATGGGTACTTTATGTCTATAAAACTGACTCCTGATAAAAACCCTGGACTCCAAAGCTCAGGTGAGCTCCATGGTTAGCAACACTTCTCATGTGTTGTCACACATTATTACTGGGATAATTAAGTACATCCTCATGTGACTCCATTGGGAGGAGACACCTGGAATCTTGCACCTGATTTCTCCTGGACTTCACCTCATGTGCCTTTCCCTTTGCTGATTTTAATATATATCAATTTTGCTATAATAAACCATACCCATGAGTATAACAGCTTTTCTAAGTCCTACGAGCCCTTTTAGTGACTCATTGAGTCTGAAGATGGTCTTGGGGACCCAAGACACATGGAAGTTGTCCTCAGAAGAGCTACTCTATAATAGATAGTAGTTATGTTTTCTAGTTCAGCCAGTGAAGGAAACAAGTAGAGAATCCGAGAAAGTCAGAAGAAAGAGTAGGATTCATTGTTTTGGAAAGTAAGGAAAGATGATAGACAGACATGTTCATGCCGGATGACTCACTAAATTAGGTGTTGCATGTGATTGTTTAAAAACTGTTGATGACTGAGAAGAAAATAGTTTCAGTAAAATGGGGAAAATATTTGTGAAAGAGTTTAAAAGTCAGTAGGGTGTGATGAAACATCCCTTCAGTCCAACTATTCACACAATTTTAGGGGACAAAAAAAAAAAAAGAGTTCAGAGTTTGAGTGAGTTGTAGGATGACTTTTATCTTGTTTTTAATAGGATGTTAATAGGACATGTAACTTTAATCACAATACCTGAGTTCAGTTTCTGCTCTGTCACTTGTTGGCTATGTAACTAACACTTATCCTTCAATTTCTCTGGTCCTCAGTTATCTCATCCGTAAGGAAAAGACTAATCTTATTAAAGCTTGTTATCACATGGAGTTATTGCAAAGATCAAATTAGAAGTTGTTTGTGAAAATGTTTTAAAAGTCTAAAAAACTAAATATTTATAATTATTATTTTTACTTCCATTTTATGTGTAAACAGGAAATATAGTTAGGTAAAAAATAATAAACGCTTAAAATGTGCTTATTCTCTCTTGTTTTAGTTAATGGGTATTTAATGAATGCATGTAGTATTGTATAAAGAATGTGTATTTATGGAATGTAGCTCTCTCTATCATTGCTTGTAAATTCCTAGAATTATTGAAGGGACATTAAGTTGTTAAGCTTTTTCATCTTCTATCATTATATTAATAAACAGAGAGAATAATTGCAATTTAGGTTGGAAATGAACCTCAACTATCACACTCCTGTGTTTGGAGAATTTCTATTTAACTACCTAATGAGGACACTGTATGTCAGATAAGAAGATTAATTCTATATCATTGTTTTCTAAGAAAATGGAAAGACTGTAATTTCATATACCCTTTTGATCAATATACTTTTCACAAGACCTGAACCATGGCATTAAAAATAATTGTGTTGTGTATGAAATTTTAAAACATATGACAGCAAGCTTATATACTGTAAAAAGGAAGCAATTAAACCAGCTTAGAGTTGAGTTTATTATTACTATTATTTCAAAGATTTATCTTATCGACATATGATAGATGACATCTCTGAAATGCCCATAAACATGAACTCTATCACCTCCTGACCTCTGGACGAGAAAGCTGAAGTCAACAGAACAGAGTTTATTGGAATCAGGATCTACCTTGTGCCCTCCAGGAGCAAACAGTCTTAACCTTCAAAAGTTGGTTGCTTCAAAGCAACTTTATAAAATAAATTGGCCAATTTCAAACAGTCCTCTTTTAAGGAGAGTTTCTCTTTAGCTTGCAATGTATCAATGAAACTGCTATACCACTGAAATATCTTAAATCTGTCATATTGTTTCTAATAAGTAAGATGGGGAAAGTGAATCTGCTAAGATGCACACAGAAGAAAATCTGGTTTAACAGCCTTCGGTACAGCAGCATCTCAGTAAAGCCCCATGTTTTAAATTGTACAGCTGTGTTTCCTCCTCTGCACAGTTTGATACAGTCTTAAGGTTGAGTAGCCCTTCAAGGGACAACTACTAAAGAGACATGTTCATAATAATGGAAAGTAGAGCTGCCAATGTCTGTGGTTTCAAGAACCAGTTACAGCTTGAGAACAAATACAAGGTCAAAATATATTTCTTTTGACTGGTTCTCATATGCTGCAGCAAATGTTTTCTGAGAAGACAATTACTGAGCACATTAAAAATCTCTTCCTAGATCTTAAAAGGTGAAGTGTACAAACACATCTGGATATGGCACCTATCTTTTTAAGATATACAGACAGCTACATACTTAACATTAATGACTGACTACTCAAAAACTGGTGCATAGAGTAAATTTTGCTAGGAAACAAATGTCTTGTTCATAGACGTTTAAGCATACAGTGGTTCATTTCGGAAATTGTTTTTATTCAAAAGAAAAAGACAAAGCATAGCCTGGCAGTCAGAGATCATTTGAATGTTACTATTCTTATTATTTTCAGGTGTATATTCATGATCTCTTCCCAGAGAAACTCATAGTCCCTCAATTCGTACTGACCAAACCTCAGCCCAAAGATCCCAAAAGAGAGATGTCTCAAAAAAGCAAGTTTTAAATCTGGTTGGAGTTCTGACATAAACCAATTGCAAGCTATAAATTGAACAGACGATATTTGCCTATAGCTTGCCGCTTTTGCAGAACTTGCTAAGATGCTGAAGAACAATGATTACATTGATAACAACTAACAAGTGTTCTCTTGCTATTTTAAAACCCATGCATCTAGTTTGAAGCCATCTTTTTCTTTCTCCACCCTTCCTCCTTCCCTCTTCCCTTACTTTCTTCCAAATAGGAAAGTGAAAATGTAATTGGGTAGGGACATTTGATGTTAGAAATATAGGGCAAATTCACATTAAAAATGCTAATTGATACCTGCTAATGTCCCTGGTGTCGCAGTGATTAAGAGCTTGGCTGCTAACCAAAAGGTTGGCAGTTCAAATCTACCAGCTGCTCCTTTGAAACCCTATGGGGCAGTTCTACTCTGTCCTATAGCATGGCTATGAGTTTGAATCCACTTGACAGCAATGGTTTTTTTTGTTGTTGTTGTTGTTTTTTTTTAATATCGCTTGTATGGAGCCCTGGTGGCACAGTGATTAAGCCATGGGTTGCTAACTGAAAGATTGGCAGTTAGAACCCACCAACCACTCCAGGGGAGAAAGATGTGGCAGTCTGCTTCCTAAAGATTACATCCTTGGAAAAAATATGGTGCAGCACTATTCTGTCCTATAGGGTAGCTATGAGTCAGAATGAACTGGATGGCACAAAACAACAATGACAATGTCACTTGTATGGTTGCATAGCTATTACTATTAAGCTATTGTATTTTTATTGTAATATTAAACCAAACAGAGGAAACCAAAAACCAAACTAAACCCACTGCCATCTAGTCAAATTTGACTCAGAGTGACCCTAGAGGACAGAGTAGAACTGCCCCATAGGCTGTGCAAAGCTGTACTCTTTACAGAAGCAGGCTGCCACATCTTTCTCCCACAGAGTCACTGGTGGGTTGGAACCGCTGACATCTTTGGTTAGCAGCCAAGCACTTAATCACTGTGCCACCAGGGCTCCCAAACAGAGGAGGGACAGAAAAGGACCTGTCAGTTAAGTATATATTTGGATTTATCTTTTGAAGGCATGAGTTTATTTAAACTTTGTTTATAAATAGTTCCCACGAGTCTAGTCAACTAATGAAGATTGGTACAGTATCTAAACCATGCTTTCAAAAATTTATGGCACCTATTTTTTATTTCTGATAAGATACTAAATCTCTAAATATTGCCTCTCAGTTTATGAATATCTCTGTGTTCCTGTCAAAACAAAACCTAAATTACTGTGTGCATAAAGAGAGGAATAGCAACAAGAGTACACAGAGATGACTGGATTTTGAAGTCTGTAATTATTTTCTCTGCAACCCCTCCTTTTCTGGAACCAATATTCTGAAAAGCATATTGTTTGTTTGTTTTTTATTTGACAAGTAAGTTAGACTAGCTTTCTGCTCCTCAGAATCATTGCTTTCTGGAGTATATGAGAATTGGTACCCAATCATCTTATCCAAACACGGGGAAAAGTATTAGTGAGGTCCAGTGACAAAGGCCAACCACCACAGTACTTCTTGGGCAAAGCTGTGTCCAGTCATCAGCAAGGAAGTCCTGGTTGTTTGTCTACTGTAGCTGTATTGCTATTAATTCCTGAAGTGAGTGAACAATAAAATTAATTCCATCACAACTGATACAATGAATTATTTCAGAAAATGTGGGTAAGATTGCTAGATATTCTCAAAATCTGCTCTGACCCTTCATAGTATTAGAGTCACTGCTGGGAAACCACTGCCGAGCCAGCAATTACCTTTCCTAGCTGCCCTTGCCGCTAAAACAACCAAACCAGTTGCCAGGGAGTTAATTCCAACTCATGGTGAACCCATGTGTTACAGAGTATAACTGCTCCATAGGGTTTTCTTGACTGTAATCTTTAGGGAAGCAGATCACCAGGCCTTTCTTCTGTGGTGCTGCTGGGTGGGTTTGAACTGCCAAGCTTCAGGTTAGTAGTCAAATGCAAACCATTTGCGTTTGCAGCTCAGTGTGATCAAATGATTAGTTCTCATCACCAGAATAGGAGCAGAAGTGGCTTGCACCATTACCAGTCTAACACTTTTAAAAAAATATGGTTGTTATCTCCTCAACATGATTTTTCCCTTTTACTACCTGGATGCTGATGAGCAAATTGACCTTGGAAGAAGACCTGCTGAAGATGGCAGAGCCACTCTCAGTCTGGGTCCCTGAATGACTGAGGAGAACCGTGTTAATAGCCAAACCAGGAAATTCACACTGGGTGATTACATGAGAAACAAATAAAATTTAAGTTATTGAATGTTCCAGGTTTGTTTGTTTGTTTTTTCCTGCAACTACCATCGCACTCACCAAAACAGCAAGAAAGTTGATTTTTAAAAAGATCGCATGCTTCCTTTCATCATCAATACACCTACTATCACATACTTACACACACAAGACACATACACAGACACACACACATGCATACACACACACACACACGCAATTCGCTCCCCACTACCTCTTGCTCTTTGTCTCTTTCACACACACACACACACACACACACACACACGTCAGACTGAGGAGGTAAGGAGGGATATAACTATGGAACTAAAATTGGCAGAAAGAGAAATGGGACAAGGAAAACATGAAAAGAGTGAAGAATGAAGAAGCATCAGTGGGAGGGCCTTGGGGTTATACCACACATTTAGGTTTAGGTAAAAAAGAAGATTTAGAGAAAGATGTTCACAGCTGGAAGTTCACCATAGCGATTCTTTTCTGGTCATTTGTGAGAGTAGGAAACTCCTGCGTGGTACTAGAGCCCCCAAGATCACTAGATTTTCCATGACCTCTTCAACTATAATCATTCAAGCCCTATACCTGCAGCCTAAGCCATATGCTAAAGCAATTATTACCAAAGCAATATTTAAATGGTGGTATTTACCAAGCTTTGATTATTTATGTTACAGGCACTTTAGCTTGGTTACAGAATTTAATTATTGTTTTAAAGATAAGAAACTATGGTTTAGAGAGTTTAAACAACTTACCTAAAGTCGTCCTATTAGTTGCAAAGCTCAATTTGAACTTAGTGACCTGACTGCAGAATCCACGTTCTTACCCAATACACAAGATTACCTCCTGGACTCGGGGTATCCATGTATTTCCAACATTAATGGCTGGGCTTCTAAGAAAGACTCTTGCTTAGCAATCCGATTTTTACTTTATATAGAGACCCCATAGAAACACTGAGTTTGACTTAATCAACTTCTCTGTCATCTGTCCATTGTCCCTCTTGTACCAGGATAATCACTTTGGTCCTGTCTCAAAAAGACCAGTCACCTAGAACTACAAGTAACTATGTTACTTCTTGTACTTGAATGACAGGAACTCCAACTAAGCAGAGGCTCCAAATTAGTATTACCTGCTTAAACCAAGCTTTAGTTTATAGCTTACAAACAATCCTCCTTGAAAATTGTTCCAACAGATGGTCCTTGTTCCCTTTCCCTCCCCACTAGATCCGCATCAGATGTTTCAGCATTCCAACAACCACTGCCATGCTGGTTATTGTACCTGAACCTGGATACTCCAGAATTCATTATAAAATATTCCTGCCAAGGATCGGAAAGAAAGGGGAACTATCACCCTCACAACCTATGGCTTTCTGTAGGGGTCAAGCTGAATATCAAAACTTGTCTGGGCAACACAGAAGAGCTCTTAATGAGGCCCTAAATAACACAGAAATGACTATGAAAGGCAAATGAGGGGTTTTACTCCCTAGAATTAACCTGCCAAAGAATAGAATTACATTTGTTAGTTCTTGACCCAGATTTTTGGATGCATATACAATGTGTTGGTTCCATGGGTGGCTTCAGCCTTGTTCAAACTTCTGGTATTGGTTCTGGATGACTTCTAAGGTTTGATTTTTGTTTTGAGATTAGTAGTTTTAAGACTGGGTAGTTTTCAAACTTTATAGATGGAACTTTGTAGTTCTTTAGTAGTTCTCTCACTTTTCAAGAGATCAGAGTGCATGGAGCAGATAGGTTATTTTCCCTGAACATGTCAGTAAAAAACATTGCCTGAGAAGCTATCAAGACTCATAAAGAATATTGTTTTTTAGCAAAAGTACTTAGAAGAAATCAGAAATATTGTGAATTCTCAAAATCATATATAGCTATAGCTATATAGCTGCAGCCTCAGTATCTCAAAGGAATCTAAGGTGATGTAAAAAGTGAAAAAAAAAAAGCAATGTAAAAGCACCTACCATAGAAGGAACTCAAGAAATGTCACCTATTTTTAACTCAGGAATCTAAGACTTGGAGTTTGGGCTGTGTTTCAACCACAAAGTCAATTTAATGACATTGGAAACTCACAGGAAAAAGTACTATTGTTCCCAAGTTGCATGGTAATATCTGGTGAAGATATCAATCCTACTATTGTTGATGAGCTCTCAGCCGCTTCAATGAGATGTCATCACGTGAGCGCTACTCACATGGTGTCTAAAACCCAAAAAACCAAACCCGTGGCTGTGGAGTCTATTTTGACTCATAATGACCATATAGGATAGAGTAGAACTGCCCCAAAGGGTTTCCAAGGAGCAGGTGGTGGATTCAAACTGCCGACATTTTGATTATCAGCCAAGCTCTTAACCACTGTGCCACTGTCTAGAGCACATTGATCAAAGAAGATACGGACATGTAGGGTGGCCCAAACTGATGTCTGTGTGGAACCAGAAGTATAGTCCTGATTTAACAAGGAAGAAACACTCACCACAATAATTAGCATCTGAAGTTTCAGCAAATCACCTCACCTGGTGCAGAATTTCCTCCAGAACAAATGCTAAACAGGGAAAACCAACTTCGGTGTCACTTTTCAATGGATTGAGGAAGGATGAATTTACACTAACTATTAAAAAGCCATTATATTGTAACTGATGTGCTTGTTGCTATTCTTTCTGTGTCTGCTTACCATGCTCATTATACAACTAAGTGAATTTTCATCTCTAGAGCCTGTAGACTCATTACTCCCTGATTTCCCAGCACTGTCTCTAAAGGTTGCTGTTGTTAGTTGCCATCGACTCGATTCCTACTCATAGCGACCCCATGAGTGCAGTGTAGAACTGCTCCACAGGGTTTTCAAGGCTGTGACCTTTCATAAGCAGATTGCCAGGCCTGTCTTCCGAGGTGCCTCTGGGTGAGTTCAAACCACCAACTTTCTGGCTGATAGTCAAGTGCTTAACCATCTGCGCCACCCAGGGACTGACCCCTCTAAAGGTTACATGGATATAAATTCTAGAATTGAGGAGTTGTTTTGTTTTGTGGGGTATGAGTGTCACAGGATTTCACCAATGAACAAATTAACGATATTTAAGGAGACAAGGGTTATTAGAGCTTTTCCTTTCAGAGGATCAATGGTAATGCATGCTATAGAGTAAAAGCAAGCTACAGAGAAACATCACAACTGTCAGGCTTACCTTCCTATACCAAGTTATTTCATTCAACTACTTAAAAGTTATAGGATACACAAGGTAGTGGCCAAGGAGTGGGAGCAGGCATATGAGGTCCCTGAAACCATCTGAAAGGATGATTGGAAGTTGATATCCTCACTAAATAAAGAAAACATTACATCTTCTCACAGAGGACTACAAAACAATTTCTGTCTTGAAAAATGGAACTTATCATTGATTTACATATGGCTACAAATTCTAAGTTGATTTCAAAACTAATAAATATTGCCTTGTGACTTTTTTTCAGAAATTTCAAAAGAAGAATACATTTTGTAACTGTATGTGTGCACACATGCAAATACTGTGTATAATATATAAACAATTTTCTTTATTTAGTATTTGCTGGTTTCTGGTTTTGCTTGTTAATAACAGCAGTTTCCACTTGTAATTTTAAATAGCAACACCTTGAAGAATCATAATAAAGGCATAATTTCTAGTCCAGTGCACAGATATTCTAAGAAAGTGCTCTCAGCATACATAATTTCTGTACAAATTGCATGAAATGTGTATCTGCAGTACTGCAGAAATGGCAAAGACCCAGGTTACCAATTCCTTGCATCACTGCCTTTAATACAAGCTATCTACCAAAGTAATGAGGTAGATGACAGATAACTTAATATTAATTTTTTGGTGCACCATTCAAACCTTTTTTTCACAAAAATAATGTTTTTGTGGTTTTACTTAAACTAATACCACCTCATCAGAGATACCACTGTTTGGATTTATTTACATGAAACTAGACTGTTGCAGTAGAAAAAAACGTCTTGCACTATCCAAGATTAACCTTAGCCTAGAGCAAAACAATAAAGCCTTTACTTGGTAAAGCCAAAGTGCTTTTACGAAATGCAGCAGTTGATTTCCTTTTCACCAATTGATTTTTATTATATTCTGTAGTCAAGGGCTCTCAGTGAATTTAAAGATTATCTGCAATATGTATTCTTAGAATAAACCTGATTCACTTCTGAAGGCATTTTTGAAACTTCTGTTGGAAGTGTACCTCACAGTTTAGTATCCTCAGGAGGGAAAAAAGTTCTTGTGCGTTTTCAGTGCTGATCATACTAAAAAAATGATGATAAAACTGATTTTCATAGGTATATGAATACACTAATTGTAATAGAAAAATACAGATATGGAATTAACATGATATTAGAAAATACATTTTTTCTCACTTGTAATGGTACTTGTGCCCTTGACTCTTCCATTGTTCCCTAATTGTCTCTTGTTCACGTGACACTTAATTTTCCCCATTTATCACATGTAGAAATTTCTTGTGAAAGAAGAGGAGGAGTAGCTGTGACATCTAAGAAGCCCCATTTCCCACTCTTAACATACCAATTTTACATTGTGTCTACTACCGCTTAAGACTGGCCAGAACCCTTCTTGAATTTTTTCTTCTCCAGAAGGCAATATCTGCTATGCTGACACGTCAGAACACAGCTTTTGGTGCGTTAGCATGTCTTTAACCCTGAACTCAAAAAGCAAACTTCTAATCTGAAAATGACCTATTCTCCTGGGGACTGTGGTCTCTTAGGAGACACCGAGCAGTTCTCTAGGCCTCTGCTTGAACCTATGCAACTATTGTGCCCAATCTCACCTGCCACTCGTTATTGTCTAGCAAAAATGGATTGAGAATAAAATTAGATTAAAAAAAATCCTACTATTAATTTAATAATGTAAAAGCATTATTATTCCTAACCTCTAATACCATCCAACATAGTTCCATTTCCCAAGTTACTGCAGTTCATTAGCTGAATAAAAGCAGCTCTGCCATTATAAATTTTTTAGATAAGTTCACCTTTCTCAAGGAGCAAATGAAAAGGGCAAAGCATGACAATTACTCATTTTATAATGGGAAATTTATTCAAGATTTTTTCCCCCCATTTATCACTGAAGACACATTACAATTAAATGCCTTCATTTGCACATAAGTAGCCTACAAAAATCTTTTTTTTTTTTTAATTCCCCATGTATTTACGGCATGTTTCTTTCTAGCTACTTTATGTTTCATTTTTACTCTCTTCACCTATGAAGCCGTCTGACACAGAACCTATATTATGAGCATCGGTAATGGAAAAAAGACTGGTGAAGAATGATTCTTGTTAAGTCCTGCACAGGTAAGCAGAATGAAAATGAGAGACAAGAATCCAAGTCAACAAAAGAAATCTATTTATTTCCTTTCCTGATTATCAGTATGCTGATTAACTGAGTAATCATTTTTATGACAATGTAGACAGAAAATCAGAAACTAAAAATTATGGAAAAGAGATCTATTAGTAAATGATCTATTGTGTCTTTGGTAGAAAATGACATGTTCATTTCCCTTAGAGCTAAAAACTCCTATCACCTAAATAATTTGGAAGCCCATGTATTTATACACATGCCTCGTTACATTAAATCCCTTCTCTTTTGATATTTATAGATGTGGTTGCGTTTGCTGCTGGAATTCAAAGAAAATTGTCATGCTATTTTTCATTATTTTAATAACCATTATCTTTGTAGTTTCCCCTTAGAGACCTAGAGCAGAAATCCATTTCTTTTTAGCTGTATTTTACTTTATAGAACAAACATTTCAGTTTTACCATTTAGTTTCCTAAACTGAATTATGTCTATGAATCGTAGCACAACATAAAAAAAATCCTAGGCTGTAATCCTGGAAATGAGGGTTCTAATGCAGGTCTCTTTAACCTTGAACAAGACTAGGAACTTTTTGGGTTCCCATATTCTGAAAACCTCTATACAAATATGGTTAGTGTCATTGTTGTTATTATTATTATTCAGTTTTTAACTCTAAAGCAAAGGGGTTTAACTAAATCATCTATGAAGTCATTTCCATCTTGAAATATGATCATTTAGTCAAGAATAAATAGTACCGTTTGTTATTATTTAATTTCAAATATAACCATGCATGAGAACAATCACCTTATACAAATCATTAAAAAGCCAATATATTCCATATCTCAGAGAACATTCTGAATATTAATATTCAACACGAGTGAAGAATATGATTTGAATTTCTTCTTGATTATAAGATGAAGGTTATTTCCATAGGTCATTAGAAAGGTAATTTTCCCTATATTTTCAATAAGGGCATGAATTTTACCCACGGTTTGAAGTCTAGGTCAACTCTTTACAGGTAATGAGTAGAAAAATTGATTTTCAATAAGAAAATCTTTAAATTCTTAATTTTACAAAGTAAAGTATTTCTTGCTCAGTTTTCCCTATGTTTTTCAATTACTGCTGGCACCATCGTTTGGTGCTTTTAATATTTTTGAAAATGGTAAAAGGCTTTCTTTAAACAATCTCAATTTATATAAAAGAGATGTTAGAATGATAAGTCTGTATCAAATGTATCTGAGACAGACCACCCTCCATAGACAAATTTATAATCAAATGTCCCCAGAATCTTTTCCAAACTTCGTGGCATCAGAGATGTTAAAGCAAGAAGATTCTGTAGAGAAAAGTTTGTCATAATGCTTTGCCTATATTCTCCCTCCCTATGGAGGGTAGAAGGGAGATGCCCCCAACATACTCCTTCACATTAAGCTAAGCTATTAGACTTTTAGGATCCCTCGTGGCACAGTAGTTAAGCGCTTGTCAGCTAACCAAAACATCAGTGGTTTGAACCCACCAGCCACTCTGCAGTAGAAAAGACCTAGTGATCTTCTTCCATAAAGATTACAGCCTAGGAAACCCTATGGGGAAGTTCTACTCTGTCCTTTAGGGTCGCTATGAGTCAGAATCAACTGGAAGTACTGGGTTATTAGGCCTTTAGGGGAACTATTTGGAGATCATGACCTGTGTTCTCTGACATTCTGGGGCTATGGAAGCTAATGTCTCTTGTCTGAGAAAACTAAAGCAGCTGTGAGTGTGCATCTGACTCTTACAAAGAAAATATAGAAAGCAAGGTATGAGCTGACTAATGTCTTCAGTGATAAAGCCAGGAGTGTTGGATCTGCGTTGGGATTAATTTACTGCTATATTGGGATCAACACTGAGTTAGTTCAAGTGAGAGGCTTATGAGTTTCCCCTGGGACAAAAGAGGGCCATAGGAAGATTAAGCCAGCAAAGGATCTCAGCAGAAACAACCTGGATATCTACAATCAGATACCAAAAGCTGAGAAATTAACCCAAAGATAAGACTGGAAATAGAATCAAATAGAGTTGCAGCCATCTAGCCAAAGCTTCCACAAGGAATTTATGAAGAAATAATAGGTTTAATTTTCAATCAGGGCCAACTAGGAACTTTAGCTTTAACTATCTTTGAAACCAAATTAACTGTTTCATTAATATCATAATTTCACATTCTAAATATTGAAATGAAACTATGTTTGCAACTTAAAGTGATAACAGGACTGACCTATTATTGTGAAGTTCACAGAAACCTCTTGAGATCAGCCACAGTTGCCATCTAGGGGCAAGGGAAATAGATTATCCCACTGAACAAAGCTTAAAGACAGCAGAAGATAAAAATAAAATTATTTCTTGGACTAACTGTCCACAGCTACCAAGGCCTCCACCGGACTGAGTCCAGCACAGCTAGATGGTGCCCGGCTACCACCACTGACTGCTCTGACCAGGATCACAACAGAGGGTTCTGGACAGAGCTGGAGAAGGATGTAGAGCTTAATTCTAACTCACAAAAAAAGGACCAGATTTACTGGCCTAAAGGAGACTGGAGAAACCCCAAGAGTATGGCCCCCAGACACCCTTTTAGCTCAGTGGTGAAGTTACCTCCGAGGTTCACTGTTCAGCCTGGGAGTTGACAGCCCCATAAAACCAAATGAGACTAACGAGGTACAGGAGTCCAGTGACAAGGGCCAGAAAGCAGAAGGGGACAAGGAAACTGGTGATAGAGAACCCAAGGTTGAGTAAGGATATTGTTGATGTGCTGTGAGATTGTTAACTATAGTCATAGGACAACATTTGTAGTAACTGTTAAGTGTGAAACTATTCTGTAAGTCTTCATCTTAAGTGAGAAGAACAGCACAATTGGAAGAGCGTAGTCAATGTCACTGAACTGTGCATGTAGAAATTTTTGAAACGGTGTATCTTTGGCTATGTGTATTTTCACCACAAAAAAAAAAAAAAAAAAAGGCTGAAAAGTTAGAGGGTTGATATGTTGTGGGGTTGTTAACCAATGTCATAAAACAACATGTATACTTATGTTTCATGAGAAACTATTTGTTCTGTAAGCCTTTACCTGTAGTACAATAAAATAAATAAATAAATAAATAAAAATTATGTCTTGATTAATTCAAGAGTTGTGCTAGTCCAGAGCTGTGCCCACTAGCCCAATTCCAAAGATACTCCATTTTGTACCACAGGTGATTTGAAAACCACATTGTTTATCATCACTATAAGAACAAACATTCCAAATATCCAAATTTACTTAAATCTATCCCTATGTGGCAATACAATAAGAAAAATGTTACTGACATAGATTTTTACATCAAGGTATAAACTCAGTATGTAAATTTAAGTTCATGTTTGTAGGCTTAACCAGGATTTCTAAATTCTCTGAGAGTTTGAAACCAGAAAACTTTCCCAAGACTTAGAAATATGGCACAAGAGAATACCCCCCTAATCAATCTTCTTGCCTCCAGAAAAGTCAGATAAAAGGAAAAGCTTCTTTCAAGGCAAGGTCTCTGACTCATAGACAGGGTAGAATGTAAAAGTATAGATTTGTGGTAGACAATGAATTCCACCAAAAAAAAAAAAAAGGAAAACGAGTGAAGATTTCAGGTCAGAAACAAAACAAAAGCAAACAGAAAAAAATCACGGATTAGTTAACATAGAGAATGACTTTAGGCTTTAACTTATAAAATTGTCTTCTCTAGTAATTTAATTCCATTTGAATATAATAAGCAGTCATCAGAACAAGCAGCCAAGAATATTTTAAGGAACAAAAAATAATCTATACAGAAGAAATTACTAGAAACTCAAGTTCTGATTTATTTTTGGTCTCTTCAAACAGTTTGTAAGAACATATTTAGGGAGAATGTGACAGAAATTGATGACAAATTAACATCTGTTATGTAGTGTTTAACTGAGTAGGTAGATAGGCAGATAGACACATAGATAGATAAGCATCACCTAACCTAACCTGACCCATTGCTGTCCAGTAGATTCTGACTCATAGCGATCCTATAGGACAGAGTAGAACTGCCTCATAGGGTTTCCAAGGAGCGGCTGGTGGATTCGAACGGCCAATCTTTTGGTTAGCAGTCGAGCTCTTAACCACTGTGCCACCAGGGCTCCAGATATGCATAGATAGGTGGATGGGTGGATGGATGGATGGATGGATGGATGGATGGATGGATGGATGGATGGATGGATGGATGGACGGACGGATGGGTGGGTGGGTGGGTGAGTGGATGGATGGATAGGTAGGTAGGTAGGTAGATAGAGATGTGCGTGTGTGTGCCCCTGTGCCTGTGCCACTAGGGCTCCAGATATGCATATATTTATTTATTTATTCATTCATTTATTTATATTTGTATATATGGAGACCTGGTGGCACAACAGTTAAAAGCTTGGCTGCTAACCAAAAGGTCGGCAGTTCGAATCTACCAGCCGCTCCTTGGAAATTCTATGGGGCAGTTCTATTGTGTCCTACAGGGTTGCTATGAGTTGGAATCGACTCAACAGCAAAGGGTTTGGATTTGACTGGTATATATACATATATATATATTTTTTTTTTCTTTTCACCCCCAGAAAACATCAGTTACATAGATTGTCTCTAACTGCACTCAAAATTAGAAAAATTAAACCATGACACAATAAATGGACTCTCTCCCTGACTTCACATTCAAAAAGAAGTAAATCATATATTTTAATTGATTTTAAATAAAAGAAGTTTGAGGTGTCTTTGTGCAAAATGAAATGTTATATTTAAACACAATTATTGAGAGTTGTTACTTTTTTCTACTTAAATGCAATCCTAATCTGATTTCTATAATTTTTCAAAAACAAACGAACAATTGTAAAGGGAAAGAGAGAAAAGAAAAAAAATAAGGAAAAAAAAGGAAATCTAAACCCACTGGTTTTGTGATTTGTTTGAAAACAAACTCACTGAAAATATGATCAGCCATTTAGAATGCTGATTACACAAGATGCAATTAAGAAGAGTTTAAGGTTCAAAGCTACAATAACAGAATTGGATGTCAAAATTACACTAATTACTTGTATGTGAACTTAAGAGTCTAAATGTTGTCCAGTTTGCAAGCTCAATGGAAACAGTGAAGACCAGCACCTAGTGAAATGTTTATCACATGCAGAAATGCTACCAAAATCAGTTACAAGAATTGATTCAGCCTCATTTAATAGATAAATTGCTGCAGGGCACACACACACACACACACACATACAAACACATAAAAGTGCATATGCATGCATACACACACAGAAACATACACTGAAAAGGAGAACAGTCCTATAATCATATCTGTATTCAATTTATGGAAGGGACCTTCCCAGTGAATTCAGATATGTCAGGTTCAACAGATACGCCATTTCTTCATTTAACATTGCCCTGCCTTTATATTAACTCCATACTTATTTCAAAGAAGTGTTATCTCTGTGTTTTCTATTCATTCTCACTTACCTAATCAAAATTTTGCTTTAAATGTTCTGCTAGATATGTAAGAAGCTCTGAGAATTTTCTCTAAGTCTTTATTATTATTACTTTTTATAACAGAAAATTATAAAATCCAAGTAAGCTACTTTGAATCTCAAAAGGTTCACGCACAGGTCTAAGCTGAGTAATAAGGCAGTCAGATAGAACACCTCTTTTCTAGGGCATTATTGCAGGTAAAGAATGGATTCTCTATTAGGTTAATCAAGGGTAATATCCAGTTTAAAAATGTTGGAACAGATATTGAGACTATAGATTTAAAGGCCTACCAAAGATGTTACAATCTATCTGATAAATAACACACATATTAAATTGGTAAAATATATGGATATGCTGCACACTGATGAGCAGCAGCCCTGGTAGAGACACTGCAATCTGTTGTGCAACACTGAGTTGGTATTTGCAACGGAATTTTTTCTCCCTTTTAAAAAATGTTAATTTTACAAACCCATAGAGACTTGAATCCAAACACTAAGTACATAAAAATAATGATCCTGTTTATAACTTTTAGCTAAGAATTTCTAAATAAAATTCAAATGCATCTGCTTTCTAAAGATAGAAAGGTATTTCCATTATTTTATGCTTATTAAGGTGCAATAGTAAGCATCAAATATTGCAGGGACGTATCATAGCTGACTATGCTAAACCATTAAGTCATTATTTCTGACATGGAATATATTTAAGACATACTTTTCTGCCACAAACTTATTCTGCCTTCCAGAACATTTGAACTCTGAGATCATACTGGTATGCTGTATGTCAAATCCATTCCCAAGAAATAATTTCTGTGATGTCCAAGGTATAATAAAATACTCGATTCGTTGTCAACACTTAAAAATTGTGAGATTTTGCACACACACCCACAAAAATAGATTTCTAAACTCTGAAAAAATGGGAAGTCTGGCACTATATGGACTTGTATTATTTTAGGACAATAAGCAGCAGAAACTGAGCAGTGGTTCCCCCTTTAAAGGGTATTTACTCTCCAGTATACCATAGTCACCACCATTCCCTATTGTCCTGCAGCTGTAAAGGTAAATATCAGTTATCGTTTATTACAAACCTTGTGCTTTTTCTTTCTTGTCTTACAACCATCTTACTTCATTCATATTACTGACATATCACTGTAAGAGGTATTTAAGACTTCTGTTTTATCTAGTAAACATCTTCCCATGAACCCCATAATTCTTAGACTTCCGGTGACATTCTATGCTATGCTTGAGCCCATTGTTGCAACCACTGTGTCAGTCCATCTCGTTGAGAGTATTCCTCTTTTTCCCTGAGTCTCTACTTCACCAAGCATGCTGTCCTTCCCCAGGGACTGGTTCCTCCTGATAACACGTCCAAAGAATGTTAGACGTAGTCTCACCATTCTTGCATCTAAGAAACATTCTAGTTGTATTTCTTCCAAGACAGAGTTGTTCATTCTTCTGACCCTCCATGGTAAATTTTAAAATTCTTCACCAACACCATAATCCAAAGGCATCAATTCTTCTTTGGTCTTCTTATTGATTATCCAGCTTTCATATGCATATGAGGTGACTGAAAACACCATGGCTTTGGTCAGGGGCACCTTAGCCCTTAAAGTGGCATCCTTGCTTTTTAACACTTTAAAGGGATCTCTTGCAGCAGACTTGCCCAATGCAATTTGTCATCTGATTTCTTGACTGCTACTTCCATGGTCATTGGTTGTGGATTCCAGTAACATAAAATCCTTGACAACTTCTATCTTTTCTCATGATGTTGCTTATTGGTGCGTTGTAGGATTTTTGTTTTCTTTAGGTTGAGATATAATCCATACTGAAGGCTATGGTCTTTGTTCTTCATCAGTAAGTGCTTCAAATCCTTTTCACTTTCAGCAAGCAAGGTTGTGTCATCTGCATATCATAGGTAGTTAATGAGTTTTCTTCCATTTCTGATGCCCCATTCTTCTTCATATAGTCCAGCTTCTGGGATTATTTGCTCAGCATACAGATTGAATAAGTATGGTGAAAGGAAACAACGCTGACACACCTTTCCTGACTTTAAACTATGCAATATCCCTTTGTTCTGTTTGAACGACAGCCTCTTGGTCTAAGTACAAGTTCCTCATGAGCACAATTAAGTGTTCTGGAATTCCCATTCTTCACAATATCATCTATAATTTGTTCTGATCCACAAAGTCGAATGCCTTTGCATAGTCAACAAAACACAGGTAAACATCTTTCTGGTAGTGTCTGCTTTCAGCCAGGATCCATCTGACATCCGCAGAGATATCCCTCATTCCATGCCCTCTTCTGAATCCAGCTTAAATTTCTCGCAGGTCCCTGTAGATGTACTGCTGCAGTCACTTTTGAATGATCTTCAGCAAAATTTTACTTCTGTGTGATACTAATGATATTGTCCACAGTCCATTGGATCAGCTTTCTTTTGAATGGGCACAAACATGGATCTCTTCCAGTCGGTTGGCATAGATGAGTGAGCACTTCTGGTGCTACATCCATTTGCTGAAACATCTCAATTGGTATTCCATCAATTCCTGGAGACTTGTTTTTTGCCAAAGCCTTCAGTGCAACTTGGACCTCATCTTTCAGCACCACTGGTTCTTGATCATACGCTACCTCCTGAAATGGCTAGACGTCAACCAATTCTTTTTGTAACTCTGTGTATTCCTTCCATCTTCTTTTGATACTTCCTGTATCATTTAGTATTTTGCCTATAGAATCCTTCAATATTGCACCTTGAGTCTTGAATCTTTTCTTCAGTTCTTTCAGCTTGAGAACAGCTAAGTGTGTTCTACCCTTTTGGTTTTCTATCTCTTGGTGTTTCACATTTCATTATAATACTTTACTTGGTTTTCTTGAGGCACCCTTTGAAATTTTCTGTTCAGCTCTTTGACTTCTTCATTTCTTCCATTTGCTTTATCTACTCTACATTCAAGAGCAAGTTTCAGAGTCTCTTCTGACATCCATTTTGGTCTTTTCTTTCTTTCTTGTCTTCTTAATGACCTCTTGCTTTGTTTATATATGATATCCTTGATATCATTCCATAACTCATCTGGTCTTTGGTCATTAGTGTTCAAAGCATTAAATCTATTCTTGAAATGGTCTCTAAATTCAGATGGGGTATACTCAAGGTCATACTTTGGCCCTCACAGACTTCTAATTTTCTTCAACTTCAACTTGAACTTGCATATGAGTAATTGATGGTCTGTTCCACAGTGGGCCTCTAGTGTTGTTCTGACTGATAATATTGAGCTGTTCCATCATCTCTTTCCACAGATGTAGTCAATTTGATTCCTGTGTATTCCATCTGGCGAGGTCTACATGTATAGTCACTGTCTTAGGCTGGGTTCTCTAGAAAAGCAAAACCAGTAAAGTGTATAAATATACATATACAGAGAGATTTATATCAAGGAAACAGCTCACGCGATTGTAGAGGCTAGAATGTCCCAAGTCCATGGATCAGGGTAGAGGCTCTCCCAAGTCACGCAGCCGCAGAAGCTGGCAAGCCCAAGATCAGCAGTTCAGAGAGCAGGGCTCCCACTCACAGGCTGTGCAGATCGACGAATCCCAAGTTCGGCAGATAAGCTGACAGCTCAAGTCCCAAGAACGGGAGATGAGGCGACAGGAGGCAGCCGCAGGATCCAGAAAGAGCAAAAAGCCAGAACGTCTGCTTATATTTAGATGTGGGCCACATCCCCTAGGAGACTCCCTTTCATCTGACTGGCTACTCACGGTGTATTCAATCATGGCAATGATTACATTAAAACACTGATAATCATGGCCCAGCCAAGCTGACACGCTATCTTAACCATCACAATCCACCCCTTGTCAACTTGGCACATGTACACATCTCCACATCTCCTTAAACCATATATAATCTCTGAATAAAGGCAATTAGAAAGTCATACTTGCGCCTAACATGATACAACTAACACGTGTACAATCAAAAACATACTAGCCCCGTTTACAGTTTATATTTTATAAGTGAAGGAAACAAAAATATTTGATGCACACATACAAAGTAGAAATACTCATAACAATTACAGTCCTTGTTTCTGCAACTGGTCACGTGGCCATAACTGGTATTTAGAACTACCTTCTTCTACCACCCATTCTGTATTCCCTCTGCCCTCAGCAAGCACCTGGGCTGGTAGTGGTTCCTTGCCTGGTCAGGTGGCCCAGACCTTCATTCCTGAAGGGTCTGGGTCATTAGCAGTCATGTTGGAATTAGGTTGCTGTAGTGTTCCATTGACTTTAATCACAGGGCATGGTAGTACTAAGAAACGCCCTAAGGAATCTCCTGCATTCCAGACATACTCTTCTTTACCTCCATTATGTAATATTAATCTGATTTCTTCTTGGTAATCAGGATTAATCACACCAGCCAGTATGGTAACTTCCTTCTTTGCCTGTTGATCCAGAGGCATAAGGACCCCAAAGTGGCCAGGTGGCATTCTTAACTTCCAGTTCAATGGCATCTATGATATGTCTCCAGGTGGGAGCATTCCTCCCTTTGGAACTAAGACTGCTAGGCCTGCAGAGCATAAGGTCAAGGGGACAGGGAGCAAAAATCTTGCAAGTGGGTCACTAGGGGTAATAATGAGTGGTGCCACTCCCATTTCCACCCCTTGATTCCTGGAACCATGAATACTGGAGCACCATACATTGGACGCTAGTTTAAAGCATATACAGCCTCATGGAGAACATTGCCCCAACCCTGCAAGGTACTGCCACCTAGCTGGCACCGTAATTGTGTCTTTAGAAGGCCATTCCATTGTTCTATCAAGCCAGCTGCTTCAGGATGATGGGGAACATGGTAAGACCAGTGAATTCCATGAGCATGGGCCCACTGCTGCACCTCACTTGCTGTGAAGTGAGTCCCTTGATCTGAGGCAATGCTGTGTGAGATACCATGATGGTGGATAAGGCATTCTGTAAGTCCACAGATGGTAGTTTTGGCAGAAGCATTGTGTGCAGAGAAGGCAAATCCATATCCAGAGTAAGTGTCTATTTCAGTAAGGACAAAATGCTGCCCTTTCCATGATGGACATGGTACAATGTAATCAACTTGCCACCAGGTTGCTGGCTGATCACCTCGAGGGATGGTGCCATATTGGGGATTCAGTGTTGCTCTCTGCTGCTGGCAGATTAGGCACTCAGCAGAGGCTGTAGCCAAGTCAGCCTTGGTGAGTGGAAGTCCATGCTGCTGGGCCTATGCATAACCTCCATCCCTGCCACCATGGCTACTTTGTTCATGAGCCCATTGAGCAATGATGGGAGTAGCTGGGGAAAGAGGATGACTGGTTTCCACAGAACACATCATCCTATCCACTTGATTGTTAAAATCGTCCTCTGCTGAGGTCACTCTTTGGTAAGCATTCACATGAGACACAAATATATTCACTTTTTTGGCCCATTCAGAGAGGTCTATCCACATACTTCTTCCCCATAAATCCTTGTCTCCAATTTTCCAATTATGTTCTTTTCAAGTCACTGACCATCCAGCCAAACCATTGGCCACAGCCCATGAATCAGTATATAATCGCACATCTGGCCATTTCTCCTTCCAAGCAAAGTGAACAACCAGGTGCACTGCTCGAAATCCTGCCCATTGAGAGGATTTCCCTTCACCACTGTCCTTCAGGGAGGTCCCAGAAAGGGGCTGCAGTGCTGCCGCAGTCCACATTTGAGTGGTGCCTGCATATCGCGCAGAACCATCTGGAAACCAGGCACAAGTTTTCTCTTCCTCAATCAACCGATCATAAGGAACTCCCCATGAGGCCATAGGTGCAGACTGGGAGATGGGAAGTAATGTGACAGGAGTGGAGACCATGGGCATTTGGGCCACTTCCTTATGCACCTTGTGCCTTCGGGTCCTGCTCGGGCCCGATCTCGAGTATACCACCTCCATTTAATGATGGAGTGCTGCTGTGCACATCCAACTTTATGGTTCTGTGGGTAAGACAACACCCAGTTCATGATGGGCAGCTCAGGCCTCATAGTGACTTGGTGTCCCATGGTTAAGCGTTCAGTCTCTACTAAGGCCCAGTAACAAGCCAAAAGTTGTTTCTCAAAAGGAGAGTAGTTATCTGCAGAGGATGGCAGAGCTTTGCTCCAAAATCCTAAGGGTCTGTGCTGTGATTCACCGATAAGGGCCTGCCAAAGACTCCAAACAGCATCTCTATCTGCCAATGACACTTCAAGCACTATTGGATCAGCTGGATCATATGGTCCAAGTGGCAGAGCAGCTTGCACAGCAGCCTGAACTTGTTGCAGATCCTTCTCTTGTTCTGGTCCCCACTCAAAACTAGCAGCTTTTCAAGTCACTTGATAAACAGGCCAGAGTAGCACACCCAAATGAGGAATACGTTGCCTCCAAAATCCAAAGAGGCCCACTAGGCGTTGTGCCTCCTTTTCAGTTGTGGGAGCAGCAAGATGCAATAACTTAAGCCTCATTTTAGAAGGACTGTCTCAACATGCCCCACACCACTGGACCCCTAGAAATTTCACTGAAGTGGAAGGTGCCTGAATTTTTGTGGGATTAATCTCCTACCCTCTAGCATGCAAATGTTTTACCAGTAAGTCCAGAGTCATTGACACTTCTTCCTTACTAGGTCCAGTCAGCATAATGTCATCAGTGTAATGGACCAGTGTGATGTCTTGTGGAAGGGAAAGTTGATCAAGGTCCCTGTGGACTAAATTATGACATAGGGCTGGAGAGTTAATGTAGCTCTGAGGTAGGCAAGTGAACGTGTATTGTTGGCCTTCCCAGCTGAAGGCAAACTCCTTCTGGTGGTCCTTTGAAATAGGTATGGAGAAAAAGGCATTAGCCAGATCAATAATTGCATACCAGGTCCCAGGAGATGTATTAATTTGCTCAAGCAGTGAAACTACGTCTGGAACAGCAGCTGCAATTGGAGTCACCACCTGGTTAAGTTTTTGATAATCTACTGTCATTCTCCAAGATCCATCTGTTTTTTGCACAGGCCAAATAGGCGAGTTGAATAGGGATGTGATGGAAATCACCAACCCTGCATCCTTCAAGTCCTTGATGGTGGCAGTAATCTCTACAATCCCTCCGGGAATGCGGTATTGCTTTTGGTTTACTATTTTCCTAGGTAGGGGCAATTCTAATGGCTTCTACTTGGCTTTTCCTACCATAATAGCCCTTACTCTATTTGTCAGGGATCCAATGTGGGGGTTCTGCCAGTTGCTGAGTATATCTATTTCAATTGTGCATTCTGGAACTGGGGAAATCCCTACAGGATGGGTTCGGGGACCCACTGGACCTACTGTGAGACGGACATGAGTCAAGACTCCATTAATAACCTGACCTCCATATGCCCTCACTCTGACTGGTGGGCCACAGTGATGTTTTGGGTCTCCTGGAATTAGTGTCAGCTCAGAGCCAGTATCCAGTAGTCCCCAAAAAGTCTGATTATTTCCTTTTCCCCAGTGAACAGTCACTCTCGTAAAAGGCCATAGATCCCTTTGGGGAAGGCTGGGAAAAAGATTAACAGTAAAAATTTTTGGCAGTGTATTGGAGTCCTTCCTCAAGGGGACCCAGCCTCCCCTTCATTCAAGGGGTTGTGGGTATTTAAACTTGCTCAAATCTGGGAATTGATTATTAGGGACCATGACTCTCTATTCTGGCAATTCGAGTTAGACTGCTGTTCACCTGACCTAGAATTCATCCGTTTGTATAGATCAAGTAAATATTTAGCAGATTTCCTATTTCACTCCATAGGGACGCCAATGCCATGAGTCCATATGAGTCAGAGTATCCTGATTACTGCTTTGACTCCTGTCCATTACTATAACCATGCCCACCTTGTCTTTGTCGATTGAGTGCAGCCACTTGGCCCGTACTACCATGGGGTCCAATCAGCCCCATTGTAGTTAGGGGTCTTAATTCAGTTAGGGCAGTTCCCACTGTCAAATCTGACTTACATAAAATAGCAATCACAGCAGTCATCAAGGATACTGGAGCTCCCTTCACAAATTTGTTCCTCACAGTTGTGGTAAAAGGTATGTCCTCTGGACACTCCATGTGTGGGTCTGTGGGTCTAACATGATAACTCTAGCATGCCAATTTCCCTAAGCCTTTGGATACCGTCTTCTACAGTATACCAAGGCAGGTCTGGTACGTCAACTTGATTTAGTGTCGGCCACCTAGTAATCCGTGCTTCGCTTCAGCAACCCAATCAAATAAACTATTAGATCCTTTCCTAACTTCTCTAACTGAAACATTGAATGAACAATCTGTGCTTAGTGGACCCATATCAATTAACTCAGACTGATCCATCTTTGTGTTCCTTGCACCATTATCCCACACCCTTAATAGCCATTCCCACACATATTCCCCAGGTTTCTGTTTGTACATTTTAGAAAACTCAAGTAATTCTTTTGGAGGGTAGCATACCTCCTCCTGGGTCACACTCTGTACTTCACCTTTTGGGGCTCACTGGGACTTAAGCCTAGTTATAGGTCTTGAAGCCAGAATCAGTAGTGTGGAATTATTTTGAGAATATATCTTGTAAAGCATCTGCCTCAGGCAATGCTCCTGGCAATGACTCAGGCAAGGGCTCTTTAGAGGCAGCTGGGCTAGGGCTAATCTTGTTAGATGGGAGCGGAGGGGCTAATGGTTTTTCTGGACAGGGTGGTTTAGCAGACAAACATGAAGTTATCTCTTCAGATGGGACTGTTTCTGCTGGCAGGAGTGATTCAATGGAATTTACGGGCTCAGTGTCCCCAGCTTCCTGATTATCTGCCCATATGTCCCCATCCCAAGTCTCAGGATCCCATCTCTTCCCAATCAATGCCCTTACCTTAACTTCAGACACCTCTCGAGGTTTGCAATTGAGCTGGCGTTGTACTTCAGCCACTCTTACAATAAGACTCTGGGTTTGGTTTTCAGCAATTTCAGCTCCGTTACTACAAGAAATAAGGCTTTCTTTCAAAGCACAAGTGGAAGCCTTGAGGTCATGTATGCAGCACTTGAGGCTTGACTCTGAAGCCCTGAGAGCATCTCTTTCCTTCACCAGTTTGTCTAGTGAAAGTAGGACAAACCAACCAGCTTCCTTATACTTCTCTTTCTGACAAAGCTGTAGAAAGATATCACACATGTGATCACCTGAGCCTCGCCTTTCACCAATACCTGATCTACTGATGGCGATATTTTGCGTATTTGTATCACCATCTTGCTCCATGGACTAGCAATGACCTCTTTACTGCTGGAAGCAAAGTCATCAATGTCTTTAAGTCTAACCAGACTTGAGAACCAATTTAGAAAACTCATCCTTACAATTTTGTTTCTCTAAAACCACTCTTGGTACCAAAATGTCTTAGGCTGGGTTCTCTAGAGAAGCAAAACCAGTGAAAGGTATAAATATATATAGAGAGATTTTTATCATGGAAACAGCTCACATGATTGTAGAGTCTAGAATGTCCCAAGTCCATGGATCAGGGTAGAGGCCTCTCCCAAGTCATGCAGCCACGGAAGCTGGCAAGCCCAAGATTGGCAGGTCGGAGAGCAGGGCTCCTGCTCACAGACTGTGCAGATTGACGAATCCCAAGTTTGGCAGATAAGCTGACAGCTCAAGTCCCAGTAACTGGAGATGAGGCAACAGGAGGCAGCAGCAGGTTCCAGAGAGAGCAAAAAGCCAGAACGTCTGCTTATATTCAGATGCGGGCCACACCTCCTAGGAGACTCTCTTTCATCTGATTGGCTAGTCACAGTATATTCAATCATGGGAATGATTACATTAAAACACTGAGAATCATGGCCCAGCCAAGTTGACACACAATCTTAACCATCACAGTCACCATTTATGTTGTTGAAAAAAGGTATTTGCAATGAAGAAGTTGTTGGTCTTGCAAAATTCTATCATGCTATCTCCGGCATTCTTTCTATCACCAAGGGCATATTTTCCAACTACCAATCCTTCTTCTTTGTTTCCAACTTTTGCATTCCAATCACCAATAATTATCAATGCATCTTGATTGCATGTTTGATCAATTTCAGACTGCAGAAGTTGGTAAAAATCTTCAATTTCTTTATCTGTAGCCTTAGTGGTTGGTGTGTAAATTTGAATAATAGTTGTATTAACTGGTCTTCCTTATAGGAATCATATGGATATTATCCTATCACTGACAGCATTGTACTTCAGGATAGATCTTGAAATGCTGTTTTTTACAATGAACATGACACCATTCTGCTTCAATTTACCACTCCTGGCATAAGAGACCATAAGATTTTCTGATTCAAAATAGCCAATACCAGTCCATTTCAGCTCATTAATGCCTAGGATATCGATGTGTATGCATTCTATTTCATTTTTGACGACTTCCAATTTTTCCTAGATTCATACTTCTTACATATATGTTACAATTACTAATGATACTTGAAGCTGTTCTCATTTTGAATCGTGCCACATCAGTACATAAAGGTCCCAAAGGCTTGACTCCATCCACGTCATTAAGGTCCACTCTAATTTGAGGAGACAGCACTTGCCCAGTTGTCTTTTGAGTGCCTTCCAACTTGAGGGGCTCATTTTTCGGCACTATATCAGACAATGTTCCACTGCTATTCATAAGATTTTCTCTAGCCAATTTTTCAGAAGTAGACTCCCAGGTCCTTCTTCCTAGTCTTAGTCTGTAAGCTTAGCAAAAACCTGCCCACCAAGGGTGACCCTGCTTATATTTGAAATACCGGTGCAAAGCTTCCAGTATCACAGCAACATGCAAGCCACCACAGTACAACAAATGGACAGAAACATGGTAATGAGGTCCCACAAAAAGCCCACTAGAATGGCTAAAATAGAATTAAATAAAAGACTAGCAATATCACTTGGTGGTGAAGATGCTGAAAAAGTGTTACAATCATACAATGCTGTTGAGAAAGTAAAATGGTGCAGCCACTTGGAAAACATTTTGGAATTTTCTTTTTTTTTTTTTTGTTTTTTTTTTTGTTTTTTGAACATATTCTTACCATACAACCTAGAAATTCCACTCCTAGGTATCTATTCAAGAGAAATTAAAACATATAGCCACACAAAGTCTTGTATGCGAGTATCCATAGCAGAAATATTTAAAATAGCTAAAAATGCAAAACATTCCAAGTAACCATCAACAAGTAGATAGATAAACAAACTGTGGTACATTTTAACAATGAAATATAATTTATCTAAATAAATAATGAATAGTAAATAGACAAGTCATATAACTATATGGATGAATCTCAAAAACATGCTAAGTGGAAGAAGCCAGACACAAAATGCTACATATTATTCAATTCTATTTATATGAAGGAACCCTGGTGGCTAAGTGGTTAAGAGCTCAGGCTGCTAACTAAAAGGTAGGCAGTTGGAATCCACCAGCTGCTCCTTGGAAACCCTATGGCACAGTTCTACTGCCCTGTAGGGTCGCCATGAGTCGGAATCAACTTGATGGCGAACAACATTTATATGAAATCAGGGCCCTGGTGACACAGTGGTTAAGAGCTCAGCTGCTAACCGATATTTGGCAGTTCAAATCCACCAGCCACTCCTTTAAAACCCTATGGGACAATTCTCTGTGTCCTATAGGGTCACTAGAGTCAGAATCAACTCAGTGGCAGTGGGTTTGGTTTTAGGTTTGGTTTTATTTATATAAAATTTCTAGATAAGACAATACTATTGTTACAGAAAACATCAGAACTTGCTTGAGCTCAGGAGTGAAAGTGGGGATTGATTGCAAAAGGACTTGAGAAAAGTTTTTATGTTGATGAAAATACTGTAAATCTGTATTGAGATGATAGTTGCATAACTACAAATTTACTAAAACTCATTGAACTGTATGTTTAAAATGGATGAATTTTATGGTATGTAAATTATGATTCAATAAAATAGTTTAAAAAATTCGTCTGGAAGATATATTAAAAAAGAAAATTCTGTGTCTGTACCAATAAGAGAGTTTCAAAGTAATGAAGAATATACTGACAAACTCATGGGGATAAGTAGACAAAAACACATTCATAATCAAAGATATTAATGTCCCTTCCTCATATTAACAGAACTCATAGGAAAAATATCAGAAAAGTTATATAAGATTTTATGGGAATGTTAATTATACATTCTATACATTTGTCAAAATAAAATCGTACACCGAAGGTTTGTTCAATTCCCTCTAAGTAAGATCTATCTTAACAACAACAAAAGCCTGAACAATTCAATGGTGCAATAGAAAGAGGAGCAAAAAACAAAACAGTGGACAAAAATTATGAGTAAATAGGGAAGTCAGTGAGGAACAGTAACAGGTCACTTCAAAGTGAAAAAAAAAGAACAAATCAAACCCAGGTAAGTACTCTAAACTTTTTGAGGTACTTTTCTTTGTCACACTCCCTAGTTTGCCATGAAAAGTCCAGATAGTCTAAAGCACTCAGTGGCATTAACAAAACTATGATTAAATATGCTTTTTTGGAAAAGATTACTGGAAAAGAGAACAGATTTGATTCCAAAAATAACCCCAAACTTTGGCACTACAAAAATACCATAAACAAGTTAACCAATTGGAGCTAAATGATAAACTGGAAAAACATAATTGAAACACATAGAGCAGACAAAGTATTAACGCCCATAATACGTACAAAACTAAGAAAAAAAAAATGAGAAAAAAATTTGGCAACCCCAATAAAAACTGGAAAAAAGATTAGATAGTCTGTGAAAGAAAAAATACAATTGCCAAGTAAATTTGTGAAAAGATACTTATCTCAAGAGTAATCATAAATAAAATAAAAATATGATTGCTTGCCACTGAGCTAGTTAATATTTTATATATATTATTATCTAGAGTTTTCTAAGAAGTACATTTAAATGGGCATTGTCTCTGTCAGGGACCTGGGAGAAAATAGACAGTATACTCAAACTGAGTAATTAAAAGAAGTCTAATAAAAAGCCCATTTACAAAGGGTAAGAGCTATGGCTGCTAACCAAAAGGTCAGCAGTTCAAATCCACCAGCCACTCCTGGAAAACCCTATGGGGCAGTTCTACTCTGTCCTGTAGGGTCGCTATGAGTCAGAATCAACTGATGGCAACAGGTTTGGTTTTTTGCTTTCACAAAAAGTACGGGCAGAGCTCAAGAATAGTAACAAAAGAAAAAAACTCATACAGCAGGAGGTATTTCCACATGTGGGCCACATGTTCTTAGACTGGGAGGAACAAGGCAAATGAGCAGTTGTTGGAGACCCCAGGGAAGAGGGACAGGTGTGTGACAAAGGCCAAGTGGCAGGAGACATGGCCTTTATTCCACGGCTGTTGTCAACCAAGCAGGGAGGAAGAAAAGGAGTAAATGTTCCCACCTTATTTTCCTCCTTCATTCTGATCTCCAGTGAGCTCCTTCCTTTGCTTGAACTCAGCCAGAAGTCAGAGGGGAAAGGAGCCCACTGATACGGTCCATACAGGTCAGGCTAACAGGGTGCAAAGTATTGTGGAACAAGGTGGAGAGTGAATGCAGAGGAGTAAACATTACATAAAATGCATAGGCAGACTCCCTATGGTGGTGGTGGTGGTTGGGGTGTTTGATGTAATTTAAAAAACCTTTCACAAGGTAATCTGCGAATGTATATTAAATGCCTCAAAAATGTTACTCCCTTTGTCTTATTATTTCTCCACCAATTGTGAGTTTGTCCTACTGTGGTGGCTTACATCGTGCTGTGATGCTGGAAGCTATGCTACCAGTATTTCAAATGCCAGCAGGGTCATCCATGGGGACAGGTTTCAGAGAAGATTCTGAACTAAGACAGACTAAGAAGAAGGACCTGGTGACATACTTCTGAAAAAAATCTGCCAGTGAAAACCTTATGGATAGCAGTGGAACATTATCTGATGGAGAGCTATAAGATGAGCCCTTCATGCTGGAAGACACTCAAAATGTGACTGGGGAAGAGTTGGCTCCACAAAGCAGAGTCCACCTTACTGACGTAGAGGGAGTAAACTATCAGGACCTTCACTTGCTGATGTGGCATGACTCAGAATGAAAAGAAACAGATGCAGACATCCATTAGTAATTGGAACGTGGAATATATGAAGTAGAAACCAAGAAAAATTGGAAGTTGTCAAAAATGAAACAGAACACTTAAAGATCAGTATCATAAGCATTAATGAGCTTAAATGGACTAGTATTGGCCATTTTGAATCTGGGAATCATATAGTCTACTACACCTGGAATGAAAAATTGAAGAGGATTGCTATCATATTCATCATCAAAAAGAACATTTCAATATCTATTCTGAAATACAAGGCTGTCAATAACAGGATTATATCCATACACCTACAAGGAAGACCAGTTAATATGACTATTATTCAAATTTACGTATCAACCACTAATTTCAAAGATAAAGAAATTGAAGATTTTTACCAACTTCTTCAGTCTGAAATTCATCAAACTTGAAATCAAGATGCACTGATAATTAGTAGTGATTGGAATGTGAAAGTTGGAAACAGAAGAAAGATTAGTAGTTGTAAAATATGACTCTGGTGATACAAACAACTCTGGAGATTGTATGAGATCATTCTGCAAGGCCAGTGATGTATTCATTGGAAATATCTTTTTTCATCAATATAAATGGTGACTATACACATGGACCTCACCAGATGGAATACAAAGGAATCAAGTTGACTACATCTGTGGAAAAAGACTATGTAGAAGCTCAATATCATTAGTCACAACAAGGCCACCAGCCGACTGTGGAATAGACCATCAATTGCTCATATGCAATTGGTCAAGTTAAAGCTGAAGCAATTTAAAACAAGGCTATGAGAGCCAAAGTATGACCTTGAGTATATCCCACCTGAATTTACAGACCAACTCAAGAATAGATTTGATGCATTGAACACTAATGACCAAAGGTTGACAAGTATGGGATGACATCAAGGACATCATGCATGAAGAAAGCAAAAAGTCATTACAAAGACAGGAAAGAAAGAATGAATGTCAGAAGAGACTTTGAAACATGCTCAAAAACACAGAGTAGCTAAAGCGAATGGAGGAAATGATGAAATACAGAGCTGAACAGAAGATTTCAAAAGGCAGCAAGAGAAGACAAAGTAAAGTATTATAATGAAATGTGCAAATACGTGGAGTTGGAAAACCAAAAGGAAAGAATACGCTCAACATTTCTGAAGCTGAAAGAACTCAAGACAAAATCCAAGACTCGAGTTGCAATACTGAAGGATTCTATGAGCAAAATATCGAACGACATAGGAATCTTCAGAAGAAGATGGAAGGAATACACAGAGCCACTGAACTAAAAAGAATTGGTCGACTTTCAGCCATTTCAGGAGGTAGCATATGATCAAGAACAAATAGTACTGAAAGATGTCCAAGCTGCACTGGAGGCAGTGGTGAAAAACAAGGCCTGAGGAATTGACAAAATACCAATTGAGATGATTCAACATGTGAATGCAACACTGGAGGTGCTCACTCATCTATGCCAAGAAATTTGGAAGACAGCTACCTGGCCAACCAACTGTAAGAGAGCTATATTTGTGCCCATTCCAATGAAAGGTGATCCAACAGAACACAGAAATTATCGTTAATATTACATACAATAAAAATTTTGCTGAAGATAACTCAAAAATGGTTGCAGAAGTACATCAACAGTGAACTGCCAGAAATGCAAGTCAGATTCAGAAGAACATGTGGAATTAGATGTGGAATGTGATATCAGAAGGATCTTGGCTGAAAGCAGAGAATACCAAAAGATGTTTACCTGTGTTTCATTGACTACACAAAGGCTTTAAACTGTGTGGGTCATAAAAAATTATGGATAACATTGCAATAAACGGGAATTTCAGAACACTTAATTGTACTCATGAGGAACCTGTACACAGACCAAGAGGCAGTCATTCAAATAGAACAGGGGATACTTTGGGGTTTAAAATCTGAAAAGATGTGCATCAGCGTTGTTTCCTTTCACCCTACTTATTCAAACTGTATGCAGAGCAAATAATCTAAGAAGTTGGACTATATGATGAAGAATTCAACATCAGGATTGGAAAAAGACTCATTAACAACCTGCAGTATGCATATGACACAACCTTGCTTGCTAAAAGTGAGGAGGAGTTGAAGCACTTACTGATGAAAATCAAAGACTACAGCCTTCAGTATGGATTACACCGCCACATAAGAAAACAAAAATCCTCACAACTAGACCAATAAGCAACATCATGATAATTGGAGAAAATATGAAGTTGTCAAGGATTTCATTTATCTGGGATCCACAATCAACACCCATGGAAGCAGCAGTCAAGAAATCAAAAGACACATTGCACTGGGCAAACCTGCTGCAAAAGACCTCTTTAAAGTGTTAAAAAGCAAAGACGTCACTTTGAGGATTAAGGTGCACCTGATCCAACCCATGGTATTTTCAATTGCCTCATACGCATGTGAAAACTGGACAATGAGTAAGGGAGACCAAAGAAGAATTGATGCCTTTGAATTATGGTGTTAGTAACAAATATTGAATATACCACGGACTGCCAGAAGAACCAACAAATCTGTCTTGGAAGAAGTACAGCCAGAATGCTCCTTAGAAGTGAAGATGGCAAGACTTAATCTCACACAACTTTGGACATTTTTTTTAGGAGGGACCAGTCCCTGGAAAAGGATATCATGCTTGGTAAATTAGAGGGTCAGTGAAAAAAGAAGAAGAACCCTCAATGAGATGGATTGACATACTGGCTGCAACAATGGGCTTACACATAGTAATGATTGTGAGGATGGCTCAGAACTGGGCAGTGTTTCGTTCTGTTGTGCATAGGGTCACTATGAGTCAGAAATGACTCAAGTGCACCTAACAACTAACGACAAGGGGAAAACATCCCATATACAGAAATATTTTTAAGATATAAAAAATAATCTTTAAGGAGTTTAATTTGGAACATCAACTCTCTATTAATCTCTAGTTCTGAGTGAGAAATTACTACACGCTTAATGACTTAAAATAACATAGATATTTTATCTCACAAATTTCTTTAGGTCAGGAGTTCAGGCATTGGTAATCTCGGTCCTCCACTGAAGCCCTCACAAGGCTACAATCAAGATCTCAGCCAGGGTATCAGCCATCCTACACCTGAAGCTGGGGGTCAACTTTGAACTTCACTTGGTTGTTGGCAGAACTTGGTTGTTGCTTATTTCTTGCAGTTGCAGAACTCATGGAGGCTGTTGGCTTCAAGACCAGCAGAAACTGGCACTGCAGGTTCTTTTAAAAGTTTCACCTGATTAGGTCAGATCCACTGAGGATAATCTCCATTTTCATTAGCTCGAAGTCAAATGATTAGTAACCTAATCATGGAATGATATCCCATCTTATTTACAAGTCCTGCCACATTCAAGGGGAGGTGATTGTATAGGATGTGTACACCACGGTGTGGGGATCTTGGAATTCTGCCTACCACAATATCTGAAACATACTGTTTAAGAGGAATACTACAGCACAAGTTGCTAGATAAATAAGTGGTAACTTATTTGAAATTTAGAACTTTCTTTTTTATACATTTAATGCCTTAACTATTTTTACCCAAAGCAGCCAGCTCTAAAAGTGATCAGTTCATTTCTGTTTTAGCTGATCAGCCTTATGTAGGTATACTGTTACCTCTCTATGAACCACAGACAATGTCCAAAGAGTTTTCTCTAAGGGCTAGTTTCTCTTCAGAGTAATAAGAAGTCTAGCAGGAAATAAAAGCATATAATTACCTGTTGCTGACTAATATGTTCTCTCTTTGAGTGATTCAGTACACATCTTTTATTTCTGTCTCCATACCCTCCGACAAATGATCTGTGAACCACAACGTAAACCTGTCAAGAAATCAGAATAGAGTGACTTCTCTTCATGCATAGAATACTGCCATATGTTACCACAGAAATCAATTGGAGATTCATTTTTCTTTTTGTATTTCCACAATTCTTCCTCTGACAATTAAAGATAAACAAACATGGTGGCTGGTCTTTGGAGGGCTTTATCTCTTTAAGTATTCAACTAAAGATACACTAGCTAAAGGACAAATGACAGTTTTTATGACCCTTTGACCATTTTCTTCTTCCTTATATTGTTGACAATTTGCATCTCTTTAAATCCCCCTTTCCACCTCCTTCTTCACTTGACTAGTCTCTTTACATGGCCAATACCTTCTAATGTGATGGCATCAAACTTGCTTCTACCTGACCCTCAGTTACAATGCTGCTGCAGTCTGCTGTTGATGGACATTTTTTATTGTCATAAGATTACTGGACTGAGCAGTGTTTCCATAGATCAGCATTAGCATAATCTAATCTGTTTCCTGGCTGCAATGTCCCCATGCAAAGATAGAGATCAGGCAGAATTCCAGGAGCTGTGGTCACAGCACCTGTAGGCTGGCTGTTTTGCCAGGACACCAAAAGGAATGATGGAATTAAGAAGTGCTGTAGTCAGATCACATAATGAAGATAAAAATGCTCATTAGCCTAGTGGTAATTTGAATTACTCAACTCAATCTTTGTTGTGCTCTGAGATGTTCTGGCAATAGATTTTGAATGGTTTAATCTTTTGGGATTTTGTCATTTTAAGAAATGAGGGATAGAGGCAATTTTTTTTTTTTTCAAAATGAAAATAAATTGACATAATTTTACACAGAAATTGCAGCCTCGGTAGAACCAAAGTATTAAGCATGGTCACAAGTAAAATTCAGTAGAAGTGATCAAACTATAGATGTTAAGCCACCTGAGCACATATTGTCCTAACTTTACCATAGCAAAATTATCTATTACATTCATGTACACATTATGGTGAACCGGCATTATGAAAATGGCCATCTTAAGCTTCGATAATTTACAGTTTTTTTAAAGATAATGTTATAAAACTATAACAGCTAGCTTTCAATTAATGCAATTTATTAAAAAATCACATTTATTTTATCTAAGCAGTAACTGTTAAAGGATCTGACCAGGGGCACCCGTGGTTTGTCACACTGTCAATTTGAGTTCTAATTCATCCCAGAGTGATGAATACCTAACACAAAATCCTTCAACAACTTCTCAGCATCCATAGGATTTTGGTCTGAGCCCAAAGATCAAAAGGGGTTATGTAGTAAGTTACTATTAGGAAATTCTTTAGAGCAATCTTTAAAGTAAGGAAATACGTGCCCATTTAATTGCTTAAGGTAGTTCAAAGATATGTGATTTTACGAGAATTTTCTGTTATCAATGGAAGTCTGTATATAAGTATTGTTTGAAGAACCAAAAAGTACTAAATCTATCAATGTGTAAGGGAAGGGAGTTCGATAAATAGTTGAGGAAAAATTATCATGATGTAATTATTCTATTTCTACAAATTGTGAGTTTATATAATTTCATAGTTAAGAGCCAGGGCTCTGAATATAGATTGCCTGAGATTCTACCTTTACTCTGCTATTAGATAATTGTATATTCTTGGCAAGTTCCCTAATCTTTCTGATCTCCATTTCTTGAAGTATAATAATGTGGACACTAATAGTACCTGCTTCATTGGATTATTGTGAGAATTAAGTGAATAGGTAAATGTGAAGTGCTAACTACAATGCCTGAACCATAATGAGGACTCAATATGGGTTAGCTGCTATTATCATTATTTGTAGGCTAGTCCCTGAGTGGTGCTAACCAATAATTTGGCAGTTCTAGCCCACCCAGAGTCACCTAAGAAGAAAGCCTTGGATATCTACTTCTGAAAAATTAGCATTGAAAACCCTGTGGAACACAGTTCTACTCTGACACATATAGGCTCACCATGAGTCAGAGTTTGCTCTAGGGCAATTAATTTATCTCTGTTGTAATGAGCTTTAAAGGAATATACACTATATGCCAGGCATGATGCTAAGATTCAGGGATACAACAATAAATGAGACAAGATTCTACAAAGCCTGTCTTCTATTGGGAAAGCGGTAGGCTGCTTGTTCTCACACTTGAGCATACATCAGAATCACCTGGAGGATTTCCTGAAACACAGATTTCTGGGCCCCACCCAAAGAATTTCTGATTCAATAGGTCTGGGGTGGTTTTGCAGAAAGGGCATTTGCAACAAGTTTCCATCTGATACTGATGCTGCTGTCCTGGGAACCACATTTTGAGAATTCTAGCCTAACTGATATTTTCAAATGCAATGGGGTAATTTATATTACCGAGATATAGACTGGGTGGCATAGGAGCATAGCCATTTGGACTAACACAAGGATTTTAAGAACAATTTTTAAAAGAGATAATGCTTCAGGTGAGAGATGAAGGGTAAATATTAACCGGGTGAGTAAATGGGATAACAGTATTTTGTGTGTTAAGATTATCAAAGGCAAAAAAAATCACATAACATAGTCACATGGGGTTTCTGGCACTCCTTTAGGAATCTTCTCTTGCTTTTAATGAATATATAATTTACTCTCCTTTAAAAAAACATTAAAAACAGTTATCTGATGAAACAGTTCTCTAATGTTGACCTACTCTTTAATAAAATAGTCAAATGTGAAATACATCAATCCCTTAAAAAAATTAGTAAAAAAAATATGAAGTTAAAACTACTGGTAATCCTCAATTTTGAGGTAGATGATTACATTCCAATGGCAGTATTTCCCATTCATACTCTTTTTTCAATCATAGGTGTAAAAATTAGGTATGTAGATATTTTCATAATTGTTATAGTTTTGTATACTATAAAACAAGAAGTATTTGGTTGTGTATAATGTGTTTCTGTGGTCTAACATAGCACAAAGTGAGCATTTAAACTAGATGCTCAATAGATTAATTTTTATGATTAACAATTTTATTATTTTTGTAAAATTACTCAGTGTATATATATGTCCATCCATCTGCACTGCACATGCACACAGGCTGTGTCTCAAACTTTCAGGCAGCCAAAAGACTGAAAGGAATGAGAAACATACACCCACTGGCATCAACCACTCTGTGGGTGCTACGTTCATCTGTGATAGAGCCAGACACACAAGACACACAATGTTGGCAAAGGAATTCGGTAAGTCTGGGGTGGCTTTGGAGAAAGTACATTATTATTACTTATAGAAAGCAAACAGTGAACAATAACAACTCACGCCTTCCCAAATTACCCATGTCTATTCTTACATTGTACAGCAGGCACACTGTGGTTCAGGTTAGATGCTGTTCATGTTGCCTCTGCCTCCAGCTACCACCTGTTGCTTGAAGGGCCTGCATGGCTCCCAGGCTTCTGATGCTGCTGGGCCTCCTGGCTTCTGCTGCCAGCTCTGCCATGCTACCTGGGCCTGCAGAGCTCTCTTGCCTCCATGCCAACCAGGCCCACACTGCCCAGGTGGGGGAAGTGTGCAGGCCCTGCATGGGGCATACTCAGGCCTTTCTTGCAATGCACAAGCAAGCTCTTTTAGCTCTGCTAGTTAGCCTCCTGTCCAGAGGCATCCAGCTCTGCCCTACTGCAGGAAGACCTCTACACAGGATCCTCTGAGGCAACTCCTGCACGGTGCATGCTCAGGCCTCTTTTACCACCTCCCACCAGAAGGCATTCAGCTCTTGCTCTGTGGGCCCACAAGCCCACCTGTCTCTCGCCATCTTAAACCATGTTCAGTGTTACAGCTCTCTCTGGGTTTAGGCGGTTCTCAGTGCAGGGACCCCTAAAGGACTCGTTTTGCTCCAGATTTTTCTTAATGGTAGTGAGGTACCCCCATCCTCTGTGGGATTAGCCCTTATATAAGCCTAAACCCATTGCCCTCAAGTCGATTCCAACTCATAGCAACCCTAAAGGACAGAATAGAACTGCCCCATTGGGTTTCCAAGGAGCAGCTGGTGGATCTGAACTGCCGACCTTTTGATTAGCAGCGAATCCCTTAACCACTGCACCACCAGGGCTCCTATATAAGCCTACTCTTCGTATATTTCAAGGCATGGTCCTCCCAGCAGGATCACAGATGGAACAATATCCTCAGTAAATCACAAGTCACTCAATTTGCAGTTCTAGCCAATCTGTTTGGTGGGAGCTACAACACCATGGCTAGAAAAGTCATATAGAAGTGGTTCATCACAATAACCTCAGACAAAGCAAAAAAATAAAAGAATGAAATATCTACCAATAATTTTCACTACACAGGAATAACTATTATTAATGTTTGATGTCTAGAAATTCAGACATTTCTCTATAAAGACTTAAGAATAGAAAAACAAATAGAAATATATAGAAAAATTGGTTCATACTGTCTTAGGCTGGGTTCTCTAGAGAAGCAAAACTAGTAAAGTGTATAAATATATATAGAAGAAGGTTTATATCAAGGAAATGGTTCACATGATTGTAGAGGCTGCAATGTCCCAAGTCTGTGGATCAGGATAGAGGCTTCTCTCAATTCACATAGCTGCAGGGGCTGGAGAACCCAAGATCCACAGGTCAGAGAGCAGGGCTCCTGCTCACAGGCTGTGAATATCAACAAATCCCAAGATCAGGAGATAAGCTGATAGCTCAAGTCCCAAGAACTGGAGGTCTGATGAACAGGAAGCAGCCATAGGATCCAGAGCAGAGCAAAAAGTCAGAATGTCTGCTTATATTCGGATGCAGGCCACACCCCCATGGAAACTCCCTTTCAAATGATCGGCTACTCACCACAGATGCCATTATGGGTATGATTACATATAAACACTGATAAGCATGGCCCATCCAAGTTAACACACAATCTTAGCCATCACACATACTATACATGATTTTCTTTAAAATTATTAATTTTGTTTGAAGTTAACAAGGAAAAAAAAAGAATATCTGAACTGAACAAAAGAAACAGCTAAAATTTCTGATGAAATATTCAGTTTCTTCACCATCAGAATTATTGGTTCTTGAAAGATACCTGTAGTGTTAGGAAAAGGGGAAAATTACAATTTTGAGGGTGGAATTATTATGCTGTTTCAATTTTAAGTTATGTCTATTGAATTTCTGACATGAAAGATAGGAAATTAATACAGTTAAACTTTCTCCAACCTTCATTATCTTTTTCTTCATATTCTCATTTGTATTATTTATTTATATTGCTATTTTTTACTTGGCCACATTTTATACATTTACATCCACTTGTATTATCTACGAAGATTTCAACAGAAAGTAATTAAGATTTGAAATCACAATGGCTTAAGTAATAACAAAAGTTGTTATACAGAGAGGAACAAAGGATTCAGAGATGGATAAAAAATATTATCAGGTTTTCACATTGTGTAGGTTGATTTATCCTCTGGCCACATTCTTGGCCCCAAGATGGCAGTTAAAATTCCAAATGGCACATTCAGGTACAACACTGAGCAGAACTGTTACCTTTCATTTGTCTCTGTCCTTGGGTGAAGTTGTGAAGAAGTCTGAGGCCAATTTGATTTTTGTCTATTGTATGTGACTTACTGTTTTCTGGCTGAGTACCATGAGAGTCTTTATTCATCTTCCAATTTCAGCATCTTCCTGAGGATATGTTTTCTTCTTATTTGTTCCATGTCAATTTTTCCTGGGACATGGTACAGCACTTCAAGCCTTTTTTTCTGCGCATTAGGGACAAGAAGTATGTGTTTGCTGGATATTCTTTGTTTCCATGTCTGTCTTTATCTCTCTTCCATTTTCTTTTTATGTTCTTTCTTTCCATTTCTAATTTTCTCAAGACCATTCACAATATCTCTATATTTTCAGTTATGTTTATTCTGTTATTTAATCTATATAATACAGGACACCCCTGTATAATATGTTGGTTTTTCTTTTCCATTTTTTCACTGAATCCTGCCGATCTGTCCCACTTAATAATTTATTGCCTTTTAGCTCCAAATTTATCCTTTAATACCTACACTGCAATAATGGATGGAATTCTGTTAAGCAGTTCTCCTTTACATTGAGCACAATGTTCAGCTTTCTCAGTAGAGGTCTCAAGAGGGACATTGTAGAAGGAAGGGGTTTCCCTTGCTAGCTCCAGCAGTTGCACCATTGATCAGCAGTATGGGTGTGAGGGCATCTGGTGGTGCTCTGCCCCTGCCAAATGTCCAGCACACATTGTCTGTCCTGGTGATTACCTTCAATGGCCCTTCCAACTTAGATCCTATGTGCCTCAGGCCTCCCACCTGCACTGGTGTCCCATCTCCCTCTGCAATGTCCATAGATCTCCCCACCAGTTGCAGCTCGCCTGTACTCAGGAGGGTTGCTTCCTGCTTGCCCAGTGACTGTGTCATTGGCATCCCAGAGAACTTCTGTGCTATCCCAGTAGGCAGAAACCAGAACTTCTCCAGTGAGGTCTGAACTCCAGCTTTGGAGAGGGTCCCCCCTTCCAAGTTTGTCCTTTCTTGGAAATTCTTAAAGATGAGTAAAGTATCTCATGGGCAGTCAGCAAGAAAAAGTAAGTCACATACAATAGGCAAAAATCAAACTGGCCTAAGCCTTCTTGACAACTTCACGCAAGGAAAGAGACAAATGAGAGGAAACAATTCATCTGCTCAGTGTTGAATCTGCCCTTTAGACTTCTTTACATCTTATAGTTACTCTTTTAGCATAGTTTGGTAATTCATTATATTAAACATTCTATGTTTAAATCACTGTGTGGTTTCCGTCTCCTGGTTGAACCTAGATTGATACATCCTTCTTGACCCCTCAGGCACCTTCAAGGAAACCAAAAGCTCCCAGGAACAGTCTGAAGACTGCCACTCTGAAAAAAAAAAAAAAAAAATACCTATTAATTTGAAGTAGAGCATATGCATAGAGTGAATTCTAAATGGAAAATTCAACTGATTTTATACTATGAAATAACCCTGTTGTTTCAATCAGATCGACGTGGCTGGGAATTTGAGCTGTTTTATTTAAGCTGTTTTTTATATACCAAAAATAGTAACATACTGAACTAGGTCTCAGTAGACTAAGCTTGTCCTATCAGTACCATGACAATAGGGCAAATTGCTGAATCCTTCTGAGCTTCATTTTCCAAATCTGTAAAATGAGGAATTTGTACTTGGCTTTTATGACCCCTTAGAGTTCTTAACCTTTATCCTTGAAAGTGTTTATAATGGTTCCATTAGCAATCTTTAACTGCTCTAAAAGATAGTTCACTCCCATCATTGTGAACTGTTTTATACTTTTTACAGAAAAGAGACTCAAGGCTAAGACTCCCTTCATCACAGAAGATGACTCAATACAGCCTCAGGAAACACGTGAAATTATAATTATCAAGAGCAGTGAAAATCTAGCAGTTGCTTTCAGTGCTGGTGGAAGGATGAAGTGAATGTTTAATTACTTTTTTCTGAGATTTTTATCTTCATCTCTGGACTTCTCTAGGGTACTGATGGATTAGCCTAAAGGGGATGCAAAGACAAAAACCTTGAATGATCTTGTAGTCTTTTACTGGGTCTCTATAATGATGGTTTGAAAATTAGAAAAATATCATTTTTAATTTTTTAATCTAGAATAAGAATTTAAAAAGTAAAAATATAAAATAGCAATTAGCTATCACCTTCAATTCTACCATCCAGAGATAAGCACTGATAACATTTTGATATATGTCCTTTTTTCCTGTGTGTATATATTTGCACATATCGTATACTATTGCAAAGCCTTGTCCTAGATGCTGAAAATATAGGAGTGAACAGCTAAAGCTCCTGCCCACAGAGTGCTAATATACTGTATAGATAAATTGGTTTCTCAAATTTAACAATATTTGCCATCAGATATTTTTATAAAGCATGCATACTATAATGATATTTCATCATGCAATTCTACCTAATGATAATAATTTACCAATTATTTCAAATATTTAACAATAAATAATTCTACAATAAGCATTATTGCATAGAGATTGTTAGATTCATTTTAATTATTTCCTTAGAGAAAATTCCTAGATATAAAGTAATAGGTTGTTGTTAGGTGCCATCCAGTCAGTTACGACTCATAGTGACCCCAGGCCCAACAGAAGGAAACTCTTCCTGGTTTTGAGCCATCCTCACAATCCATCTCATAAAGGGTCTTCCTTTTTTTCGCTGACCCTCTACTTTACCAAGCATAATGTCCTTCTCCAGGTACTGGCCCTTCCTGATAACATTTCCAAAGAACATAAGACAAATTCTCACCATCCTTCCTTCTAAGGAGCATTCTGGCTATACTTCTTCCAAAACAGATTTGTTCATTCTGCTGGCAGTCCATGGTATATTTAATATTCTTCACCAACAGCATTCAAATGCATCAATCTTCTTCAGTTTTTCTTATTCAATGTCCTGCTTTCATAAGCATATAAGGTCACTGAATATACCATGTTTTGGGTCAGGCACACCTTTGTCTTCAAGGTGACATCTTTGCTTTTTAAAACTTTAAAGAGGTTTTTTTTACAGTGGATTTGCCCAACGCAATACGTCATTTGATTTCTTGACTGCTTCTTCCGTGGATGTTGATTGTGGATCCAAGTGAAACGAAATCCTTGACAACTTCAATATTTTCTCCGTGTATCATGATGTTGCTTATTGGTCCAGTTGTGAGGGTTTTTGTTTTCTTTATGTTGAGCCGTAATCCATACTGAAGCCTGTAGTCTTTGATCTTCATCAGTAAGTGCTTCAAGTCCTTTTCACTTTCAGCAAGAAAGGTTGTGTCATCTGCATATCACAGGCTGTTAGTGAGTCTTCCTCCAATCCTGATGCGGCATTCTTCTTCATATAGTCCAGTTTCTCGCATTATTTGCTCAGCATACAGGTTGAATAAGTACGGCGAAAGGAAACAACCTTGAAGCACACGTTTCCTGATTTTAAACCACAAAGCATCTCCTTGTTCTGTTCAGGAAACTTCTTCTTGATCTATGTACAGCTTCCTCATGAGTATAAATTAAGTGTTCTGGAATTCCCATTCTTCACGATGTTATCCATAATTTATTATGATCCACACGGTCTAATGCCTTTGCATAGTCAATGAAACACAGGTAAACATCTTCCTGGTACTCTCTGCTTTCAGCCAAGATCATTCTGACATCAGCAATGATATCCCTAGTTCCACATCCTCTTCTGAATATGGCTTGACTTTCTAGCAGTTCCCTCTCAGTGTACTGCTGCAACTGTTTTTGAGTTATCTTCAGTAAAATTTTATTTGCGTGTGATATTAATAGTTCTATTGGATTACCTTTCTTTGGAATGGGCACAAATATGGCTCTCTTCTAGTCAGTTGGCCAGGTGGCTGTCTTCCAAATTTCTTGGAATAGACAAGTGAACCCTTCCAGAGTTGCATATCTGTGTTGAAACATCTCAATTGGTATTCCATCAATTTCTGAATCTTGTTTTGTTGCCAATGCATCCAATACAGTTTGGACATCTTCCTTCAGTACCATTTGTTCTTGATCATATGCTACCTCCAGAAATGACTGAACGTTGACAAATTCTTTTTGGTTCAGTGACTCTGTACATTCCTTCTATCTTCTTTTGATACTTCCTGAGTCATTCAATATTTTGCCCATAGAATCCTTCAATATTGCAACTCAAGGCTTGAATTTTTTCTTCAGTTCTTTCAGCTTGAGAAATGCTGAGTTTGTTCTTCCCTTTTACTTTTCTAACCCTAGGTCTTTGCACATTTCATTATAATACTTTACTTTGTCTTCTTGAGCAGCAGCCCTTTAAGATCTTCTGTTCACCTCATTCATTTCATCATTTCTTCCATTCTCTTTAGCTATTCTACTTCAAGAGCAAGTTTGAGAGTCTCTTCTGACATCTATTTTGGTCTTTTCTTTCTTTCCTGTCTTTTTAATGACATTTTGCTTTCTTCACGTATGATGCCCGCAATGTCACGCCATAACTCCTCTGGTCTTTGTTCATTAGCGTTCAATGCATCAAATCTATTCTAGAGATGGTCTCTAAATTCAGGTGGACTATACTCTAGTTTGTACTTTAGCTCTAATGGACTTGTTCTGAATTTATTCAGCTTCAACTTGAACTTGCATATGAGCAACTGATGGTCTATTCTGCAGTCAGCCCCTGGCCTTGTTCTGACTGATGATATTGAGCCTCTCTTTCCACAGATGCCGTTGATTTGATTCCTGTGTATTCCATCTGGCAAGGTCCACATATATAGTCATCATTTATGTTGTTGGAAGAAAGTATTTCCAATGAATAGGTCATTTGTCTTGCAGAATTCCGGTGTTGTTTCCATCACCAGGGCCATATTTTCCAACTACTGATCCTTCTTCTTTGTCTCCAACTTTTGCATTCTAATCACCAGTAATTATCAATGCATCTTGATTGCATCTTTGATAAATTTCAGACTGCAGAAGTTGGTAAAAATGTTCAACATCTTCATCTTTGGCATTATTGGTTGGTATGTAAATTTGAAAAATAGTCATAGTGACTGGCCTTCCCTGTAGGCATATGGATATTATCCTATCACTGACAACATTGTACTTCAGGATAGATCTTGAAATGTTATTTTTGACCATGAATGTGACATTGTTCCTCTTCAGTTTGTCATTCCCAGCATAGTAAACCATATGATTGTCTTATTCCAAATGGCCAATACCAGTCTATTTCAGCTCACTAATGCCTAGGTTATAATCTCCAAGCATTTCATTTTATTTTTGACAACTTCCAATTTTCCTCGATTCATACTTTGTACTTGCTGCATTCTGATTACTAAAAGATATTTTTAGCTGTTCTCATTTTGAATTGTGCCACATCAGCATATGAAGGTCTGGAAAGCTTGACTCCATCCACGTCATTAAGTTCAACTGTACTTAATGAGGAGGCAGCTCTTCCCCTGTAGTATTTTGAGTGCCTGCCACCTGAGGGGCTATCTTCCAGTACTATATCAGACAATGTTATGCTGCTTTTCATAAGGTTTTCACTGGCCAGTTCCTCTTCTGAAGCAGACATCCAGGTCCTTCTTCCTAGTCTGTCTTAATCTGGAATCTCTACTGAAACCTGTCCACCCCAAGTGACCTTGCTGGTGTTTGAAATACAGGTGGTATAGCTCCCAGCATGACAGCAACACTCAAGTCACTACCACAGTATGACAAACTGACAGAAGAGTGGTTTTCCTCTTGATAGTATTTTTCAGCCCTGTTTCTCAAGAATTAACTGAACTGAATCTCGCTTCTAATTCTCATGCAGTTTCATCTGTTGCAATCCAAATATCACTATAAAATCCTGACTTTTCTGGCAGATTTTGAAACCTCACATCCTTCAACTTCTCTAGCTTAACTGTCATTTTCTCTACCTTTAGATAAAATTCCTCCTACAGTCTGAAGGAAAACTAGGAAAAGTCAAGGTTTTTCCCTTCAACTAATTTCAATCAACTTTTTGTCAAACTACTCAGGAAAAATAAAACAAACAACAACAAAAGGACAGACTAACAATTTATTTATATTGCTATTGTATTTAATTTTTAAAAATAACTTGAAAATGTAAACTTGATCCTTAAAGAGAGTTAAAGGTGAAATTCAGGATTTTAAACAAAATATTTCAGATGAAAATTGATTTATAGGTAAAAAATGGAGTTACTTACATAAGTGTCACTTTTTTTTATCCTAGCAGATAAATCCAGCAAGGAGGGGAACAATCAGGTCCAATTAAGAAAAAGAAGGATTGGTGAGAAGAGTGTATATGTTTATAGCATTTGTTTTAAAATCTTAGAGTACCAGTGGATATATGACATAAACGCTTCTTACTGCACAAAGATCTGTTAACTTGCATTCATCTGAGTTTCACATGAGAAGACTTAATAAAGAAATAATCTAGTAATATTCAGTAATTGCTAAACCCTCAGAATGTGACAAGGGCTCTAATGGCGATGTGACTATATTATTGCATTGAATCTTCACAATACGTCATGAAAAAATATGATTATCTCTTTGTCAATTATACATGAAATGATAATAGTAACAATTATAATAAGTAGAGGCGCATTCCACCTATCTCTTCCCCCACCATTGATCTTCATTTTTCTGGACAATGCTATGGTTCATAATGGGATCAAGGTGAAGATCATATTAGGCCAGGTTAGTGAACATCAGAATGTACCACCCTAGGAAGGGAAAACACAACAGCTGGGGAAAGTAAAGGCAAGCTAGGCACTCCACAGGCCACTCTGGGTTGTCTTTTCTTTCCTATTTTGGAAAATATTCTTCCATAATGTGTTTCAAACTGTGGTGAAGGATGGCCGATACTTATACTCAACTCTACTTTCCTATCTTCCATCATGCTTTGTAATCAGACAAATCCTGAGCATTACTTTGCATAAACTTTAACATATCATTGCATAAATGGAAGTGGGGTTTATGGAAATTTGATGGAGAAAACAAAAGACCAAACCAGGATCATGGATAGGTTCGTGCAGTATTAGGTGCAAACCCAAAAAGACTGCTACTGAAATGCAGCCTAGCCCAGGGCTGTCTCTGAAAGGCAGTGGTGAAGGAAAATCCTCCACTGGGCAGTGATAAGAATACTAATGGACTTGGACTCATGGGTGGTGGTGACCCTGTCCAGGATCCTGCAAACAAAATATTATAATATTAGAGACAAGGATTTCTGGGACAAGAATGTGAATGGACCTATGTAAGGATGCATAAAGGGTGGAAATTAATATGTCACTTGCTAATGTCCACCAGAAAGCATATACCTCAGAAGAGTGATTCAATCAGTTGATGTCAGCCAGCCTCTGTCATTATCCACCCTAATGCTTGCACAATGGGCTTATGAATGTGGTAATCATGGTAGCAGGGATGAAGGCTATGCATGGGCCCAACTTCAGACTCTTCACCAATCCTGATCTAACTACTAAACTCATTGCCATCAGGTTGATTACAACTCATAGTGACCCTACAGGACAGAGTAGAACTACCCCCATAGGGTTCGTAAAGTTGTAATCTTTACAAAAGCAGATTATCACATATTTCTTCTGTGGAGCAACTGGTGAGTTTGAACCACCGACCATTCGGTTAGCTGTCAAGTGCTTAACCACTGTATCACCAGGGCTTCTTCTGCTGCTGAATGTCAAACATGCCAGCCACAGAGATTAATGCTGAATTTCAGATACAGCATCATTATTTAAAAAGACAAACTAGCTGTTTTGTGGCAAGTTGACTACATTGGATCCCTTCCACCCCAGAAGGAGCAATTATTCATACTGCTGGGATTGATACATACAATGGATATGGGTTTGCCTCAGCCAGCAACACTACCCAAGGGTTTACAGAGTTTTTGATCCATCCACATGGTATCTATAACATTATCTTATCTTTAATGATGGTACCTACTTTATACCAAGGTTACTTCAGCAGTGGTCACGTGGCAATGGGATCCACTGGCCCTACCAAATACCATACCAACCAGAAGATGTCGGCCTGACAAAGCAATGGGACAGCATTTTGGGGGCTTTGCTGAAGTGCAGCACAGATAAAATACCCCACAAAGATGGGGCGACAACCTCCGTAACCCAAATCAAAGATCATTACAAGGTGTTGTGTCCCCAACTGGTAGAATATCTATTTGTCCAGCAACCAAGGGTTGGAAGTAGCATTGGTCCACTTATCAATAATGTAATACTAGGATTCTTTGTGCTTCCCATCCCTTTAACTCTGTGGATTTATAGGTTCTGGATCCAGTGGGGAATGCTTTGAACAGGAGCACAGTAATTGTTGCATTAACCTTAAGCTATGTCTGTACGTTGGTTCCTCTTGCCAGGAGACCAGAAGGTAAAGAAAAGTTTGACTACCTTGGTGGGGCAGTTGGCCCTGATCATCAGGAGGAGGTAGGGCTACTGTCATGCAGTTGGGTCAGGTGATGCACTGGGCCATCTCTTGCAACTCACTACCTGATTTTGATGGTAAATGGACAAGTGCAACAGCCACAGCGTGAGAAGACCATGGTGACTAGGCTCTCAGATCCCTGACACATCAGAATATCAACCATCCCACCATTAAACCATCTGGTTCAGCAGAGGTACTACTAATGAGAAGAATTTAGAATGGATAGTAGAGAAGGGAGATGATGAGGCCAGCTGCAGAATCAAGGGCTATAGCTTATCCTACTAACCTCTCTCTTTTGAAATTCTTCAGGAAAGTGATGAACCAGATCCTGGAAGAGCAGCTGTCCTCCAATAAGTCAAATGTGCCATATGAAGCAAGTAGATACTGGTGGTGCAAGTGGTGAATTAGAGAGGGTGATGTGGTGGGCCATCCAGAACTCCCTTTAGGATCCAGTTACTCATTCCCTCAAGTGTTGGGTGTGTCGATGACTGCTGGATCACGGCTTACTCCGGCTTCAGAAATTTGCCCCTTCACCAGGGCAGGTCATACTCACTGACTGGTATAAAGGCCTGGATTCCTTGATTCAATTTGAGAAAACCCTGAAGAGCTATCGCAGCTTCAGAACTGCCCTTGGGATTAGCTCAAGGCTTTGTTTCATTTCATGGCAGTTCAACTTCCTCCCTCACTCTCCCTCACAGTATCACTTCTAAGAACTCTCCCAACAAACATCTTGCACAGAAATCTTTATCTCAGAGTCTGTTTCTTGGGGAACCTGGCCTAAGTAAGATAGTATTGGACAGGAAGAATCTAATTTAGATGAATGAAGAAGGGGAAACTATTTCTGAAACTTTTGGGTCCCATTCAATATCATTTCTTAGAAACTGGGAGGACAAAACACAAACAACAATGAGAGGGAAGAGGAGGTAGAAGCCAAAGTGAACGTGAATGAAGGAGAAGGAGTAGCAGCTATTTATTTTACCTAATATGTGCCTTAATATAGAGGAATCCCTGGGTGCAAACATTTAACACCCTCGGCTGCTAATTAAAAGGTTGGAGGCTCAAGTTCACTCAGAGGTGCCTTGAACAAAAGGTCTGGTGATCTACTTTGTAAAAAAATCAGTCCTTTAAAAACTCTGTGGAACACAGTTCTACTCTGATACGCATGGAGTTGCCATGAATCAGAATCGATTTGACAGCAACTGTTTATAGAATTTTCACACATTTTATCATATTTGTCTGTCATGGATTGATTTGTGTCCCCGCAAAATGTGTGTCAAATTGGCTAGTCCATGATTCCCACTATTGTGTGATTGTCCACCATTTTGTCATCTGATGTGATTTTTCTATATGTTGTAAATCCCACCTCTATGATGTTAATGAGGCAGGATTAGAGACAGTTATGTTAATGAGGCAGGACTCAGTCTACAAGATTAGATTGTGTCTTAAGTCAATCTCATTTGAGATATAAAAGAGAGAAGTGAGCAGAGTTAAAGGGGGCACCTCATACCACCAAGAAACAAAAGCCAGGAGAATAGCGCATCCTTCGGAACCGGGGTCCCTGCACTGAGAAGCTCCTCGACTGGGGAAGATTTATAACAGGGACCTTCCACCAGAACTGACAGACAAAGAAAGCCTTCCCTTGGAGCTGGCACCCTGAATTCAGACTGCTAGCATCCTAGACTATGAGAGAATAAATTTCTCTTTGTTAAAGCCATCCACTTGTGGTATCTCTGTTATAGCAGCACTAGATAACTAAGACAATTCTCAATAGCAGTACATAGTATTATCTCAGTTTCATAGTAAAATAAACTAAAAATTAGAGAATTTTGATGTTATAGAACCCCTTATTTCAATTATATGAGTAAGAGTTAAAGGAGACAGAGTTGGAAAGGGTGGAAAAGCCATATTAGATTCTAGACAATCAATTACTAGGATCTGAGTTCTGCACCCCACCTTTTCTCTTGTTCCATTTGGGACTCTTTGTTGTGTTACCTGTCAGGGTGGTCATTGGTGGTAGCCAGGCATCATCTAGTTCTTCTGGTCTGAGGGTTATGAAGTCCCTAGTTTATGTGGCCCTTTCTGTCTCTTGGGCTAATACTTTCCTTGTGTTTTTGGTGTTCTTCATTCTCCATTAGTCCAGGTGGTTGGGACCAATTGATGCATCTTAGATGGTCACTCGCTAGCTTTTAAGAACCCAGATGCCACTCACCAAAGTGGGATGTAGAACATTTTCTTAATAAACTTTGTTATGCCAATTGACCTAGATGCCCTCAAAACCATGGTCCACAGACCCTAGCACCAGCTACTCTGTCCCTCAAAGTGTTTGGTTGTATTCAGGAAACTTCTTAGCTTTTGGTTTACTCCAGTTGTGCTGAATTTCCCTGTATAGTGTGTTGTCCTTCCCTTCACCTAAGATGATTCTTGTCTACTATCTCGTTAATGAATTCCCCTTTCCTTCCCTCCCCACCCTTGTAACCATCAAAGAATGTTTTCTTTTGTGGTTAAACCTTTTCTTGATTTCTTATCATAGTGGTCTCATACAATACTTGTCCTTTTGCAACTGACTAATTTCACTCAGCAAAATGTCCTCCAGATTCATTCGTGCTGTGAGATGTTTCGCGATTCATCATTGTTCTTTATCATTGCATAGTATTCGATTACGTGTATGTACCATAATTTGTTTATCTATTTGTCCTTTGATGGGCACCTAGGTTGCTTCCATCTTTTTGCTATTGTGAACAGCGCTGCAATGAACATGGGTTTACATATATCTATTTGTGTGATGGCTCTTATTTCTCTAGGATATATTCCAAAGAGTGGGATTACTGCATTGTATGGTACTTCTATTTCTAGTTTTTTAAGGAAGCACCAAATTGATTTCCAAACTGGTTGTATCACTTTACATTCCCACCAGCAGTGCATAAGTGTTCCAGTCTCTCCACGACCCCTCTAACATTTATTATTTTGTGTTTTTTGGATTAGTGCTAGCCTTGTTGGGGTGAGATGGTATCTCGTAGTTTTGATTTGCATTTCTCTAATGGCTAATGATAGTGAGCATTTCCTCATGTATCTGTTAGCTGCCTAAATGTCTTCTTCGGTGAAGTGTCTGTTCATAACATTTGCCCATTTTTTAACTGGGTTATTGGTCTTTTTATTGTTGAGATTTTGCAGTATCCTGTAGATTTTAGAGATTAGACCCTTATCAGATATGTCATAGCCAAAAATTTTTTCCCAGTACGTAGGTTGTCTTTTATCCTTTTGGTGAAGTCTTTTGATGAGCATAAGTGTTTGATTTTTAGGAGCTACCAGTTATTTAGTTTCTCTTCTGGTATTTGTGCATTGTTACTTATGGTTTATATTCTACTTATGCCATGTATTAAGGCTGCTAGCATTGTCCCTATTTTTTCTTCCGTGATCTTTTGCTTTAGATTTTATACTTAGGTCTTTGATCCATTTTGAGTTAATTTTCGTACATGGTGTGAGTATAGGTCTTGTTTCATTTTTTTGCAGATGGATATCCAGTTATGTCAGAATCATTTGTTAAAGAGACTGTCTTATGGACTTTGGGCCTTTGTCAAATATCAGCTGCTCATAGGTGGATGAATGTATGTCTGGATTCTCAATTCTGTTTCATTGGTCTATGTATCTGTTGTTGTACCAGTACTAGGCTGTTTTGACTACTGTGGTGGTATAATAGGTTCTAAAATCAGGTAGTGTGAGGCTCACACTTTGTTCCTCTTCTTCAGTAATGCTTTACTTACCTGGGGCCTCTTCCCTTTCCATATGAAGTTGGTGATTTGTTTCTCCATCTCATTAAAAAAATGCCGGTGGGATTTGGATCAGGATTGCATTGTATCTGTAGATTGCTTTGGGTAGAACTGACATTTTCACAATGTTGAGTCTTCCTATCCATGAGCAAGATATGTTTTTCTACTTATGTAGGTCTCTTTTGGTTTCTTGCAGTAGTATCTTATAGTTTTCTTCACGTCTTTTATGTCTCTGGTTAGATTTATTCCTAAGTATTTTATCTTCTTGGGGGCTATTGTATTGGTATTTTTGAGCTAATTGTTGCAGTTGTTGTGTCAGTCTACCTCAATGAGTGTTTCTCACATTTTCACTAATTCTACCTTACCAAACAGGATGTCCCTTTTTAGTGATTGATCTTTCCTGATGATGTGTCCTAAGTAACCTTTTCATGCCTTTTGGGTCAGAATGTGCCCACAAGTATTTTTGGCCTCTTAGGTTTCTTAGGCTACTTTTTTCCCCACTAAAAGTATTTGCTGCCCTCCAGTGGGGGCTTGTGTAATGGTGAAAAATGAAAGAAATGTTCTTTGGTGAAAATTCACTATTAGGAGGCTTATGTATGAGGCAGTGTGTCCAGGAAGTGTGATTGGATCAAACTTGTCTCTTTTGGCTTTTGTACAGCTAGACAATCATTGTAAGTATAGTTATGGCTTCCTAAGTGATCGTTAGTGAGCCCTGGTGGTTTGGTATTTTTTTAATGTGTGTGTATGTCATATTTGGAAGACCAGAGGTGTCCAATGTAACAAAATGGAAGGCACCATCCTCCAAAGATTTTTTGGGACAGACAGAGGCCACTAATATGGCACCACACTACTGTCAATATTTTGTGGAAAACTGTATGCTCACATGATATTTCTCAAAATCCATATTACTAATCCAAAATTTGAACACACTCAATTAGTAAGCATGCCTTCCATTCTGAAAACACATAGTATCCAAAAAAAAATTAAAAAAGAGGAAGTAATGTAAGCAAGACAAAGTCTTGCTATCCTCACTTCTTAAAAAGTATTCTGGCCGTACTTCCTCCAAAGCTGCTTGGCTAGTTTTTCAGGCAAGAACACTGGTGGGAACACCTAAATGGTAATTTTGATAAATTGCTGGAAGCTAGTGTGGACTAGCTTGAGAATGACAAACACCTGGGGGCTACAGTCATAGCGTCCCCAGGAACTGTCCCCCAATACTTTACTGGCTTTTATCACCAGGAATACACACCAAGTTCTCAAGAAGAGCCCCTTGTAGTTCTGGCAGAGGTGGGGGAAGCGTAATCATTGTGAAATATGCCCAGTGTTCTCCATAACAAAGGCTGACTCAAGGAGGGAAAAGACTACTAGAGCTTTATACCATCTGGAGGAAAGGCATTTATCCCACTCCAGCCCCTTCTAGCCTTCTTGTCTCACCTAACGTAGAAAAAAAGCTAAAAAAAAAAAAAAATTAGTGACGGCCAACCCCCAAGGACATAAGCTCACAAAATATTAAATTAATAAAATATTATAATTACAGAATCTGTATGTTCTGTATGAAAACTACAAAACCGATTAAAGAAATCAAAGAAGATCTAAATATCAGAAATAAAGTTTGCTTAGGAACCAGTCAGTGAATGATATTCACTGAAGTAGACAGAAAATTTCTTACAGGATATGTTTGATCTTTCTGCTTATCCTCTATCTCTTTTTTCAATCACAGTTTCCGTCAACTTCCTTTGCCCTTCAGCTAACATCTTTTCATATCTCTAATAAGTCTGCTGAAATACAGCTTTGAAATGATAGTTAATTTTAATCTGTGTATGTGAAAATATGCACACAAGGGTGATATATGTGTGTGCATGTAAACATTTATGTTTTTTAGAGCAAAGAATGCATTGATACATAAGCATATTTTTCTCTAGAGTGTCAAACCTAGATTGCACTACATTTCTTGTTTTCAAATCTATGTCTGCAGTGGTATTAGGTAATGTTATTAAGTAATTAAGTAACCTTACTCTGCTTCTGCTATATCTGTTTTATCAATGGGATTTGATCAGAAATAATGTACTTCAAACCTATCATGAGATATGCAAGCTATTAAACCAACGCCAATGTTATACAAACAGTGGACTTTTTCTTCTTATCTTCCACAATAGCTCCTTAAAATTTTTAAATATTATTAAAAAAAAAAAGTTGGAAAAACTACCATAACTTGCTGTGGTATATGATAATTATTAAATACAAGCTACATTCTTACTTTCTACATGATAAAAGTTATTTCTTACTCACTGTAAAGAAAGAAGCTGAGTAAATTTGATTGTGACGCTGGACAAAATAATGTATGATATTCACTTCTTCCCATGGTGAAAAATCAAAGTTCAGAAAGATATTATAGACCCAACAAAAGTAAAATGAAGCAGCTCTTAGACTATCAGGGACAGGGAGTGGCAGCAGGATTTCTGTATTAGTTCAAAGATTAAAGGTTACTTCTAGGGGAGCAGCCACAAAATGTGATATACTGAATGGCATTAACAACATTTTAAATTTGTTCCAACCTAGTAGTATTTTTGTATGCACCATCTGTTTTCATGGAGCAACAGAAACACTACTGGATTGGGTATCTTTATTAGTTTAGAATGCCAAAACAAAGGGCAGAAAATTGGAAAAGAGCAAGTGTCAATTAGAAAAATAAAAATATTTTTCACTTCTAATGTATCTCCAAATAGCACATATACCCTGAGAGTCTCTTGGCACTGGGTCATATACAGAAACTGAGAAGAAACTGTACACTCTGTAAGAAGTGATTAAAAAATTGCACAAAGCACTTTATTGGCTTCATGTTGATTCTTCGAACAGAGGCAAGTAATGAACTCCATTCTCAACAGAAAGATGCCCCTTCTATTAAAGTGCCAGTTATTTACTTTCTTAATCAATTATGTCATTCTTCATGTTTCCTTCTCTTAAATAAAATGAGTTGGGGGCTGGGATAAAGTTAGAGTGGTGTTTTCCATTGTGCAATTTACAAAAAATAGCATATTGTAGTTGAGTAATTAAGTCCACATTTGCTACAGATGTTATCAAAAATGGAGTTGCAGTAGCATTTGCTTGTTGGCAATGAAATGTAATTCCAAGTTTCCTTATAAGTCCTGAAATAGTTTAGTATCATACTACCTCAACCCTGTGCAGATCTTAATAGTTGGAATTAGCCATGCTCATTTCCATAACCTCCGCAGAGACTAAAGAATAATCACTTTTATATGTAAATACACTTAGTGTAACTACCCTAGAGACCCCAGTGGCTGCTACAGTTATTAATGAAGCTGCACTTAATTTGATGCTCACAAAAATTACTCTATAGGAAAACTTCAAGAAGCTGAGCATAGTCTGAGCTCAGACAGCACATTTGCAATGTTTGATAAAATAGGATAGAATCAGTAAAATCGCATGTATATTAGAACAGTGACTGCTTTTCTGGTTAAGATGTGAAACATACAAGTCTTCTGCTCCGATCCCAAGGTTAATCAGCACTTTGTTCTGGGATGTGTTGCCTAAGCCTCCTAACGTTCATATCTCTAGGATCACTGGCTAGTCTTTATCCAAAATACAGCCAACATGAAGCCTACCTAAATCAGCAATGAAAGCCAAGGAGATGACCAACTGCTGCCAGGGGCACAAATTTGGCTATGTTGTTACCACCATCCTTTTGCCATTTGAAAAACTTCCATATATATATACCAAAAACCAAACTTGTTGCTGTCGGGTCAATTTCCACCCATAGGGACCCTGGAGGGCAGAGTAGAACTGCCCCATAGGGTTTCCAAGAAGTGGCTGGTGGATTTGAACTGCCAACCTTTTGGATAGCAGCCACATCAGTTAACCATTGCACCACCGGGGCTCCCCATACACACACACACACACACACACACACACACACACATTTTAATTGGGTTGTACCTTATAGTTAACTTCGAAAATTTGGTTTATTAAGCCTTAGTATACAAAATTTTGGTTCGTAGGCCCAGCATAGTTCAAGACACCCAGTAAAGACTGGTGTGAATGCTTATTATTCTCTGAGGAAATTTATAGTATTGTCCTTTATATTACCAACCCACAGGACTTTTCAGTTAGTGAATGTGAGCGATCTGACTTTCCTTATCTTGACAATTTATCAGCCCAGACCTTGTTTCCAGATCTTCTCTTGACCTTTTTATCCCTACTTTTCTCATCCTTTTTCCACAACCTGATAAATTATTAGCTAATTTCCTGACTTCATTTATGTTTTCTGCTCTTATATGTCTCCATCTCATATCTTCCAGTAAAGACCTACATTCGTCTATTTTGGATCAGTTTCCATTTTTTCAAGCCCATCCCTTTATCTTGATTATTCTCATAAGTTAGAATACCACATGAAACCCAGCAGGCAGACTGGCAGAAACAAAAGCTGTTCAGGACTGAGTTGAGAAACCTGCCTACCTACTTTCAAATCACAACTTCGGGCCCTGGCTTAGGTAGTTGGAGCCCACAATTATAATTACTAAATTATTTTGTTCTCAAACGGGCTGAATCTTTAATCCAGAAATAGTTTACTAAACATGAACTGTGCACAGAGCTGGCCTAATGATCTGAGCTGAGTAAGAATTGACTTAAAAATGTCAATCAAAGAACGAAGAAAAATTAGAAGCTGTCCTCGGAAAAGCCTTCCTAGCAATTCAGGGTTAATCACTTCTTAAACCTCCCATTTGCCCAAGTGTAGAAAGTGTCCTTCTCATTAGGAATTGTTGTTGTTGTTAGGTGCTGTGGAGTCGGTTCTGACTCATAGCAACCCTATGTAAAGCAGAACGAAACACTGCCTGGTTCTGAGCCATCCTCACAATCATTGTTATGCTTGAGCCCATTGTTGCAGCTACTGTGTCAATCCATCTCATTGAGGGTCTTCCTCTTTTTCCCTGACCCTCTGTTTTACCAAGTATGATGTCCTTCTCCAGGGACCAGTCCCTCCTGATAACATGTCGGAAGAACATGAGATGAAATCTTGTCATCCTTGCTTCTAAGGAGCATTCTGGCTGTACATCTTCCAAGACAAATTTGTTTGTTCTTCTGGCAGTCCGTGGTATATTCAATATTCTTTGCCAACACCATAATTCCATTAGGAATTAAAAAACCCATTGCCTTCAAGTGGATTCTGACTCATAGCATAGGACAGAGTAGAACTTCCCCATAGGGTTTTCAAGGAGCAGCTGGTAGATTCGAACTGCTGACTAAAGGTCAGCAGTGAAGCTCTTAACCACTGGGCCACCAGGGCTCCATTTGAATTCAATAATATGTAATATCAAATGTAGTGATTGCATTGTGAAATATTTGTATTTTGTGTGTGGAGTGATGCAATTTCTTTTTGTTTAGGAGAATTAGGACTGTACTTTTCTGGGTTTGTCAATGAATTTGTGTTTTAACCCAGCAAGACATTTTCTTTTGCCATGAATTTGAGTAAAGAGAACAAAGAAGCAGATATTTATCATAGCGCACATCTCTCCATCCTCTCATGAGTGCTTGGTGACTCCAGCCAGGTTCTACACCATCCTAAAGAGAAAACGCACCTTCTTCCCCATTTCAACAAGAAATCCAAGCCACCAAACATGTATTGATTTTAATTATTTCAATCGTAGAATCACAGGAATACTTTAACTTGAATCTCTATTAAATAGTCCTATTTTCCTCTTGCATTGTACTGAATTCACAAGTTCTTACTGTGAAGGACTATTTGGAGCAGAGCACAGACCAGACACTGTTCTAATGGCGTGGTCAGCAGGCATTTATAAACAGGACGAGTATGAGTAGAACAGCAAACAGCATCATCAGGCAAGGTTCCCCAAAGTTAGGCTCCCATCCCAAGTTGTAATGTTATAATCACATCCATGCATGCCCCATATAACACACACGAAAGGACCAAAATTGGGACATGGGTACAGAGCTTCCTTCCTGCAACTGGAACGTTGGATTCTCTGAGATTCTGAGGAAGAATTAGGCACCTCATTTATTAAACTGACCTATACCAAGTCCTCAATCTATAAAATATATATACTACTAGAGCCCACTGACACCACAGAAGTAGTCTTAGAATTAATTTTTATAACATATGTGATTTTCTCCAAACCTTTTAGAAAAACACTTTCTATTCAAATGTTATAAATTAAGCAGTTAAAGCATTTAAACTGCCATTTTTGTATGCTATCCCTTATTAACCAATGCCCTTTGTCACTTGAAAAATACAAATATCCCTAGTTCTCGATTTAGAATTCAATCTGATCACCTAATGACATTATCAATGACTTCAAATTAGAAACATAAATTCTGAATATCCAACCTAGCATTTTATTCCCATGCCAGCCAGTAATTATGAGATTCATGATTTATCAGGGTTTCGTTTTTATTCTTTATCAAAACATATGCCCTGGTTTATTTCAAAATGATTTAGAGTAATGTAGCTTTTACAATTTCACATAATTTGATCTCTATCAGTAATAAAATGTACCGAAATTTAAAGCAGGAGATAGCCATTAATCTCTAAAACCATGATCACTGATACTTAATAAAATATATTACATGAAATCATGGCTTAACTCTACTTTCAATATTCCCTGTCACATCTGATCTCCTCTGTACCTTCTCTTATAAAATAAACAAGAGAATTATTACTATTTGGGGCTGATGGCTGGTCCAATAAGATTGTTAATATGATTGCTAGTCCACTATTGTAGGTTATGATCTAGTAATTTAATATAAAAGAGTTAGGCAAGGTCAGTTAGATAGTCCCATTATGCAACTCTCAATAAGAGACTCTACATAAGAAGAATGCTTTATGTCATTGGATTCAACTTTTTTTTTTAAGTTTATGTCATAATATTCCAGGCTAAGTTAATCACATTTCTTCAAAAATCAACTTAACTTTCTGATATTCCTTTGTATTTAAATGTAAGTACTATTCTCTTAGTTATCCAGGGTTGACTCCAAAAGTATTCTTTGACTTCTCTCTTTTCTTGACCCCTTATATTCAGTCATTCCAATAGTAACAGGTCTTTCATATGCATTTCTTTTTGTTTTTTTCTTTTGTACTTTGAAAACATTTATTCTCACTTTAACTTTCTAACACTTTGATCCAAGTCTTCACTCAGTTCATTCGAATTATTACAATTGCTTTCTAAGTAGTCTCCCTACTTCCAGGCTTTCTGTCCTCTTTCCCAAACTACTGACATCTCACATATTCATCTTCTTAGTATAAAGCTCACATCATTTTCCTTCTGTTTCCAAACTCCCATAGTCCCTTGTTGCTTAAAAATAAAGCTCAAACTCACCAGTCTAGCACTCAAGGCCTACACAATCTGAACTCAAATTTCTCTGGGTTGTTCAAAATGTTAGTTAGTCATGATGACCTTTTCTTAAACACGTCCTTACGTTTCCTCCTTTCTGCCTTTGCTCTTTGTCATTTCCTATGCATTTAATATCCTCATATGCTCTTCTTTCACAACCTATTCTTCAAATTTTAGTTCAGATTCTGCTTCCTCCAATGATCAAACACCTGAAGAGGTCTCTCTCTCTCTCTCCTTTTAACTCTTAAAAGGTTTTATATTTTCTACCATGTGAAACAAACTGTTTTTTTTCCCAGTCTTTTATGTTAGATGTACAGGCCCCAAAGCTACTGACAGCACCAGATTCTTTTCATATTTAACACAGAGCATTGAATAGACATAATAGTCCAATACATATACATCTATGCATGACATGTATGAGACAATAGCTTTCATATAAGTCAGAGATCTTACATGGCCCACAGTCAAATATGACCTTCTGTTTATTTTGGAAATAAACTTTTATTGGGACACAGCCACGTCTATTTGTTTATGTGTTGTCTATGGCAGCTTTCATGCTACAGTGGCAGAGTTGAGTAGCTGCAACAAAGACTGTATGATTCACAAAGCCTAAAATATTTATTCTCTGGTCCTTAACAGAAAAAGTTGGCTAACCTTTGATGGAATGCATTGGAGGAAGGCAGGGAAAAAATAAATTTTGTTTGGGTGCCTGAACAGATTCCACAAGCAGGGCCCAGGCCTGACCATCTGTTTCTATTTCTGTTACCATCTTGCCTTTTTTGCCAGCATGCCCACCTGGTCTCTAAGTAAGAGAATCCTCAGCTAAACCATCAGAAGCTGGATTTTCATAGAGTGGCCCTCAGGAGCACACCTGTTTAAAGGCACTTACACGGAGAAGCCTTGGATAAGCTTCTGTAGTCAACAGCAGGAAAACTGCTGATCCTCACATATGGCCACTGACAAGTGGCAGCTGCCAGTCAGCCAGGAATAAGATATAAATTTCACCAATCAGAGACACAAACTAAGAACAGGGTGCAAAGCAGTTCAAATGACAATGGCAAGTGTCCCGATTAACCATTAGAAGCCATTTTAGTAGGAAAATTCCTGTCAATTTGCCAGAAAAGCACATTTGGCTGACTCATCTTGTAAAAATAAAAGTGATTTTGGCAATTTCCAAACTTAAAAAACAAGAGTCTGCTGTAAGTAAGGAATTTAAATAGTACTTTTTGCATGGGAACTGGAATAATTATTTTTGTACTTTCGTATTCATAGTTCCCCATGTATATCACAGTGTGTTCATATACACATTTATATATCTATCTAGTTAAGTATTCTCATTTCAAGTCTAAAAATTCATAGGCTTACATATATTTCAGTTTTAATTCTGTGTAAAAATTACATAGATTCTTTTGGATATCCTAGCTGCATATAGTTCGATGCTCATGTATTTATTCAGTGAATATTTCTTTAAACCTCTCATGTTCCAGGCATCATAGAAATAGCATGGTATAGTAAAAAGAGCATAAATTTCTGGCAGTCAGAACTGGATTTGAATCCCATTTCTATAAGCTGAGTGCCTATGGATAGCTTATGTAATGTCTTTGAGACAAAATTTATTTATTAGTGCAATGCGGAATATGATACATTCCCCCAAGAGTTGTTATAAGGATTATGTGTGGTAGCTGTTTTGGTCTGCTTCATGCTTCCCCTTATACCAGGAACCAGCCCTGTGTGCTATCCTTAGGAGTAATCATGAGATCCAATCTGGACCAATCAGAATGAACTCATCCCCCTGGTAAATTTCTCAGAGAGAGACATTTTTCTCAACTTAGGGCAATCAGAAACCTTCCCAGGATTTTTACAACTACAGCTGGGATAAAGGTTCCTTTGCCTATCAGATCACGAAACTAGAAGGAAGCCAATCTGGGGATGCTGGTAAAAATGCCCCACCAAGTAGAGAAAGACTGTGTGTAGCAAGAAAGAGTAACCTAAGATAAAGGACAGTTGGAGAGAGGCTGAATTTCCCAAATTCGAGTCCCAAAATCTAAGGATAAACACCAAGGCTGTCCTAAGGCCCAGTCTTTTCAATACACTCCTTTCCTACTAAAGCTGTGTTAGTTGTAGTTAGCATCCTGATAAATAAACCCACTGCCATCAAGTCAATTCTGACTGATAGCTACCCTATAGGACAGAGTAAAACTGCCCACAAATTTTCCAAGGCTATAAATCTTCACAGAAGCAGACTCTCACATCTTCCTCCCACAGAGCATCTGGTGGCTTCAAACCACCAACCCTTCTGTTAGCACCTGAGCACTTAACCCTGCACCACAGGGGCTCCTCAGATCTAAACTAGGAATCTGTTCAGGCGCCCAAACAAAATTTATTTTTTCCCTGCCTTCCTCTAATGCATTATATCAAAGGTCAGCCAAATTTTCCTGTTAAGGACCAAAGAATAAATATTTCTGGCTTTGTGGGTCATACAGTCTTTCTTGCAACTACTCAATTCTGCCATCGTAGCAGAAAGTTGCCATAGACAACACATAAACAATAGACATGGCTGTGTCCCGAAGAAACTTTATTTCCAAAGTAAACAGAAGGTCATATTTGGCTGCGGGCGATATAAGACCCCTGACTTATATGAAAGCTATTGTTTCATATATATTATACATATATATCTATATTGAACTATTATGTCTATGCAATGCTCTGTGTTAAATACGAAAAGAATGTTGTGCTGTTAGTAGCTTTGGGGCCTATCCTTCAAACATAAAACACTAGGAAAAGCCATTTTGTTTCATTTGGTGTAAAATATAAAACGCTTTAACATGGTCAGGCCTGGGCCCTCCTTGTGGAATCTGTTCAGGCATCCAAACAAAGTTTATTTTTTTCCCTGCCTTCCTTTAATGTGTTGTATCAAAGATCAGCCAATTTCTTCTGTTACGGACCAGAAAATATATATATTGGCTGACCTATATATTTTCTGTCTATAACAGAAGAAACTGGCTGACCTTTGCTGTATATGTATTGTATTATTGTTAGAAGCAGCAGTGCTGGACCTATGGCCATGATGTAGAAGATACATTGTCTTGGCGCTTACCAGAAAATATTTGACTTTGTGCTACTTCCACCTAAAAATAAAAAAATCTACCTTGCTTCTGTTTGTATTTCCAGTGCCTGATACATTGCTTGTCACATAGTAGATGCTCAATGATGTTATTTAATTGATGTCATGGACTGCCACTCAAGTGCTCCTTTGGATTTGTTTTTCAATAACTTCAAAAGTTTGCATAGAAATTATAAAATTCCATTGCCATCAATGCTTGAGCTATTTGTTTTGGAGATAGGTTTGGAAGTTTAATCTTAAATGATTGTGCTTTTTGAAATTACAATCAGTGGATGACAATGAAGCATATCCTATTGGCTCAGCACTTCACAAGCACTAATTAATTCTTCCTCAGGAGCCATGTTCAGGGATGTTGAAGACTTTACTAGAGAAAAACCCTGAAAATTACCCTAAGTTGTTTCCTGAAGGTAGCCAATTAGACAATCACTTGATTAACTTGGAATTTTGTTTTGGATTAATGGCCTAAATATCTGTCCATACAACAGATCTTTTCAGGAAATTGGGGATGGGATACTCAGCAGTTTTATATCTTTTACTACATACCACGGGATGAAAGACCTGGTGATCTGCTTTCGTAAAGATTATAGCCTAGGAAACCCTGTGGGGCGGGTTCTACTCTGTCCCACAAGATCGCTATGAATCAGAATCAACTTGACAGCACACAACAGCAACAACTGCATACACACGAATTTCAATGCTTCTACTAATTCTAGTTCTTTCTCCCAGTGAAAAATTGGCAACTTAGTGGGAAGAAGCCTGTAGTTATCATCAAAACCATATTACCTGGGATATTTTAACCTTAGCAAACTACACAGAAACCCATTGATTATGCACTTTTATTAAAAATATGAAACTAGCCAACCTAAACTTCTAAATCAATCAATAAATCTTTATTGAATATTCAACACATGTGAGTGGTAAAAAACCTGGACCTCTAAATCTGTAAATTAATGAGTCATCATTTATTAAGTATTGACATTATCTTAAGTACTTAGGGAGCCCTGGTGGTCCAGTGTTTAAGAGCTAGGCTGCTAACCAGAAGGTCAGCAGTTCGAATCCACCAGCCACTCCCTGGAAACCCTATGAGGCAGTTCTACTCTGTCCTATAGGGTTGTTATGAGTTGGAATTGACTTGACGGCAACAGGTTTGGTTTTGGTTTTTAAGTACTCTGCAGGTATTAGAAAATTAAATCAACAAATGTAAAAGTTAGATATTGATATGTAAAGAAATTAAGTAACTTTCTCAGGATTAAACCTTAGTAAGCGGTAAAGCTAGGAGGCATCCCCAAGAGTTCTGACACTATGTCCTGTGCTCTTAACCACTGCCTCTCCAATGTTGAGTACCAGGCCATATTTTACCCTTCATTGTATGTTGTAAAATTTTGGGTCAGAAAATATTCACAAAAATTTGGATAGGCCCTGAAAAATTCTATCACAGTTTAAGTCTCCAGGTTATGAAAACCCAGCTTACCAACAACTCACTATTGCCCTTTAATGTTATGTAAATTTGTCCCCACTTTGAAATGATTGAACCAACACCTACTTGCAACAAATTATTCATCACAATCACCTTTACTTGCTGCACATGCGACTTTTAAATCATTGAAAAGACTTCGAGCCTTTTCTTGCACTAAAGTGAGGCTAAATAAGAACCCGATACACCTGTTCCAACTTACCTACAAATTCTGAAAGACACACTTAGGAACAGCTCTCATTTGTAACTTGGGGACTGCCTGTATTTGATCTGTACCTTTTGAGACATACAATATTGAATTTTTAAAAATCATATCAGACAGATATTTTGTTTGTTCTTTGTTTATTGATTTTTTAATGTTTCAAGTCTTCAAGGGAAAAAATTCTTTCTTGTATATTTGGCTCTGAATATGGATTCAAAGCACAGTAATAATGACAAATAGCATCTCCACCTGTGGCCTGAAGTAAAGTTGTATACATGAACGTTCCAGCATTGAAGAAACAAGGCACTCTTTTTCCTGTTTTAAGTTCGATAATGTATTTCTTTGGGCCACACGTAATAAATACCATTTGGGGTGAAAAGATGGCAAGCATCAATCATAATTTGATTCTTTCTATTGGACATCGTGTACAGACACCATAGCATGACCTTCCCTGTTTATGGGTAGTTAACAGTATTGATTATTACACACTAAACTACAAATTCTACCTGAAATGTAACACATTTTTTACATTAAGTTAAATATAAGGAGAGTTATAATCTTTGCTACAGTATCTTTCATAGCCCTGTCAGTGGCACATCGAGGGTATTGCATCAGACCTGGGCACGTGGCACCACTGAGCAGTTGTGTTAACCTGGTATGGCCCAAAGTCCTTCCTCAAGCACTGTAATTTATTAATTAAAAGGCAATGAGCTTGACATATTTTTGAGCTGATATTATGGTACCCATACCCATATCCATTGCCACTGAGTGGATTATGACCCATAGCGACCCCATAGGACAGAGCAGAACTCCCCCATAGGGTTTCCAAAGAGCAGCTGGTGGACTTGAACTGCCAACCTTTCTGGTTAGCAGCCAAGCTGTTAACCACTTAGCCACCAGCAGTATTAGAAAGTTCCAATTACTCCACATTCTCACCAACACTTACTATTTTGTTTGTTTTTTTAAATTATATTCTGATGAATGTGAAGTGGCATTTTGCTGTGGTTTTGATTCACATTTCCCAAATAAATAATGACGTTGAGCATCTTTTCATGTGCTTGTTAGTCATTCCAGTATCTTTGGGAAAATGTCTATTCAAATTCAAATGCCTATTTTTTAAATTGGAATTCATGTCTTCTTTTATTGAGTCATTAGTGTTCTTTATATATTCTGTACACAAGATCCTTATCAAATATATGATTTTCAAATGTTTTCTCCCATGCTGTGGGTTTTCTTTAGGGTGTTTTTTAAAGTACAAAAGTTTCAAATTTTGATGAAGTCCAATTTGTCTATATTTTTTAGTGTTTATACTTTTGGTGCTATATATGAGAAACTATTGCCTAATCCAAGGTCATGAAGAGTTACTGCTATGTTTTCTTCTAAGAATTTTATAGTTACAGATCTTAGATTTAAGACTGTGACTCAGCATGTGTTAATTTTTGCATATGGTGTGAGGTAGGGGTCCAAATTTATCCTTTTGCATGTGCAAATCCAATTGTGCCAGGACTATTTCTTGAAAACACGATTCTTTCCCTCCCCATCGACTTTTCTTGGCAACTTTGTTAGAATTCGATTGACCATATGCAACAGTTTATTTCTGGACTCCCATTGTATTCCATTGATCTGTATGTCTATCCTTATGCAATAGCATATTTTCTTGATTGCCATACCTTTGTAGAAAGCTTTGAAATCAGGAAGTGTAAGTCCTTACACTTTGTTCTTCTTTTTCAAGTTATTTTGACTATTCTGAGTTCTGTCATTTCTATATGAATTTTAGTACCATCTTATCAATTTCTGCAAAATAGGGAGCTGGTATTTTTGATAGAGATTGTTTTGAATCTGTACATCAATATTGCCATCTTAAAATAGTAAGTATTCTGATCCATGAACATAGGATGTCTTTCCATTTGTTTAGATCATTTTTTTTATTTATTTCAACAATGTTGTCATTGTATAAATTTTGCGCTTCTTTTGTTAAATTTATTCTTAATTATTTTATCCTTAGTGATGCTATTTTTAATGAAACTATTTCCTTAATTTCATGTTCAGATTGTTCATTGATATTGTATAGAAATCCAGTTGACTTTTGTATACTAATCTTGCATCCTGGGACCTTGCTGATTTTTTTATGAGTTCTAGTAGTTATGTAGTGGATTCCTTAGGGTTTTCTATATAAAAGATTATGTTATTTGTGAGTATGGACAGTATTACGTCTTTTCTGATCTTGATGCCTTTGATTTCTTTTTTCTTTTTATGCAATGTATTGCTTATGCAATTTAATCTTTTTCAGTGCATTACATTAATTTGATTGAGTTTTCTCTCTTTTCAGATGAGAAAAAAATGCTCCAAATTTCAACACCATAACTTTGTTATGGTATTTGGCTGTCAGAATATCATTGTTGTTTTCCCTCATGCTTAAATAGATTTATTGCTGTTCATGGAGCATGAACTGTTGACTATTTTAATGAAACAAAAGAAAAACAACGCTGGGAACAAATATCCAAACAATACAATAGCATTATATATGTGTGGACTGTTGTTGTTAATTGCCATCGAGTCAATTCCAACACATAGTGACCCCATGTGTGCAAAGTAGAACAACATCATAGGGTTTTCAAGGCTGTGACATTTCAGAAGCAGATCACCAGGCCTGTTTTCTGAAGCATCTCTGAGTGGCTTTGAGCCACAAATCTTTCGATTACTTGTTGAATCTTAACAGTTTTTGCCACCCAGGGATTCTTTATTTGGATTAAATACAATTCTTGAAACAAGGATCAGAGTCTCCCATTCTCTTCTAACATTTATCTTCCCTTCATAGAATATTAGTCGCAGCTAAGTATCTTTGTTCATGAATAGTAAGCAATATATTTTGTTTAGAGCTATTGGTACTGGTATATATTTGTTGGGCTGTAATATGAGTAATCTAAATCCAGTAAGGTATAGTTTATGGTGGTTTTTTACAAATTTTAGGTGTTTCCTGACAGCCTTAAAAATCTTTGCCATAACTGTGAGCTGTTATACTCTTATTTAGTTAAAAATCAGCTTAATTTTTAACTAAATAAATGAACACATGATTTAATAAAATAAATGAAATTAATGATTTTTAGGGGTCTATATTTAAAAATATACTGACACATAAAAAGATGCACACACCCATACTAAGGGTATATCATAGTTATAATTTAATCAAAACAAATCAGTATGTCCATAAATAAAATAAAAATTTTAGTTTTTTTATCATCTAAAATAATCTGGCATGCTACCTGTAGCATACATGTCACACACTGGATAAACACTATTGTAGAAGAACCAGAATATCTGTCTGTCCAAATAACTACACTGCAGCGAATATAATATTCCATGATTAGAGAGTCTAAGTCTTTTTAGTCTTCAAACATTTTTTTAGTAAAAGAGGGCTATATTTCAATCAAGCTGACCTCCTAGGTGGATTAGTTACTACATGTCCAGAATCAAGATCATGGGACCAATATAAAATAAAGGCTTTTTAGGAGGAGAACGCAAAAAATGGAGAGTGGCACTGGAAAACATAGTCTAGAAGAGTGTCAAAGTTCCCTATTTGTGCTATGAATTACTTTTATCAGTCAACATCAGCCAAAGATATAACAGAGCCATGTTTCTTCCTTTTGCTCATCACTAATATAGATGAATATAGTAACTGGGGTTTTCCTTAAAGCTAATTACTTTTAGAAAATCCAATTCCATATCTAGGAGCTTAACATAAAAAGTAATAGCTAACAAAAACAATCATGTAGTTACTATTGTTGGACATAAGGTAGTATTAACATTTTTAGGGTAACATTTGCTTGAGTAAGACAGAAAATTGCAATAACATGTTGTAATATTTTTTCCAGGTAAGCATATGCGTGCACATTATATTTTATTTTGGTTTCCCAAATCCCTTTGTAGCTGATCCATGGTCCCAGGAAAAGAACAGAGTTATTAAATAGCTCTGTATATCTTAGAAAAAGTGCCATAAAGAGGTAATATGGATTTACTTTTTAAAGTGGGGTTTTACTAAGATCTATTTTGGTTTCAGGTTTGGAGCACATATTTCTCTAGAAAATTAACCTCTAAGAAACAGAAACCCCATGGGGGTACAATATACACTGGCTGTAATATTTATTAATCTAGATGAAAAGTCAGTGTTACTTTTATAAAATTCTAAGTCAACAAGTAGAGTTTGTAGTGCCTTCGGGTTTGAGTTATCTTTAGTTTTAGATGTTCACTAATGCTAAAAAGTTTTACTTCTGTTCATAGTTTCTCATAACGGCGTGGGTGACATTAGTTTTACTTCAAAACTAAATTGGTCTTGCAAAGAATATTTATCTGCCTACATACAAGTTGCAAATAGTGCACAGATAATGCTTGTCTATTGCATTTATAAAGCATCGTTAGATAATGATGATCCCAAGCAGAGGCAGGTATGGCAGATATTGCACCAGCCGTGGGGGGAGGCGCCAATGAGCAGTTTCTATTAACCCGGTACAGCCAGCAGTGCTTCTATGGAAAATAGTGACTGTGGCAAGCCCTGAAATTACAACCCTGTCCAAACACCTGACACCCCTCTTTTAGATAACTTTACCATAATATCAGAGCCCTGGTGGTGCAGTAGTTAAGAGCTCAGCTGCTAATCTGAAGGTCGGCAGTTCAAATCCACCAGCTGCTCTTTGGAAACCCTATGGGGGAGTTCTCCTCTCTCCTATAGTGTCGCTATGAGTCAGAATCGACTCAGTGGCAATGGATGTTGGTATGGGTACCATAATATCAGCTCAAAAATACAAGTCAAGCTCACTGTCTTTTAATTAATAAATTACAGTGCTTGAAGAAGGACTTTGGGCCATACCAGGTTAACAGAACTGCTCTTCCTTGGAAATCCTAGAGGGCAGTTCCCTGTCCTATAGGGTCACTATGAGTCAGAATCAGCTTGAAGGCAGCGAGTTTTTTTGTTCTGTTTTGTTTTTTTTTCAATACTGCTGGTTGTGCAGCCACTTTGGAAAACAGTTTGTGATGGTAGTACTGGTGGTATATTCAAGCTGACAAAAAAAGAGAAAATCTCCACATTATGTAAACTATTATAGAACACACAAAAAGAAAGCAAGCAGCCTGTTTTAAGAGTGTACATTTTACACAAGTATCAACAGACATAGCAAAAGAACATATTAAATAACCCCTAGAAGTCCTTATTGTATATAAATAATTACAAAGCTTGGGATCTTCTGATTAGATGCTACCATTTCCACCAGAATTCAACAGACATCTTTTGTTTGTTTATTTGTCGCTGTGCATATTACAATTTCCCAAGGAGAAGGGTGGGATGAAGGTTAATGTGAGAGTAATTTCTATTCATTAATACCTTTTTCCTTCTATTTAAGGGCAAATTTCATTCCAGCATACTCATTATCCTATTGTTCTCTGACAAAAAGTAACTTGCCTTTTACGCTATCTCCAATTTAGGTAAAATGTCTTTAATGTAAAATATCTTTAAGTAACATTTACAAGTTTTTTATTGTTACTTTGATTTTATATTTTGATAAATTGATAGAAAAAATTTTAATAGATATATTGGGTTCTCTGTCCTTCTCAGTAGCGTCAGATAACCAGTGTTACAAAACTAAGATTTTTCTATTCCTCAATATTTCCTTACTATATTAATCTATAGTCTTGAATTTTTAGAAATAAAATTGATATTTGATTTAAATATCCCAAATAATGTTACAGTCTCTACTAGGCAATTATTATCATAATACTAGAAAACTAGGTCAATTAAGTAAAATACAGAATATACATTTAGACATAAATGCATATTTTTAGAACAAAATATATCTCAGGTGGTATTCTAGAAAATACATTTTAACTTCATGCCATATGGTTATTAAAAGTGAATTCTATTCCTATTTTCTGTACTAACTAGTTGTGGGACATTTTTTGGTACCTCAATTCTCTCATTAGTGGGATCATCTGATGATTTTTCCTGTCCTTTACAGATAAAGCACAGCATGCTTTCATAGCAATATGTGGTCATTGTATTTCTAAAGTAAATTATTTTCTCACCAAATATAAGTAAAACGTGGCATCCTTCAAAAATTCTGCTGGTAAATTTTAGTGGTTGAAAATTGCTTTGCCTGTTATCTAAACTGTGTTTCAAACCACTTTATGTTCATCATTAACATTTCTCTCTGCCAGCTTATGCTCAACATTTTTCTCTTTTCCCCTATATTCCCTAAAATGCTCTTAAATTGGATTTTTTAAGCACCGATGTCCTCATCCTTTAACAACTTTAACTTTCATGACTTCCACTGCCTTTATCTGCTTATTAAACTTCTTGCCTAATTCTCATCACATCAACTGACAGGACAAATTTATACTTTAATCACCCAATTTTCTTCTGTTATTGTTGTTAGGTGCAGTCCAGGCAGTTCTGACTCATAGTGACCCTGTGCACAACAGAACGAAGCACTGCTCAGTGCTGTGCCATCCTCACAATTGTTGCTATGCTCGAGCCCGTTGTTGCAGCCACTGGGTCAATCCATCTTGTGGAGGGTCTTCCTCTTTTTTGCTGATCCTTTACTTCACTAAGTTTGATGTCCTTCTCCAGGGACTGATCCCTCCTGACAACATTGCCAAATAGTGAGACACAGTCTTGCCATCCTTTCTTCTAAGGAGCATTCTGGTTGTACTTCTTCCAAGACAGATCTGTTCCTTCTTTTGGCAGTCCATGCTATATTCAATATTCTTTGCCAACACCACAATTCAAAGGCGTCGATTCTTCTTCAGTCTTCCTTATTCATTGTCCAGCTTTCACAACCACATGAGGCAATTGAAAACACCATGGCTTGGGTCAGGCACATCTTAGTACTCAGGGTGACATCTTTGCTTTCTAAATGTTAAAGAAATCTCTTGCAGCTGATTTGCCCAATGCGATGTGTCTTTTATTTTATTTTTTTAAATTGTAGTTTAGATGAAGGTTTACAGAACAAATAGTTTTATCATTAAGCAATCAGTACACATACTGTTTTATGACAGTGGTTAACAACCCCACGACATGTCAAAACTCTCTCTTCTCAACCTTGGAGGACATTTTATTTTTGGTGAAAATATAAGCAATATGTCTTTTGATTTCTTGACTGCTGCTTCCATGGGTGTTGATTGTGGATACAAGTAAAATGAAATCCTTGACAACCTCAATCTTTTCTCCATTTCTCATGATGTTGCTTATTTGTTCAGTTGTGAGGATTTTTGTTTTCTTTATGTTGAAGTGAGTCCATACTGAAGGTGTGGTCTTTGATCTTCATCAGTAAGTGCTTCAAGTCCCCGTCACTTTCAGTAAGCAAGGTTGTGTCATGTGCATAACGCAGGTTTTTAATGAGTCTTCCTCCAATCCTGACACCCCATTCTTCATATAGTCCAGCTTCTTGGATTATTTGCTCAGCATACAGATTGAATAGTTAGGGTGAAATGATACAACCCTGACGCACACCTTTCCTGACCTTAAACCATGCAGTATCCCTTTGTTCTGTTCAAACGACTGCCCCTTGATCCACGTACAGATTCCTCATGAGCACAATTAAGTGTTCCGGAATTCCCATTCTCCACAATGTAATCCACAATTTGTTAGGATCTATACCGCCAAATACCTTTGCATAGTCAATAAAACACAGGTATTCTCTGCTTTCAGCCAGGATCCATCTGACATCAGCAATGATATCCCTGGTTCCACGTCCTCTTCTGAATCCGGCTTGAATTTTTGGCAGTTCCCTGTTGATACACTGCTGCAGCCACTTTTGAATGATCTTCAGCAAAATTTTATTTGCATGTGATAGCAACGATATTTTCAATAATTTGTGCATTTGGTTATATCACCATTGTTAGTAATAGGCATAAACATGAATCTCTTCCAGTCGGTTGGCCAGGTAGCTGTCTTCCAAATTTCTTGGCATAGATGAGTAAGCACTTCCAGTGCTGCTTCCGTTTGTTGAAACATCTTGATTGGTATTCTCTCAATTTCCAGAGTCTTGTTTTTCACCAATGCCTGCACTACAGCTTTACTTCTTCCTTCTGTACCATTGGTTCCTGATCATATGTTACCTCCTGAAATGGCTGAATGTTGACCAATTCTTTTTGGTATAGTTATTCGGTGTATTCCTTCCATCTTCTTTTGATGCTTCCTGAGTCATTTAATATTTTCCCCGTAGACTCCTTCAGTATTGCAGCTAAAAGCTTGAATTTTTTTTCAGCTCTTTCAGCTTGAGAAATGCCTAGTGTGTTCTTCCCTTTTGGTTTTCTATCTCCTGGTCTTTGCACATGTCATTATAATATTTTACTTTGTCTTCTCAAGCTGTCCTTTGAAATTTTCTGTTCAACTCTTTTACTTCATCATTTCTTCCTTTTGCTTTAGCTACTCTCTATTTAAGACCAAGTTTCAGAGTCTCTTCTGACATCTATTTAGCTCTTTTCTTTCTCTCCTGTCTTTTTAATGGCCTCTTGCTTTCTTCATGTATGATGTCAAAACTCGTCTGGTCTTCAGTCACTAGTGTTCATTGCATCAAGTCTATTCTTGAGATGGTCTCTAAATTCAGGTGGGATATACTCAAGTTCATATTTCTGTTCTCATGGACTCGTTCTAATTTTCTTCAGTTTCAACTTGAACTTGCATATGAGTAATTGATGGTCTGATCCACAGCTGGCCCCTGGCCTCATTCTGACTGATGATAATTGAGCTTTTCCATTGTCTTTCCACAGATGTAGTGGATTTGATTCTTGCGTACTTCATCTGTAGAGGTCCATGTGTATAGTTGCCGTTTAAGTTGGTGAATAAAGGTATTTGCAATGAAGAAGTCATTGGTCTCACAAAATTCAATCATGCGATCTCCAGCAACACTTCTATTACCAAGGCCATATTTTTGAACTATTGATCCTTCTTCTTCTTACCAGTAATTATCAGTGCTTCCTGATTACATGTTTGATCAATTTCAGACTGCAGAATTTGGTAAAAATCTTCAGTTTCTTCATCTTTGGCCTTAGTGGTTGAATAATAGTCATATTAACTGGTCTTTCCTGTGGGTGTATGAATATTATCCTATCACTGACAACATTGTACTTCAGGATCTTGAAATGTTCTCTTTGATGATGAATGCAACGCCATTCTTCTTCAAGTTGTCATTTCCGGCATAGTAGACCATATGATTGTCTGATTCAAAATGGCCAATACCCGTCCATTTCAGCTCGCTAATGCCTATATGTTTATGCATCCATTTCATTTTTGATGATTTCCAATTTTCCTAGATTCATACTTCATACGTTCCACCTTCCGATTCTTAATGGATGTTTGTAGATGTTTCTTCTCATTTTGAGTCATGCCACATCTGTAAATGAAGGTCCCAAAAGCTTGACTTCATCCGTGTCATTAAGGTCGACTCTACTTTGAGGAGGCAGCTCTTCCCCAGTTGTCTTTTGAGCACCTTCCAAAAACCTGAGGGGCTCATCTTCTGGCACTATATCAGGCAATGTTCCACTGCAATTCATAAGATTTTCAAAGGCTAATTCTTTTCAGAAGTAGACTGCCCGGTCCTTCTTCCTAGTCTGTCTTAGTCTTGAAGCTCAGCTGAAACCTGTCCACCATGGGTGACCCTGCTGGTATTTGAATTCCCATGGCATAGCTTCCAGCATCACAGCAACACACAAGCCCCCACAGTACAACAAACTGACAGATGTGTCAGAGATAAGACAATAACTTACCACAGATTTTCTTCTAAAACACTTTAACTCCCAGGTCAAATCAAAATTCTTTATCTTCTCCTCCTAGATTTCCCACAAATGAATATGCAGCCATATGAGGGTTATATCTTGATTAATTAGTATGAATTTTTCAAACAATGTATCTACCAATAATTATATTCAGCTGTTAGTAACTTGCGTCCTGACTTCTTATTGTTAGGTGCAGTGAGTCAATTTTGACACAAAGCAACCCCATTTGACACAGTAGAACTGCCCCATAGGGTTTTCTAGGCTATAATCTTTATGGGAGCAGATTGCCAGGTCTCTCTCATGTGGAGCCCCTTGGTAGGTTCCAACCACCAACCTTTCAATTAAAGGTCCATTGTTTAATCTTTGAGCCACCACAGCTCCTGTGTGTCCAGAGTATAGTATTTAAAAATGTTTAGTGATTTCTTTACTTATGCAAAAGAGGAAGCTAGATATTCCAGTCCTGATATGTCAGCTCTACAAAGTCATTAAGAAATAAGCCTCCTTAACTGTGAGAAAGTAATGTCTGTTCTTTAAAGCTACCCACTTGTGGCATTTCTATGACAGCAGCACTAGGAAACTAAGATAGGATCCATAAAAACATAGATCAGGTCAGGATTCTTTTAAACTATTTGCATAGGAGGCAGGGCCAAGATGGCAGAGTAGTCAGATGCTTCCAGTGAACCCTCTTACAAAGAAGACCTGAAAATACAAATGAATCAATTATATGTGACAATCTAGGAGCCAAGAACATCAAAGGCAAAGTTGAGGAACTGGAATGAGTGGCAGGGGGAGGGAGAGATGGTTCGGAAGCAGCGAGGAGTAGCCAGACCTGATCCAGCGAGAACCTGAGCCCTTCAGGCCTGATCAGCTCATGGGTAAGTGGTGAGGCAGGCAAGCAGCGGTGCTTGGGAGGCATAGTCTACACTGTGAGAGACCTAGTGGCAGAGAGTCTACTCGGCCACCCAGAACGAGTGAGAAGCAGCCCTTGATCAGCGAAAGATAAGTACTTGTGTCCAGCCTACGCATGGATCAAAGACACTCCCCTTAAGGAAAAACCTCTTGCCCATTTACCTCCCCACTCCCTGCTCTGCACTGGGTCCTGGACCAGCTTCAGCAATTTCCGAGTACCCTGGGCTGGAAATAGGACCGACCCGTCATGCTCCCTGAGCTATTCTCCTGGCCTTGGAGAGTGAACAAACTAACAAACAGGGGAAAAACTAAACTGCCGGCTCCCCTAAGCCAGGAACTCAGGGTGGGCACAGCTCCTTTTCCCAGGCACTGGTATGAGGGATCCATGGACTTTGAGTGCCTTTCCCGCTGCACAGACTTGTGTGAGCCCATTTCAACTGTGTAGGCCCTCACTACCACATTAAAACAGGGTATATACCTGAAGTCTAACTTCATCTATTTTAGCTGTGAAGTGGCAGGTTCATGACATTTGACACTGATTTGCGCATTAACTGCAGTCTTCACCTACGCACATCAGAGGCCTGAGGACTGGTGGCTCCACCCATGCCACCTAGCCACCTACAATAGGGGCCCAAAAATAAGAAGAGTGCCCCAGTTCTTACACCCAACAGCATAAGGTGCTCATAGTCTGGCTGCAAAACCCACCCACCTACACACTCTAGGGAACAGGGACACAACTTCCAACTTCCTCCTGGAATCTCGGGGGTGGCCGTCAGCCCCCTGCCTTGCTTAGATGGTATCTCCCTGCTGCACCCAGATGCCTGTGCCTACACCAATCAACCATGACCATCTAGAACTGTAGATTAGAGCCTGAACCACACACTTGGTGGCTATCTACCTGGGCACCTAAGCTGAATCCATACAGGAGGAGTGGGCTGACTCCTGAGCTCACATACCAGGTAACAGATCTAACCACCTGGTGACAGGACATGAGAGCTTGAAAGGTGTCAAAAATCAAACTAGCTCATATGAGCAGCCTATTTGGGCATATCAAAACAAAACAAGAAGCTAGGACACAGTAAGCAAACATGAAATAAATAAATATAATAACTTATTGATGGCTCAGAGACAACAGTCAATATTAAATCCCATAAAGAGGCAATCCATGATGGCTTCAGGAAGCTCCCAAAATAAAGAATCTAGAAATTTTCCAGAGGAGGAAAATTTCTTGGAATTACCGGAGGCAGAATACAAAAGATTAATATACAGAACTCTTCAAGAGATTAGGAAGGAAATTAAACAAAAAGCAGAACATGCAATAGATGAAATAAAAAAAAGATTAGAGACGAGCATAATGACAAATTAACAGGCTGCAAGAATCCATAGACAGACAGCAATCAGAAATCCAGAAGATTAACAATAAAATTTCAGAACTGACAACTCAATAGAAAGTCATAGGTGCAGAATTGAGGCAATGGGAGGCAGAATTAGTGAAATTGAAGATAAAGCACTTGACCCCAATTTATTTGAGGAAAAATCAGAAAAAAAGATTTTAAAAAATGAAGAAACCCTAAGAATTATGTGGGACTGTATCAGGAGGAACAACCTATGAGTGATTGGAGTACGAGAACAGGGGTGATAACAGAAAATACAGAGAGAAGTGTTGAAGATTAGTTGGCAGAAAACTTCCCTGATATCGTGAAAGATGACAAGATATCTATCCAAGATGTTCATCGAACCCCACATAAGGTAGATTCCAAAAGAAAGTCACCAAGACATATTATAATCAAACTTGCCAAAACCAAAGATAAAGAGAGAACTTTAAGAGCAGCTAGGGATAAATGAAAAGTCGTATACAATGAAGAGTCAATAAGAACAAGCTCAGACTATTCAGCAGAAACCATGCAGGCAAGAAAGCAATGGGATAACATATATAAAGCCTTGAAGGAAAAAATTGCCAACCAAGAATTATATATCCAGCAGAACTGTCGCTCAAATATGATGGCAAAATTAGGGCATTTCCAGACACACAGAAGTTTAGGGAATTTTCAAAAACCAAACCAAAATTACAAGAAATACTAAAGGGAGTCCTCTGGTTTGAAAATCAATAATGTAAGATAACAACCCAACACTAGAACACAGGACAGAGCAACCAAATATCAACCCAGATAGGGAATTCACAAAAATAAACCAAAGGTAAAACACTTAAAACAGGGAAAGAGATGTCAATATGTAAAAGATGACAACATTAAAACAAAAAAGAGGGACTTAAAAAGTGTAGACACACATTTTTCATATGGAGAGGAAGTCAAGATGATATAAAGAAATAAAAGACTGGTATAAACTTAGAAAAATAGGGGTAAATATTAAGGTAACCACAAAGGAAACTAACAATCCTACAAGTCAAAATAAAAAACTAGAAAAACATAAAGACTCAGCAGATACAAATTCAACAACAATGAAAAAGATGAAAAGAAAATACATAAAGAAAAACAGCTCAGCACAGAAAATTAAGTGGAACAAAGAAACTGTGAACAACACACAAAAAAAAAGACATCAAAATGACAGCACTAAACTCATACTAATCAATAATTATGCTGAATTTAAATGTACTAAATGCATCGATAAAGGGACTGAGAGTGGTAGATTGGATAAAAACACACGATCCATCTATATGCTGCCTACAAAAGACACATCTTAGACTTAAAGACACAAACAAACTAAAACTCAAAGGATGGGAAAAAATATATCAAGCAAACAACACGCAAAAAAAATGCAGGAGTGGCAATCTTAAAATCTGACAAAATAGACTTTAAAGTAAAATCTACCACAAAAGATAAGGAAGGACGCTATATAATGATTAAAAAGTGAATACACCAGGAGGACATAACTATAAGAATATTTACGCGCCCAGTGACAGGGCTCCAAAATACTTAAAACAAACTCCAACAGCATTGAAAAGAGAGATACATAGCTCTGCAATAGTAGTAGGAGACTTCAACACACCACTTTTAGTGAAGGACAGAACAACCAGAAAGAAGCTCAACAAAAACACGGAAGATTTGTATGCTACAATCAACCAACTTAATCTCATAGACATATACTGAACACTCCACCCACAGCAGCCAAGTATACTTTCTTTTCCAACGCACATGGAACATTCTCCAGAATACACCACATATTATGCCATAAAGCAAGCCTTAACAAAATCCAAAGCATCAAAATATTACAAAGCATCTTTTCGGACCATAAAACCATAAAAGTAGAAATCAATAACAGAAAAATCAAGGAAAAAAAATCAAACCTATGGAAACTGAACAATACCTTGCTCAAAAACCACTGGGTTTTCGAAGAAACTAAGAATGAAATAAAGAAATTGATAGAATCAAACGAGAATGAAAAAAAACCCTGCCGGAACCTTTGGGACACAGCCAAAAGCAGTTCTCAGAGGTCAGTTTATAGCAATAAGTGTACACATCCAAAAAGAAGGAAGGGCCATGATCAAAAGATTAACCCTACAACTCAATCAAGTAGAAACAGAGCAGCAAAAGAAGACCTTGCACACCAGAAGAAAGGAAATAATAAGAATTAGAGGAGAATTAAATGAAATAGAGAATAGAAAAACAATTGAAAGAGTTAACAAGACCAAACCTGGTTCTCTGAAAAGATCAACAAAATTGATAAACCATGGGCCAAACTAACAAAAGAAAAACAGAATAGGAAGCAAATAACCCATATAAGAAATGAGATGGGTGATATCACAACAGAACCAACTGAAATTAAAAGAATCATAATAGAATGCTATGAAAAATTGTACTCTAATAAAGTCAAAAACCTAGAGGAAATGGACAAATTTCTAGAAACTCACTACCTACCTAAACTAACACAAACAGAGGTAGAACTAAATAAACCCATAACAAAAGAAGAGATTGAAAAGGTAATTAAAAAACTCCCAACAAAAAAAAATGCCCTGTCCCAGATGGCTTCACTGAAGAATTCTACCAAACTTTTAGAAAAGAGTTAACACCACTACTACTAAAGGTATTTCAGGACATAGAAGAGGACGGAATACTCCCAAACTCATTCTATGAAGCCAGCATAACCCTGATACCAAAATCAGGTAAAGACACCACAAAAAAATTACAGACAAATATCCCTCATGAACATTGACGCAAAAATCCTCAGCAAAATTCTAGCCAACAGAATTCAGCAACATATCAAAAAAATAATTCATCATGATCAAGTGGGGTTTATAGCAGGAATACAGAGACAGTTCCACATTAGAAAAACAATCAATGTAATTCATCTCATAAATAAAACAAAAGACAAGGAACACATGATCTTATCAATCGATGCAGAAAAGGCATTTGACAAAGTCCAACACACATTCATGATAAAAACTCACAACAAAATAGGAATAGAAGGGATATTTCTCAATATAATTAATGGCTTTTATACAATGCCAACAGCCAACATCATCCTAAATGGAGAGACTTTGAAAGCATTTCCCTTGAGAACAGGAACCAGACAAAGATGAACTTTATCACCACTTATTCAACATTGTGTTGGAGGTCCTAGCCAGAGCAACTAGGCTAGAAAAATAAATAAAGGTCATCCAAATTGGTAGGGAAGAAGTCAAAGTATCTCATTTGCAGATGATATGATCTTATACACAGAAAACCCCAAAGAATCCTCAAGAAAACTACTGGAACTAATAGAAGATTTCAGCAAAGTATCAGGATACAAGATAAATATACAAAAATCAGTTGGATACCTTTACACCAACAAAGAGAACCTCGAAGAGGAAATCATCAAATCAATACCATTTACAATAGCCCCCAAAATAAAATACTTAGGAATAAATCTATCCAGAGATGTAAAAGACCTATACAATGAAAAGTAAAAGACACTACTGTAAGAAACCAAAAGAGACTTGCATAAGTGGAAAAACATATCTTGCTCATGGATAGGAAGACTCAACATTGTGAAAATGTCAATTCTATCCAAAGCAATCTACAGATACAATGCAATCACAATCCAAATTCCAATGGCATTTTTTTAATGAGATGGATAAACAAATCACCAACTTTATATGGAAAGGGAAGAGGCCCCAGAGAAGTAAAGCATTACTCAAGAAGAACCAAGTGGGAGGCCTCACACTACCTGATTTCAGAACCTATTATACAGCCACGGTAGTCAAAACAGCCTGGTACTTGTACAACAACAGATATACAGACCAATGAAATAAAATTGAGAATCCAGACATAAAGTCATCCACCTATGAGCAGTTGATATTTGACAAAGGCTCAAAGTCCATTAATTGGGGAAAAGAGTCTCTTTAACAAATGGTGCTGGCATAACTGGATATCCACCTGCAAAAAACTGAAACAAGACCCATACCTCACACCATGCACAAAAACTAACTCAAAGTGGATCAAAGACCTAAATATAAAATCTAAAACAATGAAGATCATGGAAGAAAAAATAGAGACAACGCTAGGAGTCCTAATACATGGCATAAAGAGAATACGAACCATAAGTAAGAATGCACAAACACCAGAAGAGAGACTAGATAACCGGGAGCTCCTAAAAATCAAACACTTTATGCTCGTCAAAAGACTTCACCAAAAAAATCAAAAGACATCCTACAGACTGGGAAAGAAATTTTGGCTATGACAAATCCTATCAGTGTCTAATCTCTAAAATCTACAAGATACTGCAAAACCTCAACAACAAAAAGACAAATAACTCAATTAAAAAAATGGTCAAAGGATATGAAAAGGCACTTCTCCAAAGAAGATATTCAGGCGGCTAACAGACACATGAAGAATTGCTCATGATCATTAGCCATTAGAAAAATGCAGATCAAAGCAACAATGAGATACCATCGCTCCCCAACAAGGCTAGCGTTAATGAAAAAAAAAAACACAAAATAATAAATGTTGGAGAGGTTGTGGAGAGACTGGAACACTTATACACTGTTGGTGGGAATGTAGAATGGTACAACCACTTTGAAAATCGATTTGGCACTTCGTTAAAAAGCTAGAAATAGAAGTACCATACAATCCAGCTATCCCGCTCCTTGGAATATATCCTAGAGAAATAAGAGCTGTCACATGAGTAGATATATGCACACACATGTTCATTGCAGCACTGTTCACAATAGTAAAAAGATGGAAACAACCTTGGTGCCCATCAACGGATGAATGGATAAACAAATTATGCTATATCCACACAATGGAATACTATGCAATCATAAAGAACAAGGATGAAGCCATGAAACATAACATGGAGGAATCTGGAGGGCATTATGCTGAGTGAATTTAGTCAGTCACAGAAGGACAAATATTTTGTAAGACCACTATTATAAGAACTCAAGAAAAGGTTTAAACACAGAAGAAAACATTCTTTGATGGTTACAAGGGTGTGGAGGGAGGGTGAAGTTTATTTACTAACTAGATAGTTGATAAGAATTATCTTAAGTGAAGAGAAGGACAGCACACACTACAGAGGAAGTCAGCACAACTGGAGTAAACTAAAGCTAAGAAGTTTCCTGAATAAATCAAACACTTCGAGGGACAGAGTAGCAGGGGTAGGGGTCTGAGGACCATGCTTTAAGGAGACATCTAGGTCAACTGGCATAACAAAGCTTATTAAGAAAATGCTCTGCATCCCACTTTGGTGAGTGGCGTCCAGGGTCTTAAAAGCTTGCAAGTGGCCATCTAAGATGCATCAATTGGTCCCAAACATTTGGAGTAAAGGGAGTGAAGAACACCAAAGACATAAGGAAAGTATTATCCCAACAGACAGAAAGCACCACATAAACCAGAGACTTCATCAGCATGAGACCAGAAGAACTAGATGGTGCCCGGCTACCACCAATGACCGCCCTGACAGGGAACACAACAGAGAGTCCCTGATGGAGAAGGGAAAAGTTGGGGTGCAGAACTCAAATTCTAATAAGAAGACCAGACTTAATGGTCTGAATGAGACTCGAGGAACCCCAGAAAGCACGGCCCCTAGATTCTCTATCAGCCCAGAACTAAAACAATTTCTGAGGCCAACTCTTCAGGCAGGGATTGGACTGGACTGTGGGACATAAAGTGATACTTGTGAGGAGTGTGCCTCTTAGCTCAAGTAGATTCAAGAGACTAAACAGGTAGCTTCTGTCCGGAGGTGAGATGGGAAGACAGAAAGGGTTAGGAGGTGGTTGAATGGACATGGGACATCAGGGGTGGAAAGGAGTGTGCTGTCACAGTATGGGGAGAGCAATTAAGGTCATGTAACAATGTATGTATAAATTTTTGTATGGGAAACTAACTTGAAATATAAACTTCATTTAAACCACAACAATAAACAAAAAAATATATTTGCATAAATGTTTTATAATATTTTTATAATTCTACTATCTATTTTAAGAGCCTTCGTGGCACAGCAATTAAGTGCTTGGCTGCTAACTGTAAGGTTAGCGGTTTGAACCCACCAGCAGCTCTGAGGAAGAAAGGATGTAGTAGTCTGCTTCCATAAATATTTACAACTATGAATAACTTATGGGGGCAGTTCTACTCTGTCCTTTAGGGTCACTTTGAGTTGGAATGAAGTCAACAGCAATGGGTTTATAATCTATTTTTAACTCAGCATTATTCTTATGTCTATCCTTATTAATACATAAATTTTTATTTAATTATTTTAACTCATATAGCATTCCATTACATAAAAATTCCACAATTTATTTATTGGTATCTTTGCTGATGTTGAAATAAATATCCTTAACGTAAGTTTTTCTAAGATACATGTTCAGATCTGGGATCGCCAGTCATAAGATAGACACATTTTGACTTTGATTTTACCAAATATCTCTGTAAGATTGCAGCACCTACTTATAGTTCTGCAGTCAGTTTAAGATAAATCGTTTTTCCCCATGTATTCACAAAGTCTCAGTATTGTCACCCATTTAAATTTGATTAATTTGAAAGGATATCCATCTTCTTATTTTAATTTGCATTTTCCTGAACACTAATACTTACCTATATAAAATTTATTTCTTAACCACTTCCCATTGCATTCTCTGGCTTTTCTCATGATTTATAAAAGCCATTCATTAATTTTGGATATGATTATTTGCCTGTGATATATATCACTAATAACTTTTCTCAGATTTTTAATTTTGATAGTTCAATTTTACTGATTTTTCATTTCTTGCATTCTCTTTTAAATATACACATGCCAAAGAGTATATGTAACATATGTTAATGTATGAAGCATAAAAAGAAATAACCACCTGTGAATATACCACTAGAGCATTATCAATACCTACACAGTCTTTCCTATCCCATACCTCATCCTCTTCTCCAAAAGTAATCACTGTTCTAATTTTTGTGCTTAACATTTCTTTGCTTTTTAAATACAGCTTAATCATATCTGTAGACATGTATAAAAATATTATTTATTGTACTTGTTTCTGAACTCTACATACTACATGTATTTTTCTGAACTTGCTTTTTTTAATTTAGCATTATATTTGTAAGATACATCCATAGGTTGGAGAGATTGTTTCTGTTGCCTACTATTTCTGATTGCTCTTATTCATGATAGTGTGTCTTGTTTGCTTATGTGACTGGTTGTCTTATACTGTGTATTGGATATTGTATTTGGAAGCATATTTGCAGAAATAATTTAAGTCCCAGAATTATAATAGCCTCTTCTGTTGTTATTAGGTTACCCTAGAGTCAGTTCCTACTCATAGTGACCTTCTAAAATGTGATTTTGCCCTATTTTGCCCTGCATTTGGAGGTACTACTAATACAAAGCACCTCACTGTAGTTATTTGGCTTGAGGTTCACTAAACAGCCAGATGATGAGAAACAAGGCTTCAATTTCTTCTGAGGGCTGATAGCTACCATTTGATTATCATACTGAAAGTGTAGACCTTCTGATTTCCAGCTCAAAACGAAGTGTGGTCAGGGTAGGGACTGAGAAAAAGTGAGTGAGGCACCTAGGGTTCAACATTTAAGGAAACCCTCACTCTGAGAATGGTGCAAGTGCCAACGTGCACTTGCGTCACTCCAAAAGTGGGTATTTTCTTAGAGTTTGTGTCCTGGGCACCTCACTCACCTCTAGTCCCAGTCCTGTGAGTGGTTTATCTGCATCCCCAGCTTCAGAAGGCTATTGGCTTTCAGATCTACTAACCCCTAAAGACAAAAAAGGATAGACTAGATATGAAACTTTATTACTTACAGGTGAATAATCAATTTTCTATCATGATTTATTGAGGAGTAATTTAGTAATTTAGTAGCTTAGTAAATTTTAATGTCATACTGTCATATATCAGGTTCTGAAAAATACATTGACTCATTTTTTATCTCCTTATTTTCTTCCATTAGTTAGCTTTTTCCTTTAATTCCTGAGAAAATACTGTACTTAAATGTACTATAAACTTCTACTTGGCTTGTGTTCAAAATTGACTCCAAAATACTCTTAACCTTATACCCTTCCATATGAATTTGCAAAATTCCTCCAAAAAACTGTTGGTATTTTAGGTTGAGATTACATTAAAATTATAGACTAATTTGGAGGGAATTTACATCTTTCCAGTGTTGAATCCTTCTATTGATGAATATAATATTTATCTCCCTTTATTCAGAGCTATTATTTTTATTCTTTTTCTTGCAGCTTTATTGATGTATAAATAGTGTACAATAAACTATATGTATTTAAAGTGTACAAATTAATGAGTTTTGATATAGGTATAAACTCATGAAATCATCACCACATTCAAGATAACAAACATTTTCACCATCACCAAAATTTTCCTTCTGTCACTTTGTAAATAATCTCTCCCCCCAATCCCATCTTCAGACAAACACTGATATGCTTTCTGACTTTGTATTTTGATTGCATTTTCTAGAATTTTATACCAGTATGTGTTCCCTTGTTTTTTTTTTTCCTGGTCTTTTTCACTCAGCATAATGATTTTGAAATTTGTCCATGTCTTTGCATTTATCAACAGTTTATTACTTTTTGTTGATAAGAAATATTCCATTTTATGGTTATACCACTTTTTTTTAATCCATTCATCTGTTCATCAACACTAGGTTGTTTCAAGTTTTGAGATATTGGAAATAAAACTTCAATCATCTTTCATGTATAAGTCTTTGTTAGATCTATTCCTTCATTTTTATTGAATAAATGTGTAGGAGTGGAATGGCTAGACTGTATGGTAAGATTACGTTTAAATTTTAAGAAACTTCTGAACTGTTTTCCAAGGAGATTATAACATTCTACATTTCTACCAGCAGTGTATCAGAGTTACACTTGGTTGACATTCTTGCCAATACTTGGTATAGTCAATTTAATTTTTAGGCATTTTAGTGAATGTGTAGTGTTCTTCATTGCATTCATTTTACCTCATTAAGATTTTATTTGTATCCTCATAACTAATGATGTTAGACATTTTTAATGCATTTATCTGCTATCCATTAATTTTCTTTGGTGGTGTGTGTTGAGATAGACAATTATGTTATTTGTGAATGATCAGAGTTTAATTTATTCTTTTCCAGTCTTATGCCTTTTATTTCTTCTTCATGAATGATTGCATAGGCTAGAACTACCTACGCTGAATACAAGTTGCGACAGCAGATATCCTTGCCTTTTTTCCCAGTCTTAAGGGGAAAGCATTGAGTCCTTCATTAAGCAAGATGTTAGCTGAAGGTTTTTATGTTTTATGTTTGTTTGTTTTGTTTCTAGCAGCCCCTTATCAGGTTGAATAAAATTCCTTTGATTCAAAATGGTGGATAGTTTTTATCACAAATGGATGTTAAATATTGTCAAATGGTTTTTTTCTGCCATTATTGATATGATCATATGATTTTTCTCTTTTAATTTTAATATTGTGAAACATTTATTGCTTTTCATATGTTAAATCAACCTTACATCTTCTGATAACCTTTACTTGGTAATAATGTATTATCTTTTTCTATATTGTTGGATACTATAACATACTTATATGATAAAAAAACAAAATTTTATTTAAAATTTTTGCACTTATTTTCATGAGGGATATTGGGTTCTAGTTTTCTTTTCTTTTTTTTTTTTTAGTATCTTTGTTTTTGTCTCAGGATAATCCTGGTATCATAAAATGATTTGGAAAGTGTTTGATCTACTATTTTCTGGAAAAGTTTGTATATAATTTTTTTTTTTTTAACTTAAACTTTTGATAGAATTCAATAGTGGAACTGTTTAAGCCTGGAATAGTTTTTTGGAAGTTTTTGGTTTATTTATGTAACTACAAATTCAATATCTTTAGTAGCTAGGAATATTCAGTTTATATATTCCTTCTTAATAAGTTTTGGTAGTTGAAAAAGCTGATGGGAAAAAGCAAGCCTTGAACTGCAATATTGAAGGATTCTACGGGCAAAATATAACGATACAGGAAGAATCAAAAGAAGACAGAAGGAATACACAGTCACTGTACCAAAAAGAATTGGCTGATGTTCAACCATTTCAGGAGGCAGCATAAAATCAAGAACTGATGGTACTGAAGGAAGAGGTACAAGGTGCACTGAAGGCACTGGTGAAAAATGAAGCTCCAGGAACTGACGGAATACCAATTGAGATGTTTCAACAAATGGAAGCAATGCTGGAAGCGCACACTGATCTACACCAAGATATTTGAAAGACAGCTACCTGGCCAACTGACTGGAAGAGATCCATGTTTTTGCCCATCCCAAAGAAAGGTGATGCAATAGAATGTGAAAATTATGGAACAATATCATTACTATCACATGCAAGTAAAATTTTGCTGAAGATCATTCAAAAGTGGTTGCAGCAGGACATTGACAGGGAACTACCAGAAATTCAAACCAGATTCAGAAGAAGATGTGGAACCAGGGATATCATTGCTGATGTCAGGTGGATCATCGCTGAAAGCAGAGAATACCATAAAGATGTTTACCTGTGTTTTATTGACTATGCTAAGGCATTCAACTGTGTGGATCATAACAAATTATGGATAACATTGCGAAGAATGGAAATTCCAGAACATTTAATTGTGCTCATGAGAAACCTGTACTAAGACCAAGAGGCAGTCGTTTGAACAGAACAATTAATTGTGCTCATGCAGAACTTGTACATAGACAAAGAGGAAGTCATTCCAACAAAACAAGAAGATACTCCATGGTTTAAAATCAGAAAAGCTGTGTGTCAGGGTTGTATCCTTTCCCCATACTTATTCAATCTATATGCTGAGCAAATAACCCAAAAAGCTGGACTATGTGAAGAAGAACGCCACATCAGGAGGGAGGAAGGGTCATTAACAACCTGTGATATGCAGATGACACAACCTTGATTGCTGAAAGCGAAGAGGACTCGAAGAACTTACTGATGAAGATCAAAGACCACAGCCTTCAGAATGGATTACACCTCCACATAAAGAAAAGAGAAATCCTCATGACTAGACCAATAAGCAACATCCTAACAAATAAAAGATTGACAGTGTCAAGGATTTAATTTTACTTCATTCCACAATCAATGCCCATGGAAAAGCAGCAGTCAAAAAATCAAATGACAAATTACATTGAGCAAATCTGCTACAAGAGACCTCTTTAAAGTGGTAAAAAGCCAAGATGTCAAATTGAGGACTAATTAAGGTGCATCTGACCCAAGCCATGGTGTTTTCAATCACCTCATGAGCATGTGAAACCTGGACGAAGAACAAGAAGACTGAGGAAGAATTGATGCTTTTGAATTACAGTGTTGGTGAAGAAGATTGAATATACCATGAACTTCTAGAAGAATGAACAAATCTGTCTTGGAAGAAGTACAGCTAAAACACTCATTAGAAGTGAGAATAGTGAGACTTTGTCTTGCTTACTTTGGACGTGTTATCAGGAGAGACCAGTCCCTGAAGAAAGACATCATGCTTGGTAGAGTAGAAGGTCAGTGAAAAAGAGGAAGACCCTCAACAAGATGGATTGACACATTGGCTGCAACAGTGGACTCAAACCTAACAATGATTGTGAGGATGGTGCAGGGGTTGGCGGTGTTTTGTTCTGTTATACATAGGGTCGCTATGAGTTGAAACCAATTCGATGGCACCTAACAAGAACAACAACATCTTTCAAGGAACTGATTTATCACATCTAAATAGTTAACTTTATGGACATAGAGTTGATTGTAGTATTTTCTTCTGATTCTTTTAATGCCTGTGCCGTCTGTAGTGATGCTGTTTCTTCTATTCTCGATATGAGTGTCATGGATTGAATTGTGTCCCCCAAAAATGTCTGTCAGCTTGGCTAGGCCATGAATCCCAGTATTGTGTGATTGTCCACCATTTTTTCATCTGATGTGATTTTCCTGTGTTTTGTAAGTCCTATCTCTATGATATTGATGAGGTGGGATTAGGGACAGTTATGTTAATGAGGAAGGATTCAGTCTACAAGACTGAGTTGTGTTTTAAGCCAATCTCTTTTGAGATATAAAAGAGAGAAGCAAGCAGAGAGACATCCCCATGTCTCACACCACCAAGAAAGCAGTGCTGAGAGCAGAGCACGTCCTTTGGACCTGAGGTTCCTGCTTGGAGAAGCTCCTAGACAAGGGGAAAATTGATGACAAGGGCCTTCCCCCAGAGCTGAGAGAGAGAGAGAAAGCCTTCCCCTGGAACTGACAGCCTGAATTTGGACTTCTACCATAACCAACTGTGAGAGAATAAACTTCTGTTTATTAAAGCCATCCACTTGTGGTATTTATGTTATAGCAGCACTAGATAACTAAGACCATGGGTAATTTTAATCATCTATGTTTTTTCTTGATAGTCTGGGTAGAATTTTATCAATTTTACTAACCTTTCAAAAAAGCAGCTTTGGCTTCTTTATTTTCTTGTTTGTTTCTCTTTTGTAAATTTCACTGATTTCTGTTTTTATTGTTATCCTTTCATTCAGCCATCTTTCTTTGATTTTTTAATAGGTTCTTCTTCTCTAGATGTTTGTTTTGTTTTTAAGGTAGAAGATTACTTTACTGATTTCCCACTTATTTGTTCATTTATTAAAAATCTAATTTATCAATTAATTACTTATTCTCTATTTAATTTGTTAGTTTTATTCTGCCAGGTCTTCTCTCAGTTAAATGTTTGCGTATTATTGGGGTAGTTTTTGAACATCATTTTTATTGACTTATTCTTCCATTTATTGCAAGATGTGCAATTAACTTTGAAATGAATTTGCATTTATATGCAGACGTTTAGGATATTAGTAACATCAACTCAAGGAGCAGTCAGTGATAAGGAATATTGTTTTTCTTTTTTTGAAGTTAATATTAGTTTATTATGTAGGTTATAAGAGAAACTTTTACCCTAATAATTAAACGTTCTACTTGCCTACATGAATTTTACATACTTTTTACAGAAAAAAATGTATTATAATAAAACTAAACTCTACTGTAATGCACATGAATTAAGCCTGAGTTGAATGTGTTTACAAACAACTGGTGCAGTGGGAAAACCTTTGACTGATATCCTAGAACATCATTTAACATATCAGGACTTCAGAATTTTGTAGAGATTTGATTAAGCTATTTAAAAGTACTTTTCAGTTCTAACAATATGCCCTTATGAAAGTACTTATAATTTATTCAATTTATTATTTTAATTTTACTTTAATTGAGGGCAAGGTTGAAAATATGAACACTAAGATAACAAATTTGCTTCTTGCTTGACCAGTCTCATGCCATGTGGTCGGGTGTAAATAGTTTATCTTCTTCCTCCCACAAGTTTTACATACACACACTGCATAGCATGGCTTGCTTATAAGTCTTAAATAAATATTAAATGAATGTATTAACAGAAAACATGTTTAAGACAAGCAATAATAGTAATCGATAATGGTAAAAACAATATAAGCACTTAGTAGTTAGCACTACATTAATATATTACAGTAATTATTTTATTTAATCCCCATAATAAGCTTATACATAGATTCTATTTTACTGACATTATACAAACAAGAAAATTGTGTTTAGAGAGCTTAAGTAATTTGCCAAAACTAGTAAGTAGCAGAGCTAGGGTTCTTTAATACTGTAAGTTGTACAGATTTCTATTTTCTGTGACATCTATAAAATTGTAAAATTTGACTCTCCTTTTTCAGTTTTTCACTAGAGAATGTGTAAAAATAACTTAGATGATTTAGGACAGCATATTGCTAATCCACTGTTTTCTCAATACTGGCTTTTAAGACTAGACAAACTGAAGCTGTGCAATGCTCTTACAGTATTGTTTTCTTTTTTGTTTATTAAGGGGGATATTTATAGAATATGAAATATCAGGAGAATTTAAACATGTTGACCTGAGCAGCAATATTCTTAATCTGGTTGTGTGTTCAGAGAGAGTGAAATACATAAAAGAAAGATAAAACAGAAACACAGCAAAGCAGAAAAGTTAAAACTGACAGAGGCAGAAAGGGAGTGAAGTGGGGCAGAAAAGAAAAAGGCAGGAAATGGCAGCCCTCATCAAAGTTTTATGTTTTCCTTTCCTATTTCATTCTTTTAGCGCTGCACCTTTAGTAACTCAAATATATTACGCTATCTTCATTCAAATCACTCTGTAAGTTAAATCCATCCCTCCTACCTCTTCAGTTTTAGGGCTAACATTTTATCTAAGTATGGATGCAGACTATTGGAGGAGAGAGACAAAGGCAAAGAAAGGAAAAAAAAAAAAACCTTTACAAGAATGAGACAGGTCCACCTTTTACATTTTTCTTTTGATTGTTCAGTGTTGTGGATTGAATTGTGCCCCTCCAAAATGTGTATCAACTTAACTAGGCCATAATTCTCAGTATTGTGCGGTCGTCCACCATTTTGTAATTTGATGTTATTATCCTATGTGTTGTAAATCCTAACCTCTATGATGTTAATGAGGCAGGATTAGAGGTAGTTATGTTAACGAGGCAGGACTCAATCTACAGGATTAGGTTGTATTTTGAGTCAATCCCTTTTGAGATATAAAAGAGAGAATACAGCAGAGAGGAGAGGGACCTCATGCCATGAAGAAAGAAGTGCCAGCAGCAGAGTGCGTCCTTTGAACTCAGGATCCCTGTGCTGAAAAACTCCTAGATCCAAGGGAAGACCGATGACAAGGACCTTCCTCTAGAACTGACAGAAACAGAAAGCCTTTCCCTGGAGCTGGCGCCCTGAATTTGGACTTCTAGCCTCCTTAATGATGAGAGAATAAATTTCTGTTTGTTAAAGTCATCTACTTGTGGAATTTCTGCTACAGCAGCTCTAGATAACCAAGACAGACAGGTACAGAATATTTCTATCTACCACCTCACAGCCTGTCAACATGCTAATACTTCATAATTTATAAAAGAGCTTTCTTCCCCCCAAAACTCCATATGCTTTACAGATATCTCATTGATGCTCACAATATTCCTTCAAGGAACTTACAAAAACTAAAAAAACTAAATCTGCTGCCATTGAGTTGATTCCAACTCATAGCGACCCTATAAGACAAAGCAGAACTGCCCCATAGGGTTTCCAAGGCTGTAATCTTTATGGAAGCAGACTGCCACCTCTTTCTCCCACAAAGTGGCTGGTGAGTTAGAACCAATGACCTTTCAGTTAGCAGTCAAGTGCTTAACCACTGCACCACCAGGGCTCCTTTCAGGGAACTTAGGTGACAAGAATTATTATGTGTTTTACCGTGCGGGGGCGGGGTGGGGGGACTGAAGCAACTAGGATCCATTATCACCAGTGAGTTACAGGGACGTTGCTGCCACCTCCCTGACTGCAGAGGCTATGAAGAGAGATGAAAATGACTGGGTCCCAGCATTCAAGAGGTAAGGATTTCACTGGAAAGGAAAATGAGAAGACAGTAGCTACAAAATGCCTACTTAACATCTCCCCTTGACACTTAGTAGTAAACTCCAACTTAAGATGATGTCTGTTATGAATTGAATTGTGTCCCCCAGAAAATGTGTGTCAACTTGGCTAGTCCGTGATTCCCAGTATTGTGTGATTGTCCACCATTTTGTCACCTGATGTGATTTTCCTGTGTGTTGTAAATCCTGCCTCTATAATGTTAATGAGGTGGAATTGTGGCAGTTATGTTAATGAGGCAAGACTCAATCTACAAGATTAGGTTGTGTCTTAAGTCAATTTCTTTTGAGATATTAAAGAGACAAGTGAGCAGAGAGACATGGGGGACCTCATACCACCAAGAAACAAGAGCCAGGAGAATAGCACATCCTGCAATGAGAAGCTCCTCGACTGGGGAAGATTGATAACAAGGACATTCCCCCAGAACTGACGGAGACAGGAAGCCTTCCCTTGGAGCTGGCACCCTGAATTTGGACTTCTAGCCTACTAGACTGTGAGAGAATAAACTTCTGTTTGTTGAAGCCATCCACTTGTGGCATTTCTATTATAGCAGCTCTAGATAACTAGGACAGTGTCATGGTTTGAATTATGAACCCCCAAAAATGTGCATATCAGTTTGGTTGGGCCATGATTCCTGGTACTGTGTGATTTTCCTATATGTTGTAAAACCTACCTCTATGATGTTAATGAGAGAAGATGGGTGGCAGTTGTGTTAGTAAGGCAGGACCTGATCTACAAGACTGGATTGTGTCCTGAGGCAATCTCTTGAGATATAAAAGACAGAAGTGAGCAGTGAGACAGGGGGACCTCATACCATCAAGAAAGCAGTGCCAGGAGCAGAGGGCATCTTTGGACCAGGGTCCCTGTGCAGAGAAGCTCCTAGTCTGGGGGAACACTGAGGAGAAGAAGGCCTACAGAGAGAAATAGCCTTCCCCTGGAGCTGATGCCCTGAATTTGGACTTTTAGCCTACTTTGAGGAAATAAACTTCTCTTCGTTAAAATCATTCACTTGTGGTATTTCTGTTACAGCAGCACTAGATGACTAAGACAGTATCCAAAAGAAAATTCTTGATTTTATCCTCAAACCACTTCTCTTTCTAATATTCTCACCTCAATAATAGGATTATCGAGATAATTGATCAAGCCCTCATCTAGTGGTCATTCATTATTTTTCCTTTTTCCCCACTTCCCTCTTCTGTAAATCCTACTGGCTCTACCTCCAAGAATGATCCCAAACAGATACTTCTACCCCTACATTTGCTATCACTCTAGTTTAGTTGACCATCAACATTCTAACAGTCTGGTAATTAGACAAAATTGGAGCCTTACAAGATCTACTAGTCTAATATTGTTAGGATTATTGGCAGCATCATTTCTCCGACAACTACACGAGCCTCCCTTCTCTAATTCTTGCCTCTCTCTCCACCAGAATCCACTCTTATCAGGAATAGTTATATTTAAAAAAAAAAGTTGTAATTTTTACCAGTTATACGTGTAAAATGTTTAAAAAATCAAACAATTCCACCAGGCTCATTACAAAGAAGACACCCCAGTCCCTAGCCATTTCATGCTCCATGCTCCTTAGAGGTAATCACTTTCAACCCATTTGGTATTTACTTCAAGATTATATATTATTGTATATATTTATGTGTGTGTGTGTGTGTGTGTGTGTGTGTGTGTGTGTGTGTGTGTTTATATACCAAAAAACAAAAAACAAAAACAAATAAACCCGTAGCCATCTAGTTGATTCCAACTCATAGCAACCCTATAGGACAGAGTAGAACTTCCCCATAGGGTTTCCAAGGAGTGGCTGGTGGATTTGAACTGCCAGTCTTCTGGTTAGCAGACAACCACCTTAACCATTGTGTCAACAGATCTCCATACATATATACACACACACACACACACTCTCACACGCACAGAGTTTGTAAAACATGCTATATCTATATACTTCATTTCTTCACTGTTAGGAATTATCCATTCTCTTCCCTCTATGGAAGATGAGGATATGGCTTTCTTTTTACCATCACCCTCCAGAAACCACACTCTCACTTCCTATATCTGTATCTTTCCAACATATTTTTGTATTTTGATTATGTAAATATGCAGCATCAACATTATTATGACTGTGTAAATGCTACTTACAGCTGAGCCATGCATGCTTAGTTATCCCAGATATTTATATAATAAATTTAGACCCAACTCTTCCCCAGCTGTGTGCCTCTCCCTTAAATACATTCAAATACATTACATACTCTCTTGATTTTTATCTCCTTGAAGAAATTTCTACCAAAGTCTCTTCACCTATTCCATCTGGACTGGTTTAATTTTATGCCTAATACACAGCTATCATCCTTGAATTCTCCTTCATCATCATCCTGAAGATTATCTTTGCCTCTCTTTAGTATATGTGCTCTGTTTCATGGACACTATGTTTTCCTCTTTATTTATGCCTCATTTTTGTGGAGTACATCCTTTAGTAGCTTCCTGAAAATGAGAGAATGAGAGGTACAATTTTTGACATCTCTCACACCTGAAAATGTCTTCTGTCCTTAAGTAATATTTTAGCTGCATATAATAGTTTAGATTCTAGATTGCGAAGTATTTTCACTCAGAATTTGAAAGACATTTCTCCATTGTCTTCTTGCTTCTAATATTGCTGTTAAAAAGTCTGAAGCAATTGTAATTCTGATAATTTGGTAAAACTTTTTTTTTTTTAAATTCTGGAAGCTTTGTTTGAAATGTTCTGAAATTTTACAATAGTGCACCTTGACATGGATCTTTTTCATCTATTTTGCTGATTACTTGGTACATCTTTTCAATCTGGCAATTTATAACTTTCAGTTCTGAGAAATTCATTTCTTTGGGAGTATCTCCCCGCCCATTTTATCTGTTTTTGTTTCTGGAGTTCCTATTATTTGGAGGGTGGCCTTACGAAACAGTTCCCTGATTTTCTTTTCTTTCGTCTCTTATTTTCTATCTTTGTCTTTTTGCTCTACCTCTGGTAACTTTCCTCAACTTTATCATCCAACCCATTTCTTTGGCTTTCTAGTCCAGATATGATATTTTAATGTTACAAGATCTCTGTTTTACTCACTTTATGTGATCCTATTCTTGGGTTTCGGTACATTATTTCCTATTTTCTACCTCACCCCACATTCCTACTATTCAGGGAGATTCTAGTTTACTTTTGAGCAAATATTCTACAATAAAAAGTTTGGTTTTTTTTTTTCCTCCCTGCATAGTCTCAGTTTGCACCAATCCATCATTTTTAACTGTAAGTCCTCCAGTGGTCATCTTAAAATCACAAATTATACGTTTCCCCCTTGTAAAGCCCTCCAATATTATCCTATTGCACGTATAATAAAACCTAAGTTTTTTCAAATGATATTTTAGGAAGCCCTAAATGATTTGGCCCTTGACTACTTCTCCACATTCACCTCATCTCATCATCACAGCTAACAGACACTCAAGTATCTGTTGGATTAATAACTGAGGCAAGATGCAAATACAAATTTATGTAACCTTAAATTCATGGCTTTTCCATTCACATTTCTCTTCTAATATAGGGCTTTCAATCTCTCTCTCACTCCAATTCTTTCTACCTACTTCTGCATGTTAATCTTCTTGAATTGTGGCCTGATCACGTCCTCTTGCTCTAAAACCATTTCAGCCGTGCAGTGATAAACAAAGGAAGAATAAATGTCTCAGTCTGGTTGTTATTCACGACTCTCCTAAATATTAACCTATCTCCCCAGTCTTGCCCAGAAAAGTGGTTATAACCTCATCTGCTGATGATTCAATCAGTGAATTAGAATAGATAACTGAGCTACCTCCATTGGAGACTATGGAAGATATTCTCTTATTGAAAAAAAAAATTGCTTGTTTTTTTGTGTTAGGATGCAGAATGTGTGCTCCTTGCAAAATTTTTATTGTAGAATATTTGCTCAAAAGTAAACTAGAATCTCCCTGAATAGTAGGAATGTGGGGTGAGGTAGAGGATGGGGGCAATGGAAGTGTAGGGAAGTTTTAAGCTGAGTTTAGAAATGAAAGTTCAGGAGGAGACAGCAGGGCCATCGGATATGAACATACAGATCATACAGGTATAATCTAGAGATAAATGGAGCTAAGGATTGATAGATATACTTGTCTTATTTTAGTGGCAAGCAGGAGGAAAACAAATGAACAGACATAAGGATGCACTTTGGCTACCCAACTTTTTGCCTAGTCCTAGATAGTTCTTGAATCCATCCTGAAGAATCTCCTTCCCTAGTGCTACCATCCTTATTGAGGGCACCATTCTGTCTTATGTAGGCCTCTGAAATACCCTCTTCATTGATCTGTACACATCCATTTTTGTCTAACTCTAATCCATTCTTTACACAGCAGCTAGAGTGATTTTAAAATCCAGATCTGATCTTGCCAATCTTCCGTTTAAATCCTTGGAATAAACACAAAATCTTTAGCTTAGACTAGGAGGCCCTGCATCTTCCAGCCCAGGACTAAAAGCTATGCTCTTTTTAGGTACTGCTCTTCTCCCTTGTGCTTCCCAGTCTGCTGATTCCTGTTCACCTTTCAGAAAACACCTTAAATGTCACTTTCCTAGGAAAACTTTCTCTGCCCTAAAAATTAGGTTAAGCACTAATCTGACTTCCCAAGGTAACTTGTACTTCTCCTTGGTAGTACACATCACTCATGTAAATTTTTTTCTTTAATCTTTTCCATCTTCTCGATTGTAAAGATACATGAAGGCTTAGCCTCATACCTGGCATATAACATATGTTTAATAATCATCATAGGAGCCCTGGTGATGCAACGGTTAAGCACTCAGCTGCTAAATGAAACGTCAGTGGCTCAAACCCACCAGTCAGTTCACAAGAGAAAAGACCTGGCAATCTATTCCAGTAAAGATTTCAGCCTAGGTAACTCTATGGGAGAGTTCTACTCTGTCCTATAGGATTGCTATGAGTCGAAATCGACTTGACAGCACACAACAACAATAATCATCATTACTACAATGAAAACAATAGGTATTTCTTAAATGATTAGTATGTGCCAAATGCTAAATGTTTTACTAGTCTTAGTTTATTTATCCCTATTTTAGAGTTGAGCAAACTGAGGCAAAGAGTGATTACAGGAAAGCTTCAAAGCCCATGAGGAAGTTAAGAGCACTGATTCTGGCATCAGACTGCCGAGTTTAAATCTCAACTCCACTGCTAGCTGTGAAATATTAGGCAAGTGATGGGTAAAAACAATACTTCATAGGATTGTCAGGAGGATCAATTGAGTTAAGACATGTACAAGATTAAGAACAGCATATGACACTTTAAGTGCCACCCAAGTTAGCTGTTATCATTACCATATTATAATAAAAACTATGCTCTGGCTACCTTGAAAATATTTTTTTAAACTGATATAGAAATGAGAGTGGAGAATAAAAAGAGTTATTCATCACCCAAAATAGTCAACATATTTTTTTCTGGCTATATGGTTCAAATACTTCATGGTATGACCTCTAATTTTCAAATGCTGATATTTTACACATATCAGTCCCAGGTAGCTTGAGCAGCCCCTACTTGGGAATAGAATGGAAGTCCTGTTTCAGATATACATGTTGTAGCAATTAGCTATGGGACTTGGGCATGTGTATTACCATACTAGTGGAACCATGAGCCATTCTGCAAGAAATTTGAGCTCTCCTAAATGAATTGAGTATTTCACAGCATCTGGAGTCAATACCATAAACAAAGCAGTGTTCATCAGTGCTAAAGTGAGAGGCAATATAATTTAGTGTTTTAGCATCCCATGGGTGTGAGGCATTTCCTTCCTAACATACTCCACATTTTTCAGATTGTCAGCATTTTAATAGGACTTTTTTAAGGATCTTATCTATAAAATCATATTCCTGATTTTTTTTCTCCAAAATTATTTCCCTTGGAAAAGAAAACTTCCTTTTATTATTCTACATCTTAATCTGATAAGATTGAGAATGAAAAGACATTAATGGCATGGTGAATTTTCCCCACATAAACTATAATATACGTCTGTTTGGGCAGCTCCATGCTATTTGCAGTTGTGAAAATATAATAGCAGAGCTTGGCATACCCTTCAGGGTACCTGGAGACCACACTGGTTTTGGAATACCTGATAAGTGGAAAACAGCCCTTCTTTGGCACCTGAAGAGAGTTTATTATCTGCTCCATTAGTACCATGTCCACTCAAAGGGAAACTACTTCCAAGGGCCTTTTAGAGTTGCTCTTTAATTTCTTTTACCTCGGTGTATTATTATTTTCCTATTTTGAGAACTGTTCACTTGAGACTTACAAGCTGCTTAGGTGAAACTAGGTAGCTACAGCTAAGTTATCTGGCCAGAGCCAAATTACAAGAGGTTGAACATTCCAATGGGACAGTGTGGGTCCAGACTAAAAGTAACAAACGAAACCCATCGCCCCCATTGCCGTTGAATCGATTCTGACTCATAGCAACCCTACTGGGCAGAGTAAAACTGCCCCATGGAGTTTCCAAGGAGTGCCTGGTGGATTCAAACTGCCATCCTTTTGGTTAGCAGCTGTAGCTCTTAACCACTATGCCACCAGGGTTTCCAATGGATCCAGACTAGATATTGCTTATTAATTAATTGATTGAAAAAGAAAGTGACTGATTCTAAGGTACTAGCATTTATTCTGTGTAAAACTTTTCAGTGACAAGTTAGCTATAGGTAAAACAATTTGGATTCTTGAAAGTTGTAAGAATCAGTACAGAAAAATACAGAGCAGGGGATTCTGGGAAAATGGCAATCTTACGTGGTTCTACTTCTCTTCACTAATAATTCCAATCTTTTCTTGCCTGAATCTAATAGGGGCTGGGACATTAAGAGATGCCTTGGTTCTGTGGAAGTCTAGCCGAGACCAGGTGTAAAGTCCCTAAGATAGAACCTTAAAGCCATGGATGCTAGGATGAACTAGATGTTACGAGATCTGTGCATGTCCAGGGGATATTTGAGATTGCTGTTGTGGTTGCCTGCCTTCCAGTCGATTCCAACTCATAGAGACTCTATAGGACAGAGTAGAACTGCCCCAGAGGGTTTCTGAGGCTGTAATCTTTATGGGAAAGGTACCGTGGTAGCGGGATAGAACGGTGGTTAAAGCACTCTGCTTGATTACTTGATTGCACAGTCTTCCAGTCTTTCTGTCTTATACTTGGACCACAGCATTAGAACTTAAAATCCAAGAATTTAATATCTTCACTCTGTTTATACAGTGATCACCTTCCTTAATACACTGGGTTACTCATGTCTAACAGCTGAAATGGGGGAGGGGCAAGGGGCAAAAATGGAATGTGAAACACACACACACACACACACCATGTAATCCTAGAACAATTTACATTGTTATCTAGCCACGTTCTACCTTCTATCATAAATCTTTGCATCTAGAAAAAGAAATTGTACTTTAGGCACAAATGACCTCCTCCCCAGTTCATCCCTTCAAATAAAGTAAGGACAGTGTCACTCCCGAAAATCCATTGTTCCAGAAAAACAATTTCCATACCTAAACTAATGTGTGGCAGTATGGGTGTTACATCTTCCTAGCTGCCCATAGCCATATGAATCAACCTGGATGCTGGGTGAAGGGTGTGCTTCCCTCCAAGAATGTCATTCCAGTGGTTGATAAAAAAGCAATATGATTTGCCCTTTGGAAAAGACAAGTCTATGTTATAATGAGCTATGTTGTGATTAGATAGATCTATGCCCTATGTAATATATGTTGTTGTTAATTGCTGTCGAATCAGCACTGACTCATAGCAGCCCCATGTGCAACAGAATGAAACGCCATTGGGTCCTGCGTCATTTTCACAATCATCGGTTTGCTCCGGTCTATTCTTGCAGTCACTGTGTATTTTGAGTGCCTTCCAACCTAGGGGGCTCATCTTCCAACACTATACTGGACAACAGTCTTTTGTGATCCATAGGGATTTCATTGCCTACTTTTCAGAGGTACACCAGGCTTTCTTCCTAGTCTGCTTTAGCCTAGGAGTGGCTTTGAAACCTATCCATGATGTGTGATGCTGTTGGCATTTGACATACTGGTGGCATAATTTCCTGCATCGCAGCAGCATGCAAGCCACCATAGTACAACAAACTGATAGACAGGTGGTGTATGTAATATATACCTGGAGCTTTTCATTTGAAAAATCAAGCGTATTTTAAATAAAAGTTGATAAACTTACTGTCATAAAATAGTCACGGTGATGGCATTTAGAAAGTGAGAAAACATAAAGTAGGAAAATTAACTGACTTGTCTAAAAAATAGCAATGAAAGTAAGACTTCAAAACCCGTGACTAATAATACCTCAGAAACATTTGTGTGAAATCATTTAGCTATTCTTGGGTGTACAAGATGGAGAAACTCCAAAGTAAGTATGCATAGAGGCCATGTTCAATATGAAGTAAATGAAAAAAGGCAATAATGTTTCTTCTTTCTTTTCATTCTTTCTTTTTCAGTTTGTGAAATGCCTAGAGTAAAGAAACATGTGTAATTTGATATGAATAGATTCAAATAGATATTGGTACAAACATTGTGAACTTTCACAATTCTGTTATTTCTCTATTATATTGTCATTTTTAGCTAGCATTAAACTAGTCAACAATATATTACATAAATGCCTAGTCACAAAATGTCGTGATGACTTCTTCAAAAATTTGGTTAATTTTTGATGAGCCAGTATATTTATAAAACAATATGGTCCTGTTTTAATAGAGGCATTGTATGAAATAAAGGTGACTTAAATAAAATCAAGTAAATTTGTAACCATTTACTAAATGGGACTCAATTGTTATTTACGTAGCTAATTTTACTTCCTTTATATAGAATTCTGGTCATAAACTTCTACCCTTTTGTAACTTTCAAAAGAACATAAAACCAAGTAAAACTAAGCAAGCAGATCTATAGTATTCATCTACCAGGCCCTGTCAATAGACTATGCACATTTTGAGGCTCATAATAACTTATGGTTGATCAATTCCTGCCTTTATCCTAGGCTTGGGACTATCATGAAGATAAATGTTATAAATGATTCTGGAGATCCAGCATACTGCATTTCTAGCTCAGACAAGAAAGCATGTAGCACACTGTCTGTTTTCTTTCTGAAATCTCTATTTAGATGGCGAATGCTAAACTTACAAAAAAACCCTTGCCATCGAATCAATTCCAACTCATAGTGACCCTATAGGACACAGTAGAACTGCCCCATAGGGTTTCCAAGGAGCAGCTGGGGGATTCAAACTGCCAACCTTTTGGTTAGGAGCCAAATGCTTAACCACCGATCCAATGTTGATTCAAGAATCATAAAATTAAGAGAGTAATAATATTTTGAAAGTTTTCATGTGTAGAGTAACCAAAAACCCTTTGCCTTCGAGTCGATTTCAACTTGGGACTTTTACTTCTCAGTTTCAACTGAAAACCCAAAAGCCGAGAACAATACAACAGATGCCAGGTACACCACATTCTATAGCAGGGGTCAGCAAACTTTTTCTGAAAGGGCCAGGTAGAAAATATTTTAGGCTTTACTGTCCAAAAGTTCTCTGTCTCAACTATTCAACTCTGTCATAGTATCACTAAAGCAACTATAAATCCAAAACCAAACCCGTTGCTGTTGAGCTGATTCTGACTCATGGTGACCCTATAGGACAGAGTAGAATTGCCCCATATGGTTTCCAAGGAGTGGTTAGTGGATTCGAACTGCTGACCTTTTGCTTATCAGCTGGAACACTTAACAACTGTGCTACCAGGGCTCCAAAAGAGCTATAGATAATAAATATATAAATCTATAAAGATGGCTGTGTTCCAATAAAACTATATTTATGGACACTGAAATTTGAACTTCATATAATTTTCATGTTTCTTAAAATATTATTCCTTTTTTGATGTTTTTCAATTATTTAAAAATGTAAAAATCATTCTTAGATCACAGGTCATAGAAAAATAGACAGCAAGCTAGATTTGGCTCATAAACCACAGTTTGCCATCCCCTATTCTATAGTGAGGTATTAGACCACCTCTATAGGACGTGCTAACAATTATAAAACAAATTTTACCAGAATTTGTGATCATCCACTTCCATAATATATATGCAAAAGAAGTTGGACAAGCTGAAAAATAGATATTCTTTGAAGAGAATTGTTGGAGCGCTGTGGCATTTCCTAGAGCTTTATCCCTACCTTAAAGCAGGAAAAAGTTTGAAAAGTTAGAGACTGTGCCACACAGGGACTCCTATTTCACTGGTAACCAAAAAAAAAAAAAAAATTCAAACCCATTGAGGTCCCGTCGATTCTGAAATCCTAATGAAACCAATTTTGATTCTAAAAGGAACCAGAGAACTTTTATCTAAGAGTGGCCATAAAAACTTTGTGATGTACCTGATTTCACCTAAGAGGGATAAGGAATTATTTAACATAGAAAAGTTTATCCCTTTAACGTAAGGGTTGGTTTCAACAAACAGTGGCAGGAAACAATACAGTTTGTTTCTTTTTATACCCTATCAGTTCTATCTTGTTCAATAAAAGAGTCAGGGTAGTCATTGACAACTTTCTTATAATAAAATAATGTTTTTTCATTGACACTTTTATAATCCCCCAGAATTGGCATGGAAATGGTTGAATTTCATGAAAGCCAAGAAAAAAAAAATTAAATTATGTACAGAGTCCTATACCTCAACTGCACTTTGGTTTCATATTGACATAATATGTTCCCCTTGTACACACTGATTATTTCAAAAGCAATTTCAATATTCTCTAAGTAAAAGTGATAAAAGAATCTAATGAATTTCTCAAAAGCAGCCTATTTTTTAAAGGTGACTGTAATATCATCAAATATTTATTGTTCTGAACTTTACAGGTAGAATTGAATCATTCCTCACTTAGCATTACTTATAGAAGAAAATATGTAGTATTTCCAAGGTATGCTTTGGACAATGTTTTCAAGGCTCTACATTTATAGTAAAATATACATTTGACATTGACTTGCAAATGCCGTAATTGTAGTGGCATCCACATTTTTTTATATTTTGAGAAGTTGTATAAGTGCAGACTTTCTTATCATTTCTAAGAGAGCAAGGATTTGTATCAGGGTCATTTCACAACTTCCCTTTGAAGGAAAAAGAAGCTGGACATAACAATCTATGTTTCCAAATAGGATTTATTTTACTAGTGCTAAAAATAATAAAAATTTACTGAAATTTAAACATTAGGTTTATTCTGAGCAGTTATTGTATATGTATATAGGGAGGCCATTTTGATTCCAGAAAAAGTAAATGGCTAGAAGCTAGGTACAATGGGGCTTATAAAGAGAAAACCCATTGCTGTTGAGTTGATTCTAACTCATAGTGACCTTACATAGACAGAGTAGAAGTGCCCTATAGGGTTTCCAAGGAGTGGCTGGTGGATTTCAACGGCTAACCTTTCGGTTAGCCGCTGTAGCTCTTAACCACTGCACCACCAGGGCTCCTTATAAAGAAAAGAGGAGGGAGAAACATAGAAGATCAACCATTGGCTAATTTTAACGTGATTGATTGTACCCTGCTCTTCCCCTATCAGATCAACTGATACCAGTTCACAAGATAGTCTCTGTCCCTCCACCCAGCCAAAACTTTTGAGATTCAAATTTAATAAGCCTGCCTTAAAACAGGAAAGAAAGGATTTTCAACTTTAGGTAAAAGAAAAGCAGCTAGCAGAGTGATTTTCCTATTCCACACTAGTTATCCTAGGTCAAATATAATGTACACTTTCTATACCTAGGGTGAGCATAAAATTCATTCTCCAAACCAGAGTGAAAGGAGGACACTATTAACTATTACACTAGAGTCAATGTGTGTAAACTGGAACTGAGCTGGGACTAACTGAATGTGCGGTCACCTTGACTATAACTGACAGACAAAAGCTTCTGTTGAGTAGGAAAATTAATAACAGACATCTTACTTTGATTTTAAGGTTTTTCTTATCCAGAAAACCAAATATTAACCATAAAAAGCCTGACCTAAGCTGCAAAAGCCTGCCCAAAACTGCTTTATAGCACTGTAAGTTTGTTTTTTTCTGCTAGAAAAGAATAGTTGTCAAGCCATTACCTCCTAATTTAAATCTCAAAAAACCTTATGGTTGCAGGTGGGTGGAGGGCCAAATTATTGGCAGCCAGGCCAGAAGTGACCTGTTATCAGTTGATCTCAGTGAAGGGGGAAGGCAGAGTTCAATAAATCACTTTAAGATTAGCCAATGGTTGTTGACCTCCTATATTTCTCCCTCTTCATCTCTTTATAAGCTTCATTGTACCTAGCTTCTTGGAGCCATTCGCTTTTTCTGGAATCAAAATGGCCTCCCTATATACATATAGAATAACCAGGGCTTTGAACTGGTTCAGTCTGGTTTGACCTCCTGCTGAGAATTTGCATTTCTAACAAGTTCCCAGGAAGTTTTACATAAGAATCACCTGTATAATTTCCTGAGCACTTATTAGAAATGCAAATTCTCAACAGGGTGTCAAACCTGAACAAACAGGTTCAAAACCCTGAGAATAACTGCTCAGAACAAATCTTACGTTCAAATTTTCGTGAGCTTTGGTTATTTTTTTTTAACACTTCCAAAATGCCTTTTAAACAACTCACAATCTGTCAATCATGCAGTCATAAAAAAGTATCTTCATAGCTTAGCAAAGGAACTATATTCATTATACAATGTGTTTCCCCATTTAGCATTATGGAATCTGGAAGTATTTTCCTTATACTCAAACTCATCATAGGCAAAATATTTCACCTTGACAAACTCTATTTTGTGTTGGTTCTCCTTCCTGACTTTCAAACTCAGAGCTCCAAACAAATAGCAAGAACCTCATGATGTGGGTTACTGCTGTTTTTTTTTCATTTCTATAATGGATGTCGGTACATATCAAGGAGATGGGCGGGAAAGTATGTACTTTAGGGGAAGGTAGGGGAGCTGTGCAGCTTTTGCAGTCTTTTGATTTTACTAGATGACTTGGGATTTGAGAAATGAAACATTTCAAAGATTAAAAGGACTTGGGAAAATGATTTAATAATCATTACAATAATTTCTACAGCCTACTTCACAGCAAGATGTAGGTCTCATTAAATTCAGCCACAGATGAATAAGCTGGGAAGATGTGGCTGAGCACCAGAACAAAGATGACTTGCTAAAGCTAGAAGCAAACAGAAAATATGCACTTTTCATCAGTACCAGTGAGTAAAGACACTGAGAGAAATTCCTTGCATTGAAATTGTGTCTAATTATTTAATGGATATGTTAGAGGGCAATCTTACCAATTTGTTGATATACAAGATTTTCCCATTTCCTTCCTTGTTGAAGGCCTTTCTTTATTACTTGTGAACTTTTCAAATTGCAGCAAAGGCTCAAAGCAGCTTGCACTCAACAGGAAATCACCCTTCCAGACAGGCTCCTAGAATTGATCTACATCGCACATGCAAAACTCAGGATCCGTTAAACTGGGTGATTGGGAGCTCCAGGCCTTTGCAAACCCGTTGCTAATTAGCATCTCACTCTGAGGCTGTTCCTCCACACCAAAGGGCTCCTTACTTCTTTTGTGTTTTTTTCTCCTTATCACTTTCCTAACCTTAATCCTAAATGAGAAAAAATGCTTGGGTAAGGGTCCCTAGCATCACACCCCATTCTTTTTATCATTTCCTTTTTCCGTTTGCCATGATGGCTCTTCCAACCCTTCATTAACCTACTCAAGCCCACCCAATCAACAAACACTCTTTTGTACTTTGTGAAGAAATTGAGGCCCTGACTTCCTCAAGTTCTTCCTCCTGTAACTATTTAAGTCACCGTGTCTTCACTTACCTGTATTTCCTTCTTATCAGTGCCTTTTACACTTCAGGGTCAATTGCTTCTTCTCTGCAGAGAATCCATACCCTCCAAGACTCACACTTGATTATTTCTTTCATCTCCTATAATTTTATCTTTTCTCTCTCTGCTGCCTCCTTTATCTCCAATCCCCACAATTTGTCAACATGTGCAACCCTTTCCCATCAAATAAATAAAGCAAAACCTTGAGCAAAGAAACAAAATCTCTCTTTGAGTCTGTTAACTTTCTAATTCTCTTTGTCTCTGTCTACGCCAAATGCTTTGAAAGAATAATCTAAAATAGAGAACAAAAATAAAAATAAAACTCTTACATTTTCCTACCCAGTTTTCAGTCCCTGAAATCATATTTCTACTTTCCCTTCTGTCCTAAATTTTATCTTGTTGAAGTCTCTAATTACTTTTCATTCATTCATTTATTCATTGCTCAATCCATTGAATATTCTACTCTTCATCTTATTTGACTTCATAATATGCTTCAGTGTCAAACACTTCTTGAAACTCACTTTCTTTGGCCTCTAGAACTGTATTCTCTAGTAATCATTTTTCCAACTCAGTGGCTCTGGCTCTGTTCCCTTCAGGGCCTTCTTCCTCTTTTCATTCCTAAAACATTAGTGTTTCTTAGAATGCAACACAGAATTCTGAGGAACATTCTCTTGTACCCACTGTGCACGGCTTCAATTTCCTCCTATATTCTGGTAATCCCAAACCTATATACCCAACTAGGCCTTCTTTTTAGATACTCTGTTTGCCTCTACCAAGATGTAGTATCCCAGATACCTTAAACTCAACATATAACTTAACTCACCCATCTGTTCCCACACCCCACAAAACCTTTATTCACTATTTCGGGACTGTTATAACCAGTGGCCCAGTCTCTGAAGTTAGAGACCTAGGAGTCATTCTGTATAATCTATTTTAACTCTCACCTTCCACATATGTAAAGAGATTTTATCTCCTAAACATTTCTCAGTTACTTCCCATGATCCCACCCCACTTATTACTGCCTTAGTTTGGGCTTGATATCCGTAACTCCTAGCTCACTCTTATCCTACCCAGCATTTTAACCGATAGAAGGAAAGGAAAAGAGAAAGAATCAAATACCTGACACTTTAATATCAGCCAGATATAGTGCTAGCCAACATTGGCTAGTCAGTGTCCAGACATTAAACCAGTTGCCATTGAGTCGATTCTGATACCCGATGTATGTCACAGAAGAACTGTGTGCTCCACAGGGTTTTCAACGGATGATATTTTGAAAGTAGATCATGAGGCCTTTCTTCCAATGCCTCTTTGGGTGGACTGAACCACTTACCTTTTGGTTAGCAGCCCAGCACATTAATCATTTACACCATCCAGGAACCCTGTCTGAAATTACACTCTATCGTATCTGTCATGGCTCTTTTGGCTTGAGAAAGGGAGAGGATAGTTCTCCCCTCTCTTCACTACCTTACCGGTAGACAGGAGATTGACCAAACCAGCTTTTTCTTTGCCTTCGGTTAGAATCCAGTACATCTACCCTGTCTTGGCGTTTGCTATCCACTTAATACTAATGCTAGTTTCACCTATTCCATCTAGGCAAGCTCTAGGGATGACAACATAACTTAAAAATACATCCTGAGCTGAGTTCCCTATAGGGAGTTTTAGAGTCTTCTAGGATTGATTTACAATTGAGACCAAGCCTTTATTTCACTTTTTTATGAATTATTAAGATGACAAGAAACCAGGACATGGCAGAATAAAAGGAATACTAACAATCACAATCATGAGATAAAGACTCAGGAAAAGGAAAAATGCTTTCGGGGGGTGGGGAGCATGAGGACTATTTCAAGAGGGAGATGAAAATAATACCCTTTCTGATATTTTTGCAAAAGTAATTCAAAACATCTCAAACAACTCTAAGAGGCAGGGGCTGCAGTTTCGGCATTAGCGCTCTCACCCACTAGCTGACTTACTACTGTGCTGAACATTCGGTTAGGGGAGATCTGCTCCCGTAGGAAATCCAGCTGCCCTAAACTATTATGAACAGACTGAAGTATTACTAACAGACAAAGAAGTGCTTCAAAGAAACTATTGCAAATGTAAGAATCTGGTAATGGAGACTCCTTGAAATGCCCTTGAATTTATATTTCTCAGCACAGCTGGGAAGCTGATTAGGTAAAGTCCTTAGAAATCTTCCCTAAGACCTAGAGGTCATAAATCAGATGTCATCTTGCTGGGGCAAGAGGGTAATATGTTCAAGTTAAATATGTTAAAGTAATACGTTAAAACTGATGCCTGCAAAGGTTGTTGTTGCTGTGTGCCATCGAGTCGATTCCAACTCATAGCAACCTTTTGTAACAGAGTAGAGCTGCCCCATAGGGTTTCCTATGCTGTAATCTTTACTGAAGCAGATCACCAGGTCTTTTCTCAAGCAGAGCAGCTGGTGGGTTCAACCACCAACCTTCTGATAGCAGCCTAGCACTTAACTATTGTGCCACCAGAGCTCCTTAATATGTTAAAGTTAAATATGTTAAAGTGATATTGTTATAGCTGATGTCTGCATATAGTGTGCAGAAATGAGTATTTGAACTTAACCTGAGAGTTTACACTGTTAAAGTCAAGCTCAGGAGGAGGTATTGTCCTTACAGTCCAAAGGAAAAGGCACTCAGAAGTCTGCAAACCAGAACTTTACCTATATAATTATGTGCAAATGAAAAAAAGCTCTCCATATCTTAGTTTTCATTAAAGTAAATAATAAAACTACAAAGCAAGCATTAAGTTGAGAATTTGTTGCAAGACACTATGTCATGATGGTTAACATATTATCACTACCTTATACGTAATAAAACTGAGAGTCTGAGAATTTAAAGAACTTGATTAGCATCAGACAGCTGCTAATACACTGATCCCCTTGGATGATGGTAACAGCTCTTCATATAACCTCCAAGATATAGTATAAGGGAAACAAAAAGAAACTTTATACATGGAGATGCCAGCTACCATGTGTATTCTGATCTATATTTGTGAATATCTTCATTGATGAGCATTTCTTAGTCTTTAGAGGAAAAGTTATATGTACCAAGGCAAATCCTATCCACAGATTATTTTTTACTTGAATTTTTTTAATTAAAATGTAAATGTTGGGAAATTTCATGTAAAACTTCAGAGTATTGGCTTCTTTCGAAAAATTGAAAGGTCTGGTGACTCAGGGCTGTCATTCCTACATGAAAATTCTCTCTTAGAGCTAAATAGCGGCTATACCATTAATGGGGCACAAGGTCTCAGCCTGAGCCTCTATACTTCATCTCACCTGCCCAGTCTCTGTAGGATTGGAGTTCTCGCTCCTTATTCACCGTCTTTGACTGTCAGCTCTCTTAAGTACTTCATGAACTCTTTAATTACATTCAGTGTTGCAACCGTTTTTGGCTACAGGTGTTTTTATGTTTGGGGGGAAAAAGGCATGATAAAGCAATAGAAATAGAACAGAAATAGTCATCTATTCCTAACTTCCCTAATTTCACAGGGAATATTTATTCAGGGAGTAGCTGGGCAAGAGATGAAGTGGAAATACCACTAAGATCTAATGTGAAAATTTCACTAATTCTATTAACTGACTGCTGAATGGTAAGACATACCACATTAACGCAGATACGTCTCCCAAGTGCATTATCTCTGAATCCCAGTCGAGGGTGCAGTGCACGGGTGTTTCACTGGCCGTCTGGGTTAGCAGACCTAAGTCTCCACTGTTCTAAAAGAGAAAAACCACTCAGATCTTTCAGCATTCTTCCCATCCCCCCAAAATAATCCTCCAGTGGGCTGGAGTTAGGAGTGATGCGCCAATTTTCAAGTGAAATGTTTCTGAAAACATAGTCGTGAGTTTCAACTTTGTTGGGAGCAACCGGAGAAACAATAGAGAAGAACTTTTATTACTATTTAAGTTTTTGCCTGTATGTGGTTTTTCATTTGTTTGGTTACACAAATTTAGAGCTAAAATGGCAAATTAAATTAGGGAATTAGAAAAGTAAACAGATTTTTAAAAGGCATTTTATAGCAAAGATACTTACTTTATAATCATGCAGAAAAAAAGACATCCTAAACAGTGGCATTTATCTAATGCTAGATACAGATATTATTAAAAAAACTTTCATATCATCTTGGGATTTAAATGTTCCACTTAGTAACAAATGAAAGGATCACTGACATCAGCTAGCAACCCAATTTCCTTTTATCTTCCACAGCATTTGTCATGGTGAAATACAAAAGTTAGTTTAATGATCATAGAAAGGGAAAAACCATCAGAACGTCTATTCATGAGGGTTAAACGAATTTTTAGATAACTATATGCATTTGCTTTTCAAAACTGTTAACCATGTTATATCTATTAGTAAGAGAAAATATTGAATTATATACATATTTATAGTCATACATTATTTTTAAGTAGGTCATGTTCAAGCTTAATATTTGTACTCATTGACAATTCCAGTAAGGTGAATGCTAGAAAATTATTTAAAGTAATGGATAATTTTAAACAAAATAAATAAAAACCCTATTTCTTGAATTAACTAATTTTTGCTTCTAATTTATCATTTTAGATAAAATATCTTTATGTTTAATACCTAACCTCAAATACACACACATCAGGACGGCAATCAGAGTTCCCAAGGTGCTACCGAAACAACCACCCAACAAGCAGGCACAGAACCACCCTGACTCACCCGATAGGGTAGGTGGTTTAATCTTTAAGGGAGCAATACCCTGGAACAAGTTTAACCACAAATCTGTCATACAAACAGAAAAACTTTAAAATTTCCTAAAACAGAAAATCCAAAAAGTAGGTCAGTTGTCAGTAATGTATTAATTTTTCAACACAAGCATTTAATTCTCGTACACTCTTTTTTCAGGTTTGCTTTGAAGTTAAAAGCGGCCAAAATGGAATAAATTTGAATATAGAATCAGCATATTGCATTTGTTAATGCAGAGGATTTGGAGTACAAAGGAAATTAACAAGTCCTTTAAAGCAACACAATGTTATGTTTTACTTTGAACATGTAGTTACACTGAAAGGCAGTGTTTGTGCTAAACTGGTAAAAACAAGAAAGGCACAGCAAGTAGCAGGGTTTCTGTACTTCAAAGAAATTCCACAGGGAGCCTGCTTCAAACCACGAAATCCCTACCCCTCATTACCCACATCTAGGAGCAAGCCCTTTTATTTGGGGAGGGGAGAACAGGGGTACACAGTGATGCAGGCTAGGAAGGAAAAAACTGTCTTACTTTTTAAAGAATATCGCTGTTCTGACACACAGATATATATCATATACTAATGAACTCTTATAAACATCAGTTACGCCATCACACATTGTCATCTTTATTTCCAATAGTGACTGCTTTGCTATTCATATCTAGTTGATCATTAGTAAATTCTGTATAATTGCAGTGCAATGGATTGCTTTTGTGTGGCCTTTTTCACCATGGTCTTGTAACTCCCACCCAACTGATCGGTCAGGACTGCAGAATAGGGTAATTGTGGCTCACCAAAGGGATTGGTCAGTTTTGCCAATCTTCTGGGCTTGAGGTGAGCCATCTCAGAGGCAAGAAAGAGAGGATCCCACCACCACCAAGCCTGGAAGGACAGACAGGAGATGGCACAGTGGGCTTCCTGGCCCACAGAGCAAGACAGCTGAGCGTCTTTGGGCCAAGGCTTACTGGTGGAGTGGGATGCCTTGGGGTACTTACTGGCAGGGCTGAAAGAACTTTGTAACATTTACCTGAGTAGGGCAGAGACCCAGGGTCAGGAAGAGGCCTGCCTGTGAGCACGGCTGGGAAGAGGCTGTCCGAAAGGAAGAACTTTATTCTGCGTATTCCTCAACTTGAATTATAACCTCTTACTTCCCTAACAAACCCCATAATCATGAGTATTGTCTGTGAGTTCTGTGTGTTCATTGCAATGAATTATCAAAACCAGCAGAGAAATAGAGTGCCATGGGAGGGATGGTATGTGTCAGAATTGGTAAAAATGGCAAAGAGAGGAGGCATGTCTGACATCTGCCTCACAGGAATTCAGCCTTGGGCTGTTGATGTAGATACTCCCTCCCCCTTCTGAAGTTAGAGGAGGTAAAAGTCTGCCCCCATGCCATTATCACAATTATCTTTCAAGTAGATATCACACACACAAACACCTAGCTGTCAGGATTAAAAGAACATCTCTCTTTATAAAACTGTTGCTATCAAATGAGCCAAAATGCTTTATCATATTACAATCCCATTTGATTATTTTGGGGCCAAGATGTGTGACTAAGACTTAATGACTTGGGAAAAGTTTTCACTTTCCTCACTATCACTTCTTGTCACATATTAACAAATAGTTCCAGGTTGATACGTTGGGGTCTGCTTTTACATACCTTTTGGGAGAATTATACTTCTATATGAAGCTTCTTCTGTTGGCCATGCTCACAAACTAGTCCAATACTTTACTGAACCCAATAGCACTGATTTGAATAGTAGTAAAACATTCTGGTTTGTTGTATTATACTCAGGGTAGGAAAGCCACCGTCGGGTTAATTTCCAAACTTTCTAATTTCCCAAGAAAAATAGGCAACTGGAAAATTGTTCTGTTTTCTATTTCTTCATATTCATTTCTTGCATTGACTTTAGCCACTGATCAGCCATTTCTGGTTTATTGCACGTTAAATTAACCAATCATTTTTTTCCCCTGATAATCAGGTATTTGGCTTTATTTACTGTATATTCAATAATCTAGAGCAGTGAATCTTGATACTGTACATAAAAATCACCTGGTGAGATTGATACTAATGCCTAAGGCTCCATCCCTAGAGATTCTGATTTAATTGGTACAGGGTGGGACACAGGCACCCAAACATTTTCAAAGCAACCAGGTCAATCTAAGGTGTATTCAGGGTTGAGACCCACTCTAAAAAGGGGATACTTGCTTATAAATTCTGAGGCTAAATAATACTAATCACTTGTGTAACAACAGAAACAGACAAGTGGCTAACAATAAGCCAGAAATGAATGCCTTACCTAGATTATCACACCAAATCATCATAACAGCCCTGCTCAACCAGAGGGCAAATTGTTTCAAACTCATTGTCCACAAACCAGAGAGCACACAAGGTCAAAGTATAGTTGAAATCTATTGAGCTTCAAGTTTACATCTGCTGGACTTGGCATCTAGACCACCAAGCAACAACTAAAACAGTTCAGGCTCGTGACCCAGGTATTCCTAGTATTCAAAGACTTTATATAGTCTTGGGATTTATGAGTTATCAGTTGTAAGTTACTCTTGCATTTCTTTTTTTCCCCAGTGTCATCTTGCTTAATATTAACTTTTCTCCCAAAGGAGAGTAGAGCATGGGGATAGATGCAAAGGTAACTTAGGCTTCCTTTAGTGATTTTCTGTGAAGGGAAAATAAATCTACTTCCTTATACTCCAGGGACAAGCCCCTCTCCATGCAAGACTCAGGCACTCAGCATAGAAGGGTCAATGAGTCCGGATATGTCAGTGTTTACATACTCTGCTGATGTACTGTCCCCAGTAAAGAGTGATTCTGCCAACATAGCTACCTCATAGATGCCTAGGTTGTCACAGTCAAAAAGACTACTAAATGATACCAGTTCAGCACTCCAATTATGCATTGATTCTTAATAAGTGTTCACTTATTAAGTTAACCTCCAGTGATGGGAAATGAATTTACTAGTTCATGAAGTGACATATTCCATTTTCAAAGAACTCTATTAGACTGTTCTTGTTTGTTTGGAGGATAAATCCATCTGCCTTCACCAGATTCATTGTGCCTCATAATTCCTCTTCAAAGCTACCTAGAATAAATCCAATTTTTGCAAAACTTAAAGATAGTATCATATTCTACTACTAAGTCTTCATTTCATGAGCTTGCTCAATTCCGCTTCCCTCCACAATAGGTCAGCAGACTATCTTCACACTCCTCATCACCTGGATCACTCTCCTTGGACGTGTCCCACTTGGTCATTGTCTTGGTCATCCAGTGCTAACTGTAACAGAAATACCACAAGTGGATGGCTTTAACAAATAGAAGTTTATTCTCTCATAGTCCGGGAGGCTAGAAGTCCACATTCAGGGCATCAGCTCCAGGAGAAGCCTTTCTCTTTCTATCAGCTCTGGAGGAAGATCCTTGTAAGCAGTCTTCCCTTGGTCCGGGAGCATCTCGGTACAAGAACCTCAGATCTAAGGGACGCACTCTGCTCCCAGCACTGCTTTCTTTGTTGTATGAGGTCCCCCTCTCTACTTACTTCCTTTTCCTTTATCTCTTGTAAGATAAAAGGTGGTGCAGGTCATACTCCAGGGAAATTCTCTTTACGTTGGATCAGGGATGTGACCTTAGTAAGGGTGTTACAATCCCACCGTAATCCTCTTTAACATAAAATTACAGTCACTAAATGGAGGATAACTACGCAATACTGGGAATCAAGGCCTAATAAAGTTGACACATTTTCTGGGGGACACAATTCAATCCATGACAGTGATCATCTCAGAGAAAAAAACCAAACAGGGTATGATATGATGAAGGCAGAGTCACATGGGACCATACTGTACACAAGACATCTATTTTAGAAAGTTTGTTTTTCTTTTCCCACTGTTTTCTATTTAAACACATCAATCCCTTCTAATTAAGTAGTGCATTTCCCTTTTTTTCTTGTGTCTTCCTTCTTTCCTTACTTCCTTCCTCCCCATCTTTCTTTCATTCTTCTGCATCCAAGTTCATAATTGTGCAAAATCAAGTTTTGTTTTAAAAATTACTGTAAAAATTATTTCCTTCTGGCCTATACTCGCCCCCACCCCGCCGCCTCCCCAGTTGGTATTTCTTGCCTTGGTGGTGTAAAAGAGTCATTTTTCTCAGTGACATGGACACATTCTTCTAAACTAACTTAAAATGGAGGAAAGTCTGGTGTCTATTATGGGGGATACTGTTTCTTCTCAAGCTTTAATTAAACGTTATTATAATAATGTTTCCACAAACAGAATTCTGTGTTAAATTACTGCACATAAAGATCGTAACTCTTTATTATGCTTTCAAATACCATTCAATATGGATGAAATTGTTTAGTGGAAAAATCCATTTCTATTGTTTCTAAATTATCACATCAGTTGTTGGATTTAGAACCACATTCATCCTAATGAGACAAAAGATTTTTTTTTCCCATACTTTGATTGAATATTCTTATCAGAAATGAAATGGGTACCGGTCTCTGACGAGGAAATTCTGGAATCATACCAGACTGATCTATCTTCCCCAGTGCTTAAATTGTGAGGCGCTAAATGCTTCACAGTATTAGAATGAAATGAATTATACAGAACCTTTGACTGACAGCATAAGTAATTTTGTCTTTAAAAACTCTTCAAATCATTCTGTTCTATCTTTGCTTATGTGGTAGTTATGCTACAAATAAGTAACTCCACAAATGTTTTAAAACACACATACAGATGGATTGCATAAAATTAATATCTTTACCTTTACATAAATCATTCCAGAAGCACATTTGCCAGTAAAATATATTTAAGGCAGTTTCAGCACTTCCCTAATCTCTATTTTCAGAAGTTTATGATGTGGTCATAAAAATTCATTCCAGCCTAAAATTCAGCACCAAGGAAAATGTGCTTTACACTTGGTAGATAACCATTTCCTCTTCTTTCATATCTCATGACTGTTTAAAAAAAAAAAAAAAGTTTCTACTCAGTGTTTTTCAAAAGTTGAGACATTAGCCAAACTGGCAGGAATCAAAATCATAACTGACATTCTGACCAATTTTTCATTTATTTGTGACTCTGTTTCCCTCATCCTCTCTTCCCCCACTTACTGCCAAAATAAATAACATTAAAGAATTTTTCACATAAAACTGCAAGTTAAAAGGGTGTACATCAAATACTGCATGGTATCACATTTCAGAAAGTCACTATGGTCACTATCCAGCTCTGATAGGCATTACAACAACAAAGGGTACTTTACAAAGGCTTAATCTAAATCTGGAGCCTTGGTGGCATAGTGGTTAAGAGCTCAGCTGCTAACCAAAAGGTCAGTAGTTCAAATCCACCAGCTGCTCCTGGGAAACCCTATGGGGCAGTTCTACTCTGTCCCATAGGGTTGCTAAGGGTTGGAATCAACTTGTTGGCACCTAACAACAATGAACTAAATCTTGTTAACATCCAGCTACTGGTACATATGTGATGGAGAAACAAGTTAAGGGCCACTGATGGAAAATCATAAATGTTTCTTGTTCAAAGAAGAATTGAAATAATTTTTCCAGGCCTCCGTAGCTCCTGCCTTGGAGCATGAATAGAATCTTGAAATCCATAACTTAGAGACTGGTGTCAGCTGAAGTGGGAACACCTGCCTAAATCAGACTCACACACCTGGGTTGCAGAAGTCTGATGGACTCACTCTTTCTTTCAAAAACCATCCAGTTCATCTGATCCTAAGAGTGAAATTAAAGATCTGAATCTGAACTCTTTTCTGCCTAGTCATTGGTTTACCTTTTGTCTTTGGGCAATGAATAATTTTGCTCTGCTTTTAGTTATTTTTAACAGCCAAACCCTTTTTACCCACAATCCTGAGTATATTCGGAAAATATTGTTATGGCCCTCTTTTCACCCTTGAGAATAATGTTGTTTCAACCAAAAATGTACTTTTAAAGAGTGTATTCACAATATCATATTATTCTACGGCAACTCAAGAAGGGCCATTTTCCCAGAGTGTGTCTGGAATCAGGAAGCTAAAGCTTTGTATCCCTGTTAGAATAGGAAGTGATAGAGGTTTCCTAAGTACTGAGGCTGCAGGACTTTCAATGAGAACAAGTAGCACTCCCTTCCCAATCCAGTGCAGGAAGATTGGGACAGCATCTCGATTGCTGCAACATCAATCTTGAACTGTTCAGCAGTGCACCCTTGCTGTCCACAGGTCTCTTTGCTTCAGTTGCCAGAGGAAGAAACAGACCATGGGAGTAAAAGACTTGAAATGGATCCAGAGGTGGAGCAGGGAAGCAACAAAACAAGATCAAGGCTCAGTATTACTCTTGGGTGATTACTGTGCCCAGATGAGACTGAGAAATGGACAAATTTTGAGATCCCACCCCCTCTGAAATGATGAAATTTTAAAAGATGTATTGAAAAAATTCTAGATCATATTTTATTTTCACATCACTAACAAACAGATTTAATCCATATTTGAAACAGTACAATAAAACACTATTTCTTCTCATGTGAATTGCTCTAAAGATACAGGTGGCACTCAACACGGCTAAACCCCGTCATTAAAACAGGGCTTCAAACTGGTTCTTCCCAGTTCAGTCATGATTGAGGAAACAACACTAGAACAGATCCAAAGATTTCAAATTTGGGTGAACTGGAACCGTAACTGAAATGGAAAAAATTAGGGGATGAAGCACTGCTAGAAACTTAGTCTCCCTCTTAGAAAACAAGGGCAGCGTATGCATTGCATAACAACCAAATCTCTTGCCTGTCAGATTTTGCGTGAAGTCAGAAACAGCAGTGCCCCACTCAAAGATGGCGGCAGACCACGCTGGTTTGAATGTGTGTTGCTCTCCTCAGACCTGGCAATAATCCAGTCTCACACATCAGGCTCCTGAAAGGGCTCGCTATGCCTCTCTGAGTCTCCCATTCCAGGGCTTTGACCCATAATTTCTTCCATTTTTCCATTCTGGGTCACTCAAAATTTGGGTCGGTTCTGGTTTTACTTCCTGGGCCATGGCTGAACATGTTCGAACTGTTTCAAAGCTCTGCTTTAAAACATGGATCACATAGGCAACCATTTCGTTTTCTAACCATTTTTGAAGCGCAGATAATTTTTTTTCCTCATTGTTAATGTTCTACCTGCTGCCTGTTAAAGTCTTATTCAAGAAGGAAAAACATTCTTGAAAAATCTCTTCTTTGTTGAAATTGGTTGTGAGAATGTATTCAAAATGAAAAATAAGGAACAGATGCATCTCAGTTTTTACTACTGCTTAATGTTTTTTCTCCCTTAAAAAGGCCCATTTTTATGTAAACAAGTTTGCTTTCCAGTTACCTTTATGCTAGACAAAGATGTCATTAATTTTCAAATGTCTTTCATTCTTTTCTTAGGCAGCAAACTCTTGGGTGCCACTTTAGCCACATACCAGAGAGAATATTAATGTAAATAATGACAGGATTGGTTTTTATAATCTTCTCTGCAGAGTGGAAAACAGGAGAAAGCCCTGCTGCATTGCAGATTTAAGTGTGCGACAGAATTTGTGCCGTTCTGCGTCCCCTCGTTCTGCCTGTTTACTATCACTGGGTCAACTTTGCTGTGTGCTAAGGGAATATTTATAGGGAACATCTTCTTTTCCCTTAACCCAAAAAGGACACATTAAATGTGCCTACTTGCATGTTTTGCTAATTGAAAAACAAGGTATCTTGGAGTCATACAGCATTGAATAATGTATATTTTAATAATATTTAAATTATTACGTGGCAAGGATTTTTCCAGTGGGGCCTTAGGTGGCACTTTAGGTCAAAGGTTAATTTCTCAGTAGCTTTTCTTCTGGTCTCAAAATGATAATTTTTGCCTGTGAGTCCTATGAATTATGAAGAGATTTTTTTTTCAAATTACCAAGTAGGCACACAATAAATATTTGTTGAATGTATTAACAACTATGACTTAACTATTTTGATTTTCTGTCCTGTAATTTGACAGCTATTCTCCACAACTTAACTGTTAAAATATAAAGCCATATAATAAAAGCCAGACTCCTTGGCATGAAATAGTGGTTCCTCCTACGATCTACCTCTGCCCAACAGGCCAGCTTCATATCCCACAGCTGTGCCATCTGAAGATTAAGCTCCATCCAACGAAAATCGCTTATTCAATATTTTACATCGATGTCTTTGTCCCTGCTGTTTTCTCTAGCTGAAATGTTGTCCTTTCTATATCCACCATAAAGATTTCTAATTCTCTCTCCCATTCAGTCTTTGTTCTTCTGTATCTGACATTTGTTCCCCAACCCCACCTGCACTTTGCCTTTCCCTCGTTTAGAGCCCTTATTAGGATGTACTAAAGTCATTTACTTACATAAGTCTCTCTACTAGTGGGCTTGTGCTTTCTTCTTCTGGTACTTCCCAGAAGAAGAAATGCTGCATACACATGGCTGGGCCGCAGTAAATGCATGTGGAGTAAATGACCAAATGTAGCAATAAATAAGTGAAATCTTCATTTTCTATCCACCATGTGCCAGTTTGTCGTACTATGGTGGCTTCCATGTTGCTGTGATGCTGGAAGCTATGCCACAGGTATTTCAAGTACCAGCAGGGTCCCCCTTGGTGGACAATTTTCAGCAGAGCTTCCAGACTAAGACACATTAGAAAGAAAGGCCTGGCAATCTACTTCTGAAAATTAGCCAATAAAAACTCTATGGATCACAACAGAATGTTGCCCAAATGACTGGCTTTGGACACGTCATCAGGAGAGATCGATCACTAGAGGAGGACATAATGTTTGATGAAGTAGAGGCCCAGCAAGTGACATCCTTAGTGGGATGATTGGCACAGCAGGCACGATAATGGACTCAAGCATGTTGACAATCGTGATGATGACAGGCAACATTTCATTCTGACATACATAAGGTTGCCATCAGTCAGACCGACTGCATGGTAGCTCTCAATCTATTCATCTCATTTTCTATAATCCTTTGACTAACGTTAATATGTGTTATTACAGAATGGATGTTGATCCATTGCGAATTTATAAAATGATTAGAAAAAGACTTGTTTTGAATTTTTTAAGTTATATCATAATGGTTTCCAAAACAAAATCTTTGTGGATTATGTAGTCCTCCATTAATGAAAAAGGCACTCACCTAGATATAAGGGGACAAATTCTGGTTCTAGATCTTCCACTGACTGTGTGAATTATTCTGAGCAAGTATCTTGATTTCTCTGAACAATACTTTTTACACCCATTAAATGTGGGCATCAAAATACACAGACTCTGAAACCTTATTTCTCTCTGACATCTCTGTCACAGGAAAGCTTCCTATGGGGACCATGGTCACAGGCATCCTATTTTCTGCCTTTTCAACACCCACTGAGCACCTGCCACAGGCCAGGTATTGTACTGGAGGGCAGGTCCACAAGACAGAGGGAAGAGCAACATGCACAGCCTCTTTTGTAACCTCATAACCAACCACTAAAGTAAACACAACTGCTCCAAGTTTACAGGCAAGAAAATGGAAGCTCAAAGCAGTTAATTGCTTAATTTCACACATCTGATAAGTGACAGAGCTGGGACTGGAACTCAGCTCTTTTGATTCCATATCTATGGTCTCACCATCTGGCCAGGCTGCTTCCACTCTGCCATAGACACTTAGTTAAAAAAAAAAAAAAAAATTACCAAGGAACAATGCCACTACAATCAATACAAACATTTTCATTATGTAAAGCATTATGGGTAAAGTTGTTGAACAGGTAAGTGGAATAAAATTCTACTTATTTTTTTCAATGTGAGTCTATTTTTGTGGTTGTTTTATTTTCTGTTATTTTTAATCCAAGAATATGAAAGTACTTTTTATCCTGCTGCAGCATGTTAAAAATTAATTGATTGATTATGAGAGCGTGAAAAATTAATTTTTCCCATACCATAATTTTTTCTGTATTTATAATAATTTTCAGAAATTAGACCTCAAAGTTCCAATGTGCTTGTCCCAACATATGCAGCATGAAACACTGAGACAACAATCAGATTATGCAGCTAATTATGAGGGACATGTATGTTTAGGGGAAGGAGGGACGTATTTGATTACATGATTGAATCTAAGATAGTCCCTTAGCCATTCAACTCTCTTTCTATGTATAAATACATAGCTTGTGTGTTTAAGCTGCTAGTAGTACACACATTGGTTGAGACTGCCTGCTAACCAAAAGGTCAGCAGTTCAAATGCACCAGCTGCTCCTTGGAACCCTATGGGATAGTTCTATTCTTGCCTACAGGATCGCTATGAGTTGGAATCAACTCCACAGCAATGGGATTTGCTTTTTTGTTTTTTTTTAATACTCTAACTAATAGTCAAGATAATGTAAGCAAAGACACTAGTAACAAGATTTGAGGGAAATGTATTCTCTCTTCATGCATTATCAGGAACAGGCCATGGGAAAAAATTGGAAAGGAAATTCTGCAATTCAAACTGCAGGAAGATAAATGACCAGGAGAGATTTGTTTTGTTTTGTTTTGTAAATGGCATTCAAGCTCTAACCAAATAAAAAAGGAAAACCTAATATACCCTTGTAACTATGAACAGAGGGCAGGAAAAAAGGGAAGGAGTCACAGCTATCTATCAGCCTTTAAACAAACATCCTCTAAGTTGCTACAAGTAGTTCAGTCCATAGTGTTTAGTCACCGGCTTGCTGAAGTGCCTGCTCACTGCTTAAAATAAAACCTGGAGATTTATATTATACTCACTTCTTGTCTCGCCACCTGCCTGCCTTTACTTTTCAGCTTGAGAAAAGGAAATCATTTTTTTTAATATGAAAAAGGATAATCTTAATTCTTAATTTTCTATAGACTAAAACATTTTATGGAATCCCTAGGTGGTGCAAATAAATGCTTAACACAATCAGCTGCTAACCAAAAGGTTGGAGGTTTGAATCCATCCAAAGGTGACTTGGAAGAAAAGCTTGATGATCTACTTCTTAAAAAGCAGCTATTAAAAACCCTATGGAGTGTTGTAGGGAAAAAAATCACAAAGTTTGGTAAAGCAAAAGAAAGTTTTATTTGGCATATATTTAAAAAGTGGGAAACAGACAAGCATGCTGCCAGAGCCATGTCTGCCCGAGTCTAAGGAAGTATTACAGAACAGACAAATGTAGGAAAATGGACAAGCATCCTGCCAGAACCATGTCTACCCAAGTCCATAGAATATTACAGAATAGGTATGAATGGGAAAATGGACAAGCATGCTGCCACGGGCATGTCTGCCTGAGTCCGAGGAAGCTTACAGAATCATCATTATATATTAACTGGATAGATAATATATAATTGGATCAGTATATAGTCAATGGATAGAATCATTGAAAGCTTCACCTTTTTACAGATTGGCTAGAAATTGTGATCTTACATTTTAAATTGTCTTCCTTAACAATCACTGGTATGGGTTTCAGTAACGGCAATGAGGAGTGTCTTCATCGGTCCAACAATTTTCTATTCACTAAATGCTAATAGAAGAAGGTAAAGAGTGGAAAATCTTTTTGTTTTCTGTTTGATTGGTTTATGTGTAAGTTTCCCTAAAATATATTTTCCAAGATTATCCTAGATATTGTCTGTATACCTCAGGGTCCAGTTAATGTGTCCTTATGAGTCCTTGTGAGCCCAGTGTCTTTATACCTCAGGGTCTAGTTAATGTGTCCTTATGAGTCCTTGTGAGCCCAGCTCCAGCTAAGTCACATTCTCTATGCTCAAGGACAGGGAATAACAACTCCAATATTATTTCCTAAATCATTAGCACAGTTCTAAATCTGACTCATGGGGTCACCATGAGTTGGAATCGACTGGAAGGCAATTAGTTAAAACATATGCACTCCTCATTTATGGACATGGTTAAGTTCCAAAGATCAGGTCTTTAGGCAAAAATCGGCATCATGCTAAAACGGACGATTATTATTACTTTTTTTCTGTTTTCAGACCATCCAATTCTCTAATTTTTTTTATTTAGAAAATATTATCATAGAAATAATAACAGCTAAGATTTACGGATGTGCGCATTACTGTGATGAGTCCAGTTATGGGTTATTCCCTTTGTGGAGAAGGAGGCTTGGAAGAGATAAAGCTGGATACAACTGGGCTGCGTGATTGGAACGGCCTCCAGGGCTCCACTCCCACCCCTGCAAGCCCTTTGGGTTCACAATCCCAGAGCTGCGCTGCCCTCCGGGCCTGGTAAATCACTAAGGCTCGAGGCTTCCTGAAAGGGCGCTGGGAGCCTGGCCGCTCACCCGGCCCTATGGAGGCGGAGGCTTCAGGCCGAGTTCGGGTCACTTTGGGATGTCATTTAACTTGCATACATCTCTTCCAAACACCCTCTCCGATGCCTCTTTCTTTCCTCCCTTCCCACCCCACAGCAATTTTGAGACGCAGAGCCTCAGGCCACGGAGGAGCTGGGAACCTAGAACAGGCTCCTGCTGGCTTGGCGCTGCCTGCCTGCCGGCACAGCAGTTGGACCTGGCACCTCGCTGGCAGGAGGGAGCAGAGGGCACAGGGCAGCATGGCTCAGCTTCCCGGTAGCCGCCTGCAGACACTCCTCAAAGGCAGGGAAGCTCCGCAGCCGTTGTCACCATGTCCTTCACCTAGTTACGGCACAAAATAGATAGTAGATTTTTTACTATTGTCATAAATGCAAAATGTTGTATATTGAGAGATAATAAATGAGGAGTAGGTGTATTTTAATGAAGTGGTAAAAAACTTAAGCTCATCGAACTGTTACAGTTTGATGACCTTGTTTCACCAAAACAATAAATAAATCTATAGGTATGGGTGTAACAAATTCTGTGGGACAATTTCATGTGTACTTACAGGGTTATTCTCACACTTTCATTTGTTTAAAATGGCTCCGTACACATAGCTGGTATAGACCTTACTAGACAATCTCTATTATTACTGACAACTGTAAAATAGTAATCAGCTAATTAGAAATAGAACTTAAAGGTTATTACTAGAAATTTTAATAATATATATGGCAATAATTTGGCGCCCTGGTGGCTCAGTGATTAAGAGCTATGGCAAGCTACAGCTTGGAAACTATATAGGGCAGTTCTGCTCTGTCCTATAAGGTCACTATGAGTCGGAATCAACTTGACGTTAATGGGTTTGTTTTTCTGTCTTTTGTGTTTTTTTTATTTTTAATGGCAATAAAAATACGCCTTAAACTGGACCCTATAAACATTATAAATATATAATCCAGGACCTCCGACTTTCGAGACTTTAGTAAGACTTGTCAGGGTAGTTGTCTTTCTTGTTTTATGAACAGGTTATTTTGGTGGCCTTTTTGGGGAGTTAACAGAACGCAGTCTTGAAGGCTGACTAAGATCCAATCAAGATGTGTCACCACTGTCCCTCAAGATTCTTACCTCCGGCACAGCATGCTCTCTCAGACCTTTCAGCCTCCCATGTGAGAGTCTCTCCAACCATGGTGGTAAACTAAGCCTGGCATTGGTTCTGAGATCTGCTTTTGAGACCAACTAGGGACAGAAAAGGCCTTGAATGACAAGTTACGTCGGTTAAAAATTGTTTCTAGAAGAAGAATGGTGCAAATGTTTGCTTCCTCCTAATCTGTCCGCTTGTAGTTGTCTTTCATATCAGCCAATTAGAACTAGAATCCTGGGCATGCGCGGTAAGAGACCAGGTCCCCTGTCAGATGGCCTCATCCCGTAAGTGTGGCTTAGGAACCAAAATCACCAGCCACACGTCATCAAGCTTTGACCGAGACAATTTCAGAGGCGAGAAGTCCATCAGCCACTTCTGTGCCAGAATCCTACCCTACCACTTTTTGATTATATATGAAGTTAATGGATATGTATGACTCCCCCTTTCCCGTGAGGTATAAAACTGCACCCCCAACCCTTTTTTCGGGGAGAGAGTGCTTTCGGGGAGGATCCCCGCCTCCTCTCCTTACTTGCCGAAAGTAATAAACTGTGCCTTGCTTTAAATCTGCTTGACTCTTAGTTACACTTAACGAGAGTACAAGGGGCAAACTATTGCATTCGTTAACACTTTCTTTTTAACAAACTCCCCAGATACTGAGAATTTTTGTTTTTATTTTTTGGTTAATTTTTAGGAAACCTTAGATTGTCTGATTAGATTAGCAACTTTTACCTTTGGGGGAAACTTCCCTTATTACTAACAACACTGCTAGTTGTCTGTCTGACCTCATCATTTTTTTCTTCTTATGAGTCTACAAGAAATAATTTTTAGGGAAGTGGATGGGCACAAGCCCTGATAAGCCTATTGCACGAGCTGGTCCTATGAATTGAGGAGATCATAAGGGTCTTTCCTCAGTAGTGGGGAAAAATAAACCCTAGACTAGAAAACATTCTGGCAGTGCCCAAAGAATCTTAAATGCAAGTTCTGAAATGATCAAACCTTTTACAGATAACGAAAATGTGTCCAGCTCTAGAATGTTTATAGAAATACAAAAAAATTAAATATTAAATAAGGAAAATTCAGTGTATAGTTTCCAATCAAAAGCTATCAGGCATGCAAAGTAGTAAAATATGACCCAAAATGAGGAGGAAAAATCAATCAAAACTGACTCAGAACTGATACGTATGTTAGATCTATCAGATAAGTACATCAAAACAATTATTATATCTGTTTTCCATTAGTTCAAAAAGTTAGAGTCATAGAAGATATGAAAAAGCCCAAATCAACCTTCTAGAGATGAAAACTGTAATGTCTAAAGTGAAAAATAAACTGGATGGGATTAATGGCAGATTAGATACTGCAGGAGATTATTAAACTTAAAAAACATAGCAATAAAACTCTCAAAAATTAAATAGTAAGAAAAAAATACTTAAAAAAAAGTACAGTGGAATTCCAGTTTCTACTACAAAAAATAAAGAGCTTAGAAACCATAATTCCCACCTTCACAACAAGAAAAAACACTGAGAAAACTGAATATTAACTTCTCTTGTTGACTCCATCATAGATCGCAAATCTCTGTGTTTTTTTTTCAGAGCAAACCACCACGGAAAAATGAGAGAGACAGGTGAATACAAAGAATCAAAGCTTACCAGGAGCAGAAGCTGCCAGTGCCAGCAACTGACAGAAACACTTTAATAATAATTGACTAATTGATAAAGATAGAGGTGAACTAGCTTGAGAGATTAGAACTTTTGGAGGCAAGCCCTAGGGAAGCCTCCTCCTCCCCCCTCCCCATTTGCATGAGTTTTATTTCCAGGAGCCCTACCACCCTCTCAGAATGCAGATCAGAGAAAAATCTTCTGGTGCTTCTAGCAGGGATGGGGAGAAGTAGCATTTTGAAATATGCTCAGAGTATTGTGTTCTCCTTAACAAAGGCTTATCCTCAAGGAAACTATTTTACCAAGCCTAACCATCTTGGGGAAACACTGGTGGCCTAGTGGTTAAGTGCTGTGGCTGCTAATCAAAAGGTTGGCAGTTCAAATCCACTAGGCACTCCTTAGAAACTCTATAGGGCAGTTTTACTCTGTCCTATAAGGTTGCTATGTGTTGGAATCTCCTCAATGGCAATGGGTGTTTTTTTTTTTTTTTTTAAGCCAACGTGGGGAGTGCCTAGGGAGTGCAAACAATTAATGTGCTTGATTGCTAACCAAAAGGTTGTGGTTCGAGTCTACCCAGAGGCATCTTGGAAGAAAGGCCAGGCTATCTACTTCTGAAAAATCAGCCATTGAAAAGCCTATAGAACACAGTTCTACTCTGACACACATAGGGTCTTCATGAGTTGGAATGACTCAACAGCAACTGGTAACCAACCTGAGAAAAGGGAAATTCCTAACTCCCATCTCCCTCTAGCCTTTCTCTCTTACCTAAGAAGAAAAAAGTAAAACTGAGATACACTTGTGAAGCTCCCAGCCCAGGAACACAAGCTTACTAATACAGTTACGTGCCACATAATGTCCATTCAGGCAATGTCTGATCCCATATACATCAGTGGTCCCATAAGGTTATACTCTTTATTCCCTACAGACAAATGAATAATAAAACGTCTGAGATTCTAATCTTTCTTCTGTCATGAGTGCATTGCATGACAAAGGACCACCCTGAGTCTCTTCCATTTGCCCAAGGAAGGAGTTGGGCTCGATGGTCATTGATGTTCTTGAAGGCTCCAAAGTCAGAACCAAAGCTCATGCATGACTGAAGGCCCACTCACCCCAGGTTGGGCTCCCTGGTGTGGGTTTGATTTATAAGGATGCAAGGGTGGTAGGGCCATGGGTGGACTAACCCAGTCCCCACTGCCTGGGATTACCACCCCAGAGCCCACACACATTCCTTCCACCCACCCCAAAGTACACAGATGGGTGGCTTTCCAGAGCAAAGGGGCAGCCACCAATACCTGTACACAGCCATGGGCATGGCTTAGGGCACAGGAACGTGGGGATTCAGTGCCGAGAGGAAGAGCCACAGCCACACAAATGCCATTGTTCACAAATCACATAATGTCCCATCTTACAGAACGTATTATGGATGTTAATTGATGCATGACTGTACACTAATCATTGGATTATAAAACATTTATGTAATAGCCACACTGGAGCCCTGGTGGCACAGTAGTTAAGAGCTATAGCTGTAAACCAAAGGGTCAGCAGTTTGAATCCACCAGCCGTTCCTTGGAAACCCTGTGGGGCAGTTCTACTCTGTCCTATAGGGTCGCTATGAGTCAGAATCAACTCAACAACAATGGGTTTGGTTTTTTTGGTTTACCCACACATTGCCACCACATCAACAGGGCACCTGTATAATAACAGGGGATTACAGCTGAAAGAATTGAAAGGCTCAAACACTATTTAAGAAGAACTATCTAGGGAAAGCCAGAGACAAGAGAGAAGACAAAAACAAGAACACTTGAGAAAATTTTAGTCTCTTATAACTACAGCAAACAGTAAACACAGCATAAGTCCTGGCCAGATAAACATAAAACTTCACACTAAAGACCTAATTACCTCAGATTCTATTACTCAGTACACTGTGTCAAGCTTTCAACAGAAAATTACAAGGCATACTAAAAGGCAAAACAAACCCCACAGTCTGAAGAGACACGTTAAGCAACAGAATCAGTCTCAGATATGGAAGAGACTTTGGAATTATCACACAGGGAATTTAAAATAACCATGAATAATATGCTAATGGTTCTAAAGTAAAAAGTGGACCACATGCAAAATTAGATAGGTATCATATGCAGAGAGATGGAAAATCTAAGAAAGAATCATAAAGAAATGGTAGAAATCAAAAATGCTTTAACAGAAATGAAGAATACCTTTGATGGGCTCATCAGTAGTGTGAACACAGATGAAAAAAGAATCAGCAAGCTTCAATATATGTCAACAGAAACTTGCCAAACTAAAAAGCAAAGAGAAAAAAAAAAAAAAAGTGGAACAGAATATCCCAAAACTATGGGATAATTGTAAAATCTACAACATACATATAATAAGAATGCCAAAAGAAAAAATAGAAAGAAAGAAGACATAGTTGAAGTAATAATGGCTGATGTGTCTTGGAAGAAGTATAGCCAGAATGTTCTTTAGAAGCAAGGATGGCAAGACTTCATCTCATGTACACTTTGGACATGTTATCAAGAGGGGCCAGTCCCTGGAGAAGGACATCATGCTTGGTAAAGTAGAGGGTCGGTGAAAGAGAGGAAGACCTTCAATGAGATAGACTGACACAATGGCTACAACAATAGGCTCAGGAACAGCAACAATTATGAGAATGGCGCAGGGCCAGCAGTGTTTCATTCTGTTGTACATAGGGTCACTATCAGTTGGAACAAATTTAATGGTACCTCACGACAACAAAAATTATGGCTGAGAATTTTTCAAAATTAATGACAGACACTAAACCACAGATCCAGGAAGCTCAGAAAACACCAAGTAGAATAAATACCAAATATCTACATCTAGGCATTTTATATTCAAACTGCAGATAATCAAAGACAAAGAGATAATCTTGAAAGAAATCAGAGGAGAAAAAAGAAACACTTTACCTACAGAGGAACAAAGATAAAAATTAAATTGACTTTTCTTCAGAAACCAAGCAAGCATGAAAAGAGTGGAGTAAAATATTTAAAGGGTTGAAAGGAAAAAAACAAAACAAAACACCTAGAATTTTGTATCCACCAAAATTACCTTTCAAAAGTAAAAAAGAAATACTTTCTCAGACAAGCAGAAACTGAGGGAAACTGTTGCCAGTAGAATTGTCTTGCAAGAAATGTTAAAAGATGTTCTTCAGAGATAGGATAATGTTATAGGTTGGAAAATCAGATCTAGATAAATCATAGAGGAGTGTTAGAGGCAGAATAAATAAAGGTAATATAAAATATTTTATTCTTCTTATTCTTAATTGATATAACAAATTCATGTTTGCTCAAAAATAAGAGCAAATTAATTGGATGATTATAGATTTTGGATAAGTGAAATGAATTAAAGCAATGTTATAAGAGATGGGAGAGAAGAATTGAGAATACTCTGTTATAAGACACCAGCACTACCCCTGAAGTAGTACAGTGTTATTTGAAAGTGGACTTAGTTCAGCTGTAAATGTATATTGCAAAATCTAGGGCAACCACTTTAAAAACGTTTAAAAGAAGTATAATTGATATGCTGAAAGAGGAGAGAAAATGAAATCATATAAAATGCTCAATTAAAACCAGAGAAGATATAAAATGAATGAAAAGGAAGAAGAAAACAAAGAACAGGGAAATTAAAAAAAAAAAAAAAGCTGTTAAAATATGGTAGATCACTCACTATGTAAATAATGACATTAAATGTGAATGATCTAAATTCACCAATTAAAAGACACAGACTGTTAGTGATTAAAAAAAGAAAGGAAAAAAAAAAAAGACTCAACTATATGTTTTCTATAAGAAGGCTACTTTAAATATAAGATCACAGATACAAGTAAAGGGATGAAAAGAGATATATCATGCTAACACTAATAAAAAGAAAGCTACAGTAGCTATATTCATATCAGACAAAGCAGACTTTACAGCAAGGAAGATCATCAGGGATAAAGAGGAGCATTACATAATGATTAAGGAGTAATTCACCAATTGTAAATTTTAATATATATGCACATAACAAGAGAGAATTAAAATACTTGAGTCAAAAAGTGATAGAACTTCAAGGAGAAACAGACAAATCCACTGTAATAGTTGGAGATCTCAACACTAATCCATCAGTAATGACAGACCCAGCAGGCAGAAAACATAGTTGAACTGAACTGCACCATCAGTCAACTGGATCTAATTGATATTTATTCAACAAGGGCAGAATATACACATTCTTCTCAAGCTCACAGGGAACATCCAATAAGCTGGAGCACATTCAGACCACAACAATTAAACTAAAAATCAGTAACAGAAAGATGCTGGGAAATCTCTAAATATTTGGGGATGAAACAGCACATTTCTAAATAATGCATGGGTGGAAGAAGAAGCCAAGAGGAAATAACAAATGCTTGTTTTAGACAAAATAAATATTAAAATAAAACTTGTCAAAATGTATGTGATGCAGAAAAGGTAGTGCTTAGAGGAATATTGATAATATTGAATGTATATATTAGAAAAAAAGATTAAAATCAATAATTTAAGCTTCCACCTAAAAAAAAAACTAGAAAAAGAAAATCAAATTAAATTCAACATAAGCAAAAGAAAATAAATAATAAAAATTAGATCAGAAATAAACAGAATATAGGAAACCAATGAAAAAAAATGACAATACTGAAAGCAAGTATTGAGAGATAAATAAAATTAATAAACCTCTAGCTAGGCTAACCAAGTTAAAAAGAGAGGACAAAAATTGCTAATATCACAAATTAAAAAGAGGTCATCAGAACTGATTTCACGAACATTAATAAGTTAATAAAGGAATCCTATGAGTAATTCTATGTCCATAAATTTGATAAATTGGATGAAATGGCCCAATTCCTTCAAAGACACTGTCTTAATTACCTAGTGTTGCCATAACAGAAATACAACAAATGAGTGACTTTAAAGAACAGGAATTTATCGTCTCACAGTTTTGGAGAATACAAGATCAAATCAGGGCATTGGCTCTAGGGGAAGATCCTTCCTTGCTGGTAACTGGCTCACAGGATTGTGGAGGGCTGGAAAGTCCAAAATCTGTAGGTCAGGTAGCAAGCTGGAGACTTCTGCAGGTTTGGGTCCCAAGATCCATAGATCAGGAGATTCGAAGAGTGCAGAATTGAGAGAGGAAGAAAGATCTATCAAAATATCTATAGTCTAAAGGCAGACCACACCCTAAGGAGCTCCTCTTTCAACTGGTTGATTGATTACATCATATTAGATTACATTATGGAAAGTAATTACATTACATTGCTTTAGATTACAGTATGGAACAGTTGACTGTCTAGTGTTTGGCAAAACCACTGAGAACCATAGCCTAGCCAAATTAACACATAAAATTACCATCATACTAGAGGACCTTGGGTTTGGTGATGACTTTTAGATATAACACTAAAAATACAAACATGAAAGAAAAAAATTGATAAGTTGGACTTCATTAAAATTAAAAGCTTCTATTGCAAGAAAGAAACTGTTAAGGAAATGAAAAGACAAGCCATAGTTTGGGAGAACATATTTGCAAAAGGCATATCTAATAAAGGACTTGTATCCAAAATATACAAAGAACTTTTAACACTCTACAGTAATAAAACAAACAATCCAATTACAAAGTGGGCAAAAGATTCAAACAGACACCCAATGAAAGAAGATATACAGATGGTTCCCTAGGGCTGCTGTAACAAGGTACCACAATGTTGGTGATTTAAAGAACAGAAATTGATTTTCTCATAGTACTGGAGGCTAGAAGTTCAAATCAACTTGTTAGCTAGACCATGCTCTCTCTCTGTCAGCTTTAAGGGAAGATTCTTCCTTGTCTCTTTTAACTTCTGGTATCCTTAGGTGTTTCTTAGAATTCCTTGCCTTTTAGATGCATATGTACAGGGCCATCCTTTTTCTCTCTGTATCTCTTGTCTCTCTTCTTTTTTATAAGGACAGCACTCAGATGGGATTAAGACCCATTCTACTCAGGTATGACTAAATTATAACTGATAACATCTTCAAAGACCCTGTTTCCAAACAAGGTCAGGTTCACAGGTACTAAGGGTTAGGACTTCAACTAACCTTCTTGGGGGACACAATTTAATCCATAACAGATGGCAAAAAGGAATATGATAATGTGCTCAACATCATGTATCATTAGGAAATTACAAATTAAAACAACAACAAAATATCATTACTTACCTATTAAAATGGCTAAAATTGAAAACCCTGACAACATCAAATTCTGGCAAAGATGTGGAGCAATGGAAATTCTCATTTATTATTCATCCAGCCACTTTTGGAAGACAGTTTGGCAGTTTCTTATGAAGCTAAACAAAGGCTTAGCATATGATCCAGTAATCATGCTCCTAGGTATTTATCTAAAAGAGTTGAAACCGTATGTCCACAAAAATACCAAGATATCCTTCAATAAGTGAACAGATTAAACGAACTGTGGAACATCCATGCAAAGGACTATTATTCAGTAATAAAAGGAAATCAGCTATGAAGACACTAAAAGGCATGGAGTAACCTTAAATGAAATTGCTAAGTGAAAGGAGCCAGTCTGAAAATGCTACATACTCAATGAATCCAACTATATGACATTCGGAAAAAGACAAAACTGTAAAGACAGTTAAAAAATCAGTCGATTCCAGAGGTTCTAGGGGAAGAAGGGAAGGATGAATACATGGGACACAGGGAATTTTTAGGGCAGTAAAACTATTCTTTTTGATACTCTAACAGTAGATACATGATATAATGCATTTGTCAAAATCTACATAGTAGTACAAAACAAAGAATGAGCCTTCTGTAAACCATGAACTTCAGTTAATAGTAATGCATCAATATTGGTTCATCAATTTAACATCCCTACTGTACTGATGTTAATAACAGGAAATTCTGAGTGTGGTGGGGGAAAGGTTTATAGAAACTCAATGTACTTTCTGTTCCGTTTTTTTGTAAATCTAAACTTGCTCAAAAAAGAAAGCTTATATTTTCTTTTTCAACAAGCAGTGTCTGCGAGCTGTGGGACAACATCAAGCAGCCAAATATGCATGCAATTGAAGTCAAGAAACGAGTGGAGATACAAAAAATATTTCAAGAAATAATGATTTCCCCAAATTGTTGAAAACTGTAAGTCTACAGATCCTAGTGGTTCAAAGAACCCCAAGCACAAGAAATATAAAGAAAACTACACCAATGCACAACATAATCAAATTGCTGGAACTGGCGATAAGAAGAAAATCTTAAAAGCAGTCAGGAAAAAAAAGATATTTTGTACACAGGAACAAAGATAAGGATGACAGATGATGGTGAGTTTCCTGTCAGAAAATAAACAAATAAGCCAAAGAGAAGATAGATGGTGGAGCATCTTTAAAGAACTGAAAGGAAAAAACAAACAAACAAAAAAAAAACTGTCAAGCTAAAATTCTATAAGCAGTGCAAAGCGAATATATTTCAAAAATGAGGGGGAATAAAGAGTTTTTCAGACAGATAAAAGCTGAAAGAATTCATCAACAGCAGGCTAGAAGTTCAAGCAAGGTTAAAAGAAGTCTAAGAGGCAGAAGGAAAATGATAACAAATGGAAATATGGATATACACAAAGGAGTAAAGAGAACCAGAAATAGTAAATACATGGCAAATATACAACATTTTCTTATTATTTAAATCACTTTAAAAGATAGTTGAGTATTTAACCAAAAATTATAAGAGTAGTGTGAAGTTCATAACATAATAAAACTAAAATATATGACAACAATAGGGCAAAGTTCCTGAGAGAAGAATAGAATTATATATTGTAAGATCCTAAATTATGTAGGAAGAGGTACAAAGAGATTCTGATAAATTAAAGAGATGTACTATAAATCATGAAAACCACCAAAACCAAACCTGTTGCCGTCGATCCGATTCAGACTCATAGCAACTCTATAGGACAGAGTAGAACTGCCCCACAGGGTTTCCAGGGAGCGACTGGTGGATTCGAACTGCCGACCTTTTGGTTAGCAGCTGAGCTCTTAACCACTGTGCCACCATGAAGCAACCATGAAAATAGCAAAATAAAAAGAATAAGCCAACAGAAGATATAGCACAGAATTGTAAAAAATGCCCAAGTAATTCACATTGTTGTTGTTAGGCGCCATCGAGTGGGTTCCAACTCATAACGACCCTATGTAAAACAGAATGAAACACTGCCCAATCCTGCGCCATCCTCACAATCATTGTTACGCTTGAGCCCATTGTTGTAGCCACTGTGTCAACGGATCTTGTTGATGTTCTCGCATGCGTATGAGGAGAATGAAAATACCATGGCTTGCGTCAGGAGCACCTTAGTCTTCAAGGTGACATCTTTGCTTTTTAACACAGCAGCAGATTTGCCCAATGCAATGTGTTGTTTGATTTCTTGACTCGGGCTTCCATGGGTGTTGATTGTGGATCCAGATAATGTGAGGGAGATCTGGCTCTGACATCTATCACCCGATTGATCGGCAGGATTGATTCAACTGATCTGGCTGGCTAGGCGGGTGTCCCTTCTTCCCTCGCTGCTCCATGTGCATCCTTCCAGAAGCTGCACGCTCAGGTCCAAGAGGATGACCTTCCCAGATAAAGGAGAGGAACCTCCTTGGATCAAGTGTATAGGAGTAACTACTCTCCCCTGCTAGAACCTCCAAATAAGCTCTCAAGTAATTCACAGATGGCAGAAAAGAAGAGACAAAGAGGAACAAGGAACAGATGAGACAAGTAGAAAACAAATAGCAAGATGATAGAATTAAATATAATCATACTAATCATAACATTATTGTAATGGTCTAAACAATTTAATTAAAAGTAGAGATTATAAGATTGCATAAAAAACTAAATATTTGCTGTTTACAAGAAACACCATAGGAAAATAAAGACACAAGTAGGCTAAAAGGATGGAAAAAGATATACTATGCAAACATTAATCATAAGAAAGCATTAATATCAGACAAAGTAGATTTCAGAGCAAGGAATATTACCAAGGATAAGGAAGATCATTTCATATGATAAAGGGGTCAATTTATCAGGAGGAGAAAATAATTCTATATATTCATGCACTTAATAATAGAATTTGGAGCCCTGGTGGTGCAGTGGTTAAGAGCTCTGCTGCTAACCAAAAGGTCGGCAGTTCACATCCACCAGCCTCTCCTTGGAAACTCTATGGGGCAGTTCTACTCTGTCCTGTAGGGTTGCTATGAGTCAGAACTGACTCAACAGTGAAGGGTTTGGTTTTTTGTTAATAATAGAACTTAGAAATACATGAAGCAAAAACTGAAACACTTGCAAGGAGAAATAGGCCGATTCACAAATAAAATCAGAAATTTCAATATATCCTCTCAATAAATAATAGAATAAGTAGACAAAAAATCAATTAAGTTATAGAAGACATGAACAACATAATCAATCAACTTGACTTAGTTTAAATTTGTAGACTGCTCTACCCAATAACAACAGAACACGAAATCTTTTCAAGTATATATGGGGAACAGTTTACCAAGATATATCACATGTTTTGTCATTACACATTCTCAAAAGTTTAAAAGATTCAAGTCATACAAAATATGTTATTTGACAAAAGTGTAAATAAATTAGAAATTAAAAATGAAAGATGTTTTGAAAATCTCTGAGTATTTCAACATGGAATAACATACTTCTAAATAAATTATGAGTTAAGGGGGGAAAAATATATTAGAAAGCATTTTGAGCTGAGTAAAAATTAAAACACAATATATTAAAATTTTTGGGATGCTACCAAAGCAGGACTTGGAGGGATATCTATAGCACTTAATGCCTATATTAGGAGAAAGAAAAAAAAAAAAAACTCAGGTCAATGATCTTAGGTTTAGAAACTAGAAAAGGAGAGTAAATGAAATATAAAGTAAGCATACAATGTAGAATAATATCAAAATAGAAATCAAGACAGAAAACAAAATCAATGAAACAAAAAGCAGATTTTTTTTTTTCCTAGCCAAATTGATGAGAATAAAAGAAAAAAGACATAAACAACCAATATCAGGAAACAGACAGGGAACATCACCAAAGATATCGTAGGTAGTAAAATAATAATAAGGAAATAGTATGAACAATGTCTACCACCAGCCTTTCAGTTTGTCATACTGTAGTAGCTTGCATGTTACTATTAGAAACTACTCCACTGGTATTTCAAATACCAGGAGGGTCACCCATTGTGAACAGGTTTCAGCAGAGCTCCCAGTCTACAACAATGTTGTGGATTGAATTGTGTCCCCAAGGATATGTGTTGTAAAACCTAACCTCTATGCCTGTGGTTATAATCTCATTTGGGAATGGGTTGTCTTTGTTACGCTGATGAGGCAGGATTAGTGTAGTGTTTGTCTTGAGTCAATATCTTCTAAGATATAAAGGAGATTAAGCAAGTAAGTGAAAGAAGAGATGGAGTAAGATAGATGCCAAGACAACATGGAGATCTCCAAGGAACTAGGAAGCAGAAGATGAAGAGACAAGGACCATCCTCCAGAGGCTACAGAGAAAGTATTCCTAAACTTTAGAGCCTACGCTCTGAATTCAGACTTCTAGCCTCCTATAAACTGTGAAAAAATAAATTTATGTTTGTTAAAGTCATCCATCTGTGGTATTTCTGTTATAGTAACACTGGATAACTATGACAGATTAAGAAGAAATGCTTGGTGATCTACTTCCAACAATTAGCCAATGAAAATCGTATGGATCACAACAGAATACTGTCTGATATCGTGATGGAAGAAGAGTTTCCTAGGTTGGAAGACACTACACATGAAGACAGTGAGGTCTGGCTAACATTTTGTTCTTTTATACGTGAAGTTGCCATGAGTCGGAGTCACCTCGACAGGAACTAACAACAGCTTTATGACAAAACAAAAAAACAAACAAATGCATAACTTAGATGTAAGGCTCAAACTCCTTGAAATGCACGAACTATCAAATCTCACTCAAAATAAAGACCTGCGTAGCACTAAAATTTTTTTTTTTCATTTTTTTTTTACTGCACTTTAGGTGAAGGTTTACAGAACAAATAGTTTCTCATTAAATACTCAGCACACATATTGTTTTATGACATTGGTTAATAACTCCACGATATATCAACCCTCTCCTTTCTCAACCTTTTTTTTTGGTGAAAATATACATAGCTAAAGATACACCATTTCAAAAATTTCTAAATGCACAATTCAGTGACATTGATTACGTTTTTCCAGTTGTGCTGCTATTCTCACTTTAAATGAAGGTTTACAGAACGAAATAGTTTCTCATTAAACAGTACACATGTTCCCCTATGACAATGGTTAACAATCCCACTACATGTCAACACTGTCTCTACTCAAGCTTGGGTTCCCTTTCACCAGCTTTCCTATCCCCTTCTGCCTTCTAGTCCTTGTCCCTGGACTGCTGTGCCTCATTAGTCCCGTTTTGTTTTATGGGGCTGTCAAATCCCTGGCTGAACAGTGAACCACGAAAGTGACTTTACCACTGAGCTAAAAGGGTGTTTGGGAGCCATACTCTCGGGGTTTCTCCAGTATCTGGTCTCCTTTTGGTGTTAGAATTTTGTTCTACATCCTTCTCCAGCTCTGTCCAGAACCCTCTGTTGTGATCCTGGTCAGAGCAGTCAGTGGTGGTAGCCCGGCACCATCTAGCTGTACTGGACTCATTCTGGTGGAGGCCTTGGTAGCTGTGGTCCATTAGCCCTTTGGACTAATCCTTTCCTTGTATCCTGTTCTCTTCATTCTCCCTTGCTCCTGAAGGGGTGAGACCAATGGAGTATCTTAGATGGCTGCTTACAGGCTTTTAAGACCCCAGACACTACTCATCAAGGTAGAATGTAGAACATTGTCTTTATAAACTGTGTTATGCCAATTGAGCTAGATGTTTCCCAAGACCACGGTCCCCATAGCCCTCTGCCCAGCAATTCAGAACTCAGGGAGTTTGGATGTGTCTATGGAGCTTCCATGACCTTTCCTTGTACAAGATGTGCTGGCTTCCCCAGTATTGTGTATTGTCTCAACCTTCACCAAAGATATCACTTATCTATTGTCTATTTAGTATTTCTTCCCACCCCTCCCATCCCTCGGAACCAACAAAGATTGTTGCTTTTTGTGTGTAAACTTTTTCATGAGTTTTTACAATAGAGGTCTCATACAATATTTGTCCTTTTGTGATTGACTTATTTCACTCAGCATAATGTCCTCCAGTTTCATCTATGTTATAAGATGCTTCAAAGATTCATCATTGTTCTTTATCATTGCATAATACTACATTGTGTGTATGTACCATATTTTTTTTATCTATTCATTTCTTGATGGGCATCTAGGTTGTTTCCATCTTTTTGCTATTGTGAACAATGCTGCCATGAACATGGGTGTGCATAAGTCTATTCGTGTGACGGCTCTGATTTCTCTAAGATATATTCCTAGGAGTCGGATTACTGGATCCTATGGTATTTCTATTTCTAGCTTTCTAAGGAAGTGCCATATCAATTTCCAAAATAGTTGTATCATTTTGCATTCCCACCAGCAGTGCATAAGAGTTCCCATCTCCCCACAGCCCCCCCAACATTTGTTATTTCCAGTGTTTTTGATTCATGCCAGTAATGCCAGGGTGAGATGGTATCTCATTGTGGTTTTAATTTGCATTTCTCTAATGGCTAGAGATAGCGAGCATTTCCTCATGTGTCTGTTGGCCATTTGAATGTCTTCTTTGGTGAAGTGTCTGTTCATTTCCTTTGCCTATTTTTTAATAGGATTATTTGTGTTTTTGTTGTAGAGGTGTTGGATTTTCTTGTAGATTATGGAGATTAGACCTTTGTCTGACTTGTAATGTCCAAATTTTTTTTCCTAGTCTGTAGGTTCTCTTTTTACTCTTGGTGAAGTCTTTTGAAGAGCATAGGTGTTTGAATTTAGAAGATCCCAGTTATCTAGCTTATCTTCTGGGGTTTGTGTGTTGATGGTTACGGCTTGTATCCAGTTAATGACACGTATTAGGGCCTGAAGTATTGGTCCTATTTTTCCTTCTATGAACTTTATAGTTTCTGGCTTTATATTTAGGTCTTTGATCCATTTTGAATTAGTTTTTGTATATGGTGTGAGGTATGGGTCCTGTTTCATTTTTTTTGCAGATGGATATCCAGTTTTGCTGGTATCATTTGTTAAAAAGACTGTTCCCCATTTGATGGACTTTGGGCCCTTATCAAAGGTCAGGTGACTGTTATTCTCCTTCTTCAGTAGTACTTTACTTATTTGGGGCTTCTTCCCTTTCCATATAAAGTTAATGATTAGTTTTCCATCTATTTGAAGAATTTGTTTGTATTTGGATCAGGATAGCATTGTATTTGTAAATTGCTTTGGGTAGAATTGTCATTTTCACAATGCTGACTCTACCTATCCGTGAGCATGGTATGTTTTTCCATTTATTTAGATCCCTTTGGGTTCCTTGCAATAGTGTTTTGTAGTTTTCTTTGTATAGGTCTTTTACATCCCTGGTTAGATTTATTCCTAAGTATTTTATCTTTTTAGGGGTTATTGTAAATGGTATTGTTTTCCTGATTTCCTTTTCATCATTCTCCTTATTGGTGTATAGGAATCCAACTGATTTTTTGAATGTCTATCTTGTACCCTGCTACTCTGCTGAATCTTTCTATTAGTTTCAGTAGATTTCTCATGGAGTCTTTAGGGTTTTCCATGTATACTATCCTATCATCCGCAAACAGGGATAGTTTAACTTCGTCATTACCAGTTTGGATGCCCTTTATTTCTTTTTCTTGCCTTATTGCTCTAGCTAGAACTTCCAGCACAATGTTAAATAGGAGTGGTGATAAAGGGTATCCTTGTCTTGTTTCTGTTCTCAAGGGTAATGTTTTCAGCCTCTCTCCATTAAGAATGATGTTAGCTGTTGGTTTTGCAAAGATGCCTTTTATTATGTTGATAAATTTCCCTTCTATACTTATTTTATTGCAAGTTTTTATCAGGAATGGGTGTTGGACTTTGTCGAATGCTTTTCTGCATCACCTGAGATGATTATGTGATTCTTTTCTTTTCTTTTATTTATGTGGTGGATTATGGTGATTAATTTTCTATTGTTGAACCATCCTTGCATACCTGGTATGAATCCTACTTGGGTGGTGTATTATGTTTTTGATATGATGCTGAATTCTATCGGCTAGAATTTTGTTGAGAATTTTTGCATTTATATTCATGAGAGATATTGGTCTGTATTTTTCTTTTTTTGTGGCATCTTTGCCTGGTTTTGTTATCAGGGTTATGCTGGCTTCATAGAATGAATTTCAGAAGTATCCCTTCCTTTTCTATGTTCCAAAATAGTTTGAGAAGTACTGGTGGAAGCTTTTCTCTGAATGGTTGGTAGAATTCTCCAGTGAAGCCATCTGAGCCAGTGCTTTTATTTGTTGGGAGTTTTTTAAAAAATTTGTTAGAGTATAGTTTTTCATAATATTCTGTTATGATTCTTTTTATTTCAGTTGGGTCTGTTGTAATGTTGCCCATTTCATTTCTTATTTTGGTTATTTACATCCCCTCCTGTTTTTCTTTTGTGAGTCTGGTTTTGTTGATTCTTTCTATTGTTTTTCTGTTCTCTATGTTATTTATTTCTGCTCTGATCTTTATTATTTCCTTTCTTCTGGTGGCTGTGGGCTTTTTTTGCTGTTCTCTTTCTATTTCTTTGAGTTCTGTCATTAATGTTTTGATTTTGTCCCTTTCTTCTTTTTTGATGTGTGCATCCATTGCTATAAATTGTCCTCTGAGGACTGCCTTTGCTGTGTCCCAAAGGTTTTGGTATGATGTATTTTCATTCTCATTTGATTCTAGGAATTTTTTGATTCTATCTCTGATTTCTTCTATTATCCAGTGGTTTGTAAGCAGGGTGTTATTCAGTTTCCATGTAACTGATTTTTTTTTTCCTTGCTCTTTCTGTTGTTAATTTCTACCTTGATGGCATTGTGGTCAGAGAAGATACTTTGTATTATCTTAGCGTTTTGGACTTTGTTGAGTATTGCTCTGTGGCCTAAGATGTGGTCTATTCTGGAGAATGTTCCATGTGCATTGGAAAAGAATATGTAGTTTGCAGCTGTTGGATGGAATGTTCTGTATATGTCTATGAGGTCAGGCTGGCTGATTGTGCCCTTTAGGGCTTCTGTTTCTTTGCTGAGTTTCTTTTTAGATGTTCTGTCCTTGACTGAGAGTGGTGTATTGAAGTCTTCTACTGTTATTGTGGAACAGTCAATTTCTCTTTTCAGTGTTTTTAGAGTTTGTTTTATGTATTTTGGAGCCCTGTCATTGGGTGTGTAAATGTTTGTTATGGTTATGTCTTCATGATGGATCATCCCCTTAATCATTATGTAGTGTCCTTCTTTGTCTTTTATGGTGGATTTTGTTTTAAAGTCTATCTTATCTAAGATTAGTTTTGCCACTCCTGCTCTTTTTTGGTAGTTGTTAGTTTGATATATTTTTTTCAAACCTTTGATTTTTAATAAATTCATGTCTTTGTTTCTAAGGTGTGTCTCTTGTAGACAGCATATTGATGGATCTTTTTTTTTTTTTATCCATTCTGTCCTTCTCTGTCTCTTTATGGGTTCATTGAGGCCATTCATATTCAGTGTAATTATTGATAGATGTGAGTTTATGGCTGTCATTTTGTAGTGCTTTTTTCTTGTGGTGCTGATGTTTTCTTTGTTCTTCTTACTCTCCTGTGCTGAACTCCTTTGTTTGTGGATTTTTTTTCACTTCTTTTGTTTTTGTAAGTTTTGTTTTTACTGAGACTTTATGTTTTTCCTCTTTATTTTTATGAGTATCTTTGTTAACTTTCTTTGTGGTTACCGTGAAATTTACCCTTATCTTTCTAAGTTTGAAGCAGTCTATTATTAGTTGGTATGACCTTGCCTTTCTCTCCATTAGAAGGTTCTATACCTATGCCATGTATTCCCTTTTCTATTGTTCTGATGTTGTTGTCGTTAACAGATTAACTGCTCTGATTCCCTGTTGTATTTATTTTGGTTTTGGATAGTCCTTCAGAGTTCATTTCCTAGATTGGTATCTGGCTAGTATGCTCTTGTGTCCTAGATTCAGCCTGTGAGCTGAAGTTGTCTGTTTTCAGATCGGACTCCCTTTAATAATTCTTGTAAGTTTGTTTTGTTTTTCACATATTCCCTTAATTTCTGTTTATCTGGAAATGACCTAATTTTACCATCATATTTGAAAGAGAATTTTGCAGAATATATTATTCTTGGCTGGTAATTTTTTTCTTTCAAGGTTTCATATATGTCATCCCATTGCGTTCTTGTCTGCATCGTTTCTGCTGAATAATCTGAGCTTAGTCTTATTGTTTCTCCTCTGTATGTTACTTACTGTTTTTCACTAGGTGCTCTCAGGATTCTTTGTCTTTTGTTTTTGCGAGTGTGATTATGATATGCTCTGGTGATTTTCTTTTGTGGTCTATCCTATATGGGGTTCATTGACCTTCTTGGATGGCCAGCTTTTCATCTTTCATGATATTGGGGACGTTTTCTGTCAACAGTTCTTCAATGATCCTCTCTGTTTTCTGTTTTCTCCCCCTTTTCTGGAACTCCCATCACTCACAGATTTTTGCTTTTGATTGTATCCCACATAATTCTCAGGATCTCTTCATTTTAATTCGTTCTTTTTTTCTGAGTTTTCCTCAAACAGAGTTGTATCCAAATGCTTGTCTCCATTTCTGCTGGTCCTGTCTTCCACCATTTCAAATCTGCTCCTCAGCCCTTCTATGACACTGTCCATTTCTGAAATCTTATTGTTTATCTTTCAGATTTCTAATTGTTGTTTTTGTATAATTTCTAGCTGTGAATTTATTTTGGCATTTTGTTCCTGCATTATTTTCCTGAATTCTTACATTTTTTTGTTTGTATTTTCCATGAATTTGTCTGCCTTTTCCATGAATTTGTCTATTTTTTCCTCATTTTTAACTGCTTTTTGCTTCAACTCTTGGATAATTCTGAGTATTAGAGATTTCAGTTCCCTATCAGGTAGCTCTAGTGCCTTTTCTTCTACTGGAAAGTCATGTGGTATTTTATTTTGGACGCCTACTGGAACCATCCCATCCTGTTTTTGTAAATGTTTTGATATTGTCTGATGTCTTTGTGGCAGTCAGTATTTTTCTCATTTATTGATTGTAGGTTAGTTCGTTTCATCCTTTTTTTTTAAATTTGGCTATGTCTGAGCAGGCAGGCTGTGTGTTCTTTGTTGTTTGCTAATCTTTGGGCATAATACTTTTCCCCGCCTTCTCCAATTGACAGGGTCAGTCACTCAGATGTGGTACGGAAGGGCAGGTCTAGCTGAAGAGGAGTCACTGGGATAGGTTGTTTGTGGCACTTACTACAGCCACTAGGGCTGATCGGTAATCAGTGCAGGGCAGGTTCCAGTAGGCCCCGTGCATGTGCTGCTTGGTGGTGTGATGTTAAGCATATGGTGCAGGTAGGCAGGATGGAGGGGGGAGATTGTGATGTGTGGAGCTAAGACGGGTTTGGGAGAGAGGAGAGAGGAACAGGAGCCAAAAACATACAAAGAAAAAAGAATGCTAGGGGAGCTTGCCTTTGGAGTGGAGAGATGAGAGACTATGAAATGGAGAAAAACAAAAAGGAGAAGAAGAAGAAAAAAAAGAAAAGAAAAGAATGAACAAAAAATTAGAAAGAAAAAAGAAAAGCTCCCAGGGATCCCACCAGTCTGGCTACAAGGTCTGGGGAAGTTGTTCCTAGGTGTTAAAGTACAGCCTGGCTAGAAGGCATACAGGTGGCACTCAGCACCAGGTATTCAGGTGACAGGAAGAGAAGGAAGGTATAGCGAGACAAGAAAATGAGTAATGAAGAAAGACAAAAAAGGAAAAAGAAGGAAAAGAAAACAAAACAAATTTAAAAAAAAGAACAAGAAAACCCCCCAAAAAAGACACAAAGAACGAAATGCTCTCAGGGATCCCTCTGTGTGTCTGAGCAAGCTGAGGGGGTAGGTCCCAAGCCATGCAGCACTGCCTGGCCAGAACTGGCTCCCAACTCAAGGCAAGAAAAAGAAAACAAACAAACAATTCAAAACAAACAAACAAAAAGAAGCCCCGGGATCCCACCAGCATAGCAGCATGGACCAGGAAGCAGTTCCACACTCGAGCAGAGCTCCACAGCCCCTCAGGAAGCAGCAAAGATGACGCACAGACCCAAGTATTTGAGTGAAAGGAGGGGGAGGTGGTGAGAGGTAAGAAATCAAAAGAAGCAGAAAAAAGCAACCCCAGCAGGCAACAAATGGCACTCAGGGAGTCAGCCCATGCAGGTGGGTGAAATTCAAGCAGCCGGTGCTTCCCGGCCAAGAGACTGTGGCTGTGGGAAGCAGAGGAGGCCAAGTGGGGGTGAAGAAGGCTGGGGGTTGGGAAAGCGTATATCGCTGGTTACTGGTTATTCTGTCTTCTGCTGGAAGCTCCTTGAAGCTACTTTCTCATATCGCCTGTTTGCTGGTCTCTGATAGGAGTCCAAGATGGCGGATCCATGCTGCGTTAGCTGATAGGGGACCTCTGCATGTATGTCTTCTCGATGTTTGTTCTCTGTCAGTTTCTTATTCCATTTGGTGCTTGGCTGAGTTCTTCATCACTTCATTTGATGTTTAGGTTTTCAAGATTGCTGTTTTCTCTGGTTAGTTTTTCAGATCTTTGCTGTGGAGGGACAGCATGGTGCTTCTGCCTAGAGCGCCATGTTGCTGGAAGTCCTTAAATCTATTTTAAAAACTAAATTTCTAGTTGAGAGCTTTCCAAAAAAGAAAGCGAAAGGCAAGAAAGCTTTGCTAGTGAATTCTATGAAACATTTAAGGAAAAAATAATAATAATAACAACTCTTCCAGAAAGAAGATAAAACTATGAAATTTATTCCATGAGATCAGCATTACCCTGGTACTAAAACCAACAAACATTACAAGAAAAGTAAAATAAAGTTCAATATCCCTCCATGAATTTAGATGCAAAAATTCTAAAATTTTTGCAAATGGAATTCAACAATATACCAAAAGAATAATACATCATGATTAAGTGTGTTGTACCACAGAAATTCAAGAATAGGTTAACATTCAAAAATCAAGCAATGCAATCCACTTTATTAATAAACTAAAAAATAACAAAATACATAATTAGTTCAATAGATGCAGAAATCCAATATCCAACAATCAAAATGTTCAACAAACCAGAAATAGAACTGAATTTCCTCAACTTGATAAATAGTATCTACAAAAAATCTAGCATCATATTTAATGCTGAAAGACTGTGTACCCCCTTTATCTGACAATAGGAACAAGACAAAGATGTCTGCTCTTACTACTATTCAGTACTGTATAAGAAGTTTCAGACAGTGCAATGAGAAAAGAGAAGGAAATAAAAGATTAGAATATCTCAATTTTCCTGGGTTTATTTAATTAAATAATTATCAACATAATATTTAGGTTTATATAAAACTAAAGTCAAACTGACCCTGGTGGTGCAGTGTTTAAGTGTTTGGCTGCTAACCAAAAGGTTGGCAGTTTGAACCCGCTAGGTGTTTCACAGGAGAAAGATGTGGCAGTCTGCTTCCATAAAGATATTAGCCTTGGAAACCCTATGGGGCAGTTCTGCTCTGTCCCATAAGGTCACTATGATCCAGAATCGATTTGACAGTAATGGGTTTAATGGGTTTTTAAGGTCAACTGCTCCAAATTTACTTTTCTAAGTTTTCCACATTGGTTTTGTGGGAAAATAAGTTATTCTTTTCTCCATAAAATATGCAAGATTAAAGAAATATAAAATTATTTTTAACAAAACAAAATTGTAATGATGGATGCCTTAAAAAGTTTATTAATATTCTGAAAGTGCTAAAATGTACAAAGCATAAGAACTTAATGTTAGCAAAAATAATTCCAGACCTTAAATGAGGGTTAAACTGAAGTAATTGAAAAATAATCTTTGACTATTTAGATAAATTCTACAATAAACAAATAAAACAGTTGGTTAGTTTGCTTAAATGTGTGACAAATATAAATTATTCAGACTCTATTATGTGTAATTACAGAGAGCTATAAATGAAATACAGTGTTAAAGTTTATTAAGATAGTAAATTCAGTGATACATAGACATTTTAATATGTTAAATTTAGTTATTTTTAAACTAAGTTAACAGCTTTAATTTTATCAACTGTTTAATAATTTTAACAAAAAGATGTCTAATGATCATTGTCACTCATTTGTGTGGTTTTTAAATATTTTCTATAACTTTATTTCTTTATAAAAATTATAATTATAATTTATGTCCATGTATTGTCTTTTGCCTTTCCCAATTTAGAATACCAAAATGTTCAAAATTTCTTTTATTTCTAATATATCTTTAGGTTTTCTGGAATGCTCCCCAGATTTTTTCCTTGATCTTACATAAAGAAAAATAATAGAAACAACTCTCTTTATCTTGGAACTATCCAAATTTTTATTAACTCAAAACTATTCCTGAAGCACAAGTTCTTTAGGAGACGGTTCCATTCAAGACTCCTCCTCTAAGTGTATGAGAGGTGTAAATGGCTACTTACACCCAAGAGCCACAGAACAATATCCAGATAACTGGAATCATAGTTGTCTCACTTTAATCAGCTTACATTCTTTTTATCCTAGCTATCTTCTGTCCTTTATTGATGGTTTCAGGTCACCTTCAACTATGTTACTCATAAATCCCTTATTCTAAATCACGATATTTAGTATCCTTACTTACTCCCTGCTATAGACTTGTCTATGGTTTACTAATGATATGAGCAAACCATCCAACTGAACTTTGCTTTTGTATTCATTTTCTTTTGGGAGCCACCCAGATTCCTCTGATACTAGTTCATTGGTTTTGACTGTGTCCCACATAACTCTCAGGGTCTTTTCATTTTTCTTTGTTCTTTTCTGAGTTTTCCTCAAACAGAGTTGTATCCAAGTGTTTGTCTTCAATTCCAGTGATCCTGTCTTCCACCGTTTCAAATCTGCTTCTCAGCACTTCTATGACATCATCCATTTATGAAATCCTGTTGTTTATCTTTTGGATTTCTAATTGTTGTCTTTGTATAATTTCTAGTTGTGAATTTATTTTGGCATTTTGTTCCTGCATTATTTTCCTGAATTCTTCCAATTTTTTGTCTGTATTTTCCATGAATTTGTCTATTTTTTCCTCATGTTTGTCAGCTTTTTGCCTCAGTTCTTGGAGAATTCTGAGTATTAGGGATTTGAAGTCCCTATCAGGTAGTTCTAGTGCATTTTCTTCCACACGAGAGTCATCTGGTGTTTTATTTTGGACACCTACTGGAACCATCCTGTCCTGTTTTTGTAAATGTTTTGTTATTGTCTCCTGTCTTCGGGGCATTCAGTAGTTATTTTTCTCATTTATTGATTGTAGATTTGTTTGTTTCATCCCTTTTTTAAAAAAAAAAAATTTGACTATGAGCAGGCAGAGTGTGTGTTCTTTGTTGTTTGCTCATCTGTGGGCACAATACTTTTCACCTCCTTCAACTGGCAGGGTCAGTCACTCAGATATAGTACGGCAGGGCAGGTCTAGCTGAAGAGGAGTTATTGGGACGGGTTGTTTGTGGCACTTACTACAGCCACCAGAGCAGGCTGGTCATCAGTGCAGAGCAGGTTCCAATAGGCCGTGCCTATGCTGCTTGGTGGTGTGATGTCAAGTGCACGGTGCAGGTAGGCAGGATGCAGCGGGGGGATTGTTATGTGTAGAGCTAAGATGGATATGGGAGAGAGGAGAGAGGAACAGGAGCCAAAAACATACAAACAAACAAAAAAGAATGCTAGGGGAGCTTGCCATTGGAGTGGAGAGATGAGAGACTATGAAATGGAGAAAAACAGAAAGGGGAGGAGGAAGAAAAGAATGAATAAATAAGAATCAGAAAGATTAAAGAACCGCAAAGTTCCCAGGGATCCCACCGGTGCAGCTATGAGGTCTGGGGAAGTCACTCTCAGGTGTTACAGTACAGCCTGGCTAGAAGGCGTAGAGGTATACAACGCCAGATATTCAGGGAACAGAAAGAGAAGAAAGATATAGAGAGATGAGAAACTGAGCAATGAAGAAAGACAAAAAGGGAAAAAGAGGAAAAAAAAAAAACAAATTAAAAAAAAAAAAAACAAGAAAGGCCCCCAAAGAAACAGAAAAAAAAAAAAAAAAAAAAACCAACATAAAAAGAAATGCCCTCAGGGATCTCTCTGCACATATGTGGAACCCGAAGGGGAGTCTCCCTGCCACACAGCTCAGCCTGGCCAGAAAGGGCTACCAACTCAAGAAAAGGAAAAGAAAACAAAGAAACAATTCAAAACAAACAAACGAACAAAAGCCCTGGGATCCCACCAGCGTGGCAGCCCAAACCGGGAGGCAGCTCCACACTCGAACGAAGCTCTGCAGCCTCTCAGGAAGAAGCAAAGATGGCACACGGAGCCAGGTACTTGAGCAAAGGGAGGGGGAGGTGGTGAGAAGCAAGTAAGAAATCAAAAGAAGCAGAAAAAAAAGAAAAAAAAAAAGCAACACTAGCAGCCAATAAATGGCACTCAGAGAGCCAGCTAGTGTGGGCCGGTGTTTCTGGACAAGAGACTGTGTCTGCGGGAACCAGAGGGGGCCGAGTGTGGGTGAAGAAGGGTAGAGAGTGGGAAAGCGTATATCACAAATTACCGGAGCTCTGGAGCCCCTCAGGAAGAAGCAAAGATGGCGCACAGAGGGAGGTATTCAAACGAAAGGAGGGGGAGGTGGGGAGAAGCAAGGAAGAAATAAAAAGAAGCAGAAAAAAAGCAACACCAGCGGCCAACAAATGGCACTCAGATAGCCAACCATTCGAGTATGTGGAATCCAAGCAGCCTCTGTTTCCTGGTCAAGAGACTGTGGCCGCGGGAAGCAGAGGAGGCCGAGTCGGGGTGAAGAAGTGTGGGGGTGGGAAAGTGTATATCACCAATTACCGGTAGTTTTGTCTCCCGCTGGAAGCTCCGTGAGGCTGCTTTCTCGTACCCCGTTTGCTGGTCTCCAATGTCCAAGATGGCGGATTTGCGCTGCGTTAGCTGGTAGGGGACCTTTGCATGAATCTCTCCTCGCTCTCCGTTCTCTGTCAGTTTTCTCACTCCATTTGGTTCTTGGCTGAGTTCTTTATCTCTTCATTTGATGTTTTAGGGTTTCAGGATTGTTGTATTCTCTGTTCATCTTAGTTTTTCAGATCTTTGCTGTGGAGAGACAGCGTGGTGCTTCTGCCTAGAGCGCCATTTTGTCAGAACTCGCGATACTAGTTCATTGGAATGAATTAGTTAGATTTCCTGAGTAATTGGACTTTTAGATGACAGACTCCATTAACAATTCAGACAGCAAGAAATCTAATGCCCCTTATCACTGTCAAATTGTTGAATGCCAGCTCTCCAAAGCTATCTCAGACAAAGCTGAGATTATTTTTACCATGGTAAGGGAGAACACGGCCTTAACAAAGTCTTAGAATCACGTCAAAGATGAGAAGGCAAAGTCAGAATTTTAATGAGATTTTGGAGTCTGGTTGAAGCCAGGTGTTTCAATGCTGGCAGCTTGACTGAGTTTGGGTAAAGATCATAAACTAATCAATTTAGTATTGAGGGAAACAGTATTGTAAGGATTTTCAGGAGAGCGATTTGAAGAATTATGAAAGTAAACTGTCTTTTGATGTTATCTATTGAATAATTGAAGGAGCAGTTGTGGCACATCTGTTAAGTACTTAGCTACTAACTGAAAGGTCAGCAGTTTGAATCCACCAGCCTCTCTGCAGGACAAAGATGTGGCAGTCTGCTTCCCTAAAGATAATAGACTTGGAAACCCTATGTGGAAATTCTAACTTTGTCCTGTAGGGTTGATATGAGTCTGAAATGACTTGATAGCAATGGGAGGTTTTATTGAAGCGCTGAACAGTTTCATGTTCATTTAAATGGGTCGTTTAAGACGTTTTTGAAATGAACAATGAAGTTATTTATAGCTTTTATCATCTTAGGAAAGAATTCCCTGATGACAGGGAAAGAGTCGAGTCATATTAACACAGAAAGTAAGCTGTGTAGATTGGTTTCAGTTCTCAGCCTTGTACCTGGAGAAGAAGGTTCCTGTCTCCACTGAAACAATACTCAGAGACCTTTCATGGGAGTGAGTTTTTGTAACAAAACTTACAGGGAAATTGAGATTGGAAGAGATCTAGGGATACAGAGATGAAGTATATTTGGAGGCCATATCACTTCACAGACCTTACAAGAAATGTCATTAGGTGCCATAGAGACAGTTACAACTCACTGTGACCCTATGTACAACACACCGAAACACTGCTAGGTCCTGCACCATCCCCAAAATCATTGCTATATTTAGCCAATGTGTCAATCCATCTTTTTCATTCACCCTCTATTTTACAAAGCATGAGGTCCTTCTCCAGGGACTAGTCCGTCCTGATAATATGTCCAAAGTACATGAGATGAAGTCTTGCCATGTTGCTTCTAAGGAGCATTGCGGCTACACTTCTATTTTTGTGTTTGTTTGTTTGTTGTTGTAGTTTAACTGTAAGTTTACATTTCAAGCTAGTCTCTTATACAAAAATTTATACATACGTTGTTATGTGACCCTAATTGCTCTCCCTATACTGTGACAGCACACTCCCCATCTCCACCCCAGATTTCCCATGTCTATACTACCAGCCCGTAACCCTCTCTGCCCTCTTATCTCACCTCCGGACAGAAGCTGCCTGTTTAGTCTCAAGTATCTACTTGAGCTAAGAAGCACACTCTTCACAAGTACCGTTTTATGTCCCACAGTCCAGTCTAATCTTTGTCTGAAGAGTTGGCCTCAGAAATTGTTTTAGTTCTGGACTGACAGAGAGCCCAGGAGCCATGCTTTCCAGGGTTCCTCCAGTCTCAGTCAGACCATTAACTCTGGTCTTTTAACTAGAAATTAAGTCTGCACCCCACCTTTCTCCTGCTCCATCTGGGACTCTCTGTTATTCCCTGTCAAGGCAGTCGTTGGTGGTAGCCAAGCACCGTCTAGTTCTTCTGGCCTCAGGCTGATGCAGTCTTTGGTTTATGTGGCCCATTCTGTCTCTTGGGCTAATACTTTCCTTGTGTCTTTGGTGTTCTTCATTCTCCCTCACTCCACGTGGTTGGGACAAATTGATGCATCTTAGATGGCCACTTGCAAGCTTTTAAGACCCCAGACACCGCTCACCAAAGTAAGATGCAGAACATTTTCTTAATAAACTTTGTTATGCCAACTGACCTCTTAGATAATCCCTGAAAGGATGGTCCCCAAACCTCTGACCCTGCTACTCTGTCTCTCGAAGTGTTTGATTGTATTCAGGAAACTTCTTAGCTTTGGTTTAGCCCAGCTGTGCTAAATTCCCGTGTAATGTGTGCTGTCTACCCTTCACCTAAGATAATTCCTGTATACTATGTAGTTAGTGAATAACCCTCACCCTCCCTCCCCACCCTCATAACCATCAAAGAAGGTTTTCTTCTGTGTTTAAACCTTTTCCTGAGTTGTTATAATAGTGGTCTTATACAATATTTGTATTCTGTGACTGACTAAATTCACTCAATGTAATGCCTTCTAGATACCTCCATGTTATGTTTCACGGCTTCATCATTGTTCTTTATCGTTCCGTAGTATTCCATTGTGTGAATATACCATAATTTGTTTATCCATTCATCAGTTGATGGGCACCTAGGTTGTTTCCATCTTTTTGCTATCATGAACAGTGTTGCAGAGAACGTGGGTGTGCATATATCTATTAGTGTGACGGCTCTTATTTCTCTCGGATATATTCCAAGGAGTGGGATTGCTGGATCATATGGTTCTTCTATTTCTAGCTTTTTAAGGAAGTGCCAAATCGATTTCCAAAGTGGTTGTGCCATTTTACATTCCCAACAGCAGTGTACAAGTGTTCCAGTCTCTCTACAACCTCTTCAGCATTTATTATTTTGTGTTTCTTGTCTTAATGCTAGACTTGTTGGGGTGAGATGATATCTCATTGTAGTTTTGATCTGCATTTCTCTAATGGCTAATGGTTGTGAGCATTTCTGCATGTGTCTCTTAGCCACCTGAATGTCTTCTTTGGCAAAGTGCCTGTTTATATCCTTTGACCATTTTTTCGTTGGGTTATTTGTCTTTTTGTTGTTGAGGTTTTGCAGTATCTTATAGATTTTAGACATTAGACACTGATTGGATTTGTCATAGTGAAAAATTTTTCCCAGTCTATAAGTTGTCTTTGACTCTTTCGGTGAATTCTTTTGATGAGTGTAAGTGTTTGATTTTTAGGAGCTCCCAGTTATCTAGTCTCTCTTCTGATGCTTGTGCATTGTTACTTATGGTTCATATTCTGTTTATGCCATGTATCAGGGCTCTTAGCATTCTCCTTAATTTTTCTTTCATGATCTTTATCGTTTTCAATTTTATATTTAGGTCTTTGATTCATTTTGAGTTAGTTTCTGTGCATGGCGTGAGGTATGAGTCTTGTTTCAGTTTTTTGCAGATGGCTATCCAGTTATACCAGCACGATTTGTTGAAGGGACTATCTTTTCCCCAATTAACGGACTTACTTTGGGCCTTTGTCAAATATCAGCTGCTCATAGGTGGATGAATTTATGTCTGGATTCTCAATTCTGTTCCATTGGTTTATGTATCTGTTGTACTAGTACCAGGTTGTTTTGACTACTGTGGCAGTATAACAGGTTCTAAAATCAGGCAATGTGAGGCCTCCCGCTTTATTTTTCTTTTGAGTAATGCCTTACTTATCTGGGGCCTCTTCCCTTTCCGTATGAAGTTGGTGATTTGTTTTTCCATCTCATTAAAAAATGCCATTGGAATTTGGATCGTGATTGCATTGTATCTGTAGATCGCTTTGGATAGAATTGACATTTTCACAATGTTGAGTCTTCCTATCCACGAGCTAGGTATGTTTTACCATTTATGCGGGTCTCTTTTGGTTTCTTGAAGTAGTGTCTTTTAGTTTTCATCATATAGGACTTTTACGTCTCTGGTTAGATTTATTCCAAAGTATTTTATTTTCTTGTGGGCTATTGTAAATGGTATTGATTTGGTGATTTCCTCCTAGAGGTTTCTTTGTTGGTGTAAAGGAATACAACCGATTTTTGTAGGTTTATTGTCATGGTTTGAATTATGTCTCCCCCAAAAATGTTTGTATCAATTTCTCTGGGCCATGATTCCTGGTATTGTATGATTTTCCTGTAAGTAGTAAATCCTGTCTCTTTGATGTTATGAGGGACGATGGGTGGCAGTTGTGTTAGTAAGGCAGAACTCAGTCTACAAGGTTGGATTGTTTCCTAAGGCAAGCGCTTGAAATATAAAAGAAAGAAGTGAGCAGAGAAACAGGGGACCTCGTACCACCAAGGAAACAGTGCCAGGAGCAGAGCTTGTCCTTTGGACCCAGGGTCCCTGCATGGAGAAGCTCCTACTACAGGGGGAAGGCCAACAGAGAGACAGAAAGACTTCCCCTGGAGCTGATGCCCTGAATTTGGACTTTTAGCCTACTTTACTGTGAAGAAATAAATTTCTTTGTTAAAGCCATCCATTCGTGGTATTTCTGTTGTAGCAGTACTAGATAACTAAGGCATTTATTTTGTATCTTGATACGTTGCTGAAATCTTCTATTAGTTCCAGCAGTTTTCTTCTGGATTCATTGGGGTTTTCTTTGTATAAGATCATATCGTCTGCAAATAGAGATACTTTTACTTCTTCCCTACCAATTTGGATGTCCTTTATTTCTTTTTCTAGCCTAATTGTTCTGGCTAGGACCTCCAGCACCATGTTGAATAAGAGTAGTGATAAAGGGCATCCTTGTCTGGTTCCCATTCTCACAGTGAAGGCTTTCAAACTCTCTCCATTTAGGACGATGTTGGCTGTTGGCTTTGTATAAATGTCCTTAATTATGTTGAGGAATTTCCCTTCTATTCCTATTTTGTTGAGAGTTTTTATCATGAATGGGTGTTGGACTTTGTCAGATGCCTTTTCTGCATCAATAAGATCATGTGGTTCTTGTCTTTTATTTTATTAATGTGATGGATTACACTGATTGTTTTTCTAATGTTGAACCATCCCTGCATACCAGGTATAAATCCCAGTTGATCATGGTGAATTATTTTTTTGATATGTTGCTGAATTCTATTGGCCAGAATTTTGTAGAGGATTTTCGTGTCAATGTTCACGAGGGATATTGGTCTGTAATTTCTTTTTTTTGTGTGTGGTGTCTTTACCTGGTTTTCATATCAGGGTTATGCTTGCTTCATAGAATGAGTTTGGGAGTATGCCATCATTTTCTATGCTCTGAAATACCTTTAGCAGTAGCGGTGTTAACTTTTCTCTGAAAGTTTGGTAGAATTCTCCAGTAAAGCCATCTGGGCCAGGGATTTTTTTGTTGGGAGATTTTAACTACCTTTTCAATCTCTTCCTTCGCTATGGGTTCATTTAATTGTTCTGCCTCTGTGTTAGTTTAGATAGGTTGTGAGTTTCTAGAAATTTGTTCATTTCCTCTAGGTTTTCAAATTTGTTAGAGTACAATTTTTGAATAGTATTCTATTATGATTCTTTTAATTTCAGTTGGGTCTGTTGTGATATCACCCTTCTCATTTCTTACACAGGTTGTCTGCATCCTCTCCTGTTTTTCTTTTGTCAGTTTGGTCAATGGTTTATCAATTTTGTTGATCTTTTCAAAGAACCAGCTTTTGGTCTTGTTAACTCTTTCAATTGTTTTTCTATTCTCTATTTCATGTAATTCTGCTCTAATTCTTATTATTTCCTTTCTTCCGGTGCTCCAGGGCTTCTTTTGCTGCTCTCTTTCTACTTGTTCAGTTGTAGGGTTAACGTTTTGATTTTGGCTCTATCTGCTTTTTGGATGTGTGCATTTATTGCTATAAACTGACCTCTGAGCACTGCTTTTGCTGTGTCCCAAAAGTTATGGTAGGATGTGTTTTAGTTCTCGTATGATTCTATGAATTTCTTTATTCTATCTTTAATTTCTTCTGTAAACTAGTAGTTTTTGAGCAAGGTGTTTTCCAGTTTCCATTTGTTTGATTTTTTTTCTTTGCTTTTTCTGTTATTGATTTCCACTTTTATGGTCAGAAAAGATGCTTTGTAATATTTCAATGCTTTGGATTTTGTTAAGACTTGCTTTATGGCCTAATATGTGGTCTATCCTGGAGAATGTTCCATGTGCATTGGAAAAGAAAGTATACTTGGCTGCTGTTGGGTGGAGTGTTCGGTATATGTCTATGAGATCAAGGTGGTTGATAGTAGCATTTAGCTCTTTCGTGTCTTTGTTGAGCTTCTTTCTGGATGTTCTCTCCTTCACCAAAAGTGGTGTGTTGAATTCTCCTACTACTGTTGTGTAGCTGTCTATCTCTCCTTTCAATGCTATTAGAGTTTGTTTTAAGTATTTTGGAGTCCTGTCATTGGGTGCATAAATACTTATTACACTTATGTCCTCCTGGTGTAATGACCTTTTAATCATTAGTGTCCTTCCTTATCCTTTGCAGTGGATTTTACTTTAAAATCTATTTTGTCAGAGATTAATATTGCCAGCCCTGTTCTTTTATGAGTGTTGTTTGCTTGATGTATTTTTTCCATCCTTTGAGTTTTAGTTTGTTTATGTCTTTAAATCTCAAGTTTGTCTCTCATAGGCAGCATATACACAGATTGTGTTTTTTAATCCAGTCTGCCACTCTCTGTCTATTTATTGGTGCATTTAGTCCATTTACAATCAGTGTAATTATTGATAGGCATGAGTTTATTACTGTTATTTTGATGTCTTTTTGTGTGTGTTGTTGACAGTTTCTTTGTTCAACCTAATCTTCTGTGCTGAGTCGTTTTTCTTCATGTATTTTCTTTTCATCTTTTTCATTGTTGTTGATTTTGTATTTGCTGAGTCTGTATATTTTTCTTGTTTTTTTATGTTGACTTGTAGGATTGTTAGTTTCCTTTGGGATTACCTTAATATTTACTCCTGTTTTTCTGAGTTTACACCAGTCTTTTATTTCTTTATATCGCCTTGAATTCCTCTCCATATGAAAAGTCTATGTCTAAATTTTTTAAGTCCCTCTTTTATGTTTTAATGTTTTCATCTTTTATATATTGACATCTGTTTCCCTATTTTCAGTGTTTCAGATTTGATTTATTTTTGTGACTTTCCTATCTGGGTTGATAACTGGTTGCTCTGTCCTGTGTGCTAATCTTGGTTTGTTATCTGATATTATTGATTTTCTAACTGGAGGATTCCCTTTAGTATTTCTTGTAATTTTGGTTTGGTTTTTGCAAATTCCCTAATGTTAGGTTTATCTGGAAATGCCGTAATTTCACCATCATACTTGAGAGACAGTTTTGCTGGATATATAATTCTTGGCTAGCAGGGGATTTTTTTGTTTTTTGTTTTATTTCTTTCAAGGCTTTGTATATGTCATCCCATTGCCTTCTTGCCTGCATGGTTTCTGCTGAGTAGTCTGAGCTTATTCTTATTGACTCTCCTTTGTAGGTGACTTTTTGTTTATCCCTAGCCGCTCTTAAAATTCTCTCTTTATGTTTGGTTTTGGCAAGTTTGATTATAATATGTCTTGGTGACTTTCTTTTGGAATCTACCTTATGTGGGGTTCGATGAGCATCTTGGATAGATACCTTGTCATCTTTCATGATATCAGGAAGTTTTCTGCCAACAAATCTTCAGCAATTCTCTCTGTATTTTCTGTTATCCCCCCCCCCCCGCCCCGTTCTGGTACTCCAATCACTCATATGTTACTCCTCTTGATAGAATCCCACATAATTCTTAGGGTTTCTTCATTTTTTTTAATCCTTTTATCTTATTTTTCTCAAATAAGTTGTTGTCAAGTGCTTTATCTTCAGCCTCACTAATTCTGACTTCCATTGCCTCAATTCTGCTCCTATGACTTTCTATTGAGTGTCTAATTCTGAAAGTTTATTGTTAATCTTCTGGATTTCTGATTGCTGTCTCACCATGGATTCTTGCATCATGTTAAATTTGTAATTATGCTCTTCTCCAATTTTCTTACGTTCCTCTATCGTACGTCCTGTGTTTTGACTCATTTCCTTCCTAATCTCTTGAAGAGTTCTGTATATTACTCTTTTGTATTCTGCTTTTGGTAATTCCAAGAAATTTTCTTCCTCTGGAAAATTTCTAGGTTTTTTTATTTTGAGAGCTTGCTGAAACCATCACGGATTAGCTGTTTATATGATTTGATATTGACTATTGTCTCCAAGCTATCAATAAGTTATTATATTTATTTATTTTATGTTTGCTTACTGTGTTGTAGCTTCTTGTGTTGTTTTGTTTTGATCTGCCTAAATAGGCCACTCATGTGAGCTAGCCCAGTCACCAGCACCCCTGAAGCTACAGTGTCCTGCCCCCAGGTGGCCAGAACTGCCACTAAGTATGTCAGCCCTGGAGTCTGCCTACTCCTCCTGTATGGATTCAGCTCAGGTGTCCAGGTAGTCAGCCACCAAGTCTGTGATGCAGGCTCTCATCTACCATTCTGGACAAGCATGGGTGTTTGGTATAAGCACAGGCATCCAGTTGCAGCAGGGGGACACAGGTTGAGCAAGGCATGAGGCCAACAGCCACCCCCGAGTGTCCAGGAGGAAAGCATGTCCCTGTTCCCTAGAGCACACAGATGGGTGGGTTTTGCAGCTGGACTATGAGTACCCAATGCTGTTGGCTGTAAGGACAGGTGGCACCTCTTATTCTTGGGCCCCTGTCATAGGCGGCTAGATGTCATGTGTGTAGCCACCAGTTCTCAGACCCCTAATGTGGGTAGGTGAAGAACCTGCTTAATGGGGAGGGCAGTGACAAATGTCATGAACCTGCCACTTCACAGATGAGACAGCTCAAGTTAGACTTCATGTATATACCCTGTTGTACTATGGTACTATGGTAATGAAGGCCAATGCTGTTGAAATGGGCCCACACAAGTCTATGCATGGGGAAAGGCACTCAAAATACGTGGAGCCCTTATGCCTGTGCCTAGGCAAAGGAGCTGTGCTTAACTTGAATTCCCGGCTTAGGGGAGCTGGTAGTTTATTTTTTCCCAGTTGTTAATTTGGTCACTCTCCAAGGTTGGGAGAATGGCTCAGGGCGCGTGATGTGTCCTACTTCCAGCCCAGGGGACTTGGCAACTGCTGAAGCCAGTCTGGGACCCAGTGCGGAGCAGGGAGTGGAGAGGTAAATGGGTGAGAGGTTTTTCCCTAAGGGGAGTGTTTTTGATCTGAAGGTCTCAGGCTCTCACCAGTTCAGGTCTGGCAACTCCTCACTGCTTCTGAACGGTCTCTCCCTCTCCCTGCCACTTAGTCTGGTTCCTTAACTTTGCCTTTAATGTTCAGGGCTTCTAGATTGTCATATATAATCAATTCACTTTTTTTTGGGTTTTTGTTGTAAGAGAGAGCACTGGAAGCATCTGACTACTCTGCCATATTGGCCCCACCCCTCACCACTGCACTTCCTTCTACACAGACTTGGTCCTTCTTCTGGCAGTCTATAGTATCTTCAATATTCTTTGCCAAAACCATAATTCAAATGCATCAATTCTTCTTTGGTCTTCCTTATTCATTGTCTGGTTTTCACATGCATACGAGGTGATTGAAAATATCATGGAGTAGGTCAGGTGAACCTTAGTCTTCAAGGTGACATCTTTGTTTTTTGACACTTTAAAGAGATCTTTTGCAGCAGATTTGCCCAATGCAATGTATCGTTTGACTTCTTGACTGCTGCTTTCATGGGCTTTGATTGTAAAATGATATCTTTGACAAATTCATTATTTTTTCCATTCATCATGCTGTTGCTTATTGATTCAGCTGTGAGGATTTTTGTTTTCTTTATTTTGAGTTGTAATTCATAATGAGGGCCATAGTCTTTGATCTTCATCAGTAAGTGCTTCAAGTCCTCTTCACTTTCAGCAAGAAAGGTTGTGTCATCTGCATAACGCAGGTTTGTAATGAATCTTCCTCCAATCCTGATGTCACATTCTTCTTCATGTAGTCCAGCTTCTGGGATTATTTCTTCAGTATACAGAATGAATAAGTACAGTGAAAGGATACAACTCTGAGACACGCATTTCTTGATTTTAAACTAGTCAACATACCCTTGTTCTGTTCAATTGACTGCCGCATGGTCTATTTACAGGTTCTGCATAAGCACTATTAAGTGTCTGCAATTCTCATTTCTCGTGATGCTATCCATAACTTGTTATGGTCCATACAGTCAAATGCCTTTGCATTGTAAATAAAACACAGGTAAACATCTTTCTAGTATTCTCTGCTTTCAGCCAAGATCTATCTGATACCAGCAGTGATACCCCTCATTCTATGTCCTCTTCTGAATCTGGCTTGAATTTCTGCAGTTTCCTGTTGATATACTGCTGCAACCATTTTTGAATGATCTTCAGTTAAATTTGACTTGCATGTGATATTAATGATATTGTTTGATAATTTCCACATTCTGATGGATCATCTTTCTTTGGAAAGGGCACAAATATGGATCTCTTACTGTTGGTTGGCCAGGAAGCTGTCTTCCAAATTTCTTGGCATAGACAGTTGAGTGCTCCCAGTATTGTATCCATTTGCTGAAACATCTCAACTGGTATTCCATCAATTCCTGGAGCTTTGTTTTTCACCAATGCCTTCAGTGCAACCTGGATTTTGTCCTTCAGTACCATCGGTTCTTGATCATACACTGCCTCCTGAAATGCTTGAACACTGACCAATTCTTTTTGGTACAGTGACTCTGTGTGTTCCTTCCATTTTCTTTTGATGCTTCCTGAGTCATTCATTCAATATTTTGCCCATAGAATCCTTCAATACTGCAACTCGAGGCTTGAATTTTTTTCTTTAGTTCTTTCAGCTTGAGAAATGTCAAGCATGTTCTTCCCTTTTGGTTTTCTAACTCCAGGTCTTTGCACATTTCATTATAATACCTCACTTTATCTTCTCAAGCTGCCCTTTGAAATCTGTTCAGCTCTTTTACTTCATCATTTCTCCTATTTGCTTTAGCTATTCTAAGTTCAAAAGCAAGTTTCATAGTTTCTTCTGACATCCATTTTGGTCTTTTTTTTCCCCCCTCTTTTTACTGACCTTTTGCTTTCTTCTTATATGGTGAACTTGATGTCATCCCACAATTCATCTTGACTTCATTCATTAGTGTTCAACGCATCAAATCTACTCTTGAGATAGTCTTTAAATTCAGATGGAATGTACTCAAGGTTGTACTTTGGCTCTCATGGACACGTTCTAATTTTCTTCACCTTCAACTTGAACTTGCATACAAGCAATTAACGGTCAGTCTGTTCCACAGTTTCCCCTGGCCTTGTTCTGACTGATGATATTCAGCTTTCCCATCATCTCATTCCACAGATGTAGTTGGTTTGATTCCTGTTTATTCTATCTGGTGAGGTCGCCGTTTATGTTGCTGAAAAAGGTATTTGCAATGAATAAATCGTTGATCTTGCAAAATTCTGTTATACGATCTCCGGGGTGATTTCTATCACCAAGGCCGTATTTTCCAACCACCTATCCTTCTTTTTCATTTCCAATTTTTGCATTCCCATCACCAGAATTATCAATGCATCTTGATCACACATTTGATCAATTTCAGACTGCAGAAGTTGGTACAAAAATGTTCAATTTCTTCATCTTTGGCTTTAAGTGGTTGGTGCATAATCACAAGTAATACACACAACTTAACTCCACCTTTATCATTAGATCAACCTAATGAGTTCTATACAACAAATTTGATTGCCTAGCACTGGACTACTCAACCAGTTTCATCAGTATAGTAGCCAACTTGCCAGAATAATTCGAATGCTCATCTGGGTTTACTAAACAACTGTTTACTCTGCAAGGCTTGCTTCAAAAGTCTTATCTCGAAATGTCTACCAATCCTAATCTATTATACATCAAAATTTGCCTAATCCAAATCAGGTCCCTCATTTAAAGAGCCAACTTAAACAAGCCCCCAAAACCTTATAAACATTATGCCTTTGATCTCTCTCTTCTTAGATGCTAATAAGACTCTCTCAAGGAGTTTGCTTTCCTTACCATAGAAAGCAATAAGTGTGGCTTAAACAACAAACATAAACATTCATCAAAAGAGTGAGAAGTTGATAATTTATCAAATAATAACAATGACACTAGAAATAATACCAAGACCTATGGCAACTGGTCACAAAGATTTGATTTTTTTTTTAATTACACAGAATTCTCTCTCCACTATTCATTAATTTGACCATTCCTATAGTTCCTAAGAATTTTCTAAAGTTACTCAATTAGTAGAAATTTAATATCTCCTGCAATAGGTTTTGCTAATGATATTACTAACAAGGACAGTTAGAAATCTGGATTGTTGTGTGCTAGGGTGATTAACAAGAAAGCTTTACTAGTTTTAACTATAGGGAGAAGTTACATGTTCTACTCTTCTACAGGTTTTAATGGTAAAATACAGACAAAGGTCTATTAATTTCATACTATATCAAATGAGTACAACTTCATCCTCTTCTGGTTCCCATCAAAATTAAATTCCAGTTGACAGTTGGGTTAAAGGAATCTCATTTTGTCTTCTAATTACACAGTTGTCTTTCTCAGCATGTTCTGGTTAATTTAGTTTAACAATTCATGCTTGGTTAAAAAACTAGTCAGTTAATAAATATGGACAAGTTTGTCGATATCTGTAAAAACAGCCACTCATTTCTTCAAGTTAAGATTAATTCACTGTTATCATTAGAGGAGAATATATACATCTAAAAAAACTACTGAAATGAAAGCTTTACCATTGAAGATAGCTAAGGATTTATTTTAACTGTGATTTAATCTTGTCAGTGGAAATTGAAAAATATTTTAAGTGATTAACTAAATAGACAGCTACCATCATTACATATTCCTTTTTTAAGTTGATTTTAACATTAAAATCTGGCCCAAAGAATCATCACAACCTGTTTATCCAGAACCCAAGGTATAAGAATTAGTGGGTTTTTGTGTTTTTTTTAGCTCTTTTTCCCAGAGGCCTTGTTCAAAACTCTATTGTTGTTTGATGGGTGAATATCAGTAAGCCTTTCATATTTCACATTTTCAAACAAATTCCTATTAGTTGTTTATTTCTGTAAAAGGAAAATTGCAGAAAGAAGTAACAGAGTGACAGATGACCATTAGAATTAAATTCATTTAAAAATTTTATATATGGCAAAAGATGCAATAATTAAATATATGAAGGAAACAGATAATCTAATCTCATCAACCAAATATTCTTGATTGATTTAAAATATTATCCCCACTGTCATATATACTCATCTACACCATTTTGCCAGATTCCAGAAAATGGTGCACAGAGCTGCATAAAGGAGGAAAATCCTTTTTTTTTTTTCTTTTTAATTTACAAGTCAGGTCCAAATGGTCAAGGAGATATAAAACGAAGAAAAATAAATCATATTTTAAAACATAATTTAGTTTTTTTTTTTTTTTGCAATATTAAAGAAGTAAAAGGTTTCTTCCCATGACATAGAGCATGTAATAAGTATTTTAAGCAATTTTCTTCATTCTTCTCAAATCCCAAGATAATTATTCTTCACTAGACAGGGTGAGAAAGGCTCTCCTTCGTCTTTCCACCCTTCACAGTACCTGGCACATGTTAAGCAATAAACATTTCCTAAGAAATATTTGTTATTATCATAGGATTTGATACACTCCAGTTCCATATCTATTTCTAATGAAAATCATGATTTTTTATCACATCATAGCTAACTCAACTGAGGTAGTCCTTAGCTGTATATAGAATAACAAAAAGAACTAGAATGGCAGCCGGGAAACAGATTTTGGCTAGATTCTGCCATTATTAAAGAGTAATATTAAGTACGTGACTTTAGCTCTCTAATATTCACTTCTCTCACTTATAAAACAATAAGACTGGATAAGAGGTAATCTTTCTGCTAACACTTTCTGCAAGGGAAATTGGCTCTTAGAAACCCTAGTGGAAATTAGAGTGATTTCGCAGCACAACACTGTCAAAAGTGATGGTTAGGTATAGGCGTTATTATTAGTACTCAAGTAATTTCAAGTACCCTGTAAATTAAACAAGATTCTCAAGACTCTCATATTAACCTAACACTCTATATGGCTTAGTTTTTATGGGGGAGGTGGGGTGGGGGAAAGCCACGTTCAAAATTAAAACTCAAATTCTATAAACACAATGCTTTATTCTTTTGAAATTGTATGTATTCCCATGTAGCTCTTTGTCAGCAGAATTTATAAACAAGTAAATCATAAAATGATTTCCTAAGCGTTTGAGACCCAATCAATTAAAAATTCTTCTTATTTGCTTGACTCTAACTGCCTAGTGGTATAGAAGTTAAGAGCTACGGCTGCTAACCAAAAGGTCCACAGTTTGAATCCACCAGCCACACCTTGGAAACCCTGTGGGGCAGTTCTACTCTGTCCTGTAGGGTCGCTAGGAGTCGGACTTGACGGCAACGGGTTTGGTTTTTTTTCGGTTTTAACTGCCTAATAGATTTCCGTTTCTTATTCGAACAATTATTTTGGTATTATAAAGGTGTAACCCAGGCTAAATCTACAAACTTCATACATATTTAGTAGTATTTTGACTACTTGTTAGGAGAAAATGGAAAAAAACTTGATATACCTTTACGAGCTATGGTTTAAGTAAGAGGAGTTCAGGCTTGACTCCAGAATACTGATAATCAATAAGCAAAATGTATGCTTCCGTCTAGCATTTTATTCCTAAGTCTTTTCTAGATTGAATATTCTATAATAAAACGTGTTTGTTGTTGTTGTTAGATGCTGTGAGTTGGTTCCGACTCGTAACAACCCTATGTACAACAGAAAGAAAAACTGCCTGGTCCTGTATGTATACATATATACATATATATATATATATATATATATATATACACACACACATATCTATACATATACACACATATATATGTATTTAATTTTACTCTTTTAATTTATCAATGTATATGTTTCATAGGAAGAAATTAATTTCTTTTCAAAGCCTAACAGTCTCGTTTTTAAAAAAAAATCTAGAATACGCCTTCAAAATGGAAATATAAGGCTAATATGAGAATTTTGTGAATTCACACATCTACTTATTCAAAAGATATTCAATATTCATTATTATATGGTCACTGATATGGTTAAAATAAAAAGAATATATTTTACCTGAAGTAAAATTACTTAATAATTTATTACTAAGAAGATATGTGGAGATGACAGTAAACATTTGGTCATCGTGTTGATTAGAGTGCAGAAGGAGTGCTAGAGATGTGCTAAGTTGATTTTAAACTAAAACAAACAAGTAAAAAGTGATTCTTTAGGATAAAAAACTATTACTAGGATCTGAGATACTGACCTGTGATTGTAAATAAAAGAACATAAAAGATAAAACCAATTCTAGGTAACCTGACTGCTACAAAGTTCACAAGACTGCCTTTGAAGGAGAAAAAAAAATTCTGTTGTGACCTGCATTTTATAGAAGTTTGTCAAGAATCAGCAGGACTGAGAAAAGTCCTAGGACTGGACTATAAAAGCTTGTCAGCTAGTAGTCATGAGTAATTAACAAAGGGTTCAAACCATGGGTGACCTGCTTTGGGAAGACAGGACAATAAAGGAACTGAGACTCCAAAAATCCTGGAATCCCTGTTGAGCCACAGAAATGGCCATGTGAACGCTTTGACTATATAACTCAGTTGTTTCCATGGTTTTTTCCTCTCTCCTCCTGCCCTGATGCACAACAGCTTCCATTCTTGTTGTCCAGGCATGAAGAAGGTTAATATTAACAAACTGCACTCAGAATTCACCAAGGCAAAGTTGATGACTACCAAGATACCCTAATGGTTGGGTGGTATTCCTCTCACTCACTTATACCAGGCATGCCCTTTTAAATTAAAATATCCGAGGAAACTTTTTGGCAAACACTAAAGCTTCCTTTCCTCTTTTTTCGACCACTTTAGACCTCATAGTTGTTCATTCATGTTGGGATTCTGTTTCAGTGTTTTCCAGATCACCAATCCAACCTAAAATCAAGGAGCCTACTTTAAGTTGAAATAAAATTATTTGTTTCAATTCTACTGCAAGATGACCATTCGGTTTTCCTTTCTTTCCTAATACAATATTTTCATATATTTCCATATTTAAAAAACCATACTTTTTACGTTAAAGATAGGTTTGCACAGAGGCTCAGATGGATTAAGTGAAAGTATCTCACAAACCTAAATTTACTGTCCACTAATATTACTGAAAGGAGCCCTGGTGGCACAGTGGTTAAGCACTTGGCTGCTGATTGAAAGGTCAGAGATTTGAACCCACCAGCCACTCCATGGGAAAAGATGTGGCAGTCTGCTTCCATAAAGATTACAGCCTTGAAAACCCTATGGGGACACTTCTACTCTGTCCTATAGGGTTGCTATGAGTTGGAATCGACTCAATGGCAGTGGTTTAATATTATTGAAAGGAGCTCTGGTTGTGCAGTGTTTAAGTGCTCAGCTGCTAACTGAAAGGTTTGCGGTTCAAACCCACCAGTGGCTCCATGGGAGAAAAGACCTGGCGATCTGTTCCCATAAAGGTTTCAGCCTAGAAAACCCTGTGGGGAAGTTCTACTCTATCATATATGGTTGTGTTATAGATTGAATTGTGTCCCCCAAAAATGTGTGTCAATGATTCCCAGTATTGCGTGGTGGTCCTCCATTTTGTGATCTGTAAATCTAACTTTTATGAGGTTAATAAGGCGGTTATGTTAATGAGGCAGGACTCAATCTACAGGATTAGGTTGTATCTTGAGTCAATCTCTTTTGAGATATAAAAGAGAGAAGAAAGCAGAGAGGAAAGGGAATTCATTACCACCAAGCAAGAAGAACCAGGAGCGGAGCACATCCTTTGGATTCAGGGTCCCTGTGCTGAGAAGCTCCTAGACCCAGGGGAAAATTGATGACAAAGATCTTCCCCCAGGCCTACACAGAGAGAAAGCCTTAAATTTGAACTTCTAGCCTCCTAAATTGTGAGAGAATAAAATTATGTTTGTTAAAGCCATCCACTTTTGGCATTTCTGTTATAGCTGCATTAGATAACTAAGACAGGTTGCTATGAATCAGAATCAATTTGATGACACGTAACAACAACAATATTATCAAAATATGAACATTTTGGTAATACTTTGTTTGCCTTTGAAACATTATTTTTTTAAATTTTTGGTTTTGCTTTTTTTTTTGAGAATATTCAAGGACAGAGATAAGCAATGTGAAAATGAAGACGTGATTAGCTTAAGCATTTCCGAGGTCATTTTTAGTTTAATTTGTTGTTGTTGTTGTTATGATTGTACACACTCATAATCAGTTACTAAAACTTTTCAACCTGGAAGGAATTTACTTTTAATTTAGCACATCATTTTCTTTTCACCACCCATCATTTTTCTGTTGCACTATCTGGAAAACTTGAACATTTGCCCTACTTTCTCCGATGCTGAACAGGGATTGATGCTGCAATGTCAGGCACCAAACCAAAAAAACCAAACCCCTTGCCACCAAATTGATTCTGACTCATAGCGACCCTATAGGACAGAGTAGAACTGCCCATCGGGTTTCTAAGGAGTAGCTGGTGGGTTTGAACTGCCAACAGTTTTGTTAGCAGCTGTAGCATGCCATAGCTCTTACTGCTCCACCAGAGCTCTGCAATGGCCGGTAAGGGGTTGAAAAAGAAAGCTTTGAATATCATCAGGAACAGCTGCTCAGGGATTTAAAAAAAAAAAAAAAAAAGGAATTCTCATGACAACTAAAATAAATCAAGAAATCTATTTTAAAAAATAGACTGGCAAACTCACCACATACATAACATTAGATTAACTTTAATTTTATTGGCTTCTTGTTTAATTTTGAGTTGCATCTGTGTTTTGGGAGTGAAAGATGGCAGATGTACTGAAAAGACTGCTAAAGTGAAAGTAAAGGGAGGGCATCTTATTCCCCAGAAAAGTATACAGGCAAGTAAGGCAATCAATTTCCACCTGCCAAGGGGTTTCAGATTCAGCCCTTCCATAATGTTTCATGTTCACAACCTCCCATTGCACAGTCTGTATGAGAGCTACCTATTGGTATGTCTTCAGGGAAAGTTTTTATTTATAATCAGAAAATGTTTACGTTTTTTGTAAAAGACTATAGAGTATTTCTCAACCTAAATCATAATGGATAAGCTTATCTACTGCTGAAGTTGGCTGATCCCGGGGATTACGATGGATGACGGAGATCATGATCCAACAGGGTCTGTATCTTATCTACGTCAGATAAATATAACTGAAATTACTATTATAGGGTAGAGTTTTGCTCCAAAGCAGAAATTCAATACCAAAGGACCCAAGGTGTCAGAGATAGATAGTAGATGAAGAAAGAATAGGAAGTTAACACCAAGCTCAATTCACATTAATCAATTTATCATTAGTTACTCTTAGCAGAGCTGTCTCCATGCTAGAAATCTCTTTCATGAAAAGGCACCTCTTTTCTGAAACTCCAATATATCTCTTGGAATGTGCTCATAAAGTACACAAGGCACATGTGTTTTTCTTTGACTGTGACTAAAGGAAAACAAAAGGTCGTCCTTTTCAAGCTGCACTGGGATGCTTCCTGTGAAACTAAGGTAGCAGATTAACTATGCCTTATAGGATGCCTCCGAATGTCCTCTGAAAATATTCATGAATCCAAATAAATAAATAAAAACTGAAAATAAACATGAGACCAGGTGATTTGCTGAAGTCTAGAGTAGGAGTAGGATGACAGTGCACACTAAACACACCAGCAATGGAGATAAATTCAAAATTACATTCTAACCCACTCTGCCAGGTCTGAACTGTACTGAACAAACATGTTCCCATATCCTGCTAAAGCCAAAAACCAAATAGTTGCTGTTGAGTTGATTCTGACTCCTTGCGACTACATGTGTGCAAAGTAGAACTATGCTCCATGGAGTTTTCAAGGCTGTGACCTTACCGAAACAAAACGCTAGGGCTTTTTTTCAAAGTACCTCTGGGTGGGTTTGAGCCGCAAAACTTTCAGTTAATAGTCAAGTGTTTAATCATGTTTGCGCCATCCAGGGACTCGCCACACACCCTGCTATAGGAGAGAAATACAAATCCTATAGTCAAGTTCTAGGTTTTTAATGCAAGATAACCACTGATCAATAAAAAAAGGTAGCTATCCCTCCAATTCATGTAGTTTGTCTCCTGAACCAGCCAGACTCAGAGCTTTTCCTCCTTCCCCTTGTTCCTATTAATGCTTCTCATCCTACAGCCATTTAGAAGTTACAACAGAATTTGGAGATTGTGAGAGCATAGGAGTTTAGCATTCTTAATTCATGAATCCAAATTAACTGGTCAGTATTCTGTTGCTTATTTAGACCAGGGCTTCTCAAACTATCTTTTGTGAAGGACCAGTTCATTTATTTCTTTCTCTTTTTTTAAAAAATTCCCAATCTGCTGCACACTGAAACTTTAAAAATATACAATGAAAATGAATCACTTGAAAAATGAAATTAAAAACCTGTCATACAAAATATATTTTTTTATACTGTTAGATTCAACGGACACAAAATTACTCTATCAGATTGTGATCAAAGTTTCAAAAGATTTACTCTTGATTTCTTTACTTATCTCTTCATGAACCTGTAGCAAACACTTCACGGACTAACCCCAGTCTGTGAACCACATTTTGAGTAGCACTAAGCTAGATAACTCACCCTCAGAATGTAAGAAAACTCTTTGTCAGTGCAGCTCTTTAAATGAAATGATTGCTTGCCAGACTCTTCAAGCTGAATTTAGTACATCTTTCTTTCCTTCAGGTTTAGATCTGAGTGTCTAAAGTGCTAGCACCCAAATGGGAAAGAGTAAAGAACATGCCATGAAGCCCGTCTGTTAGCAAGCACTGAGACCGAGTAGATTTCTTATGGAACCTATGAGAAATACTACAACAACAAGAAAACAGTATATTACTTGAGTTTGTGAGGAAGTTCATATTTCTTCCAATAATTTACAAGAAATATAATTTCAGAAATCAACAAAAGAAGAGAAATAACACAAGTGATTTTTGAATCAAGAACCAGGGACACAAAAAATTAACACAATGAAATGAAGGCACAAATTGACTTAATAGAAAAATAATACCATCTTTAGTGGATTTATAATCCAGTACAGTCAGTAAAAATAATAAACACTGAAAAAATTATAGCAGTTGTGTTGAGGACAAACATGAGTGTTATTCTAGAAGCAAAAGCAAACAGATGGAAATGAGGGAAGATGAAAGATCAAGGACAAGAAACACAGACCCAGTCAAGGAACTTGAAGTTTTCCTGAGGTAACAATAAAAAACAGCAGTTTATAGATCCAAAGGACTCACAAAGTTTCAGGAAACTTTCAGAGTAGATAGTAAGTATTGGATTAATGGGTGAATGACTGGCAACAGAGAGACAATTCTACCAGTGACTTAGTTTAATTATGTTCAGGCAGCATTTAACTACTCTCTAGAAACTCTATGTTTTGAATTAAAATAAAAGCAAAGAACTTAAGTAGCATTTCAGTAATGTATTTAATGCAACCCCATTTTTCTCACTACTCATTTCTCACTACTATTAGGGAATGAGAGAGGAAAAGGAGGGGGGGTGGATTTATACTAAGGAAAAGAAATATACAAGCATACCTAGGCTCAACAAGAATGACCCTCACCTGACATCACAGTACAAAATGTCCATTGAACTCCCCTTCCTGGTTTGCTTAAACTTTCTATTACCTCTAGTGGCTGTAGCCAGTGTATGGGTCACTGCAGAGAAAACTCCAAAATTTCTACAAGGAGTGGCTTAAAGGAGCAATGTGGGCATTCTTAGATTACCTCGTAGACAAACATTTGCCTTGGAGTCAATTTCAATTCATAACGACCTCATGTGTGTCAGAGTAGAAGTTTGTTCCACAGGGTTTGAAATGGTTAATGATTTTTCTGAAGTAGATTGGCAGGCCATTTTTTCTGAGGAGTCTCTGGTGGACTCAAGCCTCTAACATTTTGTTTAGCAGCTGAGTTTGTTAACCGTTCAAACCACCCAGGGACTCTACAGCTTGTGGAGGGAGGGCCAATGGAGATTTTTTTGTGGGCACATTCTTACCTCCCCAAGAGCTGTCCTTTGACACTGTCACTGGAAGACTGATAGACAGGTTCTATCACATCTCCATTCGTCCACATGGGCCACTCTTCCTGTCATTTCCACACTTGGGCTCTATCATCTCCCCAATTTTTACATAGTTCTTATTTATTACTACAGATTATTTATCTGAACACTATCTCACTGAGTTATACTTTAAAACATGCATATTTCTGATGTCTCTCACTCAGTAAAGAACATTCGTCTGGGTTTTTCTTTTCACAAAAAGCACATATTACAAGGAAAAGGTAAAAACAAACCCATTGCCATCAACTCAATTCTGACTCAAAGCGACTCTATAGGACAGGGTAGAGCTGCCCCATAGAGATTCCAAGGAGATTCTGGTGGATCTGAACTACTGACCTTTTGGTTAGCAGCCGAGCTCTTAACCAATGTGCCATCAGGGCTCCAAAACAAACAAGCAACAACAACAAAAAAAGCATACTTATAGGAAACCATGACATGGATTTTCTGGGATGTGTGTATGTGTGTGTGTGCACACGTGTGTGTAGTAGGCAGTGTGCGGGTAGTGTTGAATCGTCCGCAGAATATGGTGCTGCTCCCTGGGATGACTAGCATACGTTCATCAGAAAGTCCAGATAAGGGGGTAAGTCTGCAGCCTGACATTGATTTTTCTTGCATGAAGATAGCTGGCTCATGGCTTTTTTTCACAGTATTGTTCTTTATCCCCATACCCTTGATGTAGGTGCATGTTTAAAAAGAGAGAGGATAGTGGCAAGTGTAGAGGGAAGAAGGAAATTTATTAGAAGAAAGTTATGATAAAAGGAGTAAAATCAGGACATGATCTAGAAAACCGAGTAGCCCAATTTGACTATACTTCGGGATTACATTTAGATTACTGGAAGGCAAAATAAAACAAATAACACACATACACACAAAAGTGTATTTTGGGCTTCAGAGCCCTGAATGTCAGATCAAGGAGTCTGACAAGGAGCTAACAAATGTTCCTGAACAAGAGACAAGACATGTAACACATATGTAGAGCTCACTGGACCAAGGTGAATCAAACTGAAGCAATTCCTAGAAATGCATTGTCCTTTCCATGAGACCACTTGTGTTAAAAAAGAATGAAAGAAGGAAGGAAGGATCAAAGGTTTTTTTGTTGTTGTTGTTGTTTTTTGAAAGTGAGAATAAGTAATGAAATGAGATTTCTTAAAAAGAAGAAATCTAAGAGCTGTTCATATAACAGTTATAGAGAGGGAAAAAAAAAAAAAAAGATTCCCAAATACTTTGAGACCTAGTATTAACAGTATCTGATACATCCTTTGATAAATGGCTTAAAATGAGATCTTTGAGGAAAAGTCCAAATTAATTTAGCTACTGAGTTCCCAAATGCTAAATATGGCTAAAGGGCAAAGCTAAAATATTTAGTATAAATGAAATTTCAAAAGTCTAAATGAGAAATAGTAGAAGTTAGATCAAACCACTCCTTTACAGAAACACTGGATTAAAAAAAAAATTAAACAAATGAAAATGACAAGATTAGTAATAGAAAAAAAAAAAAAAAAAAAGATAAAAATAAGCCAAGAAGGATTCAGGCAAATTGAAATATTTGCTCACCTGAAAAAGGGTTCTGGAGGAAGATAGAAATGCATAAAATACATGAAAACAGAACCCTTTTGTATTGCTCATTTAATTGCAATTGATTGAATTCTGTTAAAATAAAAGCAAGAGAAATGGTGGATACACAAGTATGGAAAGTTTATTAATCTCTACAGCAAAAGAAGTTAACATTGTCAGAAAAATTACTTAAACAAGATATTATGAAAGTATTTAATAAAATTAGACCATGTGAAGTATAAATGGCATAGTTCAAAAGCATTTATGCTTTGAGTCAAAGTTGGCTCTTTGGAGACCTTTCCAAGGTCCCCCTAACCATAAGATTCACTCAGAGAACTTAACTGTGTTATATAAGGAATCTTTTTCTTCTACAGGGTGAGTTATATCCAAGTAGGCATCTTACACACTGCCTTAAAAACAAGAGAGTCTGATACATAGAGATGACAGCATCAGATTCCAAAGTGAAGAACTAGATAAATAACAGGAAGTCTCTTAACTTTTAGCTGAATAGGAGGAAAAGGTGTCTACATACACTACCAGTTCAACTATTTTGTAGTAAAGTCAATTTTATTTTGTCATTTTCACGGCCAACCTGTAAGCACATTAAACACAATAGAGCCCAGTCAATTAATTTATTAAAATGATTTGCAACAAAATGTTTGACTAATAAAATTGAAAAGATCATTTGTTTGTGATCCAGCTGACCATTTTATGATTTTCCTGTAAACTATCAATCTAAATTATAATGTTTAATTAATGCATCTAATTATTAATTAATTTTATTAATACAATTAAGGTTCTCTCATTGAACAAGGAAAACAACTGAAAGATTATATAGAGAAAGAATATGAAAATAAAACAACTGTGTCTTTAATCTGAAAAAAGAAAGAAATATAAGTAGGTTTATATAAAATTTAGAAAAGGAGATTGAAAGAGAGCAAACATTAAAATGTCAGGTATTTCATATGTCCTATTCTAAAATTTAAGGATACCTTAAAGAGATAATAAGATAAATGAAGACAGAAAGTGGAAGGCCTTAAAGATCATGAATTCAAATTAAGAAGAGGTTTTAAAGGATAATTATATTTAAATAGCTGTCTTTTACTTACCACCTCTCCTCAGCTTTGACCTCTAACTCACACACTATGAGAAAATTAAATGACTCCATGACTAAGCCAGTGGTTAAGACTGTATCTCTAACAGAAGGCAAATTTCAATGATGGAAATAATTCAGAGTTACATGCAGCTACATCAATCAAACAATTTTTAAAAGTAGTTCCTGTCCATAGTCCATAACTTGTATGAGAATATAAGAAGATACAGTTTAGTCTATAGAAAAGCAGAAGAAAATACAACTGGACACAGTGGGCAAGAGGAGAAAAATGAATATAAAGAATAGGAAAGATGTACATTTATATAGATAGAAACTAAAGAAGTAGAAGAGAAAAATAAACACAGTTTCAAAGTAATAGATCTCAAGAGAAGCAGGTGGATGCTTAAAACTTTACAACCATTTCCACATCAAGGCCTAGAAGAAAGTTCATAAATCAAAAAGTCAAACTGAAAGAATAGGATATGAGACAAAAAATAAAGGCCAGTGTAGGGTAAAACCAATATCATATACCGACTCTTCCATAGTTTACTCGTATTGAAATATGGGATTGTAAATCCTTAGAGAAAAAATCGTATGTCTTCTTATGTTTTTAATAAGCAGTTTGCATATTGCCCTACAGAAGAAATATTTATAAAAAGGCTAAAATATAATTAAGTAAAATTTTATGAGAGGCAAAATAAAATTGAAATTACTTGAGGAAATATTGACTTTTCATGACTTAAATTTTATAAACTCCTTCAGCTAAAGATGAAATTAACCTAGTACTTGAAATTAGAGATTATCCACAATATAAAGAAGAAGCAACAGCAAACTGAGCAGGATACAGAGCAATTGATGTTAACAGAATTCATACAATAAGAAAAATGTCTAAATCACAGAATTTTTATAAATATCTTTCTAACTTTGTATATTTTGATTTATGTCTCCACAGGGTCACTGAATTTAATATTTTGGTCACAAAGTTTTGGCACCCATCTGCCTTGGAAAAAAGTGTTTCTAGTGAAGTCACTTAGGGCTTTCTTTCTGAATAACTATTGATAAAATCAATAAGGTGGTGATTCAATTCAGGATCTAAGGGCACAACACTCAAACCAATTGATAAAGGAAGTAACAAGAGTTCAAGTGTAGACTAAGAAAAAAAAAGAAATACGGATTAAAGGGTAAAAATGAGAAAGAAGAAAAAGTCAGGAACCAGAGGAGAGATCCCAAAGGTGCAGCAGTGAATAGAGTTCAGAGGCAAGCATCTGGCTACTTTAATCACCTGGCAGTTCCATGCACTCCTTGCAGCTATTCCCCAGTGACGTCACATGTTGTTGTTGGGTGCCATCAAGTTGACGTGACTCATGGTAACCCTATGTGACAGAGTAGAGCTGCTTCATAGGGTTTTCCAGGCTGCAATCTTTACTGGGAGCAGACAGCCAGGTCTTTCTCCCATGGAGCTGCTGAGTGGGTTCAAACCACCGCCAACCTTTCGCTTAGCAGCCGTATGCTTAACCTTTGTACCACCAGGGCTCCTAGTGATCATTTACCCACTACTAATTCAGCCAGCCTGTTTCCCCACTCATTTTTAATATTTAATGGAATATAGATGCCTTTAGTAATATGTTTTCTATGATACAACAAGCCATAAGCAGTCTTACATTCCTGACTTCTAAGGACACTTAAAAAGGAGCCTTGGTGGCACAGTGGTTAAAACACTCAGTTGCCAATTGAAAGGTTGGCAGTTCGAACCCGCCAGCCACTGTGTGGAAGAAAGATATGGCAGTCTGCTTCTGTAAAAATTTACAGCCTAGGAAACCCTATAGGGCAGCTCTACTCTGTCCTATAGCATCACTATGAGTCAGAATCAACTCTAGGGCAGTAGGGTTTTTGTTTTTTTTTTAAATACAGCTATCAGACCACAACCCAGTGTGAGCCAGACTCGATCCTCTCAAGTCTGAGATATCACTGAGATCCTCTAGGAGTCAACTCTGCCTTCCAAGGATGGGTTCTGATAGAATTCAAGCACTTGAGACAGTGCGCTGCTACTCAACTGAAAACTCAGACAAACCTTTAAAAATACTAAAAAAAGAAAGAGAAAAAAAGGCAATTGTAGAGTGATTTCTTTGTTAAATTCCCATTTAGATGGTGTCATGGATTGAATTATATTCTCCAAAAACTTGTGTCAATTTGGCTAGGCCATGATTCCCAGTATTATGTGGTTGTCCTCCATTTTGTGATCTGATGTAATTACATCTTGTAAATCCTGGCCTCTATGCCTGCCGTTGTGGTTCCATTTAGGAGGGAGTTGTCCATTATGTTAATGAGGCATGATTGGATTACCACAATAAGGATTAGGATAGGATGCACCATCCTTGCTTAAGTCATACCTTTTATCTTATAAGAGATAAGAGGAGAGAGAAGCAAGCAGAGAGGAGGGACCTCCTACCACCAAGAAAGAAGAGCCAGGAGCAGAGTGTGTTCTTTGGACTTGGGGTCCCTGCACTGAGAAACTCCTAGACCTAGAGGAAGATTGATGACAAAGATCTTCCCATAGAGCCAACAGAGAGAGAAAGCCTTCCCCTAGAGCTGGCACCCTGAATTTGGGCTTCTAGCCTCCTAAACTGTGAGAAAATAAATTTCTGTTAAAGCCATCTGCTTGTGGTATTTCTGTTATAGCAGCACTAGACAACTAAGACAGATGGAATTCTTAATTGAATTTTTCACTGTCTATCTCAAAATCTTCAACTTTTCCAATCTGTTGCATTTTAAAGCACCTCTACAGTTCCCATCTTCACTTATCACCAGGCCAGTCTGGCTCTCTAAGCTACTGTTCAGATAGTTTTATTTAACGATATTCAAAAATTAGGGCATTTTATGCATAATGAAAGACTTCTGATCCTTAGTATTTCTTATCCACAAGCTACAAGCAATTTGTTTTTTCTATGAAAGTTATACTTAATCCCTACAGACTAAGAAAGTTTTCCATGCAATCACACAGGGTTGGGAACTGGTTTCTATTCACCAGGGGTATCTTTTGGAATATTTTCTGCTCTAAATAATATTGGAAAATGTGCTTTGGGACTCTAGTGAGCTAAGTGGAAATAGAGAAGTGGATTCACTAAAAGAATTCCCTTTCTGTATTTTTAGTACTTGGTTCAGTGCCTGGAACATAGAAAGCTCTCAGTTTAATACCCTAAATGAATTAATAGTTATATTTTCCACCAAAATTAGCTTCCTCCTATAATTCTTTTTTTTAAAATTCTTCTGAAGATATTTCTGTTGATTTACTAGTGTCAGGACCTGTGCTAGAAACTGTTAATACAGTGAAACCTGTGAAAGCCAGAACTCTTACAGGACTGCCTTGTTTTTCTGGGTCTCATAAGTTTTCCACCTTTGATAAGATGGAGTCTTACCACTTTTCTATTACTGTTTATTAGTGGAAAATATTTGAGTTTTCCTTCTTTGACAGGTTTCTGCCTCACACAGGTTTTAGCTTTTGCAGGTTTTACTGTAAATCTATGAACAAAAACTTCCAAATCCTATCTCCAAACTTCTACTCTTCCCTAATCTCCAGTCCAGTATAGCCAACAGCCTACATGACATCTCTATTGGAATGACTAACAGATTTCTCAGATTTAACATGTCCAGAAGCAAATTCCTAACCATACCCCCAGTATGGCTCTCTAAAGTCTTCACATCTCAGTTAATGGCCATTCCATCCTTATAGTTCCTCGGGTGAGGTTGAAATCTTGGAGTCATCCTTGATTCCTTTCTTCTCACAACTCTCCTTTCTCCTCACAACTATTCTATCTAAAATTCTTTTGATTCTATCTTCAAATTATATCTAGAACGTTCTTTCAAACCCAGTGCTTCAAATCTCATTCAAGTCTCTACCATCTCTCACCTGTATGATCACCATATCCTTCCAACTGATCTTCCTCTTTCTGCTCTTACTTGAGCCCCTTACCCTTTCAGTGTGTTCTCAACCCAGCAGCCAGAGTGATGCCAAGCAGATCATATCACTCTGAAGCTTTCCATGTCACTAGTAGCTTGTGCAAACCTGTACAATCTGACTCCTACTACTTCTCTAACCTTATTGCCTACTCCTCCTTCCATGGCTTATTCAACCCCAGCTACATAGGATGAGGAGACCTGGTGGCACAGCGGATAAGAGTTCAGCTTCTAACCAAAAGGTCAGCAGTTTGAATCCACCAACCGCTCCTTGGAAACCCTATGGGGCAGTTCTACTTTGTCCTATAGGGCCACTAAGAGTCAAAATTGACTCAGTGGCAATGGGTTTTACATAGGATGTTGATAAAAAAAAAAAAGGCCACCTTCTGGTCTTTGGACTTACTTTACATCTGCTTGGGATACTCTTCCCCCAGATGCTTTTTGGTTCACTCTCACCTACTTCAGGCATTTACTCATATGTAAGCTTCCCGGTGAAATCCTCCCTTACCAACTCACTTAACATTACAGCACCTCCATTACCACCCAGCAAACCTTAGTCCTCTTTCCTACATTTTTTCCCTCCATAGCATATATGGCCACCAAAGAGAGCACTTATCGTGGTCTAAAATAAATTTTTACTCATTTATTTTCTCAATTGCCTGTTTCTCTCCCACCAGGACGTAAACTATATGAAGTCAGAGAGATATGTGTGTGGTTTTTTGGTTGTTTGTTTTTTACTGTTATATCCTTAATGACTAGAAAAATGGCTAGCATATTATGTTGTTGTTGTTATTGTTCTTAGTTATTGTCTTAATCATCTAGTGCTGCTATAACAGAAATACCACAAGTGGATGGCTTTAACAAAGAAAGTCTATTTCTTCACAGTAAAGTAGGCTAAAAGTCCAAATTCGGGGCGTCAGCTCCAGGGGAAGGCTTTCCCTTTCTCTATAGGCTTTCTCATCAATCTTCCCCTGGTCTAGGAGCTTCTCTGTGCAGGGACCCCGGGTCCAAAGGACATGCTCTGCTCCCAGCACTGCTTTCTTGGTGGTATGAGGTCCCCCTGCCTTTCTGCTTGCCTCTCTCTTTTATATCTCAAGAGATTGCCTCAAGACACAATCCAATCTTGCAGGTTGAGTCCTGCCTCACTAACACAACTGCTGCCCATCCTCCCTCATTAACATCATAGAGGAAGGATTTATAACATACAGGAAAATCACACAATATCGGGAATCATGGCCTGGCCAAGTTGATACACACATTTTTTGGGGGACATAATTTAATCCATGACAGTTGTCATCGAGTCTGTTTTGACTCATAGTGACCTCATGTGATAGAGTAGAACTGCCCCATAGGATTTTCTAGGCTGTAATCTTTACTACGAGAGCGGTTCTCCAGATCTTTTTCCCTTGGAGCTGGTGGGTGGGTTCCAACAAAAACCTTTTGCTAAGCAGCCAAGCACTTAATCATTCTGCCACCGGGGCTGCTTAGCATATTATTGTTGTTGTTCATTGCCATTGAGTTGATTCTAGCACATTTAGGATTGAAAATATATATTAAGTGTTGTATTATGAATAAAACTGTCAGGGATCTCACTTTCATTAGCCTTATCGGGTAAAGAGTGATAAAAGCAAGTCAACAGGCCATTTCAAACAGTGTGATAGATGCATGACACTTCTTTCAGATAACTTTCTGTATCTATATGTCTGCAAAATTATGAAAACAAAAAAGTAAATTTATGTAACATTACTACTTTGAAGTATGACAATATTATTTTTGACACATAGTTCATTATTTTCTTCTAGCTATAAACATATAATAGGAAATAATTCCTAAAAAAATCATAATAGGGTAGACATACCATGTAACTTTTTTTGGTTGTTATTTATCATGGAATAAGTTGTATTTATTAAGCACGGTTTATATATTTTATCATTTATTGTGTATTTCTTTAATAATATAAAAATGTACCCTCAACACAAAAAACTTAGAAATGTAAGAAAACACAAAGAAAAGAAAATCCCTGGTGATCTCACCACCTAAAGATAATTATTCTGTCAGTTTAACATGTAATTTAGGTTTTCCTTTATATAATTATATTATGTGTATATTTAGAATATTATCATTAGTGGAAAATAATACCTCCAGCTTTCATCCTCATCATGTTTGTGAAACTCTCAAAAAAATGTAGAGAATCACAGTAATAAGTGGATGAAATTCTACTAAATAAATCGTGAGGTTTTACATATCACCCTTACACACTCATCTGTATTCACAGAGAAGATGAAAGTCTTGCTGCCCTCTACTAAGCATTCAATACATAGATTGCTTAAATCCTACCCCAGAAAAAGCTAACTTTAAAACAGAATTGAAATTAAACATGCTGTCGGTACACACAGTGAAACAAATTCCTCGCTTGCTCTGATGCTTTACAAAGCTCACTGGGGACTAAAGCTCAAAGTGAATTCAAACTTCAAACCCAGACTAGGCCTTCGCCTGAAAGGACAAGGTGAGAACTTGGCCCATTAAACGTTATGGAGTAAGTCAAGTAGCCAAAAGTTATGAGAAGTTCCAACGATCTCCAGAATGTTGTCGGTCTTTTACATCAAAGACATTTGAGGTTTGATTCCAAAACGGGGCTGTGAGCTGTGTGAGTTCACTCTGTTACATTAGGAAAACGGCAGGCGAACACTAGTCGGTTCAGAAAAATACTTACTACTTCCCATTTGGGCTCAGCGGCGCCTTTTCTCATGTTACGATGGTTAACCTTGGGTTAAAAAACATGAGATAATAATGGCATAAACTTTTCACAGTTCATTTAAAACTTTATAAGGGCTGGTTCTTTGTAGAGGAGGGTGCATTAATATATAAAACAAGCATGCTGTTTAGTTTAACTATTTGGCCATGTGTGTTTTCAGGGTCAGTATTCCAGCAAAATGTAGGCAATTTCAATGTTTTTTTAATAAAGTGAGAGAATGCTAACCTTTACGGTTCACTTGAATAAAGCTGTATGACCTACATACCATGTATTAAAAACAATTATTGGCTGTTGCCAGACAGTATGGGGTATATTACCAGAGTTACCATCATTAGGCATGCCTCAGCATAGCTCTTAAAGAATCCAGATGGTGGTTTTCAACTCTATCTCCATGGTGTCCCCTAGGAAGTATGTGTTATAATTATAGTCTCCATCTTACTTCAAAGTTTTGTAGAGCAGAGTCAATAGGAGACAGGGCTTCCTGCTGTTCCTGGTGGGCTATAACTGCACTAGCCATTACCCTTGACAGTCATCAAAATGACACATGCAAAAGAATGCCCAGATCCACAATAGCAAACTTGCGGCCTAAGGGCAAAAACTGGTACATAGAGGAATTTCTCAGCACAAGGCAAATTTTTTCTTCAATTATACTTTTTTTTTTCCCTTTCAAATTCACTTTGCCATTCCAGTGAAAATGGAGGAGGGTGGAAATGAATATATGTTACGGTTTTTCAGAAAAATAATTTTCCAATCAGGTTTTATTACTATAAAGAAATACTCAAGTATGGTAAAAATGGCAAGATAAACTAAACAAACTTCAGATCAAAATGTGATCATCTTTAGGGATGTATTTAAGCTGGAAACATTGCCTGTGAATATAAAAAGAAGTTCTCATACATTAAGTATAACTTTCCTAAATTTAATCACTATGTGATTAAATGGTATCAGATTATTGCAAATCATGATGGAAGCTGTCAGTTACACTATGATGTTTTCTTATAACCGTTTACAAACTTAACTTTGCATTGAGTCAAGGCTGTATATATAAGCAGTGAGTTTTAAATTTAATATTGGCTCCTCTAATTATTTAATTGACCTTACTCATCATAAATTTCTGTCAACTAAACCTATATACTACTTTATTAAATTTTTAAAAATATGACATTTTTCATATCTATCAAAATTTTGAGAAAATAAAAAATTCCACTTCTAATAATTTATCCTTCAAATATTCTTCTACTCTTACACAAAGATATGTACAAGAAGTTCATTGAAGCATTATTATTATTTGCAAAAAAAAGGAAATAACTAAATATTCATTGATAGGGAGCTAGTTAAATTACAAAGAAGCCTACAGATGAGTTAGGTATATACGTACTAATAGTGTAAGATCTCTCAGATATAGTAAGTTTAAAAAAAAAATGTATACAATGGTGTGTGTTGTATATACTTAATACTATTTTTGAATTGCTCCATCTGTTACTACACTCACATTCATTTTTGGTTATAAATTAATTTCATTTTATATTTTTATACCTTTATTTCCATGGAGTCTAAAGAGTGATGAGATACGAATGCCATCTTGAACTAGAATCAATTAATCTTAATTGTGTTTTCATATTATTTTTAAAGTGTTTCATTGTTTTTACATATAAGACATAGAAAATTGGTAAATTGATTTTTTTTTTTTTTTTAATGTGAGTAGAATTCTATTTGCCATTCAGGAGCTAGACCCTGACTCAGGATTAAGCACTGAAGCAATGGTCAGTATTCTAATAGACCTTTAGAGAGACAGGCCTTTCTCTCTTTTCCTGAACAGACAAATTCAAATAAGGCCTTTCACACATCCACTCATTTTTTAGTTCACTCTGGTCATTCAGGCTAGGTTTACTTACAGCAAAAGAATGAAGCAGATAAGACATTAAATATTTTGCATGAGAAGATATTGTCTGGAGAGTTCACAATTTAGCCCAAAAGCATGACTTGTTTATGATATAGTTATTAAAAAAAAAACAAAAACCCATTGCCACTGAGTCAGTTCCTACTCAAAGCGACCCTATAGTACAGAGTAGAACTGCCCCATAGGGTTTTCAAGGAGCAGATGGTGGATTCAAATGCCAACCTTTTGGTTAGCAGCCGAGCTCTTAACCACTGAGCCACCAGGGCTCCAAAGTAGTTACAGGCATCTGGATTTAGAGAAAGGTAGGCCTAGGTGGCACAAATGGTTTGCGCTGGACTGGTAACCTAAAGATTGCCAATCTGCTTCCTTAAAGATCACAGCCAAGAAAATTCTATGGAGCAGTTTTATTTCTGTAACACATGGGGTTGTCATGAGTTGGAATCCACTCCACAGCAATGAGCTTGATTTGGTTTTTCTTACGCCTTGGATTTAAATTTGCAAGGTCCAGCACTTTGTCAATTAGCGAAGTCTAATGATAAACTGTCTCTTTAAAACAGGCTTTAAAAACAACTAGAATCACTTGTCTTTCAATAGAGATTTTTCTGGACTCTAGTTAGATTTCCATTCACTAATTTCTATTTATGGAGTTGGTCCCATGTATGACCTTGGAAGGTTCATGTTTTCTTTAACCATTTATTGTTCAATTGTATTTGAATTTTGTGTTAAAAAAATTAGGACAAATTCTAAGCTCAAATCATGTGGCATGGGGTCTATTCTACATGTGCACCAAGTTTAGTAAACACAAAGGAGAAACTGACTATATGAAGAAGAACATGGCATCAGGATTGGAGGAGGACTCATTAACAACCTTCGATATGCAGATGACACAACCTTGCATGCTGTAAGTGAAAAGGACTTGAAGCACTTACTGACAAAGATCAAAGACTACATACACCTCAACATAAAGAAAACATAAATCCTCACAACTCAACCAATAAGCAACATCATGATAAACAGAGAACATACTGAAGTTGTCAAGAATTTCATTTTACTTGGATCCACAATCAATGCCCATGGATGCAGCAGTCAAGAAATCAAACATCGTATTGCATTGGGTGAATCTGCTATAAGAGACCTCTTTAAAGTATTAAAAAGCAATGATGTCACCTTGAGACCCAAGGTGTGCCTCACCTAAACCATGGTATTTTCAATTGCCTCAGATGCATGGGAAAGCTGGACAATGAATAAGGAGGACCAAAGAAGAATTGACACCTTTGAATTATGGTGTTGGTGAAGAACATTGAATATACCATGGACTGCCAGAAGAAAGAACAAATCTGCCTTGGAAGAAGTACAGTCAGAATGCTCCTTATAAGCGAGAATATTGAGACTTAGTCTCGCTTACTTTGGGCATGATATTAGGAAGGACCAGTCCCTGGAGAAAGACATCATGCTTGGAAAAATAGAGGTCAGCAAAAAAGAGGAAGACTTTCAATGAAATGGATTGGCACAGTGGCTGCAGCAATGGTCTCCAACATAGCAACGATTGTGAGGATGGTACAGGACTGGGAAGTGTTTCCTTCTATTGTACATAGAGTCACTGTGAGTCAGAACCAACTTGGCAGCACATAACAAAAAAAAAAAAAAAAAGAGAAAAGAAACAAATTTACTCCTTTACCTAAATTAACAAAAACTAACCTCATACTATGATGGAAAAATCACATTTCTGATAGTGAATCATCTGGCATTTTCAAAACAAAAATAGAATTAAACAAAAATGAAACTTTGACCTGAATTTCATTCCAGTCACCAAACTGAAGCAACATATGGCATATAGCAGTGTAACAACTACTGTCCTGAATATTAAAAAAAAAAAAAAAAAAGGCTTAGGACTTGTAATTTAAATGAAATGACCTTTTACAATATAGTTCATAGAATGTACAATCTTAAAATGTCAAGATGCACTATTTTACCACTAAAATTTCAATTTGACATCAATGATTGTAAAATTGCTTGCCTACCAGAGCAAGTTGTACCTTTTTTTGAAGGATGTAATTTAAGAAAAATCATTAATTTTTGTTTGTTTGATTAAACAGTGGGAAATGTTGTAAGGGATAATTGGGCTACCCAGTTTGTCGTTCTAATTTGACATTTACATAGGTCTTTATATTTGCAAAATGTTATACAACCATTTTTCTTGGTTCCTATCAATATTACCTTGAGAGGTAAATTAATTCTTCAACTCACATTTTAAAAATGAGCATAAAGAAGCAAAGTGAGACCAAGCAAGTCAGATGCAAAGCTAAGATAAGAAATTCTTGCCCTTGCAGGGCTAAGACACTGCTTTTCGTCCCTCAAGAAACCCTAAGCCTTTCTGTTTGAAATTTTCCAAAGAGAATTAAGCTGTCAAATATACCATTCACAATGAAGGCCCCGCCTCACTTTTCTAACCCAGGTGGTCCAATTACAGATTTAGCCTCAAGTAAGTTCAGATGTAAAATAATACAGCAACTCATGGTTGCCACAGTCTTAACAATCCTTTATTTTAAAACAGGCTTCAAAGATTAAAAATAACATGCCTTTACCCATGGGTAGAATTTTCTTTCCAACCCTCCCCCCTCATTCTTTTCCTGCTGTCACTAGAACAATAGTACTACTGTGCAGGTTCCATTTGCAACACCACAGCAAGTGCTTTGGGTCTACTCCAATATTACAGAGAAGAAATGAGAACTATGAAAATGGCACATTAATGTGGGCAAATAATGGGACCATTATCTGACATTTGATTGAGAAACCAGATCAGAGGGCAGAATTCAGATACCTAGCCCAAGTCCCCCTATGTACTTTCTTTCTCTTCCTTTCAATACTTGGCTCCAAACCACTCATCACCATCACCTCCACCCACTGCCTCCTACCCACAACGAACACTTACAGAGCCACCTTACAGAGTGTCAGTGTTCTCTTTGTGGATAACAGGGGGCTGAAAAGAGCAAGTCCCACGAAGGAAGGATGCCACTGAAAATACCTAACGCTCATTTTATACAGCCCATCTGGATAATTAATTGAGGTTTTCAGCTTTGAAGGAATGCAAAAAGAATTCAGATGTTTAAAGTAGAATATCTGAATTCTTTAGGAGCTTCAGTTAGGCTAACACAATTCTTTTAGGGATAAAATGTATTGTAAAGTACCTAGATTCGGACTTCTGGATTAAATTCCAACCCCACAAAATTAACTTGTGTCAATTTGAGGATTAGATTCTATGGCAATAAGGTGCATAATGAAATGGTTTTTTTAATTTTTTAAATTTTTTACTGGGCATTAGGTGAAAGTTTACAGAGCAAGTTAGTTTCCCATTCCATAATTTGTACATAAGGTGTTTGATGACATTGGTTCCACTCCCCACAATGTGTCAACACTCTCGCCATTTCCGTCCTAGTTTCCCCATTTCCCTTCATCCTGATTTTCTACCCCTTCCTACCTTCTCATCTTTGCTTTTGGGCAAATGTTCCCCTTTTGATCTTGTATAATTGATAGTTCCAAGGAGCACATTCCTCTTGGGTGTTGTCTCAGGTATCTAGTGCTGCTCCAACAGAAATACCACAAGTGGATGGCTTTACAAAGAGAAATTTATTCTCTCACAGTCCAGTAGGCTACAAGTCCAAATTCAGTGCATCAGCTCCAGGTGAACGCTTTCTCTCTCTGCTCTGGAGGAAAGTCCATGTCATCGGTCTTCCTTTGGTCTGGGAGCTTCTCTGCACAGGAACCTCAGGTCCAAAGGATGCGCTCTGCTCCCAGCACTGCTTTCTTGGTGGTATGAGGTTCCCATGTGTCTCTGCTCGCTTCTCTCTTTTATATCTCAAAAGAAATTGCATTAAGACACTGATCTTGTCAACCTCATCAGTATAACCTAATCACAGTGATAGAATTTAGAACACATGAGGAGATCACATATAATCTCATCATAGTGGTAGAGTTTGCAACATATAAGGAAATCACATCAGATAACACAATCATACAATACTAGGAATCACGACCTAGCCAAGTTGCTACACACCTTTTTGGGGGGACACAATTCAATCCATGACAGGTGTTATTGTTTATTTTATGGGCCTTTCTATAGTTTGGCTGAAAGGCAGCATAATGAAGAATCTGAAAAAAAAAATTAAAAGAGCAAATTCAGCTTCTTGAATCCTACTATTAATACTGCTATTCATGGTGAATAACATTTTATGTTAAAAGCTCAGAAAGTTAACAAGGCCTAATGATGGCAAAAATAGATAAAACTGTTAAAGGAAAATTCATTTATCACCCTTAGACACTAGCACCTATTCCTCCAAGAGCAGGTATAAAAACTTTTTCAATCCAAGGTAAATTGACATAAAATAATATATTTGATATGCTTGTAGTGCTGCTAGATAAAGTATTGAGTAAGATATGACTTAATATTTGGCAATATGTATGTGGGGGGGTAGGGGTCTGGGTATGTGGATGTATCCATTCTCTTAGAGTTAGCTCCCAGGAAATGCATTTTATTGTTGAAGTTGTATACTGATCCCCAAGTTAAAAGCTTCTAACACAAAAACAAACAAAGGAAAGGATGTAATCAGTACATGACAGGATTTTTAAAAAATTTTCTATTTATTAAGCTTTCATTTATTCTACATATCTGGAAAATATTATGAATATTATATGGACATAGTAACTGTTCTCTATAGGTTTATGAGATTACATTACCCATATACATACATATATGTATATAAATTTATTTAATGTCATCCTAAAATGAACAGATAGCCATAATTCAACTTGAGACATAAATATTTTGAACAGCAGAGACCCGTATGCAGAACCTAGATTTTCATTTATTCTGTATCCATCTATTTGTTCATAGCTGGCAATCTAATTTCAGAATTATTTCTTGCCATTTTCATTTCATTAAAAATAGAATTTAAAAAGGATAATATTTATTTTGTATTTAATTTCCCCGATTTTGTTATTCACATTTTAAGGATCACATAAATTTTGTATTATAACTCTCCCTCCCTATTAAATAAATGAAAAACAATAGAGGACAATAGTTTTCAAAACTATTTATATAACCCTTTTATCACTAAATTGACTGATTAGAAATTATTCTATCTCATCTATTCTTTCATTTTGACATTAACAAACTATCCATGACTTACGCTTAATTGGTAGAACTGACTGAGTTCAGAAGTAGAAAGACACTCAATTCCCTGGGTCAGGTAACAAAGCTTGTATTTTATGCAGCCAGAACTCTGATCTTTACTAGTATTTTCTAAGTACATTAACAGTGTAGGCTGTGTTTTTGAAAGCATCTATAAACTGTAAAATGTTGTGGATACAGGGGTGTATGTATATATTTAATATGCCTAAAAGCCTTAGAACATACTAGTACATCCTATTCCAACAGAAAGGCCAGAAGGGTGACTTTGAAATTCATTTTAACTCCTTAAATTGGCCTGTACCATGAACTAGGGATGAAAATCAATGGCTATTTATTTTATGTGCACAAAGCACCATGCAATTACAGAAGCAATATAAAATGATGATCAATTCGTCATTTTCTCTTTTATTTTATTTCTTGTTGAAATCACTTATATGATGCATCAAAGAAATGACATAGGAGTAACTACTATATAAACAAGATGAAATAATCAAACGTATGTAAAGTTTAACCTTGTGCACAGAAACAGGCATGTTTCCAAATGAATTCTACCATGAAATCTCTCCAGTGCCTTCACTAGTGCTTTCTGCCACCCTGCACCCCCACCCTAAGAAGGTGATTTTAGTCCTAAATCTCAGCTGCCATGTAAAACAAGTCTTAAAATACGAAAGGGATGAAATCTACACTCTTTTAATCTCTCCCAGAATATTCCATACTGTATCCAGCAGTTCCTTAAGTTCAAAACTATTTTGTTGATATTTCTAATGATTGTTACATTGTTCATTCTCTTTGACTCAATTTCTTTAATGTGTAAAATATCAAGACATAAAAGTACATAATCATAGAAAGAAAGTGCTGAAAGAGACCTTAGAGATCACTTTGTTTAGAATGGTGTTTCTCAACTTTTTTTTTTTCTTAATCACCTCTTGAAGGTCGCTGGGTAGTGCAAATGATTTGCTCTTGGCTGCTCACTGAAATGTTAGTAGTTTGAATCCACCACCCAGCAGTGCCGCAGAAGAAAATCTGGTGATCTGCTTCCGAAAGTTTACAGCCAAGAAACCCTGTGGAGTGCCGTTCTACCCTGCAACGCATTGAGTTGCCATGAGTTGGAATTGACTGCACTGAAATGAGTTTGGTTTTTGGTTTTGGAAGGAGGCTTTTAGTCATATTTTCCCTAATTGCCCCCTGCCCCATGAAATTTAATATCACAGATATACTGTATTATTTGTTTATGTGTTATATGTGTATCTGATGGCTCCCTGGGTGTCATAAACAATTAAGCAGTTGGCTAGTAACTGGAAACTTGGCTGTTTGAATCCACCCAGAGGCACCTCTGCAGAAGTCCTGGTGACGTACTTCCAAAAGATTATGACCATCAAAAGCCCTGTAGAGTGCAGTTCTACTCTGTAACACATGGGGTTGCCATGAATCAGAATCAACTCGACAGAAACTAGTTGGCTTTGGTTTTGATTCATGTATATCTGTGCTTTATACATAATAAAAAGTAAGATGTTTTGTCCTCTGAAAAAACAACTTTTGCCCCCTTAGGGTTGATGTCATCCCATTTTGAATGCACTGCTCAGTTGAGGAACCGTGACTGAAATCCTGCTACTGAGATGATAATAAGATACTCGTATCAGAATGTCACTAGTCAATTATGGTGGAATGAGAGCTGAACCACCTACTTCTGATAATCATTAATTAAATATTGAAATACTTCATCTCTGCAAGGAAATCTGAGGATGAATAGGTTACATTATTAATTTAGTAAGTAAATTTTCCTGTCTAATGTTTTTCCTTATTTCTCTTTCCTTGACTATATGGATACCATCCCTTTTTGTCATGCTAGTAACACGAACATGTAACTTCTCTCTTCCCCCAGTCATTTGTGTCTTATTTTTTCCATTTAATTTATCCTTCAGTTTATCACAATAGCACCTGTTTACAGCATCATTCACCAATAGCGAATCAAATCAAAGGCATGTTTATTGTATGTTATGCACGTGCATATTATGCATATGAACATACGTGTACACGGATACCACATACATAATCACAGGCACATATATCATTCTAAGGCAGAGAAAAGGCCACATGTGGTGACAAACATTAGGCACTGCTGAAGACAGAGACTACTGAATAATATGAGGGAGTACAGAGCTTGTTTGTTGTGACATTTAAACATTTCAGTTTCACATCTAATCATGACAAATTTCTAGGTGATGCAATTCCTCCCAGTGCAGCTTAAATCATGATATGGAACTAAACCATTTAATATTACAATACTTGACAACATAATACTGAAAGGTTCAGACGCATAATCAATAAAAATAGATCCCAGAGCAAGGCAAAAGGCAATCAAGTAGACTAAGAAGCAGGTGACTGATTCAGCTCCTTTCTAAGTAATCAAATGAATCCCTCAAAACGTTATGGAAATAATGGTCAAGAAGAACCTCAGAAGTAGCAGAATTTGCATGATGTGTGTTGGTCTTTGTCTTGGCTGTGATCCTTGCTGGTTCTTTTTCCCTAGACCAGCCCCTTATCCTCTCTGAATCACTCTTGTCTTATGCATAGGTTATTGTGAGGTCAAATGAGGTAATAATATTAGTTTTGAAACATGCTAAATGTTTACAAAAATAAAAAAGTCTTATTGCATCATTATTGATATCCTTATAGTCACTGTTACCTATTCTTTTCTATTTCAAATGAATATTGAGCAAAATTTTGTTTCACATTTAGTTTCAAGGGGACAATATTAAACTGTGAGCAAAACATGATTCAGGAGGCATTGCCTTTTCCCCTAATGTCTTCATGATTGGTGCCAAAAGTTGCAAGTAGTAACAAGTTCCATGAAAAGAGTTGTCAGAGTCCATCTTTCTCTTGCTCCTTTGCAATTGTCAGGCATCCCCATATAATCCCTGGGTTCTAGATTCTTATTGATTCTCCTATTAAAAATCATTAAGTGCCATGTGGTCTGGACATTGAAAGGGGGACCAGTGGTAGTGATGCGGAACTGACCCTAGGGGATTCAAGGTGGGAAGAGGAGATTGAAACAGTGTAATAGGGGATCAAGTGTAATTCCCATTTTGAGAATCAAGGTTCCTACCACTCAGCATGTGCTCATGTTGGTGTACTTGTAAGTTCTGTTCAGTGTTAGCTCTGAGCGGTTTCTATTTCCTTAGCTCCCCAAAAGTAAATGCATCAACGAAAAGGGTCTAGGATATTTGAAATTTAGTGAAAGACATACACCATGCACACCATCTGCCTAGAGAAGCTTTCCCTGATATTCTTCTAGCAAGAAGTAGCTACCAGAGAAGAGAATGGCACCCCTTGTAAACTTCCCTAGGGCTCACATCATAGTCCACCTTGTGTTAATGCTCTTTTTGGAATATCCTACTTTCCACCCTCTCTCCTTTATATTGGAAACTCCTCCTCAAGACTAGGGATCACATGTTAGTCATCTTACTATCCTGAAAACATACCCTTACCTAGCCATATGCCTGATGAAATGTGAGGATTCTGTTCATGGCGAAAGGAGAGAATGTATATTAGGAGGCATCAGCAGTACTTGCCCCAACACTATTACTATATTTGATTAACTACACTCACAAAGTAGACAAAATATAAAACTAGCACATAATAGACAACAACTATTTTCTAAATTAATATGGGCACACAATTAAGAAGACGCAATTTGAGGTTAAAATTTCCATATTTTTTTTACATTGATACTTTGTGACCACGTGATGCTGCTCCTATGTTAATAACATTTCTTTAAAATGTCCTTATGCGTAGTATGTAATATAGACTAAATGCCAATAAGAAGAAAGAAAAGATGGAGGGCTTTGAAATATAATTCTAACTAAAAAGGAAAGAAAACAGTAAATTATTATAAAGCCCCATTAGAAATTATCATGGTAAATTTTACTCCTAACCTTCACCTCAGCCTCCCATTTGTAATGCTATTGATCTTCCGAGTAGTTTGTTTTAAAGTATGTTTCTGAAAGTTAAATTAGACTTAGCAAGTAAATTTCTACCTTTTAAGGTGACCAACTACACACTCACCTCTTGAGGAGAGAGATAAAAGAGAGGGCTTCTGATAAAAACTAACAAAATTATTATTTGGCTTGACTTTTAGCTGACCAAGACTTTTTCCCTTCCAAATTAAGTTAAACGTTAATATTGCTCTTAGTGATGAGTCTACTTCCTACTTTCTTAATAGTTCTAATTTCTTAGTTGTTAGCAAAAGATTTCTGTGTAACCAAATGTGTTTCACATTAAAGTGCTACAGGGAGAAGGGCCCATGTGTACGAGCAATACTGATCTTCACTTGCCTTCTCTAGTCACGAACTTTTGATTAATAGGTCTAAGAGTTATTTCTAATGACCCAGAGCAGAACTGAAAGTTGGAGGTTCTTTTGGCTGAGGGTGCCCAACAGTAATTCATGTACTGTAAACACAGTCTATCGAGTTGTCACATGCTTCAGCAGTTTACATGGAATACAGATTATCAGAATGGAGTTGGGGCTCAATTTTTGCTTATGCCTCTGTCATGGTCTGTTGCTATTGGTTTTTAAGGAGGCACAGATACGGTGTCTGTCTGCCCAAGGGATGGTTTAGGTGCATGGTCGGACTCTACAAAGACACGATTTTATTTTTTATGCCAGTTTTTTTCTAAACTATGCTTTTAGTAACATTAATAGTAGTCAAGTTATTTTTACTTGGTGCTTGATGAATGGTGTTTTGTTTGTTTTAAGTTATACACTTAAACTGTGTATTAAAAAGGTATAACTTGTGTATAAGGTCCACAGTTTCTTATATATCATTATTTAAGACAAGGTAAATAACAATGCTTAGAAATGACAAAATTATGATTGTGATGTAAGAATGATAAATTTTGAGAATCATTGCTTTATACCAAAAATTGAATCCTTAAGGAGAAAAAGTAGATAAGCCGCACAGACTGAGTAGCTGTATCATTTTAACCTGTCATTTCCTTTTCTGATATGACATGCAACTAAAAAAGAAAAGTATAACAGGACATTCTGTTCTAGAGCAAAGTAAATATATATGAAATATTCAGAACAAAAATTTTCAGGATGTTAATCAGCTTAAATGACTTCTGGATTTGCATTAAGCAAAGGTCAAATCAGTTTTCTTAACACATAACTGCATGCAGTAAAACAAAACAAAACAAAAAAATGGATATAACATTGTTAACCTACATATAGCTGATATTTTGGTTCCCTGGCTTCAGCAGTATAAAGAAGTACAATAGTCTTCCTCTAGTTTACCAAAAATATGAATACATTTCCAGGAGGCATTTTTTAAAATTTTACACAAAGGAGCCGAATGTGTCACTGCACAAGTAACTATATTTTAAGTCCTGATATTGGTTCCCAACGAAACATGGTTAAGGCCTCGTTGCCCCTTTTTTTTCTCCTCCAAGGGCTTTCCATTGACCTTGGAGTAAATCTGACCTCCATGCTATAGAATATAAAGCTCATCATGATCTAGCCCCAGTCTATGTTCTAACCTCAGTCTTCTCCATCTTTCTCCTTACTCACGATAACTCAGCTTTCCTGAGCCTTCCTGCCATGTGGACTAAAAAGCTCTTTCTCTCCTTATAACCTTTTCACTTGTTATTCCCTCTGCCAGAAACACTCTTTCCTCGACCATTTACATATCAATTCCCTTCTCATCTTAAAGTTCAGCTTAAATTCCTCTTCTCACAGAGTCTTTTCAAACCACACTATTCAAGATGATCCCTCCCTCTGTATAATTTTCTTTCTCATTTTTATTCATTTTTTCCCTAATGTGCTATTAATTTCTTTGGAGTCTCTGGGTAGCTTTTATGCTAACTGAACGACTGGCAGTTTGAATCCACCCAGAGATGCCTTGAAAGAAAGAACTGGAAATCTACTTCCAAAAAATCAGCCATTGAAAACTCTATGGAACACATTTCTACTCTGACACACACGTGGTGATCATGATTTAGAATCCACTCAACAGCAATTAATTGGTTGTTGATTAATTTCTTTAGTTACACACGCATGCATGGGAGTGTGTGTGTGTGTGTGTGTGTGTGTGTGTGTGTGTGTGTATGTATGCATGCGTGTATGTGTTTCACTCTCGTTACCTTGAATGGAAGATCCATTAGGGCAAGAACTGCCACTGTCTTGCTCATCATTTTTTTTCCTGTAACACCTCATACAGTACCTATATTCAGTAAGTCCTTATTAAATATCTTGAGTGATTTAATGAGGACATACCTTAACCAGATCACTTTATGATTATTTTGAATACTCAAAACTTCCAGTCAGGAGTCTCTAAATAAATTCAGTTTTCATCATAATGTTAAAAATATAAAATAGGGAAAATTAGGCTTTGTCTCCTTTTAAAATATTCCTACCAAACTAAATTTGAGGCATGATTCTCAGCACTCACATTCTGCGGTTCAGCTTTTCATTGGGGAAGTAGGATGAATCTCTTGCCTAAAAGCAAAGTCATTCCAGTTTAAAACCTTAAACTCAAGGGTGTTGGGAGCCATCCTGCTCTTCATTGGCTTAGCAGTGCAATTTTTCTTTCTGCAATGTGTTCTTTGATTAATTACCCAACTAGTAGCTAACCAGTCCTTCCTTCAGTGTTCTTTGTTGAAGTCTATTTTTCTCTCTGATATTTAGGTTTTTCTATCTTCCTTATGTCATTTTTCCATCTATCATTTTCTCATGTATTTTCCCCAAGAAATGAATCAGTTGAAGATTATCTTTTATCCTCATCTACCGGAAGATGTGAGAGAAAATCTGTTATGTCTCAACCTGTTTGTTGAGTTTATTTTTTTCAGTTCCAATTATGTGTTCTGAATTACAAGTTGTGCATTTTTTAAATGAAAATATTTTTTTCTTACCCAAACTATATCAATCCAACTATCTCCATTGTATAAATTAATTGATTAATCAATTCAACAAAGACTTGTTTAACACTGCAACATGGCTGATGCTATTCTAGGTTCTGGAGAATAGTGGGAACAAAATATTAAGTCCCTGCTTGCACAAACTCTAGCTGGGCAGGAACTTGCTAGCTAGAACATATGTTCACGTGTATGCACACACACACACAGCCTCACCTTGCCATATGCCTGCTGAAATGTGAGACTTCTATAAAGGGGATAGAAGGATGTGTGGTAGGAGATAATCAGTAGTACTTGCCACAACACTATTACCGTATTTTATTAACTACACTGAAGAAATAAACAAAATACAAAACACTCCTAAATAATTAGAAACATACTATGTAATCCCTAGACTCTGGGAGCACATAATCCAGTTAGAAAGAAGAGAAATAGAGTAAATTAACCAAAAATATGATGAGATTTCTCAGCATTACAAAAGCCCCTTCAAAGCCAGATCTCCTTACCTCTCTCTCCAACCTCAATTTCAGCTACTATAAGGACATTATACTCTAAGCACTGACACTCTCCTGAAAAATGTCATGTCCTTTCACCATCCTATGCCTTTGAAGATGTTCTTCCAAGTTCTTGGTATGACTTTCCCACATCTCTATGTGCAAAACTTTTCTTCATTCCTCAAGACCAAAGTCAAGTGATAATACTTAGCTCAGAGCCTGGTTCATAGAGGCATTGAATGAATGTAAGAATAGAGGAACAAATGTAAGGCTGCTATTAATGCTACGTGAATGATACAAATACATAAGCCTCCTAGGTTCAAAGAGAGAGCAAGTTCTCAGATGAAGTAATCAGAAGGAGGAAGGATTATTCTAAAAACTCTAAACACAACTTTGAATGTTGAATAAGAAAGCTGAAAATTGATTTGGTAGGACGTGGGAAGCCATTTTAAAGAAACAATACAAACATGATTTGGAAGCATATAACATGTTTGTTTTCTTTATTCTTCATATTGTTTTCTGTCCAATACCCACGATGAAATGGCAATAACAAGTTTCCATTTGTACTGAAATGTCATGTATGCTATCCATAGTATATTTATTAAGAAAATGATCTGGTACATAAAGTGTGTGACCTTTGTTTCCTTCCTGGAGAAAAACATTTGTTTTCTTCACAGTTAAGTGCATTTTCCAGATTAAAGTCCCCTGATATGATGTTGATAGGTTCAGTTCTAGCTCTGTTAATTTTTAATACCCTTCCTTGTTATCTATAAAGCAAAAAAATAAAGGATAACATTTTAGATTAAACAGTGCAACCCAATTTGAATATAATTGCCTCAGCCTAAAAGGTGTGAATGTGTCAGTATTTCTACATTAAATAAACAGCTGTTACATGGCTAACTTATCTGACAGAAATGAGAAAGTCACAAAGTTATTTCAGTCATCTCAAAGGTCAAATTTGTGAAAGTGGACACAAACTGGCGATTGGGTCAGGCCAATGTATTCATATAGTTCAGAAAATACTACTCTCTTAACAGAATCCATTCTCTTTCTGTTGTGGATCATTCTCTTCTGACTAGGTTTATGAAAATTCGGTATTTTCTACTTCTATAGAGAACTCTAAGTCAGAGTTCTCTTGCTATAAATTTAAAAGACCTAATTTGAGCCTTAGCTTTGTTTTAGTCTGTAACACCCTTGCTGGATAACTCTGAGGATGTTAGTAGAGCTTCTGTGATTCAGTATCATTCTTTCCAATATGAAAAGAGTTTGGAAGAAAATCATGATCTCTGGAGTCTGTTTATGCAACTCTACAGTTCTGTAATTCTATATTCCTACAGGCTCCTTTAGTCACCTATAAAAGGATTCCCTTCTTTTGGAAATTCTTCCAGGCTCAGCCAAGAATGAATCTATGGGCCTTGGATTGAACATCTAAATGTGGGTCAACAAGTTCTTAAAGGATTCGTCTTACTTTGAAGTGAAACAAACATCAGTTCAACTCATTCAACACTAATTGATTTCTGTGTAACCTTGGGCCATCCATTTAACCTTTCAAACTTAGTTTCACTATTTATAAAAAGGGAATGGTAATACTTATCTCATAACATTTAATAAAACAAATGAAAAATAGAAAGTTTCAGCAAATAAATAGAAGTTATAAAAAAAGAATTAAATGTATATTATACACCTGAAAAAATACCGTAACAGAAATAAAAAAACTCGCTAGATGGGCTCAGTAATAGAGTGGTAATGACAGAGGATAGAATCAGTGAACTTGAGTACAGAGCAATAGAATTTATAACAGAAAGAAAATGGTCTGAAAAAAATTGAACAGAGCCTCAGGGACCTGTGAGATGATAACAAAAGATCCAACATACCTACTCAATATTAAGGCTTACTATACTGCTACAGTAATCAAGAAAGTGTGGTATTGGCAGAGAAATAGGCATTTAGGTCAATGGAATTAAGTAAAGAACAAAGAAATAGTCCTGTACAAATGTGCCTAATTGATGTTTGGCAAAGGTGAGTGAGCCATTCAATGAATAAAAATGTCAATGAAGAAAATATACAAATTTGCAAACCAGCACATGAAAAGATGTTCAACTTCATAGTCATCAGGGAAATGAAAATTAAAACCATTATACAACTATCAGAATGGCTAAAATAAAAAATGGTGACAACAGCAAATGACTGGCACGGATGAAGAAAAACTGGATCACTCATACATTACTGGTGGAAATACAAAATTGCATAGACGTTCTGGAAAACAGTTTGGCTTTTTGTTTTTAAACTGGACACACAATTACCATATAACTTAGCAATCGTACTCTTGGGCATTTATCCTAAAGAAATGAAAATTTATGCTTACATAAAAACCTGTACCTGAATGTTCATAGCAGCTTTATCTATAATAGCCAAAAATGGGAATCATTCCAAATGTTCTTCATCAGGTGAATTGTTAACAAACTGTGGCACATTCATACCATGGATCACTACTCAGTAGTAAAAAGGAATGAGCTATTGACACATGCAACAACTTGGATGAATAAAAGGCATAATGCTGAATGCTAATAGCCAATCCAAAAAAGATACATACTGTATAATTCTATTTATATAAAAAATTTTAATGATAAAATTTTAGAAATGGAGGTTAAGGAATGGGGGAGAGGTGGGCTTGTTTATAAAAGTACAACACGAGGAATCCATGTGGTGATAGAACTGTTCAATATCTTGATTGTGGTGGTAGATACACGAACATAAAATTGCCTGGAACTAAATACACACACACACACACGAGTACAAGTAAAACTATGGACAACTGAATTAGTTTAGTGGATCACATCAAAGTAAATATTCTGGTTGTGATATTATGCTATAATTTTACAAAACGTTACCATGTAGGAGACTGAGCAAAGTGTGCATGGCATCTATCTCCCTGTCTTATTTCTGACAGTTACATGTGAACCTATAATTATCTCAATAAAATTTCTTAATTAAAAATAAGAATACAAGGAGGCATCAAAGGAATATTCAGAAAGCAAGAAAAATATCTTGGAAATCAGAAACATGATATCAGAAATTAAAACAAAAAAAATCAACAGAAAAGTTGAGATGGAAAATGGAAGAAAAGGTGAAAGAACTATCAGTTCTCTCCCAGAGGTCCAACATCCAAATAATATGAGCCCAGAAAGAATGAACAGAGAATACATAGAGAGGAAATTATTAAGGAAATAAAACAAGAAACATTTCCAGCCCCAAAGTTCTCAGTTCCAGATTAAATGGGATGTTTAAGTTCACAGAACAATGAATAAAAAGATCTACAACAGAGGACACCACTATGATTTTTCAGAAACACTAAGAATAAAGATGAGTTTCTAGCACAGCTTCCAGAAGAAAAAATAGGCCATATATGAAGGGCTGGGAATCAAAATGATGTAATAATTCTTATCTGGAAGCTAAAAACAATCAGCCAATACCTACAAAATTCTGAGGGGAAATAATATGCAGTCTAGAATTCTACACCTAGCTAAACAGTCAACCAAGAATAAAGGCATTTTCAGATACGCAAGCTCTCAAAAAATTTAACCCTCTGTGCTACTTTTTATAGAAAGTGCAAGAGAGTACGCTACACCAAAACAAGGCAACACGTAAAAGGAAGTCACAGGATCTAGGAAATGGGATCCATCACACACACAAGATGAAGGGAATTTGCAGGATGCTATGAAAACACCAAAGAAGAGAGATTCCACTCCATATTGGAGCAGGAAAAGAAAACCCTCTGAAAAGATCCTTCCAAGACAAATGAAGTTGATAGTTTACCTGCTGTATTTGACCACAGTAAGGGTTTTGTCAGAGTCTGGGGATTAATTAGTGATAAGTAGAGATAAACCTAAGAAAATGGTCACAAGAAGGTTAATAACTTCTAGTATAACAAATGGCTGAACTTTGAATAATATAGTCATAATAATTCAATCCTTAAATAGTCGTTTAACCAAAAAAATTAAAGATATAACTATACTGGGAGGTTGGAGATGGGGGAAGTGTGAGAAAGGGTGTGTGTGTGTGTGTGTAGTTGGTGGGGGGAGGGAAGGTCATGGTCATGTATGAATGTCAAACCTTCATCTTTCATATTTAGCAATCAGTAAAAAACCTGCAACAAAATAAGTTTAAAATAGCAGTACAAATTTGTTTTGTTTTATAATGTGGAAGTAAATATTGGAACAAACAATTCAAAATATTGGAATTGATGACCTCGAAGGAACAGCATCTGGAGCAAGGAGGGAAGGAGCTAGGACTGTTATTTTTAATTATAAGCCATTAAGCACTATTTTAATTTTTAAACCATTTAATGACTTATTTTAATAACACATTAATTATAAAATAAACATAATGCAAATAATTTTAGAAAGTTTGCAAAACACATAACAAAATAAAAATCACCCCTATAATACTATAATACCACCACAGCTAAAATGTTGCTCTATAATCTAAAGTTATGGTGTAAAGTTAAAAAAAAGAAAAAACAACAAAAAAACCTGATTCAAACACACATAAAATATTCAACTATAGGACGTATAATTTTCCTTTGCAAAATACTCTTAATCTTCAAGCATTCTTCTGAAAACTCTAACACTACAATAATTGACTTTGCAATTGGATTGGCACTGGGAAAATCCTGGCAGGAACTGAACTGAGTAGCTTGGAAAAGAATCACCCACATCTGTTCCCGTCTGGATGTATCCAAATTTGACCATTAAACATGCAGAACAGAGGGCCCACTAATTGAGAATGATAATCAGCAATCTACCTTAGGGTCACATTTGCAGAAGTTAATTTAGTTTGATTAAGCCTCCAAACCATCAGTGTTAAGCTTGAAGCAATATTTCACTTGCCTGCCATTTCTTGCTAATGGATTACCTTATGACCTATGCTTTTAAGTGTTTTAAATTCAAAAAATGTTATCTTTATGTTATAATCAGTTATTTTACCTCATATTTTATAAAGTTTCAACTTATAGCAAAATTACTATACCCTAATATCCCATCAACACTAGTAACACATGTCACCAAAAATCTCATCCCATTTTGCAAGTCATTTGCTCATATAGCCATTGATTTAAAGTGTACTTGATAGGGCTCATTCTATTTTGTAACTTCTTTGCCATTAGTTAAAGAATAATCAACTTATCTGTTAGCCTCAGGTTTAAGATGTTGATTTGGGAATTTAATGTTTCTACCAATGACCCTGTAATATGGGATTTTTTCCCCCTGTCTACCAGTGCAGATATTTCCACTTAGGGAGGGAAATTTATTGAGGACATTGGGGCTTTGAGACCATACCTAAACACCTCCCTTAGTCCTAAGAGCCAGAATGTTATCTTAACTATACAAACTCAAGAAAATGCTGAAAAGTTAGCTCACTAACATTTTTCTACTTGTTAGATTTGTGTTTGATGCCCTGGGCTGTGTATAAATTGTCATAATTTATGCAAGCAAGCGATATAAATCACATAACAACAAAAAACAAGCATATTAATGATACAAAAAATTATCTTGAACACTGGTGCCATGGCACCTTTTTTTTTTTTTTTTTTTTTTTGCACAACTAGAGATATAAAGGGATAGTTAAAGATAAGTGTATAAACAAACACAGAATAATATTTTCTACCTTAGTAGTATTCTACCATCCCACAAGTTGCATCTCCTGATAAAATGACAAGCCATTGATCTGATAGGAATGAAGATAGGACTGAGGCAGGTTTAGGGAGTAGGTGAGTATATCCACGGACAAGCTATTTCACCTAGCAAAAGTGTGGTTGGAAAATTTCACCTGGAAAGCATTAACCAGCACAGAAGACGTTTATCATTGCAAACCTGACAATAAAAAGCCCTGTATACAGAATATCTTTTATTGTCAGATTAGTGGTTTGAACCCACCCAGAAGTGCCTTGGAAGAAAGGCCTGATGATCTTCTTCTGAAATGTCACAGCCATGAAAACCCTATGGAACACAGTTCTACTCTGCAACAAATGTGGTCACATGAGTTGGGATTAACTCAAAGGCAACTTTTTGTTTGGTTTGGTTTTCTGTCATAAACTGTATTTTAATCACTTTATGAATGAATACATGAGATTTTTAACTAATTTGAGAAATCTAAATGTAACACTCCAATTCAGTGAGATGGGAATGTGTTGTATCTTTGGGAGATTTGTCACATATAGAGGGTCAAATAATTCTCATATCCTTCTGTGCTGCCCAGCCCTGTGCTATTTTGTTGTTACCTATTTACCTCAGAGACATATAAATCAAGCTCTATAGATGTTGCCCTGATCAAAGACACGGAATGCTTCCAAGAGGTTGCAGCAAAAAAGGACTCCATACAAGGGCTCTTAACTGTTAAGGCTGGCTTCTAGGCAACCAATCACACAGATGCTTTCTCACACATTCTGCAAAGGCAGAGTCAGAAATACACTATCAGGTATTTTCTGTTGTTTTTGTTCATCTTGGAAAAGAAAAATAACCTGCTGAAAATTACCACCTACATACCCATAACTGTCATATATATATCTTCAGCACAGACCTATCTTCTTGGCTCCAGACCAGTATAAACAGTTACCAATTCAACATACACCTCAAATCCAACATGCCCCTAAAACTTAACTTACTATATTCTTCACCCCAGTCTGGCCCTCCTCTTTGGTCCACTAGCTTAGCAAATGGCAAAGTATCTGAAGTGGAAACTTGGAAGCCACTGTGATTTCTCCATTTCCCATAATGCCCACATCAAATTAAACACAACCACTATGCCATCTTCTTGCTTATTCCTCTGGCCCAGGTCACCATTCTGTCTCATCTGGAAAATTACAATAGGCCTCTAACTGACTTTACACAATCTTGGTTAAGATTCTTCTAATTATCAAAATTATCTTTTTAAAAACCATATCATATCCTTTTTCATGCTCAAAAAGCCCTCAATATTTTCTCGTTGCCCCTAAGAAGAAGTCTTAACTACTAATGAAAACTAAAAGCCTTTGCGAGATCTAGCCCTTGTCTACCTCTCCAGCCTTATTTTGTGCTACTTTTTCACTCTGATTCAGATTCACAAGCCTCCTTTCTGTTCTTTTATTGTGCTCAACTTACCCAACTCCAGGGCCTTTCCATATACTCTGCTGACTTTCTTCTTTTTTTAAGGGAGGGAGTCTTACAGTCTCAACTGCCCATTAGACCAAATGGCCATTGAGTGCCTTGACCCCTCTCAGAAAAGGTGTGATTCCCCTGTTTATGCTGAGACCCTCTATTCTTCCTTCTCAGAGACTCTACTTAATTAAACTTAAAAAAAAATTGAGTGTTTATTTAATGTCTCTATCTTTTGTTAGACCGGGGATCGGAAAACTTTTTCTGTAAAGAGTCAGATGATAAATACTTTAGGCTGTGCCAGCCATGTGATCTTTATTACAAATACTCAGCTTTGCCCTGTACTGTGAAAGCAGCCATAAACAATAGCTAAACAAATGCTAGCGGTCATGTTCCAGGGGCTCACCAGCCATTGCATTAGATGGTAAACTCCATGAAGGCACTGGGCATGTTCTGTATGGTTCACTGCTGTATCCCAGTGCAGTGCCTGCATGCAATAAGCACTCAGCAAAGACTGGATGAATAAATGAATGAATTGATCAATTTTGGATCAACATAAATCAGTTATGAATGTATACCTACGTTTTCACCTATGCTTTGAATCTGTAAGAATAAAAAAAGCAATTGTTGGACAAAGAAGGTTGCTCTTAAATGATTTAGCGATTATGCAGATTTACTCTTGATATGTCTGATAGTACCAGATAAGCTCAAAGCACAGAAGTTTGAATAATTAGTGAGGGAAACTGTACATGACCAAAAAGATCCCTTAAGAGAACAGAAAGTTTAGAGAAAAATGAGAACCAAAGAGAGAAGCCATACTCCAATACTGTATTTTCACCTAGCAGGAAAACTGACAGGAACAACCAAAGGAATCTTTCCCTTAACGCCAGGGCTGAGCACAGAGACACTAACTGTAAAAAGAGTAGCTACAGCTAAGAATCATAAAGACATTCACTCTGAGGGCTGGCTGAGAACTTCAGTGGTAGCCGATTAAGCACTTAAACTTCATTTATAAAGTTTTTTTTTTTTTTTCCCCCAGAAAAGTAAAGTTTCTGGACTCACAGTCAAGATGATGAATTGAGCACGCACAGGTATATTCATCTTTTCTAACTGAGGCTGTTTGGGAGGAATATATAGCCAAGTTTGAAAGTAAAGGAGGGAAACCTTTAGGTATGAAAAAGAAAAAGGACAGCCAGCAGGAACTGAAGTCCTGTAAACTGTGGGAAAAGAGAGTAAATATATGCTTTAGAGGCTGAGATTTTAAGCTAATTTTGGAAGACAGTAGATTCTAAAGGTCTTAGCTTTAGAGTCAGCAAAACAGTAGCGAGCTCCCTGCATACTCTTGGGGCCTAGGAGAAGGCTGTCATTTAAGTGAATGTTGACCAGACATTTTTTGGGGGGCAGCCAAGTTCTAGCGCCTTGAACTAAATTGCTTACTTACAACATGTATGGAAAAGAAGAATGCCTATACTAAATAAGGACCGCAAGCACACGCATTGATCTGTGTGGGGTTCCAAATTGACCCCACCCTTCAGTTACAGAACTTCTGCAATGAGAAATAAATCTAGATATTGGTCTGATGAAACATACAGGGTCACCTGAAAAGGGAATTAAGAAATCCCTTTAGAATATATCTATGGACAAAATACATGCAGTTATACCACAAAATAGAATCCATACAATCAAAAACTAGGGAAATTACAATGAAAGAATTAGATCACAGAATAGTCTGAATAGAATTCTTAAAATAAGTATGTCTCAAGAGGGCAAAAATGGACTCCATGAGAAGAGGATGTTACAAAAGAAGGGAAGGCAGATACAAGAAATAATCAAGGAAAAATCTTATGTTAAATATAAAAAAAAAATCCCATTGCCATCGAGTTGATTCTGATTCATAGCAATCCTGTAGGAGAGAGAACTACCCCATAGCGTTTCCAAGGAGTGGCTGACAGATTCGCACCGCCAACCTTTTGGTTAGCAGGCTAGCTCTCTCTTAACCACTGCACCACCATGGCTCCACGTTAAATATAGTAATTGAAATAAATCAATAACTAGAACTGTACAGAGACACTGATGAATTACTACAATGAATGTTAAAATTGAGCCTCTCTAAAAGTATAGCAGAAAGCTATAAACAGATGAAAAAGTATGAGAAAGAATCTAAGGATCATGGAGAACCAGCAGAAATTCAGACTGGGAGAGAAACATTTATATAGTTTAAAGATAAAAATTTTTCTATAATTGAAGGGTAGCCTTCAGACTAAAAGAGCTTCTTGAGTTTCAATGATGGTTTAAAAAAAAAAAAGCAAACAAAAACACCCAGCACTCGGAAACTGGTGTGGCATGAGACCTGGCCCTTCAGAATGAGCAAAAGTCCAATTAGAATAGATAGCAGACTACATATCAACAAAAATAGAAATGAGATGACAATACAGTAATGTAGCCAAAATTCCAAGGAAATATATTTATTGACCTAAAATTACAACAAATAAACATAAAAATAAAATGAAGACATCTTTAGGCATAGGCATAAGGCATCTAACAATTTCTATACACATATGCACATGGAAAGAATTACTTAAGGATATATTTCATGAAGAGTAGAAAAAATGAATCTACAAATGGAGGAGGTGGAAAAAAGAAGTAGGATTGTGAAAAGAAAATTACAAACGTGTTGGTAAATCTAAATGAGAAATGACTATAAAAATTTTAAAAATGTCTACGTATTTGAAAAATGTTATAACTCAAATTCTAGATAAGAATAATATGGAAGATTGATAAGACAAAATTCAAAGCATATTAAGTTTCATGGCTTCTTCAGGAATAAGAAAAATATATTGGGAATATTTATAAAGATAAAAATTGAGGTACTTGAGGTTGATCATTAAAGAATAAATCTAGAATAAATAATTACCAAGTTGGTAAGAGGAAAATAAAATTTAACTAACTAAAGATGTAAACAAAGAGAAAAATACGAGAGGGAAATATATGTCAAACAGAAGGCAAAAATAAGAGCAAAAAGTAGCTCAAGTCTATTGTAAGATAATTAGTATAAATTAATTAACTTACCAATTTAAAGATAGAATTTTTCTGATGAATTAAACAAAAATGATTTATATGGTGTTTACAAAAGAATTGACTTTAAAAAGTCACTTAGAAAGATTAGACAGGCCCATAAAACAAAATGAGACTAAAGGGACACATCAGCCCAGGGGCAAGGACAAGAAGGCAGGAGGGGACAGGAAAGCTGATAATGGGGAACCCAGGGTTGAGAAGGGGAAAGTGTTGACAAGTCGTGGGGTTGGCAACCAATGTCACAAAACAATATGTGTGTTAACTGTTTGGCAAGAAACTAATTTGCTCTGTACACCTTTATCTAAAGCACAATAAAAAAAAGTCACTAAGAAAGGTATGAAAAATACAATATGCATATAACCAAATAAAGCTGCATTAAAAATATTAATACACAAATAGAATCACAGATGAACCTAATAAAGAATAGTATTATAAACTCATCATAAAATAATTAAGACTTTTTTTTACCAGCATTCGAAACTTATCTGACATTAGAAAACCTAACAATGTAACCCACCACAATAAAAGAGAAAAAACATCACTGCAAAATATGCAACCCATTTGTTTATATTTTTAAAATCTTAGAATAATAGGAAAAGGAGAGTATTTTTATAACTTGAAAATTGGTATTTTGTAAAGCTTATAGAATATATCATATACAACAGTCACAATAGCAACTAAAACTAGTAAATTACTAACTGAATCCAATAAAAATGTGCACAACCTTCAGAGAGGAAAATCATAAATTGTTATTCAAGAATTCAAACATATCATAGGTTGCAAGATTCAAAATTGTAAAGACAATAATATCCTTAATCTATAAAAAACAAATGCAATTTAAATAACAATCTCATTATAATTTGAGTGGAGGGAATCTAAAAAATGTTTGTTAAATTAATATCGATGTGTGAAAAATACAGACTGAGTTAAGCATTTTGAAAGGAAAGAATGGGAAATTTTACCACATAAATCTCAATACACATTACATAATTATACGGTTGAAAGAGAAAGGAAAACAAACACATTAGGAAAATATGGAAACAAACATATAAGGAAAAAGATGGAATATACCAACTATTGGAGAGCTTGTGACCAAGTAAAACACTCAAACACTGTTGATGGAAGTGTAAACTGATATAATCAGTTTAGAAAACTCTTTGTCAATATCTTTTAAAGCTGAACGTATACCTATTCTGTGACCCGGCAATTCAATTCTTGAGTTATATAAGCAACAGAAATGTGTATGTATGTTTGCTAAAAGACATGTACTAGAATGTACATAGCAGCACTATTTGTAATAGACACAGCTAAAAAATATTAAAATGGCCATCAACAATGGAATGAATAGCTAAATTTTAGTATATTCATACAATGGAAGATAATGCAGCAAGGAAGATAAACAACTGCAACTACACAAAACAATATAGATGAACTTCACAACCATAATATTGAGTGAAAGAGGTATATACAAAGGAGTGCATATTGTATGATTGCATTTTAAAAACAAGACAAACCAATGAATGCTTTTAGAAGTCAGGATACTGACTATGGTTGGCGGTTTTGGTAGTGACTGGAAGGGAGCACAAGGAAGGCCTCTAGGTGCTGGTAATGTTTTATTTTTGATCAAGGTGCTAATTACATGAGTCTATTCAGTTTGTAAAGCTGTACACTTACGATATGTGCACTTCATAGTACGTGTATTATACTTCAATAAAAGTTTAAAAAAAGAAAAGGGAAAGGAACAAATATCATCAGAACAGAATAGGGTTGAGAATCAGGCTTGTTCATAAATGAGCACGTGGTGTATGACAGAGCCAACCCTGCAAATCAATGAAGAAAGGATGGACTAGTACATAATTGGCACTTCAACAATTTGTTTTACATATGGAAATATTTTTATAAAATGATTTTCTTATGCCATACCACAAAAATAAAATCCTAGTGAACCAAAAAATAAACACAAAACATAAACTTAGAAAAAAAACAGCATAAAATGAAGAAGGCTGTTTCTAGGAACTCAGGTGGAAAACGATTTCTCAAATAAGATTTTAAAAGTAAATACCTTATGGAAAACAATAATACATTTTGAATACATTAAAATAAAACGCTTGGAAAACATTAGATACACTACAAGCAAGGTGTAAATGCAAGTGACAGGCACAAAGCAGTATATTACAATACATTTAACAGCCAGAGAATTAGTATCCAGATTCCAGAATTTGTAAACACCTACAAATCAATAAGAAGAAAAATAGTCAACCAAAAAATAGATGAAAAGTGGAAACCAGAATAGCCAATAAATTATGAAAACTTCTCCAACCTCAGTAATTATCAAATAAATTAATAATTAACATTTAACTATTCATTAGCATTAATGTTATTAATAAAAATTAATTATTCCACTTAACTTGCCCAACAGAAGCACTCAGCTGCTAACCAAAAGGTCGGAGGTTTGAATGCACCGGCTGCTCCCTGGGGAAAAAGATGTGGCAGTCATCCACTCCCGTAAAGATTTACAGTCTTGGAAACCCTATGGGACAGTTCTATTCTGTCCTATAGAGTCTCTATGAATTGGAATCAACTACACGGCAATGGGTTTGGGTTTTTGGTTTAATTTACCCAATGGATAGAAATTTATGTGTCTAATAATGTCAAATGTTGGGAAGGGTGTGGAAAAAAAATGATTTTCTCAAATACAGCTAGTTTTTGTTGTTGTTGTTGTTGTTGTTAGGTGCTGTCAAGTCAGTTCCAACTCACAGTAACTCTATTTACAACAGAACCAAACACTGCCCAGTCTCGTGCCATCCTCACAATCGTTGTTATGCTTGAGCCATTGTTGCAGACACTGTGTCAATCCATCTCGTTGAGGAACTTCCTCTTTTTTTGCTGACCCTCTACTTTAACCAAGCATGATGTCTTCCTCCAGGGACAGATCCCTCCTAACATGTCCAAAGTATGTGAGACGTAGTCTCACCATCCTTGCTTCTAAGGAGCATTCTGGTTGTACTTCTTCCAAGACAGATTTGTTCATTCTTTTAGCAGTCCATGGTATATTCAATATTCTTTGCCAACACCACAATTCAAAGGTGTCAATTCTTCTTCAGTCTTTCTTATTCATCATCCAGCTTTTACATGTATATGAGGCGATTGAAAACACTATGGCCTGGGTCAGGTGCACCTTAGTCTTCCAGGTGACATCTTTGCTTTTCAACATTGCAGAGATCTTTTGCAGTAGATTTGCTCAGTGCAATGTGTCTTTTGATTTCTTGACTGCTGCTTCCATGGGTGTTGACTGTGGATCCAAGTAAAATGACACCCTTGACAACTTCGATCTTTTATCCGTTTATCATGCCTGTTGCCTGTTGGTCCAGTTGTGAGGATTTTTATTTTCTTTATGTTGAGGTATAATCCATACTGAAGGCTGTGGTCTTTGATCTTCATCACTAAGTGTTTCAAATCCTCTTCACTTTCAGCAAGCAAGGTTGTGTCAGCATAACGAAGGTTGTTCATGAATCTTCCTCCAATCTTGATGTCCAGTTCTTCTTCATAGAGTCCAGCTTCTCAGATTATTGGCTCAGCATACAGATTGAATAGGTATGGTGAAAGGATACAACCCTGATGCACACCTTTCCTGATTTGAAACCATGCAGTATCCCCTAGTTCTATTCAAATGCCTGCGTCTTGATCTGTGTACAATTTTCTCATGAGAACAGTTAAGTGTTCTGGAATTCCCATTCTTCACAACGTTATCCATAATTTGTTATGATCCACACAGTTAAATGCCTTTGCATAGTCAATAAAACACAAGTAAACATCTTTCTGGTATTCTTTGCTTTCAGCCAGGATCCATCTGACATCAGCAATGATACCCCTAGTTCCATGTCCTCAACTGAATCTGGCTTGAATTTCTGGTAGTTTCCTATCGATGTACTGCTAAAGCCACTTTTGAATGATCTTCAGCAAAATTTTACTTGCATGTGATATTAATGATATTGTTCGATAATTTCCACATTTAGTTGGATCACCTTTCTTGGGAACAGGCATAAAGATGAATCTCTTCCAGTCAGTTGGCCAAGTAGCTGTCTTCCAAATTTCTTAGCGTAGACAAGTGAGCACTTCCAGCTCTGCATTTGTTTGTTGAAATATCTCAAGAAATATTCCGTCAGTTCCTGGAGCCTTGTTTTTCGCCAATGCCTTTGGTGCAGCTTGGACTTCTTTGTTCAGTACCATCGGTTCCTGATCATATGCTACCTCCTGAAATGGTTGAACGTTGACCAATTCTTTTTGGTACAGTGACTCTGTGTATTCCTTCCATCTTCTACAGCTAGTAGAATGGTAAATTTATACAGCCACTTTAGGAGACAATTTGGCACTATCAAGGAGCCCTGGTGGTGCAAAGGTTAAGTGATCGGCAGCTAACTGGAAGGTTGGTGGTTCAAACCCACCCAGCGGCTCTGCAGGAGAAAGACCTGGGGATCTGCTTCCATAAAGCTTACAGTCAAGGAGACACTCATGGGCAGTTCTACTCTGTCACATGGGGTCACTATCAGTTGGTATCGACCCCATGGTATCCAACAATAACAAACTGAATTTAAGTATGTGCATATCACACAACTCAATTCAGCAATTCCACTTCTGGGTACATATCCAATAAAACTCTTGCACATTTATACAAGGAGACACACATAATGAAGCATTTGCCCTTAAGAACAAAAACATGGAAACAACCTAAATGTCTATAAGTAGGGAAATAAAGAAATTTGTATGACAGAGCATAATCTAAAGATTGAACATTGTAAAGCAGTTAGAAAGGATGAACGAGATCAAGATAAATGTGGCTATACCTCAAAAACATAATGTTGCAAGAGGTAGAATGATATGTACATTCTGCCTACCTACATGTAGATAGATAGATATGATCTACATATGTATCTTATTTTATGGAATTTAAAAGACACATCAAAATAATTCTCCTCATTGTATGCATATATATGTGTGTAAAATGGAATGGAAGAATATACTGAATGTATGATATTTGTTGCTTCTAAGGTTAGAGTAAGAATAACGGTGATTTGGTTAAAGGTGATTTTAGTCATATTTGTAATATTCCTAATATATAATTTTTTTAAAGAAACTATAGAATAATGATCTCTTTAGACTAAAAAAAAAAAAATCTATAAATAAATATATTATTAATTAATTCTGGGTGTTGGTTACATTAATACGTATAATTCTTTGTGTATGAAATTCCTCAAAAAATAAAGCGGTAGTTTCTCTACATAAAATTTACTGTCACTTTTATATTCACGAAGCCCTATGGACTACTGTACTTGACTATGATAAAGTGCTCCTTCTTCTACTTACATTACATATATATTCTAAGTGTACTTATTTTCCTTTAGATAAGAGATGCAAAATCACACTAAAAAGTCAATATTGAAGGTGGGCTTAAAATATATTAATTTATAATATCTTCGGCATCAACTCTACAGTTAGGTGAGAGAAAAGAGGTAGAGCGAGAGAGGGAGAGGGAGAGAGAGTCAAAATGAAATACCTGTATGTTGGGACATGAAAGGGCAGAGACAACAACAGCATGTATTGTCTGTCTACTCAATGAGAATATAAGTTTTATGTGAGCAGAATTACTTTACTTACTTTTGTAGGCACAGCAACTACATCACCCAGTCAGAGTAGGCTTTCAGTAAATTTTCACTGAATGAATGAGTCCCATCAATGCCATTAGAATGGTAAGAGACTTGGTCTATACTGAAAAGTCCTGTATCTATTTCTCTACTTTTGTTTTATTCTTATGAAGATTCTGACAAAAAAAGGTAGTAACCAAGGGTGCTTCTGCCAAGAGAAGGCCTAAACATCTCTTTTTGTTTGTTTGTTTTTCCTTCTTTTGTCTTCTGCCAAGTAAAAAATTGGCAGCTGCGTCCTGTCTTCTATGCTACCTGGACAGGCCTAGGGTGGGCGACTTAGTTCCAGAGCGAGCATTGCAGTTAAATACCCTCCTACTATCTTTCTCACTCTTTTTCCTTTGGCACTTGCAGGTGTGTTCTGAACTAGCTTTTTGGTCCCCAGTGGTAGTTGATATTTAGGTGTTATTTTAGGAGAAAAACTGGCCATTTTATTTAAAAGTATTGAGGCCGAACTAGATATGAAAATAGAAGGCTTCCAAAAAGTCTGGTGTCATTTCTGGGTCTGTCTCGGAGATTTAAGATTAAAGCTCCAACAAGAATAATTTACTAATGGTTTAAGGTTGTAAGCGTAAAAATAAAGTTACAATAACACAGAAGTAAACAGATTTTTAAAAATAAACTTGGGGTAGGAAGAGTCTTACAAAGTACTATTAAAACCCATAAGTATAAAGATTGATAGATTTCATCAAATTAAAAAAAATTTCTGTAGAGTATAATATACAATAAATACATGACTAGAAAGATGGGCAAAAGATGTGAATGGGTAGGTGCCAAAGAAAGTATACCATGACCAATGGACGATAAAAATGTGTTTAACCTCACTAATAATTAACCACATTACATTGAGATAGTAAGGAAATATCAATCTTTTTGATCTTTGCAAATCTAGTAAATAATGATAATTTCCAACTTTGGCTGTGGGATAGAAAAAAGGGAACTCTCATAAACTATTAAGGTGAAGTGTAAATAGTGTATTTTTTAGAGGCCATATGGACTCATGTATCCAGATTCCAATATGTGTATTTTCTGAATTCAATCTAAAAAGAAATCTTACACATAGTCAAAGATAGATGTACAAGAGTGTTCACTGTGATATGGTTTATACTAAAAATATAAGTCTTAAAACTTAAACTTTCCAACAGCAGCAGTAGCTGGATTAAAAATTAAATATAATACATCTATAGAATAGAATATAATTGCAGCCATAAAATGAATAAGATACGAACATGGAAAGATATTCATAATGAAGTGTTGCGTAAAATATCAGTTTACAGTTTAATATATGCAGTGTAGATATGTTTAGAGATATATTAAAATGTCTTGGTAAAATGTATACAAATATATACATATTAATAATGGTTATCTCTGAGGAATGAGATTATGAGGATTGAGACAGACTTGAATTTTTACTTCTAAACTAATACTTTTGAGTTTTTAGAACTTCGATATCAGGCCTTTATACTTTTATAATTTAAAATATATTCTCATTTTGGAAATATATATACATATATTATCAGGAGACTACAAAAGACTGATGACCTAAATGAGAAAGTGAACCCCAAAACAATAGAAAGCAAGCTTGCACATTTGTTTCTTAACATTATTCTCATTTCATGTACCAAAAAGGAAAACAAACCCCCTGCTGTCCAGTCATTTCTGACTCATAGCGACCCTATAGGACAAAGCAGAACTGCCCCACAGGTTTTCCAAGGCTGTAATCTTTACAGAAGCAGAATGCCACATTTTATTGCTGCAGAGCAGCTATTGAGTTCAAATCACCGACCTTTTGGTTAGCAGTCCAGCGCTTAACCATTGCACCACCAGAGCTCCTTTTATTTCATGTGCGTCACCTGAAATCAGAATCTTTTTCCCCTATATAATTTCATTACTATCCTGAAAACTTCCTTTTCCTAATATTCCTGAATTACCTCCTTTTGTTTCTATTTCATTATTCCATCCTAGCTCCCTGTGCTGAGAAGTGCAGTCCCTGGCATACAGAACGGCAACGATGATTCAGAGAGGAAAAAATAGAGGTCTCTGCAGAGAGAGCAAACACAGGGGGCAGCTCCCCTGTGCCTGGAGAGTGGAGTTGCTGGATGGACTGCAGAATTTAAAAGTACTTGGTGAGGAAGAGGAATTGATGGGCTTGTCAAAAGTTCTCTGATAGCCTACTTACAGGTAGGCTGGATTCGTTGGAACAATGAGGTCATCTAACCTCTGGGAGGTAAATCCTAATAATTTCTGAGCACACATGACATATTTCTTATATTACTGAGCAGATAAGAAAATTGAACTATATCTTATGGTTGTCTTTTTTTTTTCTTACAGACTCTTTTTTTTGTTTTTGGTTCATGTTGTATTTCTAACTCTTCTTTCTACACTACGTGCTAAAGTTAGGTTTTATGTGCAAAAATTAAAGCTCAAAAGTTGCTTACAAGTCTATTTCTATAGTCTTGACTTTAGATAAACAATCCTCTGAGAACAAGCAAAAGAACAGCCCACTGTTAGGTTTTTAGCTTTCACTGCACTTTAGCATAAAAGTTTGACATAAACCCCTCAGTCAGACACACAGGAACACAATGTGAAATGAGTCTTAGGAAATTTGCCTCCTGTCATGAGACTAGAGAGAAGTACAGGGCTTACTGTTCACGATTAATTTTTAAAAACTGGCTAGCTATAATTTGGGGATAGCAAAACGTCTACAAAACATAAATAGATATAACTCTATACATGCAAATTAATGAAAATATGGAAAATAGTTTCTCTACTTAAATTTATTTCAATTTTCATGATAGGGACAAAATTATATTCGCTGTGTTGTTGTGGTTAGATGCCACCGAGTCGGTTCTGATTCATAGTGATCCCATACACAACAGAAGGAAACACTGCCGGGTCCTGCACCACCTTCACAATTGTTGCAGTGCTTGAGTCCATTATTGTGGCAGCCACTGTGTCAGTCCATCTCGTTGAGGGTCTTCCTCTTTTTTGCTGACCCTCTGCTTTACCAAACATGATGTCCTTCTCCAGGAACTGGTCCCTTTTGATAATATGTCCAAAGTACATGAGACAAGTGTCACCATTCTCACTTCTAAGGAGTATTCACTGTACTTCACAGAAAAATCATGTCAACCTCTCCACTACACAGAGATGGCATTAATATTAGTTCTAGTACCCTGTAATTTTAGAACGTTTGTGGATTTGTATGTTCGCTTTTGTTTGCAGAGTACTTATAATGCTAGGCTTAGTCTGGAGAGGTTTTGGAAACATTATTTTCCCTATCCTTGGTAACTCTTAGTTTAAAAAATAAAAAGGAAAATCAGAGGGTTTAAACTTCTACTAAGAGGAGGATCTCAGTGTCAACAGAAGGGAAAACAAAGATAATTAAAAACATTCACACAAATGGAAGATGGTGAGAAAATAACAAATGCCTTCCATGTATATGGGATAAATCACTCAAGAGTGAGAACAACTCTGAAGAACAACAAGCAAATATCATCAAACACATGTGGAGAACCATGCTTGTGCTATCAATAATGCCAGTACTGGCATTGCCTCCCCACTTGTCTTCCTTCTACATGTGCCCCGCACTCTTCATCCTCATTCTTAACACAGAGTGATCCAATTAAAATATAATAATATGTCACCCCTGTACTCAAAATCTTCCAATACTCTCCTTTCTCATTTAAAGATCTAGTGATCTGCCCCTTTCCAAGTTGCCCTTGTGGTGTCATCTCAAACTACTCCTCTCCTTGTTCAAGCTGTTCTGGCCACATTGGCCTCCTTGCTGTTCTAGGAACTCATGAAACACTCCCACTTCTGTGCCCTTGCACTTGCTATTTCCTTTCCTTAGATGGATTTCCTTCCAATACACATATGACTTGTTCCCTTACCTCAGTTCTTTTTCAGATGTCACCTTCTCCAGGAAGCCTCCCTCAGAAGCCTATTTAAATTGTAATACTTCTCCCTCCCCCTCTCATTGCTTTAATTTTTCCCACAGTGCTTACCACCAAATGTTGCGTGCCATTGAGTCAATTCCGACTCACAGTGACCCTATACAAGAGTAAAACTGCACCATAGGGTTTTTTAGGCTGTATCTTAATGGGAGCAGATTGTCAGGTTTTTCCTCCAGAAAAGCTGCTGGTGGGTTCAAACCACCAATCTTTCAGTTAGCAGCCGAGCACTTAACCATTACACTACCAGGATTCCTTTACCACCATATAGTAAACTATATCTATTTGCTCATGCTATTTATTTTCTGTCTTCCTCCACTAGAAGTAAGTTACCTGAGGGCAGAGATTTTTGCATAGTTTAGTCCTGGATAGCAAACAGTAGGTACCCAGTAAATATGTTAAAGGAATGGATATTTGTTGAATAACTTAATGAATAAAGAAGGAATGATAAGATAGAGATGAAGAAGAGTGACTTACGAATTGCATTCTGAGTGCATAGCCAGAAGATCAAGATCCATTTTTGGCACCTATTAGTTTAATGTTAATTCAAGAGCAGGTTTTATTGAAGGTCATACGGCAAAGATAAAAGAACAGTAGAAGTCATCTATGAGAGAGAGGTTTTACCAAACTTAATAGAGTTTTAGAGTAGACAAAAATAGTTTCTAATTTTTTTTTAATTCTCAATGAAATGTTTCGTCAAGAATAAAAACATCTAAAGATATTCAGCTTGAATATCTCCAGTTGTGGAAATTATCAGGCTATTTTCAATGCCCCTCTCTAAACCACACCCAATCCACCAGCAAACCCAGTTACTTGTCACCAACTCCACCAATACCCTGTCACAATTATCTCCAGCTGAGATCTGCATTATCTTCTTAAGTAGGGCCCATGTTTCTACTCTAGTGCCTGTGTTTCTACTCTTGTGCTGACTTATAGCAGCCAGAGTGGTCTTCACATTTAGAATAGAATTCTAAGTCTATCAGGTTCTACATGATTCGGGCTCTGGCTACACCTCTGACTTCATTTCACACCGCTTTCCCGTGCCCTCACTGCTCTCCAAGCATACTGGTCTTCTTGCTATTCAACACACCAAGCAAACCCATTCACGTATTAGGTTGTTTGCACTTCTACTTCCCTCTCTCAGGAACATTAATTCCTCAGATATGCATATGGTTCACACTTTTACTTTATTCACCACCACATTCATGCTTTTGTTCAAATGTTACCTTCTCAGAGAAGTTCTTTCCTAACCATCAAGTCTGTAATCACGGCCCCTGTCATTCTCTATGCCCTTCCATACATTTTTTAATATATATATAATTTATTTTATTTTTTGTTGTTGTTGAGAATATACAAGTAAAACATCACCAATGCAACAGTTTCTACTGTACAATTCAATGACATTAATTACAGTCCTTTAGTTATGCAACCATTCTCTTCCTCCTTTTCCAAATTGTTCCTTTTCCATTAACATAAACTCACTGCCCCCTAAGGTTCCTATTTAATGTTTTGAGTTGTTGTTGTCAATTTGATCTCATATAGATAGTTTTTAAAAAAACGCAATGCTTAAGACAGACATTCTTCACTAGTTAAGTTAAACTATTGTTTGGCTTTAAGAAGACTTTAGGGGGTGTTTTTGGTTTAAGATTTAAAGTTTATCTTGGGGCAATAATTTTGGGAGTTCATCCAGCATCCATGACTCAGAAAGTTTAGATTCCATGAGAATTTGAAATTTTCCCACTTTTGACCAGGATTCTTCTATAGAATCTTTGATCAAAAATGTCAGTAATGGTAGCCAGTCACCATCCAGTTCTTCTGCTATCATGGCAAAGGAGGTAGTTGTTCATGGAGGCAATTAGTCACACATCCATTTCCTCCTTCTATGCCTCACTCTCCTTCTTCCTCTGTTTCTCCAGGCAAATAAATAGAGAACAATTGTTGTGCCTTGGATGGTTACTTACAAGCTTGTAAGACAATAGGCACTACACAACGAACTAGGAGGTAGAACAGAAGCATTAAACATGTTATTAGGCCAATTAACTGAGATGTCCCATGAAACAGCGACCCTAAACCTCCAAACCAAGAAACCAAATCCCATGAAGTGTTTGGCTATACATAAGCAGCCTCAGCAGCTATTTGTTGTTGTTGTTGTTGTAAATATATGTATCACAAAGCTTTTGCCAGTTCAACTTTTCATAGGTGTACAACTTATTGACAGCATTTACAATAATCAGCTGTGCAATCCTACCCTTAATGAATGTTATTTTTCCATCATTGTAAACTGAAATTCAGTACTCCATAAGCAATAACCCCCCTTTCCATAGACCTTCTCATTTCCTAACATTTCCTAGGTCATAAATAACAAACCAAACCAAAAACCAAACCCATTGCCTTCGAGTAGATTCGACTCATAGAGACCCTATAGGAATAGAACTGCCCCCACAGAGTTTCCAAGAAGGAGCTGGTGGGTTTGAACTGCCAACCTTTTGATTAGCAGCCAAGTTCTTAACCACTGTGCCACCAGAGCTCCATAAATAACATAGATATGTTTGTTTCTATGCTTGTATTATTGAATCCCTGATGGACATAACTATACGGGTACAGAGTAGGTGCTCAAAAAATATTTATTGAATGCATGGGTATTGGGTCTGCAAGCCAAAGTTCATCTTAGTCTCCCTTCATAGGAAAAAATGGACTTAAGAAATGGATTTATAGCCATTCAGAACCCAGCCTGCTCATAATTACAAGACTTTTTCTACATTTTTCAGTTCATAATCACAGCCTGCTCTGGGGGAAAAAATTCAGAACCGTTTTAAAAATTTACTGGAGTTTTCATGCCACATGATGACTGAAGGCCCATATGGCAACATAATTTACTTATTTCTCAATTCCAGCTTAGACTGCATAAAACTGATTTAGTCAACACAAGCAACCAAAGCAAGAGAAAAAAAAAAAAAAAACTCAGTTTCTAGTTTAGACAGTTTTACTTTTCTCATCTGTATTTAAAATAACTATATTTGTGACCTAACCCTTATTACTATGTTTTTAGAAAAATGTGCATTTACTAAAACACCTTGAAATATTCAGGAGGAAATCAGGCATTTAAATCCCAAAATCTGGTTATAGGAACATTTTTCTAATATTTTCTAATATTATATAGCTTATAGAAAATGTTCATCTCATTTCCTACTGAATTATGATTCCTTAAATTTAGGGCAATAAGAAGGAAATTAAGTTGCATTTTTCCATGTTAATTTGTGTCTACTTAAAAAATAAACAAGAATGAGGGAAATAGAATACTACACATGTTTAATATGAGTTCCTTCTTCTTAAATTGCTGTTTTCCTATATTCTAATCTTTGCAATAATAAGTTTGTATATTCTTTCTCCCAAATCTGAATAAAAAGTTTTGTGCAAGTACTTAAGGAAACTTCTGTGATTGTAAAATGTCAAGATCTCATAAAGCATGTTTCTAAAGCAGAGGCAGGAATAATCTGAATATGTTAGAACTGCGGCAGAATTTAAAATACCCAACTTCTTCAATCTTTATGCAACCCCTCTAGTCAGTGGGTGCTACTGCGATTTTTCTATCACAAATAGAATTTCTAATCTGGAAAAGGAGGCAAAAAAATTATCTCAGTATAGCAGAGCTTCCAACTGGTTCATTCCAGTTTGAACCCTTGCTGAGAACTTGCATTTCCACCAGGTGATTCTTATAGATCATAATAATGTGAAGTCCGGCCATGAGAGTCTGCAATCTCATGTATACATAAGACTCACCTGGGGATCTTGTTAAACTGTGGGTTCTGATTCAGTATATCTGGGGTGGAAATGCAAATTCTCAGCAGGAGGTGGAACTACGAGGAACTATTCAAAGCCCTGCAGCCTAGACATATCAGGTAGCTGGCGAGAGCTAAAGGAGCCCTGGTGGCAGAGTGGTTAAACCACTAATCTGCTAACTGAGAGGTTGACAGTTTGAACCTGCCAGCCATTCCATGGGAGAAAGATGTGACAGTCTGCTTCTGCAAAGATTTACAGCCTTGGAAACCCTATGGGATAGTTCTTTTCTGTCTCATAGGGTCACTATGAGTCGGAATCGATTCGACGGCCATGGGTTTGGTGGTTTGGTTTGGCAAGAGCTACACTTGTAGGGACTTCAATTGATGAACAGCTATGTTGTAAATGCTCCCCTTGTTCGTTTTACATGAAATTATTGATGATGCCTTTAGGATTCTTCTTTAAAATAAATTGCAAGGTATTGTGTGATTATTAAAACATTTTCAACTCCAGTTTTCTGTTTTTAACCAAACATTCTTAGTATATTGTCAAAACAACAAGGTCTGTCATCATTCAATTTTTCCAATACAGCTTCTAATAAACAAGAATATAAACAAGACAAAATCCATAGAGCAAACATCCACTCATTTATCTTGACTATGACATGGTATTCCTGGAAAAGCAGGCATTGAAAGACAAAGATTTTATTCTAAACTACAAATTTTGGTGAGTTTACAGGTAGGCCGACGTTGCCTGCACATAGAGCCTGGAGGGTTGCAGAATATCATTCACAGATGTATTTCTCGGATATTCATAGGAGCTTATTCCATGCCAAGCCCAGTAGGCTTTGGACTATACTAGTGAACGAGCAGACCTGGCCTCCACCCTCACAGATTGCAGATTCTCACCACCTGACTTCACATTATAATGATATATATATATATACATATATAGAGATATATAGATATATATATACCTGTACATACATATATATACACACACACACATATATCCCAATACAGGTGCTGTTTATTGATCTTTTTCAAAGGAAGGAACAGGGCAGTTTCAAAGTCATTCCCTGCTGCTTAGAAAAGCAGAGGTTATGAATGTTTCATTGATATATCTCAGATGTATCCTTTATGAATGAAGGATTTCTATGCAACTTGATTGTGAAAATTGTCTGCCTACAGGAATTCATAGAAAAAAGAAAACTGTTTTAAGTGGGTGTTTCCTGAATGAGAAAAAGATGATGATGATGCATTGTCAATTTTAAAAAGTGCACAGTTTTTGAAAAAAATCACCACTACAACTGCAGCAATGGAAATACCATCAGCGATTCACTATTCCTACACCATGAAACTTGGCCTGGAAATAGCACATACTTTTGGCTACATCTACATTGCTGATTAACTTTTTGTAAGCAGGAAATGCACAATCATGGCATTTAAAGAAATGAACACTGATGTATATTGCCTCAACTTACAGAAAACAATAAGAGCAAATTTCATTATGTTACAATACATGTACAAAAACAGAGTTTGTGTGAATGATCAATTAGAGGATTTTCAAATGCATTTTATTCATACCTTGATATGCATTCACAACTCCCCTTGACATTAATGGGAGTCACTCAAGTATATTGAGAGTTGGCTTTTTGTGTGTATATTTGTACATCGAAGCAATAAATTTGCAGGCTGTCAAAGAAATCTATTTATTGTTTTAATGTTAAAAAGAACATAAAAAGTTAAATATCTAAAGAATGTTAAAATGACACTGGCACACATCTGAGGTAAGGAGATAAATGTAGTTAACGGAGAGAAGGTTTAGGGATTAAGTAGCTCAAGATGTATTTCTATAAATTGTCTGTTTTCCTTAATCATCTGGGACAGGAAATAGTGTCTTAATTTCTCTTTATTGCTACACAGGAATTACATTGCCGGCCTGTGGGGAGAGGACTGACCACTAGATGACCCTAGTGGCTCTTTCCTGGTTCTAGTTACCTGGCAAATAAATAGCAGCAGGAGAAGGTACCTGTGGCCTCAACTTCCCGCAAGGTCTCCAGGTATGAACAGTGTGTTTGCAACTCCTCAGAACAACTGTCTACCTGCACATTGTCTGTCTCTACTTACGAGACCACTCTCATGCTTACAAAGGTCTCACCTTATTACCACCCAATCAAGAGATGGAGTATAATAGGAGCAGAGTACATGCAGCGTCCAAGTCCAAGCATGGCTCTCCATCAGTCTATGAGAGACCAGGAGCCTCAAACACCTGTTGACCCTCTACCTGTGTCTCCAGCAGGCATTACGTGACACTTGGGGTGTTTGCCCAAATCTTTCCCCAACACTACTTGATATAGAATCAGTTTGTAGAGAAGAGTTAATTTTTATTGGTGATTTTTTTTTTTTTTTTTTTTACCAGTTCATTAGAGGAAAGGTGGTCTCTAAGCAGATAGGAACTTTCAGTGTAAAAAAAAATATTACATCACAACTAACTTAGTTATTTATCCTGGGAATGCAGAGGCTCTGTCTCCTACATATTTCCTAATCAGGTCATGGGCTTCTAGTAAAAGAAACAACGAGAAAAGAAATTGGAGATAGTCGCAGTAAACTTAAGACTAAAAAATTAAATTCTATCTCAGAAAATCTGAATACTTCCAATAGGAGTCTTTGGAGTTACACACGATTTGCCTATCGAGGTGTTTAGCATCTACATAACAGAAATAGAAGCATAAAGATTTACTGCCAGGCAAGGTTTTCGAAAGAGGTTGGGGCAGAGGATGTTATCTAAAATACTTCTCAGATAAGTAAAACTTGTTCAGGTAAATATATCTGAACAGTTGAGAATGGTTACCTTCTCTCTGACTTTCAGAACAAAGATGAAAGGGCAGTCAGACATTTGGGTTTTATAATTAATTTCTTAAAATTAAACCAAGCAAGTAATTTTTGATTAAGCAAAGTTCAACTGAGTAGGATTTGGCACTGATTCTTTATCAGCATGTCTGAGAACACTGAAGAAGCCGCAGCTCTAATCTAAAGAAATTCAGTATATTAATCTGTTTCCATGTGTCCCTCAGGACATATGACTGATGAGCCTTCAGCTGCAGTTTTAAATCACAGCATTTCACAGTAGAGTTCAATGGCAGCTTACACAGTTGGATGGAATTTTCCGCTAAGACTACCTATGACAATTTACAAGAGTAATAGATGGAAAATGTTGCCAAATTAGAAGACAGAGAGAAACTCTAGTGGAGGTATGTGAAAATTTCCCAGGATTCCTTATTTTACTAACTACAAAGTTAAATTTTAAGACCTAAATGACTATATGAGCATTTATGCACTTGGATTTTCTCCTTTCCTCACTACATACCAAACACATTAGAAAGTCTCTGCTGAAGACATTTGTAGGTTCAATGCTTTGAGACTGATGATTGCTACTTTTGGCTCCAAGTTCTATAGTGATAAATAGTGATCCTCAACCCTCTCAGCCATCTATGACTAGTCCACTGTCCACTTTAATTAAGAGGTAGGAGAAGAATTAGTTTTAGGAATGTAGGTGCTAACAAACCATTATTTTCTTTAGCTTCCAACAACTCAATAATATTAACTGCAGTTTCCAGTTTCCCAAGATCATAAGCAGAGAAACCTGCAAGATAACCATATTTTGGTGCATTTCAACCATGAAAAGTTTACTATCTAGCAACTATGCTTATGAGTCTAAAGAGAGTAATAAATCTAACAGTCTCTTGACCATACAGAGACAGGTAATGGCTCTGAAATTTATCTCGTCTGGTGCTAAGTTCATGTGTTACAGTTGAAAAGAGAGTTGTTGTTGTTAGGTGCTGTTGAGTCAATTTTCGACACATAGCAACCCCAAGTAACAGAGTAGAACTGCCTGGTAGGTTTTCTAGGCTATAATCTTTATATGAGCAGATTGCCAGGTCTTTCTCCTATGGAGCCTCTGTATGGTTCAAACTGCCAACCGTACCGTTATCAGCCAAGCTCTTAACCTGTGCACCACCAGGGCTCCTTGGAAACAGCCTACTGGGTGGACAGTTCATAGACCTTGAAGTCAGATGCACCTGGGGAAACAAACCTCACTCTGCTACTCATTGGTTAAGTGATCTTGGGGATTTAGTTAATCAAAGGTGTGGTTTTCTCACTTAAACATGTGGATAAGTGTTTCCCTCATGCACTTGTGAAAATTATGTGAAGTAGGGATTCTGAAGCTAGAGTTAGAGAAACTGTTCTACAATAAGTAGGCATTATATGTTACCTACTATTAGGTTACTTTTAGAAATGAGGAAATTGAGAGCCTTTGTAGCTAAATGATAGATTGTTAATGAGACAGCTAGAATAAAATTGCAGCTCCCTATATCGGATATGGAAACCCTGGTGGCATAGTGGTTAAGTGTTGTGGCTGCTAACAAAAAGGTTGGTGGTTCAAATCTTCAAAGCGCTCCTTGGAAACTCTATGGGGCTGTTCCACTCTGTCCTATAGGGTAGCTATGAGTTGGAACTGACTCAAAGGCAACAGGCTGGTTGGTTGGTTATATCAGATATTGTCTTACTTGTAGTATATAGAACTACTGCAGTTCTCACTCTCAGTCTCTGTGTGTGTGTGTGTGTGTGTGTGTGTGTGTGAGTGTGCATGCATGCATGTGGTTTAGTTCAGATGACCTGGGGCTGGTGCCATGTCTAACTAGCCAAGACAACCAGCTCATCTCCAGTGCCACTCCTCTTTTCTCTGTATCCCTTTGAACTCCCCTTCTCTCATAAGAAAACTTGAGATCTTCTTTGCTAGCTATAAGGATATTTGATCCTATTCAGAAATATCTGATTTTTCTTACCCATACCACCACAGTGGGAAACATCCTACTATGGTTAAGTACTCTGCACCACCACATTGACAAAATTCATTGGAGTAAAAGGCAGATAAGGTCATATCAAATGAACACGAGAACTTATTCATATTTATTAAGAGGTCAAGTGTCAGTGATACAGAAGTGAACAATTCAAGGAAGGTGTTTCTCTCTTGCGCTTACATTCTAGAAGGGAAAAGAAAATAACAGGTAATCCCAGGCAAATAGTTTGGGTGATCTAGGGCAAGTCACTTTGCTTTATTAAGCCTCAGTTCCTCACTCCTAGAATTTATGGATTATTTTAGATGAAATTCATCATTAGCTGGAAAAATAGAATATTAATACACCATTACAAAATTTTCACTGCAGATAATACCAAAGAGCTAAACGTAAAAAATAAAAAAGTTTAAATTTTTCAGGAAAAAAATCTGGAGGAGTATTTTATCACCTTGTGCTTAAGGAGATCTTAAGTAAGAGTAGATATGTATAAGCCAAAAAAGAAAACGCAAACATGTTTTATTACATAAAAAATATTTTTAAAAAGCTATATGGCCATAGATCCCAACAACAAAGTTAAAATATCAATGAAAGTTTGGAAGAAAATATTTTCAAAACATAGAATAACTCTAATATGCAAAAAGCTTTGAAATTGATAAATCACCCATTAGAAAAATGGACAAAGACTGTTTCACATATCAGAAAACACAAGAGTCACAATCTCAATAATAAACACAAAGAGATATAAATTATAAAGTCAAGAACGCATCAAACTTTTGTCCAAAAATTTGACAAAGTCTTTAAATACTGACAACATTCAGCTCTGAAAAAGAAAAACATTCACTTTTATATGCTTTTGGTAGGGTTATAAATTACTATATACATTTTTGGAAAAAAAGGAGCCTGGAAATATTTATTAAACTTTAAAATCACATACCCTTGACCCCCAAATCCTACTCTGGGAATGTATCCAACTGAAATATAAGTGCCAGTACTTTAAGATACATGTATCTTAAAGGATTTATGGCAGCATTATTTATGATAGTAAAAAAAAGCAAACAGCCTGAATTATCCATCTATAGAGGAATGTTTGAATCAATTAAGGTATATCTATTCAATGTAGTTCCATACGACCTCTTAAAAAAGATGAGCTAGATCTGTGTATATTAACTTGGAAAAAAATTGACATTATTTTTAATAAAAAAGTTACACAATATTATACATTATTTTATCACAATATTATTTTTAATTATATGTATAGTTTTTTTTATATTTGTATAAGCAAAAAATATAATAATGAAAGTTTTGGGTATTCATACAAATCAGTCCTTAAGGGAAATGGATTTACAAGAGAAAAGTGAGAATGTATCAATTTACTTTAGGCATTCCTATACTGTTTGGATTTTTTCTGTAAGTGTGTAATATGATTGAAATTAAAATCATTGACTAAAATACACACACACTGTGGCAAGAACGGAAGCAGAGGTTTCTATAGACGGCTAATGGAACACACAAAACCAAAAAACAGAAACCCGTTGCCATTGAGTCACACACAGGAATAAGCAATCAACTTTTCTAGAAGCCAGGGCACCATAGAGGGAACGACATTTGAGCTCAGTCTTAAGAAAAATGTAGGCATGCATCTTCTATTGGTTTATGGTTTTGGAGATATGCAGTCCAAGCCTGGTCCTCCTGTTAACTCCACAGATGCCCTTTGGTAATTTTATCCTATGGTCTAAATATCTTTCAAAAATACTCCCACCCAATACAAATGGCTTTTAAACCTAAAAAAAAAAAAAAAAAGTACTCAAATTCACTCATAATAAGAAAATGACTCAATTAAGTGCTTGACTGCTAGGAAAGGTAGACCTTTTGAACCCACCAGCTGCTCAGTGGGAGAAGGATGCTGCAGTCTGTTTATAAACCAATCTTGCATAAGTCTATTCATCAAAATAGTGGACAAGGTGGAAGATAGATAAACAAAAAGTCGAATAGCAGTCAGAGAGAGCAAATCTGTGCCCACCCAGATTCCCTTTACCAGGCCAGGGCACCCATCACTCGAGTGTTGTGAGTATTGGCTACTAACAGTTCATAGCTGCCTCTTATCTAATGATTGACCTTGACTAAACGGGAGTCACCTCACCAAAGAGACTACTACCCCTACCCAGACACAGCCACAGTACAAAAGATTGGCCCTCTTGCTTCAAAGTAGGCCAACTATCAAGTGTGATTCATTCCCTAGAGCTCCCCAGAGGATCTGACGAAAGCTAGATTCTAAATGAAACCACATTGTGTTTAGTTATTTCCCATACCCTATACTACAATTTGAAGCCCTGGTTGTGCAGTGGTTAAGAGCTATGGCTGCTAACCAAAAAGGTGGAAGTTCAAATCCACCAGCCACTCCTTGGAAACCCTATGGGGCAGTTCTACTCTGTCCTATAGGGTCACTATGAGTCAGCAACAGGTTAGGTTTTTTTGTTTTTGTTTTTGTTTTTTTGTTATACTATGCAGTTCAGAGCCCTGGTATCACAGTGGTTAGGAGATCAGCTGCTAACCAAAAGCTCTGCAGTTTGAATTCATCAGCAGCTCCTTGGAAACCCTATGGGGCAGTTCTACTCTGTCTCCCATAGGGTAGCTACGAGTTGCAATCCACTGGACAGCAACAGGTTTGGTTTTCTTTTTTTTTTTTTTTTTTGGTTATACTACAGTTTAGGAGCCCTGGTGGCACAGTGGTTAAAGTTCTCTGCTGCTAACTAAAGGTTCAAATCCACCAGTCACTCCACAGTAGGAAGATGTAGCAGTTTGCTCCCATAAAGATTTACAGCCTTGGAAACCCTAAGGGGTGCTTCTACTCAGTCCTATAGGGTTGCTACGAGTCAGAATCTACTCAGTGGCAGTGGGTTTGGTTTGGTATATTACAGTTCCCTCACTCCCTTTCTCTTGGGGCGCTTCTAGTAAAAGAATAGGACTCTGAGATTTGGGAAAGGGTTATCTGGGGAGATGCACTTAAGAAACTTGAACCTCTAAATTCTCCTGAACTCTCTAGACCTGCAGAAGTTTACTGCCCCGCCCCAACCCACCCCTTGTTAGAGGATAGTGCTCCCCACCAAGCCTGCTCCTGCTTGAAGACTATGCAGAAGCCTAAATTAGGCAAGGTTACTCACAAGACAATGCTTGCCCTTCTCAGGATCTGCTCCCTCTTCTTTCCTGTCCATCAGACCAATAACTAGGATTAAGTCACAACATGGCCCAACTCGGAAGGGTTGGACCTGCTAAAAAAGGAAAGGAATTATATGTTGAAGAACCTGTAGCCAGTATATACCAGCAAGAACCACTATCTGTCAACAGGAACCAGGAGAGTATCCCCAGGAGTGGATCTTGAGGATGCCGGATTAAGAGGGAAGGAATATAAAGCTGGATAAGAATTTGTCAATTAGGGATACTCTTCCATGACACAGAATTCAATACCTAGCAAAATCCTGTGGGCCAGTTCTGAAGTGCTATTATAATGGCTCGGAAGCTTGAAAAAAATAAAGGACCATAGTAAATGACACAGAGATGTCAGAACTTCTGTGACAGACTGTAGAAGAAGAGGTCAAAAGACTCCTTGAAGTGGGCATGCTAGAATGGATCTACTATCCAAAACCAAAACACACACCAGTCAACCATATTCCTTGAGAAGACCTAAAGGACACTCCATTTACCAAGGCAGCAAGGAATGCACTGGTGTGGGAGGTAATAGTGAATCACTTAGAATCTCATAGTAGCTGTCCTCTGCAGGCTGGGGCTAATAGTAGAAATGAGCCCACTCTAATAACAATCAATAATGCAGAATCCTAGAACAACAAACAACATACAGCAAACAAGGTCAGAATGACAGGTCAGGGGTCTGACTTGCTCAAAGCTATGAAGCTGGTTAATACAACATCGAGTTCCTATGGACAAGATAGATGTTCAGCCAAAACAGACTTGCTTACTATAATAATAAATATAACCCAAAGCAATCCAATATGAATGAGCAGAAGGCTTAGGTCAGATGTCCCAGTGGAAAATCACAATCCCTTGTGTAGATTTCGGTTCTAAGGCAGTTCTCAAAGCAGAACCCATCATTTGAAGAAGAGGTAGGGTCATCAGGAGGAAAGACCCTGAAAAGCTATGGCAAGTATGTATAGTAATGAATCCTCCAATCCTTCCTCAAAGAATCTGTGGCTCTTACGTCAGGTAATCACATGCTGGGGAACATTTTGAGAAATGTGGATGGTTGATGTTGATTCCTGAAAACCCAAACTTGATCTAATCATGCTCCCCTGTTAGAGTAAGGGAATACATGGTTTTTAAAAATATACATACATATTTTTTTACTCCACTGCCAACTTCCATTTAGTGACTGTCTTAGGCTGGGTTCTCTAGAGAAGCAAAACCAGTAAAGTGTGTAAATATATATATAGAGAGAGGTTGTATCAAGGAAACAGCTCACATGATTGTAGAGGCTAGAATGTCCCAAGTCCGTGGATCAGGGTAGAGGCCTCTCCCAAGTCACACAGCTGCAGAAGCTTGGCAATCCCAGGATCGGAAGGTCGGAGAGGAGGGCTGCCACTCACAGGCTGTGCAGATAGACAAATCCTAGGTTCGGCAGATAAGCTGACAGCTCAAGTCCCAAGAACGGGAGACCAGACGACAGGAAGCAGCCGCAGGATCCATAGAGAGCAAAACGCCAGAACGTCTGCTTATATACAGATGTGGGCCACATCCCCAAGGAGACTCCCTTTCATCTGATTGGCTACTCACAGTATACTCAATCATGGGAGCGATTACATTAAAACATGGAGAATCATGGCCCAGCCAAGTTGATACACAATCTTAACCATCACAGTGACCAAAAGGGAAAAAAAAAAAAAAAAAAACCCATTGCCGTCGAGATGATTACAACTCATATTGACCTTATAGGACGGAGTAGAACTGCCTCATAGGGTTTCCAAGAAGGGGATGATGGATTCAAACTGCTGACCTTTTGGTTAGTAGCTGAGCTTTTAACCACTGTGCAACCAGGGCTCCCTAAACTGTTATCAATTCTAACTCCAAATTTTCTCTTACGTATGCTTCTTCTTCATCCCGAAAGACACTAATTTAATTTCATCATCTCTTACTTAGGTCTACTACAATAACTTGTTGATTAATCTCCCTGCTTTAAGTCTCTCCCCTTAAAATCAATCACTCAGAATGCTGCCAGAGTTTTCTTTATAAAACAGGAAAATTTCTGCATCGATCCTCTGCTTAAAATGGCTAGAATTTTGCTATACTCCAAAAATCAAATTCTTTACCCTATAAGATCCTTAACAACCAGGTCATAGTTCGCCTGCCAGCCTTGTCTCCAGCCACACATCCCTTATCCCTATGTTCTGACCACACAGGACCTCAACCAGTGCCATTAACGTATGAGCTTATGACCATGTCCATAATTCTCATCTGAAAGGCCCTTCCCCATTATCTATGACTTACTTAGGAATACACCGATGTGCCTCCCAAGTGAATCCTTTTGGTTGAATGAATAAAGGAATAAACAACCTGAGGCACATGTCAGAAGTTGTTCAATGGCGCCTACCTAGCGCCACTGAGGAAGAAGAATTCTTTCTCAGAAAAACTTGTTTTAGAAATGTGTTAGCCCAAATTCAATATTCCTTGATAACCCTATATAAAAATAGAAACATTTTCTACCTAGCAAATTCCCCCTCTTTCAAAGTCTAGCTCAGATATCATCTACTCATATTTGTCATTCTCAGGCCCTGCACAATTAATTGTTCTTTCACTTGGGTTCCCAAAACATTTTATTTTAATCTCTATTTTACCACGTAAAACACGTTACTGTCGTTACAGATAATGTCTAATCGTTGTTATATCCTTGCTTTGCACATAAAAAAGTCATATTTTTATTAAATTAAGTTAATGTACTCTTTCCTATGCTATCAAATGACAAAGTTAATATGTGTGTCGACTTTGTAGGTAGGGTTTCTTTGTTGTTTTTATAATCTCCTGCCCCTTATCGTTGTAGTCACACTTGACTTCATTGGAATTACCTGAGTTTTCAAGTTGTGAACCTATCATGTATTAACCGGTAGAGTTTGACCAACCACACTGGCAGACATGCAGCATTTTCTATAGCAGGATCTAAAGGAATTAGTTTACCTGTTTTATTTTTTTTGAACTTTTTATTACAAAATTTTTAAGCACTGGCCAAAGTAGAGAAAAAAAAAAAAGTATGATTATGCTCTTCTTCAACAATTACCAACTCATGGCCAGTCTTATATCACATATACCCCACTCATTCCCCATCTCTAAGTTATTTTGAAGCAAATTACAGAAGTTACATTTTTGTCCGTAAATATTTCTGTATGTGCCTCTAATGTTAAAGACTCTTTTGGGGGTGGGGGGACAACCATAGCCACGATGCTATTATCACTTCTTAAAAACAAACAAATAATAATCCCTTGATATCAGCAAATATCCATTAAGTGTTCAAATTGTTTTGTACCTTTGGAATCTTCCATTAGTAGCCTCATGGGAAGGTCTGCTCACTTTTCACAAACTAAAGTGAACCTATTCTATGTAGCCCAGAACATAGCTTAATGAGTCCAAATAATTTTGCAGCAGAGTTATTGATAATAAGGAGTTAATACAAATGCATCAATTTCATTACCACATTAGAGAGAGAGAAACAAGGACTAAGAGTGAGGGTTTCAAGTCCTGCTCAGCTGGCCTGTTTAGGGATGGCATTCCCAAGAGATGGCATTCTTACCTTCCCCAATCAATGATTACAATATCTGGTTAGAATAGAAAAGTGTGATAGTCCTACATATTTTTGTGCTGAACACCCAATTTTACCTCTTTTGTACTAAACACCCAATTTCACCTGGTAATTATGATGTAATTACTGATTGATTACTGAAAACTAGAGGTAATAAAGAAGTGCTAAGACTGTCTTCCCCATAGGAATACAGTAATAATTCTGAATTATGAAATATTTTAGAAAATGGATAAAAATATCTTATCTGCAGTTAAATACAGTCCTGGGATTTCTGTTTCATGACAGAGTAGTACCACTTTTACAATGAACATACCACAAACTGTAGAGGTAGAACAGTCTTACACAATAAGGAATTAACACAAATATGTTAATTCCTCAAACACTTTTGCAAGCACATGGGATTTTTGCTGCATGCGTTGAAGGTTGAAATGTTGACTCTATTAATCCCCTGCCCAAAATAACATTTTAAGAAAAGTAAACCCATTCACTTAACCAGGATTAAGTATTTGCCTGCATGATTAACAAATGGGGTTATGTGAGTATTTTACTCTTCAGCCTTTTACCTGTGCATCAGATGGACACATCTTAAAACACACATAGGGATAATGGCTTTTCATCTGAGAGAATTAGTAAAACAACTAGAAATAAAAACAGTATCTGGTGGTGCTTGGAAAAGAGTGCCAGAATTGGACTCTATTCTGCTCTCTACCACTTTTGTGATTTATTAGTTTTGTGATTTAAAGAAGTAATTTCTATGAGTCTTATTCCTTGTCTATAAAGCAACTGAGGGCACTGGATTAGACGATCTGTAAGGACCTTTTTGGTTAAAGAGTTTTATTTACATTTCACTTGTTCCACTATCCCTAATTCTTCACTGATTTTAAAATATCAGCAGAAGATATTCCATCAGGAAAGCTGTTAGAATACTTTGTTGTTAGGTGCTGTAATCGGTTCTGACTACTAGCAACCCTATGTGCAACAGAATGAAACCCTGCCCAGTCCTGTGCCATCCTCACAACCGTTGCTATGTTTGAGCACAGTGTTGCAGCCACTGTTATCCATCTTGTTGAGGGTCTTCCTCTTTTTCACCGACCCTCTACCTTACCAAGCATGATGTCCTTCTCCAGGGACTGGTCCCACCTGATAATATGTCCAAAGTATGTGAAACAAAGTCTTACCATCCTTGCTTCTAAGGAGTATTCTGACTGTACTTCTTCCCAGACGTATTTGTTCATTCTTCTGGCAGTCCATGATATGTTCAGTATTCTTCACCAACACCTTAAGTGGAAGGAAAAAAAAAAAAAAAAAACCACAGAGAGCACCAGGTTGACTCATTCATTGGACTACTAACTCCATCACTCTTCTAATCTGCAAATTTGAAAAACAGTTTTCATAGTTGTTTTCTGTGACTTGTCATACACTGCACAGTGCAAAAACATATTGGCATAAGCTCCAGGTGGGCAGCAGAAAAAAATCGATACATTTTAAATGTCAACCCTTTTAAATTGATCAGTGTGCTAGTTCATCAGACAGCAAACTCAGACAGCAAAATGACTTACTTAGGATACCCAGATTTCTACCTGGGCAGGACATTTTTCCTGACTGAACTTTTCATATGAAACCAAGTCATCAGTTTTTTTTGTTTGTTTGTTTATTATTTCTTCTTGTAAATTCTTTCACATGCAAAAGATATTTTAGTAAAAGACACAATGCATCCTCTAAATTTGAGCCATTGAATAAAACATAGCCACACTGACTTTAAATTGTATTTACAAAGCAAATGAAATAGTATGTGGGCTCAAAGGAGACAGTTTATATCCATCCAATTAGGTGGGAGGAGAGGGGGAAAGCAAGGAACCAGAAAAATCTTCACAGAGAAAATTGTGCAGGAGATAAGCTTTGGCAAATTAATAACACAAAAAAAGTAAAAAGTGAATATAGAAAGAAAGAGGGAAGAAGGAAGAAAGGAAAGAAAAGTACAGACATGCTAGATAATTTCCATAAATATTCTCATTTAATGTTCACAATGTTCTGTGTATTATTATCATAATTTTACAAATGTGGAAACTGAGCATCAGAGCCATTAATTGATGTGTTCAAAGTTACACACCTAATTAATAGCAGAGCCAGCTTTCAAACTGTTAAAAAAAAAAAATTAAAACTCAAAGAAATTGAAACATAAGGTTTATTCTGAGCAGTTATTCTATATGCATTTATGAATACCATTCTGATTGAAAAAAATAGCAAATAACTTGAGGTAGGCTAGTTACATTGAAGCTTATAAAGAGGAGGGAGAAGAATGGATTAACCATTGGCTAATGTTAACATTATTGATTGAGTCCTTCCCTCCCCCTTTTACTGAGATCAACTGATATCAGATTTCTAGGTGGTCTCTGGCCTGGTAACTAAAAATTTGGCTTTGTGAATAAGAAAAAACTTTAACATCAAAGTAAGATGTCTGCTATTAATTTTTCTCTTTGACAAAACCCAAGCCTGAATGACTCCAAAGCCATATCATACCAGGATATACACTTATTCCAGAACATTTACTGAGTACTCACTAGGTCTCAGGGACTTTAATTAAAACAGGTGATGCAAAGAGGTCTAAGATATAATCACTGTCTGTAAGGAGCATGGCGGGCTCTGGGACAGGGTTCAGAAACAGTGAGCTTCTAAGTTGATCTGCAATAATCATGGCAGCCACTCACTTCCTGTGTTCTTCAGCGCTCCTTGAGGTACCCTATGAGTTCATTCTCTTGGCACTGATGGTCCCTATTCTCCACAGAACCTACTTTGAGACAAGGATTATTCTGGCTCAAACAGGATCCAGTGCAGGGCTATCTGGAAAAACAGATAAAAGGAGCTTCTACCTTGAATACTAAGGTAGGGCTGCCAGGGTCCCTAGAGCAAGCCCAAACTCCTTAAGGAAACTTTACATATACATCCAAGGACCCTGAGTACCTTGGATATATGCTCAGGAGCAGAAGAGGCCAGCCTATTGACCTTCGCTCCTCACAGGGGCAAAGGTGGCCAGGAAAGGCAAAAATCCCCTCCTGCCCCTTGGAGGTGAAAGTTAAGTGATACCTCCCCATAGCTTTCTTCTCTTTGACATTCTCCTTGTCCCTAACAATGCATTTCTCCGCAGCCCTTATTTTCATTCTTTTTGCTGTACTAACATATGAAAACCCATTGCCTTTGAGTCAATTCTGACTCATAGCGGCCCTACAGGACAGAGTAGACTGCGCCATTGGGTTTCCAAGGAGCGGCTTGTGGATTCAAACTGCCAGACATTTTGGTTAGCAGCCGTAGCTCACCATAGCTCTTATCACTGCACCACCAGGGCTCTTCTTTTATTCTCAGGTATTGTCATGGATTGAATTGTGTCCCCCAAAAAAAATGCGTAGCAACTTGGCTGGGTCATGATTCCCAGTATTGTATGATTATCTTATCTGATGAGATTTCCTTCTGTGTTGTAAACTCTACCACTTTGATGATCTCCTCATGTGTTGTAAATTCTATCGCTGTGATGAGGTTATACCAATGAGGTTGACAAGATTAGTGTATTAAAGCAGTCTCTTTTGAGATATAGCAGAGAGAAGCAAGCAGAGATACATGGAAACCTCACACCACCAAGAAAACAGTGCCAGGAGCACAGCGCATCCTTTGGACCTGAGGTTCCTGTGCTGAGAAGCTCCCAGACCAAGGGAAGACTGATGAAATGGACCTTCCTCCAGAGCCGATGGTGAAAGCGTTCCCCTGGAGCTGAAGCCCTGAATTTGGACTTGTAGCCTACTGGACTGTGAGAGAATAAATTTCTCTTTGTAAAGCCATCTACTTGTGGTATTTCTGTTGGAGCAGCACTAGATGACTAAGACAGGTATGCAAAAGTAGAAATCAGCTTTGTTTTCCTGCGTTGCTAAGTTTATTCATCTCCTGTGTGAAGGAGGCCTTCTGAATTTACATTCAGAGAAGTTTATGCAGTTCTACATTAACTTCATCTTGAGCTATTTCCCTGGGCATAAAACAAGGCTTCTCCCTAGAATTTGAAGTCTCAGGAGAAGGAGTGTCCAGGCCTCAGGGGCTAGTGTTAACATACGGAGGGACTTTCAATTTTAAGTGACCATTAACAGTGTTCATTTCTGCAGAACACTCCCCTGCAGTGAAATTATCCACTGGATAGAAGACCTATTGTCCCATACTATCTTTAGCTGAATTTTGGAAAAAGAAATACCTTAGCCAGAGATTTTAGGACAAGACAGGGTAAATTGAGTATTTAATAAAAGATATGTATATATAAATATAGATACATAGAGAGATAGATAAACATATAGATACACATGTATTTTAATCTGTCATTATAGCAAATACTGTACTGTTCATTTTGTTGTTGCTCTATTTTTTCAGGGAAATGGGAGAGGCATTCAGTATTGCCTTTAAGATACAAGCGCAAACATGCAGAGGAATAAGAAGTGGGAGTAGATAGAGTTGGCCTACAGCCTAAAATTAAAATTCATTTAAATCTTCCTTTTTATTACAGATGAAGTTTAAGTCATTCTTAAAAAACCTGTAAACCCATTTCTTCCTGATTAATTTATTAGTGTTTATTGGAAGAGCTTGGTACATTTTGATGGCTAGAGTTATACTAACAACCTATGTAAAATCAAAGTCACAAATCCCCTCAACAACTGCCTAAAAATGCCTTAAAGATTATTAGCTTTAAATATTGCAAAGCTGTGTTAGTCTGGCTTCTAATTTTGAATATATCCCAAATGACAAATTAAGGTCTATTAAGCCTTGGCTTAGTTTGAGTCCCTCTCAGAATTCTATCCTTTTATCAAAATAAAATGGGACCCAACAGCTTAAAGACGTAAGGTTTGCTTTATCTCAAATAAACATGGCTACAATATTAGAAACAAGGAAGAAGTAACATTTTTTGGAAAGCTTTAACATTTTATTACCAGCAAGCATACTTGTTTTGGAAAATCTTTCAGCTGAAAAATGGTTTGCATTATCCACAGCCTTCAGTTTTCCTCCAAATCCTCCTTTGTAGGCATTTCCTAGCTCTCGACACTGCTCGACAGTTTTGTTATTTTAGTCTGATTTTCTGCAATTTTACTTCTCTGCTGTCTGGATGATTTTATTATTTACCATATTCTTTCTTTCATATTGGGGTTTTATTCTGGTTTTGGCTTGCTGGGATTTTGGCAGACTATTGCTATAAAATACAAGAGGTTTGGAAGCTATGCAGATGGCAAATGTAGTGTGTGCTTTCATTCATGATGGGCTTCCGTCTTTTTATAACAGGAGGGAAAACTGCCAGCTCTTATTTCCTGCACCCACTTCTGACATATTTAAGCAAGACTACAGTAGTGACTTGCAAGGCTGAAGTTTTTTTAGTTGGGGTAGGTTCTGTTGGTTGGATTTAAAAAAAAAAAAAAGGTTCTGCTGATGCTTAGCATTAACCTTTTTTTTTTTTTTTCCCTATCCTGGTATGTTGGTTGGATTTAAAAACAAAAAAAGAAAAGGTTCTGCTGATGCATTAATCTTTTTTTTTTTTTTCCTATGCTGGTATGTTTTTAATGATTCCATTTAACTCTGAAGCTAACATCCCCTACTTTTTAGAAGAGTTAAAGGTTTGCTTAATATTTTCTTTTGGCTTTTATTGGTTGTTTCTCCCTGGTCCAGTACACATGGTAACAATGACATTTATTTTTTTCAAAGAACATCTTGCCAATCATTACCATTAAAATAGTAAGACCCACTCAATTGAAGTTTAATGACCTTCTTTCCAGAAATGGCTTCTTAAAATGAGAAACATTCATCTTAGCTAGAGATCTTAAACTTAAAGTATTCCTTTTCAGAAAAGGGAGAATTCTACCATGCCATGGATCAGAAATTTAGAACCCTCTAGTAAACCAAAGGGGTTAGCTAGACCAACCTCACAGAAATAGTGAAATAGTATTTGGCATTGTTGAGGAAAGGGTATATCCTTGCTTTGCAGTATGCAAATATTGCAATGTGAGAACCAGAAACAATAAATTCTCAGTGCCTCAGTTTCCCTTAACTATGCTTTTTTTTTGCTCCACAGGAATATTCACTGGGGAAAACATAATTCTAATTAACTTCTGTACAATCTAAAGGCCCAGCACAGGAATACATAAGTGCCCAGCACAAGAAAAACAGACCTTCACAAATACAGATTCATTACTATAGATTAATGCATTGTACCAATATATCAAGTTTTATTCTCTGCATACTATATAGTATCTACCGATATGTGTGTTCTACTCTAAAAAGGCACAGAGTTTTGCTCCTGGTCACACATACCTGTTGCATCGAGCTGATTTTGCCTGTAAGTGATACTAATAATAAGTACAAATAAGCAATTGGTCTGACTCTAATCACCTTTATAGCCCTAAATGTTATGCCCTCACTCAATAGGAACCTGAATTCAGTGGGAATTCAGAATGTAAAATTAGTGGGGTCCTAATCAAGGAACCAGTGGCAGCAGTGGTTCAGTGGTAGAATTCTCTCCTTCCATATGGGAGACACGGGTTTGATTCTTGGCCAATGCACCTCATGCATAGCCACCACCCATTTGTCAATGGTGGCTTGTGTGTTGCTATGATGCTGAATAGGTTTCATCAGAGCTTCCAGACTAAGATGGACTAGGAAGGAAGGCCTGGAAATCTCCTTCTGAAAAATCAGTTGATGAAAATCTTATGGATCACAACGGTCTGATCCTGTTGTACATTGTGTTTCCATGAGCTGGGGGCTGACTCAAAGGCAGCTAACAGCAGCAACAACAATGGAATACAAATGTAAAGATTCCAGGTGTCCTGGGAAATTTCCAATACCTCACTTAGAACCTGGGCAAGACAATGCTTCATCATGAAGGACAGTCTTCATTGCAGCACATATTTGCTGCCCTAACCCTGACTATAAAATGCCAATAGCTCCCCTCAAGTCAATATGACAGACAACAAAACACCCCACCTACTCCCAGATGCCTCTCGGATGGCAAGGTAGCACCCCCATTTGAGAACCACTGCACACACAATGCTGGCTTGGAGGTTCTTCAAACCTAGAAACCCAAAGTGACAAAGGAAGTTCTGTTACACATTAAACGAATGGGTCCAACCATAGGGCCTGCTTGTGGTTCAGGTGGATTGATTTTCTTTTGTATGGATTGACTGATTTGTATTTTTAAATATTCTATTTAACTTAATCCAAGTAACAAAGAAGATCACGCAAACACAAATACAAGGCAAGGAAAATAAAACTAGGTATTGGTTTTTCCTCAGATTTTGATGTTTTTCAATGAGTAGGTAATTTTTGTCTACTTTCATTTAATTGTATATGCAGCCAAATTGAAATAAGAAGATTGCAACACATAGGCTGAAGCTTACATGACCTTAACTAAGACTACCTCACATGTAAATTAGATATTTTTTCTCATATATGCTATTTAGGGTACACAAATGGAAATATTATTGGCCTCATATAAAGCAATCTGATAAATCAGACAGGAAAAAAAAAAGGATCTTTATAAAGGATGAAGGATAGCTTTCCTGAATAATGTGTATTTTCAATATAAACTTACCAAGACAAACACATTCATAGACTTCCATATTAAACAATATACGTATTCCAAGTAAGGATGTCTAACACACTTGTCATTATAAACAAGGAAATTTGTCTAGAACATTATATTCTATTAAATCCTTTACTTAAAATATTTTTCTATAAAAGATCAGTCCGAAGGACTAATTGTCCACAGCTACCAAGGCCTCCACCGGACTGAGTCCAGTACAGCTAGATGGTGCCTGGCTACCACCACTGACTGCTCTCACCAGAGTCACAACAGAGGGCTCTGGACAGAGCTGGAGAAGGATGTAGAGCATAATTCTAACTCACAAAAAAAAAAAAGACCAGATTTACTGGCCTAAAGAGACTGGAGAAACCTTGAGAGTATGGCCCCCAGACACCCTTTTAGCTCAGCGGTGAAGCTACCTCCGAGGTTCACTGTTCAGCCTGGGAGTGGACAGCCCCGTAAAACCAAATGAGACTAACGAGGTACAGGAGTCCAGTGACAAGGGCCAGAAGGCAGAAGTGGACAAGGAAGCTGGTGATAGGGAACCCAAGGTTGAGTAAGGATATTGTTGATGTGTAGTGAGATTGTTAACCATTGTCATAGGGCAACATTTGTAGTAACTGTTAAATGAGAAACTATTTTGTTCTGTAAGCCTTCATCTTAAGTGAGAATAACGGCACAATTGGAAGAGCATAGTCAATGTCACTGAACTGTGCATGTAGAAATTTTTGAAATGGTGTATCTTTGGCTATGTGTAGTTTCACCAAAAAAAAAAAGGTTGAGAAGTTAGAGGGTTAATATGTTGTGGGGTTGTTAACCAATGTCATAAAACAGCATGTGTACTACTGTTTCATGAGAAACTATTTGTTCTGTAAGCCTTCACTTGAAGTACAATAAAATATAAAAAAAAATATATATTTTTCTATAAAACATTTCTGAAAAATACAGATAGATTTGAAGAAGTAAAAATGCATCCCATGTGCTTAGATAAAAAGACATAACATCATGAAGATCACAATTTTCTCTAAGCTGCTTTATAAATGTAATATAACCCTAACAACAAAAATACCATAAATATTTTCTACAGTGAAAGAAGTTTATTTTAAAGTATATATAGCAAAATTACCAAACAATAATAGGTGGAGAAATCCTAAAGGGGGGGAGGAGCTACTTCTACCAGCTACTAAAACATGTTATAAAGTCTGCACAATTAAAAACTCTGTGGTATTGGCGTATGAATGGCCAAACATACCAGTGAACCACGTAGAAAATCCAGAAATGGATACTACTTCATAGAGAAATTTAGAATATAATAAACACAGCATCTCAAATCAGTTCTCAGAAAATTGTATTGTCATATGGAAAAGTATAGATTTGGAACACTCCTCATATCATACATCAGGACAATTTTCAGAAGGGGAAATGAAAAACAACATAATCATACAAGTACTAGAATAATATAGGTAAATCCTTTTATAAACTGAGGTAGAAAACACTTCCCTAATTATGACTCAAAATTTAGAAGGAATAAAAGAAAAGATTGCTAAATTTATGTACATTAAAAAGCCTACAAATGTCAACCTATAAAGTAAAATATCAGCAATATATCACAGATAACCCTCGAAACTACTGCCCTGAGATAATCTTTAAGCCTTAATCTAAAAATATCCCCTGAAGTCTTCTTAAAACCAAACAATAGTTTAGTTTAACTAGTAAAGAATGTCTGCTTTGAGCATTGTGCACTTTTTAGAACTGTCTATAGGGGATCAAACTGACAACAGCAACTCGAAAGACTAGATAGGAAACTTAGGGGCAATGAGTTTATGTTAATAAGGGAGGAACAATTCTAAAAATGAGGGTGAGAATAGTTGCACACCTTGAATAATGTGATCAATGTCACTGAATTGTACATGTAGAAATTGTTGAATTGATATCTGTTATCCTTTATTTAATTGTATATGCAGCCAAATTGAAATTGAAATAAGAAGATTGATTGTATATATTCTCAACAAAAATAAAATAAACTATAAAAGAAACTCTAGGAAATACAAATAGCATTTAAGATTTAAAAAAGAAAAAGACCAATAGCCCCATGGAAAATTTGCCAAAAAAGGATACATAAAGCTGCTCACCCTCACTCATAATAAGAGAAATGCAAATTAAACCTATTCTCATATGCCATTTCTCACGTATCAAATTGGCAAACAACTAAACGTTTGACAACGTACTGTATAGTGGGTCTGTGGGGAATCAAACACTCTCATACACTCCTGGTGGGAATGTAAAATGATGCAACCCAAGGGAATTTGATATCTACCAGAATTACATATGCAATTACCCTTTACCTCAGAAATCTCACTACTAGGAACTTTCTCAAAAATACATTGGCAACAGTACAAAATGTCATACGCAAAGATTATTCATTTAACAGTATTTGTAATAGGAAAATACTGGGAAAAATAAATGTTCATAATTAGGGAACTACTTGAATAAACTTTAATGGAGTATTCTGCAGCTATGAAAATGCATGAGGACATAGTCACCAGTGATCACCAAAACCAAAAAACCCATTGCCATTGAGTCAGTTTTGATTCATGGCGACCCCATGTGTTACAGAGTAGGACTGCTCCGTGGGGTTTTCTTGGCTGTAATGTTTATGGAAGCAGATCACCAGGCCTTTCGGCCATGCTACCACTGGCTAGGTTCAAACTGCCAACCATTAGGTTGTCGAGCACAAACCATTTGTGCCACCTAGGAACCTTTATATATATATATATGTGTATATATATATATATATATATATATAAAAATATAAATATATATATGTATATATATGTGTATATATATATATATATATATATATATGTATATATATGTGTATATATATATATATATATATATGTATATATATGTGTATATATATATATATATATATACTCACTTTGGTTAGGTGAAAAAAAGCAAAGGCTGGAATAGCTTTCAAGCGTGTTATTGTTTATGTAAGAAAGGAGGGTACAAATTTGTGTGTGCTTATGTATGTGTGTGTATAAACACATATACACTTACTTATGTGGGTAGGAATACATACACACACACATATAGGTGTGTGTTTGTGTGTGTGCATATCAAAAAAACAATGTAAGGATAAACCAAAAACTAACTAAAACTGTTAGCTGTAAGAGGAAGCAGGAGGTAGAAATGAAAGTTGGACTTCTGTTTTGAATTTGGAGCCTTGTAAAAGTTTTATATAACTAGTAAACAAAACTAAATTTAAATGATAAAAGTTGAAGCAAATGATGCCTAACTGTATATTCAGTCGGTGGCATAACCACATAAAGAAAATAATTAGGTTGAGGAATTAAAAAACATAATAATATTTTGATTATACAAAACTATGGGATGTATCCTAAAGATAAAAAGAACCACAAAAAAATCTTAAATTGTACTCAGTGGTCTTATGATTAGTAGAAATACTGGCCTGGTTATTTTGAAACATTTATGAGCATATTGTAGGATAAAAGATGTAAGTAATCATGTTAATCCACTAGGAACCAAGATTTTCAAAATAAGGGAAAAGAGATATGAATGTAAAATCAAACAGTTAAGGAAGAGCCCTATAAACTGACATTTGAATTGCCAATATCACTATGACTTAATGAAATATTTTCTGTTTGTAAACATGTATAGATTTTCAAATTCTGTTCACTGACTAGGTCTAAAAAAAATGATAATGCAGTAGCAATGAGCAATCTTAGAGTTCTCATTATAGAATCAAAATCCCATTTCCTACTAAAAGAACAAAGACTCTGGAAAAATGGGTAATTCCTGGTCTGGGAATATTCAAAATGAGCCAGGAGCATTTTATGGCACAAAAAAGAAAGAAATAAAGAAAGCTCTCAAAGACAATTGGAGTCATATTAAAAAAAAGTACAAGAGCTAACAAGCTGCTATTGGTCAAAAAATTCAAGCATCAAAAAAGAGTAATGTTTGCAGCTAATAGAACATATCAAAATCTTTTTTAATTAAAAAAAATCTCTGAAGTTGCTAGGATGTCAACTTATTATTCTTCAAACTAATGGATAAGGGCAAATAATCAAAGACTTATCCTGCCCTTCTTGTACAAATTGTATTTTGAGATAACAATTTCACATCAAGAAAAGTTAATCTTTATAGCAGAATTTCAGTTTTAAATGCAGAAGGAATGATAGAATTAAAAATGACCATAGTGCAATCCCTAAGGAAAGGGAGGATCTTGGCAATGATTATCAATGCATAACCATTATGTGAAAGGCTGACAAGGAATCTGTATACAGGCTGACAACACTAAAACCCATTGTTGTCAAGTCAATTCCGACTCACAGAGACCCTATAACTGCCCCCATAGGGTTTCCAAGAAGCAGCTGGTGGATTCAAACTGCCAACCCTTTGGTTAGCAGCCAAGCTCTTAACCACTGTACCACCAGGGCTTCTAACAGCACTAACCCAAGCCAAACCAAACCCACTGCTGTCAAGTCAATTCTGACTCTTAGCAACCCTACAGGACAAAGTAGGCTACAGCCACTCATATATCTTAACATCAATAGACATGGGGCTTACTCTTGATGTGATGCTCTAGAAAGTCCACAGCACCTCTTAGAGTACCTTGAAATACATTAACCAAATGCAATGTATGGAAATTGTTTAGATTTTGATTTGAACAGATTAACTGTAAAAAGACATTTTTGTGGTCTCAGGGCAGATTTGAATATGGACTGGCTATTAGATGATATTATTAATATTATTAGATGTGACAATGGCTTTGTCATTATGAAAAAGTCGTTAGTCATTACAAATATATTTTGCAGAATTAATGGTATCTGGGATTTGTTTTTTAAAATATTTCAGAAAAAAAGTGGTAAAGATAGATGAAACAAGATTGCAAAATGCTGATAATTACTGAAGCTGAGTGATGGGTACAAATAAGTTTATTATGCTATTCTTTTCTACTTTTGTTTGAAAATGGCCATAATTATTTTTTTTTAAATCTAGTGACTCTGACAATTTCTATCTTATATAACTACTAGTTACTGCATTCCCCGCCCCCACCCCGCCCCCAGCGCAAGCATTACATGAACAGTAGCCTTGGCATGAGATTCATATTACATAAATTTCTATTGCCTGTTTTTAAAAGGACGCATTTATTCTTTGACCAGATCTGGTACATTGACAGGCAGAGTTTTCAGTACATTCTGCTTTGCGTGCTTTCCTAATCCATTAAGTATTATTATACAGGAATTTTCCACATTCACTTTGCAATGAAAATAAATGAAGTAACATTCTGCCTGTTAAGGGCCCTCTGCTTGTATTTAATATTCTATGCTAGTGGTTCTCAACCTTTGGATCCTCTGGCAGACCACAGAGTTATTACCAGAGAACCATAAAGCCGTATAAGAAAGAAACATTATGTGTAGCCTAAATAATGTTTTGCTCATAAACATAGTAACACATTTTAAAAATTCCTGAGATGTCTTTATGATCAATAAAAGTTTCAATCAATGGATATTTAAATTACAATCATTCCTTTTATATAGGGTTATGTATTTTTCTTTTCATTAATAAGTAATGTCTTAATCCTTGACAACACTGAAGACCACTAACTATCTGGTTTTGAGACTATTCAGTGTTTAATTTCCAGGCATTTTGGGAACAATGATTTTTTTTTTTTTAAATCTTTGAGAAGAACAATCCCCAAAATGTCCCTATCAAAAAGATTCCCTGAGAATTCATCGGGATTAGTTTTTCATCCTCCCTGAGATTAGCTCCTCCTCACAAAATATCCATAGAGCCGAGGCTGAGAAATCCCGTTGGGTCCACATAAGTGGAATACTATGCGCATGCAGCCCCTTGAGCTGTGTAACACAGTGAGTCTGAGCACCAGGAACCTTTTATCCCTAAGATTGCAAATAATGCAAAATGACTCTCTTTTTTTGTATCATAGTCGCAGGAATAGTTAGAATACTAGCTAAGAGAGTACAGAATGAACTAAATAAACTGACTCCCCGCTGGATTTTACCAAAATCTGGTCTCCAGAGTGAGTGACTCGAGGACACTGGAGGAAAGGGACTGAATGATAGAGATGTGAGAGCCGGATGGACTCCACATGCTGCAGACTGGCTGCATACTTATGATTGTTGATTATTATTTAGATCAGATGAAACCCTGATTATTTTTCTAGATGCTTAACACCTGTTTTGTAGATATCTACAATGAGTCATTTCTACTGTCCTTAAGAACAAGGTAAATGCCTGCCACTCAAGAATTCTTCTCCCTTTGATGTCCTTTTCCAAAAGTTTTCTCTTCCTTAAAATGAGCACTGTCAAGTGTAAGTCTAAGCACATCAGGGCATAACCAAATAAAATGTTAGATTTTTGTTGTGCATCCTTCATTTTATGAAAAGTTAAATACTGAGTGTGTGTGATATGTGTGTATGGAGAAGATCATATTTAACTGAAGACTTTCCTCTCTCCTTAGACCAAGACAAGTTTGGAGAAACTCTAGGTCCCCAAACCATAAATGCCAATAGTACCACTGCAATCAGAGTGAGACGCTGAAAAATATTTAAGGTGTAAGGAAGACAAAGGGAAGAATGTATCACCATTTCAAAGAAACCTAAAATTCACATTTTTAGAGGGTAACAGAGACCCATATTAACTCTCTCTCTCTGGGCCTCTGTTTGTGCTTGTCTTTCTTTGAGATAGTAAAAGGGAAAGAAATTCATTACTAGAAAATGTTTCTATATATAAAGGTGCTTAGTTCATCTATGACTAAACCCAGCTACCCTGACTTTGATTTTGCCTATGGCCAAAGGAACTTTTTTAATATTTAATATTGATAGCTGAATTGATTTAGGATCAGAGATAGGAATTTTTTTTTTTTTTTTTAAATAGAACAGATGATGGGCACAGAATCAAAACCAGTGGTTTCACTTATGATGACAAGGCCTCTGTGTCACTTTTCTAAATCTAGTAACTATAAATTCAGAGGCAAAATAAATAGAGGGATAAAAAGAGTAACATGAACCCATGATTAAAGTGACTACCTAAGAGACTAGTTAAAATAGATTAGTTCCCTTGTAGCAGTTATTGACGATGTTTTAAAGAACAAATAGACCAATGCGGAATAACATGAAGCAAGAAAGTGCTGCCTGAGAGAGGTGACCTTAGGACAGGATTTATTATGGTTTTGTTTTTCTCTCTGAAGCACAAACTACCTGCTCACACTCATTTGTGTATAACTGACTAAACCAATAAATAGGCTGCCATAGAACTTCACTTTGGTTTCTTCAATTAGAAAGTAGAAAAAAAGAAAAGATAGCTCTCTTTAACTACAAAACTAATAGAGTTCATTTTTTCTGAAAACTGAAAAGTATAACCTCATGCAGCTACAGGACAGTGAAAGACCTGAAACTATTAACAAATAAAATCTAAATCTGCTTTTGAAAATAAAACCACCCCATTGAAATCCTTACTTTTGTCATTCAAAATTTGTGGTTAACAAATTAAACAATCTAACTTCATGAATTTCTGTTTAGTTTACAGTTGGTTAAAGGATCAAACACTTCCCTTTTTATTATCCGATGATGCTGAGTGTATAACTAGCAGGGTTGGATACAGAATAGCTACTGGATATATACAAACCAGATACATTAATTGATACGGTGAAACTTCCATTCACACTGAAAACGTATTTCCTGGCTACTTCACTCATCTCAGCTGGGAATGTAGAGGTGTGGAGCATATTGACAAATAAAGCTCTTATGCCAGGGTCTTTAAGCCAATATAGAAAATCTCTTTAAAATCATGCTGAAGTTTGAGCTGCTCAAATGTATGTCGATGAGGCGACCTACAAACCCTTTTGGAATGGTTTAAAGAAGGGCATTGGTAATGCCAAAGTATGTTCATCCACACTATGTCATTACTAGTTTTCCTGCTTAAGACCAGCCTTTCTCTTTTTAAAACACATGTGTCATTGAATAACAGTCTTTACCCACAATAATATCTAAATGAAATTATATAGACAAATTGATCATAAAAGAAACTTCAAAAGGTAAAAAAAAAATAAAAATTAAGACAGTTTTGGTCATAATGCAAACACAAATGCCCACAGGAGCTAAGCAGGTAATATAAAGGAATAAACAATACAGTTGTAAGAATAACAACAAATGAAGGGCAACTAAAAACAAAAAAATCAGTGACCTTTGACCACAGCATGAGAGAAGCACTAGGGAGTAGAGGAACTGTAACCATCCACAGACCCTGAGTATTATCACAGGGGCAGCCATGCTCACTCCAACAGAGAGATGTCATGAGGATGTTTTTTAAAGAGAAGACAGAAACCAACATTTCACTTGAAATGTCTTGGTTTTTAAATATTAATAACCAACTCAATAAAAAGTTCAGGTCATCATGGCAGCCAATCAAAACATATTTGTTCCACAGCTTTGTCTTGGAGTCCTTCCTACACTTGTTGTTGCCTATTTATTTCCAATTTCTTCACGCCCACTTGTGACTGTGCATTGTTTATTTAATAAATATTTCCCAAGGTAAAATGGTTTCTTGTGTGAGCTCAGCAGTATGTGAGATGGGTTCAAGTCAGCTTTGAGGGCTCTCAAGGGTTAGTTTGAATATGGACCCTAAAAAACATCTCTGACAACTGTGGTGCTACAAAACTCACTGTTACAATTACTCATAGAGATAAACACTCCATCACAACTTTCGCGACTTTCAGCCACATCTTTCAATGTACTTACATCGTAGCATTAAATTCAAGTCACTGATGAGAAATAAAGTACTATAAGGCACTCAGAAGACAATGATAAATGGTAATGAACAGTTATTAAATTAATATTCCCAAAATATTACATTATCATTAATTCTACTAAAGGATATGACTGAGGAGAAGTAGAGAAATCATACAACTTCAGGGAAAATCTTGGTATGATGTTCATTTATGAAAACCCACAGGCTGAAATGAAAATATATGGAATCATACACCAATTCTAATAGTAACTATCATGTGAGTGACTCCTGAGCTCTCGGTACTGTGCAATATGTCATTTAATTTACTGTGAAAGGAAGCAAACAAACAAAAAATCTGTTGCCATGAAGTGGGTTCCAACTCATAGAGATCCTATGGGACAGGGTAGAACTGCTCCATAGGGTTTCCAAAGCTATAATCTTTATGGAAGCAGATTTCCACATCTTTCTCCCATGGAGTGGCTGGTGGGTTTGAAAAGCCAAACTTTCACTTAGTAGTCGAGTGCTTAACCACTGCACCACCAGAGTTCCTTCACTGGGAAAGGAAGATATCAGTATCTCCATTATATACATTAGGAAAACTGAGGCTCAGGTCTAAATAATCATTCAAGGTTATAAAGCTAACAAATAAACCAAACCAAACCAAACCCTTTGCCATCAAGTCCATTCCAACTCACAGGAACCCTATAGGACAAAGTAGAACTACCCCATAGGGTTTCCAAAGTGCAGCCAGTAGATTTGAACTGACGAACAGTTTGGTTGGCAGCCAAGCTCTTTACCACTGTGCCACTGGGGCTCCAAAAGCTAACAAACAGTGATCCAAAATTCCAACCTATGTATAGAAAATTCTAACAGATAGGGGGACTTTAGGAGTCACCTGATAACAGTATTTCTATTTTACATTTGAAGAAATGGAGGGTCATCAAATCATTAACTAACTCAAGGTCTCAGAAGTAGAAAGTTGTTTTTCCTTCTAGTGTCAAACATACCAGTCATCTTTGCCAGCTTTAACAACCATTATTTACCATTTCCTTTCCTAAAATGATGTGACCCCTAACCATCCTGTCACTCTTTGAAAGGCTGAAATTGTCAATCCATTACTAAAATAGTTCTTGCCACTAAGTGCACGTAGAATTTTGAAGGATGTGCAAAACAGTTCTATTTTCTCCCCAGATATGCATCAGTCTATACAGAGACCACCTCAGCAGACATCAGAAAGAAACCCTTCCTTGCTCTCATTTCTGCTACCTTGGTACCTACGTACCTATGTAGTATCCAAAACTATTTTACTTTACTGCCCAATCCAGAGGAACTCACTTCTTTTTCCTCATGGCTATTGTCTCAGGCTGCCATTAAAGCTGGGTTTTCACCTGACTGGGCTGACAGGAGTTGGGGCTGCTGCAGAATTTCTACATAGGTGATATGTAGGAGCAGCAATCTGTTAAATGGAGGTAGGGAGAGTGGAGACTAAGAGACACATTAAAGCTCTACTTATAAAGCAAACACTATGTTAATAAACATTTTTGTTTATTGTGGTTTATTGTGTCTTTGAGGGTGAGAGCTGGCAGGTAGTAAGTGGGGAGATAGTTACTAAAACTCTGTTACCTTTTTTGGGTGCTGCTAACAGGTGGAGGAGGTCTGTCATTTAGGTCTCACCTATAGAGAAAGAAATGAGTGAAGACGGTCCTTCTAGGCCTAATCTCAGAGTGAAACAGCTACTAGAGAAACTGATCTTTCTCTTGCTAATGTTGTCTATCACTTTCAGCAAGACTCTGGTCAATTATGTTAAAGAATCTTTTTTTTTTTCCCTCTGGCTAGCAAGAAAACTTCTTGTATTATACTATCTTGATGTACACTGTAGCCTCAGGAGAGAAGTAGAAAAGCATCTTGTTCCAGGAAGGAAAGGGTGGAAAAAAGAAATGAAACTTACCACAATAAAAACAACATATGCAAAATCTATCAACCATGCCATGCAATGCAATGTGAGAAAAATACCACATAGACCCATTGGCCTCTGAAAAGTTTTTCTCTAGTCAAGTGGTGACAGGTGTATAGCTGCAAATAAATTGCCAGGTTGCTGTTGGTTTATGGCAAAAATAAATAGGATTTTCTTCTGGAAATACTTTTATTGTCTTAAGAGTTAGGGTAAAAATCTAGCTCTGTTCAGCAAACTAAACTCTTCTGAGGATGTTAACAAATTTATACCCTTTCCTCTCACCTTTTCCTCCCTGGTGTATTTCATAGGCAGCTTTGCTAGCTGGCTGCAGTACTCCAAACAGCCCCTGTCACTTTAGAAATAGCATTGTCCTTATAGGCAGACTGATGGACTAGGTGCCAAAGTGTTAGAATGGTAGCCTTACTGGGGCAAAAACCATTCCTATAAATCCAATATTGACAAATGTCCTACCCAACCCAGATATTTCTGTTCATCAAATTGCCTTTATCAAGGCAACACTGAAAAGCGTAGGGCACAGAAAATCATGATGACGTGTAGGGAATGTGTTACTGAGCCCATAACTTAAAGAGGAAATGCTAATGAACAATTATTATAAATTATCATAAGAAAAATTCCTCCTAATTGTATGTCTCAGTCTCTTAAAATATGCCAATAATTCTTTAATAAACAGAGGTCACCTTGGATCTACAGATTTTGAAAGTTAGGAGTCTTTATATCTTCTGTTTTCACTTGCCAAGTCATTCAAGACAAAGTAGGTTAGTAAAATAGAATAATCTGCAAGTTTTGTAAAAAATAAAAATCTTAAAATCCATCTCTTTGGACTTCAAATTTAAGAATATTTAATGGAAATGTTATTAAGGAAATAATTTGTATGCCACTGCAAAAATATTGCTCTGGAATCCCCTAATGAAAGGTAATGCGTTATCTATCAAAAAGGCAATTACAAGCATCAAAATCAACAGGTCTCCAACAATTCTCATTTTATATCCCTAACTCCAACATTGGTACTAGAATATCCTTTTCCTTTCTCACGTGTTGGCCTTGTAGCAAATATTGGATATTAACCTTGTTCACTAGTGATTTTTCTTAACATAAAATGCCTTCAATTGTAAAATACACCATTATTTTATGTACCACTAAGAAAGAAAACACACTGTCAATTATAACTATAAGATAGATCCTGATTTCGGAGACCTTACAATATTAAAAATAATGTACACCTAAGAATTGATGAAAAATAAAATCTCTAGATCTTCACAAAACAATATTATTGCTGAAAGCAAACAGCTAAAGGGATGTGAAAAAATGTCACTAGTTGACATTTTCTTGCTGTCTCTTACATCAAGGTGCATTCATATTTTGGAGTTCAGAAAGAGATGATTGGGATGTTTATCTGTTTCTGCTTCCCATAGGAAAGAATAGGAAATCAAAAGCAAGCCCTACACATTTGATCTACACTATGTTGGAATGTTGCTAAAAGTTTGTAAAACAAATTCAGATTGAGGAGAGAGCCATTCAGACATATATAAAAAAGTCCATTGTCGTCAAGTCTATTCCAACTCATAGTGACCCTATAGGGTTTCCAAGGAGTAGCTGGTAGGTTCAAACTGCTGACTTTTGGGTTAGCAGCTGAGCTCTTGTCCACTGTGCCACCACAGCTCCATGCAGGCATAAATAAACAAGCTATAAAACAGGACCTAATGAATACAACCATTGAACTAATTATTCATGCCATGGAACACTGAAAAATCCCCAGTTTAGCATCGTCTGTTTAAAATATGCTTGCACTGAATTTCTTTGAAAATACCACTTGTAAGTTTTGGCAGCTGTCATCTTTCACAAGTTTCTTACTCACCTTGTACCTTTCCTGTTCCCATGGGCAAGCTAAGTTGAACATGCTTTTAAAACAATATTTCACTTGATCCTCTGTGTAAATGCACTGACTGATGTCAGAGGCAGTGAAATCCTAGAATGTGAGATCCTACATCAGAATGAATCCAAAAGAACAAAACCTAAGAATGGACTTCTCCTCTCCTGACACTGAGAAGGACATTTTAGTAGGAACCAAAACTTTTCTTCTCAGGAAAAAAACAACACATGAACACCATACAAGGCTTTAAACAAAGAACAGAAATTCCTTATTCAGTCTTCTACCGTGAAAACAAACTTTAGTCCCAGATTTATTTATGGAAAGATACCTTTACCAAAGCCTTTGGCTTATGAGCACAAAACCTTATGTAACCCCTCCACTAAGCTCCAAACTTAATATATCCATTTTTCTACTTGATATCTCCCATTGGGTGTCTAATAAGTATCAACATCTTAATAATGGCCAAACGAGAACTCTTTACACTGTGTCCTGACCTATTCCTCTCTGTCTTCCTTATCGTTTACTGTCATACATGACCCCATCACCCTTCTCACTCTTCAAACAAGAAACCTGGGGGTCTGTCATGATTTCTCCTTTAACCTCACTTCCTCACCACTCCATCAGCACTACAAAATATATCTCAGATCCTCTGGTTCAATTTCCCCTTTTATCAATAATATCCTAGAAGAGGCCATCACCGCATATTGCCTTGAATATCTAGTTGGTTTCTTCCACACCCCTAATCTATTTTTACACACAGCAGCCACAGTGATGTTTTTAAGTGCAAATCAGATATGTTACTACCCTGATTTATTTCCTCTAATGGTTTCCTACTGCATTCCAATGACTTTCCAATTCCTTTACTTTCCTTTCTGCACTTCAGTTTTCTCAACTGTAAAATGGGGCTAATAATGCTACTACTTTGGAGGGTAACTGAAGATGAAGGGACTAAATATATGTAAAGCTGGTAGAATGGTGCTTGACATATGAAAAATATCATACAGAGCAGAGTTATTGTTTTATAACTAAAATTTAAACCCTTTACCAAGTCTGACCCTTACCCCTACCTCTCCCACCTCATCTTTTAACAGTGTCCCCTTACTCTAGCCACCTGGTCTCCTTTTTCTTTCTCAAGCACACTAAGTTCATTTCTTTTTTAAAGCCTTTTCCTTCCACCCACCTTCCTGTAAGACACAGCCCCCAACCCTTTCTAGGCTGGCTCTTGTTTTATCAGCAAAGTCTCAGATTCTGTGCCACTTAATGGGACTTTTCCTCACCACCCAAAGTAAATTAGCACCCCTTCCCAGTAACTATCACATCACCCTGTTTTATTTCCAAACTCCTTTCCAATGATTCTGTTGCACATGACCCGGCTTTATTTCTTTCACATTACTTTTCAATGCCTACATGTTTGTTTATGAATTTGTCCATTTCTTTATCATTTGCCCCTCCCAATTACAAGTGTAACTCCATGATAGCAGAGTTGTTGCTATGAGCTGTATGACTTTGGGCAAGTATTTAACCTCTTTGGGTCACAGTTTTCTCATGTGTAAATAGGATAAATTAATATCAACTTCTTAGCATTATGAGAGTTAAAGTAGTTAATCCATGTCAAATGCCTAAAACAGAGCCTGGCAAATAGCATTGTCTCTTCTTTAAAAAGGAAAACAAATTAAAATATGTTGTATGAATCCAATCTACATTGCGTAACAAATGAGGCAGTAAGAAGAGAGCTCATTAGGCTGAAAGTGATTGGGAATCAGCCTGATACTCTGAGAGAGACACTCGGAGAGCATCTTCCACATGTCACAGAAGGAATAGCAAAAGTTCATCCCACCAGAGACCTGAGAATTCCTAAGTCTGCATTATGTATTATAATTTTCATTCTTCCTTGCAGCCTGGCACCACTGGCCCAACTCGACTGAACAGCTGGAAGAAAGACAGCAAGGCCCCTGGTTGATGTTAGTGCCCTTGGTACACAAACTCCTGAGACGAGCTCCCAGTGTCCCCTAAAATTGTTTCATGGGCCTAGAAAGTCCTGTTACAGTTACTTTTACTTCAAAAACTAAGTGTTTCCTGCCTGCCCACTTAGACTAGCCTAAACATATGTAAATTGGTGAAGAATTGCGGTTCTCCTTCTTGGAAAGGTGTTTGCAGCACATCCAAACTGCCACTAGGGCAACTCTTGGCTGAAGAGTTATCTGGTCTTGAGGTATCTCATGCCTTCTACTAATATTCTGTTCTTCAATCATTGTCAATAATCTTATCATGGCTAGCACATCATGACATTAGTGGTGTGGGACACTGTGCACCTTGCACGAAGCCCAAGAAACATCTCCCACTTTTTCTACATAGAACTTTTACACAACTAGTAAAAGCATCAATCCACCTATGCCTGAGACAGCCAATATCAAAGAAGCCAAACTGCAATATGGAGATGTTGTTCATTCTAGTATAATCCTGGAATTTTTTTCCGCTAACTCATTTTAATTATAGAATAAATAAATAATTAGTAATTATACGTTCTGGTTTCTCTCAGTCTGCTCATGACACAATTTTACCCTCTGACTTGTGTCTAAATGACAGAGCAACATTGGTCAGAAGCAGCAATAAATTCAGAGGTAAACACACTCATCCTCCTATTAGTTCTGATGAAATCTATCCACAGGCAGGGTGTGTGCCAGGACGCTGATATATGCCATGAGGATGCACTGCTATGAACTCTATCTCAGCAAAACCTTCCAGATGGGAAATAAATTAGAAGGCTTCCTCCAGAGAAAATGAGCTAACAGAAAAGATTTGAGTCTCTTGGCTTAGGAGCTTTGCCTAGAGTTATTTCCTCTTGGGGCAATTCAGTGAATGTGTTCTTAGCTATCCTAGGAAGATGAGATCTTTCAAGACAAACATTATGGTCTTATGGAAATTTTCTTGGGAAATATAGCCCAGGGAAGTAAATCTGCAAATAAGTTTTAAGAGTTCCCTGCAAACTGACTCCTAAAAGAATAAAATATGCATATTTATTTTTGCTTCACTTTAGATGAAATCTAACGGGAAAATAGAAGAAATGTAAAATAAAGTACAGAAAGAACTGGAAAATATCTTAAATTTTTATGAACACATGAGAATCACCATATCATGAAAGATTGACCAAGAAACATAGAAAAAATATGTTAGAACAAAATCTTCCCTCTCCAAGCATGATTTAGAGACATGAAAAGAAAGAAAACTAATCATGGCCCAAATCAATAGCATCAACAAGGTACTCACAAGACTTTCATTCTAAATGAGTGATTCCTAAAAGTGTCAATGCAACAATTGCTAAGTTCAGGCAGCGGCAGTTCTTTCTGCGTTACCAGGAGCATACAATTGTACCTAGTTTTATATTAGGCTGATAATAAACACTACTTATTCACACATTCTTTCATGTGCTGAGTCTCACAGACTCACATTAGGAATCCATGAACCAATTATCTATATTCCCATTTGGCAAGGTAATGAAACGTATTTATTCTCAGAAATAACAATGGTATCTGCATTAATGACATTTTTCGTATTTGCTGCAGAACAATTTTAGTGAGTAATTAACAATGCACAAACAACAGAGATTAAAAACTGGCAAAGAAAATTTACAATAAAAACATATTAAAGAAGATGGATATGCATATTTTTCCCTATTCCTACCACTAAATAAAACTAAAAACTCTGAACATTATATATAAAACAAACATGAGAAGGATCTAAAAGCTGGCGAGAAGAAGGCAGACTGTCTAGGACCTCAGGATCCAGAAAATGACATAGTGATGAATTGTTAGGGTTTTCTTTTTGCCTCATGTATCCCAGACTTGGTGCTGAATAAGCCAATAACCTGGAAATGACAATAGATGAAACAAAAATACCTGCTCTCTCTAGTCAAAGAATGATAAAACAAGCAGTCTAGCAAGACAATAACCTCTGTACTCCAACCAAACATCTCACACACACACAAAATACAAAACTATGGCTCCACCCCCACCCATGCCAGCAAATGCTGAGTGAAGAGGGTAGACTTTCACCCTGGCCAAGCCATATTAAGGCACCCCAGTTCCCCTGCGGGGGTATTGTCTGAGAAGGCAACTGAGACTTTCATCCTTGCTGGGCATTAACAATCTCCTCCCAATGGTGTCAGTGGAGACCACTTGCGGATCCTGGACTTCCGCCTCTACCTGGCAGTAAAGAAGGACCTCTCCCCAACCCGCCAGTGTAGTATCAGAAAAGGCCTAGTGGAAAGTCAGGACTTTGCCCAACAGTAGTGAGGCTACCTCCACCGCGGTATCAGTGCACATGTGGGAAGCTGGAACTCCCACTCCCACCCAGTAATGGGAGTAATAATGGACCTCCCTTAGTTGTCAATAGAGGCTGAATAGGTAACCTGGACTTCTACTCCCACCTGACAGCAATGAGGTGCTCCCAACCCCCACGGGATCAGTGGCAGAGAAAGCCAGCTAAAACAGAAGTAAATCCAGTGTCTCACAGCATAATACAGAAATGCCCAGGTTTTAAGGAAAAAAAAAAATCACTCATCAGACTGAGAATCAGAAAGATCTCAAACTTAATAATAAAAGACTTAATAATAATAGTTTCCCACACCTAGATGACAGAGATGTTAGTATTTAATACAGACGTGACAAAAATCCTTCAAGAAGCAATTATAAGCATGGGTCCGTCCACCAAAAAGACATAGCAATATTAAATGTGTATGAACCAAGCAACAGAGCTACAAAATCTGTGAGGCAAAACTGATACAATTGAAAGAAGAAATAGATAAATCCACAATTATAGTTGGAGACTTAAACACCTTTCTCTAAACTATTTGTAGAACAAATAGACATAAATCCTACAAGAATATAGAAGAACTTAACAACACCATAAACGAACAGGATCTAATAAACATTTATAGAACACTCCAACAAACAACAAAGTACGCATTCTTTTCAAGTGCCCGTGGAACATATACTAGGATAAGCCATGTCCTGGGCCATAAAATAAACCTAAACAAATCATATTAGAAATCAATAACAAGATAACAGAAAAATCTCCCAACACTTGGACACTAAACAACACACTTCTAAATAATCCATGGATTAAAGAGAAAGCCTCAGGGAAGTTAAAAATAAAAGACACTGACCTGAATTAAAATGAAAATACAACATATCAAAATTTGTGGTACAAAGCTAAAGCAGTACAGAGAGGAAAATTTATAGTGTTAACTGCATACAATATAAAAGAAGAAAATTCTCAAATCAATAATTGAAGCTCTCACCTCAAGAGCCTAGAAAAAGAAGAGCAAATTAAGCCCAAAACACGCGGAAGAGAAAAAAGAATAAAGAATATAAATTGATGAAACTGAAAGCAAACAAACAAAAAATAGAGAAAATCAGTGAAACAAAGACCTGGTTCTTTGAAAAGATCAGTAAAAGTTTTCAAACCTCTTGCAAGACTAACAAAGAAAGAGAGAGAAAAGGAGGAGGAAGGAAGAAAGGAAGGAAGGGAGGAGGGAGGGAGTGAAGGAAAGACACAAATCATTAATCACAAGAACAAAACAGGGAGTATCAGTATGGAACCTGCAGACATCAAAAGGATAATAATAGAATATTGAGAACAATTCTACACACACAAATTTTAGATGAAATGGACCAATTGCTCAAAAAAGCATAAACTACCAAAACTCACCCAACATGAAACCAAAAATTTGAGTAGTCCTGTTCCTATAAATGGAAACCCTGGTGGCATAGTAGTTAAGAGCTACGGCTGCTAACCAAAAGGTCAGCAATTCGGATCCACCAGGCGCTCCTTGGAACTCTATGGGGCAGCTCTACTGTGTCCTATAGGGTCACTATGAATCAGAATTGACTCGATGGCAACAGATTTTTGGGTATACCTCTAACGGAGCCCTGGTGGCAAAGTGGTGAAGAGCCTGGCTGCTAACCAAAAGGTTAGCAGTTCAAATCCACCAGCCAGTCCTTGGAAATCCTATGGGGGCAGTTCTACTCTGTCCTTATAGGGTTGCTGTGTGGACTTGACAGCAACAGGTTTGGTTTTTGTATACCTATAAAGGAAATTGAATTCATAAGCTAAAAACTGCCCCCTAAAAAATCTCCAGACCCAGATTGTTTCACTGGAGAACTCTACTAAGTGTTTAAGGAAGCATTAACACCAATTCTATATAATCTCTCCCAGAAAATAATAGAGGAGAGAATATTTCCCAATTCATTTTATGAAGCTAACATTACCCTGACACTAAAGCTAGACAAAGAGAAAATTTAAAAAAAGAAAACTAAAGACTGATTTCCTCATGAATACAGATACAAAAATCCTTAACAAAATATCAACATATACTATTCAGTAACATATAAAAAGAATATGAGTTTTACTCCAGGGATGCAAGACTGGTTCAATATTTGAAAATCAGTCAATGCAATTAACCATACTAACAAGTAAAAAGAAAAATCTCATAATCATATCAATCAATGCAGAAGAAAACATTTGACAAATTGCTGGAAAGAGGAATATCATCTCAGGTTTAGTTCCTTCTCATCATATCATAGCCAACTGCAGTTTCTAAGACCTCTTAGCTGCTACTAGCTTTATTAAGGATACTAGTTAACCACTAAGAGAAACCTGATTAGCATGAGTAAAAGTGAGATTGCTTTATGTGGTACAGGGATATTTTGTGGACTTCAAGGGTAGAATTCTTAGTCAGGCTTTACAAGGAAATGGCTCCAGAAGCAAGAAAGCTTTGAAAAACGAAGTCAGCTACTCTTTTTTCTCAGAGCACCGAAAAAATTCCTTCTCTCTGAAGGAGAAATTCTTAAGGACTAAGTTTGCGTATCTTCTGTTCTAGGAACCAAACTTGAGTTTCTTAATCCACAGGAGACAGATACAGTCAATTTAGTTCAGATGGACATGTCTGGTCCAGTCAACTAAGGTCAGAAGTGAGGGCCTCTAATGCATACCCTACTGAAAGAGCCCACTTTGGTGAGGTGATGGGACACCGGCATCATGGGGCTGGGCAGGCACTCCAAAAAGTGTCTACAAAAAATGGGTTTGGAAAGTCCAATATATCCTCATTGCCAAGAGGAGCAAGAAAGTTGTATAGCAAGAACTTATTGCTTACCTCTTCTGAAAAATTCTTACTGTCTTTTCAGATTTTGCCCTTTCTTCAACAGTAGGCCCAGTCCTATTCCTCCATAAAGCCCCAAATGTATATTCCAGTCCTCATTGATCTCATTTCCTTAAAAGTCCCACAGCACCAATACATCAGTCCATTTACATCGTATTGATAAATTTCCACATATGGTTTGCAATTGTTTTATACCTATTAGTGTTGGTTCAGAAGTCATGACTAATATTTCTAAATTCCCCCATGCAGTTAACACTTTGTTAAACACACAATGGATGCTCAGTAAAGTCTTATTCATTTGTTAAACAATGATGGACACACTCCTGTAACTTTTCCAAAATAGGGTTATAAGTCAGCATATTTTGAAAATGATACTAAAATATGGAATATATTGATTTAGATGGAAAAGCATATTTAAGAAATGAATTGAGTTTCTCATATACAGGTGTTAAAATGAAAATGCTAGAAACTGGGAATTATTTACCATTGTCATTGAATTATTCCTCACAGAATGCACAGATGGAAAAAAAAAAGTACCTTCCCAATTTTGCTGGTAATAAACTGAGACGGGAGGAGCTGAAGGAATTGCTTGGGTTTCCATGGAAAGTCAGCTATGAAACTAAGGCTCAATATTATGTGTATATTTTTATTTATTTATTCATTCTTTATTGACTGTGCACTACTATGACTCTATGAAAGATACCAAGAAATAAAAGAGAAAGTCCTCAACTTCAAAGAACTCGGAAGTTAGTGAAGGAAATAAGACATATAAATAAATTAAAAGATAAAGCAATATACTATCTTATCTTGAAGTCTCTAGCTCTGAAATCTGAAATTCCATACCCTGCTCTTAGGCTACTAACTCCTTATAGATCCCTCACTTTCTTACTTTTAATATATTTAGTATTTCTTTTGTTAAAACTTTTGTTTCTGTACTGCTAGATTTTCTCCCAATCAGCTATCTCCCTTCACTTCCTTTCCTGCTGTGCCTCATGCTAAAACACTCAACATTACCCTCAATTCTCTTGCTCTTTTTTCTATTCATTCATTCTTTTATTCATTCATCCATTTAATCAGTCAACAAATCCATATTAAACACCTGCTTTGTACCGGCACTGTTCTAGGCATTGTGGGTGGAGCAGTAAATCAAATTAAGTCCCTGACTTCTGGAGCTTATGTGGCTGTGAATCAAGCCAGTCCCTCAACTTCTCTCTTATACTCGGGCTTAACTCTGCTAAGAAAACACACACACACACATAATAGGATATATTGATGCAATTAGAAATGCATTGTCTCTTACCTTACCTGGACCTTAAACTTGACTAATGAATCCCCCTTTGTCCTTTATTCCAAATATTTTCCTTTCTCTGCAGTCACCTAACTCTCAATCTACCACCCTTGGCCAAAGGCCTTTCTTCTTTCTTCACTGAGAAAAGCATGTCCTTCATGTATGAATTTGCTCAGCTTCTTCTTCACCTTGTATTCATTGTCTCTCCTGGTTTCTGGTCATCCCCCTTTCAGGGCTAATTGCACTACTGTATTTCATATCATGTCTCCACCATGCTCCCTAGTGATCTTGCTTCATTAATTACTCATCATGTCTTTCTTGTGTCTTAAACCTCTCTTCTGAGTCTTTCTCCTTTACACAGAAACACACTTAAGTCTAGCCTACCTACAAAAAATAAAAATAAAATCCTTCTGCTCTGACTTCATCTTCTAGTTACTACAGTATTCTGTCTCTTCCTTTCCCTTAAAAGCAGTAAAGCGAGTGATCCCTCAATGAAGAGAAACTTAAAATGCTCAATACCCTATGAAATTGTGTTAGGGACTGTGAAGGTCAGAAAATCTCTTTTGAAGACTCACTCTACACTGGTATAATATTTATAGAGGTAGTAGGGCATTCTAGGTGGTTTATTTGCAGTTTGATGTAACATTGTTGTGAGAAAATCCCTGCCTTCCTGTTAGTGCTGATAAATTGTCCATGTTTAACAAAGGCAGAGGCAGCGTATTATTACCATTTGCCAAAGACTGAAAGCCCGCCATAAGGCATATGCTGCCAGCCTGACAAAAAGCACTGCTCAGGACAAACAATGAAGGACAGCAGTTGGGGAGGAAAAAAAAATGACTCGTACCTCTTGACACCAGGATAGGACTTAGGAGAAGCCTCAAAAGCAAAATGATTTGTGCTTCTATTGAGAAAGCAAGGCAGAGCTGGCTGGCCTTTCACCCACTCCTTTCTCACCCTGTCTCTCTGCCTTTCTTCGAAGGGACTAGGTTTCTCCCTGAAGGTCACCTTGCTTTGGGTTCCCAGCAAGCTCTGCTTCCACTGTGAACATCTGAACATCATAATTCTCCAACCTTTGGATGCCAGGACAACATAGAAGGTGTAATTATTATCTGCTGGAGAAACAATAGAAGAGGCACCAAAGGGAAAAAAAGAGAGAGAGAGATAACAAATCAGTATTTGATTCTGACAATATCTACAAGATTCAGAGAAAGAACGGATATAAAAAGTTCCAACCCTTTTTTCCACCAACCGCAATATCATTCCCATTATTTCTCCAGGCTCCCTTTCTGAATTCAAAGCAATTTATCTGAAGTTCAGACACTGTCACTGTGATTTAGTTTCAGTTTTATGGCAACTGCAGGTCTCTAATAAGTATCCTCCTTTCATTGATTTTGTTCCCCTTCAGCTGCTGCTGTAAATGTAATTGAAATTTTTTGTTTGTTTTTTTTTTTCCTCCTGACCTAACTTTTTCTTTCCTTCTTTTTCTTCTTATTGACAAAAGAACAATCAGTACAGTGCCCTATGAGTTTCATATACTCCATTAATAAGAAATGGTTTCTTGTGGAAATAGACTTTGCTCTGATTTCCCTTTAACAAGTTATATGTTAAAAAATCCAACCTACTCCCTCATCACATTTATTTTGGAGCATCCATTAATTTCATCACTTAGAGTGGAAGGAACTTTTCATTTATTTATTTATTTTTGCTTCTTAACATAAAGTAGACCTAGTAAGCTGACTTTTAAGCAGTATTTTTCATCTTACTTCACGCTTCAGTATTGAGATTTTCTCTGTTGATGGACTAATACATTCATCTAAAGCTGGCCTGCTTCCTATCTGGGAGTTAATTTGAGACCCGGGGGGTGAAAAGATTCAGCTATGGTTTTCTAGCAAACACAGGACTTCCTAAGGAGAAAGACGGTTATCCTTGACACAGGATAGTCTGACAGTCATGTCTGTCATAAGCCAAAACCCGGATATCTCCTGTCTCTCATGCATAATCCTCGGAAACATAGACTAAAAGTGACAGATTTGAGGGCCAGCCACATTTCATTCATTTCCTTTTTTCCCCCTGAACTTTCCACCCTGATTTGAAATGCCACTTTCAATATTCACTATATTCTCATATGTAGTTAGATATTCTTTTGAATGACACTATTCTTTTTTCTTTATTTATTCTAGTTTAACTCTGCATTTTTGAAATATGTTTTGGAATCTGGAAAATTAGATTTTCTTTCATTTTTCTTATTCAAAAATGTTTCGGCTTTGATTGCACATTAGTTCCTTTAAATAAATTTTGTAAAAATATTGTAAAATACCATAAAATCTCACCTCAATGATTTCGAAGTGAAAACAATGAATTTATCTTTACAAATATCAATTTTCCATTTATTTAGGCATGTACTTACATCATGTAATATAGTTTTTAATACCATATTTCATCAAATCTAGTAAACCATCAAAATTAAAACACTATTATTTTATATACAATTAAGGATAGAATACTGCTAATTATAAGATACTATGAATTATTATATCTATTTTAATTTCATATATGTTAAAATGTGAAAATAAGTGCATTTTGAAATCAATAAAATATAGTAATCCGTATAGTAATTATTGGGCTTCTAATTTAAAAGGATTATTCTTGGTGCCTAAATTGCCATTAGTAAATTAGCCACAATTTTAGTGACTTATTTTGTTCAGATTTGATTGTTAGTGAACTTTTAATTGAAGAACTATAGATAAAGGCACATGTACAAATGCTAATTACACAGCTCAGTGGATTATCACAAACTGATTAATACCCATACAACAAGCACCTAGATCAAGAATCAGAATACTACCCAACCCAGAAGCCCCCCTTGTGCCTCCTCCCAGTTGCTATTCTCCTTCCAAAGGAAATTCCTGTGCTGACTTGTAAGAGCATAGATCAGTTTAGCCGTATTTAAAGCCTTATATAAATGGAACTGCATAGCATATGCAATTATACAGTACGTACTCTTTCATGTCTGGCTTTGTTTACTCAGCATTACATTTATGTGATTTACCCACTTTATTGCAGGTAGGTATAGAGCCTCATTTTAATTGCCATATGGTATTCCATTGTACAAACATGGCATAATGTATTTATCCATTCTGCTATTACTGGGCATTTGGTTAATTTCTAGTTTCACATATTTCATTTAACAGTAAGTTTTTACTCACCTTGAAAATCATGATAATGGAAATAAACAAATGTGTACCCCATAATGTGTTTAAGGAAGTAAATGATACAAAAAATATTTTAACATAGATTAACTAACACTTCTTTTGTTCTGAGCTTTTGTTCTGCCAAAAAATCCATGGATTAGTCTAGGTTAAACCATGAATTAAGAGGCTTCTTTTCTAAAATATTGCATGACATCAGAGAAGTCTCTCACCTTAGAAACCAAATGTTACCACCTTAGATTGTTTTTACTCTTTGTTGAGTTTTTCCTATTTATTTACTTTTTTTTCCATTTCCTCCTTTATTTTCCCATTAATAGTGTCACCTGGATAGTGCTTTCAAACTCTTTTTAATTCAGTGGTGAAATGTTCCTAAGATTCAAAAATCTGTGGCTGCAAAGATGTATTTTGGTAGATTAATAGCAATGATCACATCTTGACAATAACATTTAAGTTTATTTATAATTTCACAAGCATGAAGAACAAACCATTGAATAAATATTTACCCAAAAGATAAAAACTTAGGTAGGAAACCAGGTTAAATCTCACCTTACTATATTTCCTCAGTTTGAGAACTATCTGCGAATCTTATGTTAGTTTCTGAAATACCAGATTTCGGATGAGGGAGCCACAAGAGAGTATTTCTAAGTAAATAGGTAAGTGTAAGAGAAGTTATATTTTTTAAAAAAACAACCTCCAGACACAGTCTCTGTCCTATGCATGAGACTCTGTCCTCAGGAACAATCAAGGTCACCCCACCTCATGCCTCCAGTTGTAGATGCTCAGGAGGAGGACAGAGGATCCATGGAGTTGTGGAGCAAGCGCAGGCTTTTAAGACAGAAAATGCTGACTTGGAAAAGTGATCTAACGTATCTGAGCCTCAATTTTCTCATCTAGAAAATGGAAATAAATATCTATGTCCTAGGGCTGTGGTGAAGAGTGAGATGTTACATGGAAAGCATCCAGAGCAGTACATACATGGGCATTCCCTTCCCACATCATCCTTTATTTTCTTTAGCCAGTGAAAGGTAAAATCTCTTCCATCTCCCATTAGAGCAGAAAGGTTTTGAATAATTTTAACAGCATAACCTTTTTTTCAAATGAAATCTTACTTAGAAATATAAATAATTAAGCTGGTTAAGAGAAGAACACTGTTTGAAATTTGTACCTAGATGGTTCTTCTATAAGTTATGGGGGAGAAAGGCCCAAATCCTTTGCCATTGGGCAAGACACTCTTCACCCACTTCAGAAAAAATGTTAGCCTTCTTTTCAACAAAATTCTCTTAAGAAATCTCACAGGCCCATTTGTTCACTGTATTACAGTATTTGTTAACCATTACAGACAAGCATTGCATCTTAAAGTTTCATTCATCCAAATTACTTTTATTATTGAAAGGAAGTTTCTTTCCTCTTCTACTGAAGGGAAATCAAAAACAACTATCGACTACACACGTATATTACTTACTACAGGTTCATTATGTCTCCCTATCACCCTAAACTCTTCTCCCAAAATTCAATAACCTGAGTGCCTTTAGCCTGTCTTTATAGATCTGCTTATTCAACCCTTCTTCATTTTCATCACCTTTCTTTGAGACATTTCGTTTCTCCATATCTTACTTCAGAGTCTTCAAACTTGGAAGGAACATTCCTCCACAAAGAGAGAAATACCACCCTGATAAAACAAAGGCAGTCAAACATCTGCAACTAAAACTGAATCTGGTAGGAGGTGGGGAAGGTGATGACACCTAAGGAGACAGAGAAGTGCAATTTAAAATCTACCCCTAGACACAAATAATTTGTTAGCCTTGGCAGCTCATTTGTACTGCGTCACACCAATAAAGTTATAGAAACTGAAGCTGAAATTCATCTATTTCCTCTCAGCTCTGAGTCTGTCCCTTGCTAATCTGGTATAAACATTACTTTGATTCAGAGCTCTGTTATCCACAGTATTGGTATCCTAGAAAACACACTCTTTGCTTAGGGCAAATGTATAACAAACAGTTTTGCGGGTTCAACTGAGCCACTCAATAAAGACAAGATTAATTAAAGGTGGAAAGGGACTGCATATATTGATACTTCCTGAGTTCCTTAGTTTGGACATTGTTGTCTTATTTAATACACACACACACACCAACTGGGTAAGACCTCCATTTTTAATAAAGTAAGATGTTGGTGTATCTTTGGCTATGTATATTTTCACAAAAAAAAAAAAAAAAAAGGTCGAGAAGGGAGAGGGTTGACATGTCATGAGGTTGTTAACCAATATCATAAAATATGTGTACTGACTGTTTAATGAGAAACTGTTTGTTCTGTAAACCTTCGCCTGAAGTACAATTAAAAAAAAAAAAAGTACGCTGGAAAAAAAAAAAAAGATGCATACCCAGAGAGGTTAAGGAATATCCCTACACAACTGTGAAAAGATTGATCTAGAAAACAAGTACAAGTCAGGCTGACTCCAAAATCCATGATTTAGGGGGTAGGGGGTAGGGGACTAAACGAATGGCATCTTAAGGGGTGTTAAAGATTATTTCCAAATGATTTTTGTTGCCAGACCTCTCCTGGAACCGTCCCAATTAAAACACAGTAAAACCTACAAAAGGTGGAACCTGTGTAAGGCGGAAATCTGTCAGAGAAGGAAAGCTCAAATATTTTCTGCTAACAGAGGGTGACAGAAAATTATAAGCTGGATCCTGTCAAAGGCGGAAAAATTGTAAAAACCTGGAAAAACAAGGCAGTCCTGTAGAGTTCCGGTTTTCACAGGTTTCACTGTACTTGAGTCCAATCTACTCACAGTTATAATGTCCTCTTTGCAGCAGCTTAATGAAAAGTGTCATGTGTGTCTAGAATCTACCCCCAGCCTCCCAACCAGCCCTGAAAACCACAGCTTTGTGCATTGCCATGGCATCAATGGCATAGAAGGCTGACATATTTTAAGAACAGAGGTCCCCACATCAGGCTGACAGTTGCCTTTAGCAGGCACATAACTCAATCAGCTCCTCAGCCTCATGCACTGGCAGCCCTGGGGCCAACTGCAGATGACCTGGAAAAAGCCACTCCTCCAGTTAGGAGAAGAGACGAGGCTCCATGGATGATTGCTTAGCTCCTCACCAGACGTCTGATGAATATGTCACCCAGACGAAGACGGCATCTACAATTCACTTAATGTGGCTTCCACCTTCGTAATCTCATGTAATCAGATTTTACATCTACAATGTTAACAAAATGCCAACTACCATAAAGGGAATAAAGTGAAGTAATGCTGTTTTTAATTCAAAAGCCTTGCTACACATCTGTGCTTTACAGCTCTTTGTCTAAAATTAATTGACTCCTTAGTTAATTTCCTGCACTAACATAGTACATAAATTAAATTAGAATCTCAATCATTAAGCAGTAATGACATCAGAGTTATGGATTTAGCCATTTCACTGACTCATAACAGGTATTTTCCTTGGGAAATATCAGTAGATTAAACTATGACTAAGACATAGTTAATGACAATTAATGCTTAAGGTCAGAGACCAAATCACTTTTAGCCCCATTATGAGCATTTCCTGGCTACTAGCTTGATTCTGACCTTGTTAATATAGATGTCAGAGGGCACAAGGGTACACCAAGTCTATTGAAGACATAGCTCTTCATGCCTAAATGGACCATCACAGTTCAACAGATGAAAAGCAATAGGCTGCATATTCTGATGACTCCTGCTAGTACTTTTTACAAGAGAAGCTGACAGAGTTTTCTTTTACGTCAGTTTTGTTTTAATCAAATCATTGATGTAAACTATCTGAGATGGAGCTGAGAGAGAAGAGATAGCATAAGAGTAAGTTTTCAGTGGTCACACATGCTTACAATGGGATAAAATGGCCTTTAACTTAACAGAACAATTCAAAGACATGCCAGGATGCAATAATGTCAGGGTTACATAGACGAAAAATAAGGCATTAAGTTAGGCAACATGTCTTGGACAAGAAAAGGGAGCCAAAGAGCAGTTATAGTGAGGGCCCAGAATGATGAGAGTGTGCAGGCTGAGTAGGGGTGCAGCAGGAGAAAACTGGAAATAGGAGGACAGGATCTCACAGAAAAATGAGAACACAATTTTCTTCCTAAATGAACTTGATGAGCTGACTCTCTCAATAATCTCAAAGAAAATCATGAATAACTATCATTTATGTAGCTCTTTGCAATAGAAAACACACACATACACACTCCTTACTGTGAAGTAAGTATAATTATCATTCCCATTTAACAGATGATGAGCCTGATTAACAGAGGCTTGCAGGGGGGAGGGGGAAACGGGGATTATAGGGTGGCATTTGCACCCCCCAGGCACAAGTCCAAGGGGGCACCAAGGTGGCCTACAAATCATCATCACTCCCCTCCCAGTCGACAAGGGTGGGGGGCACAAATTTAGAGATTGACCTTGGGAACTCTTTACCCTCCCTAAACCTCTGCAATTAATGGTGGTTAATTCATTTGTCCAGTGTCACCCAGCTAGTAAGAATTAGAATTGGGATTTGAACCCTGGGATTCTGAAATCAAATACCATGTGTTTTCCATTATAGCACGTTACTCTTAATTAGAAAATTTTTTGTGTGGCAAAGACAAAATAACTGCTTCTGTCTGTTTTTTTTTGGTCCTCTCCCTTGCTAAGAGGTAAGGATTCTTTGGCTAGGCCAGCTCCAAGGCTCTTTACAGTGCTGGAAATGGGGGAAAAGAAAGGAGATCTTAAGATTCACCAGGGTTAGGGTGATCTGCATCATAAAGAGCCTACAGAGAGGGAAAGGGAAGGAGACTGAGGAGCTATAGTAGTATAGAGTAGGAATAAATGCGAGGGCAATGGAGAATTTTTTCTCTTAGAAGCGTGCCAGGACTATAAGAAAGCTTGGAATTAAAAGAGGCATTTCGAGGAATACTAAGAGGTTGTGCTGAACAGTAATGTACTAAACTGATTTTTTTAATGTTGTTGCTGCTATAGTTTGGGACACATACCTGTATATATATGTTTGTATAAGTATAAACTAAAAAAACCCCATTGCCATCGAGTACAGTCTGACTCATAGCAACCCTACAGCACAGGGTGGAACTACCCTTTAGTGTTTTCTAGGCTGCAATCTTTATGGGAATAGATTGCCAGATTTTTCTCCTGCAGAGTGTTTGAATCGCCAGCCTTTCGGTTAGCAGCTGAGCGCTTAACTATTCTGCCATTAGGGCTCCTGCATTTTATATATATATATATAAAATGATATGTGTGTGTGTATATATTCCCCCCCACCCCTCGCTGGACTACTGTTACTTCGACTTCGTGCTAAGATTGGACCACATAGACTCCAAGTTTAAGTGGGTTTCATCTGTGTAACAATGCTCACAATTTTTTTTTTCTTTCATTCTGGTAGTGATGATAAAATGTCAAAAACAATACTGGACAGTTTTACTTAATACATAGATTTAAAAAAATAAATTATACAAATATAAAGTGAACCAAGCTCTCTAGTCTCCTCTCCCCTAACACAGTCTATGCTTGGCCAAAATGGACTACTTTTGGTTCCTTGAAAGCACTCCGGACTTTTCCTGGCTTATTATCTTTGCTCCACTACTTCTTCAGCTGGTGTATTCTTTTCCCATTGCTGCCTGTCTAAATCCTTCCCATCCTTCAAAGTATAACTTCATGCCAGCTCTTCCCCAAAACCTTCACTGCAAATAGGCAGCCATCACTCCCTCTTTCATAGTCCTTAGACCCCTCCAAATCCCTTAAGGTGTATATTACAGTTTATTTTATATTAAATTAGCCTACATACATATTAGTTTTAATTCCTCTACTAGCTCACAAACTCCCTGAGGTGAATCACCCTATGTACATTTTGATCCTCTCATCACTGAATGCCTTGCATATAGTAATTGATCAATATACATTTGCTGGATAAAAGTAGAAATATTTATTAAAATATCCATTATATGTGTTGATGTACATGTACATTTATAAATTCATCCCTATTATACTTTTAGGTTATCAGAAGTGCAGTAAATTCTACATTACAAGCAACCCTTTGTCAGATCTTTATCAAAGCAGAAATAAAACACCCAATTCTGTTAACAGAGGACTCACGAGCCTTTATCATAATCCTTCAGTCTCTATTTGTGGTCACTGAACTGCATTCCTTCCTTTAAACTGAATAATAGAGACAGTGAGTTAGTTTAAAAAGCTGAAAATACAGCAGTATAATAGAACCTTCTTCAAGATGGCTAGACTTTTGCAAAGCCCAGCAGTGTCCCTGAGTAGATGTCTCCTTTTCTCTGTAGAGGCCAGGAGTTGAGATAAAGGAACATATTTTAAATAGTTACAAATAAATAGTAACTGCTAAAATATTGTAATAAAACATAGGGTAATGGGAAATCTGACCCAAAGAATTAATCCCAATGATACAAGAACTGTACTTGAAACATCATTTACCAAATTCAAAATGAGCATGACTTTGGGGTAAAATTCCAAATTGTGGCTAAATCATTCCCTCTTTCTTTTCAGAAAGAAAGGCATTGTATATCAAGGAAGATATCTGGAAATCCTACCATCTATTCTGTTTGGAATTCCCAAGTTTTCAAGAATAAGTGTACTGAGCAGAGTACTGAGAGATGATCCAGGGTGCAACAGATGTATAAAGTGGGGAAGGACACTCAGACAGTGAATACAATGTACAAAACCACCCGCTGTTCATTTAATTATTCAACAAATTTTATAGAATGCCTATTATATGCCAAACCAAACGAAATCCACTACTGTCGAGTCTATTCCAGCTCATAGAGACCCCATAGGGTTTCCAAGGCTGTAAATCTCTATGGAAGCAAACTGCCATGTCTTTCTCCCACAGAGCCGCTGGTGGTTTCGAACCACTGACCTTTCAGTTAACAGTTGAGTGCTTTAACAACTGCACTACCAGAGCTCCTTTATTATGTGCCAGGTGCTGTTTATTGATTCAGTAGTGAGTAAAACAAGTAAAACTAGTGGGCCTCATAGGGTTTGCATTCTAGTGAGGGAAGGCAGATAATATACTAATTAATAATTAAAGCGTACACTCTGCAACATGGTAATTAGTGCTCTGTAGAAAAATAAAGTGGGAAAGGAAATAACCAAGGGGAGAGGGGCTTTAGGTGTTCAATTTCAGACAGAGTGGTCAGGCACAGCCTCACTGAGAAGATGCTATTTGACTAATGGACAGAAGGAGGGCAGGAATTGAGCTACACGGTCACCTAGGAGAGGGGCATTCCAGGCAGGAGAAATAATATGTGTCAAGACTGAGAGGAAGCAGGCTTGGCATCTTTGAGAAATAGCAACCTAGGCAATATGGGTAGACTGGTGTAAATGTTGTTGTTAGGTGCTGTCGAGTCACTTCCGACTCATAGCACCCCTATATAAAGCAGAACGAAACACTGCCTGCTCCTACACCACCCTCACAATCACTGCTGTTTGAGCCCGTTGTTGCAGCCACTGTGTCAATCCATCTCATTGAAGATCTTCTTCTTTTTCGCTGATCCTCTACTTTACCAAGCATGATATCCTTCTTCAGGGACTGGTTCTTTTTAATAACGTGTCCAAAGTATGTGAGAGGAAGTCTCACCACTCTCGCTTCTAAGGAGCATTTATTTACTGGTGTAAGACTGGAGCAGACCAAATGTGAAACAGTGTGGTGTAATGAGGCAAATTTAATATTGCTGAAGTATAAAATGGAAAGAAGAGCCAGAAGACAAGGATGAAGAAGTCGACAGGAAACATATCGTGAAAGGCCTGTATTCTGTGGTAAGGAGCTTCTTGGTAATGGAGGGTCATTGAAAGGATGTTAGCACTACTGAATTGAGAGCACTCACTCTGGTAGGGGAAGGAAGGGCATGACATAAGGTAGGATACCTGTTGGCTATTACTATAATAGGCCAGGTGGAAACAGTGAGAGAACAAAGACTTGAAAGATTTTAGGAAGTTATATAAAACCTGATGATCGATGAGCTCGATATACCTAGGGGGAAAACTTATTATCAGTCTCTTTGCAGCAGGCATCTGTTCTGTATCTGTTTCTGTATCCCTTGCATGTAGTATGTACACAATTAGTGAATAAGGAATTTGGCAATTGAGCCTCCCTGTCATGGATTGAATTATGTCCCCCAAAAATATGTGTATCAATTTGACTGGGCCATGATTCCCGGTATTGTGTGATTTTCCCATGTGTGGTAAATCCTGCCTCTGTGATGTTAATAAGGGAGAATGGGCAGCAGTTGTGTTAGTGAGGTAGGATTCAATTTACAAGACTGGATTGTAGCCTGAGACAATGTCTTGAGATATAAAAGAGAGAAGTGAGCAGTGAGACAGGGGGATATCATACCATCAAGAAAGCAGTGCTGGGAGCAGAGGGCGTCCTTTGGACCGGGGTCCCTGCGCAGAGAAGCTCCTAGTGGGGGAAAACACTGAAGAGAAGAAGGCCGACAGAGAGAAAAAGCCTTCCCCTGGAGGTGACGCCCTGAATTTGGACTTTTAGCCTATTCTGACTGTGAGGAAATAAACTTCTCTTTGTTAAAACCATCCACTTTGTGGTATTTCTGTTATAGCAGCACTACATGACTAAGACAGAATTTGGTACCGAAAGAGTGGGGTGCTGCTCTAACAGATACCTAAAATGTGGAAGTGGTTTTGAAACTGAATGGATAGACGAGTGGCAGTGGCAGAGGGCCAGCAGCAGCCGAGAACCTGCATCAGTAGAGAAGTGGCAACAGCAGGGAACCAGCAGCAGCAGAACCAGGAGACCAGTGCGAGGCGGTGCTGGAGCCAACCCAGGGAGGGAGAGAGCTGAGTGCCTGTGCACACGAGGCTTTCTGGTGGAGTGGGGTACCTCCGGGCACTTATTGGTGGAGCTACTGAGCCTTGGAACACTTGCCCCAGCAGGGCAGATGCGGGCGTGAGACCCGAGGGCTGAGAGGCCACAGGAAGCAGAAGATGAAAAGACAAGGGACACAAGAAGCTGAGCTGCCTCAGTCTCAAAAGGTAAGGCCATGACCTCTGGGGTTTCAAAGGGTGGAGACATGGCCTCTGGTGTTTCTAAGGGTGGAGTTGTCACTCCGATGGACTAGGAGAATGGTGCGCCTAAAGCCAAGGGAGCAGAGTTGCTGTCCCAGTGGGCCTGGAAGGAGGAGCTGAAGCCCAGGGCCGGCGAGGAGCCTCCACTCAAAATCCAGAGACTGTGGCCGATACCTAGAGTCTGGACGGCAGGGCTACCATATAAATTGTCTTAGAGAACAGATGATTATTTTCAAAGCCTTGAAGGCTAATGTAATGTGTTCTGCTGCCTTTCTTGGTGCCTGTTATCACTTCTTTTCCTCTAGTTTCTCCCATTTGTAATGGAAATGTCTAGCTTGTGCCTGTTCTGCCATTGTACCTTTGGAAGCAGATAACTTGTATTCTAGATTTCATAGATGAAGAGGAATTTTTGGATTTTGGACTTAGAGTTAAGACTTTGCTATGATATAATGGGGTAAATATGTTTTCCATGTTGCAAGGATGTGATTTTTGGGGGGCCAAAGGATGGAATGTCATGGATTGAATTATGTCCCCCCAAAAATGTGTGTGTCAATTTGGCTGGGCCAGGATTTCTGGTACTGTGTGATTTTTCCATGTGTCATAAATCCTGCCTCTATGATATTAATGAGGAAGCATGGGCAGCAGTTGTGTTAGTGAGGCAGGACTCAATTTACAAGACTGGACTGTGGCCTGAGACAATCTCTTGAGATATAAAAGAGAGAAGTGAGCAGTGAGCCAGGGGGACCTCATACCATCAAGAAAACAGTGCTGGGAGCAGAGCGTGTCCTCTGGACCAGGGTCGCTATGCAGAGAATCTCCCAGTCCGGGGGGAACACCGAAGAAAAGAAGGCCAACAGAGAGAAAGAGCCTTCGCCTGGAGCTGAAGCCCTGAATTTGGACTTGTAGCCTACTTTGACTGAGAGGAAATAAACTTCTCTTCGTTAAAACCATCCACTTGTGATATTTCTATTATAGCAGCACTAGATAACTAAGACACTCCCCATCCCTCACAGCTGAAAACATTGTAATCTTAGTGATTAAGCTATTGGTGTTTTCAAACAGAAACAATCTCTCCAGCAATTCTTACGTAGAGGACTCATAGGTCTTCATCATAACCTTTCAGTGTATATTTATAACCACTGAATTGCATTTCTTGCATTCCTTGCTTTGGAAATGATTTCTTAAATCATTTCCAAAGGGGTTGTTTCTACTAATGCAAAAAGATCCTATTATAACATGTGACCTATAACAAAGTCCTATAGTGGGGATTTCAAGGCCATTACTGTCACAAGGCTCTAATGGAGTAATTCTCAAACCTAGCTGCACATGTAAGAGCCACCTGGTCAGTTTTAAAAGATACTGTCACCCAGGGGTGAGGACAAGATGGTGGAGTAGTCAGACACTTCCTGAGGTCCATCTTACAACAAAGACCCAAAAAAACAAGTGAATCGATTATATATGACAATCTAGGAGCCCAGAACATCAAAGACAAAGTTGAGGAATTGGACTGAACGGCAGGGGGAGGGAGAAATGGTTCAGAAGCAGTGAGGAGTTGGCCAGACCTGAGCTGGCCAGCGCTGGCACCCTGCAGGCTGGATCGGCTAGTGCATGAGGGGTGAGGCAAGCAGTGGCGCTTGGGACTAATTTTCCACATCAGGAGAGACCAAGAGGCAGAGAGTCTGCCCAAGCCTCCAGAACCAGCAAGAAATGGTGCTCAATTGGCAAAAGATAAGTACAAGCATCTAACCTACCACGTGGATCCAAAAAAAAAAAAAAAAAAACCCCTTTGGGAAGTACCTCTCTCCCATTTACCTGCCCCCTCCCTACTCTGCTCCAGGTCCCAGTCTGGCTTCAGTGATTGCTGTGCCCCCTGGGCCGGAAGTAGGACCCATCGCTTGCCCTGAGCCGTTCTCTCAGCTTTGAAAAGAGAACATATTAACAGGAAAAAATAATCTTCCAGCTCCCCTAAGCTGAGAACTCAAGGAAGGCACAGCCCCTTTGCGTAGGCACAGGCATAAGGGGTCCACAGACTTTGAATGCCTTTCACCCTTGCATAGACCTGTGTGGGCCTATTTCAACAGCATAGGCCCTCATTAGCATATTACTACAGGGCATATACTTGAAACCTATATTCAACTGCATCAGCTATAAGGGGGAGTGGCAGATTCATGACATTTGACACTACCCTGCCCACCTCACCTACCCACATCCAGGGCCTGAGGACTGGTGGTTCCACCCATGCCACCAAGCCACCTGCGGCAGGGGTCCAAGAATAAGTGGTGTCTCCTAGTCCTTACAGCCAACAGCATTGGGTGCCCACAGTCCGGCTGCAAAACTCACCTACCTACACAATCTAGGGAAGAGGGACCCACCTTCCACCCAAACACTCAGGGGCAGCAGTCAGCCCTCTGCCTTGATCAGCGCATGACCCCCTTTGCAGCTAGATACCTGTGCCTACTCCATTCCTGCCTGTCTAGGACTGTAGGTGAGAGCCTGCATCACATACTCAGTGACCAACGAACTGGAAACCTGAGCTGAATCCACACAAGAAAAGTAAACAGAATCCTGGACTCACATACCTACTACCAGTTCTAGCCACCTGGAGACAGGATATGAGAGCTTCAAAGATGCCAATAATCAAACTAGCTCACATGACCAGCCTATTTGGGCATATCAAAACAAAACAAGAAGCTAGGACACAGTAAGCAAACATAAATAAATATAATAACTTATTGATGGCTAGGAGACAACAGTCAGTATCAAATCACGTAAACAAGCAGACCATTATGGCTTCAGAAAGCCACAAAAACAAAGAATCAAGAGACCTTCAGATGGAAGAGAACTTGGAATTACTGGAGGTAGAATTCAAAACATTAATATACAGAACTCTTCAAGAGATGAGGAAGGAGATAAATCAAAACACAGAACAAGCCAAGGAACATGCAGACAAAGCAATAGAGGAAACTTAAGAAGGTTATAAAGAGCATAACGACAAATTTAACAGGTTGCAAGAATCCATAGAGAGACAGCAAACAAATCCAAGAGATTAACAACAAAATTTCAGAATTAGACAACTCAAGAGAAAGTCATAGGAGCAGAATTGAGGCAATAGAAGTTAGAATTAGTAAGATTGAAGATAAACCGCTTGACACCAATTTATTTGAGTAAAAATCAGATAAAAGAATTTAAAAAAACGAAGAAAACCTAAGAATTATGTGGGACTCTATCAAGAGGAATAACCTTTAAGTGATTGGAGCACCAGAACAGGGGGGATAATAGAAAATACAGAGAATTGTTGAAGATTTGTTGGCATAAAACTTCCCTGATATAATGAAAGATAAGAAGACATCTATCCAAGAAGCTCATCGAACTCCACACAAGGTAAATCCCAAAAGAAAGTCACCAAGACTTATTATTATCAAACTTACCAAAACCAAAGATAAAGAGAGAATTTTAAGAGTGGCTAGGGATAAACAAAAAGTCATCTACAAAGGAGAGTCAATAAGAATAAGCTCAGACTACTCAGCAGATGGAGGCAAGAAGGCAATGGGATGACATTCATAAAACCTTGAAGGAAAAAAATTGGCAGCCAAGAATTCTCTCTCTCTAATATGATGGTGAAATTAGGACATTTCCAGATAAACAGAAGTTCAGGGAATTTGCAAAAACCAAACCAAAATTACAAGAAATACTAAAGGGAGTCCTCCAGTTAGAAAATCAATAACATCAGATAACAAGCCAAGACTAGAACACAGGACACAGCAACCAGATATCAACACAGATAGGGAAGTCACAAAAATAAATCACAGTTAAAACATAAAAAACAGGGAAACAGAGATGTCAATTACTAAAAGATGACAATGTTAAAACAAAAAAGAGGGACTAAATAATGTAGTTATAGATCTTTCATATGAAGAGGAAAACAAGGCAATATAAAGAAATAAAAGATTGGTTTAAACTTGGAAAAATAGGAGTAAATATTAAGGTAACCACAAAGGAAACTAACAATCCTACACATCAAAATAAAACACAAGAAAAATATAATGACTTAGCAAATACAAAATCAACAACAACGAAAACGAAGAAAATAAAATACATAAAGAAAAACAACTCAGCACAGAAAATGAAGTGGAAAAATGAAACTGTCAACAATACACACACAAAAGAAAGACATCAAAATAACAGCACTAAACTCATACCTATCAATAATTACACTGAATGTAAATGGACTAAACGCACCAATAAAGAGACAGAGAGTGGCAGAATGGATAAAAAAAAAAATGGTCTGTCTATATGCTGCCTACAAAAGACATGTCTTAGACTTAAAGACACAAACTGAAACTCAAAGGAAGGAAAAACATATATCAAGCAAACAACAATCAAAAAGAGGAGGAGTGAAAATGTTAATCTCTGAAAAAATTGACTTTCAAGCAAAATCCACCACAAAGGATAAGGAAAGATGCTATATAATGATTAAAGGGTCAATACACTAGGAGGACATAGCGATAATAAATATTTACACACCAAACAACAGGGCTCCAAAATACATAAAACAAACTCTAACAGCACTGAAAAGAGAAATAGACAGCTCCACAGTAATAGTAGGGGACTTCAACACACCACTTTGGGTAAAGGACATAACATACAGAAAGAAGCTCAATAAAAACACAGAAGATCCAAATACCACAGTCAACTAACTTGATCTCTTAGACATATACAGCACATTACACCCAATAGCAGCCAAGAATACTTTCTTTTCCAGCGTTCATGGAACATTCTCCAGAATAGACCACATATTAGGCCACAAAGAAAGCCTTAACAGAATTCAAAACATCGAATATTACAAAGCATCTATTCTATAAAGCCATAAAAGTAGAAATCAATAACAGAAAAAGCAAGGAAAAAAAATCAGGTACATGGAAACTGAACAACGCCTTGCTCAAAAGGTACTAGGTTATAGAAGAAATTGAAGACAGAATAAAGAAATTCACAGAATCAAATGAGAATGAAAACACATCCTACCAGAACCTTTGGGACACAGCAAAAGCAGCGCTCAAGGGTCAATTTATAGCAATAGATGCACACATCCACATAGAAGAATGGCCCAAAATCAATACAGTAATCCTACAACTCAAACAAGTATAAAGAGAGCAGCAAAAGAAGCCCCCTGACACAGAAGAAAGGAAATAATAAGAATTAGAGCAGAATTAAATGAAACAGAGAATAGAAAAACAATTGAAAGAGTTAACAAGACTAAAAGTCGATTCTTTGAAAAGATCAACAAAATCAATAAACCATTGGCCAAACTGACAAAAGAAAAACACAAGAGGAAGCAAATAACCTGAATAAGAAATGAGATGGGTGATATCACAACAGACCCAACTGAAATTAAAAGAATCATAACAGAATACTGTGTAAAACTTTACTCCAACAAATTTGAAAATCTAGAGGAAATTAACAAATTTCTAAAAACACACTACTTACCTAAACTAACACAAACAGAGGTAGAACAACTAAATAAACCCATAAGAAAAGAAGATATTGAAAAGGTAATTTAAAAACTCCCAACAAAAAAAAAGCTCTGGCCCTGACAGCTTCACTGGAGAATTCTACCAACTTTCAGAGAAGAGTTAATGCCATGACTACTAAAGGTATTTCATAGCATAGAAAATGATGGAATGCTCTCAAACTCATTCTATGAAGCCAGCATAACCCTGATACCAAAACCAGGTAAAGACACCACAAAAAAAGAAAATTACAGACCAATATCCCTCATGAACATAGATGCAAAAATCCTTAACAAAATTCTAGCCAATAGAATTCAACAACATATCAAAAAAATAGTTCTCCATGACCCAGTGGGATTCATACCAGATATGCAGGGGTGGTTCAACACTGAAAAAATAATCAATGTAATCCATCACAAATATAAAACAAAAGACAAGAACCACATGATTTTATCAATTGGTGCAGAAAAGGCATTTGATAAAGTCCAACACCCATTCTTGATATAAGCTCTCAGCAAAATAGGAATAGAAGGGACACTCCTCAACATAATAAAGGGCATTTATACAAAGCCAACAACCAACATCATCCTAAATGGAGAGAGTCTGAATACATTCCCCATGAGAACAGGAACCAGACAAGGATGTCCTTCCTTTATCACCACGTTGATTCAACATTGTGCTGGAGGTCCTAGCCAGAGAAATTAGGCTAGAAAAAGAAATAAAAGGGATCCAAAGTGGTAAGGAAGAAGTAAAAGTATCCCTATCTGCAGGTGAAATGATCTTATACACAGAAAACCCCAAAAAATCTACAAGAAAACTACTGGAACTAATGGAAGATTTCAGCAAAGTATCAGGATACAAAACAAACACAAAAATCAGTTGGATCCCTCTACACCAACAAAGAGAACTTCGAAGAGGAAATCACCAAATCAATACCATTTAAAATAGTCCCCAAGAATAAAATACTTAGGAATAAATCTAACCAGAGACATAAAAGACCTATACAATGAAAACTACAAGACACTATTGCAAGAAACCAAGAGATCTACGTAAGTGGAGAAACATACCTTGCTCATGGATAGGAAGACTCAACATTGTGAAAATATCAGTTCTACCCAAAGCAGTGTACAGATACAATGTAATCCCAATCCCAATTCCAACTTTTTTTTATTGTTGTAATTTAAGTGAAAGTTTACAATTCAAGTTAGTCTCTCATACAAAAATTAATACATACAGTTATGCGACCCTAATTGCTCTCCCTACACTGTGACAGCACACTCTTCCTTTCCACCCCTGATTTCCCGTGTCCACTCAACTAGCTCCTGACCCTCTCCACACTCCCATCTCACCTCTGGACAGGAGCCACCCATTTAGTCTCATGTATCTACTTGAGCCAAGAAGCACACTCCTCATGAGAATCACTTTATGTCCCACAGTCTATTCTAATCTTTATCTGAAGAGTTGGCCTCGTGTATGGTTCCAGTTCTAGGTTGACGGAGAGTCCAGGTGCCATGCTTTCTCAGGTTCCTCCAGTCTCGGACCATTAAGTCTCGTCTTTTTACTAGAATTTGAGTTCTGCACTCCACTTTCCTCTTGCTCCATCAGGGACTGTCTGTTGTGTTCCCTGTCACGGTGGTCATTGGTGGTAGCCGGGCATCATCTAGTTCTCCTGGTCTCAGGCTGATGCAGTCTCTGGTTTAGGTGGCTCTTTCTGTCTCTTGGGCTAATACTTTTCCTGTGACTTTTGTATACTTCAATCTCCTTTGTTCCAGATCAGTTGGGACAAACTGATGCATCTTACATGGCTGCTCACTAGCTTTTAAGACCCCAGACGCCGCTCACCAAAGTAGGATGCAGAACATATTCTTAATCAACTTTGTTATGCCAGTTGACCTACATGTCCCCTGAAAGTATGGTCCCCAGATCCCCACTCCTGCTACTCTGTCCCTCAAAGTGTTCGGCTGTATTCAGGAAACTTCTTAGCTTTGGTTTAGTCCAGTTGTGCTGACTTCCCCTGTAGTGTGTGCTGTCCTTACCTTCACCAAAGATAATTCTTGAAATGACATTTTTTAATGAGATGGAAAAACAAATCACCAACTTCATATGGAAAAGGGAGAGGCCCCAGCTAAGTAAAGCATTACTGAAGAAGAACAAAGTGGGAGGCCTCACACTACCTGATTTTAGAACCTATTATACGTCTAAGGTGGTCAAAACAGCCTGGTACTGGTACAACCACAGATATGTAGACCAACAGAACAGAATTGGGAATCCAGACATAAATTCATCTACCTAGGAGCAGCTGATATTTGACAAAGGCCCAAAGTCTGTTAACTGGGGAAAAAATAGTCTCTTTAACAAACGGTGCTGGCATAAAACTGGATATCCATCTGCAAAAAATTGAAACAAGACCTATACCTCACACCATACACAAAAACTAACTCAAAGACCTAAATATAAAATCCAGAATGATAAAGATCATGAAAGAAAAAATAGGGACAACACTAGAAGCCCTAATACATGGCATAAACAGAATACAAAACATAACTAACAATGCATAGACACCAGAAGAGAAACTAGATAACTGGAAGCTCCTAAAATTCAAACGCTTCTGCTCATCAAAAGACTTCACAAAAAGAGTAAAAAGACAACCAACAGACTGGGAAAAAATTTTTGGCTACGACATATCTGATCAGGGTCTAATATCTAAAATCTAGAAGCTACTGCAAAACTTCAACCTCAGAAAAACAAATAACCCAATTAAAAAATGGGCAAAGGATATGATCAGGCAGTTCACCAAAGAAGCCATTCAGGCATGAGGAAATGCTCACAATCATTAGCTATTAGAGAAATGTATATCAAAACTACAATGAGATACCATCTCACCCCAACAAGGCTAGTGTTAATCAAAAAAACTCAAATTAATAAAGGTTGGAGAGGTTGTGGAGAGACTGGAACACTTATACACTGCTGGAGGGAATGTAAATGGTACAATCACTTTGGAAATTGATGTTGTACTTCCTTAAAAAGCTAGAAATAGAAGAACCATATGATCCCACAATCCCACTCCTTGGAATATAACCTAGACAAATGAGAGCCGTCACACGAATAGATATATGCACACCCGTGTTCATTGCAGCACTGTTCATAATAGCAAAAAGATGGAAACAACCTAGGTGTCCATCAGTGGGCAAATGGATAAACAAATTATAGTATATTCACAAAATGGAATACTACGCAATAATTAAGGACAACAATGAATCTGTAAAACATCTCCTAACATGGATGAATCTGGAAGGCATTATGCTGAGTGAAATTAGTCAGTCGCAAAAGGACAAATATTGTATAAGGCCAATATTATACGAACTCAAGAAAAGGTTTAAACCCAGAAAACATTCTTCGATGGTTACTAGGGAGGAGAGGGTTATTCACTAACTAGCTAGCAGACAAGAATTATCTTAGGTGAAGGGAAGGACAACACACAATACAGGGGAAGTCAACACAACTGGACTAAACCAAAAGCTAGGAAGGTTCCTGAACACAAACCCTTCGAGGGACAGAGTAGCAGGGGCAGAGGTCTGGGGACCATGGTTTCAGGGGACGTCTAGGTGAACTGGCATAACAAAGTTTATTAAGAAAATGTTCTGCATCCTACTTTGGTGAGAGGCATCTGGGGTCTTAAAAGCTTGCAAGCGGCCATCTAAGATGCATCAATGGGTCCCAACCCATCTGGAGCAAAGGAGAATGAAGAACACCAAAGACACAAGGAAAATATTAGACCAAGAGACAAAAAGGACCACATAAACCAGAGACTCTATCAGCCTGAGACCATAAGTACTAGATGGTGCCCAGCTACCACCAATGACTGCCCTAACAGGGAACACAACAGACAGTCCCTGATGGAGCAGGAGAAAAGAGGAGTGCAGTAAAAAGACCAGACTTAATGGTCTGACTGAGACTGGAAGAACTCTGGAAGCCATGGCCCCCAGACTCTCTGTTAACCCAGAACTAAAACCATTCCCAAAGCCAACTCTTCAAAGAACAGACATAAAATGATACTTGTAAAGAGTGTGCTTCTTAGCTCAAGTAGATGCATGAGATTAAATGGGCAGCTCCTATCCAGAGGTGAGATGAGAAGGCAGAAGGGATAGGAGCAGGTTGAATGGACACTGGAAATCCAGGGTGGAAAGGGAAGAGTGTGTGGTCACATTACAGGGATAGCAACTAGCATCACATAACAATGTATGTACAAATTTTTGTATAAGAAACGAACTTGAGCTGTAAACTTTCACTAAAGCACACACAAACACAAAAAAATTACTGTCACTGAAGCTTCACACCAAATGGTTCAGAATTACTTGATGTGTGGTGGAGCCAGGGATCTTTTTTTGCTTTCACTTTATTTTTTTAAGTGTCCTGGTGAAACATTACTAAAAATCAGTTCTTTCAAAATTTTCAGAAATAAAGTATACCAGGATATAAAAACAATAATTGTCATCTTTCATTTAATTCTGAGGTAAATTACTGTGTCAACTTGTGTAAAAACCATAATGACTCCTAACAAAATATTTCGGATTTTTTTTTTTAAAGTACATATAGGCTGATTTCAGAATTCACTAAGTGTCCTAACAATCACAAGTTCTATCCACATAGACTTTGAACATGCTTTTCATTACCTCTGGTGGATATGTCATTTTCATTTCAGCTCTACTATTAGTTTTACATTTTATTCTTTTCCATTTTTATCTCAGCAGTAGAAAAAGGATCTTGCTCAGGACCACTGGACATACAGCTCCCGCCTTCTACTATCTATCTTGTGTCTTTATGGCCCTTCTCTTTTCCCAAGTAAGCCTAAGTTGGAAACAAAATTCTGTCTTACCTTCCACAGAAGTCCACTTGAAGACTTCCTTTCCTTTTGAGAGCTCCTTGGAAGCTTTAGAGCAGGGGTAACACTTCCCTAAGGCAAGTTCTCTTTTTCCATTACAACATTCAGTATAGGTCTCCAAGAACTTTCATTAAGGGAAAAGTTGGTACTTTTTCCAAATTACAAGAACAACAAAAAATAAATTAATTAATTAATGTGAGCCATTCCACATCTGATTAACTCTGCAAATGGCTTCCTGTGCTTTTCCAGATGGGCATCATGCATCCTAATTTAGAGACATTTTCTTTGCACAAGCAATCCATTCTTTCATGTGTTTATTTTATAAGAATTTATTACCTGCCATTGTGTGCATGGTAGGGGTTGCTAAAAGTAAGAGATACCCATTGCTGTTGAGTCAATTCCAACTCATAGTTACCCTACAAGACAGGGTAGAACTGCCCCATAGGGTTTCCACAGAGCGGCTGGTGGATTCGAACTGCCGATCTTTTGGTTAGCAACCATACACTTAATCACTGTGCCACCAGGACTCCTATTTAGAGAGCTGTTTGTTGTATGGAGACTAAATCCATCTACAAAGTGACCTACATAAACTGGAAATCTTAAGAGCCTTCAGATATATGGCTCTTCTTTAGGTGTTTTGATCACTTCCACTGTGGCATAAGGCAGCAGAAAAGATGATGCAAAGGCTCATTAGCTGATTGTCAAAGCAAAGCATTCCTAGCTTCAGCCATTTGGAAATCAAGCAGGGGAACTGGGAAGATTGCCCAGCAAGCTCCAAGATGTTTCTATCATAATGAGACCATGAAACAGATTTAAATATTACAAATTTAGTTCTAGTCTTCATTTCTGAGTCTCCTACTGACCATGGACATTGAGAGAATTGATCTTATGTGTGACTTAGTAGGGTGAAGTCCTGTTATTTGTCAGGCAACTGAATGAAGTTTCCTAAGTACTAACATGCTAGGACAAGAGTTGAGTTACTAGAGGCTACTCTCTCTGAACACTGAAAGCATGAACAGTGCAGCCACCAACAGGGACAGCAGGAAGGTGCTGTCTCATTCCTTCAGTGAGTTCAGTGAATTCTTGCCCAGTGTCACGACATCCTCTCTGGGCTTCACTTTCTTCAGGTCCAGTATGTTAGACTATGGATTTCTAAGGTACAGGCAAGGCTTATGATTTCCTTTCTATGATGCTTTGAATGTGTTTTGATTCCAGAAGGAAGGCAGATTACCTTTTATATAACGATTAGAAGATAGCCACATAAGTTGAGATACACTTCAGTACTTTAAAAATACAATGATGTATAGAGGTATGGATACAGAATCTGAAAAAATTTAAATACTGAATAAGAACTCTGGTTAAGGAAAACCAAACCCTTATAAATATCATTTGCTCCAAGAAAGATATACTGTGTATCTTGAGCAAATTTGGATTCAAGACTGTTTTAGATAGCCATCTTTATTTTCATTAAAATATAGTCGATACTTTATTGGCACATTTGAAGTTTAAAGTGATGTTTAATTTAGAAAACATGCAGATATATTAACAGGGGCAAATTAACCAGTAAACACTGTATGCACCGGCTTATGGTAAGCAAGCTACGCCCGGGCTTAATAGTAGTTACTTACTAATCTGTAGTGAAGATTTGGTGAAACCCAGGTGAAATCGTTCACTACAGATTAGTAAGTAAGCACAATTATGCCTGTGTGTACCTTGCTCATTGGGTAATCTATCCCTGTACATTGCAGATGTTATTCACCTTTTGTGTTTCCATTATGCTCGGTCATCTATTTCCGTATTAAATTGTTCAATTGGTGTCTAATATCTGTTCTAATATCTGTTCAACAACAGCCACAACTAATGGGGCCATAAAGGAGCAAAACTGACTTATGTGAAGTTTAGTGTTTTTTCTCTGTTCACCCTCTAGGAGAACAAAACCTAGACAGTTTAAGGGAGAAAGGCCGGTAACAAGCAAAGAAAATGCATCCAACTGATTGTTTATCCCTGAACATGTAAGCAAGAATTGCTGCTTCCTAGAAAACATTCTTTGTAAGTAGGGGTCTAGATATTAGGGAGAATAAAATATGGCCATGTAAAAATACCCACTTTAAACCTATGTTATAAGTAACATACCTGTGTTTTATTGACTATGCAAAGGCATTCGATTGTGTGGATCATAACAAATTATGGATAACATTGCAAAGAATGGGAATTCCAGAACACTTAATTGTGCTCATGAGGAACCTGTACACAGATTAAGAGGCAGTTGTTCGGACAGAACAAGGGGATATTGCATGGTTTAAAGTCAGGAAAGGTGTGTGTCAGGGTTGTATGTTTCACCACACCTATTCAATCTGTATGCTGAGCAAATAATAGGAGAAGCTGGACTATTAGGAAGAAAGGGACATCAGGATTGGAGGAAGACTCATTAACAACCTGTGATATGCAGATGACACAACCTTGCTTGCTGAAAGTGAAGAGGACTGAAACACTTACTTGTGAAGATCAAAGACCACAGCCTTCAGTATGGATTACACCTCAACGTAAAGAAAACAAAAATCCTCACAACTGGAACAATAAGCAACATGATGACAAACAGAGAAAAGATTGAAGTTGTCAAGGATTTCATTTGACTTGGATCCACAATCAACACCCATGGAAGCAGCAGTCAGGAAAGCAAGACACATTGCTTTGGGCAAATCTGCTGCAAAAGACCTCTTTAAAGTGTTGGAAAGTGAAGATGTCACCTTGAAGACTAAGGTGCGCCTGACCCAAGCCACGGTATTTTCAGTCGCATCGTATGCATGCAAAAGCTGAACAATGAATAAGGAAGACTGAAGAAGAATTGATGCCTTTGAATTGTCGTGTTGGAGAAGAATATTGAATATACCATGGACAGCCAAAAGAACAAACAAATTTGTCTTGGAAGAAGTACAACCAGAATGCTCCTTAGAAGGAAGGATGGCGAGACTACATCTTGCATACTTTGGACATGTTGTCAGAAGGGATCAGTCCCTGGAGAAGGACATCATGCTTGGTAAAGTACAGGGTCGGCAAAAAAGAGGAAGACCCTCAACAAGATGGATTGACACAGTGGTTGCAATAATGGGCTCAAGCATAACAACGATTGTGAGCATGGCACAGGACTGGGCAATGTTTCGTTCTGTGGTGCATAGGGTTGTTATGAGTTGGAACTGACTTGATGGCACCGAACAACAACAACATAAGTAATTTGGAGTTATTTGGGATTGTAATTTAAACACTATTATGTGCTATGAGTCGTAATCGACTCCACAGCAGTGGGTTTGGTTCAGTTTTTATATGCATGGGAAAAGACAAAAAAATAATACTTCAAAGAATCACCAGTATTATTTCTCATAGTACATATACATATTTATGATGATCACATATAAATTTAAAATTAGGAATAAAAAATGGTAAGGTTTATCTTAAGAGTCTATTATCGTTCCAAAAAGGATCTATATAGATTTTGCCTTTGGCGCACCAGCTTCAACAAAGTAGAACTAAAATTGTACTTAATTCTAAAAAGTGTATGTTCCTTTTGAATTTAATATCTAGCATTTACGATAGGATCTAATTGCAGGAGAAAAAACTGCTCAATTTTGCCTTTGAGAAATGAAGTAGGTTTTCTTCACAGACAAAATGAGTGTAATAAATGCCAAATGTTTTAACAGATGAGTGGAGTGTTCATGATAAAAAGTAAAATAGAAGAACCCAAAGTCATCTTTAAAGTAAGTAGTTTCAGAATCAGATGGTGTATGTAACACAGCTGAAGAGATTTTACTGAAGTATAGCACATACAATGAATCTTTTCCAATGAAAATAAACTTGGTTAGGATCATAAATATGACATATTTAATTATTTTCTGGATACTCAATTATGTAATGATCAACTCTCATCCCTGCAATGATAACATAGATAAACATCCAATAAAATGATGACCCAGTAGCTTAAATTTCAGAGTGTCTTCAAAGCTTTTAAATCAAAGCTAACATACTTTGAAGTTGAACTGATTCCAATTAGTCTTGGTACCCACAGGTCTCCAGATTTCTCACACACACACACACACAAAAGCCCTCAATAAATTTCAAGAAATATTTACTTTGTTAATTCCCAACATGTTTCAAATTTTCTAACTTGGAGACACAGAGTCCGGAGAACAATTTTGTTGGCCTTAGTTATGCCAACTGGATTCACGTCAATGTATTGGAAGCTCTAAGCAGTTATTTCAGGTTCTTTCCAGATTTCTAGCATAATGAAAATCCTCTCTGGCTTGTATAGATATAATTTTAAAACTAAAATATTCATGTAAAACAAGTCCAAGACAAGAATCTCCCTAAAACCATTTCCTTCTGAATTCCTAATTCCAGATGCATAAAGCTATGTTTACTTTAGATCTGATTAGAAAAATTAGAGCATCTGCTTAGGAAGTGATAAACCCAGAGGTTTCTTCTGTCTTAAACTGAACAAAATTTCAGTGAAAGCTGTGGGATTGCATGTTTATGCTCTAGAAGTATGAGGAGGAAGTCAAGGCATAAAGGGTGCAGTAAATGCTCAGATATTTTAAATGTGTATTAGGCACTTTAGATTTATTATCTGATTAAATCTTCCCAATAGCTCTATGAAGTAAATACTGTTACTTATCTTTATAATTTTATGGATGAAGAAACTGAGGCAAAGATGAACAAGTGATGAGATCTGATCATACAATTAATAACTAGCTGTGCAAAATTTAAATCCAAATCTAATACCACAGTCTAAACTTTTAATTTATTTAACTCCATCTTTCAAGATACTCTTCTCAGTGCCACTATTTTTCAGTAGAAACATCGTTTAGGGATCATGTTGTACTGAAGCAGCGTCTGTGTCTGGGTACTGACATTTCTGTGAAACCTGGCCTCACCTCACCTCAGATCGCTGGTCGCCTGACCCGGTTCCTGGCAAACGGAGGGCAAATTTATGACATCTTCAGAATTGTGCTGCTAGGTGTAAAGAGATGGAGGAACAACTCTGTTACCCAAAATAGCTCCTGGAACTATTAGAATTAATCTAAAATACTTAGCCTTGTCATTGATCTGGGTAATCTGCCTGTTGTAGAGAAGCGGAAAGGGAGGTAAATGACTCAGTGTCACACAGATAGTTTGTCACATTACTAGGACTAGAACACAGATCTCCTACCTCTCAGGCTATTGTCTTTCTACAGTGTACCTTGCATTCAAAAGGTCAGTAGTTGCAAATGGTATTCCACTTGGCTGTATCTGTGTATTCTTTGATTCATGCAGTGTTTTTAAAACATGAGCCAATATTTTTTAAATGGAGATACTTCACCTAATGATATAAACTTTTGTCCCTTTGTAGGCCTCAGGCATAGACTTGGTAGGTGCCTTTATGTCAAGTAACATGGTTTTAAGAATTCTCTAAAATGCCTATCTGCTCTTCCTTCATATAACCCAGGTTCCAAATATGTCTTCCATTGTGTCACTTCAGCTCTCAAACCTTAAGAGTTTGAAGAATAAGATGGAAAATATCCCGTAGAAAACTTTATAAATAAAATTAAATTCATACTAGTATATTAAAGAGTGATAGAGGATTTGTTCTTGTAATGTGACATTGATAAGAGAAGCTAGGAGATAGTATGTGATCCCAGGGGTGTCATCAGCTGCAGAATTTAATCATTACTGAGCACTTACTATGTGCAGGACCTCGTAACAAATATTTAGTCATTTAATTCTCCCAATACCCCTAAGAGGATATTCCTATTAATATTCCCCATTTTATAGATTTCCAAGATAAGATAATAAGTAAATGATGAGAACAAACAAACATGTAAAACCAGTTGCTGTTGAGTCCATTCTGACTCAGGGTGACCTATGTGTGCAGAGTAGAAATGGACTTCATACGGTTTTCAAGGCTGCTGTACCTTTCAGAAGCAGGCCTTTCTTTCAAGAACCTCTGCGTAGGTTCAAACCACCAATCTTTAGGTTAGTAGTTAATCACTTAACTGTTTGAACTACCCAGGGACTCCTTTAAATGATGAAGCTGGGGTCAAAATCAGGCAGTGAGTCTTGGGTTTAACCACTACGCTACACTTGGCCAGGTAAAAAGGACAGTGGTAAAATTATAAGTGACCAGGAACCACTACTGGATCTTCCATGAATTCACTTCACAACATTGAGCAAGAAACTCAATTCATCAAGCCTCTTCCATCATTATCTGTAAAATGTTACTAATATTGCTATGTTATAGATTTGCTGTAAGTATTAAATGAAATAACCCACAAAAGTACCTGGCATGGTGCCTACGACTATAAGGGCTTAGAAATTATAGTTTCCCTTGTCTCTTTCGCAACTAACATCCCAATATTCTAAGCAAAAATGCCTGCGTAAGGCAACTGTTAGCTTTTTAGCAAACACTAATTAACTGGAAACACTATGTATGATTCATTCATGGTCAGGCCATGGTGGACAGTGATTAGCCATTATCCATGTTTCTGATGTAACAAAGGTTGCACCACATCAATGCATAAATCTCAAGGTATATCCATATCTAAGAAGGAAAGAAAACTATTTGCTGAATAGCAGTGAGGTCTTAATAACCCAACTGGCAGTGCAAAACTCTGTCAGGTAGAATAGCGATGAAGAAATCAGTAATCAATTTTGAGTATACCATTATATTAAAAATGGACATTATAAATCATATATTATGCCTAAGCATTAAATGATTTGTGGACCAGGATTAGAGACTAAATACATATGAGAACTCAGTTGATGATACATTTCAACAAAAGGGGAAGGAAAGATATTTCCATAAATGACATTGGGACAGCAAGCTAACCATTTAGGGCGTGCGCACACACACACACACACACACACACACACACACACACACACATAAATACACGTGAAATTTCTAGAAGAAAGCATTGGTAAATGGATTTATCATTTACAGAAAGGGAAAATATCTTGAAGGAGGGACCACAACCTAAAAGACATCACCAGTCATAAAATAAAGGTGCAAAGAGTATCTGTTAACAGACTGTTCAATTTGAAATAGATTGGCAACGGTATGAGTAAAGAGATTATAACTTTTATATGTTTGATGAAAACATAAATTGATGCAACTACTTGGATGGGCAATTAGTCAAACTTACCAAAATTTAAAATTCACGTGCCCTTTGTTCTATAATTACAAATCAATATACTCGTATAAGGATGTTTTGTGGAGCATTGTGAAAAAAAAAAAAATCCAAAACACAAAATGGTCTAAATGTCCATTCATTGGAACTGACTACATAAATGATGATAGAGCATACAATAAAATATTATGCTGTTCTTTCAAGCTGAATGTACTGACATAATTAAGTCTCCTAGACTCAATATATAAAAAAGACAAGGTGTTCAATAGTGTGTGGTGTAGCTGTTTTCTTTTTAAATTTGTTCTTAAAAGACACGTACACATGGGAGATATTCACATGCATAATTTTTTTCTTGTAGAAAATGCAGAAGCTGTTAGACACTGTTAAGGGATTATTTTATGGAGAAGGATTGGATTAATGAGGAGACTTTTTTTTTATTTTCATTTCAAACCTTTTCAAGTGATTTAGATTTTACCATGAAAATGTTTTACTCTTTTATATGTCAACAGCAGGGGTAGCTTATCCAAAAGGCGAGGTAAGCACCATGCTTACCTTGCTTACCAGATCATCTATAATGAACAATCTCACTTTTTTTCACTACTTCAAAGATCTGCTTCTAGGAATGGCTAGCATATGTCTCTCTCCCAACCCCACAGTGTTTTCCTACAGAATCAAAGCCTCTTTTCAAATGTACAATCCCTGACAGGGACTGATTACCCAGTAACCAAGGTAAGCATGGGCTTATTTGAGCTTACTTACTAAACTGTCGTCACCAATCCACCTCTGGACAACAGGAATTATTTCAGCAATAAGATATTGTTTCTTAATTCTTTTTAAAAGAAGTTTTATATTTGGGAGGTGGGGCCAAGATGGTGGAGTAGTCAGACACTTCCAGTGGACCTTCTTACAACAAAGACCTGAAAAAACAAATGATTCGATTATATATGGCAATCTGGGAGCCCTGAACATCAAAGGCAGAGATGAGGAACTGGACTGAGTGGCAGGGGGAGGGAGAGACGGTTGGGAAGCATCAAGGAGTTGCCAGACTTGAACCAGTGAGAGCCTGAGCCCTTCAGACCTGAGCATCTCGGGGGTGAGCAGTGAGGCAGACAAGCAGCCATGTTTGGGAGGTGCGTTTTCCACACTGGGAGAGACCCAGCCACTGAGAGTCTACTCAACCATGCAGAACCAGTGAGAAACAACCCTCAACGAAAGATAAATACTTGCATACGGCTTACCACATGGATCAAAACCCCCCCCTTAGGGAAAAACCTCTCTCCCATTTACCTCCCTGCTCCCTGCTCTGCACAGGGTCCTGGACCAGCTTCAGTAAATGCCGAGTCCCCTAGGCCAGAAGTAGGATCCGTCACACACCTGAAGCCATTCTCCCTGCTTTGGAGAGTGAACTAATTAACAAACGGGAAAAAATAAACGGCCTGCTCCCCTAAGCCAGGAACTCAGGGTAGGCACAGCTCCTTTGCCTAGGCACAGGAATAAGGGATCCACAGACTTTGAGTGCCTTTCCCCCTGCATAGACTTGTGTGGGCCCATCTCAATGGCATAGGCCTTCGTTACCGCAGTACAACAGGGTATACGCAGGAACTATAACTTCAACTGTTTCAGCTGTGAAGTGGCAGGTTCTTGACATTTGACACTACTCTGCCCATTAAGCAGGATCTTCACCTACCTACATCAGGGGCTTGAGGACTGGTGGCTCCACCCATGCCACCTAGCCACCTGTGATAGGGGCCCATGAATAAGAAGTGCCCCACAGTCCTTATGGCCAACAGCATTAGGTGCTCGTAGTCCAGCTGCAAAACCCATCCACCTACATGCTCTAGGAAACAAGGACATGCCTTCCTCCTGGACACTCAGGGGTGGCTGTCAGTCCCCTGCCTTGCTCAGAGTATGTCCCACTGCTGCAGCCAGATTCCTTTACCTACACCAATCATCCATGCCTGTCTAGGACTGTGAGAGCCTACACCACACACTTGATGGCTATCTACCTGGGCACCTGAGCTGAACTAATACAGGAGGAGTGGGCGGACTCCTGAGCTCACATACCTAGTAACAGATCTAACCGTCTGGTAACAGGTGCTTCAAAGGTGCCAATGATCAAACTAGCTCATACAAGCAGCCTATTTGGGAATATCAAAACAAAACAAGGAGCTAGGACACAGAAAGGAAACATAAAATAAATAAATATAATAATTTATTGATGGCTCAGAAACAACAGTCAATATCAAATCACATAAAAAAGCAATCCATGATGGCTTCAGCAAGCTCCCAAAATAAACATTCTAGAAATTTTCCAGAGGAGGAAAATTTCTTGGAATTACTGGAGGCAGAATACAAAAGATTAATATACAAAACTCTTCAAGAAATTAAGCAAAATGCAGGACATGAAATAAAGGAAATTTAAAAGATTAGAGAAGAGCATAATGACAAATTTAATAGGCTGCGAGAATCCATAGAGAGACAGCAATCAGAAATTCAGAAGATTAACAATAAAATATCAGAATTACACAACTCAATAGAAAGTCATAGGAGCAGAATTGAGGCAATGGAAGTCAGAATTAGTGAGACTGAAGATAAAGCACTCGACACAAACTTATTTGAGGAAAAATCAGATAAAAGGATTTAAAAAAATGAAGAAACGCTAAAAATTATGTGGGACTCTATCAAGAGGAATAACCTATGAGTGACTGGAATACCAGAACAGAGGGGGATAACAGAAAATACAGAGGGAATTATTGAACATGTGTCAGAAGAAAACTTCCCTGATATCGTGAAAGATAAGAAGATATCTATCTGAGATGCTCATTAAACCCCACATAAGGTAGATCCCAAAAGAAAGCCACCAAAACATTTTTATCATCAAACTTGCCATAACCAAAGATAAAGAGAGAATTTTAACAGCAGTTAGGGATAAACAAAAAGTCATATATAAAGGAGAGTCAATAAGAATAAGCTCAGACTACACAGCAGAAACCATGCAGGCAAGAAGGCAATGGGATGACATGTATAAAGCCTTGAAGGAAAAAAAACTGCTAGCCAAGAATTATATATCCAGCAAAACTGTCTCTCAAATATGATGGCAAAATTAGGGAATTCCAGATAAACAGAAGTTTAGGAAATTTGCAAAAACCAAACCAAAATTACAAGAAATACTAAAGGGAGTCTTCTGGTTAGAAAATCAGTAACATCAGATAACAGCCCCACACTAGAACACAGGACAGAGCAACCAGATATCAACACAGATAGGAAAGTCACAAAAGTAAATCAAAGTTAAAACAGTGAAAATAGGGAAACAGACGTCAATATGTAAAAAACGATGACCTTAAAACAAAAAGGAGGGACTTAAAAATGTAGACATAGATTTTTCATATGGAGAGGAAGTCAAGGTGATATAAAGAAATGAAAGACTAGTATAAACTTAGAAAAATAGGGGTAAATATTAAGATAACCACAAAGGAAACTGACAATCCTACAAGTCAAAACAAAAAACCAGAAAAATATAAAGACTCAGCAAACACAAAATCAACAACAACGAGAAAGACAAAAAGAAAATACATAAAGAAAAATGACTCAGCACAGAAAATTAAGTGGAACAAAGAAACTGTGAACAACACACAAAAAAAAAACCACATCAAAATGACTCATACCTATCAACAATTACGCTGAATGTAAATGGACTAAATGTACTCAATAAAGAGACAGAGAGTGGCAGACTGGATAAAAAAAACACGACCCATCTATATGCTGCCTACAAGAGACACACCTTAGACTTAAAGACACAAACACAGTAAAACTCAAAGGATAGAAAAAATATATCAAGCAAACAACACTCAAAATAGAGCAGGAGTGGCAATATTAATCTCTGGCAAAATAGACTTTAAACTAAAAGCCATGACAAAGGGTAAGGAAGGATACTATATAGTGATTAAAAGGTCAATAGACCAAGAGGCCATAACTATAATAAATATTTATGCATCCAAAGACAGGGCTCCAAAATACATAAAACAAACTCCAACAGCACTGAAAAGAGAGATAGACAGCTCCACAATAGTAGTAGGAGACTTCAACACACCACTTTTGGTGAAGGACAGAACATCGAGAAAGAAGCTCAACAAAGACAGAAGATCTAAATGCTACTAACAGCCAACTTGATCTCATAGACATATACTGAACACTCCACCTAACAGCAGCCAAGTATACTTTCTTTTCCAACACACATGGAACATTCTCCAGAATAAACCACATATTAGGCCATAAAGCAAGCCTTAACAAAATCCAAAGCATCGAAATATGACAAAGCATCTTTCCTAACCATAAAGCCATTAAAGTAGAAATCAACAACAGAAAAAGCAAGGGAAAAAACAAAAATCAAACACATGGAAACTGAACAACACCTTGCTCAAAAACTACTGGGTTATAGAAGAAATTAAGGATAGAATAAAGAAATTCATAGAATCAAAGGAGAATGAAAGTACATCCTACCAGAAACTTTGGGACACAGTAAAAGTAGTGCTCAGAGGTCAGTTTATAGCAATAAATGCACACGTCAAAAAGAAGACAGGGCCATAATCAAAACATTAACCCTACAACTGGAACAAGTAGAAAGACAGCAGCAAAAGAAGCCCTCAGGCACCAGAAGAAAGGAAATAATAATTAGAGCAGAATTAAATGAAACAGAGAATAGAAAAACATTTGAAAGAGTTAACAAGACCAAAGCTGGTTCTTTGAAAAGATCAGCAAAATGGATACACCATTTGGCAAAATGACAAAAGAAAAACATGAGAGGAAGCAGATAACCCGTATAAGAAATGAGATGAGTGGTTCCACAACAGACACAGCTGAAATTAACAGAATACTATGAAAAATTGTACTCTAACAAATATGAAAACCTAGAGGAAACGGACAAATTTCTAGAAACTCACTACCTGCCTAAGCTAACACAAACAGAGGTAGAACAACTAAATAAATCCATGACAAAAGAAGAGACTGAAAAGGTAATTTAAGAACTCCCAACAAAAAAAAGCCCTGGCTCAGATGGCTTCACTGGAGAATTCTACCAAACTTTCAGAGAAGAGTTAACACCACTACTACTAAAGGTATTTCAGAGCATAGAAAAGGATGGAATACTCCTAAACTCATTCTATGAAGCCAACATAACCCTGATACCAAAACCGGGTAAAGACACCACAAAAAAAAGAAAATTACAGACCAATATCCCTCATGCACATTGACACAAAAATCCTCAACAAAATTCTAGCCAAATAGAATTCAACAACGTATTAAAAAAAAAAAAAATCACCATGATCAAGTTGGATCTATACCAGATATGCAGGGATGGTTCAACATTAGAAAAACGATCAATGTAATCCATCACATAAATAAAACAAAAGACAAGAACCACATGATCTTCTCAATCAATGTAGAAAAGGCATTTGACAAAGTCCAACACCCATTCAGGATGAAAACTCTCAACAAAATAGGAATAGAAGGCAAATTCCTCAATATAATTAAGAGCATTTATACAAAGCCAACAGCCAACATCATCCTAAATGGAGAGACTTTGAGAAAGGGAACCAGACAAGGATGCCCTTTATCACCACTCTTATTCAACATTGTGCTGAAGGTCCTAGCCAGAGCAATTAGGCTAGAAAAAGAAATAAAGAGCATCCAGATTGGTAGGGAAGAAGTCAAAGTATCTCTATTTGCAGATGATATGATCTTATACACAGAAAACCCCAAAGAATTTGCAAGAAAACCACTGAAACTAATAGAAGATTTCAGCAAAGTATCAGAATACAAGATAAACATACAGAAATCAGTTGGATTCCTTTACACCAACAAAGAGAACCTCGAAGAGGAAATCACCAAATCAATACTATTTACAATAGCCCCCAAGAAGATAAAATACTAAGGACTAAATCTAACCAGAGACATAAAAGATCTATACGATGAAAACTATAAGACACTACTGCAAGAAACCAAAAGAGACCTGTGTAAGTGGAAAAACATACCTTGCTTGTGGATAGGTAGACTCAACATTGTGAAAATGTCAATTCTACCCAAAGCGATCTACAGATACAATGCAATCCTGATCCAAATTCCACCGGCATTTTTTAATGAGATGGAGAAACAAATCACCAAATCACCAACTTCATATGGAAAGGGAAGAGGCCCCAGATAAGTGAAGCATTACTCAAGAAGAAAAACAAAGTGGGAGGCCTCACCCTACCTGATTTTAGAGACTAGCATACCGCCACGATAGTCAAAACAGCCTGGTACAGGTACAACAACAGATGCATAGACCAATGGAACACAATTGAGAATCCAGACATAAATTCATCCACCTATGAAAGGCTGATATTTGACAAAGGCCCAAACTCCGTCAGTTGGGGAAAAGACAGTCTCTTTAACGAATGGTCCTGGCATAACTGGATATCCACCTAAAAAAATGGAAACAAGACCCATACCTCACAGCATGCACAAAAACTAACTCAAAATAGATCAAAGACTTAAATATAAAATCAAAGACAAATATAAAATTGAAAATGATAAAGATCATGGAAGAAAAAATAGGGACAATGCTAGGAGCCCTAATACATGGCATAAACACAATATGAACCATAACTGGGAGCTCCTAAAAATCAAACACTTATGCTCATCAAAAGACTTCACCAAAAGAGTAAAAAGACAACCTACAGACTGGAAAAAAAATTTTGGCTATGACAAATCCAATCAGCATCTAATCTCTAAAATCTACAAGATACTGCAAAACATTTACAACAAAAAGGCAAATAGCCCAACTAAAAAATGGGCAAAAGATATGAACAGGCACTTCGCCAAAGAAGATATTCAAGCGGCTAACAGATACATAAAGAAATGCTCACAATCATTAGCCATTAGAGAAATGCAGATCAAAACTACAATGAGATACCATCTCACCCCAACAAGGCCAGCATTAATACATAAAACACAAAATAGTAAATGCTTAGAGGTTGTGGAGAGACTGGAACACTTACACACTGTTGGTGGGATGTAAAATGGTACAACCACTTTGGAAATCGATTTGGTGCTTCCTTAAAAAGCTAGAAAGAGAAGTAGCATATGATCCAGCAATCCCACTCCATGGAATATATCCTAGAGAAATAAGAGCCATCACACAAATCGATAAATGCACACCCATGTTCATTGTAGCACGGTTCACAATAGCAAAATGATCAAAACAACCTAGATGCCCATCAACAGATGAATGGAGAAACAAATTATGGTATATCCACACAATGGAGTACTACACAATGATAAAGAACAACGATCAAGCCATGAAACATAACATGGAGGAAGCTGGAGGTCATTATGCTGAGTGAATTTAGTCAGTCACAGAAGGACAAATATTGTATAAGACCACTATTATAAGAACTCAAGAAAAGGTTTAAACAGAGAAGAAAATGTTCTTTGATGGTTATGAGTGCGGGGAGGGAGGGTGAGAGTTATTTACTAACTAGATAGTAGATAAGAATTATCTTAGGTGAAGGGAAGGACAGCACACACTACAGGGGAAGTCAGCACAACTGGACTAAACTAAAGCTAAGAAGTTTCCTGAATACAATCAAACACTTTGAGGGACAGAGTAGCAGGGGTAGGGGTCTGGCAACCATGCTTTCAGGGGACATCTAGGTCAACTGGCGTAACAAAGCTTATTAAAAAAAATGTTCTGCATCCTACTTTGGTGATTGGCGTCTGGGGTCTTAAACGCTTGCAAACGGCCATCTAAGATGCATCAATTGGTCCCAGCCACCTGGAGTGAAGGAGAATGAAGAACACCAAAGACACAAGGAAAGTATTAGCCCAAGAGACAGAAAGGACCACATAAACCAGAGACTTCATCAGCCTGAGACCAGAAGAACTAGATGGTGCCTGGCTACCACCAATGACCGCCCTGACAGGGAACACAACAAAGTGTCCCAGATGGAGCAGGAGAAAGGTGGGGTGCAGAATTCAAATTCTAGAAAGAAGATCAGACTTAATGGTCTGACTGAGACTGGAGGAACCCTGGAAAGCATTGTCCCTGGATTCTCTATCGGCCCAGAACTAAAACAATTTCTGAGGCTAACTCTTCAGACAGGGATTGGACTGGACTGTGGGACATAATGTGATACTCATGAGTAGTGTGCCTCTTAGCTCAAGTAGATACAAGAGACTAAATGGGCAGCTTCTGTCCGGAGGTGAGATGGGAAGGCAGAGAGGGTTAGAAGCTGGTTGAATGGACATGGGGAATCAGGGGTGGAAAGGAGGAGTGTGCTGTCACAGTATGGGGAGAACAATTAGAGTCACATAACAATGTATGTATAAATTTTTGTATGGGAAAAAATTTTAAAAAATAAGTTTTATGTTCGAAAACACCAAATTTTTGGAGAAAGCTACATTGAGAATTATTAAATTTTATAATAGAAAGGATTAGACATTGTTTTTATAATTCTTATTCTTCAGATGAGGAAAAGTAAACTTTACTAAGCATGTCATTAAGACATCTAGAATACATGCGTTTAAACTGACAAATTTACTCCCAGTTTTCAACATATCAGTGATTATTGGCTCAGCACTACATTTCATCCTGGAAGACAGTGTTCCAAGTCTGTGTGGTGTTATTACTGAGTGTGTGACTAAAATAACCCTTTAACAGTTCAGTCCACACTTTTATTAGGCTGGCTGCTTTGGGAAGATTAGGCACATGGCAAAATTCATGAATCCCACGGCCCTTTGCCTACTGTCACACCTCTTCCTGAGAGTAGCATGTAATTAACCTGCACCCAAGTCGCTGATAGAGTTCTTAAAAATGATACTATATTGAGGGCTTAGCACTGATCACCTCTTCTGGCAGACTGTGCTTGAACAGTAGCAGAAGCTAGCTCAGCCTAGATGGGAGGGGACACATGCTATTACTCCCATGAATATCCCCCATTCCTTTCACTAAATCTATTCCATCCCTGGCTCCGTTGTGTCAGCACTGGGGTAGCCAAGGGCAGGGACTGTTGACATCAACAGGATGACTCATGTCCATATACTTGTTTAATGCTGTGATGAATGACTCCTGATATAAGACATAAAGATCTGCAAATTTTGCACCCTCTGGCATTGATCCATACTCAAGTTCTTCCACAGACTTCTTTTTCTAATATCATCCAATCTTGTTGCTTTTAGTTCCTTGACCAACTAGCCAAGGCCTTCACCGCTGTCCAGGAGTCCATGTATATTTCTATATTAGGGCATTTCTTCATCTATACAAATGTAATAACCAAATATAATTTTTCCCATTGGGATTATTTCTTTCCACAATAGCTTTTATGATATCCCTACATAAGGGAGCTGTACAACAGCAATTGATTTTAGGTCAACATCAGCCAACTGAGCTAATTCATCTGTGACCCAGCTCCAGGATGTTTCTTCTCTGTCAGCTGATGCTAAGAAAATCCTCACGAGGTGTGAGCTGAGATGTATGTAAATGGAAGTTTAGGCCAAATGCGTATGTAATTTACTGTGCCTACTGGGTATGCTTGGCCCAGTCCCAAATGTATTATTTCCATCTCACAATGGATTGTCGCTATCCCTGCCATATCTGGAACCTTGGTGGGCAGATGTTAAAGTGAAAAGTAAAGTTGAGGATTCAAAGTGATATATAAGAAGCTTCTGATTCATGTAAATTAACTTCAGTTGATCCTCACAGCAAACATATGAATTAGTTACTCTTATTATCCCCATCTTATAAGTGAAGAAGCGGATTCAGGGAGATACACTTATCCCAGGCTACCAGTACCACTAGCCATCGAGTCAACACCAACTCATGGTGACCCCATGCATGTCAGAGTAGAACTGTGCTCCATAGGGTTCTGATTTTTTGGAAGTAGATATCCTGGGCTTTCTTCCCAGGCACCTCTGGGTGAACTCCAACCTCTAATGTTTCAGTGAGCACATTAACTATTTGCCCCAGGCTATTAACTAGTAGAGCCAACCACCACACATACTGTCTTTCCAGCATGATCAGTTTCCAAATAGGTAAATGCGGTGAGCTTAACAACATATCAGTTATAAAAGATCTTTCCTTGGCAGCAGAAACATTCCCAAAAGAATGACTAACCCCACTTTATTCTTAGCAGGTTATCAGACAATTTACAAGCAGAGTGTCTGAAATGCTGTGTACTGCAATCACCCTCTTACCATGAGCCTAATGAGAGGGAAGCGGCAGAGCTTCTGCAAAAGCTGCTCTAATTCTGAGGAAATTCATACATTTCCTCTCATGCTTCATTCTGCCTGCATTTCATTTGAAGAACATTAGAAGTCATAGAATTCTAGAACCTGGAGCATTAATTGATGATAACCAGCCTGGTAGAGTCAATAACCCATTGCCATCGAGTCAATTCTGACTCATAGTGACTCTATAGGACAGAACAGAACTGTCCCACAGGGTTTCCAAGGAGTTGCTGGTGGATTCGAACTGCCAATATTTTGGTTAGCAGCCAAACGCTTAACCACTGCACCAACAGGTAGAGCCAACAGAAAGAACAAAACAAACAAGAAACCGTTCTATTACAATTCTATTTTCCAGACAGTATTGAATACAAGTAATTTTGTTACTTTGGGTAAGAGTTCTATAAAACCCCTGATTAGTATTGATGAGTAGATTGCAACCCAGTGGGTGTCACTTCTCATTTCTTTTGCAGATTCAGCAGGAGACAATGTAGCGTCATTGTTTTCTCATCACTGAATAATAAAGCAATACAATCAGATGCTCAAGGTATTTCAAAATAGTCCCAGGGTTGATCAGAATTTTCCTGTTAATGGTACACAAAAAATGTTTAAGAATCCTCTTCTGTGGACAGGGCGTCTCTAAAATATTTGGCTTAATAAAATGCCACAAGAAAGCATAGGAAGGATTCTTGGAAGACCTTTGTAAATCCCCATTTCTAGAATAGTATGGCTTGACTTTTGAGAACCCAAACACAAGTTCCCTATTAGTAGAGTTAAATCACACAGTGTACAAGACAGCCTTGTCTGCAGGGTTAATACAATGGAGAGGACGTGACAAAGGCGACATGAACCACCCTCAGCATTTGAAATTCATTGCTGCTTCTGTAGTTGCTCTGGCCTGTGCCTGGGTCCAGTTCCTCCTCCTTGCTTGTCCTATATCTGTTGGGTATTTAGACTCATTCCTACTAAACATCATGTGGTCTAAAGTCATATTGCAATTTCTGGAGTGATTGATGTTCATACTGAAAAGCTTCTTTGGCCTAATCTGGTCCGGAAACTTGTAGAAATGAACAGAGAGACAACATTGTAAAGGTTGCCACTGGCCTTATATGTTAGAGTTCTGCATGAAATTACCCACAACCTATCCCAGCACTTCCCAAATATCTTTCCTTCATGATTTTTGCCATATCTGCATCCCATTGATAGTATTATTCACTCATCATTTTTTCATTAAAATAATTTCTCACTTTTTTTACTTACCATTAACATCCATGAAATTATGTGCTTTATATGCTAAGTATATTTATTCTGATACATGTTCAGATAAATACATAATTAATAAATAATATGTTGCACATCCTACCTAAAGTCACTTACATTCAATTAGCATATCAATACCTCACCCCTTTTTAGGTGGAGAAACTGGTGAAATAAGTAGATTTCCCAGGGCTACTGACCTACTTTGTGGCATAGCTGGGTCTCACACTCAATTCTCCTGACCTGCAGTACAGGCTGTTTCCTCTGCATCATGTTGACTCAATAGCATAAAGGAAGGGCATAATAAACGGTGCAACTTGGAAAACTTATTGCCTTTCTTGGCTCCAAGGGTTGATTAAGGGCCTATACAAATATCTAAGCAAAAATAAAGCAAGCCCATTGCCCTTATCCCCTCCCCAAATACTCTTTTTCTCCATGCTTAATGATTTCAGCAGATATGCTTTCCCATTTTGAGGTTTGCACTTTCATTCTGGACTTCATCAGTTTTATCATTCATTCTACCTCTGTCAATGGTAGTGAACTCCGTAAAATTTGGGGCAAAGGCCAGAATGTTGCATTTTTTTCTGCAAATAATTATCTCCGTACCTAGAATTTATGAAGAAGTGTTTTACAACTTTTTCAAAGGAATTTCCCAAGCTTTATCATTTTTAATCCTCACAACACTCCTGTGAGGTGTGCACGTAAGCTCCACAGGGTGTTTCTTCAGTGATACACACTGTGATCAAAAAAGGAATGTCACATTTGTACTAATAAAAAGGAAGAGAGAAGGGATAAAAACTTACTAAAGGGTCACCATAAAAATATCACAATATATCTGCTAATCTATCCCACTTGACCATACATTTGTATCGTTTAACATGAGTGATGTAAGTGTATTCATGCCATGCTAAGCAATGAACCCTGCTTCAGTAAAATGTTCTATTTTATCCATTATCTTAAATAACGGGCTCATGAAAGCTGTCAGTGAGTGGATTCAACATTTCAGCCCTCAGTGCATGGAATAAAAAGTGACATCCTCTTGATTAGAATTAATTTCTTTGCCACAGAAGAACATGCAATATCCATCTCCCTAATGGTTCCAAAGTCCTTGGAATAATGGATAAGACAGTGAAAGTAAATAAACAAGACTCCCAAGAGGGGGCAAGTTTTATTCGGTTAGAGTCAGGACAGCTCTGGAAAATACAGCTCCTAGACACATACCAGACAAATGGACATGCAATGTTGGTGGCCAAAGACATCATCTTCACTAATCTCATCATTATTAACACTGTCAGCTTAGGCAATGGGATCTAATAAGCTAGTGTGTACAGGCCACACACTCACCCCAAGCCCAATTGGGTGGGCTCCTTAAGTAAGTCTCTCTAAAATTACATTTGAAAGCTCATCAACTCTTAAAGGTCACTGGTAAATTACTATGGTGGTGGGCCAGATGGAAGCTTAATGACCTTGATAGTTAAAGCACCTCTCTAATCACCACCTTAATCACATTGGTGGCTTATTCACCTCAACCTGACCTACCACTTGCTTGTTAATCTGTCCCACCACAAATTATTGTTCGTTGGAAAAGATTTTTAATGGCTCTCAAATGTTTATGAAGCCAATACAATAAATTCCTTGCCTCAATGTATGAGTTAACATTACACAAATGTGAAGTCCAGCCTCCGGCCACCTCTCTCTTCACTCCATTATTCTTCAATGTCCAGCACGTTCCATGGCTTCTTTTTCCCAAATGCCAAGTCAGTACTACACACATTTTAAGATAATCTTAAATAAAATATAGAAATAAAAAGCATCTGGCAAATGCCCTTCTCAAACCACAAACCGAGAAAAAAATTTTTTTAACACATTTCAAAAAAGTGTTGATAATGTTAATATAGAAAGAGGTCTTAAAATTAATAAGAATAAAGCAAACACACTGCAGGGAAAACGTGGGCAGATGACAGAAACAGAAAGTACACTGAATAAGATGTGTAAATTGCCGATATACATATGAAAACCGTCCAACATTTTAATTAATCTAAAATGAAAATTTAAAAATAAGATAGCAATTCCCATCTATTAAATTGGCAAAGATTAAAAAAAAAAATAACAAGTGTTACTATTGCCTATAGTATAAAGAAACAGAAATTCTCATAAATCTGTTGGGAATGAAAATTCTGGAAGGTAACTTGGCAATATATATAAAACCCAAAAACCAAAACCGTTGTCGTCTAGTCAATTCTGACTCATAGCGATTAAGAACCATTAAATGAGCAAATCAGTTGTTACAATACTTCTAGCTCTCAAAAGTTATCCTAAGGAAAGTAGCAGAGATTGCACAAAGATTTCTATAAAGGGTCATTCATTATGGTATTATTTACTATGGTGCAAACATAGGAACACTCTAAATGTTGGCAATTATTTAACTGATTAAATAAATCAGGTCACATCAATACAGAATGCTATGAAACAATTAAAAATAGTACAAAAGTGTATTTATTAACATGAAAAACTATTTTAATTGAAGGAAAATTAAGGTTATATATACACATATTGTGATATATAATTTACTAGTTTATGGATATCTACCACCTGTCTGTCAGTTTGTCATACAGTGGCAGCTTGTGTGTTGCTATAATGCTGCAAGCTATCCCACTGTACTTCAAATAAGAGTGGAGTCGCCCATGGTGGACAGGCTTCAGCAGAGCTTTCAGAGCTGTCAATCTACTTCCAAAAAATAGCCAATGAAAACCCTATGGATATAGTGCTGGAAGATGAGACCCTAGGTTGGAAGGCACTCAAGATTCACAGTGGCCACAACAATGTAAAATAATTTTAGCTGTAAAACATTTTTCACTGTGTACTTTTTTTTCCAAATTCTAAATTTCTATAATGAACATGTATAGTTTTCATAACCAGATTTAAGACTTAAATAATAACATATTATCACTCGAGCAGAGTCAATGCCCCAGATATACATGCACTATGTGATCAATTTTATACTACCTTTGCTAGTTTTAAAATGACCTTTCATGGGATTGCTGTGTCAAATTAATGCCCTCATGTCTTGGATTTTCAGACTTATACCCTTTCCATCCATAACGAGGGTCCACCTGAGGCTAACAGTGAGTTGTACATAGTTGGAATGTAATCTCACCAATGTTATCCTGACAACGGAAGCCATCTTCCCAAAGTGTATTGTCATCTAAAGTGCACTGTGTGTGTCTTAGCCATCTAGGGCTGCTGTAACAGAAATACTACAAGTAGATGGCTTTAACAAAGAGAAATTTATTCTCTCACATTCCAGTAGGCTACAAGTCCCAATTCAGGGGAATTCTTTCTCTCTCTGTTGGCTCTGGAGCAAGGTCCTTGTCAGCATCTTCCCCTGGTCGAGGAGCTTCTCAGTGCAAAGATTCTAGGTCCAAAACCCAAAAACCGAACCCGCTGCTGTCGAGTCAATTCAATTCTGACTTATAGCGACCTATAGGACAGAGTAGAACTACCCCATAGGGGTTCCAAGGAGTGGATTCGAACTGCCAACCTTTTAGTTAGCAGCCGTAGGTCTTAACCACTACGCTACCAGGGTTTCCCCAGGTCCAAGAGACATGCTATTCTCCTGCCTCTTGTTTCTTGGTGGTATGAGGTCGCCTGTCTCTCTGTTTTATATCTCAAAAGAGATTGGTTTAAGACACACTCTAATCTTACAGATTGAGTCCTGCCTCATTTACATAACTGCCATTAATCCCATCTCATTAACATCATAGAGATAGGACTTATAACACATAGGAAAATCACATCAGATGACCAAATGATAGACAATCACACAGTACTGGGGATCATGGACTAGCCAAGTAGACAGATATTTGGGGGGGACATAATTTAATCCATAACATTTTCGATGGTGACAAGTATAAAAATAATCTCTAGTGAGGATTCCAATTCTCACAGGATTCTTTTATCTCATAAGCAAATAAATAGGTACAGATTTCCTTCAAAGAAAAGTGAGTCATTATACACAAACAACCCATGTCCTGAATACCAGACCCCATTCCAGTCTTAACTCTTCTATCAAGGTAGAAGCCCTGTGTAATATTAAGGCAATGATGTGGATGTCATGGCCCTAATGGATGAGTACTAGGAGACCCTGTACTCAATTTCCTTGTGCCATTTCTCCGTTAAAATCGTACTCTGGGTAGTTCTCTATAGGATCCAAGAAAACAATTCATTGAATTTGCTCTGCTGCATTAAAATAGGCAGTCCTTTGGGAACTACAAACATTTCATTCCAGAGATCAATAGAAGACTCCATTCAATCCAGAAGAAATTCACAATCATGCTTCTCTTGTATGAGACTTTGAATCAGCGGTCAGTTTACATTTTTTTTCCCAAGTATGTGTAGATTTGTTCAGAACCAACTAGTTTTGAGGCACTGATAAAAAATGTGGCTTAGACAGAAAAGTAAAGTGTTGCTGTGGGTACTGATATCCTTTCTGGAAAGGCAAGAACATTTCAGAAGATTGAAATACCAATAAATTCTTAAGCTATTTTCTTTCCATTCTTCAAAGTAATTAGGCTTACAATCTCCACATGCAAGGAACTAATAAATATTTCAAGATATAAGTAAAAGCTCAATAAATGCCTTTAATATTAGTTGGAATGTTTATGAGATTGAAGCTGATTAGGTAACTGAGTGAATTTGTTTGAGGCCAATGGTATTGCTTTCTTTGCCTAGAATAATGGAATGTGAGAGAGATTGGACATTCCTGGAAGAAAGGGTGGTGCCTTTATAATTGGTAATGGTGGCCAAATGTACAATCTGAAATCTTAACTTCTATTTACAGTAATACTCTTAAATACTCTCTAAACATGTCTCATCGTTCCACTTCAATACTGGTCAAGCTTGAAAAAATAAGACCAAATGTGAAACAATATTGAGACTTGTAACCAAAGAAAAATCTGCCTTAGGGAATCAGCTAGTACACAAACAGTGTGTTCTTTCATTTCAGTTTGTCCTGCTCTTGGCTCTGACGTTGATATGGGATGTTCTTCAGTGGTAGCAGTTCAAGACATGTGAAGCATATCATCACTTGAATATACATGCATTATACTATCGATTTTATGCTCCTTTGCCTTCAGGCTAGCAGATCTCAACAACCCATCTTTACTTCAGGGGAAACGGCCAAACTCGGTTTCACAGGTAAAACAAAGTTAGTTTTCACCACAGTGTAGCCATTTACAAACAGGATGCCCAGCCTTGAAATAGAAAGTGCTTTATAGTTACACAAAAGGTCAGAGACATCTGGCCTCAATATTATTTCATGTTCTGTTGGCAATATAACATTTTCTCCCTTTGAAAACTTAACGGCAATAAAACATTTTCTCCCTTTGAAAACTTAAATGTTGAGCACAAGTTAGGAAAATTGCCAATCTTGTCCTAGTTAACTGAGCTGAAATTTATCCCTAATATGTGTTCTCTTGTAATTTAATAGTAGCCTAACATTATCCAACTTCCTTTTAGCATTTTGCATCAAAGTATAATAAAAAGATATTGGAAAGGGGATTTTAGCAGGAGATAAAAACTTCATGAGCATAAAGTCTCTAGTTAAGTGCCTGTGGATGCTTATTTAGCTGTTTTTCTTCATTAAATATGAATTATAGCTCTTTAAATGCTGATCTGGAAATCAGGAAGGTTTAGTTTTACTCTACTGCTTTATATCCATAGGCAACATAAATCTATTTAAAAGCTGATTTAAGAAAGCAACTTGGGAAAGCAAATTGCTGGTGATTGGATCCCTTGAATTTTGCAGGCTACATAATCAGAATCAGGTTGTATGAGTACCAAAAAATGTTTCTTTGAATGTGGTTGAAAAAGACAATTATTTCTTAATAGATATAGGATGGGTAGCAGAGGAGCTCAGGGCTGGTTGTAAAACTACACACATGTGAAGCATTTGGAATTAAGCAATGCTCTATCAAGGACAAATGTGGTGGGGAGAGAGCCTAACTAAAGATGATCCACGTGAAGGCAGATTTTTAAAAACATCCATATGTTGGCTTCTTTATTAGAAAATGTTGATGATTAATGAAATTAAAACCTCAAATACAAAAATGCTTTTGAATTTTAATCTTAATACTAGGTAAATCATTTTCCTTCTTGTTATTGCAGCATTAAATCAATAGTTTAGAATATGGCAGAATTTCTTTTTCTCATACCATATTTAGCAATGTGGTGTCTTTGAGATCAGCGTTAGCCTAAATCACCAAGCACCATTTCCAAGTCTTTCATAGACCAAAGAAAAAAAAATGAGGTACATGCATCACTTTACTTCAAGACCACCCTGCAATAACATATTACCCAAAGTGACATCAAGAATTGATGGAATTGAAAAGTATTGTGTGGTATCGACAGTGTTGTTTTAATAGTTTTCTCACTCTAAATGAAGTGACATAAACTGATTTGCTCCCTATTTGCCTGCAAAAGAAAAATTGACTTGCCGTGCACAGTGTACTAAAAAGCAATAACTCTCCCTCACGCCCTCAGTACCAGTCAAATACTAGCTGAAATTATACCAAAAAAAGAAAGCAATAAACTTTTTCTTTATTTTTATTTTTATTGTGTGATGACCAGAGACAGAACGATTACTTAAATTCCTTCTTTTGATGGACCAGTCAAGGATCTTATGACCCTGTCAATTTCAACTCTTTAGAACAAGCACTTTCTATGACAGCAATTTCTGATAGCTTTTTGTTTTGCTGACACATAAATCACCTATGCTGATCCACAATAACACAGATGGCATTAGCTACACCTTTCTGTGAATAAGTCAAAGATGAGAAAAAAAAAAATTGAGTTGATTCCTACTCATAGCGACCATATAGGATGTGACCCTATAGGGTAGATGTGGTGCATTTTCAAAGCCTTCCATTTTTGACTAGTAAATAAGGATCACCCATTCACAATTAAAGAAACCCTGGTGGCACAGTGGTTAAAGCGATCAACTGCTAACCAAAAGGTTTGGCAGTTCGAAACCACCAGCGGCTCTGTGGGAGGAATGATGTGGCAGCCTGCTTCCATAGAGATTTACAGCCTTGGAAACCCTAGGGGTTCCCTATGAGTCAGAATCGAAATTGGAGGGTAATGAGGTTTTATTTAGAATTAAATCAATTCTATTTTACTTTAAATCTTTTTTTTTTTTTTTAAACTTGGAAGGGGAAGGAGATATCAAATTATTAAGGAGCCCTGGTGGTGCAACGGTTAAGTGCTTGGTTGCTAACTGAAAGTTTGGTGGTTCAAACTCACCCACAGGCTCCATGGGAGAAAGACCTGGCTATCTGCTCCATAGAGATTACAGCCTAGAAAACCCTGTGGGAGAGTTCTACTCTGTCACATGGGGTCACTATGAGTTGAAAATCAACTCCACCGCATCTAACAACAACACAGTTGTTCATACATAAAATAACTGAGCGTTTTGTAATGGCCAACTATTCAGAAGTCAAGCTGAAAATAAAAGAAAAAAAAAAACTGCTTGCAAGAAAAACATGCAACTTGAAAAACCAATTTTGTAGCTAGGAACTATGGAAATCTTACAATGAAATTAATAATTGTCTATAACATATTCTGATGAATAGAGAACCATTCATTTGACAGGGTATGATGGTTGAGGAGGTTATTTCAAGGAAAAAAATAATTAAATTTTTCCTTTCTTTTTAATTTAGCTATGTATTAAAATAAATTCAAATCGGTTTGCATATTAAAACTAGAGATGTACTGATTAAAATACTATTAATTTTTAGATAAAGATAAGAGAAACCAAGTTTGAGATAACACAGAAATAGATTGGGAAAAGACACAAGTGGAAAATCACTACTTCATAAATCATTGAAAACTAACACATTAATAATGATGATTATTATAATATTTAAATATTGATAAATAGATGTCAATTAGCCAAATTAACTAAACACTCAGTTGTTTGATTAAAGAAGCCATTCCCATTTCCTAAATCCACTCTCCACTCCCCAAAATTTGTTTTTTTAAATCAAAGCTAAAAGAAGTGATTGAGTAGCTTGGAAAAGATTCAGTCAGTCATACCTAAGGATTTTTCACAAACTGGAAGAACTGAATTAACTCTATTAACTGTGGTAAGATACTTTTCATAAGAAATTACCCATAGGTGGGGCCTATAGTTTACTGAGGAAGAGGGAGAGAGAATAAGCTCAGGCAAACCATTTAGTGCACTGCTCTACATTGTGAAGGAAAAAAAAAGAGGGATTATTATTTTTCTCAGAAGTCAAATGACTCTCTACCTTCCTTTAGATCAGATTAATTGAGTGCTAAACCAGCTCGCATTCTACCTACTGAATTTTGTCTTTCATGATATTCAATCATACTCCCTATTCTTGTTGAAGCATCTCTACTCATGCCACTCTTGGTTCTGATTTTTTTCCCCAAATCTTTGTTAGCTTAAAAAAAAAAAAGCACCTGACCCGTATCTCCAGCCTCCACTAAGGCATAGCTCAGAAGTCTTTCCACTAGGGTGTTCATTTATAGACCTAAGAGCTTTATTTGACTTATTTATATTCCCACTTTATTACACAAAGGATTTGAGGTAGTTATGAAAGTTTTTATAATTTGGTAGTTCCTCAGATTTTAAAACATTCAACTGGGCTTGAGGTATGCTTATTACTATACATGGATTATATATTTATAGTACAAGGAAGTGAGGTCAATCTTCCCTAAAGACTGTCTTGGGAGTTAACCAAAGCTAGAAAATAGGGGACGTAATAGATTTGAGATGAGGATAGATGAGGCTTACAGAAAATAGCCATGTACATGCTGGTGAGGACAGTGAATCAATTATAGTGCTGAATCTCACTTCCTTCCCCTGTCTTCCCCATTCCTTCTAAGTGAAGGATTTTGGCAAGTGTACGTAAGATCAGGCTCAGAACCAGAAGCTTTTAAGGATAAGACCTAAGGCAAAAGTAATAGAAGTCTAGCTAACCCGTATCTGCACTGGCAAATTTCCCCAAGTATCTTTGGGCCATTTGATGAAAGAAGAAAGCTCACTAGAACTGTCATGCTTTCTCTTCTTTCATGTTCCTGGTCACATTGATGCATTATAGATGAGAATAAAATGCAAAGAAATAAATATTTTACAGCAAAGAGTTTAGTTTTCTTTATCTCTGGATCTATATGCTCAATTTTTAAAGCCTATTCACAGTGCCCTCAATTTAATTCAGCAACTTTATTGAGTATCTACTACGTACTACGTAGTAAAGACCATTATAGAATGTAGATTTTTGCTATACTTAGCATTTAATGCAGGCAAGATACTACAAAAAATAACTTAAATCCAAATTCTTCAAAGACAATAATCTATAATAGTAAAGATAAATCAAGAACAAAAATAATTTCTACATCGTCAGAACAGAATAAGTTTCCTAAATTAACACTAATAAAGATTTGTAAATGTTTAGAGAAGGGACCATTCAGTTGAAGGGAACAAATCTAGACTTCAAAGACTTCTTTATGAAGGCAACGTTTATAAAAGGAGAATGGAATGAGCTGATGAGGAGACAGGGCATAAAAGGCCTAAAATAAGATCCATTCAAAGGTGAACATTGGATGGCATGAAAAGAAAAGAGAAGCCAGCAAAGAAAATAGAAAAGCTAGATTTACAAAGATATGGGAAAACCAATGTCATGAAAACCAAGAGGGGTGGATTTCAAAAAGAAGGATGCTTCAAGCATCTCAGAGCTGCTGGTGGAAAGAGATAAGGAAGAAGAGATAGAAGAGGATGAAGACTAAAAATAAACAAGAATGTTATGTCTAAGAGATCATCTCTGATCAATGGGAGATTCTGTGGGAGCCACAGGTGTCAGGACGCAGCAAGTCAGTAAAGGGGTGATGGAGATTTAGAAAGACCAGAACAAGGAGACTAGTTTGTCACAAAGTTTGTGATAAAGGTATTTATATATATATATTTATATATATATATATATGTTTATATATATACACACACATATATATGTATTTGGGGACAAAGGAAACTATTTTCTGTTGTAGCAATATACATACAGCAAAACACAATATTTCATCAATTTCTGTATGTACACTTCAGTGACACTGACTTCGTACTTCAAGTTGTATTACCATTCTTACTTTCTCCAAGTTATCCCACCACCATTAACATACATTCATTGCATTCTAGGCAAAAACCCTTACTTTCCCCCTCCCTCCACCCCAGGTAACCACTAATTACTCATGGTTACCATATGTTTGCTTATTCCATGTGTGATATCATATAGTATTTGTCCTTTTGTGTCTGAATTATTTTGCTCAGCATAATGTCTTCTAGGTTCATGTATGTTGTAGTACGCATCATAACTTCATTCCTCTTTATGGCTGAGCAATATTCCATTGTGTATATATATATATATATATATATATATATATATATATATATATATATACACACACACACACCATATTTGTTTATCCATTCATCAGTTGATAGTCTTTTCCGTTGTTTCCACCTTTTGCTATTGTGAATATTGCTGCAATGAACATTGGTGTAAATATATCTATTGACATCACTGCTTTCAGGTCTTTGGGGTATATGCCTAAGAGTGGATTTGCTGGGTTGTATGGTAGTTCAGGAGCCCTGGTGTTACAATGATAACCAAAAGGTCAGCTGCTAACCAAAACGTCAGTGGTTCAAATGCACCAGTCCCTCCTTGAAAACCCTATGGGGTAGTTCTACTCTGTCCTATGGGGTCGCTATGAGTCGGAATCGACTTGATGGCAATTAGTTTGGGTTTGTTTGGTTTATGGTAGTTCTATGTTCAAATTTTTGAGGAACTACCAACTTGTTTTCTACCACAGCTGTACCAACTTATAATTCTACCAGTAATGGACGAATGAAGTTCTTGTTTCTTCACAACCTTGCCTACACCTACTATTTTCTGTTATTGTGTTTGTTTGTTTTTTATCATTACCACTCTAATGGGAATAAGATGGTATCTTACTGTGGTTTTGATTTGCATCTCCCTAATGGCTAAGGAAGGAGTCCTGGTAGCACAGCGGTTAAAATCCTTGGCTGTTAACTAATCAAAAAATTGGCGGTTCGAATTCCCCAGTTGCTCCACAGGAGAAAGATATGGTAGTCTGCTTCCATAAAGATTACAGCCTTAGAAACCTTATGGGGCAGTTCTACTCTGTCCTCTGGGGTCACCATGAGTTGGAATTGACTCGACAGTAATGGGTTTTGTTTTTTTGGAATGGATAATGACTTTGAGTATCTTTTCACGTGTTTGTTGGCCACTTGAATATCCTCCTTGGTGAAATGTCTGTTCAAGTCCTTCACCCATTTTTTGATTGTCTTTTTTTTTTCAGTTGTGCTTTAGATGAAGGTTGACAGATCAAATTAGTTTCTCATTAAACAATTAATACACATATTGTTTTGTGACACTGGTTGCCAACCCCACGACATATCAACACTATCCCCTTCTCAACCTTCAGTTCCCTATTACCAGCTTTCCTGTCCCCTTCTGTCCTTGCCCCTGGGTTTGTGTGCCCACTTAGTCTCATTTTCTTTTATGGGCCTGCCTAATCTTTAGCTGAAGGATGAACCTCAGGAGTGACTTCAGTACTGAGTGAAAAGGGTGTCCAGGGGCCATATTCACGGAGTTTCTCCAGCTTCTCTCAGACCAGTAAGTCTGGTCTTCTTTCCTGTGAGTTGGAATTTTGTTCTACATTTTTCTCCAGCTCTGTCCAGGATCCTCTATTGTGATCCCTGTCAGAGCAGTCAGTGGTGGTAACCAGGCACCATCTAGTTGTGCTGGACTCAGTCTGGTGGAGTCTGTGGTAGTTGTGGTCCAGTAGTCCTTTGGACTAATCTCACCCTTGTGTCTTTGATTTTCTTCATTCTTCCTTGCTCCAGACAGAGTGAGACCAGTAGAGTATCTTAGATGGCTGCTCACAAGCTTTTAAGACCTCAGACACTGTGTACCAAAGCAGGATGTAGAACATTTTCTTTATAAACTATGTTATGCCAATTGAGGTAGATGTTCCCTGAGACCATGGTCCCCACAGCCCTCAGCCCAATACTTCAGTCCCTCAGGGAGTTTGAATGTGTCTATGAAGCTTCTATGACCTTGCCTTTGTCAAGTTGTGCTGGCTTCCCCAGTATTGTTTACTGTCTTACCCTTCACCAAAGTTACCACTTATCTATTGTCTATTTAGTGTTTTTCCCTCTCTAACCCTTCCCTCCCTCGTAACCACCAAAGATTGTTTCTTTTTGTGTGTAAACCTTTTCATGAGTTTTTACAATAGTGGTCTCATACAATATTTTTCCTTTTGTGATTGACGTATTTCACTCAGCATAATGCCCTCCAGATTCATCAGTGTTGTGAGATGTTTCAGATTCATCATTGCTCTTTATCTTTGCATAGTATTCCATTGTGGGTTGTTTATCTTTTTGTTGTTAGTTTGTAAAAATATTTTATAAATTTTGGATATTAGGCCTTTATCAGGCATATGGTTACCAAAAACTTTCTCCCACTCTGTGGTCTGTCTTTTCACTTTTTTGACAAAGTCTTTTGATTGACAGAAGTATTTAAGTTTTATGAGGTCCCATTTATCTATTTTGTTTTTTGCTGCTCATGCTTTTGTTGTCATATCAGATAATCCACCACAAAATCCTAGATCCCACAGCTTTTCCCTTACATTTTCTTCCATAAATTTTACGGTTTTAGTTTTCAGATTAAGGTCCTTAAATCCTTTTGAACTGGTTTTTTTGTATAGTGTGAGGCTTGGATCCTAGCTCATTCTTCTGCATGTGGATATCCAATTTTCCCAGCACCATTTATTGAAGAGATCCTTCCTTTTTGATTGGATGGATTTAGCATTCTTGTTGAAAATCAGTTGACCATAGATGTATGGATTTATTTCTTAGCTCTTAATTCTATTTCATTGGTCTATGTGTCTATTATTATACCAGTACCAGGCTATTTTAATTACGATAGCTTTATAGCATGTTCTGAAGTCAGGAAGTGTGAATCCTCCTACTTTATTCTTCTTTAGGATTGATTTAGTTATTCAAGGTCCCTTGCCCTTCCATATAAATTTGAAGATTGGCTTTTCCATTTTTGTAAGAAGGCTGTTGGAATGTTGATGGGGATTGAACTGAATTTATAGATTGCTTTGAGTAATATTGGCATCTTAACTATATTCAGCTTTCTAACCCATGAACACGGAATATCCTTCCATTTATTTTGATTCTCTTTGATTTCTTTTAGTAATGTTTTATACTTTTATATATACAGGTCTTTTACCTTCTGAATTAAATTTATTCCTGGTCTTTTATTCTTTTAGATGCTATTGTAAAAGATAATGTTTCCTTAGTTTCCTTTTCCTCTTGTACTTTGCTGATATGAAGAAACTCTACTGGTTTTTGTGTGTTGACTTTGTACCCTGTCACTTTGCTGAAAGGAAAGCATTTTTAATTTGTTTTGTCTATAAAATAGAGAAAAGCATTAGCATGTTTTGTGTAGGAGAAAAACTGACAATAGAGATAGAAAATAAGAAGGAAAGGGAGAAATTACCCAGAGAGTTAGAGAGGGAAAAAGTCAAGGAACAGTTGCAACATACACCTCAGAAGATAAGTGGAGAATTACAGAGAAGGTAGGATGGAAAGGAGGAACTTTCTGGGAGGTCAACTCAGATGACCTTATGTTTTCATTAAAGTAGGAAGTGACATTACCTGTTCAGAAAGAGGAAGGAGAGAATGGGGCTTGAATGAGAAGGTCTGGAATAGCCGTTTCAGGGAATGTGATGGGGAGACCATCAGCAGGGGAAGGTAATATAAATGCATAGGGAATCCATTGATTGCTGATTCTGGAATTGTACCTCATACTGGTCATATAATTAATTGTAATAAATGATTGTTTATTCAATGCCCTACCCAGTCAGCCTTAGTGACTGATCTGGTTTAATATAAACTGATGTATCACCCAAAATTCTATCATAATTCTCTCCACTAAGGATCCTGGACTCTCAACATCTAGTCAACAATTTACATTTGTACCACATTTGGCAAATTTTAATTCTCAGAAAAATACTATAAAGTATATAGTATTTTACAGTTGAATAAAGGGAGGCTGCCTGAATTAATCAAATTTTCATAGGTAATAAGTCATAGAGCTAAGAACGGAACCCAGTCTTCATTCCTCAAGTCCAGAATAAGAAGCAGTATTTCTCCTAAATGAACACCAGAACTGACGGTGACTCTGAGTCATTTATTTAAAAATAAAAAGGGAATGAATCCCTTTTGGCAAGTTTATGTAATAATTTAGAATGAAAAATCCTTCCATTCTGAGAATCTGACTCAGAATGGCCTGGGACCAAGGATTGGTCTAATACAAAATCAAAGTGACTTCTACAGGTGAAATTGCAGTGGGAAAACGGCATGACATTTTTAACCCTCTTCTTAGTTCTTAATTGTGAATGTGAATGAAAATGAATCCAAAAATGCAAGACAAAGGGAAGAATATATAAAAAATAATAACCTGTAGGGAAAAAAAATCCTTTCCTCCATACCTTCTTCTATTCTGATATTTTAGTTCCATTAGGATTATAAAGAAAAATGAAATCTCTTAAAGCCTAACGCAAAAGTGTGCTCCAGACTTACTTGTTTATCTGTCTGCAGCAATATTAGGCACTGCTCAAGAGAGTCAAGCAAAACAGCATTTTGTAGTTTATGAGGAAAATCATTCTCTAATTTTCTCAGAATTCAAATGAAAGTTGTGGTTTGAAGACACTGAAACAGAATTAAATGTGAAGTTTAGAAGGGATTAATTTCATAAATTTCTTAAGTTGTTGATGGAACCATCTGGCAGCCTAAGAGATAACCATTAAAGTCTATACAAGAAAATTTCTTTCTGTAAGATTATAATGACTAAATATCATAACAGCGGGAGAATAAAAACTAATGCATATTTTATCATTGAAACGAATGCCCTGGACTTTAAAGTTGTGTGGGATTTCTGATCACTGCTAAAAGAAAGCAACCAATACGTGATGCACACCTACCAGAGCCTCACAGACACCCCTTTCTTAATCCTCGTGGAGTGCTGCAAAGGAATGACTACCTGCACTTTTCTGAGGAGGAAATGGTGACTCAGAGAAGGTAAGTGATATTCAAGGTGCCACAAGGTATAAACTGTATACGTGAGATTTGAACTAGGATCATTCTTGCTCCAAATTACATGTCACCAAGTCACACTGGCTTCTACAATAATCAATTCTGTTTATCTGGTAGGTGCAGGTGAGGGCAAGGGGTTTCACTCTAATTACCAACAGTAGCCCAACTGACAGTCAGTGATATGCAAGTGTTTTCATGACACTTTCCTCGTTAGTTGCTCAGTACAACCCTGACTATGCTTCCTTATCATTACTATGTTACGGAAGAGACTATGTTCCAGTTATAGACTCAGAGGCAAAAGCAATATTCCTTAAATTTGGATGTTTATCAGAACTCCCTGAGGATCCAGGCAAAAGTGCAGGTAACCCGGGCCATAAAATGATTTCCTGAGATGGGGCCCATGTATCTGCATTTTAATAAACTCCCCAAATGTGTTTGATGCCTCTTAAAATCTGAGATCTACTAAAATAGGGTGGTCTCAGTATTGAATAGTGGTCAAGCAGCCTAATCAAACCAGAATGCCTAGGAATGAATTCCAGTTCCATCAGGTATGGGATGTGTCATCTAGGCAAAGTATATAATCTCTCTATAAATCAGTTTTCTCATCTGTAAATTGGGGGTAATTAGTATAATATCTAGGTCATGAGATTGTTGTGAGGACAAATGAATTCAGATGTTCTTAAAAGAGTATCTGGCACACCTTAAGTACCCCCAAAATGGTAGCTATTATTAATCCAACACTTTAGTAAAGAAGCACCCCTAGAGTGCTCTCTGGTGTTCCCAGAGTCAGACATCCACCTGGGTCTCGAGACGCCCTTTGGAGATGCGTGAGCTGTCAGGCAAGATGGGGGCTAATGCACAGAGGGACAGATTGTTATTTACAACTGTAGACGATCACAAGCATCTTCTTTCTTGTGCAGTCACCTTTACTTCTTCTTCTCAGCTTTTCTGTGGGTGCCTACTTTAACATCTTAGCCAATTTCTTCACTGCTCATTCACAACATACCCCTAGCAAGAAAAGTCAATATTTTCTTTACAAGTTATCATGAATGATTTAAAATGGCAATGCGGGATATTATTCATATGCTAAGCATTTCTCTAACACAACTTCTAAAAACTGTCTAAATGGTAGGTAGCCTTGTAATGGAAATTAGGGATCAGACAGGTTAAACAATTTGTCAAGGACACACAGCCAGTAAGCAGCAGAGCTGGGACTCCTGACCCCATATACTATACTTTTCCCAGTAGAGAGCTAGTCCCCTCAACCGTCCAGGAACCTCCTCTGTAAGAGTCCCCAGGCCTTGTCCAGGCTTTGTACCTCTCATCCTCATCTCTCTCTCTACTCTGCATGGACCCCACACTGGCTACCACGGTTCTATAATGTTTCTGTCTGTTAGGGAATTGAATGTTGAGTTGGTGATTGGTTCTAACAGTCTCTCCAAACTACTTCCTCTGCATCCTTCCAAACCCACCACCATTCCCCACCCATTCTCACATCAGTCATCCCCATATCCCTGATATATCCAAAATGCACCCTGAATTCTAAAACACCTTATTTCTCCTCTTGCTGTGTTCTCTGCCTCTAATTCTTTCTCTGTGCACTGACTTTCAATCTGTAGTCTTAACTCCTATTCTTCAAGACATCTGGAAGAGCCCTTCACAACAGACAGTAGAAACAAAGGACAGTACCTCCATATTCCCCTTGCTGCTGGAAGCATGAATTTGTTCTGAATAAATAAATAAATGAATAACTCTCTTTGTTTCTCTATAAGGTTTTCCTAATACAAAATAGCAAATGACTCTGTGCTTTTAAAACAACTGGTATCTGGAGCATAGTAGAGTCAAAGTGACTGATTCATAGAAAATTCTACACTGCTTACAGAACACAGCTCCTAAAGATCATAGTATTTATTCATAATTGATCCAACCAGATGTACATTCAACAAACACTTATTGAGTGGCTTCTGTATGCCAGGCACTGCTCTTGATGCCAGGTACTGCCCTGAACAGTAGACGTGAGCTCTGCTCTCACTGAGTATACATTCTAATAGGAGAAGCCTAAATGAACAACAAAACAAATAAAAATATAACTCCTGTTACTTGTAAAAACTATGTAGAAAATAAAACAAGGTATTCTGATGTATAATGAATGGGGGAGGCTAACGTAAATTGGTTAAACAGGAAAGAATATCTAAGAAAGTGGTGTTTCAGATGAGGTTTGAATTATGAAGAACCACCAAAGCAAATATTTTTTGATGGGAGGTGGATAACAGTGTATTTCAGGCAGAGGATAAAACAAGTCTGAGGTAAAAGCAAATTTAAATTCTTGGAGAAACAGGTAGAAGGCCAGAATGGAGAGATAACAGTAAGCAAGACTTCAGTGGTAAAGATGAAGTCAGAGAAGTCAGAAGGAGGCAGAATTTAGAGGATCTTGTTGGCCAGAGTTGCTGTTGTTGTTAGTTCTGTTGAGTCAGCTCTGACTCACAGCATCCTTATGTATAACAGAAAAAATGTTGCCTGGTCCTAAGCCATCTTCATGACCATTGGTGTCTTTGAGTCCATTGTTGTGGCCACTGTGTCAATCCATCTCATGGAAGTTTTCTCTGACCTTCTACTTGGCTAAACATGATGTCCTTTTCTAATGATTGGTCCTTCCTGATGGCATATCCAAAGTGAGTGAGCCAAAATCTTGCCATCTTTATTTCTAAGGGGCTTTCTGGTTGTATTTCTTCTAAGACTGATTTGTTCATTCTTCTGGAAGTCTACATTTTATTCAATATTCTTCATCAACACCACATTTTGAATACATCAATTCTTATTCTATCTTCCTTTTTCATTGTCAAGCATTCACATGTGTATGAGGCTACTGAAAATACCATGATTTAGGTAACACTTAAAATTTTAGAGTTTAAAGTGACAGTGATCTGACTGATGTTTTTAAAAAGAACACTATGGCTACTATGTACATGGAGAATGGATAGCTTGGAGATGAGAGTGGAAGCATAGAGGAGGTTACTGCAATAATTTATGGGAGAGATGATAGTATTAATCTTGAACACATTACATTTTCTCTACAGTAACAATTAACAACAACAAAAAAAAAAAAAAAATCAGAGCTTGGCTTTGCAGTAGTAAATGTTGCCATGGCTCCCCGTTGTTTTGCCTGTTACTTAAATGTAAGGACACTTTATATAAGAGCTCTCAAGAAGTCCTCATCTTCTTCCACCAAATTATTTTTTCAAGGAGAAACAATTGGATTCATAAGCTCAACCAGGCTGCACTTAAAAATTGGCATCAAGTCTCCGTGTGGAAATCAGCCCAACCTCGGAACTTGAGACTCCTCCCTGCACACTGCCATCTCGTTGGCATCAGGGCACCTGCCTCACTGTTTCAGTGAAGCAAGCCTTTCAGGAAGGAGAGTGTTGTGATAGTGTGTTTTTATGCCTGGAGTGACTCTGAGAAATGAAATAATAAGCTAAGCCCTCAGGGTTGCTTAGGTTTTGCAGCTGTGCCCATTTAATAAGTGTTTTAAGTAAAAAGTGTTTTTTTAATCAAGATTTCCTTGAGGAAATTTCCTCTCTCCTGGCAGCAGTGACTTATTTCTGAACTGTCATCAACTTGTCAACATTTTACTTAAATTAAAGTAGAAACGCCTAAGTATTATTAATGCCTTCATCAAGGGCAAACATAAAAATTTATTAACATTCTGTAGTAAATAATGAGGATTTATAATATGGGGGCCGAGAGTGATATTATATGCAGTTTAGGTTCTGTTTTGCCTACTTACTATATTACTAGCCAGAGTGAGGATAAAATTAGCATTTTCCATTTGCAGAATTTTTAGGAGAGGCCATGACATGAAGATCTGAATGAAGTAAGGGTCACATGTGAAACCTGCAATGCAGTAATTCTGACACTACAGAGAGTTCTAAAGAAGTTGATAAAGAACTCATGCACAAATTTGAACCAAAATGTGTACAAAAAATAGGCTGCCACCTTAATTCAAATGAAAGCAAATTAGACATTTGGGAAAAAAGCTGAATGGCACAGCAAAAAGAGACAAAGTCAGAAAAAGTTACTGGAATATTAATATTGGTGTTCTAGATTATTGTTTATCTGTTTAAGGAATCCATTTATGCTGAAAATATAAAATATTAAATAATAAAAGGATTGTCTATGATTGAAAACTAGCTATTGCAGGATTTCTAACAGAAAATAGAGCAGTCTTTAGCAAAACTGGAGAAAAGTTTAATATTAGAAGAACCTCAGAATATCATGTGAATATTGTAGATTTTGTTGTTCTAACTTCATTCATTTCTTTATGGTAAAATATCCAACAAAATACACTAGTAGAACTATAAATTATTATACTAGAACTAACTAGAGGCAAGGGAATCTTAGTAACGTGTTTACAAATATATTTAAAACACATTACATAGGTTGTACACATTACGTATTTACAACATAGTAACATATTTACAAATATGTTTTTCAAGGGCTTAAAAATACACTCAAGAAGATAAACTCAAAATACAGTGCAAGATAAGTATATCTGATTTGAAGTACTTGTAATGCTAGGAGAGAAATTACTATCTCTCATGAGCTATTCATTCATTCATTCATTCTTCCATTCATTCATGTACATGTGAATTGAGGCACTAGTATGTGTCAGGTTTGGTTCTGGGGAGAGAGAATACAAAAAGGAAAGAGACGAGAAATCTCCCAACAAGAATCTGTCTAGGATAGTTGTGCTTAATATATGCACACATACACAGGAATATTGTAATTATTTTCAGAGTGTTCTCAGAATGTCTAAAACTCTCCCAGAGACTAAGATACTGGTCATGCCATGGGTTAAGGGATGACAAACTTGAAGAGGAAGAAGGCAAGATACCACCATCCTAACAACTCTACCTTCCAATGCTCCACAGAAAACTTGCTGACCTTGGATTGTTGGTGGTATAAGTTACAAACAAACACAGCTGGGTCAACCTTATTTGACTACAGGTTACAAGAAGGGATAAATACCTTCAGGCAGAAAGAAATCTTCTGGCCCGTGACCCAGATGGCCCACTGTGCTGTCCAAGGTTCTCACTCCCCCTGGGTCCTGAGGTACAGGTTGGTAACTGGGCTAACTTTTACACATGCACATTTTTAAAGTCAGTGTAACTGCCTGAAGCTAAGCCTACACAACCCAAACTGTTTCGGAAAATGTTCAGTCTCCAGATAAAATGTCAATACCTTTACTAAACAAATTATCCCATGTTTGGGGGTATTCTTGACAATTGATAAATCTCTGTGTACTCTAATTGTATTTATAGTCTGTGCTGTACAATTTAGTACTTGTTTGTTTTCTCTTTCCCTCTTTTTACTTCTGTTTGTTTTTTTGGATGTTTGCTTTATTTTCAACATAAATCAGAGTTCCTTACTGGTAGGTCCAATTCAGTCTCCCCTTTAAATCTCACAGATCTCAGTATAGCATGGCACATGGTAAGATTGCAATAAGTAATAGATAGTCTATACTCCTTTTCATATATTGTGATGTTTGAACTGTAGATGCAACTGCATGTGCCTGGTACATATTGTTGAATGAATAAAATTAATCTCAGTTATAAAGTTATAAATCTATAAAGAAATATCAATACGATAGTTCAGTAGGGCAACCTATTATGAAAATTGCATATATAATTGTCATTGTTGTTGTGTGTGGTCAAGTTGATTCAGACTTATAGCAACCCTATAGGACAGAGTAGAACTGCCCATAGAGCTTCCTAGGCTGTAGTATTTACTGGAGCAGATTGCCAGATCTTTTCTCCCATGGAGCCATTGGTGAGTTCAAACTGCCTACCTTTTGATTAGCAGCAGAGTGCTTTAACCCTTGTGCCACGAGGGCTCCTTTCATGTAAAAATGAATCACTTTTATATGTATATGTACCAGTAATAACCAATTTGAATATATAATGAAAACTGGATCATGGTCACAAAACTATACAACGTTTAAGATGAAGCAAAATAAGAATTACAGGGTCTAATAAATATGAAGAAAACTACAAAAACATACTGAAGGAAACAAAATAAAATGTGACTAAATTCAGAATTATCTGATGATCCTGAAGAGCAAAACTAATTTTTGCTCTTACTTATAATATATAAGTGTAAATTTTCCAAATGTTAACCTCTCATTTTAAAGCAATTCTAGTAAAATGTTTAACAATATTTAGTTTTTAGTTTGACAGAGCTTTTCTTGAAGAAAAACAAATGAATTACCAAACTCTTTAGAAAAATTGCCCTATCAGAAATTAAAAGCTACTATAACATTAGAATACTGTAAATCTTCTGTTACTGGTTCATATAAAGAAAGTTAGATTAATGGACCTTTTCAATACACCATCCATGAAATATCATATGGATTAAAGAGTTCAATAGTAAAGAAACTAAGAGAAAATGTTGTTGAATATGTATCTAATCTTGGGACCTGGAAATACTTCCTAAATTTAGACATAAGTCAAAATTTGTGCGTAATTATTAATAATTTTGACTGCATAAACTTAAAAGAGTCATCATAAAGAAAACAATATTAAATGACAGGAGCAAAAATAAGATTATATCTGTTAAATACGTGGCAGAAAATGTTTTCCTTGTCTTCATTCACAGAGTGGAGTGATATTTACTGATGTTTTCCCCTAAAAGTGACTCAAACCTTTAATATACATTTCTTTTCCATGCATCCTGTCTTATTTTTGCCTGCAAAACTATTAATAGAAATTCCAATACCCTTTTTTATCTCCCTCATGACACACTGAGAAGAAATTACAGGAGCATTGTCCCATCACATAACTATACCTCATAATGTCTAATGTTGTTGTCAGGTCTCATAGTTACCAGGACCACAGACTTGGCTCCACGGAATATGGCTGCAGATCACATATACCCACCTGTGGAGTAAAAGCAGTTTATCTCCCCAAGCAGGAATCTCACTCAGATTAATGGGGCAGTGTTCATGCTCTGCCAAGGTGTTATCAGAATTATCTTATCACTGGACTTAAAAAAACATTTTAACACATTTCATTTCAGAGAGTTATGATCTTTATGTTAGATAAGTAGATAAATAAATGAGAACTTCTTGCATTCTAGAATTACGATTCAGTCCTTTTGAAGTTTTTATGTTGGTTTCTTTTTTTCTTTCCATCTAGACAATCCCTAATGCCCATATGTGTTTACGGCACAAATCTATTTGCTTGTAATGTCTCCCTCTGCATATGTTAGAGTACAAAGCCTGCGTGCAAGAGGGATCGTGGTGAGCTGGACTATAACTGAAATGAGCATTCATGCTGAATCCATGATGCAAAAAAAAAAAATCCTCATTGTTTAAGAGAAAACAATCATCTCCAGATTGCGTTTTATCTTTCTTAACCTGGAAATAAGATTGAAAAGAATGTTTTGGTCCTGGGGCCTGTTAAACGGGAAAATTAAGGATTTTTTTTTTTTTTAACCACAGATATTATCCAGTTCTCAAATGCAACTGTGACTTAACATACCTAAAAGAAATAAAATCAATACATCATAAAGCAAATTGTGGTTTAAAAAAAAATCAAACTGACAGCTCCCTTTCTGCCTAAGGGAAGATGGGTCCTTCCTGACAAGGCGGAGACATGAGGGGAAAGTGCATTTAGCAAAACAAGTGCCGTGATGAACGTTTGCAGCACTATCATTATGCCGCTGATCAGGGTGTAAGCTCGTTTCAAGCGTAGAATGTAGGTTTGGGATTTATGCCTTGTATAAAACATAATCAAGTTTCATTATTTCTGTGAGTCATCACATTTTAATCTTTTCTAATTAGATGTAATTACTATTCTTTCGCACAGCAAGATAACATAGAAGCATAAAAAATATGAGGTGCCACATATATAAGTGGAAAAACCACAAAAAGGAAAAATAACAGACATCGTTAGTACATAAGAGAGTTTTTTATTTGCAGGTGACACTGGAGCCATTCCCTGGATTAAAAAAAACAGACACTGTAATAAAGCATGGCAAGTGATGATTATCTTTTTATAATATTCTTTTGTAACAACTGGATCAAGGTTCAAGGACAAAAATAATTTCCACGTGGAGAACAGAATTTTAATGTCAAGTTGTGTGCATTTTAATTAGGGCAATTTAGCTGATCAGAATAAATTGTCTTAAAATATTATTATGAAAATGCTAGGGCTGAATAATGTGCTTTTCCACCAACTAAGCTTTTATTCCTTCTATCTTTACTTTCCAGTAAACCAATATCAGACTTTTATACAGAAATCAAATTAGATGTCTTCCAGATCTAAACAGATATTTTAGAAAAATGCTATAGTTCTAACTACAACATTGACTTTTGAACTGTCAATTAGGAAACCTTTGGTTATCTGGATAATCTATGTTGCTTGTCCAGGATTTAGTATCTGTGTTTGGGAGCCATAAATTTGGAATTAGAATAGCTATTCCCATAAAGAGCCATCATAGAAGCAAATGTGTACATAAAAGATTTCTTTTTCTCCATTTAGGAAAAAAATTTTAATCAAAGTTATTTATTCATGTAGAGGTGTTCTTTACACACTTTTTTGTATCTAATTTCCTCACTGAGAACTTTTTTCTATGTAGACTCTGCAAAATCAGTTAAGTGGACATTTGGTGGAATTAGTTTCAGACAACACAAATTTAACAAGCTATTTTACAATTATGCAGTCTACTTGTCATATAAATCATACAATTCCATTGGGGAAAACAATGCATTTTGAGACCTAGATTAATACTTAAACTGTCTACGGTGATCAAATCAACTGCTTCAGTGTTAATTTTAATTCTCTACCTTATATTGAGCAGAGAGAGAAAACAAAGTCAATAAACAAAATATTGAGTTTTTTAACGAAAAACATAAAGATTCACTCCTTAATGCTGTATTTTACACTGTTTCAGTCTGGAAGCCACGAAATTGGAAAATTTATACAAATATATTATACAACATAAGGGAACCCTCCCCCCCAGGTCATTATTCTAATTCCAAATTTATGGCTCCCAAACTCAGATAAATCCTGGACACACAACGTAGATTATCCAGATTACCAAAGTTTTCCTAATTGGCAATTCATAACTTCCAGCTCTGAACAGAACCTATTACCCATTAAAATGTTGGCTTTTCTGCCTCATTAAAATCTTCTGTAATATTCTGTGTGAATATATTGTTCAATTAGCCATTATTTCTGAAGATATACAAGGAGGTAATAAATGATTAGGGCACCAAATACAATTTGTGGTGTCAAAACAAGCCTATTTGCACTGTACCCACCTGTGTATTAGACAATATTGGATTCACTATCATGGTGGAAGGGGGAGGCTTTTATCCAATGGAGTGCATTACATTTTGTACATTAAAATGTAATTTTGTTATGGTTTTTATTTTCCCATGAATTCATCATTATTCTTTCAAATATATTTTTATAACTATGAATTCATTTTCCAGATGTTCTATAATAAAGAGATCTCCATACACAATCCCTTGATAAAATTTTAGAGGCTCCCGTATACTTTTTTATAATTGGGCAAAATTTTCACAATGAACATCCCTGATTGCATCTTTTATCAGAAATACCTGAGATCCACCTTTATGGTATTTGCACAGAAGATACATATCACTAATAAGTTATTTCTGGATTTTGCTGTTATGCCACAATATTTAACAGAGAATTTCCAAAGAAGGAAGTATAATTAATGGGTACTCTTACCTGAGCAATCCCAATCTGTTTTTCTCTATTAAAAATAAATATTTCATCACATTACAACATCAATAAAATTGACATAGAGGAATTGAATTTTGTACGGAAATGCCTGCTTCCAGTTGCCATAAACCCACAGTCCATGGGATGATAGATATGGTGCAAAGGTGAAATTTGTCCAAAATATTTAAGGTTTGCGACTGGTAGTGGATTTTTTATAGAGATGAGTAAAAAACTGCAATTTTTATAATGTCACAGAACAAAATTAATAATATCATACTCCATATTTACATAGCATGTTTGGGGGCAGTTATAAACATCCCCACAGCCTTGGGGAATGTACACTTACTCACTTCTATTCCCATTCTTTAACAGCAACAACAACCACAGGACTTTTCTAGGTCATACATTATTTGTCACTTTTATTTTTACCACCATGTTCTTGGGAACTATTTATTGAATCCCCTTTGTGAGAAGCTAAAATTATAATATAGAACTCTGCAGACTCTTGAAACATGTTGTTGTTCTTAGCTGTTGACAAGTCATAGCGACCCTATGTACAGCAGAACAAAACACTGCCCAGTCCTGTGCCATCCTGCACCATTCTCACAATCATTGTTATGCTTCAGCCTATTGTTGCAGCCACTGTGTCAATCCATCTCATTAAGAGTCTCCCTCTTTTTCCCAGACAGTCTATTTTACCAAGCATAATGTCTTTCTCCAGGGATTGATCCCTCCTGATAACACGTCCAAAGTATGTGAGACGAAGTTTTGACATCCTTACTTCTAAGGAGCATTCTTCCAAGACAGATTTGTTCTTCTGGTAGTCCATGGTATATTCAACATTCTTCACCAACATCATAATTCAAGGGCATCGATTCTTCTTCGGTCTACATTATTCATTGTCCAGCTTTCGCATGCATATGAGGTGATTGAAAACACCATGGCTCGAGTCAGGCACACCTTAGTCCTTAAAGTGACATCTTTGCTTTTTAACACTTTAAAGAGGTCTTTTGCAGCAGATTTGTCCAGTTCAGTGCATCCTTCAATTTCTTGCCTTCTGCTTCCATGGGCGTTGATTGTGGATCCAAGTAAAATGAAATCCTTGACAACTTTAATCTTTTCTCCATTTATCATGATGCTGCTATCGTCCAGTTGTGAGGATTTTTGTTTTCTTTATGTAGAGATATAATCCATACTGAAGACTGTAGTCTTTGATCTTCATCAGTAAGTGCTTCAAGTCCTCTTCACTTTCAGCAAGCAGGTTCTGTCATCCACATATCGCAGGTTATTAATGAGTCTTCCTCCAATCCTGATGCCAAGTTCTTCTTTATATAGTCCAGCTTCTCAGATTATTTGCTCAGCATACAGATTGAGTAAGTATGCTGAAAGGATACAATCCTGATACACACCTTTCTTGACTTTAAACCAAGCAGTATCCCCTTGTTCTGTTTGAACCACTTCCTCTTGGTCTATGCACAGGTTTCTCATGAGCACAATTAACTGTTCTGGAATTCCCATTCTTTGCAATGTAATCCATAATTTGTTATGATCCACACAGTCGAATGCTGTCACATAGTCAATAAAAAACAGGTAAACATCTTTCTGGTAGTCTCTACTTTCAGCCAGGATCCATCTGACAACAGCAATGATATACCTAGTTCCACTTCCTCTTCTGAATTTGGCTTGCATTTCTGATGGTTCCCTGTCTGTGTACTGCTGCAACTCCTTTTGAATAATCTTCACCAAAATTTTACTTGAGTTTGATATTAATGATATTGTTTGATAATTTCTGCATTCTGGAAACATGGGGTGTAGGTAAATAATACAAAGATAATAAATATGACAAAGATAAAATCTCAATTCCTGAATTCAAGTGTCCCTTCTTAAATTTGGTCCTACTAATAAAGTTCAATAAGCTACAGAGTCTTCTCTCTCCCTCTGTCATCTTCTTCTCAGTGTATAACAGAGACATTGTAATAGTTTTTAGAACACTGCAACACAGATATTATTAAATTAACTTTTAAAAAATCAATTTTTGATGAAGCTTTTAGATAAAATTAATCTATTCCAAACAGAAAAATGAACGTCCTTTTCTCCATTTTAATGTCAACCAGCACATCGTGACTGCATAAGGACATACTCAGATGTTTACTGATGAGGTCATTTTTTATATGTGGCTCGAGAAAACCAGGCTTCAGAATTTTAGTCCCAGATCATTTCCTACACATTTTTATTATCTCTACTCTAGGATCTAATGTCGTAACTAACAAAGCTAGTTCCTGGTAGCTTTATCGTGTTACCTTGCTGCTTAACCTTGAAATAACCCCCTGTTCTCCAGTCTGTCAATCTATATTGCACTGCAATGAAACTAGAGAATATTAATGCTTTCATTTCTCTTGGAAAAATGTTTAGGAGTTGAATGGGTCATTTGGTGGGTGTATGTTTTGCTTTTGAAAATATTAGCAAACTACAAGATGTACTGATATTAAAGATTCAGTTTTCCTATTTCTAAAGGATGCTTAATTTTACTTTCCTATTGAAAAATATTTTTTATGGATATAGAATTTTAAGTTGACAGATTTTTGTTTCTATTAATACATTACAGATGTTCCTCTACTCTAGTCTGGCTCACATTACCTCTGAGAAGCCTGCTTTTATTCTTATTTTTCTGCCTTTCTAAAAAAAAATCCATGTTTTTTCAGTGTTTTCAAATTTTCTCATTATGACTATTATAAGCATTTTGGCTAGGATTTTCTTAGTGTAATTTTCTTTTCTTTTTGTTTTGTTTTGTGTGTGTGTGTCTGTTTAGACCGTGTTGAGCTCTTGGATCTCTGATTTTATAATTTTCATCAAATTTGGAAAGTTTTTGGCCACAATCTTTTGCAAATAGTTTTTTGTGTACTCCCTTCCTTTCTTTTGAGGTCTCCTATTAACACATACATTAGGACACTTGCGTTCCTAATATGTCCCAGAGCTTACTGATTCTCTGTTAATTTTTTAGTCTGTATTTCATTTTGCATAGTTTCTATAACTTTGTCCTCATATTCACTAATCTTTTCTTTTCCAATGTCTAATTTACTCTTAATCCCATCTACTAAATTTTTCATCTCAGACATTGTATTTTTATCTCTAGAAGTTTGAATAGGGTCTTTGTCATATCTTCCATCTCTCTCCTTAATATGCTCAATCTTTCCTATACCTTCTTGAATATATGAATATATTTAGTACCTCTCAGTTTTCTTGTTTACTAATTCTACTATCTGTGTAACTTCTTCCTGTTTCTATTGATTCATTTTTCTCCTCATTATAGGTCTTATTCTCCTGCTTCTTTGCACGCTTAGTAATTTTTGATGAGATGCCAGATATTGTAAATTTTACCTTATTGAGTGCTGGATATTTTTGTTTTTCTTTAAATATTCTTAAGCTTTGTTCTGAGGTGTGGTTAAGTTACTTAGAAACAGTTTAATCCTTTCAAGAGTTTATTTGGAGCTTTATTAGGTGAGGCCAGAGCAGCTTTTAGTCTGAAACACGCTACTTGGTCCCCCTACCAAGGTACTACCTCTCTGAGTACTCTACTGATGCTCCATGCATTATAAGGTTTTTCCACACTGTCTGATATTAGATGAACTACTCCTTGCACTTTGTGAGCTCTGGGATTTGTTCTGTCTGCCTTTTCAGGTAGTTCTTCCCTTGGCTTCAAGTAGTTTCCTCAGATGCATGCACTGATCATATCACCTGAAGATTCAAGGGGAACCCTGTGAACATCTCCAGAACTCTCTGTGCATCTTTCTTTTTTGTGTGTGCAACTCTCTCCTTTGTAGAACTCTGTCATGCACATTCTAATCATCTTGGTCTTCCAAAATTTTGACGTCTGCCTCTCCAACTCAGGGAGACTACTGAGCTCCACCTGTCTTCCTCCTTTCTAAGCTGTGGCCTGGAAACTCTCTCTAGGCAGAACAGTGGGGCAAATATTGGCATTTACCTTGTTTATTACCCCTCTCTCAGGGGGTCAGTGTCCTGTGCTGCCTGTTGTCTATGTCTGCTAATCATTGTTTGGTATATTTTGTCTGGTATTTTAGTTGTGTAAAGTGGGTCGGTAAATACAGTCTCTACTGCTCCATCAGGACTAGAAGCACAGTTCTCACACTTTTTATCTTTTAATGTAAAAAGGTTTTGTTACTTATTTGCCGCCTCATTACACAGGTTGGCAGAGAGGTTGAGGGACACTAGAAAAGCCCCTTAGACTTAGAGCAGAGAGTCTTGAAGTGGCCATTGAGGCCAGTCTGTAGCTGTCCCAATACCAAAGACCCTAATCTGAAGCAACCACTTGAGAGTGACTTTTGTCAAAGTGTACTTTCCCAGTAGACCCAGAGGCCACTCAGCTAGTACAGCTAACTTCTTGATGCTCTTTTCCCTTCCTCAATGAACTAAAGCTAAGGAAGCTCCTGAGATTGGGTTAATTCAGGCAGTGCCCTGGGTATGCAAATGCAGCTGAGCAGGTTGCTTTCCAGGGCTAGGGCAAGCATCAAGATATTTTCAGCATCTGCACTTTTTCACATGCCCTGGACAAGATCCAGCATCAGTCTTGGTTTTCCAGCTTCATGAGTCACTGGGAACCCTTTTTTTCTCTGCTGTCAACTCAGAGGAAGAGTAGGCCCTGCTTGCCAGGGCCATGTTGCTACAGTAGACCTAGAGGTCCAGAAGCAGGACAAGGAGGCCTGTCTTCCCTTTTTTCTTGCAGCAAACTCAGGGCTGATGTTGTCATGGCACATGTAAACTTGTTTCTTTTATTACCATCACATTTTTTGTCAAATATTTTTAAAATAATACATGCTAATTGTCCAAAATTCAGAAAAATGTAAAGCTCAGTATAAAAGTCATCCCTAGACATATGCACATTGATCAGGTATTGTTTTATAGACTCTCTGTTTTATACAGGAATATGTAAGCCTTTACAAAAATTTTGGTATTTATATAGGAGCCCTGGTGGTACAACAGTTAAGCACTTGGCTGCTAACCAAAATGTTGGTAGTTCTAGCCTACCCAGGGGCTCTGTGGGAGAAAGACTTGGCAATCTGCTTCTGTAAAAATTACAGCCAAAAAAATGCCCTATGGAGCCATTCTGCTCTGTTACATGGGGTCACTATGAGTTGAAAATCTACTCAGTGGCACCTAACACCACACATATATTTAGAGAGAGCTAGAGATACACACACACACACACACACACACACACACTATTGAATTTTGCTCTTTCCCTTAACCTTATTTGTGATTATTTAAATATGTGCATATATAACAGCCATGGATGGGTTTAGTACAATATATTTAACCATTCTTCAACAGTGAAATATTTAGGTTGCTGACAGTTTTTGAACATCATCAGATATGTTGTGACAAATATCTTTTTTACATAAACTTTTGTGTGGTTTCCTGAATATTTTCATAGAGTAAATTTCTTCTAGCAAGATAATTTGATCATGGGTTTTTGATACATATTGAGAAATGTCTGTTGATCGGGGTTCCAAATTACCCATTAGCACTTAATGCACAATTTACCACATTCCTTCCAGAATTTAATATCATATAATTTTTTGAATTTCTGTCAATTTGATTGATTAAAATTGTGATTACTATTTACACTTGAATTTCTTTGCCTACTAATGAAGTAAAATATGTGTTTTAGACATTAGCTATTTTATTTATTTTGTGATTTGTCAGTTCTCTCCCTTTGCCTATTTTTCTTCGGATTTTATTTTATCAATCTGTAAAAGTTGCTTATGTTTTCAACATCTGCTCTGTCATATTTGTTGTACATATGACACAACGCTTTTACTAGTAGAATTCTGTTTTCCTCCCATTCTGAAAGAACCCTTATTTCTCTGGCTTTGTTGTTGTGAGTTGCCATCAAGTTGACTTTGACTCGCAGTGACCTTAGTTATAATAGAATGAAATGTTGCCCAGTTCTGTGCCATCTTCATGATCTTGGTATATTAGAGTCCATTGATTTGGCAAGATGATGTTATTGAAAGTAAGAGTCATCTGTACTCCAGTCTTGAGCCTAGTACTTAGTTAAATGACTTCCCATGAGTTGCTACACCTCCATGTGTCTCAGTTTCATATTATCTAAACTGCGCATAATAAACCTACATAACATTTTATGATAGGCACTTGCACAATGCATGGCTCATAGTGGGATCACAATAAATGTTAGTTTCCTCCTTGCACTTCCCACTCTGTGTGTACAGATTTTGAATTCCATAAATATTTCTTGATAATATATATTAAAGAATGCTATTTTGCAGTCATCGAGTTTTAAAAGATATTTTTAAATGCCAAATTAAGCTGTATAAATTTTTGTTGTTGTTGTTACACTATTTTAATTCACGTCTTTTCAAAGCTATGCTTTTGGTCAGTCAGTCCACAAGTGTGTTGATGTGTATATACCCTGCTGGGGTGAAAGAGGGGCCAGTGTGCAAATGTCTTAATGACCAGTTTACTCTTTCATGAATCAAGGCTCGTCTAAGAGTTTTAGGAAGCCACTCTCTACTTAGCTGCCATAAGTGGTAGAGTTATAAAAGGCTTCGCTCACCAAAATATCTCCTCTTGATTGGTCTGTCAGAAATTTCTAATTTTCCTGTCACTCTTTAAAGACCTTCTGAAGGTGCTGTGCATTTTAACTAGGCTAAAATTGACTTTTACCTAGAAGAGTAACCTCATTAGACATTAGTCTATCAAATTATTCCATTAGCACCCATTATCATTTAACAGAATGCATGGTCCTGAGGGAATGGGACAAACTGATTGTCAGCAGAATGGCTGAATTATATGGTAGGGTTGGAGAATGTTAGGTGCAGCTACATGTGGTGGGAACAGGGGGAACATCCAGCCTGGACATCAGTGTGAAGCCCTAAGGATGAACGTCACAGTAACCACATCATATCACTGGTATCAAAACAAGCATGTCAAAAGACTGTGTCCAAATGTCAAATGCCACTCAGAATTCACAATCATGCAGCTGTACAGACATACTTGAAGTTATTCTGCCCAGGAAAGGGTTGAGATAAACAGAGCCTGCAATTCTACCTTTGTGCTTCCGTACAGCTTCTCACAGTGTATATATCCAGGCACTGAATATCAAATTGTTAAGTCTTTTCTCAGTAGCCATAGAGCCTAGCAATTCTCAAGTGCTGTCAGAACATACTAAAAATAACATGACTGTGTGTGAGGGAAAATTTTTCTTCTAAATTCAAACAGAGAAGACACAGTCATTGTTTGGTGTATTACAACATTAGAACTCATGTTATATAATCAAAGTTTAGTTAACAAAAATTAGTGAGAAAAATTTCTTAAAGAAACTTGTTCTCATGAATGATTATCAATTTTTGTAATCCTGAATGCACATTGAAATGATGCAATGCATGAATAGTTTATTTTCCATGTAGAGAAGAGACAATAATGAAGCAGGGGTCAAACATCTGCTATACTCAGATTCACAAAATCCTGAGACTGTATCCCTGTTCAACTTGCCAGTAATGTATTCACAGCAGCCAACTGCAAAAAGAGCTATTTCCTCACCACTAAGGTCTTTCGTCCTTTTTCCAAAATTCTTCTCACAAAGCTATTCAATATTTCTTGCTTGGGTATTGTGATGGTTAAGATTGTGTGTCAACTTGGCTGGGCCATGATTCTCCATGTTTTAATGTAATCACTCCCATGATTGAGCATACTGTGAGTAGCCAATCCGATGAAAGGGAGTCTCCTTGGGGGTGTGGCCCACATCTGTATATAAGCAGATGTTCTGGATTTTTGCTCTCTCTGGATCCTGCGGCTGTTTCCTGTCGTCTCATCTCCTGTTCTTGGGACTTGAGCTGTCAGCTTATCTGCCAAACCTGGGATTCATCGATCTGCACAGCCTGTGAGTGGGAGCCCTGTTCTCCGACCTTCTGATCTTGGACTTGCCAGCTTCTGCAGCTGTGTGACTTGGGAGATGCCTCTACCCTGATCCACAGACTTGGTACGTTCTAGCCTCTACAATCGCGTGAGCTGTTTCCTTGATATAATCTCTCTTTATATATTTATACACTTTACTGGTTTTGCTTCTCTAGAGAACCCAGCCTAAGACAGGTATTAAACTATCGATTGTACACAGGACTACCAGAATGGTAAATTTAAGTTATATTTCATTTAATTTGGAACATAGAGTTTGAGCAAATTACCTGGCTATTTTGACATCTTGTGGGCATGAGTGTGGTATGTTAACTCTACTATTCCATTTCTTCCTGAGATTCAAGAATGGGTAGGAGAAAAAAAGGGAATGAGAATGGGAAGTAGAACAGAATACTTTTTAGCCTGCCATCTTGGAACTTATTAACAACTATGGTAAACATTTTGGTACATAATAGTTTGAAACTCTTGTCTAGAATCAGTTTTATTTAATTAATTAATAGCTGTAGGACAGTGGCTAACAGAACATGCCATGGAATCAACCTGGCCAGATTTACTGGCTCCACTCCTCAGTAGGTGTGTAACCCTGGTCAGTCACCTAAACTCTGTGCCTCAGTTTTCTGATTGGTAAAATGAGGATAATACTAGTTCCTCCAATAGCGTTGTCATGAGGATAAAATAATATATGTAAAAGCTATTAGGAATGTATCTTACTCATGGAAAGAACTTAATATTAGGTATTACTATCATCATCATCATCAACATCATCACAATTATTATTATTACTACTATTATTATTGTCTGAGTACTCATAAGGGCCTGCTGCCAATGTGAGGAGAAAGAGAGCAGCATAATATCTTCAGATCTCTGTCCTTAAGGATCTTTAGTCTCATGGGGACAGTAGCCTCCCGAAGAAGCAGAGAAAGCAAAGGTGCTGCAACTTGTAGTTCTGATCACAAGCTCAACAAAACTTCTAAGAAGGTGGAGGTCAGCCAGGACTGCCTTTGCTGTAATAGGTTTCTTGGAAAGGCAGGCACACGATGAAGGCCTTGAAGAATGAGTAGGATTTCAAAAGCTGCTTTAGGGTCACCTTTGGACATGTGGCCCCCAGATGTGTTTTGTTTGGCTTATGCAATATTTAAAAAATATTTTAATTAGTTGCCAACATTTAAAACTAGACCCCCATCCACTCTGTTTTACCCATGTAATTACCTGCCTGGTTCCTGTCACTATTTCAGTTTGCAGCCCCTAATCTATAGCCTTTACTTCCATTCTCATTGTCAGTGGTAACCACAAGCCTTGGTAAACATACTAGAAGGATTTATTTTCTTCATATAGTGTCATAGAATTCTGCTCCATCGAATACTAACAAGGGTTCATGAAAAAAAAACTTTTTAAAGTAGTTTTCCTCTTAGAAACTGATTGCTAACCAATCCAGTTTGGACTGGATTCAAGGAATAACTATGAAAAGCATTATGATTCCTTCAGCTGTTATGTCTCCATTGTTCCTTTTTTATTAGCCTACTGGATTAGAACTTAATGAACTATCTTTTACAGGCAGAGGAAGAATAGTATGGTGCAATGCAATGGGAGAACTCAACACAAATCATTGCAAAGACTGGCAACAAAACAAAACCTTCCTAAGGGACTAACTCTTGCTTTGGCCTTGGTTATAACCGAAATGTCTGCCAGCATGCATTTGGGAAAGGATAAGGAAACACCAAAGTTTATGTATATATGTGTACATAGTTTTACTATTTGTCATGATATTTTGATACAAGATATCGAACAGTAGAAGTTTCTAATAGTTTTCAGGTACTGAACATACCTATTTTAACAACAAGGTGTTGGATTTTCAAATACTTTTTTTTAATGAACTCCTATCAGGTACCGTTCTTTTCCCATTTAAAATATTGCAATCTGAATATATCTTTTTTATAATTCCATACACAGTCAATTCAGATCAGGCCTCTCTTACCATCTCTGGCTTTTCAATAAAGTCCCACAGGTCATGCCTGATAAGTTCAAAGATACAGTTTCCGTGGCCCAAACCACATTTCTCTCTTTGATTATTATTTTATGATTGCTTACAGCATTTCCTCCAACATCATTTTGGTTTCACTACTTCAAAATTGTCTTTTTATTATCTACAGGAAATGATTCATACTCATATTGTGGCTATCTGAGAGCTTGACACCCTCCCCAGAGAGGTAGCCAAATGCCCGTAACACATGGCCAAAGGGAATGCATAAAGGAATACAGGGGTAGATGACTGAAATTATCTCTCTACCTTATAAACTACTTCCCTGGAGTCTTGGGAACCAGACAATGCTTCCTGGGCAGATTTGTGTATTAGTTCTTTCTAAGCTGCATTAGAGAATTGAGATCTCTAAAAACTAAATTTAGAACCTCACGTTTTTATGGTAAAGATGCTTCCAAAGAGCAAAGTTGATATTGTTCAAAAGACCAAATTTGATTTCAGGCAGATTGTGTATAATTACATAACTGAATAATTAAAAACTGTAGTTATATATTTTCTAAATTTTTCACTTGATGCAAGGGTTCCTTCTGTCCTGTATTTGCCTCAGTCTTGACTGTGTAAAATATACAAATTTGTGGTATAGCATTTATTTCCTCAAAATTAGTTCCTATCATAGATATAAGCATTAAAACATTGATGTCTCCAGAATATACAGTTTTAATTCTGTACAGATTTTTTTTTTAAACTAGCACTTTAAAATGATTATTTGGTTTCCAAATTTCATAAAATATAACCAGTGACATTATATCTATGATTTTTTTTCAAGGTGGAGCAAATAGTTTTAAACATCACACTGATAATAATGAATATGCCTTCTAATCAAGACAACAGACTGGGTATCGTATTCTCTTATACATTAGCTTTGCCTAAATGTCATCTACTGAAACATATTTTCTTAGAAGTTCTGATTGCCACAAATAATGAATACACTGATTCTTGAGGAAAAATTCTTTCTCAGATCACTGTGCCATTTCTCCACAGACACCACAGTGCATTCACCACAGGGTCAGTGCAAGACTTTCTTTAAGTGACTCTTCAGAATATAGATTTAAAATCAAGAATAGAATTTCTGCATTTCCTATTTCACCTTTTAAAATAAAAAAAAATAATAATAAAAATAGTAAAGTAACCTTTCGTCTGGTATGTTTGTGGCAAATTTTTGAATTTTCATTTAACTTTTTCATTGAGGATTCTGCTTTTCCATGTGTGCTTAGCAAGGTTATTCCACCTTATGATCAGATAAGTACATTCCTACATTACATGCTTTTCTCACAGTGGTTAAGAGCTTGGCTGCTACCAAAAAGGTCAGCGGTTCAAAGCCACCAACCACTCCTTGGAAACCCTATGGGGCAGTTCTACTCTGTTCTATCAGGTTGCTATGAGTCTGAATTAACTTAATTAATACAATAACACAATACAATTAAGCTAGAAATCAATTTTTGATAAAAAATAATAGCTAGAAAATCTTTTGTACTTTGAAGTTACAAAAAACTACTCAAAAATAACTCATGAGTCAAAATGGAATTATAACAGGAATCAGAAAATAATTTGAACTGAATTTCGGGATGAAGCTGAAGTAGTTCTTACAGAAAAGTGTAACTTGTAATCTTAAATGCACATATTAGAAACAAAGAGAGTCTGAGTAAGTTAAGCATTCGTTTCAAGAAACTAGATAAAAGAACATCAAAATAACTTCAAAGAAGGTAAATGAAGTACTGATTATAACAGAATAGAATAAACAAATAGAAAAAATATACGCAGTAGAAAGGAATGTTGTTATTAGTTGCCATGGAGCTGCCATAAAGATAAATGTAGTTTATGAACAATTATAAACAAACTTCTGGGAAACTGATTATGGAAAAAGAGCACATAAAATAGCTAATATTAAAAATGAAAAATAGATTATCACTGTCAATGCTTTAAGATATTAAAATGATTTGAGGATTTTTTGAAAACTTTATGGCAATGAATTTGGAATTTTAATGAAATAGATAATTTGCTTTAAAAATACAACTTACTGAGGAGGTGGGGCCAAGATGGCGGAATAGCCAGACTCTTCCAGTGGATCCTCTTACAACAAAGACCCGAAAAAACAAGTGATTCGATTATATATGGCAATCTAGGAGCCCTGAACATCAAAGGCAGAGTTGAGGAACCCATCTGAATGGCAGGGGGAGGGAGAGACAGTTCAGAAGCAGCGAGGAGTTGCCAGACATGACCCAGGGAGAGCCTGAGCCCTTCAGGCTGGATCAGCTGGTGGTGGGGGGGGGGGGGGCAGAGCCAGGAGGGCAAGCACCTGTGCTCAGGAGGCACGTTTTCCACACCAGGAGAGATCCATGCCAGAGTCTACACGGCTACACAGAAAACCATTGAGAAGCAGTCCTCGATCCGATGAAAGATAACTAATTGCACACAGCTTACCGCTAGGATCAAAAACATCCCCCTTAGGGAAAAACCTCTCTCCCTTTCACCTTGTCGCTCCCTGCTCTGCACTGAGTACCAGACCGGCTTCAGCAATTGCCAAGTCCCCTGGGCCAGAAGTAGGATCCGTCACACACCCAGAACCATCCTCCCTGCCTTGGAGAGTGAACTAATTAACAAACGGGAAAAAAATAAACTGCCGGCTCCCCTAAGCCAGGAAATCAGGGTAGGCACAGCTCCTTTGCCTAGGCACAGGCATAAGGGATCCACAGACTCTGAGTGCCTTTCCCCCTGCAGAGACTTGTGTGGGCCCATTTGAACAACACAGGCCCTCAGTACCGCAGTACAACAGGGTATATACCAGAACTCTAACTTCAACTGTTGCAGCCGTGAAGTGGCATGTTCTTGACATTTGACACTGCTCTGCCCATTAAGCAGGGTCTTCTTCTACTCACATCAGGGGCCTGAGAACTAATGGCTCCAACCATGCCACCTAGCCACCTGCGATAGGTGCCCATGAATAAGAGGGGCACCCCAGTCCTTACAGCCAACAGCATTAGGTGCTCATAGTCCAGCTGCAAAACCCACCCACCTATGCGCTCTAGGAAACAGGGGCATGCCTTCCTCCTGGACACTCAAGGGTGGCCATCAGCCCTCTGCCTTGCTCAGAGTATGTCCCACTGCTACAGCCAGATGCCTGTGCCTATACCCATCACCCGTGCCTGTCTACGACAGTAAGTGAGGGCCGACACCACACACTTGGTAGCTATCTACCTGGGCAACTGAGATGAATCCATCCAGAAGGAGTGGGTGGACTCCTGAGCTCACATACATAATAACAGAGCTAACCACCTGGTGACAGGACATTAGAGATTCAAAGTTGCCAATAATCAAAATAGCTCCTGTGAGCAGCCTATTTGGACATATCAAAACAAAACAAGAAGCTAGGACACAGTAAGCAAACATAAAATAAATAAATATAATAATTTATTGATGCCTCGGAGACAACAGTCAATACCAAATCACATAAAGAGGAAATCCATGATGGCTTCAGCAAGCTTCCAAAATAAACATTCTAGAAATTTTCCAGAGGAGGAAAATTTCTTGGAATTACTGGAGGCACAATACTAAAGATTAGTATACAGAACTCTTCAAGAAATTAGGAAGGAAATTAAGCAAAATGCAGAATATGAAACAGAGGAAATTAAAAAGATTAGAGAAGAGCAAAATGACAAATTTAACAGGCCGCAAGAAGCTGTAGAGAGACAGCATTCAGAAATCCAGAAGGTTAACAATAAAATGTCAGAATTAGATAACTCCATAGAAAGTCATAGGAGCAGAATTGAGACAATGGAAGTCAGAATTAGTGAGACCGAAGATAAAGCACTTGACACCAACTTATTTGAGGAAAGATCAAATAAAAGGATTTTAAAAAATGAAGAAATGCTAAAAATTATGTGGGACTCTATCAAGAGGAATAACCTACAAGTGATTGGAGTATCAGAACAGGGGAGGATAACAGAAAATACAGAGAGAATTGTTGAAGATTTGTTGGCAGAAAACTTCCCCAGTATCGTGAAAGATGAGAAGATATCCATCCAAGATGCTCATCAGACACCACATAAGGTAGATCCCAAAAGAAAGTCATCAAGACATATTATAATCAAACTTGCCAAAACCAAAGATAAAGAGAGAATTTTAAGAGTGGCTAGGGATAAACAAAAAGTCATCTATAGGTGTATCTTTGGCTATGTATATTTTCACCAAAAAAAAAAAAAAAGGTCAAGAAGGGACAGGTTTGACATGTCATGGGTTTGTTAACCAATGTCATAAACGATATGTGTACTGACTGTTTAATGAGAAACTATTTGTACTGTAAACCTTCACCTAAAATACAATAAAAAAACCTAAAAAATTCCTCTACAAAGGAGAGTCAATAAGAATTAGCTCGGACTACTCAGTAGAAACCAGGCAGGCAAGAAGGCAATAAGGTGACATACATAAAACTTTGAAGGAAAAATACTGCCAGCCAAGAATTATATATCCAGCAAAACTGTCTCTCAAATATGATGGCAAAATTAGGGCAATTCCAGATAAACAGAAGTTTAGGGAATTTGAAAAAACTAAACCAAAATTATAAGAAATACTAAAGGGAGTTCTCTGGTTGGAAAATCAGTAACATCAGATAACAGCCCAACACTAGAACACAGGACAGAGCAACCAGATATCAACCCAGATAGGAAAGTCACAAAAGTAAATCAAAGTTAAAATAGTGAAAATAGGGAAACAGACGTCAATATGTAAAAGACGACGACCTTAAAACAAAAAGGAGGGACTTAAAAACGTAGACATAGATTTTTCATATGGAGAGGAAGTCAAGGTGATATAAAGAAATAAAAGACTAGTATAAACTTAGAAAAATAGTGGTAAATATTAAGATAACCACAAAGGAAACTGACAATCCTACAAGTCAAAACAAAAAACTAGAAAAATATAAAGACTCAGCAAACACAAAATCAACAACAATGAAAAAGACAAAAAGAGAATACATAAAGAAAAATGACCCAGCACAGAAAATTAAGTGGAACAAACAAACTGTGAACAACACACAAAAAACCACATCAAAATGACTCATACCTATCAACAATTACGCTGAATGTAAATGGACTAAATGTACTCAATAAAGAGACAGAGAGTGGCAGACTGGATAAAAAAACACGATCCATCTATATGCTGCCTACAAGAGACACACCTTAGACTTAAAGACACAAACAAAGTAAAACTCAAAAGATGGAAAAAAATATATCAAGCAAACAACACTCAAAAAAGAGCAGGAGTGGCAATAATAATCTCTGACAAAATAGACTTTAAACTAAAAGCCACGACAAAGGGTAAGGAAGGATACTATATAGTGATTAAAAGGTCAGTAGACCAAGAGGACATAACTATAATAAATATTTATGCATCCAAAGACAGGGCTCCTAAATACATAAAACAAACTCTAACAGCACTGAAAAGAGAGAGAGACAGCTCCACGATAGTAGTAGGAGACTTCAACACACCACTTTTGGTGAAGGACAGAACATCGAGAAAGAAGCTCAACAAAGACAGAAGATCTAAATGCTACTAACAGCCAACTTGATCTCATAGACATATACTGAACACTCCACCTAACAGCAGCCAAGTATACTTTCTTTTCCAACGCACATGGAACATTCTCCAGAATAGACCACATATTAGGCCATAAAGCAAGCCTTAACAAAATCCAAAGCATTGAAATATGACAAAGCATCTTTCCTAACCATAAAGCCATTAAAGTAGACATCAACAACAGAAAAAGCAAGGGAAAAAACAAAAATCAAACACATGGAAACTGAACAACACCTTGCTCAAAAACTACTGGGTTATAGAAGAAATTAAGGATAGAATAAAGAAATTCATAGAATCAAAGGAGAATGAAAGCACATCCTACCAGAAACTTTGGGACACAGTAAAAGCAGTGCTCAGAGGTCAGTTTATAGCAATAAATGCACACATCAAAAAAGAAGACAGGGCCATAATCAAATCATTAACCCTACAACTGGAACAAGTAGAAAGAGAGCAGCAAAAGAAGCCCTCAGCCACCAGAAGAAAGGAAATAATAAGAATTAGAGCAGAATTAAATGAAACAGAGAATAGAGAAACAATTGAAAGAGTTAGCAAGACCGAAAGCTGGTTCTTCGGAAAGATCAAAAAAATTGATAAACCGTAGGCCAAATTGACAAAAGAAAAACAGGAAAGGAAGCAGATAACCTGTATAAGAAATGAGATTGGTAATATCACAACAGATCCAACTGAAATTAAAAGAATCAAAACAACACTATGAAAAATTGTACTCTAACAAATTTGAAAATCTAGAGGAAATGGACAAATTTCTAGAAACTCACTACCTACCTAAACTAACACAAACAGAGGCAGAACAACTAAATAAACCCATAACAAAGGAAGAGATTGAAAAGGTAATTTAAAAAATTCCCAACAACAACAACAAAAAAAAGCCCTGGCCCGGATGGCTTCACTGAAGAATTCTACCAAACTTTCAGAGAAGAGTTCACGCTGCTACTACTAAAGGTATTTCAGAGCATAGAAAAGGATGGAATACTCCCAAACTCATTCCATGAAGTCAGCATAACCCTGAAAACAAAACCAGGTAAAGACACCACAAAAAAGAAAATTACAGACCAAATATCTCTCATGAACATTGATGCAAAAATCCTCGACAAAATTTTAACCAATAGAATTCAGCAATGTATCCAAAAAAAAAAAAAAATTCCCTATGATCAAGTGGGATTTTTACCAGGTATACAGGGATGGTTCAACATTAGAAAAACAATCAATGTAATCCATCACATAAATAAAACAAAAGACAAGAACCACATGATCTTATCAATCGATGCAGAAAAGGCATTTGACAAAGTCCAACACCCATTCATGATAAAAGCTCTCAACGAAATAGGAATAGAAGGGAAATTCCTCAGTATAATTAAGGGGATTTATACAAAACCAACAGCCAATATCATTCTTCATGGAGAACCTTTGAAAGCATTCCTCTAAAGAAGGGATAAAAAGATGCCCTTTATCACCACTCTTATTCAACATTGTGCTGAAGGTCCTAGCCAGAGTAATTAGGCTAGAAAAAGAAATAAACGGCATCCAAATTGGCAGGGTAGAAGTCAAAGTATCTCTATTTGCAGATGATATGATTTCATACCCAGAAAACCCTAAAGAATCCACAAGAAAACTACTGGAACTAATAGAGGATTTCAGCAAAGTTTCAGGATACAAGAAAAACATACAAAAATCAGTTGGATTCCTTTACGCCAACAAAGAGAACCTCGAAGAGGAAATCACCAAATCAATACCATTTACAATAACCCCCAGGAAGATAAAATACTTCAGAGTAAATCTAACCAGAGATGTGAGAGATCTATACAATGAAAACTACAAGACATTACTGCAAGAAACCAAAAGAGACCTGTGTAAGTGGAAAAACATACCTTGCTTGTGGATAGGAAGACTCAACATAGGGAAAAAGTCAATTCTACCCAAAGCGATCTACAGATACAATGCAATCCAGATCCAAATCCCACAAGTATTTTTTAATGAGATGGAGAAACAAATCACCAACTTCATATGGAAAGTGAAGAGGCCCCAAATAAGTAAAGCATTACTCAAGAAGAAGAATAAAGTGGGAGGCCTCACACTACCTGATTTTAGAACCTATTATACCGCCACAGTAGTCAAAACAGCATGGTACTGGTACAACAACAGATACATAGACCAATGGAACAGAATTGAGAATCCAGACATAAATTCATCCTCCTATGAGAAGCTGATATTTGACAAAGGCCCAAAGTCCATTAATTCGGGAAAAGACAGTCTCTTTAAAAAATCGTGCTGGCATAACTGGATATCCATCTGCAAAAAACTGAAACAAGACTCATACCTCACACCATGCACAAAAACTAACTCCAAATGGATCAAAGACTTAAATATGAAATTGAAAATGATAAAGATTATGCAAGAAAAATTAGGGACAATGCTAGGGGCCCTAATACATGCCATAAACACAATATAAACCATAAGTAACAATGCACAAGCAGCAGAAGAGACTAGATAAAAGGGAGCTCCTAAAAATCAAACACTTATACTCATCAAAACTCTTCACCATAAGAGTATAAAGACAACCTAGAGATTGGGAAAAAAATTTTGTCTATGACTAATCCGATCAGCATCTAAATGTCTAAAATCTACAAGATACTGCAAAACCTCAACAATAAAAATACAAATAACCCAGTTAAAAAATGGGCAAAGGATATGAACAGGCACTTCACCAAAGAAGATATTCAGGCAGCTAACAGACAGATGAAGAAATGCTCACTCTCATTAGCCATTAGAGAAATACAGATCAAAACTAACATGAGGTATCATATCCCCCCAACAAGGCTAGCAATAATCGAAAAAACACAAGATAATAAATGCTGGAGAGGTTGGGACATTTATACACTGTTGGTGGGAATGTAAGATGGTACAACCACTTTGGAAATCGATTTGGCACTTCCTTAAAAAGCTAGAAATAGAAGCTCCACAGGATCTAGCTATCCTGCTCCTTGGAATATATCCTAGAAAAATAAGAGCCATCACACAAATAGATATATGGACACCCATGTTCACTGCAGCACTGTTCATAATAGCAAAAAGATGGAAACAACCTAGGTGCCCATCAACTGACAAATGGATAAACAAATTATGGTATATCCACACAATGGAATACTATGCAACGATAAAGAACGATGAAGCCGTGAAACATCTTATAACATGGAGGAATCTGGAGGGCATTATGCTGAGTGAACTTAGTCAGTCACAGAAGGACAAATATTGTATAATATTGCTATTATAAGAACTCAAGAGAAGGTTTAAACACAGAGGAAAACGTTCTTTGATGGTTACGAGTGTGGGGAGGGAGGGTGAGTGTTATTTACTAACTAGATAGTAGACAAGAATTATATTAGGTGAAGGGAAGGACAGCACACACTACAGGGGAAGTCAGCACAACTGGACTAAACCAAAGCTAAGAAGGTTCCTGAATACAATCAAACACTCTGAGGGACAGAGTAGCAAAGGTAGGGGTCTGAGAACCATGCTTTCAGGGGACATCTAGGTCAATTGGCATAACAAACCTTATTAAGAATATGTTCTGTATCCTACTTTGGTGAGTGGTGTCTGGGGTCTTAAAAGCTTGCAAGTGGCCATCTAAGATGCATTGATTGGTCCCAACTACCTGGAGTAAAGGAGAATGAAGAACACCAAAGACACAAGGAAAGTATTAGCCCAAGGGACAGAAAGGGCCACATAAACCAGAGACTTCATCAATCTGAGACCAGAAGAACTAAATGGTGCCCAGCTACCACCAATGACCGCCCTGACAGGGAACACAACAGAGAGTCCCGAATGGAGCAAGAGAAAAGTGGGGCACAGAACTCAAATTCTAGTAAGAAGACCAGACTTAATGGTCTGACTGAGACTAGAGGAACCCCGGAAAGCATGGCCCCTGGTTTCTCTATCAGCCCAGAACTAAAACAATTTCTGAGGCCAACTCTTTAGACAGGGATTGGACTGGACTGTGAGACATAGTGATACTCGTGAGGAGTGTGTCTCTTAGCTCAAGTAGGTACAAGAGACTAAACGGGCAGCTTGTGTCTGGAGGTGAGATGGGAATGCAGAGAGGTTTAGGAGCTGGTTGAACGAACATGGGGAATCAGGGGTAGAAATACAAGTGTGCTGTCACAGTATGGGGAGAGCAATCAGAGTTACATAACAATGTATGTATAAATTTTTGTATGGGAAAAAATAAAATATATATATATATATATATATATATATATATAAAACTTACCAAAACACAAAAGGGAGGAGGAGAGACACCCTGAATTTTCCTGTAAATAAACAGAATTACCCAGTGCTGTGGAGTTGATTCCGACTCACAGCACCCCCATAGGGTTTCCAAGGCTGTAAATCTCTATGGTAGCAGATTGCCACATCTTTGTCCCAGCTAGCTGCTGTTGGTTTCAAACTGCCAAGCTTTTGGTTATCAGTCAATCACTTTAACTGTTGTGTCACCAGGGCTTCTTAATAAATAGAATTAGTAGTGTTTATTTAATAAAAGTAAACAAGCCTTTTTATAAAGAAGCCGTTAGTCTCACATGGCTTCTGTGGAAAGTTTTCCCAAAAAAATAGTGGATAAAAAATTTCTGGTCTTACACAACTCTTGCTGAGAACAAAAAATGAGGGAATACTCCCAACTCACTTTAGAAGACCATAATAACCTAGAAACCAAAATCCAACAAGGAAAGAAGGAAAAGGTAAAATTCTTGGCCAATTTTACTATGAACATACAGGAAAAAATCTTAAAAACAAAAATAGCGAATGAAATTCAAAAATATAGAAAAGGTATAATACATACGAACCAAATTAAGTTTATGTCAAGAATGCAAGCTTGGTTTCAATAATCATTTGATTAAAGGGAAAATTATTATCATCTCAATAGATGTGATTTAAAAATAATGGTAAGTTTCAAAATGGTAATGGATATGCTATAAAAGTAAAAAAATAAAAATAAAAATAATTTTAAAAAAAACCCTCGTAGTAAAGTAGGAATAGAAACCAGTTCCTTAATCTGATAAAAGGTATCTATTTTAAAAAGAGCAAAACAAAACAAAACCAAAAAAAAAAAAAACTACACACTGTTTAATTGATTAAACATTAAAAGTATTTCCTCTTTGTGGTTATATACAAAACAAGAATATTGGGCTGGACGTCCCTTCTAGTCTAAATAATGGAAGAAAAGGAAATGAAATGTATAAGCATTAGAATAGTGCCATTGTTCTCGAATGATTATGCAGAAATTATGTAGAATTTCCAAAATAATCTACAGATAAATTATTCCATTTAAGAAGAGAGTTTAGTGAGATTCTAGATACAAAATCAGTTTACAGAAGAATAGGATAGCCTTTCAAAAATAGGTATCTCCTCATTGGTACCAGTAAAATGTTTACCCGTGTTTTATTGACAATGCAAAGGCATTCAACTGTGTGGACCATAACAAATTATGGATAACATTGTGAAGAATGGAAATTGCAGAACACTTAATTTTATGAGGAGCCTGTACATAGACCAAGAGGCAGTTGTTCAAACAGAACAAGGGGATACTGTGTGATTTAAAGTCAGGAAATGTGTGCATCCAGGTTGTATCCATTCGCCATTCCTTTCACCATACCTATTCAATCTGAGACCAATTTACTTTGAATCATTTGGTACTATTCAAAGCACTAATGATCTCAGTATGGTTTCAGAAATATAAACTCTTCAAAGTAAATTTCAGGGGGGTTGTCTCCTGATCTCTTTTTGATTCTCTTCTCAATAGTCTTTAAAAATAATTCTCATGTCTGCAAAATCAAGAGCTAAGTATTAGCAAACTCAGTCACTCGGCATCACATTTATCTATTCATTGCCAAAAAAAATTATTTTTCAACTAATTTCATCTTAATCTAATATAGTCATTACTGCTTGTCAGTAAGTGATAACATTCACACCTTTCACAAGTTCATGAAAATTACACAGTTGTTAAATTTTAGAGCAAGCGTTTAATATTGGAAAAGCAAAAATATTTAAGGTCAAAGAGACATGGATTTTATATGCTAAAAATGACCTTTCATTTCGTAATAGTGCTAAGAATGGGACTCTCTAGTCACACTCTGCAGATCAGGTGAGATAAGACGAAAGGACCAAGAGTAATGACTGTATTCTTGCATGACTTGCAAGCCCAGAATTCTGAAATCCCGAAGACCAGGACTAAGAGAACAGTGATGACATAATGAGAAAAAGAGGAGGAGGATAAGGGAGGCGGTACAACTTCACACAGCCCTACTTTCTTTCCCGCCAGAACCCTGCAGAAATAATAAAGCCCACTTAGGATTTAGACAAGAATTCCCCCTTGAGGAGTGATCCAGCTTTTTACCGGATGCTACCACAGGGGCGTCTGGGGTCTGAGAAGAAGAGAACAAGCACTTTCATAGCACTGGTTCTGCTCCCCAAGGCCCAGGAGGAGACCTAAAGAAAAGAAGGCATTTTTCTGTACCCCACCTCCCATCAGTTTCTTCAGGACAGTGAACACTGGTCAGCCTTTGATCTCTCTCAGGGCTTGCCACATTTCCTTTCCGAAAGGGAAAAATAATGTTTTCAATCCCTCCCCCTTTATTTTCAATCTTTCCTCTTTCATGGAAATTCACTGTTTTCTTTTGAGGCAAAGTTACTTCTAAACCAAATTGGAAGAAGCATACTTGACTTAAACATATGTTCACAGTTTTATTCCGTTACTTGACTTAAACATATGTTCCCAAACGGTTTTATTCCGTTATCTGAGAATTTCGTACCACTCTGCCATCGTAAGTGGCATCAGAATACACTTTCACCATAGAACTGTCAAAATATAATATGGCCTGCAATAAAATCTAATAGGTAAATAAAATAAAAAACAAACTCCCTTTTCAAAGGGGCAGTGCAATAATATTTTAACCTGCATTTCTGATGTGAGATACTAATATCTTACCAAACACATTTATTTGTGGTTTGTATGCCCCACTCCCAGCCCAGTATATTATTTGGGTTTAGTTGTGGTTGTTGTGAACGTTGTAATCAAACTCATAAATAAGAGAGGAAATTTAGCCAGTTGGGAAGGAGCTGAAGTACAATCGTATACACAGCAGGTCTCAATGATTTTTTTCTGGAATATATCAAAATATCATCGAAATAGCAAGGAGTACAGCAAGTAGATTCTTATCAATTTATTTATATATGAGAGTGACTTTCCAGATGGGGATATTTTGTTTGTTAGTTTTCTAATATAAATGTATATCTTTTTCTTTTGCCCATTCTTTCTTGTCCCAGTTTCTGAAACTGTATAATCAACCATGTATCTTTTCTTGGGTTGCTTTCCGTTTGCGAATCTTTCAACTCAGTGTATTTCTTGAGGTGATTATATGTGTGTCTTGCTTTGTTCAAGGCACACAGCTGCATTCATTTTTTAGACAAAGAAAACAAACAAAACATGGGATGGGGTCTGTTTCTTCCAAAGGGTCACATTGCATTTTGGTTCAATGAAATGGAAATAACCTCTAGTTTTAAAGAATAATTTTTCTCTGTATATTAGATTTGGGGCATGCATACAAATAATAACAAAAATAAAAATGTGTATTTCTGGAACACTGTGCAATGCTGATGAAAGCCTTGGGTTTTTTTGTTTTGGGGGGGTTGTTTGTTTATCTAATGCGTGTAAGAAGTCACTGAACTTACAGAGCTCTTGTCATAAGCAGTTAATGGGACCTCTTGGCCTCCATGTAAACTAAAAGGGTACTTGATAAAATCCAGAAGAGTTCTTATTCCACTTACCATCCTCATACTTCTTCCACTGCAAAGATACTCGTCAAAAATTCTGGGTTGACAGCTATTATTTAGACAACTTTTTAAATCATTTTGATAGTCACAGTTTCTGTCATTAGTAGGGCAAACTGACAAATTATCAATGACATATTTATGCTAGCAAAGGCCTCCTCTGGCAGCCAAGATGTTGGAAAACAGACTTGAGTAGCAACATGTATAGAATGTACTAGTTCGCCATCTGGTTGTTTGGGTTGAACGCTGGAGAGAGTTCTTTTGTTTGAACTAGATAGGGCTGAGGCTGTGACTGGTTCAGTGAAATTTCACTAAATAAGATTTTCCATTGCATGTGAAAGTAATATTTTCCCAAAGAAAGAGTAAAGTGAATCCTGGGCACATGGCAGCTACCAGTCTTCCTAGGGAAGTGTAAGCCCGTCATCAGGAAAACTATATGTATTTTCTCAAATGTCCTTTCCCTGAAAACCATGAATGTGTATAAAAATATCAATCAAGCATATTAACATCATCTTTGCATTATTATACACGTAAAAATCTTTCCTTAGATTGAAGTCATTTGTCAGCAATCGCAACTTTACTGACAGATAGGTTACCTAACAAGTAAAACAATTGTGTGTACTACTAAATTGCTTAATGCACAGATCTCTAGCTATTTGCATCCAAATACTCTAATAATGTCACAGCACAAGAATATGGAATGTACTGTTCACTTAGAGTGGAAGTCTAGTTATAGTGGTTATCAGCATAAACAATAGTTTCAGAATTCCTGGGCTTGAATCTCGTTTCTGTCACTATCTGTGTGAACGTTACTTAATCTCTCTGTGGCTCAATTTTAGCATCTGTAAAATTATTGTAATAATAAAACCTGCTGACCATATTGTTTTGAGGATTAAGTGAGAACATACATGTTGAGTACTTAGAACAATTTCCTAGCAGGTAGTAAGTACTACGCACATATTGGATATTATTATTGTTGTTTTTAGCTGCTGTCAAGTCAGCCCCCAACTCATGATAACCTTATGCACAACGGAACAAAACACTGTCTGTTACTGTGTCATCCCCATGATCAGTTGCAGATCAGACCATTGTGATCCATGGGGTATTCACTGGCTGATTTTTGGAAGTAGATCACCAGACCTTTCTTCCTACTCTGAAAGCTTTGATGGAACCTATTCAGCATCATAGCAACACACAAGCCTCCACTGATAAACAGGTGATGGCTATGCATGAGATGCACTGGCCAAGAATTGAATTGAACCCAGGTCTCCTCCATGGAAGGTGAGAATTCTACCACTGAACCACCTCTGCCACCATTATGATTATTATGACAAAGAAATGGTATCTATGTATCTCTTTTCTCTTGCACAGAGTTTTTCACATAAATTATGTTGTTCATGTGTGCTATTTCCCCTCTTCTAGACTGGGAGCTCCTTGAGGGTGAAGGTCTATGCCCTTCCTTTTTGTTAAACTCAACCCTGAGCCCATACATGTTAATCGTGGGCCCTACCGTACCCACACTGTCTCTGACCTGGTACCACAAGGTTTGCTCTAACAGGAGGTTATTAGGAAGTCAATCACAGTTCCTCTGCTGGAAATGTGAACTGGGTAGGATGAAAAGAATGGGAGAGTCAGTGGTGGAGATAAAGCTGAAAGAAAGTATCAGGACAATACATAAAACACAGCAGGGGTCATGGGGGATAAAACAGGAATTTATGTGGAAAGTATGAGGATGAAGAGACACAAGCAAGAATACACTACCAGGAAGAGCAATTCTAGGGAAGTGGGAAAGGTAGCCCACTAGAAGTGGGCAGAGAAGTGCCAGAGTGGTCGAGAATGGACAAGAAGAACAAGAGAGTAAGGAACTGAGAATGTCACTCAAAGGCCTTCCAATCCCAGCTTCCTCAGCCCTACCCTTCCAAAGGACTGATGTTTTGATTTTACTTGAGGTTTCATATGCTAAGAATCCTCCTTCCTGATTCTCATCTGTGTCTTTACAATGAATACCCCTGCTAATGGAACAACTTAAGAGGTATTTCTAACACAGGAAGGCAAGACTCTCACGTGGGTAATAACAATACATGCTAACAAGTGATGGATGACTTAAGGGCACAGGTTGAAGAGGCCAGAGCATCAGAATGTGAAGAAATGTTTTCTGGTTGTGAGACTTAGGAAACACTTCTCAAATTGGGTGACACTAGAATGTGTGTTGATAGAATTTGGACATATGCTGCATGGCAGGATGAGGGGGAGGACAGGAGAGAAATTCAGCAGAGAGACTGCCAAAGCACAGGTGGAGATGAGCTGGATGTCTCGGAGGATGGAGGCATGATTAACTGAAAAAACCTGAGGAGGCTAGGCCTGGGAGGGAAGGTAAAAGCTGAGTTTACATTCATATTGTCTTGAAATGTTAGCCTTCTATATGTTTTTAATAGTTAGAGCAAGTAAGGGCTCAAACAGAATGCCTACTTCCAAATGAACCTTTGCAAAGCCTAACGGTGTCATTGACTTGTCATGTACTTGCTAACCTGATGAAAGCTGGGAGCTGGCAGAAGAGGATGTATGTACAGATAAGGTAATGATAATGGCTCAGCTTCTGAAGTGGCTTGACTTGATGGCCTAACACCATTTCCAGAAGTAAATGTTTCCATCACAGTATGACAAATGTAATAGGTTTTTGAGGTCTCGTTTTTGAAAATTAATAATACACATGCTGTGTCAAAACATTATGCTCAGAGGCATGTTTTCAGAAGTTTCTAATAGAATATTTTAAAGAAGTCTCCTAAAATGAAGTCATAAAGTTTCACAGTGTATGATTTTAGCAATAGTTTATAGGAAATAGATTTATAACTGAAGGGTATGAGAAAAGGTAGCAAAAAACTTGGGTATAGTCAGTGTTTCTGTTCCATTAATTTTTCTAAAAACTACTTTAATATGTTTTTGCCAGGGTACAATGGGAATCAGTGAATAGTATGTTCACACAGGATTGAGAGGGAAAAATACACAAACAATATAAGTAATAAAACACAGAGGAAAAGTTCACTTTCTATCCCACCAAGTATCATTCAGAAAACCCTGTGAAAAATCATCTATTTCAATATGCTGAATCCAAAGTAACAACTTTAGACATTTCCCTGAATTTATTGGTCTAATGAAAAATTATTTTATGTCTAATTTGGATTATTGTTATTTCCAGTGATGGTCACTTGGCTTTGACTTAGCTTCTAGCATAATCTTTAAAAAGCCTGTGTCTGATTTCTTCATATTTAAAGAAGGAAGGAGGGAAAACAAAATCATTTACTCCTTAGATAAGCTATGGTTTTACTTCTTGTGTACATACAAATAATAAAGAATAGAGAGGATTAGATGTACATTAAACATAGATTTTGAAACTATCATATGCCTAAGTACATGGAAACAGATGCACTTTGCTTAAAGCCTGAGAGATTTAACATGGGGAACACATGTAGGAAGGAATATATATTGGGAAAAAGAAGTCAGAAGGAACTAAGCAGTCAGAGATTTTCTAATCATCAAACCAGAGGTTTTTCTTGATGCTTCTATTCGATTGGCATCAGCCTCCTGCAATGCGAATATTTTTGTAGTTCACTGAGCAACAGGTATAGGCAGCTTCTGCAGTTCTAGTTACTGATGCAATGCTACTATGAAACGGTTTTAAAATTTACCATACCCTGAAATTTGTTATCTATGGAAAATTAGCATCTGTTATTTTTTTGTTGTTTTGTGCCACCTATCCATTCTGACTCACACTGACCTTATAGGTGAGAGTAGAACTGTCCCATTGTGTTTCCTAGGCTCTAATTTTTACAAATAGTCCCAGGTCTTTTCTCCCATGGAGCAGCTGGTGCGTTCGAACCACTAACCTTTTGATTAACAGCTGAGCTCATAACCATTGCATTATCAGGGCTCCCCCATAAAGATTACAGCCTAGGAAACCCTATGGGGTAGTTCTACTCTGTCCTACAGGGTCACTACGAGTCAGAATTGACTCCATGGCACACAACAACAACAATCTTTCTTTACAGGAGCAGATCACCAGGTCTTTTCTCCCATGGAGTAGCTGGTGGGTTAAATCACTTACCTTTCGGTTAGCAGCTGAGCTCTTCACCATTTCACCAGCAAGGCTTCTTAAATTAGCACCTGTTGTTGTTGTTAGGTGCCATTGAGTCACTTCCAACTTACAGCAATCCTATGTAGAACAGAATGAAATGCTGCCCAGTCCTGCACCATCCTCACAATTGTTGTTATGCTTGAGCCCATTGTTGCAGCCACTGCGTCAATCCATCTCATTGAGGGTCTTCCTCTTTTTTGCTGACCATCTACTTTAACAAGCATGATGTCCTTCTCCAGGGACTGGTCCCTCCTGATAACATGTCCAAAGTATGTGAGACAACGTCTTGCCATTCTCACTTCTAAGGAGCGTACTGGCTGTACTTCTTCCAAGACAGATTTGTTTGTTCTTTTGGCAGTCTATGCTATATTCAATATTCTTTGCCAACACCATAATTCAAAGGCATGGATTCTTCTTCGGTCTTCCTTATTCATTGTCCAGCTTTCACATGCATATGGGATCATTGGAAATACCATGGCTTGGGTCAGGCACACCTTAGCCTTCAAGGTGACATTTTTGCTTTTTAACACTTAAAGAAGTCTTTTGCAGCAGATTTGCCCAATGCAATAGGTTGTGTGATTTCTTGACTGTTGATTGCGGATCCAAGTAAAATGAAATCCTTGACAACGTCAATCTTTTCTCCATTTATCATGATGTTGCTTATTGGTCCAGTTGTAAGGATTTTGTTTTCTTTATGTTAGGGTGTAATCCATAGTGAAGGCCGTAGTCTTTAATATTCATCAGTAAGTACTTCAAGTTCTCTTCACTTTCAGTAAACAAAGTTGTATCATCTGCATATCACATGTTGTTAATGAGTCTTCCTCCAATCCTGATGCCCCGTTCTTCTTCATAGAGTCCAGCTTCTTGGATTATTTGCTCAGCACACAGCTTGAATAAGTATGGTGAAACGATACAACTCTAAGGCACACCTTTCCTGACTTTAAATTAGCATCTAGGTATACTCAAATTGATAAGTTTGTACAATTCACCAGATCAGCCCATAGGTGGACTGAAGTAACCACTATTTACTGAGCACCTTCTATGTACCAAGCATAATATAAGATACTGGGGCTATAGAAAGGAACATGACTTGGCCTCTGCCCTCAAGGGGTTTACAGCATATAGTGTATTGACAGAAATGGGTAGTCAGCAATATCCTTCTCTAAACTGCCAAATGCACAATCCAGAAAAGTGGTGCCTTAGGAATTTCCACTGGTGGGACACCACTTCAATCAGGAAAATAGGTAGAGAAATTTAACTTAATCTTAAAGCAGGTCCATGGGGATCCAAAGACACACCTGGGGGTTCCCCAGTATATGAGCTGTGTCCACATTTGGGGGTGATAAAAGCATACATTCCAGAAGACGTAAATAATGCTCAACAGTAGCAAGAAAACATCTGGAGAGTTTAAGGCATTTGTTCCTCTCACAGAGGTTACCTGTAATTTATTAGCATCAGCAGTCACTCGTGTGTTCATTTGTTGATTTTTAACCTCTAGAAAGGACAAGAAAGAGATCTGGGCACAAATACATGGAGATAAAAGAATGTACTGTCTTTCACATATAAAGATGAAGGCATAAATAGATGAGAAACATGGCCTTTTTCCCAGTGGTGACAAATATTTCTGATGCATTTAGTTCTATTCTTGCCCATGGCTCCCTGTGACCAGGTAAATATTTGAAAAGTAATTTCTGTCTACAGACAGAAGGTTTGGAGTGAGACATCCCTGATCTCAATTTCTAGCTTGCTCATCTATTGAGTATGAGATTTGGCCAAATCATTTCCCCTCCATGAGCCTAGGTCTCCTGATTAGTAAAATGTGAGAGAGAAACACTCCGCTCAAAAAAGAATTTGAGGATTCAATTAGATAATGAATGTGAAGCACCTAATATTTAGTTGTTGCTGTTGTTAGCTGCCGTCAAGTTAGTTCTGACTCATAGCGACCCTGGACACCACAGAATGAAACACCGCCCGGTCCTGCGCCATCCTCACAATCTTTGTTATGCTTTGAGCCCACTGTTGCAGCCACCGTGTCAATCCATCTCATTGAGAGTCTTCCTCTTTTTCGCCGACCCTATACTTTACCAAGCATGATGTCATTCTCCAGGGGCTGATCCCTCCTGAAAACATCTCCAAAGTATGTAAGACGTAGTCTTGCCATCCTTCCTTCTAAGGAGCATTCTGGTTGTACTTCTTCCAAGACAGATTTGTTCATTCTTTTGGCAGTCCATGGTATATTCAATATTCTTCGCTAACACCACAATTCAAAATCGTCGATTCTTCTTCAGTCTTCGTTATTCATTGTCCAGCTTTTGCATGCATATGATGCGATTGAAAATACCATGGCTTGGGCCAGGTGCACCTTAGTCTTCAAGGTGACATCTTTGCTTTCCAACACTTTAAAGAGGTCCTTCGCAGCAGATTTGCCCAAAGTAATGTGTCTTTTGCTTTCCTGACTGCTGCTTTCATGGGTGTTGATTGTGGATCCAAGTAAAATGAAACCCTTGACAACTTCAGTCTTTTCTTGGATTATCATGATGGTGCTTATTGGTCCAGTTGTGAGGATTTTTGTTTTCTTTACATTGAGGTGTAATCTATACTGAAGGCTTTGGTCTTTGATCTTCACCAGTAAATGCCTCAAGTCCTCCGCACTTTAGAAAACAAGGTTGTGTCATCTGCACATCACAGATTGTTAATGAGTCTTCCTCCAATCCTGATGCCTCTTTCTCCTTCATATAGTCCAGCTTCTCGGATTATTTGCTTAGCATACAGATTGAAAAGGTACGGTGAAATGATGCAACCCTGACATACACCTTTCCTGACTTTAAACCACCACACTGTATCCCTTTGTTCTGTCCGAACAACTGCCTCTTGATCTGTACAGGTTCCTCATGAGCACAATTAAGTGTTCTGGAATTCCCATTCTTCACAATGTTATCCATAATTTGTTATGATCCACACAATCAAATGCCTTTGTATAGCCAATATAACACAGGTAAACATCTTTCTGGTGTTCTCTGCTTTCAGCCAGGATCCATCTGACTTCAGCAATGATATCCCTGTTTCCACGTCCTCTTCTGAATCTGGCCTGAATTTCTGGCAGTTCCCTGTCGACATACTCCTGCAGCCACTTTTGAATGATCTTCAGCAAAATTTTGCTTGCGTGTGATATTAATGATATTTTTCGAAAATTTCCACATTCGGTTGGATCACCTTTCTTGGGAATAGGCACAAATATGGATCTCTTCCAGTCAGTTGACCAGGTAGCTCCCTTCCAAATTTCTTGGCATAGATGAGTGAGCATTTCCAGTGCTGCATTCATTAGTTGGAACTTCTCAGTTGATATTCTGTCAGCTCCTGGAGCCTTGTTTTTTACCAATGCCTTCAGTGCAGCTTGGATTTCATCGGTTCCTGATCATATGCTACCTCTTGAAATGGTTGAACGTCAATAAATTCTTTTTGGTATAATGACTCTGTGTATTCCTTCCATCTTATTTTGATACTTCCTGCATCATTTAATATTTTCCCCATAGAATCCTTCACTACTGCAACTCAAGTCTTGAATTTTTTCTTCAGTTCTTTCAGCTTGAGGACTGCCAAGCGTGTTCTTCCCTTTTGGTTTTCTAACTTCAGTTCTTTGCATATGTCATTATAATACTTTACTTTGTCTTCTCAAGCTACCCCTTGAAATCTTCCGTTCAGTTCTTTTACTTCATCATTTCTTCCTTTTGTTTTAGCTACTCGATGTTCAAGAACAAGTTTCAGAGTCTCTTATGACGTTCATTCTGGTCTTTTCTTTCTTTCCTGTCTGTCTTAGTTACCTAGTGCTGCTATAACAGAAATACCACGAGTGGATGGTTTTATCAACGAGAAATTTATTTCTTCACGGTAAAGTAGGCTAAAAGTCCAAATTCAGGGTGTCAGCTCCAGGGGAAGGCTTTCTCTCTCTCGGCCTTCTCATCAGTGTTCCTCCGGACTAGGAGCATCTCTGCGCAGGGACCCCGGTCCAAAGGACGCGCTCTGCTCCTGGCACTGCTTTCTTGTTGTCTTACTACTCACTTCTGTCTTTCATATCTCAAGAGATTGCCTCAGGACACAATACAGTCTTGTAGATCAGGTCCTGCCTTACTAACACAACTGCCACCCATCCTCCCTCGTTAACATCATAGAGGCAGGATTTACAACATACAGGAAAATCACACAGTACCAAGAATCACGGCCCAGCCAAACTGATATACACATTTTTTACGGGACATAATTCAAACCATGACACTGTCTTTTTAACGACCTCTTGCTTTCTTCATGTGTGATGTCCTTGATGTCATTCCACAACTCTTCTGGTCTTCGGTCATTAGTGTTGGACGCATTAAATCTTTTCTTGAGATGGTCTCTAAATTCAGGTGGGATATACTAAAGGTCCTACTTTGGCTCTCATGCACTTGCACTTGTTCTAATTTTCTTCCATTTCAACTTGAACTTGCATTCGAGCAATTGATGGTCTGTTCCACAGTCAGCCCCTGGCCTTGTTCTGAGTGATGATAGTGAGCTTTTCCATCATCTCTTTCCACAGATGTAGTCGATTTGATTCCTGTGTATTCCATCTGACAAAGTCCATGTGTATAGTCGCCACTTATGTTGGTGAAAAAAGGTTATTTGCAACGAAGAAGTCATTGGTTTTACAAAATTCTATCATGCAATCTCTGGTATCATTTCTATTACTAAGGCCATATTTTTCAACTACTGATCCTTCTTCTTTGTTTCCAACTTTCGCATTCCAATCAATGACCAGTAATTATCAATGCATCCTGATTGCAGGTTAGATCAATTTCAGACTACAAAAGTTGGTAAAAATTCTTCAGTTTCTTCAGCTTTGGCCTTAGTGGTTGGTGCGTAAATTTGAATAATAGTCATATTAACTGGTCTTCCTTGTAGGCATATGGATATTATCCTATCACTGACAGCATTGTACTTCAGGATAGGTCTTGAAATGTTCTCTTTTTTAGTTTTATAATCTGTTTTTTTTTTTTTCTTTTTTTATTGTACTTTAGGTGAAGGTTTACAGAACAAATAGTTTCTCATCAAACAGTCAGTACACATATTGTTTTATGGCGTTGGTTAACAACCCCACGACATCTCCATGCTCTCCCTTCCCAACATTTTTTTTTTTTTTTTTTTTTTGGTGGTGAAAATATACTTAGCCAAAGATACACCATTTCAAAAATTTCTAAATGCACAGTTCAGTGACATTGATTATGTTCTTCCAGTTGTGCTGCTATTCTCACTTTAGATGAAGGTTTACAGAGCAAAATAGTTTCTCATTAAACAGTTAGTACACATGTTGCCCTATGACAATGGTTAACAACCCCACTACATGTCAACGCTGTCCCTACTCAACCTTGGGTTCCCTATCAACAGCTTTCTTGTCCCCTTCTGCCTTCTAGTCCTTGTCCCTGGACTGCTGTGCCTCATTAGTCCCATTTGGTTGAATGGGGCTGTTCAATCCCTAGCTGAATGGTGAACCTTGGAAGTGACTTACCACTGAGCTACAGGGGTTTCTGGGGGCCATACTCCTGGGGTTTCTCCAGTCTCTTTCAGGCCAGTAAGTCTGGTCTTTTTGTGTGTGTTAGAATTTTGTTCTACAACCTTCTCCAGCTCTGTCCAGAACCCTCTGTTGTGATCCCAGTCAGCGCAGTCAGTGGTGGTAGCTGAGCACCATCTAGCTGTATTGGACTCAGTCTGGTGGAGGCCTTGGTAGCTGTGGTCTATTAGTCCTTTGGACCAGTCTTTTCCTTGTATCCTGTTCTCTTCATTCCCCCTTGCTCCCAAAGGGGTGAGACCAGTGGAGTATCTTAGATGACTGCTCATAGGTTTTTAAGACCCTAGATGCTACCCATTAAGGTAGAATGTAGAACATGATCTTCATAAACTGTGTTATGCCAATTGAGCTAGATGTTCCCTGAGATCATGGTCCCCACAGCCCTCCACCCAGCAATTTAGTCCCTCAGGGAATTCGGATGTGTCTAGGGAGTTTCCATGACCTTTCCCTGTACAAGTTGTACTGGTTTCCTCAGTATTGTGTATTGTCTCACCCTTCACCAAATATACCACTTATCTATTGCCTATTTAGTATTCCCCTACACCCCTCCCATCCCTCGTAACCAACAAAGATTGTTACTTTTTGTGTGTAAACTTTCTCATGAGTTTTTATAATAGAGGTCTCATATAATATTTGTCCTTTTGTGTTTGACTTATTTCATTCAGCATAATGTCTTCCAGTTTCATCCATGTTATGAGATGCTTCACAGATTCATCATTGTTCTTTCTCATTGCATAGTACTCCATTGTGTGTATGTACCATAGTTTGTTTATCCATTCATCTGTTGATGGGCATCTAGGTTGTTTCCATCTTTTTGCTATTGTGAACAATGCTACCATGAACATGGGTGTGCATATGTCTACTCAAGTGACGGCTCTTATTTCTCTAGGATATATTCCTAGGAGTGGGATTGCTGGATCATATGGTATTTCTATTTCTAGTTTTTTAAGGAAGCACCATATCATTTTCCAAAATAGTTATCATTTTGCATTCCAACCAGCAGTGCATAAGAGTTCTGATCTCCCCACAGCCTCTCCAACATTCGTTATTTCCAGTGTTTTTGATTCGTGTCACTAATGCCAGGGTGAGATGGTATCTCATTGTGGTTTGAATTTGCATTTCTCTAATGGCTAGTGATTGCGAGCATTTCCTCATGTGTCTGTTGGCCGCCTGAATGGCTTCTTTGGTGAAGTGTCTGTTCCTTTCCTTTGCCCATTTTTTAATAGGATTATTTGTCTTTTTGTTGTAGAGGTGTTGGATTTTCTTGCAGATTATGGAGATTAGACCTTTGACTTGTACTGTCCAAAATTTTTTTCCCAGTCTGTAACTTCTCTTTTTACTCTTTTGGTGAAGTCTTTTGAAGAGCATAGGTGTTTGATTTTTAAAAGATCCCAGTTATCTAGCTTATCTTCTGGGGTTTGTGTGTTGATGGTTATGGTTTGTATCCTGTTAATGCCGCGTATTATGGCTGTAGCATTGGTCCTATTTCTTCGTCTATGAACTTTATAGTTTTGGGTTGAAATGTTCTTTTTGACGATGAATGCAACGCCATTCTTCTTCAAGTTGTCGTTCCTGGCATAGTAGACTATATGGTTGTCTGATTCAAAATGGCCGATACCAGTCCATTTCAGCTCACAAATGCCTAGGATATCAATGTTTATGTGTTCTATTTCATTTTTGACGATTTCCAATTTCTCTAGATTCATACTTTTTACATTCTACATTCTGATTATTAATGGATGTTTGCAGCTGTTTCTTCTCATTTTGAGTGGTGCCGCATAAGCAAATGAAGGTCCCGAAAGCTTGACTCCATCTATGTCATTAAGGTCAACTCTACTTTGAGGTGGCAGCTCTTCCCCAGTTGTCTTTTGAGTGCCTTCCAACCTGGGGGGCTTATCTTCCAGCACTATATCAGACAATGTTTCACTGCTATTCATAAGGTTTTCACTGCCTAATTCTTTCAGAAGTAGACTGCCGGGTACTACTTCCTAGTCTGTCTTAGTCTGGAAGTGCAGCTGAAACCTTTCCGCCATGGGTGACCCTGCCGGTATCGGAATACTGGTGGCATAGCTTCCAGCATCACAGCAACACGCAAGCCCCCACAGTACGACAAACTGACAGACACTTGGAGGTGATATTTAGTAAGTAGGTACTCAAAAAAAAAAAAAAGGCCATTATTCTTGTGATCTATCACTCATCTGTCAGGTTGTCAGACTGTGGTGTCTTGTGTGCTGTTACAATGCTGGATGCTATATTACTGGTACTTTGAATACCAGCAGGATCACCCATAGTAGAAGCTTCCAGACCAAGACAGACTAGGAAGAATGGCCTTGCAACCTACTTCTAAAAAATAGCCAGTGAAAATCCTATGGATCACAAAAGAACACTGTCTGACTCCCTTGCTTTGGACACATCATCAGGAGGGATTAATTGCTGTAAGACATCATGTTTGGTGAGGAAGAGGAACAATGAGGGATAGGGAGACCCTGGTGAGATGGATTGGCACAGTAGCTGCAATAATGGGCTCGAACACGCTGAAGATAGTGATGATGACACAGAATCTGGCAACATTTCATTCTGATGTACATAAGGTCACCATGAGTTGGAGTTGAGTCAGCGGCAGCTAACAACAACATTCTTGTAAGTCTGAGGGCTGACTCTAGCTATGGGAAACACACTGCCAAATAACCCTCCCTATTGCCTCCATGACTGACTGATGACCTCATTATCTCAGTTGAGCTAATAGGCCACAAAAACAAGGAAAATAGGAAACATCCATGCTAAAATGCTAGATCACTAATGAAAATTTTAAAAAAAGACAGAACAAATGGGAGAACTGGCTGGAAAAAGTCAGATTGGCCAGAGAGAAAATAGCTCCCACTCTCAAAGTCCATGTGGAAACTGACCTGGAAATTGCTTTGGCTGAAAATGTTCATATATAAGCCAATGTCTGCATGCTTTGCTCTTTTCCATATTTTAATTCCTCACCCACCCTTAGCCTCACTTCTATATTCCAGTGTTGCAAACACTTCTACTGTCCTCCTTCCTCCTTTCTCATTAGGGGGAATGTGTTGAACAGGCAACATGGTGAGATTTCCACTTCAAGAGCTGTTAGTGGGCATTCCAGCACAGTGATTTACTCCTGTATCAAATTCAAAACTAGGACCAGAAATCCTTCATTATCTTTTAATATGAATCTATTTCATTAACTAATTTAAAATCATGCATAATTCATTGCCTGTATTGTTCATTTATAGTTTAGCATGTATTTCCCTAGATGTGGTTTCTATATTAGCTTTGTCTCATTATTTTTCTTGCATAAAATCATATACAGTATTTTTTTACCAATGGAAATAGGATGGTTCTTTTTTCTTTGTCAAATTGGGTCACTGATTTGCGTACATAACATAATAGTAGTTCCCATCTTGTATTTTCAAAACCTTTCCTATATATTATCATTTTGTCCTTCTGATAATCGTGTTTTTATCAACCTGATTGTAGTTTTTTGTTTTTTTTTAATCTTAAAACCTAGGAATCCAGGACACAGAGAGGCTGAGAAATTTGCTCAAGTAAAATGTAGTAATAGATTTAAATGTATAATTCAAATTTCCTGGCTTCTAAGTTCTCCAATTTTCTAGCCAAACTTCCAAAATTTGATTTTTTTCTGTCTTGAGAAATTATTTATATGAAAACACTCATGTATAAACATTTAGATATAAACAAATTAGTTTTAAGTCCTCTCTACTAACATAACATAATAATAATTAATAATAGAAATTATATATTATATATTAACATACATATACATAACATATATATAAACATACATATATAATAGTATTATTAGTATAAAACATACCCGATAGTTACTCTTTGATAGGCACAGTGCTAAGTACTCTCCATGGATTACCTTATATATACCTCGTAACAACTCTATAAAGTAAATACTGTAATCATCATCATCATCTCTATTTTATAGATGGAAGCCTAAGATTTAGAGACTGTAGGAACTGGACATGGAGCACACAGCTAGCAGATGTGGGGACAGAGACTCAATCCTTGCAGTGTGGCTACAGTACTCACAGTTTTAACCACTGCACTGCAGAGTCTGTTCAGAAAATGGAGGGAATACTAATTGTCTTAGTTATCTAGTGCTGCTATAACAGCAATACCACAAGTGGATAGTTTCAACAAACAGAAACTTATTATCTCACAAGCTAGGAGACTAGAAGTCTGAATTCAAAGCATAGGCTCTAGAGGAAGGCTTTCTCTCTCCATCGACTCTGGGGGAAGGTCCTTGTCATAAATCTTCCCTTGGGGCTGAGAGTTTCTCAGCACAGGGGCCCCAGGTCCAAAGGACACACTCTTTTCTTGTCTCTTCTTTCTTGGTGATATGAGGTCCCGCTCCTCTCTGCTTGATTCCTTTATATCACAAAAGAGATTGACTCAAGATACAACCTAATCCTGTAGATTGAGTCCTGCCTACTTAACATCATAGAGATTAGGATTTACAACACACAGGAAAATCACATCAAATGACAAAATAGTGGACAATCACACAATACTGGGAATCATGGCCTAGCTAAGCCGACACACATTTTTGGGGGACACAATTCAATCCATAACACTATGATGACTCTAATTTTTTCATAGTGTTTCCCTAAGACCCAAAATGTTTTCCAGGTCATCGTGTCCCGCAGTCAATCAAATAGACTAGTTTGTCTTTAGGCAACATGGTTGAAAATCAGTTGTCTGATTTGTGGTCATGGTGGGGAGTTGGGAATAAAGCCCTGAGAAATGAGATAAGTCTCTTGACCTAGGATCAAATTCCAAAGTGTTCTGACATATATATTTTCTTTCATTATAAATTCTCTCTTTTCAATCTTATCTTGAATTTTGTTGGCAACTCTGGCTGCATAGCACTGTCACAGAAAGGCCAAGAATAGAAGTATCATCTCTAAGGCTCAAAAATGAGGTTCTAGTGCACAAGGACGTTGGCATTTAAACTACTATTGTGTAGTCCTCAGATTAAATGGGCTGTGAATCCTATTGTTTGTAAGGTAACCTGAGCAGGGCCAACTAGAGGATTCACCTAAAAGGGAACATCCAGATTCCCTAGTTGAAGTCAGGGATCTAGTTTCTGAAGATGTTCTTTCTGCCCCAATGGCCAGTTCAGGTGTTTTTCACTGTCACCAAGGCTGGCTATCTAAGCCTGCGGGTTCCTTATTTACCATGGTGTTTATTGTGCCAATGTTATCATGAAAGAGAATCAGTGACTCTGTATATCACCATTAATAGCACCCACCTTGATGCTCACACACAATCCCCAAACACACACATTGCCATAGCATGGAGAGGAATCATGAGGGTTACCTTGTAAAGCAAGGACATGCTCTGCTTAGAGGACCTTATTAAATCTTACTGAACTCAGGAAGAAAGAGATACCAGCTCTAAGGAATAAATCTCTCCATTCCAATTTAGTAAACAATCCCCTCTCATTTCTCAGATCTCATATACTATAATAATTGACATTTTACAATAAATAGTGGCACTATTATGTAATATATTATAGAGAGACAATATAATGTATCATCCAAACTGGGATGGTTTTGAGAATGAAAGAGTGCTTTATTAGTATTCACACAAAGACAACAGCCATGACTGGGTTATATTCCAGACAAACAGGGACATATGAGCACCTGAGTAATGGGGAAGAGAAGACCCAGCCCACCATGACACTCATGCTCTTTTGGAGATTACTGTCTTCCTGAATCATCTGTGAGTCTCAGTCCACACCAGACAATCAGCATTTGAAATCCCTTATGTATACAGTTACTCTATCAGAGTCCTCCCAAATGCCCACAGTCTTTAGGCAAAGTGAATATCAAGGTTTATACAGTCTTCTATGGGAAACTATAGCAATGTTAAAGAATGGTAGGTTTCATTATCTATAGCTACCGAATCCCAAAAGGAATCTATAAAACATTCTAAGATAATCAACAATTCAAGATATCACTAAGAATATGGTCTGTTATAGAGCCAAGAAAAGACACCACCTATAAGAACAAACATAAGAGAAATGAGAAATGCATGTTAAACTTAGGAGACAAGTTTGATATATATGTGTGTTGTATATAGGAGCCCTAGTGGCACATATATAAGTACATATATACATATATATGTAAAACTAATTGCTGTCAATTCATTTCTGACTCATGGCAGCCCCAAGTGTGTCAGAGTAGAACTGTGCTCCATAGGGTTTTCAATAACTGGATTTTCATAAGTAAATCACCAGGCCTTTCTTCCGAGGTGCCTCTGGGCGGACACCAACCTCCAACCTTTCAGTTAGCAACCAAGCAGCCAGGGACTCCTGATATATATATATAACTTACCCCGATTCCACTTGATTTTTCAGCTTTTAAACTCTCCTTAACAATGTGATTGAAGAGAAATTTAGGAGATGCTGCAATCACCAGCCATAGGGCTTTATACCTGAGAGTAAACAGGTACCAACAGTCAATAGCTCTAAGCCAAGATTCAGGGACATTCAAGATTTAATTATCTGAGCAATATCACTTCACAAAATATCAATTATCTACACACTCTCACAAAGCTGAAAATCTAGCAGGGAGCCATCAACAGTATGCAAACATCCATAATCAGAACTTGGTGAGTAGTATCTTCAAAGATACAAAAACAGCTCCTAAGACATCCCAAAGGAAGAAAATACCAGGATTGGCATGGGGTGATTGTAATATTGAAGGATTAAGAAAGGTTTCCTGGAGGAGGAATTTTTGAAACCAGAATTGAAGATTAGAAAAGGATTTTCAAATCAAAGGGATATGAGAGGCATTACAGCAGAGGTAATGATATAAGCGAAGGAAGAAAGTAAAATACTTCTCGCTGAAAGTGTAAGATTGGGAAGGTATAGGTCAGGGGCTAGAATGTGACAGGATCATTAATTTAAGTACCTTTTAACATACATTTTTTGCAGCAGTGGTACAATGATCCAATTTTAATGTCTAAAAATTTATCACAATTGTTGTGATTCATGAGAATTAGCATACTTTTGGGAAATAGAATACTGATGGATGTATTTATACTCTCAGATCCAAAGGTAAAATCTCCCAAGTCAGCCCAGCTGTAGCTAACCTATGTAAGAAATGAAAGTGTAAAAATATGTTTTTGTTTTTTTTTTTAACATAAAAGCAAAAATAGCAAAAGTAAAGTAGCAAACTAGCAAAAGCGCTCTTTGGATTTTTGCACGTTAAAGCCTTACATAAAATATAGCTATTTCTGAATATCATAAAAACTTTAAAAATGCTGTAAAATGCTTTTGTAATTCCATGATATTTTTTAAAATGGTCTTTTTTTAAAACAACATAGAATAATAATTAGTTATTAACCCATGATTCTATAGAAAATGTCTTGCAAACTCTTTACTAATAATAATGTCTAAATAATGCTAGCTATGTGCCCAGTACTGTTTTAAACACTTTATATAAATTACTGAAACAACTATTCGTTCAAATGAAGTCTTAGGCTCAGTCCATAAAAATAAAACAGATAAGGAGCTGAACTCTAAGGGAACACACTTTGAAAACCACAGTTACAGACATGCCACAGTGACGGACCCCACAAACCCAGTGCGTAGCTTCTACTTTGGGAACCATGGAACGTTAAAGAATTCTGGAAAACAGGTTTATTTGCCCTGCACAGAGTTTCAAAACCAAATTTTGTTGATTGACAACATTTTAAAATCAGAAGTTTTGATATTAAAATTTAGATTTCTGGCTTCTCTTAGAAAATCAGACCTGGTAACCCTGGGTCCCATTGTTCTTACACGACCAAACCAAAGAAAAAAAACCAAACCCACTGCCTTAGAGTCAATTCTGACTCATAGCGACCCTATGAGACAGAGTAGGACTGCCCCATAGCGTTTCCAAGGAGCGCCTGGTGAATTCGAACTGCCAACCTTTTGGTTAACAGCCGAGCTCTTAACTACTACGTCACCAGGGCTTCCTCTTACATGACAGCCATATGATATAACACAAGAGTCCTGGGTGCCCTTTTGGACAGGCTACATGGTCTGTTCAGTTCACCACTGTTTCCACCCTGCTCCCTTCAATCATTTATGTTACCTTCCTGGCCTGCAGGCTTTTGAGTTTGAAAAGCTGGAGTTAGAATGCAAATTTCACATATCAAATGTAGATCACTTGTGGGTATGGCTGGGTTAAAGTTACTAGATCAGAAGATGTTCACTTTGCTTTTCTCAACTCCACTAGGAAAAAAGCAGCGGTTGAGATAATACAGCCAACCAGTTTGTTCTTGAATAAATACCTTAGTTTTATAATTTTTTTCCTTCATCCTTTATTATAGAACCCTTCAACAACAGAATTAGAGATGATCTAGGCCAACACTCTCCTTTTATAAATGAATACTTGAGCCAGTTGGCGGTGGAATCAATCCTAGGAACCCAATCACTACAGTCATAGGGCCCCACCACACTTTCTTCATACTTTACTGGCTTTCAGCACTACCAAACTCCCAACAAATTATTAAGGGTTTTCATTGTCCCCTGAAAAAAAGTGTCTCTTTGGTCCATTCTTAAACATTTTAATTCATTGTCACTCAGTTTATGTATACTGTGTGCAGACACACTTGTGTGTGTTTAAGAGAGAAGCAAAGAATATGGCTTAAACTTAAATTAAGTGAAAGAACTGGAAAGTTAAATAAATAGTTCCAATCATTAAATGTGCATTACGGAAATTAGCCAGCTTTTTGTTTTTAATAAAGACAGAGCCCATCATTCAAGCATGACATCAAGTCAATGTTTTTCTACTATAGGTAATAGCAGCAGAGATTGGGCATAGCCTTGAACTTAACAATGAACTGATCCATTAAAATTTACAATCCTATTCCTAGAGCAAAGAGAAGCCTCTAGAGGTCTTTCTTGGCTTGGCCTCAAATTCAATTATAACCCATAAATGGATTTTTTAATCTAAGAATAGATCTTTTGAAGCTAAAAAGTAAAGAATAAAATAACACAAACTAAGTGTTCATCTGTGAGTACCCAGGAAGGTCATGGTCAGGGCTAGGAGAGAAAATATTTTTAAATACTGGACCTTCTCAGGAGCAGCACTGGCCATATGGTCAACACAAGTCAAAAAATGGGGGGAAAAAAGAGGGATCAGAATAGAAACCTTGATTTGGTCACAGAGATCTGATAAATAGGATCCATCTCCTGGGTCCATGGAATTCTTCTCCCACTGTTACATGGGTCAAACTGCCTCAGGAGTACAGTAAACATGTGATTCCTTACTCCACCCACATCCAACATGTTCACATGCCCAACTGACTTGGAAAAAGAGGCACTAGGAGGCATGCAGAGTCAGTACTTGCAGGACCCTGACAATTAGGGCCTCCTTAAATACGGCACTCAGGGCATCTATCTTGCTTCTCCCTAATCTTGATACTCAAGACATCTACTTATTAGTGTGGTTGCTGAAACCAAGAAGCCACTCACTTTCAGGTGAGTGTCAGGTTCATAACAAAAAGGAAGGGAGCCTGAGATCTCCAGAATAATTTCCTTCTTGCCTTTGTTAAAGTTTAAATACCAGTCAGAAGAGGAAATAAAAAAGATGGCGAAGGAGGGCTCATGGACCTGAAGTTATTTGGAGCATATATTTTGTCTAAGATATCTAGAGAACGTGTTCAAATCCACCTGCTATTTTAAAGATAAGAATCAGGTAGTTTGAAAAACTTAGAAGAAAAAGTATGGCCAAAGAGATGACAAACATACACCTTGACCCGAGACAAGGTGGTAAAGTAACACAGCCATTGTGCCACTTCTCCTACTTCTACTACCCCTCCCCAGAGGACATGAAGAAGTGAAATCCACATAAGATCACTTAGCCTAATAATTCCAAGTTTGCTTCACACTTCCACTGAGCAGGTATCATAGCCAATCCTGTTTGATTTGGTGGCTGATTTTCTAACACATTATTGCACAAACACTGAGTACACTTTGTGCTGGATTTTTTCAACCAATGAGGCATGATTCATACTTTTTGGGTAGTACACTCAAGTGCCAAGCCCCACTGAGAGCCAATGGCTGTGATAGTGTTTTTTGGTTTGTTTTTTCCCTTCAGGCCTCTGCCAGATGGAAGTTTACAGCACAGAATAAATAGCACATAATAGGAAACCCCTTTAGCTTTTACAAGGCCACTAACCACAATTCTCCTTGCCAGGTATCTGGTTTGATTGGGGGATATTTCGGTAATATGATTAAATTCTTCTAAAGACATCTTTAGTTTAATTATGGTGTAAAGGTTAACATAATTGGACTTACTTAGCCTGGAGAAGAAAAAGCTAAAAAGTGACTCCTTAACTATATGAAGGATTATTATAAGGAATCGGCTCTTCCTTAAATACTATGTCAGGGATGGGAGCAGAAAAGAGGCATAAATGGATTTCAGGAGAAGAATTAAAGTTTTTTAGTATGAGAATCTTCTGAGATCTTAAGTGGTTAACTATTAGGTTGTATTTAGGAACTGTTAACAAGGTCAGTTGTTTTATAGAACCCCAATCTCTTAAAAGTCTTTAAAAATTTCATGGATTTCTATCCATGTAAAATAGCTTTTTTTCTGAAGTGTCTTAAGTTCCCTCTAGCAAAGATGATCATTTTAGCCATGTCATAAAAAAATATGCTCAACAGAAAGCCCAACAGCCCCTAGCACACTTTGTCATATATAGCCTATACTCTGTAAATGTTTACTGAATGACAATGAGTGAATAGAAAAAACAGTGCAGTAGTCAAAATCCAGAAGCCTATTTCACTGAAGTCAGTCTAATGTGGAGCAACACTAACCAGATCCATTTTTTCAGTGAAAAGTAAACTGTGGGGTGTTTGTTTCAATTATAGGGATAATGTATTAATTATAATAAAAGCACCAATGCTATAGAGACATTATACCAAGAAAAAAACAAAATACAACAAACCAGTTGCTATTAAGTCAATTCCAACTCATGGACACCCCATGTGTTACAGAGTAGAATTGTGCTCCCTAGGGTTTTTTCCATGGCTGTGACCTTTCGGAAATAAATCACCAGGCCTTTCTTCTGAGGCATGGGTGGGTTCAAATTGCCAACCTTTCAGGTAATAGTCCAGCGCTGAACTGTTTGCACCACCCAGGGATTTCAGAGATATTATAAGGAAGCCCTAAAAGTACATGTGCTTGAATATATCTCCACCAACCTAAAATATTTCCCAAGCCATACCTCACCTCACTGGGTGGTTATTTTCAGCCATGAGAGATTAACACTCCTGTATCTTGAGGCTCCAGCTCTGTCTGTATTTGGCAGCTCATAAACTCAAAGAAAAACTTAACTGATTTTTTCTCAGAAAAGATAAAGAACTAGGACATCTCTGAGAATACAGATACGCTTTCTTCAGGGTCAGCAGCTAGGATAACTAGTTTCTACCTAATATTTTTACTCAAGAGTTAAATTTCCAAGTGCAAGTCTGATTGGACCAGCAAGTGTCACATGCCCAGGCTGTGGCCAGAGAAGGGTAGGTTCTCAGTGGAAAACCTGGGTGCTTTCTGAGAACAAAAAGAATAACATATACCTGGCAGGCCAAAAAAACCCAAAGATGGCCACTTCAGAACCCTCTACCTTTACAGACAGAAAATGAGCATCTCAACCTATGCAGCAAAGTGAGTCTATTTGGAACTAGAAAGATGAGTGACATTAACATTTCAGGACGTATCCTGAGCAGTCAAGTCTAAATCTCTATAAATAATTGTTAACTTTCAGTTACCAGACTCATATCATGACTGGTTTTGGATAGCTCCATAATTTCTTTCCTCTATTTCTTCCCATATCACTTTTCACCAACAGCAGATAGTTCTCCAGGACAAGGGAAGAATAACTTCAGACTCAGAACCCAGAGGCAAATTCAAGGACAAGTAGAAAATAGTGGCCTCTTCTTCTTATCAGTCACTACAACAGATATTTATTAATCAACTAAATTAATTTTCATTACCCCTGTTCTTCCTATTTATAAGTCAGGCTATTGTCTATTCTACTTCATATCTTTGGAAATTTCTAGTCCTGGTTTACTAACTCTCTGCAATTTGAAATGTAGGTCAAGAGCGAGTTGCAAAGTCCTTTAATTAATTATGCTCTTCACAGCTTCAGAATTCTCCTCCTAGATTTAGGCAAGCAAGATTGTGTCATCTGCATATTGCAGGTTGTTAACGAGTCGTCCTCCAATACTGATGCTACATTCTTCTTCATACAGTCCAGCTTCTCAAATTATTTGTTCAGCATTCAGACTAAGTATTCTGAAAGCATAATCTACTGACACACACCTTTCCTGATTTTAAACCATGTAGTATCTCCTCGTTGTGTTTGAATCATTGCCTCTTGGTCTATGTACAGGTTTCACAGGAGCACAATTAAGTGTTCTGGAATTCCCATTCTTCCTAATGTTGTCCGTAACTTGTTATGATCCACAGAGTTGAATGCCTTTGCATCGTCAATAAAACACAGATAAATATCTTTCCGGTATTCTCTGCTTTGGGCCGAGATCCACTGACATTAGCAATGATATCCCTCGTTCCACATCCTCTTCTGAATCCGGCTTGAATTTCTGGAAGTTCCCTGCTGATATACTGCTACAACCATTTTTGAATTTTACTTGCATGTGATATTAATGATATAGTTGGATAATTTTTCCATTCTGTTGGATCACCTTTCTTTGGAATGGGCACACATATGGATCTCTTCCAGTCAGTTGGCCAGGTAGCTGTCTTCCGAATTTCTTGGCATAGACAAGTAATGCTTCCAGTATTGCATCCATTTGTTGAAACATCTCAAATCATATTCCATCAGTTCCTGGAGACTTGCTTTTTGCCAATGCCTTCAGTGCAGCTTGGACTTCTTCCTTCAGTACCATTGGTTCTTGCTCATACTGAACGGTTGAACATCAGCCAATTCTTTTTGCTACAGTGTCTCTGTGTATTCCTTCCATCTTCTTTTATGCTTCCTGCGTGCTTTAATATTTTGCCCGTACCAAAAAAAACAAACAAACAAACAAACCCGCTGCCATCAAGTCAATTCTGACTAATAGTGACCCTATAGGACAGGGTAGAACTGCTCCATAGGGTTTCCAAGGAATAGCTGGTGGACTCAAACTGCTGGCCTTTTGGTTAGCAGCCGAGCTCTTAACCATTATAGCACCAGGGCTTCATTTTAACCATAGAATCCTTCAATATTGTAACTTTAGGTTTTCTCCTGTTCTTTCAGCTGTAGAAATGCTGAGCATGTTATTTCCTTTTGGTTTTCTGACTCCAGGCCTTGCACATTTCATTTCTAATACTTTCCTTTGTCCTCTTGAGCTGTCCTTTGAAATCTTCTCTTCAGCTCCTTTACTTCTCATTTCTTCTATTCGCTTTAGCTACTCTAAGTTCAAGATCAAGTTTCAAAGTCTCTTCTGACATCCATTTTGGTCTTTTCTTTCTTTCCTGTTTTTTTAATGACCTTTTGCTTTCTTCATGTGTAATGTCCTTGATGTCATCCCACAACTCATCGGTCTTTGGTCATTCATGTTCAATGTGTCAAATCTATTCCTGAGATAGTCTGTAAATTCAGGTGGGATACACTCAAGGTTGTACTTGGGTCTCATGGACTTGTATTAATTTTCTTCAACTTCAACTTGAACTTGCATATAAGCAATTGCTGCAGTTGGCCCCTGACCTTGATCTGACTGCTAATATTGAGTTTTTCATCATCTCTTTCCACAGTTGTTGTCGTTTTGATTCCTGTGTATTCATGATGTCCATATCATGATGTCCACATGTATAGTCACCATTTGTATTGTAGAAAAAAGGTATTTTCAATGAATAAGTTCTTGTTCTTGGTCATTTCTATCACCAAGGCCATATTTTCCAACTACTGATCCTTCTTCTTTGTTTCCACCGTCACATTCCAATCACCGGTAATTATCAATGCATCTTGATAGCATGTTTGATCAATTTCAGACTGCAGAAGTTGGTAAAAATCTTCAATTTCTTCATCTTTGGCATTAGTGGTTGGTGTGTAAATTTGAACAATAGTTGTATTAGCTGGTCTTCCTTGTAGGCTCATCAGTATTTTCCTATCACTGACAGCACTGTACTTCAGTATAGATCTTGAAATGTTCTTTTTGATGATGAATGCAATGCCATTCCCGACATAGTAGGCCATATATGATTGACTGATTCAAAATGGTCAATGCCAGTCCATTTCAGCTCACTAATGCCTAGGATACTGATCTGTAAGCATTCCATTTCGCTTTTGACAACTTTCAATTTTCCTAGATTCATACTTCGGACATTCCACCTTTTAATTATTATGGATGTTTTCAGCTGTTTCTTCTCATTTTGAGTCATTTCCACATCAGCAAATGAAGGTCACAAAACTTGACTCCATCCATGTCATTAAGGTAGACTCTACTTTGAGGAGGCAGCTCTTCGCCAGTTGTATTTTGAGTGCTTTCCAACCTGAGGAGCTCATCTTGCGACACTATATCAGACAATGTCCTCATAAGGTTTCCACTGGCCAGTTCTTTCAGAAGTAGATCACTGGGTCCTTCTTCCTAGTCTGTCTTAATCTGGAAGCTCCACTGAAACCTATCCACTATGGTTGGCCTTGCTGGTATTTGAAATACTGGTGGCATAGCTTCCAGCTTCTCAGCAACATGCAAACCACTGCAATACGACAAACTGACATATGAATGGTGTAACTCATGCAATAGCCACACATTAATAACTTTGAGGGTAGGACAGAAAAAAACATTTGAAGTCTCACCTTTCTAAAGTTATGCTTAATTTTGCTAAATTTGTGTAGACTCTTACCATCTTGGTAGGCATTTAAGCAAAACACATTTTGCTATAGTTTAGCCCTTCCATAAAGGCATGAAAGTTAACATATATATCAAGAAAAAAAGGATAAAAATAAATTTGTTAGAAACGATACCATATGACAAAAGGCTTAAAACCTTAAATAAATTCCTTTATTAGCTGCCAGTTGTTCCTTTATGGCTCATTGCTCTAATGCTTGTTTAAAACTACAGGTCTTTCGGACTGCTTTCTTGAAAGCAGATTAATAAGTACTTAATTGTACTGATCCTTCGAGCTGTACTTGTATATTTATGCAGGTGGTAGACAACCGTTAAGTCTCTACACATCTAGAATCTTAGACTTATTGCAACCTTACTTTGAACCATTATGTTAAATTTATACTTCCCTTTTCTTCAAATAGTCATCTTTTCTCAGTTTAGAGAGAAAGAAAGCACAATCAGGTAGAGGGATGCTAGTCTTCCCTATTAACATAGTTAGAAAAGGTGATCACTGTCTGCCCTCTACAAAGATTGCTGAAAGAGGAATTTGAATGTGGAAAAAAAACAAATTATGTTGTTCAATAAAGCAGTTAATGAAGCGTTGACCACCTTGGATGAAATAAGTATCATTCATTATGATCCTTTTACTACTTGAGGGGCAATGACAACAATATAATTCAATATATATTGAACTCCCGAGCTTTCCTCCACTAATCTGATCCTCCTCCAGGCTTACCCAATTGCCCAAGCCAGAAACATGGAAGTGATCCTTGCCTCCTCCAATTGCAAAATATATTCTGAATCCATCCACTTCTCTTCAGCCTCATTGCCCTCCGCCTACCCCCCAGTTAAAACCATAGACACTTTTACCAGGACTATTTCAATAGTCTTGTAACTGGTCTCTCTACTCTGCTCTTAACCCTTTCCAATCCATTTGTTACAAAGCAGGCAAGATGATTTCTTTTTTTTTTTTTTCCCCCATAAAGAAGCTTAAAGTTTGGAGCAAAGGAGATGAAAAAAAAAAACTAAAGACCCATGGGAGTAATTAGTCCAAAGGACTAATGGACCACATGAACCACAGTGCACATAACCCTGAGACGAGAAGAACTAGATGGTGCCTGGCTACCACTACCGACCTCTCTGACTGGGATTGAAAGAGAGGGTCCCAGACAGAGTGAGAGAAAAATGTAGGACAAATGATCAAATTCACAAAAAAGACCAGATTTATTGGTCTGACAGAGACTGGAGGAACCCCCAGGACTATGGCTCCTGGACATTCTTCTAACTCAGACATGAAACCATCCCCAAAGTTCACCTTTAAGTCAAAGATTAGGGAAGACTATAAAACAAACAACAACACACATGAGGAACATATTTCTTAGATCAATCAAGTATACAAGATCAAATAGGCAACACCTGCCCAGAAACAAAGACGAGAAGGTGGGAGGCGACAGAGGAACTGGACGAATGGACATGGTGAATTTGGTGTGGAAAGGGAAAGGGGGAGACTGACACAATGCAGGACTGCAGCCAACACCATGAAACAATTTGTGCATAAATTTTTGAATGAGAAGCTAATTTGCTCTGTGAACTTTCACCTAAATCACAATTTAAAAAATTAAAGAAAAAAAAAAGAGCTTAAATTTTTTTTTGGTCATTGATTTTGTTATTTTTGTCATAAACATAAAGTAGAAAATCCCTAACATGGCTTTTTAGGCTCTATGTGACTAGCTCCGTATCTACCTTTCTGAGACATTCTCCCCTTGATTAATTAACCTCTTTCAGACACATTGGTCTTAATTTAGTTCCTCAAAACAGCAAAGCTCTTTCCAATCTAAGAACCTTCACCAGCTCCCTCTAGTTGAGACATCTCTTCCCTACCCTTTCCTTATTCACACTTCAAATCTCAGATTCAATGTTACTTCCTCACTGAGCTCTCTATCTTAGTTATCTAGTGCTGCTGTAATAGAAATATGACAAGTGGATAGCTTTAACAAAGAGAAATTTATTCTCTCACTGTCTAGGGGGCCAGAAGTCCAAATTCAGGGTGCCACCTCCAAGGGAAGGCTTTCTCTCTCTGTTAGCTCTGCAGGAAGGTCCTTGTCATCAATCTTCCCCTAGTCTAGGAGCTTCTAAGTGCAGTGACCCTGGGTCCAAAGGACTCCTGACTCTTCTTGCTTGATAGTAATGAGGTCGCTTATCTCTCTGCTCACGTCTCTCTTTTATATCTCAAAAGAGATTGACTCAAGAAATAATCTAATCTTGTAGATTGAGTCCTCCCTCATTAACATAACTAGCTCTAATCCTGCCTCATTAACATCATAGAGGTAGGATTTACAACACAAAGGAAGATCACTTCAGATGACAAAATGGTGGACAATCACACAGTCCTGGGAATCATGGCCTAGCCAAGTTGACACTCATTTTGGGGGGACACAATTCAATCCATAAGATTTTCCAAATTATCAATTTAATCTAAGTATACCTGTTATTTTCTTAAATAATCTCTTCTTGTTTCTTTTGTAACAATTGTTTCTACTTGTCTTTATATATAATTGTTTATTTAATTGTTCTTTGCTTGGCTTCACACACACTACTGGAAATTAGGCAGTGCCTTATTTTGTTTTCCAGTGTACAGTCAATCCCTGGCACAGTGACACTCAATAAATATTTGGGGAATTAAAAATTAAATGTATAATATTTGGTAAATAATAAAATTTTACATTACTGCAAAGAACTTTAAAAAGTATTTGATAACATTGTTTTCCAATTTTCTTTCTTACTTTAAATATTGTGATTTAGCTTTATCATCTGGAAAATTCCACCACTCATCTGTCAGTTTGTCATACTGTGGAGGCTTGCAGTTGCTGTGATTCTGGAAGCAATGCCACCAGTATTTCAAATACTGGCAGGTCCACCCATGGTAGACAAGTTTCAGTGGAAAGACTAAGGAAGACTAGGAAGAAGGACCTGACAATCTACTTCTAAAAAAAATTGCCCAATGAAAACCTTATGAATAGCAACAGAACATTGTCTGATACATTGCTGGAAGATGAGCCCCTCAGATTGGAAGGCACTCAAAATACAACTGGGGAAGAGCTGCCTCCTCCAAATAGAGTCAACCTTAATGACATGGATGGAGTAAAGCTTTTGGGGCCTTCGTCTGCTGATGTGGCACCACTAAAAAATGAGAAGAAATAGTTGCAAACATCATAATAATCAAAAGGTGGAATGTATAAAGTATAAATCTAGGAAAATTAGAAGTCATCAAAAATGAAATGGAATGCATAAAGATTGATATCCTAGGCATTAGTGAGCTGAAATGGACTGGTACTGGACATTTTGAATCAGGCAATCATATGGTCTACTATGCCAGGAATGAAAAACTGAAGAGGAATGGCATCCCATTCATCATCAAAAAGGACATTTCAAGATCTATCCCGAAGTACAACGCTGTCAATGATAGGGTAATATCCATATGCCTAAAAGGAAGACCAGTTAATACAACTATTATTCAAACTTACAAACCAACCACTAAGGTGAAAGATGAAGAAATTAAAGGTTTTTACCAACTTCTGCCATCTAAAATTGATCAATATGTAATCAAGATGCATTGATAATTACTGGTGATTGGAATGCTAAAGTTGGTAACAAATAAGAAGGATCCCATTGCCGTGGAGTTGACTCTGAAGAAGAAACAGTAGTTGGAAAGTAAAGCCTTGGAAATAGAAATGATGTCAGAAATAACATGACAGAATTTTGTAAGACCAATGATGTATTCGTTGGAAATGCCTTTTTCCAACAACGTAAACAGTGACTACACACGTGGACCTCGCCACATGGAATACACAGGAATCAAAAAGAAAACATCTGAGGAAAGAAACGATGGAAAAGCTCAGTATCATCAGTCAGATCAAGGCCAGGTGCCAACTGCAGAACAGATCATCAATTGCTGATATGCAAGTTGAAGTTGAAGAAAATTAATACAAGTCCACGGGAGCCAAAGTACAAACTTGAGTATATCTCACCTGAATTTAGAGACCATCTCAAAAATAGATTTGACACATTAAACACGAATGACCAAAGACTGATGAGTCGTGGGATGAAATCAAGGACATGTACATGAAGAAAGCAAAAGTCATTTAAAAAACAGGAAAGAAAGAAAAGACCAAAATGGATGTCAGAAAAGACTCTGAAACTTGATCTTGAATGTAGAGTAGGTAAAGCAAATGGAAGAAATGAGGAAGTAGAAAAGCCGAAGAGAAGATTTCAAAGGGCATCTCAAGGAGACGAAGGAAACTATTAGAATGAAATGTTCAAGGCCTGGAGTCAGAAAACCAAAAGGAAATAACACGCTGAGCATTTCTCAAGCTGAAAGAACTGAAGAAATAATTCAAGCTTCGAATTGCAATATTAAAGGATTCTGTGGGCAAAATGGAGCTGTGGTGGTGCAGTGGTTAAAAGCTCAGCTGCTAACCAAAAGGTAGGCAGTTCAAAAGCATCAGCCACTCCTTGTAAATCTTATGGGGCAGTTCTACTCTGTCCTATAGGGTCACTATTAGTTGGAATCAACTTGATGGTGATGGGTTTGTTGTGTTTTTTGTTTTGTTTTGTTTTGGTATGGGTAAAATATTGAATGACACAGGAAGTATCAAAAGAAGATGGAAGGAATACACAAAGTCACTCTACCAAAAAGAATTGGTCGACATTCAACTATTCAGGAGGTACCATATTATCAAGACCAAATGGTACTGAAGAATGAAGACCAAGCTGCACTGAAGGCACTGGTGAAAAACAAGGCTCCAGGAATTGATAGAATACCAACTGAGATATTTCAACAAATGGATGCAATGCTGGAAGCACTAACTCATCTATGCCAAGAAATTTGGAAGACCGCTACCTGGCCAACTGACTGGAAGAGATCCATATGTGTGCCCATTTCAAAGAAAGGTGATCCAACAGAATGGAGAAATTATCCAACTATATCATTAACATCACATGCAAGTAAAATTCTGCTGAATATAATCCAAAAATGGTTATAGCAGTACATCAACAGGATATTTCCAGAAATTGAAGCCAGATTCAGAAGACGCGGAACAAGGGATATCAATGTTGATGTTAGTGGATCTTGGCCCAAAGCAGAGAATACCAGAAAGATATTTATCTGTGTTTTATTGACTATGAAAATGCATTCAACTGTGTGGATCATAACAAATTACGGACAACATTAGGAAGAATGGGAATTCCAGAGCACTTAACTGTGTTCCTGTGAAACGTGTACATAGACTAAGAGGCAATGATTCAAACACAGCAAGGAGATACTACGTGGTTTAAAATCAGGAAAGGTGTGTGTCAGGGGGTTATGCTTTCACAATACTTTTTCAGTCTGTATGCTGAGCAAATAATTTGAGAAGCTGGACTATCTGAAGAAGAACATGACATCAGTATTGGAGAAGGACTCATTAACAACCTGCAAAATGCAGATGACACAACCTTGCTTGCCTAAATCAAAGAGGACTTGAAGCATTTATTGATGAAGATCAACAGCTACAGCTTTCAGTATGGATTACACCTCAAAATAAAGACAACAAAAATCCTCAGAACTGCACAAATAAACAACATCATGATAAATGGAGAAAACTTCGAAGTTGTCAATGATTTCATTTTACTTGGATCCAAAATCAACACCCATGGAAGCAACAATTGAGAATTCGAACAATGTATTGTATTGGGCAAATCTGCACCAGAAGACCTCTTTAAAGTGTCAAAAAGCAAAAATGTCACCTTGAGGGCTAAGGTGTGCCTGACACAAGCCATGAATTTTTCAATCATCTCATATGCATGCAAAAGCTGGACAATGAATAAGGAAGACCAAACCAGAATTGATGCATTTGAATTATGGTGTTGGTGAAAAATGCTACATATACCATGGATTGCCAGAAAAGCAAACAAATCTGTCTTGGAAGAAGTACAGCCAGAATTTTCCTTAGAATTGAGGACGGTGATATTTTGCCTTATGTAATTTGGTCATGTTATCAGGAGGAACTAGTCCCTGAAGAAGGACATCATGCTTTTCAAAATAGAGGGTCAGTGAAAAAGAGGATGACCCTCAACGAGATGGACTGACACAGTGGCTACAACAATGGGCCCAAACATAGCAACAATTGTGAGCATGACGCAGGACCAGGCAGTGTTTCATTCTTTTGTACCTGGGGTCACTATGAGTCGGAACTGACTGGAGGGCACCTAACAACAATGCATGAGTGGTTCAGTGGTAGAATTCTTGCCTTCCATGAAGGAGACCTGGTTCAGTTACAAGCCAATGCACCTCATGTGCAGCCACTACTCATCTGTCAGTGGTAGCTGTCTTAGGCTGGGTTTTCTAGGAGGCAAAACCAGTAAAGTGTATAAATATACATATAGAGAGAGATTTATATCAAGGAAATCACTTATGCAATTTAGTGGCTGGAAGGCCCGAAGTCTGTAGATCAGGATCGAGCCTTCTCCTGATTCACATAGCCGCAACAGCTGGCAAACTCAAGATCAGCAGGTCAAAGAGCAGGGCTCTTGCTCACAGGGTGCAAAGATCAACAAATCCCAAGATTGGCAGGCAAGACTAAAGGTAAGCTGCTAGCTCAAGTCCCAGGAACCGGAGGTCAGACAAACCGGAGCCAGCTGCAGGATCCAGAACGAGCAAAAGCCCCTGAGTCTTGCCAGAATGTCCCATTATATTCCAATGCAGGCCGCATGCGCAAGGAAACTCCCTTTCAACTGACTGGCTGCTCACAGTAGATACCATCATGGGGATGATCACATATCACATCTCAACAGGGAAGTGATCACAATGTTATACAACTGCCAAAACACTGAGAATCATGGCCTAGACAAGTTGACACACAATCCTAACCATCACAGTAGCCTGCATGTTGCTACGATGTTAAATCATTTTCAGTGGTGCTTCCAGACTAAAACAGACTAGGAGGAAAGGCCTGGTGATCTGCTTCAGAAATCAGTCAATGAAAAAACCCTGTGGAACATGAGGATCCAATCCACCACTGATCATGGAGATGGCACAGGACCAGACAGTATTTTATTTCCATACCATGTGCATGGAATAGTTCTTAGTTGAGGACTGACTCAATGGCATCTAAAAACATCACCACCACCTCCTGAGAAATGCAGATACTTCTTTTCACTCCTTAGACTATGAAATTTATTTTCAAAAAGCAATCATAAGATCAAGTGAGAAGCTGGGCCAAGATGGCAGAGTAGTTGGATGCTTCCAGTGGACCCTCTTACAACAAAGACCCAAAAAAAACAAGTGAATCAATTATATATGAAAATCTAGGGGCCTTAAATATCAAAGGCAAAGTTGAGGAAACAGACTGAGTGGCAGGGGGAGGGAGAGATTTTTCAGAAGAAGCAAGGAGTTGCCAGACCTGACCTGGTGAGAGCCTGAGCCCTTCAGGCCTGATCAGCTCATGGGTGAGCAGTGAGGCAGGGAAGCAGCGTGCTCAGGAGGCATGTTTTCTGCACTGGGAGAGACCCAGCAGCAGAGATTCTACTCGGCCACTCAGAACCAGTAAGAAGCAGCACTGGATCGGTGAAACGTTAAGTACTTATGTCTGGCATAATGTGCAGATCAAAAACACCCCCTTTAGGGAAAAACCTCTCTCCCATTTACATCCCCGCTCCCTGCTCTGCACTGGGTCCCAGACCAGCATCAGCAATTGCAGAGTCCCCCGAGCTAGAATTAGGTTCCGTCACATGCCCTGAGCCATTCTCCCTGCCTCAGAGAGTGAACAAATTAACACACGGGGAAAAATAAACTGCCAGTTCCCCTAAGCCAGGAACCCAGTTCCTTTGCCTAGGCACAGGTATAAGGGATCCACAGAGTTTGAATGCCTTTCCCCCTGTAGAAACTTGTGTGGGCCCATTTCAACAGCATAGGCTCTCATTACCACAGTATAGTAGGGTATATACCTGAAGTTTAATTTCAACTGTTTCAGCTGTGAAGTGGCAGGTTTGTGACATTTGACACTGTTCCGCCCATTAAGCACAGTCTTCACCTACCCATATCAGGGGCCTGAGGACTGGTGGCTCCGCCCACGCCACCTGGCCACCTGCAATAGGGGCCCAAGAATAAGACATGCCCCCCAGTCCTTACATCCAACAGCATTGGGTGCTCAGAGTCCAGCTGCAAAACCCAACCATCTATGTCTGTGCTCTAGGAAACAGGGACACGCCTTCCTCCTGGACATTCGGGTGCAGCCGTCAGCCCCCTGCCTTGTTCAGAGTGTCCCTCTGCTGCAGCGAGATGCCTGTGCCTACACCAATAACCCGTGCCTGTCTAGGACTGTAGGTGAGAGCCTAAACCACACACTTGGTGGCTAACTACCTGGGCACCTGAGCTGAATCCATACAGGAGTAGTAGCTGGACTCCTGATCTCACGTATCTAGTAACCGATCTAACCACCTGGTGACAGGACATCAGGGCTTCAAAGGTGCCAATAATCAAACTAGTTCACACAAGCAGCCTATCTGGGCATATCAAAACAAAACAAGAAGCTAGGACATAGTAAGCAAACATAAAATATATAAATGTAATAACTTATTGGTGGCTTGGAGACAACAATCAATATCAAATCACATAAAGAGGCAGTCCATGATGGCTTCAGCAAGCTCCCAAAATAAAGAATCTAGAAATTTTCCAGGGGAGGAAAATCTCTTAGAATTACCAGAGGTAGAATGCAAAAGACTAATATACAGAACTCCTCAAGAAATTAGGAAGGAAATTAAGCAAAACGCAGAACACAAAATAGATGAAATTAAAAAGATTAGAGAAGAGCAAAATGACAAATTTAACAGGCTGCAAGAATCTATAGACAGACAGCAATCAGAAATTCAGAAGAGTAACAATAAAATGTTAGAATTAAACAACTCAATAGAAAGTAATAGGAGCAGAATTGTGGCAATGGAAGTCAGAATTAGTGAGATTGAAGATAAAGCACTTGACACCAATTTATCTGAGAAAAAAACAGATAAAAGGACTTTAAAAAAATGAAGAAACCCTAAGAATTATGTGGGATTCTATTAAGAGGAATAGCCTATGAGTGATTGGAGTACCAGAACGGGGTGGGGAGAACAGAAAATACAGAGAGAATTGTTGAAGATTTTTTGACAGAAAACTTCCCTGATATCATGAAAGATGACAAGGTATCTAACCAAGATGCTCATCAAACCCCACCTAAGGTAGATCCCAAAAGAGAGTCACCAAAACATATTATAATAAAACTTTCCAAAACCAAAGATAAACAGAGAATTTTAAGAGCTGCTAGGGGTAAACAAAAAGTCATATGCAAAGGAGAGTCAATAAGAATAAGCTCGGACTACTCAGCAGAAACCGTGCGGGCAAGAAGGCAATGGGATGACATATATAAAGCCTTGAAGGAAAAATATTGCCAGCCAAGAATTATATATCCAGCAAAACTGTCTCTCATATATGATGGCAAAATTAAGGCATTTCCAGATAAACAGAGGTTTAGGGAATTTGCAAAAACCAAACCAAAATTACAAGAAATACTAAAGGGAGTCCTCCGCTGAGAAAATCAATAACATGATAACAATCCAAGACTAGAACACAGGACAGAGCAGCCAGATAACCCAGATAGGGAAGTCACAAAAAGAAATCAAAGCTAAAACACTGAAAATAGGGAAACAGACATCAATATGTAAAAGATGACAACATTAAAACAAAAAAGAGGGACTTAAAAAACGTAGACACAGATTTTTCATATGGAGAGGAAGTCAAGGCAATATAAAGAAATAAAATACTGATATAAACTTAGAAAAATGAGAGTAAATATTAAGGTAACCACAAAGGAAACTAAGAATCCTACAAGTCAAAATAAAAAACAAGGAAAATATAAAGACTCAGCAAACGCAAAATCAACAACAATGAAAAAGACAAAAAGAAAATACATAAAGAAAAACGACTCAGCACAGAAAATTAGTGGAACAAAGAAACTGTGAACAACCCACAAAAAAAGATATCAAAATGACAGCAATAAACTCATACTTGTCAATAATTATGCTGAATGTAAATGAACTAAATGCACCAATAAAAACACAGAGAGTGGCAGATTGGATAAAAAAATACAATCTGTCTATATGCTGCCTACAAGAGACACACCTTAGACTTAAAGACACAAACAAACTAAAACTCAAAGGATAGAAAAAAATATATCAAGCAAACAACACTCAAAAAAGAACAGGAGTGGCAATATTAATCTCTGAGAAAATAGACTTTAAAGCAAAAGCCACAACAAAGGGTAAGGAAGGACACAATATAATGATTAAAGGGTCAAAACGCTAGGAGGACATAACTATAATAAATATTTATGCACCCAACGACAGTGCTCCAAAATACATAAAACTCTAACAGCATTGAAAAGAGAGAGAGACAGTTTCACAATAGTAGTAGAAGACTTCACTACAACACTTTCGGTGAAGGACAGAACATCCAGAAAGAAGCTCAATAAAGACACGGAAGATCTAATTGCTACTAACAACCAACTTGATCTCACAGACATATACTGAACACTCCACCGAACAGCAGCCAAGTGGAACATTCTCCAGAATAGACCACATATTAGGCCATAAAGCAAGCCTTAACAAAATCCAAAGCATTGAAATATTACAAAGCATCTTTTCTGACCATAAAGCCATAAAAGTAGAAATCAACAACAGAAAAAGCAAGGGAAAACAAATCAAACACATGGAAACTGAACAATACCTTGCTAAAAAAGACTACTGGGTTATAGAAGAAATTAAGGATGGAATAAAGAAATTTGTAGAATCAAATGAGAATGAAAACACATCTTACCAGAACCTTTGGGACACAGCAAAAGCAGGGCTCAGAGGTCAGTTTATAGCAATAAATGCACACATCCAAAAAGAAGAAAGGGCCATAATCAAAACATTAACCCTACAACTGCAACAAGTAGAAAGAGAGCAGCAAAAGAAGCCCTCGGTCACCAGAAGAAAGGAAATAATAAGAATTAGAGCAGAATAAAATGAAATAGACAATAGAAAAACAATTGAAAGAGTTAACAAGACCAAAAGCTGGTTCTCTGAAAAGATCAACAAAATTGATAAAGCATTGGCCAAACTGACAAAAGAAAAACAGGAGAGGAAGCAAATAACCCGTATAAGGAATGAGATGGGTGATGTCACAAGAGAGCCAAGAGAAATTAAAAGAATCATAACAGAATACTATGAAACATTGTACTCTAACAAATTTGAAAATCTGGAGGAAATGGACAAATGTCTAGAAACTCACTACCTACCTAAGCTAACACAAACAGAGGTAGAACAACTAAGTAAACCCCTAACAAAAGAAGAGATCGAAATGGTAATTTAAAAAACTCGCAACAGAAAAAAGCCCTGGCCCAGGTGGCTTCACTGGAGAATTCTACCAAACTTTTAGAGAAGCAATAACACTACTACTACTAAAAGTATTTCAGAGCATAGAAAAGGATGGAATACTCCCAAACTCATTCTTTGAAGCCAGCATAACCCTGATACCAAAAGCAGGTAAAGACACCACAAAAAAAGAAAATGACAGACAAATATGCCTCTTGAACATTGACACAAAAATCCTCAACAAAATTCTAGCCAATAGAATTCAGCAACATATTAAGAAAATAATTCACCATGATCAACTGGGATTTATACCAGGTATGCAGGGATGGTTTAACATTAGAAAAACAATCAAGGTAATCCATCCCATTAATAAAACAAAAGACAAGAACCATGTGATCTTATTAATCAATGCAGAAAAGACATCTGACAAAGTCCAACACCCACTCATGATAAAAGCTCTCAACAAAATAGGAATAGAAGGTAAATTCCTCAATATAATTAAGGGCATTTATACATAGCCAGCAGCCCACATCATCCTAAATGGAGAGACTTTGAAAGCATTTCCCTTGAGAACGGGAACCAGACAAGGATGCCCTTTATCACTGCTCCTGTTCAAAATTGTGCTGGAGGTCCTAGCCAGAGCAATTAGGCTAGGAAAAGAAATAAAGGGCATCCAAATTGGTAGGGAAGAAGTCAAAGTATCTGTATTTGCAGATGATATGATCTTATACACAGAAAACCCCAAAGATTCCACAAGAAAACTACTGGAACTAATAGAAGATTTCAGCAAAGTGTCATGATACAAAATAAACATACAAAAATCAGTTGGACTCTTTATATCAACAAAGAGAACCTCGAAGAGAAAATTACCAAATCAACACCATTTACAATAGCTCCCAAGAAGATAAAATACTTAGGAATAAATCTAACCAGAGATGTAAAAGACCTGTACAATGAAAACTACAAGACACTACTGGAAGAAAACCAAAAGAGACGTGCATAAGTGGAAAAACATACCTTGCTCATGGACAGAAAGACTAAACATTGTGAAAATGTCAATTCTACCCAAAGTGATCTACAGATACAATGTAATCCCAATCCAAATTCCACTGGCATTTTTCAATGAGATGGAGAGACAAATCACCAACTTCATACGGAAAGGGAAGAGGCCCCGAATAAGTAAAGCATTACTCAAGAAGAAGAAGAAAGTCGGAGGCCTCACACTACCTGATTTTATTACCTATTATACCGCCACAGCAGTCAAAACAGCGTGGTATTGGTACAACAATAGATACATAGACTAAAGGAACAGAATTTAGAATCCAGACATAAATTCATCCACCTATGAGAAGCTGATATTTGACAAAGGCCCAAAGTCCATTAACTGGGAAAAAGACAGTCTCTTTAACAAATGGTGCTGCCATAACTGGATACCCACCTGCAAAACTTGGAAACAAGACCCCTACCTCACACTATGCACAAAAACTCACTCAAAATGGATCAAAGACTTAAATATAAAATCAAAAACAATAAAGATTATGGAAGAAAAATTAGGAACAATGCTAGGAGCCCTAACACATGGCATGCATAGAATATGAAGCATAAGTAACAATGCACAAGCACCAGAAGAGAGACTAGATAACCGGAAGCGCCTAAAAATCAAACACGTATGCTCATCCAAAGACTTCACCAAAAGAGTCAAAAGACAACCTACAGACTGGAAAAAAAAAATCTGGGGTATGACAAATCCAATCAGTGTCTAATCTCTAAAATCTACAAGATACTGCAAAACCTCAACAACAAAAATACAAATAACCCAATTAAAAAATGGGCAAAGGATATGTACAGGCACTTCACCAAAGAAGATATTCAGGTGGCTAAAAGACACATGAAAAAATGCTCACGATCATTAGCCATTAGAGAAATGCAGATCAAAACTACAATGAGATACCATCTCACCCCAACAAGGCTAGCATTAATCCAAAAAACACAAAATAATAAATGCTGGAGACGTTGTGGAGAGACTAGAACATTTACACACTGCTTGTGGGGATGTAAAATGGTACAACCACTTTGGAAAATCAATTTGGTGCTGCCTTAAAAAGCTAGAAATAGAAGTACCATACGATCCAGCTATCCCGCTCCTTGGAATATATCCTAGAGAAATAAGAGCTGTCACACAAATAGATATATACACACCCATGTTCATTGCAGCACAGTTCACAATAGCAAAAAGATGGAAACCTAGGTTTCCATCAACGGATGAATGGATAAACAAATTATGGTATATCCACACAACGGTATACTTTGCAACAATAAAGAACAACGATGAAGCCGTGAAACATAACATGGAGGAATCTGGAGGGCATTATGCTGAGCAAACTTAGTCAGTCACAAAAGGATAAATATCATATAAGACCACTATTATAAGAACTCAAGAAAAGGTTTAAACACAGAAGAAAACATTCTTTGATGGTTACGTTGGTGGGGAGGGAGGGTGAGGGTTATTTACCTAAGGGAGGGTTATTCCCTTAGGTGAAGGGAAGGACAGCACACACTACAGGGGAAGTCAACACAACTGGACTAAGCTAAGATGTTTCCTGAATACAACCAAACACTTTGAGGGACAGAGTAGTAGGGGTAGGAGTCTAGGGACACCTAGGTCAATTGGCATAACAAAGCTTATTAAGCAAATGTTCTGCATCCTACTTTGGTGAATGGCATCTTGGGTCTTAAAAGCTTGCTAGCTGCCATCTAAGATGCATCAATTCATCCCAACCACCTGGAGTAAAGAAGAATGAAGAATACCAAAGACACAAGGAAAGTATTAGCCCAAGAGACAGACAGGGCCACATAAAACAGAGACTTCATCAGCCTGAGACCATAAGAACTAGATGGTGCCCCACTACCACCAATGACCACCCTGACAGGGAACACAATAGAGACTCCCTGATGGAGCAGGAGAAAGATGGGGTACAGAACTCAAATTCTAGTAAGAAGACCAGGCTTAATGGTCTGACTGAGGCTGGAGGAACCCCAGAAAGCTTGGCCCCTGGTTTCTCTATCAGCCCAGAACTAAAACAATTTCCGAGGCCAACTCTTCGGGCAGGGATTGGACTGGACTGTGGGACATAAAGTGACATTCGTGAGGAGTGTTCCACTTAGCTCAAGTAGATACAAGAGACTAAATGGGCAGCTTCTGTCCGGAGGTGAGATGGGAAGGCAGAGAGGGTTAGGAGTTGGTTGAATGGACACGGGGAATCAGGGGTGGAAAGGAGGAGTGTGCTGTCACAGTATGGGGAGAGGAATTAGGGTCATATAACGATATATGTATACATTTTTGTATGGGAGACTAGCTTGAAATGTAAACTTCATCTAAACTACAACAATAAAAAAAAAGATCAAGTGAGACAGATGATGTCACACACTAAACTTGTAGATGAGATTTTAGTTACTAGCACTGCACTATTTTACCAATTGATGTGAACTTTACACCTTATCATCTAAAAGTCATCATAAATATTACTCCCCAATGTGGTGTCTCTTAAGTCTGCCACTTAGAAATAACATTTAGCATATTACTTTATTGCTACAGACCCTTTGTAGTTGGACAATATGAATTTTGAAATTTTTATTGCTTTCTCCAAAATGAAATTAATGTGCAAAATGCATAAGTTTAAAAAAATCAACTAATAAATATGGGACATTTTCAAGTCATGACTGAAGGTCGTATTAGTAAATAATCTGAAGGGAAGCAAAGTATGCGCATACATCAATAAAGCACATTGGAGTCATAGAAAGTAACTTTGCTTTGCTATCAGAATTCATTGCCCATTTGTTTAAATAGAAGATGCTTTAATACTCTCTTCAAGCACAACTGACATCACTTAAGTGCTTGTCTCCAGGCAAAAGAGACATTATTCCATCCCAACGCGTTTCCACCAAAGGGCAAGTCTGTTTCAATAACTTTTTAGATGGCCAGTGCAGGGCTTTTCCTGTGGAGATCTGGTTCACTTGTCTCATCTACACTGATCTGTGTCGACGTGTAAATGGGTCCAGCACTTTGAAAAGTGAATCTTCATGAACTGTAAGATCAACTGGAATAAACTACGGATTAGTTTGCTTTTGAATGGCAGTTTCAATTTTTTATTTTCATGAAGGAATTCAAAAATAAACAGGCAAGGGAGAAGGGCCTGCTTCTAGACCCTGAGGCTGCCCTCCAGTGACCCAGAGTCATGCTTGCTTCTTTTGCATCACAGATGGTTTAACCCTGTGCTCCCAGCAAGTTTAGGTTTGGGTTATGCTACAGAAGCCAGAACAGTTCACAAACTCATCAGAGATGAAGGAAGTTAATGCTGAAAAAACTATCGACTAGCAAGAAATTTGTAAAAGAAAATGGATAGTTAGTGATTAATATTCTGGACCAGCAAATATTTCAAAGCCCTTTTTGCTCTTAATTTTTAAACCAGTATATCTTAAAGTAGTTAGTAAGCTAATATTTGTTGACACTTGTGTGGATTTGGGACCCAGATGTGTGTGCTGTATTGTGTGTAGGTGTGTGTATTTTAAAAATTCTACTACAGACCTAATTATTGTTGAGGCTGCCAAGAGTCTGACCTTTCAATAAATAATGTGTTACAGCAACATAATTATTATTTTGGTAACTAGGATGATGCTGTATACACTAAATATCTAAATAGAGATTAATCAATGGTGTCCAAAGTTCGAAAACTCCTGAACATCAATCCAACATCAGTAAACTCCAAAAATGATTAAATAGCTTGGTAACTACATAAAAACAAAAATTAAGTAACAGGTGTTTTTATTTCTGTTTAAATTGTCCTGCAGTGAGGTCAACAAAAATATTTATCCAACCAATTTCCTAAAGGTATTAGTATTCAAAAATGTTTATTGAATTAATAATTCATTACCTCGGCTTTTTAAAGCTTTCACCAAATATTCCATTTAACATAGTTATTCAAACTGAAAACCAATAGTCTTATACTGAGCATTCAAACTAGAACTAATATAGGATCCTTTTAAACATTTAAATTTTGTCTCCCTCTGAGTTTTATCAGGTACATTTCTAGACCTCTAGAAATCTCCTTTTTGCTCTGAGTTCTTTTGATTAATACTGCTTGGGGTTTTCTTTCATATGATTCACTGAATTCTCAATTAAATTTTATGTATTTAGTTTATATATTGCATATACAATATATATAATCCCACAGTTGGCACAAGGTTTCCTGGCCCTAAGGCAATACGTATGTTTTAAATAAAACAAATGAATAACTTCAAAGTAAAAAGCCAAAGGGGATATTGTGATAGAAGTCAGCAAGAAAATGTGTGCAATTATAGGCTGTACAAGAAGAAAATGAAAGGTTGGGTTCAAAAGGTTAGGAGACAAGGATCCACCAATAGCCTATAACCACAATTTACTAACAATTTCTGTATAGTTCATTCCTTGTTCATTTAATCAATTTATTTTCATTATTTTATGACGATGTTTATAAGCCCATTGTTTGTCATAGCCAATGTTGTCCTTCTGCAATGATAAATTTCATTAAGGCAGAAATATGTCTTCTCTGAACAACTCTTAAAATACTCTAATGCAAAGACAGGCTTACCTCTTGTTGACGACGATTGTTTATTTTACATCTTCTCCCTCCTTCAGAAAATTATTTCACTTCAAAAATAATTCTACAACCTTTGCAATGTCGGGATCAGACCCTGCAGGGACCTAGTTGCAACACCCCTCCAAGTTCCCCTGGCTTTTGTTTCAAAGAAACATATTGGAGTTCCAAAGACAAAGAATCTGTTTGCATCAGCTTGAAGGGAGCTCTTCACGTGTGGTGCTCACATATGGTTACTGAACAGAAGGAAGAATGTGCCCTGCTTGTTTTTGAATTGTTTGGGTAATTTTGTTTGTGCTGGCATACGGCACCACACCACCCCCCCCCCCCCCCCCCGCCCACCACAACCCATATTTCAAATCTTCCTTTTTTTTTTCTCTAGACTTTAGGCTGGGCATAGTTATAAAAAGAACAGGAGAAATTAGATTTTGGAGGTTTAATTATCTTCGTATGTTGAGGATCCAAGACATTCATATCCTCTTTCCTATATTTTATCACATGGATTCATTTGGGGTGACTCTTGTCACTGCTGCATCAAATCATTGCTATTGATGAGCATATTGAGAATACTGCCTCCTACAGACAGGAAATGTGTAATCTTGGGATGATTCCCAGATGTGGGGATTCAAATTGGCAGCTAAACACACACTATGATTCATTTAAAATAGCATTTTACATTTAAAAAGAAGGAAGGGAGACCTGTGCAATTATTAGAGATATAACTTTTAAGCCTTTAAGATATTGCCTAGTAATTTTGATAATTGAACTTAATGAAGTGAAAACAGAAATCTTGTGAATTTAATGAAATATATTGTTTAAGACCCAAACTGATATCAAACATTTTAAACTGCATATAAAAACATTATCTTCCAAACATTAGGATAGTCACATTATTAAAAAAATGTATATATAACCTTCAAAATGTTGTTTTCTTCCTCATTAAATGTCAATTGCTTCAAGAAGGATGTACCAATGTTTAGAATTAAAAGACTACCCTTTTCCTAATGGAATAGTTTTTTCAGGCATAAAATTCTGTATCTCCACCCTAGCCCATGCCTGGATAAAGAAAAAACTTTTAGAAACTCTTAGGAGAAATCATAGGAGCAAATCTTCAGAACCTTGTATTTTGCCATGGAGTCTTAGATCCAACAAAAAAAGCATGAGCAACAAAAGATAAAATAGATAAATTGGACTTCATCGAAATTAAAAACTTTTGTGCATCAAAGGACATTATCAAAAGAGTGAAAGGACAACCTACAGAATGTGAGACAATATTTGGAAACCATATATCCAGTAAAGGTTTAATATCCAGAATATATAAAGAACTACTAAAACTCAACAACAAAAACAACCCAGTTAAAAACAGGCATAGGACTTGAATAGACATTTCTCCAAAACAGATATACAAATGGCAAATAAGCACATGAAAAGATGCTCAACTTCATTAGTCATTAGGGAATGCAAATACAAACAACAGTGAGATACCACTTCACACCCATTAGTATGGCTATTATCAGAAAGATGGAAACCAACAAGTGTTGGCAAGGATTTGGAGAAATATGAACCTTGTTCCATTGTTGGTGGGAATGTAAAATGGTGCAGCCACTGTGGAAGTTAAACATATAATTACCATATGACTCAGTTATTCTACTCCTGGGTAGGTACCCAAAAGAACTGAAAGCAGTAACTCAAACACATACTTGTACAACAAGGTTCATTGAAGCATTATTCACAATTCCCAATTGTTTTCACCAAAAAGTAGAAGTAACCCAAATGCTCATCAACAGATGAATGGATCAACAAATGTGGTATATGCATGCAATGGAGATTATTCAAACATAAAGAAAAATAAAGTTCTGATACATGCTACAGCATAGATGAGCACTCAAAACATTATGCTCAGTGAAATAAGTCAGACCAAAAGGACAAATGATGTATGATCCCATTTATATGAAATATCTAGAATAAGCAAATGCACAGAGACAGAAAGTAAATTAGTAGTTACCAGGGACTGGAGGGACAGGGAAATGTGGAGTTATTGCTTAATGGGTACAGTATTTCTGTTTAGGTAATGAAAAGGTTTTGGAAATAAATAGTGGTGATAGTTGCACAACATTGTAAATATAATTTATACCACTGAATAGTATGCTTAAAAATGGTTAAAATGACAAATTTTAACAAAATTCAAAATAAAAAAAAAAATCTAGCTGAAAGCCAAGCTCAGGCTCAGGATAGCATGAAAAGCAACACTTACAAGTAACACAATCTTCACTTCCAGAATTTTCTGTGGAACCTAGACTTTTCTTTTTCAACATTAGATTTGTTAGAATTTTTAAAACTTGGAATCATGGACAAACCGTATTCATGAAAGCAAGGTTGTCAATTTTTATTTACATTCAGGTATGTCTGCCGGTAAGATATAGACTGGCAATTTCCCATTTGGAAAGTAGTCAATGATAATGGCATAATTAATATTAATAGACCTATTACATCTCTACAAATCATTCACATATTTAAATGAACTCTCCATCTCTTCCTCTCTCCAGGCTATTTTTGCATTGATAATATAATAACCTTTAGATCTCTATTTTAACTTCTGAAAGCAATTTACCTCATCAGTTTAATATCAAAGACAAAACTGAAAAATCTCATTTAAATATAACTTTCATTTTTTATTTTTTTTCAAGAGTTCAAATTTTTTCTTACTTTTTAACAGGCACCCTACTGCTGCATAACTCAGACTTTTGAACAATTGTTCACATGCTCCCGCATGTACATATACCCCCAACAAGACAGGGCTCTCGTTAAATCTAGAAATATCTCTTCATAAAAGAGAAGGCCAAATACAAGAACAATATGGTAGACCAAATGGCAGAAATTTACAGCTCAAGATAGTGTATTTATTTCACATACCTCACTTGAAACCCACTAAGCAAAGAGAGGTTCAATGTATTTGTTAGATGCAAACTGGACAGAATTTTAGATGAAGCAATAGCCATAGTGAAAGAACACGGGAGGGTGCCCATTACAGAAACAAAGCTGCAGCTATGCGCTAAATCTCTCTTCAAACTAAGTGATGATTCCTGCAAAGGGCTGAAACCTTTGCATATGGTTTGTGATCCCTTATGAGAGAGATGCAGTGTCTAAAGACAGATGACAATTAGATCAATAAAATTTGGGAGCTCATTGAAGAATACAGTTGATCTTCTTTAAATTTTTTTTTTTAATAATAAACTTTATTTTTTGGAGCAATTTTAGATTTATAGAAAAAAATGAGCAGAAATTACAGAGAGTTCTCATATATTCCCTCCCCTGCCAATTTCCCCTATTATTAACATGTTGCATTGGTGTGGTGCATTTGTCACAATTGATGAACCAATATTGATACATTATTACTAACTGAAGTCCATAGTTTACATTAGAGTTCACTCTTCGTCATGGTGACCCCATGTGTTACAGAGTGAAACTGTTCCATAGGGTTTTCTTGTCTGTAATCTTTACAAAAGCATTATCACCAGGACTTTCTTCCACAGTGTTGTTGAGCAGGTTTGAACCACCAACCTTTGGGTTAGTAGCCAAGAGCAAACCATTTACACCACCCACATAGGAACACTATGAGTTGGTATCAACTCAACGGCAACAGTTTTCACTCTGTGTTGTACAGGTCTATGAGTTTTGACAATGCATAAACTCATGGATCCATCATTACCATATCATACAGAATAATTCCACTGCCCTAGAAATGTCCTGTTCTCACCTATTCAATCTTTCCCCCTCCTCAACCCCTGGCAACCATTGGTCTTTTTATGTCTCTATTGTTTTGCCCTTTCCACAATGTCATATACTTGGAATCATGCAGTAGATAGCCTTTTCAGACCAGTTTTTTTCACTTAGTAAAACAAAACTAAGAATTTTGCAATTTAAATTGACTGTTTAAATGATTAAATTTAGAGTTATTTCCAAATTTATTGAGACTTATAATACTGGCTGTTATCAGCAAACACAATGTGGAATTGTTCTCTGACAGAAGAGGGAAGAGAATCAGAGAAAGAGAACTGATGGCACTTTTCTTGTCTAGGATTTGCCACTGGCTCTTTAAATTACATGAGGTGCTCTCTGTTCACTGATGGTAGATGGGTAGAACATCTGTCCAAGCTGACTTTGTACCACAAAGATGGCACATGCTCACTCACATAAATGTCTTGGGTTGTTTTGCAAGTAGTGGTAATGGATTTGACCTATTCAGATCCTTTCATATAGTCACCTTTGTGCCAAATAACTTGCATTTGTAAGACGGAGTAGGGGCTTTGTAATTTCAGTTTGAGGTTATAGAGGCAGGGGGCAGTACTGCAAAGAATGTAGGCTTTTGAAATTAGAAAAATACAGACTTTAATTTAGGCTCTATTTCTTACTATCTGTTTGACTTAGCACTAGTGACTTCATCTATCTGAGCTTCAGAGTCTCACTTGACAAGATAGTCATGAGGCTCATCAGAAATAATGCACCAAAATAGAATAACTTAGGCAATGGCTGGCACGTAATAGATGACTGATACATTTTAATTCCTCCTTCACATGCAGCCAGTCCAAAAAGAAATTAAATTTCTAACCTTGGTTTCATTGGTACTTTTTCCCAACCAAGTAAATTCTTGATCCAGTGTTAATACTGTCTGTGACCTCAGTAACAGAATTTGGGACTAAATGAGATAATGTATCTAAGCAGCTCTGTGGTCTCTTTTAATGTACTCTTCAGCATGAGTTCAATAAAATAGTCACCTAAGGGCCTGAAAATGTTAGAAAGAGCTTACCTAAATAGACAGTTGATACTGTAGAAGCAAGGCCAACCACTAGTATTTATTTCAAACTTATACTGTGCTAAGCATTTTATTAAATTTAACTTTTCATATTCTCTCAATAACCCTATAAGCTAGGTGCTATCATTATCCCCATTTTCCAGATAAGAAAACTGAAATATAGATGGAATGAATAATCTTCTCCAGATAGTAGTTATCTTAGTACACTGTGACTACCATATATACTACTATATAACAATAATTGAAGTATAACAGTGGTTACTTGCTTCTAAGTGGACCCCAAGACTTTTTAGTCTTTAGAACCTAATGTCATTTATTTTCCTGAACTCAAAAGAAATGGATGTCCTCAGTTTCCATGGGAAGAAGTTCCTCAATACCACAAGATGTTCAAAAATGAGATCATTCCAAATTAAACAACTCCATTTTTGATGGTGTTGAAGGGGGCATCTGTGTGTGTTTAGTATTTTATTTCTGTGGCTTGTTGAGCTATTGCTCTTTCACATCCTTCAATCTGTATTGAGAATGTGAAGGCTGTAGTTGAAACTGCCTGCCAGGAATTCAAAGATTCCATTTGCCTTCAAACTGCCTTAGATATACTAAATATGATTTTTAAAACCAAAGCACAGGCTCTTTCAGTAACCTGATGTATATGGAAAAATTTAGAAATTATCCAAATCACACAAATAAGCCAAAGTGCATGTGAACCCTTGTCGTCTTCTCTCTATTATATCTGTGTCATTCAACTGTGCTTATTGTTTTAGTTTAATACCACGATGTATGGTTAGACTTGACAAGTATTGAACTATCACTGAGCAGCCCTCATAAAGAGATTTCTTTAGCTCTAAAATAGATCATGGCTTTCATTTTCATTTTCAGATTATTTTTAACTTCTGAAAGCACCTGAATTGAATCCAGAAGATCATATTCCCATGTGATTAAACTAAGTCAGTATATCTACTTCAATAACTTGAAATGAGATTTTACAGTATGCTGAGCAAAAAACAGAAAGTGATTGTAGTTTCTCTAGGAAGACTGATTGCCCAGCAGGGTTCCGGAAAAAAAAATCACAATTACAGCTGCATAAATACACTTCACCTGCTCCCTTGTATGTTTAGCAATTCAGGATGAATGTTAAAACATGGCCTGGAAGAGATGTTCTATGTTGATAATATTTAGCCAGGATCTGTACTTGTTTGCTATTATGAACCTGCCATCTCTGCTGCTGCCTCTGAACATTAAAGAAAAAAAAATAGACACTTACATGGGGATCCAATCCACTTCTGGAATCTAATCCTATATTGATTTTCACTAAGTCCACAACGTGGAAGTTGTGCTAGGATCAGAGATAAGTTTAATGGAAAACCCATGACTCACATGAACGACCATGTGACTGTGTACTGGAAATGATACAATATTTATTTAGTAAATAATATATCACTTGTACAACCAGTTTGACTGTTCTGACTAAACTCACAGATTATCAATCAAAAATTTGTTACCAGCTAATGGACTGAACTGACTGTTAACTGAAATGTCAACACAGATAGGTTAATATGGAAAAACCAGTTGAATGTAAGTTATGAGGCCACATCTCCTGAGATGAGACTTAGAAAAATTTGAAGAGGGAACTAGGACACTGGAAATGAGGAAAGACATCACTTTCAATCATTTTTACATAGTCCCAAGACCCTGAAACTAGGTATCTCTCAGGCCTGCTCTCCAATTTTATTTTCAGGGCCTGCCAAGGCTAGTCAGTGAGATTTATTAGATTTCTTGTGCTAAAATGAACACAGATGAAGTGTTAAAAATGGAACAGAGATCCTCTGAAAGTTGCATTGGACTTTCTGAGCCATCAGCAGTTACCAGCTTGTCAATCATCAAGTGTGTATTGAACATCCACATGCAACATAGCAACGTATTCAACTAAAATGTGATTGGATTCACTACAGTTCATTATGTTGAATCAGCAATATAGTTAAACATCAGTGATCAGATTCTCAATTCCATGCACAAGGATTAAACGAGATTAAGTATATAGGGCTTGCAACACAGCATCTAGTTTAAAGTAAGCACTAAACAAATATTGATTATTATCACAATAATGGGAGAAACACTTGAAAAGCATTGGTTAGAAGGGAGTTAAAAAGTGAGACATCAAAAAGGTTAAAATATTTGGAGACTGTTAAATTAAAGCTTTTCTTGATATGCTTTCTCGGGGAATATGTTTATTTCATTTATTTGTGTGTTTGTTCTCAAAAAAAAGATGACAATAATGTACAAATCTTTTTGGACAGCTATACATTTCTGATATAGAATGAGGGATTTCCTAAGCCATAAACCCATTGCCATAAAGTCGATGCTGACTCATAGGACCTTATAGAACAGAATAGAACTACCCCACAGGGTTTCCAAGTCTATCAATCTTTACAGAGGCAGACTGCCACATCTTTCTTCCACAGAGCAGCCTGTCGATTCGAAGCACTGACCTTTCAGTTAGCAGCCGAGCGCTTAACCACTGCACCACCAGGGTTCCTTAGGGCTTTCCTAGACACTGTATAATAAAATAATAATTGTCCTCAATTTAGTGAAGTTAAAGTATTTACTTTTCAATAGATCTATGTCTTTGTTTTATATGACTAGTTGACCCCATTATTGTTATCTCATCTTGCACGTGTTTATCTTTTATTTCTTCTCTGTAGACTCTTAGCTTATTAAGGTGCAGGTATGTTTTATTATACTTTTGTTTTTAACTTCTATGATGGATCTTTGCCCAAAAGACACATAATAAATATTTGCTTATATGAGGATTTACCAGTTGTCTTTTCCAATGTTCCAAAATGATTTAGTTCTCTGTGTATGTCATTGAATGTGAAGTCCTTTGACATATTAATTCTTTGGCAGAATATCTATGAAAGTTTTCAAACACATGGTAAAAAGATAATAAGCAATAAAAGGTAATTATACAAAAAAAGCACATATCTGAGAAGTATATACTTATCCTGGTAAAATATATTCTCCCATCAAGTAACAAAGAAAACAAGTCATTAAAATAATAAGCTTTCAAATTATGACTAAAAATAATTCTGAAATGATGACTTGAAGTAATTTTACTGTCAATATTACAGAATCTTTTTTTAGAAAGGCAGAAATAAAAAGTTCATCGTTCAAACATTTCATCTCCTGCAATCTGATATATAGCAAAAAAAGAATTTGAATATTCCAAACCAGTGGATGTTGCTATTTCTAGACTAGTATTTCTATAACTGTTCATTTATTGCTACCTGATATATATTTAAAAATCAGATTACAGAAAATACATTTTTATAAATCTAGTGATAGGCTGAATAACAAAATGATTAAGTCCCAGATAAGTTAAAAATTCCAAGTACCACTGGATGCAGTGAGGGTTTTCTCAGAACGCAGTATATTCAGTACTAAGACAAGGTCAGTTCTGGACAAACAGGGTTGGTTGGTTAGCACCAAAAAAATTTTTTAAAAAATGCCTCAGCAGAATATTAAATTGAAAGAATTGTGCTCTCTTGCAATAGTCTGGGTTCAATATACAAAGGGCCCTTTTGATTATTAAACCAGTTCTATGAAAACAAAACACCATACTATTTGACTCCAGGAAGATTGCTGATCTAGAATGTGCATTTTTGCTGACCCAAACTAGAAATGGCACGTATACTCCTGTGACTGTTTACATGATGAGATACTCATGTTGTATTCAAAAAATTCAGGAAATGGAGAAATGAACAGAATGCAAGTGACTAAGAAGACAAATGGCCATCTGGTCCATCTTTCTGTTCTTTCTTTACTGAACTTCCTCTTCCTTTGACAAGTGAAGTTAATGTAGATAATTATTCTCCTACTCAGACTTCATAAAGATGCCAAACTATATACAAAATAAGACAACAACAAATGTGTGTATGACAGCACTTGGACATTATTAGAAATATAAACCTGTTTCATCAAAAGATGATTTTTCACAGAGAAACAAATTCATCTTAACTGCAAGATAAGAATAAAATAATAAACTGAGCACACCAATATTCCTCTTTCTCTCATCAAAATCCCTAAAAATGACATTAAAATATACATAAATTAAATCTTTGATAGCCCCCAAAATCAAGAAGTGTCACAAGATACCTAGAAATGTTGAAGAATTCCTGAAAATTAGAAGACTGATAATATATATGAAATAGGAAATCACAGCTCAAAAGCATGAAAATTCTTTTGCTAAAAAAGTGGGCGTGTCTCTGAGGGGGTCAGTTATGCCGTGGGAGACAGTCCCATGGGCATCCATCAGACTTATGAGTTAGACTCATACAGCCACCACTTAACCACTCATACACAATTTGTGGTAAGGATGAACATTAGACTAGGCGAAGGAGGTGGGGCTTGAATTTAAAAGGCTGAGCAGTGTCCCAGGAAGCTAGTGATAATAAGTATAGGAAATCCCCTGGCCAGAAGATGAAAAACCCCTTTATAGCACCACACAGCATATTCTACTCTTTCCTTGCAGAAATAAATTATTTTTAGAAAAATTGATTTGTTTCACCTCAGGAGCTCTAACAAATTATAGGGAAAAAAATTTATCATTTCTCCTTGGTGCATTCAGTACGAGAGATGAGGTAATAACTAGACAAACATTGGGATTATACTTGCTTATCATTCATTTTGTAGAGTGAATATTAAAAACAATGATTCAACAAACACATCAGTCAGCTTTTGTGAAAGAATCTGCCTTAAATTCAATATTAAAAACAAATAGGAGAGCGATGTCACTGAAAATGGAGAAGTAAAAAACTTCCCCTCTTTAAGTGTTAAAAAGCAAAGATGTCACTCTGAGAACTAGGGTGCGCCTGACCCAAGCCATGGAATTTTCAATCGCCTCATATGTATGTGAAAGCTGGACAATGAATAAGGAAAACTGAAGAAGAACCGATGCATTTTAATTACAGTGTTGGTGAAAAATATTGAATATACCATAGACTGCCAGAAGAACAAATAAATCTGTCTTGGAAGAAGTACAACCGGAACGCTATTTAGAAGCAAGGATGGCGAGACTATGTCTCACATACTTCGGACATGTTATCAGGAGGGATCAGTCCCTGGAGAAGGACATCATGCTTGGTAAAGTAGAGGGTCAGCAAAAAAGAGGAAGACCCTCAACAAGACGGATTGACACAGTGGCTGCAACGATGGGCTCAAGCATAACAACGACTGTGAGAATGGCGCAGGACCAGGCAGTGTTTTGTTCTGTTGTACATAGGATCCCTATGAGTCAGAACCAACTCTGAGGCACCTAACGATAACAACAACAAGGAACTTCTGGACCCCATCCCTCCCTAAAAGCAACCAATTGTTGGCAAAAACTGTCAGAATCAACATTGGAGGACTTTGAATCCAGCCAAAAACTTAAAACAACCAGAGGAAGACTGGTTTCTCTGTTGCTTCATGGTAAGAAAGTACTATGGCATTTCAAATTGCCCACCTACCATTCACAAAACCCCAGATCAGCAGTAACTGTGAGGACAGCACCCTGTACCCCTGGTACAGATTGCTAGTGTCAGAGGGACCAATACAGATCTTATTCTCAGAGATTTGTGCTTGTGAGTCTTGACCTGTCTGGCGCCTCCCTTAAGGACCAGCATGAAAGCTTCCCTTTGTTTTACCCAACTCAAAGCATTCCCAGGACTGGGATGGTTTCCTGGATGCTTTTTGCCAAAAGCATTTAAAGGCACAAGTTTTGGTCACAGCAGCCTGAGGCAAGGGCAACACTTGGGATAATCGATAAACAGACCAGACAGAGAAGCCTTGTAAGCATGAGGTTGGGAAGAGAGACGCATGTGGGAATAAGAGCTTTTCAAAGCTCCCACGTATACCAGAGAATTGAGAAAGCCATGCACATACCAGAGCCCTCGTGGCATAGTGGTTAAGAGCTAAGACTGTTACCAAAAGGTTGGCAGTGCAAGTCTACCAGCTGCTCTTAGAAACCCTATAAGGCAGTTCTACCCTGTCCTATGGGGTCACTATGAGTTGAAATTGACTTGACAGTAATTTTTTGTTGTTGTTGTTGTTTTTTATGCACATACCTAGAAAAGGCCTGAGAAGACCCTTAGTTTTCTCCTCTTGCTGATCTTCAGGCTCCATGCAACAGCAAGGGAAGGCTAAGGCAGACTTGTAAAGAGCCTGATTAGGTGCTGAAGGAGTGCCCCAAACAGAACCAAACTGCAAAGAGTATTTTCTTTTTCGTTTCTTGACTCCAGATCTTTAATGTAACTGTCAAAACACCAGCTGACCACCAAGCTAATGGAAAACAGACTTCAGTGGTCACACACAACAAAAAGTACAGACTTTAGGAAGATAGTTTTTAAAAGTCACTAAGCAAGGAAACAACTACCCACAAGAGGCAGTAGCAATAAATCCCAGAACAGACCTGAAACTGAATAGATAGATATATAATAAATAAAGAGATTGAATCAGCAATCAAAAACCTCCCAATAAGAAAAGCCCAAGACTGGTGTCTTCACTGGTAAATTCTATCAAACGTTTAAGAAGAGTTAACACCAATCCTTCTCATATTCTTCCAAAAAATCAAAGAGAGGGAGTACTTTCTGGCTCATTCAGTGAGTCCAGCATTATCCTGATACGAAAGCCAGACAGACACCACAAGAAAAGACAAATCAGAATTCCTTATGATCAAAGTTAAAATGCTGTGTCTGAATAAGACCTATCAATTCTGTTCATTAAGTGTCAATGTAGGTTCAAAAGGCCCATCACATATAAGAATAAAATAACCAAGCTATTAGAGAGTTTTGTATCTGTTCCTCATCTAAAATTATACCCCTTCTGAACTCTTTCAGTATCTCCCCAGTCCCTGTTACCTGGGACCTGCTCAACCTGTGATGTTTGCACTCTTATAGTGACACAGCAGTAACTCAGCTTTCACATCCTAAAGTGATCACATGGCACACTTTTATCATTCTGCTGGTTCTCTAGGGAGAGTCTGAGGGCTTCAGATGTAAAGACGAACTCTCCTCATGCTCTCAATTTGTTCCTGTTCTCCATAACCCCAGCCTGACGCTGGGGAAGGTCAACTTTCTTCCATCCTTCAAATGTGGTGCAGTTACACACCCATTGGCTCAATCATCTCACACAGCCTCTTTCTTTGTTTTATTCCTCACAGTTCTGTCTTAAGCAACAATATATTCTTGGATACCTCTATTTTCTTCCAATATATTCACTAACTTCTGAGGCTTTTCCCTAGAGTTCTCATCAGCCTATTCCAATCTCAGCACCTCCTGAGGTTGGAAACATTCAACACGCATGGTGTTCGTCTTTGCTACCAGATATTTGTCGTGGGTATTCTGGCCACAAATTTCTCACAGTAAATGGAGTTTGGATGGTTTGGCTAGTTTTCCAATCTGACAGTATACTTGCATCTCTGATCTGGAAGATGTCATTGTATATAAGAGAAATGTATATGTGCATGGGGATGGTGAGGGGCTTCCACACAGATTTAGAGAAGACACATTTGACAAAAGATTCACCTACTAACAACAGCTAAGCATTTAGCTCTTCCTGGAGACATGTTATTTGTTGTTGTTAGGTGCCATCGAGTCAGTTCTGACTCACAGTGACTCTATGTACAACAGAACGAAACACTGCCTGGTCCTGGGCCATCCTCACAATCGTTGTTATGCTTGAGCCCATTATTGCAGCCACTGTGTCAATCCATTTCTTCCAGAGTCTTCTTTTCCACTGACCCTCGACTTTACCGAGCATGATGTCCTTCTCCAAGGGACTGATCCCTCTTGATGACATGTCCAAAGTATGTAAGAGGTAGTTGTCTTAGTCATCTAGTGCTGCTATAACAGAAATACCACAAGTGGATGGCTTTAACAAAGACAAGTTTATTTCCTCACAGTTAAAGTAGGCTAAAAGTCCAAATTCAGGGCGTCAGCTCCAGGGGAAGTCTTTCTCTCTCTGTCGGCCTTCTTCTCTTCAGTGCTCCCCCAGACTAGGAGCTTCTCTGTGCAGGGACCCCAGTCCAAAGGACGCGCTCTGCTCCTGGCACTGCTTTCTTGATGGTAGGAGGTCCCCCTGTCTCTCTCCTCACTTCTGTCTTTTATATCTCAAGACATTGCCTCAGGATACAATCCAGTCTGGTAGATCAGGTCCTGCCTTACTGACACAACTGCCACCCATCCTCCCTCAATAACATCATAGAGGCAGGTTTACAACATACAGGAAAATCACACAGTACCAGGAATCATGGCCTAGCCAAATTGATACACACATTTTTGGGGGACATAACTCAAACCATGACAGTAGTCTCACCATCCTTGCTTCTAAGGAGCATTCTGGTTGTACTTCTTCCAAGACAGATTCGTTTGTTCTTTTAGCAGTCCATGGTATATTCAATACTCTTTGTCAACACCACAATTCAAAGGCGTCAATTCTTCTTCAGTCTTCCTTATTCATCATCCAGCTTTCGCATGCATAGGAGGCGATTGGAAACACCATGGCTTGGGTCAGGTGCATCTCAGTCTTCAAGGTGACATCTTTGCTTTTCAACATTTTAAAGAGCTCTTTTGCAGCATATTTTCTCAATGCAATGTGTCTTTTGATTTCTTGACAGCTGTGTCCATGGGTGTTGATTGTGGATCCAAGCAAAATAAATTCCTCGACAACTTCAATCTTTTCTCCATTTTTCGTGATGTTGCTTATTGGTCCAACTGTGAGGATTTTTGTTTTCTTTATGTTGAGGCATAGCAATACTGAAGGCTGCAGTCTTTGATCTTCATCACTAAGTACTTCAAGTCCTCTTTATTCTCAGCAAGCAAGGTAGTGTCATCTGCATATTGCAGGTTGTTAATGAGTCTTCCTCCAATCCTGATGACCCATTCTTCTTCATATAGTCCAGCTTCTTGGAATATTTGCTCAGCATACATATTGAATAAGTATAATGGAAGGATTCAACCCTGACACACACCTTCCTGACTTTACATCACATAATATCCCCTTGAGACATAATTTTGGAAATTAAACAGCTAAAGGCAAAAAAACTGAGGTTTAGCGTAACTAAGGGGCTATTTTGATTGAAGAATGTTACAGATTCTTCTCACAAAGCAAAGTTTACACACACAAATCTTTTTTTGTAAACTCAAATCATATAACATCAATATCTCTAGCATTTGAATGGGATATTGAGGTTCAATTAATTACTTTTGGGTGTGGCCTTTCTAGCCATGCGCTTGTAACTCCCACCCAGGTGATTGTGTCATAGGGTAATTGTGGCCTACCAAGAGGATTGGTCTGTTTTGCCTTAAAAGAGAGCCAATTCCAGAGCAGAGGGGAAGAGTTCAACACCACTGAGGAAGGAGGGACCCAGCAGCAGAAACCCAGCAGCATGAGGTGACACAGTGGGCTTCCCAGGCCACAGAGAGAGAAAGCTGAGTGCCTTTGGACAAAGATTGAGGGCCAGGGAGAAGCTTGCTTGTGAGCACAGTAGGGGGAGAGGCTTTCCTGATAGAAAAACTGTATCCTGAGTGTTCTTGAGCCTGAATAGTAACTGGTACTTCCCTAATAAACCCCATAATTGTATGATCTGTGAGTTCCGTGTGGCCATTGCAATGAATTATGGAACCTAACAGAGAAGTAGAGAGTGCTTGCAAGGGATGGTTGGTGTCAGAATTAGTAAAGATGGCAGGAAGAAGAGGTTTGTCTGGCTTCCACCTCCTGGGAGTCAGCCTTGTGCTGTTGATCTCCCTTCCCTTTGTGGGGTTAGAGGAGGTCAGACACGGCCTCCAAGCCATTTTTACAGACATACATTACCCTCTTCCTGAAAACAGGCATATATTTATCAAAAGATAAACATTTAAGCTCTTTCCCTCTTTCTCATTTTTATTTTCATCAATCTACCATCGCCCATACACACATAAAAAACAAGTTTCTCCAGAAAGTCATTTTGGTGTCATTATGGGTGTTTTCTAATAAAGCAGATGAGGGCATGGAGGGAGGATGTTCCCTGCTTCAAGGCCCACTTCTCTTCATCTTGCAAGTGGCAACTTTAGAATTCACTCCACTCTTAGACTGCCTGGATTGAAAAACAGCTCTGCAATGCATGATATGTTTACTACCAGTTCATCTCTGTACTTCATGGCATCAATCGCTGTTGTATCTAGATATTTTAGCCAAGATATTACATTGAAACTTGAATTTAAAGAACATTATTTACCAGTGAATCATCAGCAGGAAAGATGGACAAGGGCTGAGGCTCAGCAAGTCAAGGCTGAGTTGAGTAACTCCCAGCAAGAAGATGCAGGCATTCCATGCAGTTTCCTAGCATTGCTGAGACTGTTTTGCTTCTTCTGCATCCTGACTTGCCTGAGTGGGGCTCTATTTGTTTGTTTTGGGTTTGTTTCTTTTTTTACAGCCTCTCTAGAAACTGAGCAAATGAGTGAAATCAATCCCAATTTCGTTCCTGTCCTTCAGTTTTTCATTTTACCAAATTCCATAATTTGTTTTTTTCATTTCACTCATGCAAAAAGGAAAAACTGAATTTCCTTTTGATCTACTGCTAAAGTTAGAGGCATACAATAAGTCCATTTTGAAGAAAATTTAGACTTTTATCCACAGATTACTTTGGAACCCCATGAGTTTAGCCATCAAACCTTGACAGATGGTTCAACTGTATCTGTTTTCAAGTGTACTTTAGACCTCTTTTCAGTTAATCAGGATTTTCACCCAGTCATAGGCCAGCCTCTGACAGCACCACCAAATCTGATGTTCTGTCAAGTCTTCTTTAACAGTCAGCCCTTGATTTCAGCTGAATAAAATAAAACACCATTTGATCTGTACCAAAGCTATATCTAAATGTATATGTATGTGTGTGTGTGTATATATATATATATATATATATATATATATATATATATATATATATATTCTTATCTTACCTAAAAATAGATAATTTACAGAAATATCATGTTATGGTCACAGTTCAATTTTGTGTCCTTGTATTCTGGTATACCTTATTTTTATTTTTAATTACATAAACTTAGTGAACACAAATGTGACACTTTCACAGTAACAAACATTGAAATAAAGTTTAGACACAAAAATTATTAAGATTAATTTTTACTATTTTTCTCAAAGCTTTAAATGTGGATTTTCTTAATTAATATTTATTTCTATATTCTAATACTGGCCAGGTAGTCATATGCAAGCAGAACTATAACTGGCCTATGAACAAGACCCTGACCATACCAACTATCCTATATTTTTAGTTTCTGAAATGAATGTATGAAAAAGAAAAAATTATAAACTATGGTCCATCTATAAAAGTGCCCTATTTACAAATGACTTATCAGGGGATTGGCACACCCAGAACTTGTTATATCCACTGTTATATCCACTCTATCAGCTTATCTAAGATTCAAAGGCGAAAATAAATTACAAGCACCAAAATAATTCAAAATAAATTAGAATCACAGTACTATTTTAAACACGCTTATTGTGAATTAAGTACAAAATTACTGGTACTTTTTAGATGATAAAGAAAACAATAAAATAATAACCTGCTCTTGTTGTTGTTAGATGTCATTGAGTTGGTTCCAACTCATAGCGACCCTATGTACAACAGAATGAAGCACTGCCTGGTCCTGTGCCATCCTCACAATTGTTATCCTTGAGCCCGTTGTTGCAGCCACTGTGTCAATCCCTCTCGTTGGGGGCCTTCCTCTTTTTTGCTGACCCTCTACTCTACCAAATATGATGTCCTTCTCCAGGGACTGATCGCTCCTGATAACATGTCCAAAGTATGTGAGACTTGGGATTATAGAATTGTGAATGCCCTCATGAGAGTCAATCTTACTGTTTAAAACCAACTTATAACAAAAAAATCAAAACAAATTCAGATGTAAATTCACCTAATGTAGCAGGATGACCCTAAAGCCAGTAAGACAGGTTTTGACTGATCGATACCTATCAAAAGAGTTTCTCTATCTGAGAGGGTTGATCAAGGTATATGTTGACAATGACCATCCCCACATTCTTGTCCAAAAAAAGGAAAAAAAATCAAATTATTGGACGGTGTCCATGGTTTCAATCTTTATGTATTAGCTTAAAGCTATTCTATAGGCAAAATCCTTTTTCTAAATCCGTGGACACCAGCTACCTGCTGATTAAGCTGATTTGCGCAGGGAGGGAGAATATGAAGATTTTACAAGTTTCAAAAGTCTCATTCCTGGTGGTAAATTTTCATAGTCAATTAATAAACTGTCTTAATCTTATAGGCTATAAACTCTGAGAAGACAAGAATGATCACTTATTTATCATTACATCCTCTTTTACCTGGGCAAAATCTGACACATATTATACTCTCAATAAATATTTTCTGATCCAGGGAATTTTAAGAACATGCATCCAAACACCTTTAGGGTAACCTAATCTTCCTTAATAAGTAGAGATAATAGACAATGTGGTTTAAAATATCAGTCCTGCTATACGGTGGTAAACAAGAGTTCACTCCTGAGAAAAGGGTCTGCTCTTAAAGGGTTAACAAAATCAGATTTCAATATCCCCACAATCAAGAATCAGAGCACGAAAAATGGAAAATTCACCAAGTTATCAATGGATGCCAACACTTAAGTCTTTTTAGGACAGTGTGTTCCCCTGGTGGTGAACTACAATATTGCATGAGTATCAATATAGCCACTTCAAACAAACAAAACCCAAACCCTTTGCCATCGAGTCAGTTTCTACTCGTAGTGACCCTATAGGACAGAGTAGAACTGCCCCATAGGGTTTCCAAGGGGTGGCTGGTGGATTCAAACTGCTGACCTTTTGGTTAGCAGTTGAACACTTAACCACTTCACCATCAGGGCTCCATAGCCACTTCCGTATCTACCACTAAATGTGTTACAAAACTGTGGACCTTCCTGTCCTAAGAATGGTTTGTACATCTAACCTACACTAATGGCTTTGAGTAGCCGTAAGTATTTCTCCAAATAGGGTGAAAGTAGATAGGCCAATCTGCAAATAGTAAGTTCTATTTCTTAATCATTTCAAATAAAGATCATTTATACTACAAAACAAAACAGAAACGCAATAAGTTTGTGAACTTCAAAGGAGGTAAAAGCCATTCTCTTTAAATTGTAAACTTTAACATGAAAAAACAAAAACAAGCAAAAAAACACCAACACCATTAGACTGTTAGCACCCTTCATCCAAAGTGCTTCATATAAGGCAAAACATCCTGGCTACAATTCCAAATCAACTTAAATGTGGCATAAGTGATCTCAGGGAACCAGCTATAAGTATACAAACTAAAGCTCAAAATAGCTATAGAAGAAACTGTTGTAGTTAGCTGCCACCAAATCAGCTCTCAACTCCTGGTAATCCCATGCACAAGGGAACAAAACACTGTTCAGTCCTTCACTATCCTCTTGATTGGTTGCTATTCAGATCTTACGATTCATCTGGTTTTCATTGGCTGATTTTCAGAAGTAGATCACCAGGCCTTTCTTTTTAGTCTGTCTTAGTCTGGGTAAGTTCTGCTGAAACCTATTCAGCATCATAGCAACAGTCAAGCCTCCACTGATAGGCATTAGCTATGCATGAGATGCATTGGGCAGGACTTGAACCCAAGTCTTCCACATGGAAGGAGAGAATACTACCATTGAACTATCAATGCTCCCCATACATACAAAAAAACAAACAAGCAAATCTGTTGCCATTGAGTCGATTCCAACTCATAGCGATCCTAAAGGACAGAGTAGAACTGCTTCATAGGGTTTCCAAGGAGCTGCTGGTGGATTCCAACTGCCGACTTTTTGGTGAGCAGCCATACCACTTAACCACTGCACCACCAGAGCTCCCCATAGATTCAGAGCAGGCAAAAAAAAAAAAAAAAAAATGGTGAAATTAGAAAGTGCTTAATCTGATAAAACATTAAAAAGTTTTCAGGCTTGATATAACTCCAATAAAGTATCTAAGAGGTTTCTAAAAACCAAGGAGACAACAATTAAGTGAGGCAAAAACTGATGTGGTAAAAATTATTCAGAGCCATAGAAATTATTCTGTGATTAAACTTCTATTTGATTCAAGTCCTCAAACTGCAAGCCACTTGAGTGATAGGTAGGTTGTCTTGGTATGCACAGCTAGTCAAAAACTCCCTACCAATTTCCCCAAAAAACTACCAACAAATATTTACCAAAGTCCACAGGAGTCCTTTCCTTAAATAAAAAATCCCAAAGTAATAAAATGGTTACTATGCGTTCTACTACAACACACGTTCTCCTTGAGTAAAAACTATGATTAAATTTTGAGGGCTCAGTTTTTCTTCTTTAAGTTGCCTGGTAAAGTGTATAAATGAGCTGTTTGAAGGAAAACTGGAAACTCACTACACTGATTCATCTGTAACCTCATTAACTTGCAATACATTCAATGCACCTTCACTCATCACCTAGAGGTTCCTTTCTTGTCTTACATTTATTTTCACCGGGACTAATTGTCACCACGGTGTATTCCTCTGAAGGCACTTTTGTTGCCTCACTGGTTTTCTCCATGTATTGACACCCAACGTTGTAATTTACTTCCCAAGTTTACTGTTTGTATTGACTTTATGCCACGCTTTCAGAGCTCCCACAAACCAGAGACACTGAGAGTCTCTTTCTCCCCAGCAAGTACACTTTTAATAATTGAGTGACTTAAGGTAATTATTTTTCTTCTGAGGACACAAGATGCTTTAACAACATATAAAACCAAGATCTAGTTCATAGATAGCCACTCTACCGCTAAAGCAAACTTCCTAACATTGAGCTCTGATTTTAAAATACTCAAAGGATTCCTGTTTCCTCCATTACATAAGACCCTCTCAGCCTCACTGCAGGCATCGTCTCCAGACCCATCTCCAATAATTTGCCACACATATAACCCCTTCGTGCAAACCACACCAAACTCATGACACTGACTTTATAACTTCGTGCCTTGGTCCATGTTCTTTCTGCTGGCAAAGACCTTCCCTCTTTTATATTCTCACTTGGCAAACTCTCACTCCTTTTACAACCCAGTTCAAAATTCACTTCCACCTTGCAACTTTGCCAAAATCTCCACCCACCTTATAGTCAAAAAAACAAAACAAAACAAAAAAATTGCTTTCTCAGATATTCTCCAACCGATCTTTATATGCAACCCTACTATAACACTGAGTATACTATATTATGATAGTGGCTTTATGCATTGATCTTTCTGGAATCTTCATATTTAGCTGATTTTAATGTACATTTGTAGTTTGGAGCTGTTGAGCATTCAAACACATTTTCTGTTTGGGATAGGGATGCCAGATTTGGCAAAAATAAATACAACTCACCCAGTTAAATTTGAACACACTCATGCTAAAATATTACCCATTGTTTATCTAAAATTTTAACATAACTGTGTGTCCTCTGTTTTATCTGGCGTCTCTGATTTGGAGAAAACCCACGACTTGTAGGTGACAGCCTGAATTCCACTAGAGATGGCAAAAGGAAGCAGACAATCCCTTTGTAAAGCTCAAGTTTGGGCACAAGATCTGGACTCAGTCATCAGATGTCCCTGCCCAGGCGCTGACACGGCAGTGAGGCATGCAAGCAAGGCCATGGTGGCAGCAACAGCCAATGTCCAGAGTCCCCATTGCTGAGGCTAGAGTTAACAGCATCTTTCCTAGACTGTTTTGGCAGGAACCACAGCTGCTTAGCCTTCCAGGGTCCCTGTCTTTCTGAGACTAAGTCATGGACTTCTCATCAGTTCTAACCTCCAAAACTTGCTTCATTTTTCTTAATCAAAAATTTCACTATTCAACATTTTATATATTTGTTTGTTTAGTGTCTGTCTGCCCTAATAGAAATATAAGCTTCCTGAGAGAAGAATTTTGCTTTCTTCTCTGTTCTATCCCCAGAGCCCAGAGTGGAGCTTATAATATGGTAGACACTTGCACATTTGTTAAATAAGGGAAGGAATGAGTGGATATTTGCAAATACATACCTTTTATATTTTAAGTTTAAACAGAACTGATTTGTTTTTTTGAAACCAAACTACTCATTTAATACATTAATTTTTTTTTAGGAAATAAGATACACAGATCATTCAAAGTAGTGCAATGACCACCATATAAAAAATGAAATTGTGCAATATCTTGGGGAAAACAACTAAGAAACCCTAGTAATGTCAAAAAATCTCTGATTTGATATCATGTAGTTCCAGCTCAATAACTAAGAATCCAGGGAGTTCCGGCAAAATGGCACTCTAGGCAGAAGCACCACGCTGTTCCTCCACAGCAAAGATCCAAAAAACTAAGCAGAACAAAGAAAACAACAATCCTGAAACCTTAAAACATCAAATGAAGAGATAAAGACCTCAGCCAAGCACCAAAAGGAATGAGAAAACTGACAGAGAACAGACAGCGAGGAGAGATTCATGCAGAGGTCCCCTACCAGCTAATGCAGCGTGGATCCGCCATCTTGGCCTCCTATCAGAGACCAGCAAACAGGGGGTATGAGAAAGCAGCTTCAGGGAGCTTCCAGCGAGAGACAAAACAACCGGTAATTTGCAATATATGCTTTCCCATCCACCACCGTTCTTCACCCCCACTCAGCCTCCTCTGCTTCCCGCGGCCACAATCTCTTGTCTGGGAAACACCAGCTGCTTGGATTCCACACACCTGGAAGGGCCGGCTCTCTGAGTGACATTTGTTGGCTGCTGGTGTTGCTTTTTTCCACTTCTTTAAATTTCTTCCTTACCTCTCACCACCTCCCCCTCCTTTCACTCAAATACCTGGCTCTGTGTGCCATCTTTGCTTCTTCCTGAGGGGCTGTGGAGCTCCGTTCGAGTGTGCACCTGCTTCCCAGTCTGGGCTGCCGCGCTGGTGGGATCCCGGGGCTTTTGTTCATTTGTTTGTTTTGAATTGTTTGTTTGTTTTCTTTTCCTTTCCTTGAGTTGGGAGCCCTATCTGGCCAGGTGGGGCTGAGTGGCAAGGAGACTACCCCGTCGGCTTGAACAGATGTGCAGAGGGATCCCTGAGAGCATTTCTTTTTTCATTGGTTTTTTTTTTTTTAATTTGTTTTGTTTTCTTTTCCCTCTTTGCCTTTTTTCATTACTCAGTTTCTTGTATCTCTATATCTTCCTTCTCTTTCAGTTCCCTGAATACCTGGCATTGTATACCTCTAGGCCTTCTAGCCAGGCTGTACTGCAACACCTGAGAGCAACTTCTCCAGACCTCATAGCTGCACCGGTGGGATCCCTGAGAACTTTGCGGTTCTTTAACCTTTTCAATTTTTATGTATTCATTCTTTTCTTTTCTTTTCTTCCTCTTCCCCTTTCTGTTTTTCTCCATTTCATGGTCTCTCATCTCTCCACTCCAAAGGCAAGCTCCCCTAGCATTCTTTTTTGTTTGTTTGTACATTTTTGGCTCCTGTTCCTCCCTCCCATATCCATCTTAGCTCTGCACATAGCAGTCTTCCCGCTGCATCCTGCTTACCTGCACCGTGCACTTGACAACACACCACCAAGCAGCACAGGTAGGGCCTACTGGAGCCCACCCTGCACTGATTGCTGGCCCGCCCTGGTGACTGTAGTGAGTGTCACAAACAACCCATCCCAGTAACTCCTCTTCAGCTAGAACTGCCCTGCCGTACCATATCTGAGTGACTGACCCTACCAATTGGAGAAGGAGGTGAAAAGTATTGTTCCCAAGATGAGCAGGCAACAAAGAACATGCAGTATGCCTGCTCAGACACAGTCAAATTTTTTAAAACAAAAGGGATGAAACAAACAAATCTAAAATCAATAAACAAGAAAAATAACTACTGAATGCCCCAAAGACAGCAGAAAATATCAAAACATTTACAAAAACAGGAAAAGATGGTTCCAGTAGGCATCCAAAATAAAACACCAGATGACTTTCCAGTGGAAGAAAATGCACTAGAACTACCTGATAGGGAATTCAAATCTCGAATACTCAGAATTCTCCAAGAGCTGAGGCAAAAAGCTGACAAACATGAGTTAAAAATAGACAAATTCATGGAAAATACAGACAAAAAATTGGAAAAATTCAGGAAAATAATGCAGGAACAAAATGCCAAGATAAATTCACAACTAGAAATTATACAAAGACAACAATTAGAAATCGAAAAGATAAACAACAAGATTTCAGAAATGGATGGTGTCACAGAAGGGCTGAGAAGCACATCTGAAACAGTGGAAGACAGGATCAGTGGAATTGAAGACAAACACTTGGATAAAACTGTGTTTCAGGAAAAATCAGAAGAAAGAAGAAAGAAAAATGAAGAGACCTTGAAGTTATGTGGGATACAATCAAAAGCAAAAATTTTCAAGTGATTGGAATTCCAGAAGAGGGGGAGAAAACAGAAAACACAGAGAGGATCATTGAAGAACTACTGACAGAAAACTTCCCCAATATCATGAAAGATGAAAAGCAGGCCATTCAAGAAGCTCAACAAACCCCATATAGGAGAGATGCCAAAAGAAATTCACCAAGACATATCATAATCACACTTGCCAAAACCAAAGACAAACAAAGAATCCTGACAGCACCTCATGAAAAACAAGAACTCACATACAGAGGAGAAACAGTAGGACTACACTCAGATTATTCAGCAGAAACCAGGCAGGCAAGAAGGCAATGGGATGACATATATAAAATTTGAAAGAAAAAAACTGCCAGCCAAGAATAATACATCCTGCAAAACTCTCAAATTTGATAATGAACTTAGGTCATTTCCAGATAAACAGAAATTAAGGGAATATGTAAAAGTCAAAACAAACTTACAAGAATTATTAAAGGGAGTTCTTTGATCTGAGGACAAACAACTTCAGCTCACATGCAGAATCTAGGTCACAAGATCATACAAGCCAGATAGCAATCTAAGAAATGACCTCTCGAGGACTATCCAAAACCAAAAGAAATACAACAGGGAATCAGAGCAGTTAATCAGTAAATGAGAACAACATCAAAACAATAAAAGAGGGAATAAACAGCATAGGTATAGAAACTTCTACTGCAGTGGAAGGAAAGGCATTACCAACTAATGGTAGACTGCTTCAAACTTAGAAAGATAAGGGTAAAATTCACGGTAACCACAAAGAAAGTTAACAAACATACTAATAAAAATAAAGGGGAAAAACATAAAGTCTCACTAAAAACAAAACCTACAAAAACAAAAGAAATGAAAAAAAAAATCCACGAACAAAAGTAACTCAGCTCAAGAGAGTAAGAAGAACAAAGAAGACCTCAGCACCACAGAAAAAAGCACTACAAAATGACAGCAACTAACTCACATCTATCAATAATTACACCGAATGTAAATGGACTCAATGCACCCATAAAGAGACGGAGAGTCATAGAATGCATAAGAAAACAGGATCCATCAATATGCTGTCTACAAGAGACACACATTAGAAACAAAGATGTGAATTTAATAAAAGACAAAAGTTGGAAAAAAATATATCAAGCTAACAACTACAAAAAAAGAGCAGGAGTGGCAATTCTAATATCAGATAAAATAGACTTTAGAATGAAATCTACCATAAAAGACAAAGAAGGACACTATATAATGATTAAGGGGACAATCCAGCATGAAGACATAACCATAATAAACATCTATGCACCCAATGACAGGGCTCCAAAATGCATAAAGCAAACTCTAACACCACTGAAAAGAGGAATTGACAGTTCCACAATAATAGTAGGAGACTTCAACACACCACTCTCAATAAAGGGCAGAACAACTAAGAAGAAACTCAAAGACCTAAAGGGCACAATCAGCCAACTTGACTTCATATACATATATAGAACACTCCATCCAACCATTGCAAAGTACACTTTCTTTTCCAATGCACATGGAATGTTCTCCAGAATAGACCACAACATAGGCCACAGAGCAGTCCTCAACAAGATCCAAAACGTTGAGATAATTCAAAGTATCTTCTCTGACCACAGTGTCATCAAGGTAGAAATTAACAATAGAACGAGCAAGAAAAAACAATCAATTACATGCAGTCTGAATAATACCCTGCTCACACATCACTGGGTAATAGAAGAAATCAGAGATGGAATAAAAAAATTCCTAGAATCAAATGAGAATTAAAACACATCATACCAACACCTTTGGGACACAGCAAAGGCAGTCCTCAGAGGACAATTTATAGCAATAGATGCACATATCAAAAAAGAAGAAAGGGAGAAAATCAAAACATTAACTACAGAACTCAAACAAATAGAAAGAGAACAGCAAAAAAAGCCCACAACCACCGGAAGAAAGGAAATAGCAAAGATCAGGGCAGAAATAAATGAAATAGAGAACAGAAAAACTATAGAAAGAATCAACAAAACCAAAACATGGTTCTTTGAAAGAATCAACAAAATCGACAAACCACTGGCCAGACTGACAAAAGAAAAACAGGAGAGGAAACAAATAATCCAAATAAGAAATGAAATGGGGGACATTACAACAGACCCAACTGAAATAAAAAGGATTAGAACAGAATATTATGAAAAACTCTACTCCAACAAATTTGAAAACCTAGAGGAAATGGATAAATTTCTAGAAATACACTGCCTACCCAAACTACAACAAAGTGATGTTGAAAATCTGAACTGACCCATAACAAGGAAGAGATTGAAAAGGTAATAAAAAAAAACTCCCAACCAAAAAAAGCCCTGGCCCAGATGGCTTCACTGGACAATTCTACAAAACATTTACAGAAGAGCTTGTACCAGTACTACTTGAGCTATTTCAGAGCATAGAAGAGGAAACAACACTTCCAGATTCATTCTATGAAGCCAGGATAACACCAATACCAAAACCAGGCAAAGACATCACAGAAAAAGAAAATTACAGACCAATATCTCTCATGAATATAGATGCAAAAATTCTCAACAAAATTCTAGCCAATAGAATTCAGCATCATATCAAAAACATAGTACACCACGACCAATTAGGATTCATACCAGCTATGCAAGGATAGTTCAACATTAGAAAATCAATCAATGTAATCCACCACATAAACAAAAGGAAAGAAAAGAACCACATGATCATCTCAATTGACACAGAAAAGGCATTTGACAAAGTCCAACACCCATTCCTGATAAAAACTCTCAATCAAATAGGTATAGAAGGTGAATTTTTCAACATAATAAAGGGCATCTATGCAAAACCAATGGCCAGCATCATTCTTAATGGATAGTGGCTAAAAACATTCCCCTTGAAAACAGGAACAAGACAAGGATTCCCTTTATCACCACTCCTATTTAACATTGTGCTGGCAGTTCTAGCCAGAGCAATAAGGCAAGAAAAATAAATAAAGGGAATCCAAATTGGTAATGAAGAAGTTAAACTGTCCCTGTTTGCAGATGATATGATACTATACATAGAAAACCCTAAAGACTCCATGAGAAAACCACTGAAACTAATAGAAAGATTCAGCAGAGTAGCAGGATAGAAGATAAACATTCAAAGATCAGTTGGACTCCTATACACCAATAAGGAGAACGGTGAAAATGAAATCAGGAAAACAATACCATTTATAATAGCCCCTGAAAAGATAAAATACTTAGGAATATATCTGACCAGGGATGCAAAAGACCTATACAAAGAAAACTACAAAACACTACTGCATGAAACCCAAAGGGATCTACATAAATGGAAAAACATACCATGCTCATGGATAGGTAGACTCAATATTGTGAAAATGACAATGCTACCTGAAGCAATTTACAAATACAACTCAATCCCAATCCAAATACCAACAACATTCTTACAAGAGATGGAAAAACTAATCATTAACTTTATATGGAAAGGGAAGAAGCCCCTAATAAGTAAAGCACTACTGAAGAAGAATAAGAAAGTTGGAGGACTCACACTACCTGAATTCAGAACCTACTATACAGCCACGGTAGTCAAAACAGCCTGGTACTGGTACAACGACAGATACATTGACCAATGGAACAGAATGGAGAACCCAGATGTAAGTCCATCCACCTACGGTCACCTCATCTTCGACAAGGGCCCAAAGTCCATCAAATGCACAAAAGACAGTCTTTTTAACAAATGGTGCTGGCAAAACTGGATATTCATCTGCAAAAAAATGAAACAGGACCCATACCTCACGTCGTATACAAAAACTACTTCAAAATGGATCAAAGACCTGAATATAAAGCTTAAAACTATAAAGTTCATAGAAGAAAAAATAGGACCAACACTACAGGCCTTAATACATGGCATTAACAGGATACAAACCATAACCATCAATGCAAAAACTCCAATAGATAAGCTAGATAACTGGGATCTTCTAAAAATCAAATACCTATGCTCTTCAAAAGACTTCACCGAAAGAGTAAAAAGAGAAACTACAGACCCTGAAAAAATTTTTTGGACAGTACAAGTCAGAACAAAGGTCTAATCTCCATAATCTGCAAGAAAATCCAACACCTCTACAACAAAAAGACAAATAATCCTATTAAAAAATGGGCAAAGGAAATGAACAGACACTTCACCAAAGAAGACGTTCAAATGGCCAACAGACACGAGGAAATACTCACGATCACTAGCCATTAGAGAAATGCAAATTAAAACCACAATGAGATACCATCTCACCCCGGCATTACTGGCACGAATCAAAAACACTGGAAATAACAAATGTTGGAGAGGCTGCGGGGAGATCGGAACTCTTATGCACTGCTGGTGGGAAGGCAAAATGATATAACCATTTTGGAAAATGATATGGCACTTCCTCAGAAAGCTAGAAATAGACATACCATTTGATCCAGCAATCCCACTCCTAGGAATATATCCTAGAGAAATAAGAGTCGTCACTCGAATAGACATATGCAAACCTATGTTCATGGCAGCCTTGTTCACAATAGCAAAACGATGGAAACAACCTAGATGCCCATCAACAGATGAATGGATAAACAAACTATGGTACATACACACAATGGAGTACTATACAATGAGAAAGAACAACAATGAATCTGTGAAGCATCTCATAACATGGATGAAACTGGAGGACATTATGCTGAGTGAAATAAGTCAATCACAAAAGGACAAATATTGTATGAGACCTCTATTGTAAAAACCCATGAAAAAGTTCACATGCAAAATGTAACAATCTTTGTTGGTTACCAGGGATGGGAGGGGTGAGGGGGAAATACTAAATAGGCAATTGATAAGTGGTATCTTTGGTGAAGGGTGAGACAGTACACAATACAGGGGAAACCAGCACAACTTGTACAAGGAAAGGTCATGGAAGCTCCATAGACACATCCAAACTCCCTGAGGGACTGAATTGCTGGGCAGAGGGCTGTGGGGACCATGGTCTCTGGGAACATCTAGCTCAATTGGCATAACACAGTTTATAAAGACAACGTTCTACATTCTACCTTGGTGAGTAGTGTCTGGGGTCTTAAAAGCCTGTGAATGGCCATCTAAGATACTCCATTGGTCTCATCCCTTCGGGAGCAAGGGAGAATGAAGATAACAGGATACAAGGAAAAGATTAGTCCGAAGGACTGATGGACTGCAGCTACCAAGGTCTCCACCAGACTGAGTCCCGTACAGCTAGATTGTGCCTGGCTACCACCACTGACTGCTCTGACCAGGATCACAACAGAGGGTTCTGGACAGAGCTGGAGTAGGGTGTAGAACATAATTCTAACTCACACACACAAAAAAAAGACCAGATTTACTGGCCTAAAGGAGACTGGAGAGACCCCAGTAATATGGCCCCCAGACACCCTTTTAGCTCAGTGGTGAAGTTATCTCCGAGGTTCACGGTTCAGTCTGGGAGTGGACAGCCCCGTAAAACCAAATGGGACCAATGAGGTACAGTAGTCCAGTGACAAGGGCCAGAAGGCAGAAGGGGACAAGGATGCTGGTGACAGGGAACCCAAGGTTGAATAAGGATATTGTTGATGTGTTATGAGATTGTTAACCATTGTCATAAGGCAACATGTGTACTAACTGTGAAATAAGAAACTATTTTTTTCTGTAAGCCTTCATCTTAAGTGAGAATAGCAGCACAATTGGAATAGCGGAGTCAATGTCACTGAACTGTGCATGTAGAAATTTTTGAAATGGTGTATCTTTGGCTATGTGTATTTTCACCAAAAAAAAGTTGAGAAGTTAGAGGGTTGACATGTTGTGGGGTTGTTAACCAATGTCATAAAACAATAAGTGTACTACTGTTTCAAGAGAAACAATTTGTTCTGTAAGCCTTCACCTGAAGTACAATTAAAAAAAAAAAAACTGCAAAAATAATAATAATTAAGAATCCAGACAAAATAAATGATCTTCCAATTAGTCCTTCTATAACCTAGATGACACTACTTCTATGCTGTAGGCTTTAAACTTCAAAAACAGCTGATTAGGGAGCGAAGATTTTTTATAAAAAGAGAAATATTTTCTAATGAATTAGATCATTTACCCCAACAATTTCATTCTTTTGTAATGTTAATTTTATTTAATAAAATATAACACAATATTTAATAAATCCTTATTCATATATATGGTAAAATTGTCAAAAGATCAAATTTTTCTTTGACTATGCTATTTCTTCATATATTATTCTTGTAGAAATGGGCTTTTAGTAATTAGTTTTTTAAAAATAAATATATTTATGAAATCAGAGCTTGGTATGGTTGTTTATAATTTTAGAATTAAAAAAACACTTCCATATTGAATCATGAGGTGTGTTATTCATCTACGACAATGACTCTCAAAATTTGCTTTTACAGTTACGTCATTATAGCGTCCCACAGAATAACTTAGATACATCTTTTTCCTAATTTCATATTTCAACACTAAGTCTATCCCGATTCCCTGAACTCTGCCCATCCAAACACACACACACACACACAAACTCCTGTATAGAAGAAAAGAGTGACATTCAGGATGAGATAGATGTGTGAAAGAACAAGCAACAGAAGCGGAACAAAGGGTAAATCAATACCACATGCTTATGGATCGAGAATACAAAAGATGGGTTTCCTATATGTTTGAAGATTCTGCTGGTCTTCTTTCCTCCAATCATTCTTAAATGGGGACTCAAAATGGTCCTGTTGATGACCCAAATTCATTTAAGCCTACCTATATCCAGATTCCACGAACAATTTCTCCTAGCATCTTGAGTCGAAGTTTGCATTTATTACTCATACTTCTTTTTTTTCTGATCCATATTCAGCGCTTTCTTATAGCTACTCCACTAATTTGCAAACTGCACCAATACCTCTACGTATTAAAGTCAATGTGGAATTTTCCCTACTTATTTTTCTTGACTTCTCATCAGACTACCACATAGTTGACCCTCTTCTTCAATAAACTCTCTTCCTTTGAATTCTGTGATAACTTATCTCTCTGGGTTTTCTGTCTTACTAGTTCCTTCTCGGTCTTCTGTAACTGCTTTTCCTTCTCTAACTGTTGAATATTGAGATTCCTTTAGTAGTTTTTTCTAGGCTCTCTTCTCTTTTGCACTCTATACTTTTTTTTAAGGTGAACTCACATTGTTTCTAGGGCTTGTATGTAATACAACGACAATGTGATATCACCAGCTTAAACTGCTCTGCTGCGCTACAGATCTTTATATGTTGTTATTGCTGTTAGGGACCATTGAGTACGTTCTGACTCATAGCAACCTTATGTAAAACAGAACGAAACACTGGTCCTGCGGCATCCTCACAATAGTTGCTACGTTTGAGCCCATTGTTGCAGCCCCTGCATCAGTCTTTCTGGTTGAGGGGCTTCCTCTTTTTCACTGACCATCTGCTTTACCAAGGATGATGTCCTTCTCCAGGGACTGGTCCCTCCTCATAACATGTCCAGAGGAAGCGAGATAAAGTCTCACCATCCTGCTTTTAAGGAGCATTCTGGCTGTACTTCCTCTGAGAGAGATTTGCTCATTCTTCTGGAAGTCCATGGTATATTCAATATTCTTTGCCAACACTATAATTCAAATGTAGCAATTCTTCTTTGGTCTTCCTTATTCATTGTCCAGCCTTTACACGCATATAAGGTGATTGAAAATACCATGGCTTGGGTCAGTCGCACCTTACTCCTCAAGGTGACATTTTAAAGAAGTCTTTTACAGCCGATTTGCCCAATGCAATATGTCATTTGATTTCTTGGCTGCTGCTTCCATGGGCGTTGATTGTCGATTCAAGTACAATGAAATCCTTGACAATTTCACTGTTTTCTCTGTTTATCATGATGTTGCTAATTGGTCCAGTTGTGAGGATTTGTGATTTCTTTATGTTGAGGTGTAAGCAATACTGAAGGCTACAGTTTTTGATCTTCCTCAGTAAGTGCTTCAAGCCCCCTTCACTTTCAGCAAGCAAGGTTGTGTCATCTGCATATCGCAGGTTGTTAATGACTCCTCCTCCAATCCTGATGCCACGTTCTTCTTCATATAGTCCACCTTCTTGGGTTATTTCCTCAGCATACAGACTGAATAAGTATGGTGACAGTATAGCCCTGACACACACCTTTCCTGACATTAAACCATGTAGCATCCCCTTCTTCTTTTCAAATGACTGCCTCGTAGTCTATGTACAGTTTCCTCATAAGCACAATTAAGTGTTCTGGAATTCATATTCTTCACAATGTTATCCATAATTTGTTATGATCCACACAGTTGAATGCCTTTGCATAGTCAATAAAACACAAGTAAACATCTTTCTGGTATTCTCTGCTTTCAGCCAAGATCCATCTGACATCAGCAATGATAGATCTTATATGCAACTGCTTAAGAGATATCCCAGCCAGATAGCTTGCAAACCTGTCATTTTATGCAGGCAATATCAAAATCATGATATTTCTTCAAAAAAATGGTCTTCTTTCTGGCTGTATTATTCAGTCAATGACAGTCACCAAAGGTCCAGAGCACTGGTTATGATCAAACAGACATGGGTTCCAGTCTTACCTCAGTCACTTAAGTTCTTTATTAACAAGTTACTTAACTTTGCTAGCTTCAGAAAATATAATATTCATTGAATAAATGAATGAAGAATGAGTATTCAACAGTATTGTTCCTTCTATCCTTTCTTATTTCCCAATCTCCACTGGTGTTTTCTCCAATCTATTATTTTCTCCTATGTCACATCTGTCCTCCTGAACAGAATTCTATTTTATGGAATTACTTGAGCATCTAAATTCCTCTATTCTGATACTAATTTTGTTATTAGAAACTGTCAATTTGCTAGGGCTGCCATAACAAAATATCACAAAGAGGGTGGCTTTAAAGAGCAGAAATTTATTGTCTCACAGTTCTGGAGGCTAGAAGTACATATCAGGGCATCAGCCATGTTGATTCCTCATGAGACTTTGAGAGGGGAACTCTTCCATGCCTCTCTATAGTTTCCATTGATTTCCACCAATCCCTGGTGCTCCTTTGTTGTTTACAGATACATCTGCACTTGTGGTCTCATGGTGTCTGTCTTCCTCCCTATATCAATATCTGTTCTCCGTTTTTATAAGACACTAGTCTTATAGGATTAGGACACTACTCTGTTATGACATCATTACCTAGAACTGATAAAATCTTCAAAGAAAGACTTTACTTCCCAGACAAGGTCACAGTCACAATACAGGGATTAGGATTTCAACATATCTTCTTTGGGGGGGCACAATTCAATCCATAACAGAAACCATGAGATTTCCCTTGACAATGCCTGTTTTTATCTTTTTTATGCCCTCAAACTCTTAAATTTCTCAACTAGTATTTCCAAACTATTACTCTACATCAATGTTTCTCAAACTTTTTATCTACAAAACATTTGCTAGTTATTTAACACAAATGCATATTACTAATTTAGATTTAGACCTGGGATGAGAAAACCAAACAGGAAGAACATGTTCAGCATTTCTCAAGCTGAAAGAACTGAAGAAAAATTCCAACCTTGAGTTGCAATATTGAATTCTACGAGTGTTCTGGTTATCTAGTGCTGCTACAACAGAAATACCACAAGTGGATGGCTTCAACAAAAAGAAACCCACTCTCTTACAATCTAGAAGGCTAAAAATCCAAATCCAGGGTGCCAGCGCCAGGGGAAGGCCTTTTCTCTCCTTCAGCCCTGCAGGGAGGTACCTGTCATCAATCTTCCCCGGTTGATGAGCCTATCAGCACAGTAACCCCAGGTTTAAAGGATACACTATTCTTCTGGTTCTTGTTTCTTGGTTGTATGAGATCCCCCTGTCTCTCTGCTCACTTCTCTCTTTTATATCTCAAAAGAGATTGGCTTAAAATGCAACCTAATCTTGTAGACTGAGTCCTGTCCCATTAACATAACTGCCGCTAATCCCACCTCATTAACATCATATAGATAGAGTTTACAACACATAGGAAAATAACATTAGATGATAAAATGGTGGACAATCACACAATATTGGGAATCATGGCTTAGCCAAGTTGACAGATATTTTTGGAGGACACAATTCAATCCAGAACAATGTGCAAAAATTTGAATGACACAGGAAGCATCAAAAGAAGATGGAAGGAATACATAGAGTCACTGTACCAAAAACAATTGGTTGACATTCAGCCATTTCAGGAGGTAGCATATGATCAAGAACCAATGGTACTGAAGGAAAAAGTCCAAGCTGCACTGAAGGCACTGGCAAAAAAACAAAGCCCATGAATTGACGGAATACCAACGGAAACTTTTCAACAAATAGATGCAACTCTGGAAGCTCTCACTTGTCTATACGAAGAAATTTGAAAGGCAGCTACCTGGCCAACCAGCTGGAAGAGATCTATATCCGAGCCCATTCCAAAGAGAGGTGACCCAACGGTATGTGGAAATTATTGAACTATATCATTAATATCATATGCAAGTAAAATTTTGCTGAAGATAATTAAAAAATGGTTGAAGCAGAACATCAACAAGGCACTGCCAGAAATTCAAGCCCGATTCAGAAGAGGACATGAAAAGGGATATCATTGCTGATGTCAGATGGATCTTGGCTGAAAGAAGTGAATACCAGAAAGATGTTTACCTGTGTTTTATTGTCTATGCAAAGGCATTAGACAGTGTGGATCATAACAGATTATGGACAACATTGTGAAGAATAGGAATTCCAGAAGACTTAATTGTGCTCATGCAGAAGCTGTACAAGGACCTAAAGGAAATTGTTCAAATATAACAAGGAGATACTTCAAGGTTCAAAATCAGCAAAGGTGTCCGTCAGGGTTATACTTTCACCATACTTATCCAATCTGTATGATAAGCAAATATTCTCAGAAGCCTGTATGAAGAAGAACTATATGAGGACTATATGAAGAAGAACGTGGCATCAGGATTGGAAGAAGAGTCATTAACAACCTGCGATGTGCAGATGACACAACCTTGCTTGCTGAAAGTGAAGGGGGCTCGAAGCACTTACTGAGGAAGATCAAAAACTGTAGCCTTCAGTATTGCTTACGCCTCAACATAAAGAAATCACAAATCCTCACAACTGGACCAATTAGCAACATCATGATAAACAGAGAAAACAGTGAAATTGTCAAGGATTTCATTGTACTTGAATTGACAATCAACGCCCATGGAAGCAGCAGCCAAGAAATCAAATGACATATTGCATTGGGCAAATCGGCTGTAAAAGACTTCTTTAAAATGTCACCTTGAGGAGTAAGGTGCGACTGACCCAAGCCATGGTATTTTCAATCACCTTATATGCGTGTAAAGGCTGGACAATGAATAAGGAAGACCAAAGAAGAATTGCTACATTTGAATTATAGTGTTGGCAAAGAATATTGAATATACCATGGACTTCCAGAAGAATGAGCAAATCTCTCTCAGAGGAAGTACAGCCAGAATGCTCCTTAAAAGCAGGATGGTGAGACTTTATCTCGCTTCCTCTGGACATGTTATGAGGAGGGACCAGTCCCTGGAGAAGGACATCATCCTTGGTAAAGCAGATGGTCAGTGAAAAAGAGGAAGCCCCTCAACCAGAAAGACTGATGCAGGGGCTGCAACAATGGGCTCAAACGTAGCAACTATTGTGAGGATGCCACAGGACCAGGCAATGTTTCCTTCTGTTGTGCATGGGGTCTCTATATGAGTTTGAATCAACTCGGCAGTGCCTAGGAACAACAACAAAAATTTTAGATTAATTATAATTGTCATTATTTTAATTTATAAAAATAAAACACATTAAAATTAGTATTTTTATTAATATCATATTAATGATGGGGATGATACTGTTTTTAACATTTCACCAAGATCTCTGTAACATTTCAGTGATAAATATTAAAATTTTCTGTAGGTTAGGTACATGTTTTGGGCAATTCAGTTTCCAAATCTTCTATATCAACCAGATAGGCAGCCTAATAAGTTAAACAATGATATAAAAATTATAAAGAAATTTCACTTAAAGACTATTTTAAATGCTCATTCAGAAACTAAATTGGCAGCCACACCACATTAAAATGTTTTAATTTGGAAGATTGTTGCAAGTAGATTTATTTCCACATGGCCCTGGAAATTATTTTTGTAGCAGCACCTAGATATGGATGTGAAATATACTCATGGTATATTACGAACGCTTTCATCTGATGGATGAAGAAAATCATCAAGTATTTGGTAGGAATCAAACTCATTGTTTGAGCCATTTGCTCCATAATTTAGTATTATTTTAAATCTTAGTATCATATTTCCAGCAAAGAATAGATAAATTCAAGATATTTCTGTTTGTAAGTAATAAACTTAGCTTTTTCATGATTCAAATATATCACCAAGATTCATCATTTGAACAAGTCATTAAAATTATTGGCATTATGTATCATTAAGAAATATTTTCACAACTTCTTCCTTTCAAAAATTGATGACAGTACCTGTAACTGACAGGGTTAAACTGCTCCCCTCCTGGAATGTAACTGACAGGTTAAACTGTTCCCCCTCCTCCCATCACACCAGGGCCTGTGAGTTCCTAATAAGGCATAATGTGTTAAGAGCCCAAGGGCCCAAGGTTGTCTTACAGCTTCTTTGCTCAAGGCCAGTTCACTACTCATCAACCCCCCACCCCACCACCCAATCCATTTGGACATGAGCGGTAAGCCGCAAAGCTGTCCTTAGATAAAATTCATGCATCATACCCCTCAAAAAACACATGCCCCCAGCCACCATATTGCAACCCCCACTGCACTCCCATACATGTTAATTAGTTCCTAAAATTGCCCACCTATTCCCAGAAACGTCATGAATTATGCATAAATTCCCTATCCCAAACCCTATAACTGTCCTAGAATCCCCAACCTCGAGGAGCTTGATTTGAGACTTAGTCTCCAATCTCCTTGCTTGACTGGCTTGCAATAAAGTCTACTTTCTCTTTCTCAAAGGCCTGGTGTCTCTCAATTGACTCGAGAGGTCACGCCAGGCAGGACCCACCCTCATGGGGTTACACATCTATTTTCCTTTGACAACTAGAATATCTCTGTGAAGATCTAGTCTTCTAAGCTTTGCCCATTTCTTTTCACAATACACCAAAAAGTACATCCATCGACAACAATTTAATTGTATTCATAATTTTCACGCTCTTTCATCACTGGATGAAGAGACAGAAATTGTTTCCAATCAGACGTTACTGTGACTAAAATAGTTTGTGCCTTGGTATTCAAAGCAATCCTTTTCATCCACCCAGCAATGCTATTCCTTCCAGTTGTACAAATGCCATACCAATCTCAGAAAGCCTTTTCTACTCTCTGGCACAGCTCAAATATAATCATAAATAATGTTGTTGTTTTTTTTAAACTTCTTCTGTGGCATTAGTTCTTAGTGATGACTAAAGCATTAAGTCTTTGAGCACTTTTCTCTCATATATGCACTGCATGTTTGTCATGAAAATTCATGTTCAGCATATCACTGGATTTATCCAACTGAAAATATTTAATATTTAGTAAGCACATGATAATTGCTTTTCTAAATCGTTTATCCTTGATATTAGGCAACATTTAACAGTATTATTTGATTTTAAAATAGTAACTGGTAAATACTTTTTTTATTTCTCTTATTTTAACACTTTGCACTTTCTACTTTTTTAAGGAATGTAATCTCAAAAAATTCCACAGTAATTTTTATATCGTCTTCAATGTAATAAAAAGATTCAATAATTCTCTATGGAATTATTTTGTTCTCGTTCTTGTGTTGGAAAAATCTTGATTGATTTATCAGTGACTGAACTTTGAAAATGGCATCATAGAAAATATGGTTTCTTGTATATATTTGACAAAGTTCTAGAAATAAATGGATCGTAGATCCTATAAAATTAAGTCTTCACATATTCATCTGAATATTCATTGTATCTCTTATCTGCAGTTTTCTTTTTTGGGCTGCTTGTGTGAAGCCACTACACTTGATTAATTATTTTTCTGAGGACATACAGATTCATGTTCTATACTCACATCATTACTTTGAGATGGCACATTTACCTTGCAATTTTTTAGCACTGCTTTTATGATTTTATAAAACATTTTAATCTATTAGTCCATTTTTCATGAACTGGTCTTAAAATGCAAAACAACTTTAAAAATAAAACGTGAACTTTAAAAAGTTTAAACAATAAGCAAATGATGTGCAAATATTTTAGCCAAATAAACTATTCCCTGGTAACTGAATGCTAACCAAGATTAACCAACTAATTTAGTACTTGTAACACACACAATGTTGTAAGAAAACACTGGAATTTCTGAAAATCTAATAATTTATCTTTTATTTCAAAGTTGTGAAATACATCTAAACAAAAGTATTTGTTTCCTGTTTTCCTCGTAAATATGAAATATCTTGATAGGTCAATGGGTATCACCACATATTAAAGAGTCACACATTGAAAAACCTTGTTTCATACATTTTGAGTGGCATCTGGGGTCTTAAAAGCTTGCAAGTGGCCATCTGAGATGCATCAATTGGTCCCAACCACCTGGAGTAAAGGAGAATGAAGAATACCAAAGACACAAGGAAAGTATTATCCCAAGAGACAGAAAGGGCCACATAAACCAGAGGCTTCATCAGCCTGAGACCAGAAGAACTAGATGGTGCTTAGCTACCACCAATGACCCCCCTGACAGGGAACACAACAGAAAGTCCCAGATGGAGCAGGAGAAAGGTGGGGTACAGAATTCAAATTCTAGTAAGAAGACCAGACTTAATGGTCTGACTGAGATTGGAGGAACCCCAGAAAGCATGGGCCCTGGATTCTCTATCAGCCCAGAACTAAAACAATTTCCGAGGCTAACTCTTCAGACAGGGATTGGACTGGACTGTGGGACATAAAGTGACATTCATGAGGAGTATGCCACTTAGCTCAAGTAGATACAAGAGACTAAATGGGCACCTTCTGTCCAGAGGTGAGATGGGAAGGCAGAGAGGGTTAGGAGCTGGTTGAATGGACATGCAGAATCAGGGGTGGAAAGGAGGAGTGTGCTGTCACAGTATGAGGAGAGCAATTAGGGTCACATAACAATGAATGCATAAACTTATGTACAGGAGACTAGCTTGAAATATAAACTTCATCTAAACTACAACAATAAAAAAAGTTTAAAAAAGAAAAACCTTGTTTCATACATTAATATATATGTCACTGAAAAAGTGCTCTGTGGTCTAGTATTTTTGGAAAATTCTGGACTAAACAAAGTCTACCAGATTTCTTTCCTGAGACTCCCAGGAGGGAATATATTGTGTGTGATATTGCAAGAGATTATGTCATCACAGAGCCTTTTCTTCCCTTCTTATGAAAGTTTCCTTTGGAACATGGTTTGGAAACAAATTCCTTGTTTGTGCCTTGAATCTCACTCAGCTGAAGTCAATTGACTGGTGTGTTTAATGAGTCTAAGCAGGTCTCATTTATGGATTAGATTCATGCCCCCAGAAGACAGCTTAGCTTTGGATAGGTATAACAATTGCCTTTTTTTCTGGAGTTCTCAGTTAAAAGACATTAACCACCATTAATTCTTAAGAATTATAGTTGCATTCATCCTACTTACAAATGCCATACGTTTCTTGCATCATTAGGGTTTCATGTGATCCAGTTTTTTGCATATTCCAATAAAAGTAGAGGTTAATTTTCTAGGCTCTCAGACCTTCACATAACTTCAAAAAGTAGTCAATTTATTTATTTATTTCTCTTACTCCTCTTTGTCACATTCTTCTATTTATCCATTTCCTCATCCTGGCATCGATTTTCCTTCATCCTCACGTAATCTTTTTCTTCCTGTCTCCCTTCCTGGATTATTTCTTCTGCCTTGTCTAAACATATTCAACACTTTTGGAGGCAGAATATCATAATACAATAGAAAAAGAAAACTCTGGCTTAAAATCAAGGTGGATTTCTTTCTTATAATCAATTCTAGTTCTGAGGAGAGACTATGACAGAGTGGAAAGGTAAGATCATTCTGGTTTCGAATCCTGTAAATTGCCAGCAAGTGAATTTTATGTAAGTTATTAGTCTTATTGAACCTCAATTTTCTCATCTATGAAATAGATATAATAATATCCAAATGTAGCTTTATGGTGTGGAATAGATAGATAATCTTCAGGAAAATAAAAAGTATTTAATAAATGCTAATTGGCCTCACCCCATTTCCTTGGGGCAGTAAATACTTGTGCAACATGGACAAACTACTTAGATCTCATTTACCACATTCACCAAGCAAGAAGTTTAAACCATATAATGTTAAAGGCCCTCGAGTTTCTAGCGCTCTGTGACTGATTGTGAGAAAAGTTCCTTTCGCCTCTTTCCAAGGAATCCAGCCACATGCCATTGCCCATGATCGGAACTGCCTCGGCAGAAAGCTAAACACAGCATACACCTTGGAGGTCACCACAGCAATTCCCTGTGTGCCCCTACTTGGTATCTCATGATAAATTATAGCCTTTTGTAGGCTTTCCTAGAAACTCCTCTTATATATAGCCACGGAAATAGTTTACTTATATTTCTCATTTCTCCTAGGCCACATATGCTGACCAGAAGCCCAGGAATTTCCAGAAGTCTTATTAAGAATTTGGAGCCCTGGTGGCACAGTGGTTAAGAGCTTGGCTGCTAACCAAAAGGTCAGCAGTTTGAATCCACCAGCCACTCTTTGGAAACCCTGTATGGCAGTTCTACTCTGTCCTATAGGGTTGCTGTAAGTCGGAATTGACTCGATGGCAGCGGGTTTTACTAAGACTTTGTATATTCTAGCAACAATTTTTAGTCAGTAGTTTCTGTGAGTACCAGTCAAAGATATTCTGGGTATCAGCCAGCTCTTCTGTCTCCAGCTAAGGGGGTTTACACTATTTAAAAAGCTCTTATTTAGTAGATTGGTAGTTTCTACTGTTCTCTCTTCAATTTTAATGTTAAGAATGAAAGCTATATGTGTAAATCATTGAAGTAAAACTGACTTCACTGGGATGTTGATATTTCTTCTCTTTTGCATCTCTTCCAATGGGATGGGTAAATATAAATCTAAGAGTGCAATTATTACTATACTTTTCTCTAAAGCCATTGCCCAAAATGATAACTCTTTAGCATAAAGTAACTGAGATGTTCTCTAATGTCCCATATGATAGCTATTGACTGTTTAATACTGCCTTGAAAATTACATGGAAAATTAAACCAATCCAACTAGTGAAGATAAATTAAAGTAACATTGTATGTCTGACAAATCCACTCAAGCTAAAAATAATTAGCACTAAATCAATAAATTCAAGCTATTTACATAATTATTCTAATCTTTGAGAAGTCTGCTTTGCCACTCCCTGCTCACTCTTTTTTCCAGGACACACACACAGTTAATAGGTTTTTAATTAAACTGTAAGCAGATAGTGTTTCTAAAAAGCGCTGAAAACGGCTTATTAATGATATCTAACATTTGAACATACCTTCCATGTTTATGAAGGCTTATACTTGCATCATTTCACTGAATTCTTTGATAGTCATTTCTATTTTATAATTAAAGTAGCTAAAGTTCAGAGAGGCTGAGTCACTTGCCCAAGGTCACTCGGCAAATTAGGGGTCAAAATTAGATAAAAGCCCAGTCATCTGATTCTAACGTCCATGTCGTATTATAACACCTCACTGCCTCTCAATTCTTACACCCTAGCTATAAAAATAAACATTTAAAATTTTTCCAATTAACTTCTAATCATTAAGGTCACCCTATATTGTTCAAATGTTTTTAAAGTTCTAAAGGAAACATGATCCCCAAAAACGGACTTTAAGAAATACAATCCTGTTATTTTTTAAGTGAGAAGCTAGGCTGTATTTACTCTACCTCTTCTTAAAACTCATTTTTGTTTCCATCTTTGATATACAGGGTCGTTCTTCCAAGTAGATAGAGAAGGTAGCTGTGTATGATGATATTTAAAAAGACCCTCAGCCCCAGAATATCTTCTCCGCTGCCTATTATTTCATTATTTGACATACTGTTTTGTGTAAACGCAGCCACCCTAAGGAACAAGTCATATACCTTACCATTATCAGCTAACACATTTTAGGGGAGAGGATTAGTAGATACCACTTAGCAAACCTGGTGAGATTTCTAGTCCAAAGAGAGAGAAAACCAAAAACTAAACCCATTGCCATTGAATCGATTCCAACTCACAGCGACCCTATAGGACAGAGTAGAATTGCCCCATAGGGTTTCCAAGGAGCGGCTGGTGATTTGAACTGCTGACCGTTAGGTTAGCTCTTAACCATTATGCCACCAGTGCCCCAAAGAGAGATAGGAGGTAGGATTTTATTTATTTTGTTTTTGTGTGTTTGTGAATGGGGAGAAAGAGTGCAGAGCATTATTTGGAAGTTAAAGGAAAGAAAAAAAAAAAACAGCTCTGAGGTATTGAAATGGAGAGAAGCCCTGGCAGCACAGCTGTTAAAGCACTCGGCTGCTAACCTAAAGGTCAGCAGTTCAAACCCACCAAGCACGAAGATGTGGCAGTCTGCTTCTGTAAAGACTTACAGCCTTGGAAACCCTATGGGCAGTTTTACCCTGTCCTATAGGGTCACTATCAGTTGGACTCGACTTGACGGCAATGGGTTTGGTTTGGTTTTTTGGTATTGAAATGGGATACTCAGTATAATGGCCCCTATTCATTATTTGCCTGGAGTCTAGCTGTTCTAAATTCATTTCATTTTACAGAGCATTAGCACTGTTAGATAACTGTGAGAACTCTTGAGGCCATGTACCCTCTAACCTCCACACCACCAAACATACTAATTCAATATCCTTAGCTCTCTTTTGGACCCCTGCCTTTCTGTGCAAAGCTTGTGGCCTTATACGACCAAATGAGGCATTGGATATTAGGGAAAACCTTTCTCTTCTAAAAGGTCAATGGATCTTTGATAAAAGAAAGTGTTAAGAACACTTAACTTTGTTACTCTGTGCTTTAACAAAGCAGAAGAGCCTCAGGTCTTTGAATACGCTCTTGGAATTACCAAACACACCTCACAATTTCAGTTGTAATTGTAGTTTAGAGTATTGTGCAAATTCAAGGTTTTTCTCCTTCTTTTATACAACTGATGTGTCAAATGATGAAATTTTCAACATGAAATTCACTAGTGGGGCTTCTACCTCTCCTTATGATTTGTTATCCAACCCCGCTATCTTCAAGCCATAAATAAAAATATTACTTTCGTCTGCATTTCAAACTGAGGTGAAAGCATAAAAATTAAACATTTTCGTTTTTTTTCTGGGTATCAGTCACTCTCTGTATGCTCCAAAAACAGCAAGACATACTTCCCGCTGCCTCTCCTTCAGAATGATGTCTTGGAAAGGCCAGAAGAAAAGAATAACTTATTATTAGCACATCTACAACAGATATAATTTACAGCTCTACCTACCTATTCAGCACTGAAATGGAGTTCCCACACAGATTAGAAAAACAGGACAAAACAGTGTTCTGTGTCAGCTACATTCAAACAAGTAAAATAAAATACTCCCACCACCTCCAATATCTAAAGAAAACAGCCTCTTAATTTCCACTACAATCTACAGTATTCAACTGTTGAAAAATAAAGATCCAGTAAGAACATGGTCATATGGCATAGTATATCCATGGGGAGATGGACCACATTAAAAATACTTAAAAAAAATAATTATTAAACCCCAATCTATTTCTAAGAATATACTCCTTGCCTGGTCTAGAAATTACTACAACACTGTGTGTATGTATTTGTGTGGTGTGTGTGGGGGGTGGGGGAGGGTATTAGATTTTCTTCTTTGGAATTTAACTTTATTTTAAAAAAAAATCAGATCCTCCTGAGTAGCTAAATGAATCAACCTGTCTCAACTATTTTTTTTATAAGAAATATATCTGCATTCCAGCATCTTGAAACCATTGTAAAAACACAGAGCAAAAAAATAAAATGAATCCCCAGTGGATGGTAAATGTTGCTGTTGATAATGCGCATCTGAACTTCAGGCTTCAAATGCTGCCTGTCTGTCAAATAAAGGAGAGAGAGAGACAGTAAGGCGGGAAGCAAGGACAGGCTCGAAACAAGAAGTGCACTTTCAGCTTCAACAGGTACAAATTGCAGATGGGAAACTGATTGTTAGCAAAATAAATTCTTTCCTGTCCTCCCATAATTTTTCACAATCTGTGTGGCAATGACTTCACTGCTGACACCGTCAACATATTCACAGCATCTGCAGTCATTTACTGTGACCTACTGGGTAAAGCAGCCTTTCTTCTCCAAATAAGCAAACGCCGGATTCTGCATAATGCCAAATGCCTTCTGCTTTCCCAAGTGTACAATGGAATTATAAAAACAGAATTGGTCCAAATGCTGCATTTATTTAACAAGGTGGTTATACAGAGAGCAAGCGTTTATGAAATCGCTTCTTATTTTCAAACTTCTGGCTCAATTTACACCAAAACAAATTCTAAACCGTTACGCCAGGAAAACATTTTGCAAATGATGTTCCTCCCTGAACCTCCCCAAGCACGCACAGACACATCCACACACATCCTTATCCTCCTCTCTGTCCCATTCCTTTCTGCCACAAATGAGGCATTCTCACCAATGTGTTATTGTTGTTTTTATTCAAAGTTAGTGACAAGGAGAGTAAGATCCATTTCTGGGGAAAAACATCAGAGTCAATGTACAAACACTTGAGAGTACCCTGAAACCACACAGAGGCACAATCTATAAAAGTCTCTGTATTTTCAACCCTGTTTATTTATGAGGAGACCATTCTGAGTAATGTCACACTTTGGAGCTCAAGACAGAACCACAAAAATCATGGTTGGAAGACAGTGCCTCTAGACTCAAACTGAAAAATGAGAAGTGGACTTTATGATACGCCCTTTGAAAGAGAATGTCGTATAGACACAACTCTCTAGAAAAAGGGAAAAAAAAGAAAGCAAAGATGAAGAATAACACAAGGGCCTGAAATGAAGGTCAGTTAACTCTCATCATCATGAGAAACCCTTTGACTAAAGAGTCACCTACCATCACTAAATTGCAGAGTTGGAGGAGCCTTTAAGGAGCATTCAGTTGACCCCTCTTATTTGGTAATGATGAGGACATCGAGAGCCAGAGTTAAGTAACTTTATCAGGATTAAATGTGACATGTGCAGCAGAACCAGAAAAAGAACCCCGGTCTCCTGTGCCCACTTGTGACTATCCCATCCTTCACTGTGTTGTCTCTAGCACAGAATCTCAAGGCAGGGCAGCTGTTCGGCTTTCATCCAGGCTTCCCTAGCATGGTGCAAGTAGAAATTGAAAAATCCACTGTAGAGCTAACACTGTGCTTTGTACAAAATCATCACTCAAATAAATATATTGATAAGGATGATGATTTTAGGCAGTGTAATGTCCTTAAGAACAACCAGTACCAGTTGCTGTCTAGTTGATTCTGACTCACGGCAACCCTATGTGTGTCACAGTAGAACTGTGCTCCATAAAGTTTTCAATGGCTGATTTTTCCAAAGTAGATCATCAGGCCTTTCTTGTGAGGCACATCTGAGTGGACTTGAACCTCCAACCCTTCAGTTAGCTGCTAAGCATGTTAACCATTTGCACCACCCATGGACTCCCTTAAGATCAAAGGATCCAAAAACATTTAAATGGTGGTGTATGTCTACCCAAAATTGAATTTGGTAGAATATTGACCACGATAATTCATCTTTTTCTTAGCTTGCAACACCTCTCTCCCTCATCCCTGCTTGATTAAAGCCCTTCTAAAGTTTTGGAGCTACAGCTGCTAACCAAAAGGTCAGCAGTTTGAATTCACCAGCCGCTCCTTAGAAATCCTATGGGGCAGTTCTACTCAGTCCTATGAGGTCGCTATGAGTCTGAATTGACTCAACAGTAACGGGTTTGGGTTAGAGCTTTGGCATGTGAGGAAATAAGATGGAAACACTACTCACCCAGATGTCTAACACTACGTAACTTTGTGAGGAAAAGAAATTTAAGAATAACTAAAATCAAAGACTGCTCTGCTTGCCATCACCTCAACTGATTTGAACAAAGGTGCATTGCATTGAACTGTCTGTTCCCTGGGGGGGTGACTGCGTATACATTACTCTCACTATTAACTTAACCAGTCACATATGAAAGCCTCAGAAAAACGGTAATGCCCCTCTCTGCTATACCATTAAACAGCTACATGTTGTCCCACTGTAGACAGTCACTTCTACTGCAAAAGATGTCACAGGATGAAGAAAGTTGTCTGAGTGTCTGACAGCCAGACAGCCCGTTTGGGGGAAAGAGCACAGAGGTCAAAGCCCTTGCCTAGAGTTCAAATATTTTTTCTGTTAGAATAACAATCCTGATTGAACTGTCAGTTTTTAAAATATATTTTCCTTATTTCAAGTTTTTTCAATAAGTAGGTAGTCATATCTGGGGCTAAATAAGAGACCCAGTTTGCTATCAGTTTTCTTCTTCCATCAATAACTTTTTCTTTTTTAAACAAAGAGTTAGAGATGATTGGATCTCTGGGTTAGTGATTTTCCTTGAAGATGTTAAGTGCATAAGACAGAAGATAAAACCCTGCCTGGTGACCATCTCCCTAAATGTAATTAAGAATTCCGGAGTTTGAATGAGCATGTCTTGATCAAAGCTCAGACAAACAACACTTTGTTTTAGCCACAGAAGGATGGACACTTTATGAAATATGAAAAGACCTGAGTGAAATGAGATCCACCAAATGAAGTTAGATTTTTTTTTTTTTTTTTAATATTGAGACTAAGTTTATTTCTTCAACAGGTTAGATCAACAACTAGGGAAATTGAAAGACAAGCCTTGCAAAACTTGTAAGAAAAGTTTCCTATGTAGACAAGAGAAGTAGAGAAAAATGAATCCAAATTAAACAGGCTCCATAGGAAATAAATGTTTAATTCCTAACTTGTTACTCCTGATGAAGACACTTTTACTCTCATTAATTTGTGTTTAAGAGGGGAAAGTGTGTATTCATCACACACTTAATAATATTATTGATTAAACATGCATGGGATGGCCTTGGCAAGTCAAAGCTCATAGAAAAGGCCCATTTTCAGGTAAAGTCAATCCCATCACAGCAAACACCATTACAAGCGCAATCAACAACATTTTTCAAACAGAATTTTCTCCCACTTTTTTTTTTTTAATCTAACATCCTAAATAGAATATGAACACTTTTTCTTTTTTTACCTCACTGAGATTGGATTATAAGATTTTCATAACTTTTGAATATTTACAAGGTCCAAAACACTGAGCTTAGGGTTGGGAGTGAGTGTGAAGAGTGGATTACAAATAAATCATGATCTCTCAAAGGTGTTTGGTGGCTGAGACAGAATGTACTTGTATAAAGCAAACCAAAACCAAACCAGCTGCCATCAAGTCAATTCTAACTCATGGCGATCCTGTGTGTTGCAGAATAGAACTACTTCACTCGATAGGGTTTTCAAGGCTGTGACCCTTCAGGAGCAAATCACCAGGCCTTTCTTATGAAGCTCCTCTAGATGAGTTCAAACTGCCAAGATTTCAGTTAGTACTTGAGCACTTAACCATTTGCACCACCCAAGGACTCCTATATAAAGCAAAGGGGTACTAAAGGCAGGCCAGGAGGGAAGCAAGTGAACAAGATAAATGAAGTGCAGGGTGTGCACTGAGCATAGAATTTTCTAGTAGCAATGGTACTTCTGAGCTGCTTCCACATCCTGGCCAGAATTGCCACCAACTTTAAAGAGGCTCAACCTAGTCTGAGAGCCATAGAATAGACTGGAAGTAGAAGCAGCCATGCTGCTGGACAAGGCTTTAAAAGGCTCCCCTCCTTACCTGCTAGCCTGTCTCCAGGACAGATTTGCATAAGAGGTGATTTTACCGTTTCCTCTTACGGCCTCAGACAGACAGAACTGGATTAATCACAACCCTTCCAAGGCCTCCTTTGACGTATTGATTTGTCTGTTCATTTTTATAACGGTGTAAATCCCATTTCTGTTCTGATTTGACTTTTAGAAACGATAAACTTCTCAGCTATAATTAAAAGACCGGAGATAAAAATCAGTGTCCAATAAGGAGCAATGGAACTATTAACAAGAACCAAGATAAAAATTAAAAAAACAAAAAAACAAAACACCATTGCCATAGAGTAGATTCCAACTCATAGTGACCCTATAGGAGTAGAGTAGAACTGCCACATAGAGTTTCCAAGGAGCACCTAGTGGATTTGAACTGCCAGCCTTTTGGTTAGCAGCCATAGCTCTTAACCACTGCCACCAAGATTTCCAGAACCAGGATAGGGTCGCCAAATTTAGCTAATAGAAATATAGGATACTCAGTTAAGCAATAAACAATGAATAATATTTTAATATAAATACATACCACGCAATATTGAGTACATATTTATATTTTTAAAATAGTCTATGTTTACCTGAAATTAAAATGGGGTACCCTGTATTTTATTTGGCAACCATAGTTTAGCAATTCAGAAAGTCTAAAACAGCCCCATGATACTTTAGCTCTCATTGTTTCTTGTTATTTTTTTATATAAAACTTAAAAGAATTTCCTTATATTATATTCAACAATCTAATTATGTCAAACATAGCATAATCTCAGAGTACCCAAAGCAAAATAAATTAAAAAATAAATAAATAAAACTATTGCTGTTGAGTCTATTCTGTCTAATAGCGACCCTACAGGACACAGTAGAACTGCCCCATACAGTTTCCAAGGGGCGCCTGGTGGATTCAAACTGCCGACCTTTTGGTTAGCAGCCGTGGCTCTTAACCACTATGCCAACAGGTTTTCCCAAAGCAAACTAGAGAACAAGAAAATTAGACAAAATTGAGCATTTTCCATTTCTCAACATTTTCCCTACATAATTAAAAAAATCTGATTTTTAACAACAGTTGAAAAGTAACATTAACATAAAATAGCTTATCAGTCTCTTAATCATACTTGTATGGTTTTGCTTTGAGATCCAAAAACATGTTAAAATTTAAGTTGAGAGAATCTTTAAAATGTTTACTAAATTTGAAATAGGCACACACACACATACATAAAACAAATAATCCTATGGTGTATACAACAAAGATAAATTAAAAGGTAATTTAATACAATCATTCTAAAAGTTGGAACAAATCATTAGTTCTGAGACTTGTACCCCCAAAGTCACCTTGGGGATATAATAGAGATCAATAATACAGATACTCTCAATACTATGTTGGGATTGCTAAGTCCTCAACATCCACCACGAATACCAAAGCAGAAAAAGCCAAACTGAATCCCTTACTGTTCTTAAGAAGAAGGGAGGAGGTAGAAAATCAACAGGGAAAAAAAAGAGAACATTTCTGCATGAAGTAAAATGTTCTGAAAAAAAAAATTCCAAATCCACAACATGCTGATGCTGAATGACTTATTATGGATAGCATCCCTTCTCCAAGCAAAGCACCTGCAAAACCTTGCCTGATTTACTACCTAAAACAAAGCTAAGAAGGGACAAATGGAACAGTATAGATCGACAAATGTCAGGATGACAAATGTTATTTCTCTATTTCAAAGGACAAATCATTGATGCAGAGAATAACAGAATTTCAAAAGCACTCTGGCATGGTATTTTGAGGGGAAGTTAAAGTAAAACAGTAAATCCTCTCTTGAAGTAAGAGCCTGTGTCACAGTACCAACCAGAGGTACAAAGTGAAGTCAATGGGATGCTCACACAGAAAGAGAAGAAAAGAATTTTCCTGCACAGCACCTGAGTCTTAGACGTGGAGTTCACTCCCTATGGGTGAAATGCAGGTTAAAGGGATGGACTTTTAGACAAGACATGGAACTCTTCAAGAATTTGGCCATTATTTTCCAATTATAAAACAATCCTTCCCAGTTTCATGACTTTAACCTCCGGCAAGCTATTTAACCTCCCTTTGCCTCAGCTTCTTAACCTGTAAGTGGGGATAATAATAGTACTTGCTTCATAATAAAGTTGTTAAAAGGCTAAAAGAGTTAATATTTGTAAGGTACTGAAAATGATGTCTAGAACATCGGATCCAATAAAAAGTGTTTGCTATATCAGCAAGTCTTGGGGATGAGGGACCCCAAGAGGCCAGTAGGTCTGGTTATTAATAAAAACAATTATCACATGAGTTAACTCTAGTACATCACTTTACAGAATATTCCCATACATTATCTCACTGAATCCTCCTGACCACTCTGTGAGACACATATTTATGATCCCATTTTATCAGTCGGAACACTAAATGCCTACAAAATGAAGAGGTAAAGAGGTATTCCCAAGATCACATAGCCAAATGTTACGCATGAGCAGCAGCTGGGTATTTTCCTAAACTTTTATTAATCTTTGAATGCGCTTGTAATTTGGTGGCTTATCCAGGTTCCACACTCTTGCTTGACCCACTTTTTTCTCCTCTACTTCTCACTGACACTGCAGGAAGCAATCAGGAAAAGGAAAAAGACAAAATGTAAATTTGAACATGCCAAGTTTTAGCATCTGACTTTGGCAGTCACAAGACCATAACTGAACTGTTGGAGTACTTTGCTAAATTACTTTAAGCAATAGAAATAGTTCCATCTTTTTCTCTGTCAATCATCTTTCCACCCCAGCATAATTGCAAGGTTTTCTCCTATGACTATCAGTTTTTAAAATAATTTATGCAACTACGTACAGCTCCACTAATGAGTTTAAATGAAAATTTTGATAAATGCAAGTAATTGATATTAATCTACGTATTTCCCAACGATTATTGTTAGTTTAGGGTAAATAGTCTAAAGTTCTCTGCTGAATCTTAAAAAATCAGAGATGACAGTGCCTAAGTGGAACTGGGTAAAAGGTTATTTCAGGACAGAGGCAAATAACCTAAGTGGAGCCTAATAAAATTGTCAGCAAACGTCCAGGCAATACAAAGAATTCCGGTACGGCAAGCAAATGAGCAAAAGGCCTGGTCAACCCTTATGCATTAAAAGTGAGGTAAGAAACTATTATTTGTTCATGTGTAAATATTAATGAATGCCTAACATGGGCCACTTGATGGCCAAAGGTTTAATATGTGCTAGGAACTGCACTAAGCTTTGCAGATTCTGTGGGGAGAAAAGAAAGACCTGGACCTGCTCCACAGGAGTGTATAGCAATGGGATTGGACCTATTTGGGGAGTCAGGGAGATGCTTCTGTACAAGTGAGGGCTGTGCTGAGCTATGAAGTGAGATTAACTATGCAAAAAGTGGAGGGAGCAATGTTCAAAAAACTTGTGGCAAAGGAATGGTAAATGACTGGAGAAGAAAAAGCATGTGGAAACAAAATGATACATGAGGCTGGAGAGGTTGGCAGGAATAAGAATTACCAGAAACCCCAGTGGCGTAGTAGTTAAGAGCTACAGCTGCTAACCAATAGGTCGGCAGTTTGAACCCACCAGCTGCTCCTTGGAAACTCTATGGGTCACTTCTACCCTGTCCTATAGGGTCCCTATGACTAGGAATCAACTTGATGGGCAAAGGGTTTTGGTTTGGATTCAGTCACATTAATGATTTTTCTTAAATCCCAAGAGCACTGGAGGATTTTAAGCAAGAATAGGGGGTAAGAATGGGCCAAGGTGACATTACTGGTCTTTGGAAAAACAATTTTAGAAACTGTGGGATAGACTAGCTAGAAGGTTATTGCAGTAGAGTAAGTGAGAGATGATGACAGTTTGGAGTAGAATGGATGAAATGGATGGACTCAGTTATATATAAGAGTTAAAACTGGGTGACGGATTGCATATGGACTAACCTGATGATGTATACCTGACACTAAGAATGGTGCCTGACACATAATAGCACTTAATAAATATTTGTGGAATAAATATTGAATAAGTCCATGTGAGCATGAGGAAAATGAGGCATCAAGGATGATTCCTGTGACAACTTAGATGAATGGCAATGCCATGAGAGATAAAATACTCCAGAGAGCTAGGATTGGGGTATGAGTTTATGAGTTCAGTTTTAGTTTTTTTGATTTTGAGATATATTTAAGAGATCAAGAAAGCAGAGACAGTGGATAAAATGGGACTAAGAGGAGAAGTCTGCCTAAAGATATAAATCTGTGATATAAATATACATACAGGTAGTGACTGAAGCCTGAAGCATAAATGTTATTGTCTAGGAAGCACTACAAAGTGAGAAAATGAGCAGATCCAGAATTGAATTTAGGACTCTATCACCACAGGAAAAAGGAATGGAGAATGAGCCCAGAGAGGAGAAAGACAGACAAGGAAGGTCCCAACACGAAAGGTTTGCATCATGGAAAAGAAGCTAAGAGACTGGTTCAAGAAGAATGCAGTGACCAACAGTACCAAATGCAATTCCGAAGTCACATAAGAACAAGACCAAAAAGTATCTGTTGGGTTTAGAAATGTAAAAATCATTAGTGAATTTAGAAAGAGCTGCTTTGTGGAGTGATAGGACCAGAAGTCAGACAAATTAGGTAACTGGACAAGAGTTCAGTGAGCAAATGCAGGCAGTGCATATAGGCAAGTGGAGAAAAAAATAGTATGATCATTAGGCAGAAATGTGGGAGGGGACAAACAACCAGGATATAGGCCAAAAAGAAGCATACAGTTGAAAGAAAAGGTCGACAATACAACAGAGAAGAGATAATCAACTGTGAGCATTTCCAGAGGAAAAAAATTCTGAGAAATGTTACTGTTACGAACGTTCTTAGCAGGAGTTTTTTTTTTTTTTTTAATAAGCAGATTTGAGATATCAAAATATGATGGTAGATTGAATGACTAAGAAAGAAACTAGAAAATGGCCGAAAGCAACCTATCCTGAGAAAAATATGCATCAGATTAGATATTTCATAACATCCACGGAGAAACATCCTTTGAAGTTCTCTGAAATTGTTCCATCAGGCGAGAAAAAAAAATTAAAAACACCTAAATGTATAAGACCATTTCCATATGCTCTTCATATGGGTGGAGAGTCAAAAATAGTGATTACAATTCTTAAAAATTTCATACATGGATAACATGTTCAATGCTCCAAACATAGAGGGAAATCAACAGATTTGGAGTTGGGAGATAAAGGGCTTTTGGATAAATTTATCTCATTATTACAGATTATCTTAAATGCTTGCTTCCTGTACATACTAATCCATCCTCTAAATAAGCAACGGCAAATTCACCACTTAGAGAAAATAAGAGTTGTTACTATTGGATTAATACAATATATATATATCTATCTATATATATCTATATATATATCTAATTATCTTAACAGTTTTTGCCAGTGGTTGAAAAATAAGGCTATCACTCTCCCCTGCACACACATACACTCTCTTTCTCCAGATTATGGCAGATTCCAACTGATGTACACCAGACAAAGCTGTAGGCCACACTCGTCTCCATACCTGTAAGACTTGTCAAAATCTCAGAGGCACCTCAAAATCAACATAAGTGAGTCAGGCATTTCCAACAGCTCAACTCACAGCAACAGGAGAGGAAGCAGGACATTGGTCCCATGAAATGATACTAGATACTATGTGAACAAAAGCCTCTGTGATCAAAGCCACTTAGAAACCGCTATATTAAACAAAGTTAATTGGGTTTATTGCCAGCAGACTTGTAAGTTATTAATATTCTGAAGTGTTCTGTAAATTTCCATAATGCGCTACAGAGTGCAGTGTTTCTCAAACCCACGGAATCAAGTACAGAATCAAGATTTTGCAGGTCGACTTTTAGAACCAGTGCTTCACAGAACACACTTTGAGAGAAATTCATTCTTAATTAGCCATTCAGAGAGATCCATCAGCAAGGTAACTCATACCTGCCCAGATGTCTCTCAGCTTATTGTAGGCTGATTTCCTTTGAGAGGTTACTGGATCAAATAAACCCACTGTTCTGTATTGTGTGTAATTACAAATGCTGTTGCTCTGCCCCAAAGTCACTTCCTAGTCAAAAAGGTGCATCTTTCTCTTACTAAAAAAAAGTGAGCTGAGTAAACATCCACTACATACGTCTCAAAGTGATGTTAAATGAATGTTGGATGAATAAATTAATTAAAGAATGGCTTTTTCACTAAGGGAGATGCTTTGAAGTAGAAAAAATATTCTTGAAGGGTCTGTAGGTTCAGTATGCCTAGGAATAGGAAACATCTAAACCTCTTCCCCATTTTAAGATCTCAGATGAAAAAAAGAAAAAAGAAACCACCCTGAAATCAGAGTTGCTCTTCTTGTAGCGTGCCATTGAGTCAATGCCAACTCATAGTGACCCAACAGAACAGAGTAGAACTGCCCTGTAGTGTGTCCTAGGCTGTAATCTTTACTGGAGCAGATCACCAAGTCTTTTCTCCCAGGAAGTGGCCAGTGAGTTCAAACTACTGACCTTTTGGTAAGCAGCCTGGCACTTAACCACTGTACCAGCAGGACTCCTTGAAATCAGAGTAGTGGGATGTGTTTTCTAGGGCTGCCATAACAAAATACCACAAATTTGATCACTTATAAGAATAGAAATTTATTGCCTCAAAGTTCTAGAGGCTAGGATTCGAAATCAGGGTATCGGCCATGTTGATTCCTTTTGAGGGCTCTGAGAAAGAAACTGTTCCATGCTTCTCTCCTAGATGCTAGTAGCTCCAGATGTTCCCTTGTTTGCAGCTGTAGCATCACATAGCATCCTTCTTCTGTCTCCTTGCCTCTGTGTCTCTTCTCCTCTTTCACAAGGACACCCATCAAAGAGGATCAGGGCTCACACTACTCCAGCATGACCTTATGTTTACCTAACTGATAACATCTTTAAAAACACTATTTCCAAATGGAGTCAAATTCATAGGTTCAGCAATTAGGGATTCAGCACATCTTTTGAGGGGACACAAAGCAAATCATAACATGGGACTTTGGAATTGTTTCCTATCTGTTTGAATGATCTGCTGTTAGAATCACAGTGTTAGGATGGAACTCAAAAACCCACAGTTGTTCATTCCAACTCATAGCAACCTCACAGGACAGAGTAAAACTGCCCCATAGGGTTTCCAAGGCTGTAAATCTTTACGGAAGCAGACTGCCACATCTTTCTTCTGCAGAGCAGCTAGTGGGTTTGTACCACTGAACTTTTGGTTAGCAACAAAGTACTTTAACCACTGTGCTACCAGAGCCCCCTATTAGGATGGAAGGGACCTTAAATATCCTAATGTCCATTCTAGAATAAAATTGAATTTTCTTGAATTTTGATCCAGTGTTCTTAGCACCACACCATCCTGCCCCCCACTAAAACATATTTTTTAAATTATAATAATTTTAATGAAATTTCCTATATTTGCTGAAGTTACCAAATTGCTATACATGTGACTGTTCTTCATAGGAATAGTTGAAAAGGCACCAGAACAAAGATTACATCACAGGAAGAGACACAGACACAACCACTTTCTGCCTTTTTTTCTCTTGATAGATTAAATGGATGGATGAATAGATGGATCAGTAGAACAATAGATGTATTCATGGATAGAGTTTCTGCATTTGCACTAAAACTTGATATATCTTTATTTGCAGTTAGTAAATGGTAAAAGAGACCTTTTTGACTATTTTGATTGAGGACCCTAAATTTATAGTTATGTAGTTGCCACTATTCCTGGCTTCACCTATCCACAATTCCATTGGTTACTTTAGCTGCCTACATCTTTGTTCTTTTCCTTTTGTGACCCCTCCTAAATGCTTTCCTCTAAGCCCGATGACCACAATCACCATCTCAGCATTCACTCCATAGACCTCAAGTGGCATCCATATAGCAGATCCAGCTGCACAAGTACCTCTAGCTCCATGACTCAGCTCAAAGCTACTTTCTCAATTGACTTTTTCTAGGGTGCTAAACACTATTCTCTGGCCCCTGGATTCCTAAACCTTAGAGACCTCCAGGATTCAAGGCTGTTATTTCCCCACTCCCCCCTAAGGTCTGTGAACAACTTCTCTCAGTACACCATTTCCATGAACAAGCAACATCTCCAAGAAAGTAACTCAACCTCTCAAGATGACTAAACCTATGAGAGTCATCTGCCCATCTCCAAGAAGGATTAAGAGTGCCAGAACCTTTCTGATTAAGGCAGTCCTTGACATGTCATTCATCTGACTTACTTACACATAGTTAATACTCTGATCCCTTTGGTTACTCCTACCAGGCCAGTCTGCTGAGGGTAAAATTAAGATTTAGCCTTGATGGGCTAAGGAGAAATGTCCTTAAGCCTCCAGCTTAAATCATATGTTACACCCCAGTTTAACAAAGAATCCTGCATTGGGAGATTGGTCATGAGGACCCAGAGGTGTTTCCTCGCCTTTGCGACGGTCCATTGTATATGTGTTTTTACCAGTACCTCCTGAAGAGGGGTGGCTTTGCCAAGGCAGGATTCAGGCAATGCTGAAGTCCATGGGTGTGGGCTTACACCAATGAGTTTCAGTTTATCACATAAAAACCAAGCATTTGCTAAGATTTTAAATTAGAGTTTTAAATATTTTAATGATAAAAAGGGAAGTGAAATAAGCCCAAGTCCCAGAAATTGAGTGTCAGCAGAATAAGGCAATGAACCTAGAATTATTGTCTCCTTCAATGAACTAGTTCAAAAGAAAGAAGGTAAACTAAAAGTCCCTTGATCATGAAAAATGTAACTGCTATATAACATACCCGAATACTTACTGCTCTATCTCTTGCCCTTTGAACTAATTGCAAGAAAATCAAGGGCAGCATGTCTGGGGTTGATTTTAAAGTCATTTTGCAGTAATTTAAAGTAATTGGGATTTTTTTACGATGGTTGCTGTAAAGAAGAATATATAGCTTTGCTATTCCTTGTGACAGTTTTTTGAATTACACCTCCAGAATTAGAAGTATGAGGCAAGGCTGTTAATTTATAGCAATACACCCATTCCACCATCATGGGCTGGCATTACAAATGAGCAAAGGCAAAAAACAGCCTCTTGGTAAAATGAGAAGAGACAGTGGAGTGCTCTTATCCAGTCCAGCCTCATTTCTACCCAAGTGCACATTCACCGAGACTCTAATACAGCCCTCTGAAACCAATCTGCATCTTGGAGCCAAACGGCAACTCATTCTGGACTCCTAAGTGCTAAGCGAAATGCTTAAAACATGCAAGAGCTGTAGTTAGTAAAGGATCAGAGAAAAAAATAGGTGTTCTATTAATAATTAGGAAAAATCAAGGCATGATGACAAATACCCTGACTGCCTGTTTCTGAGTTGCTAGCTGCGGGTAAAGCTTGTCAGTCGCTGCCTCCTTAGCACAAATTGCATTTGATCTCGGGAAGGGCTCTTCACAGCAAAAGAGTATAAAGATGTTTTCAGTATCTCCTCTTCCCTTCAGCATCCCTGCTGTGTGGGCCCCACCATAATTAGGCACTGGCTTTTAGTGGGATGCCCTGAGTGTTCAATTAGGTTTCCTTTCTTCCTAGCAGTCCTGTTTTAATATGAATGGACACAAAGAGAATTCTCTTAGAAGCATGCTTTTTAGTTGTACTGCCAATCTTCCTACAAGTTTGACAACTATCACCATGAAACACTGCCCTTAAAAAAGAAAAAAAAAAAGAATGACCTAAATTTATGTTTGAATTCAGCTGAAATTATGTTGCTTCTTTCTCTCCACATAGAGTGACAGATCAAACGCTTGCTCTCCAAAGTGTGTTCCACAGGCCAGTAGCATTCACATCACCTGGGAATGCTTTAAAAATGCAGAATCTTGGGCCCCACTCCAGGTCTGCTGAGCCAGAATCTGCACTTTAACAAAATCCTGAGTGATTTTCATGCGTATTAAATTTTGAGAAACACTAGTTTAAAGCCATGAAAATATACAATGTTTGGGAAAAACCCGTTTTTGGTAAAGAAGAGAAGTAAGGAAAAAAGAAATGCAAGAAAAAGATGATGTCATTATTTGTCTCCTTACCACAATGGGAACAGTTTTAGCAATATTCAAAGAAATAAATCAGCCTATAGCTGGTGCGATAAACATCACTACAGCCTAGCAATTTTTGGTGAAAAGACTGCACTTCTTGCCCTCTTGAAATTAAACCAGTCCAGTTGCCATTGAGTGGATTCTGACTCATAGCGACCTCATGTGTGTCAGAGTAGAACTGTGCTCCTTAGGGTTTTCAATGCAGATTTTTCAGAAGTAGATCACCAGGCCTTTCTTCTGAGGCACCTCAGGGTGGATTTGAACCTCCAACCTTTTGGTTAACAGCTGAGTGTGTTAACCATTTACACCACCCAGGGACTCCTCTCTTCAACATGCACATGGCCAAATGACTTGCACTGGCCAATAAAATGTGATTGGAAGTAATGTGTGCCACTTACGTCTAGGAGCATTTAGAAATTGGCATGTGATTCTCCATGGTCTCTCTTCCACTGCCAAAGTGTTCACAGAAGTATGTGTTGATGTGGCAGTACTATAAGATTCAAGAAGAGAAGTTAAAGAATAGGGAGGAAAAAAAAGTGTCTTTTTTTGTCCAAAATGGTAAACATAAAGTACAGAGAATTTGCAATATTAAAGGAAGTAAGTCAGAGTATAACTCTTCCAACACATGGAGGACAGATGCCCCAGAGAGTTGCCTTGAACCTCAGTGTGTTTTGTGTGAGTGAGAAATAAGCCTTTGGGATGTTTGGGTTTTATTACTGTAGCTTAACCTCACCTCTCCTGACTGATACAGCTGGCAGTATATGAAGCAAATGAGGTGGAGAAAAGTAATCATTGCCCACTGTGAGGACTAAGGAGATTAGAGGTGCAGCCCAACATCCCCTCAAAGACACCCATGTCATCATAATATCCAGTGTAATTTGGAATCCCCTGCGACCTTCAAATTTGGCACTGCACAGCTTCATAATGCAATGTAATATATTGAGCTACAGCCTGTAGAAATATACCAATAGTCCTTTCTTGGTTTAGGAGAGAAGGAAGAGACTCTAATATAATTCTGAACCTACTCCTTTTCCAAAAAATACTCAGATGAAGCTCTGTATTCATTTCAAGATTTAGTCATCTGTTTTTGAGGTGCTTAAAAGCTTTTAAAGATTTTGTACAAAGCAAGAATGTCAGTGGAGATAATTCTTTCCTATAGAACACAAATATGCTTGAATAGCAAGATCCAGATACTGTTATACTGGTTTTCATTGATTGCTTTTTAACCACCACTCTTTGACTTTTAGCAGAGTAAGAAGTGGACCTGCAGCTTCCCATTATTTTTCAAAGTCCTAAATGGCACTGTACCATGGTTTATGATGGAGGAATGTCTCTGAAGTTGTTACTGAAATACCTCTGAGTTCAGAGAATTTAATCTAGGCTCCAAGATATTTATTTCAAACATCAGGGACACCATTTTAAGTGCCCTTGCCAGAGGACTATTTATATTATGATGAGAGGAATTTCAAAATGCTGAATAAAATCTTTACTTGTGTTATTTTCTAATTATTTGTACCTGTTGTTGTTGCTACATGCTGTCAAGTCAGTTCCGACTTATAGTGATCCTATATACAACAGAATGAAACACTGTCCAATCCTGAGCCATCCTCACCATCACTGATACGTTTGAGCCCACTGTTGCAGCCACTGTGTCAATCCATCTCCTTGAGGGTCTGCCTCTTTTTCGCTGACCCTCTACTTTACCAAGCATGATGTTCTTCTCTGGGAACTGGCCCTTCTTGATAACATGTCCAAAGTATGTGAGATGAACTCTTGTCATCCTCGCTTCTTAGGAGCATTCTGCCTGTACTTCTGCCAAGGCAGATTTGTTTGTTCTTCTGGCGGTCCATGGTATATTCAATATTCTTCTCCAACACCATAATTCAAAGGCATCAATGCTCCTTTGGTCTTCCTTACTCATTGTCCAGCTTTCACCACATGCATATGAGGTGATTGAAAATACCATAGCTTGGCTCAGGTGCGTCTTAGTTCTCAAAGTGACAACTTTGCTTTTTAACACTTTAAAGATGTCTTTTGCAGATTTGCCCAATGCAATATGTCATTTGATTTTTTGACTGCTGCTTCCATGGGCATTGATTGCGGATCCAAGTAAAATGAAATCCTTGACAAATTCAATATTTCTCCATTTATCATGATATCACTTATTGGTCCAGTTGTGAGGATTTTTGTTTTCTTTATGTTGAGGTGTAATCCATACTGAAGGCTGCCATCTTTGATCTTCATCAGTAAGTGCTTCAACTCCTCTTCACTTTCAGCAAGCAAGGTTGTGTTATCTGCATATCGCAGGTTGTTAAGGAGTCTTCCTCCAATCCTGATGCTGTATCCTTCTTCATATAGTCCATCTTCTCGGATTATTTGTTCAGCATATAGATTGAATAAGCATGATGAAAGGATGCAACCCCGACACATACCTTTCCTGATTTTAAACCATGCAGTATCCCCTTGTTCTGTTCAAACAAATGCCTTTTGGTCTATGTATGGGTTCCTCATGAGCTCAATTAAGTGTTCTGGAATTCCCATTCTTCACAATGTTATCCATAATTTGTTATGATCCACACAGCTGAATGCCTTTGCATAGTAAATAAAACACTGATAGACATCTCTGGTATTCTCTGCTTTCAGCCAAGATTCATCTGACATCAGCAATGATCTCTCTCATTCCACGTCGTCTTCTGAATCTGGCTTGAATTTCTGACAGTTCCCTGTCAATGTACTACTGCAATCATTTTTGAATTATCTTCAGCAAATTTTACTTGCATGTGATATTAAAGATATTGTTTGATAATCTCCACGTTCTATTGGATCACCTTTCTTTGGAATGGGCACAAATATGAGAGTACTACTATAAATATTCTACTACATGAGTTTTTGTGAATAATGTATTCATTACTGTTGGGTATATAATAGGAGCAGAATTGCTTGGTAGTAAGATATGTGTATTTTCAACTTTAGCAGATATTGCTAAAGGGTTTTCTGAAGCGGTTGTACCAATTTATACTTCCTTGCAGATGGTCTTTAGATAGATAGAAGATATTACAGACTTCCTTGTAAATGTGCAAATTCCATTCTTGATGAACATAGTGTGTTTGAATATATATATGAATATATATATTCTCAACTCATTCTCATTCTTTTAAATGGTAATTAACTATAGATTTTACTTGATGAAAGACACCAACTTGGCTGCTTCTTATTTAAACTTAATTCCTACTACACGGATTTACTTTTCTTAACTTAATCTTTTTATTATTAATGATTCCTGTGTCCAAATTTTTTTTTCATTCTATTCTTTTTAGAATGTAATTACTAGAAAAGGGCACTATTATATCACAACTATCCCTTGCTGTGGATTTCTGAGATCTACATTGGTCAGATTCTCGTCTGTAAACTATTTTAGAATCTTCTAGTTATTGCAGATTTATAATGCTATAAAGAATAATATCCCTCTCCATTAGATATTATGTAAATTCCTGTAAGATGAAAAAAAGAATCTTTTAAAGAACCATGAAATTTTATTTCTTGAAAGAGAAGCATGATTAAGACTAAATTTGAAGTGTACCCAATTCACTTTGGAAGCCCAAGGAGATTTGGATAAGTATGAGAAAGTTTAGAAAATTAGGCTTGTAATACATACCAATTAAAGTTAAAGAAGGAGAAGATGACTCATTTGGCATTTTTAAAAAAATAAAATAAGCAAATGACATGGCCAAATTGAGAGGCAGTCTTACTGCTGGGGCATATGAGAAGGGCTGAGGAGATATTGCAAGAGGAAACTCAGAACAGCAAGCTTTACATGCTCATTAGAAAAACTCTTTCTTATTTTCCTCTAAAAATGCATACTCTTTTCAAATGTCCCAGAAATGTTCAACCATCAAACGTAAATTAATGTAGTTGATCAAAATGAGTCAGTATCAACCTTGTGTGCAGAGCAGGCAGGTAAAGTAATGATGAGATGGGGATCACTTGCAAATACTTTTACCTTTCTTGCTCCACTGTGATCTTCAAGTCACGGGGCTTGGCATGGCAAGTTATTCATAGACTTTGGTTTGTTTGTTTTCATCTTTTTTTTACTCTTTATTATGGAAAGTTTCAAACATACATGGAAGTAGAGAAAATAGTATCATGAATCTGATGTATTTGTCACCCAGCCTCAACAATAATCATAAGTGGCCGATCTTGCTTTATGCATATATACACTCACAACTACCCCTCCTCTACCCACATTATTTTGAAAGAAATCCCAGACAACATAATTATTTCATTTTGAAATATTTAGTGTATATGTAATAGGTAAGGATTCTTGTTTAAAAAAATACAATCACAGTATCGTTATCACATCTAAAACAAACTTCTCTGATTTGTTTTTTAACTTTTTTTGTTGCATTGATCAGGGAAAATTTGAACAGAGGATTTACTGCCTGGGTCAAATAATTATGCCTTTTTTTGTTGAAGTTCTCGATATATTTGATCACAAATAAACATGATACATTCTATACTCAAACATGACGCAAGTTCATGACAGTTTCTTTGTTCAATATCTACTTCTTTTACTTTATCTTCTTCTCATACCAGTATATCTCTTACTTATATCAACATTTCTCCATCAAATGGTTTTGCCTGATGGAACAGGTAACTAAGTAAGCTCTTTTCTATTATTGCATAAAAGTCTTCACTGCAGTTTGTCATTATCTAGGCACAAATGATGGAGGAAGCATCAAAAGAAGATGGAAGGAATACACAGAGTTACTGTACCAAAAAGAATTGGTCGACGAGGCAGCATATGATCAAGAATAGATGGTACTGAAAGAAGAAGTCCAAGCTGCACTGATGGGACTGACGAAAAATAAGGCTCCAGGAATTGACAGAATACCAACTGAGATGCTTCAACAAACAGATGCAAGCTGAAGCGCTCACTCGTCTACACCAAGAAATTTGGAAGACAGCTACCTGGTCAATTGAATGGAAGACATCCATATTTGTGCCCATTCCAAAGAAAGACTATCCAACAGAATGCATAAATTATTGAACAATATCATTACTATCCCATGCAAGTAAAATTTTGCTGAAGATAATCCGAAAACGGTTGCAGCAACACATCAACAGGGAACTACCAGAAATTCAAGCCAGATTCAGAAGAGGACGTGGACCAGGGATATCACTGCTGATGTCAGATGGATCCGGGCTGAAAGCAGACAATACCAGAAAGATGTTTTACCTGTGTTTTTTGACTATGCAAAGGCATTTGACTGTGTGGACCATAACAAATTATGGATAACATAGCAAAGAATGGGAATTCCAGAACACTTCCTTGTGCTCATGAGGAACCTGTACACAGACAAAGAAGCAGTTGATTGACCAGAACAAGGGGACACTGTGTGGTTTAAATCCGTGAAACTGGACCATATGAAGAAGAACTGGGCATCAGTATTCAAGGAATACTCATTACCAGCTTGCATTATGCAGATGACACAACCTTGCTTGCTGAAAGTTAAGAGGACTTGCAGAACTTACTGATGAATGTCAAAGACCGCAGCCTTTAGTATGGATTACACCTCAACATAAAGAAAACAAAAATCCTCACAACTGGACCAGTAAGTGACATCATGATAAATGGAGAATAGCTTGAAGTTATAAAGAGTTTCATTTGACTTGGATCCACAATCCACACCCATGGAAACAGCAGTCAAGAAATCAAAAGACGCATTGCATTGAGCAAATCTGCTGCAAAAGACTTCTTTAAAGTGTTAAAAGCAAAGATGTCACCTTGAAGACTAAGGTGCACCTGACCCAAGTCATGGTATTTTCAGTCACCTCATATGCATGCAAAAGCTGGACGATGAATAAGGAAGACTGAAGAACTGACGCCTTTGAATTGTGGTGTTGGTGAAGAATATTGATGCCAAAAGAATGAACAAATCTGTCCCGGAAGAAGTACGACCAGAAGCAAGGATGGTGAGACTACGTCCCACATACTTTGGACATGTTATCAGAAGGAACCAGTCCCTGGAGATGGATATCATGCTTGGTAAAGAAGAGGTTAGGAGAAAAAGAGGAAAACCCTCAAGAAGATGGATTGACAGAGTGGCTGCAATAATGGGCTCAAGCATAACAACAATTGTGGGGATGGCACAGGACTGGTCCATATCTCATTCTGTTATACATAGCGTCACTATGAGTTGGAACCGACTCGACGGCACCTAACAATAAACAACAACATTAAAATAATAATTCTAAGCTCTGTACATATATGACTTAGAGAAATATTTTAACTGCAGTATTAACTGATTGGTAAATTATCTCTATCAGTATCCTTATCTCGGTTGCAGTAATAAAATATGAAAATGCATATCTAACCATTCAAAGGAATACCTTTTCTGTTTTGGGCTTCTGAGACAGAAAAGAGTATAAAGTAATGGTGAGGATTTGGATAAATGGATGATTGTTAAGCATGCAAATTTACATGTACTTTTGGAAGGTAGTTTCATAGCATGTATCAAAATATTTAAATTCTGCATAGTCTTTGAGCAAATGATATCATTCATCAGAATTTATTCTAATGGCATCATCAGAGAAGTCTTCAAAGAAGTATGTATTGTGTATTTATAATAAATAAAAGTTAGAAACAAGCTCTGTAGAGGATTGATCAAGCAAATTAAGAAACATCTGTAAGATTAATACTACTTAACACCAAAAATTTACACTATAAAAACATTTTGACCAACATTTTTTATATTACATTGTTAAGAAAGTAAAGCTTCACAACAATGTATAAATTATTATCTTTTTTTGTACAAAGAAATATATATATATTCCCTATGTCATTATCATGTGTGTACAAAGATAGCACACACAATAGCAATGCAGAGTTCCCTGTTTCCTCCCCTCACTCACATTCAGGTAGCATTTTGGCTGTCTAGCACTTGCCTTTCAGATGTTTCTCAACATCCCCAAAGGGGAGTCTCATATGTGCTCACAAATGAAGTTCTGTCTTTCTGAGCGGCACTCTTGCTCTGTTATCTCCCATGGGGCACTATATATTCCCAAAATATACCACTGCCATGACCCATCACAGCTGAAGAACTTGAGTCTTTGCAATGTGGCAGGACCCTTCCTCCCCTTCTAGATAACGTATGATAATTAGACTCAGAACAAACTCTAACATAACATGCATGATGATGACATGATTCCAGACCAAAATAAAAATAATAGACCCAACCAATGATGGAAAACCATCCACATACTGGCAATATTTTGGTCTCCAGAGGGTTAGGAATACAGTTTAGCTACAGCCCCTTACAGAAGTCACCACGTAGAAGATAGTGCCCTGGAGTTGGGCATTGTTGGAAATGCTGGTGTCAAAACTTGAGAGCAGACTCTGATGAAGAGAAAGAAGAATACTTAAAGGGAAAAGAAAAGAGCAAGATAGAGGTTTAGGCTAACAACTACCTAAAGAAGACCTGGTAGGCACAAAGGTTAAATGTGCAGCTGCTAACTGAAAGCACCCACCAGGTGCTCCACAGGAGAAAGAACTGGCAATCTGCTTCCACAAAGATTGTTGTTGTTGTTAGCTGCCATCGAGTCAGTTCCAACTCATAGCAACCCTATGTACAATAGAACAAAACACTGCCCGGTCTTGTGTCATCCTCATAATTGTTGCTATGTTTGAGTATATCGTTGCAGTAACTGTGTCAATCCATCTCGTTGAGGGTCTTCCTCTTTTTCACAGACCCTCTACTTTACCAAACACGATATCCTTCTCCAGAGACTAGCCCCTCCTGATAACATGTCCGAAGTACGTAAGACAAAGTCTCACCATCCTCCCTTGTAAGGACCATTCTGGTTGTACTTCTTCCAAGACAGATTTGTTCATTCTTCTGGAAGTCCATTGTATATTCAATATTCTTCACCAACACCATAATTCAAATCCATCAATTCTTCAGTCTTCCTTACTCATGTCCTGCTTTCACGTGCGTATGAGGAGTGCTGTAATCCCATAAAAAACTCAATGGGGCAGTTTTACTTTGTCACATGGGATCACCATGAGTCAAAATTCGACAGCACCTACAACAACAACATCCTCATGAATGCCTCCTATTTATACCTGAACTCCTTTTACTATAGATAGATAGATAACTGTATATATTATACATACATATAATACTTCATTTTTGATGTATAACTATATACATTTATTTTAATGTTTACAAACATATTCTGAAATAGGCATTATTATCCCGATGTAAAGAAACACCTTGTAGCTAAATAACAAAGTGGTTCAAAAAATAATAAGTATCACCCATAAGTACAGTGCTCCTTTAAAAAAATCACCTATATGAGACCAAATGGTCAACAGTTACTGTAAAACACAGATAAGATTGTAAGGGGGCAAGGAAACTAAATTAATGGAAACAGACCAGAACGGAAATAATGAGAATGTTCATGCATTGTGAAGAACGTGGGAACCAATGTCACTGAACAACTTATGTAGAAATTGTTGAGTGGGAACCTAAACTGCTGTGTAAACCTTCACCAAAAACATAATAAAATATTATTTTAAAAAAAGAAGGAAGAAACACATACTTACAAGCTAACTAACTTCTCTAAATCAGGCACCTTGTAAAGAACAGAGTTTTAACACTGTGGAAGTTTGACAAGTTTCAATCGCTAAAGAAGACTCACAGGATCCAAAATGACATTGCTCACAAATCTACAGTTTACTACAAGAAAAGGATACAACACAGCAACAGCATTAAAGTAACAATATGCATCACGACAAAAAGATGTCTCACAACAAGGGGTCCATAGAGGCTGTGATGGTTAATGTTGTGTGTCAACTTGGCTGGCCCATGATTCTCAGTGTTTTGGCAGTTATGATGTAGTCTGGAAGCTATGTAATGATGTAATCACCTCCATGGTGAGATCTGCTATGAGCAGCCCATCCGTTGAAAGGGAGTTTCCTTGGGTATGTGATCTGCATCCAATATATGTGGACTTTCTGGCAAATCTCGCTGGCTTTTGCTTGCTCTGTATCCTGCAGCTGGGTCCTGTTCATCTGACCCTCTGGTTCTTGGGACTTGAGCTAGAAGATTACCTGCCAATCTTGAGTTCACCAGCCCCTGCAGCTACATGAGTCAGGAGAAGCCTCCAGCCTGATCCATGGACTTGGGACCTTCCAGGCTCTACAACCATGTGAGCCATTTCCTTGATATAAATCTCTCTCTCTCTCTGTATTTTTGTATCTATGCATATATACATATACATATGTATGAGACTTCAGCCTAAGACAGAGGTCAAGTACAAGTTCCTATTGCCTTCTTTCTGTAAGGGCCATGACAGGTTGCACTTTCTCTCTGGGAATCATCAACATGTGCAGAGAACCTCTTGGAATCAAGGAGGTGAATGTAGAGTGTCAGTTGTTTTTCTTTGTTACTTTTTATTACTATTAGTTTTCTGGTCAGGTAGGCATATTCCTGTTACATAAACAGTCTCAACAACAGAACCCCCTGAGTATAAGTCATCAATCTCCTGTTATGAACAAACAATACAGAGAAGCTGATACAAAACTCTTCAATTTATGATTACAAAGAAACATTATTAACCAGTATTTTTCATGCCTTTATCAAGTGCAGTGCTATGAAGATACATTTCTTATTCTATTAGGACAGCAGAAAGTACAGGGCTGCTGAAATTAACCCACAGCAAACTAAGACCAACAGGCAGTCGTCTGAACAGAACAGGATAGTGCATGGTTGAAAATCAGTAAAGGTGCGCATCAGGGTTATAGCCTTTCAACATACTTACTCGATCTGTATGCTGAGTGTCTTAGGCTGGGTTCTCTACAGAAGCAAAACCAGTAAAGTGCATAAATATACATACAGAGAGAGATTTATATCAAGGAAACAGCTCGTGTGATTGTAAAGGCTAGAACGTCCCAAGTCTGTGGATCAGGGTAGAGGCCTCTCCCAAGTCACACAGCTGCAGAAGCTGGCGAGCCCAAGATTGGCAGGTACAAGAGCAGGGCTCCCACTCACAGGCTGTGACGGTTGATGAACTCCAAGATCAGCAGGCAAGACCACAAAGTTTCTCCTGATTCATGTAGCTGCAGGGGCTAGCAAACCCAAGATCGGCAGGTCAGAGAGCAAGGCTCTGCTAACAAGCTGTGAAGATGGACAAATCCCAAGTTGGGCAGATAAGCTGACAGCTCAAGTCCCAAGAACTGGAGATGAGATGACAGGAGACAGCCGCAGGATCCAGAGTGAGCAAAAAGCCAGAACGTCTGCTTATATTCAGATGCAGGCCACACCCCCAAGGAGACTCCCTTTCATCTGATTGGCTATTCACAGTATATTCAATCATGGGAGTGATCACGTGAAAACACTAAGAATCATGGCCCAGCCAAGTTGACACACAATCTCAACCATCACTCTGAGCAAATAATCTGAGAAGGTGGACTATCTGAAGAAGTCACAGCATCAGGATTGGTGGAAGACTCATTAACAACCTGTGATATACAGATGATACAACATTGCTTGCAGAAAGCGAAAAGGACTTGAAGCACTTACTGATAAAGATCAAAGATTACAGCCTTCAGTATGGATTACACTTCAATATAAAGAAAAAAAAGAGTTCTCACAACTGGACCAATAAGCAACATCATGATAAATGGAGAAAATATTGAAGTTGTCGAGAATTTCATTTTATTTGGATCCACAATCAACACCCATAGAAGCAGCAGCCAAGAAATCAAACGATGTATTGCATTGGGAAAATCTGCTTCAGAAGACCTCTTTAAACTGTTAAAAAGCAAAAATGTCATTTTGAGGTCTAAAGCGCACCTGACCCAAACCATGGTATTTTCAATAGCCTCATATGCATGCAAAAGCTGGACAATAAACAAAGAAGACTGAAGAAGAATTGATGTATTTGAATTATGGTGTTGTCGAAGAATATTGAATATACCATGGACGGCCAGAAGAATGAACGAATCTGTCTTGGAAGAAAAGTACAGCCACAGCACACCTTTAAAGGGAGAATGATGAGTACTTTGGACATGGTATCAGGAGGAACCAGTTCCTGGAGAAGGACATCATGCTTGGTAAAGTACAGGGTCAGCAAAAAAGAGGAAGACCCTCAATGAGATGGAATGTCACAGTGGCTGCAACAATAGCCTCAAACAGCAATAATTGTGAGGATGATGCAGGACCAGGCAGTGTTTTGTTTTGTTGTACATAGGGTCTCCGTGAGTCAGAACTGACTTGATGGAACCTAATAATACAAACAAACTAAATTAACCCATTTTAAGCTCATGCCATTTGCCTCCTAAAGTGAATTCCTTTAGAAATAAACTTAGGGTTAAAGTATCATTTCCAGGAAATCTCTGCTAACTTACAAATCTGTAAATCAGGAGTAGAAATATATTAAACCACTGCCAACTATAGAGACTTTAGCAAAACTTGTTTCCAGATGGGCAAACAACAAAAAAGATCCTGAAGTAGTGGGATATGAGATTGGATGAGAATTTGGGGAAAGTAGTGGACATGGTGAAAGGCAGCTATGATGTATGTCTTCCAACACTTACTTTGAATATTTTCTCTGAAACCAACTGCTAATGCAGTACTTCTTCTTCTGACACTAACCACCCAAAGTTAGGTCAGATCTCACATGTTAAATGGCACAGTCCTCCAGACTGCCAAGTCAACCCAAGACTTAAGATATCAGCACAAGTTCAGGAGGTCCCCAAAACACCTGCACTCTGACCTGCTGGCTACAAATTTGGGGGTTCCTATAACCTTCTCAGGACACCAGCCAAAATCTCAAGTATCCCCAAGATGCCCTCACTTCTGGCCACTGGTTACTAATTCAGAAGTTCTCACATCTCCCACTCCTCAGATTCAATAATTCTCTAGAATGACTCACAGAGCTCAGAAATGTGCTACACTGACAATTACAGTCTTATACCAAAAAGGATACTAAAGAAGAGACACATAGGGTAAAGTCTGGGAGGGTCACCAGCATTTGTTAGGTGCTGTTGAGTCAGTTCCAACTCGCAGCAACCCTATGTACAACGGAACAAAACACTGCCTGCTCCTGCACCATTCTTACAATTGTTTCTACGCTTGAGCCCTCTGTTGCAGCCACTGTGTCAATCCATCTCGTTGAGGGTCTTGCTCTTTTTCGCTGACCCTCTACTTCACCAAGCATGATGTCCTTTTCCAGGGACTGGTCTTTCCTGATAACATGTCCAAAGTATGTGAAATGAAGTCTCACCATCTTCTCTTCTAAGGAGCATTCTGGCTGTACTTCTTCCAAGACAGATTTGTTCTTTATTCTGGCAGTCCATGGTATGTTCAATATTCTTCACCAACACCATAATTCAAAGGCATCAATTCTTTTTCACTCTTCTTTATTCATTGTCCAGCTTTCACATGCATATGAGATGATTGAAAATACCACAGCTTGGGTCAGGAACACCTCAGTCCTCAAGGTGACATCTTCGCTTTTTACACCTTAAAGAGGTCTTTTGCAGCAGATTTGCCCAATGCAATATGTCATTTGTTTTTCTTGACTGCTGCTTCCATGAGCATTGCTTGAGGATCCAAGTAAAATGAAATCCTTGACATCGTCAACATTTTCTCCATTTATCATGACGTTGCTTATTGGTCCACTTGTGAGGACTTTTTTTTTTTTTTCTTTATGTTCAGGTACAATCCATACTGAAGCTGTAGTCTTTGATCTTCATCAGTAAGTGCTTCAAGTCCATTTCACTTTCTGCAAGCAAGGTTGTGTCATCTGTATATGGCAGGTTGTTAGCGAGTGTTCCTCCAATCCTGAAGCTGTGACTTCTTCAAATAGTCCAACTTATTGGATTATTTGCTCAGCATACAGATTGAATAAATGTAATGAAAGGATACAACTCTGACGCATACCTTCCCTGATTTTCAACCATGCAGTATCCTCTTGTTCTTTTCAAAGAACTTTCTCTTGGTCTAAGTACAAGTTCTGCATGAGCACAACTAAGTGTTCTGGAATTCCCATTCTTTGCAAAGTTATTCATAATTTATTAGGACCCACACAGTCTAATGCTTTTGCATAGTCAATAAAACACAGGTAAACATCTTTCTGGTATTTTCTGCTTTCATCCAAGAGCCATCTGACATCTTGTTGCAACATCTGAATTGGTACTCCATCAATTCCTGGAGCCTTTCCATCAATGCCTTCAGTGCAGCTTGGATTTTTTCCTTCAGTACCATTGGTTCTTGATCATATGCTACCTCCTGAAATGGCTGAATGTCAACCAATTATTTTTAGCACAGTGACTCTGTATATTCCTTCCAACTTCTTTTTGATGCTTCCTGTGTCGTTCAATTTTTTGCCCATAGAATCCTTCAATATCGCAACTCGAGGCTTGAATTTTTCTTCAGTTCTTTCAGCTTGAGAAATGTCAAGCATGTTCTTCCCTTTTGGTTTTCTAACTCCAGGTCTTTGTACACATCATTATAATACTTTACTTTGTCTTCCTGCACTACCCTTTGAAATCTTCTGTTAAGCTCTTTTACTTTATCATGTCTTCCTTTTGCTTTAGTTATTCTACATTCAAAAGCAAGTTTCAGGGTCTCTTCTGACATCCACTTTGGTCTTTTTTCCTGTCTTTTTAATAACCTTTTGATTTTGTTCTTGTATGATGTCCTTGATGTCATCCCACAACTCATGTGGTCTTTGGTCACTAGTGCTCCATGCATCAAAACTATTCTTGAGATGGTCTCTAAATTCAGGTGGGACACACTCAAGATCATACTTTGGCTCTTGTGGACTTGTTTTAATTTTCTTCAGCTTCAAGTTGAACTTGCATATGAGCAATTGATGGTCTGTTCTGCAGTCCACCCATGGCCTTGTTCTGACTGATGATATTGAGCTTCTCCATCATGTCTTTCCACAAATGTAGTTGATTTGATTTCTGTGTATTCTATCCAGAAAGGTCCACGTGTTTTGTTGCCATTTATGTTGTTGAGAAAAGGTATTTGCAATGAATAAGTCATTGATCTTGCAAAAGTCTATCATATCATCTCCAGCATCGTTTTTATCACAGAGGCCATATTTTCCAACTACCGATCCTTCTTCTTTGTTTCCAACTTTTGCTTTCCATTCAGTAATTGTCAATGCTTCTCAATTGCATATTTGATCAGTTTTAGACTGCAGAGTTTGGTAAAAATCTTCAATTTCTTCATTTTTGGCATTAGTGGTTGGTACACAAATTTGAATAATAGTCATAGTAACTGGTTTTCCTTGTAGGTGTATGGATATTAGCCTATCACTGACAGCACTGTATTTCAAGGTAGATCTTGAAATGTTCTTTTTGACAATTAATGTCACATTGTTCTCCTTTAAATTGTCATTCCTTGCATAGTAGGCCATATGATTTTTTTATTCAAAATAGCCAATACCTGCCCATTTCAGCTCATCAATGTCTAGGATATCGATTTTTAAGTGTTCCATTTCATTTTTGACAACTTCCAATTTTCCTAGATTCATATTTTGCACATTCCATGTTCTGATTATTAACAGATGTTTGTAACTGTTTCTTCTCATTTTGAGTCATGCCACACCAGCAAATAAAGGTCTTTAAAGATTTACTCCATCCACATCACTAAAGTCAACTCTACTTCAAGGAGGCAGCTCTTCCCTAGTCGTATTTTGAGTGTCTTACAACCTGAAGAGCTCATCTTCCAGCACTATATCAGACAATGTTCTACAGCTATCCATAAGATTTTTCACTGACCAATTTTTTCAAAAGTAGATTTCCAGGTCTTCTTCTCAGTCTGTCTTATTCTGGAAGCTCCACTGAAACCTGTCCACCATGGGTGACCCTGCTGGTATTTGAAATACTGGCGACATAGCCTCCAGCATCATAGCAACACAAGCCACTACAGTACAACAAACTAACAGATGAGTGGTGTATTTATATATACACATATGTAATTAATTACATGCATAAGTACATGTGTTTTATGTCAGACCCTACAACATTCACCACTCAGGCCACCCATAACTATGCCAATATTCTGATGAACGAATTCACCTAGTCCACTGGGAATTTAGAGAAATTTCCACTTTTGTCAAGCACTTCTGTAAATATTAGAAAGACAAACAAATATATGTGGTTCCTTTTTGCTTGCTATTATAACATTTATTTGTAATTTTTTCTCAAAATTAACATGACTTTAATGTTTCTGTTATTATTAAAGTAATATACACTTATTGCTAAACATATATACACACACACAAATCAAAACACTTTAGAAGGTAAGTCATTCCAGTTTAAAAATCAAAAAAAACAAACAAAAAAATCCAAACCCGTTGCCGTCGAGTCTATTTTGACTCATAGTTTAGGGGGGCCAAATTGACTCATCAAATTCGTTTTTCCAAAAACCCCTCCAAAGTCAGAGAAAAGGGAAATTTTTAAAGAAGTAAACCCATAATGACAAGGTGAAAAAGAGAGGACAGCAATAAAACACTGGTTACTGAAAAGGAGATGTGTGTGATGACTGGTGTCAGAGGTGGAAGAAAGCTGAATCCAAACCAGTAGAGGAAAAATTGACACTACAGACTCTTTATAGCCTCAGAATCTGGCAGCATTTACTACTTCCGGAACTTGGGAAGAATTAGCCCAGAGAGTTGGGGTGGGGGTAGGGGGCAGGGCATAACAAAAAGGATTGGGGGAAATTGTGAGACAGTAAGAACAGTAAGTAGATCCTCTAAGTCATATTACTGGAAAACTTCCCTTTGCCTCATCTCAGCTGAAACCTGTGGATTTAATCTCTGGCTGGAGGGACGTCATACACAGTTGAAAGCATAGGCACCCATCTGTAGTTTCAGACTGGGTGTCTACATTCATTTCAATTTCTGAAGGCAAAGACTGAAACTTTGATTCCAGAAACTCAGCAACCAGACTGTAACCTTCCAAGCAGGAGATTGGATAACTCTTCTCTAGAGAATCTGACTAGTCCAAGAGGAAAAACCTAGAGATACTTTCGTTAGGGATTTCCCCGACAAATGATCACACAAATTATCCTACAGTTAAAAGCCACATACATGGGCTCACAACTTTCAACCAGCATTTTGGAGATCTACTCTTAATCATTAGCAGATAGTCAAGGATGACCAGACATCAGAGGAAAAGCTCTAACCTGGAAGGTGGCAACCAAACAAACTCAGGTTAGAACAACTGAAGATATAGCCACTGTAACAAAAGAAAATCTTAAATAATTATTTACAGTAGCATACTCAGAGATGAAAGATATTGCAGCACAAACTATAAAAAGAAGCATCTAGAATACAAAAAAAAAACTCATGAAAATTAAAAAAAAAGATGGCTAAAATGAAAAACCCATTAGAAGCATTTGTAGATCAAGAAAAGGAAACAGTCCCGGAAAGTAGAACAAAAGACCAAGAGATGGAAAATAGCTATGAAAAGATAAGAGAATTAGCAAGAATAGTTCCTGAGGTGCCACATCCAAATAATAGATCTTCCAAAATGAGAGAACAGAGAAAATAGAGGGGGAAGATAAACTCAAACCTGTTGCTGTCGAGTCGATTCAACTCATAGCAACCCTATAGGACAGAATACAACTCCCCCATAGGGTTTCCAAGGAGCGGATGGTGGATTTGAACTGCCGACCTTTTTGTCAGCAGCCTGAGCTCTTAATCACTACGCCACCAGGGCTCAAGGGGGAAGATATTACACATAAAATCATGCAAGAAACTTTCCTAGAACTGAAAGCCCCAATTTGTCAGATTAAAACAGCCCACTGAGTACCCAGCATAATGGATCAAAAGAGACCTATACCATACTTTATTGGCAGAGGAGAAATGCCTTCAAAATTCTGAAGGATAATGATTTCCAAAATAGAATTTTATACAAGCCAAATTATCCATCAAGTATGGAGGTAAGACAGAGACATTTTTAGACCTGAAAGGTCTTAAAAAGCGTGTATCCCTCACAGCTTGTCTCAATAAGCTACTGGAGGTTGTATGCTAACAAAACAAGAAAGAAAAAGCAAGCAAACAAACAAAAAATATGAGCATTGAGAAACAGGAGACCCAACCCAGGAGAGAGGCTAAGAGGCAAAAGGAATCCTCAGGACAAAGAAGAGAGACCCCAGGGTGGCAGCTATGCACAGGCATAGAAGGTACCAGTCCAAGCTAGAGTAGTGTGACTCGATATTCAAGGTTTCTGATCATATAGTCCCATTACCCAGAGGACAGAATGCCTGGATGAGAATAGCCAGATTCTTATCTGTACACCTTGTTTGCCTTTACTATGTGCTGATAAAGCTCCTACTCTCCTCTAGATAATCTGTACCCTGAAGCAGATAAATTCACTTGTCTCAGCCCTGCAGAACTGTTCTGCTCTTACATAAACCTGACACCAGGAAGTAGGCCATAGCGACCTTAAAAGAAGAAAACAGAAAGCAGTTTACTCTCTGACTACAGTTCTTTTAGGTATTCAGTACCAGCCCAATACAGTTCTATCGGGTAATCAGATGCCCTGATTGGAGTGTGAGCCCCATTCTCCCAGGACTCAATCATAACCTTGTAGACTGACTTTTCCCAGCAAGGGCTCTTGAAAACTATAAAGATGCCTAAATACAATGAATCAGACACTGTTCAGTTTATTTTCTCCTGGGAGTCTTCATCTAAAAGTAATAGATTTGTGCTTTCTACTTTGTTTTTCCAGACCAAGCAATACATTGTTTAGGGAAAATACATAGAAAATAAATCATTTTTTTTAAACAAGGGAATGAGTCAGGCAAAAGACAGACAGTAGTTACCTGCAAAGGAGGAGGAAGGAAGAGAGCAATATTCATATCTTTTTGTTTGTATGTTTGCATTTGGAGAATACAATGTGGGCTTTGAAGGTACTGGTAACCTGGGTGGGTACGTAAGTCCATTTGTAATTTATATAGAACAGTGTTTCTGTGTGTGTGTGTATATGTGACATTTCCAATTCTTTTGTTGTAGGGTCTTTTGTTATTTTTTTCCTTTAACAACATACTGTGGACATTTTTCCAGGTCAAAGCGTATCCACATCTATTAATGCATTGTAGGAATGTTACATAAGCTATGTAACTCTTCTCAGTGGGCAACTCTCTGTCTTGAGCTTTCCCTCCTCCTGAAATGGAAACAAGTATATCTGTCCCTTTTCCTCTCCTCGGAGATGCAGTAACAACCCAAACGACATGACTATAAAGCACTGAAGGCTCGCTGGAAGGCAAGCACTTTGAGGTGGCTGTTCTACTCACTGAGAGATGACTGTTAGTTTCATTTTTGTTTTTTTTAATTGTGACTTTATATCTGTACATTTCAGTATTACAGTTGTTGTTGTTTTTTTGATGGGGGTGTAAAAGTGCTGAGGTTGTATACTTCCAATAATAAATACTGTAATTAATCTTCTCGGAAGAAAATAAAAATCTGCTATTATGTTCATTTTTTAATTATTGTTTTTGGTATCCAAACAATAAGAAATGTATGAATAAGAAAGTTCGGTATCGCCCCCATCACCATTGCAACCACTGTTTCTTTATGTTCCCACTATTCCCTGACTCGCAAGATAATTAGAGTAATAGTTCGCTATATAGCCTTCCACACGTTTCTCTAGGAAATCTGCTCTTTTAAAGAAGAGAAACTACTCGCAGCATGTATTATTCTACATAGCCTCTCTGGAGGCTTCTTAGCATCAGAGATAACAAGAAACAATGTCAGCTGACATTGCTGCAGAAACAAAAGGGACTGTGTAATATCTTGTTCTTAGAAGTGCCTATGATTCTTTTCATTTCCCATTATATATCAATCTACCCAAATCACCATGCAGTTGTGCAGTTTTCTGTTAACAGATCCACTGGGTCCAATTCCTTTGACAGACGCCATTTGAATTCATTCAGGAAATCTTTTGCAGGCAAATCCCTTGGACCAACTCAGACTACAGAATCCTGGGAAGCAAGTCTTTTCCGAGCCTATACAGAAGAGGTGGCGACCACCATCAACTCCCATGCCTCTGCTGGCTTCAAATCAAACAGGCTCTTCAGAAACACAGATACCTTTAACTGACAATCAGGGCCTACGACAAAGCACGGCATTCACAGAGAGGCATCAATCTGCACTTTTTTTCCAAAGAAGCACAATGTACTTCTTGAGTGCTTGTTGAACAGGGACTGAGAAAGCACTTGGAACCCAGAATCATGTCCACAACTCCAGTTCAAATCTCTTCCCACTCCATGCCCTCTCTTGTTCCCATCACTTCCTCCCCCACCCTTCATGTAGTTTAATAAAAGAGGTTAATGGTTCACAAGACAAATCAAGAATCAAGAACAGTTAGCCCTAAAAATATTGCCAAGAAACAAGAGAATAAAGCTGGGTCCAAGATTCCCAAACGTAAATCAGGATCACATATACAGTGATCAGAATGAATTCAGATATGCTTCTTCTCTACAGATCAAGTGGCTGCAAATAGCACAGACCGAGATGAGTCAGGGCCAGACTTCGTAAGGTTATTTCCTAAAATCTTAACTTTTCAGTGTTTGAAAGCTTTCCATAGTAGCTGCAGTGCAGGGAATTACTTAATATGGCCCTTCTAGCCATAGTCTTTGTGACTCCACACAATGATTGAGTGGGACTATGCAAATAAGGTGCTTGTGGCCCACCAAGGGGATTGGGCAGCTTGTAACCTGGTACTTCCCTAATAAACCCCTAATAATGAGTATTGTCTGTGAGTTCTGTGTGGCCATTGCAATGAATTATCGAACCCAGTACAGGAATAGAGAGTGCTGTGGGAGGGACGGATGGTGCAGGAATTGGTAAAAAGGTTGGAGAGAGGAGGTATGTCTGACCTCCAGCCTTGGGCTGCTGATGCTGATAATGATTCTCTTTCCTTCCCTTGTGAAGTTAGATGAGAAGGTCTGTTGCTGCCACCACACCATTTCTACATGAGCAGAGACAGTCACAAGGCATCGCTATTTTGGAATTTGGTGAGCAGAAAACTAAATGTTTTTAACCAAGAAAATAAAATTTCACAATTTTTTTTTCTAAAACTAAATACAATTAGCCATTTTATAAAGACTAAATCATTTAAACTTGAAAATTGGAAATGCAAAGTCATATATCAGTCTCTATTCATTTGTCAGTGTTTCATACTGTGCCATTTTATTTTCTATTATGCCATAATTGGATTGTGTTTTCCTTGTATTTTATCATGATTCTACAAATAGATTAATTATTTGTATTGCTGCTTGTCTTAGGCTAGGTTCTCTAGAGAAGCAAAACCAGAGAAACATACAAATATATATAGAGAGAAATTTATATCAAGGAAATAGCAGTTGTACAGGCTGGAAAGTCCTAAGTCCATGGGTCAGGCTGGAGGCTTCCCCTGACTCATGTAGCTGCAGGGGCTGGCAAACCCAAGATCGGCAGATAAGTTGCTAGCTCACATTCTAAGAACTGCAGGTCAGATGAGCAGGAGCCAGCTGCAGTATCCAGAACAAGCAAAAGCCAGAGAGCTTTGTTAGAAAGTCCACCTGTATTGAACACAGGCCATACCCCCAAAGAAATTCCTTTCAACTGATTGGCTACTTATAACAGATCTCATCATGGAGGTGATTACATTATATCAGACCTCATTCTGGAGGTGATTACATCATTACATAGCTACCAAACTACATCATAACTGCCAAACTACTGATAGTCACGGCCCAGCCAAGTTCACACACAACCTTAGCCATCGCAGTGCCTTAGATTTATTGAATGTTGTCACAGTAATATCCTCTGGTACCATGTGAAATATGAAGCTATTAACAAATATTCAAATGAGAAACAAGTTTAAATTCCTTCCTTTTCTGTAGAAGTTTCTCTATTTCAGGGTTTATTTCCCTTGATCAATAGGACACAACTTTTGCCACCATGCAGTGAAAGCAGTTGGTTAATCTTGTTTTCAAATTGAACATTTTAAGTTCACATTTCATTCATTTGACAAGTATTTCTATACTAGGTCTTCTGTAGATTAAAAAAAATACAAAACACTTCTCAGAACCATTATTATCAGATATATTTTAATTACATTCCAATCCCCTGAAGGTAAATGAAGGAAACGTCTGTCTTCTATAACTTCGAGCTCTCTGAGGGCAGGAACCATGTCTTAGTCACATTGCCAAGGCCTACTACAGTTCCTGGTTCATATTAAACAGTTAATAATTGTGGAATAATTTTAAAAAATTAAATATAGGAATGAACGGGTATTAAAGATACCCCAAAAACAATGTAACCTTTTAAATCTTCAAGTCAGAACTGAATAGATTTCTGATAGAATGTGAGGATTCAAGTCAATGTAACATTTTGCAGATCCCTAATGCATTTATTCATTTATTTATTCATCCATCCTTTTGTTACAAAAAGAATAAATGTTTTCTCCAACCAAACAGACTATAGCTACCATTGCTTTTTATGTAGCATAGAATAAGTTATACCCATAGGAAAATTATCTCTATATTTTTCTTTGGCAGTGTCTGAAACAGTGAATTTAGAAAAGATTAGTGACCTATCTCAGTTCCAGAAAAACTAATAAAGTGAAAGTCGGCCCCTGCATGCCTCTGAGGATTCTCAGGGCGAGGAAGAATAGAAAGCTCCCCAATGTATCTGGAGGAACAACCCAATTTCGTTAGAATCTCAAAGCCACTTTGGTTGGTATACATGATAAACATTTAGTCAGTCTAGAGGTAATACAGGTAAATAAATAAGTGAAATGGTATAATTATGCACAGAGCATTTAGGAGCATGTACTACCACTCATCTATATGTTTGTCATACTGTGGTGGCTTGCATGTTGCTGTGATGCTGTAAGCTATGCCACTGGTATATCCAATACCAGCCAGGTCACCCATGATGGACAGGTTTCAGTGGAACTTCCAGACTAAGACAGGCTAGGGAGAAGGACCTGACAATCCACTTCTAAAAAAATTGGCCAGGGAAAACCTTACGGATAGCAGCAGAATATTGTCTGATATAGTGCCAGAAGATGAGCCCCTTAGGTTGGAAGGCACTCAAAATACAACTGGGGAAGAGCTGACTCCTCAAAGGAGGAGGAGGAGGAGGAGGAGGAGGAGGAGGAGGAGGAGGAGGAGGAGGAGGAGGAGGAGGAGGAGGAGGAGGACATGGATGGGGTAAAGCTTTTGGGACCAAGTCTAACTAAATTAGCCTCAGCTTCATCAGCTTCAAAAAAAAAAGCATGGTGGTGACTCTTACGTTGTTTGTTGGTGTTTTTGTTGTTGCGTGTGTTTGTGTTTAGCAATAGTCCCGTCATCACCTATCCCAAACTTTATTTCAGGGAAGACACATTGCATGATTAGAAAGCACTGTACACTATTTGATATGAAAATATACATGGTAACTTTGCTTAGCTTTTTCTAGTATTAGTAGATAGTAATTGATTTTTATAAATGCCCAAAATGGCCATTTGAAATAATGATTCAATATTTACATTGTCTAAAAGTAAGAACAAATTTATTTTTTGTAATAACTGTTAAATCACTTATTTGGTTTATGTACAAATCCAGACACTAAGTTATATCACAGGCCCTATAATAAGGTGATCCGCACACCATTGCTACAGGTGTTGCTTGCTAACACATGAAGATATTTTATAGTATGTTAAATAAAACCACCAACAAAAAGCCAAATGGTGAACATTACAAAACGTTTGTTTTATTTAGTGTATAAAGTTCTTAGTATACATAAAACACTCTGATTATATTAAACAACCAATAGGGCCAACTATAACCTAGTTCTTCAAAACCACTATGATGATTGCTATACAATCCTGAGAAAACCAGTGGCAAAAACTAAAATTGAAAAGCTGTTTATTTTCATTATTATTTTTTGAAAACAATTTTAACTTTAGGGGAAAAAAGAAAGTGTTTCTTTCTTATTCTGTCCAGAGAGAGAGATCTGACATTTTGCTGTTTGGTATAATAATCTCAATGAAAAATAGAGGTTTATTTTCAAACAGCATGTAGGTTAAATGCATTTTGAATGAAGAAATAAAAAACCATAACTTTTTGACAGAATTATTCAACAATGGAGGTCAGACTGAACAATGGTCACTACACCTGGAAGCAAAAATAATAACTGCTGTTATGAAATAGAAGGAACTGACTTGTTTTTCTTCTCTCTGAAGAAAATTTATAATAATCTTTGATATTATTCTTTTATAAAATATATATTAGAGATATGAAAGCAATAGAGAATGAGAAAGAGCTGGAAAGTCACTGACTCATTCCAGTTATGCTACTGGAGTTAAAACGCTTCAGTACATTACATTACCTAAGGATAGAATAGCAATCGTAAAGTGATCATTTTCTGGCATATTCAATACAAAAAGAGAAAAGTTATTTAGAACTTCCCTAAGTTCTGCATGAAGTAAAAGTAGATGATAAGAGGAGGGAGGAGAGTGTTTTTAAAAAAAAAAATCAGCAAATAAAAGAGAAAAAATCCGGAAGGGGGAAAAGAAGGAAAGAGGGAAATACTACAATGAAAACAGTAGACTTTGAGATGAAAAAAAGAAAAAAGACAAACTAAAGGCAGAAAGTCCAGTTTTAAGTATCATTTTCTTCCCTACAAAGCTCAACATGTTCTAAGTGTCAATGTTGTTGTTTGCTTTTTCTAAGAAAGAGAGAGAGAGAGAGACCACTGAATAAAGCAAAAACCATTTTGCCTTACCTGCATTCTCACGAGGTCTTTTAAAAGTAGAAATAAATGTAAACGTGTTTAGAAACAAATTATAAACTATTTAAAATGAGAAAATACGTTAAAAATATGCCTCTGTGTATAAATATTCATAGCACGTAGGTGTTACGTGACAAAAAATGTCACACTGAAGCACTGTCACAATTCATCTTGCATATGTCCTATATATTCAAGAATATGTAATTAGTTATATCACATACACAAATAAGGGAAAATTGCCAATTATTCCGAGCATAAATTTTATGAATCAATTATTCAAGAAGCACTTTACCAATCGACACAAAATAATAAATAATAATTCAAAAATTACATTGAAGTGTTCTGAAATGGAATATATTCCAACGAGTTGGCAATAACCTGCTTTTGCAATCTGCTTTTCATCTCTCTAAAAAATAAATTGCTCCTGCATAAACAATATTTCAGTAACTGACAGAGTTGGCAGCTAGGCTGAAGATAGCAGGGATGTTAGCAACCATGACTGATAGCAAAATTGGGGGTTGCAGAGAGAGGAAAAAAGTATACATTCAAGTTTAAGGAATAGACGTTGTACTTTAGATTGCTTTCAAAAATGTGGGATGACATATTGAGGTCACTATTGATTAAAAAGATGTGTGTATAAGGAGGCCTTTCGCCTCATTTGAAATCTTCGGAAAAACCACTTGAAGATGCACTGGCCCACTCTTTCCTGTTGTGGGCACACCATGGGTGCCCACAGCTAAATTTCTCTAAGTGGAGTTCGCCCACTGGATGGCATGGCTAATGAGTGAGGGAATCCTAAGACTCATTCCTAGGGGATCTAATGCCAGTAGGAAGAGCAGGGAAGCAGGCTCACTTACCTCAAATGCACCAGAGCAGACCTGGAAGAGCAAGCTGGCAATACCTTGAAGCAAAACCCTCAATTTAACAGCCTATTGAATATCACCTTTCAGTTAATTGCATAAAGAAAAATATTCTAAAATACAAAAGGCAAATGTATTATATATCCTGGGCTGCTTTCTCAAAATATTTTCTCAGAAATTTTTAATATGAAGCTTGTCTCACTATGAGAGAGAATTGACTTGATGCCAACAGGTTTTAGCTTGTCTTGAAAAAGTGATAGGCTACTTATTATGAAACAGAAGGGTGAAAAACAATACATTTCTCCAGTCTCCCAAAAGAAAGTGTTTCTTTCTGTAAGTAGGTAGAAATTTTAGTTATCCTCTGTCTGACTTACAGGGAAATGTTCAAATTCAGATTGTGGAGCAGAGACTACTGGCTGTTCATTAATACCAAGTCTCCCTCCTTCCTATTACTAACAATCCCTGAGTTAAGTGTGCCCATCTGACTACCTTCTGGCTTTTGGGATATAGTGAAAGTGATGAGTGCAACTTCCAGGCCATGCCCTTATAAAGGAAGGAGCCACCTTCCTCTTCCCTTCCTCTTTTCCTGCTTTTCATCATTTTAATAAGAGCGGCCAACTCAGTTAAGGTGACCATATGGCCTAGTTTGCCCAGAACACTCACATTTGCTCCTGTTGTTCCAGGGTCTTAGATGGTTTAGCATTTGTTCAGGACAATAATCCCATCTTGGAGGATAAATAACATGGCCCCCCAATCTTAGATCATTAGATGGAAATTGTATTGAAGATGGCAGAGTTAAAAAATAGAAGGAGCTGTTACTATTTTGGCCTCTGTTAGAGCTGATGAAAGGGCAGAAAATATAAAATTAACAGGAAAAAAATTAGAAATCCTTGTTGCTTTTCAGAATGTTGTTTTGTTGTGTGCTGTCAAAGTTAATTCCAACTCACAGTGACCATATATGACAGAGTAGAATTGCCCCATAGGGTTTGCAAGACTGTAATCTTTATGGGGTTTACAGATCGCCAGGTCTTTTCTCCCAAAAAGTGATGGTGGGTTCAAACCAACGTTTTGGTTAGCAGCCGAGCACTTAACAATTCCCCTCAAGGTGTTTGAAATCTAGTGAGATATTAAAGATTTCAACAACTAATTTTAATGAAAATAGTACTAAAAAAATAGGTGAAAACTTAAAAAAAAAATGTCAGTAGTTTCTCCCCCCCCCCCCCCCCCCCCCGGCCAAAGAAATCCAAGATGACTTCTTGGAGAAGACCTAGGCCTTCTATAATAATATTGAGTAGTCTTTCAAAAGGCAGCAAATGATTCTAGATGAAGAGATTAGCACAAGCAAAGATATAAAGGTGAGGATGTGAATGACATTTTCAAGAAAGGGGAGAGTACAGCGCGTCAGCTGGATAGGATGTAGGAAAAGTAGAAGCAAATGTTGCAATTTGGTGTCCAATTTTGGAGAAATTTGAATGCTATCCTGAGAAGTTTTTGAAAATCAAATCAATGGCACCCAACAACAACTGATAAGTTTGGAGTTCATCTGCAGGAAATGTGAAACACGGAAGGTTTCCCTAAACCTTCCTGTTTCCCAAACAAGATGGCGATGGGACTATAGAAGAGAGAACGAACTTAAGAGACACCATAGTTTTAATATCCATGAGACATATGCCTTATTAGATATGGTTAAAGAGGGAAATAATATGTTCTAGGATAATATTTTTGAAATAACTAGCGCTGTTCTCCATCCCCGTTTTCCGTTGTCTCTTGGCCCACTCCCTTATTCAGTCAGCTAGGTTATTCTTTTACTTCTGGGTTTCAAAAGCCAGGTTCCTGGGGGAAACTCAAATCTTGGGGAAGAAGAATAAATAGAGTTGGAAGAAGCCAGGAAGAGAAAAGGTCAGGCTTCAACCTGCCTCTCCCTTCATTACACACACATACCCAAGATTCCCTGGGCTGGGAGAGGTGAAAGTGGAAGTAGTATCCATCACAACCTGGGCTTTGATTGCAGAAACAGGCTTTGCTGTCTCTCTGTCTCCAGAACTCACAGGAAGTTGTGTGGGATCTTGGAATAGAAGGATCTATGTCCCCTTTCCTAGGTAGAAGAATGCAGGAATACCTCAGATGAAAAATAACAACATGGTGCTGAAGGGCTGACGACACCTTAGACAACTGTAAGAGTTTCCACATGACCAAGGGTGCAGAGAAGTAGCAGAGTGAAGTGGTGGAATAGCAAGGACTTTCCAAACAAGAAGTTGGGGCTTTCTGGGGTAACCTGCTTGTTCCAGTGATCAAAGACCAGACAAGAAGATGGATATGGCTGTGGGTATCACCATTGACCTATCCAATGGGTCAGATGGATGCACTCCCTCCACCACCCACACTATGGCACTAAGCCTTCTGCAATATAGATTCAATTCAGCAGAAAAAGGTGGGGGAATACTAATCAGAGAACAGTTTTCTGCCACTCTAGGGAAATAGTTGATCAAAACAGAAAATAAGTTCAGTTGTAGAAAAAAAATTAAAGTCAAAAATTTTTGCTCGTCTGAGCTTTGAGAATGATGTTTAATATCAGATCACCACATAATACCTCTGAAATCTGCAGCCCAGGAGACTTGGAAAGATGCTAGCACGAACCATGTCAGATAATACAATTTTTTAAAGTTCTTCTCCATTTAATTAATGATGACAATCATTTACTTAAGAAATTACTCTTCTTAATTTCCTTCTCTATTTCTTCAGTGAAAGATGATTGATTAGATTTTCCTCACAGACATTTTCTCTAAATCAAGTTAAATGAAAAAGAGTGAATTAAGTGATTTAATAAATTAAAATCTCAGAATTGGGTAAGAAGTTAAGAAAACCCTAAAATTAAAATCAAAGAAATACAAAATATGATAAAAGATCAAGATTATCCTTGCAAAATTAAATGTCTACTTTTAATAGAATGTTTTCTGCTTAGTTTAATTACTAGTATTGCTACAATATTGTTTTATACTCAATACATTTCAACTACACTAATAATTAAAGCTTATGAATGGAATTTAATCACAATTTACAATATTGTTTAATTGGAAAATACACTGCATGTTCCAAACTGGTTTACAAAGTAATTTTGAAGAAACTGAAGAGGAGATGTAGAATTGGAAGGAGGAAGGAGAAAGTGCAAGTGAGGAGGAGGAGGAAAAGGAAGAGCAGAAATGAACAAGAAAAAGGGAGAATGAAGGAAGAAGATAAATAATCCAGCAATGCCACCCAAATATGACTTTAACAACATGGAAAATGAAGATGAAGCTCAAAAAATATGTCAAAATTCTCTATACCCGTTAACTCTTGCCACTCCAGTTAGTGAGCATGCCCAGTTTAGCGATGTCTTGCATCTCAATACGAAATGGCTAAGAGAAGGGGAAAAGTCATCAGAGAAGAAGATGGAAGATGATCCCAGCATAATATAAGGTAAGAATATTTACAGTGGACTTAAAATCTGGTTTATAGATATTTTATTTTGAAATACTACTCCTTTTTTCTCTTAATAGACCATATGATTTACTTTTAGTGAATTTATGAACATGATTTTAAATAAAATAAGAGGTTCTGACCCAAGAAGGCAATGAGATATTTACTCTTTATTAATTAGGGCTACTTTTGCAGTGCATTCGAAGTGGGATTCTATTACTGTTCCCTATAAATAACACGTAAGAGACATATTTTATATATTTTAGTTCATTATACAATTGCACCATGAATTCTTTGGAAGAAAAGAGCATATGAAGAAGATGTGAAGCAAAATAGAAGACAAGGTAAAAACACAATAGCTGATTCCTTTGTAAAGAATATTCAATGTCAATGATTAAGTCCCCAGGGGCTTAAAAAATTTAATTTTCAGGGTTTTTTTAGCTAAACAATTTATGGGAGAATGAAGGGGAAGTATTTATAAGGGAGAACAACTTAATGTAAAATCTTGGGATGACAAGTTATTACTTTGAACCATATGAAATTGCCAATATTTGACCATTTTCTGACCTACACAAATGGAAATTTTATATGGTTCAACCAAAAAATTACTTTCTCAAACACAAAAGTAAAAAAAAAAAAAAAATACTTAATAAAAAAGAGAATTCCATTATTTTATACTTTAACAATCACATTTGCCTGATTATCAAGGCAGGTCCAATGAATAAGAAAGTAGTTTCATATGAAATCTTCCACAGAAAGTTTCCAAAGAAACTGAATATTAAAGATGTGAATAAAAAAGATAATTTCGCATAGTCAATAAGACACAAGTAAACATCTTTCTGGTATTCTCTGCTTTCAGCCAGTATCCATCTGACATCAGCAATGATATCCCTTGTTCCAAGTCCTCTTTTGAATCTGGCTTGAATTTCCGGCAGTTCCCGTTGATGTACTGCTGAAACTGTTTTTGAATGATCTTCAGCAAAATTTTACTTGTGTATGACATTAATGATTTGTTCGACAATTTCCGCATTTCATTGGATTTCCTTTCTTTGGAATGGGTACAAATATGTATCTCTTCCAGTCGGTTGGCCAGGTAGCTGTCTTTCAAATTTCTTGGCACAGACAAGTGAGTGCTTCTGTTTGTTGAAACTTCTCAATGGGTATTCTGTCAATTCCTGGAGCCTTGTTTTTCGCCAATGCCTTCAGTGCACCTTGGACCTCTTCCTTCAGTACCACTGGTTCTTGATCATATGCCACCTCCTGAAATGGTTGAATATTGACCAATTCTTTTTGGTACGGTGACTCTGTGTAGACCTTCCATCTTCTTCTGTTGCCTCCTGCGTCATTTAATATTTTCCCAGTAGAATCCTCCAGTATTGCAACTCGAGGCTTCAATTTTTTCTTCAGTTCTTTCTGCTTGAGAAATGCCAAGCATATTCTTCTTTTTTAGTTTTCTATTCTCCAGGTCTTAGCACATTTCATTATAATACTTTACTTTGTTTCCTCGAGCTGCCCTTCGAAATCTTCTGTTCAGCTCTTTTACTTCATCATTTCTTTCATTCAAAAGCAACTTTCATAGTGTCTTCTGACATCCATTTTGGTCTTTTCTTTCTTCCTATCTTTTTAATGACCTCTTGTTTTCTTCATAGATGTTGTCCCTGATGTCATTCCACAACTCATCTTGTCTTTGGTCATTAGTGTTCAGTGTGTCAAAGCTATTCTTGAGAAGGTCTCTAGATTCAGGTGGGATATACTCAAGATCATACTTTGGCTCTCATGAACTTGTTCTAATTTTTTTCAACTTCACCTTGAACTTACATTCGAGCAGTTGGCGGTCTGTTCCACAGTCAGCCTCTGGCCTTGTTCTGACTGATGATACTGAGCTTTTCTATCATCTCTTTCCACAGATGTAGTCAGTTTGATTCATGTGTATTCCATCTGACAAGGTCCACACGTATAGTTGCCCTTTATGCTATTGTAAAAGGTATTTGCAATGAAGAAGTCATCGGTCTTGCAAAATTCTATCATGCAATCTCAGGGTTCGTTTCTATTAACAAGGCCACATTTTCCAACTGCCAATCCTTCTTTGTTTCCAACTTTCACATGTCAATCGCCAGTAATTATCAATGCTTCTTGAGTGTATGTTTGATCAATTTCAGACTGCAGAAGTTGGTAAAAATCTTCAATTTCTTCATCTTTGGCCTTAGTGGTTGGTCCATAAATTTGAATAATATTTGTATTAACTGGTTTTCCTTGTAGGTGTATGGATATTATACTATCACTGACAGTGTTGTACTTCATGATAGATCTTGAAATGTTCTTTTTGATGATGAATGTCATGCCATTCCTCTTCAATTTGTCATTCCCGGCATAGATGACCGTATGATTGTCTGATTCAAAATGGCCTATACAGTCCATTTCAGCTCACTAATGCCTAGGATATTGATGTTCATACATTCCATGTCATTTTTTATGATTTCCAATTTTCCTAGATTCATACTTCATACACTCCATGTTCTGATTATTGATGGATGTTTGCAGCTGTTCTCATTTTGAGTGGTGTCACATCAGCCAATGAAGGTCCCGAAAGCTTCACTCCATCCATGTCATTAAGAGCAACTCTACTTTGAGGAGGCAGCTCTTCCCCAACGGTATTTTGAGTGCCTTCTAACCTGAGGAGCTCATCGTCCAGTGCTATCTCAGACAATGTTCCACTGCTATTCATAAGATTTTCACAAGCTAATTTTTTCAGAAGTAGACAGCCAGATCCTTCTTCCTAGTCTTAGTTTGGAAGCTCAGCTGAAACCTATCTACCAAGGGTGACCCTGTTGGTATTTGAAATACCGGTGGCAAAGCTTCCAGTATCACAGCAACATGCAAGCCACCACAGTACGACAAACTGACAGACATGTGGTGGAAAATAGACATAGTTCCTATATCATAGAGCCATTGTGAGTGTTAAGCGAAAAATAATCTGAGCAGTGCTTATCATATACTGAGTGTCTTAAAAAAGTTATCTAGTGGTTGTAGAAGTAGCAGTAGTCGTAGTTGTGGTGGTGGTCTTGATGGTGGTAGAAATAGTGTAGTGGTAGTAGTAGAAATGATAGAAGTGTAGCCCATCACAACTGTCTTGTGGAGCAAGAAAGTCAGATTTAGGTCAATGCCAAGCAGTGTCAAATACAAAGTACTAAAATAATATTGAATTAACTTGCACTCACAGTGTTTCCTGCCATACTGCAAGAGTATTTGACACGATTGATTTTTCCTCAAGAACTGAGTGAATCAGCAGATTTGTGGTCCCTGTCATTGGCAAACTCATTCCAAATAATTCTTCTTTCTCAACTTTAGACCACAGAGAGTATCAGAAGGATAGCCATATCCCCGAATGCATGAATGTGTGTGCCTGTAAGGATATGCGTTGACTGTGTGTGTGTGTGCAAGAAAAACATGAAGACCATTCTTTAAGGAAGCAAAATGGGAACATAGTGGACAGTCCTGAAACATAATCCATGATATTCATATTCATATTCCTTAGAGAATAGAGTTACCAGCTTGCATTTATTAACAATATTTTCAGTGCTTCCTTTTGAAAGATGAATAAGATAGTAACCTTCATTTAGCTTTTTCATTGACTTCACAGTTGATTAGTCCAGTGGGATTCACTGATTCCTCGCATGTATTATCTAAGGGCAGCGGAAAGCAGAGTAGAAAAGTGGTACTATCTTATGGTATGCATCAAAATCAACTGCAGAATCAGGCAAGCCTCAAAGTTCAAAAGCAGGGAGCTAGACTAGTTATTTAATTATCCAACGGAAATTGGGAGAAAGTTTTATAAAGATAGGTTTTCAGCATAAACAACAGTAAGTGAGCCACCTTCAAGTTAAAACAGAATGTGTTATTTTAAAAATAGCCTCGAGGATTATTTCTATGAAATAAAATACACATTCAGTGAACATTCAGCAGAATGTTAAATGGAATAAAGTTAAACACATTGAGCACCATAGTGTGACTTATACTGTAAGAAGAAAAATACTAAAGGAAGTAACAGTTACTAGCTCTTATAATAAGCTGTCTAGTTCTTCCACTTCTAGCTCTTCCTAAAAAATAAAATTTCAGACAGATCTAGGAGAGGAAGTTCTCCTCCAGATCACTCCTGTGCCTATTTATGAGTGAGAATCACAAATAAAAAGCATTTTTGGCAATTAAAACAACTAAATTAAGCAAAAGTATAGTTATTTTTTAAGCAATAACTGATTGTATTAAACTCGTTTTAAAAAGTGAGAAATAAGTATATTCATGTCTTAGGTAATCTTTCACTAAATAATTAAATATTTATTGAGTCTCCAATACAGGCCCAGTGTCTTATTAGTTATACCCAAAGTCTTATTATTTATGGTAACTCAGATTCTTTCACTTAAATAAATTCACATGTACATAAAAGTATGCATTTGCATCTTAGTGGTAATTAAAAGATTATAGAAGGAGTGGGAAAATGGGGATCTGTCTTTGGCCTAACAATCCTGGAGAAATAAAAAGCACAAAAATTCCCAGAAGAGTTAATAGGCCAGGTCAGAGGCAGCTGGGAGCAAATGTAAAAGCCAAAGGCAAAGGAGAAATGTCTTCTGGGAGTAATGCAATGGAAAGGGCCTGGGGATTTAGTTTGAGATGTGGAGTTGGGCAGTGGAGTTGAGAATGTGCAGTTACAGGTTCATAATTAACCTAAACTTTCACTTCCAAAACAGAGCAGAGAATTTCTCTGAGTTTGTAGTAGGGTTTAAAAGTAGGATGGAAAGTACGGCATAGGGAAAGAGTGGTCAAGAGCAAGGCTCTGAAGACCATCAGTCAGGGTTTAAATTGAGTCTCCACCACTTAGTAGCTGTGTGAAATTGTGTCAGTCTCAGTTTCCTAAGCTCCTGAATGGGATTAATAATAAATCCACATTATAGTGCTGATATCGTTACTAAAGAATCCATGCAGAGCATTCAGGATAGTATCTGGCATATATAAAATTATTGAATATGAACTATTATTGATAAATATTATTGTTAATATTTAACCCATATTTAACGAACACCTTCTATTTGTCAAGCATTGTTCTAGGTGTTAAGGATACAGCTGTGAACAAATAAACATATAATGTTCAGGTAATGTTAAGTGCTATGAAGGATAAACAGAGTAGGCTAGGGTGATAGTGGGAGCTAGGGGTAGTGGTAGGAGAAATGGCAGGAGATGAGGTTGGAGAGGAAATCAGGTGCCAGATCATACAAGGCCTGTGGGCCATGATAAGAACTTTGGACCGTATTCCATTCATTGGAACATTGAGCATTGATGAATAATATGATCCAATTAACAACCTAAAAATTATTTTGGTTGCTATTGTGTGGACAATAGACTATAAGGGGGAAAGAGTGGGAGCAGGAGAACCAGATTGGTGAGCCTGAAATTATTTAGTAGAGAGAAAAGTGTGAGTTAGGCCAGGGTGGACTAATAGTGGATATGTTGAGGGTGATTGGATTCAGGTTATCTTTTAATGGTAGGCGTGGCTAGTTTTGTTGGTGGATTGAATGTGATTTGTGACAGCACTAGAGGAACCAAGGATGATTCCAGACATATGAACGTGTGGTGGTGTCATATCATGAGATATGACTGAGAAAGGAAGGGGCTCTGGGGTAGAAAGCAAGAGCCCTTTTGGGGACAAAATCATTTTGTGATGCCTAGGAGAAATCTAAATGGAGATGTTAAGTTTGCAATTTAATATGTGAGTTTAGAATTCAGGGAAAAGGTAGGGGCCAGAGATAAAAATTTGGGAGTCATCAGCATTTGGATGGTACATAAAGACATGGAATGAATGATAGGGTCACTGTGAGTTGGAATTGATTCGATGGCAATGGGTTTGGTTTTGGTTTTTTTGATGAGTGAGTATGGCTGGAGAGGAAGAGGATGTCTGAGGACTATGCCCAAGGGTACTTCAACATTTAGATGGAGAGAAGAACAAATACAGTGATGGAGGAGTTGTCAGTGACATTCTGTGTTTCCCAGAAATATGTTTACCTGTAAATGTGCTAGTCCCAAAAGCTGATTGGAGAAAGTGTTTCCAAAAGGAGGAAGTAAGCACATTTATCAAACGCATTGGAGAGAATAGGTAAGGTAAGGGCTGAGACTGACCAGTGGATTTGGCAAGAGAGAGGTCTTCAGGGACCTTCGTAAGAGCTCTTTAAGTGGAGCCTTGGAAATGGAAGCCAAGGAGGAGGCGGAGACTAGTGATTATAGGTAACTCTTTCAGGAAGTTTCACCATAAAGGGAAGCAGAAAAAATGAGCACACAGCTTCAGAAGAATGTGAAGACAAATAAGAACTTTTCAAACACAGGAGATATTACAGTGTGTTGTATGTTATGGAAATGATCCTGTAGATGAAGGAAAATGGTGCTGGGGAGATGGAAATGGCAGAAGCAAAAGGCACAACTGGCTACGAGCCTTCAATAGTACAGACTGCTCATCTATTGTTACAGGAAAGAAGGCAGAGTATATGAGAACAATTACAGGTATGATGGTACATTTTGTGATGGATAGATTTTTTTTTTTAAATTGTTTCCTTCTCTTTTATCAGTGATTTAAGAACCAAGGGCATCAACTGAGCATCAGGAATGTGACTGGAGGTTAGTTTTTTAAAGAGAGGGAAAGATGTGAAATAGTTATGTGAGAGAGTGGGGGGAATTAATCATAAGAGAAATAGAATAAGATGGCTGATTAGTGTTGAGGGATCATCTGAGGTTTACAGTCATAAATTTTAAGTAACACCAGTCAGCATTTAAATGCTTTTCTCCAGCCACATTTAGAAGCTAAGATACAGGTGCAGAGCTAACCAAGAGAGTGAGCCAAGGTCCTGGTTTTGCACAATGCGTTTCACCAAGGGAAGGAGGACAAGTGTGTTGAGGGTAAGTGCAAGGCAGTGATTATATTGTGAACTTTGCAATTCAAGCCAGAGAGGGAAGTGAGGCCATAAGTGGTGAAGTGAGGATGCAGGATCAATGAATAGAAGGCTCTGTGAAGACAGCTGAATTACTAGGGTTAGAATTTTAGAATTTTAGCTTGTAAGATAGGAGATGGGAATCAGAGAGCAGGAAGTCCGAAATTACAATTACCTCCAGTAAATCCTTGTATGATGTTTTTCAATTGCTTCTGAAGCATCTGTCCCCCTTCCAATAACGCACACACACACACACACACACACACACACACACAAAACCCTAATAAGGGAATTCATCCCTTCCCTATTCTCAGCTAAATTCTTTGGGTAGGAGAAAACCCCCTCTAGCTCCAGCAGCAGGCTTAATCAGTATAGTCCAGCTCCCTGCCCATGTGATTTCTTCAGGAATAAACATGTAGCTCAACAAACATCAATAGGCTTGAGGAGATGTTTATTTGGGTTTCAGGGAAAGAAAAGCCTCCTTTTTCCTTATCCTGGGTTGCTGTCAAAACTCTCTTTTCCTGTCAGATGTGAAGAAGAATGTTTTAGCCCTGGAAACTGCTGGCAGCAATCTCACAACTTTAAGGGGAGAACCTTGCAGACATTAACGTCTGAACCAAGCTGAGAAATTGAGAGAAAGAAACAGATCACAATGAGCCTTACCTGGATCAAACCATTCCTGAAGCTGTGAAAGTTTCAGTTACATACACAGATACAATCCCTTTATTATATTTAAGTCAGTGAGTTAATTTTTCTGTTACTGTTAGAGAAGCAACCATTTGAGAGCTTTAGCTAATCTCATGGGACACCCAAACACACCAGCATAGACCTAACCTATATCTCCAGATCTCCTGTACTCTACATTCTGCTTTAGAAAACCAGGCGCTATTCAAAATATTTTAAAACTTTTCTAATAAAGAGTGTTTTGTTGGTGCACCCTTGGCCTGACTTTCTCCTGAGACACACACAAACCCGAACTGTTTCCATGAGGTGAGCAGCTTTAGTTCTTTACCCAGAGAAGGGGCCCAGGGTTTTCCAGAATGCATAATGCCAGCAATACTTTCTCACTGCAAATTGCTTGAATTTTTTCCAGTTCATTTTATATTCTAAATTTTCTTCTTCTGGCTTCCTCCCATGCCTTTTTTCTTGTAGTCCGGAAGATTTCTGTCTTTCCCACGGCCAGATTTTCCTTCCAAGTCAGACCACCTGAAGGCCTTTTCCTTGTTTATAGGAAAATAATCAGCTGCAACCCCTCACACTGAGTGGGAAGACTGCTTCAAAAAGGAAATGTCTTTGAAATAGCTTGCTAAGGCAGGCCAATTTAATTGTTTGGAAAGCACATCTGGAGGCAAAACACTGGTCTATTTCATTCTGAAGAGTTTTCTTTGAGTGGACACAAGGCTACTCGTGAAATCCTCAGCTGAAAAATCTTTTTATTTTCTTGTTGTTATTGTTTTACAAAACTAACATATTACCAACTAAAAATTATAAATCAATCAATCACTCAATTTAGGTCATCTGTGGTGACATTTGTAAAGCCTATCACTGAACAGTAATCTTGCAAAGAGATAATATAATTAACCTTTAACTTCCGTGTTTCCCCAGGACACATCCTCCAACCTTTTTATCTGAGTGTTCTGTTTCTATTTAGATTCCCTGTAATTGTTTCAAGGTCCTACCTAGAGTTTCTGAACTTCCTTAAAGAAATCACAGAAAAATAATACTAGACAGATCCTCCACCTATCTAAGAAGCCTCATGCTAGGATTGTGGATAGAATCAGATGTTTTCTCTACTTCTCCCCTCTGGAGAATATTGCAGAAGCTAAGCAACAACAGCTGTCAGTGTCTTATTTAATTATCCCAATACTGGGAAGCACAACACCACTACTGGCACCAACCAACTAATTGCCACCAAGTTGACTCCAACTCATGATGACTCCATGTGTCAGAGGAGAAGTGTGCTCCATAGGATTTTCAGTGACTGATTTTTCAGAAGTGAATCTCCCAACTTTTCTCCTGAGACACCTGCAGATGGACTCAAACCTCCAACTTTTCAGTTAGCAGCCAAGCAACTTAAACATTTGCACCACCCAGGGACTCCATTAGCACAGAGTCCCATAAATCATATATATTAAGGAAAGTGAGCTTCATATTAAGGTAATGAGAGATACATTAAAGAGTTTTATGAATGATAGTGATGAGAGCAGATTACTACCTGTAAATAACTTGGACTGTACTAGGGAGACCACCTAAGAGGAAATAGGAATAAACTAGGAAAACCAGTTACTGGTCCGATTTTCACTCCAGACGTGAGATCAATGTTGTAATAATGGGAATGGCAGTACATGAGTAGATTTTTGAAATCTTTTGTCAGAAAAATCACTAGGACTTACTAACTGATTGAATGTCAGTGGGAGGGGTTTAGAGAGTTGGAGATTTCAAGAATGACACCCAGATTTCCGGGTGGAGAAACAGGGTAGAAAATATTACCTGGAATTCATTGATGCTTTCTATTTGTCTAGCACTCTTCTCAGGCCTCTATCTGTAGTCTTATTAGTACATCACAATTTTAAGGTAGGCATAACTGCTATTATTCACATTATACAAGTTAGGAAACTGGGGCAAAGAAGATAAGCAATTTGTTTCGAATCACACAACTAGTAAGTGTTGGAGCAGGATTCCATCCATCCCTAGTGCATCAGAACCTATGCTCCTAAATTCTGTAATAGTCACTGAAAACACAGAGGAGAATAAGATGTTTAGTGGCATTTTGAATAAGCTGAGTTTCAAATGCTTTACTGACATCCAGAAGGGATGTTGAGCATATACTTGAAACATACAGGTCTCAAATTTAGGAGTGTGAACTAGATGGAAGATAGAGATTTAAGTCATTAGCATGGAAGTAGTAGCTGAAGCCAAGAGGTAGATGAGATTGATCGCCCAAGGATGGTATAGAAGCAGAAGAGCAAAGCACCAAGACTGAGTCCTGAGGACACCAGTATTTAAGGTGTGGGTAGAAGAGAAGAAGAGACAAAGTAAGTAAAAAGGAACTATCAGAGAGGGAGAAAGAAAAGCAGGAGTGTGTGGTGTTATGAAGAGCAAGAACAAAGTGGCAGACAATTCCAAATGCTACTGGGAGAAATTTTAGAATTTAAAAGTGTCCATTGTTTCAGATGTGAGAGAATTAAATGCATGTAGAGCTGGTAAGAATGGAGCCAATAGGGAAGGATGGGTTGAACATAAAGGAAAGAGGAGATGAGGAATGGACCGGGCCCATGATAGTGTGTACCTAAGGGCTGGTTTCAGAGCATAGTAAAGGAGGATCCTAGGTAAGAAGCAGGTACTTCATCTCTTTTAAAAGCAGGGAAGGCAGATTGAACAGGTAGTTGAAAGGAGATTTCTAGATTTGGTGGCAAATATTCTGGCCTAATGGTTTCTATTTCTTCTATAAAAGGGAAAGATTATCAGTTTCATCTCATGTCAATACCCCCTTGATTTTCTACATCAGTGGTTCTCAGACTATATGATCTTACAGTCCTTTTATGCTCTTAAAAATTATAGATGATCCCAAACAGCTTTTATTTATGTGGGCTATACTGTATCTATGCTTACTCTATTAGAAATTAAAACAGAGAGAGGTGGGACAAGATGCAGAGTAAACAGTTGCTCCCATTTATCCTCCTGCAATTAACCCATTGAACAATGAATAAGAACAGGCACAGACAGATCTTGGAGCTCCAGACGGTAGTTGAGGTGTTGGAGAGCTGAAGTGAGTCATGAAACAGGGGAGAGGAGGAGTGGGGTCAACAGAGAAGCTGGTAGTTTCTGGCAGCTGGCATCCAGTGGACTTGGCTCACTACAGCTATTTTGGGATGGGGACAGCAACACCCTGAACAAAGAACAAAGAACAGAACTAAACTGAGGAAAGTTTTCCAATTAAAGGTGGCAAGATTGGCTAGGGGAATTCACAAGCCACGCACTTGGGAAGGGGCACAAGGAAGCCAAGATGCTGTGAGTAAGCGCTACTGAATTTCACCGAGACCCAAAGCAACAGTCTCTAGGACCCAGGGCAGCAGAAAAGATGCAGGATCCATCCCACCCAGGGTTAGAAAAATACACAAAACAGGCAACACAGCAGGAAACAACTGGCCCCCTATCCACAGCTAGGTACCACAGGAGAGCTTGCTCAGGGTTGTCCATGAAGGAAGGACATATAAAGTGCTCCCCTCCCTTGCCTTGGGAAAGATGAGTATCACCACTTCTACCCGTGGCCAGTGGAAAAGTCCCACACATGCACAGTTAGTCACAGAGAGAAAGCCATACCCTTACCCTACAAAGGGAAGTGGAGGGATCCAGCCCCAGGAGTGCAACCATCTGACGAAGACTTCACCCAAATCCACAGAAGACAGAGGGACCCTCACACGAATAAAGTCAGCCACCTTAGGGAAAACCAGCCACAGTAAGCACCTAGAGACTTAAAACTTTCCAAAACACCTAAAGCCTGAGGACAAACTAGAACATAATCATAACAGAGATAAATCCTCAGACAGAACTGTGGACTCAGCACTGAGAGAACCAAAGGGTCAGAGTGCTGTCTAGTAGAACTTAAGAGAAAAAAAAAATCTGTTGCTGTTGATTTGATTTCTACTCATATTGACCATATAGGGCAGAACAGAACTGCCTCATAGAGTTTCCAAGCAGCATCTGGTAGATTTGAACTGCCAACCTTTTGGTTAGCAGCCATAGCACTTAAGAGAACATAGTGGTGGTAAACCTAAGAAAAATAATTCCCTGAAATGTAGAAAACTCTGAATTTCAAATTACCACAATAAGATGTTGAAACACCAAATGTTCAACAAAAATAATAAAACATACAGGACCACAAGAGAAGAAGGCCCAATCAAAAGAAAAACATGAAGAAGTGGAAATTTCTCCTATGGGGATCAGGATAATGGAAAAAATAGAACACTTCCAGATAATAGTGTTAAATATGTTTAAAGAAAGCAAATAACATAAAAAACAAACAATGGAGATCAGGAAACAAAAGGATATACAAAATGAAAAACTCAATAAGGAGATTGAAAACATTAAAAAAGAGAGAGAAATAATGGAACTGACGATTATAATAATTGAATTGAAAAATGCAAGAGAAACATTCCACAAGAGATTCCAGCAGACAGAAGATAGAATAAGTGAACTAGAAGACAGAGTAACTGAACTTATTAAATCTCAAGAGAAACAAGAGAAAAGAACAAAGAAAAGGGAACAAAGCCAAATGGAAATGTGGGATTCAATTAAGAAATCTAACATTAGAATTTTTGGAATTTCAGAGCATCATGATAATAATTAAGGCATAGAAACAATTTTCTAAGAAATACTCATACAGAATTTCCCAGACCTGAATAAGAAATCAAGCCTGCAAATACATGAACTCCAAACAGAAGAAATACAATGAGGTCCACTCCAAGACACATCATAATAAAATTCCTGAAAATCAAAGACAAGGAGAGGATTCTGAAAGCAGCAAGAGAAAAGCATAATACAACATATCAAGTGTCCACCATAAAAATTAGTGTATATTTCTCCCCAAAAAACCTGGGGGCCAGAAGACAATGGAACAACCTATATAAAATATTGAAGGAAAACAATAGCCAACCAAGAATTCTTTACCCAGCAAAGTTGTCTTTCAAAAATTAAGGGGAAATCAAGACATTCCCAAACAAACAGAAGCTCTGGGAATTTATCACTAGCCCTGCAAGTATTACTTAAGGGAGTTCTCCAAATGGAAAGGAAAGAACATTAAAGAAATACTCAAATCTACCCATGGAAAAAAAAATTAAAATAGAGAGAGAGAGTCCCCCAAAAAATTAACAGCCTGAGCAAATATAAGGACCAAGTATATGATATTTCCAGGGAATAAACTAAACAATTAAGTTCCACAAGCAATACAACATCAAGAGGGTAAGAAATAAGTACAAATTAAACCTATCAGATATAGGAAATATAACGATGTCAATGGAAACTCACCAACAAAAAAGGGGGAGGGAGGAGTAAAACAGGAATAGTTGTAGTATGTTACTATTGTATGTTACTTCTTGTTTGTTTGTTAAATGTTGCACTTGCAAGTTGTGTGTGTAATGTAATATTTGTGGCAAAAACTAAGAAAACATCTGATGGAGGGGAAACAGAAGAAAAAATGGAATAAATAAAAAATACTCATCACACACAGAAAAAACACCTAAACACAAAAATAACAGAAAAATGAGAATAAGAAGTCAAAGAAAACATAACCCATTGCCATTGAGTTGATTCCGACTCATAGTAACCCTACAGGACAGAGTAGAACTGCCCTATAGGGTTTCCAAGGAGAAGTTGGTGGATTTGAACTGCCAAACTTTTGGTTAGCAGCTGAGTTCTTAACCACTGCACCACCAGGGATATAAGACACTCAAAAAACAATAAGCAAAATGAATGAAGTAGATACTTCATTTTCAGTAATAACTTCAAATGTAGATGGTCTAAACTCCCCATGCAAAAGGCAGAGATTGACAAAATGGATAAAAAACATGATCCATCCTTTTGCTGCCTACAAGAAACACACCTTAAACATAAGGACACAAATATACTGAAAATAAAAGGATACAAAAATATATATTCCTTGCAACTAGTAACCAAAAAAGAGCAGGGATGGCCATACTGATACCAGATAAAATAGACTTAAATCAAAATATATTAAAGAAATAAAGAAGGACATTACATAATAATAAAAGGGTCAATACATCAAGAAGACATAATAATTACAAATATATATGCACCTAACATCAACGCTCTAAAATACATGAAACAAATACTGACTAATATGAAAGGAAAATAGAAAACTCCACAATAATAGTTGGGGACTTCAACACACTACTTTCAATTCTAGATAAAACATCTATAAAGAAGATCAGTAAGGACACTGAGGATTTAAATAAGACCATAAGCCAATTTGACCCAATGGACATATATAGAACACTCCACCAATCAGCAGAAAACACACGTTTTTCTCCAGTGTACAAGGATTATTTTCCAGAGGAGACCATATGCTAGGCCACAGAACAAGTCTCAACAAATTTAAGAAGATTGAAATAATACAAAGCATCTTCACGGACTATAATGGTATGAAGCTAGAAATCAACAACAGGAAGAATAAAGAAAAAAATTACATGGAAACTAAGTAACACACTACTAAAAAACTATTGGATCATAAAAGAAATCAAAAGTGAAATTAAAAAAATACTTAGAATCAAATGAAAATAAAAACGCAGCATATCAAAACCCTTGGGACATAGCAAAAGCCTTGTTCAGAGGGAAATTCATAGCAATAAATGTCTATATTAATAAAGAAGAAAGATCAAAAATCAATAACTTAACCCAACAACTTGAACAAATACAAAAGGGAGAGCAAAAGAAGCCCAAAGCTACCACAAGAAAGGAAATAATAAAGATCAGAGCAGAAATAAATGAAATAGAAAACAGAAAAAAAATCAACATAACCAGAAGTTGGTTCTTTGAAAGGATCAATAAAATAGACAAAACACTGGCTAGACTGACAAAAGAAAAAAAAGAAGAAGAGGCAGATAACCACAATAAGAAATAAAATTGGAGACATTATAAGAGACCCAACTGAGATAAAGAGGATCATAAAACAATATTGTGAAAAACTATACTCCAACAAATTTGAAAACCTAGATGAAATGGACAAATTCCTAGAAACATACTATCTATCTAAACTAACTCAAATTGAGGTAGAAAATCTAAACAGACCTGTAACAACAAAGAAAAACAGATTGAAGACATCATAAAAAATAAAAATAAAAAAACTGCCAACAACAAAAAAAGTCCAGGACCATATGACTTCACTGGGGCATTTTACCAAATACTCAGAGAAGAACTGATACCAATTCTACTCAAACTCATCAGAAACATAAAGAGGAAAGAATACTCCCAAACTCATTCTACAAAGTCAGCATCACACTGATACCAAAACCAGGACAGACACCATTAAAAAAAAAAAAAAGAAAATTACAAACCAATATCCCTTATGAATATAGATAGAAAATTTTTCAACAAAATTGTAGCCAACAGAATTAACAACACATCAAAAAAAATCATACACCACAAACAAGTGGGATTCATACCAGGAATGCAGAGGTGGTTCAGTATTAGAAAATCAATCAATGTAATTCACCACATAAATAAAACTAATGAAAAGAACCACATGATCACATCAGTTGATACGGAAGAGGCATTTGATAAAGTCCAATACCTTTTCCTGATAAAAACTCTCAGCAAAATAGGAATAGAAGGGAAATTTCTCAACATAATTAAAAGCATATATGCAACACCAATAGCCAGCATTACTCTCAATGAAGAAAGACTGAGAGCCTTCCCCTTGAGAATGGAAATGGGACAAGGATGCCCATTATCACCACTCTTATTCAATATTGTACTGGAAGTCCTGGCCAAATCAATAAGGCAAAAAAGAGAAATAAAAGTTACTCAAATTGAAAAGGAAAAAGTACAAATATCCCTATTCACAGGTGACATGATCCTATCCATAAAAAACCCTAAAGATTTCACAAGAAAGCTGCTGGATCTAATAGAAGAATTCAGCAACATTACAGGGCACAATGTCAACACACACAAATCAGTTGAGTTCCTTTACACTAACAAGGAGTATTCTGAAAAGGAAATCAAGGAAACAATACCAATCACAACAGCCAGAAAAATGATAAAATACCTAGGAATTAACCTAGCCAGGGAAATAAAAGACTTATACAATGAAAATTACAAAACACTACCACAAGAAACTAAAAGAGACCTACATAAATGGAAGGACATTCCATGCTCATGGACTGGAAGACTTAATATAGTGAAAATGTCAATACTACCTAAGGCAATCTATAGCCAGAATGCAATCCTGAAACAAATCACCCAGCATTCTTTATGGAAATGGAAAAACTAATGACCAACTTTATATGGAAAGGAAAGAGGCCCTGAGTAACCAAAGCACTATTGAAGAAGAAGAACAAAGTAAGAGGCGTCACACTTTCCAACATCAAAACATATTATGCAGCCACTGTAATCAAAACAGCCTGGTATTAGTTTAATAACAGACAGATAGACCAGTGGAAATGAGAACCCAAAAATAAACTTATCCATTTGTGGAAAACTGCTTTTTGACAAGCAGTCAAAATTTATTCATTGGGGAAGAAACCATCTCTTTAATAAATGGTGCCAGCAAAAGTGGATATCCACTTCCAGAAAAATGAAACAGGATGCATACCTCACACCATACACAAAAACTAACTCAAAATGTACCAAAGACCTATATGTTAAACCTAAAACTATAAAGTTCCTGAAAGAAAACATATGGGTAAAACTATGGGACCTAATCATAGCTTGATCAAAGTAAACAATACCACTAAAAAGTGCACCAACAACGCATCTGTCATTTTGTCATTTTGTGGGGGCTTGCATGTTGCTGTGATGCTGGAAGACTCATTAACAACCTGCAACATGCAGATGACACAACCTTGCTTGCTGAAAGTGAAAAGGACTTGAAGCACTTACTGATGAGACAAAAACCACAGCCTTCAGTGTGGATTACACCTCAACATAAAGAAAACAAAAATCCTCGCAACTGGATCAGTAAGCAACATCATGAGAAATGGAGAAAAGATTGAAGTTGTCAAGGATTTCATTTTACTTGCATCCACAATCAACCTATGGAAGCAGCAGTCAAGAAATCAAAAGAAGCACTGCATTGGGCAAATCTGCTGCAAAAGACCTCTTGAAAGTGTTGAAAAACAAAGATGTCACCCTGAAGACTAAGGTGCGCCTGACCCAAGCCATGTGTTTTCAATTGCCTCATATGCATGCAAAAACTGGATGATAAATAAGGAAGACTGAAGAAGAATTGACGCCTTTGAATTGTGGTGTTGGAGAAGAATACTGAACATACCATGGATGGCTAAAAGAACGAACAGATCTGTCTTGGAAGAAGTACAACCAGAATGCTCCTTAGAAGCAATGGCAAGACTGGGCCTCACATACTTTGGACATGTTATCAGGAGGGATCAGTCCCCGGAAAAGGACATAATGCTTGGTAAAGTAGAGTGTCAGTGAAAAAGAGGAAGACCCTCAACAAGATGGATTGACACAGCGGCTACTACAATGGGCTCAAGTATAACAACGATTGTGAGGATGGCACAGGACAGGGCAGTGTTTTGTTCTGTTGTACGTAGGGTTGCCGAGTCAGAACCGACTGGACGGCACTTAACAACAACAATAAGAAGTACACAAGAGAAAAGGATGTTTATGCTAAAAAATATGACATATATAATTTGACAACACCACCACAATACCAAAAAATGAGTGTATGGTCACATATGTAGATGTATAGACATACATGTGTACAGACAGGTACAGATGAGTACATATGTGTACATATGAGTACATATGTAACTATATGTATGTGTACACATAGGTGTGTGTGCTTGCATTTATATTCATAGAGGACACAGTTACAGATACTTCTCAGACTTAACCAGACACCTTGTAATAATGGTTTTCAGGGTTTGAAGGCATAGGTACTTAGTCTCATGAGACAACTCTATCAATTGGCACCACAAAGTTAACATTCTGCATCCTAGTGAAGTGCATAGCATCTGGGGTCTTAAAAGCTTGCAAGAGACCATCTAAGTTAAACTATTGTTCTCTACTTGTTAGGAGCAAAAGAAAAAAGGAAACCAAAGTATCAGAAAAGAAATTAGTCTACAGGGCTAATGGCCTACACAAGCCATAGCCTCATCTACCCTGAGACCAGAAGAACTAGATAGTGCCCAGCTACTGGTCATTCTGATCAGGGCCACAAGAGATGGACCTAGACAGAATGGGAGGAAAAACATGGAACAGAACTCAAATTTTTTAAAAGTCCAGACTTAATGGACCAGTTAAGACTGGAGGACTCCCTGGGACTAATGCCCTGAGATACTTTTTAAACCTTCAACCAAAATTATCCTGATAATTTTCACCTTTTAGCGAAATAATAGATTGGCATACAAAATGAAGGATATTACCTGCAAGATCGGTGCTCTACTTAAAAATCAGCTGTATGAGATCAAAAGGTCAACAATTATTCTAAAGCAAAGATGAGAAGACAAGGGGGACAGGGAAACTAGAGTACTGGAAATGAAACAATCAGAATGCAATTAATGAGAATTTGACACGCTGTGAAAAACGTAACTAATGTCACTGAACAACTTGTGTATAAATTGTCAAATGGGAACTTAATTTGCTGTGTAAACTTTCACCAAAACACAATAAAATATTATTTAAAAGATAATCATTTTTATTAAAAAAATTAAAACTGAGAGGATTAAAAAATATTTATTACCTTATTTAAAATAACAATGATCAAAGGGAGAATGAAGAGAACAGGATACAAGGAAAAGATTAGTCCAAAGGGCTAATGGACCACAGCTACCAAGGCCTCCACCGGACTGAGTCCAGTACAGCTAGATGGTGCCCGGCTACCACCACTGACGGCTCACAACAGAGGGTTCTAGACAGAGCTGGAGAAGGATGTAGAACAAAATTCTAACACACACAAAAAAAGACCAGATTTACTGGCCTAAAGGAGACTGGAGAAACCCCAAGAGTATGGCCCCCAGACACCTTTTAGCTCAGTGAAGTCAGTTCCAAGCTTCACCATTCAGCCGGGGATTGGACGGCCCCATAAAATAAAACGGGACTGATGAGGCACAGCTGTCCAGGGACAAGGGCTGGAAGGCAGAAGGGGACAGGAAAGCTGGTGATAGGGAACCCAAGGTTGAGTAAGGACAGTGCTGATGTGTTGTGAGGTTGTTAACCACTGTCATAGGGCAACATGTGTACTGGTTGGTGGGAAACTATTCTGTTCTGTAAACCTTCAGCTAGCGTGAGAATGGCAGCACAATTGGAAGAGCATGATCAATGTCACTGAATTGTGCATGTAGAAATTTCTGAGGTGGTGTATCTTTGGCTATGTATATTTTCACCAAAAAAAAAAAAAATGTTGAGACAGGGGAGGGTTGACATGTCGTGGCGTTGTTGGACAATGTCATAGAACAACATGTGCACTGCTGTTTAATGAGAAGCTATTTGTTCTGTAAACCTTCACCGGAAGTTGAAGCATGGCACAGAACCAGGCAGTGTTTCATTCTGTTGTACATAGTGTTGCTATGAGTCAGAACTGACTGGACAGCACCTAAAAACAACATTTAAAATAACAATAATAAATCTGCTACATGTTAACACTATAACATATTTTTATGAAAAAAACTATACTTTCCAAACAAAAAGTAATAGTAACAAAAGTAACATTGTTTTACATTTTTTGCAAATCTCTTTAATATTGGGCTTAATACTTGATAGTTCGATTCTCATATCTCCTTTTGCACTGTAATATATTGCAATATGCTGTTTTGACTGAAGTGTATGAAAAAACCCAGCTTTATGTAGATGTATAGTTTGGAAAAGGAACAGCTTATTAGTCTTGCCAGACAATTGTGGATATTCTTCTTTGATATAACTAAAACTAGACCAGGGGTAGTTTCTTAAAGATCAGTTACAGTGAGATATCTGAAATCATACCAATGTACTTTTCATATTCTGTTTCATTAAAATACCTTGATCTATCTTGCATCCAGTCCAATTAGCTTATGTAAGGATAGGAATAAATTGAGCTAAACGATTATATTTGGATCAACACTGTCCAATTAGATTAGAAAATTAGAGATATTAGCAAAGAGAGGCAAAAAAGGTATCAGTCAATAACAGAGCAGAAACTGGAGATAGCAGAACAAAGTAAGTGGTTTGGAATGAGGGTGAGAGGTAGAGCCTAGCTAGATTACTAAGAAGTGGGAAATAAACTGAGATGGAGTGATGGGATGTATTAAGTTCCTAATTATTCGCTCTTCCTTTCTTTAGAGGAATTCTATATCACCATTTATTGCCATGTGATTTTCAGTACCAATTTTGGGAGTATTATCCCTTCACTGGAGTTGAGCTTGACTGTGTGACTTGCTTTGGTCAAGAGAATGTGAATGGAAGTGATGTCTATCACACTCTAGGAGTAATTTTAAGTGCCACTGGCTGTTTCTGCTGGCTCTCTTACTTCTTTCCTTCTGTCATGAGAATGACAGGTCCCAGATAGAGGCTGTTGCTCTAGTCTGTGTGTAGCAGAAATAGTCAACCTGCATGCCACATAAGCAAGAAATAAACCCTTGTTACCAAAACCTATACATATTTGAGGGTCACTTGCTACTGCAACAAAACCTAGCCAAAGTTAGGGCCTCAAATTGATCCAGACAAATGAATCCCTCTCCATCAAGACTGTTGTTGTTTGTCATCTAGTTGATTCGGACTCATAGCTACCCTATAGGACAAAGTAGAACTGCCCCATAAGGCTTCCTAGGCTTTGATCTTTATGGGAGCAGATCACCAGGTCTTTTCTCCCACGGAGCCGTGGGGGTTCAAAGGGCCAATATTTGGGTTAACAGCCAAGCACTTAACCATTGTGCCACCAGGGCCCCTTTTATCAGGAATTGTGTGTTTGATAGATTGTCATCATACTCATTAAAATAATTCTATATGTGGAGGCTACTGACGTTGGCATGTCAAAATCTCTTTTCAGGATATTCTAGTACTCTACTGTTTACTGAGTGTAAATTACCTCAGTTTTTTTTATTGTATAAAATTTCTATAATTCAGTCCTAGATTACAGTTTGATTCAATTTACCAGTCACCCATGCATTGGTGTAATATTATGATTCTATTTCTTGCACAAATGGAGCCATAACAGTGTTGTCTACCTTAGCTTTGGGTGGGGAAAGTTGCACATGGAGGTGAGAACTCTAAAGTATGAGAACCACAAGACAGCTATGTTGTTCCACAGCCATATGACTGTGGCCAAACTTCCTAACTTCTTAGAGCCTGAGTTTTCAAATATGTAACAGGGAACTAATAATGTTTAATACTTGAGGAGAGGCCACTTGGACCGCTGAATGGGTAGGAGTAGATTCTTAATATTATATTTGTGATGTTTAATTTTATGTGTAAATTTGGCTAGGCTACGTTTCCCAGTGGTTTTGACAAACAGTAGACTAGTTGCTGTTCCATAATGTAATCTATTGTAATGTAATCATCCTCCATAATATAATCTAATGTAATGTGATCGATAAATAAGTTGAAAGGAAAGTTCCTTAGGGTGTGGTTGGCCTTCAGACTATAAAATGGATATTTTGACAGAACTCTCTCACTCTCTCAATTCTACACTCTTCCTATTGCCTGACCTACGGATCTTGGGATGCAAGCTTGTAGAAGTCCCCAGCTTGCCACCTGACCTGCAGATTTTAGACTTGCCATCCCCCTACAATCCCATGAGCCAGCAGAAGTCTCCAGCCTGTCACCTGACCTAAGATTTTGAACTGTCCATGCCCCCCCACGATTACGTGATCTAACCCTTTGAAATAAATTTCCCTCCCTCCTTCCATGTCTCTCTCTTCCTCTCTCTCTATCTGTATATACATATGTGTGTGTGTATACATATATGAAATGTATCGCTAGTTCTCATTCTCTAGAGAACTCTAAGACACATTTCAAATCTATTCCCAATGAATTAAGACAGTAAAAAGCTTGGAAATAAACCTTAACTACTCGTGAGAAGATGAGTTATAGAATTCTGTATGTGACTTTTATTCATCAACAAATATTTATTGAGAACCTAGTATATACAGGCACTCTTCTAGGTGCTGAAGATATAGCTGTGAACAAAGCAGACAAAACTCTGCTCTGGTGGAGCTCACAATCCTGAATAATATGTTACTTCTAAGTCAGTTTTCTCATAAGGTCTTGAGTGCAGGTTGTAGTTGTTGTTGGCTGGTACTGTTACTGTTTTTTAGAGCACGTATATACTATCTGTTCTAATGTAATTCTAAGGCTCCCATATTGCCTAATTTTTCAACAGTATAATGACTGTAACTGGTATCAATACCAATTTAGAATTACATTAGCAGCACTGACTTTACAGTCCCTGAATGGATATAATCAACAAAGAACAAAATGTTTACTAAACATCAGTTAGTCTGGAGACATAGATGATGCTTAACATTCATATAATGATAGACTTTACTTACAATTTGAAGGAAATGTCACTCTCTTTATTCAAATGGTACAATAGTGCAATTAAATGGGACATTTGTCTTAGAATGTGCTTTCCCTATCACTACTAATGCACTGGGTCATTAGCACCAACACTGTGAATAGGTTCTCACTACCTCATTCAATTTAATTAGTGTACAGATAATATTTAAGTGCACACTTTGCAGTGAAGGTAAGAGTAGATGATGGCTCTTAAAAAGAGGGAACAATTGCCTTACTCTTTGATGGCTACTCAGGGAAAAAAAATATATATGTCTGTATATATACACACACACACACAACACACTCACAGACAGACACATACACACATACACACTTGGCACCATTGAAAGATAGTAAGACATAGCCCTCTTATGAAGAGCAAAGGCCAACATCATCTCTCTAGAAATTAAGAATAATCTCAGGTTGGGATAAGTCATTGCCACATATATATAGCAAATACATCAAAAGGAATTTTATCCTTTCTTTGGTTCAATACAGTAAGTAGACAGAGTATGACATTAGCTGGCCTGGTGATCACTTCAGACTTCTTGACAGAGTGTTCAAATCCAAATACTTAAGCATTTAACAGTAAATACTGTAACATTCTCTTGTAATATAGGCTTCTACTCTGTCAATTTACTCTCAAATATGAAATTTAATCAATATTGAAATCATATCCTTAACAGAAAAGGGACAGCGAGTTATTTGCAGTGATGGTGCTAGTCCTACACATTAAAGGATTTAAGCTAACTCTTTGCTGACTTCACTAACTCCTTAAATCTATCTTCAATCTGTATCTACAATCAGTTATTATAGAAATCACCAGAGAACTTCTACATTCAATAAACTTCAACTAAGTGCAAGCCATGCATCAGACAGGGTGCTAGGTCCTGGGCCTATGGCTGTCCACAGGCCTCAAGTTGCTGAAGATTTAGTAGGAGAGACAGATAAGGGATATTGTGAAGAACTGGGAAATAGTCTGGCTCTCTAAGAATTAGGCTTTAATATCAACACAGGACTTCGGGTTTGAACAATTTCTTGTAACACCATATGAATACTGAATCAACATGTAATGGATCAGATCAGAAATATGTAAAATCCCCTAAGAATGGCTGAATGGCTTCTTAGCCAGGAATGCGTGACACATTTAAAATACTGTGAGAGAAACAAAATCTTAAATTGATGTCTGGGATTAGAGTAACATTAAACGAGTGGTACTATTAAATTAATGTTTCAAGCATTTCAGGGAGAGGTTGACTTTGAAAGTAACCCCATCCTGAGACAGGCTTTTAGGCAGCCCAGTTTAATTTAGATTCAGATATTGATGTATGTAAAGCTAGAATGCCTAGGACAGGAGAGGAGGGCTCTTCTCCAGGATTAGAGATGCAGAAGGGCAACAGAAGCAAATGGTTACCACTGCTCACTTCAAGAAACCAGGAGGTGTCAGAGTTTGAGGTACCATCTCTAAACTCACAATGCAGCTTAAATGTTTATTTTGGGAAGGATTTCAAAAGAGATAGATTGGTGCTGGCAAAGGTACAACAGAGAACTCTCACAATCAATTTCTACTAAGTACCAGCCTACTGAATCAGAAATGGTGCCAATTTCCATTTGGCCAGTTATATGGAGTCACATGCAGAAAGTCGAGCTAACTAGTACAGTACTTCCAATTTATTCCCGAGCTGTTTAAGCTGCCTCATAGCTTAATACTTTGACCAGCTGTCTAGCTAATCTGCCCATGGTTCATTTCTGCCTACAAGGATTAAAAAATAAATTGACCAGGCAGTCACAAATATCTGATCTGTTATAGCTAAATTTCTCATTTTAAATTTATGCCAACCTGACATTCATATCCGTCTTACAAGTTTCTCTGCATGAGCTGCAGCATTCTCACTTCTATCCACTCTGGAACCCTGATAAGATACAGTTCCTGGCTCTAAAAAGACAATGGGTAACTCTGTCGTTGGTTAGGTGCCATCGAGTCAATTTTGACTCATAATGACCCCATGTGACAGAGTAGAACTGTCCCATATGGTTTTCTTGGTTGTTATCTTTACGAAAGCAGATCGCCAAATGTACCAATAAAACGCAAGCTGGTAAGGACCTGCTTTGAACAACATGAACCCTCCCACTCTCACCATAGCCAGCTGGACCAAGGATCGATACCCAAATCCTAGCTTGCTACAGAGTGCCTTAGCACCAGAACTAGGTGATAAAATATCAAGTCAGTTAGGCTATTTTTCTTAGGGAATTTCAAGATAACAATCTCAAAAAGAGTTAACGGACATCATGGTGGATAAAAGGTGCAAAGAGAATGCAGTCGACAGAAGCCATGAGGCAACACAAGCAATAAGGCAGCAGAAGTCTTAAGTAAGTAGAATCAATAGGGTATAAGGAGAGTTGAGAAATATTGGTCATTCATGACCAGCAGAGACAGATGGTAGTGGATGTACCATAACACTGGAAAAGACTACAGCTATTGCCATAGCCTACACAATACCCCGGCTCTCCTCAGGGCCTATCTGAGGTCATGGAAGCAATTCCTTGTCTCATTTACTTCTGTATCTATCCTTCCCAGAAACCCCCACTAAGGAAGAAGGTGTTTTGCCCATGCAACGTGGAAGAACCTAGCATAACTGTTTCAGGAACATTAAAATATAAACCTCCTCATTACAAACAACATTTTTGATTTTTACAAGGCTGCTTTAAGAAAAGATAATAAGTGGTTTGATATGTTTATGTGCTAAAGTTATATCAAAACGAGAAACCCTTTTTCAAATGAAAAGTTTTTAACATTTTTTCCAACCAAACCAATAAACATTTTTACAAATATATGATCAAATAAATCAAACAGTTCAGAACTGAATACCTCTCATAAGGAGAAAATTATTGCTTGTTGTATATTTTGAAAACAAAATAATCCAAATCAATCCATTTTCTAATTCATGAGATAGATGATACATGATGTACTTTGTCATTATTAACTTAATACAGTTTATATTTTTCCTGAGGTTCAGTAATTTGATCCAAGTATAATCATTTAGCTCAATTTATTCCTGTCCTTACATAAAGCTATTCTATTCTCATTTCTGTCAGCAGCTGAATCCCTTATCTCCAGCTGAAGAATTCATTTCCCCTGAAATATTAAATAAAAACCTAATCTGTGCTTAGTCCTGCACTGACCACTGATCTCAACTAAAAAAATATAGAAAGAGAAGTCTCTGAAATTAAAAGTTATTTTTTTAAACCTTGCCCACAAGCTGAGGAAATAGGACAAACGCACACTAATTTAAGACAAAAATTGAAGACATCATACTAGATAGTAGCATAGACTGTATATGTGAAAGTGCTTTTGTAAACTGGAGAAGCACTGTGACAATATTGGTTATTTATACTGAAATAGAAAATCGGTATGAAGAGAAACTCATTGTGGACTAGAGTTTAACTGAAAAAACTTCTTGATGAATCAGAGTTTTGGACTGGACTTTGCCTGACAGCTGGGTTTAGAATGGCAGAGCAGAGGGCAGATCATTTCAGGCCAGAAGAAGATTTTATCAAGGTGAAGAGGACAAGATGGGGGTAAGATGGAAATACAGTCAGCTTGGCAGTGGAGTTCGTTGGTGAGAGAGTGACAATACAAGGCTGAGCTGCTTGAACCCAAAAGCACTGTAGACCTTAAACAGAAAATGGTCCCAATAAAAGTGTCTTCAGGAAGAGACACACTGTCAGCAGCAGAACCCACTAGGAAACCACTGTGATAATCTAAGTGCAAGATGGCAAGACTAGAGTCAGTTAGAACATGGCAAAGAAAAAGTCAAAAAGACATAATAAATGAACAATTTGGAATTATTGGAGTGGGGACAGATGTGAAAAGGATTAGAGATAAAGATGAACCAACCTAAACGTTCATCTAAAGCACAATAAAATTTAAAAAAAAAAAAAAAAAGAGATGAACCAACCTACCAGGCCTATGGCATCAGAGTTTGAAAATGAAAGTGGAAAGCAAAAGAGATGATACATTTGGGTGGGGTGAGGAAATTGTAATTTTTAAATTAACACAGAGCTAACCTGGTAAAACTGGACATAAGAGAGGAGAACAGTGTGTCCTCTGTCCTGTCTCGCTTTGTCATGTAAGTAATGATCACATGAATTCAGAGTCATGCTGATGTGCTCTCTAACCGGTCACATACAAGTGTCTGTGCTGGTTGGTAATCTAGTAAAGAGCAGGCTCATAGCCATGCAATCAGTCAGTAAAGTAGCATGAAGCTCAGGTCAAGAGAATGGGAGAAAATGCTTATACTAAAGTCATGCCATAGCATGATAATGCAACTTATTAATAAAAAATATTGGACCATGTATCCCAGATGTGGGGCTCAAATAACAACAATACTGCCAATCTTTAGTCACCAGAAATTTTTTCTCAAAACAAAGTCCCCTGAACATTCCATATAGAAACCCTGATTAGCACTTAGCATTGTTTGGGGAAGGGAGTACCTCAAAACTAAACCTCTGTATTAATCAGTCCATCCTGGTCTCCCCCAGATTCTCTTGTCTTGTCTGGAATCTGCTTGGTTTCATGCCCTGACATTCTTTAGTCTTTGAAACTGGGACCACTGTCATCACCTATGTGTTTGACCTTGTCCAAGACTCTGGAGCCAATATTATCTTAAAGCAGATATAATTAAAGAGTCCTAGGCTAATAACTTTGTAGTTGAGTACTAATCTCAGATTTGCTGCCCATACTGTTTTGACTTCCTGTGCAGGTGTAAGAAGACTTATGCCTTCTTCCTTGGGACCCAGTCACCCATCCCAGGTCATGGGGTCTAGGGCTGTATCTTTTCTTTCCCTGTTGAAGTTCCTTAGGGCTCTAAGTTCTGCCCTAACCACAAATCTCTATACCTGAGTCTCAGTTATTTGAGTGATATTTATGGTAAACTTGTCCTGATGACTCCCAAATATGAATTTCTGCCATATATATAGACATATAGAATATTTCCCTTTTTGAAGATTTTATTCAAACAGGATTGTCCTCTTCACACTTAAACAACTTTTAATTTTATCATCTAAATTAAACTTGACTTAATTTAGTATAAAAATTCCATGAGTTAGAAAATATGTCTGGGACAAATATATATATACACATACACATATAGACATATATATACACATACATACACACATAGTTACATCAGAGAAGTTCTATTTAATGATCTGTGCCGTTAACAATGTATTTCAGAGGACTGAATGTGTAAAAATGAGCTTTCAAATATCTGAATAACTGTTTTTCTTTTTTAATTCACTGTATCACATCCTAAAAGATTTAAGTTTGACTAATACTAAGAAATCTTTCTTGGATTAAGTAATTCAAATCTGAATGTTTTCACCATGAAAGAGTATCTACAAATTCTGTTTATGAGATATTTGGTGCCTTGAATCTTAGAACCACTTTCCTTGAGAGAAGATATTTTTTTTGGTCAGAAAAAACAATACTTGGGAAAGAAAACCTAACAAAACTTAGTCAAAAGTTAATAAATCTAGCTCAATATTTTGCTTCAACATCTGTATAAAAACCAGAGGAGAAAAGTCATTTAAGTGTATGGATAATCTGTGCTCAAATAAGTGCTGAGTCAGAATTTGTGGAAGCTTAGTCTTTAGGCTACCTTTGATTTTGTTTGTTTGGTGGTTTTAATATTGCCCAGGTGGTTCTGGGCCTCCTGTTGCTTTGCCAAGGAGTCTGAGCGAAAGATGAAAAGAAAGCAGCTTTGCTGTCTTCTGCTCAGGGGAGATGCCTACTTGCCTTAGAACTTTCCATGGTATAATCTTCATTGGTTATGGGGTTGAGGGGAGACGTCAGCCCTTTCCCAGCCAGGGTCCAACCAGTTGATCAGGGCATATTTCTTTCTGGAACATCGTCATCCCCATCCTCCCCAACTGAACCCATAATGAAGGGCAGGTGTGAGCAATTCTTTCACTGAGGTATCCAACAAGCATTGCAAAGCAAATCAGAGAGGGAAGACTAGGAGTCACGGCTTTATCCCTACCCCGTTTTCTCATGACAATTCAACAAGGATCTAAGACGTCAGAATTTAGGACTTGGGAGAATATCCTATGTGAATGCTCCCCTCCCTTACTAACTCTTCACCTCCCCAACTATCCCACAGAATCTTCCCTCAGCCCATCTATAGCAACTGTTGCCTGTCTAGTGTTCCCTCCTCCCTCCTCCAGGAAATCCCACCCTCCCCCATTGAGCAATGCCAGCAGCCTGTTCCTAATTGTTTCTTGCAAATTCTGATGCTTTAAACTTCAACTGGAAGTTATTATAGGTTGTATTCTGCCTGAGGATCCTGGTAGCTCCAAAAGGGGTAGATGAGCTCTGGTACCATAAAAGTGGGGAGGGAAACAGTATGTAGTCTGATTTGGATTGATTCTTCACCAATGAAGGTCAGCGTTGAGTTCCACCGTGACCAAGGACAAGCACATCTCACCACAGAAGGAATCAATTATTTTAGGGAGGCTCAGTTTACTATTCTCACATGAAGAAAACATGCTCCTTATATTAAGGTGATTTTAAAGCTGCTTCTTGAGAATCATGAGAAATAACTGGCGTCATTTTGCTAAAGGAACATCTGACTCCTACTTGTTCCTTCCTGCTTTTATTACCAGAAGCCCACACATTAGCTGAGAATGGCTCTGTCTGAGTCAACCAAGATGTATAGCACACTCTCCCAATGGATTATTTATGATCTTAATGCGGGGGCAGGGGGCGGATAGTTTCAATCCATCTCACTACGTTTAATTTGCTTTTCCCCAATATGAAAACAAAAGACTTTTTGAAAAGTCATACAAATCAATGTCAAAAAGGAGATGTAATATAACAGCATTCTAAAGAACAGGAGGAAAAGGAGAAAAATCTGAAAAAAAATCAACCTTTGCCTTAAAGAGACTCATACAAAAGAAAGTGTTTAATCATTCACTTCCATTATTATGGAATGGGGTTGGGGGAGGGGCAGGGTTCAAACATTTTCAGGGGATTCTATAATTTGTTGCAGCCACTTGGCAACCTAGAAAACAGGAGGTCAGAGAATTAGAAGGAGTTGTTTGGTTTATTTACATAGTTAAGCAGAACAATGTAAATCTATAATGTATTTAAGTTTATTTGTGATACAGTCATGCATGAGTATATCTGGATAACTGGTTGGAGGAGCCTACAAGTTATACACTTGCATAAGGAATTAAGGAGCCTCCTGAAGGGGAAAAAAAAAAGTATACCAAGAGAGGAAATAAGGGTCATAGGCTTGACCCAATAGCAACACCTTAGTCACGGAAAGAAAGAGGAGCAACAAGGTTCGATTTGCTGTCTATCATAGCTAATGACAGGACTGTGGTAAGAGTGGCAAGTTAATACTATATAAGCTTTTTACCTGCAAAATCCACAAGACACATTAGGTGCACCAGGAGGAAAGAGACCTTCTTGCCACTGCCTCATGGGCCCAGAGTGGGGAGGGCTTTCTACATCATGAGTGTAGCGATGGCAGGACAGGAAGTCACCGTCCAGGAGGCATGGCCCTTCACATTAGTAGCAGCATGACCACAGCAGCCAGGTTTCCCATGGATCCTGCACCAATCATTCCAGAACAGGGGAGGGCAGTCTCAGTCTGTTGGCAAGTAAGGGAAGACAGTGCCTTTGGCATGAGCATCGTCACTGCATCCTCAATGATGGGCACCCATGGAAGGGTGTGCAGGACTTCCCGGTAACAGAGGCCACAGCAGCAGAAGAGGCTGGAAAGGGATTGGTCATAGCTCACACTACTTATAGAAATAACTGAGAGAGAATCACAGAAATAAATGCAGAAAACTGGGAGCGGGACTAGCAACCCCAAATAAATGATAAAGATGAGAACTAATATTCATATGAACCACATTTCCCTTAAAGGAAGACATGTGGTTTTAGGAAACACTAGTTACAGGTATGTAATTTGTTTTTCAAGGTGTTATTTGGAAAATTTTTAAATTATATGGTTTTTATTTCTCCCCCTTTTTCCCTATTTCCTACCACCCTAAATCATGATGTCTGGCAATCTCTCTGCCATTACAACCTCAGAGAAGGTCCCTTCCAGACTGGACAAGAAAGTAAAAGAAAGCCTCTATGACAGAAGGAAAGCAGAGGAAGAAGAGGCAGGGAGGAAAAGGCATCCAGATGCCTAGGTCCTGCTTCCCAGCCCCAGGCTAAAATACTAACAGATAGTGATGGTAGTGAGGTGGGAGGAACTCAGAACATCCAGGCAGTAGTTGATCTCGTTAGGGGTAACCCAGAAAAACCTGCAAACTTCTAGAAGCATCCTGGCACATGACTCAGTGCACCATCCAAAAAGGCGCATTGCCTCACGGTAGCATGGCAGATAGAGGTGGCAAGAAAGGGGAGCCTGACGTTCTGCCCCTGGCTTTCCTCAGCCTTCACAAGGCTTCAAGGGATCCTGGTGTTCCTGCCTGTCCTGGTGGAGAGCAGGCAGAAGCACTAAGAGAATTGCTGGATTGGCAGAGGCCTGAAGTCAGGATATGCTGCAGCATGTGGGTATTTCTTGATGGAAAGAAAATGGCCACAATCACAGACTTCATCAGTCAGGGACAGTACACATTTCCAAAAGTCCAGGTGGAGTCAGACACACCTCACTACATACCAGTTCAACCAGAACAAAGATGCAGATAATAATATGCAGACAATGAGTCCCCCTGCCCATGACACCACAAAATGACATATGGAAAGATACTGTCTTAGAAAAGAGCTGGAGGAGGAAGAAAAAATCTGGAAACCGAGCATTTACCTGAAAGAGAATGTCATACAAAAGAGGCTATTCAGGAGACATAAATTATTTGGCAACTTCAGAATTCCCCTATCCCTCCACACATCACCACCCCCCCACCCCCCCACCACACACTTCACCCTACACATACACCAAGGGAAATAAGCCTCATGAGGAAATTAGATCAATTGCAAAAAATATATATATATATTTTATTTTCACATTCAGATTGACTCCACTGCATTTGTATTCTTAGACTCCCTCAAAATGTTATAAAATAAAACGAAGTCTTACATATTATGGTGTTTGTTTATTAGACAAAATTCAACTGAAATGGAGGGAGAGGAATGGCAAAGAGAAAAAAAGTTCATGAGACAAAAGGGATGAAGACTGGTTTGGAAATTCAATGTTTGGTCAGAAGACTAACCACTGGAGTTGACAGAAAGGTGAGGTGAGAGAGATAGCCACACAGCCAGGTGGTTGAACATAGTCCAACGTGTCACGGAGAGGACTGATGGTGTGACTGAAGAATACAGTAGTGTAGCAGGAACTGTCAGCATTAATCATGACAAATCTGTAACTGATGGAGATATTGAGATTTTCAAAACGTGTTTCCAATGCTATAATGAATCTACCACTATACCTTCAAATGACAGCAAAAAAAATGGTAAGGCTTTTTTTTCCATACACTGAATACTAAGCTTTAAAATTCAGCATTATTTCAGAATCATATTTTATTGACTCCTGTGGAGTTTGAGGTACATGAGTTGTATAAAAAATGGAGTCATGCAGAAAGATCATTCTGATGATAACTTATTACAGGTACTGTATGGAGTTATTTACAATAACGAAGGTACTTGTTTCCAGTAAGAGCCTAGAATTTTGTTAATGCCATTTTCACAGCATTGCACTGGCTAGGATGTACAACAGAGCAGAATTACAAGAAGTTCGTCTTTGAAGGGATACCACTGAAATCTAGAAGAACTCTCCAAAATGTCCGTTAAAAATATCATATCTAAACACCAAAGGTCACACTATTGTCTACATTACTCTTAAATATTACATTCTTCAACTTTCTAGTTTAAACCTATGCTGGGTCCTTTCCTGAGTGGGCAGCAATTATGAGTGTCCCTGATGAAGTAAAGGAGCCCTGGTGATGCAGTGGTTAAGCCATCAGCAGCTAACCGAAAGGTCGGCCGTTAGAGCCCAACAGCAGCTCCCCAGGAGAAAAGACCTGGGAATCTCCTCCCATAAAGATTACAGCTTAGGAAACCCTACAGGGCAGTTCTACTCTGTCACAGGTCGAAATGGACTTGCCTGTACACAACAACAACAACTGATGAAGTGCTGGGCAGGCCTCTGGAATGACATTTGCATGAGGGGCTCCCAGGAGAACAGTGAGTCACACAAATGCCACTGGGCCAGCAACAAACCTCAATAATGAGAGAGGACTGAGGATTCTAAGTATAATCAGGGAACACTTGGGTTTGCCCTTCAGTCCTGCAGCATGGCCCATGGCAATGAGAGAGGAACTGGAGATAAAGTCTAAAGAGCTGTCTTGCTAAAATCTCTCAAATTGGAACTCATTAGAAACCTTCTAATTATGATAACAGTTTCATAAAGGGGAGAAAAAGCATTCTCCCCCACACTGTTCCTGGGATCATTAAGAACACAGAGCAGGAGGTGTGGTCAACATGGCGGAGTAGTTAGACTCTTCCTGTATCCCTGTTACAACAAAGACCTGGAAAAACAAGTGATTTGATTCTATGTGAATATCTGCGAGCCCTGAACAAGGCAAGGTTAAGAAATCCATCTGAGTGATACGGGAGAGGGAGACCGTTTGGAAGAGGTGAGGAGGGCTAGATCCACTGTGGTGAAACTGCAGCACCTCAGCCACGCTGGTCTGCGGTGAAGCAGGAAAACAGCTGTGTGGTGCACGCGCTCAGGAAGCGGTTTCCACATCGAGAGAGGCCCGGCAGCAGAGATTCTGCTTGGACACCCCAAACCAGTGAAGAGCAGCTCCCAAGAGGCTAAGATAAGTACATGCGTGCACCCTTTCGCGGGGATTAAAAAAAGCCCATTTGGGAAAAACCTCTCTCCCGTTTACCTCCTCCCTCTGCACTCTACACTGGGAGTCTGCTGGGCCGGAAATAGATCCCAAAAGGTGCCCTGACCCATTCTCCTGGCCTTGGAGAGGTAACAATTAAGCTGCTGGCTCCCCTAGGCTAGGAACACAGGGTCAGCACAGCTCCTTTGCTGGGCACAGGTATCAGGGGTCCGCAGACTCTGAGTGCCTTACACTCCTGTATAGACTTGTGGGGACCCATCTCAACAGCATTAGTCCTCACTGCCACAGTACAACATGGCAAACATCAGAAGTTTACCTTCAACTGCTTCAGCTGTGAACTGGCAGATTTGTGACCCTCAAAACAGCCCTGCCCCTTAAGTAGACACTTTTATCAGTCTGCAGCAGGGGCTTGAGGACTGGTGGTAGCACCTAAAGCACCTAGTAACTTGCTACAGGAGTCCAAGAAAAAGTGGTGCCCTCGAGTCTTTACAGCCAACAGAGTGGGATGCTCATAGTCCAGCTGCAAAACTCACCTACCTACTCACCCAAGAGAATAGGGACATGCTTTCCTTTCAGACTCTCAGGGGCAGCCATCAACCCCCTGCCTGGCTCAGCACGTGATCCCCTACCACAGCCAGAGTCCAGTGCCTGCACCAATCACCCATGCCTCTCTAGGACTGGGGGTGAGAGCCTGCATCACACACTTTGTGACTGACTGCCTGAACACCCGAGCTGAACCCATACAGGAAAATTTAACAGACTCCTTTGTGCACATACTTAGTTACAGAACTAACTACCTGGTGACAAGATGTTAGAGATCCAAAGATGTCAAAAATCAAACTAGTGCACAGGAGCAGCCTATTTGGGCATATCTAAACAAAACAAAACAAGAAGCTAGGTCTCACTAAGCAAATACAAAATAAAATTACAATAAATTATTGCTGGCTTAGAGACAACAGTCATTATCAAGTCACATAAAGAGGCAGTCCATGATGGCTTCAGCAAGCTCCCAAAATAAAGAATCGAAAAATTCTCTGGAGGAAGAGAATTTCTTGGAATTACCAGAGGCAGAATACAAAAGATTAATATACAGAACTCTTCTAGAAATAAGAAAGGAAATTCGACAGAATGCAGAAAGATCCAGGGAACATACAGACACAGTAGTAGCGGAACTTAAAAAAGTTATTCAAGAACATAATGCCAAATTTAATAGGCTGCAAGAATCCATAGAGAGACAGCAATCAGAAATCCAGAAGATTAACAATAAAATTTCAGAATTAGACAACTCAATAGAAAGTCACAGGAGCAGAATTGAGGCAGTAGAAGTTAGAATTAGTGACACTGAAGATAAAGCTCTTGACACCAACTTATTTGAGGAAAAATCAGATGAAAGAATTAAAAAGAATGAAGAAACTCTAAGAGTCATGTGGGACTCTATCAAGAGAAATAACCTACCAGTGATTGGAGTACCAGAACAGGGGTGGATAACAGAAAATACAGAGAAAATTGTTGAAGATATGTTGACAGAAAACTTCCCTGATATCATGAAAGATGAGAAGATATCTATCCAAGATGCTCACCAAAACCTACATAAGGTAGAACCCAAAAGAAAGTCACTAAGACATATTATAATCAAACTTACCAAAACCAAAGATAAAGAGAGAATTTTAAGAGCAGGTAGGGATAAAATAAAAGTCATCTACAAAGGAGAGTCAATTAGAATAAGCTGGGACTACTCAGCAGAAACCATGCAGGCTAGAAGGCAATGGGATGACATATTTAAAGCCTTGAAGGAAAATAACTGTCAGCCAAGAATCACATATCCAGCAAAACTGTCTATCAAATATGATGGTGAAATTAGGGCATTTCCAGATAAACAGAAGTTCAGGGAATTTGGAAAAAAAAAAAATTACAAGAAATACTAAAGGGAGTCCTACAGTTAGATAATCAATAACACCAGCTAACAACACAAGACTAGAACACAGGATAGTGCAACCAGATATTGACTCAGATACGGAAATCAAAAATACATCACAGCTAAAACATTGAAAATAGGGAAACAGATATCAATATGTAAAAAAGGATAATATTAAAACAAAAAAGAGGGACTTTAAAAAACGGAGACATTAATTTTCTATATGGAGGGGAAGTTAAGGTGAAATAAAGTAATAAAAGACTGGTATCAACTTAGAAAAACCGGGGTAAATATTAAGGTAACCACAAAGGAATCTAACATTCCTATGAATCAAAATAAAAAAGTAGAAAAACATAAAGACCCAGCAAACACAAAATCTACAACAAAGAAAAACATGAAAAAAAATACATAAAGAAAAACAACTCAGCACAGAAAATTGAGAACAAAGAAACTGTGAACAACAAACAAAAAGAGATTATCAGGATGACAGCACTAAACTCATATGTATAAATAATTATGCTGAATGTAAACGGACTTAATGCACCAATAAAGAGACGGAGAGTGGCAGACTGGATAAAAAAGCATGATCCATCTAAATGCTGCCTACAAGAGACACTCCTTAGACTTAAAGACACAAACAGGCTAAAACTCAAACGATGGAAAAAAATATATCCAGCAAACAACACTCAAAAAAAAGCAGGAGTGGCAATAGTAATCTCTGACAAAATAGACTTTCAAGTCAAATCCACACAAAGGATAAGGAAGAGCACTATATAATGATTAAGGGGTCAATACACCAGCAGGAATAACTATAATAAATATTTACACACCCAACAACAGGGCTCCAAAATACAAAAAACAAATTCTAACAGCTCTGAAGAGAGAGATAGACAGCTCCACAATAGTAGTAGGAGACTTCAACACGCCACTTTCAGTGAAGGACAGAACATTCAGAAAGAGGCTCAACAAAGACACAGAAGAGCTAAATGCTACAATCAACCAACTTCATCTCATAGACATATACCGAACACTGCACCCAACAGCAGCCAAGTATACTTTCTTTTCCAATGCACATAGAACATTCTCCAAAATAGACCACATATTAGGCCATAAAGCAAGCCTTAACAAAATCCAAAACATTGAAATATTAGAAACCATCTTTTCTGAACATAAAGCCATAAAAGTGGAAATCAACAACAAAAAAAGCAAGTAAAAAAAATCAAACACATGGAAACTGAACAACACCTTGCTCAAAAACTAGTGGGTTATAGAAGAAATTAAGGATGGAATAAAGGAATTCATAGAATCAAACGAGAATGAAAACACATCCTACCAGAACCTTTAGGACACAGCAAAAGCACTGCTCAGAGGTCAGTTAATAGCAATAAATGCACACATCCAAAAAGAAGAGAGGCTCATAATCAAAGCATTAACCCTACAACTGGAAGAAGCAGAAAGAGAGCACCAAAAGAAGCCCACAGGTGCCAGAAGGAAGGAAATAATAAGAATTACAGCAGAATGAAACGAAATAGAGAATAGAAAAATAACTGAAAGAATTAACAAGTCCAAAAGCTGGTTCTTTGAAAACAACAAGAAAATTGATAAACAATTGGCCAAACTGACAAAAGAAAAACTGGAGAGGAAGCAGATAACCTGTATAAGGAATGAGATGGGTGATATCACAACAGACCCAACTGATATTAAAAGCATCATAACAGATTACTATGAAAAATTGTACTCTAACAAATTTTATTTATTTATGTACTTATTTTTATTGTACTTCAGGTGAAGACTTACAGAACAAATCGTTTCTTATGAAACAGTAGTACACATATTGTTTTATGACATTGGTTAACAACCCCACAACATGTCAACCCTCTCCCTTTGACCTTTTTTTTTTTTTTTTTTTGGTGAAAATGTACATAGCCAAAGATACACCATTTTAAAAATTTCTACATGCACAGTTCAGTGACATTGAATATGCTCTTCCAATTGTGCTGCTATTCTCACTTTAGATGAAGGCTTACAGAACAAAATAGTTTCTTCTTTAGCAGTTAGTACACATGTTGCCCTATAACAATGGTTAACAAACTCACAACACATCAACAATATCCTTACTCAACCTTGGGTCCCCTATCACCAGCTTTCCTGTCCCCTTCTGCCTTCTGGCCCTTGTCCCTGGTCTGCTGTGCCTCATTAGTCCCATTTGGTTTTATGAGGCTGTCCATACCCCAGCTGAATGGTGAACCTCGGAAATGACTTCACCACTGAGCTAAAAGGGTTTCTGGGGGCCATACTCTCGGGGTTTCTCCAGTCTCCTTTAGGCCAGTACATCTGGTCTTTCTTTGTGAGATAGAATTTTGTTCTACATCCTTCTCCAGCTCTGTCCAGAACCCTCTGTTGTGATCCTGGTCAGAGCAGTCAGTGGTGGTAGCCGGGCACCATCTATCTGTACTGGACTCATTCCGGTAGAGGCCTTGGTAGCTGTGGACAATTAGTCCTTCGGACTAATCTTTTCCTTGTATCCTGTTCTCTTCATTCTCCCTTGCTCCCGAAGGGATGAGACCAGTGGAGTATCTTAGATGGCTGCTCACAGACTTTTAAGACCCCAGAAGCTACTCACCAAGGTAGGATGTAGAACATTGTCTTTATAATCTGTGTTATGCCAATTGAGCTAGATGTTCCCAGAGACCATGGTCCCAAAGCTCTCCACCGAGCAATTCAGTCCCTCAGGGAGTTGTGTTTATGGAGCTTACATGACCTTTCCTTGTACAAGTTGTGCTGGTTTCCCCTGTATTGTGTACTGTCTCACCCTTCACCCAAGATACCACTTATCTATTGCCTATTTAGTATTTCCCCCTCACCCCTCCCATCCCTGGTAACCAACAAAGATTGTTACATCTTGTGTGTGAACTTTTTCATGGGTTTTTACAATAGAGGTCTCATACAATATTTGTCCTTTTGTGATTGACTTATTTCACTCAGCATAATGTCCTCCAGTTTCATCCATGTCATGAGATGCTTCACAGATTCATTGTTGTTCTTTCTCATTGCATAGTACTCCATTGTGTGTAGGTACCATAGTTTGTATATCCATTCATCTGTTGATGGGCATCTAGGTTGTTTCCATCGTTTTGCTATTGTGAACAAAGCTGCCATGAACATAGGTGTGCATATGTCTATGCGAGTGACGACTCTTATTTCTCTAGGATATATTCCTAGGAGTGGGATTGCTGGATCGAATGGTATGTCTGTTTCTAGCTTTCTGAGGAAGCACCATATCATTTTCCAAAATGGTTGTATCATTTTGCATTCCCTCCAGCAGTGCATAAGAGTTCCGATTTCCCCGCAGCCCCTACAACATTTGTTATTTCCAGTGCTTTTGATGCATTCCAGTAATGCTGGGGTGAGATGGTATCTCATTGTGGTTTTAATTTGCATTTCTATAATAGCTAGTGATCGCAAGCTTTTCCTCATGTGTCTGTTGGCCATTTGAACGTCTTCTTTGGTGAACTATCTGTTCATTTCCTTTGCTCATTTTTTAATAGGATTATTTGTCTTTTTGTTGTAGAAGTGTTGGATTTTCTTGTAGATTATGGAGATTAGACCTTTGTCTGAACTGTACTGTCGAAAAATTTTTTCCCAGTCTGTAGGTTCTCTTTTTACTCTTTTGGTTAAGTCTTTTGAAGAGCACAGGTGTTTGATTTTTAAAGATCCCAGTTCTAGCTTATCTTTTGGGGTTTGTGCATTGATGGTTATGGTTTGTATCCTGTTAATGCCGTGTATTAAGGCCTGTAGTGTTGCTCCTATTTTTTCTTTAATGAACATTATAGTTTTAGGCTTTATATTCAGGTCTTTGATCCATTTTGAAGTAGTTTTTGTACACGGCATGAGGCATGTGTCCTGTTTCAATTTTTTGCAGATGGATATCCAGTTTTTCCAGCACCATTTGTTAAAAAGGTTGTCTTTTCCCCATTTGATGGACCTTGGGCCCTTGTCAAAGATCAGGTGACCGTAGGTGGATGGATTTACATCTGGGTTCTCAATTCTGTTCCATTGGTCAATGTATCTGTCGTTGTACCAGTACCAGGCTGTTTTGACTACTGTAGCTATATAGTAGGTTCTGAAGTCAGATAGTGTGAGTCCTCCAACTTTATTCTTCTTTTTCAGTAGTGCTGTACTTATTTGGGGCTTCTTCCCTTTCCATACAAAGTTAATGATTAGTTTTTCCATCTCTTTGAAGAAAGTTATTGGTATTCGGATCGGGATTGCATTGTATTTGTAAATTGCTTTGGGCAGAATTGACATTTTCACCATGTTGAGTCTATCTATCCATGAGCATGGTATGTTTTTCCATTTATATAGATCCCTTTGGGTTTCATGCAGTAGTGTTTTGTAGTTTTCTTTGTATAGGTCTTTTACATCCCCGGTTAGATTTATTCCTGGGTATTTCATCTTTTTAGGGGTTATTATAAATGGTATTGTTTTCCTGATTTCCTTTTCATCGTTCTCCTTATCAGTGTATAGGAATCCAACTGATTTTTCTATGTTTATCTCGTATCCTGCTACTCTGCTGAATCTTTCTATTAGTTTCAGTAGATTTCTCATGGAGTCCTTAGGGTTTTCTATGTATAGTATCATATCATCTGCAGACTGGTACAGCTTACATTCTTCATTACCAATTTGGATGCGCTTTATTTCTTTTGCTTGCTTTATTGCTCTGGCTAGAACTGCCAGCACAATGTTAAACAGGAGTGGTGATAAAGGGCATCCTTGTCTTGTTCCTGTTTTCAAGGAGAATGTTTTCATCCTCTCTCCAGTAAGAATGATGTTGGCCATTGATTTTTCATAGATGCCCTTTATTATGTTGAGAAATTTCCCTTCTATACCTATATTATTGAGAGTTTTTATCAGGAATGGGTGTTGGACTTTGTCAAATGCCTTTTATGCATCAATTGAGATGATCATGTGATTCTTTTCTTTCCTTTTATTTATGTGGTGGACTACGTTGATTGATTTTCTAATGTTGAGCCATCCTTGCATACGTGGTATGAATCCTACTTGGTTGTGGTGTATTATTTTTTTGATATGATGCTGAATTCTATTGGCTAGAATTTTGTTCAGAATTTTTGCATCTATATTCATGAGAGATATTGGTCTGTAATTTTCTCTTTTTGTGACATCTTTTCCTGCTTTTAGTATCAGCGTTATGCTGGCTTCATAGAATTGATTTGGAAGTGTTGCTTCCTCTCCTATGCCCTGAAATAGCTTGAGTAGTACTGGTACAAACTCTTCTGTAAAAGTTTTGTGGAATTCTCCAGTGAAGCCATCTGGGCCAGGGCTTTTTTCGTTGGGAGTTTTTTTATTACCTTTTCAATCTCTTCTCTTATTATGGGTCTGTTCAGATTTTCAACATCACTTTGTGTTAGTTTGGGTAGGTACTGTGTTTCTAGAAATTTATCCATTTCCTCTGGGTTTTCAAATTTGTTCGAGTACAGTTTTTCATAATATTCTGTTATAATCCATTTTATTTCAGATGGGTCTCTTGTAATGTCCCCCATTTCATTTTTTATTTGGGTTATTTGCGTCCTCTCCTGTTTTCGTTTTGTCAGTCTGGCAGGTGGTTTGTCGATTTTGTTGATTCTTTCAAAGAACCAAGTTTCCGTTTTGTTGATTCTTTCTATTGTTTTTCTGTTCTCTATTTCAATTCTTTCAGCTCTGATGTTTACTATTTCCTATCTTCCAGTGGCTGTGGGCTTATTTTGCTGTTCTCTTTCTATTTCTTTGAGTTCTGTCATTAATGTTTTGATTTTGTCCCTTTCTTCTTTTTTGATGTGTGCATCTATTGCTATAGATTGTCATCTGAGGACTGCCTTTGCTATGTCCCAAAGGTTTTGGTATGATGTGTTTTCATTCTCATTGGATTCTAGGAATTTTTTGATTCCATCTCTGATTCCTTCTATTACCCACTGATGTGTGAGCCGGGTATTATTCAGTTTCCATGTAATTGATTTTTTTTCCTTGCTCTTTCTGTTGTCAGTGTCTACCTTGATGGCATTGTGGTCAGAGAAGATACTTTGAATTATCTCAGCATTTGGGATCTTGTTGAGGATTGCTCTGTGGCCTAAGATGTGGTCTATGCTGGGGAATGTTCCATGTGCATTGGAAAAGAATGTGTACTTTGTAGCAGTTGGATGGAGTGTTCTATATATGTCTATGAGGTCAAGTTGGCTGATTGTGCCCTTTAGGTCTTCTGTATCTGTGCTGAGTTTCTTCTTAGTTGTTCTGTCCTTTACTGAGAGTGGTGTGTTGAAGTCTCCTACTATTATTGTGGAACTGTCCATTTCTCTTTTCAGTGTTGTTAGAGTTTGTTTTATGTATTTTGGAGCCCTGTCATTGGGTGCGTAGATGTTTATTATGGTTATGTCTTCATGATGGATCATCCCCTTAATCATAATATAGTGTCCTTCTTTCTCTTTTATGGTGGATTTTGTTTTGAAGTCTATCTTATCTGAGATTAGTATTGCCACTCCTGCTCTTTTTTGGTAGTTGTTAGCTTCATATATTTTTTTCAACCTTTGACTTTTAATAAATTCACATCTTTGTTTCTAAGGTGTGTCTCTTGTAGACAGCAAATTGACGGGTCCTGTATTCTTATCCATTCTGTCACTCTCCGTCTCTTTATGAGTGCATTGAGTCCATTTACATTCAGTGTAATTATTGATAGATGTGAGTTGGTTGCTGTCATTTTGTAGTGCTTTTTTTTGTGGTGCTTACGTTTTCTTTGTTCTTCATACTTGTGCCGAGTTACTTTTGTTTGTGGATTTTTTTTCTAATTCTTTTATTTTTGTAGGTTTTGTTTTTGCCAAGACTTTATGTTTTTCCTGTTTATTTTTATGAGTATGTTTGTTAACTTTCTTTGTGGTTACCATGAATTTTACCCTTATCTTTCTAAGTTTGAAGCAGTCTACCTTACTTGGTATCACCTTGACTTCCTCTCCGTTGCAAGTTTTAATACCTATGCTGTTTATTCCCTCTTTTACTGTTTTGATGTTGTTGTCATTTACTGATTAACTGCTCTGATTCCCTGTTGTATTTCTTTTGGCTTTGGATAGTCCTCGAGAGTTCATTTCCTAGATTGGTATCTGGCTGGTATGATCATGCATCCTAGATTCTGCCTGTGAGCTGAAGTTGTTTGTTCTCAGATCAAAGAACTCCCTTTAATAATTCTTGTAAGTTTGGTTTGGCTTTTTCATATTCCCTTAATTTCTGTTTATCTGGAAATGACCTAATTTCACCATCATATTTAAACAAGAGTTTTGCAGGATATATTATTCTTGGTTGGCAATTTTTTTCTTCCAAGGTTTTACATATGTCATCGAATTGCCTTCTTGCCTGCATGGTTTCTGCCGAATGATTTGAGCTTAGTCTTATTGTTTCTCCTCTGTATGTGACTTATTTTTCACGAGCTGCTCTCAGGATTCTTTGTTTGTCTTTGGTTTTGGCAAGTTTGATTACGATATCCCTTGGTGATTTTCTTTTTGGGTCTCTCCTATATGGAGTTCATTGAGCTTCTTGGATGGCGAGCTTTTCATCTTTCATGATATTGGGGAAATTTTCTATCAGCAGTTCTTCAGTGATCCTCTCTGTGTTTTCTGTTTTCTCCCCCTGTTCTGGAACTCCAATCACTCGTAAATTTTTACTTTTGATTGTATCCCACATAACTCTCAAGGTCTCTTCATTTCTCTTTGTTCTTTTTTCTGAGTTTTCCTCAGAGTTTTATCCAGGTGTTTGTCTTCAATTCCACTGATACTGTCTTCCACAGTTTCAAATCTGCTTCTCAGCCCTTCTATGACACCGTCCATTTCTGAAACCTTGTTGTTTATCTTTTGGATTTCTAATTATTGTTTTTGTATAATTTCTAGTTGTGAATTTATTTTGGCATTTTGTTCCTGCATTATTTTCCTGAATTCTTCCAATTTTTTGTCTGTGTTTTCCATGAATTTGTCTATTTTTTTCCTCATTTTTGTCTACTTTTTGCTTCAACTCTTGGAGAATTCTGAGTATTAGAGATTTGAATTCCCTATCAGGTAGTTCTAGTGCCTTTTCTTCCACTGGAAAATCATCTGGTGTTTTATTTTGGATGCCTACTGGAACCATCCTGTCCTGTTTTTGTAAATGTTTTGGTATTGTCTGCTGTCTTCGGGGCATTCAGTAGTTATTTTTCTCATTTATTGATTGTAGATTTGTTTGTTTCATCCCTTTTTTTTTTTTTTAATTTTACTATATCTGAGCAGGCGGACTGTGTGTTCTTTGTTGTCTGCTCGTCTGTGGGCACAATACTTTTCACCTCCGTCTCCAATTGGCAGGGTCAGTCACTCAGATATGGTACGGCAGGGCAGGTCTAACTGAAGAGGAGTTACTGGGATGGGTTGTTTGTGGCACTTACTACAGCCCCCAGGGCAGGTCGGTAATCAGTGCAGGGCAGGTTCCAGTAAGCTTTGTCTGTGCTGCTTGGTGGTGTGATGTTAAGCACACAGTACATGTAGGCAGGATGTAGTGGGGAGATTGTTATGTGTGGAGCTAAGATGGATATGGGAGAGAGGAGAGAGTAATGGGAGCCAAAAACATACAAACAAACAAAAAAGAATGCTAGGGGAGCTTGCCATTGGAGTGGAGAGATGAGAGACTATGAAATGGAGAAATACAAAAAGGGGAAGAGGAAGAAAAGAAAAGAAAAAATGAATAAATAAAATCGGAAAGGGAGAAGAACAGCAAAGTTCCCAGGGATCCCACTGGTGCAGCTATGAGGTCTGGGGAAGTTGTTCTCAGGTGTTGCAGTAGGGCCTGGCTAGAAGGCATAGAGGTATACAACTCCAGGTATTCAGGGAACAGAAAGAGAAGGAAGATATAGAGAGACAAGAAACTGAGTAATGAAGAAGGACAAAAAGGGAAAAAGAGGGAAAAGAAAACAAAACAAATTTTTTTTTAAAAAAAACCCCAAAAAACAGAAAGAAAAAAAAAACAATGAGAAAAGAAACACCCTCAGGGATACCTCTGTACATCTGTGAAAGCCAAGGGGGTAGTTCCAAGCCACACAGCACCGCCTGGCCAGTACAGGCTCCCATCTCAAGAAAAGCAAAAGAAAACAAACAATTCAAAACAATCAAAGCCCCGGGATCCTACCAGCACAGCAGCCCAGACCAGGAAGCAGCTCCACACTCGAACGGAGCTCCATAACCCCTCAGGAAGAAGCAAAGATGGCGCACGGAGCCAGGTATTTGGTCAAAAGGAGGGGGAGGTGGTGAGAGGTAAGGAAGAAATCAAAAGAAGCCGAAAAAAGCAACACCAGCAGCCAACAAATGGCACTTACAGAGCCGGCCTATTCGGGTGGGTGGAATCCAAGCAGCCGCTGTTTCCCAGACAAGAGATAGTGACCACAGGAAGCAGAGGAGGCCGAGTGGAGGTGAAGAAGGGGGAGTGGGAAAGCGTATATCACAAATTACTGGTTGTTTTGTCTTCTGCTGGAAGATCCATGAAGCTGCTTTCTCATACCCCCTGTCTACTGGTCTCCAATAGGGGTCCAAGATGGTGGATCCTCACTGTGTTGGCTGATGGGGGACCTCTGCATGAATCTCTCCTTGCTCTCCTTTCTCTGTCAGTTTTCTCACTCCATTTGGTGCTTGGCTGAGTTCTTTATCTCTTCATTTAATGTTTTAGGGTTTCAGGATTGTTGTTTTCTCTGTTCGGCTTAGTTTTTTGGATCTTTGCTGTGGAAGGACTGCGTGGTGCTTCTGCCTAGAGCGCCATTTTGCCAGAAGTCCCTGTACTCTGACAAATTTGAAAACCTAGAGGAAATGGACAAATTTCTAGAAACTCACTACCTACTTAAATTAACACAAACAGAGGTAGAACAACTACATAAACCCATACCGAAAGAAGAGATTGAAAAGTTATTAAAAAACTGCCAACAAAAAAAAGCCCTGGCCCGGGTGGCTTCACTGGAGAATTCTACCAAACTTTCAGAGAAGAGATAACACCACTTCTATTAAAGGTATTTCAGAGCATAGAAAAGGATGGAATACTCCCAAACTCATTCTATGAAGCCAGCATAACCCTGACGCCAAAACCAGGTAAAGACACCACAAAAAAAGAATATTACAGACCAATATCCCTCATGAACATTGATGCAAAAACCCTCAACAAAATTGTAGCCAATAGAATTCAGCAACATATCAAAAAAAATAATTTACCATGACCAAGTGGGATTTATACCAGGTATGCAGGGATGGTTCAACATTAGAAAAACAATTAGTGTAATCCATCACATAAATAAAACAAAAGACAAGAACCACATGATCTTATCAATCGATGCAGAAAAGGCATTCGACAAAGTCCAACATCCATTCATGATAAAAACTCTCAACAAAATAGGAATAGAAGGCAAGTTCCTCAGTATAACTAATGGCGTTTATACAAAACCAACAGCCAACATCATCCTGAATGGAGAGACTTTGAAAGCATTCCCCTTGAGAACAGGAACCAGACAAGGATGCCCTTTATCACCACTATTATTCAACATTGTGCTGGAGGTCCTAGCCAGAGCATTTAGGCTAGAAAAAGAAATAAAGGGCACCCAAATAGGTAGGGAAGAAGTCAAAGTATCTCTATTTGCAGATGATATGATCTTATACACAGAAAACCCCAAAGACTCCACAAGAAAACTACTGGAAAGAATAGAAGATTCCAGCAAAGTTTCAGGATACAAGATAAACATACAAAAATCAGTTGGATTCCTTTACACCAACAAAGAGAACCTTGAAGAGGAAATCACAGATCAATACCATTTACAATAGCCCCCAAGAAGATGAAATACTTAGGAATAAATCTAACCAGAGATGTAAAAGATCTTTACAGAGATAACTACGAGATACTACTGCAAGAAACTAAAAGAGACCTGCATAAGTGGAAAAATATACCTTGCTCATGGATAGGTAGACTCAACATAGTGAAAATGTCAATTCTACCGATAGCAATCTACAGATACAATGCAATCCCGATCCAAATTCCAGTAGCATTTTTTAATGAGATGGAGAAACAAATCACCAACTTCATACGGAAAGAGAAGAAGCCCCGAATAAATAAAGCATTACTCAAGAAGAAGAACAAAGTGGGAGGCCTTACACTACCTGATTTTAGGACCTATTATACTGCCACGGTAGTCAAGACAGCCTGGTACTGGTACAACAACAGAAACATAGACCAATGGAACAGAGTTGAGAATCCAGACATAAACTCATCCACCTATGAGCAGCTAATTTTGGACAACGGCCCAAATTCCATTAATTGAGAAAAAGACAGTTTCTTTAACAAATGGTGCTGGCATAATTGGATATCTATATGCAAAAAAACTGAAACAAGACCCATATCTCACACCATGTACAAAAACTAACTCAAAATGGAACAAAGACTTAAATATAAATTCGAAAACGATAAAGATCATGGAAGAAAAAATAGGGACAATGCTAGGAGCCCTAATACATGGCATAAACAGAATATGAAGCATAAATAACAATGCACAAGCACCAGAAGAGAGACTAGGTAACTGGGAGCTCCTAAAAATCAAACACTTATGCTCATCAAAAGATTTCACGAGAAGAGTAAAAAGACAACCTTTAGACTTGGAAAAAATTTTTGGCTACAACAAATCCGATCAGTGTTTAATCTCTAAAATCTACAAGATACTGCAAAACCTCAACAGCAAAAAGAAAAATAACCCAGTTAAAAAATGGGCAAAGGATATGAACAGGCACTTCACCAAAGAAGATATTCAGGCGGCTAACAGACACATGAAGAAATGCTCACAATCATTAGCCATTAGAGAAATGCAGATCAAAACTACAGTGAGATATCATCTCACCCCAACGAGGCTAGCATTAATCCAAAAAACACAAAATAACAAATGCTGGCGAGACTGTGGAGAGACTGGAACACTTATACACTGTTGGTGGGAATGTAAAATGGTACAACCACTTTGAAAATTGATTTGGCACTTCCTTAAAAAGCTAGAAATAGAAGTACCATATGATCCAGCTATCCCACTCCTTGGAATATATCCTAGAGAAACAAGAGCTGTCACATGAATACATATATATGCACACCCATGTTCATCGCAGCACTGTTCACAATAGCAAAAAGATGGAAGCAACCTAAGTGCCCATCAATGAACGAATGGATAAACAAACTATGGTATATCCACACAATGGAATATTACACAACAATAAAGAACAATCGTGAAGCTGCAAAACATCGTATAACTTGGTGGAAGCTGGAACTTATTATGCTGAGTGAATTTAGTCAGTCACAGAAGGAGAAATACTGTATAAGACCACTATTATAAGAACTCAAGAAAAGGTTTAAACACAGAAGAAAACATTCTTTGATGGTTACGGGGGTGGGGAGGGAGGGTAAGGGTTATTCACTAACTAGATAGTAGATAAGAATCATCTTAGGTGAAGGGAAGGACAGCACACACTACAGTGGAAGCCAGCACAACTGGACTAAACCAAAGCTAAGAAGTTTCCTCAATACAATCAAATACTTTGAGAGACAGAGTAGCAGGGATGTGGGGTCTGGGGACCATGCTTTCAGGGGACATCTATGTCAATTGGCATAAAGCTTATTAAGAAAATGTTCTGCATCCTACTTTGGTGAGTGGCGTCTGGGGTCTTAGAAGCTTGCAAGCAGCCATCTAAGATGCATCAATTGGTCCCAATCACTTGGAGTAAAGGAGAACGAAGAACACCAAAGACACAAAGTATTAGCCCAAGAGACAGAATGGGCCACATAAACCAGAGACTTCATCAGCCTGAGACCAGAAGAACTAGATGGTGCCCAGCCACCACCAATGAATGTCCTGACAGGGAACACAACCAAAGGTCCCTGATGGAGCAGTAGAACGAGGAGATGCAGAACTCAAATTCTAGTAAGAAGACCAGACTTAATGGTCTGACTGAGACTGGAGGCACCCCGGAAAGCATGGCCCCTGGTCTCTCTGTCACCCCAGAACTGAAACAATTTCCAAGGCCAACTCTTCAGACAGGGATTGGACTGGACTGTGGGGCATAAAGTGATACTTCTGAAGAATGTGCCTCTTAGTCAAGTAGATACAAGAGACCAAAGGGGCAGCTTCTGTCCAGAGGTGAGATGGGAAGGCAGAGAGAGTTAGGAGCTGGGTGAATGTTCATGGGGAATCAGGGGCGGAGGGGATGAGTGTGCTGTCACAGAATGGGGTGAGCTGTTGGGGTCTCATAACAATGTATGTAAAAAAAAAAAAACATTCTGTATGGGAGACTAACTTGAAATGTAAACTTCATTTAATTACCACAATTAAAAAAAAAAAAAAAGAACGCAGAGCAGACTTGGCCCCTCAACAGCACCACTGTATCAGCAGAAGTGAGTAGGCAGCCTGGAAAACACCATGGGCCCCTTCAGAAGTAGCAACAATACACAGGTTAAGCATTGCACTGGTCTGACAGAGGTGGCATTACACAGAGGTGTTAGTGGGATCCAACAGAAAGGGTACCAGTACCCAGCAAAGGCATCAGTACTCAGAGGACACCATGTGACTGTTGGCTGTACTTGTTCATGAACACAAACATCTCATGAATTTCCAGATGTAATTACTTGAGGGAGAGAAAAGGACAATGTAGGAGATGGAGTTCCTGAATTGGCAGATGTACACAAAAGCCACACTGCACAGATTACTACTGTTAATATCTCCCCAAATAAAAGATTAGGAAGGTGGAACTGGGGAATACAAATTACTTAGATGTCCAAGGAAAAGTTTCCATATTCATCTTCAAAGTTTCAGTCGTTCTTAACCTGGGGCCCAGGACCCCTAAACAATCCAGAGAAGTACTCAGAGAATAGATAAAACCATATTTAGTTTTCAAAATTCTATGTATGTGTCTATGCAGACATTTCTTCCTGGGGAAAACGTTTATAATTTTTATCAGATTATCAAAATGGTAAGTGACCCAGAAATGTGAAGAACCTGGAATCTTTCTGGCTGCATTTCAAATATACATCTTGTTTCTCAGGACCCAGTGGAGATGGAAAAGGCCTCTTTCTTTTCACTCTGAGAACTCTGGAGTTAGCTTTCAAAGATCTATGATGAAGAAATCTTTGATCTTCAGAATCTTTGCTCCTGCAACGTCAGAGACTTCCATCCAAGTGGGGAAGGGGGCATGCCTTCTCTCCTCCATCCCTCAGACTTGCAGCACAGGGCTGTGTGCAGTCTACCAAAAAGAATCCCAATGGATCCCAGATGAAACTACCAATGCAAGTTGCAAAAATATTGCCCATTCGCATGTATTTATGAGCCTTTCATAAGAATTTCCCCCACTAAAAATGGTGGAAACCAGGGTCGAGCGAAGACCATAAAATTGGACTCTGTGTTTTTCAACAAGCACTGTCTGGTTAGAGAGATAAGATGCTGGACCTGCTCTCATGGCATTCTTTATTGACAAGGATACAAAATGAGATTTCTTAGTTTTATGATCACAGCAGTTTCCGCTGATAGCAAGACAGCAGCCCATTTTCTTGTTGAGATCTGTAGGCATTTTATATGGGTCTTGGATTTTAAAAAATAGCATAAAAGGGCATAGTTAAACATCAAATGAATAAGACACATTTTTCCCTCATTTTAGTGATCACATCTCAGTTCTTCTCAGTACTAGTAAGTTGGAATATTGTAATGATAAATCCAATTAAATAAGCAAGAGTTGTCAGTACGTAACCCTAGCCAAGCACCATTGACCTTGCAGGTATTTCAGTTCTGTTGAGTTAATTGCCAGGAGAACAAATTATAAATATAGGCTGTTACTACTATAAGCAAAATCTACTGCCAAAGCAGTTAGCTCTGAAATAAATTGCCTAAGGAATCCACCAGATCCCCAAGGTCTACCCATTGTGTTCACTTGTCAAAATTCTACATGAGCACTAAATAAAAAAAATTATAGCTTTCAGGAACCTCTCACCTCAGAACCTCAAACACTGTCTTAAAAATACATGTCACTGTGCACATTATAACCTATTGCTGTAAGAAAAGCCTAACTCTTCAAAAAAAGATAGGTCACTTCAAAACATAGTACTCTGTGATCTATGGTGTTGAGATAATCTACTAAATTTTGGTGAGACACGAAGACACACATTTACCCAAAAGTGAATTTTTCAAAGGATGTTTCATTTGGTTAAATAATTTTTTTTAATGACAATAATTACTTGTTCTGGAGACACTTACCCACTAATGGCAATGTAATCTCAAGATACAACTGCACATTCTTAGAAGTTGAAGCCAAAATTAATCAATCTATTTAATTTCTGTTGAGAGGAGAAGAAAAATTCTCTGAAGATCTCACTTTCTTATGAGGCTATAACTTTTAGGAGGCAGTATAATTGGAAAGAAGTTTATTAAAAAGCTGGAAATTATCCTCAAATTAAAACACTTACAGTCTAAAGCTGTAATTAGAGCAAAGGTAAAGAAATGAGAAAGTCACAAAGCAATCCAGGCTGCTTCCCATTGCTCTTTGGTTGCTGCCTTTGATAATCTTCATCTTGCTTCCATTGTTAATTATGGGGGCTCCCCAAGGTTCCATAATGACTCCTTTGCTTCTTTTCCTTTCCCTCTATTTTATTCATTCACTTATATGATTTTAACAAGTTGAATACAGATTAACACTGATTGAGTGCCTTCTGAATACTAAGCACTATGACCTTGGTGTTGCAAGCAGTTTCCACCCACCTAGCAGCACCACAGAAGAAAGGCCTGGTGATCTGCTTTCATAAGATTACAGCCAAGAAGACCCCATGGAGCAGTTCTTGGTAACACATGGATTTTCCATGAGTTGGGAGCTAACTCAGTGGCAGCTAACAACAATGCTAGGCACTTTTACAGTTAACTGCCAACATTATGCGAAGTGTCTAATTTCTGTGACTACAATTTCCCACCAAACTGTTCCACAGGATCTTCTCAGCTCTAACAAAAAGTGATGCATACTGTGTTGTTGTTAGATGCCGTCGAGTCGATCCCAACTCATAGCGACCATCTGTACAACAGAACAAAACACTGCCCAGTCCTGCGCCAGCCTCATGATCGTTGCTATGTTTGAGCCCCTTGTTACAGCCACTGTGTCAATCCATTTCATTGAAGGTCTTCCTCTTTTTCACTGACCCTCTATTTTACTAAGCACGATGTCCTTCTCCAGGGACTGATCCCTCCTGATAACATGTCCAAAGTATGTGAGACAAAGTCTCGCCATCTCCGCTTCTAAAGAGCATTCTGGCTGTACTTCTTCCTAGGCAGATTTGTTTGTTCTTCTGGCAGTCTATGGTATATTCAATATTCTTCCCCAACACCATAATTCAAAGGCATCAATTCTTCTTCGGGCTTCCTTATTCATCCTGTAGCCTTCACATGCATATGAGGTGATTGAAAACACCATGGCTTGGGCCAGGCTCACCTTAGTCCTTAAAGTGACATCTTTGCTTTTTAACACTTTAAAGAAGTCTTTTGCAGCAGATTTGCCCCATGCAGTGTGTCATCAGATTTGCTGACCGCTGCTTCCATGGGCATTGATTGTGGATACAAGTAAAATGAAATCCTTGACAACTTTAATTTTTTCTCCATTTATCATGATGTTGCTTATTGGTCCAGTTGTGAGGATTTTTACTTTCTTTATGTTGAAGGGTAATCCATACTGAAGGCTGTGGTCTTTGATCTTCATCAATAAGTGCTTCAAGTCCTCTTCACTTTCAGCAAGCTAAGTTGTGTCATTTGCCCATCACAGGTTGTTAATGAGCTTTCTTCCAATCCTGATGCCCTGTTCTTCTCCATATAGTCCAACTTCTGGGATTACTGGCTCAGCATACAGACTGAATAAGTATGGTGAAAGGACAGAACGCTGATGCATACCTTTCTGGACTTTAAACCACATAGTATCCCCTTATTCTTTTCGAATGACTGCCTCTTGGTCTAAGTACAGGTTCCTCATGAGCACAATTAAGCATAATGTAGTATAGTAGAAAGACAAGGATTTAAGGGACCGAGTTGTGTTCCAGCTCTATTGCTGATTAGCTATGTGACCCTGCGCAAGACACTAGACCTCCAACGTCAGAAAAATAAAGATACTGAATTAGATCAGGAGTTGCAAACTGGTGGTTCATTACACAAATCCAATTGGCAGTCATATTTGCTTGGACTGCACAATAATTTCAAAATCTAGAAGATGATGTAAAATTCTGGATTTCTGTCTTCTCTTGCAAAAGTAGAAGATCTAGGCCTGATTTCTTTGATGGTAATAATTGGCTATAGCCAAGCAGCAGTCACCCCTTTAAAAAAGACCTGTTTTTGCTCCCTATAATCTCTACCGTCCCCTACTATATTGCAATTGTTCTCCTTTACTCATTTACTTTATTTGACTTGCCTCTCTACCCAGCACTAAAATGCACTGATTTTACTTCTAAACACTGTTCACTGTTTTATTACAGGTTTCTCCCACCCCAATCCAATACCATAAGCACACATTTGAAGTCTAATAAACAAATTTTTCGGTGTTAATTATACTCACCTCCTCATTCATCATGGGCTTCTCATCCCTAACTTCTGTTTGATTATTGCCACATTTAAATATTCAAAATTTTAAAATCTTGCCTTTACTCCCCTCATACTTAACTTACAATCAAATGCTATAAACTCCTCAGAAATTGATAGAAACAATTTTCATCCTCTTTTAACAAGCTGATTATACTCAGGCCAATATTCTTACTAAGACGCTCCCATATTAGTTACTACTTTGAAAATAAGAGCAACCATATTCCTTATAAGTTTAGAAAGTGTCTAAGAATGTAGTATATCTCTGGAAAAGGCAATTGTGGATTTCAAGGATTTTTGTAGCACAGATTGCAAGTTGCTATCCAAGAGCCATTTTCTCCTTCCTTAGCTACAACACTCACATTTTATTTGGGGTGTCAATGCATCCAACTAAAAGACTACATTTCTCAGACTCACTTGCAGCTAGGTATGACCACATGACCAAGCTCTAGCCAATAAGATAAAAAGACTTTTGTAGACATTCTGGGAAAACTGCTTAAATAAGACAGAATCCACTAGGAGAAAGTCTCATTTTTGCCACTTTTCCTTTTTCCTGACTACAAAACAGCTGTAATGACTGGGCCTCCAGGAATCATTTTATACCAAGAGGTAATAACTTTAAGAATGGCAGCCATGGCCTAAGATGGTAGAAAAGAATAATAGGGTCCAGGGTCCTGAATGACCACAAAGTACCACACTAGTATTTAATGATAAATAGAAATAAACTTCTCTTTTTAAAAACCACTGCTAACTATGGTCTTTGCTATTAGCAGCTGAATCTAAACCTAACTGACAAAGATGGCTCCTCCTCTCCTGCTGACCTACCTTCCTAGTAGTCCTTATGTATTCTCTACTAAATCATGATGACCCTCCTTTTCTCAAAACTGTTCATGTCTCATTTTGTATATGAAGACTTTCCAAATTAAAAGCGTCAAGCTCTTGCCACTCCACTAACCCCAGGAAACTCTCTATCACTCATATTGTAAACTTCTTTCCCATCTACTTTCTTAGCACTTAGGTATGACTGAAATTTGTTTTATATAATAGATTAAAATAAAAAAGGTAGGGTGCCTTAGTACAAGGAATGAGAAGGAGAGTTGGAAGCAGTCAAGGAAAAAGAGGTCTAGGGAATGGAGAAGATTTTAGTTGCTTCTCAATTTGCTCTGAGGTTTTCATGTTTTTCTTTATTGTTGTTGTTTTAACCTGTGAACATCTGTATCCCCTCAGCACAGAATGAATGATTAAAAAAAGTTTGGGGAAAGATCATTCCAATTAAAAAGAGCCTAATTAGGATTGAAAGTGGCACTGTCTACCACAAGGAGTAGAATGGAAACTCTTCTCACAGAGGTATTTTTAGTATTTCTAAAAGGCTTAAAGTTGGCTCAGAGTTTGGAACGAGGGTTGAGCTTCAGCACAATGCCTAGAACCGACTTCCATTTTCACACAGTCCATGGCCTATAGAAGAAGATCCTTAGGCCTATCATTATTCATCATATAACCGGGGTCTTAAGGGTTTACTAATCTCAGTAAGCTTAGTTTAAATCCCACTTCTCATGTCATCTTTAGTTTTTCAGAAAATCATGAGATGCTTACCTATGAGTAGTGAGAACCATGAGGCTTCCTTCCCTCTAATTCCTTCTCTGCCTTCCCTGACGTTCAGATCCCATTATAGTAAAATCTATTACAGAAATCTCTTTCCGTGTCTCTTCCCTTTATAAGCAGTTACTCTACTGCCTGCCAGCCAAGTGAGGCATGTCGTAAAGGTTACTACCAGAGAAAGTATAATGATACAGTGATGTCTACAATAGAAAAAGAAAAACCAATGAGTCACTGATCTTATATATATATATATATCTAGGGGTCAGTTATCTGAAATTCCCTGAAATCTCCCCACTCTGAGTTATTGAAGAGATAATATATTTATTGAGTCATTAAGCCTTCCTAAAATACTTCTGAGGAAAAACATATCTTGGAATTTCATGCAGACTACATAAGAGTATCAGAGTCCAATATGAAGTATTAGGATGTTTACTCAACAGGAGGTAAACTCAGCACAAAAATTATGAGGATAAATGGAGACTGTCAGAGACCCAGGCCAGAGGTGATATCAAGAAGGCTGCCAGCAGCTAGCCAGGCCCAAGCATTAGATTGAAACTCTCAGCCAAACTCAAATCACTAATAGGATATATTAGCTAACATTTTGTTTTTTTGTTTTGTTATGTTTTGTATTTATTTTAATGTACAGAAAAATCCAATACAAACTTGTTTAAGCAAAGCAGAGAATAAATTGGCTCAGAGTTAACTTACGACATAGTTGCTTGAAAGGACTCAGATGATGCCACCAGATGTTCTCCATCTGTCACCTCTACTTGGCTTGGCTCTCTTCTGTGTATTAACTTCATTTTTTAACACTGTCACCCTCAATGGTGCATAAATGGCTGCTGTAGCTCCAGACCATACAGCTTTTTAGAACTCAGCAAGTGAAAACTAAAGTACATGCTTCCTGGTAGATTCTACAAAAGTGCTCTCACTTTCACTCTGATAAAGACCACTTGAGTCACATGCCTAGCCTTAAACCAATGACAAAGCCTAGTGAGACATGAATGGCTTAGAACTGGGTCGTGTACTCCATTCCTGAGAGTGGAGAAGGCAGGAGTTCCCTGAAGAAAACTGGGGTGTGATTACCAAAGAAGGAAAAAATGGATGATATAGCTATAAATAAGCATTCATTACACAATCATATGGAAACCCTGGTTGCATAGCGGTTAAGAGCTATGGCTGCTAACCAAAAGGTCAGTAGTATGAATCCACCAGACACCCTTGGAAACCATAAGGGGCAGCTCTACTCTATCCTAGAGAGTCACTGTGAGTCAGAATCGACTTGACAGCAACAGGTTTGGTTTTTGGTTTTATACAATCATATTGGACACTGTATCTGGAAGAATTAATATACAAAAGAAATAAAGATGGGTTGCCCTGAGGAGCTGTTGTTGTTATTAGGTGCCCTCAAGTCTCCGGCAGAGCCTCTGGGTGGGTTCTAAGTATCAACCTTTCAGTTAGCAGGTGAGCTCTTAACTGTTATACCACCAGAGCTCCTTGCCCAGAAAAGCAAGAGACAGAAATCCTTTTACCAAAATAAACAAAGTTGAAGCCCAGTTATCACAAGTGAGGCACAAGGTCAGCAGAAGACTAGCAGTAAGAAGAGATGTGGGCAAAGATTCATAACTCCCTCATTCTAAAGTCAGGATTGGCTTAGTTTCTGGTAAGGGTATGGTCATGTCACTCCATCTACGGCAAGAAGAACACCTCAGAGGCAGGGTCTGACATTCTTCTGCTGAAGAATGGAGTGGGCTGGAGCTGGCCCAGAGTAAGGAAGATTAGCTTCACCCAGTTTATTTAAACCCTTGGTCTCTTCACTGCTTTGGCAGTGATGAATACAAGGAGAAAATGCCCAGCTGCTCAGCTTCCATGACCCATGGAACAGAAATCAATGGGTATATCCAAGATCTTGACATTGTCAAAATTATGTAAATTTTGCCCAAACTGCAAAAGAGTAGATAAACAATTAGTCCAACGTCATTAAATGGGTTGGTAGGGGGAGCAACTGAATGCCTCAGTTTGGGTTCTGAACTTGTTTCTTATTTCAACTGCTATCAAAAGATATAATTCAAAAGCTTAAGAGAGAAGGGCACTCAGTAACTGGCCTTGTGTGTCGGCAGGGGCCTTCCTAACAGATAATGACAGCCTCATGCCTCTCTTGGAAAGCATCATGACAGGTCTGGATACTTGAAATCATCAGCTTCCAGAGGCAAGGCTACAAGCAGCACTTGCAAGGTATGGACAAAACAGAGACTCATGTGAGCAGGCAGCATGCTAAATCCCAAGAGCAGCAATTGAACGGGGCAGCGAAGGGCAGGAGTTACATTCTGATCCTGATTCCCACATAAAGCTTAAGTCCAGCATAAACAAGCATATGCTTACTGCCAGTGGAGCTTTAAAGAGAGCAGTCAGACAGACTTGTTTTTCCAGAGCTCTTCCCCAACTGGGCCTCTGTCCTTGCTGTAACATATTCTCCAACTCTCCCTGATTCAAGGCACAGCCTGGAGCAATGAGAGCCTTGATCCTAAATGTCACAGCTGACTGCAATTCATCCCAGGGTTCTACAGGGAAAGTCTGAATTCCATACTAACAAACGTATTTTGAATATACTATTATCACCCTAACAAGATTGACTTAAAAAATATAGTAGTCTTATTCTAAATCTAAGTATATGGCATAATAGAATGCACTAGTATTCCTTGTCCAAGTATCAATTTCCTTCCATTCTTAAAGTTGGACTCTGTTCCCAAAATCCCTTGCAAATTCAATTTATTACATACTTTTATTAAAACATTAAAATATGTACTGACTTTTAATTTGAATGTGTTTATGTGTTATGCTGTCAAATAGGCAGGATATTCATTCAACACAGAAACCATGGCAAATCATTTTTGTACCTGCATAACACTTAGAGAAATGCCAGTTATGATTTTTCTTAATCCATACCTGAAGCCGTATGAAAACCATCTGCATGCTTTTTCCATTCTGGGTTCTGAAGCCGGTCGCCTTCATAGAGAAGGTAAATGTCGTGAGCTACTTGGGTCAGTACTGAGGGATCAGCATCAAGCCACTCTTGCTGTCAGTCCTACCTCAACCCAATTCAAGTAACCAGGCTTCTGAGAACTCTTACCCCAGAATTGATCACAGATCCCAAATAGGTTCCCCTGCACCAAATCCCTAGGTTGATGGTATGCCCTCTGCCTCGATTACTATAAACTAGAAGCCCTGCCCTCTTCTTGCCAGTCACTTCCCTCAGCTCCTGGGGACTCAGTCTTTCTGCTAGCAACCAGACCTCCCTGATGCTCGCTAAATGCTCCTCCTGGGCACTTGATTGCTTTGCTCCACCTGCTTCTCAATATACGCTTTTTACCTCTTCTAGACTTATCTGAGGTCTCTGATTTGCTAAGAAACCACCTCTATCCACTTGTCAATTACACTTTGTTATGATCATCTTGATCCACGTGGCTACACATTTCTTGGTCCCCTGAAGCTAGACCAGGGCCTACCCTACCCATGGCTGTGGCACTGCCTTTCCTGACCACTTAACTAGATACACTTCTGTCTTGTATACAGCACTTACTCAATACTGATATTCATCTGTTTTATTTTTATATCCTTGAATAATTAAAAATGAGGAAATGGTCATCTTACTGTAAGCCTGGATCTGTGCCAGATTGCGAAACACCTGAACCGAGCATTATTTTTCTTTACATACCATAAAAGAACATATTAGTTAATATCTTTTCAGACACTAATTTTCCCCATCATGTAGATGACCATTCTCAAGCTTTGCCACTAAAAAAGCCCTTACGCAGCCCCCAGGCACCCTTTTAACTCAGTACTGAACTCACTCCTGAGGTTCACCCTTCAGCCAAAGATTACACAGGCCCATAAAGCAAGTAATAATACATCTAAGTCAACCAGGTATATGAGACTAAATCAGCACACCAGCTCAGGGGCAAGGATGAGAATGCAGGAGGGGATAGGAAAACTGGACAAACGGAAATGGGGAACCCAAGGTTGAGAAGAAGAGAGTGTTGACACGTCGCGGGGTTGGCAACTAATGTCACAAAACAATATGTGTATTGTTTAATGAGAAACGTATTTGCTTTGTAAACCTTCATCTAAAGCACAATAAAATAAGCCCTTACTTCAGAGAAGAATAACCACAGACTTCATGGATCAGGCTCGCTTCCCTATTAACATGATTTTTTTTTTTTTTAATTCTAATGGTTTTATCTGGAGTCCTTGGGTGGTGCAAACAGTAAATGCACTTGTCCTCTAACTGAAAGGTTGGTTGTTCAAGTCCATCCAAAGGTACCTCAGAAGGAAGGTCCAGCAATCTATTGAAAAATCAGCCATTGAAAACCCTATGGAGCACAGTTCTACTCTGACACATGTGAGATTGCCATGGGTCAGAATCGACTCAATGGCAACTGGTAGGTAGGTAATTGTTTTATCTCAAAAATAAACACGAATAAATCTCATAGCTTCTACCCCATAAACTATAAATTATTTTTGCATTTTTTAAAATGTAATTACTTATCATGAAGCAGAATTGTAGCCACTTCAGGAATGTGGACTAAGTTTATTCCGTGGTTTCACATGCCCCTTCATGTTCCCCCAGCAGCTACCACACCCTAGTTTGATAATGGATGTAGACCAAGATTAAGATTATTTTCAGAAAAAAAAAAATCTTATGATCTACTGGAGTAAACATAAATATGACTGACAAGGTCCCACTCCTTTAGTCTCCTTAAAAATTTATCTATTTTCTCTTTCTCCCATTTCCCCTATGAAATAGGACGGCTATATTCCCCTAAAAATATTGTGAAATTGAAAAGTTTCTATTTGCTGAAGTTTTTAAGAGGAAAATGGCAATTCTCAACTACTTCAAATAAAATTAATTACATGACATGTTTTTTATTCTTAATTTTACTTAAAATATATTAAAGTCAAGTACTAACTTTGTGTCGACCCTCATATCTGTAATTAACGATTGCAATACAAACTTTTTTTTTTTTTAAACTTCTGACTATTTCATTCTGGCCTCCTTTCAGAGTACAAAAATATTTTAAGTATAGCATATTTGAAGTAAAGGCCAACTTTACTGACTTAGATTAAGACATGTTTTGGTGCCCATTAATTAGGAAAATTTTCTGTCAGTTAAGATCTTCAAATAGATAATATACTCCAAAAGTGTTATTTTAATGAGAATGTGATGGGACTTTACACAGAAGGCTTAAAACAAAACAAATGCCAATTGACCTGGGAGCCCATATCTTTAAAAATGAAAACACAGTTTTTATTATACAATAAAGTTGTATAAAAGTGGGAGAGAAGAAAGGAAGGGTAGTGCCCAGAACGGCAGATTTCACAATTCGGTAGATCATAGCCCTAGAGGAGTCCTCAGGTCCTTGTTGGCTTTGCCATGTCCTCAAGTATTGGACACAAGCCCCTTTGCAGGAAACAGGAGAAGAGAGGAATAAAGGCCTCTTTGAAAAGCAGTGATAAAGGGGGTCCCTGGAGGATTTCTGAGCTCTTAAAACAATCTTCATGGCAACAGCTTAACTCTGCTTCTTGCTCCAGTGGAGGTTGCCGGAATATGAATTAGGCATGAAGTACTGGGGCTATTTGCAAGTGTATGTTAAAATTTGATTTCCCAACTCAAGAATACAGTTGATTCAGAATTAGGTCAAAATAGTGCTTTAAAGATGCCCTACAAAGGAGCTCAGTGAGTTAAATAAGCACCAAGCACATTTGCTTTTACAAGGGGTCTCAACAGGGAAGGTCTAGAGCAGATTCCATCATCTCCTTGTTACAGATTGAAAAATACCGGCCGAGTATAGTACCTCACCAATGGTCATAATATCAGACAGCATCATTAAAAGATATATACAGAAATTGCTTCTCAGGTCAGTCAGTAGTCCATTGACCAGAGTATACCATCTCCATTTATTTTTAAAGTTTTAATAAACCCAGCTAATGCCACTTTACAATTATAAGATCCCTTTTCTATCCTAAACTGTTTTTTTCTTCCATGAAAGTACATACCCTAAAAAATAAACAAATAAGCCCTATAAAAACAGACAATAAGAGGAAGAAACATATAAAATGGCACCCTGTACAAAATACATAATGCAGATATTAACTACCTGTTTCTGTATCAGGGCACTTTCAAAGTTTGCTATGTGTTCTCTGATGTCCTTCATTCTCAATTTCCATCAACTGTAAAACACAACATCGACATAACAACACCTTTTTTGGGGGGGCGGGGGCAGGGAGCTACATAAAATGTTCACAGTTACATTAAAAACTTGCTGACAATACTAGGCAGTTAGTAACCCCTTTATTCTTCAGTATGAAAATCAGTTTGTGTATAAGTGTTCTACCAGTTCCAAAGTCTAAAGAGTCTTCGGCATCACTTTTGGCCATAAGTAGTTCTTTTTTTACCATCATGGTGATGCACTGCTCATAAGCCATGCTTTCCAATCTTTTCCTGTCTAGCTACTTTAGGACTGATGGTATAATTTCAAGTGTTTAGTCTGCACCACCCATTTAATTAAATTTGGTGGTGCTTTTTCATTCTTTATTGAATTAGGTACTAAAAGTTAAGCTTCTCTTGAACGTCACCTAGAAGCTGGTGACGGTGGCAGATATTCAGTGATAGTCCTTCATGACACATCTATTGTTCCTACAAACTTGCCCTAGCTTTAAAAAAAAAAAAAAAACTATGGTAATTTCCACTACATAATTCTATTTCCTGGGATTTGCTAAGTATGTGCATCCTCATTCAATGCTGCACTATGGTACAATATTTTCAATATCATGTTACGTGACCCATGGTGCCACCCCAGCCAGTAACATAACTGAGCGGCCGTGAGGTAAACAGATAGCTCTGTGCATGCACAAGTTTATACACACACGTGAAAAGAAACGTGTCCTGAGTTTTAGTCCTTTTATTGGTGGCTAGCTAGTTTCTTTTGATATTAATTGAATAAAATATCTTATTTTCGAAAACTGTCCTCTATCTAAAATAGACCTAAAGGGAATGTGTTAGTGTTTTGTTAATGGGCTATTAGCTCTAGATACCCTCCACAGTAGACTGGCCAGCCTCTATCTGAAAAAGTTTTCCTTTACAGGGGGTATGGTGGACAGAATTTCTAAAATGATCTCTCAAACATGCCCTGCTCTAATCCCTGGAAATGTGAATACAATTAAATATCACACGTGTGAATATGTTTTGTTACATAACAAAAGGGACTTCGCAGATGTAATTAGGGTTACTACTCCATTTACCTTAAAATGGGGAGATTATCCAGGACTATCTGGGTGGGTCCAATGTAATCATATTAGCTCTTAAAAGCAGGGAACTTTTGTCTAGCTACTGGCAGAAGAGGAAGGTGGAGGGCAAGTTAAAGAGATTGGAAGCATGAGAAGGATTCCATGCACCATTACTGGTTTGAATATGGAGAGAGCCACGTGAAAAGGCATGCAAGCACCCTTGGAACACAGAGTGGACCCCAGCTGACAGCCAGCAAAGAAGGGAGAAGGGGGCTTAGTACTACAACTGCAAAAAACTGGATTCTGCCAACAACTGAAAGATCTTGGAAATGGATTCTTCCCCAGAGCCTCCAGATAAGAGTGATCCTGGCCAACACCTTGATTTTGGCCTTTTGAGACCTCATGCAGGGAACACAGTTGAGTCCGGCCAGATTCTGACCTACAGAACTATGAGACAATGAATTAGGGTTGTTTTAAGAGACTAAGTTTATGATAACACAGATGGATTGCACATGGAGCAGTAGGAGAGAAGGGGGTGGTGGGCACCTCAGCTAGTTCACCCTCACATCCCAGAGGTAGAGAAAACAATATAGCCACAGGAGGTGTGCATGTGGGCCAGCACAATGTAGATATCTGGCATATGATTGTTTTATATGGTTCACTTTTTTAGAAAGAAATACATAAAGACTTGTTCTTCTAAATCTGCTTTTTAAGTGGATATTATTTTTTAAAAAATAATTATTCCTGGTTCATAGAGCTTAAGAAGTCAAAAATCCTTAAAATCCACACCAAAATGATTTTGTTTAAGGCAAACTCACCAAAAAACAAAACCCATTACCACTGAGTTGATTCTGACTCATAGCGACCCTATAGGACCCAGTGGAACTGCCTCAAAGGGTTTCCAAGGAGCAGCTGGTAGATTCGAACTGCTGACCTTTTGGTTAGCAGCTGAGCTCTTAACCACTGTGCCACCAGGAATCCAAGGCAAACTCAGTATCTATAAAATAACATACCATGTGTAAAGTGAGGCATTTCCTACTGTCTCAATGATTCATGTCAATTTAGTGCACTAACATCTCCTTCTTTCACCCAGCCTCACCCCAAAAACAACTATTTCCTCTCCCAGAAGGGCAGGCATTTGTCTTTATTCATCCAGCACAGACTAAATGACCCTTATTTTGTGTTCCAAGATGAACAAGAAAGCTGAGAAGAAAAGAGGTATAAGGGAACCAAGACAAAAAAAAACATTCACTTACTGAGATGTTAAATATCTTGAGAAAAAAACTAGAGCCTGGAAATGGAAGATAACTTGCTGAGGTTCAAAGCGTCGTAGAACATTGAGGGAATGGGAAACCCTGTCATAACCTCATGAGAGACACTATGCATTTTTTAAAAATTTTTTAGTTCACCTTTATAACAGACCTTTAGATGCTGAAATGATAGAGACCTGTGATGAATAAGTTTAATAAGTGAAAAACACAGGTAAGGAAAATGCTAAGTGATACAATGTCATCTGTACACAGCTTAGTCTAATCAAGAGGAAAAAAATCAATCAGAAGGCATTTGATCTGTGTTTTCTTCATACCGTTAGTTCTATAGCTAATCCAGCATTCTAGGAGCTGGAGTTTGTTTTTCTTCCTTGTGTTATTAATTTATTAGTATAAATTTACACCTGTCAACACAGATTTATAGCAGTGGAACTACCTACCACAAATATTATAGGCTTCAAGGACACACAGTTAAGAACTTGAAACACTTAAATTGCTTTAACACTTGCTAATATATTTCAGTTTCACTGATATGAAAAGATAAATAGCCAGAGCCCTACAAGAAAAATTATTTTGGTAATACTATTGATTTTCCCTCCTGGATTTTCTTACAAATTCTAAGGTTATTTTCATCTATGAATCATTGCTTCCAATACCGACTAATGTGATGGTAATTCTACCCACACGGGAACACTGCAGAAAACGGGGCTAAATTTCACTCCCTGCCTTGCTGCAGATCAGCTGAAAAGAACTCACATGCTTTCCAGTCATATCCTCTCAGGTTCTTTATAGCATTTTCGTATCAAATGCAACTCTCAGCATTGCAGGCATAAAAGGGGATCTGTGTGCATAGGATTGTGCAGTGAGGTTGGCAGTAAGTATAAAGAGATGTCTCCTGCCCACATGAAACTTTCAAGGCAGTCAGTCGACTGTAGAACTGCACTGGCTTTGACTCGCAGACTGCTTTTCCATTCCCACCACTCCTAGCCTAATTGAGGCTCTCCTCATCTCTTGCGTGGATAACTGCAATAGTCTCCTAACTACTCTGCTGTCTACTATTCTAATACCTTTTAAATAATTCCCCATGCTGCTGCCAGATAGAATAAAATTCAGACTCACTTAAGCATTCAAGAAACCCCTGTCCTGGTCTTTGCCCGCTCCTCTAGCCTTTTTCTGGTTGTTCCCCTTGCCCTGCCTTTTCTTAACGGTTCGTGTGTGTGTGTGTGTGTGTGTGTGTGTGTGTGTGCGTTTAGGTGAAAGTTTACAGCTCAAGTTAATTTCTCATACAAAAATTTATATACACACATTGTTTTGTAACATTAGTTGCAATCCCCACAATGTGATAGCACACTCCGCCTTTCCACCCCATGTTCTCTGTGTCTATTCAACCAGTTCCTGTCCCTGTCCCTTCCTGCCTTCTTATAGTGCTTTTGGACAGAAGCTGCCCATTAGTTCTTGTGTACCTGACTGAACTCAGAAGCACATTCCTCACGTATATTATTCTTTGCTTTACAGCCCTGTCTAATCTTTGTCTGAAGAGTGAGATTCAGGAATAGTTTCAGTTCTGGGTAAACAGTGCATCCGGGGACCATAGTTTCAAGAGTTCCTCCAGTCTCTGTCAGACCATTAAGTCTGGTCTTTTTACTGGAATTTGAGTTCTGCACCCCACCTTTCTCCTGCTCCGTCCAGGACTCTCTGTTGTGTTGCCTGTCAGGGCGGTCATTAGTGGTGGCTGGGCACCATCTAGTTCTTCTGGTCTCAGGCTGGTGGAGTCTCTGGTTCATGAGGTCCTTTAGTCCTTTGGGCTAATACCTCCGTGTGTCTTTGGTTTTGTTCATCCTCCTTTGCTCCAAGTGAGGTGGGACCTATTGATGTATCTTAGATTTGCCCTGCTATTTTAACGCATGATCCAACCACGCTAGGTCATTTTCCATTAAGCAACACACCTGGTGGTGTTTCATATCCCAGTGTCATTTTGTTGCCTGGAATGTTTTTTCCTTTGTGCAGCTTTTGTGCCCCACTCCCTTGATTCAAGTCTGCCTAGTTCCTGCTACCTTTCAGAACTAAAACATCTTCCCTCTATAAAATCTTTTCTGCTCTTATCCACCCTCACCCCAACCTCCACAGGTAGAAGAGACCACCTCCTCCTTTGTGTTGCCACACTATCCTCTGTAGACTTCCAGAAGACTTCCTATAGTGGGTTTGGAAAAACCTTTCTTTCCACATCTATAACTACGTACCAAGCAATAAACTCCCTGAGGCAAAAAAGGTGCTCTCTTCCTCTTCTTCATATTTTCAGTAACTGCCTTCGAAGATATTTAAACATTGCTAGAAACAGAAAACTCACACTTGAAACAAATGCACATACCAAGCAACTTTGTTGTGGTCTACTTCTAAGCACGTTAAAAGTTCTAAAAGGCACATGGGTGTAGTAGAATGAGTTTTAACATCAGATACACCTGGCTTCACATTCTAACTCTTTCACTCCCAGCTATGTTACCTTGAATTCATCAGTTCACGTCCCTGTGCCTCAAATTCTCCATATATTAAACCAGTATAATAGCACTTAGCTCACATAGTAGTTGTGTAAAGATTAGATGATCTATGTAATGATCCAACATAGTAGTTGCTAAGACAATACAAGAGCACTGGTAGGGCAGTGGTTAAGGGTTTGGCCACTAACCAAAAGGTCGGCAGTTCAAATCCACCAGACAATATAGGCATACCCAGTTTTATTGTGCTTCTCTTTATTGTACTTCACAGATACTGCATTTTTAACAAATTGAAGGTTTGTGGCAACCCTGTGTCAAGTAAGTCTATCAGTGCCTTTTTCGAACAGGATGTGCTCACTTTGTATCTCCTTGTCACATTTTAGTAATTCTTGCAATATTTTAAACTTTTTCATAATTATTATATCTGTTATGGTGATCTGTGATCAGTGATCTTTGATGATACTATTATAATTGTTTCGGAGCTCCATGAACCACATCCATATAAGACAGTGAACTTAATCAATAAATGTTGTATGTGTTCTGACTACTTCACCAACCAGCCATTCCCCGTCTCTCTCCCTCTCTTTAGGCCTTGCTATTCCCTGAGACACAGCGATATTAAAATTAGGTCACTTAATAACCCTACAATGGCCTCTAAATGTTCAAGTGAAAGGAAGAGTCATACGTCCCCCGTTTGAAATCAAAAGCTAGAAATGATTCAGCTTAGTGAGGAAGGCATGTCAAAAGTCAAGATAGGCTGAAAGCTAGGCCTCTTGTGCCAAACAGTTAGCCAAGTTGTAAATGCAAAGGAAAAGTTTTTGAAGGAAATTAAAAGTGCTTCTCCAGTGAACACACGAATGATAAGAAAGAGAAACACCTTTATTGCTGATATGGAGAAAGTTTAAATGGTCTGGATAGATGATCAAACCCGCCACAATATTCTCTTAAGCCAAAGCCTAATCCAGAGCAAGGCCCTAACTCTCTTCAATTCTATGAAGGCTTAGAGAGCTGGTGAGGAAGCTGCAGAAGAAAAGTTTGAGGCTAGCAGAGGTTGGTTTATGAGGTTTAAGAAAGAAGAAGTTGTCTCCATAACATAAAAGTGCAAAATTAAGCAGCAAGTGCTAATGTAGAAGCTGCAGCAAGTTATCCAGAAGATCTAGCTAAGATAATTGCCGAAGGTGGCTACACCAAATGACAGATTTTCAATGCAGAGGAAACAGCCTTATACTGGAAGAAGATGCCATCTAGAACTTTCATAGCTAAAGGGGAGAAGTCAATGCCTGGCTTCAAAGGTTCAAAGGACAGGCTGACTCTCTTGTTAGGGACTAATGCAGCTGGTGACTTTAAGTGGAAGCCAGGGCTCATTGACCATTCTGAATACCCTACGGCCCTTAAGAATTATGCTAAATCTACTCTGCCTGTGCTCTATAAATGGAACAACAAAGCCTGGATGACCACACATCTGTTTATAACATGATTTACTGAATATTTTAAGCCCACTGTTGAGAACTACTGCTCAGAAAAAAAGATTCCTTTCAAAATATTAGTGCTCATTGACAATTCACCTGGTCACCCAAGAGCTCTGATGGAGATGTACAAGGAGATTAATGTTGTTTTCATGCCTGTTAATATAACATCCATCTGCAGCCCATGGATCAAGGAGTAATTTCAACTTTCAGGTCTTATTATTTAAGAAATATATTTCATACTTCCATAGCTACCATAAATAGAGATTCCTCTGATGGATCTGGGCAAAGTGAATTGAAAAACTTCTGGAAAGGATCTGCCATTCTAGATGCCATTAAGAACATTCATGATTCATGGGAGGAGGTCAAAATATCAACATTAACAGGAGTCTGGAAGAAATCGATTCCAAGCTTCATGGATGACTTCGAGGTTTCCAAGATTTCAGTGGAGGAAGTAACTGCAGATTTGGGAGAAACAGCAAAAGAACTACAGTTAGAAGTGGAGTCTGAAGATGTGACTGAATTGCTGCAATCTTATGATAAAACTTAAAGGATGAGGAGTCGCTTCTTATGGATGAGTGTAACCGACAGGGTTAAACTATTCCCCCTTCTGAGATGTAACCAACGGGGTTAAACTATCCCCGCCTCCTCCTCCCATCCCAGCCAGGCTCTCTGAGTTCCTGATATGACATTTCTGTGTTGTCTGAGTAACAATACAGGGTCGTCTTACTGTTTCTCTGCTCAAGACCACTTCTCTACTAGTCATCTGCTCCCCCGAATTTGGACATGAGCAAGAAGCCGCAAAGCTGGCCTTACAGAAACTTCATGTGTCATACCCTACCCAAGCCGTCATATTGCACCCCCACTGCACACCCATATATGTTAATTAGTTCCTGAAATTGCCTACCTATTCCCAGAAACTTTATGAGTTATGCGTAAGTACCCTACCCCGAACCCTATAACGGCCCTAAAATCCCATCTTTGGGGAGCTTGATTTGAGACTTAGTCCCGAAGGTCCTTGCTCGACCAGCTTGCAGTAAAGTCCACTTTCTCTTTCTCAAAGGACTGGTGTCTCTCAATTGACTTGAGGGGTTGCACCTGGCGGGACTCATTTCCGCTGGGTTACGTGAGCAAAGAAAGTGGTTCCTTGAGATGGAATCTACTCCTGGTGAAGACACTGTGAACACTGTTGAAGTGACAACAAAGAATTTAGAATATTACATGAACTTAGTTGATAAAGCAGCAGCACGATTTGAGAGGATTGACTCTGTCTCGGTTATCTAGTGCTGCTATAACAGAAATACCACAAGTGGATGGGATGGCTTTAACAAAGAGAAATTTATTCCCTCACAGTCTAATAGGCTACAAGTCCAAATTCAGGGTGTCAGCTCCAGGGGAAGGCTTTCTCTCTCTGTCAGCTCTGGAGGAAGGTCCTTGTCATCAATCTTCTGGACTAGCTTCTCAGTGCAGAGATCAAATGACACGCTATTCTCTTGGCTCTTGTTTCTTGGTGGTATGAGGTCCTCAACTCTCTGTTCACTTTCCTTTCTTTTTATCTCTTGTAAGATAAAAGGTGATGCAGGCCACACCCCAGGGAGACTCCCTTTACTTTGGATCAGAGATGTGACCTGAATAAGGGTGTTACATCTCACCCCATTTCTCTTTAACATAATCTAATCTTGCCTCATTAACCACAGGCAGAGATTAGGATTTACAACACATAGGAAAATTATACCAGTCACAAAATGGAGGACAACCACACAATACTGGGAATCATGGCCTAACCAAGGTGACACATATTTTTGGAGGACATAGTTCAATCCATGACAGACTCCAATTTTGAAAGAAGTTCTGTAGTGGGTAAAATGTCATCGAACAGCATCACATGCTACAGAGATATCTTTCATAAAAGCAAAAATCAATCCACACGGCAAACTCCATTGTTGTCTTATTTTAAGGAATTGCCACAGCCACCCCAACCTTCAGCAACCACCACCCGGATCACCACTCTGATCATTATCAACGTTGAGGCAATACCCTCCACCAACAAAAAGACTACAACTCACTGAAGGCTCAGATGATAGTTAGCAATTTTTAGCAATACGGGTATTTTTTAATTCAGCTATGGACATTTTTTTAGACATAATGCTATTGCATACTTAATAGACTACTGTATAGTGTAAACACAACTTTTATATGCACTGAGAATCCAAAAAATCCATGTGACTCACTTTATTGCAATATATGCTTTATTGCAGTGGTCTGGAGCCGAACCCACAATCTCTCTGAGATATTCCTGTATTTATTCTTGTCCTTTTTCTCTGAGAAGGGAGAGTGATTATACGTGCTGAACTACTCAAGTACAACTTCTTAGATAAGAGGAGATTTGAGTTTGACCTTGAATAGCAAAAAGGATTTGGATAGATAGATTTAAATAGAGAATGCCATCCAAATGGTAAAATAGCTTAAGCAAGATGGTTGCTTTGCTTAAAACACTTCCAAGATTTATCTAAGATCTAGCCTTCAGATGCTGTATCATTCCCACAATTTGGCCCCTTAGAGCAATGTGAGAGTACTTACTCATGAACATAATCCAGCTTCAAAGCCCAAGAATATTGAAAATTAGAGGGAAGACATAAAATTATAGAAATGGTATCCAGAAAGACTCGTTCTTTAGTGGCAGAACGTTTGCAAAACCAGTGTTGAAGGGTACTAGGCTGTTCACTCATTTGCACGGAAGTAAGCATTATACTAACAGACAGCAGAGCTGGCATGGCAATATCTACCAGCATTTAAACAAACACAGGGTAGGTAATAATTTCCATGTGTGGATGGTTCTAGTGTCAACGGAGCAGTCTAAAGGAATCTCATTTGCTTTTATGGTTAAGTATTTAAGAAGCATCTTTTTTTAACATCTGAATGTTTTCACAGCTGAAGGAAGGCAGTATAGCCTGAAAAACAATTTACAATGATGTGTAAAGTAGTTACATTTTCCAACAAGTCTGGTTGCTCAATTATTCCACCTATATTAATAGTTCTTAGTGGCATTTGATGTATAATAGTCCCAATCCAATCACCAGTTTCAGTTGGAGGAGAGAAAGTGTTATCTGAATGAAAAAAAGGCCAAGTTTGAAGCTGATAAACTCAGACCTTTGTCCTGGACGTTTCGAGCATCAGCTTGCAGTCACTGAGAAAGGGTGCTGTTGGCAGACTGGCCTGCCATCACTCTAATGCCAGTTCATTTCATTTCAGATCTGCAGCTAGGTTCCTGCTATCAGGAAACCAAAGCAATTGATTCGTTTCTACTTTTGTTGAGATAAGTGGAACAATATGTAATCTGGTTTAGGTTAAAAAAAATCTAGACAGTAGGAAAGGTTTAAAGGAAAGGAACAAAGACACAGAAAGCAATTTACCCAGTACCTTGGACATGGTACGAAATTAATAAATTTAAACAGATTACAAAGAATTGAAATAAAAAATCCAAAGATAAGAAAATAAAAGTAGAAGAAAGCAATGTTGTTGAAATGCTTGTTTTCAATACCATCTCTGTTGGGCTTTCATTATGGGTAAACATCTGCAAGTAGACTCTGAACTTAGCTCCCAGTTTACACTCTTGCCCTCTACAGTCTAATCTACACAGTATCCACAGTGATTCTTTTAAAATGTTAAGTCAAATCCTACAACTCCTCTGCTAAAATTCCCTAAAGACTTCTGACCTCATTCAAACTAGAATCCAAAGTCTTTCCAAGGCCCACAACACACTCCTGAAACTGTCCACTCATTACCACTCTGGTCTCACCTCCTATTACACCCTTGTGCTTATCCCAGACACACTGACCTTATTGCATGCCAAGTCAGCTCCTACCTTGGGGCTTTGCACATTCTGTTTCCCTGCCCAAAGCTTCTTCTCAGGCTTCTCATGCCTGTACTCATTCATGTCTCTGCTCAAACATCACCGACTCAGAGAGGCCTTCCCTGACCACCACCTCCAACGTAGAAGCTCCATCACTATGTATTCCCTTGCCCTGCTTTATTGTTCTTCCTAGCTGTTATCACTACCTCAGATTATATTAAATTATATTATTTGCCTACCTGTTTATCACTTTATATGTCATGTTCATCAGAATGTTGCTGAGAGGGAGAATGCTATATCCCCAGGGCCTAGGACACTGGGTACCACATAATAGATACTAAATGTTGTGGAAGGGAAGGAGGGAGGAGGCCTTCCTTGCTTTACTATTCAAATGTTTGTGTCTTTGCTCCTCAAATGACTGGACATGTATAATTGGATGTTTATCTGCCTTGATCCATCTGCTAGAGACAGTAACATCAAGGAAAGATTGGCTTTGAAGTCAAAATGGCCAGGATGTAAATCCTATCTCCATCACTGAGTAGTTTTTGTTTTTGTTTTTTTACTTCAGACAATTTTTTTTTTAATCTTCTCTGTTGTATTTTACAGTTGGTAAAACTTTAAACACCCGTAAGTATTACACTAGGCATTGTGATATCTCAGGAAAAAAAAATTGAGTGAATTAAATCAGCTAAATCCCAGTTTTAAAAACCTAGCAAAAATGCATACTTAATAAACACTAGTTCGCTACCCCTAGCCCCTCTCCCGCATCCTCCCAGCAAGAGGAGGATAGTATTATGTCCAATAAATAGGATAAGCCAAAAAATGAAGAGCTGTTTGAGTCTACATAAACCAATAGTGAGCAAACAAAATAACTCAGGTGAAAGCACTCTGAAAACCATAGCACAGTATGTAAATAAACTGAAGGAATCATCATTACCTTTGTAAAATCTCATTCTAGCCCCATGCATCTAGGTGATGAACATCACACCAGGTAAATTAACTTGAAGACGACCCAAAGAGGGAGCCAGTGCAAAGAACAAGCCAAGTGAAGATAAAACAGGGAAAAGAACAAGAGTTTCCAAGGTAATGACTAGAGGTGAGAAGATACTCCGGAATGCCAGATGCCTGGATGTTAGACAGGGTTTGGACTGGCCAGAGGCTTCAGCAATGCTCCATCAGACTCTCAGTTACCAAAGTTTCCATCTTTGTAACAGAAATCGAAGTAGACAATACTACAAAAAGGTACAAGACTCTTCCATGGCCATCTTTCCTGCTGCTGAGGGACCACGGCCAAATCCAGGGAAGAACGGAAAAATGATACAGTGAAAATCATCCCACCAATTTACAGAGCTGAATAAAGTATAAGCAACGGGAGAACTCAGTTAGTATGTATCATCAGCCTACCGTGGACTGTCCCTGTATCACCTCCCTCAAGCTCACAGAGCTGCCAGAGGAAGAGAGTTAACATTTTTCTGAGTTTCTGCAGTGTGTCACGTCTTGTGCTAGACACCATCACATATATTACCTCATTTTTATCCTCACGGTAATCCTAGTAAGCTTTATAATCCCCAGTTTCTGGAAGAGAAAACTGAGATTCAGGAAGCATGTTGAAAGCACTGAAGCTAGAAAATAGCATCTAGCCCCAGCTCTGTAAAAAAAAAAAAAAGAGCCAAGCCATCTCTTGCACTTTTAAAGTAGCACCTTAGAATTTACAAAATGTTGTCAAGAGCATTCTCCTAATCTGAACTTCACACACCCTTGAGGAGCAAATAACACAGTATTATTCTTCTCATAATCAAAGAAGCTGAGGCTCAGAGTACTTGAGTAATTTGTCTCAAATTGCACAGCTAGTAAGTGGCAGACCTGTCTGAGACAAATGCTCTTTCACTAAAAGAGGATGCTCTACTTTTCAAAAAGGATTAGGTTTGAGTAAACCAAGGACATTTTAAATCTGAAGTGGGAAAGGACAAGCCAAGACCTTCCTAACTAATATCCCAAGCCCCATAAATTACCTGGGGAAGCTAAAGCTGTTGTTATCTCAAAATCTCAGTAGCTCAACACCATAAATATTTATTTCTCACTCAGGTAAAAGTCCAAAGCAGGCACTCCCGACACATGGTAATTCAGGGACCCAACCTCCATCCATCTCCTCTTGGACCTCAGAATCCTCTGCACCCTGGCAGAAGGGGAAAGAAATAGACACCACTTCCATTCCTTGCAATGGAAGAAATAGTCATGTTCTCCTGGAAGCAAGTGGGTCAAGTTGTGTGTGACTGGGCAGCCACTTCCCAGTAATGACTCCACACCGTAGAAGTAAGGGCACGAATGTTCAGTGAATCGCTTGTCATTTCTGACACACCCTCCTAACACAACCAATGATGGAATGAAAAGTGACTGTGAAATAATGTCCTTAAAGTCAGAAGTCAGCTTAGATTATTTTACATAGCCACAAACAAGATTCATATTTTTAAATTTTATTTGCTGCCGCTGCTATTTATTCTTTAAAAACATAGAAATAATAACAAATAAACGTACACTTGCCTCCTAAGATAGTCTATTCTTCTTACTGGGCTGCATATAGATTCCCAGGACCTAGACCCAGTGATTTTTATACAGTAAGTCTGTATTTTTAAGATGCTCCCCCAAGTGATTCTGATGCCTCAGCCCACAGATCATGCTTCGCAAAACATTGCCTTAGAATCACAGTTATTTCGTGACTGTAGACTGCACAATGGCTGCTTAATGTTAGATGGAAGAAAGAGAAAAAAACCCATCCAGGAGCCTCCTCACAAAACCAGCACAAGTAAGCTCTGGCAAGGAGCAGGAAATCTCAGTGCTTTCAGATTTCCACATTCAGGCAAACACTCACTCCCACAAAGAGTTTGTTTTCACTCTCCAGGTTCTATTTTTTTGGTCTCCTTGGCAGTGCAGAGACAACTTGGCCCTTCACAGAAACTCAGCTAACTTCAAATGGCAGGAGTTGCCTCACAAGGATAAAGGAAACAAAGATGGATTGGGCGGATCTATAACCTAGGAAAAATAACGTCTGCGTTTAATAACTTATATTCTACTTACAACATTGCCGCTCTCTCTGGGACAGGGAGAAACTAGGGTATGTGGTATGGACAGCACTCAAGCTATGGAACAGTTGTTGCTCATTAACTTTGTATAACATGACCTCTGATTCTTCCCTAACACAGGTAACAAATCACTTCTCATATCAGGTGGTTGCCCCAGAAGCCGTCGAACTATTTTAAGCCTAGTGCTGCGTCCCAGAAATCATTCTGAACGTTATCAATGGTGATCCTGAGGAATTCAAGAACAGTCAGTCAAAGAAAGTAATTGAAAATACTTTCCACTTTGGTGTCTTTAAAAGACCTTTTTATTGGAAAAACGGAAATATAAGTTAAGATTTAGAATGGTTGGCTTCATCCTGATTGTCAGGTTTTATAATTGTTTATTGAACTAGATAGACTAAAAGAAAGACTTTCATGTAGGACCTGAATGTGAGCTGAGGGAGGAGGCTGGGGACAAAAGTGAAGCTGACGTAAATTTCCTAGACCTGCAGCAGATCCTGGCAACTGTGGGGAAGCAAGGAGTCATGGTCCGGGCATACCATAATCCCCCTACCTACCTGGGGTCTCCTCAAGCGTGACACTTTAGATGAGGCTCCAAGCTTGAGAGCGCTGGAGAGTAGCCAGGTAAGACACGTACACCTTTCTCAGAGCCTTAGAAAACTACCAGTTCTCCAACATGATGAATCAAAATTATTGTCCACATGAACTTTAAGTTCCCCAAGCATGTGGCCTCGCCACACCCCCAGAACTCACAGTCATCAGCCTCCCACCTCCCTTGTGGCCCTAATCAGACAACTCTCCCTCCCAACATGTTCCTTTCCTGACCAACTCACCCATACCACTCGCATATACCTGACCAACTCTTGTCACCAAGCTTCTCTATTCTTTTGTGATTAATCTGTAGGTCTCCACCTACTAGGTATGGGTGGGTTACTGGTCTGTTATAGTCACCACCTTCCAGGTCACTGACTCCAGAGTCAATCTTGCCTCCTCCATCTCCATTGCACCCCCCCATATAGCCATGCTGGGCAATATCTGCCATCATTCTACTTCCCGGGTCTTCAATCATCTCAGACTCTGGTATTGTTACTGTTTATGTCTGGACTCTCTGCCTTCAGTTTCTGCCCACTCCAATCCACCCTTCAGGTTATACTCAGACTATTTGGTAAATATGGAACCCTTCAGTTTCCAAACCTGGGATAACTTGGGTGCAGTAGACTGATTACATTGATGATCCCAATTTTTCACCTCTCCTTGAATCCATACTCTTTTCCATGTAAATCAGCATTTCCCTTCCACTCTAACTCTGGTTTGGTTCACATGACCTGTTTGATCAATAAGATGGTTGCTTAAAAAGCACTTACACAATTGGGCTCGCTTGCTTCTGCTTCTCTACAATTGCCACGAGAACATGCCTAGACTGGCCTGCTGAATGAGAAACATGTGAAAAATGAAGTGGCCTAGTCATCCCAGAAGGAGCAACCCTAGACTAGCCAACAGCCCAACACCAGTCATGTGAGTGAACCCAACGGAGATGAGAAAAACCCAGCCAGCTGCATCTAGCTTAAATCACTAACCTACAGAATTAAAAGTTAACTACATGATTATTATTTTAAGCAAGTGATTTGTGGGGTGGTTTGTTATGCAGCATTATGATGGCAATAGATAACTAACAGATAATTTCAAAGCAATTCCATCTGGCCTGATATTGGTCAGGGTTATAGCTTTCCCTTAAGATCCCCATCATCTCTCAAGGTTCGGAGACTTCCACCCTCCTTCCTGTGGAATTTACATAGCCCTGAGCGAGCAGATAGAATAGGCCAGATATAGACAGACCTTCTCACACAGACAAGCATGACTCCACACTGGAAGAGAAGAGAAGATCCTTGGTGATTGGTGATATTCATTATCTAGCAATAAGAGCAGTAAGTCGGTGGTGACTCAGTTTCCTCACAGCTAATTGGAACTGATGACAGAAGGTGTTTGCTTCAGCAATAATTGAGGTTTTCAGAGTCAAAACTCTTAGATCAGGTAAATGAGCACTAAAAGTATGCATCTGAACCTTTCTCTTACACTGGGCAGCAGCTTCCCAGTAGAATGGTCATGTTTTTGCAGGGTTTGTTTCCTGATTTGCAGTGGGTGCCTCATGTCTATCTGTGGGGACTAGGAGGAGGTAAGGGCTATGTTAAAAGTCTGTGAGATACAAATGAAGGGATTTGATGAGGATTTTGGAAAAGAGGAAGAAAACATTTAGCATTTTGAAATATCATCCACCACATATTTGTGTTTCTTCTCCCCAATTTGAATATGAGTTCTTTGAGGACATGTTTGTTCTCAATCTGATCCCTTTTTGAGGTGGCAGCATGAGACAATGAAAACAAAAATGGATTTAAAGTCGTGCAATGGTTAAGATGGTGTGTAAACTTGTCTGGACCATGATTCTCAGTGTTTTGGCAGTCATATAATGTTGTGATCACTTCCACATTGAGATCTGATATGTGATCATCCCCGTGATGGGATCTGCTGTGAGTAGACAATCAGTTGAAAGGGAGTTTCATTGGGCTTGTGGCCTCCACTGAGTATAAGTAGACATTCTGGCAAGGCTCATGAGCTTTTTGCTCATGCTGGATCCTGCAGCTGTCTCCTGTTCATCTGACCTTTGGTTCTTGGGACTTAAACTAGCAGTTTACCTGCAGTCTTGCCTGCCAATCTTGGGATTCATTGATCTTCGCAGCCTGTAAGCAAAAGCCCTGCTCTCTGACCTGCTGATCTTGGGTTCGCCAGCCCCTGCAGCTACATGAATCAGGAGAAACTTCTATCCTGACCCATGGACTTGGGACATTCTAGCCTCTACAACCATGTGAGCCATTTCCTTGATATAATTCTCTCTCTCTCTCTCCCTCTCCCTCTCTCTGTCTATATATAGATATATAATTTACTGGTTTCGCTTCTCTCTACCCAGCCTATTACATATGAGATCAAGAAAAGTGACTAAACTCTGTTCTCTGAGTATAAATAAGATTCATCATGTTGTCTTATGTAATCAAATAAGACAGGGAATGTTGTTGTTTGGTGCCCTCAGGTTGGTTCTGACTCATAGTGACCCTGTGTACAGCAGAACAAAACACTGCCTCATCCTGTGCCATCCTCACAATCATTGCAATGTTTGAGCTCATTGTTGTAGCCATTGTGCCAATTCATCTCATCGAAGATCTTCTTTGTTTTGCTGACCCTCTACCTTACCAAGCATGATGTTCTTCACCAGGGACTAGTCCCTCCTGATAATATATTCACAGTAAATGAGATATAGTCTCACCATGCTCACTTCCAAGAAGCACTCTGGCTGTACTTCTTCTAAGACAGACTTGTTCCTTCTTCTGCCAGTCCAAGCTATATTCAATATTCTTTGCCAACACCATAATTCAAAGGCATCAATTCTTCTTCCTTCTTCTTTATTCATTGTCTAGCTTTAGAATGCATAGAGGCAATTGAAAAAAAACATGATTTGGGTCACCTTAGTCCTCAAAGTAACATATGTGATTTCAACACTTGAAAGAGGTCTTCCGCAGCAGATTTACCCAATGAGTACATCATTTGATTTCTTGACTACTGCTTCCATGGTCGTTGATTATGGATCCAAGTAAAATGAAATCTTGACAACTTCAATATTTTCTCCATTTATCATGATGTTGCTTTTTGGTCCAGTTGTGAGGAGTTTTGTTTTCTTTATGTTCCAGTGTAATCTAGACTGAAGGCTGTAGTCTTCGATCTTCATCAGTAAGTGTTTCAAGTCCTCCTCACTTTCAGCAAGTGAGGTTGTGTCATCTGCAGATTGCAGGTTGTTAAGAAGTCTTCCTCCAATCCTGATGCCAAGTTCGTCTGTATATAGTCCAGCTTCTCGTATTATTTGCTTAGCATGCAGATTGAATAAGTATGGTGAAAGGACACAACCCTGATGCACACCCTTCCTGATTTTAAACCATGCAGTATCCCGTTATTCTGTTCCAATGACTGCCTCTTGGTCTATGTACAGTTTCCTCATGAGCACAATTAAGTGTTCTGGAATTCCCATTCTTTACAATGTTATCCATAACTTGTTATGATCCACATAGTTGAATGTCTTTGCATAGTCAATAAAACACAAGTAAACATCTTTCTGGTATTCTCTGCTTTCAGCCAAGATCCATCTGACATAAGCAACAACATTCCTCATTCTGCCTCCTCTTCTGAATCCAGCATGAATTTCTGGCAGTTCCCTGTTAATATATAGCTGCAACCATTTTTTAAATTATCTTCAGCAAAATTTTACTGGTGTGTGATATTAATATTATTTGATAATTGCCACATTCTGTTGGATCACCTTTCTTAGGAATGGGCACAAATATGGGTCTCTTCTAGTTAGTTATTCAGGGGATAGATAGATGATAGATAGATAAATAGATCAGCTAGATATTCTGAAAAACATACCCAGTCACACTAGCCCATTCATTATTCTCTATCATGTTGCCATTTTTTATTGTCTTCATAGCACTTTATCATTATGCAAAATGATATTTATTTATTTATTTACATGTCTATTTCCTGTTCTTCCCAACTCAAATGTAAGCACTCTGAGGGCAGAGTCTCCCTGAGAGGAGGAACCTGTGAGGGTGTTTTATTTAACTATTGTATCTCTAGCTTTTAGAACATTATTAGCCACAAGGGAGGTACTCAACAAATATGAATTGGAGAGGAGGAAAAAAGGAAGGGGAGAGGAATCTAGGATAATCTCCTCATCTCAAGATCCTTTATTTAATAACATTTGTAAAGGCCCTTTGCCATAAGGTAACATTTTCACAGCTTCTAGGGATTAGGATGTGGACATCTTGGGGAAAGGAGGGGCACTATTCAGGCTACCACAGAAGGGTTCTTGAAATAAAAAGATTTTTATAGTTTTTGTTTCAGGTTTTTTTTTTCTCATTTGCTTAAATTTCAAAATTATTTCAGTGGTTACTTCATAATGGAAGGAGGAAAGGCAGGAGGGAGGTGAGGAGAGACAGAGGAAAGGAAGCAGGGAGGGAGAGAAGGATGAGGAAAGAAAAGATGAATTGATGCATGAATCTTTAGACTTATATAGCATCCTGTTAATAATATTCAGTCCATCAAAGTAATTGTATTTCTTTGGACACACTTGGGTTTATATAAAGAATTTCAATTCATAAACAGAAAGGTAACAACATTTTCTATGAATTATAAAAATTACTTGGTATTCATGGAAATATTTTGGTCTGGAGATTTCTATGTTCTCTATATGATTATTTATTATATAAATAACCATCAGTTTGGTAGTTCTGCATACACACACACACACACACACACACACACACACACATAGACCCATTCAAGGACCATAAAATAAGCCACTTAACCCTGCTGAGCATGCTTCCTTGTCTACATAATTAAAGAGTTGGAGAGTATGACTGTATAGTTGCTTTTTTAAATTCTATGAGTTAATGATTGTTAGTAAAGGTACCATTTCTGGCTGTAAGTTCTCCTCTAAGAAACCATAATCTTCACCAGGCATATTCTCAAAATTAAAGAACTACAGGAAAGCACTAAGGCTGAGTCTTCAAGGTTCCATATCTGCATGTTTAAGCTTGTTGCAGAAAGGTCAGCTGAAATTGCAAAATTCTAATTTAAAAACACCCCTCTAACCAACATTAATTTTGAACGTGAGACTCAAAAGCCTTTGGCCAGAGCCTAAGGAAGCATACAATAGCCAGGGGCCTCAATCCCCCCAAGGCAAATTCCGCCATGAACTCCAGCTACCGTCCTGGAGCACAAAATGTTCACTTCTGGCATACTAAATAAACATATCACTCTGAATCTTTCTTTAGGCTTATTAAGAATGAGGCTTGAATGAAGATCCAAAATGACATTAAAGGAATCACCTTCTTTTTTTTTGGATTTAACTCCAACAAAGTAGGTGCCTTAATCAAGGCTCTTTTGTTTCCAATAACAGAAATCCTCTGAAGCAAAGTTTTTTTGTTTTTGTTTTTGTTTTTTTAAAAAGTGCACTTACTAAAGTTATACAATCATCTTGTGAAATCTGGGGCAGATTTGTGCCTGGGCCCCAGAAAGAGCAAAAATTTTCACTGAAAGCCAGCAGGAACAAGGCCACCAGTCTGTCAGTCTTTGTTTCAGACTCTCCGCTCTGCTCTGCTCTGCTCTGTCCATTTACCTCGGGCTCCTCTTCCTACAGGCCTGACTGTTACCTTCTTCATGCCCATGGCCGTAACTTAGCCCCTGAGTTTACACCATCTCAGTTCAAGCCACATGCAGAGACTGAGACTAAGCCCTCCCTCAACCCAATCCAAACTCCTGGAAAAGAGATTCTAATTGGCCCAGATTGGGCCAAATAACCTCCTCTGATCAAATCAACTGTGGCCAAGTGGGCAATCATACAGTGTAAACATGATTTGTGAGCTTCACCTGGAGGTTAAAAGGGGGTAAACAAGCTCATTGTGAAGAACCTCCAAAGGGGGTCTACCATAGTATATATGCAAAAGAACTCTATTAGGAAGGAGACTCTTATCATGAGAACTAAGAAATTGCCAGGATTCAGACAATTCCTAACGGGTATCTTGAGAACAAAGGTGGCATGCCACTAACAGCTCAGCCATTATTCAGAATATAGACGCCAATACAGACAATCAAGGTTTGCAAACCATAACCATGCTAAGCATTAGTCTTTCAGGGGAAGTTTATTAGTGTCCTGTCCCAGTGGTTAAGAGCTCGGCTGCTAACCAAAAGGTAGGCAGTTTGAATCCACCAGCCACTCCTTGGAAACCCTATAGAACAGTTCTATTCTGTCCTATGGGGTCACTATGAGTCAAAACCAACTCTACAGCACCTAACCACAATAATATCTGCTATAACAAATTGCCATAAACTTTGTGGCGTAAAACAATACAAATTCGTTATCTTGCAGTTCTGTAGATCAGAATTCCAACACAGTTCTCACTGGGCTAAAATCAAGGTGTCAGCAATGTAATTTTTCTTTCTGGAGGCTCTAGGGGACAATACATTTTCTTGCCTTTTCCAGCTTCTAGAGGCCACCCACATTCCTTGGCTGATGGCCCCTTTCTTCCATCTTCAAAACCTAGATTTTTTGGCCCACCCAGATAATCTAGGGTAATCCCCCCATCTCAAGGTCCTTAGTTTAACAACCTTTGTAAAGTTATTTTTGCCATGTAAGGTAACATTTTCACAGCTTCCAGGAATTAGGATGTGGACATCTTGTGGGGAGGAGGGACACTATTCAGCCTACCACAGAAGGGTTCTTGAAATAAAAAGATTTTCACAGTTTTTTTGTTTGTTTGTTTCAGGTTTTTTTGTCATTTGCCTTAATTTCAAAATTATTTCCAGTGATTATTTCATAATGGAGGATATAACCCATGTGAATATGAAAAGATCTACTTTTCAACCTCACCTACAGAGGCCTTATCACAATTTGATACGATTAATATTTTCTTAGTTATCTAGTGTTGCTGCAACAAAAAATACCTCAAGTGAATTGCTTTAAGGAACAATAATTTATTGTTTCACAGTTTGGGAGTACAAGACTAAATCAGGGCATTAGCTCTAGGGAAGACATTTCCTTGTCTGTAACTCTGGGAGTTTCTTGACTTTCCTTGGCATTTTTTGTGTTTGTGTATGTGTGTCTGTCTGTCTGTCTTCCTGTGTGTCTCTCTGTGTCTATTCTGCTCTTTTTATAACTCAGAAGTGACTAGGTTTAGGTTTATGGAGTTGGAAAATGTGGGAATGGATGTTGGTGATGGTTGCACAACATGATTGATGTAACTAGTTTTATTAAATTGTACACATCAAAAGTGTTGAATTAGCAAATGTGTTCTTTATATTTTTACAACAATATAAAAGTGATTAGGATTAGTACCCACCCTGCACTGATATGATCTCATTAAAATAACACAAGAAAATTCTATTTCCAGACAAGATCACATTCACAGGCACAGGGGCCAGGACATCAATTCATATTTGGGGGGAGTACAATTCAGTCCTTAGTAAGTATCAAATATCTGCAATCACCAATTATTAGTTCTATAAAAAGGCAGAAGTAACAAGTATCAGACCTCTACTAATCCTCAGGCACTTTGCCGGTCGCCTTATGTCTCTCATTTCACTTAATCTTCACAACGACCTTGCAAAGTGGATGATGTTATCCCCATTTTACAAATGAAAAAAACGATGCTAAATAAATTGTCCAAAGTCAAATGGATAATAAGAAGTAGATCCAAGATTCATATTCAAAGACCCTGTCCAACTGCAGAGTTCCTATTCTTTCCTTTATACCAGACAGCCACTAAAGAATAAGACCTCATCTTTAGGTGGGCTTAGAATATTCTACTCTCCCACAATAAGAAATACAAATCATCTCATTAACAAGCAAATGCACTAAAAATGTTGGACACGGAGATGCATGATTCACCCCTAAGGAAAGCCTCCATGAGTAGGGCCCACAAGGTTCTAAGGATGACCAAACAGCTTACAGACAGCTGATTTTTACTACTGGTCATTATACAGGTTTTCTTTCTAATCCTTCCCAGTTATCTAGATATAAATAGACGTGGATATGATAAAGAGAAGGAGAGAGAACTGTGCCTCAGTATCCTCACTCATAAAATGGGTACAACCAAAGTACTTAACTGATCTCATATGATTGTTGGAGGATTAAATGAGTTAATATATGTAAAGAATTTAGAACAGTGTTGGCATATAGGAAGCACTATATAAGTGCTAACCATTATAATCATTATCATCCTTATCATCACCACCGCTATCATCACCATCATCATCATCATGATTATCCAGATTTCAAAATATAAGGGCCAGAAGGCCTCTATATATAGGAAGGAACTCCAGGGTATGCCATAGATAAATTACCTCCTGGTTTTTCTGATCTTCTTTGGTCTCAAATAAAGGCATTGGTTGAACAATGAATACTTGTCTATTGAATTTTTATTGTTTTATTACAACTGTAGATTTTTTTTCTGTGTAATGCTAGCTCTTTCCCCTAGGAATCTAAGAAAATCCAATTCTCAGCCCACATATTTTTAAATTTATGTATGTATAATTTCTTTTACAATGAAAAGATATATTTTACCTACTTTTAGGAACATCTCAGATGATACAATATGACCTTCTTTGTAAACCCCTTGTCATCGAGTCAATTCTGACTCATAGCAACCCTATAGGACAGTGTAGAACTGCCCCATTGGGTTTCCAAGGAGCAGCTGATAGATTTGAACTGCCAGCCTTTTGGTAAGCAGCCTGAGCTCTTAACCACTATGCAACCAGGGCTCCTTATTTGTAAGCAGGTAACTCAAACTATATCATACCCCTTAAACTCTCATCTAAACTATTTTCTTTGATCATAAATTGAATCAACTCAGTGTTTTCACCTACATTACGTTTCAGCCTCCATTTTTCCCCATCTCTTCCAGACACTCTTTACTGCATTAAGTTCCATTTTAAATGCTTTCTTAGAACTTTTCGTTTGCGCTTTTATTTTATTCCCCTCATTATCTCCCACTGTCTCCAAATTTTCCTATTTTTTTTTTTCCTTTTGGGCACTTAGGGCCAACTGTTCTGTTTCTTTGCTTGGGCTCCCCATCCCTTTCCTCAATAAAGTAAACTCTGCTGCTTCTATAGATTTTGTGAATGTCTTCCCCTCCCTCCTACAGCTTTCTCTTTCCTCTCATGCTGACTCCCTCTGCTCCTTCTTGCTCGCTAATGCTGCTTATCTCCCTTCTTACTGTCAGCACATAGTTGTTTGCCTCAAAATAGTTGAAGCAGTTGCAACCCATCTTTTTCCACCAGTGACTCACTATTTTTACTCCCGTGTTGCACTGCTTCCCACTTCCTCCCCTTCTAGGCTCTAACCTCAGTAGAACTGTCTAGCCTCTCCTCCATTTCCATTTTTTCATCTTTGTTTCTTCTCTTGGAGCTCCTAATATCTCTCACTACCTAAAGTCTGTAACTGAATCCTCTCTGCGAGTCTTATAATGCAATTACTTTTCTTGTGGCTTACTATACAAGCAAAGTACCTCTTAGAAGGTTTACCACTTGAGTACAGAGGTCTAAAGTCAAGTCTTAACTATGCAAACATGCAGGGCTGATGTCAAGAGCTGGGAAAGTACTTGATGTAATGAATAGTGCGTGGAGCTTCAAGTCAGAAACCCGGTGTTTAAGACTGATTTTACCACTAAGTCTTTGTTTGAATGGAATGATTTATTTAATCTCTCTGGGACTATACAATCTCCAAAATATACTAGGCAAATTGTGATCCTTTATTGCAATTATCTTCACTTATGACAAACTATCCCAAACTAAGAGTCATAAAACAGTAACCAGATTATTTTGCTAATGGGTTCTGGAGGGTCAGGAATTTGAAAATGACACAGCAGAGCAGCTCTTCTCTGCTCTGTGATATCTAGGACCTCAGTAGCTCAAAAGGCTGAGGGCTAGAATAGATAGGTTTAGAAGATCCACTTTCAAGATGGCTTCTTCACTCACATGTCTAGTAGCCTCTCTATGTGGCCTAGACTTCATCATAGCATGGTGACTTCAGGGTGTTTGGACTTCTTACATGATGACTGGGAACTCTAAAATGTGATGAGCCTGTCCAACAAGACAGAAACTGCATGGCATTTTATGACACTACCTTAGAAGTTACCTAGGACCCTCTTGACTAGTCAAAGTAGTTGTAAGCTTGCTCAGATTCCAGGGAGGAGAATTAGACTTTACTTCTTGATTAGGTCGGTAGGGGAGTAGTGGAAGGTCACATTATAGAAAAGCATGAGGAATAGGAGATATTGTGGTGGCCATCTTGGAAAATACAACATGCCACATCCCTACTTTTCCTTCTAACTCTATAAATTTGATTCTCTGCTATACTTACATTCTCAGTAAATAATCAATCAAAATGTAGCCTCTGCTCTACAGAAGAAATTTGAAAATATGGGTAAGATATTTTTATACATACAGTATAGCAAGAAGACAATACAAAACCATTCTTGTTCAAGCATACGTCTTGTAAATGTACTAGGAATTTAAACAAAAGAGGTTTCACTTAAGGTCAGAGTAGTCAGAGAAAGCATCATAAAAAGGAACTAAATTGAATAACTACTAACTGCTCACACTATCTCATTTAATCCTCATAATAATCCTAAACAGTAAATACCACAATCCTTGTTTTACAGATCAAAAAGCTGGGCCTCAGAGAGGTTAAGGAAACTGACCCAAGGTCTCATGGCTACTTATACCGTTCTTGATGGCACAGTAGAGGAGAAAGCAGTAGCATGAACTGGGTTTGAAATTGTGCTTTCTGTGTGGGACTTGATATAACTGAGACAAATGGAGAGCCCATTCTTAGCTTGGGGGAAAATATAAATAAATGCAAGAAGTGGGAAACATTAATGAGGGCAGCAATGGGGGTGGTGGGGAGTTACCTGGGCTACCCGAAGAAGAGAGTTGCTACTGGGTCACAGCAAATCATAAATTCTGTTCAGTCTAAGGGTAAAGGTAGTCTACTTTTTCAGAGAAAAAAGGACATCTGCTCATCTTGGCATTTGCCATTTTCTCTGACAGTTCCCAAACATAGACTGTCCAGCCTAATCATCTTGTTAATCCCTTGTGCCTGTGAGTATAAGGAATGGTTTCTGGCCATTTCCATGCAAATTGCTATTGTGGTTTAGCATTTCATACTTATAAAATACTTGGCAATAATTTAGCTGCTATTATTCACCATCCACAGAGAAGTAGGTAACAACCAGTATGATTTTCATTTGCCAGATGAAGACATTGGATATTAAAGTAAAGATGGATATTAAAATTATAATTTCAAGTTATTCATTTAATGCCTGAGTCTCTCTCTCTTTCACACACACACACACACACACACACACACACACACACACACACATACACACATCACCTCATATTTTTTATCATTTTAAAATTTTGAACATTGATATAATCTTTTAAAAGTTTATAACGCTATGCATTTCTGTCCCCAGTTTTAATTCTCAATTATGTATATATATTTTAATTTCAGCTGTTACAAATGAAGAAGCCAAAGGATATTGGAGTAGCAGAGAGGAGAACTAAGCCAAAGTCACAAGCCCATTCTTCCTATGTGGCTAATATTCATTCAGCACACTTTCTTTTATATTTATTTATTTATTTTTTTACACAAAGGAATTTATTGATCTTTAACTGACTCAAATTGCAAATAAATGAATCAGGTAGTAGCATCGGCCTAAGCCATGTAACTCATCTTTGTTAATTGGTTTCATAGCACCTCAGTACCACCAGCACATATTTTTTGATTCTCCTCTGTGAAGAGGGCCCATTTTGTCTTTAGAGGGCAAAATAAAAAGCAAGGAGGAGAAAGGGGAGGGGTAGTACAGGAGCATGCAATATGTTTAAATACCTGTCTGGGCTCTTGAGCTGGAAATAGGGAAGGTCTTTTAAGATAACAGAAGTCCCTGGCAGATGTCAGAGCAAGCACCACCTCATATCTCTTTGTTGCTCTCATAAATTCCAGAAAGTTCTTTCCCATTAATGTTTCAACCCCAGTCCTGGATGTGGCCCTACGATACCTCTGGGTGTGATTTCAGATGCTGGGAATAGTGTCGTGTGACCCTCAGATGGCAACAGCTACCACACCTCTAGGCTGACTTGGCTTTCTCTCTCTCTACAATATGCATGTCCCTTTCCAAGCGTATGAGGAACACATTTCAGCCTATAATGTATAAGTAACTGCTCATCAGCAAGAGTCACTAAACAGGACCACTAAGGGCAGCACCTCTTGGCTCTATGAAGAATGACTCAGCCCAGCTGAACAGGTCAGCTGTAGTGCTTAATTGTTCAGGACCTAGATCTGAGGCTTTAACAATGGTAAAGAACAATGATTAACTTTTATCAAGCACATACTAAGTCCTAATCATTCTGCTAAGAGTTTCATATGTTCATCTCACTGAGTCTTCACAATAACCCTAGCATGTACCTACTAATATTACTCCCATTTTACTAATGAGGAAAACTGAGGTTTATAGAGGTGCTGAACAGAGCTGGCAGCAAAGCTGCATTTCAAACCCAGGCATCTTAAACTCATGCTGTTAACCCTATGCCAGTCTGCACTGCAGACCTTGAGACTCTACAGCCCTCTACTCAGACAAGGGTTGGCTGGCCCAAAAGAAAAAACAGCACTTAGTGAGGTGTTATGAGGAAGTCAAAGGAATAATACAAATGGTCCTTATTCTCTAGGCCTAGGTATTGTCAAGATATGACTTTCATACAAACCGGAATAAGTAAATAACAGCACAAGATGGAATCAATGTCACTAGGCAGTCCCACAGACCCCCAACATCCCAGATAGATACAGGGTACTTCCAAGAATCCCCAAATTCATAAATTCCCCTTCAGCATGCAATTTTTCTCATAAATTATAACTAAGCATAGCTTCATAAATGGAATTGCCTTGTACCTTGTTAGGGTACAGACAACCTGAGCAGCAGATGGAGTTTGCTCAATCACCAAGTGACTTATTCAAAAGATTGAAATTCATCCCTCAGTTCAGTTCTCAATCCCCAGTGGACCTCGGGGGCAATCTCAGATTCTAAATAGTTATATCTACGAATGATAATCTAGAAACTCCCAAGATTTAGTGAGTACGTTTAAGGCCAAAATTAGAGAGACAACTCATCAATACAGGACCTCAGAGATGAGACTTTATCATGTCCCCTCCTGAATGATTTGGTCACTCTCTCACCTGCTTGCAAAACTCTAATATTTTACACCTACCTCTAAGGCTGAATTACATCCCTAGAGATGATTTTTGCCTTTCTTTCAGGCTTCAGTTCTCTTCATCAAAGGGGCTTAGACTCCATCAAACCACACACGGAGCATTTTACACCTTTCATCAAGTCTGGACAGAGGGAGATCAGTTACTGTTAATTACAGATGCTTTCTGTCATAATGGACTAGATTTTCAAAAGAGTCTCGACTGCAAAACTCCCAAATGCCATGCACAAACCCGATAATGGTCCATGAAAATTGAATACTTATTGGGTCTGTGTGCATTCCGTTTCAGGGACTGCCTTTGAAAATTTAGCCCCATAACTCCAAAGCATTTGTAGCATAGTAATCTGTCATCATTAGCAACAATGCTTGACTTGGTGCTCAACATTCTTATTAACCATGCAGTTATGAATGCAGACAATGTTTAATCACTTCTACAAAAATACAGCTGTGTTGTTGGGGAGCTGTCATTTACTACTCATTAATGATTGATTTTTTTTAACCATCTAGATTGTTTTCATGAGAACAGCAGATTAACTATAAAGAATTCATTACTGGTCATTAAGGGATATTAAAATGGAAAACCTTTACAAGATGTGTCCTGTCTTGTTGCGTTCAGATGACTGAGCCTCTTTGCCAAAGTTGGGGAGGAAAAAAAAAATCATTCTTCCAGAACTCTGGCAATGAGGTTGGCCTAAGGAGAGGTGGGGTGGGGTGAGAAATTAAGAAAAAACATCTCTTTTTTGCGCTAATAAAACATTGATTTCATTTTACAATGGCAATAATTTACTCCAAATAATTACTTCAGCTATCGTCCAGCTCGTTTACGAGCTGACTGAGCTGTGGGTAACAATCGATTCAGTGCAGACTGTTAATAATGGGCTATTTTGAAAACAGAAAGCGTATAGCTTTTTCTCCATACCTCCCATACACTGGAAGACACTAATTCCTTTCCCAAATTGCACACTTAATTAAAGGTGAGTCATGGCACTACTTTATGACCAAAGTTTCCTTACATCTTGGACACTGAGAACTGGGTTCTGCACCATCAAATTTCTCCTGGCCACACTGTCATAAAATGCACTTTGCCGTCACCTACCTACAAAGTTAATAAGTTTCAAAGGCTGTTAAGACATGAGGAAGGTCAAATTGCTCAATGCCATGCTCTCTCTGGACTTCTGGTTCCGATGCTCACTGCACCTAAACCTGGGGCTATTTATATCTTCATTTGCTCAGCAGCTTCCAGATTCCAGACACTAGGAAGGTTTTTGATAGATTACAACTCTTTTCTCTCTTATTCTGGCTCCATCTTAATCCAGGTCTTCTCTGAAATTTCTGTGTTAGTTCTTTTTTTAATATTTTGTTTTCCTAAGAACCAGTCAAATATATGTTTGTTTTGGAAAATACAGAAATTTAAAGCCACCAGTAGTTCTACACCCAGAAATAGCTGAAATATAACCACTGCTAACATTTTTAGTGGCTTCCAGTCTTTGTCAACATACACCTCAACATAAAGAAAACAAAAATCCTCACAACTGGACCAATAAGCAACATTATGATAAATGGAGAAAAGACTGAAGTTGTCAAGCATTTCATTTTACTTGAATCCACAATCAACACCATGGAAGCAGCAGTCAGGAAATCAAAAGGCCCATTGCATTGGGCAAATCTGCTACAAAAGACCTCTTTGAAGTGTTAAAAAGCAAAGATGTCACCTAGAAGACTAAAGTGTTCCTGACTCAAGCCATGGTCTTCACTCATCTCATGCATGTGAAAGCTGGACAATGAGTAAGGAAGAGCAAAGAAGAATTGATGCCTTTGCATTATGGTGTTGTCAAAGAATATTGACTATACCATGGACTGCCAAAGGAAAGAACAAACCTGTCTTAGAAAAAGTACACCCAGAATGCTCTTTAGAAGCAAGGATGGCAAGACTATGTCTCACGTACTTTGGACGTGTTATCAGGAGGGATCGGTCCCTGGAGAAGGACATCATGCTTGGTAAAGTGGGAGGTCAGAGAAAAAGAGGAAGACCCTCAATGAGATGGACTGACACAGCAGCTGCAACCATGGGCTCAAGCATAAGGCTTGTGAGGATGGTGCAGGAATTCTTTCTGTTGTACACAGGGTGGCTATGAGTTGGAACTGACTTGATGGCACCTAACAACGACAACAGTCTTCCTCGTATGGGCATTTTTTATAGTTATGTGACCTCGGGCAAGTTATTTATGATCTCTGTGTTCAGTCTCCTTTTCTGCATAATAGGGAAATAAAAGCACATACTTAATGACTATGACAATTAAATGAGTTAATATTTGAAAAGTACTTAGAAAAGTGCCTGACACACAAAAAGAGCTAGCTACATTTTAGTTATCATCATTCTATATGTTGTTTAGTGGGAAATACTGATTATTAGGGGAATTCAAAAGGAAGGGAAAACATCGTGGTTAGCTGGTAAAAATAAAAGAGGTAAAAATTCTCAGTTGATACTGATGTTGCAGGTCCAGGAACCACTGTCTTGCGGTAATATAATGATAATGAGAAAAACCAACTAGAAATGAGAAAAACCCTGATAAGGGATGGGGGTATATTGGTATAATGAGTTCTACCCTGGAAGAAGGTTTTGGAGACTTGTGAGAGGGGTTTTGTGCCACAAAGAATGACATGATAAATGGAAATTACGACGTATATTAAGTGAATGAGCTTCTGGCCTATCGCTTCTCCAGCTGACTGTGGTCCAAGTCATTGCTAGGCTACTAAATCTTTTAGTTACATACACACATTGTCTTGCCTAGGATATCCAGCATCATGCTTGGAAGGACTCACCAGAAATTGGAAACCCAGGCGTGGGGAAAGCAGATACTCAGACTTCCTGAGCCTGGGTAACTGTTTAGGACAATTGAGGCAGTCTGCCGTTCTTCCTAACTTTGCCATCACCCTCAAGTGCCTAGAGAATGGAGAAAAACAGAATTAACATTAATATTCATGCATTTAAGAAAGTTGGCACCATACTATCCTACGTTATGTATTCAGCTTTTTCTCTAAAATACTAAGAACATTTTCCTATTTTCTTTAAAAAAAAATTTAATCCCTATTATAACATTCCATATCCATATGGATATACCATCCATATGGATATACCATAATTTTTAACTAATCCCTTTTGTTAGATGTTTTTACTTTTTTTTAATTTTCTCTATTACAAAGAACACTGTACTTGTTTTTTTTTTTTTTAATTCATTATTTACCTTTCATGTATAAGTACTACTAAAACTTCTCTGATTTGGAAGTGTGTGCCATATGAACAAAAGGTTTAGAACCACCATACCAGAGTTTGGTAACTATATAAAAATTCCAGAGTCATTAACAGTAAGTTTGCTAATACCATCTGTCTTAGTCATCTAGTGGTGCTATAACAGAAATACCACAAGTGGATAGCTTCAACAAAGAGAAATTTATTCTCTCACTGTCTAGTAGTTTACAAGTCCAAATTCAGGGCATCAGCTCCAGGGAAAGGCTTTCTCTCTTTGTCGGCTCTGGAGAAAGGTCCTTGTGATACATCAGTCTTCCCCTGGTCTGGGAGCATCTCAATGCAGGAATCTCGGTCCAAAGGACACGCTCTGCTCCCAGCAGTGCTTTCTTGGTGGTATGAGGTTCCCATGTGTCTCTGCTCGCTTCTCTCTTTTATATCTCAGAAGAGACTGGGTCAAGATACCATCCAATCTTGTAAACCTCATCAGTATAACTGCCGCTAATCCATCTTATTAGATCATAGTGATTGAATTTACAACACATAAGGAAATCAAATCAGATTACAAAATGGCACACAATTGTACAATACTGGGAATCATGACCCAACCAAGTTGACAGATATTTTGGGGGGACACAATTCAACCCATGACACCATCTATCCAACAAAAGTAACGATTGACAAAATCCCTTTGTTGAAAGGATCCAATTGCTTATCACATGACACTTTAAAGCATTTGTCTCAAAGATGCTGAGGTACCAAAAGTAACTCTACAAAGTGATGTGTCTATTTCCACAGTCAATTTGGGTTGTAAATATACAAATATGCTGGCTTATAAGATTGTTCTGGTGCCTGATACATAGAAGGATTAAGTAAACACTCTGAACCAGTGAATGATTGAATGCTGAAACACCCACTTATTAACATGAACAATATTGGTTAAATCTTATAGTAATGGAAAACAAGTAACTTTTTTAAAAAATCATCTCTTGGGGCAATGTATACATTGCTGTAGTTTATTTGGTTTTCATATTTATACTGTTGTCTCAGTAAGCATAAATCAATAAGCTATAGTTATCCCCTGAGGTGAGAACAGAACATGAGTGATAACACACTTATCCACCATATTGAAACCATCTGCAATAATACTGTCAGCTCCAATGCTTTCTTTATGATGGCTTCTAGACTAATAAATCATGGGTGATTTCTGATAAAAAGATTCTCTCATTCCACAATACTAGAAAAGGGCAATCACTTCAGATTAGTGGTTCCCTACCCTGGCTGCATGTTAGATTACCCAGAGAGCTTTTAAAAAGTATGGATGCCTCATCCAGACCAATTAGAGTCATGAGGGGTGGGGTCCAGGCATCAGTACTTTTGTTGCTATCCTTCAGTAACTCTAATGTGCTACTACAGTTGAGAAGCACTGCTTTAGAAGATGTAGATGACCAACATAACAATTTAAGGCATCCTGTGACTTCAAGAGAAGGACAGTGACCTCCAAAGTCCTCCAGGCATACTTTGCTGTGTCGAGACAAATCCATAGTTCTTTCAGGCATTGATTAGCTCTGTCAGTACTCAAAAGGATATACCTCTCTGGAGGCCATAAATAAGTCCTGTCACACTACAAACCTGTGGAATAATCTGGCAAGGAATAACAAAATGCCAAACTGGTATAATAGGTGGGCAACTTGGCAATAATATATTACTGGGATAAATCAAAAGTTTGTTGCTGTTGTTCAGTGCCGTCGAGTCTGTGCCAACTCATAGCCACCCTAAGTACGAGAGAACAAAACACTGCCCAGTCCTGCACCATCCTCACAATCCTCACTGTGTCAATCCGTCTTGTTGAAGGTCTTCCTGTCCTTTGCTGACCCTCTACTTTACCAAGTATGATGTTCTTCTCCAGGGACTGGTCCCTCCCAACAACATGTCCAAACTTTGTGAGACATACCCTTGCCATCCTCCCTTCTAAGGAGCATTCTGGCTGTACTTCTTCCAAGGCAGATTTGTTCGTTCTTTTGGCAGTCCATGGTATATTCAGTATTCTCTGACAACACCATAATTCAAGGGCGTCAATTCTTCTTCAGTCTTCTTTACTGAAAATACTAAGACTTGGGTCAGGCACACCTTAGTCCTCAAAGCGACATCTTTGCTTTTTAACACTTTAAAAAGGTCTTTTGCAGCAGATTTGCCTAATGCAATACGTCATTTGATTTCGTGACTGCTGCTTCCATGGGCATTGATTGTGGATCCAAGTAAAATGAAATCCTTTGACAACTTCAATCTTTTCTCCATTTATCATGATGTTGCTTATTGGTCAAGTTGTGAGGATTTTTGTTTTCTTTATGTTACAACGTAATCCATGCTGAAGGCTGTAGTTTTTGATGTTCATCAGTAAGTGCTTCAAATCCTCTTCAAGTTCAGCAAGCAAGGTTATGTCATCTGCATATCACAGGTTGTTAATAAGTCTTCCTCCAATCCTGATGCCTCATTCTTTTTCACACAATCCAGCTTCTCCTATTATTTGCTCAGCATACATATTTAATAAGTACAGTGAAAGGATACAACCCCGACTCACACCCTTCTTGACATTAAACCACACAGTATCCCCTTGTTCTGTTTGAACAACTGCCTCTTGGTCTATGTGCAGGTTCCATATGAGCACAATTAAATGTTCTGGAATTTCCATCTTCACAATGTTATCCATAATTTGTTATGATCCACACAGTCAAATGCCTTTGTGTAGTCAAAAAAACACAGGTAAACATCTTTCTGGTATTCTCTGCTTTCAGCCAAGATCCATCTGACATCAGCAATGATGTACCTCATTCCAAGTCCTCTTCTGTATCTGGCTTGAATTTCTGGCAGTTCCCTGTTGATATACTGCTGCAACTGCCTTTGAATTATCTTCAGCATAATTTTGTTTGCATGTGATATTACTGATATTGTTTGATAATTTCCACATTCCATTGGCTCATCTTTCTTTGGAATGGGCACAAATATGGATCTCTTCCAGTCAGCTGGCCAGGAAGCTCTCTTCCAAATTTCTTGACATAGATGAGTGGGCGCTTCCAGCATTGCATCTGTTTGTTGAAACAGCTCAATTGGTATTCTATCAATTCCTGGAGCCTTGTTTTTTGCAATGCCTTCAGTGCAGCTTGGACTTTTTCCTTCAGTACCTTGGGTTCTTGATCATATGCCACCTCCTGAAATGGCTGAATGTCGACCACTTCTTTTTGGTACAGTGTATTCCTTCTTTTTTTTTTTTTTTTTTAATTGTGTTTTAAGTGAATGGTTACAGAGCAATTAGTTTCCCATTTAGCAAAGTGTACACAAAGTGTTCCATGACATTGGTTCTAATCTCCACAGTTTGTCAACACTCTCCCCATTTCCACCCTGGGGTCCCCATTTCCTTTCATCTGTTTTTCCTACCCTGCTTTCTTTTCATCTTTACTTTTGGGCAAATGTTGCCCTTTTGGTCTCATATAATTGTTTGTCCTACAGAGCATGTTCTTTTTAGGTATTATTGTTTATTTGTGGGCTATCTATTTCTTGGCTGGAAGGTGGTTTCCAGGAATGGCTTCAGTTTCAAGTCAGAGGGGTGTCTTAGGACCATGGTGTCAGAGGTTACCCCAGTCTCTATCAAGCCAGTAAGTCTGGTCTTTTTTTTAAGAATTTCATTTTTTGTTCCACATATTTCTCCCATTCAGTCTGGGACCCTCTACTGTGATCTGGGTCAGAGTGGTCAGTAGTGGTAGCCAGGCAACATCTAGTTCTGGTCTTGGGGTCGTGAAGGCTGTGGTGCATGTTTTCCATTAGTCCTTTGAATTAATTGCTCCCTTGAGGCTTTGGTTTTCTTCACTTCCTTCCCTCCAATGGAAAGAGACCACTAGCTGTATCTTAGTCCATCTTCTTTTGATGTTTCCCACTTCATTCAATATTTTGCCCATAGAATCCTAAACTACTAAATCGGTAACTGAATAAAGTGGAAAAGTGAGCACATTTGCACTCAAATTGACAGCCCTTAAGTGGCAAGAGAAACTCTTCTCACCTCCTTTGGACCTATTTTCTCTGAGGGTTTCTGTGATGTAAGTTGTGCCTTATATTATGGAAAGCCACCATCCCAAAGCCCATCAGTTATCCCACACTTTATCCCACTGAAAGTCAAATAAACTGGCAGTCACAGCCAGCTGAATTTCCACAATTGAATAAGTAGGCGTGAAACTTTTATCTTGGCCTAAATGACTCCTTATCTAATTTATTTATTACTGCCATGTTTATATACACTTTCTAATAGGCTATGTGCTTTCGAAATTGCATTCAGTAATACTTATATTTTGAATTGAAGTTTCGTTCTCTTGTACATAGTATCACTATGAGTCAGAACTGACTCGACAGCACCTAACAACATATTTTGAAGAAGATTAGATACACATTTTTAATAGAAACAATTTTTACCACCCATATTAAATAATTAAATATTGGACAATGATTTAAAGAACATCAGTTTGAAGGGACTCTATCCAAATGGCCTGCTTGGCATGTCCATATGTGTCAATCTAGCCTGAGCCCTTGCCGAAAAGTGTCATATGCATGAATATGGATTTGTGCATTCTCAGAGAAAAGTCATTCAATTACTTAGCCTTTAAAACTAGTATTTAATGATTATGTATTTTCATCATGTAGTGTTGGTAAGTTACTATGGCAGAGGCAGCCAACTCTGCCGAATTCATGCTCCCCCTTTCCAGAGTACAAAGTTGTTACCAGAAAGCAGCTGCCCAGCCAAAAACAATATTCCTGAGTCTAGGTAGGCCCATGGAACTTGCTCTTGACAATGGGACATGGGTGAAAGCAACGTAGGCCAACATAGTTAAGGAGTTAGTGTGCCTTCTCCACCAGCTCTTTTTCTTTCTGCTGTCTTTATGCATTTAAGCACAGAAACATTGAACGTCACATGCTGAGGATGGTGGAGTCACAGATGAAAGAAGACTTGATTCCTGAAATACCACTTAAAAGAAAGACACCCATAAGCCAAGAATACCCATTCTGGACTTTATTGAGTGAGAAATAAATTTCTATCATGTTTGGATCACTATCCATTTTGTGTTTGTTTTTACTGCAGCTAGCCTCACCCTAATACAAATGCTTTATCTGGCTTGTCACACCTGCAACAAAATCATTTACTGCTGCTTTTTTAAAAAAATCTTGCTGAGACTGGTCTGAAAAGTACATAATTTCTAATAATTCTAAATAATAAACTTAATGAGAAGGAATATTTTGTAATAGCCAAAGTTTAGATACGTAATTATATTTAAAAAGGAAAAAAAAAGTGTTTCTCCCTCAGATTTTTCAAATCTCCCATGAAAACAAATTTTGAGCCTAGTAATTAGAGTTAACTTGTGCTTTCAAAATGAAAATTGAGTTTAACTGAAATTCGGCTCACCACTAAAGTTTTGTGCTAAGATATGAGAGTCCACATATTTGTTCTCTCAGGTTTTTTCACTAGATGTTTTTTACAAAGCATTTATTTTACAAAATATAAGTGATTTATGTTCTACTGGCATTCATCGTGTGAAAAAAAATCTTTTTATGTGAAAATCTAGACCTTCAAACTTGATATATCGTCAGTGAGATTTCCTGTTCTGGGAAAGGATTGTATCTGAGAACCAGGAAGAAAAACAGTACGTTTTATGGTGACAGTACTATGTCAGTATTAAGGAAAGTCAATAGCAGGGCAGCAAAAATCACCGATGGCCCTCAGAGCTCTAAAAGCTTACTGGAGAGCTCCCCAGGTACTTAATAACTATGCAGAGTGAACAGCTGGAAGAAAGAAATACTCCTAGGATAGGCTAGGTTCTTGTTCAGAGTCTTTGGACTAACTAGATACTTGACTGTAGATAAATACTCAACCTGTTTGGGTTTCAGTTTCTTCACTTGTAAACCAAAAATAAGACTAGGTATTTAAAGTTCAAAGCTGTGAAAGTTTATCACCTCCCTGGCAATGACATTTATGAGGTATGGACACTTGGTAGATTAAAAACCCAAGAATTGCACAAGCATGAATCCAACATCTTTCCTGAGAGGCTACTGTTGCCATGGTCCTTCAGTTGTACCTGGGAAATGATGGTGTAAATGCCGAGACCGGGGAGTATGATTTAACCCACAGAACTGTTCTCAGAAGCACAGTCATCGTATATGTGGAGTCCTGCAGGCACAGTGGTTAAGAGCTTGGCTGCTAACCAAAAGGCTGGCAGTTTGAATCCACCAGCCGCTCCTTGGAAACCTATGGGGCAGTTCTACTTTGTCCTATAGGGTCGTTATGAGTTGGAATCAACTCAACAGCAACAGATTTTGTTTTTTTAATGGGAGATGTAACCCTCTGGAGAACGTTTTTTTTCAAAAACGTTTCTATTCACACTTATTTAGGAATAGACAAATATGGAAATTTCACACAAGATCACCTTGGATGTTAAAGTTTCAGGTACTTCTGGGGGCTTTATAAATATTTCAAAGCATTAATAATAATTCTAATAGATAATTAAGTGGCAGAAGATATATTATGTATGAGATATACTTATGCAAATTTCCAGGGTGACCAAATCTCACTTCCAAACATAATCAATGGATAAAGCACAGAAGGTGTTTCCTCCTATAAAATTAGGCTCATTTCTTTATGGGACTGAAGCTGGGCATTGTCATATGAATAAATTAAGATTAGTAATGGTTTTAAGGTCCTGGAAAATATATACGTTTATATAATTATATATGTATGTATGTCTGCATGTGTGTAATAAATACATGCACAATAGCTTTGAAATAAATATTTAAACTATCTCTGCAAAGCCTTCAAACAACAGAGTTGGTAATGGAAACAATGATAGACCTTTAATGATAGAAACATTAGCAGACCCTGTAACAATATTGTAAATCATTTCTAAATAACAATATTGATAAGATGAGCCTTTCAAAACCACCCAGGATACCTCTTTAAAAGCTAATTAAAACTATGGAGTGTATGCAGCTCTTTTATCTTTCACAATATTGTAGCTTTTATCATCCCACAGTAAATGGTTTTACTTCAGTAATAACCCTGATCCAGCATTCAGTTAGCAATTACCACATCAGACTTTATCTAGGTAACAACTGGTTCGGAAGATATTGCCCTGCATGCATTAATTTCACCACGCTAATAAAGTTCCCTGTTATAAAATGCAAAAACATATTAACCTGTCTAATGCAATATAATAAGCACATACATCTTTCTTGTAAAATGATGATACACCAGCATTTCATTTCTATTTCAGAACTTAAGCGGGTAAAGTATATTAGAGGAACAGAAAGTAACAAGCTATAATCTGCAGCGAACACAATAACATAACGACGTGCCAACAAATTTTCCTGTTAGTAATTGAACTTACTGTAATTTATACACATTCTATTACCTTGGTGTTTGCATAACAATGTGAAACTGCTCATTTCCAAACACTGAACATTGTAATAGAAGAAGCATATGCATCTTGTCTTTTGCACAGAATTCAGAGAGGCCACCACTGACTCCAGTTAACTCCCTTGGAACACCTAGCATGCATGAACTGATGGAAACATTTAATAAAGATGTGGATGTGACTAATGATGACAAGCCAGTATCCCCAGAGCACAATCCCTGGCATAGAGTAAGCAATCTACAAATATTTGTTGAATGAAGGAAGAAAGGTACTCTAGTGTCTTGCTCGAGAGTAATAAGCATCTGCTTATGGTTTCAGGATCTGTTCTGATACATTTTTCCTTTCCATCTTCTTCTTCCCCTCCTGAACTTGATCGAGTATCATTTTATTTCTAAGTGAGGAATCCAAAGCAGGAGTGTCCCACTTTCTCCTTGATTAGTATCCCTCATCTCACTTCACTAACTTCCCTAACACTTCCATATGACACACTGCCTGAACTATACTCAGCATTTGGCTTGCTCTATTTCTTCTCCTCTTACCCTTACGTTTCCTACTGTCTTGTTCCTGTTTTGGAATTTTAAATGTGAAGATGTTGCAGTTGTTAAAATCTCAGTGGAAGAATGACTTATGTGATGAAAACTAATACATGTGAATTTTGCTCTCCCGTCTCCAAGGACTCATCCACAACCATCACTTCTTTATTAAACAGTGCCTTGAGATGGCTTCACTGCTGCTACTGCCGGCCTTGGGAAGCCAATCACCCTGCTGGAATGAAGGTGAGAAGTCTATGGCTCAATTAAACCCAAAGCAAAATAAGCACTGTCTTAGTTATCTAGTGCTGTTATAACAGAAATACCACAAATGGGTGGCTTTAACAACAACAAAAAAAATTATTTTCTCACAGTTTAGGAGGCTAAAAGTCCGAATTCAGGGTGCCAGCTCTAAGGAAAGTTTTTCTGTCCTCTCTGTCAGCTCTGGAGGAAGGTCCTTGTCTCTTCTGAGCTTCTATTCCTGGACAAACTTCATGTGGCTTGGCGTCTCTCTTACCCATCTCTCCTACTTGCTTGCTTGTTTAAATCTCTTTTGTATCTCAAAAGAGATTGACCCCAGACACACGCTACACTAATCCTGTCTCATTAACATAACAAAGACAACCCATTCCCAAATGGGATTATAACCACAGGCATAGAGGTTAGGATTTACAACACTTATTTTTGGGGGACACAAATTCATTCCATAATAAGCACATTGCCATCTTCCACTGCTAAAGCAGAGTGGTCACATAGGCCACTGTCAGGGACAGTGGAATGCATCTGGACACAAGGGCCTGAGCCCCATCCTGGGCCAGCTGACACTCCCATTGGTCAAAGCAGAACACTGTATGAGCAAGAGCTCGTTTCTGTTCAGCATCTGAGGTCTCTCCACACCGTTAGGGCAGAAGTGCTCAGCTTTCTCTCGGGAAATGTGGCATTCACACATGTGATACAGCACTGGCTGGAGGCCTAGCAAATAGTCACCGGAATGTGGAGGATTTACAGGCTGGAAATGTGCACACGGGCAGCAGCACCGAGTACGCTCAGGAAACGTGTGCCAAGGCCACACTGTGTGAGGTCTAGGTGGGGCCCCCCAGAGCTTGGCAAAAACTCTGGTGGGGAACCAGTGTGGATGTGTATGGATCAGAGCAGTAAATCTGGTAACAAACATTCCTCCACCCCCTTACGAAGACTGTGAAAATACAGGCACCTTTAAGACTGCGTTGTCAGGTAAGGGGGATGCCATTTGGAAAGCTAACTCTTATACAGACTACTTCTAGGCTCCGAGTCTGTACAGACATACAACATCCTAGATCTGGGCTTCCCCTTCAGCCCCAAGAGGCAGCTGTGTCCACAGCATATCCTGCTTACCTTCTGGAGAGAGCTATGCCTCTGAAGGTGAACACACTAACTTGATGACAGTTTCTTGCTCAGTCCAAAATGCTAGTCAAGGACATCTCTTTAAAATTTATAATAAAATCTTTTTTTAATTTATCCAGTCAAAATTGCACCCTGTTCCATTTAATTTTATAATCCCCGTTAATGGCAGGGTTATACTCAGAAAGAAACAAGTAGCTAAAAAGAGGAAAGAGTGGAGGTGGAGGAGCCGCCAGACGCCAACTCACAAATTGTATTTTGCAATTTAGGAAAAAAACTTTATTTACTCTGTCCCACACATACTTAGCCTGTGCTCTGGGCTTTCATGGCACTTTCATTCTGGAATCCAATTCCAGAGTTTATGGTCTCCAAGCTTTTATGGCCCTTCCCAAGAAAGCTGTCTTCACCTATTAATATGCGTTCTGGTTCTTCCTCTTGGAGCAGTGGTTCCTGTGAAAGCCAAGCATTTTTTTATGTAATAAACATGTAGCTGAATGAGAACTTCTCAGTGGATTTGGATAAGTCCTTTACTTTATTGGTGGGTGTGTGTTTATGTATGTGTATGTTTAATCACAAGCAGATTCTAACAGATGTACCTGTCCATACTACTTAGTTTGAAGAAAGAGAGAAAAGGAAGAGATAAAAATACTCCAAGTATATTTTTCATCCATAATAGAGCCCTCGGTTGCTACTCTTATGATTTTTGAATAGACTATTGGTCTAAAATCATAGCCCATTGATAGTCAATTTGCCTAAACTTAACCCTACAGTGACACCAGAGAACAACAGGAATAACAACAAAAAACCCTCAGGCCAATTATTCCGTAACTAAAATGGCCTGTCATTTTCCTTCCCAGTACTTCTCTTTTCAAGCCCATTTCTCCAATCCATCCATCTAACAACTCACCTATGATCATCATAGAGGAAGCTTGACAACCCAGGAAAGCAAATGCTGTACTTTATTCCTCAGAGGCTATTTGTCAGTTGTTACCTCCAGGTCTCAACTAGGAAGAATGACTGAATCCCATTGATTCTTCCTATCTTTCTACCTGTTTTTCTAATTACATTTTGTGTTTACATTTGGCCACACTGCAACTTGTGGCACAAGTATTTCTATCCACATTCTAGAACCTGCCTATTTCCAGATAAACATCCCTACCTTTCAGTGTTCCAATGGCCACTATATAGATTAGACTAATGCTAAACAGTGATGCCTGTTTAATAATTGTAACTTGAGGTAAGCACAATAAACAAATTCCTTATCAAGTAAGAAGTGTTTTCACTACCTTTCTCTGCTTTCTGAGTCATCTCAGCCAACTTCTCAAAACCATATGCCTCCCAAGGATCATCTAGTACCATAACATGTGTGTGTGTGGGCGTGTGTGTATGCGTGCATGTGTGTGTGTGCCTGTGTGTGTCGGTGGGTGTATGTAAAGTGACAATAACATTTCCTTCCAGCCTCTTCTATATAAAAGGAAGAGTTTTCTATGGACCACTTTTTTTTTTTAATAGTAACAGTAGTAATGGCAAATATTTCTTGAGTTCTTACAATATACCAGGCATTCTACTAAGCATTTTTCAATATATGCAATTTCATTTAATCCTCACAACACCTCTATCATGTAGGTATTTTTATTATTTTATGGAGGAGTAAACTGAGTCATATACCCACGTCACAGAAGTAGTCAGGGATTCAAACTCACATATTTCTGACTTCAGCATACAAGCTCTTAACCACTGTGCTCTAGGGCATAGAAACAGAACTGTAGCCTTAGCTTTGAATCAAAAGAAAAAAAAAAAAAAAAAATATATATATATATATATATATATATATATATAAAACATACAATAGACATGTCCAGATTATCTAAATATTTTAAACTCCAAAAGTCTTTCATTTCAGCAATATCATACATGATTTGTGAATTAAAACTTAACTGAGCACACCATTATTAGCAAATTACAAAATTACTCAAAACTAATGCCAACTCAGCTCCATTCCATTATTGAGAGAGACTGTTTATACTTTCTTATTCTGGCAATTAAGGACAAGTGTGTTTTCTAAAGTGAAGGTTATTTTGACTTTGATAAGTCTATTGCTCACTGTGTGATCATAAAGGGCCAGAGCTGGGGATGAATAACAGAATACTTTGTCCTTCACTTTGGGCACAATGGCTGGACCTCCCTGGCTGTAAATTTCCCAATATTTGATGGCCCCAATGTCAGCAGCAAAATGATGCATAATAAACACAACACTACATTATATGCCACTTCTTGATTTGCTGCCAAGTCAGAGAAGGAAGCTGTCCACTTTTAATGGGTTTTCTGAAATAATACACAAAGAGTGAGAAAAATTTAAAAAGAGATTATGCTCAAAGGAAGGAGCCCTGGTGGCGCAATGGTTAAAACTCTCAGCTGCTAACCAGAAGGTTGGTGGTTTGAACCCACCACCAGCTCCTTGGGAGAAAGATGGGGCAGTCAGCTTCCGTAAGGATTACAGCCTTGGAAACCCTAGGGGACAGTTCTACTCTGTCCTATAGGGTCGTTATGAGTTGGAATGAATTCCCCAGCAGTGGGTTTGGAATGCCCAAGGCAATGGGAATATGTTGCCTTCAAAATGGCCTCCAGTTGCAAGACAGATACTGCAGGGCAGTAAGATTGTGGCATTGGAAGAAAGCAAACACTGAAGCCAAGCGGAAAAAATTATTGTCAAGGCCGGAGAACATTTACCAGTCATGAGGTTCAGATTCATGGGCATTATTGTTAAAGCTCATGGGAGAAATACACCAAAAACTGCAAATAAAGTCAATAAAGTGTCCTCCAAGCAATCACCAGGCTCATCAGTGAGCAGTTATACTTCTCTCAGGCTCTCAGAGGAGAAGGCGATTTACCCATTATTGCTGATGGGCTCGGCTAGTAGAATTGCTCAGACCTCCTACCATTCACCTCCAGCTATCTTTCAATATATCTTGCTGGGTTTTGCTAAATGTATTTATAAAAGGTCAACTAGGCCATGTGTTGACTTGACACTAGTAAGTGCTTTCGCTATAATCCCTGATGATATTAGTCTGGCTGGGTTTCACAGGAAGTGTGCAGTTTATCTTTCTTAGAAAATTCCTTGAGTTGTCAAGTTGGTACCAGCTGTTATCACTTTAGTAGAGATCACTGTATAATTTCAAAATATCTTATTCTCTCTAAAATTATCCTGATGCTCAAAACTGTCTGGAGCTCTGAAATGTGCTTCTTGCTTCTGTCTCTTATCTGGATGGGTTAATTAACTTCACCCATCTTGCTATTAAGCTGTGCTACAACCCAGGCATTAAGCTCTACCACAGCAGTTGCTTTCTACTATGTTCCTGCAGACACAAATAGGTATCACCAAAGAGGATAACTTCACTTTTTTTTCCTTTTCATTCTCTCATGAAGAGGAGCAAGTGTATGGTAACAAATTGGTGGGGCAGAAGGTGGTAGCTGCTCAAAGTCCCCTCCTATGGTTTGAATTCAGCCATACGATGGCAAAGGCAAAGTCAGCTGGAAGGAGAACAGTAAAAAGGGGGGAAGATAACAAGTATATAAAAAGTGATCGATACATATTTTATAAAAGAATGTGTAAAGAACTTCTTTCCCCAGCCTCCCCAAAATGCACATACCTGCTTATGTTAAAACTCTAAAAAACGTTTTAATTCTTAATTCCTAATATGCAAGTGATCCTCGTGGACAACTCACCTTTAATATTGTTCAAGTTATCCAGTTATGGCCTCTTTGTCTAAATGCCAAGATCAAAGTGCTCATGGCTATAGCCTTTACCTCCTCTGCTTCCCAGAGCAGAAGGCCCATGTTTTAGGAGGAGATTAAGTCAACCTTGCAGTAAAAGGAACTAAGGTCTCCAGAAAGAATCCCATTTCCGTGGCACTGGGCCTCCCTAGGTGTTCAGGAAAGGCATGCATGACCATCAGAGAGAAGTAAATAACCATGGGTTCCATGGTGCAGCACCATTAGACTGGGTGTCGAGGGGTTGAAGTCACTTTTATTTCTGTGTATTCTGGTCCCTTGTCCAAAACATAGCAAACTGTTTCTAGAATAAGTGTCCTGTTCCCTCTGGTTTACTCTGGCTCTATTTAAAATGTTTACATAAAACAGCGGGAGAAAGATTGCAAGTAAAGTGCCAATAGATGAAGACAGGGGTAGGGCCAGGAGATGGGTATATAGGTCTGGAGCTTTGTAAATATAGATGGTTTATTTTAAAGGTTCAAATTTCTTGTATTCCACATGAGAACCTCTGCATTTGCCAATGAATTTATTAAAAAATCAGCCAATTTTTTTGTTACAGAGACATAAAATTGGAGATATGCAGATAGTCCTGGGATAAACTACTGGGCTGCCAGCTTAAGGGTCACAAGTTGGTAGTTATTGAATATTGCAAACTTGCCTCAGCATGACTTGCTCTCCCCTTTCAATTTTCTGGAAAATGCCCAATGACACCTGCATGCCTTTTCCTCTTGAAATATTTTACAATCAACACCGTGTTTCCTCACCATATTTAGTAAGTTGATGCCATTTGGCTGTTTAACTCATCAATATTGCAGAGGACACTCATAATTTTGAGCAGTATCCCTGGTGCCTGGAGGACCCTATACCAGTGCATATCAAAAGACCAAGAGATCAGCAGATGAGTCCCTAAGAGCAGACACTTCCCAAATGTGGGTAAAGGTCAAATTTTGGTCCTGTTTTTTCTCTCTGTCCTGACAGTCATCTATGGACTGTCCTACCATGAGGGGACGTGGGTCAAGCACTCTGCACATCAAAGGCATACTTTACTAGACAGTTACTGACAAATCCGGTGTGATCCTCCCTCTTAGGATTTCTGAACAGGAGATGCACCAGGAGGGATGTGAGACATGCAGAGAAAAAGCAGAAGCAATGAGGTGATGGAAGTCACCAGTTAATAGGAGCCATGAGGTAGAGAATACATAGAAGAGAGACATGACACTCAGAAACCTCAGAAGGAGAGTCACAGTGGACACATCAAAGAGGCAGAGGTCCAAAGGGAAGATGCTTGACTGAAGGAGAGCGGGAGAGTGGACTCCTTTGCTTCTGTTGTGCCCATCTGTCTCTGAGGACTTATTGGGTGACGGCTGGATGGCTTTTCCTTCTCCCCATTCCTTGTATCTTAACTCAGGGGCTACCCCCTTCAGTGTGGTCACAGTGCCACCACTGCACACAGTACTTGGTAATGCTTTGAAGATTGACTTCAAAACCTGAACCATTCTTTTTTTTTTTTTTTTTTAAATTAATCTTATTGTGCTTTAGGTGAAAGTTTACAGTGCAAATTAGTTTCTCATTCCAAAATTTATACACAGCTTTTACCTAAAGCACAATAAAATTAGTTAAAAAAAAAAAAAAAAAAAAAGTAAACTGACAGCTGACAACCTATGTATTGTAAGACATGGCAGAGGGGAGAACTTCCTGGTTTGAGGTAGTAAAGAAGATGACTCAGAAAGGTCCAGGGGATACTCTGGCTGGCTGTAAAGGCCATTGAGAAAAAGAAAGTGAAATCTGTGGAAAGAAAACTGTGTGGTACCCCAACCCCTGATTGGTGAGGCTCAGCAACAGGTAAAGTTGCTCATTTCAGAGCCAACAAAGGGGGTCAGAACTAAGGCAGTCATTGTTTTCCAGTAGAGCAGTGATGATCCGAGCAGAGTGGGAAATATAGCTATCCCAGTAAGGGGGACAGGACAATAGGCCAAAGGTTGAAAGGAAGGCTGATTGGAAAGCTTTGCCCATTTTGTTAACTGCTGTGAACTGGCTGATAAAAGATCAGAAATGAAAATACAGGGGAAAAAAGGAATTTACTGATCATGTATACCAATCTCTGAATTATGTTATTTTATATTACAAAGAATTTTTTTTATTTGAAACTATTTCCTTTCAGGGAAGTCTGACAAAATACTGCAGTTAAAGTAGCAGAAGGTCATTTTATTTCAGCTGAGAACCTTTACAAATCTTGCATATGCAAAATAGGATCTTGGAGTTGAGTTTGGGAATAGCAATTGGAATGAACTGAACCCTCAGCTCAGCAGTGAGAGGACTTTGAGCTTCCTGGAGGCAGTGCAAGGGTGAGGAGAGGGGAGGAGAGATGTGAGCACTCTAATGGAAGAGATACCAATCGGGGTCAGCTGGTGGGAGCAGAATGATGATCTTACGCTCAGCAAATTCAGCAGAATCTGGAGCTAGGGCCCTGCACAAAGAGCTTTGGACTTTCCCTAAGTCTGAGAATGAGCTTGTAGTAAGTAACCTTACCTCCATTTTACAGGAAGGGGGCCTGGGAATAATTAGATATAGCAAAATAATTAAGTGAACAGAGTATCTTTCCCATGTTCAGATATTTCTAGGAGTGCTGGCTGACAGGAAGAAAATATATGACCACCTCGAAATGATCTAGGAAACAAATTACAGGCAAACTTTAAGAGTGAACTGATAAAAGATATTTAATTACCTTCTGAAGAGCCTGGGTGGTGCAAGTGGTTTGCAATCAATCAACTTCTAACCTAAAGGCTGGTGGTTCTAACCCATCCAGTGTCTCTGCAGAAGAAAGGCCCATAGATCTGCTTCTGTAAAGATTACAGAAAAGAGACTCTATGGAGTAGTTCTACTCTGTAACACATGGGGTCTCCATAAGTAAGGGGCCAACTCAAGGGCAGCTAACAACAACCACAACAACATATAGCCCCCCTAGAGCACGAATCCTACTTATTTTCATTATTTTCAGTAGCTGGTACAGTACACATAATAGATATTCAATAAGCGCTTGTTAAATGAAAAAATGAATAAAAGGAGGAAGAAAGAAAAGGGGGAAGCATGGAGGATACTAGGCTGTCATTAAAAAAACAAACAAGCAAACAAACTTGAATCATATTCCCTTGAATATCTACAATGAGGTGAAATATTTGATCTCTGGGAATAAGTTTAATTTTTGGAAATTGGCAAAAAATGTAACTCAGAGTCAAATCTGTGGAAGGAGGAAGGGGATCTAATTGAAGAATCTTTTTGAAACAATAATAAGCCATGATTCTAAAGACATGATTCTGTACAGGACCAGACAGTAAATATTTTAGGTTTTGAGAGCCATATGGTATCTGTTGAAACTATTCGATGCTGCCACTATAGCATGAAAGACACCATGGACAATACGTCAAGGAATGAACATTGCTGTGTTCTAATAAAATTTTATTAATGGACACTGAAGTTTGAATTTCATGTAATTTTCATATGTCACAATATATGACTCTTTGTTTAAATTTTTTTCAACCATTTAAAATGTAAAAACCATTCCTAGCTCTTGTGCCACACAAAAACAGGCAGCAGGCTAGATTTGACCCACAGGCCACATTTTGTTGACCCCTGTTCTAATGAAGTGAGAATGAGTACACCTCTGTGTGTGTGAGTGTGTTTGTGTGTGTGTATGCGTGGAAATGTGTTAAACTAGCTCCAAACACAATCCCAAAGAAGGAGTGATCTCATTGGAAAAAGATAATAACTTCCCAAGGTGGTTATACTGAAGCACAAAAATTATGACTATACATAAGCTCCTTGGGGGAAGATACTACGTCTTATACATTTTGGTTTCCCTCACTACACCTTACAAACAGTCCACATTCAATTTATTTTTTGTCAATGGAATGAGTTTTAATGAGTGTGTTAAAAGCCATCTCATTACATGATAGTCACCCCTTGAATGCTAATTAATGATTCAAAGACGTCTTGAATAATTTAGATCAATGTACCTGTAACATGGTAGTAAAACACTATCCACCATTATCATTTTATTTATCCCTTAGCAATTTCAATCCAGAAACCTGTAACCTGTTTTTTAAAATATCTTCTTAAATTACTGGAAAACTAAAGCAATTCATTTTTATTCCCTACCATATTATCAAAATCCTATTTGACAATAAAATTCACTGTTCAAACTTCAAACATCTAATCATATGATATAGCCCTATACTTAAGATGGAGTCAAAAGTTAGATTGGTTTTTGAATCAACATTTACACTCTTTCTGCAGATTTTTAGTGTGACCCTTGCTCAGAGCCAGAACTATAGATAAAAACACCTGTTGCCATCAAGTCAATTCCAACTCATAGAGACCCTAGAGACCCTATAGGACAGCATAGAACTGCCCCATAGGGTTTCCAAGGAGCAGCTGGTAGATTGGAACTGTCTACCTTTTGGTTAGCAGCTGAGCTCTTAACCACTGTGCCACCAGGGTTCCACAGATAGCATCAGAAACTATAAATAGCATCTCAATGTCTCAACTTAAACTCAACACATGCAACACAAAACAGATTTTCTTTTTTTTTTTTTTTTTTTTTTTGTTTCTGGAATTTCTCTTTTACCCTCAGTTTCAGAAGGGTACACCTTAGAACATTTTCTACATGATATTTTGGAAAATAAGCTGAGTTCATTAAAATGTTGTCCAAACCTTTCACATTCTCTATTCCTCTCTCTCTTCCCCACCCTCCAACACCGTATGTGCACATGTGTGTACCAAAAATATACACATGTGCACAGACACATAAATACATACTTTCTTCCCAGGACTACCAATCCAAGGAAGCAAATACTGTCACTCTGACTTTAGTGCTATAAAATTTCTTACAAATACAATATTCCTTCACCAAAACAATTTGGAGTGACCGTACCTCAGGAATGGGCCAGACTATCATGAAGCTATAAAACAGAAGCCAGAGAAAACAGGCCTGGGAACATGTCAGACTGCACCAAAGGACCCCATACAATACAATCTTCTCAAGAACATTCTTCCAAATATTCCTACAGAACCATCCTCCTGCAGTGACACATACCATGTGGGGCAGTTATACACGAGAGAGGACCATCCTTAGCTAGTCAACACAGAGTTGTTTCAGACCAAACTGAAAACTAGAAGTAGTGCCATGGTCAGTATCCTATGTACCTGTGAGACTTACACCCGCCCCACCATATCACACTAGAAACCTCAAGCAACACCCCAGCACGTAATTTCTATATCTAGTACTGAGCAAATGATCAACCAGGTTTACCACACCAGAAAGGGCCATGAGTAAGTCTACAGTGACTGAATCCTACTGTGAGTGGCAGCCATGGACCACTGCACTGGTCTCCTAATAGGGCGGCCTGCCTTCACCCTTGTCTCCTACAACCAAGTCTCCACATATCAGCCAGAGTAATCTCTTCAAGTATACATCAGACTATGTCACTCTCTTGTCAAAATCCCCCAGTGGCCTTCCATTACTTTAAGAATAAAATCCAAACTTGTCACCAGGGTGAGCTAGATATCTTTTCCATACCCTAATAGGCTGATCCATGTTGTTGTTAGGTGCCATCGAATTGATTCCAACTCATAGAGACCCCATGTGACACAGTAGAACTGACCCATAGGGTTTTCTAGGTTGAAATCTTTATTGGAGGGAGCAGATGACCAGATCTTTCTCCCGTAGAGCCACTGGGTGGGTTAGAACCAACAACCTTTTGGCTAGCAGCCGAGCCCTTAACTGTTTGACCACCAGGGATTCTTAGGCTGATCCTTAACATATAGGACAGAGTAGAACTGCCCCCATAGGGTTTCCAAGGAGTGGCTGGTAGATTCAAACCTTTAACATTTTGGTTAGTAGCTGAGTTGTTAACCACTGAACCACCAGAGCTCCACTGGCCTGTATTAATGGACTCCTCTGCCTTCCTTCTCTGGTTAGTTCGGCCAGTAGGAGGCACCTATGGGAGCTCTAGAACATAGAGAAGAATGAAGGTATGGTTTTCCCTGTCTCCTCCCTGCTGGGTTATCACGGTTTGATTGCATCTTCCACGGTCAGGAGCTTCCCCTTCCCTTGCCCACCTCTCTTTGTCAGTCCTGGAGCACTGAATTGCTTGTTGTTTTTCATAAATCCTGTTCACATCAAAAATCTCTACAAATTACCCAATTTGATTATGCCTTTGATTTCCTGCCAGGACTCTGGATGATACTCATGGCCTATAAGATCCTAAATGATCTGATTGCTGCCTGCCATTTCAGCCATCTTCTCTCTGATCCTCAAGCACTCCAAGTTTGTCCCTATCTCTGGTTTTTGTTCTTGTCCAGGCTGTACACACAAATGCGAGCACACACACACACACACACACACACACACACACACACACACAAATGGCTACTTTTCATCATTCAGGGGACAGTTCAAACATTCCTTCCACAGGCCTTCCCTAACCACCCACTTTTGTCAATCTCTAGCGCACCATGCTGCTTGCTTTGTTTCTTTCTTTGTTTCTTTCCTTATCTATTTATTTATTTTTATAACATGCAGCACTATCTGAAATGTCCTTGTTTATTTTCTTGCTTATTTAGTTTCTGTCTCTCTCCTCTGGATACACATCCTGGGACAACAAGAATTTTTTCTGACTTATTCATTCCTCTAAACCTAAAACCTAGAACTATTTCTGACACACAGGGGATGCAAGATCATTTTTTGTTGAATGTATGAATAACATCCAATATGTTTCTTCTAACATGGAAAAAGTGGAATATAACTACAGAAATGCCAAATAGAAGAAAAACTTTAAACCTATACTAGAAGCCTTACAATAGTCTTTCAAGATTAGCAGATTATTATTATTTTTATTATCGATCATTTCTTTTCAATCAATAAGTACTTATTAAGGGCTCATAAGTGCAGTCTTTAGGAAAACAATAGTAAGCAAGGTAGATCTGAACCCCTGCCTTCCTGGAACTTACAGAAACTTGTGACAAGAGATAATTGAATAAGGAATAGGTGTATAATAGGGGAAGTACAGGGTGATGTGGAACATATCAAAAGACATTCTCATCCAGAGAAGATCATGAAGGGTCATATTGTACAGTCTTTTAGGCCTGGACTGAGCCAACAGACCACAGTACTCTCAGTGTGCAGAATGGCAGAGCTTAGCAGACAAATCTTACACCATATATAGTCAGACAGGCCATTAAAGAACGTTTCCACTTAATCACGTATTACCCAGTCCGCAGCCAGGCCCTCCACAGTGGGAGCCTCGTATTCATCAGTGATATCATCTAACTCTCTCTTGTTCATGTCTTATCTCCATCTCTCTTGTAGCTCTTTTAGAACAGGAATCATCTTCTCTCCCCCATCTCCCCCACTCACCATAAAACTCAGCACAGTAAAGGAGACAACAAAACAGTTCCCCTTGTTCACCTCTGCCCAAGATATTCAGTAAAATATTTGAGAGATACAAAATGTGCATTAAACATAACCCAGATGGATTATCTAGGAATAATGGGTTGAGTCTGGTTATGTAATTCTTTTTAAGAATATTAATAGAAATACTAAAATATTGTATTGCAATATTTAATACTTAGAAATAAGAAATCCAGACCTGTGAGTGGCCATCTAAGATGCTCCACTGGCCTCACCCCTTCGGGAGCGAGGGAGAATGAAGAGAACAAGATACAGGGAAAAGATTAGTCCAGGGGACTAATGGACCACGGCTACCACAGCCTCTACCAGACTGAGTCAAGTATAGTTAGATGGTGCCCTGCTACTACCACTGGCTGCTCTGACCGGGATCACAATAGAGGGTCCTGGACAGAGCTGGAAAAGGATATAGAACAGAATTTTAACTCAGGAAAAAAAGACCAGATTTACTGGCCTGACAGACTGGAGAAACCCCAAGAGTATGGCCCCCCGACACCCTTTTAGCTCAGTGGTGAGGCCCCTCCCCAAGTTCACCGTTCAGCCAGGGATTGGACAGCTTCATAAAACAAAACAGGACTAATGAGGCACAGCTGTCCAGCGACAAGGACTAGAAGGCAGGAGGGGACAGGAAAGTTGGTGATAAGGAACCCAAGGTTGAGAAGCGACAGCGCTGACATGTCATGGGGTTGTTAACCATTGTCATAGGGCAATATGTATACTAACTGTTTAATGAGAAACTATTTGTTCTGCAAACCTTCATCTAAGATACAAAAAAAAAAAAAAAAGAATGATCTATGTGAGATCAAATTGACAACAGCAACTCTAAAGGTTTGATGGGAAGCCTAGGGGCCAGTGAGTTGAAGATAATAGTGATGGAATACTTTGGAAAAGGATAGTGAGAATAGCAGCACAACTTGAAGAATGTAATTGATGTCAATGAATTGTACATGTAGAAACTTTCAAAATGGTGTAAATTTGGCTATGCATATTTTCCCCCCAAAAAAAGGTCCTCAAGGTCAAGAAAGGACAGTGTTGACATGTCGTGGGGTTGTTAACCAATGTCATAAAACAATAAGTGTACTGACTGTTTAATGAGAAACTATTTGTTTTGTAAACCTTCATCTAAAGTAAAATAAAAAAATTTTAGAAATAAGAAATCCAAGATCTTTTTTTTTTTTTTAACTCCAAAAGAAAGTATCTTAGTCCTTTCTTTGAATGAGGAATCTGCAGAGTTCTGTTCATTTATCAGTGGTGAGAGGTAGTGAGGGTAACATGCCAAGGCCAGGGTTTGATGGTCAAATCACCTCAATCACCAAGGCTTGTTAGTGACATCACAAAGTCAGAGCCTTAGATGGTTAAAAATCACCCACATATCCACACTGTCCACACACAGAAAAAAAGTTAGGAAACTATAGAATTATAGCTTCCGTCAGCCTTCAGCTTTTAGCCTGACTTCCACCATTTTACAAGTGAGGCAGCTGATGACCTATTAGGTTAAATGACTTGCAAATGTCACGTGGCCTGTGAGTGGTTAAAGGGGGACTAGAGTCACCAGGGTAACCTCATGGCTCTTTTGAAAGATTAGCGCAGATATTAGGTCACCAGAAAACTGTGCTGAGCTGGAAAAACAATCTTTCGTCAGTCATAGCTTTTCTCTAAAATCTGCACGCGCATGCCTGAGGTAAATTGGCTTAACAGAGCTTCTTCAGGCATGGTTGTCACCTTGTCTGAATAGCATAAGGTGATTCTCAGAAAAGGAAAACAAATGAGGAGTTTCTGGCTCAGTGCTGAGGAAAGTTGAAATCCATTCAACCCTCAGCTTTTCAGCATTGCTTGTGTGTCCTTTGACTGTGATTGCTTCAACAAGCATTGTTGAACTGCATTAAGTCAGGATCAATCCATAGCACAGTTCTGAGCCTACATGTTTGATTTCAGAAATGACTCACTAAATCAATCTTTTTTTCCTCCAAGAAGTACAGCTTGAAAACGAGGGAATCAGCCTTTTCCTGAGATGTACCCTCATTCTGAGCGAAAAACTAATCTCCTTTCACACCAGTCACCTCCTCAATTTCTCCCCATATTACCACTTCTTTGTTTCAGCAAGAACCTCCATAACAACATTGGGAAGGAAAATTCACCCTCCACCCAGGCTGTGGCTTTGAATATGACCCCTATCCCCACTACCAACCCTCTCTCCATTACAGCTGTATCTAAAGACCTCTTCTGGCAATGACTGGAAGTCAGAATTGAGGGTGAGAAGACAAAATGGGGTTAACATGGAAGGCAGAACAGAAGTAATGTTTACAGAATTTAGCCTTGGAAATACTAATGGAAGCAGAGTCAACACACTCCAAGGCCTTGAGTCTGCATTTCAGTAAATGAAGAAGAAAGAAGCCAGATGTGGATAAGGGAATTGGTGAGGGAGCAATATGAGAAAGCCCCTGCACCTTGCTCTGACATGCCCTAACAAGGAGTTGTTATGGGGAGGGGTGCACCTAAAACACCTCTAGCATGCGTTGAATTTTCTCCCTAACTAGGACTGGCTAAGTATATTTAGAGTTTACCCAGTACTCTATCTACAGCAACCCAGCAACTCTGCACTGGTATGCTAGGAATTGAACGGTAACAGCTGTAGTTGTTTAATGGAACAAGCCATACACCATAGGATACAAGCAGAAAACAACTTTATTCTTTTTTCTAACTACTCATTCAAACCTCATCTGTGACTCATTCTTTTCTGCCTCTCGGATGAAATCTCTGGCAGATACCTTAATTTCTTCAGTCTGTTCTAGGCACAAAACAGAGTTTCAGCTTAGAAATAATTGCCCAGTAAAACATAAAAATCAAAAGCCCAAACTCTCATCTAATTTAAAGTCCCATCCTCCTCCAGTGTATTACTGTTTGCGAGAAGGAGGCCTGTTGGGTGCTTCTCTTTTCCCAGCTTTACTCTTCCATTCTTCTTCCCTCAGCCCATAGCCAAGATTTCTGGCCCTCCAGAATTGATTGGATCTAAGGGAGGAAGATTTAGGGGAAAGGACATAGTTGGTTCTTTTGTGCCCTGGCATTCGGTGAATATTAACCCAGCTCTTTGTCTCATGAGGACCCGGAGGGTGACCCAGGGACCCTTTCTGGTAACTTCCAACTGAGCCTCCCTGAATATGGGCGATGCCTCCTCTAGCTGGTCCCTCTGGATCCCTCAGCTCCCGGACTCCCAACAGCCTCCAACATAAACTCTCTGATGTGGTTATATCCATGCGGGCTTCTTGGGCAGAGTCCGGGACAAGCTTCCTCCACCACCACCATTGTAGATCCACACACCCTACAGAAAAACTGAGTCATTTTTAATCTGCTCTTGAAAGAGGACAATTAGCTTACAGTGTGGTTGGTTTTTCTTTTTTTTTTTTGGTCATTGCTGTCACACATGCAGCTCCAGCCACCTCCTCTAGTCTTTACATTTTTCAGGAATGTGTCAGAAGACACCCATCCCTTACGTCCCTAAAAGCTCCACTGGAGAGTTGCAAATTCTTCAAGGGGACCTCTTAAAGCCTTTCTCTGTCTCAGCTTGAGACAAGGATAGCCTGACATGGAGCAGAGGAGGAAAAAGCCATAGCTCTCCAATAATCTTTTTCCTAAGGCAGCCTGTCTTATTTTGGCCCCAATCCACTATGTATCCTTTAGGTCAGGTCACAAAACTGATTTTTGACCACTTCCTTTGTCAGTCCTCCCTGAATAATGTGGAAATCAACCTGGAATGTGAGGGTCCTATGGTTTTATTCTCAGCCTTTGGGGCCTCAAAAAAACTGAAAGACAAAGAATCCCATTCTAACATCTGGTTAAACAATTATGATACAGCCCTGAGATCAAATGGATCCCTTACTCAAGCTGAGGTGGAAGTGAAAAGGAAAACATCTTATTTATATAACCCAACCCTTCCACTTACACATGAAAGCTCTTGCCTTTGAAAGGGTCACAGACTCTATTATGTTAGACTTCACCATTGCAGATGTCACACGATAGCAACTGGGATCTAATGGGATTTTTTCCCTGTTTTCCCAGCTTTGATTACTAAGGACCACAGTTGAGAACAAAGGTACTAAGTAACCTATATTCTCAGTGAAAAGAATCTCCATTTGTTGTAGCCAGTCCCACTCCACCTTGCCACCCAACTCTCTGTCTCTGTCTCTCTTTCTCTCTCTCTCTCTTTCACACACATACACACAGACACACACAGCTTAGTAAATTGTACCATATCAGCTGAACTGGCACTACCCAATGCTGGAAGGGAGAAACTGGTTGGGAGAATAACAGGGTTCATGGAAAGAGACCATCTTTTCCCTGGCATCTCCCCCAAAGGCAAGTAAGACAGACCTCAATAGAATCTTCATGCGGAAGACATTGTAGATTGGCTCAGCCCACAACCAGTTGCAGACCACTGCTCTGTGCCTGTCTCCATCACAGAAGTTGCAAAAGCTAAACATTCACTGTCCTGCATCTTCTATAGCAAGAGATAACCACGTGACAAAACTCCAGCAAGGGAGACCTAAGTGGAAATCTGATAGTTCCAGCCTTCCCCCTTCTTCCTTGTCTCAAATGTGGAACGTGATACAGTAAAACTCCTGAAGCCTGGAAACTGTGTAAGATGGAAACCCGTCAGAGAAGGATAACTCAAATATTTTCCACTAAAACAAGTGATGGAAAATTGTAAGACTGCATCCTGTCAAAGGTGGAAAACTTACGAGACCCAGATAAACAAGGCAGTCCTGTTGAGTTCTGGCTCTCACAGGTTTCACGGTAGCTGAAGCTGTAATAGTCACCTTGGAGAGAAAACTCAGGAGACTGGCAAAGGTGTTGGCTCTGACATGTCTGACTCACTGAATTAATTCCAACAACCAACTATATCAGGCAGGAAGACAGCTCAACCTGGGGCTAGGTTTATGAGGGCAGATCCTGGTTCCGTTTCTTAACCGCTAAGTGACCTTGGGCAGATCACTTACCCTCCCTGTGCCTCACTTTCCTGTCTGTCATCATGAGGATTAAATAATAAAATGCAAGCAAATGCCAGTACAAAATAAGCACTCAACAAATGTTAGCCACGCTATTCTTCTAACTAAAAGTTTGTGCCAATTCCTTACAGAGAATTCAACATTAATACAATCCTCTGCCAAAACACATGGTGCAGAAACTTAAGAACTACGGTCCACCCATGGACAGAGGAGAGGGAATAGTGAATGAATCATAGAAGTCCCACCTACCAGGAGTTGAGGGAGGGTAGGTTTCCTATCTGCAGCAGTAAGATTATGGTGTTCTGCTGTCCACCCACTGCCATATGCTGAGCACAGTGCCCTGACCTCCCATGTGCCATCTAGACCACAGTAAGGCTCCCTGAAGACCTTCTTTTATTATGTCCCAACCACAAATCACATACTCACAGGACTGGGATGAGACAGCTCCTAGGAGACAAGAGTTATGCTTAATTTTCTTGTACTGCTGAGCATTTTTGCTCAGCTCAGGACATGAGTGCTCTTAGAAAATATTATTCAAAAATTAGGACCGGGAAAACATAGGCGAAATGACTGCCCTAAGTATTAAGGGCCATTAGAAGGAGTGTGTCATTTACACATGCTTTCTATTTATGAGTTGCCAAAGAAGGGCTTTAGGGATGCAAGGACATGATGTCAAAGACAAAATGGGCAGCAAAGGAGGATGAGTGACAAATCTAATTTTGGCCATTACCGTGACATCTCAGTACTGTGTCCTTTTGGTAGATTTGCCTGTGGTTCTCTAGGAGTATTTTCTCCCCTGACATCCTAAGCTGAGTCCCACTAGGGTAGACAATGAATGAGTATTACAGGAAGCTAGTGGGCAAATACCAACCCTGCAGTGGTAGGGGAGATGGGGAAAGATTACTTTTGGATAGCTGAGGGGATGAGAGAGGCAGAAAGAGAAGTATGAGCAGAGGCTTAGAGTGGGAAGAAGCATGACAAGTGAATCACCCAGAAAAGAAGACAGCCTGGCAGTTGGAGAAGGAACAGGTCTTGTGTCAGGAGAAATGAGGTTGAGCAGTTGGACACAGAGAGACGGCCACCTGAAAACAAACAGTAAATTACAACAAACATTTTTCAAAGGAGGAAGACAGCCTGACATTTCAAGTGTTTGTCATGTGGCCATTGGGATTGCTGACATTTTTCCATGAGGCTAAAAAGATGGTCAGGATTGTTGTGTCTATGTAAGTGTACTGGAAACATTATCACAACTCCAAATCAATAGGCTGAATTTCCAGGAACAGCAGAGCACTCTTACTTTGCATTAGTTTAGAAAAAATATATAAGTATCTCTTAACCATCTTCTGGAATAGTGTGACTCAAACCATTCTTGTTTTTAATATTGCAAAACATTCCTTTGCTTATCAAAGGGAGCTAACTCAGCATACACTTACCTTATCTCGATCCCTGTCCCTTGGAAGGGCAAGAGTGCTTCGGGTAAGAAAACAAAAATGCTTCTAATAGGAACTGCTTATGGAGGAGTGAGGTGTACTGGGCCTCACCTGATTTATCTTCAGTAATAGCGTCTAGGAGAAAAGAGACAATAATAAGAATGAATTGCATTGTATGCAATATTTTGCTTCAAAGAATGCATTGGCTCATTTTCCTGCTGCTTGTACATGCTGCAAATGAGAAAGTACCCAGCTGACAACCTTCTTCCTGATTTATAGGAAAGGTCATTCAATCTCAAATAAGCATTTTGCTAAACATTAAGCTCTCACATCTTCCCCACCTCTTTCCCTACTTCCTTTGTGTTTTCTTGGTGTAACTGGAAGTGAGGGCTTCTAACTGGTTCTTCCCAGTTCAGTAATGACCAAAGAAGCAAAACCAGAACAGACCCGAAGTTTTAAAATGTGGGTGAACCAGAATGATAACCGGAATGGGAAAAATCACGAGTCAAAGCCCTGCTGAAAACTTAACCTCTTAGAAAACAACGTACATGTTGCATAGCAACCGAATCTCTTGCTCGTCAGATTTTGAGCAGAGTCGGAAACAACAGTGCCCCACTCAAAGATGGTGGCGGACCCTGCTGCTTTGAATGTGTGTCGCTCTCCACAGTCCTGCCAATAATCTAATGCATCAGGCTCCAGAAAAAGCTCACTACACCTCTTCTGAGTCTTCCATTCCAGAACTTTGACTCAGAATTTTTCCCATTCTGGTTATCATCCTGGATTACCCAAATTGTAATAATTCGGGTCTGTTCCAGTTTCGCTTTGTCACCCATGACTAAACCAGTTCAAACCAGCTTGAAGCCCTGCTGGAAACTGTGGTCCGCAGTAGCATAGCAAAAGCAACTGAAATGTTATAATGACTATTACTCAAGGTGCTTTTTAGCTGTGACTATGCGAAGCTTTTAAGGGAGTAATTTAGGTCATATATCTATGACTTTCATAATTAGTTTGAATATAAATATGGCAACACTATGTATTTGTTACATGTGTAGCTATAATATTCATGGAATTAAACAGTAAATACTATTTGGATCAATGGTATTTTCATCAAATATTTACGGCATTGCTAAAAAAAAGAGTCTGGATTCTGCAAAACACAACAATATTAGGGAAATACAACTCATTTTTCCTCATTTGTTAACGTCTGGATTTTAGGCCATTTTCATATAATATTAGTTCAAGGTTTTTTTTTTTAAAATAACTGCCTAGAATTATTATATAGAAATATTTTTCAAAGTATATTCTTTTAAATGTAAATAATGACCTATTTCACCTTCTAAGAACACAGTGTCATCATTTGCAATTACTAGAGACCCCAAGGATAGAAAACAGCAATCTCAAAACAATTAATCTTCCTTAGAGATAAAAAAGAAAAAGAAAATATCACCACCACAATGAATACCAGAAAATAAAATAAATTAACAGAAACAGAGACGTTCATATCTCTTCAAGTAAAGGTGCATTATCAGGAAGCCAGAGCACACATAAAGGCAAAGGAAAACCCTTGTGCTTGCCCTCAAAAATTTTTGCTGAAGTTTCCAGAACCTAACACTGTAACACTTTCTATATTAAAATAGTATATCACACCAGCCAAGAGACCAAGGTGAAAGCAGAAGGTCACAGGCAATTGTTGCTGGTGTGTAATTCTTTGCGCAGTAGCATCACAAGGAGTGAGTCCCTGTGATGAGGACCTGGAGGAAGAGGTCTGGCAATGTGGTCTGGCAGGCGTCCCTGTCACAGTCGTGAGTAGACACACCAGACCTGTCCAGAAAACTAGAAAAGGGCAGGTAAAGCTAAGCTTGCCACAGAACTTGAATAAAACCCCAGACTGTCTGCAGCTCTACCTAATGCTATTATTTTTTTCTCTTCAGGTTCTAAAGGCTTATTTTCAATTCAAATGACTACACTCAAAATTAAATTGAGTCCCTGTTGAAAGCCAAATTTCATGAGACTCTGTATTCCAAGACAATCCTTTACCCTGTACGAATGTGTTCCTTCCTCTGCTTTCCCTTGATCCAATTCCATCAAAGCACTCAGTTCTGCAATTCTATTAAAACCATTATTTGTCTTACATTTGACATATCCACTTGGCTTGTATATTAGCTAACCTGGGGGGAAAAAAACCTTCCCCGAAGGTATTTCTGCCTTCTATAATAAATCGTTTCAGATTTCCCCCTTGATATCTGCTCTGATATTTTAATTTGGACCTCAGAAGATCTTATGATTCACGGGGTCCTTTTACCCTTCATAATAATGCAGTTGCTTCTTATCCAAACAAATCTCTATAGATTTCTAAAAATAAGTTCAGTTTTAGCATTCACCGAGTTATGCTTATTCTCTAGCACCTAAAAATTTTAGCTGTTCTCTGAGGAATGGTTATCTGTCATGATTAACTTGCTCTTCAGATATTTTCCGTGTTCAAAATCTTTGAGTTTATTCTTTCAGCCATGGCAGATTCAGCATTTACTTCAGGTACCTAACCGCCATAGTAAGAAGTCCCAGACGAAGAGCAGACCACAGCATGTTTTGGTATTGCTCTTTCCCGACTGTGGAGTCTGGAGGTGGGGTTATGTCTTGTTAACTACATCTCTGCAATATTTCCTGGACTGTATTACAGTGGTCTTCAAAGCAGGCTATGGAAACCCCTGAGGGAAACACAAAGACATTATAAGGAGTGTGTGGCCTATTTTTAGACCCTCAGCTACTCCATGTACACATTTCTAAAACTGATTTTCTAGAGAAAGTGCCTGAGGTCATGCTGGTCCTGCCCCTTGCACAATAGACCTTTTCTTCCTTAAAAAAGAGAAGTCTCCATAGCAAATCTTACTTTGGGGCATATCTCCAAGTGCCTGACCTGGGGGGGGCCAAAAAAAGGGACAAGATGCATGCTCTTTGAAGCAAGGCTTCTTAACAACCTCCTCCAATCCATTTCATTATGGGATACACTCCCAATAAATTTTTACTTTTATGTGTAATAATTGATCAAAACTCATAATAAATGCATGTTGTTTGACCCGTTATATATGAATAATAATTATGATACCTCAGTCTAGAAGAAAACTGTTCACATTTTACAGCCTTAAGATTACAGAAAATTTTTAATATTTAAATATAAATTTGTATAGATATTTTTGTTCTGGTGTCACCATGAGTGGGAATCAACTCGACAGTAACTAACAACAGCAGATAAGAACGATGAGATGAAAGCCTTTCAAAAAGCAATATATTACACTGGAATGTATTTCTGGGAAATGGAAATTGTTAGGACAAGAGGAAATGATGCAAGACTTCCTACTGTTAAAACAGAGCTGCTTCATGCATTTTTGAAACAGACGATGGGGGAAATTAAATTACGATTGGATCCCTATTTTTTTTGTATACATTTAAAAGAGTCATGTAAAAGTTTTATTTTAAAATGTCAATCTTTACCAAATAGTATAAATAATATTCTTCAAAACATTTAAATATGTAATGAGGAATTGTACATGACAACTTAACGCCATTTTTACATAATACCTTTATCTTCGGTGGAGAGAGAGATAAAGAGTGAGCTAACGAGTGTCCTCGCGAGCACTCATACCTGCAACACGACCGACCAACCATCTTCTGCAGATCACTAAGATGTTAAATCACTGCGGCTTTTTAGTTTAGACAGATTAAATAATTTCACGTTGGATATTTTGCTTATGCCAAATAATCCAATAAAAGTAATTCAAAAAAGCCATCTTTAGTCAATTTCCACTTATTACTTCCGGATCAGTAAAGTCAAAGTAACACCGGCACTATCAGTTTAGAACCCTTTTTTTTTAACAATACACATTAGAGGCATCATATTAAAAGAACACAGAGCAGACAAAAGTATAGGTAAAACCAACTGAAACACCAAACTCACGAAGGAAAAATGTAAATATAAACATCTACATAAAAAGCTATTTTAAAATGTCATGGTAGAATATTTGCTGCAGAGCAAGGATGAATCACACAGTCACAAACTCAGGTTATTTATTTCAAAACATCTCAGCTTAACTTAACGGAGAAAGACTAAGAGGTTTCTCCTTGAAATCAGGAACAAGACAAGGGTGCCCACTGCCATCACTTCTATTTAATATTGTATTAGAAGTCCTAGCCAGGGAAATAGGAAAAGAGAAGGAAATAAAAAGTATCCAGATTGGAAAAGAAGAAATAAAATTATCTCTATTCACAGATGGTATGATACCCTGTGCAAAAAATCCCAAAAAGTCCACAAGAAAACTTCTACAACTAATTTAGCAAAGTTGCAGGATACAAGGTCAACAAAAAAAATCAACTGGGATTCTATACACCAGCAATGGGAAATCTGAAAGGGAAATTAGAGAAATGATTCCATTTATAATAGCACCTAAGAGAACAAAATACCTAGGAATAAATTTAACCAGGGACGTGAAGGACTTATGCACTGAAAATTGTAAAACACTGCTGAAAGAGATTTAAAAAGACTTAAATAAATACAAAGATGTTCCATGTTCATGTATTAGAAGACTTAATACTGTTAAGATGTCAGTACTACCCAAAGTGATCTACAGATTCAATGCAATCCTGATTAAAATTCTAACAGCCTTTTTTACAGAAATGGAAGAATCAATCCTCAACTTCATATGGAACGGCAAGAGGTCTCAAATACCTAAAGCAATTTTGAAAGAGAACAACAAAGTAGGAGGACTCACACGTTCTGATTTTAAAACATGCTATACATTGCTGTTGTCAGCTGGATCTTCACCGAAAGCAGAGAATATCAGAAAGATGTTTACCTGTGTTTTATTGACTATGCAAAGACATTCACCGGTGTGGATCATAACAAACTATGAATAACATTGTGAAGAATGGGAATTCCGGAACACTTAATTGTGCTCATACAGAACCTGTACATAGACCAAGAGGCAGTTGTTTGAACAAAACAAGGATTTATTGTGTGGTTAAAAATCAGGAATGGAGTGCGTCAGGATTGTATCCTTTCACCATACTTATTGAATTTTTATGCTGAGCAAATACTCCAAGAAGCTGGACTATATGAAGAAAAACGTGGCATCAGGATTGGTGGAAGACTCATTAACAACCTGCGATATACAGATGACATAACCTTGCTTGCTGAAAGTGAAGAGGACTTGAAACACTTACTGATGAAGATCAAAGACTACAGCTTTCACGATGGATTTCACGTCAACATACAGAAAACAGAAATCCTCATAATAAGCAACATTATGATAAACAGAGAAAATATTAAAGTTGTCAAGGATTTCATTTTACTTGAACCCACAATTAATGCCCATGGAAGCAGCAGTCAAGAAATCAAACGATATATTGCATTGGACAAATCTGCTTCAAAAGACTTCTTTAAAGTGTTCAAAAGCAAAGATGACACTTTGAGGACTAAGGCACACCTGACCTAACCCATGATATTTTCAATCATCTCATACGCAGGCGAAAGCTGGGCAACGAATAAAGAAGATCAAAGAAGAATTGATGTCTTTGAATTATGGTGTTGGTGAAGAATATTGAATAAGTCTGTCTTGGAAGAAGTACAGCCAGAGTGCTCCTTGGAAGCAAGGATGGAGAGACTTCGTTTCAAGCATTTTAGACATGTTATCAGGAGGGACCAGTCCCTGGAGCAGGACATCAAGCCTGGTAAGGTAAAGGGTCAGCGAAAAAGAGGAAGACCCTCAAGGAGGTGGATAGACACAGTGGCTGCATCAATGGATCCAAACATAGCAACGATTGTTTGAGTATGGCGAAGAAACAGTGTTTCCATCTGTTGTAGGTAAGGTCGCTAAAGTCGGAACTGATGTGATGGCACCTAACAACAACATACAGCTAAGTAATCAAAACATACTTGTACTGGCATAACAGTAGATACATAGACCAATGGAATAGAATTGAAAGTCCAGAAATAAACCTATACATCTATGGTCAACTGATTTTTGACAAAGATGTTAAGTCCATTTGTTGGGGAAACAAGAGTCTCTTCAATAAATGGTCTTGGAAAAACTGGATCTCCAGGTATAGAAAAATTAAACAGGATCCATGCAAAATACCATACATAAAACAAATTCAAAATGGATTAAGGACCTAAATGTGCAAACTTAAACCATAAAATTCTTTGAAGAAAATCCATGGCAAAGTTGTCGGGCCTAGTTTTTAACAACAAATTGTCTAACATATTAACAAAGACACAAACTGTAAAAGACAAAATAAAGATATGGAACCTCATAAAAATTAAATACTTTTGTTCATTAAAAGACTTAATCAAAAAAGTGAAAAAAGTTTTGACTAGGGCAATAGCTTCTGAAACCATATATCCAATAAGAATCTTACTAACCAAAGTATTTATAAAAAGTCAACAACAAAAAGACAAATAACCCAATCATAAACTGGGTAAAGAACTTTACTAGACATTTCCCCAAAGAGACATTCAAATGGTCACCAAACACATGAAAAGATGCTCAACGTCATTAGCAATAAGAGAGATGCAAATCAAAACCACAATGAGATATCATTTCATTCTCATTAGGATAGATAAGGCAAAAACAAAAAACAAAAAAACAAACTAGGAAGTAACAAATGTTGACAAGGATGTGGGGAAATTGGAAACCTTATCCATTGCTAGTGAGAGTGCAAAATGGTACAGCCACTGTGGAAAACAGTGTGGTGGTTCCTCAAAAAAAAAAACTAAAAATAAAACTACCTGTTGTTGTAAGTTGCCTTGGAGTTAGTTCCTACTCATAGAGACCCTACCTACAACAGAACAAAACACTGCCCTGACCTGCACCATCCTCACAATCACTGTTATGCTTGAGCCCATCGTTGCAGCCGCTGTGTCAATCCATCTTTTTGAGGGTCTTTCTCTCTGTCACTAACCCTCTACTTTACCAAGCGTGATGTCATTCTCCAGGGACTGGTCCCTCCTGATAACATGTCCTAAGTATTTGAGACAAAGTCTCACCATTCTTACTTCCAAGGAGCATTCTGACTGTACATCTCCCAAGACAGATTTGTTCATTCTTCTGGCAGTTCATGGTATATTCAATATTTTTCGCCAACACCATAATTCAAAGGCATCAATTCTCCTTCCTTATTCATTGTCCAGCTTTCACATACATATGAGGTGATTGAGTCAGGTCCACCTTAGTCCTCAAAGTGACAACTTTGCTTTTTAACACTTTAAAGAGGTCTTTTGCAGCAGACTTGCCCAATGAAATACATCATTTGATTTCTTGACTGCTACTTCCATGGGTGTTGGCTGTAGATCCAAGTAAAATGAATTCTTGACAACTTCAATATTCTCAGTTTATCAAGATGTTGCTTATTGGTCCAGTTGTGAGGATTTTTGTTTTCTTTATGTTGAGGCATAATCCATATTGAAGGCTGTAGTATTTGATCTTCATCAGTAAGTACTTCAAGTCCTCTTTGCTTTCCACAAGCAAGATTGTGTCATCTGCATATCACAGGTTGTTAATGAATCTTCTTCCAATACTGAAGACACATCCTTTTTCATATAGTCCAGATTTTGAATTACTTGCTCAGCATACAGATAGAATAAACATGGTGAAAGGACACAACCGTGATGCACACTTTTCCTGACTTTAAACCACTCAGTATCCCCTTGTTCTGTTCTAACGACTACCTTTCAGTCTATGTAGACATTCTTCATGAGCACAATTTAGTGTTATGGAATTCCCATTCTTTGCAATGTTATCCATTACTTGTTATGATCCACACAGTTGAATGCCTTTGCATAGTCAATAAAACACAGGTAAACATCCTTCTGGTATTCTCTGTTTTCAGCCATCCCACAACAGCAACAACATCCTCCTCTGAATCTGGCCTGAACTTCTAGCAGTTCCCTGTCACTGTACTGCTGCAGCCGCTTTTGAATGATCTTCAGCAAATTTTACTTGGATGTGATTTAATGATATTGTTTGATAATTTCTGCATTCTATTGGATCATCTTTCTTTGGAATGGGCACAGACTGGATCTCTTCCAGTTGGTTGGCCAGGGAGCTGTCTTCCAAATTTGTTAGCATAGACAAGTGAGCACCTCCAGCACTGCATCGGTTTGTTGAAACATCTCAGCTGGTATTCTGTCAATTCCTGCAAACTTGTTTTTCACCAATGTCTTCAGTGCAGCTTAGACTTCTTGCTTCGATATCATTGATTCTTGATCATATGCTACCTCCTGAAATGGATGAACGTCAACAATTCTTTTTGGTACAGTGACTCTGTTTATCCCTTCCATCTTCTTTTGATTCTTCCTGCGTCGTTTAATATTCTCCCCGTAGAAGCCTTCAGTATTGCAAATCAAGGCTTGAATTTTTTCTTCAGTTCTTTTAGCTTGAGAAATGCTGAGCATGTTCTTCCCTATTGACTTTCTAACTCCAGGTCTTTGCACGTGTCATTATAATACTTTGTCTTCTCAAGTCACCCTTTGAAATCTTCTGTTCAGCTCTTTTACTTCATCATTTCTTCTGTTCGTTTTAGCTATTCAAGATTCAAGAGCAAGTTTCAGAGCCTCTTCTGACACCCATTTTGGTCTTTTGTGTGTGTGTGTGTGTGTGTGTGTTTTTAATGACCTTTTGCTTTCTTCACGTATGATGTCCTTGATGTTATCCCACAACTCATGTGGTCTTCTGTCATTAGTGTTCAATGTGTCAAATCTCTCCTTGAGATGGTATCTAAATTCAGGTAGGATATACTCAAGGTCATACTTTGGCTCTCATGGACTTGTTTTAATTTCTTTAGCTTCATCTTGAACTTGTATATGAGCAATTGATGGTCTGTTCCACAGTTGGCCCCTGCCCTGTTCTGATGGATGATATTGAGATGTGGGGAGTGGAGTAAAAGGGGGAGTTAATGGTGTTGGAAAAATCTCATTGATTAAGGGTAGGGCTACACAGCCAATTGTTGCAATTGCTATCAATAAGTTGTATACCTGTAAAAGCTTGAATTGGCAAAAGTTGTGTGATACACATATTTACAATGACTGAAAAAAAAAGTGTAGTTGTTGAGGCTGCTTATGTACAACTAAACACCTCATGGGGTTTGGTTCCTTGATTTGGAGGTTTAGGGTCATGGTTTCATGGGACATCCCAGTTAATTGGCCTAATAACATGTTCTACCTCCTAGTTTCTAGTTCATTGTATAGTGCTTGGGGTCTTAAAAGCTTGCAAGCAGCCATCCAAGGCACGACAATTGGTCTCTATTCACCTGGAGCAACAGAAGAAGAAGGAGAGTCAGGAAAAGGAGGAGAATATGGAATGTGTGGCTAATTGCCTCCATGAACAACTGCCTCCTTTGCCACGAGACCAGAAGAACTAGATGGTGCCCAGCTACCATTACTGAACATTTTGATAAAAGATTCTATAGAAGAACCCTGATCAGAAAGGGTAAAATGCAGAACAGAATTTCAAATTCTCATGGACTCCAAACTTTCTGGAGCTGTGGAAGATGGCTGAACCTCTGAAACTACTGCCATAAAATAACCTTTAGACCTTAAACCAAAAGTATCCCCTAAAGTCTTCTTAAAACCAAAAAATAGAATGTCTGCCTTGAGCATTGTGCTCTTTCAAGATCTATTTACATGGTATCAGATTTACAACAGCAACTCAAAAGATTAGATAGAAACCTTAGGGGGCAGTGAGTTTATGTTAACAAGGGAGGAACAGCTCAGATAAGGAGGCTGAGACTGGTTGTGCAAGTTGAAGAGTATAATCAATGTTACTGATTTGTACATGTAGGTGCATGTAGAAATAGTTGAATTGGTGTATGTTTTGCAGTGTATATTCTCAACAACAACAAAATAAATAATTTTTTTTTTTAAATCTCAGCTTACCTCTCAGACCCTAGTGGTACAAAACCTTAGCATGCCAACTCAAGCAAAATAGATCATTTCTGATAGTTTATCTCCGCTGCCCCCCACTCAAATTCATTTGGGTAAACATGCAGTCCTTATGCTTCTCCTCCTTCTCGTTCTTTCTCCATGGAAGCAATCTATGGTCTACGGAGAGGTTGGCTTCTGTAGAATCCTGGCATCTGGAGCAATGGGGCATCTTGTCCATGAAAATTCTGTGCCCACACTGGCCTCCACTGAGATGTAACTTGCCTCACCCAGGTCTCGATATTCCATACTGTCATCCAGTACTGATGTCTACAATCCTACAATGGCCTCAGACAGCCAGGTCATGCTCTCCAAATCCTTCTCAACCTAACAATTATCCCTACTGAGCTTAGCTGTCTCCTCTCAGCAGTTATGTGCCTCGCATGGGGGGAATTGGACACTCAAAGCTGCTCCTCATGTGTTATGCTGGGGCGTAGTACTTGGGTTGCTTACTTCAAGGTCATCAGCTGAAACACCTCCCTCATTCATGGCCAGTCCACTGCCCAATACTTCAGGAAAATGTGGTTGCTTTCAGAGGCCTACCTCATCCTTGGATATGCCTAGGAAAAGAAAGTACGGGCCTCATCTATTCATAAGCAACTTTCAACAAATTTGATCTTTAGTTTCTCTTACTTCTCTTTCCAGCCCAACATTTCTTGACAGTTTCAGCCCAGGAGAAAGCAGGTCGCAGCTCCCTTCACAGAGACCACAGCAAATGACTCATTCTATTGCTTTCTCTTCCACTAGACTTCCTCCTCTTCCCACTGGTCAACCTGACCTTCTTTCCTAATTGCAAGGGGGAAAAATGGCTAGCGATAGTCTTCCAAACCTATTGTTTATGCCAGGACTTGGGGTCCTGGTGGTACAGTGGTTAAGAGCTTGGCTGCTAACCAAAAGGTCAGCAGTTCAAATCTACCAGCTGCTCCTTAGAAACCCTATGGGGAAGTTCCACTCTGTTCTGTAGGGTTGTTACAAGTCAGAATCGACTCAACAGCAACGGGTTTGAATCTGGTGGGTTCTTGATTCTCATAAGTCTCTTCTCTCAATATTGTCCTCACTACCTCAAATTTACAAAAATATATTTTAGAATTTCAAAATCCAAGAATTAGACTTTATTATCTTTGTTTTTTTGTTTCCATGAGAGCAATGTGAATAGTAAGCTATTGCAGTACCCTAAAGAGTAATAGAAGTTCAAATCTTCATTTATTCATTCATTTATCCAACCATTTTTTCAACAAACACTTATAGAGGCCTTACTTCTCGCCAGGCAGTGTTCTAGACACTAGGAATACAGATATGAGCAAAGTTAACTCCTTGCCTATATGGATTAACATCCTAGAGGGGACAACAGTAAATACATAAACAAATAAATATGTGACAGTGTTAAGTGCTATAAAGAAATGTAAAGCAAGATAAGCAGCCAGAGAGTGAAGGGGGTTCCATTTTAGAAATGGTAGTCAGGAAATTTCTCTCTGTAAGGAAGTGGTAGTTTGTGCAGAAATCTGAAGGAACTGAGGGAATAAAGAATGCAGTTTTCTGGTGCCAGTGCTTTCCAGACAGAAGAAAATAGAAGCGCAAAGTCCTAAGGCTAAAAGGATACTTGAGTGTTCAAAAAGCACCAAGGAGGCCAGAGCAGCTTAAACAAATAAGTGACTGGAAGAGTGTGGTAGGAAATTAGGACTGGGCAGCAGATAGAGCAAGGAGCCCTGATGGGGTTAAGTGCTCAGCTGCTAACCAAAAGATTGGTGGTTCGAACCCATCAGCCTCTCTGCTGTGAAAAGACCTGGTAATCGGCTCCCCTAAAGATTACAGCCTAGGAAACCCTATGAGGCAGTTCTACTCTGTCATATAGGGTCACTATGAGTTGGAATTGACTCGACGGCACACAACAACAGAGGTTAGAGCACCTAGGACCTGAGGTACCTGAAATTACAGAGTTGAAAACTCAGTTAATTTCACTAAATATTGTCCTGCTGAGTTTCTATGTTATCGAAGAACGAGAGATGCTACAAGACTGCTTTGAGGAAGAAAAAGGAAGTAATGGAACTACAGGTAACAAGGGAGAAGCAAGGAAGATTAAGTAATAGAACCAGAAAAGCAAGACAGGATGAACCATAAAGTCTGGCTGAAAAGATTACAACACAAAAATACTCCATCCCAACAAGGAATGGGATTGCGCCAACAAGGACGGGATGAGTTCAGCGCCATCATGACCATCATGCTGGTTGTGCCCTGAACCAGGGTGCCTAGTCAGAAAGATGAGTGGGGCTGAAATCCCACCTGCTTCTGTTTGCCACTCTGTACCCTGATACAAGGCTGCATTCAACTGGCAGAAGGGCACCTTTTCTAATCCACATCAAGATGCCATATAGGCTAGCAGTGGCCCTGGCTGAGTTGTACACTGCTAGTGAGGCAGAAAATTCCTACAACCTTTCTAATTTATTAAGTGATATGTATCAAGAGCTTTAAAAGGTTGTATGCTTTTTTATCCAGTAATTTCAGTACAGGAATTATTTTCTGAGTTCTTATACATAAGTGCCACCATTCCATTCCTGCTCTGCTCACTATACTTTAGGTGGTTTCTGGCTACCTAGTTTTGGGTGTTCTCTTTCCCAACCTCTATGCCAGCCCTTTGCTAGCCTGACACACAGTGTGGATCATGGCATTATACTGCTTAAAAAGTTATAGGAGGCTGACTAGCAAGAACCATACTCATACAGAGAAATCAGTAGTTGAAATAGTCAAACCAAGACTGACAAATCCAAAGATTGTAAATGGTTATAGAAGACAAGGAAATCTGGGATGGACAAGCAGGCAGAAGCTCCAAAAATCCAAACCGGAAAGCCAAAAGGAAATGGCAGGCAATAGTGTGTGCAAGGGTCAAGCTGCAATTCTGTTGGATGGTTGGTTCTGTACTACTGTCTTTTATCTGTAATGGATCCTCATATTAGTATCTCAAGCCTTAAGAGTAGCACGGTTCAATTTCTTACACTACTTCCAAGTATGACAGAAAAGCAAAGGGTAAACCATGGAGATGGCAAGTACGTTTCACATCAGAGTCTAACTCTAATAATTTGCTAATGACTTTCTGCAGGCATGTGGTGAATTGGATTATAAAGTTGTCCACCATGAGTGAAAATACAAAGAGTGGCAGCATATTCCACAGATCAACCATCTTGGTGATACACATTACCACCTGTACTACTATTTAGGAAAAGGGAGACATTGCTTCCACTGAAGACCTAGAACCGGATAAGAGCTGCTGGGTAGGTGGGCCTAATCTGCATGAAGTCTCAAGATTCTCTATAAAAATATTTCTCCAGTTGGGGAGGGAAGGGTTTAGAAGTGGCGAGGAAGGATTGGGCAAATTTGTGTCACGTGTCACCAGGGGAATGTCATGAATAGCTTAGACTTATTAGGACCTACACTAGGAGTAACGATGAGGTCAGCTTTCCCAGAGTCCCATGGCAGTGAGAGAGCAGTGGATACCTACAGAAAATGGAGGTTCTATTAGGAAAAAAGTCACCATGGTGGTATAATGGTTAAGCAATTCAGCTGCTAAATGAAAGGTAGGTGGTTTGAACCCACCAGTCGCTCCTGGGGAGAAAAGATCTGGCCATCTGCTCCTGTAAAGATTACAGCCCAGGAAACCCTATGGGGAAGTTCTACTCTATGAGCTGGGATCGACTCCACAGCACACAACAGCATGAGGAAAGATGAGGTGGGGGGGAAGAGGATGGATGCTGGGTTGACAAAAACAGTGTCCACTTCACATAGCAGGACACTGAAGCAGGGACAAATTTAACATTCCTTAAAATGCTGTTAGGAAGACAAAAAAAAAAAAAGCCTATCAATTAAAATTAAACAGTGAAAAGAAACAGGTAAATTAAGCAAACTGGCCATTTCAGCAAATTCACCTAGCATGGACATAACTGGTAATAAAGAAGGAACGGAATTTAACAAAGACTTGGTAATTGTGTCTAGGGGATGGCCTAACAATTGCAAATGTTGGATGTCATTGTAAACAAGCCTTTTAAACACCGCTTTTAAAGCAATGAAGTGAATGGTTGGAGTGTGGAGATAATAAATACATACCCACAGATACCCACAGGACAAATTAAAAAAAAAAAAAAAAAAGGTGTCCTAATGTTACACAAATAGGTTCTAGTGGTTTTTCCAGGGACAGCATCATATGTGATTCAAAAAGTGCTAGATTGCAAACAACTTAGGTAGAAGTGAAGATGACATGCCTCAAAAAACTGCATTAGATAATTCAAAAAGTGACTTTAATGTTGATGAAGACACTGGTATCAAAGATGAATGTGAAGAGCATGGAAAAAAATGAATGTAGAAAAAAAGCCACATCTCTAAATTCCTATTTTTTTTTTTTTACATAATGTGATTTTGAACATGTAGTACACCTAAATAAAAAATAATAACTAGACTCTTGACTGTTTCACTTATATCTCTAAGAGTTTACTTATTCAAATTTGAAAAAAACATTTTTAGGTCATCTTTTAGGAAAACGGAAGATCCCAGTCACTTTATCCCCTTTGCCATCTAGTCAATTACGACTCATAGCGACCCTATGGGACAGAGTAGAACCTCCCTATAGGGTTTCCAAGGCTGTAATCTTTATGGGAGCAGACTGCCACATCTCTCTCCTGAGAAGTGGCTGGTGAGTTCAAACCTCTGACCTTTTCGTTAGCAGCCAAGCTGGATATTTATAGTAAGTAGTTAGTAGGAAAGAGCCCTTGTGGTGCAGTGGTTAAGGGCTTGGCTGCTAATCAAAAGGTTGGCAGTCTGAATCCACCAGTCGCTCCCTGGAAACCCTATGGGGTAGTGCTACTCTGTCCTATAGGGTCTCTATGAGTAGGAATCGACTTGACAGCAATGAGTTTGGTTTAGTTTTTGGAGTTAGTAGGAAAAGACTCAGTCTATGAGCCTGTATAACAAAGATACATGACCTGACCTTGAGAGTCAGGAAGGCTAGCCTAAAGACATGGCGCTTAAGCTGCTGGCAAGACAAAGGGTTAGGAAGGGTAAAGGGAAGGCTGTTCCAGACATACAAAAGGCAGGTGCAGAGTCCTGCAGTAGGAACAGGCCCAACACTTAGGGAAAGAAGACTGGGGCTGGAGCAGAGAGAAAGAAGGGACATGTAGAGAAACATGAGGCTACAGAGTTGGTCAAAGGACACACAACACAGAGCGAGGGAGGGAGCCTGATCATTTTGTCTTCATCAAAAAGTGAACAGAAGCCAAAAATGACAAATATTCTATGATCTCACTTACGTGAAATATCTAGAATAGGCGAATGCATAGAGAAGAAAGCTTATTAGTGGTCACCAGGTGTGAGAGGAAGGGGGAAAGAGGGAGCCATTGCTTAGGGGGCACTGAGCTTCTCTTAAGGGTGATGAAAAAATTTGGAAACAAATAACGGTGATGACTGCACAACACGATGAACATCATCAATGTCGCTTGAATTATACATGTAAAAAAAATGTTGAAATGGCAAAATGTTTTATTACATGCATACTAACCACAAGAAAAGAAAAAAAAGGGGGGCAGCTATTTCAGTAGTCCAAACAAAAGATGTTGATATCTTAATAGACAGTGTCCAGACTCCAGATCACACAGGGCCCTGCAGAACATGGTAAGGATTTAATGGGATTTTGTTTTGTTTTGTTTTGCTAAAGTGCAATCAGAAGCCATTGAAAAGTCTTAAGCAGTAGAGTGAAATGATCTGACTTGCATTTTAAAACATCAATCTAGTTGCTGAAACGAACTGCAAAAAGGCAAGAGTCAAAAAGGGAGGATGACTGGGAGGCTATTACCCTGGTTTTGTATTACAGGTGGGGTCTTGGTCCATGGTGGTGGCAGTGGAAATGAAGACATGTAGAGAGGGACAGAGGTTTCAAGGATGTCTCCTGGGTTTCTGCATTACCAGGATGATGGTGCCTTTTACTGAGATAGGAAACACTGGGAGAGAACCTACTTTGGGACGGAGAAAAATCTCAAGAAAAGATAAAGCATAATTGAGGTGAAGTGAGACTTCCCTCCTTTGTACCTTTCTTTCAATGACTATTGTCCAATAGCATATTAATATCCTGTATATTACAGGCATAGAAACTTGCACATTCCACATGCTGCACAAACAAAGCAAACTATCAGGATATATTGTGACATCACCTAAATTGTTCCACGAGAGGTGGGAATTAGTGCATGAGTTTCACTTGAACTGTTTTGGAAGAAAGGCAAAAGTTACAGCATGTTGAAGGAAGCCTCACGGTCATCACCATGCAATGGTTCTTTGTTGGACACTATATCAAGAAGCTGACCCTGGCATCTGGAAATCAGGGGAAGGTACTGCAAGAGTAAAACAATTCACTGTGATTCATCAGAGAGGACTTCCTCAGACTCTTCATGACTTTAAAAGATGGTACTCTATTTCAAAAGAGAAGGCTGGTTTTGATATAAAAATCCAGAGCACAAGAAGAAAATGTTCATGTTTGTTACCTACTCTAATGGCCTCTCATACAGTTTGATATTTTTCCTCTCTTGAGAGTAGTGACTAAAATGGAGCCTTGGGAGCGGATGGAGAATGTCTTTGTCTACAGTGTTGGTGCTCCAGGGCAGCCAGCCAACACTAAAACCAGGACGAGCACTCACTCAGAACACCAAGCTATGTCATTCACACAGATGCTGAGCAGACAACTCCCAATGTGGGGGACACATGAATTTGGGAAAATGCTCTTTCTTGTGGACCAAGGGAGGGAGAAAGAGCATCTCCAACACATTCAGCAAACAGGGAGTTAAGTGTTCTGGGCCACCTAATGTGTGTGTAGTGTAAGAGTCAAGAAGGTCACCATGGATACATCTGGCTGCATCTGCCTGAGTTATTTGTATTGAACAGAATGCTGCAGGGTTTTTTTTTTTCCTAGTGGCATTACGTGTGTGTAATGCCAATTAAATAACAGGAATAAAAATTAAAAAGGAAAATATCTGCCCCTGCTGGGTTTAATCTCATTAGTGCAAAGCCAAATGATTAGTCTTAAAAAGGGCTCCAACAGGCAGCAAGGACAGCATTAAACTGCAAGTACTTTTACATCACATGAAGAAAATGAATCGGAATGGTTCACTCCGTTGAAGACACCAGAGACATTCTTATAATAAGACTGTTACGTCTTGAATGGCATGGTGTCTCTACCTAAATGAAGAGCAAGTAGACTACCATGACACATCCCAAATTTCAAATCCATAACAGAAAATTACCACGTCAGGCATTTTAAGGACAGGTGTCATATTTCCTGGGTTGAATGTAAAACCTGGTAGATGCTTACTTTACAGGGCTCGATGGCTTACATAATCTTCAGGCATCAGATTCTCTTTTTCAAATAAATTAAACCAGCCAACTGTAAATTTGCCAGCACTGGGTAGCTCTCAGAAAAAATGCAAAATGGAAGGATCTGTCAAATTTAAGCCTCAGAGAGCCTTTTAAATGAAGGGCTTGAACAGCTCAGAAGTACATAAGCAGAGAGAGGGCTGGTCCTCAGTTAAGCCTCAGGTGGAATGCCAAATTTTCCCTTCCTTCAAAAAGTTTGAGAAATGTCAGCTACAGCTACTCTAAATTAAGGCAATTTCAAGATGAAGACTTACTGAAGAATTGTTGGCTATGCAAAAATGGTGAAGATCAGAAGATTTTCCCCAGTACTTTCACACCTTATCCCATTTTCCCTTCACCCTGACAGGCAGAGAAAATAGGAATCAGGTCAATATTTCAGGTAGAGAAAGTGAGGTACAGATACTGAACACACTCTCTTGACCATCTCTAGTTAATTGCCCCACTGAGCTTGCCAGGGGCCATTTCAAGGAGAACTAGGGACACACACTCCAATATCTGTTTAGAAAAAATGTCACCTGGGATGAGGCATGGCGGTAAAATGAATTAGTTTGCCTAACCAGGATAGAAAAAATTGGACATTTTCCCAGTCCCTGACCACGGAACAGTAGTCTTCCTGATCAAGCATTGTTTAACAGGGGTCCACAATTAGGACTCAGGGGGCCCCTAAATCCCCTGAAATTATGTGCAAAAAAAAAGAATTGTGTAGGTCCATATATGAATTGTTCAAAGGAAGGATATGTAACTTTCATCAGATGCTCTCCTTCTATGACCTATAAAGGTTAAAACTCTGATCTCTACAGCTGATGGGTTGTAGGGAAACCCCCCCCCCAACCCCGACTTATTCTGGAGAAACCAGAAAGAAAGCCAGAGCTGTCTATCTGAGTGTGGAATTAGGAATAGTGAAGAGAGACAGGCCCTGTGTGAACACCAAGATCCTACTCATCAAAGCAGGAACATGATCAAGTCTTCAAAGCAATGAAGACTCTGTGAGGCAGGACACTCTCAAGGGGAGGCACCGCTCTGGAATGGAAAGATCACAGGATTTTGGATCAGATATAAGTTTGCCAATATTAGCCATGTGATCTTGGCCAAGTTATGTTCTTATGTTCCGTTTCCTGCTCCATAAAATGAAAATAATCATTCCCAACCCACTGGGTTGTTGAAAAGTGAGTGATATAGGTTAAATTCCTAGTAAATGGAAGATGCCCAATAAATGCTGGTTTACTTTCCCTATTTGGAAGCCTTAAGGAAGGAAGATAACACCAGAGAAAAAGGATGGACCTTGCTTGGCCTGGAAAAATTGCAACGAATTAAAAGGGCCAACGTGTGTCCTGAAAGAGAATAGGAAGAGTCAGGTCTATACAATCAGGGACTTAACAGAATGAACCAAGCAGAGGACAGTGTCTCAGACATCCTTGGGCTAGCCCCAGCAGATGGGAGCCTAGTCAGCAGGTCTCAAGCCCAAACCTTGGGATTCCCAGTCCAGCACTCTTCTATTCCACCTTAAATCCTGGTCCCATGCTTTTCCTCCTGTTTCATGTTGGCATTCTATTTCTCTCCATTTAATCATAAGGCTAAAAATAGTTTTCAATTAAATTAACAGATCCATTAGCTCTAAACAATGAAGGTAATGTACCTGTATAAAATAATATCCATATCAGAGGCCAACTGTCAGAGAAAAATGAATGAGCCTAGTAAAGAGGCTACGAACACCCATAAATAATGCCACACAGAATTGTCAATGCACAGTGATTGAATAACTGTCATTGTGGAGCGGAGAACTCCATGCTGTAAAGGACAAAAAACAGGTATCCTTGTCTTCTAACCCCCAACTTCGGTGGCTGGTGGTAATCTAGTACAGTACGTGCCAATATTTTTTTGCTCTCTGTGCCCTGGATTCTCTAGGACAGTTCTGATTTTAAATTATGTGACATGACAGTCCCCTTGAATTCCTTGCCAGAGCAATGGAAGTTAGAGGATACCTGTCATTGGCCCTCACAGTAGTTGAAAGCCAAGCGGCTCCACTGAGTAGGTTCTGACCATGAGAAAGTCTCACCTTGACCAAGGGAAAAGGGATGGTGCAGGGCATGACCAGGAGCCTTGGCTTCATGGCCCTCTGAAGAGATAAGCACAGCAACACAGAACCAAGAGTGTATCTTTACAGACACTCACATGTCTCAACACACTGTTGAGGAGATGTTTTCTTTTCTTTCTCAAAATAACTGACTCTCAGATGATGCTATCATTTATAAAGTTATTTTTTTAAGAAATAAAATAAAGATATACTTCTCCCTTCCCTTCCTCTTTCCATAATCTGATGCTGATGTATCTTAACCCACACGTATTTGTATACTTTTACTTCATCTTCACTACACTTTAAATAATTTTTCACTGGAAACAACCAAACTGATCCATCAGTAGAAAAACAGATAAACTGGTTTATCATTTAAAAAAAAAAAAATCCAGTCAAAGTCTACTGTCCTAGCTTATAGAGGAAGAACAAAAGCAATAGCTAAGGTGCCTAGATTTATTAGAAGCAGCATGAGAATTACTCCGTCTTTCCTAAATATACATTGATCCTTGCCTCTCTCAGCTCATACAAATGCATGAACACATGCCCACTCTGGAATTAAAGTGACCCGAGGTAGCCAACATGGGTAACACTGTTCATTTCTCTGGCAACTGTCAGAGAATGAAGACAGCAGAGGGATGGAGCCTAGTGCAGTTTGAATTGACTGAAGAGCAAGTCTGAGAGTATTGGATTGCCCAAAAACTGGGGTGGGGACAGAGGGCAAAATGGAGGGCAGGGTCTTTTCCCCCAGTCTCTTCCCAGAAAAAAAAAAAAAAAAAAAACCTGTTGCCATCAAGTCAATTCCAACTCATAGCAATCCTATAGGATAGGGTAGAACTGCCCCATAGAGCTTCCAAGGAGGGCCTGGTAGATTTGAACTGCCAGCCTTTGGGTTAGCAGCCATAGCTCTTAACTGCTACACCACCAGGGTTTCCCTTCTCCATAAAGCAAGGAAAAAAGGATGAAGGGCAGTCATATTCCTGGGCTCCACACGGCCCCCAAAAATAGTGTGCCCCAGGCCCCACATATCTTTCCCCTTCCTCAGGATGCCCTATTCTTGGGATTCTGATACATCTGGGTATTTTCTACCAGGTGACACTGACAGAAATTCACCTTCTTAAATGTTTTTTTGTTTTGTTTTCAACACACTACTTGGAAATTTCTGTTGCGTCTATCCTGGTGCCTGACACCTAGAAAGTTTGATATGTGATGCTTTTTTATTTCAGTATAGATATTCTGAAGGTAAGCTACAGTGGTCATCTAATATTTTCTACCTGGCCCATAGTAGGTGCTGAGAAAATATTTACGGCCCTAGTGGGATCAGAAGTAGTTCTTGTATTAGAACACACTAACATTAGTTCAATTACAAACTATGCGAAGCCAAGGAGGATCCCGTATTAGATGTTTCAACAGAAATTCCACACTCAGCAAACCCGACACATATTTGCCTCCAACAAGAAAATGACTGTACCACTTTTGTTCAGCCAAGTGGTAGCAGAAAACAATGAGGCCTCTGTATACAATTTTGAAACCACCCCCCAGGACATGCCAATGCAGCTGGAGGGCTCAGACCTCTAATCGACACTTCAAATCCTTTTTGGAAATAGGGAGTGAATTATATACAAAGTAAACAAAGGGAAATTTATTCAACGTGTAGCATTTGGGAAAGAAATAGAGGTGTTGGGAATTAGCCTAGGCCTTGCAGTTGAGTCAATTCTGACTCATGGCGACCTCACGTGCGTCAGAGTAAAACTGAGCTCCATAGGGTTTTCTTTCTTTTTAATTGTTGTAGTTTAATCTCCCATACAAAATTTTATACATACATTGTTATGTGACCCTAACTGCTCACCCCATTCTGTGACAGCACACTCCTCCCTTCCACTCCTGATTCCCCATGTCCATTCAATCAGCTCCTAACCCTCTCCACCTTCCCATCTCACCTCTGGACAGAATCTGCCCCTTTGGTCTCTTGTATCTACTTGAGCTAAGAGGCACACTCCTCACGAGTATCACTTTATGTCCTACAGTCCAGTCCAAACTCTGTCTGAAGAGTTGGCCTTGGAAATTGTTTTAGTTCTGGGCTGATAGAGAATCCAGGGGCCATGCTTTCTGGGGTTCCTCCAGACGCAGTCAGACCATTAAGTCTGGTCTTCTTACTAGAATTTGAGTTCTACACCCCATCTTTCTGCTGCTTCATCAGGGACTCTCTGTTGTGTTCCCTGTCAGTGGTGGTAGTCGGGCATCATCCAGTTCTTCTGCTTTCAGGCTGATGGAGTCTCTGGTTTATGTGGCCCATTCTGTCTCTTGGGCTAATACTTTCCTTGTGTCTTTGGTGTTCTTCATTCTCCTTTACTCCAAGTGGTTGGGACCAACTCATGCATCTTAGAGGGCCACTTGCAAGCTTTTAAGACCCCAGATGCCACTCACCAAAGTAGGATGCAGAACATTTTCTTAATAAGATTTGTTATGCCAATTGACCTAGATATCCCCTGAAAGCATGGTCCCCAGACCCCTACCCCTGCTACTGTGTCTCTCAAAGTGCTCCATAGGGTTTTAAATGGTTGATTTTTCAGAAGTAGATTGCCAAGTCTTTCTTCTGAGGTGTCTCTGAGTGGACTTGAACCACCAACCTTTTGGTAAGCAGTCAGATGTATTAGTGTTAGCTGTTTGCACCACCCAGGCATCCCAGGCCTTCATATAAGGAAGCTTAATCATTCCATGGCCACTAAAAAGATTTCTGGGATTACCAAACCAATCAGTCACCATCAGACATGAAGCTCAGCGGCCCTCAAACCAAAAAAAATAAGCAAACAAATCTGTGCCATTGAGTCAATTCTGACTCAGAGTGACACTATAGGACAGAATAGAACTGCCCCATAGAATTTCCAAGGAGCTGCTGGTGGATTCGAACTGCAGACCTTTTGGTTAACAGCCGAGGTCTTAATCACCACGCCACCAGGGTTCTCAGTGGCCCTCAGTATGATGTAATAGCAGATGGCTATGGTTTGAGGTAATAATCACAACAACAAGCACTTTTTGAGCACTTGCTCTAAATCAGGGACTATTTCCAACACCTGTTAAATATGTACTGAATACAAAACTTAAGTTTTTATTAAATTACTTAATTCTCACAAACTTAATGAGGTCAACAGCCTCCCCCCACCCCTTCTTTAATTATTATGATTTAGGTGAAAGTTTACAAAGCAAATTAGTTTCTTATTCAACAATTTATACACAAATTGTTTTGTGACATTGGTTGCAATCCCCTCGATGTGTCAACACTTTCCCCTTTTGCACCTGAGTTTCCCTGTTTCCATTCATCCCGTTTTTGTTCCCTTCCTGCCTTCTCATCTTTTACTTTGGGGGAGGTGTTGATCATTTGGTCTCATTTACACGATTGAGCTAAGAAGCCCTTTCCTCACGTGTTTTATTATGTTATAGATCCGTGTCATCTCTGGCTGAAGGGGGAACTTCTTGAGTGACTTCAGTTCTGACTTAAAAGGGTGTCTGGGGGCTATAGTCTCAGGGTTCCTCCAGTTTCTGTCAGGCCAGTCAATCTGATCTTTTTTTGTGTGTGTGAATTTGAATTTTGTTCTACATTTTTCTCTCGCTCTGCCCTGGACCCTCTATTGTGATTCCTGTCAGAGCAGTTGGTGGTGGTAGGTGGGCACCATAGAGTTCTTCTGGGCTCAGGCTGGTGGAGGCTGTGGTTCATGTGGTCCATTAGTCCTTTGGACTAATATTTCCCATGTGTTTTGGTTTTCTTCACTCTCCTTCGCTCCGGACGGGATGGGATGGGACCAGTAGATGTGTCTTAGATGACCGCTAGCAAGCTTTTAAGACCCCAGACACTACTCACCAAAGTAGGATGTAGAACATTTTCTTTAAGAACTATGCTATGTCAATTGACCTAGATATCCCCTGAGACCATGGTCCCCAGCCCTCAGCCTCAGTCCCTCAGGGTGTTTGGATGTGTCTAGGAAGTTTCTGTGACTTTGCCTCGGTCATGTTGTGCTGACTTCCCCAACAATGTGCACTGTCTTTCCCTTTACCAAAGTTCCTGCATACCTACTATCTAGTTAGTGATTTCTACTCCCCACTCCTACCCTCTCTCGTTAACATCAAAGAATGTTTCTTTCTGTGTATAAACCTTTTCTTGAGTTTTTGTAATAGTGGTCTCATACAGTATTTGTCCTTTTCTGATTGACTTATTTCATGAGATTCATACATGTTGTGAGATGTTTCACAGCTTCATCATTGTTCTTTATCATTGCATAGAATTCCATTTTGTGTATGTACCATAATTTATCTATTCATCCATTGATGGGCACTTAGGCTGTTTCTATCTTTTTGCTATTGTGAATAATGCTGCAATGGGTGTGCATATGTCTATTTGTGTGATGGCTTTTATTTCTCTAGAGTATATTCCTAGGAGTGGGACTACTGGATCATTTGGTATTTCTATTTCTAGCTTTTTAAGGCGGCACCATATTGTTTTCCATAGTGGTTGTATCGTTTTACTTTTCCACCAGCAGTGCGTAAGAGTTCCAGTCTCCCCATAGCCTCTCCAACATTTATTATTTTCTGTTTTTTTGTTTGTTTGTTATTATTAGTGTCAGTAATGTAGAGTGAGATGTTATCTCATTGTAGTTTTGATTTGCATTTTTCTAACGGCTAACGATCGCGAGCATTTCCTCATGTGTCTGTTAGCTGCCTGAATGTCTTCTTTGGTGAAAGATCTGTTCCTATCCTTTGCCCACTATTTAATTGGATTATTTGTCTTTTTACTGTTAAGGTGTCACAGTATCTTATAGATTTTAGAGATTAGGCCCTTGTCAGGTATGTCATGAGGTCAATACCTTTTAAGGCACAGAGACATTAAGTAATTTGGCCAAGATCACACAGCTAGTAAGTGTCAGAGCCAGGATTCAAAATGCATCTCAGCTGTCTGATTCCAGAGGCATACTCTTACTTACTCTGTACTATCTTGGGGTCCTTTGTTAATACCAAATTTACACTTAGACTCTATTTAACATACACAGTCCTGTTTATTCCTCTTAACCAATTCTTGCAGAGGAAAAACTGTGAGTTACTTTAAAGAAATTGCTTTTAAAAAAATCTTATTTCCTAGTCCTGTTTATTCCTCCCAAGAGCACCATCTTCCAGAAGAGGAACACTGGAAATAACCATACATCAGACACCTTCAGAATATAACACTATTAAACAATCTCAGGATGGGTTAGTACTCAAACATTTACTGTTTCCTCACTGGTAACTTAAGCCTCTATAAACTTCTCTGGAACAAATATGAACATTTTTCCCTGGAATTAAAAAGTATTATGTTTAACATGTATAAATATAGCCCCATTTTATCCTACACTTATGTCATCTGCAACAATAATCTTGAAATATACAATGCATGTGCTCACCAGGGAACTGCAGAAAATTAATTCTCAGCAAATTTTGTCAATGACTGTCACTCACTTGCTCGCTTAAAGGATTGTTCTGTTGTTGCACAGACACATCATTAAGTATTTCTGGGAAAGGAGATTGATAACATATTCTTACTTTTCAGGACTCAGGTCTAAAGGGAAATCAGATCTTGTTTAGTATTGTCATAGCTGCACAATTGCCCTTAAAATCCAGCTGTGAGTCATGTTCCTACATGTTGTTACATGTGACCCGTCTCTTCCAAGCTGACTACACAAATACCCTCTCCTATGGCTCGTTTGACAGCTGTTCACAGACTCTATCGTTATTCCCACATCCATTCCTTTGCTTCACAGACTACGCAGTTCTTTGATCAGGCGAAATCACTCCTAGATATATCCTCCTGAGGACAGGAAGACTATCGTTTACTGTGTGTATCTCATGATGTTAATATGCAAGTACTATGCACTCCGTGCATAATGATTGAATGAATAAATTAACTGACCACTCCATCAATGGGTCAGTCATCTATCATTTCTTCCTGAAGTCCATAGTACTGCTGCCAATCGGTGTTATGCTTCATTGCACCCTTCTATTTTTCTTATCCAGTGTTCTTTCCCTAAATACAAGACAAGGGGTGCAAAGTACCTCATTTCAGCCTGCCATTATCCAGGAACAAATGAGAGAAGACAGTCATCTGATTTTTTTTTTTTTAAATAATGACTGCTCTGAGTTCTCTGACCCAGTTATTCTGGCTCTAACTCACCAGGCGTGAGTTCAGCTTCCATTCAAGTCAAACTCACCCAGACTGACCAGGCAATAATGAAAAATCACAAGGGAACTGAATCCTTCACATTGACTGACAGTCTTGGCTACCAAACCTCGGGAAACAAACTCTGGCTGCAAAGGTTTCAAGGTATCCGAGAGAGTGTGTTGAAGCAGACTGGACACTGTAGGAGGGAAGAGCAGTCATAAAGGAAGGACGCTTTGGCACATAAGGAACAGATGGTCCTGGACACACTCCACCTTCACTATTTGTTCAACTGAATACAGAGAATTTTCTAATCTCATCTTGTCTCAGTAAATCCAGAGCTTTTGAACATATAAAGGGTACATTAAACTGTTTAGCTGTTTCATTAAAAATAATGGATTGCACTCACTAATAGGCCTCAGACAATGGCAGAGATGATTTAATCTAAAAGGAGTGTTGTCATGGCTCTCACCCAGTTATTAACTGATTATCTACAAGGAAAGTCCAGAATTACCATCATCATCCTGAACACCTACTACATTGTAACGACAAACCCAAACACAAGTCGGGTCAGTAAAATCTGCTTAAGTACTGCATATGCTCTTCACAGTTGAGTCTCAAAAATTTTATTCTAGAAGTCTAAATATCACATATATCTCCTGGGAGATGAGATTTCATATATTCAAAAAATTACCAAAGAGAAGTCTCTGCTTTTCCCAGAATTCAGGATGAATGAAAGTAAAAGAAAATACTGACTATAAACTTTTATTTCAAGCCCTGCTCCATCCAACAAGGTACCAAGCTCATTCAGGAAATACAAAGTGACACAATTTGATATTACCCCATCACCAGTTTTCAATACCAAGCAAGCTTCAAAAAGTTCATCTGGACATCACCACGTTACTTGCCAACAATATACACAGCGTTTGGAGGCTCAGATGCAAGTATACCGGCCACAACAAGGGAAAGCATCGGGCCATCTGAGAAGCCTCCTCTCCCTGTGTCTGCATCTGTAACAAGATCGGGAAAACCACCTGAGGTGGGCACTCCATTGTGTCTGGACTCTTAAGGGTGGCTCCATAGAGGAACATTGATCCCAGTATTTGACTGGGCATAGCAAAACTCACCTAGCGATGCTGCCAGCAAGAGCAAAGCTTAACAGTTAATTACAAGGCTGGCTTCTGAACCTAAGGGGAATCTTAATAGACAGAACTAATTAAAATCGATGCTCATATGGTAATTGTGAGAAACAAAAGAAAGGGGGGGGGACTGAGGATAAATTTTAAAATGGAGAAAAATTAGCAATATCATTTCTCCATGCCAACTTGCTAACCAGCTTAACAGCAAATGTTTACCAACAGGTGGTCTTTCTGGGAATGCCAAAGCATTTGGAGGGAAAGAGAGTATACACAAGAAGCCCAACCATTACGTGTTGATTTATGTCCCCCTAAAAAGATATGTTTGAAGTCCTGACATCCGGTACCTGTGAATGTGACCTTATTTGGAAATAAAGTTGTTGCAGATGTATTTAGTTAGCATGTGGTCATACTGGAGTAGGGTGGGCCGTATCCAATATGACCAGTGTCCTTATAAGAAGAGAAGAGATACACAGAGAGAAGATGGCCAGGTGAAGACAGAGACAGAGAAAGCCCAGAAACGCCAAAGACTGACAACAACCGCCAGGAGTTAGGAGAGAGGCATGAAACAGATTCTTTGTCAGAGCCTCCAGAAGGAACCAACCCTGTCAACACCTTAATTTCAGGCTTCTAGCCTCCAGAACCGTGAGAAAATAAATTTCGGTTGCTTTAAGCCAACCAGTTTGTGGTAGTTTATTACAGCAGCCCTAGAAAACTTATACACCGCCTAAAGGATTTCCTAAGCCTCCAGGCAGTAGTGTCAGAAGTGGTTGGAGATACTGCATTTGTCAAGCTGAGGCCATGCTAATATTAAGTGTTCTGATGCCACATATCGGGAACTGGCCCAGAAAGTGGGAAAGTTTAGCTTTTCTTCTGGCTGTATGACCTTGAGGAATTTATTTAATCTCTCTGGGCCCTAGCTTTTTGTTTGTTTTATTCCATTTTCTGGTTTCTCTTCCGATTGTCACAGCACTGTTCATTTAAGGAAGATTCTGGCAAATGGCAAATCATCCCGGTATGGTAAAAAGTGTCCCAGCATAAGACCCCAGTATAGCTGAAGTAACATTTGAGTCCTTTTGCCTTTTTAACTTAATCATATGTACCAAGGACAGCTCTACATGACTATATAATAGAAACATAAATTAATTGGACACTTAGTGGCTATGGGTGCAGAGAGGAAGAAATTTTTTCTATTATTTATTTTTTAATTGTTAATTTTTTAATCGGTCATACATACTCATGGCAAAACATTCAAATACTACTAAAAGAAACACAGGGAAAAGTAAATCTCTTTCCCATTCCTATATCCTCTCAGGGGCAGCCACTGTCATAAGTTTCTTGTGTGGCCTTGAACAGGTACACTAGACATGTACAAGTAATATCTATATACAGGACCCCCTGCCTTTTTAAAATACAAGTATTAGTACACTATACACAGTGTTCTGCATCTTCTTTGTTTAACTTAAACATGTTTCTTAGATGGTATGCCTATCATAATATGCCTTATTATTTTAAAGGCCTATATTTCATTTTATGGATAGACTTATTTTATATAACCAGTTCCTTACTGATGGGCATTTAAGCTGTCTCCAATCTTTTGCTACTATAAGGCATGAGCATCTGGGGACATACTGCTCTGTCCACGTGTGAATATATCTATGGGATACGTTAGAAAAATAGAATTTCTGGGCCAGAAGCACATGTGTTTATGATTTTGAGAGATATGGCAGACTGTCTTCTGGGAAGGCTGCACCAATTTACAATCTCATAACTAAAGGGTGAGAGTGCTATGTTTCCCGCAACACAGTTGCCTTAATCAGGGTTTGCTAAAGAAACAGAACCAGCATATATGTACACATATATATAAACATAGAGAGAGAGAGAAAGAAATTGATTTTAAGGAATTGGCTCATGGAATTGTGGGTGTTGACAAGTCCAAAATCAGTCCTGGGTCCCAAACTCTGTAGGTCAGGCAATAAGCTAGAGATTGTTGCAGTCTTGTGTCCCAAAATCTGTAGGTCAGGTATTAGAAAGAGAAGAGTGGAGGAGTTATTGCAAAGTATGTACTTACAGGAGCAGGATATATCCTAGGGAAAATTCTCTTTTTGCTCGTAAAGCCCTCAACTGATTGGATAAGGCCCACTCACATTTTGAAGGGTAATCTGTTTTACTTGAGGCAAACTGATTTATTCACATCTAAGTACTTCATAACAGCATCTAGACTAGCATTTGACCAACTAACTGGACACCATAGCCTACCCAAGTTGATACATAACATTAACCATCACAATAGTGTATTATCAAATTTTTAATCTTTTACCTGAGAGATGAAAAAAATTCCTTATGGTTTTATTTTGAAATTTGTTTGTTATGAGAAAGATTGTCCATCTCTTTATGAGTCTAACATCTTCTTAAATAGTGGCAGCCATGACAAAGCATTTCACAGACCTCCAACTACAGAGGTGCGACTGACCAAGGGCCCCACCTGCTGGGCTCTGCTCCTAGCCAGTGACTGAGCACAGCAGGGATCTCAGGCCTTCCTGGGATGCATGTGGCTCTTCAGATGGCAACTTTGGTGTAAGGATTCCCAAGTCTTCCCGACCTTTCCTTAGACTTCACGGTGCTTAGGATGCTTTTACTCAATCTTCCTTCCCTCTCTCCTTCACTCAGGGTCATATCTGCATCCTGGTCTGACAACTATCCCAGCCCCTCTAAGTTCCCTCCCCAGTTTTTCTCAAAGGTGTTTCCCCTCGCACATTTACTCTCATCTTGGCATCTGCTTCTCAGAGGACCTGGAATAACAAATTAACTGTTCACATCCTTTGTTTATCATTTTATTGTTCTGTTGGACTTTTCTTTGTTAATTTATAGCCATTCCTAATATAATAATCACTTAGCTCTTTTTCTGTCACATATGTTGCAAACATCTTTCCCCAGCTGATCTTGGATCTTGGCTTAGTTTATCTAAGATTTCTGTGTGCTGTATGACAGTCTCTATATAAAGTGTGGAAACCTTGGTGGTGCCGTGATTAAGAACTACAACTGTTAACCAAAAAGTTGGCAGCTCGAATCCACCAGGCACTCCTTGGAAACCCTATGGGGCAGTTCTAGTCTGTCCTATAGGGTCGCTACATGTCAGAATCAACTCAATGGCAACAGGTGTTTTAATGGGTATATAAGGTGTAGAGGTAACTCTTCTTGATCTGGAGACATAGGAACTAAAAAGATGAAAAGTTGTCTGCCCAACTCACACCAATATACAAAGGTGAAATGAGGTGAAGAATAGGAGACCCACAGCAGTCACTGGGTCTGTAACAATTCTGAAATCCCTCTAGGTATGCACAGCAAGGGTCCCCTACCCTGAGAGTAAGAAATGCTCCCCGAATAGGACCCAGTTACGCTCTCTGTGGCCCTTGGCACTCACCCTCTGTGAGGTTTACCCTTTTCCATTATCTTCCTTGGAAATCTCTAATAGGGGTGTTAAAGAACGTGTTCTCAACGAGGACTGAGCAGTTTTCTCTATTACATCCAAAAGCCATTTTAGGTCTCCAGTAGTCACAGTTTCCCTTAGTTCAGGTGTTTGTTTTGACCAATGTAACTCTCCTAAAAACTTAACTTTATTACTATTTAAGATGTGCTGGCTCATTTTGCCAATAGCCACGCCCATGTTTATCCTCTAGACACACTGCTGAGATTTGCTGGCCCTATACTGACATTTCCTTCTCCCCTTCCTCCTTCATATTCTTATTCTTCCTCTCTCCCTCTCTATTTCATCCTAACTGCAGATAAATTAGGTCTATCAGGCTACAGAGTGGGAATCACACCTTTAGTCTCTTTCCTTTTGCCCAATTGAAAGGGCTTTAGGGGTAATGCAAAATCAGCAGGACCCTTCTTCCAAAACACCTTAATTCATCCAAAGGTTTTAAAAACATATGCCAGTCATATTTTTGATTTGCTACCTGCCATGAGGATGAGTTTCAATCAGCATTTGTTACCTGGTTTTCTTTTTACAGCTGGGTTTGATGAGCAGTTGTCTCTTCCAAGCTCGTAAGTCTCCAAATTCATAGATTCTCTCTCATCCCTTTTATTCCTGACTGCATCTGCCAATTCTTTTCTGAGCTTGCCAAACAGAATCAATAGCAACTAACTCAACACATACTCCTAAGATTCTATTTTCCAACCTCTTATCCTAGAGTTACAAATTTATTAAGTAAATAATTTGGCCTTCTAAGTTACTGCAAGTAACACCTTTATCAAATTTTTGCCACAGTATAATATGAATCACAGTACTTCCAGTTTTTTGTTTTTTGCTTTCTAGTTTGCTATCCTCCACCCAGCAGCTAAGCCAATATATTTTTGTTATAGCAGCTCCCTCTTTTTAGGTCCTAATTTCTATATTAGATGCGATAAGCTAGGTTACACTGTGGAAACAAAATCTCAGTGCCTTAACAAAAGTTTATTTCTTGGCACACTCTACATGTTCAGTGCAGATTGGCAGGAAGAATCTGTTCATCACTGTCATTCAGGGATCAAGCTGACAGGGCTCTATCTCAGCAGGCACTTCTATGATTACAGTAGCAAGAAGGAAAGGTTGGAGAATCACTAACTGGCACTGGTTCTTTATATTTCTGCCTAGAAGTGGCACATAACATGTCCACTCAGACTGTATTGGCCAAGTAAGTCTCAAGGCCATGCCTAATATCAGAAAGGGGGTGGGAGTGAAATTGTCCAGTTTTTACAGGCAAAGAGAGCTGGAAATATTTAGAGAACAGGCACTAATTATTCCCACAGTTGTCTCCTCCTACTCACCCTCGTCCACTTCCTCGTTTTCTTCTTCCACCTCCATTTTCCCTCAGTTAACTATCGCTCTGTAGTCTTGAGTTGACTTCGATTTAACCTTTAACATCCCTTTTTATACAAGCTCCGAATTCTCTTGTAGTAATCACCAACATGAATGGCCTTACAATTCACAGGCAATAAAACCAAAATTCTCACAGTTTAGTAAGTATGAGGAATAAATACGGATAGACTTAAAATTCACTTAAACCGGCAGTGTCATGGATTGAATTGTGTCCCCCAAAAATGTCTATCAGCTTGACTGGGTCATGATTCCCAGTATTGTATGATTGTATAATCTGATTTGATTTCCTTATGTGTTGTAAACTCTATCACTATGATGAGGCTATATGTGATCTCCTTATGTGTTGTAAACTCTGTCACTATGATGAGGTTATACTGATGACATCTACAAGATTAGATAGTGTCTTAATCCAATCTCTTTTGAGATGTAAAAGAGAGAAGTGAGCAGAGACACATGGGAACTTCATACCACCAAGAAAGCAGTGCCGGGAGCAGAGCGCATCCTTTGGACCTGAGGTTCCTACGCTGAGATGCTTCCAGACCAAGGGAAGACTGATGCATCAAAAGGACCTTCTAGACCAAGGGAAGATTGATGACGCAGACCTTTCTCCAGAGCCGACAGAGAGAGAAAGCCTTCTTCTGGAGCTGATGCCCTGAATTTGGACTTGTAGCCTACTGGACCGTGAGAGAATAAATTTCTCTTTGTTAAAATCATCCACTTGTAGTATTTCTGTTGGAACAGCACTAGATGACTAAGACAGGCAGTTTGGCAGTTTGGTCAGATTATTGGAGGGAAAGTCTTCATTATTATGCCCTGAGTCCATGGTAGGGGCCAAGAACTAGAGTACTTTCTGTTTGCGCAGAATTGATATTCCAGCCTCATTGTCACATGAAAGCCAGGTTCTTCAGAGCTAATCTTGCCAAATCCAAAGCTATGATTTAAGATACATTTACTGACAGATCCAGGGATTCTCACAAATGAATACCACAATGAGTTAATCACAAGCTCAAAGAAGAGCTTCTAGTTATCACTTTCAGCCAAAGACAGTTAAGGTTCAAGGTAAACTAACTGGGTTTAGCATAAATGGTATCTTTTTTCAATAAGATACCACAACTTCAGGAGTCCTCTTTGACCAACTCACGAAAAATTTTCAGTTTAACTTTGGGAAAGGTGATTTAATTTGTTTTTTAACCCAAATAAGTCTTATTACTTTAGGTATGATGTTTAAATCCACAGGGACTTGGGAATTTTGCGATCATATTTATTCACATTCAGCAAGAGATCGTAACAATGTCTGATGCTGTGGCCCCTGTAATGCCATGGTACAGTATGTGATGGTTAAGATTGTGTGTCAACTTGGCTAGGCCATGATTCTCAGTGTTTATATGTGATCACTCCATGATGGGATCTGCTGTGAGTAGCCAAGCAGTTGAAAGGGAGTTTCCTTGGGTGTGTGGCCTGCATTGAATAGAAGCAGATGTTTTTTCTGGCTTTTTGCTCGCTCTAGATCCTGCAGCTGGCTCCTGTTCATCTGATCTCCGGTTCTTGGGACTTGAGCTGGTAGCTTACCTGCCAAATTTGGGATTCATCAATCTTCAGAGCCTGTGAGCCGATCTTGAGTTTGCCAGCCCCTGCAGCTACATGAATCTGGAGAAGCCTCTATCCTGATCCATAGACTTGGGACATTCCAGCCTCTACAACCACGTGAGCTGTTTCCTTGATATAAATCTCTCTATATATACATATTTATACACTTTACTGGCTTCACTTCTCTAGAGAACACAGTCTAAGACACAGCATAATTGTTTATGGCCTTCGAGAACAAGAACAATACCAGGTACAAAGACAAGTAACTCAGGTGCTAGTCTTGGTTGCTTTATAAATTCATGGTAAGGTTTTTGGGAAGTGAGTTTAGCCTCTCTAAGACACAATTTCCACAACTGCAAAGAATACCAGTTGGGCCAAATAGTGGGTAGAGTCCATCCCAGTTAATATTCTGTGACTGTGGGATCCCTTTGAACATACAACATACACAGATTTAACATTTCCATCAATCTTACCCCAGACCATGCCAGTAATGTGTTAAAGATGATACATTTTAAAATTCCTTTCAGCTAGTTAGAACAAACTCGTTGAAAACTTTTCAGAACTTTTTAAGCACTATTTTAAAAATTGAGACATTACCACCATGAGAACTCCGCTTTCCTCCCCTCCCAATCACTTCTACTAATACCCACCACTGAACCAATTGAGTATTGAACTTGCAAACTAATCTAGCCTTATTTAAGCAAGTTCTGAACTTTATAATCATCTTCCTTGATCCTCTACTTCTGGGCTGCCAGCCAGAATGTGAGCAAGAAAAGTTAGGGGTCATTTCCTGAGGTGAATGCTGAAAGATTTTCAAAGTGATCGTGGGTGGTTTGGACTGCCTCAGCTTCAAAACCACTTTTTCCTGTTTTCATGCTTGAATTTGTGTGCCAGTGACCAGCGAGTGTGAGGATTGAGGCTCTTTCAGCTGTGTTGGATTCAGCTTCTGCTCCTCCCAGCTCTCTTCCAGTCTCCTCCTATGGGTCAAGCTCTGCTTCAGTCAATGCCCTTCGTTTTCCAAAATTAACCACAGCCATGCTCAAATCTAGGTAGCAAAACACTCACAGCTCTCCCTTCTTGCAGCAATCCTGCACTCTGAGATTTTACTCCCACAGAAATGAACTCGCCCAGGAAACTACTAGCCTATTTAAATAAGATTTTTTTAATAAAATGTTTTACGTAAAGAACTCTTCTTAAGTTTTTCTCTTTTTTTTAATAAAATTGATTTACTTTCTGTAGATTTTCCAGAAAAAAAAATAATAGCTACACATCTGGTATTTCAATGTCTATAAACCCTTACTCCCAATATATAGGTATATATATTTGAGACAGAAAACTCAGCACTGAAGAAGAGATCTAGTTTCTATTATTTGGATATGCAGCTGTCATAAAGAAGAGGAGCTATGGTTATGGCATGAAAATTTATATATTCATTCCTCCCATAAACATTGCAAATGGAACAGAAAAAGAAAGGGAGGAAGGAAGAAGGAATACTTTTGCTACTCAGCAATCATTTTCACTTAAAAAAAATCCTCAAAATTAAACCCACTAAAATTTATTTTCAATAGTATTCTTAATCTCTGTATGTTTTTAAAAATGTTCAATTAAAACCAGATTTAAAGAAATACAAATAGCTGGACTACTATTCTTTTTTTTTTTTAATTAACTCTTAACAGCTATTTACAAATGCTGCTTCTAACCTTGGGCTCCTAATTAGGCTTGGACAGATTCTTCTTTTAACTTGCCTTAAATTCTGAATTTAGAGACCTAGGGTGTCTCTAGGTCTTTCCTATGGTGTCTTCATAGTTCTAGCTCCTCTAGAGCTGTTTTTCATCAGAAGCCTTTACAAATTACTTTCATAATGTTCAATCATCCTTCTTCCCAGCTTGGATCTTTTCATTTCAAAAAGAGGCCTAGTTAATTTAAAACTTGTCCTAAGTGTTTAATTGCTTTCGTGTAGAATGAGAGACTAGCTGTTGCTGTACCCATTTCATAAATGAAGGACTGCAGGTCCATGGAGGTAAGTATGCTCAAGATCACCTAGTCAGAGGCAGCCCAAGAAGAAGTGAGCTCCAATACGCCTGACTCCAAGTATGAGCCTATGCTATTTTAGGGTACCATGCTTTTTATTAGCTCTCCCATCAGCATGAGACCTAACATACTTCCTGTGGGAAAGAGAAACATAAAAGCCAGTAATTAACATGAAATCTCATGATCACCATTTTATAAGCACAAGGCAGTAATTTCCGTTTTTGTTAATCTTAGTTATTTGTAGCTAGAGTTTATTCTTTTTCTGATTTAGATTGAGTAGTAGCTCCTTATCAACTATCATAAATAAAAGATTAGATACACAACCGCTTTCTGAAAGAGTTTGGAATTGTAAAAGCAAGCTTTCCAAAACTTAACATTTAAAAATATATTAAGTCATGAATTAGAAGCCTCTAAATGGTGATATGATGATCTCACCACCAAAGAAAGACTCCCAGAGACTTTCCCACTAACTCCCAGATGATGCTGGAAAATATTTCTTCCCTGCCCCTGACATTTCTATCCCACGAAGGGAACTCCATCAGTATAAATCCAGGCTCTCTCTGTTCCCCAATCAGCTGCTCCTGAAACCAAAAATCAATTGCTGTCAAGTCTGTTCCAACTCATGGGGACCTCACGTGTGTCAGAGTAGAACTCTGTGCTCCATAGGGTTTTCAAGGCTGTGACCTTTTGGAAGCAGATCTCTAGGCCTTTCCTCCAAGGCACCTCTGGGTGGGTTCAAACCATCAACTTTTCGGTTAATAGCCCAGCACTTGACCATTTGCACCACCCAGAGACTCTTCAGGTGCTCCTAGAGACTAGTAAATTTGGAGAGCATGGTAATTGCGTCCTTCTTTGTAGAACTTGCTTTATCTACACAGAGCAAACGTCGTCCTCTGCTCCCCCATGGTATGTGTTGTACAGGGCCTATCCCTGTTGAGGGGGAGACTTGCTTCAATCTAATGCTAATTTAAACTCAGAGGTTAAGTAAATATAATTCTGGTTGACCAGTTAGCTAACAGATTTTAAGCCGTATCTGTAATAGTTTGTGATATTTTGGTCTTCACATTTTTTTCTCTCTCTCTCTCTTTTTGTTCCTCAACTTGTCCAAAACCTAGAAATGGAAGAGGACTCTTTTTGGTTTGGTTTGGTTTTATTTTTAATGAGGAACCCAAACTTACAAGACGCAACATATAATTAGGAATTAAAGGAAAAAATATATATGCATTGATAGACTTGGAGCAGTCACAGATGCCGGGGCATAAATATGCATTATTACACTCTGATGACTAGAACACTAACATGCAAATAAATTATCAATAAACTGTGAATTATGCTACAGATATAATTTAGCATTAGTATATCAGAAACTCAGTAATACTATACAGATTATCCACACTTTAACCGTAGAGTATTATAGAAAGCCAGGATAAAAAACAACTAACTTAAAACAGATTGTACTTTGCAGCAGATATAATGTTAGATTTGGAAATTGTAATCCTGACTTCTTGTTGTTGTTAGCTGCTGCCTAGCTGCTCCCAACTCGTGGTGACCCCATGCATAACGAGATCAAACTGTTGTAATCTATAGGGTTTTCACTGGCTGATTTTTCAGAAATAGATCACCAGGCCTTTCTTCCTAGTCTGTCTTAATCTGGAAGCTCTGCTGAAATCTGTTCAGCATCATAACAACAGGCAAGCCTCCACTAACAAACAGGTGGTGATTGTGCTGAGGTGCACTGGCTGGGCATTGAACCCAGGTCTCCCGTATGGAAGGTGAGACTTTTACCACGGAAGCACCACTTAACTAGAAGGCAGTATAAGATAAATCAGAGACACAATTAACACATATCTGTTCAAATATCAATTCAAAAGAAATACAGGTTAAAAAGATCCTTTGAAGTTGTTTTACCTCCGGTGTGTTCTTGATGTTTCTTTCGATAAAAAAAGTTTCCTTGGTCAAAGAAGATTGGGGAGCATCTAATGCTGTTTATTTCTCCTCTTGGAGCTTCACAATGTACACTAACATATAAAGGGCTCTGTGAGGCCCTATTTACTTTGTGTTAGCCCAATATTCATCAAACTTGCCTAACTACAGAATACTGTTTCCAAGTATCATCAATTAATTCCCATGCAACACGCTTTGGAAACGCCATCTTACAACAGCAAGAATTAAGATGTAACACCTAAATTCTAAGCATCAATTAATTCTCCTGGAATACTGTGGGGTTTACAATTAACTCTACGCAAAGAATTTGGTCTTTGTCCTTAGTTCCTGAGAGATAATCTCTAAAACCTTGGAATTTCCCTCGTGATTCAAGCTTTGGACACAGAAGCTCCTTGAGCTTCCTGGTTGGTAATAGATATCGATGCATATAGGAGGGTAGCACATTCTTTTTTGGAGAAATGGAAGCTTCACATCAGGGACCCTCCAAGACCTCACCATATTTGCTATAATAAAACTGTAATTATAAGTGAAGCACTTTCCTGAGTTCCATGGGTTTGTTCTAGCAAATTATCGAACCCAAAGGAGTACTGGGAGCCAGCAGATCAGAAGTGGAGGAAGCTCTGGAGACCCCTGAGCTTACAGCTGGCATCCTAAGGGGATAGTGGGAAACCCTTATCTCCAGTAGGTCAGATGTGAGGGTGTTGTGAGAACCCCCAATCTTGCAGCTGGCATCTGAAGTCTTGAGCAGACTTGGAAATCTGGAGGACTGTGCCCTTTAATTTGTGACATCTGACCTAGCTCTGGTCAGAAGAGAAAATACTACATTTGCAGTTGGTATCAGAAAAGACTTGAGTTAATTTCTTTAAGCACACTTTGGCAATGCTGTCATAACAGCAAGAATTATTAATATATAAACCCTAAATTCCATAAGGAATTCTGACAGGTAACATGTTGCCTCCTTTCCCTGAACTCTTAAGGTTAATATGAAATACAAGTGGGAGAATCACAATCCACAAAGTTTCATCAATGAGTTTAAGTAGCAGAAAATTTTGTATAATGCATATATCGAGCATTGCCTTGTGAATCTATGTATGTGCACTGAAACTACCTGGGCACATTCACCTCACCACCAGTCACTGAGCAATATCTTGCCTCTTTCTTCCTAGGACCTTTTTTGTATTCATTGAATCAGAATTAGCCAAGAATTTGTTCTTAGCTCCTTCCCAAGAGAGTCATCATCTTTCCTCCCTGCTAGTACCACACCTGCCTTCCTGGTTGCTCAAATTATAATTTCTCAACTTCCCACCATCTGGATAGTGACATGCAAAGGAGAAGTTTTTACTTATCTAACAGATTCTCCATTGTAGTAGGTATTTCTTAAAACTCCATTTGTGATTATTTAACCTTAGTGCCACAATTCCCAAACTGTGTGCCAAGATGCCTAGAGATGCCACAGTGATCTCACAGATATTTTAAATTTTTGCGGGAAACATCATGACATTTGACATCTTTCAGACATAGCACAAACTCCTAGCTCAAAATAGTTCATAGTTTCAACATTAGATCAGACTATAATCCTTTTGGTGATGGTCACATCTTTGCAAAGCTAAGTTTTCAGCAGTTGCTGTGATAAAAAGTTAGCACCTCATGAAAATCAGTATGGAGCAGGAAATGACAGTGGTAGTATCCAATCTGATTCCAAGGTTTGAGAAGCTGTACCATATCCAACAGGCATATATATATCATTAGTAAGTAATTTTAGTTGTTTAAAAATAAAATAAAAATATTTTTCTATCATATACATTATTTTTTCAAATGGCTATTAAGCTGGGTTATAAATACTTATTAAGTTGTTTGGGTGTAACTGCTTAATAAACAGAATTGTTAGGTATTTCTTTTGGCATAAGTGTACTTTGAAAATGTAGTAGAACACTAAAGGTACCATATCTGAGAAAGTTTGGGAATCTCTGCCTCAGAGGTATAGCATAAAGAGAATATAAAAGAGATTTCAGCTCAGGCAGTTTTTTTTTTTCTCCCTCATTAGTTAAAAAGAAAAGTACCATAACAGTGTTAAGAATCTAAAAAAAAAAAAAAAAAAATGAGTACCATATATCAAAAGATAACTCTGTATTGATAAGCTGAAAACAAAGAAGATATGATTTTTTAATTGATAAAAACTGTACCCTTACGTAAGAGAAAGTAATTAGATGCGTCCTCCATTTCATGAGTCTGAAGAAGAAATAAACCAACGAGAGATAAAGACCCACTTTTGATGCTCTAGAGAAGAGAAACAAGTGAGAAGACAGTTCAGCTCTGAAGGACAGAATCTCAGAGTCACAGCTGCTGCAGCTGACCTGATGTCTACTCCCTGAGACCCCTTCCTACTCCTGGATTCTCCTCAAGGTCACAGTTACCTGCTACTTGTGCAGCTATAGCCATGCTCTACCAGAGGCCACACTCCTCCCTAAAGAAAGTATGCCTGGATTTTTAAAAGTCTCCATCCTGTGGGACCAGTGAACTAAGAAATTGCTGCTATTTCTCTTTTCCTTTTTGTCCAGGTACCCAATACAGAGCTTTCTAGTCTTTAAGTGTTCAGGGTTAAAGAACTCAAATAACCTAAGGAGAACAAAAATATACTGTAAATTATTGAAGTTAGTCCACAACAAAATCATTCTGCAAATCTACCCAAGCCACGAAGATTTCTAAAACCCTGCCTGATGTCACCAAGTGCAAGTATCTTACCTGCTTTCTTTAGCAGACACCTTGTTGTTTCTCTTCTCCAGCCTATTGCTTTTCCTCCCTCAACCAACTAGTTACCTTCAGCCCCAAACCCTGCTCCAGAAGCCTCTCGCCTATTTTTAGCCCTCATTGAAGTTAAATCTACATGTCATAGTCCCATAGTACAATCTTGCTTCAAAGATTTAACCATGATCTTCTTTAATCACTTAAAACCATAAAACTGAATTCTGACTCAAAGAGTATTAGAACTGTTGGGATTGTTTTTGTTTGTTTGTTTTGTTTTTCGTGTATCATTTTATATTCCAACCCCTTGATTCTTCAGATGATGAAAATAGGAAACGTATTAAATGACTTGCCTAGGTTCACACAGCTTTAAATCTAAGTATAGAATGCGTCCCTGATGGTGCAAACAGTTAACATGCTCCACTGTTACTTGAAAGTTTGGAGGTTTGAGTATACCCTAAGTCATCTCAGAAGAAAGACCTGGCAATCTACTTCTAAAAAATTAGCCATTCAAGCCCTATGGAGCACGATTCTTCTCTGACAACATGAATCACGTAGACTCAAGGGCAACTGGTATAGATATAGATATGGATATAGAGACAGAGATGTATACACACATATAAAATCTGTCTCTACAGGACATAGTTATTTCTTTAAAGTCTCTAAAATAAGCACAAATGTAAGTGCTTCAAGTCCTCTTCACTGCCACCACCAAAATGAAATCCTCACTAGACGTCAACGGGAGAGTGAGCCTGTGTAGTCCCTGCGCACAGACATGGTCAGTGCACCCTCTAGTGACAGCCTCCCCATCTGCAGGTCAAGATTCGGGTGCCACAAAGATCCTGCGAGTTAGAACAGCGACCCTAGTCTTGTTGGTTCTTTGACCTTTCAGTGATGGAGGCTCAGGAATCTTTTACAAAACCGCCTATGTTCTCAGGGGCCCAGTAGCACCAAGTAACCTCTTATCTCAGGGTTGTGCTGCTAAGAAGCAAGACCCAAGCCCACTCTTCTTCCAGGACACACAGTTCCTCACACCAATTTAGGAGATCTTTTAGATATAGTAGGAGCCCCGGTGGTGCAGTGGTTAGGAGCTATGGTTGCTAACCAAAAGGTCAGTAGTTCAAATCCACCAACCACTCCTTGGAAACCCTGTTGGGCAGTTCTACTCTGTCCTATAGTTTCGCCCTTAGTCAGAATCAACTCAACGGCATCGGGTTTGGGGTTTTTTTGTTTATTTGTTAGATATAGGAAAAATTATTTTCCCTCATGTGCTTTAATAACATTTTTCTGTGCCTATTAATTCCCTTTTCTCCTCTACTTCTTGACATATACTAAGAGCTAATACACGCAAATGCTTAGAAAAGAGCCTGACATACACTAAGTACTCAACAAGTGTGAGATGTTATTGTTCTTTTTCCTCAGCCATTCATAATAGGCCTTGATAGTACATTACACTAAGATCTGGAGTCCACCAAAAGATAATGATAATATCTGATGTTAATCGAACATTTTCATACATTGTCCTAATTGCTTTATATTATGTGAGATTAATTCTCACATCTACCAAAGGTGGGTACAACTTTTATTTCCCTTTTATAGATTAGGAAACTGTGGCACAGAAAAATTAAATAACTTACCTAAGGTTACACATCTAATAAGTGCTGGAGCTGAGATTTGAACCTACACAGTCTTTTTCCAGAACTCACACCCTTAGTTACTACACTAAAACATTTTCCATACTACCTTCCTTTGAATGCAGAAAGAACTTATACTTTAGATCCTCTTCATGATACAAAGAAAGGAAAGAACATTAAAATGGTTAAGTGCCATTTAAGAGGATGTTTCCATTAATGCTGGCAAATTAATTATACTAGGGGCTCCAAAGTACTGATAAACAATTCTACTTTATCATAATTTGACAATTCTAAATATAAATCACTTGTTATCATAAATATTAACCCAACAGTTGACTAACAATCTATTTCTTGCCATCTTAGAATTAATACATTATAGAATTCATCCTTTCACAATGTTTTAAATGCACATTCATTATTGAAGAAATGTATTTACTTCTGCATAGAAGAATGAGTTGTTACATGTGGTTTTCTCCAAACCCTTTAACTTTTCTACTTTTACTAAAACATAAGTTAGATGTGTGAAATAATTTTCCAGTGCATATTTATCACAGTAAGTTTTATGTTTAAATGATGTAATCCAGCATCTAGTATTACGACTTGAAGAAAAGTATTGATTTTAACTGTAAATGCTAGCATTAGAAACATTAGTAAAGGCTTAAAATTTATTCATTTAACTCTGTCATGATCTGATTAACCACAGCTTAAAAAAATACTCAATCATAAGTATTTTAATTCATGACACCTAATTCTCTGATTAGACTTAAAGACATGTATAATGCAAAAATGTCTGTCAGCTTGGATAGGCATGGACTACCTCTTACTGACATTTCCTACTGGCAATTTGTCAAAATAAGGCCCATCTGAGAGTTGAGAGTCCCAACAAGTGTATGTGCATTAAGTAGCAATGCCACCTGTCATTATGACAGTGCATCTCAGTTTCCCTGGTTTGCAGACATCCCATGGGCAACGCAGAAACAACGTATCCCAAATTGCACTTATCTCCTTCCTCTCGAATCTCCTCTGCCTCCATCCGCTTGGCTACTACCAGCTCTCACGGCCACAGCAGAAACCTGCCGGGTACATCCCACTTCTCTTCCTTCCCATCAGCCTGCACTCAGCTCAATGAGACTCACAGGTCACCAACTCCTAAGGGCTATTTCTCCCTAACAGCTGCCAAACCCAAACCCTTCTGTCCAGACCTACCTTTGCCCAGATGCTTGCCATTTCCACATGACTTACTGCAAAGACTGCCTAATCTCCCTGGCTCCAGTCTCACCCCAATTTCTACATTATAGAGTGATGCCCCTTTCGTTGAAAGTATTATGAAACTAACACCTGCACAGTATTAAACACACACACAAAAAAAAAACCCTGAACGCCACACACATCAGGCCCACTTCCACTTCCTAGAAGCCACTTCTATATTCATCCAGAAGTTTCCCACATATGTTTATCCCTTTTGTAATGCAGATGCAAGCAAATTTTCGACTTGGCCTTTCTGCTCTTAACCACTGTTACCATGGGTAGGAGGGCTGCTTAGATAAGTGCATCTGTCCAGTGACCAGAATGGCCTTTCCTTCAGAATACACCTATGATGCGCTTGCCATCAATCCACATCATTACAAATGCCATCCTCCTCTTGGACATGGAACTTCTTTAATAGAAATGACAAGAATGGCCTCATTCCTAAAGCTGCAGACTCTCAGCTTCAAGAAGAACATACATGGATCTAGGAGGTAGTCTCCTAAAGAGGCAATGTAGTATTGTGTTAAGTGCACAAGCTGTAGAGCCAGACAACCAGCGTTTGAGTCCTGACTGTATCACTCACAGGCTGTGTGATCTTCCACAAGTTACTTAATCTCTGTGTGCCTTGGTTCCTCGTCTGTTAAACAGTGATGAAAATAATAGCATATACTTCATAAACGCAATATAAGGATTTAATGAGTTAATATCCGTAACGTGCTCATACCAGTGCCTGGTATCTATTAAGTATTATAAAAAAATCTGTTAAATAAAAGTTAAAATAGTTCATGACACTCATTACATCAACACATACCCTGACTCAATGTGCTTCCACTTACCTTTACTTCCAACTCCTCCTACACATTCTATCTTTATAGGTATTGGAACTATGTTCAAAGATTACAACTTAACAAGTTAATAATTTCATTTTATGGGTAAAATTTCAGGTGCAATCTTTTGCATTTGGATTTCAAATTAAGTGCATGATCAAGCATTAATGGTGTGACAATGGTTAACCTTAAAATGGGAAATATTTTTACAAAGAAATCTCTGTCCCTTTTGAATGAGTGAAAATTATTTATTAAGTAGTAAATATTGTGGCTGCAAAGCAGTAGCCTTTGGGGCCTGAATTATTTTCCAGGTTGAAAGATATCTTTTGGTTGTATTAATCACCTAGTCCAAATTGAATAGACACAGGAGAGCCTTGCTTCTGATGATCTACTGCCCCCCACCCCTTTCCCTCCTCCCTTCCACCCCCCTCCATCACTACCACCTACATCTGCACCCCCTGTCACCACCCACTACCACACCTTGCACTCTGTGAAAGCAGATACTTTCCCTGCAGATTTGGATAAAGCAAGGGTTCCCTCTCTAGGTTATCTTTATCCTGCAGTGGCCATCAAGATTTCTCAGTTACACTAATTTTAAGAGTTTGAATTAAAACTTAGGTTGAAACAGCCTGGTACTGGTATGACACATACCCTGACTCAATGTGACATACTCGTTAGACCAATAGAACAGAATCGAGAACCCAGATGTAAATCCAACCACCTATGGTCAGCTGATCTTTGACAAAGGACCAAAGTCCATTAAATGAGGAAAACACAGTCTTTTTAACAAATACTGCTGGCAAAACTGGATATCCCTTTACAAAAAAATGAAACAGGATCCATACCTCACACCATACACAAAAACTAACTCAAAATGGATCAAAGACCTAAATATAAAACTTAAATGATAAAGATCATGGAAGAAAAAATTGGGACAATGCTAGCAGACCTAATACATGACATAAATACATGTTGTTGCTGTTGTTGTTAGGTGCTGTCAAGTTGGTTACGACTCATAGTGACCCCGTGCACAACAGAACAAAACACTGCCGGGTCCTGTGCCATCCTCCCAACTGTTGCCATGCTTGAGCCCATTGTTACAGCCACTATCAATCCACCTCCTTAAGGGTCTTCCTCTTTTTCGCTGACCCTCTACTCTACCAAGCATGATGTCCTTCTCCAGGGATTGATCCCTCCTGATAACATGTCCAAAGTATGTGAGACATAGTCTCGCCATCCTTGCTTCTAAGAAGCATTCTGGTTGTACTTCTTCAAAGATAGATTTGTTCGTTCTTTTGGCAGTCCATAGTATATTCAATATTCTTCTCTGACACCACAATTCAAAGGCGTCAATTCTTCTTTGGCCTTCCTTATTCATCATCAAGCTTTCGCATGCATACAATGTGATTGAAAACACCATGGCTTGGGTCAGGCGCACCTTAGTCTTCAAGGTGATATCTTTGCTTTTCAACACTTCAAGGAGGTCTTTTGCAGCAGATTTGTCCAGTGCAATGCCTCTTTTGATTTCTTGACTGCTGCTTCCATGGGCTTTGACTGTGGATCCAAATAAAATGAAATCCTTGACAACTTCAATCTTTTCTCTATTTATCATGATGTTGCATATTGGTCCAGTTGTGAGGATTTTTGTTTTCTTTATGTTGAGGAGTAATCCATACTGAAGGCTATGGTCTTTGCTCTTCATAAATAAGTGCTTCCAGTCCTCTTCACTTTCAGCAAGCAAGGTTGTGTCATATGCATAACATAGCTTGTTAATGAGTCTTTCTCCAATCCTGATGCCACCTTCTTCTTCATATACTCCAGCTTCTTGTATTATTTGCTCAGCATACAGATTGAATAGGTATGGTGAAATGATACAACCCTGACGCACATCTTTTCTGACTTTAAACCATGCAGTATCCCCTTGTTCTGTTTGAACGACTGCCTCTTGATCCATGTACAGGTTCCTCATGAGCACAATTAAGTGTTCCAGAATTACCATTCTCCACAATGTTATCCATAATTTTTTATGATACACATAGTCCAAAGTCTTTGCATAGTCAATAAAGCACAGGTAAACATCTTTCTGGTATTCTCTGCTTTCAACCAGGATCCATCTGACATCAGCAATGATATCCCTGGGTCCACATCCTCTTCTAAATCCAGCTTGAATTTCTGGCAGTTCCCTGTCAAAATACTGCTACAACTACTTTTGAATGATTGTCAGCAAAATTTCACTTGCGTGTGATATCAATGATATTGTTCAATAATTTCCAGATTCAGTTGAATCACCTTTCTTTGGAATAGGCACAAATATGGATCTCTTCCAGTTGGTTGACCAGGTAGCTGTCTTCTAAATTTCTTAGCATAGATGAGTGAGTACTTCCAGCGCTGCTTGTGTTTGTTGAAACATCTCAATTGGTACTACGTCAATTCCTGGAGCCTTGTTTTTTGCCAATGCCTTCAGTGCAGCTTGGACTTCTTCCTTTAGCAGCATTGGTTCCTGATCATATGCTGCCTCCTGAAATGGTTGAAGGTCGACCAATTCTTTTTGGTATAGTGACTCTGTGTATTCCTTCCATCTTCTTTTGATGGTTCATGCATCGTTTAATATTATCCCCGTAGAATCCTTCAGTATTGCAACCCAAGGCTTGAATTTTTTCTTCAGTTCTTTCAGCTTGAGAAATGCTGAGTGTGTTTTTCCCTTTTGATTTTTTATCTCCAGGTCTTTACACATGTCATCATAATACTTTACTTGGTCTTCTCAAGCCGACCTTTGAAATCTTCTGTTCAGCTCTTTCACGTCATCATTTTTTCATTTTGCTTTAGTTACTCCACGTTAAAGAGCAAGTTTCAGAGTCTCTTCTGACATCCATTTTTGTCTTTTCTTTCTTTCCTGTCTTTTGAAAGACCTCTTGCTTTCTTCATGCATGTCCTTGACGTCATTCCACAATGCATCTGGTCTTCAGTCATTAGTGTTCAACGCACCAAATGTGTTCTTGAGATGGTCTCTAAATTCAGGTAGGATGTACTCAAGGTCATACTCTGGCTCTCGTGGACTTGTTCTAATTTTCTTCAGTTTCAATTTGAACTTGCATAAGAACAACTGATGGTCTGTTCCACAGTCGGCCCCTGACCTTGTTCTGACTGATGATATTGAGATTTTCCATCATTTCTTTCCACAGATGTAGTTGGTTTGATTCCTGTGTATTCCATGTGGCGAGGTCCATGTATATAGTCACCGTTTATGTTGGTGAAAAAAGGTACTTGCAATGAAGAAGTCATTGGTCTTGCAAAATTCTATCATGCAATCTTCGGCATCGTTTCTATCACTAAGCCGGTATTTTCCAACTACCAATCCTTCTTCTTTGTTTCCAACTTTCACATTCCAATCACCAGTAATTATCAGTGTATCCTGATTGCATGTTCGATTAATTTCAGACTGCAGAAGCTGGTAAAAATCTTCAATTTCTTCATCTTTTGCCTTAGTGGTTGGTGTGTAAATTTGAATAATGGTCATGTTAACTGGTCTTCCTTGTAGATGTATGGACATTATCCTATCACTGACAGCATTGTACTTCAGGATAGATCTGGAAATGTTCTTTTTGATGATGAATTGCAAAGCCATTCCTCTTCAAGTTGTCATTTCTGGCATAGTAGACTGTAAAATTGTCAGATTCAAAATGGCCAGTACCAGTCCATTTCTGCTCACTAATGCCTAGGCTATTGACGTTTATGCGTTCCATTTCATTTTAGACGACTTCCAATTTTCCTAGATTCATACTTCTTACATTCCACGTTCCTACTACTAATGGATGTTTGCAGCTGTTTCTTCTCATTTTGTTTCATGCCACATCAGCAAAGGAAGGTTCCGAAAGCTTGACTCCATCCACGTCATTAAAGTCAATTCTACTTTGTGGAGGCAGCATTTCTTCAGTCATATTTTGAGTGCCTTCCAGCCTGAGGGGTTCATCTTCCAGCACTATATCAGACAATGTTCCGCTGCTATTCATAAAATTTTCACTGGCTAATTCTTTTCAGAAGTAGATCCCCAGGTCCTTCTTCCTAGTTTGTCTTAGTCTGAAAGCTCAGCTGAAATCTGTTCACCATGGGTGACCCTGCTGGTATTTGAATACCAGTGGCATAGCTTCCAGCATCACAGCAACACACAAGCCCCCACAAACTGACAGATGCCATATAATATAAACGTAATACAAACCGTAACTATCAATGCACAAACACCAGAAGACAAACTAGATAACTGAGAGCTTCTAAAAATTAAACACTTACACTCATCAAAAGACTTCATCAAAAGAGTAAAAAGAGAACCTACAGACTGGGAAAAAATTTTGACTATGACATAGCCGACAAGGATCTAATCTCTACAATCTATAGAATACTTCAACACCTCAACAACAAAAATACAAATAATCCAATTAAAAAATGGGCAAAGTATACGAACAGACACTTCACCAAAGAAGACATTCAGGCGGCTAACAGACACATGAGGAAATGCCCGCGATCATTAGCTATTGGAAATACAAATCAAAATTACAATGAGATACCATCTCACCCTGACATCACTGGCACTAATCCAAAAAAAAGAAAAAAAAAAAAAACAGAAAATAACAAATGTTGGAGAGGTTGCAGGGAGACTGGAACTGTCATGCACTGCTGGTGAGAATGCAAAATGGTACAACCACTATGGAAAACAATATGGTGCCTCCTTAAACAGCTAGAAACAGAAATACAATAGTTCCAGCAGTCCCACTCCTAGGAATATATCCTAGAGAAATAACAGTTGTGGTCACACGAACAGATACATGTACAACCTTGTTGATTACAGCATTATTCACAACAGCAAAATGATGGAAACAACCTAGTGCCCATCAACAGATGAATGGATAAACAAATTTTGGTACATATACACAATGGAATACCACTCAACGATAAAGAACAATGATGAACCTGTGAAACATTTCACAACATGGATGAACCCATAGGGCATTATGCTGAGTGAAATAAGTCAATCACAAAAGGACAAATACTGTATGAGACCACTATTATAAAAGCCCAAGAAAACGTTTACACACAGGAAAAAAACAATCTTTGATGGTTACAAGGGAGGAGAGGGCTGCAGAGGAGAAATCACTAAGTAGATGGTAGACAAGTGTTAACGTCAGTGACAGCACACAATATAGGGGAAGTCAGCACATCTTAACCAAGAGAAAGTCATAGAAGCTTCCTAGACACATCCACACACCTTGAGGGACCAAGTTACTGGGGCTGAGGGATGGGAACCATGGTTTCAGGAGACATCTAAGTCAACTGGCCTAACACAGTTCATAAAAAAAAAAAAAAAAAAAATTCTACATCCTACTTTGGTGAGTAGTGTCTGGGGTCTTAAAAGACTGCAAACAACCATCTAAGATATGTATATTGGTCCCATCCGGAGCAAAGGAGAATGAAGAAAACCAAAGGCACAAGGAAAATATTAGTCCAAAGGACTAATGGACCACATGAACCACAGCCTTCACCAGCCTGAATCCAGAAGAACTAGATGGTGCCTGGATATTACCACCGACATCTCTGACAGAGATCACAATAAAGTGTCCCAGACAGAGCAGGAGAATTCAAATTCACACAAAAAGACCAGACCTACTGGTCCAACAGAGACTGGAGGAACCACCCAGACTATGGCCCCCAGAAACCCTGCTAACTGAGAACCGAAGTCACTCCTGAAGTCCAAAGACTAGACAGCCCTATAAAACAAACAACACATACGAGGAAAATGCTTCTTGGTTCAATCAAGTATACGAGACTAAACGGGCAACACCTGCCCAAAAGCAAAAAGAAGAAGGCAGGAATGCACAGGGAAACTGGACAAATGGATATGGGGAACCCAAGGTGTAAAGAAGGGAAAGGAAGAGAGTGCTGACACATTGCAGGGATTGCAACCAATGTCACAAAATAATCTGTGTATAAATTTTTAAATGAGAAACTAATTTTCACTTATAATTTCACCTCCAGCACAGTAAGATTAATTTTTAAAAAAATGAGGTTGAAATTTAAAAGGTAATTTTAAACCAAGTAAAAGCTCACATAGTATCCTGAAAAATCCTTGTGTATTATCTAATTGAAGAAGAGGCTAGCCCCACAACCCCGCAGCCCAGCACCTCTTGTCCTCCCAGCCCGGTTCCACACCATCGGCCTCATGGGCTCCTATTCTTCCTCTTCCCCCTTCCTCGTGTCCTCCCCCACTTGACTGTCCGATGTGGTGGTTTATAAGGAGAAATTGCCATCACCCTTACCACTCCTCATGTCTTAAGTGAATTATTATTTCAATAAATGTGTTAAATATTGGCTTTAAAAACTGAAGCCTACGTACTTTCGGATTGATGATTAGCTGTTTTTAAAGAGAGATGATATTTATGTATTCGTTCTCATTTACCCAGGACTATGCTAGACTCTGAGGATACAAAAGAAGTAAGATAAACATGGTTCCTGCCTTCATAGAGCTTATGTTCTTCTGAGAGGGATAGACAAAAGAAGTTTCAGACAATAAATAAAATGTTCACAAATTATGATTACATGCAATGATGAAATCAAACGAAGTTTTAAAAAAAAACAGAAAAGGGCTTCCTTTGGAGCAGAGGTTCTCAGCCTGGTGAGTTTTTAATTCCCAGATCAGTTAAAGAATGTGTAGGTGTTAGGATCAGGCTAGTTTCTAAAGCTTCACCAGTGATTCCAGTGTACAGTCGAGATTAAGAATCACTGCTTTACTCTTATGGAGAAACATTACAGAATCACAAACCACTAAGAGCAATTTGGAAGGAGCCCTGGTGGCACAGTGGTTAAGAACTCAGCTGCTAACCAAAAGCTCAGCTGTCTGAACCCACCAGCAGCTCTGCAAGAGATAGAAGTGGCAGTCTGCTTCCGTAAAGATTTACAGCCTTGGAAACCCTGTGGGGCAGTTCTACTCTGTCCTGTGAGTCGGAAAAGACTCAACAGCAACGGGTTTGGGTTTAAGGGCAATTTAGTCCCTGGGTGATGCAAACAGTTAATGCACTCAGCTGCACACTGAAAGGCTGGAGGTTTGAGTCCACTCAGAGGTGCCTGGGAAGAAAGGCCTGGTGATCTACTTCCAAGAAATCAGCCATTGAAAACTCTATGGAGCACAGTTCTGCTCTGACATACATGCGGCCGCCATGAGTCAGAGCTGACTCCACCACAAGTGGTTTAAGAGCAATTTGGTTCCTGTGTGGATTAAATTTATTATTAATATTAGCTGTGTGAAGTTAAGCAGGCTATTTAACATCTGTATACTTCAATTTTCTCATTTACTAAATGAGAAATAATAATATATCCTCTTTTTGTCACCACTGTATTAAATAAGATTATGCATGTTGCATGCTTATCACATTAACTAACACCTAGAAATGGATCCATACGTGTATTCTCAGTACTATCATTGTTGTGGTTGCTATCTCCGTTGTTCTTATTGTTACTTGCTCTGTTGCAGAGGGTTGAAATTTCCTTAGGCCCTACAACTGTTCACCACTTAAACACAGCACCAGCACTTCACTGGGCTTTTCTTAGACCTTTAACAACCTGCAAAGATTTACATTGAGATCTCTCCTTGTTGCTCCTACCTCCCCAGCACCATTTTTCTTTTCTACACATTTCCTCATTTGTAGATGAGGCACCTTGAAGAAAAAGAATTGCCAACCTCTGCACAAAAAAAGAAAGGAAGGTACATAATACCCCTCATGCTATGAGACACTGTGAAGATAGTCGTCTTCCCCCCTTTACCCCGTCTAAATTTTCTCTGGCAGCTATCTTTCCTAACTCCTCCCAGGACCTGTCTTCCTTATTTGTGTCCAACTGCCATGGAATCTATTTCTTTGCTAATAAGCTGAGCAGGTTTCTACTTATCTTCTATCATGATCTCTGATCTCTGAATGAAACCTCAGACAAAAACTGAGACCTATACTTTTTTTCAAACATTTTATATATATATATATATGTGTGTGTGTGTGTGTGTGTGTGTGTGTGTGTGTGTGTATATATGTACATACATATATATATGGAGCCCTGGGGCACAGTGCTTAAGCATTTGGCTACTAACCAAAAGGTCGGAAGTTCCAATCCACTAGCTGATCCTTGGAAACTCTATGGGGCAATTCTACTCTGTCCTATAGGGTTGCTATGAGTCAGAACTGACTTGATGGTAATGGGTTTAGTTTTGGTATATATATATATACACATAAATGATATACACTATTTCCACACAGCATCCTACTTGTTTCACCTACAAAATGAGATAATGTAAAAAAAAATAATTAGGTTTTTATTTAAAACATATTGCTACCCATGGTAGAGGTATGTATAATAAAAAAACAAACAAAAAAAAACCCCACACCCATTGCCATCAAGTCAATTCCAAATCATAGCAACCCTATAGGACAGAGTAGAACTACTTCACAGGGTTTCCAAGGCTGTAAATCTTTACTGAAGCAGACTGCCACATCTCTTCTCCAGTGGATCGGCTGGTGGGTTCAAACTGCCAACATTTTAGTGAGCGCTTAACCACTGCACTCACCACAAAATCTCTAATAATATCACCACAAAAAAAATTTTTTTTAATATACTCTGTGACAGAACTATGACCCAGACCCAATGGATGGCATGCTTATTTTTGGCAATGTCTAACACAAGAAAATTATGTTCCTGTAAGAGAATGTAGACAGACACGCATTGAAGCTTTCTGGGACATAGTTCCACATAGCTGCTTCTGTGTGATAAAATCAGTTGTACATCAGAAGACTCCCAGACTTACGTTCAGAGTACTCACCAGCATTCCTCACTATGAATTACAGCCAGCAGTTATCTGTGTGATAGATTAATTTTCATTTTTCTTTCAAATCACTTCTGTTCATTTCACATGTAAGGATTCAGATCCCCAGTGGTTAGCAGAGTAGAGGAAGCAAATAACCAATATGTCAAATTGATATACTGGAAGTAGTAAGCACATAGCCCCTATGACAGTTGTGGGAGCCCAGACTTGTCTGCCTGACAATTATGAAATGTTTATTATACTGCAATAAGAAGATAAAGCAACCATTCTTTCAAATTTTGTGATAAACATGAAAAGAAAAAATCTGATAATATTATGCAGGTGGACATCAACTTATGTGTCTCCAACATGGCTCTGACCACCTGAAAATAGCTGGTGCAGTCATTCAGAAAATCCAGAAACAAAAATATTTTCTTCTCCTTCTTCCCCTTCCTCTTTATCTCAATAGCCCAGGACTTCTCCCATTTTGACAATAAGAATAGGTTCGGTGCTCTCTGGGGGCATTAGTGGTTCAGTAGTAGAATACTCACCTTCAATGCAGGAGACCCAGGTTTGATTCCTGGCCAATGCACCTCATACACAGCCATTGCCCATCTGTCATGGGAGGTTTGTGTGTTGCTGTGATGATGAACAGGTTTCAGCAGAGCTTCTAGACTAAGACAGACTAGGGAGATAGGCCAAGAGACCTACTTCCAAAAATGAAATAAAAATACTAAGAATCACAACAGTTCAATTTGCTGCTGATCATGGGGACGGTGCAGGTGTGACCTCAGATGGTAGATACAACAAATGGGCAAAAGATGGGAGAGAGATACAATGAAAGCATAAGGACATCTTCCAAATCTCAAAATATTGTCAACTGCAATTTAGGATTAAAATTTAGTTTTCATGTTAGCCACTTAAATATTTGTCCCAAAATCAAAAACTAAAGTATAGCCTTCCGTACTTAGCAATTTTAATGTCTTTTCTTTAAAATGATTACAAAATAAAGGGTCTATTTTGAAAACCAACATAATAAATATAACAGATGCAGGAGGACAGCCCCCAAGTGGTTGGTGCATGTATTAATGAGGGAAAATGCAACATATTTGAGACATACATTCCAGGACTTTCTTGAACCCCATCAATTTCTCTTCTTTGAGGATGCACTCTGGCAAAGAACAGTTGCCTCCAGGCACATATTACACAGTGAAATAGAAAGAGACAGTGCCTGCCAAAAGAATTTACAATTCTCAGGAAGAAGATAAACATCCCACACTCACACACTTGTTAGTATGCAAAGGCACACGACCTAACTGTTTAAAAGGTTTTAATATTCTGGGTGCTGATGCTCCATCAAGTGAAGCATCAATGAGCACATATGAGGGAGCTCAGTTATTCAAGAAAATTTTTTCATAACTTTCTACTAAAATCTATTGTTTACAAATTATCAGCAGGAAATGCACTGCATGTCAGGTACTTAAGTAAATACCCTAGTCCATCTTGACCCCTGGCATGAGAGTATTCCCAAGGACAAGCGGTCATCCTTGGAAAATGTGCTGATAGCTGGCTCGTCTTGCTTAAAAAATAGAATGCCCTTTCTCACTGTGAATTGCCTCAAGCAAAGTTTGTGCATCTGGGGTCCAAACACTTGATGCATCAGAGTCCCCAGAGCATGTGCTTCTCTCACGCTTTGATCTCAGAGAGAATGTGGTGCAGAATTCTGATGCATTATTCGTGAATCTAGTATCTGATACCATAAAAGGTATATCAGGTAAATTAGTTTAGGAATGAATTACCAACAGCACAGAGTTGGTGGAGCCCATGGAGATGCCAAGGAATACAACTGGGTCAGTGCCAAACTCCAGGGGTCTCTATTTACATGGAACTCAATGTCAAAGTTGTCCCGTGGGGTGCCATTTGCACACACGCAATATGAATGATACATGGGGGATGGAAGAGTGGAAATTCCTATCCAAGCTCCACTTTTATCTGTTTTAGATTGAGTTTTTAGGGAAGATTTAATGAAAGTCTGAAAACACTGTCCTAACTTACTTAGAGAGAAGTCATATTGCCTTAAAAATCTGTAATTCCTTTGCTTACGATTTTCCTACTTGTTCAGGAAAAGAGAGGGAAGGAGGAAAACATATACTGTGAATATATATGTGATAGACGTAGTGGTCTTAAGTGCTGAGAGCTTTAACGTGCCTAATTGCAATCAATCATCATAACAACCCTATGCTTCGTTGTTAGTATCCCAACTTGCAGACTCTCAGTGAAAACTGAGGTTCAGGGAAGTGAAGTGTCTTTCCTGGGATGAGTAAGCCTATAACTGGAAGGGCATCAGGGTGAAGCCAGTGCTCTGACTCCAAGGCTTGTGCTCTTTCTGAGACAACATCTTTCTTCCAAGATGGTAGGAGTCATAGATGGCAGAAAGCTTAAAACGTTATTATTTAGGATAAATTATGCACTACTTTGTTCCAGATTATAGTATAGACAAACAGCAGTAGAAGCCAAAGATTTAAGAAAAATATGTGGGAGGAAAACAAATTTCTATCCACATTGATGGTTCAGGGGTAGAATTCTCGCCTTCCATGTAGGAGACCCAGGTTCAACTCTCAGCCAAAATCATGCACAGCCACCACCCGTCCATTAGCAGAGGCTTGCATGTTGCTTTGATGCTGAACAGGTTTCAGCAGAGCTTCCAGACTATGACAGATTAAGAAGAAAGGCCTGGTGATCTACTTCTGAAAATCAGTCAATGAAAACCCTATGGATCACAATGGTTGTTCCATTATGCATAGGGTTGCCACGAGTCAGGGGTCGACTCCTCAGAGGCCAACTCCAAGGCAGTTAACAACATAAATTATTTCTCTATAGAACTTAGGGAAACCACAATTTTTCTTAGCATGAAAACTCTCTTATTAGCATAAATCTCTCACAAAGTGGGAGAATCTCAGACAAAGTTTAGAAAACCTGCAGGAAGCCCAAAACAGTCCTTTCCCCACAGCAGCACTGCACTGGGACCATTCCTTCCCTCTGCTGCCTGGCCTTTCCGCCTCGCAGCAACCCTTCAATTCTATGACTCTGCTCCACTGTGGAAGGGCAGGCAAAAGCCTCCAAGGCTCAAGGGTCTTTGGGCTTGTTTTTGTTTTTCATTTTAAATGAGTGTTTCATAGCAGCATACTAGAGCTTCATACTCAGTAGAGTATGCAGTATTTCTGTAACATCACTCTGCTTCCTTATTTCGTGTTTGGAATCTGCTTTGTTCTATTTTTCTACTCCAACTTTATCCTGCAATCATGATCGTATCCGCAACTGCCAACAAAAATAAGGCAACGTACAACTACCACCTGGTCCACGTTGCGGAGGCATTTTCTGAATATAAAAATTCTTCAGTCTCTATGAGTTTTAAGGCCTTTATCCTACTTCTTGCCGCCATCTCTCTTCCTCCTTTCTCAATGCCACTCAGTGGGACCAAGCCCTTTACTCCTTGACAAGCAGGGAAGAACAATAAATAACACCAGGTAAATAAGGTGCATCAAGAGGCAAAGAGAACAGAAGGGTGGTGTTTAGGGCTGTAAGAGTGCCCCTTTGTGCATAGCATCTCAAGCGTGCATTTGCATGTGTGTGTGTGTGCATGTGTATGTGTGCATGTGTGTGTGTGTGTTAGAGAAAGAGGGAGAGAGAAAGATTGAGAGAGAGAAAAAAAAATCCAGCAGCATTTGAGCATTCAGGATACGGGTGCTGTCAACGTGAATAAATGCATCCAATACACACACACACACATAAAGCAGGAACCATTAAGGATAGTGGGAATTAGAATTTGTTGAACACCTATCTTGTGCCAAGCCTTAGGTGTACTCATCAAATAAGTCTAAACAACTCAGTAAACATTTATAAAACTAAGAAACATTTTTCTTGTACCCCAAGAAGCTCAATATCCTGCATATCTAGTGTGTCTATTATCTGGCCCCTTTGCTTTTTCTCCTTCCCTCTAGCAGGCAAAGAGAAGGTTCAAAACTCATCCAAACGAGGTTTGAAATTGGGAGTGGATTTTGATTATCATTATCACTCCTTTCTCCCATTTTCATAAATAATTGAGTTGATGGTACAGAGCCATTTTAAAAATAAATTGGCATTCTTAACTACACAGCTGGCATAGATTGTTACTTATTCTTGATTACTCTGACTTGCGAAACTGATCTATATGTATATATAAAAATCTCCACATATTACTGTGACATTCTTAAACAGTCACAAACTTGGGCTCTGAAAGCACATCTAGCAATAAGGGCTGTCTAAGGCTAAAAGGTTAATTTTTTTAGCAGCTGAAAAGTCTGCCCTCTCGGGTATATCTCAAAGCTAAGAACTTATTACATAAGGCACAATCTCATTGGGCATGCAGCGTAAATAGCCTCGTTAAGAATGTAGTGTGAAGAACTGCTATTCAAATGGGGTCAAAGGGGGTGAACAAGGTAAGAGGAGGAGGCAGTAATGTGTAAGGCAGCTATGGGTTGTAATTTATGGTGCTTTAATAATTTGGGCATGTCAAGTGTTAAAGAGAGCTCTTTGCTTAGCACCAGGCAGGGGCTAATGAAAGCACCCGATGAAGAGACCTGTCGAAGGATGCTGAAAACCTTCCTCAATGAACTAAGGGGTTGAGGGCAAAAGGGTATGCAGGGTCAGCCAGCATGATGACCAGAGCTGTCAGAAAGGCCAGGCTCAAGGCATCTAAGAAAGAGCTTAATTATCTAGCTGTTTTCATTAGAATTGGGCCTAAATAGCAGGAGTGTGCTGGACCACCAGTTAGGTTAGTTAGGAGGTTATTCAACTTAAGATCAGAAGTAGTGGTGAGGCAGAGGCTGTCTGGGGCAAAACATCAAAGATCCTCTTGGCCATCAGGAGGTTCCTTTCCCTCCTGTGGATTAGGCCATTCCCGTGACCTAATACTTCAGTAGGTCCCATTTTCTGGCATCACTGAAATTCTGGCCTCCTCCCTCAGAGAAGAATGTCATAACCCATGACGCCCACTGAACTTAAATCTGTGCAATATTAAGATATTTTACTACACATTGGTTTTTACTGCCAAATGCTATTCTTATTACAATGATCTTAAGAAAACAGCAGTATAACAAAATCATGTTTTCCTAATGCTGGCCATTATCAGAGTTCATGGAACAAACTTCAGTGGCGAGATCACTCAACAAAACTTTTCATACAGGACATACTCATCCTGGCTCGTACTCCAGTTATGTTCCCAGAGAAACCCTTCACCATATTCTGAAATTATCCCCAGTCCTTGACAATAAAAGCCTGAATAACTAAGCATGCTAGCACTATTCAATGCCCCAAATCACTAAATCACTATATAGAATTTGGTATATGACAGAATTTAAGAGCATTTTAGCTACTCAGCTATTAACAGGACTTATTTTTGCTGTAGTATTAAGTGGAGACACATGTCTAATTAGCTAAATATACCTGAAATACATAAGCTGTACCTAAAATACACAAACTCTACTCTAAAGTACACAAACTCCATACCTGTAATATATAAACTCCCTTCTTGAAATACATAAACATCTTGTCTGAAACACATAAACTCCATACCTGAAGTATAGAAACAATCTTAGCCAAAAATAATTGTAGAACCCTATATTCTCACTTTCACTTCTTTGTCTGAAAGATATATTCACACTCACCACAAGATTTTCTAAGATGTTTTGATCTCCTGCTTCTGGTCATAAGTTAAGTGGGCAGAAAAAATTGTCTATTTGATGTTAAATATAATTTTAGTAGCATTGAGATTTATAATGTACAAGTACACAGAAAATATGTACTTGTGCAATAGTACTAAATAATTATAAAAATGTGTATTTTAGTAAGATTATTAGCATTAAAATGAATGTTTTCCTTTCAATTTTTCATACTTCAGAGTTAGCCAGTGTCACAGGTTTTGCTCTTGTGGTAACATTTTTTTGTTTTGAAATGTGCTCTGTTTTAAAATATGCATATATACACATGTGTTATAGATATATAGTATATATACACACATACATACATATGCTATGTACATGCGTATATGTGTATATATAAATATATGTAAAATCCTCTCCTTGCTATGAGTTTTTTTTTTTCTTTTTTAAAGCTTAAAATACATTTTGAGCTCAGTGTTGGTTTGAAAGGAAAGATCAGCTAAATCCATGTTGTTTCACTGAAGCTCTCTGGTGGAACAGGATACGGATGAGAATGAACTCCAACAACTTTACGCCTTCATTAAAATTCATCATTTTAATATTTGCTGAGGTTGAGAGAGGGGTCTGCCCTTTGCAACTTCCCTTCCAAATGGAGAATGAGCAAGCATGAAATGCAGTCTGAACCAGGACAGTAGCTCAGTATAATACATGCCACTTGATGGATTAATAATTTATAAGATATTTTTCCATCTTTGCTTAGAATACAAATGAACGTATTCTTGTCTCATTTAAATTGATTTCTCACTTGGGGTTGAAGAGATGTTTAACACCTTAAATTCTATGGGCTTAGCTTTTCTGATTATATTACCCAGGAAATAAACTAAACTTGGCAAGAGAGTCACATTCCACATACCAACCACATATAAATAATCTCTCTTTACATACAAGTCCCAATAGTTTGCAAAGGCACAGCTCCACCGTCATGCACACACACACACCAGCACCATATCAACATCATAATGTTTTTCAGTAGGACTTCCATTGCACATGAAATGTATGTGTGTGTGTGTGTATGTGTGTGTGGGTGTGTGTACTTTGCATAACAGCAATTTCATGTTTCCAAATGCCATATTCCTGTTCTCTGCTAACCAGTGAGACAGCACCCTGATAGAATTGTGAGGTGTGTATGTGTCTGTGCACAGGCATGCACACAAACATGCAGGCCTGCACACATGTAACAAAAGCCTGGAGCCTGTTCTTTGTGCCTTAAATTGATTCAGAGAAGAAGCATTTTGTTTTGGGCAGCCTGATAGGCTTGTTTAAATAAATCAATAGAGAAAATTCTTGTTCTTCCTTAAAGCAAAAGTCGAGGTTAATCTACAAATCTGTTTTACCTTTCGAAAATCTTATTTTAATTTGGCTTGATGTCTGATGGTATTGATTAATAACACTCATTACAGTAGCGGGATGACCCTCCCCGCATGTCCTTCATTCCCAGTACTGGTGCAGCTACTATTAAAGAATGCTCTAACATCACAACTTCTGTAATTAGGAATAATTTTGTATATAAGTGGATTCAAAGATGACTAAAATAATTGTAATACCTAAGTTATTTTGGGCTCAAAGTTTTTTGTTAAAAATAAACTACAGTTTTTTAACATAATAAAAGTAAAATGTTATTCATACTACCCCAAGAAAAAGGGTTTTTAAAAGATATTAGTAAAAGAATACACGCAGACAGTGAAAGGAAAGATGTTTAAGACCAAACAAAAATGGAATTCCTATAATCATGTAGCAAGAATGAAACTTAAGCTCCAGACTCTCAGAGCTCCAAGAAAAAGGGCTTCAAGGTGAAATCCCAGTTGAGAAGATATTCATCTAGCCGTTGTAACCATCTGAGGTGATGAATGTAACCTCAAGCGCCCATCAAAAGGCAACTATCAAAAGTCAACAGCTTCTTCTTAAAACTGTTCTTACGTACACACACATCCACACACAATGTCCCAAGTACATTTAATAGCTGTGCTTTCTGAATTATATACCATTTTCTCTAGTCCTTGGATCTAAAGAAACAAAAAAAGATACACAAGAAAAACATTCTAACTGTATGATGTTCAATATTACAGACAGGGCCTGAGAAAATTCCATCTAAAATAAACAAGAGTTTATACTCAACAATTTTACTTTTATAAAAGCTAGATTTCTAAAGCTATAATTTTAGAGAGAACTATAGAGGTTCATTTGGAGCTTACTGTGATATAACATTTTAATTGGAAGAGGAGACTAACTCAAGAGAATCAGCTGAAAAACTATTAGAATTAATAAGAAAGTTCAGTAAAAATGTCTGGTTACAAGGTACATTTTAAAAAATCAACACCTTTCTAAAACCAACATAAACCAGTTAGAACACTGTATTGGAATAATAACTCACACTTACAATAGCCATAAAAACATGATAACTAAAAATAACATAAAGAATAAACATAGGAGACTTCCAGGCAACATGGCACTATAGTCAAAAGCACCACGCCATCCCTCCGCAGCAAAGATCAGAAAAACTAAGTCAAACCAAGTCACACGTCAATCTTGAAACCCTAAGCATTAAATAAAGAGATAAAGAACTCAGGCAAGCACCAAATGGAATAAGAAACTGACCAAGAACAGATAGCGAGGAGCAATACATGCAGAGGTCCCCTATCAGCTACCACAGCACGGATCCGCCATCTTGGACTCCTATCAGAGATCAGCTAACAGGGGTACGAGAAAGCAGCTTCATGGAGCTTCCAGCAGGAGACAGAACAACTGGTAACCAACAATGCAGGCTTTCCCACCCCCCACCCTTCTTCACCCCCACTTAGCCTCCTCTGCTTTCTGCAGCCACAGTCTCTCGGCCAGGAAGCACAAGCTTTACCTGAGTGTCACTTGGATTCCACCTGGCCGCACTGGCTGGCTCCCTGAGTGCCTTTTGTGAGCTGCTGGTGTTGCTTTTTTCCGCTTCTTTAGATTTCTTCCTCACCTCTCACCACCTCCCCTCCTTTCCCACAAATACCTGGCTCTGTGTGCCATCTTTGCTTCTTTGTGAAAGGCTGTGAAACACCACTCAGCTATGAAACTACTTCCCGGTACGTGCCTCCATGCTGGTGGGACCGCTGGGGCTTTTTTGATTGTTTGTTTGTTTGTTCTGATTTGTTCTGTTTTGATTTGTTTGTTTGTTTTCTTTTTCTTTTCGCAGCTTGGAAGCCCCTTCTAGCCGGGCAGTACCGCGTAGCTTGGAAGCTACTCCCTTACTCTGCGCAGATGCACAGGGACATCCCTGGAGGCATTTCCTTTTTCTTGCTTTTTTTTTTTTCTTTTTTTTTTTTTGGTTTTGGGTTTTTTTGTTTGTTTCTTTCTTTGTTTTCTTTGTTTTCTTCCCTCACTTATTCCCCTTTTGTCTTTCTTCATTTCCAGTTTCTCAATTTATTCTTTTTTTTTTTTACCCTTTTCCTTTTTTTTTTCTTTTTCATTTTTGTTTTTCCCTGTTTCTCAGTCTCTCACCTCTCCAGTCCAATAGCAAGCTCCCTTAGCACTCTTTTTTGTTTGTGTATATGTTTTTGGCTCCTGTTCCTCTCTCCTCTCTCTCATCTTTCCCATACCCATCTTAGCTCCACACATCACAATCTCCCCCCTCCTTCCTGCCTACCTGCACCGTGCACTGAACATCACACTCCCAAGCAGCACAGGCATGGCCTACTGGAACCTGCCCTGCACTGATTCCCAGTCCACACTGTCAGCCCTGGTAAGTGCCACAAACAACCCATACCAGCAACTCCCCCTCAGCTGGACCTGCCCTGTTGTACCACACCTGAGTGACTGACCCTGCCCATTGGAGAAGGAGGTGAAAAGTATCGTGCCCACAGATGAGCAAACAACAAAGAATACACAGCCCACCTGCTCAGACATAACCAAATAAAACAAAAAAGCAGGACGAAACAAATGAATCTACAATCAATAAACAAGGAAAATAACCAATGAATGCCCCAAAGACAGCAGACAGTAACAAAACATTTACAAAAACAGGACAGGATGGTTCCAGTAGTATGTACCTTTATTATTTCACTTCAATAACATCTTGTATGGCAAATGGGATATGATTTACAGAGATCTGCTTATGAAGGGAAAAGGAAGAGAGACAGAGAGAAAGAAAGAAAATGACAGACTCTAATTTGGAATTACAGTTTCTTTGTAGAAAGAAACTGTAATAAGTAAAAGCCTTACCTATACTTTTTTAATGTACCAAGCATGTTTTAAATACTTTCAGGTATTAATGCGTTTAATCCTCATAATCACTCTATGAGAGTTTTTATCACGTCCATTTTACACTTCGAAAAGTGAGGCCTGTATACCAATGTTCACAGCACCACTATTCACAATAGCCAGGTATAAATAACCCAAGTGTCCATCAACAGATGAACAGACAAATAAAAATGTGGTATATACATATAATGAAATATTATTCCATCATAAAAAGGAATGAAGTTTCAATACATGCTAGGTAGGATACGGACGAACTTCGAAAACATTATACTAAGTGAAGTCAGCCAGACACAAAAGGACAAATATTGTATGATCCTATTTACATGAAATATCTATAATAAACAAATACATAGAACCAAAAGTAGATTAATCATAACTATGTTAAGAGCTATGGCTGCTAGCCAAAAGGCAGGCAGTTCAAATTCACCAGGAGCTCCTTGGAAACAATATGGGGCAGTTCTACTCTGTCCTATAAGGTCGTTACGAGTTGGAATCGACTCGATGGCAGTGGGTTTGGTTTTGTTTTTGTTTTATGGGCCAGAGGAGGGGGTAGTGGGGAGTTATTGCTTAAGGGGTACTGAGTTTCTGTTTGCGCTGATGAAGAAGTTTCAGAAATAAATAGTGGTGACTGTTGCCCATCACCATGATTTTGTCTAATGCAACTGGATTGCACAATTGAAAATGGTTAAAATGGTAAATTTTATGTTGTGTATATTTTACAATTAAAAAAGAAAAGGGATTAAGAAAGTAAAGCCTGGAAAGATTAAGTGCCTCACTGTGGTTGTGCAGCAGGAAGTGCAAAAGCTCTACAGTTTACACCTTATCATCTACTCTATATTATATTTTTATATACCAACTACTCTGTCAGTTTGTAGTACTGTGGTGGCTTGTGCATTGCTTTGATGCTAGAAGCTATGCCACCAGTATTTCAAATACCAGCAAGATCATCCATAGTAGACAGGTTTCAGCGGAGCATCCAGACTAAGACAGACTAGGAACAAGGACTTGGAAGTCTATTACTGAAGGAACTGGCCAGTGAAAACCTTATGGATAGCAGCAAAACATTCATTGTCTGATATAGCACCAGAAGATGAGCCCCTCAGGTTGGAAGACACTCAAAATACCACTGGGGAAGAGCTACCTCCTCAAAGAAGAGTTGACCTTCATGACACGGATGGAGTCAAGCTTTCAGGACCTTCACTGGCTGATGTGGCACCACTTAAAACGAGAAGAAACAGCTGCAAACATCCATTAATAACCAGAACGTGGAATGTACAAAGTATGAATCTAGGAAAATAGGAAGTCATCAAAAATGAAATAGAACACATAAAGATTGATATCCTAGGCATTAGGGAGCTAAAATGAACTCGTATTGGCCATTTTGAATCAGAAAATCGTAGTCTACTATGTGGGGAAGACAAATTGAAGAGGAATGCCACTGCATTCATCATCAAAAAGAACATTTGAAGATTTATCCTGAGTACAATGTTGTCAAAAAAAAAAAAAAAAAAGCTGTCGCTGTGGAGTCGATTCTGACTCATAGTGACCCTACAGGACAGAGTAGAACTGCCCCATAGGGTTTCCAAGGAGCAGCTGGCACTGTCAATGATAGAATAATACGCCTACAAGGAAGACCAGTCAATGCCACTATTACTCAAATTTACATACCAATCACTAAGGCCAAAGATGAAGAACTTGAAGATTTTTACCAGCTTCTGCAGTCTGAAATTAATCAAACATGCAATCAGGATGCATTGATAATTACTGGTGATTGGAATGTGAAAGTTGGAAACAAAGAAGAAGGATCCATAGTTGGAAAATATGGACTTGGTGACAGAAATGATGCTGGATATTGCATGATAGAATTTTCCAAGACCAATGACTTCTTCATTGCAAATACCTTTTTTGAACAAAATAAACAGCGACTATGTATGTGGACCTCACCAGATGTAATACACAGGAATCAAATCGACTACATCTATGGAAAGAGACAATGGAAAAGTTCAGTATCAGTCAGAACAAGGCTAGGGGCTGACTGTGGAACAGACCATCAATTGCTCATATGCAAGTTCAAGTTGAAACTGAAGAAAATTAGAACAAGTCCACGAGAACCAAAATACAACCTTGAGTATATTCCACCTGTTTAGAGAGCATCTCAAGAACAGATTTGACGCACTGAACATTAATGAACGAAGATCAGACAAGTTGTGGAATGACAAGGACATCATACATGAAGAAAGCAAAAGTTCATTAAAAAGACAGGAAAGAAAGAAAAGATCAAAATGGATGTCAGAAGAGACTCTGAAACTTGCTCTTGAACATAGAATAGTTAAAGAGAATGGAAGAAATGATGAAGTACAAAAGGTGAACAGAAGATTAAAAAGGGCGGCATGAGAAGATAAAGTAATGTGTTATAATGAAATGTGCAGAGACCTGGAGTTAGAAAACCAAAAAGGAAGAACACGCTCAGCATTTCTCAAACTGAAAGAACTAAAGAAAAAAATTCAAGCCTCGAGTTATAATATTGAACGATTCTATGGGGATAATATTAAACGATATAGGAAGCATCAAAAGAAGATGGAAGGAATACACAGAGTCACTGTACCAAAAAGAACTGGTCGATATTCAGTCATTTCAAGTGAGGTAGCATATGATCGAGAACCAAGGATACTGAAGGAAGAAGTCCAAGCTGCACTGAAGACATGGGCAAAAAACAAAGTTCCAGGAATTGACAGAATACCAACTGAGACGTTTCAACAAATGGATGCAGCGCTGGAGGTGCTGACTTGTCTGTGTCAAGAAATTTAGAAGACAGCTTCCTGGCCAACCAGCTGGAAGAGATCCATATTTGTGCCCATTCCAAAGAAAGGTGATCCAATAAAATGCAGAAATGTTGAATGATATCATTAATATCACACACAAGTGAAATTTTGCTGAAGATCATTCAAAAGCGGTTGCAGTAGTACATCGACAGGGAACTGCCAGAAGTTCAGGCTGGATTCATAAGAGGACGTGGAAGGAGGGATATCACTGATGATGTCAGATGGATCTTGGCTGAAAGCAAAGAATATCAGAAAGATGTTTACGTGTGTTTCACTGACTATGAAAAGACATTCGACTATGTGGATCGTAACAAATTACGGATAACATTGAGAAGAATGGGAATTCTAGAACACTTAATTGTGGTAATGAGGAAACTGTACATAGATCAAGAGGCAGTCATTCGAACAGAACAAAAAAAATACTGTACAGTTTAAAGTTAGGAAAGGTGTGCATCAGGATTGTATCCTTTCACCATACTAATTCAATCTGTATGCTGAGCAAATAATCCAAGAAGCTGGACTATATGAAGAAGAACGTGACATCAGGATTGGTGGGAGACTCACTAACAACCTTCAATATGTGGACGACACAATCTTACCTGTTGAAATCTAAGAGGACTTGAAGCACTTACTGATGAAGATCAAAGACTACAGCCTTCAGTATGGATTACACCTCAACATAAAGAAAACAAAAATCCTTGCAACTGGACCAATAAGCAACATCATGATAAACAAAGACTGAAGTTGTTAAGGATTTCATTTTACTTGTATCTACAATCAACACCCATGGAAGCAACGGTCAAGAAATCAAACAAACTATTACATTGGGCAAATCTACTGCAAAAGACCTCTTTAAAGTATTGAAAAACAAAGATGTCACCTTGAGGACTAAGGTGCACCTGACCCAAGCCATAATATTTTCAATCTCCTCATATGCATGTGAAAGCTGGACAATGAATAAGGAAGACCAAAGAAGAATTGATGCCTTTGAATTATAGTATTGGTGAAGAATACCGAATATATTATGGACTGCCAGAAGAACAAACAAGTCTGTCTTGGAAGTAAAGTCAGAATCCTCCTTGGAAGCCAGGATGGCAAGACTGCATCTCACGTACTTCAGACATGTTACCAGGAGGTACCAGTCCCTGGAGAAGAATATCATGCTTGGAAGTAGAGGGTTGGCAAAAAAGAGGAAGACCCTTGATAAGATGGATTGACATAGTGGCCGCAACAATGGGCTCAAGCATAACAATGACTGGGAGGATGGTGCAGGATGGCGCAGGACCGGGCAGTGTTTCATTCTGTTGTACACAGGATCACTATGAGTCGGAAGTGACTCAATGGCACCTAATAACAACAAGGCACCATTCCCCTTCCTAGCACTTGCCACTTATATGCTTATTGGGGTATAGGGCCTAATTCTGGCCAGTGAAACATGAAGATAAGACTACTGGGGTCCCATCTGTGAAACAGTTCCTTGTTCTTAAACAAAGACATGCAGCAAAAACCAGGCCCTCTTTTTTCACTGTATGTGTCCTGTGGCAAACATCTTAGGACCACAAGGAAAGCTAAAATGACACACTGAGGAGAGCAGAGAAAAAGATGGTTGATGCCATTATTGAAGTAATTTAAGCAACCTTCAAGCCTCCCCCCTCCACCCGCAACACACACACACACATACTCATTATGCTTGACAATAAATTATCCCCACTGTTAAGCCAAAGGCAGCTACCCTGATAACGCCAAAGGACAGTATTCACTTATGAGTCTTCTGTGCAAACTGGCAACCCTGGACATGAGCAACATAATCCACAATTTAAACCATTCAAGACAGAGGTGAGGGGCAAGAGGGGATCAGAGAAGACTTCCCTGAGGAAGTAATGGTGGCGCTAAAATTTAGGGATGAGAGAGTATCAAGTAGATTAAGGAATGTGGCAGGCCAAATCCAGGCCTGCTGAAGCTTGAATAAGGCCAGAAACAGATAACTGTGGTACAAGGAATTCCTTTTGTGATTATAAGATAGGCCCTTGAATACTAATGTGTACTCCCCTCTCCAGCATCCAGTTTAAAAAGGCAGTGAGCCTAGTTTTATGTAATTTAACTCCCTGGGCTGCCCTTCCTGGGCAAGAGAGGAGGAGCAGATCACTCACACCATTATGTAATCGTGATCTACATCTGCACTGTTTGTTTGGTGGTTCAATAAAAATCAAAGTGGAAATAACCTAAGCTGAGTTCCAATAGACATTTCAACAACCCTCAAACCTATACTAACTGTCATGGATTGAATTATGTCCCCCCAAAAATGTGTGTATCAATTTGGCTGGGCTATGATTCCCGGTATTATGTGATTTTCCTGTATGTTGTAAATCCTGCCTCTATGATGTTAATGAGGGAGGATGGGCAGCAGTTGCATTAGTGAGGCAGGACTCAATCTACAAGATTGGATTGTATCCTGAGGCAATCTCTTGAGATACAAAAGAGAGAAGTGAGCAGAGAGACAGGGGGACCTCATACCACCAAGAAAGCAGTGCTAGGAGCAGAGTGTGTCCTTTGGAACCAGGGTCCCTGCACGGAGAAGCTCCTAGTCCGGGGGAACATTTATGAGAAGGTAGAGAGAGAAAGCCTTTTCCTGGAGCTAACACCCTGAATTTAGACTTTTAGCCTACTTTACTGTGAAGAAATAAATTTCTCTTTGTTAAAGCCATCCGCTTGTGGTATTTCTGTTATAGCAGCACTAGATAACTAAGACACTAGCCTTTGGAGTGTGCTCTAGCCCAAGGTATGAAAGAGCATTCTCAGAATAGGGTACACTACATGCAAAAAAACCTGTGGCAGAAGAGAACTCAATCCTTTCAGAACCTGAAAGAAGGAGGAGGTTGGCATGTGGCATGAGATGAGGCCCAAGTAGTAGCAATGGTCTAGACAATGCAGGGTCTGGTAAGCCATGCTAAGGATTTTGAACATTATCTTTAGAGCAATGGAAAGGTTTTAAACAGTGACAATACCAACAGGTTTGCATTTTAAAAATAGTATTTTGGCTACAGTGTTGAGAAAGGAATGGAAAAGGAAAATAGGGGATGCTGGTCATCAAGTTAGTAGGCTTCTACATTTATCCAGGGGAGGTATATCAGTAACTTGGATCAGAGAGGTAATAGGAGAGAGGGAAGTGGACAGGTTTGGGAGGGATTTAGGTAGTAAAATTGAAAAGATTTCATGGTATATAGGGTACGTGGGGGGGGGGGTGCAGGAAGTGTCAATCCCTTGGCTTCTGGCTTGCTTAACTGATGGATGATGATGCCATTGAGGGAAAAGGAAAAGTTTGAAGTATAGATCATGAGTTCAGTCTTGGGCATGTTGAATTTAAGGTGCTTTGGAAATGTCAAGTAGGTAGATGGAAATAAGTCTTGAGCTGAGGAGTATTCTGGGCTGGAAATGTAAATTGGGAAGTCACCATTGTAGAGATGGCACTGGAAGCCATGGAGTTTTATCAATCACAATTTTTTGGTTGCAAGAGTCAGAAACTCTCACTGCCTAGCTTAAACAAAAAACAAAAACAATAATAAAAGGATTTCATACAAGGACATAAGTGCTGAGATAGTTCACAAAATCAAAAGAAAAGCCCTGAGGTGGAAAAAACCAGCCATCTCTGGGGATCTAGACAGTAGGAATCTGTGAGTGGTCTCTTCAGAGGGCCACACAATAGGAATGGCTCACCCCACATATGTTCAATTGTTCTGACATTCAGGATTCATAGTCCCAGAAGAGAAATTCTGATTTGCTGTTCAAGTAACAGCAAGGCACCTTAACTAGCATTCCCACCAAGACTGTATGTGATGGGCAAGAGGAAGGTGTTGACACCAAAAGAAGGGGTAGGAGATACTGGACCAATAAAACCAACAGAGTCCACTAAAGATGTACACGAGACTGCCTATTGAGAAGAGAAGAAGGGTTAGGACCAAAGTTCGAGGAACTCTAACTTTTAATGGCCATATATAGGAGACTGCAAAGAGACAAAGGATAAGGAAGTGGCCAGCAAAGTGGAGGAAAACCAGGAGGGTGTTGCTTCATTGGCGTCAAGAAAAGAATGTTTCAAGAAGGAGAGCATTCCACCAGGTGGTCAATTAAGATGAAGACTGAAAATTGTCCATTGGCTTTAGTGACAGAGAAGTCACAGGTGACCTTTGTGAGAGCTGGTTTAGTGGTCTGATAGGGCAGAAGCCAAAATGAGCAGAAGATGAGGAAATGGGGACAGTGAGCATAAACAATAACTTCAAAAAGTTAAGAGACAGAGAATTTCAGTTGATGAAAGCTTTTGTTCTTGAATTTTTTTAATGCTTAAATCTTGATGGGAAGGCTGGAGTTGAGAAATCATAGCTAAATATACAACATCAAAAGGGGATAATAGATTGTAGAATATTCTGAGAAGGATCCCAGGCCTGGTCCCAGCCAGAAGGAAAAATATCTCAGCTAACATAAAAGGAAAAGAGTAGAGGAGGGATTGGAGGAAGCTGGATTTGTAAGCACCGTAATGAAAGCTGAGGAGGTATTTGATGCTCCTAATTGATCTGTGATGTCCTCTGCTGAAGATTAGGGGCAGAACTACAAGTCTTTCCACAGGCACATGGAATTTGAGAGTTCTATGTTCAGCTATATACCAGGCATCAGCCAAGTCCAAAATGCTGTGTCAGAAATCATTTTATGTCTGCCCCTTACAGGCTTATCACCTAGAGTGGACTCAGTTTTGCCTTTTCATTCCCTGAAACACAGAATGTCTCAATATACCTCCTTTCCCAGACAATTGAGTCACACACACATATCCTTAGAAGATACAAGAAAGGCATCCCATATACTTACAGCACAAATACCCAATTACATTTTCTATTCTAGAAAACAGGGCTTTCTGCTCACCTACTAAAAGGTCTCAGCCCTACTTGCCTCCTTGGTATGGGAAGCCAGATTAGAACTGGGAGAGTGAGGGCTAAGCCCACCTTTGGGAAGAGGAGGTGCCTGAAAAATTATTTACCCTTCCAAGGGTGACAAAGGTCATGTTTCAGGCCCTCTCCAACTACAGCAGAGAAAACAGAAGTTACTTCTTCAGCAGAACATCCATCTATATCTGTCTGTTTCTCTCTCCCTCTAAACAGGGACTATGTCTTCTTTGTCTTTCTATCTCTAGGGTCAAGCACAATGTCTTCCACACAGCAGTGTCCTAATAAAATGTTATTCATTTATTGGTAGTCTATATACATGTACAAGAGGTCCTCACTGGCCTCATAGACTAGCCTGCCTCACAGCTATGGCAGATCCTAAGGTTAGAAAGACTCTGGAGTCCTTTTTCAGGGTGGCCTACAATAGAATACAATTTCTGAGCAAGTTCTTCAAGTGACCCAGTAAAACCCAGCCTCTCCTCAGCCCTCCAAAGCTATCACACATTGACTTTCAACATTAGATATAGCACAAGTATATTCCAGCTTTTTTTTTTTTGCTCCTGAAAGGTAAAGTAATGTCTTCCTTTTTCAGTGAAAGTAAACTGCGTTCCAATTTCTCTAGCGAATTATGCATGGCCATTTTAAGTGTGTAGTCAAGATCACATGGGGTTGCCATGAGTCAGAATCAACTTGACAGCAACTAACAACAATGACAACAGCAGGCAAGACCAAAGACCACACTGTCCTGGGGCCAGCCAGAGCCATGGGGCCTCCCCATGTTTCAGCATCAAAGCTTCCCGTTATGCTGCACAGCCCAGTTACTGCCTGCAGGAGAAGGGCCCCCTCGAACTTGGCATGTCTCCAGCTTGCGCCCAGGAGGCCCACTGTCCCCATGAAGGCTACCACTTCCTGTACTCCCAGGTGATTAGATTCTGTTAATAATTCTTAACAGTAAAGATCTTACACAGAGAAAACAGGCCCCAGGTAAATTCAGTCCTCAGAGTTGCTAGATTATTTTTAGTCCCATTTCATTCTAAGCTCAGGAGCAATGATCTTTATAAAGGGTCTTAGGAACCTTAGAGTAAATAAAAATGATAAATGTTGACCTTCATGGTCTCCTTCCAACCCTAAAAATCTATGATTCGTTTCTTCTCAAGGCCTCACATTTTCAAGGCCCAGTGAGGTTTAAATAACAAGGATGCCCATGCAAATAGCGGGTAATGGGCCCTGTTAAATGCCATGAACTGAAAGAGTAACCAAAGGAAAAAAAGTAAGAAAATGAAATAAAGCTGCAAATATCTTTAAAGTTGCCATCAGAGATGGTAGAAAGCCTCGGAAATTGCCCTTGAGAGCAACTCAGAACTAAGCAGGCTGTTAACACAAGCAGATACCATTTCTCGCCTTCCCCAAACTGCTCTTTCAGAAGGTCAACAGTTTTAACTTCACTATTGCAAGCCTCATGATGAGGCTCTAGGCAGCCAGCTGTTCCCAACGCACCGTACGATTGAGATCTGGGTGTGCAAAAAGGGTATAGCTTGTTAGCAGCCAAAGGGTGAGATGTATTCTGGCCAAACATTCAGCCTGGCAGTAAGAAATGTATTTTCATTTCTTCCCATCACAAAAGGAAGTTTAACCTAGAAATTGGACAAAACAGAAAAATCAAATCTATTTTTGGCACCTGGGATCTTCTCACAGCTTCTTCATCTTTCCTCCAGCAGTCTACCTGGCCAGCCTTCTCCTTAGGTATTCTGGGAGCAGATCCGTATTTACCATTTTCATTCTACCTTTTCAAGTAAGCTGAAAATAAAATTGCCCAAAACATGGGACAATTTTTCTGAAATTCCCTTTAACACCCTTTCTTTGCTGCACTTCTGCTTCTATTTTCCTGAATCTTTCATGGCTCAATTGATACCTAATTCCTAATTCGATTTCTTCTATGATCATGTTTTTTGTGGACAGGACTGCCCAAGATACTCACTAATGGGATACTCTTTATAGAATTCAATAAAACTAGTAAAATTGTCCATTGATTACTTTAAAACAGTTCATATGCAAAGCCTAGGGAAGGGGGGATGGTTGGAGAACACTTGTCCTTTGGGTTCTCTTTTGGGTACAGAATAAAATCACAGACTTACAAACCAGATCTTTAGCATGCTGGTCTATGTTCTTAGTTTGGAATTATCATTAATCACATTCAGAATACTGAGTCATTTTTCTCCCATAATTTTTATTTATAAAGCAAAAAATACAGTAAGTGATTTCCATTTGGCAACTGATACGAAATGACTAGCACTACAAATTCTATGTATTTTTGTTTCAACAAAATAAATATTTCTCTTGCTATTTTTCAATATAGTACATACTCAGAGGGCTAAGGTGCTTGGTATTTAATCCACTGATATCATCTAGGTTGGTCTCTTTTTATCCTTTTATATATGTATCTTTGAGCCAGGGAGAGTATGATGTTCTCTCTTCTAGCCTTTTAAATTTGTTTCCCCAAAGCACCAAAGAGTAAATATCTTAGAAGAAAAGCTTGCCACAGCATCTTACTAATGAAGAGGATTTTGGCTGTTTCCAGAATGTTCTTTACAATGTAACACAACAGAATAAGTGTTTCACTTCTCAATAAGTATATAAACACAGCCTGATCTTATTAATCCTGAGAAACAGCAACGCAGCCTTCCCACATTCTATACTTCCTTCTTTCAGTTTCCAGCCTACAGTGCCTAATGACATTGTGTGTGTATCTGTCCTTCTTTAATGAGGCCAATTTCCTCCCTATTAATTAACCTCAATGCTAATTAGGTTATTTGAGATCTACTTGTAGAGTTTACAGAAAACAACAACATATCCATTACGTCAGCAATCAAAGCCAAACAAGATTGGGAGGATGCCAGGGATCAAAGCTTATCAGTGAGACTCAGGAACAAGGAGAAAAGGGTGCTCTGACTTCAAAAGATTTTGCATAATAGCGTTAGCAGTAATTTGCTTATTTTTAAGAGCCATTTCAGAAGGAATCGTCTGAAGAATAAACTGAAAGAAGGAGCTTTAGCTATATACCAGCACAACTGCAGCTTGATCCTCCAATTCATTTGCCCTCCACCCCTTCCAAATCACTGAGCCTGTAACAGATGTGGAATTATTTGACTGACACTGATTTGCCCTAAGACTAGAAAATAAAAAAAGGTGACTGCTGCTCACGTTTACTAAGGACCTGATCTTGATGGGCAGCTTTTAGGAAAAGTCCTCGCCCATGGTAAGGCATAAAACACTGTCTAAGCTGGTCTACATGATCAATCAGGTGATATCATGGGGACCATCTGCCTGCTCTTTCCCAGTGCAGGATGGAGTGGAGCAACTACCTCTCAAATCCCACTGCCCTTGGATACTTTGCAAAAGATACTGCTTGTACCACTAGCCATCCACAAACATCATTGTTATCAGTTTCAAGTGTTTACCTACCACTCTGCTAACTTTCACAAGGCAAAGACAAATAGTGTGAAATATGATCCCTACTGGTCCTGATTGAGAAAACTGGAATTATAGGGGAATGTGTACCTGGGTACTGCAAATGCACTCGTCTGCTAACCAAAAGGCTGGAAACTCAAGTCCACCCAGAGGCACCTCAGAATTATGGCCTGGTGATTTACTGCCAAAAAACCAGCCATTGAAAACTCTATGGCACACACTTCTACTCTGACACACGTGGGGTTGTCATGAATTAGAATTGACTTGATAGCAATTGGTTTTTCTGGGGTGTGTGTGTGTGTGTGTGTGTGTGTGTGTGTGTGTAAAACTGTACTACCTCATGCCCTTGGTTTTGGCGTGCCCTATGCTTCTCCTGTTTCTAATACCCTTAAGTATATTCCATCTAGACTGCCCACTCTACCATCATCCAGCCACAACCATTGATTGTTCAGAGCAGTCCAGCAAACACAATTCAGATGAACAGCCAGAGAGTGAGGGAATTTCAGACACAAATCATATTCAGCTGAAGTACCACAATACTTAACACTTTCACGTTGTACGGTCAGCACAGCCCAGATTTAATTAAAGCACTCAGTCGCACCATTACCATTTTTGGTGACAGCTCAGGTGTAAATATATTAAGCACAATTCTTTCCAGGCACTGCTTGTTAGAACTCTCCTTAAATGCCCTTTTGTCTTCTCTAGCCAGTTTTTCTGAAGCCCTGAACTTTTAGCTTATAATTAATTAGTACCTGTATATTCCTACCTCCAATTCCCAAGTTAAATTACCATCTTTTGCCTTTTTCTGAATTCCTCAGGAGTAATAACTCTCTTCCATTGGACCATAATTCTTCCATATTAACCTTAGTCAAAACTGCATTGACAGTCCAACCTCTTTCTTCACAGCTGACTTTTTCAAATCTCCTCTCTCTCTCCAGGATGGAGAGAAAGAAGTTTTCTCTCCCTCCACTCAAATATGCTGAACATACCTTCCTATTTTCTGCATACCATACTCCTACTGCTCGGTGCCATAGTTTCTTCCTCCAGCCACAATTTCTGCATTTCTCTGCTTGTAGTTTGGGCCCTTCCCCCCATTCATTCAATAAATTTTGTTAAGCACCAACTTTGTGCCAGGAACTATTCTAGGAGCTTGAGATACATCAGTAAACAAAACAGACAAATATCCCTGCCTTTGTGGGGTTTATATTGTAGCAGGTGGAGACAAAGAAATAAAACATGAACTTCATAAATAAGTGCCATTAGATTGTGATCAGTATCTTAGAAAAAAGAGAAAAGTAGGGGAGGGTAAGGGGAACAGGAGTACGGTGGAGGTAATCTCGCTGAGAAGACTTGAACTTGGTGAAGGTGTTCAAGAGGAGGAACAAGCTACAGCGAAGGCTCCCAGGCAAAAGTGTGCTTGGCCTCACCTGGAACATTCAGCAAACAAGAAGTTGGCCAGTGCAGTGTGGCTGGACTGGTGTGAGTGAGGGAAAGAGTAGGGATTGTACCGCCTTCCTCTAGAATATCACCCGCCCGTCTCTACTTGCTGATGGACTAAGTGTCTCCCACATCCCTTTAAGATCTCATAATATGCATCTGCATATAGGTAATTCCCATACATGTAAAACAGGAATTCTGCCACACTAAAAAAAAAAAAAAAGGCACAGACTACTTTGCACCACCTCCTGAAGATCTGGGGTATCTTCTTAAACTTACGAAACTCACATTTCTGAGGAGTATGGGATATTCTTACTCTGAATGCAATAGACTATTTCCTGTGGATGCATGAGAAGGAGAAGGCAGAGACTGTACTACAGCAGGATAGAAGGGAAAAAAAAATGGACAAAATGGGGTGAACCACCCCGACAAGATGAGAGGCCAGGCAGTTTTCATCTCCCACTGAAATACTCAGCCCTTCTCTATCCCTACTCTTGATGCCGCTAACAAGTTTTTAAGGATACAAGGACATTAGAAAGATTGCAGTCATCTTGTAGGAGACCATGTGGACAGAAAAAACTGCATAAGTAAGAGTGTGGTTTTTTAAAAATGTTTATTCATGCGTTAAACAAATGTTTACCACAGATTCTACTGTGGTGACAAAGATAAGTAAAACATGACCCTGAACCTGAGGAGCTCATAGTCTCTATAGGGCGAGAAACCAACACATAAACAGAATACAAATTAATAATTGCTTTTAGTTTTAAGGACAGAAGGGGTGCTCTAGAAGATTTTGCTTCTAGAGATTTTTTTTTTTTTAAACATATATACTTGGATCCCATCCTGGAACCTCTATCCTACTGATTTTTAACCTAGCCTGCAAATTAAAATCTCCTGAAGAGCTTTTTAAATAAGATTTATTAAATTGTTCTGGGGTGTAGCCTGGGCATCAGAATTTTTAAAAGCTTCTTAGGTGATTCTAAAGTTCAGCCAAGGTTGAAAACCACTTGTAGTAAGCTGAATAACGGTCCACAAAGTTGTCCATGTTTCTAATCCCTAGAACCTGTAAATATGTTAGTTTACTTGGTAAGAGGGACTTTGAAAATGTAAATAAATGAAGGATCTTGAAATTATCCTGGATTTTCCAGGTGGGCCCAATGTAATTACAAAGATAAGAAGGAGGTTGGAGGATTAGAGTCAGTACTATGAGATGTAATGACAGAAGCAAAAGGCTGGAGTAATGTGAGAAAGAGGTCATGAGTCAAGAAATGCAGGCAGCCTCTGGAAGCTAAAATACAGAAGGAAATAGATTCTCACCGAAGCCTCTACAAGAAATGCAGCCCTGCAGACACCCTGGGTTTAGATTACCTCCAGAACTGTAAGAGAATAAATATACATTGCTTTAAGCCACTAAGTTTGTGATAACTTGTTACAGTAACAGTAGGAAAGGAATACACCACTGCTATGACCCAATAGGTCTGGAGTGAAACCCAGGCTAGATATTTGTAATGTGTATTGTATATATGTGTGTATATATATATATATATAATATATATGTATATATAATATCAATATGTGTGTGTGTGTTTTAAATTCCCCAGTGAAGGTAAATGTATTCCCTCACTTGAAAACCACTAAAGGAAAAAAAAACTTCTGTCCACCTACCTTTTTCGCTCCATGGTATGCTGGTAAACCACCAGCAATCTGGGCTCATGGCTAAGGGGGCACAGGAGGTATGAGGAGTTCTTTTTATAGTGTAAATACTACCACTATGGTCAATTTCAAGCTACCAACAGCTTAACAACCAGCTCGCAATTTCCTGAAAAATTAGCAACTATCTCCGAGGAACTGGTACAAACCAGCTCCAGCACACCATTGGTGGGGCATTCCCGAAAAGACAGAAGAGGCCTCGTGGCCTATTTGGTCTGAGTCCATGAGAAACAACCTGCTTAAGAAAAAGGAATCCTCTACATGGAGCAGCCTAACTCACTGAAGTTTACTGGGGTTTAAGTCCAAACCCAGCTAATAATAAGGTATTACTTTCATTCATTCAATAAGTTTTTTATTTAGCACCTATTATTATAGGTAGGAGCCCTGGTGGCACAGTGGTTAAGAGTTCAGCTGCTAACCAAAAGGTTAGCAATTCAAATCCACCAGCAGCTCCTTGGAAACCCTATGGGGCAGCTCCACTCTGTCTTATAGGATCGGTATGAGTCTGAATCGACTTGATGACAATAGATTTTGGTTTTTTAGTTTTACTATAGGTGTTGTTCTAGGCACTAAGGATACTGCATTGAACAACATATTCATTTTTCCTTCAACATGCAATACATACTTATTAAGAGCTACTCACCAAGCACTGTTCTAAGCCCTTGGGATACAACATAATAAATAAATAAATATTTAAAACCTGCTTCATGCAGTTTCATTCTAGTGAAGGAAGTTAGCTTATAAACAAAAAAGTAACATGTAAGAGCATCAGACGGTTTAGACCTGTGGAGAAAATGAAGCACAGGAAGGACATAGGGAATGTTTGGGCAAGGTTAAGATTTTAAACAGGGTGGTCATGAAACGCCTTTTGACAAACTGACATTTGGATAAGGGCCTAAAGGCAATGAGAGAGGAGAGAGCAAATCTTAAAGAGGAAAGAACATTTCAAGCAAAGGAAACAGTGAATGCAAAGGTCACGAGATGGAAGTGTACTTGGTGAATTCCATTCTAAAGCAGAATGGTTAAGGGCAAGAGTAGTAAGAGATAACATCAGAGAGGTAGCAGGGGCCAGACTACAAGGCCTTGTAACCCATTGCTGTTGAGTCGATTCTGACTCACAGTGACCCTATAGGACAGAGTAGAAATGCCCCAGAGGGTTTCCAAGGCTGTAATCTTTATGGAAGCAAACTGTCACATCTTTTTTCTTTGGAGTAGCTGGTGGGTTCAAACCACTGACTTTTGGTTGGCAGCTGAGACACTTAAACATTGCACTACCAGGGCTCCTTACAAGGCCTTGTAGTTCTTCATAATGAATGTGGATTTCATTCTAAGTGCCATGGAAAGCCACTGGAAGATTTGCATCCATCTGAATCTTTATTTTTTCTTTAAATTTTTTTTACTGTACTTTAGATGAAGGTTTAGAGAACAAATAGTTTCTTATTAAACAGTTAGTACACATACAGTTTTATGACATTGGTTGACAACCCCACGACACGTCAACACTCTCCCTTCTCGAACTTGGGTTCCCTATTACCAGCTTTCCTGTCCCCTCCTGCCTTCTAGTCCTTGTCGCTGGGCTGTTGTGCCCCATTAGTCTCGTTTTGTTTTACAGGCCTGTCTAAATTTTGGCTGAAGGGTGAACCACGGGTGTGACTTCATCACTGAGCTAAAGGGGTGTCTGGGGGCCATACTCTTGGGGTTTCTCCAGTTACCACAGGTTTTCTCTGAATTTCTGTTCTGTACCCCTTTATACCAACCAGATTTTTCTGCTTACTCATTTTCCGTATGGTCTCAAACGGCTACCCCAGCACCTAAAATTATATATCTTTCATTTCCAACATCCACCCATACTATTGGCAAGTATCTCTACGCATTTTAGTTTAAATCATCGGACCGAATCTGACTGACCTAGCTTGCCTTTTAGAGTTCAGCCATACTAGTCATAGGATGCTCATCACCTGTTTATTCATGACTCTTTGTGTGTGTCCACTCATGATTCAAACAGCTATGACCACATAGAACAATGGGCAAGAAGGTGCTGCAAAATTGTGTAGTACATTCTGCCCTTACACTCCTTTATTCTCACACATATAGTCTCAAAAATAATATTACTTTTTATTTTTTCCCATACAAAAATTTATACATACATTCTTATGTGACCCTAATTGCTCTCCCCATATTGTGACAGCATACTCCTCCTTTCCACCCCTGATTCCCCATGTCCATTCAACCAGCTCCTAACCCTCTCTGCCTTCCCATCTCACCTCTGGACAGAAGCTGCCCATTTAGTCTCTTGTATCTACTTGAGCTAAGAGGCGCACTCCTCACGAGTATCACTTTATGTCTCACACTCCAGACTAATCCCTGTCAGAAGAGTTGGCCTCAGAAATTGTTTTAGTTCTGGGCTGATACAGAATCCAGGGGCCATGCTTTCTGAGGTTCCTCCAGTCTCAGTCAGATCATTAAGTCTGGTCTTCTTACTAGAATTTGAGTTCTGCACCCCACCTTTCTCTTGCTCCATCAGGGACTCTCTGTTGTGTTCCCTGTCATTGGTGGTAGTCAAGCACCATCCAGTTCTTCTTCTCTCAGGCTGATGAAGTCTCTGGTTTACGTGGCCCTTTTTGTCTCTTGGGCTAATACTTTCCTTGTGTCTTTGGTGTTCTTCATTCTCCTTTACTCCAGATGGCTGGGACCAAATGATGTATCTTAGGTGGCCGTGTGCAAGCTTTTAAGACCCCAGACACCACTCACCGAAGTAGGATGCAGAACATTTTCTTAACAAGCTTTCTTATGCCAATTGACCTAGATGTCCCCTGAAAGCATGGTCCCCAGATCCCTACCCTTCTACTCTGTCCCTCAAAGTGTTTGATTATATTCAGGAACCTTCTTAGCTTTGGTTTAGTCCAGTTGTGCTGACTTCCCCTGTAGTGTGTGCTGTCCTTCCCTTCACCTAATATAATTCTTGTCTACTATCTAGTTAGTAAATAATGCTCACCCTCCCTCCCCACACTCGTAACCATCAAAAAATGTTTTCTTCTGTGTTTAAACCTTTTCTTGAGTTCTTATAATAGCAATCTTATACAATATTTGTCCTTCTGTGACCGCCTAAATTCACTCAGCATAATGCCCTCCAGATTCCTCCATGTTATGTTTCATGGCTTCATCATTGTTCTTTATCATTGCATAGTATTCCATTGGGTGGATAGACCATAATTTGTTTATCCATTTGTCCATTCATGAGCACCTAGGTTGTTTCGATCTTTTTGCTATTGTGAACAGTGCTGCAATGAACATGGGGGTAAATATATCTATTCGTGTGACGGCTCTTATTTCTCCAGAATATATTCCAAGGAGTGGGATAGCTGGATCATATGGTACTTCTATTTCTAGCTTTTTAAGGAAGCTCCAAATCGCTTTCCAAAGTGGTTGTACCATTTTACATTCCCACCAACAGTGTAGAAGTGTTCCAGTCTCTCCACAACCTCTCCAGCATTTATCATTTTGTGTTTTTTGGATTAACGCTAGCCTTGTTGGGGTGAGATGATATCTCATTGTAGTTTTGATCTGCATTTCTCTAATGGTTAATGATCATGAGCATTTCTTCATGTGTCTGTTAGCCATATAAATATCTTCTTTGGAGAAGTGCCTGTTCATATCCTTTGCCCATTTTTTAATTGGGTTATTTGACTGATTGTTGTTGAGGTTTTGCAGTATGTTGTAGATTTTAGAGATTAGACACCGATCGGATTTGTCATAGCCAAAATTTTCTTCCCAGTTCATAGGTTATTTTTACTTCTTTGGTGAAGTCTTTTGATGAGCATAAGTGTTTGATTCTTAGGAGCTCCCAGTTATCTAGTCTCTCTTCTGGTGCTTGTGCATTGTTACTTATGGTTCATACTGAGTTTATGCCATGTATTAGGGCTCCTAGCATTGTCCCTATTTTTTTTTCCATGATCTTTATCGTTTTCAATTTGATATTTAAGTCTTTGTTCCATTTTGAGTTATTTTTTGCGCACAGTGTGAGGTATGGGTCTTGTTTCAGTTTTTTGCAAGTGGATATCCAGTTATGCCAGCACCGTTTGTTAAAGAGACTGTCTTTTCCCCCAAATTACGGACTTTGGGCCTTTGTCAAATATCAGCTGCTCATAGGTGGATGAATTTACGTCTGGATTCTCAATTCTCTTCCACTGGTCTATGTATCTGTTGTTGTACCAGTACCAGGCTGTTTTGACTACTGTGGTGGTATAATAGGTTCTAAAATCATAGCGTGAGGCCTCCCACTTTGTTCTTCTTCTTGAGTAATGCTTTACGTATTCAGGGCCTCTTCCCTTTCCATATGAAGTTGGTGATTTGTTTCCCATATAATTAAGAAATCCCAGTGGAATTTAGATTGGGATTGCATTGTATCTGTAGATCGCTTTTGGGAGAATTGACATTTTCACAATGTTGAGTCTACCTATCCATGAGCAAGGTATGTTTTTCCACTTATGAAGGTCTCTTTTGGTTTCCTGCAGTAGTGTCTTGTAGTTTTCATTGTATAGATCTTTTACGTCTCTGGTTAGGTTTTTTCCTAAGTATTTTATCTTCTTGGGGTCTATTGTAAATGGTATTGATTTCCTCTTCGAGGTTCTCTTTGTTGGTGTAAAGGAATCCAACTGATTTTTGAATGTTTATTTTGTATCTGATACTTTGCTGAAATCTTCTATTAACTCCAGTAGTTTTCTTGTGGATTCTTTGGGGTTTTATGTATATAAGATCATATCATCTGCAAATAGAGATACTTTGACTTCTTCCCTAACAATCTGGATGCCTTTTATTTGCTTTTCTAGCCTAATTTCTCTAGCTAGGACCTCTAGCACAATGTTGAATAAGACTGGTGATAAAGGGCATCCTTGTCTGGTTCCCATTCTCCAGCGGAATGCTTTCAAAGTCTCTCTATTTAGGATGATGTTGGCTGTTGGCTTTGTATAAATGCCCTTCAGTATACTGAGGAATTTCCCTTCTATTCCTATTTTGTTGAGAGTTTTTATCATGAATGGGTGCTGGACTTTGTCAAATGCCTTTTCTGCATTGATTGATAAGATCACGTGATTCTTATTTTTTGTCTTATTTATGTGATGGATTACATTGTTTTTCTAATGTGGAACCATCCCTGCATACCTGGTATAAATCCCACTTGATCATGGTGAATTATTTTCTTGATATGTTGCTGAATTCTATTGGCTAGAATTTTGTTGAGGATTTTTGCATCAATGTTCATGAGGGATATTGGTGTGTAATTTTCTTTTTTTGTGGTATCTTTACCTGGTTTTGGTATCAGGGTTATGCTGGCTTCATAGAATGAGTTAGGAGTAGTTCATCCTTTTCTATGCTCTGAAATAGCTTTAGTAGTAGTGGGGTAAACTCTTCTCTGAAAGTTTGGTAGAATTCTCCAGTGAAGACATCTGGGCCAGGGTTTTTTTTTGCTGGAAGTTTTTTAATTACTTTTCCAATCTCATCTTTTGTTATGTGTTTATTTAGTTGTTCTACCTCTGTTTGTGTTAGTTTAGGTAGGTAGCAGGTTTCTAGAAATTTGTCCATTTCCTCTAGGTTTTCAACTTTGTTACAGTACAATTTTTCCTAGTATTCTGTTAATTTCATTTGGGTCTCTTGTGGTACCACCCATCTCATTTCTTAGACAGGTTATTTGCTTCCTCTCCTGTTTTTTTTTTTGTCAGTTTGGCAATGGTTTATCAATTTTGTTGATCTTTTCAAAGAACCAGCTTTTGGTCTTGTTAACTCTTTCAATTGTTTTTCTATACTCTATTTCATTTATTTCTGCTCCAATTCTTATTATTTCCTTTCTTCTGGCACCTGAGGGCTTCTTTTGCTGCTCTCTTTCTACTTGTTCCAGTTGTAGAGTTAATGCTTTGATTATGAGCCTCTCTTCTTTTTGGATGTGTACATTTATTGCTATAAACTGACCTCTGAGCAGTGCTTTTGCTGTGTCCTAAAGGTTCTGGTAGGATGTGTTTTCATTCTCGTTTGATTCTATGAATGTCTTTATTGCATCCTTAACTTCTTCTATAACCCAGTAGTTTTTGAGCAAGGTGTTGTTCAGTTTCCATGTGTTTGATTTCTTTTTCCTTACTTTTTCATTGTTGATTTCTACTTTTATGACTTTATGGTCAGAAAAGATGCGTCGTAATATTTCAATGCTTTGGATTTTGTTAAGGCTTGCTCTGTGGCCTAATACGTGGTCTATCCTGGAAAATGTTCCATGTGCATTGGAAAAGAAAGTATACCTGGCTGCTGTTGGGTGGAGTGTTCGGTATATGTCTATGAGATCAAGTTGGTTAATTGTAGCATTTAGCTCTTCCGTGTCTTTGTTCAGTTTCTTTTTGGATGTTCCGCCCCTCACTGAAAGTGGTGTGTTGAAGTCTCCTAATACTATTGTGGAGCTGTCTGTCTCTCTTTTCAGTGCTGTTATGGTTTGTTTTATGTATTTTGGAGCCTGTCGTTGAGTGTGTAAATATTTATTATAGTTATTTCCTCCTGGTGTATTGACCGTTTAATCATTATATAGTATCCTTCCTTATCCTTTGTGGTGGATTTTACTTTAAAGTGTATTTTGTCAGAGATTAATATTGCTACTCCTGCTATTTTTGAGTGTCGTTTGCTTGATATATTTTTTTCTATCCTTTGAGTTTTAGTTTGTTTGTGTCTTTAAGTCTAAGGTGTGTCTCTTATAGGCAGCATATAGATGGATTGTATTTTTTTATCCAATCTGCCACTCTCTGTGTCTTTATTGGTGAATTTAGTCCATTTACTTTCAGCGTAACTATTGACAGGTATGAGTTTATTGCTCTCATTTTGATATCTTTTTTTGTGGGTTGTTCACAGTTTCTTTGTTCCACTTAATTTTCTGTGCTGAGTCGTTTTTCTTTATGTATTTTCTTTTTGTCTTTTTCATTGTTGTTGATTTTGTGTTTTCTGAGTCTTTATATTTTTCTTGTTTTTTATTTTGACTTGTAAGATTGTTAAGTTTCCTTTGTGGTTACATTAATATTTACTCTCATTTTTCTAAGTTTATATCAGTATTTTATTTCTTTATATTGCCTTGACTTCCTCTCCATATGAAAAATCTATGTCTACACTTTTTAAGTCCCTCTTTTTTGTTTTAATGTTGTCATCTTTTACATATTGACATTTGTTTCCCTATTTTCAGTGTTTTAACTTTGATTTCCTTTTGTGACTTCCCTATCTGGCTTGATATCTGGTTGCTCTGTCCTGTTTTCTAGTCTTGGCTTGTTGTCTGATGTTACTGATTTTCTAACCGGAGGACTCCCTTTAGTATTTCTCATAATTTTTGTTTGGTTTTTGCAAATTCCCTGAACTTCAGTTTTATCTGGAAATGCCCTAATTTTGCCATCATATTTGAGAGACAGTTTTGCTGGGTATATAATTCTTGGCTGGCAGTATTTTTCCTTCAAGGCTTTGTATATGTCATCCCACCTCCTTCTTGCCTGCATGGTTTCTGCTGAGTTAGACTGAGCTTATTCTTATTGACTCTCCTTTGTAGACGATTTTTTGTTTATCCCTAACCGCTCTTAAAATTCTCTCTTTATCTTTGGTTTTGGCAAGTTTGATAATAATATGTCTTGATTGCCTTTCTTTTGGGATCTACCTTATGTGGCATTTGATGAGCATCTTGGATAGATCTCTTGTCATCTTTCACGATATCAGGGAAGTTTTCTGCCAACAAATCTTCAACAATTTTCTCTGTATTTTCTGTTATCCCCCCGTTCTGGTATTCCAGTCACTCATAGGTTATTCCTCTTGATAGAGTCCCACATAATTTTTAAGGTTTCTTCATTTTTTTAAACCCTTCTATCTGATTTTTCCTCAAACAAGTTGGTGTCAAGTGCTTTATCTTCAGTGTCGCTAATTCTGACTTCCATTTCCTCAATTCTGCTCCTATGACTTTCTACTGAGTTGTCTAATTCTGAAATTTTATTATTAATCTGGATTTCTGATTGCTGTCTCTCTATGGATTCTTGCAACCTCTTAAATTTGTCACTATGTTCTTCTCTAATCTTTTTAATTTCCTCTATTGCATGTTCTGTGTTTTGCTTAATTTCCTTCCTAATTTCTTGAAGATTTCTGTATATTAATCTTTTGTATTCTACCTCCAATAATTCCAAGAAATTTTCTGCCTCTGGAAAATTTCTAGATTCTCTATTTTGGGAGATTTCTGAAGCCATCCTGGATTGCCTCTTTATGTGATTTGATATTGACTATTGTCTCCAAGCCATCAATAAGTTATTATATTTATTTATTTTATGTTTGCTTACTGTGTCCTAGGTTCTTGTTTTGTTTTGATATGCCCAAATAGGCTGCTCGTATGAGCTAGTTTGATTATTGGCACCTTTGAAGCTCTAATATCCTGTCACCAGGTGGTTAGATCTGTTACTGGTTGTGTGAGTTCATGAGTCTGCTCACTCCTCCTGTATGAATTCAGCTCAGGTGTCCAGGTAGATAGCCACCAAGTGTGTGCTGTAGGCTCTCACTTACAGTCCTAGACAGGCATGGGTGATTGGTATAGGCACAGGCATCTGGCTGGAGCAGGGGGACACACTCTGAGCAAGGCAGGGGGCTGACGGCTGCCCTTGAGTTTCCAGGAGGAAGACGTGTCCCTGTTCCCTACAGCGCATATGTGAGTGGGTTTTGCAACCAGACTATGAGTAGCTAATGCTGTTGGCTGTAAGGACTAGGGAGCACCTCTTATTCATGGGCCTCTGTTGCGGGTGATTAGGTGGCATGGGTGGAGCCACCAGTGCTCAGGCCCTTGATGTGGGTAGGTGAAGACCCTGCTTAATGGGCAGAGCAGTGTCTAATGTCAAGAACCTGCCACTTCACAGCTGAAACAGTTGAAGTTAGAGTTCCAGTATATACCCGGTTGTACTGAGGTAATGAGGGCCTATGCTGTTGAGATGGGCCCACACAAGTCTATGCAGGGGGAAAGGCACTCAAAGTCTGTGGATCCCTTATGCCCGTGCCTAGGCAAAGGAGCTGTGTCTACCCTGGGTTCCTGGCTTAGGGGAGCTGGCAGTTTATTCTTCCCTCTGTTTGTTAATTTGTTCACTCTCCATGGCAGGTAGAATGGCTCCGTGCTTGTGACGGATCCTACTTCTGGCCCCAGGGACTTGGCAATTGCAGGACCCAGTGCATAGCAGGGAGCAGGGAGGTAAGTGGGAGAGAGGTTTTACCCTAAGGGGGATGTTTTTGATCCGTGCAGTAAGCCGTACTCAAGAACTTATCTTCCACTGATGAGGGCTGCTTCTCACTGGTTCTGGGTGGCCGTGTAGACTCTCTGGCACTGGGTCTCTGCCAGTGCAGAAAGCACGCATCCCAAGCACCACCACTTGCCTGCCTCACCGCTCACCCCTGAGCTGATCAGGCCTGAAGGGCTCAGGCTCTCACTGGGTCAGGTTTGGCATCTCCTCGCTGCTTCTGAACCATCTCTCCCTTCCTCTGCCACTCAGTCTGGTTCCTCAACTCTGCCTTTGATGTTTAGGGCTCCCAGATTGCCATATATAATCGAATCACTTGTTTTTTCAAGTCTTTGTTGTAAGAGGGTCCACAGAAGCCTCAGACTACTCCACCATCTTGGCCCCGCCTGAATCTTCATATTTAAAGTGGGTTTTTTGTAGACAACATACAGTTGGGTCTTGATTTCTTTAATCCACTCAGACAATCTGTCTTTTAATTGGTGTGTATAGACCACTCATACTTAAAGTTTTATTGATGTAGAGTAATAGCTACCATGTTTGTAACTGGTCTCTTTTCAATTCTTTTTTCTCCCTCTTCTTCTGCTTTCTCTGGTTTTAATTTAGCATTTTATACAATTCCATTTTATGTCCTTTCTTATACTCAATTATACTTCCTTTTAAAAATTTAGTGGTTTCTCTAGCATTTACAATTTACAAGTTTAACTAATCTAAATCCACCTTCAAATAACATCGTTACTTCACATGTAGTACAGGTACCTTAGAACATTTCCAATTGTTTCCTTCCATCCCTTGTGATATTGCTGTTATATTTAATTTATCCATATGCTATAATCACCTAATACATTGTTATTAACAACTTTAAAAGTTATCTTTTACACCAGTTAAAATAAGAAAAATAAAATATTTCACTACTTTCATTTATTCCTTCTGCAATTCTTTGCCTTCCTTTATGTAGATCCAAGTTACTGACCTGTATCATTTTTTCTTCCCCCTGAAGAACATACTTTAACAGTACTTGCAGGGAAAGTCTGCTGCCAAGGAATTCCCTCCATTTTGTTTGTCTGAAGAAGTCTTGCTCTTTCAGTTTTAAAGGGTAATTTTGCTAGATATAAAATTCTAGGTTGATTTTTTTTTCTTTTAAAACTTTAAATATTTCACTCTACTTTTTTCTTGCTTGCATGGTTTCTGACAAATAGTCCACTCTAAATTTTATCTTTGTACCTGATAAATAAGTTTTATTTTGTTTTTTAGTCCTAACTTCTTTCAAGATTTTCTTTTTGCCTTTGGTTTTCTGTAATTTGAATATCATATGTCTAGGTGTGTTTTTTTGATATTTATCCTACTTGATGTTTTCTGAGCTTCCTAGATCTATGATTTGGTGTTTGTCATTAATTTGGGAAAGCTCTTGTCCATTATGGCTTCAAGTATTTCTTCTCCATTTACTCTTTGTTCTCTTGGTACTCCAATTACACGTTATACTTTTTGAAATTGTCCCACAGTTCACAGATGTTTTGTTATGATTTATTATTATTCTCTTTTCTCTTTGCATTTTAGTTTGGGAAGTTTCTATTGACCCATCTTCAAGCTCGTTGATTGTTTCCTCAGCAGAGTTGACTCTACTGATAAGCCCATGAAAGGCATCTTTCATTTCTCTTTTGGTTTCTAGTATTTTCTTTTGATTCTTTTTTATAGTTTCTGTCTCTCTGCTTACCTTACCCATCTGTCTTAGACTGGGTTCTCTAGAGAAGCAAAACCAGTAAAGTATATAAATATATAGAGAGAACGATTTATATCAAGGAAACAGCTAATGCAATTGTAGAGGCTGGAACATCCCAAGTCTGTGAGTCAGGATAGAGGCCTCTCCCAATTCACGCAGCCACAGAGGCTGGCAAACTCAAGATTGGCAGGTCCAAGAGCAGGGCTCCCGCTCATAGGCTGTGAAGGTTGGTGAATCCCAAGATCAGCAGGCAAGACCACAAGGTTTCTCCTGATTCACATAACTGCAAGGGCTGGCAGACCCAAGATCAGCAGGTTGGGGAGCAGGACTCTTGCTCACAGGCTGTGACGACTGATGAATCCCAAGATTGGCAGGTAAGTCGCTAGCTCAAGTCTCAAGAACTGGAGGTCAGATGACAAGAAGCAGCTGCAGGATCCAGAACAAGCCAAAAGCCTTGGCAAGGTGAGCAAGAAGGTAGTAGGCAGCGGAGGGCAGAAAGATGAAGGTCAAGGGGCCAGTGAGCCACCACAGACCCCGCATCCGCCAATACTATTCAGCAGATTCCATCATGGGGGTGATCACATATCAAATTTCAACAGGGAAGTGAACACAATATTATACAACTGCCAAAACACGGCAAATCATGGCCCAGCCAAGTTGACACATAATCTTAACCATTACACCATCTTTTCTTGCATGCTGTCTGCTTTTTCCATTAGAGCCTTTAACATATTAATCATAGGCATTTTAAATTCCGTATTTGATAATTTCAACACTTAGGTCATATCTGATTCTAGTTCTCATGACTGCATTCTCTCTTCAGCCTATGGTTTTTCTTGCCCTTTATCATGCCTCTTAATTTTTTGTTGGAAGCTGGACATGTTGTATTAGGTAATAGAAACTGATGTAAATAGACTCTAGTGTGAGGGTTCGGATTAATCTTGCTAAGAGTTGGGCTGTAGTTAATGTTTGTTGCAGATAATACGTGCTAGAGGTTTCAAATTCCTCTAATGTCCTTGTTGTTTTCCCCCCTCCTGACTTTCGCTTCACTAAATACTCTCTCCTCCTCAGAGTTTGTGTCTTATAGCTCCTTCAACTATACTTCAGTGTTATTATATTAGGTTCCTACTACTGTAGTGATAAGGTGTGTATTGTTGGGGTGGGGAGCATTCTATAATCTTCCAATTAAACCTCAGTCTTTTGGTGACCTCTGTCTCAGGGATGTCACTTTCACAAGTGCTTTGTCATAAATATATCTTTTTTTTTAATCCCTGCCCCCTACTCCCAGTGTTCCCAGTCTATTCCCTTGAAGATCTAACCCCTGTTAACCATGTTTCCCCTCCTCCCTTAGGTGATACAGGAAGGATAGAGAGGGTGGGAGTGAGAGGAATGCCCTCCCCTCAGTTAGGCTATGGTAAAGTCTTTTCTCTTAGAGAGTAGGCCCTGGTTATGAAGAAGGTGCTGGGTATATTTTACAATGATTACTCTTCCTCTCCCTCTGTCAGAGCCACAAAGGGCTCATTCTCAGTTTTTCAATATGAGAACCTGGTGAAGTTTCTGGAGGTAAAGACCATGAAAGTGTGTAGCCCCCAGGTGTTTCTCACTCTCAAATTAGTCTATGTTCAGCCTCCAAAAATTCATCAAAATTACTATTTAAGTGTTCCTATCAGTTTATGGCTCCAGTGGCTACTGTCCAGATAAGCAGATCTTGTCTGTGATACTCTGGATGCATCTTTTTCTCCATATTTCATGGTGGCAATTTGCCCTGGGACTTCAATTCTTTGATGTGTTCAATAAAAGTAATTGATTTTCAGTTTGTCCAACTTTTTTTGTTGCAAGAACAGGAGTGACAACTTTTTACATATTAGAGTTTTTACATATCAAATCTAAAACAGTAGTCCATTAGAAGGTTTTAAGCACAGAAGTGATGTTATATGTCTTATGCTTTTAAAAGATCACTATGTGCATTATATCTCCCTTGAGGACCTTGAAAGGAAGTAGGCTGTGCCAAGGTAAGTCTCAGACATTTTAGGTTTCCTGAACAAACACCATTTTAACTGCCACCCAACACTTACAAAATAAATGGAAGAAGAGCATGCAATGGATGTTTTCACTCCATCTGGAGACACTTGGAATGCTCTACAGAGGCAGTGACCTTGGGCTATAAGGATTCATACTGCATAATTTCTTCAAAACGACTTGTTCATTTTGGCCACTGCCTCAAGTCTAAACACCTTCACAGTGGTGTGCCATACCAGCATGGCCTATCTAAGTACTCAATTTCTCCTGCTCATGACATGCTTGGTACCCTCTCCATTCTTCTGTTTATGTTAATTTCTCCCATCCTCCTACTGGAATGCCCTTACCTTGCCCAGCCTTCAAAGTTCAGCTCATGTGTCACATGCCCAATAAAGCCTTCTCTAACTAGAACCACTTTGTTTTCTCCTCCTTAAATACCTGTTATGCACAAATTAACATCAAAGAATGTAGCACTGGTTTGTTCTTTAATGGGACTAAGTTTTAAATTTATTTAACTTTAAATTGCTATAACGTTCCTATCACAATGTGAACACAAATAAAATGCACAATAATTGCTTGTTAATTGAGAAAGAGACTAATAAAAATAAGCTTTGGAGGGTGTTTTAGTTATCTAGTGCTGCTATAACAGAAATACCACAAGTGGATGGCTTTAACAAAGAGAAATTTATTCTCTCAGTCTGAGAGGCTAGAAGTCCAAATTCAGGGTACCAGCTCCAGGGGAAGGCTTTCTGTCTCTGTTGGCTTTGGGGAAAGGTCCTTGTCATCAATATTCCCCAGTCAAAGAGTTTCTCAGAGCAGGGATCCCAGGTCCAAAGGATGCACTATTCTCTTGGCTCTTGTTTCTTGGCGGTATGAGGTCCCTATGTCTCTCTGCTTGCTTCTCTCTTTTATATCTCAAAAGAGATTGACTTAAAACACAATCTAATCTTGTAGATTGAGTCCTGCCTCATTAACATAACTGCCCCTAATCCCACCTCATTAACATCATAGAGGTAGGATTTACAACACATAGGAAAATCACATCAGATGACAAAATGGTAGAGAATCACACAATACTGGAAATCATGGACTAGCCAAACTGACACAGATTTTTGGGGGACACAGTTCAATCCATAACAGTGGGTTACTTGTTTCCAAGACTGGTGAAATTTATAACAGGGTCACAATTGGACTAATGGAATGAAAATGTACCTGCAAATTTCCATTCAATTACTAACAAAAAGAATATTTTTTTTAATGTGCTTACATATGTGTTTATGTATTTGTGTTTAAAACCCGAAAACCAAACCCGTTGCTGTCAAGTCAATTTCGACTCATAGCAACCCTATGGGCAGAGTAGAACTGCCCCATAGGGTTTCCAAGGAGCAGCTGGTGGATTTGAACTGCTGACCTTTTGGTTAGCAGCTGTAGCTCTTAACACTGTGCCACCAAAAAAAGAGAAAATAAGTGTAACCTCTCTGTCCCATATGCTTCATCTATTCTACATTTTAATTTGTATGATTAGATTTCTAACCTGTTCTAAGAATGGAAGTCCGGTCCTAAGGTGCAGCATATAAATCACAGAATAATGAAATCTGAGAGCTGGAAGGGATGTGAGAATTCATTTGGTCTAATCTTCTTGTTTTAAAAGGGGGAATCTAAGGGTCAAAAGAGATTAAGGGGCTTGTCCAAGATCAAAGTGCCAATATCTGGAATTCAAGTCCTTCAGATCCTCCTCCAGAACCAATTCCCCAGCAGCAGGTACTAGGTACACCAGAGGCCTAAGCTGGATGTGACTATGTCATTATGGGGTACAGGTGTCCACCTGTTTCTCTAGTTCTTGCTAAAATGGGACAACAATGAGATCATCCTTGCTGTCTGCTCCCAATAACTAAAAAAGCAACTTGTGGACAACTCTTCCAGCATGCAGAGAAAATATTTATAGGCTGTTTGGTTTTCCTGGTGTTAATTCATTTGTAGGAACATCTACTGTATAAAAGATGTTATACTAAACTGAATTGTGGGTTAACATTATAAGGTCACTCCAAGAGGGCCAATTTATTAACTATAAATTCATATTACAAAAACTGCCTGAGAATTTTTTTAAGCAGAATACTACTTAACATCAATATCTGCATGTACCCACTGATTAGCATGCAGAAAAGTGAATATCAATTAATAAAACAATATACCAACAAACATGCAGCATAGAAAAACCATATTAAGAAAGCAAAGGGCAAGATACTTTGGGCTCTGGCTCTAAAGGGGACTTCTGCTTCAGTCTCACCCAGCACTTCTTTTCTTTCCTTATTTTTTCTTTAAATTAAGGTCTTCAAATACATACTTGTACCAAATAAAGAGGAAGGGTGAGAGGGCAAAAATTCCAATAATCCTGAATCCTTTACCTTAAGCCATAAGCATAAATAGTGCATCTAAACCAAGCAGGTTCCTGATCAATCGTGTTAATTGGGATTTTTTGTTTGCCACACACCTGGATGCTATTTAAATGCAATTCATTGATAAGGACTTTATGCCATTTTCTTCCCAGCTTCCTTTTTCTCCCTCATCAATCATTAATGCAGTCAATGGAAACTTGATAGCTGATCCAATAAGGAAGACAATAAAGGACAGGTAACAAGTAACTGGTCTGAAGTTTGGACTTCTGCCTCTAACTGCTTCGTCTTACCTCTGGTCATTTCTGCTTTAAAATGTGTTCCCTTAAGGGTTTTCTTCCAAAATGAAGCTTTGCTTTAAACATCTCTTTTGTGCACGCTCCACAGGATGGCTGGACCATTTCCAATGTTGCCTACGCCTGTAGACTCTATTATATTTTCTTTTTAACAATTTCTGTCCCAAAGATGCTATGGAGGTAGCTGACACATAAAAACCTTCAGTAAGGTGTAGTTTAAGGAGAGTAGCCATGGGCAGAGCTTTGATTCTTTATCTCCTAACAACAGACAAATGGCCCGCAGAAAGTCACAACCAACCTGCAAATCGGGCGGAACAAAAACATCAGATTCAAAGGCTGCTTGCACTTTAGAAATGAGTCTTTTCCTCTCTGTTTTTCTTTCTTTTTCAGTTCCAAGTCTGTGCTCTACCTGCTTTGGCTACTACTGGGATTACTTAACTATCACATTTCCTACAAAATGTGTTCCTTGGTTTCAAAACCAGAAGGCACTGAAAGACGATTCCTCTGTGCCATCTCACCCAACTCTGGGATTTAGCTGTGCTTGGTCGAATTAGAGGTTTGAACTTTGTGGGTTTCACGTTTAAGCCCTGTAATTTTCTCCCTTTAAGAGTTCCAAATGATTCTTTTATAATTTTAAGATACGACCCTTTCTGTTTCTGGGAGTCAAGTGCAAAAGTAGAGAGGATGAGAAAGGATATGGAGACATATCACAGATGCATTTTTAACAACTTTATTGAAATATAATTAAAGCACCATACAATTTGCCCATTTAGAGAGTACAATTCAATGACTTTTAGCATATTCACAGGGTTGGGTATCCATTACCACAATCAATTTTGGAACATTTTCATTACCCCCAACAATCCTATACCCCTTAGCTATCACCGCCCAAACCCCCCCTACCACTCCTCCCATCAGCCCTGGGTAACTACCAATCTACTTTCTGTCTCTATAGATTTACCTAGTCTTACATTTCTTATGGATAGGATCCTACATTATGTGATCCTTTGTGACAGGCTTTTATCACTTAGCATAATGTTTTCAAGATTCATACATGTAGCATGTATCAGTGCTTCATTCCTTTTTATTGTCAAATATTCCATTGTATGAATATACCAGATTTTATTTATCCATTTATCAGCTGATGGACATTTGGGTTATTTCCACCTTTTGGCTATCATGAATAATGCTGCAATGAACATTGGTGTACAAGATTTGTGGGGATATATGTTTTTATTTCTCTTGGGTACATAACTAGGAGTGGAATTGCTAGATCTAATGGTAATTCTATGGGTAACTTTTGAGGAACTTCCAGGCGGTTTTCCACAGCAGCTGCACCATTTTACATTCTTAGCAGCAATACGTGCAGGTTCCAATTTCTCCACATCCTTCTCAACACTCAATATTATGTATTTTTGATTACAGCCATCTTAGTGAGTGTGAAGTGGTATCTTATTGTAATTTTTATTTACATTTCCCTGATGGCTAATAATATAGAGCATCTTTTTGTGTGCTTACCAGCCATTTGTATAACTTCTTGGGAGCAATATTTATTCAGATCGTTCGCTCATTTTTTAATTGGGTTGTCTTTTTATTATTGAGCTATAATAGTTCTTCATATATTTTATATACACGTACCTTATCAGATATATGATTTGCAAAAATTTTCTCCCATTCTGTGGTTGTCTTTTCACTTTCTTAATGGTGTCCTTTGCAGCACAAAGTTTTTAATTTTAATGATGTCACAGATGCATTCTTGCCCCCAGGCTCTCAGTGAATATAAAGCAACACAAGGCCAGAAATTCACACTCATATGATTTTTGTGTATCCACTTCTTTACTAAGAATCATAGTAATGAATGTAAAAGAATAGTTAGGAAGAACCCCATAGTGATCTTTCAACAAAACTTTGTATCAAGATATTTCATATCTCAGGAGCATAGATTTTCTCCCCCTAAAACTTATGTCTGAAGTCTGCCAATTACTGGACTCTACAGAAAATGAGGCAAATCGAAGATTTCTGATGCAGGCCACAGATGGATCTTGATCCAAATAAGCCCTGATTGCTCTAACTACCTCCATCCAAAATTATGGGTTTCATTTAGTCTGAACCCTTTCAAGATGAGAGATGCCATCTGAAAAATTCAACCATTGATTCAAAAAAGTGTGTTTCACATTTATTCATTTTGTAAGGTCAACTCATGTAATTGTCTTTAACTTAAGTCAGTTAAATTAGTTGTAAAGATACCAAACAAATAATACAGATTCTCAAAAGCCTAGTTACTAATTTGAGTTGTTTCAGTTAGAGCACTTTGTCAACAAAGGAGAAAGGAGACTGAAATGGATTTAATGAGTCTAGGGTATGTGGTGAGCCAGGAATGGGTCATTATATTCCAAAGTTGTCTCTCTGTAAACAGATCAATTCTCACAGCACTTGTTTTGTTAGAGGGAATAGTAGTGAAGCCTAGTAGGGCTATTACCATTTGTTCTACTGCATAAGCACAATATATCTTTTTGTTTTCTCCCTGTCACAGTGGCCTTCATTATGTAAGAGCCATACCTAAAAGTGACCACTCAGAGCCTCAATGGATGAATTAAAACTGCTGGGGTGACAAGGATTACTATATCCTCTCTATGCAGGTAGAAACAGACAATTCAATGCTGTTGTTAGATTAAAAAAAAAAAAAAAATCCAGCCATTTCTTCTGCCAATGACAAAGATTTCTGAGAACCTATATCTAACATTACCAGGAAAATGCCTTGCATTAGATTGGGGTTTTATTTTCCACATCTTTTTTAAACAAAAATGTCCTCTCCCTCCCAACAAGGAAAGTAAATGGGAACAGACAAGTCAAAGCTACAAGCTCAATTCTGTAATTCTATCCTCATCTCCCTAAATAGAGCCCATGGGGAACTTTGGGAGGAAAAGAGGAACTTTCGCTAGAGTTATGAATATGGCATTGAGGAATATGTTTTACTTTTCCAACAAAAACTTTAGAATCTGTGGAAAACTATGTTTTAACTTCTTGACCATGTTCACAGGAAAGTATCAGGGTTGTTGGCAGACCAAAAGTTGCTACATTATAGTAATAACACATTGGATTCATAAAACCCTGCCAAACTCCAAGTGCATTTGAGAATATTATCTTGTCCAGGCTCCGAAGACCACAAGAGGTCAACAGGAAGGAATGATTCTGTCTCTTGTAAAAACTCAGAAGCTGAAACACAGATTACCTCAACCACACAAGTAATTGGTGGCTCTTCTGTTGCTTTATCCCTTGTTATTTCTGGACTTACTGAACTGTAGACCTTCTCCTTTCCTGCCTCTTCTCGCCTCCCACCCCCCAATCAGGGTAAACTATCCAGGGAAACAGCCTTTCTGCTCAATAGAGTGTAGTTTGATGATCCCCAAGTGAGCTTATCCTTGAGGCAGTAGGTCATTTGCAACTATTTCAACTATTTGGTAGAAACTAGGTCACCTTGCTCAGGGTCCAAACAAACTCACCAAGCCCCTAAGGTTGCTGCTTAGTTGCTAGAGTTCTATCAGCTAAAGTCCCCAAAGATCTGAAGTTAGCATCCCCACTACCACCACAACTGCCTTCTATTGTCCTGCTCAGAAATGGCATCTGTTCCAAAATCACATCTCTCTTCCTCCTCTTTCTGGATCATATCAATATGATCCAGAAAGAGGAGGAAGAGAGGTGCCCTGGCACCTTCCAGGAAGCAAATCCCAGCATACACATGACCATCCTTGGTCCTTCATGTTCAGTGAAGCTTCCAGGGACACTGGTCCACTTGCCCAGGGCCCAATCCTACTAACACCACCAGTGAAGCTGTGCAATGAAAGGAACAAGAGCTTAGGAGTCATGCAAGCCCAGGTTGGAGTCCTGGCTCTAGCAGGACCATCTATTTAATCTTGAACAAATTAAATAGCCTCTATGGGTCTAGGTGTCCTAATATGAAAAATAGCAATGCCACTTTCACGTTATGAGGAAGATTATCAGAGATAATGGATGTAAAGCACTGAGCACAGAGCCTGATGCTGAGGATCACCCAGTAAATTGTTGCAATAATGATGATAAATGTTATAGACTTTGTCTTCCAGAAAAGATTTTGAAGTCCTAACACCTGGTACCTGTAAACGTGACCTTGTTTGGAAATAGTCTTTGAAAATATTATCAGTTAACATAAAGTCATACTGGAGTAGAGTGAGTCTTAAGCCAATCTGAGTGATGTACTTATGAAAAAGAGACAGAGAGACACACAGTTGGAAGACGGCCATGTAAGGAAGGAGTTATATTGCAGCTGTAAGCCAAGGAATGTCTGAGGCTACCATAAGCTAGGAGAACAAGAAAGGATCTTCCCCTAGAGACTTCGTAGAGAGCATGACCCTGCTGACACCCTGAATTTAGAACTTCTTGCCTTCAGAACAGTAACAATAGATTTCTGTCATTTTAAGCCATTCACTTTGTGGTACTTTGTAACAGTAGCCCTAGGAAACTAATACAATTAGTGATCAGTCATTGGTCTCCAAGGCCATGAGAATACATGAAACTACGTGTTCCATAGACCTATCTATGGCTGTTAAGCACCCTAGAAATCTCTATCTCAGGAAACCACCCAAGGTTAGATTCCGGTCATTTAAACCACCAAGGTCCCTATCTGGCAGCAGCATATCCTGACTACAAGAACTTTCTGTTAAGTGGCATCTAAAACTCTTAAAAGTTGAATGAGTAAACCAAAGCACATAGTTCTTTTTATTCCAAGAAGCATTTATTGGACACCTACTGGGTACAAGTCACCCTGCTCACTGTTTCTGGTAAAACCAGGATGGATAAGTGCGTTTGTTTCCTCAAGGAAATTCAATCTGCTGAGGGAGATTCACACACAGTTACAAGTAGCAATGGCAGACAATGCAATCCAAGATAGCACATTCACAGAGCACCTACAGAAAGTACAGAACCACTCCCAAAGGCCTTCCGAGGGCTTCTGACACTTTCTTCAAGGACCAGCAAATGGTGAATGTGCCCAGAAGTAAAGCACAACAAAAAGAGGTGCAAGCTACCTTATCCCTAAACCCCAGTCCATCCCTCCTGGACTTTCTGCTCTCCAAGTACAAATGGGATGTAGAACAGCTGCCAAATGTTTATGTTCTAACCTACATGCACTTCTATTGTTTATCTAGGCTAAGAAGGGCCCTGAGACAGACAAGGCTGACTGTTCTCTCTTTTAAGCCTACCCTTTTCTGGGTGTCTGGGAGTCCCCTCATCCAGGGCCCTGCAGCCATTTGCAAGCATGGCCAAGATGCCTGCTCCTAACAAAAGAGGAGATTGCACATTTTTTGCAAGTTCCAAGTATGTTATAAGGTAACAAAGTAAAAGCTGAGAGTGACAAGGTCATCCAAGGGCACGGACAGGAACTGTGGGGCATATGGGCCCACATGAACATCTCAGTCAGGCAATGAGCAAATCTTGACTGATGGTGTCCCGTGGAGCCTCAGCTCCTTCATATCAGCCTGCAAGGGAGTTGGCTCTTCTTTCTCAGCTCCTGGTGAGGCTGCAAATGCCAGCCCCAATCTGGACAGGAGACACGCCTCAGTTAGCACCCAGGATAGAAGAGGCAGTGAGCAGCTCCTCTCAGGCCTGCTGAGGTACTCACAGAGGGGGCCCAAGTTTAGACAGCAGCATCTGGTACCCTCTCATTATTCACTCCTAGCTCAACAGGCTCAGGACTCGCATCTACCAGCCTGGAAACTCCAATCACACAGCTGGTGGCCCTGTCAAGAAATGGAAGCGTCCTCACTGGTTTCCCCTTCCAGCCCAGCATTCCCCAGCCACGCCCCTCCCCCACACAACCCCTTCTATACAATGTAGTCAAAGAGATCCTTCTGATCATAGTCAAAGCACTGATTGCTCCACTCCCCTGCTTCAAAAACTCCAGTTTCTCCACAATAAGATGCAAACTCCCTGGTTCAAAATATAATGCACTTCATGACTGGCCCTTATTCACTTTCCTGCTGTCTTCTGAATGTTTCCTTTTCCTCTGTGGTTCCCATACTGAATGTTCTCTAGTCCACGAGCACATCATTCATATTCTCTCTTTTTCTCTCTCCTCTGGATAGAACCCACTCTGCAGCTCTAACCCCTCATCCTCTTGCTCAGCAGAACTCTTTCAGGGCTCAATTTAAATGTCATTTCCTTCTGGAAGCTATCTTTTCTGCCACTATCCTAAAGACCGAGTGAGATACCCCTCCTTTAAGTCGCCAAAGCAAGCTATATTTCCCATGGATTATCATACATTACATTGTATTATATTTGTTATTGATTTATCTGTCTCCTCACCCCCGACTGTCCACATACAAACTACTCATTAAGCTCCTTGAGAACAACACTCTGCTTTTGACCATTATAGGCATATCCCCTAACCTAGCATAATGCTTGACACATAAAGAAGTGGTCTATAAATATCTATTGAATGTGTGAATGACAGCAAAGTGAATCAGCATTGACATGAGTAAAGTACCTTTCTATAGTTAAGGTAAACCTTGGATCAAGAAAGGATCTAACAGAGCATCCAATTCAACCCTCTTTCCTTTACAGATAAAGCAAATGGAGCCCCGAGAAGTTAGTGATTGCCTACTTGACGATTAGAATCCCAGACTGAGTGGAACCCAGCTCCCTAAATTCCCCAGCAAGAGTTCTTACATTCACTAAAAAAAATCAAGAAGCCACCATGAATGGGATAATTTCTTCTTTTGAGATTCAAGAGAAAAAAAAATTGCCATCAAGCCAATTCCAACTCATAGCAACCATACAGGACAGAGTAGAACTGCCCCATAGGGCTTCCAATGAGTGGCTGGTGGATTCTGACTGTCGAGCTTTTGGTTAGCAGCCAGCCTCTTTAACCACTGTGCCACAGGATCCTTAAAACTATATCCTTAAATGAGGCTAAAATTAAGTAGCACAGTGGTAGTGTTCTCTCCAGAGGAAACCCATCTTTAACCCATCCATTCTGCTGGATATATCATATTATGTAGGCATCCACTCTAAAGATTTCACACTGTTCTTTCAAGTTCTTGTTGTTTCATGTTGATAGGATGGACACGAAAAACCAGACTATTATGCTATCATAAACCCCCCAAAAAACCAAACCCGTTGCTGTCGGGTCGATTCCAACTCATAGCAACCCTATAGGACAGAAAAGAACTGTTCCACAGGGTTTCCAAGGAGCAGCTGGTGGATTCAGACTGCCAACTTTTTGGTTAGCAGTGGAGCTCTTAACCACTGTGCCACCAGGGCTCCAGTAGGTAATTAAGGATCTCCCAAACACAGTCATCATCTAGTAGATAGGCAAACAGCCCTACATTAAAGCAGACTGTGCCACCAGGGCTCCATGCCCTCATAGTACCTCAAAATCTTGGGCTCTAAATTCTTCCCCTCTAAATTCTTCCCCTCTAAATTCTATTGCTGATTTACTGAGTAATTTGTGACAAGTTGGTATGTGAAAATATTATTATCTGTAGAGCAATAACTAACAAATTCACAATACCACATTTGCTTCCTGTGAAGGTTTATGTTAACCGTACAGGTATTCCCCACTTTCTAAAAGTTCGCTTTACGCCACTTGGCTTTTACAAAAGACCTACATTAGTACCTGTTTTCCATAACCGAAAGAAGAGGATTTTCGCTTTTATGAAAAAAGGCAAAAAGCGGAAATACCATTCAGCGTTTTGTTTTTTAGCCAGTCATTAAAGAGGCAGTGCTCACCTCAAGCAGTGAGGGGGCAACACCAACCAAACTCCTTCCCCAGGAACTACAGTCAGCATCTCAGCTTTTACCGTATGTTAGTGCTATTTTAGGTCTTACGTGTTATTTGGTATGATTTGGTAGGTTATTTTTGGGGTAGGGGAACACTAAAAAAATTTTCCCATATAAATTAATGATAATTGCTTCTTCTCTTTATGACATTTCAGTATATGAAGGATTTCATAGGAATGTTCTACTTTTGGATAGCAGGGGAAATCTGTGTATTATAATCCAAACAGTTTCAGATTGGGGATATTGTGTGGATTGAGTTTTACAAATATTCTATCTGGAAGCTGAACCTAACTCCTAGATTTTTTCCATGCTGTAGTGACATGAGAGGAGAGGGAGGTTGTTGCCCGGTACCGGGCAGAGGATGAACAATCAGAAGCCCTGATTGTTAAGCACCAGCTGGTTAACAAGGACTCCCCTAAGAATGAGTGATATTATCTTGTCCTTTGGATAAGTCATGATATGAGCTCTTAATAAAGTTACCAAGGATCCCACTGAGCCCAGCACCTAGCTCCTGGTATTGACAAAAATGATAGTCAAAATGTATAATCAATTTTTAAAAATACAAAAGTTCTCCTCTTCAAAACAATCTCTGAGACTTTTCCTGTGTTTTAAAAGAACCTGATTTCCACTACCTGGTAGAGACTCTCTTGGCTCCATGGTGAGGGGCAGCAACACAGTCTGTTACTCTGGGCCCAGTTCCAGGCAAGCAAAAGTCCTTGCCTTTCATCATTTAATCACCCATAGTTGCTCAAAAGACAGCTTCCCCTAGGCGAGAACAATACTGGAAACTCTTAGGCATGTCCTGATTCTCAGCGTAGGAAGAAACAGAGCAACTTTGCCTCCAGAAATATCCTGAAAACACCAGATGTTTGAACGGGTAATATCATATTCAAGGAACACTCTATTTAGAGAAATAATCTGCAGCCAACTCATCAGTGAAATTAATGTGTTTTATGGAGAAAACAATAGAAATATTGCTCTTCGGGAAAAAAATCATAAATAAAGCTAATTGGCTTGATATGAGGCTGAGAAACATAACCAATTGTTGTACTTTTTTGTTCTTTATTTGTTAACTATTCCACATTTCTTTCATAGAGTAGACAAATTTATTTTGCAAAATCATTTTTAAACTAGGGGAATAGCATACTTTTAAAACCTAAAATAGGATCCAATTACAGATGATGCAGTTCTCAACTGACCAAAAATATCCTCTAGTAAATCCTACTTACCACTTCACTTGATCACATTCTGCTGGGGCTGCCCCCAAAGAGACACTGGCCTCGCTCCCTGGCCTTTTCCAAGTCTATTTCTGCCTTGAGGCAGCTCCCCGTATTGTCCTTCCTCCATAGCCTTGGTTGGACAAAAGCCACACTAGCCATCCAGTCTTTTGAACATGGCCTTCTCTAGGGTCACCTTTAGTGTATCCAAGCAAACATGCCTGCCCTTTGAAATGTTCTTTAAAAAAAAAACCAGGATGAGGTGTCCTCAGAGTACTGATACATTTTCACTTAAAACATTGCAGATGTCACCTTTCCTTAAGGGAATTTTTCTCTCACAACAGAAAACAGAAGTTTCAATAATTCTAACTCTCAGCTCTCTGTTCTGATTATTTTGATGTGGAGGAGGATTTTGAGAAATTACCAGCATGAGACTTTTGAAGGCTATGTTGTTTGTTTACATGTTGGTCTCCTCTGTGACAGGGACAGCGTCCTGCTCATCTCTGTACACTAAGTCTGTGACACAATTCCAGGTTCTTTATAGGTGCTCAACAAATATCTGTTGAATGCTGAATAAATGACCATTCATAATAGAAACAGGATCCTTACAACAATATTTGGATAATGGAGTTCCTTATTTACCCCGAGACTCCCACTCAAAGGAGAAGTTGCTTTTACAATAGCCTGACTTCTGTGTGAGTAGCTCCATTGGCAAGAAGTTACTTCACTACTTAGAGCCCTTGCTCTGGACAATTCAATTGTTAAAAATGAATTGTGAGCCCATTACACAATGGATAGCACATTGAACTTCTAATTCAAAAGTTGCCAGGTTCGAGTTCCAGCAGACTCACAAAAAAAATAAAATAGATTGTAGTCTCCCTGAAATTTCCATTTAATTTGGCACAAATTAGGTTTGGAATCTACATCTTAAAATCATCTTGGAAGCGCTGCTTGGCTTTTGACTTTATCAGTAGAACACAATCTTGCTTTACTAATCCTAAGAACTTAGACCTGGTAATAGGACATTGGGGTGAATAACTAAGTGATAAGCTGATCTTCATGTATGCCTTCCATCCTGGGAGGAACAAAATGAAACTGATGAAAATCGTTCCATTTCTAAGGCAAGAAAGCTACCTATGTTGCAAGGGCCACAACTGAGGCCCTTCATTCTGAATCCTAATGTGGCTAATGTCTTACAAAGTTACTTAGTAAAAACGTTTGGTCATTCATTCATTCTCAAACATCTTTTGAATGCCTACCAGATGCCAGAGATTGTGGTAGTTACTAGAGATAAAGAAAATTAAGACAGTCAAGGCTTTCAAGAAACTCACCTTCTAATTTTAAAGAAGTAAACTAGTAAATAATACTATGTGACAAATGCTTTAATTTCCATAAGCATAGAGTTCTATAGAACTTAAACCAGAGAAATCCTTAACTCAGCAAGAATCTAGGAAGACTTCCCAAAATGGAAATGCTTGACTTGATTCTCTGGATGACAGAGTAAAACTTAGCCAATCAAACGACAGGAAGGACATTTGATGCAAAAGGATCAGTCTGTACAATAGCATGGAGGATACAGGCACTAAAAATATTCAGGCTTAAAGGTGGCTTGATGTGTTTGGAATATGAATTGAAATGGGGGATTTACAAGGAGGTGAAGCTGGGTGCATATGCTGGAGCCTGATCATGAAAGAGCTAACATGCCTAGATAGGGAGTTCACCTTTTATCCTTTAGAATAGAGAGTCATTGAGAACTTTTAAAAGAGAAGTAACAATACGATATTTTCATTTTGGAAAGATCACTCCAGTGGTAAAAAAGTGGATTGGAGGGTGCAAGAGAGAAAGAAGGAAATGGTTGGGATAATCTGTGATAGAATGAAGGGAGCAGCAGTGGACATAAATGGAAAGGGACTAATGTGAGACACTAAGGAAGTAGAATCAATAGGACACAGTAGCTCTTTGGACATGGGTCAAGCAGAGAGAAGAGGCCAGGATGATTGATTACAAGGTTTCCAGTTCCTGCTACAAGATGGAGAGAGACACACTCCCTAAGTTGCTTTTTTCAAGTGTAGTCTGTGGACCACAAACACCAGAATCACTAGAGATATTTATAAACAACGTTGATTTTGGCCCCATCCCAGACTTAATGAGTAAGAATTTGTGCCTGCTAAAGTTTGAAACCCACTGAACTAAAGTAAGAAATGCAGTAATAGGAGCAGGTGGGATAGTAAGGAAGGTAACGAGCTTGATTTAAAGCCTGTTGTTTTTGAGAAGCCAATGAAATATCCAAAGGGATGGGTTTGATGAGCAGTGGGTAACACAGAACTCCAGCTCATGGAAAACATAATGTCTGAAGTTGTTTTTTTTAAAGAATCAATAGCTTCTAGGTAGTAGCTAAAAATACAGGTGATTTTTTAACAACAACATCCTGAGAGGGCATAGAGAAGAGGAGCAAGAAGAAAAGAAGGCCTGGGCTTAACCCTAAGAACACTGACATATAGATATGGTCAGAGGAAAAGTAGCCCACATGGATACATGGCAGGTAATAGCACAAAGAGTATTAAGTTCAGCCTGGGCTTTCAGAACCAGCAGAGAAGGGACCTAAGGCAAGTAGAGCATCTTTGGATGTAAGACATAGCACAAGCATGGCTTTTCTCCTGATTCCAATCCATTATCTCTAGAGAGATGAAGGGGAGCATGTCAGCTGACCACAGCTTAAATCTATAGTGCGAGGTTTCTTAAGCCTTAAACCATGAGTTGTTCAGGTTGTTTTCTACCTATTTACTCCTCAAAACAAGACTTTGGGCACTACAAAGAAATGCACAGCAGCCAATGGTACAGATGCACACACACAAACTTTACTGACAGCTCTTAGATCCTCAACTTAGTCCAGAAACATGGGGAGAAAGAAGGGAAAAGGCAAGGGGATATAACTGTTTCTCATGTATTCTCTGTGACAGCAAAAGGTTAGAGCAGTTGCTGGACTCTGGGCCCCAAAAGACATAGGCCAACCTCCATCTGGATTAAGAGAGAATGGCAACAAGAAATTCTTCTTCAGAGACAGGCATCATCAGAATCTAGTCCTTCGTAGCTATTTGAGGTGACTTCTCTGCTTCAGGCTGGGCAATGTGACAGTTTGCCCTCAGTGACAAAAATAGAGAGGATACACTTTCTTACCTTCGTATGTATTCAATTTAAATACTTCAAATATTTAAACTAACTCAATCTATGCAGATTTCAAACAGAAAACCTAGCACTGGTGGAGTTATTAGATCATACAAAACATTTTTTCTCATAATCAATGAAACTCTTTATATTTGAAAATTCATACAACTCCCATAACACACAATCCAACTATCACTTCAAAACAATTTATTTACAGCTATCAGAACTACTAATGACCTTCCTAAACCATTATGAGTGGAAGCACTTTTAAGGTTCCTATTTGGACAAACAAGTCCTCAAAGAATTTTTCCAGTATTTCCTTTGGAGAATAGGAGATAGCTGACTGGCACTGCTAGACATAGACTATAGAAAGATAATGGTTACAGCATGTCCAATATTTTCATCAAGGGTCAGAAAGACAGAAGGCTAAGGTATATTGACAATTCTGATCCCAATCTACTTAAACTGCTGTTTATTAAGCAGTTTATTTAAGTCTCTCAGCATTACCTCTCTGTGCCTCAGTTTCTTCATCTATAAAAAAGGAATAATAATTCTACCTACCATATATGGTTGTTGTGAGGGTTCATCAAGGTTATATGTTTGTTGTTAGGTTGTTTGATGCTGTCAAGTTGGTTCTGGCTCATACTGACTCTATGTACAACAGAACAAAACACTGCCCGGTCCTGCACCATCCTCATAATAGTTGCTATGCTTGAGCCCATTGTTGCACCTACTGTGTCAGTCCATCTCGTTGAGGGTCTTCCTCTTTTTTGCTGACCATCTACTTTACCAAGCATAATGTCCTATTTTATATATGATGTCTACTTATTTACAGTAAGTGCTGTGTAAGCGTTTGCTGTTATTATTTTTATTGTTGGAATCAATAAAGCACCGTTTTGATCTGCAAATCATATGGGTTTAAAAAATTACTTTAAGAAAAAAAATTCTCAACATAAATAAAACTTTCTCTTTTTTTTATTTTTAAAGACCCTTAGACACATGCTTCTAAAGTCTAATTACAGTCTGATTAATGGGGCTGATACAATTTGCCTCTTTAGCAATACCTGAACTTTAGCCTAAATAGATGCCATAGAATTCCACTGAATGGGGCAGCTTGTTGCAGAGAAAAACAAGGGCTTTGGCATAAATATGAATCCTGGTTCCCTCATTTTCCAGCATTAAAAAATTGAGAAACGTTCTTAGCTCTAAGCTTCATTTCCTAAATTACAGAGATGAGGCCATATTATTACCATTGAAGGATTTTTATAAGGATTAAAAATGAGATAATATAATAGGTCTCAGTTAATGTATTTCCCTTTCCCTCTCAGTAGAAATACCAAAATTTGTCACAAAATTTATCACTGATGAAACATTTTTCTAAGGTCAAGAGATAAGGTTTAGCAATGGATAACTACAGAACTCTATCACATATCAATAAAACTACTATTTTTTATCCTGCATTTAAATCATGAAAGTTCAAGCAATGCTCTGTCACATTATCATCCGAGTAGAAAAAAATTACTAAACAGAGCTCATTCAAGACTGAGTATAGAATTGAAGCTTAGAGCTTGTGCCAGGGATCACCAACTCAAATATCTACAGGGACTGTCCACATAATAGAAATAAGAGAAGCAGGTTGGATATTACAATAGGGAGAGGTGAGGACTGTGGCAAACTGGAGAGTTTATGCTCTCTCTGAAGGAAGCAGCAGCAATGACTTTGTTTACCCCAATTGTCCCCGTGCAAGAATGCAGGCCCAGTACTGCAAGATGTTTTAATTTTGAAGAGAAGCCACAAATCACATTTGTATGTGAAATTCTGTGAATTCTAAATATTAGCATCAAATTTCATTAAAAACAAACACTCTAGGCCAAATAAAATTTTTTTGTGCCAAATTCAGCCTATGGGCCATCAGGGTACAACTTTTGATTCATAAATCATCATTATGACCACCATATGGCCTACCCTGGAAGAAACTCGAAAGTGGTCACTGATGCAAACCATTTTTTTCTTACCACCCATAACTGATTTGGGTCTCTTTCATTTTGTATTCAACCAAGACAAACAAGATAATGTTAAAGAGGACCGTGAAAAGAAATTTCAAAGAAGTAAACGTGCCTGAACTATCCCCAGAGAGAAATTTTACCCAAGATCTATTCAAATGCTGTATTTGACAAGTCCTGGGCCCACTGGTATTGGAAGGTCTGTCTTCTGAAGCAGGGGTAAAGGACAAAATAGGCAAGTCTGTCTCCATTCAGAAGCCCCCTCCCCTATCACCGCCAGCTGACCTTGACAAGAGGGTAGTGGAAAGTGACTGGCCCTCAAGCCCACTGACAGTTGGAAGCACAGGTGCAGCCCATAGCTGTGGCAGGATTCGTCCAGGAGCTCCTCTGACAAGCCCAAGCCTGAAGGGCAGACTCCCCTGACAGTCTGAGCAGGAGGCTGATCCGTCACTGTCTGGCTGGCATGGCTGAAGCGGCTGTCTGTGACAAGTGCTGACACTGGATGCCTGAATAGGGGCTCAGTCAAGTGGGCATTTGTTACAGAAAACTCCCCCAACTCATATTTCACAGGATAAACAGAGGCGGTGAGGCGGGGACGAATGTGGCTCATCTCCAGAATATTAGCAATGGTAGTTATCAAACAGGGACAGCTGGGCCAAAGCTAGAGACGCCTTCTCCTGAGACAACAAATGTTCAGTGCCTCTGGGGGTGGGGATAGGGCCAGCCAGGCCTCCACTCCATCCCCCCCATACCTCAATGCATGGTGCTCTGTCACCCCCGTGAGCCTTCCGAAGGAATGAGCCCTGGAGGCTATGTCAAACTGGGAGTTAGGTATAAGCTTTGAGGTGATTAGAATCTGGAGTTTCGTTCATTTCAGACTCAGGCCCTTGGCCTTTTGTATCAACAGCCTTTGCTTAGTTAAAGCAAAGCAAGTCCTTTGGGACTTCTCATCTTCTGAAGAAAAAGATTTTCTTTTTCTTTCATCAGTGCTGCTCTACGATGCCCTCTAGGATGTTCGACGGTGTACTCCATCAGTCTGATTCAATAGACAAATGAAAGAGGCAGAGTAGACATCATCAAATTTACTTTTATCTCAAGAGTTTCACAAGGAGATGAGTTGTTTTCCCCACTCTTTTTTATTATGTTGACATGGCAATCAAGGGCAGTATATTTCCAAGCGTTTCAACTTTTAACTAAGATGCCCCCACAACCCTGCTCCAAAGCCCACCCTGCATTGTTAGTAACATACCTCCTCTGAGAAACTTGAGAACCAAGTTTAACATAAAATATGAATTTTTTCTTAACCATGACTTTTTGAATTCAAATGCCAAATGGTTTTGACATGACAAACAGATCCATATACAATTACAAATTTGGCAAGATGAAGAATGAGATAATTACAATACTCACAAGTATCCAGGTCACCACAATGGTGACAGTAATAATATTAAGAATAATCACTAACATTTATTGGACATTTAGTATATAATAAGTCTTCTAAGCATTTACATGGAAATTACTGAACCCTCATAGTAAGCAATGAAATAGGAATATTATTATCCCAATATTGTTGTTGTTGTTAGGTGCTGTCAAGTCTGTGTCAATTCATTGTGACCCCATGTACAACAGAAGGAAACACTGCCAGGTCCTGCGCCATCCTCACAATTTTTGCTATGTTTGAGATCATTGTTGCAGCCACTGTGTCAATCCATCTCGTTGAGGGTCTTCCTCCCAATATTACCGGAGAGGAAACAAAGGCCCGGGGGCATAATTAAATTGCCCAACTCACATAGCTTAGATGAGGAAGAACTAGAATTACAGATGAAGAATACCTTATACATAGTTGTGGGGTAGAGGGTGAAATAACTGAATTTAAAGTCAGAACACCTTGGTTTACTCTTAATATGTAAAGAAACCTACCAATTAATGAGAAAAAAAATGACTACTCCAACAGAAAAACAAGCAAAAAAATAGAAAATTCACGTTAAATTTTGACAAGTGAGACAAAAAATACATGTAAAATCTCACTAGTACTCAAATAATTGAAAATTAGAATGACATGACGTGCTATCTTTTGCCTATTAAATTGACAAATATGTCTTAAAATTATAATATCTTGTGTGGGTAGAAGTGCACTATCAGCCACTATTTTAAAAAGTGTTGATTTATACAAGATTTCTGTTGTATAATTTATGTCAAAATCCTAAAAGTGGTTTATATTCTCTGTGGGAGTTTTAAAACATGGCTGTAAATTCTTTGATGCTCCATCCATTGAGAGGTGGGGGCCTATACCCTCTCCCTTTTGAATCTGTGGGAGATGATGACTTTTCCACGAATACAGTAGGGCAGAAGTGGCATCATATGACTTCCAAGGCTAGGTCATAAAAGCTCATGCACCTTTGCCTTGTCCTATCAGAGCACTCACTCTTGGAGCCCTGAAATGCCCCATAAAAAGTTCAACTACACTGAGATCACCAGGCTGGAGAGACCAGATATAGCAGCAGCAGTCAACAATCCTGGCTGAACCCAACCTTTGAATCATCCCAATTGAAGTCCCAGATATCATGGAGCAGAGAAGAACAATTGCTGCTGTCTCCTTTTTTAATTCCTAACCCACGGCATCCATAAGCATAATTCAGTGGTGGTTGTTTTATGCCACTAAGTTTTGTGTTGGTTTGTTACACAGTAAGAGATATCTGGAATAATGTTTTATGCAGTAATTATTTTTCTAAAAATCTATTCCAAGTGAATAATTAGAGAAATGCACAAAGAATTATGTATGAAGATGTTTATGGCATCACTGTTTAAAAATAGGAGAAAATAGGAAGTATAAATTTGACCAGTAAGAGCTTTCTTCATCTACATGATAAAATGCAGCAATTTAAAATCAGATTTTGGAAAATAATTTAATACTACGTAAAGATCTCACAACATATTATTTAAAGGAGAGCTTTAAAATAAGATAAAAAGCAGAAGTTCACTTTTGTAGGAAAATTAGACATACATGTGCATTACAAGTGGATGAAAAGGAGGTGGAGCCAACATGGTGCTATAAACAGAAGCATCACGTCGTCCCTCCACAGCAAAGACTCGAAAAACAAAAACAGAGACAAACATCAATCCTGGAACCCTAAGTGTCAAATGAAGAGATAAAGACGTCAACAAAGCACCAAATTGAATAAGAAACTGACAGAGAACAGAGAGGGAGGAGAGTTATGAGCACAGGTCCCCTATTAGCTAAGGCAGCATGAATCTACCATCTTGGACTCCTATTGGAGATCAATGGATAGGGAGTACAGGAAAGCAGATACACGGAGCTCCCAGAAGGAGACAGAGCATCTGGTAACCAGTGATACATGCTTTCCCACCTCCCACCCTACCTCCCCCTGCTCGGCTTCGCTGTTTCCTGGCTGGCCTATCTGCCATTTCCCACGCGTGGAGACTGTGGCATAAGAGGTGCTGATTCCTTGTCTTGCAGATTCATCCTGCCCACGCTGAAAAGAGAAATTGACAGTTCCACTATAATAGTAGGAGACTTCAACACAACACATCAGTAAAGGACAGAACATCTAGAAGAAACTCAACAAAGATATAGAAGATCTAAAGGCCACAATCAGCCAACTTGAACTCATAGACATATATAGAACACTCCATCCAACAGCTGCAAAGTATACATTCTTTTCCAATGAACATGGAACATTCTCCAGAATAGACCACATTTTAGGCCACAAAGCAACCTGAACAAAATCCAAAACATTAAGATAATACAAAGTTAACTTCTCTGATCACAACGCCATCAAAAAAGAAATTAACAACAGGAAGACCAAGGGAAAAAAAAATCAATTACATGGAAACTAAATAATACCCTGCTTAAAAACCACTGGGTAATAGAAGAAATCAAAGATGGAATCAAAAAATTCCTAGAATCAAATGAGAATGAAAACATATCATACCAAAACCTTGGGAACACAGCAAAGGCAGTGCTCAGAAGTCAATTTATATCAATAGATGCACACATCAAAAAAGAAGAAAGGAACAAAATCAAAACATTAGCTACACAACTCGAACAAACAGAAAGAGAACAGCAAAAGAAGCCTACAGCCAACTGAAGAAAGGAAATAATAAAGATCAGAGCAGAAATCAATGAAATAGAGAATAGAAAAAAAAAATCAACAAAACCAAAAACTGGTTCTTTGAAAGGATCAAAAAATCAACAAGCCACTAGCCAAACTGAAAAAAGAAAAACAGGAAAGGATGCAAATAACCCAAATAAGAAATAAAATAGGGGATGTTACAACAGACCCAACTGAAATAAAAAGGATCGTAACAGAGTATTATGAAAAACTATACTCTAACAAATTTGAAAATCTAGAGAAAATGGACAAAAATCTAGAAACGCACTACCTAACCAAACTATCACAAATTGATGTTGAAAATCTGAACAGACCCATAACAAGAGAAGAGATTGAAAAGGTAATTAAAAAAAAACTCCCAACAAAAAAAAGTCCTGGCCCAGATGGCACTGCTGGAGACTTCTACCAAACATTCAGAGAACAGATTACACCAGTACTATTCAAACTATTTCCGAACATAGACATGGAAGGGATACTTTCAAATTAATTCTATGAAGCCAGCATAACCCTGCTACCAAAACCAGGCAAACACACCACAAAAAAAGAAAATTACAGACCAATAACTCTCGTGAATATAGATGCAAAAATTCTCAACAGAATTCAGCGTCATATCAAAAAAAAAAAAAAAAATACTCTGAGACCAAGTAGTATTCCTACCAGCTATGCAAGGATGGTTAGACATTAGAAAATCAATCAACATAATCCACTACATAAATAAAATAAAAGAATTACACGATCATCTCAATCAACACAGAAAAGGCATTTGACAAAGTCCAACACCCATTCCTGATAAAAACTCTCAATAAAATAGGTATAGAAGGGAAATTCCTCAACATAATAAAGGGCATCTATACAAAACCAACAGCCAACATCATTCTCAATAGAGAAAGGCTGAAAACATTCCCCTTGAGAACAGGAACAAGACAAGGATGTCCTTTATCACCACTACTATTTAACATTGTGCTGGAAGTCCTAGCTGGAGCAATAAGACAAGGAAAAGAAAGAAAGGGCATCCAAACTGGTAATAAAGTAAAACTATCCCTATTTGCAGATGATATGATACTATATACAGAAAACCCAAAAGACTCCACGAGAAAACTACTGGAACTAACAGATTCAGCAGAGTAGCAGGATACAAGATAAACATACAAAAATCAGTTGGATTCCTATACACCAATCAAGAGAATGATGAAAAGTCAATCAGGAAAACAATACAATTTATAATAGCCCCTAAAAAAATAAAATACTTAGGAATAAACCTAACCAGGGATGTAAAAGGCCTATACAAAGAAAACTACAAAACACTACGCAAGAAACTAAAAGAGATCTACATAAATGGAAAAATATACCATGCTCATGCATAGGTAGACTCAATATTGTGAAAATGACAATTCTTCCCAAAGCAATCTACAAATACAATGCAATCCCAACTCAAATAGCAACAACATTCTTTAAAGAGAGGGAAAAAACAATCATTAACTTTACATGGAAAGGGACGAGGCCCAGGATAAGTAAAGCACTATTGAAGAAGAATAAAGTAGGAGGACTTGCACTACCTGACCTCAGAACCTACTCTGCAGCTACAGTAGTCAAAACAGCCTGGTACTGGTACAATGACAGACACACTGACCAATGGATCAGAATCGAGGACCCAGATGTAAATCCATCCACCTACGGTCACCTGATCTTTGACAAGGGCCCAAAATCCATCAAATGGCGAAAAGACGGTCTTTTTAACAAATGGTGCAGATGTATGTCCATCTGCAGAAAAATGAAACAGGACCCATATCTTACACCATATGCAGAAACTAATTCAAAATGGATCAAAGACCTAAATATAAAGCAAAAACTATAAAGATCATAGAAGAAAAAACAGAATCAACACTAGAGACCCTAATACACGGCATTAACAAGATACAAACCATAACTAACAACATACAAACTCCAGAAGATAAGCTAGATGTCTTAGTCATCTAGTGCTGCTATAACAGAAATACCACAAGTGGATGGCTTTAACAAAGAGAAATTTATTTCTTCACAGTAAAGTAGGGTAAAAGTCCAAATTCAGGGCAACAGCTCCAGGGGAAGGCTTTTTCTCTCTGTTGGCTTTCTCATCAATCTTCCCCTGGACTAGGAGCTTCTCAGCACAGGGACCCCAGGTCCAAAGGACATGCTCTGCTCCTGGCACTGCTTTCTTGGTGGTATGAGGTCCCTGTGCCTCTTTGCTCGCTTCTCTTTTATATCCCAAAGAGATTGGCCTAAGACACTATCTAATCTTGCAGATCTCATCAACACAATTGCCACTAATCCATTTTATTATATTGTAGAGATAGAATATTCAACACATATGGAAATCAGATCAGATGACAAAATGGTAGACAATCACACAATACCAGGAATCATGACCCAGCCAAGCTGACAGACATTTCTGGGGGACACAATTCAATCCATGATACTAAATAACTGGGATCTTCTAAAAATTAAACACTTATGCTCATCAAAAGACTTCACCAAAAGAGTAAAAAGAGAACCTACAGACTGGGAAAAATTTTTTGGCTATTACAAATCTGGCAAAGGTCTAAATCTCTAAAATCTACAAGAAAATTCAACACCTCTACAACAAAAAGACAAATAATACAATTAAAAAATGGGCAAAAGAAGTGAACAGACACTTCACCAAAACAGACATTCAGGCAGCTAACAAACACATGAGGAAATGCTCGTGATCACTAGCCATTACAGAAATGCAAATCAAAACCATAATGAGATACGATCTCACCCCAGAATTACTGGCACAAATCAAAAAAACACAAAATAACAAATGTTGGACAGGCTGCAGGGAGACTGGAACTCTTATGCACTGCTGTGGGAATGCAAAATGATACAACCATTCTGGAAAATGATATGGCGCTTCCTTAGAAAGCTAGGAATGGAAGTACCATATGATCCAGCAATCCCACTCCCAGGAATATATCCTAGAGAAATAAAAGCCGTCACACAAATAGACATATGCACACCCATGTTCATTGCAGCATTGTTCACAATAGCAAAAAGATGGAAACAACCTAGATGCCCATCAACAGATGAATGGATAAACAAACCATGGTATATACATACAATGGAGTACTATGCAACGACAAAGAACAATGATGAATCTGTGAAGCAAGCATCTCACAACATCTGGAGGGCATTATGCTGAGTGAAATGAGTTAATCACAAAAAGGCAAATATTGTATGAGACCACTATTATAAAAACTCATGAAAAGGTTTACACTCAAAAGGAAACAATCTTTGAATGTAACAAGGGAAAGGAGGGGTGAGAGTGGAAAAACATTAAATAGACAATAGATAAGTGGTAAATTTGGTGAAGGGTAAGACAGTACACAGCACTGGGGAAGCCAGCACAGCTTGATCAGGGTAAGGTCATGGACACTCCATGGACAAATCCAAACTCACTAAGGGACCAAATTACTCTACTGAGAGCTATGGGGACCATGGTCTCAGGGAACATCTAGCTCATTTGGCATAACATAGTTTATAAAGACAATGGTCTACATTCTACTTTGTTGAGTAGCATCTGGGGTCTTAAATGCCTGTGAGAGGCCGTCTAAGATACTCCACTGGTCTCACCTCTTCAGGAGCAAGGGAAAACGAAGAAAACTGAAGACACAGGGAAAGATTAGTCCAAAGGACTAACAGACCACAACTACCACGGCCTCCACCAGACCGAGTCCAGTACAACTAGATGGTGCCCAGCTACCACCACTGATTGCTCTGACAGGGATCACAGAGGGTCCTGGACAGAGATGGAAAAAGATGTAGAATAAAATTCTAACTCACAAGAAGACCATACTGACAGAGACTGGAGAAACCCTGAGAGTATGACCCCTGACACACTTTTAGCTCAGTAATGAAGTCACTCCTGAGGTTCACCTTTTAGCCAAAGATTAGACTGGCCCATAGGACAAAACACGACTAAAGGGGAACACTAGCCCGGGGGCAAGGACTAGAAGGCAGGAGGGGACAGGAAAGCTGGTAATAGGGAACCCAAGGTCGAGAAGGAGAGTATTGACACTCTGTGAGGTTGTTAACCAATGTCATAAAACAATATGTGTACTAACTGTTTAATGAGAAGCTAGTTTGTTCTGTAAACCTTCATCTAAAGTACAACAAAAAAATGGATGAAAATACCGTAAAATTTAAACAGTGGATGACTTATTTTCTTCTTTATGATTTTCTGTACTTCTAAAATTTCCTAAAATTAATAAAAGTAGTAAAGAGCTGATAATACATGGTACAGTGTCATTAAATCTATGTAACTTTTAAGAAATCTTATAGAAGACCTGAGTTCAAATTCCAGCAAGCTATACCTTAATGTCTTTGGAAAGACACATCACATCTCTAAACTTTAATTTTCTCATCTATAAAACTAAGACAACAACACCCACCTGAAATGATTTTTATGAAGTTAAACTACATAATAACTATGCTAGTTCCTGGTATGAACCCAATATGCCTAGCTAGTATTCAATAAATGCTTTTTGTAATTCAGTGATAAGCACTTTGTCCCACTTTTCAAAAACAACCAGAATGAGAATTTGCAATAAATATCTACAGCTCTCAAGTGAATACAGAACATTAAGGTTTGGCCTTGTGTCTCACCACTCCTCCAAAACAAGTGGGATTTGGCTCAACTGCCAATCACTTTACCACTCATTGTCACATGTTTACCTTCTGTATTCCCACTGGTGATGGGCAAGCCGCAAACTTTCCTGCTGTACCAAGGTGATTTCAAGAAAATACTTGGGGTAAAATTAATAGGCTGACCAGTAATTGATTTTGCTCTCTCTTGATGTGAAAGCCATTTTTACTATTAATTTTATCTGTTCCCACCATGACTGTCAAGAGAATCTAGATTTACAGCCTTCCAGTGAGCTGTGAAGAGCCATCTCTCCAGTCTTCCTGTTTAATTTCCTCCTCATTCCCATGTCAAAGGCACATCCTTGATAATAGCTGCCAATAACAAGTGCTGTGTCTGTTCAGAATCCCTTTGAGTCAGGCACTATTCTCAGAACCTTGACTTGCACTGTTAACTCACTCAACCTCACCACAGTAGCACAACACAGGTACTATCATCATTCCTGCTTCTCTGGTCAGAAATCTGAAATTCAGAGGGGTAAGAAACTTACCCAAAGTTACACAGCTAGAAAGCAGGGAGATGAATCTAGGTATCAAGCTCTAGGGCACATATTCTTATTTCTCATCTGGGCTGCTTTGCATAATTAATATAATTGCTTTCTTCCTTATGCAAAACTTGGCATGGGAAAAAGAGCTTCTGATCACCTTTCACATATCACCTGTCTTTTCACCAGAGTGATGCTTGACCCTACAGTCTAACCAAAGTGCTGCCCCTAAAAAAGAGAGAGAAGGGACTGCCCATGCCCAATTTCTCTTTCCAGACTCACCAGTAAGATTAAGTGAGAGGGTAGAGAAAGACCAGGAACAACAGGAACGAAAAATAAGGATTACACACATACACAGGCAACAATGAAGAGTGTTATAAATAGGAAAAGAGAATAATCATTCTCTATCCTGACTGTGGAAACCCTGGTAGCATAGTGGTTAAGAGCTACAGCTGACAAAAAGGTCAGCAGTTCAAATCCACCAGGTGCTCCTTGGAAACCCTGTGGGGCAGATCTACTCTGTCCTATATGGTCGCAATGAGTCGGAATCGACTTGATGGAAGTGGGTTTGGTTTTTGTTTTTGTTTTTTTATCCTGACGCCTCTCTATCCCAAAGGAGCCCTCGTGGTGCACTGGTTAAGCACTGGGCTGCTAACCAAAAGTATGGTGGCTCAAACCCACCAGCCCTTCCGTGGGAGAAAGATGTAGCAGTCTGCTTCCATAAAGACTTACAGCCTTGGAAACCCTACGGGACAGTTCTACTCTGTCCTATAGGGTTGTTATGAGTTGCAAGCGACTTGATGGCAATGGGTTTTTTGTTTTGTTTTGTTGTTTTGGTATCCTGACCTCCGAGTTACCCTCCCTTCAATGCACCCTGTCACTGCCTTTAGTAGGATCCAGAGCTCCTTGGGGCATGTCGTATTAATTCTGTGTCTCTTGTGCTTGTGCATCAACTAACCCATCATAGGAGCTTAAGCGGTATTTTTCAGCTGAACTGAAGAGAGTCTACCCAAGTTGGCAGATCCTACCTATTTCCTGCCTCCCAAGAGTTTCTTTTTAGAAGAAACGCGTACAATGGTTGGATGAATGCCGACCCACCCAGCATGAAGTGGTCTGGTCTAGAGTTAATGCCTTAGGAAACTTTAACACCTGAGACCTAGGACTGAATGGAGCTTGATAAATGACATCCCTGATCCCCACCTGGGTTTCGAACCAATTGATGAATAAGTCAAGAGTATGAAAGATGGAAGCCAAATACAGTATCACCATTTTATTGGTTAAACTGATATTGGAGAATGTGATTTATATTTGTGGGTCAATAGGCTTCACAATCCTGAATTCCACAATTAGGCAGACACACACTCATTCCGAGAAAGTGCTGGGCCAAGACAGGCATCCCTCTGGTAGGAGAACTCAGGCACTTTGTGAGCAAGTCTGCCCCTAAAAAAGAGAGAGAAGGGAGTGCCTATGCCCAATTTCTCCTTCCAAACTCAGTTTCTCCTTCCAAACTCACCAGTAAGATTAAGCCACTCTTCCTCTCCTGGGGAAGAGTCAATGAGAGGGTAGAGAAAGACCAGGAACAACGGGAATGAAAAATAAGGATTACATGCTCACGTGCATACACACAAACACACACACAGAGCCAACAATTAATACTGAAGAGGTAAATTTTAACCCTCTATGTGCTATGACCTGTGAGTGAATAAGAAACTGGAAGTAACAAAGACAGCTTTTATTGACAGAGGACAACTGATAGATTCTATCATTGGGTTGAGTACTTATTAGATATTAAAATTTATTTACATTCCTATTATTCACCTATCTGTATAAATGTATATGTTGTCATGTCGTTAGGTGCCGTAGAGTCAATTTTGGCTCATACTGACTCCATGTGACAGAGTAGAACTGCCCCATAGAGTTTTCTAAGACGTAATCTTTGCAGAGCAGATTATCAGGTCTTTCTCCTGTGGAGTCACTGCATGGGTTCAAACCACCCACCTTTCGGTTAGCAGCCGAGTGCTTAACCATTGTGCCACCAGGACTCCTATAAATGTATATATGTTGCATTTAATATTAAAAATTTAAAATCTCTATTTTTAAGTTTGTGACGAAAACTCTGAAAAACTAAGTATTACATAAACAGAATCTTCTACAAGTTCATCCCCACTTCTTACTGTGTAACACAGCCCTAAACTAGGCTGTAAGCTTCTTGAAAATACAGATTCTTTTACTTCATTGTATTAGCTAAAATACTATGCATACAGTAATTCATTTACATATGCTTTCCCATCAACGAATGCATGAAGGAAGAAATAGTAAAGAAACAATACATTTCATTGGCTATTCAAGTTGTAGCTCAGGGAGGAGAAAAATACAGGCAGCTGCCAACTTACAAACAGCCAGTTTCTAAATCATTCATTTATATGTCAGTTTGGGGAGATAAGAAAAAATTTCTCACAAAAGTTCTACAAAGTGGAACTTCAGATACAAAAAACTAGAGTAAGATTCATTTAAGCTTCACGTGAAAGCTCTAACACCTTACCCCACAAAGAATACTCTGGGTGTTTCACTGCTGGACCTGGGGTGGGTGCTAAGGGGAAAGAACGGAGCCTGAGGGAGGAAGATTGGAGAGTGGAATTGAGTGGCAGAGTGCAACCAGCCTGGGGACTCTGGAGCAGCGTGGGATTTTCACCTCTCCTCCTTCCTTCCACCCTTGTTACTACATCAGCTCTCCAGCCGCAAATCATGCCTAATTCCCATCACTGGAGAAAAATACGAAGCCAAAGAAGAGGGTTAAGAGTGGGAGGAGAGAGCTCTGCAGAGGCAAAGGGGAAAAGTAAGAGCAGGGAAAGGCCTGGTGTCCAGTAAAAAGGAGGAGAATCCCTGCAGCTAGCCAGCCATGGCTCAGGAAGACTTTATGTAATATACATTCATTAAGCCAATGTAAGGGAAGGAGAAAAGTAAATCTATCCAAACTGATATGGATTCTGGCAAGTTAGATATTTGATATAATGATGAAAAACACAGACTAGAATTAGTCAGACCCCAGTTCCAAGACCAGCTTCACCACTTACCAACTGGGAGATCTGAGGAAAATATTTAACCTCTGCCTGATACACAACAATCATTTACCCCATGCCGTGCACAGTTCCAAGCACTTTACATGTATCATCCCAGTTAATTCTTAAATAATAATAATAAATCCTCTTAGGAAACAGGGGCCCAGAGAAGCAAAGTATCGTGGACACCGATGCCACCCAGATTCTCCTTTGGTGTAGGACCTGTTGCCTCATTTGCTGGGAGTACTGCTGGCTGAGAACCTTCTGCTGCCGAACCCTCAAGGATGCTCAGATGCAGAGCTGCCTTGTCCAAGGTCGTGCCCCTTCCCAGGCAACCCACAGCCAATGACTGATCAGTGTGAGTATATAAAGACCTGCTCATCTCTGCCCACTCCAGGATAATTCTGAAGGGCCAGTCTAGCTCCAGAACCTCTGGGCATGGCAGCTCAACTTCTCCCTCTGCCTAGCCCCCTCCCTCCTACAAGTGTTGGACAAAGATACTCCTGAATGAATGATCTACATGCTAAATTTATCTCAGAGTCTGCTTCTTGGGGATCCCAGACTGAAACACTAAGTAACGTCCAAGGGCCCATAGTGGGGAGGAATACAGTCAGGATATAAATGCAAGATGACAGAGCCTGAACGACTACTTCCACCATACTACTTCCAACCATTAGCTGTTAGTGCTTCATTACCCTGAGACTCCTACCACAATCTTTACATGCTCCTCTTATCTAGGCCTAATTTTTCATCAGGCATATGGAGCATTGGTGTTTCAGTGGTGGAATTCTCACCTTCCATGCCAAAGACCTGAGTTAGATTTCCGGCCAATGCACCTCATGTGCAGCCACCACCCATCTGTCAGTGGAGGCTTGTGCATTGCTGTGATGTTGAACAGGTTTCAGCAGCGCTTCCAGACTAAGATGAAACAGGAAAAAAGACTTGATAATCTACTTTTGAAAATCAGCCCGTGAAAACCCTATGGATCACAATGGTCCTATCCACAACCAGTCGTGGGGACTGGCACAGGACTGGGCAGCGTTTTGTTCCATTGTGCCTGTGGTCATCATGAGTCAGGGACCAACTTAACCACAACTAATAACACCAATATATAGTTCAAGTAGATTTTGCCTCCAAACCGGAATCCAAACACAGAATTTTAACTAAACAAGAGAAAGATACACAATGCTCTGTCTTTGAAGAGTGTTGTTGTTAGGTGCTGCTGAGTTGATTCCGACTCACAGCAACCTTATAGGACAAAGTAGAACTGCCCCATAGGGTTCCCTAGGCTGAAATCTTTACAGGAGCAGATCACCAGGTCTTTTTTTCCCAGGAAGCCACTGGTGGGTTCAAATCATCGACCTTTCAGTTATTGGCCAACTGCTTAACCAATAGAGCTCATATTAATAGAATCACTCCTGACTTCATCCATCTCTCCTTTTTCAAAGTATTTTCTGTGGCATCCCAAGTCAATGATGCAGGAAGAGGTGCAGGTTTCCTGAGCCCAGAACTGAAGACTAAAAGGAGAAAGATTAAAGAAGTTCACTGAGCAAGCTCCCAGCTGAAAACTGAGGCCGTTTTTAAATTTGGTGAGAGATTCATCCACCCAGTCTAAGGAGCCAATTTTCTAGAAGAGCGTTTTCTATTATGCACAGGCTACAACATTTTTAAAGTTAGGCATTTTTTTCACTCTGTTAGTCTCACTTGATTTACATCACAACAAAAAGGGAACACACTTGCTACCATATAAAAGATCAAAACAGCCTGATGTTGATTTTAAAAAGCTGTGTTTCCAAATACAATACCTGGTTTGGACTTCATTTCCTTTTCTGTTTCTGCTGTGGGGTTCATTACCACCTCTTCTACTCTAACAGTATTGCATTTATAAATATGTTGCACTGTCTAAATTTAACCTAATTAGCAAGTAGAGCACCTTATTCTCAGAGTGGTTTGTCACCCCTTCTTCCCCTCTACTTCCCCCTCCCCCACTACTCGCAGTTGTCAATGTAAAGCCATTTCCAAAAGCTGAGAGGATAAATGGAAACTAGTCTTGAGTAAAGAGAGAACAAAGTCATGTCTCCTCCATTTTCCTGCCTCTGACCATTTTTTAAGGGTTTCACCTCTCATTAAAGAATACACCAAGTTCTGTGGCTGCCAAGGAGCCCCTGATAATAAACTTGCCCCCTTTCTTTCTGCCCCACTTCCTGGTGTGTTGGTAATCAGGCAGGGCATTTTCCAAGCGCCCTCCTCGTCCTGCTACTGCTCTCTGAAGTACTGTGTTCCATCCTTAAGCGCTGCATTTTCACTTTACCTCTGATTGTTCTGGTCATGTCAGATATGTAGCTTTGATATAGACATTGCACTGGAGAAAAGAGGAAAAAGTAGCAGAAAGGAGAGAGAGGGATTAGCACCTCAAAAGCTTTGAAAATCTTGATTTCACTGAAATGAAAACATGCCTTCCTTATTTACCTTCTTTGGACGTTGCTGATCACATTAATTCCAGATGAAAAGTAAGTCAGTAGGTATCTTTTTTTTTTTTTTTGGTCATGCTGGGGAAGTTTTTCTACAGGGAGTCTGTAAAGGAAAACTGTCTCTCTCCTAGTGCTCCTAGGCAAAGCATTGAAACATAATCCATTGAAATCAAAGTGACAGCTAGAAGGCACCCCTAATCACAAGCTCTCTCAGTTCTTTCAGGACTTGAATACAACTGTCAATTATCAAGTTCTCTTTGTAGACTAAGCAAGTGACAATGAATGCAAGGTCTACATCAAACTTGCCAAAAAGATACAGCTACCTTTTCACATCCAATTGCAGCATCCGATGGCAGAGCCAAGAGCCAACAGTAAACTAAGGTATTAGGAAAAGTTGTCAAAGCAACTATCAAAGAAATCATAAAAACGAATGTGTCTATCACAAAGTCACGTGGCCACAATTACTAGGTTTTCCAAGCCAAAAGTGAACTTAGTGGCATAACACAGTTTATAAAGAAAATGTTCTACATTCTACCTTGGCAAGTAGCGTCTGGGGTCTTAAAAGCCTGTGAGCAGCCATCTAAGATACTCCACTGGTCTCACCCTTTCAGGGGCAAAGGAGAATGAAGAAAATAAGATACAAGGAACAGATTAGTCCAAAGGACCGATGGACCACAACTACCATGGCCTCCATCAGACTGAGTCTACCACCACTTACTGCTCTCACCGGGATCACAACAGAGGGCACCGGACAGAGCTGGAGAAAAATGTAGAACAAAATTCCAACTCACAAAAAAAGACCAGACTTACTGGCCTGACAGAGACTGGAGAAACCCCAAGAGTATGGCCCCCGGACACCTTTTAGCTCAGTAATAAAGTCACTCCCGAGGTTCACTGTTCAGCCAAAGATTAGACAGCCTCATAAAACAAAATGAGACTAATGGGGCACAACAGTCCAGGGACAAAGACTAGAAGGCAGGAGGGGACAGGAAAGCTGGTAATAGGGAACCCAAGTTTGAGAAGGGAGAGTGTTGACATGTCGTGAGGTTGTTAACCATTGTCACAAAACAATATGTGTACTAACTGTTTAATGAGACAACTATTTGTTCTGTAAACCTTCATCGAAAGTACAATAAAAAAAAATTAAGTAAAAGAAAAAAGACTACAGCCTAGAAAACCTTATGGGGCAGTTCTACTCTGTCACATGCAGTCACTATGAGAATCAACTCAATGGCACACAACGAAAAAAAAAAAGATCAGACTGACTGGTCTGACAGAGATTGGAGAAACCCCGAGTGTATGGCCCTTGGATACACTTTCAACTCGGTAGTGAAGTCACTCCTAAGTGCACCCTTCAGCCAAAGATTAGACAGGCCCATAAAACAAACAGTAATACACGTAGCTCAACCATGTATACGAGACTAAATGGGCACACCAGTCCAGGGGCAAGGATGAGAAGGCAGGAGGGGACAAGAAAGCTGGACCAATGGAAACGGGGAACCCAAGGTTGAGAACAGGAGAGTATTGACAGGTCAAGGGGTTGGCAACCAATGTCACAAAACTATACGTGTATTAATTGTTTAATGAGAAACTAATCTGCTCTGTAAATCTTCATCTAAAGACAATAAAATAAATAAAAACAAAAGTGAACTCATGGTCTTACCATAAAAATTGTTGTTGTTATTAGGTGCCATCTAGTCTGTGTCAACTCATAGTGACCCTATATACAACAGAATGAAACATGGCCCAATCCTGTGCCAGCCTCACAATCGTTGCTATGTTTGAGCCAACTGTTGCAGCCACTGTGTCAATCCATCTCATTGAGGGTCTTCTTTTTCACTGATCCTCTGCTTTACCAAGAATGATGCCCTTCGCCAAGGACTGGTCCCTCCTAACAACATGTCCAAAGTACATAGGACATCCTTGCCATCCTTGCTTCTAAGGAGTATTCTCAATGTAGTTCTTCCAAGACAGATTTGTTTGTTCTTCTGGAAATCCATGCTGTATTCAATATTCTTCACCAACACCATAATTCAAAGGCATCAATTCTTCAATCTTCTTTATTCGTTGTCCAGCTTTTGCGTGTATATGAGGCGATTGACAATACCATGGCTTGGGTCAGGTGCACCTTAGTCCGCAAAATGGTATCTCTGCTTTTCAACACTTTAAAGAGGTCTTTTGCAGCAGATTTGACCAATGCACTGCATTGTTTGATTTCTTGACTGCTGCTTCCATGAGCATTGACTGTGGATCCAAGTAAAATGAAATCCTTCACAAGTTCAATATTTTCCTCATTTATAATAATGTTGCTTATTGGTTCAGTTATGAGGACTTTTGTGTTCTTTATGTTGAGGTGTAATCCATACTGAAAGCTGTAGTCTTTGGTCTTCATCAGAGAGTACTTCAAGTCCTCTTCAATTTCAGCAAACAAGGTTGTGTCATCTGCATACTGCAGGTTGTTAATGAGTGTTCCTCCAATCCTGATGCCACATTCTTATTCATATAGTCCACCTTCTCAGATTATTTGCTCAGCATACAGATCGAATAAGTACGGTGAAAGGATACAACCTGACATATACTTTTCCTGATTTTAAACCATGCAGCCTCCCCTTGTTCTGTTCAAACCACTGCCTTTTGGTCTATGTGCAGGTTCTGCATGAACAGATTAAGTGTTCTGGAATTCCTATTCTTTGCAATGTTATCCATAATTTGTTATGATCCACACAGTTGAATGCCTTTTCATAGTCAATAAAACAAAAGTAAACATCTTTCTAGTATTCTCTGCTTTCAGCCAAGATCTGTCTGACATCAGCAATGATATCTTTATTCCAGGTCCTCTTCTGAATCTGGCTTGATTTTCTGGCAATTTTCTTAGACGTACTGCTGCAACCACTTTTGAATGATCTTCAGCAAAATTTTACTTGTGTTTTATATTGATGATATTGTTTGATAATTTCTGTATTCTGTTGGAATAGGCACAAATATGGATCTCTTACAGTTGGTTGGCCAGGCAGCTGCAAATTTCTTGGCATAGATGACTGAACACCTCCAGCACTGCATCCATTTGTTGAAACATCTCAACTGGTATTCCATCAAATCCTGGAGGCTTGTTTTTTGCCACTGCCTTCAGTGCAGCTTGGACTTCTTCCTTCAGCACCATTGGTTCATGATCATATGCTACCTTCTGAAATAGTTGAATGCAAACCAATTCTTTTTGCTACTGTGACTCTGTATATTCCTTCCATTTTCTTTTGATGCTTCCTTCATCATTCAATATTTTACACATAAAATCCTTCAATTGTAACTCAAGGTCTGAATTTTTCTTCTGTACTTTCAGCTTGAGAAATGCCAGGTGTGTCCTTCACTTTTGGTTTTTTAACTCCAGGTCTTTGCACATGTCATTATAATACTTTACTTGTCTTCTTGAGCCACCTTTGAAATCTTCTGTTCAGCTCTTTTACTTCATCGTTTCTTCCTTTTGCTTTAGCTACTCTAAGTTCAAAAGCAACTTTCAGAGTCTCTTCTGACATCCATTTTGGTCCTTTGTTTCTTTCCTGTCCTTTTGATGACCTCTGGCTTTCTTCGTGTATGATGTCCTTGTTGTCATCCCACACCTCATCTGGTTTTCAGTCATTAGTGTTCAGTGGGTCAAATCTCTTCTTGAGAGGGTCTCTAAATTTAGGTGAGATATACTCAAGGTCATACTTTGGGCCTCATGGATTTGTTTTAATTTTCTTCAGCTTCAACTTGAACTTGCATATGAGCAATTGATGGTCTGTTCCACAGTCAGCCCCTGGCCTTGTTCTGATTGATGATATTGAGCTTTTCCATCATCGCTTTCCACAGATGTATTCGATTAGATTCCTGTGTATTCCATCCGGTTAGGTCTACATGTATAGTTGCCATTTATGTTGTTGAAAAAAGGGTATTTGCAATGAAGAAGTCGTTGGTCTTGCAAAATTCTATCATGTGATCTCTGATGTCATTTCTATCACTAAGGCCATATTTTCCAACTACCGATCCTACTTCTTTGTTTCCAGATTTCACATTCCAATCACCAGTGATTATCAGTGCATCTGTGTATGTTTGATCAATTTCAGATTGCAGAAGTTAGTAAAAATCTTCAATTTCTTCTTCTTTAGCCTTAGTGGTTGGTTGGTAAATTTGAATAACTGTCATTTTAACTAGACTTCCTTGTAGGCATATGGATATTATCCTATCATTGACAGCTTTGTACTTCAGGATAGATCTTGAAATGTTCTTTTTTGCAGTGAATATGACACCAATCCTCTTCAATTTGTCATTCCTGGCAGAGTAGACCATATGATTGTCCTATTCAAAGTGGCTAATACCGGTCCATTTCAGCTCACTAATGCATAGGATATCAATCTTTATGCGTTTCATTTCATTTTTGACAACTTCCAATTTTCCTGGATTCAAACTTTGTTGTACATTCCTCATTCCGATTATTAATGGATGTTTTCAGCTGTTTCTTCTTGTTTTTAGTTGTACCAAATCAGCAAATGAAGGTCCAGAAAGCTTTACTCCATCCACATCACTATGGTAACTCTACTTTGAGGAGGTAGCTCTTCCCCAGTCGTATTTTGAGTGCCTTCCAGCCTTAGGGGCTCATCTTCCAGCATTATATCACACAGTATTCCATTACTATTCATAAGGTTTTCACTGGCCAGTTGTTTTAAAAGCAGATAGCCAAGTCCTTCTTAGTAGTCTGAATGTTCTGCCAAAAACTGTCCACCGTGGGTGACCCTACTGGTATTTGAAATACTCGTGGAATAGCTTCCACCATCACAGCAATAAACAAGCCACCTCAGTCCAACTAACTGACAGACAAGTGATGGACCATAATAATTAATTCAATAATTTTCTATCAAGTGACTATGTGTACTAGGCACTGTTCTCAGCCCTTTGGATGAAGTCATGAACAAACATAGGCAAAATTCCTGCCCTCATTCAAGTTACATTCTAGAAACACATAGATATAAAACATAACATTTCATAATTACAAGTGATATGAGTAAAATGATCACTACTGCCACATCTCTTCCATCCCCTTCACATCTAAATCATGGGAAAGCAATGGAAAGGGCTGGAAATTAGACCAAGAAATACTAGGAATTAAGAAATTCCATCATTCCCTTTAGAGGAGGGGGCTAGGGGAGACTGAAAGGGTTTGTTTATTATTCTTCATCATCCTCTTACATCTCTGATTGTAACATGTGATTACATCACTGTTGTCCACGCGGTCCAGTCTCCTTCAATGCAGAATCACATCTAAATCATTCTAGACTAGAAAGAATCTGTTCCACTATTTAATGTCTTACATGGCATGATATGGAGATTGGGCGTTATTGGACAAGAAAACAGGCCTTAACAAAATCATATGAGCCAGACAATTGAACTGGAGGCTGGAGGAAACAATGAGAAAATGATCAGACAAAGAGTAATGCAGTTAAATTTCTTCCTCCCTCGGCTTTCAAAACCAGCAGTTATTTCTGTGAGAGAGGAGAAATGAGCAGAAATTCACATGACTTACAAGCTCTTGAAGGGACGTCTTACTGGATAAAAGCATCATTCTTTAATATGATCTTCAGGTAACTAGAAGTAGGCAGTAAGCAGGCACCTATGCTTGACTCCTGGTACTATTTTTCTGGATTTGCCTTTTATTTATTTTTCCTGTTGGCTGCTGTGGCTGCATTAAAAGTAGAAGCAGGTTGGGACACTCATCCACTTAGATGATTTTACTTACTAGGGAGGATAGGGGTGGAAGGAGAACTGATTTTTCTCTCTCACTGTATATACACTCCCTAAGCATCTTCACCCATTCTTGTAGTTTTATCCATCATCAGTCTCAGGCTCCAAATGTCTGCATTCAAACGCATGCTGTAGATGCCACAGTAGCATCTAAACTTCAACAGGACCAGCACTGGGTTCATGATCCTACTTATGTCCTGAATACTGCTCCTCCTCATGAACTCTGTATCTCAGCAAACAGCATCACCATCCCTAAAGTTGCCTACCACCCAAGGAAAACTACAACAGTAGCAACCTGGAAAGCATTCTTGTTTCTTTCCTCTCTTACACAACTTCCCACGTCCTATCTCTAAAGTCCTTGTCAGCATAGTCATGTTCCAGTCCACAGAAAATGGAAAGAGAAAAACTCCAAGGCAAGTGGCTCATGTTTCCAGTTGGGGATGGCCCAGAAGTTGCACATACTGCTTTCACTTACATGCTACTGGCCACAGCTTAGTCATGTAACATATCTAGCTATAGGGGAACCTGGGAAATGTGTTCTCTAGCTGGGAAACCCCATCCATGTGCCCAGGGTAAACTCTATTACCATGAATAAAGGAAAGAAAAGACTTTGATGTACACCTAACAGTCTCTGCCACAGTCTCCCTGTAAGTAGTCTCACCACCTCTAACAACATATCCTCTATATTGGGGACAGAGTAGCGTTTCTAAAATAAAATTTGATCATGCCCTCCTCTTTCCTCAAGCCATTTTCATTCATACACTCCCCAGTCCAACTCTAAGCTGTCACTTTGCCCCACATTTCATGAGAAAGTAGGAGTCATCAATGCCAATGTCCTCATCTTCTCACCAACAAATCTACAGGTGAACCTACGTCTGTTTCATCTTTTCTTTCTTTCCTCCTGCACATCGTTGGAATGTCCCTCCTACTACCACACTGATCCCTCCTTTACCAAAAGCCAGCCCCATTGTGTTCCCCTTCTCAAGAAGTTTCCCTTAGACTATCCACTCTCCTCCTGGTATTATCAATTTCTCTCTCTCTAATGGATCATTCCCTTTAGCACACAAATTTGTTCTAATATTTCTCATTTCAAAAAAATAAAAGAAAAATCCCACTCAAACTCAAATCATCCTTAAGTTACTGCCAATACTTCTTCTTATTTCATGGCCAACTGTAAAAGATTTATCTATACCCACCTCCTCCATTTATTCACATCCCATTTGCTCCTCATTCACTTAACAGTGTCTTCCACCTGCATCACACCACCAAAATGTTCTGTCACAGTTTACAAGGATCTCCAGTTGCTAAGTACAATGGTCAGTTTTTGTTCTTATCTTGCTTGATATCACAGTAATATTTACCAAAATCGATAGTTCCACATTTTTGAAACGTCTCTTATTCTTGTTTTTCATGACTCTGTACTCTACTTGTTTTCCCTCTACCTTACTGGCCCTCAGAAATCACCCTTGAATCCTCTCTATTCTCAACCCTACCCTGCACCTTCAGTCCATCAGCAAATCCTACCAAGCTTCCAAGATAGCTCTTCAGTCTGTCTCAGTCTCTTTATTTACACTACCTAGTTCAAGCAAACATCAAGTCTCACCAGGATTATTAGAATAACCTCCAAACCGCTCTTTCAGCTTCAACTCCTGCTCCCTTTAATCTATTTTCCACATTAAAGCCTAAGACGCCTTTTTTTGAAGTATGCATAGACTCATGCTATTCTCTTCCTTAAAATCTCTCAATGGCACTTTGGATGAAATTCAAACACTTTGCCATGCTGCACACAACCCTACATGACATGGCTACTGCTTCCCTCTCCAACCTTTCTCTTGCAGCTTTTCTCATTCCTTACCCACCCTCCCCTTGCACTTACTGTGTGCCGGTCACTTTGGCTTAGTTTTTATCCCATAGATACAGCAATGCTGTTCTGTTAGCCTGATCTTCTTTTCTCTCAGCTTTTTATATTGCTGGGATCTTCCAACCCTTCAGCTCTCCCCCAAGAAGATGGCAGGACCACAAGTGGAAGGAGGCTAGGTTCTTGAACGAATGCACAGACCAAGTCATCTCCTCACTTACCTATATTGGTCCATGTCATGAGTGAGAAATAAACTGAGATTTTTTAATTGTTTATTTTAGCAATTAGAAAATACAGGTCTCTAATGACACTCATGGCAGAGACAAAAGAGTAGGTATGAGCCTAAAATATGGAGAAGCTCAAATGTTCTTTCATGCCTTCATGTGTTTACTTAGACCACCCTCTTGCTTATTCACCTGTTAAATACCTACTTACTTTTTCATACTCAGTTCAAATGTCCAGTCCTACAAGAAACTTTTGGCAACATGGTCAGACAGAATTAAGTGATTTCCAAGCACTTTGCCCACACTTCACTTACAGCTTGCTTCACAATGCTTGCTTGTCAAGCTCCCAACTTAGCTGCAAGTAGTAAATTTAACAGTGTGCTTTTTAGATTAACTGGCTACACAGTAACAGGAATTACATGGAAGGAAACCAAAGACTCAAAGAAAAAACTAGTCTTCAAGATAAATAGTCTACACTAACCACGGCCTCATATATCCTGAGACCAGAAGAACTAGATAGTGCCTAACTACCACTACCAACCATTCTAATCAGGGTCACAATAGATAGACCCTGATAGAAGGGGAGAAAAATGTGTAACAGAGCCTCAAATTTCTTAAAAAAAAGAAAAAAACTTAGTGGACTGGTTGAGGCTAGAGGACTCACCAAGACTATTTCCCTGAGATACTCTTCAAACTTTGAATCGAAACTAACCCCTGAGGTAGGCTTGTGGCTAAAAAACAGATTGGTTCACAAAATAATGAATATCACCTGTAAGTACTGTGCTCCTTTAAAAAAAAAATCACGTATATGAGACCAAACAGTCAGCAATTACTTTAAAACAAAGGTGAGAATGTAAGGTGGCAAGGAAACTAGATTAATGGAAGTGGAACAACCAGAATAGAAATAATCACAATGATCACACATTGTGAAAAATGTAACCAGTGTCACTGAACAATTTCTGTAGAAATTACTGAATGGGAACTTAAACCGCTGTGTGACCTTCACTGAAAACACAATAAAATATTATTTAAAAAAAAAAAAAGAGTGGGAGACAGAGGTGGGGCCAAGATGGCAGAGTAGTCAGACACTTCCTGAGGTCCCTCTTACAACAAAGACCCAAAAAAACAAGTGAATTGATTACATATGACAATCTAGGAGCCCTGAGCATCAAAGACAAAGTTGAGGAGTTTGATTGAGTGGCAGGGGGATGGAGAGACAGTTCAGAAGCAGTGAGGATTTGCCAGACCTGAGCCAGCTGGTACCCTGCGGGCTGGATCAGCTGGCACACACAGACTGAGGCAAGCAGAAGCCCTTGGGATGTGCTTTCCACACTGGGAGAAACTGAGTGGAGGAGGGTCTGCTCAAACCTCTGGAACCAGGGAGAAGTGGCACTGAATCTGGGAAAGTTAAGTATAAGCATCTAACCTACCAAGTGGGATCAAAAAAACCCTTCCTCCCTCTGGGAAGGTCCTCTCTCCCATTTGTCTGCACCCTCCTCGCTCTGCTCTGGTCCCGGTCTGGCTTCAGCAATTCCCACACCCCCTGGGCTGGAAGCAGGTCCTGTCACGCACCCCGAGCCATTCTCCCAGCTTTGAAGAGGGAACAAATTAACAAATAGGAAAAAATAATCTGCCAGTTCCCCTAAGCCAGGAACTCAGGGAAGACACAGCCCCTTTGCCTAGGCACAAGCATAAAGGGTCCACAGACTTTGAATGTTTTGCACCCCTTCCTAGACCTGTGTGGCCCATCTCAACAGCATAGGCCCTCATTAACACAGTACAACAGGCTATATACCTGAAGCTTAATTTCGACTGCAACAGCTAAGGGGGAGCGGCAGATTCCTGACATCTGACACACCCTGCCTATTAAGCAGGGTCCTCACCTACCCGTATCAGGGGCCTGAGGACTGGTGGTTCCACCCACTCCACCTAGCCACCCATGACAGGTGTCTGAGAATAAGTGATGCCTCCCAGTCCTTATAGCTCAAAGAATTGGGTACACAAATTCCGACTGCAAAACCCAACCACCTACGTACTCTAAGGAACAGGGACACGCCTTCCACTTAGGCACTCAGGGGCAGCTATCAGCCCCCTACCTTGCTCAGCACATAACCCCTTACTGCAGCTAGATACCTATGCCTACTCCAATCACCTCTACATAGACCTGCCCAGCTAGGACTCTAGGTAAGAGCTTGTACCACACACTCAATGACAGACAACCTGGACACCTGAGATGAATCCACACAAGAAAAGTAAACGGACTACCGGGCTCACATACCTAGTACCAGCTATAGCCACCTGGATAGAGGACACTAGAGCTTCAAAGATGGCAATAATCAAACTAGCTCACAAGACCAGCCTATTTGGGCATATTAAAACAAAACAAAACAAGAAGCTAGGACACAGTAAGTAAACATAAAATAAATATAATAACTTATTGAGGCTCAGAGACAACAGTCAACATAAATCACATAAAGAGATAGACCATGATGGCTTCAGCAAGAGACCAAAACAAAGAATCAAGAAACCTCCTGGAGGAAAAGAAGATCTTGGAGTTACCTGAGGTAGAATTCAAAAGATTAATATACAGAGCTCTTCAAGAGATCAGGAAGGAGATCATTAAAAATGCACAACAAGCCAAGGAACACACAAACAAAGCAACAGAGGAACTTAAGAAGGTTATACAAGAGCATAATGACAAATTTAACAAGCTGCAAAAATACATACAGAGACAGCAAACAGAAATCCAAAAGATTAGTAGTAAAATGTCAGAATTCGACAACTCAGTAGAAAGTCATAGGAGCAGAATTGAGGCAATGGAAGTCAGAATTGGTGAGACTGAACATAAAGCACTTAACACCAACTTATTTGAGGAAAGATCAGACAAAAGGATTAAAAAAAATGAAGAAACCCTAAAAATTATGTGAGACTCTATCAAGAGGAATAACCTACGAGTGATTGGAGTACCAGAACAGGGGAGGATAACAGAAAATACAGAGAGAACTGTTGAAGATTTGTTGGCAGAAAACTTCCCTGAGATCGTGAAAGACAAGAAGATATCTATCCATGAAGCTCACTGAAACCCATACACAGTAGATCCCAAAAGAAAGTCATCAAGACATATTATAATAAAACTTACCAAAACCAAAGACAAAGAGTGAATTTTAAGAACGGCTAGGGATGAACAAAAAGTCATCTACAAAGGAAAGTCAGTAAGACTAAGTTCAGACTGGTCAGTAGAAACCATGTAGGCAAGAAGGCAATGGGATGACATATATAAAGCCTTGAAGAAAAAAAATGCCAGCCAAGAATTACATATTCAGCAAAACTGTCTTTCATATATGATAGTGAAATTAGGGCATTTCCAGATAAACAAAAGTTAAGGCGATTTGTAAAAACTAAACCAAAATTACAAGAAATACTAAAGGAAGTCTTCTGGTTAGAAAATTAGTAACATCAGATAATAACCCAAAACTGGAACATAGGACAGAGCAATCATATATCAACTCAGATAAGGAAGTCACAAAAATAAATCAAAGCTAAAACACTGAAAATAGGGAAAACGAGATGTCAATATGTAAGAGATGACAAGATTACAACAAAAAAGAGAGACTAAATAATGTAGTCATAGAACTTTCATCTGGAGAGGAAGTCAAGGCAATATCAAGAAATAAAAGATTGGTTTAAACTTAGAAATACAGAGGTAAATATTAAGGTAACCACAAAGGAAATTAACAACCTTACACATCAGAATAAAAAAAGAAGAAAAACATAAAGACTCAGCAAATACAAAATCAACAATGAAAAAGATGAAAATACATAAAGAAAAACAACTCAGCACAGAAAATTAAGTGGAACAAAGAAACTGTTAACAACACCAAAAAAAAAAAACCATGAAAATGACAGCACTAAACTCATACCTATCAATAATGACACTGAATGTAAATATACTAAATGCACAATAAAGACAGAGTGACAGAACAGATTAAAAAAAACAAGATCTATCTATGTGCTGCCCATGAGAGACACACCTTAGACTTAAAGACACAAACAAACTAAAACTCAAAGGATGGAAAAAATATATCAAGCAAACAACACTCAGAAAAGAGCAGGAGTGGCAATATCAATCTCTTACAAAATACACTTTAAAGTAAAATCCACCACAAAGGATAAGGAAGGACACTCTATAATGATTAAAAGGTCAATACACCAGGAGGACATAACCATAATAAATATTTATGCACCCAACAACAGGGCTCCAAAATACATAAAACAAACTTTAACAGCATTGAAAAGAGAGATAGACAGCTCCACAATAGTAGCAGAAGACTTCAACACACCACTTTCGGTGAAGGACAGAACATCTAGAAAGAAGAAGATCTAAATGCCACAATCAACAAACTTGATCTCATAGACATATACAGATCACTCCTCGCCAACGGCAGTCAAATGCACTTTCTTTTCTGACACACATGGAACAGTCTCCAGAATAGACCACATATTAGGCCACAGAGAAAGACTTAACAGAATCCAAAACATTGAAATATTATAAAGCATCTTTTCTGACCATAAAGCCATAAAAGTAGAAATCAATAACAGAAAAAACAAGGAAAAAAATCAAATACATGGATACTGAACAACACCTTGCTAAAAATTACTCGCTTATAGAAGACATCAAGGATAGAATAAAGAAATTCACAGAATCAAATGAGATTGAAAACACATTCTACCAGAACCTTTGGGACACACACAGCAAAAGCAGTGCTCAGAGGTCAATTTATAGCAATAAATGCACACATTCAAAAAGAACAAAGAGCCAAAATCAAAACATTAACCCTACAACTCAAAAAAATAGAAAGAGAGCAGCAAATAAGGCCTTGGGTACCAGAAGAAAGGAAATAATAAAAATTAGAGCAGAAATAAATGAAATAGAGAATAGAAAAACAAAAGAGTTAATAAGACCAAAAGGTGGTTCTTTGAAAGGTTCAACAAAATTGATAAACCACCGGCCAAACTGACAAAAGAAAAACAGGAGAGGAAGCAAATAACCCGAATAAATGAGATGGGTGATATCACAATGGACCCAACAGAAATTAAAAGAATTATAATACTACAAAAAATTTTACTCCAACAAATTTGAAAACCTGGAGGAAACAGACAAATTTCTAGAAATACACAATCTACCTAAACTAACACAAACCAAGGTAGAACAACTAAATAAACCTATAACAAAAGAAGAGATTGAAGAGGTAATTTTAAAACTCCCAACAAAAATAAAGCACTGGTCCTGACAGTTTCACTGGAGAATTCTACCAAACTTTCAAAGAAGAGTTATCACCGCTATTATTAGAGGAATTTCAGGGCATAGAAAAGGATGGAATACTCCCAAACTCATTCTGAGAAGCCAGCATAACCCTGATACCAAAACCAGGTAAAGACATCACAAAAAACAAAATTACAGACCAATAACCCTCATGAACATAGATGCAAAAATCCTCAACAAAATTCTAGCCAATAGAATTCAACAACATATCAAAAAAATAATTCACCATGACCAAGTGGGATTCATACCAAGTACGCAGGGATAGTTCAACATTAGAAAATCAATGTAATCCATTACATAAATAAAACAAAAGATAAGAACCACATGATCTTATCAATCGATGCAGAAAAGGCATCTGAAAAAGTCCAACACCCACTTATGATAAAAATTCTCAGTAAAACAGGAATAGAAGGGAAATTCCTCAACATAATAAAGGGTGTTTATACAAAGCCAACAGCCAACATCATCCTAAATGGAGGGAGTCTGAAAGCAGTCCTATCGAGAACGGGAATGAGACAGGATGCCCTTTATTACCACTCTTATTCAATATTGGGTTGAAGGTCCTAGCCAGAGCAATAAGGTAAGAAAAAGAAATAAAGGGCATCCAAATTGGCAAGGAAGAAGTAAAAGTATCCCCATTTGCAGATGATATGATCTTATAAACAGAAAACTCCAAAGAATCCACAAGAAAACTACTGGAGTTAATAGAAGATTTCAGCAAAGTATCAGGATACAAGATAAACATACAAAAATCAGTTGGATTCCTCTACACTAACAAAGAGGACTTTGAAGAGGAAATCACCAAATCAGTACCATTTACAACAGCCCCCAAGAAGATAAAATACTTAGGAATAAATCTAACGAGGGATGTAAAAGACCTACACAAATAAAACTACAAGACACTACTGTAAGAAACCAAAAGAGACCTACATAAGTAGAAACACATACTTGCTCGTGTATAGGAAGACTCAACATTGTGAAAATGTCACTTCTACCCAAAGCGATCTACAGATACAATGCAATCCCGATCCAAATTCCAATGACATTTTTTAATGAGATGGAGAAACAAATCACCAACTTCATATAGAAAGGGAAGCACCCCGGATAAGTAAAGCATTACTGAAGAAGAACGAAGTGGGAGGTCTCACTCTCATTACCAGTCATTATAAGTCGGAATCGACTTGACAGCAAAGGGTTTTTTTTTTGGTTTTGGGGGTTTTTTTTATTTTTGTTTTTTTTTTTTTGGTTTTTTATACTACCACTGTAGTCAAAACAGCCTGGTACTAGTACAACAACAGATGCATAGACCAATGGAACAGACTGGGAAAAAATTTTTGGCTATGACATAGCCAATCAGGATCTAATCTCTAAAATCTACAAGATACTGCAAAACCTCAGCAACATAAAATACAAATAACCCAATTAAAAAATAAGGAACTGATATGAACAGGCACTTCACCAAAGAAGACATTCAGGCAGCTAATAGACACATGAGGAAATGCTCACAATCATTAGCCATTAGTGAAATGCAAATCAAAACTACAATGAGATCACATCTCACCCCAACAAGGCTAGAATTAATCCAAAAAACACAAAATAATCCATGTTGGAGAGATTGTGGAGAGACTGGAAAAGTTATACACTGCTGGTAGAAATGTAAAGTGGTACAACCACTTTGGAAATCGATTTGGACTTCCTTAAAAAGCTAGAAATAGAAGTACCATACAATCCAGCAATCCCACTCCTTGGAATATATCCTAGAGAAATAAGAGCTGTCACACAAATAGATATATGCATACCCGTGTTCATTGCAGCACTGTGCACAATAGCCACAGATGGAAACAACATAGGTGCCTATTAACAGATGAATGGATAAACAAATTACTGTATATTCACACAATGGAATACTATGCAATGATAAAGAACAATGAGGAATCCTCAAAACACCTCACAACATGGACGAATCTGGAAGGTAGTATGCTGAGTGAAATTAGTCAGTCACAAAAGGACAAATACTGTATGAAACCACTATTATAAGAACTCAAGAAAAGGTTTAAACACAGAAGAAAGCATTATTTGATGGTTACGAGGATAGGGAGGGAAGGAGAACGAAACTCACTAACTAGATAGTAGACAAGAATTATCTTAGGTGAAGGGAAGGACAACACATAATACAGGGGAAGTTAGCACAACTGAACTAAACCAAAAACTAAGAAGTTACCTGAACACAACCAAACACTTCGAGAGACACAGTAGCAGGGGCAGGGGTCTGGGGACAATGGTTTTGGGGGGACATCTAGGTCAACTGGCATAACAAAGTTTATTAAGAAAATGTTCTGCATCCCACTTTGGTGTGTGGCATCTGGGGTCTTAAAAGCTTGCAAGCTTCTTGCAGCCATCTAAGATACATCAGTTTGTCCCAATCCATTTGGAGCAAAGGAGAATGAAGAACCCCAAGGACACAAGGAAAATATTAGCCCAAGAGATAAAGGGGCCACATAAACCAGAAACTCCATCTGTCAGAGACCAGAAGAACTAGATGGTGCCCGGCTACCACCAATGACTGCCCTGACAGGCAACACAACAGAGAGTCCCTGATGGAGCAGGAGAAAAGTGGGGTGCAGAACTCAAATTCTAGGAAAAAGACCAGACTTAACGGTCTGATTGAGACTAGAGGAACTCCAGAAGACATGGCCCCTGGACTCTCTGTTAACCCAGAACAAAAACATTCCCGAAGCCAACTCTTCAGACAAAGATTAGACTGGACTATGAAACACAAAACAATACTCATGAAGTACTCATAGTTCAAGTAGATACACAAGACTAAATGGGAAGCTCCTGGTCCAGATGTGGGATGAAAAGGCAGAAAGGGATAGGAGCTGGCTGAATGGACAAGGGAAAGCCAGGGTGGAAAGGGGGAGTCTGCTATCACATTACAGGAATTGCAACTAGGGTCACTTAACAATATGTGTATAAATTTTTGCATGAGAAATTAACTTGAGCTATAAATTTTCACCTAAAGCACAATTTTTAAAAAAAAGGAATTACAGGGTAGAGTCACTGAAAGCAGGAGTTCTGGGGACTACCATATGAATACAGGTGATGAGTGACAACAAACAAGAGTAGTAACTATAAAAAAAGGAGAGAAAGGGGAGGAATGGGATACCACATTATTAAAAAAGAACTGAAAAGACTTGGAGGCTTGATTGGGTGAGAGAAAACAGAGAGAAGTGAAAAATGGCCACTCACTCTACTGGATACATGAGCCTTTCTATGACTTCCTTCCTGATATTTGACTTCAGGGAAGGTTGAGGTGTAGGAAGAGATTAAGGGAGTTGATCTCTACAACTATTTCCTTAACCTTTGTCTTAATTATCTAGTGCTGCTGTAACAGAAATCCAAGTGGGTGGCATTAACAAACAGAAATTTATTTTCTCACAGTTTAGGAGGCTCTCTTTCTCTGTGTCTGCTCTGGGGGAAAGTCCTTATCTCTTTTCAGTTTCTATTCCTAGGTTTCTTGACAATCATGTGGTGTATATCTCCCCCTCTGTTTGTGCCTGCTTGCTTGCTTAACCTGCTCTTTTATATCTCAAAAGAGATTCACTTAAGACACATCCTACACTAACAGTGCCTCTTTAACATAACAAAGAAAACTCATTCCCAAATGGGATTATAACCACATGTGTAGGGTTAGGATTTACAACACATATTTTGGGGGGACACAATTCAATCCCTAACACTCCTGTCACCATTTAAATTCTCCCTCTTTGTTGTTGTTGGGTACTATAGAGTAGATTCCAACTCAGAGCAACCCTGTGTGACAGAGTAGAACTGCCTCATACGGCTTCCTAGGCTGTAATCTTTACAGGAGCAGATTGCCAGGTCTTTCTCCCCTGGAGCTGCTATGAGTTCGAACTGCCAATCGTTCGGTTAGCAGCCAAATTCTTAATCATTGTGCCACCAGGGCTCCTTTCATCCTCTTTAGCCATGCTATTTTCCCCATTCATTTTAAAATGACTTTGATTTCTGTTCTTATCTTCCCAATTGACATTCACTGTGCCCAAAATAAAATGTAAAAACCAACTCTCTGTTCCAAGTTTTAATAACCATATTTAAAAATGCAATTCTCAGAATTGAAGTATTTAGCATTCAATTCCCTTCTCTCCCCACTCCTTAGACTGAAACCAATCCCCCATCAGTAACCATCCAATTAACTGTGAAATATCCAAAGCTGCACCTTCTCCAAGCAAAGGGCAAAATGCCATAAAATGCAACATTGTCTCAAGAGGAAATGTGCGCTTCAGAATAATATAGAACGTAGGGAGGGAGTAAACTCCACTCACCTCAAGAGAGAAGATATGTAAGTGTGCAGTATGTTCCCTGCAGACAAACTAGCAGGACATGTGCAAGTGACTTTGCATAAACAACAAAGAGCTCCCCAAGCATTCCCCCCAGTACATTGAACAACATGTCCCAAAGCAGCCCTGGCTGGGAGGAAAAAGTGGGAGGCCATCAGCCTAGGGACACTTGAGTTTCTGCTTTCATGTAGTTTATTTCTTGTAAGTGACCTCTGCCACTTTGGCTTTATGTGTGGGCACTCATCCTTTACAAGCAAATACAATTGTGAGGTGTTTTCCTCTGTGTACAGTTAGATAATGAATTCTTCCTGTTGCAAAGTGACCTCAAGAGAATAAGACCTCATTTCATTTCAATTTGTGCCAATGAAATGCTTGACAAATTACTCTTTATAGAGTAATGTATAACTTTAGGCATTAGTCCTAAGCACTGTTGCTCTTCTGACAAGGACAAATCGGGCTGTAGGATTTGGCCCCTGTCTTTTGCAGTGCTGGCAGTTACAGGGCCAGCTGGGTGAGATCAGCTTGAGTATTTCTCTGTGAGTCATTTAGTTTGAGTTCTAGGTCACAAAATTACAAAGTCATGGATGGGTTAAAATCACCAAATAGAGAGCAAATATACATACTCTTAAATATACAACATATATATAAATGTGAAGTGTTCTGTTACCAGAACATTCTTGAAATGTTAGCGGTTTCTTATTCTTCAATACAAATACTTTCAGATTTTTATTCAGAGATTTTGTTTTATGAGAAATCTAAACAGAACAAAGTTCCTGCATGTGCTCTTGGCAAATGCCAAAGCTCTCCTGCTGGAGTTCTATCATCTCTTTTCTGAACTGAGGTGATAAACCAAATTTGCACTTTGTTGATCTAAAACCTAGTTTTTAACCTGAGCTTAATGAAATCACATTAGGAGACGTGCCTGTCCAAACACCCCAAGAGCCATGCCAGTGTTGCTTGGAATAGCTGCCATTTGCTCATCTCTTCTCAGCTCAAAATTACTTGAGCTTCACCTGTTCCCATCTCAAATTATCCTATAATTGCCTTTCAGATTATAGGGTTATACCAGCAGTAGCAACTGTACCAACTGGCAACCAAACTTCAGTAACATGGAATTGGCTGCCCCTTTTTCCTTACCTCAAATGCTCTGATCAGTGTCCACAGAATTATCTAAGGGGAGAAAAGTTTGCCTTAAACCCAGAAATTTACTAAAGAGGTCATCCATACATTATTCAATATGAAGTTCACCTCAAAGTCATAAAACTTTAATTTTAGAAACTACCAAGTTATTTGCTGTTTAGAAAATATAACTTCACAATTTGCTTCTTGCTTTCCAAGGGGAATATCAAAATTTCATAAGGATCATCATGCACTATACTTAAAATTTTTGCCAAAATTATTTGAAAATTAAAAGATGATTTGAAAATACCCAAAATTGACTTGGAAAAATCTTATCTATTATCCTTAGCTGTTTATGAATTCCTGCTGTGGAGAATCTCTGAATAAAAAGCTATTAGCACCTATTCTGTTTTCTTAACAGAAGACTATTTGAGAACAATTTCTGAGCACTTTTCCAAATATAACAAAAATACTTTAAAATCTTGTAGAAAATGATCTTTCTAATTGTATGTTTATTATGTGTACTCCTTTTAACTGATGGTTGAAGCCTTCAGAGGGCCTGGAAATGATAAGAGCAATGGGTTTTGGGCCAGCAAACCTCCAAACTGACACCTTTAAACCTTGTGACCTGAGGCAGACTTTTGGACTAAGGTGTGCCTGACTCTAGTCATGGTATTTTCAATTGCCTCATATCCGTGCAAAAGCTGGACAATGAATAACAAAGACTGAAGAATTGACACCTTTGAATTATGGTGTTTGCAAAGAATATATTAAATATATTGAATATACCCTGGACTGCCAGAAGAACGAACAAATCTGTCTTTGAAGAGGTACAGCCAGAATGCTCCTTAGACACAAGGATGGCAAGAGTTCGTCTCCCATACTTTGGACATGTTATCAGGAAGGATCAGTCCCTGGAGAAGGACATCATGCCTGGTTAAGTAGAGGGTCAGCAGAAAAGAGGAAGACCCTCAACGAGATAGATTGACACAGTGGCTACAACAATGTGCTCAATCATAACAACAATTATGAGGACGGCACGGGACCACGCAGTTTCATTCTGTTGTACGTAGGGTTGCTATGAGTTGGAACTCACTTGACAGCACCAAACAACAACAAATTTGAATTTCTTCATCTTTAATAATGGGAATAACTTAACTTCTTTTCCAACAGTATGGAAGAATATATACCATGAAAAGCCCTCCTATTAACGATAACTGAAAATACTAAATAATATATAAAAAGCCTCTTTTAAATTTCTCACTGAGCTAGCAAGAAAATAAGAACTCTACAGATGTGAGAGTGAAAGCAGGAATCCAGAAAGATTAGCAGGGCTCTAAGGAAAGTTTTCATCCGGAGGGAATTTGATTAATCCAGGGATCTTGAGCCTCAGTTTTGACAGCCACACAAGGGCTAGGAACAAAGAGGCAAGCCTAGAGCTGCCTACAGTTTAATGGTAGATGCCTGCATAAAGTTGGGCTCCAAAGGCTTACAAAGTCATATAAGAATAAAATAAAAAATGAACTTTCCTTTCAGAAGGAGACAGAGAAGAAACTTAGCATTTCTCAATTTGGGCATTAATCTCCCCTGATACTTCATAACCACAATGAGCTGTCACACATGCTTCTAGTCTAACTTAACACTACATTTGTGATCCAAAAAACATCAACCTAGTAGTTCAGTTTCCCAAGTCAGTAGTGTCACCAAAACTCCATCAAAAGTTAACACAAGTCCTATTTGGAGGAATCCACATTTTTCCCAGATCACAAAAATTCCACCAAATAACTCTCTGAGGAATATGAAACTACAGAATCAGATCCATGAAGATTTTACACACTAAAATTATCAAACTCAGATTATAAAATAAGTTTATTTAATATGTTTAAAGATGTAAAAGAAGGTATTAAAAATATGAATAAAACAAGGAGCCCTAATACATAGCATAAACAGAATACAAACTATAAGTAAAAATGCACAAACACCAGAAGGAAAACTAGATAACTGGGAGCTCCTAAAAATGAAACACTTATGCTCATCCAAAGACTTCACCCAAGAGTCAAAAGACAACCTACAGAGTGGGACAAAAAATTTGGCTACGACAAATTCGATCAGCATCTAATTTCTAAAATCTACAAGATACTGCAAAACCTCAACAACAAAAAGACAAATAACCCAATTTAAAAAAAGGGCAAAGGATATGAACAGGCATTTTGCCAAAGAAGACATTCAGGAGGCTAACAGACACATGAAGAAATGCTCACAGTCATTAGCCATTAGAGAAATGCAAATCAAAACTACACTGAGATAGCATCTCATCCCAACAAGGCTAGCATTAATCCAAAAAACACAAAATAATCATTGTTGGAGAGGTTGTGGAGAGACTGTAACACTTATACACTGTTGGTGGGAATATAAAATGACACGACCACTTTGGAAATCAATTTGGTGCTTCCTTAAAAAGCTAGAAAGAGAAGTAGCATATGATCCAGCAATCCCACTCCTTGGAATATATCCTAGAGAAATAAGAGCCATCACACAAATAGATAAATGCACACCCATGTTCACTGCAGCACTGTTCATGATAGTAACAAGATGGAAACAACCTACATGCCCATCGACAGACGAATGGATAAACAAATTATGGTATATTCACACGATGGAATACTACACAACAATAAAGAACAACAATGAATCTGTGAAACATCTTATAACATGGAGGAATCTGGAGGTCATTATGCTGAGTGAATTTAGTCAGTCACAGAAGGACAAACATCGTATAAAACCACTATTATAAGAACTCAAGGTTTAAACACAGAAGAAAACATTCTTTGATGGTTACGAGGGTGGGGAGGGAGGGAGAGGGTTATTCACTAACTAGATAGACAAGAACTATCTTAGGTGAAAGGAAGGACAGCACACACTACAGGGGAAGTCAGCACAACCGGACTAAACCAAAAGCTAAGAAGTTTCCTGAATACAATCAAACACTTCTAGGGACAGAGTAGCAGGGGCAGGGGTCTGGGAACCATGCTTTCAGGGAACATCCAGGTCAATTGGCATAACAAAGTTTATTAAGAATATGTTCTGCATCCTACCTCGGTGAGTGGCATCTGGGGTCTTAAAAGCTAGTGAGCGGCCATCTAAGATGCATCAATTGGTCCCAAACCACCTGGAGTAAAACAGAATGAAGAACACCAAAGACAAAAGGAAAGTATTAGCCCAAGAGACAGAAACGGCCACATAAACCAGAGACTTCATCATCCTGAGACCAGAAGAACTAGATGGTGCCCGGCTACCACCAATGACTGCCCTGACAGGGAATACAACAGAGAGTCCCTGATGGAGCAGGAGAAAGGTGGGGTGCAGAACTCAAATTCTAGTAAAATGATCAGACTTAACGGTCTGACTGAGACTGGAGGAACCCCAGAAAGCATGGTCCCCAGACTCTCCATCAACCCAGAACTAAAACAATTCCTGAGGCCAATTCTTCAGACAAAGATTAGACTGAACTATGGGACATAAAATGATACTTGTGAAGAGCGTGCTTCTTAGCTCAAGTAGATACATGAGACTAAACAGGAAGCTTCTGTCTGGAGGTGAGATGAGAAGGCAGAGAGGGTCAGGAGCTGGTTGAATGGACACGAGAAATCAGGGGTGGAAAGGAGGAGTGTGTTGTCACAGTATAGGGAGAGCAATTAGGACCACATAACAATGTATGTATAAATTTTTGTATGAGAGACTAACTTGAATTGTAAACTTTCACTTATACTACAACCATAAAAAAATGAATAAAACAAAGTTACTATATAAATGATCAAGAAATTTTGAAAAATAAAACCTTAAGAAGTGAAAAAATGTAAGAGTAGTAATTTAAAAATCCATGCATGAGATCAATGGCAGATTAGACACAGCTGAAGAAAGAATTTGCAAACTAGAAGACAGACTTAAAGAAACTTTCCAAAATGCAGCACAAATAGATAAAAAGATAGGAGAAAAAAATGAATGAAAGGTTAAAGAACATGGAGGATAGAGTAAGAAAGTCTAGCATACTCTAATTAGATACCCAGAAATAAAAGAAGAGAGAAAATGAGGGAGATAAAATATACAATATACAAAGAGAATGGCTAAAATTCTCCCAGAATTGAAGTAGGACAGTACGTCTCAAGTTCAGGAAGCCCAATGAATGCCCACTGGCCATATTTTCAAGGGCTGAAACCATGTCACACATAATGAAAGTAGTCAGCCATAGACCTAGAGCGAGATGATATGGGATCAGATTCTTCTAGTTAGCCGAGTACTGCTGTACTGGCCTGTGTGTACATGGAGTCCTTCAACTAAAGCCTTGCAAGGCAAGCCAGCTATGTCTTGTTGGTAGGTGGGGTAGGGGAGCTTCATCAATAAAAAACTAAGCTATTTATTTATGTTAAGTACAGCTTTTAAAACAAGGTAATAATGGGCTTCCTAACTTTCCTAAGGCATATTTTTCTAGCTACCTTCTGGTCTGTGTGACTGGTACCTACATCACCTACATCTTTGATTATTCTTTTTGATCCATTCTGGAGTTTTTAAAAAAATAAATATTAAAAAAAAAAGATACATTTTAAAATCCACATCTAGACACATAATAGGGAGATTTGAGGACAGTAAAGAAAAAGAAGATATTAAAATCAGCTGGAGAGAAAATAAAGATCACTTACAAAAACTCTACTATTAAACTGATGGCACATTTTCAGTACTAATAACAGAAGCCAGAAGACAGTGGAATAATTATCTTCACAGTTCTAACAGTATAGAACCATTAACTAAAATTGTCTACCCAGTGAAACTGTTTTTTAAAAAATTAAAGGTGAAAAGCAGATATTTTCAGACAAACAAAAACTGAGTTTGCTAATACAGACCCTATCTAAAGAAACTTCTAATGAGTGAGAAAGATGAAAGAAAAGAAATACCAGGATGAAGACCTGAAATGCAAAACGGAAGAGTGTAAAAAGAACATGGCATACTCCGTGAACAACTGCCTCCTTTGCTATGAGACCAGAAGAACTGGATGATGCACAGCTACCATTACTGAACATTTTGATCAAAGATTCTATAAACAAATCTGATCAAAAGGGGAAAAAATGAAGAACAAAATTTCAAATTCTCATGGACTCCAGACTTTCTGGAGTCATGGACACTGGATGAATCCCTAAAATTATTGCCCTCATATAATCTTTAAACCTTAAGCCAAAAATATCCCCTGAAGTCTTCTTAAAACCAAACAATAGTCTAGCTTAACTACTAAAGAATGCCTGCCTTGAGCATTACGCTCTTTTAAGAACTATCTATATGGGATTAAAGTGACAACAGCAACTCAAAAGATTAGACAGGAACCTTACGGGGCAATGATTTTATGTTAATGGGGAGGAAAAACTCAGAAAAAGAGGGTGAAAATGGGTGCACAACTCAAAGAATGTAATCAATGTTACTGAATTGTACATGTAGAAACAGTTGAATTGGTGTATGTTTTGCTGTATATATTCTCAACAACAACAACAAAATAAAAAAAAATAAAAAGAAACATGGCATATAGGTGGGGAAATCTAAACAAACTATATAAAACAACAATAATAATGTCAAAATTGAAACAAACAAACAAAAAACCATGAGACTAAAATACAGTCCAACACTGCAGTATAAGTCAGACAGGAGATGATCAAAAGTAAACTATCCTCAGGTTCTTCCATTGTTCTGAAGAAGAATAAAGATATTCATTTTAGACAATGTTTACCATACATGTTTAAGCTAACTACTAAAAGAATAGAATGTTGTTGTTAGTTGCCATCGAATCAATTCCACGCATGCAGAGTAGAACTGCTCCGTAGAGTTTTCAAAGCGGTGATCTTTAGGAAGCAGATCATCAGGCCTGTCTTGCAGGGTGCCTCTAGATGGGTTCAAAATGCCTACCTTTTGGTTAGCTGTCAAGTGCTTAATCATTTGCACCAAGCAGAGAACCAAAGAATAGAATAGAGTGTATCATTTTCAGGCTAGAAGGGAAAAGTGGAAGAAGGAAAAAAAGTCATTCCAAAGAAAGGGGAAAAAAAAATACAGAAAGGCAGGACATATAAGAAGTACAAAAGAAGGTGGAAGAAATAAATCTAAGATATCAATTAACACAAAATTTTCATTACCTTAGATATCAATAACAGAGTGATAAATAGAAACACTTCATAGGTCTGAAAATTTTAAAACATACTTTTAAATAACATGTAAGTTAAAAAGAAATCCAAATATTTAAATTACTACATACCAAAATATCACCTATAAAAAAAGTATGATGTAGCTAAATGACACTTAAAAGAATTGTATAGGCTTAAAAATTTATACCCACTCCTCACTTATCGACATAGTTAGGTTCCAAAGACCAGGTCATTATGCAAAAATTAGTGTTATGCAAAAAAGGAGGATGACCACATCAGCTCACAAAATGGAGGATGACTACATCATTATATAACTGCCAAATTACATCATTACATAACTGCCAAACCACTGAGAATCAAGGCCCAGCCAAGTTGACACATAACCTTAACCATCACAGCCAGCATTACTGTCACCTCACACCTTGGAGTTTGTTACTACCAGATATATGTTGTTAATGTACAAAATGGTCAGATAGTAGATTTTTCGCTATTGTCGTAAATGCAAAATGACAGATAATGAGACAGTCAATAAGTGAGGAGTAGGTGTACATTAGAAAAGAAGAAAAGCTGAAATTCCTTGAACTAAGCATCTAACTTAAGATTTTAATAAAAAGAACTCCAATCACACTCTAAAAACATAAATAGAAGGAAATAAAATATATCAAGTCAGAAATTACAATAAAATAGAAAACACAAAATCAGCATAGCCAAAAATTGGTTCCTGAAAAAGATACAATGAATAATCATCTAACAAGGTCTATAGAGAAAAAGTTAGAGAAGGTAGAAATAACAGTAATCAGAATGAAAAGAGAGATATAACCCTAGGAGAAATTATAAACACAATAAGCTAATACTATGAAAAAGTACATGCCCACAAATATGCAAACATAAGTGAAACTGGCAAATTTCTGGAAAAAAATATGTCTTACTTTCTTAGCGCTTCTATAACAGAAATACCACAAGTGGGTAACTTTAACAAACAGAAATTTATTTTCTCACAGTTTAGGAGGCTAGAAGTCCAAATTCAGGGCACCAGTTCTAGGGGAAGTCTTTCTCTCCCTGTCAGCTCTGGCAGGGAGGTCCTTGTCTCTTTTTAGCTTCTGTTCCTTGCTTCCTTGGCGATCTTCATGTGGCATGTATCTTCCCCTACACTTGTGCTTCCTTCTCTGTACCTAACCTGCCTCTTTTATACATCAAAAGTGACTGGTTTAAAATACATCCTACACTGCTATAACCTCATTAACATAACAAAGAAACCCTATTCCCAGATTCTATATGTGTCGTGGTTAGGATTTACAACACATACTATTGTGGGACACAATTCAATCCATAACAAAATGTAACACACCAAGTTGATTCAAAAATATATAGAAAATCTGATAGTCCCACAACCATTAAATAAATTGAATCAATAAGTTAAAATCTTCCAAGAAAACATGAGATAGTTGAATTATTAAGAACAATTATATTCTCACATAAACTCCGCTAAAGAAAAGGAGGGAAAAATTCCCCCAACTCATTATTAATTATTATTATTATTAATGAATCTAACAAAACCTTCATGCCAAAAGCAGGTAAGAACAGTACATTAAAGGAACAATTGGCCAATTTCACTCATAGATGCTAAAAACCTAAAATAATAATAATAAACAGACTAAATCCAGCAATGTATTTAAAAAAAACAGATCATTATAAAGTTAAGTTTATCCCAGAAATGCAAGGCTAGTTTAATAATTTAAAAACCAATTAATATAATTCATTACATTAACAGAGTAAAGGGGAGAAAATTATGTTGTCACGAATTGAGCCCTCCCAAAGCAGATCCTGAGACAGAGTTTGGGGTGCCAGGTGCCATTTCTCCCTCACCTTGCTCAGCCACTTGATGCGGGCTACTCTGGGAAGGGTGTGACCCTGGGCCAGTCATCTGTAAAAGAGCTGACTGATGGAAGCCCTCTGCTGACTCCACTGCCCTTAGCTAAAGAGCAAGCCCTTCCTTGAAGGTGGATCTTGCCAGTAATTTTCCATATGCCGTATGCATCTCAATAGATGAAAAAATACGCTATTTTCATCTGCAATATAATTCAACATCTCTTTGTCATCAAAAATGTTAATCATAACAAATGGAGGACTTCCTTAACATGATAAAAATAATCTACAAAAAGCCCACATTAATGGTAAAACTGAAAACAATTCCATTAGAATGAGAAAAGGATGCAAGGATGCCCATTATCACCAGGACTATTCAGTACTGTGCTGGAGATCCTTGCCAGCACATATGGTAACAAAAATAAAGTTATAATGCCTGGAAAAGAAGAAACAATATGTCATTATTTACAGATAATTTCATTTCCTATGTAGAAAACTCAAAAGAATAATGTTATTAGTTTAACAAGGCAGCTAGCCATAAAGCAATATATATATATATATATATATATAACTTATATATTTATATTTATATTTTTAAAGACACCATTTAAAATAACAACAAAAATATAAGGTACTTAATAATAAATGTAACAAAAGATGTGTAAGCAACTTATGTATAAAACAATAAAACTTAAAAAATTGAAGCTCTACATAGAAGAAAAAATAGGGTCAACACTAGAGGCATAAATAGCATACAGACCATAACTAACAATACACAAATACCAGAAGATAAGCTAGATAATGAGGATCTTCTAAAAATTAAACATTTATGGTCATCAAAAGGCTTCACCAAGAGTAAAAGCAAACCTACAGACTGGGAAAAAATTTTGGGCTATGACAAATCTGACAACGGTCTAATCTCGAAAATCTATAGGAAATTCCAACACCTTTACAACAAAAAGGCAAATAATCCATTTTAAAAATAGTGAAAGGATATGAACAGACACTTCGCCAAAGAGACATTTAGGTAATAAACAGACACATGAGGAAATGCTCAGGATCATTAACCATTAGAGAAATGCAAATCAAAACTACAATGTGATACCATTTCACCCCAACATTGCTGGCACCAATCAAAAAAACAGAAAATAACAAATGTTGGAGAGGCTGCTAGGAGACTGGAACTCTTATGCCCTGCTGGTGGGAATGTAAAATGGTACAACCATTTTGGAAAATGATAAGGCGCTTCCTTAAAAAGCTAGAAATAGAAATACCATACGATCCAGCAATCCTGCTCCTAGGAATATATCCTAGAGAAATAAGAGCCATCACACAGACATATGCACACCCATGTTCATTGCAGCACTGTTCACAATAGCAAAAAGATGGAGACACCCTAAGTGCCCATCAACAGATGAGTGATAAGCCAACTATGATACATACACACAATGGAATACTACAATAAGGAACGATGATGAATCTTTGAAACGTCTCACAACATAGATGAATCTGGAGGGCATTATGCTGATCGTAAAAAATCAATCACAAAAGGACAAATACTGTATGAGACCACTATTTTAAAAACTCATAAAAAGGTTTATACACAGAAAGAAACAATCTTTGATGGTTACTAGGGAGAGGAGGGGCAGGGAGGGAAAAACACTAACTAGACAATAGATAAGTGGTAACTTTGGAAAGGGTAAGACAGTACACAATTCTGGGGATGTCACCACAACTTGACCAAGGCAAGGTCATGGAAGCTTCATAAACGCATTCAAACTCCCTGAGGGGCCGAATTACTGGGCTGAGGGCTGAGTACCATGTCTGGGGGGACATCTAGCTCAACTGGCATGACACAGATTACAAAGAAGACATTCTACATCCTACTTTGGTGAGTAGTGTCTGAGGTCTTAAAAGCTTGTGAGCAGCCATCTAAGATACTCCACTGGGCCCACCCCATCTGGAGCAAGGGAGAAAGAGGAAAATCAACGACACAAGGGACTAATGGATCACAACTACCACAGCCTCCACCAGACTGAGTCCAGCACAACTAGATGGTGCCTGGCTACCACCACTGACTGATCTGACACGGATCACAATAGAGGGTCCCGGTCAGAGCTGGAGACAAATGTAGAACAAAATTCTAACTCACAAAAAAATACCAGACTTACTGGTCTGACAGAGACTGGAGAAACACCGAGAGCATGGCCCCTGGACTCCCTGTTAACTCAGTACTGAAGTAACTCCTGAGGTTCACCCATCAGCCAAAGATTAGACAGGCTCATAAAACAAAATGAGACTAAATGGGCAGACCAGCTCAGGGGTAGGGACGAGAAGACAGGAGGGGACAGGAAAGCTGGTAACCTGGAACTCAAGGTCAAGAGGGGGAGAGTGTTGGCATGTCCCAAGGTTGGCAACCAATGTCAGAAAACAATATGTGCATTAATTGCTTAATGAGAAACAAATCTGCCCCGTAAACCTTCATCTAAAGTTCAATTTAAAATAAATAAATAAATAATTGAAGATCTAAACCCAAGGAAAATATATGTTCATAGATAGGAAGACTTAAAATCATAAAGGAGTAAATCCTTCCTAAATTGATCTAAGATTTAATTAATTCCAATAAAAATCCCAGGCTTTTTGCAAAAATGTTGCAAACTGATTCTAAAATTTATGTAAAGAGAAAAAAAGACAAAAAATAGCCAAAAAATTCCAGAAGAAGAATGAGGTGGAGAGATGTCCTATCAGATACCAATATATATTACAAATAAAACAAAAACCAAACCCATTGCTGTTGAGTCGATTCCGACTCATAGCGACCTTATAGGACAGAGTAGAACTGTCCCATAAGGTTTTCCAACGAGCAGCTGGTGGATTCAAACTGCTATCCTTTGGGTTAGCAGCCTAGCTCTCAACCATTGCACAACCAGGGTCCCTATATTACAAAGGTATGTTAATTAAGATAGTGTAGTATTGGTACTCAAATAGACAAACAAACGAATGAAACAAAATGAAGAGGTCAGAAACAGACAGATGAAAATACAGTATATACTAAAACTTGGTTTAGGATAAAACAGGCATTTCAGATCAATGTGGAAAGGATGAACTACTCAATACATCATACTGGGAAAGCTTTTTTTTTTTTTTAAATAATATTTTATTGTACTTCAGGTGAAGGCTTACAGAACAAATAGTTTCTCATGTAACAGTAGTACACATGCTGTTTTATGACTTTGGTTAACAACTCCACAACATTTTAACCCTCTAAATTCTCAGATTATTATTATTTTTTTTTTTTGGTGAAAATACACATAGCCAAAGATACCCCATTTCAAAACTTTTTATGTACACATTTAAGTGACATTGACTACGCTCTTCTAATTGTGCTGTTATTCTCACTTAAGATGAAGGCTTACAGGACAAAATAGCCTCCCATTTAACAGTTACTACAAATGTTGCCCTATAACAATGGTTAACAATCTCACAACACATCAACAGTATCCTTACTCAACCTTGTGTTCCCTATCATCAGCTTCCTACTCCCCTTCTGCCTTCCAGCCCTTGTCACTGGACTCCTGTACCTCGTTAGTCTCATTTGGTTTTACTGGGCTGTCCACTCCCAGGCTGAACAGTGAACCTCGAAGGTAACTTCACCAGTGAGCTAAAAGGGTGTCTGGGGGCCATACTCTTGAGGTTTCTCCAGTCTCCTTTAGGCCAGTAAATCTGGTCTTTTTTTTTTGTGAGTTAGAATTATATTCTACATCCTTCTCCAGCTCTGTCCAGAGCCCTCTGTTGTGATCCTGGTCAGAGCAGTCAGCGGTGGTAGCCAGGCACCATCTAGCTGTACTGGACTCAGTCCGGTGGAGGTCTTGGTAGCTGTGGACAACTAGTCCTTTGGACTAATCTTTTCCTTGTATCCTGTTCTCTTCATTCTCCCTTGCTCCCAAAGGGATGAGACCAGTGGAGTATCTTAGATGGCCGCTCACAGGCTTTTAAGACCCCAGACACTACTCACCAAGGTAGAATGTAGAGCATTATCTTTATAAGTAGTGTCATGCCAATTGAGCTAAATGTTCCCTGAGACCATGGTCCCCAGAGCCCTCCGTCAGCAACTCAGTCCCTCAGGGAGTTTGGATGTGTCCATGGGGCCTCCCTGACCTTTCCTTGTGCAGGTTGTGTTAGTTTCCCTTGTATTGTGTACTGTCTCACCTTTCACCCAAGATACCACTTATCTATTGCCTATGGGAAAGCTTATTATTCATATTAGGGGAAAAAAACTAAATTTTTTTCCTTCCTTATTTCCCCACATAAAAATCTATTCCAGAGGGACTAAACATTTCAATGCAAAAAAAAAAAAGATAATATAGATAATCATAACACTTTTAGAAGTCAAAGAGGAAAATATGATCTTAGCGAGTGGAAGGACTTCTTTGAAAAGACAGACACACACACACACGTACACACACACAAACCTACAAGTCATAAAGGAAAGTTTGATTAAAACAGAACTTCTGCTGGCAAAAAGATATCAAGAACATAAAATGGTACGCTACAAACTGAGAGAAAATCTTCATAACTCGTTGAACGGACCAATGACTCAGATTCAGAATATACAGAGATCTCCTACAAATCAACTAGGAAAAAAACAAAACAAAGGTGGAAAAAAGGGCCAAAGACAGGAACAGCCACTTTACAGAAGAGAAAACACAAATATCTGAAAAGATGTTCAAGCTGAATCTGACTAAATGTAAATTAGAACCACAAACAGTGTTTTAGGCCGGTCAGATTGGCAAAAATTAAAAAGTTTAAAATGCCAAGTGTTAGCAAGAACGTGAAACAACACAAACATATACACTGCTAGTGGGAGTACAATTTGTACAATTGCTTTGGGAAACCATTTGGCATCGTTGCATATATGCATATTGCATGTATAACCCAGCAATCAACTGGTCGGTAGCTGCAGTTTACTGTTAGCTATCTATAGCAAGATACCTGTACAATAATTCATAGGAACATTATTTGAAGTAGAAAAGATGGGTAACAACCTAGCTATCCATCACCAGTAGACTGGATGGTAAACTGTAAAATTTTTAATCAATGAAATACTATACATCAGTAGAAAATAATTAATTACAGGTAGCCCTGTCAACATGGATAAATCTCAGACAGTACTGAGCAAAACTGCAAGATTAGAGGACTATATACAGTATAATTTCTTATACGTAAGAGTCAAAACCTGTGAACCTAAACAACAAATTTTGTACATATTCAAATTCAAACAAAATGACTTGTAGTGGTTACTTCTGAGTGAGGCAAGGGGGTGTGGTTTCCTGCAGCACTGGAAACAAGTCTATATTTTAAACAGGGTAAAAAGAAAAAAGAAAAAACCCGTTGCTATCAAGTCGATTCCGACTCAAAGCAACCGTATAGGACAGAGTGGAACTGCCCCATAGAGTTTCCAAGGAGTGCCCGGTAGATTCCAACTGCCAGCCTTTTAGTTAGCAGCGGTAGCTCTTAACAACTATGCCATCAGGGTTTCCTTAAACAAGGTAGGACCGCATTTTTTTGTTAAAGTGTTACTTTTAATATATTCCACATGCATTATAGATATTCCTTTGTACCTACTCTGTATTTTTAAAAATTTTTAATGGAAATTAATAATACTTTCTCATCTATATACAGGGACACTGTGATATTGTCTGACAGTGTTGGAGAAAAACTTTAGAATCTGCAAACTCTAAACCACATATAAAAATTATAAATGTATAAAATACATATGTAAAGTAATAATAATGTGTTTCTGATAACTTATAATGATTGGAACAATGTATTAAAAGAAACACCAAAGCATTGGAGTGAGAGCCAACACAGCCAGGAGCTGCTTACCCATTATCAAACAAAACCTTACCTGATAGCAATGGGCATGACTCAACTGGGAGCTGCTCAGAGCAAGCAGAACCTTGCCTTCTCCTATCTATTGTCCTCAAAGTGCTGGGTGTAGCTAAAGCCAGTCAAACTCAGTTTACTAGCCTACATGCCAAAGAAAAAAATGCCATTTGTGCCTGCTTCGCCACTATGTAGTCCATAGCGTTTGTATGTACTTCCTTGTGAGAGAGGGTATAAAAAGTTCTTCCTCCCGTTGCCCGGGAAGCTTGATTTGAGGTACACACCTCCTTGCTCCTTGCCTGCCTGCGCACTTGCAGTAAACGCTCTTCCTTCCTCCTCACCTCAGTGTGCCTTTATTGACAAGAAGCCACACCTAGGAGAACCTGTTTTGGGTAACAGGAGGACTGAAGAAATGTGAGCACAAGGGACAATCAGATAGAAGATTGTTGAGATCAGAACAGGTAGAGGCTCTGTGTTCCAGACGGGGAAAACAGATAATGCACGTAAATTCTCCAGCCGTTCAGGGAACTGCCAGGAAAGCCTTCAACTGGAAGCCAGGTCTGAGGCCAAGGGAACTTCTAGGAAGGACCTGCCGCATCGTTGTCCAGAAAAGCAGAGAGACAGGGATATGGGAGGACCAGGGTGAAACAGGAAAAAGTTACAAAATAAAAGTAAGCAATACACAGAGGCAGGCGAGACAAAAGCTTAAGCCAGAAAGGGCCAGAATGCTGAAACAGATCCGTTGTGCAATAGTTGTTGAACTTTAAATTGCCAACTGTCGTAGCCATGTGAGAAGGGAGTAGAGAAAAGTATTAAGAGAATTTCTCAAGCGATAGTCTAAAGAAAAGCAAAATCTAGAGGTTGCACTCTAGCAACCTTGGCCCACAGATGTGTTCTGATTGTTCTGCACAGAATTTTTAAAATTTGGGTTAGTCACTAACATTTAAACCATTGGATTTCAGATTTGAGTTGAAATCAGATGTGGCAACACAGGGCCTGCAGTACTAAGGGCCAACAGTCAGCCGGAACAGAGGAGACACTGCCCGCCTTGGATGTGGCAGCAAGCGGCAATTCACTGCCCTGGCCAGGGTCCACTCATGCATGCTACCTGCTGTCCCCTGTTGATATTTTACTTAGTAACCTTGTCTGTTACTGCTGGGAGGACAATAGAAATGACCATAAGTGAAAGAAATGAGTCTCCCAAGGTGGAGGCCAGGGGAGGAGGAGAGGGAGGACAGCCTTTCACCCTAAACATGGAAGAAATAAGAACAGACTCTAGCCAATCCTCCCAGCTTGTCTGATGCTTTTAATTTTATGTGCATACATTTATCATTTCCAGCCCAACGTGTGCAGTAAAACAAGAACTTGTGATTGCACAACAGTTTTATTTCGAGAAGTTCAGTGACCCTTTTAAATGTTTCATTTTTCTTATTATTTGTATGGACCTTACTAACATCTGACCGGAGGAGCTGCTCTATGGGGAGTTGTCATGGGTGACCACAAACTGGTGACCAGACACAGTGAAACAGAAGAGGCAGCAATTCGGTGCAGGTATGGTCTACTCAGAAACAAAAGGCCTTGCCAGGCCAGACTGGCAGGAAGCCATGAAGAACAAGGTGGTTCTGGAGTAAGACTTTAGGCAGATCAGGGATATAGGCAGTGCTCCAATGCTGACTACAGCTGCAAATCAAAGCAGAGCCGCAGGAAGGAACGTGTGGTAATGTTTGGGTCCTTCAGGATGCACAAACACACCCAGCATCCACTGTCCCTGGAACCAGAGATAAGTTAGCCCCTAGAGAATAGTAAATTATATAAACCACCTAAAAAAATATCAGGGACCAAGAAAAATAAAAAAGGAGGTGTGGGGCACAAGCAGGTGCAAATTATCAGCCTTTTTGATGATCATTTGTACCGGATTTTGTTGATGCTGCATATCAGTATAAACCTATACTTTTGAGGAACTCAGAAGTCAACAAAATGATCTTGATTGACTACACATTTCAATACAAGTCTCCCCCGACTGGAAGGCTTCCAATTTTTTCCACTGGAGGCTCAAACCCACTTTAAGTGGCCCTGCAGGGTAACACCATAACACAGAGGACATGGGGCCTAACTTCTCCCATAAACTTAAATGGTCCATGGTTCTACATTAGGCATTTTTAGGAATTCATCAATAATTTTGGGAACCTTGGTGGCGTAGTGGTTAAGTGCTATGGCTGCTAACCAAAAGGTTGGCAGTTCAAATCCACCAGGCGCTCCTTGGAAACTTAATGGGGCAGTTGTACTGTCCTACAGGGTCGCCGTGAGTTGGAATCAACTCAACAGCAACAGCTTTGATGTTTTTTTTTTGGTTATCAATAATTTACAAACTAAGTTTGCATTATAACACAAATGCAGGAAAGTATACAGAACATGTTAGGCTAGGAAAGCAGGTCCAAGTGCTATTTCTTCCTTTCCCTGCTCCTTTTTAGAAATTGCAAGCAGAATGCAGAATTACTGGAGACCTTCATACCGTCAGAGTGGTCTGCTCAGCAAGGGCATGTTTTAATGTTATTATCAGAGAGAGAGCACAACATTAGGAGTCAGAGGACTTGGACTCTAGATCCAACTCTGTCACTTAACAGCCAGACAATCTTGGGCAAGTCACTTCACCTCTTTGAACCTCAGTTTAATCATCCATAAAACGAAAATAAGAAAAAACTGAGCCACGTCACTGCCACGGTTGTTCGAGGAGGCGATAAAATTTCTGTTTCAGGTGATAAAAAAGTTTTGGAAATAGCAGTGATGGTTGCACAACATAGTAAATGTAATTAATGCTACTGAACTGTGCTTAAAATAGTTAAAATGGCAGGTTTGTTGTTATATACGTTTTACTACAATAATTTTTTAAAGTTAAAAAATAATTAAAAAGCATGAACAAACCAAAAAAAAAAAAAAAACCAAATCAAACCTGTTGCCGTCAAGTCGATTCTGACTTATAGCAACCCTATAGGACAGAGTAGAATTGCCCCATAGGGTTTCCAAGGAGCAACTGGTGGGTTTGAACTGGCAATCTTTTGATTAGCAGCCAAGCTCTTAACCACTGTGCAACCAAGGTTCCGAATAATAAAGCATGAGAACACATTTTTGCAGGCAGCAAAATGCTTAACCCGTGTAGAAGAATAATATCAGTGGATAGTTTCATGTGATGCCTTGCACTTATGCCAGGTTCACTTCAGGTGCTTGACAGGAAAGCACCCAACAGGTACAGAAAATTCCAATGATGACTTATTGATTGTCCCAGGGAAGGTTGCAGATATACCACTCACACCCTGGATGATCACTTCAAAATAGATCAGAGAAGAACAGAACTGAATGCCGTTCCTTCTGAGGTAGCTGGACTTCGCTGGCAATGCTTATCCACAGTCGCAGCAACTCAGAGCAAGAAAGGTCTACGCATCAACTGAATAGCACATAAAGGGCTTCCAGAATAAATTATTAGTTCTAGTACTCTGAATTAGGTCTCTCGTGTTTTTGAAAATTATACAGCTACAAGTTTGGACATGAAGCCAACAGCGGACACATATCCGGTGGAAATCTGTCCTGAAGCATTTCAGAAGTGTTAAGGATCACTGAAACTCTTAAGTAAGCCATACAATGCAGCCTGCAGCTACATGAAGAACCTGAAATGAATCATTAGCTGAAAAAACAAAAAGGATAAAAGAGATGCTCCAAGTTCATATGCTGGCTTTCAAGATATGACGTGCTTTTGGTCAAGATATTTTAAGGACTTTGTTTAAAACACTACACACTCTTGAAAATTTTAAATGATCTCTAGTCTCAACTCTAGTTTCTGTTATATTCAGTAACTTAAGTTTAAATGTTTTATATGAATATTTGATATGTATAAAAGAATATATATGACATGTATATATGTTATGAAGCATAATAATAAAAGATACACATAAACTCACAACCCAACTTAAGAGCTAGAACATCACCAACAGAACTGCATCTTCTAATGTGCTCCTCCCTGACACATCTCCCTGCCTTCCATCACCCCATCTCCTAACCATTCCAAGGAGGTAACCCCTATGCTGAAGTTTATATTAATCACTCCCTTGCTTTTCATGTGAATTTTATTACATATGGATTTAACCGCAAAAGAGTGGATTTTAAACTTTTTGACCTTGACTCTTACTGAGAAATAAATTATATACGTACCAACCAGTACATGTTTATGTGGACGTAAAATAAAACAAGAATTTCAGGAAACAATACTTGGCCTTTCTATATGCAAAGGACACTAATATTTTTGATTCTGTTATATTAGATTTATTTTTTAAATCCCTTTTGTAAACAATTAAATTGATTTTATAACCCAAAAACTGGAAAAACACTGCCCTAAGCAATATATTGTTTAGTTTTACTTTGGGGAGAAGTGGCTTTATTAAAATTGTGGCATTGCTTTTTTTTTAATTTCAACGTTAAGATTCTAAGATGTATCCACGTTGTGGCACGTAGCTGATGCGCATTCAGTTTCACTGATGTACAATATTTCTATGCCAATCTTTTCATCGTTTTCCATTTTGTAGATGTTTGAGTTTTTTCCAGGATTTTTGCTCTTATAACCAAAACTGCTAGGACTATTCTTGCTCATGTTTCCTGATGCACATGTGCATGAGTTTCTCAGCTATTTACTCAGAAGTGCTGGGTTAAAGTTTATTAGGTAATAAAAATTGTTTTCCCCATGGATTGTTCTAATTTATACTCCCACCAGCAGGGTATGAGTTTCAGTTCTTTTTCAGCTCTGTAACCGCCTGAGCCGGAATAGGACCGGATCAGGTCCAGGTTCCGCTCAGTGCAGCCTGTCTAAATGGAGAAGTGGATGCGACTGTTAAGGCAAGGTGAAAGCGTTTATTTAGTTGGCCAAGTAAAGGGGCTCACCCAGACCTGCGTCACCAAGATGGCTCCCTGAAACTGCGGGGGGGGGGGGGGGGGATCAGCTTTTATGGGACTGTAACAGTTAGCAGAATCAGGAGGTTATACATATTCACGATTCCTTGCTGATTATTCATTGTGAGGCAGGGCTAGGAATCAGCAACAAGTGACTGACAGACCCTTCCCTTCTGAAATACGCTCGGCTATCACCTGATGACGTAAGTCCCGTGACTTTTCATTCCTTGACATAAGTTTTTTGGTTCCTTGGCATGAATTTTCTCATCTATCTGCGTGTGCCTGGTGGTCTGGCGTCGGTTCTTCTGAGACTTGTTTGTGACCCTTATCTGCAGAATTTCCTGAAGTTAAAATAACGTAAAGAGTAAAGAAATTGTCAATCCTAGTCAAACAGTCCTGATCTGAAGCCCTGATATATCCTGTCCCTATTGCGGGGGCAGGAATGCGGCTTAGCGACCACCTTAGTTCTTTGTATTGTCAGACATCTTATTTTTAGCCAATCTAGTGTGTAAAACATGTATCACTCTAGTACGATTTAAATTTTTAGGAGACTACGTTTAAAAAAAGAAAAACAGAATTTTCATTTAATTATTCAGTAAATATTTATTATCTATTTATTCGGGTCAATGTAAGAGATTCTAGAAATAAAGAGAAATAAGACACTCTTCTGCACTTCCAGTTTAAAGTTTACATACAGGAGGTTAGAAATGTAAGTACAACAATACTTAATTAGCTAATAATTAAATCAATTTTAATTAGCCATGATTGAGTAATGGGTATTCACTTTATAGAATTTCCAATCAATGACTTAACCAGCTACACACTTCTGTTTAAATCTTTACCGTTAACAATATTTTTAGATTTTATTTACCTGGTTTAGTAATGTAAGTAGAGAAAACAAAACTAATTATTTGGGGTCTTACAATAACTGAAGGCTATCTTTCCAAACATGAGGGATGCAAAAGAAATTGTCAAGTAACTGAAAATTGTTTTCTCACTCCCCATTTTTCATTTCTTTATCCCTTCCAGGAGTACAGGCAGTCCCCGGGTTACAAATGTCCAACTTACTTACACCAGTAGTTACTAACCAACCTGCCCCCAAGCCTATTATATTAAAAATTTGAGGTACATACAATGGATCATAATAACAAATGGGTGCTACTTTGTGATGCACATCAAAACACTATGATTATTATTACTGTATTATTATGTTAAAGATGTTTTAGTGTATTGGAAAGTGTTTCTTTCATGTTTTTTATGCATAGAAAGGTAAACTAAATACTAAGACAAACATTTGACTAACTCACGTTGGATACAAACCATACCTACAAATTCAACTTTAAGACAGACTTAAGAACGGAATTTGTTTGTAATCCAGGGACTGCCTATATATGAATTTTAAAATACAATCAGCTGGAGAAAACCAAGCTTAAATCAAAGGAATGGCTCCTGTAGGTGGCCTTCAGATACAAGTAATGGACCAGTTGACGAGACATCTTAGGGGCAGGAAGCCATCTTGTATGGAAGCAGCTGCCACTTTTATCTATTAAGAAAATAAATAAAGAAAAAACTTTGGGGAACATCCTGCTGAATCTTCTGAAAGAGTAACTTGAGGTCATTACCCCAGGAGTTATTTTTTGACTGACTCATTAATGCTTTCATGTTTCTGTATTATGCACATCATGCATACACTCTCAAGTAGATAAACAAATGCCATTTGCCATCACTAAAATTGGTAGTGATAACTAGAGACCTGTTTCTCCTGGACAATACTTCTAAAATTCAGATATCTTCAAATTAAACATAAAACAGAACTACGCTAAAAATAGACAATCTAATCAAGTACTGTCGTTCCTATTAAATATGAAGCTACTTAAAATCTTGAATTTGTAAACTACTCTCTAAGCGATAAATCTACACAAGGCTACACACTTCAGTAAGTTGCAGAGGGATATAATACTGAGGCAGAATGCTAACTCTGGTTTACTCATTGTCAGGCTCTGCTGCGTAATCTTGGGTAACGAACATACTTAGGTCTTTTCTTAAAGTGAAGTATTCTAGATCATATGCACTGCTCTGAGTGTCCCTACTACTCTTAACTGTATTGCCAGTTCTGGCTTCATGTAAAGGAGACACCACTAAATTCTATTCTAGCCTCACCAGCACACAGATCCCAGGGCAGTAGAGGTTCTAGTGAACCAGAGGCAGAACCTCCAATTGTGTAACCCCAAGGAATTTTTTCAAGCTTTTGTGTTTTTCACCTTCCTCATCAGAAACATGAGGGAACTAGACCAGGTAAGTTTTAAAGTCCATTTGAATTCTGAAACTCCCCGATTCTAATATTCAGCCTATATTTTGTTAAAAGAAATGCGTGATTGTTTTGTGCTATCTCTGACATCTTAGAGAAAACTTCCCACCTCTGCTTCCACTTTATTCTAATTTAATCTTTCTCTTTTCTGGATTCCTGTGTTTGTGGATTCTCTTTGGGCTCAGAACATGAATGCCCCTCTAATCTGAACAAATACAACAAAAAGGGATACTGGGGTAAAACATCTAGTGTCTTTAAGATTACTTTTCCCCAAAAGAGAATCAAAGTTTACCTTTGTTCCACTTGACAAACACAGTCAGGCAGTGCCTTTTCAGAAGCTTATCTCTGCGGTAATAACACTTTATACTAACTTCTGTATTAAAAATAACTAATTAACTTTACTTTCAAGACCCTTCAATTTTAAGTATTTTGACTCTAGTAAGAGAAACTGTTTCTTGTGAGTCTATTCTTAGACTTAGAGGTGTCAAACCCTTTTCGCAATGAGTCCTTTTAAACATATTTTGAACATAACAAAATAGACTCTAAGCAATTTACAGAATGGTTTGCTTATAAGTTTGTTCTGATTAGTTAGTGTGATGGTTAAGACTGTATGTCAACTTGACTGGGCCATGATTCTCAGTGTTTATATGTGATCACTCCCATGATTGAATATGCTGTGAGTAGCCAATCAGATAAAAGGGAGTTTCCTTGGGGGTGTGGCTTGCATCTGAATATAAGCAGACATTCTGGCTTTTTGCTCACTCTGGATCCTGCAGCTGCCTCCTGTCATCTCACCTCCAGCTCTTGGGACTTGAGCTGTCAGCTTATCTGCCAAACTTGGGATTCGTCGATCTTCACAACTGTGAGTGGAGCCCTGCTCTCTGACCTGCCGATCTTGGGTTCGCCAGTCCCTACAGCTACATGAATCTGGAGAAACCTTGGGGTCTTGCCTGCCAATCTTGGAATTTGTAAACCTTCACAGCCTGGGAGCCGGAGCCCTGCTCTCCGACCTGCTGATCTTGGGCTCACTGTCTTCTGCGGCTGCGTGACTTGGGAGAGGCCTCTACCCTGATCCACGGACTTCGGACATTCTAGCCTCTACAATTGCATGAGCTGTTTCCTTGATATAAATCTCTCTATATATATGTTTATACGCTTTACTGGTTTTGCTTCTTTAGAGAACCCAGCCTAAGACAGTTAGGTTTGGAATAATTTATTTTATTCCAATAAAAGTCAAAAGTCCTCTTCTTCCCTTATCCATCTCCTTCTCTGTATCACCTCAGAAGTTTAGACATTTTGGAGAGTGAGGAGAGCTCCCAGGGAGCGTCTGCTGTAGGTCTGGAGAAAGAGAGACCCAGCAACTACAACTATCTCTTACTCAAAGTTCTGGTATTTTTATATTTGAATGCGTTCATTTTAGTTCACATAAATTTTCCATTCAGTTCACATAAATTTTGAGCCACTCTTGTTAATAATAATTAGAAAAGAGAATGAATCAAGATAAAAGTGGGTTCCTTCATGACCAGGCCCAGCACGGTGCCACATTCATAAATACCATGGTTTCTGTGTCCTGCTCCAAACTGACTGACACTAGGGTGTGTAAAGAAAGACTGAAAAGCAAGATGCAAGGTAAAAAGAGTGGCACTCCTTCTACCAGCCCCTTTGTGAAAGACAGAGAAAATTGCAACAAAGTAAAGTTGGGTCATGTGTGTGAGAGGAAAGTGACAAGGCATAGGTGAGGGGAGGCTAAAGGAGACAACTTACAGTGTTCTGATCATTCTGATGAAGTGTTTTCAGGAAGAGCTAAGGCTTAAAACTGTTCATAAGGGAATATCTACTCATTTGGGGTGATATCCAAAATATTTTTCTATTATAAATTATCAAAATTATTTTCCATCTCAAGGACTCGGGTAGCTGTGATTTGCTAACCAGACAGACATCAAATGATAAAGACATTAAACATTTGAATGGAGTATCTGATACACAGGGGTAGATTTACCATGAAGCTAATGAAGTTTGTGTTTCAGCACCCCTCACTTGTATAGACCTTTCCAAATCCCTGGAAAGAGACTTAGCAGTGAATTCACAAGGTCATATGTTTTTACAAAATGTGCAAAAGTAAGATAGTTTTAACAATAATTGTTTTCCAATTCAGAATGCTGAAATTCCAGTTTGGAATGTTGTGTTCCCCACCACCAGCCCCTCACTCTCTTTTTGTTGGATGGCATTGCAGTAGCTGCAAGAATTTTTGGAAAGCTGAGTGGAAATATGTTTAGTCTGGGGTTAATGGATGTATTTGTGAGGTTCATGGTCACTTCCATGTGTCTCTTCTACCACCCACACATTTCCAGTGCCAAGTGCTGTTGGTCATGACTATGTTGCAATACCATCTCTAGTCCTCTCAGTGTATGCTCCCTTTCCCCCTTCTTAAATGTCTCTTTAAACAAAGCTTGCTAGAGGAAGTACTGACATATCTTGTTCTCTCTATAAAAATCTGTATTATGAAATTGTCATATAAAGGGCAAGCAAAAGTACACAACCCTAAAAAGTATCAGGTAGTTGATTAATAAAAGTATTATGTGTGTTTTGTTTTTTTTTTTTTTTTTGATTTTGTAAAGTTTCTAGTATTGGCTAGCTTTTCTTAAATGTATGATTTGTTTTGATTTCTTATCTCATTCTAATTAAGCATTTATATATAATCAATACCTAATTGTATTTTTTTTATTGTGCTTTAAGTGAAAGTTTAGAGTTTAATTTCTCGTTCAAAAATTTATGCACATATTGTTTTGTGACATTGGTTGCAATCCCCACGATGTGACAGCACACTCCACCTTTCCACCCCAGGTTCCCTGTGTCCATTCCTGTCCCTTTCTGCCTTCTCATCCTGCTTTTGGACAGGAGCTGCCCATTTGATCTCATATATCTGATTGAACTAAGAAGCACGTTCCTCACATGTATTATTTTTTGTTTTATAGTCCTGTCTAATCTTTGAAGAGTGGGCTTCGGAAATGGGTTCCATTCTGGATTAACAGAGCGTCTGGGGGCCATAGTTTTGGGGGGGTTCCTCCAGTCTCTGTCAGACCATTTAGTCTGGTCCCTCATTGTGTATTTTAAAGTTTATATTCTTTTTCTTGACAAGATCCCCCCTCAGATTGTAAAAGCTTCACGCCCTATAGAACCTAGATCCATCTCTGGGGGGATATACTCCTTGCCTCTTTAAATTCATGTTGAGTAAACAGAGCAAAACAGACGTATGTGAATTTCAGTGAAACCAGGAAAGGAGCACCTATCAAGGTTGAAGAGATGTGAATGAAAATTATTTGCACGAGTGGGTATAAAATAGCATTGCTTTAAGTAGAAACTGATTTGTTTTAATTTGGTGAATAGGAAAACTGTTTCAAAGAGCCTTCATAGGTTTCCTTGGAACCTGACACCTTATTTCTCTTATTTTATAACATCTCTTTCACAACCACAAATTCTCTTACCATGGGATTTTTAAAGAACATGATTTTCACAGTTTGGAAGGGGATGTTGTACACATTTGTGATATAACCAATCATGTATTTAAATAGTGTCTTAGTCATCTAGTGCTGCTCTAACAGAAATACCACAAGTGGATGGCTTTCACAAAGAGAAATTTATTTTCTCACAGTCTAGTAGGCTGGAAGTCCAAATTCAGGGCGTCAGCTCCAGGGGAAGGCTTTCTCTTTCCGTCAGCTCTGGAAAAAGGTCTTCATCATCATCAGTCTTCCCCTGGACTAGGAGCTTCTCTCCGCAGGAACCTCGGGTCCAATGGATGCATTCTGCTCCTGGTGTTTCTTTCTTGGTAGTATGAGGTCCCCCTGTCTCTCTGCTTACTTCTCTCTTTTCTATCTCAAGAGAGTGCCTCAGGACACAATCCAATCTTGTAGATTGAGACCTGCTTTACTAACACAACTGCTGCCCATCCTCCCTCATTAACATCATAGAGGCAGGATGTACAACACATAGGAAAATCACACAATACCAGGAATCATGGCCCAGCCAACCTGATACACACGTTTCTGGGGGGACATAATTCAATCCATGACAAATAGCATATTAAAAAAATTCTCAGTGTTTAAATCTGGTATCCCAAGAGATTCACCAGAGGCGAGGGGGAGTATTCAAATAAATAAAGGAATTCAATGAAGTTGCCAGTTACAAAATAAACATAAGAAATGACAATGAAAAAGAATTAGATAAATAGATGACAGACAGACAGACAGATAGATAATTTGGCTCTCTATCTCATTATACACATACAAAAGAAAGTTCAATTTTATTTGAAAGATTAAATTGCCAAAAATAAAACCCTAAAAAATGTTACCAGAGAACACATAAGGACTTTCTAAGCCCTCTAAACTTGATACCAAAGCTAGAAATCATAAGCAAAAGTAATGGCTGATTTGACTACACAAAACCTTTAAAGTTTCTACATAACCAAAATAAACACCACATTAAAAGATTAAAAACAAACTATAAACTAGGGAAAATATTTGCAGTATATATGGCAGAGTTGGTTTCCTTAAGCTTTAAAAAATGGTTACAGTTCAAAATATAAAATGCCCTAAAAGATATATGAATGGAGAATATGATTAGCAAATTGATGTAAGAAAAAATTACAGAATACAGGAAACAAAATTTTAATGCAAATTAAAATAATTATGACATACCACATTTTACCTGTTAAGATTTTTTTCCTCAGGGCTAATACCTAGTGTGGAGAGGGAGGAGAGAAAAAGAAATGCTGACACCTTCACAAAGGGAAATTTCACTATATGTGTCAAAAATTTTTAAAGTGTTCATATATTTTGATCCAGCAGTTCTATTTTTAAGAATATTGTAAGAAAACATCGTTTATAAAACTATAAGCAACCCCAAAACTCATCAGTAAGAGATTGGTTAAATAAATAAACTATGGTATGCCTTTATAATGGAATACATTGTATCTATTAGAAAAAATATTGTAGAAGAATATCTACTAACAGAAGATGGACACATTATATTGGGAAAAGTATGTTAATAAATATGTGTGAAGATAACTGGTGTAATTAGAGAGCAGTCATGGTAACAGCAGTAGTAATAGCTAACATTTATAAGCACTTATGTGTTTGACATTGTTATAAACCCATTGCATATACTCTTCCATTTAGTTCTCACAGCAACACTATGAAGTTACCAGTTTCATCAGCTGCCACTGAGTCAATTCTGACTCATAGCAATCCTATGTGTGTCAGAGTAGAACTGTGCTCCATAGGGTTTTCAGTGGCTAATTTTTTGGAAGCAGACTGCCAGGCCTCTCTTCCAAGGCACATCTGGGTAGACGTAAACCTCAACCTTTGGGTTAGCAGCCAAGCACGTCAACTGTTTGCACTACCCAGTAGAAACTATTATTATCTTCATTTTATAGGTGGGGAAACTGAAGCACCAAGAGAATAAATAACTCGCCCAGGATGACGTCAAGATTTTGACCCAAACAATTGACTCCACCTCCTACACTCTTAACCACAATGCTAATTCCTGAGTTATATGATTGTTAGATTAGAGAACTACAGTAGAATATAGTAGATTAACTGTTAACTATTAGAAAGAAATCCTCCCAAAATATTAATAATGTTCAATTCTGGGCAATAGAATTATGGGTGATATTTATTTTCTTATTTTTGCTTGTCTGTATTTTCTAAATTTTCTACCAGAAGTATGCTAACCTTCATAAAGAAAAAGTGGAAATGTTACTTATTATAAGCTATTATTTCCATTCCTTTCCTACCTATAGATAAAAAGGTTAATTTCTAAAACCCAACTCTACTACCACCTGTACCTCAAGAGAAAGACCGCACAAGGAGAAGCAAAATAAAATGCTTTAAACATTTGCCACTTAATCTTGAGAGCAAGAGAGTCCACCATTCCCACTTTCAGGGTTCTCTTTTGTGATAGAGAAGGGTGACATGGGGTGAGAGGTAGGATATGGGGGAGTGACCCAGGGGTAGAGTTTTAATCTGTTGTGAGCTAGTATAAACTTTGTCTCCTACAGAAGTTGATTTATTTATTCATTCATTCTAAAACTTATATTCAGAAGTTTAGAAATTGTATTAAAATCAAAATGGATCAAAGGGCCAGATGTAGCAGGCAGGATGACTAATCAAACAGAGCCTGAGTAATGTGCTCCACGCCTTGCTCAATGGGAAGTAATTACTCTAACATTAGCTCTACAGTGTTTATACAACCATTTCATTACATTTTTCTACACTGATTAAATTTTCTTGGCATTTCTAATGCATCATTACATCTGCCTTGCATTTAGATAATGCACAGCATTGCTATCTATTAAAAAGTTCGTATTCTCTTTCATCACCTTAATAAATCTAATTTGGGTATATTTGCATAAAGTTTGATGAAGAGCGATTGGTTCTTATATGAATAGCATACCTTGGATGGAAACACCCTATCTATCACTTGGCTAAAACAATTGTTCATGTAGTTATAAGTGGAGGCCCGAGCATAACTACCAAAAAGTTTGTGGAGTAAAAACAAATATGTAGCACAAATACCATTGTATAATTAATGTCTGTGCTTTCCAAGACTGCTGAGGGGTGGACTTGATAACCATGGGACCATCTAAGGCACCTTTGTTTCTTGTTCCTAAATATATAGCCTGAGGAATTAGACAACAACAACATCAAGAATAATAAACTCACATTTTTAGCCTTCTGCTTCAATATTCACATTCACCCTCAACACATAGTTAGAAACTCAGGACATTTTAGCTCTTGCCCAAGTAACTGGACTGAAAAGTAATCTCAGAAAGAGATTAGCTAAAATGATAAGCTCTTTTAGGGTATCAGATATGCCAGGCAATCACTTACAGAAATTCAAACTGTGCTGAGTTCTCTGGGGAACTTTTTTAAGCATTGCAAATAAATGGATCATGATGGTGAACTATTATGCAGTGACAGTGATTTTGTCTTTTGAACTTAGGATTTTGATAACTGCAACTCAAAACCACTAAACAAGTGCTTTGGATTTCAGAGGAGAAGAGCATGAGGTTCTAAATATCAAAGCCAATGCTTCATATTCTGCATTTGCACTAGCGATGCTGATATTGGCGGTGGGGTAGAGAGAACAAGCCCCCATTTAGTTTATGACAGAATAAAGTATTGCAAAACCAGATTCCACCAAATGTTTGGATTCTCACTTATGAGTCAGTGATTCAATGTCCAATTCTATGTTGCTATTCATTCCCCCAGTTTCTACTTCCACACCGGGAAAAATACTGTGCATTGTAGAATGTATAAACCCAAGTTCAAAGTCTTGTATTTCAAAGCCCTTACCCTCTCCTCCTACATAATTTCTGGCTATCTGTTCCTCTCTCTCCTCCACTTCTCCTAGTTCTTGAGTACCCTCTGTCCACAATGCACTTCAAAATCCCACTCTGCCTGCTCCACTTTATCCTCTCCTCACTGAACAATGTATGAATCCTAACATAATAACAGGAGTTACAAAGTTTTTACTCAATTTTGTGGGCCTTGTCCCCTGTTAGGCTGATGGTAATGTGTGATAAAAAGTGTGATAATGTGCTCCTTAGAGAATTGGCAAGAGAGTCAAGGACAGGTTGCATATTCCTAAACAATGAAACCTGTTATATAATAAGAGATGAGCGATAGCCACCGATGTAACTAATTATGTAACATTTACCATATGAGAAATTTAAGAATTACAAGGGTGAATATGATAATTTTTCCTTTCCTCCAGGTGAGAAGTTGCCACCTGTTCTCTATAGCTAATTACCCCTTCAGCACCAAGACTCCCATATCTTCCTGTGTGATTATAGGCTCTGATTACAGATGTGTTGACTTGTTTAGCTTTCTTCTCCCTTCTAGAATTGCCTTTTTTTTTTTTTTTGCCTTCAATCTACTAGAGTATTAAGTACTTTTATTTGTTCTCACTCGAATGTCCAGTGGTCAAAACCCTTTATTTCAGCAAACTTGATCTCGTCTATCTATGACGAGGAAAGCAATAGAACTGATCAATATACCCAAAGGTGGGACTGACTGATGGCTACATGAATGGTAACTCCCTTTGAGAAACTCTCACAACTCCTAGACTCTGCAGCTATTTACTATTGGAACCTCTTTTGTCCCCTAGATTCTAAAGCTATTCACTATTTGAACTTTTTTGCCTGGACTTAGCAATATTTCGATACAGATTTCCAGATATGCAAGGACACCATCCATGTTGCGTCACCTTAGATTTTACCTTGCTATTTTGATTCCGAGTTCTACCGCAGAGGATACACAGATGGAAAAAAAAAAGGTGACTACTCTCAAGAACATTATAATTAAGAACATAAATTCCTTTTTTTTTTTTCTTTTGATGTATATAACATATGAATGTTTTGGCTAAGTTCTAGACGAAACTCTGTCGGGCTGGCACTTGGTGTTAGGCAATATAATTTTGTAGAACTCTTCAGAATGTTCCAATCCAGTGGCTCTCAAAGTGTGGTTCTCTGACCACTGGCATTAACATAACTTGAGAGCTTGTCAAGTTTCCTGGCTCCACCCCAAGCCTATAGAATATAAACCCTAGAGATTGGGCACAGCAATCTCTTTTAACACGCCTTCCAGGTGATTCTGATACAGGTAAAAATTTAAGACCCACTGTTTTAGACTAACCAGCCTCCCAACTCTCATCAACTACCCAGTATTTCCTTAAAAGATTATTGATTATTGGGGGAGGGGGGATATTAAAACAGATGCTGTCATAGTTATCTAGTGCTGCTATAACAGAAATACCACAAGTGGATGGTTTTAATGAAGAGAAGTTTATTTCCTCATAGTCAAAGTAGGCTAAAAGTCCAAATTCAGGGCATCAGCTCCAGCGGAAGCCTTTTTCTCTCTGTCAGCCTTCTTCTCTTCAGTGTTCCCCCAGACTAGGAGCTTCTCTGTGCAGGAACCCTGGTCCAAAGGACGCGCTCTGCTCCCGGCACTGCTTCTTGAGGGTATGAGGTCCCCCTGTCTCACTGCTCACTTCTTTTATATCTCAAAAGAGATTGCCTCAGGACACAATCCAGTCTTGTAAATCAGGTCCTGCCCTACTAACACAACTGCCACCCATCCTCCCTCATTAACATCATAGAGGCAGGTTTACAACATACAGGAAAATCACACAGTACCAGGAATCATGGCGTAGCCAAATAGATGCACACATTTTTGGGGGGACATAATTCAAACCATGACAGATGCCCAGCCACATACGTTGTTTGGCACAGGGTCCATGAACTCATGGGAGTGAATGAGAATACAGCTCCCATTTGAGTTTCTGGCCCTGTAAATAGTGTGATAATATCCTCCTTAGAGAATATCACAGAGAAGAAGACTGGCAGCATGGGTCAGACTATGCAGGAGGTCTGAATGTTAGACCTGAATAAAGTTGTAGTTCCTGCTACAGTCTATAAGTCCATGAAGTCACTTGGGGGCCTGTAGTTTTTGATATGAACAGAAACGGAAGGGGCTGTTCGGTTGGTCAGAGAGAGAACATCAGGGGTCATTGGTCTGGAGGAGTGACACAGGTAGCAGCAAGGTCAGCTACCATGAGCTACAGAATGACTGACAGCAAGCCACATAACAGAGCTGACTGCATACAAGAATCTCTACTTTCCAAAGACCTATAAAGAGAGAACTGGGGAGCAGGATGCAAAAAAAGAAAAAGATAGAACTTCTTGCTGGCCAAATCACTGGGAGCTCATACATTGATTTCCATGGTTCTGGTTCTTCCAACCAACAGATGAAACCAAGGAACATAAATGGTATATATCTAGTATATCCAGAATCAGAAAACATTCCAGTGTTTCTCTTCCCCCATTATCAGCCAAGCAATGGCTTTGAAAGGCATAGAAAAGACCACACAGAGGTCCTCACATCACTTCTTATTACAGCCTCTCCAGGGCCACCATAACAACAGGGCTGCCTAGGAATCTTTTCCCATGGAGGAGACCCTCATTTTCCCCCAAGCCACCACAAATCATGAGCTCCAGGATGAACACTGTCCAGTGTCTCTATACTTTTTATTTAAATGAATTCCTAGGTTATCTATTCTCACCCCACATCTTATGTCCATATTGTAGATGTGCATCCCATAATCTATTCCCATTTCATATCCCTCCCCAAACCCCTAAACTCTTCAACTAAACCAAAAATATCCATTGCTATCAAGTCAATTCCAACTCATAGAGACCCTGTCAGACAAAATAGAACTGCTCTATAGGGATGCCTTTGAACTGTGGTGTTGGCAAAGAATATTGAATATACACTATGGACTGCCAAAAGAATGAACAAATCTGTCTTGGAAGAAGTACAACCAGAATGCTCCTTAGAAGTAAGGATGGTGAGACTACGTCTTACATACTTTGGGCATGTTATCAGGAGGGATCAGTCCCTGGAGAAGGACATCATGCTTGGTAAAGTACAGGGTCATGGAAAAAGAGGGAGACCCTCAACAAGACAGATTGACACGGTGGCTGCAACAATGGGCTCAAGTATAACAACGATTGTGAGGATGGCACAGGACAGGGCAGTGTTTTGTTCTCTAGTACATAGGGTTGCTATGAGTCACAACCAACTCAATGGCTCCTAACAACAACAATAGTGTTTCTAAGGCTATAAATCTTTACAAACAGCCACATCTTTCTCCCACAGAGCGGCTGGTGGGTTCAAATCGCTGACCATTTGGTTAGCAGCCAAGCACTCCAACCAGGGCTCCTAACCCTTCAACTGTACCCTATGAAATTCATGGTCAGTTATTCACAAACTTCCCTTTATCCTAGGGCTTCAAACTGGTTCATTCCTGTTCGAACCCCTGCTGAGAATTTGCATTGCCACCCCAGATATACTGAATCAGAATCAACATTTTAACAAGATCCCCAGGTGATTCTTACGTATAATAAACTTTGAGACCCCCTGTACTAGTGGTTCTCAGAATTGGTCCCTAACCAGCAGCATTAGCATCACCTGGGAACTTGTTAGAAATGCAGATTCTCAGCAGCAGTTAGAACAGGAATGAATTGGTTTGAAGTCTTGCTTTATCCTCAACCACTTCTTGCACCCCTGCAACTTACTTATGTCTCAAAGACATTGCTTTCCCTGAGGCCCTCTCAGATGGTGGCTGTTTTTGATCCCACAGTCCTTGAAACTCTCCCAAAGATGTGAAGAAGGGGAAGAAAGTAAACATGGAGAGAGGTAGATTTATCAGATTGGCTAGAGCATAGAGTTGGAGATTAGCCTAGTTTGAGGAGGATATATAATGCCAGGGTTTGTTGTCATCAGTCCTCATAGGGCCTGGAGTTCTGATCTTGGACTCTAGATCTATAATATGTGCTGGCAGGTCCCCATGATACCAACTGCCTGATTGACCTCGTTCTACTTCCTTGACCATGATGCCCTGCTGCTCAAGTTATCTGTCCCAACTTCTTCTCCTTGCGTGTTTCTCAGGTCTTTCCAGATCACTTTCCCCATCCTAGTGCTCTAGCAAACTCTAATCCCAGCCCTCAGGGGGCTGCCCTGGCTGTCAGCAATCAAGCTCTAAGTCCAATAGCACAGAGACCAGTTAAGAAACTAGAGCAAAAGCAACATTTGAAAGAGAAATTGTCTGATAGGACAGGGATAATGGAATGTACACATGTAGAAAAAGACTAAGAATTTAAAATTAATCTAATTGATGAAATACAGCTCCACACATGAGAGGAGCCTCCAGGAGTAGATAAAGGGCAACAAGAATAGGAAAATAAAAAGAAGCCAGGCAAAGAAGATGAGCTTAGCTCTGTGGCACTTTGCTGATTTCCCAAAACCCAGCAAATATGCAATAAATATTTGTTGATTGATCAAATAAAACAAGTTTTGGCTCTGACTAGATTAAGTTGTGGATATTTGCATTACAGTATGCCGTAATCTCCTGACCAAATTCTTACATGTTTAATTTGAATTTTAAAAATGCAGCTGTCATTTTAGTAGAACAAACCAAGCAAACAGCAACCATTTGCTACCTGTCCTTTGTTCTGATTTCAGTTCTCTTGGAAATGTACCAGAAGATCCCAGTCATTGTAGTGAGAATGTCAATGAATGTAATTGACTTCACCTATAATAGAGAAGCCACTGCAAAGCTAAAAATACAAACCACTAAGCCTAGAACGACATTCGTTTTTCAGTACTGAGAGAAGGGATTTCTGAACTCCAGTGTCTCACATCTCAGACTAAAAGCATTTAGTCTTTCCAGGCTCCATGGTTAAACTCAGAATCCAGAAATATCACCAACAGAAACCCCTAGGTTTCACCAGATATGGTTAAGAAATAGGTATTACAGTTGTTGTAGTTGGTTGGTTGGTTGGTTGTTTTGCTTTTCAAAATCTTATCTAAAGTAGGAGATGTTATGGGAAGAGTTAGTCTCACTTACCATCTCTACTAAACATTGAGTGAGCTCCAGGAAAGCAGTTAGCACACACCTAATGCCTGATAGGAACTCAGTAAACTACACCAACCAATGAAGGAATAAAAGGATGAAAATGATTGCATTCTGAAGCAAATAACCTCTCCAATAATACTCCAGTCATGTACACTCTAGGTGTCCCAAACTTCAAATATCTGCATTCCACAATAATATTTTTTACTCATTGCTCACTGATTTTACTAAATAAGATTCCTTTGAAACAAAATTTTATATGATTACAGTAGATGCAAAACCAGTATCAGCTGACATAAATAGGCAGCAACTATGAAGACAAATACAATAAATGTTTGATTTCTTAACTTGAGGTGGTTACATGAGAATTTTCTTTGTAATTATTTCTTTCATAACAGCTTTATTTAGATATAATTCACATACTATGTAATTCATCCATTTAAAATGTACAGCTCAATGATTTTTCGTATACTCACAGAGCTGTGCAACCATTGCCACAGTCACTTTTGAAATATTATAGTCATGTCAAAACAAATGCTATACCCATTAGCAATCACTCCCTTTTAATTATTTTAAATGGTAGATATGTTTAAATGGTAGATATGTTGTATATACACACATATATACGTATACATATAAAAGGAGCCCTGGTGGTACAGTGGTTAAGAGCTCAGCTGGTGGTTCGAATCCACCAGTCACTCCTTGGAAAACCTATGAGGCAGTTCTACTCTGTCCTGTAGGGTTCCTATTAGTCAGAATCAACTCGATGGCAACGGATTTGGGTTTGGGTTTACACATATAAATGTATACATGAAGAAAGCAAAAGGTCGTTAAAAAGACAGAAAAGAACAAAATTGATGTCAGAAGAGACTCTGAAACTTGCTCTTGAACATAGAGCAGCTGAAGCAAACGGAAGCAAATGAGCTGAACAGAAGATTTTAAATGGTAGCTCAAAAAGACAAAGTAAAGTATTGTAACGACTTGTGCAAAGACTTGGAGTTGGAAAACCAAAAGGGAAGAACACGCTCAGCATTTCTCAAGCTGAAAGAACTGAAGAAAAAATTCAAGCCTCGAGTTGTAATATTGAAGGATTCTTTGGGCAAAAAATTGAATGATGCAGGAAGTAGCCAACGAAGATGGAAAGAATACACAGAGTCACTGTACCAAAAAGAATGGGTCAACGTTCAACCATTTCAGGAGGTAGCCTATTACCAAGAAACCGATGGTAGTCATGGAAGAAGTCCAAGCTGCGCTGAAGGCATTGGCAAAAAACAAGGCTCCAGGATTTGATGGAATACCAGTTGAGATGTTTCAACAAACAGATACAGCGCTGGAGGTGCTCACTCATCTACACCAAGAAATTTAGCCAACTGACTGAAAGAGAACCATATCTTTGCCCGTTCCAAAGAAAGGCGATCCAACAGAATGCAGAAATTTTTGAACAATATCATTAATATCACATAAAAGTAAAGTTTTACTGAAGATCATTCAAAAGCAGCTGCAGCAGTACATTGAGAGGGAACTGCCGGAAACTCAAGCAGGATTCAGAAGAGGACCTGGAATGAGGGATATCGCGGCTGATGTCAGATGGATTTTGCTGAAAGCAGAGAACACCAGAAAGATGTTGACTATGGAAAGGCATTCAACTGTGTGGATCATTACAAATTATGGATAACATTGCAAAGAATGGGAATCCCAGAATACTTAATTGTGCTCATGAAGAAACTGTACATAGGTCAAGAGGTAGACATTTGAACAGAACAAGGGGATACTGCATGATTTAAAGTCAGGAAAGGTGTGTGTCCAGGTTGTATCCTTTCATCATACTTATTCAATCTGTATGCTGAACAAAGAATCCAAGAAGCTGGACTATATGAGGAAGCATGGGGCATCGGGATTGGAAGAAGACTCATTAACAACCTGCAATGTGCAGATGACACAACCTGGCTTGCTCGAAGTTAAGAGGACTTGAAGCACTTACTAATGAAGATTAAAGACTACAGTCTTCAGCGTGAATTGCACTTCAACATAAAGAAAACACATATCCTCACAACTGGACCGATATGCAACATCATGATAAATGGAGAAAAGATTGAAGTTGTCAAGGATTTCATTTTACTTGGATCCACAATCAACACCCATAGAAGCAGAAGTCAAGAAATCAGATGATGTAGTGCACTGGGCAAATCTGCTACAAAAGACCTCTTTAAAGGGTTAAAAAGCAAAGATGTCACTTTGAGTACTAAGGTGTGCCTGACCCAAGCCATGGTATTTTCCGTCACCTCATATGCCTATGAAAGCTGGACAATGAATACGGAAGACCGAAGAAGAATCGATGCCTTTGAATTATGGTGTTGGTGAAGAATATTGAATATATCATGGACTGCCAGAAGAAGGAACAAGTCTGTCTTGGAAGTACAGCCAGAGTGCTCCTGGGGAGTGAAGATGGCAAGACTTCGTCTCAGTACCTTGGATATGTTATTAGGAGAAACAAGTCCCTGGAGAAGGAAATCATGTTTGGTAAGGTATAGGGTCACCAAAAAAGAGGAAAACCCTTGATGAGATGGATTGACACAGTGGCTGCAACAATGGGCCCAAACATAGCAATAATTGTGAGGATGGTGCAGGACCGGGCAGGGTTTTGTTCTGCACATAGGGTAGCTATGAGTCGCAACCGACTCCACGGCACCTAACAACAACAACACACATATAAATATATACATATACATATGAGAAGAGCCTCCAGAAGTAGAAAAAAAGGCAAAAAAAGTAAAATAAAAAGAAGCCAGGCAAAGAAGATGAGCTCAGTTCTGTGGCAATTTGCTGATTTCCCAAAATAGCAAGTATGCAATAAATATTTGTTGATTGACTAAATAAAACAGATTTGGGCCCTAATTACCTATAGGTCCCTAGGTGGTACAAACAGTTTACTCTCAGCTATTAATCTAAAGGTTGGCACATGGAACCCACCCAATGGCCCTGTGGAAAAATGGCCTGGCAATCTATGCAGAGAGAGGATACATATGTCACAGTGTAAAGTAAAACAGATTAGTCTAAATAAATATATGCAATATAAAATAAATCAATGTTATTAAATTCTAACTAGATACTGACCTGATGAAGGCTCTGAGCCTGAGGCCACCTCTTTCTTTATGAGGAAGTTAGCACATGTTAGAGAAGGATAAAAAGTTACAGACCAGCCCCAACTGAGGCTTCCTCTTCAAAGTAATCAAAAGAATTTTTAAAAATTGAAATAGGAATAACTTTCTCACGAGGGGGTCAAAGTTATTAAATGTCTGTCTGTGTGTACTGAAGTCATCTTTCATACCCTAGTGGTAGGTATCCCACTCTCAAGAATGAGCTAATTGCAGTTACCCCACATCTAATCCTAGAAATCTCCTGGTTGATAATTATACAATGAAGGAATATGCAAATTTTCACTGCAGATATTTCACTCTATTGGTTTCTAATCCAAGTTGTCAAATGCACCTCACTGAACCACACTCAGCTACTCCACCCTTCTGTACCCAACAGACTCCTCAATCTAGAACTGGGGTTGGTTTGCTGTCAAGTCCAGGAGTCTTTATCCATGGCTCTTTCCTTAAAGAAGATGTTTAGATTACAGTGACTCTATAAATAAAATCATCCTTAGTGTGGTTGTTCATCTCAATCCATTGGTAAACAGGTTTTTATTGAACATTTGCAGTGCTGGGAATGATTGGAAAAGCCTAATGTATTTTCTGCCCTCATAGCTTTTTAGTTCACATTGTATGTATTTCTTTTTCCCTATGTGGAATCACAGGTGAGTGGCAGTTCCACAACACCATAGAAGCTTCTCGAGCATCAGTCCCCAGTGGGACCCTGATGAGAGTATTTCTTTCCCTTCAGTGGGTAAGGCCCAGGATTCCTTAGTTCCAGTATGTGTATCAAACACTAAGCCACTGGAGTCCACCAATTAAGGGTCACAAGTTGCCTGATTGAAAAATAAAGCCCATTTGTGGCACTAGACATAGCTGCCAATAGGCTCTTTGCTGCAGCTACTATGAAAACTGGCAAAAAGAAGGTGGAAAAATCATCCTTCACCCTAGCAGATGAGTCTTCCTTCACTAAATAGACAAATTTAGAACACCTTCTTAGTCAGGCTCATAAAAGCAACGGTACAGAGAATTTTATGCGAAATGCTGACCTCCTAAGAATTAGCTTTTAAATTGAAGTTTTCACTCTTGAAGTATCTGATAAGTACTTGTCTCTCCCACTAAAGGTCATGCCAGAAAGTAACATATATGGTTATTCACGTTGATCATCTACCCAGAACGGTGGCTTACTTGTGTCGAGAAGTTTATATCCAAATTCCAATGTAACATAAAAATGTTCATTATGAAATAATGTTCAAATTAGAATCTTCTAATTTTTAAAACCAATTCTAATTTGAATTTTTCTTTGAAATTTCAAAGGAGATTTTTTCTAATAAAAATTTAAAAATTAGAAGTATGAATATTGGGAGAGGTGAGAATTTTAGTAGCTGTTCAAGAGGGTTGGGAATAGGACCTACATTCTCCTCTTACTTCAAGTTCTCTACATTCAAGTCACTCTCCAACTCTCTGAATTAGAATTCATCCCCCTGAAATGAGAAAACTAATGATTGCTAATAAGAAATAGCCTGGAAATGACACCAAAGTTTGCTTTTTTCTACTAAGTGTATTAATGAATTATGATAATACAGTTCATATTCAGAGAAGGTTTATATTTGTTTATCAATTACTACGTAGAAATTTACAGTTGTGGAGTCACACTTGACATTTGAGCAACACAAATGAATCAGAAGTCATAGATAATTAAAATAAATTCAAAATGCAAAAACAATATAAATATGAATTTAATGTGATAAATACACAGACACATACCTAAGAGCAGCATCTTGTTTTAATAAAATATGTGGATGTTTTAGAAGCCAATACTATTTATATACTTTAAATTATGATGTAAAACTATTGACCATAAATTCAGAAAGAAAATAATGAGATTTTCACCATCTGGTCACATGATTTGAAGTCAGTCATGGGCATGTCTGGGTTCCTGAATATCTCCTTTGTCTTATCTGCCATCCACGTAGTCTGGACCTCAGACTTAGCATAATTTTGTGGTTCAATTTTAACTTCATATTTCCAATAGTTTTATACCTCAGTAATGCTTTCTGTTTTCTAACATGAATTTATAATCCATTCATACAAATCAAACATCAGAAAAAATTCTCCAGTTTTTTAAACTATCTAAACTCTTTTTTAAAAATTACTTCGAATGTACCACACAATAGTAATGCCAACTAATGGTTGTATTGCACAGTCATAATAAGGTACTTGGTAGCTGTACTTAATGTCTTAGACTGGGTTCTCTAGAGGAGTTAAACCAGTGAAGCGTATATATACAGTCACGCACCACATAATGTCCTTTGGGCAACGTCCAACTGCATATATGTCCATGGTCCCATAAGGTTATAATAGAGTTCAGAAATCCAAATCAGAGAACAAGACATAATGGATGTAACCAGACATAGCGAACACAACAGCTTGCCACACACAACACATGTATCTCATGTCTCTTGTATACAAAGCGATTGCACTGCCAGGCATATAATGCTACAGTACGTATATAACCTATAACGTATATGTCTTGATAGTCATAATAAACGCCTACGTTACTGGCTTATGTATGTACTATACTGTATTTTCTCTTATTTTAATGTGAACTTTACATACTTAAAAATAAGAAGTTTACCATATGCTTTGACTCATAGACAGCAGCATCCAATCTTGTGTATCGTGTGTCTCTTGAGTGTTGTGGTGTTATCTCTCTATTTAATTATCTTTTAAAAATATTACTGTGAAGTGCATCATGGCTCCCAAACGCAGCAGAACCAAAACTAGTGATAGCAGCAGCCAGACACAGAGGAGAGGCATCAATTTGAAACTGAAACAAAAAGTATCCCATATAGCTTTGCTAAGTATATAAATGGTGTTTGCACAACATCCAAATCATATAACATCCTATTTCACAGAACATACTGTGGATGTTAAGCGATGCATGACTGTACATACAGGGAGATTTATTTCAAGGAAATGGCTCACGCAGTTGTGGAAGATGGCAAATCCCAAATCCAGTGGGTCCGGCGTCAGGCTGGAGGCTTCTCCTGACTCACATCATTGCAGGGGCTGACAACCCCAAAATTGGCAGGTCATGCAGAAGGCTGCTGGCTCACTGGGTTGCAGGAGCTGCCAAATCCCAAAATCTGCAGGTCAGATAGCAGACTGCTGGCTCACGTCCCAAGAACTGGAGGTCAGAGAATGATGAGTCAGATGCAGGATCAAGAGAAGATGAGCTTTGCCAGAACATCCATATACATTGGATGCAGGCCACACCCCCAAGGAAACTCCCCTATCAACAAATGGCTGCTCACGTCAGATCACAAAGTGTAGGATGACTACGTAATATCTGCCAAACCACTGAGAATCATGGCCTAGCCAAGTTGACACATAACATTAAAATCACATAGTAGCTTTGGTCATTGAATATATGCTTATAGTCTTTAAAATTCTCTTGTCACGTATATACTAGCTGATGATTTAGAAAGGAGAGGTAACAGCAAACCAAATCTTAAAAGAAACTGCAAAGAAGCATACTAATTGGTGCATTTTCGGAATATGAGCCCCACAAGTAATCTCAAAAATCCTAAATTCTGAGTATAATTGTAACTCATGTTTCATTATCAATAGAATGAAATATTGAGCATATTCTTATCAGTTGTCTACTTAAATAAATTTTCCAAGTATGAGAGTTTTTTTTTCTTTTCCAACCTACGCAGTCATTTTTTTCCCCCTCACAGAAAATAAGATTCATAAATTACATCCTGTCTTTCTGTTTCTTGATCCCATCTGGTCTGCAACTTTTTGCCTTTGATAAGATTTACCCAACAAAAATTATCTACTTGACATGCCCAGTCTTTGTTAACTAGATAAAGGTGGGTACTTAAGCCACTGTGGTTCAGCATTAACAGCAATCTTTTGGGCAGGAGGCCATCTAGGTTCCTTGGGAATCTTGGTTTCTGGAATGAGCAGCCCTCTGTTTCCCCCATATCAGTGTGGGGAGGATCCCTTCAGCAGTTTTAATGTATTTATACAAGAAGATCCTCTCAAAGGAAAAGTGCTGGCCCAGGATCAAAGTAAAGTCACAACGAAAGACCCACAGTCTTGAAGTTTCACAACAAGCCGTACTTAAGAAATCAAAAAGACTACCATGAGAGAGAGGTATTCATAAGAGAACACAGTATGTTAAGTGTCAGGGGGCAGACAGCTAGAGGAAGCATGGAGAGGGCCAGAAGTAAGCAGGAAGAACCTCTGTGTGACTCTTATGCAGGCCCATTATGCAATTCTTGAGAAAGAGCATCAGCCATCCTGGCTATCCCAGCTAGATTTTTACACACTCAGCTGGCATTGTTCAAGGATAAATGCCCAGCTTTTCTTTTCAGGGGAAATGCCCTCTGTATCTTACCTCACTTCCGCTTCTCTAAGCTAGTTCTAGATACTTGCCTATTGAAGAGTGAGAATAAAAGAAAGTACTCACCAGAATGGAAAGCAGTTTGAAGTGTAAAGATGTCCAATTGGCAAAGGCATGAAAAAAAGTGCATTTTTCAATACTGGCACTGGAGTTGGGTCTTGAAGTTCTACCTACAATCTCAGCAGTCCCACTCGAAAGGAAGTGCTTCTATGCTGCACTGTATGAACATAACCTTCTCAAACACACCAGGTACTGTAGCCAAAGACTAAAAATTTTCATCAACCAGAACAATCTGTATTGTAAAACCCTTGCAAATTGAACAAACAATGCTAATTACCCAGTGAATTATATATCAGCCATTTGAACAGATTCACCTTGCTCTTCACTAGCTGTTTTCATCACTTGCATAGTTAACTCTGAGCTGATGGCACTAACCACTTAGAAGGCACAGAATTGCCTAACTTCCTCCTGCTCATTCTGCAGTCACTGCCACCAGGGTGATGGGGTGGCATAGAAAGAAGGAGAATGGCTCCAAGCAAGGCAGAGTCAAGCAGTTTTCAACTGTTTAGGAGGCTGACCGCAACCACAGTAGGAAGAGGTGGGACGGCAATCCTAAACAAGCTGGAGAAAGAATGAAAGGCCAGATTTGTGGCCACAGAAAGACTAAGACCTCTTTTAATCCAGAAGTCTAGGAGACCTTCACTCCAAGAAATCTGAAAAGAATCAGAGAAAGCCCCCAAAAGGCCACACCTCAACAAAGTGCAAGCTACACCAGCCAGAAGACTGCAATTTGAGGTAAGTGGGCAATATTTGGCCAGGAAAACAGGAAAATTAGCTCACCTGAAAAGACCAGCTGCAAATCAGAGTTGGACAAGAGTCTGGACTCTGCACAGAGGAAAGATTTTCTAGCTTTGCTAGGGAGGAGAATGGCCAGGGGGACTCAGAACTTGACATATGAATAGGTCCAAGTCCTTAAATGTTAAAGAAAAAGGGGAGGGGGTGCTATCCAAGATTGCTGAGAGGAGAAAGCATATCCAGGACACTGGGAATGGAGAATAGGATCAAGGGTCTTGGGGTCCTGGCAACAGAGGTGCTAGGTTGATAAATAGTCTGCTTCTAGCCATGGAACCACATCTTAATGTCGAGGACTGAAAGGAGGATCTAGTTCCAAATCACCTACTTCATCACCTCCATCTCTCCTGTCCCTTTATCCTCTAGTCTGCTCTTCTTAGCTCATATTGGCATAAGAGATGTCTTCCCATTCTCCTTCCTCTCATTTATTCCTCCTCTTCTTTCCTCTCCCTTTATGCTTCTCTCTTTTCTCTCCTTCTCCTTCTGTCTTTTCTAACTTATCATTGCTTTAATTTTATAAATGCTGCATTGTGCCAAATTATTCTAATGGGAAGAATAGGAGAGACACTGCAGTGATAAATTAAGAATACTGAAGTAAGTATAATCTGTGCTACTTCTGTATGAGTCCAAAGTATTAATATGCTTAAAACACACTTACAAGGTTTTTTTGCATGACTTTTCCCTAAAAATCATGCTAAGAGACAAGGATGGTGGGAGTAGCAACGTGATGGCTGGTGGTATCCATCAGTGCCCTCTTTTTCTCAGATCCCTCTTTATCAAGTATATATTTTATGATCCAAAATTGCAACAAGATTCCTGCTAACATGATACAACCATTTTGGAAAATGATATGGCGCATCCTCAGAAAGCTAGAAATAGACATACCATTCGATCTAGCAATTCCACTCCTAGGAATATATCCTAGACAAATAAGAGTCGTCACTCGAATAGACATATACACACCTATGTTCATGGCAGCATTGTTCACAATAGCAAGACGATGGAAACAACCTAGATGCCCATCAACAGATGAATGGATACACAAACTATGGTACATACACACAACAGAGTACTATGCAATGAGAAAGAACAACAATGAATCTGTGAACCATCTCATAACATGGATGAAACTGGAGAACATTATGCTGAGTGAAATAAGTCAATCACAAAAGGACAAATACTGTATGAGACCTCTATTGTAAAAACCGATGAAAAAGTTCACACAGAAAATGTAACGATCTTTGTTGGTTACCAGGGATGGGAGGGGTGGGGGGAAATACTAAATAGGAAGTAGATAAGTGGTATCTTGGGTGAAGGGTGATACAGTACACAATACGGGGAAACTAGCACAACCTGTACAAGGAAAGGTCATGGGAGCCCCATAGACACATCCAACTCCCTGAGGGACTGAATTGCTGGGCGGAGGGCTGTGGGGACCATGGTCTCGGGGAACATCTAGCTCAATTGGCATGACACAGCTTATAAAGACAATGCTCTACATTCTACCTTGGTGAGTAGTGTCTGAAGTCTTAAAAGCCTGTGAGCGGCCATCTAAGTTACTCCATTGGTCTCATCCCTTCGGGAGCAAGGGAGAATGAATAGAACAGGATACAAGGAAAAGATTAGTCTGAAAGACTAATTGTTCACAGCTACCAAGGCCTCCACCGGACTGAGTCCAGTACAGCTAGATGGTGCCCGGCTACCACCACTGACTGCTCTGACCAGGATCACAACAGAGGGTTCTGGACAGAGCTAGAGAAGGATGTATAACATAATTCTAACTCACAAAAAAAAAAGAAAACAGATTTACTGGCCTAAAGGACACTGGAGAAACCCCAAGAGTATGGCCCCCTGACACCCTTTTAGCTCAGTGGTGAAGTTATCTCCGAGGTTCACTGTTCAGCCTGGGAGTGGACAGCCCCGTAAAACCAAATGAGACTAACGAGGTACAGGAGTCCAGTGACAAAGGACAGAAGGCAGAAGGGGACAAGGAAGCTGGTGACAGGGAACCCAAGGCTGAGTAAGGATATTGTTGATGTGTTGTGAGATTGTTAACCATTGTCATAGGGCAACATTTGTAGTAATTGTTAAACAAGAGACTATTTTGTTCTGTAAGCCTTCATCTTAAGTAAGAATAACAGCACAATTGGAAGAGCATAGTCAATGTCACTGAACTGTGCATGTAGAAATTTTTGAAATGGTGTATCTTTGGCTATGTGTATTTTCACCAAAAAAAATGGTTGAGAAGTTAGAGGGTTGACATGTTGTGGGGTTGTTAACCAATGTCATAAAACAATATGTGTACTACTGTTTCATGAGAAACTATTTGTTATGTAAGCCTTCACCTGAAGTACAATTTTAAAAAAAAAGATTCCTGCTAACACCCTTAACTCCTTGACCCTCTTTGTGTTTTTGTCTCACCAGCTTGGCAAGAACTTATCCCTGGATGAACCCAACTATTTGCTTTCTTTTCATCTGCATACGAGTAGCTAAGCACAACTAGAGAAAAACACATATGAGGGCACATCAGTTCTGCTGTAAATGCATATTCATCAACCAGAGGACAGGTGAAGGGATGGGACCTAGAAATTCTAACTGTTATCCTTGACTTTCCCTCTTCAACACCAAGTACTATGGATTTTATCTTCTAAATCACTCGAATCTGTCCACTTTTCTCCATCTGTACCACCAACACCCCCAGTTCAAAGTTACATCATCTCTCACCTGAATTACTGCCATAGTTTCTAACTGGTCTCCCTATATATATACATTGAGTGGCCCTGGTGGCACAGTGGTTAAGAGCTCAGCTGCTAACCAAAAGGTCAGCATTTCGAATCCACCAGCTGCTCCTTGGAAATACTATGGGACAGTTCTACTCTGTCCTGTAGGGTCGCTGTGAGTCAGAATCAACTTGATGGCAACAGATCATATACATTTATGGCTATTTATAATCTGTTTTCTAAACTTCAACTAGAGAAATCTTTTCAAAATACAAATCCTATCATAGCCTCCTCTTGCTTAAAACCTTTTCATGGCTGAGAACAAAGATCAAATCCTTTGACATAGCCTACCAAGCTCCTCCTACCTTCTTAACCTTTTTTTCCTTCACACACCTCTGTACTCTATCACACTAGTTGTCTATCAGTTTATTGGATGTGCATTTCCTATCTGCCCCAGGGCCTTTGTCCATACTATTTTCCTTCTCATCTTTACCTACCTAGTCAACTCCCACTACTCGCCCTTTAGATCCCAGCGCCACTGTCTCTTACTCAGGAAGTCCCTCGAATCCCTGAACTAGGCCAAGCCCCCATTATGCATCAAGAATCTTCTTTTTACAATACTTACGATAGTTGTCATTTTCTGTTTCCCCCACTAGACTACAAGCTCCACAATGGCAGGGCTGAACCAGTTTTTCATTCTCATTGTTTCTTCAGCACCTAGAGAAGTGTCTGGCATATGGTATACGTCAAATGGATGAACGAATGAAAAAAGTTTGCATAAAATGTCCACTCCACTAGTGATTTTAGTTGGAATCAGAATCAAAACTGACCTAGGCTTGGTAGCCTCACCAAACCTTCTTGAACTTATATGTTCAGTCATTGACTACATTGCCTGTACTCAGAATCAGACTATATAGATTCTGACAGTGAAATAAGATATTTGTTACTGGATCCCTTATGGAGAAAAAAAAACTGGACTATAGAGACATTACTTCCCCATGATGCATGACTCATTTCTATATTCCCCATTTTAGGGGCTTAGGATGTATCTACCTAGGGTTATCACAGCAACCATTTTATTTCAAAGACAAGTTAACTAATCCAGAGAAATGGATTAATGATTTCAGAGTTTTATGAATGTACAAAAATCAAAAGTTTGTGAATTTTTTTCTTCTTTCCATGACTTCCTCCAATAAATTTGGGACTTATGGGCCAACTTTTCCCCACGAAGGAAGTTGGATCAGAGCTGGAGCCTTAGGGAACCAGAGAAATGACCAATGGCCGTATTTCTCCAAAACTCATCTTTTTTTTTTTTTTTTGTCCTCCAACAGCTATATACACAGCATCTTGCACTGTTCAGAATGCTCAGTTGTTACGTAATAAATGTTTGGTTGACTTATAAGTTGGGATAATGCTTAAACAAGTGTCAGGACCAAGCTATTTCCATGAACCAAGATGTTCTTTTCAACCTCCTCAAAATTATGCCATCTGGATACTCTGAATTAGCCAGTGTTTACCTATTTCCACCAAAGAAGTGTTGACCAAATACCACCATTCATATCACACTGACTCTGTGTTTCCTTCTGTATGTTTTATGGGTTCATATTTTATACCTAACTCTTTCACCTTTCTGGAATTTATTTTGATATATGAGATGTTGAGGGGGGGAGGGGTCTACCTTTAATTGATATTCCCAGTATTGTTTGTGAACTAATCCATTACTTTCCCATTGGTTGTAATATCCCAATATCATCTATTAAGTTTTTATCTATAAAGCTGGAGTCATACTAATATCCTTTTAAAGAACATTATAAAATATTCCCTGTCCACTGTGGTTACTTAAGAATGAGAATGTCACAGAGCCTGTAGTATCTCTCTGTTACCACCATCAAATAATATAATGTATCACTATGTTTATCAAGACGCATAAAGGATAGAATCTCCATGAGAAATTTTGGTGGTTTTTTTGTTCCACCAGTAATTTGGGGTTGCCACAAATAGAATCCAGAGTAAATCTAAACACTATCGTTATTTTCTCGGTTTTACATCCCTATGAAGAACTCAAATCCAGGAATAGAAGATGATATTGTTGTTAGTTGCCATTGAGTCAATTTTAACTCATGGTGACCCTGTGTGTACAGAGTAGAACTGCTCCATAGGGTTTTCAAGGCTGTGACCTTTCAGAAGCGGATCACCAGGCCCATCTTCTGAGGCACCTCTGGGTGGGTTCGAATGGATAACCTTTTGGCTAGTAGTCAAGATAATGTAAAGAAACTAAAAAGAGAATCCTACACATGTTTATCACTTCTCACTCTGCCACTATTGTGTTCTTTACAGGAGACATACAATTGACACCTTTTGTTTAGGTTTTATTTGCATTGTTCTATGTCTCTGCAATCTACAAGACTTATAGGAAACAAATCAAATTCTGTTTCGGGGAAAGCTGTGCTCAGCACAACATGGTACTACTTTCATCTAGATGGACAATAGTCATCTGTCAAAATCCTCCCACTGAGGCCCCTGGCAGTCTGAGGACAGGAAAATGCAGCAGAATGTCTAAGGACCTGGAACATGAAACCATCCTCCATGTCCCAGTTTCTTTAATAGTCTGCGTAATTATGTCATCAAAGATGACAAAACGAATATCAAAAGAAAACGGAACTTCAAAATAGGTATTCAATGAGCTGCCCATATACTTTCTTTTTCTTAATGGAAATATCACTTACTCTGGCAGCAAAGGACTACTTAGAAAAAATAGGCTTTGACTTCCTGATAAATTCCCCTGGGTAGATGAAACACAGGTTACCAGGCACAAAGTGGTGGTACCAACTGTGCTAAGAGAATCTTAAATCATTATAGTTTAAACACAAAATTCACATTTCAGGGGAAAGAAATCAAACTAGGTATAACTAAGAAATAAAACAGTCCCCAGGGAAAATTCCTATGAAGATCTGCAAATCATGTTGTCATGTTTTGTTGAACATGTTTCACTGTTCAATATTCCTCAAGTTTCTCGGTTCCTTCAGTACTCAGGCTTAATTAAGTCATCCCTCCCTTTCTTCCACACTTCACGTATCAGTATAATTTGTAAGTATATTTGTGTCTTAAGTGTGCAGGAGTGTGTATGTGTGTGAAAGAGAGACAGAGACTAATTGATTGATCGATTTTGAGAATTAATTCAGGTTTGTGCCTCATAATTTGGAAATAACCCCAACAGTGTAATAAGAATACAATTCCAGTTTCTACATGACAGAATATTACCTTCAAAGATTAAAAAGATAGAGAGAGAAAGAGAGAGGGAGACTCTATCTTTCAACTCCAAACTCACAGAATAGATAAATTCACAGTTATTTATATCTTAAAAAAAAAAGGATTCTTTACTTGCCTCTGAAAGTCTCATTGCTGGGTTCCATTAAGTAAAGATTTCCCTTAGGGCATTTACAATACATTTACACTTCCAAAAATTCAATTCCCAAATACTTTTTCAAATAAACTGTTGTTGCAAAAAGTAAATTTTCACATTTACCTTTAAACCATTTCAGTTAGATTTAAATGTGCTAAAATTCTGAGACATCATTTTCTCACAAGGATGGTCGATGTTTGTCACTTGGAGGAAAGGTTAGCAGGAGAACCCTGATCAGCCAAACATTTATAAGGGATGGAAAAGTGGGGGGCAGGGGTGGGGCACATGGAGAAGAAGATTCCTTGTGCACTGTGCTTTTATAGCTGGTATAAAGCAAAATTTCCCTCCCTAGATGGATGACGTTTATGTAGACATTCTAGGGTCTAACTGTGCACAGCAAACTGACCAGGGGTCAGGACCAGCACAGTAACAATCCCATGGCTCTCTCATCTACTCAATCCGTGGGTAGCTCGAGACCGTATGTCATCACAGCTGGTGGAAGCAGGGACTCTGAAACCAACATGTTCTGTCTTAGGCAAATGTGTTACCCTTTGGGGGAGGTCATGGAGGTAGTGTAATAATAGAAGGTAATGCCTTGACCAACTGAATATAGCTTCAGTGATGGAATTTTAGACACTAGTGATCCAGCAAATTCTAATAAGCTCATTGTTACTGTTGTTAGTTGCTGTCCAGTCAACTGCAACTCACGGTGACCCCATGTATAACAGAGCAAAATGTTTCCCAGTCCTGTACCATATTCATGATTGTCAGTATGCTGGAATCCATTGTGTAGCCACTGAGTATTTTGAGTGCCTTACAACCTAGGGGGCTCATCTGCTAGCACTATATCAGACAATGTTCTGGTGCAAACCACAGGGTTTTCATTGACTAATTTTTGGAAGTAATTTGCCAGGTCTTTCTTCCTAGTCTTAGTCTGGAAGGTCTGCTGAAACCTGTACACCATAGGTGACCTGTATTTGAAATACTGAGGACATAGCTTCCAGCATCACAGCAGCACACAAGCCACCACAGTACAACAAACTGACAAGTGGTGGATTAACATCATAATTTGTTAAATTATGCCAAGTTGGTAAACCACAAATTAGGCCGATGCAAGGACAGAACTGCATGAACAATTCAAGTGGGAGCATGTAAATAATATTAGGAAAAATCTGTCTCCCTGTACTTATCCTAGAAATTGGAGTAGAGAAGGTGTGAGTAGGAGAAGCAGTTCACGTTACAACAATTGCTGTACGTGAACACAAGTTAATTTTAAACAGAAATTATAACACTGAAACATGGCATTTGTGGCCCTCAGAACAAAATATGAAAGGCATAGGGGCTAAAATACACAGTTCACAATCAAAGAAAAATTCCATAGGTCCTAAATCATTGATTTATTCTGTGAGACGCTACTGAGCATTTTCATTGTGTCAAGCACCATTCTAGATGCTGGGAGTATAAAGATGAAATAAATAAATAAATAAAAGCACTGGCCCTTAAGAAATTGCTGTCTCTGGTGAACATATATAAGTGAATGACTAGAAGGTAATGAAAGAACAATGTGCCTGGTGCTATGTGTGTCCAGAGGAAGATCCTGCATTCATGCATCTAACTTTTAGAAGCCCTAAATGTAATCAGCTAGAATTCATTTTTCAAATATATATCTGTTTTTTTGAAGTTAAATCACTCCACACAAAGTGCACTTTGAGCATGCTCTTTGGTGTCGAGTCCCTCCAGAGAGTCCAACTTCTCACTGGGCCTCTGACTGATGCAGGATGAAGACCTAGGGTCCAGCCTATTGTCTTCAAATTTAGGGGACTGAGAATGTGTGTACTTAGAGATCAGGGGCATAAAAGACACAACCTGCAGACTTGGAGTATAGGGTGTGATTTTTCTTTTTTAAGTCAATCTTCGGTTTCACAGCCAGGAATCCGTGAAGAGAGAACAAGCCATGGATAAACAAACAATGATACAAGTTCTTGGATAAGAAAAAAAAAATCAGTTTTTAAGGACAAACAAGCCAAAGCTAGTTTAAACACTTAGACAGAGTATGGTAGGGGCATTTTAAAATTGTTATTTAAACAGATACATTAGCATACCTAGAGAGCACCTTGGGTCTTTAACAAGCAAATGTTTCAAGCAGCGGAGAAAGATGTGCTTAAATAATTACGTATGCCCCATCACAGCAGCAGCATTAGCAGTGATGATATCAGCTGCCTGAGAGCAAGCATTATGGGTCTTTCATGTTTCAATCCCCAGAAGCACTCAAAAACTGAGATTTATATAGAAGTCTCAAAGTAAATGCCACTGAGTTGAACAATGTTGGTAAATTCTATACTGTTTCTATTCAAACCGGAAAGAAAACAAATTGTCTATCAATATCAATATAGATCTCAGAACTTGTAAAACAATACCTGACACCACAGTAAGCTCAAGTTCAGGTGCCTTATAGAAGACCTGGATTTGGATATGTATATATTCATAAAATAAATCATTTCTGTAAAAACTTAAGCAAGGAAACAAGTTTATATATTAGATTTTTTAAAAAGTAATCTAGGTTAGTGAGCATTTACTGTAAATGCATTTTTAATTCCACAACAACACAGAATTTTATTAGACTTGTGGTAGTGGTAGTCATTTTAACTAAGAATAACCTGAAAGGAGAGGGAGCAAAGATCCTGAGAAAAATGAGCTGCATGGATCAATCAGCAGATATTCTTCCAACTTGCAGGTATTACCCAAGAAACATTAGGTGTTCTGGGGGGCTAGATCAACTTTCTGTAAAACGAATTCAAATTTTTTATGCGTTCCTCTTGGTGAAACTTTTTAGCTAGCTCAAAGTCTGTATCTATATATACTTTTTAATCTGAATAAGCAATGGTAATCATTTTACACAGGGGCAGATTAACCAGTAAACGTGGTACGTACCAGCTTAATTAAGCAAGGTACGGTGGCATGAGCTTATTTGTGTTTACTTACTAATCTGTAGTAAACAATTTCACGTGGGTTTCACCAAGTGAAATTGTTCACTACAGATTAGTAAATATGCGTAAGTAAACCTGTGCATACCTTGCTTACTGGATAATCTGGTAATTTTTGCATCCCAGACATGTGGTTTTATCATTCACTTAGAAAAGAGGATACTATATGCGGCAGCCACTGTTACTTCTGTAATAGCCATTTCTCCCATCTTCTTTGCCAAGAGAATCCTACTGTTGCTCAGGATCCATATGCCCACGCTCAGGAGAAAAGCCGTGATCAATCTAAAACCAATCGGGGTGATCCATCACTCTTGGCCAGTGATTGGCCTATAAGTGAGCATCTACACTACTTCTGATCAAAGAGAGATAAAAGAAGTATGTTTTCCCATGAGACAGAGAGAAATTCAAGGACAAAAATCTTTCGTCCCTTTCCCTCCCTTCCTATTTGTATGTGATGATATGCTGCCTAGAGATGTGGCAGCCATTTTGCAATTACAAAGGAAAATCAATGTACTGAGGTTGGCGATGTGGACAGAAGAAAACGGCATGGGTCTTTGATGATATCACTGAGTCACTGAACCTATCCTAGGAAGGTCTATCTCCACACTTCTATTAAGTGAACAATAAAAGTCCGCATAGTTTACAGGTAAGTAGGGTTGTCAGATAAGTGCCCCCCAAAGCATCCTAACTGACTCATCATCCTTAACAACTCTTAGCCACTCAGATGAGAATGTGTTTAAAGTTAACCTGTCCTGCTTTTCCTCCATTTTCTCTAATTCAACCATCCTTTCCTCTTTTCATCACCTTCCCTATTAGCCTAGATCATTCAACCATATGCTTACTAATATTCTCAACTCATTTACCTATCTGTCCTTCTGCTACACTTGCCCAGCAAAACCCTATCCTAGATCAATCAATCATCCACATTTACCATCCATATCTGGCCTCCTAAATACTACTAGAGAAAGCCGTGGAATCAGCAGAATCATGTCACCACAAATTCACAGACTGCATTGTCAGTTCCTCAGGAATAACCTACATTCCTTCTCTGTAGCCCTAATTAGTCCCTCTCCTAATAACTAGTTCAAATATTCACCAACTCTTCTCTCCCTGTCAATGTACACCTCACTTTCTGCTTTACAGGACTCTCTGAATTTCTCAGCAACCACTCACAGAGTTACCTACATCCACTCTCACCATTTTCTTTATTTTTTGTAGTATTAGGGTTGTTTACCAAATATCCCAACTGGCCACCCTTCTAGCATTTGTTAGGGCCACATTACTGAGCCCCCTAGCACTTAGATAGTGGTTGACTAGCTCTTCCCAATGATTTGTAGGGGGAAATGATATGCGTTTCTTTGAAGCCAGAGCATTTCATTGCCATGGGAGATCTCTTTGCCTCTGGCATGGAAACCTTCAATGTTTAGCTCCATCAGGGTGACTATGATGAGCACAGCAGAAGTAGACATGTAGCATGAGTGACAATTAAACTTTTTTTAAAAACCACTAAGATTTTTAAGTTGTTTGTTATTGCAGCATAATCTAGCATATCCTGATTGATTCATCTTTCCCCCTATATTGTAAAAAAAAAAAAAAAGTGTTCCTCCTGCCATCTAAAATGTAGTCTTCCACTTGCCTCCATCTCATAAAACTTGCTTCATCAATCATCCTCTCTCTCTTTATCTTCAACCTTTCCTTCATTCCATCCAGCATAGAAAATGTTAAAAATTACTCCTATATTTTCAATCTTTTTAAAATGTCCCTTTTCAAGCCTATATACTTCCCGTAGCTTCCATCTTTTTCTGTTTCCCTTGTATGCCAAGTCCCGTTCCCTTGCAAGAAGCCCTGGAGGCATTGTGGTTAAGGGCTAGGCTGCTAACTGAAATGTTGGTAGTTCAAACCAACAGCCACTCTGAGGGAGAAAGATGTGGCAGTCTGCTCCCATAAAGATTACAGCCGTGGAAACCCTATGGGGCAGTTCTACCAATAGGGTTTCTATAAGTCAGAATCAACTCGACAGCAATGAGTTTTTTACAAGCATTCCCTTGCACACTTTCCATTCACTCCTTATCCCATTATAATCTAATTTCTACCCACTCCTTTCTACTGAAATCATTCTTTCTAAAATTACGTATGAATTTCAATCACTAAATTGAATGGATCCTGTACTGATCATGCTAGTCAACTTGCCTGCTGTGCAAAGTTCTTCTAGATTACAATTCTCAATCCCCACCCCTACAGGCTCTGTTCAGTAGATTTGGCTGTGCTCTCTACCACAGATTTCCCACCAAGAGACTCCCCAACCCAGTCACGACTGATTAACCGGACAACATCTGATCAAAAGGCAGCCAGCCATAGTGTTGGCCCAAAGTTTGTGACTTTCATGTAAAGACTCAAAAAAGAAGAGTTTGGCCAAGTTTTCTCTCTTACAAATTTGAACTAAGATCAAAGGCAAGTCAGAAGTTGGTGAGGAGGCAATGGACCTAGGAGGCCATGAATAGTTGTAACTAGGTCAGTCACTATGGCCATGTATAAAATAACCACAGAGAAAGGTATTGGCTAAGGACAAATAGCTAAGCAGTTGGTCAGAGGTGGTCTCTGAGAAAAGGGTAAAAGGAACTGCTTTGGTTTCTGGCAGCTTTCAAAGTCCTTTTGAAGTCTGGTTATGTTCTGGTTTTTGTTCCTGGATTTACACGAAATTTCATAAACTCTATCCTCAACATAAGCCTCATTTGCTGTAGCTTGAGTGGATTTTTTCCTACCAATGATCCTTTAAGTCCTTATTTTGTGTGACCTCCTTATAATATTTTGTACTATCAACCAGTCCTGCTTGTTGACAGTTTCTCCCACCTTGCTTTTCTGACAGGAGTCCCCTCTGCTTTGTCTTGTACCTTTTGTTTCTTCTTGATCTTCTTTGAAAGCACCTCTTCCTCTGCCAATCCCATAAACAGTAAGGGTGACTGGAGTTTCTCAGTTGCTCAGCCCACTCTTCCTAGAAGAACTTATCCACACTCATGTCCTCAACTCCACTATAGCTGGAAATTCTCAGGACTGTTTATATTCTGACCAACCAAAATGCTTTTACAGAAACTACATTTGCATTTATTAAAATAATTTCTTAGTTATTATTCATATGATTTTACATTTCAATTTCAAAGAGTACTTCATAGCACTGTAGTGAATGTCTATGATCAAGTTCTCAACGATATAGTACATTAATGCATAATGGCAACTCTTCAATCAAACATCTGATACAGACACCACAGTAGAAGAATCTAGAGCTAAAACTAAAATTTATCTGAATCATCTGTTTAAATTTGTTCCAGAGGTTTTTTTTTTTGGTTATACTCAAGAACCTAGTAATTTCAAGTTTTATAAAGAAAAGCTTACATATCAAAGTAATTATTAGGACTGAAGTCAGCTACGAGTTGGGAAAATCGTTATATATATACAGGAGATAAACATGATAAAAAGAGGGTCAGGAATGGATTAGTATCACAGAACTGTGAAGAAATTTAAATCACGATATCTGTCTGTCTCATTTAACAGATGAAGAAACAGAGAAACCATGGTTTTCCCAGTGAATCCAACTTGCTCATGGCAGAATTGGGCTGTCATTAATTGGGCTGTCATTAATTCTGCGTGCAGCATTCTTCCCAGTACACCATGATTTATTAACTGTTCTCAAACACATCAAAAGCAAAATGGCAAGAAGGCCTTCATGGATTGAAGAAAAACTGATCAAGAGGGCATTTATCCTCTCAACAGAATCACCTCTATTATGGCACTTTTCTCCTGTTAGGCTCCTGCGTATGGCAGACTGGAAGCAGATGTTCTGAAAGCAGGGCTGTGAGAAAGGCAAACTAACACTTTCTCTTCGATGAGCTTGGAAGGACTCAAACTGCTCTCTCTAGAGTAGTTAAGACAGATGCTGAGATATAGCAAAGTTTTGATCCAAGAGCTTGAAGTCCCAGAGTCATGAAATCACCCCAGGAAGAGAAGTAGGGTGAGCTTTAAATCATATTCAGTAATCCAAGTCTGGGTGTGAAATATATTAAAACTAGAAAAAGTGGTGACAGATAAAAAACGTTAGTAGAAAGTGTTTCAAATTATTTCATTAGAAAATTGCTCTAAAGTACCATTTTAAACATGAGACAGCTAGCTTTTCAAAGTTTCCAGTGTTCAACTGTTTTTTTATAAAGGTGTATGCATGCTCCCATAAAGATTACAGCCTAGAAAATGCTATGGGGCAGTTTTACTCTGTCACATGGGTCTCTATGAGTCGAAACTGACTCAACGACACCTAACAACAACATATGTGATGTATTTGTGTGTGTATATTTACATGTGCATGTATACATGTATTTAATTATAAAGACAGATATACAAGGAAGCTTAAATCAAGCTTAAGCCAAGAACCTCATTTGGATCTTGGGAACAATAAAAATCTTGTAGTTCAAATGAAGCATCTGCCACTTAGTAGTAGCATTTCAAAATTTTAAGTTCAGTTTTTTGTTCTTTTTTTAACGGTAAAATGAATCTTTTTAAAAGCACATGAAACTTTTTTAAAGTTATGAAGCACTATATATGAAAACAAAGTTACAAGAAAAAACATGTATAGGTATGAAATTTCATACTATTATGTCAATAAAAACCATTTTATGGTTACTCAGTGGAGGACAAAATAACCAAAAGATGAGGGAGCCACTGAACTGCAGCTTGACTGAATGTCTACGATGAATCCGAAATTCCAGAGACACTTCAACTTCTGCTCTGTGCAGTCAGCCTATGTCAGATCGTTTATATCCTGAGCTACCCACATGCAGGGTAAAGTTACCGTCTCTCTTTAGAACAGCAGTGCCCACAGCCAAAATGTGGCATATGCTTCAGCTGCTAATTTATTAACCCTTCAGGGATGGATTAAAATACTCTTTTACTGCAGAGTTCATAGTCAGCTTGCAAACCTCAGACTCCCTGTCTTCTTTGCTAGCTCTCAGATTTATCTCTCAGCTCTGTATCAAAACTTCTTCCCTCAGCTCTAAGCAGGAAATCCTCATTTCTCGCCTTTCTTACTCTATAAATCTCTTAACACTCTCCCTGACCTGCAAGACCCAACTCAGCTCTGAACATGTTAAATAATGGCATCAGCTCACTCCTTTTCCAGCCCATCTCTTCTATCTTCCATTTTCCAAGATGATCAGTGTTATGGATTGAATTATGTTCCCCCAAAATATGCATTGAGGTCTTGGCCAATGTACCTGTGTATGTAATCCTGTTTGGAAATACAGTTTTGGTTTTGTTTTGTTAATGAGGTCATACCAGAGTAGGGTGAGTCCTAAACCTAATCACTTCTGAGTTATGAAAAGAGCAGAATAGACACAGAGACACACACTGAAGACAGACAACAGAGACAGATACATCTACAGGCCCAGGAATGCCAAGGATTGTTGGCTGCCACTAGAAGCTGAAATAGAAAAGGACCTTCCCCTAGAGTTATGCCCTGAATTTGGACTGCTGGCCTCCTGAATTGTGAGAAAACAAATTTCTATTTTTTAAAGCCATCTACCTGTGGTATTTTTTGTTACAGCATCCCTAGGTAACTAAGACTAGGTAACTAAGAACCCTTAAGCCTTGCCCTATAGCCTCACACTTTTTAATGATTCTATCTTTCCTATAACATCAAATTCTCTACTCTTTAGACCCCTCCTCTCAGAGACTCCTACTGAAACCAACACTCCAAACTCAGCATGTTCACCCCATCAGGAGCCTGCCAAGCAATCCTCACTTTATTCAGACATTGGCTTATATTAAAGCCAATACACAACATAGACACTCTTAGTCTACCAGATGAGAGTGTTCTCAATCCACACACATTTCAGGAAGTTTGATGTAACAGGAAAAATTTCAAAGGTCTAAGGAAATGAATCTCTCTCCTTGGAGACTGTCACTAACACCTCAAGTCACCACAGTCCTTAGCCTCTGGAAAGCAAGGAATTCATTCACCTTTTGCATTTTTAATGTATTTACCTCTTGTCAATGGGCTGCTCTGTTTATAAGCTGCAAAGTATCTGGGATCAAATGTCTGCTTCTCAAATCTGTTACTTTTGGTAGCATTTTCAGTAATACCTAAGGGTACTGTTGTGGACAATTTCAGGAATTCTCTATGTAAGCTTACAAAGGGCCATTCTCCTAAAATGCACTGAATTGCATTCTTTTATTTGGTACATTTTCACTAACACAGATAGATTCTCTTCTCTCTAGGTTTAATGCAGTCATGGGGAGAAAAAAAGCATGTTGTGTCTCTTCACTCTGAGGCTCCTACTAAATCACCTTCTACATACTTTATTTAGTAATGTATTATGTTTATCATCTGTCCTCCCGCTAGATGGTAAGCTCCAAAGAGGGCAGGGATTTGTCTTTGCTTCCTAATGAATACCAAGGGCCTATAACAGCACCTGGCACAAACTATAAGCTCAATAAATATCTGTTGAATTGATTAATTCATTAATTTCCTCCATGAAAGTTTATTCTAAATGCTTTGGTACTTGGATGCTGAAACAAGATGTACATATTAAATTGAGAAATACCTCGTGGATTTTGGATGAAGAGTAAAAGGAGGGCTTGAACATTCGTTCCACTCTACTCTGATAGTGTAAATTGCTCCATGAGGCGCAAGAAGCATAACATTTTTTTGTGTTTCCAAACTGATCCACATCTGGCTCAGTTACCCCCACAGAAAATTTTTTTTGAGAAATCTAATAAAAGTCACTTTTTTGGATTATCTCCCCTTCCATTCTTTCAAACAAGAAATCTAGAGCTATAGAGTCCAGAAAAATGGGGCAGAAGCTAGTGCTCTATTTTGGTCACTGATGCTCTCAGTCTAAGGTAATGGAAGTGACTCCACCCACAGACTTTTCCCTCCATGCCACACTCAGTCATGGGAATCCTCAGTGAAGCTCCTGAGACAATGGCACCTAGTGTCAAGTAAGCATGGGCTCCCACATGGCTATCCCCATGTGAGACTCCTACATCCACAAAGGCATTGCTTCTGAGGGAGATCAGATCTCCACCACTAGCAAAAGCCATAAACCCTGCTCTCCTTTCCTAGCCCTCAGAAATCTTTCCTATCACTTTCCTCTTAAGCCCTCTCCCTTCCCATTCCTGAAACAAAAAAAATTTATTCATACCTGCTTGCTAACTTTCATAATGGTGTTTGATGGCTTGTTCCTACAGATGGCCAGACCCTAGACCCTAGAAACACAAAACAATCGTGTTTGTCTTTCCCAGGGAACAAATAGAATCCAGGTCTTAGAAGCACTCTTAATGGCAATGGAGTGGGGGAATTCACTCAGGACTGACTGGGTTCAGCTGCTTGTGACAGAAACCCCAAAACAACAATGGCCTAAACAAGACACACTTTTATTTTATCTCTTAAAAGGAACCCTGAGATATCCCCCAGAGCTGCTACGGAGTGTTCTGTCTTTTAATGCTCCACCAACATTCACATGCCACTTTATGACCCAAGGTTACTGCTGTGCATTGGCTATATGCTAACTAACAGAAAGAAAGAGGAAAAAAGTACATGTCAGCTGTCTCTAAGGTTTCCCAGGGCTGCCAAAATCTTTCATTACATCTCATTGGCTAAAGCATAGTCACACAAACAGACTAGTTACAAAAAAAAGCTGGAAATGAATGCTTTATTCCAGGTGGCCATATTGGATATTGAGACAGGCAACTAGCAGTCTGTACTACAGAGAGTGAGCATTCATTTGGTTCTTTCATGATGAGTAGGCAGCAGTAAAAAAACAAAAATCAGAGTACTTCTTCAATAGGTCATCCAGTTGCATTAAAATACCAATAAATAATTATTTTATGGTTCCAAGTTTAAGACCCACCTCAAGTCCAACTGCCACCTGCCTCTCAATTTGGATCAAGGTGAGAGAGGGAGACAAAGTCACTTGTTAGCCACATCTTGTCATCAGATTTTTTTTTTTTAAATAACCTGGCTTGGTCTCAGATAGATGAATGGATATATAAGAAATATATAATGTTGAAAGAATGGGATGTAAGAGAAGTAAAGTCTAGGATAAAGCTTAATTTCAACTCTATTAAGACTGAGTAACAGAGTGGGTGATATTATCTTGTCCCCACCTGCAGTCCCACCAAATTATAAGCTTGAAGGCAGAGAATTTGCTTTATTATTTTATATCCCCCACAATCTTTTATATAGCCATCACTCAGTATCTTTTTCATAATGAGTTGAAAATAGATAAAAATGTAAATACAGATAAGAACTTATATAAAAAGCAGAAAATGAAGAGTCTAAAACATTTTTAAATTAATGGCATGACAGAAAACAGCAATGAACCAAAAGTCAGCAGGCATATTTTCTATATCTGTCTTCAATAGTTATTGTTTATTTGATCTCATTTTCCCCAGGTGTAAAATGGAGATTATGACGTTTCCCCGCCCTCCTCTGGCTTATAGTGACAAATAAATGTTAATTTTAAATGCTATACAATCACAAAAGGACAAATATTGCATGCTCTCATGAATACAAAATACCTAGAATAGGCAAATGTAGAGAGGTCAGATTTTAATAGTGGTCACCAGGGGTAGGAGAGAGGGGGAAAGGGGAAATCATTATTTTAAGGGGAAAGGGGAAGCATTGAGTTTCTGTTTATGGTGATAGAAAATTTGGCAATGCGCATTTGTAATGGTTGAAAACATGATTTATGTAATTGGTGTCACTGAACAGTACACTTGAAAAATGTTGAATTGGCAAATGTTGTGTTATATATATTTTTACAACAATAAAAAATGCTATACAGGTTATTACTTTTTCATATTCTTCTTCCCAGATCTACCCAGTAAGTATACCATATCAAAGAATCTTTGCAACTTGCAAAATAAAAAGGGATAAGGGAAGCATGTATTAGGGTGAAGAGCCGACCTGCCAATAAAGTTCCCAGCATCAATAAAGATCATGACCAGAAGCAACAACCAAAAATCACCCAGGGAAAGACCTGCACATGTGCTCTCTCTCTCTCAGGGCCTCTAATCTGGTTCATGTCCTTTTTCTGTGATTGCCATGTTCATAGTAAAGACAATGAGTGTGTTCAGACACGCTTGAAAAGGCCATGAGTCATCAGGAAATAAGTACTCTGACTTGAGAGGATGATCCAACTACTCTTCAGACACACTTCAACTCTTCAAACACACTTGTCACAACACATCCTACTTGAAAAATTCTATTCAGTGTCTATCATAAAGCAGTTGGAATTAAACTTCAGACCCTATCACCTAGCCAGATAGAGGGCTATCTTGACTCCTGGTCAGTAGCTCACCGAAAACTGTCATGCATGGTTTGAGCTTCTCTTCCCTAATTACTCTGAGGTTCCTACAGCATTTAGCTTCTGTAGCACTATCTGAAGGTATCTGAGCATTTAGTTCCAGTCTCTCGTTCAGTAATATTAACAATGTGTCCAATAGAGTGCTGGGCTCTGTGGGCAATGAGTAAGCAGAAACTGGCATGGTAGCTGCCTTCCTTGAGGCTTTGACTCATGGGGGGAACATATTCATCAGATGACCACATAAAGAGATATTAAACTACACCTCTGTGCTCTGAAGACATATAACAGGGGAAACTGATCACATCTGGGGTCCAGGGAAGATTTCCCAGAGGAAGGAACATTTATCCTCAATATGAAGAATGAAATTTATCAAATGAAGTGGAAAAGAATTCACATAAGGAAAATAGCATGTGTCAAGTCCCTGTGGTAGGAGGGAGCACAGCTTGATCAAGGAACTGAAAGAAGGCAGCATGTGTGGAGCATGAAGAACAAAGATGAGACCAGTGCCAAGACAAGACTGGAGAGTTAGAGTATCAGTTAGGGTTCTTTGGTTGTAAGCTCCAGGAGTCAATTCTGTCTCACTCATACAAAAAATGTGAAAGTTCTTTGGAAATACACTAAAGACTTTCACTTCCTACAAATAGTATATTGTTACTATTGTAAAATCTGGGGGTAATACTTAAAATAATAAAAAATATATATATTAGGAAGACTTACTTTAAACTTATGAACTTCTTATATGGCAAAAGCTATTTATTTTCAGCGTACTTCACCCTAAACAACATTAGTTCTTTCCTTGATTTTGACTTAAAAATATCTAAATGAGAATTAATATAGCATAATAATGTTCAAGACTATAGACTCAAATCTTCATTCCACCTTTTCCTCCCATGTGACTTCATAGAAATCCCTAACCATACTTCGCCTCCAGATTATTATGAGGATTCAGTGAGTTAATAGATGGGAAATGTTTAGAACAGTGCCTGTCATATAGTAAGCATTATACAAGTGTTAGTTATTATTGTTGCTGTTGCTGTTTTTGTTATTATTGTTGTCTTCACCACTTAAAAGATGTAGAAACTCTTTGCTGGTGTTTCTCTCAAGTGCCACCAGCAGTTTAACACACCATCAGTCACTAATTTAGTGATGTTTAGTCACTAAGTTTGGTGATGTTGGTCTTTTAGCTTTAAGAACATTCTATTGGCATTATTATAATGAGGCTAGGCATACCTTCCTTTGTATTCAAAAAGCAAAACCAAAGAAGTAGTGATCCCATGATAATATGAAGTAGGATCAGACTAGTCTCTGAACCAGGATATTCTTGAAAGCCCCCAAGCAGGGGGTGAGGGAACCCCGCATTCCCTAAACACTGTTCCACATCTCTCACCATCAGTGACACTAAAAGATAAAGCTTGGCTAATTCTTCCCTGCCTCACAGCTCAGGTTTCTTCCCTAAGCCATGAGGTGGTTTTCAGGAACCTTCAAACCAACTTCTGGATGTCACAGTGTTCTGCCCGAGGCCCCTCCCAGTCCCTCAGGAGCCATCCAGCATCTTTGCTTCCTCCAGCCATATAGTCAATATGTACAACTAAAAAGCAAACAATGAGCAAAAGCTGGCATCAGATAAGTCTAAGTCCTCAACTTCTTAGTTCTGCCACTCAGTAACTAATGACTTTTGCAAGTTCCTTACATTTTCTGAGCCCCAGGTTCCTTAGCTGTAAAATGGAGGTAATAATTTAAAAAGACTTGTTCATAGTTGTGCAGTGATAAAGCATCTGAGTTATCTTATTCTAATGGTCTCAGGCAGAAGCCATGCACTTCTCATTGTCTTGTGCCATGGGACCCAAATCGTCCCAGAAATCCTGACTCAGTCACGAGTACCTATAAATGTATTCCTGTATATCACACAGAACCTGCATCTCACAGCAATACCTATGAGTATATTCCCAGTATTATCAATAGTCAAAAGTTTCTGGTACTGATTCTCTTGCTATTCCTTCCAAAGTCTCAACTCCTGATCTTTAGCTTATGGCAGAGAACTTTAGGGGAATATAAAGAGGAAGCAGAAACACCTGTGAGTGATAAGTCTAAGTGTCTCTAGTCAATTTATTATACTAGCAATAAGAACATAAAAGAGAATGGAATCCTCTATTTAGGGATGATACAAAATTAATTTTTAAGGATTTGATCAATCATTACCCTAGGAATAAGAGCAGATAGTGAAGACAGTGACAAATTCCAAGGCCTTTTCATTTACATCATAAAGTGTACTGTAAATATCCTTGCTTGACCAAATTCTTGAAACCTGCAAACAAAATCAATTGTAGACAGTATTCGTCTAGTCTTTTTTCTTGAACATAAGTATTTTTTTCCACTTGATTGGTCCACAAGCATTGAGACATATGTTAAAATATTTTACTTACATATAGTTAATTTAGAAAGGCTAAACTCTCTTTAAGGAACCTGGTGGTGCAATGGTTAAAGCGCTGGGCTACTAACCAAAAGGTTGGCAATTTGAATCCACTAGCTGCTCCACAGGAGAAAGATGTGGCAGTCTGCTTCTGTAAAGATTACAACCTTGGAAACCCTATGAGGCAGTTCTACTCTGTCCTATAGAGTCACTGTGAGTTGGAATCCACTCCACGGTGGTGGGTTTGATTTTGTTTTTTTGTTTTGTTTTGTTTTGAACTCTCTTTAAATTTGCCAGAGTTTTTGTCCTAAGTTTGGTAAGCAAATCAAGAAACCCGTTGCCACTGAGTAGATTCCAACTCATAGCGACCCTATTCAACAGAGCAGAACTGCCCCATAGGGTTTCCAAGGCTGTAACTCTAATTTACAGAAGCAGACTGCCACATCTTTCTCCCGTGAAGCCGCTGGTGGTTAGTAGCCAAGGCCTTAACCACTGCACTCCCAGGGTTCCTTTGGTAAACAAAAGAACTGTAACTACAAAAGAACTATAATAATAATTGAGGGTTAATTAAAATTTGAAGAATGCCAGACAAATCTAATTATTTCTATTATCCTTCATTTTATAAGGTGAAAGATCAAATTTTTGTGTTATCCAATTATCCTGTAGAAAACCCAAATATACTATCTTAGCAGTTTTATTATTCTGAAATTCATAAGGCAAAATCAAAAGAATTGTCAGGGATAGGGGGCAAGATGGCGCTCTAGGCAGAAGCACCACACCGTCCCTCCACAGCAAAGATCCGAAAAACTAAGCCTAACAGAGAATCAACAATCCTGAAACCCTAGAACACCAAATGAAGAGATAAAGAACTCAGCCAAACACCAAATGGAGTGAGAATACTAAAAGAGAACGGAGAGCGAGGAGAGACTCATGCAGAGATTCCTTACCAGCTAACGCAGCACGGATCCACCATCTTGGATTCCTATCGGAGACCAGCGAACGGAAGAGCAGCCTCGCAGAGCGTCCAGTGGGAGACAGAACGACCGGTAAACTGCGGTGCACGCTTTCCCACCCCCCACCCCTCTCCGCCTCGGCTGGGGCTCCCCTGCTTTCCGTGGCCAGGGTCCCTGGGCCGTGGGGCGCCAGTGCTTGGATTCCGCATGCCCGGGCTGGCGGCTTTCTGAGAGCCGTTTGCTGGTTGCTGGCGAAGCTTTTTCTGCCGCCTCCCCCTCCTTTTGCCTGGGTGCCTGGTTCCGAGCGCCGTCTTTGCTCTCTCCTGCAGGGCTATGGGGCTGTGTTTGGGCGTGTGGCTGCTTCCAGGTCTGGGCTGCCACGCTGGTGAGATCCCAGGGCCTTTGTTCGTTGGCCCCTCTGCTTCCCATGGCCACGGTCTCTTAACCCCAAGACTGCCGGCTGCTTGGAATTCGTGCCCCTGAGTGGGGGCTCTCTGGGTCCCATTTGTTGGCACTGACTGCTGGTGTTGCTTTTTTTTTTTTTTTTATTTTATTTTTCTTCTTTTTTGATTAGTTTTGTCATCTTTTCCCTCTTTTTCCCTTTTGTCCTTCTTCATTGCTTAATTTCTCATCTCTCTATCTCTTCCTTCTCTTTCTGATCCCTGAATACCAGGCGATGTATGCCTCTGTACCTTCTGGCCAGGCTGTGCTGTGAAAACTGAGACCGACTCCCCTAGACCTCATAGCTGCATCAGTGGGATCCCTGGGAACTTTGCAGTTCTTTAACTTTTCTGATTTTTATTTGTTCATTCTTTCCTTTTCTTTCTCTTCCCCCTTCTGGTTTCCTCCATCCCATAGTCTCTCATCTGTACATTCCAACGACAAGCTCCCCTAGCATTCTTTAATGTTTGTATGCTTTTTGCTCCTGCTCCTCTCTCCTCTCTCCCATATCCAGCTTAGCTTCACACATAACCATCTTCCCGCTGCACCCTACCTACCTGCACCGTGCACTTGACATCACACCACCAAGCTGTGCAGGCACACCCTATTGGAACCTGCCCAGCACTGACTACCGACCGTCCTGGTGGCTGCGGTGAGTGCCACAAGCAACCCATCCCAGTGGCTCCTCCTCAGCTAGATCTGCCCAGCTGTACCACAAGAATGAAACAAACAAACAAAAAAAAAATCTACAATCAATAAACGAGAGAAATATCTACTGAATGCCCCGAAAACAGCAAACAATATCAAAACATTTACAAAAACAAGACAAGATGGCTCCAATAGGCGTCCAAATTAAAACACCAGATAACTCTCCTGTGGAAGAAAATGCACTAGAAGTACCTGATACGGAACTCAAATCACTAATACTCGGAATTTTCCAAGAACTGAGGCAAAAAGCTGACAAACATGAGGAAAAAATAGACAAATTTATGGAAAATACAGACAAAAAATTGGAAGAATTCAGGAAGATGATGCAGGAACAAAATGCCAAAATAAATTCACAACTCGAAATTATACAAAAACACCAATTAGAAATCCAAAAGATAAACAACAAGATTTCAGAAATGGACGGTGTCATAGAAGGGCTGAGAAGTAGATTTGAAACCATGGAAGACAGGATCAGTGGAACTGAAGACAAACACTTGGATACAACTCTGTTTCAGGAAAACTCAGAAAAAAGAACAAAGAAAAATGAAGAGACCCTGAGAGTTATGTGGGACACAATTAAAAGCAAAAACTTACGAGTGATTGGCATACCAGAACAGGGGGAGAAAACAGAAAACACAGAGAGGATCATTGACGAACTGCTGACAGAAAACTTTCCCAATATCATGAAAAATGAAAAGCTGGCCATCCAAGAAGCTCAACGAACCCCATATAGAAGAGACCCCAAAAGAAAGTCAACAAGACATATCATATTCACACTCTCTAAAACTAAAGACAAACAAAGAATCCTGAGAGCAGCTCGTGAAAAACAAGAAGTCACATACAGAGGAGAAACAATAAGACTAAGCTCAGATTATTTGGCAGAAACCATGCAGGCAAGAAGGCAATGGGATGACATATATAAAATCTTGAAAGAAAAAAATTGTCAGCCAAGAATAATATATCCTGCAAAACTCTCATTCAAATTTGATGGTGAAATTAGGTCATTTCCAGATAAACAGAAACTAAAGGAATATGCAAAAGTCAAACCAAACTTACAAGAATTATTAAAGGGAGTTCTTCAATCTGAGGACAAACAGCTTCAGCCCTCAGGCAGGACCTAGGACCTAGGACGCAGGTTCATATGAACCAGATACCATTCTAGGAACTGAACTACAGAGGACTTTCCAAAAACAAAAGAAATACAACAGGGAATCAGAGAAATCAATCAAAGGATGACAACAACATCAAAACAATGAAAGAGGGAACAAACGGCATAGGTATAGAACCTTCTAAAGGAGAGGAAGGCAAGGCGATACCAAGTAAGGGTAGACTGCTTCAAAATTATAAAGATAAGGGTAAAATTCATGGTAACCACAAAGAAAGTTAACAAACCAACTCATAAAAATAAAGATGAAAAACATAAAGTCTCAGCAAAAACAAAACCTACAAAAACAAAAGAAATGAACACAAAATCCACAACAAAAGTAACTCGGCACAAGAGAGTAAGAAGAACAAAGAAAACTTCAGCACCACAAAAAAAAGCACTACAAAATGACAGCAACAAACTTCCGTCTATCAATAATTACACTGAACATAAATGGACTCAATGCACCCATAAAGAGACGGAGAGTGGCAGAATGGATAAGAAAACAGGATCCATCAATTTGCTGTCTACAAGAGACACACCTTAGAAACAAAGATGTGAATTTATTAAAAATCAAAGGTTGGAAAAAAATATATCAAGCTAATAACTATCAAAAAAGAGCAGGAGTGGCAATTCTAATCTCAGATAAAATAGACTTTAAAACAAAATCTACCATAAAAGACAAAGAAGGACACTATATAATGATTAAGGGGATGATCCATCATGAAGACATAACCATAATAAATATCTATGCACCCAAAGACAGGGCTCCAAAATACATAAAAAAAAAACTCCAACAGCACTGAAAAGAGAAATTGACAGTTCCACAATAATAGTAGGAGACTTCAACACACCACTCTCAGTAAAGGACAGAACAACTAAAAAGAAACTCAGCAAAGATACAGAAGACCTAAAGGACACAATCAGCCAACTAGACCTCATAGACATATATAGAACAATCCATCCAACCGCTGCAAAGTACACATTCTTTTCCAATGCACATGGAACGTTCTCCAGAATAGACCACATCTTAGGCCACAGATCAATCCTCAACAAGATCCAAAATGCTGAGATAATTCACAGTATCTTCTCTGACCACAATGCCATCAAGGTAGAAATTAACACTAGAAAGAGCAAGGGAAAAAAATCAAACACATGGAAACTGAATAATAATCTGCTTACACATCAATGGGTAATAGAAGAAATCAGAGATGGAATTAAAAAATTCCTAGAATCAAATGAAAATGAAAACACATCATACCAAAACCTTTGGGACACAGCAAAGGCAGTCCTCAGAGGACAATTTATAGCAATAGATGCACATATCAAAAAAGAAGAAAGGGACAAAATCAAAACATTAACTACAGAACTCAAACAAATAGAAAGAGAACAACAAAAAAAGCCTACAACCACCGGAAGAAAGGAAATAGTAAGGATCAGAGCAGAAATAAATGAAATAGAGAACAGAAAAACAATAGAAAGAATCAACAAAACCAAAAGTTGGTTCTTTGAAAGAATCAACAAAATTGACAAACCACTGGCCAGACTGACAAAAGAAAAACAGCAGAGGGCACAAATAACCCAAATAAGAAATGAAATGGGGGACATTACAACAGACCCAACCAAAATAAAAAGGATTATAACAGAATATTATGAAAAACTATATTCCAACAAATTTGAAAACCTAGAGGAAACGGATAAATTTCTAGAAACATACGGCCTACCCAAACTACAACAAAGTGATATTGAAAATCTGAACAGACCCATAACAGGAGAAGAGATTGAAAAGGTAATAAAAAAACTCCCAACCAAAAAAAGCCCTGGCCCAGATGGCTTCACTGGAGAATTCTACAAAACATTTACAGAAGAGCTTGTACCAGTTCTACTTAAGCTATTTCAGAGCATAGAAGAGGAAGCAACACTTCCAAATTCATTCTATGAAGCCAGCATAATGCTGATACCAAAACCAGGCAAAGACATCACAAAAAAAGAAAATTACAGACCAATATCTCTCATGAATATAGATGCAAAAATTCTGAACAAAATTCTAGCCAATAGAATTCAGTATCATATCAAAAAAATAATACACCATGACCAAGTAGGATTCATACCAGGTATGCAAGGATGGTTTAACACTAGAAAATCCATCAACGTAATCCACCGCATAAATAAAAGGAAAGAAAAAAATCACATGATCATCTCAATTGACGCAGAAAAGGCATTTGACAAAGTCCAACACCCATTCCTGATAAAAGCTCTCAATAAAATAGGTATAGAAGGGAAATTTCTCAACATAATAAAGGGCATCTATGCAAAACCAACAGCCAACATCATTCTTAATGGAGAGAGGCTGAAAACATTCCCCTTGAAAACAGGAACAAGACAAGGATGCCCTTTATCACCACTCCTATTTAACATCGTGCTGGAAGTTCTAGCTAGAGCAATAAGGCAAGAGAAAGAAATAAAGGGCATCCAAATTGGTAATGAATAAGTTAAACTCTCCCTGTTTGCAGATGATATGATACTATACATAGAAAACCCTAAAGACTCTATGAGAAATCTACTGGAACTAATAGAAAGATTCAGCAGAGTAGCAGGATACATGATAAACATTCAAAAATCAGTTGGATTCCTATACACCAGTAAAGAGAACGATGAAAAGGAGATCAGGAAATCAATACCATTTTCAATAGCCCCTAAAAAGATAAAATACTTAGGAATTAATCTGACCAGGAATGTAAAAGACCTATACAAAGAAAACTACAAAACACTGCTGCATGAAACCCAAAGGGATCTACATAAATGGAAAAACATACCATGCTCATGGATAGGCAGACTCAACATTGTGAAAATGGCAATTCTACCCAAAGCAATTTACAAATACAATGCAATCCCGATACAAATACCAACAACATTCTTCAAAGAGATGGAAAAACTAATTATTAACTTTATATGGAAAGGGAAGAAACCCCGAATAAGTAAAGCACTACTGAAGAAGAAGAAGAAAGTTGGAGGACTCACACTACCTGACTTGAGAACCTACTATACAGCTACAGTACTCAAAACAGCCTGGTACTGGTACAACAGAGACATTGACCAATGGAACAGCATTGAGAACCCAGATGTAAATCCATCCACCTACTGTCACCTGATCTTCGACAAGGGCCCAAAATACATCAAATGGGGAAAAGACAGTCTTTTTAACAAATGGTGCTGGCAAAACTGGATATCCATTTGTAGAAAAATGAAACAGGACCCATACCTCACACCATATACAAAAACTACTTCAAAATGGATCAAAGACCTGAATATAAAGCCTCAAACTATAAAATTCATAGAAGAAAAAATAGGACCAACACTTCAGGCCTTAATACATGGCATTAACAGGATACAAACCATAAACATCAACACAAAAAACCCAACAGATAAACTAGATAACTGGGATCTTCTAAAAATCAAACATCTATGCTCTTCAAAAGACTTGATCAAAAGAGTCAAAAGAGAACCTACAGACTGGGAAAAAATTTTTGGACAGTACAAGTCAGACAAAGGTCTAATCTCCATAATCTACAAGAAAATCCAACACCTCTACAACAAAAAGACAAACAATCCTATCAAAAAATGGGCAAAGGAAATGAACAGACACTTCACCAAGGAAGACATTCAAATGGCCAACAGACACATGAGGAAATGCTCACGATCACTAGCCATTAGAGAAATGCAAATTAAAACCACAATGAGATACCATCTCACCCCGGCATTACTGGCACAAATCAAAAATACTGGAAATAACAAATGTTGGAGGGGCTGCGGGGAGATGGGAACTCTTATACACTGCTGGTGGGAATGCAAAATGATACAACCATTTTGGAAAATGATATGGCGTTTCCTCAGAAAGCTAGAAATAGACACACCATTTGATCCAGCAATCCCACTCCTAGGAATATATCCTAGCGAAATAAGAGTCATCACTCGAATAGACATATGCACACCTAGGTTCATGGCAGCATTGTTCACAATAGCAAAACGATGGAAACAACCTCGATGTCCATCAACAGATGAATGGATACACAAACTATGGTACATACACACAATGGAGTACTATGCAACAAGAAAGAACAACAATGAATCTGTGAACCATCTCATAACATGGATGAAACTGGAGGACATTATGCTGAGTGAAATAAGTCAATCACAAAAGGACAAATATTGTATGAGACCTCTATTGTAAAAAGCCATGAAAAAATTCACATGCAAAATGTAACAATCCTTGTTGGTTACCAGGGATGGGGCGGGGGGGGAATACTAAATAGGCAATAGATAAGTGGTACCTTGGGTGAGAGGTGAGATAGTACACAGTACAGGGGAAACTAACACAACCTGCACAAGGAAAGGTCATGGAGACCCTATAGACACATCCAAACCCCCCGAGGGACTGAGTTGTTGGATGAGGGCTCTGGGGACAATGGTCTCGGGGAACATCTAGCTCAATTGGCATGACACTACTTATAAAGATAATGCTCTACATTCTACCTTGGTGAGTAGTGTCTGGGGTCTTAAAAGCCTATGAGCGGCCATCTAAGATACTCCACTGGTCTCATCCCTTCGGGAGCAAGGGAGAATGAAGAGAACAGGATACAACAAAAAGATTAGTCCAAAGGACTAATTGTCCACAGCTACCAAGGCCTCCCCCGGACTGAGTCCAGTACAGCTAGATGGTGCCCGGCTACCACCACTGACTGCTCTGACCAGGATCACAACAGAGGGTTCTGGACAGAGCTGGAGAAGGATGTAGAGCATAATTTTAACTCCGAAAAAAAAAAAAAAAAAAAAGACCAGATTTACTGGCCTAAAGAATACTGGAGAAACCTCAGGAGTGTGGCCCCCAGACACCCTTTCAGCTCAGAGGTGAAGTTACCTTCGAGGTTCGATGTTAAGCCTGGGAATGGACAGCCCAGTAAAACTAAATGGGACTAACAAGGTACAGGAGTCCGGTGACAAAGGCCAGAAGGCAGAGGGGGAGTAGGAAACTGATGATAAGGAACACAAATTGAGTAAGGACACTGTCGATGTGTTGTGAGATTGTTGACCACTGTTATAGGGCAACATTTGTAGTAACTATTAAATGGGAGGCTGTTTTGTCCTGTAAGCCTTCATCTTGGGCGAGAATGGCAGCACAATTGGAAGAGCATAGTCAATATCACTTAAATGTGTAAGTAAAAAGTTTTGAAATGGTGTTAAAAAAAAAAAAAAAAATGAGACTAATGAGGTACAGTAGTCCAGTGACAAGGGCCAGAAGACAGAAGGGGACAAGGAAGTCCCCTGGTGATAGGGAACACAAGGTGGAGTAAGGATATTCTTGATGTGTTGTGAGATTGTTAACCATTGTCATAGGGCAACATGTGTAGTAACTGTTAAATGAGAAACTATTTTGTTCTGTAAGCCTTCATCTTAAGTGAGAATAACAGCACAGTTGGAAGAGCGTAGTCAATGTCACTGAACTGTGTATGTAGAAATTTTTGAAACGGTGTATCTATGGCTATCTGTATTTTCATCAAAAAAAAAAAAAAGGTTGAGAATTTAGAGGCTTAATATGTTGTGGGGTTGTTAACCAATGTCATAAAACAACATGTGTACTACTGTTTCATCAGAAACTATTTGTTCTGTAAGCCTTCACCTGAAGTACAATAAAATATAAAAAAAAAAAGAATTGTCAGAAGATTTTATATTTACATACATATAAATTATATATACACTTATATATGTATATACATATAAGTAAAACCAAACCAAACCCATTGCTGTCGAGTCAATTTTTACTCATAGCGACCCTATAGGACAGAGTAGAACTGCTCCATGGGGTTTCTGAGGAATGGCTGGTGGATTCCAACTGCCAACCTTTTGCTTAGTAATCTGAGCTCTTAACCTTTGTGCCATCAGAGCTCCATATATATACATATGTATATATAATGGCGAGAACTTTAGGGAAATATAAGGAAGAAGAAGAAACTGTGGGTGATAAGACTAAGTGGTTCTGGTCAATTTACTATGCTAACAATAAGAACATAGAACAGAACGGATTATATACATATACACAAAATCCTCTGGCAATACTTTTGATATATACATATATATGTACCTCCTTGCATCTGTCACTGGAGGCTTGTATGTTGCTGTGATGCTGGAAGCTACATCACTGGTATTCAAATACCAGCAGGGTCATCCATGGTGTATAAGGTTCAGCTGAGTTCCAGACTAAGACAGACCAGGAAGAAGGACCTGGTGGTCTACTTCTGAAAAATATTAGCCAGTGAAATCCTTATGAATAGCAGCAGAACATTGTTTGATATACTGCCAGAAGATGAGCCCCTCAGGTTGGAAGGCACTCAAAATACGACTGGGGAAGAGCTGCCTCCTCAAAGCAGAGTTGACCTTAATGATGTGGATGGAGTCAAGATTTTGGGGCCTTCATTTGCTGATGTAGCACGACTCAAAATGAGGAGAAACAGCTGTAAACATCCATTAATAATAGGAATGTGGAATTATGAAGTATGAATCTAGGAAAATGGGAAATCATCAAAAATGAAATGGAACAATTAAACATCAATATCCTAGGCATTAGTGAGCTGAAATGGATTGGTACCGGCCATTTTGAATTGGAAAATCATATGGTCTACTATGCCAGGGATGACAACTTGAAGAGGAATGGCATTGCGTTCACTGTCAAAAAGAACATTTCAAGATTTATCCTGAAGTGCCATGCTGTCAGTGATAGGATAATATTCATACACCTACAAGGAAGACCAGTTAATACAACTATCGTTCAAATTTACGCACCAAACACTAAGGACAACGATGAAGAAATTGAAGGTTTTCACCAGCTTCTGCAGCCTGAAATTGATCGAACATGCAATCTGGATGTATTGATAATTACTGGTGATTGGAATGTGAAAGTTGGAAGCAAAGAAGAAGGATCGGTCGTTGGAAAATATGACCTTGATGATAGAAACAATGGTGGAGATGGCGTGATAGAATTTTCCAAGACCAATGACTTCTTTATTGCAAATACCTTTTTTCACTAACATAAACGGTGACTATACACATGGACCTCACCAGATGGAATACACAGGAATCAAATCAAATACATCTGTGGAAAGAGACAATGGAAAAGCTCAATATCATCAGTCAGAACAAGGCCAGTGGCTGACTGTGGAACAGACTATCAACTGTTCATATGCAAGCTCAAGAAGAAACTGAAGAAAATTAAAACAAGTCAACGAGAGAGAGCCAAATACGACCCTGAGTATACCTCACCTGAATTTAGAGACTATCTCAAGAATAGATTTGACACGTTGAACACTAATGACAGAGGGCCAAACGAGTTGTGGAATGACATCAAGCACATCATACATGAGGAAAGCAAGAGGTCATCAAAAGGACAGGAAAGAAAGAAAAGACCAAAATGGATGTCAGAAGAGACTCTGAAACTTGCTCTTGAACATCGAGTAGCTAAAGCAAAAGGAAGAAATGATGAAGTAAAAGAACTGAACAGAAGATTTCAAAGGGTGGCTTGAAAAAACAAAGTAAAATATTATAATGACGTGTGCAAAGAGCTGGAGATAGAAAAACAAAAGGGAAGAACACACTCAGCATTTCTCAAGCTGAAAGAACTGAAGAAAACATTCAAGCCTCGAGTTAAAATAGTGAAGGATTCTATTGGGAAAATATTAAACAACTGAGGAAGCATCAAAAGAAGATGGAAAGAATACACAGAGTCATTATACCAAAAAGTATCGGTCGACGTTCAATCATGTCAAGAGGTAGCATATGATCAGGATGGTACTGAAGGAAGAAGTGCAAGCTGCACTGAAGGCATTAGTGAAAAACAAGGCACCAGGAATTGACGGAATATCCATTGAGATGTTTCAACAAATGGATGCAGCACTGAAAGTGTTCACTTATCTATGCCAAGAAATTTGGAAGACAGCTACGTGGCCAACCAACTGGAAGAGATCTATATTTATGCCTATTCCCAAGAAAGGTGACCAAACTGAATGTGGAAATTATCGAACAATTTCATTAATATCACACACAAGTAAAGTTTTGCTGAAGATCATTCAAAAGCAGTTGCAGCAGTACATCGACAAGGAACTGTCAGAAATCCAGGACGGATTCAGAAGAGGACATGGAACCAGGGATATCATAGCTGATGTCAGATGGATCCTGGCTGAAAGCAGAGAATACCAGAAAGATGTTTACCTGTGTTTTATTGACTATGCAAAGGCATTCAACTGTGTGGATCATAACAAATTATGGATAATACTGAGAAGAATGAGAATTCCAGAGCACTTAATTGTGCTCGTGAGGAACCTGTGTATAGATCAAGAGGCAGTTGTTCAGACAGAACAAGGGGATATCGTGTGGTTTAATGTCAGGAAAGGTGTGCAGCAGGGTTGCATCATTTCACCATACCTACTCAGTCTGTATGCTGAGCAAATAATCCGAGAAGCTGGACTATATGAAGAATGGGGCACCAGGATTAGAGGAAGACTCGTTAACAACCTGTGTTATGCAGGTGACACAACCTTGCTTGTTGAAAGTGAAGAGAATTTGAAGTACTTACTGATGAAGATCAAAAGACCACAGACTTCAGTATGGATTACACCTCAACATAAAGAAAACAAAAATCCTCACAACTGGACCAATAAGCAACATCATGATAAATGGAGAAAAGATTGAAGTTGTCAAGGATTTCATTTTACTTGTATCCACAATCAATGTCCATGGAAGCAGCAACCAAGAAATCAAAAGACACATTGCATTGGGCAAATCTGCTGCAAAAGACCTCTTTGAAGTGTTAAAAAAAACAAAGATGTCACCTTGAAGACTAAGATGCTCCTGACCCAAGCCATGATGTTTTCAATTGTCTCATATGCATGTGAAAGCTGGACGATGAATAAGGAAGACCGAAGAAGAATTGACACCTTTGAATTGTGGTGTTCGCGAAGAATATTGAATATACCATGGACTGCCAAAAGAATGAACAAATCTGTCTTGGAAGAAGTACAGCCAGAATGCTCCCTAGAAGCAAGGATTGCAAGACTACGTCTTCATACTTTGGACATGTTGTCAGAAGGGATCAGTCCCTGGAGAAGGACATCATGCTTGGTAAAGTACAGGGTAGGAGAAAAAGAGGAAGACCCTCAATGAGTTGGGTTGACACAGTGGCTGCACACAATGAGCTCAGACATAACAACGTGAGCATGGCGCAGGACCGGGCAGTGTTTCGTTCTGTGGTACATAGGGTCGCTATGAGTCAGAACCAACTTGACGGCACCTAACAACAGCAACAAGGCAAATTTGTCCCAAGGATGTCAATCCAATGTAAATTTCGGAGCTCATTAGCTCAGAGTTCAGATTTATCAGATCTCTGTCTTCTGCTCTATTATCTTCATCTTAGAGATATAAACAGTATATAGGCAGTCAGGCAGACATCATGGTTAGTGGCAAATCAATGCTATGAGAGGCCTTAACCAAGAAAAATGAGTACAAATTTGATAACTAAAGTCACAGAAACCAACAGATAAACTTAATGTTGCTGAAGTGCTCAATTAAATAATACAAGCTGAATTCTGTGCTAAATTTACCTCATGGTCATGGTCAGGGTAGCCTTTTGTAAGTGAAAACTTGCCACAGGTCTCAACTGTGCATACCACTTCTGAGCTGAGGTCCTAGTTCATGGCAATGAAAGCCTTGGCCAAATCTCAGTAGAAACTCCCACTGATAAAGCCCAATATCTAAAGACCACCAGGAACACGAAGTTAGTTTATCAACTTGCAGAAGCAAGTAGATCTATGAAGCATCTTAAAAGATGAGAGTTAAGACAGAGCTGGAGAAAAATGTAGAACAAAACTGAAACTCACAAAGAAGACCAGACTTAATGGTCTGACAGAGACTGGAGAAAAACTCTGAGACAGTGGCCCCCAGACACCCTTTTAACTTAGTACTGAAGTTGTTCCTGAGGTTCACCTTTCAGCCAAAGATTAGACAGGCCCATAAAACAAACAATAATACAGGTAGCTCAACCATGTATATGAGACTAAATGGGCACACTAGCCCATGGGCAAGCACAAGAAAGCAGGAGGGGACAGGAAAGCTAGACGAATGGAAATAGGGAACCCAAGGTCAAGAAGGGGAGAGTGTTGACACATCACAGGGTTGGCAATGAATGTCACAAAACAATATGGATATTAATTATTTAATGAGATATTAATTTGCTCTATAAACCTTCATCAAAAGCACAATAAAAAAATTTTTTAAAAAGGTTACAGTAAACCCTATGGGGCAGTTCTACTCTGTCCTATAGGGTCACTATGAGTTGGAATCAACTCAACTGCAATGGTTTTTTGGTTTTTAATTTTTTTATATCTATATAATAGAATATTAATTAGCAATAAAAGGGACTGAGATACTAACTGATACATGCTACAACATGGATGAACCTTGAAAACATTAAGTGAAATAAAGCAGTCACAAAAGACAAAAAAAAAAAAAATGGAAGTTAAGAAAGGGCAGTTACAGGGTTTGGGTGGTAAGTGCTCAATAAACATTAGCTGCTCTTCCTACTACTACAGCTGCTGCTGCTATTAATGATGATGATGATGTATATCCAGAATGAGATTTATTGCCCTCCGCAGACAAGAAATTTTCTTTTTTTGAATCTCACCTGATTCAAGAGGTCACCGTGTTAATAGATCTTGGTAATGGAATGGGAGTAGTGGTAATGTGTATCACATCTAGGTTGAGTTTTGTAAGTGACTGTTCCTTCTCATAGTCTTTCCCCTTCAAGACTCTGGGAGAAGGTAGAGCCACAACATGGGAGGAGCCTGTGTCCCCAGATTACCACATGGAGGAAAGCCACCAGACTATCAACCGAGAAAACCCACATCTGACTGTTATGAAAGAACTAAAATTTTACTGTGTTACCCAACTGAAATTTTGTGATTTGTTGTAGCAGTGGTTACTTTAACCAATACAAATGCCAAATTCCTAATTTAAATAAACACTCATAATTACAGATCTTTTCCTTACATAGTGGCAATTTAGAACAAGATATAAAGAAATGGTACTCACAGGAAAATGTGAAGACATCCCTGAGTAAGTGTCATGTATTATTACTATTATTATCATCTGCTGACTCCAACCATGTGATTCTTATAGCAAATGATTCTCAATTTTTTTCCACACATTTAAGAACTAGGACAAATTCCTAGACAGTGAGTCTCCAAAAAAAGAAAAAAGACTAAGAGATAATTTTGACTTGTCTCATAAGAAAGAGAGGAGAGATACATTGCTCCCTATGACAGTCTAATTAGGGATCATTTCCTAGATCCAACTATAATATTTTCTCTCAATCTTTTCTAACAATCAAAAATATTTCCAGAAACTATGTATCACAGCAGTACATCAGAGCAACATGCTTTGAAAAGCTTACATAGCTTTAGTTTGGCTTATATTTATTTGCTTAAATTTATTAGAAAATGGTAGTTTTTTAGCAATCACACATTGCTCTTTTCATTTGTCTGCTTTGCATCTTCTTACTTTTCATTTCAAATTATTTCATTTAAGCTAGAAGCTGTGGAATAATGAGAGTTTTCTGACCATATTTCTCCAGTCAGAAGTTTTTTCAACATCTGCCCTTATTAATTTGCTATACTTCTCTCCAGCTCTAAAATTCAAGAAATGATATAAAAATATTTATTGAATTCCTTGATATGATCCTTTAAGAGGTGGACACTGATTGGGCTGAGTCTTTCCCTTTCTAATCCTACATTTTAGACACATTTGACCAGTTTTCAAAAAGATAAAAAGCAATTTCCTCACATTAAGCAATAAAAACTTTGGGTAAAATAGAATTCTTATTCATCTGAAAAAAGATCAAACTCATGGAAAAATCCAGGATGAAATACAAATACAATCTTGGTAGTTAACTATTCCCTGTTTTGTTCATGAAAGGATTTAATGCACAAACTTTACATGTTTAAGCGCATATTACTCAACTTATTGGGAATTTCTAAATATTCTTTAAACCAAAACCTAGCAGAACACCATAATGGACATAACCTACATATAAAAAAATCTATTCACATTATTTCTGGGAAAGGAAAGGATGGCATCAATAACAGAGACAAGCATTACTAACCGAATCATAGACTTACTTTGATTTCCAAAGATAACACTGTAACAGCTTACTATTTTATTTCTCTCTAATGAATGGAGCCCGGGTGGCACAGTGGTTAAGAGCTTGGCTGCTAACCAAAAGGTCAGCATCTCAAACCCACCAGCCACTCCTTGGAAACCATATAGGGCAGTTCTACTCTGTCCTACAGGGTTGCTATGAGTCAGAATCACCTCAACAGCAATGGGTTTGGTTTTTGGTACTGAATGTAAATGAATACAGTTTAATAAGTGTGCATTGAGTGTCTACTATAAAAAAGGATATAGAAATTAAAATATGAGTAAGTCATGTTCTCAGCCTTCAAGGGGCTTGTCCAGGGAAACAGATGCAATAAAAGGAATTAGAAGCTCTCTTCTCCTCTTCTTTTGTCAGAGGAAAAATGAATCTACTGGCACCACAACCATTCCTTGAGCAAGAGAGGAGGATTAGGGGCTGGCGTGTTTTTCCTTTTAGGGTGCCGTTGGGACCAGACAGAAGGTAAAGACTCAAGTGTGTCTCACTACCATCATGGGCCATAAATTGTTCCTGGAAGGCAAAGCCAGAGTCATGCCAGCAGGTAAATATTCTTTCCTGGAGATGTTCATGATAGTTATCTCTGAGGAAAATTAATTAATGACTTTGAAATGTGTGCTCTCTTCATAGGTAAACTGATAAAGGCAACAGCTGGGCTCAAGCCTCATAGAAGGGCAGGATCAGCTTCATGGGGTGCTGCTAGTGCACTCTCACTGGGCCCTGTGCTCACTGGGCCCTCTGCTCAGAAGGGCCCCATGTTTGGTTTAATGATCTGCAGTTACTATTTACACTTGCCCAGCACATTGGGTAGCCAGTCCTCCAGAGGAAGAAGGACTCAGCTCCTTTCCCTCCAGTGCATTTCTGAAGGACAGTAGAGAAGAGCAATCTCAAGAGGATGCAGGCTGAGACATTTCTCAGGTTGTAAGAAGCCAGAAAGAACCTAGGGAGAAAGCTCCCGTGTAAAGTAGCAGTGTTGTCTTGCCAGATCAAGAGACCTAAAGATGGAGGTGCGTGAGAATGTGCATATGTGTGTGTATGTGTGTGTTAGACTATAAGAGTTTGGTCAGGGGTACAGCCAGTATTAAAAAAAAAGAGAGAGGGAGAGAGAGAGAAAGCCAAGGTCTAGAAGGGTAGTGTTGACACATCACAGGGTTGGGAACTAATGTCATAAAACAATATGTACATTGATTGTTTGGTGAGAGACTAATTTGTTCTGTAAACCTTCATCTAAAGCACACAACAACCAAAAAAAAAAAAAAATCCTTGAGGATGCCATGGAGCCACACCTCAGTGCTAACTACCTATCCTTAGGATATATACTCACATACACTCATGATTTTCAGTGAAAGTATTTTAAAATAATTACAAACTCTGTACCAATTGTGATCTAGACCCAACCATTCCTTGGAAATCTCAAGGTGGTCTCATGGCCATCTCAAAATTCAGCATGTTCAAAACTGAACTATCTTTCTCCCTAAACTTCCTCCTTGTATCAGTTAGAATGCTTTTAGTGGTAAGAAACAGAAAACCTTATTCAAACTTAAAAAATACGGAAATTCATTATCTCACTTTAAAATAGGGCAGCATTAGGGTGCGTGGATTCAGCAGTTCGAACAGGCCATCAAGCATCTAGGTTCTTTCTATCCCTCTACTTTGCCATCCACAACCCTTGTTTTATCCTGTGAATTATTTCCCTTGTGGTTGTAAGATGGCTTGCTGGTGGCAGCTAGGGCTAAATTCCTCTCTCCTACCTGCCTCCCCAACCCATCTCTCCTGGCCCCAGCTCCACACACTCTCTGGCCAATTCCTGCTCATCCTTCAAGACAGCTGTTCCTCTGTTCCCTTCTCCATGAAGCTTTTCCTGACATCATCTCCAACTCACAGACTGGTGCCCTCTCCTGGGCTCCCCTGAACTTGGTGTTTATTTCAAGTAAAGCACTTAGTAAACTGCAAAAAACAAAAAACAAAACCATTGCCATCCAGTCGATTTTGACTCATAGTGATCCTATAGGACAAAGTAGAACTTCCCCATAGGGTTTCCAAGGCTGTAATCTTTATGGAAGCAGACTGCCACATCTTTCTTCTGTGGAACAGCTGGTGGGTTTGAACCGCCAACCTTTTGGTTAGCAGCCGAGCACTTAACCACCATACCACCAGGGTCCTTAAAGGCAGTATACGTAGGCCAAAATCTTGAAATGTCTTCCCTTGAGGAATACAAGATAGCTTCTGAGTTAATCAGAACTTTAACCTCTATAAAACATTTCCAAGAGTACTCAACCCTTCAAAACAGGGCTTTCTTTATATATAGACATTAAAGAGTCATGTGGATCTGATGGAGGCTGATGGGACAAGGGCTAGGATAGGCCAAATCTGCTTTGTCCCTTTCCTTCTGAGATCCAGTGGGGAACGACACTGGTGCTGACCTCTACATTGCATCACACCCCAGGTTTGCAGGAGGCTGTCTGCAGTAATGGAGGCTCTCACAATGCAGGAGGCACCCATGAAGCTCCAACCTTCATGACTGACCCATCCCGTAAAGAAGATCGCCCCATTAAAGTAAAGAATGAAGGACCCAATGACTCCCAGTGTTATGTTTACAAAGGATTAGGTTATATAATTATTACATAATTATTATTTCCTTTTGTACTGTTTGAAATTTTTATCATGGTACATATAGTTGGTTTATTGAGGACTGTCAACTCATTGGGATATAAACTTAGATTTTTTTGTCAGTAACTCTTCCTAGTTGTGCTAGATTGAATTATCTGTATTTTCAAGTAATACCTTCCTTAATATCATCTTGACCTGATTCTATAAATTTTCAAACACTCTAGCTTATACAAACAGTACACTTTCAGTTTCTAAGACTCAGTCTTACTTACTTTAATAATTTCAGTGTTACAACTGATTCAAATCTCTTCTGTCTACTCCACACCCACCCCAAGCATAGGCCAGAGCTTTGATTTGACTGATGTAAAGGGAAGGGTAGGTTTCATGGTCTGATTTTCACACATCTCTCCCCTTCCTCTACTCACTGCTGCCTCCTTCCCTGTCTGGCTGTGAGTGAGGGAGCATGAAAAGAAAAAAATCTACACTCCTTGCTGGACCAGGTTGCAGTCCTGCTTGAGGTTGGTAGTAACTGCTGTTCTCTTTCATTGCATATGAACTCAGGGTGGCTAGTATAGACAGATGGTGGTTCCAGAAGGGCGGACTGATCAAAGGTTCACTCACCCCATCTGATGGTCCCCAACTTTCTAGCAAAACAAGTGTCCCAAAAGGGAGTAAAAATGACCATCACCTTCTTTCAGGTTTCCTTTTATTTCACAAGAATTCTTCTGGGGCCTCCACTTGCCCTTGGGAGAGGAAAGCATATCCTCAATAGAAATCTGAGTGGGGAGACATCCTCTCTTCTCCTCATTTTGACTGTGGAAGGAGGGTGATTGGTGTTAGTGCTGATTTTCTGAATTTGTTTTGCTCTGTAAGCCTGAGGGGAGGTAGCTGAACTCTCTGTTGGCTCTTCTGTGAACTTAGAGCATGGGCTTTGGCCATTATTCTGGGATAATCTGACAGTCTGTATACTTGTATTACCTTTACTAAAATAAAATGATTTATTTCCAGATGCCATTGAGTCAAATCCAGCTCATGGTGACTCCATGTGTGTCAGAGTAGAACTGTGCTCCATAGGGTTTTCAATGGCTAATTTTTTGGAAGTAGATCACAACGACAGTAATTATAATAATACATGGCCTAGCAGTGATGGTAGAGGTATATAGAGAGAACATTGTCATAACACAACAGGGGGGCACTATACCAAGCCTAGGAGCAAAAAGATTGAGGACTATTTGCTAGAAGAGACAATGTCTTACATAAGTTATAACTGGAAAGTAGAAATTATCCTGCTAGAAGTTTAAGGGCAGAGCAGGGTTACTCAGCTTGGCACTACTGGATTTCTGGGCTAGATAATTCTTTGTTGTGGGAGGCTTCCCAATGCATCCCTGGTGTCTACTCACTAGATGCCAACAGCAGTACCCCACCCCACAGCTGTAACAACCACAAATGTCCCAGACACTGCCAAATGTCTCCTGGGGGCAAAATTGCCCCTGGTTGAGAACCACTGTCTTACAGGCAAAGGGAAAACCATAACCAAAGAAACCATTGTGTGAAACAGCATCATATTTCTGAAAACTATGTGCAGTTTTTCTGGAGTATGAAGTACAGTGCAGGAAGTGGTGGCAGGTGGAGAGGGAGAAGGACGGAGAGCCTGATAATGGAGGGTCGGGTGGAGCATGTGGAGGTGATAAAACATCATCTCTTTGGTGGTGGGAAATCCCAGAAAGAGAATGACATAACTGGATTTGAATTTCAAACAGATCATTCTTTGATGGCAAGAGGACATGGGATGAGTAAGACTTTAGGCATGGGACCAAGGAGCTGTATCGAGTATTGAGACACAAGGTGAGGAAAAGCAACTGAGTTGGAGTGGGAGGAAGGAAAGGAATAGATTGACATGGATGTAGGATGTCTCGGTAGATGGACCTGCAGCCAATGACAAGAGCATACAGGAGGACAGCAGTCACATTCTGTGACTTGGAAGGAGAAAAAATGTTTGGACACTTAGAGTTGTGGGCGTCTTTTTTCTCCTCTTTTTAGTCTCTTGTTGGCTAATTCAAGCTCTTAGCTCATGGAAATCTACTTCTTTCTGATGGTTTTCCAAATTTTCCAAGGATGAAATGTTCTGAGAATTCAAGTGACAAAGATGCCTATATTTCAACCCTTACCACCTCAGGTAATATGTTCAACACACAAAGCATCACAAATAACACAGATGTGTTTTGTCAGTAGTTTTGAATCACTCACTTCAAATGTCATTGTGACATTACTCCAACGTTGGCAAAACTACCAGGGTAAAGTTGTGATGTTTTGACATTTTTATCTCTGGAAAACTATTAAAAATAAAACATAAGAGAGGCCAAGGTAATATGAGGAGAAAGAGGGGACTTCCTACAAAGAATTTGATACAAATGACTTTGCCTCATGTTGGCACTTTATCTTAGAAGAGAATGTCGCTACAATTTCGATTTGATATATTAGGAACTAATTCCAATAGAAACTGATTTTTGAAAAGGAAAACTATGAAACAACAGTTTACATACAAAAGCAAAGCATAGTTTGTTGTAAAATTGATGAGGAAACATCATCAGCATTTTCAATGAACTATATGAGGTGAATGTTTTAAAGATTTGGTTCCTAAACAAACTTTTCAAGGTAGGCAAACCAGGAAGTTAAGCTTCCCTTATTAGGCTCTTTCTGTTCTTCTCAGTAGCCCAGATCATTTAAGCTGATAAGCAGCAGCTGAACTACACAAAAGGCTCCTGATAAACAGCAGCCAAGGGAGGGCAGAAAATGGGCAGAATCAGCTATAGTGACATAAATCTGTAAATGCAAATCCAATAAAATCTGTCATATGTGGCTACAACAGTGCCCCCAAATGACACAGAAAGGTGTTTGCCTGCTGATTTCTTTACTTAAGTATATTTTAGGTGTGTTAATGTTACAAGAATGTAAAAAGGATTCCATTTCCTGGTTGGCATATTTATTCTCAATGTCTTGCATGCTGGAATGATTTGGAGACCCTCCAAATAACACATAATAAGGAAATGAGGGGGGAGAGGGGTGGCTAAGAGCAATTTGCATTTCTCTTTATGTCCCACACTTGTTTAACAGGCTATAATCAATATCACTACTGATTTGGTTTCAGCAAAGCTGCGAGCAACGCTGGTGTCAGCACTAGGACAGTTGACTTCCACGTTAAAACACTATGTATGAGGTAGGGTAAGGGAGTCTACATTTCTTAGGCATCCCCTTAGTTAATGGCATCTGCATTTCATTTTTGGTTGCACAATACAGATTGCTTCCTTTCTCAAAGTAAAATAGTCCTAATCAGTAAAATGGGCATAATTGAGTCAGGACCATTTTGTGAACATGGTTGCATTTGATATGTAACTTGATCTCTTTAGAAAAATCTCTACATCAGTACACCCAAAGGATGGTCCACTGACCAGTAGTTTCATCACCTAGGAATTTGTTAGAAATTCTGAATGACGATCCCCACCTAGATTTACTGAATGAATCAGAATCTGCAATTTAGCAAGGTACTCAAGTGGCAGTGATGGTTCAAGGACCACACTTTGAGTTGCATTGCTCTAGAACCATGCTGCTGTTCTGTGAACTGTCTAGCCTAGTCCACTACTAGATAGAGAATTTGAGTATTAGCATTTTAAAACTTTTATAGTCACTTAACATTGTGGCCACATCCAAGCACATGAGCAGTGGAAGTGGACTCATCTCCATCAGTAGAGAGTAGACCAGTGTGGGGTTTTGAAACTTGTATGGTGAGTCTCATTTGGCACAAGCTGCTACCAGTCACATGCAGTAGAACCACACATCATCATGATGGATTAAGAAAAAAGAAAAGGAAAAGAAAAAATCAGTACTTCATCACATAGACTGAGAAGCTCTGCTCTAGAGCAGGGATCAGCCAACTTTTTCTATAAAGGGTTAGATAGTTAATATTTTAAGTTTTGTAGGTCATATGGTCTCTGTTGCAGCTACTATTATAGCACAAAAGTAGCTGTAGGCAAATGAGCATGGCTGTGTTCCAATAAAACTTTATTTATCAAAACAGCAGTGGGTCAGATTTGGCCGACAGACCATAGTGTCGGCTGCTATTCTAAAGGATGGATGTTGGCCAAACACAATGCCACCAGAAGATTATGCTGAATCCACTTTACCCAATACAAAATCTTTACTTCTGAGAACCAAGGAGGAGATGGAACAAATAGCTATCATTTCCTACTTTGGGCAATGATTTTCCCTCCTTTCAGTGACACAGCAGAAACAGAACCTGCTCCTCTCCTTTTATTCCTATAATAGTCGGTGGGAAATCTATTAGGACTAAGCCAAATACATCTGGAGAACACTCAATTACCACCCCAACAAAACAAGAGAAACAAAGAGGAAATGTCCATATCAGACAAGTAAAAAGTTAAATTTCCCTCCCTCTAGTTCAGGAGTCTGCAAAATATGGCCCATGGCCCAAATCCAGTCTACTGGCTGTTTTTATGAATAAAATTTTACTACAACAAAGTAATGACCACTCATTTACATATTGTCTATGGCTGCTTTTGACTACAACAGCTGAGTTGAGTAGCTGCAACTGAGAGCATACGGTCCACAAAGCCTGAAATATTTACTATTTGGCCCTTTAAAGAAAAGTTTACAGACCTCTGCTACAGTTCTATGGATTACTAGCAGCCCCTTGTTCCAGAAAGCTACAAGCAAGTGGATAGATGACAGGTTTCTATTTTACCATTAATAGGACTAGTGCCAACTCCTCTCTCTGGAAATTCTTACTGTACTAAACAAAATAGCAGAGAGAGAGGCTTCTTGCTGAATTTCTCCCAAGTTTCTCTGTGGCTTTCAAGTGCCTTTTTAAGTAAGTTCTTTTACTATTAAAAATATATAAACAGAGTTACTTATTCATGAGGCAATCTATTAGTCATGTGAAAGCAGCATTAACTTGGTGCCTTTTATATTAAACTCATACGAAGAATATTAAAAGCCTTGACAGGGAAAAAGCTTGACAGAGCAGATAATAAAAACGTTGCATCGAGACCTCCAGAACATTCCCAAAATGGGCAAAGGGGGCAGGGAGAACTGTTGCTAAACAAACGGGGTCTCTTAATTCCCAGAGAATTTGGGGCTATTCTGTCAAAGCTTCAAAGAATAGAAAGCATCATAAATACATGGAGCAAATGTCAACGAACAAAATCATCCAGCTTTTGAATTCATTCTAACCCTCCTAACATGGCAGGAAAGTAGGCTGTGATGGTTTGGGTAAAAGCAGAGATCTACAAAAAAATTCTGTGTAACATGGTGTTAACAAAACACAGTTGTTTCACTTTTAGAAGGTTGGAAGGAAGCAAGTACTGCATCATTTACCTAATGGTCTGTGGTAGCACCTTATAAGTATTACCAGTGCCATCTTCTGGTCATTTAATTCTATTGCATACCCCTGGTACACACCTTGGTCTCATTTTCCCCAAGCCAGTGAACAATGTGTATTTTAGAATCATGGACTCTTGAAAAAGAGATCTGGCAGGGCTCTTTAGAGATCTTCACAGATTATGAAAAGCCCAGAACAAGTTGCCTTTGAATTGACCTATACTGCAAATGCTGTATGTACTATTTAGCCATGCTGGAAACACCAGCACTTCCAACCCTAATTCTTAGCTTATCAGCAAAAGAAATCTGACTATACTACTTAGCTTCCACTCCCACTCAGCTCTCCCAATACCCCAAAGATAGCCAGCCAGGCAAAGAGAAAGCCCTTAGAGAAGCCAGGGGACAAATCATTATTTGGAGCCACTTTCCCTGATAAAGTGAAAAGAAAGGCCTACACAATTCTCAGGTGCTAGGCCAGGTATTTTTTGCAAAGCTGTCATGCTCCCCATGGGAGTATTTTTGCAGCCAAAGATTGGTAGCAATGCTAGTTTCTCTTCTGTTTTGTAACTCATGCTGCAGAAATTAGATTAAGTAAATAAAAATGGGAAACATCCAGACCTGCTGGGAAAAGCTCTCCTACACAATCACAGGATTTCAGAATACAACTGGTCTTGTTCTTCCCAAAACAGGAGCTCTCTGTCTTCCCTGCCTTCATTCCCAGTTATACACTGGATATAGAAAGAGCAGGGCCAGGCAGAGAGGAAGATCAGGAAGGGAAGGCTTAAGGAATGACAGGGAAGTGAGGCCCAGTGGGAAATACATGAGAGCCGCCTGGGGGAAAAGCCAGAGTTTAGTTGTCTCTCCCCTAACAGAGATATGGGCCTGGCCTCCCTCCTTCTGAATTGAAAAACAATTGTCTTCCTGAAAAGTAAAAACTATTAAAGGTCTTTTCTTAATCCATCTTGCACATCCTCAAAGTTGACATCAACAAGCCACAAAGGGAGTTTCTACAAGTCCTCCCTTGGCAAAATAATGATGGCAATGATACAGGGGCCAGAAAGGGCCAGAATCCCTGAGGTGAGGGAGCGGAAGGATGTTCACAAGCATCCTCTGGGCTCTGTCAGGAGCAGGAAGAAATGCGTCTCTCTGAGGAGGTAAAGGCATTTGTCTTAAAGAAAAATGGTTGTATTAGTGGGAAATGTCATACTTAATGAAGTCAACCAATGGTAAAAAGCAAGCTGCTTATCTCTTAGGAATTTTTTTTTACAAACAGCATTATGTTTAGATTATTATGATTTATAATTATAAATGTCATTTATTGATGGATACTGTTTTCTGTAACCAGATAGGTGTCTATTATCCCTGTTTCACAGATTATGAAACTGAGGTTCAGAAAAGTTCAGATATTTCTCCAAGATCACACAGGGAGTTGGTAGAAATAAATCCATTTCAGACTCCAAAGCCTGTATTCTGTTGACTTGCCCCAGGGCCTCCATGATTATAACAGTTGGTTTGCTTTCACAAAATACAACCTGAAAGATGAGAACCTATAATGAGATCCCTGCACTTCTGAAACAGAATGTGAAACAGATTTCCACATTGGGGTCCCAGAATATTTGCAGAAGGGCTCCTGTCGACAAGTCCCCCAGACCACCTCCAAACTCCCAGCTGAAAATGGACTGTGGGCTTCAGGGCTGGATTCAGGAATGGCTCTTCTTGAAGCCAGAGCCACAGCAGCTGTTCAGCTCTTGCCAATCAACAGCCTGAAACATGCTGCCCATTCTTGTCTCCACACAGTAATCATCTCACAGTCATCACTTTTTACCTAGACCCTCTAGGGTGAGAGTTGGGGCTATGATTTACGGCAGGTAGATGTTTTACACTGAGCCCTGATGAGGAGTTTCACCAGCTACAGATTTCCTACAGCAAATGCCAGCAGGACACTCGCTGATCAAGAGAGATAAGTGATTCTACAATGACCAGAGAAGACCTCAAGACAGCACAAAAACCCAGACATGGACCAGCTACCCTACAGTGATCAGCTTGAGGAGGCATACACTGATACATATACACCACCTTAGGGAGCGGAAAGTGGAGGGACTAATAGTTGAAAGAAAAGAAATCCTTTCTGGTAAGAAGTTTGAATCTTGAATTTGAATGAATATCTGTCTGAAAGACACTGACCTAACTAAAAGAGACTTTAAAAACAGAAGGGAGGAAGAAATCAAGTTACCAAGATACCAAGAACTGGTAAGTTTTATATTTATTTTTTCCTGCTACCCAGTGGAATATGGGATTGAGGACAAAATGAGATCAGTTACAGAAAATAAACAATACTACTTTTTAGGGGGCACACTTTAGTTGTAATAGGTAACTGTTGCTACATGTGTTTGCATGTATGCTTTGTCAAATAGCTTCATTTCCTTTTTGATGTGGTGAATATGGATTTCAGCAAGCCATTTTTGTAAAGTCTCCCATGATATCTTTGTGGACAAGTTGGAGAAATGTGTACTGGATGATAAAACACTTACGTGAAGTCTCATGCTGCCTATATTTTGTTCCTTTCTGGACACCAAATTTTCAAGCAGACATTGACAAAGTGGATTTTCCTGGAAGAGAATGACAAGAATGATGAAGAATCTTGTAATCTTATCCTAGGAGAGATGAGATGTTTTATCTTAAAAAAATGAAGACTTTGTGAAGGGGAGATATGCATCTGTGATAGAGTGGAATGAGTACTCTCTTGGCAGCAACAGGTTCAAATCATGAATCTTCATGTACCGCAAAATGCTTCGTGCCATTCACATGCATTTACCATGTTCTGTATTATAGCTTCATCAGTTTTCCACAATAGCTACAGGGTTGAGTGGGCAGTGCAGAATACTGGGAGATAGAGTTCCAAAGGTAGAGAGAAGAGGGTAGCAAAACTAGGAATCTTGGGAGAAGAATCAGCAGTCCGAGGGAGGAATTAACATCACAAAACAAGTCTATATTCTAGATATGGCATCTGTGATGCAATTCCAGATGGAAGGCAACAGCATTTTATTACAAAGAAGCAGACTAAGGTTGCTTCACATGGCATGATACACTGCCTGGGGATGGAGGGCATTTATGAGCACAGCAGGGAAAAGCCATACTGCAGGGTGGCCTGAAAGCCCTGGGTATCTGGAGGCCAGGACAGGTGGATGATGAGGCCCAGGAGAAGGACAACCGAATGGGATGTGTAAGGGCCTCAAAGGCAAACCACATCACAGTTCAGCCCAAAGCCACTGCTTTTTTATTTCACACCTCTTTGACAACAGCAAAATGCACATGCATTAACTTAACTCAGTGGATTTCTTCAATCATTTGTGAAAAAAAAAAAAAACTATCTTAACAGAATAGCTGAAAGAAGATCATTTGTTTAGTCATAAAGCATGAAGTCTCCAAGATGAGATGCTTTACCTGAGGCCTTTCAAACTAAAAATTAGACATTTGCCTTTCGCAAAATGCAAGGACCCAACTTCCTCCCACCTTTCCAACTTCCTTTACCTCTTCTTACGCCTTTGATTTTCATTTGAGAACTTATCCTTTGTTCTCTTTTAGTCCATGTAGACTATTGAGGGCTCCATCTGCAAGCCCCAGGGGAAGAGCCAATCAACCAGGTCTAAGTCAACCAGTGCATAATATTTCCCTACATTACAGTCACGGTTCAGAAGTGAGCATGTGACCTAAATCAGTCCAACCACAGTGAACCTGAGAGGTTTTACAGGATCAACTGGAAAAAAGGCAGAGGATAGTGAGGAAGACTCATTAACAACCTGCATTATGCAGATGACACAACCTTGCTTGCTGAAGTTGAAAAGTGCTTGAAGCACTTACTGATGAAGATCAAAGATGGCAGCCTTCAGTATGGATTACACCTCAACATAAAGAAAACAAAAATCCTCACGACTGGACCAATAAGCAACATCATGATAAATGGAGAAAAGATTGAAGTTGTCAAGGATTTCATTTTACTTGGATCCACAATCAACACCCATGGAAGCAGCAGTCAAGAAATCAAATGACGCATTGCATTGGGGCAAATCTGCTGCAAAAGACCTCGTTAAAGTGTTAAAAAGCAAAGACGTCACCGTGAAGACTAAGATGCGCTTGACCCAAGTCATGGTGTTTTCAATCACCTCATATTCATGCAAAAGCTGGGCAATGAATGAGGAAGACAGAAGAAGAACTGACACCTTTGAATTATGGTGTTGGTGAAGAATATTGAATATACCATGGACTGCCAAAAGAGCAAACAAATCTGGCTTGGAAGTACAGCCAGAATGCACCTTAGAAGCAAGGATGGCAAGACTATGTCTCATGCACTTTGGACCTGTTATCAAGAAGGATCAGTACCTGGAGCAGGACGTCATGCTGATAAAGTACAGGATCAGCAAAGAAGAGGAAGATCTTCAACAAGATGGATTACCACAGTGGCTACAACAATGGGCTCAAGCATAACAAAGACTGTGAGAATGGAACAGGACCAGGCAGTGTTTCATTCTGTTGTACATGGGGTCGCTATGAGTCAAAACTGACTCCATGCCACCTAACAACAACAGTAAGGGTGTGCTGGGACAGATACAGCCTTTTGCTGTCCAAGAAGTAAAACAATTGAGGGGAGAAGAAATGAGAGATCAAAAGAAAGGGGGTCCTGGTGATACCATCTGAACTCCTTCATTAAACAGCCCTACTTATTAGTCTTTAACTTTCAACAGTCATTAAATATCCCTTTTGCTTAAGCCCATTTGGGTTTGTTTTCTGTTAATAAACATTCAAATCACTATCTGTAATGATTTCAGATAAATGAGATTGTACCATGTGGAAATAAATATTTATGATGCCAGTATAATTGCACATCAGCTAATTCTTTTCACTTGTATCTCTAAATTCTGATTTCCTCTTATGCTAAACGAAAGAATTAGGATTCTTCCTGAACATGAAACTCCCATTTTTTTGCAGTTATAATCTAAATCACATTGAATCATTTCTTCTTGCCTTCTTATGACTATAAAATTAAGGATTATTTTTTCTTACTAAATTTTCATTAACTTTTTTCTCACTAAAATTTTTGTTACTTTTTTTTTCCTAAAATTTCTGTAATTTCTTCTCACTGAAGTCTACTTTGAAATGTGGTAGCTGACTTAAAATTTTCTGAGGCATTCAGACCAGGCTTACTATGAGTGTTAACATTCACCATTTACTGGTAAGCAAGGAAGTCTTGTGATCATTCTCAGAAAGTATGCAGCCAGAATATCAAAGGTCTGCTTTCGGAAAATGTTTGCACAGATTGTTATCAGGAAAACATGTAATGGAAAAAGTTAATTATCTAGTATTCAGAGAAGATTGCATTATAGATTGTGGTCTTGCTAAATCTTATGGAATTTCCTCTACTTAACATAAAAAAAAAAAAAAAAGCACCCTTGCTCTGCATGCTCATTGGAGTATTTCATACTTTCACTTTGTGCTCCCCAGCTCGAGTTGCTATTCCTCAATAAAACTCTTTGTTCTTAGTCCTATTACAGTATGAGATTTTCTTCTTTGACACAGACATCAGAAGTGGGATTTTGAAGGTGCACTGCCTGCAGCAACCCCTGAGGAACTGACGATTCAGGCCTTGGTACTAACCGAACTTCTTGGGCTCTTCACTCTGTGAGCCCTCGGGAATCACTTAAAGGTAAATAACTTCTTGAATCTGAGCTCCACTCTCTTTGCATTGATAGCTCTTCAAGTTTTATTGAAGAATTTGTTTTCTTGTCCTACAATTTGTTTTGGTTCTTTCAAGTAAAATTTGTTTTGCTGCAGTGCAAACTCGGATATTTATTGTGAGTTTGGTGAATCATAGTGCTTAGGACTGTCTCAGTGTGGGTTATGCTGAATCCAAGAAAGCAGCCAATTATCCTTGTGGAGCTCTGGCTGACTACATGGCCAAGAACTATGAGTCTAGGTCTTGTTTGTGTTTGGATTTTTGTTTGAGCTCCCTAATGACAGTTTGTTACATCAGTGGCCACTTCAGGGTACTCTCCAATTAGAGAGATTAGTGTATATAAAGCCTAAAATAAGAGACTCGGTCTCTAGCTGGCTGAATGAATTAGGTTCAAAAAGAATGAAACTAGGTTTCGTATGGTTGTTACAAGGAATCCCAGAGTTTTTAAGCCGCAAAAAAATGTGGCCATGGGTTTGAGCATCTTATAGTAGATTGCAAAGTGCTCACCACTGACAGAAATATATCCATGAAAGGATAAGCTGGGACATGAGATAGACCAGAGCATTTGGCTGCCTACCAGCCACAAGAAAACTCTCATGCAATAAATTCACACCGTGAAGCAAAACATTGACCAAACTCCATGGCAGGCTCTCTGCTAGGAATTTTATTTGACTCTGGGAGATGAAAGTTTCAACCTATTCTTAACATCCTTAATAAATGAGCCTGGTTTTACCATCTGCCAGGACACTGGGTTCATATTCAAACACACTATAAGCTGAATATACTTGAAGTAATTTAGAATTTCAGTGATCATTTTGGAAAAATAAGTTCCCATTTGTGTTGTCTTTTCTTTCCTTTGGGGAACTTTAGTTTGATGCTCAGGTTTTGTCAGAGGGTCTGATATTCCTCCATCTGAGACTCTGGAAATTAACAAGTTTTATCTAGGATCTATTTTTCTGTTGAATTGGGTCAATCTTACCAAAGAATTTCTACACATATTTTAAGAAACTAAGTTGTTTGTGTTATGTAATATTGTATAAGACTGGTTTTTGAGCTGGCGCCATAGACAGGTAGTCTTTCTATTTTGTTTTGTTCTGAGAGCTTGCCTCTGGTCCACTGTTTTATCTCTGAGTTTCTGCCTTGTATCAGGTTAGAGGTCATGGCTATCAGTTACTGTTTTTCATAAGACTGTCTTAAATCTCAGTTCTTCACTCTTCCAAGAAAAACTGCTTCTTGCACCTGCCTTATGATCTGGACTTTTAATACTACTATAAAAAACCTTAATATAAATTGGTCTATTTGAAAAATACACTGAAAAACGGATGGATTGTTTATTTTGGTTAGTATAACAAGTCTCTAAAAAGGACAAATTATTCTAAATTTCTTCTCTAGACGATCCTATAAAGCATGCAAAAAGACAGGGTTATGAAAATGTGGTAATTTCTTACCTCCAGATGGTATGATTAGATTATATTTCTTCAAAGAACTTGCTCTGATTAGTTTAATGATAAATAAGTACTTATATAAACTAAATAGTCTTAATATTCCCAGGAACTAATGAAAATAAATTCATTCTGAAAAAGATTTTTATGCTTATGCCAACTTTGAAAGCAAAATCTTAAAAAGCAAAACATTTATAGGTAACTTAAGCCACATATTATGTGAAATGTGTTTATTTAATGAAAAGGAGTAATTTTTATTAATTCTAGAATAAGAAGAAAGAAGACTAAACTGCTTACCAAAAGAATAATAAAAATTAGAAGGAAAAGAATTTAGTTATCTCTTTTCAAAATACTTAGGCCAACTTAAACATATATAAATGAATTGAGAGTAACTGATTCTTTATTGATAATTAACATCTGAGACCCACACTGCTCCAGAGGAAGACTCCTCCCAACCAGGTGAAAACCTTTTTTAAGACACAAGAAAACAATATAAATAATGTGGACATTAATGAGGTCTAAAATTTTTTAAAATGCTGTCTTAATACAGTTACTGGAAATTGAGTGGATCACCAACAAAAAAAGTCTGTGGACAAATTCAAGATTAGATTGAGAAAACAGCCAAACCAAACCAAACCTGTTGCCATCAAGTTGATGCCAACTCATAGTGACCCTATAAGAAATGGTAAAAATTTAAACGGAAGCATAGATTATTTAAACAAATTTTACTTCAACAGTAATTAAGTTTACTAATATACAGGCTTAAATTAATTTCCAAGATTTTTAAGTAACTTACTGATACTAAGTTGAGTTACTAGATAGTCATTATTATTGAAGTTTGTAGGCTCTTACTTATTATGCCACAGAGAAAAGACACATATTTGGGTTTGGTAATGAGTGTGTTCATTTTTGCCACTTAAAGGGTTGTACTATAAGAGAAATGTAACAAGGTCAAGAAATTTAAAAGGTAGAGGCAGAGCCAACATAGTGCTATGGACAGAAGCACCATGTCATCCCTCCACAGCAAAGACTCAAAAAACTAAGTAGAACAGAGACAAACATCAGTCCTGGAACCCTAAGCATCAAATGAAAGGATAAAGAACTCGACCAACCACCAAATGGAATAAGAAACTAACAGAGACCAGACAGCAGGGACAGCTACGGAGTGGAGATCCCCTATCAGCTAACGTGACATGGATTCACCATCTCAGACCCCTCAACCACCAAGAATGGCAGACAGAGAGTACAGGAAGGAAGCTTCACGGAGCTCCCAGCAGGAGACAGAGTACCCAGTAACCAGCAATACATGTATCCCACCCTCCATCCTTCTTCCCCCTGCTCGGCCTCTGCCATTTTCCAGCAGGCTGTGATCACTCAGCCAGGGAGACGCCAGCTCCTTACCACTTGGATTCACCCCACGCACAACAGTCAACTCCTTCAGTGCTATTTTTTTCTGTTGCTGTTGTTACTTTTTTCGGCTTCTTTTGGTTTCTTATCTCTCTCTCACCTCCTTCCTCACCTGGCTCCATGTGCTATCTCTGCTCCTTCTTGACAGGCTGTGCAGTGTGACTCATCTGGAGGGCCACTTCCCCAGTCTATGCTGCCAAGCCAGTGGGCTCCCTCAAGGCATTTTTTTTTTCTTTTTTGTTTTTCTTCATTTCTCAGTTTCTTATCTCTCTCTACCATCTTTCCTTTCTTTTCTCCTGAACACCTGGCACTGTGTGTCATCTCTGCTCCTTCTAGACAGGCTGTAGAGCACTGCTCTGCTGGGGAGCCACTTCTCCAGTCCACACTGCCACACCAGAGGGCTCCCTCGGGGCATTTTTTTAATTTTCTCAGTTTCTTGTCTCTCTCTACCTCCCTTCCTTTCCTTTCTCCCAGACACCTGGTGCCATATGCCATCTCTGCTCCTTCTCAACAGGCTGTGCAGCACCACTCAGCTAGGGTGCCCCTTCCCCAATCTGCACCACCACACCAGTGGGTTAACTTGGGGCATTTTCTATTGTTTTCTCTGTCTCCTGTTTCTCTCTACCTTCCTTCCTTACCCTTCTCCTGAACATCTGAAGCCATGTGCCATCTCCACTCCTTGATGGGCTATGCAGAGCCTCTTGGCTGGGGACCCATTTCCAATGGGTTCCCTTGAGGCATTTTTTCTCTTCTTTTTTTTTCTCAGTTTCTTGTCTCTCTATACCTTTCTTCCTTTCCTTCATACCACCTGGCATCCTTTTTTTCTCTCAATTTCTTGTCTCTATCTACCTTCCTTCCTTTCCTTTCTCCCAACCACCTAACCACATGTGCCTTTCTCTCCTTTTTACCTACTTTCTTATCTTTCTCTCCCTTTCTTCCTTTCCTTTCTCCTGCCCACCTAGCTGCATGTGCCATATCTGTCCCTTCTTGACGGGCTGTGCCATACCACCAGTTAGAAACCCACCAGCACATGGCATCCTCAGTACTGCGATACTCTAATGGCACAATCCCTCAGCACTTTTTTTCAGTTTCTGTTTCTCTCTCCTCTTTGTCTTCTTTCCCACACTCACTAAGTTCCACACATCACATCCTCGCCTCTCTTTCCTGCCTATCTGCACCATGTGCTGACCATCACACCCCCAGAATGGCACAGGCATGTTCTACCAGAACCTGCATTGAGCTGCTCCCTGGGCCTGCCCTGTCGGCCCCAGTATGTGCTACAAACAACCCTTCCCAGCCCTGGCTGGACCTGTCCTGCTGCACCATAGCTGAGCTACTGGCCCTGCCCATTGGACAAGGTGGTGAGAAGTATCATGCCCACAGACAAGCAAACAACAAAGAATGCCCAGCTCACCTGCTCAGACATAACTAAATAAAACAAAAAAGCAGGCTGAAACAAACAAATCTGCAATCAATAAATGAAGAAAATAATATGTCATGAAGACAGCAGAAAATATGAAAACATATTTTTAAAAAGGACAAGATGGTTCCAGTAAGCATCTAAAATAAAACACCAGATGACATTCCAGTAGACGAAAAGACACTGGAACTACCTGATAGGAAATTCAAATGTCTAATATTCATGGCTCTCCAAGAAATAAAGGAAAAAGCAGACAAAAATGAGGGAAAAATAGACAAAATCATAGAAAACACAGACAAAATCCTGGAAAAGACAGATAAAACAATGGAAGACTTCAGGAAAACAATACAGGAACAAAACTTCAAAATAAAGTCACATCTAGAAATCATACAAAAACAGCAATTAAAAATCCAAAAGATAAACAACAAGATTTCAGAAATGGACTGTGTCATAGAAGGTATGAGGAGCAAGGCTGAAACAATACAAGATAGGATCAGCAAAATTGAAGACAATCCTTGGATACCACTTTGAGGAAAAATCAGAGAAAAGAATGAAGAAACCCTGATAACTATGTGGTACACAATCTAAAGCAAAAATTTTTGAGTGATCAGAGTTCCAGAACAGGGGGAGAAAACAGAAAACATAGAGATGATCATTGAAGAATTCCTGCAGAAAACTTCTCTAATATCATGAAAGATAAAAACCTGACCATTCAAGAGGCTCAACAAACCCCATATAGGATAGATCCCAAAAGAAAATTACCAAGGCATATCATAATCACACTCACTAAAACCAAAGACAAAGAAAGAATCCTGAGAGCAGGTCAAGAAAAAATGAAAAGCCACATACAGAGGAGAAACAATAAGACTAAGCTCTAATTACTCAGCAGAAACCACACTGGCAAGGCAATGGAATGACATATATAAAACCTTGAAACAAAAAAATTGCCAAGCAAGAATAATATAACCTGCAAAACTCTCACTCAGATATGATGGTGAAATTAGATTTCCAGATAAATAGAAATTAAGGGTATGTGTAAAAACTAAACCAAACTTACAAGAATTATTAAAGGGAGTCCTTTGTTTAGAGAACCAACAACAGCAGACAACAGCCTGAATCTAGGATGCAAAATCACGTCAGCCAGATACCAACCTAGGTAATGAACTCTCGAGAATAAAACAAAACTAAAGGATTTACAGTGGGGAACTACAGAGGTTAATCTGTAAATGACAACAACAGAACAATAAAAGGGGTTAATCTGTAAATGACAACAACATAAAAATAAAACAGGGAATAAACAGTGTAGGTATAGAGCTTTCAAATGGAGAAGTCAAGGAGCTACCAAGTAAAAGACTGGTTCAGACTTAGGAAGATAAGAATAAATTTCATGGTAACCACAAGGAAAGTTAACAAACTTACTTATCAAAATAAAGAATAAAAACATAAAGTTTCATTAAACAAAAAATCAACCAAAACAAAAGAAATGGAAAAAAAAATCCACAAACAAAAGGCACTGAGCACAGGAGAATAAGAGGAACAAAGAAAATGTCAGCACCATAAAAAAAAGTACTACAAAATCACAGCAATAAACTCAAACCTATCAATAATTACACTGAATGTAAATGGCCTAAATGCACCCATAAAGTGAAAGAGAATGATAGAATAGATTAAAAAAAAACAGGATCTATCACTATGTTGTCTATAAGAGATAAACCTTAGAAACAATGACATAAATATACTGAAAATAAAAGGATGGGAAAAAATATAACAAGTAAACAGCTACCAAAAAAGAGCAGGAGTTGCAATACTAATCTCAGATAAAATACACTTTAAAACAAAATCCACCATAAAACACAAAGAAAGGCATTATATAATGATAAAAGGGATGATCCATCATGAAGACATAACCATAATAAGTATCTACGCAGCCAATGACAGAGCTCCAAAACATACAAAATGAACTCTAACAGCACTGAAAAGAGAAATTGACAGCTCCATCTAGAAACAAACTCAGTAAAGATACAGAAGATCTAAAGGTCACAATCAGTCAACTTGACCTCATATACATATATAGAATGCTCAACAGCTTCAAAGTACATATTGTTTTCTAATGTACATGGAACATTCTTCAGAATAGACCACATCTTGGGCCCCAAAGCAACCCTCAACAAAATCCAAAACACTGAGCTAATATAAAGTATCTTCTCCAATCACAGTGCCATCAAAACAGAAATTAACAACAGGAAGAGCAAGGGAAAAAATCAATTACATGGAAACTGAATAACATCCTGCTTAAAAACTACTGGATAATAGAAGAAATAAAAGATGGAACCAAAAAATTCCTAGAATCAAACGAGAATGAAAACACATCATAACAAAACCTTTGGAACACAGCAAAGGCAGTCGTCAGAGGTCAATTTATAGCACTAGACACACACATCAAAAAAGAAGAGACAAAATCAAAACTTTAGCTACACAACTCAAACAAATAGAAAGAGAACAGCAAAAGAAGCCCACAGCCACCAGAAGAAAGAAACCAATAAAGACCAGAGCAGAAATAAATGAAATAGAGAACAGAAAAACAATAGAAAGAATCAACAAAAACAAAAGTTGGTTCTTTGAAAGGATCATCAAAATTGACAAACCATTGACCAAACTGACAACAGAAAAACAGGGTAGGAAGCGAATAATCCAAATAAGAAAGGAAATGGGAGACATTAAAACAGACTCAATTAAAATAAAAAGGATCATAACAGAGTATACTCCAACAAATTTGAAAACCTAGAGGAAAAGGTTCTTTTAAATTGATGGTATTTGGCTTTGCATTAATTTTGTAATTAAGTCCTATCAGATCTTTCACTTTAAAAAATTATTATTATAAGTTAATCATGGACATTTTTAAGTTGTCATCTGCAGATAAGTTTTACTTTGCTGATTCACTGAAAACACTTGACCAAAATATTTCAACAAAAATGGGCTATAATATTTCAAACATGGATACAATTAGACTAAATCAAAATTTCTGGAACTCTTATGTAGATGCTGACAAGGTTTTCAGACCATTACTGATCCAGAACTGCATGGGACCGAAAGTAACTACATAGGAGTAAACTAAAAGAATTACTATGAAGTTAAAGAAGCCTTTGATGACCAGAAGTTAGAATCCCAAAATCTGCCTAACATTGTCCCAGGAGACTATGTATATTGGAAAAGACATCAATTAAAAAACTCACTTGAACCTCATTAGAAAGTGTCATATCTAGTTCTCCTACTAACTCACGTGCTGCCAAATTGCAAGGAGTTAAAACCTGGATCCATTTGTCACAATTAAAGAAGGCCAAGACTTGTCAACCCTCTGGAAAACAAAAAATCATTTTAAAATGCCCTAGTGGCCAGAAGCAGATGACATCTGAGATAGATAGCTGATCCCATGATCACAGAACAAGATTTCATATATCTGGTTGAATTTTATGGACTTTGCTTTATAATTATAGCTATTCTTATGTTACCAGCCTTATTATATACCTGTAATTTTATTTCCTAGTAACTTGATGAAATCTTATTTTTGTTTCTTTTCTCCTAGAAGTTTCACCCGGGGCTTGGAGGAAAAATGTCTTTGTTAAGTTAACTCAATCAGTAGCTAGTGCTGGTAACTTGACTAACTGTTGGATCTGTCATCCTCCTCCACAATTCGGACATGACAATTCAGATACATTAGTATCTCTCATATCAAATTATAATCTGCTCAGTTGGTTACATAATGGCCTTGGTTCCTAGTTGCATTCTATATTACAAACTAGAATAGCTATTTTAATTGTCATAGTAATTATTGTAGGCTTAACCAAATATTGTACAAAATGCCTGTCTAATGTTCATAACACACCAAAAATTTCCTTTGCAATGCAAAGAGTTATATATTTAGAAGAAATTTATAATCCGCCACGTCCAATCTGAAACATTCTTTCCTTTGTTTTAAGGCATTTTAGATACCTTTTTTGAACACGCCTTGTTTTCCAAGGTGTTGCATTTTGATCTCTGTTGCCTGAGTGAACTGAATTTTTTCTTCCAATGTAGCCTTGTTTTGCTGCCATAACCCCAATAAGAATCTGCTCACCCTGAGGATGGGACTTACTTGCATAGCAAGGTGAAGAGATCTTGAGCCCAGAACAAAGTCCTAGGGTCTACCATGCACTGGTTCAGTCTTCCAGAAGGTAATAATCTAGAGTCCTTGCAGAAGAAGAAAAGCTACACCATTGTGGGTGATCTACGCCCCCTAGCAGGGGTTGATTAAAAGGGAGGAATGTGTTAGTAGACTTAAAAATTTTCTGAGGCATTCAGGTCAGGCTTACTTTGAGGGTTAACATTCATCACTTATGAGTAAAGAAGGAAATCTTGTGATCATTCTCGGAAAGTATGTGGCCAGGTCTGCTCTTGGAAAATATGTGCACAGATTGTTATCAGGAAAACATGTAATGGAAAAAGTTAATTAACTAGTATTCAGAAAAGATTGTGTTATAGATTATGGTCTTGCTAAACTTTATGGAATTTCCTCAACTTAATGTATAAAAGCACCCTTGCTCTGCATGCTCGTTGGAGCATTTCATGCTTTTGCTTTGTGCTCCCCAACTCGAGTTGCTATTCCTCAGTAAAACTCTTTGTTCTTACTCCTATCAGAGTACAAGATTTTCTTCTTTGACAGAAACACTTCCTCTAGAATAAAAACTTTCTCTGAAATTTGCAATGACTAAAAATATTGGAATTGAAATGGTAGACAATTCATAAATTATTCTCTGGAATATTTTAGGGATTATTCTCATTAATACATTTGGTCTACATAACACTAAGTTATTATAAAATATATAGAAGTAGTTTCAGAAGTGATTAGGAGACCCACCCAAAACAGACTAACAAACAAAACAAAAACCCTGTCTATTGAATAAAGCAGTCAAACATATTTCAGATATGCCCCTACATCCACCAGTGTGAGCCTCATATAAATGCTTGGTGTAATTTGACCACATGTTATGTTGTCAGCTTCAAAGCCAAGCCACCCCAAGTCAACCTCAGAGTCAGTCCTGGGACCCGTCTGCAAGATCAGTCTAATCCCCCTTAGCCTGGTCCAGACAGGATTTCTCTCTGCAAAGTAGCACTCATGTGCCCTTTGATAGGGAATGCCTTCAAAGAGTTTCTGTTTGAATGGGTATAAAGTGTCTATTGAAACCAAGAAAGCCTGCTCAGTGTGGGGTTGACCTCACCACTCTGCCTTGTGTTCCCCAGAGGTGTGGACAGGTTGCTAGAGCAGAGGAAATGCCATACAGCAGTGTCATGGAAATAAAATGTGTAAAATTTGCACGATACTTGTGGAGCCCGTTGTTAGTACCTAGGCTTATTAGCGGTTTTCCTCCTGAGAGCACAAAAGAGTTACTGACAGTGAAAAAGAAATCCCTTCCAATGAGGGGAAACCTGAGGGGCCTCCCAGAGGACCCTTCGCGGCAGGCCTCATTTCATTCCAAACGACTTTAGTAGAGGCCTGTTTAAAGGAGGTCACAGGCATTTACCTTTCTTCCCATCTGTTTCAATCTGTTTTATGGAGAAGAGAAAATGCCAATCCTCTCGTCATTCTTGAGGCCTTAATGTATTCATTCTGTAGATTTTTTTTTAATGGAGGGTGGACCATTAAAACAACAAAAGAAAATGTCATTATAATAGACTTAAGCTTTATTCACAGATAGACCAAGTTCTTATGTTAGCTACACTGAAACTACATTCACCCAGCACTGTCATTTCTTGTGACACTTCGTCAGAGCAGAATAGTGGTGGGTGTTTATGGCCTAACATATCCTTAAATACTGCCCACCTCTAATAACACTGCAACACTGCTCACATAGATGATTCTACAGGGAAGAGAAGACAGAATTTTAGTTTACCAATGCAGTTATTTAATTACAAGGTTAAGGTAGGTAAAATAAGATATAAATAATCCAAAAGAGTAGATGATCCAAAAGCTATCTATATTTGTATGTATGTATGTATGTGTGTGTGTATATATATATATAATATATATTTGTAACTAACCTCAATTGATGTATATATTTGCATTCAATAAATATTAATTCAATGTACTGTTTATGCCAGACACTGTACTAGGTGCTAAAAGCACATAAAAATGAAGAAGGAATATTTATCTTCAAAGGTTTCACCCTGTGGTAAAGAAAATAAGAAAACAGGTAAGATTCTACAGAACAAGTAAATACTGTAGAATGTTAAAGAAAATGAGCATATATTCAGGTCCTAGTATTGCCAGAATGGACCACAGGACTCACTGCCAAGAAGCTTTTGGAGATGGACCACCTTGGTAAATTTCCCAGTACACGGTCTGGTCTTCCCCAGGAAAGTTCAGAAATATGATTTTGTTAGCATATTGAGCATGGATCTGTCTCTGGGACATTAACTTATATTAACCAAGCCCACCAGGAGTAATGTATAATCCAGAATTCTAATTAACTAGTTGTAATGGAATTTAGCATCGTATCATGTTTCATGGACCAGAGGACTTGAGTTGACACAGCCAGCTCATTCTGCCTCTGAAAACAGAGCTACCAACACATTATCAACCCTGGCTAAACTCAGAAGAATGTTTGGATGAGTAAGAGAATTAAAAAAACCAACTAGGGGCATTATTTGAATGCAACCTATGTTTGATGACTTCAGGCTATTACAACATGAGGCACTCATCTCCACACTAGAGAGACCTGTATAGTTAAGAGCATAGTCTCCCTAACCTCAGCCAATGGAAGGGCATGATCTCCCTGCTGACCAACTTCCTTCCTCATTAACTCATTTTTTAAAAATGTTAACATAATGAATGTATATAATTTTCTGATTACAGACAAATTAAGAGCAATGTAAAATTACCCACAATAACCTTCTAAATTGTGAAATGTATTTTCCCCCAATCTTTATTACATTTGTAAAGATAGACAGAGATAAAGATATTGATATATGTATGCATATACATACACGTACGTGCATGCACGCTTGCACACACACACACACATGCATCCCATAGTAAGCTGAGAGCTCTTCAATGACTCATGCCTGCATGGTGTTATATCCAAAGATATTTCAAGTCAACATGCAAAATAATTGAAAAGTAACTTAAATATTTGCAATAATCTCTTGCAAAAAAAAAGACAAAGAAAGGAGGAATATATTTACCACAAACTCTTGAAAATCCTTTTACCTCATTTGACTCATTCTCACTCTCTTACACCTATAATTCTCCCCAACTCACCAGAAAAATTATCCCATCTCAAAACTCACTCTGTCTCTTCAAACCAGCAAGCTCTCTTGCTCCATTTTCTTGATCCTTTTTCTGTATAAATCTGGCTATTACCCCAACCAGTGTTGTTGAGCATCTATCTTTCCCACTAATCTGCAAGCAGAGTGAGAGCAATGATCATGTCTCCCTTATTTCCCAATGAGCTCCAGTGCCAAACAGAGTGCCTGGTACCTGGCAGGTGCTCAATACATTTGTTGATCACTGAACACAGAAAGTCATTTACAAACACACTTACACCTATACACACACACACATACCTGGACATACAGTGTTTTATAGAATTGAATTAATCCTCAATAGAGAATTGAATCACTAGGTTTTACATTGTGAGAAATTTCTCAAGTTGTTAAAATTTCTTTCTAGACCACTTCTTATTAGTTGTATAATATTCCATTATAGGACTGTAGCAAAATTTCATCATTTTCCTATTTGTTTTCACTTTTCTCTGTATAAATGTAGCAATAAATATCTTTGCACACAGTCATTCCTGATTATTCCCTTAGAATAATTTTCTACAAGTATAATCACTGAACTTGACTCAATATGAACCTTTTAAGGTCTCAATACAGATGACCAAATTACTTTACAGAACAGTTACAACAATTTCATCCCAACAGCACATAAAAGTGCCCTTCTCCCTGAACCCTTCACAGCACAGGGTACCAGGTCTTTTTGTTTTTTTATCTTTTCAAAACTGAAATTTGAGAAACAATATATTTCTTTTGGGTATATTAATACCTTAAGTAAGGACTAACTTGACCTTGGAGAAGACAATTTATGTATTAAATTCTACATTACATGTTATACAGTTAAAATTTCCAAGGTAACCCTGTCTTCTATTCTCAAGTTGATTTCTTAAAACTTTTTGGAACTAAGTGGAGAATAAATGAATATGTTCTCCAAGTTCTTGATGAGCACATCACTGCTGCTCCCAGGGGAGGTAAGAGAAAACTACCTCATATGCAATAGAAACACGTAAGATAAAACCTGGGGAGGACATGAAAGGCTCTTTGGAGGGAAAAAAAAAACAATCAAAAGAAGTTTTGAAGGATAAATAGTTCTATAACAGTTAGACAATGGAGGTAGGTGCATATGTGAGATTGTTACATTAGTGGCCCCCAATGAACCATGACTCCTGACATCCAAGCTTGTGCATAGTCCCCTCCCACACTGATGCTGAGCTTGCCACATGACCTACTTTGCCTAATGGAACATTAGCAAACATGATGACACAACCAAGGTTTTATAAGCACCTGTCCATTGGGATTTTCCCACAGTCAGGTGGAAGACTACAAGGAGAGAGAGGTTTAGTCATTCCAAGTATCCCATTTGAGGCGCCAGACAACTAAGTAAGTCCCTACTAGAATATCTAGCCCCAGCCAAGCTGCCAGCTGACTGCAGCCACTTGAATAAGTTCAAGCAAGACCAAACAGATAAATCATCCAGACAAATCAACGTTGATTTCAGTCATAGATTTAGGGGGTTTGTTATGCATAAATTGATAACTGATATATGCTGGGCAAAAGAAATAGCATTCATTAAAATATATTGAGCACTTATAGTGCACAGTCTTAAAGGAGAGGCTTGCATGTTAATAAAATAACAATATAGTATGACAAGAGCTGTAATATTTGATAAGTAGTGGCATAAAGGAGTTATCTACTCTGGTTAACCAGAGACTTCATAAGAAAGAAAATACATAAACTTTGCCTTAAAAAAGCAGTCCCTGGGTAGAAATGGTTAACTCACTTAGCTGCTAACTGAAGGGTTGGAGGTTCTATTTCAACAAAGGCACCTCAGAAAAAAGACCTGGCAATCTAATTCCCAAAAATTAGCCACTGAAAATCCTATGGAGCTCAGTTCTACTCTAACACACGTGAGGTTGCTATGAGTTGGAGTTGACTCGATGGCAACTGGTTTGGTTTGGTTTTAATCTCTAAAAATAACAGACTAAGAAGAAAAATATTCATATAGGTAGAGGAAACCATGAAGATACAGAGATGAGAAATAATACAAGACGTTCAGGAACGTGCACATGATTTGATCTATTTAGAGTAAAGGTAGATGTTGGAAAGAAGCAAAAAAGAAAGCTCTTCAGACTTGGAAGAGGGCTAAATAAATTGTTAGCATCCCCATTTTTCTGGCTTTCATGAACTTGCTCTAATTTTCTTCAGCTTCAGCTTGAACTTGCATATGAGTAATTGATTGTTCTGCAGTCAGCCTCTGGTGTTGTTCTGACTGATAATATTGAGCTTCTCCATCGTCTCTTTCTACAAATGCAGTCGATTTGATTCCTGTGTATTGCGTCTGGCGAGGTCCACATGTATGGTCACTGTTTATGTTACTGAACAAAGGTATTTGCATGAAGAAGTCATTGGTCTTGCAAAATTCTATCATGCAATCTCCGGCATCATTTCTATTACCAAGACTTTATTTCCCAATGACCAGTCCTTCTTCTTTGTTTCTACCTTTCACATTCCAAACACCAGCAGTTATCAATGCATCTTGATTGCATGTTTGATCAATTTCAGACTACAGAAATTGGTAAAAAACATCAATTTCCTTATCTTTGGCCTTAGTAGTTGGTGTGTAAATTTGAATGATAATCCTATTAACTAACTGGTCTTCCTTGCAGGTGTATGGATATTATCCTATCACTTACAGCATTGTACTTCAGGATAGATCTTGAAATGTTCTTTTTGGCAATGAATGCAACGCCATTCTTCTTCAAGTTGTCATTCCTGGCATAGTAGACCATATGATTGTCTGATTTAAACCGGCCAATACCAATCCATTTCAGCTCACTAATGACTAGGATATTGATTTTTATGTGGTCCATTTCATTTTTGATGACTTCCAATTTTCCTAGATTCATACTTCTTGCATTCCACGTTTCAATTTTAAATGGATGTTTGCAGCTGTTTCTTTTTATTTTGAGTTGGGCTACATCAGCAAATGAAGGTCCTCAAAGCTTGACTCCATCCATGTCATTGAGATCAACTCTACTTTGAGGGGGTAGTTTTTCCTCAGTCGTATTTTGGGTGCCTTCCAACCTGAGAGGCTCATCTTTTGGCACTATACCAGGCAATGTTCCACTGTTATTCATAAGGTTTTCATTGGCAAATTTTTTTCAAAAGTAGACTGCCATGTCCTTCTTCACAGACTGTCTTAGTCTGGGAGCTCCACTGAAATCTGTCCACCATGGGTGACCTTGCTCTTATTTGAAATACTGGTAGCACAGCTCACAGCATCACAGCAACACACAAGCACCATAGTACAATAAACTGACAAGCATATGGGGCAAGTCCATGAGAGCCAAATATAACCTTGAGTATATCCCACCTGAACTTAGAGACCATCTCAAGAACAGTTTCGACACATTGAACACTAAGGACCAAAGACCAGATTAGTTGTGGAAAGACATCAAGGACATCATACACAAAGAAACCAAAATGTCATTTAAAAGACAAGAAAGAAAGAAAAAACCAAAATGAATGTCAGAAGAGACTCTGAAACTTGCTCTGGAACATCAAGTAGCTAAGTGAATAGAAGAAGTGATGAAGTAAAAGAGCTGAACAGAATATTTCAAAGGGTGGCTCGAGAAGACAAAGTAAAGTATTATAATGACATGTGCAAAGACTTGGAGTTAGAAAACCAAAAGGGAAGAACACGCTCAGCATTTCTCAAGCTGAAAGAATTGAAGAAAAAATTCAAGCCTTGAGCTGCAATATTGAAGGATTCTATGGGGAAAATACTGAACGACACAGGAAGCATCAAAAATAGTTGAAAGGAATACACAGAGACACTGTACCAAAAAGAATTGGTCAACATTCAAACATTTCAGGAGGTAGTATATGATCAAAACCCAATCGTATTGAAGGAAGAAGTTCAAGCTGCACTGAAGGCATTGTTGAAAAAAAAGGCTCCATGAACTGACAGAATATCAATGGAGATGTTTCAACAAATGGATGCAGTGCTGGAGGTGCTCACTTGTCTATTTCAAGAAATTTGGCCAACTGCCTGGAAGAAATCCATATTTGTGCAGGTTTCAAAGAAAGGTGATCCAACCAAATGTGGAAATTATTGAACAATATCATTAATATCACACACAAGTACAACTTTTCTGAAGACCATTCAAAGCATTTGCAGCAGTACATTGACAGGGAACTGCCATAAGTTCAAGCTGGATTCAGATGAGGACCCGGAACGAGGGATATCATTACTGATATCAGATGATCTTGGCTGAAAGCAGAGAATACAGAAAGATGTTTACCTGTGTTTTATTGACTATGCAAAGGCATTAGACTGTGTGGATCATAACAAATTATGGATAATATCGTGAAGAATGGGAATTCCAGAACACTTAATTGTGGTCCTGAGGAACCTGTACATAGACCAAGAGGCGGTCATCCGAACAGAACAAAGGGTATCACGTGGTTTAAAGTCAGGAAACGTGTGCATCAGGGCTGTATCCTTTCACCGTACTTATTCAATCTGTATGCTGAGCAAATAATCCCGGAAGCTGAAATATATAAAGACGAATGTGGCATCAGGATTGGAGGAAGACTCATTAACAACCTGCAGTATGCAGATGACACAACCTTGCCTGCTGAAAGTGAAGAGGACTTGAAGCACTTACTGATGAAGATCAAAGACTACAGCCTTTGGTATGGATTGCACCTCAACATAAAGAAAACAAAAATCCTCACAACTGGACCAATAAACTACATCATGACAAACAGAGAAAAGATTGAAGTTGTCAAGGATTTCATTCTACTTGGATCCACAATCAACACTCATGGAAGCAGCAGTCAAGAAATCAAACGACGCATTGCACTGGGCAAACCTGCTGCAAAAGTTCTCTTTGAAGTGTTCAAAAGCAAACATGTCACTTAGAGGACTAAAGTGCACCTGACCCAAGCTATGGTATATTCAGTCGCCTCATATGCATGCGAAAGCTGGGCAATGAACAAGGAAGATCGAAGAAGAATTGATGCTTTTAAATTACGGTGTTGGCAAAGAATATTGAATATGCCATGGACTGCCAGAAAAACGAACAAATCTGTCTTGGAAGAAGTACAGCCCAAGTGCTCCTTAGAAGCAAGGATGGCGAGACTTCATCTCAAGTACTTTGGACATGTTATCAGGAGGGACCAGTCCTTGGAGAAGGACATCATGCTTGGTAAAGTAGAGGGTCAGCAAAAAAGAAGACCCTCAAAGAGATGGATTTACACAGAGGCTGCAACAATGGGCTCAAGCATAACAAAGATTGTGAGGATGATGCAAGACCGGGCAGTGTTTGGTTTTGCTGTACATAGGGTTACTATGATGTGGAACTGACTGGACGGCACCTAACAACAACATGTCAGAGAATCAGGACAGAAGCAAGTCTGTGCTCTTAAACATATACTCTTCTGCCTCTCTAGAACATCCAACTTATTTCTGCAGTATCTTTAGGCATCATAGTTCTGTAAGTTTGACCTTAGTGATAAGGTATCAGGTAAAGGAGAAGTATTCAGCAATGTTAGAGCGCATCCAATTTTGGATGCGCATTCAGTAATAAGCCCATTCCGGTGAATTACTTATTCCATGTCTGTCTAATGTATCTCATCATATATTTCAGCAAATTTTTAGAAAATTGTTCAAAAGATTATTTTAGCATTGCACTATCTGATATGACTCAACTCAATAAACAAATCTCAGAAGATTGGGCAATGGATATAGAGATCAGAAAATATCCAACAAATAGCACAAAGTCAGCAGCAATAGCCTTTAAGTGGGTGTACTAATTGCTTATGCTGATTAAAGGATTAGATCCAATGTTGTGCATTTAAACAAGCCACAAAATTTATTTGACATGCAAAGACTGAGAGCAAAATGAAATAGCATCAGCTAATAGTTAGCTAGCAAGAATAATTTAATCACTGAGTCTCTAAACTCCATTTCCATAGAAAGACAGGATCCAGCATAAGTAAGAACATAATGTAAAAACATAAAAGAATAGTCTAAGACAGAATCAAATTTTAGTTTGTAAAACTCCGTGCTGCTATTGGCTGTCCAACTAAGTGTGTGTATGTAAAAGAGAGCCATAACATGTCATTTGGTCTTGGGAAATTTGCCATGCAGCAAGCTCCAAAGCTGACCCTCCACACCGATACACCCTATGACCAATAGCTGGCCCCGGAATAGATGGAGCCCCCTTAACCTTATCAGCTGTTGATATTTACAGAAGAGTCCAGATAAGGAATGACAGACTATACAACAAAATTAGTGATGATCAATAGAACAAGAGTTCAGCAGTTAATCACTTGCTAAAGGAAAGCTTCAGTGAAAGGAGCCAGACCCCTGTTTTCTCAGGATAATCAAATGCTCGACTCATGTAGACTCATAAAATTGACTTGTTTTTTATTGGTCTAATTGACTAATGCTTGGGCATTACATAAACCTTAAGTGTCCTCAAGATAAGACTTAATACTATATTACTAAAGTCAGACATCTAATTACTTTTGTTTCACATGAAAGATAACCCAGTGAAATGAATAGATGTCTTTCCCACCAAGACAAGCCCTTGTTTTGAAACTGTCAAGGAGGTCTGTGTAAGCTCTCCTGAGGAACACCTTCTGTAAGGCATGACAATGAGATAAATCTTCAGCTATAAACAGTATATAATAACAAAATACAATATACACATAACTATTACTCTGGATTCTGTTTTGCTTATTCAAAACTGACTATAGTAGGGTATTCTTTAACTTTAGATCTGATTTTAAATCATAGAATATTAGACTTTGAAGGGACTTTAGAACTTTTCTAGATTAGTAAATAATCCAAAAGAGAAACTTTATGTAAAATATCTTTGGAGACCAGACAAATATGCATGATGAAAAGAAAGAGGAAAAAACAATTCATTTTAAAAAAATTTAAAAACTCAAAGCAACACATTTCGTTTTTGAGTAGTTCTAATTATAAGAAAATTCTCCCATAAACTGGGGCTAAAGATGATTCTTGAAATTTCCACTCAATAGTACCTTCTGGAAATGCGTGTGATTAACCTAGTACTCTTAGTTTTGTGTGCATATAAAGCTGTGTATCTGAACTTGCTATGTTTTGCTTTCATAAAGGATTTAAATAATTTCTGACTTAAGGAAGCCTCAGTTTAACTTCTATTTTTATATACAAAGATTTTTCAAAAATTTAACTCTACACCCTTCATATGAGCAGTCTGTAAATGTTTTTGACACTCTATCAGTAAATGAGCACAGCCTCAATGTAAATAATATATAAATTGTTTACATTTGTCACTTTACTATCATAAGACATACACTAATATGAATTTTTAATCACATCATTGAAAAAGAGAAGATCTATACCACTGGTTAAACATAGTTGATTATACATACATATTTATCACTACTTTCTTCCCAACCCTAGAAAAGTAACAGTAAAAGATTTAGAAATGACAGAAAATTGAAATTTTATAAGTCATGGTGGAGCAGAGTGTGAGGGAAGCAAAATGATCTGAAAGGAAGCAAATCAGTTCACAACACAGATTCACAGGAAGACTTAGAAACTGGTGGCACCACATACAAGAAGGCTTGGTGGTGGAGCTAAAAATCTTGAGGGTTGGTTAGGAAATCCAATCGCCACCCCATGTTGCTCGATGATTCCCCTCACAGCCCACTCCAACCTATACCTCCTGGCAGAAGACAACAAGTTTACTTTCTAGAAGGCTTTGCAAGGCTTTACATGGTCTAGCATTGTACTGAAAGGGGGGGTAAGTAAAATTTTATGTATTGAAAAGAGAGTGTTTAAGTAAAATTCTACATACAAAATGGTGAGACCTCTAGCCCCCTTCTTTTACTCAGCTACCAGAATATTGGCAGTCAGGTTTATCTCATCCATGCACGACACTGGATATTCCTCTCTGAAGAAATGGAACTGCTCAAAGAAAAGTTATACTATTTGGCAATTCCAGAAATAAAAAGCCTGCTCATTGTCTTATCATCCTATCATGAAGCTCACCAACAGAGAAGCCTCGATCATACACATAAAATTTCATTAAGCTTTTTAAGTGTATCATTTTTTAATATGAACAAAGAGTTAAGATTCACCAGAAATTTGAGGAAGCCCTCTGACGTGAAAAACTGAGACCAAAACTAACAGAAACAAAGGTACTCAGAAGAAATAGAGCGCAGGTAGCAAACTCAAAAAAAAAAAAAAAAGAAAGAAACTATACTATATATATATATATAGTATATATAATGCTATATAGACATATGCTTTGAGCTCTAAGAGAAGATACTGCATCCATGAAACAAGAACAGTGGTTTTTTTCCAGAGAAAAAGAATGATCTCTTGGAAAGAAAAATATGTTAGCAAAAATAATTCAATACAATGATTAAAAGTATTATTAGAATGTAAGGTTAAAAAAAATAACCAGAAAGGAGAACTTACATAAAAAAATATAGAGATGGAAAACAAGAAAAAAAATAAGAAAATTAAAATCAATATGTTCTTGTTGTTGGGTGCTGTCAAGTTGATTTTGACTCATAGTGACCCATGTGACAGAGTAGAACTGTCCCACAGGGTTTTCTTGGCTGTAATCTTTACAGAAGCAAGTCGCCAGGTCTTTCTCCCATGGAACCGCCAGGTAGGTTTGAACCTCCAACTTTTAGGTTAGCAGCTGAGTGCTTAACTGCTGCACCACAGGGCGGTCCAATATCTAATTTATAGTTCTAGAAAGAGAGAACAGAGAAAAAGAGGGAACTAAGCCAAAAATAATACAAGAAAAATGTTTCAAAACGAAGAAAATGATGTCTAGATTGAAAAGAACCAGCAAGTGCCTTGCACAATAAATGAATAAGCCCTATAATAAGGCATATAATACTGAAATTTCAGATCACTGGAGGAAAGGGGAACATTTATAAAAACTTCTAGAGAGAAACAAAGGATCAAGAATCAACATGGCTTTTGATTTATTAATAGCAACTCTGGAAATTAAAGTAGATGAAACAATGCGTTTTGAAGACAAAAACGTCTCTCCCACATGCTTTTTATTAGGAAGCTACTGGAGCATGAGATCCATCAAAATGAGGGAGTGAATCAAGAAAAAGGAAGACGTGAGATCAAGGAAAGGAAGAAACCAACAAAGGAGAGAGGTAAAGGGAATTCCAGGAAAGATGGTGAAGAAAAGTCTAGGGGGAATAGAGATGTAGCAGATCTAAAGAGAAGCCAGTCCAAACTGGAGCAGGAGACAAAGGGCTCTGAGAAAGGATGTCTCCAAGAAAAACATGGAACTAACATATCTGAGCATAATGGAAGGAGTTTTACAATTCTGGAGGGGAGTTTTGGGAATGAATCAACAGGGAATAGAAAACTAATTGAGGGAAAAATAATAAGTTGTACAAGAAATGGAGTATAATAGTACACTTTGTGGCTCAGGTCTGAATAATATTCTCATTACCATAATAATGTAAACACTCAATATTAATTAAAATTTTTATATAGCCATACTCAGAGAATGGCAGTAAGGGAAGAGTGTGAGTAAAAACATAAACTAAATCTTCATATTTCATAACAAGAAATAACAGATAATGTCTAAAATCAAGAAATAGTAGTATGGATGAATGATTTGGAAATACAAGGGTAAATGGCAAAAGAAACTGCATCTGGAGAAAAATCAGGGTGGGAATGTGTGTAGTTGGAGAACACTATTTTTCTGCTATAAACTTTTTTCATTTTTAAGCCAAATACATATGTTTCGTTCACAAAATCAAAATTAAATTACAGGAAAAATTAATAATTCTAGTATTTTCTTCCTGGAACTCAGGGGATTACAGACCCCTGCTATATGTCCTATCAGCACACTTTAGAGATCACTACTTTATACAACAAAACAAATAAGCTCCTAGTGGAATAACAAGGCTTCCTAGGACTTTTGCGGGTGAGAAGGGATCTCTGAAAGATCTAGAATACAGACAGAATGCCCCGGTCTATCTCAAATACTCCCTAAATGACATTTCTTGCAGAGCCAGGAAGTCTGCCAGGTAGACAAATTCTGCTGAGGGCATCCAGGAGACCAGTGTGCCTTCCCTGCACAAAGCAGAGATTCTCATTTCATGGTATTCAGAAAAACCACCAGGAGAGCTAGTTAAACATGCAGACTCCATAGTGCTAGCTCCGTAGGTTTCTATTAGAAAGTACCACCCAAGGATCCCGGAATCTGCATTTTTACAATTTTCACAGGTGATTTTATGCTATTAATGTCCAAATCTTGAGAAGAATATCAGGGTGCTCTTCGTAAGTTCCATCCTTTGACAGCGGTTGGCAAACTTTTTCTGCAAAGGGCCAGATAGTAAATATTTTAGGCTTCGCCAAACATACATTCTCTTGCAAATACTTATCTATGCTGTTGTAGCATGAAAGCAGCAATAGACAACATGTAAACAAATGAGCGTGGCTGTGTTCTAATAAAAATGCAGTTATAAAGTTTGAAATTAAATTTCATATAACTTTCACATTACTAAATATTATTCTTCTTTTGATTTTTTTCAACCATTTTAAAATGAAAAGACCATTTTTATCTTGAAGGCTATAAGAAAACAGGTGGAGGGACTGATTTGGCCTTCTGGCCATCTTTTGCCAGCCCACAACCTCTGAACTGAAGTGACCCCACAAGGAGTGCATGGGGAGAAGGGAGCTCCAGAAACCAGGGTTAGAGAAGATCCGGGACTCATCATAAATCTGCCATAAAACACCTACTACCAACAAAGCAAACTGAGCAAAACTGGTCCTTCCTCCCTTCCCCTTGAATTCTGCTAGGAAGTATGACTTATGACTTCCTCCCATTCCCCATACTTTTACCCCATTCTTTCAGAAGTTTCTCTGATGATTATATTAATCCGATTTTACCCAGATAAAAATGCTGGGTAGGAAAGATAAAGCACACAGGATAATTTCCTCAAAGTCTCCTTTCCTTCTAAGATTAGGTCTACCTCTAAGAATCAGGCTTTCAGAGGGATTTAAAGTTGCTTTCTTAACTTAGTTATATGCATTTTTAGGTTACCTAAGTAACCCAGAGTTTTGGGCATTCAGTAATATATTTAAATTTTAAATTTGTCTGAATTGACAGCTATCATCACACCGAAGCAGAATCTTAGCATCCAAAGAAATCATTTATTCTTCTTGTTATTCATTTGATAATATTTATTGTGTGGCAATAGATATACTGAATCAGAATACAGTTTAACAAGATCCTCAGGTGATTCTTATGTATAATAAATTTTGAGAACCACTGCTCTACTAATGGTTCTCAGAATTGGTCCCTAATCAGCACAATTAGCATTGTCTGGAAACTTGTTAGAAATGCAAAGTCTCAGCAGGGGTTTGAACTGGAGCCAACTGGTTGGAAGCCCTACTTCAGTAGCATTTTTTTTGACTAGCACATTAGGCTGATCCTATTCTCAGATTTCAGGCTTCCAGTAAGACGGTCTAAAGCATGATGAGGTTTTACCTGTCTTGTATTTTTTCTTCTCAAGTGCTCACGTTTAGATTAGCAACTATTTCAATCAAAGATTAGTTTCTAAACCTCCTAATTAAGTTTTTTTTCCCCTTTAGTGTTTAGTACTAAAATACTTAGACCAAGCTGATACATGCTGTAGCACAGTGTTTACCATTAATGTGTTGTCATTATTTTGAATTGTTTTGTGACTAACCAAGTAAGCTAACCAGGGTGTTTATGTCTTCATGTTATAAATGGGGGTGTTTTGCAGGAATATAATCATTTGTGATGACTTCATAAATAAAATTTTCACTAAGAGCTCAAATGATTTATCTTTGATTTCATCATGAAAGGCGATTGATTACTTCAAGGCAGGGCAACTTAACAGATTGCTAGAAATTGAATGTAAAAAAGCATGCATTTCTGAGCAGTTCTTGAAGACTTCAGTCAATACTTACATGATAGCGATGCTTGGAAATGAACTGTCTGCAGTCTGGAAGCAGCTCTGCCCCATTTGCCTTTTAGGTGCTATTTCACATTCAGATAAACAGTTTTCAAAAAGCCAATGAAATTATGATTTGCCCCATCCTTGGAGTGATCCTTGCCGATTTGATCAATTATCCAACACTGAAATTCCAAAGAGTCTAAAAAATGCAAATGTCAGTAGCAGCCAGGAGGGCAAACGTTTAGAAATGTAGACAAGAGAAGATACAGGGCTTCACATTTCAACTCCATACTGTTTCATCTCTCAGGTACCTGGCTTATTGTAATAGTTAAGATGGTGTGTCAGCTTGGCTGGGCCATGATTCTCAGTGTTTTGGCAGTAGTATAATGCTGTGATCACTTCACTGTTGAAATTTGATATGTGATCACCCCCATGATGGGATCTGCTGCGAGAGGTACCTGTGGGGGTGGGGCCTGTGGCAGTTCACTGCCCGCTCAGTCTTCGTCTCTCCTCCCTCCACTGGATCCTGCTTCCTGCTCTCCTTGCCCAGGCTTTTGCTTGTTCCAGATCCTGCAGCTGGCTCCTGTTTGTCTGACCTCTGGTTCTTGGCACTTGAGCTAGCAGCTTATCTGCAGTCTTGCCTGCTGATCTTGAGATTTGTGGATCTTCACAACCTGTGAGCAACAGCCCTGCTCTCCAGCCTGCCAATCTTGGGTTCACCAGCGCCTGTGGCTACGTGAATCTGGAGAAGTCTCTTTCCTCCCCATGGACTTGGGATGTTACAGCCTCTAAAAACCACGTGAGCCATTTCCTTGATATAAATCTCTCTCTATATATGTATACATGTATTTATATACTTTACTGGTTTTGCATCTCTAGAGAACCCAGCCTAAGACAGTTATCCTCTCTCTCTTTCTCTGTCCCTGTCTCTCTCTCTCATTTACTGCTCCACACCCAGCCTACTCTTGATGCTCTCCAGAAAATCTAGCCACTTCAACACTTTCACATTCATCATCTAAAATCAGAATACTTCCCCAGATGCTCACTCTGTAACATGTTTGTAACACCTTGTCTCAAATTAGAAGTAAAAATAAAGCAAGCATCAAGGTCTCCCATAAAAATTTTTCAGATTTACAAGAAAGCAACAGAAACATAACCACCTTTGCTTTTGTCTCTGGCATGGATCTTCAACATCCCTGACTCCTCCAGATATAAACATATCAGGGAAATGCAAAGAACAATGTAAGGTGAATAGCCTCTAAATCTGAGTGCTTTTCATGACTCCATTAACCTGCTGCTTCTTCTGTTGTCCTTTATGACACAAGTAATAAACTTTTAAAGAGTTTGTTCATTTTTTTATTATACAATCCTTGATGTCTGTTCAAGACAGACACCATTTCTTCAAAGCAGTTTCATAATTTTTCTATAGAAAGAGATTTTTCCTCAAGTACTCCAGATGGAATCAAAAGTATGTAAAAGTTTTATGTGTAGACAAGAAGCAGCAGGATATGTCCTCACTAACTGCGTCAGTCACAAGGGAAAAAGATTCTGGGCCAAGCAACTCAGTTTATTTGAAATACAATTGTTTTTCACCAAAAGGTTTGTACTAATATAGCTAACAAACTTCGATATCTACAAAAAATCTGAAAAATATCCTAGACAAAACAATATTCTTATGACTGTTAATCAGTTCCATTTTTGCACCTTGTATCAGACAGACATGGTAAGAGCAGTGCATCAGCAGATATACCTACAATAAACAATTCAAACAGTACTGGTGGGAACAGGAAAATGCCTTTCTCAGTCACCTCTTTGACTACAAGGAGCTATACATAAGTACTCAATCAGATTCTAAAATGAGGGTTGCAAACTCAAATGACTACAGGACAGAGGCAGGGAACACAAATGACTGATAGGCCAGGGATAAGTGGAAACTGCTGACTGCCTGTGAATCACTGGCCTCGGGCTCACTGTTGCCGTGAAAGAATACGGGCCCAAGTGAGGCCAAATCTTTTATCTTTTGAAGAGAAACCAGAAATTGAGATTTTTATATGAGATTCCCAATGTGAAATGTTATCAATTTAAAGAATTTAAATGCTACGCAGGTTGTAAAAAACATAGGCTACCAGTTTGCCATATCTAAAGATATTGTTTATCATAACCTTCCAACTCTACCATCAATGAGCAACTCTCTTGAATAAATCTGTGACAGATATGAAGCAAGAATTACACCAAATTATGTCCCACCTACCACCTTCCTTAGGACTGATGACTGGGTGGGAAGTAGGGTCATAGTTAGAAGTGGACTAAGGCAGTGCTCACTCTCTTCTTTCAGTGGCCACCTTAGCGTATGAGAGGTGAGGGTAAACTAGGCTGGGAATGCAGGGAAACTACAGAGGCTTGGCTAGTCTTCTGCAGATAGATGATTTGGCAAACATCTGGATAAAATGCTGAAGTGATAGAACAGGGCTGGAGGCCAAAGTTCTGCCATGTCATACAGCTGTAACCCTAAGGCTTAGATCTCCACTCATGATCATGCCAGAGGAGCAACTTGTGCTTCATGCAAGAATGCTTCTTCTAAGCCCCATATTCCAAAGGCTGAGCCCTTCACCCCGAGCCTGCTATCCAACCCTGTTACATTTCTGTGCACTGCTGTAGGGGGTAAATGGCAATAAAAAAAAACTATACACCTGCTACTGCTCCTTCCCTTCTAGGTTTTCTCTGAGAGATACTGTGACAGGCCTGGGTGTGCTGTCTGGTCTTTCTACCTTGGGAGGCCCATGATTGGACCCAGGTGAGGTTTTACATAAAGGATGCAAGAAGTTCATTTTGTAGGTTTAGGCTGTAGGTAAAAGGGACGAAAGGAGAGTCTCTACAGCTACATCTTCAAGATCAGCCGGTTAGTAAGTATTGTTATTATTCTTGTGCATACCTGTTGTTTCAGGTCAGCATAAAATGTCAGATTATTATTTTGGCAGAAAAATAATAAGTTTGGCTTGAAAAATATTTTGACCTGTTAAAAGAAGCTTATACAGATGAAGTAATGTCAAGGTAAAGCTCTTTGGGCTGACCCTGAGAGTTTAAAGCAAGAAGAAAAGAAGTCCACAATTATGCATGAACTGGTAAATTGTCTAATTACCCACAAGATCCACAAATATGTTGAAAAGATAAGACTTAGTTCATTAAAACAAACTGGATAATTGAAGAGTTGAATTTAGATGAAAAGAAAACTAACAGTGAAATAAAATTAACATGAAAATGTTAGCAATTATTTTGTCACAGACTTTGAGCAAAAAATATGAAGACTTTTTTTGGCCAAAAAAATTTAGTTACAGAAAATCAGTAATGAAACAAATCAGAAGAAATCCTGAATACCTGAAAGCTTTACAATGTACAAGTGCCAGATTCATAAGTGATATAAATGTTGACTTTTTCTTTTAAATCAGTGGAATTCTTCATGAAGAATTAATGCTACAAGGGTAATTAGACTTTATGCACATGAATGGTGACATGTTTGGGAATTTTTTTCTCAAATAAAACAAACTATAATTTCATCACCATGTTTTCACAGTAAAACTAGGTTGATTTACATTTTCTTCCTATTCTGAACTAAAATGTTCAAATATTTTAATCAATTACATTAACAATCGAGAGATACTTTTTTTTTTTACCATTAAGAATATGAAATAAAATATGATCTGGGTTCTGGATACAATTCCAGAAAGATTCCTAAAATATTGTAGAATATATGTATAACCTCCCAACCTGATTACTCTGATGCGGATAGCTTTTCTTGGGATGTATATGAGCAGGTAGGTGTGTTTATTAAGAAATCACTTTAATAATTTTATAAAAATTTTCTACCATGAGTATTTCATGAAGGAATCTGTGTGACTCAGGGGAGGGGCTGGCTGTTCTTGAGTGTGACGGCAATAGAGCATTTTAGGGGCCAAAACTGACCCTCCATACTACCTTTATGACACTCTTCTCTCCTGTTGCCTCTGGTTAATAAGAGTCTTTTGCAGATCAACTAGTTAATGAGGAGTGGGTTCCCATTCATGGTGACCCCATGTGTGTCCAAGTAGAACTGTGCTCCATAGGATTTTCAATGGCTAATTTTTCAGAAATAGATTGCCAGGCCTTTCTTCTGAGGTGCATCTGAGTGGACTCAGTAGCATCACTAGTGGGGTGCGAGAGTGCAGAACACACTGGGTGACACTGTCAGAGGAAATGACATCAAAATGATTGTCTATAAAAATATCCCTGTAGTTAGCTATAACAACAAAAATATTTTTTGCAAGCCCAGCTTGCATGTATTAATATATCTACAAGGCTAAACCTCCATGCTAATTTACTTTTTAAACCTAATGTGCTCTGGTCAGAGCTGTCATTATTACCCAATTATAATGACTCTTCAAATCACGTGATTTCATCTGCACATGCTACAAGCACACGCTGTTGTTTTCATTGCTAATTGTCAAATTTTCTGGTGTTTTAGCTACAATATTGCAGTAATTAGTATTTGTGCACCTATATCAATAACTTTTTTGAGAATGAAGTAGTAATTAAAAGAAGGATTCATATGTGGGAATTATGATTTACAAGTAACATTAGTACAAAAAACATTACTAAGGATTCTGTATGGTCTAGTATGGGAGGAGGTCCATGGGGTGGGGGGTGACACCATGAGTTACCACACTGGGTGACACCAACTTTAGCGATGCCACTTGGTGGACTCGAACCTCCAGTCTTTCAATTAGAGCATTAACTGTGTGTACCACCTAGGCAATCCCTTTGCAGGCCAGTGAATACTTTTCCCCCCTCGGTCAAGAAGGAAACTCTGACACTTTTGAGAGTGCACAGCTGTTTTTTCATCAGGAGCTTGAGAGATACAATAAGAGAGGCAGCCAGTCCTGCCTGGTATAGATCACAAGCTATTAGGATCCTGGGTAGTGTATGCACAATCTAGAGCACCCCTTCTGCACAGGGAGGATCCTCGTTAGTCTGCTTGCTCAGGGCTCAGGGCTCCACTATACTTCTTCCGTGTGGCATAACCGCTAATGGAACTGTTAAGTGCCCTTCAGCATTCTGCTCTTCATTCTGCTAGTCTTGAGAGTTTCATTCTCTAATAGTTCTCCTTGGGTCGGGGTGACCCCTGTACTCTAATGCAATGGGAAACCATTAGTGGGCCCATCTTTGGCACTCAGCTGGAAATAGGCACAATACAAAGTCAAGGGGGAGTAATTGGGGAGTGAACAGTAAGACTTTAAATGTAAAACCCTTAAGCAACAAATTTGGCTTCTTCCTCAAAGGGCAGCATACACATTTTAAAATTCAGCATATTGCAGGGACCAATGTTTCTCTCCCTAAATTTTGAGCAAGTCAGTCTGAGAGTACAATACCTGATATTATGATATAGATTTTGCCAGTCATTTCCTGCTTAAAAGGAGTGGAAAGGTCCACACTGACATTATGTTTGAGATACTGCTAAAGAATCTGCTGCAGAGTTTCTATCAGAATTTTAAATCTGACAATCAGGAGCCTGACTTACTATAAATTCAGGATAATTCACTTTAAGAACAAAAAAGAGAATGGTTCTGAATTATTGTAATAATACATTTACCATTATTTAAAATAAATGGGCAAGTAAGTTGAAAGATGAACAAGTTTATGAAAGAACACTATCTTGTAAAATACAACAATTTTGCATGGCTTATTAGTGGGATCCTAGCAATGCATAATGAGAATTTCACATGTGAATTCAAAAACTCACATTTCAGGTTTTGATCATTTGACAAACTGTTTCGCAGAAAGAAGAGATTAGAGATCTCTGAGCCATTTCTTCACTTACTTCATGAGTTATTCTATGTAGTCCTAAAATAAAAAATTAAAAGCAGTTCTGTCAGATGTATAATGTCCATTAATAAAAATTTATTTTAGGAGGAAAATGCTGAATAGAATTTCAAATTCTCATGGAGTCCAGATCTTCTTGAGCCATGGAGGCTGAATGAGCCCCTGAAACTATTGTCCTGAGATAATCTTTACACCTTAAACCAAAAATATCCCCTGAAGTCTTAAAACAAAACAATAGTTTAGCTTAACTAGTAAAGAATGTCTGCCTTGAGCATTGTGCTCTTTTAAGATCTATCTATATGAAATCCAATTGACAACAGCAACTCGAAAGATTAGACAGGAACCTTAGACGGCAGTGAGTTTATGTTAATGGGGGAGGAATAACTCAGAAAAGGGGGGTGAGAATGGTTGCACAACTTGAAGAATGTAATCAATGTCACTGAATTGTATATGTAGAAATTGTTGAATTGGTGTACGTTCTGTGTATATAGTCTCAACAACAACAAAAATGAATTATTAAAAACATTTATTTTAGGATTGTTCAGATACCACTGTATTTTCTTTTCCATATCATAACAATATATTTGAGACTTCTTTTTCCCCTGATTCAATTTCAGAAATGTTTTTCTACATTTTTCTTGAGAAACTTTCTTGGCTATGCCTATTTATTCATAAATATCTACATAATTAAAGAAAAAATTTTACCATTTGAAAAGAATGCCACTTTCTTTAGTGTGTATGCGCTCATGCATGTGTGTACATGTTATGTATAGTGCTATACTTATAACCAGAAAGCATTTTTTTAGCTTCACTTTTTGGTGCAACTCTCTATTCACATCAAGTAACACTGGTACAACTCCAGACAGCAAGCACTCAAGCTCCCTCTGGTTCTATTTTTAAAGAGATTGTTTTGACAGCTCTAATTATGGCATACAGAAATGCTAGTCAGGTCACTGAACTTGTGTTTCAAAGACAACCCTTCAGGACTGGATTTATTAATAATTAAACATGAGCATTAAGAATATCATACATTTTACATAAAATATTTTGGTTCCAACATGATTTCCTTATTGGTCGGCCCAATCCCTTGCTGCTCTCTTAACTGAATTATGCACTAGGTAAGGCATTTTCCTGTAGAAATCAGCAAGTTAACTGGAACATCCTCTGTGCAGGAAGGCCCTGTCAACATATATTACATTCCTTTTTCTGAATTATATTCTCATGGTAAAGTGAAGTAGGTCAAGAAAAGAAAATTAATTTTCTTTATAAGAAGCATCTGATGAAGCTTTTAATTCACTTCTGACAGGGATTCACCACATGCTGACAGCAACATTCTGGGATCAAGAGGAAAAATCAGATTCCATTCCCTACTCAAAAAGGAAGTGGATGTGATATGATTTCTAAAGTGATGAATTAAAGAATTAATGACTAGATCACAAGGATTGAGACAAATATTTAATCTAACAAGTATATATAAAATACTACTGTTGTTGTATCCTCCTTATAAAGACCCAGACAGGATTAAAGGATTTACTAAAGACTATCGATGCCTACCACTGTGATTAAAAGAAAAATAACAGGATCATTTTCCTGAGATTAACATTCTGTTTTTCTTTAATAGACGTTTATAACTACAAAAAGAGAATTAACTGTATGGTCAGGTTGTACAAGTTGGCTTTTTTCTTTTAAGAGCAAGATTTATTTTAGGAAGAAGTATCTACATGAAAACATCCTACCACAGTCAAATTCTTCTATGTAAAATCCAAAATATTGGAAAATCCAAACAGTTTTTTTTATATACACCATTATAAAAATAACAATTCTGATGACCCTGAAGCACTGCTACCACCTTCTGAAATGTAATATGATTTACAAAGATACTGATTATGTTCAGTATGGTTTTAGTGTTAAGTATATTTAAATTATTTGAAAGTGGACAAATTTTATGCACCTTAACTCTCAAATAATTATCATATGCAACTAGCAAGACTAGCAAGACCAGTATGTTCTCAACCATTCTAAAGAAATGTAAGTTCTACTGTGCTTTTAGAGTTATTAATATATCTTCAAGATGGAAATGTTGCCCGATTAGGGTCCGTGCCCTGGAGCAGTCGAGCCAATGAAACATACTCCAAGACAGAAAGAGTGAGAAAGTTTATTTAGGAGGTGTCCACCAACAGGGAGTCTGGCAGCAATGCAGGCTGTCTTTAGGGAGTCCTGAAAAGCAATTTTACATTAGAGCTTATATATGATTTTTACAAAGCTTAAAAGTATCTTCTAGGCATGTAGCACACAGATGGCATGGTTGGATGAGTTATTTATTACAAGGTAATTACAAGAGACTCTTTATCAGACTAAAGAGATACATGCCAGACATCTCCTTATCAGGCTAAAGATATACATGTCAGACATCTGGGCTCTAATCTTCTTGTTGGGGGTCGTAAGTCACAGGTGGCCTCACAGAGCAAAACAAAATCATTAACAAAGGTATGCGGAAAGAAGAAGGCAGGCAAAAAAAAAAAAAAAAAATCATAGGTTCATCGTGGCTCTCAGTCACTGATTTTGAAAAGGAGAAAACATGCTGGGTAGTATTAGGGTCACAAAAACCCAAGAAATTTTCCTTATGTAAGATTGTTTTGATGACTCCTAGGAGATGGACTAGAGAAAAAAATCATCTTATGAAATGCAGAAAGAGACGCTGTTTGTTTTATTATTCAGGATAATCTCTTTTATATAGTTATCTTCAGGTGCAAAAAAGGACTTCTATATAGTAGAAGGAAAATTCTTTCAGATAAAATTGTCTTTGTAACATTATTATTTTCACTTCATTCTAAAACAAGTATCCCTATCCTATACTAAACAAATATGAAGTCAAGAGATTTTAAACAGCAAGATCTAAAAGGTTTTATAGCCATTCCATTCCTTTGTTATTCATTAATTCAACAGCTAAGGGCTAAGCACTGCGCAAGACTTTTGGGAACACAATGGTGAACAAAAACTTGGCAGAATTTATACTTCATTACATTTCTGATGGAAAATGAGACAGGTGTTAATAAAATAATTAACCAAATAAATACCATTGTATTAAAGAGAACATAATACCATGCAAGTATATATCATGGGGCTATCTGATCAGATAAGGCTGGTCAGGAAGGCTTTCCTGAGAAAGCTATAATTAAACCAAGATCCATAGGATGAGTTGGGAGTTAACTAGGCAAAGAAGGAAAAGCATTACAGAGAAAGACACCAACATGTGCAAAACTTCTGTGGTAGGAGGGAGCAAATATGAGGGTCTAAAAGAAAGCCCTCTATAGCTAGGAAACAAGAAGGAAGAAGATAGGTAGGAGTTGTCCATACAGAGCGTTTTATTATATATTATGTTTTGTTTGTTTTCATTCTAAGTGCAATGAAAAGCCACTGAAGGTGTTATATGGAGACATACTCTATCCCCCATACCCTTACCCTAAGCCCATAGTAGGCTTTTCATTGACCCTTTTCTCACTCTGCCCCAGGGAAAGTGGAATGCTTTCTCTAATGGTAAACTTGGGAAGAATATCTAGGCATGAGTAGTTCAGTTCAGAACTCTTTCTCTTGGGAGTGGACTTGCCTACAGAAGGAGAAGTTATGATGTAAGCCTTACTTTGGCAGGTCTCCCATGCTGGGAAGATGCTTGGTCCAGCACTTCCCAGGGCTGGGTGGGCAAGTGTGTCCAACTCTGAAGTGTAGATAAGAGGTTCATTTATTTCTCAATTAAACTACATTCACTAAACATTTTAGTAATAAGGACAATATGTTGGCTTCCATTTCTACTCTTTTTAATCATATTGTTTATAATCTAAGCAAGAACAGTCAGGCTATTGGGAGACCTCTCAGAAACTCCAAAGAACAATTTTAATGAAGGAGAGTGCATGATAAAAGAAGAGAAGGGTGTGAATAATCCTTGAGAAAAACAAGAGAGTGACTTAAGAGAAAAATAGGATAAGTATTGATTGGATAATGTGGTGGCCCTATTTGATGCTGATCATGAATTTATAATATTCTCAATGTTCCCTCTTTTCAAACGTTTTTCAGCACACTTGGTGTGAAGAAAGTAAATAGCTGGGCTCACCCAGAATTATAGTTTTGCTAGATGGTGTGGCTCAGAGAGGCAGAGAATTTCAGGATATTGGCAAAGGTTTGTCTGCTTGCTTACTGCTATATCTCCAGTGCCTAGAACAGTGGCTGACAACTTGTTGTTTGTTGTTAGGTGCCGTCAAGTTGATTCCAACTCATAGTGACCCTATGTACAGCAGAATGAAACACTGCCTGGTCCTACGCCATCCTCAGAATCTTTGTTATGCTTGAGCCTATTGTTGTAGTCACTGTGTCAATCTATCTCGTTGAGGGTTTTCCTCTTTTTCACTGACTCTCTACTTTACCAGGCAAGATGTCCTTCTCCAAGGACTAATCTCTCCTGATAACATATGTGTAAATGAATGATAAATAAGATGGGTTAGAAAATGAAGAAAGTCAAGGTCTGATGGAGTGAAAGTGCAGAAATCCAGGAACTGAAAGTCCTGATAATGTCAAAGAATGATTATAGTGAAACTCTTGAACAAAATGGAAGAAGTGAGATTGTGTGATTAAAAAGTGATTATCAAGTTAGGGAAGCTACAAGTGATAAGTTGGAATATAAGACCATGGGTTGGGAGGTGGAAGAGGTCATTGAACATGTGGAGGTAGGGAAATTGGGGGCCATGGTGTTAAGATAGCAAGCAGGATGATGACAAAGACTGCAAGGGGCAGAAAGATTGTATATCTGAGTTTACTTCCTCATTCTGAGGAATAAACAAATGGATATTTAATTAATATTTAGTACCAAGAGAAAGAAAAGGTAACACTATTCCTCTCTAGTTTACATCAGTATTTCTTGTAAATCTTCATAAATTCTACACACATCTTGACTCAATTGCTTCCTATCTTTAGATTTATGTCCCAGTTATGACTTCTAGTTGGGATCCGTTTTCCTGTACTCAAATAAATATTTGAAGAGATGAGTCTGACAGAGTCCTAACAGAGTTGTAGGCTTAGCAGTGTCATAAAACTAGGATACAATGCACACTGATAATCTAGGGCAATTTACCATGTAGCATAGGAAATAGAGTGTGATAGTTAATTGGGAGGGTTCAGGAGTCATAAAAACCAATGTTTGAATGCTGTGACTTGGAAACTTCTTTAAAATAAAATTTTTAAAACTTAAAAAGCTTCAGATTCCTCATTTGTAAAATTATATATGTATATATAAAATATATATAATAACCTCAAGGGTTTATTATGAAGATTAAAGGAAATAATGCAGTTAAAACACTGTAGAATCCAAGTATATAAAATTATTTAAAATTTTAGAAGTACTTTTAAAAGAAACTAATGCAAAATACAAAAATAGTATCTTACATATATCTATATCTAATATATGTGTATGTATATATATATTTATATATGTATATGTGTGTATGTATGTATACATATACATATACTATACATACACATACACACACACATACTTCCTGGGTGGCGCAAACGGTTAAGTACTCAGCTACTAACCGAAAAGTTGGCAGTTTGAACTCACCCAGAGGTGCCTCAGAAGAAGGGCCTGGTGATCTGCTTCTGAAAAATCACAGCCATTGAAAACCCTATGGAGCACAGTTCTATTCTAAAACATGTGGGGTTGCCATGAGTCAGAATCGATTCCATGGCAACTGGTTGGTATTGTGGTTATCCTATCTCATCCTGTTATGTAGGGTATGTGGGGAGCAGATAACTTGTCTTTATAGTTCTCAGGTGCCCAGATCATGAGCAAACATACTTGAGGAGCCTCATCCACTTCCAGATCTGATGCAGATCCAGAGATCCTGAACTTTGAGCCTAATGCCATAATTACATGTGTTTTTTTTTGGGGGGGGATGGGGGGCCAAAGGAAGAGATTAGTGTATTTTGAAAAATGTGAACTGTTGTACCCAGAGGGTGAATTGAGGTAGATTGTCTGCAAAAATGACTGTCAACAATTCCTCCATTCTTGAAGATACATACCATTCTTTTCATCAAGAAATAAAATTTACTTCCTTATGTTTAAATCTTGGCTGACTTTAACTAGCTTCGACCAACAGAATGTGGTGGGAATTATGCTGTGTGAATTCCAGGACTTAGTTTACAAGAAACCTGGAAGCTTCTACTTTCAGTCTCTTAGAGTCCTGAGGTATCACGTAAAGTAGCCTGGCTACACTGCTGGACAGACTACATGGAGAGAGGCCCAGACAGCTTCCAGCTGTTTCAGTCATTCCAACGGAGGCAAGAGACATGCAAATGAAGCAATCTTGGTTTATCTAACCCTTGTCAAACCTCCAGATGACTACAGCTGCATGAACAACCCCAGTGAGACTAGCAGAGGAACCGCCCACTTGAGGCCAGTCCAGTTGAGCCCAATACCACTTGCAAAATAATAAGCAAATCAATGGTGCTTGTTTTAGAGCACTAACTGTAGGGTGGTATGTTATGAAGCAACAGATAACTGTAAGTGTGAAGATATTTGTACCCCATGTGAATGATTACCAAAGAGTAACTTCAGTAAAAGAAGATCTTAATAATCAGGTGGACAAGATGATCCATTCTGTGGCTTAGTCAGTCTCATTCCTAGCCATCCCTGCATTTTCCCCAACTGGCTCATGAACAAAGTGAACCCAGAGGCAGGGATGAAAACTGGGCTCAGCAACAGATTTCCATTAGTTTAGGAAATCTGGCTACAGTTACTGCTGAGTGCCCAATCTGCTAATTGCAGAGACTAAAATTAAGTCCACAGTATAACATCATTCTACAGCTCTATCACCCAGCCACTTGGTGGCAGGTCGATTACATTGGACTACTTCCATCATAAAAGGAGCATTACTTTGTTCTCAGTGGAACAGACATTTACCTTGGACATGGATTTGTCTGGTCTTCCCACAATGCTTCTGCCAAAACCACCATCTGTGTATGTATAGGAAGTCTTATTCACCACCATAATACCACACAGCACTGTTTCTGGCCAGGAAACTCATTTTATAGCAAATGAAGCCTGGCAACAGGCTCATGCTCATGGAATTCACTGGTATTACCATGTTCCTTATCACCCTGAAGCAGCTGACCTGATAAAATGAAGAAATGACCATTTGAGGACTCAGTTATTGTGCCAGGTGGGATAACTATAGGGCTCAGATAATGTCCTCCAGAATGCAGTACATGTTCTTAATCAGTGTCTCCACAGCTCCAGGAATCAGGGGGTGGAAACAGGAATGACTCCTCTAATTTTTAACCCTAATGATCCACTAGCAAAATTTTTAATTCCTGTCCTGAAACTTCAGGCTCAGCTGGTTTGTTCTCGAGGGAGGAATGCTTCCACCAGGAGACACAACAGTTGTTCCATTAAACTGGAAACTGAGACTTCCACCTAGCCATTTTGAATTCCTCATGCAAGAGATCCAACAGGCAAAGAAGAGGGTTACAAACTGACTGGGGTGACTCATCCTGACTATCAAGGGGAAATTGGGTTGCTAACACAAACTAGGGGTAAAGAGGAGTATGTCTACAATGCAAAAGATCCTCTAAGGCAATAACTTTTATCACGTGACCTGTGATAAAAGTTAATGGAAGATTACCAGAACCCAATAGAAGCAGGTCTGTTAATGGCACAGACCCTTCGGGAGTGAAGGTTAGGGTCACTCTACTAGGCAAGGAACAACAACTAGCTGAGGCACTTGCTGAGGGCAAAGAAAATATAAAATGGGTAGAAGAAGAAAGTTATAAGTAAAGCTACATGACTATTTCAGAAATAAGGACTGTAATAGTTATCAATATTTCTGGCTTACTTTGATGTGCGTGTGAATTATTTTCCTTTCTCTCACTCCTCATCTATCCAACATATTTTAATAATGGTTACTATTATACCTCAGTATTTAAGTTATAAAATATCAAAAGTGGAGTAAGACTTAGCTAGATGAGAAATTAATATAACCCAAAGAAAGATAAAATGGCATGGAATTTTATATATTCTTTTCCAGTGAGAAGGTTGGCATGTTTTCACTTGTACCATGAATAGCTCTATCATGGTAGGTGGAAGCAAGATTTTGCTACTGTCCTTACTTAGAAGTTAAATATAGTTAAGAGAGGTGTGTTATAAATGCCAAGCAAGAGGCAGACTGTGTGTGGTCATTGTATTGTCAACTTGGTAAACTGGCAACTCTATTTCTAGATTGTTTTCAGTTTCTTCAGCTTTTTTCTTGTTGTGAGGATGGGAGTGATGACTTCTAAGCTCTTTGTATGTCAAACCAGAAACTGGAAGTTTCTGTCTTTTAAATGGAATGTTTAGTTCATTTACTTCTTTTCCAATAATAATTTTTTTTATTGAAGTGAAATTCACATTACATAAAATTAAACATTTTAAAGAGAACAATTCAGTGGCAGTTAGTACACTCATAATATTGTACACCCACTACCTCTATCTAGTTCCAAATAGTCCTTTCACAAATAATGTAACTATTGATATAAACCCTCCAAAAAACCAAACCCACTGCCATCAAGTCTATTCCAACTCATAGCAACCCTATAGGAGAGAGTAGAACTGCCCCAAAGAGCAGCTGGTGGATTTGAACTGCTGACTTTTTGGTTAGCAACTGAGCTCTTAACCACTGTGCCACCAGGGCTCCAATTATTGATACAGTTGGTTTCAAATCTATCATCCTGCTATTTGATTTCTAATTGTTGTGTTCTTTGTTCTTATTCATCCTTTCCTGTCTTCTTTTGGTTTGACTGAATATGTTTTAGCATTTCATTTATTCTAATTGTTTGTTTAAATTTTTTAGTTATACTCTTTGTATTACTGTTTTTAATGACTGCTCTAGGGAAATGTTACATAATAAAAGTTTCTGTGATAATAGAAATGTTCTATATCTGTCCTGTCAAAAACACTGGTCACATATGGCTACTGATCACTTAAAATACAACTAAACCAAACCAAAACCAACTCCGCTGCCATAGACTCAATTCTCACTCATAGCGACCCTATGGGACAGAGTAGAACTGCCCCATATGGTTTCAAATGAGCGGCTGATGGATTTGAACTGCGGACCTTCTGGTTGACAGCCGAGCTCTTAACCACTGCACCACCAAGGCCCTGAAATGTGACTAGTGCCCCTAAAAAACTGAATTTTTAAATTTAATATAAATTTGAACAGTCACATTTGGCTAGTGGCTACCATATTGAATTGCACAACAATAGGGATTATAATGTTGTTAGGTGCCATTGAGTCAGTTCGAACTAATAGAGACCCTATGCACAACAGAACAAAACACTCCCTGGTCCTGTGCCATGCTCACAATCGTTGTTATGCTTAAGCTCATTGTTGAGCCACTCTGTCAATCCATCTCATTGAGGGTCTTCCTCCTTTTCACTGACCTTCTACTTTACCAAGCATGATATCCTTCTCCAGGCACTGATACCTCCTGATAACAAGTCCATTACGTGAGATGTAGTCTCACCAACCTTGCTTCTAAGGAGCACTCTGGTTGTACTTCTTCCATGATAGATTTGTTTGTTCTTTTGGCAGTTCATGGTGTATTCAGTATTCTTCACCAACACCACAATTCAAAGGCGTCAATTCTTCTTCCGTCTTCCTTATTCACTGCCCAGTTTCACATGCATATGAGGCAACTGAAAACACCATAGCTTGGGTCAGGTGCACCTTAGTCTTCAAGGTGACATTTTTGCTTTTCAACACTTTAAAGAGGTCTTGTGCAGCAGATTTGCCCAATATAATGCATTTTTTGATTTCTTGACTGCTACTTCCATGGGTGTTGATTGTGGATCAGAGTAAAATGAAATCTTTGACAGCTTCAAATTAAATAGGGATTATAATATGCTTCTTTAATTTATAAAGCCAATCGTCAATTAATCTTATACCACTTCAACAGCATAATTCCATTTTCACTCACTAGAATCTTTTCACTATTACCATCGTGTTTTACTTCTTTATAAATTATAAATGTATAAATCAATTTTTACTATTTTTGCTTTAAACAATTGATTTTAAAGAATTTAAGAAAATAAAGTCTTTTATACCTACCTCCATACCTACCATTTCAAGTGCTTTTCTATAGAACAGTGTTGCTTCCTGTAGTAGATCCAGATTTCCAGCTGGTATCATTTCTCTTCATGCTTAAGAATATCCTTTAGAACTTCTTTTATGCAAGTCTCCTGGATACGAATTCTCTCAGCTTTTGTTTTACTAAGAATTTCTTTATTTTGCTTTCATTTTTGAAAGAAATTTTTATTGGATATAGAATTCTAAGTTGTTTTTTTTTTTTCTTTCAGCACATTAAAAATGCCTTCTGTTGTCTTCTGGCCATTGTTTTGGATGAGATTAGGTATCATTCTCATGGTTATTCTCTGTATGTATATTTTCTATCCCCCCACCCCCCGCCCTGCCCCATCATTAGTTTTCCTCAATTTGATGCTGAAGTACTGTTTTCTTTGTATTTATTCTGGTTGGTGTTTGCTGAGCTTCCTGGAACTGCAGTTTGCTATTTTAAATCAAATTAGGATAACTGTTGGTCACTGTTTCTTCAAATATTTATTTTTGATATATTCTGTCCTGTCCCATTAAACATGTTAGCTGCTTAATGCTGTTTCACAGATCACTGGGAATTGTTCATTTTTTTTCTCAAGTGTATTCTCTCTCTGCTTAAGTTTGAATGATCTCTACATGTCTTCAAATCCACTAACCCTTATTTTTTCTGTTGTGTCCAATCAGCCATTAATCTCATCTAATAAAAATTAATTTTCCATTTCAGATATTTTACCTTTCAGTTCTAAGATTCCCACTTTGCACGTGTGTGTCTGGGGGTGGGGGGGAGTATATACACACCAAATCTCTTTTTAGATTCCTACATCTTTACCAATTATACTCATTTTTTCCTGTAAATTCTTTCACATATTTACCATAGTTAAATTAAAGTCCTTGTCTATTAATTCCAACATGCGTATAATTTGAAGGTCTGTCTGTATTGGCTGGCTTTTCTCTTGACTAGGTTTAATTTTCCTGTCTCTTCACAAGTCTAATATGTTTTCATTGTATACTGGACATTGTGAATAATACATTATAGAGATTCTCGATTTGTTACCTTCCTCTGAAAAGTGTTGAGTTTTGTTCTGGCAGATCACCTTGAACTTGTGGAGGCTTGATTCTACACTTTGTTAGGGAGGATCTACTTCAGCTTTTTCCTTAAGTCCTAGGGCTAATTGCTTAGTTCTAGGATTTGGTATTTTCTCTAAAAGCATAATCCTTCAATGGGTTTGAAAAGACAACCTGAAGTGTATACCAAATCCCTGTAACTCGGCAGGACTCAGAGCTCCAAATTCTGTCTCCCCTGTGGTTGGCAACAGCTGAAACATCTGCCCAGCTCTTTCAGCCTTCCAGCTATTGTTTTCTTTTGGGGCTTCTAACAATCTCACCCACTGATGCAGAATTCATGAGTCAACATGGTCTCGGGGAACATCTAACTCAACTGGCATAACACAGTTTATAAAGACAATGCTCTATATTCTACCTTGGTGAGTAGCGTCTGGGGTCTTAAAAGCCTGGGAGCAGCCATCTAAGATACTCCACTGGTCTCACCCCTTCGGGAGCAAGAGAGAATGAAGAGAACAGGATACAAAGAAAAGATTAGTCCAAAGGACTAATGGACCACAGCTACCAAGGCCTCCACCAGACTGAGTCCAGTACAGCTAGATGGTGCCCGGCTACCACCACTGACTGCTCTGACCGGGATCACAACAGAGGGTTCTAGACAGAGCTGGAGAAGGATGTAGAACAAAATTCTAACACACACAAAAAAGACCAGACTTACTGGCCTGAAGGGACTGGAGAAACCCCAAGAGTATGGCCCCCAGACACCCTTTTAGCTCAGTGCTGAAGTCACTTCCGAGGTTTACCCTTCAATCGGGGATTGGACAGCCCCATAAAACAAAATGGGACTAATGAGGCACAGCAGTCCAGGGACAAGGACTAGAAGGCAGAAGGGGACAGGAAAGCTGGTGACAGGGAACCCAAGGTTGAATAAGGACAGTGTTGACATGTAGTGGGGTTGCTAACCATTGTCATAGGGCAACATGTGTACTGTTTAATGAGAAACTATTTTGTTCTGTAAACCTTCATCTAAAGTGAGAATAGCAGCACAACTGGAAGAACGTAATCGATGTCATGAACTGTGCATGTAGAAAGTTTTGAAATGGTGTATCTTTGTCTATGTATATTTTCACCCAAAAAAAAAAAAAAAGGTTGAGAAGGGAGAGGGTTGACATGTTGTGGGGTTGTTTAACCAATGTCATAAAACAATATGTGTACTAACTGTTTAATAAGAAACTATTTGTTCTGTAAACCTTCACCTGAAGTACAATTAAAAAAAGGGACAATGCAAAAAAAAAAAGAATTCATAAGTCAACCAAAAATTTGAGAGCACATTACATGCCAATTTTAGGGCTCTCCCTATTCCAAGATTTGCCCGCCACCTCAATTTCCAGTCACTCTAGCCATCCCAAACCCTGCTTTCAGTTCTACCCACCCATACTATATGGACTGGCAAGTGCCATCAGGGGAAAAGTCATATAAAAGTGATCTTAGGTCACTTATTCCAAGGGTAAAATCCTCTCAAATTTATGCCTGATTTTGATCATTCTCCAGTAGCTTCAACTAGTTATTTTTTGTTTGTTTGTTTTTTGTACAATAATTCATAATTGTTATTTGTGGGAGGATTATTCTAATATAAATTACTCTATCATTACCTTGAAATTTTGCTTTTCATATTTATGACTCATCTTTAGCTTTTCGCTTCTTATCTTCAAATTCTTCCACTTATCCCAATTATCGCTGCAACCACCTTAGGCCAAGCCATCTCCTAAAAAGTCTACAACAGAATCCTAACATGACTTCCTATTTACACACTAACCTCCTGTAACATCTATTTTCCACACAATAGAATGATCATTTTAAAAACAGGTCATGTTCCTCTCTAGCTTCTGTATTCAAGGTTCACCAGACAAGATCTTTTATACAATATCAGCCAGATGAGATTCAGGTTTGCCATCCTTCTGTGAACTTCCTAATTTGGACTACTTACCTGCCGAATTAGCTTTCTTAGTTCAAGCCCATGTGGTTTGGCCAAATTCCCCTCTTCTTAGATCTCTACAGAATTCCTAGCATGTCTTCTGTTTGAGGCATTACAGGTCAGATAGCTGAAGATAGCTTGCCACGTACACGCTAAAAGCATTCTAAAACTTCAAGTGGGACAAAAGTACAATAAAAAGAGGCAAATATAGGAGAGCACTTTGAAAAGTTTAATCCTTTAAAATATTAGTATTATTAATAATAAAACTGCCTCAAAGTATCTAAAAATTATTATAAATAAGATATTTAAATGATCAGACTTCATAATCCAAAATGAAAACTGTTTTCAGAACTGCTTAGGACTCATTTATACCTCTAGTCTGTTACATGGCCTTCAATCTCTTTACATTCCAATATCCACTCCTGCCCCATAAACAATCAGCCTTAGGATTTAAAGACTTATTGCATGCTCTAACCTCAGAATGAACCCTATCATGCTTTATGTATTTAGTCATTTTAACCCAATCAGAAATGCAACCTCCTCAGATAATCTATCATTATATGGACTCACCACTAATCTTCTCTGTACATCCCATATTTTACTTTTCCTACCCTTGCAAATCCTTCCACTGTATATTTCAGAATTCATGGTCAGTCTTCAATAGGGTGACTATGTGTTTGCCCATTATTGTATGATTTTACTGTTTTTCTAGTATTACATCCAATAGATAAGAGTGTCCTAGTTTATATGATAAATTAGATGATCAACATAATCATCAGTATATTCTCCTATCTCTGAATTTTCCTCAGAATGTTTCCCTTACCATAACTGACACCAGCTGTCCCCTGAATACTGTTTCTCCTGCAGCCTTTGATGGTCACTGTCACTTCCCAAGTCTCTCTTTCCTCCTTTTTCATTAAAAAACTCCAACCCCGAGGTGGGGCCAAGATGGTGGAGTAGTCAGATGCTTCCGGTGGACCCTCTTACAACAAAGACCTGAAAAAACAAGTGATTTGATTATATATGGCCATCTGGGAGCCCTGAACATCAAAGGCAGAGTTGAGGAACCGGACTGAGTGGGGGGAGGATGGGATGGTTTGGAAGCAGCAAGGAGTTGCCAGACCTGACCTGGCGAGAACCTGAGCCCTTCAGGCCAGAGCAGCTCCTGGGTGAATGGTAAGGCAGGAAAGTGGCGGTGGTCTGGAGGCGAGTTTTCCAGACCGGGAGAGACCCAGCACCAGAGAGTCTACATGGCCACCCAGAACCAGTGAGAAGCAGCCCTCATCAGCGAAAGAGAAGTACTGGTGTACAGCTTACTGCGTGGATCAAAAACACCCCCCGTAGGGAAAAACCTGTCTCCCGATTACCTCCCCACTCCCTGCTCTGCACTGGATCCCAGACCAGCTTCAGCAATTGCCAAGTCCCCTGGGCCGGAAGTAGGATCCGTCACACTCCCGGAGCCATTCTCCCTGCCTTGGAGAGTGAACAAATTAACAAACGGGGGAAAAAATAAACTGCTGGCTCCCCTAAGCCAGGAACCCAGGGTAGGCACATCTCCTTTGCCTAGGCACTGGCATAAGGGATCCACGGACTTTGAGTGCCTTTGTCCCTACATAGACTTGTGTGGGCCCATTTCAACAGCATAGGCCCTCATTACCGCAGTACAACAGGGTATATACCGGAACTCTAACTTCAACTGTTACGGCTGTGAAGTGGTAGGTTCTTGATATTTGACACTGCTCTGCCCATTAAGCGAGGTTTTTACCTACTCACATCAGGGGCCTGAGGACTGGTGGCTCCATCCATGCCACTTAGCCACCTGCGATGGGGGCCCATGAATAAAAAGTGCCCCCCACTCCTTACAGCCAACAGTATTAGATGCTCATAGTTCAGCTGCAAAACCCACCCACCCACGCACTCAAGGGAACAGCAACATGCCTTCCTCCTGGACACTTGGGGGCAGCTGTCAGCCCCCTGCATTGCTCAGAGTGTGTCTCCATGCTGCAGCCAGATGCCTGTGCCTACAACAATCACCCATGCCTGTCTAGGACTGTAAGTGAGAGCCTGCACCACACATTTGGTGGCCATATACCTGGGCAACTGAGCTGAGTCCACACAGGAGGAGTGGGCAGACTCATGAGCTCACATATATACTAACAGATCTAACCACCTGGTGACAAGACATCAGAGCTTCAAAGGTGCCAATAATCAAACTAGCTCATATGAGCAGCCTACGTGGGCATATCAAAACAAGAAGCTAGGACACCTTAAGCAAACATAAAGTAAATAAATATAATAACATATTAATGCTCAGAGACAACAGTCAATATCAAATCACATAAAGAGGCAATCTATGATGGCTTCAGAAAGCTCCCAAAATAAAGAATCTAGAAATTTTCCAGAGGAGGAAAATTTCTTGGAATTACTGGAGGCAGAATACAAAAGATTAATATACAGAACTCTTCAGGAAATTAATCAAAATACAGAGCACACAATAGAGGAATTTAAAAAGATTAGAGAACAGCATAATGACAAATATAACAGTCTGTAAGAATCCACAGAGAGACAGCAAACAGAAATCCAGAAGATTAACAAAAATATTTCAAAATTAGACAACTCAATAGAAAGTCATAGGAGCAGAATTGAGGATATGGAAATCAGAATCGGTGAGACTGAAGATAAAGCACTTGACACCAACTTATTTGAGGAAAAATCAGATGAAAGGATAAAAAAAATAAAGAAACTCTAAGAATTATGTGGGACTTTATCAAGAGGAATAACCTATGAGTGATTGGAGTACCAGAACAGATGCGGATAACAGAATATACTGACAGAACTGTGGAAGATTTCTTGGCAGAAAACTTCCCTGATATTGTGAAGGATGGCAAGATATCTATTCAAGATGCTCATAGAACCCCACATAAGGTAGATCTCAAAAATAAGTCACCGAAGGGTCATGGAAGCCCCATAGACACATCCAAATTCCCTGAGGGACTGAATTGCTGGGCGGAGGGCTCTGGGGATCATGGTCTCGGGGAACATCTAGCTCAATTGGCATGACACAGCTTATAAAGACAATGCTCTACATTCTACCTTGGTGAGTAGTGTCTGGGGTCTTAAAAGCCTGTGAGCGGCCATCTAAGATACTCCACTGGTCTCATCCCTTTGGGAACAAGGGAGAATGAAGAGAACAGGATACAAGGAAAAGATTAGTCGGAAGGACTAATTGTCCACAGCTACCAAGGCCTCCACCAGACTGAGTCCCATACAGCTAGATGGTGCCCAGCTACCAGCACTGACTGCTCACAACAGAGGGTTCTGGACAGAGCTGGAGAAGGATGTAGAGCATAATTCTAACTCACAAAAAAAAAGACCAGATTTACTGGCCTAAAGGAGACTGGAGAAATCCCGAGAGTATGGCCCCCAGAGACCCTTTTAGCTCAGTGGTGAAGTTACCTCCGAGCTTCACTGTTCAGCCTGGGAGTGGACAGCCCCGTAAAACCAAATGAGACTAACGAGGTACAGGAGTCCAGTGACAAGGGCCAGAAGGTGGAAGGGGACAAGGAAGCTGGTGATAGGGAACCCAAGGTTGAGTAAGGATATTGTAGATGTGTTGTGAGGTTGTTAACCATTGTCATAGGGCAACATTTGTAGTAACTGTTAAATGAAAAACTATTTTGTTCTGTAAGCCTTCATCTTAAGTGAGAATAACAGCACAATTGCAAGAGTGTAGTCAACGTCACTGAACTGTGTATGCAGAAATTTTTGAAATGGTGTATCTTTGGCTATGTGTATTTTCACCAAAAAAAAAAAAAAAAAAAAAAAGGTTGACAAGTTAGAGGGTTAATATGTTGTGGGGTTGTTAACCAATGTCATAAAACAACATGTGTACTACTGTTTCATGAGAAACTATTTGTTCTGTAAGCCTTCACGTGAAGTACAATAAAATTAAAAAAAAAAAAAAAAAACAGATTTACTGGCCTAAAGGACACTGGAGAAACCCCGAGAGTATGGCCCCCAGACACCCTTTTAGCTCAGTGGTGAAGTTATCTCCAAGGTTCACCGTTCAGCCTGGGAGTGGACAGCCCCGTAAAACCAAATGAGACTAACGAGGTACAGGAGTCCAGTGACAAGGGCCAAAAGGCAGAAGGGGACAAGGAAGCTGGTGATAGGGAACCCAAGATTGAGTAAGGATATTATTGATGTGTTGTGAGATTGTTAACCATTGTCATAGGGCGACATTTGTAGTAACTGTTAAATGAGAAACTATTTTGTTCTGTAAGCCTTCATCTTAAGTGAGAATAACAGCACAATTCGAAGGGTGTAGTCAATGTCACTGAACTGTGCATGTAGAAATTTCTGAAATGGTGTATCTTTGGCTATGTGTATTTTCACCAAAAAAAAAAAAGAGGTTTAGAGGTTAGAGGGTTGATATGTTGTGGGGTTGTTAACCAATGTTATAAAACAACATGTGTACCTCTGTTTCATGAGAAACTATTTGTTCTGTAAGCCTTCACCTGAAGTACAATAAAAAAAAAGAAAATCAGTTGGATTCTTATACACCAATAAGGAGAACGATGGAAAGGAAATCAGGAAAACAATACCATTTATAATAGCCCGTAAAAAGATAAAACACTTAGGAATACATCTAACCAGGGATGTAAAAGACCTATACAAAGAAAACTACAAAACACTACTGCAAGAAACCCAAAGGGATCTACATCAATGGAAAAACATACCATGCTCATGGATAGGTAGACTCAATATTGTGAAAATGACAATGCTACCTGAAGCAATTTACAAATACAACTCAATCCCAATCCAAATACCAACAACATTCTTCAAAGAGATGGAAAAACTAATCGTTAACTTTACATGGAAAGGGAAGAAGCCCCGAATAGGTAAAGCACTACTGAAGAAGAAGAATAAAGTTGGAGGACTCACACTACCTGACTTCAGAACCTAATATACAGCTACAGTAGTCAAAACAGCCTGGTACTGGTACAACGACAGATACATTGACCAATGGAACAGAATTGAGAACCCAGATGTAAATCCATCCACCTACGGTCACCTGATCTTTGACAAGGCCCCGAAGTCCATCAAATGAGGAAAAGACAGCCTTTTTAACAAATGGTGCTGGCAAAACTGGATATATATCTTCAAAACAATGAAACAGGACACATACCTCATGCTGTATACAAAAACTACTTCAAAATGGATCAAAGACCTGAATATACAGCATAAAACTATAAAGTTCATAGAAGAAAAAATAGGATCAACACTTCAGGCCTTAATACACGGCATTAACAGGATACAAACCATAACCATCAACACACAAACCCCAAAAGATAAGCTAGATAACCGGGATCTTCTAAAACTCAAACACCTATGCTCTTGAAAAGACTTCACCAAAAGAGTAAAAAGAGAACCTACAGACTGGGAAAAAATTTTTGGACAGTACAAGTCAGACAAAGGTCTAATCTCTGTAATCTACAAGAAAATCCAACACCTCTACAACAAAAAGACAAATAATCCTATTAAAAAATGGGTAAAGGAAATGAACAGACACTTCACCAAAGAAGACATTCAAGTGGCCAACAGACACATGAGGAAATGCTCACGATCACTAGCCATTAGAGAAATGTAAATTAAAACCACAATGAGATACCATCTCACCCCAGCATTACTGGCACAAATCAAAAACAAATGTTGGAGGAGCTGCGGGGAGATCGGAACTCTTATGCACTGCTGGTGGCAATGCAAAATGATACAACCATTTTAGAAAATGATATGTCGCTTCCTTAGAAAGCTAGAAATAGAAATACCATACAATCCAGCAATCCCATTCCTAGGAATATATCCTAGAGAAGTAAGAGTCATCACTCAAATATACATATGCACACCTATGTTCATGGCAGCATTGTTCACAATAGCAAAAAGATGGAAACAACCTAGATGCCCATCAACAGACGAATGGAACATACTATGGTACATACACACAATGGAGTACTATGCAATGAGAAAGAACAATGAAGCATCTCATAACATGGATGAAACTGGAGGACATTATGCTGAGTGAAATAAGTCAATCACAAAAGGACAAATATTGTATGAAATCTCTATTGTAAACACCCATGAAAAAGTTCACACACAAAATGTAACAATCTTTGTTGGTTACCAGGGATGGAAGGGGTGGGGGTGGGAATACTAACTACGCAGTAGATAAGTGGTATCTTGAGTGAAGGGTGAGACGGTACACAGTACAGGGGAAACCAGCACAACTTGTACAAGGGAAGGTCATGGAAGCTCCATAGACACATCCAAACTCCCTGAGGGAGTGAATTGCTGGGTGGAGGGCTGTGGGGACCATGGTCTCGGGGAGTTTCTAGCTCAATTGGCATAACACAGTTTATAAAGATAAGGTTCTACATTTTACCTTGGTGAGTAGTGTCTGGGGTCTGAAAAGCCTGTAAGCAGCCATCTATGGCTCCACTGGTCTCTTCCCTTTGGGAGCAAGGGAAAATGAAGAGAACAGGATACAAGAAAAGATTAGTCCCAAGGACTAATGGACCACAACTACCAAGGCCTCCACCGGACCGAGTCCAGTACAGCTAGACGGTTGCCGGCTACCACTGACTGCTCTGACCTGGATCACAACACAGGGTTCTGGACAGAGCTTGAGAAGGATGTAGAACAAAATTCTAACTCACAAAAAAAAGACCAGATTTACTGGCCTAAAGGACACTGGAGAAACCCCGAGAGTATGGCCCCCATACCCTTTTAGTTCAGTGGTGAAGTCATCTCTGAGGTTCACCATTCAGCCTGGGAGTGGACAGCCCCATAAAACCAAATGGAACTAATGAGGTACAGCAGTCCAGGGACAAGGGACAGAAAGCAGAAGGGGACAGGGAAGCTGGTGATAGGGAACCCAAGGTTGAGAAAGGATAGTGTTGATGTGTTGTGAGGTTGCTAACCATTTTCATAGGGCAACATGTGTACTAACTGTTAAATGAGAAACTATTTTGTTCTGTAAGCCTTCATCTAAAGTGAGAATAGCAGCACAATTGGAAGAGCATAGTCAATGTCACTGAACTGTGCATGTAGAAATTTTTGAAATGGTGTATCTTTGGCTATGTATATTTTCACTGAAAAAAAAGGTCGAGAAAGGAGAGGGTTGACATGTTGTGGGGTTATTAACCAATGTCATAAAACAATATGTGTACTACTGTGTCATGAGAAACTATTTGTCCTGTAAGCCTTCACCTGAAGTACAATAAAAAGGGGAAAAAAAAAAAAAGATTTCACCAGAAGAGTAAAAAGACGACCTACACACTGGGAAAAAATTTTTGGCTACGACAAATCCAATCAGCGTCTAATCTCTAAAATCTACAAGATACTGCGAAAACCTCAACAACAAAAAGACAAATAACCCAATTAAAAAATGGGCAAAGGATATTAACAGGCACTTCATCAAAGAAGATATTCAGGTGGTTAACAGACACATGAAGAACTGCTCACGATCATTAGCCATTAGAGAAATGCAGACCAAAATTACAATGAGATATCATCTCACCCCAACAAGGTTAGTGTTAACCCAAAAAGCACAAGATGGAGAGACTAGAACACTTATACACTGCTGGTGGGAATGTGAAATGGTAGAACCACTTTGGAAATCTATCTGGCGCTTCCTTAAAAAGCTAGAAATAGAAGTACCATACGACCATACGATCCAGCTATCCTGCTCCTTGGAATATATCCTAGAGAAATAAAAGGCGTCACATGAATAGATATATGCACATCCATGTTCACTGCAGCACTGTTCACAATAGCAAAAAGATGGAAACAACCTAGGTGCCCATCAACGGACAAATGGATAAACAAATTATGGTATATCCACACAATGAAATAACCATGCAATGATAAAAGAACAATGATGAAGCCGTGAACTATAACATGGAGGAAGCTGGAGGTCATTATGCTGAGTGAATTTAGTCAGTCACAGAAGGACAAATATTGTATAAGACCACTATTATAAGAACTCAAGAAAAGGTTTAAACGCGGAAGAAAACATTCTTTAATGGTTACGAGGGTGGGGAGGGAAGGTGAGGATTATTTACTAACTAAATAGTACGTAAGAATTATCTTAGGTGAAGAGGATGACACACACTACAGGGGAAGTCAGCACAACTGGACGAAACCAAAGCTAAGAAGTTTCCTGAATACAATCAAACACTTTGAGGGACAGAGTAGTAGGGATAGGGGTCTGGGGACCATGCTTTCAGGGGACATCTAGGTCAACTGGCACAACAAAGCTTATTAAGAAAATGTTCTGCATCCTACTTTGGTGAATGGCATCTGGGGTCTTAAAAGCTTGCAAGCGGCCATCTAAGATGCATCGATTGGTCCCAACCACCTGGACTAATGGAGAATGAAGAACACCAAAAACACAAGGAAAGTATTAGCCCAAGAGACAGAAAGGGCCACATAAACTAGGGACTTCATAACCCTCAGACCAGAAGAACTAGATGATGCCTGGCTACCACCAATGACCACCCTGACAGGTAACACAACAAAGAGTCCCAGATGGAGCAAGAGAAAAGGTGGGGTGCAGAACTCAGATTCTAGTAAGAATACCAGACTTAATGGTCTGAGACTGGAGGAACCCCAGAAAGCATGGCTCCTGGATTCTCTATCAGCCCAGAACTAAAACAATTTCGGAGGTCAACTCTTCAGACAGGGATTGGACCGGTCTGTGGGACATAAAGTGTTACTTGTGAGGAGTGTGCCTCTTAGCTCAAACAGATACAAGAGACTAAATGGGCAGCTTCTGTCCAGAAGTGAGATGGGAAGGCAGAGAGGGTTAGGAGCTGGTTGAATGGAAATGGGGAATCAGGGGTGGAAAGGAGGAGTGTGCTGTCACAGTATGGGGAGAGCAATTAGAGTCACATAACAATGTATGTATAAATTTTTGTACGGGAAAAAATAAAAACAAACCCCAACCCCTCTGAAATGTATTATCAGATTTTATTACCCTTATCCTCCTTGTTGACACTATTCATCTCCAGTCACCTGCCCTCACTTATTGATGAATCTGGCACTTAGTTCACTATTTCCTACTTTCCACTACTACTCTTATTATTCATGGGGACTTCCACACCCCATAGGTAATCCACCAATTCCATAGCCTCTTGATTCTTTGACTATCCTAGCTCTTAAGCATCTATTCCTCTACCAAACCTCAGCATCATTTCTATGGTCACACACTGGATATTGTCATCAGTAATAACTATACTGCCTTTGAAATCTCAAACTTCCTTTCCTCTGACCCTTATCTTCCATCTTATTCACTCTAGAATCCTCACTTCAGTAACTCTCTGACTTCATTTAGACCTCTAATCAATGACCCTACCAATTTTTCACTATCAATGGCCCAGAGGTCCTCCTTCCCTAGCCTAGATTCTATTTCTTATCTTTATACCAGGACTCTGCTGATACAGTAGTTAAGAGCTCAGCTGCTAACCAAAAGGTTGGTAGTTCGAATCCAGCAGGCACTCCTTGGAAACCCTATGCAGCAGTTCTACTCTGTCCTATAGGGTTGCTATGAGTTGGAATCAACTCAATGGCAATGGGTTTTTTTCAAATCTGTATACAGTACCACCCCTATACTGTACCACCCCTAATTTCCTTACCCTTTCTTCTTTCCTTGTATCATCTAACAACACACTAACCCAAATTATCTGCTTACTGTAGGACTATCCACCACAGCAGAATGGGGACCAAAAAAAAAAAAAAATCACATAACCATGCTGACCAGACCCACTTCAAATTTATAATCATACATATGAGCAGAGCACACAACAGTGCCAAATAATCCTATTCTCTTCTCTAGTAAATCCACCCTCTTCAAGTCCTCATACATACATCTCAACATCCCCCCATCACTTAGATGATGACTGCTACTTTGACTGAAAAAAAAAAGCAGATGAAAATCATCTCCTATTTTTAGTTCAAGTAATTCCACCAACCTACCCATATCTCTATCCTTAATAGTACCTATCTTAAAAAAACAACATTAGCCCATATATTCTTCTCTTTGCTGCTGAATACCAGGTATATTTATATATTGAAAATTAAATATTTATTATATTTTAATAATGGGATTATTGAGAATTGCCAACAAAATACAGCATTTACATTTTAAAAAATTCAAATAACTTTTATCAATAAAAGATAGTAAAAAAAAAATTATCCAAAATAACTATTCAGCCATTAATGATTTAACTATTTCTTTTAAAATGGAAATGAAGTAAAAAATTATACTAGTAATGTATTGAATTATTTAATATTATCAGTCATAAATGTTTACTTAATTCTAAGTAGAAACTATTAGTATATCCCATCAGCAAAGACATTAATATATTCTAGGATAAAATGATGACCAATATTCTCAAAAGTAATGAAATCAATCAGCAAAAATGAGAAAAGTGACGTCATAATCCATTTTTCCTACTTTAACCTACTGAATAAATAGCTCCTGGGTACAGCAAGCAGTTAAGTGCTAGGTTGCTAACTGAAAGATTGGAGGTTTGAGTCCACCCAGAAGTGCCTCAGAAGAAAGGCCTGCCAAACTATTCTGAAAAATTAGCCATTGAGAGCCCTATGGAGCACAGACCTACTCTGACACACATGGGGCTAGTTCGAAGGCAGCTAACAACAACACAGAAACACTAAATTAAACTATCGGTCACTTTGTTAATATATTTCACGTTAAAGATAACCATTACTTCTATTAATCTTTACTTTTACCTCATTCACTAAATGGTTTTTTTCTTTTATAGAAGACCACACATGTCCTGCATGAAAGCATCTGTCATTGTTTGCCACATGGAATTTTAATGTGCAAGAGTTCTGAGAGTTACTAAAAAGTAAGTATTATGATACAATGTTAGAATACTGCTTCATTTCTATAATTGTAGAAAACAATTCCAGAAATTGAAAATTTACATTTTATATCCAAAATCAAGGCTTTACATGTGCATCTAAAAATGTTTCTCCATTAATTTTATCAAGAACAAAGCAACTTAAATAAAATTTTTTAATAAAGCTAAAATAGTACACAATTGTATTTACAAAATCTGATGGTCATATTGTAAAGTATTGCCCACTTTTCATATTAACTCATACTTACCCATAAAACTACATTTAGACAAAAAAGCAAAAGATATTACATCTGGTAAATAACACATTTGGGGCAAAAATTTGCAAATGCTATTAGAATGCAAAATGAAGGAGGGGTACATCTATGACAAAAATAATCCTGAAGCAGATATACTTTTTTAAATGTTTTAATTCCTTAATAAAGTTCTAAATTAAAAAAAGTAAACTAGTATAATTGGTTATTCAAAGGATATCTAGAACTATTTTTTTTAAGTCTCTTACTTTTGAAAGGGATTTAAAAAAAAATAATTCTTATGCTGTCAATTCAAGTGAACATCATTAAAACACTTATAAATATTACTTGTTTCTCTAATATGCTTTGGTTAGTTTCAATAGAATAAGGGAGCCAAGTAATCAGTAGGGTCTAAAAAATCAGGGAGCACTACCTAAATTCTTGCACAAATTTTAAATATAAAATTGTACTGTCAAGACCACCACAGGATCTTTCACAAAGAAAAATATTTATGTAAGGATGTGAATAATTTCCAAAAATAACAAGAGCTAGTACACAGGATAAGGGCAGTAAAAAAGAAGAGAGGATAGTGAGGTGATGAGAGAGAGAGAGAAGGAGCCTGGGAAGGAGGAAGAAAGAGTGAAAGGAGAGGACAGAGAATATGCTTTAAACAAATCCAGTAAGCAAAAATTTAGATTGGACAAATTAAGAAGTAGTGATACATTCTACAAAAAGATCTGTTGATAGGATGCAATTAAATGAAAAGTCTCATTACATCTAACACACAGTGTTATTTATTTATAAAAAATATACTTTCGTATCTATTTTTCAGGAATAAATCTGCATGGTAAAGTTAAGTACAGTTTTACAAAACTTTTGAGTTCACTAAATTATACCAATGTTTTTACTTATAACATCAATAAAATTTACTTTTATACCACTGGCAATTGTATCCAAGGGTCAACAATTCACCTCCGTGAAACTCAGCATTAGGATTCTCTAAGAACACCACCACATTTTTAAAGAGCCTATTTAAGGCAATAAATGGGAGTATGTAAAAGAACTGCAGCAGTTATGCACAAGTGCTCTTCTACATAATCCACTAGCAGCGGTGATAGTGAGGAGCTTGCTTCTCTCCAAAATTTTATTAAAAATGCCCTAACATTGTAATAGTCATGGCTAAGGAAAACGTTGGGTTTGAAGTCTTAAAGATATAACTCTCATGCTCCATATAAGAGGACTTCTGTCCAAGCTGTAGAAAGCTGACAAGCACAGTGACTTATTTCACACACTGTAGTTCTCAATCCTCCCACCAGTCACATTAAAGAGAACTCCCAAAATAATACCACTCATTGCACTGTGATTCTCAACCCACCACGAACGAGCTGACTAAAAGCATAGTCCCTTTGGGTATGAGAGAATACTATCCTCTGAGTTACACCAAGTAAATAACAACTCAGGACACAATCTACCCCCTTCAAAATGCTTTTAGAATATATATGTAAAGCCTACTATCACCTACAAATGCACAAAATCTGGAACTATTCCAGGCAAATCAGGCAAATATAAAGCATTACAATTTAAAAGTCAACTAATTCAATAAAAAAGTAACAATTTTCAAAAGCCAGATGAAATTTGCAGTTAAATTACTCACATAATAATAGTTTAAAAAACTTACATAAAGCTGCTTAATGAAAGCAGGTGACAGATATGACATGCACTGTATACTAAACATTAAATGAAATCACCTTAAGAGCTCAGTAAAAAATTAGTAGAAGGTTAATTTGAAAATTATATATACTTTCTTAAAGAAAATTTTATACATTTTCAAACACACTAAATTTCAAGGTTCAAAAATACCCTAAAATGTTTTTAAAAGATAAAAGTAGCAATTGTTTTTAAAATTCAACACAAGTAAACAATATTGAGATAAAAATAGTGTCTTGTGTAGGAATTTTCTTTAAAAAAGGCACTAAGAATGGATAAAGGACATTTGGGACATTTAATTTCAACATAAAAAAATTACTGCAAGATGCTTTTAACCCATCTGTTAAGAAATGATTCTATATTATTATGTATTATTTTTTCTGTATTATACCTAAACACTCAGTATTAGGTGTTTTAGACTATAAATGTACTAACTTGCTTTTAAATCCAAAAAAAGCCAACAGAGGAAGACAGAAACCTAATTTTTGTTTAACATTTAAAAATATTTTCTGCATAGTTTCCCCAAACATTCATTAGCATTCTAATTGTGACCAGCATTGTAACTTTTTCTTCTTTTATTGTGCTTTAGGTGAAAGTTTACAGCTCAAGTTAATTTTTCATACAAAAATTTATACACATATTGTTAGTTGCAACCCCTATAATGTGACAGCACACTCCCCCTTTCCACCTCGGGTTTCCTGTGTCCATCCAACCAGCTCCTGTCCCTTCCTGTCCTCTCATCCTACCTCCGGGCAGGAGTCGCCCATTTGGTCTTGTGTATCTGCTTAAGCTAAGAAGCACACTCTTCATGAGCATTATTTTGTTTTATAGCCCAATCTGACCTTTGTCTGAAGTGTGGGCTTCTGGAATGGTTTTAGTTCCGGGTTAACAGAGTGTCACTGGGCCATGGCTTTGGGGGTTCCACCAGTCTCAGTCAGACCGTTAAGTCTGGTCTTTTCACATGAATTTGAGTTCTGCTTCACACTTTTCTCCCACTTTGTCTGGGACTTTCTGTTCTGTTCCCCGTCAGGGTGGTCCATTGGTGGTAGCTGGGCACCATCTAGATCTTCTGGTCTCAGGCTGATGGAGTCTCTGGTTGATGTGGCCCTTTCTGTCTCTTGGGCTAATATTTTCCTTGTTTCTTTGGTGTTCTTCATTCTCCTTTGCTCCAAGTGGATTGGGATCAATTGATGCATCTTAGATGGCCGCTTGCAAGCTTTTAAGACCCCAGACACTACTGACCAAAATGGGATGCAGAACATTTTCTTAATAAACTTTGTTATGCCAGTTGACCTAGATGTCTCTTGACAGCATCGTCCCCAGATGCCTGCCCCTGCTACTCTGTCCCTCAAACTGTTTGGTTGTATTCAGAAAACTTCTTAGCTTTTGGTTTAGTCCAGTTGCACTGACTTCCCCTATAATGTATGTTGTCCTTCCCTTCACCTAAGATAATTCTTGTCTACTATCTAGTTAGTGAATAACCCTCACCCTCCCTCCCCACCCTCATAACCATCAAATAATGTTTTCTTCTATGTTTAAACCTTTTCTTGAGTTGTTATAATAGTGGTCTCATATAATACTTGTCCTTTTGCGATTGACTAATTTCACTCAGCATAATGCTTTCCAGATTCCTCCATTTATGTTTCGAGGATTCATCGTTATTCTTTATTGTTGCATAGTATTCCATTGTGTGGATATACCATAATTTGCTTATCCATTCATCCATTGATGGGCACCTAGGTTGTTTCCATCTTTTTGCTATTATGAACACTGCTACAGTGAACATGGGTGTGCATATATCCGTTCATGTGACGGCTCTTATTTCTCTAGGATATATCCCAAGGAGTGGGATTGCTGGAAGGTATGGTACTTCTATTTCTAGCTTTTTAAGGAAATGCCAAATCGATTTCCAAAGTGTTTGTACCATTTTACATTCCCATCAACAGTGTATAAGTGTTCCAGTCTCTACATAACCTAACATTTATTATTTTGTGTTTTTTGGATTGATGCTAGCCTTGTTGGGGTGAGATGGTATCTCATTGTAGTTTTGATTTGCATTTCTCTAAAGGCTAATGATCATATTTCCTCATGTATCTGTTAGCTGCCTGAATGTTTTCTTTGGCCAAGTGCTTGTTCACATCCTTTGCCCATTTTTTAATTGGGTTCTTTGTCTTTTTTTTGTTGTTGTTGAGGTTTTGCAGTATCTTGAAGATTTTAGAGATTAGACCCTGATCGGATTTGTTGTAACCAAATTATTTTTCCCAGTCTGTAGGTTGTTTTTTTACTCTTTTGGTGAAGTCTTTTGATGAGCACAGTTGTTTGATTTTTAGGAACTCCCAGTTACCTAGTTTCTCTTCTAGTGTTTCTGCATTGTTAGCAATGTTTTATATTCTGTTTATGCCATGTATTAGGGCTCCTAGTGTTGTCCCTATTTTTTCTTCCATGGTCTTTATCGTTTTCGATTTTATATTTAGGTCTTTCATCCATTTTGAGTTAGTTTTTGTGCAGGTGTGAGGTATGGGTCTTGTTTGAATTTTTTGCAGATGGATATCCAGTTATGCCAGCACCATTTGTTAAAGAGACTGTCTTTTCCCCAGTTAATGGACTTTGGGCCTTTGTCAAATATCAGCTGCTCACAGATGGATGAATTTATGTCTGGATTCTCAATTCTGTTCCATTGGTCTATGTATCTGTTGTTATACCAGTACCAGGCTGTTTTGACTACCGTGGCGGTATGATAGGTTCTAAAATCAGGTAGTGTGAGGCCTCCCACTTTGTTCTTCTTCTTCAGTAATGCTTTACTTATCCAGGGCCTCTTCCCTTTGCATATGAGTAACCAGAATTATAATTTTTAATAAAGGTCTAATATAGGTCAACAATAAATAAATAGGAAAACTGAGAAATAACGACTGGTGTCGGCTTATGTAACACACACACAACACCAAACCAGCTGCCACTGACTTGATTCCAACTGATAGCGACCCTATAGGACAGAGAAGAACTGCCCCATAGGGTTTCCAAGGAGCACCTGGTGGATTCAAACTGCCAACCTTTTGGTTAGCAGCTGTAGCCCTTAACCACTATGCCACCAGGGTTTCCTTATGTAACAGACACGCATAAAATATACATTAAACTTACTCTTAAATTGCATGTTTTGACTTTTACAACTTAGGGCTGGATGCTGGAAACTCTAGAAGTCATAAAAACGAAATACAGAGATCTCTTCTAGCCAAAATGTGTATGCAATTACAGTAGACTGAAATTAAATATAAATGTACACTACATACGTCTCCTATACAAACTCTCAGTGAATATTTGCCCAAGTGGGAGAGAATTTGTTCGCTCAAATTGAAAGCTTTTGCCAATTAAAAACATGTAAACGCCCTAGTTACAGAAATATGTTCTCAAAATTACAGGTGTATTATAGTCTACTTTGGTTATTTACATATGAAAACATCAACTAAACTGGTTTATCACTGAGTCATTAAACTTTTTCAATGAATATTGAAAAATAAAAACTTATACAGAGGGACTGAAAATGAAAATGTGGGTTATTTCAAAATTACATTCACTAATTAGTTGTTGTTGTTCGGTGCTGTCCAGTTGGTTCCAACTCACAGTGACCTTATAGGACAGAGTAGAACTGTCCCACACGGTTTCCAAAGAGCATCTGGTAGATTCAAACTGCCAACCTTTTGGTTAGCAGCCGTAGCTCTTAACCACTGTGCCACCAGGGCTCCAGCTGCATTCAAGTTTAGTCCCTAAAGAATATTTAATTTCATTATTCTGTTTTACTATTTTATTGAAATGAACAAGTTCAATCTAAATTACTTGATTATCATTATTTTCTTTTGTTACTTATTTCAAATCATAAAGTTCATGAACAAGATTGCAAAGTTGTGTAAGTATCCTCTATTACAGGTCTACACTTAATTACCAATAAACATTAATGGAAACAATTCTACAAAACATTGTTCTAGGCACAATTTCCTTCTGTTTTATAAACAATAACTTCTAACCCAGCTCAACTACTGATCACATTTTAAATTAGGGATTTGAAAAAAAATGTATTAGAGGCACATTTTCAAAAGCAAATACAGTATGAAATCTTGCTTTTCACTGAGCCAGTGAATTTTTGTTTTGTTTTGTTTTTATGGCTATTTGGTTTACTTCATTCTTCTGGGCAAGATTAGTATACAACTCTCATTCTTCTTATAAACAATCAAAAACCCATGAGTCAAACTGTATGAAAATCTAATGCGATATTTTCAGCTGAAGACAAGTAAACTAGCACCATAGGAACAATTGTTCTAAATTTTAATACTGTTCATTAACAGTTCCATTTTCCTGAGTTTGCGTTTGTTCTTTGGCATGGGTTTAGGATATAATCCATTTTTCAGAAGATGTTCCTTGCTGAGGCGAATTTTAGCACCATGCTGAAGCTGGAAAGAGCACAAAGCTTGAAGAGGTCGAAGCAAAGTCTGGTAACGAAAAAAAAAAGATACTAAGAAAGTATCCGTGACAAGCAGTCGTGATATTCTACCCAGATTTTTGTTTTTCAGAAGCAGGGATTACTATGTTTCTTTTTCACTATTATTTGCATTTAACTGTGAAAATCAATAGACATTCTGATAAATATATAATTATTTCTAAATAAATATTACTTTTAAATTCATACTTTGCACACCACTAAGGAATTATAGTAAAAAGACACAAATACTCTTTTTCCAAGTCTACACTTAGTTTTATACATTAATTTATTCAAAGCACCATGAAAAAACGGTTGCCACTTACAATAATTTAATCTCTGTTACAAACAGGCTAAAAGAAACTTTCAGGTACAAAGACAAGCACATCAAATTAATTCAGCTTTAATCACAGATTGATGCAAGCTTACTGACGCCTAATAACAGATAACAGCAGCAGTGGATAAGCGGTTTACTAATTCTCCCAACACTAGTCCATGGACCACATATAGGTTAGATATTCAGATTTTCATGCATTTGAAATAATTTAGATGGTATATGTATCTGTCTAAAATCAAATACCTATAGATCCAGGCATGTAACATAAACATGTGAATTCGGTGGGCCTATAAGACAACAGGGAATGGTAGAGGTTGTAAAAGAACTAGAGTATATGTCCTACCTAAAGTTACTCAAATTCAAAAATTAAGAAAAAAAAAAACAAAACACTATCCTAGTGTTTTAACCACATTTTGGGTTAAATTCTGTCTTTGGCCTGAGACTCCTGATAAACCATTTAAAAAATAATGCCCCCCTTAATTCATTACATAGAGCAAACATAACCCTGATACCCAAATCAGACAGACACAACAAGAAAAGAAAACTACAGGACAATATCTCTTATGAATACAGATGCAAAAATTCTCACAAAAAAAACAAAAACTAGTGAACACAATCCAACAGCATATTAAAAGAATCATACACCATGACCAAGTGGGATATATTCCAGGAATGCAGGATGTTTCAAAATTTGAAAATCAATTAATGTAATACACCATAACAATAGAACAAAGGAAAAGAACCACATGATCATCTCTGTGGATGCAGAAAAAGCACCAACACCCTTTCTTGATGAAAAACCTAAAGAAGATTGGAACAGAAGGGAAACTCCTCAATACGCTTCAGGGTATATATGAAATGTCAACTGCGAACATTATACTTAATGAAACAAAATAGGAGAACTCACACTTCCTGATTTTAAAAAATACTACACAGCAACACTAATCAAAACAGCCTGGTACTGGTATAACAATAGACACACAGACCAATGGAATAGAATTGAGAGTCCAGAAATAAACCCATACATCTACGGTCAACTGATTTTTGACAAAGGTGCTAAGTCCATTTGATGGGGAAAGAAGAGTCTCTTCAACAAATGGAGACGGGAAAATTAGATTTCCACATGCAGAAAAATGAAACAGGATCATGCCTCACACCATGCACAAAAACAAGTTCAAAATGGATTAAGGACCTAAAACTAAAACCATAAAATTCTTTGAAGAACAAGCAGGGGCAACGATGTTAGGCCTAGCTTTCAACAATGGATTATCTAATATAATAACAAAAGAACAAACAGGAAAAGACAAAATAAATAAACGGGATCTAATAAAAACCAAAAACTTTTGTTCATTGAAGGATTTTACCAAAAAAGTGAAGAAAAAGCTACCGACTAGGATAATATCTTCAGAAACCATCTATTGGACAAGAATCTAATAACCAGAATACATATAAAACTTCAACAACTTAACAAAAACACAAATAACCCAATCATAAAATGGGCAAAGGACCTGAATAGACATTTCACCAAACAGGACATTCAAACAGACACCAAACACATGAAAAGATGCTCAGAGTCATTCGCCATCAGAGAGATTCAAATCAGAACCACAATGAGATACCATTTTACTCCCACTAGAATGGCTAAGATAAAAAATAAATAAATAAAATAACAAATGTTGGTGAGGATGTGGGGAAATCGTAACACTTACCCATTGCTGGTAGGAACGTAAAATGTTATAGCCATTGTGGAAAACAGTGTGGTGGTTCCTCAAAAACTAAAACTAGAACTCCCATATGACCTAGCAATTTCACTACTAGATATATACCCAAAAGACTTGAAAGCAGAGACTCAAAAGAGACTTACACACCAATGTTCACTGCAGCACTATTCATAATAGCCAAAAGGTAGAAACAACCTAAATACCCATCAACAGATGAAGGAATTAACAAAATGTGGTATATACATACAATGGAATACTATTCAATCAGTAGGCAAAACAAAGTCTTGATACATGGCTACAATATGGATGGAGCTTGAAGACATTATGCTGAGTGAAATAAGCCAATCACAAAAGGACAAACATTGTATGACTTCACTTACACAAAAAGACAAGAAAAGGCAAATGTATAGAAACCAAAGTTTATTAGTGGTTACTGGGGTGGAGGGTGGGAGGAAAGGGGGATTAACAGTGGCCAAAAAATGGCATTGATTAAGGGTAGAGTTGCATAGCTGATTATTGTAATCGGTTAATAAGTTGCACACCTGTAAAAAGTTAAATTGGTAAAAGTTATGTATTTACAATGACCAAAAAGAGTAGCTGCTGAGGCTGCTTACGTACAACCAAACGCCTCATGGGATTTGGTTTCTTGGTTCGGAGGTTTAGGGTCATTGTTTCATGGGACATCTCAGTTAATTGGCCTAATAATGTGTTTAGTGCTTCTGTTCTACCTCATAGTTTGTTGCCCACTTTCTGGGGTCTTAAAAGGTTGCAAGTGGCCATCCAAGGCACAACAATTGGTCTCTGTCTACCTGGAGCAATAGATGAAGAAGGAGAGTCAGGAATAGGAGGAGGATATGGAACGTATGGCTAATTGCCTCCATGAACAACTGCCTCCTTTACTATGAGACCAGAAGAACTGGAAAGTGCCCGGCTAGGATTACTGAACATTTTGATCAAAGATTCTACAGAAGAATTCTGATCAGAAGGGAGAAAATGCAGAATAGAATTTCAAATTCTTATGCACTTTAGACTTTCTGAAATCATAGAAGGTGGATGAAACCCTGAAACTATTGCCCTGAGATAATCTTTAAACCTTAAACCAAAAATATCCACTTAAGTCATCTTAAGACCAAATGACAGTTTAGCTTAACTACTTAAAAAGGCCTGTCTTGAGACTTATGCTCTTTTAAGAACTACCTATATGGGATCAAACTGACAACAGCAGCTCAAAAGATTAGATAGGAATTTTATGGGGCAGTGAGTTTATCTTAATGAGGGAGAGACAACTCAGGAAAACGAGGGTGAGAATGGTTGCACAACTCGAAGAATGTAATCAATGTCACTAAACTGTACCTGTACAAACTTGAATTCATGTATGTTTTTGCTGTGTATATTCTCAACAACAACAAATAAATTTAGAAAAAAAATAATGGCAAAAACTTGATTGAGCAGACATCAAACCTTAAAGGAACACACAAGGAACAAAGAAAAAAAATTTAACTAAAAATGTTTCACAGTATCTATATGAAAAACTTATTCCTCCACATATACAAGTGGTATAAAAAAATTTAATAACATTAATTTACAATGAACTCTTATAAACTATGGCAGTAACTGGTAGTTGCTTCTCCATATCCATTCTTTTCTTCCTTATTAAAGGAACCCAAACTTTTTCAAGGTAGCAATGTGTCCAGATAATACTGCTACACTGGGTATATGACATAGTTCTCTATCCAAAAAGATATTAGGAGAAGTCCTTGGGTGGGACTCCCAGAGATACTATTTCTGGCAGGAACATGATGTTAAATCTGTGGCAACTATCATGTGACTACTAGGCCATTAGAATGGGGATTAAAGCCAAATACATAAAATGACTGAGAGAAACACAAAAGTCTGGGTCTCAGATGTTCATGGCGAGCTGCCTTATCGGCCCCAGACTGCCCACCTCAGCATTTCTTATTTATAGGAGAAAAACAAACAAACAAAACACATTTGGATTAGCCACTTAGTAAGAGTTCTATTACATGCAGCCAAACATAATTACTAACTGATAAACACTAACAAAAAAAAAGACAAACATACTGGAAAAGATCTGCACCACATCATTATAGAAAATCACTAGGTATGTTCTCATATTTTTTTAATGCATTAAAACAGGAGAGGGAATGAGGAAATAACTATATACTATTTGGGAGACTCAACACAGTGGTTCTAGAATGGATCTGAAACATCATTCCTGGGAACATTCTGGCCTGTATATAGACTGAGACAGTTGAAATTTTCATTAATATTTCAATCTATAGGCAAAGAGCAAAGGGACAAGAAAGGGCCAAAGGATAAACTCTTGAGTGCCTATGTTCCAGGCAATTAACAAAAATTATCTCATCAAGATTTTTAGGAGTTTTAATGTTAAGTAGCATATAAAACAAAGAATTGGGTTTCTCACAGTTAAAATAACAAAATTTTCTTCGATTTCTGAGTTAAAGGGTTAATTTATTCTTTGTGTCCATTTCTGCTTCTGAGAAAGTGACTCATGACTGTTAATAGGTAAACCAAGGAGGGGGCAGCTTGCCCTTGGGAAGAACACTCTGTATGTTTTAAACAGACTAACTGAAGACCTCCTACAGGAAAGATCCATCCTGTATTATCTTGCTAATCATTCATTCTCTAATGAAAACTAGTCACATGTAAATTTTTCTATATTTTCTGTTTCTTCAAGACAAACTTTGTGTGCTTCTTATGGATATATGTTTCTGTGTAGATATGTTTCTAATTTAGATGATTCCTTTCCCTTTCCAACTGATAGTGAATTTGTGTGGGCAATCTCTTGTTTAGATTCCTGAGGAATGTACAGACAATACACTTCGGAAACTTTAGGATTACTTTTAAGTATTCATAGTAACAATGCTAGTAAATATTGAAAAGGTAATGTTAAAATTGTAAAATGAAAGTCAGAAGAAAACTCACTGGTCCAACACGCAGGGTAAGGTTGGTAGCTTTAATTCCTACATATGGTATATCTGAGTTGGAGAAATCTTTAAGAAAATTTGTCAGTCACTATGGGACAAATAACAGATGAGACAGACGCACAACAGTGATCTCTGATCTCATAAGGCAAGGTGACATGAGATAACAAAATAACCTTAGATCTTTTTTATTAGTCCAAGAAAGTGTAGTCTGTGCTGTAGACAAGATATACATAGAATTAGACAGCAAGGTACTTGATTACACATTGTCATACCCTTACAAACACCAGATCTATTTGGTTAGTTACCATCAGGAATAAGTACATGAGCTAGATCACTACTGGAAGGGATAGTAATATTCTTAATCTACATCCTGATAGTATTAGGCATAATAAAATTTATCCTCTATTGTCTTACACACCTAAAAGGCAAAAGAAGGCCTCAGGCTAAAATGTTGATGTACATTGAGTCTGCCCATTCCGACAATGCCATTGATGAGAACATTGCTCTTACTTAATAACCTGGTGAAGAATCAGATGGTACCCAGTGGAAAATCAGCACTGTGAGTTTAAAGAGCCTGCAATGGCCACCATCTAGGAGCTCAACTAAGTCCAGGTATTGATCATCAATGTGTTATCTCCAATCTCCAATCAAAAGGAGGGACTGATTTAGGAAATAATACTGGAGTTATTATTCCCTCTCCTTAAGCATACAGGATGTGACCCAGCAGAAGCTGAGCCCTCAGAGGCTCACAAAGACACATGATCTGGGCCCTGAGATAAGACAACAGATGGGACAATCTCAGAAATTATCTTAAGGAAGTTTTCACAAAAGGGCAATAAAACCTAACCCAAAGGATTTCTCATCTTTTGTCTTCTTCTATTAACATATAGTGAACAGGAATTTGTTGGACCAATGAAGACCCTCCTGACTTTTGTAACTGAAACCCGTACCAATGATGGTTAAGAAAGATGATTCAAAATGTAAGATTACAATTTCTAGCCAATCAGTGAAAAAGTGGCGTGATTCTAACCATTTTGTGATGTTGATATATACTGATGATTCTGTAACCTTCCTTGGACTCAGGCAGACATGGCTCTGGCAGCATGTTTGTTCACTTCCCACTTTTGTCCTTTTGAATATATGCCAAATAAAACTTTCTTTTTACTTTAAAAAAAAAAAAATCATCTCATCAATTCTCATAACAATCCTATGAGACAGGTATTTTTTTGTATATTACAGATAAGAAAATAAGCACAAAGAGATTATGTAAATTGCTCGCTTGGAAAAAGTGATGATAGTATATAATGAAGCTATAATTCAAACTTACTTCAAAGCCTCTATCATTCTACTTCCAGATAGCTATGGCTTCATATTATGCCACTTCCGGGTTGGCACAACTTCAGCTCTAGAACACAGGATGAGGATGAATTCACAAACTAATAAGGTCAAGCTTTTTATTTTGAGGAACCTGAACTCTGAAGAACGAAGCCAGCTGGAAAACTACCTACTCTCCTCCATCATCTTCAGGTTTTATTAGAATGCCCCTAACAAGAGGTTATTGGGGAAAAACATACATCATAGTGTTCCTTCCCTGGAAGGGGAGAAAACACCTATATTCACAACAGACAGAAATTGTGCTTCACAGAGAAATGTGCTAATATTTAATTTTAACTAGACTGTAACAGGCTGGAATTAGGGTTCCCACACTGAGAAGGCAACCTTTAGTATAAATTGGCTGAGGGCCAGTTTTTGCCATCTGTAATAATAAGCACTTGGGATGTTTCATTATGCATTTTTACTGTTCATGTTCCCACCCACAATCTTATTAGCACCTCCCAAATCACATCCTTTTTATACTCCTGGCCACTGTAGAACAACTACTCCTGGCAACCAAAGCAAAAGCAATAAGAGCACTGGGATCTAGTTATTATTTGGTGATTGTATGTTCAATGTGATCCACAAACAACAGTGATAAAAGCTGAATAGATAATAGATCCCGGGACCATTCTATATTTTAAATTTTGCCTGTTGTTAGATGTTTTATACTCAGAATATAAGACTTTTTGCTAGTCTCACAGAAATCACAAAAAAGATGTCTTTTTTGGGTTCATTTTTTTAAAGATATCATATCATACAACACATCCAATCTAGAAAGAAGCAATGTCAGTTTTTAGTTTATGTAACCAATGAACATTTTAGCTGTATCAAATACTGAAAAATCAGATAAAAAATGAAATAAAAACATGTTGATGGAGATGAAACCCAAAAACAATATTAAGAGAGCTGTTCTAAATTTATAATGTTAGAGTATGTTTTCTGAAAAACTTTCTTCTCAGTCGACTTTGAAAGAAGTCATCCTAGATACTTATAATATCTACAATATTTGTAAAATAGAACCGTAGCTAATACGTTTTGTCAAATAAAAACAGAGCTGGACTTAGATGAGGAGAAACTTTATTCAAAAAGACTATTGCAACTGGGCGAACACTCTAATCTTAGAAAGTCACAAGCATCTCAAAGTCAAACAGAAAAAAGCTTTCTTTTGTAGAGAGAGATAAAGCTTGGCAGAAACTTTTAAGGGGAAGTTGGACAAGCAAGAGGGATCATGACAATGATTTGACAGGAAATATGTCTCACTGTGGTCTGCCTATTCTAGGGACAAGCTGACACAGGGGCATGTTGAGGTGGAGAGGAGGGAAGCCTGACTAAAGTTTTATCAAGACAAAGCCAAAACCAAAAAACCTGTTGCCGTCGAGTCAATTCCAACTCATAGCGACCATAGAGGACAGAGTAGAACTGGCCCGTAGGGTTTCCAAGGAGTGCCTGGTGGATTCAAACTGCTGACTTTTTTGGTTAGCAGCCAAACTCATAACTACTGCACCACCAGGGTTTCCAAGACAAAGCAGAGGGTAAGAAATGGGCAATTGTGAACACGTGGTCAGTTCCCTGCCATGATAGTACATTAATTAGTACCAGAAAAACATACCTGGTTAAGAGCTACGACTGCTAACCAAAAGGTCAGCAGTTTGAATCCACCAGGCACTCCTTAGAAACCCTATGGGGCAGTTCTTCTCTGTCCTATAGGGTCGCTATGAGTCGGAATCGACTCGACAGCAACGAGTTTCTTTTTTGTGGGGGGTGGGGGTCAGTTTATAGCAAAAAGGTGGAAATAACCCAAGTGCCTATCAAGAGATGAATGGATAAACAAAATGGGGAATATATATACAATGGAATACTACTCGGCCTTAAAGAAAAATGAAGTCCCGATACATGCCACAACATGGATGAGCCTTGTAGAAATTATGTTGAGCGAAATACGTCAATCACAAAAGGACAAATATTGTATGGTCTCATGTATATGAAATGATAAGATAGGTAATTATATATAGACCAGTCGGGGGGCAGGAAATCACTCACTGGGAATTGTGAATTTCTGTCTATAGGGATGGGAAAATTGGCATCAACTAAGGATAATGGGGAGCCCTGGTGATGCAGTGATTAAGTGTTCAGCTGCTAAGGAAAAGGTTGGTGGTTCAAATCCACAGGAGAAAGATCTGGCAGTCTGCTTCCATAAAGATTACAGCCTTGGAAACCCTATGGGGCAACTCTACTCTGTCTTGTGGGGTTGCTATAAGTTAGAATCAACTCGACAGCAATGGGAATGGGAAGAGTAATGGTTACACAACCGGACTAATTACCATTAAGCTGTATTGTATACTAGGGAGAAAAAAAGGTTGAAATGGTAAATAAGTTCTTTTATACAATTTTACAACTACAACAGTGGTCCCAAAAAAAGCTGTACCTCTTGATACTACTTAGGTACAACTAATAGTTCACTGATTAGTTTTCTTAGTTCGAAGGTTTAGGGTTGTGGTTTCACGGGTCTATCCAGTCAATTGGCCTAAGGTTGTTTTTAGAGTTTCTGTTCTATCTCCTAGTTTGATGAGTAGTGCTTGGGGTCTTAAAACCTTGTGAGAGGCCACCCAAGATACAACAATTGTATCTCTCTATTCATCTGGAACAGCAATGGAAGAAGGAGACCCAGGAATCAGAGAAGGAAATGGACTGCAGGTTTAATTGCCTCCATAAACTACTACCTCCATTACCATGAGATCAGAAGAAATGGATGGTGTCCAGCCACCAATACTAAACATTTTGATCAAGGACACAACAGATGAATCCTGATCAAAGGGAGATAAAGCATGGAACAGAACTTCAAACTCATATGGAAATCAGACTTACTGGATACATTGAGAGTGGGGGAACCCCCAAATCTAATGCCCAGAAATAATCTTTAAACTTTAAACCAAAACTATCCCATGAAGTCACTGTTAAACTAACTAAACAAAGTTTAGCCCAATTAATGAGAAATGTTTGCCTTGAACATAGTGCTCTTATGAAGAATTATCTATATGAGCTTAATCTGACAACAACCCAAGCCCAAACCCACTGCCGTCAAGTCGATTTCAACTCACAGTGACCCTACAGGGCAGAGTAGAACTGCCTGATAGGGTTTCCAAAGGTATAATCTTTACGAAAGCAGGCTCCCACATTTTTCTCCTGTGTAGGAGCTGGGTGGTTTGAAGCACTGACCCTTTGGTTACCAGCCAAGCACTTAAACACTGCACCTCCAGGGCTCCTTAATCTGACAACAGTTACTTTATCTTTACGTAAATAATGCATGTGTTATGTTTCTTTGCCAATCTTGCTGCTCTCCCTCTGTAAGAGATTTTCTTAAGTACACTATGCTGATTTTTTAATATATGTAAATGAAATATCTCATGCGGGGGCACGGTTGGCAAAAAATGTATAACATGCGCATTATTTATGTAAAATACGGTAATCTAAAGCACAGATAAGAACTTTATGTGGCAGAGAACCTAAATTGATGATGATGAAATAATATGGGTAGAGACAGCAAGAATGGTGACACAACGTGATGTATGTAACCAATTTTATTGAACTGTTCATGTAGAAATTGTGAATGGATGTATGTTTGGTTTTGCATATTGCCACCAAAAATAAATAAAATATTAAAATAAACAAACAAAAAGAATAATATACCTTATAAAACTGGGGATGGGGGAGCAGTGGCAGCATAAGTAGTACTAGTAGTACTAGTATAAGTAGTAGTAGCCATAGTAGTATAAACCCTATCCCTGGCCCTAACCCTGTTATACAACAACTACTATTACTATTACCACCAGCACTATCAACATATTAAAGTCTACATTTAGGATTACAGTAACAATTCTGGTCAAACTGTGGTGGGAATTGGAAATATACATCCGTAGAAGATTCTTTCCAGAATTCAAATGGAGGGAAAACCAAGTTTTAAATCTATAGCCAAAGTATATTGTATTTTTCCTTCCATATTTTAAACTTTCAGTGGGTCCTAGGTCTGCTGTTGGCTTTTGCTTTCTGACCCTAGAATTTTATATGAACGAAAGGAAGGTAGAGACTATATAGAAAGCCAGATTAAACAATGGCTCTGCGATTCATCTTTCCTTTAAGACATCTACTTAAAAAGTGTAGTTTTTTTTTGCTCACGAATACACAGGGATGGTGGTAAAACAAATAAACAAACAAAAACCCATACAGACAAGTTGAAGGGTGTTAAGTGCTATGCTGACAGCCAGATACATGAGAGTAGCTAATTACAGGGGAGGGAGAAGAGTTTGAGAGCACTCTCTGGTAATTTGGGGTAAGGATCTTAGGGGTCCCTTGTGAATTTTTTTTCTCAAAGGAGGGAGAAAAGAGAAAGAGGATTGCCTAGACCTAAGATGAAGTCTACAAATACACACACACACACACACACAAAGACAAAGCCTACTGGTGAAAGCCTACTTCTTTCAAAAGGAGAGTCTCCAACTCTGAGGTTTTCTATAGCTGAGGGTAGGGAAGAGAATGGCAATTCAGTGCTTGCAATTCATTCTTTAACACTCCTTGATCCTAAAGTTTTGTGCTCTGCTCTGTTTAGGATTAATGTCTTGATAACTAACCCCGTCACTTTGACGTGACCTGTTTATCCATTATTAAAATTCCCTTAATGGCTGGAGAATATGCTTATGAAAACAACCAGAGTGTATAATAAGAGACAGAAAAAAGGCAGGAAAAGAGTCCTTCATGTGAGGGATGAAAATGGAGGAGAGTTATAAAACTCCATTTAGTTATGCTTATAATCTTGTGACTTTTCTTCAACAGCTATATTTATGAAAATTTTCAATGATTTAAATACCTTAACAATTTCTATTGTATTTAGCTGGTGGGTTCGAACCACTGACCTTTCAGTTAGCAGCCAAGCACCAACAGCTGGAAGACAGCTGCCTGGCCAACCAACTGGAAGAGATCTGCCCTGGTGTCCATTCCAAAGAAAGGTGACCCAGCTGACTGTGGAAATTATCGAACAATATCATTAATATCACATACAAGTAAAATTTTGCTGAAGATCATTCAAAAGTGGCTGCAGCAGTATATCCACAGGGAACTGCCAGAAATTCAAGCCAGATTCAGAAGAGGATGTAGAACAAGGAATATCACTGTTGATGTCAGATGGATCCTGGTTGAAGGCAGAGAAAACCAGAAAGATGTTTACCTGTGTTTTTGGATCATAACAAATTATGGATAACACCGCAAAGAATGAGAATTCCAGAACACTTAATTGTGCTCACGAAGAACCTGTACATAGATCAAGAGGCAGTCGTTTGAACAGAACAAGGGGATACTGCGTGGTTTGCGTCAGGGTTGTATCCTTTCACCACACCTATTCAATCTGTGTGCTGAGCAAATAATCCAAGAAGCTGGACTATACGAAGAATGGGGCATCAGGATTGGAGGAAGACTCATTAACAACCTGCATTATGCAGATGACACAACCTTCCTTGCTGAAAGTGAAGAGAACTTGAAGCATTTACTGATGAATATAATAGACCACAGCCTTCAGTATAGATTACACCTCAAAATAAAGAAAACAAAAATCCTCACAACTGGACCATTAAGCAACATCATGATAAATGGAGAAAAGATTGAAGTTGTCAAGGATTTCATTTTACTTGGATCCACAATCAACACCCATGGAAGCAGCAGCAGTCAAGAAATCAAATGATGCATTGCGGCAAATCCACTGCAAAAGATCTCTTTAAAGTGTTTAAAAGCAAAGATGTCACCCTGAAGACTAAGCTGCGCCTTACCCAAGCCATGGTGTTTTCAACTGCCTCATATGCATGTCAAAGCTGGACAATGAATAAGCAAAACCGAAGAACTGATGCCTTTGAATTGTGGTGTTGGAGAAGAATATAGAATATACCATGAATGGCCAAAAGAACGAACAAATCGTCTTGGAAGAAGCACAACCAGAATGCTCCTTACAAGTAAGGATGGTGAGACTACATCTTACATACTTTGGGCATGTTATCAGGAGGGATCACTCCCTGGAGAAGGACATCATGCTTGGTAAAGCAGAGGGTCAGCCAAAATGAGGAAGACCCTCAACAAGATGGACTGACACAGTGGCTGCAACAATGGGCTTAATTAAGCATAACAACAATTGTGAGGATGGCGCGGGACCGGATAGGGCAATATTTTGTTCTGTTGTACATAGGGCAGCTATGAGTCACAACTGACTCGATGGTATCTAACAACAACTAGCTAGTTTTTCTTCTCCCATAAGTGCAAAGTTTCTTGCATACCCAAAAGACTGAGATGTTGGTGAGCACACTGAAACATTACTTTCAGCTGATTATTAATTATAAATGAATTCACTAGGTTTTCATGAAAATTAAATAAAGTGATGATTACAGGTTATAACTTTTTCACATTATGTGGCCATTTTTCTTTAAAAAATGTAAATTTTTTACAATCTAAGCGAGGTAAGCAAGGAAAATAAGATAAACAGAAAATTGGTATAACCCCTTAAATAAAAGCACCAATGTATGTATTTAGTGCATGTCTGTGTGTGTGTGTGTGTGTGATATATGTTGTTGAGATGTTAATTTAAAAAAATTAAAAAGTTGGGTACAAAAGAACACAAAATACTGAAAGAGAGAAATACAGAATTCTGAAAGAAAAATCTATCCAAAAAACTATATTTAATGTTGCGCTACTTAAATTCAATTTAGCATATTACAAATGCTGTTTGCACAGTTAATATGAATATTTAAATATTGCAATCTGGAATGCTAAACTAACACAGAAAAACACCAGAGTGGGGAAGAAGGTTATAAAAGTACATAATTTCTATCACAAATACATTCTATTTGTCACTTCAATTACAAATTTAACAAGTTATGCATTTCTAAATTTTCTAGATAAAATCTAAACAAACTCCTACTTTCAAAAACTATTACCTTCCAAAGACATACCTCTTGGATGTAATTATTTTTCTCTAAAATGGAAAGAGCAACAGCTGCACACTCCAGTGTAGAAAGGCAACTATTAGTTGGTTGCATTCGAATTACATACTGACTAGAAATGCTAGTTTTTAACTGCACCTGAAACAAAAACAAAATAAAAGAATTTAATTTTTGTTTTAAATTTAAAACTTTAAAATCTGTTTTAAATACTCATTACTTCAGCTTCCTTCCAAAATGGCCATCAGTTTAGAAATATTAAATATATCAATACCTTCTATATATCCTTTTGTTGTTGTTATTAAATAGCACAAGCAAGAGGATAGTTACACATATATCTGACAAAGAACATACAGCTAGAATACAGCCAGAACTCCTACAAATCAAAAAAATAAAAAGACTAATAACTCCCTCACGGAAGGTGAAAGAGTTGAATAGACACTTCACAAAAGAAGATACAAGAATGGCAAATAGGCATGTGAAAAAGCACTCAAAAGAAGTCAGCACAACTGGACTAAACCAAAAGCTAAGAAGTTTCCTGAAAATAACCAAACACTTCGAGGGACAGAGTAGCAGGGGTAGGGGTCTGGGGACCATGCTTTCAGGGGACATCTAGGTCAACTGGCGTAACAAAGTTTATTAAAGTTTCTGCATCCCACTTTGGTGAGTGGCGTCTGGGGTCTTAAAAGCTAGCAAATGGCCATCTAAGATGCATTAATTGGTCCCAACCCACCTGGAGGAAAGGAGAATGAAGAACACCAGAGATACAAGGAAAATATTAGCCCAAGAGACAGAAAGTACCACATTAACCAGAGACTCTATCAGCCTGAGACCAGAGTAACTAGATGGTGCCCAGCTACCATCAATAACTGCCCTGACAGGGAACACAACAGAGTCCCTGACGGAGCAGGAGAAAAATGGGATACAGAACTCAAATTCTGGTAAAAAGATCAGACTTAATGGTTTGACTGAGACTGGAAGGACCCTGGAAGACATGGCCCCTGGACTCTCTGTTAGCCCAAAACTTAAACCATTCCTGAGGCCAACTCTTCAGACAAAGATTAACTGGACTGTAAGACATAAAATGATACTTGTGAAGAATGTGCTGCTTAGCTCAAGTAGACACATAAGTCTAAATGGGCAGCTCCTGTCTGGAGGCAAGATGAGAAGGCAGAAAAGGACAGGAGCTGGTTGAACGAACACAGGAAATCTGGGGTGGAAAGGAGGAGTGTGCTGTCACATTATAGAGAGAGCAACTAGGGTCACATAACAACGTGTGGATAAATTTTTGTATGAGAAACTAACTTGAATTGTAAACTTTCACTTAAAGCACAATAAAAAGAAAAAAAACGCACTCAACAAAATTTAATGCAAATTAAAACCACAATGAGATACCAACGTACAATTACTAACACAGCTAAAATGAAAAAGGCTAACACCACCAAACGGCAGGAATATGGGATGAATGAAACTCTTACACATTGTGGTAGGAGTGAAAATGTTATAATCACTTCAGACAATTATTTGACAATTGTTTTTTTCTATTATTTTATGATTTATCCTTCCATTATTTAATATAAATGGACAGGTTTATGTCTGTGTGTGAGTGAGCATGTATAAATACCAAAAGACATACACAATGCACACATACATGTTCGTGTGTGTGTATTTGTGTGCATCTTCCCTTTTTAGATATAAAGTAGGATACTACATATGCTTTCTTCCATGGAGATATTTTAGACCTGATTATTGAGACAGAGTCAGATGTGAGAAAACCAATGAAAAACTAAATGTCAACATTTTAACCTTCTGATTCCTATTTTAATTAAATGAAACTCAAGCAGTCTTACACTCATAAAGCCATATCAATAGCCCAAACTCTGATCAGAATCATTTAAGGACGTGTGGGCAGATGAGAATTTCAATTTTTACTTGTCAAGTAAAATATGTAAGCATGGGGTTTGGTGGTAGTGGTGTCTAAGCCTAATAACACAGCAACTCCAATTCAGGTGTCCTCTTTTATTTTCTTGCATTCTCAAAGTTCTAGGAGTCTGTTATTTGTTTTTAATACCAACAAAATTCTCCCATTCATGGCATCTTGTCCCTCAATCCCTTCCCTCCTCTGTGTCTCATGCAGTCCCTCATGATGAGAAATATGGTTCCTCTACTGTATTTTTTGCAAATAATGCACCTGGGTAAATAACACGCCCACACATATAATGCACAGAAATGATGAAATCAAATAAAACAGTTCTGGCATAGCACACCCATGCATATTCCACACGTCTCATAACATTTTCAGAAGTGAATTTTGGCCTCATTCAGTTGTCTTCCCATGTTACTTGGTAAATCATATTGCGCTGTTCATTTTCTTTTATTCTGCTCATTTTCTTTAATCCCCTGCTTATGTATATAAAAGTAGTCCAAAAGGTTACTTTTGTAGTTCCTCATGCATTCATACTCTTTGGTTTCAACATGGCATCCCACTGCTCCATTCACAAGAATGATGACATATTCTATCAGGAAATTACAAAAGTTAAATTCTGTATATCACTTTTGATCTACCGGTAAATACTTTTGGCTTAAATATCAAGTAGTATAAAATCAGTGCCTACTTAAGTGAAGTTCCCATGTGACCAGAAATAGAAATTGAATTAAGCAACATCTTAAAAAAAAAAAAAAAAAATGTCATAGTGCGCTTACAAAAATAACACATAGGGGGTTGTGCAGCTGGTGAAAAAACTTAAAATGTGCAAATTATTTGCAAAAAAATGTGGTACTCTTCTTTTTGTTCAAAGAATTCTCCTGTATAACTTGTATTCTTTCCTTCCCTCAGAAAGTGTCGGGGAGGGGAGGAAATAAAGAGCAGAGATTCAACTAATAATGTGTTTGCTATGATCATATTCAATTTTCTCTGCATTTCTGCCAAGAGAAAAGATGGAAAAGAGATGCAAAGAGGCAAAGAGATGGAGGAAAATGGCTGAGAAGTACAAGTAGTGATACAAGAAGGTTAGCCTAGGTTAAATAACTGTAAGAATAATTCATAATGTTGATTATAATTACAAACAGCTTTGATAATTCATCAAGTCAACTAGTGGAACAGAGTACAGCTAACTACTGTTTTCAATACTCAATTCAAAGTCTTTACTGGAGAAGTTTATAAAAGACCTCTGATTATAACAAACTATTTGGGAAACATGCAAAATTTATAGTGAGTTTTACCTCCTGGAATGAATGTGATTGTTTAAAAGAAGTTTGTTTTTCAGTGAGGAATTTTCTTACTGTGGCCTACAAGACTGTAAGAAAACTCAAAATTTGAACTTTATCATATATTAGAAGACTTCATAATATATTTTACAAGTTAATCCTCCAGGAATTATCCAGTAACTAGGATATAGTAAGAGTATACAGTTAAGATTTGTCACATTAACATATTTGTTATTAGAATGTGTGAATGTGATCTCATGGCTCCTCCTTTTATGCTTATGTATTCCACCCCCCTTCACACACTTGATTCAATGAGCAAATGAAAAAGAGCTGAAAGAAACCCTGCTGATCCATCTTCTAGAGAAGTCACAGGAAAAATGCAAAACAGCATTTCAAATTCTCAGTGGAATCCAGACTTTATGGAACCGTTGAGGCTGGATGAACCCCTGAAACTATTAACCTGAGATAATCTTTAAACCTTAAACCTCAAACTAAAACTATACTCAAAGTCTTTAAATGAAACAATAGTTTAATTAGTAAAGTATGTCTACCTTGAGTATTGTACTCTTTTAAAGAATTATCTATTTGGGATCAAACTGACAACAGTAACTCAAAAGGTTAGATGAGAAGCTTTGTGGACAGTGAGTTTATGCTAATGGTGGTAGAATAATGTAGAAAAGAATAGTGAGAATGGTTGTACAACTTGAAGCATGTAATCAATGTCACTAAATTGTACACGCAGAAATTGTTGAAATGGTATATTTTTGGCTGTGTGTATTTTCACCAATAAAATAAAATTAAAAGAAAGTGCCTTGTCTTCTCGAATAAATTTTTTAAAAATTTCAAAGCAAAATTAACTATTCTAAGAAAGGAAAGCATTTTACATATGATGAAAATGTAGCATATAGAAACAGGATCTATTGAAAGATCTTAATTCTATATAAAACTTAACACTGATCAATTAATTTCAGCCAGGTCATTTAGTTTCTTAGTTCCCCTCAGTTTCCCTCTCCCCTTCCCCCTATAAAATCATACATTTGGGCCTGATTGTGTAAAACCTATCTTTCAGTTATCAAATCCTAATATTTGTTATATCAAAGAATTATTTTAATTTCCACATTACCGAAGTTATATGGATTCAAAGAATGCTTCAATAATTTTGATCTTTTTGGAAGTTGTTTCTCTACAGGTATAGGTTGTTTGAGTGCTCTTATTATAACTTCTACGTTAGGAAGAGGAAAATCATTGGTTGGTTCAGAGTTCTCCTGGTATAGGTTGTGGGTTTGTAATATAACTTCCATTTTAGAAACAGCCAACTCTTTCAGATCTTATTTCTAAACTTAGCTTCAGATCTTTTCCATTGGTTCTCTGAAATAACTAAAATTGAATTCCTGGAAATTCTTTAGTTGTTATAATGCTTTCCTTCCTTCTCTTGCATTAAATCTTAAATATACCTTCAATATCTAAGAATATCAGATAACAGTTCGATGGCTAAGATCACTGTTCAGGTGCCTTAAAAGGGCTCTTACAAATTTCTTCTTCCTCTTATACTTTTAGCTATTTTTATCACCATAAGTGATTTGTGTCACTAGAAGTTGGTGTGACATAGCATGTTTAGTGGTTTAGTAACAGCCTTTAGGGCTAAACAACAACAAAATATCCAAAGAAATACCATGTCATGGTTTATGTCTGCATAATGTAACATATTTAAAAATCATTTATTAAAAAACATAAACTAGTTAATTCATTTGTGAAACAAAGATAACTAAAAAGAACAAAAATTAAAACATTTTAATTCATTCCCACATGAAGATGATATTTTTATAATTTGATGATGACTACTTGCTATTTGTACTCAGTTTACTTTAAGCCAATTATCATTACTATTTAAAACTATTTTGCTTCTCACTAAATTATTAACAGCCACAAGACTTTCTAATCACTTGACCAGCTTCCTTGTAGGTTTCTAGGAAAATCCATCTATTTTCTAGTCTAGAACAGGCTGAAATAAACTTCCATTTAGTAGCATCCTGAAGTCTTTACCATTGGAAGACACATAAACATCCTCCCTTCTGGAGCAGCCTTACTTCTATGATCTTTCATAAGCAAGATTCATTATCTTAGCTTATATGAGCTACCCTTTGAAAGGGAGGCACTATATCTATTCTTCTTGCTCCAACAGCTCAATCCACTTCATTCCTTCAGTTTAGTTCAACAGTATGATCTATTAGCGGAAAGAGTCCAGCTTTGGCATGAGAAAGATACTGCTTCTAACACAGGCTTAGCTACTTACATGCAAAATTTCGTACTTATATTGGACACTAAGTATTATTCTAAATAATGAACGTGTTATTGTCTCATTTAATTCTCATAAAGATCCTATGAAGTAGGCACTGTCATTATCTCCATTTTACAGAGGAGGAAAACAAAGCATAGACAGATGAAGTAACTTATTCAATGTTCCAAAATGAGCTATCTAAATCTGTAGTCTTATTTGAGAGCCTGAGCAATCTCTGGAGGGAGCTGCAGTCAATGGCTCTTACCCCGCCCCTCCACCTGCCCACTATGCTCTCATGCTATCTGAATTCCTAGCCTAGGCTCCTCCATTTCAAGGTTTAACACCCATTATTCAGTTATATATTTCATTTCTAGGTAAAAACCTGAGAGAAACCCTTGCACATGTGTATCAGGATATATGCATAAGAATATTCAAGACAGTACTTATCATAATAGCCCCAAGCTGAAAACTCCAATCGCCATCAAATACAGAATAGATAAATTGTGATATATTCACATAATGGAATAGTGTACAGCAATGAAAGTGAACAAACTACAACTATACACAACAACACGGATGAATCTTTAAAACATAATACTGAACAAAAAATTTAAAAACAAGATACAAAATAATACATATAGTATGCTTCTATTTATATAAAGTTCAAAAATAGGTAAAACTATATTATTTAGAGGTACATAAATCTATAAACAAGAGCAAAGAGATGATTACCATAAAGTCTGCACATGGTTACTTCCTGGGGTAAGAAAGGGAGTAGTGGAGGGGATAGTAACACATGATGGAACAGGGGGCTTCTTGGGAGTGTCAGCAATGTTCTACTCTTGACCTGGGTCACAGTTACAGGAGTGCTAACTTTTAAAATATTTCCTAAATTCTACACATATATTTTACACATCTCAAAATAAAACATGTTATTAGAAATTCCCACAATACATATTAACTGAATAAAGGTTCCCTCCCTACCAGCAGAAGTTTCCTTTACTATGGAAAACACTGAAATCAAACTGGGAAACAGGATAGCTGTCAGTAATCAGCTGTCTGACCTTGGGTAAGTTACTTATTTTTTGGTTTGTCACTTTCCTAATATATGAAATACGGATTTAAACCTATCTCTTAAGATTCCTTCAGGTTGTAAGATTCTTGAATTTTCTCTTTATCTCCTGTCAAGTGAACACTATCAGAGCTCTAATTAAATCTCATGTATGTCCTCCATGTTCTTTATACAGCAAAGTAGGAAAAGGTACACATACAAGGTCAAATAGATCTACATGCAAACATATTATTTCACTGTTATTTAAAGAACAATAATCAGCCAAGTTGTGACCCTAAATTAATATCTTCTTGTGTGTCAGTTGAACAGAGTGCTCAATATAGCTATTAATTGATTACTAAGTTTTTAAAACTCAAATATACAATAACCATTTTGTCTGAGACCTGAAAATGTATTAAAGAGAACTATAATATGCATCATATTATATGAAGTTTATGGACTTTAATTTTATTAAGACTATTGTACACTCAAGTGTAGTCAACATATTGAGATAACAGATAATATCTACATTGGTTCTAATAATTATCTTCTTAGACTATTTAAGAGAGATGATGAAATCCAAAGAGTGAATTGGGGATTTCTTAAATTAATTCATTTCAACAGTTTGACAACATAAAGTCCTGCATAATAGCCATTAATGACATATAATATATTCCTTTCAGGTAGATGGCATGATTCTGTCAACTCTGTAGTATCAAAAATATGTGAATAAATGTCAGACACTGAATTTGACAAGTGAATTAATTAATTTTTAATGACACACAAAAAGCTGAGGAATTACCAAAATAAAGTGATAAGACACTGATAACTGATAACCACAACGAAGAGTGAAAAGAATATGGGAGAAGAACATGCAAATTACAGGGATTTCTTTTCTATTCAGTAGGAAAAAATCTTAATTTAAAATTAAAACTGAATTTTCCCAAAGCTCATTGTTCATCTTTTCAAAATGACTTAAATGAAAATTCTACTAGATGGTTAATCACAACAGTGGCAAGTTAATTCCACACTTCTTTGTGAAAGCATTAATTACAATAAAAATATTACTATGACGATATACAATATTTAACAAATTGTAGTTTGTTACGTTGTTTCAACATCTGCTTAATGAAAGCTTCTCCTGTAGTTTAACTCACTATTATCTATTAAGATTCCTATCACTTCTTTAATTCACATAAAAGCTGTCTGTATACATTTAATTTACTGGCAATATCTAGAACTTAATTCCTTATATGTTAATTAGTTCTCTTGTATTAGACAAGGTCAACATTCCAAGCCAGGGACACAAACACAAAAAAATCTTTATAATTATTAGCATGAATTTTATCTGTAAAATAACTCAATCCAGAGATACTACTCAATTCCAAATCACCATCATCTCTCTCCTGGATCTCTGCAAATGCCTAACTGGACATCTTGGTTCACTTTAGTCTTAATATAAATCATTCTCTACACATCAGTCAAGGAATGTTTTTAAGAAACAAACTGAGTCACATTGTTATTCTGATTAAAATCCTCAAATAGCTTGCCACTGAGCAAAATCCTTAACATGACCTATAAGTCATCCGTTTCATTGGTACCACTCTTCCTCCCTCCCTTTATACCAGCCAGAGTAAGTTTGGTATGGAAATTTCTTCACTTCACTCTTTGCCTGAGTAACTACAACTTCAGTTCTCAAACACCAGAGGAGTCTTCCTGAATTCCCAGCCTCAAGCAAATCCTTCATTTGGGAACACCCCTTATATAACCCTGGTGGCATACTGGTTAAGAGCTACAGCTGCTAACCAAAAGGTCAGCGGTTCAAATCCATCAGGCGCTCCTTGGAAACCCTATGGGGCAGTTCTCTGTTGTATAGGGTTGCTATGAGTCAGAATCGACTCAAGGGCAATGGGGATTTTTTTTATTCTATTCACTTAATTTACTGTAATTTGTAATTATATACTGATTTAAATGGATGTTTATTTAGTATCAGTTTCCCACACAAGATATAAGCTCCATTAGGACATGGACTGTCTGTTTTACTTACCATTGTATTCTAGTGCCTAGAACAGTGCCCAACACAGTAGTTGATGCTCAATGAACAGTGGATGAATTAATAAAAGCTGATGACAATCATTAGCAAATAAATAACTATAGCTAAGAAAATTAGTATACCAAACCCAGCAGTTAATATTTACGTTTTTTGGTGACTTTTTGGGGAAAGGAGGTGTGGAAATGAGAAGTGGTAAGGAATGGTACAAATATTAGAGATTTATGCTTGAATTTAAACTTATGAAGTTGATAACAGGTGTGTTACTCAACTAATAATTTTTATATAGAAATGTTAGAATTGGGAAACAAATATTACTAGTCATCATTCACCTATATATGAGGGCATCTGGTAAATTTACAAAGCAGGGAATATCCCTCAATGGCACACAAATCCTATATGAAGAAGTTGAAATTTAACAACTTATCCACATTATACAAAAAAGAATACACCTCAATTTAAGCTGAAAAATCTGTAAAAATAAAATTCTTGATACTACAAAGCAAACATGAACTGTGTTTAATTATAAAATATGTACTTCTTACCTAATCCATTCCTAGGAATGTTAAAAGAATTATTTACCTTTATTCTATGTAATTTTACTGTCATTTTTATAATGCAAAATCTGAAAACCTACATCTAAATATTTTTAGCAATTTCTTTCAGGATATAGGAAAAACTCAACATAGCAAAACTCAGCATTATTATTGAAATCGACATCAAGAACATAAATAAATTATTTTTCCCAAACATTAGGCTTTAATTTGAAGTGACGGTTTTAGAAAACTCATTTGGAAAAAAATTCCTAAAGGGAATAAATGTCATGCATTCTTTTAATTGGATAGTCATATAAGATGTCACAAAAACCTTTCTACAACCATTATATTAATCTAATCTCACACACACACACACACACACACACACACACACACACACACACACACGCACATATATATATACACACAAACACATACACTAACATTTATTCTGGAGCCTTGGTGGTGTAGTGGTTAAGAGCTTGGCTGCTAACCAAAAGGTCAACAGTTCAAATTCACCAGCCTCTCCTTGGAAACCCTATGGGGCAGTTCTACTGTGCCCTATACAGTCGCTATGAGTCGGAACCAACTCGACAGCACCTAACAACAACAACAGCAACAATATTTATTCTACCATAAAGATGAAGATACTAAAACCTTTCATTTGTCAATCCAAAACATATGTATATGCTTGATATCATGGCAAATCACTGTTTCATGACCAATTATACTATTTCATTCATGTTTCTAAGATATTTCACATTATATATAAAGTCAGAATTAAAAATAAGACTGTAAAATAACCACAGAAATTGTTTTAATAACCACAGTATTTATATTTTTGTTCATTTAAAATTGTTTATAATGTTTTCATCCATATTTCTCATAATAATGTACTTACATTTAGTTATAGGTCCCAAAATAGCTTCTAAAAAATATTTAAGTGTCTAGCAGATAAAAGATATTTACTGAACAACTTATAAACTTTTACTTCAAGTTAATGGCTGTGGAATTGTTTAATAACACTGCATATGAGTAGATACTTAAGTATATGTATGCAACACTGTAGCATGTATTACTTTTTTTCTGACTACTCAATTGTTGAGTCATAGTTTTAAATTTAGCCACACATCTATATTTGTAAGACCAGTGTAGAAAACACTGACCAAATTTGGACTTATTAAAATACTGATGAAAGATATAGATATTCATCTGAAAGTCTGAAATAAGAGTAAATATTGAGTCTAGTGACTGAAAAACAAATATCCTTAGTATTAAGCCTGATATGACAGCTTAATAGAACAGCATTTAACTCAAGGTTACTACCCTAGTTAGCAAAATATTGAGAAAAGTTTGCATCTTTGTACTTTCTTTCTCTAAACATCATTATATTAATATTTCATAATACTAATACTAATCATTACATTAATATTTTCTAAATATTAAAAATGCATGCTAATAATAACATACCTGAAAGATTTAAGAAATACACAACACAAAAGTGAAAGTACCCTGTAAAGTCATCACCCAGAGACAATGATTATTAACTATATGATATTTACTCTTTCAATACCTTAATTCTAAAAAATTGGTTAGGAAATTTTTAATACAAAAGAAAATATGTAATATTTGAGTTAAAACTGATATTGATGAACCCATATAAGTAAAATGATGGAAACTGTCAGGAAGTTCCTCCCAGTAGGCTCCATGCACTCACGGTAAAAAGGAAATAAGTAAATGAAGTCCAGTTTCACTTAAAAATGTCCTCAATAAACCAGAAAAAAAATTTCTAATAAGCCTCACCTCCTCTAACATAACCTTTACTCTAGGTTTTTTTTTCTTAATAATCCTGTTAGCTTTCTTAAATAAGACATTGTTCAACATTGCCTAATTTTGAACTTTATAAAAAGTATGTATTATTCTGTGACTTGTATGTTTTAATTTAACATTGTTCCAAGGGTTCATCCATATTGATTCCTATAGCTACAGTTCATTCTTTTTTGCTTCTTACATTAACTACCCCTATGTGTGAGTATGCCACAATTTATGTATTCATTCAAACACTGGGGCTATTTAAAGTTATTGAGGCTTGTGTATTACTATGATGCAAAACAGGTTTCAGTGGAGATTCAAAACTAAACAGATGGACTAGGCAAAAAAGTCTGGCTATCCACTTCCAAAAATCAGACAATAAACACCTCATGGATTACAATGGCCCAAATTGGGAACCAATCATGGGGATGACGCAGGACAGGAAAGCGTTTTGTTCCATGTGTTCAGGGTTACCATGAGTTGGGGGCTGACTCAACAGCAGCTAAGAAAAACAAAAATTTACATGTCTTTCAACAATAAAACTAAATAAACTATATTAAAAAAAATTCATGTGTCCTGGTATAAGAATGCAGGAGTTTCACCAGAGTAGAACTGGTAAGTACTGGGTTATGCACATCTGCTGCTTCATGAAACAGTGACAAATTGTGTTCCAAACTAGTTATATTTTATACATCCTTCTGTAGTGAAAGAGAGTTACATTTACTCCATATCATATCCAACACTTGGAATGATCAGACCTTTAAAAATGGCTGCCAATCTAGCAGCTATGAAATGGTATTTTGCTATAGATATTTTGTATCTTCCTTTCTTCTATATTATTTGTCAGCTGACAAATCACTCCCATAACTTTTATCTTCATTTGAATGAGAATTAGACCAGATTTTTGTTATGCATTTTACAAATGAACAAATGTGGATGTATGCATTTCTTTTTCCATTAAAAATAAGTTAAAAAAAAACAGGATTGCAACTGGCCATCCAAGGAACAACAATTGGTCTGTATTTGTCTGGAGCAACAAAGGAAGAAGGGGAGTCAAGAATAAGAGGAGGATGTGGAATGTGTAACTAATTACCTCCATGAACTGTCACCTTTGACATGAGACCCGAAGAACTGGATGGTGCCCAGCTACCATTACTGAATATCTGCATCAAGGATTCTACAGAGGAATCTTGATCAAAAGGAGGATAATGAAGAACAGAATTTCAAATTCTCATGCAATCCGGAATTTCTGGGGCCATGAAAGCTGAATGAACCCATGAAACCACTGCCCTGAGATAATCTTTAAACCTTAAACTAAAAATATCCCCTGAAGTCTTTGTAAAACCAAAAACTAATTTAGCTTAACTAGTAAAAAATGTCTGCCTTGAGCACTGTGCTCTTTTAAGAACTATCTATATGGCATCTAACTGACAACAGCAACTCAAAAGATTACATAGGAACCTTACGGGGTAGTAAGTTTATGTTCATAGGAGAGGAGTAATTCAAAAAAGGGGTGTGAGAATGGTTGCACAACTGGAAGAATGTAATCAATGTCATTGAACTGTGTATGTAGAAACGGTTGAATTGGTATATGTTTTACTGTGTATATTCTCAACAACAAAATACATTAAAAATTTTTAAAAAGATCAAAGACCTAAATGTAAGAATTAAAACCACAAAACTCTTACAAGAATACGTATGGGTAATGTTTCAGGGCCTAGTTCTTAACAACAAATCCTTAGATATGACACCAAAAGCACAAACAACAAAAGACAAGATAGATAAATGGCACGTTGTCAAAGTTAAAAACATTTGTTTATCAAAATTAAAAATTTTGTTCATCAAAATGGAAATGCACCAAAATTAAAAACTTTTGTTCACTGACGTTTCATATTTCCCCAAAATAGAAATAAAAGAAATAAAAAATGGCCAACAAGCACAAGAAAAAACTTGATGAATGTCATTAGTCATTATTGTTAGGTGCCATCAAGTTAATTCCAACTCAAAGTGACCCCATGTACAACAGAATGGAACACTGCCTGGTCCTGGGCCATCCTCACAATCATTATGCTTGAGCCCACTGTTGCAGCCACTGTGTCAATCCACCTCATTGAAGTTCTTCCTCTTTTTCATCAACCCTCTACTTTACCAAGCATGACGTCCTTCTCCAAGAACTGGTCTCTCCTGATAACATGTCCAAAGTATGTGAGATGTAGTCTCACCATCCTTACTTCTAAGAAGCATTCTGGTTGTGCTTCTTCCAAGACAGATTTGTTCATTCTTTTGGCAGTTCATGGTATTTTCAATATTCTTTGCCAAAAGAATTCAAAAGCGTCAATTCTTCTTTGGTTTTCCTTATTCATCATCCAGCTTTAGCATGGATATGAGCCAACTGAAAATATCATGGCTTGGGTGAGGTGCACCTTAGTCTTTAAAGTGACATCTTTGCTTTTAACGTTAGTAACCTCTAGATGCAATGAACTAGATCTTTTAATATGTCTTCTTTCTTCTGACTAAATTTTGTTAGATATATTTTTTTTTCATTTGTATTCAGGTTGTTTTCTACAACTATAAAAAAATTCTCCTAAATCCTTTTTTTAAAAATTATCTTCGTCATTAGTATGGCAAAGTATTAGAAGGTCCAGTATTTTTTAGCCATCTGTTCCCACTATGAAATCCACATCACTTCATAAACAGAGGCAGTTTTACCCATCATGCCCTGTAATTGAGGCATATAATCATACCAGCTGCCTAACTACGCCAAGCAAGCCTGCTATGCAAACAGCTCTTCTTTCTCTGAAATTAACTGTGTCCACAGGGCCAATTTAATGCAGTGCTTCTCTAGAATTACCTTTGCCAACTGTGAAAGCTGTTGCAAGAAAGTCTACAGTGCATACACTGCTGCTCACAGCCTACTCTCAATTGTGGTTATGCAAAATATCTCTGAATGATGTACTCCGCTGAAAGAATGCAAGCAGTTAAGAGTCCTAAACACCATCAGTATCATAATATGGCTCACTAGAAGTTACTGTAATTGATACATACAAAGTCATTTCACATTACTAGATGCTTTCAGGGAGCCCTGGTGGCACACCATCCACAAGTGAAAAGTGAAATAGCATCTTCCAGTACTAAAAGAAAAATCACCATCAACCTAGAACTGTATAACCAGCTGTGGCGGCCATGGAAATGTATCATGAAGATTTCCTGTTGCAGGGAGCATAGTTAACTGATGGCTCCAGCTGTCAGTTCACCACTGTGTTTACACGAAGGCCACACTTCCGGCAGGGTACTTCCAACCAACAACTAACTACAGTAATAGTACTAATTCAGGCCCATTCCTGTGAGATACAGATTTCCTCCAATGGGCAACTTTGGTTTGAGGATGCCCACTGGCCTCGCTGAAACTTTGTTAGAACTGCACTTAGAACTGCCATCAGATACTCTTCCTACTCAATCATCCTTACTTCCCCTCTCCAAGTGTCAAGCCTGCCTTGGTCTGAATGCTGTCCTTGTTTTCTCCAGCTCACTACCTTTCATCCTTCATAGGTGGTTCCTGCATGAGTCTCTTCCACAGCTAATTCTGTTTTCATGTCTGCTTCTCAGAAGACACCAAACAACCTATCAGTTGAGTCATCTTTTAAGAATAAGGGTGAAATATAGTCCTTTTCAGAAAAAGAAAACTGAGGGTTTTTACCAGCAATAGTCATTCACGCAAGGATCTTTTCTATGATAATATTTTAGTAATAAGGAAAATAGAAGGTATGCAGTTAAGTCTAAGCAAATACTGACTATATAAAACAAACTTAAAAGACAACTGATTTGTGGGATTAAAAAAAAAAACTAAAGTCCTGGACAACCAAAAAAAAAAAAACCAAACCCATTACTGTCAACTTGATTCCAACTCATAGAGACCCTATAGGACAGAGGAGGAGAACTGCCCCATAGGATTTCCAAAAAGTGGCTGATGGATTCGAACTTCCAACCTTTTGGTTACTATCCAAGCTCTTAACCACTGCACCACCAGGGCTCCCATACCCTACATATGGGCAGGGGAGTGATCTGAGTTAAAATGTTCTAAGGTTATATTGTCATTCAGGAGGAGGATAAAGATATTAACTTTACAGTTAAATTTCTAGAGTAACCTACACAAGAATAAAAAGAGTATGTAACTTCAAAACCAACTAAGAAGAAAAAGAATGGAAAGAGGAAAAAACAAAATTTAAACAAAAAGGTAAGAAATAAGTGAAAGGGCAAAAAAATATCATAGGTAAATCATGACAAATTCTCCAAATTTCTGAAAAACAACATTTCCACTTCCTCCTTTACCACTCTCAGCAGATGACCAATTCACCTCCTTCACAGAGAAAACTGATTCCCTCTTCAACAAAACCTGATCTTTACTGTTTCCACTCAGTAAAAGCTATCCGCACACACCCAGCTGCTCAGACCAAACAACTTGAAATTATTTTTGACCCCTCGTTTTCATACAAGGCCACATCTATCCATATACAAATCCTACTGACTCTGTATTAAGAATAAATCCAAAATTAAACCATTTTCTATCTTTTCAACAGCTACCGCTGCATATCATATAATATGCCCAAGCCATATTATCATTCACCAAGGTTCCTTCAAAAGCCTTATAACTAGATTGTCTTTCCTCTCTGGACCCACTACATTTTATCCACCACACAGCAGCCAGAGTGATTGTTTTAAAAAGTCATTCAGATCACATCACTTCCTTACTCCTAATCCTCTGATGGCTTCCCATCACAATAAAATCCAAAATCCTGAACATAGTCTACAATGCCCTATATGATCTGGCTCCTGCCTATCTCTCTGCCTATCTCATTTCCCACCACTCTGCCTTGCTCACTGCTTTCCAAGCTCACCGAGCACATACCATCTCAGAGCTTTCACACCTACTATTTTCCTTACCTGAAACATTCTATATCATTGTATGGTTCATTCTCTTACTTCATTTTGAAATCTGCTCAAGTATTAATTTCTCACTCTGACCAACATATCATACATAACTCTTTGCCTTCATCTGTAAATCATTCTAATTCTTCTTTTCCTAACAGTTATCACTTCCTGACATTATATTGCACAATTACATGTTAATTTGCTTATTGTGTGTCTCATCCACTAGAACGTAAGTTCCATGATGATGGAGAAATTGTTTTGTTCACTACTGAATTTTCAGTAGGCACTCAATATATGTAGTGAATGAACAAATATGTTACTTTTCTGCAAACAACACTTAAAACTTCTGGACCCATCATATTCCTGCTTCTCTCCTATTCCAAATGAAGAGTCTTCTGTCCTTTTAAATCTAATCCTACCACCTGTGATTTAAATTCTATCATTTTGATTTCTTAGGAACATTATATATTATCCAACATCTTTTATTTCTATCATACACTTGACCTCTGCCTCTCAATTAAATCCTTCTAAATTACTTTTAAACATGCTTAAGTCTCTCTTATTTGAAAAAAATCTCTCGACTAAAACAGGTCTTACTAAAATTAACAATGATCATCATGTCACTAAAACTAATGGATTCTTCTCAGTCCTTATCTTGACTGGTCTGTCATCAGCATTCAACTATGGTGACACTCTCTTCTGATTTCAAAGCAGAAGACTTTCCTAGTTTTACTTTTACCTATCTGGCTACACATTTTCAGTCACCTTTCTGGTTTTAACCTTCTCCCCTGCCATTAAATCTAGAGCTCCTCAAGGCCCAATCTTAAATACTCTTCTTCTTACTCTATATTCTCATTCTAGATAACATCATCCACAGCCTGGCTCATTACTTATTTGGAAATGACTCATACATGTATACCTCAGGCTCTAACCACTCCTTTGAACTCCAAATTGAGAATTACTACTTTAAAGATATTCTGAACTCACAATTTCATTTTAATGAGAATAGCTCAGAAGTCATAGATGAAAACATGACAAGTGCAAAGATCCCACATCTAATTAATAGCCCAGGGTTATCCTAAGGAAATAGAATAGCTTAATGAAAACAGCATGAGAGTTCTTACTATGGCTTCAATGTCAATATATTCTGATTAAGGAAAAGGAGGTAGATATGAGTGAGCCCAAGTTGTAGGGCTGTCCCAAAAGAGAGTGATCAACAATGCAAATTATCATGTCTTTAGTGGCACTGAAATGGTGGCTAACAGAAGCACTCCAATTAGTGAGTGCGATGGGGTAAGAGTCAGGTGGTACTGTCATGGACCTATCTTTGGAACAAGATCCCAGCCACTGGGTGGAGCTCTAGTGGTCCAATTCCTAAGAGCAAGAACTAAGAAGCTGGAGATTTAAGGCAGAGTTCAAGTCTCACTGACGGAAATATAAAGTAAAATCAGAAATGAAGGCTGAAATTCAGTCATCTAAACTGGGCACGCCCAATGAGGTAAAGCAGAAGGGAGGTTCACTGTGACCATGAATGTTCAAAGCTCATCTCAAGGTCACCAAATACCAAGCTCAGGGCATCAAAAATTCTGAAGCCTTATGTGAGCGGAGTGCCTCATATCTTGTTTGCTTTGATTAAGACTAACAAGCAAATAAACAAAATCCAAACAAAAGGACTAGAATGAAAGCTTTGGTACCCCTAAAATTGACTAAGAACCAATGGAAGGTAAAAGCCAGCAGTGAAAGTTGGAGTCATAAGACCTTCATTCACGTTCCAGTTCTTCCATTTTCAAGCTTGGTGAATCCTCCACAGTTTGAGGTTCCTCATTTACAGCACAATGACACTAATACTACTTATCCAAACAAGCTTACAGTTTGCTTAAAAAATGAAGTTAGATATACACTCTAAATTATTTTTTAACATGTAATAATATCCCAGAGATGTCACTGTTATTAATACTAAAAAATAAACATAATTATTATTGAATATAAATAAATTAAGCTGAATAACAATGAGAACATACCAAACTATGAGCTAAAACATGTAATAGCAACTGAAAGGATTCAAGGATTTGTCAGGTTATTCATAAAAATGTTCCAAGGGCTCTCTAGGAATTACAAACCAATGAATAAACAAGAAAAAATTCTAATCACATATTGTAAAATTTCCCATATTAAGAACAATTTCTAGTCATATAAAGGAACAACATTTTCTACAAAGAAAATTAATGCCTCCATAGTTTTTCTGGAGAACAAAAATTATGGTGCATCTGAGACTATGATACTGCCTGTAGGTCAGATTTTTCATTTTTAAACGAAAAAAATTAATTTGGAAAGGGTTCAGATGAAAACAACTAGAATAGTCATTTTCAAAGGATGCTATAATAAAAACATTAATTCTCTTCATTTAGAAATACAAGAGCCAAGAGAAGAAGTTACACATTAATAAAATCACATAGCATATGGATAACATGAACACAGAATTATTCAGCAGAACCAAAAAAATTAACACTTGGAAAAGGTGGTTTGGGGGAAAATAAAAGGAGTTAACTTTTTTAAAACATGTGGTAATAGAGAGAATTCATTACACCCACTCCTCACTTATCCACTATCTCATTATCCAACATTTTGCATTTACAACAATAGTAAAAAATCTACTGTCCGACTATTTTGCACAATAATGATACACATGTAAGGCAGTAATGAAGGCCAAGGTGTGAGGCAAGAATAATGATGGCTGTGATGGTTAAGGTTACGCATTAACTCGGTTAGGCCATGATTCTCAGGGGTTTGATTGGGTCATAATTCTCAGTTATATAAAGACATAATTTGGCAGTTATGTGATGACATAATTTGGCAGTTATATAATGATGTAATTTGGCAGTTATGTAATGGTGTAGTCATCTCCCACTTTGTGATCTGATGTGGTCATTTTCCATTTTCTCATAATGCCAATTTCCACATAATGATCTGGTCTTTGGAACCTAACCATGTCGATAAGTGAGAAGTTAGTGTACTCCAATTATTCCAGCTAAGGATAAAAATATAAGCTATTTCAGAAATGTAAGATAAATGAATGAATGATCTGTCTATTCAGGGTAGTCTAAATTCTTAAGTAGCACTTCAGGGATCTATTGCTGGAGAGGCCACATGTAGACATTCTAGTCAACAGTCCCAACAAAGCCCAGCCTTCCACCTATCCCTGACAAAATGCCAAACATGTGCACAAATGTGTCTTAGACCCTCCAATTCACTCCATTAGATGAAGTGACCTCTAACAACACCATGTCAAACCATGCCTGAATTCTTGACCATAAAATGATGACATATAATAAAATGGTTATTGCTTTAAGACACTAAGTTTTGTGGGAGTTTGTTATTTACTGTGTCAAGAGTCCCCAAGGCCACTCCGAAGTTCAGTGATTCATTAAGAGGACTCAGCATATAGTCAAACTCCCAGCTAAGATTTATTTCAGTGAAAGGATACAAAGAAAAATCAGCAAAGGAAAAAGTTTCAAGGGGTAAGGTCCAGAGGAAACCAGGAACAAGCTTCCAAGAGTCCTCTTCTAGTGAAGTTATGCAGAACACACTAAATTCCTCCAGCAATGCCCTGTAAGAATATAGATGACATGTTGTCTACCAAGGAAGCTCATTAGACAAACAGCCCAAGCAGTTTATTGGATGTTGGATGTATAGGTACCTTCTGCTTAGCACATAACAATATTCCAGACTTTTGGAGGAAAGCAGGTGTTCACCATACACCACATTGTTTGCACAATTTAGGCACAGAGAGCCACGCTTAACATGTATGAAAAGTTTTATATCAGTATAGAGAACTGTTTATCATTCACATTCCCAGATGCCAGCGAAGAACCAACCTTACAAACAGACCTTGACTTGCTATGTTCTTTTCTACACATGTACCAATAAATAAATAGAACAACAGGCACACTGCCATTGTCAAAAACAATATACTAGGCTGTACAAACCACAGGCCTGACCTGATCTAAAATAGCACATCTCCTGTTATTATGAAAATATGGTCAGTTGTTACTGGACAAATATATAAATAATGCGCAATGTTACAACAAATCCCTGATCAGCAAAGAATTAGAAGATAAATTTTAATATCTGATAAGCTTGGCATCAAAAATTACTGTTATCATGAAAACCTATACTCTGGTGCAAAAAAAAAAGATATTTGCAAAATTGGTGCTCTAGAACTGCTTTACTTTCTTTTTTTGAAATGTTTTGTGTTCTTGTATGTATTTCACTATAATAAAAGAGATCATTTTTTCTGTTTCAAAAAAATTTAAAAAGCCAAAAAAAAAAAAAAAAAAAAGGACAACAACAATAACAAAAGAACTTCTTACTCTGTCTTAAAAGGAAGTTATTTTAATTTGAAAGCTTTAGAGAAGAAAATTCCACAACCATTTTGGTAACCAAGTCTGGTATTTGCCAGGAAGTTCTTCTTCACAGATAATTTAAATCCTTATCGTAGCAATATAAAACCATTTCCTCTCATTCTGTTCTGTTTTTTGAGTTAATGAACAACCACATAATGGATTTCTATAAATTACCTATTAATCCTCTTTGTGTAGTGTCTACATATTCATGTTAAAAATTAGGATCCCTGATTAAATTTAGGATATATCTGTATAGAGCCCATAGATATAAGAACTTTTTATCAAAAACATTTTGGCTATGTAATATTTCTCAGCAATAAAATATTTTTGTAGGTAAATAATGGTGGCAGTAAGAAGCATTTGCCTGGTAGTTTACACTTAGAAAGCTCTTGAACTATCTCTGAATGCTAAAAATGTGTCATTCCAAATTCCTCTCCTTATGGGCTCGGATTTGCTGGCTTCAAAGAAGTGTTGTCTTAGTTGAAGCTATGGACCTGTTCCAATAGAAAAATAAATAAATATTGAGCAAACCAGAAATCCAGGTAACAAGCATAAGTGAGAACTACTCTTTCAATCACAAAAAATTGTCCCTAAAATCATTTAGTTTAAAAGAAAAAAAATTCTCTTTAGCACTCTTGCATACTTTACCTAGAAATAAATGTTTACTCAGATACTAACAGCAATTGTCTAAATAGGTAGGAAGATATAGATACAGATCTTCAAGTTTAACATATATATAAAAATGTGTGCAAATTGTTAAGTGTAGAGTTCCATGAATCTTCACAAAGTGAATACACCTGTGTAAGCAGTATACAACTCAAGAAACAGAATATAACCAGAACTCCAGAAACCTCTTCATTCATTCCCCTTGCCTGGCATTATGTTCCCCACCTTGCAAAAGAAACTACTATCATGACCTCTAAAATTATAAATAGTTTTAAACTTTATATAAATAGAATCATATAACATGTATTCTTTCATGTCTCACTTCTTTCACTCAACATTATACTTATGAAATTAATTCACATTATGTGCACTTTTTTTCACTGTATTCCATTAAATCTACTACAATTTATCTATTCTATTGTTGAAGAATATTTGGGGCCCTTACAAATAGTGTTAATATAAACATTCTGATACTTGATAGCCTAATAATTTAAAAAATGTTTCCACCTAAATTATATTAAATGTAAATATAAGAGAAGTTATCTATTGTCATATGAACATCTCTAAATCAATAACTGTAAAGAAAATAATGCTGTAAAACACACTGTGTGCAAGTTCAACAGAGATGGTATACGAATGAAGAAGGTATAATGAAAGCAAAGGTGTAACAATGAGTTGAATAAAGAATAGTCCATTATGCAGAAAGGAAAAACTTTTATCCATCTAAAGATTATAGTCATAATACTGACATATGAAAAAGATAAGGTATTTTGATCATTATCACCACTTAAGTATTTAAGTGTTCACATGTATTTTACATTCTCTCAGGATTTACTGGATTATAAAACATAATATGTGAATATAAAGAAATTGATGATTATTTATAATAAAGATTGTTAATAGTACTAATCAGTTTATATATTTTCTCTGAGATATTTTACCTATATTTTTGAAAGCCACAATACAATCAACACCCTATGATCTTCCCTTAAATGAAAAAATTCAAAACAGAAAAAAAAAAGGAGGGGGGACTCCAAGTGCTTCTAAGTACATATATTACCACAGGCCTATGAGTCGGAATTGACTTGACAGCACTGGATTAAAAAGAAGCCCTGGTGGTGCTGTGGTTAAAGCGCTCAGCTGCTAGCCAAAAGGTCAGCAGTTCAAACCCACCAGCCACTCCGAGGGAGAAAGATGTGGCAGTCTGCTTCTGAAAAGATCTGCAGCCTTGAAAACCCTATGAGGTCGCTTTGAGTCAGAATTGACTCGATGGCAGCGGGTTTGGTTTTTGGTATTACACCATAAGTGTGCTTGACAATCTAATAATTCACAAAACACTATGAAATTAATGAGGTAGCATTATAACAACCTAATTTGGGGAAACCACATACTTCAGGAGCCCTGGTGGCGCAGTGGTTAAGAGCTCGGCCGCTAACCAAAAGGTCGGCAGTTTGAATCCAGCCACCTGCTCCTTGGAAACCCTATGGGGCAGTTCTACTTAGTCCTATACGGTGGCTATGAGTTGGAGTTGATAGAAACGGGTTTGTTTCACATACTTTATAGTTTCACAATCCTGACCAATTTAGTTTTTAACAATTTGGTCCCCTTTACTGAGAAATTAAGAGAGACCAGAGTGCTTCTGATGATTCTTTCTCTAAAACTTACTATACTGCCTAAGTCATATCTTTCATATTGTTGAAGAAAATGCTCTGTATTGGTTAAAGGGGTACACCACGTGGGTTTAAAGGAAAGAGATATATTGTGTCTACCTAAGTAAGTATCTAGTAAGTGCTACAATGGGCTGCAAGTTGTGTCTGAGATCAGGTAATATGATAAAGCAGAGAAGTTCTTTAAATGTGTCCTATTGCAAATTGTTAAGCACCCAACTGGTGGTTCAAACCCAGACAAATGCACCTCAGAAGACAGGCCTGGCGACCTGCTTCCGAAAGGTCACAGCCTTGAAAACTCTATAGAACAGTTCTATTCTGCACACACGGGGTCGTCAAGAGTTGTAATTGATTTGATGGCAACTAACAACAACCAACTATCCTTAAAGTAGATTATCCACTCAGATCATCAAGACATCAAAGTTACTTAAATAGAAGTATTTATTTTTAAACCATGTGAAACTCAAAATTAAATCAGATGGTTAGTTGTAACCTTAAATTCTTTTTAATGATTCATACTTAATTCCTTTTTGTTATGTGTATTTTGGACAATTTACAATTACACACATTCTAAAAATGTGTCTATATGATCACATAATAATAACTTTTCTGACCTTATATTACATCAATATATAACAATGTATCTAGTGATCCTCCGAGAAACACAATTTATGAAATTATTTACCTTGAAGTATAAAATAGCGGAAAGCTGCAAATGTGCTACTTGAAATATCATTTATCAAATGTTCAAAGAAAAAAAGGGGGAAAATATTTCTTTGTGTTGAATAGTACCTGAAACATAGTCAAAGCAAAAAAAACAAACAAAAAAAAACCCACTGCCGTTGAGTCAATTCTGACTCACAGCGACTCTACAGGACAGAGTTAGAACTACTCCATGGGGTTTCCAAGGAGCAACTGGTGGATTCGAACTGCCAACCTTTTGGTTAGCAGCCAAGCTCTTAACCACTACACCACCAGGGCTTAGTAAATATTTGTGAGATGAATGAAATAGAATTAGATACATCTGTGGAAATGTATGGAGCCCAGGTGGTGTAGTGGTTAAGAGATGGTCTGCTAATCAAAAGGTCAGCGGTTTGAGTCCACCAGCTGCTCCTTAGAAACCCTATGGGGCAGTTCTACTCTGTGCTACAGGGTTGCTATGAGTAGGAATTGACTCGACAGCAAAGGGTTCGGTTTTTTGGTTTGTGGAAATGTACGGAATCCCCAGGTGGTGGTGTAAACAGTTAATGCGTCAGCTGCTAACCACAAGGTTAGAGGTTCCACCCAGAGGTGCCTCAGAAGAAAGGCCTACAATCTACTACCAAAAATATCAGTCTATAGAAACCCTATAGACCATAGTTCTACTCTGACATACGTGGGGTTGCAATAAGTCAGGGTTGACTCAATGGCAACTGGTGGAAATGCATAGCTAAAATTTCAAAGTACATAAATACATGATAACTATAATCCATTTATACTTTAAAATCATAATATATAATGACATTATTTAATCAATTTTAAAGTATAAATGGATTATAGTTATCATATAAGAGTACTGTGATTTCTCTAAACCAAAGAATTACATTTTCAGGTGAGACTGAGTATTTATAACTAAATTTATAGTTACATCCAAACATTTATCATAATTCTTCTTCAACATAATTATCTCAGTGGGTTTTCTTCATACTTTCAACCCCCATATTTTGCCTATCAATATTTTTGCCTTTCAATAACATGGATTTCAGTATAGATAACCCCCAATGGTAACCATTTCCAAACAGCAACCATATTGAAATTCTTGTGACTTGGGCAAGCTTCCTATAGTTGCTGACTTTAATCCCCAGAAATAACTATATACTACTTTGAGAAGTAAACATGTCCAAAAAAAAAAGTTCTGTTATGAGACAAAATGGAAAAACTCAGTAATATTTGTAAACAAAATCAAGTGAAAAGGGTTCTACAGCAACTTAAAGGTCAATTTGTTTCAAAAAATGACTTTTGGGGGTAACGACCATTGTTTTGTATTTCAAAAGTACTCGGTTTAGAAATCAGCTGTATGATGTTGCATTTGTATGCTCGTCTTTACCCATCTATTTTTAAATAACTGGTAATCTATAATAAAAATTTTCCTTGGTGTAAGATTAAAATATATATTTTTTGATTCTCTGCACTGATAACATTTTAAGTATCTATATATTTAATATATATCATTATATATATATAAAATAAAAATAAGGAACATTTCTTTTTCAATCACAATAACCTCTGTAAACACCTATTTGGAAAAAGTATGGCTCTTACTTTCTAAGATAATTAACATATTATTCACAGTAGACTAAATACCTACTGTAACTCATACATTTATATCATAATTTTCCAGTTTTTTTAAATTGTACTTTAGATAAAGGTTTACAGAGCAAATTAGCTTCTCATTAAACAATTAATACACATACTGTTTTGTGACATTGGTTGTCAACACTGTCCCTTTCTCAACCTTAGGTTCCCCATTACCAGCTTTCCTGTCCCCTCCTGCCTTCTTGTGCTTGCCCCTGGGCTGATGTGCCCATTCAGTCTCATTCTGTTTTATGGGCCCGTCTAATCTTTGGCTGAAGGGTGAACCTCAGGAGTTACTGCATTACTGAGCTAAAAGGATGTCTGGTTGCAAGGTTTCTCCAGTCTCTGTCAGACCACTTCAGTCTGGTCTTTTTTTTTTGAGTTCGAATTTTGTTCTACATTTTTCTCCAGCTCTGTCTGGGACCCCCTATTGTGATCCCTGTCAGAGCAGTCGGTGGTGGTAGCCGGGTACCATCTAGTTGTCCTGGACTCAATCTGGTGGAGGCTGTGGTAGTTGTGGTCCATTAATCCTCTGGACTAATCTGTCCCTTGTGTCTTTGGTTTCCCATTTATATCATAACTTTTTATATACTGTCTACCATGTATACAAAAATGATTACCATATGGATTTTGAGATACAGACTGCACACAGTGTTTTTAATGACATTGAAGGACCAGATGCTCTATGGTTATAAATCATTAAAATGCTAATATTGTTTTATACCATATAAATAGGTTTTTGTATTAGTGCATGATCTTTTGATGTCTGACACTATATCTTTTGTTATGTCTATACATTGTGTAAAAAGTTCTGGTGGTGCAGTGGTTAAACACTCAGCTGCTAACCAAAGGTTGGTGGTCCGAACCCACCAGCCACTCTGCGGGAGGAAGATGTGGCAGTCTGCTTCCATAAAGATCACAGCCTTGGAAACCCATGGGGCAGATCTACTCTGTCCTATAGGGTCACTATGAGTCGGAATTGATTCAACGGCAATGGGTATACATTGTGTCATATCATAATCAAAATCAAATTTTAGTACAAATTAATCTCCATGTTTTTAACTTAGTCATTAAAAGTATCTTCAGTATTATTTATAGTAAATTATCACCAAAAATTTTAATGTCAGCTGCTATTACTAATGTCTGAAAGTAATACAAACTTAAGTCAATACTTCTCCAACATAGTAGTAACCATATTGCCTAATAGGTTTTTGTGGGAAACTAATAACATAAATATAAAATAGCTTTGAAAACTATAAACTGCTATACAGATGTTAAGTATTATCAATGTGTTTAAACAGAGAATTAAAAAAAACCAAACCCACTGCCGCTGAGTCGATTCTGACTAATAGAGACCCTACAGAACAGAGTAGAACTGCCCCATAGGGTTTCCAAGGAGCGGCTGGTGGATTCAAACTGCCGACCTTTTGTTAGCAGCTGAGCTCATAACCACTGCGCCATCACGGCTCCAAATAGTAGATAATATTTCTTCTAAAAAGACAGTGTCAGAAATTATGAGAGATAAATGGACATTGTATACCATATCAATTAAGTAGCAATAAAACAGCATCCTTCATATAGTTCTACTTTTTTTTCCTTGAAAAGTCATGTATAATCTATTTTCTAGTGGGAATACCAATTGGTCTTTGGGTGTTGAAAGGATTCCAGTTCCACACAGTGAAAATTCAGTAATACTTGAGGCTGGCTTCAAAATACTTTGAGAATACAAGTATGATCCGGCTCTCTGAAGCACATCAAAATTTTCAAGCAGGTATATATTAGGATCTCCAGATCTCTAGCTAACTCTATCTACAGCTGATTCTTACCACCCTCATATGATCTTTAAAAGCATCACTGAGTATTATAAACATTATGTGCTGTCATTATAAAGATGATATCTGATTAAAAAAATAAAATTGTATTTCCTGGAAATGCAAAATAAAACTTACAATATACAACAAAAGGAAAATAATAAAATGTCTACTATCATTATCATCACTGTAATATTATCTATTAATGTATATTTTGAAATTCAATCATATCAAATGGAAGAGTTAAGGAGGCATAATGATTGTCTTAAAATATAAAATTTCTATTAGAGAATTTTACATAGATATTCGGTATAAAATTATGTCACCAAGAAATGTAAGATCAAAATCTCTGTACTCACGTAGGATTATAACCGACACCTTTAATGCACATCATTAGCATCTGTATTAAATTTACAGTTACATAAAGAAGAGGTTATTCAATTAAGAGAAGCTTAAAACAATAATTATACATCACTTTACACCATAATGTTAGCAAAAATTAAAATGACAATGTAATATCCAGAACTGTTTAGAGTATGAGACCACCAAAAAATCAGATGTCTTTGACTCAATTCCAACTCATGACGACCACATGTATGTCAGAGTAGAACTGTGCTCCCTAGGGTTTTCAATGGCTGATTTTCAGAAGTAGATCACCAGGCCTTTCTTCTGAGGCACCTCTGGGTGTACTTGAACCTCCAACCATTCAGGTAACAGCCAAGCGCGTTTACCATTTGTACCACCCAGGGACTCCATGAGACCACAGACACTCTCATATACTGTTAGTGGAGACTAATTTGCAGTATCTTTCAAAATATAAAAAGTAGATACCTTTTGACCCGAAATTCACTTCTAGGAATCTAATTTAAAAAATTCACATGTTCAAAAAGCTAACATGTTCAAGAATGTTCACTAAAATATATCAATACCACAACCAAATCCACTGCTGTCTAGTCGATGCCAACTCAGTGATTCTACAGGACAGAGCAGAACTGCCCCATAGGGTTTCTAAGGCTGTAAATCTTTATGGAAGGGAAGCAGACTGCCACATCTTTCTCCCTTGGAGCAACTGGTGGGTTTGAAATGCCGATTTTTCAGTTAGCAGCCAAGCACTTTAACCACTGTGCCACCAGGACTCCAAAACATAGCAATAATCCTCCAAATATCCAATAAATGGAATGATTAAATGAATTACCATATATTCCTGTTTGACATTTTAAAAACTAAGGTACATCAATATGTACTATACTGACAAAGAAAAAATACCCACAATATAGTGTCGAGCACCAAAAAAAAAAGTTACAGAGTAATATGTAAAAATATTATATTGTTTTTTTGATTGTTGTTGTTGTTTTTAACACACATATTTACGCAGCAGAAATAAAACATTTTTTTTTTAACAGGTTGGGATTAAATTTTCTGCCTTTAGGAAAATTCCTTAGATAAGACAGGGTATATAAAGAGACAGTGTATCAAAGAGATACCTAAATCTCTTCTGAGCTTGGGAGTAGTGGTAAATTGAGAAGAAAATAGGAGATAATAGAAGAAACAGGCAGAGAGAGAGAAAATGTCAAGAGATAAGAACAGGGAGCATGTGGAGGAAGAAAAGGATTGTTAAACGTTTCATTTTAAATAATAGTTCACCTTGATACAAACTCCCCTCCTTACTTCATCTACCTAAATATTCAATACAGTCCACAATACACACAAATAAGAGCCCTGATGGCACAATGGTTAGGCCGTGGGCTGCTAGCAGAAAGGTCAGCGGCTTGAACCCACCAGCTGTTCTGTGAGTGAAAAGACCTGGCTATCTGCTACTGTAAAGATTACAGCCTAGGAAACCCTAAATGGGGGCAGTTCTACTCTGTCCTATAGGGTTGCTAGGAGTCAGAACTGACTGAATAGCACACAACAACATACGCACAAATGTTGTGTGTGAGTGATGTGGGATAAATTTTAGGGACAGGGGCTACATGCCACATACAGGTAGGCAAGAAGCTGAGAAAAGAGAACATCCATGAGATGCAAGAGTTCAGCAGAGTTGGAACTCAAAGCAAGAGGTGACCATAAGATTTTTCCAGGTAACTTCCACAGCATACTTGATAAGGAGTTTGAGACAATTTTATTTAAATCTCAAAAGATAGAGCAACCTCTGCTAACATATGCATTATGTACATATGTATGTTGATATAGGTTTGTGTGTATTTAAGTATATATATGTATGTATATAAGTATATACGTATGTATATATGTTTTAAAAGCAAAACATTATATTCCCCACATTTGATTTGTTAAAATATTTTCCCTTTTCTCTTTTCACATTGTAAATATTTAAGTTTCTCGGGCTTCCTCTTGTCTCCAAAGAGTGAATCACTAATGGAACTGCTGGTTTAGCTTTGAGAATGCAGGCCCTCCTAATTGGCAATCGCAAAGGAAAGGCATCTCAGAAAGATGAGAAGAGATGCTCACTCTGTCACTCCTGCAGCCGCAGAAAGCAGAACATTCTGAGTCATAGGACCTGTCCTCATACCATGCAGAAATAAAAGCAATCATAAGAACACAAGTCTAGTATAGACACTAAGTGTAAAATTGTAACTAACCATCCTGTTCTATTTTCTACTATAAAATCACCTTTACAAGTGTTATCTGTAACAAAGGAGTCTCTCAAACCATCTGGATTCAGACAATGTTAGCATGTCCTGTGACTCTAACTTGTATCTAAAATATCTGGCTTGCTAATTGGTTAGCTTGCTTGGTAAGTGATTGCCCTAGTAAGAATATTTTAAATGCGGTTCTATTTCTGAAGATATAAATGCTTAGAATATGGCTTTGTTAACCAGAAAAGCTTTGAAACTCTACCTCTCTCCCCGCTTCATGCATAAAATTATAGAGGTTGATTTGTTTGGTAGATTATTTATCTTAAAAACCATGGATATGAAGAAAAAAAGGGATAAGTTGGATTTCATTAAAATGAAGAATTTCTTTACTTAAAAAGAGACTTAAGAGAATGAAAACACAAGCCACAGACTTGGAGAAAATATTTGCAAACCACATATGTGATAAGATTTTGATTTCTATCCAGAATATATTTTTTAAAAAACTGTCAAATTTATTAATAAGAAAACAAAGAAGTCAATATAAAAATGGGCAAAAGATTTTAATGGCCACTTCACCAAAGAAGATATACAGATGGGAAACAAGCACATGAAAAGAAGCTCAGCATCATTAAACATTAGGTAAACGCAAATTAAAACCACAGTGAGCTAACCCTACACATTTATTAGAATAGTTAAAATTAAAAAGACCTCCCATACCAAGTGTTGTTGAAGATGTGACACAATTTGATCTTTATACACTATAGTGGAAATCTAAAATGGTACAACAATTTTTGAGAACAGTTTTCAGTTTTTTAAAAAGTTAAATGTATACCTACTATATGAACCCAGGTATTCCACTCACAGTTAATTATCCAAGAGAAAAGACAGCACACATCCATACAAAGACCTGTACATAAATGTTCACAGTTACTTTATTTGTAATAGTCAAAAACTGAAAACAACCCAAATGTCCATGAACAGTGGCAAAAATAAAAAGTGGTACTTTCACACAATGGAAAACTACTCAGCTATAAAAAGGAATGAACTACTGACATACAACAAGGATGAATTGCAAAATAATTATGCTGGTGAAAGAAGACAAATCAAAAAATATAAAATTCCAGAAAATACAAACTAATTGACAGTGACAGAAAACAGATCATGAGTTGCCTAAAGACAGGGAGAGAAGGGAGGAAGTATTACAAAGGGGTACAAAAAAATTTGGGGAGTGATGGATATGTTCATTATCTTCACTGTGGTGATGATTTTGTAAGTATATACATATGCCAAGACTTAGCAAACTAAACACTTCAAACGTGTACTTTATTGTATGTCTGTTAAAAAAATAAAAAGGGGCAAAGCATGTATAGATGCCCAAGATAAATACAAGGCAATAATATACCAAAATTTTAATAACTTCTATGGGAAGAATAGATAAACATACAAAAAGGCATTACACACTGAAAGGGAGAGATGAATTACAATTATCAGTTTTTTAAAAAAGGAAAAGAAAATGAGACTTGGGATATTGATTACAAATTATGCTAACTTCGTAGTTTTGCCTGGGATTTTCCTGTTTACTTTTGGTGACAGCTCACAAAAGTGTGTTCTATTTGAACGTGTGCTTAAAGGTATTCTCATCCTGTGGGCCTTGCAGTGTATTACAACACCACTTAAGAATTACAAAGATTTCCCCCCCCCACCCTTTTTGAATATTATCTTACCAATAACTAACTCTGACCCTAATCAGGAAAGTTACTTAAAACTGCACTTGTGTTCATTTTCCTCAACTGTTTAAATGCAAAATTTGCACAATCTGAACTTGAAGATGCCCTCCAGCTCTGTTACATTTGTTGTTAGGCATCAAGACAGTTTTCACTCACAGAAACCCTATGTACAATAGAACGAAACACCACCCAGTCCTGTGCCATCCTCACAGTCATTGTTGTGCTTGAGCCCATTGCTGCAGACACTGTCAATCCATCTCATTGAGGGTCTTCTTTTTTTTCACTGACCCTCTACCTTACCAAACATGATGTCCTTCTCCAGGGACTGGCCCCTCCTGATAACATACCCAAAGTATATGAGATGAAGTCTCGCCATCCTTGCTTCTAAGGAGCATTCTGACTGTACTTCTTCCAAGACTGATCTGTTTGTTCTTCTGGCAGTCCATGGTATATTCAATATTTTTCGCCAACACCATAATTCAAGTGCATCAATTCTTCTTCAGTCTTCCTTATTCACTGACCAACTTTCACATGCGTATGAGGTGACTGAAGATACCATGTCTTTTGTCAGGTGCACCTTAGTCCTTAAAGTGATATTTTTGCTTTTTAAAACTTTAAAGAGGTCTTTTGCAGAAGATTTGCCCACTGCAACATGGAATTTGATTTCTTGACTGCTGCTTCCATGGGCATTGCTTCCAGCTCTAAAATTCTATAATTGTATGGCTATTAAAAGTGAGTTCAGGATGTCTGCTGCAGGAAGATGGACAAGATGTACTTTTCCCTATTCCTCCTGCTAAGTAGAACTAAGGACATTACATAGAAAACAAACACAAAAAGACTTTGAAAAGGAGAGAAGAAGGTAGATTGGGTAGGGACCTCAGGATTCAAGGAATGACATGAGATGAGTTTCCTGGGATTTTGTTTTGCCTCATGTATCCCAGTCTTGGAAGTGAAGAGGCCAGCAAACTGGAAGTGCCAATGTGCACAAAAAAGCCCCAACATTCATTGTACGTACAAGGAAACTAAGGCTCAAAGAAATTATGAGCATCACCTAGTCAGAGAACTAGCAAATAAGAAGACAGAATTCAAACCTAAATTTTCTAATATCAAGGCTACTGCACTGTACTACATCTTATATAGCCGAGGATAAATAACAAATTCATATAATCTAGCTTGAAGAGACTGAATTATTAATGCAAAGTAAACCAGCTTCTAGGAAAACTGGCATAACAAATAGACTCTACTACCACCACTACCAAAAACCAAATTACTCCCTGATATCCATCAAAATGAACAAAATGAACCAAAGTAATAGAGAAGGAAATATTATCAATAGATCACATCATTCTCCCACTTAAAACTTCCAATTGTAGGTGATGGAAAACTCAACTCAAATCACTTAAGCAAAAACAGAACCGATCAGCTCACATAACAGATAGTCCAGGCATGTGGTTCAATTGGCTTGGCTAGATCCAGGAACTCAAATAACATTGGTAGGACCCAGTCTCTCCCAGTCTCGTCTCTGTTCTTGGCTTCACCCTTACAGACCAACTTTCTGTAGTACCAAGATGGCCATCAGCAGCTCCAAATTTACATCCCTACACAGTATCTCAGGTGTGGTTGTGCATTTTGTACACTGCATAAGGTACCTGACCAAGGGAGCAATGGAAAACTTGAATCTAGCCCATGCTCCCTCCACTCAGCCATGGCAATGGACTGTATCTACAGAGACAGAGGCTTGTTTTTCTTCACAACAAGGGATGTAGCAAGTTATGTAGGAACAGTACTGTGCCTGCCCCAGAGAGGGCATCTTTCCATAATGCATCCATCTAGTAAAGTACTGTTTGGTAATTATTCTCACAGAGACATAATATAAGCTAGCACAGGCCTTACTCAAACAGAAGTCCTAGGATTCGCTCTGATTTAGATGTAACTGCCTTGATTTAGGACATAGGTCTATCTCTAAATCAATTACCATAGCCTAAAGCCAACTGCATCTAAAATATATAAACTGGGAGTGTGGCCCAAGGTGGTAGCTTACTCAGACACGCCATGCCATCCCTCTACAGCAAAAACCCAAGAAACCAAGTAAAACAGATACAGATGATAATCCTAGAACCCTGAGCATCAAATGAAAGGATAAAGAATTAGACTGAACACCGACTGGAAGAAGAAATTGAATGAAAACAGCGAACGAGGAGAGATATGGTACGGAGCTGCTCTGCCAGTCAGCCTGGTACAGCATGGCCATCTTGAGACAAAGCCAGCAGTGATCCTGGGTGAGGAGCACAGGGAGGCAACTTCACAGAATTTCCGATAAAAGACAGAGAAACTGTGTAGACATACCTGGAGTGAAGCAAGCTGAGAAGGGCATGAATTGGATATAAGAAAGAAAAGTACAAGAAGGAGGGCAAGAGCTCCAGGGATCCCGGTGTCCACAGAGCAGGGAGGGAATCAGGATCCAGAGACAGGACTATTCACCAATGGCAATCCCTGACCATTAGGATGAGTGAAGCACATGGAGTAATAAATTCACAGAGTGTCAGCAGAAGGTCCCCCAACCAACCAGACTCCAGGCAGCCATCCCTCCTTGTACCTGATCAGAGCCAGGTCTCAACTGCTGGCTGCAGCCAACAGGAAGTGCCCAGGCACTCACGTCCAGTAACCAGAGGAGGACGCTCCTCCTACTCCTGTCTTCCTGGTGATTAGCGGCACAAACTCCCACATACCTGCCACCCCTCCCACCCAGGTACTGTGATATAAACCTCCCTCTTCCCCAACTTGGCCCCGTCCACCACTCCCACTCTCGCCACCCTGCCCACCTGACAAACTACAGTAAGTGCTCCCACACCATCGGTTGCAAACTACATCCCCTGCCCACCACCTTGCCCACCCAGAGTGCAGCAAAGAGCATCTCATGCCCCAGTCACCTGCCACATCACCCACCTACCACCCCATCCACCCAGCAAGTGGCAGTAAGTGTTCCCATGCTGGTGGTCACTCACCACACACCCCTGCCTGCCACCCTGACCACCTGGTGAGTAGTAAGAGCATTTCCATGATCCAGTCACCTTTCACACACCCTCGCCCACTGCCCCACCCACATGGTGAGTGGCAGTGAGTGCTCCCACACCCCCAGTCACCCACAACTCCATCTGGAAAGCAGCAGTGAGCCTGTCAGCCCCATCGATCACCTGCCACACCCACCCTGCTTGCTGTCCCAACCACCTGGCAAGTACTATCGTGCACTCCCAAGGCACTGGACTGACAACATGTGGAAGTCTGCATTCACCCAGCCTGACCTCAGCTGCCCTGCCCACCACTGTCCATCCACCTGGTGACAGGTGGTGAGTGCTCCCATGCCACCAGATGACTCATCAGTGGAGCACGCATGCCCCACCTGCCCTGATATAGCAAAACAAAATTTTAAAAAATGAGCACAAAACAAAAAAATACACAATCAACAAATACAGAGGTAAAAAAATACCACTGTAATGCCTTGCAGACAGGAGATAACAATGAATCATATGAAAAAACAGGATAAGATGGCTTAAACAAGTGTGCAAAATAAAGGGAAAGAAAACCTTTCAGAAGAAGAAATAATAGGATTACCTGAAAATAAACTCAAAACAGTCATATTTAGGATTCTCAAAGACATCAAGGAAAACACAGAAAAAACTCTAGAAAAATTCAGGAAAACAATATAAGAACAAAATGACAGACTCAATAGACAATTAGAAATCATACAAAAATAACTAGAAATTCAGAAGACTAGCAATAAAGTATCAGAAATAGATAACTCAATGGAAGTTCAAAGAAGTAGAATCAAATCAACAGAAGAATGAATCAGTGAAATAAGAGGACAAATCCCTTGATACTAATTTGTTTGAGGAACAATCAGAAAAAAAGAATGAAGAAAGACTAAGAGTTATGTGGGATACCTTCAAGAGGAATAATTTATGTGTAACAGAAATTCCAGAAAAGGAGAGGAGAAAAAAAGTACAGAAACAATTTTTGAAGATACATTGGCTGAAAACTTCTCAAACACCATGAAAGACGAGAAGGTTACCATCCATGAAGCTCAATGAGCCCCGTACAGTATAGGCCCCTCCCCAACAAAAACAACAAAGACTTAACCAGAGACAAAGGAAGAATTCTGAAAGCAGCTCATGAAAGATGAAATATCACTTACAAAGGGGCACCAATAAGGCTAAATGCTGATTTTTCATCAGAAACCATGCGGGCAAGAAGTCAATGTGATGACATATATAAAATCATGAAGGAAAAGAATTTCCAACCAAGAATCTGGCAAAATTTTCTTTCAAAAATGATGGCAAAACTAAGACATTCCCAGATAAGCAGAAACTAAGGGAATTTGTAAAAACCAGACTAGCCTTAAAAAATATATTACAGGGAGCCCTTCACATAGAGAATCAATGACATCAGACAACAATCTGAAATGAAGACACACAACAACAATGCCCAGATACAAAAGAAGATAAAGACTTTGCAAAAGCAAAATCAATCTAAAAAACCGACTACAGGGAACCAGGAGAGTTAAGCCGTAAACAGCAACAACTTCAAAACAAAAAGGGGCAATAAAAGATGTCGTCACAGAACTTTTAGAATAGGGAGGAAGTCAGGTAATTTCAAAATATAACAGATCTGTAGTAATTTTAAAAGGATTAAGGTAAAAAGGGTTAAGGCAAACCACAAAGAAAATAAATCTATGCATCAAAATAAAGAATAAGAAAACCAAAAAGACTCACTAAACAAAAAATAACAAAAATTGATAAGAAAAGAAAATTTATATTCAAAAAGAACTCAACACAAAAAATTAAGAGGAACTAAGACAACAATAACACCACAAAAAAAAGTATAGCAAAATGAAAGCAATGAATCCATACCTATCGTTAATCACACTAAATGTAAATGGATTAAATGCACCAGTCAAGAGACAGAAAGTGGCAGAATGGATAAAAAAATATTAACCATCAATATGTTGCCTACAAGAGGCACATGTAGACATGAAGACAAAAACAAGTTAAAAATCAAAGGATATATATATATGTATCAAGCAAACAGTATCTGAAAGACAGCAGGAGTACCAATAATAATTTTGGATAAGACAGACTTTAAGTCTAAATCCATTACAAGAGACAAAGAAGAGCATTATATAATGATTAAAGGCTCAAGCCACCAAGAAGACATAACAATAATAAATATTTACGAACCCAATGACAGAGCTCCAAAACACATAAAACAAACTCTTAACAGAAAATAAAAGAGAAATAGACAGTTCTACAACAATAGCAGATAACTTCAACACATCACTTCAGGTGATGGACAGAACAAATAGAAAGATAAAGATACAGAAAACCTAAATAACATAGTCAATCAACTTGACCTCAGAACATACCCCCAACAGCAGCACAGTACACATTCTTCTACAATACACACGGACCACATTCTAGGCCACAAAACAAGCCTCAATAAATTGTAAAACATCAACATAACAGAAAGCATCCTCTTTGACCATAACATTGTAAAACCAGAAATCAGTAAGAGAAAGAGCAAGGAAAAAAAAAAAAAAAAATACATAGAAACTGAATAACACTTTACTTAAAAACTACTAGGTGAAAGAAGAAATTAAAAATGAAATTTAAAAATTCTTAGAATCAAATGAGAATGAAGACATAACATACCAAAATTTCTGGGACATGGCAAAAGCAGTGCTCAGAGGAAAATTTATAGCAATAAATGCACACATCAAAAAAGAAGACAGACTCAAAATCAATAACTTAACCCAACAACTTGAACAAATAGAAAAGGAACAGCAAAAGAAGTCCATAGTCACCATAAGAAAGGAAATAATACATGAAATAGAAAATCAATAGAAGTTGGTTTTTGAGAGGATCAATAAAATTGACAAACCACTGGCCAAAGTGACAAAAGAAAAAAATGATAAGAAGCAAATAACCAAAATAAGAAATGAAATGGGCAACATTACAAAAGAACCAACCAAGATAAAGACAATTACAGAATATTATGAAAAACTGTACTCTAACAAATTTTAAAAACCTTGAAGAAATGGACAAAGTTCTAAAGACACATTATCTACCTAAACTAACACAAACAGAGATAGAAAATCAAAATAAATCAATAACAAAAGAAGAAATTAAACATATTAAAAAAACAAACAAACAAACAAAAAACTCTCAACCAACCAAAAAAGGGCTCAGCCCAGATGGCTTCAATGGAGAGTTCCATCAAACACTCGGAGAAGAGTTCATACCAATTCTACTCAAACTATTCAAGGATGTTGAAAAGGAAGGAGTACTCCCTAATTCATTCTATGAAGCCAGCATAACCTTGATACCAAAGTCAGGTAAAGTTACCACAAAAAAAGAAAATTCAGACCAATATCTCTTATGAATATAGACACAAAAATTCTCGACAAAATTCTAGTCAAAAGAATACAACAGCATATCCAAGGAAAAAAAAATCACGATCAGGTGGGATTCTTATCAGGGATGCAAGGATGGTTCAACATTAGAAAATCAATCACTGTAATTCACCACATAAATAAAACAAAGGAAAAGAATCACATGATCATCTCAATCAATGCAGAAAAGGCATTTGATAAAATCCAACATCTTTTCCTGATAAAAACTCTCAGAAAAATAGGAATAGAAGAGGAATTCCTCAACATAATTAAGGGCATTTATACAAAACCAACAACCAACATTATTCTCAATGGAGAGAGACCGAAAGCATTCCCTTTGAGAATGGGAAAAAGACAAGGATGCCCATTCTCACCACTCTTATTCAATATTGTACTGGAAGTTTAGCCAGAGCAATAAGGCATGAAAGGGCAATAAAAGGCACGTGAATTGGTAAAAAAAGAAGTAAAACATAAAAGCATAGAAGCTTCCAAACACCTTGAGGGACGAGTTATTGAGGCTGAAAGCTGGAGACCACGGTCTCGAGGGACTGAGTTGCTGGGGATCATGGTTCTCAGGAACTTCTAGGTCAACTGGCATAACACACATCATAAACAAAATGTTCTTACATCCTACTTTGTTGAGTAGTGTCTGGGGTCTTAAAACCTTGCAAGCGGCTATGTAAGATATATTTATTGGTCCCAGTGCATTTAGAGCAAAGGAGAATGAAAAAAACCAAAAAACAAGGTAAATATTAGTCCAAAGGACTAATGGACTACATGAACAGCCTCCATCAGCCTGATCCCAGAAGAACTAGATCGTGCTCAGCTACCACCAACACCTGCTCTGACAGGGATCACAATAGCAGGTCCTAGGCAGAGCAGGAGAAAAATGTAGAACAAAATTCAAACTCACAAAAAAAGGCCAGACTTACTGGTCTGATGGTGACTACAGGAACCCCCAAGACTATGGCCCACAGACACCCTCCTAACTCAGAACTGAAGCCACTCCTGAAGTTCACCTTTCAGCCAAAGATTAGACAGGCCTACAAAACAATTACATATGTGAGGAACGTGATTTTTACTTCAATCAAGTATATGAGACCAAATTGGCAATACTTGCCCAAAAGCAAAGACGAAAAGGCAGGGAGGGACAGGAAAACTGGACGAATAGGCACTGACAACCCAGGGTGGAAAGGGAAAGGGGGGAGCACTGACACATTGTGGGGTTTGCAAGTAATGTCACGAAACAATTTGTGTATAAAATTTTTTAACGAAAAACTAATTTATGTGGTAAACTTTCACCTAAAACACAATAAAATTTAAAACAAGAAGAAAGAAATCATTGCACAACAACAACAAAAAAAAAAAATAGGCAAAGGACATGAATGATACTTCACCAAAGAAGACATTCAGATGGCTGACAAACACATGAAGAGAGGCTTGCGATCATTAGCCATTAGAGAGATGCAAATCAAAACTACAATGAGATACCACCTCACCTCAGCAAAAACGGCACTGATCAAAAAGAAAAATGGAAAACAACAAATTCTAGTGAGGTTCTGGGGAGACTGGAACTCTTTACACACTGCTGGTGGATTTAAAATGGTACAACCACTATGGAAAACAGTATGGGGCTTCCTCAAAAAGCTATAAATAGAAATACCATATGATCCAGCAAACCTACTCCTAGGTATATATCCTAGAAAAATAAAGAGCAGTGACACGAATAGACATATGCACATCCACATTCACTGCACCAATTCACAATAGCAAAAGGATGGAAACAACTTAAGTGTCCTTCAACAGAGGAACATAGATACAGTGGAATACTACTCAACAATAAAGAGTAATGATGAGTACATGAAATATCTTATAACATGGGTGAATCTGGAAGACATTATGCTGAGTGAAATAAGTCAAACACAAAAGGACATATATTGTATACCACTTTTATAAAAAGTCATGAATAGGTTTACACACAGAAAGCAATGTTATTTGATGGTTACTAAGGATGGGAACGGCAGGGAGGGAGAATCACTTACTAGATAGTAGACACATGTTAATTCTGGTAAAGGGAAAGGCAATACACAATATGGAGGAAGTCAGCACAACACGACCGAGGTAAATGAAGACACTGAGAGGTACATAAGAATAAAGGTAACTACAGTAAACGCTATAACATATACAATTCTGCGACAACAGTAATAAGTAGAAATTTGTGAAGGGTTACATATGTAGATATGTATGCTATACAGGTGTGGGAAGATGTATGTCAGTACATGTGCTTGCATATATAGGTATAGTTGTGGGCATCTGTATATACATATGTGAATGTGCTTCATATATATACACATATATAAAAGAGCAAATAGGGGGCACAGTTATGGAAACTTCTTAAACATATCCAAACACCTCATGGGACTGAGTTACTAGGCTTGAAGGCTAAGGACCATAGTCTTGGGGGACATCTAGGTCAATTGGCATAACACAGTTCATAAAGATAATGTTCCACATCCTAGTTTGTTAAGCAGCGTCTGGTGTCTTGAAAGCTTGAGAGTGGCCATCTAAGATACAACTATTTGTCTCTTCCTGTCTGGAGCAAAAGAGAGTGAAGGAAACCAAAGACTCAAGAAAGCAATTCGTCCACAGCACTAATGGCCCACAGAAACCACAGTTGCCTCTAGCCTGAGACCAGAAGAACTAGATGCCCAACTACCACTACCAACTGCTCTGACCAGAGACACAACAGAAAGTCCCGGTTAGAATGGAACAAAAATGTAGAGCAAAACTCAAATATACGAAAAAGACCAGACTTACTGGGCTGACAGAGGAACCCCGAAGACTATCACCCTAAGACAGCCTTTTAACCTGGAACTGAAGCCACTCCTGGAGGTCACCTTTCAGCCAAATAATAGATTGGCCTATAAAATAAACAATAATACCCATGAGGAAGCTGCTCCTTAAAACAATCAACTATACGAGATCAAATGGGCAACATGTGCCCAAAAGAAAAGATGAGATGGCAAGGAGGGGCAGGGAAGCTAGAGAGACAGGAATGGGGAAAGCAGGGGGGAAATGGGGAGAGTGCTGACACATTTGTGAGGACAGCAACCAATGTCACAGATGCAATTCAATTTGTGTATGAATTGTTGAATGAGAAACTAATTTGCTGTGTAAACTTTCACCTAAAACACAATAAAATGTTCATAAAATGTTCACAACATAAACGAAGTAAATGGACTGAAAGTGATGGGTGATTTCCAACCAAAGCAAACTCAGGGCACTTTTATCAGAGAAAGGAAGATTGTACAGAGGGTAGCAAAAAAAGCAACAAATGCCCATGGCTTCACACTACCCTTAGAAAAAAATCCCGACTTAATTACCTTATCATGCAAGGCCCTGCATCTGGCCCATTCCTATCCCTACAACTGCATCTTGACTCATTCTGCCCCTCTCTCACTAAGCTCCAACCACCTGGTCTTAACTCAGTTCCTCGAACATGCCAAGCTTTTTCTACTTTGGGGTCTTTGTTTATATTATTTTACTCTACTGGAATGTTTTCTCCAATTTTTTTCATGGCTAATTCCTTCTTATCTTTTAGGACTTAGCAGAATGTCAGCACCTCTGAAACATCTTCTCCATTCTGGTATTCACAGCACCTGCTGGTCCCCTAACAACACTTATGACAATATTTTCTTTATTATCTGTTTATTTTTATCTTTCTTTCCCAGATAACTATAAATGCCATCAGAAAAGAGTAGCATTCATTGCAACCTTACACTATTAGAGTGATGTAGCTGGAGCTCAAAATGAAATTGGTAAAAATATACACTAATAAGTGAATAAATGAATCTATACTGAAACTAGAAAAAGCCCTAAACACAAACTAAATATACCAAAGCTATCAACAAGATGCAATTCAATTTGGACCAAAATGGAAGTGGAGGCTTGGTGTTGATAACTTTAATTTGTAAGCACAGTTTAGGGCTAGAGTTACTAAGTAGAAAATATTATTAAGCGTTCTTCCAATATCCCCTAGCTTAAGAAGCGTGGGCGAGGTGTGGGAGACTGGAGAAGGGAAAACACTCCCACTAAGAGCTTCTTCTCCATGGTAGTCTGAAAGAGGCAACAGGGCTTGAGGAGAAACTGTCCAAGCAGGGATTCACTTTTTTGACCCAGTTTCCTATTCTAGAGACATAAGGAATTAGGCAAAGCTACCCTACAGCCATAGAACAAAGGGATACATCTTGAAATAAACACAGCAGAACCTACAAAATAAAAAAATCACAAACCAAGAAGCATCATTCTAACTCAACTTCTCTCCAAAACAGCAGCATACCTTAAATGAAGTAACAAAGGAAAATGTGAGGTGCATTCTTCCATGCCAAAAAAAGACACAAACCCACTGGAATCGGCTCAAATGCAGCAGTCAAGAAATCCAGGAAGAAACCATGGGAACAAAGGATCAAAGCAATAGCCATCCATGATGTTGTCTTCTTCCTACCACACACAAGACACTGAACAGTTAAAGAAAGAATAAAAACTACAAGGAAAAATTGTTTATCTAGGAGTCTATTCACCAGAAAGATCCCTACAAGGGAATGAATTGTGGTGACAGCATATTTACTGGGCTACAGATGACACGTCAAAAGACATTGAGTCAACCAATCAGAACAATATGGGCAAGATAAAACAAATGATAAAGGAAAGGTTAAAAAATTACTATGATAGGCTATGTATCTACCATGGAGTAGGAGATGCTCGAACATAGGGCAAAAAAAGAAATGTGAACAGGAAAAACAAGCACAAGTAGATGTGGCTAACAATCTTTTCAAATGGACAACTTCATCATTCCCTCCTTTGGTTTCTGCAGGTGCTATTATAAAAATCTTTACGAAAAGTATTTTGCTATATATTTTTAAAAGCTCAACAAGAAACTCCTGAGAAATAAAAACTTCAACTTCTTTTATTACTGAGTGATTTTTTTTATTTTTATTTTTTGCCATCACTGAGAAATGAGTTTGCATTGAGATGTTTTTCAATCAATGCAAAATAAAAACAGATACAGGTAGTCCCCTACTTAGCCGCAGTTCTGTTCTGATGACCCCACTGTAAGCCGGTTCCAATATAAGTCGATTATCTCTTTTTTCTTTTTTTAGTTTTCATTATTATTGTCTTTTATTAGTAGTATCTTTATAAATCTAATCTTTGTCTTCGGGGACTGGAAATGTTACATATAAACTTACAGATAAGATGACATTAGCAAATTACATGCTGCAACTTTTTATGTAGCACATATTACTAGCAATAAGATGTCCAAAAAAAAAAAAAAGCGGTTCATTGTAACTCAAATACGTCGTAAGTCAGGACTACCTATACTTATATTCTTTAATTGATTCTCTCACTTTAAATAAGTTTTCTAAGTTAGATACACTTTTTAAAGATCGTGTATTTCTTCTAATGCCTTACGTCTCATATTACATACTATACCTTATGTGTTACGATGTCCAAACAAAAATTTTCAGGTAAATAATCCTCATTGTAATAATATATTAAAAATAAAGGTACTAACCCTGCTCTTTCTTCAATATGTAAACCCTGAAGCTATAAGCCAAGGTATAAAAACAGTGTTCCCAAGTAAACTGAGACTCTGTTTACACTATCTTTGTTTAAAGAATAGGCCCAGATAAAAATGTCCATATCCCACTCAAAGTAAGTTAAAAAAAAAATCTAGCCCAGGGCCAATGCAGTAAACCCTACAGCAATAATAAAGGGGGGTGGGGGTGGAAGGAGACAAAAATATCACATTGTCATTAAATGTTTATAATTATCTCAGTAACTGTTACCTTTATCTCTAAACTTCAAGTTCCATGAAGGTAGATATCAGGTCTCATCTAGTTCACTAATAAAACAGTGAACAATCAGAGTAGATGATGAAGTATAGTAACCATTCAAAAGGTATTTGTTGCATGAATGAGTTAATGAACAAATGAATTAGTGAGTGAATAAATGAACAACCATAAAAATGATAATAAAGGGAGCATGTTAGAAAACTTACTCTACAAAAAAAAAAGGAATAAAAATAATAATATACTCTAAAAAGCAGAACTAAAACTTAGCAAGAAAGACAAAACAGGCATGAGAAAAATCATCCAAAAATGAGGAGACAGTGACATAAAAGTGATTAGGGAGAGGATGATAGATGTCGAAAAGCAATACAGATCCAACGTGTGATAAAAGAAATGCTTGATACTATAGGAAAAAATTGAAAAGAAAAAAATAATCTGCAGATCAGAAGGATGCACTTTATACAAGAACAACTGATAAATATTAGGTCATATTCTGTAGGTGTTATGAAAATTCAAGACTAAAGAAGGAATCTTAAAAGCATGCAGACAGAAAACATGTATCAGTAATAACTGAGTACACTGTACAGTTTTGAAGTAACAAGGATGTTACCGGAGAACTCTATAATAAATCAAGTTGTATCTCAGTTGTCACAGGAACAGATATACTCAAATATATAAGAGATCAGAGAGTATACCAAACACACTTCATGAAATTTTTGTTTAAAAAAATGTAGTCTAGCTAACTAAAAAAGTGAATAACAATAAGAAGTAATAAAAACTGAGAAACTACAGAATAAAACGTCCTAGTAGTGAACGATAAACTGATTTAAACATGCAATTGTCTATTTAAATAGCTGTGGTAAACATGATTATAAAATCAAATGTAATTGTTGTAATCCTTCAAAGAAAGCTATACAAGGTAATAATAATAATAATTTAATGACTCTAAACTTGAATGAAAACAACAACACACTAATACAAACTGCTGAAGAGGCTGATAATATAGTTTGTGTTTTGTTTTCATTTTCACAGGAAGAAAAAAGTAAAAAAGCATTACAAAATTATATATAAGTCAAGTATACATTAGAAAGTAAATGTAAATGAAATAAATTAACATGCATTACTATCTGCCTATATCTTTATAGTTTATCTTTATTAATTTTGTCCTCCTGCTGTCCTTAGGTATACCTTCTTATTTGATGCATAAAGGTCCATGACAGTCATGTACTTGGTGGTTTTCACCTATATCAGTTATATTACTTAATTCTTCAAATGTTTATTGCAAGGCACGTGGCTACAATAATAAATAAGACAGGCACAGTTTCTGCTCTCATGGAACTGACAATCTAGTTAGCAAGTAAAACACAGAATGAAATTTAGCAAAGAGAATCCAGCAAATATTAAAAGAATAACACAGGGCTGATAAAGGGTACTTCTAGGAATGTAAGAATAGTTCAATATTAGGAAATATTCCTATAATTTACTAAATTATTAAGTCAAAGCAATAAAGTCATATATAGCTATTACCATGGGTGCTGAAGACATACTTCATAAAATTCATTAACATTATATTTTTTTAAATCCTTAGAAATCAGAAATATGTATTTTGTCAGTATGGGGAAAAAAGCCTGCATCAGGTTTAGTGGTTAAATATTAGAAGGCTTACCACTAAAATCAGAAATAAAATAAGGATTGCCATTATCCAAGATAAGCCCCAAAAATGTAACATAAATGTCAGCTGATCTTTGAAATTTAACTAAATTTGATTAAACTCATCTCCATGTAGGAGTGGAAGCCCAGAAGTTAAACTAATCACTAGGAATTTCATCTGGGAATGTGAATGAAAGGGAGCACGGCTGATGGTTTTTCTAAGTTACCTCGGGACTAGAGCTGGTCACACTGTCTTTTACCGTTGATTGACTAATTGTGTATATATATATAAGAAGATAATTCTGAAAGTAAGAGGAAGTTCTGAAATGCTAAACAGAAGCAAGTTTACAACTGTAATTCAATCTGAGTGAGCACTCCCCAAGATAAAGATGATGTTGACTTGTTGCATACACAACAAATACTGAGGGAACAGGATTGAGGGGAAAGTATCCACTGACAGAGGGCATTAGATGAGACCACTCAAATTCAAAATAAGTGAGAAATTGGTTGGAAGGGAGATTTTGGTCAACTAGATGATAGAAACACAGCTAATACCTCAAGGCAGCATTCAGAACCACAGTAGGAGGACTACTGGACAAAAGGTTTAAGAAAAAAACTAAACCCACGGCCATCGAGCCGATTCTGACTCATAGTGACCCTATAGGACAAAGTAAAACTGACCCATAAGGTTTCCAAAGAGCGGCTGGTGGATTCAAACTGCCAACCTTTTGGTTAGCAGCCGTAGTAGCTCTTAACTACTGTGCCACCAGGGCTTCAAAAAGTGTTCAAAAAAAAAAAAAAAAAACTTACAAAAAAGGCAGCTCAGTCTAACACATGATGGTCCCTTTCAATAAAATAGATGGAAAGAAACAATAGGAAAGGGGAAAAAAGAGCCTATATTTTTGGCTTTTAGGTTGTATTAAAAATTTATCAAAATAAGTGCACCTATGTTTATATGTGAGGATAAAATAATTTCAAAGACTAATATATTCATTATTTAGATTTCCCAAATAGACAGCAAAGAAGTTAAGAAACCTGAGTACTTTTGGTCTTTTTTATTTCTTTTTCTAAGTATACAAGTAATATACCACTCACTGAAAACAACGGGAATATAAAAGGTAAGAAACATCAATTGGGCAATCTGACCACCCAGTTATAACAACTTATAATCAGTCAGGCTTCTTACTTACAAAAAGCTGATGTAATCTGTCAAATATAAATAGAACATGGATTTATTAAAACATATTAGGTAGTCCACAACATCATCGATAGGATTAGAGAAATATACTCAAAGCTAAACTTCTGGGAGTAATATCCAAAGCCACATCACAGAACTGATTTGATGAAGGCACTATTATCTAATTTCTACCAATCAGAATATACAAAGAACTCAACTTTACTGCCAAGTGCTATTGCCACCAATGGCAACACCCCTCTTGCATCAAGAAATTTGACCTTGATAGAGAAGGGAGAGGGTTGACATGTCGTGGGGTTGTTAACCAATGTCATAAAACAATATGTGTGCTACTGTTTAATGAGAAACTATTTGTTCCGTAGACCTTCACCTGAAGTACAATTAAAAAAAAAAAAAAAAAAAGAATTTGACCTTGATACAGACAGTCCCAGACACAGTGGGAGAAAAATTTAGAACAAAATTGAAACTCACCAAAAAAAGACCAGACTTACTGGTCTGATAGAGACTGGAGAAACCCCAAGAGTACAGACCCTGGACACCCTTTTAACTCAGTACTGAAGTCACTCCTGAAGTTCACCCTTCAGGCAAAGATTAGGCAGGCCTATAAAACAATCTATAACACATAATTCAACCATGTATATGAGACTAAATTCGAACACCAGCCCAAAAGCAAAGATGAGAGGGCAGGTAGGGACAGAAAAGCTGGATGAATGGAAATGCAAAACCCGAGGTCAAGAAGGGAAGAGTGCTGATACATCACAGGGTTGTCAACCAATGTCACAAAACAATATGCATATTAATTGTTTAAGGAGAAACTAATTTGCTCTGTAAACTTTTACAAAGCACAATAAAAATAAAAATAATAATTTGATCTTGCCAAACAAAATGTGGTTCATACATACAGTGGAAGAGCCAGTAGGAGAAATGAACTCTTAATACATACTACAATATGGATGGAGCTTCAAGACATTATGCTGAGTGAAACAAGTCAATCAAAAATGACAAATATTGACTTCACTTAAATTAAAACACAAGAAAAATGTATACAGAACAAAGTTTATTAGTGGTTATGCCACAACCTTCCTTCCTGAAAGTGAAAAGGACTTGAAGCACTTACTGATGAAGATCAAAGACTACATCCTGCAGTATGGATTACACCTCAACATAAAGAAAACAAAAATCCTCACAAGTGGATCAATAAGCAACATCATGATAAACATAGAAAAGACTGAAGTTGTCAAGGATTTCATTGTACTTGGATCCACAATCAATGCCCATGGAAGCAGCAGTCAAGAAATCAAATGAGGACTTCCGGGCAACATGACACTATAGTCAGAATCACCACACCGTCCCTCCATAGCGAAGATCCAAAAAACTAAGTCAAACAGAGTCACACATCAGTCCTGAAACCCTAAGCATCAAATGAAGAGAAAGAACTCAGCCAAGCACCAAACAGAATAAGAAACTGACCAAGAACAGAGAGCACGGAGAGATACATGCAGAGGTCCCCTATTAGCTACCGCAGCACGGATTCGCCATCTTGGACTCCTATTAGAGATCGGTGAACAGCGGGTATGAGAAAGCAGCCTCATGGAGCTTCCAGCAGGAGACAAAACCGGTAACCAACAATATATGCTTTCCCACCCCCAACCCTTCTTCAACCCTATTCGGCCTCCTCTGTTTCCCGTGGCCACAGGCTCTTGGACAGGAAGCACTGGCTTCACCCCAGTGTCGCTTGGATTCCACCTGCCTATACTGGCCGGCTCTCTGAGTGCCATTTGTTGGCTGCTGCTGTTGCTTTTTTCTGCTTCATTAGATTTCTTCCTTATCTCTCACCACTTCCCCCTCCTTTCTCTCAAATACCTGAATCCGTGGCCATCTTTGCTTCTTCCTGGGGGGCTGTGAGGCACCGCTAGACTGTGGAACTGCTTGCCGGCCCATGCCACCATGCTAGTGGGACCCCTGGGGCTTTTTTGATTGTTTGTCCTGATTTGTTCTGTTTTGATTTGTTTGTTTCATTGTTTTCTTTTCTTGGCTTGGGAGCCGCTTCTGGCTGGGCAGTGCTGCATGGCTTGGGAAATACTCCCTTACTCTAAGCAGACACACAGTGACACCCCTGGGGGCATTTCTTTTTGTTTGTTTGTTTTTTTATTTTTGTATTTTTGCTTTTTTTTTTTGTTTCTTTGTTTTGTATTCTTCTCTTTTTCCCTTCTTGTCTTTCTTCATTTCCAGTTTCTTGATTTGTTCATTTTTTTTCTTTTACTTTTTTTTATTTTGTTTTTCTCCATTTCTCAGTCTCTCATCTCTCCACTCCAATAGCAAGATCCCTTAGCACTCTTTTTTGTTTGTGTGTATGTTTTTTGGCTCCTGTTCCTCTCTCCTCTCTTTCCCATACCCATCTTAGCTCCACACATCACAATCTCCCTGCTCCTTCCTGCCTACCTGCACTGTGTGCTGAACATCACACCCCCAAGCAGCACAGGCATGGCCTACCGGAACCTGCCCAGCATTGATTCCTGGCTGGCCCTTTCAGCCCTAGTATGTGCCACAAACAACCCATCCCAGAAATTCCCCTTCAGCTGGACCTGCCCTGCTGTACCATATCTGAGTGACTGACCCTGCCACTGGAGAAGAAGGTGAAAAGTATCAAGCCCACAGAGGAGCAAACAACAAAGAACGCACACCCCGCCTGCTCAGACATAACCAAATAAAACAAAAAAGCAGGATGAAAAAAATCTACAATCAATAAATGAGGAAAATAACTACTGAATGCCCCGAAGACAGCAGACAATATCAAAATGTATACAAAAACAGGACAGGATGGTTCCAGTAGGCGTCCAAAATAAAATGCCTGATGACTTTCCAGTAGAAGAAAAAGCACTAGAACTACCTGACAGAGAATTCAAATCTCTAATATTCAGAATTATCCGAGAGTTGAAGCAAAAAGCAGATAAAAATGAGGAAAAAATAGACAAATTCATGGAAAAGGCAGACAAATTCATGGGAAATACAGACAAAAAAATGGAAGAATATAAGAAAATAATACAGGAACAAAATGCAAAAATAAATTCACAACTAGAAATCATACAAAAACAACAATTAGAACTCCAAAAGATAAACAACAAGATTTCAGAAATGGACAGTGTCATAGAAAGGTTGAGGAAAAGGTTTCAAAAGATGGAAGACAGGACCAGCGAAATTGAAGACAAACACTTCGAAACAACTCTGTTTGAGGAAAACTCAGAAAAAGAACAAAGAAAAATGAAGAAACCCTGAGAATTATGTGGGATACAATCAAAAGCAAAAATCTGCAAGTGATCGGAGCTCCAGAAAAGGGGGAGAAATCAGAAAACACTGAGAGGATCACTGAAGAATTGCTGACAGAAAACTTCCCCAATTATCATGAAAGATAAAAAGCTGACCATTCAAGAAGCTCAACGAACACCATATAGGACAGACCTCATAAGAAAATCACCAAGGCATATCATAATCACACTCGCTAAAACCAAAAACAAAGAATCTCAAGAGCATCTCGAGAAAAACAAAAAGTCACATACAGAGGAGAAACAATAAGACTAAGCTCAGATTACCTGGCAGAAATCATGCAGGCGAGAAGGCAATGGGATGACATATAGAAAACCTTGAAAGAAAAAATTGCCACCTAAGAATAATATATCCTGCAAAACTCTTGTTCAAATATGATGGTGAAATTAGGACATTTCCAGATAAACAGAAATTAACGGAGTATGTGAAAACCAAACCAAACTTACAAGAATTACTAAAAGGAGTCCTTCAATCTGAGAACAAACAAACTTCAGCTCAGACTGAATCTAGGATGCAGGATTGTACCAGATACCAACCTAGGCAATGAACCTTAAGGACTATCCAAAACCAAAAGAAATATAACAGGGAATCAGAGCAGTTAATCTGTAAATGACAACAACATCAGAACAATAAAAGAGGGAATAAATGGTGTAGGTACAGAAACTTCTAATGGAGAGGAAGGCAAGGCGATACCAAATAATAATAGACTGCTTCAAACTTAGAAAGATAAGAGTAAATTTCATGGTAACCACAAAGGAAGTTAACAAACCTACTCATAAAAATAAAGAGGAAAAACATAAAGTCTCAGTAAAAACAAAACCTACATAAACAAAAGTAATGGAAAAAAAATCCATAAATGAAAGGAATTCAGCACGGCTGGTGGGAATGGAAAAAGTTACAACCATTTTGGAAAACGATATGGTGCTTCTTTAGAAATAGAAATACCATACGATCCAGCAATCTCACTCCTAGGAATATATCCTAGAGAAATAAGAGCCATCAAACGAATAGACATACGCACACCCATATTTACTGCAGCACTGTTCACAACAGCAAAACAGTTTAACTTCCTTATTACCAATGTGGATGCCCTTTCTTTTTCTTGCCTTATTGCTCTAGCTAGGACTTCCAGCACAATGTTAAATACAATCACATGATCATCTCAACTGACACAGAAAAGGCATTGTACAAAGTCCAACACCCATTCCTGAGAAAAACTCTCAATAAAATAGGTATAGAAGGGAAATTTCTCAACATAATAAAGGGCATCTATGCAAAAGCAACGGCCAACATCATTCTTAATGGAAAGAGGTTGAAAACATTCCCCTTGACAACAGGAACAAGACAAGGATGCCCCTTATCTCCTAGGAATATATCCTAGAGAAATAAAGAGCTGTCACACAAAGAGACATATGCACACCCATATACATTACAGCACTGTTCACAATAGCAAAAAATGGAAACAACCTAGATGTCCACCAACAGATGAATGGATAAACAAACTATGGTACATACACAGAATGGAGTACGATGCAACGAGAAACAATGATGAATCGGTGAAGTATCTCATAACATGGATGAAACTGGAGGACATATGCTGAGTGAAATAAATCAATCACAAAAGGACAAATACTGTATGAGACCTCTACTGTAAAAACTCATGTAAAAGTTTACATACTAAAATAAACAATCTTTGTGGGTTACGAGGGATGGGAAGGGTGCGGGGGGGAACTAAATAGACAATAGAAAAGTGGTAACTTTGGTGAAGGGTAAGACAGTACACAATACTGGGGAAGCCAGCACAACTTGTACAAGGAAACGTCATGGAAGCTCCACAGACACATCCAAACTCCCTGAGGGACTGAACTGCTGGGTGGAGGGCTGTGGGGACCGTGGTCTTGGGGAACATCTAGCTCAACTGGCATAACATAGTTTATAAAGGCAATGTTCTACATTCTTCCTTGGTGAGTAGCGTCTGGGATCTTAAAAGCCTGTGAGTAGCCATTTAAGATAGTCCACTGGTCTCACCCCTTGGGCAGCAAGGGAGAACAAAGAAAATAAGATACAAGGGAGCAAGGGAGAATGAAGAGAACAGCATACGAGGAAAAGATTAGTCCAAAGGACCAATGGACCACAACTACCATGGCCTCTACCAGACTGAGTCCAGTACAACCAGATAGTGCCTGGCTACCACCACTGACTGCTCTGACAGGGATCACAACAGAGGGGAGAACAAAATTCTAACTCACAAAAAAAGATCACACTTACTAGCCTCACAGAGACTGGAGAAACCCCAAGAGTATGGCCCCTGGGCACTCTTGTAGCTCGGTAATGAAGTCACTCCCGAGGTTCACCTTTCAGCCAAAGATTAGACAGGCCCATAAAACAAAACGAGACTAATGGGGCACAAAAGCCCAGAGACAAGGACTAGAAAGCAGGAGGGGACAGGAAAGCTGGTAATAGGGAACCCAAGGTTGAGAAGGGAGAGTGTTGACATGTCATGGGGTTGTTAACCAATGTCATAAAACAATATATGTACTAACTGTTTAATGAGAAAAAAAAAGATCTCTTTAAAGTGTTAAAAAGCAAAGATGTCACTTTAAGGGCTAAGGTGTGCCTGATCAAAGCCATGGTGTTTTCAGTCACCTCATATCATGCGAAAGTTGGACAATGTATAAGAAAGACTGAAGAAGAATTGACGCCTCTGAATTACGGTAATAGCGAAGAATATTGAATATACCATGGACTGCCAGAAGAACAAACAAATCTGTCTTGGAAAAAGTACAGCCAGAATGCTCCATAGAAACAAAGATGGCAAGACTTTGTCTCACATACTTTGGACATGTTATCAGGAAGGACCAGTCCCTGGAGAAGGACATGATGCTTGGTAAAGTGGAGGGTCAGTGAAAAAAAGAAAGACCCCTAACAAGATGAACTGACATAGTGGCTGCAACAATGGGCTCAAGCATAACGATTATGAGGATGGCGCAGGACTGGGCAGTGTTTCATTCTGTTGTACACAGGGTCGCTATGAGTTGGAACCAACTCCACGGCACCTAACAACAACAACAACAGGGGTGGGAGGGAGCGGGGAAGGGGGGTTAACGGGGATAGAAATACCAATTTAAGGCTAGGGTTGCACAGCCGACTATTGTAATTGATATAAGTTGTACACCTGTAAAAAGGTTGAACTGGCAAACTTTGTGATAGATATATTTACAAGGGCAAAAAAAAAAAAAGAGTAGCTGCTGAGGCTGGTTATATACAACCAAAATCCTCATGGAATTTAATTTCTTGGTTTAGAGGTTTAGGGTCATGGTTTTTCATGATATCCTAGCCTAATAACATATTCAGTGCTTCTGTTCTACTTCTAGTTTGATGTGCATTGCCTGGGGGTCTTAAAAGCTTGCAAGCAGCCATCCAAGGCAAAACAATTGGTCTCTATTCACCTGGAACAACAGAGGAAGTGGACTAAGGAATAGGAGGAGGATACGGAACGTGTGGCTAATTGCCTCCATGAACAACTGCCTCCCTTTCCACAAGACCCGAAGAACTGGATGATGCCCAGCTACCATTAGTGAACAGTTTGATCAAAGATTCTCTATAATAATCCTTATCAAAACAAGGAAATTGCAAAGCAGAATTTAAAATTCTCATGGAATCCAGATTTTCTGGAGCCACGGAGCCTGAATGAACCCTGAAACTATAGCCCTGAGATAATCCTGAAACCTTAAACCAAGGAGACTCCCTAAAGTCTTCTTAAAACCACATAATAGTTTAGCTTAACTAGTAAAAAAGGTCTGCCTTGAGCATTAGGCTCTTTTAAGAATTAGCTACATGGGATCAAACTGATAACAGCAACTTGAAAGATTAGATAGGAATCTTAGGGGGCAGTGAATTTATTATGTTAATGAGGGAAGAACAAGAAAAGGAGGGTGAGAATGGTTACACAACTTAAAGAATGTAATCAATGTCACTAAATGGTACATGTAGAAACTGCTGAATTGGTGTATGTTTTTTAGTACGTATACTCTCAATAACAACAACAAAATAAATAAAATTACATATATATTAAAAAAAAAAAATTTCACCCTGCTATCACCAGCTGCTGCTACTGGTATTACCATAAGCCAGAAAGCTTTGCCACCACCCATACATCAAAAATGGCGGCCTCACAGAGGGCCTATTCTCCTCTCACTTGCCAAAGATATGCCTGCCTTCTAGCTGCAAGAGAGACTGGATATTGCTTTTTTATCTGTATTTACGTAATTATCTTGACAGGAACCACAATGTTTTTGGATCAGAGACAGACTTTTAATTACTCACAGAACATTTTGTGCCAGTTCCCCCAACCCCCTACAGGGTGACACAATGAGGGCAGATGTCACCTGCATGTGAAAAGGACGTTTGAAACAAAGGAAAGGAACGGTGGAATTAGTAAACTAGGAGCTTATATAGGAACTGCTGGCACATCTGTTCCTCCTCCCCTCCAGAGAGAAGGTAAACAAATACTCTATGGAGAGGAAGGGATGGTACCTAGATTTTTGTAACCCTTTAAGTATAAGCAAATGCCTCTGGGTCTTATTACCCTTAGAATGTAAACATTGTAAACGTTCATGGAGTCCCTGGGTGGCTACTAACCGAAAGGTTGGCAGTTTGAACCCACCTAAAGGTGCCTCAGAAGAAAGTCCTGGCAATCCACTTTCAAAAGGTCAAAGACATGTAAACTCTAAGGAGTGCAGTTCTACACTGCAACACAAGAGGTCATCATGATTCCGAACTGACTCGACAGCAACTAATCTATTTGTTTGCTTATGTTTTTTGTTACATTGAGCACCCTTAGAATGTAAGCAAATGGCTCTGGGCCAATATACAATCTCTAACTTCCAAAGAATATTTACCATTCAACCATCCTTTGACCTATGTGCCAGAGCTCTGTGCTCAGTAAGTCCTGAATGTACAAAAATGAAAATATTCATGAAACATTTTTTTTCAAACTTAATAGAGTTCTGAGCTCTAAGTCTGTCATACAGAGCTCTTAACAAGGGAACTCTCAGAAGAGGATAAGCAGCCATACATAGGATAGCTGTCTACTATATCACCATTTACACATTATGATGCTTGTCATTCCTGCTTTTTCTTCTGCCATCTATGTTTATTTTAACCAGACAAGAATCATCTTATATTTAAGTATGCTTTCTTTATGTCTGTACATCATGTTCTCATGTTATTAAATTCTCCTACAAATACTGGCATTTCACTCTTTTCTACAAATGAAACCTTAGGCATAAGCCCTATATATAAGCTATATTAATTTGAAACTAAGGAGCCCTGGTGGCACAATGGTTAATTAAATGCTCGGCTGCTAACCAAACTGTTGGCAGTTTGAACCCACTCAGCGGTTCCATGATAGACAGAACTGGATATCTGCTCCCATAAAAATCACAGCTTAGAAGATCCCATGGGGCAGCTGTACTCTGTCACATGCAGTCGCTATGAGTCTAAATTGACTCAACAGCACCTAACATTAACAACAATTTGAAGATGCACTGTTTGAAATGGTGATAGGAACCCCGGAGCTCCACTAATTTGTCTTCCCTCTGTACTGTTATCTTACAAGTCAATTCAGGTCCTTGGGTAGTGCAAACAGTTTGCACTCAAGTACTAATTTAAAAGTTGAGGGTTTGAACCCACCTAGCAGTGCCATGGAAGAAAGACCTGGCTATTTGCTTCCAAAAAGATTACAGCAAAGAAAACTCCATGGAGCAGTTCTATCCTGTAACACATGGGGTCACCATGAGTTGGACCCCAAAGGCATGAGTCAACTTGATGGCAACAGGTTTGTGAAGAGGTCTTTACACGTCTAGAGCCTTTAAAACTTAAAACTATTATTCAAGAACCTGATTTTTAAGTCTCTATACTAAACAGTATGAAAATACAATAATTAATTAAAACAATACTTTCCTTACCCATTTATGAGACATTTTCCTGTATCACTGTTCAGTTATTTTACCATTTTAGAAAATAAACATTGTACTTTTTAATTCATTTACAGTTTATTCCCAAATATAGTATAAAGTATGAATCTGACTTTATTTTTCTCCAAATAGTTCACCAACTGTCCCAACATTTCATGAATAATGTTTCTCAGTTATTTAAAATCCCATCTTTCTCATATAAAAGTCTCAACAAGTTGAACCCCTCTACCTCACATTATTTATCAAATAAATTATAAATGAGTTAACATAAAAATGCATAAAAAAATAAAAAACATAATATTATTAAAAATTAGGATAATACTGTAAACTTTGGAAGACTTTAAGCAACACAAAAGGCAAGAGGTCATAAAGAAATGGACTGAAAAATCTAACTACATATATTCAAAATTTTTTATAGGACAAAATAAGCCAGAAACAAAGTCAAAGGACAAATAATAGGCTAGGATAAAATACGTACAATGCATATGACAGAAAAAGTTAGTATCACTTATCTGAAAAGAGGGCTATAAATTGATAAGGGCTATAAACTGAAAAGAAAATGACAACGCCTTCTCTCCTCCCTGCAAAAAAAGATTTGGCAAAAATAAAGAACTAAAACAATTCACAGAAGAGGAAGTGCAAACAGCTAATAAACCTAAAAAGGTGTTCAGCCTCACTAATAAACGGAAATGAAAGCTATATCAATGAGACATTACCTGTCAGCAAAACTGGCAAATATTAAAAATATTCATAATACCCCATGCTTGAAATGGAAAGGGAAAACTGGAATTCTCTTATATTCCTGATGGAGATGTGAGCCATTACACGTTTGGAAAGTAGCACAGAAGTAACTATTAACATTTTATTTTATTTATTTATTGGCCTGCCTAACCTTTTCTTTTCAATTGTACTTTAGATGAAGGTTTACAGAACGAACTAGCTTCTCATTAAACAGTTAGTACACGTATTGTTTTATAACATTGGTTAACACCCCACAACATGTCAACACTCTCCCTTCTCAACTCTGGGTTCCTATTACCAGCTTTCCTGTCCCCTCTTGCCTTCTAGTCCTTGCCCCTGGGCTGATGTGCCCCTTTAGTCTCGTTTTGTTTTATGGGACTGTCTAACCTTTGACTGAACAGTGAACCTTGGCAGTGACTTCATTACTGAGCTAAAAGGGTGTCCGGGGGTCATACTCTTAGGGATTCTCCAGTCTCTGTCAGTCCAGTAAGTATGGTCTTTTCTTTGTGAGTTAGGGTTTTGTTCTACATTTTTCTCCAGCTCTGTCCAAGACACTCTATTGTGATCCCTATCAGAGCAGTCAGTGGTGGTAGCTGCGCACCATCTTGCTGTATTGGACTCATTCTGGTGGAGGCCATGGTAGTTGTGGTCCATTAGTCCTTTGGACTAATCTTTCCCTTCTATCTTTGGTTTTCTTCATTCTCCCTTGCTCCCAAAGGGGTAACATCAGTGAAGTATCTTAGATTGCCACTTACAGGCTTTTAAGACCCCAGACGCTACTCACCAAAGTAGAATGTAGAACATTTTCTTTGTAAACTATGTTATGCCAATTGAGCTAGATGCTCCCCAAGACCATGGTCCCCCACAGCGCTTGGCCCAGCAATTCAGTCCCTCGGGGAACTTGGATGTGTCTATGGAGCTTCCATGACCTTGCCTTGTACAAGTTGTGGTGGTTTCCCCAGAATTTTGTACTGTCATACTCTTCACCAAAGGTATCACTTATCTATTATTGTCTTATTTAACGTTTTTCCATCCCCACCCCTTCCCCACTCATAACTATCAAAGGTTTTTTCTTTTTGTGTGTAAACCTTTTCATGAGTTTTTATAGTAATGGTCTCATACAAAATTTGTCCTTCTGTGACTGACTTATTTCACTCAGCATAAGGCCCTTCAGATTCATCCATGTTATGAGATGCTTGGCAGATCCATCATTGTTCTTTATCTTTGCATAACACTCCATTGTGTGTATGTACCATAGTTTATCTACTCATCTGCAGATGGGCATCTAGGTTGTTTCCATCTTTTTGCTATTATGAACAATGCTGCAATAAATGTTGGTGTGCCTGTGTCTATTCATGTGACGACTCTTAGTTCTCTAGAATATATTCCTACGAGTGGGACTGCTGGATCATATGGTATTTCTCTTTCTAGCTTTCTAAGGAAGCACCATATTGTTTTCCAAAATGGTTGTATCATTTTGCATTCCCACCAGCAGTGCATAAGAGTTCCGATCTCCTCGCAGCCTCTCCAATATTTGTTATTTTCTGTTTTTTTGATTCGTGCCAGTAATGCCGAGGTGAGATGGTATCTCACTGTGGTTTTGATTTGCATTTCTCTAATGGCTAGTGATCACGAGCGTTTCCTCATGTGTCTGTTAGCCATTTGAATGTCTTCTTTGGTGAAGTGTCTGTTCATTTCCTTTGCCCATTTTTTAATTGGATTATTTGTCTTTTTGTTGAACAGGTGTTGATATCCCTGTAGATTCAGAGATTAGACCTTTGTTGGAATTTTCAGTCAACAATTTTTTCCCAGTCTGTAGGCTGTCTTTTTCCTCTTTTGGTGAAGTCTTCTGATCAGCATAAGTGTTTAATTTTTAGAAGACCACAATTATCTAGCTTATCTTCTGGAGTTTGTGTATTGTTAGTTATGCTTTGTATCCTGTTAATGCCACGTATTAGGCCCTCTAGCGTTGATCCTATTTTTTCTGTGATCTTTGTAGTTTTTGGTTTTATATTTAGGTCTTTGATCCTTTTTGAATTAGTTTTTGTGTATGGTGTGAGTTATGGGTCCTGTTTCATTTTTTTGCAGATGGACATCCAGTTTTGCCAGCACCATTTGTTAAAAAGACTGTCTTTTCCCCATTTGATGGACTTCGGGGCCTTGTCGAAGATCAGGTGACCGTAGGTGGATGGATTTACATCTGGGTTCTCAATTCTGTTCCATTGGTCAATGTATCTGTAGTTGTACCAGTACCAGGCTGTTTTGACTACTGTAGATGTATAGTAGGTTCTGAGGTCAGGTACTGCAAGTCCTCCTACTTTATTATTCTTCTCCAATAGTGCTTTACTTATCCAGGGCTTCTTCCCTTTCCATATAAAGTTAATGATTTGTCTTTCCATCTCTTTAAAGAATGTTGTTGATATTTGGATCAGGATTGCATTGTATTTGTAAATTCCTTTGGGTAGAATTGTCATTTTCACAATGTTGAGTCTACCTCTGCATAAGCATGGTATGTTTTTCCATTTATGTAGATCTCTTTGGGTTTCTTGCAGTAGTGTTTTGTAGTTTTCTTTGTATAGGTCTTTTACATCCCTGGTTAGAATAATTCCTAAGTATTTTAGCTTTTAGGAGCTATTATAGATGATATATTTTTCCTGATTTCCTTTCCATCTTTCTCTTTATTGGTGTAACTATTAAAATTTTAAATGTGTACACCCTTTCAGCTTGTAATCTGAATTCTGAGAATGTATCCTATAAAAATATGTGCCCTAGTACATAAGGATAGATATCAAAGATGCTTACTTTATCAGCATCTGTACTGCAAAAAAAGCACATACACATTTATACAAATATATACATACACACACACACACACACACACACACACACACACACACACACACACACATATTTACAGTAAAACCTATGAAAGCCAAAACTTATGTCAGGTGGAAACCTGTCAGAGAAGAAAAACTCAAATATTTTCCACTAAAAAAAGCGATAGAAAAGTGGCAAGACTGCACCATGTCAGAGGCAGAAAACTTGTGAGACGGGAAAAACAAAGCAATCCCATTGAGTTCCGGCTCTCACAGGTTTCACTGTATTAGGCAGTCCACAGAATTTTGATAAGCAAATAATCATATGATAGATTCATACTATGGAATAATATGAAAAATAAATCAGATCAATATGCATTAACTTGGAGGGATATCCCCATGAAAGGGAAAATAGGAATACAATATACAGAATGGCATCCTGTTTCTTTTTGTCAAAAGAGGTAAAGAAAGGAACCTATATCTGTGAAAATATGTAAGCATATTGCATAAGAGTACAGAAAAAAAAATGGAAGTAAACACAATATACTTTTAACTCTAAATGCCTGGGGGTTACTTGGAAGAAGGGCAGAGATTATTAACTTTTTCTTTAAGTACTCCCAAACTGTTTACTTGTTTCAACAAGCAGGTTAAAGAAATGTATATCCTCCTATTCCTTACCTATTTGATATTTTCTAATTAGAAATGTATTTTGAATTTTATTGAACTCTTCTTCAGCCTCAACCAAGCAATTACAAGATTTCAGCAATTACTGAACAATTTTTTTGTATTTCTATAAAAGATAGTACTAATTCACGAAACATTACCCTTTTTATAGAGTCATAAGTTTTGTTGGCCAGTATACTATTTAGAAACATTATAACTATATTCATAAAAAAAGACTGGTCTGTTTATATTTACATGTAGTTGTCAAATCTTGGTATTATTTATTACACTATCCTGGTAGTGAGATGGTTAAGCACTCAGCTGTTAACTGAAAGGTCAGTGGTTCCAACCTGCCAGCAGCTCTGCAGGAGAAAAGACCTGGTGATCTGCTCCCATAAAGATTTCAAACCAAACCAAATCAAACCCACTGCCATCAAGTTAATTCTGACTCACAGCAATCTTAACAGACAGAGTAGAACTGCCCCATAGGTTTTCCTAGGCTGGGATCTTTACAGGTGCAGATCACCAGGTCTCTTCTCCCATGGAGTGGCTGGTGGATTTGAACCATCGACCTTTACCTTAGCAGAACACTTAACCACTGAGACACCAGGGCTCCTTCCATAAAGATTACAGCCTTGGAAACCCTACAGGACAGTTCTAATCTGTCCTATAGGGTTGCTGTGTGTTGGAACCACTGGAAGGCACACAATGACAACAACAACACAATCTTCATGAAGAGAATCGGAGAGCTCTCTTTTTTTCTATGCCCTGGATTAGCAAACCTGGATTCAAGTCTCATAGCTATAATAATTCACATTATCTACGTGACTACAGATGAGTCCTTCACTGAACTCCTCTAACTAGATCAATGGATAATACAAATAATTTAGTACTGATTTTAATTCCTTAGAGTTGATCCTATGTGATTCTGTTTTAATATGTAAGGAGTAGATATAAAATTATTCAGTTAATTACATTTCTAAGTGCAAACATACACAAACATTGTATTTGGTATACTTGATGCTCTGCAAAAAAATACAGGCTTTATACAAGGGAGCTTTTCAGGATGAGAGAAATGTTCTCTATATCTTGATTGTGGTGGTGATTACACCACTGTATACATTTGTCAGATTTTATCAAACTGTATACTTAAAATGATGAGTTTATTGTATGTAAATTATAACTCAATAAAGCCAATTTTTTTAAAATGCATAATTTATTGTTAAACCATTTGCAATACACAGGAAAAAAAGGTATTCCTATGTTGAGATTATTCTACATATTTATTTTTATGTTTTGAGAAATGATTAGAGCAAAGTAGAATAAATACTACAATATTAAACAAAAAGTATTTTTCCAGAAAAATAAAAGAACCTAATCTTTCTTGCCTGTAAATGGTTTTTTTGTTTGTTTGTTTGTTTGTTTTAATGCGTCATATGATGTCACAACACAAAATAGGTTATTCTGCCCTGGAATTAAAGATCTTTTTTGTGGAAATGAAAAATATTTATAACTCTGAGCTTTTAAGATCCGAACCCCAGGACATTCCTGTGACCTAAATTTTTATTGAGAATGAAAGGAAATGCACATACTGGTTTTCTCATCCACAGTTAAAAATTAAACTGTAAAAACAGCAATAACAAACAAAAGTAAAAAATCCAGCAAATGACAAGTGGAAAAAATAAATAAGAATTTGTTTTTAAAAGTAAGATTTTAAGTACTTAAACACTTTAGTGGAAGTAATACATTTATTGCCAGACATGAACTCACTTCCTGAAAATGTAAACTAAATTTAAAAGAATCTTCACATCTTGATTAAAAAAAAGAAAAAAAGTAAAATGCCAAACTGCATGCAATATTTATCCACCTAGAGATCGGGACATGCATACCTATGCAAGGTCAGACGGTTAGTGTCTGGGCATTAGATCTATATACAGCTAATCCACAACCTGGCTGTCAGTTTGTTCTACTGTGGTGGCCTGCATGCTCCTGTGATGCAGAAAGCCCTGCCACTGGTATTTCAAATACCAACAGGGTCACCCATGGTGGACAAGTTTCAGCAGCGCTTCCAGACTATGACAGACCAGGAAGAAAGGCCTGGTAATCTACTTCCAAAAATAAGTCAACAAAAACCTATGGATCACAACAGAATACTGTCTGATATAATGCTGGAAGATGAGCCTCCTAGGTTAGAAGGCACTCAGAATACACAGTGCCCGCAACAATGGACTCAAACATACCAACAATCATGAAAATGACATGGGATCAGACAATGTTTCATTCTGTTATAAAGTCATGAGTTGGAGCTGACTAGACAGCAACTAACAACAACATAGAGCTAATAAGTCCCACATTATCACACATATCAAGAATCGTCAGGTTTCCTTTCCTCTTGCAAATGTAAACTACTGGGTTCATGAAATCATTTCTTCCCATGAATCTAATAAGTTGCCAAAAAGGTATTAACAATGTCTAAACCATAAAAGTTTTGAATATCTCACTGACATATAACAACATGTTAGCTGATAACTGTCATCTAAATATGGGAAAGTGTGTGTAACTTATTCTAATGTCTCAAAGAAAAGTGTATAAAATACATGTAAAAGGTATGAAGGTAAGTATATTTTACAATAACAAAAAGAAGTCTATTTGATGAATTCCCAGAGATTTTAGTAATACCCTAAAATAGGTGTTTAAGGTGGCACCTAATGCTATTCCAGTAGAAAAATCATACTGGACTAGCATTAGCTGCTTACCCAAACTGCAGCACAATTTTCCTAATCTGCCCTAAACCATTCTATATATGCTCTCACACAATTTCTTCTTTGTCCTTCTCTGTGATAAGATTAGTCCTTAACACTGATTCAAACCGATTCATTCAGGTAGGAATCCCTGCTGAGAATCTGCATTTCTAACAAGTTCCCAGGTGATGCTAATGCTGCTGGTTAGGGACCAATTCTGAGACTACTAGTAAAGAAGTGGTTCTCAAAATTTATTATACATAAGAATCACATGGAGATCTTGTTAAAATGTAGATTCTGATTCAGTATATCTGGAATGGAAATGCAAATTCTCAGCAGGGGTTCAAAACGGAATAAACCAGTTGGAAGCCCTAGTCCTTCAACTTTTTAATATCAACATTGTATTTGGTAAAGAAACTTTAAAAAAATATGTTTAAATTCTCTAATAGTTACACTACTTATAATTGTGTGACCTTGGGCAAGTTACTTAACATCTCTTTGCCTTAGTTTCTGTTTCTATAAGACAACATAGAGCTAATAAGTCCCATATTATCACACATATCAAGAATCATCAGGATTCCTCTCCTCTTGCAAATGTAGACTACTGGGTTCATGAAATTATTTCTTCCCATGGATCCAGTAAGTTGTCAAAAAGGTATTAACAATGTCTAAGCCATAAAAGTTTTCAGTATCTCATACAGTGCCTATCTCGAGGAATTGTCATGAGAATTAAAGGAGTTAACATTTGTATTTAGAAAAGTGACTAAGACATAACCACTATAAAAGTATTTTTAAAATAAAACCAAATTGATAAATAATACAGCAACAGCTTTTTGACTTCCAAAATTATTTCTAGCATTTGGTACCCAATCTTAAGCACTTCTGCCAAATCTGAAAGTCCCTTTGACTCTACACTCAGGGCCTCTAATATTTTTCTCCCCGCTTCTTTTTCTCTGATCATTAAAACATGTAGCAGACAACCCTTGACCTGCAATACTGAAGGATTCGATGGGAAAAATATTGAATGATGCAGAAAGTATCAAAAGAAGATGTAAAGAACACAGAGTCACTGTACTAAAAAGAACTGGCTGACATTCAACCATTTCAGGAGGTAGCTATATGATCAAGAACTGATGGTACTGAGGAAGAAGTATATGCTGCACTGAAGGGAATGGCAAAAAATAAGGCTCTAGGAATTGATGGAATATCAATTGAGATGTTTCAACAAACAGACGCAGCTGGAGGTGCTCACTCATTATGTCAAGAAATTTGGAAGACAGCTTCCTGGCCAACTGACAGGAAGAGACCCAAATTTGTGCACATTCCAAAGAAACATAATTGTTATGGATTGAACTGTATCCCCAAAAATGTGTGTCAAATTGGCTAGGCCATGATTCCCACTATTGTGTGATCGTCCACCATTTTGTCATCTGTGATTTTTTCCTATATGTTGTAAATCCTACCTCTATGATGTTAATGAGGCAAGATTAGAGGCAGTTATATGAAAGAGGCAGAACTCAATCTACAAGATTAGGTTGTATCTTTTGAGATATAAAAGAGAGATGTAAGCACAGAGACAGGAAGACCTCATAACAGCAAGAAAGAAGAGCCGGGAGCAAGTGCATACTTTGGACCCAGGGTCCCCATGCTGAGAAGCTCCTAAACCAAGGGAAGACTGATGACAAGGACCTTCCTCCAGAGTCGACAGAGAGAGAAAGCCTTCCCCCAGAGCTGGCACCCTGAATTTGGTCTTCTAGCTTCCTAAACTGTGAGAGAATAAACTTCTACCTGTTAAAGCCAACCACATGTGGCATTTATGTTATAGCAGCACTAGATAACTAAGACAGTAATCCAACAGGATGTGGACATTATTGAATAATATCATCAGTATCACACACAAGTAAAATTTTGCTGAAGATCATCCAAAAGCAGTGGCAGCAGTATATCAACAGGCAACTGCCGTAAGTTCAAACCAGATTCAGAAGAGGACATGGAACAAGCGATATCATTACAGATGTCAGATGGATCTTGCCTGAAAGCAGAGAATACCAGAAAAATGTTTACTTGTGTTTTACTGACTATGGAAAGGCATTCAGCTATGTGGAAAATAACAAACTGTCAATAACATTGCGAAGAATGTGAATTCCAGAACATTTAATTGTGCTCACGTGGAATCTGCACATAGACCAAGAAGTAGTCGCTTGGAACAGAACAAGCGGATACTGCATAATTTAAAGTAAGGAAAGGTATGCATCAAAGTTGTTTCCTTTCACTATTTCACTATACTTATTCAATCTGTACACTGAAAAATAATACCAGAAGTTAGACTATATGAAGAAGAACGTGGCATCAAGTTTGGAGGAAGACTTAACAACCTGCGGTATGCAGATGATACAACCTTGCTTGCTGAAAGTGAAGAGGACTTGAAGCACTTACTGAGGAAGATCAAAGACTACAGCCTTCAGTGTGGATTGCATCTCAACATAAAGAAAACAAAAATCCTCACAAATAAACCAATAAGCAACATCCTGATAAATGGAGAAAAGATTGATGTTGTCAAGGAGTTCATTTTACTTGGATCCACAATCAATGTCCATGGAAGCAGCAGTTAAGAAATGAAACGACATATTTCATTTCACAAATGTGCTGCAAAAAACCTTTCGAGTGTTAAAAACCAAAGATGTCACTTTGAGGACTAAGGTGCGCCTGACCCAAGCCATGGTATTCTCAATCTCTCGAATGCACGTGAAAGTTGGACAATAAATAAGGAAGACTGAAGAAGAGCTGATGCCTTTGAGTTATGGTGTTGGCAAAGAATACTGAATATATCATGGATTGCCAGAAGGATGAACATATATGTCTTAGAAAAAGTCCAGCCAGAATGCTCCTTAGAAGCAAGGATGGTGAGACGTCATCTCACATACTTTGGACATGTTATCAGGAGGGACCAGTCCCTGGAGAAAGAAATCACACTTAGTAAAGTAGAGGGTGAGTGAAAAAGAGGAAGACCTTCGATGGGATGGAGTGACACAGTGGCTGCAACAATAGCCTCAAGCACAACAATGATTGTGAGGATGGCACAGGACTGGACAGTGTTTCACTCTGTTATACATAGGGTTGCTATGAGTCGGAACCAACTTGATAGCAACTAACAACAACAGACAATTAAAAAAAGAAAATACACAGATAAATTGGACTTCATCAAAATTAAAAACATTTGTGCTTCAAAGAATACTATCAAGAAAGTTAAGAGAATCCACAAAATGTCAGAAAATATTTGCAAGTCATATATTTGAGAAGAGACTAGTATACTAAATATACAAAGAATTCTTACAACTCAACAATAGAAAGAAAAATGACCCAATTAAAAAATCATCAAAGGATCTGAATAAATATTTCTCCAAAAAACAGATACAAATGTCCAATAAACAAATAAAAGGATGCTCAACATGAGACATCAGGAAAATTGCTAGCTTCAAAATGACAGGGAGATACTACTTCACACCTACTAAACGGCTACAATTTAAAAAAAAAAGACAATAACAAGTGTTTGTGAAGATACAGAGAAATTGGAAGGCCATATATTACATGACTCCATTTGTAGAAAACGCACAGAACAAGCAAATCGACGAAGAGAGAAAGTAGATTAGTGGTTCTGTGGGACTGTAGGGATGATTAGAATAGGGGAGGCTGTTCACCGTTAATGGGTACAGGATTTCTTGTCAGGGTGAAACCCAGAATATGAAAACGTTCTGGAATTAGATTGTAGTGATAGCTGCAAAACATTATGTGTATACTTAAAATCACTCACTTGTATACTTTTAAAAGGGTGACTTACATGGTATGTGTATTGTATCACGGAGCCCCAGTGGTACAGTGATTAAGAGATTGGCTGCTAATGAAAAGGTTGGCAATTTGAATCCACCAGCCACTCCTTGGAAACCCTATCGGGCAGTTCTACTCTGTCTTATAGGGTGGCTATGAGTCGGAATCGACTTGACGGCAATGGGTCTGTTTGGTTTTTGTTTTTTTTTTTTTTTTGGTTTCGGGATTATATCCCAATAAAAATAAAACAACAACTAGTAGATGAATACTTCCCACACTTTAATCGGCATCTTGTTAAAATGAAAATTCTGAGTAGTCCTAAGGTGGGAGCCAAGATTCTGTAGTTCCAACAAGCTCCCAGGTGAAGCCAATGCTTCTGGTCCGTGGACCACACTTTGAGAAGGTGGAGCACATCCTTTCACACTCTCCTACTGTATACCTCTACCTGACTATATTTCAGAATAAAAATGCATTAAATTTAAGGCATTAAGTTAGATAAAACGATTTATCACCAAAAAAATCACAAACTTAGGTTAATTTTCAAATAAAGTTCAATCCAGGTTTCTTTTCATTAGAATATTCTGTGTTAGAATGCAGGAGACCTAGATTCTACTCCTACTTCTCCCCTTAACTGGCTGCAACCTAAGAAGGGTCATTTATTGCTGTCCTTTAACTTCCTCACATTTGAAATGCTGAGAATTTATCAGTTAATCTTTAAGATTCCTTTTAGTTCAAAAATTATACTATTTACTGCCAAGAGATTTGAGAATTTCTCCCAGTAAGATAAATGAGTTCACAATTAAGAACTCAATATAGAACAAATGGAAGTAGGCAGGTAATTCCATGTTGAATTCTTTTAAATTATCTTCTAATGATTTCTTTTAAATTTTTCTTTTACATATAGCAAGATAATAGTGCATTCACTTATTGTTCTATCACTTGGAGTCATAGATCAAATAGAAGTTAATGTCCTTTCAAGTTAACTCAAGTATTAAATGTAAACACAATGCTACATACAGCCTTAGAGGTCTGCCATATAGCCTGTGAAGGGTACACAATACCCCAACAAATGAGCCAGGAAGGATCCAGAAGATGTAACCTATATTTAGTAGATGTGTTCTGTCAACAAAATTATGAATGATATGCAAAGGTAAAAAAAGTACATCACTGATACAGTAGCATACAGCCATCTCGATGTAACAATCACTGTTCTGAATGAGTGTTAACTAATACTTAGTTACTTGCTTGAGGCACTAATTTAAAGCATATTCACTGGGAGGTACAGTACAGAAGTCACTTAACTTAGTAAGTAGAACAGGCCATTCAGAATCCACGTTTCAATAAGCCACTATTGTTCTTTGTTGTTGTTGGATGCCATGGAGTCAATTCCGACCTATAGCCACCCCATGTGACATAGTAGAACTGCCTCCAAAGAGTCTTCTTGGCTGGAAAGCAGATCACCAGGACCTTCTCCCACTGAGCTACTGGGTGGGTTCAAACTTCCAAATTTCAGTTAGCAACCGAGCGCTTAACCACTGCACTACCAGGACTCCTTTCTATTGTTGTTTAATTCTCCAGAATTTTTCACTTATTAACTCTACTGAAGTAAGAAAATTTGCTTCTTTTAAGGGGGAAAGGGGTATATTGCTGAACATGTTGATCAAAGATTCCATAGAAGAATCCTGATCAAAAGGGGTAAAATGCAGAACAGAATTTAACATTTTCAAAGAATCCAGATTTTCTGGAGCCATGGAGGCTGGATGAACCCCAAAATCATTGCCCCAAGATAACCTTTAAACCTTAAACCACAACTATCCCTTGAAGTCTTAAAACCAAACAATAGTTTAGCTTAGCTAGTAAAAAAAGATCTGCCTTGATCATTATGCTCTTTTAAGAACTATCTATATGGGACCAAATTGACAACAGCAACTTGAAATTAGATAAGAAACTTAGGGGGCAGTGAATTTATGTTAATGGAGGAGGGATAACTCAGAAAAGGAGGGGAAGAATGGTTGCACAACTAGAGGAATGTAATTAATGTCACTGAAGTGCACATGTAGAAACTGTTGAATTGGTGTATGTTCTGCTGTGTATATTCTCAAGAACAAAAAGTAAAATGAAATAAGTTATAAAAGGAAAAAAAAAAGGTAAGCCAACCCCCAATGCTGGTGATGAAAGTAAAGAAAACTGAAGTTTTGTATAAAATAAGAAGAATAATGATGAATTTGGCAATAGATCAAATATATAACATAAACCAGTCCATACGAGCTTCAGTGGAGACAAGAAAAAAGTTTTCATAAAAATGTCTTAGCCAGTGAGCGCTCCCAAGAGTGAGAAATTATGCTTTAGTAGAAGTTGTGAAGGTAGGAAGGCAAGGATATGCACATACTCCATGGAAATACGTTTATGAAGAAAGCCAGGAGCCTCTACAAACATTTCTACATTCACCTTGGATTTATTCCTAGCAACTGCTAAGGGACTCCTGTGAAAAATTCCTCCAAGAGAAGAGACTCATTGCCAAATGGGCTGAATATACAAGAAATTCTAATTAAAAGGAGTCCAAATTAGATGGTTTGCATTACAATTCTTTCACTCCTCAATTAGGTAAATCTGAAGTCTACAAATGGTTACTTACTTATGCAGCGGGGGGGAGTATTTTTTTTTTCTCTATAAATAAACCAAAACTCGGGTATTTAATTCTGATTTCTATCTTCTTCTGCCACTTCCTCTCACATATTTGGAGCAAATTTTTTACATTATTAAGGAAACAGAACAGATTAAATTAAGAGCAATAGCTAAGACAAATCAGTACAATAAACAGGTGTATTGTATGTGTATTGACAGAGTGCTAAGAAAAATGACAAATTATATTTAGAAAACAGAACTAATTAACTCAAACTACCTTATGTGTAGCTATGGGAAATTGACACAAGAATATATGTGTGGGTGTGAGCATGTACGTGTGTAGTGTGTGTGTATTAGAATGAGTAAACATACAGATTTCACTGGTTTCTGTAAGTTTCAAGTCATTTCAACATAAAAAGTTAAAAAATTAGGATCTTGTCATATGATTACTAAGGTAATTGATGATTTTTTTAAAGTACATTTCTTTTTTATTCTGTGATCTTTGCTTTCATATATACTGCCAATTTTTAAATTGAGATTTTCCCCTTCACCTTCTGTCATGGATTGAATTATGTTCCCCCACCCAAAAAAAATATGTATCAATTTGGCTAGGCCATGATTCCCAGTATTGCGTGGTTGTCTTCCATTCTGTGACTGTAATTTTATGTAAAAGAGACTTAGGGTGGGACTGCAACACCCTTACTAAGGTCACATCCCTGATCCACTGTAAAGAGAGTTTCCCTGGGGTGTGACCTCATCTGCGTATCCTACAAGAGATAAAGGGAAAAGGAAGCAAGCACAGAGTTGAGGACCACATACCACCAAGAAACCAGTGCCAGGAGCAGAGGGCATCCTTTGGACCTGAGGTTCCTGCACTGTGATGCTCCCAGACCAAGGGAAGACAGACGCATCACAAGGACCTTCCCCCAGAGCCAACAGAGAGAGAAAGCCTTTCCCTAAAGCCGGTGCCCTGAATTCAGACTTCTACCCTACTGGACTGTGAGAGAATAAACTTCTCTTTGTTAAAGCCATCCACTTGTGGTATCTCTGTTATAGCAGCACTAGATGACTAAGACACCTTCATCTGAAGAACTCTACCTTATTCATTTTTAAGAACTCTAAGCTTATGAAGCCTATATCTGATTCATATTTTTCCAGAAAGCTATTTGCCCTTTCAGACTTTCCCCCCACTGCAGTCAAATCTATCTGATGCTTCCTTTAAGTCTCTTGTTTTTGTCTTATGGTGGTAAAGCATTATTTACCTAAGTATAAATAAACATTCACCTATACTTGGTTCTGGTTTGAAAAACAAAAAGAAGAAAAGGTGATTGAAATGTATAGCATAGTAGGGCTGGGGAAATTTCATTTACACATTTCATTATCTGCTGCTCAATTTAAACTACAAACTTCTTTTTTAGTGAATTATATTTTTTAAAATAGGTTCGAATCTTTTAAATATGAATATTTACTTCGTTTTTATGGTAGTTGTGTAGTTACCACAAATGAAACATTAGAGATGCAGACATGACAAATCTATGCAAACATATATATATATTTATAATTACATATATTTAAACAAAATAAGTTGCTGTCGAGTCGATTCCAACTCACAGCGACCCTACAGGACAGAGGTGAACTGCCCCATAGCGTTTCCAAGGAGTGGCTGGTGGATTCAAACTGCTGACCTTCTGGTTAGCAGCCCAACTCTTAACCACTGTGCTACCAGGTATTATTTATATAAATATCTATATAAAATTTATAAATATATTATTTATATTTATATGTAAAATAATATATATTTATATTTCCATTAACTTTTGTTAAAATATTTGTACATTGGGAGATATCTAAATGTAATATGAACATGAAACTTTATCTGGAAATGTGTCACAATCTAACTGTACTCATGCCTTTCATGACTTTTTTCATGTGAAACACAACTGCTGTTTTAGAAGTTAGATAAACTTACACAAGATATTCTATATAAATATCCTGGATGGAAGTTTTCCACATTAGAAGCAGTATATCACTATAGTTAAGACGATACACTTTGGATTTAGACTAGTTGGGTTAACATCTCACTCTTCTGTGAAACAGTTATGTGATCTAAGGCAAGTTATTTAACATTTTTGTGACTCAGTTTCTTCATCTGTTATCTAAGATAATAATACCTCATGGGATTTCGAAGAAGATTAACTGGGTTAGTTCACTTAGAATTAAAGTACTCTTACAAATAAAGTGCTTGGAATTGGATCTGGTCAATTCAAAGCACTCCACGTTTAGTTATTTTTTTAAATTTTTTGCGCATTTGAGTCACATTTCAGTCAAAGGGAATGAAAACTAGAAAATAATTTGAGATTAAAAGTACAGAAGTCAGCTTTCAGGGCAAAATAGCACTCTAGGCAGAAGCACCACACCAACCCTCCACAGCAAAGATTTGACAAACTAAGACAAACAGAGAAAAAAGCAATCCTTAAACCCGAAAACATCAAATGAAGAGATAAAGAACTCCACCAAGCACCAAATGGAGAGAGAAAACTGACAGAGAACAGAGACAGAGGAGAGATGCATGCAGAGGTCCCCCACCAGCTAAGGCAGCGCAGATACGCCATCCTGGACTTGTATCAGAGACCAGCATATAGGGGGTATGAGAAAGCAGCTTCACAGAACTCCCAGCAGGACACAAAATAAACAGTAATTTGCTATATATGCTTTCCCACCCCCACCCTTAGTCAACCCCACTCGGCCTCCGCTGCTTCCCACGGCCACAGTCTCTTAGCCAGGAAGCACTGGCTGCTTGGATTCCACCCGCCCGCACTGGGAGGCTCCCTGAGAGCCATTTGTTGGCTGCTAGTGTTGCTTTTTTCCGCTTCTTTCAATTTCTTCCCTACCTCTCACCACCTCCCCATCCTTTCACTCAAATACCTGGCTCCATGCGCCATCTTTGCTTCTTCCTAAGGGGTGCAGAGCTCCATTCGAGAGTGGAACTGCTTCCCGCTCTCGGCTGCCACGCTAGTGGGATCCCGTGGCTTTTCTTTGTTTGTTTGTTTTGAATTGTTTGTTTTCTTTCCCTTTTATCAAGTTGGGAGCCCGTTCTGGCCAGGCAGTGCTACATGGCTTGGGACCTACCCCTTAAGTTTGCACAGATGCTCAGAGGGATCCCTGAGGCAATCTCTTTTTTGGTGGGGTTTTTTTTTTTTCTGTTTTTTGGGGGGCTTTTCTTGTTCTATTTTTTTTTTTTTATTTTGTTTTCACTATTTTTCCCTTCTTGTCTTTTGTCATTACTCAGTTTCTCGTCTCTCTATACCTTCCTTCTATTCCTGTTCCCTGAATACTGGCGCTGAATACCTCTATGCCTTCTAGCCAGGCTGTACTGCAACACCTCAGAACAACTTCCCCAGACATCATAGCTGCGCCGGTGGGATGCCAGGGAGCTTTGCTGTTCTTTTTTCTTTCTAATTTCTATTTATGCATTCTTTTCTTTTTTTCTTCCTCTTCCCATATTTGTTTTTCTCCATTTCATAGTCTCTCATCTCTCCACTCCAACGGCAAGCTCCCCAAGCACTCTTTTTTGTTTGTTTCTATGTTTTTGGCTCCTGTTCCTCTCTCCTCTCTCACACACCCATCTTAGCTCCACATATAACAATCTCCACCCTCCATCCTGCCTACCTGCACTATGCGCTTAACATCACACCACCAAGGGGCACAGGCACGGCCTACCGGAACCTGCCCTGCACTTATTGTCAACCTGCCCTGGTGACTGTAGTAACTGCCACAAACAATGCATCCTAGCAACTCCTCTTCAGCTAGGCCTGCCCTGCTGTACCATAACTGAGCAACTGACCCTGCCAATTGGAGGAGGAGGGGGAAAGTATCTTGCCCACAGACGAGCAGACAACAAAGAACACACAGTCCGCCTGCTTACATATAGCCAAATTAAGAAAAAAGAAAGACGAAACAAACTAATCTACATCAATAAATGAGGAAAATAACTACTGAATGCCCCGAAGACAGCAGACAATATCAAAACATTTACAAAAACAGGACAGGAAGGTTCTAGTAGGCATCCAAAATAAAACAACAGATGACTTTCCAGTGGAAGAAAAGGCACTAGAACTATCTGATAGGGAATTCAAATCTCTAATACTCAGAATTATCCAAGAGTTGAAGCAAAAAACAGACAAAAATGAGGAAAAAACAGACAAATTCATGGAAAATACAGACAAAAAATTGGAAGAATTCAGGAAATAATGCAGGAAAAAAATGCAAAAATAAATTCACAGCTAGAAATTATACAAAGACAAAAATTAGAAATCCAAAAGATAAACAACAAGATTTCAGAAATGGATGGTGTCAAAGAAGAGCTGAGGAGGAGATTTGAAAGGGTGGAAGACAGGATCAGTGGAATTAAAGACAAACACTTGGATACAACTCTGTTCGAAGAAAACTCAGAAAAAACAACAAAGAAAAATGAAGAGACCCTGAGAATTATGTGTGATACAATCAAAAGCAAAAATCTGTGAGTGATCGGAGTTCCAGAACAGGGGGAGAAAACAGAAAACACAGAGAGGATCACTGAAGAACTGCTGAAAGAAAACTTCCCCAGTATCATAAAAGATGAAAAGCTGGCCAACCAAGAAGCTCAACGAACTCCATATAGATAGACTCCAAAAGTAAATCACCAACGCATATCATAATCATACTCGCCAAAACCAAAGACAAACAAAGAATCCTGAGAGGAGCTCATGAAAAACAAGGAGTCACATACAGAGAAGAAACAATAAGACTAAGCTCGAATTCTCTAGCAAAAACCATGCAGTCAAGAAGACAATGGGATGACATATAGAAAACCTTGTAAGAAAAAAATTGCCAGCCAAGAATAATATATCCTGCAAAACTCTCATTCAAATATGATGGTGAAATTAGGACTTTTCCAGATAAACAGAAATTAAGGGAATATGTAAAAACCTAACCAAACTTACAAGAATTATTAAAGGGAGTTCTTCGATCTGAGAACAACCAACTTCAGCTCACAGGCTGAATCTAGGATGCAGGATCGTACCAGTCAGATATCAATCTAGGAAATGAACTCTCAAGGACTATCCCAAACCAAAATAAATACAACAGGGAATCAGAGCACTTAATCTGTAAATGACAACAACATCAGAACAATAAAACAGGGAATAAATGGTGTAGGTATAGAACCTTCTAATGGAGAGGAAGGCAAGACGATACCAAGTAATAATAGACTGCTTCAAACTTAGAAAGATAATGGTAAATTTCACAGTAACCACAAAGAAAGTTAACAAACATACTCATAAAAATAGAGAGGAAAAATATAAAGTCTCAGCAAAAACAAAACCTACAAAAACAAAAGAAATGAAAAAAAATCCACAAACGAAAGGAATTCAGCACAGGAGAGTAAGAAGAACAAAGAGAACGTCAGCACCACAAAAAAAAGCGCTACAAAATGACAGCAACAAACTCACATCTATCAATAATTACAAGGAATGTAAACGGACTCAATGCACCCATAAACGAACGGAGAGTGACAGAATGGATGAAAAAAAAACAGGATCCATCAATATGATAACTACAAGAGACACATCTTAGAAAACAAAGATGGGAATTTATTGAAAGTCAAAGGTTGGAAAAAATATATCAAGCTAACAACTACAAAAAAAGAGCAGGACTGGCAATACTAATCTCATGTAAAACAGACTTTAAAACAAAATCCACCACAAAAGAGAAAGAAGGACATTATACAATGATTAAGGGGATGATCCATCATGAAGACATAACCATAATAAACATCTACGCACCTAAAGACAGGGCTCCAAAATACATAAAACAAACTCTAACAACAATGAAAACAGAAATTGACAGTTCCACAATAATAGTAGGAGACTTCAACACACCACTCTCAGTAAAGGACAGAACAACTAAGAAGAAACACAGCAAAGATACAGAAGACCTAAAGAGAACAATCAGCTATCTAGACCGCACAGACATATATAGAACACTCCATGCAACAGCTGCAAAGTACACATTCTTTTCCAGTGCACATGGAACATTCTCCAGAATAGACCACATTTTAGGCCACAGAACAATCTTCGACAAGATCCAAAACGTTGAGGTAATTCAAGGTATCTTCTCTGACCACAATGCCATCAAGGTAGAAATTAATAACAGAAAGAACAAGGGAAAAAAATCAATTACATGGAAACCAAATAATACGCTGCTTACACATCACTGGGTAATGGAAGAAATCAGAGATGGAATCAAAAAATTCCAAGAATCAAACGAGAATGAAAACAAACCATACCAAAACCTTTGGGACACAGCAAAGGCAGTCCTCAGAGGACTATTTATAGCAATAGATGCACACATCAAAAAAGAAGAAAGGGACAAAATCAAAACATTAACTACAGAACTCAAACGAATAGAAAGAAAACAGTAAAAAAAAAGCCCACAGCCATCGGAAGAAAGGAAATAATAAAGATCAGAGCAGAAATAAATGAAATAGAGAACAGAAAAACAACAGAAAGAATCAACAAAACAAAAAGCTGATTCTTTGAAAGAATCAACAATATCAACAAACCACTGGCCAGACTGACAAAAGAAAAACAGGAGAGAACGCAAATAACACAAATAAGAAATGAACTGGGCAACATTACAACAGACCCAACTGAAATAAAAAGGATCATAAAAGAATATTATGAAAAACTATACTCCAACAAATTTGAAAACCTAGAAGAAATGGATAAATTTCTAGAAACACACTACCTACCCAAATTACAACAAAAGGATGTTGAAAATCTGAACAGACCAATAACAAGAGAAGAGATTGAAAAGGTAATAAGAAAAACTCCCAACAAGAAAAAGCCCTGGCCCAGATGGCTTCACTGGAGAATTCTACAGAACATTTACAGAAGAGCTTGTACCAGTACTACTCAAGCTATTTCAGAGCACAGAAAAGGAAGCAACATTTCCAAATTCATTCTATGAAGCCAGCATAACCCTGATACCAAAACCAGGCGAAGACGCCACAAAAACAGAAAATTACAGACCAATATCTCTCATGAATATAGATGCAAAAATTCTTAATAAAATTCTAGCCAACAGAATTCAGCATCATGTCAATAAAATAATACACCACAATCAAGTAGGATTCATACCGGGTATATAACGACAATTCAACATTAGAAAATCAATCAACATAATCCACCACATAAATAAAAGGAAAGAAAAGAATCACATGATCATCTCAATTGATGCAGAAAAGGCATTCAACAAACTCCAACACCCATTCCTGATAAAAACTATCAATAAAATAGGTACAGAACGGAAATTTCTCAACATAATAAAGGGCATCTATGCAAAACCAATGGTCAACATCATTCTTAACAGAGAGAGGCTGAAAACATTCCCCTTGAGAACAGGAACACGACAAGGATGCCCTTTATCACCACTCCTATTTAACATTGTGCTGGAAGTTCTAGCTAAAGCAATAAGGCAAGAAAAAGAAATAAACGGCATCCAAGTTGGTAATGAAGAAGTTAAACTGTCCCTGTTTGTAGATGCTATGATACTATACAGAGAAGACCCTAAAGACTCCATGAGAAACCTACTGGAACAAATAGAAAGATTCAGCAGAGTAGCACTGTACAAGATAAACATACAAAAATCAGTTGGATTCCTATAAACCACAATAAAGAGAACGATGAAAAGGAAATCAGGAAAACAATACCATTTATAATAGCCCCTAAAGAAATAAAATACCTAGGAATAAATCAAACCAGGGATGTAAAGACCTATACAAAGAATACTACAAAACCCTACTGCAGGAAACCCAAAGGGATCTACATAAATGGAAAAACATACCATGCTCATGCAGAGGTAGACTCAACACTGTGAAAATGACAACTCTACCCAAAGCGATTTACAAAATACAAAGCAATCCCGATCCAAACACCAACAACATTCTTCAAAGAGATGGAAAAACTAATCATTAACTTTATATGGAAAGGGAAGAAGCCCCGAGTAAGTAAAGCACTACTGAAGAAGAAGAAGAAAGTTGGAGGACTCACATTACCTGACCTCAGAACCTACTATACAGCTACGGTAGTCAAAACAGCCTGGTACTGGTACAAAGACAGATACATTGACCAATGGAACAGAATTGAGAACCCAGATGTAAATCCATCCACCTACGGTCACCTGATCTTCGACAAGGCCCCGAAGTCCATCAAATGGGGAAAAGACAGTCTTTTTAACAAATGGTGCTGGCAAAACTGGATATCCATCTTCAAAACAATGAAACAGGACCCATACCTCACGCCATATACAAAAACTAATTCAAAATGGATCAAAGACCTAAATATAAAGCCAAAAAACTATAAAGTTCATAGAAGAAAAAACAGGACCAATGCTACAGGCTCTAATACATGGCATTAACAGGATACAAACCATAACCATCAACACACAAACCCCAAAAGATAAGCTAGATAACCGGGATCTTCTAAAACTCAAACACCTATGCTCTTGAAAAGACTTCACCAAAAGAGTAAAAAGAGAACCTACAGACTGGGAAAAAATTTTTGGACAGTACAAGTCAGACAAAGGTCTAATCTCTGTAATCTACAAGAAAATCCAACACCTCTACAACAAAAAGACAAATAATCCTATTAAAAAATGGGCAAAGGAAATGAACAGACACTTCACCAAAGAAGACATTCAAGTGGCCAACAGACACATGAGGAAATGCTCACGATCACTAGCCATTAGAGAAATGTAAATTAAAACCACAATGAGATACCATCTCACCCCAGCATTACTGGCACAAATCAAAAACAAATGTTGGAGAGGCTGCGGGGAGATCGGAACTCTTATGCACTGCTGGTGGCAATGCAAAATAATACAACCATTTTGGAAAATGATATGTCGCTTCCTTAGAAAGCTAGAAATAGAAATACCATACAATCCAGCAATCCCATTCCTAGGAATATATCCTAGAGAAGTAAGAGTCATCACTCAAATATACATATGCACACCTATGTTCATGGCAGCATTGTTCACAATAGCAAAAAGATGGAAACAACATAGATGCCCATCAACAGACGAATGGAACATACTATGGTACATACACACAATGGAGTACTATGCAATGAGAAAGAACAATGAAGCATCTCATAACATGGATGAAACTGGAGGACATTATGCTGAGTGAAATAAGTCAATCACAAAGGGACAAACATTGCATGAGACCTCTATTGTAAAAACCCATGAAAAAGTTTACACACAAAAAGTAACAATCTTTGTTGGTTACCAGGGCTGGGAGGGGTGGAGGGGAAAGACTAAATAGGTAATAGATAAGTGGCATCTTGGGTGAAGGGTGAGATAGTACACAATACTGGGGAAACCAGCACAACTTGTACAAGGAAAGGTCATGGAAGCTCCACAGACACATCCAAACTCCCTGAGGGACTGAACTGCTGGGCGGAGGGCTGTGGGGACTGGTCTCGGGGCACATCTAGCTCAACTGTCATAACACAGTTGATAAAGACAGTGTTCTACATTCTACCTTGGTGAGTAGCATCTGGAGTCTTAAAAGCCTGTGAGCAGCCATCTAAGATACTCCACTGGTTTTATCCCTTCTGGAGGAAGGGAGAATGAAGAGAACAGAATACGAGGAAAAGATTAGTCCAAGGGACTAATGCACCACAGCTACCAAGGCCTCCACCAGACTGAGTCTAGTACAGCTAGATGGTGCCCGGCTACCATCACTGACTGCTCTGACTAGGATCATAACAGAGGATTCTGGACAGAGCTGGAGAAGGATAGAACAAAATGCTAACACACACACAAAAAGACCAGATTTACAGGCCTAAAGGAAACTGGGAAACCCCAAGAGTATGGCCCCCAGACACCTTTTTAGCTCAGTGGTGAAGTCACTTCTGAGGTTCACCATTCAGCCGGGGATTGGACAGCCCCATAAAACAAAACGGGACTAATAAGGCACAGCAGTCCAGGGACAAGGGCTAGAAGGCAGAAGGGGACAGGAAAGCTGGTGATAGGGAACCCAAGGTTGAGTAAGGACAGTGTTGATGTGTAGTGAGGTTGTTAACCACTGTCATAGGGCAACCTGTGTACTAACTGTTTAATGAGAAACTTGTTCTGTAAACCTTCATCTAAAGTGAGAATAGCAGCACAGCTGGAAGAGCGTAGTTGATGTCACTGAACTGTGCATGTAGAAATTTTTGAAATGGTGTATCTTTGGCTATGTATATTTTCACCAAAAAAAATAAAAATAAAAAAGGTCAAGAAGGGAGAGGGGTTGACATGTCATGGGGTTGTTTACCAATGTCATAAAACTATATGTGTACTACTGTTTAATGAAAAACTATTTGTTCTTTAAACCTTCACCTGAAGTGCAAAAAAAAAAAAAAAAATAAGAACTGCCAAAAATTTAAAAAATGGGGCTTTCATGCAAGTTAAAAAAAAAAAAATACAGAAGTCAAGGTTTCATTGTTATTCGTCACTAAGTGCACAGCTTGTATCACCCAACAACAGAGTAGATAAATATAAAACACAAAAACTACTAAAAATTCAGGGATAGCTTCATTAAAAATACATACAGACAGCTTTTCATACACCTTTTTCAGTATCAAACAGTCCAAGTACACCAAAAAGAAAAGCATAACAAAAAATTCAAATTCAATTAACAAATTTTTAAAAAGATAATAATATAAACCCTTATATCCCTAAATATGGAATTATGTTTTTTTAATTCACAAACATGTACAAATCTCCACCATGTACATATCCACATAGAAATCGAAAACATATTCAAAATATACAGGTCATGGTTTATTTTTTATTTATTTATTTATTTAAATCACAATGTAACAAAATCAGAAATAATAGTAAAACAGGAACCAAACATGTTATAATACTTGGGAATTAAGACTTCACTGATAATCCATGGATAGAAGAAGAAATTAAAATTATATCAATGATGTAGACAGAACACTTCAAAATGATAGTGTACAATGAAAGTTAGACTCACAGGAAATAATACATACAGTCTTTCCTTCCTGCAGTATTAAAGAAGGAACTTAGTACATTTAAGAAAGAAACTTAGTACTCTTAGTGTAAATCTTAAAAATCAAAAAAAAACTAAAAAAAAGGGTAAAAGAAGAAATTTATCAAGATAAAAGGTCAAATTAATTAAATAAAAATAAAAAATAATAGACAACTGGTACTGTTAAAGGCCGAACAAAATACAGAAAACTCTTTCGAGTCTGTTAATGGAACAAAGTGCATGTGTGTGTATCTATGTGTATGACTAGAAATATGAAAATATTCAGAAATTAAAATAATTATTTAAAAATATGTACATGTATACAGTAATCAGTTTGATAATTTAGAGGAAAAGGGTAATTACTTAGAGAAACATAAAAGTTATAAAAAACTGACCCAAATAGAAGGAGAAAGCTTGAATAATTTCCTTAAAAGAGTCTGAAAGGGATTAAAAAGCTACCATTTTTAAAGAGAACAGACCAGATAATTTCAATGTAATTTTTAAGGGGCAAGGAATTCTAATATTATTTAAGCTATTCAAGGCCATGGAAAAATATGAAAATCTTTCCAATTTATTTTATGAAGTTAACATTAGTAGCCAAACCTGATAATAAAGTTACAAAACATATATAAATAATAATGCAATGTTATTAAATAAAATATAAGATTCAGCAGTATACAAAATAATATAATACAACCAAGTAGAATTCATTTCAGGAACACAAGAATGGTTCAGAATTAGAAAATGTACCATCATAATTAATTACATCAACAAACTGAAAGATAAATCATAAGACAATAATGAATGACAAAAGAAGTATTTCATAAAAATTCAGTCATTTCTGATAAGAACCAGGCAATATAATAATCAGAAAAGAGTATTAAACATGATATACTTCTTTAAAAGAATACACGTAGAAATAATGAATCTTTAGACTTCCCCGATTAAATATCTGAGAGACTCTTACTATAACAAAATGTCTAAACTATGGTAAAGTCTGCAAGTAGGAACTGAGAACTGACAAATTTGAAATTTTCTACACACACACACAAACACACACATCCATCTACGTACATACATACATATAAATAGAATCAAATTAATATATAAAGATGTATGTGTATTCCCTCACAGAAAACATATACAATACACATAATTATACATTTGTATTTATTCTCTGTTAAAAAAACTAGTTTTACCTGTTTGGGAAGTCGGAACAAGGAATTCTTATAGAAAATATCCTTGGCCTGGCTCCATGTACCATCAATGATGATGACTGTGGAAGGATAAACAGGAGAATCTAATATATATTCTTCCAAATTAGCAGCTTCAGCCCCTGGATATAATATTAATGTACCAGATTTTTGGCAAACAGCTGAAAGTTCAGGATCCCTAGAAAATAAAAAAGATATTTACCAGCTTGTGGGAAAAAAATAGTCTTATTACGCTTACTGTATTTCCTAATGGAAGTTCCCCTCTATTCAGTCACTTGCCTAATCAAATAGAAATACTAATTAGTTCATAAAGTATGAATTAAAATACTCAAAATTTTGTGTACTCTTCATTCATTCATTAGGCATAACTGTCACTGTTCCTCAGGCTTCCCAATTTTCACTATTCTCCTTCATTAACTATTTAATTGTTGCCAGTGACATAAGTTTAACTTCACCATATATTTAAAAAGAAGAACAATATAAAATCAATATCCTAAGCTTCCTCCTTAGGAAACTAGAGAAAGAAGAGGAATTTAAGCCTAAAGCAAGCAGAAGAAGGGAATGATTTAAAAAAAAAAATTAGAGCAGAAATCAATAAAATTGAAAATGGGAAATCAATAGAGAAAACCAATGAAACCAAAGCTGGTTCTTTGAAAAGATCAATAAAATTGATAAAACTCCAGTCAAGCTAACCAAGGAAAAAAAGAGAGAAGACAAAATTACCAATAACAAAAATGATAGTGAGTACATCACTGAACCCAGACATAATAAAACAGTAATAAAGCAATACTACAAAAAACTCATTGCCACACATTTAATAATTTACATGAAATTAATGAATTGTGTGAATAACAGAAACTGCCAAAACTCACACAAGCAGAAACAACATTAATAGTCCTATATTTGTTTGAAAAAAAATTGAAGCAATAATGAATAATCTTCAAAAAAAAATTAACATTTAATTTCACAGGTGAATTCTCTCAAACATTTAAGGAATGCATGAGAAACAATTCTCTACAACCTTTTCCAGATAATAAAAGCAGAGAGAATATTTCCTAACTCATTCTTTAAAGCCACTGTCACTCAACACCAAAAGACAAAGATAGAATAAGAAAGTAAAACTACAGACCAATATCACTCAAGAACATAGATACAAATAAATATCAATAAAATATTGGTAAATTGAAGTTAACAACGTATAAAAATAATTATATACCAAGACCAAGTGGGATTTATCCCAGGTATGCAAAGCAGGATCAACATTCAAACTCAATAAAAGTAATTCACCATATCAACGAAAAAAGAACAAAAAATCAATGACCAAATCAATTAGTACAGAATGAGTATCTGATAAAGTCCAACACCCCTTTGTGATGAAGGGAAAAAAAAAGCTCTCAGCAAACTAGAAACAGAGGGCAACTCCCTCATTTTGATTAAGAATATCATCTACAAAATAATACAGCTTACATTATATTTAATAGTGAGAAAGTGGAAGCTTGCCAACTAAGATCAAGAACAAAGCAAGGATGTTCTCCCAATCTTATTCAACATCATACACGAAGTACCAGCTACTGCAACAGGACAAGAAAAGGAAATAAACTATCATTTACAATCACACCAAAAAAAATGAATAGTTAAGTGTAAATCTAAAAATATGTACATGGTCTATATGCAGAAAACAGCAAAACATTAATTAAAAAATCAAGGAAGAGCTAAAGAAATGTTTTAAAGAATTATTGCAAAGATAGTACAAAAATTTCCCATATACCTGACACCCAGTTCCTGCTATTATCTAGAAATAAAATATATGAAAACAAAACAAAAATGAGAGGGGGTTACGTAGAATCACACTTCCGTAAGATTCTTACAAGGAGCCCTGGTGGCACAGTGTTTAAGTGCTTGGCTGCTAATCAAAAGGTCAGCAGTTTGAACTCAGTAGCTGCTCCACAGGAGAAAGATGTGGCAGTCTGCTTCCATAAAGATACACAGCCTTATAAACTCTATGGGCAGTTGTACTCTGTCCTACAGGGTCACTATAAGTCAGAATTGACTCAAGGGCCACAGGTATTTTTTAAGGTTCTTATGTTATACAAATAATGATATAATGTGAATTCATGGCAGACTGTGATAAGTTCAGAATGCATACTGTAATCCATACACTAAAACAAAAAGGACAAACTTAAAACCAACAAAGAGAAAGAATGGGATACTTTAAAAATACTCAACCCGCAAGAGGAAAGTAAAAGAGTAACAAAGAACCAAAGGGTTAATGGGAATAATAGAAAATAAACACCAAGATGGATAATTTAAATCTAAATACATCAATAATTACATGAAATGTAAATGGTATAAACTCCACAACTAAAGGATACTGATGGTCAGGCTGGATTTAAAAACCAAGACCCAATTATATGCTGTTAATAAGAAGACAATTTAACTATAGAGACACAAATCTGTTGAAAGTAAAAGTTTAGAAAAACTATACCATATCAATACTGCCATCAGACATAGAAGACTTCAAAATAAGGAGTATTATCAAAGATAAAGAAGAACATTTCATAATGATAAAAGGTTACATTTATCAAGAAGACGAAACAATACTAAATACATATTCACCTAATAAAAATGTTTCCACATACATGAAACAAAAACTGAAAGAATTCAATGTAAAAATACACAAATCTGTAATCACAGTTGGAGATTTTTACACATTTTTCTTGTTAACTGAGAGGAAAAAGTACATAGTAAATAAGTCAGGCTACAGAAGATTTGAACATTATCAACCATTTTTACCTAATTGATATTTGCATAACACCACATCTAACAACTACAGAATACACAGTCTTTTCTCCTGCATATACAGCATTCACCAATGCAGACTATAACTGAACCAGAAAACAGGTATCAATAAAATTTTCAAACCTGAAATCATACGTAGTATAATAATTACATTAGAAATTAAAATAATATGATAGTGGCAATACTAAAACCTGTAAAACTTTTTTTTTGGAAATTAAGCAACACACTTCTAAATAACTGATCTGATTTAAAAAAAAAGAAATCACAAGAGTAATTAGAAAATATTCTCAACTGAATGAAAATAAAAACACAACATAAAGTTGGTGGGATGGAGCTAAAGCATACATAAAAGAAGAAATTTATACCCTTAAATGTTTATATGAACAAAGAAGAAAGATCTAAAATCAATTCTCTAAATTAAACACAAGAAAGCAGAAAAGGGAAACAAAGAACAGAAATCAATAAAACAAAACAAATCAATAATGGAGAAAAATGACAAAGCCAAATGTTGATTCTCTGAAAGATGGATTAAGGAAAAAAGAAAGAAAACAGAGATTTACTAAATCAGGAATGAAAGAGTCTATCGCTACAAATTCTATCATTGTCAACAGTCACTGAGTTGGCCCTAATTCATGGTGACCTTATATATAAAAAACAGAACATTGTTCTTCACTATCTTCACGATCGTTGCTATGTTTGCATCCATTGTTGTGGTTATTGTGTCAATCCATCTCATTAAGGGTTTCCCTCACCTTCACTGGCCCTCCACTTTACCAAATATGATGTACTTTTCTAAAGACTGGTCTTTTCTCATGACGAGTCCAAAGTACCATATTTTTACATAAATAATGCAAGCCTTCTACGTTTGTTTGCCAACTGCTCCCTCCCCGGTAAGGTATTTTCATAAGCATACTATGCTAATTTCTTTTTACAGCAACGTGTTAAAAAAAACTGGCATAGGGGCACTTATGAAAATATCTCATGGGGAGACAGTGATTGGTAAACAAATGTAGACGGCACACATTATTTCCGTAAAACTACAGTAAGCAAGTCGAAGTCTCACTTCTAAGGAACATTCAGGTTGTATTTCTTCTAAGATTGATTTGTTGTTCTTTTGGCAGTATGTTCAATATTCTGCACCAACACCACAGTTCAAATGCATCGATTCTTCCTATTTTATTATCCAACTTTCCCATGCATATGAAGTAACTGAAAAGACTACTACATATCTGTAAGTTTGTCATGCTGACGTGGCCTGCGTGTTATTCTGATGCTGGAAGCTATGCCACTGGGATTTCAAGTATCAGCAGGGTCACCCACAGTGGGCAGGTTTTAGAAGAGCTTCCAGACTCAGATAGACTAGGAAAAATGGCCTGGTAATCTAGTTCTGAAAATTAGCCAGTGAAAAGCCTACAAATTCTACAGACATGAAAAAGAACAAAGAAGTGCTACCAATAACTTTATGACAATAAATTCAGGAATTAAGATGACTTGTAGAAATTCCTTGAAAGGTACAAATTAACAAATCTGACAAGCAAAAAAATAGAAAATCTAAATTATCTTATGTTTAATAAATAAATGATATTCATAATTCCAAACCAGCCCATGAATAAAAAATTAAGGATCAGATGGCTTAACTGGTAAATTCTATCAAATTCTATCAAATACTAAAGGAAATTTTTGAAATCATATATAACTTCTTTTTTGAAAGTAGAGGAGGGGAAAATGACCAAATCATTTTGTAAGGCCAGCATAAATCCAATATAAAAACTTGATAAGTTTTACCAAAAAAACCCTTCAAATCTCTCATGAACCAAGATACCAAAATACTCAACAAAACACTGGCAAATCACATTCAACAGTATACAACATAATAAAAATAATAGTAATAAATTATTCTGAACAAGCAGACTTTATCTCAGGTATGAAAGACGGGCTTGAAATTCACAAAGCAATCAACGTAATCTGTCATATTACAGAATTGGTAACGGAACTACATTTCAAAAGAAGTAGACAAAGTGTTTCATGAAACTCAGGAACTATGTTGTTGTTATTGTTAGGTGCCATCAAATAGGTTCTGACTCATAGCGAACCCATGTACAACAGAACAAAACACTGCCCGGTCCTGTGTCATCATCACAGTCCTTACTATGTTTGAGACTATTGTTGCAGCCACTGTGCCAGTTCATGTTCTTGATGGCCTTCCTCTTTTTTGCTGACCCTCTATTTACCAAGCATGATGTCCTTCTCCAGGGACTGGTCCCTCCTGGTAACATATCCAAAGTAAGGGGACGAAGTCTCACTACCCTCGCTTTTAAGGTATATTCTGGCTGTACTTCTGCCAAGACATATTTGTTCATTTTTCTGGCAGTCCATGCTATATTCAACATTCTTTGACAACACCATAATTCAAAGGTGTCAATTCTTATTTGGTCTACCTTATTCATTGTCCAGCTTTGCACGCATATGAGGCAATTGAAGATACCATGGCTTGGGTCAGGAACACCTTAGTCTTCAAGGTGACATCTTTGTTTTTAACACTTTAAAGAGGTCTTTTGAGGAGCTCTAATACATGGCATAAACAGAATACAAACCATAAGTAACAATGCACAAGCACCAGAAGAGCGACTAGACAACTGGAAGCTCCTAAAAATCAAACACTTATGCTCATCAAAAGACTTCATCGAAAGAGTCAAAAGACAACCTACAGACTGGGAAAAAATTTTTGGCTACGACAAATCCGATCAGCATCTAATCTCTAAAATCTACAAGATACTGCAAAACCTCAACAACAGAAAGACAAATAACCCAATTAAAAAACGGGCAAAGGATATGAACTGGCACTTCGGCAAAGAAGACATTCAGGCAGCTAACAGAAACATGAAGAAATGCTCACAATCATTAGCCATTAGAGAAATGCAGATCAAAACTACAATGAGATATCATCTCATCCCAACAAGGCTAACATTAATCCAAAAAACACAAAATAATAAATGCTGGAGAGGTTGTGGAGAGACTGGAACACTTATACACTGTTAGTGGGAGTGTAAAATGGTACAGCCACTTTGGAAATCGATTTGGCACTTCCTTAAAAAGCTAGAAATAGAAATACCATACAATCCAGCAATCCTGCTCCTTGGAATATATCCTAGAGAAATAAGAGCCATCACAAAAGTAGACATACGCACACCCATGTTCACTGCAGCACTGTTCATAATAGCAAGAAGATGGAAACAACCTAGGTGCCCATCAACGGATGAATGGATAAACAAATTATGGTATATCCACACAATGGAATACTATGAAACGACAAAGAACAATGATGAAGCCGTGAACCATCTTATATCATGGAGGAATCTGGAGGGCATTATGCTTACTGAATTTAGTCAGTCACAGAAGGACAAATATGGTATAAGATCATCATTATAAGAACTCAAGAAATGGTTTAAACATAGAAGAAAACATTCTTTGATGGTTACAAGAGTGGGGAGGGAGGATAAGGGTTATTCACTAACTAGATAGTAGACAAGAATTATATTAGGTAAAGGGAAGGACAGCACACACTACAGGGGAAGTCAGCACAACTGGACTAAATCAAAGCTAGGAAGTTTCCCGAATACAAACACTTCGAGAGACAGAGTAGCAGGGGTGGGGGCCTGGGGACAATGCTTTCAGGGGACATCTAGGTCAACTGGCATAACAAAGTTTATTAAGAAAATGTTCTGCATCCTACTTGGTGAGTGGCGTCTGGGATCTTAAAAGCTTGCAAGTGGCCATCTAAAATGCATCAATTGGTCCCAACCACCTGGAGTAAAGGAGAATGAAGAACACCAAAGACACAAGGAAAGTATTAGCCCAAGAGGCAGAAAGGGCCACATAAACCAGAGACTTCATCAGCCTGAGACCAGAAGAACTAGATGGTGCTCACCTGACAGGGAACACAGCAGAGAGTCCCTGATGGAGCAGGAGAAAGGTGGGATGCAGAACTCAAATTCTAGTAAAAAGACCAGACTTAATGGTCTGACTGAGACTGGAGGAACCCTGGAAAGCATGGCCCTCAGACTCTCTATCAGCCGGAACTAAAACTATTTCCAAGGCCAACTCTTCAGACAAAGATTGGACTGGACTGTGTGACATGAAATGATACTCGTGAAGAGTATGCTTCTTAGCTCAAGTAGATACATGAGACTAAATGGGCAGCTTCTGTCCAGAGGTGAGATGAGAAGGCAGAGAGGGTTAGGAGCTGGTTGAATGAACAAGGGAAATCAGGTGGAAAAGAGGAGTGTGCTGTCACAGTATAGGGAGAGCAATTAAGGTCACATAACAATGTATGTATAAATTTCTGAGTAAGAGACTAACTGGAAATGTAAACTTTCACTTAAACTACAAGAGTAAACCAAATAAATAAAGAGGTCTTTTGCAGTACATTTGCCTAATGCAATATGTCATTTGGTTTCTTGACTGCGGCTTCCAAGGGCATTGATTGTGGATCCAAGTAAAATGAAATCCTTGACAACGTCAATCTTTTCGTTTATCATGATTTTGCTTATTAGTCCAGTTGTGAAGATTTTTGTTTTTTTATGTTGAGGTGTAATCCATGCCGAAGGCTATGGTCTTTGATCTTCATCAGTAAGTGCTTCAAGCCTCTTCTCTTTCAACAAGCAAGGTTGTGTCACCTGCCTAACGCAGGTTGTTAATGAGTCTTCCTCCAAACCTGATGCCACATTCTTCTTACAGTCCAGCTTCTCAGATTACTTGCTCAGCATACAGATTGAATAAGTATGGTGAAAGGATACCCTGATGCACACCTTTCCTGATTTTAAACCATGCAGTATCGCCTTGTTCTGTTCGAACAACTGTCCAATTGGTCTATGTACAGGTTCTGCATGAGCACAATTAAGTGTTCTGGAATTCCCATTCTTTGCAATATTATCCATAATTTGTTATGATCCACACAGACAAATGCCTTTTCATAGTCAATAAATCACAGGGAAACACTCTTCTGGTATTCTCAGCTTTCAGCCAAGATCCATCTGACATCAGCAATGACGTCCCTCATTCCACGTCCTCTTCTGAATCTGGCTTGATACTCCAGCAGTTACCTGTCGATGTACTGCTGCAACCATCTTTGAATTATCTTCAGCATAATTCTAATAGTATGTGATATTAATGATACTGTTCAATAATTTCTGCATTCCATTGTTTCATCTTTCTTTGGAAAGGGCACAAATATGGATCTCTTCCAGTCAGTTGGCTAGGTAGCAGTCTTTCCAATTTACTGGCATAGGCAAGTGGGTGCTTCCAGCCTCTCATCCGTTTGTTGAAATATTTCAAGTGGTATTTCATCAATTCCTGAAGCCTTGTATTTCGCCAATGCCTTCACTGTGGCCTGAACTTCTTCGTTCAGTACCATTGGTTCTTGATTATATGCTACCTCCTGAAAGGACTGAATGCCGACCAATTCTTTTTGGTACAGTGGCTCTGGGTATTCATTCAATCTTCTTTTGATACTTCCTGCATCATTAAATTTTTTGCCCAAAGAATCCCTCAATATTGCAACTCAAGGCTTGAATTTTTTCTTCAGTTCTTTCAGCCTGAGAAATGACCAGCACGTTCTTCCCTTTTGGTTTTCTAACTCCAAGTCTTTGCACATTTCATCATAATACTTTACTTTTTCTTCTTGAGCTGCTCATTGTAATCTTCTGTTCAGCTCTTTTACTTCATTGTTTCTTCCTTTCACTTTAGCTACTCTACTTTCAAGATCAAGTTTCAGAGTCTTTTCTGAAATTCATTCTGGTCTTTTCTTTCTTTTCTGCTTTTTAATGATCTTTTGCTTTCATCATGTATGATGTCCTTGATGTCATCCCACAACTTGTCTGATCTTCGGTTATTAGTGTTCAATGCATCAAATCTATCCTTGAAATAGTCTCTAAATTCAGGTGAGATATACTCAAGGTCATACTTTGGCTCTCGTGGACTTGTTTTAATTTTCTTCAGCTTCAACTTGAACTTGCATATAAGCAACTGAGGGTCTGTTCTGCAGTTGGCCCCTGGTTTTGTTCTGACTGATGATACTGACCTTCTCCATCGTCTCTTTCAGCAGATGTAGTAGATCTGATTCCTGTGTATCCCATCCAGTGAGGTCCCCATGTATAGTCACTGTTTATGCTGCTGAAAAACGGTATTTGTGATGATGAAGTCTTTGGTCTTGCAAAATTCTATCATGCAATCTCCGGGGTCATTTCTATCACCAAGGCCATATTTTCCAACTACTGATCCTTTGTCATTTCCAACTTTCATATTCCAATCACCAGTAATTATCAATGCATCTTGATTGCACGTTCGAGCAATTTCAGACTGCAGAAGTTGGTAAAAATCTTCAATTTCTTCATCTTTGGCATTAGTGGTTAGTGCATAAATTTGAATAATAGTCATATTTACTGGTCTTCCTTGTAGGTGTATGGATATTATCCTATCAATGACAGCGTTTCACTTAAGGATAGATCTTCAAATGTTCTTTTTGATGATGAATGCGATGCCATTTCTCTTCAATTTATCATTCCTGGTATAGTAGATCATATGAATGTCTGATTCAAAATGGCCAATACTAGTCCATTTCAGCTCACTAATGCATAGGATACCAATCTTAATGCATTTCATTTTTTATGACTTTCAATTTCCCTTGACTGATACTTCATACAATCCAGATTCTGAGTTCTAATGGATGTTTGCAGTTATTTCTCCTCATTTCAAGTCATGTCACATCGGTAAATGAAGGTCCCCAAAGCTTTTCTCCATCTATGTCATTAAGGTAAACTCTACTTTGAGTAGGCAGCTCTTCCCCAGTCATATTTTGAGTGACTTCCCATCTGAGGAGCTCATCTTCTGGCACTATATCAGCTAATATTCTGCTGCTATCCATTAGGTTTTCACCAGCCAATTTTTTCAGAAGTAGATTGCTACGTCCCTCTTCCCAGTCCGTCTTAGTCTGGAAGCTCTGCTGAAACCTGTCCACCATGGGTGACCCTGCTGGTATCTGAAATACCAGTAGCATAGCTTCCAGTACCACAGCAACATGCAAACCACTATAGTACAACAAACTGACAGACAAGTGGTGGGCAACAACTACACATGAGAAAAATTTTTAACATTTTAGGAATAATAGGGAACCTCCTCAAACTGATAAATGGCATCTACAAAAATGTACAGCCAATACCATATTTAGCAATGTCCCCTGAGACTGGGATTAAGGTAAGGATGCTGGCTTTCACCACTTCTATTAAACATTGTATGGGAGAGCTTGCTATTGTTGCTTTTAGTTGTCGTCAACTCGATTCCAATTCATGGAGACCCCATGTGTTACAAAGTAAAACTGTTCCATAAATCCTGTAATCTTAACAAAATCAGATCACCAGGCCTCTCTTCCACACTACTGCTGGGTAGGTTTGAAACACCAACCTTTAGGTTAGCAGTTGAGTGCAAAACATTTGCACAAATAAAGGTCCTTATTAGAGATCCTAGTTATTGCAATAAGGCATGAACAAAAGAATAAAAGGAATAAGTATCAGAAAAGAAAAAGTAACACTGAACCTATTTGCAATCATAGCACTGTTTACATAGAAAGACTTAGTGAAACCACAAAACAATTTCTAGAACTAATCAGTAAATTTAGCAAAGTCACTGGATACAGGGTTAATATATAAAAATCATCTTTTTTGATATACTGTTGTTGCTGGGTGTCATCAAGTCGATTCTGACTGACAGTGATCCCATGTAACAAGGTATAACTGCCCTATAGGCTTTTCTATTTCCTGTAATCTTTATGGAAGCAGATTGCCAGGTCTTTTTCCTGTGGAGCTGCTGAGTAGGTTCAAACCACCAACCTTTCATTTAGCAGTTGAGCACTTAACGTGTTGCACCACCAGGGCCTCTTACATACTAGAGGCAAAAAATTGAAAGTGAACATTTTTAATTCCATTTACAATAGAACAAAAAACATCATATAACTAGGAATAAATCCAAGAAAAGATTTCCAACTCATCTAACCAAAAATTATCAAACATTATTGATAAAAATTAAAAAACATCTAGACAATTGTTACACCATACTCAGGGACTGGAAGGCTCAATATTTTTAACACAACAGTTCTCCACAGACAAATCAATAGATGTAATGCAACCTCAGTCCAAATTGCACTAGGCTTTTTTTAAAAAAGGAAATTAACAAACTGATTCTAAAATTTATATGGACTGACTTCTGGTTCCAACCAAGATGTACTGGCTCCATTCTTCCCAGGTCTTCCCTCTAACAACTAAAAATTCCTGAACATAACATAACGAACATGCATAGGAAGATTCTGAAAGAAAATGGAGAAAGGTCTAGGGACCTTTGGAACTGAGGAATAACACAGCAGTTAAGCTCCCTGAGGACAGGACACTGCAGAAGCTTCCAACCCAGAACTCTAAACAGCACAAACCAAAAAAAAGCTCCAAGAAGAGTCTGTCCTCTCTACCCAAAGAACCCCAAAAGCAGTATCTCTCTTAATATCTCCCCCATGTCTGTATAAAGTACTCTAACAAAAACCTAAATTAATCATTCAATTACCAGACTAACAGTAAATCAATAGTCTTAATCTGTTTTAATTTAAAATCCATCAGCCAATAATAATCTACTGAGCAAACAGCATATTGCAGAAGAAAGATGTGACAGTCTGCTTCCTTCAAGATTACAGCCTTGGAAACCCTATGCGGCAGTTCTGCTCTGTGCTATAGGGTCGCTATGAGTCGGAACTGACTGAATGACGATGGGTTTGGCTGGTTTGGGAAACAGCAAATTAGGCACCAAAGACAAAACTGACTAAATCTAACACAAAATAGTCTATCATACTGAATGCACTTTTTATAAAAATGAAATAAAAAATACGATATTTGCCTTTTAGGTTCAACATGTTTTGCTATGAAATTCAGATAATGTTATCATCCTATGTTTATTCTATTTTGTTTTGTCTGTCTTGTATTATTTTCTTTGCGGGGAAGGAAGAGCAGAACTTAGTTTTTTGACCACTTCCAACGAATCATGTTCTGGATCTAATGACTAAGTTGAAGGAAATCTTTATAAAGATCTGAGTGAAAAAGAGTTGTTTTAAATTGCCCTAAGCATTAATTTACCTTTCTTCACTGAAGCGACGACCAATCTTGACTTTACACTTGTCCCTGGGGAGGCATGCTGCTAGTAGAGGAACTGTCCGCAACACTTTGTTTTCCTTTAATTAAAAAGTTACATCAATTTTTACTGAAACACACTTTTAAAACTTTTATGATGAACACCTGATTCATAACTTTACATAATAACTTCCCCAAGTCTTTGCTACAGACCATAGTTAAGTTTTATTTTGATACTTTATTTCTTCTAAAAATTGCTATAGTGAAGCATGTATTATTTTATAACCAGGAAATCTTGGTATTTTAAAAATTTCTCTCATAGCAATCTATTAACAGACATATAAAATGACCTTTTTATAACATTTGGATTCTCTCTTATAAAATAACTCATTGCAGATTTCTATTTGTTATTTAAATTCTAAGCAAAGCTTCCTACCTTTAGGAAATTTATAAAACTGTTATATTTATCATTTCAACCTATATTTTTCATTCTACATTAAGAAACAATTACAAAACATTTATACACAAACACACACACAGACACACACACACACACACACACACTAAACTGATGATAGAAAATAAAATCCCCACAAGACTTACAAACATTCACACAGAATTTTACCAGGGGGTAAAACTTATTTTCCTAACATTTTATTATTAAGAAAAACTTACATATTACCAATAAAGATTTTGTGAAATTGTGTGTATATAAGCTCATTATCCACTATGAAACTATGTAGGAATGATCCTAAAACTTACCCTTTAAGTAACTGGCCTAAAATCTAGTATACAACATTTTAACTCTTACTTGTCCTTTACAACTGATCTTAATAGTCTCCTTCCTCCAAAAACCTCACCAGATTTTCCAGCCAGTGTAGAACATATGAATCAATTGCATCTTGTGCTATCTCTTTCACAGCACTTACCAAATACTGATTTTCTGGGCTCTCTCTCTCCATTAGACTGAAAGCTCCTTGGGCACAGGGAATCTTATTAAACTTCATGTTTCCAGGACACTTTGCCTGGCACATAATAAATGTTCTATGTTGGCTGAATGAACAAGTGAAGGAGTGAGTGAGTCTGTGAGCCAGCAACTGAACAAAAAAACAAACTGATAAGCCTTTTCTATTCCGGAAATTTCAACAACATGCAGATGGAATTAATATGTCCAAAACAAAAGAACGCAGACTAACATGAATTTCTTCAAATTCCAAATTTTCTACTGCCTTCTAGCAAAACTACACTGTAAATGTACAAATTCTCTGAAGGAATAGAAGAAAGCATTAGAGAACACTCATAATTTAAAGGTAAAAAGAGAAAAAAGAAGCAGTGTATTACTTTTCAATTTCTGCCATAACAAATTACCATAAAATTAGGAGGTAAATACAACATAAATTTATTATTTTACATTTCTGTATGTCAGAAGTCTAAAGCTTAGGTGTTAGCAGAGCTGCGTTCCTTTCTAGAGGTCCTAGGGTAGAATCCATTTCCTCGCTTATTCAGGTTGCTGGCAGAATTCATATCCTTGTGGTTGTGGGACTGAGTGCCCTGTTTCCTTGCCAGTTGAAAGCTGAGCGTCATTCTCAGCTTCTAAAGGCCACCCGCATTCCTTGGATGGCGGCCCCCTTCCTCCATTTTCAAAGCCAGCAATAGAGAGTTGACTACCTCCCACACTTTGAATCACTCCTGCCTCTTCTTTCATCATTGCATCACTCTAAATAAGGCAGGAATGGTTCCCTATTTTAAAGACTCTGATTAGATTGGGCCCACCTGGATAATTCAGGAACGTCACCTCATCTTAAGATCCATCACCTTCATCAGATCTGCCAAGTCCCTGTAGCATGTAATTTAACATATTGACAGGTTCCAAGGATTAGGATGTGAATATCTCTTTGCAGGGCTATGATTCTGCCTACCTCAATGAGTGAAACAATTAATAAAAGAGGGGGAAAAAGTCAATGTCAACAATAGAGTAGGAACATGAAGAACAGAACTAAGTAAGGGACTCTCAAAGAGTATCATTTCTGCCAAATAAAAGCACTATACTATACTGTTAAGGAAATTATACATAAATCTCATAAGGAGAAAATGAATACATCTCATTGCTCACTTAATCTCTAAATAATAAACTATTTAAAAGAAAAGGAATGAGAAATGCACCACAGTTCAACAGAAATATGAGAGCCACATGTAGGAAAAAAGTTAAGATCTTGAAATAAAAAGTGACTACCATTAAAGACCTTGGAAGTTGCCCCTCCCATTCTCACAACTATAAAAAGCTGAACAAACTGAAAATCAGCTCTTCTTAGATCCATCAAAAAATTGAGGTCACAAGGCAAACCTACCTAAATTTGTGAGATGCTGTGAAGCAGTACTTACGGGGAAATTTACAGCGTTGAATGCATATATCAGAAAAGAAGAATGATCTAAAATCAATACCATATGATTCCACTTTAGAAAACTTGAAAAAGAACAAATTAAATCCAAAGTAAGCAGAAGGAAAGAAATAAAAATTAGAGTAGAAATCAATGAAATTGAAAACAGTAAATTAATAGGGAAAAATCAATGAAACCAAAACCTGGTTGTCTGAAAAGATCAACAAAATTGATAAACCTCTAGCCAAGAAAAAGAGAAAAAGCACAAATTACTAACATCAGAAATAAAAGAAGAACCATCACAATTGATCTCGTGGACATTAAAAGGATAGTAAAGGAGCCCTCAAATCTGAAAACTTACAATAACCACCCTGACAGGAAAAACAACAGAACGTTTCAGACCGAGCAGGAGAAACATGTGAAGCAGAACTCAAATTCAAGTAAAGACCAGAGTTAATGGTCTGGCTGAGACTGGAGGGACTCCCATAGCCATTGCCCCTGGACACTCTGTTAATCCAGAATTAAAACCATTCCCAAAGCCCACTCTTCAGACAAAGATTAGACTGGACTATAAAACATAAAGTAATACTCATGAAGAGTATGCTTCTTAAACAGCTACACAAGATCAAATGGGCAGCTCCCGTCCAGAGGCAGGATGAGAAGGTAGGAAGGGGCAGGAACTAACTGAATGGACACAACAAACCAGGGGTGGAAAGGGGGAGTGTGCTGTCACGTTATAGGAATTGCAACTAATGTCATATAACAATACATGCATAAATTTTTGTATGAGAAATTAACTTGAGCCATAAACTTTAACCTAAAGCACAATAAAAAAGAAAGTAAAAAGTCAACCTACAGAATGGGATAAAATATTCGGAAGCTATATATCTGATGTCAAATAAAAAACAAATCTAGATCTTGAAAAAATAATTTGATAACTTAAATGAAATGGACCAATTCCTTGAGAGCACAACCTATCAAAACTCATACAAGGAGAAAAAGGTAATCTGGACACATAACTTACATCTTTCACAAAAAGTAACTCAAAACTGATCATACACCTAAATGTAAGATGCAAAACTATAAAATTTCTAGAAGATAACTGTCATGGATTGAATTGTGTCACCCCAAAATATCTGTCAACTTGGCTAGGTCCTGATTCCCAGTATTGTACAATTGTCCACCATTTTATGTGATTTCCCTATGTGTTGTAAATCCTATCGCTATAATGTACTGAGATGGATTAGTGGCAGTTACATTGATAAGGTCTACAAGATTAGGTAGTGTCTTAAGCCAATCTTTTTTGGGATAGAAGAGAAAGAAGCAAGCAAAGAGACATGGGGACCTCATATCACCAAGAAAGCAGTGCCAAGAGCAGAGCGCATCCTCTGGGCCTGACGTTCCTACGCTGAGATGCTCCCAGACCAAGGGAAGACTAATGCATCACAAGGACCTTCCTCCAGAGCTGACAGAGAAGAGAAAGACTTCCCCTCAAGCTGACACCCTGAATTTGGGCTTGCAGCCTACTAGACTGTGACAGAATAAATTTCTCTTCATTAAAGCTATCCACTTGTGGTATTTCTGTTATAGCAGCACTAGATGACTAAGACAATAACATACAAGAAAATCTAGGTGACCCTGGGTTTGGCGATGACTTTTTAGATACAACACCAAAATCACAACTCATAAGAGAAAAAATAGATAAGCTGGACTTCACTAAAATTAAAAACTTCTGCTCTATGAGAGATACTGTTTGAAAATGAATATACAAGTTACAATCTAGGAGAAAATATCTGCAATACATATATATGATAAAGGACTTGTATCCAAGATATACAAAGAACGCATAAAACTCAACAAATAAGAAAACAAACAACCCAATTACAAAATAGGCAAAAGATCTGAACAAGATATGTCACCAAAGAAGATATACAGATGGTAAATAAGTACTGTATATGAAAAGATGCTCAACATCACAGGTCATTAGGGGAATTATAAATCAAAACAACTATCAGAATGGCTAAAATCCAAAACACTGACAATATCAAATGCTGACAAGGATGTGTAACAACATGAACTCTCCTTCATTGCCAGTGGGAATGCAAAATAGTACAGCCACTTTGGAAGACAGTCTGGTAATTTCTTACAACTCTAAGCATAGGCTTACCACACAATTTAGCAATTGTGCTTCTAGGGAATTACTCAAATGAGTTGAAAACTTTTATCTACACAAAAACCTGCACATGAATGTTTATAGCAGCTTTACTCACAACTGGAAAAACTTGGAAGCAACCAAGTTGCTTCAGTAGTTGAATGGATAAACTGTAGTACATAAATACATTATTATTATTCAGAGATAAAAAGAAATGAACTATCAAGCCATGAAAAGGCATGGAAGAACTTTAAATGCATACTGCTAAGTGAGAGAAGCCAGTCTGAAAAAGTTACATAGGGTATGATTCCAACTATATGACATTCTTGAAAAAGCAAAACTATAGAGACAGTGAAAAGATTAGTGGTTGCCACAAGTTAGGGTAAGAGGGGAAGGTTTAACAGGTGGAGCACAGGGCATTTTATGGCAGTGACACTATTCTGTATGATACTGTAATGGTGAACACATGACAGTAAGCATCTGTCAAAACCCATAGAACTATATAACACAAAGAGTGAACCTTAATGTAAACTATGAACTTTAGTTAATAATAATGTATCAATATCAATTGGTTCATCAATTACAAATGTACCACACTAGTGCAAGATGTTAAGAGCGGAAACTGTGGGTGGGGGAACAGAGGGTATACGGGAACTCTCTGTACTTTTGCTCAATTTTTCTGTAAACCTAAAACTGCTCTAAAAACATGGATGAATCTGCAGGGCATTATGCTGAGTGAAATAAGTCAATCACAAAAGGACAAATACTGTATGAGACCACTACTATGAAAACAGAAACAATCTTTGATGGTTATGAGGGAGAAAATGGGCAGGGATGGAAAAACACTAAATAGACAATAGATAAGTGGTAACTCTGGTGAAGGGTAAGACGGTACACAATACTGGCTTATCCAAGGCACAACTTATCCAAGGCAAGGCCATGAAAGCTCCATGGTCACATCTAAACTGAGGGACCGAATTACTGGGCTAAGGGCTGTGGGGACCATGGTCTCGGGGAACATCCGGCTCAACTGGCATAACATAGTTTATAAAGAAAGTCTTCTACATTCTACTTTGGTGAGTAGTATCTGGGGTCTTAAAAGGTTGTGAGCGGCCATCTACGATACTCCACTGGTCTCACCCAATTGGGAGCAAGGGAGAATGAAGAAAACCAAAGACACAAGGGAAACATTACTCCAAAGGACTGATGGACCACAACAACCACTGCCTCCACCAGACTGAATCCAGCACAACTAGATGGTGCCCAGCTACCACCACTGACTGCTCTGACAGGGATCACAACAGAGGGTAGAACAAAATTCTAACTCACAAAAAAAGACCACACTTACTAGCCTCACAGAGACTGGAGAAACCCGAAGAGTATGGCCCCTGGACACCCTTTTAGCTCAGTAATGAAGTCACTCCTGGGGTTCACCCTTCAGCCAAAGATTAGATAGGCCCATAAAACAAAACAAAACTAAAGGTGCACACCAGCCCAGGGGCAAGGACTAGAAGGCAAGAGGGGACAAGAAAGCTGGTCATTTGGGAACCCAAGGTCGAGAAGGGAGAGTGTTGACATGACGTGGGGTTGATAACCAATGTCACAAAACAATACACGTGCTAATTGTTTAATGAGAAGCTAGTTTATTCTATAAACCTTCATCTAAAGTACAATAACAAAAAATAAAAAGTGCTCTAAAAAATAAAGTCTATTAATTTAAACCCTTTTGCAGTACAATAAATTACTTAACATGGCCCTTCTAGCCATGGTCTTTGTGACTCACACACAGTGACTGAGCATAAATAAGGCATATGGAACCCGTGATGGTTGGGGTTGTGTCAACTTGGCTATGCCATGATTCCCAGTATTGTGTCATTGTCCTCCATTCTGTGTTGTGGATCTTGACCTCTACATGTTGAGGAGGCAGGATTGCAGTAAGGTGTGTCTTAGGTTGCAGCCTTGCAGGAGGGTGTGACTCAAGCCCCACCCTTACTAAATTTATGCCCTTCCTTGGGGTCTGGCCTGCATCTAAGATATAAGTGTGTGTCCTGGCAGGGCTCGCTCTCTCTCCATCTGGATCCTGCATCCGATTCATGATCAATTGATCTCCCAGAGGCCTGCTGTCTGACCTGCGGATTCTGGGATTTGCCAGCCTCCTATTGTGTGACCTGATTTGCCAGCTTCTGCAGACTTGTGAGCCGGCAGCCTGTGGTCTGAACTGCCAGTTTGGGTTCATCAGTGCCTGCAGCCATGTGGGTCAGAAGAGGCCTACACCTGACCCACGAATTTGGGACTTGCCAGCCTCCACAATCCCGTGAGCCATTTCCTTTATACAGTTTGTGAGGTCTGTGAGACAGCTGCAGCAAATTAGGGAACCCAAATAGGGAGAGTACTGAAGAGAGAGGGAGTAGTTGATGTTAGAGATGATGGAGTGGTACAGCAGCTTGGAAAAGCTGGACATTTTGGGACATCTTTAACCTCCGCCTCATATGAACCAACTTTGTGCTGATCCTTATAAAAGAAATTATCCATCTACCCATGAAATACATAAGGATTTCCATGAGTCAAACCAACCTGACAGCAACAGATTTGGTTTTTTTGTTTTGTTGTTTTTAATTAAAAAAAAAAAAAAAAAGAAACCCTAAAAGAAAAAGAGATTACTGGGTATGTTTCCAATGCAACATTTGAGCCTCCAGAGATTATGTGAACCTATATGGATATGGTCCTTTGTCCTTGATTAGGCTATTTTATAACTCTGAAGAAATTAACATTTACATATAGAAAACTGATAGCAATGCAAATAACACCTGTAGGCATGTAAAAAAAGCTGTGTCTGATGAAGCGATAGCCCTCTCCCAGGTAGAAAAGGCAGTTTTACATTCATTACATACTCTTGATCCATAAATGTGTCTGGTCTTTGGAGTCTCCTTTAAGCCAGTTGTAACATCTTCCCAGTTCCCTCATTATTAATAAATCAAAATCTTCGACACGTCTTCATTTTATATTTTCATGAGACTCACAATTTTACCTTTTATGAAAATTGTCCTTTGACACTTTGGAGGCCCCAATGAGATGCCCAATGGATTCAAAAGGCAGAGCTGGCTAAACTTGGTTGCAAGAGTGGTACACCACACGGACAGCTTAAGTCCAGGCACGTCTGTCTTTTCTTGGATCTTAGAAGTGAATCCAAAGCAGCAATAGAACTTTGCTGACACTTTTTAATTTTCATTTTCTTCTATACAAATTTTATATTTTGTTTATGTTTCTGGTTTATTTATAAATAATAAAGTATCCTCCATTGGTGGCAGCAATAATTGAGAATTGGTTTTATGGTCCATTTGATCATTTCTGTAAATGGATTAATGGTTTATAGAGATCTATTTTCTGGTAAAAGACAATGGAAAATTTGATTCTTTAGTCTTTTCTTTGTTCATTTCTTTATATATTGGCTTCTATTGGTTTGTAGAGATAAGTGCTTATATAAGTTGAATATTCCTAAAACTCCCAGAAGAAAAATTAACCCTTTATACTACACTTTAAAAATACTATCATTATAGAAATAACTCAGAAACATTTTCAGAATCTAAAGTTACATAATTAATCTTTGGCAAACGAGAATAGTTCAATAATTTGGATTTAATAAAAGCAGTATGTTTTCTCTGATTTATCAGTATTAAGTACAATAGAAGCATACATTTTTATTCCATCCAGATGTGTTTACAAGCTACTGATCAAATAAAATAACATTACAGTAAATCCTGGGTTATGAAAGTTCAGCTTACAGACATCATGTACTTGCCCTTTAATGTTATGTAAATTAATCTTCACTTTGAAAAGATTACACTAAAACTTACTTGAAACAAATTCATCACAATCACCTTCACTTTCTGCACATGCAGCTTTCAAATCATTGAAAAGACTTGAAGTCTTTTCTTGCTCTGAAAAACTCACTGCCATCGAGTCAATTCTGACTCATAGTGACCCTACAGGACAGAGGAGAACTGCCCCACAGGGTTTCCAAGGAGCAGCTGTTGGATTCATACTGCTGGCTTTTTGGTTAACAACCAAACTCTTAACAACTGTGCCACCAGGGCTGCTCTTGCACTAAAGTAAGGCTAAATAAGAACCATATGAACTTGTTCCAACCTACGTACAAATCCAACTTAAAGCATGCTTAGGATGGATCTGATTCTTAATCTGGGAACTCCCTGCAATGTATACAACGCTTAAGATTATGAAAAATATAAATCTGTGTCTAACTAAATTAAATCATTTATTCCAGCAAACTTTTTATTTCAATAGTAATTACATTTCTGTAGTATGTCAGCTTGAAAACAATTAGAACTTTAGGTAACTTAAACTTTGACCTGATATTAAATTAATTAATAGATACCTAGATCATTTCTAAACGAGGTAGAGTACTGAAACACTGATTACAAATCAAAATTTAAGGTTATATGTGCTTGCTTCTTATTTTTATATGGTACAGAGAGTATCTTTGGATAATGCTATCCATGATCCATCATGAATGTGTTCATTTTTGCCATTTTGAGATGATGTTGTATTCATGAGCTTTGCTAGTGTGCTAACATCATAAACAGTTCTCAATTATTCACATTCAATTTTATCTATGAAAGAGAAAATAATTACTTTGGTTAAAAGTTATAATTACTATAAAGAGTTGAGACTATACTTAGGACCAACAGTGATAGAGAAATATAACTATGTGCATGTATTTGTTTTTCAAGGAAAAGGTCCAAAGCAGCGGGGTTTAAGTCTTTTAAATTTGGTCTTCCAACTCCTTTCCACTCATAAAACTTTTTGAGGACCCCAGAGAACTAATTGTAGGGGATCATAACTATTGCTATTTACCATATAGAAAGTTAAAACTGAAATTTTTTTAAATGTTTAATTTATTGATTCATTTGAAAAAAGCAACAATACATATACTGCAAGTTAATAACATCTTCACATTATTATGAAATTATTTATGACTTCGTGGTCCTCCTGAGATCAATCCTGAAGTGTCAAATTGTTCCAGAATATTATACAGCATAATGAGAGACAAAACTTGAAAAGTGAATTTTGTATGTCCTGATCTATAATACTCAAGCCTTAAGAACAATGAAATACATTACAATCTTACAAACGTTCACTCACTTTTTATGGGCTTGTTTATTTGGTTTGGAGCCCTGGTGGCACAGTGGTTAAGAGCTCAGCTGCTAACCAAAAGGTCAACAGTTCAAATTCACCAGCTTCCCCTTGGAAATCCTATGGGGCAGTTCTACTCTGTCCTATAGGGTTGCTATGAGTCGGAATCAACTCAACGGCAGCAGGTTTTTTCTTTTTTTTTAAATTTGGTTTATGCTTATTGCCTTTATCTACAATATAAAGAGTTGTTCTGTTCTTTTTTTTTTTCCTTCTGTGTAACTTACTTAACGAAAGCAAACATTCTTTGTTGCCAGGATAATTCTCTGTGTTTTATTTTGACTTTATTATGCTATCGACTATTTAAGGATACAAAAAACATTCCTTCCTTATGAAAATGCTAAAGCTCTTCTCAAACATGTCACCTTCTGTTTATCATGATCCTATCTTAATGAGGAGTCCTAATCTTCTCTGATAACTTTATGATTTTTGCTTTCCCAAAATCAAATCCTAAAACTAAACTACCCTAGAAACTAAACTAAAATAAAATGAAGTAAAATGTTCAGGTTATATCTGACACCTAAAACTATCTTTTGAGGTTTCCTAAAGAGGATCTGAAAGATTACAAAGATTTGTTCTTTCACCTTATAAATAAAAAAGGTGGTAAAAATAACTAGGTTTATTTGATATACTACTATTAATGAGCTGTACCAGAAGAGTTGACAAATCAGAAAAGATAAGCATCCTTACCTAAGTTAAATTTGTACAGGTAAAATGCTATTAATATAAATACCTCAGAAATTACATGCTATGTAAGAAGTTCACAGAGATTTATCAGTGACCTTACTGTCCATAGTATATTTATATTTAATTGTGTCCTGGCAGTGCTTTGCCTAATATTAGGCAACAACACTACAGTGTTATCAATCATAATTTCAGTTATTAGTCAAAATGTTATCTTGGTCACAATCTTCTTAAATTTAAAGCTAACAAATTTAGACCACTAGTTTTCAATTGGTGATATAATTAGAGTTTTATAAAAATATAGACATCTTGGACCTGCTCCAGATCTCTTTACTTGCTATTCTTATTATACTGCTTTTATACCAAAACAATTCCTTCTCATAGCAACCCTATAGGACTGAGTAGAACTACCCCATAGGGTTTCCAACGCTGTAATCTTTATGGAAACAGACTGCCATATCTTTCTCCTGCAGGAAGGCTGGTAGGTTCGAACAGCCAACCTTTCAGTTAGCAAACATTTAATCACTGCACCACCAGGGCTCCTTATCGTATAACACAGGCTTGATAAAATCTTGATATATTATGGATATCTTGGAATTATTATATATTTCAAATGTTTTCCAACATAAACATTATATTCATCCATTTTTGTAAATAAGATATAACATTCACTGACTTCTTTGAAAAACTGGTTTAATCACTATGCTTAAAAACATTTTGTCTACTTTCTTTTTGGAAGGCTTTATTATCTTGTTTTGGGTGCCAAAGAAACAACTAAATTTCTTTGTCAGTTGCATTATTCTTGTTGGGAATTATCGTCAGACCTTTGATGCTTGAAAATTTACAATCTACATCTACAATTTGCATCTACAGATAGTTTCTGTTTCACTCTGATGCTTGTCTGAAGGATCTACAATCAGCCACAGGCTAGATAGAGTTTGTGTCTTCAACAAAGAAGAACCATCTTAGAGACTTGTGCAAAAAGACTGTACCAGGTACTTCAAACTATTGACTATGAAGAATAGTCTGAGGCACAGACTTCTGATGGCATCTCTTAGACAACTTGCAGACCATCCCAGTTAGCTGAGTCAGGATTTTCAAAACTCTTTTAAGAGGCAGAATATTTCATGAGACTGCTAACCCAAGATCTAACAGAATAAGAATTATATGGGACTGAAAGAAATGGTGAGGAAAATTTTATTGTGGTTATTTGTCAGTAATACTGTTGATGCTGTTTTAATATTCTGTTTTCCAGGCACATAAAGAAGAATTTTTTTCTTTTTAAGCAATTAAATAACAAATATATGTTAGTAACATTCAGTAAACGTGTTACTAACTCAAACCAATTTAGCAGACTCTGCTTTTGTAAACAAAAATGAAACATTTTAAAATGGTATCTGGTTCCCACTGATCCCCAACCCCATCTCAAGAATTCAAAACTCTTACTAAGTCTCCCTATTTTTCATGACAATTAGTTATTTGCATAGGTTCAATAAGAATCTACCTTCCCTTTTACTGACCATAACTAGAAACACTGGTTATAAAATCAAAGCCTTGCCTGGAATGTCATATTTGAGAATGACACTCATTTTAATCAGTTATGACAACCATTCTAAGAAACTAATGTTACCAAATCAATGTTACAAAGATATAACAGGAAAATTGGCCTGGTATCTATCTGGTTTACTGGGTTCCCAGCCTTACAGACGAATTCCAATTCACTTAGCAAACTAATAATGTAGTATGGTAGTATTACCTATAAATTTACTACAGCAATTCAAAATAAATTTAATATTACATATAATTACATTTATTTATGTCTATAATAGAAACAAAAATGTTGCAGTAACAGTACTCATTAACACACAGACACATATTTTAAGGGTATTTTTGTGGTTATGTGTTTTGCCCCTGTATCTTTGATATGCTGATTAAATAAAATGTAAAAAGGAGAATTTAATGACACCAACAGTAGCTAAACTGATGTACATAATAAAAAGTTGGAAGAGGAAACAGTAGAATCAGAATTTGTTGAGATTTTAACTAAAAAGAACATGTAATAGGCTGGAGTCCTTGCAAGACTGAAAAGTGACTGGGAGCAGATAATATAATGAATGGGACTAGGAGGAGATAGGTGACAGCAGGGTTTTAAGACATTCCTGGTGTTTTATGTAATGTTCTCCAGTCCTTGTCCTCACTATAAGAAACTAACACAAACCTATATCACTTTTATTAACATAACACATGCATATATGTTAAATAGTGCCAAAAGATGAATAATGCCACAGCTATTCCCTGACACACTCCTTAGAACCACTTCCCAGAGGCAATCACTTTAACTCTTTTAGGTATTTCTTCTTGTAGTTAACTCCATAAAAACCAAATCTGTTGCCGTTGAGTTGATTCTGACTCAAAGTAACCCTATATGGCGGAGTAGAGCTGCCCCATAGGGTTTCTAAGGAGCAGCTAGTGCATTCGAATTGCTGACCTTTTGGTTAGCAGCCTGAGCTCTTAACCACTGCGCCACCAGGGGTCCATCACCTCTCTATAATAAGTGTCTTGCTAATTCTTGATTTATCAATGTTAAATACTATCTATAAACTACAAATTATCATCATCATCATAACTAACATTAATATACACAATTCAAAGTGTTTTATGTATATTTATTTATTTACTTTCCACAATAAACCAGTAAAGGATATTTTTTACCATCTCCATTTTACTGATGAGGAAACTGAAAGGTGAATTAACTTGCCCCAAGTTACAAAGTTTACAGAGCTATTAAGAAGTGAATTCAGTCAGACTGGCTCCAGAGCCTTTACTCTTAACTACTGCACTTCATAATACTGCCTCTCATAGTAAGTGAAGATTCACCTCTCTTATACCACTCCTCACCCTCACTTCTAATATTTTTAGTTAAATCAATAAAAAAAAGTATTAACATCATAATGGCTACATACATATTGTTCACAAAGAACAAGTAGTTTAACATAACATGTTCGTTCTTGTAAAGTTTCTTTTTTTTCCTTTGAGCTGTTGTTATCATTAAGTAATTTTCTACACACACGTGCCTACTCTCTGAAATGTTCCATTTTATCATCTCCACATCATCTACTCCACAAGTCTTCTTTTCTCTCTGCCACCTAAATGGTTTTAATCATTTTTTATGGGAAGTCATCAAACTGGCATATCCTTTCATGGAAAACAGTGCGCTGAAATTAAGGACAACGGAGTCCACTATTATGAGTTAGATGAAGGTTAATAAGCTCCTTAACCAATTTAAAGAAAAAAACAAGGCTGTACTTGTATATGCATAAAACACATTTGTAGTACCTGCAACTATGGACAGATCATCTAAACCATGGATTACCAAGGGAAATAAATAAAAGATAGGAAAACTGCCACAAATCAATTTTCATTTTAAAGGCCACCTAATGTTTGGAACCACACAATAATGAAAAGGTCCCATATGATACCATAGGAAGTATACTTGTAAATGAAAACACTATTCACTGTCAAAATTCAAGCACTACCCAAAAATGTTGTGGCATATATTTATATAAATTTATCCATATGAATTTGAGCCGCGTAGTGCTGCAGGTTTAAATGCAATAAAATAATGCTAGTGACCAAATTGTCAGAATCCTGGCAAAAGCCTGTTGTTAACAGTGAAGAAAAGCAGCCCAACAAATGGAATATTTAAAATCTAAAATAAAAAATAAATAAATGTTTCCTAATTGGAAAAGGGAAAAAGACAGGTTAATTTCTTTTACATTTTTGTGAAGTCTTCAAGTGGTATAGGTTACAGAAGTTTAAAAAATTCCTTCTACAAAAGCCTGATGAGATCTACGGTGTCCTGAGTTCCTAAATACTGGATGAGTTTTAATTTCAGTATACACTAAACCCATTTTGTACCATGCATTGACTGCTGTTGTTGTTAGGTGCCATCGAGTTGGTTCCAATTCATAGCAACCCTATGTACAACAGAACGAAACACTGACCAGTCCTGCGCCATCGTCACAATCATTTGCTATGTTTGAGCCCACTGTTGCAGCCACTGTGTCAGTTCATCTCATTGAGGGTTTTCCTCTTTTTCACTGACCCTCTATTTTACCAAGCATCACGCCCTTCTCCAGGGACTGGCATGTCCAAAGTGTGTGAGATGAAGTCTCGCCAATCTTGCTTCTAAGGAGCATTCTGGCTGTACTTCTTCCACGATAGATTTGTTCATTCTTCTGGCAGTCCATGGTATAGTCAATATTCTTTGCCAACACCATAATTCAAAGGTATTAACTCTTCTTCAGTCTTCCTTATTCACTGTCCAGCTTTCACATGTATATGAGCTGACTGAAAATACCATTGACTTGGGTGAGGCACACCTTAGTTCTTAAAGTGACATCTTTGCTTTTCAACACTTTAAAGAGATCTCTTGTAGCAGATCTGCCCAATGCAATGAGTTGTCTGATTTGACTGCTGCTGCCATGGATGCTGATTATGGATCCAAGCAAAAGGAAATCCTTGACAACTTCAATCTCTTCTCTGTTTATCATGATATTGCTTATTGGTGCAGTTGTGAGGATTTTTGTTTCTTTACGTTGAGGTGTAATCCATACTGAAGGCTGTGGTCTTTGATCTTCATCAATAAGTGCCTCAAGTCCTCTTCACTTACAGCAAGCAAGGTTGTGTTATTTGCATATCACAGGTTGTTAATGAGTATTCCTCCAATCCTGATGCTACATTCTTCTTCACATAGGCAAGCTTCTTGGATTATTTGCTCAGCATACAGATTGAATAAGTATGGTAAAAGGATACAATCCTGACACATACCTTTCCTGACTTAAACTACACAGATCCCCCTATTATATCTGAATGACTGCCTCTTGATCTATGTACAGGTTTCTCATGAGCACAATTAAGTGATACAGAATTCCCATTCTTCGCAATGTTATCCATAATTTGTTGTGATACACACAGTCAGATGTCTTTGCATAGTCAACAATACACAGGTAAACGTTCTCTGCTCTCAGCCATGATCCATCTCAAATCAGCAATGATGTCCCTTATTCCACATCCTCTTCTGAATCCAGCTTAAATTTCTAATACTTCCTTGTTGACCATGTACTGTTATAACCACTTTTGAATGATCTTCAGCAAAATTTTACTTGTGTGTTATATTAATGATAATGTAGATATTATAAAATATACATATTTGTTCTATTCATCTAAAAGAAACCTAAAATTTACCTTACACATTAATTTTATAACACTACAATGCTGAGAGTTACTTCTACTTTAACAAGAAAAGACATCAAGGAATATAAGCTATACCCAAAATAAAGAAAGCAATGATCTTTTTAGCTCTTTACTCACAAAATCTCTTTTTGCCTCCATGCAAAATTTTTGGGGTTCTAAATTTCTATACTATTCAAGAACATAGTTTCCATAAAATGTTATGTCTATAAATTTATAAGACCCTATATTCTCATATAATATGTAAAATAAAAATTTTTCCCAAAGAGAAAACATTATATCATCAATTTACTTTCAGAAATGCTGAAGAGCTAGGAGAGAAGAGTATGTTCATCTATTAAGTTTCCTCTTATATACTCAGTCTATTTTAAATTGTGTATTTTACACGATCTTACCTCTGCTGGATGCTGAATTATGTACAAGCGGGTAGAGATGTGTAGAGGATGGACTGGTAGAAATGGACATAAACACACTTTCTGAGGCCGGCTAAAGGGTAAACAGAAAAGAAAACCTGTCAGTTTTTGTAATACAATGATATATCAATAACCTGAAACTTGAATATAATCCCATTTGGTTGTATAAAGAGATTTGCTAAAGCTGCATTCTTTTAAAAATGAAATATCAAGAATTAATTTACTCAGACTGCAGACATGAGAATTTGGAAAAAATTTCAACTAAATTCTTTATCATATATGTGGATTAAAACTACCTCAAAAAAAAAAATCCTATTTTTAGTGGAAGAATACTCATAAGGCATTGTGGTCCTTTCATTCATGGAGCAATACTTCTACTAATTTCCATTCCAAATCAATAACAGATCTCTTGTCAAAGAGAAACCTGGCAACTCTTCTAAGTCATCTAAAGTTGGAAGGAACAATAGGGTGATAAAATATTAGAATATAATTATCACCTATAGGAGAGTCCTAATTAAACTTCTCCACCAATCAACACAAATAGCTTTCCAATTGTGAGGAGAAACCCAGACTGGACCACAAAATTATATTTAGCTAAGATTATATCCACAGAGTATCTGCTTTCTTTTTTTCCTTTTGTCGTTATTTACTCCATTTTTATGCTTTATTTGTTAGTTCCTTATTATAGTTTAGGTAGCACTTAGTACAAAATTCAGATGAAATAAAAGGGTACCTCCCACCTCAGTATTCCAATTTGGGACACCCTCTTCTATAGGGACAAGCAACTACCAGTTTCTTGTCTATCCTCCGGAGATATTGTGCGAATACACCCACTCCTCGCTTACCGACACGGTTAGGTTCCAAAGACCAGGTCGTTACATAAAAATAGGCATTATGCAAAAATGAAGTATGACCACATTAGATCACAAAATGGAAAATGACTACATCATTACATAACTGCCCAATTACATCATTACATAACTGCCAAATCACATCATTACATAACTACCAAACCACTGAGAATTATGGCCCAGCCAAGATGATACATAACCTTACCTATCACAGCCAGCGTTACTTTTGTCTCACACTTTGGCATTCACTACTGCCAGATATACGTGGTTAATGCACAAAATCATCAGATAATAGATTTAATACTGTCGTAAATGCAAAATGTCAGATAATGAGATAGGAAGTGAGGAGTAGGTGTTTACGCTGATATTCTTGTAAGATTTATTATTAAACCTCACATTTGATATGTTTTTCCATAACATAAACTTTATCAAACACGCACTGTATATCATGGGAGTAAATCTTCACAGCGTATCACTGTATCAGGCAGATGTTACATGCCATTACAATGATATACAAGTGAATGTAATATTAAAGGGAATTCCCAGTAACATTACTTAATACCATAAAATTGACCACTGCCAATTCTTCCCTGAATTTTATTTACTTGGAGTTACAGCCTGAGGTTAGAAATGCTTATATTAATAAACTATAGAGTGTGGATAAAGTGGTCTGAATACCTATTATATCTACCACTTCATCTTTCAGAACACTGCCAAGTCTATGCTACTGCTGAAGAAACTATCTGATAATATCTTAGGCGGTGGTAGAAACACCACCTACCCCCACCTCCAGTGACCTGGAGTAGATGATTAACCCATGGAAAACCAATATACCCATTTTCAGGTGACCTCTGAGATGATTCTGTGTGACTGTTCAGTCCCAGACAGGATTCTCTCTCAGGAATGTGAGTAGATTTATGGGATGAAGAGAGTCTATCAGTGGTCATAAGAACAAGCAAACATAAAGACGAGCAGACAATGATAGAAAAAACTAGGCATAATGATAAAGATAAATGCAGGGCTGCTATAAGAAAGGATTCTTCACTCAGTAGAAGGATGAACAGAATGAGGTACACTTAAGCTCTAAAAACTTAAGATTTTGATTTTTTTTTAATGAAGCTATGTATGTGAGTGAAATGCTTGCTTAGATGTAGATGTCAGTAGATTTCTTTTATAAGATACAACTGTAGATCAGACAAGGTCATTTAAAAAACTTAGAATTCAACTTGGTATCAACCTATGTATCTGTAAATTTTATGATTCTATGATTATGAAAGAATGCTAAAAATAAAAATTAACTATGAATGAAAACATTCATGTATCAAAAGAGCCAGAGAACTGTAAAATCCAATCAGATAAACAAGCTGGATAGAAGTTACAGATTTCTGTGGGAGCAGAAAACTCAGTAAAACAAACTCTGAGACTAACTTTTTTAGCTCATGACATATACAACCAGTGACAGCCGAGTTAATTCTGACTCATGACAGCCCCATCTGTGTCAGAGTAGAACTGTGCTCTATAGGGTTTTCAATGGCTGGTGTTTTGGAAATAGATCACCAGGCCTTTCTTCCAAGGCACCTCTGGGTGGACTTGAACCACCAACCTTTTGGTTAGCAGCCAAGTGCGTTACCTGTTTGCGCCACCTAGGGACTCCTCATTTGCTATTCCAAAAACCAAAACCACTGCCAAGTTGATTCCAACTCATAGTGACCCCACAGGGTTTCTAAGGCTGTAAATCTTTACAGAAGCAGACTGCCACATCTTTCTCCCAAGGAGCGGCTGGTGGGTTCGAACTGGTGATCTTTTGGCCAGCAGCCAAGCACTTTAACCACCGCACCACCAGGGCTCCTTCCTCACTTACTATAGTTAAGTACAAATTTGGCTTTAAGGTTTCCAATAACTAACCTGGAAAGATAAAAAGGAGGGTCAATTATAAAACTTAAAATTCCATAAAGATCATAAATCACTCCTATTTTTGGTACCAAGAACAGACACTTCTCCCAGGGGGTCTTGGTAAAGAGGACATCATGTGATGTAATGACAAAATCCTCCACAAGAGTGAAATTTGCTTCATCAGGCTTGTCCATGCTGAGAGCATAAAACCAAAAGGTAATCGGAAAAAGCAATATTTCAAACGGCAATACAACATGGATAGATAACCAGATTTCCACTGATCTAACCTGATCCAAAGATATAGTTTTAGGTTTCTGGAAGAACAGACAAACCGCATGTTCTTCAAGCAATTTTCCATGAATTTTATTTCTCTTAGTCTATTGACTATTCCTTCCTGAATATTGTTTGAATTCCTATACTATATTAATCCTTAACGTCTACCATATTTACTTAATGCACACTCAGAAAATAAAATGAAACATGAGAAAGTTTTTTAAACTTAAAAGATTTACAACTGAGTTGGTGAATCAAGGAAAATATCAGAAATGATAAATAATACACAGTAGTATCTATGTGTACAAATAAATGCACGTACAGAGAGAGAAAAAGAAATGATTAAGGGAAGTAAAGACAGAGCAAGTCTAACAAGAAGCCAGGACTTGAGAGAGGAGTTTCAAAAAATGGACTTTGGACTTAGGCCTGCAGAAAAGAGTTGGGAAAACATATTAAATAGTGACTGTAAGCTTCATACATAAAAGAATAAATTAGTCTGTATTGTGTACGATAGTTTGGTTAGCATAGAGAGTTGAAGTAAAGGAGTAGTGAGAAGATAATTTGGAAAAGAAAGATTAAGGACAGCATGGAATATCACACTATGGAATTTGAAATTTTTTTACTGAAGGTGGAGGATGCTTTTTAAATATATGGGTGCGAAATTTTTCAATTTATTTTCAAAAATTAGAAGTAGCCAAAATCTACATCTATATTATAGCATGAATCTACTATCCCAATGTCAAAGTTACCATTGTATTTTTGCAAATACATCCCAGCTTTGACTAGTTTATAGTCAATAAATTTACACTATAAGTAGCCTAATTCAGTTACATAGGAGTATATTTTAAATTATTTAAGAAAGAAAACCAGGAAATTGTCTTCTTCAAAGATGATTAAGATAGTTTTCTATGGCCATAGTGTGGGCACCTGGTTACCTACAACAATTTTGGTCATTATCAATGAAGGGTATTTCTTCATGTCTTAGTATAAAACCAAAATTAATTTCTGAGGAAAAAACTGCCTTAGCCCATAATGATTCCCTCTTGTGATGAAGAGTCAAAATGTAGTGGCCTTCAGCTCAGGTTATTAACTAAATAGCTATAACAATATCAAACAAAACAAAAATGAAGGGGAAAAAAGCATTTTAGGGGATTAAGAGGATCACAGCAAAATGGCAAAACGGTCAACTTACTAGTGAAGTAACAATTTTAAATTTGCAAGCACTTAATTTTTGCCTTATATATTCTGAGTGTCTGGCAATATGCTATTGGGTTCTGAAGCAAAGTCATGCCATCTAAAGCAGGAAACTATTCACAATTTAAAAAGCAGCTACTGGGCCCTAACAGAGGCTGAATGCCTGACCATGAAACACCAAATGACTGTGCAACTAACGAGTCATAAAGTTGAGTAGGCATAGCAGCAATTCATCATATGACTGAAATAATATAGATCTTGGAAAGCTAAAGGAAGTCACAAGAACAGGAGGCCTAGACCTCTATGCCACCTATTCTAGTATACTAATGCTACTCCCTCACTTCACAGTTATGGCCTCTGAAGGAGTTTCCTATGACCAGCTGACAAAAGAGGAAAGCACTTGGGCCTAAGTAAGCTGAAAATGAACGGCTGCCACATTACAACCTCACTCGTGGGTAGCTTTGAAGAACAATGGTGAGGGGAAATCCTCCCCATGTGCAGAGCTTCGAACAGTTCACGCGGTTATCAACTTTGTTTGTGGGAGATGTCAGATCTAAGAATATACTCGAACGTCTGGACAGTGGTGAATGGCTTGGCTGGTTGGCCAGAAAACTGGAAGGAGCAAGACTGGAAGATCAGAAATATTAGGATGGAAAAACAGGCAAATGGGTAGACTTATGAGACTGGACAGATGTAAAATGGCAGATGTAAATCCAAATTTAACAGTAATTAAGTTAAACAAATAAATTAATGAACTAATGTAAATGAAGAACACCATAAGCCAACTACACCTAACAGACATCTACAGAACATGCCACTCAACAGCAGAATAGATACTTTTTTCAAGTGCAAATGGAACATTCTCTACGACCACACAATGTGGCAGAACACAAGCCTTAATAAATTTTAAAAGACTGAACACATACAAAATAGGTTCTCCGACCAAAATGAAATGAGAGACCAATTAACACAGAAAATTTTGGAAACTCACAAATCTGTGAACAGCACACTCCTAAATAACCAATGGTTCAAAGAAGAAATCAAATGGGGAATTAAAAACAGACTTTGAGATGAATAAAAACAAAGACACAACCTACCAAAACTTAATGAAATGCAGCAGTATTTAGAGGAAAATTTATAGCTGTAAATGCTTGTACTAAAAAAAAAAAAAAAGAAAGAAAGAAACTCAAATCAATAACCTAACCTTTCACTTTAAGAACCTAGAGAAAGAAAAGCAAACTAAAGCCAAAACAAGACTTCAGAAGGAAACAGTAAGAGCTGCCTTTTCTGCAGAAATTCACAAGGTGATCCTAAAATTCATACGGAAATGCAAAACCCAAAACTTGTTGCCGTGAAGTTGATTCCGACTCACAGTGACCCTACAGGACAGAGCAGGACTGCCCCACAGGTTTTCCAAGGAGCAGCTCATGGATTCAAACTGCCGACCTTTTGGTTAGCAGCCAAATGCTCAACCACTAATAGGCAAAACAATTTTGAAAAAGTTGCAGGACTCAAACTTTTCAATTTCAAAACGTACTACAAAGTTACAATAATCAAAACAGTGTTTTACAGACACAGGGATAAACATACAGGTCAATGAGATACAACTGAAAGTCTAGAAATAAACCCTTACATTTATGGTGTAATTAATTTTTGACAAGGGTGCCAATGGGGAATGAAATACCACCTCATCACATGCACTAGGATGGCTATAATAAAAAAATTTTTTTTTAATTTTTTAAACAAAAAATAACAAGTATGGGTGAGGATATGGAGAAATTTGTTGTTGTTAGGTGCCATCAAGTCAATTCTGACTCATAGCGACCCTATGCACAACAGAAGGAAACACTGCCTGGTCCTGCGCCATCCTCACACTCATTGCTATGCTTGAGCCCACTGTTGCAACCACTGTGTCAACCCATCTCATTCAGGGTCGTCTTCTTTTTCGCTGACCCTCTACTTTGCCAAGCATGATGTCCTTCTCCAGGGACTGATCCCTCCTGATAATACGTCTAAGATACGTGAGACATAGTCTCGCCATCCTTGCTTCTAAGGGGCATTCTGGTTGTACTTCTTCCAAGACAGATTTGTTCATTCCTTTGGCAGTCCATGGTATATTCAATATTCTTCACCAACACCACAATTCAAAGGCATCAAATCAGATTCTTCATATATTCCAGGTGGGAAAGCAAAACGGTGTAGCTACTTTGGAAAACAGTTTGGCAGTTCCTCAAAAAGTTAAGCATAGAGTTACCATATAACTCAGTAATTCCATTCCTAGGTAAGTAGCCTAGAGAATTGCAAACATGTCCACATAAAAACTTGTAAACAAATGTCGATAGCTGCATTAGTCACAATAGCAAAAAAAAGCAGAAACAAACCAAATGTCCATTAACTGATAAATGAATAAATAAATGAGGTATATCCATACAATGAGATATTATTAGCCACAAAAAAGGAATGAAGTTCAGCAAAAACAAAAACAAATTATGGAAAAAAAAAGAATGAAGCACTGACGCATGCTATGACAGGGATGGACCTTGAGAACATTATGTTAAGTGAGAGAAGTTATACACAAAAGGTCTCATGTTGTATGATTTCATATATGAAATGTCAAGAATAGGCAAATCCAAAGAGACAAAGAATATTAGTAGTTTACAGAGGTTGATGGCACCAATGAGTGGGGAGTGACAACTAATGGGTACAGGTTTTCTTTTTGGGGTGATGAAAACTTTCTGAAATTAGTAGTGATGGTTGCACAACTCCCAATATTTACTTTAAAAGATAAATTTTATGGTACGTGAATTATATCTTAATAAAGCAATTATTTTCAAAAATGTAACATTCAGTGGAAAAAAAATTACCTAATTAGTAAGGGAGGTGCAAACTAAAACCATCATGAGACACCACTGTATACCCACCAAACTGCAAAAACTTAAAAATTCTTAGAAAACAAATTAAGAAAGGATTGAAATGCAGATTCTTTTTCACATTTGCTGAATTTCACTGAATGTATATTTGTCTACATTTAATACCAAATAAAAAATCTTAGAGTGCTAAAATAAGAATGATTCTAATTATCAAATAATTAACATTTAAAGATTTACTCTTCACTAAACCTAAACAGAGGCAGTGGTGGTTCAGTCGTAGAATTCTCACCTTCCATGCAGAAGAGTCAGGTTCAATTTCTGGCAAATGCACCTCAAGCACAGCCACCCTCATCTGTCAGTGGAGGCTTGCATGTTAATATGATGTTGAACATGTTTCAGAGGAGCTTCCAGACTAAGACAGACTAGAAAGAAAGGCCTGGTGATCTATTTTCAAAAATCAGCCAATGAATCACAACGGTCTGATCCCTTTGTGCACAGAGCTAACATGCGTCAAGGCTGACTCAACAGTAGCTAATAACCACAACATACATAAAGAAAGGTCTGATGATCTATTCCAAAAATTAATCAGTGAAAACCTTATGGATGACAACACAACACTGTCCAATTTGCTTGCTTTGGACACATCATCAGGAGGGATCAATTCCCTTCAGCTGGAGGAAGACATCATGTTTGGTAGAGGGCCAGCAAGGGCAAGGGAAACCCTTGGTGAGCTGGATTGGCATGACAGCCTCAGAGATGGACCCGAACATGCCAGCGATCATGAGGCTGATGCAAGACCTAGCAATGTTTCATTCTGTTGTACCTGAAGTCAGAGTCACCAGGACAGCAGCTAGCTAGCTATCTTCTTGTTGTTAGGTGCTGTCTTAGGCTGGGCTCTCTAGAGAAACAAAACCAGTAAAGCATACATATATATACAGAGAGAGATTTATATCAAGGAAATAGCTCACGTGGTTGTAGAGGTTGGAACATTCAAAGTCTGTGGGTCAGCATAGAGGCTTCTCCTGATTCATGTAGCCACAGAGGCTGGTGAACCCAAGACTGGCAGTCAGACGGTAGGGTTCTGGTTCACAGGCTGCAAACACTGACGATCCCAAGATCGGAATGCAAGATGGCTGGTAAGCTTCTAGCTCAAGTCCTAAGAACCAGAGGTCGGATGAACAGGAGCCAGCTGCAGGATCCAGAGTGAGCAACAGTCCGTGAGCCTTGCCAGAAAGCCTACCTATACTGGATGCAGGCCACACCTATACTGGATGCAGGTCACACCTCCAAGGAAAACTCCCTTTCGACTTATTGGCTACTCACAGCAGATCCAACCGTGGAGGTGATCACATCATCACACAATTGCCAAACTACATCATAACTGCCAAACCAGTGAGAATCATGGCCCAGCCAAGCTGACACACAACCTTAATGATCACAGATGCTGTCGAGTTGATTCAGACTCATAGCAACCTCATGTACAACAGAAGGAAACACTGTCCAGTCCTCAGCCATCCTCATAATCGTGCTATACTTGAGCCCACTGTTGTAACCACTGTGTAAATCCATCTCGGTGAGGGTCGTCCTCTTTTTTGTTGACCCTCTACTTTACCAAGCATGACGTCCTTCTCCAAGGATTGGTCCCTCCTAATAACATGTCCAAAGTACATGATACAAAGTCTCAACATCCTCGCTTATAAGCAGCATTCTGGCTGTGCTTCTTCCAAGACAGATTTGTTCATTCTTCTGGAAATCCACGGTGTCTTAGTCATCTAGTGCTGCTATTAACAAAAATACCACAAGTTGATGGCTTTAACAAACAGAAATTTATTTCTTCACAGTAAAGTAGGCTAAAAGTCCAAATTCAGGGCGTCAGCTCCAGGGGAAGTCTTTCTCTCTCTGTCAGCCTTCTCATCAATGTTCCCCCGGACTAGGAGATTCTCCACACAGGGACCCCAGGTCCAAAGGACATGCTCTGCTCCTGGCACTGCTTTCTTGGTGGTATGAGGCCCCCCTGTCTCTCTGCTCACTTCTCTCTTTTATATCCCAAGAGACTGCTTCAGGACACAATTCAATCTTGTAGATTGAGTCGTGCCTTATTAACACAACTGCCACCCATCCTCCCTCATTAACATCACAGAGGCAGGATTTACAATATATAGGAAAATCACACAATACCAGGAATCATGGCCCAGCCAAACTGACACGCACATTTTGCGGGGGACATAATTCAATCCATGACACGTGGTATATTCAATATTCTTTGCCAATACCATACTTAAAAGGCATCAATTCTTCTTCAGTCTTCCTTATTCATCGTACGCATATGAGGCGACTAAAAATATCATGGTTTGGGTCAGGCGCACCTTACTCCTCAAAGTGACATGTTTGCTTTTGAACAGTTTAAAAAGGTCTTTTGCAGGAGATTTGCCCAATGCAATGCATCATTTGATTTCTTGACTTCTGCTTCCACAGGCGCTAACTGTGGATTCAGTATTTTCTCTCTTTATCATGATGTTGCTTATTGGCCCAGTTATGAGGATTTTTATTTCTTTACATTGAAGTGTAATCCGTACTGAAGGCTGTAGTCTTTGATTTTTATCAAAGACTAAGTACAGACATCTAACTATACCTAAAACGAATTAGATTCAGGCAAGAGCTGTGCTGCATCCAAGTCAATGTCAGCGTCTTCAATCTAGACTAAAACTTTCACCACTGATAATATAATCTACCTATATCCTATTTCAGGACTATCATTAAGAAAGGAGAGAAAGGGGAGGAAAGCTGCTTATTTTCCTGAATCATATATAAAAACTTTATGCCAGAAAAACATAAAAGCCAATATTCTGACAAAAGCATGAATAATCATTTTATTACAATAAAAGTTAAGCTATACATCTGGGGTCTTAAAAGCCTGTGAGCAGCCATCTAAGATACTCCACTGGTCTCACCCCTTCGGGAACAAGGCAGAATGAAGAGAATAGGATACAAGGAAAAGATTAGTCCAAAGAACTAATGGACCACAACTACCACGGCCTCCACCAGACTGAGTCCAGTACAGCTAGATGGTGCCCGGCTACCACAACTAACTGCTCTGACCAGGGTCACAACAGAGGGTTCTGAACTGAGCTGGAGAAGGATATAGAACAAAATTCTAACACACACAAAAAAGACCAGATTTACTGGCCTGAAAGAGACTGGACAAACCCCAAGAATATGGCCCCCAGACACCCTTGTAGCTCAGTGGTGAAGTAACTTCCGAGGTTCACCGTTCAGCCAGGGATTGGACAGCCCCATAAAACAAAATGGGACTAATGATGCACAGCAGTCCAGGGACAAGGACTAGAAGGCAGAAGGGGACAGGAAAGCTGGTGATAGGGAACCCAAGGTTGAGTAAGGACAATGTTGACATGTAGTGGGGTTGTTAACCATTGTCATAGGGCAACATGTGTACTAACTGTTTAATGAGAAACTATTTTGTTCTGTAAACCTTCATATAAAGTGAGAATAGCAGCACAACTGGAAGAACATAATCGATGTCACTGAATTGTACATGTAGAAATTTTGAAATGGTGTATCTTTGGCTATGTATATTTTCACCAAAAAAAAAAAAAAAAAGTCGAGAAGGGAGAGGGTGGACATGTCATGGGGTTGTTAAATCAATGTCATACAACAATATGTGTACTGACTGTTTAATGAGAAACTATTTGTTCTGTAAACCTTCACCTGAAGGATAATAAAAATAAATAAATAAATAAAAGATACTGAAAATTTTGAATTGTCTTTTATCAAAAGATCATCATAAACTAAAATGATCAAAAGACTGAATACATTATGCAACAGAAAAATCAGGTAAAAATTGGTGCTTCTCTAACAGCCAACTTGACCTCATAGACATATATAGAATACTCCATCCAACAGCTACAAAGTACACATTCTTTTCCAATGCACATGGAACATTCTCCAGAATAGACCACATCTTAGGCCACAGAGGAATCCTCAACAAGATCCAAAACGCTGAGATAATTCAAAGTATCTTCTCTGACCACAATGCCAACAAGGTAGACATTAACAACAGAAAGAGCAAGGAAAAAAAATCAATTACATTGAAACTGAATAATAGCCTGCTTACACATCACTGGGTAATAGAAGAAATCAGAGATGGAATCAAAAAATTCCTAGAATCAAATGAGAACGAAAACACATCATACCAAAACCTTTGGGACACAGCAAGGCAGTCCTCAGAGGACAATTTATAGCAACAGATACACATATCAAAAAAGAAGAAAGGGACAAAATCAAAACATTAACTACAGAACTCAAACAAATAGAAAGAGAACAGCAAAAAAAGCCAACAACCACCGGAAGAAAGGATGTAGTAAAGATCAAAGCAGAAATAAATGAAATAGAGAACAGAAAAACAATAGAAAGAATCAACAAAACCAAAAGTTGGTTCTCTGAAAGAATCAACAAAATCGACAAACCACTGGCCAGACTGACAAAGAAAAACAGGAGAGGACACAAATAACTCAAATAAGGAATGAAATGGGGGACATTACAACAGACTCAACTGAAATAAAAAGCATTATAAAAGAATATTATGAAAAACTATACTCCAACAAATTTGAAAACCTAGAGGAAATGGATAAATTTCTAGAAACACACGGCCGACCCAAACTACAACAAAGTGATGTTGAAAATCTGAACAGACCCATAACAACAGAAGAGATTTAAAAGGTAATAAAAAAAACTCCCAACCAAAAAAAGCCCTGGCCCAGATGGCTTCACCGGAGAATTCTACAAAACATTTACAGAAGAGCTTGTACCAGGACTACTCAAGCTATTTCAGAGCATAAAAGAGGAAGCAACACTTCCAAATTCATTCCATGAAGCCAGCATAACCCTGATACCAAAACCAGGCAAAGACGTCACAAAAAAACAAAATTACAGACCAATATCTCTCCTGAATATAGATGCAAAACTTCTTAACAAAATTCTAGCCAATAGAATTCAGCATCATATCAAAAAAACAATACACCATGACCAAGTAGGATTCATAGCAGGTATGCAAGGATGGTTAAACATTAGAAAATCAATCAATGTAATCCACCACATAAATAAAAGGAAAGAAAAGAATCACATGACCATCTCAATGCAAAAAAGGCATTTAACAAAGTCCAACACCCATTCCTGATAAAAACTATCAATAAAATAGGTATAGAAAGGAAACTACTCAACATGATAAAGGGCATCTAGGCAAAACCAATGGCCAACATCATTCTTAACAGAGAGAGGCTGAAAACATTCCCCTTGAAAACAGCAACAAGACAAGGATGCCCTTTATCACCACTCCTATTTAATATTGTGCTGGAAGTTCTAGCTAGAGCAATAAGCCAAGAAAAAGAAATAAAGGGCATCCAAATTGGTAATGAAGAAGTTAAACTGTCCCTGTTTGCAGATGATATGATACTATACATAGAAAACCCTAAAGACTCCACGAGAAATCTACTGAAACTAACAGAAAGATTCAGCAGAGTAGCAGGATACAAGATAAACATTCAAAAATCAGTTGGATTCCTATACACCAATAAGGAGAACGATGAAAAGGAAATCAGGAAAACAATACCATTTATAATAGCCCCTAAAAAGATAAAATACTTAGGAATAAATCTAACCAGGGATGTAAAAGACCTATACAAAGAAAACTACAAAACACTACTGCAAGAAACCCAAAGGGATCTACATAAATGGAAAAACATACCACGCTCATGGGCAGGCAGACTCCTACCCAAAGCAATTTACAAATACAACGCAATCCCGATCCAAATACCAACATTCTTCAAAGAGATGGAAAAACTAATCATTAACTTTATATGGAAAGGGAAGAAGCCCCGAATAAGTAAAGCACTATTGAAGAAGAAGAAAAATGTTAGAGGACTCACACTACCTGACTTCAGAACCTAATATACAGCTATAGTAGTCAAAACAGCCTGGTACTGATACAGCAACAGATACATTGACTGATGGAACAGAATTGAGAACCCAGATGTAAATCCATCCACCTACGGTCACCTGATCTTCGACAAGGGCCCAAAGTCCATCAAATGGAGAAAAGACAGTCTTTTTAACAAATGGTGCTGGCAAAACTGGATATCCATCTGCAAAACAATGAAACAGGACCCATACTTCAGGCCATATACAAAAACTAATTCAAAATGGATCAAAGACCTAAATATAAAGCCAAAAAACTATGAAGTTCATAGAAGAAAAAACAGGACCAATGCTACAGGCCCTAATACATGGCATTAACAGGATACAAACCATAACCATCAATACACAAACCCCAACAGATAAGCTAGATAACTGGGATCTTCTAAAAATCAAACACCTATGCTCTTGAAAAGACTTCACCAAAAGAGTAAAAAGAGAACCTACAGACTGGGAAAAAATTTTTGGACAGTACAGTTCAGACAAAGGTCTAATCTCCATAATCTACAAGAAAATCCAACACCTCTACAACAAAAAGACAAATAATCCTATTAAAAAATGGGCAAAGGAAATGAACAGACACTTCACCAAGGAAATGAACAGACACTTCACCAAAGAAGACATTAAAATGGCCAACAGACACATGAGGAAATGCTCGCGATCACTAGCCATCAGAGAAACGCAAATTAAAACCACAATAAGATACCATCTCACCCCGGCATTACTGACACGAATCAAAAACACTGGAAATAACAAATGTTGGAAGGGCTGCAGGGAGATCAGAACTCTTATGCACTGCTGGTGGGAATGCAAAATGATACAACCGTTTTGGAAAATGATATGGCACTTCCTCAGAAAACTAGAAATAGACATACCATTTGATCCAGCAATCCCACTCCTAAGAATCTATCCTAGAGAAATAAGAGTCATCACTCATATAGACTTATGCACACCTATGTTCATGGCAGCATTGTTCACAATAGCAAAACGATGGAAACAACCTAGGTGCCCATCAACAGATGAAAGGATAAACAAACTATGGTACATACACACAATGGAGTACTATGTAACGAGAAAGAACCACAATGAATCTGTGAACCATCTCATAACATGGATGAAACTGGAGAACATTATGCTGAGTGAAATAAGTCAATCACAAAAGGACAAATATTGTATGAGACCTCTATTGTAAAAACCCAGGAAAAAGTTCACACACAAAATTTAACAATCTTTGTTGGTTACCAGGGATGGGAGGGGCTGGGGAGAAATACTAAATAGGCAATAGACAAGTGGTATCTTGGGTGAAGGGTGAGACAGTACACAATACAGGGGAACCTAGCACCACCTGTACAAGGAAAGGTCATGGAAGCCCCATAGACACATCCAAACTCCCTGAGGGACTGAATTGTTGGGCGGAGGGCTGTGGGGACCATGGTCTCAGGGAACATCTAGCTCAATTGGCATAACACAGGTTATAAAGACAATGCTCTACATTCTACCTTGGTGAGTAGTGTCTGGGGTCTTAAAAGCCTGTGAGCGGCCATCTAAGATACTCCACTGGTCTCATCCCTTCGGGAGCAAGGGAGAATGAAGAGAACAGGATACAAGGGAAAGATTAGTCCAAAGGACTAATTGTCCACAGCTACCAAGGCCTCCACCGGACTGAGTCCCGTACAGCTAGATGGTGCCCGGCTACCACCACTGACTGCTCTGACCAGGATCACAACAGAGGGCTCTGGACAGAGCTGGAGAAGGATGTAGAACGTAATTCTAAGTCACAAAAAAAAGACCAGATTTACTGGCCTAAAGGAGACTGGAGAAACCCCGAGAGTATGGCCCCCAGACACCCTTTTAGCTCAGTGGTGAAGTTATCTCCGAGGTTCACCATTCAGCCTCAGAGTGGACAGCCCCGTAAAACCAAATGGGACTAATGAGATACAGTAGTTCAGTGACAAGGGCCAGAAGGCAGAAGGGGACAAGGAAGATGATGATAGGGAACCCAAGGTTGAGTAAGGATATTGTTGATGTGTTGTGAGATTGTTAACCATTGTCATAGGGCGACATTTGTAGTAACTGTTAAATGAGAAACTATTTTGTTCTGTAAGCTTTCATCTTAAGTGAGAATAGCAGCACAATTGGAAGAGCATAGTCAATGTCACTGAGCTGTGCATGTAGTAATTTTTAAAATGGTGTATCTTTGGCTATGTGTATTTTCACCAAAAAAAAAAAAGGTTGAGAAGTTAGAGGGTTGACATGTTGTGGGGTTGTTAACCAATGTCATAAAACAATATGTGTACTACTGTTTCATGAGAAACTATTTGTTCTGTAAGCCTTCACCTGAAGTACAATAAAAAAAATTTTTTTAAAAATTGGTGCTTCTCCAACATAACAGGCACTTTAAACAGAGTAGTTAGAACCTAGTACTATTTCTATGTGTGGAGTGGAGTTCAACTTGGAATTTTTTTTTTTATTATTAACTCCATTCAAATTTTGGCACAAACTGTGGGTTCGAAAATCTTTGCTTTTATCTTTTACAGACAAAAGTCTTATTAGCCTATGCTGCCATAGTAACATTTTTACCTAAAGGGTTGATTTCTAACCTTTAATAGATGAACCACCTGTTACTATATGTTTTATAATATATAAGATCATTCGATAAATGTATTGTATAGCACTTTTATTAAAGTGAATTTAACTTCCATTTATTTAAGGCATTTTTAAAATTACACACAACTTCAATATAACTGTAGCTCCTCAGCGGTATCACAAAATCAACTTATACAAACTGTCCTTTTTAAACTCTGAAAAAATAAATAATTTATCCTCAGTGGACTCAGTGAATGAGCTCAGTGAAAATGTCAAAGGAGACTAATTTTTTAAATAATAAATCAAGCTGAAACATTGTGGCCTTTTAAAATACAGCTTTAAAAATCTAAATAACAGAATACAACTCTCTAAAGAAATAGAATTATCTTCAAATCTAGGAACCAATAAAAACATTTACTAACTCTGCTCCAAAAGTTTATTAAAAGTTCTTTGTATGAAACTGGTTAGATTCTTGGCCCAGTCCACCAAAGCCAATTTAAGCCACCAATATGTGGAATATAATACTTACCACATTATTTTAAGTACAGTACCTAACCACCACCACATTGTCTATGCTCCAGGACCCTCCTCTCTTCCCTTGTTTTCAAGTTTCTCTTACTCCTAGGGCTGAATTCACTGTCTTTCATTTATATTCCTATGTATTTCCTTTATATTTCTATTTTCACTTCTACTTTAACACTTGACCACATCACATTACAACCTTTTATTTTCACATCTGCCACTCCTTCTAGATGGTGGATCCTCTAAAATCAGGTGTTTTATTCAACTTTGTATCCTCTAGTACAGTGGTTCTAAACTTCAGCATGCATCGGAATCACCTGCAGGGCTCCTTAAACTACAGACTGCTGAGGTGGAGCCTGAGAATCTGCATTTTTAACAAGTGCCCTAGTGGAGCCTGAGAATCTGCATTTTTAACAAGTGCCCTGGTGATACTTGTGCTGCTGGAAAGGGCTAGAGAGTGAGCGTGGAAGGTAGAGGGAAATGGGGAGGGCAACACAGTTTGAGAAGCAAGGCCCTAGAGGTAGCCACTCTGATGGTGTTTCCAAGTGACCTGACTTAATTCATATCTAAATCCTGCCCACTTATCCAATCGTATCTTCACCTGGTAATTGGCAAACCCTGATGAACTTTTGTGAGAAGTAATCAGAGAATAATAAACAACAATGCTGTAGACAAAGGGTTAACCAAACTCCCTCTGATTGAAAATTTGGCCTTTCGGATCACTAAGTAGTTCTGACAGTCTTGCAACCTGATAACTACCATAGGGCACACGTGATATGGTAAGGATCTAGGCCAGGGGCCACAGCTTGCATTAGAGGAGACTTGGGGGTTCCTCTGTTGCTGGAGTCCTTGCAGCAGCCAAGCATTTCAGTACACCTCACATGGACTATGGTACTCTTTTGTGCTAATTACTAGCTCTCTTCCTAGTATCTTCCCCCAGATAATCTGCATGGCTTGATACTTCACTTGATAAAAGCCTCTGTTCCAATCCCTCTTTTTAAAATAATCCACCTCTTCTCTCGCTATCACTATCCTCGTATCCTAATTTATTTTTATTCGGAGCACTTGATCACTATTTGACATTACATTATCTAAATGTAGGTTTCCTTCCTGTCTTAGGCTGGGTTTTCTGCAAAACCAGTAAAGCATATAAATATATTTATAAAGAAAGATTTATATCAAAGAAACAGCTCACACAATTGGAAAGGCTGGAACATCTCAAGTCCATGGATTAGGATAGAGGCTTCTCCCGATTCATGCAGCTGCAGGGGCTGGCAAACCCAAGATCAACAAGTCAGAAAGCAGGGCTCTTGTTCACAGGCTATGAGTATCGACGAATCCCAAGATTAGCAGGCAAGCTCACAAGGCTTCTCCTGATTCACGCAGCTGCAGGGGCTGGCGAACCCAAGATTGGCAGGTCGGAGAGCAGGGCTCCGCTCACAGGCTGTGAAGATCAACGAATCCCAAGATCTGTAGATAAGCTGACAGCTCAAGTCCCAAGAACCACAGGTCAGACAAACAGGAGGCAGCCACAGGATTCAGAGCAAGCAAAAAGCCAGAACGTCTGCTTATATTCAGATGCAGGCCACACCCCCAAGGAAAATCCCTTCCAACTGACTGGCTACTCACAGCAGATTCAATCATGGGAATGATCACATGTAAACACTGATAATCATGGCTCAGCCAAGCTGACACACAATCTTAATCATCACAGTCCACCCCTTGTCAACTTGGCACATGTACACATAATCTTAAACCATACACAATCTCTCAATAAAGACAAGTATGAAGTCATACTTGCACCTAACATGATACAACTAACACGTATACAATCAAAAACACACTAGCCCCATTTACGTCTTATATTTTGTAAGTGAAGGAAACAAAAATATTTAATGCACACAGAGAAGGCAGAAATACTCATAACAATTACAGTACTCATTTCTGCAACTGGTCACGTGGCCATAACTGGTATTTAGAACTACCTTCTTCCACTACCCTTTCTGTATTCCCTTTGCCCTCAGCAAGCACCTCAGCTGGTCATTGTTCTTTGCCTGGTGGGGTGACCCAAATCTTCATTCCTGAAGGGTCTGGGTCATTAGTAGTCATGTCGGAATTGGGTTGCTGCCGTATTCCACTGACTTTAATCACAGGGTACGGTAGTACTAAGAGATGCCCTAAGGGATCTCCTGCATTCCACGCATACTCTTCTTTATCTCCATTATGTAATACCAATCCGATTTCCTCTTGATAATCAGGATCAATCACACCAGCCAGTATGGTAACTCCCTTCTTTGCCTATTGATCCAGAGGCATAAGAAGCCCAAAGTGGCAGAGCAGCTTGCACAGCAGCCTGAGCCTGTTGCAGGGCCTTGTCTTGTTCGGGGCCCCACTCAAAACTAGCAGCTTTTTGAGTCACTTGATAAACAGGCCAGAGTAGCACACCCAAATGAGGAATATGTTGCCTCCAAAATAAAAAGAGGTCCACTAGACGTTGTGCCTCCTTTTTAGTTGTGGGAGCAACCAGATGCAATAACTTATCCTTCACTTTAGAAGGAATGTCTCGACATGCCCCACATCACTGAACCCCTAGAAATTTCACTGAGGTGGAAGGTGCCTGAATTTTTGTGGGATTAATTTCCCACCCTCTAGCATGCAAATGTTTTACCAGTTAAGTCAAGAGTCACTGACATGTCTTTCTTACTAGGCCCAATCAGCATAATGTCATCAATGTAATGGACTAGTGTGAAGTATCGCAAAAAGGAAAGGCAATCAAAGGCCCTGCGGACTAAATTATGACATAGGGCTGGAGAGTTGATGTAGCCCTGAGGTAGGCAAGTGAAGGTGTATTGCTGGCCTTGTCAGCTGAAGGCAAACTGCTTCTGGTGGTCCTTTGAAATAGGTATGGAGAAAAAGGCCAGAACATAGCTACATACCAGGTACCAGGAGATGTAGTTTCACTGCTTGAGCAAATTAATACATCTGGAACAGCAGCTGCAATTGGAGTCACCACCTGGTTAAGTTTTCGATAATCTACTGTCATTCTCCAAGATCCATCTGTTTTCTGCACAGGCCAAATAGGCGAGTTGAATGGGGATGTGGTGGGAATCACCACCCTTGCATCCTTCAAGTCCTTGATGGCGGCAGTAATCTCTGCAATCCCTCCAGGAATGCAGTATTGCTTTTGGTTTACAATTTTCCTAGGTAGGGGCAGTTCTAATGGCTTCCACTTGGCTTTTCCTACCATAATAGCCCTTACTCTATTTGTCAGGGATCCAGTGTGGGGGTTCTGCCAGTTGCTGAGTATATCTATTGCAATTATGCATTCTGGAACTGGGGAAATCACTACATGATGGATTCGGGGACCCACTGGACCTACTGTGAGATGGACATGAGTCAAGACTCCATTAATAACCTGACCTTCATATGCCCCTACTCTGACTGGTGGGCCACAGTGACATTTTGGGTCTCCTGGAGTTAGTGTCCGCTCAGAGCCAATATCCAGTAATGCCCAAAAAGTCTGATTATTTCCTTTTCCCCATAAAAGGCCACAGATCCCTTTGGGGAAGGCTAGGAGAAAAATTAATGGTAAAAATTTTTGGCAGTGTATTGGTGTCCTTCCTCAAGGGGACCCAGCCTTCCCCTCATTCAAGGGGCTGTGGGTCTTTAAACTCACTCAAATCTGGGAATTGATGGAGGGATCATGACTCTCTATTCTGGTGATTTGAGTTAGACTGCTGTTCACCTGACCAAGAATTCATCTGTTTGTACAGATCAAGTAAATATTTAGTATATTTTCTGTTTCACTCCTAGGGACACCATGACTAAGTAGCCAATACCATAAGTACATACGAGTCAGACTATTCCGATTACTGCTTTGACTCCACTGTCCAGTACTGTAACCACACCCCCCTTGTCTTTGTCTATTGAATATAGCCACTTGGCCCCTACTACTATGAGGTCCTATCAGCCCCATTGTAGTCAGGTGTCTTAATTCAGTTAGGGCAGTTCTCACGGTCAAATCTGATTTACATAAAATAGCAATCACAGCAGTCTTCAAGGATGCTGGAGCTCCATTCACAAATTTGTGCCTTACAGTTGTGGTAAGAGGTGTGTCCTCTGGGTACTTCATGTGTGGGTCTAACCTGACAAATCTACTCTAGCATGCCAATTTCCCTAAGCCTTTGTATACTTTCTTCTACAGTATACCAAGGCAGGTCTGGTACTTCAACTTGATTTAGTGTAGGCCACCTCGTAATCTAGCTTCAGCAACCCAACCAAATAAACTATTAGATCCTTTCCTAACTTCTCTAGCTGAAACAATGAATAAACAGTCTGTGCTCAGTGGACCCATAACAATAAACTTAGACTGATCCATCTTTATGCTCCTTGCACCATTATCCCACACCCTTAATAGCCATTCCCACACATATTCCCCAGGTTTCTGTTTGTACATATTAGAAAAGTCAAAGCAGTTCTTCTGGAGTATAACATACCTCCTCCTTGGGTCACACTTTGTACTTCACCTTTTGGGGCTCCCTGGGACTTAAGTCTAGTTATAGATCTAGAAACTAGAATTGGTAGTGTGGAATTGTTTTCAGAACATTCAGCACTGTCTTGTAAAGCATCTGTCTCATGCAATGCCCTAGGCAACGACTGAGGCAAGAGCTCTTTAGAGGCAGCTGGGCTTGGGCCATTCTCATTAGATGGGAGTGGAAGGTCTAAGGGTTTTTCTGGGCAGGGTGGTTTAGCAGACAAACATGAAGTAATCTCTTTAGATGGGAGTGGTTCTGCTGGCAGGAGTGATTCAACAGAATTTAGGGGCTCAGTGTCCCCAGCTTTCTGATTATCTGCCCATATGTCCCCATCCCAAGTTTCAGGATCCCATTTCTTCCTAATCAAAGCCCTTACTTTAACTTCAGACACCACTCGAGGTTGGCAATTAAGCTAGCGTTGTAATTCAGCCACTCTTACAATAAGACTCTGGATTTGCTTTTCAGCAATTTCGGCTCTGTTACTACAAGAAATAAGGCTTTCTTTCAGACCACAAGTGGAAGCCTTCAGGTCATTTATGCGACACTTAAGCTTTGACTCTGAAGCCCTGAGCGCATCTCTTTCTTTCACCAGTTTGTTGAGCAAAAGGAGGAACAACCAACCAGCTTCCTGATACTTCTCACTCTGACAAAACTGTAAAAAGATATCACACGTGTTCACCCTAAGCCTCACCGTTCACCAATACCTGACCTAGTGGTATTTTGCACATTTGTACCACCACCTCACGCCATGGATTAGCAATGCCCTCTTTACTGCTGGAAGCAGAGTCATCAACATCTTTAAGACTAACCAAACCAGAGAACCAATTTAGAAAACTCACCTTACAATTTTGTTTCTCTAGAACCATTCTCAGTACCAAACGTCTTAGGCTGGGTTCTCTAGAGAACCAAAACCAGTAAAGCATATAAATGTATATAGAAAGATTTATATCAGAGAAACAGCTCACAAGATTGTAGAGGCGGGAACATCTCAAGTCTGTGAATTAGGATAGAGGCTTCTCCTGATTCACGTAGCCACAGGGGCTGGTGAACCCAAGATCGACAGGTTGGAAAGCAGGGCTCTTGATCACAGGCCGTCAATATCCATGAATCCCAAGATTGGCAGGCAAGACCACAAGGCTCCTCCTGATTTATGCAGCTGCAGGGGCTGGAAAACCCAAAATCAGCAGGTCGGATAACAGGGCTCCGCTCACAGGCTGTGAAGATTGACGAATCCCAAGATCAGCAGATAAGCTGATATAGCTCAAGTCCCAAGAACCAGAGGTCAGATGAACAGGAGGCAGCTGCAGGATCCAGAGCAAGGAAAAAGCCAGAACATCTGCTTATATTCAGGTGCAGGCCACATCCCTAAGGAAACTCCCTTCCAACTGACTGGCTACTCACAGCAGATTCAATCATGGGAATGATCACATGTGAACAGTGAGAATCACTGCCCAGCCAAGCTGACATATAATCTTAACCATCACACTTCCCTAAGGTGTAAGTAAGCTACATGAGGGCAAGGACTTGACCTACATTTTTCACTGCTGTATCACCAGCACCTAGCATAGTGTTGTTGTTGCTAGGTACTGTCGAGTAGGTTCTGACTCACAGCCTACGTACAACAGAACAAAACACTGCCTGGTCCTGCACCATCCTCACAATGGTTGTTATGCTTGAGCCCACTGTTGCAGCCACTGTGTCAATCCATACTTCATACATTCCACGTTCCAATTATTAATGGATGTTTGTAACTGTTTCTTTTCATTTTGAGTCATGCCACATCAGCAAATGAAAGTCCCGAAAGCTTGACTCCATCCATGTCATTAAGGTTGACTCTACTTTGAGGAGGCAGCTAGCTCTTCCCCAGTTGTAGTTTGAGTGCCTTTCAACCTAAGGGGCTCATCTTCTGGCAGTGTATCATACAGTGTTCCACTGCTATTGATAAGGTTTTCACTGGCTAACTCTTTTTAGAAGTAGACCGCCAGGTCCTTCTTCCTAGTCTGTCTTAGTCTGGAAGCTGAGCTGAAACTTGACCACCATGGGTGACTCTACTGGTATCTGAATACTAGTGACATAGCTTCCAGCATCACAGCAACATGCAAGCCCCCATAGTTTGACAAACTGACAGACGCATGGGGGACCTAGCATAGGAAGCTCTCAATAAATACTGTTGAATACATTAATTAATACCTTTACATTCCCTCTTACCTCCATCTTGGGATGTCTCTCTCCTTCTGCTACAATTTCTTATCCCATCCCTTCGTTTTCTTACATATCAAATTTTAATCTCTCTTTACTTCCTCTATAATATTTAAATATTTAGTTTGTATGATAGATGAAATTCAGAGTCTTGGATCTTCCTGTTATAATTTGTGATTATTCTGATAAATTGCAATACGTATGAGACAAAAATATTTACTAAAGGAAAAACAGCTAAGCACTTTACATGTAAACATTGTAGTTGTATTTAAGTTATAACTAATTACTTTGGCTCATGCTTTGATATGCTCATAAAACTTCATTATTTATTTTAAAGCATGTCCTCTTTATTAAACTAATTCTAATTACAATTACTTCAAACTAATAAAACACTTCCTTAAAAAACTTACGATTTACCAACTGACCAACTTTGCATTTAGCGAGCCACTTTCCAAGATGAATCTGTGCTTACAGATTCATACTTTTCATACTTTTCACCTTTCCTACAATACACTATGCTGGTGACTAGCTTTCCAACTGTTAACACTGTCTCTTAGCAAACTAGTGGGTAAGTGCAGAGTATCTGATCTCTTCAATCTAAAATCTTTTCCTGAAGGACAAAAAAAAAAAATCTCTCTATGTCCAAATTTAACTTCTGAAGGCTTAAATATTTTAAATTGATAATGGATTAAATAATTTGTAAATTCAACAAATTTTATTCAAATATTTCTTGTGCACCTAGCCATGTGCCAGAAATCAGGCATTTGGGCAATAAAACAAAGATTCCTGCCTTCACTGAGCTTTCTCGTTCCCACTGTGCCAGAAAGATTAAAAGTAAAGCCCCTTGCTTCCCATAAACTAATATGGTTGACAGGTTAAAAACAAACAAAACAAAACAAAAGATAACTACATTAAAACTAACTATTGGTAAATAATGAGCACTTATTTTAATATAAAAATCAAGCTACTTCTAGAATTTATATAGACCTGACAAAAAATTAATATCTGGAGGAATATAGACTGGCCAATTGGGCATAGTTTGGGAAATAATTATTAAGATTGATCACTGACAATGCCATTGTTTTGCTATGTGACCTTGGGCATGTCACAGATTTCAGTTTCCTCTTCCACGAAATTGGTAATCAAAAGGCACCAGGAAAATCTGGGGAATAACTACTGAATTGCAGACAAATGTTATAAAAATGTAATCGTGTTACAGCTTTTATTTTTCAGCTAACTTATAATACCCATTGCCATGGAGTCGATTCCAACTCATAGCAACCCTATAGGATAGAGTAGAACTTACAATAGCATGATCAAAGTAACAGCTGAGACACTCTCCTCTACATATGCCAATGCATTATAAACAGTGTTTTTCCACTCATTGGTGTTAATCTCCTTTAAAATCTATACAATCCAATTAAAGTTAATTATATTCTTCAAATATAGATGGAATCTTCAAATATTTTCCCTAAGGGAATTTTATCAAGCTTTTCCATCTTTTCTCATTAACGATGCAGGAATAAATATGGAGGCTGCCTGTCAGACTAAGACTGACTCACTTCTGAAGTGAATGCTATAATACAAGGGTAATCTGTCACCCTGAGCATGCTATCTCTGACAGCCTGTAAGCTAATAAAATTATATCTGACACAGGGCTAGAGATGCTAAGATCTATAAAAAACACCATTCAAAGTTTGAATAAATTTCCTACATATATTGACTGAAAGTTATTTTTCCCAAAGTACTGATTTTAATCAAGATAATCTCACATAGGCAGACTTGACAGATTAGAAGATAGATTTACAAGAATTAGTATTTTTAAAGGATTTCCTTTACTGACTAAATAGCAAATGGAGACCCCAGAAAAATAGTGCACCTCAAATTTTCCAATACTCAACAAATTTTACAATTCCAACAGAGTGAAAAAAACAAAGAACAAAGAGTACCATAGCTTTTCATTGGACTAGTTGAATAGATACACTGCATTACACATAAAAATGTCAACAACTTTGTAATTTTAACATAGGTTTTGAAAAGCTAAATACCACAGTGCCCTCTGCTGTCATTTGAAAGAAACTGAAATAATCTAGAATGTAAACTACAGTTTTGAAATTTCTGAACCTATATTTAACATAACCAAAGAAAGAAAAAAAAGCTTTCCATTATTAATGTAATATTATAATGAACTTCCATCTCATGAACAGGAGAAAAGTGGGGAATAGCTTCCATATCTGAATGGTCCAAGTGAAAATAACAATGATATTACTATACCCCTAAAAACTGTTTTTATTACTACATTCTTTTACCACATACTGGCTTTAGGAATGCAGGAAGGATGGACTTAGAAAAACATCATTTTTATAGAAGAGGAAGTAACTCTGAAAAAATAAGAAACACATTTAGATGAGAGTTTCAGAGACCTGTGCAAGAGGCATGCCTACAATAGTGGTCTCCAAGTAGATTAAGATGATCCAATGCAGACCAAGAGGAAAATATTATTACTTCTATTTATAATTAAGCTTTACTAGGTGACACAGTGGTTAAAGCGATCGACTGCTAACCAAAAGTGGCTTGAAACCACCAGCAGCTCCATAGGAGATAGATGTGGCAGTCTGCCTCCTAGAGATTTACAGCCTTGGAAACGCTACAGGGTTGCTGAGTCAGAACAGACTCGACAGCAGTGGGTTTTAATATTTAGAATATAAACTAACACTCCCTCCTTGTGTAGGTATATCAGAAGGCCATGTGTCATCCTGACAATGTGGTAACCTGAGAGAAGAGTAGGAGTTCCATAACTCCTACAGATCAGATACTCTGCACTTACTTACACAGAGTTAACAATGGCACCTTCAAAGAAACTATATACACCCACAAACAATTTATACTGAAGAAATTCTAATAGCACGATCACAAAAGAACAAGAATATAGCAGAGCTGTTTCTTATCCTGTGTTCTAACTCTTCATCAGAGTTAGGAAATCTAATCAGATCTGACAAAAAGTAAAAATAAGTAGAAATTATCAAGAAGAGTATTGGAACTGTGGATTTATATCTACTATTGTTAACAATGAACCTCACCCTACATACATATTGTGATAATAACACAAAATGGATAATGACAATATGACTCTATCACAACACTCATTAAAAAATGCAGCTTATTTCATCATTATCTCATCCTTTTAAAATATCTTTTTAAATGTGTTTTATAAGGCACATCATGTTAGTATATAATAAATGTATGTAATTATAAATAAATAACTATACCTATTAGAAATGCATCCTAGTTTGTTTGCGGTAAGTGATCAAAATAATTTAGAGATCACTGGCCTAGAGAACAGCTTGATCCTACGATAGGGTTTATAACTAAGAAAAAAAATAGTGAGTGTTATCATAATTGAAGAAGCCTTCAGAGGGGCCAGATGCCCTGAGAATAAAAGCCTCTTGTCCAGAGACATGACTATCTACAACAGCTCTATAAAACCAGCACCAAACCCACTGCCTTCGAGTTAATTCCAACTTGAGCCCCCTAATAAAACTGTGATGACAAAGTGACAGATCAACTAAAACTGTTAATCTTTTTTCTTATTTTTTCCCATACAAAAATTTATACATACATTGTTATGTGACCTTAATTGCTCTCCCCATACTGTGACAGCACACTCCTCCTTTCCACCCCTGATTTCCCACGTCCATTCAACCAGCTCCTCTCTGCCTTCCCATCTCACCTCCGGACAGAAGCTGCCCACTTAGTCTCTTGTATCTACTTGAGCTAAGAGGCACACTCCTCGCGAGTATCACTTTATGTCCCACAGTTCAGTCCAATCTCTGTCTAAAGAGTTGGCCTCGAAAACTGTTTTAGTTCTGGGCTGAAAGAGAATCCAGGGGCCATGTTTTCCGGGGTTCCTCCAGTCTCAGTCAGACCATTAAGTCTGGCCTTCTTACTAGAATTGAGTTCTGCACCCCACCTTTCTCCTGTTCCATCTGGGATTCTCTGTTGTGTTCCCTGTCAGGGCGATCATTAGCAGTGGCCAGGCACCACCTAGTTCTTCTGGTCTCAGGCTGATGAAATCTCTGGTTTATGTGGCCCTTTCTGTCTCTTGGGCTAATACTTTCCTTGCGTCTTTGGTGGTCTTCATTCTCCTTTACTCCAGGTGGTTGGGACCAATTGACGCATCTTAGATGGCCGCTTGCAAGCTTTTAAGACCCCAGATGTCATTCACCAAAGTAGGATGCAGAACATTTTCTTAATAAGCTTTGTTATGCCAATTGACCTATATGGCCCCTGAAAACATGGTCCCCAGACCCCTACCCCTGCTACTCTGTCCCTCAAAGTGTTTGACTGTATTCAAGAAACATCGTCGCTTTGGTTTAGTCCAGTTGTGCTGACTTCCCCTGTAGTGTGTGTTGTCCTTCTCTTCACATAAGGTAATTCTTATCTACTATCTAGTTAGCAAATAACCCTCACCCTCCCTCCCCACCCTTGTGACCATCAAAGAATATTTTCTTCTGTGTTTAAACCCTTTTTTGAGTTCTTATAATTGTGGTCTTATACAATATTTGTCCTTTTGTGACTGACTAAATTCACTCAGCATAATGACCTCCAGCTTCCTCCATGTTATGTTTCATGTCTTCATCATTGTTCTTTATCATAAAACTGTTAAATCTCATCATAATGATAACATAAGTACCTTGTCTTCAGTTACCCTATTATTTTTTCTCCCCTTTGACAGAAATATGAACAAATAGAAAAAACAACAAATAGTTTTCTTATGTTAATCACTCTTGTTTTATACTTCCATAATTTGTCTTATATGTTATGTAGTTACTTGTCACATGTTTCTCATTCAACCCATTACAAATTCTGAAGGAGAAAATTTTTTAATTATTTTTATATGACCCCAGCTGCGCATTTACTGGCTACTGGATACTGAATAATGATTGAGTGAATAAAGAATATCCACATGATTTATCAAACTCAACCTATAAGTCCCATGTATGGTAGAATTCTGTGCTCCTTATCCACTGGCCAACTAAGCATAAATATCCACCCTTACAAGTCAAGAGTCAAGGTTAAAAGGTTAAAGTGGACCAACTATTTGTTATTCTTTCTTCCTCCTTTCCCTAACGAAAAGCTATCTACATTTAAAATACATATTTTGTATACCTGATTTATTGGAGAGTTTCCTCTAATTTTACATAAACATCTATTCCCTCAAAGGAGCACAAAGAGAATTGTAAGAATTTTCTTTGTCATAAAATAGAGAAAATATATTCAGGTTTAGGCTAGTGCTACTTTACTACATAAGGGAAAATAACAGTGCTACTGATTTTTTATATCACAATTCATTTTTCGATTCTTTCCCTTAATACATAATTTGGTACTTATATGTCAAAAATAGAAAACTAATAAAGAATTTAAATACCTACTTTTTAAATGTACATTTTATCAACACACACAGTCACCTGTCCACTTTTAGCAAGGGGTCCCTGGACGACATTTGTGATAAAGTTGTCTGGATGCAACCACAGATACTGTCAGTGCCTCATCCATACCACTCTCCCAGACCTTACCATTTCCATGTGCCCCTGCCCACTTCCATCTACCAATATCCACATCTTTGTGCCTGAAGACTTCCTCCAGAACCCCTGAAGGATGTGCTGCATGCACACACTTCAGAAATGAGTAGATCGCAACCTCAGCTCCCTCATACCTTATGGGGATAATTCTGAGGCATATATTTTATACCGTTTCCCAGAGTTTCCCTACGTGTCCTTACAGGATTGAGCTCTAAACACTTAGTATGATACACGGCTCAGAATTTTCCTGTTGCCTTCAAGTTGATTCTAACTCATAGGACTCTTCCCTGTATCACTTCCCCCACTCCTCAATCAATGCTCTCTGAACCTCCCAAATGAACTATTCACACTCAAACCTTTGTCTCAAAGTCTTCGCCTAGGATAACCGAAACTAAGAAAAATATATATTGTTTGTTCCCAGATCTTTCTACACTGCCTTCCAAAAACCAAACCCACTGCCGTTAAATTGATTCTGACTTACTGGGACCCTACAGGACAGAGTAGAACTGCCCTATAGAGTTTCCAAGGAGCAGCTACTGGATTCGAACTGCTGATCTTTTGGTTAGCAGCCAAGCTCTTGACCACCGCGCCACCAAGTATTACTAGTTCTTTAAAATGCTAAAGACATGGACAATAAAATCTTAGTACTAATAGTAAAGTATTAGTGAAGGCTAGGTAGCCAGTCTCCTAAGTAAAGGGGGAAAAATTCCTACCAGTAATCTTTCTTCTAAATTGCTGACCCAGAGATCCCTTCTGTCACATTTATCACTATTGCTATGTAGTATGTCCTGTGCTTTGCAAGTAGCAATCCAAACACCACCTATAATTTCTGTGTCAATAACAAAATCACCCATAGGCAAGTATTTGTGGGCTCTGACACTTGTCTCTTATCCTCAATGTTTTCATGAAATGAAAGAAAGATAAATTTATCAATATTTGAAGAATTTGTGCTAGACACACTGCTCTAAAGACTATAAAATCATCTGATTTTTACAATTCTACAGATATTAGAGTACAATTTTCTCTGAGATGTGCTTATCATCTGTCTTTGAAAAAAATTCCAGATCTAAGCGACAGTAAAATCTGCATCTTTAATAATAAGAATCATGTCTTCACCTACCACCTGTATGATGACTCAACTTTCTCATGAAAGTTCTTCTACAATAAAATTTTATTTTATGACTTATACTTTCACCCCAAATTTGAGGTTTAAAAGGTAAAACTCAAGGACTATTCCCAGAACCCAGCACTGTAAGCTTTACTATTGGCTATCTATAACTAACTAGAGAAAAGTATTGTTCTGAAATGTTTGGCCACTAAAAACAGAAAAACACACTGAACCAATCAACCTTAACCTTTAAATCTAGAAAAACAACCCTACTAGGAGAGAAACTGGCTAGCAGCAAAATAAACTAACTCCATAAATAATAGCACTGAACAGAAAAAAGGAAGAGGGAGGACAGAGGTGAAGGAGGGTGATAAAGAAAATTAATGGGAAGGGGAAAGAAAAGAGTGGGAGGAGGGAGAGAAGGAGGGGAAAAAAGGAAGGAAGAAAAGGTGAAGAAGAGGAACTTAACATTTATTACAAACTTTTATGTTACAGACATATGCTAAAAACTTTATCTGAAGTTAATTCTCACAAAAACTGGACATTATTACACAGTTTATTTTTATTTCACCCCACTAAAAAGCTAATAAATTAGTCTGGCATAAAATATAAGACTTCTGGACAGACACAAAGATTAACTCTCACAAAAACTGGGTAGTATTATGTTCTAATCTACAAATGAAGAAACAAAGGCTTAGAAAGGTTAAGTAGCTTTCCCAAGAGAAAACAAAGCTGTGGTTAGAACCCAGTTCTATCTGACTTCAAAACGTATGCCCTTAATTACCACATTCTACTGATTCTGTTATAATCATTTAATGTTTGATGAAAAGTTTTAACACATAATTCTACCCAGCTGCCCTAGGTCCCAGAACACCTGAGACTAGAATTAAAAGACTTGGAGGTAAACAAATAAACTTGATAATCTGAAAAAGATGAGCCAAAAGTGAAAGGTCAAAGCTCATACACTCATGTAATTCTACACCTGTCCAAAAGTAAAAGTGAGAAAGTAGGAATGGACAGGAAACTGGACGAATGGACACAGGCAACCCAAGGGGAAAGGGAAAGGGGGAGAGTGCTGACACATTGCAGGGATTACAACCAATGTCCCAAAACAATTTATGTATAAGCTTTTTAATGAAAAACTAATTTGCACTGTGAACTTTCACCTAAAACCCAATAAATTTAAAAAAAAAAAAAAAAGGCGGCATTGCGACTACTAAAGCAAGACGTTTTGCTGCTGGTTTTGAAGATGGAGTTTGACAGTCTATATACTGATTGAATCGACTATATTATTGCCACTCTGGCTATCTTTAAAAACACACAATTAAAATACCGGGTGCTTTACCTTACATCTCATATAAAACATCTGGTGCTGCTGAAACGTCACATTCCCGAGTCAAAGTAATTTCCTCTTTGCTTACTTGGGGTGGGTCTGTGGAGTACAGTGACACTTTGTGGACATATTGTTGTTATTTGCCATCAAGTTGGCCCCAACTCATGGCAACCCCACATACAACAGAACGAAACATTGCCTGGTCCTGTGCCATCTTCATGATCATTGCTATGCTTGAGTCTACTGTTGTAGACTAGCTCTAGTCTAGGGGGCTCATCAACTAGCACTATGTGAGACAATAGTCTGTTGTGATCCCTAGGGTTTTCATTGGCTAATTTTCAGAAGTAGATCACCAGGCCTTTCTTCCTAGTCTGTCCTAGTCTGGAAGCTCCACTGAAGCCTGACTATCGTTTGAAATGGTATTTGAAATACCAGCGGCATAGCTTCCAGCATCACAGCAACATGAAAGCTACCATAGTATAAGAAACTGACAGGTGGTGGTAACAACATATACAGATGTATGTATCTCAAAGGATAGGTACCATGCCATTAACTCTGGGGACAACAATAAGATAGTTTTGGTGGAGGATTGGGAAATACAGGAAGGTGGGAAGGGGCTTCACTCTTCACCTTGTATAGTTTTCTACTGCAATGCTTTTCAAACTATAGTGAAGGAACAGTCCTTCCAATCTGGTGTGAAATGATACTTTAGTAAAATCAGTAAAAATAAATTACTATTAAAATGAAATTTTAAAATTAAAAAAAAAAAAAGAATATAATGAACTTTGCTGAAAGGCGATTGCATAGATGACAAAATGGAGGTTGGAAAACTACTTCAATTAGTACAGGACTGTAAAAATTCAAGGCAGAGGCAATGGCACTGATGTACTAAGGAGCAGTTTAAATACAACCTCCCTTGTGAAGCTCCAGGCAGTGGGTTCCTCCCACTTCAGTGCTCTTAAACCATACTATTCATGTCATGATACTATTAATTGCTTCTGCGTGTTTCTCTCCTTAAAGATAAAGCTTCTTGATGGTAATAGCCAAATTCCATTCATTTTAATACCCCCAGTACCTAGTTCAGTAAAGTAGACATAATAAATGCATGCAGAATGAAAAGTCTGAGATGTGTTTACTCAGTAATGAGATGAGACTACAGAAGGAGACTGGTTCCAAATCACACTTACATAAGCCATATGCCAGAGTACTAAATTGCACCATTCAGACTAAAAGTCATGCTACCTACTTCCTCCCCAAGAAGAGGCACTACTGATCCGATTGAGTCGATTAGATTACAAAACACTGAGTTGCACTTCTTAGAGACTGATGTCACTAAGTGGTAATAATAGGTCCAGTACTGGGGAGGCCTTCTCTGTCTTGTTTCTTCCTTCCAGATGGCTAGATGTTCCTTGAGACAGACCAGATCATTCTTTTACCCTCTTTTATTCTGTGTTCACGTGCTATCTATTTAGTCTTCAGTGATAATATCTGGGGCTGGCAAGAAGGGAAAGGTCCTCCCTTAGACCTTAGGTTAGGTCACATGCTCCTAGGTCACATGTTCTGGTCCAGCTTTCTAGAGACGCTGTATTAGGGATTACAGTCCCAAGAAAAGCTGAAAACAATGTAGTACTTTTTGTCAGGTACTGGGATTTTATTTCACCCCATATAAAAGCTAATAAATTGGTCTATTTCATAGGTGCTGGCAGAAAATATGAGACCCCTGGATCAGACACAAAGGACTCTATTATTCATGGCACCACAAATAGTACAAACGTTTATATCAGTTCCCAATGCTCCCAAGTCTCACGGGCGAAGTGGGGGACCCAGATGGATCCCTGCACACACAGTGGGTTGTGTTACAGGAAGGAACACTGACCTTGGGGAATCACCACTTTTACAATAAGCAGTAAGCAAGCCTACTCTTTGCTGAGGGGAAGACTTCATCTTCAAGGTTTCTTACTACAAGCAAAACCCTGAGAAATAGCCCAGGTGAAGGGCAGTCGGGGCTTTGATTTCTTAGCATACCCAGAAAGACATGTTGTAGTACGAGAGACTCTTAGAGGAGTGTATCCCAACACTCTGTTCTCACTTGCCACTGTGCCTTGTACACATACCACTATTTCTCTCTGGAAACTCACAGAGGTAGCAGCATTCCTTTTTCCCCGGATCATCAAGCTATCTTAGTTCCTGGATGGTGAATGGCTAAGCACTTGGCTGCTAACCTAAAAGTTGGAGTTTTGAGTCCACCAAAATCCCATAATGATTTTCTAGCATATTTATCAGTTTCCTATACATCAAGCTGGATCAGGTTGTCGCTCTACCATTCTGACAAGTTAAAAGACTTAGCCTCAAAAGAAAGTTATAAAATGTTCAAGTTTAAAAAACACTGGCCAGTTATCTGGTATATGAGGGTGGGTGGTTAAATGAATAATTTCTTTTATAAGGATCAACAGAAAGTTGGTTCATATGAGGTGGAGGTTAAAGATGTCCCAAATGTCCAATTTTTCCAAATTGCTGTACCACTCCATCATCTCTAATATCAACTACTCCTCCTCCCCTCAGTATTTTCCTTCCCTTCTTTGGGTTCTATAATTCATTGCAACGTCTCACAGAACTCAAGAACCGTATCAAGGAAATGGCTCACATGGTTGTGGAGGCTGGCAAGTCCCAAATCCATGGGTCAGGCGTAGGCTCCTCCTGACTCACGTGGCTGCAGGGGCCAACGAACTCAAATCGGCAGGCCAGACAACAGGCTGCTGGCCCACAGGGCTGCGGAAGCTGGCGAATCCCAGAATCAGCAGGTCAAACAGCAGGCCGCTGGCTCAAGTCCCAAGAACCGGAGGTCAGACAATGATGCAGGATCCACGTGTAGAGAGAAAGAGAGAATAAGGCCTGCCAGAGCACTCATATATATGTATATATTGGATGCAGGCCACACCCCAGGGAAGGGTGTGACTTGAGTAACGGTGGGACTTGAGTCATGCCCTCCTGCAAGGCTGTGACTCAAGATATACTCCACACTAATCCTGCCTCATTAACATACAGAGGTTAGGATTTACAACACATAAAATTGAGGATAATTAGGATAATTACATCAGATCACATAATGGAGGACAGCCATACAATACTGGGAATGACAGGCTAGCCAAGCCAACACACAACACCAATCACCATAACTCATTAGGGTTCCATATGCCTTATTTACATGGTCCCACCCAATCATTGAGTGGGAGTCACAAAGACTGGCTAGAAGGGCCATATTAAGTAATTCACTACACTGCAGTGATAGTCATTATGATTGTTATGTGGGACTTTCACATGCTTCATTATATATTTCTATAATATGTGGCTTTTTCTACCTCTTTTACATTCAGAAAAAACAAAATCTTTTTTTTTTTTTAAGAAAAAGATTGACTAGGTGCTACCTCAAGGTTTCTCCACTAATACAAGGTTTTCAGGTATTTTCGAAAGAAAAGATGTTTAACATTTTCTTATGACCATACTTATGTAAGTGATGATACGCTACAATACCAGTGTTATATCTTTATTATATTATATTATATAAGGCAAAGCCAAAAGTAAAGTAATTATGAAAAGAAAAGCTGATCAGGGGCTATACATAAATAAATTTAATTAATAAAAGTAGTCACCATCAGAGTCCCTCTCCTGGCATGCTGGGTCCCCTAACAGTTCTCCAGAATTACAAATTAAAAACACAGCTTACTCTCTAACAGATGGTCCTGGGACAACTGGATCTCCACAAGCAAAGAATGAAGCTGGATGCATATCTCATTTCATATACAAAATTAACTCAAAATGGATCAATAACCTAAATATAAGAACTAAAAACAAAAATCTTAGAAGAAAACAAAGGGGTAAAGCTTCAAAACCTTGTTTTTCCCAATGGATTCTCAGATATGACACCAAAAATATAAGCAACAAAAGAAAAAAATAGATAAATCAGACTTTATTATTATCTCAGTTTTATGGCTGGCAAAGCTAAGATACAGGGATGTTCAGCAATGTCACAGAGCCAGAATTCAAACCTGGGCAGTCAAACTCTAGAGTTTAAACATTATGATTAACTTGCACAGTAACTTACACGGAAAATGACTAGTGTTCATAAACAAACAGACCTCTAACCTCTTGCCAGGATAGCAGGCTCATTTCATACATTTTCATTGTTTCTCCTTGGATAATCCTGGAACTTCTTCCACTTACTCCACTTGATTCCTCTTTTCCCATAACCTTTTAACTAGGCTTCCAACAGAGAAACAAGGAGGGTCAGAGGGTGGGAGGGAGGGAAACTGGAAGGGAGGAAGGGAGCGAGGGAGGGAAGGAGGGAGGAAGGAAGGAAGATAAAACAAAACTCAGCAGAGAAAAAAATAAATTCTTAAAAATATCTTCATATCGGTCCTTCTGAGTAAAAAGTGAGGAGCTACCAATACAAATGAGAACCTCGTCATATGTAGATAGTGGTAAAGGATTCAGGACATACAGACATGACCTTAAAAATGAAAATTAAAACATGCTCATTCAAAATAACTAAAAGTGGCATGCAGAAAAGAAAAGAGTCTATGGATTAGAAGGCAAAGAAACATCTCACTGCAAGTACTCATCACATGTATTAGAAAAACAAAGGTAATCATGCCGCTCATTTACATATAATTCATTATTATGTGGTACAGCAATGAAAGCTAAAGGCAGCTCTGACCTAAAGAGGTATCTTTACCTATAAAACAGAGTAACACTATTTAAATTGCAAGGTTGTTTTACATATTAAATGAAAATGTGCACATAGAAACACTTTGTAACTTGTGAACTCACTATGTTACTAAATGTTAGACTAGGCTATTTCTGAATATATTCTGCACTTTACATAAGCATTAACAGAACTGTGAATTATTAATTTTGGACAAATAAACTTAAGGAATTAATGCACTTTGATGTTCTTTAAAGAAAACTTCTATCTAATAGTAATAATATAATCCTTATTTTTCTTGGGGAAAATAAACATTTAGAAAGTTCTAATGTGGCTTTTAAAACTGGTCACTCTCCGTAGGGACTTAAGAAAAAAATTCCCTCTTGACGTATATCTTTGCTCAACTTTGAACATATGATTATTGTGCACAGTAAATTATAAATCAGTTAGCTTCCCACATAAATTATGAATGAGCTACTTCAAAGAATAAACAGATATTTTCTGTGCTAACAGGAAAGAAAAATTAACTTAATAATTTTCTTTTGGGTATATGATACTTTTGATAGGTAGAAAGAATTAAATTTCCAGAACAAATTTTCTTCTAGAAATTCTTTATCTTAAAAATTATCAATAATCTAGTTGATTTTAAAGTTACCAAAAGTTTGTTTCTGAATTCTAAGTGGTGATACCAATTCAACAGTCTCAAGTATTCTAAACCGATAACACTGAGAACTACCATTTTTTATCCTTACCTACCAACCCACAGACTGATTTACCCTGCTGCTCAGTCAGACTAGCTTTAATGATGCATACATCCAAAACCCCATTGCCACAGAGTCGATTTCAACTCATAGTGACCCTATATGACAGAGTAGAATTGCTCCATAGGGTTTCCAAGACTGTAAATCTTTATGGAAACAGACTGCCATATCTTTCTCTTGTGGAGCAACTTGTGGGTTTGAACTGTCAACCATTCGGTTAGCAGCCAGGCACTTAACCACTGTGCCACCAGGGTGCCTCTTCAAGGACGTATACCAAAAAATCAAACCAAACCCACTGATGTTGAGTCAATTCTGACTCACAGCAACCCTACCGAGACCAAAATCAAAATGCAAATGCCTACAGGAGGCAAACAACTGGCAACCAGTTGCCATTGAGTCAATTCTAATTCATGGCAACTCCATATGTTTCAGAATGAAACTGCACTCCATAGGGTTTTCAACAGCAAATTTTTTTAAAGTAGATCACCAGGCCTGCATTCCTCTTAAATACCTGCAATCTGCCTTCTCATGACTTTATCCCCATCACTTTTTTATCCAGAATATCCAAGCCTAAAGAATAAGGAAAAGGTTAAGATATGCAGAATAAAGAAGCTAGAGGAAATACGATAGCTCAGGCATCTTGCTTCTAGCTTTAAAAGGCTGGAAGTCAGTCACTCTTGCAGCCGTAGTGGAATCAGAAAACAAAATCATAAGGCTGCTTCAGCAAGGAGCATGGAGTACAGCCAAGAGTGTGAATAAGCTTCGGAGCCAGTTAGATGGGACCTGGATACCCAACTCTGTTACTTGCTCCTTACCTCTACCTCCTCATCTGTTAAAAGCAAACAGTATCAATTTCAGAAGGTTGTTTCGAGAAGTAAATAAGATACCATATATAATATATCTAGGCCAGGTAGGTATCTGGTATATGGTCAGTACTTAATGCATGCAGTTCATTATAATTCTTACAACTCCATACTTCTTTGGAAAGAATGCCTTTGAGAGAGAGAAAATTCTGTCTCGGGGTCTATTTACATCAAAGTTTTTATGCATGATCTCTCTGGTGTTTCCCTCCCCTATACAGATAAAAAATACACTGTAATTCGACATTATTCCATTATTCTTAGGATCAATGATTTGCAAGTGGCTTCTAACTCTTGTCCTCAGGCTCCTAGCAATACCCACGAAAGACATAAAAGCATAATTAAAGATGCCTGAAATCTTTTCTGGAATGAGGTCCTAACTCTTTTCTAAGGTTTTCACCAGTGACTCACCATCCAATTTGTATTTTTTATAAAACAGAATGTAAATCATGATAGCTAAAAGCCATTTCTAAAATACAAACCACCATATAAATGTAAAAATGCTACACTGGCTAGCTCATGCGTTGTAGTGCTTTAGGCCCAAACTCCATAACATATCTTATTTGGCTCTTCCTGGGACAACCACCACATTCTCTGCAGCCTTGCCTCTCACCATTCCTTCCTCCTGCTAAACTCTCCAAATACACTATACTCTCTACTGTACGTGCTGTTCCCTCTGCCAGGAATACACTTTTCCCTCTCTCCACCTGCCCCCCAGTCTCTGCTCTAATTAATCCTAAACATTAGGATTTATTTTAATAAAAATATTTAATCCTTCAGGCTCAGTTTAGATGTCACTTCCTTCCAGAAGCCCTCCTGGCCCTCTCCTCACCTCCACTCCAATCTATTTGGGGTTAGGTGTCCTTCTTAAGTATTTCCATAACACCCTGTACTTCCCACATCTGAGAAAGAAGCCAGTACTATGAAATCCAACAAGAAAAAGCCAACATACATACGAGAATAACGTACATACTACATCTGATATCCCTATGGAATTAAAGACTCGAGTAAAATCTCTGAAACAGTAATAACTTGGACAACATGTATCCTCTCATTTTCTGAGTCTTACTCCCATGACCTCTTAATTTCAAAAACTGCTAAAGGATATCAAATACATATAAAACGTGTTTAAACCTTCCCATTCCAATTTCACATAATTTAGATTTTTTAATTACCAAAATGATTCTTAACCTGATCAAACTTATTTTATGAAGCATTTTTAAGTTAAAAAAATCCAAGAGACTCTTTTTTCCATTTTCTTCAGTATTTCAAAAATTCAATTTTTTCAAACTCTTCTGATCACAACCCACAGTAAGAAATACATCCTGTATTACACTTATATGTACGTATGTGTGCAGATGCATGTGTATACATATACACACATATACACCTGAAAAGTTTCACCATATACAGTATATTTTGCTATTTTCTTTTGATGCTAGTTAAGACCCATTAAATTGATTTCTTGACCCACTGTGGTTCATCACCTATATTTTGAAAAAAATTGCCCTAAATCATTAGACTTTTAATCTGAGAGCTCCCTAATCAAATGGATGTGCCATTTTCTACTAGATCATGAGCTCCTGGAGAGTTGGGGCCATCTCTTATTCACCTTCATATGTCATATTTATCTGCATATCATAGTACTTGTAAGTAAATCCGCTGCTGTCAAGTCAATTCCAACTCACAGTGACCCTAGAAGACAGGGAAGAACTGCCCCCATAGGGTTTCCAAGGCTGTAAATCTTTACAGAAGCAGACTGCCACGTTTCTCCTGTGGAGTGGCTGGGAGTTCAAACCACCAACATTCTGGTTAGCAGCTGAGCACTTTAACCACTATGTCACCAGGGCTTGCTCCATTATATCTGTAAGTAGGTTCTCCAAAAATATTTGTAGAACGAAGGGATTTTGTCAATTCATTCAATGAATATTTTGCACACCAACCATGTTCCATGATTCTAACCTTTTTATTTCCTCTCAAATAGTTGCTAATAACACATATTCTGAGATCAACCAAAATTCTGTTTTTATCTGAAAAAAAAAAAAATTTAATTTGTAATGTTTAGAAATGGAGGATAGTAAGGGAGCCAAGAGGTAAATGGGATATAACCAGGTTTTGCAACAAGACACACAGAAAGGAAAGAATTTATAGAATCTATACCTTATAATAATAAATTACAAATTTAGCTTTTTTAAAGAACATTCCATTCATGCTTAAGAAATGTTGTTGTGTTTCCAATGAGTAAGATTCTCCCTAGAAGTTAAATTGAGTGTGTATTTCCTGAATAAAACCAATTTCTAGAATTCCTTAGGCTGTGACAATTACAGTAATATAATAAATGAAAACTGTTTAAGTAAATGGCCAAATAATTGTGACTTACTGATCACACACATTTAAGAATGCACTTTAAAAATTATTATGATCAGAAATGTATAAAAGGTCACCCAGGGATCTACTGAAACTTTAACAGCCTGATGAAATAAAACATAGAGAGTTATCAATTATTTTACATTTTATTGATAACACCTAAATATTTTTCATATTTCTAAAACTGTATTTTACTTAATTAAAGTAAATAAAATACATGGCACAATAAAAGAGGAAAGAGCTTTTAAAAGGTAGTATATTTCACTAGAAATAAGTGCAGAAATGTTGGGATGAATTATAACCCTAAAGTATTAACTGAATGTAAGTACAAACAAGCTAAAATCCAACACATCATATTTATTTTTAAAAGAGAAAATCTATGAATCTTTGCTGAGCATTGTTGGTGTTGTCAGCTGCTATCGAGTCATCCCTGACTCATGGCAACCCCTTGCACAATCTAACTGAATGCTGCCAGGTTCTGCACTATCCCTATGATCGGTTGCTGGTAGGACCATTTCACCAGCTGATTTTCAAAAGTATATCTTTTCTCCTATTCTGCCTTAGTCTGGAAGCTCCGTTGAAACCTGTTCAGTATCACAGCAACATGTAAGCCTCCACTGACAGACAGGTGGTAGCTGTGAGTGAGGTGCACTGGCCAGGAATTGAAACTGGGTCTCTCGCATGGAAGGCGGGAATTCCACCAATGAAAAACTAATATCCCCACTTTGCTCAGCACAGAAGATTAGTTAACTAAAATTTATTTATTTATAAAATAACCAGTTCTGAATAGACTAAAACTACATGGTAAAGCTAGCATGAAAATTTAGCCTTGGATTTATATTTGAAACACTATTCTTTCGGCATCCTATTGAGACCGCTCCATAAAAATTTCAAATGTTATTCTCTAATCCCTTTAAATAACTTGTTTAAATGAGAGAATGAAACACATCTTACCAAAACCTTCAGAACACAGCAAATGTACTGCTTAAAAGTCCATTTATAGCAAAAAATGCACACATCAAAATAGAAGGGCCAAAATCAAAACATTAACCCTACAACTTAAACAAACAGAAAGAGAAAAGCAAAAGAAGCCCTCAGGCACCAGAAGAAATGAAATAATAAAGATTAGAGCAGAAATAAATGAAATAGAAAAACAGTTGAAAGAATCAAAAAAACCAAAAGCTTGTTCTCTGAAAAAATCAGCAAACCATTGGCCAATCTGACAAAAGAAAAACAGGAAAGGAAGCAAATAATCCAAATAAGAAATGAGATGGGTGATACCACAACAGACCTGTGATGGTTGGGATTGTATATCAACTTGGTTGGGCCATGACTCTCATTGTTTTGGCTGCTGTGGGATGTTGTGGTCACTTCCCTGTTGAGATCTGATGTGTGATCACCACCATGATGGGATGTGCTATGAGTGGCCAATCGGCTGAAGGGGAGTTTTCTCGGGCATGTGGCCTTCATGGAGTGTGGGCAGACGTTCTGGCAGGGCTCGGGGGCTTTTGCTTGTTCTGGATCCGTCAGCTGGCTCCGGTTCATCTGACCTCCAGTTCTTGGGACTTGAGCTAGCAGCTTACCTGTAGTCTTGCCTGCCTATGTTGGGATTCATCGATCTTCACAGCCTGGGAGCAACACCCCTGCTTGCCAATCTGCCAATCTTGGGTTCACCAGTCCCTGCGGCTATGTGAATCAGGAGAAGCCTCTATCCTGACCCACAGACATAGGACTTTACGGCCTCTACAACTGTGTGAGCCATTTTCTTGATATAAATCTTTCTCTCTATGCATACTTATACACTTCACCAGTTTTGCTTCTCTAGACAACCCGGCCTAAAAAAAGACCCATCTGAAATAAAAAAGATCATAACAGAATACTATGAAACACTGTACCCTAACAAACTTGAAAACCTAGAAGAAATGGACAAATTTCTAGAAACATACTACCTACCTAAACTAACACAAACTGAGGTAGAAAAAGTAAACAGATCCATAACAAAAGAAGAGAGTGAAAAAGTAATAAAAAAAAAACTCCCAACAAAAAAAAAGCCCCGGCCTGGATGGCCTCACTGGAGAACTCTGCCAAACTTTCAGAGAAGAGCTAACACCAGTACTATTCAAGCAATTTCAGAGCACAGAAAAGGAAGGAATACTCCCAACCTCATTCTATGAAGCCAGCATGACCCTGAACCCAAAGCCAGGCAAACACACCACAAAAAAAACAGAACTATAGACCAATTTCCCTCATGAATGAAGACACAAAAGTTCTCAACAAAATTCTAGCCAATACAATTCAATAGCATCTCAAAAGAAAATAATACATCATGACCAAAAAAGCTGGATTCATACCAGGTACACAGGGAAGGTTCAATATTAGAAAATCCATCAGTGTAATCCACCACATAAATAAAACAAAAGAATCACACGATCTTATCAACTGACACAGAAAAGGCATCTGACAAAGTGCAACACACATTCATGATAAACAGTCTCAGCAAAATAGGAACAGAAGGGAAATTCCTCGACATAATAAAAGGCATTTACACAAAGATATCAGCCAACGTCATTCTAAACACAGAGAGACTGAAAGCATTCCCCTTCAGAATGGGAACCAGAAAAGGATGCCCTTTACCACCACTCTTACTCAACATTGTGCTGGAAGTCCTAGCTAGAGCAATAAGGCAAGAAAAAGAAATAAAGGGCATCCAAATTGGTAAGGAAGAGGTAAAATTATCCCTATTCGCAGATGGTATGATCCTACAAACAGAAAACCCCAAAGAATCCACAAGAAAGCTACTGGAACTAATAGAAGATTTCAGCAAACTAGCAGGATACAAGATAAACATACAAGAATCAGTTGGATTCCTTTATACCAACAAAGAAAGCTTAAAAAAGGAAAATACCAAATCCGTACCATTTACAATAGCACCCAAGAAGATAAAGTACTTAGGAATAAATCTAATCAGGGATGTAAAAGACCCATACAAAGAGAACTACGAAACAGTACTGCAAAAAACCAAAAGAGACCTACGTAAGTGGAAAAACATACCATGCCCATGGATAGGAAGACTCAACATTGTAAAAATATCTAGTCTACCCAAAGCAATCTACAGATACAATGCAATCCTGATTCAAATTCCAATGGCATTCTTTAAGAAGATAGAGAAACAAATCACCAACTTTATAAGGAAAGGGAAGAGGCCCTGGATAAGTAAAGCATTACTGAAGAAGAACAAAGTGAGAGGCCTCACACTACCTGATTTTAGAACCTATTATACTGCCACAGTAGTCAAAACAGCCTGGTACTGGTACAATAACAGACACATAGACCAATGGAACAGAATTGAGAACCCAGACATGAATCTATCCATCTATGAGCAGCTGGTATTTGACAAACGGTCAAAGTCCGTTAAATGGGGAAAAGACTGTCTCTTTAATAAATGGTGCTGGCACAACTGGAGGTCCATTTGCAAAAAAATGAAACAGGACCCATACCTCACACCATATAAAAAACTAACTCAAAATGGATCAAAGACCTAAATATAAAATCTAAAATGATAAAGATCGCGGAAAAAAAAAATAGAGACAACGCTAGGGGCCCTAATACATGGCATAAATAGGATACAAACCATAACTAACAGTGCAAAAACACTAGACAAGAAACTAGATAACTCAGAGCTTCTAAAAATTAAATACTTATGCTTATCAAAAGACTTCACCAAAAAAATAAAGAGAGATCCTACAGGCTGGGAAAAAATTTTGGGCTACGACATATCCGACAAGGATCTAATCTCTGAAATACACAAGATACTACAATACCTCAACAACAAAAAGACAAATAATCACATTAAAAAATGGGCATAGGATACAAATAGATACTTCACCCAAGAAGGCATTCAGGTGGCTAACAGACACATAAGGAGATGCTCGTGATCATTCACCGTTACAGAAACACAAATCAAAACTACATTCAAGTACCATCTCACCCCAACAATACTAACACTGTTCCAAAAAACATGAAACAACAAATGTTGGAGACGTTGTGGGGAGACTGGAACTCTTATGCACTGCTGGCGGGAATGTAAAATGGCACAACCACTTTGGAAAATGATATGGTGTGTCCTTAAAAAGCTTAAATAGAAATACCATATGATCCAGCAATCCCACTCCTAGAAATATACCCTAGAGAAGTATGAGCTGTCACACGAATAGACGTATGTACACCCATTTTCATTGAAGCACTATTCACAACAGCAAAATGATGGAAACAACCTAAATGCCTATCAACATATGAATGGATAAATAAATTATGGTACAGACACACAATGGAATACTATGCAATGATAAAGAACAGAGACAAATCCACAAAACATCTTACAAAACGGATAGATGAATCTGGAGGGCATTATGCTGAGTGAAATTAGTCAATTACAAAAGGACAAATATTGCATGAGACCATTATTATATGAACTCAAAAAAAGGTTTAAACACAGAAAAAAGCATTCTTTGATGGTTATGAGTGTGGGAAGAGAGGGAGAGGAGGAATCACCAACTAGATAGTAGACAAGGATCAACTTCAGTGAAGGGAAGGACAACACACAATTTAGGGGAAGTCAGCACAACTGGACGAAAGCAAAAGCACAGAAGTTTCCCAGACACATCCAAACACTTTGAGGGACTGAGTGGCTGGGGCTGAGGTCCAGGGACCATAGTCTCAGGGGACATCTAAGTCAATTGGTATAACACAGTTCATAAAGAAAATGTTCTACATCCCACCTTGGTGAGTAGGATCTAGGATCTTGCAAGCAGCCTTAGGATACATCTATTGGTCCCATTCCTTCTGGAGCAAAGGAGAATGAAGAAAACCAAATAGACAAGGAAAATATTAGCCCAAAGGACTAAAGGACCACATGACAGAAACTACACAAGTCTGAAACCAGAACTAGATGGTGCCTGGCTACCACCAATGACCGCTCTGACAAGGATCACAATAGAGGGTCCCAGACAGAGCAGGAGAAAAACATAGAACAGAATCCAAACTCACAAAAAAAGGCCAGACTTACTGGTCTGACAGAGACTGGAGGAACCCCCAAAACTATGGCCTCTGGACACTCTGCAAACAAGAACTGAAGCCATTCCCAAAGCCCACCTTTCATACAAAGATTAGACAGGCTAATAAAACAAAAAATAACACACGTGAGGAACGTGCTTCTTAGTTCAATCAAATGTACAAGACCAAAGGTCCAAAAGCAAGATGAGAAGACAGGAAGGGGCAGAAACGAGACGAATGGACACAAGGAACTAGGGGTGGAAAGGAGAAGTGTGCTGTCACATTGTGGGGATTGCAACCAATGTCACAGAACAGTATGTATATGAATTTTTGAATGAGAAATTAACTTGAGCTGTAAACGTTCACCTAAAGCACAATAAAAATAAAATAAAAACTTGTTTAAATGAATTGTATCCACATACATCTTCTGCTCCAATACAGGGTCCCTCACTACTCACAAATTAACCATCCTCCTCAGAGGATACTATGTGTCTACTACACATAGTACACCTAGAAAATACAAAAAGGTCCTTATGCTCAAGATTTCCTCTGAGGTTTTATAATCCAGCCCTGCAAAAAGGTCAAAACGCCCAAGGTACTCTACTCAAGTGGTAAAGACATTCAACTACATTCTGTCCTTTTGTTTCCCTTCTTGTAATGCTTTTCTCCTGGCTAGGTCCTTCTCATTTTTCAAATCTCAGTACAAATACTATCTCCTCAGACTTTTCCTGGCACCATCCAAATATTTCTTAGTATCCCATTTCCTCCCTTCATTGCTTTCTTTTCCAATCTATAATTACATACTGGTTGTTTGTTCACTGGTCATTGTCTCCAGTAACAAACCGTAAACTCCCAGCAAACATGGACTCTGTCTGTATACCACTGTATGGCCAGCGATTAGCAAAGCATTCAATAAACACCTGTTACATGAATGCATAGGTTTGATGCGAAGGATACAAGTATGGGCTGGAGATACTGGAGTGTAGGTGATAACTTTCCCATGAAAATGGATAAGATCATCAGTGGGGAGTAGGGTAGGCAGAGAAGAGGATCTCTGATCAAGACCTGAAGAAGTCCAACATTTAGAGTTAGAAAAGTTAGAGGAGAAAAAGGCAGAAATTAGGAAAGAGCAGTTAGATAAACCAAAAAGAAACCAAGGAAAGAGATTGTTTCAAGAAATGAATATTCAGTTACTGAATGCTGCCAAGAGGTCTAATAAAAAGTTAACAAAAAAGAATCCTCTGTATTTCGTTTCACGGAGGTTACTGGTGACTTTAGTGAGAGCCAGTGCATTGTAGAAATTGATAACAAATTGCAGAATAATTCCGAGGTGAGGAAGTAGAGGAACTATTTATCTAACAGTTAAATTGTAAGGGCAACAGAGAGATAAGTGGTAACTAGAGAAGTTCAGTAACCAGCGAAATGATCCTGAACACCAAGGAGGTAAAGAGAGCGGTATATCCAAATAGCATAAGACTCAAATAAGCAGAGGAGGCAACCCTCCCAATCCTAAAGTATGCCAGCACTCTAAGGTAATCCAAAGAGTACTTAAACGGCTGGGCACATTGCGCGCACTCAGTAATGTTAGTTGTTGTTGCCTGTTTTAATAAACTGTCTCTTCAACAGACTTAAGTGTCCCAATGAGCGCAGGGGTTACGTCTGCTTTATTCATCGCTGCATTCCCAAGACCTAGCACAATGCCTGGCACAAAGCAGGCGCTCAATCAATATTTGCGAATGAATTCAGAATTCTGAATACAATCTTAAATAATACAATAACCGCCTTCCTTGTCTCTGTTCTCCAATCCATTCTGTTTTCTTACTGTGTGATAACGGTGAGACTTAAACAGAAAAAAAAAATGTAAATTGCGAGTATTACTGTCATAGACTCTAAGTTTCTTGAAAGCCAAACTTAACGTCCGCTCATGCCATGAAACGCTCAATGTCTTGCAGTAAGTAACGTTAAATAATCACAACCCTGGATAAACGGACCCTTACTTAAGAGCCACGCCAAGCATTTCAGAGAACTGCAATGTTAATGTTCACCAGTGGATCCCACCGCCTCGAGACCAGAGCGGCGGGAGCTGGCGACGCGGCCGCCACCCCGGCAGGGGGCGCCGCAGCCCCCTCCGAATGCCGCCGCCGGCTAAGTCCCCGCCCCCGGCCCTGCGGTCACCTGCAGCGGCTGCACTCGGGCCTCCGGTTGGCCGGCTCCACAGGTAGCTCCCAAAGCCCGTCCGCGCTAGTGCCGTCCGCCTCCGTGCGCAGGGTAGTCACCGCTGGCGCCGCGCCTCCCTCCCGCTCTTCCTCTTCATTTGGGATCTGAGACGTCAAGTCCCCAGGCAGCCGCGCGACGGGGTCCCCGGGCCTTAGGGCCTCTTTCTGCGACTCCATGGCAGGCTCTCAGGTCTGGCCGTCGCACTGAAGCCCCGTCGCCGCCGGGGGGCGCCACGCGCCGGAGAAACCGGCCCGTTCCGCACAGCGCTACGCACGCACGCCACGTACGGGTGGGCGGAGTCCAAAGCCCGAGCTCGAAGTCCCGCCCCGCTGTGGGATGGGAAGGAGCCCATTGGTCAGTGCCTAATAGGCCCTTTCACCTAAACCCTGGAAGTAAAGCTTGTTTTGTGCTGGGCTGCATGTGACTGTATGTAGCGTCACTGGGACAGGTAAGGAAATCTCCTTGAAAGCACTCCAGGTAACAAATGTGAATATGACTCCCTAAATTTCACCTCTTAAACAGTGAAAATAAGATGGAATACTGAATTTTCTGCCTTAGGATAGCAGTTTAAGGTACGGTTAGGTTCCCAACAGAGGTCCCATAGTGAATTCCTGAGTAGCCGCTAAAGGAACTGATGTACTTGACAGTTACGGGCCAACAACAGAGAAGCTGTACTGACTAAAAACGGGATTCACCCTCCTTTTCTGAGTTGTTACTCCTCCATTAATAAAAACTCACTGCCCCCTAACGTTTTCTTATCTAATCTTTTATTTTTATTTTTTTTATTGTACTTTAGATGAAGGTTTACAGAACAAAGAGTTTCTCCAAACAGTACACATATTGTTTTGTGACATTGGTCAACAACCCCACGACATGTCAACACTCTCCCTTCTCTGCCTTTTTTTGGTGAAAATATACATAGCCAAAGATACACCATTTCAAAAATTTCTACATGCACAGTTCAGTGACATCAACTACACTCTTCCAATTGTGCTGCTATTCTCACTTTAGATGAATGCTTACAGAACAAAATAGTTTCTCATTAAACAGTTAGTACACATGTTGCCCTATGACAATGGTTAACAACTCACAACACATCAACACTATCCTTACTCAACCTTGGGTTCCCTATCACCAGCTTTCCTGTCCCCTTCTGCCTTCTGGCCCTTGTCACTGAACTACTGTATCTCATTAGTCCCATTTGGTTTTATGGGGCTGTCCACTCCCTGCTGAACAGTGTTTTATCTAATCTTTTGAGGTGCTATTGTCAATTTGATCTCATATAGATAGTTCTTAAAAGAGCATGATACTCGAGACAGACGTTGTTTACTAGTTAAGCTAAACTATTGCTTGGTTTTCAGAAGACTTCAGAGGATATTTTTGGTTTAAAGTTTAAAGATTATCTCAGGGAATAGTTTCAGGGGTTCATCCATCCTCCATGGCTCCAGAAAGTCTGGAGACCATGAGAATTTGAAATTCTGTTCTGCAGTTTTCCCTTTTTGATCAAGATTCTTCTATAGAATCTTTTATCAAAATGTTCAATAATGGTAACAGGGCACCATCCAGTTATGGTTTCATTGCAAGGAGGCATTTGTTCATGGAGGCCATTAGCCACATATTCCATTTCCTCCTCCTATTCCTGACTCTCCTTCTTCCTCTGTTGCTCCAGGTGAATAGGGACCAATTGTTGTGCCTTGGGTAGCCACTTGCAAGCTTTTAAGACCTCAGGCATCTCGCAACTAGGAGGTAGAACAGAAGCATTAAACAACGTTATTAGCCCAGTTAACTGGGATGTCTCATGAAACCATGACACTAAACCTCCAAACCAAGGAACCAAATCCCATGAGGTGTTTGGTTGTACATAAAAGCAGGCTTAGCAGCTACTTTTTTTTTTTTTTTTTTTGTCGTCATCATTAAATATGTCTAGCCCACGACTTTTGCCAATTCAGCTTTTTACAGGTGTACAGCTTATGGATAGCAATTGTATTAATTGACTGTGCACCTCTACCTTTATCCAGTGTAATTTTTCCATCACTGTAAACTGAAACTCAGTAGTCCGTAACCAACAACCCCTTTTCCCACCTCCCTCCTGCCCCTGGTAACCACTAATAAACTTTGGTCTCTATACATTTGCCTTTTGTCCTTTTATATAAGTGCGATCATACAATTTTTGTCCTTTTATGATTGGCTTATTTCACCCAGCATAATGTCTTCAAGTTCTATCCATATTGTAGCATGTATGAAGACTTCGTTTCTCCTATTGGCTAATTAGTACTCCATTGTACGTATGTACCACATTTTGTTTATCCATTCATAAGCTGATGGGCATTTAGGTTGTTTCCACCTAGCTTTTTTTTTTTTTTTTTCCCTTTATTCTTAGCCATGGTTTGATTTACATCTCTCTGATGGCTAATGACGTTGAGTGTCTTTTCATGTATTTGGTGGCCATTTGAATGTCTGCTTTGGTAAAATATCTATTCATGGCCTTTGCCCATTTTAGGATTGGGTTAGTTCTCTTTTTTTTGTTAAGTTGTCGAAGTTTTATATATATTTTGGTTATTAGGTTCTTAATGGATATATGGTTTCCAAAGATGTTCTCCCAGTCAAAGTTTACTTTCTTGGTAAAGTCTTTTGATGAACAAAAGTTTTTAATTTTTATGAGGTCCCATTTATCTATTTTATATTTTTCTATTTGTGCTTTTCTTATTATATTTGATAATCCATTGTTAAAAGCCAGGCCCAGCAACATTGTCCCTGCATTCAAATGAAGTTTTTAAATTGTCTAAAGTCTCTAGGATCAGGAGGTAATAGGAGGACTAGGCTTTAGGTACAAATAGAGTTTTATGGATGAGAGAACTGAAGCCTTGGAAAGGTAACTACCTTGCTCAAGTTTTTATAGCTACTAAATAACAGCAATATTGCCCGGCAGCTCAGTGTTTTGGAAAGCCAAAATGAAGTCCATGTTTAAGGGAAGGCCAAAATGCTACTTATCCAAAATGGACGGTGATTTCTTTTCATTTATTAATGATTAATGTTACTTCTACCATTGTACAACATTTAAACAAAGAATTATTCAAACTTATTTTTATTCAATCATCTGAGTTAACTTTCGCAGTCATAATTATCTTGATTCAAGAGCTGTGAAAGACTAAATATAAAAGATTTACCAGATAACAGTACTAAAGCAATAGAGTATTTCTTAAAATGGCTTAATTCACTATTAGATTTTCAGTCATCTTAAAATCAAGCTTGTGAGTACAGGACTGTTGTTTTCAACTATCCTGCACTCTTTTCCCCTGAAATCAGTACCTCTCTTTTCTTTTGGAATATCCTAAAGGAGGGATAGAAAAAGACTGAAACACCCACCTGGTGATGGATGTAGGGTATGAGAAAGAGCTGGCAGCTTATGCCATTTAAAATCAAGGGACAAACAACCCAGAAACTGTAGGAAGGCGACTGAATCCAAAAATAAATCTTGGCTGCAAATTTAGGATGGATCACGAACTCTTTAATGGTGAAAACTAAATTCTTGAGTGACTGCCTTTATTGATGGCAACTAACAACAACCTTTAAGTCGAAGGGAGCTAGTCAGCTCTAGTTTCCACAGGGGAAATGTGCTGAGTCCCAACTGTGTGGCACGAGAGAGGAGATGAGTCATGAAAAGCCTGCTTATCCTTGGCTTCTCTCTTACACCACACATTAGATCATTGACTTTACCCTTCAAGTATACTCAAAGTCCAACCCTTCTCATCTCTCCTACACTTCTACCTTGATTCAAGCCCCCATCATCCCATGCCTGAATTAGTGCCATAGTCACATAATTTGTCTCTTAGTGCTCCGTCCTTGCTTCTCTGTAGTCCATTCTCCCGGAAACTTGACCACAATCAAAGAAAACACCCATGTCAGGAGGTACACAGCCACAGCTGGGAGAAAGGAGAGTCATATTTTCCCCTCTGGAAAGCAGCTGTCTTAGTTTTCTAGGGCTGCCATAACAGAAATTTATTGTCTCACACTAGCCTCCACAGTTTTGGAGGCTAGAAGTTCAAATCAGGGCATGGGCTCTAGGGGAGGGTCTTTCCTTGCTGGTAGCTCCAGGCGTTCCTTGGAATTTGTTGATGTTTAGATGGTTCCTTGCCTGGTCTTTCCTCTTGTGTGTGTATCTGTTTTCCCTTTTTATTAAACACCGCTCAGAAAGGATTAGATTTAGGACCCACCCTACTCCAGTATGCCCTCATTAACATAACAAAAGAAAATGCCTGTTTCCAAACAAGATCATATTCACAGGTATAGGGTTTAGAACTTCAACATAACTTTTTTGGGGACACAATTCAATCCATAACAGGGGCCAAACTCCTGCCAACCACACTTGCACACTTAAATGTATAGTTGCAAATTCACAGAAACTGCTTATGAAAAAATACTAGAAATATATACACCAAAGTTGTTATCAATATTTATATGTAAGTGTTGAGATTACAGACGGTGATATCTGTGTGTTTTTTCCCTGCATCTTACAAATATCCTATACAATGAACATGTATCTTGTAATTTGAAAAAAGTAAATAGTATTATTAAAAAGAAGAATATGGAACATTAGCTAGACATAAAAATCTAATGATAGTCTGACGGATGCGAAGTAATGTAATGGGAAGATGGTTTCTATGGATTCCATTCTTTGATTTCTTTGAATTACCTTTCCTTAAGAATGTATTTCTGATCTTTTTTTATGTGAATTAGTAATAAGCCCAATGATGATTATATTTAAATACAAATTCCCTGAGTACATTTGTCATGATCGTGTAGCATAAATTGTTCTTAAATGACCCAGGTGATGCTGGAAGGGTGGATTTCTCTCTCTCAGCCCCCAGATCTCTGGGCACTGCTGCTCTGCTCTAACTCCAGAGAAGGGGTTGAGATGCTTTTCCTCAGAGCAGGACCCTTCTTCACAGCCTCATGCCTTTCAATCTGCTTCTCTCCCAGATCACCTTTCTTCATTAGTTATGCCATTGGTGTAATGCTTTCTCTAACTTTCTTTCTTTAGCTTTCCTAACACCAGCTCTATATAAAAAGTCTTTGTTTTTCTGCCTGGTTTTCCACAGCGATCTACTCTAATTTTTACATTCCCTGACTGTGTAATTTTGCTTTCATGTTTTCTTTAAATTCTAGGTTTAATTAACTTAGAGTTTTATTATCACTTCTTTTCACATATACTTTTGATCCTCTAGCCATGGGATTATTTTTTAAAGCATCTTGTTTGCTTGGACTTGTTTGTTTCACCAATTACTTTTATGACAGGAAGCACTCATTTTTACATTTTTAATTAAATATCACTACTAGGAGTTAATTAAAAATTGAAATGTCCCAGTCAGATGATTGACAATTTTTTTTTTTAATATAGCTATTTAAAGGAAACAAAAAGTAACTCTATTGCTAGAATCATCAGTTTTTAGGAGAGGAAGAACCTTAAAGATTTTCTAACATAGTATTTTCCAGGCTGGCTTATGTTAGATTCACCTAAAGAGGTCCACCCCAGGACAATTAAATCAGAGTCTCTGGAGGTGGGGTACAGGCATCAGTATTATTTAAAACTTTCCAGGAATTCTAGTGTGCAGCTTAGGTTAAAAACCACTGATCTAATCTGGAATCCAGGCCCCTGGAGGCACAGTTTGCTCTGGACTAGTAACCTAAAGGTTGGCAGTTTGAACCCACCCAGCTGGCTGCCATTCATTGCCATAATCACTCTCCTTTGCCTTCTTTTTCTTCCCTCTTTTTGTAGTCCTAAATTCTAAAAGGTATTGAGATGAGATAATATGTAAATATAAAATTGAATAGGAAAAATAAGAGGCAGAATGATTAAAACTAGAATGTCTAATAGCTACAAATAACTTCACAGATATAGTTTAAAAGTATAGCTTAATAGTTTAATTTGTCTTAGGGGAAAAAAAAATCACATTTACTGAAAACTTCCTCTTCACCAGGCCTTATACTAAGCACTTTAAAGAGCCCTGGTGGCACAATGGCTGCTAACCAAAAAGACGCTGTGGGAGAAAAGACCTGGCAATCTGCTTTTGTAAAGATTACAGCCAAGAAAACCCTATCGGGCAGTTCTACTATGTCACATGGGGGTCACTATGAGTCAGAAATCGACTTGAGGGTACCCAGCAACAACAAAAACAATATGCTAACATTTTTCATGCCCTATCTTAGCAACAACCCTATGAGAGAAACGTTATGATTATCTCACTTTACAAAAAAGAAGCTAAGCCATAAAGAGATTAAGTAATTACCCAAAACCATACAGTTAGTAACTGTTTGAGAATTTACAAACTTGAAATGATGCCAATGATGTCCAGTTCCAAGATACCTGTCTCCTTATACAAAGCACTGAATAGACATAGTTTTAGAAAGCAAGGTTTTAGAGTACAAAGAAAACCAACTTAGAAGGTGCTGGGCTGCTTTCAAATCCCATACTTTATATTAGCTCAATCTATACAAATCAAATAATGGAAAACATCCAGAGAATGGGTTATTTCCATGATCAAAATTGTCCTAGAAAACAGGGAAATATGAGACTCTATTCAGCTAATTTCATAGCAAAATCCTGATGCCAAAAAGTTGACGAAGATAATTTCAAAAATGAAATTATTTACATTTGAATAAAATATTAGCAAAATGCCTTTGTTGTTGTTGTTGTTGTTGTTGTTAGGTGTCGTCGAGTCGATTCCAAATCATAGCCACCCTATGTGTACAGTGGAACGAAACACTGCTCAGTCCTGCAGCATCCTCACTATCCTTGCTATGCTTGAGCCCATAGTTGCAGCCACTGTGTCAGTCCATATCATTGAGGGTCTTCCTCTTTTTCACTTATCCTCTACTTTACCAAACATGATGTCCTTCTCCAGGGACTGATCCCTCCTGATAACATGTCCAAAGTATGTGAGATGAAGTCTTAGCATCCTTGCTTCTGATGAACATTCTGTCTGTACTTCTTCCAAGACAGATTTGTTCATTCTTCTGACAGTCCATGTGTTTGTCAGTTTGTCATACTGTGATGGCTTTCGTGTTGCTGTGATACTGAAAGATTTGTCACTGGTGTTCAGATACCAGCAGGGTCACCCTTGGTGGACAGGTTTCAGCAGAGCTTCCCAACTAAGACAGACTAGGAAGAACGACCTGGCAGTCTACTTCTGAAAAAATTGGCCAGTGAAACTGCCATCAGTAGTAATTAATGGAATCATCAGCTATGAGCAAATAGAGTTTATCAGGGAAATGGGAGCATGGGTTCATTTTAGGAAATCCATACATAAAACGTATAATAGGTCAAATAAGATAAATCATATGATGATCTTAATAGATGATCCTTTAAAAATGCATTAGAGAAAATAAACAGCCATTGCTGTTTTAAGTAGAACCAAACCCAAAACCCATGCCATCGAGTCAATTCAGACTCATAGCAACCTTATAGAACAGAGTAGAACTGCCCCATAGGGTTTCCGAGGCTGTAAATCTTTCCGGGAAGCTGACTTCCACATCTTTCTCCCATGGAGCAGTTGATGGGTTCAAACTTCTGACCTTTCGGTTAGCAGCCAAGGGAGCACTTAACCACTGCACCACCAGGGCTCCAGTTCTTTAAAAAAAAAAAAAAAAGAAAGAAAAGATCTTACAGAATTGGAGATACCAAAATCACCCAGTTGCCGTGGAGTTGATTCCACTTTATAGTGACCCTATAGGATAGAGTAGAACTGCCCTATAGGGTTTCCTAGGCTGTAATCTTTACAGAAGCAGACTGCCACATCATTCTCTCACAGAGCCACTGGTGGGTTTGAACCACCAATGTTTCAGCTAACCAAGCTCTAACCACTGCATACCAGGGCTCTTTCAAATAGAGATAGAACGATACAATTAGTATCTACCCATATAAATAAAACTAAAGCCGGATTCCAACAATCGCTATTATTATTTAATACTATTCCTGAATTTTCTGGCAAATGCAATTAAGTATTAAAAAAAATCAAGCTCAACATTTCTGCAAGAGAACATATACATTATATATGATTGTGGATTAATTCACAGCAGACAAATTTATGTACGGTTTAGGTGAGCAAATTCAATTTCCATTAACAAACATTTTACAAGTGAACAAATAACTATTTCTTGAACATACAGATTTCACAAGCTTTGAGGTCATCCAAGCCTCCTAACCACATGTTAAATCCCTGGGAGATTAACTAAAAAACTATATAGTTGAACAATTGATTATCACTTAGATCTTCTTCCTCTAGTTGAATAAAGACTTATGATAACAAGAAAAAGAACATATATGTAAATGTAAGTAAGAGAAAATCTCCCAGCTAGTCTCCAACACAGCCATTTGTTCTTTATGCCCCCATGGTAACTGGAAAATAAATAGTCTCTGTATTCTCTTCTTTATCTTAAAAAGACAATTTAACAGTGTTTACATTCTCTAAGTATTTATGGCCACACCATTATAATTTATATTTCTGTAACCAGGGTCGATCCAGACATTAGATTCCTGATTCCTATAGGCACACGCTACAGTAAGAGATATTACTATTGAGTATGAGGAGGAAAAAAAAATTCATTTCCCTAAATAATATTGTATACATTTAAGAAACCCAAGAAAATCAGCAGGAAAACTCTAAGTATTTATAAGGTTAGTTTAAAGATTTGGTAAAGTGACCAGAAGCAACACAGGCAAAAATCAAGATCTCTTATATGCCAAATACAGTTGTAGGAAATGAATGGAGCCAGTAAAACTAAAGGCAAAAGAAACTGTATAGAAGCACTGTATTCTAGTTGATAAAGTTGTTTCCTATGAGTATACAGGTTAACAATTCTGATACTCCTATACATGTACGAGAATAAATCAAAAAGTATTTACTAGGGTTCCAGTTCATACATGAATGGATTTATTCCAAACAAAACATGTTTAAACATGCCTCTGCAATCAGTTGATGGCTGCCAACAGGTTCTCTCAGTAATACACTTAGTCTCATTAGTGTGCCTTCCAAAAAAGGATACTTTTTGTGCCATGGAAAAAAACAATTTTGAGGTCAGGGATAATATCAACTTTTTAACAAAACTCAAGTGGACATCTTCCCAAATCATTGAAGCTTTGAAACAAGTTTATTGTAACGTTTCCCCACATAAAACAACAGTTTTTAGATAGATCAAGCATTTTAAGGAAGATCAGAAAGACCTCAAAGAAGAGCCAAGGGAGGGAAGACCGCTCAGAAGGTTATGGCAAATGTTTTTTGGGATTCCAAGTAATCTTGGTAGATTTTCTAAAAGGACACAGGACAATCACAGAAGCTTATTATGAAGAAGTTTTAAGAAAATTGCAAAATACATTGGTGAGAAAAAGTTCAGGAAAATTGCACCAAGGAATTTTTTTCCATCACGACAGTGCACCTGCTCATTTTTCAAGGACAGCAAGGACTGTACTATGAGAATTTCACTGGGAAACCTTACCTCATCTACCCTACGGCCCTGATCTTGCCCCTTCAGACTTCTTTTTGTTCCCCAAACTCAAAGAACATTTAAAAGGAACACGATTTGTGTCTCTCATGGATGCCAAAACTGCCGTTTTGATGTGGTGTAAATCAAAGCACACAGAATTCTTTGGAGGAAGGGTCAGAGACAGGGAAACACTGTCTTCAGAAGTGTATAGACCTAGATGGAGGATATGTCGAGAAACAATAACTTCACATTTTGATATTTTTGTTTAATAAAGATTTCTATGATTTTGTAGCAATACCTTTTTGACTTACCCTGGTATAATGAAATTGAACAGTTAAGTAAATGGATGGTGGATGGTGGGAGCCAGGTTCCTCAGTGTTGGAATGAGAGTTTACAGATAAGCAAAGGGAAGAGGTTAGAATGATCCGTGTGGTAATGGATCAGAATTGGAGACATCTGGATGAACTCATGTTTAGCTTAATATCAATATAGATGGTTACACATAGAAATATTTATAGATATGTGTATACACAAGTTAATACACACGTATATTTCCTTGATCTGTCAGCTGAGAGGGCCTAGAAGCAATGACACCAGTAGGAACAAGCACATCTAACACCTAGATCTTGATTGCTAATACTCTTCTCCAATAAAAGAAAGCAGGGCTCCCTGGAGAAATGGTTGGTTCTAGGGCTGGGGCAGGAAATATACAAGATATGCCTAGAACATCTTGTAGTGCCAGAAAGAAAAACAAAACACTCACAATGATGAGAGTATGTCAAAGAAACACTGGAGCCAATTGAAAGAGTTCCCAATGACCCAGCTGGAAAAATTTGAAAAAAAATAAGGTAGTATTGGAGTACAACCCAATGCATAAAATAAAAATCCACGAGTCTATATTGATATAAATAAACTGTTGAATAAATAAATGAGAAAGACAAATTTCTCATGTAAAAGAATGCCAAATAATTTATGTAAATACTGTGCCCTCAAAGAGGGGGAGCATGACTCCAAAACACCAATCAATGGGTAAATCACACATTATTCAAAGTGTGATGTTGGGAAGATCGAATCTATGGATTAAAAAACAGATTAGAGCTGTAGATGACATACAAAACTAAAACAGACAAAGAGTTGAATTTAAAAATAATACCATCTTTAATACACTCAGAGAAAATATAGCTTAATATTTAGGTGATATCTGTATGGAGAAAGTCTTTATAAGCATAAAGGCAATACAGGAAAAATACAAATTTTTTATTTGATTACATGAAACTATAAAACATTTGTATGCCAAAAACCAACATAATAAAATTTTAAAACACCTAATAAAATTCCACCCACTTCCCCATCAGTAAAGAAGGACAGGTATAGTTATTTGCCTTTGTCTTGGAAGTGGTTACTGATGTGGGGGAGGAGAGATTTGTAGAGGTAATATCCTGGGATCAATAAATGCAGAGCTGATAATCAGCCAATGTGTACAGATACGGCAATATCCTTTATTAAAATGCTAGTTTATAATATCTACTGTCTGAAGCCACACCTTCCCTCCTCTTGATCCAGTAACCAAAGAAGTAATCTTAGAACAGCAGGAGGCCTCTAGGACTCTGATCCAGCCCTGCTGTTTGTATCCATTCAGACTGGTTAGTTGCATGCTATGCTGTACTGATTGTTAAATACTTTTAAATATCACCCTTGATTATGTGTAGCTATCACCCAAGAGAATTTTTTGTAACAATAGGAAGAACCATCTTTTCTTTCCCTTTGTAACAGGGTAGTGGTAGTGTCAGACCTCATCCAACTTCAGGGAGGAGAATCAGCATCAGGCTAAAGCTGATTCCTATGAGGTAGAGATCAGACATACCTCCACTCTCCAACTTTTTTACCAATTCTGACACCAGCCATCCTCTACATGGGACTCTACTTGTCTGCTGGGTTCGAGAATCCATTGCAATGGCCACACAGAACTCACAGTCTATACTCACAGTTATATGGTTTATTAGTGAAGTAACATGTTTTCAGGATTAACTTGGAAGTAACAGGAACAGGATCAATGTTAGGAAGAACACAGGCAAGGTCTGAAACTCTCCTCCAAAGTGAAGAGCACATCCCTCCCTTCTTTAGTGCGGGACAGCTCTCTCTCTCTTTTTCTGTCTTGGACAGCCATGCAGGCCTCCTCTCAACCCCCTCGGGACAGGCCTTCTCTCAGCTCCTGCCCTGCTCCGGCAAGCTTTACAGCTCTTTAACTCCGCTGACAAGTGCCCGAGACACCCTACTCCACCAGCAAGCCTCCTGCCTGAAGGTGCTCAGCTCTCTTGCTCCGTGGGTTGGCAAGCCGACTGTAGACACCTTGCTCCATGGGCTATAAAGCCCACCACGCCATCCCACACTGGTCTCTTGGTTCTGCTGCTGCCACTCCAGTGTTACAGCTCTCTCTCTCTGTCTCCTGGGTCTAGGAGGTTGTCAGCACAGGGACCCCAGGTCCGAAAGACATGCTCCACTCCAGACTCTTCTTCTTGATGATAGTTAGGTCCCCCCTCAACCTCTGTAGGATAGGTGCTTATATAGGCAAGTGGCTCAATCCTGTTGGGAAGATTTTTGCATACTATTTGCTTAATAGCTGACCAATTCCTTCTCTGGACTAAACTGGCCAATTCCCTTGCAAGAGGCTCCATCTATTTGCTTAATTGACATTTTCTGCTGGCATGGACTGGCTTCTTCCCTGGGTAGAATTAACAAGCTTCTCCAAAGGTTTAGGGCAACTGTTACAAGGGCAATTGTAACAAATCCTCAGGGCCCAGAGGGAAAACTTCCCAAGCTGTTTTCTTTTTCACAGAACCAAGGCAAAAAGAAACTCATTTAACCACACCCTTCCTTCTTCCTTTCTCCTGCTGCTATAGAGCTATGTTAAACAAGTTTACTTAGATAATTGCTTGAAGGGATGACATTAACTGAAAATGCTAAATAACTGTAAGAAGTTTGGGATAGTACCCAATAAAATAATTATCTGCAGTGCTAAATAAAACACTCCCATCTGGAACCCACCCTATCCCTCTCATCAGGAATTGGAAAGCTAATATCTGTGGTGTAGGTTTATGAATATTTTTCCATAAGTTAAACTATCTATGTAAGGGGATAAAAATCTCAGCCTTGGAATTCCTTGAGGAACACCCCTTTCTGACAGCTTTGAGCCCCCGAGATCATCTTGGTCTAACAAGTCATCTGTTGCAATCTCCTCATTTGAGCCAATAGCTAAAAGTAAAATTCATAAGCTCCCATTCAAGCTCTCTGTCATGGATTGAACTGAGTCCTCCAAAAATGTGTGTAACAATTTGGCTAGGCCATGATTCCCAGAATTATGTGGTTTTCCTCCATTTTGTGATTGTAATTTTATATTAAAGAGGATTAGGGTGGAACTGTAACACCACCCTTACTCAGGTCACATCCCTGATCCAATGTAAAGGGAGTTTCCCTGGGGTGTGGCCTGCACCACCTTTTATCCCTTGTAAGAGATAAAAGAAAAGGGAAGCAAGCAAGAGAATTGGGGACCTCATACCATCAAGAAAGCAGTGCCAGGAGCAGAGCGCGTACTTTGGACCAGGGTCCCTGCACAGAGAAGCTCCTAGTCTGAAGAGAAGAAGGCCGACAGAGAGAAAAAGCCTTCCCCTGGAGCTCACACCCTGAATTTGGACTTTTAGCCTACTTTAACTGTGAGAAAATAAACTTTTCTTCGTTAAAACCATCCACTTGTGGTATTTCTGTTGTAGCAGCACTAGATGGCCAAGACACTCTCCCTTTGAATTAATCCCTAAAATGTTGCTTTGCTTTAAAACATTCTGGCAGTTTCTTTTTGTTCTTCATCCTTAAACATTCTTGAGCAAAAATATTGCAAAAGTAATTAAGTAACTTTGATATTTTAAAGTTCAAATTTCGCAATTAGCCTATGTACAGAGTCAAGAATCTTGAGTAGAGAGAGGCCCAGTTTTCATTCATTTTTACTTATTCCAATGAAGCAACCTTGTCTGTGAGCTCCTATACTAGCCTGTGAGAACCTTCAGGTCAAAAACTGTGCCTTTCATCACCTTATTATTGGTGTGTGGAACCCAACTATAAATGAAGAGTCTCACAATGGTTCTAGAATTCAGACTGAGAGTGAAATATAGGAGCAAAAACCATTCTCCTGAAATATTCGACTTTTAGAACCAATAGGCTCCTCAGAGATAATCTTCTATAATCTATTCATTCTATAACTAAGGACACTGAGGCTCAAAAATTTTAAGTTCATAATGAAAAGTCTGACAGCAAGGCAGTGCTAGATAGTGCCAAGTCCCCACTTCCTTTCATGTATTTTCTTAGGTACCATATAAATAATTAGGAGAAATAAGACTATAGTAGAGTCCCTGGGTGGTGCAAATGGTTAATGTGCTTGACTGATATGAAAGGTTGGTGGTTTGAGTCCACAAAGAGGCACTTCAGAAGAAAGGCCCAGTAATGTACTTATGAAGAATCAGCCATTGAAAACCCTATAAACCATAGTTCTACTCTGACACACATAGGGTCACCATGAGTCAGAATCAACTCCAGGGCAACTGTTTAAGATTGTAATAGTGCTATCTATGGAACAATAATTATATACTAGGCAAAACATAGTGCTTATGTTTTGATTTATAGTAGACTTACAGTAGTTAAAAGTGAATATCTTTTATTGAGATAGTTGTGTTAATCTGAATAAAGCCTGTAGATTAGATAACAGTATTTTATCAATGTTAACTTCCTGGTTTTAGAAGTTGTATGTAGTTGGGAGGAGCCTAAGATGGTGACTTAGACTGGCATAAAATAACTGTCCCTACAACAAAGACTCAAGAAACCAAGTGAAACAGATCTAGATGACAGCCTTGGAACCCTGAACATCAAACAGAAGGCTGAAGACTTAGACCAACCACTGAGCGGAAATAGAGAACAAAAATAGCAGACGTGGAGATTTATGGACCCTTGGCACCCTGCCAGCCAGTCCAACACAGTTTGACCATCTTGGGGCAAAGCAGGCAATGTTCCCTGGGTGAAGAGCACAGGAAGGCAACTATACAGAATTTACAACATGAGAAAGAGATACTGTGTAAACAAATCTGGAATGAAACAAAGTGAGCAGGATGCAAGCAGGGGCTAAAAAGGGAGAGTATAGGAAGACTGGGTGAGAGCTCCAGTGATCCTGCTGACCACAGAGAAGGGAGGGAGGCCGGAACTGGGGAAGGGACTACTCACCAGTGGCAGTGCCTGACCATTTGGCCAGGAAATACCCACTGAATAGTAAAACCGTAGAGTAACAACTAGAGGCACCCCAGCCAGCCAGCCCCTATGCAGTCCTCCTCCTCCACATTTAAACATGCCAAGCCCCCATCACCTGGTGTGCCAGACAGGAGCGCTCCCCATACCCACACCCAGCAACCAGCAGAAGCATCTCCATAGCTGTTGCCTAGCAACCAGTGGGAGGATTCCTGCAGCCAGTGACCGATAGGAGCATCCCGCGTCTGCTGCCCAGCAACTGGCACCATCCCTCCATGCCCACACAGTAACCAGAAATGTACTCTGCAGTATTGCCCAGCAACCAGCAGGTGTGCCCACATCTTCTAACCTAGCAACTAGCAGACACACCCCTGCATACCCTTCCAACGACCACCCAGCACAGCCCAGCAGGCATATCCCCTTACCAGTGACTGCCAGGTGAATCCCAGCAGACTCCAACAGCACCCCCATCCAACAGCAAGCAGGCTCTCCCAGTGCCATCACCCAACGACTGCCCAGCTGCAGTGACACCCATCCTGTACCCAGCCAGTTCTCACAGGTTGACTACACACACACTGAGACCTCCTGATCTCCCCTCACCTACGGAGACACAATTCGTGCCTGCACAAAGGGCCTACCCCATCCATGTTGGTAGCATTGCCACCCTGTGACTATGAAGAAGACCTTTCCTGTTCTCCAGTGGGTATACTAACTGGTAGCACCAATGCAGAAGGACCACACTATCCTACAAGAGCTGTGAGGGGACCCTGACCACCCAACACTTGGCACGTCACATTAGGGAGGGGACCTGCTCTCATACTTCCACTCAGTCTTGGAAGGGAAGACATACGTGCTTAACAACAGAGGACCCCCATGTATGTGTGACCCACCATATCAACTAGTGAGGGAAAATCACCCCCAGCCAACTGACACCACCAAGTCATACATTGACCAGTATCACAAAACACCAACAATTGTAACAATGCAAAGGAAGAAAGTCATTCTAAAGGAAAAGAGAAGAAGCAAAGCTCCTGATATATCAAAACAAAACAAAAATTAGGGCAAAACAAACACACAAGCAATATAGAAATATATAAATAAATAACACCTTAATGCCCCAGAGACTGTAGTCAATAAAAACTCATACAAAGAAACAGAGTAAGATGGCTTAAGCAAACAAGCAAAATAGAGGAACCGAAAACCTTTCTGAGGAAGATCTGATAATGGGACTACATGACAAGGAATTCAAAAGACTAATACTTAATATTTAGGATTCTCAACAAGATCAAGGAAAAAACTAGAAGAATTCAGGAAAACAATACAAGTACAAAATGACAAACTCAATAGAGAAATAGAAAACAAAAAACAACAACTACAAATTCAGAAGACTACAATAAAATATCAGAAATAAAAAACTCAATGGAAGGATAGATATAGAATCAAATCAATGGAAGAAAGAATCAGCAAAATAGAGGACAAATCCCTTGATACTAATTTGAGGAATAATCAGAAAAATGGTTGAAAAAAAGTTAAGAAAGCCTAACAGTTATGTGGGACACCATCAAGAAGAACAATTATGAATATTTGAATTCCAGCAGGGGAATCGAGAAAGCAGAGTACAGAGAGAATTTTTGAAGTCGTACTTGTGGAAAACTTCCCAAATATCCTGAAAGATGAGAAAATTTCCATCCAAGAAGCCTAATGAACCTTATACAGGATAGATACCAAAAGATAATCACCAAGACATAATCGAGTTTTCCAGAACCAAATACAAAGAAAGAATTTTGACAGCAGCTCATGAAAAGTGAAATATCACTTACAAAGAGGCTTCAGTAAGACTATGTACAGATTTCTCATCAGAAACCATGCAGGCAAGAAGGCAATGAGAAGACATGTACAAAGCCTTGAAAGAAAAGAACTGCCAATCAAGGATCATATAGCCACCAAAATTATCTTTCAAAAATGAGGGTGAAATTAGGATATTCTCAACCAAGCAGAAATTAAGGAAATGGGTAACCACAAGACCAGCCCTACAAGAAATATTAGAAGGAATCCTTCAGATAGAAAATCAACGACATCAGATAACAACCTGAGATAAAGACACATGACAGCATCACCCAGATACCAAACCAGGTAAACACTTCACAAAAGTAAAATCAAGCTACAAAATTGATTAAAGGGAACCAGACATATAAAGAAGTAAACAATGACAAATTCAAAACTAAAGGGGAAATGAATGGTGTAGTTACAGAACTTCCATATGGAGAGGAAGTCAAGGCGATTTCAAGAGATAAGAGACTGCATTAATATAGGATGATAAATGTAAACTTCAGGGTAAACACAAAGAAAATAAATCTGCTCATAATAATAAAGAAGAGGACTATCAAAAGACAGTAAACACTGAAACAGCAACAACAAATGAAAGGAAAAGAAAATCCATATACAAAAAGAACTCAACACAGGGAGCAAAGAAGAACAAAGAAAACATAACAATGAAAAAATATATATAACAAAATGACAATGGTAAATTCTTACCTATCAATAATCACACTGAATGTAAGTGGATTAAATGCACCAGTCAAGAGATAGAGAGTGACAAAATGGATAAAAATGTAAGGCCCATCGATATGTTGTCTATGAGAGACACACCTGAGACACAAAGACATAAATAGGTTAAAAAATCAAAGGATGGGAAAAATATACCAAGCAAATAACAAACAAAAGACAGCAGGAGTGGGAATATTAATATCTGACAAAATAGACTTCACATCAAAAACCATTATAAGAGACAAAGGAGGATATTATATAATGATTAAAGGGTCAGTTCAGCAAGAAGATGTAACCATTATAAATATTTATACACCCAACACCAAAGCTCCAAAGGTACGCTAGAGCTCCAAAATTTATAAAGCAAACTGTTAACAGAACTGAAGACTGAAATAGACAGTTCTACAATAATAGTAGGAGATTTTAACACACCACTTCTGACAATGGGCAGAACAACTAGAAAGAAAATCAGCAAGGATACAGAAGATCTAAATAACACTGTGAACCAACTGGACCTCACAAACATATATAGAACACACCACCAAAGAGCAGCAAAATACACATTCTCCTCCAATGCACATGGAACATTCTCAAGAATAGACCATATTTTAGGCCAAAAAACAAGCCTCATTATATTTTAAAAGATCAAAATTATACAGAACATCTTCTCAGACTGTAAAGGTATGAAACTAGAAATCAATAATAGGAAGAACAAGGAAAATAAATAAAATATATGGAAACTGACACATTACAAAAAAACTATTGGGTCACAGAAGAGATCAAAAGTGAAATTAAAAAGTATCTAGAATCAAAGAAGAATGAAAACACAATATACCAAAACCTTTGGAATGCAGCAAAAGCAGTGCTCAGAGGAAAATTTACAGCAATAAATGCATATGTTAAAAAGGAAGAAAGGTCCAAAGTAAATAATTTAAACTGACAACTTAAACAAATAGAAAAGAAAGAGCAAAAGAAGACCAAAGCTATCAGCAGAAATAAATGAAATAGAAAACAGAAAAAACAATAGAAAGAATCAACAAGCCAATAGGTTGATTCTTTGAGAGGACCAATAAAATTGACAAACCAGGGGCCAATTTGATAAAGGAAAAAAAAGAGAATAACCAAAATAAGAAATGAAACTGGAGACATTACAACGGATACAATTGAGATAAAGATGATTATAGCAGATTACTATGAAAAATTGTACTAAAAAATTTTTGCAAACCTAGAAGAAATACACAAATATCTAGAAACACACTACCTACCCAAACTAACACAAATAGAGGTATAAAATACAAACAGGCCCATAACAAAAGAGGAGATTGAGGATGGCATCAAAAAACTCGCAACAAAAAAAGCCCTGGCCCAGATGGCTTCACTGGGGAATTTTACCAAACATTCAGAGGAGAACTGACCAATTCTACTCAAACTCTTCCAAAACATAGAAAAGGAGGAAATATTCCCTAACTCAATCTATGAAGTCAGCATCACCCTGTTACCAAAGCAGTAAAGACATCACAAAGAAGGAAAATTACAGATGAATGTTCCTCATGAATATAGAGGCAAAAATTCTCAACAAATTTCTAGCCAACAGAATTCAGCAGCATATAAAAAATAATACATCATGATCAAGTAGGAATCATACTAGGGATGCAAGGGTGGTTCAACATTAGAGAATCAATCACTATAATTCACCACATGAATAAAACAAAGGAAAAGAATCACATGATCATCTCAATTGATGCAGGAATACATTTGATAAAATCGAACATCCTTTCCTGATAAAAACCCTCAGCAAAATAGTAATAGAAGGGAAATTCCTCAACATAACTGAGGTCATATATGCTAAAGAAACAGCCAACATGATCCTCAATGGTGAAAGTCTGAGAACTTTCCCCTTGAGAAAGGGAATGAGACAAGGATCCCCATTATCATCTGTCTTAGTCATCTAGTGCTGCTCTAACAGAAATACCACAATTGGATGGCTTTCACAAAGAGAAATTTATTTTCTCACAGTATAGTAGGCTAGAAGTCCAAATTCAGGGCATCAGTTCCAGGGGAAGGCTTTCTCTCTCTGTCGGCTCTGGAGGAAGGTCCTCGTCATCATCAGTCTTCCCTCGGACTAGGAGCTTCTCTGCGCAGGAACCTCGGGTCCAAAGGATGCACTCTGCTCCCAGTGCTCCTTTCTTGGTGGTATGAGGTCCCCATTTCTCTGCTTGCTTCCCTCTCCTTTTATCTCTTGTAAGGTAAAAGGTGGTGCAGGCCACACCCTGGGGAAACTTGCTTTACATTGGATCAGGGATGTGTCTTGGGTAAAGGCGGTATTATAATCCCACCCTAATCCTCCTTAACATAAAATTACAATCACAGAATGGATGCCAACCACAGAATTCTGGGAATCATGGCCCAGCCAAACTGATAAACACATTTTTGGGGGGACGTAATTCAAACCATGACATCATCACTCTTAGTCAATATTGTACTAGAAGTCCTAGCCAGAGCAATAAGGCAAGAAAGGGAAATAAGGGGTATCCAAACTGGAAAAGAAGAAGTAAAACTGTCTCTATTCACAGATGACATAATCCTATACATAGAAAATCCCAAAGATTCCACAAGAAAGCTGCTGAATCTGTAAAGATTCAGCAAAGTTGCAGGATACAGATCATAAAAATCAGTTAGATTCCTTTAAACTAACAAGGAGAACTCATAAAAGGAAATCAAGAAAACAATACCATTTAAAATAGCCTCCAAAAGGAAAAAATACCTAGGAGTAAACTTAACCAGGGATGTAAAAGAATTGTACAATGAAAAGTATAAATCACTGCGGCAAGAGGCTAAAAAGACCTACATAAGTGGAAGAGCATTCCATGCTCATGAAATGGAAAACTTAACATTGTGAAAATGTCAATACTATCCAAAGCAATCTATAGATATAATGCAATCCTGATCCAAATTCCAACATTGTTCTTTACTGAAATGGAAAAACTAATCACCAACTTTATATGGAAAGGAAAGAGGCCCCTGTTATGGATTGAATTGTGTCCCCCCAAAATCTGTGTCAACTTGGCTAGGCCATGACTCCTAGTATTGTGTGGTTGTTCACCATTTTGTGGTCTCATATGATTATCCTATGTGTTGTAAATCCTAATCTCTATGAAGTTAATGAGGCAAGATTAGAAGTAGTTATGTTAATAAGGCAGGACTCAGTCTGCAGGATTAGGTGGTATTTTGAGTTAATCTCTTTTGAGATATAAAAGAGAGAGTCGAGCAGGGAGGAGAGGGACCTCATACCACCAAGAAAGAAGCACCAGGAGCAGAGTGTGTCCTTTGGAAGTGGGGTCCCTGCACTGAGAGGCTCCTAGACAAAGACCTTCCTCCGGAGCCAGCAGATAGAGAAAGCCTTCCCCTGGAGCTGGCATCCTAAATTCGGACTTCTAGCCTACTAGACTGTGAGAGAATAAGTAAATTTTGTGGTATTTTTGTTGTAGCAGCACTGGATAACTAAGACAGCCTTAGGTAATCAAAGCAATACTGAAGAAGAACAATGTAGGAGATCTCGTGCTTCCCGATTTCAAAACATGGTATACAGCCACGGTAATCAAAACCACCTGATACTGTTTCAATCACAGATACACAGACCGGTGGAATAGAATTGAGAACCCGGAAGTAAATCCATCTATCTATGGGCAGCTGATTTTTGACAAGGGGTCAAAGTCCATTCAGTGGGGAAGGAACAGGCTCTTTAACAAATGGTGCTGGCAAAACTGGATATCCATTTGCATAAAAATGAAACAGAATCCATACCTCACACCCTACACAAAAACTAACTTAAAATGGATCAAAGACCTAAATGTTAAACCTAAAACTATAAAGTTCCTGAAAGATAATACAGGGACAAAGCTATGGGACATAATTTTCTTTAGAAATTGATTATCAAACACAACTACAAGTCCACAAACAACAGAAGACAAATTAGATAACTGGAACCTCCTAAAAACTGAATACTTAAGCTCACGAAAAGACTTTATCAAAAGAGTAAAAAGAGATCCTACAGACTGGGAAAAAATCTTTGGGAATGACATATCTGATAAGGGTCTAATCTCTATATAGAAAACTTCAACAATTCAACAACAAAAAGACAATCCAGTCAAAAAATGGGCAAAGGACGTGAACAGACACTTCATCAAAGAGGACATTCGAGCAGTCAACAAACACGTGAAAAGATGCTCGCAATCATTAGCCATTAGAGAGATGCAAATCAAAACTACAATGAGATACCATCTCACCCCTGCAAAAATGGCGCTGATAAAAAAAAAAAAAACAGAAAACAAATACTGGCCAAGTTCTGGGGAGATTGGAATGCCGATCCACTGATAATGGCATTGTAAAACAATACAACACTATGGAAAACAGTATGAGGCTTCCTCAAAAATCTAGAAATGGAAATACCTTATGATCCAGCAATTCCACTCCTAGGTATATACCCTAGAGTCTGATAGCAGTGACACGAATGGACATATGCACACCTATGTTTATTGCAACATTATTCACAGTATCAAAAAGATGGAAACAATCTATGTGCCCATCAACAGATGAATGGATAAACAAATTGTCATACGTGTATACAATGGAATACTATGCAGCTATAAAGAATAATGATGATTTCTTGAAACATTATAACATGGATAAATCTGGAGGACATTATGGTGAGTGAAACAAGTCAGTCACAAAAGGACAAAAGTTGTATGATCTCACTTTTATAAAAAGAAAAGAATAGGTATACATACAGAAAACAATATTCTTTGGTGGTTACCAGGGGTGCGAGGGGGAGGGAGAGAGAATCACTTTTGTTATTTTGGTGATGGGAAAGGCAATACTGAATGCAGGTGAAGTATGCACAACTTGACCGAGGTTAATGATGATAGTAAGAAGTACACTAGAATAAGGAACGTTTTTGGTGAATGCTATAACATACAATTTTGCAACAAAAGCATATCAACCAAAATACATGTATTTGGTTATATAGATAAATAAGTATGTTATATGTTTATTGGAACGTATATGTGTGTACATACCTGTGCACATATAGGTGTATCTGTAGGCATAGCTATATACATGTCTGTGCTGCACGTATATTCAGATGTATAATAAAGCACATAGCACAGTTACAGATACTTCCTAGACACAGCCAAACACCTCATGGGTTAGGTTCACTGAGTGTGTAGACTTATGAGCATAATGTCATGGGACAGCTCAATCAGTTGGCGTAACATATTTCATAAAGTTTATGTTCTACATCCGAGTCTGGTGAGTAGCATCTGGGGTCTAAAAAGCTTGTGAGTGGTAATTTAGATGTAACTATTTGTCTCTACTTATCTGGAGCAAAAGAGAAAGAAGGAAACTAAAGACATAAAGAAGAAACTATTTTACAGGACTAATACCCCACATGAACCATGGCCTCATCTATTATGAGACAAGAAGAACTGGATGGTGCCTGGCTACCAGTATCAACTGTTCTGACCAGGGACACAATAGATGGTCCTGGATAGAATGGGAGGAAAACATAGAACAAAACTCAACTTCTTCAAAAAGGCCAGACTTACTGGACCAGTAGAGACCAGAGGAACTCCTGAGACTGTTGCCCTGGGACACCGTTTAAATTTGGAACTGAAACCACTCCCGGAGACTGCCTTTCAGTTAAATAACAGATTAGCTCATTAAATAAATAACATCGTCCATGAGTAATGAGCCCTTTAAAAAAAACAAAAAGTCAACTATATGAGACCAAATGGTCAACATTTACCATAAAGCAAAGATGAGAAGGTAAAGGGGTGGGGCAGGGAAGCTACATTAATGGAAACTGAACAACCGGAATGGAAATAATGAGAATGCTAACACATTGTGAAAAATGTAACCAATGTCATAGAATGATATGCATAGAAATTGTTAAAATGGGAACCTAATTTGCTGTATAAACTTTCACCAAAACACAATAAACTATTAATTTTAAAAAATTGTATGTGGTTGTGTAAAAAAATGTTCTTGTATCTGGGAACTACACACTAAAGTGTTTAGAACAAAGAGGCATCATGTCTGCAACTTACTCTTAAATGGTTCCCAAAAAAGTGTGTGCGTGCGCGCGCGCGCATGCGCAGGGTGGAGAGGAGACAGATGGCTAAGACTAGGGCAGTAACAAGGGAGATAGAAAAAACTGGAAAGATTAAGGATATGATCAAGAGAGTCAAAAAATGGCTAATGGTTTAGGTATGTAAGTTGAGAGAGAAATAATCATGGGAAACTCACAGGTTTTGGGCTAGAATAACTAAGTAATACTGGTGTCATCAATTGAGATAGGGAAGACTGGGATAATGAATGTGTTTAGAGGTAAACTAGTAAACCAGTAATGTAGCGTCAACTCTGATTCATGGCGATTGCATGAGTTATGTGTCTGAGTAGAGCTGTGCTCCATAGGGTTTTCAATGGCTGATTAAACTAGTAAACCAGTTATGTAGCGTCAACTCTTACTCATGGTGATTGCATGAGTTATGTGTCTGAGTAGAGCTGTGCTCCATAGGGTTTTCAATGGCTGATTTTTCAGATGTAGATTACCAGGCCTTTCTTCCATGGCACCTCTGGGTGGACTCAAACCTCCAAACTTCCAGCTAATGGCCAAACGTGTTAACCATTTACACCACCTGGTGACTCTGTGTCTGGGGATGTGGTTTTATTTTGTGCTGTCAAGTCGATTCCAACTCATAGTGACCTTATATGACAGTTCAAATCCCTCATAGGGTTTCCTAGACTGTAATCTTTACGTGAACAGACCTCCAGGTCTTTTCTCTCTCGGAGTGGCTGGTGGGTTTGAACAACTAACCCTTCAAATAGCAGCTGAGAGCTTAACCATTGTACCACCAGGGCTTCTATGTTTGGGGGTAAACCAAAAAACGAAACCTGCTGCCATTGAGTCAATTCCAACTCACAGCGACTCTATAGGACAGAGTAGAACTGCCCCAAAGGGTTTCTAAGGCTGTAAGATTTTTCTAAAGATAATTCAAAAATGGCTGCAGTAGTACATCAACAGGGAACTGGCAGATATTCAATCCAGATTCAGAAGAGGACATGGAATGAGTGATATCTTTGCTGATTTCAGGTGGATCTTGCCTGAAAGCAGAGAATACCGGAAAGATGTTTGCCTGTGTTTTATTGACTCTGCAAAGGTATTCAACTGTATGGATCATAACAAATTATGGATAACATTGCAAAGAATGGGAATTCCAGAACACTTAATTGTGCTCATGCAGAGCCTGTACATAGACCAAGAGGTAGTTGTTTGAACAGAACAAGGGAATACTGCATGGTTTAAAATCAAGAAGGGTGTGCGTCAGGGTTGTATCCTTTCACCATACTTATTCAATCAGTATGCTGAGCAAATAATCCAAGAAGCTGGACTATATGAAGGCATCGTGATTTGAGGAAGACTCATTAACATCTTGTGATTTGCAAATGACACAATCTTGTTCACTGAAGGTGAACAGGACTTGAAGCACTTACTGATGAAGATCAAAGACTACAACATAAAGAAAACAAAAATCCTCACAACTGGACCAATAAGCAACTTTATGATAAATGGAAAAAATATTGCAGTTGTCAAGGATTTCATCTTCCTTTGATCCACAATCAACATCCATGGAAGCAGCAGTCAAGAAATCAAATCACGTATTGCACTGAGCAAAAAACCTCTTTAAAGTGTTAAAAAGCAAAGGTGTCATTTTGAGTACTAAGGTGCACCTGACCCAAGCCATGGTATTTTCAATTTCGTGTACTTTGGACATGTTATCAGCAGGGACCAGTCCCTGGAGAAGGACATCATGCTTGGTAAAGTTGAGGGTCAGTGAAAAAAAGGAAGACCCTCAACAAGATGGATTGACACAGTGTCTGCAACAGTGGGCTCAAGCAAAGCAACAATTGTGAGGATGGTACAGGACTGGGCAATGTTTCATTCTGTTGTGCATGGGATCGCTATGAGTTGGAACTGAATCAACAGCACCTAACGACAACAATGTTTACAGAAACAGACTGCCACGTTTTTCTCCCACGGAGTGGCTGGTGGGTTTGAATTGCCTACCTTTTGGTTAGTGGCCAAGCACTTAATCACTGCTCAACCAGGCCTCCTTTTGTCTGGGGTAGGGGTGGTGAAATAAGATATTGAGAATTCTGTTTTGTCAATGCTACATTTAAATAAAGTACCCATGTTGAAATTATAAGGAGATGCCAAGGTTCCTGGGTGGTATAAACGGTTTGTACTCAGCTGGTATCCGAAAGTCTGGAAGTTAGAACCCACCCAGTGGCACTGCAGAAGAAAAGGCCTGGCAATCTGCTTCCGTAAAGATTACAGCCAAGAAAACCCTATGGAGCAGTTCAACTATGTAACACATGGGGTCAACATGAGTTGGAATCTACTCAATGGCACAAAACAACAACAATATAAAGTATGCAGTTGGGAATGAGTCTAGAATATCAGGGAGAGGTCAGAGATGGAAATACAGCTTTGGAATTAATGTTGGTATTATTAAATGTACCTTTTAATTTAAAAATAAAACAGAGATTCAACTTTAACCTAGAAATAGTTGAGTTTTACCTGATTTCAGAAGGCACAAAAAAAAAAAAAAGAGCTTTCACTGTGCTGTAGGTAGCTTTTACTACAGCTGGAACAGCTCCATGAGATCTTTTCAAATCCCTTTGATTATACTGTAGACTTTGAAGAGGTCTGGAACACTACACAAAGGTAAATGTTGATGCTTCTATAAACATCCTTTTTTTTTTTTTTTTTTTTGGTTTATTGTTCTTAAGGGTGGGAGGGTGTTAGTGAAAAGAAAAGGGGATGAATGAATAGGGGAAGATATCTGATATTTCTCAAGACAAAGGTAAATCACTGAAATAGCACATGTATGATTTAACAAAAATAGATTCAGAATTCCAAAATAAATATTCTTGGAATTTTATTATATTGTTGTTAGGTGTCATTGTATCCATTCTAACTCATAGCAACACTGTACAACAGAACAAAACACTGTCTGGTCTTACACCATCCTCACAACTGTTGGTATGTTTGAGCCCGCTGTTGCAGTCCATCTCGTTCAGGGTCTTCCTCTTTTTTTCTGACCTCCTGCTTTACCAAGTGTCTTAGGCTGGGTTCTCTAGAGAAGCAAAATCAGTTAAGCATATAAATATATATAGAGAGAGATTTATATCAAGGAAATAGCTCACATGATTGTAGAGGCTAGAATGTCCCAAGTCCATGGATCAGGGTAAACACCTCTCCCAATTCATGCAGCTGCAGAAGCTGGCGAGCCCAAGATCAGCAGGTTGGAGAGCAGGGCTCCCACTCACAGGCTGTGAAGATTGATGAATCCCAGGTTCATCAGATAAGCTGACAGCTCAAGTCCCAAGAACCAGAGGTGAGACGACGGGAGGCAGCCGCAGGATCCAGATCCAGAGTGAGCAAAACGCCAAAAAGTCTGCTTATATTCAGATGCAGGCCACACCCCCAGGGAAATTCCCTTTCATCTGATTGGGTACTCACAGCAAATTCAATCATGGGAGTGATCACATATAAACACTGATAATCATGGCCCAGTCGAGGTGACACAGAATCTTAACCATCGCACCAAGCATGATGTCCTTCTCCAGGGACTGGTATCTCCTGATAGCATGTCCAAAGTACGTGAGACAAAGTCTTGGCATCCTCACTTCTAAGGAGCATTCTGGCTCTACTTCTTCCAAAAGAGATTTGTTCATTCTTCTGGCAGTCCATGCTATATTCAATATTCTTCACCCGCACCATAATTCAAAGATGTCAGTTTTTCTTTGGTCTTCCTTATTCATTATCCAGCTTTCAAATGCATATGAGGGTCAGGCACGCCTTAGTCCTCAAAGGGACATCTTTGCTTTCAACAATATTTTACAAAATTACAAAATTAAAAAAAAAATTCCTACAAAGATGAACATGATCTAGGCTTTCTACTAATATACCCCCTTGAACAGTCTGAAATAGAGCAACATTATATTGAATTCCATGTTATGGCAGATGGCACTATAGTAAACCCTGCTGTTATTTCCAAAACTATAACTTACATTTATGTAGCACTTGCAATTCTTAAAATCCTTTTACCCACATCATTTCATTTGTTCTACAATCTTGCAAGATAATGAGATATATAGTACTGTCTCTTTTTGACAGATGAGGAAAACTGACAGCCTGTTTGAAGAGACTTCAAGACTATGTTCAGAAGCCAGATTTTCTAACTCCTGGCCTGTTTCTTTTTCTGTGGTACCATAAAGCCTCTTGCATTCTTTCCACATTGTTAAGTGGTTTACCCAATTTGATAAGGTACAAAATCAAGATAACAAAGTGAAATGAAAGACTTAAAATCATGAAATTACATCAGAAAAAACAAAGACTAGAATGTATTTCCTCAATTGCTATTTCTTAACTAACCCATTAAACATTTACTGATGATTTAGCTAGAGATGTCTACTGTTATTCCTTCCAGCAGTAACTATATTAATGCCTTGAGCTAAAACTATGGGCAAAATATGCCTGGTATTCATGGTCTCGGGGTAAATCTAGCTCAATTGGCATGACACAGCTTATAAAGACAATTCTCTACATGCTACCTTGGTGAGTAGTGTCTGGGGTCTTAAAAGCCTGTGAGCAGCCATCTAAGATGCTCCACTGGTCTCAGTCCTTCGGGAGCAAGGGAGAATGAAGAGAACAGGATCCAAGAAAAAGATTAGTCCGAAGGACTAATTGTCCACAGCTACCAAGGCCTCCACCAGACTGAGTCCAGTACAGCTAGATGGTGCTCGGCTACCACCACTGACTGCTCTGACCAGAATCACAACAGAGGGTTCTGGACAGATCTGGAAAAGGATGTAGAGTATAATTCTAACTCACAAAGAAAAAGACCAGATTTACTGGCCTAAAGGAGACTGGAGAAACCCTGAGAGTATGGCCCCCAAACACTCTTTTAGTTCAGTGGTGAAGTTATCTCCGAGGTTCACCGTTCAGCCTGGGAGTGGACAGCCCGTAAAACCAAATGAGACTAACGAGGTACAGGAGTCCAGTGACAAGGGCCAGAAGGCAGAAGGGGACAAGGAAGCTGGTGATAGGGAACCCAAGGTTGAGTAAGGATATTGTTGATGTGTTGTGAGATTGTTAACCATTGTCATAGGGCAACATTTGTAGTAACTGTTAAATGAGAAACTATTTTGTTCTGTAAGCCTTCATCTCAAGTGAGAATAACAGCAGAATTGGAAGAGTGTAGTCAATGTCACTGAACTGTGCGTGTAGAAATTTTTGAAATGGTGTATCTTTGGCTATGTGTATTCCCCCCCCCCACACACACACAAAAAAATGAGAAGTTAGAGGGTTGACATGTTGTGGGGTTGTTAACGAATGTCATAAAACAATATGTGTACTACTGTTTCATGAGAAACTATTTGTTCTGTAAACCTTCACCTGAAGTACAATTAAAAAAAAAAAAAAGCCTGGTATAAATTCTCTTAAGAGTACATACAATTCAATTTTTCACCACTTTTCCTACATTTTTTTAAGATTTCCAAAGAGATAATGGCTATATTGTCTAAGCAATATGCATGTTTTTAAAACCCTTTTGCAGAAGGAAGTTTAAAAATCACAAAACTGCTGAAGCAGATGTGGCTATTACTAAAAAGAAAGAGTAAGTTTAAAGAAAAACTAAATATACAAATAATGTTAGAATATCAGATGTTAGAACACATGAGTGGACCCATTGTGGCAGTCACACATGGGAAATTTAGATTTTACATTTTAGAGACATGTTATACACAAAGCCCCTATTCACTGAAAAATACCATTATATGGGCATATTATGGATCATTTATTTTGCTTATTTTAGAAGAGGTGTGAGTACAGGTTAAGAAGAATAGAGCAGAGAATAGCAAATTGAAATGTTTCTTCTCTGATTATCAAGTTCCTCTTTTAAGATACCCTTTTAAATAATAATAATTCATTCTTACGTTCAAATAATTGCTTTTGAATGGAAGTTTCGGAATTAGAAACTCAATATGGTAACATACTGGCTGACAGCAATTAATTTTGGCCCTAGGCATATAGTCATAGTCTCAATTGACTTGTGACTTACCCTTGAAAGTTGCTCCTATACTAAAAACCCACATAGTGGCCCAAACTAATACATAAAAAGTTGAGGACTAAAAAGAGTCATGACTTTCTACACATATACTCAACCAAACCAGAATTATTTTAAGACAAATATAATTCATGATGTAGAAAATCGGTAGTGTTTATAATCCAAAATAGTCCATAACCCCCAAAAAAGGAATTTAGGGTGCGGATTTTAATAATTTATGAATATTTGACATCCTGAGAATCACAACTCTAAAAACAAATTAAGCTATATTATAAATACCGAAGATCTAACTAGACATGGGCTAGGTTTTATATTCTGGTTCCTGACTACAATATTTTCAAACCAAAAATCATGATAAATAATCTGAAACAGTCTAAAATCAGTCCTGCTCTAGATAATTCATGAAGCTTGGCCAGCCCAATTCTAGCTTCTCCAGTGGTTTCCAGCCCCTTTACCTCTAAGCCATCTTCCAAAGACAGAAGTTCTTGACTCTCTGCCTAGTCCCAAGCTTTGGAAACAGTCCTTGTTTTCCTCTATGTAGGACAGTCCTAAAGTTTTTATTTTCGTTGTTGTTATACTTTCTAAATTCTCTATAACAAGCAATTTAAAAATCCATTTTTGAGAAGCAATAAAAACATTTTAAAAGCATTCACTTGCAAGCGATTCATATGTGATACCTAGTCTTGCCATTTGTCAAATCTTTGTTTTGATTCCCAGTAATGATCTCTAGCCTAGTACCCTAGGCCTTCCCGTTTGGGAACTCTGGCCTGTTCCCTCCACTACCATCGAGGGCCTGGAACTCTGCCTACCACCACTTGTCTCTGGAACTGGGACTCTGTTAACGGCTGGCTTACTACCCTCATACTAAATGCCATAACAATACTCACTCTGAGGTCACCCCTGTACTCCTTGTTAAGCATTCCTGATAGTAACCACTTTTCTGGCTCAACACTTTTGTCTGTTGCTATATTCCCTAGAGACCAGGTTCTGTAAGTCTTGGAGAGGTTGCAAACTTATGGCCCACATGTCAAATTGGCCACCAACATATTTGGTTTAGCATACTTGTCTTAGTTGTCTAATGCTGCTACAACAGAAATACCACAAGTGGATGGATTTAACAAACAGAAGTTTATTTTCTTACATTTTAGGAGGCTAGAAGTTCGAATTCAGGGCGTAGGCTCTAGAAGTCTTTCTCTCTGTCAGCTCTGGGGGAAGGTCCTGTCTCTTCAGGTTCTGTTTCCTGGATCCTTGGAGATCTCCATGTGGCTTGACATCTATCTTCCCCCGTCTCTGCTTGTTCCTTTTGTATTTTTTATGAGAGTGACTTAAGACACACCATACAATAATCCTGCCTTCTTAACATAGCAGACAACTCATTTCCAAATGGGATTGTAACCACAGGCATAGAGGTTAGGATTTATAACACATATTTTTGGGAGACACAGTTCAATCCATAACAATGCACAATGTTTGATATTTTTAAAATAGAATATTTTTAGGTCAGACATATGTTCTCCAGTTTGCCATAGTCCCAGCACTCCCTATTGTCATACCAGTCCAGTCCGGTTGCTAGCGAGTCAACTCTGACTCATGGCAACTCCATGTGTTATTGTTATATTATTATACTTGTCTCTTTATTAATTTAAGGAGCCCTAGTGGCGCAGTGGTTAAAGTACTTAGCTGCTAACTGAAAGGTCAGTGGTTCAAACCCACCAGGCCCTCCGCAGGACGAAGATGTGGCAGCCTGCTCCCGTAAAGATTTACAGCCTTAGAAACCCTATGGGGCAGTTATACCCTGTCTATAGGGTCGCCGTAAGTTGGAACAGACACGACAGCAGAGGATTTTTTTTTTCTTTATTAATTTACTAATCTGCCTGGGCCTTGAACTCGTTTGAGTTAGATCCCTAGAGAGGGAGCCCCTCCACTATCCCAATGGAGCTCTCACCAGTATCTCAGCTGGGTTTATTTACCCAGATCCTCAGAGGAATGTCTCATTGCAAGTCTCAGTTTCTACTAGTCTTTTTAACTCCGTTGATGTCAGTAGGCACATTGTGTGAAATCTCCCCAGTGCTGATTTTGGATGCTACTCTGGAATTACCAGTTTTCATCAAGTCAGAGTACAACTGTGTTCTATAAGGTTTTCTTTGGCTGATTTTTCAGAAGTAGCCCACCAGGCCTTCCTTCCAAGGTGCCTCTGGGTGGACTTGAACCTCCACCTTTTGGTTAGCAGTCTAGCGTATTAACTGTTCGCCCCACCCAGGGATTCCACTCTGGAATTGCTGACTTGTTTATTCCATCTCTCCAAATTACAGCTGCGCTCGGAAGAAATCTAAAAAGAAGAATGCAGCCAGAAGAGGGAAGTAAAGAGCAGCCCAGATGTGCCTGAAGATGCAAACCTGATGTCTATGGATGTGAGTGTTAACTGCCCTTTTTGATAAGATAGAAAGCAAGCATTGTAACAAGGTCGAATTTTTGTTGCCCAGCCTCTCCATGTGTAGTAGGTCAGGGCCCCTCCAGAAAGTGCCATGGACACGTTCATTAAGGATTCATTCCTTCAGCATATTAGGATTTGGAGGGAATTTGGGAAAATATTTAATATCAGTTTGGGAAAGCATTTAATCTCAGTTGGGCCCTGACCTACTACACATCAGTTTGGGGAAGCTTTGGAGAGGGAAATAGTCAGGATAAGTGGAACAAAGAAGGAAAAGCCAAAATGGGTTAGGAAGCAAGCAAGCGTGAATGAAAGTAAGAAGGAAAGGAGAAAGTGAAGAAGGGAGGCAGAGACTCAGGAAAGCAAATTAACATTTACTGAACATGTACTAGGCACTAAATGTGTGCACAATCCTTTTATAGACATCATCTCATTTAATGCTCACAACCCCTCTGAAGGTAGGAGAGGCTAAGGACTGACTCAAAGTCACACGGGCACAAAACAGCAAAACCATTGTGGTCGAGTTGATTCCAAATCATAGACAGAGTAGAACTGCTTCATAGGGTTCCCAAAGGATAGCTGGCAGATTTGAACTGCCAACCTTTTGGTTAGCAGCTGAGCTGTTAACCACTGAGCCACCAGGGCTCTAAACAGCAAAATCGGAATGTAAACCCAAATCGGCAGCATTACTCTCAAGGGTGATTTGTTTGAATCTGTGAGCAAACTTTTACGTGACAGCTAACCCAATAGTGTTTTGTACAGAGTAAGCACTCAATAAATAGTCGAATGAAAGAATTCAATTTATTTTCAAAACAATCCTGTGAGGTAAATATTGTTTTTTCCTTTTTCACAGATTAGTAAACTGAGGTCTAAGGAGTAAAACATCACACTGTAAGCCAAGGGCTCTCACAGTATCACTTGGTATACACCACAGACAGAAGGGCTCCCCATTTTCTGGGCATCTTGTGAAGAGGGCTAGGTGCAGCTGGATGCATAATGGGGCTGTGCTTTGGAAGAGAGATCCACCTCCTGTTGCTGACCCTTTTATAGGGCAAGATGAGAAGTGAACTTGTAAACAAAGGCTATAAAGTCAGGTTTGGACAGTAAATAGTCTAAGCTTAAGTGCCAGTTCTTCGGAGAGTTATCTGGGAACATTAGTTGCTACCACCTGTTGAGTCTGTGGGTATGTTGGTTTGGGCACAGCTCTTCCCACTGAGAAGAAAGAGAACCACTGATACTATGGGAAGTTGTTCAGAGATAGCTCCTTCCACTGATTAGGGGAAAGGAGTCCCCAGCCCCAGCTATCTCATTCAAACAACCCAGAGAAAACTTGTAGAGTCATTTATTATCCAGTCTGTCTCTCTTCATTCACCAGATATAGTGGATTTGAATCCAGGTCTTTTAATTTCACATTTCAGGTTGGAGTTGGAAAGCGACCCTTGATGAGTGTAGACAACAGCCAAATCAAATCTCTGTAGAAAATCCGAGGTTGTTTCATGACTTATTTGGGATTTCAGGTCTTCAAATAACAGATGATAGTCAAACAGGTAAATGTAAGCATCCTGGTTACATTAGTGATTAGCCCATTCATAATACCCCAGACCACAACTAGGGACTTGAGGAAGATCTAATCCTGTCAAAGCAGCTGGCATTAATAAGAGTTAGACAGAATCTAGGACAAAAGTTCTGTGCTGGCTCCAGCGGGGAACTTGAGTGTGACACTCTAAAACCAAGAGAGATATCATGATATAGCTGAAACACAGAGAGGAGGCTACAGCTCAGTGGGCTCGTAAACATCTAGTGCTCATAGCAAATACACAGAAGGAAGACGCATTCTAGACACTGCCCAATGATGAGGCTGAGTCTGAAGCCAACATTTCCTGCTCAGAGTCAGCCTAAGGTTTGATTGGACTAAATCTTCCTGTGATCAGATCAGTGTCTCCAGCTGGTAGGGAAAAGATGCCTCAAAGACTAACCAAGAAGTCTTAGGAAACCTTTTTCATTGATTTTGTTGGTTGAAGTAAGGAACAACTCCATAAATAACTATATTCTCTGTTCTTCACCAAAAAGATACTTCATGAAGAAAATTGCTATACAAACAAATTCAGGAGATCAAAGAGTATTTCTACTTTAAAAGGCTTAATCTTTCCTAATTTATGATGTAATGTTTGTTTGTAAAAGGAAGTTGACTATATTGAACAAGTCGTATTGTGCATACTTTTATTACCCCACAATTTTTTAATTTTCTGATTAATTTTTGTAAACATAATTCATCGTTAAATTTATATTTCCTTCTACTAGGTTTATAGTTTTCTCTGACATTGTTTTCATTTTATCTTTATATAAGATTTTAGAGCAAAGACTTTCATTTTTCTTTGTTCTCTCTCGAAAAGGTTGAGAGATGTTTTGTTATATCGTGTGAGAAAATATTCTTATTAAACTGTTACTGATCTGAGAACATTTCCTGTTTTCATACCTTTCTGTCTAAAAACTGAACCAGAGATGATAGGAAAGGAAAAAAGATTTTTTTTTTTAATCAAACTTTTTTTTTTTTCCATAAATAGCTCATTTGATGAAGTAATATTACCTCCCTTTTGCCTGAGATCAAAATCAGGGCTTCAGTGTTCAATTATTCCTACATTTGATCCTCAGAGGCATGGCTATCTGGATCAAATAACATATTGGTAATGTTCATGACTCATAAAGGTTATTTAAGATAAAATATTCACCTGTACATAGATTTACTTTTTCCTTTCTCTTTCTTTTCTATCGTTTCTTATTCCTTTCTTGTTTCTTTCTCTTTTTTCTTTCTTTTATCTTATAGCCTATAATTTGACTCATCCATAAATGTACTATTCATAATAAAGTTATATTTTATGATAAAATATGGAAAAATTGAATGTTAAAATATTGGTATAAGAAAGTAAAACGTTTCTTACTGAATTCATACTATATTTTATTTTATACATGTATCGCACTATATGACAAATGTAATATTCTACTTTGCTTGTATACAGGTAGTTTTTGCAACCATTTCTTGGTACATGGGATTTGTGGGTGGGGATGTGTATCTTAAGTTGAGTTTCCCTAGAAGAATATCTGAGATAAGGATTTTTTTTTTTTTTTAATTGTGCTTTAGGTGAAAGTTTACAGCTCAAGGTAATTTCTCATACAAAAATTTATACACATATTGTTATGTGACACTAGTTGCAATCCCTGTAATGTGACAGCACACTCCCCCTTTCCATCCCGGGTTTCCTGCGCCCATCCAACCAGCTGTGGTCCCTTCCTGCCTTCTCATCCTGCCTCTGCACAGGAGCCGCCCATCTGGTCTCCTGTACCTGCTTGAACTAAGAAGTACACTCTTCATGAGTATTATTTTATGTTTTATAGTCCAGTCTAATCTTTGTCTGAAAAGTGGTCTTCGAGAATGGTTTTAGTTCTGGGTTAACAGAGTGACTGGGGGCCATGGCTTCACTGGACTTTTTACATGAATTTGAATTCTGCTCCATACTTTTCTCCTGCTCCATCAGGGACTCTCTTATGTCCCCTATCAGGGTAGTCATTGGCGGTAGCCGGGCATCATCTAGTTCTTCTGGTCTCATGCTGATTGAGTCTCTGGTTTATGTAGCCCTTTTCTGAGACATGGATTTGAGTGCAGGTAGTTTACTTGGGAGGTGACTTCCAGAAAGCCCCACTAGAGGAATGGGTACAGCTGTGGGCTCAATCCTGCTGGATAACTCTGGTAGAGAGGTAGAACTTGCCTTTGAGTCATCCCACCAAGAGCCAGACCTCTCCCTAAGGAAGAAGACATACAAATATGGAATGAGGGAGAATAAGGAAGACTCAGTGGCATTAGTTTAGAATTAGAGATAAAGGTATGAATTCATAATTCAAAAACTGTGTGTGTGCACACGCTTTACACTTTGTTAAATTTCACAATAAAAAATTACAACAAAAAGTGAAAATTATTTGTAATATAATCACAGATATAATCCCTTTTATCATGACAGTCAATTTTAGAACATTTTCATCACCTCAAAAAGAAACCCCATACTCTTTAGTTATCATCCCCTATCCCTTCAGCCCTCCCAGCCCCCAAGAAAACACTAATCTACTTTCTATATCTCTAGAATCCCCTATAGTGGACATTCAATGTAAATTATTTATGTGAAAAAGTCATGTACATTAAAAGGTCCCGGAAGCCATAGCAATAAGCATATCTAGTGCCAAGATCTTGGTTTTTAATCTACCACTGCTCACTAAAAAGAGCCAGGACTTCTTGGAGAAATGGCTGATTCAGTGGCTGGGGCAGGGAAAAAAAAAGAAGATACCCCTGGAACTCTTGTCATACCAGAAACTAAGGAAATGCTCAAAAATTTTGGTGACATGTAAAAAGGAAATAAGAACCAAGTTGAAGAGGCTCCCATAGGCCAAATCTCCTACAAATTGGAATCAAAATGAATAATGATAGTAATGGATTAGAACACATTGAATAAAATAAGAATCTATTAGTTCATACTGATAATAAATAAATACATACAATGGAGGTAAAGGAAAGGCACTTTCTCTCTTGACAACTAATAAATAGAGAAGGAATTAGAAAATTGCCATTTGGTAACCATCATAACAATTGATCCAAACAAGAATCATCAATGTACACTAAAACTATTGGATAAAAATTTTATGAGTAACAGGACATTTATATTATCTCAAAATATTTTCTAATAAGCTTCTTATTAATTATGAGAAATCAAACATGAACCTCAATAAAGATACCAGGTGGATACTGCCTTAACCAAGTGATCAAAATGAACATTACCAATCATAATACAAATTATATGCTTCCTGATCAGATCAGTGAGGCACTGAGAAGGATGCAGCGTCACTTATATATTTCCGCTTCATAAATTAACCACACCAAACCCATTGCCATCGAGTCACTTCCAATTCATAGTGACCCTATAGGAAAGAGTAGAACTTCCCCATACGGTTTCCAAGGATTGTCTGGTGAATTCAAACCGCTGACCTTTTGGTTAGCAACCATAGCTCTTAACTACTATGCCACCAGGGTTTCCACTTCATAAATTAGAACCTGCAAAAAAACAAAAATAAAAAGTAACTTCCCTTTTTTTTTTTTGGCGCTCTGCCCGGATAATCTCAGACCATTCTTCACTCTTTCTGTGCCCCACTCTCATTCCCTTCAGTGTGCTTCAGCTGGCCAGCACCTACAGCTGCTTTACCTCAACTTATACTACTGTGCTATAAGTGACTTCCTGTCATGGTTTGAATTATGTCCCCCAAAAAATGTGTGTATCAATTTGGCTGGGCCATGATTCCCAGTATTGTGTGATTGTCCTCCATTTTGTGATTGTAATTTTATGTTGAAGAGGATTAGGGTGGGATCGTAGCACCTTTACTAAGGTTACATCCCTAATCCAATGTAAACGGAATTTCCCTGGAGTGTGGCCTGCACCACCTTTCATTTTACAAGAGATAAAAGGAAAGGGAAGGAAGCAGAGAGTTGGGGACCTCATACCACCAAGAAAGAAGCACCGGGTGCAGAGCACATCCTTTGGACCCAGAGTTCCTGTGTGGAGAAGCTCCTAGTCCAGGGGAAGATTGATAAGAAGGATCTTCCTCTAGAACTGACAAAGAAAGAAAGCCTTCCCCTTGAGCTGAAGCCCTAAATTTGGGCTTCTAGCCTACTAGACTGTGAGAAAATAAATTTCTCTTTGTTGAAGCCATTCACTCATGGTGTTTCTGTTACAGCAGCACCAGATGACTAAGACACTTCCCCTTTTTGTACATGAAATGAAAAAGCTATTTCCTTTGGGACACATCTGTTTAAACAAGGCCTACTAAGCTTTATAAATATCATACCAAAAAACAATTGCTACTTCAATTTATTGCAAGCATTTAAGCTAAACATAATTATCACCTATGATACATGTAGCTTGAGAATGTTTTATTTTGGCAGGAAAAAATGATCAAACAGTGTAGTAGATGCTTTTGTGTATCACCTACATCCTCCGTTCAGCACTCATTCCCCCAGCTGCTAGGTGTGTGGACTGCTGATGACTCATAGCCAAGTCTGTCTCTGGGAATTGCCCTCGACTGAAGAGATCTGCCTTGCCCAAGGTTAGAGGCCAACCCCAAAGATGATGGGCTTCCCATAGCTGGTCATTGTGGAGATACAAAGGCCCAGCCTCATGCCTCAATTTAGTACAACTCTTAAGAACCATCCCAGATCCAGTTTTCCACAGAATTAATTGAGGCTTCTGTTGCAAGTACATCAAAATTCGCCTTTTCCTGTTGTCCAGTCCTGCTCCCCTCATTCTCTTACTAGTGTTATTCCTGAAACCACTCCCCGATAAACCTCCTGCATGTGTATCTCTATCTCAAAGTCTGTTTCCCAAAAAACTGACCTAAGACAAGCCATGTATGGTTGGTATACTGTAAGAATTAGTTTACATGTAACCTCCTATCTTGGTTATCTAGTGCTGCTATAACAGAAATACTGCAAATGGGTGGCTTTAATAAACAGAAATTTATTTTCTCACAGTTTAGGAGGCTAGAAGTCTGAATTCAGGATGCCAACTCTAGGGGAAGGCTTTTTCTCTCTGTTGGCTCTGGAGGAACATCCTTGTCTCTTTTGAGCTTCTGCTACTGGGTGATCTTCATATAGCTTGGCATCTCTCTTCCCCCATCTCTGCTCACTCACTTGCTTGTTTAATCTCTTTTATATCTCAAAAGAGATTGACTCAACACACAACCTACCCTAATCTTGTTGCATTAACATAACAAAGACAACCCATTCCCAAATGGGATTATAACCACAGGCATAGAGCTTCGGATTTACAACATATATTTTGGGGGGACACAACTCAATCCATAACACTTCCTGTATGTAAAATGGCATTTTAAAAACACAAAACACAAAAACTTACATAGTCCATGCAGTCCCACCTTCATCAGCCTGGATACAAAAGAAAGTCACAGTCAACAACAGTATATCTAACAGTTGTTAGACTTTGACTCTAACAAGTTTGCAAGAACTCCAGCTCGTCAAGGTTTTCCCAGTTTCACAGAGTGACTCTTTTGCCCTCTGTGGACTATATTGTGCTCTTAACTGCACAATAGTATATACCGTTTTTCTACACTACTGCTTCAGCTGATTGAGATAATATAACTGCCTTTGCTGACACTCAAGTGTCACCACGTGACACTAACAGATATTAAATAGTTCTCATTTCTATAGTTTCAGTATATTACTATTATGTTCCATTAGTATATTTGTTTATTTATATGTCAATAGAGCCCTGGTGGCATGGTGGTTGAGAGCTCAGCTGCTAACCAAAAGGTCAGTAGTTCAAATCCACCAGCTGCTCCTTGGAAAACCTATGGGGCAGTTCTACTCTGTCCTCTAGGGTCACTATGAGTCAGAATTGACTCAACTGCGATGGGTTTTATATGCCAATACAACATGATCTTAGTAAATATGGTCTTATGTGATAGAGTAAGAGCATCCACAACCACCATCTTCTTCTACATGTATTTCTCCTTCTCTGGGAATGTTTTGGTTCTTCTTGGACCTCTGGTCTTCTATAAACGTATTAGAATATACTTGTCAGTTACGAGAGAGAGAGAAAAAAAAAACTGTTGAGGTTCTGATTGAAATGCCACTGAATCTATTGACTTTTTCAGATATTGAATCTTCCTGTTATGTGGGAAATTACTTTAAAGCAAGATTAGCCTCTGAGTACAATCTTACTTAGCCATAGTCAAGAAATCAAATGATACATTGCATTGAGCAAGTCTGCTGCAAAAGACCTCTTTAAAGTGTTAAAAACCAGAGATGTCACCTTGAAGACTAAGGTGCACCTGACCCAAGCCATGGTGTTTTCAAATGCCTCATATGGATGTGAAAGCTGGACAATGAATAAGGAAGACTAAAGAAGAATTGACACCTTTGAATTGTGGTGTTGGAGAAGAATATTGAATATACCATGGACTGCCAAAAGAATGAACAAATCTGTCTTGGAAGAAATTCGACCAGAATGTTCCTTAGAAGCAAGAATGGCGAGACTACATCTCACATACTTTGGACATGTTATCCGGAGGGAACAGTCCCTGGAGAAGGACATCATGCTTAGTAAAGTAGAGGATCAGCAAAAAAAGAGGAAGACCCTCAATGAGCTAGATTGACACAGTTTCTGCAACAATGGGTCTAAGCATAACAATGATTGTGAGGATGGCACAGGACCAGGAAGTGTTTCATTCTGTTGTATATGGGGTTGCTCTCTGTTGAAATTGACTCAACAGCACCTAACAGCAACAACAACATGAGTCAGAACTGACTCTATGGCACCTAACAACAACAAACACAAGCTATCCCAAAGATTATGGTACAAAAAGGCTCAAGGCTAAATTAAGATGCTCAAGTCACATGGTTTATAAAATGACTTTAAAACACAATGGAAAGCAAGGGGAAAGACAAAGGTTAGTTAACACACTTAGGATAGGGTCCAAGCAGTGTGGAAAGACCACTTTACCTAGCTCATGTCCTCTCTCTCTATCACATAAACCTTTTCCACTGATGGTATGGTTATGAAGACCAGAGTCGAGGTTTGAGCAAGGGAGGCCACAGACAGAAGGTGTCCTGGGCCAAAGACATATTTGCTCTGTTGTAGAGACTTACGGACAGGTACGCTTGGCCACGTAACTTTGCAATTAGCCTGCTAAGCAACCTTAGGCTTTATTTGTGTTTACTGGGTAGAATACACATGGGGCCAGAATGGGTATAACCAATGGATGGCTGAATTAAGACCTCATGAAAATGAGTGCTTTCATATCCTCTGTATAGTGAGCCCTGAATATTAAGTGCCTCTTGTATATTTAGTGCCTCACAAATATTAAATATCTATTGGTCCTTCCATCTCTTTCTGTTTAACACACACATGCTGTACATACTAACAACTTATCCTGGATTGTTATTACACGATGAAGGTAAAGAAGATTATGCCTAGAATACAGGAGATCCATTAGGGCGTGTCTTAGTACTACCATGCCCTGCAATCAAAGTTAATGGAAAACTGTTGTTGTTAGTTGCCATCAAGTCAGTGCTGACTCATAGCAACCTCATGTACAAAAGAATGAAACATTGCCCAGTTCTGTGCCATCCTCATGATTGCTGTTACTGTTGCAGCCACTATGTCAATCCATCTCGTTGAGCGTTTACCTCTTTTTTGCTTTCCTTTACCCAGCATGATATCCTCTTCCAGGGATTGATCCCTCCTGATAACACGTCCAAAGTAAGTGAAAGAAAGTCGCAGTACCCTCACTTCTAAGGAGCATTCTGGCTGTACTTCTTCCAAGACAGATTTGTTCCTTCTTCTGGCAGTCCATGGTATAGTAAATATTCTTTGCCAACACCATAATTCAAAGGCATCAATTCATCTTCAGTCTTCCTTATTCATGGTGGAAAACTACAACAACCCACTTCAGTCAGGACTACTAGTAGCTCAGATCCTTCAGGAATGCAGGTTTGGGCCACCATCCTACCAGGCAAGAACCACAACCAGCTTTGGTGCTTGCTGAGCATAAAGAGGATATGAAATGGGTACTGGAAGAAAGTAGCTGTAAATACCAGCTACAGCCCCATAACTAGTTGCAGAAACAAGGGGGCTATAATTGTTTTGTGTACTTCTTCCTTGTTTGTTACGAAGATGTTTTTTGTGCATGCATGTTTGTATGTATATAGAGATCAATATATCTGTATCTATGTCTGTATCTCTATCTATGGCAAATATCTTTGTTTTCTTTCCTCTCTTAGCCCGTTACTTATCATAAAATAGAAGATGTAGAGGGGTGTGTTTTCAGTTCTATGCATGTTAGCTGTATCATGTTAGGCAGAAGTATGACTTTGTCTTTATTTGGAGATTATATGTGGTTTAAGTATATGTGTATTAGTGCCAACTTGACAAAGGGTTGACTGTGATGATTAATTTTATGTGTCACCTTGGCTAGACTATGGTTCCCAGTGGCTTGGCCAAATGCTAGACTAGTTACTAATGAAATGTAGTCTAATGTAATCTAATGCACTGTAACATAATAATCTTCCGTAATGTAATCAATCAATTAAAAGGAGAATAGTATTCCTTAGGCTGTGATTTGTTTCCAGACTATAAATATATATTTTGGCACAGCCCACTTTCTCTCTCCACTCTGCACTCTTCCTGTCACCTGACCTATGGATCTTAAGGTGCAAGTCTGCAGAAGTCTCCAGCCTGCCGCCTTACCTACAGATTTCAGACTTCCCAGCCTTTCACAGTCTTGCAAGCCAGCAAGTTTCCAGCCTGACCTACAGACTTTGGAATTGCTAGCCCCCACAATCACATGAGCCAATCCCTTAAAGTAAATCTCTCTCATATATATATCTCACCGGTTTTATTTCTTTTTAGAACTCTAACACATTTTGGTACCGGGAATAGGGTGCTGCTCTAAAAAATACCTAAAATGTAGAACCACCACCAGGTGCCGTCAAACTGATTTTGACTGATGTATGTCAGAGTAGAACTGTACTCCATATGGTTTTCAGTGGCTAGTTTTTTGTTTGTTTGTTTGTTTTATTGCACTTCAGGTGAAGGCTTACAGAACAAATAGTTTCTCATGAAACAGAAGTACACATGTTGTTTTACAACATTGGTTAACAACCTCACAACATATCAACCCTCTAACTTCTCAACCTCTTTTTTTTTTTTTTTTTGGTGAAAATACACATAGCCAAAGATACACCATTTCAAAAATTTCTACATGCACCATTCAGTGACATTGACTACGCTCTTCCAATTGTGCTGTTATTCTCACTTAAGATGAAGGCTTCCAGAACAAAATAGTTTCTCATTTAACAGTTACTACAAATGTTGCCCTATGACAATGGTTAACAATCTCACAACACATCAACAATATCCTTACTCAACCTTGGGTTCCCTATCACCAGCTTCCTTGTCCCCTTCTGCCTTCTGGCCCATGTCACTGGACTCCTGTACCTCGTTAGTCTCATTTGGTTTTATGGGCTGTCCACTCCCAGGCTGAACCGTGAACCTCGGAGGTAACTTCACCACTGAGCTAAAAGGGTGTCTGGGGGCCATACTCTCGGGGTTTCTCCAGTCTCCTTTAGGCCATTAAATCTGGTCTTTTTTTTTTTGTGAGTTAGAATTATGTTCTACATCCTTCTCCAGCTCTGTCCAGAACCCTCTGTTGCGATCCTGGTCAGAGCAGTCAGTGGTGGTAGCCGGCCCCCATCTAGCTGTACTGGACTCAGTCCGGTAGAGGCCTTGGTAGCTGTGGACAATTAGTCCTTCGGACTAATCTTTTCCTTGGATCCTGTTCTCTTCATTCTCCCTTGCTCCCGAAGGGATGAGACCAGTGGAGTATCTTAGATGGCTGCTCACAGGCTTTTAAGACCCCAGACACTACTCACCAAGGTAGCATGTAGAGAATTGTCTTTATAAGCTGTGTCATGCCAATTGAGCTAGATTTTCCCTGAGACCTGGTCCCCAGAGCCCTCCATCCAGCAATTCAGTCCCTCGGGGTGTCTGGATGTGTCTATGGGGCCTCCATGACCTTTCCTAGTACAAGTTGTGCTAGTTTCTCCTGTATTGTGTACGGTATCACCCTTCACCCAAGATACCACTTATCTATTATCTATTTAGTATTTCACCCCCCCATCCCTCCCATCCCTGGTAACCAACAAAGATTGTTACATTTTGTGTGTGAACTTTTTCATGGGTTTTTACAGTAGAGGTCTCATACAATATTTGTCCTTTTGTGATTGACTTATTTCACTCAGTATAATGTCCTGCAGTTTCATCCATGTTATGAGATGGTTCACAGATTCATTGTGGTTCTTTCTCATTGTATAGTACTCCATTGTGTGTATGTACCATAGTTTGTTTATCCATTCATCTGTTGATGGGCATCAAGGTTGTTTCCATCATTTTGCTATTGTGAACAATGCTGCCGTGAACATAGGTGTGCATATGTCTATTCGAGTGATGACTCTTATTTCTCTAGGATATATTCTTAGGAGTGGGATTGCTGGATCGAATGGTATGTCTATTTCTAGCTTTCTGAGGAAGTGCCATATCATTTTCCAAAATGGTTGTATCATTTTGCATTCCCACCAGCAGTGCATAAGCGTTCCAATCTCCCCGCAGCCCCTCCAACTCCAGTGTTTCTGATTCGTGCCAGTAATGCCAGGGTGAGATGGTATCTTATTGTGGTTTTAATTTGCATTTCTCTAATGGCTAGTGATCACGAGCATTTCATCATGTGTCTGTTGGCCATTTGAATGTCTTCTTTGGTGATCAGTGGCTAGTTTTTCTGAAGTAGATCACCAGGCCTTTCTTCTGAGGCATCTCTAGGTAGACTTGAACCTCCAGCCTTTCAATTAGCAGCCCAGCATGTTAACCATTTGCACTACCCAGAAACACCTTAAAATGCGGAAAGGGCTTTAGATTGGGTAATGGTTAAAAACCAGAAGAATTTTGGTGTGCTTGATAGTAAGGCCCTAGATCTATGAAGAGACTGTTAGTTGAGTTATGAATATGAAGGGTAAATCTGATGAGGGCTGAGAAAGAATTTAGAGGTATGAGGAAAGCTTCTTATTGCCAAGAACAGAATTTTTCTAGAAACGTGGACGTTAAATGTGCTTTCGGTGAGGCTTTAAATGGAAATGATAAACAGGATATTGGACAATGGAGAAAGCATGATATTTTTTATAAGGTGTCAAAGAACTTGTCTGAATTATGTTTGAATGTTTTGTGGAAAGTAGAACTTAGTAAGTGATGAACTTGGATATTTGCTGAGGAGATTTCTAAGCAATATCTTGGCTTCTCCTTGTTGCATGCAGTAAAATGTGGGAGGAAAACAATAGACTTAAAAATGAACTGTGCAAAATGAAACCACAACTTAAAGATTTGGAAAATTGTGTTGTACAAATAAAAAAGCCTGTCCTGAAACTTTCACCAAGGGTGTGGCTACACAGTCTTTTGCTAAAGAGATTACACCTGTGACTGATGGCACTAATCAACACCTCAGCAGAAATCCTGTCAGCTTAAATAAAAAGGATAGAGACAGGAAAAATGAAGAAAAATGTTCTACCTCCTGGAATTCTACGGGCGAGATTGGCCAATGGAGCTACTTGGTTGCAAACATCTGTTGTCCTCCAAGAAAAGGAAAGGACCATCCCAGGAGGAGATTGGAAATCAGCAGAACTGTAGGAAGGAGCATAGGGGAGGGAGAGGACAGGGATGCCTTCGTTTCAAAGGAAATGTTATGGATTGAATTATGTCCCCCAAAAAATACGTGTTATAAATCCTAGCTGCTATGCCTGTGGTTATAATCCTATTTGGGAATGGGTTGTCTTTCATATGTTAATGAGACAGGATTATTGTATCTTGAGTCAATCTCTTTTGAGATATAAAAGTGATTAAACAAGTGAGCAGAGCAGAGATCAGGGAAGAGTGATGCCAAGCCACATGAAGATTGCTCCAGAGTAGAAGCTTAAAAGACACAAGGACCTTCCTCCAGAGCCAACGGAGAGAGAAAGACTTCCCCTGAAGTCAGCACCCTGAATTCGGTTTTCTAGACTGTGAGAAAATAAGTTTCTGTTTGTTAAAGACATCCACTTGGTATTTCTGTTATAGCAGCAGTAGACAACTAAGACAGGGAGGAAGCATGACCTCCTAGTCTTTAAAGAGTCCAGTTCTGAAGGGTAGGGCTGCCGTTTGGGTTGGCCAGGAGAATGAGACCACCACCCAAAGTTGAGGGGGTAGGGCTGCCATGCCTATGGGCTAGGAAAATGGAGCCACCCAAGGTTGAGAGGGCAGGGCTGCCATGTCAGTGGCGATGAGAATGGAGCTGCCTGGGGCCAAGAGGCCTGGGTCACCACTAAGGTAGACCAGGAGAATGGTACCACCCAAAGCCCCATTTCCCTAGTCCACAAGGAGAATTGAAGGAGTGAGTTTACTGTCCCAGTGAGCTTGGAAGGTGGAGGGAGGTGATGCCCAGGTCCCATTTATCTGTTTTGTCTTTTATTGCTCTTGCTTTCAGTGTCATATCTAAGACTCCATTATTAAAAACTAGGCCCTAAAACATTACCCCTGTGTTTTCTTCTAAAAGTTTTATGGTTTCAGTCCTTATACTAAGGTCTTTGATCCATTTTGAGTTAGTTTTCATATATGGAATGAGGTATGGATGCAGATTCATTCTTTTGTTTGTGGAACTCCAGTTGTCTCAACACCACAATTGTTCTTTAAGATTTATTCCCAAGTACTTTATATCTTTTGTTGCTATTATAAGTGTATCTTATAAATTTTTAATAGCACTTACTGACATGCTATCACTCTATTCAGGTGATGTATTATAGTTGAAAGAGCATGATATTTACAGTCAGATAAACCCAGGTATTCTATTTACTAGCTATTGATCTTATACTTCTCAACCTCTCTGAAGGTCAGTTTCCTCATTTACAAAATGAAGATAATAATACCTAACCCACAGCATTATCATAAAAATTGAATGAAAAACTTTGTTGTGGGGAGCTTTCCTGTGCATTGTAGTTTTGCAGCACCCCTGTCCTTTATCCACGGCAAGCCAGTAGCAACCCCATGCCCAGTTTTTTAAAAAATTGAATGATAAAATGTATATAATGAGCATGGAACATAGGAAGTTTTCAAATATTAGCAGCTATCATTATTAATGAGCCATTTTTGGTATTTGAATAACTGAATTTTTACATTTTATGAACATAGAATCTCTTATTTTAATCATAAAGAAGCCCTGGTAGTGCAGTGATTAAGCACTTGGCTGCTAACCAAAAGGTCGGTGGTTTGAACCCACCCAGCTGCTCCATGGGAGAAAGATGTGGGGATCTGCGTCCATAAAGATTGTAGGCAAGAAAACCTACTTTGTCACATGGGGTGGCTATGAATTGGAATCAACTTGATGGCACCAAACAACAACAACAAAAATTTTAATCAGATGGACAAAAATATTTCTAATATATAATATCTGCTACCAAACAGAACATGTAGAATAAAATTTAGCATTTTGTTGATGGTTTGGGATTATTATGAATTATTGTATAACTTCAGTAAAGGAAGAAAGGAATATACACTTACTGAATGCCTGTGATGTTCTAGGCAATTTACGTCCATCAAAGGATTTAATACTCATAACAGCTTTTAGAAGCAGGCACTGACTGTTATCCACATTTTACAAATGAAAATGTTGAATTGCAGAGAAGTTAATTCACTAAGGTTAAGTCACTGCTAAGGGACCAGACTTGTCTGATTCCAAAGCCCATGTCCTTTTCACCATCCCAGGCAGCCACATAATAAATCCCTCAGAATGACCAGGGTTCTTTTTGAGTTTGTGCGTCTGGTTTTGCTCTGCTCTATTCTTCTGTGGGAGACACTATTGGTCACCTAGCCAACATCCATCCTTCTCTAAAGCCCATACCCCAGCTTTGTTCCTTGCTTAGAGAACCCCAATTTGCATAAGTCTAGGACAGACTTGTGATTTAAGGGAGACTGCACCCCTCCGCAATGCCAGCGATCTTGATTGGTGCCAATTATGATCATTCCATTTCCCTTTGCCAGTGATCAGTTTAGGCAAAATTGCTTGTGAAGCAATTTGGGTCAATGAGACATGATAGGAAACCTGAACAGCAAGGGATCTAGCAGAAGTTTCTCCTAGGTAATAAAAATAGACCCATAGAAGAAAATAGACCCATATGACACATCATATTACATCATCTTGTTGTTGTAAGGGGACAAACCTAAAAGCAAGAATCAACATGCCAAAGATGACATACCGAAAAACAGAAAAAGTCTAAGCCCTTAATGATATCATTGAAATTAATACATTGCGTTAACCAGCTCGGAAACTATCCTATCCCTGAACTTCTTGAAGTGTGGGATAAATTTCTTTTATTGTTCTAGTTGTGTCTACTGTACTTGTATTCAAAAACATTCCAAATGATATAACTTGGGAACCAAGTAACTCAGCTTTAGAAATAGTACATTTCTAGAAGGTATAGCCAGGGTCATACATTCGGTGTTTTTGTTTTGTTTTTGTCTCCCATACAGCATTTAATGTGCTGAACACTGTGTAGTGCCTTGCATGCCCTCATACTAACAGGTGAAAAACAAAATCAAAGTTAATCAAGTTACAAAATGATTGAGAGTATTCTGTGCCCTTTTCTTTGTTTTTGCTCTGTAAAGTTACTTAGAAAATAGTCCTACCTCAAGACTATTCTACACTTCAAAATATATGTTAGGGATGGCTTCTTCATTACTATGGAAAAATCAGAAAAGTGGTAAGGAACAGGATAAGATGCCAGGTGTTCATTGTTATAGCTGTTTTGTAGAACAATGAAAAATCATTGCCTTGGCCTTAAGGGGGTGTGTCACACAGGAGGCAAATGGCAAAAATGTTATTCATGCCTCTCAATCTCGCCTACAGGTCTGCCTATTATTATTTTAATGCTTATAACTGACAGATGTACCAGTTTGATCAAATCTGATGGCCAAGCTATCTATGGCATTTTTGGTGCAGGATAACTCCTTACCACTGCTGGTCATATTATTTTTGTTTTTCCCTGTTGTCCCATTCCTTTGGAGGCTCAACAGATTCTACTAAGATGGGAGGCAATAGATCCTAAAAGTTTATTAATTTGAGGCATTGTTTGTGAGAGTTTTCGGTCCTACCTGCAATGGTTTGGCATCTACCCATGAGTAAAGGAGAAGAACCTGTCCATTCTTACAATCTGTTTAGCTGTACCTCATTTATAAGTTGGCATAAACTAAACAACAACCTCACTAGACAGAATACACAGGAATTAAACTACATCTGTAGAAAGAGATGATGGAGAAGCTAAGTATCATCAGTTAGAACAAGGCCAGGGGCTGACTGTGGAATAGACTATCAATTGCTCATATGCAAGTTCAAGATAAAGCTGAAGAAAATGTAAAAAAATCCATGAAAGCCAAAGAACAACCTTGAGCATATCCCACCTGAATTTAGAGACCATCTCAAGAAGAGATTTGACTGAAGATCAGTCGACTTACGGGGTGACATCAAGGACAGCATACATGAAGAAAGCAAAAGGTCATTCAAAAGACAGGAGAGAAAGAAAAGACCAAAAGAGATGTCAGAAGAGACTCTGAAACTTGCTCTTGAACATAGAGTTTCTAAAACAAAGGGAAGAAATGATGAAGTTAAAGAGCTGAACAAAAGAATTTAAAAGGCAGCTTGAGAAGACAAAGTAAAGTGTTATAAAGAAATGTGCTAAGACCTGGAGTTTGAAAATCAAGAGAAGAACACACTTGGCATTCCTCAAGCTGAAACAACTGAAGAAAATATTCAAGCTTTGAGTTGCAATATCGAAGGATTCTATGGACAAAATATTGAATGATGCAGGAAGCATCAAAAGAAGATAGAAAGAATACAAACAGTCACCACCCAAAAGAATTGGTCGACATTCAACCATTTCAAGAGGTAGCATACGATCAAGAACCAATGGTATTGAAGGAAGAAGTCTAAGCAGCACTGAAGGCATTAGTGACAAACAAGGCTCCAGGACTTCACGGAATACCAATTGAGATGTTTCAACAAATGGATACAATGCTGGAAGTGCTCATTCGAGTATGCCAAGAAATTTGGAAGACAACTACCTAGCCAACCAACTGGGGGAGATCCATATTCCAAAGAAAGGTGATCCAACAGAATGTGAAAATTACAAAACAATATCATTAATGTCACATGCAAGTAAAATTTTGCTGAAGATAATTCAAAACAGTTGCAGCAGTGATATCAACAGGGAACTGCCAAAAATTCAAGCCAGATTCAGAAGAGGAAATGGAATGAGGGTGTCATGGATTGAATTGTGTCCCCCAAAAATATGTGTGTCAATTTGACTAGGCCAAGATTCCCAATATTGTGTGATTATCCACCACTTTGTCATCTGATGTGATTTTCCTATGTGTTGTAAATCCTACCTCTATGATGTTAATAAAATAGGATTAGTGGCAGTTATGTTAATGAGGCAGGACTCAATCTGCAAGATTAGATTGTGTCTTCAGCTGATCTCTTTTGAGATATAAAAGAGATAAGCGAGCAGAGAGGCGGGGACCTCATACCACCAAGAAAGCAGTGCCAGGAGTAGAACATGTAGTTTGGACCTGTGGTTCGTGTGCCGAGAAGCTCCCAGACCAGGAGATTGATGACAAGCACCTTCCTCCAGAACTGACAGACAGAGGAAGCCTTCCATTAGAGCTGGCACTCTGAATTTGGACTTCTAGCCTCTCAGACTGTGCGAGCATAAATTTCTCTTTGTTAAAGCCAGCCACTTGTGGTATTTCTGTTATAGCAGCACTAGATAACTAAGAGAGGGATATTGTTGCTGATGTCAGATGAATCTTAGCTGAAAGCACAGAATACCAGAAAGAAGTTTACCTGTGTTTTATTGACTCTGCAAAGGCATTCACCTGCGTGGATCATAACAAATTATAGGTAACATTGTGAAGAATGGAAATTCCCAAACACTTAATTGTGCTTATGCAGAACCTGTACATAGACCAAGAGGCACTTGTTCAAACAGAACAAGGGGATACTGCACGGTTTAAAATCAGGAAAAGTACATCCGGGTTGTATCCTTTCACCATACTTATTCAATCTGCACCATACTTATTCAATCTGTATGCTGAGCAAACAATCTGAGAAGCTGGATTATATGAAGAAAAATACAGCATCGGGATTGGAGGAAGACTCATTAACGAACTGCTTTATGCAGATGACACAACCTTGCTTGCTAAAAGCAGAGGACTTGAATCACTTGCTGATGAAGGTCAAAGACTACAACCTTCAGTATGGATTACACCTCAACATAAAAAAAAAAATCCTCACAACTGGTCCAATAAACAACATCATGATAAATGGAGAAAAGATTGAAGTTAAGGATTTCCTTTTATTTGGATCCACAATCAATGTCCATGGAAGCAGCAGTCAAGAAATCAAATGATGTATTGCATTGGGGAAATCTGCTGCATGCTTAAATACTTTAGTTCTCTGACACTGAACTTTCCTTAGAAAGTAAAATGTACCAATGTGTACTTAGATATAAAGCATTGCTTTAAATGAACAGTTCTAGATTTAAATTTACTAAGATTATAGTGTGTGAGAGAGAGGGAGAGAGAGACTCCAATGGGGAATTGTTACCACAGTGGCAGTATGTAAGAATGGTGTGGTGGCATCTGTTTTCCTCATCTAACTTCACGAGGGGGAAGAGAGAGAATCACCATCAACATCAGCCGGAGGCTGATTCCTATGAGGTGGAAGTCAGTCATACCTCTGCCCTCCTAACTTTTTACCAATTCCAACACTAGCCATTCCTCCCATGGCACTGTCTAGATCTCTTCTGGGTTCAATACTTCATTACAATGGCCACAGAGAACTCACAGACAATACTCACAGTTACAAGGTTTATTAGGGAAGTACCAGGTTACAATTCAGGATCAGATATGACTCAGGATACAGATCTTCAGTCAGGACAGCTTCTCAGCTGTGCCTGCAGACAGGCCTCTCCCTCAGCCCCTGGGCCCCTTGGCCCCTGGGCCCAGCCTCCGCCCTGCTCAGGCAAGTGCTACAAAAGCTCTTTAGCTCCGCCAGTAAGTGCCCAGAGGCACCCCAGTCTGCCAGGAAGCCTCCTGCCCAAAAGACTCTCAGCGCTCTCACTGCATGGGTTGGCATGCCCACTGTAACAACCATGCTCCATAGGCCAGGAAGCCCACCATGCTGTCTCATGCAGCTCTTCTGGTTCTGCTGCCACTGTTTCTCTGCCACTGCTTCTCGCTGTCTTGCACTGTCTCCTGTTGTTACAACTCTCTCTGTCTGTCTCCTGGGTCTAGGAGGTTCTCAGCACAGGGACACCAGGCCAAAGGATGCACTCCACTCCCGGATCTTCTATCTTGATGATATTGAGGTCCACTCTCTGCTCAGGGGTTGGCTCTCTTTTAAGCCTAGCAGGAATGGCAAAACTTACCAATCCCCTCATTAGGGTTCCATACACTTTATTTGCATTGTCCCACCCCCACAGCGGTTCCATGCACCTTATTTGCATTCTTAGCAGGCTGTCCAATCCCATTGGTGGGCCACAAACACCTTATTTGCATAGGCTCACCCAATCACTTTGTGAGAGTCACAAAAGCTGTGGCTAGAAGGGCCATATGAAGTAATTAACTGCACCACACAGTATTTGACTCCGTATGAAATAAAACCAGTGTTGTCAACACTATGAGTAAAGAGTCAGGAGAAGAAAAGTATTGCTAATCCCTTGGGCAGATGATGTAACTCATACCAGTGCTTCTATAGAGGAGACACATTCTGCCTATTCAAAGTTGAAGTGTGGATTCAGAGATAAAAAGACACAGCCCCAGAAAATGTGGACTATCCTATACATTCATGAATTTTTGCAATCATTTGAATAAAATAAATATGTTTTATAATTCACTGCCTTTCCTTGTTATTACGATGTGATATAGGAAACTTCCTTAAAGGTTTATACTTTCTTTAAAGTGGCTATAATATGTTATTTTTCAGTAGGGCAATTATTACAGGAAATTAGTATAAAAATAGGAAACAGAAAGCAGGGGTGGTTAGCAATGGCTTTAAGTTTGCTCCTTACTTCCTCACAGACAGAAACACCTGCAGAGAGCTTCAGCTACTATGCATGTGCTGATGGTTCCCAAATTTACAACTCCTGAAAAAGTCTTTTCTTCTCTTCTGCCCCTACCTCTTCCTGCTGGTTCTTTATATCTCAGCCTAAATATCAATTCCCAGAGACTCCTTTTTGAGGTGCAAGACTAGGTTCCTTACTGGTCCAGTTGTGAGGACTTTTGTTTTGTTTATGTTGAGGTGTAATCCATATTGAAGGCTGTGATCTTTGATCTTCATCAGTAAGTGCTTCAAGTTCTCTTCACTAAACAAGGTTGTGTCATCTGCATAACACAGGTTGTTAATGAGTCTTCCTCCAGTTCTAATGCCCTGTTCTTCTTCATATAGTCCAGCTTCTCGGATTATTTGCTCAGCATACAGATTGAATAGGTATGGTGAAAGGATACAACCCTGCCTTACACCTTTCCTGACTTTAAACCACTCAGTATCCCCTTGTTCTCTCCAAACAACTGCCTCTTGATCTATGTACAGGTTCCTCGTGAGCACAATTAAGTGTTCTGGAATTTCAGTTCTTCCCAATGTTATCCATAGTTTGTTATGATCCACACAGTTGAAAGCCTTTGCATAGTCAATAAAATACAGGTAAACATCTTTCTGGTATTCTCTGCTTTCAGCCAAGGTCCATCTGACATCAGCCATGATATCCCTGGTTCCACATCCTCTTCTGAATCTGGCCTGAATTTCTGGCAATTCCCTGTTGATATACTGCTGCAGCCGCTTTTGAATGATCTTCAGCAAAATTTTACTTGCATGTGATATTAATGATATTGTTCGATAATTTCTGCATTCAATTGGATCACCTTTCTTGGGAATAGGTATAAATATAGATCTCTTCTGGTCAGTTGGCCAGGTAGCTGTCTTCCAAATTTCTTGGCATAGACAAGTGAGCACTTCCAACACTGCATCCGTTTGTTGAAACATCTCAATTGATATTCCGTCAATTCCTGGTGCCTTATTTTTCTCCAATGCCTTCAGTGCAGCTTGGACTTCTTCCTTCAGTACCATCAGTTCCTAATCATATGCTACTTCTTGAAATGGTTAAGCATCCACCAATTCTTTTTGGTATAATGACTCTGTGTATTCCTTCCATCCTCTTTTGATGCTTCCTGCGTAGTTTAATAGGTTCCCCATAAAATCCTTCACTATTGCAAATCGAGGCTTGAATTTTTTCTTCATTTCTTTCAGCTTGAGAAATGCCAAGCGTGTTCTTCCCTTTTGGTTTTCTATCTCCAGCTGTTTGCACATGTAATTTTAATACTTTACTTTGTATTCTCAAGCCGCCCTTTGAAATCTTCTGTTCAGTTATTTTACTTCATCATTTCTTCCTTTTGCTTTAGCCTACTCAACGTTCAAGAGCAAGTTTCAGAGTCTCTTCTGACATCCGTTTTGGTCTTTTCTTTCTTTCCTGTCTTTTTAATGACCTCTTGCTTTCTTCCTGTATGATGTCCTTGATGTCATTCCACAACTCATCTGGTCTTCAGTCATTAGGACGAATAAGCAACATCATAATAAGTGAAGACAAGACTCAAGTTGTCAAGGATTTCATTTTATTTGGATCCAGAGTCAATATTCATGGAAGCAGTGTCAAGAAGTCAAAAGACGTATTGCATTGGGCAAAAGACCTCTTTAAAATATTGAAAAGCAAAGATGTCACCTTGAAGATTAAGGTGCGCCTGACCCAAGCCATGATATTTTCAATCGCATCATATGCATGGGAAAGCTAGACAATGAATAAGGAAGACCAAAGAAGAATTGACACCTTTGAATTGTGGTGTTGGTGAAGGATATTGAATATACCATGGACTGCCAAAAGAACAACAAATCTGTCTTGGAAGAAGTACAACCAGAATGCTCCTTAGAAGCAAGGATGGTGAGACTATGTCTTACATCTTTAGACATGTTGTAAGGAGGGATCAGTCCCTGGAGAAGGACATCATGCTTGGTAAGGTACAGGATCAGAGAAAAAGAGGAAGACCCTCAACAAGATGGATTGACATAGTGGCTGCAACAATGGGCCAAGCATAACAACTATTATGGGCATGGCTCAGAACCAGGCAGTGTTTTGTTCTGTTGTACATAAGGCCACTATGAGTCGTAATCAACTCGACAGCACCTAACAACAATCAAGACTAGGTTAGTTTCCTCTAATAGAAGGATTTTCAAACCTTTTTCACCAGGACTCATAGTAAGAAATAAATTTCATATCATGTTCTGATGAATATACGTGCAACTATTCACCCATTCAATAAGTAATTATCCCTAAGTACCAGTCATTGTTACGAAGCACTAGGGGTACAAAGTGAATAAAACGGATAAAAATCCATGCCCTGATGGATATTACATTCTGGTCTCCCTGCTTCTGCCTTTGCTTTCCTTCAAACTGTTCTCCACACATCAGCCAGAGTGATCCTGTTAAAATTTAAGTCTGATCATGTCACTCTTCTGTTCAAAACTGTCCAGTGACTTCCCATCTCACTCAGAAACAAAACCAAAGGCCCTACTATGAACTACGAGTCTTGCATGATATGGCTCTCTGATGGCCCTCTTTGCTCATCGCCTGTTGTACCCCCCCACCCAATTACTCTTCCCCCAACACAGTCGTATTGGCCTTGCTCTTCTTCACACAGTCCAGGCACACTCAGGGCCTTTACCCTCCCTATTCCTTCTGCCTAGAATGTTCCACCTCTAAATACGCATATGCAGTGTAATGAATTGCTTTTGTCTGGCCTTTCTCTCAGTGGTCTTATAACTCCCACCCAGGTGATTGGGCAGGACTATGCAGATAGGGTAATTGTGGCCCACCAAAGGGATTGGTTAGTTTTACCATCCCGCTGGTCTTGAAATAAGCCATCCCAGAGGCAGGAAGGAGAAGAATCCCACCACCATCAAGGAAGAAGAGCCAATGTATCCTTTGGGCTGGGGGTCCCTGCACTGAGAAGCTCCTTGAAGCAGGAGACCAAGAAAGAAAGAAAGCTGTAACCCTGAAGATGGTGAGAAGTGGTAGCAGGAGAGACCTGGCAGCAAAGACCCAGCAGCTGGAGACAGGTCCATGAGCTTCCTGGCCCACAGAGACAGAAAGCTGAGTGCCTTTGGTCAGAGACTGAGGGCCAGAGAGAGGTGTACCTATGAGCATAGCTGGCAGGAGTCCATCCTGATGGAAGAACTGTATCCTGAGCATTCCTAAACCTGAATTGTAACTGTTACTTCTCTAATAAACCTCATAACTGTGAATATTATCTGTAGATTCTGTGTGGCCGTTGCAATGAGTTATCGAACCCAGCAGAGAAGTGGAGAGTGCTATGAGTGGGACAGTTGGTGTCAGAATTGGTAAAGATGGCACAGAGAGGAGGCATATCTGACCCCTGCCTCATAGGAATCAGCCCTGAGCTGTTGATACTTGATTCTCCTTTCCGCTTGTGAAGTTAAAGGAGATCAGACACTGCCCCCATGGTGTTTTTACACCATATGGCTCACTGCCTCAATTCTTTTAGGTCTTAATCCAAAGGCAGCCTCACACAGAGGTCTTCTTTGGCTATTCTTTCTAAAATTTCAACCCCTGACATTTTTATATTTTTCTCCTTGTCTTCTGCTCTCCAGTGTTTCTTATCACCCTCTAATATATTCTATATTTTCCATATTTGTCTTACTTATTGTCTAACTCCCCCCTAGAAAGTATACTCCATGAAGACCTGGATTTTGTCTGTTTATTCACCAATAATATAACCTGAAATAAAAGTTTCACAAAATAATACTTATCTTTACTGTATGTGATGTACGCTGATATTTTGTATTTTGTTTCTTTTGTTAAAAGTACTGGTTTTATCCCATGTTATGGGTTGAATTGTGTTCCTGTTTGGCAATAGGAGTTCCCTTTTTTATGTTAATGAGGTCTTGTTGGAGTAGGGTGGGTCCTAAACTTACCCCTTCTGATTGGTGTCTTATCAAAAGATCAGAACAGATACTGACACACATCTGGGAAAATAGAGGCCATGTCAGATACATCTACAAGCAGCTAAGGAATGCCAGGAAATGCCAGGGGCTACAAAAATGCAAAGAGACAAGAATCTACCCCTATAGCCCACAAAGAGAGCCTAGCAAAGCTGACACCCTAAATTTGCACTGCTAGCCTCCAAAACTGTGAGACAATAAATTTCTGTTCTTTAAAGCCACATACTTGTGGTATTTTTTTGTTACAGCAGCGCTAGGTAACTAAGACAACCCATTAGACTGACTTCATGATCCAATCATGGATCATTATTTACAGTTTAAATCATTGCCTAATATATGCTCTCATTGTGTCCTCTGTGTTTATTTCATAACTATTGTGACTGTATATACATATGAGACTATGTGTTTATTCCCTGTGGACTGTGAGTCCCATGAGGCCATGCTATGTCTGTCCTACTCACTGCTACATTTCCAGTACCTCGCATAGTGCTGTAACAAGTCCATGTCATGTGCAAGCAGAAGTTAAAAGGGAGAAGATGCTGTAAGCAGAAGTTAGCTACTAGGCAGATAATGAGCAGAAACACAGAGGGAAGTAGAAACAATGACCCATGAGCAAGTGAGAGAGCTCTAGTTCCATTTCTAAGTCCATAAGTACCTTTACAGCAAACTTCTTTACTCCCTTTCTCAATTAAGATGAGTTTTTATTTTATAAAACTAATGCTGCGTAAGTAGCAGTTGAATTAAAGATCTTGATCAATCAGAGCAAACAATCCAAATAGTCCAGTAAAGTAAATATCAATAGGTTCTTAATTTGAGAAAGGTTTCATTGGATAAATGCTGAAATTACTTTATAGTCTGGGGATGAGGAGGGAGAGTATGTTTGCTTCAGTTCAGCCTTCCTGCCCCTTTATCACCTAGCTGATTTCCTTCTGTATGTATGGCTCTGCCATACAAGGAGAACTCCTCTCTGATCCCTTGCCCCTTCCTCATATGATTGCTTAATAGGAAAAAGGATAATCTAGATTGTATTAGGCCTCTATTCTGGAAGATGCTTTCAAAGGTAAATAGAACTTATAGGAGTAATTTCTTTCTGGATGTCCTCTCTTCTAGGAGGCTTCAGTGATACAGGCCTGATCCCCACCCAGGGAACTACCTGGATTAGTATTTAGGCCAGCTCAAGGTTAGATACTCTAGCTTGTTCTTGTCTCTTCTAGTACATTTCACTTCTCCACACCTTACTTTATACAAGAATTGTAAAATCTGTAGTTCAAGTTTGGCCCCTTAGATGGTCCAGTCTAATTCATTAGATTCTACATTTCAGATGAGAGATAGAAAAAAGTGTTCCTATGACTATGTTGTTTTTGGTTTTATACAACATATATATTTATTTATTATTCATTTATATATTCACATAATACTATATATATATTATTTTATATATATAAATTTGTTTGGCAGTGACTGATATAACCATGAAAGCTAATAAACCTTAAGCTTTAGTACTTCTCATTTGCATGGGCCCCTTCCAAAAATGAACCTAATTTTGTCTTTTTATTTTTATTTTTTTAAGAGGGCCTCCAAAAATGTATAATCTTCATGCCCCATAAAATCTTCAGAAATGTTGTTGGTTGTATTGTATGATTAAGTGGAGAGTTTCAGGAACTCAGGTCTGGCCAGGAGCCCTGGCTTTCACGAGCCCAAACAACTGCATTCCACATTGAGGAGTTGGTGCTGAAAATATAAACATTAAAATAAAAGATAAATAAATAAAGCAACTTTTGGTTTCCTCTTCTTGACAAGCGAGGTGGGTGAATCAGGGCCCATAGGAAAATATTAAAGGAGATAAGAGGTTATTACTTAGCTAATGAGTATAGAAGGACGTGTCTGTAGTCCAAGGAAATTCTGAGTAAAAATATAAATTATGATCTTTGACTTGTAATTCATACAGAATTTTAGTCAATTCGGTTTGAAGATGTTAGAGATGAACTGGAGATCTGGATAGAGAGGTGTGAAATAAAATTAGATTTTCACACTGTTTTCAAGATTATAATTGTAAAACAGAAACATTCAAAACTCAAGGTGAATTTGGAGAGAGCAGGAAAATATCCTTCATAACCACTTCCCTTTAAACCATGAGACAGAGAATATATTCCTGAAGGGTTGGGACCTACATAGAGAACTGCTGGAGCGAGGGCCCCATTTTAATATGCCCCAGGAAGCCAATAGGATCACCACCCCAAATCTACCATTTTGCAAAATTGTTTTATAAATTGAGAAATTGATTAGGATGAATTTTTGACTCAGAATTAGAACTAAAAGAACTCTAGGAAGCCTTAATATTCTATTTATATAAAGTTTTTTTAAGGTCATTTGCCTAAAATCACACAGCTAGTTAGTCACAAAGGTAAGACTAAACCCCAGGACTGGTAATTCTCAGTCCAGTGCATTTTCTGCTACACCTTATTGACAACTACTATTTCAAAAATGAAAATCCATGTGCGTTAATTAAATTTGCCTGAAACTTGTTAACCTTCCAAATAGACGTCAATTTCCCATGCCAGAAGAAAAGCAATCTTTTACTTCTTATTTAAGAGCATTAAATTTAGCTGTTGGATGCTTTCATATGACACTTGATTACTTTAGCTTTAATAGAAGTATAAACAGAAACAAGAATTACTATTAAACTTACAATTACCAAAATATTCACAAGAGGGAATCACATAATTTTAAATCTTCGTTGCTTATATAACTTTTTTTTTTTTTAAATGGTTTACAGTTATTATGTAACACATTCAACAGTCTGTCTGGTCAGCCAAATACAGGCTATCATACACAGTTCTTCTAATCATATCTAAAATGTCAACCTATTTTTTTTTAATTACTAATTTTTTGGTTTTTTGGCCTATTGCTTGATTTCCTTTAGGAATGACCTTATTTCTTTTAGGATCTGGCCAGAATTTAATTCAGTGTTTCCAAAACTTTAGTCATTCACATTTATGATCTCTTCCATATTTACATACCACCTCTTCTAATATTTAGTTAATATTTTTATTTCTATTGACACTTTTATATTCAATACCTAGTGTACTCTCATCCTAAATAATAATATCCAGGAAATCATAGGTCTGATATGCTAATTATAATTATATAATTTTTACATTAAATACTCAACTATTATTAAAAAAAAAACACCAACATTTATTACCTAAAATGACCCTGCTTTGGAAAACACTGGTATAGTTAGTGGAAAGAGCACCAAATCCAAAATAAGAAGACAGGACTTTAAAACCCAGCTCTGACATTTTCCTCTGTGAAAATCACTTTACCCCTCTGAGCCTGTTTCCTAATCTGTAAAATGTTGAAGAATATCTGTCCTGCTTCCGTTTGTGGGTTATTGTGGGATTTAAATTGCATGACAAAAATATTTTGTAACTATGAAAAACATGGGAGAAAAACAGGGTTTTATGTAGGACAATATATAATAATACATACGGCAATAAAGGAGAAGTCAACTCATTTTGTGCTTACTGTATTTAAAAGCAGTTTATCCTTTAATCTACAAGACTATATATTTCCTTCAGAAATTAATAACTGGGGTATAACATAGGGTTGCTGTTTATCTCTCCATCAATAGGGAGTTTGAAGGGGGAAAAAACAACCTTGTCCACCTCAGGAATGCAACTGTTCTGTTCGTTTGCTTCCAGCCACTACAACTTGGCAGGCACTGCAGGCGCATCTGCAGAGGGTGGCCGAGAGTAGGGCTTAGCACAGTGTGGCACCTGATCAATGCATATAAATTGACATGACTGATAATTGCAGAATTATAATAAACCTCATTTTTATCATCCAGTAAAGCTTAAACAGTGAGTTCTTACATTGTCTTCTTACAAGGAGTCAGCAGCAACTGCTCTCGGACTTAATCCGGGGTCATTCAGAGAGCCAGCTGCCTCTTGGAAACGTCCGCATCCAAACCTCAAAGGGATCTTCCCAGTCCACACTCAGCCTTCTGAAGTAGTGTTAGGTACCTCTGAGGAAACAAGAAACACGTCTCAGCCCAGTATGTGCCACGCAAAAACAAACAAAAAATACCAACCAACCCAGTTGCCATCGAGTTAATTCTGACTCATGGCAACCTCATGTGTTTCAGAGTAGAACTGCACTCCACAGAGTTTTCAAGAAACACTGGTCCACAGGGTTTTCAATGGCTGTGGTCTTTCAGGAGTAGATCACTCCAGGCCTTTCTTCCAAGTCACCTCAGAGTGGCTTCCAACTACCAACCTGTTAGCAGCCGAGTGCTTAATTATTTGTGTTACCCAGGAACTTCATATTTCTTCTCAGTCATCTTTTGCCTGATATGGAACATTAAGATACAAACAAATGTGTCATCCACTGTGCTATGTACGTTCACTTATATTAATACATTTAATATCATTCTTTTCATTTGTTAGAACCCTAATGTTATTTGGTTCTAAGTTATGATTGTGCTTTCCATCCTAAAAGTTGAAATGTTCAGAGTTACCCACATTATAAACAAATTATTCAGTTTCTTGGGGTGAAATATCAATTATCTGTGATGTGTGGGCATTTGAGTGTTTTTTATATGACATTTGAGTTTTAAAAAGTAGAATATAAAATACTTAGCATTAAAAGTATATTTTCATGCGTTTAAATCTGTATTTGAATCAGAAAACTCTTGAGACACTTGCCTTATCTTAGTTATCATTATAAGTGCTATTATAATTGTAATTATAATTGTAATGTACTACAACTATGTTGTTGTTAGGTACCATCGAGTAGGTTCCTATTCATAGCGACCTTTTGTACAATAGAACGAAACACTGCCCAGTCCTGTACCATCCTCACAATCGTTATGCTTGAGCCTGTTGTTGCAGACACTGTGTCAATCCATCTCGTTGAAGGTCTTCCTCTTTTTCACTGGCCATTTACTTTACAAGCATGGTGTCCTTCTCCAAGGACTGGTCCCTTCTGATACGTCTAAAGTATGTGAGATGAAGTCTCACCATCCTTGCTTCTAGTGAGCATTCTGGCTAAACTTCTTCCAAGACAGATTTGTCGTTCTTTAGTAGTCCATGGTATATTCAGTAGTCTTCTCCAGTACCACAACTCAAAGGTGTCAATTCTTCTTAGGTCTTCCTTATTCATTGTCCAGCTTTTGCATGCATATGAGGTGACTGAAAACACCATGGCTTGGGTTAGGCGCACCTTAGTCCTCAAAGTGACATCTTTGCTTTTTAACACTTTAAGGAGGTCTTTTGCAGCAGGTTGGCCCAGTGCAATGCATCGTTTGATTTCTTGACTGCTGCTTCCGTGGGTGTTGATTGTGGATCCAGGTAAAATGAAATCCTTGACAACTTCAAACTTTTCTTTGTTTATCATGATGTTGCTTATTAGTCAAGAACTGAGGACTTCTGTTTTCTTATGGTGAAGTGTAATCCATACCGAGGTGGTCTTTGATCTTCATCAGTCAGGGCTTCAGGTTCTCTTCACTTTCAGCAAGCAAGGTTGTGTCACCTGCGCAGATTGTTAATTAGTCTTCCTCCAATTCTGATGTCGTGTTCTTCTTCATATAGTCCAGGTTCTCAGATTATTTGTTCAGCATACAGATTGAATAAGAATGGTGAAAGGATACAATCCTGACTCACACCGTTCCTAATTTTAAACCATGCAGTATCTCCCTGTTCTGTTTGAACGACTGCCTCTTGGTCTAAGTACAGGTTCCTCATGAGCACAATTAAGTGTCCTGGAACTCCCATTATTAACAATGTTATGCAAATTTGTTATGATCCACACAGTTCAATGCCTTTGCATAGTCAAGAAAACACAGGTAAACATCTTTCTGGTATTCTCTGTTTTCAGCCAGGATCCATCAGACATCAGCAATGATATCCCTCATTCCGTGACCTCTTCTGAATCAGGCTTGAATTTCTGGCAGTTCCCTGTCTATGTACTGCTGCAACCGCTTTTGAATGCTCTTCAGCAAAATTTTTCTTGTGTGTGATATTAATGATATTGTTTGATAATTTCCACATTCTGTTGGATTGCTTTTCTTTGGAATGGGCATAAATATGGATCTCTTCCAGTAAGTTGGCCAGGTAGCTGTCTTCCAAATTTCTTGGCATAGACAAGTGAGCACTTTCAGCACTGTACCCATGTGTTAAAATATCTCCATTGTTATTCCATCAGTTCCTGGAGCCTTATTTTTTACCAATGCCTTCAGCGCAGCTTGAACCTCTTCCTTTAGTACCATCGGCTCCTGATCATATGCTACCTCCTGAAATGTTTGAACATTGACCAATTCTATTTGGTACAGTGACTCTGTGTACTCCTTCCATCTTCTTTTGATGTTTCCTGCATCGTTTATCATTTTTCCCATAGAATTCTTCAGTATTGCAACCCAAGGCTTGAATTATTCTTTCAGCTTGAGAAATGCCAATCATGTTCTTTCCTTTTGGTTTGCTAACTCCAGGTCTTTGCACATTTCATTATAATACTTTACTTTGTCTTATCGAGCTGCCCTTTGAAATACTCTGTTCAGCTTTTTTACTTCATCATTTCTTCCTTTTGCTTTTAGCTATTCTTTGTTCAAGAGCAACTTTCAGAGTATCTTCTGACATCTGTTTAGATTTTTTTCTTTCTTTCCTGTCTTACTAATGACCTCTTGCCTTCTTCATATATGATATCCTTGATGTCATTCCACAGCTCGTTTGGTCTTCAGTCATTAATGTTCAATGCATCAAGTCTGTCCTTGAGATGGTCCCTAAATTCAGGTGGGATATACACAAGTCATACTTTAGTTTTTGTGGACTTGTTCTAATTTTCTTCAACTTCAACTTGAACTTGCATATGAGTAATTGATGGTCTCTTCCACAGTCGGCCCCTGGCCTTGTTCTGACTGAAGATACTGAGCTTCTCCATCGTCTCTTTCCACAGATGTAGTTGATCTGATTCCTGTGTATTCCATCTGGAGAGGTCCACATGTATAGTTGCTGTTTATATTGTTGAAAAAGGTATTTGCAATGAAGTTGTTGATCTTGCAGAATTCTTTCATGCGATCTCTGGCATCATTCCTGTCATCAAGGCCATATTTTCCAATTACCAGTCCTTCTTCGTTTCCAACTTTTGCATTCCAATTGCCATTAATTATCAATGCATATTTATTGTACATTTGATCAATTTCAGACTGCAGAAGTTGGTAAAAATCTTCAATTTCTTCATCTTTGGTGTTGGCAGTTGGTGCGTAAATTTGAATAATAGTCGTATTAATAGTTGTATCAGGAAAGGTGTGCGTCAGGGTTGTATCCTTTCACGATACCTATTCAATCTGTATACTAAGCAAATAATCCAAGAAACTGGACTATGTGAATAAAAACAGGGTGTCAAGATTGGAGGAAGACTTATTAACAACCTGCGTTATGCAGATGACACGACCTTGCTTGCTGAAAGTGAAGAGGAGTTGAAGCAATTACTGATGAAGATCAAAAACCACAGCCTTCAGTATGGATTTCACCTCAATGTAAAGAAAACAAAAACCCTCACAGCTGGACATAAGCAACATCATGATAACCATAGAAAATATCGAAGTTGTCAAGGATTTCATTTTACTTGGATCCACTATCAACACCCATGGGAGCAGCAGTCAAAAAATCAAAAGATGCATTGCATTGGGCAAATCTGCTGCAAAAGACCTCTTTAAAGTGTTGAAAAGCAAAGATGTCACCTTGAAGACTAAGGTGTGCCTGACCCAAGCCATGGTGTTTTCAGTCATCTCATATGCATGCAAAAGGTGGACAATGAATAAGGAAGACCGAAGAAGAATTGACGCCTTTGAATTGTGGTGTTGGCGAAGAATGTTAAATATACCATGGACTGCCAAAAGAACGAACAAGTCTTTCTTGGAAGAAATGTAACCAGAATGTTCCTTAGAAGCAAGGATGGCGAGACTACAGCTCATATGCTTTGGACGTGTTATCAGGAGAGATCAGTCCCTGGAGAGGGACATCATGCTTGGTGGAGTAGAGGGCATGCAAAACAAAGGAAGACCCTCAACAAGATGGATTGACAGAGTGGCTACAACAATGGGCTCAACCATTGTGAGGATGGCGCAGGACCAGGCAGTGTTTCGTTCTGTTGTACATAGGGTCACTATGAGTCAAAACGGACTCCATGGCACCTAATAACAACAGCAGTCATATTAACTGGTCATACTTTTAGGCGTATGGATATTATCCTATCACTAACAGCATTGTACTTCAGGATAGATCTTAAAATGTCCTTTTGACAATGAACATCACTCCATTCCTCTGCAATTTGTCGTTCCTGGCGTAGTAGACCATATGGTTGTTTGGTTCAAAATGGCCAATACCAGTCCATTTCAGCTCACTAATGCCTAGGATATCGATGTTTATGCGTTTCTTTTCATTTTTGACCACTTCCAATTTTCCTAGGTTCATACTTCATACATTCCACATTCTGATTATTAATGGATGTTTGCAGCTGTTTCTTCTTATTTTGATTTCTGCAACATCAGCAAATGAAAGTCCTGAAAGCTTGACTCCATCCACATCGTTAAGATCAACTCTACTTTGAGGAGACAGCTCTTTCCTGGTCACATTTTGAGTGCCTTCCCACGTGATGGGTTCGTCTTCAGGCATTATATCAGACAATATTCTGCTGCTATCCATAAGGTTTTCACTGGCCAGTTTTTTCAAAAATAGACTGCCAGGTCCTTCATCTTAGTCTATCTGAGTCTGGAAGCTCCGCTGAAACCTGCCCACCAAGGGTGATCCTGCTAGTATTTGAAATACAAGTGGCAAAGCTTCCAGTATTACAGCAACATGCAAGCCACCATAGTACAATGAACTGACAGACACATGGTGAACTACAGCTATAGAAGCTATAAAACTGAATTTAACTCATACTACGATCCTGATTATATCATGATATTAAATGCAGAAAAAATAGTTATTTGGGTTCTCTGATCGTTTGGATGGGGATAAATAAGTTTATTATAATTGCAAATTATCCTAGTTAGTAAGAATTTAGGATATAAATCATTTTAAGAAATTGTCAGCTATGCCTAGATCTTGGTTTCTAAACACCATTCTCCAATAAAAGGAAATAGGGCTCCTTGGAGAAATGGTTACTTCAACAACTGGTTCGGAAAATATACAAGATGAGCCCGGCGCATCCTGTAGCACCTGAAAGTAAAGTGCTCAAAAAAAAAAAAAACACTCCAAAATGTTGGGGGTTTGTCAAAGGGACACAGGAGCCAACTGAAAGAGCTCCCAATGACCAAAGCTGGAACAATTTGAGCCATAAAATAAAGCAGTATCCGGATTATAAACAAAAATACAAAATAAATATCTATGAATTCATACTGATATAGAAAAATTATTGAATAAATAAATGGAGGAGAAGAGACAAATCTCTGCATGCAGAAGAATTCCAGGTAACTTACGAAGATACTCCACCCTCAAGGAGCAGGAGCATAGCTCCCCACATTTTAAGTGTAAGTTACAGTAATAACTTTACAGTGAAGAAACCTAACAAACACTACCCCAGGCAGATGATCAAGGTCAACATTAACAGTGATGATAAATCAAGTTGATAGAATGTAGCCTTGATATGATGTGATGAAAATGGTACTTTACATAACCCCATTCTAATCATGGGGAAGACATCAGACAAATTCCAGTAGAGGGGCATCCTACAAACTACTTGATAGTCCTCAAAACTGTTAAGGTCATCAAAAACAAGACAAGTCTGAGAAACTGTCACAGCCAAGAGGAGCCTAAGGAGACATGATGACTAAATGTAATGTGGAATCCTGGGATAGAAATAAAATTAGTACAACTAAGAAATCTGAAAACAAAACAAAACATGGACTTTAGTTAATAATAATGTATCAATATTGGCTCATTAATTGTAACAATGTACCATGTTACCAGTGTAAGGTGTTAATAGGAGAAAATGGATGTGGTGCATATGGGAACTGTCTGTACTATCTTCTCAATTTTTCTGTAAATCTAAAACTGTTCCAAAAAAATAAAGTCTGTTAAAAAAATGTAGTCACTGAGACTGGAAGACATGGCCCCCAGACTCTCTGTTAGCCTAGAACGGAAACCATTCCCAAAGGCAGCTCTTCAGACAAAGATTAGACTGGACTATGGGACATAAAATGATACTCGTGAAGAGAGTGCCTCTTAGCTCAAGTAGATACATGAGACTAAATGGGCAGCTCCTGTTTGGAAGCGAGATGATAAGGCAGAAAGGGACAGGAGCTGGTTGAATGGAGACAGGAAATGCAGGGTGGAAAGGAGGAGTGTGCTGTCACATTATAGGGAGAGCAGCTAGGGTTACATAGCAATGTGTGTATGTATTTTTGTATGAGAAACTGACTTGAACTGTAAACTTTCACTTAAAGCACAAAAAAAAAAAAAGATATGTCAGTAGTCATAGGAGGCAGTGAGTTTATGTTAGTGGGGAAGGAACAACTCAGAAAAGGAGGGTGAAAATTGTTGCACAACTCGAAGAATGTAATCAACGTCATTGAATTGTACATGTAGAAACTGTTGAACTGATGTACATTTTACTGTGTATATTCTCAACAACAACAAAAATAAAATAAATTATTTTTTAAAAATGCTGTAAGTTATTCAAAATGAAAGCATATCATTTACACGTTGCACCGTACATCCTATATAGTAGAAATAGTTTTAGAAGACTGATGTGTTAATCTTAAAAAAATTTATGCTATGGACAGGTTTAATTCTACTTAACCAAAGCGAAATAGGCAACTGACTTAATTAATGTAAAGTATACTAAGCACTGGATATTGTGTGGATTTTTAAACTTAATTAGGAAAAAATTTTAAATTAAATCTGATACTAAATTTTTGCTTCTTTCAATTTTTTTCATTTAACCAAATTGCCAAGAGCATTCAGAAGCTATAATACTTTTTAATGAAATATTTAATATGGAAGAGAGGTGAATTTAGTTTTTTTTTTTTTTTGGTTTGTTTTGTTTGTTTGTTTACCACATAAGTAGGTTACCCCAGAGTTGATCTATAATGAAGTTTAAAGATCTCTTCGAAGTTTTATAAAACTATATTCTAAAATTAGACTCTCTAAACCTTATAATTTTCTAGCACCTTTTATCTGTGCATTCAAGCATTTTACAAAGATCTTCTGGTACATTTATAATAACATTTCCTTAATGGGAGAAGCAGATGAGTCAAATGACTTACACCAGATTCTTAATGAGTCAGACGTGCAACTGTTCCATTGAGTCAATTCCTGTCAGTCCTAAAGTAATTGCCAGAACAATTATTTAAATATAAACCTCTGAAATCATAGTAAGAAAAGAAAATAACATAGCTATGTTTCTACTAATTTTAAATAGTGGGTTGTTTGAGAGCAAATTTTAAGGGATTCAAATACTAAAGATACTGCTAAAATGAAATGCAAAGATACAATTCTCACTTTTTTAAAATAAAATACTTATATCTGGAGATTTCTGGGAAGATGGTGGCATAAACAAACCATTGTTCTGACCGTCCCCCACAAATGCAGCAAAGAAACAATGCTCGGCTTTGAGGGACTCTGAATCGGGGAGCAGAGGAAAGCAGCGAGGAACTACAGATAGGCAAGAATCAACATACCAACAATGAGTTGCATACAGTAGGAAAATTGCTTCTCCCACCATCCCTGCCCCTCTCCCAGCCACGCAGTCTGCCAGCTCCTGTGAACTGGGGTAATGGCCCCAGGAAAAGAGCCTGTCTCTAACCACCACAGCCCCTACCTGTACAAAGACATAGGACCCCAAGCTTCTGCCCTAAAATCAGCAGGCAGACCTCCCTGGGGGTCTGTTTGGAGTGTGCCAGCATCTTCCCTACCCAGACACTGTCCATTGCAAACCTACTGCAAATTGCCACAGAAGGCCCAGGCGGTAGAGACTGCTCTCATAGTCAACGCTCTACCTGCATCCCTGTGCACCCATAGTTTGAGCCTCTGAAACCAACAGGACAGACCTCCCAGGGAGCTGGTACTGGTCTGTCTGCTCCCCTTTTCAGTCAGTGCTGAGGACTGCTGACTGAGGCTGCTGTGTGCTAAAAAGCAGGCAACTTTAGTGGAGGCTACACCCACAGCCAACATACTACAGGGAGGGCTCTGATAGCAACAAGGCAGACTTGCCTGTGGTGTCCATTTGGAGTGTGCCAGCACCTCCCTCACCCGGACACAATCACCAGCAAGCCTGCTGTGAATTGCTACAGAAAGGACCTCCAGTGGAGTCTGCTCCCATTGTCAGCACTCTACTTGCCTGCTTGCTCAACTCATAGCTCTGGCCTCTGAAACCAACAGGACAAAACTCCCTGGGGATCAACCAGGGTTAGTCTGACTCCACTTCCAGTTGGTACTAAGGACTGATAACTGAGGCTTCTCTGTGTTAGGAAGCAGGACTCTGCGTGGATGCTGCACTCACAGACAACAATCTACCAGGGGACTCTGATAGCAACAAGGCAGACCTCCATGGGTATCTGACCAGAGCAAGACACCCCTTCCCCCACCTGGTAACTATTGGTTGCTAATCTGTTGCATACTGCTACAGAAGGCCCCCAACAGTGAAGTCTGCTCCCATAGTCAGCACTCTACCTGCTTCCCTATGCACCCCATAGCTCAGGCCTCTGAAACCAAAAGGACAGAACGCCCTGGGGATCAGTTTAGGTCTGTCTGCTCCCCCTTACAGTCAGCACTGAGGACTGCTGACTGAGGCTGCTGTGTGCTAGGAAGCAGGCATCTTGAGTGGAGACTACACACAGAGCCAACATACTATGGGGCAGGCTTTGATAGACCTCCTGGGGGTCTGTTTGGAGTGTGACTGTACCTCCTCTAACTGGTAACTGTCAGCTGCTGTACTGATACGAACGCCTACAGACTGTTCCCTATGGTGGAGTCAGGAGGTGGGTCAACTAAGTAGAGACTGCTCCCTCAACCACCACAGGGCCACTGGGGCTCTGAAACAAACCAAACGGATCTCTCGGAGGTCCTTCTGGGGAATGCTAGCACCCCCTCCTCCAGAAATGAAGGAAAGTCTGCCTGTGCTTCCCCTGAATGCCATCTCAGATATAAGTAGCCCCCACAGAGCAGGAAAGGAAACCTCCACCAAAACTGGAGGGCAGCACTCAGCTCCAAAAGGGGCTCGCTGGGAGTGAGTTTTCTGACTAGAAATGTGATTCCAGAAACAAAGAAGGGAGTAATAACCAGAGAGAGGGGACTGCACCCCTGCTGCACAGATTGATTACTATATGATATTTCTCCTGAATGATGGTATCCACTGGTGGACAGACTGAACACAGTTTGTTCAGTTTTCTGGTGTGCTTGCAAGACATTGAAAGTTGAAAAACGAGATCTAGAACTTCCGAATTCCAATTAAACCAGGGAGGGAGACAGGTCTATCACAGAGAGGCTGTCTTAGTTATATAGTGCTGCTATAACAGAAATACCACAAGTGGATGGCTTTAACAAACAGAAATTTTTTCTCCCACAGTCTAGTAGGCTAGAAGCCTGAATTCAGGGTGTCAGCTCTAGGGGAAGCCTTTCTCCGTCATCTCTGGAGGAAGGTCCTTGTCATCAATCTTCACCAGGTCTAGGAGCTTCTCAGTGCAGGGACTCCAGGTCCAAAGTACACACTCTGCTCCTGGCACTACTTTCTTGGTGGTATGAGGTCCTCCTGTCTCTCTCTTCTTATCTTTTTTATATCTCAAAAGAGATTGACTCAAGATACAACCTAATCTTGTAGATTGAGTCCTGCCTCATTAACATAACTGCCTCTAATCCTACCTCATTAACATCATAGAGGTAGGATTTACAACACACAGGAAAATCACATCAGTTGACAAAATGTGGACAATCACACAATACTGGAAATCATGGTGTGATGGTTAAGATTGTGTGTCAACTTGGCTGGGCCATGTTTTGGCAGTCATATAATGTTGTGATCACTTCCCTGTTGAGATTTGATATGTGATCACCCCCATGATGGGATCTGCTGTGAGTAGCCAATCAGTTGAAATGGATTTTCCTTGGGCATGTGGCCTGCATTGAATATAAGTGGACATTTTGGCAAGGCACGGGGGCTTTTTGCTCATGCTGGACCCTACAGCTGGCTCCTGTTCATCTGACCTCCAGTTCTTGGGACTCGAGCTAGCAGCTTACCTGCGGTCTTGCTTGCCAATCTTGGGATTCATCGATCTTTACAGCCTGTGAGCAAGAGTCCTGCTCTCTGGCCTGCCAGTCTTGGGCTCGCCAGCCCTAGTGGCTACATGAATCAGGAGAAGCCTCTATCCTGACCCATGAACTTGGGACATTCCAGCCTCTACAACCATGGGAGCCATTTCCTTGATATAAATCTATATATATATATATCCATATATATATATGCACTTTACTGGTTTTGCTTCTCTGGAGAACCCAGCCTAAGACATATGGCCTAGCCAAGTTGACACACAATTTGGGGGGACACAATTCAATCCATAACAGAGGGAAAGGGAATGATAAGCAAAGGCTGAAGGCTCTGCCCACCTAAGAATTTCTTGTAAAAAGTAGTGCTGGCTAACACACCAAATACTGGGGAAAACTGAGAAAGTTAACACCCTTGAAAATTTCAGTGCCCCAACAAAAAAATCACAAGACACACAAGGAACAGAGAAACAATGGCCCATCCAAATAAACATGACAAAGGGAGGGAAAGCACAGCTAGAGATGACAAAATAATGAAAAAAAAAGGAAGAATATAATAAACAACATTAAACATAACTAAGGAACTAAGGGAAAATGTAGACAAAGAACTAAAAGAAATAAGGAAAATATTTTAAGAACAAAATCAGCATCTAAAAAAAGAGATATTACAACTAGAAGTACAATAACTGAAATGAGAAACACAATAGGAGGACATACCAACAGATTTAATCAGGCAAAAGAAAGAATCAGTGAATTAGAGGATAGGATAGTTGAAATTACAGATGCTGAAGAGCATCAAGAATAGAGGCTCAAGAAGGCTGAGCACAATTTAATGGAATTATGGGACAACAAAAAGAGATGCATCATGGGGATTCCATAAGGAGATGAGAGAGAGAAAGGGACGGAAAGAATACTTGAAGAAATCGTGACAGAAAATTTCCCCAATCTAATGACGGGCATGAATTTACAAATCCAAGAAGCTCAACGAACCCCAAACAGGATAAACCCAAAGATATCTACTCCAAGACACATTGTAGTTAGGTGCTCAAAAATTAAAAATCTATGTTAATGAGGGAGGAACAACTCAGAAAAGGAGAATAAGAATGGTTGCCCAACTCAAAGAATGTAATCAGTGTCACTAAATTGTACATGTAGAAACTGTTGAATTGGTGTATGTTTTGCTGTGTATATTCTCAACAATAACAACAAATTAAATAAAATTCAGAAAAAAATAGTCCTAAAAGTAGTGAGAGACAAACAGTCACATACAAAGGATCCTCAATAAGATTAAGTCCTGATTTTTCCTCAGAAACATTGGAGGCCAGAACACAATGGAATGACATATTTAAAGTGCTTAAAAAAAAAAAAATGTCAACCAAGAATTCTATACCCAGAAAAACTATTCTTCAAGAATGAGGGTGAAATTAAAGCATTCCCAGACAAACAGAAGCTCATAGAGTTCATGTCTACCAGATCAGCCCTACAAAAAATACTAATGAGAGTTCTGTAGATGGAAGGGAAAAGACACTAGAAAGTAATTCAAAGCTATTCATGAAAAGAAGGATGCCCAATAAAGGGAAATGCATAGAGAAGTATAAGGCCTAGTAATAAGTCATTCATGTTTGATAATCCTAAATGTTTTGTCCTTCATTATTTTTAATAACAAACATATAAAAGACAAGGATAAAATTATGTTATAGGGCACATGAAATATAAAGATGTAATTAGTGATAACAACAACAAAAGGGAGGGAAGAGGAACAGTATAGATATAGAGGTTTTGTGTGTTACTGAAGTTAAGTTGGTATCAGCCTAGAATGTTATAAATACAATGTTAAATATAATATTCATGGTAGCCACTAAGAAAATATATTAAAAAAAAAAAAAAACAAAGGAAAGGATATGGGAACCAAAAAAGCTCACTGCAATAAACCAGCAAAACTCAAAAGCAAGCAATACTAAAGAACAAAGAAGGCTTAAGACACATAAAAAACAAGTAACAAAATAGCAGAATTAAGTCACTTCTTATCAGTAATTACCGTGAATGTAAATAAACTAAATGTTCCAATCAAAAGGCAGAGTGGCAGAATGGATAATAAAAACATGAGCCAGCTATATACTGTCTACAAGAGACATAACATAAACACTAGGACACAAATAGGTTGAAAGTGAAAGAATGGAAAAAATATTCCATACAAATAATAACCAAAATAGAGTGGAATTGGCTATCTTAATATCAAAGTAGACTTTAAGACAAAATCTGTCAGAGGAGATAAAGATGGACATAATATAGTGATAAAAGCATCAGTTAATCAAGAAGATATAACAATCATAAATATATGCACTCAACATTGGGGCACCTAAATATATAAATCAAACACTGATAGAATTGAAGGGAGCAATAGATAGTACAACATTAATAGTTGGAGACTTCGATATACCACTTTCAACATTGGACAGAACATCTAGAAAGAAGATCAACAAGGAAACAGAGGACCTGAGAACTATAAACCAACTAGACTTAGACATATATAGAACACTCCACCAAACAGCTCAATGTACATTCTGCTGCAGTGCACATAGATCTTTCTTCACGATAGACCACATTTTATGTCACAAAGCAGTCTTGATAAGTTTTAAAAAATTGAAATCATACAAAGTATTTTCTCTGACCACAATGGACTGAAGCTGGAAATCAATAACAAACGAACACATACACATAAAACCTAGAAGATAAACAAACATATGGAAAAAAACAACACTATTAAACTACCAATGGGTCAAGGAAGAAATTAAAAATCACAAATTTCTTGGAGTCAAATGAAAATGAAAGCAGAACATACCAAAACTTATGGAATGCAGCAAAGGCAGTACTCAGAGGGAAACTTATAGAAATAAATGCCTATATATATAAAAAAAGATCTCAAATTAACAGCCTAACTTGACAACCCCAGGAGCTAGAAAGAGAATTCTGAGTAAACTAAGTCTAAACCTACCAGAAGAAAGGAAATAAAAAAGATCAAAGTAGAAATAAATAAAATCAAAAACAGAAAAACAATAGAAAGAACCAGTAAAACAAGAAGTTGGTTCTTTGAAAAGATCAATAACATTGGGAAACCTTTAGGAAGACTGACAATGGAAAGAAGAGAAAAGATGCAAATAACCAAAATAAAAAGTGAAAGAGGGGACATTACAAAATGACCTGATAGAAATAAAGAGAATTATGACAGAATATTATAAACAACTGTATGACAATAAACTGGATAACCTAGATGAAATGGAGAAATTCTTAGAAGTGCACAACCTACCTAAACTGACCCAAGAGGAAATAGAAAGTCTCAGCAGACCCATTACAAGTGAAGAGATCAAATCAGTGATCAAAAACCTCCCAACAACAAAAAAAGTCCTGGACCAGAAGGCTTCACTGGGGAATTCTTCAAAAGATTTAGAGAAGAATTGATACAAATACTGTTTAAACTCTTCCAAAAGATAGAGAAGGAAGGAATACTCCTTAATTAATTCTATGTAGCAAACGTAACCCTGATCCCCAAACCAGACAAAGACACCACAAGAAAAGAAAACTACAGGACAATATCTCTCATGAATATAAATGCAGAAATCTCCAACAAAATACTAGCAAAGAGAATCCAACAGCATATTAGATGAGTCATACACCATGACCAAGTGGGTTTTATTCAGGGATGCAGGGATGGTTCAACATAAGAAAATCAATCAACATAATATATTGCATCAATAGAAAAAAGTAAAGAACCACATAATCATTTCTATGGATACAGAAAAAGCATTTGATACTATACAACACCCTTTCTTGATGAAAACTCTAAAGATTGGAATAGAAGGAAATTCCTCAGTATGATTCAGGGCATATATGAAAAGCCAATATTATACCCTATGCAGAAAGACTGAGGGCTTTCCCCTTGAAATTGGGAACAAGACAAGGGTGCCCAGCCTCACCATTTCTATACAATGTTGTATTAGATGTCCTAGCCAGAGCATTAAGACAAGAAAAATAAATAAAAGTTATCCAGATTGGAAAAGAAGAAGTAAAATTATCTCTATTATTAGCTGATATTATCCTATATATAGAAAAATTCCAGAGTTCACAAGAAAACTTCTAAAGCTAATAGAGGAAATTAGCAAAGTTGGAGGGCACAAGGTCAACAAATAAAAATCAGTTTGGTTTCTATACACCAGCAGTGACAAATCTGAAAGGGAAATTAGAGAAGTAATTCCATTTACAGTAGCATCTAAGAGAATAAAATACCTAGGAATAAATCTAACCAGGGATATGAAGGCCTTATACAATGAAAACAATAAAACACTGCTGAAAGAGAATAAAGAAGACTTAAATAAATGGAAAATGCTCCATATTCATGAATTGGAAGACTTAATATTGTTAATATGTCAGTACTAACCAAAGCAATCTATAGATTCAGCACAATCCTGATTAAAATTCCCACAACCTTCTTTACAGAAATGGAAAAATCAATCCTCAACTTCATATGGAATGACAAGAGGCCCTGAATAGCTAAAGCAATGTTGAAAGAGAAGAACAAAGCAGGACTCACAAGTCCTGATTTTAAAACATACTATACAAATACCCATGGTGGACAGGTTTCAGCTGAGCTTCCAGAATAAGACAGACTAGGGAGAAGGTCTACTTCTGAAAAGAATTAGCCAGTGAAAACCTTATAAATAGCAGCAGAACATTGTCTGATACAGTGCGGAAGATGAGCCCCCCCAGGTTGGAAGGCACTCAAAATACGACTAGGGAAGAGCTGCCTCTTCAAAGTAGAGTTGACCTTAATGACGTGGATGGAGCCAAGCTTTCCAGACTTTCATTTGCTGTTGTGGTATGACCCAAAATGAGAAGAAACAGCTGCAAACATCCATTAATAATTGGAAGTGGACTGTACGAAGTATGATTCTAGGAAAATTGGACCATCAAAAATGAAATGGAATGCATAAACATTGATATCCAAGGCATTAGTGAGCTGAAATGGACTGGTATTGGCCATTTTGAATCAGACAATCATATAGTTTACTATACCGGGAATGACAACTTGAAGAGGAATAGCATTGCATTCATAGTCAAAAAGAACATTTCAAGATCTATCCTAAAGTACAAGGCTATCAGTGATAGGATAATACCCATACTCCTGCAAGGAAGGCCAGTTAATACAACTGTTATTCAAATTTATGCACCGACCACTAAGGCCAAAGATGAAGAAACTGAAGATTTTTAACAGTTTCTGCAGTCTGAAATTGATCGAACGTGCAATCAGGATGCATTGATAATTTCTGGTGAGTGGAATGCGAAAGTTGGAAATGAAGAAGAATCAGTAGTTCGAAAATATGGCCTTGTTGATAGAAACAATGCCGGAGATCGCATGATAGAATTTGGCAAGACCAACAACTTCTTCATTGCAAATACCTTTTTTCACCAACATAAATGGCGACTATACACATAGACCTCACCAGATGGAATACACAAGAATCAAATCGACTACATCTATGGAAAGAGACGGTGGAAAAGCTCAATATCGTCAGTCAGAACAAGGCCAGTGGCTGACTGTGGAACAGACCATCAGTTGCTCATATGCAAGTTCAAGTTGAAACTGAAGAAAATTAGAACAAGTCCACGAGAGCCAAAGTATGACCTTGAGTATATCCCACCTGAATTTAGAGACCATCTCAAGAATAGATTTGATGCGATGAATGCTAATGACCAAAGACCAGACGAGTTGTGGAATGACATCAAGGACATCATACATGAAGAAAGCAAGAGGTCATTAAAACGACAAGAAAGAAAGAAAAGACCAAAACGGATGTCAGAAGAGACTCTGCAACTTACTCTTGAACGATGAGTAGCTAAAGCAAAAGGAAAAAAATGATGAAGTAAAAGAACTAAACAGAGGATTTCAACGGGTGGCTCGAGAAGACACGGTAAAGTATTAAAATTACATGTGCAAAGAGCTGGAGATAGAAAACCAAAAGGGAAGAACACGCTTGGCACTTCTCAAGCTGAAAGAACTGAAGAAAAAATTCAAGCCTCGATTTGCAATAGTGAAGGATTTTATGGGGAACATATTAAACTACGCAGGAAGCATCAAAAGAGGATGGAAGGAATACACAGAGTCATTATACCAAAAAGAATTGGTGGATACTCAACCGTTTCAAGAAGTAGCATATGATTAGGAACCGATGGTACTGAAGGAAGAAGTCCACGCTGCACTGAAGGCATTGGTGAAAAACAAGGCTTCAGGAACTGATGAAATATCAGTTGAGATGTTTCAACAAACGGACGTAGCACTGGAAGTGCTCACTGGTCTATGCCAAGAAATTTGGAAGACAGCTACCTGACCAACTGACTGGAAGAGATCCATATTTATGCCTAGTCCCAAGAAAGGTGGTCCAACCAAATGCAGAAATTATCGAACAATATCGTTAATATCACATGCAAGTAAAATTTTTCTGAAGATGATTCAAAAGCAGCTGCAGCAGTATATCAACAGGGAACTGCCAGAAATTCAGGCTGGATTCAGAAGAGGACATGGAACCAGGGATTTCATTGCTGATGTCAGATGGATCCTGGCTGAAAACAGAATACCAGAAAGATGTTTACCTGTGTTTTATTGACTATGCTAAGGCATTCGACTGTGTGGATCATAACAAATTATGGATAGCATTGCGAAGAATGGGAATTCTGGAACACTTAATTGTGCTCATGAGGAAGCTGTACATAGATCAAGAGGCAGTTGTTCAAACAGAACAAGGGTATACTGTAAGGTTTAATGTCAGGAAAGGTGTGCGTCTAAGTTGTATCCTTTCACCATACCTATTCAGTCTGTATGCTGAGCAAATAATCAAAGAAGATGGACTATATGAAGAAGAACAGGGCATCAGAATTGCGGGAAGACTCATTAACAACCTGCGATATGCAGATGATACAAACTTGCTTGCTGAAAGTGAAGAGGACTTGAAGCCCTTACTGACGAAGCTCAATGACCACAGCCTTCAGTATGGATTACACCTCAACATAAAGGAAACAAAAATCCTCACAACTGGACCAAAAAGCAACATCAAGATAAATGAAGAAAAGATTGAAGTTGACAAGAATTTCATTTTACTTGTAATCACAATCAACACCCATGGAAGCAGCAGTCAAAAAATCAAAAGACACATTGCATTGGGCAAATCTGCTGCAAAAGACCTCTTTAAAGTGTTGAAAAGCAAAGATGTCACTTTGAGGACTAAGGTGTGCCTGACCCAAGCCTTGGTGTTTTCAGTCACCTCATATTCATGTGAAAGCTGAGCAATTAATAAGGAAGACTGGAGAAGAATTGACACCTTTGAGTTGTGGTGTTGATGAAGAATATTGAATATACCATGGACTGCCAAATCTGTCTTGGAAGAAGTACAACCAGAATGCTCCTTAGAAGCAAGGATGGTGAGACTACGTCTTACATACTTTGAACATGTTGTCAGGAGAGATCAGTCCCTGGAGAAGGACATCATGCTTGGCAAAGTACAGGGTCAGCAGAAAAGAAGAAGACCCTCAAGGAGATGGATTGACACAGTGGCTGCAACAATGGGCTCAAGCATAACAACGATTGTGTGTATGGCACAGGTCAGGGCAGTGTTTTGTTCTGTTGTTCATAGGGTCGCTATGAGTTGGAACCAACTCGACGGCAGCTAACAACAACAACAATACAAATACAATAATCAAAAGAGCCTGGTACTGGTATAATAATAGATCAGTGGAATAGAATTCAGATTCCAGAAATAAATCCACACATCTATGGTCGACTGATTTTTGACAAGAGTGCTAAGTCCGTTCGATGGGGAAAGAAGAGTCTCTTCAATAAATGTTGCTTGGAAAATTGATCTGTACAAGCAGAAAAATAAAACAGGATCCATACCTTACAATAAATGCAAAAACAAATTAAAAATGGGTTAAAGATCTAAAAATGTGCAAACTAAAACCATAAAATTCTTAGAAGATCAAGCAGGAGCACCACTCTCAGGCCTAGCTTTCAACAATGGATTATCTAATATAATAACAAAAGCACAAACAGCAAAAGACAAAATAAGTAGATGGGACCTCATAAAAATTAAAAACTTTTCTCTATCAGAAGACTTACCAAAAACGTGAAAAGACAAGCTACCAACTAGGAGAATAGCTTTGGAAATTATATAACTGACAAGAATCTAATGACCTATATATAAAATTTCTACAACTTAACAACAAAAAGAGAAATAACCCAATTATAAAATGAGCAAAGAACTTGAATAGACATTTCACCAAAGAGGAAACTCAAATGGCCACCAATCGCATGAAAAGATGCTCAGGGTCATCAGCCATCAGAGAGATGCAAATCAAAACCACAATGAGATATCATTCCACTTCCACTAGGATGGCTAAGATAAAAAAAGAAAACAAATGTTGGCAAGGATATGGAAAAAATGGAATCCTTATCTATTGCTGGTGGGAATACAAAATGGTACAGATGTTGTGGAAATCACTGTGGTGGTTCCTCAAAAATCTAAAAATAGAACTACCATATGACTCAGAAATTCCATTCCTAGGAATATAATGAAAAGACTTGAAAGCAGAAACTCAAAAAGATACTTGTACACCACTTTTCATTGCAGCACTGTTCACAGTAATCAAAAGGAAACAACCTAAATGCCCATCAACAGATGAATGGCTAAACAAAATGTGGTATATACATGCAATGGAATACTACTCAGCCAGTAGGAGAAATGAAATCTTAATACATGCTATAGTATGGATGGAGCTTGAAGACATTATGCTGAGGGAAATAAGCCAAACACAAAAGGACAAATATTGTATGACCTCACTTATATAAAAAGACAAGAAAAGGCAAACGTACAGAGACCGAAGTTTATTAGTGGTTACCAGGGATAGGAGGGAGGAGGAACAGGAGGGTTAATGGTGAAGGAAAAATCACATTGATAAAGGATAGGGTTGCAAAGCCCATTATTGTAATTGCTGTCAATGAGTTGTACACCTGTAAAAAGTTGAATTGGCAAAAGTTATGTGATAGACATATTTACAACAATGGCAGAAAGAAAGAAAAAAAGAGTAGCTTCTGAGGCTGCTACACCCCATGGGATTTGGTTACTTGGTTTGGAGGTATAGGGTCATGGTTTCATGAGACATCCCACTTAACTGGGCTAATAACATGTTTAGTGCTTCTCTTCTATTCCTATGTCATTGTGTAGTACCTGGAGTCTTAAAAGCTTGCAAGCAGCCACGCAAGGCACAACAATTGGTGTTTATTCACCTGGAGCAACAGAGGAAGAGGGAAAGTCAGGAACAGGAGGAAGAAATAGAATGTGTTGCTAACTGCCTGATGAACAACTGCCTCCTTTGCCATGAGATCAGAAGAACTGGATGGTGCCTGGCTACCATCACTGAACATTTTGATCAAAGATTCTATAGAAGAATCCTTTTCAAAAGGGGGAAAATGCAGGATGGAATTTCAAATTCTCATGGACTCTAGAGACCAAATTCTCTGGAGCCACGGAGGGTGGATGAACCCTTGAAACTATTGCCCTGAGATAATCTTTAAACCTTAAAGGAAAAATATCCCCCGAAGTCTTCTGAAAACCAAACAATAGTTTAGCTTAACTAATAAAAAATGTCTGCCTTGAGCATTATGCTCTTTTAAGAACTATGTATATGGGATCAAAGTGACAACAGCAACTCAAGATTAGCTAGGAACCTTAGGGAACAATGAGTTTATGTTAATGAGGGAGGAACAACTCAGAAACGGAGTTAAGAATGGTTGCACAACTTGAAGAATGTAATTCATGTCACTAAATTGTACATGTAGAAACTGTTGAATTAGTGTATGTTTTGCTGTGTATATTCTCATCAACAACAACAAAATAAGTAAAATTTAGAAGAAAAAAATACTTACATCTCTTGCATTTATGAGAATTTCAGGGACAAATTGTAGTAGCCTAAGCCATTTACAGCTTAAGTCCTATACCAAAAGCCTGTTTTTCTGTTATTGTGCCTGTATCAAAAGTATATTAGAAAAGTCAATAGTTTCCTGTTGTCATGGTTTGAATTATGTCCCCCCAAAAATCTGTGTATCAATTTGGCTGGGCCATGATTCCCAGATTTGTGTGGTTGGCATCCATATTGTGATTGTAATTTTATGTTACAGAGGATTAGGGTGGGATTATAACACCACCTTTACTCAGGTCAGATCCCTGATCCAATGTAAAGGGAGTTTCCCTAGGGTGTGGCCTGCACCACCTTTTACCTTACAAGAGATAAAAGGAAAGGGAAGCAAGCAGAGAATTGGGGACCTCATACCACCAAGAGAGAAACACCAGGAGCAGAGTGCATCCTTTGGACCCGAGGTTCCTGCGCAGAGAAGCTCCTAGTCCAGGGAAAGACTGATGACAACGAGGACGTTCCTCCAGAGCTGACGGAGAGAGAAAGCCTTCCCCTGGAGCTGATACCCTGAATTTGGACTTCTAGCCCACTAGACTGTGAGAAAATAAATTTCTCTTTGTGAGAGCCATCCACTGGTGGTATTTCTGTTAGAGCAGCACTAGATGACTAAGACACCTATTAATGCTGTCATTACTGTCTTAATATCCTAGCCTCTGAGATAACCACCTTATAAGTAATCTAAAAATTGATATTTTGTCAGAAAACATAATTATTAAATTTTTAAGTACCATAAAGCAAATACATCTGACCACAGAATTTTTACTGCCCCTTCCTTTAGTGATTTTCTTATGAGACTCTACACCAGAAATAAAGCCTCAATACTTTGTATACAATTGTCTGTTTTTATTAAAAATTAGTTCCTACTTATACCTGAAAATAGGCTGGGCCCAGATAAGCTTGTTTTCGACATGTTAAGTACAAGCCTATCCTAGTAAGAGACTATGTTTCAAGTAAACCACTTAAAGCCCTGTGGTTTTTGAAAAGAGTAATAAGTAGCAAAATACTTGATCTGAAGCACACTGGGGTAAATATTAATTAACACAGGTGATCCAATAATTCTGGAAGTGCTTGACGTTGTCTCAGGACTCTCTAACCTTGCTAGTGTGGTCCTTGAGGGCAATGAGAATTGTGTGTCAAGCAAACAGCACATTGTAATCAGATTTCTGGTTGCCTGGCTTCTGACACAATGAAAAATAAAAACACTCTTCCTACTAGTTAGTACATGTTCTGTTAGTATAAATTTATGACTTCAGAACTAATAAAACCCTGGGACCTTGCCCTAAGAGTGTATTTAGTTTAGTGTAAGATAAGGTCTTCTTGAATCCTAGGGTAGTGGTATGAACTTGAAGAAGTACTCAAGGTGTGTTATTGTGGCCCCATAGCATGTACCCTGAGGAGAATACCTTATCTTTTATCTTCACTATAACACCCTTCTCAGGGCTCCATACAGAGGACTCCTCATGGGTAGGACTACATTGTAACTTCCTTCAGGATCACTTCATAAATAATTTCATCCATGGAATCCAAGCCAGACCTGCCTCATCATGAAAGCTCTAATTTCACTAAATAATTGTTTAAGTGTCTACTTAATGAACCAGTTCCCATATCCAAGCAAATGATCCATTAAGGCAGGTGATACAGTCAACAAATTGTATTGAATGGAAAGTCCCATGTGTAAGCTTTGTTCCCACACCGCAGTATATCCAACATGGCTATTTTAGCATTAATTCTTTATGCTGTAGCTGTGTTTACATACTGGGACCTTAGTGGTCTGTAGAATGGTGAAGGATAGGGAAGTGAGGCAAAATGGGCAATTCTAAAGGGATATGAAACTCAAAAGTTGGCAGAATAGAAGAGCTAGGCTAAGGACAAGGTTATTGCTAAAAATTTGCAGAAAGAGGTAGAGATAAAGGACGGGGCACTGTGGGATTGGTTTTGAAGCCTAACAACATTCTCCCACATGACAAGATTTTAAAAAAGAATAATAATTCCCTGATACCATATTTTTATGCAAATTATGCGACCATTATACTTTTTTTTTTTTTTTTTTGCCAACAACCCAACCCCCTTGCGCATTATTTTCCTAGGCAAACTGTGTGCTTTATATGTGTGGATGCCTTATTTGTAGAAAAATACGGTATACAAGTCATCCCCTTTACTGACAGACAAACCCAAGGAGCAATACATTCACTTTATTTACTTTTTTTAAAGTTGCCATCTGGACTCTATAGCAAAAAAACCCGTTGCCATCGAGTCGATTCTGACTCATAGTGACCCTATAGGACAAAGTAGAGTTGCCCCATAGGGTTTTCAAGAAGAAACTGGTGGATTCGAACTGCTGGCCAGTGCTCTCAACCACTGCTCTACCCAGGGTTCCCTGGACTCTATAGCAATTGGTTTTCTTTTCAGCATTATTTAAATTAAGCCAAGCAATTTTGGTGTTCTGTCAAGTTCATTCAAGTAGGAGTTTAATTATACTGAATTTTTCTATTTTGTGAATCCATGTATAGCGAGTGGTCAGAGGGGAAATAATTGACATTTAGGGCCTGAGCCAAACATCTGGTTAGATTAAATGAGCTATGTCAAAAAATCAGTATGAAAATATGCCTGGAAGAGGACCGAAGATCTCCAGGAACTGGGTTGCTGGGAGATGAGGCCAGGAGAGAGACATCTCACTATAAACTCTTCGTACCTTTTAAATTTTAAACTATATACCTGTATTATCTATTCTTTGGAAATATATCTTCTTAATTAAATTATTGTGTTCCCCTTAAAACATTAAGAAGACTGACAACAACATAATCTTGAGAAAACCCTATTGTTGAAACAGTAAAATACACAGTAAATGCCATTCTGTCCCTCAGGTTAATGTGCTGTGCAATCTTTCAATCAGAAGGAAAGAATGTACTCAATCTATTATCTTTTGAAATCAAAGAACAGTACTCCAAAAGCCATTAAGCCATTTCAACAAGTGTATTTCATTTTGTATCATTATGCATTATTTAATATACTCCTTAATGCAAATCCTACATTAAAAAATATTTCCAGCTGTCTTGTTACTACAGATGGAGACTAAAATGACTGAGTCCACAAGTGATAATAAAGAAAATATCTCAGAATTACTTTTCTTTTAAGGCTGGGATCACCAAGAGATGGGATAGAGACACAAAATTACAAGCAACAGGGAGTATATAAGATGTGTATAACGATAGCATAAAAACAATAATGTTTTCCTAAGCCCACTTCTCTGATACTAGCTCTCTCTAGTTCCATACTAATCCATCTTCCCCCTTCCTTCCTTTCTTTTCCCATTCCTTCCTTCCAGAAAGATATTATCCCAGGCAGTGGGAATTTTAGCTATCTCCTGAGTAGGTAAAAAGATAACTGAGTAAATAGCTTATAGCTCATAAATGATAAATGCCATAAACAAAGAGCTATGGGAACACACAGAAGTCAGACAGTTGTATTCTGACCTGGCCATATTCTAGTCCCATCAATCCCAGCATTGCTAGAGCAATATCCTTGACCCACTGCACATGAAGATAAAGATTGGATTCAGGGCTGTATAGGGAAAGGGGAATTTAATAAACAACCTATTGTAAGTATATGAATTGAGTAAATAGAATTCTGCTTCCCCTTGGGAAATAATGGCAAATTTTTTTTCTTCTAAAATCTTTTGTTAATTTGTTATTACAATAAAGAATGTTTATCTCTTTAAACAATGGATGGCAGTGTTTTGAATATTTGAGAGCAGCCCATAACGTAAAAATTCTATTTTGCTTTGGAATGCATTTGAGGAAGAACAAAGCTAAAAGTTTACCTTCCTTATTACATTTTGCTTGGGCTAATATTCAAATTAATTTTAATCTATTAAGACAGTAATAAGCTTTAAGCAGAATAAATTGGATAACGGAAAATGGTAACTGAAATTTTGTCAGAGTTAGCCTTGAATACCTTGTTCAAGGTATTTAAATCTAAGGAAATAATGTTCTGTTCTTCTCCTATTACCCTTAAAAATGTTTCCCCAAACCCTCTATAATTTTTCAATGTCTATTCTAATGCCAACTGTAGCTATGGCTTGTTTCAGCTCCCCTAACAGATTCAGGTCAAGACTAGATTAGATACAGCAGGACCTGATGATGGTATAGACAATTTCCCTCAGCTTAACTGACCTGAAGCAGTCAGGTAAAACAAAGCAAAAAGTCTTAGAGACTGTGCTGTGAGGTTCACAGAGGAAAGAAAAGCATTCTTTGCCCTATGAATACACAGAGGCTTTCATTCAGCAGTATTTATATGAGTACCTACTGTGGACCAGAACTATGGACCTACTATGGACCTGCTGTTATAAAATGGCTTATTATATGTCTAAATCTACATTGAGAAGCCCCAATACTGACCACATTTAAATCTGTGATAATGATAGTTAAAACTAGAAATATCAGAAGGGGATTTTATACCTTGTTATTTTATTTAAAATAGCAGTAGTGACCATTAGTATTTACTATTAATAACAAAATATTAAGTATTTATTGTGTGTCAAAAACTGTGCCAATCATTTTACTTGCATTGTCTCATCTAAACCTCCAGTAACTCAATTTGGAAGATATTGTTTTGAACCATTTTACAGATGAGGAAACCAAGGCAAGTGTGCACACTAAGTATCATGACTAACTTAAAAGCCATGTGCTTATCCTCTGTGCTGTACTTACTTTTGGAATTTTAGTGGTGAGGAGGAAAAAATTTGTGCCATTTGACTGTGAAATGATTCCTTTTGGTATCTGTCTTAGTTATCTAGTGCTGCTATAACAGAAATACCACAAGTGGATGGATTTAACAAACAGAAATTTATTCTCTCGTAGTCTATGACACTAGAAGTCTGAATTCAGGGTGCCAACTCCAGGGGAAAGCTTTCTTTCTATGTCGTTTCTGGGGGAAGGTCCTTGTTTTCAATCTTCCCTTGGTCTAAGAGCTTCTCAGCGCAGGGACTCTGGGTCCAAAGGACGTGCTCCCCTCCTGGTTCTTGCTTGGTGGTAATGGAGTCCCTGTCTTCTCTACTCACTTCTTCTCTCTTTTATATCTCAAAAGAGATTGACTCAAGATACAACCTAATCCTGTAAATTGAGTCCTGCCTCATTAACATAACTGCCTCTAATCCTGCTCATTAGCATTATACAGGTGGGATTTACAACACATAGGAAAATCACATCAGATCACAAAATGGTGAACAACCAGATAATACTGGGAATTATGGCCTAGCCAAGTTGATACACATTTTTGGGAGACACAATTCGATGCATAACCATATCTTAATGGTAATGGTTCATACAAATTATTTCTATTTAAACTAACTTCTTCCATCAATTCAACCTTTCAGATAAACCACATTTCAGTTAGGCGCACAATTTTTGTCCACATGCTGGTCTAATTCCCGAGATAGGTGCTATCTTTGTCATCCCCACTAAAGCACTGAGGGGTTAAGTTTACACCGCTGGTGAGGGCCAAAGTCAGGATTCAAACCCAGGCAGTCTGGCTCAAGGGCTTAACCACTGCTTTCTGCCTTGAGCAACCAATAGTGACTAATGAAAGCCAATAAAAATGATGAATTTTGTGCCTTAAGATGTGTGGGTCAAAGCAAAGTGCCTTAAAGGAGCCAGGAGCGCCATCATTTTTTACATCATGATCTTTCCTCCTTTGCAGCTAATCCTATGGGAGAGCTAAATTTTATGTCAGAATTATGCATGAAAGGGGGAGGAAGGCCTCAGTTACTCAGTTGGCCCGGAGACCCACAATATCACACTGAAGATCTAGTTTCATAGCACCGCCCCCTTCGTAATGGAGCAACTGATGAGGTACACTAAGGGCTTTCTACTTACTGTTTAGAAGTAAACATGAAGATCTTCAGAGAAGATAAGTTTCTTCTCTAATTGCCCTTCAGTTACAGAATACCCTGCTTCTTCTGTCACAGTCTCACTGAGTCCATAACCTTAGGCAAGTTCATTGCTCTATGCTTGTTCGTATTGGAAATGTCTTATTAATGCCTGAGTGAAAGACATACTGTAAATACAAAATATTAATTATACTTATCTTCAAGATTACAAACGTAACTACAGATTCTAATGAGGAGACATAAATTATTAATATTGAGTGCTTTATAATTTGACAGTCTTATTTAAAAACAGTTGCAATGTCATCTCCATTCTTCAGTTGCAGAAACAGAAAGCAGTTTGGCAAAGTGAATTGCTTAAAGTCATGCAGCATATTAGTATAGGAATTCCTAGCCTGGTCTGTTCTTTATCTAAATTTAGAGTTCTTATGCCATTGACATTCGTGCCAGTGGAGACTTGTGTGCTGCTGTGATGCTGAACAGGTTTTAGTGACGCTCCTCAGCTAAGATGAACTAAGAAGAAAAGCCTGGTAATCTACTTCTGAACATCAGCCAGTGAAAACCCTGATCCATGATCACAATGGTACGATCCACAACACATCATGGGGATGGCTCAAGACCCGGCAGCATTTCATTCGGTTGTGCATGGACTCACCATGAGTTGGGATGACTGCACAACAGCTAACAGCAGCAACAGCACGCCATTGATGGGATAACAGTAGGAAAAATATATTGAGCACTTACTGTGTACCACATATTGTGAGAGCACTTGAGGTGCATAATCTAATTCTCACAACAACCTTATAAATTAGTTATTATTATTCCCTTTTTACAGATGAGAAAATAGAGACTCAGAGTGGTCAAATCATTTGCTCAAAATCTCATGCTTACGAAGTAGCGCACAATCAGGATCCAAACCCTGATCTCTCTGACTTCAAAGTATTGCTAGGACATCATTTCCTCTAAACTCTGGGAGCACACATGTAAAATATGCCCCCTTATTTAAAACACGAGACAGTGAGCTGGGTCTTGCAAAATTGATGTAATGTGCCATGAACAAAGAAGTATAGTTATTAGGTCAACCTTCTAAACCTGAGGTTCCCCACCCGAAAAAAAAAAAAAAAAACTGAGAACAAAGATATGACTGTTTACTATCATTAGGTTCTACATTGTTTATGCTCTGAAAATAAAAACCTACTGAGTAAGTACATTGAATTGTGGTTCTGCTGGTTGACTGTAAAACTTCTCTCCATGTACAGTGTTTATAACAACAATTTTTGTTGTTGTTAGGTGCCATTGACCCTGTAAAACAGAATGAAACACTGTCTGGTCCTGCGCCATCCTCATAATTGTTGCTATGTTAAGGTCCTTTGTTTCAGTGTTAAAGTGTTAAAAGCAAACATGTCACCTTGAGGACTAAGGTACACCTGACCCGAGCCATGGTATTTTCAATTGCCTCATGTGCATGCAAAAGCTAGACAATGAGTAAGGATGACTGAAGAAGAACTGATGCATTTGAATTATGGTGTTCACAAAGAATACTGAATATGCATGGACTGCCAGAAGAACGAACAAATCTGTCTTGGAAGAAGTTCAGCCAGAATGCTCCTTAGAATTAAGGATGGTGATACTTTGTTTTCAAGTCTTCTTCACTTTCAGCAAGCAAGTTTTGACCCAGAAACTCCACTCTTAGGTATATGCCCAAAAGACTTCAAAGCAGGGACTCAAACAGTTATTTAAATACCAATATTCATTGCAATATTATTCACAATAGCCAAAAGGTGGAAACAACCCAAATGTGCATCAACAGATGGATGGATTAGCAAAATGTAGTATATCCATACAATGGAATATTATTCAGTCTTAAAGAGAAACGAAGTCCTGATACGTGCTATGACATGGATGAACCTTGAAAACATTATACTGAGTGAAAAAGTCAGACACTAAAGGACAAATATTGCATGAGCCCACCTACATGAAATCTCTAGAAGAGGCAAATGCACAGAGACAAATGTTTATTAATACCCAGAACAACTAGATCCAGATAGTGCCCAGCTACCACCACCAACTGCTCTGACAGGGATCACAATAGAGGCTCCTAGAAAGAGTGAGAGAAAAAAAGTAGAACAAAATTCCAATACACACACACAAAAAAAGGACAGACATGCTGGTCTGATAGAGACTACAGAAACTGAGAGTATGGCCCCTGGACACCCTTTTAACTCGTTACTGAAGTCACTCCTGAGGTTCACCCTTCAGCCAAACATTAGACAAGTCTATAGTACAAACAATAACACATGTGAGGAATGTGCTTTATAGTTCGATCATGTATATGAGACTAATTGGGCACACCGTTCAAAAAGGAAAGACAAGAAGGCAGGAAGAGACAGGAAACCTGGATGAATGGAAATCGGGGAACCCAGGGTAGAGAAGGCGAGAGTGTTGACACATTTCGGGGTTGGCAATCAATGTCGCAAAGCAGTTTGTATATTAATTGTTTAATGAGAAGCTAGTTTGCTCTATAAACTGTCACCTAAAACATAATTTAAAAAAAAAAAAGATCAGAATGGACACAGACACACACAGGGGAAAGACAAACACCATGTCACCTATCTACAAGCAAAGGAACACCAAGGATTGTCAGCAGACATCAGAAATTAGGAGAGGGGACCCACAGAAGAAATCTACACAGCCAAGACTCTGATTTGGACTTTTAGCCTCCAGAACTGTGAGAAAATTAATTTCTGTTCTTTAAAACCAAAAAAAAAAAAAAAAAGTTTGTTAGTGGTTACCAGAGGCTAGAGGGAAAGGGGAATGGTGAGTTATTGCTTCAGGGATACTGAGGTTTTGCTTGGGGTGATGAAAACTTTTGGAAATTGATAGTGGTGATGGTTGAGAGCATGGTAAATGTAATTAATGTCACTGTATTGTACCCTTAAAAATGGTTAAAATGGCAAACCTTTTGTTATATATATTTTACCCCTGTGAAAAAACACCTTAAAACCAAAACACCTGGCCTGACTAAGTGACTGTCACTGCTCTGAATAAAACTTCCCTTTGCTCTATAACCTTTTTTCCTTCTGCTTTCAGAATATGTGCACCCCCCTTCTTGGGTAAGCAACTGTGTAGTCATAATGACTTAAGATTATGGCAGTCTACTTCTGAAAAAAATTAGCCAGTGAAAACCTTATGAATACCAGCAGAACATTGTCTGCTATACTGCCTGAAGATGAGCCCCTTAGGTGGGAAGGCACTCAAAATATGACTGGAGAAGAGCTGTCTCCTCAACGTAGAGTCGACCTTAATGACATGGGTGGAATGAAGCTTTTGGGACCTTCATTTGCTAATGTGGCACAACTCAAAATGGGAAGAAACAGCTGCAAACATCTATTAATAATCAGAACACGGATGTATGAAGTATGAATCTAGAAAAATTGGAAGTTGTCAAAAATGAAATGGAATGCTTGAAGATGGATATCCTAGGCATTAGTGAGCTGAAATGGACTGGTATTGGACATTCTGAATCAGACAATCATATGGTTGACTATGCCAGGAATGACAAATTTAAGAGGAATGGTATCACATTCATTGTCAAAAAGGACGCTTCAAGATCTATCCTGAAGTACAATGATGTCAGTGATAGGATAATCTCCATATGCCTACAAGGAAGAAGAGTAAATATGACTGTTGTTCAAATTTATGTACCAAGCACTAAGGCCAAAGATGAAGAAACTGAAGATTTTTACCAGCTTCTGCAGTCTGAAATTGATCAAACATACAATCAGGATGCATTGATCATTACTGGTGATTGGAATGCGAAAGGTCGAAACAAAGAAGGATCAATAGTTGGAAAATACGACCTTAGTTGTAGAAAGAACGTCAGAGATCATATGGTAGAATTTTGCAAGACCAACTACCTGTTCATTGGAAATGCCTTTTTTCAACAACATAAACAGCAGCTATATACTTGGACCTCGCCGGATGGAATACATAGGAATGTTTAAACCTGTGAAAAGAGATGATGGAGAAGCTCAATGTCATTTATGAGAACAAGGTCAGGCGCCAACTGCAGAACAGACTATCAATTGCTTGTATGCAAGTTCAAGCTGAAGCTGAAGAAAATTAAAACAAATCCAAGAGAGCCAAACTATGACTTTGAGTATATTCCATCTGAATTTAGAGACCACATCAAGAATAGATTTGATGCATTGAACACTAATGACGGAAGACCAGACTTTAGTTGTAGGATAACATCAACGCATGGCTTCAAACCAGTTTGCATTTCTATCAGGTTCCCAGTAAGTTATACGTAAGAATCACCTGGGGATCTTGTTAAAATGTAGATTCTGATTCAGTCTTTCTGGAGTGGAAATGCAAATTCCCAGCAGGGAACTTGTTAAAATTGAAAATTCTCAGCAGGGGTTTAAACTGGAATGAACTGGTTCAAACCCCTGCATCAAGGACATCATACATGAAGAAAGCAAAAGGTCATTAAAAAGACAAGAAACGGTTATGAAAACTTCCTAGCCATAACCAAACACCACCAGACAGAGTCACTAGGCTTAAGGGCTTAGGACCATAGTCTCCAGGGACATCTAGGGCAATTGGCATAACATAGTCCATAAAGGTAATGTGCTACATCCTACTTTGGTGAGTAGTGACTGGGGTCTTAAAAGCTTGTGAGCAGCCATCTAACATAAACTATTGGTTTCTTCCCATCCGGGGCAAAGAGGAGTGAAGGAAATCAAAGTCTCAGGGAAACAATTAGTCCAAAGGACTAATAGACCACACGAACTGCAGCCTCCACTAGCCTGAGACCAGAAGAACTAAATGGTGCCTGGCTACCAATGCCTACCACTCTAATTTGGTTCACAATAGAAGGTCCTGGACAGAGTAGGAGAAAAATGTAGAATAAAATTTAAATTTATAAAAAAGACTAGACTTACTGGTCTGATAGAGACTGGTAGAACCCCCAAGACTATGGTCCTGAGACCATAGTAAACAATAACGCTCATGAGGAATATGCTCCTCACAACAATCAACCATACCAGACCAAAAAGGCAGCATGTGCCCAAAAACAAATTTCAGAAGGCAGGAATGGACAGGAAAGATGGGCAATGGGAAAGGGGAACTCAGGGAGAAAATGGATAGACTGCTGTCATATTGAGGGGATTGCAACTAATGTCATAAAATAAACTGTGTATGAATTGTTCAATGGGAAACCAATTTGCTCTGTAAAGTTTCACCCAAGCCACAATAAAATGTCCAAAAGAAAAAGAAACATGAAAAAAGAAAAAGACAGGAAAGAAAGAAAAGCCCAAAATGGATGTCAGAAGAGACTCTGAAACATGCTTTTGAATGTAGAGTAGCTAAAATGAGTGGAAGAAACGATGAGGTAAAAGAGTTGAACAGAAGATTTTAAAGGGTGGCTTGAGAAGACAAAGTAAAGTATTATAATGAAATGTGCAAAGACCTGGAGTTAGAAAACCAAAAGGGAAGAACATGCTTGGCATTTCTCAAGCTGAAATATCTGAAGAAGAAATTCAAGTCTCGAATACCATTACTGAAGGATTCTACGGGCAAAATATTGAACAATGCCGGAAGTATCAAAAGGAGTGAATATGGAAAGAATATACAGAGTCACTGTGACAAAAAGAATTGGTTGACATTCAGCCATTTCAGGAGGTAGTATATGATCAAGAGCCGATGTTACTGAAGGAAGAAGTCCAAGCTGCACTGAAGTTACTGGTGAAAAACAAGGCTCTAGAAATTGACGGAATACCAATTGAGATGTTTCAACAAATGAATGCAATGCTAGAAGCGCTCACTCATCTATACCAAGAAATTTGAAAGATAGCTACCTGGCTAACTTACTGGAAGAGGTCCATAGTTGTGCCCATTCCAAAGAAAGGTGATCCAACAGAATGCAGAAATTATCAAACAGTATCATTAATATCACATGCAAGTAAAATTTTGCTGAAGATAATTCAAAAATGGTTGCAGCAGTAATCGACAAGGAAGTGCCAGAAATTCAAGCCAGATTCAGAAGAGGATGTGGAATGAGGGATATCATTGCTGATGTCAAATGGATCTTGGCTGAAAGCAGAAAATACCAGAAAGATGTTTACCTGTTTTTTATTGACTATGCCAAGGCATTTGACTGTGTGAATCATAACAAATTTGTATACTATTTTTAAGAATGGGAGTCCCAAGACACTTAATTGTGCTCGTAAGAAACCTGTACATAGACCAAGAGGCAGTCGTCTGAACAGAACAAGGAGATACTGCATGGTTTATAATCAGCAAAGATGTGCATCAGGGTTTTATCCTTTCACCATACTTATTCAATCTGTATGCTGAGCAAATAAGCTGAGAAGCTAGACTATATGAAGAAGAATGCAATATCAGGATTTGAGGAATACTCATTAATAACCTATGATATGCAGACGACACAACCTTGCTTGCTGAAAGTGAAGAGGACTGGAAGAACTAACTGATGAATACCAAAGACTACAGCTTTCAGTATGGATTATACCTTAACATAAAGAAAACAAAAATCCTTACAACCAGACCAATAAGCAACATCATGATAAACAGAGAAAATATTGAAGGTGTCAAGGATTTTATTTTACTTGGATCCACAATCAATATCTATGAAAGCAGCAGTCAAGAACTCAAACGACATATTGCAGTAGGCCAATCTGCTGCAAAAAACCTCTTTAAAGTGTTAAAAACCAAAGATGTCACTTTGAGGACTAAGGTGCACCTGACCCAAGCCATGGTATTTTCAGTCACCTCATACGCATGCAAAAGCTGGACAATGAATAAGGAAGACTGAAGAATAATTGATGCCTTTTAGTTATGGTGTTGGTGAAGAATATTGAATATACCATGGACTGCCAGAAGAAAAAACAGATCTGTCTTCTAAAAGTAAAGCTAGAACGTTCCTTGGAATTGAGGATGGTGAGACTTCTCGTGTATTTTGGACATAATCATTAGGAGGGAGCAGTCCTTGGAAAAGGACATCATGCTTTGTAAAGCAGAGGGTCAGGTAAGAACAGGAAGAGTGTCGATGAGATGAATTGACACAGTGGGTGCAACAATGTGTTCAAACAGCAACGATTGTGAGGATGGTGCATGGCCGGGCAGTGTTTCATTTTGTTGTCACCATGAGTTGGAACCGACTCAATGGCACCTGACAACAACAATCTTTATGGAAGCTGACTGCCACATCCTTCTCCCACGGAGCAGCTGGTGGGTTAGAACCACCGATCTTTTGGTTAACAGCTGTTTGCTTAACCACTGTTCCACCATAGTTCCTCACAAGAAATATATAGTCCTCCCAATGTCAGTGGAATCTAAAACACAAAACCAGCTTAATTAGATGTGTTTTCATAACTCTGCTCATGTTTTCATTTTTGAAGTTTTTGTTTGCTATTCAAGTGTGATGTCTTAGTTATCCAGTGCTATTATAATAGAAATACCACATGTGGATGGCTTTAACAAACAGAAATTTCTTCTCTCACAGTTTAGGAGGCTAGAAGCCCGAATTCAGGGTGCCAGTTCCAGGGGAAGGCTTTCTGTCTCTGTTGGCTCTGGGGGAAGGTCCTTGTCATCAATCTTCCCCTGATATAGGAGCTTCTGAGCACAGGGATCCCAGGTCCAAAGGATGTGCTGTTCTCCTGGCTCTTGTTTCTTCGTGGTATGAGGTCCCCCCCACCCCCGTCTCTCTGCTTTCTTCTTTCTTTCATATTTCAAAAGAGATTGACTTAAGACATAACATAATCTTGTAGGTTGAGCTCTGCCTCATTAACATAACTGCGTCTAATCCTGTCTGATTAACATCATAGTGGTAGGATGTACAGCACCTAGGAAAATCATATCAGATGACAAAATGGAAGACAATAACACAATACTGGAAATCATGGCTTAGCCAAGTTGACACACATTTTGGGGTGACACAATTCAATCCATGACGTGGTATTCATGATTATTCAATCTCTAATCTTAGTCCTAATTTTTTTATCTTTACCAGAGTTTAAATGAAATCTGCTCATATCTGAGAATCTTCAAGCAAATGTTTATTGGTTTTATTATCCTTTTTCCCAGTCAGTAACAGAGCAGACAGTCCGGTTGCCAATCCAACAGCCGTTTCGAGTCCCTTTTATTCTTGCACTTCTCTCTTTAGGGCTGAAAATCAAGTTATTCACATCTCCAGCCTCCTTTGAAACTAGGAGTTTGCCATGTGACCCACTTCTGGCCATTGGGTCTAATAGGAAGTTTGCCTAGGAGCTTCTTAGATTTTCCTCTCTGATAATGGGAAAATGGAAAATGACGAGAATACATTTTTCCTTCCCCACCCTTCTTGCTTTTCCATATGTTGTCTCGTGAGGATATAACATTTGAAGTTGTTGTAACCAATGTATGCCTACCACAGCTAAGCCAATGCTTTGTTGAGTTGCTGAACCATCCTGGAACTATCTGTGTTGTATGACACAATTATATATCTTAATTGCTTAAATCTTGTTGGTTGCATAGTCTGTTATATATAACCCAAAGCATCCTATAGATATATTTATGCATTAGAATACTTAGTATTCCATTATGTTTGCACTTGTTGATTAGAAAACATATATATGGTTATACTCCTGTTTTAGTCATCTAGTGCTGCTCTAACAGAAATACCGCAAGTGGATTGTTTTAACAAACAGAAATTTATTATCTCACAATCCAGTAGGCTACAAGTCCAAATTCAGGGCGTCAGCTCCAGGAGAACACTTTCTCCATTGGCTCTGGAGTAAGGTCCATGTCATCAATCTTCTTTTGGTCTGGGAGCTTCTCAGTGCAGGAACCTCAGGTCCAAAGGCTGCGCTCTGCTTCCGGCACTGCTTTCTTGGTGGTGTGAGGTTCCCAGGTGTCTCTGCTTGCTTCTCTGTTTTATATCTTGTGATGGTGAAGATTGTGTGTCAACTTGGCTGGGCCATGATTCTCCGTGTTTTAATGTAATCACTCCCATGATTGAATATACTGTGAGTAGCCAATCAGATGAAAGGGAGTCTCCTTGGGGGTGTGGCCCCCATCTGTATATAAGCAGACGTTCTGGCTTTTTGCTCTCTCTGGATCCTGCGGCTGCTTCCTGTCATCTCATCTCCCGTTCTTGGGACCTGAGCTGTCAGCTTATCTGCCAAACCTGGGATTCATTTATCTGCACAGCCTGTGAGTGGGAGACCTGCTGATCTTGGGCTTGCCAGCTTCTGCAGCTGTGTGACTTGGGGGAGGCCTCTACCCTGATCCACGGACTTGGGACATTCTAGCCTCTACAATCACGTGAGCTGTTTCCTTGATATAATCTATATATATATATATATATTTATACATTTACTGGTTTTGCTTCTCTAGAGATCCCAGCGTAAGACATATCTCAAAAGAGATTGGATCAAGATACTATCTAATCTTGTAAACCTCATCAGTATAATCTCATCTCAGTGATAGAATTTACAACACTAGGAGATCACATATAACCTCATCATAGTGATAGAGTTTACAACACATAAGGAAATCACATCAGATTACACAATCATACAATACTGGGAATCATGACCCAGCCAAGTTGACAGATATTTTTTGGGGACACAATTCAATCCATGACAACTCCCTTTGTTTGTTCCCTGGAAAGATTGCTAGAAAACTGAACAGGCTCTGTAGGAACCTTGGAGAAATCTAATATTTAAATGAGAAAGGATCATTGCAATGACTCTCTATATTAAAGAGAGACATGACTAGGAATTGCTGTGCTGACGTGAATCTGACTTTTAAACTCAAAACTTTTCTAATTCAATTCTACATTTTATATTCTTTATTTTTCAAAAAAATCACCTTTATTGAGACATAGTTCACATACTGTACAATATTTATTCCCTCTGAAAAGGATTTGCATTCTACTTTTTGGAGAGGGTGAAGACTGTCAAGTATAACCTTTCTCACCCCACCTCCTCCCACTCTGGCCAGATGTCTGTATACTCACCATTACCAAGTCCAACTCCTCCACCCTTGTTTCCTTATCTCCTTGGTCTTTATTCCACCAACAGTCTTTAATGTCTTTCCATTTGTGTAAGGAACTAACTCTAAGACTGGCCTTTCCAAAGGTGTAATACAAATAGGGTTAGGTAAGTGGTTTGGTCAGACAGCTAGAAGTCTGGCCAAGGCAAGACTGCTGACTAGACCTAGGCAGCAGGGCTTGGCAAGTTTAGGAGACAGAACAGGTTTTAATGCCTCATTTACAGGTAGCAATTAAGGTCAGAGAAGCAAACTAATTAGACTCTTAAGGAGTGTGGTCTAGAGCCACTGCCAGAAAGGACTTGTTCTTCAACTGAAGCCAGGGAACCAGGCTTTGTCATCTACAGCAGTTCAGGTATTTTCCAGTTAGCACCTCTCCCTGTTACAGCCTTCTAGATAACAGGGCGTTTGCAAAATTTTTTATTCCCCTACCCAACCCCCCAAAAACAAAGATAAAAAATAGAAGGAAGGAATGAAGGAAGGAAAAAAGAAAAAAAAAAACAGAAAAAGGAAAAATAGAAGGAAGAAAGGAAAAACAGAACAACAACAACAACAACAGAAAAGATACTCTGTTTTCATCTGTTCAAGAGCTTTCAGTGTCCCTGTCAGATTCAAGGCTTGGGTAGAGGATTGAGTCCCTCATGGTGGACAAATTCTTCAGAACCTTCTAATTTTATTCATAGATTTCCTCTTTCAGAATCCAACTTGAGAAAAGGACAATGAGTAAAAACAAGGACAATTTAGAGTTACTGCTGCCAACCAATGCTTCCTTATGTCCTTGTCATCTAATCTAATGTGGAAACCCTCTACTTAGGAGTGGATTAGCCGGTAACCAACGTATGCACGGGCTTACATAAAGCAAGGTACGCACGGGTTTACTTGTGCTTACTTACTAATTTGTACTGCACAATTTCACATGGGTTTCACCACATTTGTGCTTATTAGGTAATTTGTCCCTGCCTCTACTTTACCAATACTGCATTCTTGAAGGTCAACAATGGCCTCCTAAAATGCTAAATCCAATGTTGTCTTCTTAGACCTTAATTCTTTTTATTCTCAGAGCAGCATACTTTTTTTTTCCCCAAGCAACACACTTAATCAAAACCTATTCTATGGTTCCTCAAATGAGCCCTGGTGGTACAGTGGTTAAGAGCTCAGCTGCTAACTGAAAGGTCAGTGGTTCAAACACGCCAGCTGCTCTGTGGGAGGAAGACATGGCAGTTGGCTTCTGCTTCCTTAAAGATTACAGCCTTGGAAACCCTATGCGGCAGTTCTGCTTTGTCCTGTATGTCAGTATGAGTTGAAATTGACTCAGTGGCAATGGGTTTGTTTTTTTTTAATGGTTCCTCAATCCCGCTCCAAACCATCTGGCTACATGAGTTGACTGCTTGACTACTACTATTAGGTAGTTACCAACCTTTAGGTCTTGGTTCTTCTCTCTTTGCTTTCTTCGTAGTCTCTCCCATGGAAATCACTTCCCTCCTGAGGTTAAACGTTTGACTCTTCATGGATGCCTCTCGGTTTTGTATCACCAGCTTTAATATTATTCCTGAGCTCCAATCCCATCTCTATATCTTCCACTATAGATGTCTCACGATTACTTCAAATTCAAACACGAAAATCAGCCTTAGTCTTATCTATCCAAAGTGGCTTGTTCTGTTATTTCTCTTTATTTTTACTACGTTAGTAAAATGCCATTTCCCTAGTCATCCAACCATGTTATCAGCGGCCTGTCCCCATTCTTACTCTTCTAATAGGAGCCTTCAAAACCATCTGCCTCTTCTTCCCAGGATAAAAAATTTTCTAAGAAAAATATTAAGCAAAGAAATATACCAATGCAGATACCAAACTGCATTATCTATCATAGAAAATCAGAAACATGTAAAAATACCATCTTTTTCTTTCAAATTTTATTTTTGTAAAACACAAGCTTGAGGATAATTTTTTTTTTCAGGAATATGTACAGCAAAAGTGACTTTTTTTGTACATAGCCAAATGACGTTTCTTTTCTCTATCTTTAGCTTTTAAGTTTCAGGAAACAAAAGACACTACTTACTGAAAATGCTTTATTGGTATGGATATACATGCTTTAATTAAAGCACTATTTACAACCTGGAGCTCTTTCTCTATGGATGCTTTTGATTCAGGAAAGCTTCTGCACATAGAATATAGAAGTCTCCTTCCAGAACACAGGAAAGGGTATGGTGGTCATTTCAATTTCTAGCTACTTCAGCTACAGAAATATGGGTTTTTAGAAAGCTGTATACTGAATTTCCCACTCAAAGAGGTTCTCTTTTTCTATCCTTTGCTATTTAGAGAATGAAAAATCAGCATGTGAAATCAGACAAACCAATTGATCCATTACTCAACCTTGCTTTCTTCTATTGTTCAGAGCTCTGTTAGGATGTTTTTCTGTGGAATTAATTTTCTATACTGTGTCCAAACTTTTATTTTAAAAAATCCAAGTGGCAGCAACTGAGCTATGTACGAAGCACTTCTCAGGAATGGCACTCTTCTTACCTTCCTCTAATATCTGATGCTATTCTCTCTGCTCATTCACATCCTAATATTTTCCAAAGATGCAGGAAAATTGAACTCTCAAACAATGCTAGTGGGAGTGTAAGTTACCATGTATTAATCTTGTGATCCAAAGAGGCAGAAACAGAATTCAAACCAGCCTAAGGAAAGAAAGAAAAGGAAGGAAGGAAGGAAGGAAGGAAAAAGAAAGAAGAGAGGAAGGGAGGAAAAGAAGGGGGGTGAGATTTGGGGCTCACATAACTGGATAGGATGGGCATTAAACAGGACTGGACCAAGGGCTTAAATGAGGTTGTCATGACTTCTTACTCCATATCAAAAGTAGAGCTCAGTTCTACTTTCTCTCTTTATTTCCTAAAACTCGCAGGCATCATCTACGTTCAGGAACAATGATCTTCTCACTCAAAAAGGGAAAAGTTCCCTGCTAGCTGCAGCAGAAAAATCATGGATTCTGTTGGACCCAGTCAGGTTATATGTCCATTCCTGGGCCAATTACTGTGTCCAGGGAACCTGAGGTGAGGTAGTATAGCCTCCTGGTTAAAGGCGTGTGTTCAGGTGTGGGACATCCTGGGCTTAAATCTCAATTTTGGAAGTTACCAACTGTGTGATCTTGGGCAAGTTACTTACCTTTACTGTTTCAGTTTGCTCATCTGTAACCCAGGAATAATAATAGCATCCTCCTCCAAGGATTATTGTGAGGATTACATTTTCTGTGAAATACCCAGAATAATCTCTGGCATGCAGAATATATTCCATAAATATTAGGATTATTTTTTTCTTTTTATTATGCTTTAAGTGAAAATTTACAGTTCAAGTCAGTTTCTCATACAAAAAATTTAAACACACATTGTTATGTGACCCTAGTTGTTCTCCCTATAATGTGACAGCACACTCCTCCTTTCCACCCCAGATTTTCCGGGTCCGTTCAACCAGCTCTGTCGCTTTCTGCCTTCTCATTTCACCTCTGGACAGGAGCTATTAGGATTATTTTTATTGGCCACATGTCCATCCTTGTGGTTTGAAGGGGGCCCAGTTATGAGGTATTGGTGGAGATGCACCATGGTATACGAAGTGCTAGGCAACCAAGATAGCCATTAAATACCTTTCTGAAAGGCAACTTGAAAATATTTATTAAAAATCTTAAAAATTTACATACTCATTGCGTGCTATGCAGCTGTGTAAGATTTTAGAAATCTTTGAAAATTAATTGACAGATACTCAGGTTTGACATGCTTAGACTCGTTTAGTTTATTGCAGGGTAGTCATGGTAAGGCACATAAGTAAGCCCTCACAACATTCATTTAGAACCAGGGACTCAGAATTAACAATTAAAATTATGATGTTGTTCAATGGTTAGAGTCCAGATCTTTAGACTTCAGGATTTTTTACCTTTACTGAGCAGTCTCGGAAGGAAGGCTTAACCACAGCTTGAACTCTGTGGAGGTCTTTTGCAGCTAGAGTCCAAGGTCAGCTGTGGTGGACAGAATCTCTACTCCATCTCTACCTTCTCTCAGTGAATGAGCAGAAATTTAGAGTTCACCTGTGTGATTTTTCACCTCGGCTGTAACAACAAGGGCCAGTGTGATGTCAAAGACTAGTATGTCTTTTCTCCAGGGTTACAGAATAGCCAAACAAGGCATCTTCTCTTCAAGGTTAGAGATTAGGGAGATTGTTGTGTGACAGCGTGCCAGGTCAAAGTGAACTTAAATGTTGTTTACATTCTTTATGTGCTTCATGTTTATGTACTTCACATTTCTATGTCTAAGTTCAGAAATCTTCTGAATAACTTTCTTGTGACTTACAGGTTTCTAATGACTTAATGTTAGAAAGCCTCACAAAAGCAGACATATTTCTAAGTTCATATCATGAGTGCTTATACATATGAAAGCATAATTGTGTTCTATACCTTATGGGATTTGGGACCACTATAGAAACATACAGTAGTATGTACATATATTGGATTACTGTGCAATCACTGGGAAAATCTGTGGCAAAAGTCCTCTTTAAAGTGTTCAAAAGAAAAGATGTCACTTTGAGGACTAAGATGCACCTGACCCAAGCCATGGTATTTTCAGTTGCCTCATATGCTTGCAAAATGAATAAGGAATGCTTGACAATGAATAAGGAAAACCGAAGAACTGATGCCTTTGAATTACGGTGTCGGCGAAGAACACGGAGTATACCATGGACTGCCAGAAGAACAAACAAATCTGTTCTGGAAGAAGTACAACCAGAATGCTTCTTAGAAGCAAGGATGGCGAGACTCCATCCCACATACTTTGGACATGTTATTAGGAGGGGCCAGTCCTTGGAGAAGGACATCATGCTCGGTAAAGCAGAGGGTCAGTGAAAAAGAGGAAGACCCTCAATCAGATGGATTGACACAGTGGCTGCAACAATGGGCTCAAGCAAAGCAATGATTGTGAGGATGGCGCAGGACTGGGCAGTGTTTCGTTCTGTTGTCCATAGGGTCGCTATGAGGTGGAACCGACTCAATGGCACCTAACAAGAATAACCAACAAGCAGTCATTAAAAATGATGCTATAGAAATGTATTTATTTATAGGCCAAAATGTTCACAATAAATTGTTGCATACAAAACAGGTTATAAAATAGTCTGTATTCTCTGATCCCATAATTTTTGGTAAAAAGTATGTATAAAATACACAGAAAAAATCTGTTAATAGTGGTTACCTCTGAGTGATGAGATTTGAATTATTATTTTCATTTTCTGTTTATTTTCTGATTTTCAGCAATGAACATATTTAATGTACATTAAAAAAATTAAAATGAGCAAATATATTCTATCATTATCAAAGTCCTGTTTCAGACAGTATTCACTGATCACTCTCTTCTTTCTGAAAACTGTTCTTCCTCCTTCCACTTGTAAAACAGGTAACATTAATTTTGTTTTAAAATTCACAATTTACATATTTATTACTGCCCTTCATATCTATTTTATTCTCTTCATTTGCTTTCCTGTTATCTCTACATTTGTTATAGTTATCATATGTTTCTTTTATATCAGAAATTTGATTTTCAGCCATTTCTATTTCTTACTCCAATTCATTAATGTTGTAAAATGTTTTTTTCAATTTGTTTCTTTAGTTCTTCAATCTCCATTTTCTTCTTATTTTATTATGCATCTTTGAGGTCTCTTAATTGAATTTGTGTTATTATATTACAGTGAAAGTTCCAAAGGAAATTTTCTTCTTTTAGGGGAGCTAAGTTTTCTTCTTTTTGGAGTTTTGCTTGCAAGGTTTCTTTTCCTTTTTCTCTCTCCCACTCTTCATCCTCCCTTTCTTTCTTCCTCCAGTACATAGGCAGTGTATCATAATCTTTAAAACTGATACCTGTTGTAGGGGAAAAACAAAGTTTAGTAAAGTAAAAAGGAAGTTTTATTTGGCATATATTCAAAACAACAAAAGTGGGAAGCGGACAAGCATGCTGCCAGAGCTAGAATGTCTGCCCGAATCCAAAGAATATCACAGAATAGGCAAGAATAGGTAAATGGACAAGCATTTTGCCACAGCCATGTCTGCCGGAGTCCCAAGAACAGTTACAGAGCCATCAGTATATATCAACGTCACAAAATGGGTAGAATCATTGAAAGCATCACTTTTTCACTGATTGGCTAGAAACTGTAATTTTACATTCTGAATCATCTTTCTTAACAATCACTGGTACGGGTTTCAGTAACCAAAGTCCCGAGGGTCTTCATTGGTCCAACAAATTCCTATTCACTAAATGCTAATAGAAAAAGATAAGAGTGGGAAGTCTTTTGTGTTCTGTTTGATGGGCTTTTGTGAAAACTTTCTTAAGATGTTTTCCAAGATTATTTTAGCTATTGCCTTTATACCTCAGGGCCCAGTTGATGTGTCCTTGTGAGCCCTTGTGAGCCCAGTTCCAGCTGGGTCACATTCTCTATGCTCAAGGAGAGGGAATAATAACTCCAATATTATTTCCTAAATCATACCTCTACCCCTTACTAATTGTATGACCTTGGGCAAGTTACTTTACTATTCTGTCCCTCAGTTTCCTTGTTTGTGCAATGGGGGAAAATAATAGACATCAGCCTCTTAGGGCTGGCATGAGGATTAAATGAATCAGTAAATGTAAAATGCTTAGGCTAGTACTTTGTGTACTAAAAAACCAATTGATATTAACAATTATAATGATTGCATGGTTGACTTTTCTTTTCAATGTGTCCATGGTATTTAACTGGTATCTAAACTGCTGGACTTCTGCCCATGTCAGAGTTTAGGGATATTGTAACATTTTTGTAATCTACTCTTAAAGTGTTCCCTGATACTTACTAGGCTTCTAATCCCATTTTCATGGGAACTATCATTGGAAGCCTGGTCCCGTAGTGGTTAAAAGCTACAAATGCTAACCAAAAGGTCAGCAGTTCGAATCCATCAGGCACTCCTTGGAAACCCTATGGGGCAGTTCTACTCTGTCCTATAGGGTAAAAATGAGTCGTAATCGACTTGACAGCAACGAGTTTGGTTTTGTTTATCACTGGAATTTCGGGCATTCCTTCAACTCAGTGTAGAGCTGCCAGTGAAAGGTATGGTTGTTCACTTTTCATTTCATGCATCTCTCTCTAGCAGTTATTTCCACTTCCTCCAGGTAGAAGAGAGAAAAGATAAGGATACCCTCTCTGTCCACTTTGTTCCAAATTTGGGATTATTTTTGAAAATTCTTATGGTTTGTTTTTTTAACTTTCAAGGGTTACTTCTGGGAGATGCAGGTAGAGCCACACTAAGCCTTACCAGAAACTTTTGCTTGTATACTTGCCTGTTACCTTTTTAGGCTGATCTCATGAGGTTGAGTTCCTTTCCTAGTTTGGTTGTTAGTGGTGAAATTTTTGCTGCTTTTTTTTTTTTTTTTTTAATTTGTTGCTGTTATTTAGTTGCATACTGGTGGACAGTCTGTAACCCAGCTTCACCCATCTTTTTGCAGAAGTAATGTCAGCTTACATTTACATAATTAAAGGAGCCACTCCAATGGCTCTTACTAGACAAAGATTTGCTTCAAGGGCACTGGTTATGTTGATCTAAGCAGAGAAGCAGCAAGCAGTTTCTTTGGCTCGAAGTTTTTATGTTCTGCTTCGTCAGGCACTCCATATTATATATAACATGAGTGAGTGCAAGGTATAGTTCCTGATAAGCTTTTTGTATAATCTAATTGGGTAAAAAAAAAAAATAAAAAAAATTATCTGCACATGCACACACCTTCTGTTTTCTTTGCTGTCAGAATGTATCAGTCTTGGGTAATTATTCCTTCCCATGTTTGAAAAACATTCCCTAAGTTTCTGTTTAACTCACTTCCCTTATCTCTTCTCACCTTTTCAGCTAGGGGTAAGTGGCAGGCTCTGATCATCTCCCAGATCATAGCACCTCTTCATTCCTGCCCCAGAGCCTACTGTCTTTAGGTGCTCCTGGCTGAACAAAACTCCCTGTGCTGTTTTCCACATGGCCGTTTCTGCTTCTCTTTCAAAATCACGTCATGTTTTCTGCTTCCCCCTTATAAAAACTCCATTAGTCATGTTGTAGGAGAAAAAAAATCACAACGTTTATTAAAGCAAAAAGACCTTTATTTGGGATATATTCCAAAAGGCCAAAGTGGGAAGCAGACAAGCATGCTGCCAGAGCCATGTCTGCCCAAGTCTGAAGAATATTACGGAATAGACAAGAGTGGGAAAAAGAACAAGTATGCTGCCACAGCCATGTCTGCTCCAGTCCAGAGGCTATTACAGAGTCAGTAAATATTGACCTTACAGTTGGGCAAAACCATTGAAAGCTTCGCCTTTTCACAGATTGGCTAGAAACTGTGATCCTACATTTTGAATCGTCTTTCTTAACAATCATTGGTACAGGTTTCAGTAATGGACAGTGAGGAGGGTCTTCATTGGTCCGACAAATTTTCTATTCACTAAATGCTAACAGAAGAAGATAAGAGTAAAAAGTCTTTTGTGTTCTGTTTGATTGGCTTATATGAAAGTTTCCCTAAAAGATATTTTCCAAGATTATCCTAGCTATTGTCTTTATACCTCAGGACCCAGTTGATGTGTCCCTCTGAGTCCTTGTGAGCCCTGCTCCAGCTAGGTCACATTCTCTATTCTCAAGGACGGGGAATAAAGATTCCAATATTATTTTCTAAATCAGACATGAGAGAAGTCAAAATCTGACTGATTAAACCACATTCGATATGTGTGGTTTATTGGTAGTTCCAAAAACTTTCCTAGAAGTGTTTGCTTTGTTGTAGGGGACAAACATCACAAAGTCTAGTAAAGCAAAAAGAAAGTTTTATTCCACATATATTCAAAAGGGCAGAAATGGGAAGTGGACAACCATGCTGCTAGAGCCATGTCTGCCCAAGTCCAAGGAAATATCACAGAACAGACAAAAGTGGGAAAACAGATAAGCATGCTGCTAGAGTCATGTCTGTCCAAGTCCAAAGAATATTACAGAACAGGCAAGAATGGGAAAATGGACAAGCATGCTGCCACAGCCATGTCTGCCTGAGTCCAAAGAACATTAGAGTAGGCAAGAATGGGAAAACGGACAAGCATGCTGCCACATGTCTGCCAGAGTCCAAAGAACAGTTACAGAGCCATCAGTATATATTAACATTACAAATGCACAAAACCACTGAAAGCTTAGCGTTTTCAGATTGGCTAGAAACTGTGATCCTACATTTTGAATTGTCTTTCTTAACAATCATTGGCATAGGTTTTAGTGACAAAGAGTCAGGAGGGTCTTCATTGGTCCAACAAATTTGTATTCACTAAATGCTAACAGAAAAAGATAAGAGTGGAAAGTCTTTTGTGTTCTGTTTGATTGGCTTTATGTGAAAGTTTCCCTGAAAGATATTTTCCAAGATTATTTTAGCTATTGTCTTTATACCTCGGGGCCCAGTTGATGTGTCCTTGTGAGTCCTTGTGAGCCCAGCTCCAGCTGGGTCACATTCTCTATTGCTCAAGGAGAGGGAATAATAACTCCAATATTATTTCCTAAATCAGCTTTTAACCAAGTGAATGAATATCTATCTAACTGGCTGAATTTCAGGGAGTTTTTAGGTTGGTGGAGACATTTATTTCACCTTCAACAAAGGCTGGCCGTTGTGAGTGGGGTACAGTAAGGTAAAAAGGTGGTGAATTCTCTGTCTTGAGGAAGAGGAGAGAATTGTTTTTTCTACCAGAGAATAACTGAAGACCCAATTCATAGAGGTCAATTTGGGAGGAAGTAGTAGGCTCTGTATTCCCTTGGGATTCAGTGGTCTTTAGAGAACACTTAGAGAGGCTTTGCAACTCAAAAGATCTGAGTTCAAATTCTTGGGTGGTGATGTGACCCAGACCTGATAAGACCTTGGACTAACAAATGACTTAACATCTTTGAGTTTAGGTTTCTTCACTGGCAAAACAGAGATAGTATCCTTATAGGTTTAAGTGAGATAAACAAAATACCTATTATAATGTAGAGTGAGTGTTTGATAAACAATAAAACCAAAATCAAACCCATTGGAGTTGACCCTATAGGGACAGAGTAAAACTGCCCATAGGGTTTTCAAGGCTGTAAATGTTTATTGGAGCAGACTGCCACATCTTTCTCCCTGGAAGCAGCCTGGTTAGTAGCCAAGCGCTTAACCATTGTGCAACCAGAGCTCCTCTAATAAACAATAGCTTTTATAAATAACTTTCCTTTAAATTCTTAAGGGTCGAGAAGCCTCTGGTTAAGCACGTGGTGTGAGCTAAAGGGTATATAATGGCAATCTCCAAATTTGAGAGGGTCTGGAATTAATTTTTTAACAGCAGCAATATTATAAATGATGGCTAGGGTTCCGTCTAGGTGCTCAGATGTCTATTTAACCTATTATAGTCCTGAAGAATTTTGCCATAGGCAAGGTTGCTGTTGGCAGTACAGGCAGACTTCCGGGGCAATGTCTTAGTTGCACAGAGACCTTCATAAATATTTTTATAAGATAATGAGCTCAGGATGCACATGTGAAATTACAGCAGCAGTTCTCCCTGATTCTTAGTCATGGGATAAGGGACTCCCCTTACTCCTAACTTCTGTTGGGTATCAGCAGTGGGGACTCAAGCCCCTATGGATGGCTTCCCTGGCAGAGGCCCTGGGGAGGATAGGAACCGTGACGGGTGAGTTTGGTGAGAAGGTGTAAGGGGGATGTACCTCCTCACCAAATGACAAGGATTTCAGGAAATCAGGGAGTGAAGAAGAGGCATGATTCCTACATGTGCCTCTTCTTTCCAAGGATCTCAAATTTGGCCAGTTTGTTTTTCTCTACTGTCGGCACCTTATGACGCTTACAAGTCTCCCTCCCTTGAAAACTAACATTGAGGAGAGTACAACTTCTCCTTGGCCTGCTAGTCCCACAAACCACTCAGCACTTTGGTTTTCTAATAGATTTTGCTGCTAGTACTGATGCAAAATATACAAAATGTAATTTAAAAAAAAAGACTTCCTTTTTTAGAGCCATCCTTCCTCTTTTCTTAGAAACTAAAGGAAAAAACCCACAAAAGCGCACAGACTGAGCATTCAAGGGATAGAATGACAAACTTCAACTACAGTTCAGAGAATAATTCAACAATTCTCTTGAATGACTCAACTCTGCTGTTGTAGCATGAAAGCAGCCATAGATAATACATAAATGATAATGCATGACCATCTTGCAAAAAAACTTAATTTATGGGGACTGAAATGTGAATTTTATATAATTTTTATGTGTTATAAAATATTCTTCTTCTTTTTATTTTTTTCAACCATTTAAAAATGTAAAAGTCATTCTCATCTCTAGGGCTGTAGAAAACCAGGGAGCAAGCTGGATTTGGCCCACAGGGCCATAGGTTGCTGACCCTTGCTATAGGTCATCATCCCTCAAACCCCTCACTATAAACAAAAATCAACTAAGGGCCTAAAGAGTTAAAATGTATTTTTTAAAATACTCTTTTTAGGCGGCAGTTCCTATTTATATCCACTCATTTAATGTTTACTCAATGCCTTAACTGGAACTGGCAATGTGTTAGACACTTGGAATACAGTGAGGAACAGCATAGTCTCTATCCCTAAGAGGCTTACAGTATATGGGGGGAGAAAGATACATAAGTATGTTTACCAATAATAATAAAAAACTATGTCAAAATACAACGCCAAGTCTCACTGTTGGTAACTGTGACACTGATCATTTTGTAATTCTTACGTACTTTTCCAAAACAAACGGGCTACACAGGACTGGTGCAGTATTATTATTAGCACAATTTCAAAACCTATAGGATAAATTAAGGTTTAAAAAGTTTTATTTTAGTACTTATTAATTATCCCGTTTAGCAAATTGGAGAAGCGTGTATGACTAGTACAGTAACCACTATGCTACTAGCAGCAGAAGTGTTTCAAGGGTCACATTTACTTGGAGATAGTCACGAACGGTAGAAAGGAGCGGTGCATGTTGGGACCTGTAGTTTCCACCAGAACAAGGACTCCACAACTCCGGTAATAATGCACTTTTAAATTTTCTGTCCCAGCTGTCATATTAAGCCCCAAATTAACGCATAACTGGATAACTCTCCCCTCATTCTTGGATCATTACGCTTCTGTTTGGCTCATGATATTCAACACTCAGAAGGACAGCGTGCTCGCTCACAAGCTTCAAAGAGATTGGTCTGCACTCAATAGTGGGCAGAGCCCTATATAGACTGGCGCTCGGGATTGGCCAGTTTCGTTTAGACGAGGCGTTTTCATATCCACTTAGAAATATGTATACTGTGGTTAAAAAAAAAAAAAGGTCGTTCAGCACAGATGTCTCGCGATATTTCGACCAAAGCAACCTAGAAAGGCAGAGTGAGCGACTGAGGCTAGTGGGGGGTGGCGGGCACCGGGGCCGGGAGGAGATCCGTCAGCCAGGCAGGGCGAGCGAGGGCTCTCTGCGCCATTTCGGCTCGGTCAGAGCCAACTGCCCGGGCCCAGAGGAGGTGTGTGGACGGCGCGGCCCTCCCTGCCAGTGAGTCGGCCCTGAGTCGCGGCCGGTTACTCGACCCAGATCCTCACCTGGGCCCACGCGGGCAGTGACAGGTGCGCGGCGGAGCGCGGCACCCCGCCCGCTCGCTGGCCCGCCCCCTCCGGGCCTCGCCCGCCGGGGTTCGGGATGAGCTGCTGGACGCAGCTGAACGGCTCTGGCTTCTGGTGCTCGTCACTGCTGCGGCCGCAGCCAAAGAGTGGCCGCCGCCCCTGAAGGAAGGAGAGAGGGAAGCGACCGCTGACCCCGGGCATGAGCCGGACGCAGTGTCTGCTGCGGGACTGAGGCGTCGACATGAACCTGCACCAGGTGCTCACCGGAGCCGTGAATCCCGGCGACCACTGCTTCTCCGTGGGCAGCGTCGGCGATCAGAGCTTCACGGTGAGTGGGGGAGGCTTCCTTCCGTGTCGCAGAGGCGAGAGCGCCTCACCGCCCCTCTCTGGTTATCCTGCCAACCGCACGGGGATCCCCAGTCACCTCCACCGAGGTGCCTGGCCGCCTCGGACCGGCCGGGACCTTTGAAAGCGAAGAAGGCAAAAACGTTTCGGTTGTTGAGTACCTTACGGAGCCTAAACTCGGAAGTCCTAGTGTTTTGTAGAAATTTTTGTTTGTTTTTATTCTGTCTTTCTTGAGTCGGGGTAGTTTGCCAGAGTCGTTTATCCAAAAAATTTTTGTTGAGTAACATGTTGGAGGCTTATCATTACCCTACTTCATACTCCCGATTTATCAGGTTTAGAAGGAGTTGAGATTAGTTTCATATTTGATTCTAAGATCAAGCATTGTTGTAGCTAAAAGGAGTAGGTGTGTTAAAACAATTAGTAATTGTTAACAACTATCGCTGAGTAAAATTATCATGAAAACGGTGTCTTTCATTTATTTTTCTTCAAATTCACTGAGGAATAACTTTGAAAAGAAAAAATATTTTTCATAAATAACTCATTCCTGCCATCCTTTGAATTCCATATGTAACTACAGTTTAGTAGTCCAAGGACACTTTTATTTATTTTAGGTTGTTCAAATTGATTACTAAAAGTTGCAGTACTGTTTTTCAGTGTAAGTCCTACATGCTAGGTGTGATAATTCCAGGTTAAGGTTTCCTGAAAGTGACACTGGTCTTCCCCAGAGAGTGGGAGGAAGAGGGCCCCAAACTTCTGAATACTTCAGTATAGTGACATTTTCTGCCTTATACTATTTATAATAATTAAAAACTGTTAGTCAGTTCCATGTGATACCCTTTAAACATAATAGTAATGGTTTTATACTACAACTGCTGTAGAGGTATCTTTAGTTGTGATTAAAAGTTTAATTTTATATAAGTGAAACAAAGTAAACAGTTTAACAGATGGCCCAAGTTTAGGAGTCTTAAATTTCTAGTCTTTCTACCTTTTGACCTTTTTTGTGGACTTTGTCAGTGAGAGTGGTAATAATCCCATTGCCATTGTGTTGATTCAGACTCTTAGCGACCCTGTAGGACCCAACAGGACAAAGTATTGGAAACCATAGGGTTTCCAAGACTGTACTCTTTACAGAAGCAGACTACCACATCTTTCTCACACAGAGCGGCTGATAGGTTCAAACTGCCGACCTTTCAGCCGACTGCTTAACCAACTGCGCCACCAGGGCTCCTTCAGAATAAATAATAACCAGAAAAAAACAAAAACCGATTGCCATGGAGTCGATTCCAGCTTATAGCGACCCTAAAGGACAGAGTAGAACTGCCTCACAGGGTTTCCAGGGAGCTGCTGAGTCCAACTGCCAGCCTTTGGGTTAGCAGCCAAATGCTTAACCACTGCACCACCGGGGCTCTGAGAATAAATAATAGTCACCATTTAATGCCTGAATTGTACTTTTAGAGCTGTGCACCCAAGCACTTTACTTTCAAATACAGATTGTACCTCCCCTGTAGAGGGCAGTATCTCATACACAGTTTAGTTTGCGTTAGCTTGAATATCCTGGAGGAGAAGAGGCTCTGAGGGTCTCTGAGCAGCTGTAGTCTCCCTGTAACTGGACATTGCTCTTGGCCTTTGGCTGTTTAAAGGGGGGAAGTAAACAGCATCCTAAGGAGGTTTTCCTAGTGAAATAGGATGGTGACATTGCTTTTTCTGACACCTCCTAAAGTTATGTGAATGCTTTCTGCAATGTAAATTTTTTTTTTTTTTTAATATTTTGTTGTACTTCAGGTGAAGGCTTACAGAACAAACAGTTTCTCATGTAACAGTAGTACACATGCTGTTTTATGACTTTGGTTAACAACCCCACAACATTTTAACCCTCTGAATTCTCAGCTTTTTTTTTTTTTTTTGGTGAAAATACACATAGCCAAAGATACACCATTTCAAAACTTTTTACGTACACATTTAAGTGACATTGACTATGCTCTTCCAATTGTGCTGCCATTCTTACCCAAGATGAAGGCTTACAGGACAAAATAGCCTCCCATTTAACAGTTACTACAAATGTTGCCCTATAACAATGGTTAACAATCTCACAACACATTAACAGTATCCTTACTCAACTTGTGTTCCTTATCATCAGCTTCCTTGTCCCCCTCTGCCTTCTGGCCCTTGTCACTGGACTCCTGTACCTCGTTAGTCTCATTTAGTTTTACCAGGCTGTCTACTCCCAGGCTGAACAGTGAACCTCGAAGGTAACTTCACCTCTGAGCTGAAAGGGTGTCTGGGGGCCATACTCTTGAGGTTTCTCCAGTCTCCTTTAGGCCAGTAAATCTGGTCTTTTTTTTTTTTTTTTTTGTGAGTTAGAATTATGCTCTACATCCTTCTCCAGCTCTGTCCAGAACCCTCTGTTGTGATCCTGGTCAGAGCAGTCAGCGGTGGTAGCCGGGCACCATCTAGCTGTACTGGACTCAGTCCGGTGGAGGTCTTGGTAGCTGTGGACAATTAGTCCTTGGGACTAATCTTTTCGTTGTATCCTGTTTTCTTCATTCTCCCTTGCTCCCGAAGGGATGAGACCAGTGTAGTATCTTAGATGGCTGCTCACAGGCTTTTAAGACCCCAGACACTACTCACCAAGGTAGAATGTAGAGCATTATCTTTATAAGTAGTGTCTGCAATGTAAATTTTAAGAACTTTTTGTAAGGCTTTCAGAATGTAAGCAATGGTGTGTGCTTCAAAGCATGTATATAATATGCTGACCTATTTATACACCTGGATGTGCCCCTCTATGAAACCTTAGTGAATGCCTCTGTTATTTTTAAGGAGAGTTAATGTGCCATCCCACATCATCATGTAGTTTGTTCCTCAGTTCTGCTGAATTTTAAAGCCCATTTTCATAGGCCAGGATCTAATCATCTCTCACCAAGCCTGCTGGAGATTTTTCTCAAGTTTCTGAAAGCATTCCAGTAAATAATGGAAATACAGATTTTTTTTGTTTAGTGTAGAGATCCCAGCTGTTTTTAATTTTGGTATAGTTTAAGGGATAAGCAGTCATCTTCTTCCTTTGCAGCCAATCCATCTCTCCCTCTTTAATATTCAGTCGATAAGTTTTTGCAGTGTTTCCTGGACACGATACACACTGTAAATTTATCTCTCTTGAAGTTCCTGTGTTTGTTTGTTACCTTTCATGCTAAAAAGCAAAGTCTGTTGTATGCTCTTTGAGTTTTGTTTTTAACCTTGATTGTGACTTGACTTGTCTTTGATAGAAAGATAGCAAACATTGAAGGTAGATGGTATGTGAAAAACAAAAAAACCCAAACCTGTTCTGACTCATAGCGATCCTATAGGATAGAGTAGAACTTCCCTATAGGGTTTCCAAGGCTGTAATCTTTATAGGAGCAGAGTGCCACATCTTTCTCCCGAGGAGCAGCTGGTTGGTTTGAACTGCTGACTTTGGTTAGCAGCTGAGCACTTAACCACTGCACCTCCAGGACTCCTTAGATGATATGTGAAGGCTAAAAAAATTGACCTAAAGTCCAGTTTTACTTGCTGTAGGGACATGGAATCTTCCTTTCCTCCTTGGAGAATTCTTTTATCCCTCCTGGTACTTTATGCCTTCTCTGAAGTCCTGTGTTTGTAATTCCTCCCTTTGCATGTTTGCAGTAAATTCACCAGTTCTTGCTTTGAAAGATTACAGGAAATGAGATCCTATTTTCTGCATAGTCTGACAGCTTTTAAATTGAAATAAAATTGAATGCTAGTTCTCATGGATTCTAGATTTTAAAATATGAAATTGCTCATGCAGGTTAGTATGTCTAAGTACTGTACTAGATACTTTTTTTACTGCTTAGCAGGAATCAAACTATTTTCACTTTGTTTTTCTTAGTAAAAAAACTTCTAGTAGGCAGTGACTGTATCTCATGCCTTCAAATCACTTTATTTACACTTTTATTATATCATTAAGCAGTTTTGTCTTATGTGTGTATCTGTCTTTATTGTGAGCGTCAACTTCTGGATGGCTCTGTGGTTAAGTGCTCGACTACTAGCCGAAAGGTTGGTGGTTCGAACCCACCCAGAGGCGCTTCCAAAGACAGGCCTGGCGATCTGTTTCTGAAAGGTCACAGCCTTGAAAACCCTATGGAGCAGTTCTACTCTGCACACACTGAGTTGCCATGACTTAACAAGAACTAACAACAACAACAAAAGAACAGTGAGTGATTGGAGGGAGTGGTGATACCTTTTAGTAGCATCTACCTGGATTTGATTTCTAGGTTAGCCCCTTATGGTTGTATATCCAGGGCAAGTTCTTTTATACTCGTTTAATTTCTTTTTTTCTCGTGTATAAAATGAGGCCAAAAATAGTGCTTACCTCATAGTAGGGCTGTTAAAAGAAAAGCTAAGCTCTGAGTTCATTGTGATTTATTTTCAAAAAATCAGTCTTTGAAAACCCAATCGAACACAGTTTTACTCTGACACACGTTGGGGATGCCATGAATTGGAGATGACTTGACAGCAACTGGTTAAGTTCATTGCTTAGTAATTGTAAAGCTCTTAAAAATGCAAACCCTTATAAAATTAAGGGTATACTCATTCTAATGACTGGCACATAGAAAGTGCTTGGTAAATACTGGTTGAATGGATGAATAGCAGATAAAGAAGTCTTACTGCAATATAAATTATAATCACTGTATTTTAAAATAGCTTTAATAATTTAGTTTTGATCCAGATAAGATACTTTTATTAAAGTTTCTTTAAGTTTTTTCAAAGTTAGTTGTTTATGCATTTTTACCATTAGTATCATGTAAGTAACTAGGGGAGACTTCAGATACACTAAGCAAAAATTCATTTTTTTTTCCCTTATTTACTGGAATGCTCCCCTCATTTCTAACATTTTCCTTGTTAATTTCCTGCTGTTTTTAGATTGAAAGTATGTGAGCAACCTGGTCTTGATATGTTGACAACTTTTGTTTTTTTATGATAGATTTTTTTTCTTTTCATTTTTTAGCTTATCCATCCTTAGTGTTTGAAATTGTGATTTGAATGAAATAGAAAGGAAGGTAATTTCCAAGAGATAAAAAGATGCTAGTATTTATGACTTCCTGACTCTGATTTGGAATTTAAACACCTTTGCCGTAGGTGAGAAAGCAAACGTTATTGCTCCAGGCTCCTTTTAGAATTATACAACCCGGTGTTCCCAAGTTCCCAACCGAGAGGACCCAGATTAGAAGCCAAAAGACTGCAGCTCTTTGGGTGTTGGTAGAGAAAAGGGAGATGAATAAACATTCTCCTTCCTCAACTTTCTGTGATATTAAGCACCCTTCCATTTAACTTTTTGTTTTGGTCATTCATGGGAAGCCTTTATTGGTGGCTGTATGATTGCTACATTAGGCTGGAGGATGGGAAGAGTTTTTTTGGGGGAGGGGGGCGTGTGTCATGTGGGTCATTATGGGTGAAGAGAATATGTAACGGGAAAGTTTGATGCTGTTCATCTGAGTAAGAGATTTTTGTGGTGCCTGTAATGCGGTTTTAAGTACTAAATTAGACTACTAAAAAATCTTGGCCTATTTTAAAATACTGTTTTAAATGGTATTACAGTACCTTCAAGGTTATTGAAATTCTCAATATAATATTTTTAAAAAAGAGAATAAACACTAATTACAGCATATCAAACTTAAGTTATTTAACCAGGAAATATACTGGGAAGAAATTCTTTGGGAAGTATTTACCTGTTATAGTTGGTTAAAAGGTCAGTGAAAACAGAAAATCTATATGTCTTGCAGAAATCACAGAGGTTTCAAATTAGAATAATAACTGTAACAATCTTGTATATCTTTTGAAATTTAAAATATTTGAGAAGATTCTCTGCCAAAATTTAAAATTAAAATTTGTTTTGATTGTATGCTTGATACCAGTACATGTAGTCAGTTCTTCCTATGCATCTTTAGTTTTAAAGTTAATAAACCTAATATTAATATTATTATTACATGTGTCTGATAGAAGGATATTCGTTTGTCGATTTAATTTCCATTGATTAGTAATAGATTATTTTGATTATAGATCTTATGACATGCAGCTGGTGTACAAACTGTATTGTAACATATACATCTTAATTTTGAAGAGCAAGGAATATGACAGTTTATTTGATAAGCCATTGCTGTTCTTATTTTGATAACCTTTCACATTATAGTCAGGGCAACTTGAAATGTGTTTTGCGAATAATTTCAGAATAATCTATAAAATTGGTTTTAGATTTTGGTTTAGTAGTATTATGTATTGCATTTCATTTTAGGTTTATTTTTAAAACTAGCTAGCTAGATTACTTTTATTTAAGAATCTAGTGGAAAATGGATTATTTTATTTTAAAATCATGCATTGCTGATTTTAAGTTAAAGACTGTTCTTCCTGTTTTTGGGAGTGTACTTATCCATGCTTATTACCTTACATGGTGTAAGCTCTAGAGGCTGAACTAATTTTAATCATCTGTTGGTAATATCTAGGGAGCCCTGGTGGCGTTGTGGTTAAAAGCTCAGCTGCTAACCAAAAGGTTGGCAGTTCAGATCAACCAGCTGCCCCTTGGAAACCCTATGGGGCAGTTCTGCTCTGTCCTGTAGGGTCGCTGTGAGTCAGAACTGACTCAACTACACCTAATAATAGCAACAGTTGGTAATATCTATAGAATTATGTCTATGTCAGATTTTTGGATGGTAGCCAGTTTAGATTATCTGCACAGATCCATCCATTATTAGCAGAGACTCTGTATAAATTTATAGAGTCCAAAATGCAAACCAAAACTTTCTTGAAGTAGGGAGAAAATGGGACCTGGAGACTTAATTTGTCTTTTTCTTATAGAAGTGATATCCACTTGGTGGACCTTGAACTTGAATTACTTTCATAGCTAATAAATTGACTCCTCTGTTCTTATCCCTGGTGGCACAGTGGTTAAGAGCTTGGCTCCTAACCAAAAGGTCAGCAGTTCGAATCCACCAGCCACTCTTTGGAAACCCTATGGGGCAGTTCTACTCTATCCTATAGGGTCACTATGATTTGGAACCCAGGTGGCATAGTAGTTAAGTGCTCTATTGCTGACCAAAAGTTCAGTAGTTCTAATCTACCAGGTGCTCCTCGGAAACCCCATGTGACAGTTCTCCTCTGTCCTATAGGGTCACTATGAGTCAGAATCAACTTGACGGCAATGAGTTTTATTGTTAGCACAAATTTGTGAGTAGTTAGATTGAGGAGTTTATATCATGTCTGTGTTGCAGAATGATCACTAGCCCATATGGAAATCAAACCCTAAACCTTGGCCTTATTAACTGTTGCTTAGCTTAGATGTTGTTACACATTTTAATTTTATAATTTAGATAATTTGGTATGAATTGACTTAGCAACTTTCTTTGTTGTTAGTATCTTTTTTTGAAATTTTTTTATTGTGCTTTAGGTAAAAGTTTACAGCTCAAGTTACTTTCTCATACAAAAATTGATACACTTACTGTTTTGTGACATTAGATGCAGTTCCCACTATGTGACAGCATGCTCCCCCTTTCCACCTCGGGTTCCCTGTGTCCATTCAACCAGTTCCTGCCCTTCCTACCTTCTCATCCTGCCTCTGGACAGGAGCCGCCCATGTGGTCTCATGTGCCTGACTGAGCTAAGAAGCGTATGCCTCACGAGTATTATTTTTTGTTTTATAGTCCTGTCTAATGTTTGTCTGAAGAGTGGGCTTCAGGAATGGTTTTAGTTCTGGGTGAACAGAGCATCTAGGAGCCATAGTTTTGGGGTTTCCTTCAGTCTTTTTCAGACTGTTAAGTCTGGTCTTTTTATGTGAATTTAAGTTCTGCTCCACACTTTTCTCCTGCTCCCTCGGGGACTCTCTGTTGTGTTTACTGTCAGGGCGGTCATTGGTGGTAGCCGGGTACCATCTAGTTCTTCTGGTCTCAGGCTGGTGGAGTCTCAGGTTTATGTGGTCCTTTAGTCTCTTGGACTAATAATTTTTCTTATGTATTTGGTGTTCTTCATTCTCCTTTGCTCCAAGTAGGATGGGACCAATTGATGCATCTTAGATGGCTGCTTGCAAGCTTTCTTAAGATGCCATTCACCGGAGTGGGATGCAGAACATTTTCTAAATAAACTTCGTTATGTCAGTTGACCTAGATGTCCCCCAAAACTATGGTCCCCAGGCTCCAGCTGCAGCTGCTCCGTCCCTCAAAGTATTTGGATGTGTCCAGGAAACTTCTGTGCTTTTGCTTTGGTCCCGTTTTGCTTTGGTCCAGTTGTGCTGACTTCCCCTGTATTGTGTATTGTCCTTCCCTTCAACAGGTTGATCCTTGCCTACTATCTAGTTAGTGAATTCCCCACCCCCACCACCCTCATAACCATCAAAGAATGCTTTTTTCTGTGTTTAAACTTTTTCTTGAGTTCTTACAATAGTTGTCTCATACAGTATTTGTCCTTTTGTGACTAATTTCGTTCAGCACAGTGCCTCCAGATTCATCCATGTTATGAGATATTTCACAGATTCATCACTGTTCTTTATTGTTGCATAGTATTCCTTTGTGTGTATGTACCATAATTTATCTGTTCGCCTGTTGATGGACACCTAGGTTCTTTCCATCTTTTTGCTGTTGTGAACAGTGCTGCAATGAACATGAGTGTGCATATGTCTATTCGTGTGACAGCTTTTATTTCTTTAGGATATATTCCTAGGTGTGGGATTGCTGGATCATATGGTACTTCTATTTCTAGCTTTCTAAGAAAGCACCAAATCATTTTCCAAAGTAGTTCTACCATTTTACATTCTCACCAGCAGTGTATAAGAGTTCCAGTCTCTCTACAACCTCTCCAACATTTATTATTTAGTGTTTTTTGGATTAGTGTCAACCTTGTTGGGGTGAGATGCTATCTCATTGTAGTTTTGATTTGCATTTCTCTAATGGCTAATGATTGTGAGCATTTCCTCGTGTGTCTGTTAGTTGCTTGAATGTCTTCTTTGGTAAAGTGTCTATTAGTATCCTTTGCTCATTTTTCAATTGGGTTATTTGTCTTTTTGTTGAGATGTTGCAGAATCTTGTAGATTTTAGAGATTAAACCCTTATTGGCTATGTTGTAGCCAAAAATTTTTTTCCCAGCTGTAGGTTCTCTTTTTACTATTTTGGTGAAGTCTTTTGATGAGCATAAGTGTTTGATTTTTAGGAGCTCCCAGTTATCTCCTTTTTCTTCTGTTGTCAGTATCTTTAAAATCTCTTGACCCTTTTTCTTTGCATCAGTCTGACCAGATCCCATATACTTGTTCTTTCTTGTTCCTACATTCCTGGCTCTTGAGCACTACTAACCCCACCCCCCTCCCCCAAAAAAACCAAACCCACTGCTGTCGAGTCAGTTCTGACTCATAGCGACCCCATAGGGTTTCCAGGGCTGTAAATCTCTGTGGAGGCAGACTGCCACATCTTTCTCCCAAGGAGCTGCTGTTGATTTTGAACCGCCAGCCCCTCAGTTAACAGTCAATTGCTTTAACCAGTGTGCCACCAGGACTCCTAGCACAATGTAACTAAAATCGTGTGGAAAATAAAGTCATGGTTGCTGATTTCAAATGGGATCTAAAAGCTTCCCAGCGTCCTCCTACCCTTCTACTTTTTTTCCTTTTCTTCCATTTTCTGAAACCTTCCACCCTAGCATTCTCTTACAGATAGAAACTTGCAACCTGTTTTACACAGGAAATTGACTCCGTCAGGTAATAACTCCTCATTTTCAGCTACAAACTGTAAAATGCATTTCTCTTGTGAGAGAGGTATTCTCCTTGTTCAGAGTTAATCCTTCCTGTCTCCTGGGACTTACCTCTTCATTCTGTTTCTGGTACCACAGTCCTTCAGTTATCTCCATTCTTTTTCTGTATCTTCAATGTCTCTCTTTACTGGCTTCTTTCCAGAAAGATTTAAGACAGGCTTAAAACTCTCATCTTAAAAAACAAAGAACAACCAGAAAACCTTTCTTTGATGTAGTGTCCCTTTCTGTCTTTGACTTCACAGCTGTATTCCTTGAGTTGTCTATATTTTTTGCTACTTCTACCTCCTGCCCATTTCTCAACTCAATTCTAGCAGCTTTTGCCCCCTTAGTCACCAATAACCACATTGATGCACCAATAGATCTCACTCTGTATCTTACTTGATTTCTCTTCGCCATTTGTTGTGTTGATCATTTACTCCTTTTTCCTTGGCTTTAGGTATACTCTACTTTTTTTTTTTTTTTTTTTTTTGCTTCTCTAGTTACCCATTCTCAGTGTTCTTTGCAAAATTGTGTTTCTTGCCTATCTCTCAGATGTTGGTGACCATCAGGGCTTGGTGCTCTTCTGTGTTTCATTTCACATGTACTTGTTGGTGTCTTGTCTGTGATAGGGAGATCCCTCTCTTCTTCTTCAAACTGATAAATTTGAATACTTATTGGATTGTTACACTCGAAGTTCCCATAGATATTAAAACTCAGCAGTTTCTAAACTTAATTCATCAGTTCCTCTGCATCAGTGCAGATGAGGATTCCAATTTCTCCACATCCTTGCCAATGTTTGTTATTTTTGTTTTTTTATCTTAGCCATCCTAGTGGGGGTGAAGTGGTACCTCATTGTGGTTTTGATACTTCTAGTCTTTACACATGCTCTTTACACAATTTTTCTTCATCTTCTTTCCTGCCCCCCCCCCCACCCCAAAGAAATTTAAACTTAAGTCCTCATTCTTTAAATCTTAGCTTAGATGTCTCTAGTTAGTTAGGTATTCCTCCTATTTCTTAAAATTCCTTGTTTGTCATCTATTAGACTGTATTTTCTCTGGGGGCAGTGACTATATCTTTCTTTTTTTATCATTACATCCTAAGCAGTGGCAAGATACAGGGCTAGTAAATATCTGAGAAACAAATAGGACAAAGAGAACCTGTGCTAGAATCAGAAGGTCCACTCTGGGGACTAAGCTCTTTATGGAAAAGTCCTGGACAGCTTCTTTGGGCTGCCTTCACTACTCCACACCTCCAGGTCAGTATTCTCAAAAAGTCAAATTCAAGTGACTTCTTGGAAAGCCTTAGGGTAGAAATATGATTTTACCTTTTCCTTTCACTCTCCATAGAAATAGCTCTCTTCCTTTATTGATTATTTCATTAATGTAACTGATATTTATTGATGACATACAAGTGCCAGACATTGTTGGTAGCTGTAATTTGTTTTTATCTGAGTCCCCTTTTTTTTTTTTAATTAAAAAATATGTATATTCTAAAGGGCATTAACTCAAACATCTTCACACTTCAGTCTTTACAACCAATTAACAAGTATATATGGTCAGCTTCTGGTTGATTTTTGTTTTTATAGGTGGCATAAGAACCCATAAACAGTGGATGCATGAAATGTGGATGAGTAGTAGTTAATATGAAGGCAAAGAGCTGCAGAAACAAAAGATTGTGGACTAACTTAGACCATACCAGTTTTATCCAAAGGTACCCTTGTGTACCTTTTCCTTTTAACTAATTGGGGACAAATGGAATCTGTGCATGGAAGTTTTTGTTCTTACGTGTGTTCAAAGGCAGTTTTTGTCTCTAAATTATGAAGTGTTCTCTAAATTATGAAGTATTGCTTTGAGTTTTTACTGTTTGTGGAGCCCTGTCATGTTGGATGTGATGAACATTTGAGTTGTTTCCACTTTGGGGCTGTTATGAATAATGTTGCTGTGAACATTTGTGTACAAGTTTTTTTGTGGACATACATCTTCTTGGATATATACTTAGGAGTGGAATTGCTGAGTCATTTGATAACTGTGTTTAACTTTTTGAAGAACTGCTAAACATTTTGCACAGTGACTGCATTATTTTACATTCCCACTAGAAATGTATGAAGTTCCCAATTTCTCTGTATCCTTTCAGCACTTGTTATTTTGTTTCATTTTGATTCTAACTAGTCTAGTGGGTATGAAGTGGTATCTCACTATAGTTTTGGTTTGCATTTCCCTAATGGCTAATGATGTTGAATACCTTTTCAGATTTATTGGCCATTTGTATATCTTCTTGAAGAAATGTCTGTTCACATCATTTCCTTATTTTTCAGTTGGGTTGTCTTTTTATTGTTGATTCGTGAAACTTCTTTACATATTCTAGATACAAGTCCTTTATCAGATATATGATTTGGAAGTATTTTCTACCATTAGATAGGTTGCCTTTTCACTATCTTGATGGTGGTTTTTGAGGTACAGAAGTTCACATGTCGTATCTAAGAAACTATAGCTAAGAAATCCAAGATTATAAAGAATTACTCCTATATTTTCTTCTAAGAGTTTTATAGTTTTAGCTCTTATACTTAGGTTTCTTATTGAATTTGAGTTAATTTTTATATATGGTATGAGGTAGGGGTCCAACTTCATTCTTTTGCAGGTAGATGTTCAGTTGTTCTAGTACCATTTGTTGAAAAGAGTATTTTCCCATTAAATTTTCTTGGCATTCTTATTTAAAAATCAATTGACCGCAAATGCAAGGATTTATTTCTGGACCCTTAGTTCTGTTCTGTTGATCTATATGTGTATCTTTACGACAGTACCACACTGTCTTGATTATTCTAGCTTTGTGTAGTAAGTTTTGAAATCATGAAGTGTGAGTCCTCCAACTTCATTCTTTTTAGTTTTAAAGACAATGTTCTAAAATTTATACTAATTTGATCTTTGGGATTTGATCATATAGCTAACTGTAACTCAGTTAGTGGTGCCAGGTGCAAAAATAAAATGCCAGAAAGGGACTGTTGTGGAGCAGGATAAAACTTTGTTGTCTGGTCCTGAAGGGAAGAGTTGTGTAGATACTTGTGCCAGGGCTTTGCAGTCCATAGAACTCTGCTTCCACGAGTTTCAGGTCCTCTCAGTTGACATTTAATTGTTCTTTGGCTTTAACTTCAGTGTCTTATCACAAGACAACATAACAAAAGTATTTCTTAGTTTTCTTGGAGATGAATGGGTTATATGCTAAATTTAAAGGAGTAGGCGATACACAGTCATATTATAATGTGACTTTAGTATGATGTTTGCATAGTCTAGCTAATATTAGTTGTTATGGTGGATATACTTTTCTTCAAGGAAGGGGTTTTAATTAAATTTGTGTGTGTTCTCATGTGTATTTTATTTTGGCATTTTGTGAACAATTTTATTTTTCTCTGGGCATGCCTTCTATGTCTCGTTTTCTAATGAAAACCTATGGAACTTAACTCAGCTTTTTAATATTTCAGGAACAATAATCTTTTAGTAAGGTCTTACTAATAACTGCATTAATGAAGTAGTTGTTTTTTCCTGCTAAAAATAAACTTGATAATCCATTTAAAGTTAATTTTGAACACAGTAAAATACTATAGCTGTAACAATATATTGCTGATTGCAAGTTTAAATAAAATGATAAAGATTATCTAATCTTTAAAGATGCATTATTTTTCTAAACGTATTTTCATTCTGTATTATCTATTAAAAATCCATGTAACTGGTATTAACCTGTTTATTTAAAGAATTAGTGAAAGTTTATTTATCTAATATGTCTATAGCATGGCTATTAATATCTACTCGTTTGTGGTAGTGATCAGTAATGATTATGTCAGAAACATTCCAGAACTATGTAATTAGAGGTAAACTGAAACTTAATGAGTCTTCTAAGTTTTTCTGTTAGTTTTTGATAACAAAATATAACAAGTCACCTGGAGAGAATAATGTTATTACTCTCCTTTATACTATTAGCGGTTTATCTGTCTTGTGGGTTCTTGATCATTACAAAGGACCCTTTGTTCGTACTATCCTATTTTCACTGTAAGGTGATGCCAAAAAGGAGACTAGAGCTAGGCACTGAGTGGCATGGAGTTTGGGTGTTTAGTTGTTTAACAAAGCAGATATTCATTTTGCCTTATCTGTTTTATGTTATCCAGATTCTTTCTTAAATAATTGAAAATTGCCTTTTTCAGTATGACATGTGTTTTATACCTTGGATTTATTGTTACTATGGCTGAAATGAAATTCAGTCATAACGTTTCAATAGACACTTAATGAGACATTTATGCTATTACAATTTAAGCAAGGAGGTTTTTTTTTTTTTTTAATTTGTAAATTTATTTTAGATGAAGCATATTTTAAAACTTGATGTATAAGTGTACTTTTTGTTTTGGAAAAAAGTGAGAGCTAGGGATAGTGAAAGATAATACAGATGACTTTGCTTTTGAGAATGAAGCTTTTCTTTCTTAAGTAAGATATTTACTGATAAAGAGCCTACTTAACATAAAGGGTATCAATCATCAGGGTATATCTTACTGACTCTTTACAAAGTAAATTCACTTATTAAATGAACACCTAGATCAATAAATACAATATTATACCACCCTAAGATCACCACTTTATGGTCCCTCCCAAGCATTATCCCCCAAATGTAACCACTGTTCTGATTTCTGTCATCCTAGATTAGTTTCAAGGAGTCCTGGTGGTGCAGTGGTTAAGTGCTCAGCTGCTAAACGAAAGGTTGGTGGTTCAAACCCCCCAATCGCTCTGCTGGAGAAAGACCTGGTGACCTGCTTCAGTAAAGATTACAGCCAAGAAAACCTTATGGAGCAGTTCTACTCTGTCACATGGGGTAGTTATGAGTCGGAATCGACTTAACCGGCACCCAACAACAAGATTAGTTTTGCTTGTTTTTTGACTCTAAATAAATGTGTATAGTTTTGTGTCTGGGTTTTTAAAGTCAGCATTGTGTGATTCATCCATGCTGTTCTGTACACTTTATTTATTGCCATATAGCTGTGGTTCTCAAAGAGTGGATGCTTACAAGACCCTTTGGGGAGTTCTGAGGTCAACATTGTTTTCATTATTATTTCATAATACTAAGACTTTATTTGCCTTTTTCATTCTTCTCTCACAAGTATAGATTGAAGTTTTCCAGAGGCTGCATCCAGAGGCTAATGGAATATATGCCTGTCATGGTTTGAATTGTGTCCCCCCAAAAATGTGTGTATCAGTTTGTCTGGGCCGTGATTCCCAGTATTGTGTGATTTTCCCATGTGTGGTAAATCCTGCCTCTATGATGTTAATAAGGGAGAATGGTCAGCAGTTGTGTTAGTGAGGCAGTACTCAGTCTACAAGATTGGCTTGTGTCCTGAGGCAGTCTCTTGAAATATAAAAGACAGGAGTGAGCAGTAAGACAGGGGGACCTCATACCATCAAGAAAGCAGTGCCAGAAGCAGAACGTGTCCTTTGGACCGGGGTCCCTGTGCAGAGAAGCTCCTAGTCTGAAGAGAAGAAGGCTGACAGAGAGAAAAAGCCTTTCCCTGGAGCTGATGCCCTGAATTTGGACTTTTAGCCTACTTGACTGTGAGGAAATAAACTTCTCTTCGTTAAAACCATCCACTTGTGGTATTTCTGTTATAGCAGCACTAGATAACTAAGACAATGAATGCCTATATACTCTTGTGTATTTTTCTCAGTTTTCATTTCTAAAAGAGTAAATATTGATAGATAACCCACAGAAACTAAAGATCTTTGGGCGAGGGATGGCAGAGGAGTGTCCTCAATACTTCAAGAATGTAAAGGATCCTGAGACCAGAAAGTCCGAGAACCACTGCTGTAGTATTCCATTGTAGAAGTGTACTACAATTTATCTGTTCCATTGTTGATGGATATTTGAGTTGGTTCTAGTTATGAATAGTGCTATGAATGTTTGTGTACATGTATGTCTCTTGTTGCACACATGGACACATTTTTATTGGGTATGAAAGTGTTCAGTTTTCCAAAGTAGTTGTACTATTTTACACTCCTGCAAGCAGTTATGGGAGTTCTGGTTGCTTCACATCCAATAATGCCTTTTTAATTATGGAAAGAAAAAAGTTATTAAATTCATACCAGTGCGTGTTTAATAAGGCATAGCAGAGAGAATAAGAGCATGTTATTTGGCATTAGTTTCCTGTTGTCCTTCTAACTCTGAAATAGTAGCTCTGATACTCACTCTGAGACTTTGAGCCGGTATTCAATCTTTCTAAGTTTCAGTTTCCTTATTGTAAAATGGGGTGATTATAGTAAATACCTCCTAGGACTTGTTGTAAGGATTAAATGGAATACCAATGAAAAGTGCTTAGCATTGGCCCTGTAGCATAAAGCTAAAGAAAAAAATAGGCTCAGAAGACTATGGTCAGTGAAAAATAGAAGAAAGCTCAAAAAAGTGACAGCATGTTTTTTTTTTTAACTTTTTGGAAATACTGTAATAATTCGGGTGTTAAATGTTTTCATTGTTACATGGTTGATAACTATTTAGAAATAATTTCATACTTACAATCCCTTGTCAAAAATAAGGTCCTGTGGCTTTACCAATATGCTTTCCTCTAAGAGTTTTATGGTTTCAGTTCTCCCATTTAGATCATTGAGCCATTTTGAGTCAGTCTTATTACATGGTATGAATTATGGGTCCAACTTAATTCTTTTGCATGTGGTCCCCTCTTGTTTTTTTTAAATAGAACTTATATCATTTTGTATTTGTCTGATGTTTCCTCTTGATTATTGGCCAGAATTCTATTTAGGTGATTTTGTGCCCTTCTCTGGGTATCACATTTGGAGGCACCTGATATCTATCTGTCCCTCATTAGTGATGTTAATTTTGATTACCTGTCACGATGTTGCCCAATTTCTCCACTGTATAACTGGTTTTTTTTTTCTCCTTTGCACTTAATAAACAGTATATAGAAAAACACTTTGAGACCATGCAAATATCCTGATCCTCATCAAAATTTTCCCCTGTATTGGGTATCCACTGATGGTTCTTGCCTGTTTTTTTGCCATCGTTGTTGTTTTTTAGCACTTCCTTTGTTTCTGACATAACAAGATGTTCAGGTTCTCATTGTAGCTACCTTCCCCGCCCCTGTAATTAGCTATTTCTTCAAGGATCCCAAGTTACCCTTAGTGGAGGATGAAATAGAGACTAAAGTCAAAGTTCTAGGTGTGCTTATTACTACTTACTAAGATGCTTTTGCTTCTTGGCTCTTTCAGAGGACAGAGTTAGCAAATATACACGTATATGCGTATAACATACCATACATATGCATGTATACTTACATGGGCACATAAACATGTAAAATATGCATATTTTGGAAAGCATGAGTTCACATCAAGTTTTCCAATTCCAATACAACCCTACCGGGCTCTTTCGTGCCTTCCCCCATTCTATATCTTTATGTTCCTTCCTACCCACTGAGGATCTTCGCTCATTTGCTCAATCCTATAATATCTGGAAACCCTGGTGACATATGGTTAAGAGCTATGGCTGCTAACCCAAAGGTCAGCAGTTCAGATCCACTAGGGGCTCCTTGGAAACCCTATGAGGCAGTTCTACCCTGTCCTTTAGGGTCACTATGAATCAGAATTGACTTGATAGCAACAGGTTTGGGTTTTTTTTGGTTTATGATACATATAAGATAGTTTCAGAATTGTATTGTCCATACCACTATAGTAACAAGCCTATTAAAGAGTTCTCCTGACTCTGAAGGTTTATGGTGAAAATCTGTGTTTATTCCTTCCTCCCTCCCTCCCTTCCTTTCAAGATATTCATTTGAAATACAGTTCATTCGTTTCTCTTTGCTTTCAGTTTTAGGTCCCCCACCCCATTACTGATTTAATTTCATTTTTTGAATATGTATGATATTAGCATGCTTCAAAAGTCATAAAATACAAAAAGTTACACTTAGAAGTGTCACCCCTCCCTGTAGCCCTTCTGCTCTGTTGCCCTCCTCCCTTTACAGATAACAAACTTTGTTTTCTGGTTATCCTTCCTGTGTTTCTTTTTCTAATAAGAAAAAATAAATGGATACGTGTTTTCTTATTTTACTTACATAAAAAATAAGATACATGCACTTTTGCACTCTGCTTTTTTTTTAACTTAATAATATTTCCTGGAAATCACTCTATGCTAATGTATAGATCTCTTCCTCAATCTTTTTATCATGTATAATACTCCACTGTGTATATGTATCATTGTTTATTCAATCAGTAGTCTGTTCACAGTAGGATTTTTAAGTAAACAGTTACAAATGCTTTAAAATGACTAAGAAATTGAACAAAATGCAATATGGTTTCAGTCATCAATCTATCCTATATTTAATTATACCATTAAATAAACTAACATTTAAAGTTCTATAGTCAAGAAAACCAAAGGTTCTTTGTTATAAGCCCCTCGCAGAGTAATCAACTCAGGAAGTGCAGAATGCACTTTGTTATATCTTTTTGTGTGCGAGTGCCATCTAGTAGTTTATTGGTATCTATTAGTTATGACTGAGAGAAAAAAGTGAAGACCGAGGAAAAAAAAATTACCAGTCTTTTATATTCTACATGAAGATCAATTTTCATTTGATTTATAACTTACCAAACCAGAGAGCGATTTGTAACTTCTAATACTGTTACTGAGTGAAGTATAAAGCAGCAGCACATGAACAAGGGTAATCCAGAACTCAATAAGTCTCTGAATGATCAAGAGTTAACTGTATTATTAGTTGGCATCTTCCCTTCTACAGGTCTGAGTGTTTAATTTTGGTATAACTTTGCATTTCTCAACTCTACAATGTTTAATATGTGTTGTATTGAACACTAATTTTGTGTATGGTACTTTATGATTAATATAGACTTAATTCAGAATCATAGACTTAATTGACAAAAATAGTTACAATACAGTATTTGAAAGTAGGTGGATAATCTCAGGTATAACAAAACAAAGGTCAAGTTATGAAAACATAGGATTATTTATATATCCCAGTTAGTGGAATGTAAATTAGGAGCAAGTCTAAATTGTAAACATGCAGAATTCAACACTAAATATTTTGTAATGGTGACAATCAGTATTTTATCAAAATTTAGTATCAAGGATAAAATCAGTTTCTAAGATAAGTATTATGAAAGACAACTTTTCTTAAAATAATTATTGGAGTTTATTCTTGCTAATAGACTTGTGCAAGTCTTATGACCCTATTGTGGATATTTATATAGGAGTACAGACCATCATGAGATTTTTTTTTTTGTTTGTTTACTGACCTGATTTTTCCACTGTGTGACACGAGTGGAACCAGAATTGATTATTTCTGATTTCTTTTAGGAATAATTTCAGGCAGGCATTCTTAACCAGGAAAGCCAGGTGGTGCTGTGGAATTAGCACTAGACCAAGAATTAAGAGTCAGGGTTCTCAAGCCCACTCTGCCGCTAAGAAGTTGTGTCCGCCTATTTGGGCTCAATTTTTTTGCCTGTAATATGAGCAGATTTATGTATATGTTCTCTTAAGTTCCTTTTCTAATGTTTTTTGATAGTTCAGTTCAGATTCATTTTGGCTTTGAATAGAGTTAAGGTCATAAAATATATATTAACTGTATATTCTTTACATTAAATAAGATATATATGCAAAGTGATGAGAAAGTAAAGTGTTACTGAAACTTTAGCTGAAGAACTTCTCAGGGTGGAGAACAGTTTGTAAATGATATTTTATCATCAAAGTGAATACTAGGAGGACAGTTGTGTACGCCGTGACGGAATACCCTTCGTGAACAAAGGAGAACGTGGGGAAAAGAACACAAAAAGAGAATTTTAATTTGAAGCGTTCTGCTAATTATTATAAATTCATAAAGAGCTATAAAATGCTTGGCAACAGGCCTTTGATTTGCTTAGGTATGGTGGCTGTTTTTGTGAAATTAAATACTTCACTTATTCTATTGGTATTTATAAAGTACTAGCCCTTCTGTTAGAATTGAGGGCTAGAGCAGAGAACAAGATAAACTTGAACCCTACTCCTTTAGAGCTTAAATTCCAGTAATAGAAATGAACAATAAATGCAGTATTGACAGATAATGATATATCCATGAAAAAAAAGTAATATGATGGAGAGTAATGGGAGAGGGAGAGTGGTTGGAAACTGAGACCTTAATGTTGAAAAGAAGCTAGCCAGGCAAAGTCTAGGTAGATAAAGGCAGATAACCCACCATGAGGCAGAAAGAGAGATTGATACGCCCAGAGAACAGAAGGAAGGGCAATATGGGGAACAGGAGCCAACTGAGGGAAGGAAAGAGGGAAAGAGTAGCCTGAGAATGGAGTTTGAGAAATAGGACAATCAGGCAGGGCCTTGATCATGGTAAGGAGTTGAGATTTTATTCCAAGTGCAGTGGGAAACTATTGAAGGAATTTAAGCAGGGAAAATTACTTGGTATAATATACATTTCTAAAACGTTATTCTTGTCTTTCTGTGGAAATGGATTAGAGAGTGGCAAGAATGGAATCAGGTAGACTTTAACAGTAGTACAGGAGAGATGATGGTGTCTTAGTCCACTGCAGCATTCATTGGAGGTAGAGGAAGTGGTCAGAGTTGGTATATGTTTTGCAGATAGGGCTGAGAGAATTTGCTGATGGATTGAATATTGAGGTAAGTGAAATATTTCCAGATAGTACATATTTTTTTAGAAAGAACATTTAAAACTGGTATATTAGCATCATATTTAATGCTGCTATTCTAAATGATAAATGTTTTCTTGACAATTTCATCATCATTTAATAAAGTTTTTTTTTTTTTTTTTTTTTAAAAGGCTTATGCATCTGGATGTGACATTGTAATACTGGGAAGTGATTTTGAAAGATTGCAGATAATTCCGGGAGCTAAACATGGAAATATTCAAGTGGGATGTGTAGACTGTTCAATGCAACAAGGCAAGGTTTGTGATCTTGTGGTAATATGCACATTTGTTTTGAATATGCTTTTTCTCAGGATGATCTCTGAAATATGTATTTCCTATTGAATTAGAGACTAGCTTTGTTTCAAGGACAATGTAGCTACAAATTTCTTTGGCGCTATAATAATGGATTTTAGAGTCTTAGGAATAATATAGTATAAACTTGTCACTGTATCATCTCTGTGAATTGGGAAAGAAATATATAGTACTTAGTACCTGTAGAACAGGTCTAAGGCTTATTACTTATTTAAAAATTGATTGGATTGAGGGAAAGGAAAGACAATAAATCTTAATTTTGTTTATAAATAAACTGCTGAATAAAAATCATTTGGTAGAGTTATTTCTTGCCGGTAAATAAATAGTCAACTCCTTGTAACTTCTGAGTAAGCTTTGTACTGAAATGAAGATGAATTCTTCTAAAGTCTATAATTTATTTATTAATGTATTCCACATCTGTAAGAAAAATGAAAAACTTCTATGTGGACTTCTCTTTGCATATGAAGAGTAATAAGTTAACCTTAAAAGTAATGCAGCAACAACAAAACAGAAGAAAAAAAGGAAGGCATACAATTCTTCTATATCAGGTTAAATGCAGTTCTATATAGTACAAGAATTGGGAGAGCCATAATTAGTAGGCAGCACAGTATAGCCTAAAATAGCACCTGTAAGATAGATGACCAGACCCAGGTGTAGTTGCAGCTGGACTGGGCTGGGCTTGGTAAATTTACTAATTTTTCTCCCCCGATATTTAAATATATCATTTGAATACATGATTACACTAGAATATTTTATGTGATGAATCAAAATGATCATTAAGAGTCTGTGGACCCAGTCTTTTTTTTTTTTTTAAATCTTCATTTCTGATAAACCTTCCGGTCCAAGAAGTTACCACTCCGAACCTAGTTTAAAGATATTCATGGTGAAAAGAATTTCTACTCTTACAGTCTTTACCTATTTGTTGAACTACTCTCTTTTTGTTACCTAACTGTCCCTTCCCTTTAATATAGGTACTCACAAATGTCTCTCATGTATCCCTTCATTTGTTCAAGTCTTATATTACTTCTTACTATATTACAAAAATTTTCTTTGTTATGAAAGGCTAGAAGCCCTGGTGGTATAGTCATTAAGAGCTTGCCTGCTAACCAAAAAGGTTGGCAGTTTGAATCCACCAGCAGCTCCTTGAAACTATGGTACAGCTCTCCTCTGTCCTATACAGTCGCTGTGAGTCGAAATCAACTTGACGGCAACAGGTTTGGTTTTTTGGTTGTGGAAAGCTAAAAATCTTTGAGACTGCTTTCTTTGATTTCCTAGCTCTGTAGTTCTGTAATCTTCGTTATTGTATAAAAACAAATTTATAGCGTCCAGACTCACATGAGGCTGGTCAGTGTTGGAAATCTAATAACTTCCAGTGAGAGCAACCTTTTTGTGTGTAGGCTACATGATGGGAGTCCTTGGGTGGTGAAAACAGTTAACACAATTAGCTGCTAACTGAAAGTTTGGAGGTTCGAGTTGACCCAGAGGTACCTTGGAGGAAAGGTCTGGTGGTCTACTTCAGAAAAATCAGCCATTGAAAACCCAATGGAGCATAGTCTACTCTGATACACATGAGGTCACTATGAGTCAGAATTGACTCGATGGCAATTGGTTAGACTGCATACATAATAGTCCAGATTAGGATAAAGAGGTCCTTTGGTTTTTATAATCATTCAGAATGAAGAAGGTGGCTGTGAGGAATGGCCTGCTGATTAAAGCCCTCTCTTCATGGCCAGTGTGAAATGGATACTTTACCAAGTTTTTCCCCAAGCTCCACTTTTTATTACTCTAAGTAATAAAAGGAAAATATCATTTGTTTCATAGATATCAGTGTTATCAAAAGGTTCCCTAAGGTATTAGGAAGAAAATATGCAAATTCTGGAACCTGAGCACATCTGACTGTTTGTTTTTAAAGAAGAAATGTTACTCGACACCACCCAAAAAAGCCAAAAACCAAACCCATTGCTGTCAAGTCAATTCTGACTCATACCGACCTTATATGACAGAGTAGAACTGCCTCATGGGATTTCCAAGGAGCAGCTGGTGGATGTGAACTGCTGACCTTTTGGTTAGCAGCCAAGCTCTTAACCACTGTGCCACCAGGGCCCACTCAACACCATGGGCCACCAGTATTTTTATTTTTTATTTTTTTTATTGTACTTCAGGTGAAGGCTTACAGAACGAATAGTTTCTCATGAAAACAGTAGTACACATATTGTTTTATGACATTGGTTAACAACCCCGCAACATATCAACCCTCTCCCTTCTCGGCCTTTTTTTTTTTTTGGTGAAAATATACATAGCCAAAGATACACCATTTCAAAAAATTTCTACATGCACAGTTCAGTGATATCAACTACACTCTTCCAATTGTGCTGTTATTCTCACTTTAGATGAAGGCTTACAGAACAAAATAGTTTCTCATTTAACAGTTAGTACACATGTTGCCCTATGACAATGGTTAACAATCTCACAACACATCAACACTATCCTTACTCAACCTTGGGTTCCCTATCACCAGCTTCCTTGTCCCCTTCTGCCCTCTGGCCCTTGTCACTGGACTACTGTACCTCGTTAGTCTCATTTGGTTTTACGGGGCTGTCCACTCTGAGGGTGAACGGTGAACCTCGGAGATAACTTCACCACTGAGCTAAAAGGGTGTCTGGGGGCCATACTCTCAGGGTTTCTCCAGTCTCCTTTAGGCCAGTAAATCTGGTCTTTTTTTTTGTGAGTTAGAATTATGTTCTACATTCTTCTCCAGCTCTGTCCAGAGCCCTCTGTTTTGATCCTGGTCAGAGCAGTCGGTGGTAGCTGGACACCATCTAGCTGTACTGGACTCAGTCCAGTGGAGGCCTTGGTAGCTGTGGACAGTTAGTCCTTTGGACTAATCTTTTCCTTCTATCCTGTTCTCTTCATTCTCCCTTGCTCCCGAAGGGATGAGACCAGTGGAGTATCTTAGATGGCCGCTCACAGGCTTTTAAGACCCCAGACACTACTCACCAAGGTAGAATGTAGAGCATTGTCTTTATAAGCTGTGTTAACGCCAGTTGAGCTAGATATTCCCCGAGACCATGGTCCCCACAGCCCTCCACCCAGCAATTCAGTCCCTCAGGGAGTTTGGATGTGTCTATGGAGCTTCCATGACCTTTCCTTGTACAAGTTGTGCTAGTTTCCCCTGTACTGTGTGCTGTCTCACCCTTCACCCAAGACCACTTACCTATTGCCTGTTTGGTATTTCCCACCCACCCTTCCCATCCCTGGTAACCAACAAAGATTGTTACATTTTGTGTGTGAACTTTTTCATGGGTTTTTACAACAGAGGTCTCATACAATATTTGTCCTTTTGTGATTGACTTATTTCACTCAGCATAATGTCCTCCAGTTTCATCCATGTTATGAGATGGTTCACAGATTCATTGTTGTTCTTTCTCATTGCATAGTACTTCATTGTGGGGCCACCAATATTTTATCATACTGTTTTTTTCTTTGAACTACCACTAGATTCATTTTCCTGGGAAAATTTATCTTCTTATTCCTTTGTTTAAAACATTCTTAGATTTTCATTACCTTGGAAAAGTAACATGGCCCAAACCTGCCTTCTTAATTTCCTGTCCATTATTCCTTTATAGGGGACACTGTCTTCTTGCCAGGCTAGCGGTCACTTACCTCCAAACATATGTTGCTTCTTTTCATCTTACACCTGTCACCCGTGTTCATACAATTTTCTATTCCTGAAATTGAATATTCACTGCCTTTTTGTCGCAACAGCGACGGTTGTCGGGGCGGCGGAGACAATAACCAATGCCACAACTCTTAGAGAGGAGTGGGGCCAGGAGGGTCACTCTGAGGAGTCGAACCCTGGGTTCAGTCCCAGGAGTTTATTTTATAGTCAGTACAGCAAGCAGTGAAGCAAATAACAGAACATTGGGCTTTGGGTGAGTAACAATAAGTTTCGGGCAAGGGAGAGGGAATTCAGGTAAACAAGCCAATCAGTAACAGGACAATAGGTTTGGGAAAACAAGTCGTGCCTAATCTCTTTCTCATCGCTGACAAGTCTCCAACATGTCGTATACAGCATAGAGGCCTGTGGGGGCTGCAGTTGTCAATAGTGCAGCCATGTTTAAATGGCATATGTCCCCACACCTTTTGAAATCGTATCCATGCTTAAAGGCAAAAACTAAACACTCCCTCCCAGATCATCCCAGACCAACTAAGTGCAGGTGATTTTTGCATCCTTAGAGTTCCTCAGAACACTTGAAAATATATCCATTAAAAGTTTTTTTTCTCCCATTTGTATATTATATCCTCATCCCTTACCTCCCTCACCCGATCATATGTTATTTCTGTCTCTGATTTTTTTCCCTTCTTTCCTTCCTCCCTCCCTTCCTCTTTTCCTTCCCTCCTTCTTTCTTTTGTCTGTTTGTCCGTCTGACTAACTTCTGATATTTTAATGTTCTTCATTTGTGACTCGTTCAAACTGTATTTGTAGCTGCTTTATAAAACAGAACCAGGGAAGGATGTGCTTCATTGATTTAAAGAGTAAATTTAAAAGATAAATAAAATAGAATATTTTTAAAATGTACTCCTTAGGAAGTTGACAATGGAATATATCTGTGTTATTTTAAAAAACTTAACTGTATGCCCACAGAATGTGAATCAAGACATAATTTTTGAGAGGCTATACTTATTTATCTGATCTGTGACTCATAAGACCATCTTTCCTCACCCTTCATCAATAGTAGGCACTTTTGATCTATCCTGAGTCTGTTCATTCTTTCCATCTCCACTGCCACCGCATTGGTCTTTGCCATTGTCTGTAATACTGCAATAGCCTCCTAACTTGTCTTCCTACTTCTATTCTAATTTATTAATTTATTCTTTTTTTTTTTAAATAATATTTTATTGAGTTTTTGATGAAAGTTTACACAGCAAGTTAGGTTCCCATTTGACAATTTCCACATAAATTGTTCAGTGACATTAGTTACATTTATCACAATTACATTTAAAACAATTTCTACAGGCACAATTTAGTGACATCGATTTCATTCTTCAAGTAATGCAACTATTCTTACCCTCCTTTTCTGACTTGTTCCTCCCTCATTACATAAGCTCACTGCCTCCTAAGGTTCCTATGTAATCTTTTGAGTTACTGTTGTCAATTTGATCCCATATAAATAGTTCATAAAAGAGTATAATGCTCAAGGCAGACCTTGTTTTTTTACTAGTTAAGCTAAACTATTGTTTGGTTTTAAGAAGACTTCAGGGGATATTTTTGGTTTAAGGTTTAAAGAGTATCTCAGAGCAGTAGTTTCAGGGGTTCATCTATTGTCCATGGCTCCAGGAAGTCTGGATTCCATGGGAATTTTAAATTTTGTTCTGCATTTTCCCCCTTTCAATCAGGATTCTTCTATGGAATCTTTGACCAAAATGTTAAATAATGGTAGCCGGACACCATCCAGTTCTTCTGGTCTTATGGCAAAGGAGGAAGTTGTTCATGGAGGCAATTAGCCACACATTCCATTTTCTCCTCCTACTCCTGTCTCTCCTTCTTCCTTTGTTACTTCAGGTGAATACAGACCAGTTGTTGTACCCTGAATATTCATTTACTCTTCAGAATGATCTTGTTCTTAAATATTAATCAGTCTACACACAGATATAAAGTAACCTTAAAACCTTTTATGGCTTTTCATTTCTTTTAAAAAATAAAATCTGGATTCCTTCATATGGCTTAGAAAACCCTTCATTATATGATTCCTACCTACTACCTCCCTTTCCATCCTCACATTCAGCTGTTTCTATGACAGATCACTATTTTAGCCACAGCATCTTTTTAAAAATTACTGAAATATGAGTTTTTCCCACTTCAGAGCCATTACATATGTCTGCTTCAAAATCTTCACAGACCTCCAGTCCTTGGCCCCTTGCCCCACACACAGGTCAAGATGATTTTAGCCAAGCAGGTTTCCTTTCATGTATTATATCAATCCTTTATTAGGAAACTATATTCCATTTTATTGAAAAATAGTGTTAACTTCATTAACATTGTGAAAACAGAAACAATTAATTGCTCCTTTGCTTTATAGATCCTATTTTAGACTTTCATTTTTAGTAAATGTACATTTCTTGTATTCAACTGTGCTAAATGAGGTTTCCTTCCACTTTTCTAGTGTGTTTTTCAGCTTACAGATGCTTTTCACTTATGCTATTTTAATTAATATTCATAACTTTGTGGTGTATAGAAAAGAAGTTATTCCTATTTATTTACTATATCCATATATGAATGCCATGCTTAAGGTCAAGTTGTAGTTAGAATTTGAATGCAGTTCTTGAGCAAGGAAATTAAGGTTGTAGGGTTGTTCTTCATAACTTACATTGTGGTCTTAGGGCTTTGTAGCTGTGATCAAATTCTAGTTGACTTTTTTAGGTCTGACTGTCATGTGCATTATTTAGCATGAGTTCTGATGGTTAAACTTTTCCGACTCTGTTCTTTTTTACTTGTGTACCTCTAACTTTGGTGTATTACCAGAGAGAGCACTTCATAGAACTAAATGGAGGATTCAGATACCTTTTTTAGAAGAAATTCTGGTTTTATAAATACTGTATTTATGCTTTAGGAGTTCTTTCCTTCCCGAAATTCAGAGCACTTAGAAGGGAAGAGGCTCTCACAGAATGACCTTGGTGATTAGAAAGGTACAATAGACAATGGTGTAATATGGACTGCTAGGTTCCAGATTTGATCTATTTGAATAGGAAGCATTTCCGTTTATAACAGAGAATGTTCTTTGCTCCTTCAGAAGTATAGAGGACAGTATAAACTTGCTTCTAAAGCTTTTTTCCATTTTTTAATAAGTATTTATAGTATATTTGAATTTTTACTTGCTGTAAGAACCCTGTAAGAGAAAACTGAAGATTCAAAACTGGCTAGTACGTCGGATAGACAGAAGAATGTTAGACTTGAAAGAAACTTTGTTTAGTCTAAAAGTAAGACATAGGCAAATATTAATTTAATTATAATCATATATGTATTTATATGTATAACCTGAATACTATATGCACTGGTGTGTGCATACATATATAGCCTGAATTGTCTTATGTAGTAGGCTTAGAGTCAGTAAAATAATTTGGCTGCCCTTTTCTTTAGTTTGGATTTGTCAAGGTCACAGTTTTTCTGACCTCTGTTTCTTCTTCACGAAATTGGAGTAATAATAACTGCCCTAGCTAGCTTAAGGAATTGTGGAAATTAAATTTTATAGGGAAAGTACTGTGTAAGATGTAAAGTGCTTTACAAGTGTAAGGTCTTTTTCATTTCAGTCATTATTTGCATCCTGCAACTGCAGTTGATCTACCATATTGTTGACTTTAAGGACAGATAACCTAAAAACTCATTTTTTAGTCATGTTAAGTTCTGTAGTTTTTTTAATTGTAGTAAAAATAAATGTAACAAAACATTTGCCAACAATTTTTAGATGTACAATTCAGTGACATTGATTATGCTCATCATATTGTGCAGCTGTTACCACTATCCTTTCCAAATTATTCCACCACCATTAACAGGAACTCAGTAAGCAATGACTCCCCTTTTTCCCTCCTCCAACCTCTGGTAACCACTAATAAGCTTTGGTGTCTATACATTTGCCTATTTCATATAAATGAGATCATACAGTATTTGTCCTTTTGTGACTGACTTATTTCGCTCAACATAATGTTTTCAAGGTTCATCCATATTGTAGCATGTATCAGGACTTCATTTCTCTTTTTGGCTAAGTAATATTCCATTGTATGTATGTACTATGTTTTGTTTATCCATTCATCTGTTTGATGGACATTTAGGTTGTTTTCACTTTTTGGTGGTTGTGAATAGTGCTGCATTGAACATTGGTATACAAGTTTCTTTCTTTGTTCCTGCTTTATCAGTTCTTTTGTGTATATATATACCTAGGATTGGGATTGCTGGGTCATGTGGTTCTATGTTTAACTGTTTGAAGAGCTGCCAAACTGTTTTCCACAGTGGCTGTACCGTTTTTCATTCCCATCAGCAATCAATGAGGGTTCTAGTTTCTTTACATCTTCACCAACATCTGTTATTTTCCATTTTTTTATCATGTCATTCTAGTGGGTATGACGTGGTATCTCTTTGTGGTTTTGATTTTCATCTCCCTAATGACTAATGACGTTGAGCATCTTTTCATGTGCTTGTTGGCCATTTGTATATTCTCTTTGGCAAAATGCCTTTTCAAGGCCTTTGCCCGTTTTTTGATTGACTTACTTGTCTTTGTGTTGTTAAATCATAGAAATTCTTTAAATATTTTGGATGTTAAACCCTTATTAGAAACATAGTTCCCGAAATTTTTCTTCCAGTCTGTAGGTTGTCTTTTCACTTTGTTGATAAACTCCTTTGATGAGCAGAAGTTTTTAATTTTTATGAGGTCCCATTTATCTATTGTGTTTTTTTGCTGCTGGTGCTTTTGATGTCATATCTAAGAATCCATTGTTAAAAACTAGTCCTAAAGGAGTACACTTGTGATTTCTAACTTATGTTAAGTTCCATATTTGATGAAGAAATGATTTGTATGTTTTCATCCGTGAGGAAGGAATTTAACCTTTACACTGTATCTTACATTTCAGGTATTATACAGTAGCTGTTTTACAAATGTAATTTCAATCCTCAAAATAAATCTATTAGGAAGATAGTATTATGCATATTATACACAAAGTTAGGAAAAGTTAAGATTTAGAGAGGTTAACTTGTGAGTCACACAGCTAGTAAGTGATCGTGGTGGGATATGACTGTTTCCAAAACCAACATTCTCAAGTTTCACTGAATGAAATTGTGTGTGTGGGCATAGTTAATATAGTTACTATTCATTTGTTTTGCTCTTTTGATCCATAAGTTAACATGTCCATAATATATGTTTTCTTTTTTCTTTTTAAAAGATTGCAGCATCCTATGGAAATGTTATCTCTGTTTTCGAACCAGTTAACTTACCAAAGGAAAAGAAAAATTTGGTCAGTAATTTTTCGTGTTTCTCTTAGGAACTGAAATTTCTTAAGAATCAAAAGATACTTTACGAGTACAGCATCAAAGCTGTCATCAAGTGTACCAGTATGAATTATACACTATAATTGGAGATACGCCACTTCATATCAAAATATATATTTAAATGCTTCACTGGAATAGAATTAAACTGAGTAGTGCCTGTGAATTATCTTGAAATACTTTTTTTTTTCTTTCTGACGTCTTTTTATTTTATAATATTTGAAGAGTCAACACGTAAAGTCTGGCAGTTACTTTATTGCTAGTATCAAACACCATGATCCAGCCATATGTGGCAGTTTATTCTTTGTTTTTATAGTCTACCTCTATACAGTTTTTCCGCCTTTTTTTTTTTTCTGTGTATATTGTTCTTGAGGTTACATGTTTTAATTGCAGAATCTTAGCATACCTCCAGGAGTTATTTTCTTGCATTTATTATTTACTGTAATTGTTAATGAGTCAGGGAATGTTTTTCCTTATAAAGAAACTGTATTCAGAAATAGTTCTGAAGGCTGGTTAAAGCAATAGTGAATAAATATTGGGGTTATGTAGTAGATCTCACAGTTGCTTTAATGCCCATAAATATAACCAGTGGACCAGGTTATTGTCCCCATTTCCACTGAAGATTAAACTAGTGATTTAAACAATATGATAGAGGTCAGCAGACTATAGTCAGAACAGCATTGTATTAAGAGTCAAAGATACAGCTTTCTAGCTATCTTATCAATTCTGCAAGTTAATCAACCCTATGAGGCTCTTTTGTCTACTCTGGAATTGATTAATATCTGTTCTTCTCTATGGAGATATTGTAAGGATGGCATGATGTCAGACCGTACGTGGAAATGTGTTAATTGTAAAGAATTAAATGTGGTGTTTTTATAATAGACATATCTTGAGATTATATACCTTTTGATAGTTTTCATATCATTTTCATTTAGCTCATTAGTATCGTACAGATGCTTTCTGATATAGTTTGTGTAGCTATTATTTATTTTTTATAAATAAGGCAGCAGAGGCCCAAAGAAAATAAGTGACTTGACCAATGAAACAGCTGTTTAGCTACAGAACTGAGACTGAAAGCAGCTGTATGGATTTGTAGGTGTGAGGATTCTTTTCCCTACCTTGGGTTAATGAAAAAGATTTCTCTGAGTTAATTGATATACATCTTTAAATTTTATGGAAGGAGTATCCACGATTCTCCTGATTTCTATTTGTGTTTATATGTATTATCTAATGAATCTAATACTAGAGGCTGTTGTAGCATTATGAATTAGTAATAGGAAGTACTAAAAATAAAATTTACAGATGGTAGCTTCAAGCACCCAGAGCAATATATTGTAGATAATACTCAATGTTTGTTGAATGAAATAACTGACTTTTTAAAATGAGTGTTATATTAAAATGCCTTTATTAGTAAGGGCAGAATAGAGAATTTTAGTTTTTGCACATTTTCTTTTTAACTAATTACAGTTGATGAATATTATAGTCAGTGTCAAAGACTCAGCAGGAAGAGGCTGGTTTATTGGTAGGCAGTACTAACTTTGCAGAGAAGATAAAAAAACACTTGATAATGAAGGGGAAAACTCAGTCAAGTGGAAAAATTAAACTTGGAAGATGCACAAAATCTAATTCCAGAAAATAGTCTCAGAGAATCTTTAGATCCTCATAAAAAAGATATTACTCCCTTTTCAGTGCACATTCTGGAATAATATTTTAAGACAGCAGCTCTTCATGAGAGATGCACTTGAGAATCACTGGTGGATACACATGTCTAGACTCTGCGGATTTCTAAATCTGTAGGGATGTAGTTGTGCCTAGGCACCTGTATTTCTAGTTCTAGAGGGGGTTCTGATGTGTGCTGTGGTTAAAAGCCATTCCTATAAGACACTTTCTTAAAAACATATTCTGCAGGCCACCTGGGGTTATTTTTTAGTAAAATGCTTGTTTCAGTACTCTGTCCTGGTCCCTTTGAACCTGAATCTTTTGTCATGGGCCTTCAAAATTTGAATTTTAAACAAACATCTCAGGCTATTGTTAGTTGTGCTAAAGTTTGAGAACCACTACATTAGGACAGTGTTTATGGGTCTTAACCTGTTAGTGGGTAGTGAAATCAAATACTAGGCCACACCTAAATTTACAGAGACAGTGAAATAGAAGAGAAAATGTCTGGGTGCATTTATATGTAGTGAATTTACATGCGTTTATGTATATATGTTTATGTGTTTTGAGTCACAGTACAACATGCATTTCTTACTGGTTTGCAGGCAAAAAAAGTTTGAAAAATACTGCTTTAAGGAATGGAGTGGCTTTTTGTTGTCGTTAGGTGCCGTGGGGTTGATTTCAACTCAGGGCAGCAATTACATAATATTAAGGAAGTGTTACATCTCTTATTCTAAATTTTCTGCATACCATTCATGATATCCCAGGGGGGGATGAAACATTTTTAAAGAGAAAAGGAAGCCCCAAGTAGCAGAGTTCCAGACACACTTAAAATTAAACCCTTGACTGTAACTGTAATAAAACAGATAATAATTATTATAATTTTAAATGTCTGAGGTTAATAATACTGTTGTCTAAGGTGGCATATGCTTATTTGCTATGTGCTAAAAGACAGACTTTGGGTCTTCCAGAAATTGATATTCTCTCATTAATCTCCTCCATCACATATTCCTTATTTTTCTTCACATAATTGACCATTTTGTTCTTAAAAATGACTGCATGTGTAGTAAAAGAATAATAAGCATGAATGTATATACATTTGATAGAGAAAAGGTGCCAGTAATAATTGGATAAATTACCTTTTTTTTTTTTTTTATTACAGGAATCATATAGTCAGTGGCAGAAAACTGGCCAGTTTTTTCTGGAGTCAATAGCACACAATATAACTTGGGATCCCACAGGTAAGAAAGCAAGCAGGATTAATTGAACTATCACTTGCTTAGGCTATTGCCTGTATTACTGTCATGATTTCACTTCTGCGATGTGTGGGATTATGGGAAATACAAAAGTGAGTAAAACAAGATCACGTCCTTTTAGAAGTTATTCTGAAGTGAAGACAAATATGCACTGTAATAGATGAGTGTGGTAAACGCTACAATAGACATACCTGTTGTTTTGGGAATGAGCCAGTAATTCTCTCTGGAGAGTCACGGTTTATTGACGAGCATTTCACATGAGAATAGATGGATTTTAACAACCACGATGGGGTAGCAGGGAGGAAGGAAAAAGAAATGAATTCGAAGAAGAGATAATAAGTACATGTATCAGTTATCTGTTTTTGAGTTTAAAAACCATCCCCCAAATTAGTGACTTTAAACAGCAGTCATTTTATTGCTTATGATTCTGTGGGTCAGGAATTCTTTCAGGACTCAGTGGGGATGACTCATCTCTACTTCTTGTGGTATTGGCTGAAGTAACTTGTCTGAGGCTAGAAGAGCCAAGAAAGACTTGATTCATGTGTCTGGAACCTTGATGCTGGCTGTTTACTGGAATGCCTTTTCCCCTCCATGTGGCCTCTCTCCCTGTGGTGCTCATCCTCTAGGTCCTCTCTTATTTGGCCTCTCTAGTAGGGTAGCCTGAACTTTTTTACATGGTAGAGGGATGCAGAGAGGGAAAGCAGAGGTTGCAAGACCTCATAAACCTGGGCTTGGAAGTCCCAGAATGTTATTCCTTGTACATTATATGGTCATAGCAAGTCACATGGCTAGCCCATAGTCAAGGAGTGAAGGAAATTGACTCTATCTCTTGATGAAAGATGTGACAAAGTCATATTGCAGAGGGGTATGGACACAGGGAGACATGATTTATTGGAAGCTGTTTTTAATGCTCTACCACAATAAGCAAAGGCACAGAGAAAGAAAACGTAAGGTATATTCTAGTAAGGGTTGTTAGTTCACTGGGGCTGGAGTCAGTCCAGAGGTGAAAAGATAACACTGCAGCATATTATGAAAAAGCCTTTAAAGTAATGTTAATGATTTTAAATTTAATTCTTTTTAATTGTCTAAAAGTTATTATAGGTTTTTTGCAAGAGATAAGTGACATGCTAAGATTTATGCTTTTGTAGGATTGATGTGGTAGCAATGAGTCAGAAAAAACAGAGACAAGAGGCAGAATGACCTTTGGGGATGAGGTATTCCCAATAGTATGAATGAGAAATAAAAACATTTTCAGTGCCTTTAACATACTGGGTGCTCATTTAATATTAAATGAATGAAAGAATAATAAAAAGAGTAGATGGATATGAAATGCACTTAGGCAATAGAATTGACATTGCTTGACAAATGGATTTGAAGATTTATTTGAGACTATATATGACCACAAGAAGAAGATTGATATGTAGGAGTTAGAGGTAGAAGAACATAGATTTTGTTTGGATGTGTGGAGTTTGAGTTGCTTGCATATCATAGAGCAGATACCCAATAGATAGTTAGAAATTTGGATCTAGAATGTAAGAAAAGAGGTACCTTTGGAACGTAGAATTAGAAGTCATCATCAGGAAACAGTTTAAGTTTTCAGACTATGTAGATGTAATGGCTGAGGGAAAAAATGGCAGAATCTTCGGATATTATTTTAGAAGTTAAAAGTTGCAAGTATACTTTGAGAATTTTTTTGAAAAAAATCACAGTGTTTTAAAATGTTTTCTTCTCATGAAATTTGTAAGATTGAAAATTTCTCTCTGGTAGTGGCTCAGTGGTTAAGCACTCAGTTGCTAACGCATTAGCCACTTTGTGAGAGAAGATGACCTGGTGATCTGCTCCCATAGAGATTTCAGCCTAGGAAATCCTATTAGGCAGTTCTCCTCTGTCCTATTCATTTATAAGGTTTTCATTGGCCAGTTTTTTTAGAAGTAGGTCTCCAGGTCTTCTTCCTCGTCTGTCTGAGTCTGGAGGCCCCACTGAAACCTGTCCATCATGGGTGACCTTGCTGGTATTTGAAATATCAGTGGCATAGCTTCCAGCATCACAGCAACACGCAAGCCACCACAATGACAGACAGACAAGTAGTGTATGCAACGCTGGAAGGACTCACTCATCTATGCAAAGAAATCTGGAAGACAGCTGCCTGGCTGACTGGAAGAGATCCATCGTAGTGCACATTCCAAAGAAAGGTAATTCAACATAATGTGGAAATTATCAAACAATATCATTAATATCACACGCAAGTAAAATTTTGCTGACGATCATTCAAAAAGTTGTAGCAGTACCTCAACAGGGAATTGCCAGGAATTCAAGGCGGATTCAGAAGAGGATGTGGAACGAGGGATATCATTACTGACGTTAGATGGCTAAAAGCAGAGAATACTAGAAAGTGTTTACCTGTGATTTATTGACTATACAAAGGCATTCAACTGTGTGGATCATAACAAATTATGGATAACATTGTGAAGAATGGGAATTTCAGAGCACTTAATTGTGCTCACGCAGAACCTGTACGTAGATGATGAGGCAGTCATTCGAACAGAACAAAGTGATACTCTGTGGTTTAAAATCAGGAAAGCTGTATGTTAAGGTTGTATCCTTTCACTGTACTCATTCAATCTGTATACTGAGCAAATAATCTGATAAGATGGACTATATGAAAAAGAACATGACATTAGAATAGAAGAAAGACTCATTAACAGCCTGCAGTATGCAGATGTCATAACCTTGTTTGCTGAAAGCAAAGAGGACTTGAAGCACTTACTTATAAAGAACAGAGTACAGCCTTTGGTATGGATTACACCTCCACCTAAAGAGAACAAAAATCTTCACAACTGGACCAATAAGTAACATCATGATAAACAGAGAAAATATTGAAGTTGTCAATTATTTCATTTTATTTGGATCAACAATGCCTATGAAAGCAGCAATCAAGAAATCAAACGATGTATTGCATTGGGCAGTGCTGCAAAAGACCTCTTTAAAGTGGTAAAAAGCAAAGATGTCACTTTGAGGACTAAGGTGCATCTGATCCAAGCCATGGTATTTTCAGTCGCCTCATCTATAGCACTATAGTCTATTGTAATTATTTGTTTACATGATTTATTTATTTTTATTAGACAAAACCTGTCCAGTTGCCATCGAGTTGATTCTGACTCACAGCAACCCTATAGGACAATGGCTAAGATTTATTCAGTATTTATTTCTAGGGCCTGACTTAATTAGGCACTCAATAAATGTTCACATATTTAACTACTAGTCCTGTGATCATGAGCAAGTTGCTTAACAGTTTAATAATGGTTAACTCCTGTATAAACTAATATAATATTTACTTCACAAGATTTTTTTTTAATGATCAGAAGTGACAGTGTAAATGAAAGTACTTAGTAAATGATAGAGTTCTATACAAATATTACTATGAAGTGAACTGGATAGCTACTTGAAGTATCATATTAATAATTGCAATAACAACATTTAATATTTGTTCAACAATTACTCTAAAGCAAACATGAGAAGATACGGAGGCAGGGAAACCAGAGTACTGGAAATAAACATAAACAACCAGAACACAATTAAAGAGAATGTTGCCATGTTGTGAAAAATGTGGGAAAAAAATTAATATTTGAATTAAATTATATTTCTATAGTAATGACATTGGCAGTAGTTTGGAGTTTTTGTACTTGTGATTTAGCAGTACTAATGTTTCATAGGATGGTATTAATGTTTAATTCCCCTAAAGTCATCTTTACAGAGCAGTATTACAAGATAACTGTTAACATATTTATATCTAGTAGTGGCTTGACAACAGTTAATGAACACTGATTATCCTTTTTTTTTTTTTAATTTTAGTGTGGTAAAATATATAATAGCCAAATATTTGCCATTGTAACCATTTTTAAGGGTACAATTCAGTGACATTAATTACATTCACCATGTTGTACAACCATCACCACTATACACTCTCAAATGTTTTTTTATATCTCCCTATGAGGCCATTCTACTTTGTACATTGTATAGCTATGAGTTGGAATCGACTCAGTGGCACCTAACAACAACAAACTGAAACTCAGTACCTGTGAAGTAGTAACTCCCCATATCTTCCTCCCCTACATCCCTGGTAACCGCTAATAAACTTTTGTCTGTATATATTTGTCAGATCTGTATATTTTTTATAAGTGGGATCATACAGTATTTGTCCCTTTGTGTCTGACTTATTTCAGTCCGCATACTGTTTTCAATGTTCATCCGTGTCATAGCATGGAAGTTCATTTCTCTTTTTGACTGTGTGGTGCAGTGAATTAATTAATATGGCCCTTCTAGCCATAGTCTTTGTAACTCCCCCCAAATAACTTGGTGGAACTATGCAAATGAGGTACCTGTGGCCTGCCAAGGGGATTGGATAACTTGCTAATAAAGTAAATAAGATACATTGCACCCTTGTGCGGATAGGACGATGCAAATAAGGTATATGGAACCCTAACAAGGGGATTGGTCAGTTTTGCCATCCCACTAGGCTTAAAGGGAGACACAGAGAGAGAGAGGGGAACTTTAACATGGAAGACAGAGCAAGGCAGCAGAGGCAACAGAACCAGGACAGAGAGGGAGAGTTGTAACACCGGAGATGGTGAGAAGCAGTGACAGAGAAACAGAGGCAGCAGAACCAGGAGACCAGCAGGAGACGGCACGGTGGGCTCCTGACCCATGGAGGGAGAGAGTTGAGCACCTTTGGGCTGGAATTTACTGGCTGAGTGGGGTGCCTCCTGGCACTTATTGATGGAGCTAAAAAAGCTTTGTAACACTTGCACAAGCAGAGCAGAGGCCAGGCTGAAGGACCAAGGACCAGGGAGAGGCCTGCCTGTGACAAGCTGAGAAGAGCCTGTCCTCATGGATGAACTGTATCCTGAGCGTTCCTAAACCTGAATTATCACTTCTTACTTCCCTAATAAATCCCATAATCGTGAGTATGATCTGTGAGTTCTACGTAGCCATTGCAACGAATTATCAAACCTAGCAGAGAAGAAGAGAATACCCTGGAAGGGATGGTTGGTATCAGAATTGGTAACAAGGTTGGAGGGTGGAGGCATGTCTGACCTCTGCCTCACAGGAATCAGCCTGGGCTGTTGATATTGATTCTCCTTCCCCCTTGTGAAATTAGAGGAGGTCGGATGCCTCCTCCGCTACATCAGTTTTAACAGACTTAATAATATTCCATTGCATTGATATGCCACATTGTATTTATCCATTCATCTGTGGTTCTGAATCAACATACCATATCATACCATACCTACTTCTATTCGAATCCATACCTAAGATTAATTATTTTGTTTGCCATATTAAGTACATACATACCTTAATTTCGTCTTCAGTTTATGTTAAAGAAAAGAAAGTTTGTGTCTGTTGGAAAATTCGACAGTGGAATAATAACCATATCTAAATGGATAGTCTCATTAGTACTTTCTGTACTTTTTTTTTTCTTTAACTATCTCTGAGACTTTCCACTTAGTTGCTGCTGTTTATTGAGCTTCTACTAAGTGCCTGGCCTCTGCCAGACACACATATTATAGCTAATCCTTACAACAACTCTATACAAATCTTTATTTTTACAGATGAAAATTCAGGCTCAGAGGTTACCCAATTAGATTAAATAAACATGGCTATTTAAGTGACTTACTTGGGATTTAGACACAGGAATTTCTGATATAAGCCCTGTACTTTTGCTACAGAACCACCTTCTTTTTGAAATAAAGTCATGATTCCAGAGACATACAAGTTCATAGTCCTTAATTGCAGAGGTGAATGCCTTATGTATTGCCAGCTTTTTTGCTAAAGTTGCTGCTTCTCCCTTATATTCTTTGATTGACAGCATAACCTTCTATTCAATTACTCAAATCATAAACTTGGAATCTGTCTTTGAAACTTCTGTTTTTTGTTTGTATCTAGCCTTGACAATTCCATTTATGAAATGTTTTTCAAATCCGGTTCCTGTTTTAATATCTGATCTTCTTCAGATCCTCACGATTTCCCATTTGTATTATTATGGATTGATTTTCCTCTCTTTTATGTCTTCCCTAATCTTGCCCATCTCCAGAGTTATTTTCTAAAAAAGGATCTTTAACCTACATTGTATACTCGAGTCTTTGAGAGTGTAATATGAACTATGGATTATCTCTCTAGAAAGATGCACATTCTATATATATATATATATATATACACACACACACACACATATATCACACATACATATACACACATATGCATAAAACTTTTGCATATAATTTCAAGGGAGGGAGGTTCACAGATCTTATCAGGATCATATGTTGACTCGTCAATTGAGATCCTTTATTCTAAAACACAGATCCAATTATGTAATGCCCCTACTTAAAAACCTTTAACTCCTAACTACCTATAACATAAATTCCAAACTCCTATGAACTTCAAAATCCTTCACAGTCTGACCTCACGTTTTTCCAGCCTTAGTTTTTCCTTCTTGCCATGCTTTGCACCTTGTCCCTTAATCACACCAGATTATTAGGCATTCTTGGGAAAATATATGATGTCACATGCCCTCCCGCCTTTGTTTCTGTTAGATCCTGTTTCTAAAATGCCTGCCTCAACTGCTTATTCTTCTACTAAGGACCAGGTTGCATCTCATCACTTTCCCTGACATTTTCACTACAGGTACATATAATTTCTCCCTCCTGTGGGCTTCTATAAAATTTTACACATATCCATCGTGTCTATAATACTTTTACATTGAGTCATAATATTTTTATGTCCTTGTCCTTACAGGAGTGTGGACTAATGATGACTAGTGCATTGTCATTGTATCCCTAGGGCCTAGCACAGTGTTGGGTACAAAGAAGATGCTCATTAACTTCGCTAAATGAGAGAAAATAAGAGCTCTTCACTTCTTTCTCAAGCTGCTTCTTCAACAAAATAAAAATACAGCCTTCTTTCTTCTTCCTCCAAGTATTTTTTTACTTTACTCTTCTTTTTATAAGTTGGGTTATCTTTATAATATATGAAACTGTTGAGCATGTAACCTAACTGCATGTAATTATTAGTTACCTAAATAATAAATGGTGAATGATTTTTTTTTTTCAGGCAGTCGTCTTTTAACTGGTTCCAGCTGTTTGCAGCTCTGGTCCAATACTTTGGAGAAGCCAAGTGAAGATGAAAATCCAGATAAAACAGATCTTAACTTTGGGGATTGGAGATGCATCTGGCATTGCAAGTAAGCAGTTAAGGCAAATTGAAAAGCCTGTTTGATGCAGTTGTATTATATCATAAACATATTTTAGTTTGTGCAAAACCACGTCATGGATTTAATTTTGCCCCCCCCAGAAATGTGTGTATCAGTTTGGCAGCCGTAATTCCTGGTATTGTGTGATTTTCCTGTATGTTGTAAATCCTGCCTCTGTGATGTTAATGAGGGAGGATGGGCAGCAGTTGTGTTAGTGAGGCAGGACTCAATCTACAAGATTGTATTGTGTCTTGAGGCAATGTCTTGAGATATAAAAGAGAGAAGTGAGCAGAGAGACACGGGAGCTCATACCACCAAGAGAGCAGTGCCAGGAGGAGAGCATATGCTTTGGACCCAGAGTCCCTGCATGGAGAAGCTCCTAGTCCGGGAGAACATTGATGAGAAGGCTGACAGAGAGAAAGCCTTTCCCTGGAGCTGATGCCCTGAATTTGGACTTTTAGCCTACGTTACTGTAAAGAAATAAATTTCTCTTTGTTAAAGCCATCCACTTGTGGTATTTCTGTTGTAGCAGCACTAGATGAGTAAGACAGAATTTGGTACCAAGAGTGGGGTCCTGCTCTAACAGATACCTAAGATATGGAAGCAGTTTTGAAACTGTGAATGGAAGAGGAACAGCAGCGGCAGAGGACCAGCAGCAGCAGAGAACCTGCATTAGTAGAGGAGTGGCAACAACAGGGAACTGGCAGCAGCAGAACCAGGAGGCCAGTGCCAGACGGCGCTTGAGCTGACCCACGGAGCAAAGGAGCTGAGTGCCTGTGCGCAGAAGGCTTCCTGGCGGAGTGGGGTGCCTCTGGGCACTGACCTGTGGAGCTTTGGAACACTTGCTCCAGCAGTGCAGTTGTGGGTGTGAGGCCCGAGGAGGTTAAGAAACCAGGAAACAAGCTGAAGAGACAAGGGACATAAGAAGCCAGCTGCCTCAGTCTCGAGAAAGGTATGGCCATGACCTCAGGGGTTTCAAAGGATGGAGCCATGCCCTCTGGTGCTTATAAGAGTGGAGTCTTGTAGCAGCACTAAGTAAGACCCCACACTAACAAAGAGTACTGATTTTATTTTGTGACATGCCTTTTCTTATATACAGAGAATTTGCCATTTCCTATGTTCTACAGATTTCTCCATGTTCTACACATTCCCATATTTCTACACATTTATGTGGAAAGTAATTGCGATATAAAATAATTTAGAAGAAACATAAGAAATACGTAAGGTCTACATGAAGATCATTAAATAGAATTTTGCAAAAGGAGAAAGAGACACCTTCTTACTTTTGAAGCCTTCCTATTATGAACAAGTGTTTTTTTCCCAAATTAATCTGTATACTGAACATAATCCTTTTCAAAATCTGTTGGAATTTTTACTCTTGCATATAGTTGTAAACTTCATTTAAAGGGCTTAATATGGAAAATTCTGAAGGAAAAGAGGAATGAAGATATACGGTATGGTAGAATTACTTCTATAGCTGTAGGTGTTTGAAGAGTGTGTTATTGATAGAAGAACAGACAGATTAAGGTTCAGGATTAGACCCAATTATACATTCAGAATAGAAGGTGGCATTTTACATTAGTGGGGCAAACTGGCTAGCTCAGTTGAGGATAAAATGAAGGTAGAGTTTATTTCATACCTGGCACCAAAATAAATATCAGATGGAGGAAAACGTAAATTTCTATACAGTAAAACAGAAAATATTAGAGGAAGATATCAGTGAATTTGTATACTATGAAATTACAGTGTCCAGTGTGATAGTCACTAGCCACATGTGGCTACTGAGCACTTGAATGTGGCTAGTGTAAGTTGAGATGTGCTGTAAGTATAAAATAGATACTGGATTTTAAAAACCTAGCACAAAAAATGTAAAATATCTTGTTAATAATTTTTATAATGATTACATGTTGAAGTGAATTTTAGATATACTGTTGCTGTGTACCATCATGTTGATTCTGACTCATAGTGACCCTACAGGACAGAGTAGAACTTCCCCCCAGGGTTTCCAAGGAGCCGCTGGTGGATTCGAACTGCTGACCCTTAGGTTAGCAGCCTGAACTCTTAACCACTTTGCCACCAGGGCTCCTGTTAGCACTGATTAGATATATTAGGTTGAATAACATATATTACTATGATTGATTTCACCATTTTTGTTCAGTAATTTTTTGTTATTGAGAATATACACAACAAAAACATACACAGTTCATTTTCACATGTACATTTCAGTGACAGTGATTACATTCTTCAAGTTGTGCAGTCATTTTCACCCTCCTTTTCTGAGTTGTTCCTCCCCCATTAACATACACTCACATCCCCCTAAGGTTCCTGTCTAATCTTTTGAGTTGCTATTGTCAGTTTGATCCCATATAGGTAGATCTTAAATGAGCACAATGCTCAAGGCAGACTATTTTTACACTAGTTAAGCAAAACTGTTGTTTGGTTTTAAGAAGACATTGGGATATTTTTGATTTAAGGTTTAAAGATTATCTTAGGGCAATAGTTTTGGGGTTCATCCAGTCTCCATGGCTCCATAAAGTCTGGATTCCATGAGAAATTCTATATTTTCCCCCTTTGAATCAGGATTCTTTTATAGAGTCTTTGATCAAAATGTTCATTAATGATAGCCGAGTACCATCTTGTTCTTCTGTTATCTGTTTCTTTTTGTTTTAAAATATGAGTACTAGAAAATTTAAATCACATTCTTGGCTCACTTTTGTCATTTACATGTTATTGCTGTAGCATGAAAGTGCTTCTTTAGGGTTAGAGACTTTTGAAGTATGGTACCAAAATCAGAAACTAAAAGGAAAAAAATCAATAGTTCTGACTGTATTAATAAAAATTCCTGTATAGCAATAAAATCATAAGGGAATGAAACGAAAACTTAAGGGAATATAGTTGCAACTTGGGGATAATTCCTTTTATATAAGGAGTTCTTAAAAATTAGTTAGAAAAGCCCTGGCCCAGACAGCTTCACTGGGAAATTCTACCAGACATTGAGGGAAGAACTCAAATCAGTATACTGAAACAATTTCAGAGCATAGAAAAGGAAGGAATACTCCCTGTATTCATTCTACGAAGCCAGAGTAACCCTGATACCAAAGCAAGACAAAGACACCACAAAAAAAGAAAATTACAGACTAATATCCCACATGAATATAGATGAAAAATTCTGAACAAAATTTTAATTAATAGAATTTAACAGCATATTAAAAAAATAATACATCATGATCAAGTGGAATTCATACCACGTATGCAAGGATGGTTCAACGTTAGAAAATCAACATTCTTTACTATTTAAAGTAAATAAAACAAAAGAATGACACGATCATCTCAATCAATGGATAAAAGGCATTTGATATGGCCAGCACCCATTTCTGATAAAAACTCTCAGCGAAATGAGAATAGAAGGGAAATTCCTCAGCATAATAAAGGACATTTAAAACCAACATCCAATATTATTCTCAGTAGAGACTGAAAGCATTCCCCTTGAGAACAGGCATGAGACAAGGATACCCTTTATCGTCACTCTTATTCAACATTGTACCAGAAGTCCTAACTCCAGCAATAAGGCAAAAAAGGGAAATAAAGGACATTCAAATTAGTAAGGAAGAAGTAAAACTATTCCTATTCGCAGATGTTTTGATTCTATACATAGAAAATCCCAAAGATTACAGAAGAAAGCTACTGGAACTAATAGAAGGATTCAGCAGAGTAGCATGGTGCAAGATCAACACACCAAAATCGGTTGAATTCCTTTATGCCAGCAAAGAGAACTTTAAAAAGGAAATCAGGGAAGCAATACCATTTACAGTAGTACCTAAGAAGATAAAGTAATTAGGAATAAATCTAAACAGGGACATAAAAGACCTATACAAAGAAAACTGCAAATGCTGGAAACCAAAAGAGACTTACATAAATGGAAAACATAACATGCTCATGGATAGGAAGACTTAACACTGTGAAAATGTCAGTACTACCCAAAGCAATCTACAGATATAATGCATACCCTATCCAGATTCCAATGACATTCTTTAACGAGATGAAAAAACTAGTCACCAACTTTATATGGAAAGAAAAGAGGCCCTGGATAACTGAAGCATTATTGAAAAAGAACAAAAAAGTAGGAGGCCTCACACTCCCTAATCTCAGAATCTGCTATCCAGCCACGGTAGTCAAAACAGCCTGGTATTTGTACAACAGACACTTAGACCAGTGGAACAAAATGGAGAACCTTTACAGAAATCCATTTAGCTATGGGCAGCTGATCTTTGACAAAGGGCCAAAGTCCATTAAATGGGGGAAGGGACAGTCTCTTTAACAAATGGGTCTGGCAAAACTGGATGTTTTATGTGTAGAAAAATGAAACAGGACCCATAGCTCACACCATACGGAAGAACTAACTCGAAATGGATCAAAGGCCTAAATATAAAACCTAAAACTATAAAAGTCGTGGAAGAAAAAACAGATAATGCTAGGGGCCCTAATATATGGCATAAATAGAATACCAAACAGAAGATGAACTAGATTAATGGGACTTCCTAAAAATTAAACACTATGCTCATCAAAACCTTCTCCAAAAGAGTAAAATAGAACCTAGAGAGTGGGATAAAACTTGGCTGTGACATATCCAACAAGGGTCTGATATCTAAAATTTATAGAAAACTTCAATACCTCAACAACAAAAAGACAAAGAATATCATTAAAAAATGGGCAACGGATATGAACAGACACTTCACCAAAGAAGACATTCGGATGGGTAACAAACATGAAGAAATGCTCTTGTTCATTAGCCATTCAAACTAAACAAACCAAATTCATTGCCATTGAGTCGATTCTGACTCATAGCAACCCTACAGGACACAGCAGAACTGCCCCACAGAGTTTCCAAGGAGCACCTGGTGGATTCGAACTGCTGACTTTTTGTTTAGCAGCCATGGCTCTTAACCACTACGCCACCAGGGTTTCCGAAAAGTAAACGTGTCGTGGTCGAGTCGATTCCGACTCATAGTGACCCTATAGGTCAGAGTAGAACTGTCCTATTGAGTTTCCAAGGAGCGCCTGGTGGATTTGAACTACCTGCTTTTTGGTTAGCAGCTGTATCTCTTAACCACTATGCCACCAGGGTTTCCCGTTAGCCATTAGAGAGATGCAAATCAAAACTACAATGAGATACCATCGCACCCCAACAATAATGGCACTGATCAAAAAAACCCCCAGAAAATATCAAACGTTGGCAAGGTTGTAGGGAGATTGAAACCCTTATATACTGCTAGTGGGAATGTAAAATTGAACAACCACCATGGAAAACAGGCATGGCACCTCCTTAAAAAGCTAGAAATTGAAATACCGTATGATCCAGCAACCCTACTCCCAGGTATATATCGTAAAGAGATGAGCCATGACACGAATAGACGTATGCACCCCTGTGTTCATTGTAGCATTATTCACAATATCAAAAAGAGGGAAACAACCTAAGTGCCCATCAACAGATGAATGGGTAAACTGTGATGCATATACACATAATGGAATACTATGCAACGATAAAGAATAACGACAAATCCACAAAACATCTCATAACACGGCTGAATTTGGAGGACATCATGTATATGCAAGGATGTTCATTGCACCAGTTGTTTTTGTGGTGGGAAAAATTGGAAACTGAATTATTAAATAAATCATTTTAAATCATTGTATATATGTGCAATTAAAATACCAGGTAGCCAATAAAAGAATGATATACATTGATATGCAGAGTTGTTCGTGATTCATTGTTAAATAAATAAATGATATTGCAAAGCAAATTGTAAATACCAGCTCACTTTCCAACCTTTTCTCCATATCTTCCCACAAAAAGTAGACAAAAGAGGGAGAACAGAGAGAAAAGACTGGAAGTCTATATATTATAGTGTTACTGGGTTTTGTCTGGGTAAAGATGTGATGGTATTGGTGAAACTATTGGTGATTTCATTTTCATCCATCTGTATTAAATTTTTTCCATTGGGCATTTATTATACTTACAATCAGACAAAAAAGCTATTTATATTTGGAATGAAATGTGACAGAATTTCTCTTTTGCCTGCTTTAGAAATTAATTTAGAATGGATCTATTTAATATCTAAGCATGGATTTGGGTAAAGAAAAGGGAAGCAATGATAGGATTGTTTTGAGATCAACATAAATATGGGTAGCCAGAAGTAAAGCCAATGAAGGAAAACGAACCAAATCCTCTTTGGGAAGAAAAAGCAGGTATGCGCCAAGAATGCAGGTGAAGCTGCAGGCTAAATTCATTGTTGCTGCAAGTCCCCTATTAACCCACATGCAATCTCTAATTAGGAAAATGCTACTCTGATACAGAATTTCTTTGAAATTATTGGCTTATTTTCCATGAAAATGTATGTTGAAATATAGGGATCCAGAACTCTTGGAAATTAGATATCCACAGTAAAACAGTAATCCTTTCTCTGTTTCTAAGATTCTAAGGGAGCAAGAGCTATGACTGTTTTGTAACAGGCCTTAACGATTTTGACATGTCATTCCCTGTATGGATTTTTAAGTATGGACATTTTTATGTTTAAAATTTATCTTAATTTATTCATTGATGATGTTTACTTAAAGTGAGTGTGAAACTTGTGTTACCAAAAAATGTTTTATTTGAAACAAACTGCTGAAGTATAATTTAGAGAAGAAATATTGCATTTTCATTTAATTTTCTTTTAAAATTATTCTTTATCTATTTAATTTACAGAACTGCTTCCCAAGTACATTTAATGAAATTTTCACCAGATGGAGAATTTTTTGCCACTGCTGGGAAGGTAAATTATGAAAATAACTGTTATCAAATAGTGTGTTTATGGTTTACATTGAAATTTCAAAAACATTAAACTGACTTCATTCCCTTATATTAGTGAAAATATTATTTTCTATTAAAAACATTAAATAGCAAAATTAGCTAAATATGATGTTAAAAGGCAATCTGGTATAATTGAGCTAGCATAGACTTAGGGGCAGAACTGGGTATAAATCCTGCCATTTGTAATCTTGGGCAAGTTATTTAATCTCTTTGAGCCATGGTTTTCTTATGTTTAAAATGAGGATAAAATCACCTACTTCCACAGGTCATTAATCATAGAATTAAATTAGACAATACATATAAAGTGACTGGCACAGTGATTTACAAGTAATAAACAACCAATAAACTATAGCTATTGTTTATATTAATTGTCTTTTAGCTGCCAGTTATGGTTCCTTAGGCTGTGTTTAAAATATAAGACTTTATAGGCTTTCTAGAAGGACATTTATAGCCATTTTCTTTAGTGTGCGCACTTTATTACCTGTTTTCAGGACAATCTATTTCTTTAAAATTAATTTTTTAATCATTGGTTAACAGAGCAGTTCATGAACCACTAACAGCTTGAAATTATCATTCTCATGGCTCAAAGCCTTCTGCAAACTAAGAGCTGAGATATACTAAAGCATCAGTGAGGTTTTTTTAGGAGAGAAGTTTCATCCAGGGCTTCAAACTGGTTTGTTCCAGTTCAAACCCCTGCTGAGAATGGCATTTCCACCCCAGATATACTGAATCAGAATCTTCAGTTTAACAAGATCCCCCAGGTGATTCTTACGTATAATAAATTTTGAGAACCACTGCTCTAGTTTATAGTAGTAGTGGTTCTCAGAATTGACCCCTAACCAGCAGCATTAGCATCCCTGGTAATTTGTTAGAAATGCAGATTCTCAGCAGCTGAATGCTTAACCATTACACCACCAGAGTTTCTCAGTTACTAACTAGTTATTATAATCTTCAATATTTTGTTTGGTAACTCATATGATAACTCATAAAAAGCACCCTCCATCCCCCCCCCCCTTTTTTTTTTTTTTAACAATTAGCAACTCAGCTGTTAACCGAAACGTCAGCAATTTGGACGCACCAGCCGCTCCTCAGGAGAAAGATGTAGCAGTCTGCTTCTGTAAAGATTCCAGCCTTAGAAGCACTGTGGGGCAGTTCTACTCTGTCCTATATGGGTTTGCAATTTTGTAAGTCTGCTAGTGGTATTACCTTCTTACATTTGGCTAAATGGGAAAATGAACCCTAATTTCATCTTTTGAGAGTCTTTCTTGGATGACTTCACTTCTTGTCATGTATAGTGACTAGTAAGCTTTTTTTTTTTTTTAACGAACCCTTGCAAAATACACACATTAACACTTCAGTTCTCAAAGGACCATTAAGGAATGCCAATAAAAAAGTATCAGAGTTAGATTTTTCTTGTCCATTACCCCATGCCCAACCCCCCTCCCATCCCTAAATTTATGCAGTTGGAGAGAAAAATCTTAAATTTGCTATTTGACTTAACCTATAATTTGATTCTAATCTGAATTTGATTTATGTTTTTCTGTTGTTGTTGTTTTTTTTTTTTTCTCCTTAGGATGACTGTCTTTTAAAGGTGTGGTATAATGTAGAAAATTGGCGGACAGCTGTTACTTCTCCAGATAGAAGTTCAGAAAAACAGTCCCAAGGGGAAATTGACTTTTCATTTGTATATCTGGCCCATCCTCGATCTGTAAATGGATTTTCCTGGCGTAAGACGAGCAAATATATGCCAAGGTTAGTGGATTAGTCATTGTTGTGATTCTGACTGCTTTTCTCATTCAGAGAACTATAGCTTCTGAGCCTATGAAAATTTGAGTAATATAAGATAGCCCCCTGACCGGCAGGTCAGCTATGATAAACTGTTAAGATGAAAGCCATGTAAGATGAATTGAAGCTAATTTACCTCCCTATCCAATGTCTTTAAGCGATGGAATTGTGCATCTTATTCTTCTTTATGTTTTGTGTCCCAGTTCTTTTATCACTCTCCAGATTGCTGTTTGAATGGACCTTTTCACGTTTCACTCCACTCCCTCATCGTGTACCGTCTAGTGTGTGTCTCCTCTTGATTCCTTTTTTTTTTTTTTTAGAACAACTTTGTTGATAAGATATAACACAAAGCCTAAAACATTTATTTGACTGCACCCAACATCTTTGAGGAGAAGAGAATGGGTTAACACCGCACATTATCATGCCCTGAACTAGGTATTAGTTTAACACACATACACCCACATAAACACATATCCACACTTTAGTACTTCCTTTCTTTCCTGTATTCCTTGAAAGACTTGATATCACACTAAATTTCTGCCTTTATTTAAATAAGTTATAGAAACCTATCACACACTTAAGTATAGGTAGAAATTTTTTTTGTTTCATATGGCCATTTTCAGTTTGACCACACCATGTGAGCAATACAATTTTTCTTTGATCTTTTCAGTGTTTTATGAATTTTCTCACCTGAGATATTCTAGGTGGATCTGTGGTAGTGTACCTGGATTATTTGCTGACCTTATTTTCATTTTTCTGAGCCAGCAGAGAATACCTAGATTTTTTTAGTTATTTTCTGATGTAGTAGTTACTGTTCTTTCTATCCCCGCCTCCACTCCAACAAAGCACAAGAGTAGGACGTACTCTAGGAAAAGTAATGTTCTTAGGAGAATATGTCTGAGTCTTTGGGCTAAGAGAGTGGTATAGACAATCCATGTAGTGAGTGAAAACACCCTCACTCCAGCTGCACTTGAAGAACTATTGCTCTGATATTTCTGAGACCATTGCCTGTGTCTGCGTGTTTGTGTGTCTGTGTTTAGAATAGAATGAACTTTTGGAATATGTTAACTCTCTTTTTAAAAGTTATGAATGACCCCAATAAAAATAGCTGCCATCACTAACTGTGAGCCGTTTTTTGTTTGTTTTAATAAAGACAGAAGTAATTTATTGGCAAACTGTGAGGCCTTTAGAAATATCTGAGGATTACATCATTTCAGAGTCTGGTTTCTATCAATATATCTAAGTGTTTGCATTCTCAGATGCTCCAGTCACCAGAATATTAAAAAAGAGGCTCATGAAGCATCGTGTCTTTTGAGAGAGGGTAGTCACGTCTACTTCTGACCTACTAGTTCACTCAGTCTTGGCAGAGTGAGTGAAGGCAGAAGCAGATGCCTAAAACTAGGCCATTACGGATGCATGATAAGAGCAATAAGGCATACCAGTTTTGTTTTTTTTTTTTTTTGCCCCTATCCATGCACATTTTATCTTAATTAAATTCTCTAGCGTAGGGAACTGTGATGTATGAAACTAGACTTTTCTATCAGTTAGTTATGGCATCTTTGAGAGGGCTCCAGAATTTTACTTTCAGATCCCTGTCATTTAAGAACTGGTCAGTCTCCCTGAGCTTTTATACTTTTGTTGTTGTTTGTTGTTTACCAACTGCCTGCCAGGTATATAGTGGAAAGGCCAGTCCTTTCTCATGAGAATGAGAGAGATCACATCAAAGACCATTGCTCTTTCCCATATGTCATCTTTACTGGGCAAAACATGTGCTTTGTTTTTCACATAAAAATTAAGATTTTCAATCAAATGGCTAGTACTGTGTGCTTGGGGACTATTGGATTGAGAGAGAAGAACGGAGAAGTTTTTTTTTTTTTTTTTACTAAATTGATGAATGCAGGATGGGTTTTGGAGATTTGGTGATTTCTTTCAAAGAACCTCCAAAAGTTGGTTCTGGATCATCTTATTTTAAAAATACCTTATCCTACTGCTGCATAAAGATAAGACATACTTGCCTTATATAAGGTTATATATTTTTTGGCTCTACCTGAATATGATGTGTCACTGAAAGGAGGGTAAGATACCTCTAGTGAAAAAAGGAGAAAAGGGAAGGTATTGCCAGAGAAATGCCTCAAACAGATCAGGGTGTTTACTTCATGCCAGCTGTTTCCATTGACTGTGTGTAAGGCCTGGTGTCCTAAGGAGAGTCAGCTGGGGCTACTGTTACTCCAGAGTCAAGGCCTTCTTCATGCTTCTGAGTTATGCACCTTTATTGCTTGCTTTGTTGCCCTTGCCTCAATTCTTATGCCTTTTCTGATTGCTGTTACGCATCCCTTTAGTCTCCTGCTTTCTGTAGTTCCTTTATAAGCCTTTCCATTCTGTTATTTACTAATTGACACTGTGAACCTCGAACTTTCCGTATTCTTTTACCCTTTGATATATTTTCTTTCTGTTTCTATTTGCTTACTCGCCTTTTATTTAATATCATTATTGCTGTCTGTGTATATGTGAATGTACTAGAGAGAAAGTAAGAGAAGAAGGGAGGCTAGGAGAGGATGAGAGGAGGATAGAAAGAGAGGGAGAGGAGAAAAGAGAGGGAGAAAAAAGGAGGGAGAGATGGGGGAAGAGGTAGCAAAGGAGGAAGGAAAATAGAGACAGTGGTGAAGAGGAAGAGTGGAAGTAGAGGTAGAGGGGGAGAAGCAGGGGTGGGGAAAGGAAGGAGGAAGCTAAAGGTAGAGAAGAGAATAGGAGGTTAGAGGAAAATGTACACTGCTCTGTTTGAGGAGGAGGTGGGGTGTTAAGATGGGGAAGGAGAGAGAAGCAAGAGATTTGAGGAGGAAAGAAGATGGAGGAGTGCTAGGGAGGGAGAGATCAGGGGACAGAAGGAGGAAGGAGTGAGGCAGAGTGGCCTAGAGAGGCAGAGAATGGGGGTGAGGGCTGAGGGAAGAAAGCCCAGAGAGGGGGTGGAAAGGGGGAAAAAGTCAGGTGAGTGGACTGAGAAAGGGGAAGAGACGGGAGGGAGGGAAGTGAGAGAGAGAGGAGAGGCTAGACTGAAGGGGAGAGCAACCAAGACAAAACATGTTTCCCCTCTGCTACTTGTTCTTTTAGAATCAAGTAGGTATGTTTAACTGGCTACTGTAGAATATTTCTATTTATTTTTCTTTTTTTTTACCTTATTACTCTTTTTTAATCAGATAACTTTGAAGGATACTGTGACTTCTTTTTCCTTTCTTTTTTTCTAGACTTTCTGAGTTACCCAATTGTGAAGGCAGTCTTTGTTGATAGGGTTTCGGCCTTTGAACTCTTGATGTTTATGGGGTTAATTAATATAGTAGTAATTGATTTTGCTTTTATTTATGGAGGTGATAAAAAGGTAATTCATTGAAAGTTAGGGATGACTAAAGAGGGAGAGGTGGTTAGTGCTTGTTTTATAGTGTGTTTTCTATTTTATAGTGTGTTTTCTATTCTTACACTTTACTGCTTTGAACATATGTTCGACAGGTGGATTGAATAGTTAATATAGTTTGTTAGTGACCAGTATACACATGCCTTTACAGGAAGTAAAAATGAAGCATTATGTAATAATTCAAATAATAACCATCCAGGTGGTGCAGTGGTTAAGAGCTTGGCTTCTAACTGAAAGGTTCGTGGTTTGAACACACGAGCAGCTCTATGGGAGAAAGATGTGACTGTTTGCTTCCATAAAGATTACAGCCCTGGAAACTCCATGTTACTCTGTCCTGTAGGGTCTCTATGAGTCAGAATCAACTTGACGGCAACAGGAATATAAATTAGAAATTTTTATTAGAAGATGTAGTTTTTCCCTTATTATATGAGGGGTTAGGGCTTGATTTTAGTCTTTCTTCTTTAGATATAAGAAGAAGCTTGGGTTATTGAAACAAGAACTACTAAATCCTAGATAGAAAAGAAATAGATTGGCACAAATTTGCTGTGATAAAATCAAACATCCGTTCAGTTGCAGTGGATCTGACTAATACCTTCAGTATTTGTATGTTGACATTTTCTTTTTTGGTACTTTGTGTGCATTTAAAAATTACAGAAACATTGTAGAATTGGAAAATGTCTGTTACTGTGTCAAATTTATATTTTTTCCCCTAAAATCTTTTTATTCTTTAGGGCTTCTGTGTGTAATGTACTGTTGACTTGCTGCAAAGATAATGTATGTCGTCTTTGGGTAGAGACATTTTTACCAAATGATTGTTTGCTATATGGAGGTGACTGCAACCATTGGACTGAACCAATTAATTTAACAAATAACTTCAAGAGAAATGCTTCCAGTAAAGAACGAGTTCAGAGTGCTTTAGAAGTGAGTGTTTTTGTTACATGTTATTTTCTGTAAGTTTTAAAACCTTTTGTACATGGCCTTTTTCATAATAATCATGCTAATTAATATTCAAGGTCATGTGGATAATTGTGAAGAATAAATATGCCAGGAAACAATTTTCAGGAATTTTTCAGTTTTTTTATTTCAAAAATTCATACTTAGAGGTTTTATCTAAGATGCAAAACTACCTCTAATTATGAAGCCAGCTGAAGATAGAATAGTAATACAGATTCCTCTTATTGTTATTTTATTGATATTGAAAACAGCAAGTGATCTAAAAATTTGTCTTTGAATGCTTTGTATGATTATGGGCCAAGTATTTATTTTTCAAATTTGGATAGTATTCTGTTGGCTCAGAATAGAATTAAATATATATTGTGTGGTATTCGGCAACTGATAGAATGGTTTTGTGTAATAATAGCTGAAAGAAATCCTTGACTAGGAATCTGAAGACTTTTGTTCTACTTTTAGCGCTGCCTCATATTAGCCTGGTGACATTGGGTTCTGTATAAACTATTTTCTCATGAGAAGGCTGAGAATAACAATACTTGCACTGCCTACCTTACTCTCCGTGAAAATGCTTTGTAAATTATGAAATACCATTCTAATGTATGATGGTGATATTGTTCAATGCATCATGGTTAGGGGAAGTAACCTGTGGGTACAATGAAAATGGTATACATGGAGACATCGTTTCCACAGACATATTATTGCAAACCTTTTTATTTTTGCTTTTTAGTTCAGGAAATTTATTATAAGAAAATAAACCAAATGAAATTCAGTTGCAAAGTATTATGTGAAGGTTAAGAGAAGGGCTAGGCAGTTTTAAGTTCTGACCTTATTTTTTAGGTTTCAAATTTTCTGTACAAAACATCTGAAAGATATTTTTACGTATTTATAAGATCATTTGTTTTAGGATATATATGACATCTGACAGTCATTATGTAATTATACATATATGACTTATTATATTGTAGACAGTAGTTTTACTTTGTTTTTTGTTCACCCAGGTAAATCTGAGACATTTTCGTAGAGGTCGGAGGAGATCACTTGCACTGGTAGCGCATACCGGATACCTGCCACATCAGCAGGATCCACATCATGTTCACAGGAACACTCCACTGCATGCCAATGCACTTTGCCACTTTCATATTGCTGCCAGCATCAACCCAGCCACAGGTAATAAAGCATGTTTAAAATAGTTTTTGGAATTCAGTAGATGGATTTTATAACAAGTAAGTTACACTTTTAGTTTTTGAATAAGTAAGAAACTGGGAGTGACTTTTTAAACTAACTTTTCATTGTACCCACCTCACTGGTTACACAGAAAGACTTTGTTTGCTTTCTAAGTCTGTGATTTGGTTTGTGTTTTAAGATCTTAATAAGTCATTGAGATATTCAGTATTCATTCAAAAGTTGAGATTTGAGGTAAAGTTAATATAATAGAGGTTAACACTACAGAACTGCTATTTCATAATTATTGTATAGTGTCAAAATAATGGGACCTTGGTGGTGTAGTGGTTAAGAGCTATGGCTGCTAACCAAATGGTTGGTAGTTTGAATGCGCCAGCTGCTCCTTGGAAACCCTATGAGGTAGTTCTACTCTGTCCTTGTAGGGTTACTATGAGTTGGAATTGACTCAGCAACAGGTTGCTTTTTGTTGTTGTTTTTTTTCTGGTCTCCATCTTGGAGTTACATGGACAAAGTCAAAAGAAGTTAATATGTTAGTCTATTAAGTTAAAAAAAAAAAGTTGTTGATACTGAAATACATATATTGCTAGTTCCTTTGACATCATGATGATGACACTTTTCATTGTAGTTCAAGGTTAAAATACACTGCTACTAAGCTTTGTGTGTAAATTAAGATTTTTCTATTAGTATATCTGAAAAATTACAGACATGTTTTTTCATGAGAATATTGTTAATATTAGAGAAAACATCTGTTTGGTTAAAGAAATTGGATTATATAATCTAGAATATATAATTTTATCTCCCTTATAATAGTTAAATTTGCCATTGAAATCTGTTATCAATAATAGTGGCAGACAATACTATACTTATGTTGAGAGTCTTATTTTAACATTAAAATGTATTTCAGAGGCTTAAAGATAGATATAACAGTCAGTATTAAAAAATGAGATCTGGATGTTTTGTGTGCTAGAATGATAGAAATTTTTATTTTATAACTTCATTTTTCTTTATAGACATTCCGCTTCTTCCTTCTATTACATCACTAAGTCTCAATGAAGATGAAGAGAAGAGTGGACCTTTTGTGGTACACTGGCTGAACAATAAAGAGTTACATCTTACTTTGTCCATGGAAGTCTTTTTACAGCAACTGAGAAAAAGTTTTGAACAGCCATCTTGTGAGGCCAGTGTAGAAGACTGTAATCAGGCTGATGTAAAATCTGATGAAGGTAAAGCTTTACAGGGGATGAAAAACTTAAATTTTTGTTTAAAATATTAATGGTTTTTATATTAGGGTAACACTAGCTATTGTCAGAAATAACTCCAAATGGCATAGTTCATTTAATAATCCCGTGTAGGTACACCTACTTCTCACTTATTGACAGGCTCATTGTCCAACATTTCACATTTATGACAGTAGTAAAAAATCTACTGTCCATCTATTTTGTGCATTAACAACATACAGTTGGAAGTAATGAACACTGAGGTGTGAGGTGAGAGTTAACACTGGCTGTGATGGTTAAAGTTATGTGTCAGTTTGGCTGGGCCATGAGTCTCAGTAGTTTGGCAGTTAATGTAATGATGTGATTTGGCAATTATGTAACGATGTAGTCATCCTCCATTTTCACATAACACCAATTTTCACGTAACGACCTGATCTTTGGAACCTAACAATGTCAATAAGTGAGAAGTGGGTATATTCCTGTTCCAGGTTCGTTTCTTCCTCAGGGTGATTCAGGACCTCAGGCTTCTTCATTCTTGTCAATCTGTCAGCCTTGCTGTGGGATGGACCATCTGTGGACTACCAAGACATTTGTTAAAAATGTAAAATCAGAGATACCACCCAGACTTACTAAGCCAGAATATGCAAATTAACAAAATCCCCAGGTGATTTGTATGCACATTAAAGTTTGTGAAGCATTGTCCTTGGGCCTTATACTCCTCTGCATTCAGCCTGTGGCTAGGTAGAGAGAGAGAGAGTAGAGGTGAGATGGTATAGCTCTTTCTCAACTGCCTTGACTAAGAATTGGCACATATCACTTCCACTCACATTCCATTGGCAAGAACTAGTCACAGGGCCCATGTTGTCCCTGACTGGATACACTGAGGAATGGGAGCATGACTTTGCTACAGTCCGTGGTTCATAAATGTTTTTGTTTTAAGAAGTTTCCTTTTGTTGTTGTTTGTTTTTAATGACAAGATTGTTTGTGCTCATTAGAAAACCAAAATCAAATAGTACAGGTGGTTACGAAGTTTCCATACTGAGTTTGATGAGTGTCCTTCCAGATTCATTCTTTTCTGTGCTTATATGAATATATGTATACAGACAGCTTAAAAAAAAAAAAAAAGCATTATGTTTATTTTTAAAGAAAAATAGAATTCTGCTATACGCAGTGTTCTGCAATTTGCTTTTTAAATTCAATAATGGACACTTTTGCATCTCATTATTTTTAATAGCTGCTGAGTATTCCATGTTAAGAGAAAACTTTAATTTTGTTAAATTATTCTATTGATAAACATTTAAATTGCTTTTCGCCATACTAATAATGGGACAATGAAACATCTTTTCATCTTTGTGTGAATTTTTCTGTAAGATAGATTCCTAGATGTGGAATTGCCAGGAATATAAACATTTTAAATTGCAGTGACTTCCGTCAAATTATCCTCCAGAAGTATTTTATCTGTTTATACTTCCTCTGAGTAAATATCCTCTTTCCATATCTTTGCCAACACTTTATCTTTTTAGTATATTACTTATTCCCAGTTGATTTGGAAAAAATGATGTCTTGTTTTACTTTGCATTTTCTTGTCACAAATTAAAAAGACTGAGTATCTTTTATATTTTAGTCTTCTGTGGCTTGCCTTCTCATATCCATTGCCTAATTTTCTGTGGAGGTTTTTCTTATTGATTTGTATGTCTTATGGTTTTTTTTTTTTGTAATTTTATGTATTTTGTTGTTGAGAATATATACAGCAAACCATACCCAGCTCAACAGTTTCTACATTTGCAGTTTAGTGACATTGATTACGCACTTGTGCAACCATTCTCACCTTTGTTAACATGAACTCACTGCTCCCTAAGGTTCCCAACCTTTCAGGTTGCTATTGTCAGTTTGATACCATATAGATAGTACTTAAAAGAGCACACACACACTCCTTACTCATCAACATGGTTAGATTCCAAAGACCAAGTCATTATACAGCAATTGGCATTATGCTAGGGTCGGGGCAGTGCCCCATCTTTGGCACCAGAGTCCCCTCCAGTCACTCACTGCCTGTTGGGCACTCACGGCACGTCTCAGGATGCACATGGTGTGGCAGACCCCCCTTCCCCACCACGCCTTCTCCACCACTACGGAGCCTGCAGTGGTTGGGAGTGGTTGAGGGTAGCCTGCCACCTCTAGAGCAACAAGGCCAACCATCACCTGGCTGTGCTTCAGGCCTCTGCATGGACCCCCACCTCTCCTCTCCACCTTCAAGCTCTGCCAGCCCCGGAGACAGGCCTCAGTGACAGGCACGTCCTGGGCCTGCCATCAGGTCAGGCCTGGTCACCTAGGCCTGATGGAGGCTGTGGAGGTGGCAGAGAGGCCTCTTTGGAAGAAGAGACTTCTGAACCCACTGCCTGACTCCTGCAGCCCTGGATCCCACCATCTCCTCCCAGCCCAGCTGTCCTCACCTCATGCATGTGTTGCTTGCTCGCCGCATGCTTGCCATGGACACAACCCAGCTTTTCTGCCCAACCCCAGTAATAGGAACTGTTGGCAGCCCATGCGAACTTGCTCCATCTCACAAACCTCACCTTTCTTCTCCTCCTCTCCCTCTTGCCTTGGCTCCTCTTTAATGCACAAAATAGTCAGATAGTAGATTTGGATAGTCAGGTGGTTGATAAGTGAGGAGTAGGTGTAATGCTCAAGGCAGAACTTTGTTATTAGTTAAGCTAAACTATTGTTCGGTTTTAGGATGACTTCAGGGGATATTTTTGGTTTAAGGTTTAAAGGTTATCTCAGGGCAGTAGTTTCAGGGGTTCATCCACCCTCCATGGCTTGGCTCAAGAAAGTTTAGATTGCATGAGAATATGAAATTATGTTCTGCATATTTCCCCCTTTTGATCAGGATTCTGCTATGGAATCTTTGATCAAAATGTTCAGTAATGGCAGCTGGGCACCATCCGGTTCTTCTGGTCTCATGGTAAAGGAGGCAGTTGTTCATGGAGGCAATTAGCCACACATTCCGTTTCCTCCTGCTATTCCTGGTTCTTTTTCCTCTGGTTCTCCAGATGAATAGAGACCAATTGTTGGGCCTTGCATGGCTGCTTGCAAACTTTTAAGACTCCAGGCACTATGCAACAAACTAGGAGATAGAACAGAAGCACTAAACATGTTATTAGGCCAATTAACTGGGATGGCTCATGAAACCATGATCCTAAACCTCCAAACCAAGGAGCCAAATCCCTTGTGGTGTTTAGTTGTACAGAAGCAGCCTCAACAGCTGCTGTTTGTTTTTTTTTTTTTTTTGTCATTGTCATCAATATATCTATCACACAACTTTTGCCAGTTCACAACTTTTTACAGATGTTCAGCTTATTGACAGCAATTGCAATAATTGGCTGTGCAACCTTAACCTTAATCAGTGCTATTTTCCCATCACCATTAACCCTCCTTTTCTCCTCCCTTCCATGCCTCTTAATCACTAATGAGCTTTGGTCTCTATACATTTGCCTTTTCTTGTGTTTTTATGTAAGTGAAGTCATACTGTATTTGTCCTTTTGTAATTGGCTTATTTTGCTCAGAATAATGTCTTCAAGCTTCATCCGTACTGTAGCATGTATCAAGACTTCATTTCTCCTCCTGGCTGAATAGTATTCCACTGTACGTATGTACCATATTTTGTACCCATTCATCTGTTGATGGGCATTTAGGTTGCTTCAGTCTTTTGGCTGTTGTGAGTAATGCTGCAGTAAACAATGGTGTATAATTCTCTTTTTGAATCTCTGCTTTCAAGTCTTTTGGGTATTTACCTAGGAGTGGAATTGCTCAGTCATATACTAGTTCTATTTTTAGTCTTTTGAGGAATTGCCATACTGTTTTCCACAACAGCTATGCCATTTTGCATTTCCACCAACGATGGGTAAGTGTTATAATTTCCCCACATCTTTGCCAACATTTGTTATTTTCTGTTCTTTGGTTTTTTTTCTAATCTTAGCCATCCTAGTGTGAGTGAAATGGTATCTCATTATGGTTTTGATTTGCATCTCTCTGATCACTAGTGACCTGAGCATCTTTTCGTGTGTTTGGCCATTTGAATGTCCTCTTTGGTGAAATGTCTATTTGAGTCTTTTGCCCATTTTATTATTGGGTTATTTGTCTTTTTGTTGTTGTTGGTTTTATATATATTTTGGTCATTAGATTCTTGTCAGATACATGGTTTCTGAAAGTATTCTCCCAGTCAGTAGCTTGTCTTTTTACTTTTTTTGGTAAAGTTTTTAATTTTTATGAGGTCCCGTTTATTTATTTTGTCTTTTACGGTTTGTGCTTTTGTTATTACATTAGATAATCCATTGTTCAAAGCTAGGACTGACAGTGTTGCCTCTACTTGTTCTCCTAAGAAATTTATGGTTTTAGTTTGCACGTTTAGGTCCTTAATCCATTTTGAATTTGTTTTTGTGTGTAGTGTGAGGCAGGGATCCTGTTTTGTATTTCTACATATAGAAATCCAATTTTCCTAGTATCATTTATTGAAGAGACTTGCTTTTCCCCTTCGAATGGACTTAGCACCCTTGTCAAAATCAATTGACCATACATGTATGAGTTTGTTTCTGGACTCTCAATTCAGTTCCATTGTTCTGTGTGTCTATTGTTAAAGCGCTACCAGGCTGTTTTGATTACTGTTACCTGTATAGTATGTTTTAAAATCAGGAAGTGTGAGTCCTCCTACCTTGTTGTTCTCTTTCAGCATTGCTTTAGCTGTTCTGGGCATCTTGCCATTCCATATAAAGTTGAGGATTGGTTTTTCTGTTTCTGTAAAGAAAGCTGTTGAATTTTGATCAGGATTCCGGTGAATCCGTATATCGCTTTGGGTAGTATTGACAACTTAATAATATTTAATCTTCCAGTCCATGAACATGGAACGTCTTCCATTTATTTAAGTCTTCTTTAATCTCTTTCAGCAGTGTTTTATAGTTTTCATTGAATAAGTCTTTCACGTCTGTGGTTAGATTTATTCCTAGGTATTTTATTCTCTTAGATGCTGTTGTAAATGGAATTGTTTCCTTAGTTTCCCTTTCAGATTTCTCATTGTTAGTGTATTAGAAACTCAACTGATTTTTGTTTGTTGACCTTATACCTGCAGCTTTGCTAAATTCTTCCATTAGCTCTAGAAGTTTTCTTGTAGACTCTTTGGTTTGACTTATGCTTTTTATTTATCTTGTAAATAGTCAAAACATTTTTTGAGCATCTCTTTTAAGAAAGGCTGATTATTCCTAACTGAAGATACTGGCTGGGATTTTTTTTTTTTTAAAGGTCAGAATATAAATAATTACCTTCATTAACATCTTGATCTACAAATTTATTTTTAATTACGTATCTGTTGAGAAATCTGGAAATGAGCAGTATAATTGTGTTTATTTAAAATTATTTCTTTGAGATGTCATTTCAGTTATAGGTGCATATACCTAGAGGATAACTTGTATAGCTGACTTGGATTTGGATAAATGTGGTATTATGAAGAAAAGTACAAATTAACATTCTAAAAATATATTTTAAAAATTCAGTCCTGGATTTGTAAGCCCAATTCCAACTCTTTCATTTTGCCATGAGCATAACTGAAGTCCAGAAAAATACTATGTCTTAACTGAAGTTTAGCTGAGAGGTGAATCGTGGGACGTGGTTAAGAAACCAGTTTACCTATTCTTCCAGCCGTATGTTAGTCCTCTACTAACAATCCACTGACTCAGTCCTATAAGCCTTCTTCTGACTTACTGAGTCAACTCCAAATAGCTTTATATTCCTGGAGCAAAGTTATTTTTAAAAGGGAGCACGTCTTCTTAATATGAAAATTCTTAGTTTTTTTTAAATCTCAAATGCATTTTTAAAGATATTTCTTAATGCACGGTAATAGCTTGATTGCATTTACTTGGTTCATAACCCTTTTTCTTATAGAAACGGATGATGGTGTTGATGATTTGAAAATAAATCATGGAAAGAAGGAACCGGGCAATGATAAAATGGTCCCAAACTCAAGTTTGCCATCAGCTGCCATTGATCATCAGATTGAAGTACTTCTGTCTGAATGGAGTAAAAATGCAGACATGCTGTTCAGTATTCATCCCATGGATGGTTCTTTGCTGGTTTGGCATGTGGATTGGCTGGATGAATACCAGCCTGGTATGTTTCGTCAAGTGCAGGTACTATTATAGTAATCTCTGGAGAACTACTTGGTAAGTGCATGTACTGTTTCATGATACTACTTTACATTATTTCATATATTCTAATACTTGCTTTCTTAATTCTAGGTATCCTTTGTTTCCAGAATTCCTGTAGCTTTTCCCACAGGTGATGCGAACTCTCTTTGTAAAAGCATAGTGATGTATGCTTGTACTAAGAATGTTGACTTGGCTATTCAGCAAGGCAGACAAAAGCCTTCGAGTCTCACACATTCCACATCAATGCTTATCTCTTCTAGTCAAAGTAAATCAACTAATAGTTTAAAATTAAGTATTTTCACCCCGAATGTTATGATGATTTCAAAGCACGCCGATGGTTCTCTCAATCAGTGGCTGGTCAGTTTTGCCGAGGAATCTGCTTTTTCAACAGTTCTCAGTATTTCTCACAAATCCAGATATTGTGGTCATCGCTTTCATCTTAATGATTTAGCTTGCCACTCAGTATTACCGTTATTGCTGACGACATCACACCATAATGCATTAAGGACACCAGATGTTGATAACCAAAAGCAACCTTACGATGGTGTCAGTACTGAAGAATGTTCTTTGGGACAACAGAATCAAAGCACCATTGACATGGTGTTTCAGGATCCTAATGCAGTTTATAGTGAGCTTATTCTTTGGAGGGTTGATCCAGTTGGGCCATTGTCTTTTTCTGGAGGTGTTTCTGAGCTTGCCCGGATCAATTCTCTTCACGTTTCTGCCTTTTCCAATGTGGCATGGCTGCCCACTCTTATACCCAGTTACTGTCTAGGTAAGAATTATGTTTTTTATTTAAGAAATCTAATTTCGTTTAGTTTTGGTTTTTTTACATTATCCCTAAACTGTTAAATTTTAAATGTTTGTAAATGCTTTTTAGGTGCATACTGCAACTCTCCTAGTGCATGCTTTGTAGCAAGTGATGGACAATATCTGAGATTATATGAAGCAGTTATTGATGCCAAGAAACTTTTATATGAGCTTTCTAACCCTGAAATTTCTGTAAGTAAATTATTTTAAAAACTCCTTAATATATAGTATTATTATTTAGGTATTGAATCTGTAATTATTGGACATGTTCTAGAATTGTGACATACAATTTGTAATCAATATGATATTTCCTTTGTATTTGTTTCATTTATTAATTTTTTCACATTTGTATTGTACCCTTCTATTAATTCTGTTTACTCTTGTAGCTCCTTTAAAAAGAAAACATTTCTTTCATTCAACAAGTAGAGTCTGTTTTCCTACAGCATGTGTTTCTGTTAACACCTCTTAGTTCGTAGATAAATAGGTACTAATAGCAGTATAATGCAAAAGTTATGTTGGTTCGTATGCATTGTTTTTTCTAGGCATTGGAGCTGGCATAACAGCAGTGGAATTTTAATCTTAAGCAAGAAAAGAAAGAGCCCTTAGTTTGGTTGCAATATGGGCAAGAGTCTTTTCAACACCATTGCAAACCTTTTGCCTTATGACAGGCTATACTTTCTCCTGTGCCCAGCTAATAGCAGTCTACCATCTGCATTGTCTCAGCACCTCCAGCAAGCTAGCATTTCTACTCTTTTGATTTTTGTGTTTTTTAATATTCTGAGGCAGCCTTTAGCCATACTGAGCTGCCTACTTAGGAAGTTCAAGCCATCTTTCCAGCTACCAATTAATGTTTTTGTTAATGCTGTAGTTACAAAACTGTATAGGTTTCAGTGGTCTGCTCCAATGCTGTTTTTTTTTTTCAGGAGATATTTTTTAACTGTGTGATTTTACAGGATGCAAAGTTTTTCAGAAGCACCTGTGTTTATTGAGGGCCTTCTTTGTATCAGGCATTGTTTTAGGCACTGGGAATTTAGGTGTGAACAAAATAGACAAAAATCCGTTATTATAGAGCATAATTCTAGTTAAGGAGGATGAAGGGAAGGTAGAAATATATTAATTAAATACTATGGAGAGAAACAGTGTTGCAAAGGAAGTAGGAAGTGTGAAGTAAGGGAGTGGTCAGGGAAAACCTCACAGATCAGATAACATTTGAGTAAAAACCTGAAGGAGATAAGAGAGCTAGCTAGCTATGTGGATATTTGTTGTTGTCCCATGCCATTGAGTCAGTCCAACTCATAGCAACCATACAGGACAGAGTAGGTTTGCCCCACAGGGTTTCCTAGGCTGTAATCTTCACGAGAGCAGGTTGTCCGATCTTTGTTCTCCTGGAGCCGCTGGTGAGTTTGGACTGCCAACCTTTTGGTTAGTATCCATGCGCTTAACCATTGCACCAGCAGGGCTCCTGTGTGAATATTTAGAGGAAGAGTATTTCAGGTAGAGGAACACCCAATGCAAAAACCTTGAGGTCGGAGCATGTTTGGTATATAAAAGAACAGCAAGGAGGTCTTTGTGGCTGGAGTAGAGTAAGTGAGGTGGAGAGTATTAGTTGGGAATGAGGTTAGAGGTTAGCCTGGCTAGGTCATGTAAGACTTCATAGGCCATTGTGGTGACTTTGACTTTTTCTGTGAATTAACATGGAAACCATTGAAGAAAATGATGGAGTGATATGATCTGACATAGGTTTTCAAAGAATCACTCTGATTGCTGTGTGTAGATTAGATATGAGAAGTAGAAGTGGAATCAGAGAGACCAATTTAGGAAGCTGTTAAACAGTAATCCAGGAGAGAGATGCAAAGGGCTTGGACTAGAATGGTAGCAATAGAGAATGGTAAGAATTGGTCAAATTCTGGATGTGTTTTGGTACTACTGAATGGTCATATTGGACCGGATATACATATATAGAGAGAGACTCTGTGTGTGTGTGTGTGTGTGTGTGTGTGTGTGTGTGTGTGTGTGTGTGTGTGTGTGTGTGTGTAAAAAAGAGGATAACTCCCAAGGTTTGTGACTGAGCAATAGGAAGAATAAAGTTGCCATGAACTGAGATGAGGAGGACTGTAGGAGCAGGTTTTAAGGGACAGGAGGATTCAAGACATGTTAATTTTGGACATGTTAATTTTGAGATGCCTGTTTGACATACAAGAGACCCAGTAGGCTAGTCTCTGGAGATTGGAGGGAGGTCCAGCCTGAACATATAAAATTATTAATTGTCAGCATATAGATTTAAAGCTCTGGGACTGGATGCAATCACTGAGGGAAGGGAAGGATTGAACCCTGTGGCATTCCATTGTTAAAAGTGGGATTAAAAACAAACAAACAAACCAACCCATTGCCATTGAGTTGATTCTGACTCAATAGCAACCCTACAGGACAGAGTAGAACTGCCCCATTGGGTTTCCAAGGAGTAACTGGTGGATTTGAACTGCCAGCCTTTTGGTTAGCAGCCAGTCTCTTAACCACTGTGCCACCACGGCTCCATAGAAGTGAGATAAATGTGGTATAATGGGAGCCAAGTGAAGAAAATATTTAAAGGATGAGGGAGTGATAACCAGAATCAAATGCTCCTGATGGATGAAGTACGATGCTGAGGCTTGAGAATGACCACGGTTTTTGACAGTCTCGAGATCATTTGTGACCTGGACTAGAGCAGTCATTAGTGGTTCAAGAAATCAGCTTGTGTAAACAGTATTTCACCTTGTTTCTTTAGGCTCATCCCTCCAACTTTTAGCTTAATTTTTAAAAAGCACTGATTCTTAGAACTTTTCCTGGCGTGTTAAAATCAGTCCTTCACATCTATAGGTATAAAATACTTCTTTTTTCCCCCAGCAATTACCAAGCATTGATTTTTTTCTTTTTTTTTTTTTTGGTCTCTTCACTGACTGAGCTTTCACTCTTATTTATTCCTATGTAATTCCTAGGAATTTTTTAAATTCCATTATTTTAATTTGGTAACTCGACGACAGACAACAACAATTTTTAGTAACGTAAAGTCCTAGAACATTTATAGTTGAAAGGGATTTGTGAACTTACTTAGTTTCATGTGAACTTAATTATCTATTACGATTGAAATCTCTTGTTGTTATTGTTTTTTAATTCATTTAGTAAACATGATATCTTTTTTTTTTTTAAAAAAAAAATAAACAGAAATACGTTGGTGAAGTATTTAACATCGTAAGTCAACAATCGACAGCCAGGCCAGGATGTATTATTGCATTAGATCCCATTACCAAACTTGTAAGTATTATTTTTCTGACTCCTTTTTTCCCCTGTTGCCATTGAGTAGATTCCGACTCATGGCAACCCCACAAGTGTCGGAGTAGATCTGTGGTTCATGGGGTTTTCAATGGTTGGTTTTTCAGAAATAGATCGCCAGGGAACTCTTAAGTGGACTCACACTGCCTACCTTTCAGTTAGTAGCCAAGTGCTTTAGCTAATTGTACCACCCAAAAACTCCATAGCATTAAGTAAAGAGCATATATGTCAACTTATGTTGGTATTTGTTTCCATTCAGCATGGCAGAAAAACACAGCTGCTTCATGTTTTTCAAGAAGATTTCATCTTGAGTAATATCGAGAAGAAAAGTTTGGGAAAGGATAGCACTGTATCTGATGCAGGTAAAGAAGCAGTTTTTATTTAATGAGAGAGTATGTAGAGTATGTTAGGCAGTTAATAAAGATGAATTGATATATTTCACATTGTCTATTTGAAGTTAAAATTGTTCTGTGTATGTGATATTATTAGTATCTTTTTGTCTTAACCAGAAAATAAACATGAAAAAGTTGAGGGAGATTGTCAATTATCTTTTTCTAAAAACATAATAGAAATGTTTTATCATTAATGTATTGAATGTTCATTGCGTGGATGGGGTACTATATAAATCAGTTTGGATAATAGACATCTGACCTTTTAGAAACCTATGATTTCAGGCAGTAGCTTAAAACTCTTAAGATACCAGGTGTTTGATTTAAAGATCAAGTACCTTAATTAATACTTTTATAATAATAAAACAGTTGAAAATTTTTATTAAACTCCTGCATCCAGTATTAACTGTTACTTTGCAAAAAGGAAAGCTGAGGAAAATAAAGCTAAAATCTCCTGGTCATCATTTTCAATTAAAGTCAAACCAAACTCAAAAATGGTTTTCCAGAAACTTATAAAGCAGCCATGTAGTATATGCCTGCTACTTAAAAATCAGTTATAAAGCCTCAAGTAATATTAATACTGACATTCTCCTTTTGTTCCAGATTTTTTTCTTACTTTCTTGTGTATTGTTTTTTTCTTCCACCTTTTCCATTTTCTTCTCCTTTAAGAAGTATTCCCTAGAGTCCTGTGCTTTTATGGTGAATGTCTGATTTCTTACCATTGCTTTCACATGAGAATTTTCCCTGAGAATTTGTAAACTGGGCAAATGTACTTTTTTGATATGTCTCATAACCTCTGAACACAATGAGGGAAGAATGCTAAAGATAAGGAATAAAGGTGAAAGGATAAAGGATTATTTATATATACAAAAATGTTCTTTATGTTTCCTTTTTATATTAAAATATTGATAAAAGTGTTGATATTGTTAATTATCCAAGTCTCTTTAAATTAAAACCTTTTAAAGAAATTACTTTCCTATAGTTAAGATTGAGTTTTGCTATCATTTTCATTTATCTTAGCATTTTCTCTTTTAGAATTTTTCAGTTTCTAACTTATTTTTTTCTCTTTAGGACTATTTTTTCCTGTTTTTTCTTAAAATACTCAGGATATTTTTACTAACTTTTACTTCATTATTAGAGTTTCTCAAAAAATACCAGAGAAGTTACATTTCCTCCTCTTTTGCTCTAGAGTCAAGAAGAGAAAAAATGTTTTATAGATATTTTCATTATGGGGGCATTATTTCCTGTTAGTGAAATTATCAGAAAAAGGATTGACTTTTGTTGCTCTTTTTCTTCTGTTGTAAGCCTTGATCCTTTTCTTTCTCTTTAATTCTTATAATCTAAATGCCTAACTAACCCAGAGCACATTACCAAAGTTACTTTTTCATTTTGTCTCTTAACACAGTATGATTTAAAATATTTATTTTCCTAGTGTTCCTTTGAAATGCTTTTTCCTGTTCACATTTAAAAGGATAAAACCATTGAGCCCTAATAATAATTGCTGTCTGATTTTTTACATGTTGTATGATTTACATAATTTTTGTTTACATAATTTTGCATATAATTAAGCATGGCTTATAATAAAGAAAATTTGGATTAAAATCTATCATAAAGCAAGTTGATTTTTTTTTAGGTAATAATGAACCACTGATTTTAGGTAAATATATCTATTTATTTATTTTGAGGAACTCGTGTGCTGTTTAAATGTTGCAGTTTGGGTTAAGCAAAATTCTCCTGGATAATACGTTGATATTGATTATGTGATATTAATTATGTGATTAGAATGTACAGAATATGGAACAAAGTATAAAATCATATGTGACTTTTTAAGCCTATTCAAAAAAGAAATTAATTAATAGCATACATGTGTTTGTTACATTTTTAAGTTAATACCGATCCATTTTCTATTTGCTGCTTTGTATAATACCACTTTGTATTTGGAACCACAAGTACAAGTTTCAAACTGTTTCTTTTTCTAAATTCAGTTATTTTAATTTGCTCTATTAAGTAAGTTGTCTCATTTATCTGTGTTAATAGTGAAAAATGTTATTAATACCAACAGGCAGCTCACGTAATAGATTTTCTGAAAAATTCTACCTAATTGTAATAGAGTGCACTCAGGACAACCGGTCATTGTTACACATGTGGAATTTACATTTAAAGTCCATTCCTGTCTCTTTGGGTGAGTCTTTTTTTGTGAGTATAACTTGGCATAAAGTAACAAAGTATACATATTTAGACAGTTCAGACATTGAAGGCGTCTTGTTGAATGGTGATAATTGTAATTTCTTCTCTTAATTCAGAGAGTAAACTGGATATGGTTTTCTTGCTGTAAAGACTATTAATGTGTTTACTTCTTATTTTTTTAATTTTTGGGAATTGCATTTTTTTTTTTTTAATTGCACTTTAGGTGAAGGTTTACAAAACAAATAATTTCTCATTAAACAGTCAGTACACATATTGTTTTATGACATTGGTTAACAACCCCACGATATGTCAACCCTCTCCCTTCTCGAACTTTTTTTTTTTTTTTTGGTGAAAATCTACATAGCCAAAGGTACAATATTTCAAAAATTTCTACATGCACAGTTCGGTGACATTGATTACGTTCTTCCTGTTATGCTGCTATTCTCACTTTAGATGAAGGTTTACAGAACAAAATAGTTTCTCATTAAACAGTACACATGTTGCCCTATGACAGTGGTTAAGAACCCCACTACATGTCAACACTGTCCTTACTCAACCTTGGGTTCCCTATCACCAGCTTTCCTGTCCCCTTCTGCCTTCTAGTCCTTGTCCCTGGACTGCTGTGCCTCATTAGTCCCGTTTTGTTTTATGGGGCTGTCAAATCCCCAGCTGAACAGTGAACCTCGGAAGTGACTTCAGCACTGAGCTAAAAGGGTGTCTGGGGGCCATACTCTTGGGGTTTGTCCAGTCTCAGGCCAGTAAAATCTGGTCTTTTTTTGTGTGTGTTAGAATTTTGTTCTACATCCTCCTCCCGCTCTGTCCAGAACCCTCTGTTGTGGTACCGCTCAGAGCACTCAGTGGTGGTAGCTGGGTACCATCTCGCTGTACTGGACTCAGTTTGGTGGAGGCCATGGTAGCTGTGGTCCCTTAGTCCTTTGGACTGATCTTTTCCTTGTATCCTGTTCTCTTCATTCTCCCTTCATGCTCCCGAAGTTGTGAGACCAGTGGAATATTTCAGATGGCTGCTCACAGGCTTTTAAGACCCCAGACGCTACTCAGCAAGGTAGAATGTAGAACATTGTCTTTATAAACTATGCTATGCCAGTTGAGCTAGATGTTCCCTGAAACCACGGTCCCCACAGCCCTCCGCCTGGCAATTCAGTCCCTCAGGGAGTTTGGATGTGTCTTTGGAGCTTCCATGACCTTTCTTTGTACAAGTTGTGCTGGTTTCCCTAGTATTGTGTACTGTCTCACCCTTCACCAAAAATACCACTTATCTACTGCCTATTTAGTATTTCCACTCCATCCCTCCCATCCCTGGTAACCAACAAAGATTGTTACTTTTTGCGTGTAAATTTTTTCATGGGTTTTTACAGTAGAGGTCTAATGTAATATTTGTCCTTTCGTGATTGACTTATTTCACTCAGCATAATGTCCTCCAGTTTCATGCATGTTATGAGATGCTTCACAGATTCATTGTTGTTCTTTCTTGTTGCATAGTACTCCATTGTGTGTATGTACCATAGTTTGTTTATCCATTCATCTGTTGATGGACATCTAGGTTGTTTCCGTCTTTTTGCTATTGTGAACAGTGCTGCCACGAATATGGGTGTGCATATGTCTGTTCGAGTGACAACTGTTATTTCTCTCGGATATGTTCCTAGGAGTGGGATTACTGAATCGTATGGTATTTCTATTTCTAGCTTTCTTAGGAAGTGTAATATCATTTCCCAAAATGGTTGTATCATTTTGCATTCCCACGAGCAGTGCATAAGAGTTCCGATCTCCCTGCAGCCACTCTAACATTTGTTATTTCCAGTATTTTTGATTCGTGCCATTAATGCCCAGTGAGATGGTATCTCACTGTGGTTTTAATTTGCATTTCTCTAATGACTAGTGATCATGAGCATTTCCTCATGTGTCTGTTAGCCATTTGAATATTTTTTTTGGTGAAGTTTCTGTTCATTTCCTTTGCCCATTTTTTAATTGGATTATTTGTCTTTTTGTTGTAGAGATGTTGGATTTTCTTGTAGATTATGGAGATTAGACCTTTGTCTGACATGTACTGTCCAAAAGTGTTTTCCCAGTCTGTAGATTCACTTTTTTGGTGAAGTCTTTTGAAGAGCATAGGTGTTTGATTTTTAGAAGATCCCAGTTATCTAGCTTATCTTCTGGGGTTTGTGTGTTGATGGTTGTGGTTCGTATCCTGTTAATGCCATGTATTAGGGCCTGTAGCGTTGGTCTTATTTTTTCTTCTATGAACTTTATAGTTTTAGGCTATATATTCAGGTCTTTGATCCATTTTGAATTAGTTTTTGTATATGGTGTGAGGTATGGGTCCTGTTTCATTGTTTTGAAGATGGATATCCAGTTTTGCCAGCACCATTTGTTAAAAAGACGGTCTGTTCCCCATTTGATGGACTTTGGGCCCTTGTCGAAGATCAGGTGACCATAGGTGGATGGATATACATCTGGGTTCTCAATTCTGTTCAGTTGGTCAATGTATCTGTTGTTGTACCAGTACCAGGCTGTTTTGACTACTGTAGCTGTATAGTAGGTTCTGAGGTAAGGTAGTGTGAGTACCTCCAACTTTATTCTTCTTCTTCAATAGTATTTTACTTATTCGGGGCTTCTTCCCTTTGTATATAAAGTTAATGATTAGTTTTTCCATCTCTTTGAAGAATGTTGTTGGTATTTGGATTGGGATTGCGTTGTATTTGTAAACTGCTTTGGGTAGAATTGTCATTTTCACAATGTTGAGTCCACCTGTCCATGAGCATGGTATGTTTTGTGATTTATGTAGATCCCTTTGGGTTTCTTGCAGTAGTGTTTTGTAGTTTTCTTTGTACAGGTGTTTTACATCCCTGGTTAGATTTAATCCTAAGTATTTTTTGGGGGGCTATTATAAATGGTATTGTTTTCTTGATTTCCTTTTCATCATTCTCCTTATTGGTGTATAGGTATTCAACTGATTTTTGTATGTTTATCTTATATCCTGCTACTCTGCTAACTCTTTCTATTAGTTCCAATAGATTTCTAATGGAGTCTTTAGTGTTTTCTATGTATAGGATCATATCATCTGCAAACAGGACAGTTTAACTTCTTCATTACCAATTTGGATGCCCTTTATTTCTTTTTCTTGCCTGATTGCTCTAGCTAAAACTTCCAGCACAGTGTTAAATAGGAGTGGTGATAAAGGGCATCCTTGTCTTGTTCCTGTTCTTAAGGGGAATGTTTTCAGCCTCTTTCCATTAAGAATGATGTTGGCTGTTGGTTTTGCATAGATGCCCTTTATTATGTTGAGAAATTTCCCTTCTATACCTATTTTCTTGAGAGTTTTTATCAGTAATGGGTGTTGGACTTCGTCAAATGCCTTTTCTGCATCAATTGAGATGATCATGTGATACTTTTCTTTCCTTTTATTTATGTGGTGGATTACGTTGATTGATTTTTTAATGTTGAACCATCCTTGCATACCTGGTATGAATCCTACTTGGTCGTGGTGTATTATACTTTTGATACGCTGAGTTCTATTGGCTAGAATTTTGTTGAGAAGTTTTGCATCTGTATTCATGAGAGATCCTGGTATGTAATTTTCTTTTTTTGTGGCATCTTCACCTGGTTTTGATATCAGGATTATGCTGGCTTCATAGAATGAATTTAGAAGTGTCGCTTCCTCATCTATGCTCTGTAATAGCTTGAGTAGTACTGGTACAAGCTCTTCTCTGAATGTTTTGTAGAATTCTCCAGTGAAGCCATCTGGGTGAGGGATTTTTTGTTGTTGTTGGGAGTTTTTTTTATTACCTTTTCAATATTTTCTCTTGTTATGAGTCTGTTCAGATTTTCAAAATCAGTTTGTTTTAGTTCGGGTAGGTAGTGTGTTTCTAGAAATTTGTCCATTTCATCTAAGTTTTCAAATTTGTTGGAGTATAGTTTTTCATAAGATTCTTTTATGATCCTTTTTCTTTCATTTCAATCTGTTGTAATATCTCCCATTTCATTTTTTATTAGGGTTATTTGCATCCTTTCCTGTTTTTCTTTTGTCAGTCTCACCACTGGTTTGTTGATTTTGTTGATTCTTTCAAAGAACCAACTTTTGGTTTTGTTGATTCTTTCTATTGTTTTTCTATTCTCTATTTCATTTATCTCTGCTCTGATCTTTGTTATTTCTTTTCTTCTGGTGATTGTGGGTTTTTTTTGCTGTTCTCTTTCTTTTTGTTTGAGTTGTGTAGTTAATGTTTTGATTTTGTCCCTTCTTTTTTGATGTGTGCATCTATTGCTATAAATTGTCCTTTGAGGACTGCCTTTGCTTTGTCCCAAAGGTTTTGGTATGATGTGTATTCATTCTTCTTTATTCTAGGTATTTTTTTATTCCATCTCTGATTTCTTCTATTACCCAGAGGTTTGTAAGCAGGGTGTTATTCAGTTTCCATGTAATTGATTTTTTTTCCTTGCTGTTTCTGTTATTAATTTCTACCTTGATGGCATCGTGGTCAGAGAAGATACTTTGAATCATCTCAGCGTTTTCGATCTTGTTGAGGATGACTCTGTGGCCTAAGATGTGGTCTATTCTCGAGATCGTTCCACGTGCATTTGAGAAGAATTTGTACTTTGCGTTGGATGGAGTGTTCTATATATGTCTGTGAGGTCAAGTTGGCTGATTGTGCCCTTTAGGTCTTCTGTATCTTTGATGAGTGTCTTTTTAGTTGTTCTGTCCTTTACTGAGAGTGGTGTGTTGAAGTCTCCTACTATTATTGTGGAACTGTCAATGTCTCTTTTCAGTGTTGTTAGAGTTTCTTTTATGTATCTTGGAGGCCTGTCATTGGGTGCGTAGATGTTTATTATGCTTATGTCTTCATGATGGCGCATCCCCTTACTTATTATATAGTGTCCCTCTTTGTCTTTTATGGTGGATTTTGTTTTAAAGTCTATCTTATCTGAGATTAGTATTGTCATTTGTCTTAGTCATCTCTTGCTGCTATAACAGAAATACCACAAGTGGATAGTTTTAAGGAAGAGAATTTTATTTCCTTACAGTAAAGTAGGTTAAAAGTCCAAATTCACGGTGTCAGCTCCAGGGGCAGGCTTTCTCTCTCTCAGCCTTCTCATCAGTGTTCCCCTGGACTTGGAGCTTCTCAGTGCAGGGACCCAAGTCCAAAGGACACTTTCTGCTCCCGGCACTGCTTTCTTGATGGTATGAGTTCCCCGTGTCTCACTACCAACTTCTGTCTTTTATATCTCAGGAGATTGCCTCAGGACACAATCCAGTCTTGTAGATCAGGTCCTGCCTTACTGACAAAACTGCCACCCATCCTCCCTCATTAACATCATAAAGGCAGATTTAGGACATACAGGAAAATCACACAGTAGCAGGAATCAGGGCCCAGCCAAACAGATACACACATTTTTGGGGGGGATATAACTCAAACCATGACATTCCACCCTTTAGCCCTCAAAAAATCATATCCTTGCAACATGGAAAACATATTCACGCCATCATATCATAGCAAAAGTCTTAACTCCAAGTCCAAAATCCAAAAATTCCTCTTCATCTGTGAAATCTAGAATACAGGCTATCTGCTTCCAAAGGTACAATGGCAAAACAGGCACAAGCTAGACATTTCCATTACAAATGGGAGAAACTGGAGGAAAAGAAGGGATAACAAGCACAAAGCAAGTCAGCAGAACACATTACATTAGCTCTCAAGGCTTTGAAAATAATCTTCTGTTCTCTGAGATAATTTACACAATAGCCCCACCCTCCAGACTCTAGATATTGGCCACAGTCTCTGCATTTTGAGTGGAGGCCCCTTGGCCCTGAGTGGAGGCCCCTTGGCCCTGGGCTCCAGCCCCGCCTTCCAGGCCCACTGGGACAGCAACTCTTCTCTCTTGGCTTTAGGCACACCATTCTCCTAGTCCATTGGAGTGACAGCTGCACCCTTAGAAACACCAGAGGCCATTTCTCCACCCTTTGAAACCCCTGAGGTCATGGCCATACCTTTTGAGACTGAAGCAGCTAGGCTTCTTGTGTACTTTGTCTCTTCAGCTTCTGCTTCCTATGGCCTCTTGGCACTTGGGCCTCGTGCCCACAAGTGCCTTGCTGGGGCAAGTGTTCCAAAGCTCAGTAGCTCCACTGGTAAGTGCCCAGAGGTACCCCACTCCGCCAGAAATCCTCATGCACACAGGCACTCAGCTCTCTTGATCCGTGGGTCAGCAAGCCTAGCTCCACTGATAAGTACCCAGAGGCACCCCATTCTGCCAGGAAGCCTCCTGCGCACAGGCACTCAGCTCTCTCGTTCTGTGGGTCAGCTCCAGTGCTGCCTTGCACTGGTCTCCTGGTTCTGCTGCTGTTGGTTCTCTGCTGCCGCCGCTTCTCTACTGCCATAGGTTCTCTTCTGTTGCTGGTCCTCTGTCACTGCTGCACGTCTATCCATTCACAGATTTGAAATCACTTCCACATTTTAGGTATCTGTTAGAGCAGCACCCCACTCTCAGTACCAAATTCTGTCTTAGTCATCTAGTGCTGCCATAACAAAAATACCACAAGTGGATGGTTTTAATGAAGAGAATTTTATTTCCTTACAGTAAAGTAGGCTGAAAGTCCAAATTCAGGATGTCAGCTTTCTCTCTCTTGGCCTTCTCATCAGTGTTCCCCCGAATTAGGAGCTTCTCGGCGCAGGGACCCCTGTCCAAAGGACGCTCTCTGCTCCGGGCACTGCTTTCATGATGGTATGAGGTACCCCCATGTCACTGCTAACTTCTGTCTTTTATATCTGAAGACATTGCCTCAGGACACAGTCCAGTCTTATAGATCAGGTCTTGCCTTACTAACACAACAGCTACCCATCCTTCCTCATTAACATCATAAAGGCAGGTTTTGGACATACAGGAAAATCACACTGTACCAGGAATCAGGGCCCAGCCAAACTGATACACACATTTTTGGGGGGACATAATTCAAACCATGACACCATTCCTGCTCTTTTTTGGTAGTTGTTAGCTTGATATATTTTTTCCAACCTTTGATTTTTAATAAATTCACGTTTTGTTTCTAAGGTGTGTCTCTTGTAGACAGCATATTGATGGATCCTTTTTTTTTTTTTTTTTATCCATTCTAACACTCTCTGTCTCTTTAGGGGTACATTGAGTCCATTTACATTTTGTGGAATTATCGATAGATGTGTTTATTGCTGTCAATTTGTAGTGCTTTCTTTTGTGGTGCTGACGTTTTCTTTGTTTTTTTTTTTTACTCTCCTGTGCTGAATTCCTTTTGTTTGTGGATTTTTTTTTCCATTTCTTTTGTTTTTGTAGGTTTTGTTTTTGCTGTGACTTTATGTTTTTCCTCTTTATTTTTATGATACATTTGTTAACTTTCTTTATGGTTACCGTGAAATTTACCCTTATCTTTCTCAGTTCAGAGCAGTCTATTATTACTTGGTATCACCTTGTCTTCCTGTCCATTAGAAGGTTCTATACCTACACCGTATTTTCTCTACTTTATTGTTCTGATATTGTTGTCATTTACAGATTAACTGCTCTGATTCCCTGTTGTATTTCTTTTGGTTTTGGATAGTCCTTGAGAGTTCATTTCCTAGATTGGTATCTGGCTGGTATATGTCATCCATTGCCTTCTTGCCTGCATGATTTCTGCCCAGTAATCTGAGCTTAGTCTTATCATTTCTCCTCTGTATGTGACTTCTTGTTTTTCAGGCTCTGCTCTCTTGATCCTTTGTCTGTCTTTGGTTTTTTGCGAATGTGATTATGATATGCTTTGGTGATTTTCTTTTGAGGTCTTTCCTATATGGAGTTTGTTGAGCTTCTTGGATGGCCAGCTTTTCATCTTTCATGATATTGGGGAAGTTTTCTGTTGGCAGTGCTTCAATGATCCTCTCTGTGTTTTCTGTTTTCTCCCGCTATTCTGGAACTCCGATCACTCGCAGTTTTTTGCTTTTGATTGTATCCCACATAATTCTCAGTGTCTCTTGATTTTTCTTTGTTCTTTTTTCTGAGTTTTTCTCGAACAGAGTTGTATCCAAGTGTTTGTCTTCAATTTCGCTGATCCTGTCTTCCACTGTTTTCACATCTGCTCCTCAGCCCTTCTATGACACTGTCCATTTCTGAAATCTTCTTGTTTCTCTTTTGGATTTCTAATTGTTGTTTTTGTATAATTTATAGTTGTGAATTTATTTTTTTATATTTTGTTCCTGAATTATTTTCCTGAATTCTTCCATTTTTTTGTCTGTATTTTCCATGAATTTGTCTGTTTTTTCCTCATTTTTATCTGCTTTTTGCGTCAACTCTTGGATAGTTCTGAGTATTAGAGATTTGAATTCCGTATCAGATTGTTCTAGTGCCTTTTATTCCGCTGGAAAGTCATCTGGTGTTTTATTTTGGACGCATATTGGAACCATCCTGTCCTGTTTTTGTAAAGGTTTTGTTATTGTCTGCTATCTTTGGGGCATTCGGTAATTATTTTTCTTATTTATTGATTGTAGATTTGTTTGTTTCGTCCTTTTTTTTTTTTTAATTTGGCTATTTCTGAGCAGGCAGGTTGTGTGTTCTTTGTTGTTTGCTCGTCTGTGGGCATGATACTTTTTGCCGCCTCCTCCAATTCATAGGATCAGTCCCTCAGATATGGTACAGCAGGGCAGGTATAGCTGAAGAGGAGTTGCTGAGATGGGTTGTTTGTGGCACTTACTACAGCCACCAGGGCGGGTCGGTAATCAGTGCAGGGCAGGTTCTGGTAGGCCATGCCTGTGCTGCTTGGTGGTGTGATGTTAAGCGCACAGCACAGGTAGGCAGTATGGAGGGGGAGATTGTGATGTGTGGAGCTAAGATGGGTATAGGAGGGAGGAGAGATGAACGGGAGCCAAAAACATACAAACAAACAAAAAAGAGTGCTAGGGGAGCTTGCCATTGGAGTGGAGAGATGAGAGACTATGAAATGGAGAATAATAAAATGGGGAATAGGAAGAAAATAAATGAAAAGAATGTATAAATAATAATTAGAAAGAAAAAAGAGCAGCAAAGCTCCCAGGGATCCCACCAGTGCGGCTGTGAGGTCTGGAGAAGTTATTCCCAGGCGTTGAAGTACAGCCTGGCTAGAAGGCATAGAGGTATTCAGCACCAGGTATTCAGGGGACAGGAAGAGAAGGCAGGTATAGAGAGACAAGAAACTGAGTAATGAAGAAAGACAAAAAGGGAAAAAGAGGGAAAAGAAACAAAACAAAAAGAACAATTAGAGCGCACCAAAATAACAGGATAAAAAAAAGAAAAACTCGAGAAAAGAAATGCGCTCAGGGATCCCTGTGTACATCTGTGCAAGCTGAGGGGGTAGGTTCCAAGCCATGTAGCACTGCCCAGCCAGAACGGGCCCCCAACTTGAGAAAAGAAAAAGAAAACAAACATTTCAAAACAAACATACCAAATAAAGCCCTGGGATCCCAGTAGCTTGGTAGTACAGGCCGGGAAGCAGTTCCACACTTGAACGGAGCTCTGCGGCCCCCCAGGAAGACGTGTAGATGGCGCATGGAGCCAGGTATTTGAGTGAAAGGAGGGAGAGGTGGTGAGAGGTAAGGAAGAAATCAAAAGAAGCGGAAATAAGCAACATCAGCAGCCAAAAAATGGCACCCAAGGAGTTGGCCAGTGTGGGCGGATGGAATTCAAGCAGCCAGTGCTTCCCAGCCAGGAGAGTGTGGCCACGGGAAGCAGAGGAGGCTGAGTGGGGTAAAGAAGTGCAGGGGGGTGGTAAAGCATATATTGCCAGTTACCAGTTGTTCTGTCTCCTGCTGGGAGCTCCATGAAGCTGCTTTCTCATAACCCCTATTTGCTGGTGTTTGATAGGAGTCCACGGTGGCAGATCCGCACTGCGTTAGATGATAGGGAACCTCTGCATGAATCTCTCCTTGCTCTCCGTTCTCCATCAGTTTTCACTCCATTTGGTGCTTGGCTGAGTTCTTTATCTCTTCGTTTGATGTTTTAGGATTGCTGTTTTCTCTGTTTGGCTTAGTTTTTTGGATCTTTGCTGTGGAAGGGCGACGTGGTGCTTCTGCCTGGAGCGCCATCTTGCTAGAAATCTCTTCTTTTATTAGGCAGTTGTGAATTATAAAATGTTTAATTTCTCTGAGATTCTGATATTTATAGGGTTTGTCTCCCAGTTATTGGTTCTTTTTTATGTTTTTTAGATGAAAAAATAGATACAAAAATACCTGAAGCAGTTTGGCAACCAGAAGATCATTATTCTTCTCCAGAGAATAGCCCACCTGCTTTTTCACAGAAGTATCAGGCTTGCAGAGCAAATCTCCAAAGTACCAGCAAGTTGACCCTTTCTTCAGAAATGGTTTATAGCCAAGAGTTTAATTTACCAGAAGGAGTTGAGATAATAAGTGTTAAGCCATCAGCAGGTTTGTAAATTCCGTGGAAAGAGACTAATCAAACTTTGGAACCCTTGAGTGTTTACCAAGTATTTTAAAAATATGTGCAGCTGCTGCTTTTAAATCCACACAGAAGCACAAATGGAAAGATTCTTAAAGTACCTTACACTGAAAATTTAGATTTTTCATTATGTTTTCAGATTATTCTGATATTTGTCAGCCAATTTTAGTCATAAATATTGATTTCTAAAATATTGTCATTGTGTTTCTGGAAGACAAACTGAAAGTTTCTAGGGCACAGATGGCATCTAGGTTGCACCTTATTTGCCAACTCTGATAATACTGGTAGTGGCTATCTGGAGCCATGCACTAAGAAGAATTCTAAGTGTGTGGTTCATGCTATATATTTGTCATCTTTATTCTAGGAGAGTGGTTCTCAAAGTGTGGTCCCTAGACCAGTAGGATCAACATCATCTGGGAGCTTGTTAAAAATGAAAATTCTTGGGCCACACCCCACACCTGCTGAATCACAAACTCTGTGGTGGGGCCAGCACTATGTTTTAACAAGCCTTCAGGTGATTCTCTCATACACAAAACGATCAAGAACCACTGTTGTAAGGTATCAAGAATACCAAGACAAAATCCATCTTTTTGTCTTCCAGTTCTTTCACTTTTATAGTCAAATATGGGTCTTTGTTGTTTTCTGCTACTCTTGTCTTTATTTATTTATTTTTTTGCCTGATTACTTTGAGTGCTTTTCATTTATCCATGTTGTTATTACTTCAGGCACTTAATCTTTTCTGAATGATAGTGATAATGGATGATGCTAATTTTGTCATTCTGCAATATTGCTGTATTCCTTTTGACTTTTTAAAAAAACTTTCACTATAATTATGTTGAAATGTACTTTTAAAAAATGATGAATATTCTATACAACAATTCTATATCTTAATTAGTAGTTTATGCTTAATAATTTAGGACAGTGGCTAGGTACCTTTTTTTTTTTTGGATGGCTTTAACAAAGAGAAATTTATTTCTTCACAGTAAAGTAGGTTAGGAGTCCAAATTCAGGGCATCAGCTACAGGGCAGGTACCTGCTTTTGTAAATAAGTTTGATTGGAACACTGCCACACACATTCATTTACTATCGTGGATGACTGCTTTTATGCTACAGTGGCAGAGCTGAGTGATGTGACAGAGACCCTGTGAACAGCAGAGCCTAAAATAGTTCCCTTTAAGAAAAAGTTCGCTGGCTTCTGGTTTAAGAAACAAAGTTAAGAGTATATGATTATATTAAGCCTAAGCAAATGTTAAGTCCCACTTAGGAATCTTTTCAGAATCAATTATCAAATATATCTCAATCATGAAGGGCCCTGTAAAGTGACCATTTAGTACTTAGGTAAGCACAGCCCATTCTCAGTTGTACTGAAAAATATGAAAGAGAAGCAGCCAGTGAATGTTGAAGAATTTAAAAAAAATATATTGTTACCTTTAAAGTGACATTTATAATGCTATATAGAAGTAGCAGAGTTGTGAGAAGAATGCTGGGTTGGGAATCAGCACTAGAACTCAGGTTTTCTCATTCTGCTGTAGTCTAGCTGTTGAATTTGGGCACAAGATATTTAATGTGTTTGGTCAAGAGTTCTCACCTATAAAATGAAAAATTGAAGTCAATTATTTATTAATTAAATTGAACTCCCTTTTGGTTCTAGCTTTTGATGATATTGTCCTTATGTATCTTTTTGTCCTCATTAAAAGACTCTTCGTGATCTTGTTGACCCTTAAAATACAAAATATATGTAGTCTGTCATGTTCTTAAAAGTAGTTCATACAAAAGCACTAAAACCTTTAGTACTTGAAAACAAAAGTATGTAACCAAATTTGATTTTTTGTTAATGGATTATTTTCATTTTAGGGCATCTGAGTTCTTCTTCCATATATCCTGTATGCAGTGCTCCTTATTTATTGGCAACTTCATGCTCAGATGAGAAAGTAAGATTCTGGAGATGCAGAGTAACAGGTGTAGAATCTGCTACATCACAGAATGGCAAAATGGATCTTGTATACATTTGGGAAGAATGGCCATTACTTATCGAAGATGGACTTCGGAGCAATAGTAGTATAACTGTACCTGGTAGGCCTGTAGAAGTTAGCTGTGCACACACAAATCGTTTAGCAGTAGCTTATAAGCAGCCTGCATATAATAGTAGATCTTCTCAGGACTTTATGATGCATGTAAGTATTTTTGAATGTGAGTCTACAGGAGGTTCGTGTTGGATTCTAGAACAGACAATTCATTTAGATGAGTTAAGCACAGTGTTGGATTCTGGCATTAGTATTGATAGCAATTTAGTAGCCTATAATAAACAAGAGGTGTATCTATCCAGTAAAGAGATTATCACATCAAACACAAAGCACTTAGTTCACTTAGACTGGATGTCTAGAGAAGATGGTTCTCATATCCTGACTGTAGGAATTGGATCAAAACTTTTTATGTATGGACCCCTGGCTGGCAAAGTACAAGAACAGACTGGTAAGGAAAGCCTGGCATTTGCACTCTGGGAGAGTACTAAAGTTGTGCCTCTTTCCAAGTTTGTACTGTTACGAAGTGTAGACTTGGTTTCTTCTGTAGAAGGCTCCCCACCTTTTCCTGTTTCTTTATCATGGGTTCGTGATGGTATCCTTGTCGTAGGAATGGACTGTGAAATGCATGTATATTCCCAGTGGCAGCCATCTTCTAAACAAGAAGCTGTTATAACAGATTCATACAATGGGAGCGCTCCATCTATAATAAGTTTAATAAAGCAGAGTAATTCATCAAGTTCTGGATTGCATCCTCCAAAGAAAACTCTGACTCGATCCATGACCAGTCTTGCACAGAAAATCTGTGGAAAGAAAACTGCATTCGATCCTTCAGTGGATATGGAAGATTCAGGTCTTTTTGAAGCAGCCCATGTGCTTTCCCCAACTTTACCTCAGTACCATCCCTTGCAGCTTTTGGAACTCATGGATCTTGGCAAAGTTCGGAGAGCAAAGGCCATCTTGTCTCATCTTGTCAAGTGCATTGCTGGGGAAGTTGTGGCTCTGAATGAAGCTGAATCCAATCATGAACGCCGCCTCAGGTCGCTCACCATCAGTGCTAGTGGAAGCACTACCAGAGACCCCCAAGCATTCAACAAGAGTGAAAATACAGATTACACAGAAATAGATTCTGTCCCTCCACTTCCTTTATATGCTTTACTTGCAGCAGATGACGATAGTTGTTACTCAGCCTTGGAGAAATCTAGTAACCAGAGTACCTTAAATAAATCAAACCAGTTGTCAAATGAAAGTTATAATGAGCTTTTTCAGATTTCAGCTCTAATTGCTGATAGTCATGTGTTAGAAACAGATGAAGAAAATGCAAAGCCCAGGATTATTGACCTTTCACAGTACAGTCCAACTTACTTTGGTCCTGAGCATGCTCAGGTTCTTTCTGGCCACTTGCTTCATTCTAGCTTACCAGGACTCAGCCGGATGGAGCAGATGTCTTTAATGGCCTTAGCAGATACAATTGCAACTACAAGCACTGATATTGGAGAAAGCAGAGACAAAAGCCAAGGTAAAACTAAATTCTGTACAGGACTGGAGGAAAAGCCGATGATAGTATCTTTACTTATTTTCACAGAAAATAATCTTAAACAACTTTTTGTAAAAATAATGCCCATGAAGGTTTTTTAAATCACCATTGCTGCCTTCACAGCAATACAATTTTAATATACCCTTAGATTTTTATTAAATAATTATTTTAGGTACCTGAAAATAAAGTGTTTTCTTTTTTTTCCTCATTTTGTAATACCTACTGTTAAGAGTTATAATTTGATTTTTAAATATTAAGAGTATTTTTTTCCAGAATGCTCGAGTTAACAGTATATGGTCCTACCTTGAACAACAAATATAAGTATGATAAAATTAGATTTTTTTTCCTCAACCAGGGACAGTTTTTTTCTTCTTTAGTCTCCTGAGTTATGAACAAATTTGAATATAGAATTCCCACCAAATTGCAAATAGGTTCTGAAATTAATAAGACCAGCCTTGTACACCAGATGTAGGTCAGTAGGACGTACTCTTTGAACTAAATTGAAAGGAAAATATGGGGTATATTAAGTTGGTTTTGAATCTTGACACTTATAATAAAAGAGGTATTACTAATAGATACTAACTTTTATGTGAATAAATTATAGGTGTTTGGGGTTCGAATTGTTTGGAGTAAAAATCAAGCCCTTCTTCCATGTAACCATAACTTCCCAGTGTTAGCAGCAGATTATTGGGATGGATAGATGATCTGAATCAATCTGGAGAATATTATTATATTATATGCCACAGAGAAAGTTAAACTATTGTAATATTGTGTCATACGTTATTTAAATAGGATTCTATTCAGAGGAGTTCAGATTATAAAAACTGTCATCAACCCTGAATTAATTCATTCTCTTTATTATTTTTCCAATTACTTAACTATACTACTTTTTCTGTGATATACAGTTGTGTAGAAAAAAGAAAAATAATGTTTAGACTGCTAACTCTTGTCAGTTTAAGAATGTTTGATCCTATATTTATTGCTGAAACATATGCTGATTGCCAAAATTATTAGCGTTTACTTGTGTTTTATTTAATAAAATGTTTTTTATTTTACAAATAAAAATAAGTAAATACTTTTTTTTTTTTTTTTCCTGGTTATAGGTGGAGAAACTCTTGATGAATGTGGATTAAAATTTCTTTTGGCTGTTCGACTCCATGCTTTTCTTACAACTTCTCTTCCAGCCTATCGAGCTCAACTCCTTCACCAAGGTAATTTGGGTAATAATCTATTAAAAGGAAGGAGAGTAGATAAAGACTTTTAGCTTGTTTTTGCCCAGACATCATAATGCCAACAAATTTGCCATATACTTAAGTCTCCTTAATTTCTTTTAAAAAAGTTTATTTCCACTTACAAAATCTTCTTTGCTTAAAACATTGGAATTTTTATTGCTAGATGAAAAGACTTAATGAAGAAATAGATGTTGGGCAAATAAATTCTGTATTATGTTTTCAAATGCATTATATAATAAAGGCCAATTTAGTGTCATTTCATTCTCTTTAATTTTTTCTTCACATTTTCCTTTTTGACATTTATCTAAATTCAACTTTTTCCCAAAAAATTTGATTAACTTTTTTGTTATAAAATAATTTATACATATATTTAAATGTTTTGTACAGAACATAGAACATAAAAATGCAGCCATCCACAAAAGTACTACTGGTGCATATTTCAGATATTTGTTTAATAACATTAGTATATTTCAGATACTCTTATATACTATTAGTTGTGACTCATACAGTTATAAGTGTCAGAAATCCCACTTAAATAAACTTAAACAAAACAGGGTTATTTATTGGCTCCAGCACCCAGGAAGTTCAAGGAATAGAGCTGGTTTCCAGCATTATTGGATCTACAGCTTCAAAGAGTGTTAATTGGGACTCAGCTGCTGCCTGTTGTTCTCTGGCTCTGGCTCTTTTATCTTTTTCTTCACTGCTGTTTTGTTTCTCTCCCTACTTCTTTTTTCCCCCCATTTTGCATTTAGCTTTGGAAAAGCAAACCTTAAAATTCTATATCACATCCTTTCATTATTTATAAAAAATTACTGAACTAGGTTAGGAAGTAATAGAAATTGAAAAATAATTTAGAATAATAGTCCATTCAGAGCATAAGTTTTTTGTTTGTTTTTTCCTATTTCTTTATTTCCAGACTTGGGTATAGTGAGTATTTCAGATTTCTTGGCACAGGTTAAAAATCTGAGGCCATAATTATGTCAAAATATGTGGAAGTCACATCTTGTGATTAATCATTTATTTTACTCAGGCTTAAGTGTAATAGTAAACAAAATGTATTTTGAAGAGAGAAAATAGAAACTGAACAATAAACACCTTTGTTGACCAGTAGTTTGAGAGAATTGTTGATGTAAAGTATTTTATTAATATAGTGATATGAGATAATAGTATTTATTATGTGCTAGATTCTATTCTAAATGCTTTAACTATATTATTTCACTTAATCCTCACAAAAGTATAAGGTAGCTGCCATAATTATTCACATTTTATAAATGAAGAAACAGTAAGATAAAGCAGCTTTCTCAAGGTTGTACAGTTAGTGGTGGATCTACAATTGAATATATGCATCCTAATTTCAGAGTCTTTGTAGAGCTACGCTCAGTTTACCAAGCTAATGCCTTTCTGATTCAGTGGAATTAAATCTATAAAGCATAAATCTATAAAGCAAATGTTGACCAAAAACGGTGAGAAGCGGCTTTGAAGAGATAAATATGCCAGTAGAATAATGCTTAGATGTTTCTAATTTTCTATAAAGGATCGTGAGTAATAGCTAGAGAATAAAAATACTGCAGCACAGTGGCATTTGCCATAAGCATTTTTTCTTATCTTTTCTTGAAAGATGTTTTAATTGGAGAAAATATATGCACATTTTTAGAAAATACTAAAGTGATAGAGTTGTTTGGAGAAGCAAAGAAAAAATAATCCATACTCTACTAATTTTAGATAATTAATAGTAACTCTGTGAGTCTCATATAAAGTTCAGACATTTGCATTTCAAATATGGAACAAATATTTCTAATGATCATTGTACAATCATGTTTATACTTCATATAAACATTATTTTTTACATTTCTTCAGGCCTGTCTACTAGTCATTTTGCCTGGGCATTTCATTCAGTAGCAGAAGAAGAACTGCTGAACATGTTGCCAGCAATGCAAAAAGATGATCCCACTTGGTCTGAGCTAAGAGCTATGGGTGTAGGGTGGTGGGTCCGGAATACACGCAACTTACGCAGATGTATAGAAAAGGTAAGCATTTTTATTTTGGTGTAATAATGAATTAATTTTTTTTTTCTCGCACACTTCTAAATGGCATGCTGTATTTACTTTGTTACTCTTTTTTTTTTGTTTTTAAAGCAGCGAAATGCTTTTAGATTATCTTCATATTTTCAGAATATTAATATAGTTTATAAAATTCACATTCTGGTTCTTAAATTTCTGGTTAACGTATTTGTTTAGTAGTATATGTTTAATTTTTACAAAATAATTTATGTACATGTTTAGAAAAGCCTGATAAGACAGAAGAGATGGTAATAAAAAGCATCAGCCCTGTTCCCCACCTCTATACCTTCAGAGGCTACAACCATAAATTACTTTTGTAGTTATAATATATACATATACATACACACACATAATATATGAATACATGTATATATACACACATACATTCATATTCATATAATTTTTGAAAATTTACTGAACACATAAATAATGCATGCCAGCCTTATATATGAGGGAAATAATTTTTTTCAGTTAAAAATGTTTTTGTGAAATTTTGACCAATATTTTCTTATTATAGGTAGCAAAAGCCTCCTTTTATAGAAAGAATGATCCTTTAGATGCCGCCATTTTTTACCTCGCAATGAAAAAGAAAGCTGTGATTTGGGGGTTATATAGGTAGGTGAGGAAAATACTTCAAAATTAAAAACTTTTTATAAAAAGTGTAAGTGTATTAAGTAAAGCTTTGTTGTTCTTGTCAGTGTTGATTCATGTAGATTCTTCGTTATGTTTATATTTAATGAGAAATTTCATAGGGAAGAAGCCCAGGTGTTTTCTGAAGTGGAAGAATTCAAAGAGGTCATTTTAGTTTTTTTTCAGGTTTTTCAGCCCAGAAACCCATGTTTTTGCTTATTTTAAGAACATTGCATAGTGTTCTTAGGGAGCAAAAGTAACTAAACCCAAAACTTAGATCTCTAGGGTGGGAAAGAAGATCAGTTAGTGGAGTCTGGAACAGACATCTTCCCTCTGCTCTGTTGAGAGCTCATGCCAGGCTATCCAAACTGCCTCCCTGTGGAGGTCCTTGAACCCATTCCTGAGCTGAGGTCACTTAGAATTTTTCTCCTCTCAATTGTCCTTAGCAAGACTTGGTGATCATGATTGCCATAAGTTGTTCATCATTTGTTTCATGTTCAGTTCCAGGTGAATTTTTATGAACAGCAATGTTTAGGGCATAGTCATGGTAACAACTCAGTTTTGTAAGGGATTGGATATCTTATATTGTTTTGAATCAGGGCATATTTCTTAGGTTTAGATCACTGAAGAGGAACTACAGGCAAGGGGAAAAGGTGATTGATGGGATTTAAATGGTGAAGTAGCACAGAAGTTAACATAAATTAAATATTTTGCATGGATATAAAAATAATTTCTCATACTGCTGCTAATACAGTTTTCTTTGAAGATTAAAAATATTTTTCAGTAATTTCTGTGATTTATATGAAAAGAGTCAATGTTTACCTAATGTTCTTTTCTGTGGGGATAAGAAGCAGATATATAGTAATTTATGAACTGGCAAATATTTCTATGGATTCTTAACTTTTAAATGGCTAACTTTTTAAGATTGATTTGATATGAAAGCATTGTGTTCCAAAATTTTCTTTTTTTTTCTTCATAGATCTCAAAAGGATGCCAAGATGACACAGTTTTTTGGACACAATTTTGAGGATGAGAGGTGGCGTAAAGCAGCTTTAAAGAATGCTTTTTCTTTGCTAGGCAAACAGCGATTTGAACATTCTGCAGCATTTTTTCTTTTAGCTGGTTGCCTCAGAGATGCAATTGAGGTAATGAATGAAACTTTTTTCTTCAGTAGCGTTGACAGCATTTACCTGTGGCTTAAACTTTTATTTTTTAATTTTAACTTAATGATAATGGAAATAACACAAGGCTAAATATCAAAAGTAGCTGATATTTAACTGTGACCTTTAAAAATTTGTCATATGTAGCTCGAGTTGTATTTAAGTAGACTAACAGTGGCCTCAAACATAGTGTGATTGTGAGGATAATGCAGGACCAGGCCGTGTTTTGTTCTGTTGTACATAGGATCACTATGAGTTGGATCTGACTTGACAGCACCTAACAACAAGGTTAACCACCTTATCTTGGTTGGTGGTTGATCTGATTCTTTAGGATATTCATGAACAGGTTAAAAAAAAAAAGTTTGTCCCCTCAATTTAAACATATTTGAACCCGTATCTATCTCTGACTTACTTGATGAACATTTTAACTGTTTTCTTTAACTGATTATTTTAACTGATTATTTCTTAGTACATCTTTAAATAATACTTATGAACACATAAAATATTACAACATTTATACTTCAAATTGTCCTTTTGTTCTGTTTCATACAAGTGATGCAAAACAACTGTTAAATTTATTGTAGGCTGGAATGGAAGGAAAAGAGTAGAGTTTCAAGAGTAAAACAAAATATGTAGCTTGAATTGATAGTATTAAGAATTATTTACTATTTCCTTATTAAACTGATTTGTTTTACAAATATATGTTTGAACTAGCAGATAGATTCATAAGTATTAACATAAATATTGTCAAGTAGATTTTCTAAAGCAAGCACTATATGTTTTATTATCCCTGCTCGCTAATTTCTGATGTGAATAAAGCCTTTTGTTCCTCTATTTATTAATGAGCCAACTGAGTTCATCCTAAAACAAAAGAATCCTCTGCTTATTTATAAACAATATTTCTTTTTTTTCTAAGGTATGTCTTGAGAAACTGAATGACATTCAGTTGGCTCTTGTAATAGCAAGACTCTATGAGTCTGAATTTGATACATCTTCAACATATAAATCTATATTACGTAAAAAAGTTTTGGGAATTGACTCTCCGGTCCATGAACTCAATTTGTTGAACATAAATATGCATTATGATCCTTTTCTTCGGAGTATGGCATATTGGATTTTGGAAGATTATGGTAGTGCGCTGGAAACATTAATAAGGCAACCTATCAGAGAGGATGATGGTAAGCTGCACTTCTGAGATGTTAATGATTAAGCATTATGTGAGTACTTGCTGAGTGCAGAACACTTTTGGGTGCTGAGGGTAATACAAAACAAGCTGAATACATAACCCAAGACTTTATGGTTTAGTTGGGGACATGGCGTTATGTATGCAGGGTTTTTTTTCCCCCCCAAAAAAGATAAATCTTTTGGAAACCAAGGACTTCGGCGTTTCTGTTTTTATGAAATAGATTTGTTGATCATAAGTATTATCAACCCTTGAATATAAATGCCTTGTAGAAATACTAGTAAATTTGTTGTTTATCTTTGGTGGGAGTTAGTGTGTTTTTTAATCAGTTTTATAATTTTTATAGTAAAAATATATTCAGGGTAAGGAAAGTTGACATAAGTGATATGATTTGAAAATCTTAAGCTAAGTGAACCCTTAACTCTCTATTGTTCATTAGAAGTGTGAGATAGAAGGTATTATATATTTTTTTAATTTTAATTTTGGTGAAAATAACACACAGTACAACATATACCTATTCATCGGTTTCTACATGTACAATTCGGTAACACTAGTTACATTCTTCACATTGTGTCACCATTCTCACTGTCACTACCTATACTGTTTTACCACTGTTGACTAGGACTCAGTATTCCCAGACTTCTCATCTGTGCTTTAGAGTTACTGTTGACAGTTTGAGCTAATACAGATAATTCTTTCAAAGAGTGCAATGCTCGTAGCATGCATTCTTTACTAATTTAGCTTAACAGTTGTTTAGTTTAAAGATGACTTCAGGGGATAATTTCAGTTCATGGTTTGAAGATTTTCTCAGATAGATTTGGGGGTTCCTCCAGTGTCAGTGGGTCCAGTAAGTCTGGATTCCATAAGAATTTGAATTTATGTTCCACATTTTTTCCCCTTTTGATCAGGATTCATCTATTGATTTCTTGGTTAAAACATTCATTACTGGTATCTGGGCACCATACAGTTCTTCTGGTCCGATGACTAAGGAGACAGTAATTCATGGAGGCAGTTAGACCTGCAGTCCAGTTTCTTGTCCGATTCCTGGGTCTCTTTCTTCTGGAGGGTATTATTTTAATGTACCCTCTTCAGACGTACTTCCGCCTTTTGTTTTAGAAATCCTCTTTGCTAAAGGTTTTATAGAGGTTAGTATATGATGGAATTCTTTATATGAATTCAGGTAAAAATGGTGGAATTTGCTTTTCAGCTACTTTTCCATAAATTGTATCTGGTAGCTGGTGCAGTAGGTGTCATGTCATTTGGAGTACTAATTGGAAAAAAATTATAGTCCATAGTTTTTCACATGACATCATCTAATTGGCAAGTGTCGTGTGCCTTACCTTCAAAACTTTAGAGGACGCCACGTGACTCAGTTGTCCAACTCTCCAGCCATCTGAGTTGCAGATTTCCAAATTGCCCTCTATGTAATGAAAGGGGAAAAGGAGAGGCCTTTTCCAGTCATTTTCTTATACCTACACATATTCTTGTCAGCAGCGTATGTTGCTTATGGGTTAGTATGTGATCACTTACTTTCAGAGCCAGTGAGAATTGTTTTCTTCTGGAAGAAAATGGCAAAAAGATATTAGTGGCTTGGACCAGGATGGCACGAATGGAGGCAGAGAGAAGTGGTTGGGTTCAGGATATAATTTTAAAGTTGACTAGACAGGACTGGAATGAATATGGACTGTGAAGGAAAGAGGAGTCAAGGATAACTCCTGGGTTTTTAGCTTGAGCAACAGGTAAGTAAGGTGGGGGAAACTCAGGTAAGAGCAGATTTTAGAGGGTAATTTAAGATTAAGAAGAACCTATTCGATAAGGAGACCTTTGAGCCAGAGCCTGATTGAAATGAGTGAGTAATCAATGTAGATATATGGGTAAAAAGTGGTATAGGGCAAAGGAACACAAAAAGGCTCTGAGGCAAGAATGTGTACAGCTAAGTGGAAATCTAATGTAGGCCTTTGAATACAGGAGTCTAGATTTACAGGGTGAAGTTGGGGCTGGAGACAGAAATTTGCAAATTATCAGCAAATAGATGGCATTTAAAGTCATGGGACTGTCTGAGTTTACCCAGGGTGTATAGATGGAAAAGAGGTCAAGAACTGAACCCCAGGACATTCTCAGCATAGGGAAGATGAGGAGGATCCAGAGAAGAAGGATAAGATGAACTAAGACTGTGTAAGCAGATGTTTTAAATTATCTTAGAATATTGCCAAAGGAAGTTTGTTTAGATGGGAAAGCAACGTAGCTTTTGCTTTCCTACTGTAGAACATTTCATTATAAATGTGTCTTTGTCTGTTCAATTGCATGGATTAATGTGGTCTGTTAATAAAATTTTGTTGAAAGACCAGGTAGGTAAACATGCCATAGTTGGGGGGCAGAGGATGGGGGACACTACAATACAAATATAGACTCCTAATTCAGCTCTGGAAGAATTTTTCTTGGCTCACAAAATGAATTTACTTCCAGGTCAAACCATGATGTCAGCCTGTAATCCTGCAGTTTTTAATTTCTACAATTATCTAAGGACACATCCTCTTTTGCTGAGACGTCATTTTGGATCTTCTGATGTGTTTTCCACGTATATGAGTTTAACAGGGAAAAATGGACTGGCAGGAACAATTAATTTAAGTGAAAGAAGATTATTTTTTACTACTGCCAGTGCTCATTTAAAAGCTGGTTGTCCCATGTTAGCTTTGGAAGTATTGTCAAAGATGCCCAAGGTCATAAAAAAGACGAAACCTTTTTGTAGAACATCTAGTTTTCTGGATACGAGTAAAGACTGTTCTCCTTCTTCATTAAAATTGGATGCCAGAGAAGGCAAATCTTCTTCTATCGGTTGGTCACAGTCAGTGATGAATGGTTTTGGATCTTCTTCAGAGGGTTCCTCAGAGAAACAATCAAACTCCACTCTTTCTCTTGACTGGAGCCAACCAAGTGTTGTATTTCAGGATGACTCTTTAGAGTTAAAATGGGACAGTGATGATGATGAAGAAAATGAGGATCTTCCTATTTCAATGAAAGAACTAAAACCTTTACAGAGAAAAATAAGTAAAAAATTAGATGAAACAAGTTCTAATTACACAGAATCTTTGAGCACACTAGATGAAAATGACATTTTAAGTCCTTCAGAAGATACAATTGCAGTTCAGTTAAAATTTAGAGCATGTTTAAAGATTCTCACAGTAGAACTTCGTACTTTATCTACTGGCTATGAAATAGATGGTGGAAAATTGCGTTACCAGCTATACCACTGGCTTGAAAAAGAAGTGATAGCTCTTCAGAGAACTTGTGACTATTGTTCAGATGTTGAAGAATTACAGTCTGCATTTGGTGAAACTGGAGCTGAATTTAGATTAAATGAAGATAGTAAAGATTTGCCTCACCAAACTAAAGTGAAACAACTAAGAGAAAATTTTCAGGAAAGACGACAGTGGCTCTTGAAGTATCAGTCACTCTTGAGGATGTTTCTTAGTTATTGCATACTTCATGGATCCCACGGTGGAGGTCTTGCGTCAGTGAGAATGGAATTGATTTTACTTTTACAAGAATCTCAGCAGGTATGTAATGTATATGATAGCTAGTCAAAATAGTATATGTGTGAAAGTTTTTGATACTGCTTTTTTTGTTTTAAATGTTTTATTGTTTTAAATATAAAAATTCTCGATTTTCTTCATTAATGTTGCTTTAAGGAATGTTCCCTTTTGTCTGGTGCTACGTGTTGTGAATATGTAACGCTGTGTGTTTATTGTGGTTTAAGGACAATTCCCTATCAGGCCCTATAACCTGCAGAATTCATACTCCACAGTCTCATATGAGTAGTTTGTTAGATGATGAACTTTGTTTACTGTAAGAGAGGTTATTGTCACATCACTTTTCAATTTTATTTAAGGGTACTTGTTTTTGGTGGACTGTTAACCTCCTCATGCTCCTTCTAACTCTATAACTTTCTGTTACACTTTTAGTTTTTAATTTGTTTAAAGTTTTTTCAAAGAGACCCTTGAATTACTTAAGTAATGTATTATAACTATAAATAGCTGATTAACCTTTTTTTCCCCCTTTGTTTTTAAGGAAGCATCAGAACCAGTTTTTCCTAGCCCTCTGTCAGAGCAAAGCTCAGTACCTCTACTCTTTGCTTGTACAGCCAGTGCCAAAACAGTAGTTGCCAATCCATTATTGCACCTGAGTAATCTAACACATGATATTCTGCATGCCATAGTAAACTTTGATTCGCCACCCCATCCTGATATCCAAAACAATAACGTAAGTATGCTTTATTTCAAGCTTTTAGTTTACCTATTTGCAATGATAAAACTAAAATACAAGTCTTAAGGTTTTCTATAACCAATTTTAACATCAGACTGTATGTAGTGATTGTTATATTACCAAGTTTATATTGATTCTAATTAAAGAGAACTTCTATTTGTAGACAAGGCTCATCTTGTTTTACTTATAACCCATAGGGTACTTTAATTTTTACAAAATGCTAGTTATTTAGCCTTGTTTAGCAACTTATGATAAGACTAAGAGGTATATATGCAGATACATGAGTGACTCCTTAACAGTACATTTAACTAACCAAAATGTTGATTTTAGAGATACGCAAATGCTGTTTTTTAGAGACAGGAACTTTTAAATACCTAATATATAAGTAGTTTTCCTTTGTTAATATTAAAATGTATATTTTAACTATAATGTTATGAAGTCCTGTCATTCGTCTAGGCTAGGCAGTGATCTATGAACCAGCTACAGCAGAATCACTTGGAGTGCTTATTAAAAATTCAGATATTTAGGCTTACTTCAAACTTACTGAATGAGTCTGAGATTGAGGTTCAGGAATATGTGCTTTTAAGAAAGGTGATTCTGATGTATAACTGTTCATCTAGATAATTATGTAATCAACCACAGCGTCTGTTTCCTGTCTGTCATTACTCCACTTTATCATTAATACCGCATTTTGTATTTCATCTTTACTGACCCAACACCTTGAAATCCTTTGCAGTATCACCATGTTGCCGTTCCGTGGGAGAAAGATATGGCAATCTGCTTCCATAAAGATTGCAGCTTTGGAAACCCTATGGGGCAGTTCTGATGTCTTGTAGGGTCACTATGAGTCGGAATCGACTCGACGGCAGTGGGTTTGGTTTGGGTTTGATGACCACTTTTGACTATCTTTGCACATTTTGTTCTCTTTCTCTTTCTTCCTTTTTTAAATTTCTTCATAGCCCATCATTTGGTTCTCACCTGCCTCACAGCCTGTGTCATTCCAGTTCAGTTTTCTGCTTGCCCACTAATGGACTCTTCTAGAGTTTTACCCTCTTAGAAAACGTTAACCCTGGAAATTTAATTTTACCGCTTCTTTTCCTGTACTGCTTTGTAGTATAAATGCCCAAAGTGTTTATTATGCAGTTTGGAGTTTAATTTTCTTCAGATTGTACTCATTTTTGTGAAACTTTATTCCATACTGAACTTTAATTATAGCATAACCCTAGTGTGTCAGTTAGTTTTTGCTGCTTAAGAACCACTATGAAATGTTAATGGTTTAAAACCACCACTATTTATTTAGCTTATGATTTTGTGGAATGGCTGGTCATTTCTTCTGATTTGGGCCAGCAAGACTAATCTCTACTGGACTTCGTTATTTGTCTTTGGTCAGCTAGTGGATTGACTGGATACTGGGTGATCTAGGATGGCCTCATTTACATGTCTCATGGTAGGCAGGCTGTTCACAGGGCTGACAGACTCTATGTTATATGTGTCTCATCCTCCAGTGAGCAACCCTAGGTTTCTTCACTTGGTGGTTGCAGAGGCTTAAAAAACAGCAAGCGTAGAACTTGCAAGGTCTCTTGAGGCCTAGGTTGAGAACTTACATGTCACTTATGCTGTGTTTTATTAGTCAGAGCAAGTCACAAGACCAGCCTAGATTCAAGAAGTGGGAAAATAGACTCCACCTCTTGATGGGAGAGGCTGTAAAACGTTGCCATCATTTTTTGCAATTTCCCATATATAGTATTTGCCAATTTCATTTACACGATCATATTCTTGACTTTAATTCCAACCACCAATAAAAATTTAATTTTATTAACAATTAAAAGAGAAAATAGCAATTACATTTTGATCTTTCACTCCTCATTTATGAAAGACTGTCATACTTTGTAATCAGATCAAGAACCTGTTTGTTTAATATTATAGTATAGTTTACTTTCTTACCTAGCTTAAACTTCTCTTTTATCCTTGTTCTGCTATTACAGCTTTTACCATGCTGTGTTCAGAGTTATTTGACTCTGCTGCCTTACAGTTACTATCTTTCATACCTATATTTTCTCCCTTTTCTAATGTTCCACTCTGTTGGGACTGTCTGTTTTCTGTGGTGACTAGAATATGTGGTAGCCTGTTTTTCATTGGCCTGTCCATAGGTGGATGTCATTTATCAATCTGATTTCTTCATAATTTGAGGACAAAGCAGGTTGAGTGTAAGAGGACTTGCTTTTAATACATGGTTGAGCTTTACTGGATAACTATCATCTGTTCCTTTTTGCTCTTGAAGTAACCATTAGATGGCAGACATATGTTTTATACTTTCTGTCAGAGGCTTCAGTGCTTTTTTCTTTAAATTTTCTGGGGTGAAACCTCTGTAGGCAGAAATGAATGTTATAAAAAAAAATAAGAAAAATATTTATAAGGGCAAAATAGTTTTTTCATCTTTTAAAAATTCTGTTCATATTAGGTCTTCAAACAGTTGTACTTAAAAAAAAATAATGTTACTGTTTTTGTTTTTTCAGGTATATGTAATGCATACTTTAGCAGCTTCACTTTCTGCTTGTATTTATCAGTGCCTTTGTGGTAGTCATAACTACAGGTAAGTATCTTTTCGTGAAATTTAAGAATGCTTATAGTTATCAGAGAGCTTTCAGAGTTACGTATGTTTTTGCTTTAGAAAAACTGTACGCAGCAGTCTACTTAAAATAATGCAAAAAAAGTATGACTGAGATGTTAAGTACTTCTTTTCGTCTTTGAAATTTTAGCTTATGCCTTTATGGCAAATGAATCTCAGGTAAACTCTTCTCAGTATAATTTACTTAGCAGTCTTTTATTTTATGCCAGTCATACTGTGATAGGCATTGAGAATTTTAAAATAAACAAGATCTTCCTTAAGATCAGTCTGGTGCTAAACACAAACCTGTAAACAGATAAGTGGCATGTAGTATGGTATAGGTTCATAAATACTATAAATGTACTAGTACGATAAATACAATAATATGATAGACAATACAAGGTTGAGGGTGCACAGAGGAGAGTAACTGACTTGAAGGAATTGAGAAGAATTTTACAGATGAGTTGTTTAGGACTTTTCTCTTTGCAGCCGAAACTTTCTCTATAGTTTATGTAGGCTTTAAAAAATATTGTTTGACACTCTGTGGGGGTCTTTCTATATCTATCTTTAGTTCTTTGAAACTCCCTGCCTTTATTTCCTCAAATATTGTTTCTCCTCTGTTTTATTTTTCTCCTAGTAGACAGATATTGGAACTTGTGAATCCATCTTATTTTTCTTTTAGCCTTCCTCTCATATATTCCTTTTCTCTGTCTCTTTTTGTTACATTTCAGGAGAAATCCTAGCTTGATTTTCCAGCCTCTAATTCATTCTTCAGCAGTGTCCTGTCATTTAGGTTGAGATTATTTAAAAATTCTCTTTTTTTTATTTTAAAACCTTTTTGTTTGTCACTCCTTCCTTCCTTCTTTCCTCCCTCCCTCCCTCCCTCTCTGGGTATAAACTACTTTCCTTAATGTTCTGTTAAGTCTGCTTCCTTAGTTAAGGTGTTTTGCTGAGTTTCTTGACTCTTGTATGGTGTGAGCCTTCCTTGGTGTTGATTTTCTGTTCGTCTTACGTGTTTGAATTTTCCTGTGGATGGCCTCTGTTTATCATGCTGATTATATATTCCTGAGGTAGCTTCAACTTGATTCTTTTGACCCTAGTCCTCTAAGAGTTAACTTTCTTGTTATTGAGTGCAGCTTTATTTTCATTAAGTTGTCTTTAACATTCCTTTCACTTCCATAGGGGAGAGATTTTTTTGTTGTTGTTCTGCCCTCTTGAAGCTGGAAAGTAAACCAAGAGAAACTATTTAGACATTTATCCAAATGCTATGACCAGTGAGATTTAAACCAATAAATGTGCTATATTTAAATATTATATTCATTTACTTAATATGTGATGTAGTACTCTATACTGTATTATATGATATAGTACTTTATACCATATTATACCATATTCTGTCAACTGTGTGTTATTTGTTCATTCATCTGTTTACTTAATCCTAAAATATCATTTATTTGGAGAAGTTTACCCTGAATTCCCAAATTGTGTGAAATACATAGCACCCTATGGATAGGTTTTTCTTTAGAAACAATTTGATAAAATTATTTATTTGTGTCACATCCGTGCCCCAAAGTGTAAATTTCAGGGTGTAGTTTTTTATTATATGCCTAGTATCTGGTAAAGTCCCTAATGTAGGGCAGGCTAGCCATTAAATATCAAATTGAACCTAAACTAACTTTGTTCTCAACCAGATAATTTTGTTTCAGAGTCCCCTGTGTAAGCTTGCTACTTACGGTCCATAGTGATCTTGTTTTCTCATTTATGTTTATGCTTTCACTAAATAAATATGCTTAAAACCTACCATGTGTTTTAATTTAGAAAATGTATATATTTACACTTAAAGGATACTTTGCTTTCATGTAGCACTAAATTGTAGAGTACAGTACTTATAGTCTAGTATAATGAATAAATAAAAATTTGTATTTCAGGTGCCCTAGAGATTAAATCTGAAACATAGAAGTATTATATGTGAAATTTGTCAAAGATTTAAATACTCTTTTCTTCTCTTAGTTCATTACAAACAAATCAGTTTACTGGAATGGTATATCAGACAGTACTGCTTCCCCACCGACATTCTTTGAAAACAGGAAGCTCAGATGAAGCAGTAATTCCCAACACATCACCAGCTCAATGGCCAGGTATAAATTATTTATATATGTGTGAGTTTCTTCTTAACCTTATTGAAAATTTTAATCAGATGAGTAAAAAGTAGGTCTGGTTTGGTTTTGCCGCATGATAATTATTGTTAATTGACACCAATTCAGTATTCATCACTCATTACAAATTACACAATTACTTTACATAAGTACTTCTTGATCATTATACTAAAATAACTCAATTGTTTTGTTGCATCATTTAAAAAATTTTAACTTTTCTCATAATAGAAAGACATTTGTTATGGCACTGCAATCTTATAAAAGTTTTTAAGTTTCAAAAAACTCATTTCAAGATCTATCCTGAAGTACAACACTTCCAGTGTTAAGATAATATCCATATGCCTACAAGAAAGGCCATTTAATACAACTGTTGTTAAAATTTGCACACCAACCGCTAATGCCAAAGATGAAGAAATTGAAGATTTTTACCAACTTCTGCAGTCTGAAATTGATCAAACATGCATTCAAGATGCATTGATAATTACTGGCGATTGGAATGCAAAAGCTGGAAACACAGAAGAAGGATCAGTAGTTGGAAAATACGGCCTTGGTGATAGAATAGAAATTATGCTGGAGATCACATGATAGAATTTTGCAAGACCAATGTCTTCTTCATTGCAAATATCTTTTTTCAGCAACCTAAATGGTGACTCATGTGGACCTCGCTGCATGGAATATATAGGAATCAAATCAGCTACATCTTTGGAAAAAGATAATGGAGAAGCTCAATGTCATCAGTCAGAAAAAGGCCAGGAACCGACTGCAGAACAGACCATCAGTTACTCATATGCAAGTTCAAATAGAAGCTGAAGAGAATTTTAAAAAGTCAACAAGAGCCAAAGTACAACCTTGAGTATATTCCACCTGAATTTAGAGACCTTCTCAAGAATAGATTTGACACAATGAACACTAAATGACCGAAAACCAGACAAGTTGTGGGATGGTATCAAGGTCGTCATACATGAAGAAAGCAAAAGTTCATTAAAAAGACAGAAAGGTAAGAAAAGACCAAAAAGAGACTCTGAAACTTGCTCTTGAACACTGAGTAGCTAAAGCAAATGGAAGAAATGATGAAGTAAAAGAGCTGAACAGAAGATTTCAAAGGGAAGCTTGAGAAGACAAAGTAAAGTTTTATAATGACATGTGCAAAGACATGGAGTTAGAAAACAAAAAGGAAAGAACACATTAGGCATTTCTCAAGCTGAAAGAACCAAAGGAAAAATTCAAGGCTTGAGATGCAATATTGAAGGATTCTGTGGGCAAAATATTGAACAACACAGGAAACATCAGAAGAAGATGAAAGGAATATACAGAGTCACTGTACCAGAAAGAATTGATCAGTGTTCAGCCATTTCAGGAGGTGGCATATGATCAGGAACTGATGGTACTGAAGGAAGAAGTCGAAGCTGCTCTGAAGACACTGGTGAAAAACGAGGTTTCAGGAATTAACAGAATACCAACTAAGATGTTTCAACAAATGGATGTAGCACTGGAAGCGCTCACTCGTCTGTGTCAAGAAATTTGGAAGACCTGGCCAACCAACTGGAAGAGATCCATATATGTGGCCATTCCAAAGAAAGGTTATTCAGCAGAATGTGGAAATTATCAAGCAATATCATTAATATCACACAGAGGTAAAATTTTGCCGAAGATAATTTAAAAACTTCAAGCTGGATTCAGAAGATGATGTGGAACAAAGTATATCACTGCTAATGTCAGATGGATCTTGGCTGAAAGCAGAGAATACCAGAAAGGTGTTTACCTGTGTTTTATTGACTATACAAAGGCACTCAACTGTTTGAATCATAACAAATTATGGATAACATTGTGAAGAAAGGGAATTCCAGAACACTTAATTATGCTCATGAGGAACCTGTACATAGACTAAGAGGCAGTCATTTCAGCAGAACAAGGGGCTACTACATGGGTTAAAATCAGAAATGGTGTGCATCAGGGTTGTATCCTTTCACCATACTTATTCCATCTGTATGCTGAGCAAATAATCTGAGAAGGTGAACTATATGAAGAAAAACATGGCATCATAGTTGAAGGAAGACTAATTAACAACCTGCGATATGCAGGTGACAGCCTTGCTTTCTGAAAGTGAAGAGGACTTGAAGCACTTACTGATGAAGATCAAAAACTACAGCCTTCAGTATGGATTATACCTCACAACATAAAGAAAAGAAAAATCCTCACATATCAAGCAATAAGCAACATGTAAATGAAGAAAATATTGAAGTTGTCAGGCATTTCGTTTTACTTGGATCCACAGTCAACATCTGTGGAAGCAGCAGTCAAGAAATGAAATGATGTATTGCATTGGGGAAATCTACTGCAGAAGATCTCTCTAAAGCATTAAGAAGAAATATGTAACTTGGAGGATGAAGGTGCACCTGACCCAACCCATGGTGTTTTCAGTTGCTTCATATGCCTTATAAAACTGGACAGGGAAAAGGAAGACCAAAAAATTGATGCTTTTGAATTATGATGTTAGCAAAGAATGTTAAATATACCATGGACTGCCAGAAGAATGAACAAATCTGTCTTGGAAGAAGTACAGCCAGAATGCTCCTTAGAAGCAAGGGTGGCGAGGCTTAGTCTTACTTACTTTGGACATGTTATCAGAAGGGACCAGTTCTTGGAGAAGGACATCATGCTTGGTAAAGTAGAGGGTCAGTGAAAAAGAGGAAGACCCTCAATGAGATGGACTGACACAGTGGATACAACAATGGGATCAAACATGGCAATGATTGTGAGGATGGCGCAGGACTTGGGAGTTGGCAGTTGTACGTCAGGTTGCTATGAGATGGAACAGACTTGATAGCACCTAACAACAGCATTAAGGTGATTATTTTATTTCATCTGCAGCAATGGGATATTTTAGCTCTTCCTCTTGAGATGGTAATTTAAGTTGGGTTACCTACCACTTTATCAGATTTAGTAAAGTTGCAGGCTTTTGATGATTCTCTAAATTGAATGAATAGCTCAACATTTGTTCATTAAGTATAATAGCCTTTCCTAGTCACGAATCTAAGGAAGAATATGTTTAATCCTGATGTAATAAAGTTTTTCAAAAATTTGAAAAGGTAGTTATTTTTTATTTTTAAAATTCTTTTTCAGTGGTAGGTATGTTTGTCGTTTGTTCTAGGAATAACTTCTCTAATTCGACTTTTGAATTCTTCTGGTGAGGAAGCCCATCCAGGGCTCACAGTCTTGCTCTGTGAGATTCTCACAGCAGTTTATCTTAGTCTCTTCATCCATGGCCTAGCAACACATTCTAGTAACGAACTATTTCGGATTGTGGCCCATCCTCTAAATGAAAAAATGTGGTCTGCTGTATTTGGTGGAGGTGCACATGTTTCCAGCAAAGAACAGACACATTCAAAAGCTTTGTCCGGTGAGTTTTTAATCTTTCTACCTTTTTTTTTTTAAAAAAAAAGGTTGAAGCTTTATTCATTTGAACAATAACTTTCTCAAATGTAATTGCATTTTAATTTAGTCACTGTTAGAAAGTTCTTGTTATAGACCATTTTCTTAAAATACAGCTTTATGATAAAAATGCGATATAAAGTTTCTGGTGCAATTTTCAATCCTTAAGATAATCATGCAGCAGTCTGTTTTAGCATTAATGACTAAAACAAATGTAATTTTCTTAGCTCTTTTACTATTGAAAATTTTATTTGCTTTAAAATACACTGTGATATTGGTTTTTGTTCTATCCCAAATACAGATTCTCTCTTCTTTTTTTGGCAGGAAGGCACTTTGCTATGCCTAGCCCCCACCAGGTAGTGGTATTCTCCATGGAGTGTGTGGGCTTTTCCAAAGCTCTTTCAGCCATCAGTTCTCATAGCCCTCCCAGTCTTGCAGGCAAGATACTAGCTTTAGAAATAGGCTTTTACAGTTCATCTTGCTTTGTGCTGTTTTGGAGGGGTTGGGGTACATTGGGCCAGTTTTATTTTGTTTGGCATTTATAAAAAATTGAAGAATTTCCTTTAATGAAGCCATTTTATTGATTTAAAACGATGATTAGCATCTTAGAAAACGATCTTAACTATTTTATTCTGCTGTTAAATTTGAAATTTACTTTTTATGTTTTCCCTTAGACTTCAACATATTTTTAAGTATGTACAAATAAAGAAATGTCAGTGCTAATCATGGTAAATCAGACTATGGCTTGAAATGACCAGAAAAACATTTCAGCTGAGGCTGCTTTATAGTTTGCTTATTGTGATTCTGGCCACTGGGGGTTTTGGATTTCTAAGTGTTCGTAATAGCATCAAAAGTGAATATTGTAAACAATTGTATCCCCTTTCCAGTACTTTCTGATATTAAAACTATACGTAGTATATTAATTTAAAGATAGAAGCACCAAATGTTTTTGACCAGAAAAGAATCTTTATGATGCTTTTTGCCTTTCTGTTAAGTTTTCTTTTTGTAATTTATTAGGTCATATGTGATAATCTTGATTTTTAAATTTTGGAGGTTATAGGGAGTAGATTTGGGGATTAATATATAATACCTGAAAACCTGCTTCATCCTATACTGACATACTGAAGAAGTAAAAATTTTTAAATGTCTTTCAATAAAAAAGCCGTGTGTGTGTGTGTGTATTTGGGAAACTTAGCAAGATCATTTATGCCGTTATGAAGTTTAATTCACTTTTTCCATTTTACCTATTTCTTCTTCTATACCATCCACACACAAAAGCAGTTTCCACTAAGATGTGGCCGTGCATGACTGTACCACAAAAAGCTCCTGACTATGAAACAAAACCATGTTAGCCTAGATTCCGTTTCCTCCATTTGTTTGAAACTGTTTCTTTAATTACCAGGACACTCCTACTTTCTTCCCCTCTCCCACCAAAAAAAAAGAAAAAAAGAACAGGCAAGGATTCATTATTAGTTCTCTATGTTTAATACTTGTAGTAAGGCAAATTCAATTTATGACTTTGAACAGAAGTTGGCCAAGTTATTTCTGTAAAAGGCTGAATGGTATGTAATTTAGACTTTGCAGGCCCTTTGATCTCTCACAACAATTCAGCTCTGCCACTATAACACAAAAGAAGTCTTTGACAACAGGTAGGCAAATGAGTATGACTGTGTTCCAACAAAATTTTGTTTACAAAAATAGGCAGTTATTTACTTTAGAGGTAAATGCAATTTGTCATTGCTGCATTTGAAACAGAATCTCTGCCATTCCTGTTAAAGGAATTTTGAGTGTTAAGAACAAGTCAATATTTTTGAGCATGGACCTCACATTGGACTTCATTATAAGTATTTGACATACCCATGAAATAGTACTTTTAGGGCAGGTGGCATCAGAAGGGGTAATTTATAATCTTCCCTGCCATGGCCCCTAACTTCCTTGAACAAGGCCGGGGGCTAGCTGATTCAGTTTTGACTGCTGTAAGCTACCGAAAATGCACAAGGCTAGAATGGCTTCTCCTGACACTTAATACCATACTGCCTTGTCCTCATCTGCCTACTGCTTTCCTTACTTCTCTAATCACAGTTTTATCTCTTTGGCCCTTTCCCTTTGCCCTAAATTGAACTTATTTTTCCTTCTACCTTTTCTTCTTATGAACTTCAAATTTCATATGGAAATTTACATTTGCTAGCATTTTAATTATTGTAACACCCCTTTTGTGATTTTTAAAGAGTAATTTCCTATGCTTTATTAATTTTTTATTTTAATTAAAAAGAAAAGTAAAAGACTACCTTCGTAAGAAATATTGGGCTCTGAATTTAATTAAAGAAAAACTTTCAAAGTCTAAGAGAAGTAAGATTTATAGCTTTATTTAGTTTTAAATAAATAATGGGTAAGCTGATTTTGACCTTGTTTTTAATATGTTTTGAGCAAAAATTGTTTGATAAGATGCTGATCTTGTCAATGTGAAATGTTAGAAAGGGATAAATTCTTGCTGAGGAAAGTCCATACACTTGTCAAAAATGAAAGATTCATTCTTACTATCCAGGCAGCAGCTCTCAGTTTCAACCATTTGTGCTGAGCACAGGCATGTAAAGAACCTTACTCAAAGCATTTGGCCCACTTTGCTTCTTACTTGAGCATTCAAATTTAGTTGATATTTCTAGGCATGGTACCAGTGCATAGTACTATTATATAAATTATGTTTCAATTACCATCATAAACTGTATCCTACCACTTTCTGACAATAACCTAAGAACCCCTAATAATCAAAGTGACCAAAATTTATCTATCTGTATCTATGTGTTTAACCTCTTGATTGGGACATGGTAACCAAATAATATAGAATACTTAAAACATGTGGTGTTTCAGTTAATGGTAGGGCTAGATGTAGTCACATCCAGCTTATGTGGTGCTCATCTATCTTTTAGAACCCAGAAACTATTCTGAAAACAAATAATCATGGAAAGTAACTGAAGGAGCACTTACAGAAAACAGAAATGATGTATTTAATCAGTTGCTAACCAGAAAAAAAGGAGTATACTCACTGAATGATGAAGCCAAAAGCCCACTGATTCCAAATCTGACCTAGTCTGAGAAGCAGGTAGAAAAAGAAAGGAACAGAAAAGGAGGGAAAGAAGGGAAAACACTTTGGATTATTGCTAAACATAATTACGATGTTCGGAGAGTCTAATTGCCTTAGGTTATATATAATATACGTTATGGTCCAAAGAAGTAAAATAATGCAATTTAGAAAAGTTGATGTGAACTCAGTAAAAAACTAACATTTGTATATTTTAATTTTTAGTATTTAAATTTAGCAGAATGAAAACTGACAAATACATTTATTTAGCTGATGATCCAATTAGGGTCAAAATATTATATAAAACCAAAAAGACCAAACCCCTTGCCGTTGAGTCGATTCCAACTCATAGCCACCCTATAGGACAGAATAGAACTGCCGTATAGGATTTCCAGGAAGCAGCTGGTGGATTTGAACTGCCGACCTTTTGGTTAGCAGCCAAGCTTTTAAACATTGTGCCACCGAGGCTCCAAAATATTTTATATTGAGGATCAAATACATGTTTAGAACCCCTAACCATCTGTTTTCTAAAAAGTATTTTCATAAACGTAGTAGTATTAGAGGAATTTAGAAGTCGTCCTTCCTTGTTCTGGTATAAATTCTGATTTTAATTTTCTTTGCAATAATGATTTCATGAACTAAATTATATTTCTTTCTACATGCCTATTATATACTTTATACGCTAATTCCTTTAGTGAAATGATATTGAAATATAACTTACAGTTTGTAATTTAAGAATGAATTTCATTAGACTGGGTCTTGGCAGGTCAGAATTCTTAACAAAATTAATGTACATAAATTAGTAATTTAATTTTTATTCAAAATATTTTAAAATTTTCTTTCGAATTTCAAATAATATATTAAAGACGATTTTGGTTTTTCTAAGTAAAACTGAATGTTGTGCATACGTGCAGTTTTGAGGTTTTTTTGGTTAGGGTTAATGTTTAAAGTACAAAATAGGCTAAGCAATAGCAATTTTCAAAAAATTACTTTTTTTCTGCTAACAATTAGAAATCCATATGTTTGCTTTTTATTGCATACTGTATAGCAAAGCAATGTATTTTTATTTTATTTAAATAATTTTTACTATATTTTGATAATATCTGCAATTTGAGAACTGAATTTTCTGTCTTGATAAATTTACAGTAATGATCTTTTATGTCTCCAAATTGAGAAAGAAAATATGAAATAAGTATTTTATTTGTGGTAAGCATGTCATATGTTTTACTACATATGAAAATGCTAATGATGTTCTAGACATTTTAAAGTATACTTTTGGCATTTTATTGTCTTTTTATTACAGATCAGAAATTCCAGATGTTTTGCTTTTCCTATTACTGGTACAAAAATAAAAATTTTATATTCAGTATTTAGTGATTATCCCATGTTGTTGCTATCATTCTTTTATCAAAATATACCCAATTTCTTGACCAAAAAGGTAAGACTTGAGCACATTTAAAAATATAAAATCGGCTGTTTAAAATATATTTGAATATGCCTAACACTTTTTTTTCTAAATTTTATTTATTTTGCTGTTGTTGAGAAATATACACAGTAAAACATATACCACCTTTAACAGTTTCTACATGTACCACTTAGGGACACTGATTACATTCTTTGAATTGTGCAACCATTGTCACCCTCCTTTTCTGAGTTATTCCTCCCTTGTTAACATAAACGCACTGCTCTTAAGTTCCTATCTAATCTTTTGAGCTGCTGTGTATTTGATCCCGTATAGATAATTCTTAAAAGAGCATAATGCTCAAGGCAGGCCTTTTTTACTCGTTAAACTAAACCATTAATCAGGGGATATTTTTGCTGTAAGGTTTAAAGATTATATCAGGGCAGTGGTTTCAGGGGTTCATCCACCCTTCATGGCTCCAGAAAGTCAAGAGTCCATGAGAATTTGAAGTTCTGTTCCTGCATTTCCCCCCCTTTTGATCAGATTTCTTCTCTGGAATCTTTGATAAAAATGTTCAGTAATGGTAGCTGGGCACCATCCGGTTCTTCTGGTCTGATGGTAAAGGAGGCAGTTGTTCATGGAGGCAATTAGCCACACTTCCGTATCCTCCTATTCCTTACTCTCCTTCCTTAGTTGCTTCAGGTGAATAGAGGCCAACTGCTGTGCCTTGGATGGCCACTTGCAAGCCTTTAAGACCCCAGGCACTGTACATCGAACTAGGAGGTAGAACAGAAGCACTAAACAAATTATTAGGCCAATTAATTGGCATGTCCCATGGAACCATGACCCTAAACTTCCAAACCAAGGAACCAAATCCCATTAGGTGTTTGGTTATACATAAGAAGCAGCCACTCTTTTTTTTTTTTTTCTTTTTTTTCGTTGTAAATATATCTATCACACAACTTTTGCCAATTCAACTTTTTTTCCAATGTACAACTTATTAACATCAATTACAACAATCAGCTGTGCAACCCTACCCTTAATGAGGTTTTTCCATCACCATTAACCCTCTTTCCCATGCCTGGTTATCACTAACAAACTTTGGTCTCTATACATTTGCCTTTTCTTCTCTTTTTATGTAAGTGAGGTTATCCAATATTTGTCCTTTTGTGATTGGCTTATTTCTCTCAGCATAATGCCTTCAAACTCTATCCATACTGTAGCATATATCAGGACTTCATTTCTCCTGTTGGCTGTGTAGTATCCCATTGTGTGTATGTACCACATTTTGTTTATCCATTCATCTGTTGATGGACATTTAGGTTGTTTTCACCTTTTGGCTTTTGTGAATAGTACTTACAGTGAACATTGGTGTACAAGTCTCTTTTTTAGTCTGTGCTTTCAACAATTTTGGGTGTATACCTAGGAGTGGAATAATGCCCAACAGTATTAACTGGTGATTTATTATAAAGAAGTTTTAAAAGACTGTTGACTCTCAAAATAACTAATTTTCCCAGGAAGGGAGTACATTTTTTTGTTGTTGTTAGAGTTCTTGGCCAGACTATTTATTGAGGGCCATGTAATGTAAATTTTAATTTAAAGTTTAAAATACATTCTGTTCATACATTTCGTAATATTATAGGGAAGACAAATTCTTATATAAAAAGCAAAGGAGTCAAAAGAAAACACTCCCAAAAAAGGCACTTGTATAAACATAAAATTTTACAGATAAATATCTTCATTTAATATCCTTTAATTTCACTGCTAAAGTCTGATGGCAAAAAAAAGAACTTACATGTGAGAAACATCTCAGCTCTCTGACCTAGACTCGGTATTTCTAGGAAGCTTAAATTGAGACTAAGCATGTGCTGTTTCTCTCCAGCACTTTCAATACTTCTGGCAGTCCTAAGTGCTGCAGCAAAAGGGCTTGAATGTATTTTATCCATTCTAGTTTTTAATAACTCCCTTGAGTCACGCCTTTGGGGTGACTGATAAGTAGTACTCTAGGTCAGTGATCTCCAAATACCTGTAGATCCAGATACTAAACATTGATCAAGCTTATTTTCTTCTTCCCCTTACCACGTTTCCCTTTCTCTTTTCCTCTCCCTCCATCCCTTTCGCCTCCCCTGCCACTTTCTCTGTTCTTTCTCCTCCTTTCCCTCTCCTCTCTTCTCCTTTCTATCTCTTGCTCTATTCTCTCTTCTCCCTTCCGCCTCTCCTGTATCCTCTTCCCTTCTCCTCCTCTACTCCTCTCCCTGCATTCCTCTGTTCCTGCCCGCCCTTTTACCTTCCTTCTCTTCCTTTTTCCCTCTTTCAACTGCTTTTCCTTCCTCCTCCCCCTCTCCCTCCTTATAAATCATAAGCTCTTTACCCAAGTTTCATCTTCATTTCTTCTTAATACTGATTTTCTTCTTTTTATTACTGGTAAATCAGCCAGTTTTTCCCCCTTAACAGAACAGTAAAGTCTGTTTTTCTCCAAAGAGTAGCAGAAGATCTTAGCATTTTCAAAAACAGCCAGTTGAACACTCAACAGCTATATATTCTCTATTGGTGGCCCTAACTTCATGACCTATCTAGGCCAACCTAAATTCGCCTTAGGTCTTGGTGAAATTTGAGGGAAAAAGGAAGCTACTCTAATGACGAGCCACAGCATATTTTGTTTGCTGAGAGGTTTCACTCAAGTCATTTTATTTGTAGCATCTCGAATAATATACCATCAGTACTGTGAACCTACTTGCCAAAAAAAAATTTTTGTTGTCCTTGTTCATCAAAAGGGTTTTGATAAGTTTTGTACTTCCTGCCATTGGGTTTATAAATTTTTAGCATTTCCCCCAGTATGGTTAATTTCTTACTTTAATGTCATTTGTCTGAATTCATAGACAGTGTCTTTGCTTTTAAAACTGTATGTTTTATGATATAACAATTTTGGCAAAATATATTAATTTAGCATTGTTAGTAAGTTTTATTTTCTTGGAGATTCTCCATGCCTCTGAGTTCTAGTAACAAATACGAAAGAAGCAAAGAGTAATGTTAAAATCAGATGATATATTTATCTTAAAACTTAGCATTAATTTTTGAAAGGTAAAAATATATTTCACTTGATGAAACCACTGTTTAAGTTTTAGAACGTGTGTAAGTATATGCCACAGGTATGTTGGAAACCTGATTGTTGATTATGGAGTGCTAATGAGATCAAAAGAGAATGCACATTTAATTTGGCAAATCCTTTTAAAATCTTTTGAAAGACTAATAATGATAATACTTAGAATACTAATATTTTATTCATCTTAATTTTTTTTTTTAAATAACTAAATTACTGTGTTTAACTCAGCTTGACTGTAAGCTTGATATAATGCATGTGCATGCTGAGCAGCTTCAAGTAATAAGGTTGTATTACAGCCCAAATATTTACATTCCTTCAGAGGGTAAGTAAATTCTCACTGCAACCATTGGTGGAGAATATTGTTCTGCCTTATTGCAGAGCTGTTTGCCTATCTATTAGACCATGACTGTGTTTGGGAGATCCTTGATTCCCTACTGGAGCCCTGGTGGCACAGTGGTTAAGAGCTTGGGTGCTAACCAAAAAGTTGGCAGTTCGAATCCACTAGCTGCTCCTTGGAAACCCTATGGAGTAGTTCTCCTCTATCATATAGGGTTGCTGTGAGTCAGAATTGACTCAGCGGCAGTGAGTTTGGTTTTTTGGTTTGATTCCCTACTGGTGATTTACATCTTGTGACTTAGTGTATAAATTGTATAAGATGTGTATAACTGTCTTTCTAAGATAATACTGAAGACCTAACTGTTAAGTGTTCTAGCATTTCCTCCCTCTTTTTGGACTAGGAAATTTCATCTGTGTGCCATTCCCAAAAGTTTGAATCAGTTTAATTGAATAGTTATGATGCTTGAATTTTTAAATATATTTTGTAATAACAGTTTGATATGTAGATATAAGACCAAGAGCTCACCGAAGAATCTCAGAAGTGTGTTGTTGCTTTTGATTAACATTGATATCACATCCATGATATTCCTAAAAAACAAAGTAGAAGTATGTAGGAAATTTCCTATCATGTTCCTAGCTAACTTATGGACTGATTTACAGGCAGTTATTACATCCTATTATGCTAAATATACAATAGACAAGTCAACGTTCAGAAAGTAAGGGACAAGTTGAGGTAAAAGAAAAGATTGTTATACAACAAGATTTTTGTCTCACTTCCCCTGTTTATTTACCTGCTCTATACTTTCATAATAATAATCTCATTCTTTTGGTATTCTTGTTTTTAGTTAACATTAGATCTTATATAAAGGCAGGTTAAATAAGTACCATGAAAATAGTACTTACTTTTATACTTTATTTTGTTGTTGTTAGTTTCTTCATTAGTGGAAGAAGGAGAAAAACAGAACAAACATTTTAGGTCATCAAAAATGTCTTGCAGAGAATCTGTTCCACTGACCTCTTCTTCACCTCCAGTAAGCCAGGAGTCACTGGTAGTCAAAGAGAAGTTCATCCCACCTGAGCTCAGTATCTGGGACTATTTCATAGCCAAGGTAATACGTATTATCCATATCAGTATTTATGTAGTCAAATGGAAATGAAAGTGTTTAAAATAGAAGTATAACTAACTATTGGTGCATCCAAATATTTTTCCACTCTGATTTAGAAAATTTTTATTAAGCTACATTCCAAAAAACATACCATGATAAACTTTTGCTATATTTCCAACCAGTTTTTAAGACAGATCTTTGATAAATTATGAATTTTGGATTTTAAATAAGACAAAGTACTTAACAAGATAAAAAGAGAACTTGGTTAACACTTTAATGTCAATGTTCTTGATAGTAGTTAAGGACTCAAGACTCTTCCAGAAGTCAGAGTGCCCTGGTCATCTCTACTGTTTCATTTCTTTTTGATATTACAGGCAGTCCTTGCTTTACATGGTTGTAATATGCACAAATTTCAGTTACCACTGTTCGGTTAAATAACATTAGTCTCCCAACAATGTGGTTCATGTTTCAATTGTTATAGTTTATTAAATGGGAATAATCGTGTAAAGGAGTTCCTGGGTGGCGCAAACAGTTAGCACTCAACTAGTAACTGAAAGGTTGGTGGTTTGAACTCACCCAGAGGCACCTCTGAAGGAAGACAAGTCTGCCAGTCTGCTCTCCAAAGGTCACTTCCCTGAAAACCCTATGAAGCAGTTCTACTCTGCACACAGTCGCCATGAGTCAGAATCTACTTGACAGCAACTAATGACAACAACCTCAGTCACATAAAGTAAAAACTTCCTTCTAGCCTTCTTCAGTCCACAAATCACTGTGTAAATACTTGATGCACATCATGATCAGTGACAAACACTGTCACTTTTTTCAAAGTAGAAAATGGAGTTATAGAAGAAGTCCCTGACCATGGAATATTGACATTGCTGTCATTTAAGAGACTCTAGATATGGCGCAGGACTGGGCAATGTTTCGTTCTGTTATACATAGGGTTGCTGTGAGTCAGAACAGACTCGATGACACCTAACAACAGCAATAGCAGATATAGCAAATATTGGGTGCAGTATATCACAAGGTATGTAAAGTAGGCAGGCTCTAAGTTGCTAAAAATCTGCTTATTTGGGCTATGTTTAAAACCACTGAATGTGTGTACATTTGAGTTTTGTGCCAGCAGGCTTTTTGGGCTAACAGGCCTCAGCTTGCTATGAAGAAATAATCCGGGTCCAATAAACAAAGGCCATTTTTGACTCATTTATGTAACACCTCTGAGTCTTAGTCTCTTTCCAGATTCTGACTTTTGGATTTATTTTCCCACAGACCTCTCATCCTACCCCAAAATCTTCTCATTTTAGTAAATGGTATCTTTATCATCCTTAGAGTTGCTCAACCCAGAAGTCTAGAAATCATTCTTTTTTCCTCACTTTCCCTTGCTTCCCAAATCTGTCAGCAAATCTTGTCAGTGCTCTCTCCAAAATATACGTTGAATCTGTTGCTTCTCTCCATTTCTACTCTTGCCATTTGATTTTTCTCTCACTACAGAGTGGTGATACTAATATTGTTAAAATACAAATTTCAGTACCTGTCCTTTACTAAAACTCATTAGAGGAATTCCATTATACTCTTTACCATGGTCTACAAAACCCTACCTAATCTGTCATCCGCCATTCTCTTCAACCTCTCTCATCTTGCTCACCCTCTTGCTTACTAGACTTCAGTCAAACTATTCTTTTTTCACACCAAATTCTTTCCTGTATTAGAGTCTTTCTAAATGCTATTTCCACTGTCTAAATTGCTTTTCGTCTCTTGTTATGTGGCTTATCCATCCTTGTCCTGTAGGTCTCACATAAATTCCAGTTTTCAAAGAGGCCTTTTGTGACCAGCTTATCTCAGTTCTCTCCTTATTGTTCTCTATCTCAACTCTCCCTTTCCCTCACCATCTCTCTTTTTTTTTTAATCATGACAATTCAATTTGTATTTAGTTTTCAGTTATTTGCCTGTCTTTTCCACTAAAATATAAGCTCCATCCCTAGCCATCTTAAAAATTCTTATGTCCAAGTACACTCTTGGGCAAATTGTGAGTACTTAATTTAATTTTTTGTTGAGTGGATGAATAAATAAGGGCCTTATCTAAAGTGATGTCAAAGGAATAGAGTGGCAAAGAAAAAAGGCAGCCAATTACTAGTTATTTGTCTTATAATAAAGTATCTGAAAATGGGATGAATTATTATTATTATTAACTATCTGCTTGAATGCATTAGATGAGATATTTGGATGATGACTTCTGTAACTTTTTTTTATTGTAGCCTTTTCTAACCGCTTCGCAAAGTAGAGCAGAATATGATTCAGAGGAGAGTCTGGAAAGTGATGATGACAGTGATGATATTTTAGCTTCAGATTTCCATCTCCAGGAGCATTCTAACTCAAATTCATATAGGTATGGAATATTTTAACCTTCTTTGAAAGAAATATTTTATCATGTCTTATATAAATAGTAATTTTAAAAATAATACGTGAAATTAATAGCTTTGTGAATTATAATCCATTATAACTAAAATTTCTTTAGTTGAAATTGTTAAATTCTTTTCCTTATTAATAATATCCCAGTTAAATTTTGATTATAAATGAGTGGATAATCTATAATTTGTATCATTCCTCACAGATCTTGCTATGAGATTATTTTTTGCTCTTTGCTCCTCTAAGATAAACAAGTCCCGTTGTTAGCCTGGAGAATCGAATATCTTTTCAGTAGTACAGAAATACTGTAAGATGTCAGTAAGTACTAGCTTTAAAAAGGCTTCCATATACACACAAGTTTAGCAAAACTGGATTAAATAATAACAAACTAATATTTTTACTACAGGATATCTCAGAGACTTTAAATGTGCTAATAGTGTACATTGTGAACCACTTAAAAGATGATTTTGATATGCAGTGTTTCCTAAACATATTTAACATACACATCAACAGAGCATAGTGAGGGACTGGACTGCCATAGACATGGTGCCTCTAGACTTGTGTAGTGCACAGTGTGCAGCAGACATAAGGGTCTCTCAGAGTACACTTTTATTAATGGAACTTTTATACATGCTCTTAATTAACCTTTTCTCCTCAGTGGCTTATGATTTGGGGGTTTTCTTTAATTGTACAGAATATCTAGGTACATAATTCAGTAAACATGAACAGATGTCTTCATAGTCTTTGCACAACATAGACTAGAAAGGATCATTTGCAACACCATCACTTTATACATGAAAAGCTTACCAGGAAAGATAAAGTCACATACTTGGTTTATACAACTAATTCATAGCATTCGAGTGTAATTAAAGAAATGGTTCTTAAATTTAGGGTGGGGGTGATCATAGGCTATCTCTTTGAGAAGCTAACAAAAGCTTGGGCCGTCTTTTCACAAAAATTCAAAGGCACACAAAATAAGTCATGCAATTTTAGGAGATTCATGGGATATTCAAAGTTCATTCCACAGATCACTTAGGATTCTGTGATATTTAGATTACAGAATTATGGATTAGAAAATAGAAACTTAAAATCAGTGGAGTCATTCATGAAAATTGGAAATACTTTCCTTTTTATTATTAAAATAACTAGTTTTGTCTTTAATTCGCAAACTTCCTCTCCCTTTACTTGCACAATTTTATTAATGACATCACCATTTTCCCATTAACTCAAGTTTGAAATCCTGGCATTATCTTCATCCTCAAAAAATAAGAATTGTTTACATTGTGATGTAAATGTATGATGGAATACTATACAAGTAATAACAATGTAATTATAGGAGGATATGAAATTATGTTGGAAACTATTCACAGTATATTAATTGGAGGATAACATGTTTTAAAAAGTATGTATTGTAAGATCTTTTTGCAAAAGTGTATCTATACAAAGATAGAAAGACTGACTGACAGACAGACAGATAGATGAATGTAGGTACATGTACCCAAACATATATAGACAAGAAATAATAGTGGTTATCTCTAGGTTATACATTATAGATTTATGTTTGTTTATTTTTATTTACCAGTAATTTCCAAACTATTACCTGTATTTTTAAAGTTTCTAAATTGAAAGGTATTTCAATAAATGTTTACCTAATTTATTTTAACGAATAGAATGGTTAATATTATCGAATATCTGTTTTGCATATTATAAATACCGTAAACATTCAAATACCCACAGCCAGCTCTAGTACTGCATTGTCTTCATATGCATGAATTATGTGTGGTATATTATCTCATCTCTATCAATATGTTGTTTATATATGAATAGTATACATATTTTATTAAGACATAATATGTTAGTGATAGAAAAAAAATAGAAATTTTCCAAAATAAGTAAGTATATTAGAGGAAATGAAGTACTTTACTGAAAGGAAGAATTATTATGATTTTTAAAAAACTTATTGGTGTTATTTTTTTCTGTTGACTTAATTTTAGAATATATAAAACGTTTATGGTTCAGAAGTCAAACTGTATAAAAATCATTGTTTCTACTTTTTTGCTATTACAAATAATGCTGACATGAGTAACTGCAGGCATATACTGTTTTGTTTTTCTAGTGGTACATCTTCAGGGTAGATTCCTAGTAGTGGAATTATTGGGTCAAAAGGTGGTGTACTCTCTTTAATATCTAAGTAAATGTTTAACAGAGCCACTGTTGCTTTATTTTTAGTTGGTCATTGATGCGATTGGCAATGGTGCAGTTGGTGCTCAACAATTTGAAGACTTTCTATCCTTTTGCAGGCCATGATCTCGCAGGTAATAAATATCTTAACGTGAACTACTATTGCTATGCTTTTAATTTACCACTCTTATTTTTTTTTAATAGGGGAGAAAAAAAATTTACACGCATGCTGTTGTTGAAGATAAGTTTCTTTTAACCAAACCAAACCACTTGTAATGTGTCTTATACTGTTAGGTACTCTAGAATGACAGTGTCCGAGAAAACAAGGGAGCTGAACCTGATGTGATTCACTGTACTGAGACAGTATTTATAGCTCTGGCCGAGTGTCTGGGGATGAAGCAGTGGTAGATACATAGACTATTAAGCCAGTGTAAAAACTTAGCAATTATTAACTCCAAGGAGCAAAAGATTGTACAGAAAAGAGAGAAGCATGATTGTATACCAAGTGGTTCAGCTATGAACTGTATTTTACATATATGTAAATAAGGTAAATACTAAAATACCAATTTAGCCAGAAATTTTGATGTGGTTATGTTGGAATTATGAAGAGAGGAGAAGTTTATTCTCAAGTTCCATAGGTAATAAATTAGTAGATCTTTTCTAAAATTGAAAAACCAAGAACTCACAGAATAAGCATGCTTATATGGAGGTGAATAGCAGGAAGAGGTACAAGTTAAAAGTGGGGTCAGGACTCAGGAATGTGGAGGGATAGGATTGGAAAGTGCTGAGTTTTGTGGTATTACTTAGCTTTTAAAAGGTTCTTTTAACTTATTACTTTTCTAGACAAATCTTAAGTTTATATGTCATACAGAAAATGGGCTGATACAAAGATTTAAAGCAGTTTTCCACCCAGACATTTTTATAACTTCAGGTACATTTTTCATATGAAATTAAAGTCAAAAGCAGTAATTGATTTAGTAGTAATTTAAACCATAAGTTATAAAAGTAATCCCAAGTTCTAGTACTAGAGCTAGATGTAATTTCTACTTAGAGTACCCTTTTTTCTGCCATTCTAGGCCACCCAGTTATGTTCAAATGCTATGCATATTTATGACATTGTTTTTATAAACCTCTGGATTCTCATGCCTTCATCCTTTTCCATATCTCCTCTGCCAAAGTGTGTGTTAATCTTTAGTCATTCTTAAAATTAAATACAGCATTTTATTGCAAAAGATAAAAGGTGGGCCAATTTTATTTTCACTTTTTAGAGCTTCCAGTTAGTTCACCACTTTGTCATGCAGTTCTAAAAACTCTGCAATGTTGGGAGCAAGTTCTTCTCCGACGACTTGAAATCCACGGTGGGCCACCTCAAAACTATATCGCAAGTCACACCTCTGAAGAGAGTTTGTCTTCAGGTCCTGCAATTCTTCGCCACAAAGCTTTGCTGGAACCTACAAACACTCCTTTCAAGTAAATTTTCCTATGGGTACTCTTTTTAAGTAGGAGTATTACTAAATCAGAAAGTTATCAAGTATTGAGAACAAATATTTAAGGCCTTCGTTCAACTTGGGGATAGTGGTGGTTTAGTGGTAGAATTCTCACCTTCCAGGCAGGAGACTCAGGTTCAGTTCCTAACCAATGCACTTTATGTGCAGCTACCACCCATCCATAAGTGGAGGCTTGCATGTTGCTTAGATGCTGAACAGGTTTCAGCAGAGCTTCTAGACTAAGATGGACTAGGAAAAAAGGCCTGGCTAGCTATTTTTGAAAATCAACCAGTGGACCCTATGGATCACAACAGTCCAATTCTCAACTGATCAAGGAGATGGTGCACAACAGGGCAGCATTTCTTTCCACTGTGCATGAGTCATGGGGCCGACTAGATGTTTGATTTGCTGTTCAAGACTCTTATCTATGTCTTTGTGATGCATATTCAGTCCAGATTCAGCAAACTTTTTCTGCAGAGGGCCAGTAGTAAGTGTTCTAGGCTTTGCAGGCCATACAGTCTTGTCACAACTACTCAATTCTGCCATTGTGATGTAAATGCAACCATGGAGAAAACATTTTCAAAAATGTGAGATGTATTGGATTTGGCCTGTGGCCTGTAGTTTACTGACATCTTCTCTAGATTAGTGTTATTCAAAATAGCTGATCAACAAACTGTTTTACTGTCTGTGAGGAGATAAAGAGTTGGCACTAGAACCTAAATCAATGCAGTGTTTGCTTTATCAAGAAAGTCTTGCTACCCACCAGACTAAATTAAAAGCTAAAAAGTTTCCTGAGCACAAGCAAACATTTCAAGGGACAGTGTAGCAGGGGCAGAGGTGTGAGGGCCATAGTTTCAGGGAACATCTAAGTCAACTGGTATAATAAAGTTTATTAAGAAACTGTTTTGCATCCCACTTTAGTGAGTGGCGTCTGAGGTCTTAAAAGCTAGCGAGTGGTGATCTAAGATACATCAATTGGTCCCAACCTACCTGGAGTAAAGGAGAATGAACACCAAAGATACAAGGAAAATAGTAGCCAAAGAGACAAAAGGGGCCACATAAACCAGAAACTCATCAGCCTGAGACCACAGGAACTAGATGGTGCCCAGCTAACACCAGTGACCGCCCTGACAGGGAACACAGCAGAGTCCCTGACAAAGCAGAAGAAAAGTAGGGTACAGAACTCAAATTCTAGTAAAAAGACCAGACTTAATGGTCTGACTGAGACCAGAGGAACCCCAGAAAACATGGCTCCTGGATTCTGTTAACCAAGAACTAAAACCATTCCCGAAGCCAATTCTTTTGACAAGAGTACACTGGACTATAAGGCATAAAATGATACTCATGAAGAGTGTGCTTCTTTTTTTTTTTTTGAAGAGTTAGAAGTGATTTATTTTTGCTCAGAGACTTACAGAAAGGGCAAAAGAGAAATTTGTACTAGCACGAAAATGAAGAAATCAGTCCGTAGGAAAGAAAACAACAAATATTTAACTTGATGAAATTCTGTAGTCTTTGTAAGATGTTCATCCTCCCTTGTGATTTTCCTTCATCTTCGTTTGTGGTCAAGGGAAAGAGATTATCAAGTAAAGCATTCTTTGTTTTTGTTTTATTTTTTTAATTGTTGTGCTTTAAGTGAAAGTTTACAATTCAAGTTAGTCTTTCGTACAAAAATTGGTACATACATTGTTGTCTGACCCTTATTGCTCTCGGTGTACTATGACAGCACACTCCTCCTTTCTACCCCGGATTTCCTGTGTCCATTCAACTAGCTCTTGACCCTCTCTGTCTTCTCATCTCGCCTCTGGATAGAGCTGCTCATTTAGTCTCATGTATCTACTTGAGCCAAGAAGCACACTCTTCATGAGTATCATCTTATGTCCCATAGTCCCGCCCAATCTTTGTTGGAAGAGTTGGCCTCGGGAATGGTTTTAGTTTTGGGCTAACAGAGTCTGGGGGCCATGTCTTACAGGGTTCCTCCAGTCTCAGTCAAACCATTAAGTCTTTTCTTTTTATTAGAATTTGAGTTCTGCACCCCACTTTTCTCCTGCTTCGTTAGGGACTCTCTGTTGTTTTCCCTGTTAAGGCGGTCTTTGGTGTTAGCCGGGCACCATCTAGTTCTTCTGGTCTCGGGATGATGGAGTCTCTGGTTTATGTGGCCCTTTCTTCTCTTGGGCTACTACTTTTCCTTGTGTTTATGGTGTTCTTCATTCTCCTTTACTCCAGGTGGGTTGGGACCAATTGATGCATCTTAGATGGTCACTCGCTAGCTTTTAAGACCTCAGATGCCACTCACCAAAGTGGGATGCAGAACATTTTCTTAATAAACTTTGTTTGCCAGTTGACCTAGCTACTCCCTGAAACCATGGCCCCCAGACCCCCGCCCCTGCTACTCTGTCCCTCGAAGTGTTTGCTTGTGTTCAGGAAGCTTCTCAGCTTTTGGTTTAGTCCAGTTGTACTGACTTCCCCTGTAATGTCCTTCCCTTCACCTAAATAATTCTTGTCTGCTGTGTAGTTAGTGAATACCACTCCCCCTCCCTCCCCAACCTCGTAACCATCAAAGACTGTTTTGTTCTGTGTTAAACATTTCCTTGAGTTCTTATAATAGTGGTCTTATGCAATATTTATCCTTTTGCAACTAAATTCACTCAGCATAATGCCTTCCAGATTCCTCCATGTTATAAGATGTTTCACGGCTTCATCACTTTTCTTTATCATCGCGTAGCATTCTGTTGTTTGGGTATACCATAATTTGTTTATCCATTTGTCCGTTGATGGACACCTAGCTTTTTCCCATCTTTTTGCTATCATGAACAGTGTTGCAGTGAACATAGGTGTGCATATATCTATTCGTGTGACAGCTCTTATTTTACTAGGGTATATTCCAAGGAGCGGGATTGCTGGATAATATGGTACTTCTATTTCTAGCTTTTTAAGGAAGTGCCAAATCGCTTTCCAAAGTGGTTGTACCATTTTATATTCCCACCAACAGTGTATAAGTGTTCCAGTCTCTCCACAACCTCTTCAGCATTTATTATTTTGTGTTTTTTGGATTAATGCTAGCCTTGTTGGGGTGAGATGGTATCTCGTTGTAGTTTTGGTTTGCATTTCTCTAATGGCTAATGATGGTGAGCATTTCCTCATGTGTCTGTTAGCCGCCTGAATGGCTTCTTTGGTGAAGTGCCTGTTCATATCCTTTGCCCATTTTTTAATTGGGTTGTCTTTTTGTTGTTGAGGTTTTGCAGTATCTTGTAGATTTTAGAGATTAGACACTGATCAGATTTGTCATTCGTAGCCAAAAATTTCTTCCCAGTCTGTAGGTTGTATTTTGACTCTTTTGGTGATGTCTCTTGATGAGCGTAAGTATTTCATTTTTAGGGGCTCCCAGTTATCTAGTCCCTCTTTTGGTGTTTGTGCATTGGTACTTATGGTTTGTATTCTGTTTATGCCATGTATTAGGTCTCCTAGCATTGTCTATATTTTTTCTTCCATGGTCTTTATTGTTTTCGACTTTATATTTAGGTCTTTGATCCATTTTGAGTTAGTTTTTGTGCATGGTGTGAGATATGGGTCTTGTTTCAGTTTTTTGCAGATGGATATCCAGTTATGCCAGCACCGTTTGTTAAAGCGACAAAGGCTTTGGGCCTTTGTCAAGTATCAGCTGCTCATAGGTAGAAGAATTTATGTCTGGATTCTCAATTCTTTTCCATTGGCCTATGTATTTGTTGTACCAGTACCAGGCTGTTTTGAATACCGTGACAGTATAATAGGTTCTAAAATCAGGTAGTATGAGGCCTCCCGCTTTGTTCCTCTTCTTCAGTAATGCTTTACTTATTTGGGGCCTCTTCCCTTTCCATATGAAGTTAGTGATTAGTTTCTCCATCTCATTAAAAATGTCATTGGAATTTGGATCAGGATTGCATTGTATCTGTAGATCGCTTTGGGTAGAATTGACATTTTCACAATGTTGAGTCTTCTATCCATGATTCTCCACTTACGCAGGTCTCTTGGTTTCTTGCAGTAGTTTCTTGTAGTTTTCATTGTATAGGTCTTTTACGTCTCTGCTTAGATTTATTCCTAAGTATTTTACCTTCTTAGAGGCTATTGTAAATGGTACTGATTTGGTGATTTCCTCTTTGAAGTTTTTTTTTGGTGTAAAGGCATAGATTTGGTGATTTTGTCTTAGAGGTTCTCTTTGTTGGTGTAAAGGAATCCAACTGAGTTTTGTATGTTTATTTTGTATCCTAATACTTTGCTGAAATCTTCTATTAATTCCAGTAGTCTTCTTGTGGATTCTTTGTGGTTTTCTGTGTATAAGATCATATCATCTGCAAATAGAGATACTTTGATTTCTTCCCTACCAATTTGGATGCCCTTTATTTCTTTTTCTAGCCTAATTGCTCTGGGTAGGACCTCCAGCACAATGTTGAATAATAGTGGTGATAGAGGGCATCCTTGTCTGGTTCCTGTTCTCTAGGGGAATGCTTTCAAAGTCTCTCCATTTAGGATGATGTTGGCTGTTGGCTTTGTATAAATGCCCTTCGGTATACTGAGGAATTTCCTATTTTGTTGAGAGTCTTTATCATGAATGGGTTTTGGACTCTGTCAAATGCCTTTTCTGCATCGATTGATAAGATCATGTGGTTCTTATCTTTTGTTTTGTTAATGTGATGGATTACATTGATTGTTTTTCTAATGTTGAACCATCCCTGCATACCTGGTATAAATCCCACTTACTTGATCATGGTTAATCATTTTTTTGATATGTTGCTGAATTCTATTGGCTAGAATTTTGTTGAGGATTTTCGCGTCAATGTTCATGAGGGATATTGGTGTGTAATTTTCTTTTTTTGTGGTGTCTTTACCTGCTTTTGGTATCAGGGTTATGCTGGCTTCATAGAATGAGTTTGGGAGTGTTCCATCCTTTTCTATGCTCTGAAATACCTTTAGTAGTAGTGGTGTTAACTCTTCTCTGAAAGTTTGGTAGAATTCTCCAGCGAAACGGTCAGACCAGGGTGTTTTTTTGTTAAGAGTTTTTTAATTACCTTTTCAATCTCTTCTTTTGTTATAGGTTCATTAGTTGTTCTGCCTCTGTTTGTGTTAGTGTAGGTAGGTAGTGGGTTTCTAGAAATTTGCCCATTTCCTGTAGGTTTTCAAATTTGTTATAGTTTTTCATAGTATTCTGTTATGATTCTTTTAATTTCAGTTGGGTCTGTTGTGATAGCACCCATCTTATTTCTTATTTGGGTTATTTGTTTCGTCTTCTGTTTTTCTTTTGTCAGTCCGGCCGGTGGTTTATCAGTATTGTTGATCTTTTCAACGAACCGGCTTTTGGTCTTGTTAACTCTTTCAATTGTTTTTGTATTCTCTATTTCACTTAATTCTGCTCTAATTCTTCTGATTTCCTTTCTTCTGGTGCCTGAGGGCTTATTTTGCTGCTGTCTTTCTGCTTGCTTCAGTTGTAGGGTTAATGTTTTGATTTTGGCCCTTTCTTCTTTTTGGATATGTGCATTTATTGCTGTAAACTAACCTCTGAGCACTGCTTTGCTGTGTCCCAAAGGTTCTGGTAGGATGTACTTTCATTCTGATTTGATTCTATGAATTTCTTTATTCTATCCATAATTTCTTCTATAACCCATTATTTCTTGAGCAAGGTGTTAAATTTCCATGTATTTCATTTTTTTTCCTTACTTTTTCTGTTCTTGATTCTGCTTTTATGACTTTGGAGTCAGAAAAGATGCTTTGTAATATTCCGAAGCGTTGGAGTCTGTTAAAGCTTGCTTTATGGCCTAATATGGGGTCTATTCTGGATAATGTTCCATGTGTGTTGGAAAAGAAAGTATATTGGCTGCTGTTGGGTGGAGTGTTTGGTATATGTCCATGAGATCAAGTTTGTTGATTGTGGCATTTAGATCTTCTGTGTCTTTATTGAGCTTCTTTCTGGATGTTCTGTCCTTCACCAAAAGTGGTGTGTTGACGTCTCCTACTATTATTGTCGAGTTGTCTATCTCTCTTTTCAGTGCTGTTAGAGTTTGTTCTATGTATTTTGGAGCCCTGTCATTGGAGGAGTAAATATTATAGTTATGTCCTCCTGGTGTATTGACCCTTTAATCATTGTATAGTGTCCTTCCTTATCCTTGGTGGTGAATTTTATTTTAAAGTCTATTTTGTCAGAGATTAATATTGCCACTGCTGCTCTTTTTTGAGTATTGTTTGCTTGATATATTTTTTTCTATCCTTTGAGTTTTTGTTTGTGTCTTTAAGTCTAAAGTGTGTCTCTTGTAGGCAGCATATAGATGGATTGTGTTTTTTAATCCAGTCTGCCACTGTCTGTCTCTTTATTGGTGCATTTAGTCTGTTGACGTTCAGCATAATTATTGATAGGTATGAGTTTAATGGTGTCATTTTGATGTCTTTTTTTATGTGTTGTTGACATTTTCTTTGTTCAACTTAATTTTCTGTGCTGAGGCGTTTTTCTTCATGTATTTTCTTTTCATCGTTTTCATTGTTGTTGATTTTGTATTTGCTGAGTCTTTGTATTTTTTTATTTTTTATGTTGATGTGTAAGATTGTTAGTTTCCTTCGTGGTTACCTTAATATTGACCCCTATTTTTCTAATTTTAAACTAGTCTTTTATTCTTTATCTTGCCTTGACTTCCTCTCCATATGAAAAATCTATGTCTATGTTTTTTAATCCCTCTTTTTTGTTATAAGGTCATCGTTTACATATTGACATCTCCGTTTCCCTATTTTCAGTGTTTTAGCTTTGATTTATTTTTGTGACTTCCTTGTCTGGGTTGATATCTGGTTGTTCTGTCCTATGTTCTAGTCTTGGGTTGTTATTGATTTTCTAACTGGAGGACTCCCTTTAGTATTTGGTGTAATTTTGGTTTCATTTTTGCAGATTCCCTAAACTTCTGTTTATCTGGAAAAGCCCTAATTTCACCATCATATTTGAGACACAGTTTTGCGGGATATGTAATTCTTGGCTCACAGTTTTTTTCCTTCAAGGCTTTATGTATGTCATTCCATTGCCTTCTTGCCTGCATGGTTTCTGCTGAGTAGTCCTAGCTTATTCTTATTGACTCTCCTTTGTAGATGACTTTTCATTTATTCCTAGCCACTCTTAAAATTCTCCCTTTATCTTTGGTTTTGACAAGTTTGACAATAATATGTCTCGGTGACTATCTTTTGGAATCTACCTTATGTGGAGTTCAATGAGCATCTTGGATAGATATCTTCTCATCTTTCATGATATCAGGGAAGTTTTCTGTCAAGAAATCTCTCTGTATTTTATGCCCCACCCCCACCCCCACCCCCCCGTTCTGGTAATCCAGTCACTCGTAGGTTATTCCTCTTGCTAGAGTCCCACGTAATTCTTAAGGTTTCTTCATTTTTTTAAATCCTTTTATCTGATTTTTCCTCAAATTTGGTGTCAAGTGCTTTATCTTCAGTCTCACTGTTTCTGACTTCCATTGCCTCAGTTCTGCTCCTTTGACTTTCTACTAAGTTGTCTAATTCTGAAATTTTATTGTTAATCTTCTGGATTTCTGATGGCTGTCTTTTTATGGATTTTTGGAGCCTGTTAAATTTATCATCATGCTCTTCTCTAATCTTTTTAACTTCCTCTATTTTGTGTTCTGCATTTTGCTTAATTTCCTTCCTAATTTCTTGAAGATTTCTGTATATTAATCTTTTGTATTCTGCCTGTGGTAATTCCAAGAAATTTTCCTCCTCTGAAAAATTTCTAGATTCTGTGTTTTGGGAGCTTGCTGAAGTCATCATGGATTGCCTCTTTATGTGATTTGATATTTACTGTTGTCTCCGAGCCATCAATAAGTTGTTATATTTATTTATTTTATGTTTACTCTGTCCTAGGTTCTTGTTTTGTTTTGATATGCCCAAATAGGCTGCTGTGTGAGCTGATCACTGGCGCCCCTGAAGTTCCAGTGTCCTACCACCAGGTGGCCAGTCCTGCCACTAAGTATATGAGCCCAGGAGTCTTCCCACTCTTCCTGTATGGATTCAGCTCAGGTGTCCAGGTAGTTGGCCACCAAGTGTGTAGTGCAGGCTCTCACCTACAGTCCTAGACAGGCATGGGTGATTGGTGTTGGCACAGGCATCCGGCTGCAGCAGGGGGACACACGCTGAGTAAGGCAGGTGGCCGACGGCCGCCCTTGAGTGTCCGGGAGGAAAGCATGTCCCTGTTCCCTAGAGCACATAGATGGATGGGTTTTGCAGCCAGACTGTGAGCACCTGTTGCTGTTGGTTTTAAGGAGTAGGGGGCACCACTTACTCTTGGGCCCCTGTCACAGGTGGCTACTTGGTGTGGGTGGAGCCACCAGTCGTCAGGCCCCCAATATAAGCAGACGAGGAACCTCCGCAGTAGGCAGAGCAGTGTCAGATGTCACGAACCTGCCACCCCACAGCTGAGACAGTTGAAGTTAGACTTCAGGTATATATCCTGTTTTACTGTGGTAATGAGGGCAGACACTGTTAAGATGGGCCCACACAGGTCTGTGCAGGGGTGAAAAGTATTCAATGTCCGTGAAGCACCTTATGCCTGCACCTAGGCAAGGGAACTGTGGCTTACCTGAGTTCCTGGCTTAGGGGAGCTGGCAGATTATTTTTTCCCTGTTCATTGATTTGTTCCTTCTCCAAGGCCAGAAGAATGGCTCAGAGCTCATGACATGTCCTACTTCTGGCCCAAGCAATGCAGCAGTTGCTGAAGCTAGCCCAGGACCGGTGCAGAGCAGGGATGGGGGAGATAAACAGGAGAGAGGTTTTTCCCAAAGGGTGTGTTGTTTGATCCACGCAGTAGGCCAGACGCAAGTGTTTATCTTTTGCCAATTCAGCGCTCCTTTTCACTGATTCTGGATGTCCAAGTAGACTCTTAGCTGCTAGACCTTTCCCAGTGTGAAAAACGCTTCCCTAGCGCCACTGCTTGCCTCACCGTATAGATGAGTGATCCAGCCTGAAGGGTGCCGGCTCCCTCCGGATCAGGTCTGGCAACTCCTCACTACTTCCAAACCATTTCTCCCTCCCACGCCACTCAGTCTGATTCTTCAACTTTGCCTTTGATGTTCAGGCCTTGAAGGTTGTCGTATATAATTGATTCACTTGTTTTTTGGGGTCTTTGTTGTAAGAGGTACCACTGGATGTATCTGACTACTCCTCCATCTTTGCCTCACCTTAAGAGTGTGCTTCTTAATTTAAGTAGATACACGAAACTAAATGGGCAGCTCCTGTCCGGAGGTGAGATAAGAAGGCAGAAAGGGATAGGAGCTGATTGAATGGACACGGGAAATCCAGGGTGGGTAGGAGGAGTGTGCAGCCACGTTATAGGGATAGCAACTAGGGTCACGTAACAATGTGTGTATAAATTTTTGTATGAGAAACCAACTTGAGCTGTAAACTTTCACGTAAAGCACAAATTAAAAAAAAAAAGGTCTTGCTACAGAAAAGATCAACTGAAGTGACATAGTTGAGTTGCATTCTTGCATAAGCTCTTGTCTCATTGCTGCTCAGTAACAAAGAGTTTGTGGACTAGTAGGTGTCCATAGACCACACTTTGAGTATCTCTTCTCCTAGAGCTCTTCTAGGAAACATACCTGTTTATGTTAGGTCTCATGTCCCTAGGGCGGGGGTCAGAAAACTATGGCCTGAGAGCCAAACCCAGCACACCCTGTGTCTTTGTAAATAAAGTTTTATTGGATTACCAGCTGTACCCATTCACTTGCATATTATTTATGGCTACTTTCCACTAAGATGGCAGAGTTGAGTAGTTGTAACAGAGACCAAATGGTCCAGAAAGCCTAAAATATTTACCATCTGGCCCTTTAAGAAAAGGCTGATGATATGGTCTGATTCTAGTTAACTTAAAATAAACATTCATATGCTATCAAGGAAATATGATCAAGTTAATCAGAAATCTTTGAAGTGTGTAATTAAAGTTACTGTCTCTCTGTAGATCCAAACATCATCTGGCACTTTCTGTGAAGAGGCTTTGGCAGTACTTGGTAAAGCAGGAAGAAATTCAGGAGACCTTTATCAGAAATATATTCACAAAGAAACGATGTCTAAATGAGGTCTGTAAAGTTAAAACCTGCTTATGTTCTATTGATTATGCTTAAATTAATGAAATTTTGCAAACTCAGATTAATCTATAATTACACTACAACTGATTGATTATACCTTGATATTGCTGTCATAATGATTATTTTTCTTCATTTAGTTCAGTTCTACTGAAAAGTACCAGTTTATTAATATGGGGAGCTTGCACCTAAATGTAAATTAGCATATTGCCTCCTTCCTTGAGAAAGTTTTGTTATTAAAACTTTGTAAACAACAACAACAAAAACTGAACAATGTACTTAGTGATGTAGTTAATGTTTTATCTTCTTATAGACCAGTAACAAAGAGTTTGAGACTAGAAGCTGGCCTGTAGACCATATTTTAAGTAGCACTGAAATACTATGAAAAACAACTACTTTTTTTTTAAGTGGGAGGAAAAAAGGAAGATATTTCAGTTGGAGAAGTACAAAAATAGAATGGCTTCTCAATATTCAAGTTGGCAAAAAGCAAGATAGCACCTAACCTTTCTTAAAAAACAAGAGAATTACATATATCTCATTGTCTTTCAATTTAAGAACTAAATTTATGAGAGTCAACCACACACACCATTATTTAATCTGTGCCTGACTGTGTAAATATATTTAAGTTAGCCAATCCAGGAAACAAAATACAGTTGATTTCTGTTATTCACATTAGTTTAATTATGTCCCCTCAAATACAGAATTAGCAAATATCATAAGAGCCTTATTTGACCTCAGCTAGGAATTTATCACAACTCTGTACATACACGTCTTTAAATCTCGCAAAAGCACTGTGGTTATTCTTAGTAAATAGATGAATTTGTGAATATGGAATCCACAAATATTGAGGATCAACTAGTTTGGTGTCCTTGCTAACTTAAAAGGCTTTTGACCTTGTGTACCTTGGTATAATGATGAAATCTAGGCTAACAAATGAATATATATCTTTTTAACCTTATGTAAAATATGTAAAATATTTAGTATATGGGTTACCATTAAACAGCTCAAGAAAATGTTTGGATAAATATTTAACAATGAATGTGCTAGAATGTGTCTGACTAATTATGTTAGTCTAGTAGCATGTGTCCTGGTGAGATAATGTTTCTTATTTTACTTTAAATATATCTTTGCCTAAAATAATTTTGTACAATTTCGAGTTTTTTGATGTAGTATAAAAAGCATTCCTGCATTGTTCTATATAGCAAGCACTTTTACTTTGTTATATCCTTTGTGTCTCTGGTACACCTCATAATACAAATATGCAAATTTGGTAGAATTTCAAGTAGATCATTTTTAAATTACATACTTGATTAATATAGTCATAAAAATAAAAACTTATATATGCACACACACGCGCGCGCGCGCGTGTGTGTGTGTGTGTGTGTGTGTGTGTGCACAAAACGGTCGACAGTTCGAATCTTCCAGCCGCTCCTTGGAAACCCTATGGGACAGTTCTCCTCTGTCCTGTAGGGCTGCTATGAGTTAGAATCAACTCGACGGCAAAGGGTTCTCTCTCTCTCTCTCTCTCTCTCTCTACATATATATATATATATATAAAATAAACTGATATATTTAGTGTATTTGAGAAATGAAATAATTCTGAAAACAAAACAAAAAACTAGTGAACCACTAGATTGTCTAGTTGATTTAGGGAAGGCAAGGGAAGGAAAATAACAGAACCAAGCCAGAATACATAAAGATAACAGATAAATGAATACAACTGTACATTTTTAAATCTTCTGTTATTTTATCCCTAGTTTCCTAAGGAGTTTTATTACATCTTAAGATAATTTTTAAATTATAATTATTTTAATTAAACATGAATATAAGTTTTGTACTGAAAGCTTATAAGTATCAGTAAGTTACATAATTCTCTGAATTTTAGTTTCTTTGGCTTCAAAATGAGTATAAAACCCCTTAGTTTGCAATGTTTTGAGCAGTAGATACATTTTATTTAAAACCTGGCACAATTAGTGGTAGTTATTAGTAACTTACTGTTTATTTTTTTGTTTTGTTCTTGATGTTGATAATCTTAAAGATACTGATTTTTGGATAAATGGAATATGGAAATAAAAATTTGATGTAGTAAAACATAGGTTGGATGGAATTAAATAGAATCTTAACATTGTACAGTTGGTTAAAAAAAAAAAAAGTATTTAATCCTTACTGGAAAGTTGACTAGCCTTTTTTGGTGTTAGAAATTCCCATCTTATTTTTATAAAATTATGATTATGCTTAAATATCTGAGTCCAAGTCACTGTGATTTTTTTTTTTTTCCAGATGATTAGGAAATAGATATACGACATGCCCTGTATTTTGGATATGGAGCCCTAGTGGTACAGTGGTTAAGCACTCGGCTGCTAACCCAAAGGTTGGCAGTTCGAACCCACTCAGTGGCTCTGCAGGAGAAAGATCTGCTCCTGTAAAGATTACAGCCTAGAAAACGCTATAGGACAGTTCTCTGTCACATGGGGTAGCTATGAGTCCGAATCGACTCAAAGGCACTCAACAGCAACATATTTTGGATGGGAAATGATGGAGAGTATGTAGAGTACTCCTATTTCTTTTTTCCTTACGTCTTTGAAAATTGGGTTTTACAGTTTCTTCATCTGATTCTAAAATCCTGGTATATCTTCAGGTCTTTTCTTTTCCCGTATAATGTGGTTTACTGACACATGCATTCTTTAAATAGAAGATCCACCCTGTTTTTGGAAATTAAGTACAGATGACTGCAAGTATGCTATGTATGCGTCATTCCCAACATAAAATTTTGATAGCTGCTATCTTTGTCTCCAATTTCTTTTTCTGTTTGTTTTTCATTTCTTTGAGAAAAACTAAGGTCTTGAACAACTCTTTTCTTTAACAAGTGCTAATATCTATAGTGGTGGTTAAGGAGCTCTGAAAGATTAAACTTTCTCAACCCTAACCATGCACTCCACACATGCTTCTTTTAAGGTATATGAAATTTACAATATAAGTCAGTGCAGTGTTGTTCTCCAGTAAATTTGGTTTAAAATATTTTAAACAGTATCCCGAGTATTTTGCGTGTTACATCTCGCCTTTACTCTTTGCCATGTGGTTATTCTTTTTTGATGAAGTCATTAGAGGACAACAATGAAACCATCAAAAATTCTATGATGGAGGAGCCAAACATCAATAAGGTACAAAATAGCATTCAACTGATATTAGAAATTGCATTCTCTAAAGAGAAAAACGAAGTGTTTGCATTTTAGTTTTGATCTGGATTTTTTTCCAGTGAAATTAAATTATTATATTATTCTTTCAGTTTTTTTTTTTTTATTTTAACAACTTAAATATTAAAATTTAAAAGATTGTTTCTGCTTTGTTAAATAAGAAAATGCAATTTTAAAGGGAGTTGAATGTATCCTGTTTTGGCTATAGATTTTTCTGTGTAAATATAACTAAAGTTCTTCATAAATGTAATTACAGTGTTGAACAGTAGTATTGTTTCATTTCTGCAAGTATCATTTTTGAAGTTAGATTCTTTCCTATAATATGCCTTAAAACAGAGCAAATGTTATTATATAGCATGTATTTTATTGGTAGGAATAGCATATAGGGCGATGCCTTGGGCATAGTAAGTACACGTAGTTGAAGAATTTGAAAACTGAAGCACAAAGTATGAGAATTTTTAAATATATAAATCATAAAATAACTCCTAAATGCCCTATGATAGCATATTCAAATATGACTGTATTAGGTAAGAGATTTAACCAATGTTTTGCATATTAGGCGTGGTTCATTTATTTTAAGACAGTCTCAGTAGAGTGATTATAGAGGGAAAATTTTTTCCATTAAGGATACATAATTCCCACCTCTTATTCTTCCCCAAAAGGAATATTTTAGTAGAATGTGAGAAATAATTCTAAAACAATTAAAAAAGACTAATTTGATATCAAATTTATATTGTAACTAAACTTTTTTTTTATGGTCCGTACTTTGGAAATTTCTAATGGCTTTTGGAAGTTTTGAGAGAATATGGCTCGAACTTTTAATCCATTAACAAGCTTACTTGCCTGCATAATCATTACTTATTACAGTCAATTTGTTATGAGGAATGCTTATCCAAAGATTTTTCTTTTGATACTATTTATAAAATGTTAGTATACTGATTGTTGTATTTCTATAGTCATCTCCATGCTACATCAAAATGCAGTCATTAATTCTTTTTGGTTAACATCATAACCATTTTTGGCTAGAATTTTTCAAGCCCTCTGATGCTTTTTTTTTTTTTAAAGAACAGTTTTATTAGATGTGTTGTTGTTAGTTTCCATCGAGTTGACTCCAACTCATGGTGACCCCATGTATAACAGAATGAAATGTTGCATGGTCCTGTGCCATCTTCATGATTGCTGGTATGTTTGAGTCCCTTGTTGCAGCCATTGTATCAGTCCATCTCATTAAGGGTTTTCCTCACCTTCACTGGCCCTCCACTTTACCAACTATGATGTCCTTCTCCACCAATTGATCCCTCTTGATGACAATTTGAAGTCTCAGACAAGGTTTCCTTTGGCAGATTTTCAAAAGTAAATTTCCACACCTTTCTTTCTTGTCTGTCTTAGTCTGAAATCTCCTCTGAAACCTGTCCACCATGGGTGACTCTGTTGGTATTTGAAATATTGGTGGCATAGCTTCCAGCATCGTAGCAACATGCAAGGCACCACAGGACTACAAACTGACAGATGGGTGGTGGTTATTAGTATACTTAAAATAAATGCACATATTTAAAGTGTTTGGCTTGATAGCTGTTGACATACATACACACTCATGAAACCATCACTACAGTCAAGGTAATGAATATATCTGTCACTACTCCCTCAAAAAATTTCCTTGTTTCACTTTTAATCCCTTCGTTGTCTCTCCCTTCCTGTCTTCTTCCTTCCTAGGCAAATCACTATGGATTAGTTTGCATTTTCTGGAACTTTATATATATAAATTGATCATATAATATGTGCTTTTTTTTTTTTCTTTTGGCTTGTGTCCTTTCACTCAGCATAAGTACTTTGAGATTCATCCATGTTGTGTGTTTCAGTAGTTCATTCTATTCTGTTGATGAGGAGTATTCTGCTGTATACATATACTACAATTTGTTTGTCCATTCACCTGTTGATGAACATTTTCGTTGTTTCCATTTTGGGGCTATTTCTAAATCTGCTTTGAATATATGAAGTACAAGTAAGAATATATGTAAGAACATATGCTTTTATTTCTCTCGTGTAGATGTGTAAGAGTGGAATGGGTACATCACAGGGTACGCTGACGTTTTAAGAAACTGTTCAACTGTTTTCCATGGTGGTTGTACCATTTTATATTTTCACCGGCAATGTACGAAATCCCAGTTGCTCTACATCCTCACCAACACTTGGTGTGGTGAGCCCTCTTTTATTTTAGCCATTCTAATAGGTATGTAGTGATAGTTCATTGTGGTTTTTATTTGCATTGAGCATCCTATGGTGTGCCTGTTTGACATTTGTTTATCTTTTTGTTGAAGTGTCTGTTCAAATCTTGTGCCTATTTTGTATCAGGTTACTTGTTTTCTTACAGAGCTCTCTATATTCTCAATACAAGTCATTGTCAGATATTGTCAACATTTTCCTTCCCTATTAACAGTGTCTTTTGAAGTGCAGAAGTTCTTAACTTTGATGAGGTCCAGTGTATCAGTTTGTTTTGTTTATGGATTGTGCTTTTCATGTCATTGTCTAATCTTTGCTTAACCTAAGGTCACAAAGATTTTCACCTATGTTTTGTTGTGGATGTTTTATAGTATATGTTTTATATTTAGATTTATGATCCATTTTGACTTATATGGTCCAAAATAGGAACTGCCATTCTGGGTCTTGGTTTTTGTTTTGTTTTTTAATTTGTATCTGTGTATCAATTGATCCCTCCCATCTGTTCAGTTTGTTGTACTGTGGTGTCTTCCATGCTGCTGTGTTGCTGGAAGCTATGCCGCTGGTATTTCAAATACCAGCAGGGTCACCCATGGTAGATAGGTTTCAGCAGAGCTTCCAAACTAGGACAGACTAGAAAGAAAGGCCTGGGGATCTACTTTTGAAAATTAGCCAGTGAAAACCCTATGGATCACAACAGAATACTGTCCAATATAGTGGTGGAAGATGAGCCCCTGAGGTTGGAAGACTCAAAACACAGTGGCCACAATAATGGACTTGAGCATATCCAGTGATTGTGAAAATGGAGCCAGGAGCAGGCCACATTTCCTTCTGTTGTACATGGGGTTGTCATAAGTCGGAGCTGACTCAACAGCAACCACCACCACCAACAATCAATTGATCCTTTCATTCACTGAATTGTGTTTGTTCCTTTGTCAAAAATCACTTGTAATGTGTGTGTGGGTCTATTTCTAGACTCTGTATTTTGGTCCATTGATTTATTTGTCTATCTTTATCTAATATCACACTATCTTGATTATTATAGTTTTCTAGTAAATCTTGAAGTCAGATAGCTTAAGTGCTTCAAATTTGTCCTTTTTCTTCAAGGTGGTTTTAGCATTTCTAGATTTTTTTTACTTTTCCATGTGAATTTTTAGAATCAGCTTATCAGTTTCTACAAAGGGAAAAAAAAAAGGCCTCAGTATTAAGCCTTCCAATCCAGGGATACGGTGGCTCTCATTTATTTAGAAGTACGATATTTGTATGTCTCATTGTACAGGTGTTACACATCTTTTGTCATATTTTTCCCTAAGTATTCCATATTTTTGATGCTATTATAAATAGTATTTTCTAATTTTATTTTTAAATTGTCCACTTGCATATAGAATTAAAGTTGATTTTTGTATATTGGTCTTGTATCTTGAAACCTCCCTAAACTTGCTTATTACTTCCAGTAGCTTTTTTGTAGATGTCGTGTGTGTATATATATATATATATATATATATGATCATGTTGTCTGAAAATACAGAGAATTTTACTAATTCCTTTCCAATCTGGATGCTTTTATTTAGTTTTCTTGCCTCATTGCACTAGTCAGAACTTCCAATCCAATACTGAGTAGAAGTGGTGCAAGCAGACGTTGTTATCTTATTCTTGATCTTAGGAGAAAACAGCCTTTCACCATTAAATATCCAGCCCAATCAGATTTTACAAAGCATGACTTCAGCCCATAATATTTACTAGACGTTTAAGACCATATTCATCATGATTTTTTACTCTGATTTTGTGTTGTGTGGCATTTAACAAATTAAATTAGTTTATAGCACATGCCAAGTTCTGCATCTAATTTTAGCTGACCGTATCAGGTCCCCACTTCCTTTCTTTCCCAACTTAGATTCCATGATCTATCATTATGATCACTCCCTTACAAACACCCCTAATTCTTTTCCCCTGTTCTTCCTATGTTGTACTTGCCTTGAAAAATCCCAAACAGTGATGGAGAAAAAACACAAACCATGAGGGCTCACCTCACTTAGAATACAACCACAGTTCTCAAGTTAGCCTGCAATCGTAGTAATTATTCTAGAGTAAATTTGGTTTTTCATTCTTTTTTCCAGTTTCCTAACTTTTTCCCTCTCTCCTCAAACTTCCAATATTTCATTTCCACTCCCCATGGATAACCTTGTTTTGCTGTCAAAATAAACACAATTAAAAATTATAGAAGGTAAATTGATACTGTACATTAAACAACTTTCTCAACTCCTAATAATTACCTCTTCTTTTTATCTCAGTTTATTTTACTAAATGTTGATTTTATATAGTACTGTCTTCTAAGTTGAAAGATTTTGTGTACCTCTTATTTGAGGTAAGCAGAAGATCAAATATATTAACTTCATCTAAAGTATACTGAATTATGGTTTATTCAGCTACTAAAATGGTTATTGACTTGGGGAAATTACTATGTCTTTCAGGGTTTCAGGTTTCTCTTCCATAAATGGAAGGTTATTTTAACCAAGGATTGATAAACTACAGCCAGCCAGCCATATGTAGTCCATGGTCTGTTTTGTTTTTATAGCCCATGAGCTAAGAATGATTGTTTTTTAAAAAGGGGGGGGGGGGGGGGAAGCTACCCTGTAGTCCGCATACCCTAAAGTATTTACTATCTGGCATTTTAATATTTATAACATATTATTAAAGAATTATAATACTTAGAAACTTGGTAAATAAGTCATCCTTTAATGATTCCCAGTCTTAGAATAAAACCTAAACTCCTTATTAATGATAAGATTAATGTAATTAATTAAATGCTTAGAATATCTTTATCTTTAATTTAAAGTCAGTTCATTGTAGCTTGGGAAGATAACCAGTTAATAAAGTTGTGTGTTAGATCAACTGTATTTTTATGTGTGAAAAAGTAAGTTTGAAAAAATTTAAATTTCCTTGTAAATAAAGTTTTTTCAAGGATAATAAGCATATAAAATAGTACTTTTGGTATAGAAACATCTGAAATATTTCTTAAGATAATTTATACAAGTATTAAATAACAGACATATTTTCTGTACTGTAATCATATCTTTTTATATTTCTCTCTATTTAGATAGAAGCAGATTTGGGATATCCTGGAGGTAAAGCAAGAATTATTCATAAGGAATCTGATATCATTACTGCTTTTGCTGTTAATAAAGTAAGTACTTAGACACTTTTCGTTTCATAGTTGGAGAATCTCTGTTTTCTCTATTTAGTATCAGTATTTCTCTTTCAAAAAGCTGCTTCTCCTTAAATTTCAATCCAAATAATTGTTTAAAATTTTATAAAATAATTACATCATTTGATAATGTAATTCATTATTTTATAATTTTGGATATATAGCAGATAAAATAATGTTTTCTTACTATACAGGGAAGTATCAAGTATTTATATTTGCAGTAGCCTTTAGAATTTGTACAACACGTTATAGCAGCTAACCAAAAGAAAATGTTTTGCATTTTCTTAAATGAATATGTTGAAAGTGGTTCTTACATTTGATAAAGTTCAAGCTTATATGTGACTCATAGAAATTCTCCCTCTTTGAATTATAGCTCCAGTAAGTGCCCAGCTAGTGTATTTTCTTTGTACTCTTTAGCCTCTTAACTAACACTCTCCTTAGAGATGTCTATAAGCTCCTCATAGAAGAAGTGATCTTAGGCTCAGTGGTCCAAGGTTGAAACTTATCTTGGTCATTTTCACCTTCTTTCTTCCCTGATTGCCTTACTGTAAAGTTTCTGGTCACTTCTAGTGACTTTTAGTCAATCTGTTTCCTTTCCTTTGTATTAAGTTAGATATATATAAATCTATGTATATATATTTATAATTTTCATGTATTCTGATTCATGAAAATAATTTTAATATAGTATTGATTTTTTAATTCAAATTTTTATATAATGTGGTCTTTTACAAATTTCCGTGTCTTAGATGTGTATCCTACTGAATAACATGAGCTACTCAGTAATCCTTTGAACAGTTGATTCTCCGTCTTACTGTGCTATGTCTGTCTTTTCTACCATTTATCCTGGATAGTTTCTTTGTCATTCTGTCCTCATATCCTCCATGTCCTTCCTCTCAGAGACATCCCTGAGTAATGATTATTTCTGTTCAGGGCAGGCAAATCTAGAATCAGCCTTTTAGCCAGGCAGTTCTTGTGTAATAATACTTAGATGACGTGGTTCTTTTTCTAGAGGCTCTCAAATATACAGTTACTGTCTGTGCCCTACAATATCTAACACGCCCCCCCCCCCAATAAAATACGTTTTTTAATATTCTGTGCTGTGAAAGCAAACTAGGTTTTTTTTTTGTTTTTGGTTTTTTAATGTAAAAGGATTCACATATATGAAGTTTGCCATTCTCTGTGTAGGAATGTGCCTAATTAATTTTTATTTCTTCAGATTTGATAGCATTTTTTTACATTCCTTCTAGATTTATAGCTGAGAAATGGTACTGTCATAGTTACGTAATGCTGCTTTGACAGAAATACCACAAGTAGGTGGCTTCAAAGGACAGAAATTTATTTTCTCACAGTTCAGAAGTCTAGAAGTCTGTATTCACAGTATGGCTCTTGGGGGAGGTCCTTTTGTGTCTACTTCAGCTTCTAGCAGCTGCCAGCAATCCTTGGCATTCCTGGGTTTATAGATGCATCTGTCTCTGTCTTCCTTTTCCCCTGTGTGTGTGTCTCTGTGTCTGTTTTGCATTTTTTATAACTCGTAATTGATAGGTTTAGGATCCACTCTACTCTGATAATAACTTTATTAACATGATGAAAGAGAAAGTCTGTTTCCAGAAAGGATCACCTCCACAGGTTACAGGAGTTAGGATTTCAGTACACATTTTGGGGGAACACAATTCATTCCATAGCAGACACCTTGTGCTTTAATTCACACTGAAAAAAAAAAAAAATGCCAGTAAGGTTAAACTTCTTCCCATTTGTTTAATCGTGGATTATCTGTGTCAAGGACTCGAAAGGGTCTGAGATTTTACCCTACATTCAAACTAACAAGGTAGTGTGCACAGTTACAGCATGGATACTGTTAAAAGACACGATACTCCTGGATCAGAGAAAAAGTTTATTACTAACACCAAGCCAAAGTATCCGTATTTTTGTCCTGGTTCCCTGAGTTCATTTCCTACAGAGCCATAGAAAGAGGTTCAGATGATTCCTGGACATGCAATGGATTGCATTAAAGAGGAGGAACACTGAATTTAGGGAACCCAAATCTTTTTTAATGGGCAGTAAGCATGCCTTTGCTTCAGAGGAAGAAACTATCTCTGTCATCCAAGGCTGTAAGCTAGCTTGCTCTTGGATCTGGAGGGAAAAGACTACTGCATACAAACATCCTTGAAATAATACTCCAGAACAAAGGGCCATCAATGACTAACCAGATGTGCAGAAAGAGAGAGAACCATTGTGAATTATCTCCCAGTAGTCTTTATATGATTTGTTTCCATTTATATCAGAGATCTTAGTTTTTTCTTATTAGTTTGTTTTAACATTTTGTATAATGGAAATATTAATCCTATCTTTTCTTTGCTGTCAATATCTTCCCCAAGTGTTCTGTTTTAGAGATGTGCCTTTTTAATACACAGACATTAATGTTTTAATATTATTTAAGCTGACTCTTCATTTATGATTTCTTCTGGTATATCTCACCCATTCTTTTTCAACCCCTTTCTGCAAGGAGGATATAAATCAGTCTTCACACAGTAGCTGTTGTGTGGAAATATCAGAATCCCACTATTCTGTTCCGAACTATGGGGATATAACAAATCCCCACTTCCACTTCTCTGTTCAGTTCTGACACCAGCCACCCACATGACACCTCTTTCTCTGACCGTACCCACCTGGAGCTAGGTCAAATCTGACAAGTTAAAAGTACACCATCCTTCAGACTGCCAAATAGGCAAACGCCAGCTGCAAACTCATAAGTGCACACAACACCCTTATTTCTGATTTGCTGACCACAAATTCAGGGTTTACCCACTGCCCCTTCAGGCTGCAAGCTTGGGGGCCTCCCCTGGGTTCCCTCACTTTCACTTGCTGGTTCCTACTTCTGTGGGTTCTGTAATTCACTGGAATGATTCACAAAATGCACAAAAAGTACTATACTTACAAGTACAGATTTATAATAGCAAAAGGATATAAATCTGGATTAGCATAAAGAAGAAATGCATGGAGCAAGGTCCAGGAGGGTTCCCAACACAGAACTTCTGTGTCCCAAAAAGGACATGCTACCCTCCTACGTATATTGATGTGTTTCACTAACCAGGAAGCTCTTGGAACTCCCGTTTCCATAGCCTTTGTTGGTTTCATGGGAGCCTCAGTGAGTATGAAAAATTGATTAATCATGCCCCCCTCCCATCCTGAGGTTAGCTAACCAGATGGTCTTTGTGGTGTGGCCAGCCCCCTACTTATTTGTACAAATCCTGAAGTTTTGTCTGGAGATTTTAGATAATAAAGGCACCTTAGTCACTGAGAAAATTCCATGGTTTACTTCTCAGGAACCAAGGACAAAGTCCAAATTAAATTCTTTAAATCACACTTCCCACTTCTGTTTTTCTTGCCTATGACTAAAGGAGGCTTAGGAGAAAATGATATTATTTTATTTGAATAATTAACCAGTATTTATTTAGTTTGGAGTTCCTTATCTCCTTCACCTTTTCCAGGGCTCCTGTCTTCTTCAGCATCTCCCTCCACATTTCTGGATTGTGCAACCTAGGGGAAACCATAGCATAGTAGCAGACTAGAGAGACCATGTTGGGAGAGGAAATAAAGTGGTACATGTATTGCCATTTATAGTTAGCTTTCTGTTAGATGCTCCTAACTTCTTAGAACATAAACATATCTCTAACCTCAAGCTATGAATTTTATGCTAAAAATTTAATTGTTAAAATTAATTTAAAATATCTATTTGTAAGAATATAGTGTATGCCTTAAAGTTATTTCCAGATGCTATTTTCTAATCTCCATGTTCAGAAGTGGCCTATATACATGTTGTGCTTTTTTATTTTAAAATGATCATATGATTTATATTTCAGGCAAATAGAAACTGCATAGCAATTGCTTCCAGCCATGACATTCAAGAACTAGATGTTTCTGGAATTCTAGCTACGCAGATCTATACTTGGGTGGATGATGATATAGAAATGGAAACCAAAGGGTACCCTTATACTTTTTTTTTATTCAGTAACTTTGCATTACAAATCACTATATCCACTGAACTGTAACTTTCAAAAGATTCTTTAAAAGAATACTATTCAATTGTAAGCAGAGTTGAGGCTGATATGTGCTAAAGAGTTAAAGAAGGGAAGGAGAAGCTTCAAAGGAGGAAATTGAGGCTTAGAAAGGGAGTAAGTGAAGGAATCTGAAATCGTTTGAGTATGAAGTTATTGTCTGTGAGTTAGAAGTAAGAACTGAAGAAAAAATTTAAAAGGAAATATAAAGTTAAATGTTAGAGCTTTCAGGTGTAAAAGAAGAAATAAAGAACTGATAAATTGTTTTCATCCTGGTTGACATTCCATTGTAGCTCAGAAGATTTCTTGGTCATACATGCTCGTGATGATTTAACAGCTGTTCAAGGTACAACACCATATACACATAGCAATCCTGGCACTCCAATCAACATGCCATGGCTTGGTAGTACACAGACTGGCAGAGGAGCATCTGTGGTATGTAAAGTTAAAAATATTAAGTTTGTGTATAAATGTCCTATTTTTCTTTCTAGCTCAATGGTTAAAGGATTATTTAAAACTTTTTTTCTTGTAAATTTTGTTTATTTTGTTGTTGAGAATATGCACAGCAAAATATACATCAACAGTTTTCTACATGTACAATTAGTGACATTGATCTCATTCTTCAAGTTGTGCAACCATTTTCACCCTCCTTTTCTGAGTTGTTCCTCCCTTGTTACCTAAACTATCTTCTGAGGTTCCTGTCGAATCTTTCTAAGGTTTCTGTCTAATCTTTCAAGTTGCTGTTGTCATTTTGATCCCATATGGATAATTCTTTAAAAGATCATAATGCTCAAGGCAGGCCTTTGTTACTAGTTAAGTTAAACTATTGTTATAAGATGACTTCAGTGTGTATATTTGGTTTAAAGTTTAATGATTATCTCAGGGCATTAGTTTCAGGGGTTCATCCACCATCCATGGCTCCAGAAAGTCTAGAGTCCATGAGAATTTGAAATTCTATTCTGCATTTTCCGCTTTCAATCAGGATTCTTCTGTGGAATCTTTGATCAGAATGTTCAGTAACGGGAGCGGGGTATCATCCAGTTCTTCTGGTGTCATGGCAAAGGAGGCAGTTGTAAAACTTTTTTTTTTTTTAAGTCTTGAATTTTTAGTAAGTCTTCCATGCTGGAAAGTGTACATTTTGATTATAGAGAATAATATGCTTTCGTTTAAAAAAGAAGATTAAGCAAAGTGTGCTATACAGATGAACGGAAACAATTTTTCTATAGTGATGTATCATATACTCGAGTCCTGATTACCTAAAATGTAATCTGTATTTATACCTCTAAGAGGTTCCTTTATTGGTATTTAGGGTGTAGGAATTGATACACAGAACCAAAGAAACCTAGCATTATTAAATTTTTTCAGTGGTTTCCTAGCTGGTGAGTTTTTTTCCCCTCAATTTCACAAGTCTAGTAATGACATCCACAAGTGAGGGATGCTTTCCTTGTCTTTCCCCACCCCCAAAAAATTATTTTACTGATTAGTAAGGATAAGTGCTCAATCATCTTTAATAATGCCTTAGATTATTTTATACTTAATGCAGTTCTTTATAACTGATATAACCTTATAATTCTTTGAGATATATGTTATAGCCATTATTTACTACTTACCATTCTTCAGATGAAACATGAGAGTCAGAAAGATCAAGTGACTTGGTCAGTGTCAGATTTGTGGTGTAGTTTGTGTTAAATTCCTCCAATCCCTTAGTTCAGTGATTTTAGGTACAAGTGTTTTAGTATTAAAGAATTTGAAAAGTAATCTAGTGGTTATTCAAATGAAATGGGTTTGGTCATAGTTATTTTTTTTTTTCCACTTGACATGCTAAAATTTATTTGTAGAGCCAACTGCTAGTATGATCTTTTAAAGGGAAGTATTATATCCTTTGAATATTCAAGGAAAATATTCAAAGGTTATTATAATAAGCACTTTTTTTTTCCATTTCCTACTTTAGAGAATACAATACAGTTCTTCCTATAATAACTTTCTTGCTGGTTTCTCTGCTTCCATGTTGCCCCTTTTGTTCTCTACACAGCAGCGAGAGTGCTCTTTTCTAAAGCATTATTCAGATTGCCACTCCCCTGCCTAAAACTTTCAGATTCCAAATACAACTATAAAAAAACAACTGGTGGCATAGTGGTTAAGAGTTCGGCTGCTAACCAAATGATCAGCAGTTTGAATCTACCAGCTGCTTCTTGGAAACCCTGTGGGGCAGTTCTACTCTGCCCTATAGGGTTGCTGTGAGTTGGAATTGACTCAACGGCAACAGGTTTAACATGGCCTCTAAGGCCCTACGTGACCTAACCCCGGCCTACCTCTGCAGCCTCATCTTCCTTCATTCTACACCTTACTGTCTTTGCTTTAGTTAAACTGACCTTTCTGTTAAACACATTGAGCTCATTGCCATGTTTTCTCATTTGCTGGCTTTCTGCTTAAAATGTTCTTTCTCTTCATTTTACCATTCAAATCTCAACTCAAATTTCCAGAAACTTCTCTGGCTTCTCTAGTGAAAGCACTGCCCCTCCCTGGTCCCTCCCACTCACCCTATATCATATTATTCTATTTTAACATCTTTATACTGTTTAGCAGCTTTTGAGGTTATCTGTTCATGATTTAGTTGTATTTTCTGTACTTACTAGAATGTAAGCTCTTTGAGAGCTTGGAGTCTGCCTGCCTTTGTATACTGATGATCCCTAACTAGAATGGTGTTTGACATATAGTAGGTGCTCAAAAAATAGTTGTTTATATTCCAATGCATTATAATACAAAAATCTAACTTTGTCATTTCTTTTGGGACTGATTTGTCTTCCTTTCTAAATCCTAGAAGGACATCTTTTTAGTTGAGGTTATTTTGATTTTTGAACATGATAAGTATTCAGATGGTCCCACTCCACTCTCCAGAAATAGACACCAATATAGTAAAGTTGTTCTTTTTTTATGTGGATCTTATAAAATAGTTAATGATTTATTTGCTTTATAACATTCTACGTATGCTTTCAGGAATTTTTACTAACCTATGTTTGTATATTTTTTACTCTTGGTTTTCCTTTAATAACTTCAGTCAGAAAAATGGAGAAAATAAAAAAAGCAATGGTAACTCTTAGGCATTTCTTTAAGAGAAACATGAGATTTAAACATGAAGTTTACTGAAGTAATACTCAGCAGGTTTTATTTTTTGGGGAGTAGGAACGGATGGGTAAAATATTTTCTTAATGCTATTATTTTATTGAATTATGAATACTAACAACAAAAAGAATGCTTTCTGTTACCAATTTCTGCTATTTTGGAGTATAACTGCATCCATATGTATCTTTCCAGTTTTTACATTGTTCACCAGCTCTGCTGGCCTAGTCCCATCCCTCCCTACCAGCTCTACCTTCCCTGTAAGTTTAGGTGATTTGAACAATTTAAAATCCAAAAGAACAACAGAAAAATCTACAAACTTGTAATAACATGTAACTATAGTTACAGTGCTGCATGTATAGGAAGTATTCAAAAAATTAAAATTTCCCCTTTCATTTTATGTGTTTATTTTACTCTTATTTGAAAGGCTACTTAAATCATTCAAAACATGATTTAGAAATGGTAAATAAGCAGTTCCAAACTTTATCAGTTAAAAAATTTATACAATTTTCTGTTTACCTCTTCTTTTTTCACATGCTTCTGCCTGTCTTTTTAACCTTATACTATTCAGGATTATTCCAATAAATTTAATGGGATCAGAAAAGAATTGGCAAGAGAGGAGGTAAGACTAAATTCTTGAGGGGAATTTGTTCTTAGATATTAGTCAGTGATGCAGAAAATGTATGTATACTTAAATGTAAGAGCTCCTCTATTAAATTTAATTTCTGTTACCATTTTCAGTATTTTTAGCTCTCATAATATAGATGAGATCACAAAAAAATAGTCATTTGAATTTTCCTTCTCAGTTTAAATATTTAATCCTACCTTTTGTAGTAACTATAAAAGAACAATTTTTCTTTGTTAACAGATGATTAAAAAAGCCATTAATAATGTCAGAAGAATGACTTCTCATCCAACTCTTCCTTATTGTAAGTTGATAATAATGAGCAGTTATTCTTTTTATTCTTATGTCTGTCTTTTTTTATCTTTTTTTTTTTTTTTTGGTAAAGAGTATATGGGAAGGTTTATTTTACTATTTTCATATTTATTTTACTACTTTTTGTAGAAAATGTTATCAAAATCTTCATCAGAACTGGATAAAAATAGAAAAAAAATTTATTGAATTAATGGAAAAGGTTAACTTAATGTAGTATTTTATAGAATTTTAACTGCGTATTTCTAAGCTACCACATTTTATTTTTAAACATTATGGAATCCTTAGACAATGCTGAATTGTAATGGATAATTATTGTTTAATAAGTGACTGGAATCTTTTATTACATAGACCATAACTATATATTTGGTCATTTATTGCCTCAGTATAATCAGTTTACAAGTTCCTGGATGATGCAAATGGTTAGCGCTCAGCCATTAACCAAAATGTTTGTGATTTGAATCTACCCAGAGGCACAGGAAGAAAGGCCTGGCGATCTACTTCCAAAAGATCATAGCCATTGAAAACCCTGTGGAGTGTAGTTCTACTCTGAAACACATGGGGTCTCCATGAGTGAGAATTGACTTGATGGCACTTTGTTTGGTTTGATATAATCAAGTTATATTTTATTAATGTTTTGTCAGTTTGTCTTTTGTCAGACTTATTAATAATAAGCATACGAAATGGTTATTAGTAAGCCCCTATATTTTAAGGTGGGATATATTTATTTTCAGTTAATCTTTCTAGAAATCTCAAAAGTTTGTCCTCATTTAGCGATGAACTTAATTAATGGGAAGTATTGAAACAGTAAGAAAGAATAGAGACAAAACTTTAAAATTAACTGGTGAATTGGAATCAGTTGCCATGTGAATATTCTGTGTTTATGTTTTGTTTTTTATATGATTTTTAAGTTATACCCTTTATCAAGTTGTCCTACAACACAGTAATAAACATAGTACATATTAATAACCTATAGTTTCCCACCTTTTCTCAAGGGAAATATCTGATAAAATTTAAATAGACAAAATTAATGTTCTTTTATACTTAATTATCATAAGTGCTATGAGCATCTGTTACCAAAGTTCAATATCAATGTCCAAAAAAGTGTTCAGTATAACTATATATTCAAAATGAAGAGAGTAATTTCTGCTCTTATGCTAGAGGTAAAGGACTAGTTTGTTTTCACTACATTGCATTTATTCAACACTAGAAATGCATATTTTCATCCACATGTAAGTCTAATGTGAAGTGAGAACTAAAAAACCGTTATGAACTCCATAGAGTCAGGAGTTAAAACATGTTTTAAACACAAAGCTTCAATAATGACCGTTTTAGATAGTATTCCCTACAGAAAGAAATATTTGGCATTGCTTAAATCTATCTTTATGCCATAGGGATTGGAAGTTTCCTGGCATATTGAAGGGACCTCATTTTTTTCTCAGCCCCTTAGTACATATCCTGACAGTTGTATAGTTTGCAGTGAATATCCTCTTTAAATAAAGAGAGCTCCCACTTCAAAGGTAACTAATGAAGTTATTTTCAAAGGTGTTAGGTAACATCAAATCACTTCTGTTTTGGGGTAAGTACTGTTTAGAGAACACTATAACTGGCAAATAAGAGACTTGAAAAGTTAATAAATCACTAGATTTTTTTCAGAATATCTCTTTATTTCATGAACAAGTCTGAAAGGTGGTAATTTCGTTCAACAATAAATGCTTTTTATGCAGTAGAAGTGTTAAGAGACAGAATTTTTTAAAAATCTTACTTTGAAGTACAGATACCTCAGAATAGCTCCTTTCTTCCCTTGGAGTAGATCTTTGGAAATTCTTAGTCATTAGAAGCTACTTTTTGACTTCTGCTCCAAAGAAATTTTTAGAAGTTAAGCTAATGTGTGTATTCTTTCCTGGGATCATTTATTTTCTCTTTCAAAATGGTTAATATCTTTTCCCTTTTCAGTAAATACTTATTGAAATTATTTGGTAAGTTCTATACATGTCTGAGTAAAAATGATGAAAGGGACCGCAGTCTTTGACCTCAGGGAATTCACAATTGAATAGGAAAGAAAAATAAGTACCGTAATAGTTTATTTTGTATGTGAAGTGCATAGGGCTGGAAGTTAAAGGAAGATTTAGGTTCTGGACTGAAATACCTATCTCTTACAGGTAGATCACTCATTCTCTGTGAATATTAGTTTTATAATCTGTTGCTGGAGAGGGTTGGATTAAATTAGAAATGAAAGTCTTAAAAATAAAGTACTGTTTTTTTTTTTTTTAATTATGAACATACCAAGGTTTTTAAGATTGCAGTTAACCTTTTCTTTATCTGTGTGATGAAACACTCTTCAGTTGTCAGTGAGGAGTATTTGCTCAGATAAGCTCATTATGTTATTGTTGTTGGTAGTTGTCAGAGAGTCAACCCCAACTCATGGCGACTTTATGTATAACAGAATGAAACGTTGCCTGATCCTGTGCTATCTTCATGATCATTGGTATGCTTGAGTCTATTGTTGCATTTATTGTATCAGTCCATCTTATTGAGGGTTTTCCTCCTTTTAACTGACCCTGTACTTTACCAAACATGATATAGCCTTTTCTAGCAGGAATCTTTATTTTGTTTTTTTAAGGGAGTAGGATAGAGTAGAACTGCCCTGTAGGATTTCCAAGGCTGTAATCTTAAAGGAAGCGCAGATCGCCACATCTTCTCCTGCAAAAGCTGGCGGGTTCGAACCGCCAACTTGTTAGTTAGCAGCCAAGTGCTTTAACCACTGTGCCACCAGAGTTCCTATTTCATTTTGTATGTCAACTACAGTAAAACTTGCAAAAGCCATAAGGTGGAAACCTTTCAAAGAAGGAAAACTCAAATATTTTCCACTAATAGACAGCAGTAGAAAAGTGGTAAGACTATATACCTTGTCAAAGGCAGAAAATTTGCCAGACCGGGTAAAACAAGGCAGTCCCATCAAGGTCTGACTCTCACAGGTTTTACTTAATTAATAATTAGGAAATTTACTTCAAATAAATAAAATCATAAGTAATATTAGAAAAAATTAAGTGGTTTTGTAAATACAGCTAGCCCAATTTTTTTTTTTTATTAAGCTAATGAAGTCTATTGAGGGGACAAGGGAAGTTAACAACCCCAGTATCAGAAAATTCTATTTGCCTCCTACTTCAGCCAAATGATAAAACATTTCAAAATAATTTAAGTCCATTTATTTTACATACTTGGTAAGAAATGAGGAGAACTTGACTAATATGTGACAGCAATTTGCTAGATGCTTTATATATATTAACATAATATTTCTTATATCCTTTATCACATTAATACTGATAACTGTACATGGATGGTTTATATTAAGCATATTTCTAAATGCTTTGTGTAAATTATCTCATTTAAGTCTCCTAAATATCCAATGACTTATGTCTCATTATTCCCATTTTATGAGTAAGGAAATAAGTTCAAAGAGGCTAAGTTTCCTAGTATCACACAATTAATAAATGGTAAAGTAAAAAATTAGTAGTTAGTTAGCTTGTTCATATTCTTCAATGAAACCTGTGTATTTGAGATAGCAAGTCAATTAGGATAACTTTTAGAAATGATGCATGGCATTTGATTTTTTTTTTTTAGTGAAAAATATATAAATTTAAGTATTAATAGCCTGACTGATAAAGATCGGCTCTTCAGCAATCCCAAGAATTTAAGTATTTATCATAAAAATTGTTCATTAAAAGCTGTAAGATACCATTGAGATAATTTTAAAGAGTAATACAATGTCTCATTTAAATACTTCTGTGGTTTTAAGGATATGTTCTCAGTCAAATGAAAGTACATATAACTATTTGTTTTTATGATGAAGAATAATCAAGTGAAATTTCATATAAAGATAAATTGATAGAATGGACCATGAATCATTTTTTGAGTGTTTCTTCCATAGAGATTTTCACATTGGATTAAAAAAATTTTCTCAAAACTTCTTGAAATGACTTTGTAATTTTTTTCCCTCTTATAATGCAGATCTGACAGGAGCTCAAGATGGAAGTGTCAGAATGTTTGAATGGGGCCATTCTCAGCAAATAACCTGTTTTCGGCCTGGTGGCAATTCAAGAGTTACAAGAATGAGATTTAACTATCAGGGAAATAAGGTAATATATAGAAATGTAAATGGGAAAATGGTTTGATTGTATTGGAAGTTATATTTATGTATTAGTAGTTTGGGTTTCTAAAGAAAACAGCTCATTGTGCTAGTAGTAAAATATTAATCTATCTGAATTCTTTTTTTTTTTTTTTTTTTATTACTTTCGAGGAACCTTTAAATCAATTTACTTCTTCTTGGAAATCATTTCACTTAAATGACTATTAAGGACTAAATGATTTTAAGAGATACATTTTTTATTAGTAAGCACTTCACTTTCTTTATCCTCTGGAACCTTGCCATTCAAAGTATGGTCTAGCACTAAGCAGCAAGCATCATCTGGGAGCTTGTTAGAAATGTAGAGTATTGTCCCCAACCCAGATCTATATGGTCACCGTCTGCAATATAACCAGATACATGGGTGATTTGTATGTACCTTAAAGTTTAGAGAAGCATTGCTCTAGAGCAGGGCATCAGAAAACTATGGCTTGACCACCTTTTTAATAAAGTTTTATTGGAACACTGCCCTGCCTGTTTATTTATATGTTTTCTGTGACTTCTTTCCCACTGTAACAGCAGAGTTCAGGAGGACAGAGACCATATGCCTAGTGTGCCAAAATATTTACTGTTTACTCTTTAAGAGAAAGTTCCCAAGCAGTTCTCTAGAATATCCCTTACTATTTACCTTGTTATAATGTACCATTTCCTGAAACTGCCTCTCTCTGCCTCTGCTATCTCACTAGCAGTTAAAGGGCAAATCAACCTGCTGTTTGGTGGCACAGTGGTTAAGAACTCCCCTGCTAGCCAAAAGCAGCAGTTCGAATCCACCAGCCACTCCTTTGAAACCCCATAGGGCAATTCTACTTTGTCGTATAGGCACCCTAATCTGCCAGTAAACCTCAACCAGAAGGCACTCAGCTCTCTTGCCCCGTGAGTCGGTTTCCACACCATCTCACACCAGTCTTCTGGTTCTGCTGCTGCTGTTTCTCTGCGGCTGCTTCTTGCCGTCTCCACCATCTCTGGTGTTAATAGCTCTCCTGACCTCCCCCTGAACCATCAGCAGAATTGTCTTCTATGTCCATAATTCTACCAACAGTCTCTTCAAGGCAATCTAGGCTTTTACTGTTAGGCACTTTGAAACTCTTCCAGCCTCTACCCGTTCACAGTTTCAGAACACTTTCAACATTTAGGTATCTGTTGGAGCAGCAGCCCACCCCTGGTACTAAATTCTATCTTAGGTGTCTAGTGCCACAAATAGATGCCTTTAACAAACAGAAATTTATTCTCTCACACTCTAGGATGCTAGAAGTCCGTATCAGGGTGCCAGCTCCCAGGAAAAGTTTCTCTCTCTGTCAGTTCTAGAGAAAGGTTCTTGTCATCAATCTGCCTGTGGTCTGGGAGCTTCTCAGTACAGGGACCCCAGGTCCAAAGGACATGCTCTGCTCCTGGCTCTTCTTGTTTGGTGGTAATGAGATCTCCTCTCTGCTTTCTTCTCTCTTTTGTATCTCAAAAAAGATTGACTCAAGATACAACCTAATCCTGTAGATTGTGTCCTGCCTCAGTAATATAACTACTCTACTCCTGCCTCATTAACATCATAGAGGTTAGGATTTACAATGCATAGGATAATAACGTCAAATCACAAAATGGAGGACAGCAACACAATACTGGGTATCATGGCCGTACTTCACTAAAAACCACTCACACAGTCTTTGGCTGATGGTACATCTTGCCTTTCCTTTTTCTTCGGTCTCACAACCTTTCACTCTCCTCACATACAACCTGTCTTATGATTTGCTGCAACCTTTTTGTCTTCTATGTTTATCATATGGCTCTATTTCCATTTTACAAAAGTCAGTGATACTCTTTTCGTGTAGTTACAGAGCAAAATTTTGAGAGCATGTAATTAATACCAAATAGCAATATTCTTAGCTCCTTAATGGGAAATTGAGGGGATTTTGTGCAGGGGCCTTTAGAATTTTATAATACTTTCAGTTGTATTCCCTATCAGTATCCTTAATCTTTTTATGCTTTTCCATTTTGGTTATCAATATTATATTGTTTCTAATTAGTCTCAATACTTCAATTCTTACCTAATTTGCCCTTAATGTTGCCAACAAAGTTACATAACAAACAACATAATTATATAACTACAGTATGAGTGAGGTCATATTACTGTTCTTTTCAAGAACTCCTCAAGGCTCCTTATTGTATCTAGAACTAAACCCAAATTCTTAAAAATGTCATTCATCACCTTCTGTAATCTGTCTTATATCCCTTTGTGTAAAACACCTAGATCTACTCAAAAAAAAAAGATAAATCATAAAAAGGAATAAACCCTGAAAAAATTACCTGTAACAAATGCAGTAAACAATGAGTTAATATTCCTAATGGAAGCCCTTCCAATCAATTTTTTTAAAAGACAACTTACTTAATAGAGAAGTAGACAAAGGATATGAACGTTCAATAACAAAAGACTGAATGGTCAGTAACCCTCACTAATAATTGAAAACATTCAAATTTAAAGGAGCTTTTTTTTCTGTATAAAATTGACAAATATTTAAAATTTTAGTAGTATCTAGTGTTGACTAAAATGTAAGAAAAGTGAGTTTTTAAATTGATACCACCATTTCAGATCGTATTTTTGTTCACCTTTCAGTTTTAAATGGTATCCTTTGGCAAAGCTTTGTCATGTGTAGATACCTTTCCTACAGAAATATTCAGAGGTTGTTGTTAGGTGCTGTCAAGTCTGTTCCAACTCCTAGTGACCCTGTGTACATCAGAACGAAACACTACCTCGTCCTGTGCCATCCTCACAATCATTGCTATGCTTAAGCCCATTGTTTTAGCCACTGTGTCAGTCCATCTTGTTGAGAGTCTTCCTCTTTTTTGCTGACCCTCTACTTCACCAAGCATGATGTCCTTCTCCAGGGACTGATCCCTCCTGATAACACATCCAAAGTATGTGAGTCGTAGTCTTGCCATCCTTGCTTCTAAGGAACATTCTGGCTGTACTTCTTCCAAGACAGATTTGTTTGTCCTTTTCACAGTCCGTGGTGTATTCAATATTCTTCTCCAACACCATAATTCAAAGGTATTCTTCAGTCCTCCATATTCATTGTCCAGCTTTTACATGCATATGAGGTGATTGAAAACACCATGGCTTCAGTCAGGTACACCTTAGATTTCAAGGTGACATCTTCACTTTTCAGTACATTAAAGAGGTCTTTTACAGCAGTTTTGCACAATGCAATGTCTTTTGATTTCTTGACAGCTGCATCCATGGATGTTGATTGTGGATCCAAGTAAAACAAAATCCTTCACAACTTCAGTCTTCTCTATCATGCTATTGCTTATTGGTCTAGTTGTGAGGATTTTTGTTATCTTTATGTTGAGGTGTATTTATGTATAAAAATAAGCAGCACTTTTTATAATAGAGAAGATGGGAAATTGTCTATAAGGGAGAAGTTAAAAAATTATAATATAGTGTAATATAATGCAGCAGAAGAATGAGGTAGATTTATGGGTACTTATGTGAAAAGATGGCTATAATCAGTTAAAAGTGTAATTGTGGAATAGTGTATTATAATCTTGTTGTTTAAAAAAAACTACCTGTGAATGTTTGAATATACATAGAAACAGTTTTGAAAGGGAACACATCAAACTGTTAAAGGTTGTTAGACCTGAGGGCAGGAGTACAAAGTAGACATTTGTTTTGTTATATATATATTGCATAAATATGCATTATTTTATAATCTAAACAAAAAAATTAGGAGTCTTACTCAAGGACTTCATTTATTTTTGAAGTCTTCGCAATCAAAACTGCTCTGAGTTCCCTTAATAGAATTCTTATACTATGATAATCCTTGTTTCATTTTACTTTCTACTGTTGGTTACATGTTTTCCTTATTGTATGTTTCTGGAAGTCCTTATTTGGTCTTTTTCAGAATGAACAATGTTTTCTGTCTTAAATATGATAAAATTTGATCGCATGACTTAATATGTAAATCTAGAACCTTAGTCTTAGAGAACATACAGACTATACTGTAGGTTAGTATAATAGAATATGTGTCTGATATTTGTTTCCTTTATGTCCACACTAATTTTTGAAGTGGTAGCAAATGGGTCCATGCATAGGTAAAGTGAAAAGTCAAACAGTTTATCAGTCAAATATTTAAGAGTCAATGTATGAGAGTCAGAATGAGGGTGAAAATATTAAATATGAGCTTTTTTATTTGTATTAAAAAATTTTTTAATATTTTTTTTCTTTAAGTTTGGAATAGTTGATGCTGATGGATATTTAAGTTTGTATCAAACAAATTGGAAATGTTGTCCAGTTAGTGGAAGCATACCTAAGCCATACCTGGTAAGCCAATAATTTTTTACCTTAAGAAAAATATGAGTTTTAAGGAAACCAAGAATACATAATTTAGACAAGAAATATTAAAGCCAGTAAATAAAATCTATCTAGTCTTATGTATTTAATCACATTGCTGTAAGCTCCTGCCTTTGTATTATGTGAAAATTACTTTGTGAAATGTAAAGCATCCCTAGTCTTTGGTAACATGGAAAATTAACCTGTAATAGAATCAAAATAATACCTAGAGAGATCCATGTAACCTGTGGGTCACTTAAGCCCTTTTCCAACCTTACTAAGCTACAGTGGGTATTATACCTAAACAGAATGATTCACAGATGAGTGCCTCTGTTTTTTTCCGGCAGTTATACCTTATGAATGAACAGAGTAGATAAGACATCTTATAGCTGGTACTATTATTTTTTTGTCTCTCTCTTTTTAAAAAAAATATTGATACATCTCTATTCAGGACTGTGCAGGCTTAACAAATTTCTACAACTTCATGAAACTCTGTATTTATATTTTATATATTCTTTATTGGAGCCTTTTACAAGGATAAGCAACTCCTATTATGAAGAAGTTAAGAATATGGGCTAAGATTCTGCTAATTCACCCAAGATTAAATGCTAGAATACCATACTGATCTAAGTGAAAGCAAGTAAGGGAACGTTGATAAGGGTATCTTGACAAAATATTAATTTCTTATATTTTCATTAAGCCAACGGATTTAGATATGCAAGTTTAGGTTCCCTAAGGGGACTGTACTTATCTTTTAAAAAGACAAATCAGATTAAAATGTGCATGATTGGCTTTGTGGATTAAAGTAGATTGTTTTAAGAACACATCACCTAGCCCTACTCCAAAGGTGGTTTAGAGGGATGGGGAGGTGACTCAAAAGAAAAATCTTTTATGTGATGATTTTGGCATACTTAAAAAATTCATTTTTTAAAGAGAGACATCTCAACAAGCATAAGGTGGAAGCTTTTTGAATTGACGAAACCTGTCAAATTATTATTTGATGAAATATTGTGAAATACTATACATTCCCTAATTCTGTTGACTGTAGTAATACATTTTTATGCATATATTTGAACAATTGAATATTTTTTAAAAATTCATTATTTTTCATGTATTTCTGAAAAATGTATTATGTCAATAATGTTAGCAAAGATAATTAAGTCTGAGATAATCTAAATTCTCAGTTTCTGCCTTCTTCTAAACAAAAATTTTTATCAAAAATATTACGGGAAATATTTGGAGTTCTTTTCTTTCCCTTTGAACTTCTAGTTGAATAAAGCAAAGGACTTCTTAAAGGATCATGACATATACAGCCTACTTAAATGGTTCTAGAACAATAAATTATGTGTGATGTGTGTGTCTATGTCAGTGAAAAAGGGAGGGGCAAAACAAATGTGACAAAATGTTAAAAATTGGTGAATCTGTGTAAAAGGTATATGAGAGTTTTCTGTATTACTCTTCCAACTTTTCTAAAGTTGGAAGAAAGAAAAAAACGACAGACGGGTTTAGTAAGCCACAAAAATTACATCATCACTTTTTCAATAATACATCTACCTGGAAATGAAATCTTTAGTGACTGCAATAACGTTTATTATTTATAACCATTCCAGACTTGGCAGTGTCATAATAAAACAGCGAATGATTTTGTCTTCGTTAGTTCTTCCTCTCTGATAGCTACTGCTGGTCTTTCAACGGACAATAGGTGAGAGATTGTAGCTGAAGTGTGTGTATGCATAGATGATCGTATTTTTTTTAATTTCTTTGTTAACTTCTTAAGAATTTTTTCATAATTATACCTTTAAGTATTTTTATCATAAAGACTTGTTTCTTACTTAGAGAATTTCAGTGTTCTAATTGTAAAGCTAAAGAAATTCTGGTGCCATCAAACAAAAAATGCATTTCTTCTCTATTTTTAATATTCTGTTAAGACTTCTGAGTAGGAGAAAAGGATTTGCTTGTTAGTGGAATGAATTTTCCCCCGTGTTATTCTCTACGTTCTAAGAATGCTTGAGATAAAAAAACTGGAACTTTTACTTACTGACAATGTTATTTAGTTAATCTTTGCCACAGCTCTGTAAGGTAGATATTATTACTGTTTCACAAGAGAAAACAGAAACTCAGAAGACTTCTTACTCGTATAAGATGACGTAGCTAGTAAGTGGCAACCCTACACTCCTAAAAAAATCTAACTGCAAAAAAATACCTCTTCTCCACCCGTCATGTCACTCCCACTTTGGATTTCCATCATATAGCTAAGTTCTTAGACCAAGGCCCAGTACAGTTGCTGAGCATTTATGTTTACCTGTGAAGTCTCACTTTGCGCACTACGAATGGGATTATAAGAATATGGAGGCTATGGCCCATCTTTCATGGAAGTTCATTACATATATTGATGCCTCCTTTGCAACTCATAAAAGGGAATAAAAGCTGGTCCCATTCATAGTAGAAAAAAGTTTGCTTTGTACACGAATAGTGTCTCTTGCTATTTGTGTATGTCAGTCCAACTTTTAAGAGATTCCATGAATACAAATTGTAGTTTTCAGATTCAATCTTTATATAGTATTATTTATAAATACATGTTATCCTAAAGTTATTCAATGTTATAAGATAGTATTTTTTAATTTGTGTAAAAATTAATAATCTGAACATTGTGGTTACTTATGTTTGGATTTTTTATAAATTTAGGAACCTTCTGTGAGAGCATAATTTCAAGTGTTAATGTAATTACATGGAAAATACTTTTTATTTTAATGGTTAGCTTTTTCTGTCATTCAAGAAGTAATCTTTTTTTCTTTTTAGAAACATATGTTTGTGGGATACTCTCGTTGCACCTGCCAACAGTTTAGTCCACGGTAAGTTTGGAAAGCTTTTTATAAACTTTGTAAGTCAAGAAATTCATAAATCAAAAATGATATTTAAATGGATTCCTTTCTTTGGTTGATAAACTATTTTGATTTTTTTTTTTAATTTTATTATGGTGAAAAGGTATATATAACAGAACATTGTCTATTTTAACCATTTTTAAGCGTATAATTCATTGACATTGATTATACTCACTGTGTTGTGCAACCATCACCGCTATCCATTTCCAAATGTTTCAGTCACCCTCAACAGGAACTCAGTACCCTTTAAGCAATAACTCCCCATTTTCCCCTACCCCCAGCTCCTGGTAACCATTAATAAACCTCTGTCTCTCTGCATTTGCGTATTTTAGATATTTCATATAGGTGGAATTATACACTATTTGTCCCTTTGTGTCTGACTTATTTCACTCAGTATGATCTTTTCAAGGTTCATGCACATTATAGCATGTATCAGGAATTCATTTCTCTTTATGGCTGAATAATATTCCATTGTATGGGTATCCCACATTTTGTTTATTCATTCATCTGTTGATGGACACCTGGGTAGTTCCCACCTTTTGGTTATTGTAAATAATGCTGCAGTGAACATTGTGTGTACATGTATCTGTTTGAGTACCTGTTTTCAAATTGTTTGAGTATATACCTAGGATTGGAATTGCCGGGTCATACGATAATTCTATGTTTAACTTTTTTGAGGAACCGCCAAACTGTTTCCCACAGCAGCTGCACCATTTTACAGTCCCGTCAGCTCGTTTGTTTGTTTTTTTCATTTCTCTGTTAATAGCCATCCTAATGAGGGTGAAGTGGTATCTCACTGTGCTTTTGATTAGTAACTACTAATGACTTTGAGCATTTTTTCATGTGCTTGCTTATTGGCCATTTGTGTATCTTCTTTGGAAACATGTTTATTCAAGTTCATTGTCCATTTGTTTGTCTTTTTTTGTTGAGTTGTAGGAATTCTTTATATATACTGCATATTAAACTTTTGTCTTCCTGGCTCAATTTGAGTTCCCCTTCCTTGTGCCACAGCCCAAAGCTGGGACAATCATAAGGCTCGCCCAGTTTGTTTTCCCTTCTCTGAGATCACTCTTCTTCACTGACTGATGTCCAGTGTCTCGAACCATTGTTTACTATATTTAATTTGATTTTTAATTGTTTCTGGCGGGAGAATAAATCTAGTCTGTTATTCCATTTTGACCAAAAGTAGGAAGTCTATTTTTTTATATTGTTGAATGGTTTTTATTTTTATTTTTTTTTTTTACTTTCAGCTTTTTACTGTCATGATAGTGGAGCCACGGTTTTAGCATATGCTCCAAAACATCAGCTACTGATATCAGGTGGCAGAAAAGGCTTTACATGTGTATTTGACCTTCGCCACCGACACCAGAGGCAGCTTTTCCAGAGCCATGACTCTCCAGTTAAAGCCATTGCTGTCGATCCAACTGAAGAGTACTTTGTTACAGGATCTGCTGAAGGGAATATAAAGGTAAACAGTGATCCCACAATATCTACAAAATGGAAAGAAATCTTTAGAAACCTTAGCTGTTAAATCATATTGATGACACTCATTTATTAAGTAATAGTAAATCCTAACCCCTTTGTAGTCAACAATGCTAATTTTTATTTAGTATGTCTTCTGATAAATGAAATAATATACAAGTTGAAATTTTTGTTTTTCAGTTTCTTTTGAATATGCTTAATTAATGCATGCAAAATAGCTAAATTTCCATGCATATAAACAGATTTCAGAGTTACATTAGATTTAGCCTTAACACCATATCCGTCTTCAGAGTTATATAATTTACTGAATTCAGTTTTTAGGTGCTGAGACACGTACTGACATTTTCCTTTGTTCCAAATTTCTCCTCATCTTTTCATATTATCATTAGCATCTGATCACTCAGTACCTGATTCAAGAATTCTGAATGTACCTTGAGAATCCCTGCCTATAGCAATCTGTCTTAGACTCCATTGTGTTTAAAATTCAGAGAGGTTGTTTAAAACACTAAGTAGCTTGCCAGAAACATTAAGCAGCTTATTAAAAATGTAAATTCTTGGATTCTACTACTGAAATAATGAGTTGGTTAACTCCAGAGCTCAAGAATCTACAGTTTTAGAACACTTGCCTATTGATTTTGATGGTGGGTCCTCTGGCCAAATTTGGAAAGATCTACAGGGATAGGTCAATTTAGTCTCTATGTTATTCTAATGGTCAGCAATCCAAGACTTGAAAAGTTGTTTCTTAGAATTCACTCATTCATTTAAGCAATAGTGTGGATATTAAAGTGCAAATAAGTGGGAGTTCTTTGTTAGAACCAAGCAAATTGTTTCCATAATTCTCAACCAGAAAAAAAATTGACTAGAATTGTAGAATTTTTTCTTTTAAGTTGTTGTTGTTAGGTGCCGTCAAGTCCATTCCAACTCATAGCGACCCTATGTGCAACAGAACGAAATACTGCTCGGTCCTGTGCCATCCTCGCGATCGTTGTTATGCTTGAGCGCATTTTCGCAGCCACTATGTCAGCCCATCTCGTGAGAGTATTCGTCTTTTTCTCTGACGCTCTACCAAGCATGAAGTCCTCCTCCTGATAACATGTCCAAAGTCTGTGAGACGAAGTCTCACCATCCTTGCTTCTAATGAGCGCTCTGGTTGTACTTCTTCCAACACAAATTTATTCCTTCTCCTGGAAGTCCATGGTATATTCAGTATTCTTTGCCAACACAATAGTTCAAAGGCATCAATTCTTTTTCAGTCTTCTTTATTCATGGTCTAGCTTTCACATGCATATAGGGCAATTGAAAACACCTTGGCTTGGGTCAGGGACTCCTTAGTCCTTCAAGTGACATCTTTGCTTTTTAATACTTTAAAGAGGTCTTTTGCAGCAGATTTGCCCAATGCAGTGGTCGTTTAATTTCTTGACTGCTACTTCCATGGATGTTGATTGTGGATCCAAGTAAAATCCCTTACAACTGCAATCTTTTCTCCATTTATCATGAGTTGCTTATTGGTCCAGTTGTGAAGATTTTTGCTTTCTTTATGTTGAGGTGTAATCCATACTGAAGGCTGTGGTCTTTGATCTTCATCAGTTAAGTACTTCAAGTCCTCTTCACTTTCAGCAAGCAAGATTGTGTCATCTGCCTATTGCAGGTTGTTAATTAGTCTTCCTCCAATCCTGATGCCCTGTTCTTCATAATAGTCCAGCTTCTCGTACTATTTGCTCAGCATACAGATTGAATAAGTATGGTGAAAGGATACAACCCTGATGCACACCTTTCCTGACTTTAAAACCACACAGTACCCCCTTGTTCTGTTCAAACAGCTGCCTCTTGGTCTAAGTACAAGCAGCCAAGCTCTTAACCACTGCACCATCAGGGCTCCAGAAGATCTTAGTAAATTAAGTAATCTTAAATTGTAATGTTTATTGGCTGCTAACCAAAAGGCCAGCAGTTTGAATCCACTAGTCGCTCCTTGGAAACCCTGTGGGGCAGTTCTACTCTGTCCTGTAGCGTCACTATGAGTTGGAGTCAACTTGATGGCAGTGAATTTGGTTTTTTTGGGTTGTAGTTGGAACATAGCTTTGCTTAGTGTGAGGGATTACCCCATTGTTCAACTACACAGCTAAAGCTTTGCTGAGATAGGAAACCTAGATTATAGTTCCAATAATACTGCAAGTTTCTGTAGTATTATACACTTAACCTCCTTGTACCTTAGTTTAATCCCATGTCCAGTTTGGAGTTAATATTATCTTCCTCTTTTACTGGATAGGTTTTAAGAATTTAATAATATAAAAGCAATTTGGAAAATGTGTAACCCTTTACACAAAGTGTTATAGTCTGAGACCTACAAAGGTTCTTCTTCATCTTTGTTTTGGAAATTCCTTACCTGCATAGAACCAAACCAAAAACCAGTTGTCGTAGAGTCAGTTCCAAGTCATGGCAACCCCATGTGTTTCATTTCAGAGTAGAACTGTGTTCCTTAGGGTTTTCAGTGGCTGATTTTTTAGAAGTCGATCACCAGGCCTTTCTTCCAACATGCTTTGTGGATTCGAACTGCCAGCCTTTTGGTTAGCAGCCAACTGCTTAACTGTTTGCATCACCCAGGGACTCCTATCTGCATAGGAATGCAGGGCTAAAATTTTTATTCAATTGATTCCCAGTTTGCATTTTGTTCTTAATATCTTTCAGATTTGGAGTCTCTCTACTTTTAGTCTTCTGCACACTTTTATCAGTGAACATGCTCGACAGTCCATTTTCAGGAATATTGGAACTGGAGTGATGCAGATTGAAACAGGACCCGCAAATCACATTTTCTCTTGTGGAGCTGATGGAACAATGAAAATGAGAATACTGCCAGATCAGTTTAGCCCATTAAATGAAGTGTTGAAAAATGATGTGAAATTTATGCTGTAACATTTTGACCATAATATGTATAATTTATTACCTATTTCATGGAAGTGGCCAACAGATACAGTGTACAGTGATCACTCTTTAGTCAGTGCCACAAATAAGCTAATGCTTTCTTGTTTTCATATTTATTTTATGGAGCTTTGCCGTTGATGCACTGATGCCTTAAACATTAACAAGGTAATTCAGAATTAGATCACCTAAAGTAGAATGTGTAAGTAATGCTATTATAGTAGGTATTTATAGTATGTTTTAGTAAGTTATGTCATAGTGTTAAAGGAGTTTTGTTTTCTTTATTGTTGATAAACTCTTCTGCAGGTATCTCTGCATGAATTTCTTTCACAGTAAAAATATCCTTTATGTAAAGGCTGTTACACATAGTAGTCATCACTTAATTCACCATACTCTCACTTCCTTTATCAAACTTACACATCCAAATGACCCTCCTCTTAACCAGTGATAGAGTGACACTTGGGTAACAATCAAACAAATAGCATCTCCATTAAAGCTGTCATTGGGACTTCAGTGATAAATGAACCAAATGGCTCATTATGTAAAATGTTCATTAGTTTCCCCTTTAGAGCCCAGGTTGTATGTATGTATACATGTGTGTGTCTGTGAATATATGTATATATATCTTGCACATCTTATTTGAATTTAGTTTGTATATGTAAGAAAACTACACGTCTTTTCATGTGTTTTTGTGCCATAACAACTACTGCCACCAGAATAACAACTTTTTTGCAATTCTTTTTTTTTTTTTTTAATTTTGAATTTCTATCCTAATTTGCAAATAAACTTCAGAAAGTCTTCCGAGATTGTTATTTTAAAGGTTACATTGAGTCAAATGAGCCTTAGACAGCACTAAAGATTCTGTGTTGGCATATGTAAAGACACTTTGGCATATGTTGGCATATGTAAGTTTGTGAATTTGTCAAAAGATTTTTGAGCATCAAACAAACATTTTACTTAATTTTATTTCTTACTTTTAGGTGTTTTTAGTCTTAAATTCTGAAAACCTTATAGCAATGTTTTCAGAAACAAATGTGAAAACGGTCAAATAGATAGAATTTACAAATGTAAAATACCCGCCAGATCTACCATTAATAGAAAATCAAGACATATTTTATTATTTTTCGCCAAAATATATTATTTTATTATAAATATGACCAAACTATTAAAAGTACACAATGCTTTTAACTTAAATGTGCTAACCTATTTCTCTCTGTTTTGTGCTATACCTTTTCTGATTCAGAATTACGGAAAACTTGGTAAATACTTGATTTTAACCAATGAGACTGGAAGCAGATGGGACTAAGTGTTTAAGGGACAATTATATACTATTTAGCTTAAATATATTTTGTTTAATAGGAACTATGAGATAAGAACATTTTTAGGTAATAGAATATGGACAACTATTATCTTGGAAATTAAAGAGTCAAATAAAGCAAAGAAATGAGGGCTGGTAAAATGAATTTTGTAATATCCTCAGGATACTTTTAAAAGTATATTGTTAAAGATTTTGTAGATTGTATTTCATAATTTTAAATGTGTTGAGCAGATTGCAGTGGAAACACTGTCATTATGTAGAGGTTTATGTGCACATAATAACCTGTATCTATAAATTGTGCAATAACAATATGTGACTATTTTGCCATGGAGAAATCTGTGACAGCATTGCAAACAATACGATTGTTTGATGTCATTAAGTTTAAGTTATTTTTCAGTGATTTCACAAATCAAGATTTAAAAGAGTTTGGACACTTTCAGTGAGGTAGACAATTTACTATTATGCTTATGAGAAAAAAAGGATTGTGGATAAACAAGCATTTTATTTGAGGGTTTATGTGAATAACCATAATTTATGTAAACCCATATGTATTTACATCCAGAGTCGTAAATATTTTAAATAAACAATCATGCAGTGACTTTTTAGCATGCTGTTGTTTTAAGTAATATTTTTACCACCTTAGCTGATTTTTAAAAAAGTATTTTACACACATACTTATATATACACACACAAGTATACATACATACATACACATGCTACTTAAAAATGGAAAATTTCTGAATTTGTATTTGGTTAATGTAGAGAAGACTGAATAACTTTCCCAAATACCCTGTTCTTCTTTTCTAGAATCTTTTTAATAGGTAAGTATTATTCAAATAAGGTAAAGGATAAAAATAGTTAGAATGTACATATAAGTAAAAAATGACATACATAGTTGTATATATTTTCCACATTAATTGAATGGATACATCAAATACATTTTATTTTAAATTGATTGTGCATTTTCTGAGAATGTGGCTTTGTAATGGTCTAAGAACTCACAACATTACAAGTCTCATTTTCTGAAATGTGGGATCTGCCTTTGTTTTAGTCTTAGATTGATTAAATACATTCTATGCTATTATTCCTTTTGTGACAGAGCTTTGAACTGGTTCTTTCTGGTTCAAACCTCTGCTGAGAATTTACATTTCTAACAAGTTCCTTGCTGAGAATTTGCATTTCTACCCCAGATACATTGAATCAGAATATATGTTTTAACAAGATCCCCCAGGTGATTCTGTGAATACCTTCCTGCGAACTTGTTAGAAATGCAAATTCTCAGCAGGGGTTTGAAGTGGGGGTGGGGGGGGTGGGAACCAGTTGGCAGCCCTGTTTTGCACTAAACAAAATAATACAATAACATAGATCATATGTATGTGTGCACTCATACACACATTTGTTATATATACATGTATACAAATTTTATATGTATATAAAATGTGTACACATATATACGTAATTTTAGCAACACAATAATGAATAAAATGCCTTCTTTGAAATTGCATATAGAATATTCACAGAAATTGACCGTATATTCTGTGAAAAACCTCAAATTCCACAAAGTAGAAACAATATAATGTTCTCTAGTCACAATGCAATAAAACCAGAAAAATTAAAATTTTCCCTTTGACCTAGAAATTAAGAAACTATTAACTCTTGGATCCAAGGGGAGACACAAACTAAAACTGAAGGATTTCTACAAAATATATAATAATGCAGTAGGCTGAGCTGTGGCCCAAAAAAGATACCACCACATCCTAATCCCCAGACCTTGTGAATATCATATGACAAAAGAGTGAATATTTTATGACGAAAGATGTGACCTTGAGAGGAGGAGCTTATCCTGGATTATCCTGTGGGCCCTAAATGCAATCACATGTATCTCTATAAGAGAGAGGCAGAGGGTGTTTTGAGACAGAAGAGGAAGTGGCAATGTGACCACAAGCCAAGAAACACTTGGAACCACCAGAAGCTGGAAGAGACAAGGAACAGATTCTCCCCTAGAGTTTTTGGAAGGAGCCAACACCTTGATTTTAGACTTCTGGCCTCCAGAACTATGAGAATAAATTTCTGTTGTTTTACACCACCAAAGCTGTGGTGTAGCCACAGGAAACTAACGAGATTTTGGTGCTGTAAAGTAGAGTGCTGCTGGAACATGTATCTAAAAACACTGGAGTGAATAGAGGCTGGAAGAATTTTGAGAAACACGGTAGAAAAAGCATATGCTGTGTTTAACACAATGGATTTTAAAGGTGCTTCTGGTGAGAACACAGAAACAAGGAACATGTTATTGGAAACTGGAGGAAAGTAGATCCTTGTTAAATAGTGGCAGAAAACTTGATTGAATTCAGAACTCGGAAGCAATAAACTTGTATATTTAGCTGAGGAGATTTTTAAGCAAAGTGTTGAAGGTATAGCCTGGTTTCTTCTTTTTGCTTAGAGTCAAATGCAAGAGGAAAGAGATAAATGGAGGAAGGAACTTCTAAGCAAAAAGCAATCAGCACTTGATGATTTAGAAGGTTTGTGGTTTATACAGATTGCAAAGAATGCTAAAATTGGGAGATTCACTGTTGGGAATGTGTGCTCTGGAGAGAAGGTCAAGATTGTGGCTGGATAACCTTTTGATGAAGAGATTAGGCTTGTGTCGTGGTTTCCTAGTGCTGTCATAACAAAATACCACAACATGGGTGGCTTTAAAGAACAGAAGCTTGTTTTCCACAGTTCTGGAGGCTGTATGTCCAAATCAGGGTCTCGGCCCCATCAACTCCTTCTGTGAGCCTCTCCTAGTTTCCGGTGTCTGCTGACAATCCTTGGAATTCCTTTGCTTGTAGACAATCCCAACATGTGGTCTGTCTTTGCCTGTGTTTTGTGTGTGTCTGTGTCTATGCTGCTCTTACTATATAACTCAGAGGTGAGTAGGTTTAGGATCCACCCTACACTGGTGTGACCTAAAATGATCACATTACGTTACGGAAGGTAATCTGTTCTACCCAAGGCCATCTGATTTAACCACATGTAACTACTCCATGAGAGCAACTAGTGTTCAGCCAAACAACTGGGAACCCTAGCCTAGCCAAGTTGACACATAAAACAAACCATATGTGGCGCAATCGGTTTTCTCTTATGTAGCCTTTCTGGCCCTGGGTTTGTAATTCTCCCAAAATGATTGGTTGGTCTGCTATCCTCATAAGCAATTTGCAAGGGATTGGTCGGTTTGCTATCCACCTTTACACATATTTACCAGGATTGGCTGAAGGGCCTGCCCAATGGCTGATGAAAACCCTAGAATGAGGAGGCTTAGATGTGGCTTCCTGATCAATGAGACTAAGGAGGGGAGCTCATCCTTTGGACATGGGGCCCTGCGCCGATAACCTGTACAGCTATGCCCTATGGCATGCCTGACCTCACTTTATAGAACATACATTTGGAGAGATGCCTACTGACACCTGGTCCATGGCATGCCCACCCAGTGAGGCAGAATGAACATGGGTAATTTGGGAAGGGTGAGCCGGTTCCCTTTTAGACATGAGTGGATTCCTCCCATACAAAATGCTAAGGACGGTGGGGGTGGAGGGGATTGGTTCATTTTAAATCTCTTCCTGTTATTTACTGTTCGCTTTCTGTAAGTAAGCTGTTCTTGTTTACATTTACCTTCTATAATGACTTTCAATTGCCAACACTTCTTGTGTGTACAACCCAGTCAGATCAGATAGTAGTGTGGTCATCCTAGCAGTCCGTATGTAACTTTGAGGCAACTGGCATGTGTTTATTTACACAGTTCACCATTGTATTCAGTTGAGCACTGTGGGCTGTGTGTAGGATGTGCATCCTTGCTTCAGTGCTTTGCAGCCTGCTGGAAAACGTTAAACCATGCCTTTCTTATCTCTCTTCCCTCTGCCTTCTCACTGCCTCACAAACTCGACTGGCAAAACTCACTGCCTAGCAAAATTTTCAGCTTGATTGGATGCACCTCCTTTGAAATCTTTCTCATATCCTTAGGGAATGTAAGTCACTTCCTCTTTGCTTCCAGAGTATTTGTGCATACATTTTGATAGCAAGTAGCACAGTGCCATGAAATTATTCAGAAAATGAGGAGTCTAGCTCTGAATTGGGCCTTGAAGCAAGAGAAGAGTTCATGATAAAACTGGGACAGAAGATTTTTCAAACCTTCACAACTTTGTCTAGTTAGTTCCTGTAACTTCTACTGAGCAGAAGCAAAAACAGCATGCACAGAGGTATTTTTGTCCTACAGCTGTAGTTACAGCTATCTCCACTTCATGTGATTTATGAGTTTGGGGGTATTTTTGGATTAATCTAGATGTAGCTACAATTATTTTAAAATATATTTAGCCATTGAATAATGGGCTAGTTGTTAGGAGCTTCCTAGATTCTAGTAAGTTTTTTATGACCTCCAGTTGGAAACATGCAAGAGCCAGCCTTAAAATCAAACGACCCAAGTTATCTATTGGCCCAACCAAGATAGTAAAGTTAATTATATCGCTAATTTCTAAATATTAGAACACTACGAAAAGGGCGAAGAAAAAAAATCCTATGTCTTCATCATAGCTGAAAAGAAAAAGACTAGTAGTTCTTTGATGACCGTGATGTGAGTTGCCTGAGATTGCAGAGGCCACGGTCCAAAGTAAACCCTGATGCAATGGACGCCGATTGTGTCTGTTAGCGCTGTGGTCTCTCACGTCTAGTAGTAAAGTTGAGCTGTGCTGAGAGAAAGAGATATGGTCAGTGCAGGGTTTTATATTTTGTTTTTTTAAAATTTTAACAGTTTAAGGTTTTGTAGGGAAAGTATAGAAATCGAAAGGTTGAGGATAAAAGAGAGGAAATAACTGATAGAAGACAGGACCCAGAGAACTGATCAAGGGTTTGCTTTGGATCCACTAAGAGGAAACGGGGTCAAGATGCGTGTAGATGCCTCTAGCGCCCAGAGGTCTCGCCCGCCGCCGCGCTCTCCCGCGCACCGACCACTCCCGACCCCTCGAGGCGGACAGACAGCAGCGACATCACGAGTACCCTGGCCCACGCCCGTTCTGCCACCACGGCAAGGTTTCGCGGTCTTGGAATGCACGAGGCGGGAGCCATTTGTTTCTAGACCCGCCCTGGAGGCCGCGTGGGCGGAGTAGGCATCAGACCGGCTTGGAACTCGCCGCGCCTCAGCCTAAACTCATCACGCCCGCGGCCGCTAGTCCAACCGCTTCTCCTCGTCCCGCCCAGTTCCGGCTGCCAGGTTCGTCTCTTCGGCTTGCCTCGCCCCCAGCCGTTCGGTTCCCGCTGATTCGGCCCCGGCTCTGGCCTCCTGGCTCCTCCTCGTTCCGCCCCGGCTCTGGCCAACCGGCTCCTCCTTCCCGGCCTGCCCCACCGCTAGCCAACTGGCTCCTCCACCTTGCCCCGCCCCCGACTCCTGGCTCTTCCTCCTCGCCCCCCTTAGGTTCCTGGCTCCTCCTAGCCCCGCCCCCATCTCCTGGCTCCTCCTCCTATCCCCGCCCCCAGACAACTGGCTCCTCCTTCGGGGCCTGCCTCTGGCTCCTGGCTCCTCCTCTCCCTCCCTCCCTCCCTGGCCCGCACTTAGCAGATCTGTCTGCGGCCGCCCGCGAGTAAGAGAGCGAGCGAAAGGGGGACTCTGCAACGCCAGACCGCCCAGCCTGCGTTTTAGTGTCCAGGCGCTGCCGCGCCCCTTCCTCCGAGTAAGTGCCTCCGGCGCGCTCGTCCCACGCACACCCCCGCGGGGCTCCCCAGGCAGTCCGGCTGCGGGTTGCTCCCGAGGGAGCGCTTCCCGCTCACCGAGTTTCGGGAGTGAGTGGGTGTGAGTGCGCGTGTAAGTGTGTGCGTGTGTGCGCCCGCGCGCGTGCGTGCGTGCACAGCTTTGGAAACTCCGGAGTTTTGCCGACTTCCTTCGTCTCAGGGAGAATACGAGACCTCTGACTGGGACCCTTTGCCGACCAGACGGACCCCTGAACCTCTACTTCCTGCTCTGCGCCCCACTTCCCCCCATCCTTTCTTCCATCTGTAGACGCGGCCCCTCTGTGTGTCACACCCTCCTTGTAATCAGCCACGCATGCCAGCGAAAGGACTACCCTGGTTTTCAGGATGCCCCAGATTGCGAACAGAGATGCTGGCTTCAGATTGTAATCCCCCCCCCTGCATTGTAAAACGGGCAGGGACCGGAATTTTGCTTTGAGATCATTCGAACCCTGGGCGGCTGATAGACACGCTCAAGACCAGGCTGACCAGCCAGGCATGGGCATCTAGAAGATGTTTATTGATTCAACGACACCATAATTCTAAAGCCAACTGATTTCCTAAAACACAGCACTAACTAGAAAGAGCAGTACCCTGAGCGGAATCATGGAAGCAAATTAGATGGTCGTCGAAATCCTTAGATTTCTTACTATTATTTTTATTGGGGGTCAGTACATTTTTAATGCAGGGCATGTTTCTACATTTTAAAAAAAGTTAATTGGTACCTTTGCTACACAACAGCAGTACTGTGCTTGAGTCCATCTATAAAATAGTTTCTCTATTTGTAAAATGATTCTCTGGTTCCTGAGGTCCCGTCCATTTCTAATCTCTGAATCCTAATCTCAGTTTATTTTCTCTATATTCTTATTATGAAAGTAGAGATACCCATAAAAGGTTCCCTCTTCTTTGATAAAAGATGCTGGTAGGGAAGTGACATTTTGAATGGAAATTATTCATTGAGGTGTAGGGACAACAAAACTGTGTGACTAGAGGAAATAACCAGAACAGGGCAGCCTTGGAGATGTCATTGTGCGTTGGCATATGCAAGTTAAGAGTTGATAAATCACTTTAAGTGCTGCTTATCATAGCAGATATTTTCATCCTGTTACACAGAAGTGTTTCCACACTGTTTTAACCAAGGAAACATTATGCTTTGCCAGGTAAACATGATTCCATCTCTCTTTAAGGAGAGAAATAATTATCACACTTAATAAAACTCTTGGAAACATTTATTGCCACCTTCTAATTAGATCTATCATAGAGAGGTAAGTCAGCAAGTTATTGTTAGTATTCTAGCTAGTAACACAATTAGCTTTTTTTGCAGATTTTTGGTTGCCTCTTTCCCGCTATACACATTAATTGCCCCCTTCTTTTGAGTTTTTACCTCTAATTTGAATAAATAAAATTTAAGGAAGTGGTATACTACCTACCTTCCTGTAAAATATGAATAGCTGGATGTTACCTGTTTTTTGTAGAGCTCTGTGCATTAATAAATGTATGCTTTATAAGCCATTGTGTTCATCTAGATTACCTGATGATTTAAGGATCATTCATCAATCACTGAATATTCGAAGGTTCCCTTAAAAGAATAGTGATTCTACACAAATGGACCGTTTAAATTTTTCTTTAAGGGAAACTTTTAATCTATAGTGCCTTCTGTTCTAGCATGTTTAAATTTAACTAGAAAATATGTTGTGTGAGCTGGATAATCTCAAATTTATTGTCTCTTATTAATTTTCTGTTTCTGGCTATATTGCTAGACTTTGTCTGGGTAGTGAGACCTTGAGAGGACAGGCTGTTATTCTGGGGTCCCATGCAGAATGGCAGAAACTGGGGGTGAATGCACTGCAAGGGCTAGGAACAGAGTATTTTACAAAGCCTGTTCTCTGCAATTCTTCATTCTGTTGAAATTGGAGGAAAGGGTGTGTGGAGAGAAATGACTGCACGTAAACAGTACTCATTAGGAAATGCTGTATGAGGGGAAGGGCAGATTCCTAGGTGCCTTGTAGCTTGGGGAACTTCAAATAGATGATCATTGGAGTTGGCCCCAGTGTTGGACACTTCAGAGGTCTGATGGTTAATTGATCCAGTTAATCCTTTTCTTCTTGGAATAGCCCAATTGAAAGTAACACACTTCCTTCTTGGAGATTGCATTCTTAATCAAAATCAAGCTTTACTCCACACCGTGTAGAATAGTCCATTCCCTACCCCCTCCATTTTTGCCTGGTGCAAGTTGAAGGAAGTGAACATAGATAACTTCAGGAGGCAGGGGAGGAAGAGTGTCTTTTCACAGAGGGGAGTGAGAGTGGGCAAAAGGGCATTAACTCAACGCCTGGACCAGGGGCACTGATTGTGACAATGAAACATATGCACAGGAGACAACCTGGACAAAAAGGTGGATAATTTACGCCAATTTGGTGCTCTCTGAGAGCTCTGGCTCGGATACAGAAGTTAAGGTAGGGCTCTGTGCCATGCCAGATTAACTTTTTTCACCCCACCCCTCCACATGCTGCCCACATCCTGCATTTAATGCTGAGTGCACACAATAAGAACTCAACAAACGCTGAAAACGAGCTTTTAACACCCCAACCTTTCTGTTTCCCTGTGACTGAGGGTTCTGCTCTCTTACCTCTGGTTGTGATGATGGTGGCACAGGGATCTCAGTCTACTGCAATTTCTAGACTTTTATCCATCAGGGGTGCTGCCTAATAGCTGAAAATGTCTAACTCGGGGGTCCAAAAATAAAAATCACAAAACTTTGGTGCAAAATGTAAATAAAGCCAATACTATCCAGTGGAGGCAAGTTAGTTTTCATTCTACATTTTGGCCCAAAGAGAAGAAAATGAGCTGCAAATGGAGTGTAGGGAATGATAGCGTGTTAGAGGCAAGAAACACCTTAGAAACCATCTGCTCCGTGGGTCTTAGATCATAGTGGTTTGCCGTTATGAAAGTTTGGAGGAGTATCGATATTCCTCAGTCCAGCTTGCAGGAGGCATATACCATTCATTCATGCACCCAGCATTTATTGATCTCCTATTATGGGCCTGGCACTGGGCAACTCTCTAATGTTTGCATGAAGGTCTCAGATCTTAGAGGTCGGATGATGTGAGGAAAGATGTTTGTTGATAAAAAGGGTTCCTGAAGGTAAGTTGATAGTGGCAAAAGTGGATTCAGAATCCTACTGTGTTTCACCAAAGAAAGTGAAGGCACTTCCTTAGTTAGGACTGTGGAGGAAGCATCTTCAAATTAATCTTATTTCTCAATAACCTTTCTTCTGCTGTCTGTTTAAAATAAACAGTGGTATAACTACAATGAACCTGATTTCACAGGATTTTATTTTGTTGGGCTTATACATCAAGTAGAAAAGTTACCTGAGAAACTTGCTTTAAAATATTGCAGTTGTCAACAGTAATTAAGTAATGCCCCCCCACCTTTTAAAGAGCAGTTGTTTTTTTCTCTGAAAACAAGTATTTGTGAATCTCAGTTCAGAACCAAGGTAGCTTTTAGAAGTGCAAAGCTAGATGGGCATCAACAAGGTTGTTTTTCCTAGGGTTGTCCTTTTTCTTATAGAGCAAAGGGGTTAGAGACCAACAAGATACTATTTCACTGAGGTGACTGGAGTCTAGGTATATAGCTCCCCTACACAGGCACACGCGCATACACAAGAAGTCAGTGGATTGCGCTTCCATTGGAACACCCTCAGGCTAACTTGTAAACAAATCTGGGTTACTCTTCTTCAGTAACAATGAATGAAGTCCTAAATTCCACTTGTAGTTTCCTTCAGCATTGGGAATAAAAATGACTTTTAGTCTAATCAAGAAGAGAGTAATTCAGAATGACTTTACCAGTTCTCATGTCTCAGTCGCCACTGGCTGTGTGACTTTGGTCAATCTGTTTGAGCCTTCTGAGTCTTTTTCCTCACCTAAACATTGGGGATAGTATTGACATTATAGGGTTGTTGTGTGGATTAAACCAGAATGTTCCTCTCTTGTTGTCCAGCATGCAGAAAGCACCCAGCAAGTGGTAGGCTATATTGGGTTGGCCAGATAGGTCTCATTTCAAGAGGATGGTGTTCGTACTGGGTCATACTGGAGTAGAGAGGGAGAGTGGTAACTTGTACCATATGTGCTTTTAGCGTGAACTTTTATTTTTCTTCTCTAATGATGCCGGAGGAGCCTGGAGAACAGAGTGAATATAGGACAATTTCAATGATTCCCAGCTGCAGAGTCACATGATTATATGAGGGAACTCTTAACTGCTGCTGCTAAAGATGAATGAGCCAGAGCAGGGCATTGGGGTTTTATGTGCCTGAGCATGAAGAAGAGCCAGGGATGGTATCCATTAAGCTGCCCTGTTCATAAGGAAAGCTTTTAAAAGACCTATTACAGTTCATTTGTGAGCAAAGGGTTGGCCTTGTATCTCTAGAGACCCATGTTAAAAGAGGTAATGGATGACACCAGGTTATTCAAGACATGCAGAGCAAACTACCATATTTTAGCTGCCCCTGGTGTCACAGAGGGACTTTGCTGGTGGCTGGTGGGAAGTTGTGTGATTTCCACAGGGCTTTGAACCAGTTTGTTCCCAAGAATGAGTGTTGTCCCCTGTTGCAAGCTCTTCTGGTGACAGGGTGCTCGGCACACAGTACACTGTTGAATATATGAAATGAGCACAAAAGTGAGAAACAACCTACATGGCCAATACGTTCTGTAAATCTGTCTGTTATTCTTTCAAAACCAAATTCGTTCAGCTCAACCTCCTGTCCTCTTCCCGGTTATTTTATTTATTGAAAAAAATTGAGTTTCCCACAACATGGCTGTCAGCAAAGGTGGGGAGGTGGGGGTTATGATGTGTGCTTGTGGAGACTTTACTGTACTCATCCTTTCCTGTCTTGAACTCTTAATCTGATTCGTGTTCAGACACACACACACCCAGACTTAACAAGGGAATTTCTCAGAAATGCCATGGTCTTCTGAGAAAAAATACAGCAACAATGTTGACAACAGATTGCAAAGTCCAGAACAAACCCTGGTGACTCAGACCTTTAAGAAATAAATCCAGTACCTGATTTCACCTCTTTATGATCAAGTAAGTCTCCTTAGTTTTTCCTTCTTTGTCTCTCTCTCTCTCTCTCTCTGAAGAGATGAGGTAGCTTTCTGGGAAGTGGCAGGTGTTTGATTAAATGCTACTTCGAGCACCCTGGAAGAGTAGAGCAAACCTGACTTAGTGATGGAATTCCTTTTGCCTTACTGCAGAGGTAGGTCCCAGGTGACTCACAAGTATACTTGGGGAGGTGAATGAGCTCAGGCTTCCGCACATAACTGATGATGGTCTCTGTTTATTTGCACACAATTTGCACCTTTCCTTTTATGGTCTGGAAGGAGTGACAGTGCTTGCAAGGAATGGCTGCTATTACTTGCCTGGATAAGAGATTGTGTGGAAATAGGGAGCCTCCCAAGGAAGCAGTATTCCCCGCCCTGAGTACTTGTAGTGCTTATCACCTTCCCAGCATGGAGGCTTTGCCCAGGTGGATGGTTTGAGAATGTGATTATCCTGACAGCCACAAAGGTGATATGCCAAATGAAACTTTGAACTTGTCCAGTGTGCTGTATTTTAGGACTCATCTGGGGCAGGTGATCCCAATCTGACTGTAAGATACCTGGGGAGTTTGATATAAAAGGTACAGATTCCTGGGTTCCCATCTACTGAATCAGTATCACCAAAACTGGCCTCAGAATCTGTATTTCTAACAAGTTCCCCAGGTGACTAATGCACAACAAATTGAGAACTCCTGGCCCAAGAGACTGTTTTTCCTGCCTTGTTTTATAAATAAGGTTATTCAGGTAGCAGATATCTGCAGGGATTTTAAGGCAGCAGAAAGAGCAAATCTCTTGAAAGTACAAAATGGCTTTCAAGTTTAAAGAAGATTAAAATGGATATGTACACATGAAATGAACACCTGTGTACCTATCTTAAGAAATAACAAAGTGGTTTTTCAATTAGGTTCTCACTGGGCTGCAAAAAGGAGCCCTGGTGGCACAGTGGTTAAAAACTCAGGTGCTTACCAAAAGGTCGGCAGTTCGAGTCCACCAGCCGCTCCTTGGAAACACTATGGCGCAGTTCTGCTCTGCCCTGTAGGGTTGCTGTGAGTCGGCATCAACTCGACGGCAACGGGTTTTGGTTTTAGGGGCTGAAAAATGTTGACAAGCAACCAGGCCAAGAACAAAATATAAAAACCAAAACCAAAAGAGGTGTCCCACAAGTATATCTGGGAATTGAAAGCCAGGAAACAAGAGATGTTGGGAAATGTGCTGAGTATTTATTTGCTGAAAATTTTAATTTTGAATCACTGGCTAGACTGACATCATAAATCAAGTATCCCAGCAGACTGGAGGACACCTCAGATTGCCTTGTAGGTTGGTGACCTGGGATGGATATCCTTTTTTCAAGAGTGGCACATGTTTGGAAGAGCCCCAGACCTAAGACTCTTGAGTTACCAAGTGGTCAGTTTTCCCCACCCTAGGCCTACCCCTGGTCCTGAGGTCCTGGTACCTCCAGGCATCTATCCGGTTCTCATAGTACCCCTCTATTTTGAAACGGTAAGCAACAGGAAAATGGAGAACAGACTTTTTTCTTTGAAGCTATCCTAGCTATAACTTCTTTTCCTCTTCTTCCTCCTCCTCCTCCTCTTCTTTCGTCTTTTTTTTTGCATTTTGGGCTGTACCAGTACTTCAGAATTTCTTCCCTATTTCTGATTTCTAGTCCATTTTTCATTTATCAGTCTAATAGGGGCCATGGAAATTATGAATGGTAAAGGTCTGCTGCTGATGATACATAGTGCTAATTTTAGTGGAACACTTTTTTTTCCCTCTAGGCTTTAATATTTGATAAGAGACCAACAAGTATGAAAATGAATTAATTTGAGTCTTGCCTCAGCCTTCCTTTCTAGCCGGTTATTCTCCATATTTGCTGCCCTAGAGTCCAGCACACCAGGATCCTTCTAGCCTCACAATTTGGGGAGTGGAGGAACCTGGACAATGGCTTGTGGAGACAGGTGACAGGGGCAGAGAATTAACTACCCCACTCTTTCTGGTGCACACCTTGACTTTGAGTACCCCACAGGCATGTCCACCCCAATTTTACGCTTCAGTCAATCTTTTGTGAGTTCTGGTCCATTTTATGGTTGCCCTTAGTGTTTGTATATTCATGACATAAATAGTGTACTTTATCAGGATGCTTTAAGCTGCAGGTAAGAAAATGCCCAGCTGACAGTGGTTTGAACAGTAAGACATTAAATTATCTTATGTGAAGGGTAGTCTGGAGTTGGGCAGATCCAGGGCTGGATCAGTGGTTTAGATAGTGTCATCAGGGACCCAGGTTCTTTCCATCCTTCTGCTCCCCGATCCTCAGCGTGCTACCTTTTTATCTGCAGACTTGCCCCCTTGTGGGCAGAAAAATGGCTTTCTCAGCTCTGGGTGCCGTATGCCCCTTCCAGCCCCATTCAAAGGCAGGAAGTGTGTGTATGTATGTAGGGGGTGTTAGAACACAGAGAGGGCAGCAGTAAGGTTCTCTTGTAGTGAATATCTCTTTTCATCCAGGGTAAAAGCTTTCCTGAAGCCTCCCTAGGCCTCATTGGCCAGAACTGAGTCATAGCTGCAAGGGAAGCTGTGAAAGTGAGTAGCTGGCATTGACAGCCTCTGTCGTGGGAGGTTGGTCGTGCCAATAGGAGGAAGGGTGGGGGAGTGGCTGTCGGGTAGACAAATAGCAGCATCTGCCACCTACACTAGCTAGTCTCAGGCTCCCATACCCCAGTGGCTGTCGAGCTCAGGCCATCCTATGGCTGATAATAATAATCCCAGATTTTATTGAGATTAAAACTAACCAGTGGTAATGAGTAGTTGGAGAAACAACAGTGATGTGGAAAGTGTTGAAAATCACATATGACTACTAGCGGTGACATTTTTAAGTTAAGGATTACGTATTTCTAAAAATAGCACTACCGTACTTACTTTGGAGAAAGATCCCTGCATTCAGACTCAGAAGATATCTTTCAAATAGAGAATTACGTATGTTTCTGGAAACATACCCAGTTCCACACACAGTAATCCTGGCAAACATTCATTGAGTGCGTAAGATGGATCAGGCTCTGTGCTAAGTGCTTTACATACATTATTTCATTTCATCATCATAACAGCCTAATGAGATAGGTACTATTGTTAATCCTCATTTATAGATGAGGAATTGAGGCTTAAAACCAAAAAAACAAAACCCATTGCTGTCTAGTCGATTCCAACTCATAGCGACCCTATAGGACAGAGTAGAACTGCCGCATAGGGTTTCCAAGGAGCGCCTGGTGGATTCTAACTGCTGACCTTTTGGTTTGCAGCCAAGCTCTTAACTACTGCACCAGTAACTTGCTAAAGCCACGCTGCAGGTACCTGGCGGAGCTGGGATTCACACCCTGGCAGTTCAGCTGCCTCCCATACTTGTGCTCTGAACTGTTGCAGGGTATTCAAAACAAAGTTGTCAATTCATGGTGACCCCATGTGTTTCAGTGTAGAACAGTGCTCTATAGGGTTTTTGATGGCTGTGATGTCAGAAGTAGATGGCCGGGTCTTTCTTCCAAGGTGCCTGTGGGTGGGTTCAAACTGCCAACTTTTTGCTTAGTAGCTGAGCACTTAACTGTTTGTGCCTCTCTTACCCCTGAATAGAACTGTTAGAGAGCTCACCTATTTTCTGTGAACTCTCAAAGACTGTTACCTCTCTAATCAGTCAGTTTCAGTGTAGCTTTTGTCCCTGTTTATTCTTCGTATTTTTTTTGTTTTGTTTTGTTTTTAATAGTGGGAAGATGAACTATGGGGATATGCATGGCCTTTCTGACACCCACTCACCCAGCTTCCCTCAGCAAGTCACCCGAGTCTCCTGTGCAAGACCAAGTGTGGGTGGGGGGGCGAGGATGCCCCAGAACGTAGAGTCTGTCATTCATGGACCCATTTCCATCTGCAGATTGTATCAAAATCCTAAATTTATTACAGAAGTAATTCACATTTCAAAGTGAAAATTAAGGATCTGGAAGTTCAGAGTCAATGGAGCTGCACCTCCCAAATTGAGAGGATGACACTGGTCTCCTTTTCATGTTGGGAAGAAGTTAGACAATATCAATCACCCAGAGAAATGTTTCTTTTATTATTGCCTCTTGCAACAGAGTGCCAGTCTGTGAGCTGGTAAATTTGTCCCCAAGTTATAGAGTCTTTGTGTGAGGCAGATTTTGTACAAGCTAGGACAGCTTCTTGACAGTCATTGCACAGAAATTGCACCCTGCAGAACGCTTGAGCTGCTAGGATTCAGCCTTAGTACGTGCAGTGCAATTGGGTCATTCTTGTCTTGTGACTCTGATGGCAGGAATGCAATGCAGCTCCTGTTCCAAGGCCCCTTGCCCACAGCTCGGAAGCAGTGCAGACCCAGGGGCCCTGTATTTCTTCACTTAGTTCCTGAAACTCATTTCTAAAGCCATACTGGTTGCCGTGGGTGTGGTCCTTCACTTACACTTAAGGATGCTTAAAGGGGAAAATTGTTTTCCTTGATTGTTTTTTTTAATCTGCAGTTGCTAATAACTTGCATAGGGAGCTAGGTAGAGGAGTCAGGGTGTAAATTCCATGTCTCATTCTAGGAACTCAAAACTGCCCTATGTTGGCCTGTTGAATGTTACAACTTTGAGTCAGGTGATTAATCTTGACAAGATTAACTGATTAAAATCTTGTCTGTGAGAACCCAACCATGCTTTGCAATTCCAGTAGGCATCCAAGAGTCATTTTGAGTTGAGATTGCCTTTAGGATATTTTGGATCATGTCATTTGTTATAAACTTTCAAAAATAATATTAAATGTTACAAGACAAATTTTAGTCAAAACTGTATAGATAAAAATCATTTACCTTAAACGTGAGAAGTTCATTGAAGCAGAAGTCCATCATAAGACACAGGTTTCTGACTGATTTGCTGCTTGGCCCCTTAGCCTCTACCCTGCAGCAAAGTGCACCTTTGTAGTCCTTTCCACTCAGTTGGCCATCGTTGTGCTGGCACTCCTAGATTTTCTTAACTCTCTTTTCTTTTCACCTTTTTGTTGTAAAATAAAACACACACACACACAATAAATATACAGCTTTGTAAATTAGAATAAGGCAAACACCCATGTAATCATCACTCAGGTCAAGAACTTTGCCAGCCACCCAAAAGTACCTTCATATAGCCCGTTCCAATCATATTCTCCTCCATCCCTCCAAAAGGAACCACCGTGCTGACTTTTATAGTAATCACTTCCTTGCATCTCTTTGTGGTTGTATCACCCAAGCGTACATCCTGACCCACTTTAGTTTAGTCTTGACCATGTTTTAAATATGTCTTTTAAGTCTCTCTTAATCACAAATTCCCTTACCATACCTCCCTCCTTAAAAAATAAAGTAAAATAAAAATTTGTTAAAGAACCTGGGCTGTTTGATCTGTAGAGTTCCCCACAGTCTTGACAACAAGAAAGATACCCATGCATGGTGCAGCTCACTTTGTTCCTTTGCACTCTTTCCTGCATCTGGAGCCAGAGTCTTAATCAGACTCAGGTTTGATCGCTTTGGAACGATTACAGGTGCTGTTGTATTCTTTCATCAGGAGGCACATAGTATCTGGTTTTTCATTCTTTTTTGATGTTAGCAGCTGTTGATCCCCAGTGTCTAGATCTGTTAATTCATTGGGGCTTGCAGAATGGTGATGTTCTAATTGTATGAATTTGATTCTGTTTATTAATTGGAATAATTTTATAAGCACACACTTCCCTTCAGTCTTATTTAATCACCCAGTAGTACAGTTTGTATAAGAATAGCAGGATAAGTGCTGGGTTCTTCCTTTTATTTATCAGGTTTTCAAGAATTAGTTTCCCATCATTCTCAGAAGGTGACCAGTTGGGTTGTTGTTGTTGTTTTATTGCTGTGAACTCATGAATTTATATATATCTAAAGTCATTGAAATTTTTATTCTTACTAAGACTCAAATTGTCCCATCTTTAATCAGTGGGAACCTATTTCATTTGGCTCCTGAGTCCTGACACAACCTTAGTAATCATTGATAGCTTCTGTGCTGTCTTGAGTGTCAAGATGACCCAGGTTTGTCTTGTGCATTTCATGCCTTAGACCTGGAGTCAGCCACTCCTGCAAGAATCTCCAGTTTCTTTTACTAAGAAATGGTATTTCAGAACCATAATCCAGGGACTGGAGCAGTGATTGTTTCTAGGCCTTTCCACTGGTCAGAGCTGGGAAATACACACACACACACACACACACACACACAGATTTACATGCAAACATACATATGTGTATAAATATAAATACTTTTTGAGTTCATATTGATATTTCCAATTCAAATTCAAGACTCTTCTGTATTACATTTGTATTTCTTTCACACTTAGAGTCCTGGTTCTTTAGTCACAGGGGAGATGGAATTAGAATATCCTATAATTACTCATTTGATTGCCCCATATTACACAGCAGTCACCGAATAACAACATAAATACTACCATTGTTATTGTTGTGTGCCATCGGGTTGATTCCGACTCCTAACGATTCTATGAGAGAGTAGAACTGTCCCATAGGGTTTCCTAGACTGTAATCTTTACCAGAGCAGGTTGGTCACCAGGCTTTTCTCCCATGCAGTGCCTGGTGGGTTTGAAGTGCCAGCCTTCTAGTTAACAGCCGAGTGCTTAACCATTGTGCCACCAGACCCATTGCCATCGAGTCGATTCCAACTCCTAGCGACCCTATAGGACAGAGTGGAACTACCCCATAGGGTTTTGAAGGAGCACCTGATGGATTTGAACTGCCAACCTTTTGCTTAGCAGCTGAGTACTTAACTACTGTGCCACCAGAGCTCCACTGCACCACCAAAACCAAAAAAACCCATTGCCGTCAAGTTGATTCCTACTCATAGCAACTCTGTGGGACAGAATGGAACTGCCCCATAGAGTTTCCAAGGAGCTCCTGGTAGATTTGAGCTGCCAACCTTTTGGTTAGCAGCCAGGCTCCTAACCACTATGCCACCAGGGTTTCCTTGCACCACCAGGGCTTCTTAAATACTACCATTACCAGCTATGATCACTTAAAATAGTAAACAAAAAAAATTTTTTTTTTTTTTTGGCATATGCTGTTGTCATTCTTTCCCCAACTTTTAAAAAAATTTTTTATGGTTGTTCTGTTCTACGTTATTAGATCATATAGCCATTATATACTAAAATATCTCCCTTTTAATACTCATATAGTCTTAGTTCTACAAGTAACTATATATGTATCATGCTTATCACTAGTCCTTATGTCAGTATCTCTAGACATTTCGATTGTCAGAAGCTCTTTCTCATGTAGATCTTTAGGAAGGGCATATAGGAACAGCGTTTCCTAATTTATTGATAACACTCTGTGACCATTATAATTAAATATCAGTTTTGCTGATATAAAATTGTTGGCTCACGTTTTCTTTTCCTTGATAATCTTAAATATGTTACTCCATTTTCTTCAGACATAAGGTATTGCCGAGAAAAAGTCTGATGATAATCTCATTTTCTTTGCCTTCTATATCTTCTACTTTATTAGCACTTTTGAGAGCATCAGCTATATATTTCATTCAGTGTACTATATATCTAGTGTTCAGTGCTGTGATAAGTAAGCTGTTCTGTTAACAAATTTGAGTTCATGACTTGATCAATCCTGGTGCCAAATAATCTCTCCGTCCTCTTAACCCTAGAGCAAGTCAGTTGTTCTTAGGGACTACAGCTTTTTTTATCTTTGTAACCTCTGCTGAACCTCACAAAGAGTGCAGAGTTAGCACTCAGTATATACTTGTTCATGAAATAAAGGACGTGGAAGGGTGTGGTTTTGTTGTTGTTTTTGTTTTGTTTTGTTTTTCCTAATTAGCCTGTCAGAAACTGCCCCTTCCTTTGACTGTTCTGCTCCACCCGGGTGAAGCTTTGCCTCAGATACAGCTGGGCTCACTGAGACAGGCTCTCTCCCCTGAGCAGATGTGCGGGTGCAGCACCCATTGGTCCTGGGTTGTCCCACGTGGTCACAGTGTCAGGTTGTCAGACCGTGTTCTCGTATTATTGCACTGCACCGTCAGGAGCAGCACATGAGGAACCCTGGCTCACAGAGCATCTGACTCCATATCGAATGCCACTGTGGTCCCCATGCCTGCTTGCCCTCTCTTTTGTTCAGACCTTGACATCTTTTTGCCTGGTTTTATGGCCCAGGCCCACATGGTGCCTGTACCGCAGCCTCTCTGTGACCCCTCCTTCCAGGTGCTGGGGCTGCTGCCTGTCCAGACCCTTTGGTCCTCCTGTCCTATCCTTTCTTGACTCATCCTTTTGCTCTTCACTTCTCAGCTGCCAGAACCTGTGGCAGGGCATTAGAGAGTGGTGGCCCTTGGCCCAGATGTGGTCCCAGATACATTCTGTTCAGCAGGCACACTGTGTTTAGGTTTTAAAATTTAAATGCCAGTTTGTGGGGCATATGCTCCAGTTTGGCCAAAGAGTCTGCCACTCCCTGTAGTATTATCCCTGACCCATTACATATTTCATTTATTTTCCTGGTGCCTATGGACAGGTGAGTTTGTGAGCTTTGACCTTTGGTATCATGCTTCTCAAAGCATTTGCCATATGGGCATGACCCTGGGCCACCTGGTGTTAGATGTGATGTCTGGCCTGTACTTGTCCAGCAGGACGTCCTTGTCCTGGGTGTCTCTGTCAGGTCCTGGCTTGTGGGCCGTGTGACTTTTTTCTTTCTTCCTCTTCAGTACCTCCAGTCTTAGTCAGGCCATTAAGTCTGGTAAGACACAAAGCTTTTGAAAACATTCGCTCTTTTGGGAACAGATGAGGGTGATGATTGGATAACATAATGAACATAATTAATGTCACTGAACTGTACGTGTGAAGATTGTTGAATTTGTCAAATACTGTTACATATTTATTTACCACAATAAAAAAACAGAACATTCAGCCTACAAAAAGGAAAGATGAAAACGATCAAAAAGCAATGAATAGTGCCTCTTCCCCAGTGGATGTGAATACTGAGATGATTCTCTTATTTCAGGGTGAAACCTCATAAACTTGACCACACCGGGGAGGTCTCACTGTAAACAGAGAGTCGGTGATATGGAAAACCTAGCCCATGACAGGAGAAACTACTCTGATGGCCCCACTTCTTTTCCTGGTCACCGCCCCTGAGGTCAGGAGTAGCAGAGTCAGTCTCTCCACTCCTGTGAGCTGGGTCCATGGAGGCAGCTCATGAGCCTGACGTACCCTAGTGAGTTTTTTCCCAGATCTAGCGTTTCAGATCTCTGCTGAAACAGTCCTGGGAACAACTCTTTGTTCCTGACAGTCTCTAGAACAAGCATGGATTGATTTGTGTAAAAATGTAACAATTTTCTATTCTGCTTTCATTGATATTCTTGCCGTCTCATTTTTGCTTTTGGGCTGGTGTGCCCATTTAGTCACGTATACACGGTTAAACTGTGTGTGTTATTGTTTTTTTTATGGGCCTGTCTAATGTGGCTGAAGGATGAACTTCAGGAGTGACTTTAGTACTAAGTTAAAAGGATGTCCAGGGACCATACTCTTGGAGTTTCTCCAGTCAGAAGAAAGTATCCTGAACTTTTCTTCTTTTCCTGTTCCAAGCTGCCTACTTATTTGCCTTTTGGCTCTGATTGGCCCGTGTTTGAGCCAGGTGGTGGTAGAGGCTCAATGATTATTGAGCACTTACTATGTGCTATACACAATAAACTCTTTATACAGTAAAACCTGTGAAAGCCGAAACCTGTATAAGGTGGAAGCCTGTCGGAGAAGGAAAATTCAAATATTTTCCACTAAAAAGAGCGGGAGGAAAGTGGCAAGACTGCATCCAATGGCAGAAAACTTGTGAGACCCAGAAAAACAAGGCAATCCCACCGAATTCTGGCTGTCACAGATTTCACTCTGTATGTCACTAAATCCTTCGACAGCATTTGCAATAAGTTCTATCATTATCTTCATTTTAAAGATGAGGAAACTGAGGCCGTGAGAGCTCAAGCCCTTAACAAGATCACAGGCAAAGCTGATATTCAATCCCATTAGTTCTTCCTTCAACAAGTTCCATTACTTTACTTTCTCTGACTTCACCTAGCCAGCCTGCAGGTGCTTGCCATAGGTCAGTGACAGAGATGGGTTCCAGGGGTTGGAGGGTGGAGCTGGCTGCTGTTTAGATCTTGAACAGATTTTTCTTGGAGCTATTCTGGATCCCTGATGCAGTCTCTCATTTAGACTCTGAAGCACATGGGGGCGGGGAGGGAGGAGTGCTGCAGCTGTGGCTCAGGAGTCTCACAGCCATGAGTAGCCCCAGGCTATAAACCCATTGTCAGGACTGCAGACGACTTGAGAGCTGCTAGTCTCACTGATGACAAGTCAGCCGTGTTACCAGCACTGGCTTGTTAATGCCTCAGCCAGGAGGTGAAATGTAAATGTGTCAGTTTTGACTTTGTTAGGCATTCTAGTGATGACTTCGGTGGAGAAAGAAATTAAAAGGATCTAAAAGTAAGGTTTGAGTTTCTTACTGTCTGTGCCATCTCTATATGTGTTCTCAGAATGGATCAGTTTTTTTGTTTTTTTAATTTTTTAGCATCCTTATTTCTTTGCCAGGAGATATTATGGGTAATTTTGCTTACATGCCCTTCTTGAAGTAATTAAGCAAAGGATGCAGAGGTTATTTGGTGCTATGTAATGGGAAAAGCTCTGAACAGGCACTTGGAGGGCAGCTGTCTAGTAACTGGCTGTCTGATCTTGCTGAAATGTTCAACCCTTTTGGGCCTTTATTGCCACGTCTAAGAAGTGCGGGGTGTAGACTAGATAATCTCTACTCCCTCCCAACTCTGAGAGTCTATGATTCTGATTGCTATCACCTGCACTTTTTATAGTCGTTTTAAGCGCACAGACCAGGGAAGGTGGAAGCCGCTGGTAGAGCAAGAAGGTTATAGTAGAGCAGGAATGCTGTCCTGCCCCTGTGGGATGAGGAATTCTGCACAAGGGGCACAGGGGGAGATGCCAGAGCACATGACGTGCATCTTCCCAGGAGGTTTCAGGGCTGCAAAATATTGTCGCGAGATACTCTTGTGACTAAATTTATTTTTAGACTACCTCTGTGTTCCCCATCATCGCTGGGATAAATGACTGTTAAAGTTAACTGTGTTATTACATATGAGGAAATCTTGCTAAAGTATATCTTATATAAGGAGCACATCTGTGACTATATCCAAGAAGTTGATACAAGTTACTGTAAATGAGTTTGGTTTGGTATAAAAAAGGTTCATTACAGTGTTGTTTTTAAGAATGAATGAAACGAATCCCTGAAAACAACTTAAATGTACATCAACTGCTTAATATAAGCACTTCCTTATGAACTTGAGATGAAACACTATGCAGCTTTAGAACAAAGTTCATCTGTATGCACTGATGGGGAAAGATTTCCAAAATAGATTAAAAAAGGAAAATAATGATCTCATTATGTGTGAAAGGGGCATTTTATGTTTACGAGTGCATAAGCATTTGTTAGAAGAAGGAACAATGAACTGTCAATAATGGGACTGTGAATTGGAAGACGAGAAAGGCATTTAATGTTTTCTTTTATACCTTCTATAGTGTTGAAATTTCATAATAAAAATACATTTGGTAAAGGAGAGACCTTTGATTTTAGTTTACTTTTGAGACATTTGAATGCTTCCTTAGAAAATTCTCTGTAGAAAAGCATACTGTGAAAGCAAGATGTTGTATGTAGAACATTTTTAGGCCCCCATCATTAGGTCACTCCCCTATTCCTCCTCCCAGCCTTTACAGTCTTATTAAAAGGCTGCTCTTGATTATTGTGTTGCCAGACCTTGTACCTCATATGCAGCCACCACTTGTCTGTCAAAGGTGTGTTGCTATGGTGTTGAACAGGTTTAGCGGAGCTTCCAGACTAAGACAAAACAGGAAGAAAGGCCTGGTGATTTACTTCTGAAAATGAGCCAGTGAAAACCCTATGGATCACAACTGTCTGATCTGCAACCGATCATGGAGATGGTACAGGACTGGGCTGCATTTTCTTCCATTTTGCTGGGGTAACCATGAGTCGGGGCTGGCTCTATGGCAACTAACAACAACAACAACTTAGAAGAGTCGACAGCTCCCCAGTGTCTGTTGTTGTTGTTAGGTGCTGTTGAGTTGGTTCCGACTCATAGCGACCCTACAGGATAGAGTAGAACTGCCCCATAAGGTTTCCAAGGAGCAGCTGGTTGATTCAAACTGCCGACCTTTTGGTTAGCAGCCAAGCTCTTAACCACTGTGCTATCAGGGCTCCCCTCAATGTCTACTTTAAAAAAAAAAAAAAAGATAATAATACAGAAGAACAACACAGTAGAGAAGGCAGTGTGTGGGCCTGCTGGCTCGTCCTCCATTCATTCAGACAGTGCTTATGGAGGAACGGCTGTGCACCAGGCCAGTGCTGGTGCGAGGATACATCGGTGAATTGTGTGCTTTTCAAAAACTACATGATTTCTCTGAGCCACAGTCTTCTCACTTGTAAAACAAGTTGTCAGGATTAAATAGAATAGCAAATGCAAAGCTCATTGCAAGGGCCTAAAGCACAATATTTGCTTGCTTGCCACACCCATTTCTCCATGTTCAGAGCCAGGTCTGATCCCCACTATTCTTCTGCATATTTCCTTGGTCTACGTTCCTAAACTATGTATTGTTCCAGAGCACACCCCACTCTTCCCTGCCATTGTCTTTGCTGGTTTTATCTCTCCTTCATGCAGTGCCCATCATTTCTCTTTAGTGAACAGAATTAGATTTCCTTCAGGAACCAGCTCAGATGCTTCTTCATCCATGAAACTTTTCCTGGTCTATTCTTTACCAGGAAAAAAAAAAATCAGAAGTAATCTCTTCCTCTTAATGTGGACAGCTTATTCTGGCCTCCTATCTACGTATCGTTTATATCACTTATGACATTTGACCTTAGTGCCCTATTCAGTTAGCTTCCTGAGGATAGGAGCAGAGTTTTATTCCATCTCTAGAACTTATCTCTGTACCTGTGTTCTTAGTAAATATGTGCTAATGAATGACTTCATTTTCATTAAGTGTACATGTATCATTTTAACTTTCATTTAAAGGATTATTTGAGTTTGAACGTAGAAATAAGAACATTTCCTTGTAATCCACTATGATTAACAGGTTAGGCAGTTTCTTTCTCCTTGAAGGGATTTAACTTGAAAATAAAACACTCGGCTGCTAACCGAAAGATTGGCAGTTCGAACCCACCAGCCGCTCCGCGGGAGGAAGATGTGGCAGTCTGCTTTTGTAAAGATTACAGCCTTAGAAACCCTATGGGGCAGTTCTACTCTGTCCTACAGGGTCACTTGGAGTTGGAATCGACTCAACGGCAGTGGGTTTTTTGGCTATCATTGAAGAATTGTCAGGAGGAGACAAGGCCGCCATCTATCTAAGGTGGTCTAGACAGCCACCGCCCTTTAAGTGAGTAACTAGCTCACAAGTTCTTGTCTGATGAGGTGAAATCTTATCCTGATAATTTAAAAAACAAACAAACCACACCCAATATTAAGACAACCCCTAACAAAAGTAAAGGATATTTAGAAAGAAAAAAATTGTTAAGATTACAGACTTGTGTGTACATACAGCTTGTTTGATTTTTCACATTCCTTTTTAATCCTTGTCCATAGCACATATAGTTGTGATCACAGTATAGACACAATTTAATATCCTGCTTTTCTCTGAACACTATTTTCTACACAGTTGTCCATGTTATATTTGGTTTTGCTTCTAAACAAGATGATTGGCGTTCAGTTGATCGTTGATTTTGTTAAGAAAGAGACGGAGACTGTGAAACAAAGGTGGAGCTTGAGGGAGTGTCAGCATTATGTATTTTAAAAATACAAGATCTTGGATATTGCTGAGACAAACTGGAACAAAAATATTAACAAATGATTTGATTGAAGGTTGCAGCACAACAAATGAGATTAAGATCATGAGCCACTTTGAAACCTTTTCTTTAATTAAATACACATCTTTAAGAGCTTAGACGGTGTTTTGCTGAGCATTAGCTCTTTATTTACAGAGGTGTTAGGGGAACAGCTGGAAGGCAGCCTTTCTTTATCAGCAGGTTTGGATAACTAGTTGTTTGCAAATGAATTTCAGGTCTAACACTAATAGAATGGAATAATTTTACATAGAAGACTCAATCTCCAACAACCACTATGGAAAATAGTATGACGCTTTCTCCAAAAACTAGAAATAGAACTACCCTGTGATCCAGCAATCCCATTCCTAGGTATATACTCTAGAGACCTAAAAATAATGACACAAAGAGACATATGCACACCTGTGTTCACTGCTGCTTTATTCACAATAGTGAATAAATGGAGATAACAGAAGTGCCCATCAGTGAATAAATGGATAAACAAATTGTGGTGCGTACATACAGTGGAACGCTACTAACCATAAAGAACAATGATGAGTCTGTAAAACATAACATGGATGGATCTGGAGGGCACAATGTTAAGTGAAAAAAGTCAAGCATATTAGGACAAATATTGTGTGATCCCTCTTTTATAAGAAGACAAGAATAGATATATACAGAGAGACCAATGTTCACTGGTGGTTACTGGGGAGAGGAAGGGGGAGGGGAAGTATGCTCTAGATCATAGAGACTGGTTATTTTTGGTGATGGGAGAAGTGACGCTGAATGTGGACGTGGTGAGCGAAGCACAACCAAAGTGAAAACAAGTGTTTGAGCACATATGGATGTGTATAGGCATATTGGTATATGCATAGGTCCAAGTGTGTACATAGGTGAGAACAGATAGAAGTATCTGTAGCTATATGTAAAAACAAATATATAGGTGCAGGCATATACATTCATTGAAGACACGATACTCCTCAGACATAACCAAATACCTTCCAAGATTGGTTTTCTGGGTTTGAAAGCTTAGGACCATAGTCTCATGGGACAACTCAGTGAACTGGCATAACGTAGTTCACAAAAGTCATGATCTGCATCCTAGTGAAGTAAGGAGCATCTGGGGTCTTAAAAGCATGTGAGCAGCCATCTGAGACACAACTACTTGTCTCTGCTGACCAGGAGCAAAACAGTAAGGTAACCAAAACCTCAGAGAAGAAGTCTACACGAGCCACAACCTCATCATCTACCCTGAGACCAAAAGAACTAGATGATGCTTGGCTGCCACCACTGACCATTCTGACTGAGGTCACAATAGAGGGTCCTGGATAGAATGGGAGAAAAATGTGGAGCAGAACTCCAATTCTTTAAAAAAAAGAAAGAAAGAAAGAAGCCAGACAAATTGGAACAGTAGGGAGCAGAGGACTGCCTGAGACTAACACCCTGAGACACTCTTTGAACCTAGAACTGAGCTTATCCCCTGAGATCACCTTTTAGCGAAATAGCTGAGTGACACAAAATAAAAGATATTACCTATAAGATCTGTACTCTACTTAAAAACTATGTGTATGAGACCAAAAGGTCAACAGTTACTTAAAAGCAAAGATGAGAAGATAAAGAGGCAGGGAAACTAGAGTACTGGAAATGGAACAAACAGAACACAACTAAAGAGAATGTTGACGCGTTGTGATGAATGTAACTAATGTCGCTGATCAATTTGTGTGGAAATTGTCAAATTGGAACCTAACTTCCACCAAAAACTCAATAAAATATTTAAAAAGGGTGGAGGGAGAATCAATCTCTAACTTCTTTTTCAGAAGAAACTAACTGCCTATAGGCAGTGAGGTGTTTTTAACATATGGAAATAATTAGGCTAAATACCAGAATCTGTTTGAGGTCTGTGGATAGTCTTCTGAGGGAGAGAGGGGCCTCTAACATTAAACAGCACAGAATTATAACAAGCACTATGTACTTGTTTTTGGAACTAAACTTCTTGATTTGACCCTAGACTAAATTGACTAGATTTGTACTTCGTTAACTTAAGGCTACATTCATTCCTCCTTATAATGAAAACCTCTGTCTTCTAATATGATTTTGAAGCTTTCCTTTATGGAGGCTGTTAATTATTTTGCTATTTCTTACAGCAGTCAGAGTCATTAATATGAATGTCAATTCAAGATAAATTTACCTTCTGGGCCAGTTTACTTGTTAGGAATTAGTATATTTTATGATTATATCTTCTTACTACACTTGTCATGTATTATCGCCTATAATTTAGCAAAGATTATCAGATTTTTTGTGTGTATGTATTCCCCAAGGGGTGACTGCATCTTTGTGTGGTATCTATGGTTTGGTCTCTGAAACCCGTTGCTGTGGAGTCAATTCCAACTCATAGCCACCCTATAAGACAGTAAGACAGATTAGAACTGCCCCATAGAGTTTCCAAGGAGTAGCTGGTGGATCCGAACTGCAGACCTTTTGGTTAGCAGCCATAGCTCATAACCACTGCAGGACCCACAAAAGATTGGCCCTGTTTTTGTTTATAGCCTTAGTAGTCACCCAGACCAACTACAGTGGGTCCCAAGAAGACCTATGAGAAGGACGCTATTGGGGCATTACTTAGCCCTGAATTCAAGAGAGGACCTACATTGGACTGGAACCCTCTTTAAAATAATGGAGGATTCAGAAGAAATCTTTTCAATTAGAAATCTATGAAATGCCTTCAGTTCCTGAGACTTGGACCAGAGTGCCTGGGATGGGGTTCTGCCAGGCTTCAGGATACTTCAGCATGGCTGACTGACGCTAGTCCTTTTAAACGGATTTTAAATCCACCCCCCGATTCCCATCACTGATTCTTGTCCTGCCCCACTGTCCACCTTTCCACTTGTGATGCTTTGAAGCTGTTCTCGCCCTGGGATAAGTTAGGAATGTCAGAGTAGGAGGCATGTCCTGAGGTAGAGGTGACGTCTCTGACAGTTATTTCCTGAAACCAAGGCTGGGACCACAATCCAGACTGTCGACTGTTCCACGCTACCCAGTTCTTTAAAAAAAGGAAAATACAGAAGTATCCAAAACCAATATGAAGGCAACCCAAGGCATAAACTTCAACTATTTACTTTTCCAGTCCTTCCCAGGGAGCTGTATTAGTTATCCATTGCTGCGTAACAAATTACTCTAACAAATTATTGCTGTGCTTGAGCCCATTGTTGCAGCCACTGTGTCAGTCTTGTCTTGTCGAGGGTCTTTGTCTTTCCCTAACCTTAATGATTACTAAATATCTTAATAAGGTATGCAGAGAATTAAAATATGTTCTCTGGGAAATGCTAATCTAGTTCTAAGGAGATGGTCAGGATGTAAATAATTGAAATACAATGCAAAATATATAAGAGAGGTATTGTTATATGCTGTCAAGTCAATTTTGACTTCATAGTGAGCCAGTGTAGAACTGCCCCATAGGGTTTTCTAAGCTGTAATCTTTATGAGTAGAGGGTCAGAGAAAAAAGGAAGACCCTCAACAAGATGAATTGACAAACTGGCTGCAACAGTAGCTCAAACCTAGCAACAATGTGAGAATGGTGCAGGACCGGGCAGTGTTTCCTTTTGTTGTACATAGGATCACTATGAGTCGGAACTGACTCGACAGCACCTAACAATAATAACAGTTTTTATGGGAGCAGATTGCCAAACCTTTCTCCCACAGAGCCTCTGAGTGGGTTCGAACCTCCAACCTTTCAGTTAGCAGCCAAGCACTTAACCAGGTTAAGCCCGCACTTAACTCTAACAAATTACGCTATGCTTGAGCCCGTTGTTGCAGCCACTGTGTCAATCTGTCTCGTCGAGGGTCCTTCTCTTTTTCCCTAACCCTTTACCTTACCAAGCATGATGTCCTTCTCTAGGGACTGGTCCCTCCAGATAGCATGTCCAAAGTATGTGAGATGAAGTCTCACCATCCTCACTTCCAAGCAGCACTCTGGCTGTACTTCTTCCAAGACAGATTTGTTCATTCTTCAGGCAGTTCACGGTATATTCAATATTCTTCACCAACACCAGAAACAGCAATAAACATCTAATATTAGACACAGTTTATGTGGGTTAGGAATTCGGGCGCAGCTTAGCTGGGTGGTTCTGATGTGGGGTCTCTTGCACTCAAGGGGAAAACCAGGACTGCAGACATCTGAAGGCGTTTCTGGAGCTGGAGGATCCAGTTCCATGATGTTGCACACATATGGCTGGCAAGTTGGTGCTGGCTCTTGGCAGGAGGCCTCAGTTTCTCACTAGGTAGACTTCTCCATAGGTTTACTGGAGTGTTCTCATGACACGGTAGGTGGCTTCCCCTAGAGCGAGTGATCCAAAAGAGCTCAAGGTAAAATCCTCAGATGTCTTTTATGATCAAGGCTGGGAAGGCACACACCGTCATTTCTGAAAGATCCTAGTTGTTACACAGGTCATCCCTATTCACTGTGGGAGGGGATTATACAAGGGAGTGAATACCAGGAGGCGAAAATCCTTGGAGACCATCTTTGAAACTAGCTGCAATAAGAGATAGAGACCAGTGTGGCAATGAGAAAACAATGTTGAGGTGCCTCATGGAAAGAGGTGGAGTGTTAAACTGATGCATTTTTCAGTAGCTGAGGTTGAGTGAAAGGGTGTTGAGAAGGATGGGGCATCAAGAGCAAAGGGGGCTGGATAGGGACAGGTGTTGGTATATTCAAAGAACACTGTTGGTGCAGTTTGACTGGAGCAAAACCTGGAAAGATAGAAAGGGCCAGAGCCTGTGAGATCCTGAAGGCTAAGCTAGGGACTTTGGAGTTTATTGATTGTTAGTGATGAGTCATGGAAGGTATTTGAGCAGGAGAATGACATAATCATTGGCATATTTTAGCTTTAATTTGTGTGTGAGCCTCAGGATTTTGGTGCCTTTACTTCCTTTTCATTTTCAGTATTATCCAGTTAGTCATCTCTCTAATCCTTAAATTCTGTAACACTTCAGCCTGTGCCCCTTGATCACATACTACCTCGTACTGTTTAACTTTGCATTGTATTTGTCTTGTTACCACAATTAGATTATAGGGGCCATAAGAGTAGAAACCATATCTTTATCCACTTCCATTTCCCCTGCTGTGCTTAGCGCACTAGGTGCCCAGTAAATATTTGCTAATTGGATAATAGCAGCCAATTACTGTATATGTGTGCAGCCACTGTTTCCAGCCTGCAGTGCATAATTCACAGCTAAACATTTTTCAAAAGCAAGAGCAGTTGCAGTGGTTTGATTTATGTAAGTGGAAAAAAGTGTTCAGAATCTGTTCTGAGTGCTTGGCATTTGCCAAAATATTTGTAGGAAACTTGGAATCATAATTTTATTTTTAAAAACCCATGGATTATTTTTACCTTCAAGAAGAGTTCTTACTAAGTAAGACTAATGGAGTAATAACCAGTCACAATGTGAAGTAAGGCTGCTTTCATCTTTAAATAGCAAAGGGAAGTCTCTTTCATGCACATGTAAGATGGTTATGGAATAAGAGTCTTGTTTACGGCTTGGGGCAGGATTTTGTCCCCTTTCCCCCTAGTTTAAATGAAATGATCATTGTACATGTATTTTCATTGACCAAATACAGATTTCACCCAAGAGATAGTCTCCAGAAAGTCACAGACCTGTGATTTCAAGCTAGCAAAGACATATGTGCTTTCTCTTCTTCAAAATCTTCCTCAAACAACCATGAAAGCAATAACCAGGAATGCAGACTATATCTTCATAAAACTAGGAGACATCTGTAACCCTCAACCACAGGCACTTGAAGATATAAAGCAGATGAAATGATGTCAAATGAGTTTGCAGAGAGGAGGGGGATCAAGAATAAAATGCTGCAGGGCGTTGAGAGATGACCAGAAGCCACCTTTTGCCCAGGAAGGCTCAGAAATTAGAGCTCCCAGGTTCCCAGGTTCTGCAGAGGCAAAAGTGAGGCAGAGGGCTTTAGGGTGGGGGTGGGGTGTGAAAGTCTGCAGATTTGAAGGCGATTCCCTGGATGACTAAGGAAGGAAATTCCCCCATAGCATCTCTGGCCCAGAGAGAACAGCCAGTCCAGGTTGGAGCAAAGGTAAGAGGGCTCCAGGAAGGATGTTAAAAGAGGAGAAAAAAGAAAGAATGGGAAGTCCTGGCTTTGAATGCTGTCTCTGTGAACATCTGCAAATTAGTTAATGTCTTTTAACTTCAGTTTCCTTATTTGTTAAATAAAAGGTTGGATCATATGATGTTTAAGGTTGGTTCAATCTCTGATATTATGTAGTTCTATTAAGTAAAAGGAAATAAACCTCCAGCAATTCTACTCCTGAGTATCTACCCAAGAGAAGTGAATCATACGTTAACACAAAGACTTACATGCAAGTGTTCATAGCAACATTACACCTAACAGACAAAAACTGGAAACAACCTAAATATCCATCAGTTGGGTAGTGGATTAGTGGTTGTCTGGGGCTAAGGTGGGAATGAGGATTAATTATAAATAGGCATTTTTGAGATGATGGAAATATTCTAAAACTGGATTGTGAGGATGTTCACACAGCTTTATAAATTTATCAAAAAACCATTGAACTGTACATTTAAAATTGTAAATTATACATCAGTAAAGCTATAAGGTGGATCCCTGGTGACACAGTGGTTAAAGCACACGGCTGCTAACTGAAAGTTGGCTGTTAAAACCCACCAGCCGCTGCAAGGGAGAAAGATGTAGCAGTTTTTCTGTAAAAATATTCAGCCTTGGGAGAGGGTGGGGCCAAGATGGCGGAGTAGTTAGACGCTTCTGGTGGACCCTCTTACAAGAAAGACCCCCAAAAATAAGTAATTTGATTATATATAGCAATCTAGGACCTCTGGACAGCAAAGGCAGAGTTGAGGAACCGGACTGAGTGCCAGGGGGAGGGAGAGATGGTTTAGAAGCAGCGAGGAGTTGCCAGACCTGACATGGCGAGAGCCTGAGCCCTTCAGGCCTGATCAGCTCGTGGATAAGTGGCGAGGCAGACAAGCAGCTGAGCTCGGGAGGCACGTTTTCTGCACCAGGAGAGACCCACGCCAGAGAATCTACACGGCTGCGCAGAACCAGTGAGAAGCAGCCCTCCACAAAAGATACGTACTTGCGTATGGCTTACCACGTGGATCAAAAACACCCATCTTAGGGAAAAACCTCTCCCCCATTTACCTCCCTGCTCTCCACTCTGCATTGGGTCCCAGACAGGCTTCAGCAATTGCCAAGTCCCTTGGGCCGGAAGTAGGATCTGTCACATGCCTGGAGCCGTTCTTCCTGCCTTAGAGAGTGATTAACAAACGGGGAAAAATAAACTGCCAGCTCCCCTAAGCCAGGAACCAAGGATAGGCACAGCTCCTTTGCCTAGGCACAGGCATAAGGGATCAGTGGACTTTGAGTGCCTTTCCCCTTGCATAGACTTGTATGGGCCCATCTCAACAGCATAGGTCCTCATTACTGCAGTACAACAGGGTATATACTGGAACCCTAACATCAACTGTTTCAGCTGTGAAGTGGCAGGTTCTTGACATTTGACACTGCTCTGCCCATTAAGCAGGGTCTTCATGTACCCACATCAGGGGCCTGAGGATTGGTGGCTCCACCCACGCCACCTAGCCACCTGCGAGACGGGCCCATGAATAAGAGGTGTCCCCCAGTCCTTACACCCAACAGCATTAGGTGCTCATAGTGCTGCTGCAAAACCCACCCGCCTACACACTCTAGGGAAAAAGGACACGCCTTCCTCCTGGACACTCGGGGGCGGCCGTCAGCCCCCTACCTTGCTAAGAGTGTGTCCCCCTGCTGCAGCCAGATGCCTGTGCCTACACCAATCACCCATGCCTTTCTAGGACTGTAGGTGAGAGCCTGCACCACACACTTGGTGGCTATCTACCTGGGTACCTGAGCTGAATCCATACAGAAGGAGTGGGTGGATGCCTGAGCTCACATACCTACTAACAGATGGAACCACCTCATAATGGGACATTAGAGCTTCAAAGGTGTCAATAATCGCACTACCTCATACGAGCAGCCTATTTGGGCATAACAAAACAAAAAAAAGCTAGGACACAGTAAGCAAACATAAAATAAATAGATACAATAACTTATTGATAGCTCAGAGACCATGGTCAATATCAAATCACATAAAGAGGCAATCCATGAGGGCTTCAGCATGCTCCCAAAAGAATCTAGAAATTTTGCAGAGGAGGAAAATTTCTTGGAATTACCAGAGGCAGAATACAAAAGATTAATATACAGAATTCTTCAAGAAATTAGGAAGGAAATTAAGCAAAAAGCAGAACACGCAATAGAGGAAATTAAAAAGATTAGAGAAGAGCATAATGACAAATTTAACAGGCTGCAAGAATCCATAGAGAGACAGCAGTCAGAAATCCAGAAGATTAACAATAAAATTTCAAAATTAGACAAGTAGAAAGTCATAGGAGCAGAATTGAGGCAACGGAAGTCAGAATTAGTGAGACCGAAGATAAAGAACTTGACGCCAACTTATTTGAGGAAAAATCAGATAAAAGGATTTAAAAAAAATGAATAAACCCTAAGAATTATGTGGGAATCTAGCAAGAGGAATAACCTATGAGTGATTGGAGTACCAGAACAGGGGGGAATGACAGAAAATACAAAGGGAATTGTTGACGATTTGCTGGCAGAGAATTTTCCTGATATCGTGAAAGATGAGAAGATACCTATCCAAGATGCTCATCGAACCCCACATAAGGTAGATCCCAAAAGAAAGTCACCAAGACATATTATAATCAAACTTCCCAAAACCAAAGATAAAGAGAGCGGCTGGGAGAAACGAAAAGTCATCTACAAAGGAGAGTCAATAAGAATAAGCTCGGACTACTCAGCAGAAACCATGCAGGCTAGAAGGCAATGAGATGACATATATAAAGCCTTGAAGGAAAAAAACTGCCAGCCAAGAATTATATATCCAGCAAAACTGTCTCTCAAATAAGATGGCAAAATTAGGGCGTTTCCAGATAAACAGAAGTTTAGGGAATTTGCAAAAACCAAACCAAAATTACAAGAAATACTAAAGGGAGTCCTCTGGTTAGAAAATAAATAACATCAGATAACAACTCAAGACAACAACACGAGACAGAGCAACCGGATATCAACCCAGGTAGGGAAGTCACAAAAGTAAATCAGAGCTAAAACACTGAAAATCGGGAAACAGATGTCAATATGTAAAAGATGACAACATTAAAACAAAAAAGATGGACTTAAAAAAATGTAGACATAGATTTTGCATATAGAGAGGAAGTCAAGGTGCTATAAAGAAAAGACTAGTATAAACTAAGAAAAATAGGGGTAAATATTAAGGAAAACAAAGGAAACAAAATCCTACAAGTCAAAATAAAAAACTAGAAAAATATAAAGACTCAGCAAAGACAAAATCAACAACAGTGAAAAAGATGAAAAGTAAATACAAAAAGTAAAACGACTCAGCACAGAAAATTAAGTTGAACAAAGAAACTGAACAACACACAAAAATGACATCAGAATGACAGCACTAAACTCACACCTATCAATAGTTATGCTGAATGTAAATGGACTAAATGCACCAATAAAGAGATACAGAGTGGCAGATTGGATAAAAAAACACGATCCGTCTATATGCTGCCTACAAGAAACACACCTTAGACTTAAAGACACAAACAAACTAAAACTCAAAGAATGAAAAAAAAATATCCAACAAACAACACTCAAAAAAGAGCAGAAGTGGAAATACTAATCTCTGACAAAATAGACTTTAAAGTAAAATCCACCACAAAGGATAAGGAAGGATGCTATATAATGATTAAAGGGTCAATACACCAGGAGGACATAATTATAATAAATATTTACGCACCCAGCGACAGGGCTCCAAAATATATAAGACAAACTCCGACAGCACTGAAAAGAGAGAGAGACAGCTCCACAACAGTAGTAGGAGACTTCAACGCACCACTTTCGGTGAAGGACAGAACATCCAGAAAGCAGCTCAACAAAGACACAGAAGAGCTAAATGCTACAGTCAGCCAACTTGATCTCATAGACATATACCAAACACTCCACCCAAAAGCAGCCAAGTATACTTTCTTTTCCAACGCACATGCAACATTCTCCAGAATAGACCACATATTAGACCATAAAGCAAGCCTTAACAAAATCCAAAGCATGGAAATATTACAAAGCATCTTTTCTGACCATAAAGCCATAAAAGTAGAAATTAGCAGAAAAAGCAAGGAAAAAAACATCAAATGCATGGAAACTGGATAACACCTTGCTCAAAAACTACTGGGTTATACAAGAAATTAAAGATGGAGTAAAGAAATTCATAGAATCAAACAATAATGAAAACACATCCTACCAGAACCTTTGGGACACAGCAAAAGCAGTGCTCAGAGGTCAGTTTATAGCAATAAATGCACACATCCAAAAAGAAGAAAGAGCCGTAATTAAAACATTAACCCTACAACTGGAACAAGTAGAAAGAGAGCAGCAAAAGAAGCCCTCAGGTGCTAGAAGAAAGGAAATCATAAGAAGTAGAGCAGAATTAAATGAAATAGAGAATAGAAAAACAATTGAAAGAGTTAACAAGACCAAAAGCTGGTTCTTTGAAAAGATCAACAAGATTGATAAACCACTGGCCAAAGTGACAAAAGAAAAACAGGAGAGGAAGCAGATAACCCGTATAAGAAATGATATGGGTGATATCACAACAGACCCAACTGAAATTAAAAGAATCATAACAGAATACTATGAAAAATTGTACTGTAACAAATTTCAAAACCTAGGGGAAATGGATAAATTTCTAGAAACTCACTACCTACCTAAACTAACACAAAAAGAGGTAGAACAGCTAAATCTATAACAAAAGAAGAGTTTGAAAAGGTAATTTAAAACCTCCCAAGAAAAAACCCTGGCCTGGATGGCTTCACTGGAGAGTTCTACCAAACTTTCAGAGAAGAATTAACACCACTACTACTAAAGGTGTTTCAGAGCATAGAAAAGGATGGAATACTCCCAAACTCATTTTATGAAGCCAGCATAACCCTGATGCCAAAGCCAAGTAAAGACACCAAAAAAAGAGAAAATTACAGACCAGTATCACTCATGATCATTGATGCAAAAATCCTCAACAAAATTCTAGCCAATAGAATTCAGCAACATATCAAAAAAATAATTCACCATGATCAAATGGGATTTATACCAGGTATGCAGGGATGGTTCCACATTAGAAAAACAATCAATGTAATCCATCACATTAATAAAACAAAAGACAAGAACCACATGATTTTATCAATCGATGCAGAAAAGCATGTGACAAGGTCCAACACCCATTCATGATAAAAACTCTCAACAAAATAGGAATAGAAGGGAAACTCCTCAGTATAATTAAGGGCATTTGTGCAAAGCCAACAGCCAACATCATCCTAAATGGAGAGACTTTGAAAGCATTCCCCTTGAGAATGGGAACCAGACAAGGATGCCCTTTATCACCACTCTTTTTCAACATTGTGCTGGAGGTCCTAGCCAGAGTAATTAGGCTAGAAAAAGAAATAAAGGGCATCCAGATTGGTAGGGAAGAAGTCAAACTATCTCTCGTTTGCGGATGATATGATCTTATACAGAGTAAACCCCAAAGAATCCACAAGAAAACTACTGGAACTAATAGAAGATTTCAGCCAAGTTTCAGGATACAAGATAAACATACAAAAATCAGTTGGATTCCTTTACACCAACAAAGAGAACTTCGGAGAGGAAATCACCAAATCAATACCATTTACAATAGCCCCAAAGAAGATAAAATACTTAGGGATAAATCTAACCAGGGACGTAAAAGACCTATACAATGAAAACTGCAAGATACTACTGCAAGAAACCAAAAGAGACCTGCATAAGTGGAAAAACATACCTTGCTTGTGGATAGGTAAACTCAACGTTGTGAAAATGTCAGTTCTACCCATAGCTATTACAGATGCAGTGCAATCCTGATCCAAATTCTACCGGCATTTTTTAAAGAGATGGAGAAACAAATCACTAACTTCATTTGGAAAGGGAAGAGGCCCCGAATAAGTAATGCATTACTCAAGAAGAAGAACAAAGTGGGAGGCCTCACACTACCTGTTTTTAGAACCTGTTATACCCCCACGGTAGTCAAAACAGCCTGGTACTGGTACAACAACAGATACATAGACCAATGGAACAGAATTAAGAATGCAGATATAAAGTCATCCACCTGTGAGCAGCTGATATTTGACAAATGCCCAAATTCCATTAACTGGGGAAAAGACAGTCTCTTTAACAAATGGTGCTGGCATAACTGGATATCTATCTGCAAAAAACTGAAACAAGACCTATACCTCACACCATGCACAAAAACTAACTGGATATGGATCAAAGACTTAAATATAAAATCAAAAACGATAAAGATCATGGAAGAAAAAATAGGGACAATGCTAAGAGCCCTAATACATGGCATAAACACAATAGGAACCATGAGTAACAATGCATAAGCACCAGAAGAGAGACTAGATAAATGGGAGCTCCTAAAAACAAAACACTTATGCTCATCAAAAGATTTCATCAAAAGAGTAAAAAGACAACCTACAGACTGGGAAAAATTTTTTGGCTACGACAAATCCGATCAGCGTCTAATCTCTAAAATCTGCAAGATACTGCAAAACATCAAGAACAAAAAGACAAATAACCCAGCTAAAAAATGGGCAAAGGATATGAACAGGCACTTCACCAAAGAAGATATTAAGGCGTCTAACAGACACATGAAGAAATGCTTACAATCATTAGCTATTAGAGAAATGCAGATCAAAACTACAATGAGATATCATCTCACCCCAACAAGGCTAGCATTAATCAAAAAAACACAAAATAATGCTGAAGAGGTTGTGGAGAGGCTGGAACACTTATACACTGTTGGTGGAAATGTAAAATGGTACAACCACTTTGGAAATTGATTTGGTGCTTCCTTAAAATGCTAGAAATAGAAGTACCATACAGTCCAGCTATCCCACTCTTTGGAATATATCCTAGAGAAATAAGAGCCGTCACATGAATAGATACATGCACACCCACATTCATCGCAGCACTGTTCACAATAGCAAAAAGATGGAAACAACCTAGGTGCCCATCAACGGACGAATGGATAAACAAATTATGATATATCCACACAGTAGAATACTATGGAATGATAAACAACAACCATGAAGCCATGAAACATAACATGGAGGAAGCTGGGGGTCATTATGCTGAGTGAATTTAGTCAGTCACAGAAAGACAAATATTGTAGAAGACCATTATAAGAACTCAAGAAAAGGTTTAAACACAGAAGGAAACATTCTTTGACGGTTACAAGGAGGGGGAGGGAGAAGGAGGGTTATTTACTAACTAGAGAGTAGATAAAAATTAGGTGAAAGGAAGGACAGCACCCACTACAGGGGAAGTCAGCGCAACTGGACTAAACCAAAGCTGAGAGGGTTCCTGAATACAATCAAACACTTTTAGGGACAGAGTAGTAGGGGTGGGGGTCTGGGGACCATGTTTTCAGGGAACATCTAGGTCAGTTGGCATAACAAGGCCTATTAAGAAAATGTTCTGCATCCTACTTTGGTGAGTGGCGTCTGGGGTCTTAAAAGCTTGCAAGTGGCCATCTAAGAGGCATCAATTGGTCCCAACCACCTGGAGTAAAGGAGAATGAAGAACACCAAAGACACAAGGAAAGTATTAGCCCAAGAGACAGAAAGGGCCACATAAACCAGAGACTTCATCAGCCTGAGACCAGAAGAACTAGATGGTGCCCGGTTACCACCAATGGCTGCCATCAGAGGGAACACAACAGAGTCCCTGATGGAGCAGGAGAAAGGTGGGGTGCAGAACTCAAATTCTAGTAAGAAGACCAGACTTAGTGGTCTGACTGTGACTGGAGGTACCCCAGAAAGCATGGCCCCTGGATTCTCTATCAGCCCAGAACGAAAACAATTCCCGAGGCGAACTCTTCAGACTAGGGATTGGACTGGACTGTGGGACATAATGTGATACTCATGAGTAGTGTGCCTCTTAGCTCAAGTAGATACAAGAGACTAAATGGGCACCTTCTGCCCAGAGGTGAGATGGGAAGGCAGAGAGGGTTAGGAGCTGACTGAATGGACATGGGGAATCAGGGGTGGAAAGGAGGAGTGTGCTGTCACAGTATGGGGAGAACAATTAGGGTCACATAACATTGTATGTATAAATTTTTGTATGAGAAAAAAAAAAGTCAGCCTTGGAAACCCTATGTCCCATAGGGTAGCTATGAGTTGGAATGACTTGACAACAACAGGTTTAGTTTTGGTTAACAGCTCAGCTGCTAACCAAAAGGTTGGCAGTTCAAATCCACCAGCCCCTCCTTGTAAATCATATGGGACAGTTCTACTCTGTTTTATAGGGTCGCTCTGAGTCAGAATCGACTTTTTTATAAGAAAAGGTAACCAGCAAGGGGTAGGAGGTGGGGAAGCATAGATGAAACGTGACTGGCTATATGTTGATTGTCGTTGAAGTATGGAGATGGGTAATGAGGCTTCATTATACTCTTTCTACTGTTGTGTATGTTTGAAAATGTGCATAATAAAAAAAGTTTAAGATACAAGGGTAAAGAAAAAAGACAATCACAAGCCTCTTATTGTGTGGCTGTCACATAACACTTGCAACATACATTTTACAGTAAAGGATGTTCTAGTCACTTTGAGACATAATTTAACCCCCCACTGAAACCAAATCAACAGGATATGAAATCATTTTTAGTGTGTTAGCTCTTTCTGGTATATTTCAACTGGCACTTGAGAAAATCATGGTGATTGCATCATCAAAAAGAAAGTTAAGTTTTGTTCAGTATATTCTGTTTAAAAAGTCACATAAGTGTATAATACACTTTAAATCCAGAAAACCACACCTGTTGCCGTCTAGTTGATCCTGACTCATGGCAACCCTGTAGACACAGTAGAATTGCCCTAAAAGGTTTGGAGGTCTGTCATCTTTACAGAAGCACACTGCCATGTCCTTCTTCCATGGAGCAGCTGGTGGCTTTGAACCGCCAACCTTTCTGTTAGCAGCCAAGCGCTTAACTACTGCGCCACTAGGGCTCCTGTAATACGTTTTAGAAAGGATAAAATGAAAACGAAAAAAAAAGTAGAAAAGTAGACCATCTAAAACAATGTCATTTGTAATTGCTCTGAGTAGCTAGATTTTTAATACATGAAATTTACAGGCAATATTCCATTCCAGACATAGCCTGTTAGCAAAAGTGAGTATACGAGTGTTACCATTTTTCCTTGCTTACTGTGTACTTGTCCAAGGATCTGTTTTGTATCTTCATATCATTCTGAAGAAGCTAGCTTATAGTGTCCCTGTTTTACAGTGAAGAGAGTTGAGGCTCAGGAAGGCTAAATAGTTTGCCTGAGATCAAGTAGCTAGTAAACGTTTGTGCCAGCTGTGCTCTTATCCATTTTGCCTTTGACAGAAAATACGTACCTGTTTTGCTCCTGGTGTGCCAGAATACGTAAAAAAAACTTTACAGGTGGGTCCCAATGTTTGATTCGAAGTTGGTAGAGACAGTTTGGAATTCAGAGTTCAGATCCTCATTTATTGGCAGGATTATTATAAGTCTTCTAATCTGTCTCCACGAGTTGGAATTGACTCAATGGCAACTAAGAACAGCCACCACCTGTCTCCTAGCTTACAGTTCATTCTGGAATTGCGACCCAGTTGCATTACTTCCTTGTGTAAAAACCGTCAATGGCTGTACACTGCCTACAGATTAAAGTCTAAACTCCACAGTTTAGTGTTAAGAGCTGCTCACATCTTGCTTTATCCAGCCTTTCTATCTCCCTTCCCACTGTTTCCCGTTGGGCACTCTGCATATGCCTTTTGGAAGACTAGGCAGGTCTTATGCTACTGTTGGTAATTTCCTTATCCCTCTACTCTACTGAGCCAGTTCCCATTCAGCCTCCAAAGCCTTAATCAAACACCATCTCCTTGGGGAAGCCTTCTCTGACTTTCCCTCAGCAGCACCAGCTGCTTCTTTCTCTGGGTTTTCATTACGCTTTTTACATACCTTGATTATATGTGGTCTTCTTGGCTGTATGTGTCCCAGCTCCTTCAGACTGTGTACCATGGAGCCCCATCTTTGTACCTTCATCACCCATTTCTGTGCCTGTCATGTGGTAGGTTGTCAGGGAATGTGGGTGGAATGCATTTTTCTGTAGAATCCTGATTTATGATTTTTAAAGTGAAAAGCCTTAAAGATATATAATAAATACACATTTAACAAAAGCATCATTATGTGGGGAAAAAAAAAAATGGAGCTGACCTGAAAGTATTAAGGCACATGTTCACAATATATCAGAAGTGTAGTACTATTTCTTAGGGAAAAATATATTCCAAGTATCAACCAAGATACTAAGGATATTCCCATCCCCACCCCCTACCCTCTTCTCATGCCAATGTTTCATCTAACTTTTTTCGTATTGAGGAAGGGGTGGGAGAAATGAGAGTCTAGGAACCAGAGAAGGGATAGATGTTATAAGAACTTTCTAGTTTCTCTTCAGTGTTCTGTAATTTCTAAGGTCCCATCAAGCTCTAAAATAGTTGCAGTTGTTTCAGCCCCCATTTCTTATCAGATAAGAGAAAACATCGATTAGTTATTCACTCACCAGATATGTTGAATCATAGGACTGAATTTAGTTGACCTGTCTGGGGTCAGACTGCCAGTGCATTGAATTTGACCTTCAAACCACCTGTTGTGTGTTCAGGTCATTTAGTTCTAAGTTATAGCTTGTGTATAACTGCTCATTGGTGTTTTACAGGCTAGAATATCCCTGTGCTCCCAGAGGTGTCTAGTGGCCTCAAAAATTGTGCATTCTGAGGGAGATAATCCAGAAGTATGGACATCCTTTCATTGTAGTTATTAGGTGCTGTTGAGTAGATTTCAACTCGTAGTGACCCCGTATGGCAGAGTAGAACTGCCGCATAGGGTTTTCTTGGCTGTATTTCTCCCCAGAGCTGCTGGGTGGATTTCAGCCACCAACCATTTGGTTAGTAACCAAACACTTAACCGTTTGCACCCACCAGGGCTCCTTATCATTAGAGAAAAATATTTCTAGAGAACACTGCATAGTTTTTTGGTTTTGTTTTGTTTTTTTTCCTGTCTCTAGTTTGTTTCCTGCTAGAATTCTAACATTATGGAGAGTCACAAGTAAATGTTAAAAATAAAAATTCACTCTTCTTTGAGAAGGATGAGTGGGAAAATGCCTTATTTTTCTCCTGAGAATTGCTTCCGCTGAACTATCGAAATCTTCACGTTTACCAAATGGGGCAGCATCTGGTTTTCCATGTCTTTCCCTGCCCACTTCTTCCTCATAGTCTTTGAATGGACATTCTATGAACTCATTTGGAGGGTGTTGCTCACCTGATCATCATCTTTTCATCAGTACATTAATTTCCATTCTTAATTAACACTTAAAGCTTATCATCTAGGAGAGTTTCACATGCAAAAACAAGTGAAAACTCCCAACAGCAAAGCAGCTCTTTTGTCATATGCTGAGGAGAAAAGGTATTCCTGGACTTTCTCCCTGCTCTAATTTTGCATCAGTGTTCAAGGAGCTGTTGATGCCTCCTGACTGGGATTTCCCGCTTCTGGACACAGTCTTGATATTTGTACATTGTTATACTTCGAACCATTGAAAATATAATTTCTGGCTTCATTTAATTTTATTACATATGAGAATTTTGCTTGGAAAGACCCACCTAGCATGTCTGCCATAGTCTCCTCACCTTCTCTTCCCTCTGAGAAAGACTGGCCTCCTGTGCCCTAGTGCCCTACAGAGCACAAACCACAGTCTACAAAATTAGGACACTGGAGCCTGGTTTCCCTACATATTCATTTAGGGGAACAGCTATGCAGCCAGTACAAATTTTCCTGTTCAGTTAGAGATAACGTCTTGGTTTTTCTATTGCCCACGCCAGTGAGGTCATGAAGAATACGCTCACTTTAATCAGCATTATTTTTTGTTTAAAGTGTATGTTGTCTGGTAGAAAACGTTCAGAATTTGGAAGCCAGAGGATTGGGTCACAGTTAATGTTTTGTCACTGACAATGTCTTACGCGGAAAACACTTACCTCCTTCCTCCTCCCTCTGCTCTCACCTGTTGTGTACAATGTGAGCAATGCTGTGTGCTCTGGGATGGGCTTAGCTGGATGTACCTAAATTGACTCACTCAAAGACTAGAGACAGGACTTTTCTCTTCTGTCAGCATGTGGAGGAAAGTGAAAGAAATACAGACAAATCTATAATAGATAGAGACAAAGTGTTGAATGCTTGTGTCAGACAAATGCAACAGAAAAGAAAAACAAGTTGAGTTCAAGTAAAAAAAGTGACAGGGCAGTGTATAGTAGGGAAAAAGAGTAACCCTGGGCAGCAACAAGAAACAACAGGAGTGAAAGTCTCCCCAGCAAGTATTTATCAGGTGGTTACACTTCCCAGAAGTTCTTGTCAGCCACATTGTTTAAGTGAACCCAACAGTAACAAGTAAATATAAAACAGCCACATTTAGTTTCTAGAACCTTGTGCAATAGTTTCTCACTATTGTTAGGGGATGAAAGATTTCACGTAAGTAAATTTATCAGGTAAGTGGTTTTCAAGTGTGAACAATTTAACCAGTTTGAATGGAAATTTTCTAAACCTTTTCACCCTGTGTTTGCTGAGTATAAATAGAGAGAGGCTGCCCTTCCCAGAGTTTTTCTCCTGGAGTGTGAGTGATCTTTCTAGACAATCCTAATTCTGTCACTCCCCAGCTTGTAATTCTCAAAGTGCTACCCCTGCTTTCAAGATCAAGTTCAAACTCTTTCACTTAATGTATTAAAGGCCTCGTTATTTGGTTCCCATCCAACTTTCCAGCCTCATTTCCTCCCCTTTTTCCAAAGGCAGTCTGTGCTTCAGCCATTCTGAACTATTTCTTACCTTTAAACTTTTATACATATTGTTTCTTCTGCTTGGAACTCCTTTTACCCCCCTCATCTGGCTAATTCCTTTGAACTCATGCTTTGAGGCACTCCCAAGCATGCCCCCATATAAACTAGACACCACTCTTCTGCAGTCCCTCAGCATCTCTTGTCATAAGCCTTACTATACTATATTGCAATTGTGGGTCTATTGGCCTGCCTCCCCCATGAACAATAATCATGATAGTTAGCATTTATTGAGCATTTACTACATACCAGGTACTTTTCTGGAATCCCTAGGTGTTGGTTAAGTACTCGACTGCTAGTCAAAAGGTTGGTGGTTTGAACCCACCCAGAGGTGCCTGGGAAGACAGGCCTGGCTATCTGCTTTTGAAAGGTCACAGCCTTGAAAACCCTGTGGAGCAATTCTGCTCCACAAACAGGATCGCCATGACTTGGAAATCGACTCAATGGAAATAACGACAAGGCACTTTTCTAAGGGTTTTATCTGTATTAACTCATTTAGTCATCACAACACTTTGCAATAGATGCTAATATTTCCTCCTTTTTAAACATGAGTAAACTGAGTCACAGGATATTGTGTAACTCATCCAAGGTCTCGCTGCTACTAGCTGGTAGAAGTAGGATTTGATTGTAGGTGCTGGTTCCAGAGCCTTAACCCCTGCACCCACAAGCTTGTCTGCAGGGATTGGATCCGTAGTTTGGGCACACGGTGAGCATGCTGTGTGCAAGGGAACGAATAAACGGGTGAATACAGTGATGTACCATGAGCTCACTGAGGCCAGTCTGGTATAGAACAAGGGATGTACCAGATTGGCTTTTAAAAGTATTCTGTTTAACTTGACTACTTCCACATTGTTGTTTGTCAGTTTCTGATCTTCCCTTGATTTTCTCTATTAATCTTTCTTTGATTAGTAAGAAAAATCTTTATTGTCTGTTTGTTTAAACACAGACTAAATTGCCTAGGGAAAAGAGCTTGTCCAGCAGTGCAGTGTTGACGGCTACAGGAGGTGGTAATGGCCTTCTTGAAACTCAGCCCTGAATGACCTGCAGGGACAAACCTGGATGCTTTCCTGCTGTGCCAGCAGCTGATGGTGCCACTGTATGCAAAGTCCTTAAAGCCTGCACCTCAGAATCCTTATCTGGTTATGATGTGTAGTCATCACAGTTACTGTCTTATTGGGAATGCTAGGAAATCACAGACCGTGGGTACCTTAACTCACTTCCATCAGATGAAAGTAGCATAACTCTCCATGTCTTCTTTTCGGAGTATAATTTCCTTCCAATGAAGCTGAAAGTATCCTTTTAGAAATTATTTTAAACTATCTTCTATGTACACCTTGTAGCACAGGTTTCCCTTTAAGATGCACCAGGAAGCAAATCAACACATCTCTTTGTAATACAAATTGATGTAAGTGATAATTTTCCTAAGTTCTAACCCTGCGTTGAAAGCTGAAGTGAAGTCCTGAAGGAATGCTGAGGTGAAAATTATCTTTGAAAAATGGCATATAATGAAATCATTTATAAGTAAGTCAGTGTAATCTGCCTTCTCTCATGATAAAAAAGAGAAAAACAATACCACATTTTTGGAGGGAAGAACATGGTAAATGTAAATCATTAAATTTCCCACTGAAACAACAGACAAAGAGGCATTTGAAATGTAAGCTCCTCTAGTGCTGTGAGTTCCCAGTTACAGGGTGGCTCTATGAGCAGCGGCTAAATAAGCTGATATGCAAAAGAAACTAGAAGGTCTGAAAAACTATAGGGTATTTTAGGAAGATCTTTTGATAGTCACTTTAGGGGTTCCTCCTCTCAAAAGTGAACTGAGTTTTCAAATGACCACTTTCTAATTTGAATATGTTGGGAGAGAGGTATGTTTTCTAGTTCACAAAGAAGAGATGGAATTTCCAAGTGTTTGTTTTAGTTTGCAGCGACTACTAAAACATAAAAAGTCCTAATCTTAGGTTCACCTTTCAGCCAAAGATTAGACAGACAGCCCCATAAAACAAAAGAAGACTAATGGGGCACAACAGCCCAGGGACAAGGACTAGAGAGTAGGAGGGGACAAGAAAGCTGGTAATAGGGAACCCCAGCTCGAGAAGGGAGAGTGTTGACATGTGGGGTTGTTAACCAATGTCATAAAACAATATGTGTACTGTTAATGAGAAACTATTTGTTCTATAAACCTTCATCAAAAGTACAATTTAAAAAAAAAAAAAAGTCCTAATCTCAGAAGATCTAGGTCCTTCCTGTTTGAGTGGTAGTTATTAATTCTGATTTTAGAAATTATTTGGAGTAAAATCTGTTGAGCTCCGTTACCTCCAGATCTACTTTTTATATACCATAAAGTTACTCAAACTTGTAGTGGGCCTTGCTTCATAAGTGACAAATCCACAGATGGCTCAGGCCACCGTTGGACTGTTTGTGGAAATTATTTTGCCTTAGACCAGAGGAATCTGCATTTTAACAAGCCCCCCTTGGTGACTCTGAGGATGGAGGACCACATAGTGAGGAACAGTACCCTCCACATGCCTGCAGTGTCTGAGGGCTCTTCTGGGCTCCAGCTTACCTGTGCTTAGGACTGGTCCTGGTCCTTCAGGACTCCATGTGGTGCCTGTCTCCCACCCCAGGTGGTCACCCCCTCAGAGAAGGGGAACACCACAACCTGCGTTGCTGTTCCCTCCTCTCAAAGGGTAGGACTGCCTCTGAATCTGCAGTCCCTCTCCCACTTTTGGCAAAACCCTGCCTCAGCGGGAAACAGAAAGGAAGCAAAACCCTGCTAGGTACTCAAGATCCCTCATTGAATGTCTCTCTTCCTTGCTTTTCATCTTTCGTAAAATAAAAATCTCCTGGAGTGGTCTTCTGTAAGGGATATCCTGTCCCAATGGTTGATCTATGCCACTACTTTTTAGGAGGTGGGAACTACTACATGTAGTTTGTTTTGTTCTTGTTCAGAAGTAATATGTGTTCAAGGAAAAACCTCAAACCTTAAGAAAGGATATAAAGTCAATAAAACAAATAATAAAACACATTTCCTTTCCTCTTCTTTGCAGTTAGAAGTAGCTTTCCAGAAAATTTCTATACCTTTTCAAGCATGTATATTTTATATATACATATGCAAATAGGACCATACTACTGTATTTCATGGACTCTTAAGAGGCCATCAATTGTATTACACACTCCAATTTCAGAAGATATTAAGAAATGAAGAAATGTGCATTTTACTGTTTATGACCTGTATAAAATTCCTCTTCTGCAACTCATTTTTTCCAACATTAAATGTCTTGAACATCAGTCCACATTAGCAGAGAAAGATCTACCTCATTCTTTCGATTTCATAGTATTCCATAATTTTAATGTACCATGATTTGTTCAAGAAATCCCTTATTGTTGGACATTTATATTGTTTACAAGTTTTTATATTGCAATAATGCTGCAGTGAACATTGCTTGTAAGTCACTAAAACGGTCATATACAAATGAGTATATTTATAAAGTGAGTTTCTAGACTTACTATAATCTTTTTATGATGGTCTTAAAAGCGTCTTGTTAACAGGTAAACAACTGTTGAAAGAGCATCTTTTCAACCTTTGGGGAATGTGCTAAAGTGAGCCACAGCTACCCCTGCTTACCAAGCCCCACCCCACCCCCACGCTTTCAACAGATTCTCAAAAGGGTCTATAACCTAAAAAAAAGGGTGTGCACACAATACCTTTTCGGTACAATTTTTTTTAAGACTCTTTTTCTCTGAGCCATTTTACCCCCACTGCTCCACAGGGGTTGACTCATTATCTCTCCAGTTATCTGTCATATGCCTACTAAAAAAGCAAAAGCAGTTGTGCATGTGTTTGATAAAATTGTTAAACTGTTTCTTGTTAACTGTCAACTGGTATTAAAGGAGACAGTTATTTACATTTTCAGTTGCTTTTTGTGTAATTCAAAGATCAAAGACCTTTTCTTCAGTTTCCTTCTCTGCTCAAACCACAGCTTCCTTCCTCTGTATAAAAAAGCCTCTGCAACATGCAAACTATTTTACTTTCTCACCCTGAGTGGCAGATAATTTTATTGGACCAAGATGAAGTGTGGTTACTTGAGGGTTTTTCTGTGGGTGCCTCTTTATCTCTGAATGGACACCCTTGCAAGATACTTAAAATATTCAGAAGCACATTTTGTCTTTATTTTTTAAAGAGATAAAGACTTTGTGCAGATGCTTCTCACTTGATATCAACCTTTTTTTTTTTTTTTTTTTTTTTTTTTTTAGCTTATAGACCCTTTTGAGAATCTGTTGAAAGCATGGGGGTAGGGTGGGGCTTGGTAAGCAGGGGTAGCTGTGCCTCACTCCAGCACATTCCCCAAAAGTGGAGAAGATGCTCTTTCAACAGTTGTTTACATAATATGTTAACAAGATGCCTTTAAGACTATAATGAAAAGATTTTTTTTTAAAAATTGCCACTGAGTCCATTCCAGTGTGTGGTGACCCCATGTGTGTCAGAGTAGGACTGTGCTCCACAGGGTTTTCAGTGGCTGTGTTCTTTCTGAAGTTGACCACCAGGCCTTCTTCCGAGGGGCCTGTGGATGGATTCAAACCACCAGCCTTTCAAGGAAAAGATAACTAGTGTATGAAATAGTGTGAGAGCAAGAACAGGCAGTTCTTTGTGTGATTGAAACCTCAGTGTTCAGACTGTGGGAGAAGCAGAGGAGGCAAGGTGGGAGCATTTTAAGTGAACCCACCACCGCCAATGAAAGGCACAGTGCCCCATCCTCAGAGTACTCTGACACCCTGAAGCCTATCCAGGGGATGCTAGGGGCCTGTGGGCCTCAGGTTAGAAAATTCTGCTCTAGGGCTTGATGGGAGCTAAGGACAACTTGGTGGAAGTGATGTGTGGGCCAAGAAGCCTTGGGCAAACATTACCTAAATTTCAGCTCTGATGTTTACCAGCTGTGAGGCCTTGGCCAGTCAAGGTACTTCACTTCTTTTAAGCGTTTATTTTCCCACTGGAAATGGAAATAAATCACACCAGGTATGTAGGATTGTGGGAGGACTAATTGGGGTCACTTGAATAAAACACCAGGCACATAGTAGGTCAACAAATGGCAGTTCTTTTCCTTTCCTTCTTCCATCATTGATTTGTTTTGTGGGGAGAGGTTTTCTTTCCCAATGAGATCCACTTCAGAGCAACAGAAATTACTACTAATTGGGCTGAAAAACGAAAAACCAGACCCGTTGCCGTCGAGTCAATTCTGACTCATAGTGACCCGATAGGACGGAGGAGAACTGCCCCATAGGGTTTCCAAGGAGCATTTGGTAGATTCGAACTGCTGATCTTTTGTTTAGCAGTCATAACTCTTAACCAGTGTGCTACCAGGGCTCCAAAATTGGACTGAAGCTAATTGTAATTCTCAGAACTCGGATGCATTTGCAGAGATTAGGAAATAGATGTTCAGATCCCCACACAGCGTGGCCAGGCTGCCTCCTGGGGCACTGGGGCCAGCACTGGGGCCGCCTCTGGGGGGCAGTGCGCTAAGGTGTGAAGGAGGTGAGTGGTCCTGGGAGGACACGCAGAGGAGTGAGCTCCCACTGGCACACAGAAATTGAACCTCTCCCCAAGGCAGTAACTCCAGCAGTGCTGCTCTGCTGGGGAAGGAGGTGAAGGCAGCAGCACCCCCCAGAGGACCGCAGGCCCACTCTCCACAGTGGAGAAAAGGAAGTAGTTTTCAGAAACATAGAGTCCCTGGGTGGCACAAAGGGTTAATGTGCTGGGCTGTTAGCCAAAATGTTGGAGGTTTGAGTCCACCCAGATGCACCTCGGAAGAAAGGTCTGGAATTTACTTCCAAAAAATCTGCCATTATAAACCCTATGGAGCACAGCTTTACTCTGACACACATGTGGTCACTATGAGTTGGCATCCACTCGATGGAAACTGGTTTGTGTTCAGAAAATTTGAGACAGGTAGAGCCAAACTTGGTCTGGTTCAAAGCCTAGTCTTTAAAGCAGATTAAAATACTCTGAGAGCTGGGGTGGATTCTTCCCTTTTAATTTCTTCTCTTTCATTTTTCGTTCCTTTCTCTTTTTTCTTACTTATACCCCAAGGTCCACTTAAGATGTTTTCAAACAAAAACATTGTACTCCAAAGGCTTAAACATAACTAGCCTTTTTTTGGTGTTGGTTTTAAAGGAAAAGAAAGAAGGGGAATGGCAACATGGATTTTGAAAGGTAAAATGATTATTAAGAGCCTATTGAATGAACCCTTTTATATCAGATTAGATGGGGAAATAATGTGGTTAGCAAAAGCTGAGTGAAATTAGTATGAAATGCCAATGAAGAAACCTTGTGGGTGTTCATTCCGGAAGGCAGGATAACACTCTGGCATGTGGAGTTTGGGTGGTCAGCAGACCTGTGGTCCTTCTGACGTTCTGCGATTACTCCAGGATGACTGTAAAATACGGAACCTGCTTCCTGATGTCCACTTGTTTCTTCATCCAGTTTCTACCATTTCCTTATAGAAATACTCCTCTTCTCTTTGAATTCTTTTTCTTCTGTATTCTTTCTATTTCTTTTTATTTTTCCTGAGTTCTTTTTGCTGCTTTTACAAAATATGTTTAGCATCAGTACATGGACTATTAAAAATAGGACTATCTGATAGCCTCATAATTATAATCCAGAATCAGTGTAAACAGAATTCTTATCTAGAGCACATTTGAAGTGGGAACCCAGGCAAAATGCTAGATGACTACAGAGCAATACCAGGTTTATGTGCTTTGGGATGTCATTTTTCACTTATCCGATAGGCATACAGTCATGCATCGCTAACATCCATGATATGTTCTGAGAAATAGGATATTGTGTGAACACAAAATTGGATGCTGTTGCCTATGAGTTGAAGCGTATGCTGTTATTCGGTAAACTTTTTTATTTGTAAGTAGGGAAAGTTCACATTAAAATAATGATAGAGAGTACAGTACATACATAAGCCAGTAACATAGGCGTTTATTATAACTATCAAGACATACGTATTATAGGTTATCTATGTACTGTACCATAATACTTCTGGCAGCACAATCACTTTGTATACAAGAGACATGAGATAGATGTGTTGCGTGTGGGAATCTGTCACATTCGGTACGTCTGGTTACATCTGCTATGTCCTGTTCTCCAGTTGGGATTTCTGAACTCTGTTATAACCTCATGGGACCCCAGATGTATATGTGGTCAGACATTGCCCAAACAGACATTATGCGGCTCTTGACTGTAGTTCAATAAGGCCCAGGGTTGGAGAGAAAGTGGGCAAAAAAAAAGCCTTCTCCATCTCAAACACTACTGATAAAATTATAAATTGGTAGTCTTTCTGAGAAACAGTCTGGCAACATGCATCAAAATTTTAAACCATATACCTTTCACCCAGCAATTCTAGAAGTTCATTCTTAGGTAATAATTGGGCACCTGCATAAATGCATTATGCACAAGTGTATTCTTAGGATATCCACTGCAATATTATATGTAATAGCAAAATACTGTAAGCAGCCCAAATGATCAACAAATTTAACTGTCAAGCATAGATTAGCTAAGTTGTGGTGCTGTACGAGATGGGCTAGTGTGGAGCCATGACAGAAAGAAAAATGAGAGTTATATATATTGACTTTGAAAGATATTCACAAAATATTATTAAGTTCCAAAGCAATGTATTAGTATAATCCTTTTAAAGAGGAAGGGTGAGTAGGAGATACACATGCTTATTTGGCATTTGAAACTTTGGAAAAACACATTGTTATCAGTGATTCTAACTGGGGGACTATTGGAGAGGATTGTACGGTTTGACACAGGGATTAAGAACCAAGATTTAGAAACAGATCTGGAATCAAATTCTCTCCCTGCTCTTCCTCCACCGTGACAGTTTTCTTAATAAACTTCTCTTCGTCTGTGAAATGGAACTCATCAGCGCTGACCTCATGTTGTAAGGATTAAAGTGAGATAAAAATGATAAAATGCTTAGTTCAGTGCCTGGCACGTAATAAATAGTAAGTGCTCAGCAGATTTTAATTTTTATGGAGAACGTGTTTTATTTTTTATCATCAGAAAATAAAAGTATTTCAGTGGGAAATGGTAGCTCAGCTTAAGAAGCTTAGTGAGGTGCTGAAGGACTAAAATGTAACTGCCCAAGGGGGCAGATTTGTTCATAGGGAAGAGTATGAACTTGTAAAGCCTGCGAAGTGAGAATGTAAAGATTTCCAAGTGAAAGACTATCATGGGGCAGAGGTAACCTGTAAGATTCCAGGAGACTTCTCAGATCATGCAGAGAAGGCAAATGAGGTAATTAAAAGTTCAGTAGATGCTGAATAGGATATAAAACTTTAAAGAGAAAGTGAAGTTATTAAGATAAACTGTACTTGGAAAAAAAGGCTACACAAATACTTATTTTGATTGTTATAATATTTATTTTGGCTTCAGTATTAGGAGGGGTTAAATTACGTTGAAAGGATATTATATAAGGTGAAAGTGTTGACAACAGTTCTGAAATTTTCCCGAGCAATTGGATAAGAGTGGAGAGCTTTGTATTTGTCTTTTTTTGTTGTTGTTACAGATAATTAGTTCAAAGCTAATTTTTATTTGATTTCAAGGTTACTTAAGAGCTCCAAGGAAAATTATTTTTCTTATTTTAAAAGCTCACTTTTTGAAATTAGCCACAAACTTGAAGGTGTTTTACAGAAATCTTAAAGGGACGATTGCCAGTCTGAGAGAACTCAGCCTGGAAATAGCACGTACCTTGGAGCGGCCGCTTTAGGGCCAGAGTGAGAGCCGAGGGGGAGAAGGATGGTTGAGAGCTTTTGCTTCTGCCACCGCGCGAGACCACCGAGACCCCTGATGCCAGAGCTGCCTACTCCCCAAGCCAGAGTCCTGAGGCTGTCACTAAGGGTCCCACAATGGGCACAGGTTTCACCATTTTGTTGTATTCTGTAGGTTACCGACAAGAGAAGATACATTTGCTAAACTTTAGTACTCTGTTTGGTAGCAATCTTACTAACATGCAATATTTATGAACAGAATTCTCAGCAAATCATGCATCCTTTCCTTGTCCATGAAATTGTCTCCTAATTTCTAACTCCAATCAGTGAGAATGTGAAACATTCACAGGTGGCTGAGATCAAGTCACTGCTTTGGGTTCTCTGTCACTGATACAAAGGAGCCCTGGTGGCACAGTGGTTAAAGTGATCAACTGCTAACCAGAAGCCTGGGGGTTCAAAACCACCACTGGCCCCACAGAAGAAAGATGTGGCAGCCTGCTTATGTAGGGATTTACAGCCTTGGAAACCCTGTGGGATTGCTATGAGTTGGGTTTTGTTTTGGGTCACTGATAAGTGAGAGCCAGCAAGGCAGTATTGCTTTGTGGTTAAGAGCATGCGCTTTGGAGTTAGAAATGAGTCCAAGTCCTGGCTTTGCATTGGTTAGTTTCTTAAACTGTGTAAGCCTCAATTACCTTGTCTGTAAAATGGGGGCATTAACCATCTACTTTACAATGCTGTCGGAAGTCAGTGAGATATTGCAGTAAGGTGCTTAGCAAGTACTGTGCACATTGTAAGCACTCAGTACTCTTCTTGAAGTAGGGAGAAGAATCTGTACTGTGTATGTATGTGTGTGTGTATACCTGCTTTTTTCTTAATTAAAGGAAACAGTGGATCTGACTTAACACAACCGTAGGCTGGCACACGGTTAATGGGAAATCTGTAGGCAGAGACTTGCCCTTAGTAGAACAGTGTCCTCAGAGGCAGTGCCATGCTGTTCTCTGCAAAAATGGAGCCAGACCCAGTGCTATTGAGCATACAAAGGAAGCCGACTGAGGAGGGTGAGGAGTAACAGGGAGAAGGGAAGAATATGGGCTGTTCACGGCCGTGGAGCTTTTGTGCTCTGCCAGGAGTCTAGCTTTACTGTCAGCTCCAGGCAGGTCCCTGGTAATGTCCACCTAGGTAGGAACTTGATTGCAATTCCCATGTGAGTGCTCTGGGTGTGTTCTCGGCCCACAGTTTATTTGCTTATTATTTTTTAATGAGCTTAGTATTTCTTCAAGGCTGGTTTAGTGGAGCTCATTAAAGAGATGGCAGTTCCAAAATTATCTTCATTGTATAGCTGGCATTTTCACCTCGTAAGGAAATAGTTCTGTTTTTCCTGCCTGTGATGCTTGGTTGCTGAATTTCCCAAACCATGGAGTATTTTTAGATGCAGTGTTAAGATTGGAATAAATCTTTATTCACCTAGTTCCTGCTGAACTAAGAGGGAAAGAAGCTTGCAGATCAGAGATACAGTTCACCTTTTCTATGTCCTCCACTTTTTTCTATTTCCTTCAGTCCTGTAGATTCTAATACCAACGTAAGGAAGATCCTAATTTGGGGGGATAGAATGCATTTTTGTGTTGTGTTAAATTGACTCAACGACGTATTTGATGTCATGGTGTGCTCTAAGGCAGAGATTCTCACACTTGGCTGCACGTTAGAATCTCCTGGCTTTCAAAAATTCAGATGCCTAGGGCCTACCCCAAAAAAATCAAAATTTCTAGGGGTGAGACTTAGGCATTAGTATTTTTTAAAACTCTGCAAGTGCCTCCAAGATGTAGCCAAGTTTGAGAACCAGTGTTTTAGAACAGTGGTTCTCAACTGGCGGCAGTTTTGCCTCCCAGGGGACATTTGGCAAAGGGGTATGTTACTGGCATCTAGTCGGTAGAAGCCAGAGATACTACTAAACATCCTACAAGGCATAGGACAGCCCTCTACAAAAATATTATTCAGCCCAAAATGTCAGTAGTGCCCAGTTGAGAAACAGTGCTCTAGAATAATCAGGCTTAAGAAATGAGATATGCCAGTGCAATGTATGTGCCTGTTGTGAGGAAATCGTAACAGGTAGAAGTTTACCTTTTTGGCCTCCTGGCAAGATGAGGAGAGAGAAGTGGCTTGAGAAATGCCTGTACCCCTTGAGTCTTTCTCTGCCTGCTGTCAGGGTGGCCTGATAACGTTGTCCTGGCCTTGTAGCTGGTGTACCTCCCAGTTCTGCTTTCTTGGGCAGGATCTCTTCCTGTGGTTCCTTACGTCTGTTACGCTTGAATGACTTGGAGAGGGACCAAAGTTAGGAAAATTAAACCCATGGAAACTAGCCAATATAAATAATTTTAAATAAACTTTTGGATTGCTTGCTCTGATAGTAAGGTTTTCTAAAATTAGGGTGTGAACCATTCAAAAGTGATTATAGTGAGCTGTAAGAAATCTGATTTTATGTGCTGCAGACAACTCTTTCTCTTCTTCCTTCCTTTTGAGGAAGCTAGGAAAGGCATTTTTAATTTTAGTACAATGTATTTTTCTTTAATTTTAAGACACGCAGGAATGCTTTCATAGCAGATTAATTTTAATCTATATTTTTATGTTGTATAATTAATATTATGGGCTTTATTTGCCTCTGGACACACATAGTTTTGCAGACTGTGACACACATGAAAGATATTTGCCATAAATAAGTTGTCTTTTTCTTGTATGCAGCAGTCAAGTTTAAGGTGTTTGAGGTTGTGAATTTAGTTGAAAGCATACATTAAAATACTCAAAATTGTTTATTTCACAAAACTGATGAAAGCAGTTCTTGAAGTTGCTCTGAATTCATTGATCCTATGCAGGTGATTGATTGCCAACTCTTTTATTTCCCAATTTGTCCCTTTAAAGAGATTTCGAGTGGTACCTTTAATGTTCTGCATAGGCCTCTTGTTTTAGAACTAAATTCATGTATATACATCTGCAGTTATGTCTGTAACAGGTTTTCAGTTTGTTTGTTTTTTTTAATTTGGATACTGTATGAGCCCTTTGACTCTAATGTAATACACAGTTTGTTCATTCAGTAAACACTTTAGGCCCTACTGTGTACATTTTGCATTAATTACTATAATGGCTTTAAAAATTACTTTAGCCTAACTTAATGTGATTTGAGGCACTAAGCCAATCCTGTTTTATGCTGGTCCCTTTCACACCTAGCAGTTGGGATATTTTAAATTAAGACTAAACGAGTAACAGCTCATGTAATATTTGGCGTGAACACACTCCAAACTTCAGTGTTGGAATAACGTATCCTGTTTCTTGGTTGAGTGTTACCAATGACGCCATACTCCAAGTGGTAATTTAACCTTAGTCTAATTTGGCTTTTGTAGCTTTTTCTGTAATTGCATTTAAAAAAAAAAAAATCTCATTGGATATGTAAACACTCAGGATTTTCTTCAGGCTTTGGGATTTTGTTTTCCAACATGAAGTTCCCAGAAAATTTTTCTAAGTTTGTATGTAGAGACCCTTTCTTAAAAACTTGATTATCATGAGAACCACTGTAAGGGATGTTTAATAACAGGGCAGCTGGTAATAGTCAAATGTTCTCCTACCTGAGAGTCTGAGTGACTGTGTGTGTGAGTGTGATATGTGCGCTGTGTGTGGGGATGTGTGTGTTGGGGGAAAGGAACAGGGAGGAAAACAATTAAATTTGTGCTGAAGGATTTAGTGAATCAAGCCCAAACCTTGAAACAGAAATGCCCTGGAACCATTCTGGTTTCTTGGAAACCAGGGTGATTGTGGATCATTTGTATATGTGTGTATATATATTGGTATGAATTTTATTCTGGTATGTTTGTCTATACTTTCATCATATTAAAGAACAATTAGGTGGATTGGTAGCCCCTGTCTGGATACTTCCTAGAATGGGGACCCGTTTATCCATGCATGTAAAAAGAACTGGTTAGGTTTGGGAAGTGTCGTAGTTATCTGGTGCTGCTATAACAAATACCACAAGTGGATGGCTTTAACAAACAGAAATTTATTCTGTCACAGTTTAGGAGGCTAGAAGTCTGAATTCAGGGCACCAGCTCCAGGGGAAGGCTTTTTGTGTCAGCTCTAGGGGAAGGTCCTTGTCATCAGTCTTCCCCTGGTCTAGGAGTTCTCATCACAGGGACCCCAGGTCCAAAGGACATGCTCCACTCCTGGCACTTCTTTCTTGTTGGTATGAGGTCCCTCTGTCTCTCTGCTCGCTTCTCTCTTTTATATCTCAAAAAAGATTGACTGAAGATACAACCTAATCTTAGAGATTGAGTCCTGCCTCATTAACATAACTGCCTCTAATCCTGCCTCATCAACATCATAGATGTAGGATTTATGACACATAGGAAAATCACATCAGATGACAAAGTGGTAGATAATCACACAGTACCAGGAATCATGACCTAGCGAAGGTGATACACATTTTTGAGGGACACAATTCAATCCATAACAGGGAGTATGTGATTAACAGGGTGGAGGAGGAGTTAGTAGTTTTCAAATGTTTGAAGGACATGGAAAAGGGATTAGACACGTTCTGGAAACCCTATGGGACAATTCTACTCTGTCCTATAGGGTCACTATGAGTCAGAATGGACTTGACAGCAATGGGGAGTCTTTATGGAAGCAGACTGCCACGTCTTTCTCCTGCAGAGCCGCTGGTGGGTTAGAACCACCGATCTTTCGCTTAGCAGCTGATTGCTTAACCAGTATGCCACCAGGGCTCCTTTCCATAGGAATAGGCATCTTTATTCCCTCCTTCCCAAAATCTGCTCTGCCCCTAGTCTTAGACTTCTCAATGACTCTCATTTCATCCAGACCAAGCCTAGGAGGCATCTTGATTCCTCTCATTCCCTCAGCATTCCACATGCAACCCTACTAGTCCTATCCATTTTCCTTTATAGTAAGTATATCCCAAATCTCACCACTTCCTCATCTACTACCACCATTACTCTTCTCAATGACCTCTATAGCCTCCTAATTCCCTCTTTGCTCCCGCCCTACCCCTCTCACCAACTTTCCTCGTGTAGTCAGAACAGTCTTGTAAAACACATCAGATTATACCATTCCTTTGCTCCAAACCCTCCCATGGCTTCTTATGACACTCAGTAAAGTCTGCACACTCCATACAATGAGTTTTAACCACCTCCACTCTCGCTATGATGTGGCTCCTGCCCAACTCTCCAACCTATGTCCTACCACTCCTTACTTCCCTCACTTCCATCAGACCACACTCACCCGCTTGCTGTTTCTCAGGCTTTCTAATCTTGTTACTACTTTAGAGCCATTGCACCTGCCTTCCCTCTCCCTAGATTTTACCTTGGCTTTCTACCTCACTTTTCTTAGGTTTCTGCTCAGATGTTGCCCTAGGGGGAAGCCCCATCCAAAATGATGCCATCTTCCAATTACTCTTGATCCCTATCTCCTGGTTTATTTTTTTTTCCCTCAAAACATTTATCTCTACTTGATATCCTTTTTTTTTTTTTTTCCTAACTGCTTCACTAGAACTTTTGTCACTGTTTTATCCCCAACACCATGAACAGTGCCCGTAGTAGATGGCCAATCTACTTTTGACTGAATAATGAAGTGCCTGTCCTTGAGGCCTTGTCCCAGTACTGGTGTTTTGTCGCTTCTGTGGCCCTTCACCCCTTTCCAGCCCCTGAGCAGACCATGCTGGAATCTCCTGCTGAGTTTATCTCAGAACCTGCTCCCTTCCTACTGCCTCTCGTTTGGCCCCTGCTTTCTCACAGATGATTCCAGAAATATAGAGGGGTAGGAGCAGCAACTGGCATTTTAGTGATAGGTGGACACCTATCAGTTCTCTTCTTGACCACTCAGTGCAAGTCCATGCCGCTCCTGTTTTCTATACACAGGCTTTTCCTTGAGAATCCACTCTCCTTATCTTCTTCCTCCTCCTCTCTCTGGTCCTCCTCAGTCTCCTTTGCAGGCTCCTCCTTCTTCCTTTGCCCATTCCTTGTTGTTATTGTGTGCCATCAAGTTGATTTCGACTCACAGTGACCCCATGTGGCAGAGTAGAACTGCCCCATGGGATCTCCTAGGCTGTGATCTTTACAGAGCAGATTGCCAGGTCTTTCTCCCTAGGAGCAGTTGGGTGTGTTCAAATTGCCAACCTTTTGGTTAGCAGCCAAGCACTTAACCAATGTACCACCAGGGGTCCTTCCCATTCCTTAAATATTGGTATTTCTTAGGGCTCTACCTAGGTTCTCTGCTCTTCTTATTCCACTCTCTACCTTGGAGATTCCATCCATTCCTAGAACTTTATATTTTTCAACATGCCAAAGACTTCTAAATTTATATTTCAAGTCCAACCTCCTGTCTAAGTTCCGGACCTGTATGGCCAGCTGTCACATGTTCATTTGTACTTGGATATCTAGTAGGCAACTCAAATGTGATGTGAAGAGAGATGAATTTATCTTCTCTTCCAGTTTTCCCCTTCTTAGTAGTTGATCTGGTTGGCTATTCAGAAACCTGGAAGGCATCTTCCTCTGCCTCACTCCTATGCCCAGCCAATTGCCAATATTGTCAGTTCTCCCATTAAACAGCTATAGAATCTACTCTGCTTGTCACTGTCCACTGCTACCGACTAAAACCAGGCCATCACCATCACCTCTTACTTAGATTACTTCAAGGGCAGCAGACTGGTCCCTCTGCCTGTAGTCTGGCTTCCTGTGCCACTGTTAGTCTTTATAAAATGCCAATCTAATTGTGTCAACCCCTGCTTAAGACTCCTTATTGGAGTTCTGATAAAGTCCAGACTTTTTAACAGGGTTTATAAAGTTCTCAATATTTGTTCCCAAACTGACTGCACTCCTTTCTTGGAGTTTCTTGGAAGTATTTGCCTCTCTCCAGTTTAATCTCCCCAATGCACACATACTCACCTCCTCCAGCCCCCTTGTTTATCATTGCATCATAGGGCACAGGCCACAGTAAGGCCTCAATAAATATTTGTTGAATGAATATCAGAAGTTTGTGGCCCTGGATTGTAATTGTCAGGGCCCTCTTTGTCTTCACAATGTGAATTTCCATTTTGTTTTATAGTCCTGTGTATGTGTTTCTCTCTATTCTGTACTTTCCGGAGGGCTGTTAAAGATGGAACTAAAAGAAGTGTGTAAGATTCTCTTAGCAAATCGCTTTTAATTTGTCCTGTTTGAATTGCTGTTGAGTGCTGAGATTAGAAGGCTGCCAAGCCGGGACCTGGGAACCAAACCCCCTTTGTGACCCAGTGGAGATCAGTGGGGCAAATTAGCTGAATGGCCTCCTGCGGTTGAACTTTTCCAACTTAGGCATGTGTCAGCCAGGCTCAGAATACCTGAGACTTGTTGTGACTTGTCTGGACTGTTTATTAAATTTTCAAACCTGTTTGGGAAGAAGACTTGAAACAACAGTGTGTTTGGGTCTTGTGCAGTAAATCTTACTTAAAAAGAAATTAAAAAGTATATAATCATGTTTAACCTGTAATGACGTAGGTAGGGCTGTTGGTCTCAGTTGTAATGAATCTCAAGAAGAATAGGGAAAAGTGTTTTCCTTAGAAGATCCAGGCCTGGCATTTCAAACTTCACCCTCAGGACTGGGAGGTCCCAGGGTGAGGTTTCAAAGTCTCTGTCTCCTCAGAACTCTCTCTGACTTCTTCCTCAGGAGGATCAGAGGGGTCTGACTAAGAGTCAATGCTGAGTCAGAAGGGTAAAGTAGAATGACACACTTCCTGCCCTGAGTTCTAGGGCTTTTTTTTTTATGGTTTGTTTTCCTGTTTAGCTTTGAAGATTCCCTGAAAAGATAGAAGATTGCCCCAGCCATCTCCTGATCAGAAACCTGTATTTATTTTTATGATATCATAGGATATCCACCCTGCTATACCTTCTTGTAATTCAGATTTTTAAAAATCTTTTCTTATTACAAAAGTATTATGTGTTTGTGTAGTACATCTATAAACTACAATTCAGCCAAAAAAAAAGGGACAAAAAATTAACTCTTTAACTTTACTACCCAGAAAAAATCATATTACAGTGAATATCTTCGCAGGCTATCTTCTTGTGCCTATAATTTTCTCTAGAAAGATTATATACTGCTTATTATATTTTCTCTACTTTTATATACAGACACGTGCCGCATAACATCCATTCAGGCAATATCTGAACACATATACATCCATGGTCCGATAAAGTTATAATAGAGTTCAGAAATCCCGATCAGAGAACAGGCTGCAGCCGAAGTAACTACACATTTAGGGAACGCAACAGCTTCCCGAACGCAACACGTGTCTCTTGTGTATGAAGCAAATGCACTGCCAGGCATATAGTGGTACAGTACATATATAACCTATAATATATATGTCTTGATAGTCATAATAAACGCCTATGGTAGTGGCTTATATATGTACTGTAGTGTACTTTCTATTGTTATTTTACTGTGAACTTTCCCTGCTTACAAATAAAGTTAACCGTACAACAGTGCATGCTTCAACTTGTAGGCAGCAGCATCCAATTTAGTGTTCTTACATCGTCCAAATCACATAACGTCCTATTTCACAAGACATGTCTTGGACGTTAAGCAACACTTGACTATACTACTTTGTAATCTTTGTGAACAGTTCCCATGTTATTAATTACTCTACAAGATCATGTTTAAAGATTGTGTTATATGCCATTTTATGAATGTGCTGTAATATACTTAACCAGTCCTCTATTTGGATTAAAAAAAACCAAAAACTCGTTGCCATGAGTTCTGACTCATAGTGGCCTATAGGACAGGATAGAACTGCCCCACGTGGTTTCCAACGAGTGGCTGGTGGATTTGAACTGTTGACCTCTTTTTTTTTTTTGGTTAGCAGCCATAGCTCTTATCCATGACACCACCAGGGTGGATAGTTGGGCTGTTTTCAGTTTTCAACATTGTCATGACACTGCAGTGAACTTCCTTGCCCCTAGCTTTCCACACTTGTCTCTGTTTCATTGGATGTATTCCTAAAGTGGTTCAAAGGCATGTGGAGTTTTAAAATTTTTGATCTTCATGCCGCTTTGCCTTCTTTGTCCTGTTTTGCCTTCCCACGATGTAATACAAACGTCTTACCATGCCCTGTGAGACTCTACGTATTCTGGCCCCTGACTAACTCTCACCTGCATCTCACACCCTTCTTCCCCTTGCTTCCAACAAGAAGCCTCTTCGAAGGGGCCTCTGGGTGGGTTTGAATCACTACACTTTCTGCTAGTAGTTGGGTGCTTAACCATTTGTGCCACCCAGGGACTCCATAACAAACTATAGCTTATTTATTTTCATGTTGCTTGTCTGCCATCTCTTTCTTCCACTGAATGTCAGTTTTGTAGGACAGGTGACCTTGTGTGTTTTTATTCCCTGTGGTTGTCCCCAGCATCTAATTCAGTGCCTAGCACACAGTAGATACTAGATAAATGCAGGTTGATTTTGTTGGATGCAGGAAGAAATTACCATGTTGTCTTGAATTGTGTAGTCTAATAGGGCCAGTGAGATATATGTATAGCAGTGACCATCCTTTGAGGCAAAATATGGTCAGTCCTCTGAGAAAGTTTCCAAATGACATGGGGAGACAGAGGAGTGGGAGCTGGCATCTGGCTACAGGTATCATGAAAGGCTTTGTCTGAGCTAAACCTTAGGGGACTGGCTGTGTTTTGCACGTGGTGATGGTGGAAAGGACAAGAGAGGCTGAGGAAAGTGTGTGAGCAGAGGCCCAGAGGTGGAGCAAGCCCACTGGGGACAGGACTGGGGACAGCCTTGAATGCTGTGCTGCAAGTTTGGACCTTTTTCCATGAACAATGGGGAAGCATTACCTAGTCCTCGTCAGAGAGTGATGAAGTTAAGTGAGGATATGGAAGTACTTAAGAAACTCAGTTCTAGGCCCGTGCGCGATGTCATGGTGATCAGAGCTGTGCTTGAGATGAATCATAGGGCAACTAAGTGAAAGGAGCTGGAAGTTCAGACAAGAGGATGAGGCCTGAAGTAGGATGGGGCAGTGGGACTGGAAATGAGGGTAAGGCAGAAGGAACATTTCAGAGGTGAGGAAGCATTACAGTGTGGTGGCCGGCAAGTGAAGGGTAGGATCCGTGAGCAGTGAGGTTTAAGTCTGCGTGACTGATAGGAAGGTGAGATATGGAATCAGATATGGAGCCCCGGGGCAAGAAGCTGGTTTGGCATGAGGAAGCTTTGAGTTTAGTTTCGGTCCACCCTTTGTAGTGTTAGCGAGCATTTTCCAGATTACACTAGCCCATTTTTGCCCTGATGGGCCTTGAGTGATGAGGGCTGGAGGAGGGGAAACAGAAATATACACTTGGAGCTTCTCCACCCCACCCCACCCCCACTGTAAAAGTGGGGCTGCATCAGCAGAAAGGAAAGTGGGGCTCTGACCCCTCTCCAGGGGGTGAGATGTGGTTTGCTGGAAATGTCTGCTCCCGGGTCACCATTTGGAAAGAGCTTGTTTGATGTCAGCCTTCTTGTTAGGTAATTTTGTTCATGTTGTCAGGCTGAGGAGGATAAGGGTGGAGGACATATGTCGATTGTTGGGTACATGAGCATGTGGGCTCTGGGTACAAAATGGGATGAGGCCCAGAACTGGGTGACACATTGTCCTGCCCCTGCAAACAATCAAAAATGGGGAAGAAAAATCAAACAGAAATTTTACTCAGGATATGCTGTAATTTCTGATTGCTCTCTAAGTTGAAATAGTACTGAAAAAAAGTTTTTGTTTTTTTTTTTTACGTTTAGGTTTTATAATAGCCACATAGGCAAAACTATGTAATGACAAAGCTCCTTGTCTTCTAAAAAGGGAATGGAGAGTAGTAGAACTGCTTTGTTGACATTCTTGGGAATGCTGTCTTTTCAAGAAACCACCTTCTCCACCTTTAAAGCAAAGGGTTTACTATAATCCAAATGGGAGAAGCGCAGATGAGAAGACAGCAAAACTTGGTCAATGAGTGACCATCCAAACCAAGAGAGGACGGGGTGAGAGGGTGACTGGGTGATGGGGTAGTGAAGGTGTCAGAGAAGTTAAAACAGAGAGAAAAAACCAGTTGTTGTTAGGTACTGTCGAGTCTGTTCCGACTGATAGTGACCCTATAGGACAGAGTAGAACTGCCCCATAGCGTTTCCAAGGAGCGGCTGGTAGATTTAAACTGCCGACCATTTGGTTAGCAGCCAAGCTCTTAACCACTACGCTACCAGTGCTCCTCTATCATGTGTTGCTCTGTTAGCTAGAAATTCTAAAAATTAATAGAGAAGTTGACTCTACAATTGGATAGTTTTTCTTGGCAAATGGAAGGTTTAATTAGTTTAGTATTTTAATACTAGGAATCATGTTCAGTTTTACGGGAAGGTTTGCAATGGAAGAATACCATAAAATGTCAGGACTCTGTTCATATTTAGTCAGTAGAAAATAAACCACATTCAAGTGCCAAGATATTTATTGCAGCAGGCACTCAGTGTTTCTTTGCTTTGTAAGTGCTAATTTAGTGTTTTCATTGGTGGTGCAAGTGTGAGGAAGGATCTGAGCTTGAATTATAGGAAGACCTACATGAATGCTCCTTTCGGAGACCTACGATCCCGGCTCTCTTCACAGCTGCACTGTTTCCCAGCTAGCAGTGTGAATTTTGGACCCGACTTCAACCTCCTTGCTTGTAAAATGAGGTTAGATGATATCTGAGTTCTAGCCGACACTGAAGTTACGTGATTCTAAGAGAGAGAAGAGAAGAAAGTCTTCTTTTTTTTTGTTTCTAAGAGTGACATTTTATAAAATTCATAGCTAAAACATAGAAACACATAGTATGTGACAGGGAGTCCTGCCTTGCCACGCTCATTTTTTTGTCCAGCCCCTTTTGGTGGAAGGTCCTGCATGGCAGCTGACATAATCCAGACTTCAGAGATCTCCACCCTAGCCATGTATCTGTTGGCCCCCAACAGCACCTGTTCACACTATTTAACTCATTAATTGACCTGGCCTTGAAAGGTGAGTTTCCAGGTGTTCTTTTTTTTTTCCAGACAGTCCTATATTTATGCTTTCTGTCTGGTGAACCAAAGACACTTGTGTTATGATATGGAGAGAAAAACAGATTGGGAATAAGACATACCTAGGTTCATATCTTGGCATTCCACTGAACAGATATGTTAACTTTACAGAGCTTCGTTTCCTCACCTGTAACCTGGGAATGATGGTGCCCATGTCCCAGGGTTCTGATGAAGACTGAGTGAGCCATATGGAAAGCGTCGTGCATACTGCCTAGTATCTAGTGGGTGCTCAGGCAGTTGGATTTCCCCAGTGTGTAGTCACGAACCATGTAGTCCTACGCCCAGGCAAGGCCTTTCTTGGGTAAGAGAAGGTGAGTTTGACTGTCTGGTGTTTCTATTTGTGTTGGTTTCCCAGGGCTGCTGTAACAAAATAACACAAACTTGGTGATTTATTTGTTATTGTTGTTAGGTGCCGTCAAGTCAGTTCCAACTCGTAGTGATCCTTTGTACAACAGAATGAAACACTGTCTCGTCCTGCGCCATCCTCACAAGCCTTGCTATGTTTGAGCCCATTGTTGCAGCCACTGTGTCATTCCATCTCCTTGAGGGTCTTCCTCTTTTTCGCTGACCCAGCATGATGTCCTTCTCCAGGGACTAGTCCCTCTCTGATAACATGTTCAAAGTACGTGAGACAAAGTCTTGTCTTCCCTTGCTTCTGAGGAGCATTCTGGCTGTACTTCTTCCAAGACAGATTTGTTCATTCTTCTGGCAGTCAATGGTATATTCAGTATTCTTCTCCATCACCATAATTCCAAGGCATCAATTCTTCTTCAGTCTTCCTTATTCATTGTCCAGCTTTCACATGCATATGAGGCGATTGAAAACACTATGGTGGTTTATAAGAAAAGAAATTTATTGCATCACATTTCTGGAGATTGGGAGTCTGAGATCAGCATGTCAGCCATGTTGATTCCTCCTGAGGCTCTGAGATGCCAACTAATTACTGACTGATTACTTTTGTGTGGCCTTTCTAGCCACGGTTTTATAACTCCCACCCAGGTGGTTGGGTGGAACTGTGTGATAGGGTAATCCAAGCAGTTTTACCTTAAAAGAGAGCCAACTCCAGAGCAGAGCCCCCCACCACCAAATAAGGAGAGACCAACAAGAGAGACCCGGCAGCAGGAGATGGCACGGTGGGCTTCCTGGCCCACAGAGGGAGAAAGCTAGTGCCTTTGGGCAGAGACTGAGAGCCAGGTAGAAGCATACCTGCAAGCAACTGTATCCTTGAGTGTTCCTGAGCCTAAATTGTAACTGTTATTTCTCTAATAAACCCCATAATTGTGAGTATGGTCTATGAGTACTGTGGGCGGGTGGGCAGGGAGGGTGGTTGGTGTCAGAATTAGTAAAGATGGCAGAGAGAGGAGGCATGTCTGACCCCTGCCTCATAGGAATCAGCCTCCGGCTATTCATCTTGATTCTCCTTCCCCTTAATGAAGCTGGAGGAGATCAGACACCACCTCCATGCCATTTTTACAGGCTCTGAGAATCTGTTCCATGCCACTCTCCTGGCTTCTGGTAGCTACAAGTGTTCCTTGATTTTAGCTGCAGTATCACATGGAGTCCTTTCTCTGTCGGTTCTCCTCTTTTGTAAGGACACCATTTGGATGGAATTAGTACCCACCCTACTCTGGTATGGCTTCATGTTAACCTAATAATATCTTCAAAGACTCTATTTCCAAACAAGGTCATGTTCTTAGGTACTAGAGGTTAGGACTCCAATGTAAATTTGGTGTAATTCAGTACATAACTCTATTATAACATCTGCAAACGCTTCCAGAGCACCTTGCCAATCTCAGGCACTGAGTCACCTGGAATAATTCTCCGTCAGCCTGCCTTTCTCCCCACTTTGCCAATGACTCCTTCTTCCTTGAAGAAGAGGAGAGGGACAAAGAGTAGCAAGTGGGATCTAGGAAGAGGCTCTGGTTGGAGCCTTAGTTTTAGGGAGGGAATTGAAAAAGTTGGGGTTGCGGGGACCCAGGCAGAAGAGGAGGGTCCAGAGAAGGCTGGTTAGGAAAGAGTAGAGTTGAACAGAAAGAAAACAAAATTAATCTTGGCAGCCATAGTATCCTGTACTAGGGAACATGTTAGGAATGCCAAATCCTGCAGGTTGAGGTGTTTTGTGGACCTTTCTACTTCTGGCTCTGAGGCTATAGAATGAGATGAGATAAACAAATGAAGGTATCTTTTTCATACAGGCACAAATTTCACCACTCTTGTGGTGATTTTGTTGAATGTGTTGCTGATAAGGATGCAGGTGGCTGTAAAGGAAATATTTTTCTTGGGGAATGTAATAAGCAGTTGATGAAACTGGGCCAGAGAGAGCACGTGTGTTCAGGAGATTGCCTGGGGAGGGAAGGGGTTAGGCTTCATGGCTTCTTTCCTCAGCCCTGCCCCATCTTGCAGGGCCACGTTAAGTATGCTGCTTAACCTCTTTTGTTCTGTTATTCTCTTTGGAAATTGAGATTTCCACCCACTTTCCTTGGGTGTGGGGAGACTGAAGCGATTTAAAGATAACGCCTTGCCCTGAGATGCCTAGATAGCATGTAGTGCGTGCGCACACAAGAGGACCAAAACCAAAACCCGTTGCCAATTCTGACTCATAAGAGCCCTATAGGACAAAATAGAACTGCCCCATAGAGTTTCCAAGGAGCGCCTGGTGGATTCAAACAGCCCACCTTTTGGTTGGCAGCCATAGCTCTTAACTACTATGCCACCAGGATTTCCAAGAGGAGAATCTGGTTTTCTAATAACTACCCCCATCGTGGTTGCAGATAGATGTAAAGGAATACTAGATAAGATGGTCCCAAGACTTCCCTGACAATGGCCTATTATAGTATCACTGTGAAGCTCCATAAGCACCTCCATGACCAGCAGTGGTGGTGGTGGTGGGTGGGGTGGGTGCCAAGCAGCTCTGTGCTTTGGCTGCCGGGCTGTGCTCACCATGGACAGAGAGAGCACCTCCTATGTTCTTAAGCATAAATTGCTTCAACAAAACCAGATTCTCAGCCACTAGGCTACCAGGCAGTTTCTACAACTGGAAGGTCCACTCCTTCCTCTCTCCTCCCTGCCATAGAGTGCGAGTGACGACTCTGTGTATTGTCAGACCATCACAGTATTTGATCTTTGAATCTACTGTAAGGGTCTTAATTTGCAAGTCCTAAGGATTTTTGGTTCAGTGGTAGAATTCTCCCCTTCCATGCAGGAAACCTGGGTTAGATTCCTGGTCAGTGTACCTCATGCACATCCACCACTCACCCATCAGGAGAAGATTGTGTGTTACTATGATGTGGAACAAGTTTCAGGGGGAGCTTCTAGACTAAGATAGACTAGGAAGAAAGGACTGGTGATCTACTCTGAAAATCAGCCAGTGAAAACCCTATGGATCACAGTGATTTGATCATGAGGGTGATGCAGGACCGGGCAGGGTTTCATTCCATTGTGCATGGGATCACCATGAATCGTAGGCCAACATGACAGTAGACAACACGGGAAGCACTGAAGAGCTGTATTCACGTCCACAAGGACTTCCAAAGAGAATTACATATTTCTTTCCATAGGCTATTCTGTGAGGTTTGACCACTCCACAAGTAGATATTTGCAGTTCAAGAGCTATGAGAATCTCCTTGCCTCTGTCTGTGACTCTTCTTTCTTTCTGTATGAACTAGGATGGGCATCATATAATTCCAACTGCTGGGATTGCTTTAAACATTAAATTTTAGATCTAGCATGAAAGACCTGGATATTCTTGTCTCAAGTAAAAGATGAGGGATGTCTTAAGTGAGAAATGGCCTCCTCCTTGATTTATTGCCCATCCATATGCTCTTTGTTCTCCCATTGCTGGAGAATTCTCTGCAAAGTCTGGAATGTCCTGTTGGATGTATAGGTGCCCAGTTGATAGATGGGGCTGTAATGGCTTGCAGCTTCCTCTGCTCTTACCTGTTGTTGGGACACTATTGGTTGCCTGGAGCGTGTGTGAGGGCTCTGACGCCATATTGGCAGTTGTTTTTATGTGGTGCTGCAGGATTCTTCCAGCCTTCCCTTAGCATCACTGTGCTGTTCCGTCCTCTCCCAGCAGTCTTGGGCAGAGTGGCTTCTGGTAGCCACCTAGCCATCCGGGGCCACATTTTAGCAAAGTGTAAGAAACCTGTTCCTCTGTTTAGATGTACCTTCTCTGCTCCTTATGCTTTGTAACTTACCCTTGGAATTGCCAGTGTATCAGGGTTTGGAAAGTCCTTGTGATTTAGATGCACTTCCAGGAAGTTTTCTCTTGACCTTTTCTTTGACCTTTAGTCCCTGATAGAGTTGACATAACGACAGGGCCAGCCAGAATTTGGGGATATAACAAAAAGGAGCAGAAAAGAATTGTTCTGTTCTGCTCTTGTTTCTGAAATATAAGATTCAGACTTCTATGAGTGAGTCACATGATGAGGTAGGCTAAAGAAAATAAGAAACGTACAGATGATTTTTATAAATTGGTGTTGATTTGGTATCTCTTTCAGTCTCCTCCCCAAATTAGCAGTTGGCATTTGATTTTAATTGAGGTCAACAATATGTAATGCTAGACACTGTTAAAGGACTCACTGTGTATCAGGCAATATGTTATTTGCTTCACGTGGTCCTCATTAAATCTTGACAGCAATTCTATGAGGTCTATGATGTTATTATTCTCATTTTACAGAAGAGTAAAATTGCTCAGAGGGATTTAGTAACTTGCAAGTCTCCAAAACCAGAAAGTAGTATAGTTGGAATTTGAACTAGGCCTGGCAGCCTCCAGAGCACTTATTCATTGCATTCCACTTGGTATCTTTTTTGCTGAGTGCCTGGTAGGCTCAAAGCAGAGTGTTATTGCTACAGACCGTAAAAATAAAATCAAGAAGTTAACCATGTAATTGGGATAAGACAGATCTACAACTAAATAAGGAAAACTGCAATAAGTATCCAAAAAGTACTGTCAAGAAAGCACAAATGAGGTGCCATGGGGGTTAAAGAAAGCAGCTGAGATCATGCCTGGTTGTGGTCATCAAGAAAAGGCTGTCTACAGGTGCACTTGAAGGTGGGTCTGGAAGGACTAGCAGAATATTAACAGATAGGGATGGGTAAGGGAAAGATTGCCAGGCCTAGTTCAAATTCCAACTATACTACTTTCTGGTTTTGGAGACTTGCAAGTTATTAAATCCCTCTGAGCAATTTTACTCTTCTGTAAAATGAGAATAATAACATCATAGACCTCATAGAATTGCAGTCAAGATTTAATGAGAACCACGTGAAGCAAATTGTGGGTTGTAATGGCTGTCAAATGCCCAGGTAGATAAATATGCTCTAAAGAGACTACTGGAGTCCTGGGTGGTGCAAATGGTTAAGCGCTCGAGTACTAGCCGAAAGGTTGGCGGTTGAATCCACCCAGAGGCGCCTCAGAAGACAGGCCTGACATCTGCCTCTGTGTAGAGCCGTTCACTCTGCACACATGGAGTCGCTATGAGTCAGAATCAACTCCACAGCAACTAACAGTAACAGCAAAGAGACTATTAGATTGTATATATGCATATATGTGTGTATTGTGTTTGCCTGTATACAGTCACACTTATATGCTTTAAAAGATTGAAGTAGCAAAGTTGTCCAGACTATCTTCTCTGGTCCCAAGAACAGGAACACCTCTAAGCAATACTTACTATTAATAGAAATTGATGTTTATACTGGCTAGGTAGGAATGAGGGTCTTTTTGGTTTTCTTTTTTCCAGACATCTGTGGTTGGGGCTACTTCCCTCCACACCCCACCTTTTTTTTTTTTAGTATCCACTCCTTTTTTCTAGCATGTTGAAACGTTAGACTTCATGTTTCTGCTTGATTTTGAAAATACTTCCTGTTCACCTATCACAGGTAATCCCTGGAATCACGTGGAGTATTTTTGTGTAGCCATAGTTCACAGGTAGCAAGTGCAGGCAGCAACCAGTCCATCCCCATAGCGAATGTGGAGACTTCTCCAGATTCACAGTTAAAGGCTCCATAATGCATTCCGCTACAGGTAACGAACTCGAGCTACCAGAATAACAAGCAAGACAACTTTTAAAGTGACTGTTGCTGACCAGTGTATCCTGTGAATTTGTTTGATAAGCTTATGGTGGCTTTTTCAACGGGATGGTATAAATTATTTTAAATTATTCTTAGAGAGAATTGACTCTTCCTGAAGGCGATACAGATGTTATAGAATACCTAGCAACAGGGTGGCTGTGTATGTTCCTCAGACCTGTGTTGGACTCTACCAAGAAGCTGTGAAGGTTTCCTGGTTCAGTACAGAAGGATAATGCTGAAACTAGGTGAGTTAAAACTGCCATCAGACTATCTTGGCTGTAATGTCTTTGTTGGAATCTGGTGTAATGTTCAGATGACTAAGTTACACGGTGCTGGTCGTGGCTTTAAAGTGGTTATGTTCAACAAATCACTGCTTCTCATTTGCTGTGTTCTAGGCGTGGGGAACCAGTGTTAATGTGAAGGAGGTGTAAGTAGTAGGGGTGGGAAAAAATGGCATCTGAGATTTGCACGTAGACGGTTTGATTTGTAAACAAATGAAGGATTGAAATGTTTCAGAAATAGGGCTTTGAAAAGATTGAACAGCCTTTTTGCTTAAAAGAAAAAGGGTTTTGTTTTTTACATTTGCCACATGTTTATGAACTCTAAGACACTTCTGGTTTCCAGTGGTCTGGCAGTGGTGGTGATGCTGTATGGTGACTTATAAACTTGAGGGTGTTCACATCTGCTCTCGCATTGGATCGTTGTTTGTCAGAGTATTGCTGTTGGCCATTTCTCTCAATGACCAAGAAGCAACTTCACCACATACGTAAGGACTTTTCTACTTTTGAAATAACGTTCTGGGTTTGGTGGTTTCAGCCATGCTTAATGTTTCCGCAAGATAGACTTAATTTTATTTGTAAGGTAAATTGAAAAAGTTTTTGAGGATTGAAATAAAGGGAGCATTTAAAATAGTCCTTGAAGTTATATGTGTATCTGCATACTTTTTTCAAATCTTTGCATAATATTTGTTGATGTTTATTGAAGATTTTTTTGCTCAAAAGACTTAAGAGATTAAATTGAATACTAGGAAGGAACTAGAAATTAGAAGACATAAGTGGGTGTTAGAATATCCAGTCTTTTAGCCAGTTAATTGAACCCATGGCAGCCAATACTGTTTCCTAGAGCCAGGACTTCTGTGGTATGGAAAGTAGTCACCTGCTCATCATTTATGTTAAATGTACATTTGTCTACCAGATGCCCAGAGCTGAGCATGTGATTTGATTTGCTGTCTACTTTATTTATATACGTTTATAGGCACATTCTATTCAATATGTAAAAATGGTTATGTGGCTGTGACTATACCTCGTGGTGCATGTACAGCTGGGATCAGAACCAGGTTGGTTGGGAAGGTTTTGTGGAAGAAGTGAGTCTGGGGTAGAGTTCCAAAGAAAGGATAAGTACCGTATTTTGGCAGAGAGAAATAGTGCACGTAAAGCTTCCAAGGCTGGATGATAAAGTCATGATCACTAGTGGAGAAACATGAACCATTTGAGAGCAGACTGAAAATTATTGGTTGAAAATAGTCAAGCTTAACGCAAAGAGGAGGCAAAAGGGGATAAGTGCCAAGTGCCAAGGAGTGGAGCATAGGAGCTTCTCTACCCCATGTCCCGGGTAAATTTCACCCCAAGATAGGGCACATCTGACCATGTTGCCACCTAGTGGAAATGGCTGAAATGCACATGGAAGCACCACCACCTTTTTTCACTTCAGGTTAAACTGATACTGTGTTATCTTGGCAGTAAGGAAACTCACTTTTGTTTTCCCCGGTGATTTTAAATAAAAAAAGCAGAGAGAGGATATGAATATAACAGTGTTGCCCAATGAATGAAATATGGAGCTAAGTGCCAATTAAAAGTGTTTTGCATAGACAGTGCTGGGAGCCCTGGGTATTACTATTTGCTGAGAGTGCAGGGTGTGCCCGACCCGTCAGCTCAGGCCAGGGAGCATGCAGGAAGCCAAACATGGGAAGTTCTGCAGCAGAGTGAAAGCATATGCCATCAGGCAGGGCACTTTATATGTTTTCACTTGGGTTTGCTTGTTTTTTCATCTGGTTACAGAGTCTATCCTGGTGCAGTGGCTATAGAGCCAAGCGTTCTGACCATAGGCACCACAGCCCGCAGACCTTAGAGCCAGAAGACACTGTAGAGAGCTGTATCCCTCTGGGCCTCCCCTCTACCCATCCATGTAAACATCCATTCAGCAAACACTTACTGAACTCTGCTTATGTACCAGGCACTCTTCCTGGTACTAGGGATACATTAGTGAGCAAAGAAGCTAGAAGGACCTGCCCATGGAGAACTGACATTCTTGGAGTCAGACAATAAACACCATAAATTAATAAAATACATAGTAGGTTGGATGCTGTTAAATGCTAAGGTGAAAAATTGTTTTTAAAAACTGAAAAAGAGGGATGGGGATTGTTGGGGTGGAGTATGAGTTTTGAACAAGTCTTCACTGAGATTGTGAAGCTAGAGTAACCTGAGAGATATGAGGATATCCTGGAGAAGAACATTCCAGACAGATAAAAGCAGATTCAAAGGCCCTGAGGTGGGAATGGGCATCGTGTGCTCCAGAAACAGGCTAGTGAGCTGGAGGGGAGATGGGTCAGAGAGATTGTGAGGGGCCAGATCATGTGGGACCTTGGGGGAATTGTAATGAATTTGACCTTCACTGGGCATGGTGTGAATGAAACGCCATTTGGTCTAATCTAATCCTCTCATTTTACAAATGAAATTTAGGCCAAAGATACCAAGTCAGGTGTCCATGGTCATCCAGCCACTTAGAGCCAGAGCTGGGATGCATTCCTGCATGCTACCTCCAGCCTTCTCTTCTTCTCCCCACCCTGCTGGCCTGGGTGGGGATGTTCAACCACATACAGGCTTGACTTCTAAGTGCAGTGGTCCAAGGGGGAAGGGTAGTGCCATGGCTCCTTGAGCAGCTGTGTTTCAGGAGTTTGGGCCCCTCAGCAACACAAGAAAGGATCAGACCTCTTATCTCAGAGGAGTACTCTGCTAAATATTGTCTTCCTTTGTCTTGGTATGGAGATACATCCCTTGGTTTTTCCCAGTGGTACACTCTTCCCATCACCTGTGAAGCCAAGGACCTACAGTTTCACAAGCCTCCCCTAGTCCTTACCAGTATTCATTTTTCAGTTACTTGGATGTAGTTAACATAAGATAAAATTTCTACAATCCTGAGATGTTTGATCACAGTTACCAGTATCATACCCTTACCACAAGAGTTGGTAAGGTTGAGTATTAAATGCTATTTAAAGTGAATTTGAAAATAAGACTACCAGTTGAGGAGAACAAACTGGTTGTCACTAAATACAGCTTGACCTGGGCAATTTTTGCCCAACACTCTTTGTCTTCTTGCTTTACTTTGAACCAGTTCAAGCACTTTTTCTCCTTCCATCTCGTTTAGATCTTAAGACCATTGTCCTCTGGACACAAGCCAAATCCTCTAATCTCCCTTTCTGTGAAGGTCAGACCAGTGCTGAGTATAGAGGAGAATGAGTCTATGCTGCCGCCTGCATCATCTCTTGTTCAGTCATCCTGAGGCCTGTATCCTGTGGACAAAGTAACAAGGTCGATCCCATCTTGTGGAGAGCCTCATCCCTAACTCTTGCCGTTTCTTTCCCTTCTTCCTAAAGCAAAGCCCCCTCTTTATAGATAATGTGAGATTTATATCATCGTCATATTTTTAAAATTTTTATTGTGGTAAAATATGTATAACAAAATTTGCCATTTTTAAAGAGTACAATTCACTGGCGTTAATTATATTCCCAATGTTGTGCAACCTTCATCACTATCTATTTCCAAAATTTTTTCACCACCCCAAACAGAAACTCTGTACCCATAAATAACTCCCCATCCCCTCCGTCCTCCCAGCCCCTAGTAATCTCTAATCTACTTTCTGTCTCTATGAATTTGCCTATTCTAGGTATTTCATTTAAGTGGAATCATAATATTTGTCCTTTTCGTCATATCTTGCATTTACATTTGTTTGCATAGCTTTTTTTTTCTTTGCCAGCCAAGGCAATCTTGTATGTTTATTTGCATCTGTTGTCTATGCATGAGTGAGTTCCACAAGCTCAAATCATTGGGTCAGCATTGATTTGCATGCTTTGGAATCGATAGTTTTTTTCATAGTTAAGTTCTTTCTCTGCTTCAGGAGTCTGAGGGCACAGACCCCTGTGGTCTTTAGGAGAGTGGTAGCAGGGTGGTCACGGGGCTCTCAGAGCTGGCTTTGGTGAGGGCCTGAGGATGAGTGCTTGCTAGAGGAAATTCATTATCAAAACTTAGGGCAGAAATGCAAGTATTTGTGTGGGGGCTGCCGTGAGCAGTAGCCCTTAAGAAAACTTGACGAGACATTTCTACGTTTCTACCTTAACACCTAAGCAGTCGAATCGCCAGTATTTGCTGCGTTTGGGAGATGGAGAATGAGAGGGCTCAGTTAAACGTGCCTCCAGGGAGAGCCTAATTAAAACCCTGATCTCCTTAGCTTCCAGAAAGTCATTCTGTTGGGATTCAGTGTTTCGGCTGCCAGCCTGCAGAATTGCAAGTGCAGAAATACAATTGGCTGTGTACTTAGGCCTTGTTAAAAGCAGCCTCAAGTGAACTTTAAGCACATTCTAAGACAAAAATCTGGCCTGACCTTATAAAGACACCTGCTCTTTCCGTTGTCGATTTGCTTCTTCTCCTGCTGACTATTTAGTAACGTTCTACCCTTCACCCAACATGCCCCTGAGCTGCTCACCATACCTGTCCCAGTGTAGACATGACCTTGCTCCTGGCTACAGACTGGGATCTGGAACTTTTACACACACCTCCCAACAGCTTGCCCCACCTTAATCTGACAAGTCTTGTGCTTGCCATCTCATGTGGAAAGGATGGTCCCACATGGGATCCATCAGGAAGCTCCATCAGGGCTGATGGGCCAACACAATGCTGTGAGGGGAGAGAGGAGGTCAGCGACCCAGGTCCTGCTTCTCAGGCCCTACCTCTCATGCCCTCTTGCTTGTCTGTGACACAGGTTTCTCAGCATCCCCCTTGGGACTTTGCTGTCTGCTGCCTATGCCGTCAGACAGGTAAGACTTGGCCCTGCTGCCAAGGGGCCTTCCAGGCTGCAGTCCGGCCTTTGTTAGGCAGAAGCTTGAGGAAGTGGGGGAGAAAGCATTGGTCAATTGTGCCTCTTCGGGCTCCCTTGCCTTCAAGGGCTAGGAATGTGGTAGAGCCTACACAAGGTTAGAAATTCTCAAACACTGCTCCTCATTAGCTGCCCAGGATATTTTATCAGTTAGAGCTGTGCAAGAAAGAGGAACTGAGGTTTAGACTGGCTTATACAAAAAAGAGAATTTTTTATTGGCTCACATAACTAGAAGGTCCAGTGAGGTTTGATGTAGCAGTTCACTGATGTCAAGAACCCATTTTTTCCCCATTCTGCCTTTGGTGGTTGAGTTTTAGTCTCAGCTGGTTTTCCTCTTAGTGACAGAATGACTGTACTAATCCCAGACTTCACGCCCACACAATACATTGTCCAGGAGAGAGTGCACTGGCCTCGGGTGGCTCAATTAGAGGAGTGAGCAACCTTTCCAGAAGCCGCCAGCAAATTTCTTATGTCTCATTAACCCAAGTTGGGCCCTGCACCCAATCTTAAACCAGTTTATTGGCCATAGATTATGCTGTGCTGATTGGCTTAGGTTTGGGTTGCCTAAACTAGTCACTCTGTGGCAAGGGCGTATGGGATTGCTGTGACTGAATTAAAATGGTCTCAGGGCTGAACCTGAGAGCTAGGCAGTGGGGTCATTTTCTTCCTCAAGCACCAAGCCTGCTACACAGGGAGGGAGGGATGGAAGTGATGCCAAGAGTCAATCACTATGTCTACTACACAGGCCTCCTCTCATTGTGATTTTTTTTTCACTGAGCCGCTTCTTATTTGGTGACTGACTTTGGTAGAATACAGTAAATGGGGCTCTGCATATTGAATTACCAACCCCTGATGACAAATTAAAAGAGCCCTGGTGGCTCAGTGGTTAAGCACTTGGCTATTAACCAATAGGCCAGCAGTTTGAACCCACTAGCCACTCCTCCGGAGAAAGATGCAACAGTCTGCTTTGGTAAAGACTTACAGCCTTGGAAACCCTTTGCAGGCAGTTATTCTCTGTCCTGTGGGGTCCTTATGAGTCAGAATCACCTCAACAGCAGTGAGTTTTTTTAGTTTGATAAAAATGAGAGATGCTATCGGGGAGAGCAAGAACTCAGACTTCGTGAACCACAGCAGCACTGCAGATAAGGGAAATTTTCAAAGGCCTTTGAAGTATCTCTAAGGTACCACAGATTGAACAATGAGAATAAGAACTAGAGAAAATTAATTACAGAGAGCCCTCTAGCCTATGATAGTTTTATATCCTCATAAAACACTGAAGTTCAATGGAATTTTTCTTTAAAAACAGTACAGTAAGGCCATATGTTCCTGTAAGAGAATAGCCTTACCTTTTATAGATATCATCTTAATTTCCATATTTGATTAATTATTTCATCTACCTTAATTGATATAAGTGGGCCGTGTATACTAGAAAGCTGTTTTTATAACAGCTTTATTGAGATGTAATTCACACACCGTAAGATTCAGCCTTTTTAAAGTTACAGTTCTGTACTTTTTAGTATATTCACACCATCACCATATCTAATTTTAGAACATTTTCATCATCACTCCAAAAAGAAACCCTATACCCATTAGCAGTCACTCCATTTCCCTGTCACCCTAGTTCTTATCTGCCAAGAATCTACTTTCTGTCTCTACTGTAAAGCTTTTAAAGCTGCATACAAGTAAATTTAATAGGGCAATCAATCATGCAGAGTTTCATTAAATTTGCTCTAGATGAGATCTCCAGGAGAATGGCTGTCTAGGGCAGGGGAAGGGGCTGAAGCACCATTCAGAGAGAGGGTCCTTGAGAAGGTGAAAGACAAGGTGAAACAAGGAAAAACACTTCTGTGGTAAGTTGGAGTGGAAGAGGTGCCGGTTTATCTTTGTAGATAAAATCCATGGCTGGGGTGTAGGATTCCAAACCCCAGAGCCTTGTCCCTAGCCAGCCGATATTCCTGGCCACATCTCTGAGGAAGTATATGCAGAGAGGGCCAACCAGCACAGAGAAACCCTTTATTAAAATCAGTAGGCTTTGACCTAAACCCTGACGAAGAACCCGAGTGAGCTCGGCTGCCCATGCGGGTCGCAGAAATAAAGTCCAGGACACTGGGCTAAACGGCAGGCAGGACTATGGCGTGTGAAGTTATGCTGTGCCCCTGCTCAGGTTGCTGAGAGGAGCCCCGAGCCACAGTGGAAGCCTTGGAGATTTAGGTTCTAGTCTTTGCTAAGACACTTGCACGATGAGCCTATAGATGTGTCGTATCAACTTGCTGGGCCTATTTTCTCATTTGTGAGCGAGTGTTTTTGAGGAATGAGGGGACTGAATGAAGTGATCTCATAAACTTTTTTGGGCATTGGCCTTCTGCTTCTTGGGTTCTGTTCAAGGTATGATAGAAGGATCCTGTAGAACTGAGGCAGGGGCAGGGATAGGGGCTTAAGTCGTCTGTGCCAGGACATATGGACAAACAGGTGATAGCACAGTTTCTGTACTGTTTGCTACAAATGTCTTAAATAGCCACTAAGTGGCCTGACTGGCTGAGCGCCGGGTGTGAATTGCTCCAGCCACCAGAGTGTTGTCACTTGAATGCTACCGATACTGCATTTATAGCCTCAGCTCACTGAATAGAGGGGCTTGTTTCCTTTGCCAAGCCAGCTCTGGAGACTGGCTTCCAGGCTTGTGTTCTGTGGCATCCAGATGTCAGGGATCTTGCAGGAGTAATGTACGTGAGACCAGATCAGATGGTAGCTTGTGGCAGGTACTTCTGTTGAAAAGTGGTTTCAAAGCCGTGGTTACATTTTATCCACGGACTGGTGAGCCCCACCAGTGTTTTCGCTCTCCTCTGTTAAGGGTCTGATTACAAGCACTGTTGCACATGGTTGCGGTTTATCGTTTTTTAGTAATTCTAGTGTCCTATTGTGCAATAAGGAGTCCTTCTGTGGTGCAAACGGTTAACACACTTGGCTGCTAACTGAAAGATTGGAGATTTGAGTCAACCCAGAGGCATCTAGGAAGGAAGGCCTTGGCATCTACTTCTGAAAAGTCAGCTATTGAAAACCCTGTGGAGCACAATTCTACTCTGACACACGCATATGTTTGCCATGAGTTGACTTGATGGCAACTGGTTTATCATGCAATAACCCCATGCATGTTCTGCCTCCACAGTTAACACTGGAGCTCTGCCTCAGCAGGAGAGAGGTTATTTGTTTTGAATGTTAGTCTCTATAACCCCACAGTCACAAACTCAAATGCCCACAGGAACCAGGCAGGTAGTCTAAGTGTGTAAATAGTGTTTCATTTGAACAATTGGGAGTAGTGAGGCCTGTGGCAAAACTTAGAACAGGTCCTCTCTAAAGTCCTTAATGTTCAGAAGAAAAACCAACAAAACTTTACTGGTCAAAGAAAACTCCACTGTGAGCTGATTATGGTGCTGAGGCCACCAGTTTGTGATTCTTGGGCTATAAACCAATTAACTTCAACTATCATTGATAGGGTTGTTCAGCTTCGGAGATTACAGATTTTATGGGTGTAAGCCTTTTATAATTGATTTTAGCTTTTACTGACTGTCTCTGGGATGAGACAGCCACCATAATTTTCACCCACTGATTGGAAATACCTCAAAAGAAATCAGATCCTCACGAAAAGTCGTTTTTTGGTTTGTGGCCTTTGGAGACTTAATCAATTTAGAGAAGCAGAGATGGAAATTATAATCAAAACAGTTCTGGGTATTTTGCACCATTTAAAAAATTTGCATCACTGAAGATAAGGAACCCCAAGTGTTTGAAACTGACGCCCTACTTTGCAAGTTGTCTACTGGATATATCCATTCCCCTTTGTCTTTCTTTTCCTGATGTTAGACAGATGTGGGCTTAGCAGCCAGGCTGGAGTGGTGGAGTGGGGAGTGGGACAAGCTAGTGTTCACTTGCTTACCCACTTTCCAGCATCGCCCCCCCCCTCCCCCCCCCCCCCCGACACACACCACCACCACAGACACACTCCTGCTTTCTGCATCCCTGCTTTTCACTGGGGCATTCCGGAGTCCTGGCCTCTGCTGGGAATGAACGACAAAAAAAAAAAAAAGAACAATGAATTTGTTCACACTTAGATGTTAGTCATCCACAGGTCCTTCCTTCCAGGGGCACTTGTATTTTTTTTTTAATTACATTTTTTTTTATTGTGGTAAGTATGTATGTAACAAACATTTGTCATCTCAACATTGTTCACATGTCCAATTTAGTGACATTGTGTTTATCATATTGTGCAACCATTAGTGCTATCCGTTTCCAAAAGCCTGAACAGAAAATACGGCAAAGTTTAACCCAAATTATCGCCTCTCTAATGATAGAGTATTCCCTATACTACTAAGAGGATATTTTGGGGCTTGGGAGCCTCGTATATAACACCTTCTATTGCCCCCTCGGAGCATGGAGGGAGATCTTAGGTTTATCCTTTTTTTATTTACATTATTGAGACTCATGTCAGAGCCCATGAAAATTCTTGCAAATGTGTTATTGTAAGAGATGGATGGCACCCAGCTTCCCTGTGTCTGACGTTGGCCACTGGGAGAGTTATGGGGATTTAAATGTTTCTTCACCAAAGCCACCCAATTAAAGCTGTGCCAAAATCAAGTTCTTTTAATAATGTTTTCTCTCCTGGGTACTCTCTCAGTTTATTCCTTTCACTGAAACTTCTTGAATAAATAGTCTACTAATGCTTTCTCCACTTGCTAAACACCTGTTTATTCTGGAACTCCTTGACATTTGGCTTCTGTCCCCAGTCATGTTACTGAAGCCTCTTTCTCAAAAATCACGGTGGCCTCCTAACCATCATATGCATTGATCTTTCTTCAGCCTTGCTTTTTCACCTGTTCTTCTTTCACCTCTGAACGTTTACACGTGCTGTTAACTCTACCTGGAACCAGTCTTCTTTCTTTTGTTCCTTCCTCCTATTCCTTTGCTGGCTAATTCCTTGGTCATCAAGTCTAGCTTAGGCATCACTTCTTTCAGGAAGCCTTCCTTGATGACTCCCTCCTCCAGGTCTAATTTAGGTACTTCTCCTATGAACTTTCACAGCACTGCATACATCCCTGCTGTTGCACTCACCATGCAGTATTTTAACTGGTGTCTTATATGTATCCTCCCCAAGAGCCAGGGCCATGGCTGTTGTATCTGCACCATTTGCCTTCTACTGTACGTGATGGTGTTCGATAAATATTTGCTAAGATCCATAAATAAATGAAGAGGAGGTTCAAACAGGGAAGACGGTACGTCTTCTTCTTGAGCAGACTCTGGGCCCCTGATTTCCTTTAGCAACTTTGGGTTTCCCCTATGTCCCTTGGACCTCCAGTTAAAGATGTAGAGGGGTTGTTACACGCTATAACCTTGTAAAGAGTGATACCTAGTGCTAAAGGAGAAGGCAGTTGTCAGAAAATCTTGGCTGTTCTGTTTGCATTCAGCTGCTTCAGTTTCCAAGCAGTAGCTCTCTGCATTGCTTATGTTGAGCAAGTAATGGCTGCTCATTGCTGGAACTCGTGAAAAGAATGAGTGAATGAGTTTTAAAGGTTCTGACAACCAACAGAATGGGAAATACATTGTTCAGGAAGCCAGGCAAATGGATGGTGATGACTTTAGCATCATCATGAAGGAAGAAATTGAAGAACTAATTGACAACTGTAGAAAAACAGACTAAGAGAGGAACTGATACAGTACTGTGTATGTACAAAACCATGTAGACAGTACAGCAATATTGGGGCCATTTAAGGAATTTTCAAGGTAATTTTAACCGTATGTACTGATTTTAGAACCCAGTGTACATTCTGACGCCTCTGAAAACATGACCCTACTGTATTTAAAGAAGTTACATCTGTAGACTGTAGATCTGTGTATTGGGACAGGCTTTCTAGAGCACCTAAAAAGAATATAAAATCCTGACCATATGAATCCTCTTACCTCTTGAAATTGGGCAGAAATTGCTGAATGGGCGTGAAGACAATGAGACCAGACAACTTTATTGGATGGATTTTAGTAGCAAAAGTAGATTTATATCTGTATTACAGAATAGTGTGATTAACAACAATAGTCTCCTTCATCAAAAGTTTGATAACTTTCATTTAGTAGAGGAGATATCCTGTGTAATCTGTTTTAGAAACATTTTCTTCAAAGACTGTTAACTTTCTAGAAGCCCAGCCCTCACTGAGCGAGCTCTGGTTATATGGGAAATGGGTCTGATGGAAGAGCCACATCCCACATCAGTTACCCACTTCAGACCTCAGACTCAGATGTGTGAAGTGGAACTCCTCGCCTTCCCCCTTGACCACACCTGTTCCTCCTCCGAATTTCCCCTTTTCTATTAATGTCTGGCTCCCTCTTCCTCCAAATCACCCAGGCTCAGAGCCTCTGAGTCAGCTCTGCCCTCTGACCTCCCTTACTGCTCTGTCCCTCTTTTCTTGGGGCACATGGCATGCTCGCCTTTAAGTCTAATTATTTGTGCTCTGGTCAGTCAAAGACATCAAAAGATAGAGAAAAATAGCATTAAATGAGGTCAGAAAACCTACATGCTGGTCTCAGCACCACTTCCATACTAAGTGATCTTGAGTCTGCCACTTCATTTCTCTAAGGTTTTGTATCCCCATCAGAAGCAAAAGGACCCAATAATACTCGAGATTTCTTTCTTACAGGGTTGTTGGGAGGATCAGTGAGAATGTATATGGAAACACTTCTGAGCTAGAAAACGTCACCTTGCTGAGCTGTAGTAAGAGTGGAGATATTATCTGTAACGTGCCTAGCATAGTACCTAGCACATAGTAGGTGCTTGGTAAGTTATATTTGTTTTCGCTGATAATGTTAAGATGTACCTTTCTACAGGCACATAAATCATTTGGTTCTGAACTGAGTTCCTGGTTTGGAATTTGAGGCCAAGTGAGATACTTTTTCCTTCCTTTGGTCCAGACAATAGCATATCTGGGACAACCAAGGTACTAGCTTTACACATTCACAGATTGATTTCATCCATTGAGAAAACAGATGACAAAATGAATGACACATTGTGCAGTGATGGATCCCAAATTGGCTTTAGAAAACACAGCAGATTGTAAATGCAGTCAGCCTCTTAAGAGAGGCTCAATTCTAGGAGTCTCGCTGAATAGACTGCTTATTGCCTGAGAGAAGGTCATGCCTTGAGTAGAGAGTTGTCTGGAATTCCCATCTGGGACGTATTAGTATATATATTCAGGTGGTCCAGTGCCGGATGTTAGTTCTTAACCTAATAGAAAGAAAGTTTCCAAACTGAGGATGGTGAAGTCACTGCTCTTTTAAAAGTGGGCAGCTGCTGCCAGTGTCTTGCTGGCCCTGGAGATTTCATCAACCAAAGTGGAATTTTGTTCAATCCATCTTATTAATGGTTCCTAGGACAATTATGGTGGGTTTGATAGGCGGCAAGTAGGGTTGCCTCTGTAAAGATAAGCACCATCCATTAGTTGAAGCAGGAGTGCAGCGGACTTCTACTGGAGATGTTTGCATTTGCTTAGCGCTCTCTGTTTATGAGAATGTTAAAGAAAGTGCGTCCATTCGGTGCATGTTGTAAAACAGACGGTTTGCAGCTGTCAGAATTATTTTATTCTTGGCTCTTTTTCTGACAGATTTTTTGTAAACTTCATAGATTTATGGATTACTGAAGATTACTAGCCTCAGTTCTCCAGATACACTACAAATTTTCTTTTCTTGTTTTCTTTCTTTGAAGATAGCAAAGGAGCGTATTTACATATCGCATTATTATGTACGTAAAAATTTGGGTAAGGGGATGATAAGACTATTCTTACATGTTGTAATCATTCAATATTAGTAAAGGAGTATATGGTAATTTGGTTAGTCACATAGTGCCTTCAAAGTGTTCCACATGTGTTCTGCTTTCTAGAAAGGGAAAAACAATACAAGGTATAATCTCTTGTAGCTTACAAATCTGCCTCAGAAGACAACTAACATCAAGACTACCAACTTTAACTGTAGTAGAAGTTCACTGTAGAAGTACAAGTTCACTGTGGGCTTCAGTAGGCTTTGAGGAGGAGTTGGACCTGAGCAGGGCCTTGGTGGAGAGGAGTATAAAGAGAATAGGTAGCATAACAGAAAGAATGGTGGTAGAGACCAGCAGCAACTTCCCTGACAGTGTGGTTGCACATGGTGTCCCGATTTATCATATGGTTTAAGTAATTTCCAGTTAATGGAAACAAGTGTCAAAGTTTCTGAATGACTTACTTACTTCTCAAATCATTCATGTCTACGTGGTGGGGGGAGGGGGGGCAGTATGTATTCATGATTTTGCCTCTAGTAACATCACTTATGGAGTCCCTAGGTGGTCCAAATGGTTAATGCACTTAGCTACTAACTGAAAGGTTGGAGGTTCAAGTCCACCTAGAGGTGCCTCGGAAGAAAGGCCTAGCTATCAACTTCCAGAAAATCAGCCATTGAAAATCCTACGGAGTATAGTTCTGCTGACACACATGGGTTGCCATGAGCTGGAATCAACTTGATGGCAACTGGTAGCATCATTCACACTCACCTGCATTGCAGTCTCTTTCTATGGAGTTTCAGCTAGCAACATGGGAATGGTGCATCACCCACAGCCTGGCTTACCTGTGCTGCCTTTGTGGGCACAGTGACTGAGGCAGCCAGTAGTCGTGGCAGGTATGAAACATGTATTTCTAGCCTTGGTGGGCATTTGATTTTTCAACCCGTGGTCTCACTTAAGGCAAAGCAGCTTAAAATCTGTTATGTTATGCCGGCTAGGGATGATGGCTTGACTGGCAATTGCAGGAATGGAAAGGAAAAGGCCTGTCCCGGCTACATCTTGATTGTGGGACTTAGTGAGATGAGAAATAAGTGGAGAAAGAGCAGTATAGGTCAATGATAACTATAAGGTTTCTAGCCATCATTGCCTAAGGGAGAAAAATTTTGATATTTGGAAGAGAATTAAGATGCTGTGTAAGGTAGGGTGTCTGTGCCTTCAAGGATAAGGATGCTCCTAGACAGGGCACCCTGGGGGGTGCAAACGGTTAACATACTTGGCTGTTAACCAAAAGGTTGATGGTTTGAGTCCACCTCCAGCACCTCAGAAGAAAGGCCTGTCAGCCTGCTTCCAAAAACTTAACCATTGAAAACCCTTTGGAGCACAGTTCCACTCTGACACACACACATGGGGTCACCATGAGTTGGAATCAACTCAACAGTAACTGGTTAATTTTAGACAAGGCAAACCTAAGGAATCATCCAAGCAGACAGATCCCAGAGGCAACTGGAAACACATAGACTGGAACAGATGTTCCCAAATGTTCTAGGTTCACAGTGCCCTTAGTGTCTCAATAACTTTTTCATGTCATCTCTAGGCCAAAAGAAATACCTAACAGTTCTGCTTATTAAGTGGCTAGATCCAAACAACTTTATAAGTATTTTGTCCTAACCTAGTAGCTGTTTGAAAAACACACACACATAAATTGTGGTTACTTCATTCCTAACCACAATTACTTACTAATAGGATGTGTGCACCTGTTGGACATTGTATGTATCAATCGAGGTCTAATCAGGAAACAGAAACCATACGTTAATTTTTTTCTTTTTTTTTTTTTTTTTTTTAGGGTAGAATTAAGTTTTCTCTTAAATCCATCTCTTTATTTGTTTTTACTGTACTTTAGATGAAGGTTTACAGAACACACTAGCTTCACATTAAACAATTAGAACACATATTGTTTTGTGACATTGGTTACCAACCCCATGGCGTGTCAACACTCTCCCTTCTCGACCTTGGGTTACCTATTACCAGCTTTCCTTTACTGTCCCCTCCTGCCTTCTAGACCTTGCCCCTGGGCTGCTGTGCCCCTTTAGTCTCATTTTGTTGTATAGGCCTGTCTAATCTTTGACTGAAGGGTGAACCTCAGGAGTGACTTCATTACTGAGCTAAAAGGGTGTACAGGGGCCATGCTCTCAGAGTTTCTCCAGTCTCTGTAAGGCCAATAAGTCTAGTCTATTTTTTGTGAGTTAGAATTTTGTTCTACATGTTTCTCCAGCTCTGTCCTGGGCCCTCTATTGTGATCCCTGTCAGAGTAGTCAGTGGTAGTAGCCGGGCACCATCTAGTAGTGCTGAACTCAGTCTGGTGGAAGCTGTGGTAGTTGTGGTCCATTAGTCCTTTGAACTAATCTTTCCCTTGTGTCTTTGGTTTTCTTCATTGTCCCTTGCTCCCAAAGGGGTTAGACCAGTGGAATATCTTAGATGGCCGCTCACAGCTTTTAAGACCCCAGAAGCTACTCACCAAAGTAGAATGTAGAACATTTTCTTTATAAACTATGTTATGCCAGTTGAGCTAGATGTTCCCCGAGACCATGGTCCCCAAAGCCCTCAACCCAGTAATTTGGTCCCTCAGGAAGTTTGGATATGTCTATGGACCTTCCATGACCTTGCCTTGGTCCAGTTGTGCTGGTTTCCTCAGTAGTGTATACTGTCTTACCCTTCACCAAAGTTACCACTTACCTGTTGTCGATTTAGTGTTTTTCCCTCCCCACCCCCCCCTTAACCAACAAAGATTGTTTCTTTTTGTGTGTAAACCTTTTCACGAGTTTTTATAGTAGTGATTTCATACAGAATTTGTCCTTTTTGTGATTGACTTACTTCCCCAAGCATAATGCCCTCCAGGTTCATCCATGTTGTGAGATGCTTCACAGATTCATCATTGTTCTTTATCATCGTGCACTCCATCGTGTGTATGTGCCATAGTTTGTTTATCCATTCATCTGTTGATGGGCATCTAGGTTGTTTCCATCATTTTGCTATTGTGAACAATGCTGCAGTGAACATGGGTATGCATATGTATATTTGTGTGATGGCTCTTATTTCTCTAGGATATATTCCTAGGAGTGCAATTGCCAGATCATACGGTATTTCTATTTCTAGCCTTCTAAGGAAGGACCGTATCGTTTTCCAAAATGATTGTACCATTTCGCATTTCCACCAGCAGTGCATAAGAGTTCCAGTCTCCCCACAGCCTCCATTTTTAATTAGTTTTTGTGTATGGTGTGAGTTATGGGTCCTATTTCATTTTTTTGCAGATGGACATCCAGTTTTGCCAGCACCATTTGTTAAAAAGACTGTCTATTCCCCATTTGATGGACTTTGGGCCCTTGTCAAAGAACAGGTGACTGCAGGTGGATGGATTTTCATCTGGTTTCTCAATTCTGTTCCATTGGTCAATGTATCTGTCGTTGTACCAGTACTGGACTGTTTTGACTACTCTAGCTGTATAGTAGTTTCTGAGGTTGTGTAGTCCAAGTCCTCCTTTATTCTTCTTCCTCAGTAGTGCTTTACTTACCTGGAGCCTCCTCCCTTTCCATATAAAGTTAATGATTATTTTTTCCATCTCTTTAAAGAATGCTGTTGATATTTGGATCAGAATTACATTGTGTTTATAGATTGCTTTGAGTAGAATTGACATTTTCACAATGTTGAGTCTACCTATCCATGAGCATGGTATGTTTTTCCATTTATGTAGATCTCTTTTGGTTTCTTGCAGTAGTGTTTTGTAGTTTTCTTTGTATAGGTCTTTTACATTTTACATTAGTTAGATTTATTCCTTAATATTTTATTTTTTTTAGGGGCTATTATAAATGGTATTGTTTTCCTGATTTCCTTTTCATCATTCTCTTTATTGGTGTACAGGAATCCAACTGATTTTTGTATGTTTATCTTGTATCCTGCTACTCTACTGAACTTTTCTTAGTTCCAGTAGTTTTCTCGTGGAGTATTTTGGGTTTTCTATATATAGTGTCATATCATCTGCAAATAGGGACAGTTTTACTTCTTCCTGACCAATTTGGATGCCCTTTGTTTCTTTTTCTTGCCTTATTGCTCTAGCTAGGACTTCCAGAACAGTATTAAATAGGAATGGTGATAAAGGACATCCTTGTTTTGTTCCTGTTCTCAAGGGGAATGTTTTCAGTCTTTCTCCATTAAGAATGATGTTGACTGTTGGTGTTGTATAGATGCCGTTTATTATGTTGAGGACCACACATTAATTTTAACTAAATTAATTTTAATTAAAGTGTAATACAAAGAAGTGTTAACTGTAATGGAGATTGGAGTAACAAGGGATTGGCTTCTAGGAAGTAAAGAAAACTATAAAGAGTATAGGAGTTGCAGATAATAAGGAGCAGCTACACCCCCTGGGTCTGAGTTAGAGCTCCCAAGAAAGAGCCTCACTTCTACTCCCCTCAAGCCTGTAATCCAGACCTTGTTGGAGCGGGGGCATACCCATGACAGAAACATCACTGTTATGCTGCACCTGTGGAACTTGCTGGACATCTACCCTCTAGGATGCTGAAGAAAACTATCCGTGGTGAGGTGTCTCACCTGAGGAACTGAGCTACAAAACCACCCAAGGGGCATTGCAGGGAAAGCTGTTGGTGACTGAGTGGTGCTGATCGCCATGAACAGTAGGAATCAGGTGCTCAAGAACATATCTCTGCCACAGGAAATGGATGCTGGAGAAGCCGTGTGTGCTTGTGGAGAGAGTACACCAGAGCTAGGAGGGAAAACTTCCATCAGTGTGTCTCCAGCGCCCTTCGCTGAATAGATCTTTAGAATTGTGCCAGCTTGTAAAGGAAAAAATTTTAAGGTCCCATCCCCACACTTTCTCACAGCAGGTAATGAAGGGTAAATTTGGACTGAAGAGGCAATAAATAGATAACTGACAAACCTTACAATTTCTCAAACCTTACAATCAGATGTATACCACTATCCCGATTTCTTTTTTCATATTGCTTTTAACGCAATACTTACTTTTTATCACAGCAGCTGCCAACAACCTAGCTTTACACTGAAGGGAATATAGCAGAAAACTAATAGGAACCCTGGTGTCGCAGTAGTTAAGCACTCAGCTGCTATCCAAAAGATCAGTGATTTGAACCGACCAGCCAGTCCATGGAAGAAAGTTGTGGCAGTCTGCTTCTGTAAAGATTTAGAGCCTTGGAAAACCTATGAGGCAGTTCTACTCTGTCCTATAGTGTCGCTATGAATTGGGATTGACTCGACAGCAACGGGGTTTGTTTGGTTTTCGTTTAATGTTGAAACTGTGAAGTAGCTTGATCTAGTAGTGCATGCAGTGTTTGACAGATGTTGATACTGTTTTATTTCCCTTGAAAATTTAAACTATCCTGCCACCACTCCTGTGAGTTTGCTGTGGTCCCTAAGGCATCTTGGCGCACAATTTAGGAATCTTGGAGTGAGAATCATGAGTCTTTTGAAGCAACTTTTGATTATACCACTCTAGCATGTGAGAATCTAAGGTGCCAATTTGGTTAAGAGTACAGAAGAGTCATGTGTAAAGTGAAAATTATATAGGATCAATATTATTTTTGAAAACCACTTAGGAAGTTAGTAGATTGGAGAGTGACATACCATCTCCCAGTAAGCATAAGACAACTTGTTTCCTGTATCATTGGAACATGTTGCTGTTTCTTTGGTTGAGGACAAGAAGAAATCGTTTGTTTGTATATAGAAGCCTTTTGGTATGAAAAAATACGTAGTCTTCAACACAGTCCTCACCATCAGTGTGTGGGATGCTCACAGTGAGAGAGAGAGTGCAGAAACTAGAGTGAGGGAGGAACAGCACATTCCCAGCTCCGTCTTCTGCTTACTCTGCAGTGTAAAATCATTAGGTGGAGTGGTGGCTGATGCACCATTTAGATTGTTGTTTCTCTCTGTTTATGTCTGTTTTGGATTGATTGTATATAGTTTAAATTGAGAAAGTTAAATGGCATATAATGGGCCTTCAATGAATTCAGTAATAAAAAAAATCTGTTGAAATAATTTCAGCTTGAGAAAATGAGTGATTTTTAGCTGTCTTCTTTTCTTCTAGGAACGTATGGGCGTAATTCCTTTTTTAGGTAGTCATGCACACTGTTCAGATGAGCAGTTTCTCAGAAAATATATTCATTTTGGTGATGTCTACAACTTTGTGAATCATAACTACTATGTATTACATAGTTCTTCTTTAAGGAGAAGTTAAATAATGTAAGTTTTGTAACCTGGTTCATTCAAGTGGAAAAACTCCTCACCCATGCTGTTTAGTGCTACCTGCGAAAACAGATTCTCCTTTTCCCCTGAAATTCTGTTTAGATTAAGTTCTGCTTCAGTTCACATTTTCGCCACCTGCTGAGTTTGTCTACTGAATTCCAGTCTTGGGCTACCTCACCTGGCAAGCCTATCCCAGCCCTGTAGGTCTCTCTCCAGCCTTTTCTGTCTTTTTAATAAATGTGCCATTTATTAACATTGACACAAATGTTAACTTAATGGAGATTGTACCCCATGTTGAAACTCAATGTAAAATTTTTTATGACAACTGAGAGTGGGTTAGACTTTCAAACAGATCTCAGGCCAGGAGTCCACAGTCCACATAGGGAACACTGCTTTTGGTTTCTTTGTGAATTTCAGATTTTGCTCGAAACCTGAATAAGCCCAGATGCAGTTAAATAGGGCCCATTACTCAATCTGTCTTGGTATCATTTTCTAACCCCTCAGAGTGAGCACATTGAAGAGAAAAGAGATTGTCACTGCTGCTGCCCCAACCAGAGCTGCTTGCTTCTGAATTCTTCACAATAATAACAGATGTGTGGCTGCACTGGGAAGTTGCATAACTGTCTCACATTGCATTAAACTGCAATCACCCCGCCAATATTGGGGTGGGGGGAGGTCTTCGCTAGGTTGTTGAAAAAGAAAATTCTATGCTTGTCACAAAATTCTTTCCTTGTTGTAAGAGGAGTAAAGGCAGTGGTTGGAACGGAATTTGACAATTATTGCCCTTAAACTTGAATTTCTATATGGAACTTTCTAATGTTTACAATGGTCTGAGAAGGAAATGGGACTGTCTCTCAAAGGGTGAGTCCTATGTTAATAGAAGTAATCAAGGAGATCCTAGATGAATGCTTCTTGCCAGTGATGTGTCTGTAGAAGATTGCTTCACCAGCCAGGTAGAGAGTTAGAGTGCGTGACCTCTAAGGTTACTTCCATGTGACTCTGACCATGAATCACTTTTTCCTCCTGTGATTTTTCTGAAGGAAAGCCAGGGATGTGCTGGACAGATCTGACACTGTGCCCTTGGGGCCTAGACTCAGCTCTGCCTCTCTTCTTCCTGGTAAACTCCCTTCTAGAGCCCCTCTCACGCCATGCCCATGTTGACCCTGTTAACCTGAGCACAGTAAGGAAGTTCAGCCATTTAATTTCCATTTCCCATCACTGAACCACGCATATGAAAATGCAGGGCCTGCATTTAGGCCCTCCATTCAGACCCTCCACAACTGAAAACAATCTGACCTTATTCAGGAATGTGTTTGGGAAAGTGATGAAGAGAACTTCATAGTTTTCAGAGCTCTGTCACATCTTTGATTCATTTCATTGTTGTAACTACCCTATTAAAGTGGCATCATCTTCATTTTACAGGTGTGCAAACATGTTTACAGGTGTGCTCAGACATGTTAAATGACTTGCCCATTTTTACAGGAAAAAATGAGAGAATAAAGAGAAGAAAATTATCCTAATGCAAAAGAGGCACCAAAAACCAAAATGAAACCAGTTGCTGTCGAGTCGATTCCGACTCCTGGTGACCAGAGTAGCACTGCGCTCCATAGGGTTTTCAAGGCGCTGACCTTTCAGAAGCAGTTCACCAGGCCTTTCTTTCAAGGTGTTTCTGGATAGGTTCAAGCTGCCAACCTTTCCATTAGTAGCCAGTGCTTAAACATTTGTGCCACCCAGGGACTCCAAAAGAGGTACCAAAAACCAAAAAACCAAACCTGTTGTCATCGAGTCGATTCCAACTCATGACAGCCCCACATGTTACCAAGTAGAACTGAGCTCCGTAGGATTTTCTTGGCTGTAATCTTTACAGAAGCAGATCACCAGCCTTTTCTTTCATGGTACCGCTGGGTGGGTTCAAACCACCAACCTTCTGGTTAGCAGCCAAGCACAAACTATTTGCACAACCCAGGGACCTAAAAGAGGTACAGCCAGTACTTAATCTGCTTCAGGTGGCATCAGTAACCAGGCCCAGGTCTCTGGAGTCAAATCTCCTGGCAGCCTTGTATCCCGGGAGGCTTAGATAGGATCCTGGCTAAACTTTTAAATAAAAAAACGACTTGTAGTTTCATGTTGCTGAATAAAATAGAAGCTATTAAATTTATAGCTTATTTAAGCATTGGCTGTTAAGAATGGAAAACTTTGAGGCTGTGATCTAAGCATTTGAAAGAGAAATGTGAATAGTCTATACAAGAACCATGGCCAGCCTTAAATTCTTTGGGAACCTCCTGATATAGCAGTCTTCGAGTTATTCATCTGCAAAATAAAGGACTTGAATTCTACATGAGTAGTTTAATAGACTAAGTCTGAATATAGGAGTCAGGAGGCCTAGATTGCATTCATTCTATTCAAAAGAACATTATTGCTTAGTTTTGTGACCTTGAGCAAATCTCGTAACCTCTCTTGCTTTAATTATATATCTGTAAAATGGGTACGATGACCTGAGGGAATTAATTTGGGAGGCTAAATAAAATCTATATAAATGCACGACATTATTGTTAAGTATTACAAAAGAAGGATTCTGTGGTCATAAATTGTTCAGACAGTATTTCAGACCTGACAGTATATATGTGTGTGTGTTTAATCATCTGCTAAAAGCTTTTGAACAAGGGATATTTCTTTGGAGAGAAATAAAAGCAATGAAAACTTTTCCCTAGAAAACAAGTATATTCCAGATGTATTATTCTCTCCATGTGCTCTCACCTCAGACCTCAACACTTCTTTCCATTTCCTCAGACCCAAAGCTGAAGTGATCATATGAAATTTGCTGAAGATGTCATAGGGGAGACTGAGGAGAGGGTTTGCCCATAACAAACATCAAAATCCCAGAGCCTATTCACCACAGCTCTCACCCTTCCTCTGCTGCCACACTTACGTTCAACTGTTTGGCCTTTATTTACAGCAGTTCTGCCCCACCCCACTTCTCAAACTCCCCAGCCTCGACCTGGTACTTGGAGCCACAGTGGTGATTTAGTGGCAGAAATCTTGCCTTCCATGTGGGAGACGCAGGTTCAATTCCTGGCCAATGCACCTCAAGTGCAGCCACCACCCATCTGTCAATGGAGGCTTGCATATTGCTGTGTTTCAGAGGAGCTTCCAGACTAAGACAGACTAGGAAGAAAGGCCTGGTGATCTACTTCTGAAAAATCAGCCGTTGAAAAGCCTATGGATCACAGCAGCCCCATTCCATGGTACACAGTGTTACCATGAGTCGTGGGCCTACTCAACAGAAATTAACAACAGCAACTTTTATTTGAGCATCTTCTTCTCCACTTCTGGTAAATAAAATTTTCTTAAGGCAAAGAGAGCCAGATCAGCTGGTCTGGGGAGCGGTTGTGGGGAGGTACCCATTTAGCTGCACCTCTATTCTGGAAGGGTAAATGAAGAGAGAGTATCTGAGGAAGATATGAAGGATGCAGAGTCTACAGCCCTAACCAGGCTAAAAGCACAAATCTTTCCATCGTAAGAGGAGAGAGATCTAAAGCAACGTTTATAAATCATAACCCGTTGCCGTCGAGTCTATTCCGACTCATAGCGACCCCATAGGACAGAGTAGAACTACCCCACAGGGTTTCCCAAGGAGCAGCTGGTGGATTCAAACTGCCAACCTTTTGGTTAGCAGCTGTAGCTCTTAACCACTGCACCACTAGGGCACCTTATAAATATGGAAGTCTTAAAAGACTTTCAAGGTATAGATACAAATAATACAAGAAAAGTTGAGGAAAGCCTCAAAATCAGATAGAAGAAAGCTGCCTCTTATACTAAGTAAACAACTGTTTTTTTTAACCTGACTTAAATTTTGTATGTACAAATTTAGCCTATATCAGCAGTGTAGAAATACAAATATTGATGAAATGAAGGCTTTTGTGACCTGAGGTTCCTATGACCTAGAAGTCACAGGCATATAACTAGTTTACAGAGATGCTTAGTGTTTCCACTGCAGAGAAATTATAACATTCTTGAATGTAAGCAGAATATGTGATACCGTCAAAATAAACCTCATCCTCCGCTTCCCAGTTCTGCTGGTCTTCTCATGTGTTTGAGTCTGAAAACTCGCTGTCCTTCCCTCTTCTCGGCTGACATGTGGGCATGTGTGAGCGAAAGGCCCAAAGGCCCATGCTTTTTTTTTTTTTTTTTTTTTTTTTAAAAACAGCTTTGTTGAAGTATGGAATCTCTGTGTGGTACAGTTAATGTGCTAGCCTGCTAACCAAAAGGTTAGAGGTTTGAGTCCACCCAGAGATGCCTCTGAATAAAGGCTTGGCAGTTTACTTCTGAAAATATCAGCCATTAAAAACCCTATGGAGCACAGTTTTACTTTGAGACACATGAGGTTGCCATGAGTTGAAATCAACTCCACGGCAACTAGTTATTGAGAGATAATTTCAGAGATTTTTCTGCTGCCATGTGATAAAGTTTATTCGAGAGTTGGTGTTGAAACCTTCCTTACAACCAAGAAGATTCGGAAGGTTGAATTCTTTAAATCTGTGGTCAGAATTATACAATATGCTTCAGGTCAGCAGGTCTTATTTACATGTGATACATGTAAATTTTTGATAATGGAAACCATTAGAATCTTAGGCGGCATTTTAACTCTCCCATTCTTATACAGAAGGTGAGAGATTCCTTATAAGAAATGAGTAGGAGTTCAATATAGTATTTAAAGTCAGCTTGGTATTAAATGTGAAGTGTTGCTAAGTTATTTGTTATTTTGTATCAGGCCGTACATAATATATTGTTGGTATCCAAACATATTGCCAGGCTAATGATGTTGTAGTGTTTCTTGCACATACTAGAGTGAACAGGTCCCATCTATAAGAGATACAAATCCTTTATGATGTAATGAAGCATTATTCACTGGAGCTAAAAGATAACACCCTTTTGAATAAAAACACTGCAAAACCAAGGTGAAATGACCAACCTAGTATAAATCAGAAGACCAGGGAAGGAGAATGAGCTGCCCTTAATTGGCACCATTTGAGGGGTGGGAGAATGGGACAGTATAGTTTGCCTGTGGCTGATGGCTTTGAGGTTATGTAGACAACAGAAGAGTGTCCTTATCCACATAGAGTCTTTTAAAATAAGCTGAGTATTCATTGCTTTTGAGCCAGATAAGGAGACTCTTCCTCAAGGTGACTGCTGGATTGTATTTAAATGCAAAAGAAATTTCTCTGTAGGTTTCCTGAGGATTGTTGATGAATGGTCAAGGTTCAGTCGACCTGCTAAAATGACACTAAATTGAATGACAGGGCTGACTTGGTGCTTGAGCTGTTCATTCAGCAGGTGTTCCTCCTTGGCTAACCTGAGAAGGGCTGAAGGCCTTTTCGTGAACCCAGTGTAAAAAGAAGCAAAACGGCTGAGACAGGGATATTAAGGCATTTATTTTAACACACCTAATGTGGTTTGTGCACACTGGACTTGCTAAAGGACATTTAATAAATACTTCTTACGGGGTGTACTTTCTAAAAGGAGAGGGTGGAAGTCAAGCCTGCCTGGGGGGCAGATCAGATGTGGAATTTGGGTTGTCTAAATTTCAATTCAAGGGCATCAGGCTGGTTTGTTTATTTTTTTAATTTGCATAATCATCAGCTTGAACCAGTTTTAAGTCTTATACCAATTATGGATCAGTGGGAGCGATCTTATCTGTGTGGCACACAGCACTGGTGAATCCTGCAGGGCCTCAAGGACATCTGGACTGGGGTGGGGAGGGCAAAGGCAGATGCATGAGGGAGGGGAACCCCAGATTGATTCCTCGGGCAGAACAAGAAGGGCCACTTCTGACTGGCAGGCCTTGGTGGGGAGATACTGCTTTGTGTTCAGAATGAGTCTCAGCTCAGATAGGGGTCATGTCTCCCCCATAGGTCTGAGAGTACTGAGTGCAAGTTATACATCTTAGCAGCTCCTGACCCAGGAGTCTGGCAGAGGGGACCATGCAGTTAACTGTCACTTTCAGAAAGGGGGTGCCTATTACCCTTTTGATGGCAAGGTCAGTTTCCGGGAGGCTCTGCAACACTGATATTTTCCAGATGTTTCTCTTCTTCTCTCCTCTCTGGTTGGTTATGTCCCCCTCTCATCATCCTGCTTTTTTTCAGAGAATTTGAGATAAAGTTTTGCTTAGAGTCTTAGGCCTGTTAGAATCACACAGCAATATCTAGGCCTTATGTCAGTATTTAATAACCTTCACTGTTGGTGAATAGCATAAACACACTCTTTTCTGTTCAAACCCAATAGTGATTTATACTGAGATAAAACTTGAGTATCTTTTACATGACGGCGAGACTTTGGTATACTTACTTTGGGCATGTTATCAGGGAAGACCAATCTCTAGAAAAGGACATCATGGTTGGTAAAGTAGAGGGTTTGTGAAAACGACAGAAACCCTCAATGAGAGTGACACAGTCACTGCAACAATGGACTCAAACATACCAGCGATCATAAAGATGACACAAAACTAGCAATGTTTTGTTCTGGTGTAGATAAGGTGGCTATGAGTTGGAGCCTACTCCGCGGCACCTAACAACAACAACATCTGTTAGAAAAAATTAACTTTTAATGCTGCAGGGTTGTTGTTGTCAGTTTTGACACATAGTGACCCTATGTGACAGAGTAGAACTGCCCTATAGGGTTTTCGGAGCCCTGGTAGTGCAGTGGTTAAGAGCTCGGCTGCTAACCAAAAAGTCGGCAGTTAGAATTCACCAGCCGCTCCCTGGAAACCCCATGGGGCAGTTCTACTCTGTCCTGTAGGGTTGCTCTGAGTCGGAATCAACTCAATGGCAGTGGGTTTGGGTTTTTTGGGTTTGTTTGGTTTTATAGGGTTTTCTTGGTTGAAATCTTTATAGAAGCGGATTGCCAGGTCTTTCTCCTGCAGAGCTGCTGGGTGGATTCCAGCCACCAGCCTTCCGGTTAGCAGCCCAGGGCTTAACCGTTGCAGTGCAATAGTTAGCACTAAACCATGTAGTACTTTATGTTTCTCAAATCACATATATTACCTTATTTAATACCAAGCATAAATCTGTGAAGTAATCATACTATTTTTATCTTCATTTTGCAAATGAGGAAATGGAGGCTCAGAGATCCTCCTTACTTAAGGTGATAAAAATAATAAATGGCAGAACTCAACTTTAATTCAGAGTCTCTGAATCCATATCGTTTGTATATTCTTTTCACTAAATTTACCTTAGTGCCTCTACTCGTGTTTTTTTTCCCCCATTTTATTGAGAAAAAGCACCTGGAAATTAAATTTATTAGAAGACTATAACTTTGTTCACAATGTCCAAATCGATCTTTCAGATACGTAATTTGAGGACCTTTTGCCTTAGGTTGGTAGTAAAACAACTGCTCTACAAAACACTTGCATCAGACAGGTATATCGGTGGTAGCTATTGTCTGAGGTTCCCAAAGGGAAAACCGAGGTTCCAAAAGCTTAGTTAACTTCCTCTCCATGGTCTGGACCTGGGGGCTGAATTAAGATGGAGCCTCCTAGCCTCTTTATTCTATCAGCATTTCAAAAGCTTGAACCACCCACACCCACCCCTGCCCTGCCCCGCCGAGTTGGCGTTTTGAAGCAATTTATCACTACTTGTGAGTAGCGCGCAAGAGGGTACGGCGCTCTTTGTTTGAGGGTCACCCTTTAGTGTAACTGCTGAGCAATTTCTACGGCCGAGCTGGGGTTTGAGTAAGAGTGCTTGCCGTGGGCTATGCTGAGTAAGCGGCCCCATCTGCGTTTTCTATACAAAGGTAAGGACTCGAGGCCGCCCCGCCTTCTTCAGAAGACCCGCTCTTGGGCTCGCTCCCAGTGCCTTGTGAAGCTGGTCCTTGCATCCATGTGGACAATATCCACTTTACTTTCTTTTGCAAATAACATACACGACCGAGCAGCTTTAAAATCTGTCATTGTTGGCGTGTAAGACTCAAGACAAGAGAAGTCAAATGGGCATCGAAAAATGTAACCCAAAGATGCAGAAGCATTTCTTTTGCTGCATATATATATATATGTAAAACTGCAGCTCGCGCTGAGATGAGACTTTCGTTACCCCTTTATTGCATGTCTCTTTCTTAAGCGCAACCAATTTCAGTTACGTTTGTCGACAGGCACCCCTGGCCCTGCCTCTTGGGCGTCATCGGGCTGTCGTCCAGGCCGACGCCCCACCTGCGTACGCCCGGGCCGAGCCAGCAGCACCAGCTCGTCTCCGCCCAGCGACCGGCCAGGGTGCGCGGTTCCGGGGGCGGCTCCCGCCGCCCAGCCGAGACGCGATTCGTCACTGGTGCAGAACTTTCCCCCTGAAAATCCCTACACCAGAACCAGCCCTCCCACCCCGGGGAGGTTTTGATTTGAGTAGCTTTCCATCCTTTTATTTTCTGTCGGGTGCGACTGCAAGTTTTGGCTGCGGAGCGAACTTGCAGCTACTCCGAGTACATGTCAGTGGTAATCGCCTCTGCAGCTGGTTACCCTGACACCATGCACTCCGAAGCAGAGGAATCCAAGGAAGGTATGATTTTGGTTTCTCTCACGGGCGGGCCAAGTTCTGCAGAGGAATGTGGAGGAAGGGAGTGTTGGAAAATGGATGGGAGTTTCAGAATGAGCCGTAGGTACTTGGTCTGTTCTCTGCGCCTTCGCAACTGGATTGGAGATGGATACACGGAGCCAGATACCCATCTTGGGCTCGGTTCTCACCAGGCAGCAGTTCAGAGGGGGAGGGAGGAAGAGTCGGACCTGGCTCAGCCGGCCCACTAAAGGCTGCTTTTTAGATTTCTCTGGAAACAGAACAGCCCAAGTATTGACTCCAAGAATGCAAAATGTGCTTGAGAAAGGGCTGCCTGCCTGCATCAGGACAGCCAAAAGATGGATCCCTTCGAAGAGCCCGAAGAGTTGTGGGTCCCTTGAAAAGGGGTTTCAGAAATTGAAAACGTTTCCTGCCAAAAGGAGAAGCCAACGCGAAGGGGGAAGAAGTGAAAGGACTTTACTTGGGGAATAGGGTTTTCTTTTTTTTTTTTTCTTTTTGCCCCCCTGCTGGCTTTTCAGCTGTGAGTTCATTGGGGGGAGGGGGCGGGGAGCTCGAGGAGACCTGAGAGATGTGAGGGGAGCCTTGTGCAGCTTGAAACTGAGGAGAGTTTGTCTGTTTTTAACTTTGCGAAAGCAAAAGGTTTCATTTACTCCTAACAGAGAACGGGTGACAGGGCTGGAAAAGCTCCAACCCAAACAGTTATACGCTGGTGTTAGTTTGGGAAGTTTGTGTGTGTTTGTATGCTTTGTTTCCTGAAATTTTATGTACACAAAAGTCTTCTTGTGAGGGTGAGGGTGGTTGGGGAAAATTAGAGTAAGAGGGGGAGACTGTTCAAGATTGTGAAATTCCTTTTCAAGTAGCCACTTGGGAAACTGGTAAATTTTTAAGTCAGTCACTGGGGCTCCAGCAGCCCCAGGAGCAGGAAGGAGCCCCATCATTTCTCTATTTGGTAGACATCACATAGGGAGAGCACTTGAAACTTGCCCTCTTCTGTCTTTTGCTTACTCTCCTCCCAAAGTGAAGACTCTGTATTTCATAATGTAGTCTCTAAGGGCTGACTTTTACCTTGTTATGCTGTGTGAGGGAAATAGTCAATAAAAAGGAGGCTTGGTTAATAGGAATATGGGGCTGGCATAAATGAAAAATGACAGCCAGGAGCATTGTTTCGGAGGTTGGTGTGGGGTTGGTGCATGAATGTTTGCTTGCTGTGGCCTCTGTCTTGATGGGGCTGTGTGCTGATGGACGCTTTTCTAAGTCTTTATACCTGCAGTTCGTAGTATAAGGCAAAAGTAGTTGAAGGCAAATAGGAACAGAGCTGAGAGAATCCGATGGTGAACTTCTGTATGAATTGCAAGTAGCACTTAAATAGGGGTGTTCTCCCAGGTGTGTTTTTCCTCTCTTTCTGTAGACAGTGGGGAGAAAGCAGAAAACAGTATCCCAAAGTATGTATTATACATTCATCTAGCAACATCCACAATCTACCTCCTTTCCCAGCCCTCTGGTTGTAAATTTGGAAGCAGCCTGCAAACTGGAGTGTGAAGAGATTCCTTCATAGACCTCCTCTTAACTTGTTCCTCACCTTGCCTCCTCTTACCATCATTTACATTCTGCGGATCTGCAGCAAAAGATTTGGCCTCTCAGCTTTTTATAGAAAGCCCAGAGAGTTTCTTTTAAATTAATCTGAGGAGCTAGAGTTTCAGAGTGGTGGCAGTTAGGGTAGGATATTGAATAACTCTTGAGGGAGACTGATGAAATACTTTAGTAACCAGTTAGAACCATCACAGCTTCTGCCAGAAATAAAGAATAAGTGTGAGTGTGCGCACGCGCATGCGTGTGCGTGTGCGTGTGTGTCCCAGGCAGTGTTTGCAAGGCTGGTTATTGGCTGTAATCTAGAACCCTGTGTTAGCTACCTATCACCACTCAGATGTCTTTGAGAGGAGCTATGCTGTGTAATCACTCAGTTATCTTACTTCTCTGTCCTTATTAATTTGTCCCCACCCCCTCCTCTGATTTTTTTTTGTTTTTCCTTCTGGGGAGCTTAAGTATCCTATTCAGTGTGAGATCACCATGAACTATTCACAGTGTTTGCATTGCAATAAAATTGCCTTTGGATGCTTCATGCCTGATTTGCTGTAATAGGAGATACTTCTAAGTCATTATTGTGAATCGTGGTGAGAGACTAGTATACTTTGTCTGGGGTTGAATCCAAAAAAAAAACCAAGTCAGATTCAGAGGTCCGTGGAGGCCAGCATACTAGTGTATGTGCGTGAGTATAGGAGCAAATGACTGGGGATATTGTTAAGCCATCGTAGCTTAGAATGCACTTGACTTCAGGCCGGGAGCGCTGACCTCCCTCCTCCTGAAGACTTGATTTAATTTTGTCAGCTTACAAATGAATAGGTGACTGTGCTTGAGTATTAAACAGAGAAAAATCACCCAGGCCTTTTTTATTAAAAGTTGAATGTGTTTAAGATGTCCAGGCATAAAATGACTAGGACAGTAAAGGAAATAAGGAAGAAACCCATTTAATAAAAAAGGGGAAGACCATTAAAAGGAGGATGTCAGCAGTTTCCAGGGGATAGGTCTTTCCTGAGGAGGTAGGCCAATGGCCATATTTTCAGCATTTAGTCACTTCCTGTTGAGTAAAGCTACTTAATTGTGAAATAGTAAAAATGAATGACAGTTAAGATCTCTGAAGACATTTCTGGTACTGAGGACCTGCGCTCCTTTGTCCTGGTCATCATATCTGTAGTATCAGAAAGCAAGGAAGCCATTGTCAAGAGGGGTTGCTTTTTGTTGACTTGGCAGGTAGGAAAAAAGTAAGGATTGAGCTGTGAGTAAGTTCACTTCTCTCCCCTACTACCCGTAGTAGCCATTTCTGGGAACCACCTCTCCCAGTTCTCTCATGCCTCACCAGGCCTCCTATTTCACCAAGAAAACAGTACCAAATAGACAACTCCCTTAGCTTCCTGCTCCCAGACTAACAGACTCACCTTCACCCACTCTCACGCTCTGGTGTCTGTGGAACAGGTGTTGCTCCTTCTGCAGAAGGCCACTCCTTTCACCAGCTCCTCCCTAGTCCTTGGGCTCCTCGCCACACCAATTGGCACCGTGTCTTTTCTGGCTCCTTCCCTCCTGCATACAGACATGCTCGAGCTCCTCACTTCAGAGCTGAGGTGCTTGCTGGTCTGTCTGCCAGGAATATCCTTCTCTCTACCTGACCCCTTTTACTGGATAGCTCTTTGGAGATGCTTTCCCTGAGCCCCCAACCTAAACTAGGATACCTGTTACCCTCTCTCATTGCACCTAGTCTTTTAATTTCTGGCATCCACCATATTTTTTAATTGTATGTTACCTTGTTTAACACCTTTTCTCCAGACCACAAGTTCTTGATGGAAACCATATCTGTTTTATCCCCTACTGTATCTCCAACACCTACACAGTAAGAGGTGCTTATTCAGTCTTTGTAGAATGAATGAATGATCTCCATTCTAAAGATAGTCCTTAGCACTTTGTCTACTTTTAGGCATTGCCATATCTCTCTCCTTTAAAATGAACCTTTTTTTTTTTGTAAGTGCTCTTGCATGGTTTCTACTTTCTCCCTCTCCATCATCCCTCGTCCTTGTGCATTCTGGTGTTTTCTCTACCAGTCCACTGAAACTACATTTGCCAAAATCACCAGTGACTTTCTAGGTGCTAAAATCACAGTGACCCAGCATTCATAATTTTTGTCCTTATCTTGCTTGACCTCTTTTGCAGCACTTGACATTAGGAGACAACTGTCCCTCCAATCTTAAACTTCTTCCTTGGTTCCTATGACACTACATTCTCCTGCTTTCCCTTTTTTTTTTTTTCCTTTTCTAATCTCCTAGACCTGTAGCCTAGGCTCTTCCAAGAACCACCTGTACAGTCAGCTGTGTGATAGGTACCACCCTTTGAATGTTCTTTGAAAGTTCTGATGTGGGTCACCAAAACAACAACAAATCTCTACCATACCACCAGATTAGTCTGTATGACCCTAGTGTTGCCCTGTTTATTTACTTTATTCCTTCAACAGATGCTGTTACCTATATTAGGATCACTCTCTTGCCCTCTGCGGACCCACTGTGGGGTAGATGCTTTTCTCAGGCACTCCCATCACACCCCATACTTCTCTTGTGTTTTTACCCTGTACAAGTGAAACCCTGTGAGAGCTGGAACTCGACAGGACTGCCGCATTTTTTCTGAATCTTGCCAATTTTACGCTTTTGACAGGGTGCAGTCTTACCACTTTTCTATTGCTCATTTTAGTGGAAAATATTTGTGTTTTCCCTCTCTGACAGGTTTCTGCCTTACAGTTTCCAGCTTTCGCAGGTTTTATTGTATTTTGATTATTTAGTATTGTCATCATTTGTTTCCACTTATGAGCTTTTTGACAATAAGAGTTGTACTTGTTTTTTTTTTTTTCAAAATGCTGCCTGGTCCTGCACTACCATCACAATCGTTGCTGTTTTTGAGCCCATTGTTGCTCAAGGGGCTCATCTTCCAGCACTGTATCAGACAGTGTTCCGCTGCCATCCATAAGGTTTTCACTGGCTAATGTTTTTTTGGAAGTAGATCACCAGGTCCTTCTTCCTAATCTGTCTTAGTCTGGAAGCTCTGCTGAAACCTGTCTGCCATAGGTGACCTGCTGGTATTTGAAATAACCGTGGCATAGCCTAGCATCACAGCAGCATGCAAGCCACCACAGGATGACAAACTGACAGACAGGTGGTAGACTTTCCCACTAAAGTACCCTTAATGGCAGAGGCAAAACAAGCATGTGTCTTTGGGTATTGGAATCAGGACTCAGCGTGGCCTGCCAGCATCTCAAACTTCCTTGAAGTCTGAAGAAACAATGTTGAAACTTAAATGTGTTGAACTGTTCCATGTGGCAGACATTCTATTGAGCATCGTATTAAGTATATTATCTCATTTAATACTTGTATAATAATCCTTTGAGTTAATTCTGTTTAACAGTTAAGAAAACTGATGTTCAGAGGCTAAAAACTGTACCTGAAACCACAGAGCTAGAACAGGTGAACTCAGGATTTGACCTGAGGCTAACTAGTTATAGAACCTGTGCTTTTCAACTACAGTATTTCCAGTAATGTCCAAAAGCTGTCCTCCTCCATCCTCAAGGAAGATTGGCAGTCAGGAATATGCTCTCTGTGGTCCTGGGTCCGGAGAGGCCAGGTATCATGGGGAAGCAAGAGAAGACCCCAGGCCCTGGCTCTTTCTCTGCTCTCTGCTCCCTCCAGGTAGCCACCTAGGAGCACAGGTAGGGTTTCTCGAGTACGTTCTTCTAACCCCTGATGCAGGAGATCTAGGAGCCCAGCAGGGCTGGGTAGGAGGTGTTTGGAGTCCACCGCAGTGAGAAGGACCTGAGTATCTATGGAATGAGCGAGGGACCTCATTTCCTGGGGCAGTGACCAGCCTGAAAACAGAGCACATGGGCTCCCCTGGCCACTGATGTAAGGCAAGGTTTTGCATGTGTGTTGTAACAACTGGACCACTTTGTAGCATCCACTGAGTTTCAAGTTTCTTTAAATTCTGCAAGTACAGAAGTGCAATGATTCTCAGTTCAGCTATATTTTAGTTGGTCAATTTGTCTTATCTCCTGATAATATAGTAATTCTTTGGGGGTTACATACAGGCATTTGCACTCTCTAATGTAGCTCTCCTCAGTTTCAAAATCATTCAACAGTAGCTGAACATGTTCTTCAGTACTTTTGCACTGGTTCATCTGGGTTCCAAGTCACCGTGAGTCCATCTCTCCATAGTCTACTGTAGCTGGGGTCCCTAATTCCCTTGTGGGCCAGTCAAGTGACTGAGGTCAGTCAAGTGCCAAGACAGGGGCATGCCCCAGGGGTGCCCCCAAACACTGTGCCAGCAGGCAACCTTGCAGAACCTTCTGGTGGAGACCTCACAGTCAGTATCACCCTACCTACTAGTGATTATAACTCTTTCAGGAAACAAAGTAGAGTCTCCCACTAAAAAGAATGGGGACTAATACCTGGCAGAGTATCATAGAGGAGAAAAGTTCCATGGGGATGATTTATCAGTATCCCCTTCTATAATATAAACTCCAATGATATTATATAAGCTGACACACCATGTAGTGTCCTTACTGTTTTAACCAACATGGTATGGCAGCTTATATAATATCATTCATAGCTAAGCATTACTTTCCCAGTTTTCTTCCATATTCCCTCCTTTGCCCAGCCCTGGCTTTGCAGAGGGAATGAGAGGAAAGGAGGTTCAGTAGTGGTTCAGTTCTTGGTGTGGCAGACCTTATGTCATATATATACAATGTAAAAGGTACAGCAGATGCTCTTATACACCGGACTTTGACGTGATTATCTGGTGTTTCCTTTTAGTCATTAGCCTTGGAGTGTGGAATGCAAACAAGAGCTAAAAGTGGAAAATCCTTTTAGAGACTGACCATGGACATCGCTGATAATGTAACATTGCCTGATACCTCCAGCTCTGTAAACCAAGATGGGGACTTTTTCTTCTTCACTTTTGAAATTTTCATCGGATTGAATACTCATCATGACTTTTCTGCCCCCAAATTATCATTCCAGTGAACAGCCAGGATAACATGGACGATTTAATTCCCTGCTCCTGGCTGTTGGTAATCCAGAGGTACCCAGTAGTGGGCAGGAGAAGGAGAATGCAGTACAGCCAGAAAATCTGATTACCCAGTGATTTCATTTCAGAATAATGCAGAGTTGCTGACTTGGCCCCATACCGTTTGGCAGCATTCTTGTCTTTATGGGAAGGATGCTAACAACCTGGAAAACAGTAAGATGAGTGTGGTTGTATACCTCTTATCATTAGGTGATTGTTCCTAAAATGCTAGTGTAAGTGGAATTGAAAAAGATAAAATCATATACCTGTAATAGTTAAGCAAAATTTGCAGTGAGAAGCCTTTTGTAATTAAAATTATTTCCCCCACAAATACACCATATAATAACCATGGTTTAGAGGGAAAAGCAACTTTGTAGATCCTTTTATCTAACTTCTTCATTTTAGAAATGAGAAAACTGAGGCCTAGAGAGGAGATCTCCAGGCCCTTTCTACCCTCCTCTCAGTGCATGCTCCTGAAAGCAAGGATTTTTGCAGTCATAGGTTTTAGCATCCTGAGTTTCTTGCATGAGATCTCCTTGAAGCAGGACAGACCTGATCTGTTTGCATAGGTGCCATTTGTGGTAATTTACCTAAAGGAGCCATGGTGGTGCAAATGGCTAAGCGCTTGGCTGCTGACCGAAAGGTTGGTGGTTCCAACCCACCCAGCAACTCTGCAAGGGAAGGACCTGGTGGTCTGCTCTCGTAAAGATTATAGCCAAGAAAACCCTCTGGGGCAGTTCGGCTCTGTCACGTGGGATCGCTATGAGTCAAAAAACATCTTGACAGCATCTAACAACAACAACAACAAAATGGAAAGTTTGAGCAGACATTTCCTATTTCTCCATCTCCCGAGTATTATAACTGAGAAGAGTAAGAGATGAGGCATTGTGAAGAAAAATTTAGCTCTGCAAATAGACTCTATTAGATTCCTGGTTTTGAAAGTGGTAGACCAAGCAAGAGGCAATTAAATAGTGATTTCACTCCTTGCAGAATGTCATTCAGGAAAAATCAGTGGTTGAGGGTGCTGGATGGGTAGAAATGCTGTTTCTTGGGGAGAAGGTGTGTGAGCGTGGGTGGGAAGGGAGTCAGCAATCCAGGTGCTGTTGCGGGAGCAGATGAGCTTCCCACAGCCTCGCTTTCCCCAGGGTGCACTGCAGGCCTGGTGCATTCTGGGAGTTAGCACGCCTTCTCTTTCAGGAGACAGCTGTGGGGCTATAGCCCACTGCTCCCCCAGCCACTGACCAAGATATTTGGAAGAGCAGTTGCTTAAATGTTGTTCTAAGGGTTTAAGAACCTTGAAGAAGAGTTAAGACTCAAGGGCTGTAGCATGTCCCGAGTTACTGCCTGCTGAGTGGGGAGAAAATAGCTGAGGGTATGCTGCTCTGGGAACCTGTAAGACTGTGTAAAGCCTGTGTTATTAGGCTGTGCCTTATGGTATTTATGGTTTTAAAGATGGGGACGGGAGGTGTTTGTGTTTATAGTATCATTTGTAAACTTAAATGGGAATACACCCTCAGGCTTTGCAGCGACAGACACAATTTAATTTTATAAATAACTAGGAACAGAGTTTCTTTGGAGGGGATGATGTCTTAGTTATCTAATGCTACTATAACAAATATCACAAGCGGGTGCCTTTAACAAACAGAAATGTATTTCCTCAGTTTGGAAGACTAGAAGTCCAAATTCAGGGCACTGGCTCTAAGGGAAGGCTTTCTCTCTCTGTCAGCTCTAGAGGAAGGTCCTTGTCTCTTCTGAGCTTATGCTCCTGGGCAGTCTTCATGTGGCTGAGCATCTCTCTTCCCCCATCTCTGCTTTTATCTCTTGCTTATTTAACCTCTTTTATATCACCAAAGAGATTGATTTAAGACATACTCTACACTGATCCTGTCTCATTAACATAACAAAACCCCATTCCCAAATGAGATTATAACCCCAGATATAGGAATTAGGATTTATAACACATATTTTTGGGGGACATAAATTAATCCATAACATTCTACTCTTTGGCCTACCCCAAAATTCATGTCCTCCCCACCTGCAAAACACATTCATCCCATCACATCATCCCAAAACTCTTAAATGAACTCCAGGTCCAAAGTCTAATCTTCTGACTCATCTAAATCAAATATGGGTGGACATTAGGCATATTCAGTCTTGGAGCAAAATTCCTCTTCATCTGTGAACCTTTGAAATCTAGAATACAAGCTGTCTGCTTCCAAAGTACAGTAGTGGGACAGGCCCAAGTAAACATTTCCATTATAAATGGGAGAAATTGGAGGAAGAGAAGGGATAACAGGCACCAAGCAATTCCAAAACCCAACAGAATAATTTACATTAGCTCCTAAGACTTGAAAATAATCTTCTGTTCTCTGAGACAGTCTGGGCAATGGCCCTGCCCTCCAAACTCTGGGTGTTGGCCATTCTCTCTGGATTCTGGGTGAAGGCCCCTTGGCCCTTGGCTTCAGCTCAGCCTTCTAGGCCCACTGGAATGGAACTCTGCTCCTCAGCTTTGGGCGGCCCCTACTCCTAGTCTGAGTGGTGACCCTACCCCCTTGACCCTGGCAGGCCCTGTTCTTCTGCCCCTTGGGCATGGCAGGCTTGCCCCCTCAGCTTTGGGCAGTGGCCCCATCCCCTGGCATTAATAAAGGTAGCTCTACACTCTGGAACCAAGTTGGTGAAGATCTGACTCTTTGAAACCTAGGAGGCTGTGCTGTAGTCTTTGAAACAGAGGCAGCGCTGCTTCCCGTGCTTCTTCCAGCAGTTCTGCTGATCTCTGGGCTGCTCCAGGGATGGTCCTTTTCTTTTCTTGGAGGACAACACATGTAGTTCCTTTGGTCTGTTTCCTGCCTATAGAATTCCAAGAGGCAGATAATGTTCTCTAGTTCTTTCTCTGTCCTCTTCAGTCTAAGCTGATGGTTTTTCCGCTGTGGTAATTGGTTAGATCCATCAGTCACAGGCTTAATCTCTTCAACAAAAGATTGTGTAGCCAAGTCCTTGGTGAGCATTCTAGGACAAGTGTCCTTAGTTTGTACAACAGAATTTTCCAAATCTTTAAGTTTTATTTTCATTTTGCACAATTCATTTTTAAGTCCATCTCTTTACTCTCGCATTTTACTCGTAGTGGCAAGGAGACAGGCGGCCCCTTTAAGACCTTGCTTAGAAATCTCCTCAGCTAGATATCTAAGTTCATCACTTACAAGTTCTACCTTCCACCAGACATTTGATCATAATTCAGACAAGTTCTTTGCCACTGCATAAAAAGTATTGCCCTTCCTTCATTGTCCAATCACGTGTTCATCATTTTCTTTTCTAAAGCCTCACTGAAAGCACGTTTATTGTCTACATTTTTAGCAACATTCTGTTGCTGGCACCATATGTATCCTCTTAAGACGATAGAGACTTTATAGCTCTCCTCACTTCCTTCTGAACTCTCACCAGAATTGGCCTTTGATGTCCATAATTCTAGATTGTTTCTTCAAGGCAATCTAGATGTTTACTATTAGGTACCTTAAATCTCTTCTAGCCTTTATCCATTACTTAATTCCAAAACTGCTTCCACATTTTAGGTATCTGTTAGAGCAGCATCCTACTCTAGGTACCGAATTCTGTCTTAGTTATGTAGTGCTGCTGTAACAGAAATACCACAAGTGGGTGGCTTTAACAAACAGAAATTTATTTTCTCACAGTTTAGGAGGCTGGAAGTCCAAATTTAGGGCACCAGCTCTAGGGGAAGGCTTTCTCTCTCTGTCGACTCTGGAGGAAAGTCCTTGTCTCTTCTGAGCTTGTGCTCCTGGGTGATCTTCATGTGGGCTGGCATCTCACTTTCCCCATCTCTGCTTGCTTCTTTAATCTCTTGTAAGAGATTGTCTCAAAATACACCCTGCACTAATCCTGCCTCATTAACATAACAGAAAATTCATTCCCAAATGGGATTAGAACCACAGACATAGAAGTTGGGATTTATAACACATATTTTTGGGGGACACAATTCAATCCATAACAGTTGAAGGAAAGCAGCTACTAAGCAGGAAGCCCTAAATGACCATGACACCATTAAGGCTCCTGAAGCCTTGAGACCTCATTTGCCCAAGTCAGGTTTGAGTGTCAGGAAGAGAATAAGCAATTCATTAACTTTCCTTCCAGTTTGACATGCCATCTATGCTTCATGCCAGCTCACTTGGCCCAGGTATATGTTTTCACCAGGGCTAGGCTGAGGGGCAGCCATTCTAGAACGGACACCAGGAGTGTCCCCAGAAGGGACTGTGTGGGGGACAGACAAGGCAGTGGGAGTCAGGAGACCAGTTATCCTCCCAGCTTTGCTCCTGGTTATGTGTGCAACCTTTGATAGCTACTTTATCTCTCTTAACCTCAGTTTCCTCATTTGAAAAATGGAGGACTTGATATTAGACTAAAGCATGCCCAAGATACCTTCTAAGAGGAAAACACAATTACTGTAAGGAATTTGAAGGTTTTGAGCTGGAAGAGTGTGGATACAATGTAGTGTTTTATGAGGACCAATCTGACAGCCATAGGGTGGTTTGGAGGACAAGACTGAGCATACAAAGGATGGTGTGCAGATATCCAGTCATAAGGGGAGAGTTGATCCCCCTATGTGATCTCTGAGGGAAAGACCGTAGAGAGAGTGTTGCCCGATTAGGATCCGTGCCCTGGAGCAGTTGAGCCAATGAAATGTACTCAAAGTCAGAAAAAGAGAGAAAGTTTATTGGGAGGTGGCACCAACAGGGAATCTGGCAGCAACCCAGACTCCTTATGGAGTCTCGACAGGCAATTTTACATTAGAGCTTATATATGATTTTTAAATACCTTAGAAATGTCTCTTAGGCACGTAGCCCACAGATGGCACTGCCAGATGAATTATTCATTACCAGATAATTACAAGAGACTCTAGCAGGCTGAAGAGATACATGCAGGACATGGCTTTATCAGGCTAAAGATTTACACATCGGACATCTGGGCACTAATCTCCATGTGGGGGGTCGTAAATCACAGGTGGCCAGACAGAGCAAAACAAATTCGTTAACAAAGGTATGCAGAAAGGAGAAGACAGGCAGAAAAAAGCTTATAGGTTCATCATGGCAGAAAAAAACTTACAGGTTCATCATGGCATTAGTTATGTCAGGCTCTTAATTGCCCATTTTGAAAAGGAGAAAACATGCTGTGGAGTATTAGGGTCACAAGAGGAGAGGACTAGGTTGTGGATTTAGCCTCTGAGAACATCCAGAGGGAAAGAGGTAGATGCAGCCAGTCAAGGAAACTGAACCGAAGTAACTCAGGATGTAGGAGGAAAACAAGGAGAGAACAGGATTTTAAGGAATCAGGAGTATGAAAACCCCACAGCGGGAGGTGGTTTGCCACCTCTAAAGAGAGGTGCTGAAAAGACTGCTTTGCCCTCTTCTCTTTGGGCCTCAGCTAAAGCCAGGAGCCTGGGTTTAAAGGGCTCATCTGCTACGGGGTGGAAACACATCACAGGTATTCAGTCAGTATTTGGTGGGCATCTGAGGGAATGAGAGAAGGCATATGGGGGCCCAGGAGGACTGCCCCAGGAACTGGCTCAATTTGCCAGAAGATTCCTTTCCTGATCTCCACCCCCATCACCTCTAGCTGCTGTTTGGAATAATACGCCTAGAGGCCTCTCCCTGGGGCATCCTACAAAATAACCACTGTCCATGGGGGGGTGGGGGCTGGGCGGTCTGGGTGGCAAGTGAGTATAGGTGGAAAATTTAACCCACCTCTTCAGCTGGGGAAAAGCTTTGGCCACCCTGAGCATTGGAGAATTTTTCTCTCCCTTTCTCCTTCACTTGCCTCCCCTGTCTTTTCTTTCTGTGACATGAGTATATGTTTTGGAAGTCATTGCGGCTTCTGCCAAGGGTACCCTAGACCTGGCACATAATCTAGAGCTCTTACGGCTTTAGTCTTATACATATTAAGTAGGATTTGGGCCACACTAGTGAGCTGAACCATTCTGAGAAATTTTAATTTCTCCTCAGGTGGTAAAGCAGTTGTCACACTAGCGAAAATGTGCAGGATGGCTTGTCCCATGTGAGAACCAATGAGGTAATGTTTGTTTGAAGCTCAATGCCCAGACTGCTTCCCTCAGGAGTACTGCATAAATTGGATTTACAGTCGTGCCCAGAGACAGAACCCTGCCTGTGATAGTCACCCAATGGAGAAGTCATCTTTTCGTGTTAGTAAAAAGCAGGGAAAGGTGGGCTTGGCCCAAGGAACTTTTTCATTCTCTAAAGTTATTTGATAAAAGTAGAATAGTAGCACACTGACTACATTCTCTTTATTGTAAAGCAACTAAAAAATCATTTTCACCTTTCGAGAGTTAAAATTAGGATTGAGTAAGTCAGTTATAAAATAGCTAGAATGAAAAGGCACATTTGTAATTCACCCCTCCCCAACAGAACAGTTCTAAACATTGGATTCAAGTTTTTCTGAGAAAAGAGATAATTAAAGAAGGAGTTTCTCAGGAGATTTTTCAAGGAGGTAGAGTTTAGGGGCAAGAGTACCTATTGAAAAGAAGGGGAAAGAACTGAGTTTGAGGGAGGGGTCATTTGGCAGATTTCAAGGGAACAATGAGGAAGAAATAGTGGATGGGAGGGTTGAGGAGTGGGAGGAGGTGGGGAACCAGGTGGGATCCAGGCCTGAGGCAGGGCCTTCAAGGGAAGAAGTAAGAATGTGTAGAGAGAGGAAGGGAGGAGTGAGGAAATACCTCTAAAATGAAATAACTAAATGAATAATTTGCGCAAAACTAGGGAAGTGAGCTGAAGTATAAGTAGGCAAGAAACCATGTGACTGGAGTAGGAAGTTCTGACAGTTAATTTTGATTTTGCAATTAACAGGAAGTATGACAGATGCAGAGTCCCTGGGTAATGTAAAGGGTTAACAGGCTCAGCTGCTAAACAAAAGGAGGTTCCAGTCCACCAAGAGGCACCTCGGAAGAAAGGCCTGGCAATCTACATGTGAAAAATCAGCGATTGAAAACCCTATGGAGCACAGTTCTCCGACACACATGGGGTCACCATGAGTCTCAGATCAACTCAGTGGACAGTTGGTTTTTATGAAGGGCACCGGTCTCGAAAGTACTGTACAGACTTGGAGCCAATACAGTGGTGGCGTTTGGAGGACTCAGAAGCACTTTAGTTCTTCTCAAGCAGGATTAATGCAGGGACCCATAAACAAGGCTATGCCACTGAGGAATGCTACTGCTTTTCTAACTGCAAAGGAGGGCTGTCAGAGCGAGGGCTGTGTTGCGTTGGCTTGTGTTTCCACTAACTTTCTTACTGGGTTATAAAAATGATTTCCTCAAAGAATTTGAAAGCAGCAGATGATGAATTAGAAAGTTGTCAGTGTATTATGCAATCCATTTTCTGGAAGGCCATTAAAATTTTGGTTAGAGGCTAAAGGAGTAGAGAGCCCTTCCTCCCTCCCAGTGACACTGTACCTAACTTCTGGGAGTTTCACTCATTAACCAGCCTGATAGTAAGCAGGCTCACTGAAGAATTTCAGGAAGAGGGTTTTTATGGATAGAACTGGTTTAAATTATTTGGCTAACTTGACCATAGCTCTGATTTGATGATGAGATCGATAACCCTAAGAAGTACTGGAGGATTTCTTGACATCCATGTCTTTGCCATCAATGCCTGCATGCTTTGGGATTGCCCCCTCTGTGCAACAACTGGTTAAGGGCAGAGAGTAGGGGAGGTATTCATTGCGTTTCTCAGCAGTGGACCTTTAGCTGGCTTGTTTCAACATGTGTAAGGGTTAATAAGGTAAATTTTTAATTGCTATTGGGAGAGGCAGCCTAGCTGAAGCCTGCCACAGCCCTCAGGGTTGCTGGGTAAGGGGTCATATTTGCAATCCTTGTTTTCCTTTTTTTCCCAAAGACTAGTTCTTATGTAAGATTATGGTGAATAGACCAGTTGATAAAGTTTGCATTCCTTTAAAACGTAATTGGACCGAAATAAAAGAAAGAAGGAATAAATTGATTTTGTTGTTTGGTTCATTGAGTTCCCTGAGTCCTCAGGCATTTTTGGAAATGAAGGGGAAGATATGGAATGCCAACTGGACTATTTAATTGTAGAGGGTGGGAGTTGAGGGGAAACTTACATTTGGTAATGGTGCTAGGACATCACAAAAACTACCAATAAATAGACTGTTAGGGTGATGCTGCTTGTTGCTTTCTGTCTCTCTCTCTCTCTCTCCCTTTTTTTTTTTATCCTAATGCTGTTGAAATCATCAACCCTGTTTTCATTGTATATCTTTAAAGCTTCTGTTAGTAAGATTTTTTTTTTTTTTTTTTAATATTTGATGCTGTTTTTTCTGTTGCATGAATGACTCAATTGACTAAATGTAGGCAGCCACTAAACTTGGCAGTTTGTTGCCATCAGCATGCCGCTGGACAGGAAGCATTCAGTATAGATATGACTAACCAGTTTCCAGGCTTAAAAATAAAGTGGGGGATTTCTGGGCAGAATAGATCTTCGTCGTTCACTTCAACATGCCTGATTAAGTGTCAGAGTTCAAAGCCAGCCTCTTTGCTTTCTCATTTTTTCCAAGCAATCACTTCACCTGACATTTTCTATTATACAGATTGAAACTCATTTTCTGTTTTTTGGTTTTTTTTTTTTTTTTAATGAAATAAGAAGTTATTTGAACAGTCATGAGAATTGCTAGAGTCAATATTATCCCCTTGTCTCACCTCTTACATTTAGCTCCTTTAAATTCATCACCACCCTGAAGTGAGTAATAGTGAAATAATCTTCACCTTCTATGAAGCAGCTTAAGCTAGAAAGTAGTGAGAATGTGTGAAAGTCTTTCTATCCCTTTTTTCTTGCATCTATTCTAAGCAACTTTTTTTTTTGGTCTTAGGTATTTAGAAGTCTTGACACCACGTTGTGTGGAAATGCTAAATTAAACACAGCATTTATTAGATGAGAAGAGTGTGTAACACACACAAAAGGTGTTTAGCTTTCTCTGTCCTTGCACTCTGTGTAGGTGTCTGTCCCTGAGCTTATATTTGTTTTTCAAATAAGAAATGTGCCAGGGAATGATGATTTAAAATACAAAATGTATGCAAATATTTTTGGTTAGGGTAAAGTCAGTAATGATTTTGGGTAACATCTTTAGGGACCCAACTAAATTTCATTTGCCATAAATTTATAAAATTTATAAATTTTATAATTTCTGTACTTGGCAGAAAGTGGCTGAGGCTCTGAAATGCCCTTGTCATTGTCTCCTCCTCCCTTTTCATGATGAGGTAGAGCAAAGTGGCTCCTACTGTGCTTCAGATTGTTGTTAGGTGCCATCGAGGCAGTTCTTACTCATAGCAGCCCCATAGGACAGAGTAGAACTGCCCCATAGGGTTTCCAAGGAGCGGCTGGTGGATTTGAACTGCCAACCTTGTGGTTAGCAGCCGAGCTCTTAACCACTACACCACCAGCGCTCCATGCTTCAGATTAGGGCATGGTAAAAATCTGGCCTTTTGAGAATATAGGGATCTTGTGCTCCAAATTCCCTGTACCTGCTCTAGTATCACACTTTCAGGGGAAAAAGGGGAAACTGTTTACATAAGCCAACCTTTCATTGAATAAAATAATTCCCTGCTCTATAATGTTAATTTCCCCTAGTTTTGCAATGATCAAGACCGTTTGGACGCTGAAAGTGGCTGGTGAGACTCTTCTATTTTTATAATGGGCACATTGTTAGCAAACAGTAAATGTTTGATAACTGATGGAGTATAAGGAGAAACCAATGGTCCAGAAGGGTAAAGTATTTTGCAGAATTAAAACCTCTGTGGTTTTCATGAGATTCATGGATCATCCAAACATTGATACTTATTAAGCTTCTGGCCTTGCTGTCTGGTTTTTAGGTGAGTAAGTAGTTGTACTATCCATGGTGCCTGCAATCAGCTAAAACCACACTGAATATTCATGATATATTGTTCATATGGGGCAGCATTTGGGAAGGCCTGGTAGGATCTTTTTGCCGGTTCCCTTTGGGACACTGTGTATGTATGATATTCAGTCCTCCTAGCCTCTGTTTTGAATCAGGACAGCCAGCCTGCTTGGAGCAGACAGACCCCTGGGAAAGTCTTAAATCAGCCCAGGTCTGTCTTGGCTGATGGACATCTGTGATAGGGATAACTTCCTACTCTGTTGAAATGTGGAAACTGAAGTGAGTTGTCCTTCACATTTGAGTGAGACGTGTTTTATTGTTGAAAACCTTCTGATATATCTGGTGGCAGCAATGGAAAAGGGAGTGTTCTAGAGATCCTTGCGTTTGAAATGCCTGTTTTTTTTTTTGCTTTTTTTTTTTTAAACTAGTTTTTTGTTTGTTTTGCCACAAAAGCGTCTCTTCATTTCGGTTCATTGGAATTGTACATTTGTGGAGTTCTTCCTGGGTTCCAACCACTGGGGTGTCAATCAGCCTAGGGAAGCTTATTGCTACTTAAGTCTATTTAAGCAATTTTTAGGAGAAAAATTGGAGAAGAGGAAGGTGTTACTTGATTGGGGGACAGAGTAACGGTGGGTGAATCCAGACACAAAGCTCTTTGGGCTGAATGAAGGATGCCTTTGAACACTGTTTAATGCTCTTAAAACAACTAAAAATCCAGCTTTCATTTGTTAGTTTATACCTAGAAGATGACAAATGGACTTTATCAGACTAACTCTGACAGCAAATTAAAGCATCAGCCTTCCTTAATCACGTACATACATGCCCTGAAGTTTTATCAAATAATGGTTGATAAAGACAGGCTGTTGGTCAGAATGGCCTGAATTGTGCCTGGAAAGAAAATCTTGCCTCTAGGACCAGAAGAACCCAAGACAGTGGCCCTTCCTATGCTTTAGTACAGAGGCAAAAGAATAGCTGTTACTTAGAGGCCTCTATTGACCCAACACCAGCCTCAGTTACTCCTAAAGACTTAAAAATATATAAACATGTTTCAGATTCTTTACCCTCCATAAGAATTCAGTAAGCCACAAGTCGGCTCAAGAGAAGATGACTCAATCCCTGGCCCCTGGATGCTTTTTTAGATGCCATTAAAACCTTGGAGAACCAGGAGATTAACATAACCTACATTTGGAATCTAGAATCTTTATCTAAGCATTCTGTAGCTTCCTTTCTTGCCTCTATTTTATGACAACACCAACTTAATGAAATAAATATAGTCTCCTCATCAAAGCTACAAACTTGGTATTCAAGAATTAAATTCCCTTTGATGTTAGGTAGAGTCCCTAAAAATTTGTTTAAACATGGTTTCTAAATTTTGGTAGAGACGGTATGGTATATGGCTTTATTTTATTCTGTAGGACGTAGAGAAAAAAAGATTTTACTTTGATTCATCAACAGGGAAAATGTGGCAGAATGCATTTTGGATATTTGCTGTAGAATGTTTCCTCTGTTGGAATGTAGGTGGAGTTCTGGCATTTGTGTATTTGTATGTTTAAGGGAAATAAAGGCAAAGAGAAGCACTTGTCCTTTGCCTATATAAAGACTAACTGTACAGATGACAGCTTAAAAATACTGTCTGAGACCACATTTCATGTCCAGCGGTAGCATCTGTTTCTTTCATTCGAAGATCAACAAATGGCGTTAAAGATGGATGCTGAAAACATGAGAGAAAAAGCCCTTCTTTTTGGCAAATCCATGAACTCAGTTCACTGTCCTTTCCAAAGCAGGGGTGAACTGAATAGCATAAATTGAAAAATAAACAGCAGACTAGTTTAAAGTGGAAACTGTTCAGTTGGGGTAGATTAATTTTCAGATTTAGGAAATCATTCAAGTCATACATTCAGAAGACTGCTTTCATTTTTCTCTCTACGATGTATTTTTTATAATATACATTTTCTCACATTTTGGAGATAAATTCAATATTATTTTCCTCAGATATTTTCTGCTTTTCACAGCAGTGAGACTATTAGAAATCTATCAAGAGCACCATTTCAGTAAAGTAGTTTGTCTTTCTCCATAGAAACAATGTTTTAATTAAAAGTTCTCTTTTTTATCAAGAACTTAATATCAAATAGCTGCTAGATATGATCAACAAAGAACACAGAGAGGACCTTAAATCTTGATAATCATTTGAGTTGGTAAAATAACATTGCTAGTCTTGTGGACATAAATATACTCTGTGTGTGTGTGTGTGTGTGTGTGTGTGTGTGTGTGTGTGTGTGTGTGTGTGTGTGTGTGTGTGTGTGTGTGTGTGTGTGTGTGTGTGTGTGTGTGTGTGTGTGTGTGTGTGTGTGTGTGTGTGTGTATGCAGATCCTGTATGGCTTCCAGTCTCTTGGAAAATTAACCCAGATGCCATAAAAATACAAGTTGGCTGTTATAAATTGTATCCTAATATGTTTTTAAATGTTATGTGTTAGTTAACAAAGAGTTTTGCTTATTTAGGAAGATCTATGTCCTACGCCTCTCTACAAAGTTGACCCTGATAGTGTGAATTGATTCTTCTTGGGCATGCATGACACCTGGTCCCCTCCAGAAATACTTATCTTGAAACTGTACTCCTCCTTCTCAGCCTGTTAAATGTATTTACTTCCCTTTAAAACAAAAACCACCATAAATAGGATTGCAGTTACTTAACATACCAAGAATGACTTCTCAATGGTAGTTATATTCAGTGCTTTTATAATACCCCAGAATAGAGCAAAGGGATTTATCCTTTTATCTTTCACCATATTGGGCACATCATCTACCAAGACACGTCTTGGTGCATTGAGAAGCTGGTTTGGAATTTTTAAAAATCACTGCAAAACTCTCCTCAGCAGGGGTATAAAGACAGATGTACTACAGGAATCTAACAAGGTGTATGTAGATTATTTTAGTTCAGAGTCTACAATAAAGTATCTAATTGGTCTCAAAAATTTTACAAAACAGTCTTCTGAGTATTTGGGGTAACATCTGCCCAGTAAGTATCTCTTCCACTGTGGAGAAGGTACATACAATGGTTCGTAATAACGAACAGGTACTACTTTGCGATGCATATCAAAACATTATTATTATTATTACTGTATTATGTTAAAGATGTATATCTGGAAGTGTTTCTTTAATGTGTTTTTTTATGCACAGAAAGGTACACTATATACTATATACTAAGATAAACATTTAATTAACTGACATTAGATACAAACTGTACCTAACTGGTCCAATTTAATGTACAAATTCTACTTAAAGACAGATCTAGGAACAGAACTCGTTCGTAATCCAGGGACTGCCTGTATTCAGAAGGATACAGGTTTAGGATATTGCTCAGCTAGATTCACGATAAAGACAGTGGTGATTCAGTGGTAGAATTTGTGCCTTCCGTGTGGGAGATGGGGTTTGATTCCTGACAGACTAGAAAGAAAGGCCTGTCCGTCTACTTGGAAAATCAGCCAGTGAAAACTCTATGGATCACAACAGTCTAATCTGGTCATGGGAATGGTGCAGAATGGGGCAGCATTGTGCATGTGGTTGCCATGAGTTGGGGGCCAATTCTGTGGCAGCTAACAACAGATACAGGATAGCTTTTCAGGTGAAGAGAGAGATTTCAGCAAAGATCCTAGGGTAGAAAGATTCAGAAGGGTTTGATGGCCCTGGTCATTTAAATCAGGTAAGGAAATTACCAAATACAGGAATGGCCAAGTGGTAAATTGGAGAGGATCTGCCCCAGGCTCTCCAGTGTTGCCAGAGGTCAAATTTTTCCTGAGAACCCAGTAATTTCAATTTTTATGTGAAAGCTCCGAATTTTATATGTTTTCTACTAATCAGCAAAAAATTTTAAACACTGTGGAGGCCCATTTTTGGGGTAATGAAAATGTTCTGAAATTAGATAGAAAGATGATGGTTGCCCAACATTGTAAATATACTAAAAACCACCAAACTGTACACATTTAAAATGATTACAATGGTGAATTTTATGTTATATGAATTTTATCTCAATTAAAAAAAAAATATTATGGAAGCCCAACCAAAACATGTTAGCAGCCAAAACTTTGTAAACTCTGATTCAAATGGAGTAATTTCTGTTTACTGCCTTTGATAATCCCAACATAAGTACCTTTCCACATAGCAGTGAGGGACCACTAGTCAGTGGGTATTGTGTCAGATTGTGACACCATATTAACCTCTGGGCCTCCGTTTTCCGCCCATGGTCTCTGAGGCCTCTTCCATTTCTAACAACAGGGCTCGTGGTAGAAGCGGTGAGAGGTGGAATGGTGGCCTTAATTCTGGAGCAGTGAATGAGTAGGTAAAAAGACAAAGCTACAAGGGTGGAGGCTGCCCAGCTATTTTAGAGAAGTGATAATATTTTTTTGTCATTTGGCAGCTAGTCATAAAATTGATTGGTTATGTTGTGTTATTTGCCAAAGTTTATTTTACTCAGATGCTTACCATTAGGGAAGTAATCCGTCTCCAAGACAGCAAGTTAATGTATTTAGGGAAATGTTTTTCTAGTCTTGCAGGAGAACAACTATAATGGTCTTTTTAGTTACTTTCTTTAACTTAAAAATGACTTTAATATACCAAGTATATGCCATGAACATTGAAGGATTATAATTATTTTAGCAAAACTATTTGTCTTACTTTTTTTTTGGCTTTATCATTTTAATTATTCTAAGTATAATTGTAAATTAGCCAGTTTCAATAAAGGAAAAATATAAAACTTCAGATATTACATTATATCCTAACTTAATCTTCAACTTTAGGTTTCTTAATAAACGAGAAGAATGATAGATTTTATGCCTTTTTAAATTTCCAGTTTCTTGTGAATTAATCCTAAAGAAGAAATGGACTTTTTTTTTTTTTTTTTAAATCTTAAGAAAACAATATCTATCCTAAAAGCAGAATTACTATCTATGCAGCATGTGGGTTATTCTGTAATTTTTACCATTTCCAAGTGTTATCAAGAGATGATTTTGGGATGCCTATCTTTATCCCTGGGTGGTGCAAACACTTAATGCACTGGGCTGCTGACTGAAAGCTTAGAGGTTTAAGTCCACCTAGGGGCACCTCAAAAGAAAGGCCTGGTGATCTACTTTCAAAAAACTCAGCCATTGAAAACCCTGAGGAGCACAGTTCTACTTTGATGCATGTGGGGTCGCGATTAGTCAGGGTCAACTTGATGGCAACTGGTTTTTCTTCTTGACCAGTGCAAATGCTTAATGTTCGCGGCTGCTAACTAAAAGGTTTGGAGATTCGAGTCCACCCAGAGGCTTCTTGAAAGAAAGGCCTGGTGATCTACTTCCGAAAAATCAGCCATTAAAAATCCTGTGGAGCACAGTTCTGACACACATGGGGTCGCCATGAGTTGGGGTTGACTTCTAGGCAGCTGTTTTTTGTTTTTTAAACCATATTTTTTGTTATGAATTGACCCATTTAGAATAAACTTTTTCCAAAGGATTACATTGGCATACTCATTTCTCATTTAAAAATATTTGAAATGTGATCCCTAATGAACAGTAACATAATTTGTTTATAGTCTCTTATTTTACTTGTGTTTTATAAAAAACAGTATTCCCCATTCCCGTCTCCCCACCTCCCCCCGCAAAAAAAAAAAAAAAAAAAAAAAAAACCTGTGACTTTTTTTTATTATCTAGCAAATATGTATTAAAGATTGAGCATTTATTATGGTAAGGGATGAATAATAAATTGTAACCAATCACAAGGACTTTAGCCTCTAATAGGAAAAATGGAAGCAGATAACGACTGTAAAACAGTCAACAAAGGCTTCATGGAAGAGGTGGTATTTGGGAAGGACCAATGGGAGGTCACCAGCCCAAGATGTTTCCCCTCTGCTTCCTTCATATTTTTGCTCAGATGTCACCTCAGAAAGGGCTTCACAGACCACCCTGAATAAAATAGCAGAGCTACTACCCCCAGCCTCTCACACCCCGCCCCCACCATATGCTTTATTTTTTTTCTAGCCCTTATCACTATTTGACATTTTTATACTTGTTTGTTTGTATCTTATGTCTCCCTGTATAGAATCTGTGCTTCCTGAGCGCAGACACTTTGCCTGGCATGCGCGTAATACCAGTTGCAGTCAAGTTGACTCTGAGTCATGGCGACCACATGTGTGTAGAGGGTATACCTGTGCTCCACAGGGTTTTCAATGGTTGATTCCAGGTCTGTCTTTCAAGGCACCTCTGGGTGGACTCAAACCTCCAGCTTTTCCGTTAGCAGCCTAGTGTGTTAACCATTTGCACCATCCAGGGACTTCTGGCACACAATAGGTACATGCCAAATAAAACTTTGTTGAATAAATGAATGGGAGAAGGCTTTTCTGTCATACGTCTATTTACTGTGCAGAGCTCCAAACTGGTATGGAAAATCCTGGTTCAACTCTCTCCTGTTGGCAAATTTACCATCTCTCTGCACCTCAGTTCAGTTAACACATTCTGCAGGAGTAAGGGGGAGATTTTGGTGCTCAAATATAGCTTCCTGAAGTCTGTAACTAAATAACAAGTTTTATGAAAACAAATTATCTCTAACATCCACGGAACCCACACACATCCTTGGGTTTCTGACATACAGGAACACAGCTGGGTGCTAGGAGAGTAACCAGCCAGTGGGAGTTCTATAGGTTGGCTCTGGAATACATTCACATTTATTTCTGTGAGGTGGGTGTTGCACAAACATGGACCAAACATGGACCTCTAATTCTAAGACTTACAACATTGTGCAGGCCAGACAATGGGGTTTTTAGGTTACAGCCTCCATAAGGCATCCTGATCTAAGTAAAACACAGGGAGATGCCTGAGTATTAGTAGGGGAGAAAAGGTTAGACAGAAGGGTAGAAACTACTTCACAGAGAACTTAAATGTTGCACTGGAAATACTTAGTGGTGAGCAATGCTGCTTCTGTAAACCTCTGGGTTTTTTTTCAGGATTTTATCCTAGAATTTCAGAGTTTCAGTGTGTCTTGATACTTGGAATGAGATAGTTCACATGAAGGCCCAGGAAATCCCATCCCACCATTTCCTTTAACTAGCTCTAGACCCTAGGATGTTGACATACTATAAAATGCTTGAGTAGCTTAATGTTTTAATACAGTTATTGGGGAAGGGTTGTGACAAGAATGTTGGGAGGTTGTGCCAAGATGCATGTTTGAGAGATGCCCAAGCAGAGGCCAAGAGGTTACTGATCCTAAAATAGTCAAACAGATGGGCTTGCGGTATCTGCATGGAAGATTCCAGAACATTTGCTGTAGGGATTGAATTAGCTGAATATAAGTATGGTCACTTCTTCATAAAAAAGTGGGTGGTTTTCCTGTATGTTCTGGCAGAGGGCAGGGGAGGAAAGCAGCGGACGAGAAGACAAAACAAAACCCACTGCCAGCCAGTCGATTCTGACTCATAGTGACCCTATAGGACAGGGTAGAACTGCCCCATAGAGTTTCCAAGGCTGTAATCTTTACAGAAGCAGACTACCACATCTTTCTCCCGTGGAGTGACTGGTGGGGTTCAAACGGCCGACCTTTAGGTTAGCAACTGAGCACTTAACCACTGTGCCACTAGGGCTCCTGCAGACAAGAAAAGAAAATTCTATAAAAGAATCTTTGTAAGATTCTTCTCCTTTAGAACAAAAAGTATTTTACGTATCACATATAGGGTTATGTTTTTATCCATAGAGAACAAGTAAATTCATTTGTTAAGCTCTAGATACAAGAATTGAAGATACATCTTCATGAATTGCTGTGAAAGATATTCATGGGTTCCGCTGGAGGCAGATGAGAGCACTGGAGTTTAGTTTACTTTATGCCAACAGGAAGGCATGTGTTAAACACTTTGAAGAATACAGAGATGAATAGACATGGTACCTTTGGCATCAAGGATTATAATCAATTAAAATAAGATGGGGATTTAACTATCCCACTAGGCAGAAAAGCACTCTAGAAAATTGTTGTTAGCTCCCATCAAATCAGTCCAGACTCATGGTGACCTCATGCACAATGGAACAAAACACTGCCTGGTCCTGTGCCATCCCTATGATTGGTTGCAGATCAGGCCCTTGTGATCCACTGGATGATTTTCAGAAGTAGATCACCAGGCCTTTCTTCCTAGTCCGTCTTAGCCTGGAAGCTCCGCTGAAACCTGTTTAACATCATACAGCACCACTCCACCACTGACAGATGAGTGGTGGGTGTACATGAAGTACAATGGCCAGGAACCGAACCCATGTCTACCTCACAGAAGGTGAGAATTCTACCACTAACCCACCAATGCCCTATTACATTAGAAGGAGAGATTTATTCTGACCAGCAGATTTGGAAAAGCTTCTTGGAAAAGCTGCTGTTTAAACTGAGCCTTAAAGGATGAGCAGGAATGCCAAGAAGGAGACGCTGAGGGTAGATACATTGCTGTTCTTTAGTTTCTGTTCCCTGAAGTGTAACACCTGTGCTCCTTCCTTTTGGTTCAAGTTGTTTTGTCTCGGGGAGCAGACATGCTCTGAGAAGTGGGAATCTGCAGCTGGTTCAGCAACATCACGTCATTTGATAGAAATTTCGTAAGCAATGAACACTTAATTTCAGTTTTCTCAGATCAGCTGTGTGCTATAGGAGGCGGCACATGTACCTTAGCTTTGCCATTAATTATGTGCCCTTGGACAGGTCACTTGACTTCTGAGCCTCAGTTCTCTCATCTGGCTCCCTCAGGGTTAAGTAATAAAAAGACCAAACAGTGAATGCATTTGAAAGGGAAGACGCTTTGCATACTGTAGAGTACTACACAAGCGTCAGCTATCCTTCTGTTGTATGCTTGGCTTTGTTATGTGGCCAGTAGCAACTTGATGAGACCAGAAAAGGTGTGTGGACCATTAATGGTGTGTTGGAGTTTGAAATCTGTTCCTGGTTTTCTGAGCAACACGTGAATATAAATATTCATTGGGGCCAGGGCCTCTGGCAGGATGGGAGACTTGGGGATGGAAAATTGTAGGAAATCTTGGAGCTTGTTTAGAAGATTTTCCTCTACCTTCTGGTGGAAGATTAAATTATATCAACAGTGGAAGGGCTTGATGTCCTTAAGAAAATATGAAAATAAGCCCAGCTTAACTGAAAGGTCTTTAAGAAAAGCTTAAGGCATCCTAATCCAACATAATAAGGAAGGATTCATTTAGTTTAAAAAGAAAAGGAATGATTTACCGAAGTCAGTTTTGTCATAAACATTTGAAGGGTATTTTTATTTAATTTCAAACCTGTACGTAGCCTAGTGATAAAGTTGGAGCCTGTTCAAATTTTTGGTAAAGTCTCATCTTAAAGAAGCTAATTTTTCTATTCTTTTGGATACATTATCAAAAATTCCTTGAGGTTTTAATATAAATAAGACCTCATTGGAAAACATTTGCTCCAGATTCCATGCACCAGCTCCTATCTGTATTTTGGTGAACAGATTCTGAGAGGGAATTACATCTGTGCATAGTCTACTCACGGCATGCTTTGTGGCCGAAGTATATCTACTTGATCACTTGAGTAGAGTTCTAGGGGGACACCTCAGAGCAATGATCCTCCAACTTTACTGTGCTTCAGAATCACATAGGAAGCTTGTTAAAAACGCAGATCCTTAGGCTCCAGTTCTGGAGATTCAGATTCAGTAGATCTGGGGCAGAGTCAGGCAATCTGTATTCCTAAGAAGCCCAGGGCACTTCTGCTACCAATGGACCATAACTCTGAGAATGCTGCCCCAGGTACCTGCTGTATCTGTCCTCTCCCTGCCAAAACACTTTTGAAAACCTACTCCCTTTGTAGTATTTCCTGGGCCTTGCAGAGCTTTTTTCTTCAAGGAGCTTTTCTTGGGTCAGTTTCCTTTTGTGAAAACCAAAAAACCAAACCTGTTGCCTTTGAGTCAATTCTGACTCATAGAGACCTTGTAGGACAGAGCAGAACTGTCCCATAGGGTTTCCAAGGAGTGGCTGGTGGATTCGAACAGCCAGCCTTTTGGTTAGCAGCCAAACGCTTAACCACTGTGCCACCAGGGCTCTTTCGTGAAACCCTCCTCAAACCTAGCTACTCTGCATCACCCTATCCAACAAAATTGATGATCCCTCTGCTACCATTGCATTGTTTTTACATGCTCCTGTTATAATAGAACTTAGGTCCCTGGGTGGCACAAACAGTTTGCACTCAGCTGCTAACCAAAAGATTGGCAATTCAGAACCCACCTAGTGGTGCCACAGAAGAAAGCCTGGCAAACTGCTTTCATAAAAGATTACAGCCGCGAAAACCCTATGGGGCTCAGTTTTGCTCTGTAACACATGGGGTCGCCATGAGTCAGAATCAGCTTGACGGCGATGGGTTTTTTTTTTTTTTATTATAGAACTGGTGGTGTATTCTGCCTCTCATGTTAGGCTGACTGCCTTGAGAGAAGGGATAGTGTTATTTATCTTTGAAACCACAGTGTCTGATACATTATAAACACTCAACAAAAGTTTTGTTGAATGATTCATGTCTTTTAGGTTAATGTTCTCTCTTCTCCCCCTCAAGCCTATTTTCACAAGACCTAATCATAAGACCTATGTCATCCCAAACCAATAGAAATTCAACACTACCTACCTTAATTATAAGGATAGCAATAATGATGACAATAGTAATAATAGCTTACAGAAATTGACCCAGTTATTTTGCATTTGACACTGTTCTAAGGACTTTACATGGATTATTTTTATTCAATCCTCATAAAAACTTCGTGAGGTGTCCCCATTTACAGATGAGGAAACCGAGGCATAGAGAGTTTAGGTAATTTGCCCAGGGGCAAGGACACTTGGTGACTGAGCCAGGCTTCTGACCCAGACAGTCTGACTCTTGATCACCTGCAGGTAAAGACCGCTTTCCCTGGCTTTGCCCGCCTACCTGTCTTGCCCGTTTGCATGAGATAATTGTGAAGCCAGAGGGAGAATTGTATCAGAGGGAAAACAAGAACTCAAAGCAAGTTGTTAGCCAGTAATTTTCACTGACCTTATTCTATGCCAGTATTTTACAAATTCATTGATGGGTCCCCTGTGAAATAGTTTTTGGAAACTTGGGTAAGCAAAAGTAAAATGTTTCTTTGCTACACTGCTCCTCATGGCCTTTAATATTATTAATGCATTTTGTATATCTCCAAAGGGAACTTTAGCATACACTGTTTCCCACGGACTCTTAGCATTTACTGGTTCCCAAGCTCACTTGGCTTACAGAAGTTTTTTTTTTTTTTCCCTCTCTGTATATGACTCTTAACTTTTGAAGATCCAGCGTTTTGTTTAATGTAGTATGGAAGAAAAGCTGGCTAATGCTCTTCTGGGATTCCCAAGAAATTTCTTGGCATCTAAGTATTAGGTAATCCTTTGTGTTGACCCTTTCTCTTTTTAAAGTAGAGTGACCATAAGCCCCGGGGACAGTCATGGGTATCCTGTCATGGCGTAATTACTAATAGCACCCTTTTCACTCTCAAAGACATCTCATTTGGATGATAAACTCTGTGATCACCCTTGTCCTGATGCTCACTTACCCCCATTAAATAAGACCTGTCTCTCACCACTCACTACCTCTAACTCTCAGTGAAGAACTCTTACTGTGATTGTATGCATGGAAACAAACACAGGTAAATAGTGCAGGTGCCTCCAGCATTTCACCATTTTATGTCAGAGTCACACATGGAGTCATGGACACTTAGACAGTGTATACCCTCTCATCGTGCAAAAGTTGCGTTTCTTAATTGCAAATCTTTAAGATTTCTTCACACTGCTCAGTATGTATTCATATCTTTGCTGATCTATGCAAGAAAAAAAAAAGCTCTGAAAGGATACCAAAAATCTAAGAAAAGTTGTTGCTTCTGGGGGCAAGAATTAGGGTCAGAACTGTGTGTCAGGTGGCAAAGCTGGGAAGGGACTGTTCACTTTATATATTTATATTCTGCCTTTTGAATCATGTAAGTGTTTTGTTTTGTTTTTTTAATTCAATTTAAAAATTTTTAAAACTGCTTAGGATCTTTCCTGGAAATGCAGGCTATTCTAAGCCCAGCTGGGTTGACGTTTCTTATGGAATCCCTTTTCTCTCCCCTAGGAGACCTGGTCTCTCTCTTTTCTTTTATCTCACTTCACTTAGTCAAAAATTATTAGGTCTTTGCAAACCTTCAAGAGGAAGCCCCTTTTCTAAAGTTTGTGTTGTATAATTGTTAAGAAAATATCTTGGAGTTGGACATATCTGGGTTCAAGTTCAGCTCTTCCACTTCCTAATTGTAAAGTAACTTAATTTCTCTGGGCCTCAGTTACCTCATCTGTAAAACAGGGATGGTAATAATAACCTCTCTGTTGGGTTTGTTGTGAAGTTTCAGTAAGATAATGAGAGTTGTGGGCAGTTCCGAGGGTGATGTAGTAAGAATTAAAAGAAAGGAAGCTGCTATTATTATTGTCATCATCATCATTACCTGGGGCAGCCAGTGGGTTCTTAGGCTGCAAACCTCTCAGTCTGACTTTCGGTAGCCAAAGTCATTTCTATTCCTGTAACCTCTGTCCTCACATTTACAGAACTGACAGTCTTTGGGACCCAACCATACCACTTCATGTAAATATCACCAAACTTTCTTCTAATCCTGGTCTTAGTGGACCTAGAGGCAGCAGGGATATCTTGTCAGAGTTTATTTGGTGCAGAAAGCAATCAAGGCATCGCATGATTCCTGACGCAAACTAACCAAAACAGACCAGGATGGGGTCTGATACGAAGTTAGAGGAGTTGAAGCTCAGGAAATTACATTTTCAAAACCATCGCAAAACTAAGCCATAGGAATAAAGGATACAGACTTGAACCCAAGATCATGATAAAGAGATTCCAAATTTACAGCAAGAAAAACAGCCTGAGATCACACAGAGAAAGACTGCACAGTGCTTTCTTCAGGACATAATTTTTCTTGTCCACAAATTGGAAAAATGGAGGATGTAACGGGAAATGAATAGAAAGAACACAGTATGTGCAAATAGTGGGTTTGACTTCCTGTACCTCTGTTTCAAGTGATATTAAATAAAGTAATAAAATTCAGTGTTCATTTGTGGTCTCTCATGAGCCAGGCACACTGCTAGGTGTTTTCAGATTGATGACTCATTAAAAAATAAATAAATAAACCACACCAACTTGAAATGACCCCCTACTTAGCAGAGGAGAAAACTGAGGTTCAAGAAGTTACATTTCACCCAACTTTACAGTTCAGGACTGTGAACTTCTCATGCCTTTTGTTTCCATTCCTGCTGTTCTTACTTGGCTTCCTGCCCTGCCTTTGGGTGTCTAGTTCTCGGGGGGGGGGGGGGGGGTGGTTTGGAAACTCCTAGTGAGAATGCTGTGACTTTGGAGTGATCTTGTTTGCCTTGTGGCTTTAATTGTGGGTTTTCACTTTGGCTTTGTTTCTGGCCCATTTCCTTTGCATTTTGCTCCTGTTGCACAGCTTTACATGTTTCTGCTCTTGTTTTTTTTAGGGTAGGCTTCCATTCTTTTCTCTATGGGCCATTTTTCTTTATAGAAAATACCCTTGCACTGCCTTGATAGAGTCTTTGTAGAATTTCGATGTCTTAAAAAAAAGAAATTCCCTTATAAAGAAAGTTTTAATGTATGTTAAATTTTTTTTAATGTCATCATGGAAAAGAAAGTATACCTCCTTATTAACTGAATTATTTGAGGTCCCTATTTTCACACAACTATCTGACACTGTATTTCTCAGTTCCTTAATACTTTCATAAGGAGTTGCTTTATTTTGAACAAACGTGATTTAATAATGAAGAGCATCAGAATGTATTCGAAGTTTAATTTGTTGTGCCTTTTAAACAAACCTGTGGAGAAAGCTGTTCTTTGCCAGGCATTGTATGACAAACTTATATATGGTCCATGTTCATTTATCTTAAGAACAACTCCAAGAGGTAGGGATCATTATTCCCATTTTATAGATGAGGAAACTGAGTCTCAGTAATTTCTCTGAGCAGTATGGCAGTTCATGGAACTATTAGCTACAGAGTATTTGGGCCTTTATAAGTACTGTTACTTTCCCAAGACCCCAGGGGAATAAGTTGCCATGGGAAAAGAGCACTCTAGTGCACTGAAGGTTTATACTGCAGTCATTTTACTTTAAATGTTTTTGACAAAAAAAAATTTCTAATGTGTGTTAAAGGGTATATTTTTTAAGAAAGTAAGTTCATGACTGACAAATGCAAAATGAACACGTGTCAAAGATTTTACTTAACTCATTGGTTAATGAGTTGTTAACCTGTTGTTGAGTCGATTCCGACTCATAGCAACCTGATAGGGCAGAGTAGAACTGCCCCATAGAGTTTCCAAGGAGCGGCTGGTACATTGGACCTGCCAACCTTTTGGTGAGCAGCTGAACTCTTAACCACTGCGCCACCAGGACCCCAAGGAGTTGTTGTTAGGTGCTGTCAAGCCAGTTCCAACTCACAGCAACCCTATGTACGACAGAACGAAATGGTGCCTGGTTCTGCGCCATCCTCACAATAGTTGCTATGTTTGAGCCCATTGTTGCAACCGCTATGTCAGCCCATCTCATTGAGAGTCTTCCTGTTTTTCACTGACCCTATACTTTACCAAGCATGGTGTCCTTCTCCAGGGACCGGTCCCTCCTGATAACATCTCCAAAGTACATGAGACAAAGTCTCGCCATCCTCACTTCTAAGGAGCAAATGAATCTGGCTGTACTTCTTCCAAGACAGATTTGTTCATTCTTCCAGAAGTCCGTGGTATACTCAATATTCTTCACCAACACCATACTTCAAATGCATCGGTTCTTCTCCAGTCTTCCTTATTCAATGGCTAGCTTTCATATGCATATGAGGCAATGAAAAATACCATTACTTGGATAAGGAGGGAACCAGTAAAATCTTACAGTAGGTTAAAGGAGAATCCTAAGAGAAACATGTATTCAGGCAAACAAGAAAATCAGGACTCAATTGCACATCCACTGGACAAAATTCATTTGCATCTCTAGGGACAAGAGCCATTTGCAATACCAATGCTATCAGGTTTTTTTTTTTTTTTTTACAACTTACAGAGTTTTAAAATAACTAAGTAAGCGACAATAAAAGGAATCCAATAACCCAAAGTGTATGCTAGACAATGCCTAGTACTTCATTGAAAAGACACCTAGTGTTTTGTTTTTGTTTTTTTTTTGAGGGGGGAGACCCATTTCAAAGTCACCGTTTTTCCTCAATATGTCTTCTTTACTGTGTTGCCCTTTTCAATGAACTCATAATTTTCTGTAGGTGGCATGAAACACAGTAAATGACTTAACTTGCCACTATGGTGATGCATACCACTGGTTCGTAACCCTTGGAGTCAGGAAAATGTATATATACCAAAATTTGGATTCATTGCCAGGTTAAGGACCCCAGATATATTGAGTCTCCCAAGACTTTGATGTATGATGGCCTTTTGTGTGACTTAAGGCCGCTTTATGGGTTAAAGTGCCTAGGACTTGTCTTTTCTTCTCTGAATGATAAGATTGCCTCCAGCTTGCTGCCGTGGTCCTTGCTCCTGACTCTTCCAGGGGAGCCCCCTGCTCACAGGTCTTATTCCTGGCTACAACTCTCTCCCCTCTACTGCACTTTTTTTTTATTTGTTTGTTGTTTGTTTGTTTGTTTGTTTGTTTTCTATCTTATTGAATTTTCCACTTAGAATTTTGAATGAGGAGGATGGTGACACAGATACATCACGAACCATTCCAAGTTTTCCTTGCTCTTCTGGAGCGCTGTCAAATCCTGGTGTAGGAAGATCAACTCTTAGCCTGTTGACTCCTTGTAATTGTGTTTATGGTTCATTATGGCCACTTTCTTGTCCCCAAAGCTGCCTTTTTATTAAGCCTCATTTAGATTTGGAGTTATCCAGATGCAAAAGAGCTGAGGTATTATGTTTGTTTAAAGAACTTTAATGAACAGGTCACAATAGCCAGGTATGCTCTCCAGATTGTTTTCTTTTCCATCTTTCTAATATCGGGCCAACGGGATCTAATTTGAACTAGGCAAGAATTAACAATGATATGTGCATCTGTAGTCACCATTTAAAAGTTCCAAGTATAACAAATTTGATGGGTGAAAAAATTATATGTTTCCGGGTGAGGTTGTAAAGAAAGTGACTTGAGTTCTTTGCTATATTAGTAATTTCCTAGTAAGAGTAGTTATTTGGAACATTTTTGTTAATTTTCAGATACTATCATTTTTCATTAATTAATATTTTAAAAGTTGGGGGTTTTTTTTGGTAGATTTTTTTTTTTTTTGCCTTCCAAGCACATCTTTTCTTTCATACAGATATCAGTATATTTTCACCATCAACATTGATCTTCAACTTGTAATTATCAATGCTAAAAACAGGATTTCCCTGAATGTCAGTTTACTTTACAGCAGACATTGCTAAAATAGAGTATCGATTAAGCCAGGGAAGGAGATATACAGACACAGAGGGAGGAAAGTAAGATAAGCAGGTATAAAATCACATTTACATCCTATTTTTATAAAACAATTGTGGATGGTTTTAACATAGTGGTTATTCTTAGTAAGTTTTTGACATATGACATAATTGTTTAATCAGTCAACAATTTACATGTATATTTCCAAACACAAGTGAATTCATTTTAATAGGTAAAGCATTGAGTCAGCGCTTTCAGAAATTTTTCATTTGAGAACATTTCCTATGCCCATTTTAGTTGCTTCCCAGGACATTCCTTGGGTTCATCCTTCTGCTACATGTTTAAAACACAGGGCCCAGCAGACATAGCGGTGGGCATGTGTTTAATCTTCCACTGCAGTTGAAGTCAGAACCATTGCACCCTGCTTTTACTCTAAATGTTTGTATCATTGTCCTCTGACATTTTCCCATTGTGTACAATGAATCTTTCCCCTTGAAAAACCTGATAGATGGCAGTAAGAGAAACCACACGCTGGAGTACATTTAAAGGGAAGAGAACCACGTATTTAGCAAGGTAAAACAAATACCTGCTTCTCTAGCTTTTAAAAACAAACGAAAACATCCACCTATGTATTTAAAACCGGTTTTGTATGCCAACATGTTTTCGTAGAGTAGTAGTTAAGTATGGTGAAGAGATGGGGAAATTGACTTCTGCTTTGGTCAGAAGCACCATGTAGCCAGGCACTGTTCTAGGCCCAGGGGATAACAGTGAACACGCTATAAAGAGGCCCTGCTCTCATAGAGCTTGGATTTTAGTAGGAAGAGGCACGCAATAAAAGTTTAGGCAAATAGGGTGATTTCAGGAACCAGAAAGCATGATGGTTATAAAGGAAGTGTGATAAGTTTTATGTGGAGAGTCATTTTCTAATTTACATTAAAAAAAAAACACTCTGGCTGCTATGTGAGAAAAGATTGGAAAAGGGCTTGGGCAGAGCTGGTGTCAGTGGAAATGGAGGGAGGGAAATGGATAGAATTTAGTTAATTTGAGGGAAGGTAGAATGGAAAGAACTTGGTGATGGACTGGGTGAGGGAAAGGATGGTGTGGTGGATGACTCCCAGGTCTCTGGCTTAGCAGATGGACGGAAGCTATGCTATTCATTGAGATAATAAAGATTGGATGAAGAACACTTTGAGGGGCAGATGGGAACCCAGGATTCAGTTGTGGACATGATGCATTTGAGATGCCTGGAAAAAGAAAAATCGTGAATGCATTTACCAAAATAAATCTGGAAAAGAGTCAGGGCTGAGTTACAACTGCGGGAGTCATTCCTACATGGGTGGTATCTGCCGCCACGGGAATGGATGAGATCACACAGAGTACAGTGAAGGAAAAGGACTTGGTCCTGGACTACCTCCGAGACACGCCAGGCATTTAAGGGATCCGGTTGAGGATGTGGAACTGACAAATTAGCCTGAGCAGGAAAGGCTAAAGACAGTTAATTTGCAAGGGAAAAAAAAAAAATCATACTTCTTGACCACAGACCGTATAGGCCTGGCTAGCAACTGTCAGCCACAACCCCCATTTAGCTCAGAAAAAGCCTTCACTAATGCTGGAAAATAAACCCACTGCATGTGTGTCTTCCCAGTGGAGGGGAGAAAGAGCTTTATCCTCATTTATGAAGATGATTGCACCAGTATAAATCCAAAGAATAAAATGAAAGTGTGAAGCTGCTATCGTGTTTCTAGAGCAGGGTTTAAAGTTCCTTAGGACAAATGTGAAAGTCTCAGAGATCAACTTCTCTGTCATGGTTCAGACTTGGCTGCCAGCAGATGGGGGCAGATCTTGCTTGGTTGGCAGCAGACTTGTCTTTTAAGCTTTCTCTTAGAAGAAGTCAAGAAGTTAAAGTGCTGCACCATTGAGGTTTGGTTTGGTTTGGTTTCCTCTTTATAGTTGAAATTAAATAGGACACTTAGATTTCATAGGAAAAGTAACTAAGAAGAGGCATAAACTTCAAAGTCCACCTTTGGAAAAAGGAGCAGAGAGGAATCTTAGGAACCCCTTCCTCCTTCTGGTTTTAGTTATTTCACAATGTGCATGCTTCTGTCTAATAGACATTGCAGTAAATTTCACATGGGGTGTTGGGAGTATGTACCATGTTTTGATAGATTAAAAGCAAAATAACTTTTCAACTTTATGTAAAATAAATTCCAGAAATCCTAGTTTTTTGCTGTGCATATGAAAACTATTAGGGTATCCCTTCCTATCTAAATGAAGTTCATTTCTGCATTGAATTCTTCTCAAAAGTTATGCAATGGAAGATGGTCCCTGATCTGAATATGGTAATATTAACTGTATGAGTGCCATTTCCTTTGGTATAAAATTTTACGTATGAATTATCCCTTCATTCTTTTGAAAACCGTGGAAGACTAGGAATAGAAATGGACTAGTGCTCAGTGATGAAAATATTAAAAACTTTGGAAACTTTCTATATAAAGTTGACTTTTTCTCCCTATTTTTCACTTTCCTTTTCTTTCTCTAAATATATTTTAAGTTCTTCTTTTGCAGTTTCAGTTCATGTTTTAGCAGTTTAAATGTCGACATCTATGAGGGCACCGTTTCTAGTTCAATGAAGACATTCTTTCAGTGGGGTGTTGGCACTGTATATTTATGATTAACGTTCTGCTCAGTAGGAGCCACTTTGGAGCTACCTATACTATACACCATGAGCTTCTTTAGTCCAAAGCATCCGTTTACTCAGATATCAAGTCTAACATGACAATTCTACACTGAGGGAGTCACTTTTAAATGTCCTCCCAGCTTGAATTTGTAAATTGCTGCCTTTTGTTTTCTCATGTCTCCACACTGTTCAAACTAGAAATAGTTTTGTATCATTGGTACCCTGACTCATTCATATCTATTGTATTTTTCACCCTTTTATCTCCCACTACCCAGTGACTAGGAGCCCTGGTGGTCCAGTTGTTAAGCACTTGGCTGCTAACTAAAAGACTGGCGGTTCAAATCCACCAGCCACTCCACGGGTGAAAGATGTAACAGTCTGCTTCTGTAAAGATTACAGCCTTGGAAACCCAGAAACCCTATGGGGCAATTCTACTGTCTCATAGGGTTGCCTTGAGTCAAAATCGACTCAACAGCACACAATGACAATGAACGACCCAATGACCACTTTCCAGCATCCAGGCCCAGGCTCATACACTGGCATATGCAAAAAGAACAGCTGTCCCTGAAACCAAAGGTGGAGGGCAGAGCCAGGGCATTGTAGCTCTGAGGACCTGGGAGAAAAGAGAGGAAGCACGGCTGCAGGGGAGTAACTTTCAGATTGCTACATGCACTGAGTGCAGGAGAATTGTGGTAGGGAAAATTAAACTTGGTTTGGGGAGTAAATATTTTTTGAGAATTTTCACTGAACCAGACTCTAAGCTAGTAGCATCACATACCAAAAAAATAAAAACCAAGCTCCTTGCCATTGAGGCGATTCCAACTCATAGAGACCGTATAGCACAGAGCAGAACTGCCCCACAGGGTTTCTTAAGCTGTAGTCTTAGTGGAAGCAGACTGGCACATCTTTCTTCTTTTTGCATCCTGCAGAGCAGCTGATGAGTTCAAACCACTGACCTTTAGGTTAGCGGCAGAGCACTTAACCACTGCACCACCAGGGTTCCTTTTGGCATCACGTGTACTGTCTCATTAATATCGTATACATTTAACTATTATGTGTATCTAAAACATCTCTCAAATTAAGAGTTAGAAGAGTTCCAAAAGTAAATGCCAACCATCAGCTTTTTCAGCATACGTTGTTCATGCAGCACATTTCATTAGCTCATGAAGTACGGTTATTTCCTCAAAACATATAAAAAGTTCAAAAGAACAATGGCCATTCATCACAAAGGGCTCTCCAGGGAATATTCATTTCCAAAACTCAACTTCTGGGAGTTGAAATTCAGGGTGGTTAGGACGGCCCAATTGGTGGGTGGTGGCCAGTGTTTTGGGAATTTTGGCTTATCATAAATGTGTTATGAAGCAGCATGTTCCTCCTCATTTTCTTCCATGAATTTGCCGTTTCACTCACTATCATAGCTTCTTTGCCATTTACCCTTCTTGCATTTAAATGGGTTTCTGTAAATTGATTTTGGTTGCTGTTACTTAGAGGACAGTTGTGGAGTTGATTTTATATTTTTGGTGTGTTTCTTATAAGATTAAACTAGGGAAAATTGCATAAAAGCATATTACCTCATGAAACATAAACCTGTTACCATGGAGTCGATTCTGACTCATAGTGAGCCTATAGGACAGGGTAGAACTGCCCCATAGGGTTTCCAAGGAGCAGCTGGTGGATTCAAACTGCCAACCTTTTGGTTAGCAGCCAAATGCTTAACCACTGTGCCACCAGGGCTCCTCATGAAACATACTACTTTTATAATCAAACTGCTATTTTTAAAAAAGGTTATCACCTTTAACTTCTAAAGAAAATGTTGACTATGTAGTGGTGTTGTGTGCCATCAAGTCGGTTCCAACTCATAGTGACTCTATAGAGTAGAACTGCCCCATAGGGTTTCCTACACTGTAAACTTTATGGGAGCAGGTCACCAGGTCTTTCTCCCATGGAGCAGCTAGTGCATTCAAACTGCCGACCTTTTGATTAGCAGTCGAGTACTTAACCATTGTGCCACCAGGGCTTCTTCACTACATAGTAAAACAAAAAAACAAACCCGTTGCTGTCGAGTCAATTCTGACTCGTAGTGAACCTGTAGGACAGAGTAGAACTGCTCCCATAGGATTTCCAAGGCTATAAATCTTTACAGAAACAGACTGCCACATCTTTGTCCCATGGAGCAGCTTGTGGGTTCCAACTGCCAATCTTTAGCGGCCGAGCACTTAACCACTGCACTACCAGGGCTCCTTTATAACGTTTTTGTTAGGTGTCATTAAGTCGGTTCCTACTCATAGTGACCTCATGTACAACAGAATGAAACACTACCCGGTCCTGCTCCATCCTTACAAGCTTTGCTGTGTTTCAGCCCTTTGTTGCAGCCATTATGTCAGCCCATCTCATTGAGAGACTTCCTCTGTTTCACTGACCCTCTACTTTATCAAGCATAATGTCCTTCTCCAGGGACTGGTTCCTCCTGATAACATATCCAAAGTAGATGAAGTGAAGTCTCATCATCTCACTTCTAATAAGCATTCTGTTTGTGCTTTTTCCAAGACAGATTTGTTATTTCTTCTGGCAGTCATGGTATATTCAATATTCTTCACCAACACCAAAGGCATCAATTCTTCTTTGGTCTTCCTTATTCACTGTCCAACTTTTACATGCATATGAGGCGATTAAAAACACCATGGCTTGGGTCAGGTGCACTTTAGGCCTCAAGGTGACCATGGCTTGGGTGAAGCATACCTTACTCCTCAAGATAACTTTGCTTTTTAACCTTTTTGGAGCAGATTTGCCCAATGCAATACGTCATTTGATTTCTTGACTGCTGCTTCCATGGGTGTTGATTGTGGATCCAAGTAAAATGAAATCCTTGACCATGTTAGTATTTTCTCCATTTATCATGATGTTGCTTATTGGTCCAATTGTGAGGATTTTTGTTTTCTTTATATTGAGGTGTAATCCATACTGAAGGCTATAGTCTTTGATCTTCGTCAGTAAGTTCTTCAAGTCCTTTTTGCTTTCAAGCAAGCAAGGTTGTGTTATCTGCATATCGCAGATTGTTAATGAGTCTTCCTCCAATCCTGATGCCACATTCTTCTTCCTATAGCCCAGCTTCTTGGATTACTTGCTCAGCATACAGATTGAATAAGTATGGTGAAAGGATACAACCTGACACCCTCTTTTTATGATTTTAAACCATGCAGTATCCCCTTGTTCTGTTCAAACAACTACCTCTTGGTCTATGTACGGTTTCTACATGAGCACAATTTAAGTATTTTGGAACTCCCTTTCTTTGCAATGTTATCCATAATTTGTTATGATCCACACAGTTGAATGCCTTTGCATAGTTGATAAAACACAGGTATACATCTTTCTGGTATTTTCTGCTTTCAGCCAAGATCCATCTGAAATAAGTAATGATATCCCGTGTTCTACGTCCTCTTTTGAATCTGACTTGAATTTCTCGCCTTTTCCTGTCCATATACTGCTGCAACTGTTTTTGAATTACCTTCAGCATAATTTTCCTGATGTGTGATATTAATGATATTGTTCAATAATTCCTACATTCTGTTGGCTCCCCTTTCTTTGGAATGGACACAAATGTAAATCTCTTCCAGTGTGTTGGCCAGGTAGCTGTCTTCCAGATTTCTTGGCATAGACGAGTGAGCGCTTCCAGCATTGCAACCGTTTGTTGAAACATCTGAATTGGTATTCCATACATTTCTGGAACCTTGTTTTTCACCAGTGCCTTCAGTGCAGCTTGGATTTCTTCCTTCAGTACCATCTGTTCTTGATCATATCTTTTGATGCTTCCTGCACTGTTCAATTTTTTTGCCCATAGAATCCTTCAGTATTTCACTAATTTTTTCCTTCATTTCTTTCAGCTTGAGCAATGCGAGTGTGTTCTTCCCTTTTGATTTTCTTACTCCTGTCTTTGCATATTTCATTATAATATTTTACTTTTTCCTCTCGAGCCACCCGTTGAAATCTTGTGTTCAGTTCTTTTACTTCATCATTTCTTCCTTTTGCTTTAGCTACTCTACTCAAGAGCAAGTTTCAGAATCTCTTCTGACATCCATTTTGTTCTTTTTTTCTTCTTTTCTATTTTTCTAGTGACCTTTTTGCTTTTATCATGTTTGATGTCATCCCACAACTCATCTGGTCTTTGGTCATTAGTGTTCATTGTGTCAAATTATTCTTGAGATGGTCTTTAAATTTAGGTAGGATATACTCAAGGTCATAGTTTGGCTCTGATGAACTTGTTTTAATTTTCTTCGGCTTCAACTTGAACTTACATATGAGCAATTGAGAGACTGTTCCCTAATCAGCCCCTGGTCTTGTTCTGACTGATGATATTGAGCTTTTCCATCATCTCTTTCCACAGATGTAGTTGATTTGATTCCTGTGTATTCCATCCAGTGAGGTTCACGTGTATAGTCACAGTTTATGTTGTTGAAAAAAAAATTTGCAAAATATTTACAGTGAAGAAGTCGTTGGTCTTGCAAAATTCTATCTTGTGATTTCCATCATTGTTTCTGCCACTAAGGCCATATTTTCCCATTACCATTCCTTCTTCTTTGTTTCCAGCATTTGCATTCCAATCACCAGTAATTATCAATGCATCTTGATTTCATGTTTGATCAATTTTAGACTGTAGAAGTTGATAAAAATCTTCAGTTTCTTCTTTGGCATTAGTGGTTGTTGTGTAAATTCGAATAGTAGTCGTTTTAACTGGCCTTCCTTGTAGGCATATAGATATTATCCTGTCACTGACAGGGTTGTATTTCAGGGTAGATCTTGAAATATTCTTTTCTACGAGGAATGCGACGCCATTTCTCTTCAAGTTGTCATTCCCAGATAGTAGACCATATGATTGTCCGATTCATAACGGCTAGTACCACTCCATTTCAGCTCATTAATCTGTAGGATATCGATCTTCAAGCATTCCATTTCATTTTGGACAACTTCTAATTTTCCTTGATTCATACTTCGTACATTCCACGTTCTGATTATTAATAGATGTTTGCAGCTGTTTCTTCTCATTTTGAGTCATGCCACAGCAGCAAATGAAGGTCCCAAAATCTTGACTTCATCCATGTCGTTAAGATCAACTCTACTTTCAGGAGGCAGCTCTTCCCCAGTGGTATTTTGAGTTCTTTCCAACCTGAGGGGCTCATCTTCCAGCACTATATCAGACAGTGTTCAGCTGTTGTCCATAATGTTTTCACTGGCCAGTTTTTTTAGAAGTAGATCTCCAGATCCTTTTTCCCAGTCTGTTTCAGTCTGAAAGATCCACTGAAACCTGGCCACCATGGCTGACCCTGCTGGTATTTGAAATACCAATGGCATAGCTTCCAGCATCACAGCAACACACAAGCCAGCACAGTACGACAAACTGCCAGATGAGTGGTGGTCCTTTACAATAGAAGGTATCATGTACTTGACTTGGCAACCCCAGATACACAATCACCCAGAAATGTAGAAAGTATTTTTTAGATCTTTTCTGAAGAGACTAATATTGGTAGATAGGAGGCAAACCACAAATAGTAAAGAAAATGAGAAAAAAAATTCTCATTTTTTGAATTACCTGTTTTGTAATTTGCTTCTCTAACTGATATTTACTGATCTTTTATTCTTTTCTCTGTTTTTAGTGGCCACAGATGTGTTTAATTCCAAAAACCTGGCTGTTCAGGCACAAAAGAAGATCTTGGGTAAAATGGTGTCCAAATCCATCGCCACCACCTTAATAGACGACACGAGCAGTGAGGTTTTAGATGAGCTCTACAGAGTGACCAAGGAGTACACCCAAAACAAGAAGGAGGCAGAGAAAATCATCAAAAACCTCATCAAAACAGTCATCAAGCTGGCCATTCTTTACAGGAATAATCAATTTAATCAAGATGAGCTGGCACTCATGGAGAAATTTAAGAAGAAAGTTCATCAGCTTGCTATGACAGTGGTCAGCTTCCATCAGGTGGATTACACCTTTGACCGGAATGTGTTGTCTAAGCTGCTAAATGAATGCAGGGATATGCTCCACCAAATCATTCAGCGTCACCTCACCGCAAAGTCACATGGACGGGTTAATAATGTCTTCGATCATTTTTCAAATTGTGAATTTTTGGCTGCCTTGTATAATCCCTTTGGAAACTTTAAACCCCACCTACAAAAACTTTGTGATGGTGTCAACAAAATGTTGGATGAAGAGAACATATGAGCATATGAGTTAAGATTGTGACTGCTCGCGATTTATTTGAAGATGGAGCACTGCTGACTTATGAAGGAAAAAAGAATTTTTTTTAAAGATTACACATGTTTCAGAAAGACTTTCCCCAATTCAGTTGTCAAGCATTAGTGATAATGCTTTTATGGGGCATGTTTTATTTGAAGAAAAGCATATTTCCAAAAATTCTAGTGAAAAGTTTCCTAATGGTTAACAGATTATGGGGAAAATGTGTGGTTGGATAATTCAAATGTAGAGTTATACAAAGAAAGATAAGTATGGTTCCAAACCTCAAGAGGTCTTTTTTCAGGCAGTTGTTGTATTGGTAGTGCATCGGATATTTCTAACATGTACAAAGTTACGTATTTTGATTCATTTCTGTTCCTTACTATGTATATGTGCCTCTTTTAAAAAGCCAACAGCTTTCTCCTGCTGTTACTACTCCTTTAGAAGTAATTCCATTTTCACGTTTACCTCAATCCTTTCGTTAAAGTTTTTGTCATTGACATTCAAGAATTAAGTCTGAGGCCATCAAAATGAACCCTCAGAAGAATAGAAAACTGCTCATCTGAAATCATCACTGTGGAAATGAACTATATTGGACATTGTCAGTAATGGCCAAAGTAAGAATATGCTTCTGGAATTGAGTACTGTTTTTTAAACCAGTGGTGATACTTAAATTCCCAGAAATGTAATATATCATTGCCTCAAAATGCATGGTTAAAGCTTAACTTTCATGTTATCTTGAAAATGTGCTAATGAAATCTTTCATTTTTCATACAAGTTTCAAATATAATAGACAAAGCGACAGTCTAGATTGTGCTTGATATTGGGATAATACAAAGTAAGTGGTATTAAGAAAAAGAAGACAATCTTCATTTTAGGGAAAAACCCACCAAAATAATAGGGGGAGTAGGGGCAAAAGAGAAGAAAGGATATTGCTACAGAATAAGCATGAAAATGAATGCATTTCAAATGTTTAAGAAGATCCCATAGGTAAAGAATGTCCCTTTTTTATTTAACTGATAAGGTTTTTGCTATTTTGTTATTTGCTATTTTGATGAGTAAACCAAAGAATATTTACATTTTAAGCCGTTTGTGTGTTGTTTCTATATAATTTCATGGTGTGAATGATAAAGTAAGCACTTGTTTATTTTGTAAAAAAAAAATGGATACCTGCAGGCCAACTGTGTCATCTAAGAAATAACAGATCCAACCACCAGCACTAAATAGTTACCTTGCCACTATGTCTATGCTTTAGTGTACTTTTGCCTTGAATCTGCCCTACCTCCCAGAATACTGACATTAAAATAGTAGTTCACCGGGAAGTTCCCCAAACTGGAAATTCCAGAAGTTGAAATTTGTTTTAATCCGCTACAGCCTAGAGGTCAGTCTCTCTGGGCCCCCCCACTGGCTTGGCTAAGCCAGGCAGAGAGACAAAAATTATCTCCCTGGTTTGAAGTTAAGTCCTAACACCAAGATTTGAAGTAAAAGTACCATTCTCATTTCTCAGAACCAGCAGGCAATCTGTTTTTATATAAACAACAGCATGGTGACTGCAGAAATGACCTCTCTAGCTAGAGGAATTCTCATGTTTATGACCTTTCCTAGCGATCAGGTATATATGTGGGGGTCTGTGGTGTGGGATTCAAGCAACACTTAATCTCACACAGAGGGAAGGCAGTGAAAATGTGTCCTGAAGGGGGGGACTGCTGTTTGTTGCCATCTCTCGGTAGCATCATCTGGAGGTGACCCATGTCCTCACTTAACTCCGTGCCTGGAAGGCATGCCTTAGAAAGATCAATTATAAAATCATGATCAGCAAGTTCATTTCTGATGTAACAGGACTCCCCTTGTGCATGAAGTTAGTTGAGGGAAAAAGCTGGAAAGAATCCAAATGTGCTTAGCTCAGCCTGAGCCAAGCCAGTAGTAAGTTTGGAGTTTTATGAATTTTTTCTAAAAATGGTGTCTGTTTCTCTATTTTGAAGAATTAAGTTGATTTTGTTTTATGCTGATGGCCTCTGTCCTGAAATTATGAGTGAATATAATAGGTAGATGATAATACTAATGTTAATACTAACACAGAGCAGTCATGCACATTAACTCATTCACTCTTTGCCACAATCATTACCGTTTTACAGATGAGGAAACTAAGACGAGAAATTTCAGAATTTGCTGGAGGTCACATAGCTGTTAGGTGGCATAGCCAGGATATCAGTAAAGCCTTATTTTCGTTTAAAGCTGTTATGGTTAAAGGCAATTTTAGAAACATTATTGATTCAGAGAAGAGTGGGCAGAATGCTTCTGATACAGTTTTTCAGATAGTTTGACCTGTTAAAAAACCAGTTGCTGTTGAGTCAGCTCTGACTCATGGCGACCCCGAGTGTATCAGAGTAGAACTGTGCTCCATAGGGTTTTTAATGGCTAATTTTTCAGAAGTAGTTCATCAGGCCTTTCTTCAGAGGTGCCTCCGGATGGACTTGAACTTCCAGTTCTCCATAAGCAGCCACACGTTAACCGTTTGCACCACTCAGGGACTCCAGTGATGTGTTAGACAGTATTTAAATCACTACAGGTCTGGCCTATAAAGTAATCTGGGCATGATTTTATACAAAGGTGTTTTTCCAAGTTTTCAACAGGAATCCTAATTTGGGGCATCTTGTGGCTCAGATTTCTGTCCCCTCTGGAACTGCAAGTCAAGGTGCTTATAATTAACTATGACTTGACCATTAGCCCACGAGGTACAGTGTGCGCCTCTCTTCCGCGGACCCACAAGGCATTCTGTGTGCACACGCTCTTAAAACAGTTCACCATTGTGTTCTGCAGAGTAGGTATGGCATCAGTTTGAAACTTTAATGTTATTTTCTAGTTTGGAGGCTGAAAATATTTGAGCAAGTAAATTTGAAAATAACCTTGTATTTTTCTGATTATTAGAACTTTCATACACAACTCAAAATTAGTTTAAAAGAAAAGCATGTGTTAAGAATTTTAATTGTAAAGAAATTTTGCTTTTATTCTAATGTAGAACAGTATCTCATTCACAATTTTCTAGAAATTTCTTTTTCCCCCATCATGTAAATACACTTAAAAAAAACAAAGCTTAAACTTTTGGGTGGATTTTTCCCCCCAGTGGCTTGAAATAGTACTTTCTGTAGTCTGCGTATCAAGTCAGTTGGATTTTTACTTCCTTTTATTTATCCTTGAGATACTTGATGAGAGAGTTATAATTCCACATACCAACCTCAATAAAAAGATAATAAATGAAAGACGAATGTATTTATCCACGTGAGGAGATATTTGTAGTAAAAGGTTAAATGGTATTTAATTGCTAGCAAATAAAAATATTCTAATAAAACTTGAAACTGAGCATGTTTTTTAGGATTTATAATATTTTTAAATTTTTAGCCAGTCTTGCATTTCCAAACTTTCATTATCTAAGTTAGTTGAACTTTTCAGTATTCAAAAAAATCACTGTTTTACTTGATTTATTGGATTAAACTTCCTGGGCATAAAGCTGTGCTAATTTGTTAAGCTCAAAACAGGTTTTAAGACTCAGTGCTGTTTGACAGATAAAGTTCTATCTTAATGATAAAACTCTGAAATATATTTTCTGTTATTCAGATAGGGACTGCGTTGAAAACACTGAGGCACCAACCAGAAAAAATGAGTCAATTTTTGTTTCTAAAATGCTGAAAAGGAAAATCTTTAGGAGCCAATAATTACATATTGCCATCACAAAGTACTGAAAATTCATTTTCTGTTTTGCTAGGGTGTGTCCTCTTGTCGATAACTTCTACATATTCTCTGGGATATGATCATGAGGTAGTTTATATCAGCCCAGAGCCAGGAAGACATTTATATCTTGGGGAATTGCCCAAAACGGAAACATTTTTGTGTAATTTTGATTCATTTCTGTTCTAGCCAAAGACGTATTTTCCACCTAGCAATGAATATCAGCCCCAAGTTTATAGAGGGCAAGCCACTTCAAACACAGTACTGTCTGCTGAGTACTGAAAAAGTATACGGACAAGTCAGCTAGCATTTACAGTTGAGAAAAACATCTGTGCTTCAGAAAATGTTCTTCAAGCAAAGAGAACTGTGCTTTGTGTCCACAGAATTTCCATGAGATCTTCATAAGATTAGTCAGCCAGTGGATAAGGCCCTTTCATCTTCCTTAATGGGTGGCCAAGAAGATTCTCTGCCTCCCCCAGTAACAGCTTCATAACTCGGTGTTTCTTCCTCATAGAAATAAGGTGGCTAAACAGGCACTTGAAGTTTGTTCTTAACACAAGGGAAGAATACTGGGTTTTTGAAAACTGTGTTCTGACTCACAGAATGGTCAAAGACAATGTGCTTCTCTGTTCTCAGTTTTTTCCATTTAAAAGCTTACAGATGGATTAATTAAGCTCTTTAAAACTGCCTAATGTGAGTTATAAACACAAGACACGAAAGTAAAAATGCAGAGTATAAATGTTGAGATTATCACCATTATCTGGGATGATTGATGTTTATAGGAAGCCCAGGTTCCATTTTCTAAGAAACAGACTTTCTTCAGCCCAGCAGGAGCCACCACTTACACATTCCAAGTGGTGCGTCAGCATCTTTTTGCTCTTCTCTTCTAAGACCACTTGCTTTCACTGAAGGATAAATACTGGCCAAGCACATTACAAAATTTTATAAGCCATTTAATGCCCTGGAAGAGGACTTGCTGATGATAGATAAAAGTGCCGGTGTTACTGCTGTTCCCTAGTGATAATGGACTTGGTGTTCTCATCACTGAGAACACACATTTTCAGTTTGCTAAAATATTCACTGGAAAACATAGAGTGAAATCCATGAGTGGAAACATTCCAAGGTATTTTCAAACACCGTGTGTCAGGAGTTTGGCATCTGTTCCTCAGGGGGGACTCACTGGAGGGTGGCCAGGTAGAACCCGGCAGGGTACAGAGGGTGTGTTTGGGGGCAGTCAGGAAACCAGCATTTCCAGCCACTGGTCTGCCAGGGAGCTCTCTGGTCTGTGGCCTTATCTCTAAAATTTGGATTAAATCAACTACCTCATGTTCTCATTTTAAGAGTAAAATTGAACAAAACAGAGAGGGTTTTGAAACCTCAAGGCTCTTCCTGTGTGAGGTATTGTTAACTGGTGCCTTTCAGTGTTTCCAAATTAGCAGTGAAAATAAGCCTGGAGCCTACGATAAATTAAGCAGCAGACTTAAACAGCTTGAGTGGGTTTTATTAAATCCCAGTCCCCTTAAAAGTTTGTTTTTTGCTTTCAATTTAGGAAAATTGTTTTGGGTTTCTAAAAGTGACTTATGTTTGATCCCTTAGCCAATTAAATTCTGAATCTCTTAAATTATTTTGATCGTCTCAGCTTAATTTAGTTATCTATTAGTGTATAACAAGTCACCCCAAAACTTAGTGTTAAATAACAACCATTTTGTTATCTCTCATGATTCTGTGGGTTGACTGGGCTTAACTGCTGGTCTTGATGGGAGTTTCTCATGTGTTTTACAGTCAGAGGGTGGCTGGTTCTGGAGTCTTCCAGAGATTTAACTGGGACATAGGGGTGACTGAGCCTCTCCTTTCCTCATGCTCTCTATTACTCACTCAAGGCATCCAAAAATGCAAGAGTAGAAGGTTCTAGGCCTTCTTAAGGCTTAGACCCAGAACAGGCACAGCCTCACTTCTGCCTCATTCTACTGTATGAAGCAAGTTACAGGCTATGTCAGGGATTCCCAAGACCAGCCTCAGGTTTGAAGTTTGGCTAGAAGGACTCACAGTTATACTCACAGTTAACGGTTTATTGCCACAACAGGATCAAAGCAAAAAAGGCACATACAGCTGGGTTGAGGGGAGACCAGGCACAAGTTTCCAGTTGTCATCTGCCAGTAGAGTTGTACAGACAGCACTTAATTCTCCCATCAACAATGTATTACAACAGAGTATGGCCAACCAGGGAAGCTCACCCATGCCTTGGTGTCCAGGGTTTTTATTCAGGGTCAGGCATATAGGTATGAAGTGTCTGCATGACTTACCTTAGTTACTCAGTCTCTAGCCCCTCCAGAGGTTAAAATGATATAGTGTGGCTATAAAAATGGTGTGAAGGTGTTGTCAGACCTCTTCTAACTTCATAAGAGGGAAGAGAGAATCAAGATCAGTATCAGCCCAAGGCTGAATGCTATGAGGTGGAGGTCAAACATACTTCCACTCTCCAATCTTTTAACCAATTCTGACAGCAGCTCTTCTTCCCGTAGCACTCTCTACTTTCTGCTGGGTTCAATAATTCATTGCGGTAGCCATGCACAAATCACAGACAAACTCACAATTATAAAGTTTATCAGGGAAGTTAACAGGCTACAATTTGGGATCAGGATCAATAGGCTACACTGGGATCAGGAAGCATGTAGGCAGTCTCCCTTCTACGGAGCAAGACAGTTCTCTCAGCTCCTCTTCACCATACAGAGCTCCTCTCAGCCCCTTGAGGACAGGCCCCCTCTCTTGGCCCTCAGCCTTTGACCCCACTCGGGCCTGGCCTCTGCCCTGCTCAGGCAGGTGTTACAAATCCCTTTACTTCCACTGATAAGTGCCCAGAAGCACCCTGCTCCACCAGGAAGCCTCTTGCCTGAAGGCACTCGGCTCTCTCTCTCTGGGTCAGTGAGCCTACCACGCTATCTCTTGCCAGTCTCCAGGTTCTGCTGCTGCTGTTCCTCTGCTGCTGCTTTTGCTGTCTCACACTGTCTCTGGTGTTACAACTTTCTGTCTTCTGGGTCTAGGAGGTTCTCAGTGCAGAGACCCCAGGTCCAAAGGAAGTATTCCACTCCTGGGTCTTCTTTTTTGATGGTAGTGAACTCCCTCCTTCCCACCTCTGGGATGGCTCATCTTAAGCCTAGAGGGATGGCAAAACTGACCGATCCCCTCATTAGGGTTTTATACACCGTGTTAGCATGGTTCCACTCCCACAAAGGTCCCATGTACCATATGTGAATCATTAGCAAGCTGTCCAATCCCCTTGGTGGGCAACAACCACCTTATTTGCATAGTCCCTCCTAATCATTATGTGGGGAGTTACAAAACCATGCATGGCCAGAAGGGCCATATTAAGTAATTCACTGCACCACAGTGGCCCAAGATCCCCATCATAAACCACATTCTTAGCATAAACTATCTGTGTAGCCTAAGACCCCAGGTATATAAAGACATTCTTAGGCAGGATATTCCAGGGGCTTAGAAGTTATCTCCTAGGAGCCAGTTAGGGCCCATCCTTTCTTTGGAATGTGCAGGGTTGGAACATCCTAAACCAGCTAAATTAACCCTTTACTGCACACAGGACCAGCCTCAATTTAGTGTAGGAGGGGACTACACAAGAGTGTATTCTGGATTACATGGTTCACTGTGACCATCTTAGGAGACTAGCTACCATGTCCCTATTTTTCCTCATAGGCTTTCTGGCTTTAAAATGTTCGGGTTTTTTTGTTTGTTTTGGTGTTTAATTGATATTTTAAAAGCAGTAAGTTCAAAGTAGTGGCCAGTTTCTTTTTCAAAATCAGTGACAAGTGTGTGTGTATGTGCATGTGTGTGTGTGTATGTGTGTATGAGAGGGATAGTACAGGTAAAACAAAAATGTTTACAGGCCATTATTTTTTTTTTTTACACATGTTGTTTTATGACATTGGTTAACAACCCCACAACATGTCAACCCTCTCCCTTCTTGACCTTTTTTTTTTGGTGAAAATACACATAGCCAAAGATACACCATTTCAAAAATTTCTACATACACAGTTCAGTGACATTGACTACGCTCTTCCAATTGTGCTGCTATTCTCACTTAAGACGAAGGTTTACAGAACAAAATAGTTTCTCATTTAACAGTTACTACACATGTTGCCCTATGACAATGGTTAACAATCTCACAACACATCAACACTATCCTTACTCAACCTTGGGTTCCCTATCACCAGCTTCCTTGTCTCCTTCTGCCTTCTGGCCGTTGTCACTGGACTCCTGTACCTCATTAGTCTCGTTTGGTTTTACGGGGCTGTCCACTCCCAGGCTGAACAGTGAACCTCAGAGGTAACTTCACCACTGAGCTAAAAGGATGTCGGGGGGCCATACTCTCGGGGTTTCTCCAGTCTCCTTTAGGCCAGTAAATCTGGTCTTTTTTTTTTGTGGGTTAGAATTATGCTCTACATCCTTCTCCAGCTCTGTCCAGAACCCTCTGTTGTGATCCTGGTCAGAGCAGTCAGTGGTGGTAGCCGGGCACCATCTAGCTGTACTGGACTCAGTCCGGTGGAGGCCTTGGTAGCTGTGGACAATTAGTCCTTCGGACTAATCTTTTCCTTGTATCCTGTTCTCTTCATTCTCGCTTGCTCCCGAAGGGATGAGACCAGTGGAATATCTTAGATGGCCACTCACAGGCTTTTAAGACCCCGGACACTACTCACTAAGGTAGAATGTAGAGCATTGTCTTTATAAGCTGTGTCATGCCAATTGAGCTAGATGTTCCCCGAGACCATGGTCCCCAGAGTACAGGCCATTTTTAAAATTTGAAATAAAAATAGTTATAAATGAGTCCATGGCAAAATGTAGATTATAGGCTCCACTAAGCAGAAGACTGTAAGTGAAAGCTAAGAGGTTAAATGTTAATATTTGGGAACATCTGAGAAATAGCAACATAGAAGTGTTTTTTTTTTTTTTTTTTAATAATTTGTCCAGAAATTAGATTGCAGCCCAACTTGTAAAGCTGGATAAACCCTAGGTTCATACACAGTGAAATATATCTGTGTCTCTTGAGGCCACAGGCCAGGACACAGGAGTACATAGTTGAACTGGTCCAGTGAGGATGGCCTTTGTCTGTCCATGTTTGTTGCCAGCCCTGCCACTGACCCATAGTAGTTCAGCAGACACTGCCAACCACTTGGTTCCTCATGCTCTCTTGTCTCTATCACTGCCCTGAACTCCGTGAGTCTTGGAAATAAAGCATTAACAAAACAGTCTGTCCTCTTGCCGGCAGAAGGTTGGAGATCAGGCCCAAGAATACAACCCTGAGCACAAAGCCAAATGTGGAGTTTGGACCCTGAGTGTATTTCAACCCCAGTGGCTTTCTCTGGTTCTAGAAAACTCAGAGGTCTCTTCCTTTTCATTGGGTTACATTCAGAGAGCTAGTATCCAAGCTCCTTCTTGAGTAAATCACAACACTTTCTGTAACTTGCTAACTCGTGAAATGATTTCTTGTTTCTAGTGATTACAAAAGATGGGGTTTTGGAGTTTTAGTTTTAGTTTAGTTTGTTTTCTCTGTCTTCTGACTAACCACGTTATTTCAACCAAGAATAATAACATAAACATGACTGATTGCTTAAAAAGCTACCCTATGTTCTGAACCGTCTGGCTTTGATTAACAGGCCAAGAAGGAAGACATCCTCTCCAGTCTGCCTTAAAGTAGCCTTCGCCACTCCTTTTAGCTTAAGAAAAGGGAACGCTGCTGTGTTGGTAAGAGGCTCTGACTTCCTTGTTGCTGTCACCAAAATTGAGTTTGTAATTTAAGGTAATCTAAGCTTTTCAATCTTTTTCCAATGCCAATTTCAATACAGATATTTCCACAAAAACAGTTGCTGTCAAGTTGATTCTGACTCAGGGTGACCCCACGTGTGCAGGGTAGAACTTCACTCCATAGAGTTTTCATGGTTGTGACCTTTCAGAAGCGGATCACCACGTCTTTCTTCCAAGCATTTCTGGGTGAGTTCAAATGGCCAGCCTTCCAGTTAGTATCCCAGCACCACTCAGGGATTCATTTTTTCCCTAAATGGCCAAACCAAACCAAACTCATTGCCATGGAGTTGATTCTGACTCACAGCAACCCTATAGGACAGAATAAAACTGCCCCATAGGTTTTCCAAGAAGCAGCTGGTTTCCTATCCCTAAATAGCTTACCCTTAATTCTTCTGTTAACTTCTCAAAATATCTAAGAAAACCTTCCTACACATACATGCAGATTCCAATTTTAGGATAACAGCCTGAGCTTCTGAGTTGGTATGAAACCTGTTATGCAAATCACCACAAACCCAAGGAGCACTTGGGGTGAATCTGGAGGTCTAAGAAGCATAAACATCAGTTTGGTTGCTCTTTTCCCTTCCCATCTGTGAGTATTTTCTGTAGATACATTTCTGAGTAAGGATTATGTATTTTCAGCTGATAGTGTTTAACACTGAGACATGGAAGCTCTGGGGTTTCAGGCCTTCCTAAGGGGAACAGCATTTGCAAACATGAATGGAACTAATCCAAGCTGGGTAGGATAAAATACTCTTCCTCTTTCTTTTCTTCTGTTTAAGCTTTTTACTTTTAAATAATTATAAACTCACAGGAAGTTGCAAAACTTGTACAAAGAGTGCTATGTGCCCTTCTCCCAATAGTGACCTCTTACATAAGCGTAGTACAATGCCAAAACCAGAAAACTGACATTAGTACATTGTTACGGAGCCCTGGTGGTGCAATGGTTAAGTGCTCAGCTGCTAACTGAAAAGTTGACGGGTTGAGCCCACCCAGTGTCTCGGCAGGAGAAAGATCTGATGATCTGCTCCTGTAAAGATAAAAAAAAAAAAACCAAACCTGTTGCTGTTGATTCCAACTCATAGCGACCCTATAGGACAGAGTAGAACTGCCCCATAGAGTTTCCAAGGAGTGGCTGGTGGATTTGAGCTGCCAACCTTTTCGTTAGTGGCCAAGTTCTTAACCACTACACCACCAGGGCTCTCTTATAAAGATTACAGCCTAGCAAACTCAATGGGACAATTCTACTCTGTCAGTTCTACTCTGTCACATGAGGTCACTATGAGTCAAAATCGACTGGAGGGCACCTAACACCAACATTGTTATTAACTAGACTATAAACCTTATTCAGTTTTCACCATTTTTTACCTGCATTCATTTGATTGTGTGTATAGTTAGTTCTGTGCACCTTTTATTCCATGTAACCACCACCGTAATCAAGATACAAAACCATTCCACGCCACAAAAGAACTACCTCAAGACACCTATCTCTTTGTACTCACAGTCACCTCCTCCTTACCCCATGCCTGTCCCGTAGCAACCACTAATCTGTGCTCCAACTCTATAGTTTTGTAATTTTGCCAGCACTATACAATTGGAATCATATCACATGCAACCTTTTAAAAACAACTTTTTTCACTAAGCCTAATCCCCTTGAGGTCCATCCTGCTTGTTACATGTATCAGTAATTCGTTCTTTTGTATTGCTAAGTAGTATTCAATTGTAAGGATATTTCAAAGTTTGTTCAACCATTCGAAAGGACATTTGTGTGTTTCCCATATTTTTTCTATTATGAATAAAACTGCTATGAATATTTGTTCACAGGGGCAAATAACCTCCCTCTACAATTTACTGTACCATCATATGCCTGGCAACACAATCACTTTGTATACAAGAGACATGAGATACATGTGTTGCCTGCAGGAAGCTATTGCTCTATGTTCAATTAAGTCCGCTACGTCCCGTTCTTTGATCAGGATTTCTGAACTTTTTGATAACCTTATGGGACCACGGACGTATATGCAGTCGGACGTTGTCCAAATGTGGTTCATAACTGTACTCTTTTTTGTTTGGCTTCTTTCACTTGTAAATTTATCGAAGATTCTTTTTGAACCATCACTAAAGGTGACTGCCTGCCAACTTTATCAAATACCATGAAGATATTTTCCAAAGTATGTTGTGGAGTTAAATCTAAGGATATAAACCACTTTTGGTTCCTTGGTCATTTGGGCCTGTTGTCAGCAGCCAAACCAACAGTAGTTCTGATCACTGATAAACACCACTGACCAAATAATGTTGTGGGATGATGACGGCAGTGTTGTGGCCTAAGTAAGTAAATTTTTAAGTATACAGAATGGAGCTAACCTCTACCTTCTCTGTTATTGTTGGGTGCCATCGAATCAATTCTGACTCATGGCAACCCTATAGGACAGAGTAGAACTGCCCCATAAGGGTTTCCTAGGCTGTAATCTTTACGGGAGCAGATAGCCAGATCTTTTCTCCAGCAGAGCTGCTGATGGTTTCAAACCCCCAACCTTTCAGTTAGCAGCAGAGAGCTTTAACCATTGCCCCACCTGGGCTCCTTCTACCCTATCTACATCCTCTTCAGGCCATCTTATCCAGGGAGTAATAGCTGCTTTCAGGGCAGCGTTGGTGGTGGGAAAGCAGATATTATCAAGAAGGAAGACTAATGGGTTGAAGCAGGAATGGTTACATCATGGTTCATGGAGATGTGATGAACCACCATCAGCTTCTACCCCAAAACATTTCTTAGTACCTCAATAAGTGGCATTTCTGAGATTATTTGGGTAAGAGTGAAGGCAAAATTGCCTGACCTGTCTCCCATCCTTTTCCCACCAATAGCAGTGCTGCTGCTAGTTATAATCTGAAAACTCTTGTATACTATCAATAGTGGATCAAGGGAAACTTTAATGTAAGTTCTCACAGATGATAAAAGTATTCTGGGTTCCAGGAAAGAGGAAACGGAACATTTGGGGTTGTTTCAGTCAAGATTACTTCTTGCAGAGATAGAATGGTTATCTCTGAATTTAATCCTTTCCTGTCTTTTTCTGAATACTCTGTCCCTTCTGCAAACATCTTCTTTTGGCCGTTTGGGATTCAGACTTCCCCATCCTCAGTACAATGCTATCTATCATCATGAAGTATTTATCATGTACTAACATAAAGCTGCTAGATTTTTTTTATTGTACTGTCTCATTATGAGGTATTTGGTATTATTTCCTATTTTTCAGAAGAGAAACTGACACTGAGAGTTAAGAAAATTTCCCATTAACACAGATGGTGAATAGCAGAGTCAGGACTTAAACCCGGGACTGATTCTGAGAGCCTTATCTTTTTTGTACAGCACCCTACTAGTATTCCCAGAAGGTGTGGTTGTGATGGATCTTGAGTATTCTCCTTCTCTGTTTCTAGATGTTCAATTCAGAATGTTCTGAGGTGGGTCAAAGAAAGTTGGCGTCAAAAATGATCTAAACCACCTTGGTCCTGCCCTTACCTATCTATGCAAGCCGTGCTCGTGCATATCCAAAGCAGAAAACTGACAATTATTACAAGTAATGACAAGCTTGTTGCTAAAAGTGAGAAATTTGAGATCCTTACTATTGTTGTCCACAGATCAGACGATCAAGGTAAGCATGTGGATTATAGAGCCAATTACAGGCTGGGACCTTGTACATGTTACTTATTCACTCTGTCCCTTGTTATTTTCATCAGTTAAATGGGGATAATTTTAGTATATAATCCAGGTAAAGCACTTGTGTAAAGAAGAGTGCCTAGCATATATTGTTGTTGTTGTTAGGTGCCATCAAAAAGGAAACACTGCCCAGTCCTGCACCATCCTCACAGTCATTGTTAGGCTTGAGCCCATTGTTGCAGCCACTGTGTCATTCCATCTCATTGGGGGTCTTCATCTTTTTCACTGACCCTCTGCTCTACCAAGCATGATGTCCTTATCCAGGGACTGATCCCTCTTGATAACATGTCCAAAGTACGTGGGACGAAGTCTCGCTATCCTTGTTTCTAATGAGTATTTTAGCTGTACTGCCTCCAAGATAGATTTGTTATTTCTTCCGGCAGCCCATGGTATATTCAATATTCTTTGCCAGCACCATAATTCAAAGGCATTGGTTCTTCTTGTCTTCCTTATTCACTGTCCAGGTTTCACATGCATATGAGGCGATTGAAAACACCATGACTTGGGTCAGGCGCACATTAGTCCTTAAAGTGACATCTTTGCTTTTCAACACTTTAAAGAGATATTTGCAGCAGATTTGCTCAATGCAATGCATCGTTTGGTTTATTTTTTATTTTTTTATTGTTGTAGTTTAAATGAAGTTTACATTTCAAGTTAGTCTCCCATACAAAAATTTATACAAACATTTTTATGTGACCCTAATTGTTCCCCCATACTGTGACAGCACACTCCTCCTTTCCACCCCTGATTCCCCATGTCCATTCAGCCAGCTCCTAACCCTCTCTGCCTTCCCATCTCACCTCTGGACAGAAGCTTCCCATTTAGTAGTCTCTTGTTATCTACTTGAGCTAAGAGACACACTCCTCATGAGTATCACTTTATGTCTCGCAGTCCAGTCCAATCCCTGTCTGAAGCGTTGGCCTCGGAAATTGTTTTAGTTCTGGGATGATAGAGAATCCAGGGGCCATGATTTCCGGGGTTTCTCCAGTCTCAGCCAGACCATTAAGTCTGGTCTTCTTACTAGGATTTGAGTTCTGCACCCCACCTTTCTCCTGCTCCATCTGGGACTCTGTTCTGTTCCCTGTCAGGGCGGTCATTGGTGGTAGCTGGGCACCATCTAGTTCTTCTGGTCTCAGGCTGATGAAGTCTCTGGTTTATGGGGACCTTACTGTCTCTTGGGCTAATACTTTCCTTGTGTCTTTGTCTTTGGTGTTCTTCATTCTACTTTACTCCAAGTGGTTGGGACCAACTGATGCATCTTAGATGGCCACTTGCAAGCTTTTAAGACCCCAGACGCCACTCACCAAAGTAGGATGCAGAACATTTTCTTAATAAGCTTTGTTAAGTCAATTGACCTAGATGTCCCCTAAAAGCATGGTCCCCAGACCCCTACCCCTGCTGTCTGTCCCTCAGAGTGTTTGACTGTATTCAGGAACCTTCTTAGCTTTGGTTTAGTCCAGTTGTGCTGACTTCCCCTGTAGTGTGTGCTGTCCTTCCCTTCACCTAAGATAATTCTTATCTACTATTTAGTTAGTAAATAACCCTTACCCTTCCTCCACACCCTCATAACCATCAAAGAATGTTTTCTTCTGTGTTTAAAACTTTTCTTGAGTTCTTATAATAGTGGTCTTATGCAATATCTGTCCTTGTGTGACTGACTAAATTCACTCAGCATAATGACCTCCAGCTTCCTCCATGTGATAAGATGTTTCATGGCTTCATCGTTGTTCTTTATCATTGCATAATATTCCATTGCGTGGATAAACCAAAATTCATTTATCCATTCATCTGTTGATGGACACCTAGGTTGTTTCCATCTTTTTGCTAATGTGAACAGTGCTGCGATGAACATGGGTGTACATATATCTATTCATGTGACGGCTCTTATTTCTTTAGGATATATTCCAAGGAGCGGGATAGCTGGATTGTGTGGTACTTCTATTTCTAGCTTTTTAAGGAAGCGCCAAATTGATTTCGAAAGTGGTTGTACCATTTTACATTCCCACCAACAGTAAATAAGTGTTCCAGTCTCTCCACAACTTCTTCAGCATTTATTATTTTGTGTTTTTGGGATTAATGCTAGCCTTGTTGGAGTGAGATGATATCTCATTGTAGTTTTGATCTGCATTTCTCTAATGGCTAATGATTGTGAGCATTTCTTCATGTGTCTGTTAGCCACCTTAATATCTTCTTTGGTGAAGTGCCTGTTCATATCCTTTGCCCATTTTTTAGTTGGGTTATTTGTCTTTTTGTTGTTGAGGTTTTGCAGTATCTTGTACATTTTAGAGATTAGATGCTGATCAGATTTGTCATAGCCAAAAATTTTTTCCCAGTCTGTAGGTTGTCTTTTTACTCTTTTGATGAAGTCTTTTGATGAACATAAGTGTTTGATTTTTTAGGAGCTCCCAGTTATCTAGTCTCTCTTCTGGTGCTTGTGCATTATTACTTATGTTCATATTGTGTTTATGCCATGTATTAGAGCTCCTAGCGCTGTCCCTATTTTTTCTTCCATGATCTTTATCGTTTTTGATTTTATATTTAAGTCTTTGATCCATTTTGAGTTAGTTTTTGTGCATGGTGTGAGGTATGGGTCTTGTTTCATTTTTTACAGATGGATATCCAGTTATACCAGCACCATTTGTTAAAGAGACTGTCTTTTTCCCAGTTAATGCAGTTTGGAACTTTGTCAAATATCAGCTACTCAGAGGTGGATGAATTTATGTCTGGATTCTCAATTTTGTTCCATTGCTGTAAGTATCTGCTGTTGTACCAGTACCAGGCTGTTTTAACTACCGTGGCGGTATAATAGGTTCTAAAATCAGGTAGTGTGAGGCCTTCTGCTTTGTTCTTCTTCCTCAGTAATGCTTTACTTATTCGGGGCCTCTTCCTTTCAATATGAAGTTGGTGATTTGTTTCTCCATCTCATTAAAAAATGCAGGTGGAATTTGGATCAGGATTGCATTGTATCTGTAGATTGCTTTGGGTAGAATCGACATTTTCACAATGTTGAGTCTACCTATCCGTGAACAAGTTATGTTTTTCCACTTACGCAGGTCTCTCTTGGTTTCTTGCAGTAGTGTCTTGTAGTTTTCATTGTATACATCTTTTATGTCTCTGGTGAGATTTATCCCTAAGTATTTTATCTTCTTGGGGGCTATTGTAAATGGTATTGATTTGGTGATTTCCTCTTCGAGATTCTCTTTGTTGGTGTAAAGGAATCCAGCTGATTTTTGTATGTTTATCTTGGATCCTGAAACTTGGCTGAAATCTTCTATTAGTTCCAGTAGTTTTCTTGTGGATTCTTTGGGGTTTACTGTGTATAAGATCATATCATCTGCAAATAGAGATACTTTGACTTCTTCCCTACCAATTTGGATGCCCTTTATTTCTTTTTCTAGCCTAATTGCTCTGGCTAGGACCTCCGGCACAATGTTGAATAATAGTGGTGATAGAGGGCATCCTTGTCTGGTTCCTGTTCTCTAGGGGAATGCTTTCAAAGTCTCTCCATTTAGGATGATGTTGGCTGTTGGCTTTGTATAAATGCCCTTCAGTATACTGAGGAATTTCCCTTCTATTCCTATTTTGTTAAGAGTTTTTATCATGAATGGGTGTTGGACTTTGTCAAATGCCTTTTCTGCATCAATTGATCAGATCATGTGGTTCTTGTCTTTTGTTTTATTAATGTTGAACTGTCCCTGCGTACCTGGTATAAATCCCACTTGATCATGGTGGATTATTTTTTTGATGTGTTGCTGAATTCTGTTGGCTAGACTTTTGTTGAGGATTTTTGCATCAGTGATCATGAGGGATATTGGTCTGTAATTTTCTTTTTTTGTGGTGTCTTTACCTGGATTTGGTATCAGGATTATGCTGGCTTCATAGAATGAGTTTGGGAGTTTTCCATCCTTTTCTATGCTCTGAAATACCTTTAGTAGTGGTGGTGTTAACTCTTCTCTGAAAGTTTGGTAGAATTCTCCAGTGAAGCCATCTGGGCCAGGGCACTTTTTTGTTGGGAGTTTTTAAATTACTTTTTCAATCTCTTCTTTTGTTATGGGTTTATTTAGTTGTTCTACCTCTGTTTGTGTTAGTTTAGGTAGGTAGTGAGTTTCTAGAAATTTGTCTGTTACCTCTAGGTTCTCAAATTTGTTAGAGTAAAATTTTTCATAGTATTCTGTTATGATTCTTTTAATTTCAGTTGGGTCTGTTGTGATATCACCCATCTCATTTCTTATTTGGGTTATCTGCTTCCTCCCCTGTTTTTCTTTTGTCAGTTTGGCCAATGGTTTATCAATTTAGTTGATCTTTTCACAGAACTAGCTTTTGGTCTTGTTAACTCTTTCAATTGTTTTTCTGTTCTCTATTTCATTTAATTCTGTTCTAATTCTTATTATTTACTTTCTTCTGGCACCCAAGGGCTTCTTTTGCTGCTCTCTTTCTACTTGTTCCAGTTGTAGGGTTAATGCTTTGATTATGGCCCTTTGTTCTTTTTGGATGTTTGCATTTATTGCTATAAACTGACCTCCGAGCACTGGATTTGCTGTGTCACAAAGTTTCTGGTAGGATGTGTCTCATTCTCGTTTGAGTCTATGCATTTCTTTATTCCATCCTTAAGTTCTTTTATAACCCAGTAGTTTTTGAGCAAGGTGTTGTTCAGTTTCCATGTGTTTGATTTTGTCATCTGATTTCATGATTGCTGCCTCCGTGGGCGTTGATTGTGGATCCAAGTAAAATGAAATCCTTGACAACTTCAATATTTTTTATGTTCATCAGGATGTTGTTTATTGGTCCAGTTGTGAGGATTTTTGTTTTCTTTATGCTGAGGTGTAATCCATAGTGAAGACCATGGTCTTTGATAGTCATCAGTAAGTGCTTCAAGTCCTACTCACTTTCAGCAAGCAAGGTTGTGTCATCTGCATAATGCAAGTTGTTAATGAGTCTTCCTCCAATCTTGAAGCCCCATTCTTTTTCATACAGTCAAGTTTATACAATTATTTGCTCAGCATACAGATTAAATAAGTATAGTGAAAGGATACAACCCTGGCACACAACTTTCCTTACTTTAAACCATGCAGTATCCCCTTGTTCTGTTCCAACGACTGCCTCTTGATCTAAGTACAGGTTCCTCATGAGCACAGTTAAGTGCTCTGGAATTCCCATTCTTCGCAATGTTATCCATAATCTGTTATGATCCACACAGTTGAATGCCTTTGCATAGTCAATAAAACACAGGTAAGCATCTTTCTGGTATTCTCTGCTTTCAGTCAGAATCCATCTGACATCAGCAATGATATCCCTGGTTCCACATCGTCTTCTGAATCTGGCTTGAATTTCTGGCAGTTCCCTGTCAATGTACTGCTGCAACTGCTTTTGAATGATCTTCAGCAAAATTTTACTTGTGTTTGATGTTAAAGATATTCTTCAATTATTTCTGCATTCTGTTGGACCACATTTCTTTGGAATGGGTACATATATTGGTCTCTTCCAGTCAGCTGGCCAGGCAGCTGTCTTCCAAATTTCTTGGTGTAGATGAATGAGCAGTTTGTTGTACTGTGGGGGCTTGCGTATTGCTGTGATGCTGGAAGATATGCCACCGGTATTCAAATACCAGCAGCGTCACCCATGGTGGACAGGTTTCAGCTGAACTTACAGGCTAAGGCAGACTAGGAAGAAGGACCTGTCAGTCTACTTCTGAAAAAAATTAACCAGTGAAAACCTTATGAATAGCAGTGGAACATTGTCTGATATAGTATCAGATGAGCCCCTCGGTTTGAAAGGCACTCAGAATACGACTGGGGAAGAGCTGCCTCTTCAAAGTAGAGTTGACCTTAATGATTTGGATGGAGTCAAGCTTTCGTGACCTCCATTTGCTGATGTGGCACGACTCAAAATGAGAGGAAACAGCTTGAAACATCCATTTATAATAGGAATGTGGAACGCCCAAAGTATGAATCTAGGAAAATTAGAAATCATCAAAAATGAAATGAAACACATAAACATCTATATCCTAGGCATTAGTAAGCTGAAATGGAGTGCTATTGGCTATTCTGAACCAGACAGTACGTATGGTCTACTGTGCTAGGAATGACAAATTGTAGAGGAATGGCGTTACGTTCATCATCAAAAGTAACATTTCAGGATCTATTCTGAAGTATATAACACTGTCAGTGATAGGATAATATCCATACACCTACAAGGAAGACCAGCTAATGACTATTATTCAAATCTGTGCACCAACCACTAAGGCCAAAGATGAAGAAATAGAAGATTTTTTACTAACTTCTGCAGTCTGTAATTGATCAAACATGCAATCAAGTTGCACTGATAATTACTGGCGATTGAAGTGGCAAAGCTGGAAATGAAGAAGTATTGGTAGTGGGAATGAGAAGCCTAGCATATAGAAGTGCTCAGTTACTGTTAGCTGCTGCTGACACCACCACCATCATCATCATAGGGAAGGGAACGTGAACGTGATGGGGTGGTTCTGAGTATGGGCTGAGGCCATGTCTCTGAGCTAAGGTGCCTCTGTAGTTAGCAGCTGGTTTTCCTAAGAATATTCTAGTTGTTGAATTTTAAATTCAAAATGCACTTTAGCTGTCATCCAGGCTGTTTTATGAAGGAATCTGATGCTGAATCCTTGGGGCATTTTAAATTAGCAGCTTATATTTGAGAAAGATTCATATTTAGAGTAACATGTTAATCTTCATTTGGAAAATATTAACTAGCTATATTTTGCATCTCTTACTTTTGGAATGTAATAACGTATCCAGCCAAGGATACCATGGCTGTGCTAACAGTTTCATCCAACCAAAACCGAATTCCATCTTACCAGACTTCTGGCTCACTCCGACAATGAGTCTTCTCATTCGCACTGCCTGGCTGAGATCAAGTTCTTGGTGGATTCTGGCTCTGAGAAAGGTTATAGGCTGGTTGCTTCTTCACCACCCTTGTCCTCGGCTGCAGATTTGACATAAATTCCATGTATACAGTATGTAAACCATTATAGACACAATCTGAGCAGAGCCTTGCTCTTCTGTTAGCTCTTTTAAAAAAAAAAAAAATTTTATTGTGTTTTAGGTGAAACTTTTCACAGCAAATTAGATTCTCATTCAACTATTCATACACACATTTTTCTGTGACATTGGTTACAGTCCCTGTAATGTGGCAGCACTCTCCCCATTTCTACCTCACTTGCCCAATTTCTGTGCATCTAGTTTCCCTGCTCCTTCTTGCCTTTTCATCTTTGCTTTTGTGTAAATGTTGACCGTTTGGTCTCGCATGGTTGATTATTTAAAGGAGTATATTCCTCACAGGTGTTATTGTTTATTATAGGACAATCTATTATTTGCCTGAAAGGTGACTTTCAGGAGTGGCTTCATTTCCAGGTTAAAACAGTGTCTTAGGGTGAGAGTCTTGGAGGTTCCTCTAGTCTCTATCAGTCTGGTCTTTTTAATGAATTTGAGTTTTGTTCTACATTTTTCTCCCATTCTAACTGGGACCTTCTATTGTGTCCCTGGTCAGAGTGGTTGGTAGTGGCAGCTGGGCACCATCTAGTTCTTCTGATCTCAGGTTAGAAGAGGCTGTGATTCCTGTAGGCCATTGGTCCTGCGGACTAATTACTTCCTTGAATCTTTGGGTTCCTTCACTCTCTTTTCCTCTAGATGGGAAGAGACCAATAGTTGTATCTTAGATGGCCGCTCTCAAGCTTTTAAGACCCCAGGTGTTACTCACCAAACTAGATAATGTACAGCATTATCTTTATGAACTAAGTTATGTCAGTTGACCTAGTTGTCCCACAAGACTATGGTCCTGAAACTTCAAACCCAGTAGAACAGTTCCACAAGGTGTTTGGGTATGTCTAGGAAGTATCCATAACTGTGCCACCTATGTGCTTTATTGTATATATGAATATATATGCAACACATACAGACAGTATATACATATACCTACAAATATACCTATATATGTGCTGGAATGTACTCCCATGCGCCTTCCCACACCCTTATAGCATATATATCTACCTATGTAACTACTCACATATTTTTTGTTTGTTATTACTATTGTTGCAAAATGGTATATGTTATAGCATTTACCATAGCTGTCCTTGATTCTTGTGTTTCTCTCCGTGTCTTCATTTACCTTGGTCAAGTTGTGCTGACTTCCCCCATATTGTGTATTGCCTTTTCAATAACCAGAATTAACACGTGTCTACTATCTAGTAAGTGATTCCCCCTCCCTCCCCTTCCCATCCCTGGTAACCATCTGTGTGTATACCTATTTTTGACTTTTTATAAAAGTGATATCATGCAATATTTGTCCTTTTGTGTTTGACCTATTTCGCTCAGCATAATATACTCCATATTCATCCATGTTATATTTCACAGACTCATCATTATTCATTAGCATTGCGTAGTACACCTACTTCCCACTTATTGACTATCTCATTATCCAACATTTCACGTTTATGACAATAGTAAAAAAATCTACTATCTTACTATTTTGTGCATTAACGGGGTACGTCTGGCAGTAACAAACCCTGAGGTGTGAGGCGAGAGTAACACTGGCTGTGATCATTAAGGTTATGCGTCAATTTGGCTGGGCCATGATTCTCAGTGGTTTGGCAGTTATGTAATAATATAATTTTGCAGTTATGTAGATGTAATTTGGCAGTTATGTAATTATGTAGTCATCCTCCATTTTTTTATAACGTAGATTTTCATATAACGACCTGGTCTTTGGAACCTAACCATGTTGATAAGTGAGGAGTGGGTGTAGTTCATTGTATGTATGTACTACAGTTTGTTTATTGCCATCCATTGATGGTCACTTAGGTTGTTTCCATCTTTTTGCTATTGTGAATAATGCCGCAATGAACATAGATGTGTATATGTCTATTTGTGTTACTGCTGTTATATGTCTAGAATATATATCTACTAGTGGGATTGCTGGATCATAAGGTATTTCTATTTTTAGCTTTTTGAGGAAGCTCCATGCCATTTTCCATAGTGGTTGTATCATTTTACAACCCCACCAGCAGTGTATAAGTGTTCGAATCTCCCTACAACCTTGCCAGCAATTGTTTTGTGTTTTTTGATCAGTGCCGTTTTTGTATGGATGAGATGGTATTTTATTGTAGTTTTGATTTACATCTCTCTAATGGCTAATGATAATGAGCATCTCTACACGTGTCTGTTAGCCACCTGAATGTCCCCTTTGGTGAAATGTCTGTTCGTGTCCTTTGCCTATTTTTTGATTGGATTGTGTCATGGTTTGAATTATGTCCCCCCAAAAATGTGTGTATCAGTTTGGCTAGGCCATGATTCCTGGTACTGTGTGATTTTCCTGTACCTTGTAAACCTGCCTCTATGATGTTAATGAGGGAGGATGGGTGGCAGTTGTGTTAGTAAGGCAGGACCTGATCTACAAGACTGGATTGTGTCCTGAGGCAATCTCTTGAGATATAAAAGACAGAAGTGAGCAGTGAGACAGGGGGACCTCATACCATCAAGAAAGCAGTGCCGGGAGTAGAGCGCGTCCTTTGGACTGGGGTCCCTGTGCCGAGAAGCTCCTAGTCCGGGGGAACATTGATGTGAAGGCCGACAGAGAGAAAAAAAGCCTTCCCCTGGAGCTGACGCCCTGAATTTGGACTTTTAGCCCACTTTGACTGTGAGGAAATAAACTTCTGTTCGTTAAAACCATCCATTTATTATGTTTCTGTTATAGCAGCACTAGATGGGTAAGACAGATTGTTTGTCTTTTTGTTGTTGAGTTGTTGATGTTTCTACATCTTTTAGCTGGACAATGATTAAGGAAAACCGAAGAAGAACTGACACCTTTGAACTGTGGTGTTGGAGAAGAATGCTGAATAGACCATGGACTGCCAAAAGAATGAACAAATCTGTCTTGGAAGAAGTACGACCAGAATGCTCCTTATCAGCAAGGATGGTGAGACTACATCTCACATGCTTTGGACATGTTATCAGGAGGGTTCAGTCCCTGGAAAAGGACATCATGCTTGGTAAAGTAGAGGGTGAATGAAAAAGAGGAAGACCCTCATCGAGATGGATTGACAGTGGCTGCAACAATGGGCTTAAGCATAACAACAATTGTGAGGATGGCACAGGACCAGTCAGTGTTTCGTTCTGTTGTACATAGGGTTGCTCTAAGTCGGAACCGACTCAATGGCACCTAACAAAAACAGCAACACATATTTTAGAGATTAGACCCTTGTCAGATGTGTCATTACCAAAAATTTTTCCCCAATGTGTAGGTTCTCTTTTTACTCTTTCGGTAAAGCCTTTTGATGAGCGTGTTTAATTTTTAGGAGATCCCAGTTATCTAGTTTATCTCCTGTTGTTCATGAATTTTTAGTTGTGTTTAATAGTGTATTTATGCCAAAAATTAGGACTTCTGGCTTTGTCCCTATGTTATCTTCCAGGAACTTTATAGTTTTAGGTCTAACATTTAGGTCTTTGATCCGTTTTGAGTTAGTTTTTGTGTATGGTGTGAAGTATGAATCCTGTTTCGTTTTTCTGCAAATGGAAATCCAGTTTTGCCAGCACCATTTCTTAGAGAGACTGTCTCTTCCCCATTGAGTGGACTTTGACCCTTTGCCGAAGGTCAGCTGTCCACAGATAGATGGATTTACTTCTGGGTTCTCAATTCTTTCCATTGGTCTACCAGTACCAGGCTGTTTTGATTACTGTGGCTGTATAGTAAGTTCTGAGATTGGGAAGTTTGAGGCCTCCTACTCTGTTCTTCTTCTTCAGTATTGCTTTAGCTATTCAGGACATCTTTCTTTTCCATATAAAGTTGGGGATTAGTTTTTCCATTTTGTCAAAGAATGTTGTTGGGATTTGGATTGGGATTGCATTATATTTATAGATCACTTTGGGTAGTATTGACATTTTCACAATGTTAAGTCTTCCAGTTCATGAGCATGAAATGTTTTTCCATTTATGTAGGTCTCTTTTGGTTTCTTGCAGTAGTGTTTTGTAGTTTTCCTTGTATAATTCTTACATTCCTGTTAGATTTATTACTAGGTATTTCATCCTCTTGTGGGCTATTGTAAATGGTATTGTTTTCTTGATTTCCTTTTTAGAGTTCTCCTTGTTAGTGTAGAGAGATACAATTGATTTTTGTATGTTGATCTTGTACCCTGCCACTTTGCCGAACCCTTATATTAGTTCCAGTAACTTTCCTGTGAAGTCTTTGGAATTTTCTATGTATAGGATCATATCGTCTGTGAATAGAGATAGTTTTACTTCCTCCTTATCAATTTGAATAACCTTTATTTCCCTTTCTTGCCCTATTGCTCTGGCTAGGACTTCCAGTACAATATTGAATAAGAGTGGTGATAATGGGCATCCTTGTTTGTTCCCATTCTCAAGGGAAATGTTTTCAATCTTTCTCCACTGAGAATAATGTTGGCTATTGGTTTTGCATATATGCCCTTAATTATGTTGAGGAATTTCCCTTCTATTCCTATTTTGCTGAGAATTTTTAACAGGAAAGGGTGTGGACTTTATCAAATGCCTTTTCTGCATCAATTGAGATGATTATGTGATTCTTTTCCTTTGTTTTCTTTATATGGTGAATTGTGTTGATTGATTTTCTAATGTTCAACCACCCTTATATCCCTGGTATGAATCCCACTTGATCATGATGTATTATTTTTTTGATATGCTATTGTATTCTGTTGGCTAGAATTTTGTTGAGAATTTTTGGATCTATAGTCCTAAGGGATATTGGTCTGTAATTTTCTTTTTTTGTGGTATCTTTGCCTGGCTTTGGTGTCAGGGTTATGCTGGATTCATAGAATTAATTAGGGAGTATTCCTTCCTTTTTTATGTACTGGAAGAGTTTGAGTAGATTGGTGTCAACTCTTCTCTCAGTGTTTGGTAGAATTCTCCAGTGAAGCCATTCGGGTATTTTTTTTTGTGAGGTGAGAGTGAGGGGGGTTGGGAGTTTTGTTTTTGTTTTTTATGATACCTTCAATTTCTTCTTTTGGTGTGGGTCTATTAGATTTTCTACCTCTATCTGTGTTAGTTTATGTAGGTAGTGTGTTCTAGAAATGTGTCCATTTCTTCTAGGTTTTCAAATTTATTGGAGTACAATCTTTCATAGTATTCTGTTATGATCCTCTTTATTTTGGTTGGTTCTGTTCTAGTATCACCCATTTCATTTCTTATTTTGGTCATTTGCATCTTCTCATTTTTTTCTTTTGTCGGTTTGGCCAGTGGTTTGCCAATTTTATTGATCCTCTCAACGAAGTGAGTCCTAGTTTTATTGATTCTTCTTGTTGTTTTTCTGTTTTTTTATTTCATTTATTTCTCCTCTGATATTCATTATCTCCTTTCTTCTGTTAGCTCTTTAGGATAATCTGAAAACTTCTGAGCCTGCTTGTCTTTGCCCCCTTTAGTCTCTATATGGCTCCTCTCCTCTTGTTTCAAGTCCTGGAATTTCTGAGACCATGACAAAATTAGCATGGGGAAGAGGGATGATTGTCATTTGCTGCGTTGCTCAGGATTCACAGGTATTGACCCTGGCAAAATTTAGTTGGTGAGTTAGAGATGCTTTATACTAACTGGTTAAATAAATCTGTATTTGCCAGAATGAAGGATCTCTGTCTTACATTTTGGCAGTGGTTATCTGGCCTGGATTTTAGGGATAGTCCTGATTTCTAATGTTATGTCTTGTTGTCACTCCACGTGCATAGAGTTAGTTAAGAGTATATATGGTCTGGTCTGAGATTTATAGGACATTAGGACCTATCATTTTCATTTGCTTTTGTTGTCTAGCATCCATCCCTCATTCTACTGTCAACAGCACCTTGATTTTATTTTAGACGTACCCTGCATCTGCAGCTCTCAATCCATGTGCTGATGTTACCTTGACCTAGCTCTAGCCAAAAAGAGCATTTCATCCTCTTGGCCACAGTGATTGATTCAGGGTTAATACATAACGCAGGCCATGCAATCAGGCTCAACTGTAGATCATTCTGGAACTTATGCTTGATATACATAGTCTTTCTTCTCACTAGACTTGAAACAATGAAGATATGAGTCTGGCACTTCTGGAAGCTAATGTGCTTCCACGAGGAGAGGACTAGCCTGAGAAAGAAGCCAATTTGGAAAGCAGAGCCAAGAGATGGAGTTTCAGCCATGCCTGTAGTTGACCTTCCCCTGAGGTTCTTCAGTTTCAGGAGCCAGTACATCTGATTTTTTTTTTTCTTAAGCCAGTTCAAATAAAGTTAATCTTTCCTTATAACTGAAAGAGTTCTGACTGACACAAGATGATTGCTAGGTTGGCTTTGCATTCCCTGTGGGAAGTTCTTGCTCTTTTAGAGAAGGGAGAGGGAATCTAAGAAACCTCTAGTCCCTGGAAACTAGCCTTGTGGGCACCTGGCATGGTCAGTGGAGAAAGACCACAGCCAGACCTCAGAACTAAAGTCTGAACTGAAGTATTGTGAGAATGTGTTGACTCAAATTAAGGTTTATTATTTTTAAGCAAAACCAAAAACCACATCTGTTGCTGTCGAGTTGATTTCGACTCATAGTCAGACCCTATAGGAAAGAGTTGAACTGCCCCATAGGAATTCCAAGGCTATAAATCTTTACAGAAACAGAATGCCACATCTTTCTCTCACGGAGCAGCTGATATGTTAGAACCCCTGACTTTTGGTTAGTAGTCGAGGGCTTTAACCACTGCACCATCAGGGCTCCTTTATGCAAGTGACCATTTATTTAAAGCATTTTGAAAGGCTGCACAATCTCATCAGGTTAATAAGTTTTTTGTAAACTCTCTTTGTGGACTATCTTATCTCTTCTTCATAGCAACTCTAGAAGGTAGGAACTATTACCTTCATTTTACAGATGAGGAAACTCAGGCTCAAAAAGAGGGAACTTGTCAAAGGATACACAGTAAGTTGTGGAGCTCGGGTTAAAGCCCAGGCTGTCTGACTCCAGAGCCTGTGCTACTACTGTACACCCTTTGCCCATGCACTCTTGGATCTGGCAGGAGGGGAGTCCTTAGTCTTTGCCCTCCAGCTCCTGTGCCCACATTGTTCACTGCAGGTCCAGCTCATCAGGAGACCTGGTTCCCAGGATTCAGTACCCTCAGGACTGATAGTGGGATTTTCCTGAGGGCAGAACTGAATCACTTTGAGGAAAATGTATGTCTTCCTCGGCCAGAATTGTTATATTCTCATTATATCTGCTGCTTGCTGTATAGATGTGGAGAAAGCATCTCACTGTGGAAGGGCAATCACTCCACCCTAATGAATCACTTAATAATTGATTTGATTACATGTGGTTAATATGGGAACCAGATGTGAGTGATAGATATCTACTCTTTGTTTATCACAATGCTCAAAGGTGAAAATGGAGATGTTACTTGAAATAGATGACTGACTTTATGTGAATTTTGTATTGATAATGTACCTTGTTCTAAGGTACATTAGATGAATTAAAAATAGTGGTAATGACCACCTTCCACCACCCTTACTGTTTTTGAGGTTTCCACTGTCACCGTGACAGCTATTATCTGGGATCTGTGTGCTACTGTCAGATGTTGTCATTGACTTGGTTTGTCTTCCTGTGATTTTAATTTTGTGACTTAGTGACATCAGAAATTAAAGAAAGATATGGGTAGAGACTGAAACAGTACTGAGCAACCAGATACCCATGATCATCATCACACAACAATGACCAGTATGTAGTTGCTGACAGTCAGGACCACCACACTGCATAACACCAGGGGCTCCATTTACATTATATTCAAAAATCCAAGGTTCACTAGCAGCCTAATGGATCTGTGCTAAGTGACTATGGGGAGGGAAGGTTTGAAAAGTGATTGAGATGGACATGCGCTATTTTTGGCTGCCCAACATTGATTTACTCTGCTTATCATAGCCTCCAACATTCACTGGAAATTTACACTTCCCTATTCTCAATGCATGTGGTTCCAGGGGAGCCAACTCCACCCCTAGCTCCAAGGGCAGCTTGTGAGCAGGCTGACCTATCAAAGCTTCATATTCTCCTGACTGCAGTGATTGGTTCAGAGATGCATAATGACAAGCACCAGTACACCACACTTTTTTGCTGAGATTTTTGAGATAGGCCTTGGCCTAGTTACTTCTCAATCTGGACATAAGGCTGGCCTGCTTCTCAGAAGTTCCTTGAGCTTTTGGGGCCCAAGTATAAAATCATATTGACTTCAGCAGGTCTAAAGTTGGGAAGGAACCCAGATATAATGGCAGGAATACAAGCTTATGATGACTTGGAGGCATATATTTTTCCATAATAAATGAGCATTGTGTACGAGAGAGAAGTATGGATAGTGCGAGGGTGTTAGGGAGAGGAGTTTGGGAACTGCATCACGAGATCCTCTAGATCTGAAATCGGCTAGAAGATTCCAAGATTCAAGATGTCATAGGTCTATCAAATTGCAATAAGCTCCCCCAAGTTTTGAAGATCAGTATAGTCAGAGCCTTGGCTGTATTCTCAGTCCTTAGCCAGGTGAATGTTCCCATTTGTCTTTTTCTAGCTCTTCTTGTCTTTAAGTCATCTTCCAAAAAAACCTATTGCTGTCGAGTTGATTCCAACTCATAGTGACCCTATAAGTCATTCAGTTATTATTTTACCTTCTCCCATCTTTTCTCCACCACCATAGCCAGACTACCATTTTGCCACTGGCAGTGTTTAAAAGAAGTTTTTATTTCCAGTCAGCACAACACTTTGAACTCCTCAGAAGAGTTATAGAAATCTAGTAAAATGATGAAGTCTTGTGACAGATGTTTGGTAATTTGTTTTCAATTTTTTTTCATTGTAGTTCGAAAACCTGTTCTGTTGAAACCATCTGTATTAGTAAGTATCAACCAGGACTCAAAGAATCATATTTCTATTGTCACAGTCATAACTTCCCTCTCATTGTATTGACTCCGCCTTGTACTTTTTTGCTTGACATTCTGCCTGCAGGGTCTGACTAATCTGCTGAGGGAAAACTATCTTACTCAGTTCTATTCCTCATTCCTTTTTCCAGGCTGTGCTACACTGAAGAAAAAAAAAAAAAGGACTTGCATGGTAATTAGATGAAATGTGCCACCATTTATGGAGCTCATAGTCTGAGAACTTCTCCAGACACAAAGGACTCAGAAGTGATTGTAGATTCTAATTGGGGATTTCTATTTATGTCATTCGGAGAAAGGTAGCATTTTCTCAGTCTCCAAATCTGGCCTTTTCTTGCTTACTGAGTAGGGCTTTGGAAGTTACTTATTGGTGTCTACATCACCTCGCTGTTTTAGTGGTATGATAAATTAATTCAAGAAGCATTTGAATCACTGAACATAGCAAGTATTCCTATAAAACCAGACATTTGGGCTCTGGTGGTAAATCAGAGAGCCAGAACATGCACTGAAGTGGGCCTTCAGCACTGAGACGGGAACCCACTGGGTGCAGATCCATATTAAATAGGAAAGTAAGTATTCGTTGGGGAAGTCAGCCTAGGGCAGCAGCAGGAGAAATAAGCTGCTCCCAGCTGTGTTTGCCTCAACTTACAGCGAGATCTGCAGATACTGAATCTGCTTTTGGCCTGAAGAAAGTCTTGGAATTACTGGAAGGAGAACAGAGGTGGGGAGATCTTGGCAAGTTTTCTATCAACTCAAGTTTGGTTTGTTTTTTTGAGCCTTAAAAACACCCAACGAGATATTTCTGTGGCTCTGTACTCCCCTCCTGTGGTGATTTGGTGACACTGTTTTCTAAATAGAGACCTTCATTTCTGTCTAAAGCAGAAATCTTCTAGTTGTTTAACATGAGCATATATTTAGATTGGGTCTAACAATATAATAAGGCAAAAAGCAGAGGGTCTACACTGCATTTGGACACATTTCTCAGAGAATCCTTTTGGGAAAGACTGTAAATAAGCCTGTAGATCCACTGTTCCCACTAACAGACTGTTTCACAAACACTTTTTCCACCAAATATTGGGCTACTAATGGGGATATTGGGATATGGGGAGGAAAGAAATCACCAGATTTTCACCCTTCCATTCCAGCTGAGGGAAAATAATGTAAATTTTCCTTGCAGAAATTAAAAATTAGGATCTGAATTCGAGTATACGTTGTAGTGATATAAGATATACATAATATTAATGGAATTATCTCATTTATTGGATATTTTATCCTCTACTATGTAAGGTTGCTATGAGTCAGAATTGACTCATACGGCAATAGGTTTTGCTGTTATATACTCTGCAGACAGAGAGGAATGGAACAAAGCACAATTTAACTAGGAGGTTCTATTTTGGAATACTTAAATGGGATAAGCAGCTGTCCAAGAAAGTGTGCCTGAAGTAGCTTCTGATTTTCAAGGAAAAAGAGCTGGCAGCAACTTTTAAAGTGTTATGAACTGCTTTAGAATCGTTTTCAATAGGGCCAAGTGCATTTGTTGTATTGCTCAATCATTTTCAAAGAACTCTGGTATATTATGCTACATCAAAAGAAGAGTAGACTCTTCAGACACAGACTCTGTAAAGGGCCCTTTTTTTGCTGGCCTGGATGCTTGAGCATGCTAGGAGTGGTTACAAACATTTATCTTCACTAGTATGATAAGTAACCTCTAAGATGACCCCCAGTGATCCTCATCTCTTGGTGTTCATGTCCAAGTGTAATCCCCTCTCCTTTAGTGTAGGCTGGACTTATTGACCTGTCTATAATAATAATTTTAAAAAAAGATGACAATAATAAGTGTTGATGAGGATGTGGAGAAATTGGAGCCTTCAAATTTCTGGTGGGAATGTAAAATTATAAGGCCATTTTGGAAAACAGTCTGGCAGTTCCTCAAAAAGTTAAGCACAGAATTCATAACTTAAATTTTAGGCTTCAGAGAATTCCTACAAACACTTTTCCATGGAAAATGAGCTACTAACAGAAAAAATAACTAACCATCCAAGGGGAAATGATACAATGATCAATAACTTAACAAAAACAAACTACAAATACAGATCATGAAAGACTTCATATATTGAAAAATCAGACACAGATTATAAAATAATTATGATTATTATATTTATGAAACAAAAGACAGACATGAATCATAAAGCCAACCTCAATATATTTAAAAAGATTGAACTCAGAGCATGTTCTCTGATAACAATGGTTTAAGCTCAAAATAAATAACAAAAAGATAATTAGAAAATTCCCCTATGCCCGGACATCTAGCTCAACTGGCATAACATAGTTTATAAGGAAAATGTTCTATATCCTACTTTGGTGAGTAGCATTTGGGGGTCTTAAAAGCTTGTGAGCAGCCATCTAAGATACGTCTACTGGTCTTACCCCATCTGGAGCAAGGGAGAATGAAGAAAACCAAAGACACAAGGGAAAGAGTAGTCCAAAGGACTAATGGAACACAACTACCACAGCATCCATCAGACTCCACCAGACTAACTAGATGGTGTCCAGCTACCACCACTGACTGCTCTGACAGGGATCACAATAGAGGGTCCTGGACAGAGCTGGAGAAAAATGTAGAACAAAATTCTAACTCACAAAAAAAGACCAGACTTACTGACCTGACAGAGACTGGAGAAATCCTGAGAGTATGGCCCCTGGACACCGTTTTGGCTCAATAATGAAGTCACTCCTGAGGTTCACCCTTCAGCCAAAGATCAGACAGGCCCATAAAACAAACAATAATACACATAGCTCGACTATGTATACGAGACTAGATGGGCACATCAGCCCAGGGGCAAGGACAAGAAGGCAGGAGGGGACAGGAAAGCTAGACAAATGGACATGGGAACCCAAAGTCGAGAAGGGAGAGTGTTGACACACTGCAGGGTTGGCAACCAATGTCACAAAACAATATGTGTATCAATTGTTTAATGAGAAACGAATTTGCTCTGTAAACCTTCACCTAAAGCACAATAAAAAAAAAAAGAAAGAAAATTCCCCTATGTTCAATATTAAGAAACATACCTGTAAATAACTCGTGCATCAAGAAAGAATGATAATAGAAATTAGAAAACATTCTGAATGAGAAAAATCTCAGGTATTCTAGGAGAGTATGATAGAAGTAAAAGAGAAGCAATGTTATTGATTGTAATGAAGAATCATGGAATCCAAGGAAAACAGAAAGGGACTGTGGGTATTGGGAGAGCCATACTAGTCAATGCACAAGAGATCACGATGATGAGGAAGAATTCTGCAATGGAAGTACTTGAGCTGGAAAGGTAGGATGTTTGGAGATGAGATTTTGGAAGTAGTAAGGTTTTCGGTAATGAACATATCCAGAGTGTGACCATGGGAGAAAATGCCAATAGTTTATTTGATAAAAAATGTCATTGGAAATGAGAGCATTAAGTAACTAGGAGGCAGGACATTGGATGTGGGGTCATGCACATGGATTCTAAAGTATCCAAGAAGAATGAAAAAAGTTAAGATGGAGAGTGAGACAACAGGAAATAAACCATGTGATGAGTAAGGGGTCATGAACAGGAAGTTGGAAGAGAAAAGCAATGAGATGGGAAAAACAGTTGATTCTGACTCATATCGACCCTATGGGAGATATATATCCTATGGCTGCCCCATAGGGTTTCCAAGGAATGGCTGGTGGATTTGAACTGCTGACCTTTTTGGTTGGCAGCCAAACGCTTTACCACTGTGCCACCAGGGCCCCACTGAGTTGGGAAAGTGGGTGGTAAATTCCAATGGCTCAACTCTCAAAGGAGTAGGGGAATGAGGTAAGCTAGCTTTACACCGAAAGCACATTTCATCAGCTACATTCTGTAAAGAGGGACAAGATCTGGCAGTAATAGTTTAGCTTTACACTGAAAATGGTGTTCATAAATTATGCAATGCACAGAATTGTCAATTGCTTCCCACTGGGATAAACCAACCAAGTTCATACTCCTAAAGTGGATTTTCCCAGTCTCACAAGGCAGCTTTACTCAGCAAGTATCTTAGGCTGGGTTCTCTAGAGAAGCAAACCCGGTGCAGCAAGCAAGCAAGCAAGCAAGCAAATAAACAAACAAACAAACAAATACCAATAGAGAGGTGTTTATATAAAGGAAATGGCTCATGCAGTTGTAGAGGCTGGAAAGTCCTATGTTCCTGCGTCAGGCTGGAGGCTTCTCCTAACTCACGTAGCCTCAGGTGCTGGCAAGTCCAAGGTCTGAAGGTCAGACAACAGGTAAGCTGTTAGCAAGTCCCCAAAACTGGAGATCAGATGAACAGGAGCCAGCTACAGGATCCAGAGCAAGCAAAAGCCAGTGAGCCTTGCCACAAAGTCCACCTATATTGGATGGAGGACACACCCCCAAGGAAACTCCCTTTCAACTGACTGGCTGCTCACAACAGATCTCATCACAGAGGTGATCATATTATATCAGATCTCACTATGGAGGTGATTATATCATTAAAAAGTTGCCACTGAGGATCATGGGCCAGCCAAGTTGACACACAACTTTAACCATCATAGCATGCTTCTCCTGGTATTCCCAACTTCTTTGCTCCCTACACTGATTTGCACAGTATGTAATACACATGACTGCCTGTGGTTTCTCTAGGGGAAATACACATCCTGTAACTCAGGTTTGAGTCTAAAGCAATCCTCATGAGCGGCACAATAGTCTTTTCTTTAACATAATACATCCACTTGTAACTCAGTGGGTTTCAGGCTACACAATCTGTGGGGTTTTATGGAACTTAAATTGCTTTTAAGGTATTCGTTTGTATAATTACACAAGTACATTCTCATGTAAAATACAGATAAAGTGGAAATCCCCTTGATTGCTGTCATGTTCCCTAACCCATCCCCAGAACTAATCACTGTTTTTGGTTGGTGTGTTTTCCCGTATGCATTTATATTCTTAAAAATGTACATAGGGACATAGGGAAGTATGTAGTTCAACATATCAGATCATTTTACTCCCCTCCTTTTTAAGGGCTTCTCATTATAATTACTATAAAATCAGATGCCTAACTTGGCCTATAAGACTCCACACAGTCTGGTCCTTGCTTACTTCTTTGCCAGGAGGTGCCACAGTGTTCTCAGCACAGAGCCATGGTACATGCTGTTCTTTCTGCTTAGAAATCTCTGTTCCACTCTTTGCCTGACTGGCTTCTTCACAACATTCAGTTCTTAGTTCAAAATTCCAAGGCACCCCTAGGTAGGTTTGAACCGCAAACCTTTTGGACAGAAGTCACGTGCTTAACCATTTGTGACACCCAGGGATGACTCCTCTCCTAGATACCCTCTCTAAATTAGTACCTCCTTCCCAATCTCTATCCTCCCAATCTCACTGGAATCCCATTAACTTGTTGTAGGCAACAGATCTACATCACCTAGGTTCGAATCCTCTCACCATTATATGCTACCTAAGATACTTAATCTTTTTGTGCTTTAGGTTTCTCATCTGAAAATGGGGATATTTGTAACCTCTACTTATAGAGTGTTATGAAATAAAATCTGTTCATATTTGTAAAGCACTAAGACAGTGCATAGTAGACCATATGATTGTCCGATTGAAAATGGCCAATACTAGTACATTTCAGCTCGCTAATGCCTAGTGTATTGGTCTTTACACATTTCATTTTTCATAACTTCAAATTTCCTAGATTCATACTGTGTACATTCCACATTCCAATTATTAATGGATGTTTTCAGCTGTTTCATCTCATTTTTAATTGTTCCACATCAGCAAATGAAGGTCCCAAAAGCTTTACTCCATCCACGTCATTAAGGTTGACAGAGTGAAGAGGACTTGAAGTACTTACCAATGAAGATCAAAAACCACAGCCTTCTTTATGGATTACACTTCAACATAAAGGAAACAAAAATCCTCACAAATGGTCCAATAAGCAACACCATGGTAAACAGAGAAAATGTTGAAGTTGTCAAGGATTTCATTTTACTTGGATCCACAATCAACACCCATGGATGCAGCAGTCAAGAAAGCAAAAGACACATTGTATTGGGCAAATCTGCTGCAAAAGACCTATTTAAAGTGTTAAAAAGCAAAGATGTTAACCTTGAAGACTAAGGTGCGCCTGACCCAAGTCATGGTGTTTTCAGTCGCCTTACAGGCGTATGAAAGCTGGACAATGAATAAGGAAGAACAAAGAAGAATTGATGCCTTTGAATTATGGTGTTGGTGAAGAATATTGTATATGACATGGACTGCCAAAAGAACAAACAAATCTGCCTTAGAAGATTACAGCCAGAATGCTCGTTAGAAGCGAGGATGGTGAGACTTCGTCTCACATAGTTTGGACATGTTATCAAGAGGGATCAGTCCTTGGAGAAGGATATCATGCTTGGTAAAGTGGAAGGTCAGCTAAAAAGAGGAAGACCCTCAACAAGATGGACTGACACAGTGGCTGCAACAATGGGCTCAAACATAACGACAATCATGAGAATGGCACAGGACTGGGCAGTGTTTCATTCTGTTGTACACAGGGTTGCTATGAGTTGAAACTGACTCGAGGGCACCTAACAACAACAATAGCAAGGCAGTGCATAGAACATAATAAGCTCTGTAAGTTAAATCAATAAATACTTTTCCTTAGCACTTAAAATTATTAGGAACTATTTATTTAGTTGTATGTTCATCATCTCTCTTCTCCCTCAAGAATGTAAAATCCATAAGTGCAAAGACCTTGTCTGTTTTGTTCTCAGCACTAGGAATAGTGCCTGGCTTATAGCAAAACAAAAAAACAAACACCCATTGTCGTCAAGTGGATTCTGACTGATAGTGACCCTATAGAACAGAGTAGAACTGCCGCATAGTTTCCAAGGAGTGACTGGTAGATTCAAACTGCTGACGTTTTGGTTAGGAGGCGGAGCTCTTAACCACTGCACCACCAGGGCTCTGCAGCCGTTTGTAAATGAAGGCTGAACGTATGAATCCTAGAACCTCATATCCTACATAGGGATCTGTGTAGACAAGGATAAGCTTAAAATGGAAAATATGGTCCTGTTTTTACTAAAAGCTTTTAACTTTTATACACTGGCCACCACTAGGTGCTATCAGTGCATCTTGTGCTGTTTTTTTATACTGGAATAGACGTAGCTCCTCTAATACCACTACAGTAGATTAATCCAGCTGCAATTCTCTCATATGTCCTGCTTTTCCAAAGAGCACAGGATACATAAGACCATTGTAGCCACAGCACACACCCACAATATTTAGTAAAACACTAGCAGCAGTTATCACAAGCAACCCAGATCCCAGCACAATCCAGACCTATATTGCAGTTGCCAGCCAAGTGATTTAGAGTTAGCATGGGGATGGAGAGAAGAGAGAAGGTTCTTGTTAGAGCTTATCAGGTTGCCAATCATGCCATGGCAGTGGACCAGGAATCATGAAACTAAACTCAATTGAGAGAAATCCTTTGTCAAGAGGTGACCTGTGCTTTCATGTGCTCCTCCAGATACCTTGCAGAAATCCAAGGCTTTCTCAAGCTGTGTTGTGGTACTGTCACCACCAACCCTTGCTATTCCAAAAGTTGCATTTTTTTCTTCCACCAAATGTTTTCTTCCTGCAGCACAACAACCCTGGATCATCCATCTAAGGCTAAGAAACAGTATAAAGGAGGAAAAAAATTGGCAACAAATCTGTTTCTACCTACTAAGCTAAGCTTGAGAAAAAGCCAAGTAGGTCTAAAGTGCTGCTTTCCTGGCTCTAGCAATGTGTCTGAAATTCATGCAAAGTACATCTGCCTCTGAAGTATAAGGTCCCCTAGATAGCTTCTTGTGGCCCCAAGAAAGAAATTTCTATCTCCATTCAAGACTTGATCCTAACTTACCCAATTTGCATTCCGGGAAAGTTCACTTTCCTAAGATTCTCCTCTTGATCCCCAAATAAGTCCATTTTCTTAATATACTCAGCTACTGTGGTCTACAAGTGCTATCTGAGCCCATACAGCTGCAATCTAAAACTTGCTACAGCTCAGTGACACCTCCAGCAAGCCATGGTAAATACAGAATTTTTCATCTCTCTTGTCATATCTTGGTTCCAGATGGTAGTTCTCATATGATGACACACGTTCAGCACCAATATGTTTAGGGTTCGATTGCAGACCTCACCCCACTTCATCCTCAAGCTCTGCAATCGCACAGTTAGGAAAGGCACACCCACAGGAGCCCGAGAAGAAATAAGACAGATTAAAAAAAGAGGATGATTGTTTCAGTGCCCAATGCCAGCCAGAACTAGGCCGGCCACTCCATGGCTCAAGTAATGGTCTGGACCAAGCTGCCACATTGGAAAAGAGAAAGTAGACCAGTTAGGAAAAAGTCTTGACTAGCTTGCTGATTCATTGATAGAAGAAAGGAAGCAGACAAAATCCCACTGTATAGGTACAGGAAGAGAAAGAGAAATGGTGGGGTCTAGTTACTGCCTTTAGAGCATAGTATCCTCACCTGTTAGCAAATGTGGTTCAATGAATGTCTCTGGCTCACTTTAATCAGATTGGAGGTTCCTCTTTCTTTGAGGGAGAGATAATAAGTAGAGGCATGCAAAAGAGGAATTAGATATCTACTCTTGTTCACCGTGAGCTAAGCCTGAAACATGGCTTAAGGTGCAGAAAATTCCCCTTCTTCTCATGTAGTGGTTGATTGTAGGTAAGACTGTGAAGATGGCACTCTTCCCAATAATATTCTCTGCACTATGTGACACTGTTGACCTCCCTACTTTCCTAAGACTATCCTCTCCCTTGACTGGACACTGTTCTTTCGTTCATTGTCTCAGCTCTCACTCACTTCTCCTCAGTCTTCACTGGTGTCTTTCTTCAACCTGGATCTTAAACGTGGAAATTCTCTCTCGCTTTTTTCCCCCCATTTTTATTTTTTGGTCTCTTTCACTCTCTGCATATTTTGGCTGAATAATCTCATTCACTTGCAAAATTTTTTTAACTCTATTTTCATGTTGGTCTCTTCTACATCTATATCTTAAGCTCTTCTCTCTTCATATCTAAACCTAATTTTCCAACTGTTTTCTAGGTTTTCCACAAAAAAATGCCTTGCTTGCATCTTCAAATCCATGTGTTCAAACAAAAGTCATCAGCTCCACCCCTGTTCCTTACATTTTTCTATTCTCTGCCCTCAAAACACTCAGTCTTCCTCTGGGGTTCACTATGCCAATTAACGGCATGCCTACCTACTCCTTTCAAGCTCAGCTTAAATGTCTCCTCCTTGCTGAAGTCTTCCTTGACATTTTTGTTAGAATTATGAGCTCTTTTACTTGTACAAGGAAATCTCTTGGTGGTGCAAACAGTTAAGTGCTTGGCTACTAGCTGAGGGTTGGCAGTTCGAATCCACCCAGAGGCACATCAGAAGAAAAGCCTAGAGATCTCCTGAGAATCAGCCATTGAAAACCCTATGGTGTGCAGTTCTACTCTGAAGCACATGAGGTTGCTGTGAGTTGAAATGGCTCTAGGTCAACTAGTTTGGTTTTGTTTCTGGTATTACTTGCACAAATGTGTTGATTATTTCTCTTTTTAACATACTGTCTTAGTTATTTAGTGCTGCTGTAACAGAAATACCACAAGTGGATGACTTTAACAAACAGAAATTTATTCTCTCACAGCCTAGAAGGCTAGAAGTCCAAACTGAGGGTGCCAGCTCCTAGGGAAGTCTTTCTCTCTCTGTTGGTTCTGGGGGAACATCGTTGTCATCAATCTTCCCCTGGTCTAGGAGCTTCTCAGCACAGGGACGCTGGAGCTAAAGGATGCGCTCCACTCTCGGTGCTTCTTTCTTGGTGGCATGAGGTCCCCCTCCTCTCTGCTTGATTCTCTCTTTTATAACTCAAAAGAGACTGACTCAAGATACAACCTAATCCTGTAGATTGAGTCTAGCCTCTTTAACATAACTGCCTCTAATCCTGCCTCGTGAACATCATAGAGGTTAGGATTTATAACACATGGGATAATCACATCAGATCACAAAATGATGGACAACCACACAATACGGGGACTCATGGCCTAGTCAAGTTGATACGCATTTTTGGAGGGAACACAATTCAATCCATAACACATGGATTTGTCAATAACTGAAAGGTTTGAGATTGTACCTTACTTGCAAGCTAACCAGTTAGCCTACCATAGTTTCACAGATGTTCGAAGAGGACATGAGTCTCCTGGATTAGAGACAAAGGGCTTTATTATGAACAGCCCAGCAAGGATCATGAGCTTCATGTTTACATTGGTTTCCTTGTCTTCCCCAGGCCCCAGGGCTGCATTGTGGGGGGGCCTTGTCGTGGGTTTGTGTTACAGGTTCCAAGCTTAGGGAATGTGAATGTTTTATAATGGGCTGCACGCAGATGTGCTGGACACTTGCCCCAGAAGAAAACATTATAATTGTTATATTGGACAGAAAACAAACCTGTCCTTTGTTCCATAGGGAAACATTATCTCTATTCATTTCCAAGGCTGTCCATTATGCAAACAGCCTTGAAAAGACACTCTGGGACAAAAGGGCAGTTAGTGCCTCTCTGCCTAAGATGTACAGAAATATGAGAGACCAATGGAGAATTGTCTCTTAATGGAATTCATCATACCTTGTATTATATTAACTATGTGCATATCTTTTCTATATGTCTGAAATATAATCTCTTTGATATCAGAAAGATATCTATCATTCATTTAAGACCATTTTGATAAAGATTCTTGGCCAAGGTTCCCCACACTCAGATGAAATCTGTTAATAGAATAAGGTATCCTTGGCTGTTGCTAGGCCATTAAGACCCTATAAAAAATGGGGGGAGTATTAGGCACAGCATCTATTTAAGATTATTACCATAGCTATGGCTTTAACCATGACCAGTGTAACAGGGATAATACTTTGGTAATAACTGTATCACTCAGGGTTCTTATTTACAAGCAAGAGAAACTGGCTCTGGCTGATTTAAGTAGAAAAGGATTATTAACAGGACATGGGTAGCTGATAGAATCCCCAGGAGGGCCCGAGAGCCAAGCTCAGAGGCTCTGCAGCCAGCAGCTCTGCCCAAATCATGCCACAGAGTTGGTCTGATGAAGATACCAATATCCTTGCAGCTGGACACTAGATGCTGCCACTCACCCCTCTGACACTACCACCACTGAGTCCTGTCTACGTCCACTAGAACTGATGCCACTGCTTCTTCCACCATCCATCACTGGCACAGATTCTGTGTAGTTTCTCCTTATCCTTGTCACTCATTAATTCCCAGTTGAAAACCTTGGAAGGAAACATCTGATTGGCAGAAAGAACCTAGGTCATGTGCTGTGCCTAGCTGCAAGGGAGGCCGGGAAGGTGAAATGTCTGGTATTTTCTGCCTCCATGGCAGGAAACAGGTGGGGTATACTCCAACAATAGGAAGGGAGATCAGAGACTGAGCAGCAAAATAATAATAGAATACTGCTTCACTATGATATCTCTCCATGTATTTTCCTTCATGTTCTCTCCCATCTCTCCATACACCATTATGGCTAGGCCATCAAGCAGAATGGCTCCTTAGAAGACAGACATCCATAAGATCAGACTTAGGAGGGGTTCGGACCTGCAGAATTATAAGTCTTACTGGGAAGACTAGAGAAAGATTAGGAGGGCTGATAATAGGGGTGTGTGGTCTGCCTAGTTTCTTTAGGGACCCAGCACCCATTTCCCCCTTTTTGGGCCTTGACCTGAAGAGATGGGGCAGTGAACAAGATAGAAATGCCAGACAGATTTTGACTCTGAGAAAATACTGACTTGCAGGTGATGTTGAACCATTACAGGGTGACTACAGCAAGATGGCAATGACTTTGTTGTACTCCTATCTCCCTGGGTTCCTATCTGACATGGAAGGGATATATTTTTTGTTTAATTTTAAAAAATAAATTTATCTGAAATATTTTTAGACTCACATAGAAGTTGCTAAAATAGAACAGAGGGTAGGAGATGGTGGCAGATTCTATGGATGCCTAAGCCCACTTATTTGATTAAAATATGATTCAGAGGCTAGAGAGATATGCGTTGGGGCCACATACTGGTGGGCTGAGAAACACTGCGATTCCTCAATTATGCTGAGAGAATAAACCACAAGTTTCATCTGCCACATATTTTACTAGTGGCCAGAGGGAAGAAGCAGAGGTTAGTATGGCCTTAAGGACCTCCACATGATCTCCTAGCCCTGCGAAATCCCTGTATGTTAAGGTGACTTTTAGGCTAGGAGGAGAAGGGAGAAATCCTGAAGGACAGCATTTACCTCAAAGACTGAGGTACCTTAAAGTGGCAAGTTCATGTCTCCCTTTCTGCCTCCGCTTTCACAAGAGTGGAGACTTGAGAACAAGGTAAGATCATTAGATGTTATATGTACACACATATAACAACACTCTTTCGTAGTGTGTTAAACTATACACCCTACTCTACTTCCATGAAGATAATTCATAAATCTGTATCGCCTCTAATTCAAGAAATATTTGAGCACTTACGGTACTAGGCACTTGCGGTTTGCTCTGGTCTAGCACTAGCCAGCGCCCACTTGTGGTTACTTTGGCCCCAAGGTCGCGATATTGGGAAGAGGAGTATTAACTCCCTAGAAAAGGCTGAGAGGCTGAAGCCACCTCCTCCTAAGTTTCAACAGTTATTTTGCACTTATATTTCTCAAAGACGAAATAGCCCAGTCCTTTCCCCTCTTCATCCCTCTTTCGCTTTCTCCCTCCCCCCACCTTCTTCCTAACATAAGAACAGGGGTTCGCTGGCTTAAACAAGACAGATTACAACACAAGATGAAAACAAACTCCTCCGTGGTGATCTGGTCACTTGCGCCACAGTAGAGTTTGGCTACCGGGCCGTTGCGCAACTCCCTAGGCTTTTTCATGCGATATAATTCGAGGAAGTTTGGCTCTGCCCAGCTTCCCCAACCGGGAGCAGAGGCGTGAAGACCGAAGTTTAACCAGTTGTCACGCAGGTTTATCCCGGAGGCTAGGATTCCCAAATGTCCATGCCTCAGTTTTACATCTCGAAGATTCCTATCTGCATTCGAAATGCCTGCGGATCCCGCCACCGGGACTTCCTCATGGCCAATAAGCAGAGAAGTTTGCCATTGCTGAGAACCAGGGAAATCTCCGGTAGGCAGGCGCATGGGGTGGAGTGGGGTGGGGGCTGGGCACCCCCTCTCGGGGCTCCCTTTGAGAAGCTGGGCTTCATCTCCTGGCGTCGAGCCCCATTGGTTGGAGTGGTTGGAGACAAGCCGAGGCAGAGAGAGGTTCTTCTGGCCAGGGTTTTCTTATTTGGGGGTCAAGCCCCCTGGGTCTTGTCTCCCCAGGTTTCAGTGGGCACCAGAATTCAGGGGTCAAACATCATAAGACAGATGTGGACAAATGGCCGAAAGTGCAAGGTGCTGGTTTAGGAGCGAGCTGTCAGTGAAAAGACATGCTCTTTGGAGATTAGAGTTGAGTTACCAGGAGACTTCTCCCCCACCACCCCCAGACCAAACCAGGACTTTGAACCAGTTAGAACCAGTTCAGTCATAGCCAATGAAGTGAAACCAGAACATATCCAATTTTTTTCCTTTTTTTTTTAAATTATCTTTGTATTGTAAATGAAGGTTTACAGAACAAACTAGCTTCTCATTAAACAATTAGTACGCATATTGTGTTGTGACATTGGTTACCAACCCCACGACATGTCAACACTCTCCTCTTCTCAACCTTGGGTTCCCTATTACCAGCTTTCCTGAACCCTCCTGCCTTCTAGCCCTTGCCCTTGGCCTGGTGTGCCCCTTTAGTCTCATTTTCTTTTATAGGCCTGTCTAATCTTTGGCTGAAGGGTAAACCTAAGGAGTGACTTCATTACTGAGCTAAAAGGGTGACTGAGGACCATACTCTCGTGGTTTCTCCAGTCTCTTGTCAGGCCAGTAAGTCTGGTCTTTTTTTGCAAGTTAGAATTTTGTTCTACATTTTTCTCCAGCTCTGTCTGGGGCCCTCTATTGTGATCCCTGTCAGAGCAGATAGTGGTGGTAGCCGGGTGTCATCTAGTTGTGCTGGACTCAGTCTGGTGGAGGCTGTGGTAGTTGTGTTCCATTAGTCCTTTGGACTAATCTTTCCCTTAGGTCTTTGGTTTTCTTCATTCTCCCTTGCTCCAGACATGGCGAGACCAGTGGAGTGTCTTAGTATGGCCGCTCACAAGCTTTTAAGACCCCAGATGCTACTCAACAAAGTAGAATGTAGAACATTTTCTTTATAAACTGTGTTATGCCAGTTGAGCTAGATGTTCCTTGAGACCATGGTCCCCACAGCCTTCAGCCCAGTAATTTGGACCCTCAGGGAGTTTGGATATATCTATGGAGGTTCCGGAAACACTGATGGTGTAGTGATTAAGAGTTCGGCTGCTAACCAAAAGTTTAGCAATTCGAATCCACCAGGTGCTACTTGGAAATCCTATGGGACAGTTGTACTCTGTCCTGTAGGGTGGCTATGTGTTGGAATTGACTGGCCTGCAATGGCTTTGATGGAGCTTCTGTGACGTTACCCTAGACAAGTTGTGCTGGCTTCCCCAGTATTGTGTACTGTCTTACCCTTCACCAATGTTACCACTTATCTATTGTCTATTTAGGGATTTTCCATCCCCATCCTTCCGCTCCCTCATAACCATCAAAGTTTGTTTCTTTTTGTGTGTAAACCTTTTCATGAATTTTTGTAGTAGTGGTCTCATACAATATTTGTCCTTTTGTGATTGACTTACTTCACTGGCATAATGCCCTCCAGATTCATCTATGTTGTGAGATGCTTTGCAGATTCATCGTTATTCTTTAACGTTGTGTAGTACTCCATTGTGTGTACGCACCATAGATTGTTTATCATTCATCTGTTGATGGGCATCTGGTTATTTCCATCTTTTTGCTACTGTGAACAATGCTGCAATGAACATGGGTGTGCATTTGTCTATTTGTGAGATGGCTCTTATTTCTCTACGATATATTCCTAGGAGTGGGATTGCGGGATTATATGGTATTCTTTATTTCTAACTTTCCAAGGAAGCATGATATCGCTTTCTGAAACGGTTTTATTATTTTGCATTCCCACCAGCAGTGCATAAGAGTTCCAATCTCCCCACAGGCTCTCCAACATTTGTTATTTTCTGTTTTTTTGATTCGTGCCAGTAATGTCAGGGGTGAGACGGTATCTCATTGCAGTTTTCATTTGCATTTCTCTGATGGCTAGTGACCTTGAGCATTTCCTCATGTGTCTGTTAGCCACTTGAATGTCTCCTTTGGTGAAGTGTCTGTTCATTTCCTTTGCCCATTTTTTAATTGGATTATTTGTCTTTTTGTTGTGGGGGTGTTGATATTTCTGTAGATTTTAGAGATTAGACCTTTGTGGGAATTGTCATTGTCAAAAAATTTTTCCCAGTCTGTAGGTTCTCTTTTTACTCTTTTGGTAAAGTCTTTTAATGATCATAAGTGTTTAATTTTTAGAAGATCCCAGTTATCTAGCTTATCTTCTGGAGTTTGTGTGTTGTTAGTTATGGTTTTCATCCTGCTAATATCGTGTATTAGGCCCTCTCGCATTGATCCTATTTTTTCTTCTGTGATCTTTAGAGTTTTTGGTTTTATATTTATTTGATCCATTTTGAATTAGTTTTTGTGTATGGTGTGAGGTATGGGTCCTGTTTCACTGTTTTGCAGATGGACATCCAATTTTGCCAGCACCATTTGTTAAAAAGACTGACTTTTCCCATTTGATTGACTTTGGGACCTTGTTAAAGATCAGGTGACTGTAGGTGGATGGATTTACATTTGGGTTCAATTCTGTTCCATTGGTCAACGTATCTGTCATTGTACCAGTACCAGGTTTTGACTACCGTAGCTATACAGTAGGTTCTGAGGTCAGGTAGTGTGAGTCTCCCTACTTTATTCTTCTTCAATAGTGCTTTACTTCTCCGAGGCCTCTTCCCTTTCCTTGTATAGTTAATGATTAGTTTCTCCATGTCTTTAAAGAATGCTGTTGATACTTGGATCAGAATTGTATTGTATTTGTAAATTGCTTTGGGTAAAGTTGACATTTTAACAATGTTAAGTCTACACTACCCATGAGCAGGGTATGTTTTTCCATTTAGGTAGATCTTTTTTGATTTCTTGCAGTAGTGTTTTATAGTTTTCTTTGTATAGGTATGTTACATCCCTGTTTAGATTTATCGCAAAGTATTTTATTTTTTCAGGGGCTATTATAAATGATATTGTTTTCCTGATTTCCTTTTTGTTGTTCTCTTTGTTGGTGTGTAGGAATCCAACTGATTTTTTTATGTTTAGCTTGTATCCTGCAACTCTGCTGAACCTTTATATTAGTTCCAGTAGTTTTCTTGTGGAGTCTTTTGGGTTTTCTGTGTACAGTATCATATTATCCACAAATAGGGACAGTTTTACTTCTTCCTTACCAATTGGATGCTTTTATTTCTTTTTCTTGTCTTATTTCTCTAGCTAAGACTTGCAGCACAATATTAAATAGGAGTGGTGATGAAGGGCATCCTTGTCTTGTACTTGTTCTCAAGGGGAATGTTTTCAGCATTTCTCCATTAAGAATGATGTTGGCTGTTGGTTTTGTAAAGATGCCCTTTACCGTGTTGAGAAATTTCCCTTCTGTACCTATTTTATTGAGAGTTTTTTAATCAGGAATGGGTGTTGGACTTTGTCAAATGCCTATTCTGCATCAGTTGAGATGATCATGTGATTCTTTTATTTTATTTATGTGGTGGATTACATTGATTGATTTTCTAATGTTGAACCACCCTTGCATACCTGGTATGAATCCCACTTGGTCGTGGTGTATTATTATTATTTTTTTCTCATGAATCAGTAGTACACATATTGTTTTATGACATTGGTTAACAACCCCACAACATGTCAACCCTCTCCCTTCTTGACCTTTTTTTTTTTGGTGAAAATACACATAGCCAAAGATACACCATTTCAAAAATTTCTACATACACAGTTCAGTGACATTGACTACGCTCTTCCAATTGTGCTGCTATTCTCACTTAAGACGAAGGTTTACAGAACAAAATAGTTTCTCATTTAACAGTTACTACACATGTTGCCCTATGACAATGGTTAACAATCTCACAACACATCAACACTATCCTTACTCAACCTTGGGTTCCCTATCACCAGCTTCCTTGTCTCCTTCTGCCTTCTGGCTCTTGTCACTGGACTCCTGTACCTCATTAGTCTCATTTGGTTTTACGGGGCTGTCCACTCCCAGGCTGAACAGTGAACCTCAGAGGTAACTTCACCACTGAGCTAAAAGGATGTCTGGGGGCCATACTCTCGGGGTTTCTCCAGTCTCCTTTAGGCCAGTAAATCTGGTCTTTTTTTTGTGAGTTAGAATTATGTTCTACATCCTTCTCCAGCTCTGTCCAGAACCCTCTGTTGTGATCCTGGTCAGAGCAGTCAGTGGTGGTAGCTGGGCACCATCTAGCAGTACTGGACTCAGTCTGGTGGAGGACTTGGTAGCTGTGGACAATTAGTCCTTCAGACTAATCTCTTCCTTGTATCCTGTTCTCTTCATTCTCCCTTGCTCCTGAAGGCCTGAGACCAGTGGAGTATCTTAAATGGCCACTCACAGGCTTTTAAGACCCCAGACATTACTCACCAAGGTAGAATGTAGAGCATTGCCTTTATAAGCTGTGTCATGCCAGTTGAGCTAGATGTTCCCTGAGACCATGGTCCCCACAGCCTTCTGCCCAGCAGTTCAGTCCCTCAGGGAGTTTGGATGTGTCTTTGGAGCTTCCATGACCTTTCCTTGTACAAGTTGTGCTAGTTTCCCCTGTATTGTGTACTGTCTCACCCTTCACCCAAGATACCACTTATCTATTGCCTATTTAGTATTTCCCCCCCACCCCTCCCATCCCTGGTAACCAACAAAGATTGTTACATTTTCTGTGTGAACTTTTTCATGGGTTTTAACAATAGAGGTCTCATACAATGTTTGTCCTTTTGTGATTGACTTATTTCACTCAGCATAATGTCCTCCAGTTTCATCCATGTTATGAGATGCTTCACAGATTCATTGTTGTTCTTTCTCATTGCATAGTACTCCATTGTGTGTATGTACCATAGTTTGTTTATCCATTCATCTGTTGATGGGCATCTAGGTTGTTTCCATTATTTTGCTATTGTGAACAATGCTGCCATGCATATGTCTATTCGAGTGACGACTCTTATTTCTCTAGGATATATTCCTAGGAGTAGAACTCCTGGATTGAATGGTATGTCTATGTCATGGATTGAATTGTGTCCCCCAAAAAATGTGGGTAGCAACTTGGCTGGGTCGTGATTCCTAGTATTGTATGATTGTGTTATCTGATGTGATGTCCTTATGTGTTGTAAACTCTACCACTATGATGAGATTATATGTGATCTCCTCATGTGTTGTAAATTCTATCACTGTGATGAGGTTATACTGATGAGGTTGACAAGATCAGTGTCTTAATGCAATCTCTTTTGAGATATAAAAGAGAGAAGCGAGCAGAGACACATGGGAACTGCATACCACCAAGAAAGCAGCGCTGGGAGCAGAGCGCGTCCTTTGGACCTGAGGTTCCTGTGCAGAAAAGCTCCCAGACCAAAGGAAGACTGATGACATGGACTTTCCTCCACAGCCAAGAGAGAAAGTGTTCCCCTGGAGCTGATGCTCTGAATTTGGTCTTGTAGCCTACTGGACTGTGAGAGAATAAATTTCTCTTTGTTAAAACCATCCACTTGTGGTATTTCTGTTGGAACAGCACTAGATGACTGAAACAGTCTATTTCTAGCTTTCTGAGGAAGCGCCATATCATTTTCCAAAATGGTTGTATCATTTTGCATTCCCACCAGCAGTACATAAGAGTTCCGATCTCCCTGCAGCCCCTCCAACATTTGTTATTTCCAGTGTTTTTGATTCGTGCCAGTAATGCCGGGGTGAGATGGTATCTCATTGTGTTTTTATTTTGCATTTCTCTAATGGCTAGTGATCGCGAGCATTTCCCAATGTATCTGTTGGCCATTTGGATGTCTTCTTTGGTGAAGTGTCTGTTCATTTCCTTTGCCCATTTTTTAATAGGATTATTTTTTTTTGTTGTAGAGGTGTTGGATTTTCTTGTAGATTATGGAGATTAGACCTTTGTCTGACTTGTACTGTCCAAAATTTTTTCCCAGTCTGTAGGTTCTCTTTGTACTCTTTTGGTGAACTCTTTTGAAGAGCATAGGTGTTTGATTTTTAGAAGAGCCCAGTTATCTAGCTTATCTATTGGGTTTTGTGCATTGATGGTTATTGCTTGTAACTTCAGGTTATGGCCTGAAGTGTTGGTCCTATTTTTTCTTCTATGAACTTTATAGTTTTAGGCTTTATATTCAGGTCTTTGATCCATTTTGAAGTAGTTTTTGTATACGGTGTGAGGTATGGGTCCTGTTTCATTTTTTTGCAGATGGCTATCCAGTTTTGCCAGGACCATTTGTTAAAAAGACTGTCTTTTCCCCATTTGATGGACTTTGGGCCCTTGTCGAAGATCAGGTGACTGTAGGTGGATGGATTTACATCTGGGTTCTCAATTCTGTTCCATCGGTCAATGTATCTATCGTTGTACCAGTACCAGGCTGTTTTGACTACTGTAGTTGCATAGTAGGTTCAGAAGTCAGGTAGTGTGAGTCCTCCAACTTTTTTCTTCTTCTTCAGTAGTGCTTCACTTATTCGGGGCTTCTTCCCTTTCTGTATAAAGTTAATGATTAGTTTTTCCATCTCTTAGAAGAATGTTGTTAGCATTTGGATCGGGATTGCGTGGTATTTGTAAATTGCTTCGGGTAGAATTGTTATTTTCACAATGTTGAGTCTGCCTATCCATGAGCATGGTATGTTTTTCTATTTGTGTAGATCCCTTTGGTTTTCATGCAGTAGTGTTTTGTAGTTTTCTTTGTATAGGTCTTTTACATCCCTGGTCAGATTTATTCCTAAGTATTTTATCTTTTTAGGGGCTATTGAAAATGGTATTGTTTTCCTGATTTCATTTTCATCATTCTCCTTATTGGTGTATAGGAATCCAGCTGATTTTTGAATGTTTATCTTGTATCCTGCTACTCTGCTGAATCTTTCTATTAGTTCCAGTAGATTTCTTGTGGAGTCTTTAGGGTTTTCTATGTATAGTATCATATCATCTGCAAACAGGGAGAGTTTAACTTCTTCATTACCAATTTGGATGCCCTTTATTTCTTTTTCTTGCATGATTGCTCTAGCTAGAACTTCCAGCACAATGTTAAATAGGAGTGGTGATAAAGGGCATCCTTGTCTTGTTCCTGTTCTCAAGGGGAATGTTTTCAGCCTCTCTCCATTAGGAATGATGTTTGCCGTTGGTTTTGCATAGATGCCCTTTATTATGTTGAGAAATTTCCCTTCTATACCTATTTTATTGAGAGTTTTTTAATCAGGAATGGGTGTTGGACTTTGTCAAATGCCTTTTCTGCATCAGTTGAGATGATCATGTGATTCTCTTATTTTCTTTATGTGGTGGATTACATTGATTTTCTAATCTTGAACTATACTTGCATACCTGGTATGAATCTCACTTGGTCGTGGTGTATTATTTTTTTGATATGATGCTGAATTATATTGGCTAGAATTTTGTTGAGAACTTTTGCATGTATATTCATGACAGATATTGGTCTGTAATTTTCTTTTTTGTGGTGCCTTTGCCTGATTTTGTTATCAGGGTTATGCTGGCTTCATAGAATGAATTCAGGAGTATCCTTTCCTTTTCTATGTTCTGAAATAGTTTGAGTAGTACTGGTGTAGGCTCTTCTCTGAATGTTTGGTAGAATTCTCCAGTGAAGCCATCTGGGCCAGGGTTTTTTTTTTTTTTTGTTGGGAGTCTTTTTTTTAAATTACCTTTTCAATCTCTTTTCTTGTTATAGGTCTGTTCAGATTTTCAACATGTGTTTGTGTTAGTTTGGGTTGGTAGTGTGTTTCTAGAAATTTGTCCATTTCCTCTAGGTTTTCAAGTTTTTTGGAGTATAGTTTTTCATAGTACTCCATTATGATCCTTTTTATTTCATTTATGTCCATTGTAATGTTCCCCATTTCATTTCTTATTTGAGTTATTTGCATCCTCTCCTGTTTTTCTTTTGTCAATTTGGCCAGTGGTTTGTCGATTTTGCTGATCCTTTTAAAGAACCAACTTTAGGTTTTGCTTATTCTTTCTATTGTTTTTCTATTCTCTATTTCATTTATTTCTTCGTTGATGTTTATTATTTCCTTTCTTCAGGTGGCTTTGGCCTTCTTTTGCTATTCCCTATTTGTCTGAGTTGTGTACCTAATGTTTTAATTTTGTCCCTTTCTTCTTTTTTGATGTGTGCATCAATTGCTATGACTTGACCTCTGAGCACTGCCTTTGCTGTGTCCCAATGATTTTGGTATGATGCATTTTCATCTTGTTTGATTCTAGGAATTTTTTTATTCCATTTTTTGTTTCTTCTATTACCCAGTGATTTTTAAGAAGGTTGGTATTCAATTTCCATGTATTTGATTTTTTTTCCTTGTTCTTCCAGTTGTTAATTTCTACTTTGATAGCGTTGTGATCAGAGAGGTACTTTATATTATCTATGGTCTGGATTTTGTTGAGGGTTGCTTTGTGGCCTAAGATGTGGTCTTTTCTGGAGAACGTTCCATATGTGTTGGAAAAAAATGTGTACTTTGCAGCTGTTGAGTGGACTGTTCTATATATGTCTATGAGGTCAAGTTGGCTGACTGTGGCCTTTGATCTATATGTTTGTTGAGTTTCTTTCTAGATGTTCTATCCTTTACCAAGAGTGGTGTGTGAAGTCTACTACTATTATTGCAGAACTGTCAATTTCTCTTTTCAGTGATGTTAGAGTTTGTTTTATGTATTTTAGAGCCCTGTCATTAGGTGTGTAGATATTTATTATGATTATATCTTCATGATGGATTGTCCATTTAATCATTATATAGTGCCCTTCTTTGTCTTTTATGATGGATTTTGTTTTAAAGTCTATTTTATCTGAGATTAGTATTGCTACTCCTGCTTTTTTTTGGTAGCTGTTTGCTTGATATATTTTTTCCATCCTTTGATTTTTAATAAATTTATGTCTTTATTTCTAAGGTGTGTCTCTTGTAGACAGCATATTGATGGGTTCTGTTTTTTTAATCCATTCCTCACTCTCCATCTCTTTATGGGTGCATTTAGACTGTTTATGTTCAGTGTAAGTATATTATTGATAGGTGTGAGTTTATTGCTATCATTTTGTAGTGCTTTTTTCGTGATGCTGACGTTTACTTCGTTCCTCTTACTCTCCTGTGCTGAATTCCTTTTGTTTGTGGATTTTTTTTCATTTGTTTTGTTTTTATAGATTTTGTGTTTACTGAGAATTTATGATTTTCTTGTTTGTTTTGATGAGTAAATTTGTTAACTTTTTTTGTGGTTACCTTGGAATTTACCCTTATCTTCCTAAGTTTGGATCAGTCTTTTATTACTTGGTATTGCCTTGCCTTCCTCTGCATTTGAAATTTCTATACCTACACGTTTATTCTCTTTTTTGTTGTTCTGACATTGTTGTCATTTACAGGTTAAACTCTCTGGTTCCCCATTGTAAATCTTTTGTTAAATCCTTGAGAGTTCATTGCCTAGGTTGGTATCTGGCTGATGCAGTCTTGTTTCCTAGATTCAGGCTGTTGTTTGATGTTGTTTTTTCTCGAACCAAAGGACTCCTTTCAATAATTCTTGTAAGTTTGGTTTGGTTTTTACGTGTTCCCTTAATTTCTGTTTATCTGGAAATGTCCTAATTTCACCATCATATTTGAGTGAGAGTTTTGCAGGCTATATTATTCTTGGTTGGCAATTTTTTTCTTTCAAGGATTTATATGTGTTATCCCATTGCTTTCTTGCCTGCATGATTTCTGCTAGGTAATCAGAGCTTAGTCTTATTGTTTCCCCTCTCTATGTGACTTTTCATTTTCTCGAGATGCTCTCAGGATTCTTTCTTTGTCTTTTGTTTTAGTGAGTGTGATTATGATATGCCTTGGTGATTTTCTTTTGGGGTCTATCCTATATGGGGTTCATTGAACTTCTGGGATGGTCAGCTTTTCATTTTTCATGATATTAGGGAAGTTTTCTGTCAGAAGTCCTTCAATCATCCTGTCGGTGTTTTTCGTTTTCTCCCCATTCTGAAACTCTAATCATTCGATAATTTTTCCTTTTGATTGTATCCCACATCATTCTCAGGGTTTCTTCATTTTTCTTCTTTCTTTTGTCTGACTTATCCTCAAAGTGTTTTCCAAGTATTTGTCTTCAATTTCGCTGATCCTGTCTTCCATTGTTTCAAACCTGCTCCTCAAATCTTCTATGACAGTGTCCATTTCTGAAATCTTGTTGTTTATCTTTTGGAGTTCTAATTGCTGTTTTTGTAAGATTTTTATTTTGGCATTTTGTTCCTGTATTATTTTCCTGAATTCTTCCATTGTTTTGTCTGTCATTTCCATGATTTTGTCTGTCTTTTCTATGATTTCTTCTATTTTTTCCTCATTTTTGTCTGCTTTTTCCTTCAACTCTTGGATAGCTCTGACTGTTAGAGATTTGAATTCCCTATCAGGTAGTTCCAGTACCTTTTCTTCTACTGGAAGGTCATTTGGTGTTTTATTTTTGACATCTACTGGAACCATCCTATCCTGTTTTTTTTTTCCCCCTATATGTTTTGATACTGTCTGCTGTCTTTGGGACATTCGGTAGTTATTTTCTTTGTTTATTGATTGTAGATTTGTTTCTTTTGTCTTGTTTTTTTGTTTTATTTGGTTATGAGTGAGCAGGCAGACTGTGCTTTCTTTGTGGTTTGCTTGTCTGTGGGCATGATACCTCTCACCACCTTGGCCAATGTGCAGGGCCAGTTGCTTAGCTGTGTTGCAGAAGGGCATATCCATGGAAGGGGAGGGGCTTGGATGGGTCGTCTGTGGCATATACTTTGGCCAACAGTGCGGGGTGGGGCTCAGTGCAGGGCAGGTTCCGGAAGACTGTGCCTGTGCTGCTCCGGGATGCGATGCTCAAAGCATGGTGCAGATAGGTGGGTGGGGGGGAAGGTATGATGTGTGGAGCCAAGTGGGTGTGGGAAAGAAGAGAAAGAAGAGAGAGAAACAGAAACCAAAAAAAAAAAAAAAAAAAAAGTGCTGAGGGAGCCTGCCATTGGAGTGGCACAGACCCCAGGAAGCTGTGTGCCAGTGTCTTTCTAGCCAGGTGGTGAGGCTCAGCCCATCAAGAAGGTACAGATATGGCCCATGCAGCTAGGCGGGCAGGAGAAAGGAAAGGAAGGAAGGGAAAGAGAGATCAGAATCTAAAAAAAAAAAAAGAAAAGAAAAGGAGCAGAAAGGCACATGCTGCTATGTGGTCAGGGGAAAGGAATGGAAGGAATGTAGAGAGAGACAAGAAACCAAGAAATAAAAAGGAAAAAAAAAAAGATGCCAGTTGGTTGGGAAGAAGGAAAGGAAGGAAGGTAGAGAGATACAAGAAACTGAGGGAAAAAGGACGAAAGGAGAAAAGCTCCATGGGAACTCACCAGAAGCTAGTCCCCAGCCAAGCAGCACTGCACAGCCCATCCACAAAGAGTGGAGATGGCAGATGGCAGATGGCACCAGATGTTCAGCAGAAGAGTAAGGAAGGAAGACAGAGAGAGACAAGAAACTGAGAAAAAGCAAAAGAAAAAGAAAGAAAAGAAAAATGCCCCAAGGGAGCCCACCGGAAGTGGGTCCCCAGCTGAGCACTGCTGCACAATCCATCAAGTAGGAGCAGAAATGGCACATTCCGCGAGGTGTTCAGGACAAAGATAAGGAAGGAAGATAGAGAGAGACAAAAAAGAGAGGGGGGGAAAAAAAAGAAAGAAAGAAAAGAAAAAAAAAAATGCCCCAAGGGAGCCCACTGGAAGCAGATCCCCAGCCAAGTGGAATTGCACAGCCCATCAAGAAGGAGTGGAGATGGCACATGGCACCAGGTGTTCAGGAGAAGAGTATTGAAGGAAGGTAGAGAGAGACAAGAAACTGAGAAAATAAGAAAAAAATAATGCCCCAAGGGAGCCCACTGGTGTGGTGGCATGGACCAGAGACATGGCTCCCCAGCTGCAAGGTACTGCACAGACCATCTATAAGGAGCAGAGACAGCACATGGCTCCAGGTGTTCAGGAGAAAAGAAGGGAAGGATGGTAGAGAGAGACAAAAATCAAGAAAAAAAATCCACAAGGGAGCCCACTGGTGTGGTGGCATGGACTGGGGAAGTGGCTCCCCAGCTGCAAGGCACTGCACAGCCCATCTTGAAGGAGCAGAGATATCACATGGTTCCAGGTGTTCAGGAGAAAAGAAGGGAAGTATGGTACAGAGAGACAAGAAATTGAGAAAAAAAAAAAAAAAATCCCCAAGGGAGCCCACTAGCTTGGTGGCACAGACCAGGGAAGCAGCTCCCAAACTGAGTGGCACTGCATAGCCCATCTACAAGGGGTGGAGATGGCACACAGCACCAGGTATTCAGGAGACAGGAAAAGAAGGAAAGTAGAGATGAGAAACTGAGAAATGAAGAAAAACAAAAAGGAAAAAGAGAAAAAATGCCCCCAGGGATCCTACCAGCGTGTCGCATGGAACAGGGAAGTGGTTCCCCAGCAGAGCAGTGCTGCACAGCCTGTCAAGAAGAAGCGGAGATGGCACATGGAGCCAAGTGTTTGAGAGACAGGAAGGGAAGGAGATGAGAGGGGGAGAAGAAACCAGAAGAAGCCAAAAAAAAGCAACAACAGCAAAAAAAATGGCACTGAAGGAGCTGACCAGTATGGGTGGGACGAATCCAAGCAGCAAGGAGCCAGCGTCTCCTCCGCCTAGCGACCTTGGCCCATCAGGAAGCAGTGGAAGCCAAGCAGGGGGGAGGAAAATAGGGGGTGGGAAGGCATGTATTTCTGGTTACTGGGTGCTCTGTTTCCTGCTGGGAGCTCCTTGAAGCTGTCTTCCCATACTCCCTGTCTGCCGTTCTTGGTGGCTGAGGGGTCCAAAATGGCGAATCTATGCGTGTTAGCTGATAGGGGACCTCCACTCCGTATCTCTCCCGGCTCTCTGTTCTCTGTCAGTTTCTTATTCCATTCAGTGCTTGGTTAAGTTCTTTATCTCTTCATTTGATGCTTAGGGTTCCAGCATTGATGTTTGTCTCTGTTTTACTTAGTTTTTTGGGTCTTTGCTGTGGAGGGATAGTGTAGTGCTTCTGTCTATAGTGCCATGTTGGCTCCACCTCTCAGAACAGATCCAAATTTTTAAAATATGATTGAAGCAGAATGATAAGCAGAATGGGAAAAATTACAGGTCGAAGCCCTGGAATGGGAGACTTGGAAAAGTCGTAGTCAGCCCTTTCAGGAGCCTGATGTGGGAGATTGGATTACTGGCAAGACTGTGTAAAGCACACATGTTCAAAGCAGTGTGGTCAGCTGCCATCTTTGAGCAGGACGCTGCTGTTTCCGACTCTTCGAGTCAACGGATTTGTTTTGCTATGCAACCTGCATGCTGCCCTTGTTTTCTTAGAGGGAGATTAAGTTTCTAGCAGGGCATTAACCGTAATTTTTCCCATCCAGGTTCACCTACATTTTACAAATTTAGATCTTTTCTGGTTTCACCTCATCAGCCCTGACTGAACTGAAAAGAATTTGTTCCAAGCTCTGAACCAAATTCCCAGATCTCTAGAACCATAGCTATCTGCGAGGCATCACTAGCCATAAATTCATTCCCTCATCTCTCCTCTTCCCAAATGCAGTTTGTCTAAATCGAAGTCATGTTCCTTCCAAAAGCTGCTGTTCTTCCACTGTCCTTTATTTTGATGAATGACCCACCATTACTTGGGTTCCCAGGTCAAAAATATGGCATTATTTCAGTCCGTCCTTCCTCACATTCAATTAAGTGCAAAGACTTATTGACTCCATTTCCAAATGTACCTCGAAATTTTCCCTCTTCAGCATTCTCTCTTCCTTACTTCTGACCTTCATGATTTTCCTAATACTCTTATCTGTTCTGCTTGCGCATCTCCAGTGGATCCTGCATAATGGGGCGGAATGATGTTTGCACGATATAAATCCATTCTGATTGCTCTCTGGAGTAATCCTTAAAAGTGCTTTCAGCACGAAATTCAAGTGACTAATCTGCAGCCTCACTCTCTTCGTCCCCAAACCTACCTCATATTTCCCTTGCCTGTAATCTCTTTCCTTCCTCTCTTTGTAGGCCTCACTTCTTTACGTTCTTCGTGCTCCACCTCCTTTGGATAACATTTCCCTCCTTCTCAGCAATGGAGATAAAACCAAAACCAAAACCAAACCAGTTGCCATGGAGTGGATTACCATAAAGGACAGAGTAGAACTGCCCCCCACGTCTCCAAGGCATGGCTGCTGGATTCAAACTGCTGACCTTTTGGTTCTACACCACCAGGGCTCCCCAACAGGGATAGGGTCCCTTTATTTTGGCTCCAGAAGCCAAGCTGCACACTTTTCCCACATGTTTTATCAAGCTGCATTGTTATTGAAGGTTTATCATTCTGACTTTGAATAGCTCGTCTGTACACTTGTGACTAGCATCCAGTCGATGTTTGTCCTCATGAAGTCATCGGACAAACACTCCAATTTGATATTTAAACAAATTAAATTTATTGAAGGAATGAACTGCAAGACAGCATGTGTTCAGTTTGGCTGTAACAGTATGCTCTGCTTACAGGCGAAACAGACATGTTTAACAAGTAGGGTAAGTACAGATAACAGCTTCACATTAAACCAATGGCAGGAAAAGAGATGAGATTTACAAGGGTGGTAATTAACTGTGAAACTTTATATCAGTTTCTAGTCTAACACAAATCTCTCATATTTGATAAACTTTAAGGCACTGTTTCTAAAATGGAAAGTATAAACAATTTCGACATAAAAAGTTTAGCGATTTGAAAGTTAGTGATATATTTGTGCTGGCCAACTTAATTGGAATCTTTGGATACAGAATGGACCTTTAGGGAAAGTGTAAATAAACTCTGCCTATTTAGCTTGAGAGAAAAGAGATAATGTCTAGCTTGCTGGGGAACTTCTTAAGGTAGTTAAAACAACATGTTTATCTGTAGGCTCTAATTTATTTTAACAACTCAGCGAAGCTAAGGCCAGCTGCGTGTGAATGGACGCAGGGTTCCGAGTCACTCCCAGCAGCTCCCGCAGGTTCCAGCTGCAGAGAGGGTCCTTTTTACTCAAGCCTCCTTGGCAAGCTCTGGCAGCCAATAGAGGCAATGCTGGACTACATTTCCCAGGAGTCCAAGAGAGCCTCGCGCAGGCGCACTTGGAAAACTACGGCTCCTGTCAGCTTCCTAGAAGCTGGCCGGTCACTTTCATCCTACCCTCGTCACACTCCCCTCGAGAACTCTGAGCTCAAGGGGTTCTGCTTGTGTGTGTGTGTGTGTGTGTGTGTGTGTGTGTGTGTGTGTGTGTGTGTGTGTGTGTGTGTGTCTGTGTTTGTCTCTGCAGCCGGGATCATGGCCTCGCCGCTGAGGTTCGACGGACGGGTGGTGCTGGTCACCGGCGCAGGAGGAGGTGAGCACACAAAGCCTGAACGGCAAGCGCGCGCCTTGCTCTCTTGCTGAGAGTCCCCCTTTTTGGGCGGGGGATGCGTGCACAGCCGCAGCTACTGTCCTAGCGTCGGGGCTGCAGGCTGGGCCTGGTGGGAGAGGGAGCGGACGGCGAGGAACGGTAGTTCTCGCGGCGTCGAATCGTCTGAGGAGGGAGGGGTGGGATCAACCAGCATTGGGTGAGGAGCCAGAAACACTCGGTCACCCAGTCAGGAGTAGCCCATTTACCCCCAGCACTCCTAGGGGGCTTCCCAAGGCCCCAGGTCTTGCATGAGGGGAGAGGCCTAGTTCGGGACTAGTTAGCGGGGCCAGGCTAGGTGCGGGTTGCAGAACTGGGTGAAAGTTCCTACAGACGCACGTCTGTGCACATCGATTGCGCCTCTTCGTGCCGTTGGACTCCCATGAGGCCTGCCCCTGTCACGTATTTTAAAGGTTCCTGCAGTCGCTTCGGGCTTGGATTTCCTTCTTGAGTAGTAGAGATGGCAATCTCTTTGAAACGTCAGTCATTCAGATCTTTCTTTCTTTCTGTCGGAAGATTTTAAGTTCTTGAGAGGGCCTCCTTTGGAAAGAGGGCATCTGATAAGAGGCATCGTAGGAGTGTGTATGCTTAGCAAGCCACGCACTGTATTCAGAGTCCACTGGAGTCTTGCCAAAGGTTGCAAAATCAAATGCCTTCAGTGGTCAGCCAGGCAATAAAGGAACAAAATGGGAGTGAAGTGGGGAGGTGGAGAACAGAGACCTTTCTGGAGTGCACCGATTGGTGGAAAAGTTGCCAGATCTTCCTACATTCCAGGAAAAGCAAAATAGAGTTTTGTTATGTGAAATAACCCCATTTTTAAAGGACAGTTAAAATTTTAGTGTAATTAATTGCTCACCAATTATTTGAAAATGGGGATTGAGTTGAGTGGAGCAAAAAAAATTATGCTGACATTTGCTTAACTTTCTATTTATTTATTTTTGATCAGGACTGGGTCGAGCCTATGCCTTGGCTTTTGCAGAAAGAGGTGCATCAGTTGTTGGTAAGTTGATGTGCTTTTCTTCTTAATCAGTAGGTGGTAACAAAGTACAGTTTTCACAAGCCACCTTTGTTTTTCCATCAAGTAATTTGTACAGGTCGGATTTCATCACTAGTAATTTACTTCTGCCAGCAACTTTTTTTCCCCCTTGAAGCTGACATTTTTACTTATGACTGTCTCTCCTTTTAAGTAGTTTCATAGAATTTCCAACTTAACAGAATTGATAAAGTTGGGTAGGCATTCATTGTATAAAAGGTAATTCTTGAATTTAGTAAATGTGGGCTGTAATTTTTCAAGATAGAAGGCTCATTTATTGGTGCAAGATGAAAGGAGACTCCCTATAAGTGTAAATATATTGATAAGAGTAAGAAATAACTGATTTTTATGAATTGGAAGTTTGGAGCCTGGGGCTTCAAAGTATAGGTTTCTTACCTCCGTCAAAATTTTTTAATTTGGAGTTTTTTTTTTTCAAATTGAGGGGGCAGTTGGGTGAGTTTTAGTTTTATTATTGGATGCTGGGGCAGGGGGTGGGAGGGTGGTGGTGGTGGTGTCAGTTGGAAAATCCCAAAGGCAGAAGTTTTTGTAGTTTAAATGGTTTGGACTGGCCTGATATACTACGCAATTAGGTTAAACCCAGGAGCAAATTTGCCCACAGCCAAGCCTTTGTGGGGAATAACTGAATGAATGCTTAGTGCAAGGTAGGTGGGTGGGCAGATGTTATGAGTGAGTCAGTATTTTTTAGTATCTTTCCTGGGATAAAATTGTTGCTGCACATGACCCCCTTAATCCCAGCTTTCCTTCATTTTACTTGGGAATACAGAGGGACAAATCTCTCCCAGATTTGTTTATGGAGACTTGTATAACAAAAGAATAAACAAGCAGCCAAGCTTTTGAAACAAAGAAGATCTATGCAGGATATTTAATATACTTGTCTCCCTCAATGTGGATGTGTAGCTTATCTTTATGGAAGGGGCACAGAGACCTTGGACCATTTTTAAGATCAGAGCCACTTCCTGTTAATCCAGTCTGCTGCTTATAGCAAGGACAAATTTTGACATTGTGTTATTTGATTAGGGGTGCATTTCAAGCCCTCTTCCCAAGGGTATTTCATATCTGAGCCTAAAGATACATCCTATTACTGTTCTTCTTCTTCTTCTTTTTTTTTTTTTTTATTGTACCTTAGGTGAAGGTTTATAGAACAAATAGTTTCTCATTAAACAGTCAGTACACATATTGTTTTATAACATTGGTTAACAGCCCCACGACACGTCAACACTGTCCCTTCTCGACCTTGGAGGAGCTTTTTTTTGGTGAAAAAATACATAGCTGAAGTTACACCATTTCAAAAGTTTCTACATGTACAATTCAGTGATGTTGATTACATTCTTCAGTTGTGCTGCTGTTCTCACTATCCTTTTCCAAATTATTCCATTACCATTATCTTCACCTCGCTGCACCCTAGGCTTCCTGTCAGACCTTTTGAGTTGCTGTTGTCAATTTGATCTCACATAGATAATGCTTTTTTTTGTACCTTAGATGAAGGTTTGCAGAACAAATAGTTTCTCATTAAACAGTACACATATTGCCCTATGAGAATGGTTAACAACCCCACGACATGTCAACACTGTCCCTTCTCAACCTTGGGTTCCCTATCACCAGCTTTCCTGTCCCCTCCTGCCTTCTAGTCCTTTTCCCTGGACTGCTGTGCCTCATTAGCCCCGTTTTGTTGTATGAGGCTGTCCAATCCCTGGCTGAATGGTGAACTTCGGGAGTGACTTCACCACTGAGCTAAAAGGGTGTCCGGTGGCAGTACTCTCGGGGTTTCTCCAGTCTATCAGGCCAGTAAATCTGGTCTTTTTTTTTTTTTTTTTTTGTGAGTTAGAATTTTGTTCTGCATCCTTTTCCAGCTCTGTCCAGGACCCTCTATTGTGATCTCAGTCAGAGCAGTCGGTGGTGGTAGCCAGGCACCATCTAGTTGTACTGGACTCAGTCTGGTGGAGACCATGGTAGGTGTGGTCCATTAGTCCTTTGGACTAATCTTTTCACTGTATCCTCTTCTGTTCATTCTCCCTTGCTCCCGAAGGGATAAGACCAGTAGAGTATCTTAGATGGCTGCTGACAGGCTTTTAAGACACCAGATGCTACTCACCAAGGTAGAATGTAGAACATTGTCTTTATAAACTGTGTTATGCCAGTTGCACTAGATGTTTCCCAAGACCATGGTGCCCACAGCCTTCCGCCCAGTGATCAGTCCCTCAGGGAGTTTGGAAGTGTCTGTGGAGCTTCCATGACCTTTCCTTGTACAAGTTGTGCTGGCTTCCCCAGTATTGTGTACTGTCTTACCCTTCACCAAAGTTACCACTTTTCTATTGTCTGTTTTGTTCCCCCATCCCACGTAACCAACAAAGATTGTTTCTTTTTGTGTGTAAACTTTTACATTACAGTAGAGGTCTTATACAATATTTGTTCTTTTGCGATTGACTTATTTCACTCAGCATAATGTCCTCCAGTTTCATCCATGAGATGCTTCACAGATTCATCATTGTTCTTTATCTTTGCATAGGACTCCATTGTGTGTATGTACCATAGTTTGTTTATCCATTCATCTGTTGATGGGCATCTAGGTTGTTTCCATCTTTTTGCTGTTATGAACAGTGCTGCAGTGAATATGGGTGTGCATATGTCTATTTGTGTGACGGCTCTTACTTCTCTAGGATATATTCCTAGGAGTGGGATTGCATTTTGTAGTGCTTTTTTTTGTGGTGCTGATATTTTCTTTGTTCCTTCTACTCTCCTATGCTGAGTTCCCTTTGTTTGTGGATTTTTTTTTCATTTCTTTTGTTTTTGTAGGTTTTGTTTTTACTGAGACTTTATGTTTTTCTTCTTTATTTTGATGAGTAGGTTTGTTAACTTTCTTTGTGGTTACCTTGAAATTTACCCTTATCTTCCTAGATTTGAACCAGTCTATTATTACCTGGTATTGCCTTGCCTTCCTCTTCATTAGGAAGTTCTATACCTACACCGTTTATTCCGTCTTTTAGTGTTCTGATGCTCTGGTTCCCTGTTGTAATTCTTTTGATTTTGCATAGTCCTTAAGAGTTCATTTCCTAGGTTGGTATCTGGCTAGTACGATCCTGTGTCCTATATTTAGCCTGTGGTCTGATGTTGTTTGTTTTCAGATTGAAGGACACCCTTTAATAAGTCTTGTAAGTTTGGTTTGGTTTTTACATAGTCCCTTAATTTCTGTTTATCTGGAAATGATCTAATTTCACCATCATATTTGAACGAGAGTTTTGCAGGATGTATTATTCTTAGTTGGCAGTTTTTTTCTTTGAAGGTTTTATGTACGTCATTTGATTGCCTTCTTGCCTGCATGGTTTCTGCTGAATAATCCAAGCTTAGTCTTATGTTTCTCCTCTATATGTGACTTTTTGTTTTTCTCGAGCTGCTCTCAGGATTCTTTGTTTGTCTTTGGTTTTGGCGAGTGTAATTATGATATGCCGTGGTGATTTTCTTTTGGGGTCTGTCCTATATGGGGTTCGTTGAGCTTCTTGAATGGTCAGCTTTTCATCTTTCATGGTGTTGGGGAAGTTTTCTGTCAGCAATTCTTGAATGATCCTCTCTGTGATTTCTGTTCCCCCCCCTCTTCTGGAACTCTGATCACTTGCAGATTTTTGCTTTTGATTGTATCCCACGTAATTCTCAGGGTTTCTTCATTTTCTTTGTTCTTTTTTCTGATTTTTCCTTGGAGTTGTATCCAAGTGTTTGTCTTCAATTTTGCTGACCCTATCTTACATCATTTCAAACCTGCTCCTCAGCCCTTCTGTGACACTGTCCATTTCTGAAATCTTGTTGTTTATGTTTTGGATTTCTAATTGTTGTTTTTGTAGATTTCTAATTGTGAATTTATTTTAGCATTTTGTTCCTGTATTATTTTCTTGAATTCTTCCATTTTTTTGTCTGTATTTTCCATGAATTTGTCTATTTTTTCCTCATTTTTGTCTGCTTTTTGCTTCAACTTTTGGATAATTCTGAATATTAGAGATTTGAATTCCCTATCAGTTAGGTCTAGTGCCTTTTCTTCTACTGGAAGGTCATCTGGTGTTTTATTTTGGATGCCTGCTGGAACCATCCTGTTCTGTGTTTGTAAATGTTTTGATACTGTGTGCTGTTTTCGGGGCATTCAGTGGTTATTTTCCTGGTTTATTGATAGTAGATTTGTTTTGTTCTGCTTTCTTGTTTTATTTGGTTATGTCTGGGCAGGCAGGCTGTGCGTTCTTTGTTGTTTGCTCTTCTGTTGGCATGATACTTTTCACCTCCTTCTCCAATGGGCAGGGTCAGTCACTCAGGAATGGTACAGAAGGTCAGGTCCAGCTGAAGGGGCGTTGCTGGGATGGTTTATTTGTGGCACGTACAAGGGCTGACATTGTGGACCGGGAATCAGTGCAGGGTAGGTTCCAGTAGGCCGTCCCTGTGCTGCTTGGTGGTGTGATGTTCAGTCCACGGTACAAGTAGGCAGGAAGGAGGGGGTAGATAGTGATGTGTGGAGCTCAGATGGGTATGGGAAAGATGAGAGAGAGAAGAGAAGAACAGGAGCCAAAAACATACACACAAACGAAAAAGAGTGCTAAGGGAGCTTGCTATTGGAGTGGAGAGATGACAGACTGAGAAATGAGGAAAACCAAGAGTAAGTGGGAAAAAAAAAAGAAAAAGGGTAAAAGAAAAAGATGAATAAATCCATAAACTGGAAATGAAGGAAGATAAAAAGGGAATAAGAGAGAGAAGAAAACAAAACAAAGAAACAAAAAACCCCCCCAAACAAACAAACAAAAAACCCCACCAAAAAAAAAAAACAACAAAAAACAAAAAAGAAATGCCCCTAGGGATGTCCCTGTGCATCTGCACAGAGTAAGGGAGTAGCTTCCAAGCCGCGCAGTACTGCCCATTTAGAGAGGGCTTCCAAGCCGAGAAAAGAAAAAGAAAACAAACAAACAAATCAAAACAGAACAAATCAGAGCAAACAAACAAACAAAAAAGCCCTGGGGGTCCCACCAGCGTGGTGGCATGGACTGGGAAGCAGTTTCACAGTCAAGTGGTGTTTCTCAGCCTTTCAGGAAGAAGCAAAGATGGTGCACGGAGCCACGTATTTGAGAGAAAGGAGGGGGAGGTGGTGAGAGGTAAGAGAGAAATCTAAAGAAGCAGGAAAAAGCAACACCAGCAGCCCACAAAAGGCACTCAGGGAGCTGGCCAGTGTGGGCAGGTGGAATCCAAGTGAAAGCAGGGTGAAGCTGGTGCTTCCTGGCCAAGAGACTGTGGCCGCAGGAAGCAGAGGAGGCTAAGTGGAGATGGAAAAGGGTAGGGGGTGGGAAAGTCTGTATCGCTGGTTACCAGTTGTTCTGTCTTCTGCTGGAAGCTCCATGAAGCTCTTTCTCATACGCCTGTTCACTGATCTCTGATAGGAGTCCAAGATGGCAGATCCGTGCTGTGGTTGCTGATAGGGGACCTCTGCATGTATCTCTCGTTGCTCTGTTGTCAGTCAGTTTCTTATTCCATTTGATGCTTGGCTGAGTTCTTTATCTCTTCATTTGATGCTTAGGGTTTCAGGATTGACGTGTGACTCTGTTTGACTTAGCTTTTCTGATCTTTGCTGCGGAGGGATGGCATGGTGCTTCTGACTACAGCGCCATGTTGCCCGGAAGTCTCCTCTTCTTCTTTTTTTGATGTAGCTATTTAGTTCTTAGTATTTTTGTCTTACAAATTCTTAATTCTTTACATCTTCTTACTCATTTCTATAAGTGCAATGATCTTACCTTTTGTGTCTCCTAAAGGAAATAGAAAGAGCCCTGGTGGCACAGTGGTTAAAGCGATCAACTGCTGACCGAAAGGTCTGCAGTTGGAAACCACCAGCAGCTCCACGGGAGAAAGATGTAGCAGCCTGCCTTCATAGAGATTTACAGCCTTGGAAACCTCTTGGGGTTGCTGTGAGCCAGAATCGACTCAACAGCAGTGGGTTTAAAGGAACTAGAATATTGCCTTGTGCAAAGAGGGTACTTTGTGCATCGGTTCTTTTATTGTTGACATAGTCTTTTTTAGGGGAGGGACTGGCGTGTCTGAGATTGGTTGTATAAATTTTTATTTTATTTTTTGTTGTGACGTAGATATAAATTTGGCTTATTCATTGTTTGTGTGGATCAGTTTTCCTTTACTTATCTGTTACCTTTGAACATGTTAAATTCAGATTAGGAATATTTGAGCCAAACAAGAAAAAGATGAGATAAACAGGACTGGTGAGTCCATTATTCTCTCATTGCCTTTTGATAGTAGAGATGATATTGCAGCAAGTGCTGGTAAAAGTCCAAGAAGGTAGATGGCGCTGACGCCAGGTTGCTGGGCGGTGGCACCGCTCTAGCGGTGACTTGGGCTCACCATCTCCTCCTCTTCCCATCCGTAGTCATTGGGGAGGTCTGCTACAAAAATCTCATCAAATCTCATTGCGGCTGGCTAAATAAAGAAGAAAACTCAGAAAGAGGAAAGCATTGATTACATGGCTTAATAATGAGCAAATGTGGCAGGAAAGAAATACATTAAGACAAATCTAAGATTTCTGTAGCTGGATCAGGCACTGAAAGAGGCTCCTCAGCTGTAACTTTAGTGCAGTTACCTTCAGGCCAAACTGTACATGTCCAGGGGTTAATTCAGACGCCACGGCCATCGGTTATTCAGTTACCACAAATACAAACTGTTCAAACAGCACCAATTGCAGAGACAGATGAATCTGCAGAATCAGAAGGTATGATGGATTCTCATAAATGCAGAGAAATCCTTTTATGAAGACCCTCTTATAGAAAAAATACTGACTGAATTTTCCTCTGATGTGTCTGGTGTTCCCAAGATTGAAGAAAAATCAGAGGAAGAAGGAACGCCACCTAACATTGCTACCATGGTGGTGGCAGTATCAGCTAGCGTATATAGACTAAAATCAAAACCAAACCCATTGCCATCGAGTTGATTCTGACTCATAGTGACCCGATAGGACAGGGTAGAGCTGCCTTGTAGGGTTTCCGAGGAATGGCTGGTGGATTCAAACTGCTAACCTTTTGGTTAGCAGCCTGAGCTCTTAACCACTGCACCACCAGAGCTCCTAGCATGGGACAATACAGTATGTATGCTATAATATGATATGATACAGTTCTAACATTGAGTCTTTTGTAGTTACATTGAAGCCACTCGGGTTTTGGCATTAAATTAGTCCACTTAAAATATACCTAAACTGTGTATTAAATAGAATGAAAAGTATGTGTTAATACAAGTAAGCGATTTGTATTGGCAGCTGTGATACACCTTTTAAAAGTAAACATTTTTATTACTAAATGTAGAAAAAAATTGCAGTGAGAGTCAACGAGACATTGTTTCATATTTATATGTTTATATTCATCTCTACTAAAAATTTAAAACTTAAAAAAAAAAAAAAGGTGAACAGTTTGTGTCTTGGACAAATATTTACCAAACTTGGCTGAAGAACCAGTTTTAGTTTAATGATAAAAGGGGAATTCAATCTTTGTGAAACTGCCTATTTTCAGGCTGATGTTTCTGTCCTTTTTCAGTCTGTAATCAGCTTCTGAACTTTCTAGGCCATCAGTGAGTTGTGTTTTCTATCTACTATTAACCTCTATTTCAGCATTTTTTACATGCACACATATACACCTTACCTCCAGGTTGTATCATATGGGCTAACATTTACCCTATGTTAATTTTTTTTATGTTCAGCATAATTTTTGCCTTAGTAAACAAAAAATAGTAAGGAGGAATGAACAAACCTAGGATGTTATGACATATAGAGTATCTTGTTTGTGGAAAAGTGATCCATGAAATAATCCTGTGACTATCTCAGAGTCCAGTAGAATTAAGACCTTGAGAAATAAAGTTGCTTATTTCTGAGTAAGTCAGTTTTTGCTGGCTTATGCTGGTTTAACAAAGAAACTCTAAATTGCAATAGTTTACAATTATAAACGATTATTTCGTGCTTATGTGACATTTCAGCTTCTGATCAGCTCTGCTCTGCTCCTTATCTTCCTACTAGGAGATTTCCAGATCCCAGCTGAAGGAACAGCTCCTATTTGGGACATTGCCATTCTTGGAGAAAAGGGAAAATAACAATGGTGGAACCACTTGGTGGCTCTTAAAACTTCTGTTTAGAAGTGACATGCCACTTCCACTCATGTTTCATTGGCCAAAGGAAATCGCTTGGTCAAGCCCCAAATCAGAGGACACAGTTTTAGATATTCTCTAACTTCATGTTAATATAATTGCTGCCTTTTATATTCTATAATATAAAGTATTATGGAATATTTAAATCTGGGTATAAGAACTGCTAAGCTTTTGGTTGATATTGTAACAAGGAACATTTAGTTTTGTATAAATTACATCTTTTAGGAAATGTTTGCACATATCTGAAGTAGGTACTGGGGATTGAATAGTTTTGAGGTTTCCTCAGTAGGTACACCATATCCAGTTCTCTGAATGTTAGGTTTTATCTTGAGGGTGTGAGAAGATTGACGGGTTCTAGCTTCACAAAAGGCTTTAATTTTTTATATCATTTAATCCTTACCATAATCACAGAAGTTAGGTAGGACAGCTACAGAGATTCAGGGAGGTCATGGAATTAATCAGCAGAGTCAGCATTTGAAGCCTGACCTAACTGTAAGTGCAGTGAACTTTCCCCACTAATGCTCACCTATCAGTATCCCATAGTGGTTAAAAGTATAGACTCTGACATCAGACAGCAGGGATTTAAGACTCAGCTTTACCAGCTATTATGTAATTGCAGCATGAAAAGAAATCATGTCAATCTTACTTTAAAGTGTGGTAATTTCATTTACCCAAAGGAGTTACTTTTCCAGGTTAAGAGTAGAAAACTCTGCCTTTTTTACTGTCAAAGAGGTTCTTCTTGCTAGAATCTGTGTTTTCATTGTGTTCACACCCTCAAGATAAAACTTATATTCAGAGAACTGAATATGATTTACCTACTGAGAGAAACCTCAAAACCATTCAATCTTTATACTTTTTTTGGAGCCAACAGGGAAGGGTGGGGTGAAGGACAGAACAACAAGATAACCAGCTTCTTAAACGAAGACCTGTACAGCAAATAGAATTATTAAAGACAAATTCAGATTTCTCAATCTGGTTTGCATAAGAAAAACACTGAAAGGTAATGCATATAATAGTCATCAAGTGACATTGATGCTTAGAAGTGACCTTTATTTTTCTCTCAACATTTCGATAAAGAAATTTATGTTTTGTAACACATGACAAAGGATTAAAATCAAAAGGATTATAAATAAAGGACATGTATAAATCTATAAGAAAGACAAACACCCCAAATAAAACATAAACAGAGGATTTAAACAGGCAAAACAATAAGAAATAGAAATGGCCAATATGTATGTGAAAATACAAGGCTATCTTACTAGCACTCAAATGTTGCTTACTAGTAAGTTGTTGTTGTTAGGTGCCATTGAGTCAATTTTGCCTCATAGCAACACTGTGGGACAACAGAGTAGAACTACTAACCTAAAGGTTGGTGGTTTGAATTCGACTTGGTGGCTCTGCATAAGAAAGGCCTGACAAACTGCTTCTATAAAGATGACAGCCAAGAAAACACTATGGAGCAGTTCTCATCTATGACATATGGGGTCGCCATGAGTCGAGGGCCAACTCAGTGGCAGCTAACAACAACAACAAAAGTATGTTTTAGAATTCCTTGGATCCTTATATCCTCACTCTAGTGGGTGACATATTGCAAATATTTAATAAAATTGTGGGGATGAATTGTTAGGAAAAAATTTCTGTGGTCTTTCATAGATTATCCAAAATGACAAAAATAGACAAAATATTTTGAGTCTTAAAAAAACGTCAGAACTATGAACTAGATTTTGTATGAGGATTTACAAATATATCACATTTTGGGAAATTTTGATGATTTCAGCTGAAAAGACTATCTTCCATCCTTAACTATCACAGTCTTAACCATTTATAAAACTATGACCATCTCTTACTGTATTTTAAAGCTACTTGTTTGGGTAGAGTGGCTGATTTTATCATTTCCTCTATAAAAAACCTGCTGCCATCAAGTAGATTCTGACTCATAGTGACACTGTAGGACACAGTAGAGCTGCCCTGTAGGGTTTCCAAGGCTGTAAATCTTTACGGAAGCAGACTGCCCCATCTTTCTCTTGTGGAGCGGCTGGTGGGTTTGAGCTGCTGACCTTTAGGTTAGCAGGTAAGCACTTTAACCACTGTGCCACCAGGGCTCCTGACTATAAAGCTTACAGTTGAGGAAACCCTACAGGGCGGTTCTACTCTGTCATTTAGGGTTGCTATGAATCAGAATCTACTCGATGGCACCCAACAACAATGTAGAGGCTTGTTTTGAATAAATGTATTCTGATATTGTTTCACTGCATATCTTTGATCTCAGTAAGTTATTTATCTAGGCCTTAGTGCTTACATGTTTTGCTGCACTTCGTACAAGTTCCACTTGCGGGTAGTGTTTCATTGCACAATCAAATAATTCTTTCTTTACTTAAATATTACATTTGCCAATTTGCTTTTGAACTTTCCTGTGCTTACTTAAAAAGGGTCATAAAAGACTGAGAGCTGCGTATTTTAAAATCTTGATTTTTTTTCACTCGTTTCCTGCCATTTGAGTGATCACGTGGGAATAAACAATTAATAGGAGTTCAGTCTTCTGAGAGCTTTATCTTTTTTTATCCCAAGGATAATGTAAACCTCTTTCCGTTATTTATTTATTTTAGTTTTATTGTGTTTTAGGTGAAAGTTTACAGCACAAATTAGTTTCTCATTCAAACATTTATACACAGATTGTTTGGTGACCTTGGTTGCAGTCCTCGCACTGTGTCAGCTCTCTCCCTCATTCCCTTTCCACCTTGGGTTCTCCGTTTCCATTCCTCTGCTTTTCCTGTCCCTTCCTGCCTTCGCATGTTCGCTTTTGGGCGTGTGTTGCCCATTTGGTCTCACATACTTGATTGAACTAAGAAACACGTTCCTCACGTGTGTTACTGTTTGTTTTATAGGACCATCTAGTCTTTGAAAAGTGGGCTTTTGGAGTGGCTTCAGTTCTGAGTTAGCAAGGTGTCCAGTGGCCATAGTCTTAGAGGTTCCTCCAGTCGCTGTCAGACCAGTAAGTCTGGTCTTTTTTTGTGAATTTGAATTTTGTTCTCCATTTTTCTTCCGCTCTGTCTGGGACCCTCTGTTATGATCCCTGTCTTTACCTTATTTTGTGTCTTAGCAGCGTTTATTTCTTTTTGCAGTAACTGATAAAACTATATTATTAGGAAAAAAAATATATCCTGGTCTGTTTTGAAAAACTAATTTTCCTAAAAAAAAAAAAAAGTAAAAACTGACTTGGCTTGTTTAAGTGTTGCTAGTCATTGGCTTTTTCTCTGTATTATGCCTACCTCATTCACAACCCAACCTGACTTGCAACCCCCACTCCAATCAAAAAAAGAGCGAGTCTTCAGAAGAAGAAGAAAAAAATCTTTTTTCCCCCCCCCAAATGTGGCAATCATCACTTTGGTAATATTAAAAGACTTTAAACTTGAGTATATAACACCATGCCATTTATTAACTATTGGTTTTTATTGTTATACTCCTCAGAATTAATTTATGCAATAATGCTACAAAAACTCAGTGTAAATTGTTCTTTTTCCCAAGTATTTTTCTTAAATTTTCTTTTTTTAAGTATTATTTGGCATTGATGTATAATATCTTCTCATTATTTTTTCATGTTAGTTTGTAAATTTTGTGTCAAGTTTTGTGTAAATTAACTTTGATCGTCACTTGTCCTTACTACAGGTGGTCCCCGACTTACAACGGGGTTCTGTTCTGACAACTCCATTGTAAGTCGATTCTGATGTAAGTTGAATACCTCAATTTTTTTTTTAGTTTTCATTATTATTGCTTTTTATTTATTTATATTTTTCTTTTTTGAGTATCTTATTGTGTTTTAGGTGAAAGTTTACATAGCAGATTAGATTCCCATTCAACAATTCATATACAAACTGTTCTGACACTGGTCACAATCCCCGTAATGTGTCAGCAGTCTCACCATTTCCACCTCGCCTGTTGCATTTCTATCTGTCCAGTTTCCCTGCCTTTCCTTGCCTTCTCATCTTTGCTTTTGTCTAAATGTTGGCTGTTGGCTCTTGCATAGTTGATTGTTCAAAGGAGCACTTTCTTCATGGGTGTTATTGTTTATTTTATAGGCCAATGTATCATTTGGCTGAAAGGTGACCTCCAGAGTGGCTTCAGTTCTGAGTTTAAAGGGTAGTGCATATTACTAATGATGTTGTTGTTAGATGCCGTCAAGTTGGTTCCGACTCATAGTGAGCCTGTGTACAACAGAACAAAACACTGCTCAGTCCTGCACTATCCTCACAGTTGTTATATGTCTGAGCCCATTGTTGCAGCCACTGTGTCAGTCCATCTTGTCGAGGTTCTTCCTCTTTTTCTCTCACCCTCTACTTTACCAAGCATGATGTCCTTCTCCAGGGATTGGTCCTTCCTGATAACACGTCCAGAGTAGGTGAGACAAAGTCTTGCCAGCCTCGCTTCCAAGGTGCACTCTGGCTGTATTTCTTCCAAGGACAGACAGACTTGTTCTTCTGGCAGTCCATGGTATATTCAGTATTCTTAGCCAACACCGTAATTCAAAGGCATCAATTCTTCTTCCACCTTCCTTATTCGTTGTTCAGGTTTCGCATGCATATGCGGTGATTGAAAATATCATGGCTTGAGTCAGGAGCATCTTATTCCTCAAAGTGATAACTTTGCTTTTGAACAATTTAAAGAGGCTTTTTGCAGCAGATTTGTCCAATGCAATATGTCGTTTGATTTCCTGACTGCTACTTCCATGGGTGTTGATTGTGGATCCAAGTAAAATGAAGTCCTTGACAGTGTCAGTCTTTTCTCCATTTATCGTTGGCCCAGTTGTGAGGATTTTAAAAAATTTTTTTTATTGTACTTCAGGTGAAGGCTTACAGAACAAATAGTTTCTCATGAAACAGTAGTACACATATTGTTTTATGACATTGGTTAACAACCCCACACCAGTTGTGAGGATTTTTGTCTTCTTTATGTTGAGGTGTAATCCATACTGAAGGTTATAGTCTTTGATCTTCATCATTAAGTGCTTCAAGCCCTCTTCACCTTCAGCAAGCAAGATGATAAGATGTACCAAAAAAAAGGATAGTCATAAGTGGAGTTTGTTGTAACTCGGTTATGTCATAAGTTGAGGATTCTGTTAGTTATGGTGACTTTTAATTTACATACTTTACCCTAAAATCTGTGCATGACTGTGGTCATCACATTCTTAACTTTTAATAGATTATAAACTTTTCGAGGGCAGCTGCCATTCTTATACATCTGTGTGTACCTCTGGTGATTTCCTTGCAAATCGTAAGTCCTCATTTAATATTTATTAACTGATCATTAGAGCCAAAATGATTTTCACCTAGAGAGACCTTATGTAACTGTATGATTACATATAGGGAGATATTGGGTGGTAAGTGTGGTCAGTTGTTGAACATATAAGGATGGAGCGTGGTATAAATTAATGACTGAAAGTTCAGTTCTGTATTCTATTTTTAATCTCAAGAAGTGTTTTTTCTTTCTTCCTAGACTATGACACATTTTGTTCTGTGAAAATTTACAAGTGTGCTTTTGTTTAATAGGTTAAAACCTTGCTGGTTCTTTATCACCATTATCATAAGCAGAGGGTTTCTTGACACACAAGAAAATTCATATTGTGTGTTTAATATTAAAGTGATTTACAGGTTTTTTGTTTTTTGCTAAAAAGTGGTTGAATCATTTTTTTCTCTTTCCAAAAAAAGAAAAAGCTTTGCAGAGTTAGAAATTTTATGACATGAACCTGTGTTTCTTAAGTATTTTTGCTTTTTCTCCTTAATCTTTATTCAAAAACAAAGGCATGTTTTGAAAGTACATTATCTTATAGTGTGTTTAGCAAGATGTGGGTAGGGGTAGGGTAGGAGGGAATTGGGCAAATGACTAAAGAAATACACGAGTAAGTAGAATTTCAATTCCAACTCACGTTTTGAAGGTCTGGAAATTATGGTGTGATTAAGTAATAACTGACCAAATTTTTAAGTGTTTTTTTTAAAGTTGTTGTTTTTACATTGCAGTGAATGATTTAGGGGGAGACTTTAAAGGAGATGGTAAAAGCTCCTTAGCTGCTGATAAAGTTGTTGAAGAAATAAGAAGGAAAGATGGAAAAGCAGTGGCCAACTATGGTATAGTATTTTAAATAAACAGACTATTTCTTTTATTTTTCTTCAGCTTATGCTTTTGCTTACATTAATAAACACTGAAAAAGTCTGTCAGCATTCCAGTGTAAATATAAAATTAGATTGTATCTAAGTTGACTAAAGCCATTTGGCTACACATTGTGAGAAATTCTTAATGTGAGAATTTTTTAAACTTTTAATAGAGTTTATTTCACATAATTCTAACCTTTTTCTATTGCTTATTTAGTTTTTTTAAGTTAATGAGCACATGATATAATCAATAACATAGTATATATGGATATGGGTATGTTTTTGTTCTCAGAAAACCTGTTTTAGTTAAAAAGATTTTGTACATTTTTGCAGAATGTTGTATTCTTTTTAAAATTGTTTTTTAGAAAAACTGAATAGAGTATAAGAAGTGAAATGTCCCCTTTCTATACCCAGCCTCCACATTACATTCCGTACAAGTAATCACTGTTATGTGTAACCTTCTAATCTTTTTAAAAAATGTAACAGTCAATATATTGTTATATATTGTTATTGCCTCATGTGTGTAGAGTAGAACTGCTCCATAGGGTTTCCAAGGCTGTGATCTTTCAGAAGCAGATCACCTGGCCTGTTTTCCGAGGCACGTCTGGGTGGGTTCAAACTGCCATCCTTTGGCTAGTAGTCGAGCGCTTAACCATTTGCACCATCCAGGGACTCTAGAGTCAGTATAGTTAGGCATTAAAATAAAGTCATGAGAAAAACAGCAAATACAACCTTTTCATTTGTTGTGCTGGTCTTAATGTTATTTTTAAGGAAACTCGTCAAACAGATTTACTTTAAGAAGCTAGCTATTACTGACTTTTCTGCAAACAAAAATTGTTTTTATTGGCCAGGGATAAAATTAGATTGCCAGTGACTTCATTTTGAAATTTTAGGGGAAAGGAGATAGGATATGGTTTGTTTTGAGTGTTAGAGTAAATAAGATGACAGACATTTTAGTATTTTCTTTTCACGTTGGCCATCTAGAGAAATGTTTTTAATTTTCTTTTTAAACCCAGGTCCTGGGTTTAAAAAACCTATTTTGTAAAGATAAAAGTACTGGTTTCCCCATTCACCCCCAGAGTTCTGATATGCAACCTGTATCACTCAGAGTTCAGTCAGGAAAACAGAAGCCCTTCTAGGTTTTCCAAGTGTGAAGGACTTTAATATAGGGATTTAGAGGTGTGTACAACTATTGGAAGGGCTGGGTGAGCCAAGGTCAGGGAAGCTGCCACAGATCATCTCCACCTGTAGCTGGTGGTTCTCATTGTCAAGAGCTCACCTGGATGTGCTGTCATTCTCACATCTGCCATCTGTCTGCTTATGGGATTGCCTGCACCCGCAGTCTTCTCATACTTATCCACCTTCTAGGTGAGTATCTTGTATTGGCCGACCTAACTCAGGACCATAAGGATTCCAGGGGAAGGAGTAAATTTTCTGCCTCCTCCTCTGTGATTGCAGAGAATATAGAAAGAGTCAGTGGTGATGTTGAGTTGACAGCAGACCGTTTGGCACACAATAGTAAGAGTGTGAGCCCTTTCCTCTGAGAATTGCTAATTAGCAGAAAATAACCAAGCCATAAGCTTTACTTTCTATAGTTAGTATTTCAAAAGCAGGAGGATTGTTTTTCATATGTAGTTATATAGCATTGAACATACTTGTGCAATTTATACACACATCTCTCTACCTGGCCTCCCTCTCCCCAAATTCTGATTTGCATCCTTAGGGGAAAGTATCTATGTGACTCTTTAAAACTAAGTATAAATTAAATGAGAGTAAGCATTCAGTTAGTCTGTTGCACTGGCTACATTTCAAGCCCTCAGCAGTCAGATGTGACTGGTGGCTACCTTATTAGATAGTACAGAAATACAACATTTCCATCGTTGTTGTTAGTTGCCGATGAGTTGATTCTGATTCGTGGCGACCCCATGTGTGCAGAATAGAACTGCTCCATAGGGTTTTCAAGGCTGTGACCTTTTGGAAGCAGATTGCCAGGCCTGTCTTCCAAGAGGCACCTCTGGGCGGGTTCATACCACCAACCTTTTGGCTTGTGGTCAAATGCGTAACTGTTTGTGCTACCAGGGTCTCCTTTCCATCGTTACAGAAAGTTATAGTGGCAGTGCTGTTTTAGATAATATTTGCTAAAGATTTCTTATTCATCCTTCCCCCCTTCTTTTGTAAACAGTTGTCTTGGGGCTAAATTTCTTCTGTTACATTAGACCATATGTATTTTGATTTTTTATGTGCCTGCAGTATAAATTTATTTTTTGGGGGAATTAGTTCTGTTGGGTGAATAGTGTCTGTCATGTGTTCTGATACACAGAACTTGGAAGTCATTTGTGAGAGAGATTACTGATGTTTTGTACTAATTTCCCTTTCCCCTCAGATTCAGTGGAAGCAGGAGAGAAGATTGTGAAGACAGCATTAGATGCTTTTGGAAGAATAGGTGATGTTTCTTTGAGTTTGTGGTCCTTGCACAGCAGCTTCTACCTTCCTAATAAAATATTGTTGATTTTATTTTTGTTTATTAAACAAACTGTTTTTTCTTGTTAATCAAATTTTTAGATTTGTTTTATAAATTAATTAATTTACAACCCTACATTATTCCACAAAGAGCTTAAGGTGACAGTTTTTATATTTTTTTAACATGGTTTTGTACAATTTAAGTGCTTTAAAAAACTTGCGAGCATTCTCTCAGTGACCTTTTTATAATAATTCAGTTATAAAATAAAAAAATCAGTAGTTTGGGAGAAGAGGACTCAGTGGGTCTTTTGGATAATTATAATGATTTGAATTAAAATGATTCAGTATTTTGCAAATTAAGATAAATTGTATATGATAAAAATCTTTTTTTTTTTTTTTTAAAGAAGTTTTTCAAATCTTTTTAGTTTATTCTTCTCTAGATAATTTTTCTGGTTTAGTCCCACACTTTTAATAAAAAATTATTGAATTAATAGAGGGAAACATTATTGCAGATAAGTCTAATATGTTTATAAACTGAAAAACATAAATTTTTAAAATTTGAATGTGCTTTTCCCCCTTTTTTGTCTAGCTTATGTATTTTTCTAATTTTGTTTGGTTGAACTCATATATAAGAGAGGTGTTCACTTATCAGCTGACAGAGAGGTAGAGGAGGCTACAGGTATGTGAAGTCATAGGGTGAAAATAGCCACAAGATGGCGGTTAAACCTTAAAAAAAAATTCTTTTGTTTACATAGTGAGAATATGTTACAGTATCAATTTCTAACTCTAATGGTTTCCATTCTGGGCTTATATGACTTTTGAGTGGCAATGAAAAGTTTTTTGAACTTTTAAATTTCTGAGTGGATTTTGAGATTAAATGAGGGATTGCTTATGGTAACCACCTAAGAACCTAAGGGTTATACAGCAGCAAATTTTATAAATAAGTTATTAGAATTTCAGCAGAAGGTAGACGTGGAAAAAATTTAGATACATGGGTTTGAGAGGAAGGAGCTAATATAATGTGGTAGTTGTGGATCAGTTTTTTTGGCTATCGTCATGAAATTTCATTTTGAGAGTACTCTTTACCTAGTATATTTACTTTCCCTTAAGAGAGCAATTTTGAAAGAAATGTGAGTTTTAAGCAAATGCAAGTTAATGTGCTTGCTTTTTTATATTTATGACTTGGATCTTTTTATTGCAGATATCGTGGTCAACAATGCTGGGTGAGTATTTCTTTTTTCAGTTTTAGTAATGTGCATGTAAAGTTTTTTTTTTTTTTAAAATGTATACTTACCACCCTTTTCCTTACTCTATATAATACAAATATTTTAGGATTCTGCGGGATCGTTCCTTTGCTAGGATAAGTGATGAAGACTGGGGTAAGTTGTTTTCATGTATGTCTTTGTAGAACACACCTATCCATATAACCTTCTTTAATATTTGATAAATCTATACATTTAAAGTGAAATGTGCTTCTACTTACTTTTGCTGCTGTTGATATAGGTGATGAACAAGCTTTATTACTGAAAACAGTGAATAGTTGGAAGTAGCCTTTTTTTTATTTTAAACATTTAATAACTAAAAAATGTTAAATCATTCAGCAGAAGTTTATCTAAAAGGATTTTGTCCCTTTCAATTTGTTTTTCCCTTTGTCTCCTTAAGAGGTTTTCAGTGTTTTCTAGCATTATTAACTCTTTCTAGTAGCCTTTAGAAGGAGCCCTGGTGTCCCAGCGGTTACGCACTTGGCTGCTAACCAGAAGGTCCAGCAGTTCAAACCCACCAATGGCTGAGTGGAGAAAAGACCTGGCGATCTGTTCCCGTAAAGATTGCAGCCTAGGAAACCCTATGGGACAGTTCTACTCTATCCTGTACGGTTGCTGTGTGTCAGAATCCACTAGACAACATACAGCAATAACTACAGAGTCTTTAGCATGCTTATCTAGGTGAGATTCTTTTTTCCAGAACAGGTACAGTGTATGAAAGGGAGCTGGGACACTAAAAATGATAGAGATCTGCGAACAGGGTGGAACAAAATCAGGATGTCATTTTGAAGCATTTAACAAACAGGAGAGATTTCCATTAGGGATGCCAGATAGGAAAGGTTGAGTTTAGATAATGAACAAATCACAGAAAAAAAAAAAATGGATTTGTTTGTTTTTTGCTTTTTGTTCTTTGCCCTCACTTTCATTGGCCCACAGAACTAAAACCAACAATGGAGCCGAGAACAGCGGCAGCCATGGCAACTGAAGTGAATGTATCATCACTTACGGAGTGTGCTTCTGGGGAATATGCCAGAAGTTCTTTTGGAAGAAGCAAAATTAAGCAAAAAAAGAGCTTTTAGTGTCCTCTTCCCTTATAACATACTAGGGTGAAAGAGAAGCCCAGACGGATTGGATTTATTGGCAAAGGCGAGCTTATGCTGGTGCTTTCCTTGGCGTTCTTGTGGAGCGACGGTGTTTTCTCTTCTCTGGTTCCATCCTCAGTGCACTACTCCCGACTACTCTTTCCTTTTTTTTCCACTCTTACCTTCTTCTAATATACACATGAAACATTTGTTGAAGCTCCAGAATAAAACAAAAATAAGGATGGTTAAAAGCCTTGATGATTAGAACAATAAAATTAAATCTAGAGTTGTTTGTCTGTCTGAGCTATTCCCTAAATTGCCTATTAATTAGATTTAAATCTCTCAGAACAAATAGGCTTCTGTCTCTCTCAACTCGTTTGCAAACCCTGGTAAAAATGGATATAGTGAGTATTTTGTAAATATTTCTTGATGATGAACTGTGTGATTTATGATTACGTTTTACCTGATGTTAGTGTTGTGTGCCAATTATGTATGTAAAATTCTTGGAAATTCATACCGATGAATTTATGTAAATAGAAGGCATAAGTTAAAGGTAGCATTGTATTTAGATATGTACAGGGATTACAATTATTGCTCCATGGCAATTGGTTTGGTTTTGATATCATAAATTATAGGGAACCCTGTTCTAAATTTCGGCATGAACCATTGATTGCTAGCATGATTAGAACCAAATAAAAAAATGGTTGCAAGCATTCTCAGAGAAGAATGTGGTAATAGGTGATTTTAAATGCTTGTTATAAAATGAACATCTTTGTGTAAGTAAACCTTTGCTTATGTTGAGTCTAAGACTTTCCTATCTGATTTTTGAGAAAGTATATAATAAAAATAATTTCTTGTTGTTTTAGATCTAGTCCATAGAGTTCATTTGCGGGGCTCGTTTCAAGTAACCCGGGCAGCATGGGATCACATGAAGAAACAGAATTATGGAAGGTGGAGTTGAATATGGCTGGGAATGGAAATGTTGTGTGTGGGGGCTTTTGTGTACAAGGAAAGATATTATTGTAAAAAGTGCTATGAAGTGAAGATATGAAATATCTTCAATATGTGTAGGCTTTTTAAATGTGGTCTTGGCATATGGCCTCTAGTAAATCGGTGTCATTCAATTACAGTTTAGCTGGACAGTTTTATATTTCTTTTGCCTTCTACTTTTCATTATTAATGATCATCTTGCTTCTGTATGGCATTTAAAAAAGCAATTCAAACATTGAGGATTCAGCTGTGTGTACTTCATTCTCTAACCAAAATGTCATTTTGTGTCTTCAGTGACCAACTAGGGAGAGATGAGTGATTATTTCTTGCCAGCTTGTACTGGTCAGGCATCAGTTAGTCTTTATAAACTGTTTGGGAACTGTAGGACTTGTCATGATTACTTCTATGTGAGTGACTCAGGTGTAGCGGTGCTAGTAAGTGACTCCCTGCAATCTAATGTCAGGGTCATTCTTATTAATGCATCTAAAAACAAACAGTCAAACTTGTTGCCATGAGTTGGAATCAACTCGATTGCAACCCTGCGTGTTTCAGAGTAGAACTGCCCTCCATAGGGTTTTCAATGGCTGTAAACACATGGGATCACCATGAGTCAGAATCAACTCAGTGGCAACTGGTTTGGTTTTTGGTTTTAATTTTATGGAAGTAGGTCACCAGGCCTTTCAGGGTGCTCTGGGTGGATTCAAATTGCCAGCCTTTCACTTAGTAGCCAAGAGTAAACTGTTTGCACCACCCAGGGACTCACGCACATCTACTGGAAGTAAATAATTTGTATTACCTGTTCTTATTTGGAAATTTATAGCTTATCCTGATACTGACTATTTTTGTAAGTTAATGATACGATTTATTTTACTTGGTTAAAGTAGAGTGGCTGAGGTTGGGTCGGATTGTCAGGTGGCATTGTTTTAATAAGAGACATTTAATACTTACTCAGAAAGGGAGAGGGGCAAAGTGATGAGGACTGAAATTTGAACTGCTTCATCTGATCTTTCTTGCCAAAATTTTAACTTATGTATTGCTAGCTTGTTTTATTTTTATAAACATTTATTGTTGGTTTTAATAGATAATGAATATGTATTCTTATACTTAAATTGATTTGATCCTGTCCAGAATTTTTTTTTAAAACAGTTAAATTTTGTAGTGAATTTTGAGAGACCACTTTTGTATTAATATTATTTTAGGTATATGAATCATAGCTGTAATATGCTAGTGACTATACACAGAGTTGCTTTTGACAGGTGTAATAGTACCAAAAAATAAAAATAAAAGAAGAGAGAGAAAGTTACAGTATGAAAACATAGAAAAGATGTTGAGAGACTGATTTTTCTTTTAGGATCATTATGACTTCATCAGCTTCAGGAATATATGGCAACTTCGGCCAGGCAAATTATGGTGCTGCAAAGCTGGGTCTTCTGGGCCTGTCAAATACTCTTGCTGTTGAAGGCAGGAAAAACAACATTCACTGTAACACTATTGCCCCTACTGCGGGATCACGGATGACTAAGACTATTTTGCCGGAAGGTAAGTAGCTTGATTTTTCAATGCTGTTACCTGCTGATCTGTGTGGCGTGAGCTTTGTAAAAATATTTCATTTTCTGAATACTTAAAGCAGTTATTTTTCTTTATAGTTTCAAAAGCATCATATGTATATGTGTTCATTGTGGAAAATACAGAAAGGCACAAAGTAAAAATAAAAATACCCCTAATTTTACCTCACTGAAGTCAACTTTCATTCTTTTTTCTCTGTATAGATAGACATACATACATATTTTTTACAGATGGGATAATAGCATTTTAGTTACCCAGTGCTGCCATACCAAAAATTACCACTAGTGCATGTCTTTAAAGAACAGGAATTTATTTTCTCACAGTCTGGGGGGCTCGAAGTCCAAATTCAGGGCGTAGCTCTAGGGGGAGGTCCTTTTTTGTCTATTTTAGCTTTTAGTAGCCAATAGTTCTTAGAGTTCTTGGACTTGTAGATGTGTCTGCCTTATGTGCCTGTGTTCATGTGGTGTCTTTCTACTGCGTATGTCTGTATCTATTCTGCTGTTTTTATAACTCAGAAGTGACTGGGTTTAGGACTCACCTTACTCTGATATAACCTCATTCATGTAATAAAAGAAAACCCCTGTTTCCAAGCAGGGTCATATTTATAAGTACAAGGGTTAGGATTTCAACACATATTTTTAGGGGGTACAATTCAGTCCATAATAGACTTCTTACTATTTTATTATAATAATAATTATTTTTAAATCAAAATTGGTATTAAAGTTTTCTCATTGTCTAAGAAGATACCTCTTTTTTTCTTCACTTTTTTTTTTTTTTATTGTACTTCAGGTGAAGGTTTACAGAACAAGTAGTTTCTCATTAAACAGTCAGTACACATATTGTTTTATGACATTGGTTAACAACTCCACGACATGTCAACCCTCTCCCTTCTTGACTTTTTTTTTTTGGGTGAAAATACACGTAGCCAAAGATACACCATTTCAAAAATTTCTACTTGCACAGTTCAGTGACATCGATTATGTTCTTCCAGTTGTGCTACTATTCTCACTTTAGATGAAGGTTTACAGAACAAAATAGTTTCTCATTAAACAGTTAATACACATGTTGCCCTATGACAATGGTTAACAACTCTACTACACGTCAGCATTGCCCTTACTCAACCTTGGGTTCCCTATCACCAGCTTTCCTGTCCCTTCTGCCTTCTAGTCCTTGTCCCTGGACTGTATTGCCTCATTAGTCCTGTTTTGGTTTATGGGGCTGTCCAATCCCTGGCTGAACGGTAAACCTAGGAAGTAACTTCACCAGTGAGCTAAAAGGGTGTCTAGGGGCCATATTTTTGGGGTTTCTCTAGTCTCTTTCAGGCCAGTAAATCTGATATTTTTTTTGTGTGTGTGTTAGAATTTTGTTCTACATCCTTCTCCAGCTCTGTCCAGAACCCTCTGTTGTGATCCCGGTCAGAGCAGTCAGTGGTGGTAGCTGGGCACCATCTAGCTGTACTGGACTCAGTCTGGTGGAGGCTTTGGTAGCTGTGGTCCGTTAGTCCTTTGGACTAATCTTTTCCTTGTATCCTGTTCTCTTCATTCTCCCTTGCTCCCGAAGGGGTGAGAACAGTGGAGTATTTTAGATGGCTGCTTACAGGCTTTTAAGACTCCAGATGCTACTCACCAAGGTAGAATGTAGAACATTGTCTTTATAAACTGTGTTATGCCAATTGAGTGAGATGTTCCCCGAGACCATGGTCCCCACAGCGCTCCACCAGCAATTCAGTCCCTCAGGGAGTTTGGAAGTGTCTGTGGAGCTTCCATGACCTTTCCTTGTACAAGTTGTGCTGGTTTCCCCAGTATTGTGTACTGTCTTACCCTTCACCAACATACCACTTATCTATTGCCTGTTTAGTATTTCCCCCCCACCCCTGCCATCCCTGGTAACCAACAAAGATTGTGTGTAAACTTTTTCAAGGGTTTTTACAATAGAGGTCTCATACAATATTTGTCCTTTTGTGATTGACTTATTTCACTCAGCATAATGTCCTCTAGTTTCATCCATGTTATAAGATGCTTCACAGATTCATCACTGTTCTTTCTCATTGCATAGTACTCCATTGTGTGTATGTACCGTAGTTTGTTTATCCATTCATCTGTTGATGAGCATCTAGGTTGTTTCCATCTTTTTGCTATTCTGAACAATGCTGCCATGAACATGGGTGTGCATATGGAAGATATCTTTTTACAGCTGATTTATTCCACTCAGGATCCAAACTAGGTCCACAGGCATTTTGTTATTATATCCCTTAGGTTTTCCTTAACACATAATATTTCCTCTGCCTTAAAAAAAGAAAAGAATGGAGCCCTGGTGGCATAGTGGTTAAGTGTTCAGCTGCTAACCAAAAAGTTGGTGATTTGAATCCAGTAGCTACTCCTTGGAAACCCTGTGGGACAGTTCTACTCTATCCTTTAGGCTCGCTATAAGTTGGAATTGATGGCAGTGGGTTTGGGTTTTGAGGTTTTTTTAAAAACACCATTTAGTTGTTGACAAAACTAGCTCATTTGGCCTGTAGACTATTCCTCATTCTTGGTTTGGGTTGCATTTATACTTTACTTTTGTGGAAAATCAATTGACCACGTATGTGTCTGTATATGGCTTATCTCTGGACACTCTGTTCCATTGATCTATATATCTGCCCTTTTACCAATGCTGTATTTGATTACTGTAGTTTTATAGTAAGTCTTGAAATCAGGTAGGTCTTTGAAAATGTAAAATTTTAAAGGTGCTTTATAATGTATGGTTTGGAACCTATGCTGTTTATTTAGTTATGTAATAAATAGAATACTTGACTAGTGGAGAACTGTGTTTAGTTTTTGATACTGTGGTCTTTAGATATTTCTAAAAAGAAACTCTCAACAATACTTTAAAAGTAGTTTTTGTGAAATGGTACAAAACAATTTTTTGTACAGGATTTGCCCTGTCTGACTGCTTTTAAGATCTTCTTTTGTGTTCTGTTCTTTCATTGATGTATCTGGGCCTAGATTTCTTTTATTTATCTGGTCCCTGGGTGGCACGGGACTGGTAACCTAAATGTTGGAGGTTCAAACCCCCCCAATGGTGCTGCGAAAGAAAGGTATAGTGATCTGATTACTGCCAAAAAAATCCTATGTAGCAGTTTTACTCTGTAACACTTGGGGTCGCCATGAGTTCGAATTAACTCGATAGCACAAAGTGTTTATGCTTGGCTTATGCTTGGTTCCTTGATCTTTGAACTTATGGTTTATGGTTTGTTTAGTTTTATAAGTTCTGGAACATGTATAGTCTTTATCTTTTAAGATATTACTCCTCCATTTCTCTTCTTTCTACGTGTGAATTAGATATATGTTAGATCTAATTTTGTCCTTTATTTGTCTTAACTTCTCTTTCACATTTCTGTCTTGTCTCTTGTATTGAATTCTAAGTAGTTTCATTAAATATGCCTTTGTTAATTCACTCTTCATCTTCATCTAATGTAATATTTAATACATCCTTTGCATTTTTGCTTTCAGTAATCTTCCTCTCCCCCTCTGCCAAATCTACTCTGCCAATTTATTCATGATAGTCTCTTGGTGCTTGTTTACCATTGTGATTGTATTCTTAATTTTCTGAATCAATAGTTAGCTTCTGTATGTAATATGTTTTACAATTGCAACATCTCTAGTCTATTGTAGTATAAATCTATGTTTCTTTTGACTTTTATATATTTTTCTTTCGGAGCTTCTCTTTAATTTACAGGGATTATAAATGCTGTCTTTGTTACTCTGTCATGTTAATATCGAATTATATTTCATCATTTCACAATCAAATTATACATTTGCTCCTTCATAGATTATAAAGTATAGTCTCAAACTGTATCTCATTAGAACCACTTGGTGAAATAGGCAGGGAAAGTATTCTAATTCATTGTGATGAAGAAACAAGTCCATAGTGGTTGAGTGAGGTGCTCAAGGCCCTAAATTGCCTGTGTGGCAGGGTCAGCACTAAAATCCAGATTTTCCTGGTCATGCTGTAGTACTTTTCTGCTCTCCTAAGCAGCTCACAAAAAGTATGCAGTAGGAAGATATTTCCGCACACTTTCTTACTCATCAGTGATGCTTGCAAGGCCCATTTCACGTCATTATCTTACTGCCATTAGAATTGTCAAGGTAGTTTTGTAGTTCTCTAGTTTCTGGTTAAATAGCTGGGACAGTAAAGTAGTTTTGGGAATAAATGGTACCAAAGTTTCTCATGTTACATACAGCTTTGCTCATTGGTCTTTGCCTAAACAGCTCTAAGGTTTCATCTCTTAGACAGTATGTTACCCATCTCAGAAAGATGCATCTGATGCTTCCAAGTTTAGAAGCTTGAGAGAGCTTCGGGGATGTGTCTTGTGGGGTAAAGAAGTTTTCCCTTAAGCTTTAAATGTTACAGTGGTTATATATAATTTTGTTACGGTTTATTTAAAAAAATCTCTGAATTATCTATAATTTTATAAGTAAAAGTTGGGGAAGTAAAATGATTGATTAAAAATTTATATGTTCTTGTTCATGAACTTCTTTTTTTTGGTATTTATTTCAGATGTTCTAGAAGGCCTGAAGCCAGATTATGTGGCACCTCTGGTCCTTTGGCTTTGCCACGAGAGTTGTGAGGAAAATGGTAGCTTGTTTGAGGTATTCTGCAGCTTCCTGGTTCTTCCTAAAGCAATGTTTGTGTAATTAAATATAAGAAATGATTAAAACATTAGTGTTTTTACAATTACTTACATTTGTAAAAATTTGCACCAGTTCACATGGCTTGTGTTATATTTCTTTTAATTTTATGTATATGTTACGATTAAGGAGCAAATGTTAGCTAATGTCCTTTTTTGAGAAAGTAATGTCCTTTTTTGAGAAAGTAACAGCAACTTCATAAATTCTATGTTTCCTTAGTTCTTCATTTCTAATATTCTTACCAGATAAAAATGTGACTGGTTTAATATCTTTCTTTAGTCAAAGGTAGAAAGTCTTATTTGGTTTGAGAAGCTGAATGGTTAAGTGGAAAGATAAGAGTATGAAGTTTCGAATAAATCCTGCCAGGTGTTGAGTTTTTGTTCATGTAATTGCTGGCTTGCTGGGATATTGGGCAAATTAACCTCTGAGCTTGAAGTTTCCTTGAGGGTTGTTGTGTCAACTAGAAGTCATATTTTTAAACCCTTAGCATAGGTCCTAGTACATAGCAATCATCCCCAATTTTAACTATCATAACACTATAATCTTTACAGAGGAGGGAAGATTAATAATAGCATCTGAAGCTCAAAATTTAGCCCGACTCTCTTTCATTTTCTTAAGGAATATTTTTAAAATTATTTATCTTTTACAATGATATTTATTATTAATTCTGTGAGCAGAAATAATATATACTCTTTTTAGAAAGTTCCAAAAATACAGAAAAGTATATAGAAGAAAGTAAAAGTCATCTATATTACTACCATCCAGATAAAACTTAATATTTTTATGTATTCCAGTCTTTGATATGCATTATACACAAATAGTCTTTTCTTAAATATGTGTTTTACCCACACACACAAACACACAAGTAAGACCATGCTGTAGATGAAGTTCTGTATGTTACTATTTTGTTTTAATTTATCATGAACATTTTTAATGAGGAATCATTTGGCATGCAAGATTGAGAAAATATAGTAAGAGTTGTATGTAATATATATTAAAGATTATAAATAAGTTGCCACTTTGTGAAGTTCTGATAGAGATCTAAATTGGCAGATACAGATTTTTTGGCTTAGCTGGAGCCCTTGCTTCTAGTATGTGCGAGAAGCTTGCAGTTTGTATCTTTATTCCCAGATTATTATCAAAATCACTCTTGATTTTGTCTACTTTGCATCCAGACTAATTGAATCTATTATAAAAGATGTGGGCATATTAATGTAAAGACAAAGGGTAATAAAACGCCATACCCTTGAGCCTAGAGCTATTTAGATGTATGCTGTCTCTTGATACATTTTCATCTGTCATATTCATGTGGAATTCTTGTGGTGAGTTCTGACACACTAATTGTGCTGCTTGAAGATACGACAAACAGATTTTACTTCTGTCAGACATTTTCTTCTGAGGAGTTTTTTGAATGACCTCTAGAAGAAATTACAAGAGATATACAGGTTTATCTTTCTGGATGGCAGTTAATGTATGTGGTCATTTGCCTTTTCTCTGTATAAAAAACATTTCATTAAATGACTTCCTAGTTTATTAAGTAAAATTCTGGTTTTATTTGGCTTTGATGCTTTTTTATTCACTAGAACTTTCTACAGGGACATTTATTTTGAGCCCGTGACATGCTAGGCAGTTGTACTATTTATACTGGTTAACCTTCACAGTAACCTCATGGAGTGTGTATGTTGTCCATAATAATGTACAGATGAGGAGACTTGTGTTTAGAGAGGTTAAATAATTTGACCAGGATCACACAGCCAGCAATGGGAGAACTGGTATTAAATCTTGGTCTCTTATATCAGAGTCATGCTTTTTTAATACATGTACTGCTACTACATTATGCTACTTTATGTTTCTACTCTGATAACATGAACAAAGCAAAGTCATGGGGGCCAATGGACTTTTGTAGAGCTGTATTATTTTCATTGGTTGTCATCTAACTTTCTAGTACTTCCAGTGAGATAGCTACCTTTATTTTTAATTTAAAGAATTCTGTTAGTAATTTCACATTAGCAGATATAACTTTCTCCCCTCTTTTTTCTAGGTGGGAGCGGGATGGATTGGAAAATGTAAGTCACTCAGTTTTTGGTTTACCGTATGTCTCAGTCATCTAGTGCTGCTCCAACAGAAATACCACAAGTGGATAGTTTTAACAGAGAGAAATTTATTGTCTTCACAGTCCAGTAGGCTACAGGTCCAAATTCAGGGCATCAGCTCCAGGAAAAGGCTCTCTTTTGTCGGCTCTGGAGAAAGGTCCTTGTGATGCCTCAGTCTTTCCTCGGTCTAGGAACATCTCAGTGCAGAAACCGCTCTCTGCTCCCGGCACTGCTTTTTTGGTGGTATGAGGTTCCCATATGTCTCCACCCTTAGAAACACCAGAGGCTATGGCTCTACCCTTTGAAATCCCAGAGGTCATGGCCATACATTTTGAGACTGGGGCAGCTTGGCTTCTTGTGCTCCTTGTCTCTTCAGCTTCTGCTTCCTGTGGCCTCTTGGCCCTCGGGCCTCATGCCCACATCTGCTGTGCTGGGGCAAGTGTTCCAAAGCTCTGTAGCTCCACCAATGATAAGTGCCAGGAAGCTTCCTGCACACAGCCACTCAGCTCCCTCGCTCCATGAGTCAGCAAGCCAAGCTCTACCGATAAGTGCCCAGAGGCACCCCACTCCACCAGGAAGCCTTTTGCGCATAGGCACTCAGCTCTCTCGCTCTGTGGGTTGGCTCCAGCGTTGTCTAGCGCTGGACTCCTGATTCCGGTGCTGCTGGTTCTCTGATACTGCTGCTTCTCTGCTCCTGCAGGTTCTCTGCTGCTGCTGGTCCTCTGCCACTGCAGCACCTCTATCCATTCACAGTTTTAAAACTGCTTCCACATTTTAGGTACTTGTTAGAGAAGCACCCCACTCCTGGTACCAAATTCTGTCTCAGTCATCTAGTGCTGCTCCAACAGAAATACCACAAGTGGATGGTTTTAACAGAGAGACATTTATTGTCTTCACAGTCCAGTAGGCTACAAGTCCAAATTCAGGGCATCAGCTCCAGGAAAAGGCTCTCTCTCTGTCAGCTCTGGAGGAAGGTCCTTGTTGCTTCAGTCTTTCCTTGGTCTGGGAGCATCTCAGTGCAGGAACCTCAAGTCCAAAGGACGCGCTCTGCTCCCAGCACTGCTTTCTTGGTGGTGTGAGGTTCCCATGTGTCTCTGCTTGCTTCTCTCTCTTATATCTCAAAAGAGATTACATTAAGACTCTAATCTTGTCAACCTCATCAGTATAACCTCATCACAGTGATAGAATTTACAACACATAAGGAGATCACATGTATCTCATCATAGTGATACAGTTTACAACACATAAGGAAATCACATCAGATAACACAATCCTACGATACTGGGAATCATGACCCAGCCAAGTTGACAGATATTTTTGGGGGACACAACTTAATCCATGACACCGTAGATTATTTTAATATCTTTAAACTTGTCTATCCAGTTAGAGCTGGGTAAGGATCTCGTCAAATGCCTAATCGTTGGATCCAATGCATGCATATTCATCTTAAATAATATAGCAACAGGTATGCTAAAACATGGCAACTGTCCTGCCAGCCTTTGGCACCTTGAAGAGCCTATCTGTTCAGTATTCTCCCCGCAAGCAGTCATTGTTCAGACTTGTCCTGCCTTGTTCAGAACTGGCTGTTCCTTCAGACAGCAGTGTCTCTTTTTATATTGATGTTTGTTTTGTCATGCCATTGGCATCTCATATGCTTGTTCTTGCTATTTCAGCAGAGAAGTGAGTGGGAGGGAGGGCTGCTTTTAATAAGACAGGAAGATCCCTATCCTAGATGGCATAGTAGGCAGGTTCTCCAAGTCTCTCATGCAATTCTTTCCTTACTTGAAACATGAGATACCAGAAGGAGACAATGGGAAATCAATTAGACGATTTTCTGGGACAGAAATTACAGCTACTTTATGGAAATTTTTCCTGTTTGGTCCAAGAGTAATTCATTTGGCATCAACTCTCTCCTGCTCCATATCTCAAACCTTTGTGAACTCCAGATTGGATAATTGTTTTATGCTACTTTTTTTTTTTAACTTGTGAAACTTCCAGTCTTATCCTAATTCCAGTTTTTAGTAGTTGGCTGCTGTTATCAAAATTAATCACAATTAATTTTTTAAAAACTTGCCATCACTAGAGGTCATTGTCACAACATTATTATTGTATAGTATCGATATTTTTTCGCATTAATGGCCATTCATCATGGTTATTAATGTAACATGTATTTTTCAAGCATCTTTGACTGTTTTCTGACATCCGTTTAAGAAAGGAAGATCAAGTGTTGCAATGAAAGCTGTATCTAGTACTGGATAAATAGAAAAGCTCTAGATGCAGGCATTTGTCATTCCCCAAGAGAAACTTCCAATCTAAATAATCATCAAGCTACTGTATTTAAATAAGGTTACTAGTAGTGTTATTTATTGCCCTGGCTTTTTAAAAGGAAAACAGTGTTTTTGTTTTTCCTCTTGGACTTAAATGTGAGTCTGTGCATTCTGGTTGGCTTCCTGTGGAAATGGAGGAAGAGCAAAGGGAGGAAAGGGAGGCAGAGCAAAGGGAGGAAGAGGGAGAACTATTCAGGGCTACCTGCTATACTAACTTTGTGTTAACTGGAGTCTTTGACCTGTTATCAAGTCTAATCCTCAGTTTGCTTTTTAACCAAGTTCTGTTCTGTCTTAATTTTATAAATGAGGAGAGGGAAGTATATTACTTGAGTGATCTGTGGTCATGAAGTTAGTCTTTTGGTGTGATTGTATATAATTTAACTTTTTCTGATTCAGCATTCATTCTATTACTACTAATATTTGTCGTAGTCAGAGGAGAATTTTTTTCCCTTCAGCGTCAAGTATTGTAAAAAATTTTGACATTATCCTAATGGGTTATGTTATTTTAGGAAAAATGCATTTTAAGGCATGTAGTAAAACATGTTAAAATTTAGAATCTTCCTTTTTTAATTACCTTTTTTCTTGAAGTTAAAAAAATTCAAGGGTCTCTTATGCATTTTCTTTTCTGTCTCCCTCTTAAATTATATGCTTAATATCTTAGTTTTGTTTCTGTAATCAGTACGCTGGGAGCGGACTCTTGGAGCCATTGTAAGGCAAAAGAATCAGCCAATGACTCCTGAGGCAGTAAAGGCTAACTGGGCAAAGATCTGTGACTTTGATAATACCAGCACGCCTCAGAGTGTACAAGGTAAGGAGAGTTCTAAGTCAGTTCAGTCCTAGTTGGGGAACCAGAGGCACAAGCGTTCTTTTCTGTTATGGTGTTACTTTCTATTTTAATTGTGGTGACTTAGGCACTTGAATCACCCACAGCGTGTTTTCTGCTCTGGTAAGTATTAGGACTCTTAACACTGAAGATAATTGTGTCACTCCTACTGTCAATTTTTCAGCTTTTTGAAATCTAAATTTTTTGGTATATGCATGAGGTATTTTCCCATCTGTGTTGAATGCACCTGCTCCACATCCGATGGTTGGTTTCAGAGTCTTCCATTATCTAACCATAACCTCCTTATCTGACCTGATTTTTCTCTATTTCCCAGAATGCTTATTTAAGTCTAATTTATTTAGGCTCAGCTCTTTTCTGCCCAGTGAATAGATTTTGCTTTGTTTTAGGTATAGTGCCTTTACTACTGTTTCTCTGTCTTTCTCACTGACCCCTTCCTTCCTTTATTGCCTCTGCTAATCTTAGTGCTTCTTTAGAGAAACTCAAGGCCCAGATGTTCAACAAAGCATCCCCAGATATTCTGGGCTACATTGGTCTCTCTCTTAGCTGAACTCCTACAACATGAGCATCTAATCATAACTGCTTTCAGTTGTTTTTGTTTCATGACTACAGGTTTCTTAACTGCACTAGAAGTTCCTTTGGGGGGCAGAGACCATATCTTGTATGTGTTTCTTTTATATCTGGTAGCAGCACAGTGCTGGACTCATAGAAGGGATTTCGTAAGTGCTTGCTGAATTGAATTATTGAATTACCTATGGTATTCCACAGGAACAGGTAGCCAAATAATTAGTCACATACTTACTTACATGTACATGTAACTCATATATGTATATGGTATGTGAAATTTAAAAGACCTTTCTGGGAAAGATCATGAATCAGGGTCATTTTATAGAGAGAAGTTTTTTTTTTCCCTTTTGGTAATTTTATATTCAAAATTTGGTACAGAATATATCTGAAAAATCACTGTTAATTTTATTGCCTTTAATGACACTTCCCTGCTTGCTGGTGCACTCATTGAAATCTTCATTGTGCTTTTTTCCAATCAGATAATAACACAAGTGTTATATCATAAATGGTGGCATTTTCTGCATTTTATATTTTGTTGAGATAAAATTAGTCTGTGAATACCAGTCACCTATTAGTGAAAATGAATGAAGGAAAAAAGGAAGAAATACATTAAAACTTTCTTCTGATAGCAGAGTTCCATTTTATCGCCTCAAAAGTATTAGACTGTTATAAAAAAAGAAGCTAATTAAATAAATATGATTGCAAATGAAAAGATGTTGTTGTTGTTAGGCGCTGTTAAGTCGGTTCTGACTCATAGCAACCTTCTGCACAGCAGAACGAAACACTGCCCAGTCCTGCGCCATCCTCACAATTGTTGTCTATGCTTGAGCACGTTGTTGCAGCCGCTGTGTCAATCCATCTCGTTGAGGGTCTTTCTCGTTTTTGCTGACCTCTGCTTTACCAAGCATGATGCCCTTCTCCAGGGACTGATCCCTCCTGATAACATGTCCAAAGTATGTGAGATGTAGTCTCGCCATCCTTGCTTCTAAGGAGCATTCTGGTTGTACTTCTTCCAAGACAGATTTGTTCATTCGTTTGGCAGTTCATGGTATATTCAGTATTCTTCACCAACACCACAATTCAAAGGCATGAGTTCTTCCGTCCTCCTTATTCATTGTCCAGCTTTCTAATGCGTATGAGGCAATTGAAAACACCATGGCTTGGATCAGGTGCACCTTAGTCCTCAAGGTGACATATTTGCTTTTCAACACTTTAAAGAAGTCTTTTGCAGCCGATTTGCCCAGTGCAGCGCATCTTTTGATTTCTTGACTGCTGCTTCCATGGGTGTTGATTGTGGATCCAAGTAAAATGAAATCCTTGACAACCTCAATCTTTTAAATTGTATTTTAAAATAGTATTTTAGTAAAAATACTAAAGATACCTCTAGTATTTGAAATACAGTGTAAAAAAAAAAAAAAGAGAAAGATCATTTTCTCTATACAGTTCCGACTTTCTAGAGCACCTATTCCATCTTCTCATTTTGCCAATGAAGGACTAGATCCTAGAAAAACTAAATAATTGGCTCAAGCTCTCCTGTTTAGCCAGTGTTTGAGCCAAGAATTAACTCAGGTTGTCTATCTCTAAGTACAGTGCTTTCAGCCTATACCAAGGTACCTTTCAGTTAAGTAGCCTCCCCTCTAGGCAGCATCCTTAATGGGGTGGTAGAAGGAGGATTAATAGGCAAGATGTTTCTCTGCCAGTGTCACGAGGAATGACAGATATCCCTAGTCATCTCAGACTCTGTATTTAGTTATGGTTTTTTGTCTGAGTTCAGAAGGATGGACCTCCATACCTCTTGGATTTGTTGGAAATGTCCCAGAGCTTGCTTTTGGAATCCTGTGGCTTACGTGGATGCTTCATGAGCCTTCTTCATCAACCTTTTAGACCCCAGAACAGCAGCTTCAGATCCCTGTCTGGAGTCAGTGGTCATGATGATGGTTTTCTCTGAAAGAACTCTTAGTAATATCTTCGGAGCTATTACTTACGTCGAGACTGGGGCTAATCTTGACATTGTTCCATCTCAGGGGGAGAGTTGGGAGAGGGGAGGAAAATCACTTGTCCCTCCACCAAACATAGTTTACATGTCTGTGGACAAGTATCCCATTTTACAGAATTGTAAAACAAAGATATTGAAAGGCTCAGAACCCTCTTAGAATCAGCTAATGCTTTGTTTTCTGTTGAAGATACCCAGTTATCTTGGGTCTATTTCAAAGTCTTTCACAGTTTTTTCCTACAGTGTCCTGACACACATTCAGTTTATGAGTACCAAGAAGCTTCTGCAGCAGGTTTGCTGAATGTTGTAGGAATAATAATCTAGCATTTTGGAGCTTTTCTTAGTAACGCCTTTAACAAACACATTATTATTATTATTTATTTTAGAATCAACTGGAAGTATAATTGGAGTTCTAAGTAAAATAGATTCAGGAGGAGTTTCGACAAATCATACCAGTCATACAGCATCAACAACCACATCAGGATTTGTAAGTAGGAACAGAACTGAAAGCTTTTGCTTTCTCTGGAAATGTTTTCTTTTTAAGATACAGTCACTCTTTTTCAGTCTCTAATAATGGATGGAAGGCAGTAGCAGAGGTCGTTTAAAACAGAGGATTTATTCAGAAATCATTTATGATTGATTTCAGAACAAGGCTGATTCTGACAATACAGGGAGGTCATGATTGTTGAACCACATGAAGAGGTCGCTTGGGATGAATTCTAAAGCTGTCCAGACTGCTTTATTTTTCTTTTCAACTACATCTTCTTTCTCTTTTCTTTCTGAAATGTACCAGGCTTGTCTCTCCCCTAAAGGACAGACTGTCTTGATAGGAGAGCAAGGCAGTTGGGTGTGTTTCCAAGGCCTTTCCTAGTGCGGTAGGAGAATGGAAGTTACCCTACTCAGCTTCTTCTTGTGGCTGCCCTGAATGATTGGGAACAGAGGTGCTGAAAACAAAGTCTGGCTTAACATGAACTTTTGAGGGGTACAATAAAGAATGATCTTTACTTGCAGGTAATTTTTAGCAGTCTCCTGTTGGGGCTGTGGTGAATCAAGGTAGTTGCCTGACTGGTACTCTAACCACTTCCTTTTTTTTTTTTTCCCCCATTACTGTTTGGGAATTATCTCAGGGAGGTAATGAGTGGATACCTCTGCTTGCTCTGCCTGTTCAGCTTCCTCATACAGTCCTCCTCCTGCCCATTCGTGTTTCTTTCTCTTCTCAAGGTTATCTTTAAACTGAGTTTAAGTAAATTTCAGTTGTGTGAAAATTTGTGGGGAAGGGTTGGCCATGCTATATGAGGGTTATATGCTGTAGGCTCTTTGTTGTGTCTTTTCCCCATTCATTTAACACACACACAAGGTTTTTTGTTTCTGTATTGAAAATGCCTATAATCAACAAAACAGAAATGTAAATAATTCCAAAACATTTTCTTCACATACCAAATGTTATTTTCTAAGCTATTTAATTTATTGTTAAATAGGAAAGATACATAACTTTTCATAAAATAATGTACTAAATAGTGATATGATTTAGATGAGCATAATTAAAATATTGGATGGAACTTCTGCTTTATCTTCAATGCAATTAGCACTTTTTTTTTTTTTTTAAGCATCATTGATAATCCTAGTTTATTCACTATTTTTCTCACTTTTTAGAAAGGATATTTATTTTAGTGGCTCTTTTGAGTCATTTCTTTTAAGAAAAGCATTAATACAATACTACATTTTGGGAATATTTCAACATGGCTGCAAGTAAGAAGCCTCCCATTGTGTCGGTAATTCTAATAGAATTGTGGCGGTAGCTCACATGAAGTTAGCTGATTTTCATCACCTATACTTTTCCTTTTTTTAATTGTAGTACATAAATAGTAAGAAATAAATCATTTTTATGGCCCCCGGACACCCTTTTAGCTCAGTGGTGTAGTCACTCCCGAGGTTCACCGTTCAGCCTGGGATTGGAGAGCCCCATAAAACAAAACGGGACTAATGAGGCGCAGCAGTCCAGGGACAAGGATTAGAAGGCAGGAGGGGACAGGAGAGCTGGTGATAGGGAACCCAAGGTTGGGAAGGGACCGTGTTGACATGTTATGGGGTTGTTAACCATTGTCATAGGGCAATATGTGTACTAACTGTTTAATGAGAAATTATTTGTTCTGTAAACCTTCATCTAAAGTACAATTAAAAAAAAAAAAAAAAGAAAGAAAGCATTTGCCACATTAGATTCTGGTGTTTTGTGACCCAGGGCAGGCATATTATTATTGTGTGTTGTCAAGTTGATTCCAACTCATAGTGACTCGATAGGATAGAGTAGAACTGCCCCACAGGATTTCTGGTATAAGTTGGAATTGACTTGATGGCAATAGGTTTGTTTGTCTGTTTAATTTTTACGGGAGCAGATCACCAGGTCTTTCTCTTGCAGAGCCACTGGTGAGTTCACACTACCAGCCTTTCAGTTAGCAGATGAGCACTTAACCATTGTGCCACCAGGGTTCCTTGGTAAAGGGCTAGATAGTAAATATGTTAGGCTTTGTGGGCCATGTACTGTTTCTGTCATGTATTCTTTTGCTCTTTTTCTTTTTAACCATCCTTTAAAAATGTAAAAGCTGTTCTAGCTTGTAGTTGTAGTTTGCCAGCCCTGCTTTAGAATAAAAGTGATCAGTATATTGGACATCTTTCTTTATTAATCTAATATGTAGTTCACACATTAGGTAGTAATATCATCACCAGATATAAAAATACAACATCCAGTTAGATGAAGGATATTACTAGAAAGGAACTACAGGTAAAATTTCATTTTAACTAGAACCATTATGAGGCAATCTAATTTACAAGCATTAAGCATTGTTTTGCTCATCAGTTTGTGATGAGTTTTATATAGTAGATCTTACGGAGCAATTTACTATCCCTATTTTTAACAAATTCATTATTTAGATTTTTGGGCAGCTAGTATTTGCTGAGTTAGTAGGCTTTCACCGTTAGAGGCAGGACAGTTGAAAATGAGACGTACTGTTTGTTAACAAGAAGCAAACAATTAAAAAAAAACTTATGTGTAAATGAAGTCCTTTTCCACACATTATATGTTTGGTTGCTATTTTTAAAAATTCAAATATAGTGAAGCAATTATGCTGCTCCGTCAAATTCACTAAAATGGCATCCGATTCACATCTTTTCAAAAGCAAAACTAAGTATGTAAGCAGTTATAATTAGTTTTTGAAAGTTGAATTTCAAAGATTTGACAAAAATGATGTCAGTGAAACTAATCATTTTTTACAACTTTCCCATAGGATGGAGCTATTGGCCATCAACTTCCTCCATTTTCTTCTGCTTATACTGAACTGGAAGCTATTATGTATGCCCTTGGAGTGGGAGCATCAGTCAAGGATCCAAAAGATTTGAAATTTATTTATGAAGGAAGTTCTGATTTCACCTGTTTGCCTACCTTTGCAGTTACCTTAGCTCAGAAATTTATGGCGAGTGGAGCTCTAGCAGAGATTCCAGGGCTTTCAATCAGCTTAGCAAAGGTATGCCTGATAAGAAACCTTTTACTTGTTTTTTTTTCTGTGTGTTTAAATATGATTGATAAAAGTCACATCATCTATCTATCTATATATACATACACATGTATAGCTATATATGTATCCAGAATTATAAAAAAGTTTATAGTGGTTCAGGAATAAAGATTTAGAATTTTTTTTTAAGAATAAAAAAGATGAGAGTTAGTTTAAAAGACAAGCAATAAGAGGAAAATAACAATTATGTACAGTCCCTCAATCCTGACATAATGTGATTAATCTCTCTCTGCCATTTACTTACCGTTTGATTTAAGGTAAGTAGCTTCCTAAGCTTCAGTTTCCTTATCTGTAAAATGGACATGATAGTTCTTACCTCATGATACTGGTGAGGGAGCAAGCCAGGTATTTGAGGCATAGATAACAGGTATAAAAGACCCTGAGGCAGGAGCGTCCTTGGCTTGTTCTTGGAACAACAAGGGGGGGCCAATATAGCTGTAGAATGAGCAAGAGGGCAGTGCTGGGAGAAAAAGGCCTGTAGGTCATTGTAAGATTTTACTTTAACATGGGATGTTATTGTAGCACTTTGAGCTGAGGAGTGAAATGATCTTGACTCTGTTCACTTACAGACTCTGTTCACTTGCTGTGTGGAAAATAGATTGTGGGGGAGCAAGCATGGATGTAGGGGAAACCAGTTAGGTGTCTATATTACAGTAATCTAAGCACAGGGGCTGGATATGAGGGTGAGGGAAAGAGGCGTCAAGGATGAAGATTTTTGGTCTGGATGACTGGAATGGTATACATGTATATATACTACATATAATTAATTATATAGTAATATTTAGTATGTATAATAGTCACATGTAATATTATTACATATAATAAAAATGTGAATATACGCTTATTTTGGGGTGGAGGTGATCAGGAGGTTGATTTGGGGCATGTTTGAGATGGCTGTTACACATTAAGTGGAGATGTAAAGTAGAGAATTGAATATATGAGTCTGGCTTTTGGGGGAGGGCTCTAATTGATGCCCTTAGCGTTTAGGTGATAGTTAAAGCCATGGGATTAGATGAAATCACCTAATGTGTGAGTATGACTAGAGATGAGGCTTTCGTTTAGGGGCCCTGCAGTGTTTAGATGTTGAAGAGATGAGGAGGAACTAGCAAAAAAGACTGAAAAGGAATGGCCATGGAGGTAGGACGAACACTAGCAGGATGTGGTATTTGAGGTGTCAAGTAAATAAAGTGTTTCAAGGACAACTATGTGAAACTTCTGAGGTGTGGAGTATATTTTACTTGGAGTAAGGTTTAGGTTATCAGCCTGGTGATAGTTGTTGAATCATAGAGCTATAAGGTGATTGGTTTCCATGACTTTGATTGGAGAACCCATTTTCTAGAGGATTGATTAGCCCAGTCCTGTGCTGAATCTATGGGAGCACATTTTATTAGTGTATTTGATGAAGTTGAGAGTAAAGTGAGAAGTACATGCTGGGAAGTTTGCTGTTTCACTACTTTCCTGTGGTATTTCTTGTATGCCATTCTTCTGTTTGGATAATGTAAGTGCCAAAATTAAATGTTTCAGAATGTCCCCTCAGAGTGGGAAATGATAAGTAATATTCAAATTATGTGGCTGGGAATGACAGCCATCTTGGAATTTGAATCCTGGTCTTCCCAACCTTGAGTTTCCAGGTGGTATGACTCAGTGAGGGAGTCCTTTATTTGCCCTCCCATCACCACACCCCTACTTTCTTTGTGTATGCTGAGGAAGACTGGAGATTAAGCTGTCCCACTGCAGTTGTGATTTGGATATGTTGTTACGTCTTGGTTTTCCTGTCCTATTGTTTTCTACAGATACTTGGTATATTCTTGCTTTGACACATTGAGATTAAGTGGCTGTGAAGTTATACAGTGTCCTTAGTTTAGTCTTTATTGATAATTGGCAAGATATTATTTGAAGGGAATGTTGACATTGCTTGACAGTGCTTTACTCTGAATGAGGTAGTAAGGTTTATCTTTGTGGTTTTAGTTGAGTCATTTGTATTTGGTTTGTGTTTTACCAATTTAAATTACTAGCACTGGCCCTATTTGTTCATTTCTACTCCATGTATTTATTGGATGCCTAGTATGTTCCAGGCACTGTGATAAGCACTGGAAATATAGCCTACGTTAGCGCCTCCATTGGCAAATAATCCATAATTATCAGTCAACAAGGACTTATGAATGCCTAGAAAGAACACAACTGTAAGATACCTTCTGTATTCCAAAAGAACTAACAGTCTTTAGATTTGGGGACTGGTTATTTCTGAGTCACATGATTAAGAAGTAGAAGCCAAACTGAGACAGATAATTTGGGAGAAGCAGTGATGTGAGCATGTGAACAATGTGATGTTGTCACTTGTGATTAACGATATCCACAGTCAAATTCTGGAAAAAGAAAATCTGCTAATAAAATTGTGCTTACCGTACCGTAGATTCTTCATGGGGAGCAATACTTGGAGTTATATAAACCACTTCCCAGAACAGGTGAGTTCTTGATACACTAATTCCATAATCATTCCATAATTTTATTTTCTGATTAACCTTCCAAACTGGATCAATATGTTAAACTGGCATAAAGTGACCTAATAAAACATATCATGAGTTATTTATGTACATGTCAGCCATTGGGGTAGATTGATGTTATAACTAGTACCTATTTTGGTTACCTCAAACTTTGCCCTTTAATAGTTTTATAATAAATTACTTTAAAATGTTAATATTTTATATCTATTGATGTATGTGTTATTAACAACTGAAAAGAGCATTATTTTCACGTTTGGGATTTTAGATAGTGATTGTACACAATCGGTTATGATTCCTATGATTATGGGTCTTCATTCTTTTCTCAGGTACTTTTCTTGGTGCTTATTGTCTTAAAGCAAAAAATTTTAAAAGATACAGAATTTCTTATAATTTTTCACCTAAATTCTCTGAGTGAAAATAAAACCAAACTGGCTTTAATAATCATTTGTATTTTCCTCAGTAATCTCTTACTTGTACAGTAAAGCTTCTGGTTTTATTTATCTCTGTAACTTGATGTCTTTGTTTCTCAACTCATGTTGGAATATTGCCTAATTATACACTGGCCATATAAGGTGGTAAAATATAAAAAAGGAGTGTTGATTTATCATTTCACATTATATAACGTAGAGGTCAGCAAAGAGCTAGAATCTTACTTTAATTTTTTCCTAACCCTTTTTATTTTACTAAAAAAATTACGAAATTTTTATTGCCTAAGGTTGAATAGCTTTATCTCAGTGTTAGTGTTACTGCATAAGTTTTTACAAAGCTTGTTTTTATCTGAGTCAGTACATAGTTTGTGGTGACTGTGTAATCATCACGTATCTCCTGGATACTTTTGAAGTGTAAGGCATTGTATTAGATTATTAGGTCTTAGATTATTTCCTAACCTTACTGCATATCAGAATTTCCTGAGTTATTATGTTACCTGTTATTTTTAATAAAATATGGATTCTGGACCCCAACCATAGAGATCATGTCCGTGTGGGGTAGTGGTGGTGGTGGTGGGAAGAGCAGTTAGTTACACTGTCAGTTTTGGATTTGGGGAAAAAGTCACCTCAGACATAGTATGGAGAATGTTTTAGAGTTGGCTAGAGTGGATATGCAGTTACCCAATTAGACGTCTGTTATGGTAGTTTAAGTGAAATGATGGTAGCTTGGATTAAGGTGGTGGTGGAGGAGATAAAGTGAAATTGTGGATCAAAGAGATCTTAGGAGGTGAAAGTGACAGAACTCTGGATTTCATCCCTGGCTTCTCTTTTTGTGTTTCTCACATCTGGGCAGTTACTAAATTCTTTGATTCTCTCCCTTAGATATATCTGGTATACTTCTATTCCTGTCCACCCCTACCTCCTCTTCTATGTTTCAGTCCACCATCATGTCTCACCTTCTAAGTGTTCTCTCTGTCTCCATTCTTGCTCCCCTCAGGTCCATTCACCTCACTGCAGCCAGAATGTTATTTCTACAGTGCAAATGTGCTTTCTACTTCCCATTTAAAATTCCAAATGTCAATACATATTCTTCAGAATAGAGCCAGATATGTCAACAGTTTTTAGTATAATCTAGCTGGGTGGCAGAAATGGTTAAGTGCCCAGCTACTAACCAAAAGTTAGTGGTTTGAATCCACCCAGAGGTGCCTTGAAAAAAAGACCTGATGATCTACTTCAAAAGATCACAGCCATTGAAAACCCTGTGGTGCACAGTGCTAATATGACACACATGAGGTCACCAATTTCTCCTCTTCAAGTTTTGCCACTTGCTTACTCTCAATTTTATGAGTCAGGGATGATGCTTGAATTTCTGGCCTGGGTAGCTATGTAGATGGCACCATTCACTAATATAGGGAAGGAAAGAGAAAAGCAAGTTTTGAAAGAAAGATGGTGAGTTAATATCCAGAGAATAATAATCCACTAAGACACACCAATTAAATGATTGGAGGAGTCCATAAAAGAACCGTGTGATTAGAAAGAGACACAGTCTCAGTGAAACCAGCAGAGTAGAGAGTTGAGAAGGAATGAGGTCAGTGATATTGGTTGTATGCTCAACAAATGTTTGTTGAATGACAGAGTTAAGAGAGACCAGGAGGAGATCATTGACACTGAAAATTGTTATTTTTTAAAATCTGATTTATCAGAATTACTGATATTTCCAACTTAGTGATACAGGTATTTTGATTGCTTTTAATGTTGAATAATAGTTTTTCTGAGTTCAGGAAAATTATTTCAAACTGTAACATTTTAGTTTTGCTGAACTTACAGGGGAAATTATTTTAAATTCTCTCATGTCTTAATATAATAATTTATGGTATTTAAAAGTCTATTATTTTTTTTTTCCTGTAGGAAAATTAAGGTGTGAAGCACATGTTGCTGATGTCCTAGATAAAGGATCTGGTTTATTAATTCTTCTAGATGGTAACTCATTTATAGTTCTTATAATAACATTGTTAGATTGATAAACTTTGTATGTAACATAATACTTCACCATAGAAATTTATGATTAAGTTTTTACTTATTTCCTAATTTGTGAAAAAGCATGGTAAGCATTCTAAAAGTTCATAAACTTTTCTTTTAGAAAAAGGGGTAGGAGGAGAGAAGGGACATTTCAGGGAATCTGAAACAACATAACCAGAGCACAGGGCTGAGATTTTTGGCTTGTAAAGAAAATACAGACGAGAATTACGCTGTTGGAGTATATTTTTAGCAGGAAGGAATATATAGACAGCCTTCAATTAATAAGCAGGCTTTATTGGTATTCTTTTCTATGTTGGCTCTTTGGAAGTTGGAACATATTTGACCACTTAATCACCTTATAAATGGCAGTTAGGTTTCTATCTTTGCTCATTCAGCCTGCTTAACTCATAATGTGGTTTAAATATCATAGCCATATTTTATTTGCAGTGGAAAAAAAGAGAAGACTATAGTATTTTAATAAATATTGAAGTAATAATTAAATATAAGCTAAAGATGACATTGTTTAAGATTTATTTATTTTAAAATTTAAGAACAAATGAAATAAATACTTATTATAAAACATTTTTGAAATAAAGAACAGAGTGGAAAATGTAAATTGATATTTGGATTATAGGCTTTATCATTTCATTCTAAATACATTGGAGGTTGTACTGTATATGCTGTTTTGGAACTTGCCTTGTTTTTACTTAATAATGAGAATATTTTTGATGTTTGTCAGAGACTGGTGGTGCATATATTAATATGAATATATTCCACTCCAGGATGTGTGGCCAAGAACCTCTCCCCTCAGCTCCCTTTATACCCTGACTTAAAAAAACCTGTTGTCGTCAAGTCGATTCTGATGCATAGCGACCCTATAGTTGGACATCTTTAAATTACAAAACCCTTTCAGTAATTGGGTTTTATTTTTGGAACTTCTGAAAATATTGTTGAACATATTCTGGTTAAGTAGTTATACCCTTTAATAATAACTCTTATTTTTTCTTTTATTTACTTTTCAGTCTATTCATATTCTGAGAAGGAACTTGTATGTTACAATCAGTTCTCTATCTTCGTTGTTGGCTCTGGAGGGTTTGGTGGAAAACGATCATCAGACAAAGTCAAGGTAAGCCATCACTTTATTTAGAAGCAAAATATATGTGTAGTTAGGGATCCTTATCTGTATTTTGAACTTACCATGTTACCATATGTGTAATTTCATAGAGTAGAATAATCTGTTCTTCAAAGCAGAATGTGTTCCTTGGATTTGAAGTGGCATTTATGTTTATGTGTACATACATAAACACACACACACACAAGTATAGGTATATAAAAACATAATATATAATATTTTATATATAGAAAAGTCTTGCTGAATTAAGTATAATGTAACTGAGATAATTATGACAGTATTTGTTACTTCTTGTATAAGCTTTGTAACACCCAAAAGTCTTTAGAAAAACATCACAAGTGATCTTTGTATAGATTAAAATCTTTATTAATTAAATGACTTGAGTATTTATCTTGTGTAAGTCAATTTTAGGTAAAAGTGGCTGGGAGGTGTAGGCTCTCTTCCTTCATCCAGCCCCCATTTGTAGGGTGGAAGCTCTTGTAGGCAGAGTAGGCTAAGATTACTGGGACCCCATTCACCCTTGTCCCAGGTCACTCGTAGGGTGGAGGTTTCATGCTGGGAGAGGCAAACTGAGAAGACCAGAGGCTACCACCCCTGCCCAGTACCCTTCTCATAAAGCAGGGGTGTCTTACAAGAGAAGTGGACCATTATCTCTACCCCCATCTCCACAGCAGTGGCGTGGAGGTTTTACCCAGGGGAGAAGTAGGTTTTTATAACTAAGAGCTCTGAATCTCTTCCCAAGGAAACTCAATTGTTTTGGAGCAGAGTGTGGGAAGTTCATGTGTAAGGGTACTCTTGAAAACGATGATTTTAGTGGCAAGCAATTAAGAGGAGGCTGGTAGCTCCATGAGAACTACACGATAATTAGCCCGTCTAGACGTTTACAAGGGAGAGAAACAGACAGCCAAGAAGAACCCCTCTGAGATCAGGGCAAACGTCAAAGACTGGACTCAAAGACTACCCCTGCAAAGAGGCCTGAATTTAATTGGAACAGACTGTGGAATAGGTTAGCGCCTAGGTCATTGTCAAAAACAGTGGAGCAATCAGCTGTCAATTAGTGGAGGCCAACAGCTGGATATGATAACAGAAGAGTCAGAAATTTAACAGAGAGATCAGGGCGAATTAGTCAAAGAGAACCCTGCTAAAACCACTGTCATGCCAGGGTGACTACGTGCATGCCTAAGTTCTGAGCTCTCTGGAGTGCCATCAGAAGCTGCTCACTCTAGGGGAAGCAGATATCGCTAAAATAGTGTAGCGAAGTCAGTGTCAAGTAAACAGCAACAAGCCATGGAAATGAGCTTGAATTGAATTGAATTGAATGGGCTAGAATTGCTCAGGAAAGGTGTGTGTCAGGGTTGTAGCCTTTCACCATACTTAATCTATATGCTGAGAAAATAATCTGAGAAGCTGGACTATATGAAGAAGAACACAGCATCAGGATTTAAGGAAGACTCATTAACAACCTGTGATATGCAGATGACACAACCTTGCTTGCTGAAAGCAAAGAGGACTTGAAGCACTTAGTGATGAAGATCAAAGACTACAGCCTTCAGTATGGATTACACCTTAACATAAAGGAAACAAAAATCCTCACAACTGGACCAATAAGCAACATCATGATAAATGGAGAGAATACTGATGTTGTCAAGGATTTCATTTTACTTGGATCCACAATCAACATCCACGGAAGCAGCAGTCAAGAAATCAAAAGACGTATTGCATCAGGCAAATTTAAAACACCTCTTTAAAGTGTTAAAAAGCAAAGATGTCACCTTGAGGACTAAGGTGCACCTCACCCAAGCCGTGGTATTTGCAGTCACGTCATATGCATGCAAAAGCTCAACAATGAATAAGGAAGATCTAAGAAGAATTGATGCATTTGAATTACATTGTTGGCAAACGATACTGAATATACCACAGACTGCCAGAAGAACAAACAAATCTGTTTTGGAAGGAAGTACACCCAGAATGCTCTTGGAGGATGGTGAGAACTTTGGGCATGTTATGAGGAGGGACCAGTCCCTGGAGAAGGACATCATGTTTGGTAAAGTAGAGGGTCAGTGAAAAATAGGAAGACTCTCAATGAAATGGGTTGGCACAGTGGCTGCAGCAGTGGGCTCAAATATAGCAACGATTTTGAGGATGGTGCAGGACTGGGCAGTGTTTCATTTTGTTGTACATAGGATTGCTATGAGTCGGAACTAACTCGATGGCACCTAACAACAACAACATCTAGAATTGCTAAATATATTATCTGAAATGTTCTATTACCAATAAAAAAAATTACAATACATGTAAAGAAACAGAAGAGTGTGTCCTATGGAGAGAAAAACACAAAACAGGCAACAGAAGTTGTCTTTGAGAGGGTCCATATGTTGGACTTAGCAGAAAAAGACTTCAGAGCAGCTACGTGGTTCAAAGAACTAAAGAAAACCATGTTTAAGGAAACAAAGGAAAGTGTGATGACAATGATTCACCAAATAGAGAATATCAATAAGGAGATAAAAATTATAAACAAAAAACTAAATGGAAATTCTGGAGTTGAAAGGTACAATAATGGAAGTGAAAAATTCACTAGAGGAGCTCAACAGTAGATTTGAACTGACAGAAGAAAGAATCAAGAAGCTTGAAGATAGGTTGATTATACAGTCTGAAGATCAGAGAGAAAAAGAATGAAGGAAAGAAGAAAGAATGAAGATCCTCAGAGAAATGTGAGACCTGTTAAGTGCATCAACACTCACATTCTGATTCAGAGAGTATCAGAGAGGAGAGTGAGAAAGGAGCATAAAAAATATTTGAAAAAATAATGACTTTGATAAAAAACATTAACCTGTATATCCAAGAATCTCAACCACCTCCAAGTAGGATAAGTAAAAAGAGATCACACCCAGATGCATCATAGTAAAAATGTTGAAAGCCAAAGACGAAGAGAAAATCTTGAAATTAGCAAGAGAAAAAAAGACCCATTACTTACAAAGGAACCCCAGTAACATTAATGGCTGACTTCTCAGTAGAAACAACGGAGGCCAGAAGACAGTTGAGATGACATGTTTGAAGTACTGAGAGGTTTAAAAAAAAAAAAAAAAAAAAAAATCTGTCAGCTCAGAATTTTATATCCAGCAAAACTGTCTTTCTAAAATGAAAGCAAGGTAGACATTCCCAGATAAAAACTGAGAACATTTGTTGCTAGCGGACCTACCCTACAAAAAATACTAAAGGAAGTTCTTCAAGCTGATAATAAGTAACCACATATTGTATAATTCCACTTATATGAAGTGTCTGGAATAGGCAGATTTATAGAGGCAGAAAGTAGATTAGTGGTTGCCAAGGGCAGGGAGTAGGATGAAATAGGTTGTGACTGCTAATGGGTAAGTGGTTTCTATTTTGGGGAGATGAAAATGTGCTAAAAAAAATTGATTGTGGTGATGATTGTACAACTCTGTAAATATATTAAAAGCCATTGAGTTGGACATTTTAAATGGGTGAATTGTGTGGTATGTGAATTCTATATCAATAAAGCTGTTAACAAAGGCAGTATTAATACAATATGAAAACCATGTCTTGGACCCCCTCCCCCGCTTTTTTTTTCAATTTGCCATCATTTTTTGCCTGTTTGTGGGAAAATTACCTTATCAGTTATTAGACGATTATTATTTATGTGAAATTATATGTCAGTATGGAGCCCTGGTGGTGTAGTGGTTAAGAGTTCAGCTGTTAACCAAAAAGTCGGCAGTTCGAATCCACCAGTTGCTCCTTGGAAACCCTGTGGGGCAGTTCTACTCTGTCCCGTAGGGTCGCTGTGAGTTGGAGTCAGCTTGACAACAGAAGGTGTGGTTTGGTATGTATCAATCTGTAGATAGGAGTCACAAGTCATTAAGGACCCTATCGTGGCCTATACACTACACAAGCATATATAGCACCTGGTCTGAATGAATGGCTTGAGTATGCTATCTTCACTCTTAAATTTTTTAAACTTTGAGTGAATGTGTTATATTAGGAAGGGAAAAACACAAATCTGAGACGCTATTAGATGTAGCAAACAACACTCTATTGGATTTGTTTTTCCTTTTTGAAATCCATTTTTAATACTGGGGAACAATGAAGTGTTGTGGACTTATCAAGGAATCTAAACTAGAGCTTGTGCTCTAGGTACTTCTTTAGATATTATTACAATAATTAAACAGAAATTTTTCACTTGTATCATTTTTTGCTTTAAGAGAAAATAAGTGATAATACTTAAGTCATGGTGAAGCCCTGTGCTGTAAACTGGTTGCTGTTCTGTTAGCAGTGAAACTATTACAACAGCAGTGGCCACTTATCTTCATGGCCACAACTTCCAATTGATTTTGTGGAATAAAGGATACTGAATAAATTTTAAAGGGTACTCAAGACCACTTACTTGTAGGTTGAAGAATGAAGTCAGATCCCTAAATATCACACCTTCAAAACCTAGTAGAATGAACTGAAAATAAGTAAAACCAGCAAAAAATACAGTGGATGCAACTGAAACAAAGGGGAGGCATGTAATTAATGGAACAATCTTTGCAAAATAGCAGCCACAGAAAGAGACTGTTTAGTTCTGTTTGTTTTTACAAGCAGCAGCTTTCCCCATGATATTTTATTTATTATCATGTTTTTTTTTCTGCATTTGTGAGGATAAATTTGGGAGTATATGTAAGCTTGAGACTTTAATCATGAAAAATTAGTGTCTAATTCCTTAATTCTTTGATGGAATAAGAGCTGAATTTGTTGTAGAAAATTTAATAGAGAAAAAAAAGAAAAATAATATAATTTTGTCTGTATTATGTATTAAAGTTATCATAATCAAATTTTTGTAGTGAGTTTAAAATATATTATTTTGTTAAGATGGCAAATTAAAATAAGTAGAGATCCTAAGAGACCAATTTTAAAGATTAAATCAATTTAGGTATGAATTGTGTGTCTAACTTTTACAGTTAACATCTTTTCATAGGGAAAAATAACTTTTTTCTACTTTCTGACCTAGAGAATGGATCTGATTATGTAATTCTTTACATTAAATAGAGTCATTTTAGATAAAACATAATGTAGATGAATTGGTTATGAAATTTTTAATGTCATTATCTCCTGAACATAAAATATTTAAAAAATTACCATTTTACTCAGTTATTAGAGTTTATTATATTGAAACATGGTTGTTTATCAAATACCAATTTGGCTAAACAGAATAACAATTACTTTGTTGGTATTTAAGATTCAGTATATAATGTCTTTTGATTTCAGGAAGTGGCAGCCATACCTAATAGACCTCCTGATGCTGTACTTACAGATACCACCTCACTTAATCAGGTAAGACTGTATTTTTGAAAAGTGATGTATCTACTTGACTGATACTTTTCTCTTTATAACTCTGATACACTATAATTTTGAGAGTCCAAAAGTAGTGTCTTTCAACATAATGGAAATAAAGACATGTTTCCTATAGCTGGAATTTATTCTTTCTAAGTTCTTGCTTATCTATATTTTTCTCCATTAGATATCAAAAGAAAATATAAAATGACTTTTCATTAGTCAGTTCAGAAAGCATTGTGTTTTGCTGGTGATGGAGTGCTTGCCTTATAAAGAGACTGCTTAGCTTAGAGTGAAGAATTTTACAAGCACCTTAGAGAGCAGGTAAAAAAAGAGTTCAAAGGCAAGTGTTAGTCCTACTTTCCTTTATCAAGAAAGAAATCTATGCCATATTGCTTGAAACTAGATTGTTTTATGCTAGTTTTCAAGGACAGGCAAAATAAGGCATCTTAGCTGTAGGTGATTTAATTTTTTTTTGGCCTAAATAATTTGTTTTCTGGTGGCGGAGATAAAATGCCCTGTCAATCCACAAATTCTGTGAGCACAGTGATTTATTTAAGAAACAAAAGGCAACCATGAAGATAGAAAAGTTAGTTTTTGAGAGACCTAAAAATTCCTTTCTAAAGTGGCAGGGGATTAACCAAGCAGTTGGAGCCTGGACTCCTTTAATCTCAGGAATTATGCTGTGAAAAGCATGAATGATAGCAAATTATTCATAAAGTTCACTTTGTGGATTTTTTTTCATTTCTTTTGTTTTTGTTTTTGCTGAGACTTTATGTTTTTCCTCTTTATCTTTATGAGTATGTTTGTTAACCTTCTTTGTGGTTACCATGCATTTTACCCATATCTTTCTAAGTTTGAAGCAGTCTATTATTACTTGGTATCACCTTGCCTTCCTCTCCATTAGAAGGTTCTATACCTATGCCATTTTTTCCCTCTTTTACTGTTCTGATGTTGTTGTCATTTACTGATTAAATGCTCTGATTCCCTGTTGTATTTCTTTTGGTTTTGGATAGTCCTTGAGAGTACATTTCCTAGATTGGTATCTGGCTGGTACGATCCTGTGTCCTAGATTCTGCCTGTGAGCTGAAGTTGTTTGTTCTCAGATTGAAGAACTCCCTTTAATAATTCTTGTAAGTTTGGTTTGGTTTGGTTTTTACATATTCCCTTAATTTCTGTTTATCTGGAAATAACGTAATTTCACCATCAAATTTGAATGAGAGTTTTGCAGGATATATTATTCTTGGCTGGCAGTTTTTTTCTTTCAAGGTTTTATATATGTTATCCCATTGCCTTCTTGCCTGCATGGTTTCTGCCGAATAATCTGAGCTTAGTCTTATTGTTTCTCCTTTGTATGTGACTTCTTTTTGTTTTTCATGAGCTGCTCTCAGAATTCTTTGTTTGTCTTTGGTTTTGGCGAGTGGATTATGATATGCCTTGGTGATTTTCTTTTGGGGTCTTTCCTACATGGGGTTCAATGAGCTTCTTGGAAGGCCAGTTTTTCTTCTTTCATGATATTGAGGAAGTTTTCTGTCAGCAGTTCTTCAATGATCCTCTCTGTTTTCTGTTTTCTTCCCCTGTTCTGGAACTCCAATCACTCGAAAATTTTTGCTTTTTATTGTATCCCACATAAATCTCATGGTCTCTTCATTTTTCTTTGTTCTTTTTTCTGAGTTTTCCTCAAACAGAGTTGTATCCAAGTGTTTGTCTTCAATTCTACTGATCCTGTCTTCCACCGTTTCAAATCTGCTCCTCAGCCCTTCTATGACACCATCCATTTCTGAAATCTTGTTGTTTATCTTTTGGATTTCTAGTGGTTGTTTTTTAATAATTTCTAGTTGTGAATTTATTTTGGCATTTTGTTCCTGCATTATTTTCCTGAATTCTTGCATGAATTTGTCTGCCTTTTCCATGAATTTGTCTATTTTTTCCTCATTTTTGTCTGCTTTTTGCTTCAACTCTTGGATAATTTTGAGTATTAGAGATTTGAATTCCCTATCAGGTAGTTCTAGTGCCTTTTCTTCTACTGGAAAGTCATCTGGTGTTTTATTTTGGATGCCTACTGGAACCATCCTCTCCTGTTTTTATAAATGATTTGATATTGCCTGCTGTCTTCAGGGCATTCGGTAGTTATTTTTCTCATTTATTGATTGTAGATTTGTTTGTTTCATCCTTTTTTTTTTTAAATTTGGCTATGTCTGAGCAGGCGGGCTGTGTGTTCTTTGTTGTTTGCTCATCTGTGGGCGCAATACTTTTCCTCTCCTTCACCAGTTGGCAGGGTCAGTTGCTCAGATATGGTACAGCAGGGCAGGTCTAGCTGAAGAGGAGTTGCTGGGATGGGTTGTTTGTGGCACTTACTACAGCCACCAGGGCAGGTCGGTAATCAGTGCAGGGCAGGTTCAGGTAGGCCATGCCTGTGCTGCTTGGTGGTGTGATGTTAGGTGCATGGTGCTGGTAGGCAGGATGTAGCAGGGAGATTGTTATGTGTGCAGCTAAGATGGATATGGGAGAGAGGAGAGAGGAACAGGAGCCAAAAACATACAGCCAAACAAAAGAATGCTAGGGGAGCTTGCCGTTGGGGTGGAGAGATGAGAGACTATGAAATGGAGAAAAACAAAAAGGGGAAGAAGAAGAAAAAAAAAGAAAAGAATGAATAAATAAAAATCAGAAAGGGAGAAGACCAGCGAAGTTCCCAGGGATCCCACTGGTGTGGCTATGAGGTCTGGGGAAGTTGTTCTCAGGTGTTGCAGTACAGCCTGGCTAGAAGGTGTAGAGGTATTCAGCGCCAGGTATTCAGGGAACAGAAAGAGAAGAAAGATATAGAAAGATGAGAAACTGAGTAATGAAGAAAGACAAAAAGGAGAAAAGAGGGAAAAGAAAAGAAGACAAATTACTAAAAAAAAAAAAGAAAAGAAAAGAACAAGAAAAGCCCCCCAAAAAACAGAAGAAAAAAACCCCATGAAGAAAGAAATGCCCTCAGGGATGCCTCTACGCAAGCCAAGGGGGTAGGTTCCAAGCCACGCAGTACTGCCTGGCCAGAACGGGCTCCCAACTCATGAAAAGGAGAAACAAACAAACAAACAATTCAAAACAAACAAACAAAAGCACCGGGATCCCACCAGTGTGGCAGCCCAGACCAGGAAGCAGTTCCACCCTTGAACGGAGCTCTGCAGTCCCTCAGGAAGAAGCAAAGATGGCGCATGGAGCCTGGTATTTGAGCAAAAGGAGGGGGAGGTGGTGATGAGATAAGGAAGAAATCAAAAGAAGCGGGAAAAAAAAGCAACACCAGCAGTCAACAAATGGCACTCAGAGAGCCAGCTAGTGTGGGTGGGTGGAATCCAAGCAGCTGGTGCTTCCCGGAGAAGAGACTGTGGCCGCGGGAAGCAGAGGAGGCTGAGTGGGGGTGAAGAAGGGTGGGGGGTGGGAAAGCATATATCGCAATTTACCGGTTGTTTTGTCTCCTGCTGGATGCCCCATGAGGCTGCTTTCTCGTACCCCCTGTTTGCTAGTCTCCGATAGGAGTCCAAGATGGCGGATCTGCGCTGTGTTAGCTGATAGGGAATCTCTGCATGAATCTCTCCTCACTCTCTGTTCTCTGTCGGTTTTCTCACTCCATTTGGTTCTTGGCTGAGTTCTTTATCTCTTCATTTGATGTTTTAGGGTTTCAGGATTGCTGTTTTCTGTTTGGCTTAGTTTTTTGGATCTTTGCTGTGGAGGGACGGTGTGGTGCTTCCATCTAGAGTGCCATTTTGCCCGAAGTCATAAAGTTCACTTTGATATGTTTGAGTCTGACCTCTGCAGTATTTATGTTTCCTGGAAAATAGAAATATAATTTCGTAAGCCAGAAAGAATTAAGGATGGTACATATGAATTGTATTTTTTTCTGCATTATGTAATTGGATGATGGGAAGAACACTATTTATTCCTTAGATTAGGTTTTAACTTGAAATGTTTTTCATATCCCTTATTGTTTCTTATCAGTTTTTTAAGAATACACTCATATTTGTGTTTATATAAAGATTCATGGAGAAATTAATTTTATTAGGGTACTGAAGAACAGAAAAGACTTCATGGTTCCATGGTTCAGAAAGTCCAACAGATATCCTTTATTATTCTTGGGTTACACTGAAGTAATAAAATATATCTGCTATAGATAAGAAAAGCTGAGTAGTTTACAAGGTTTGAATTTCTGTACACAGTAAGTAGAGGGGTTTTCTTTCTTCTACACTTTCTCAGATGAGTAGGAGTTTTTGTTGGCTTTTGGCAGGGTTTAATATCTTGCTGGGTGATAGAGGACATTTTTTAAGTCAACAAATATTTTTTTGTGTAAATAATGGTCACCCATAATTTCAACAGAGGTTCTTGATGATTTTGTATCATATGGTCATTCGACAATATGATGAAAGTCATCTAACAGTTCTTCAAAAAGCATTTTGTATAAAACTTTGCATAAAAGTTCAGGGGATTTTTAGACCCTCTGAAACTGGATCTGTGCTCTAGGAGATACAAATGAAGTAGAAGAAATGTGTCTGTTGTCAAGGAGCTGAAAGGATAGACGTAGACTCAAGACATAGATGTCTGCAATAACTGGGGTACCTATTACAAGTAAGAATGATTAAATACAAGGCTTTGAATTGTAGAGTAAGTGCTGTAGACATCCAAGAAGGGATACTCACTAGGGACTAATACAGGGAAGGATTTGGTAGGAAAGATGGAATTTAGCTAAGATGCTGTATGGATGTTTCCTAGTCTCAGAGTTGTAGAGGTTACAGTGTGACAGGGAAGAGGGTGAAAAGTAATGATAGAATGTAAGGGGGAAAAGAAGAACATGGTGTGTGTGTAAGCAGTAAGAATTAGAGTGTTCACACTGGAGAGATGAATGTGGATGGACAGATCTTTAAGGAGAAGTGGAAATAAGGAAAAAAATATAGCATAAATTTTGTGCTAGATATTTAAATTGAGTAACTTTTCAGTCAGTAAGGAAACTGGCAACCATGTATTTTTAGCTCTACCAGTATAACATCTGGGGTATTCTATTTATCATGTCATTAGGAGAGTTTCTTCATCTTCAAACTGATATGACAGTACAAGTGTACTTTATAGTCAAACTTCGTAGTTAACAAACAGAAAATTCCACCCCAATAATATAAAAAAGGACTGAGAGTAAATAGATATCAAGTGTCAGGCTTTGTATATGAGGAGAATGAGAACAAATATCTGTAGTTTCCCTAGATACATCTTAGAGTATTTAGTCTAACAATTAGGATTTTAGTTATTATCATTATTAAGATACTCTTTGGTATATTGGCTATACTATCCCATTAAAATATAATTCTTTATTAAAATGACAATGTGTATAATAACTACTGCCTTATTTTTTGTTTTTGTTATTAAACAATGATTTATTATGTCTCACCACTCTGTAGGTTAACTGGGTGATCCTTCTGCTACAAATGGTGTTGGCTGTCATTCATGTAGCTGTTTTCAGATGCTGTCTGGAAAGGGCTGGAAGGTCCAAGATGTTTTTTCACACAAGTCTGGGGTCTTGGTGCTGACTGTTGGCTGGAGCACCTCAAATCTGCCTCTTTTTCCATGTGGTAGTTCATCTTCCAGGGCCTTTCTTTAATGGCTTCTCTTTCAAGTAGGATAGTTTGAATTTTGCTACACTGTTGTGGCTGGGTTCCAAGAGAGTGAAAATGGAAGCTACCAGGGCCAGAGCTTGCACAGTGTCACTTTTTGCTGCAGCTGTCAGTCAAAGCTAGCCACAAGGCCCAGATTTAAGGAGAGGAGAATTAGAGTCCATTTCTTGATGGGAGGAGAGATGTGTGTACAGGAAGGGGAGGAGTTTTGGTGGCCATCTTTGGAGACTGTCACAGTGGACATTAAAAATTATTCTTTAGAAAAATATTTTATGGCATATTAAGTGAAAAAAATGAACTAGTTTTGAGAATAAAACGTTGCATGAAGAAAGCATACTTTGTATAGAATATAATACCTATTTTATCTAAAACAGTATCTATGTCCCAAAAAGGGATTGGAAACAGCAGTGTCAACATATTAACAGACTTTGTCTGTGGGTGGCAGGATGAGATTCTTTATATATTTCTGTATTTTCTAAACGATGGCCTTGTTTTAAAATAAACTGAAATCAGTTAAAAAAAAAATATGGAACAAAATTTAAAGATGACTGAATAATTAGGTGTGATTAATAAACATTAAGTGTCATCAGTAACTTCTTAATTGAACTCTCCTATTTTCTGAGGATTTAATTGAACTGAATACTCTTCATTTGGAGTCCAAAGACTTCCAGGCTGTTTCTTGTACAGATGAAAATGCTTCTGTGCTTAGCATAATTTAGCTTTAAAAGACAATGAGATTTAACTGACTCTTGGTTTTTATTTGTAAGGAAGTGTAAATTTGCCTTATTTTCTTAATCGTGGAAAAATTCTTCAGACTTTATTCATCTTTTTTTTGGATTACAGAACTAGCTTTCCATTTTAGGCAGCTTATTTTTTGCCTTTTATTTGGTTACAAAATAATGGTATAATTTCAAATTTAGAGGAAGATTGTAAGAATAATATAAAGAAATCCCAGATATCCTTTACTCAGATTCACCAGTTATTTACATTTTGCCCCATTTGCTTTATCATTCTCCTCCCTGAACCATTTGAGAGTAAGTCGCAGATGTTGTCTGTCTTTACCCCTAAATTTTTCAGTGCATTTTTTCCTGAGAGCAAGAAATGCTTTTATATAACCACAGTATAATTATTAAAATCAGGATATTTAACATTGATATGATATTATTCTCTTATCTGTACTCAAATTTTATCACTTGTCCCTATAATACCCTTTATAGCTATTGTATGTCCTGCTTCAGGATCCAATCCAGAATTATACATTATATTTATTTATCATGTCTTTTTTTTTTCTATTAATTTGGAACAGTTTCTTAGCTTTTCTTCGTGTCATGACCTTGACGTTTTTGCAAAGTGTCAGTCAGTTATTTGGTGGAATGTTTCTCAATTTGGGTTTAACTGGTATTTCCTCATGATTAGATTCAGATTATAAATTTTTGGCAAGAGTAGCACAGAAGTAATGTTGTATCCTCATAGTGCCTCATAACCAGAGGCACAGGATATTGGCTTGTCCCATTATTGATGATATTCATTTTGCTCCCTTTTCTGCCAGATTTCTCCATTATAAAAGTTACTGTTTTCTCCATTATAAGTAATACTTTTCATAGTAATTTGTAAGTAATCTGTGGTGTCAAGAACTGTGAGGGGTCTGAAATTTTACCCAATTTGCAAACTAGCAAGTTAGCCTGCCTCAATGTCATGGATGCTGACAGAAGACATAAGACTCCTGCTTCAGAGACAAAGGACATTGTTACTTATTGTACAGGAAGCAGCATAAGCTTTATGTTACCCCCAAGTTCCATGGAGGCAATGTGGAGCATCCTAGTGTATGCTGTATTTGTGATGGTTTTGTGTCTCAGTTGAGGGATTTCAAGGTTAGGACCTCATCTTTTATAATGGTTATAAGCCAATTTGCCACACCTGTGTTCCTGAGGGAGACATCATCTTTATTTTACTGGAAGGTAAGCAAACATGCTTTTTGTTGCAAGGGAGGCACTATCTAAATCTTCTAAGGCTTTTACTATACAAACATCCTTCAAAAGGTAGTCCAGAATAAAAGCTGTCAATGCTACTGCTGCACCCAAGATGTGCAGAAGCAGGAGAGACCATGGAAAGTACCTCCCAAGAGTAGAGAGAGTCATTGAGACTTTGTCAGTATTGTTCCTTTAATCAACTAATTTTAGTATCCTGTGGATAATTCCTGCTTGGACCAGTTATTACTCTGATAGTGGCAAAATGGTGATTTTCTAATTCCATCATTTCCCTTGCATTTATCAGTTGGTGTTCTGCTGTAAGGAAGCGTGTTCCCCTTTCCATTCATTCATTTCTATCAGTATGCATTTATGTATTACAGTGAAACCTGGATCTTGATGGGACTGCCTTGTTTTTCCAGGTCTCGCAGATTTTCTAGTAAGGGTGCAGTTTTACCAATTTTCTGTCACTTGTTTTAGTGGAAAATATTTGAGTTTTCCTTCTCCGACAAATTTCTGTCTTACACAGGTTCTGGCTTTTTTTTTTACTATGTTATTTTACTCAGTGGGTTATAATCTAATACTACCATAATTTATTTTGATTCCCAGATTGCCTCATATTAGGCCATTGGTCACCCCTTCAGATTGTCTCCTGTGCCCTTTTAATATGTCATCCTTTTAGCACTTCCTTGCTTTCTGGCACAACACTATCTTCCAGGCTCATTTTGTGCTTTCTCTGCATCCACTTTGGAATCAGCTATTTCTTAAAAAATGCTTGGTTTCTTTTGGTAGAGAATCGTATTTAGAAATCAAGACCTGCCTGGGCACTAGGTGTGCTTATTGTTATTGGGATGAGATTGCTTTGAGACTCTTTGAACGGATACAGTTAGGAAATACACACATGTACATATACATATACAGGTAGTCTCTGTTACAGATTGAATTGTGTACCCCAAAAATGTGTGTCAACTTGGCTAGGCCTTGATTCCGGGTACTGTGTGGCTGTCCATCATTTTGTGATCTGATGTGATTATCCTGTGTGTTGTAAATCCTGCCTGTATGATGTTAATGAGGCAGGATTAGAAGCAGTTGTGTTAATGAGGCAGGACTCAATCTACAGGATTAGGTTATCTTCAGTCTGTCTCTTTTGAGATAAAAGAGAGAATGGGGCAGAGAAGAGCAGGGACCTCATAACACTAAGAAAGAAGTGCTGGGAGTAGATCGCATCCCTTGGACCTGGGATCCCTGCACTGAGAAGCTCCTAGACCAGGAAGATGTTGATGACAAGGACTTTCTCCCAGAATCAACACAGAGAGAAAGCATTCCCTGGGAGCTGGTGCCCTGAATTCGGACTGCTAGCCTCTTTGTCAGAGAATAAATTTGTTTGTTAAAGCCATCCACTTGTGGTATTGTAGCAGCACTAGATAACTAAGACAGTCCTTGACTTATAACAGGGTTTTGTGCAATGACCTCATTGTAAGTTGGTTCTGACATAAGTTGAATACCTCTTTTTTTTCCAGTTTTCATTATTATTGTCTTTTATCAGTGTCTTTATAAATCCAATCTTTAGTTGTCTTTGAGGGGGAACATTACATATAAACATCTGTAACTGAACATCTGAGAATGATAACATCAGTGAATTACATGCTGCAAGATTGTATGTAGTACATATTACTACAGAAAAAAAAAAAAAAAACAAAAAACCAGATGGTCATATGTGCAGTTTGTTGTAACTCGAATATGTAAATCGAGGACTACCTGTACACATATATTTATATAGAAATAAATATACTTACATGCCTGTAGGTGTGTATGTGGATAGGTATAGACTTGTATTAAAAACTGTGAAATCACTTTGCTTTCTCCAATTCTAACCTAATACCACTGAGTTCATTCTAGTCTTCCTCCTTACCATATTTGTAATGCCCTTTTCCAACAGTGAGAAACCTTCCTTTCATCATTCCTCAGTTTGTTTGTTTGCTTAGTCCTACGTGACACACAAAATAGTTACAGAATTAATTGCTAACTCATAACCACTGTGAAAAGCAAAGCTACTAACCAGAGCTCAGTATTGGTTTATATTTCTTTTTGGCTTTAGACTGAGGGTAGATAGTTAAAGTGCTTTGTATAAAAGTGAGTTAATCCTTCTCTCCTCTCTCATTTCAATGTCATTATATATTCATTTGAAATACAGTTATAGTTCATTTCTGATAATGTACCATTTTAGAGCTCTTCCATTCTTGTTGAGTTTATTTATGTATTTTTCGAGTATGTAAAACATTAACGTGATCCCAGAAGTGTATGCTTAGAGAAGTGTCACTTCCCTTCTCTTCCGCTGCTCTTCATCATTTCCACCTTACTTTTTTCCCACACACCTTCTGTATGTAAACCAGTTTCATTTATTTCATACATGTATATTTTCTTATTTCCCTTCTTTATTACACAAAAGGTATATCATATATACTTTCTCGTACTTTGCTTTTTCAGTTAACAATACCCACTGCTGTTGAGTTGATTCCAACTCATAGCGACCCTGTAGGTCTGAGTAGAACTGCCCTATGGGGTTTCTAAGGCCGTGAATCTTTTACAGAAGCTGACTGCCACATCTTTCTCCCTTGGAGCCGCTGGTGGATTCAAACCACTGACCTTTTGGTTAGCAGCTGAGTGTGTAACCAGTATGCCACCAGGGCTCCTTCAGTTATCAATATATCCTGGAAATTACTCCAGATTTGTTTATAGAAGTCTCTCTCATTTTTTTTATGACTGCATAGTACTGTATTCTGTGAATGTACCATAGTTTATTTGACCACTCTTCTGGAAACCCTGGTGGCATAGTGGTTAGGTACTACGGCTGCTAACCAAAAGGTCAGCAGTTTGAATCCACCATGTGTTCCTTGGAAACTCTATGGGGCAGTTCTGCTCTGTCCTATAGGGTCGCTATGAGTTGGAATTGATTTGATGGTAACGGGTTTTTTTTTTTTTTAATGTATAGATGAGTGTTTAGATTGTTTCTAATACTTTGCAGTTACAAAAATACCAAAATACCTATATGCATATATATGTAATTAATAACTTTGTGGATACATGTTTTTCCATTGTTGGAGGTGTAGCTTCAGGGTAAATTCCTCGAGGTGGGATTGGTGGATCAAACGTTACATGCATATGTATTTTTATTAAATATTGCCTGATTCCCTCTGTAAGAGTTGTATCAAGTTTGTATTCCTAATGACTATGTATGAGGGTTCCTGTTTCCTCACAGACTTACCAGTAAAATGTGTCAGTCTTTTTTTTGTTGATCTAGTGTTAAGAAATAGTATGTCATTGTAGTTTATTTTACATTTCCCTTATTTTGAGTGCTTTTGAGCATCTTTTAATATTTTAAGGACCATTTTTATGTTTTCTTTTGTAAACTGTTTGCTCATTCATGTCTTTTGTCAAATTTTCTATTGTATTTATGGTCTGTTTTTCCCTCAGTTGTTAAGATTGGTTAAGAACTTGGCTACTAACCAAAAAGATCAGCAGCTGGAATCCACCAGCAACTCCTTAGAAACCCTATGGGGCACTTCTCCTCTCTCCTGTAGGGTTGCTATGAGTCTGAATCGACTTGCCAGCAATGCATTTTTTTTTTTTTTTGAAGGAGCACTAGCCCTTTATCTGTGATACATGCTGCAAATATTTTTTCCCAGTTTATCACTTGTCTTTTGACTTTGCTGATATTGTTTTTTACTATGCAGGAGTTTTAAAATTTTCATGCCTATTTTATGAATCTTTGATTGGATCTAGATTTCAAGTCACAGTTAGAAAGCCTTTCCCTGTACTCAGCTTATAGAAGAATTAATCCATATTTTTTTTGAGTTCTTGCATGTTTTAATTTTTGTGTGTGTGTTTAGATCTCTTCTTTGAAGGTTACTCTTGGGTATTGTGTCAAGTGCGAACCTAATTTTTTTCCTCCCAAAGCCTTCCAGTTGTCCCAGCACCATTTATTAAAAAGTCCAACTTTGCCTCAGTGATTTGAAATTATATCTTTGTCATATGCTAAATTTCCATATGTACTTACATCTGTTTTGGGACCTTCTATTCTTTTCCTTTGGTCTACCTATTCATGTGTCAGCACCATACAGTTTTAATTGTATACACTTTACTTATGTTTGATATTGGCCAGAATTAGTCCCCCATTGTGGATTTTTTTTTCTTTTTAGGTATTTGTTCATGTTTATTTTTCCATATGAACTTTAGTATCAACTTGCTATTGATGTATCCTGTAAGATTTTTTTTTTTTTTTCTTCATTTGTCTCAAGGTATTTTCTAATTTCCTTTTGATTTCTTTTTGATGCACTGGCTGTTTAAAAGTGTGTTGTTTAATTTCTGTATTTGTGAATTTTCCGTTTTCCTCTGTTATTGAATTTTAGTTCTGTATATAGTTGTAAAGGATCCATGGTGGCACAGTGGTTAAAGTGCTCAGCTACCAGCGGAAAGGTCAGCGGTTCGAACCCACCAGCTGTTCCATAGGAGACAGATGTGGCAGTCTGCTTCCATAAAGATTACAGCCTTGGAAACCCATGCGGCAATTCTCCTCTGTCCTATAGCATCACTATCAGTTGGAATCGACTCGATGGCAGTGGGTTTAGTTTTGGTTATATATGGCTGTAAGGTCTAATAGTTTTATAGTGTTGTTGACACCCTCTACTTCCTTACTTATCTTCTGTCTATCCAGTATTTAAAATGGAGTATTGAAGACTCCAACTATTATTGTGGAACTGTCTATTTCTCCCTTCAATTCTGTCAATGTTTGCTTCATATAGTTTGTTATTCGGTGTTTATTTGTTATAATTGTTATATCATCTGATGGATTGAACCATTTATCTGTCTGTCTGTCTTAGTTCTTTAGTGCTTCTGTAACAGAAATACCACAAGTGGGTGATTTTAACAAACAAATTTATTTTCTCACAGTTTAGGAGGCTGGAAGTCCAAATTCAGGGTGCCAGCTCTAGGGGAAGCCTTTCTCTCTCTGCCAGCTCTGGAGGAAGGCCCTTGTCTTTTCTGAGCTTCTGCTCTTGGGCAGTCTTCATGTGGCTTGTAAGACACACCTTACACTAATCCTGCTTCATTAACATAGCAAAGACAATCCATTCCCAAATGGGATTATAACCACAGAGATAGAGGTTAGGATTTACAACACATAGTTTTGGGGGACACAGTTCCATCCATAATACTATCTTATTACCATGATTGCGGTGGGTCTGAGGTTTGTGGGATGGTAGCTGGTGCATACAACTGCTCTCTTACCAAGTATCAGCAGCCTCTTCTTCCATCAGCCACTTCCCTGGTTGATGCGAGTGTCTGATGAGGTTCCAGAGTTCCAAAATAAATGATTATGGTAGTTTTTTTTTCCAGTTTAATGGTTGTTTTGGTGGAGGAGCTGACCCCTAAAGCGTCTTACTCTGGCATTTTGTGTGACATCACTCCCTAATGGTACAATTTTAAAAATTCAAATTAAGAAGTAACTTACTCATATACGCAAGATCGCCCACCTACATTTAATACACAAGTAAGGTAATATGTAGCAATTTTTCTTAGGTTGTTGTTGGTTGTTAGTGACTTTTCTTATATCCGGGGGAAATAAAGCGAGAAACTTCTAGCTTTTCTTCTGAAATGCGTGAGCCCTTCAAAATATTTAGAAAATGAGACTTGTTAGTTTTTCTTATCAATTGGAGAGCAGTTTTTTTTCATTATGATTAAATTCAGTTGAACAGCCAGCCAGTTGACTTTTGTCATTTCTCATATACACCTTTTTTTCTGTGCAAACTCTGTCATCTGTAGGAAACCTTGCCATCATTAAAATAATTATAATTATTCATGTAATATGATTTCTTTAGAAGAGGTGTTTTCATTTATAGGAATGATATCTGTAGAATAAAAATAGTAGTATTAGTCTTAAAAACTTGGTTGTCATATACTGTTGCTAAATCTTAAATAATAATAATAGCTAAAATTTATTGAGGTTTTAATATTTATCAAGGATAATATTTTGTAAGCTTTATCCCATTTAATTTTTCCAACTACTTTGTGAAATTGATCCCTATTAATCTCTCAGTTTTTTAAATGAGGAAATTGAGGCTTAGAGTGGTTAAGAAACTTATCTGTTAATGGCAGAGCTGGATTTGAGCCTAGATCTATCTGGTGCCAACGCCATGTGTTTTGACAGTTTCCCTTTCAGTCCCTGAAATGTATCTTTTTTAAAATTTGTATGCAACATAATGATATGTATTTATCTAGTGTTTTGTTGTTTGTAAAGTACCTTTTTAAAAATTACCATTTAAAAAAATTTTTTTTATTGTACTTTAGATGAAGGTTTACAGAACAAATAATTTTTCATTAAACAGTTAGTACACATGTTGTTTTATGACATTGGTTAACAACCCCACGGCATGTCAGCACTGTCCGTTCTCGACCTTGGAGGACCTTTTTTTTGGTGAAAATATACATAGCCAGTTACACCATTTCAGAAGTTTCTACATGTACAATTCAGTGACATCGATTACATTCTTCAGTTGTGCTGCTATTCTCACTATCCTTTTCCAAATTATTCCATCACCATTATCTTCACCTCACTGCCCCCAGGCTTCCTATATATATATATATATATATATATATACACACACACACACACATATATGTACATATATATATACATATATATACATACATATATACATATATGTGTATGTTACTGTTGTCAATTTGATTTCACATAGATAATTCTTTTATTTTTCCTTTGTACCTTAGATGAGGGTTTGCAGAACAGATAGTTTCTCATTGAACAGTTAGTACACATATTGTCCTGTGACAATGGTTAACAACCCCACAACATGTCAACACTGTCCCTTCTCAACTTTGGGTTCCCTATCACCAGCTTTCCTGTCCCTTCCTGCCTTCTTGTCCTTGTCCCTGGACTGCTGTGCCTCATTAGTCCTGTTTTGTTTTATGAGGCTGTCCAATCCCTGGCTGAACGGTGAGTTTTGGGAGTGACTCCACCACTGAGCTAAAAGGGTGTCCGGGGGCCATACTCTTGGGGTTTCTCCAGTCTGTCAGGCTAGTAAATCTGGTCTTTTAAAAATCATGGTTTTGTAACATCTTATGCAGAGTATATAATACAGAATTGTATACAGATTCTTGTAAGTCCCTAGTGTCCAGTAATTACTTGTTGATTGGATTTAGTTGTTTTCAAAAGACATGTAAAGTGAAAAATACTGAATAATTGAAAAAGTGAGTACAGTAGTCCTGCTTTATCTGCAGGGGATATGTTCCAAGACCTCCTGTGGATGCTTGAAGCCACATATAGTGCTGAACCCTATCTATACCATGATTTGTCCTATACATACATACCTATGATAAAGTTTAATTTATAAATTGGGCACAGTAAGAGATTAACAACAATAATAAAAAGAACAATTATAATAATAAACTATAATAAAAGTTATGTGAATGATGAACCGGGACAGCGTGAGATTTCATCATACTGCATGCTCATTTAACATTTTTGAATCATGGTTGACCGCAGGTAACTGAAACCGTGGATGAGGGGGGCGAGGCTACTATAATTTACAATAACTATCACCCGGTAATCTACTTCTGAAAAATCAGCCATTGAATACCCTATGGAGTACAGGTCTATTCTAACACACATGGGATCATCAACAGTTGGAATTGATTCAGTGGCAGCTGGCTTTGGTGGGGACATTGGTGGTTTAGTGGTGGAGTTCTTGCCTTCTATGAAGGAGACGCAAGTTCGATTCCTGGCCGAAGCACTTCATGTATGTTCACTACCTGTCTGTTACTGGAGGGTATGTGCTGCTATGATGCTGAACAGATTTCAGCAGGGCTTCCAGACTAAGACAGATGAGAAAGAAAGGCCTGGTGATCTATTTTAGAAAATTAGCTAATGAAAACCCTATGGATCACAGCTGTCTCACCTACAACCTATCATGGGGATGGTGCAGAACTCGGCAGTGTTTTGTTCCATTGTGCGTGGGATCGTCACGACTTAGGGGCCAACTTGACAGAAGCTAACAACAACAGTCACACAGGTGACGGAAGAGAATGGGCTTATTAAAATTGTACAAAGCCTAGTAAAAAGGAAATGAAGTGTTCCTGTGAATTATATAAAATGTTATTTTCTATAAGCTCTGTCAAAGAAGAATAATCAGTAATAAAAAATCAGTAATTAAAAAAAATCAGATATATCAACTTGGCTAGTCTTTACACAACATCATAATAGTCTTGGGAAGCTTAACAGTAATTTAAGAGAAAGGGAAGAAGTCTTGAGGTGACGCAAAAGGGTTGAGTTACTGTATAGATATATTAAATGACTTATTATTAGTGAATTTTTGAATTTTACTTCCTCAATACAGAAAAATACTCTTTATATCTTTTGATAGTTTTGAATGATTTAAATGCTGGGAAGTATGGTGGCTTTTCTCTGATTGTTATTCACATCTTTCTGCTAATTTTAAGTAACCTAACCAAACCAGTTGCTGTCAAGTTGATTACGCTCATGGCGACCCCATGTGTGTCAGAGTAGAACTATGCTCCATAGGGTTTTTAATAGCTGATTTTTTGAAAGTAGATCACTAGGCCTCTCTTTCAAGGTGCTTCTGGGTAGACTTGAACTGCCAGCCTTTCAGTTAGCAACCACATGGTTGATTGTACTACCCAGGGACTCCTGGGTAACCGATCAGTGTGAAATATGGGCTAAGCACATTTCATCTTAATGGTAGGTTATTAGTCTGTTTTTGTTTTTCTTTTTCAGAATGAGCTGATACACAGGATTTAGTCTACCAGGAGAATGAAAGTTTGTGAGAGGTCTTTGCTGTTTATATGTCAAATATTATGTTATAGGTTTCAATTTAACACATTCCACCAAGAAAGTTGTCATTACTTTTGCTTGGTTAGAGAAGGCTATAAACACTTATCTTAAAAAACAAAACAAAACATTCGCCTTATCTTCATTGTGTTTTAATGAGAGTAGATCGATGGATTCCTTTTTGTGGAATGTTCCTTAGGCAGTAGTAACAGTGTTATACCCAGATGTACTTCTCCCCTCTTCCTATTACTTGATAGTTTTTTTCCCCTGGCTTATTTTCAGTGTCAGGTGTTACAAAAAGCATTTAATTTATAGTTAATCTTTTTTTTTTTTTTTAATTAAAAATAGCTTTTTTAAAATGAGAGCCTCAGGTACGTTATGATGCATTTCTTACACAAAACTAGCCATATTTCTTGTTTTCCTCTTAATGTATTCTAAAACACCAAATACTAGTTACCTCTGTAATTCTTTCCCCACAGGCTGCTTTGTACCGCCTCAGTGGAGACTGGAATCCTTTACACATTGATCCTAATTTTGCTAACCTAGCAGGTCAGTTGCTAATAATGTGACCCTGTGAAAAAATCTTAGCTTATCATAATACTCTAAATAGTATATTTAAAGACACTGGTAATTTGTATAATATTTTAAAAATAGCCTTTTCTTACTTACGTGTATGTGAAGGATATTGAAAGGTAGGAGGTGTTGGTCAGAAAAATGGTATACTAGAAATTCAGATTTTAGTGGGGGAGGGAAGCTCCTGCTAGTGATAAATTCTAAGATAGGACCTTACAGGGAGTGGGTGTTTGAGTTATCGTGGAGGACAAGGTCATTGGAGGAGAGATCAAGCACTAAAAGGATAGGGAAGGATCATCTACATACATGGAAATTAAAATAACTGGATGATGACGGGTTACAACCAAAGCTAACAAAGAGAACAATTCTTTGCATTCGCAGTTCTCTTAATTACTTTTCCTGTTTTTGTTGCTGTTTGATAATTTTCTTCCAGGAAGTATTATTCTATAAAACAGTTTCCATGTTACTTAAAATAGATGGTATAATCCATGCTAATGCAGTTTAAAAATATACATAAAAAATTCCAAATTAACTGTAGCTGGTTTTTAAACATGACAAAAAACAAAACAAAACCTGTTGCCGTGGAGTTGATGCCAATTCATAGCGACTCTATAGGACAGAGTAGAACTGCCCCATAGGGTTTCCAGGGAGCAGCTGGTGGATTTGAACTGCCAACCTTTCGGTTAGCAGCCTGAGCTCTTAACCACTGTGCCACAAGAGCTCCTTAAACATAACAGGTGCTTGTATTTAACTAAATTCTCTCTCTTCTTTAGGTTTTGACAAGCCCATATTACATGGATTATGCACATTTGGATTTTCTGCCAGGCATGTTTTAAAGCAGTTTGCAGATAATGATGCATCCAGATTCAAGGCGGTTAAGGTATATACACATTAATGCATTATTTGAAGAAAAGCAGTTTAGTGAATTCATTTAAAATAGGTACTGTATGGTAGTCATACACATTTTTATTGTTTCATTGGGTTGGCAACTACACATTTTAATTTTGTAGCTACAAATAGCTCTATTACACAAGTGTTATCAGGATATTATATAAAGTTACAATTTTAACAGATAAAGTGGATTTTATCTCTTATTTTATCATGTTATTAATTAGGAATATACATATACACCACGTGCCTTCTTATCAAAAACTCGAGATTTACTCTTCTTTTTTTACTGTTTTATTACTTACTTTAATGTAATTGAAAATATTAACCCTAATGACCAAAGACCAGATGAATTGTGGAATGACATCCAGGACATCATACATGAAGAAAGCAAGAGGTCATTAAAAAGACTAGAAAGAAGGAAAAGACCAGAATGGATGTCAAAAGAGACTCTGAAAGTTGCTCTTGAATGTAAAATAGTTAAAACGAAGAAGTGATGAAGTAAAAAAGCTGAACAGAAGATTTCAAAGGGTGGTTCGAGGAGACAAAGTAAAGTATTATAATGACATGTACAAAGACCTGGAGTTAGAAAACCAAAAGGGAAGAACACGCTCGGCATTTCTCAAACTGAAAGAACTGAAGAAAAAATTCAAGGCTCGAACAAGCCTTGAGTTGCAGTAGTGAAGGATTCTCCAGGGAAAATATTAAATGACACAGGAACCATCAAAAGAAGATGAAAGGAATGCACAGAGTCACTATACCAAAAAGAATTGGTTGACGTTCAGCCATTTCAGAAGGTAGCATATGACCAGGAACCAATGGTACTGAAGGAAGAGGTCCAAGCTGCACTGAAGGCACTGGTGAAGAACAACATTCCAGGAATTGTCGGAATACCAATTGAGATGTTTCAACAAATGAATGCAGGGCTGGAAGCACTAACTCGTCTATGCCAAGAAATTTGGAGGACAGCTACCTGACCATCCAACTGGAAGAGATCCATAGTTACACCTGTTCCAAAGAAAGGTGATCTAGCTGAATGTGGGAATTATCAAACAATATCATTAATACCACATGCAAGTAAAATTTTTGGTGAAGATTGTTCAAAAGCAGATGCAACAGTAAATCAACAAGGAACTGTCAGAAATTCAAGCCTGATTCAGAAGAGAATGTGGAACCAGTGATAATATTATTGCTGATGTCAGATGGATCCTGGCTGAAGGCAGAAAATACCAGAAAGATGTTTACCTGTGTTTTATTGACTATGCATAGGCATTCGACTGTGTGGATCGTAACAAATTATGGATAACATCATGAAGAATGGGAACCCCAGAACCCTTAATTGTGCTCATGAAGAACCTATGCATAGATCAAGAGGCAGTTGTTTGAACAGAAGAAGGGGATACTGTGTAGTTTAAAGTCAGGAAAGGTGTGCATCAGGGTTGTATCCTTTCACCGTACTTATTCAGTCTGTATGCTGAGCGAATAATCCGAAAAGCTGGACTATATGAAGAAGAACAGGGCATCAGGATTGGAGGAAGACTTATTAACAACCTGCATTATGCAGATGACACAACCTTGCTTGCTGAAAGTGAAGAGGACTTGAAGCACTTAGACTGATGAAGATCAAAGACTACAGCCTTCAGTATGGATTACACCTCAACATAAAGAAGACAGAAATCCTCACAACTGGACCAATAAGCAACATCGTGATAAACAGAAAATATTGAAGTTGTCAAGGATTTCATTTTACTTGGATCCACAATCAACACCCATGGAAGCAGCGGTCAAGAAATCAAACGTTGCATTGCAACGGGCAGATCTGCTGCAAAAGACCTCTTTAAAGTGTTAAAAAGCAAAAATGTCACATTGAAGACCAAGGTGCACCTGACCCATGCCATAGTGTTTTCAGTTGCCTCATATGCATGTGAAATGCATATGACCATGGCTGGACAATGACTAAGGAAGACCGAAGAAGAATTGATGCCTTTGAATTATGGTGTTAGGGAAGAATATTGAGTATACCGTGGACTTCCAGAAGAACGAACAAATCTTTCTCGAAAAAAGTACATCCAGAATGCTCCTTAGAAACAGGGATGGCATGACCTATGTCTTACATACGTTGGATGTGTTGTCAGGAGGGATCAGTCCCTGGAGAAGGACATCATGCTTGATAAAGTACAGGGTCAGCGAAAAAGCGGAAGACCCTCAACAAGATTGATTGACACAGTGGCTGTAACAGCAGGCTCAAGCATAACAACGATTGTGAGAATGATGGAGGACTGGGGATCGTTTTGTTCTGTTGCGTGTAAAGTCGCTATGAGTTGGAACTGACCCTATGGCACCTAACAACAAGAACAACGTATTTGAACTCTAATAAACACTTGCCTACATCAATTGGCTGCAGTTGTTTTTAGCTCTTGTACTTTTATGTTAATTTCAAGTTTTTATCCATTACAAATAACAATAAAAAATATCTGTGCACACAATATCTTTGCATAAGAATTAGTCAAAAGATACATACTAAAAAAAATTTAAGACTTAGTTCCAAATAGCTCCAAAAGCTCTTATTACTTTATGTTTCATGCAGCAGTAAAAATGCATTTTCCCATGCCTTATTCTTGATAACACAGCTAGTATTATGCTTTTCCATTTTATTACAACTATTTTTATAGTTACCCAGTAATATGTGCACAAAACAAATAAAATACTATAGAAAGTTATGAAATGAAAAGTAGTAGTATATTGCTCTGTATACCCACCCCAGGTCTCATTCCCCAGAGGTTAATTATTACCATTTTTAAATGCTTCTTTTAAGTTGTTCTGGTGGTTACTTCTGTAACTCTAGTTAATGTGATTATTATACTCTTTGTTGGTTCATCAAGATTAAACACTATTTATTGGCCCCCTATATTAGGTATGTTCCCCACGTGTCTGTCAGTTTGTCATACTGTGGGGGCTTGGGTGTTGCTGTGATGCTGGAAGCTATGCCACCAGTATTCAGATACCAGCAGGGTCACCCATGGCAGACAGGTTTCAGCTCAGCTTCCAGAGTAAGACAGAGTAGGAAGAAGGACCTGGCTGTCTACTTCTGAAAAGAATTAGCCAGGGAAAACTTTATGATCGCAGCAGAACATTGTCTGATATAGTGCTGGAAGATGAGCCCCCCAGGTTGGAAGGCCCTCAAAAGACGACTGGGGAAGAGCTGCCTCCTCAAAGTAGAGTCAACCTTAGTGACGTAAATGGAGTCAAGCTTTCGGGACCTTCATTTCCTGATGTGGCACGACTCAAAATGAGAAGAAACAGCTGCAAATATCCATTAATAATCAGAACGTGGAATGTACAAAGTATGAATCTAGGAAAATTGGAAATCATCAAAAATGAAATGGAATGCATAAACATTAATATCCTAGGCATTAGAGAGCCGAAATGGACTAGTATTGGCCATTTTGAATCAGACAATCATATAGCCTGCTGTGCTGGGAATGACAGCTTGAAGAGGAGTGGCACTGCATTCTTCATCAAAAGGAACATTTCAAGATCTATCCTGAAGTACAGTACTGTCAGTGATAGGGTAACATCCATACGTCTACAAGGAAGACCAGTTAATACGACTGTTATTCAAATTTATGCACCAACCACTAAGGCCAAGGATGAAGAAATTGAAGATTTTTACCAACTTCTGTAGTCTGAAATTGATCAAACATGTAATCAGGAAGCACTGATAATTAGTGGTAATTGGAATGCGGAAGTTGGAAACAGAGAAGAAAGATTGATAGTTGGAAAATATGGCCTTTGTGATAGAAATGATGTCGGAGATTGCATGATAGAATTTTACAAGATCTACAACTTCTTCATTGCAAATACCTTTTTTCACCAACATAAACGATGACTATACACATGGAGCTCACCAGATAGAATACACAGGAATCAGATCGACTACATCTGTGGAAAGAGATGATGGAAAATCTCAATATCATCAGTCAGAACAAGGGCAGGGGCTGACTGCGGAACAGACCATCAGTTGCTCATATGGAAGTTCAAATTGTAACTGAAGAAAATTAGAATAAGTTGACAAGAGCCAAAGTATGACCTTGCGTATATCCCACCTGAATTTAGAGACCATCTCAAGAACAGATCTGACGCGTTGAACACTAATGACCGAAGACCAGATGAGTTGTGGAATGACATCAAGGACATTATATATGAAGAGAGCAAGAGGTCATTAAACAGACAGGAAAGAAAGAAAAGACAAAAATGGATGTCAGACTCTGAAACTTGCTCTTGAACACTGAGTAGCTAAAGCAAAAGGAAGAAATGATGAAGTAAAAGAACTGAACAGAACATTTCAAAGGGTGGCTCAAGAAAACGAAAGTAAAGTATTATAATGACATGTGCATGGAGCTGGAGATAGAAAACCAAAGGGGAAGAACATGCTTGGCATTTCTCAAGCTGAAAGAACTGAAGAAAAAACCCTAAAGTTGCAATAGTGAAGGATTCTATGGGGAAAATATTAAACGATGCAGGAAGCATCAAAAGATGGAAAGAATATACAGAGTCATTATACCAAAAAGAATAGGTCAATGCTCACCCATTTCACGAGGTAGCATAAAATCAGAAACTGATGGTATTGAAGGAAGAAGTCCAAGTTGCATTGAAGGTATTGGTGAAAAACAAGGCTTCAGGAATTGACGGAATATCAATTGAGATGTTTCAGCAGATGGATGCGGCACTGGAGGTGCTCACTTGCCTATGCCAGGAAATTTGGAAGACAGCTACCTGGCCAACCAACTGGAAGAGATCCATATTTATGCCTATTCCCAAGAAGTTGATCCAGCTGAATGCGGAAATGATCAAACAATATCATTAGTATAACATGGAAGTAAAATTTTGCTGAAAATCATTTAAAAGCGACTGCAGCCGTGTATCGGCAGGGAACTGCCAGAAATTCAGGCCGGATTCAGAAGAGAATGTGGAACCAGTGATATATCATTGCTGATGTCGGATCCTGGCTGAAAGTAGAGAATACTAGAAAGATGTTCACCTGTGTTTTATTGACTATGGAAAGGCATTCAGCTGCGTGGATCATAACAAATTATGGATAACATTGCAAAGAATGAGAATTCCAGAACACTTAATTGTACTCATGAGGAACCTGTACATAGACCAAGAGGCAATCGTTGAGACAGAACAAGGGGATACTTTGTGGTTTAAATTCAGGAAAGGTGTGTGTCAGGGTTGCATCCTTTCACCATGCCTGTTGAGTCTGTATGCTGAGCAAATAATCAGAGAAGCTGAACTATATGAAGAACAAGGCATCAGGATTGGAGGAACAACCTGCGTTATGCAGATGACACAACCTTGCTTGCTGAAAGTGAAGAGGACTTGAAGCACTTACTGATGAAGATCAAAGACAACAGCCTTCAGTGTGGATTACACCTCAACATAAATAAAACAGAAATCCTCACAACCGGACCAATAAGCAACATTATGATAAATGGAGAAAAGATTGAAGTTGTCAAGGATTTCATTTTACTTGGATCCACAATCAACACCCATGGAAGCAGCAATCAAGAAATCAAAAGACGCATTGTATTGGGCACATCTGCTGCAGAAGACCTCTTTAAAATTTTGAAAAGCAGAGATGTCACCTTGAAGACTAAGGTGTGCCTGACCCAAGCCATGATATTTTCAGTTGAGTCACATGCATGCGAAAGCTGGACAGTGAATAAGGAAGACTGAAGAAGAATTGACGCCTTTCAGTTGTGGTGTTGGCAAAGAATATTGAATATACCATGGACTGTCAAAAGAATGGACAAATCTGTCTTGGAAGAAGTACAACCAGAATGCTCCTTAGAAGCAAGAATGGTGAGACTACATCTTACATATTTTGGACGTGCTGTCAGGAGGGATCAGTCCCTGGAGAAGGACATCATGCTTGGTAAAGTACAGGGTCAGCGAAAAAGAGAAAACCCTGAACGAGATGGACTGACACAGTGGCTGCGACAGTGGGCTGAGTCATAACAACCATTGTGAGCACGGACCCAGTCAGGGCAGTGTTTCGTTCTGTGGTACGCAGGGTCACTATGAGTCGGAACCGACTCAACGGCGCCTAACAACACCAACATCATATTAGGTATGTAGTCTCTGGGTAGTGCAAATGGTTAAATGTTCTGTTACTAAACTAACCAAAAGGTTGGCGGTTCGAACCCACCCAACAGCACCTTGGAAGAAAAGCCTGGTCATCTGCTTTTGAAATGTCACAGCCTTGAAAACCCTATGGAGCACAGTTCTACTCTGCAACACATGGGATCGCAATGAGGCAGGATTGACTAAATGGCAACTTTTTTTTTTTTTTTTTTAAATATTAGGTATATCCTTTTCCTGCTAATTTTATCACATTATTAGTTTCAGTTATTTTATGACTTGAAATATATTTAATCCCTCTGTTTTGTTTCCTTTTTGTTATCCCTACCTCTCTCCCAGTTTCTTCCCCCCTACACAAATTGAAGAGTTTCACTTTACAGCATTTTTAACCCAAAAACTCATTTATTTTAAAGGTTCGTTTTGTAAAACCAGTATATCCAGGTCAAACTCTACAAACTGAGATGTGGAAGGAAGGAAACAGAATCCATTTTCAAACTAAGGTATGAATGATAGTGTCTGAAGTACTTCGTTTTGTTATCCTCTTTACCACACTTCATAATTTTGTCCCATCTTATCATTTCTTTCGTTAGTACTATGGATATGAGATAAAACCTAGAAAATTTTTTTTGTATCATTGGTAATTTTTAATTGAAAATAAAGTGCCTTATGCACCTTCCTTTTTATTTTCTATTTTACTCTCAACTAAACTGGTACGTGTCTCCAAAGCAGTTGCATAGTTGTTCTGAGAGCTTGACCACCCGTAACTTTTTGGCTCAAGTAATCAACCTAGTTCTTGTCAAAGTATGATTTCCAAAAAGTTGAAGGCATGACTGTCAGACAGGTAGAGAATGAACATGTGACAAAAATTTATTTAACTCACTAATGTGAGACCTAGCAGATGATAAAAATGTTTCAAAAGAGAATTAGAGAAACAGATTTATGTAGTCCAACAGGAAAGACATTCCAAAATAAGTTTGGTGAGTTACAGACAAACTTTATTTAAAGTCTGTATTAGTTTCCTAGGGCTGTAATAAATTATCACACACTGGGTGGCTTAAAACAACAGAATTTATTCTCTAACAGTTGTGGAGGCTAGAAGTCTGAATTCAGGGTGTTGGCAGAACTGTGCTCTCTCTGAAGTCTTTAGGGGAAGATCCTTCCTTGTGTCTTCCAGCTTCTAATAGCCCCAGGCACTCGTGGGTTTGCGGCAGCATAACTCCAGTCACTTTCCTCTGTTTACTCATGGCTGTCTTCCCTCTGTGTCTGTCTGTCTGTCTGTATCTCTTCTCTTTTTATAAGGACACCAGTCATGTTAGATTAGGGCCCACCCTACTTCAGTATGACCTTATATTAACTGGTTACATGTGCAAAGACCCTATTTCCAAATAAGGCCACATTCATAGGTACTAGGGGTTAGAACTTCAACATATCTTTTTGTGGGGGTCACAATGCAACATATAATAATGTCATACAGAAAAATAAAACCATATTGCTTGTAACTGTCTTTTCTACTGGACAGGAATCATTTGGACCTTGATCACATAAAAATTCACAAATTAACATGTTACCTCACAGAGTGTAGGCCTAATCAACAGTAAATAACATGCCACATAAAAGTGTATGTGTCTGTAGTTGGAGCTCTGGTGGTGCAGCAGTTAAGAGCTCAGGCTACTAACCAAAAGGTGGGCAGTTCTAGCCATAAGCTGCTCCTTGAAAACCCTATGGGGCAATTCTACTCTGTCCTATAGGGTTGCTATGAATTGGAATCAACTTGACAGTATTGGGTTTGGTTTTTGGTTTTTTGGTTCCTATAGTTAAATAATTTCTGGGTGAGACTATTAGTAACAGTCAAATAACATGCAGTCGTCTTTTTACTTTATTTTCAGGTTTTTAGACAAATTTGTTAACACAGTTGACCAGGCTGATTCTTTTTGGCCTTATCATTTTGTATTATCTAGGTGGTCTGTGTTCAGCAGTTTAAACAGCACTGGCAATAATAACAGCTTTTGTTTATTGAGTGTCTATAAGCAGGCTCTACCATCATCTCTAACATGCACAACAACTCTGCATTTACAGATAAGGACATCTAGGGTTATGTCTCTTAAATAACTTGTTCATGGTCACACAGGAGGTGGTGGAGCTGGGATAGCCTAGCGCCAAAGCTTCTTACTGTATCACGTTTTCTTTCATAAATAGGTAACTATACAGAATTCTTCCTGCATGGTTGCCTCACTCCCAGTTCCTGCTTCTTTCAATTTTGTTTTCTTAATCTACACTCACACCTTTATTCCACTTTTCAGATTCCTTCTGCTTTCAGGCTTCAGTTCAAGCTCTGCCTTGCCCTGTGGCAGTCCTTCTTTCTTACCCATACTAATGTACATATTGGCTTTCTCTGAAGTTCTGTTGCAGTTAATATCTGTGCCACACATACTGTGGCACCCTCTTATTTTCTAATCAATTCATATGAGTAAGCTTTCTTTTTCAGACAAAGTTATGAACTCTAAGGACCATGACTGTATTACATACAAGTTTTTATTTTCCCAGAATACTAGTAATGAACAGTACATAATTTCTATAGATATAACCGAAAAGGACAGAGAAGTAGTTTGATATCTGAATATAACACATTCTTTCCATTTTGATAAATTCTAAGCATGTCTTCTTTTCAGTATAAATCAAAAAACCAAACACATTGCTGTCAAGTTGATTGCAACTCATAGTGATCCTGTGGGACAGAGTAGAACTGCCGCGTAGCGTTTCCAAGGAGTGGCTGGTGGTTGGAACTGCTGACCTTTGGTTAGCAGCCGAGCTCTTAACCACTGCTCCACCAGGGCTCTTCTTTTCAATATATTTGCTAATTTTTCCCCCGTGATTAGCAGTTCTCTTGTTCTGTTAGTTATATGTGACTCCTGCCTTCCATTTCTTCTCCCATCTCATTTCATTCCTCACTCCCTTTTTCCTTCCTTTCTGCTCTATGTTAGGAAACATTTTAAACCAATGTTCCAAAATGATATAAGAAAGTAATTTACTAAATTTTGTTCATAAATTGTCTCTTTCCATGCTTTTTACTATATATAATTTGAAGTAAAGTGAACAAAATATTTAAAAGATATTTTTATTTCCAAGGTATGATGGAAGTAGTTAAGGGACAATGATCTTCCAGATGGTTAAAATGAAAGTTTTAATAAATGCTATCTTAATATTTAGAAACTTATCCTATACATTTGTAGCAATACCATACTTTCTATGGAAGAATAGCTATTGGAATAATTTTAGATGAAGGATTAGGAATTAGAGTTTGAGTTCATTTAACCGCTGTTTTGATGAATAGCTACTTAATCATTTGCTTATTGCTATACACTTCCTATTTGAAATAACTAGAATTATTACCTTAAGACCACTATGGCCTGTTCTGGCCTATTTTATTCTACTAGTACTTTGAGCACTAGTACCTCATGTAGGTATTGTGCCATGCCGTTTGCTGTCCATAAGATTTCAGCAGTTCTCACTCTGGCTGGCTGTTAGACATACTTGTATTTAAAAGAAAAAAAAAATCCGAAAATATTAATGTTCAAACCCCACCCCAGACCATTTAAGTAAGAATCTTTGGAGATATCGTCTGATTGTAAGTATTGTTTAAAAGGGCCTCAGCTGATTTTGCAACTAGGGTTAGTAACAGTTCTATTAAATCAGTAATCATTCATGTTTATTCATTCTGATGTTTACTTCATCAGCTATTCATTTAATTTGGCTTTTTTTTGGCATATCTAGAGGCAATGTAAATTAAAAACAAAACTTTATACTGCTTCACAAGGAAATTGCATTTCCTTTGGAATCATCAGCATGAACCTTTTTTTTTTCCTCTTGTGTACCCTTATAAGAACGAAGAAACTGGAGATATTGTCATTTCAAATGCATATGTAGATCTTGTGACAACATCTGAAGCATCTGATATTTCAGCTCAGACAACCTCTGAGGTAGGTTATAAAAGCTGGTATCCAAACAATTTCTTGATTTGTGAGTTCGTTAGATCACTTGGAGAATGTTCAGACTACTTTAGAAAGACTCTTAATTCTTGAGCTGAAGGACAGTAATTCAAAACTATTTGGAATAAAAGGAATATTTCGATAACTTAAGAATTTTTTTTTAAACTTTTTTTGAGGGTAAAGTCATTTGATCTCCGTAATATTCTGATGAAAGTGATGGACCCTCTCCTCAAAAGAAAAATGCATGTACACACAGCCACATAAAATTTTGTGTGCAATTTCAAGGAGCTGATGGACCCCTTGAGGTCCATCTATAGACCTCAATTTAAGAATTTCTAGCTTAGTTAGATTCTTAGTTGGATATTTTATGCATTCTAGTAGATCTTGAGGAATTGAAGAAATAACTTGGGTGTCTTTCAAGAGAAAATAATTAGTATTTATTAGTTACTAATAAGTATAAGACTGTCTAAATCAGTTGTTTAATGAGAATTTTAAGCAAACAGTATTTTGGAAAATAACAGATTAAAAGGTTAAATATCTGGAGCCTTTTTCTTTACTTAAAAAGATTTTAAGTAAATGCAACTGTAAAAGCAATAGCATGTATTATTTATTAAAACATTTGTATTACCCTCCATTAACATGCTGAAACTTTTGATAAAACATGTTTACATTCTCTGCCTCCAAAATAGTAACTTTCTAAACCTTTTTATAGTGTTAAGTTCTTCATACCCACATGATCTTTGTCTCTTAAGTCATATTATCCCATAACTTACTGAAGATTAAAATCCTTTAAGAAAAATCTAAAATTAAAAAAAATGTATGAAGTTTTAGGACTAGAAGGAAATTTAAGCTTCATGTAATTTAGGCCTATTTTATAAACAGAGAAACAAGACTAGAGAAGTTGGTTGATTTGTCTAGAATCTTCCTGCTGAAGTTTGACTGGAACATAGGATGTCCAGTTCCTAGTTAACTTTTAAAATATTATTTCTGAATTCTGGTAAAAGTAAAATCCTCCAATTAAGAGGGTTGAGGTTCAGGATGATCATATATAAATATAAGGAAAGTGTGAATGAAGCCTAGTGTGGGAAAAAAACAACTAGTTTATTTGCCTTATTTATGTGCCAGTCATTCTTTTAAAAATCACTTATATTGCACACGTTTTATAATTATTTTTCCCTTTGAGTCATTTTTACAGAACTTTTAACATTAACTTTTCTTTTTTTTGCTAGGGCGGGGAGCTTCAGAGTACCCTCGTGTTTGAGGAAATAAGTCGCCGCCTTAAAGATGTTGGGCATGAGGTGGTAAAGAAAGTAAAGGCTGTATTTGAGTGGCATATCACTAAAGGTGGAAATGTTGCAGCTAAATGGAGTGAGTCGTATCTCTAATTCTTTAATGTTCTAAGGCAACTCTTAGTAAATGGAGATAAAATATCCTTGTTATAATTAAAGCCTGTTTCTGAAGATAGGTAAACCCTGCCTTCTTAGGAAAGTTGTTCTTGGAAACTAGTGGTTTTCAGGGCATCCAAAGACATGATGCTTTTCAGAGATCTAGGGAATCACTTAAAATGAAAATGTCAGCTTTAAAGATTTCATTGTTAATACCTGAAATTAGTACTTTTAAACAGTCATTTTGGCTGTATGATTCTTTAATTAAACTTTAACTTCCTCTTAACCTAAAGCAAGTTCATCAGGTTAAATGAAATATTTTTAAGTCATTATATTTTGACAATTTAAAAATTATTTTTTTCATCCCAAATAGCTGTGGCTCAGTTTTAAGACTGTTTTATTCCTCATTACAACGAAAGAATCATGATAAATGCCCATTTAGACCTAAAACCTAAATGTATCTCTAATTCAACTGAAACTTCTTGAAATTGATGCTGGTCATTCTTGTTTGTGTTATGATCTCTTCAGGTTCTTATTTGTCAAAGCTAACAATCAAATGGGATCTTAAGGCTTTCTCTGCAAAGGTTCACTGGCCTTGTCATTTGATTTGATTCTCAGCTCTGCAACTATTGCTTCCAGTTTCTGGTACTTGTTTTCTCCCAGTCTTCGTGTCATTGAGCTAAGTCATAGGAGCTGGCAGCAGTAGAAACTATGTAGGTCTTTTGACTTATTTTATGGTGTCTTAGAAGATGATTCCATGTTGTCATATCTAATTTTGCATTTTGGTGCTTAATGACATGAAATAAATAATTGAAAGATTTGGTTTAGGGAGTACCTAACTTTTTTTTTTTTTTTTTGGCAAGCAGGTTTTAAAATGTTTTGCTAAATATTTAATTATCAAATACTTTGTTTTTTAAATTGTTAACTTGTCCCAGCCTTGTTTCTATCATTGGAGTAGTGATATATCAATAATCAAAAACTCTGGGCACAGTGGGTAGGAAGTCTTTTAAAATTGAATTAGTCTAGGTCTAGAAGGAACTAAGAGAGTTCTAGTGTTGGGTTAGTGTGAAGGAGGAGGTCAGCACTGATTTTGGCTGTGGAGGAGGAGGAGATTTTGAGGCTGCATGCCTGAGGATGTTGACTTTGTTGCTAGAAGTGAGAAACATGGGAGAGGAAGGGAGTTTGGAGAGAAGATGATGAGCTGTGGTGCCAGAAGTGTAGCCAACTGAGATCTGGACTAGATTGTAGGGTCTAGAATTTAGGGATTAGTTCACAGCGGGAGACAGAAAGTTGGAAACCATATTCATGGAGATGGTAGCTAGAACAGAGAGCATTAACTTTGCCCCTTTGCTTCCTGGCACCCAAAAAGAAAATGAAGGGTAAGTCATTGTTGGCCCGACGAGATTATTTGTTGTTCATGCTCACTTTGCAGAGCAATGGTTCCAGTATTTCCATTTGTGTATAAACAAAGTGAACATCAGAGAATTTGGCCCATGGATTTTAAATATGCATTTTATTGTAACTCTAGGCACAAATACAGTCCTATGTTTTCAAAGAGGAACCTATTTGTTGTTTGAATGTATCCAATAGCTGTAAAATAGCCATACCACTGAAACCTTTTAAGAAGACAGATTTATTTTTATGTGCTAATGATATAACGTTGTTCAGTAAAAATCTGTTTTGTTTTCTTTAGGATGATAGATTTAAGTAGGTTGGCATTGAGCAATTTGATTATTTTTCTCTTAAATGAAATTTAGTTTCCTTTCACATATTTGTAATCTTTTCCATTATAGGCACATAATTGGAATTTACATTTAGATAGCAAGACTATATAAATATTACACATCTTTCTTGAATATTGTTTGTTAAGTAATAAAGTGAGTTTGGTTTTACAAATATGTTCTGTCATTAATTGTGTAGAACTAAGGCTACACATCTGGACTAAATCCAGGCATCCATTATGTACTATGTGACAATAAATGGATGAAGATGTTCTTTGAATGGTAGGGGTCATCTGTTTTCAATCTTGGAAATTTGCCGGAATATGAAAGACTGTGTACAGATTAGAGTACTAGCGTTCTTTTAAGATCAGAATACATTCGTTTTTGAGGATACGGTTTATAACCTACTAGCTCTTGGGGTGTGCTGATGTTACAGCAATGAAACCACATTACCCTTTGGAACTTCTCAGCATGGATATAAACTAAATCTTAGGGTGATAGATCCAAACTTTGATTTCGGATCCAAATGAATGTCTCATGCATTTATACAAAAGTCTTGAAGGACCTTTGGAAAGAAGTATGCTCTCCAGTCAGGGATGGGGACTGTTTGTTAGATAGGCATCTACTTGAGGGCCACTCTCTACTCCTATAGCAACAGTGGCTGCATCCCCTCTTACCAAGAGTAGCATCTGACTGCTTGCCTGTGGGCATTTACTCTTCAAAAGTACTCACAAAAGCACCTTTTAAAAATCACCCAGAACAATTATGCCTTTCCGTCTTGCTGTTGATGTTATTCATCTAAATATCTTTCTGGTAATTTTTTATTTTGAAATAATTTCAGTCTTACAGAAAAGTTTTAAGAATAGTATAGACAACTTACATCTATCCACCCATTTTCTCCACAAAGTGTTAACATTTTATCCCATTTGCTTTATTATTTTTCTTTTCATAATATGTTGTTATTTTTTGACCCATTTGAGAATAACTGACAGACATGATGTCCCTAAATACTCTAGCAGCATTTCCTAAGAACAAGACATTCTCTTATATTCACAGAACAAGTATCAAAAGCAGGAGGTTAACACTGATACAGTACTATTATCTAATCCATAGATTTTATTCATATTTCACCTATTGTCCCAATAATTCCTTTATAGCAAGAGAATAATAGTAATAACAATAATGAAAATGAAGAAAGAACTGATCATGGTCTATTCTGGGATCATACTTTGCATTTAGTTGTTAGGTTTCTTTAGTTTCTTTTAATCTGGGATAGTTTCTCAAGCTGCCTTTGATTTTCATGACCTTGACATATTTGAAGATTACAGGCCCGTTATTTTCTAGTGTATTCCTCAGTTCTTCTTTATTTTTTTTTTGTGACTAGATTGTATTTATAGATTTTTGACAATAGTAGTATAAAAGTATTGTGTCCGCTGTGATTTTTTTTAATTTTAATTTTTAACCTTATTATTATTTTTTTGATAGAGACCCTTCTTTCATGTGGTTTACTAATCATCCATTTAACAAACAGTTACTAAGCACTTTCCATTCAAGGAAGTGTAGAGGATACGAAGATAAGACGTATCAGTTCTAGCAAGGACCTTATAAACTTCAGGGAAAGAGGTATAAATAAAAATAACTCCTTGTCCTGGAGGATTTTATCTTACGAATAAATAAAAAAATGCTCAAGTTTGTCATGCATAAACTTGTTTAGTTTGTTGCAAGGTAGTCATGGCAAGGCATGCAAGTAAGACCTCAAGACATTCGTTTAGCATTAGAGAATCAGAATTAACAATTAAAATGTTAGTTTAAATGTTAGAGACCAGATCTTTAGACTTTAGGCTTTTACCTTTAATGGACGGTCTTGGGGAGAAAACTTGACCACCCTTGAACTCAGGGGAGGTCTCGCATAGCTAGGGTTTGAGGTCGGCTGTGGCTGAGTTTTCAGACTGAGAGTCAGAGAGACCTTTTGCTTCTGTCCTCTCTGAAAATGAAGAGAATCTATGGGTTTATATACCCTGTGTGCTGCCATGTTCAACTATAATTGGTGTGTTTTATTGCCAGTTAAGGAATTGTTGTATGACATATTTATGTTTTGTTAATTTATATTATGTTTTATTGCCAACTAGGGAATTGTTGTATGACATATTTATATTCTTGTTTGCTGCATGTTTCAAGGCCAAGTTAATTAAAAATTTATGGGAATTGTTTAGTGATGTATTTATGTTTGGTTAATTTTTAGAGATTTGATTAATGTTAAATTCCGTTATCACAGAGTGCACAGCCCAATTTCAGAAAGTTATTTATGATATGCTTCTATTATCTTATTTTCAAGGTTAGAACTTTCTAACAACTTGTAGTTAGAGAGCATTACAGAAATATATGTTTCTAGGTTCAAGAATTCTCTATTTAGAACTTCACATTCATATTATAAGTGACTTATACATCAAATCTATTGCTTTTGAGTCAATTCTAACTCATAGTGATTCTGTAGAATAGAGTAGAACTGCCACATAGGGTTTCCAAGGAGTGGCTGGTGGATTCGAAATGCTGACCTTTTGGTTAGCAGCCTGAACTGTTATCCACTATACAAGTAGGGCTCCAACTTATATATAAGTGTTTAAAAGTATTATAAAAGCATTATAACAGTGTAAAAGCATTAGAAGCATACATAATAGTGACTTACACATATGCATTTTAAGAACATTACGGAATCAGATGTTATTTGAGAGCATACAGAAAATGTACCTAATACTCCTTTAGTAGCCTTTTGTGATTTTTAAGGGATATATCTCAAGACCATCACTGATCCCCAAGTTTCCAAATGACATGTTCTCATCAAATAGCTACCCCCCCCATTAAATACTGTAAAGTGTAACTGAAATTTTTATAGACTCTTTCAGAGGCTTATGTTGTTGTTGTTGTGTAATCGAGTCGATTCCAACTCATAGCAACCCTATATGACAGACTAGAACTGCGCCATAGGGTTTCCAAGGAGTGGCTAGTGGATTCGAACCGCTGACCTTTTGGTTAGCAGCCTGAGCTCTTAACCACTATGCCACCAAGCTTAAGGATTATATAAATGCAGGGCTAAAATCATTCCTAAAACTTTAAAAATAAATCCTGCCACTTAAAGAAAATGAATGCAATCTGTTTTTCATTTTTGCAGTAAGATTATCCATGGCCTCACAGGTGACTGCAAAACTCTAGGTGATGGTGGTGAATGATGACGCTCCCACCTGAGCCATGTGGACCATGACCTGAGCCACTGTAGAACTGGAAGTGCAACTCTTACCCCAAACTTCTGTATTCTTGCTAAGAACCTTCCCTTTCTTAGACATCTTCTGTTATTATTAGCACTAGTTATTAGCCTTCCACAAAGAAAAGTTGTATGGCTATACAAGAATCATGGCTGTGAAGTAGCACGTAAAAACCCTGGGTGAATGAGAGGGCAGGTGGACAGCTAAGAACCTTCATTAGCTAAGAGATGCTCCTACACTATACACTACATTATACCACTAAGGTGTGTTTGGTCCAGTTGGTTAAGAGCTACGGCTGTTAACCAAAAACTTGACAGTTTGAATCCATCGGCCACTGCTTGGAAACCCTATCGGACAGTTCTACTCCGTCCTATAGGGTTGCTATGAGTCAGAATTGACAACAGCAACAGGGAGTGGGCTTTTAGGCTTACTTGTGAAGAACAGTTTTTTTTTTTTTTTTTTTGTGAGGGATTAAAACCATTCATGTTAAATCTGGTGAATGCCAGAGGTTTGCTTTTCTTGAGTCTTTCCTTTCCCTTCCCTCTTTCTTTCTGTCTTTTATACAGATAATAAATGAAAACACATACTATTAAGTGCCAGTGAGAACACAGGGCCCTTGCTTTTCATGCTACACTTCTAGTACCTCATATATTGCCTGACACCCATAGTAGAAACTCAACAATGAAGTGAGTGAATGAAGTACACAAAGCAAAAGGTCCCCTTCTTCTCACCTTCCCCCCTGCCCCCAAAAGCAACAATTATCTTCAAGTTCTTTATTTTAGTTTACTTGGCAAAGTCCTTTTCTGTATAAAGTTGGAGTGATTTAAGTTTCTTTTTGGAGCAGGGCCTAGCTAAGCAGAATGTAGTTAAGCACTCTGGGTCTTCATATGCGTGTGTAGCTTTTCCTTGACCTTAGACTGAAAGTTCCTTGCCTACTCTTAAGGAGGGCAATGTGATTGTAGCTCCTTCACTCTAGCAAGAGAAAGCATGTTCATGAGGCTGAAGCTGGAAGAGTGGAATTGGGCTTCCTGGATGACTGGCCTCATCATCATATATGAGGAAGTTAAAACTTTTTCTAGAATATAATTTTGGCATACCCATACCCATTGCCGTAGAGTCCATTTTGACTCACAGCAGCTGTATAAGACAGAGTAGGACTGCCCCATAGGGTTTCCAAGGCTGTAAATCTTTATGGTAGCCCACTGCCACATCTTTCTATGATGGAGCAGCTGGTGGGTTCAAACCGCTGACCTTTCAGTTAGTAGCTGGGCGCTTAACCACTGAGCCTCTAGGGCTCCTTAACTTTGGCATAAAACTCTATAAATGTTATATATAAAGGATTGAAGGTAAAATTTTAATAGTTTTCCCAGCTGCCCAGCTATTTTGTTACATACAAAAACAGGCAGCAGACTAGTCCCTGTTTCTGGGATCCTTAGTCTTTCTGTTAGAAACAGTGTGCCAAAGAAAAAGAAGCTTATTTTAATGTTTATTCACAACAGTTAGGGCAGTACATATTTTACAAATAAATTTCAGTGGCTAGCAAACCAATTAGAATATTTTTCAAATTGATTTTGGCTACTTTGCTACCCACGTGATGAAACCTTTGATGAATTCAGGTATTTGAAAAGTGACTAGGTTAAAAGTCATTGTGTATTCTCTCCACTCAACCCAACTAACGTGCAACTATTTTAAAGCTTGATTTTCCTCCTTTGTTGACTGTAGCGTTTTCATTTGAATGTAAAGACCTTAACCATGTAACATAACTTGGCTTAACTTCCTTATATTTTTCTATATTAATTCACATTTGAAATATCTTTTGTATAAATTTTTTATTGAGAAAGAACCATTATTGATTTGACTACTTTGAAGAACTTCTTTATAAAAATGACAGCTTGACAAATAAAGGATCTTCTGAATTTTTCTAAATGACAGATTATGTATAAACTATAGGTAGACTAAGTACTATATTAATTTGGAAAGTATTTTTTCTGCATTTTGTTTAGTCTGTTTTATCCTCATGTCGTGAAGGAAAAATGATACATACTGGTTTCTTCCTATTTTTCTCAGCCATTGATCTAAAAAATGGTTCTGGAAAAACGTATCAAGGCCCTGCAAAAGGCTCTGCTGATATAACCATCATAATTTCAGATGAAGATTTCATGCAGGTGGTCCTGGGCAAGCTTGACCCTCAAAAGGTAATATTCGCAAAATAATCATTTATTCATCATTATTGCTTCCTATTTGATAATTGCACATTTTGAACTGACTCTAAAATTCTGATTTATGAGACAGATTCCTCCTTATTTATAAAAAGATACGAACCAAACCAAACCCATTTTTCTCGTGTTGATTCCTAATCGTAGTGACCCTATAGGACAGAGTAGAACTGCCCCATAGGGTTTCTAAGGTTGTAATCTTCATGGAAGCAGATTGCCACATCTTTCTCCTGCAGAGTGGCTAGTGGGTTCAAACCGCCAACCTTTAGGTTAGCAGCTGAGCACTTAACCACTGCACCACCAGGTTCATTGAAGAAGACACAGTTGGTACCAATATTCTGGTTGTCAGATAATGTACTTTTTTAATGGCGTTTCAGCTGATGCTGAAAATGGAGTTTTTGGTTGAAATTCTTCTTTGACTACAGCAAAGCAATATAAAACCCACATCTAGACTTTTTAATGTATTATGTCAGTAGTTCATAGGTGAAAAACCATATGGTATTTGCATAAACAGACAAAACCAAACCTGTTGACATCAAGTTGATTCCAACTTGTGGAGACCCCATGTGTTACAGAGTAGAACTGCTTTTGGTGTAATCATTACAGAAGCAGTTTTCGAGGCCTTCTTCCATGGAGCCACGGGGTGGTTTTGAATAGCCAACCTTTAGGTTAGTAACCAAAAAAAAAAAAACCCAAATCTGTTGTTGTTAAGTAGATTCCAACTCATAGCGACCCTATAGGACAGAGTAGAACTGTCACATAGGGTTTCCATGGAGCAGCTGCTGGATTTGAACTGCCAACCTTTTGGTTAAGAGCCGAGCTCTTAACCACTGTGCCACAAGGGCTCCTCTTTAGGTTAGTAGCCGATTGCAAACTGCTTGGGCCCTGGGCCCTGTATATTAATAAATACCTAATAAAATTAAACATTCATTTCTAATATATAAAATTAAGGATTTATAGAAAACTGGAAATGGAAGGATATTTTAACATAATGCAAGTGTCTTAATTTATGGTGAAACATTTAGAAATATTTCAGTGGAAAATCATAATTAAAACAAGAGGTCCCTCTCTGACCATTGTTAATATTGTTCTGGAACTTTTGGCCAATCCACAAACATACAAAATTGAAGTAACAGATGTAGCAATTAGATTAGAGAAGAAAAATTTGATATTTTCAAATCATATGATTATATAGCTAGAAATCCCAAGAGAATCAACTGGTAATTTCTTAGAATGAAGAAGTTCAAAGAAGTGGTTGAATGTACAGTAATTATCCAAAAATAGCTTTCATCTAGCAGCAAATCAGAAAATATAATTGAAAAAATATTTTTATTTATAGTAACAACCGAAACTGCAAAATATCAGTGACTACCTTGACAGTAAAAGCACAGTGCTTATTTGAAGAAAACTATATAATTTTATAAGGAACAGAAACTGTTTGAATGAACAAGGAAGTGCACTATTTTCTACGATAGGAAGACTAATTTAAAAAGGATTATGAAGTAGTATACGGGTTAAGAATATGGTCTTTGGCATCAGAAAAATCTGAGTTTGAATCCTGGCCCTATCATTTAATCTCTAAGCCTCACATCTCTCATTTGTTAAATGAATATAATAATAGTAATGATCTCAAAGGATGGGAACTAAATCAGAGAATATTTATAAAGAACTTAGAATAGTGCTTGGTGCAGAGTGAGGCCTTGGTTGATTTCTTTCCAGGAATTTGTTTAGTACCCACTCTGAGTCAGGAATTGTTCTAGGTGTTAGATGAACAAGACAATGCCCCTGATGTTGTGGACTTTAGTTTTAGAGGGGCTGATGGAAAAGAAATATAATTTCAGGTTTGAAGAAAAATAAAGCATAGGAATGGGTAGAATAGGGATTGGCAAACTTTTATATAAAAACAGGCAGCAGACTAGATTTTTATCCATGGGCTGTTGTTTGCCAACCCCTAGCTTAAAGTGTAATGGGTGGGAGAACTGTTTTAGATGGAGTTGTCAGAAGACACCTGATAGAGACCTGAACAAAGTGAAAGAATGAGCCATGTGGCTAAGGAAACCACTAATGCAAAGGTCTGAGGCAAGACTCTTGGCTTAATGGAGTACTGTAACAGTGAAGAGGCCAGTAAGGCAAGTAAAATGAACAGTGGGGAGAGTGGTAGGAGCTGGGATGAGACAAGTGGACAGGGGTTGTATCACACAGGACCCATAGTTCTTGGCGAGGAGTTTAGATCTCATTGAGTGTGATAGGAAGCTCTCAAATTATGGAATGGCAGCATTTGATTTATAAAGGTAATTCTGGCCACTGAATAGAAAATTGACTTTGGTGCAGAGAATGGATAATCAAGATGTCTTTTCTAGATATGTTATATCTGAGATGCCTATATTAAAGGGAGACCTCGTAGCACAGTGGTTAAGAGATCAGCTGCTAACCAAAAGGTAGGCAGTTCCAATCCACCAGCTGCTCCTTGGAAATCCGGTGGGGCAGTTCTACTCTGCTGTGAGCCGCTATGAGTTGGAATCGACTCGACGGCAGTGGCTTTGGGTTTTTTTTTATACATAAAGATTAAGTGTAGGGTTAGGGAAGCATTTATGTAATTGCTAGGAATATAGACCTTTGGGGGGGGGTGAATGGATTATTCAGTGAGTGGTACTAAGACAGTTACATATAACTATTTAAGAAATGATAGTACTTTACTTCATTCCACATGCCAAAGTTGAAACCATGTAGAATATAATTACATGTAAAAAAATAAAAGAGGCAAAAACTTGATGAAAACCTAGGTGTATATTATTATTAATGGTAATTCTTAAAGAAATCCTAATTAATATCAGGGCTTTTCTAAACTCATTTGACTCTCTTACCTTCTTCCCCACCTTCATGTTATCTATCATCATTATTATTCTGTTCAAAGACCTTAACTCCTAGTGTACAGTCTTTCTCTGCCACCAACTCTTGCCAATAGACTTAGTGGTTTCTTTCAAGATTCATAAAAATGATTTCTCCAAGAAAGTGGACTCTTAGTTTATTGATCTCACTTCTAATTATCTTTTACTCCATTCCATGCCAGCTTTAGTCCTTATTAGCAGCATAAAAGTACAGCTCAATATCTGTTTTAAAACATTGTGTTTTTCCTAACACCATCACCTACAATTCCATTAACTTGTTATGTAATTCCTACTACTACAATTAAACTTCATTGAGGCTGTAGTTTATTGACACTACCCCTTTTTATTCATCGGCTCCCTTCTGTCTTTTCTTCTCATTCAGCTTAGATTCCATGGACCATCTTCATAATATCTCCCTTGAAAATACCTTCAACTCCCTTATCTCTCTCTCATATTACTTGCCTAGAAAACCTCACCCTGTTTTAACCCCACTTTCCACCATCTTTGCATCTGCATCTGAATAGATAAAGATGGCAGGAGAAAAGTTATACAGTCAAACTGGCTTTCCTTGAAGTTTTTGATCACGAATCTCAAATAGTCTCTAAGCACTGTCTAGAAATCGTATAGTTTTCCACTAAGCTTCCGTTCTTGTTGTCTGAGGTAATTATTTCATACTTGTTTCCTTAAAACTCCCACACCCTTATTTTTCCTTCATTTTTAACTAATGACCTTTATGCTTCACTGAAAGGACCAAAAAGAAAAAAAAAAAGAAAAAAAAAAATTCAGATAAGAACTTGCACCTTCCCATCACCAGATCTAGTCTACCAACATCTGTGTCTGTCTTCTCTTTCTTGTGTCCTGTTACATTGAAGGAAGTCTCCCTCTTCCTGTGAAAGACTAGTCTCTTCACTTCTGTTCCAGATATCATCTACTCAAGGTCATTGCTGCTGCTTTCTTCCTTTTCTGCATCAGTATCTCCCATTCTACTAGATAATTCCCCACAGTATACAAGTAAGTTAACATCTTGTGTTTAAAACAAATACCTTGCTTTGACAGCGGATCCCTATCAAACGTATATCATTTCGCTATTCCTTTTCACAAAGAATTGTCTAAGCCAGTTGCTGTCCAACAGAAATATAGTGTGGGCTACATATGTAATTAAAAAAGTTAAACAGAAACAGGTGAAATTAATTTTAATAATATATTTTATTTAACCCAATACACTCTCTCCTCACTTACCGAGATGGTTAAGTTCCAAAGAGCAGGTCTTTATGTGAGATCAGTGTTATGTGAAAATGGAGGATGACCACATCAGATTACAAAATGGAGGATGACTATACTGTTACATAACTGCCAAACCGCTGAGAATCATGGCCTTGCCAGGCTGACACATAAACTTAATCATCAAAGCCGGTGTTACTCTCGCCTCGCACCTTGGCATTCATTTCTGCCAGACGTACATCGTTAATGTGCAAAATAGATAGTACATTTTTTGCTCTTGACATAAATAAGAAATATTGGAGAATGAGATAGTTGATAAGTGTGGAGAAAGTGTATATTCAAATATTATCATTTTAACATGTAAGCAACATAAAAATTAATATTTTATATCTGTTTTTCAGAATCCAGTGTATATTTTATACTTATACAGTGCGTTTCAGATGGAACTAGCCACATTTCAAGCCACATGTGCTAGTGGGTAATTTATTGGGCAGCAAGGTTTAAACATTCTGTCTTGTCTTTGCTCTTCTGGTCTCTCTTATCTGGCTTCCACTTGTATCACTCCATTGATAACTGTTCTTGTATCACTCCATTGATAACTGTCTTTCAGTAGCAGTCAACTAGGTTAACACCAACTTCTTGAAATGTTTTCATCTTTTGGCTTTCATAACACTATATTCTCTTGTTTTGCTTTTTTCACCTCTGACCATCCCCAGTCTCCCTTGGTGTCTTTTCCTATTCCCAACCATTAAATTTTGGTTCTCCTCTTGGTTTATTTTAGGGCCCTCCTCTATATAAACACTCTTTTCCTGAAATGAATTAATTCATCCAATGATATTTAAAGCCATCTGTATGTTGACAAAGGAGCCCTGGTGGCAGAATGGTTAAGCTATTGGCTGCCAACCAAAAGGTCGGTGATTATTTAAACTCACCATTCGCTTTGCGGGGAAAAGACCTGGCAATCTGCTCCTGTAAAGATTACAGCCTAGGAAACTCTACTCTATCTTATGGGGTGGCTGTGAGTTGAAATCCACTCAATGACACACAACAACAACAACATATGTTGACAACTCACAGGTTTCAGTGTGTTATTCCATCATCTTCTCTGAGCTCCATAGTCACAGAACAGCTTTCTGCCTGACTTCACTGATTGGATGTCTCATGGCATCTCAGACTTACTATGTGCAATATAGAGTTCTTGGTTTATTTTTCTCCCCTAGTCTTTTCCTTTCTAGTAAATGGCATTATCATCTATCTACCCAAATTAATAAACCTAGAAATGTAAGAATTGTCTTAGATTCCTTCTGTGTCTCTAAATACATTTCATTCTTAAGTCTTGCCTGATCTTTTTCCAAAATGTATCTTGAATCAATTTTCTTCTCTTCATCTATAGGGATATCACCATGATCCAAGCCTCCATCATCTCTCACTTGGCTTAATAATACAACAGCTTCCAGACTAGTCTTACTGCTTCTAGTCTTGCCTCTCCATCCAATCTGTTCTCTACTCAGGAGCCAGAGTAATCCTTTAAAAATGTAAATGAGACTACAGGGCATTCCACCTAATAAAAAAGACTCCAAGGATATATTGTTTTGTACCTAGATAAAATCTGAACTGCTTATTACCATGTCCTGTATCTCTTGCACGTCTTTCTGTCTTTATCCCACACCAGTCTCCCCATTACTTATAATGCTTGTTTCAGTTACATTGTCTTTCAGTTCCTTCCTATCAACTTTTACCTCTTCAGTGGGTATACCATTGTCTTTTCTATCTTCCTGGACTGTTCTTGCTCCTGCTATTTCTGTGGCTGTCTTCATTTCATTCTTCATGCTGCCTTAGAGGAGGCATTTTGTAGCCATTTCATATAAAGTAATTCTTTCCTGTTATACTCTCTTGGGGCACCCTATTTTCTACTTTATACTATTTGTGACAGACTTTAATTATTTATTTACATTTTATTTTTAACTCCCCTACTTTAACGTTCACTCCATGAGAACAGGAACAGTTATCGATTGCAAGTGCCTAGAATATTGCCTAGTATGCAGTAGACAATTAATAGTTGCTGAGTAGATTAAAGCAAAGAAGGAAATAAGGAGCATTAACTCAATAGCAATGGGTTAGGCTATGTAGAAAATAGAAACTTCTGCATGTCAGACTTCATAAAATATTCCCCTAATCCTGGGGAAAAAAAAAAGGAAAATGATAATAGACAATATGTTAGTAATAACATAAAAAATTCTACAAAGCATTAAAACCTTATTAGAAAAGGTGGGCAAAAGATATTAACCAATACTTAATGAAAGAAATACAAATGACTGACACAGAAAAGAAAAACTATTTTTCCAGCATCCAAAAAAAAGCAAATTAAAGCATATCATTGTTGCCTCAAATTTTCAAAGATTAAGAAAATAGTATTGTTAAGGTTACTGTAAGAGAATTCACATGCTGCTGGTGGGAATATAAAATTGGTATAGTCTTTCTAGAAAGCACTGTGGCAGAGGTTACCAGACTTGCCTTGTTCATGGCACCCTTATAATCTCAGCACTTTTTGCGTGGCACTCCTAGACAAAAAGAAATACCTAATAGTTCTGTTTATTAAATAGTTAGGTCCAAACAAGAGTAGCTTTTCGAGTTGTGTTGAATAGATGATGCTGTATATCTTTCAAAAAAGTAAAATATTCTGGGGACTTCTGGTAACATGGCGCTCTAGGCAGAAGCACCACGCCGTCCCTCCATAGCAAAGATCTGAAAAACTAAGCCAAACAGAGAAAACAGCAATCCTGAAAACCTAAACATCAAATGAAGAGTTAAAGAACTCAGCCAAGCACCAAATGGAATAAGAAACTGATAGAGAACACAGAGCAAGGAGATGTACATGGAGAGGCCCGTCAGCTAACGCAGCATGGATCCGCCATCTTGGACTCCTATCAGATACAAGCAAATGAGGGTACGAGAAAGCAGCCTCATGGAGCTTCCAGCAGGAGACAGAACAACCGGTAACTGGCGATATATGCTTTCCCACTCCCAACCCCTCTTCACACCCACTCAGCCTCCTCTGCTTCCCGCGGCCACGGTCTCTTGTCCGGGAAGTACTAGTACTGGCTGCTTGGATTCCACCCACCTGCACTGGACGAATCCCTGAGTGCCATTTGCTGGCTGCTGATGTTGCTTTTTTCCGCTTCTTTTGATTTCTTCCTTACCTCTCACCACCCCCCACTCCTTTCGCTCAAATACCTGACTTTGTGTGCCGTATTTGCTTCTTCCTGAGGGGCTGTGGACCTCCGTTCGAGTGTGGAACTGCTTCCCCTTCTGTGCTGCCATGCTGGTGGGATCCCAGGGCTTTTGTTTGTTTGTTTTCCTTTTCTTTTCTCGAGTTTGGAGCCCGTTCTGGCCGGGCAGTGCTGTGCGGCTTGGGACCTACCCTCTCAGCTTGCGCAGACACGCAGAGGAATCCCTGAGAGCGTTTTTTTTTTTTTCTTCTGTTTTTCTGGGAGTTTTTCTTGTTCTTTTTTTTTTTTTTTTAATTTGTTTTGTTTTGTTTTCCCTTTTTGTCTTCCTTCAATACTCAGTTTCTTGTCTCTCTATACCTTCCTTCTCTTCCTGTCCCCTGAATACCTGGCACTGAATACCTCTGTGCCTCCTAGCCAACTTCCCAAGACCTCAGACCCGCACTGGCGGGATCCCAGGGAAGTTTGCTGTTCTTTTTCCTTTCTAATTTTTATTCTTTTCTTTTCTTCTTCTTCCCCTTTTTGTTTTTCTCCATTTCATAGTCTCTCATCTCTCCACTCCAACGGCAGGCTCCCCTAGCACTCTTTTTTGTTTGGTTGTATGTTTTTGGCTCCTGTTCCTCTCTCTTCTCTCCTGTACCCATCTTAGCTCCACACATCAGAATCTCCCCGCTCCGTTCTGCCTACCTGCACTGTGCATTTAACATCACACCACCAAGCAGCACAGGCACAGCCTACCTGAACCTGCCCTGCACTGATTACCGACCCGCCCTGGTGGCTGTAGTAAGTGCCACAAACAACCCATCCCAGCAACTCCTCTTCAGCTAGACCTGCCCTGCTGTACCGTATCTGAGCAACTGACACTGCCAATTGGAGAAGGAGGGGAAAAGTATCGTGCCCACAGACGAGCAAACAACAAAGAACATACAGCCCGCCTGCTCAGACATAGTGAAATAAAACAAAAAAGATGAAACAAACAAATCTACAATCAATAAATGAGAAAAATAACTACTGAATGCCCCGAACAGCAGACAATATCAAAACATTTACAAAAACAGGACAGGATGGTTCCAAAACAAAACACCAGTTGACTTTCCAGTAGAAGAAAAGGCACTAGAACTACCTGATAGGGAATTCAAATCTCTAATACTCAGAATTATCTAAGAGTTGAAGCAAAAAGCAGACATACATGAGGAGAAAATAGACAAATTCATGGAAAAGGCAGACAAATTCATGGACACTACAGACAAAAAAATGGAATAATTCAGGAAAATAATGAAGAAACAAAATGCCAAAATAAATTCACAACTAGAAATTATACAGAAACAACAGTTAGAAATCCAAAAGATAAACAACAAGATTTCAGAAATGGACAGTGTCATAGAAGGGCTGAGGAGCAGATTTGAAATGGTGGAAGACAGGATCAGTGGAATTGAAGACAAACACTTGGATACAACTCTGTTTGAGGAAAACTCAGAGAAGAGAACAAAGAAAAATGAAGAGACCCGGAGAATTATGTGGGATACAATCAAAAGCAAAAATTTGCAAGTGATCGGAGTTCCAGAACGGGGAGAGAACAGAAAACACGGAGAGGATCATTGAAGAACTGCTGACAGAAAACTTCCCCAATATCATGAAAGATCAAAAGGCTAACCATCCAAGAAGCTCCACGAACCCCATATAGGATAGACCCCAAAAGAAAATCACTAAAGCATATCATAATCACACTCACTAATATCAAAGACAAACAAAGAATCCTGAGAGCAGCTTGTGAAAAACAAGAAGTCACATACAGAGGAGAAACAATAAGACTGAGCTCAGATTATCTGGCAGAAACTATGCAGGCAAAAAGACAATGGGATGACATATATAAAACCTTGAAAGAAAAAAATTGCCAGCCGAGAATAATATATCGTGCAAAATTCTCGTTCAGATATGATGGTGAAATTAGGACAGTTCAGGATAAACAGAAATTAAGGGAATATGTAAAAACCAAACCAAACTTACAAGAATTATTAAAGGGAGTTCTTCAGTCAGAGAACAAACAACTTCAGCTCACAGGCTGAATCTAGGATGCAAGATCATACCAGCCAGGATCGTACCATTTCCAGGAAATGAACTCTCAAGGGCTATCCAAAACCAAAAGAAATACAACAGAGAATCAGAGCAGTTAATCTGTAAATGTCAACAACATCAGAACAACAAAAGAGGGAATAAACGGTGTAGATGTAGAACCTTCTAATGGAGAGGAAGGCAAGGCGATACCAAGTAATAATAGATTGCTTCAAACTTAGAAAGATAAGGGTAAATTTCACGGTAACCACAAAGAAAGTTAAGAAACATACTCATCAGAATAAAGAGGAAAAACATAAAAGTCTCAGTAAAAACAAAACCTACAAAAACAAAAGAAATGAAAAAAAAATTCACAAACAAAAGGAATTCAGCACAGGAGAGTAAGAAGAACAAAGAAAATGTCAGCGCCACAAAACAAAGCATTACAAAATGACAGCAACAAACTCAAATCTAGCAATAATTACACTGAATGTAAACAGACTCAATGCACCCATAAAGAGACAGAGAGTGACAGAATGGATTAAAAAACAGGATTCGTCAATATGCTGTCTACAAGAGACACACCTGAGAAACAAAGATGTGAATCTATTGAAAATCAAAGGTTTGAAAAAAATATATCAAGCTAACAACTACCAAAAAAGAGCAGGAGTGGCAATACTAATCTCAGATAAAATAGACTTTAAAGCAAAATCTACCATAAAAGAAAAAGAAGGACACTATATAACGATTAAGGGAATGATCCATCATGAAGACATAACCTTAATAAACATCTACGCACCCAATGACAGGGCTCCAAAATACATAAAACAAACTCTAACCACACTCAAAAGAGAAATTGCCAGTTCCACAATAATAGTAGGAGACTTCAACAGACCACTTTTAGTAAAGGACAGAACATCTAAAAAGGAACTCAGCAAAGATACAGATGACCTAAATGGCACAATCAGCTAGCTTGACCTCATAGACATTTATAGAACACTGCATCCAACAGCTGCAAAGTACACATTCTTTTCCATTGCATGTGGAACGTTCTCCAGAATAGACCACATCTTAGGCCACAGAGCAATCCTCAACAAGATCCAAAAAGTTGAGATAATACAAAGTATCTTCTCTGACCACAGTGCCATCAAGGTAGAAATTAACAACAGAAAGAGCAAGGAAAAAAAAAATTACATGGAAACTGAATAACACCCTGCTTACAAACCACTGGGTAATAGAAGAAATCAGAGATGGAATAAAAAAATTCCTAGAATCAAATGAGAATGAAAACACATCATACGAAAACCTTTGGGGCACAGCAAAGGCAGTCCTCAGAGGAAAATTTATAGCAGTACGTGCATACATCAGAAAAGAAGAAAGGGACAAAATCAAAAGATTAACTACACAACTCAAACAAATAGAGAATAGCAAAAAATGCCCACAGCCAACAGAAGAAAGGAAATAATGCAGATCAGAGCAGAAATAAATGAAATAGAGAATAGAAAAACAATAGAAAGAATCAACAAAACAAAAAGTTGGTTCTTTGAAATGATCAACAAAATCAACAAACCACTGGCAAGACTGACAGAAGAAAAACAGGAGAGGATGCAAATAAGAAATGAAATGGGTGGCATTACAACAGTCCCAACTGAAATGAAAAGGATCATAACAGAATATTATGAAAAGCTATACTCCAACAGATTTGAAAACCTAGAGGAAATGGATAAATTTCTAGAAACACACTACCTATGCAAACTACAACGTGATGTTGAAAATCTGAACAGACCCATAACAAGAGAAGAGATTGAAATGGTAATTAAAAAAACTCCCAACAAAACTAAAGCCCAGGCCCCGACGGCTTCACTGGAGAATTCTACAAACATTCAGAGAAGAGCTTGTGCCAGTAATACTCAAACTATTTCAGAGCATAGAAAAGGAAGCAACAGTTCCGAATTCATTCTATGAAGCCAGCATAACACAGATACTAAAACCGGCAAAGACACCACAAAAAAGAAAATTACAGACCAATATCTCTCATGAATATAGCTACAAAAACTCTCAACAAAATTCTAGCCAGTAGAATTCAGCATCATATCAAAAAAATAATACACCACGACCAAGTGGGATTCATACCAGGTATGCAAGGATGGTTCAACATAAGAAAATCAACGTAATCCACCACATGAATAAAAGGAAAGAAAAGAATCACACGATCATCTCAATTGACGCAGAAAAGGTATTTGACAAAGTCCAACACCCATTCCTGATAAAAAATCTCAATAAAATAGCTATAGAAGGAAAATTTCTCAACATAATAAAGGGCATCTATGCAAAACCAACAGCCAGCATCATTCTTAATGAAGAGAGGCTGAAAACATTCCCCTTGAGAACAGGAACAAGACAAGGATGCCCCTTATCACCACTCCTATTTAACATTGTGCTGGAAGTTCTAGCTAGAGCAGTAAGGCAAGAAAAAGAAATAAAGGGCATCCAAATTGGTAATGAAGAAGTTAAACTGTCCTTGTTTGTGGATGATATGATACTATACATAGAAAACCCTAAAGACTCCACAAGAAAACTACTGGAACTAATAGAAAGATTCAGTAGAGTAGCAGGATACAAGATAAACATACAAAAGTCAGTTGGGTTCCTATACGCCAATAAAGAGAACAATGGAAAGGAAATCAGGAAAACAATACCATTTATAATAGCTCCTAAAAAAATAAAATGCTTAGGAATAAATCGAACCAGACATGTAAAAGACCTATACAAAAAAACTACAAAACACTACTGCAAGAAACCCAGAGGGATCTACATAAATGGAAAAACATACCATGCTCATGGATAGGTACACTCAACATTGTGAAAATGACAATTCTACCCAAAGCAATTTACAAATACAATGCAATCCCGATCCAAATACCAACAACATTTTTCAAAGATATGGAAAAACTAATCATTAACTTTATTTGGAAAGGGAAGAAACCCTGAATAAGTAAAGCAGTATTGAAGAAGAAGAATAAAATTGGAGGACTCACACTATCTGACCTCAGAACCTACTATACAGCTATGGTAGTCAAAACAGCCTGGTAGTGGTACAACAACAGATACATTGACCAATGGAACAGAATTGAGAACCCAGATGTAAATCCATCCACCTACGGTCACCTGATCTTTGACAAGGGCCCAAGTCCATCAAATGGGGGAAAAGACAGTCTTTTTAACAAATGGTGCTGGCAAAACTGGATAGCCATCTGCAAAAAAATGAAACAAGACCCATACCTCACGCTGTATACAAGAACTAATTCAAAATGGATTAAAGACCTGAATATAAAGCCTACAACTGTAAAGTTCATAGAAGAAAAAATAGGACCAATGCTACAGGCCCTAATACACAGCATTAACAGGATACAAACCGTAACCATCAACACACAAACGGCAGAGGATAACCTGGATAACTGGGATCTTCTAAAAATCAAACACCTATGCTCTTCAAAAGAGTTCACTAAAAGAGTAAAAAGAGAACCTACAGACTGGGAAATATTTCTGGACGTTACAAATCAGACAAAGGTCTAATTTCCATAGTCTACAAGAAAATCCAACACTTCTACAACAAAAAGACAATCCTATTAAAACATGGACAAAGGTAATGAACAGACACTTCGTCAAAGAAGACATTCAGGCAGCAACAGACACATGAGGATATGCTGGCAATCACTAGCCATTAGAGAAATGCAAATTAAAACCACTATGAGATACCATCTCACCCCGGCATTACTGGCACGAATCAAAAACACTGGAAATAACAAACGTTGGAGGGACTGTGGGGAGATCAGAACTCTTATGCACTGCTGGTGGGAATGCGAAATGATACAACCATTTTGGAAAATGATATGGTGCTTCCTTAGAAAGCTAGAAGTAGAAATACCATATGATCCAGCAATCCCACTCCTAGGAATATGTCCTAGAGAAATAAGAGCCGTCACTCGAATAGACACGTGCACACCTGTGTTCATGGCAGCATTGTTCACATTTGCAAAAAGATGGAAACAACCTAGATGCCCATCAACAGATGAATGGATAAACTATGGTACATACACACAGTGGAGGACTACGCAATGATAGAGAGAACAGTGATGAATCTGTGAAGCATCTCATAACATGGATGAAACTGGAGGAGATTCTGTTGAGTGAAATAAGTCAATCACGAAAGGACAAATATTGTATGAGACCTCTGTTGTAAAAACTCATGAAAAAGTTTACACACAAAAGTAACAGTCTTTGTTGGTTATAAGGGATGGGAGGGGTGGGGGGAAGTACTAAATGGGCAATAGATAGGTGGTATCTTTGGTGAAGGGTGAGACAGTACACAGTACTGGGGAAACCAGCACAGCTTGTATAAGGAAAGTTCATGGAAGCTCCATAGACACATCCAAACTCCCTGAGGGACTGAATTGCTGGGCAGAGGGCTGTGGGGACCATGGTCTCTGGAACATCTAGCTCAACTGGTATAACACAGTTTATAAAGACAATGTTCTATATTCTACCTTGGTGAGTAGTGTCTGGGGTCTTAAAAGCCTATGAGTAGCCATTTGAGATACTCCGCTAGTCTCACCCCTTTGGGAGCAAGGGAGAATGAAGAGAATAGGATACAAGGAAAAGATTAGTCCAAAGGATGAATGCACCACAGCTACCAAGGCTTCCACCAGACTGAGTCCAGTACAGCTAGATGGTGCCTGGCTACCATCACTGACTGCTCTGACCGGGATCACAACAGAGGGTTCTGGACAGCTGGAGAAGGATGTAGAACAAAATTCTAACACACACGAAAAAGGCCAGATTTACTGGCCTGAAAGAGACTGGAAAAACCCTGAGAGTATGGCCCCCAGATACCCTTTTAGCTCAGTGGTAAAGTCATGTCCGAGGTTCACTGTTCAGCCAGGGATTGGACAGCCCCATAAAATGGGACTAATGAGGCAGGCACAGTAGTCCAGGGACAAGGACTAGAAGGCAGAAGGGCACAGGAAAGCTGGTGATAGGGAGCCCAAGGTTGAGTAAGGACAGTGTTAACATGTCGTGGGGTTGTTAACCATTGTCATAGGGCAACATGTGTACTAACTGTTTAATGAGAAACGATTTTGTTCTGTAAACCTTCATCTAAAGTGAGAATAGCAGCACAGCTGAAAGAACGTAATCGATGTCACTGAACTGTGCATGGAGAAATTTTTGAAATGGTGTATCTTTGGCTATGTATATTTTCACCCTGAAAAAAAAAAGGTCAAGAACAGAGAGGGTTGACATGTCTTGGGGTTGTTAACCAATGTCATAAAACAATATGTGTACTGACTGTTTAATGAGAAACTATTTGTTCTGTAAACCTTCACCTAAAGTACAATAAAAGGAAAGAAAACATATATATAAAAAGTAAAATATTCATTGTCCTTGTGAATTTTCTGTGGTGACTGGTATGCTGTGGTGCAGAGTTTCGGGAATGTGGCACTATAGAAGCATGGTCAAGAACCTTATTTAAAAAATATTATGATCTGGAAATTCTTCTAGGAATCTCCTAAGAAAATAGAAACAAAGACTTATAGACAAAATTCTTCCGCTCGGTAACAACCATCAAATCTTGATATACTTAAAGTAATTAGGTGTTCCAGTTTTGGGTTGTAAGTTCATCTCAGACTTAAGTACCTGTCAGGCAGGTCTAAATACAGACTCCTTTCCTGGAGGGGTTGCAGACCATCATTTCTGGAACTGCACAGTGAAAGGAGCCCTAGTTTTGAAATTCTAGTATATGATTTGAATACTTAGCATTTGATTCTGACTCAGTGGGTTCTCCCTTACTATTTCTGGGATGGAAAGATTAAGGTAGGTAGTTTTTTGCTTCTCCTCCCATTTGATCAGGATTTGATTTGAAGTTGCTACTAGTTGGCAAGCAAGAGGCGGTGTTGAGAAAAGAACACCTGAGTTGAAGTCCCGACCCTACTTCTTGATGGCCATGTGTCCTTGAGCAGGTTATCTAAAACTCTCCGAAGTTCAGTCTTCTCATCTGTCAACTGGGGATAAAGATTGCTGGTATACACACTTCAAGTGGATGGCTGTGGTTCTCAAATGGAATAATATTTATGGAGCTACTTTATAAATATGTTTAATCTTCTAAAAAGTTCTGAATTAAATATTTTTACTCAGTTATGAATACATGAATATTATTATTTTTCCATCTAGCAAAAAAGGGAATTATTTTTCATTTCATATTCCATATGTTCTCAATAGGCTATAAAAACTGATTTATTACTTTTATTTTCCTGGTAAGGAATTTGACACTGAGAGAGAATGTAAGCAAATTGCACAAGTTTCAGTATCACATCAGATATAGGTGGTATGGGAGCTCTTAGTCTTAATACACCAGGTTTTTAGTTGGTAATGATGATCTTAATGCACTCTTACCACGTGTCAAACACTAAACTAAGCACTTTAAACATTATTTCATTTAACTCACACAACAAAACCATGTTAATTAGGTGCCGTTTCATTCCCTTTTATAGCTGAGGAGACTGGAATTAGAGATGTTAAGTAATTTGCCCAAGTTCACATTGTTAGTACGTGGTAAAGCCTGGGTTTTAACCCAGGCATTCTGATGCTGCTGCCCATGAACTATTCATCACTATGTTACACTGTCTTATTTTGTCATTCAGTGGCTTCCTTTTTCAGGGAGATGTACTAAATGTGTTTAGTCTTTTAAAAATTATGAATTGAATACTTTCATTCATTTATGAATACAGTGAAGCCTGTTATTCATATGGTCTCTCACAATCATGTGTGAGAACATATAATCAAGCCAGAAGCATAGATTGGAACAGAACCCCCAGATCTGTCAGTTCAGATAAATTATCCTGTGGTTTTCTGAAACACACAGTCTTTTTTTCTTTTCTTAAATATCTAAAAATATGGATGCTATCAATAATCATTAAACTATCATTGCTAGCTAAAATTGCCTTTATTGTCTGGAGTTTTCACTCAGTTGTATTCTGACTCATGGACTTTTAAAAAAAGAAACATAATGTGACATGATAGAAGTTGGCAATCTTTTTCCATCGCTCTCTTTCAGGCATTCTTTAATGGCCGACTGAAGGCAACAGGGAACATCTTGCTGAGCCAGAAACTTCAGATGATTCTTAAAGACTACGCCAAGCTGTGAAGGGCACACTGGATTAATAAAAATAGAAGAATTAAACTCTCTTCACCAAAATATACTTGATTATTCAGCAAAAGTGATCAAAACTAAGATACAGGGGAAGTTGCTTAACATTTTCAGATTTCAGATAACTTTTCAGATTTTCATTTTCTACTAATTTTTCATGTATCATTTTTACAAGGAATTGTAAGCCAGCACGTAGTTATGCTTCTGTTCTTAAAACTATATCTTCATAATAAAAAATTTTTATCCAAGTTGGGTATCCTTAGAATTTATGATAACATTTATAAGTTGAAAGGAGAATTAAATGAGTAAAATCCATTTTGATACCTTTTGCACTCACTTTGTTTCTTTGTTACAATTTTCTGGTCTCTAATTTATTCATACTCCAGTTTTAACATGAATTTTCACATATGTAATCATTTTTCACACTTTGCTGTAATAATGTTCTGCTGTAAGTCTATAGAAAGGTCTTGGTGCTCCCAAATATTCTACTATCTTCTCCCCTCCCCTTTGCTGAAAGTTCTTTACTTTCATAATGTGTTTGTAAATATGCCAAGTATCTAACTTTCTTGCTTAATCAGCAGTCTTAAATCATAAAGGTGGTCTTTAGCAAATACTATTGTATCACTGTTTTTCCTAACGTCTACCTCAGATGAAGTGTGCTGAGGAAATGGTCTTTTGATGGGATTGGCTGCAGAAGTGACCAGCAACAAGTGTGATGCTAAAGTCAGGAATGGAGGAGTAAGTTTGATCATGTAGCACAGATGAGGAGGATATGTGTGCATGGACAGTAGAGACTGAGTTCTTTGGGAAGCAGATTTTGAGGTGGAGATTCATGTACAGGAAGTTTATTTGGGAGTACTCTTGGGATCCATACCTGTGAGAGGAAGTGAAGGAATCAGGGCTGGATAGAGGAGGAAGCTGAACTGTGGTGCAGTTACCACAAGGTTTCAGCTTATACTTTGGGAAGCTCTGAAGCTGGGATGCCCTTCAGATTTGTATCAACTAGTCGTTGGATATAGACTGCACTCCAAAGGGGCCATGACTGTGGGTGAAGCAGCAGAGGCAATTCCTGAGTGGGCTTATAGCTTAGTGAGTTGATAACCTTCCCAGCAGCTGGAGAATGTGTCCTTCAGTCCTGAATGGGGCTTCTGTACAGCTCAGCACAGCATCCATACTTTGTTTTAGGCAGCATAGTAGAGGACCTTAATAAATTATTGTTGATTTAATGAATGAACAGTATAAAAGAGACAACATAGAAGAAAATCACAAAGTTGGCAATTATACCTTGGACTCATGAACTTTGTAAGGTAGTATAAAATTAAAATTAATTTTAACTCTGATCCATGGTTATCGCCAATTAATTTTTAAAAAATCAATGGCAATCTTTTAACACTGGTCTTATACTGAATAGCTACTGTTCCTGTTGAGTTTTGGAAAGCGCAGTGTCCTTCCAAACAGAAATAACTTATTAAATCTGTTGCCACCATAGATTGATGAAAATGCTGAATATTTACCTTAGATGCTTAAAACTTATATTAAGAAAGTTATGGTTTCATTATCCTACTAACCCATCTGTGTCAGTTCTTACAAGTCAAAGAGCTACTACTACCTAGGTTTAGTGGCTTCTTATTAGTCCTCTTGCTCCTTAACCTTACTATAATATTTAATATTGTTGAATACACTTCCTCAATTATTTCCTTTTTGTCCTCCAATGAGAAATTTTATTAACAATGAACCTTTCAGTTAATCTCTCTGACTTCTACTTGTTTCTTTTGTGATTTCCTTTGTCTGCCTATCTTTTAAGGAGTTTTACAGGGCTTTGAACTGGTTCAGAATGGTTTCATTAATCGCCGAGGTAAACAAAGGCAGTGTGCACATTGCATAGCAACTAATATGTTGTCTGCCTGATTTTGACCTGAGTAGGAAACAGCTGTGCTCCACTCAAAGATGGCAGCTGACCACACTGCTTTAAATGTGTGTCACTCTCTGAAGTCCTGCTGATAATCCAATCTCCCGCCTGGATCCCAAAAGTTTCAGGAGCCTGATGTGAGAGATTGGATTATTGGTAGGACTGTGGAGAGCTGCACACATTCAAAACGACATGGCCAGCCACCATTTTTGAGCAGGGCACAGCAGTTTCCTACTCATGTCAAAATCCTAGGGGCAGCACATTTGGTTGCTATGCAATGTGTAGGTTACCCTTGTTTATGTCTGCAATTATTGAACCGTATGGGTTGGAAGCCCTGGTTTTGACCCAGGGTTCAGCCCTCTCATTTTGGTATACATTTTCTTCCTAGAGGATCTCATCTATTATCTACTCTCATATCTTTATCCATCACTCGAGTGCTGGTGACTCTGAATTTGTATCTCCAACTGTGACCTCTCCATAATTCTACAGTTCCACAGTTCCAAGTCATTACTAGATTATTGGCTTACAGATACTGAAAACTCGTATGTCCAAAATAAATTTATGATCTTCCTCTCTGCCCCTAAATCTGCATCTGTTCCTGTTCTTAGTTAAGAACATCACCTTTTGGTGAGTCAAACTAAGAAATTAGGGTTCTCATTGATAATAATTCTCTTCCTAATATCCACATCTACTCCTTCACTAGCTCTTGTCACTTTTGCTTCCTAAATATTTAGCAGTTTTACTCTTTGCTACCTGTGATCATTAAGGTTGCATTAACTTGGCTGGGCCACAATTGTCAGTGGTTTGGCAGTTATGATGTAGTTTGGCAGTCATGGATAATTATGCGATCACTTCCATGATGGGATCTGCTGTGAGTAGCCAATGACTGGAAAGGAAGTTTCCTTGGTGGTGTGGCCTGCATCCAATATAGTTGGACTTTATGGCAAGGCTGACGGGCTTTAGCTCACTCTGGATCCTGCAGCTGGCTCCTGTTCATCTGACCTCCAGTTCTTGGGACATGAGCTAGCAGCTTACCTGCAGTCTTGCCTGCTGATCTTGAGATTTGTCGATCTTCACAGCCTGCAACAGCCTTGCTCTCTGGTCTGCTGATCTTGGGTGTGCTAGCCCCTGCGGCTACATGAATCAGGAGAAGCTCTTTCCTGCCCCATGGACTTGGGACGTTACAGTCTCTAAAAACTGTGTGAGCCATTTCCTTGATATAAATCTCTCTCTACACTTTACTGGTTTTGCTTCTCTAGAGAACCCAGCCTATGACAGCGAGGATGTGAGGAAATTGGAACCCTTATCCATTGCTGGTAGGAATGCAAAATGGTACAGTTGTGGAAGATAGTATGGCAGTTCCTCAAAAAACTAAAAATAGAACTACCATATGACCCAGCAGTTCCACTCCTAGGTAGGTACCAAGTAGAGACTCAAAAAGAGACTTGTACAGCAATGTTCATTGCAGCACTATTCGCAGTAGCCAAAAGGTGGAAGCAACCTAAATGCCCATCAGCAGATGAATGGATAAACAAAATGTGGTACATACATACAATGGAATACTACTCAGCCAGTAGGAGAAACGAAGTTTTGATACATGCTACAGTATGGATGGAGCTTGAAGACATTACGCTGAGCAGAATAAGCCAATCACAAAAGGACAAATATTGTATGACCTCACTTATATTAAAAAACAAGAAAAGGCAAATGTATAGAAATCAAAGTTTATTAGTTGTTACCAGGGGCAGAAAGGAGGAAGAAAAAGGGGGTTAATGGTGATGGAAAAATCGCATTGACTAAAGGTAGGATTGTACAGCTGATTATTGTAATTGCTGTCATTAAGTTGTACACCTGTAAAAATTTGAAGTGGCAAAAGTATGATAGACATATTTACAACAACAACAACGAAGAGTCGCTGCTGAGTCTGGTTATGTACAGCCATAATCCTCATGGGATTTGCTTCCTTGATTTGGAGGTTTAGGGTCATGGTTTCATGGGACATCCCAGTTAATTGGCCTAATAACGTTTTTAGTGCTTCTGTTCTACCTCCTAGTTTGTTCCGTAGTGCCTGGGTTCCTAAAAGCTTGCAAGTGACCATCCAAGGCACAACAGTTGATCTCTATTAACCTGGAGCAAGAGGAAGAAGGAGAGTCAGGAATAGGAGAAGGATATGAATACATGGCTAATTGCCTCCATGAACAACTACCTCCTTTGCCATGAGACCAGAACTCGATGGTGCCTGGCTACCATTACTGAACGTAATGATCAATGATTCCATAGAAGAATCCTGATCAAAAGGGGGAAAATGTAGAACAGAATTTTAAATGCCTATGGACTCTAGACTTTCTGGAGTCATGGAGGGTGGGTAAACCCCTGAAACTATTGCCCTGAGATAGTCTTTAAACCTTAAACCAAAAATATCCCTCGAAGTCATCTTAAAACTGAACAATAGTTTACTAAAAAAGGCCTACCTTGAGCATTATGCCATTTTAAGAACTACCTATATGGGATCAAATTGAGACCAGCAACTCAAAAAATTAGATAGGAACCTTAGGGGGCAGTGAGTTTATGTTAATGAAGGAAGAACAGCTCAGAAAAGAAGGGTGAGAATGGTTGCACAACTTGAGAAATGTGATCAATGTCACTAAATTGCACATGTAGAAACTGTTGAATTGGCTCATGTTTTGCTGTGTATGTTCTCAACAACAACAACAAAATAAATTTTAGGAAAAAGAAAAAGACTGACAGTATCAAATGTTGATAAACATACAAGTCCCCTGGAACTGTTAGACATTGGTGGTAGGAGTGTAAAAGAGTACAACCACTTTGCAGAAAGTTATAGCAGTTTCTTAAAAACTAATATCCACCTACCCTATGAGTCTGTAATTCAGCTTCTATCTATTTACCCAAGAAAAATAAAAACATACCACAAAAAAGGCTTGTGCAAGAATTTTCAAAGCAGGTTTATTTATAATAGTCAAATGTTCAGCTGTTGAGGAATGGATAAACAGATAGTGATATAGTAATACAATAAGATACCACTCAGCAGCTTAAAAAATTAACAATTTATATGCTCATCAACATGAATAAGTTTCAAAAATATTATGCTGAGTGAAAGAAGAGTGGAGTATACACCATTCTAAGATGTATAATTAATATATGGTAGAAAAATTCTGAACTTTGGTTGCTCTGACTGGGAGAGGGTTGGATTGACTGGAAAGGAGCACAGGGAACTTTCTGTTAGTTATGTTCTGTATCTTGATAGGGGTTTGGGTTGCCAAGGTAGATGCATTTGTCGAAACTGAGTGACTTCTAAAGATTTCAAATTTGATTTTATGTAAATTTTTCTGTAAGAAAAAGAATTATAAACAAATATTAAACTCTAGTTAATGATATGCATGCTAAAGTGTTAAATGATAACACTGATATCAATAACTTACTTGGAAATGCATATAAAAAATAAGGCTGATGGACACACAGATAGATGAACAAAATATAATAGTGCAAGCATAGTAAAATGTTAACTGTAGAATCTAGAAAGTATATAGGTGCTCCATGTAAAATTATTTCAAGTTTACTATATTTAAAATATTTTGATAATTAAATATTGGAAAAATACAACTGGATTAAAAAATAGAAAATACAGCTATATGCTGTAAAATGATACTCACATATAACTATATACATGTGTGTGTATATATATACATATATATGTAAAATTGCAGCATTGCTTTTAGTGACAGAATAAAACTAGAAATAAAGCGATATTCAGTAATGAAAGACAAAATGAAGAAATTATGGTACATCCATATCATTAAGTATTATGGAGACACTGAACATAACTATTAAGCTACATCACTAGATTTTATTGAATGAGAAAAACAAGATGCATGTAAGTATTCATGCTGTCATTCAATTTTTGTAAATAAACTTTGAACAAAATAATGATATATGTGTAAATATGTTTATAGACTTGTCAGTACAGGAATATAGAGAATGAAGAAAATAGGGAAAAATGTATCACAACACAGTATGTTGTTAGCCTAGATTACTGTGGCTAGTTGTGAGAGGGATGACTTCAGTGAGGGGAGGAAGAGAGGGAGACTAAAAAAAAAAATATATTAATGAAGTTTGTGTATTATCGCATTTATTTTTATGAAATTATATCTGCATAATTTAGGGATATGCATATGAAAATCAAGTAACACTGCAGGATATAGCTAAAGTGTTAGCCAGAAGAAAATTCCATGGATTTAAATTCTTACACTAATTATAAGAAATAATATAAATACAAACAAATAAGCATTCAACTCAAAAAGTTAGAAAAAATGAAAGAAAAATAAGGAAAGCAGAAGGAAGGAATTAGTAAAAAAAGAAAAAAAGTAATTTGCAAATGGAAATAGCATCAATCAATCAATCATTCTATAGGCTGATTCTTTACCAAAGCTAATAAATAGCTAAGCCACAATCTCATCTAATCAATCAAAAAAGAGGAGAAAGCAAAATATTAAAAAAATAAGATTTGACAATGGGGAAATAATTGCAGATACATAAAAAATATATGGAAAAATAAGAGGTTACTTTGCTCACCTCTATGCCAATAAATTTGAAAGCTGTATGAAATGGATAATTTTTTTAAATCATTGACTCAAAATAGATAATTTAAACAGATTGTTTGCCATAGAAGAATTCAAGAAAGTTTTCAAAGAATTATTCTCCCCTAATTACTAGGCCCCAGAAGGCTTCACAGGTGAATTCAGCCAAACTTTTAAGGACTAGATAATCTCAATCTTTCTTATATTGTTCCAGAGCACAAAGAATGAAAAGTTGTCATGTTTGTTCATGAGGTCAATATAATACGAACATCATCAAAACTTGAAAAACGTGGTACAGTCAAAGGAACTATGAACTGATGGCCTTTATGTCTGTTGAGACATCTGAAATAAAAATTAGCGAATAGTCTCTAATAGCAAATCAGAAGATTAATACTTATGGTTCAATATTAGAAACTTAGTTAATATGACTGATCATATTAATAGGTCAAAGGAGAAAGGTTTATATTAACTAACAATCTGAAAAGCATTTGGTGAATTTAGCACCTTTCCCTGATAAAGATATTTAATACAATAGGGATGAATGGATACTTCTCAACCTAAGATGAGTGATTGCTCTGTTCTCTTGCCCCTTAATGGTGAAACACAGGAACATTGCTTTATAGACAGGAACCAGACAAGTCCACTATCAGTACTGTTTAGCATTGTTCCATCAGCACCAGTGGACAAAACTGGACAAGAAAGGAAGTGTATTAACATCCATCTCAGGGACTGGACTGAGTAGAAATGTGAATGCTGGAGAGCAGGAATCAGGGATATTTTTCAGGGACCCTGAGGCACTGTCTCAGATTTTTCCACCTCCAGGAGGATGTATCTTTACTGATAGTTTTGAGAACTAGAGGGCCTGTTTTTGCAAATGTTATTTTAAATGATGTTATAAGAACGAGTATAAAAGGGCAACGGCATAGTTAAGAATGTGGCTGTTTTCTTCGCTGCTTCAAGACCCGCCCTGTGTCCCTGGATATTGTCCACCTTAGGGAGCTAGACACTGGGAAAGAGGCCAAGGCAGGCACAGCTGCATCTGCTCCTGCCCTATGTGGACATTCTGATCCTGATAAAATATGACACCCTTTTCTAATTAAATGATAAGCATTCAGTTTTACAGTGGGTATGTTGGTCATCTCTCCTTACCAAATATATAATGCATCTAAAATTGTTAAGTTGGGAAAAATTGGGGGGGGGGAACACTTTAGAAATTTACAGTATGATACAGTTTATATCAAAAAATTCAAAACACCTGAAACAAGACTTTTTTTTTTTTTTTTTTATGACTGTGTGCATGAAATGAAGGTACAAAGCATGGACTGGAAAGGATCAACACCTACTTCATGATCATGATTACCTGAGGGAAACAGGGCTGCAGAAGCTATGAAAGACAGTGTCAATTTATCTGTAAGACTATTTTCTTCATCTAAAATGTGTTCATTGTCTTAACTTCTTTGCTTTAATTTCATTTCCTATTTCCCCTTCTAAGTCTTTATCCCTGTTTCATTTAGAATGTCAATCTCTCTGCCATATAACTTAAATTTGATAGTTTTTCATATATATATGAATCAATTTAATAATGGTCAGCAGAGTTGTTGTTGGTAGGTGCCATCCAGTTGGTTCTGACTCACAGCGACCCTACGTACAACAGAACGAAACACTGCCTGGTCCTGTGCCATTCTTATAATTGTTGTTATGCTTGAGTCCATTGTTGCAGCTACTGTATCAATCCACCTCATTGAAGGTCTTCCTCTTTTTCGCTGACCCTCTACTTTGCCAAGCATTGTGTCCTTCTCCAGGGACTGGTCCCTCCTGACAACACATTCAACGTATGTGAGACGAAGTCCCACCATCCTTACTTCTAAGGAGCATTCTGGCCGCACTTCTTCCAAGACAGATTTGTTCATTCTTCTGGCAGTCCACAGTATATTCAGTATTCTTTGCCAACATCATAATTCAAAGGCATCAATTCTTCTTTTGTCTTCCTTATTCATTGTCAGCTTTCCCATGCATATGAGGCAACTGAAAACACCGTGGCTTGGGTCAGGTACACCTTAGTCCTTAAAGTGACATCTTTGCTTTTGAACACTTTAAAGAGGTCTTTTGCAGCAGATTTGCCCAATGCAGTGTGTTATTGGATTTCCTGTAGTGTTTCATTAGGTTGTACATAGGGTCACTATGAGTCAGCACCGACTTAATGGCACCTAACAATAACATCAACATCATGATGTTGCTTATTGGTCCAATTGTGATGATTTTTGTTTTCTTTATGTTGGGTTGTAATCCATAATGAAGTCCATAGTCTTCGATCTTCATCAGTAAGGGCTTCCAGTCCTCTTCACTTTCAGCAAGCAAAGCTGTGTTATCTGCATAATACAGGTTGTTAAAGAGTCTTCCTCCAATCCTGACAGCCGTTCTTCTTTTTACAGTCCAGCTTCTTGGATTATTTGCTCAGCATACAGATTGAAGTATGGTCAGCAGAGAGCATGATCAAAAGGTGAGTCCAAAATTTCTAATCTCTAAAATCTACAAGAAAATCCAACACTTCTACAACATAAAGACAAATAATCCAATTAAAAAATGGGCAAAAGAATTGAACAGACACTTCACCAAAGAAGACATTCAAGCAGGCAATAGACACATGAGGAAATGCTAGCAACCACTAGCCATTAGAGAAACGCAAATCAAAACCACAACGAGATACCATCTCACCCTGGCATTAATGGCACAAATCAAAAACACTGGAAATAACAAATGTTGGAGAGGCTGTGGGGAGATCAGAACGCTTATGCACTGCTGGTGGGAATGCAAAATGGTACAACCATTTTGGAAAACGATATGGCACTTCTTTAGAAAGCTAGAAATAGAAATACAATATGATCCAGCAATCCCACTCTCAGGAATATATCCTAGAGAAATAAGAGCTGTCACATGAATAAACTTATGCGCACCCAAGTTCATTGCAGCATTGTTCACAATAGCAAAACGATGGAAACAACCTAGATGCCCATCAACAGATGAATGGATAAACAAACTATGGTACATACACACAATGGAATACTATCCAAGGAGAAAGAACAACAATGAATCTGTGAAGCATGTCATAACATGGATGAATCTGGAGGACGTTATGCTGAGTGAAATAAGCCAGTCACAAAAGGACAAATATTGTATGAGACCACTACTGTAAAAACTCATGAAAAGGTTTACACATAAAAAGAAACAATCTTTGTTTGAGAGGTGTGGGAGGGGGAAATACTAAATAGACAATAGATAAGTGGGAACTTTGGTGAAGGGTAAGACAGTAGACAATACTGAGGAAGCCAGCACAACTTGTGCAAGGAAAGGTCATGGAAGCTCCGTAGACACATCCAAACTCCCTGAGGGACTGAATTGCTGGGTGGAAGGCTGTGGGGTCCATGGTCTCAGGGAACATCTAGCTCAATTGGCATAACACAGTTTATAAAGACAATGTTCTACATTCTACCTTGGTGAGTAGTGTCTGGGGTCTTAAAAGCCTGTGAGCAGCCATCTAAGATACTCCACTGGTCTCACCCCTTCAGGTGAGATTAGTCCAAGGGAAAGATTAGTCCAAAGGACTAATGGACCACAACTACCACCGCCTCTACCAGACTGAGTCCAGTACAACCAGATGGTGCCTGGCTACCACCACTGACTGCTCTGACAGGGATCACAACAGAGGGTCCCGGATAGAGCTGGAGAAAAATGTAGAACAAAATTCTAACTCACAAAAGAAGACCAGACTTACTAGCCTGACAGAGACTGGAGAAACCCTGACAGTATGGCTCCTGGACACCCTTTTAGCTCAGTAATGAAGTCACTCCTGAGGTTCACCCTTCAGCCAAAGATTAGATATGCCCATAAAACAAAACGAAACTAATGGGGCACAACAGCCCAGGACAAGGACTAGAAGGCAGGAGGGGACAGGAAAGCTGGTAACAGGGAACCAAGAGTCGAGAAGGGACCGTGTTGACATGTCATGGGGTTGTTCACCAATGTCATAAAACAATATGTGTGCTGTTTAATGTGAAACTATTTGTTCTGTAAACCTTCATCTAAAGTACAATTAAAAAAAAAAAAAAGTGAGTCCAGTTGAGGAAAGGCTACATCTTCAAGGACAGTTGAAGACTTCTTATTTCTAGCTATTTCAGCTACTCCTTTTGTTTCCCCAAATAGCCCTCCCATATCTTTTCTATTTGGCTCTTGATAAAACATAGGCCCTCTGGGGCAATAGTAGTAATTTCCGTTTACTGGATATCATCAATTCTAAGATGTCTATATTTTCACATTCTAACATCTGTGAAATCAGTTTGCATCTTACAATTGATGGCTTCTTAGATTTGATGAAATATGATAGGGTAGCCTTGTACACCAAGATAGCCACTGCTTCTCCTGTACACTGATGACCCCAAGTTTGTATCTCCAGCCAGACTTCTGTCCTGATCACCATATTCTACCTAGATTTCCCTAGATACCCCAGTTGCTTCAATCATAACATATCTTTTATGGATTGAATTGTGTCCCCTAAAAAATATGTTGACATCCTAACCCCTGCTGTGAATATGACCTATTCAGGATAAGGTTTTCTTTTGTTTTGTTAATGAGGCCATACTGGAGAAACGAAGGTCCTAAACCTAATCCTTCCAAATGATGTCTTATAAAAAGGGAAAACAGAGTTGGAGAGAGACACAGGGGGAAGATGCCATGTGTGGATCTGTCTACAAGCCAACGAATGCCAAGAAACACCCAGGGCTGCCAGAGGTTGAAAAAGACACGGAATGGCCTTCTCCTAGAGAAGATTGAGCATAGCCCTGCTGACACCCTGAGTTCAGTCTCTTAGCCTCCAAAACTGTGAGACAAAAAATTCCTGTTCTTTAAAGCCACTACTTGTGGTATTTTTCTTATGGCAGCCCTAGGTATCTAAGACAACATTCAGAATTGAATGTATCCCTTTGCTCTCCCAACCAGAGCTGCCTGTAGGCCACAGAGCACTTTTTTGTGTTAGGAAGGGATGCCTTCTCCTGGGGGACACAGGCCTGAATGCACACAGTCTGGCAGGTGAAGATGTGCCTCTGTGAAAATCAGAAAAAGCCCTGTCCCACTCCTGTGCAGTTAACAGTAGCACAGCCACACGCAGTGGCCCTGCCCCTACCACCGTTCTGCATTCCATGGCACTAACATTCATTCCGTTTTACAAACCAGCAATTTGAATATCACCTTCACTCAAGAACCATTACACTCTACTAAAAAAACTACCACTGTAGATATTTCATTTCTTCTGAATTATTTTCTTAGATTAAAACTTTCAGGGGTAGAATCATTGGGTCAAAGGGTACAAGCAGCTTTATGACATTCCTTGACAAGCACAAAGTTCCACTTGTGATTGTCCCACCTTGGGAGGTGAGGAAAGGAGGAAAGCAAGTGTCAGTATGTTTATGAATGGCAAGTTCTATCATAAAAAAACCAAAGTGACAGCCTTATACAAGTCAATGTCTGCTGACTGCAGCAGTGTTTTAGTTCCTAGTGTTATTAACTTTTGTATCACTAAGCAAGAAAAGCAAATGGGGTAGTAAGAGTTAGACCTTTGACTCAAATGAGATGGCTATGGGAGTACATAACACAAGGAGAAGTAAGCACCCTACTTCTGTGTGCGGGTAATGGACCAAGAGAAGCAAGTCCCTGTTGCTGGTTCAGAATGGAGACATTATCAAAATATGCAGTCCTGTTCACAGAATATATCATGAAAAGATAGATATTGCTGTGGGTTCAAATTATTTGAATCTTTGAGTCTTTTGAACAATCAGCTGAAGTTGGAGTTCGGTGACAACCAACCCTCAGCCCAAAGCGAGTCATTGTCTTTGCCCATGTCCGAAGGGAGGACACCTGGACAGAGAGAGTATTTCGCCTTGGATTTCTGATTGAGAAATAGGAGAGAGGGGAGATTGGTACCACTGCTTTCCACTGCACTCTATAAAATACAATCCTCCCTACTTCTTCCTATGCCTAGTTAGGAGTACAGGTAGTTCCTGATTTACGTATTTGAGTTACAAGGAACCACACTTACGAGTCCTTTTTTTTTTTTTTGTACATCTTATTGTTAGGAATATGTACTACCTACAATGATGCAGCACGTAATTTCCTGATGTTATCATTCTCATGCCAACCCTCAAAGATAAATAAAGATAGAATTTATAAAGATATTTATAATAAAAGGCAATAATAATGAAAACAAAAAACAAAACAAAAAAAGACATTCAACTTATGTCAGAGCCGATTTACAACAGTTATCTGAACACAACCCTATGGTAAGTCGGGGACTACCTATACTCCATTTGATTGACCTGTAGGGATGGGCTAGGACACATTGGAACAAACCATTTCCCCCCGCTCTTAACCCTTCAGCTTAATTTAGGAGTTATTCCAGAAATATGACTGTAGCTATTTTGACTATATTGATTCCTAAATAGCAATTTTCAAGATCACCAGTGGGTAGTCAGTCGAGTGTTTGTTGAACTAGTGTGTACTGGGCACTGGGGAGTTAGATGTGAATAAGGAAGACAGAATATCTGACTTTAAGGAGCTGATTGCATTGAATGAATGAATCCAATTTTATTGCTACTTCTTAAGGATTATCATTTAGACGAATTCTTATTCCTAAGCGGATGGTCAATGGTTTCTCAGGTTTTATGTAGCATTCCTTAATTATTTAAGAGAAAAAACATTTCCCCATGAGTTGTTTAAGAAATATGTATTTCCCCACATATAATTATCAGTTTCTATTCCTTAGAGTTGACAAGTTAAAAAAAAAAACCTATTTGACAGACAGCATAGTGGTTAAGAATTCAGCTACTAACCAAAAGGTCGGCAGTTCCAGTCCACCAGGCACACCTTGGAAACCCTATGGGGCAGTTCTACTCTCTCCTATAGGGTCGCTATGAGTCAGAATTGACTGGATGGCAATGGGTTTAGGTTTTTTTTTTTTTTTTTTTGGTATTTAACAGATGACAGTGAAACACAGGGAAGTTAAATGAGCTATCCAAGGCCACGCTGAAGAGGTATCAGAGTCAGGCCAAGGAACCAGGTCATACGACCAGCTGTGTTTATTCTACTATGTATTCCAAGTGGTACCTCTAAATACATCTTCCCACCCTTACCTTTTAAGGATAATATGATTTGCCTTACAGTCGACTCCTTAATTAAGGTAAATGAGGCTCTGAGGAGTGCTGTTTCTACAGCACCGGAAGTACTTTTAATCTATGACTTTGGAATTGTAGGAAATCCTATCACTAAAGGTGAAATAGGAGACGGCTGGGTATTGTATAAATACTTGGACCAGAGAAGTCCCTTTAACGTTGACATTTTTTATTTCTGATTCTCTTTGCAGGGTTGAAAAGGTGCCCCTGAGCTTATACCCTCATAGCTCCTTTCTGTATGCATTAAAGCTTTTTTTCAGTAAGTGCCTTTTTACAATGCTTCAGGGACTCATCTCTTTCAGGTCTCCACCTCTTCTCCCCTACACTATATTTGCAAGCCAATATCCTTTGTATTTTTACTTATAAAATCTTGTAGTTGACAAAGATGAATTCTCTCTTGAATTTAATTAGGCTTATAAATATAGCTGTTATAAAAGAATAATACTTAGAGGTCTGAGGTGTGGTCTATTAACTCCAATTTCTACACAAAAGCTCATCTTTACTTTCTCTCTGTATTTCTTAAAAAGTGAAATTATTACTTTTACGAACATATTGGATTGCTGTAGAACTATGACATCATTCAGCCTTTAAAAAAATCATGGGCTTCAAATCTCCAGATTAATTAAAATGTTTAGTTGATTTCCATTTCATAACTTCACTGAGAATTAGTCTAATTACTTATTGCAATAATTAGACTGCAACAAAAATAAATTATCCAAAGTCTCATATTCTTAGTAAAGGTGTTGGATTTTTTGAACTGTGTTCACTTTCATTCAACTCAAGTGACAATTAGCCCAAGACCCAGGAAAGCAAATGAAAGCTTTAGAAGTTCTCCTGATGAAATGGGATCTGTTTTCATATTCATATATGTCAAAAAATGATTTTTATCATGATTTTTTATTTTAAGGAGAGCATTAATTTGCTATTAGAAATTTATCTGATATAATAATGTATTGATATAGTTGAAATAAATAGATTGGCTATTGCTAAAATGGATTAACTAATGTCTATCTCAGGAACATATGCAGACAACTAGTAATAGCTCTCTAGTTCTGTAAGCCACCCTACCTACTCAGGTTTATATGTATTCTGTTTCTCACTTGAAACCGCCAACCCAATGATAAAGAAGGATGTGGTTGCCCTTGGCTGAGACCTCAAGTCCACATGCTGCTGGTAATTTGCTATGAGAACTGGGCAAATCACTCTTTAGGCTTCTTTTCTAGCTGTTGATTTAAAATTTTGGACTAGGTCATCACCAGAAGGTCTTCTAGTTTCAGGATTTGAGGAGTTCATGGGCATTAGAGTTCCAATCTTGCTTTGAAATAAAATATTTTACATTATCAGGTAAGTTTTTCAGCCCTATTGATCACTGCTTCTTTAGTATTTAAACTAAAAGAGCCTTAGTCCCCATCCTGCTTACAGTGAGAAATCTAATGTCCCTACCAACATTTCCAGGTATTCTTGGAGACTTTTAATGGCTTTCCTAATTACCTTTTTTTTTTCAATTGTGCTTTAAGTGAAAGTTTACAGTTCAACTTAGCTTCTCACAGAAAAATTTGTACACATATGTGACCCTGGTTGCTCTCCCTAAAATGTGACAGCACCCCCCTTTCCACCATGGATTTCCTGCTCCATTCAACCAGCTCCTGTCCCTTTCTGCCTTCTTACCGTGCCTCCAGACAGGAGCTGCCCATTTAGTATCATGTATCTACTTGAACTAAGAAGCACATTCTTCATGAGTATCATTTTATGTCTTATATTCCAGTCTAATCTTTGTCTGAAGAGTTGGCTTTGGGAATAGTTTTAGTTCTAGGTTAACAGAGAATCCAGGGGCCATATCTTCCAGGTTTCCTCCAGTCTCAGTCAGACCATTAAATCTGATCTTTTTACTAGAATTTGAGTTCTGCACTCCACTTTTCTCCTGCTGTCAGGGACTCTCTGTTGTGTTGGTGGTAGCCGGGCACCATCTAGTTCTTCTGGTCTCAGGCTGATGGAGTATCTGATTTATGTGGCTCTTTCTGTCTCTTGGGCTAATATTTTTCTTATGTCTTTTGTGTTCTTCATTTTCCTTTGCTCCAGGTGGGTTGGGACCAATTGATGCATCTTAGATGGCCACTTACTAGCTTTTAAGACCCCAGGCACCACTCACCAAAGGGGGATGCGGAACATTTTCTTAATAAACTTTGTTACGCCAACTGACCTAGATGTCCCCTGAAACCAAGATCCCCAGACACTTGCCCCTGCTACTCTGTCCCTCGAAGTGTTTGGTTGTGTTCAGGAAACTTCTTAGCTTCTGGTTTAGTCCAGTTGTGCTGATTTTCCCTGTATTGTGTTGTCCTTCCCTTCGCCTAAGATAATTCTTGTCTACTATCTAGTTGGTGAATACCCCTCTCCCTCCCCACCTTTGTAACCATCAGAGAATGTTTTCTTCTGTGTTTAAACCTTTTCTTGAGTTCTTATAATGGTGGTCTCATACAGTGTTTGTCCTTTCTCAACTGACTAATTTCACTCAGCATAATGCCTTCCAGGTTCATCCATGTTATGAGATGTTTCACAGATTCATTGTTGTTCTTTATCATTGCCCAGTATCCCATTGTGTGAATACACCACAATTTCTTTATCCATTTGTCCCTTGATAGGCACCTAGGTTGTTTCCATCTTTTTGCTATTGTGAACAGTGCTTCAATGAACATGAGTGAGTAAGTATCTATTTGTGTGATGGCTCTTATTTCTCTAGGATATATGCCAAGGAGTGGGATTGCTGGATCATATGGTACTTCTAGCTTTTTAAGGAAGCACCAAATTGATTTCCGAAGTGGTTGTACCATTTTAAATTCCCACCAGCAGTGTGTAAGTGTTCCAGTCTTTCCACAACCTCTCCAACATTTATTATTTGGTGTTTTTTGGATTAATGCTAACCTTGTTGGGGTGAGACGGTTTCTCATTGTAGTTTTGATTTGCATTTCTCTAATGGCTAATGATCATGAGCATTTCCTCATGTATCTGTTAGCCGCCTGAATGTCTTTGGTGAAGTGCCTGTTCATATATCCTTTGCACATTTTTTAATTGGGTTATTTGTTTCTTTTTTGTTGTTGAGGTTTTGCAGTATCTTGTAGATTTTAGAGATTAGACCCTAACGGGCTATGTCATAGCCAAAAAATTTTTTTCCCAGTCTGTAGGTTGTGGTTTTACTCTTTTAGTGAAGTCTTTTGATGAGCGTAAGTGTTTGATTTTTAGGAGCTCCCAGTTATCTAGTTTCTCTTCTGATGTTTGTGCATTGTTAGTAATGTTTTGTATCCTGTTTATGCCATGTATTAGGGTTCTTATCGTTGTCCTTATTTTTTCTTCCATGATCATTGTAGTTTTAGATTTTATATTTAGGTCTTTGATCCATTTTGAGTTAGTTTTTGTGCATCGTGTGACGTATGGGTCTTATTTCATTTTTTTGCAGATGGATATCCAGTTATGCCAGCACCGTTTGTTAAAGAGACTATCTTTTCCCCATTTAACAGACTTTGGGCCTTTGTTGAATATCAGCTGCTTATAGGTGGATGAATTTATGTCTGGATTCTCAATTCTGTTCCATCAGTTTATGTATCTGTTGTTGTACCAGTACCAGTCTGTTTTTTCTTTCTTTCAATTTTTATTTTATTATTATTTATTGTCCTTTAGATGAAGGTTTATAGAACAAATAGTGTCTCATTAAACAGTACACATATTGTTTAATGACAATGGTTAACAATCCCAGAATATGTCAACACTGTCCCTTCTCGATCTTGGGTTCCCTATTACTAGCTTTCCTGTCCCCTCCAGCCTTCTAGTCCTTGTCTGTGGACTGTTGTGCCCCATTAGTCTCATTTTGTTTTATGGGGCTGTCTAATCTTTGGCTAAATGGTGAACCTCGGGGGTGACTTCATTACTGAGCTAAAAGGGTGTCTGGGGGCCATACTTTTGGGGTTTCTCCAGTCTCTGTCAGGCCAGTAAGTCTGGTCTTTTTTTGTGAGTTAGAATTTTGTTCTACATTTTCCTCCAGCTCTGTCCAGGACCCTCTGTTGTGAACCCGGTCAGAGCAGTCAGTGATGGTAGCCAGGCACCATCTAGTTGTACTGGACTCAGTCTGGTGGAGGCCATGGTAGTTGTGGTCCATTTGTCCTCTGGGCTTATCTTTTCCTTGTATCTTGTTTTCTTCATTCTCTCTTACTCCAGAAGGGTGAGACCAGTGGAGTATCTTAGATGGCTGCTCACAGGCTTTTAAGACCCTAGACGCTACTCACCAAAGTGGAATGTAGAACGTTGTCTTTATAAACTGTGTTATGCCAGTTGAGCTAGATGTTCCCCAAGACCATGGTCCCACAGCCCTCTGCCCAGCAATTCAGTCCCTCAGGGAGTTTGGATGTGTCTACGGAGCTTCCATGACCCTTCCTTGCACAAGTTGTGCTGGCTTCCCCAGTATTGCGTACTGTCTTACCCTTTACCAGAGTTCCCACTTATCTATTGTCTACTTAGCTTTTCCCCACCCCAACCCCTCCCATCCCTCATAACCATCAAAGATTGTTTCTTTTTGTGTGGAAACCTTTCATGAATTTTTATAGTAGTGGTCTCATACAATATTTGTCCTTTTGTGACTGGCTTATTTCACTCAGCATAACGTCCTCCGGATTCATCCATGTTATGAGAGTCTTCGCAGATTCATCATTGTTCTTTATTGTTGCATAATATTCTGTTGTGTGTAGGTACCATAGTTTGTTTATCCATTCATCTGTTGATGGGCATCTAGGTTGTTTCCATCTTTTTGCTATTGTGAACAATGGTACAATGAACACGGGTGTCCATAAGTTTATTCGTGTGATGGCTCTTATTTATCTAGGATATATTCCTAGGAGTGGGATTGCTGGATCATATGGTATTTCTATTTCTAGCTTTCTAAGAAGGAGCCGTTTCATTTTCCGAAATGGTTGTATCATTATGCATTCCCACCAGCAGTGCATAAGCGTTCTGATCTCCCCGCAGCCTCTCCAGCATTTGTTATTTCCAGTGTTTTTGATTTGTGCCATTAATGCCAGGGTGAGATGGTATCTCATTGTGGTTTTAATTAGCGTTTCTCTAATAGCTAGTGATTGTGAGCATGTCTTCATGTGTCTGTTGGCCACTTGAATGTCTTCTTTGGTGAAGTGTCTGTTCAATTCCTTTGCCCATTTTTTAAATGGATTATTTGTCTTTTTGTTGTAGAGGGGTTGGATTTTCCTGTAGATTTTAGAGTTTAGACTTTTGTCGGATTTGTCATAGCCAAATTTGTTTTCCCAGTCTGTAGGTTCTCTTTTTATTCTTTTGGTGAAGTCTTTTGATGAAGATAAGTGTTTAATTTTTAGAAGATCCCAGGAATCTAGCTTATCTTCTGGAGTTTGTGTGTTGTTGGGTATGGTATGTATCCTGTTAATGTTGTGTATTAGGGCCTCTAGCATTGACCCAATTTTTTTCTTCTAGGATCTTTATAGGTTTTGGTTTTATATTTAGGTCTTTGATCCATTTTGAATTAGTTTTTGTGTATGGTATGAGGTATGGGTCCTGTTTCATTTTTTTGCAGATGGACATCCAGTTTTGCCAGTACCATTTGTTAAAAAGACTGTCTTTTCCCCTTTTGATGGACTTTGGGCACTTGTTGAAGATGGGTTTACATCTAGGTTCTCAATTCTTTTCCATTGATCAATGTATCTGTCATTGTACCGGTAGCAGACTGTTCTGACTGCCATAGCTGTATAGTAGGTTCTGAGGTCAGGTAGTGTGAGTCCTCCTACTTTATTCTTCTTCAGTAGTGCTTTACTTATCTGGGGCCTCTTCCTTTTCCATATAAAGTTAATGATTAGTTTTTCCATCTCTTTAAACAATGTTGTTGGTATTAGGATTGGGATTGCATTGTATTTGTAAATTGCTTTGGGTAGAATTGTCATTTTTACAATGTTGAGTGTACCTATCCATGAGCATGGTATGTTTTTCCATTTATGTATAAACCTTTGGGTTTCTTGCAGTAGTGTTTTGTAGTTTTCTTTGTATGGGTCTTTTACATCCATGGTTAGATTTATTCCTAAGTATTTTATCTTCTTGGGGACTTTTGTAAATGGTATTGATTTGGTGATTTACTCTTGAAAGTTCTCTTTGTTGGTATAGAGGAATCCAATTGATATCTGTATGTGTATCTTGTATACTGATACTTTGCTGAAATCTTCTATTAGTTCCAGTAGTTTTCTTGTGGGTTCTTTGGGGGTTTCTGTGTGTAATATCATATCATCTGCAAATAGAGATACTTTTACTTCTTCTGTACCAATTTGGATGCCCTTTATTTCTTTTTCAAGCCTAATTGTTCTGACTAGGACCTCCAGCACAATGTTGAATAAGAGTGGTGATAAAGGGCATCCTTGTCTAGTTCCCATTCTCAAGGGGAATGCTTTCAAACTCTCTCCATTTAGGGTGATATTGGCTGTTGGCTTTGTATAAATGTCCTTAATTATGTTGAGGAATTTTCCTTCTATTCCTATTTTTGCTGAGAGTTTTTATCATGAATTGATGTTGGACTTTATCAAATGACTTTTCTGCATCAGCTGATAAGATCATGAGGTTCTTGCCTTTTGTTTTATTTATGCGATGGATTACATTGTTTTTCTAATGTTGAACCATCCCTGCATACCTAGTATAAATCCCACTTGATCATGGTGAATTATTTTTTTGATATGTTGCTGAATTCTACTGGCTAGAATTTTGTTGAGAATTTTTGCGTCAATGTTCATGAGGGATATTGATGTGTAATTTTCTTTTTTGTAGTGCTTTTACCTGACTTTGGTATCAGGGTTATGCTGGCTTCATAGAATAAGTTTGGAAGGATTCCATCATTTTCTGTGCTCTGAAATACCTTCAGTAGTAGTGGTGTTAAGTCTTCTCTGAAAGTTTGGTAGAATTCTCCACTGAAACTGTCTTAAGTTTGTTAGAGTACAATTTTTTCATGGTATTCTGTTAATTTCATTTGGGTCTATTGTGATATCACCCATCTCATTTCTTATTCTGGTTATTTGCTTCCTCTCCTGTTTTTCTTTTGTCAGTTTGGCCGGTGTTTTGTCAATTTAGTCTATCGTTTCAAAGAACCAGCTTTTGGTCCTGTTTACTCTTTCAATTGTTTTTCTATTTCTTATTTCATTTAATTCTGCTTTAATTTTTGTTATTTGCTTTCTTCTGGTGACTGAGGGCTTCTTTTTCTGCTCTCTTTCTATTTGTTCTAGTTATAGGGTTAATGTTTTGATTTTGGCCCTTTCTTCTTTTTGGATGTGTGCATTTATTGCTGTAAATTGACTTTGGAGCACTGCATTTGCTGTGTCCCAAAGGTTCTGGTAAGATGTGTTTTCATTCTCTGAATTTCTTTATTCTGTCCTTAATTTCTTCTATAACCCAGTAGTTTTTGAGCAAGGTATTGTTCAGTTTCTATGTGTATGATTTTTTTCCTTGCTCTTTCTGTTATTGATTTCCACTTTTATGGCTTTATGGTCAGAAAAGATGCTTGTAATATTTTGATGCTTTGGATTCTGTTCAGGCTTACTTTATGGCCTAATATGTGGTCTATTCTGGAGAATGTTCCATGTGCTCTGGAAAAGAAAGTACACTTGGAGTGTTTGGTATATGTCTATAAGATCAAGTTGGTTGATTGTGGCATTTAGATATTCCATGTCTTTGTTGAGCTTCTTTTTGGATGTTCTGTCCTTCACTGAAAGTGATGTGTTGAAGTCTCCTACTGTTATTGTGGAGCTGTCTATTTCTCTTTTCAGTGCTATTAGAGTTTGTTTTATGTTTTTTTGAGCCTTGTTGTTGAGTTCGTAAATATTTATTATGGTTATGCCTTCCTGGTTTATTGACCCTTTAATCGTTACATAGTGTCTGTCCTTATCCTTTGTGGTAGATTTTACTTTAAAGTCTATTTTGTCAGAGATTAATATCGCCACTCCTGATCTTTTTTGATTGGTGTTTGCTTGATATATTTTTTCCCATCCTTTGAGTTTCAGTTTGATTGTGTCTTTAAGTCTAAGATACGTCTCTTGTGGGCAGCATATAGATGGATCATGTTTTTTTATCCATTCTGCCACTCTCTCGATGCATTTAGTCCATTTACATTTAGTGTCATTATTGATAGGTGAGTTTAGTGCTGTCATTTTGATGTCTTTTTTTTTTGTGTTATTGACACTTTCTTTGTTCCACTTAATTTTCTGTGCTGAGTCATTTTTCTTCATGTATTTTCTTTTCATCTTTTTCATTGTTGTTGATTGTTTATTTGCTGAGTCTATATTTTTCTTGTTTTTTATTTTGATACGTAGGATTGTTAGTTTCCTTTGTGGTTACCTTAATATTTACCTATATTTTTCTAAGTTTAAACAAATCTTTTATTTCTTTACATTGCCTTGACTTCCTCTCCATATGAAAGATCTATGACTGCATTATTTAGTCCCTCTTTTTTTTGTTTTAATGTTATCACCTTTTACATACTGACATCTCTGTTTCCCTATTTTTGGTGTTTTAGCTTTGATTTATTTGTGACTTCTGTATCTGGGTTGATATCTGGTTGTTTGGTCCAGTGTTCTAGTCTTGGGTTTTTATCTGATGTTATTGATTTTCTAACCAGAGGACTCCCTTTAGTATTTCTTGTAATTATGGTTTGCTTTTTACACATTCTCTAAACTTCTCTTCATCTGAAATTGTCCTAATTTTGCCATCATATTTAAGGAACGGTTTTTCTGGATATATAATTCTTGGTTGGCATTTTTTTTTCCTTCAAGGCTTTATATATGTCATTCCATTGTCTTCTTGCCTGCATGGTTTCTGCTGAGTAGTCTGAGCTTAGTCTTATTGACTCTCCTTTGTAGACGAATTTTTGTTTATCCCTAGATGCTCTTAAAATTCTCTTTATCTTTGATATTGACTAGTTTGATTATAATATGTCTTGGTGGCTTTCTTTTGGGAACTACCTTGTGTAGGTTCCGATGAGCTTCTTGGATAGATATCCTCTTATCTTTCACGATATCAGGGAAGTTTTCTGCTAACAAATCTTCAACAATTCTCTCTGTGTTTTTTGTTATCCCCACTGTTTTTGTCCTCCAGTCACTCATAGGTCATTCCTCTTGATAGAGTTACACGTAATTCTTAGGGTTTCTTCATTTTTAAAAATTATTTTAGCCGATTTTTCCCCAAATAAGTTGGTGTCAGGTGGTTTATCTTCAGTCTTACTAATTTGGCCTTCCATTGCCTCAATTCTGCTCCTATGACTTTCTACTGAGTTGTCTAATTCTGAAATTTTATTGTTAATGTTTTGGATTTCTGTTTGCTGACTCTCTATGGATTCTGGCAGCCTGTTAAATTTGTCATTATGCTCTTGTATAATCTTCTTAAGTTCCTCTATTGCTTTGTCTGTATGTTCCTTGGCTTGTTATGCATTTTTATGATCTCCTTCCTGATCTCTTGAAGAGCCTTGTGTATTAATCTTTTCAATTCTATCTCTGGTAATTACAAGAAGTTCTCTTCCCCCCAGTAGGTTTCTTGATTCTTTGTTTTGGGTGCTTCCTGAAGCCATCATGGTCTGCCTCTTTATGTGATTTCATATTGACTGTTGTCTCCAAGTCATCAATAAGTTATTATATTTATTTATACTATGTTTGCTTACTGTGTACTAGCTTCTTGTTTTGTTTTGCTTAGATATGCCCAAATAGGCTGGTCATGTGAGCTAGTTTGGTTAGTGGTGCCTTTGAAGCTCTCACATCCTGTCACCAGGTAATTAGAGCTGTTACTAGGTATGTGAGCCCAGGAGTCTGTTATCTTTTCTTGTATGGATTCAGCTGAGGTGTCCAGGTAATTGGTCACCAAGTGTGTGGTGTAGGCTCTCACCTACAGTCCTAGATGGGCAGGAGTGATTGGTGTAGGCACAGATATCTGGCTGCAGTAGGGTGTCAGGCGCAGATGATACAGTTGATAGTAGGCTTCGGGTCTATACCCTGTTGTACTGTGCTAATGAGGCCTACAGTGTTGAAATAGGCCTATGCAGGGGTGAAAGGCATTCAACGTCCATAGATCCCTTATGCCTGTGCCTAGGCAAAGGGGCTGTGCCTCTCCTGAGATCTTGGCTTAGGGGAGGTGGCAGATTATTTTTTCCTGTTTGTTAGTTTGTTCCCTCTCCAAAGCCAGGAGAATGGCTCACGGCACTCAATGGGTCCTACCTCTGGCCCAGGGGATGCAGCAATCACTGAAGATGGCCTGGGACCCATTGCAGAGTGGGGAGGGGGCAGGTAAGTTGGAGAGTGGTTCTTCCCAAAGGGGATGTTTTTGATCCACACAATAGGTTAGTCGAATGTACTTATCTTTTGCCGATTGAGCACCACTTCTCATTGCTTTTGGAGGCTTGAGTAGATTCTCTGCCCCTCGGTCTCTGCCGATGTGGAAAATGTATCCTGAGCGCCACTGCTTTCTCACCGCGCATGCCAGGTGATCCAGCCTGCAGGGTGCCAGTTCCCACTGGGTCAGGTCTGGCAACTCCTTGCTGCTTCTGAACCATTTCTTTCTTCCCCTGCCACTCAGTCCCATTCCTCAACTTTGCCTTTGATGTTCAGGGCCCCTAGATTGTCATATATAATCAATTCATTTGTTTTTTCAGGTCTTTGTTGTAAGAGGGACCACAGGAAGCATTTGACTACTCTGCCATCTTGGCCCCTCCTCTCCCTAATTACCTTTTGATGTGATTTTATGATTCTACTGAATTATCAGTCTCACTCTCATCTCATCTTGTTAAGCTACTCCTTTTTTTCATCATTACATTGAACCTAAATGTGGAACAGAATTTCTTTTTGTTGGTATTTTCTCCAAACCACACATACAAAAGGTAATTATGTGTAGAAGACTATTACTGAGGTTTTAGGATTAACAGAGAGGGATTACACTGAAGTTTAGCCAAGCAGGCTAGTTTTGTAATATCCTAGACTTTGTAGTTCTTAGAAATGCCTTGGCTACTCCCACCACTGAAGAGTTCAAAGCAGTCTATCTCCTCTCACATCTGCCCTCCTTACTGACCATGCCCCCTAGAAGCTACAAACGCCTACTTTATTACACATAATTGTTCAGCTATCTATTATTAATTGGTCCCAACCAGGCCATTGGAATGTTTCTGTTCATAGTTAATGAGGGGATTTCAATGTGTATTCCTAGTCAAGAGGAATTCTGCCTGTAGCTTACAATTTTTTCCTTATAGGCAAAGTAGGATTGGCAAGGTGGGTAGGAGTGAGTAGAAAGACTTGAAGCTGACTTTAGAAGAAGGAAGTCAGGAAAAGAATTAGCATTTGCTGAGTTGACAAGTGTTTTACAAGTATTATCACAGTTAATCCTAACAATAAATAGCATATATAACTACCCCCATTATAAAGATAAGGAGACAGTTTTGATGAGGTTAGGTGACTTGCTCAAGGTCACATTGCTAAATGGCAGGTCTGGGAGTTTCATATAGGCAGTATTTTTGCTTAATCACTATAATGTGTTGCCTCATCTATTATGCTGGTGCCCCACAAACATTATTGCTTTGTATTCCCGTGAAGTATGTAAAATTTGCTCTTTTTTTTTTTCCAAAAAGAGAACTTTCCCAAAGTCACAAAGTTAGTATGTAGTGGTGCTAGGAGTCAAAGTCAGCTCATTCAACCCCTAAGTCCATGTGGCATGTTACCTTGATGGAATTTCCATTTAAAATATTAATATCTCTATACTTTTATTTGGGTTTAACAAGCAGTATTTATGATTCTATAAAAATTTGTAAGTTTTTATAATAAGGATCACAGAGTTAATGCCTAAGGACATTTATTTTAAAAGTTTACAATTTGAGCCACAGAAAGGAAAGTAGAAATGCTTCAAAGAAGATTAAAGAAAATAATTTCAGAGAGTAAAGATACCATTGGACAAGAAATACACATACTTTGGAATTGTGAAGTACCCTTTTCCTAATTTTGGAATTTCAAACACATGGATTCTGGTAAGAAATGTCTTATTGTGTGCTTCAATTTGTCAAAAATAAATTAAATAAATGAATAATTGTAGGAAAAAACCACATTGTTATTTATGTTAAATGTCTTAAATAAAATACTGAGTTTTTATTGTCTTTTGAAGTTACAGTGCCCACAGAAACATTTTATTTTTTCTTTATATATATATATATATATATATAGTACTTTAGATGAAGGTTTACAGAACAAATACTTTCTCATTGAACAGTCAGTACACATATTGTTTTATGACATTGGTTAACAACCCCACGACATGTCAACACTCTCCCTTCTCGACCTTGGAGGACCTTTTTTTTTTTTTGGTGAAAATATACATAGCCAGAGTTACACCATTTCAAAAGTTTCTACATGTACAATTCAGTGACATGGATTACATTCTTCCAGTTGTGCTGCTATTCTCACTATCCTTTTCCAAATTATTCCATCACCATTATCTTCAACTCACTGCCCCCAGGCTTCCCATCAAACCTTTTGAGTTGCTGTTGTCAATTTGATCTCACATAGATAATTCTTTTTTTTTTTTTATACCTTAGCTGAAGGTTTGCAGAATAGTTTCTCATTAGACAGTTAGTGCACATATTGCCCTATGACAATGGTTAACAGCCCCATGACATGTCAACACTGTCCCTTCTCAACCTTGGGTTCCCTATCACCAGCTTTATTGTCCCCTCCTGCCTACTAGTCCTTGTCCCTGGACTGCTGTGCCTCATTAGTCCTGTTTTGTTTTATAAGGCTGTCTAATCCCTGGCTGAACGGTGAACTTTGGGAGTGACTTCACCACTGAGCTAAAAGGGTGTCCGGGGGCCTTACTCTTGGGGTTTCTCCAGTCTGTTAGGCCAGTAAATCTGGTCTTTTTTTGAGTTAGAATTTTGCTCTACATCCTTTTCCAGCTCTGTCCAGGATCCACTATTGTAATCCTGGTCAGAGCAGTCACTGGTGGTAGCCAGGCACCATCTAGCTGTACTGGACTCAGTCTGGTGGAGGCTGTGGTAGCTGTGGTCCATTAGTCTTTTGTACTAATCTTCTCCTTGTATCCCCACAGAAACATTTTATATATAAAAATTACAGAAAGGTGATAGGGAATTTCAGTCTATTTTTAATGAGTAGCTTAACAGAGAAAATGGAGTTCCTGGGTGGTACAAATGGTTAACATGCTCAGCTGCTAACTGAAAGGTTGGAGGTTTGAGACCACCCAGAGATGCCTTAGAAGAAAGGCCTGGTGATCTGCTTCTGAAAGATGAGACATTGAAAACTCTATGGAGAACAATTCTACTCTGACACACATGCGGTAGCCATGAGTTGGAGTTGACGTGACAGTGGCTGGTTTGGTAAGTTGTTGGGCATCGTCTGCTTGGTTACCTCTGGTGATGGAGAAATCTGTGTTTTCTATGGCAGGTGACTTTGTTTGTGGGTTGTTGTAAATGTTAGAAAATTCAGTTCTGTGGTGAAGTGTGCTTCCTGGTATAATATGCTGATCTTGGTTTTCTTTTTTCTTCTTTTTTTTATGGTTGTGATTTTTTAAAAATGAATATTCCATATGTTTATTGTTGTGGTTTAAGTGACAGTTTACATTTCAAGTTAGTCTCCCATACAAAAATTTATACATACATTGTTATGTGACCCTAATTGCTCTCCCTATACTGTGACAGCACACTCCTCCTTTCCACCCCTGACTTCCCATGTCCATTCAACCAGCTCCTAACCCTCTCTGCCTTCTCAACTCACCTCTGGACAGAAGCTGCCCATTTAGCCTCATGTATCTACTTGAGCTAAGAAGCACACTCTTCACGAGTATCATTTTATGTCCCATAGTCCAGTCCAATCTTTGTCTGAAGAGTTGGTGTCAGAAACTGTTTTATTTCTGGGCTGATAGAGAATCCAGGGGCCATGCTTTCTGGGGTTCCTCCAGTCTCAGTCAGACCATTAAGTCTGGTCTTTTTACTAGAATTTGAGTTCTGCACCCTACCTTTCTCCTGCTCCATCAGGGACTCTCTGTTGTGTTCCCTATCAGGGCAGTCATTGGTGGTAGCTTGATCTTGGTTTTTGCTTAGTGAAACAGAAGAGAATAAATCAACCTTGTTCTGTAGAGTTTGTTTAAATTATTTTTAAATCCTTTTTTTGTGGTCTGACAGAAAGAATGCTAGACTAGACTTGGAATCAGGAAGCCATGCTTGCAATCTGGAGGCTAGCATGGACTTCACACTAAGAGTAATGGGTCTGAGGACAAGTCATGTAATGTCTGAGAATCCATTCTCTTGGCTGTTCTTTTGGCCTATCTCAAGGGGTTGTTTTAAGATTCAAAAGAGAATGAATATGAAAGTGTTTTAATATCACCAACTTATAGTTTTGTGCTTTATGGATCATAAAATTGGTGAAGACAAAGCTCTAAATATAGGCAGGTGGGTGTAGAGTTCAGAGCTTCAGATTAAATTATGAAGGACCTGGAGCACTATGGGCATGGGTTTGTCTGTATGGGGTGGGAGTGAGTGGTTCTGCTTGTCAATGGTTTCATGCTGGGAGAGGGAACATGTGCTCCAGTCTATGTGCAGATGGGGGTTAAATGTGTGTTGGGAATCGGATATGCTTAACAATCTCTAAACCAAAACAAACTCATTGCTATTGAGTCAATTCTTACTCATAGCAACCCTGTAGGACAGAGTAGAACTGCCCCATAGGGTTTCCTAACCCTAACCCTAATCCTAACACAGAAGGCTTAATTGTGCTCATGCAGAACCTCTACATAGACCAAGAGGCAGTCCTTCAGACAGAATAAGAGCATACCGTGTGGTTTAAAATCAGGAAAGTTGTGCATCAGGGTTGCATACTTTCACCATACTTATTCAATCTGTATGCTGAGCAAATAATCTGAGGAACTGGACTATATGAAGAAGAATGAAGCATCAGGGTTGGAGGAAGACTCATTAACAACCTGCAATATACAAATAGCACAACCTTCCTTGCTGAAAGTGAAGAGAACTTGAAGCACTTACTGATGAAGATCAAAGACCACAGTCTTCAGTATGGATTATACCTCAACAAAAAGAAAAATAAAATCCTCACAACTGGACCAATAAGCAACATCATGATAAATGGAGAAAAGATTGAAGTTGTCAAGGATTTCATTTTACTTGTATTCACAGTCAACATCCATAGAAGCAGCAGTCAAGAAACCAAACGACATGGAGGCAGAGCCAACATGGTGCTATAGACAGAAGCATCATGCTGTCCCTTCACAGAAAAGACCTGAAAAACTAAGTCAAACAGAGACAAATGTCAATCCTGGAACCCTAAGAGTTATATGAAGAGATGAAGAAATCAGCCAAGCACTGAATGGACTAAGAAACTGACAGAGAACAGAGAGCTAGGTGTGTTGCAGCAGCAGCGAATGTTGGGACGGCGGAGACAGTAACCAAACACAACTCTTACAGAGAAGTGGGGCCAGGAGGGTCACTCTGAGGAGTTGACCCCGGCTTCAGTCCCAGGAGTTTATTTATAGTCAATACAGCAAGCAGTGAAGCAAATAACAGAACAATGGGCTTTGGGTGCGGGCAAGGGAGAAGGTATTCAGGTAAACAAGCCAATCAGTAAAGGGACAATAGGTTTGGGAAAACAAGTCGTGACAAGTCTGAACATGTTGGGGACAAGTCTGAACATGTTGGGGACAAGTCTCAACATGCTGTGCAGCAGAGAGGCCTGTGGGGGCTGCAGTTGTCAATAGTGTAGCCATGTTTAAATGGCATATATCCCCAGAGAGGTGAGGGATGGAGTGGAGGTCCCCTATCAGCTAATGCAGCATGGATTTGCCATCTTGGACGCTGTTCAGAAATTGATGGACAGGGAGTACAGGAAAGCAACTTCACGGAGCCCCCTGCAGGAGAGAGAGCACCCGCTGGACCTGCCCTGCTGCACCATAGCTGAGTGACTGGCTCTACCCATTGAACAAGGTGGTGAGAAGTATCATACCCACAGATGAGCAAACAGCAAAGAATGTACAGCTGCCTGCTCAGACATAACCAAATAAAACAAAAAAGGAGAATGAAACAAACAAATCTACAATCAATAAATGAAGGAAATGACTACTGAATGTCCTGAAGACAGCAGACAATATCAAAACATGTAAAAAAAACAGGACAGGATGGTTCTAGTAGGTGTCTGAAATAAAACATCAGATGACTTTCCAGTAGAAGAAAGGGCACTGAAGTACCTGATATGGAATTCAAATCTCTAATACTCAGAGCTATCCAACAGTTCAAAGAAAAAGCAGAAAAAATGAGGAAAAAATAGACAAATTCATGGAAAAGGCAGACAAAATCATGGAAAAGACAGACAAAACAATGGAAGAACTCAGGAAAATAATACAGGGACAAAATATCAAAATAAATTCACAACTAGGAATCATACAAAAACAGCAATTAGAAATCCAAAAGATACACAGCAAGATTTCAGAAATGGACAAAGTCATAGAAGGTCTGAGGAGAAGGTTTGAAACAATGGAAGACAGGATCAGTGAAATTGAAGACAATTCCTTGGATACCACTTTGAGGAAAAAGTAGAGAAAAGAATGAAGAAATCCTGAGAATGATGTGGGATACAATCAAAAGCAAAAATTTTTGAGTTATCGGAATTCCAGAACAGAGGGAGAAAACAGAAAACACAGAGAGGATCATTGGAGAATTGCTAACAGAAAACCTCCCCAATATCATGAAAGATTAAAAGCTAACCATCCAAGAAGCTCAATGAACTCCATATAGGATAGACTCCAAAAGAAAATCACCAAGGCATATCATAATCACACTTGCTAAAACCAAAGACAAAGAAAGAACCCTGAGAGCAGCTCGAGAAAAATGAAAAGTCACATACAAGGCGAAACAATAAGATTAAGCTCTGATTAGGCAGCAGAAACCATGCAGGCCAGAAGGCAATGGGATGACATATATAAAACCTTGAAATAAAAAAATTGCCAACCAAGAATAATATATCCTGCAAAACTCTTGCTCAGATATGATGGTGAAATTAGGACATTTCCAGATAAACAGAAATTAAGGGGATATGTAAAAACTAAACCAAATTTAAAAGAATTATTAAAGGGAGTCCTTTGGTTTGAGAAGCAAAATATCAGACGACAGACTGAATCTAGGATGCAAGCCCGCACCAGCCAGATACCAACCTAGGATAATGAACACTCAAGGATTAATCAAAACTAAAAGATTTACAACAGGGTACCAGGGAGGTTAATCTGTAAATGACAACAATGTCAGAACAATAAAAGAAGGAATAAACCTTTGGGACAGAGCAAAGACAGTACTCAGAGGTCTATCTATAGCAATAGATGCACACATCAAAAAAGAAGAAAGGGAAAAAATAAAAACATTAGAGAATGCAAAAGAAGCCCACAGCCACCAGAAGAAAGGAAATAATAAAGACCAGAGCAGAAATAAATGAAATAGAGAATAGAAAAACAATTGAAAGAATCAACAAAACTGAAAGTTAATTCTTTGAAAGGATCAACAAAATCAACAAACCACTGGCCAAACTGACAAAAGAAATACAGAAGAGGACACAAATAACCCAAATAAGAAATGAAATGGGGGACATTACAACAGACCCAACTGAAATAAAAAGGATCATAATAGAGTACTATGAAAAACTATACTCCAACAAATTTGAAAACCTAGAGGAAATGGATAAATTTCTAGAAACACTACCTACCCAAACTACAACAAAGTGATGTTGAAAATCTGAACAGATGCATAACAGGAGAAGAGATTGAAAAGGTAATAAAACAAACTACCAACAAAAAAGCCCTAGCCCAGATGGCTTCACTGGAGAATTCTACCAAACATTCAGAGAAGAGCTTACACCACTACTACTCAAACTATTTCAGAACATAGAAAAGGAAGAGATTCTTCTGAATTCATTCTATGAAGCCAGCATAACCCTGATACCAAAACCAGGTAAAGACATCATAAAAAAGAAAATTACAGACCAATATCTCTCATGAATAATGATGCAAAAATTCTCAACAAAATTCTAGCCAGTAGAATTCAGCATCATATAAAAAAGTAATACACTACTCCAAGTGGGATTCACACCAGGTATGCAAGGGTGGTTCAACATTATAAAAACAATCGTGATCCATCACATAAATAAAAGATAAGAATCGCATGATCATCTCAACTGATGCAGAAAAGACATTCGACAAAGTCCAACACTCATTCCTGATAAAAACTCTCAATAAAATAGGTATAGAAGGGAAATTCCTCAACATAATAAAAGGCATCTATATAAAACCAACAGCCAACATCATTCTTAATGGAGAGAGGCTGAAAACGTTTTCCTTGAGAACAAGAACAAGACAAGGATGCCCTTTATCACCATTCCTATTTATCATTGTGCTGGAAGTCCTAGCTAGAGCAATAAGGCAAGAAAAAGAAATAAAGGGCATCCAAATTGGTAACGAAGAGTAAAACTGTCCGTATTTGCAGATAATATAATAGTATACACAGAAAACCCAAAGGATTCTGCTAGAAAACAACCGAAACTAATGAAAAGATTCAGCAGAGTAGCAGGATACAAGATAACATACAAAAATCAGTTAGATTCCTATACACCAATAAAGAGAACAATGAAAAGGAAATTAGGAAAACAATACCATTTATAATAGCCCCTAAAACACACACACACACTCACACAAACTTAGAAATAAATCTAACCATGGATGTAAAAGACCTATACAAAGAAAACTACAAAACACTACTGCAAGAAACCAAAAGAGATCTGCATAGATGGAAAAACATACCATGCTCAAGGACAGGTAGACTCAACATTGTGAAAATGACAGTTCTACCCAAAGCAATTTACAAATACAATGTAATACCTATCCAAATACCAACAGCATTCTTTAAAGAGATGTAAAAAGTAATCATTAACTTTACATGGAAAGGGAAGCAGCCCTGGATGAGTAAAGCACTATTGAAGAAGAAGAATAAAGTAGGAGGACTCATACTACCTGACCTCAGAACCTATTATACAGCTACTGTAGTCAAAACAGTCTGGTACTGGTACAATGACAGATATATTGACCAATGGAACAGAATTGAGAACCTAGATGTAAATCCATCCACCTATGGTCACCTGATCTTCAACAAGTGCCCAAAGTCCATCAAAAGGGGAAAAGACGGTCTTTTTAACAAATGGTGCTGGCAAAACGGGATGTCCATCTGCAAAAAAATGAAACAGAATCCATACCTCACACTAATTCAAAATGGATCAAAGACCTAAATATAATATCAAAAACTATAAAATCATAGAAGAAAAAATAGCATCAACAGTAGAGGCCCTAATACATGACATTAATAGAATACAAACCATAACCAACAACACACAAACTCCAGAAGATAAGTTAGGTAACTGGGATCTTCTAAAAATTAAACTTAATGCTCATCAAAAGACTTCACCAAAAGAATAAAAAGAGAACCTACAGACTGGGAAAAAATTTTTGGCTATGAGAAATCTGACAATAGTCTAATCTCTAAAATCTACAGGAAAATCCATCACCTCTACAACAAAAAGACAAATAATCCAATTAAAAAATGGGCAAAGGAAATAAACAGATACTTCATCAAAGAAGACATTCAAGCACCTTACAGACACATGAGGAAATTCTCATGATCACTAGCCACTAGAGAAATGTAAATCAAACCACAGTGAGATACCATCTCTCCCCAGCATTACTGGCATGAATTGAAAAAACAGAAAATAAGAAATGTTGGAGAGGCTGTGGGGAGACTGGATCTCTTAACCACTGGTGGTGGGAATTCAAAATGGTACAACCATTTTGGAAAAAGATATCGTGCTTCCTTAGAAAGCTAGAAATAGAAATACCATGTGATCCAGCAATCCCACACCTAGGAATATATCCTAGAGAAATAAGAGCCGTCACACGAATAGACATATACACACCCATGTTCACTGCAGCACTGTTCACAATAGCAAAAAGATGGAAACAACCTAGATTCCCATCAATAGACGAATGGATAAAGAAACTATGGTACATACACACAATGTAGTACTATGCAATGATAAAGAATAAGGTTGAATCTGCGAAGCATCTCACAACATGGATGAATCTGGAAGGCATTATGCTGAGTGAAATAAGGCAATCACAGAACGACAAATATTGTATGAGATCACTACTAGAAAAATTCATGAAAAGGTTTACACACAAAAATAAAAAATCTTCGATGGTTACAAGGGAGGGGTGGGGTAGGGATGGAAACACACTAAATAGACAATAGATAAGTGGTAACTTTGGTGAACGGTAAGACAGTATGCTATACTGGGGAAGCCAGAATAACTTGTAAAAGGCAGGGTCCTGTAAGCTCCATAGACACATCCAAACTTCCTGAGGGACCAAATTACTGGGCTGAGGGCTGTGGGGACCATGGTCTCTGGGAACATCTAGCCCAATTGGCATAACATAGTTTATAAAGAAAATATTCTACATTCTACTTTGGTGAATGGCATCTGGGTATTAAAAACTTACGAGTGGCCATCTAAGATACTCCACTGGTCTCACCCCATTGGGAAAAAGGGAGAATGAAGAAAACCAAAGACACAAGGGAAAGATTAGTCCAAAGGAGTAATGGAACACAGCTACCACAACCTCCACCAGACTGAGTCCAGTAGAACTAGATATTGCCCAGCTACCACCACCAACTGCTTTGACAGGGATCACAATAGAGGGTCCCAGACAGAGCTGGAGAAAAATGTAGAACAAAATTATAAGTCACAAAAAAAGACCACACTTACTGGCCTGACAGAGACTGGAGAAACCCAGAGAGTGTGGCCCCAGATACCCTTTTAGCTCAGTAATGAACTCTCTCCTTAGGTTCACCCTTCAGCCAGGGATTGAACACGCCCATAAAGTAAAACAAAACTAAGGGTACACCAGCCCAGGGGCAGGGACTGGAAGGCGGGAGGGGACAGACAGGAAAGCTGGTAATAGGGAACCCAAGGTCGAGAAGGGAGAGTGTTGACATGTCATAAGGTTGGTAACCAATGTCACAAAACAATGTGTGTACTAACTGTTTAATGAGAAACTAGTTTGTTCTGTAAACCTTCATCTAAAGTACAATAATAAAAAAATAAATAAAATAAAAGACTTATTGGAAAAAACACAAAATAGCAATAAGTATAAAAGAAAAAATGATAGATTTAAAAAAAAAAGAAATCAAACTATGTATTGCATTTGGCAAATTTTCTGTAAAAGACCTTGTCTTGGATTGAATTGTCCACCGAAAAATGTGTGTATCAATTCGGCTAGGCCATGATTCCCAGTATTGGGTGATTGTTCTCCATTTTGTGATTGTAATTTTATGTTAAAGAGGATTACGGTGGGATGTAACACCCTTACTAAGGTCACATCCCTGATCCAATGTAAAGGGAATTTCCCTGGGGTGTGGTCTGCAGCACCTTTTATCTTACAAGAGATAAAAGGAAAGGGACACAAGCAGAGATTTGGGGACCTCATACCACCAAGAAAGCAGTGTCAGGAGCAGAGTGCATTCTTTGGACCTGGGGTCCCTGGGCAGAGAAGCTCCTAGTCTGGGGGAAGATTGATGAGAAGGCCGACAGAAACAGAAAGCCTTCCCCTGGAGCTGATGCCCTGAATTTGGACTTTGAACCTACTTTACTGTGAGGAAGTAAACTTCTCTTTCTTAAAGCCATCCACTTGTGGTATTTCTTTTATAGCAGCACTAGATGACTAAGACAGACCTCTTTAAAGTGTTAAAAAGAAAAGATGTCGCTTTGAGGACTAAGGTGTGCCTGACCCAAGCCATGGTATTTTCAGTTGCCTCTATGCATGAGACAACTGGACAATGACTAAGGTAGACCAAAGAAAAATTGATGCATTTGAATTATGGTGTTGGTGAAGAATACTGAATATACCATGGGCTGCCAGAAGATGGAACAAATGTGTCTTGGAAGAAGTGCAGCCATTATGCTCCTTAGAAGTGAGGATGGCGAGACTACATCTCACATACTCTGGACATGTTATTAGGAGGGATCAGTCCCTGGAGAAGGACATCATACCTGGTAAAGTAGAGGGTCAGCGAAAAAGAGGAAGACCCTCAAAGAGATGGATTGACACAGTAGCTGTAACAATGGGCTCAAACATAGCAATGACTGTGAGTATGGCACAAGACCAAGCAGTGTTTCATTCTGTTGTACATAGGGTCGCTATGAGTCTGAACCGACTTAACGGCACCTAACAACAATAACATAACAATCTTTACAGAAGCAGATTGCCACAACTTTCTCCCACAGAGCTGATGGAGAGTTATAACCACCAGATCAAACGTGTGAAAAACAGGTGAAATTGTGCAGTACAGATTAGTAGGCAAGCACAAGTTAACCCATGAGTACCTTGCTTTATTGAGTAATCCATCCCTGGTGCCACTAACGCTCAGATTAATTCCTCACCCTCTGGTGACCTTCTGCAACTTCTCTTTAATTCATTTTCCTGCTCTGGTTCTTGGATTTACCACTCAGAATTGGTTCTGTTTGAAATTCAGACAGAAGACCTGGTGGTTTTAATCTAGTTGGGTTTCGTGTTTCTATAGGACCTATAACAAAGGACCAGGAAGGCCACTGAGGTGGAGCTTCACAGCCATGAGGGGCCTCAGGTTTAGACTTTTCGCATTATTTGCAACTTTAATGAAAGTTACCGCCACAGAGATACCCTAATGGAATTTAAAGAAGACATTCCTTATCCAACTTTAAATAGGTACTAAACTTCAAATTTGTTTTCACACTGTTATAATGCATCCTGAACTTGGCTGGGATTATTGTGTTGCATAGAATATTTTAAATAAAAGTTTTAGTTTGGTATATGTCGACATTTAAAATAGTCCACAATTTTTGTAACCCTTTTAAGAAATTGTATTTTAAAATACTGAAGCCTCTAAAAACAGAAGTGATTTCTGAGAAGTCCTAATTTCCACTTTAGTTCTGCTTTACCGTTTTTGTGTCTGCCTTTTTAATTTCATCTTATTTTATTTATTTCTTGTCCAGTTTTCCCTTTTGAACTGGGAACTATGTTGGAACGATGGCTAACAGGACCTCTAGGAGGTCTCAGGTCCTTGACTCCACCTGGCTAAACACGTTCCCTGCTAGGGTCCAAGTAGGCTCCTTGGGGAGTCTCTGATCTGAAACTTACTTGGTCTGGAAAGAGTGAAAAACAAACAAACAAACAAACAAACAAAAAACAAACACAATGGAAAATGTTAGGGATAGCAACTGCATGTGCATGGGGCAGTTGATTATAAGAGGGAGGAAGGTCTGGACTACAGCCACAGAGGAAGATTATTCTGTGACTGAAGTTAGAAGCAGAAGGGGGAAAATAAGGCTTTTTGTTGTTTTCCTTAGAATGGAAAGGTGGAGTTAGAGCTTCTTAAGAGACTTGAGGGCTAATGACTTAGATTTATGGAAGCAATAGATAGATCCCAACAGTCTGAGCACTTGCACAGTCTCCTAATAATATTATCACTCATTTCCTATTTCATCATCTTATTAACAAAAAAATAACATGTGAGGCTTGGGTATCTTGCTTTGCCGAGATCAAGATATATTATGGCACTCATTAGTAATTCAGTCAAATAACAGAGATAGAGCTAGCTTGGCAAGACAATCTCAGCTAGTCCATTTTCCAAATGTTTACAAGCTGTTTAACAATCTGTTCTACTTTTTGATTATTATCTGGCCTGGCTCTCTCAAAGGACAAAGCCCTGATGCGATTCCATCTACTAGATCATGTTCATAGGACCCCACCTAGCTCTGTCCACATTTCCCAGGGTGAGACTTTACTCCTCCCACCTGATGGTGAAGATGCTATTCTTTTTTTTTTTTTTAAATTGTACTTTAGATGAAGGTTTACAGAACAAATTAGTTTCCCATTAAACAATTAGTACACATATTGTTTTTTATCATTGGTTGCCAACCCATGACATGTCAACACTCTCCCCTTCTTGACCTTGGGTTCCATATTACCAGCTTCTCTGTCCCCTCCTGCCTTCTCGTCCTTGCCCCTGGGCTGGTGTGCCCGTTTAGTCTCATTTTGTTTTATGGGGCTGTCTAATCTTTGGCTGAAGGGTGAACCTCAGGAGTGGCTTCATTACTGACCTAAAGGGTGTCTGGAGGCCATACTCTCGGGATTTCTCCAGTCTCTGTCAGACCAGTAAGTCCAGTCTTTTTTTTTTTTTTTTCCATGAATTAGAATTTTGTTCTACATTTTTCTCCACCTCTGTCCAGGACCTTCTATTGTGATCCCTGTCAGAGCAGTTGGTGGTGGTAGCCGGGCACCATCTAGTGCTAGACTCAGTCTGGTGGAGGCTGTAGTACTTGTGGTCCACTAATTCTTTGGACTGATCTTTCTCTTGTGTCTTTGGTCTTCTTCATTCTCTCTTGAAGAGCTTATTCTTATGGGGCTAATTTCTGGGGCTCCACAATTACCTTCCTACATCTTATCATGGGTAGCTTAGTTTTCTCAATGCTTTGTTCTGCTTCTTGGATTGGATTCACCTAATACCAAACCATTTCCTAAACAATGCCTGAGTTGTCTAAACTTTTGGAACACTTTGTCTTAGATCAAGGAGCCCTGGTGGGGCTGCTAACTGAAAGTTGGGGATTTGAACCCACCAGCTGCTCCATGGGAGAAAGATGTGACAGTCTGCTTCTATAAAGATTATAGCCTTGGAAATTCTATTGGGCAGTTTTACTCTGTCCTATAGGGTCACTATGAGTTGGAATCGACTCGATGGCAACAGGTTTGGTTTTGGTTTTTGTGTTAGATCAGTGGTCCTCAAAGTGTGGTCCTCAGAGCAGTAGTATAACCATGGTCTGGGAACTTGTTAGAAAGGCTACGTCTGGAGTCCCACCCCTGAACTACTGAATCAGAAACTGTGTGGGTGGGCCCAGCAATCTGTGTTTTAACAAGCTCTCCAGGGAATTCTTGGAGGGCCCATTAATGTTTGAGAGCCCTGTCTTAGACTGCCCTCTGTGAAGCAGGTGAGGTCACTTCACCTCCTCTCCATCCTAGTTCTAGACAGGGGTTTCTGCCTAGTGTCAGCGTTCACTCCATCTCTATGAACTCTTCTCCTCCCGTTGCTAAAATCCATCACAGAGATGACCACTGTAGGGGAGGGGGAAGTGGGAGTTATTGCTTAAGTTGTACTGAGTTTTTGTTTGAGGTGATGAAAAACTTTTGGAGGTAGATAGTGGTGATGGTAAATGTAATTAATGTAATCAACATCACTGAATTGTACACTTGAAGTGGCAAACTTTTGGTTTTATATATTTTACCACAATTAAAAAATAAAAAAAGACTGCCATTGTTTCTACATATAAATAGTCTAGCTTAAGGAACCCTGGTGGCACGATGGTTAAGAGCTATGGCTGCTCACCAAAAGGTCAGCAGTTCAAATCCACCAGCTGCTCCTTGGAAACCTTGTGGGGCAGTTCTACTCTGCTCTGTAGGGTTGCTATGAGTCAGAATCTACTTGACAGCACACAGCAACAAAACGACAACAAGAAGAATATTACTATGGGAGAATGATTATCCCCATATTCTGGTGCTATGATTTACAGACTTCATCCTGATTTGCATTTACCAGGCACTCATGCTGCAGTGGCAAATAACATACCACTCTTTTATAAAGAAAAGAAATGCCAGTAGGGGCAGGGGTGGGCTGAAAGGATGGGAAGTCAGTCAGGACAATATGATATTTCACACTCAGGGTAACTTTCTTGTACTTTCATCTTTTCTCTTTTTTTTCCCTTCCAGTTCTGTTTTTCTTTCTTCCTAAAGGAATAGGTGAGTAGTGTGACAATGTTATTAGATAATGAAGAGAGCATTACCTTATTTAGAGACTTGGGCGTTAGTATCTAGAGGTTTAAATGTGAAAGCTAAGATGGGTTATCATGATTGTTACTTAATTCCCTCAGAAATAACTAAGTGGAAGCTACAATGTATCTTTGTTTAGCAGCTATGGTTTTCATTAAATGTAATTAAGTCTCCCAAAGCTTTAAATTTAGGACAACTTCAAAATCCAGGTGGCTTCTGTTAACTCTAATTACATTCCCTTTAAAGATGCCATGGTTTGGGAAAGCTGGGCTGTCAGACTTCATATCTTTAACAAGCTCACCAGTGCTCTGGTTTCAGAGAGTCCTTTTCCAAGAACCTCCCTCCCTCCTTCTCTCCCTTCCTTCCTTCCATAGTAACTCAGTCAAATAACAGACTTCCTTCCTTTCCTTCCTCCTTCCGTCCTTCCTCCCTCCTCCCACTTGCAGAAGGCCAAGGCTAATGTGAACGTGGTCAGTGGTGGCTCGGTGGCAGAATTCTCGCCTTTATGCAAGAGATCTGGATTTGATTCCCAGCCTGTGCACCTCATGCGTAGCCACCATCTGTCAGTGGAGGCTTGCATGCTGCTATGATGTTGAACAGGTTTTAGCAGAGCTTTCAGACTAAGATAGACTAGGGAGGAAGGCCTGGAGATCTACTTCAGAAAATCAGCCACTGAAAAGTCTATGAACCACAACTGTCAGCTCTGCAACCAATCATGGAGGTGGCACAGGACCAGGCAGCATTTTGTTCAATTATATGTGGGGTCACCATGAGTCAGGACCAACTCAAAGGCAGCTAACAACAATAATATGAATTTAACAGTCTGCCTGGTTATGCTTACCACCGCACCAATGAGTTGAGGTCAGTGTTTCAAACGTTAGTTTTCTCAGAGTGATTCTGAGTGGTCTGGCTGACCACTGGGGTAGGTTTATGAGGCAAGGCCTGGGGCTGCCTTAATGGCAAACACCTGACAGCCAGAGCAGACAGGGACTGATATGCATGGAGCTGCCTTTGCCTCCTGTTTATTGAACCAAGCACGTCCTTTCTGTTTCTAGATTTAGAAAGGAGTTTGTGCAAATTTGTTGTGAAGTTAGTACAATAACATTGTGAAAAGCCCCCTGATGTAACCATCAGTGTTTCTCAAATGACAAACTGAGTCACAAAAAGTAATTTGCTCAAGGTCACATGGACTAGAGTTTGGGTTTTCTGAACCATCACCTACGTGCAGTTCTACAAACTGAGGTGGGCGCAGGGAGCAGGAGGAGGATGATGAAGAGGATGAAGTGTCTTAAGCAGCTACAGTGTGCAAAACTGGTACTGCAGGCTCTAACATTTTCATGTGAAAAGAGCCCCTTCTCAGAGATCCCAGAACAATTGCATTTTTCTCACCAAGCTAACAGTGTAATATATCACTGCAAAGGTAATGAGAGAAGGTTGTCTGGAGTTTGATGAAGTCTGAATTTTTTTTTGTACTCTTTATATCAACCACCTTTCCCTGGGACACAGATTATCTAGGTCAATTCAATTTCTTTGGAAGCAAACAATTTGCTTTCAAAGTTGCAAGCAGATTCCTGTATTTCTTGTGTACATTTTATTTGATTACAAATCTACTCTGATGCACGTTTAATGACATGCATAATTGTTACTGCAATCTGTGGTCATTGGGGATAAATGGCAAGCTGTTGAATAAATTGTTTTAATCAGGGTTATTTTTACACAGCTGAACAAATCAAATGTTTCCAAGTTTTGTTTCTTTTTGATAGTTGTCCAGTATCTATAATCAGCATTACTATAATCAAATTTTCAATAATATCAATTTTCCTGATAGCCGTACAAAATAAAAACATCTCTTTCCAATTCAGGATTTTGAATATGGACTGAATGTTAGATGACATAAAGGGATTTTATTATGTGTAGTAATGGCATTCTGGTTATGTAAGAAAACATCCTTATGTTAAAGAAATGCAGATTGAAGTATGTAGGGTTAAAATGATATGGTAGCTGATTATACTAGCCTTCCACTTTTGTGCATCTTTGAACATTTTTAAAATAAAAAGTTAACCCCCATATATATATCACGTTCTAATGCAAAGCTGCTAGAACCCATCCCCCTAAATACCAGGGCTCCAGACATGGCCCCTGTATTAAAGATGACAGTCATTGCGGCTCACCCACTCTCTTTTCTTAGGAAACTTCTCTGTTCACAGCTCTTGATAATCCTTGATGGTTATATTCTCTTTTACAACACCCCACCTCCTGGACACAGCAGATTGAGTTAAGAGGCCCTACTGTGTCCCAGAGTCCCTGGGTGGTGCAAATTGTTAACATTCAGATGCTAACCAAAAAGATGGCAGTTTGAGTCCACCCAGAGGCACTTGGGAAGGAAGGCCTGGTGATCTACTTCCAAAAAATCAACCATTGAAAATCCTATGGAGCAGTTGTATTCTGAAACACAGGGGGTCACCACATGGAGTCAACTTCACAGCAACTGGTTGGCTACTGTTGCCTCAGACCTAAGCTGTGTTTTCCAACTCTCTTTACTAGAAGCCGTTTATTTAGGGAAATCACTGGGCATTTGCATGACCCAATGAAGACCACTGATAGAGTGACCTACCAGTACCACACTCCGCCTAGCTTGAAAAGATGAGCAAGGATGTCTGTTAAATGCCAGGACTACTCCCCAGTTCTTATGACAAGCATAACCGCCCCCCCCCCATGTACAAATGGGCACAGGACCTTGGCATCTGGGTAGTTGGGGATGGAGTAGTGGGCTGAGGGGTAGGGAAGGAGGCACTGTACTCTCTGTTCTCAGGCTGCGATGGCTAGAAGTTGGGCTACTTATGCTGGGGAAGGAAGGGCTGTAAGCCCCAAGGCTGCATTTGTTGTTGTTGTATGCTCTGTAGGGCAACGTAGAACTGCCCTCTAAGATTTCCTAGGCTATATTCTTTATGGGGATAGATTGCCAGGTCTTTTCTCCCTTGGAGAGACTGGTGGATTTGAACCACTGACCTTTCGGTTAGCAGCCTAGTACTTTAACCATTGAACCACCAGGACTCCTTAGGCTGTGTTTATGGGCTGCCAATTCCTCCGGTTCCTGCATCTCACCTGCCTTCTCCTCTCCATTTTCAGAAAAAGGTTTGCAATTGCTTCCTACAAATTTACCCTCCATCTATTTCCTCATGGCCAAGATGTCCTTAAGGGGAGAATATTTCAATCTATAATCAGTGATATGTATAAATGTATAAAAGTAAACACCTGGTTGGGATAAAGTGTTGGAATTCATTTACCTTGAAGTGTAATCAGTCAATTAAGTATAAATGACAATATCAGAGATTTTCTAATTAAAGCAGAAGAAAGAGGTGAAGAGAGCGCTGGGAAAACAGAAGTGGCTGCTTCTGACTACTCCTGTGCGTGAGCTAAAGAAGGTCTTTCTCTCTCTGAGGCCACTCCTGCCTGAGGCAGCTGAGGCAGGAAAGGCTGAGGTGTGCTTCTGAAGCAAGGAGGCTCCCTTTAATATTTGGAAAATGAATTGTTTTTTGTTTGCTTTATACTAGAAGTTTTCCTTTTTCTGAATCTGACAGGGATGGAGCTTAAGACCTTCAGAGAAAGCAAGTGTAAATTAGGGATCCAGGAATCCCAGAATGGCATCTCCTCTGGCTATTGAATGCAAGCATGACTGACCCGTGTTTTCCCTGTACTTACTTGCTGGGACAGTCACACGATTTTGGACATTATAACAACGGAGTTTTTCTCTCTGTGTCACAGAATCTGGGGATGCACAAGTGAAACATGTGCACCCTAATTTAGGGAGTTTTTGCTCATGCTTTCAAATCTTTGTTCTTCTCCATAAATTAATTGTAGTTGCTATTATGCTTCAAGATGGTTTTAAATAATTGTGTCAATTGTGAGAAGGTAATTCAGAAATATTTTTACTTTTTAATAAAGATTACCCATGACTTCTGTCTGAACTATCTCAGATACAGTATTAGACATAAGGTAATCACTACATCAGAGTCCCTGGGTGGTACAAACAGTTTGCACTCGAAAGGTTGATGATTTGAACCCACCCAGAGGAATCACAGAAGAAAGACCTGGTTATCATTTCCTGTAAAGATTTGGTTTGTGTAAACATTTGTTCTTCTTGTTGTTAGGTTCTGTTGAGTTGATTTCAAATCATAGCAACCCCATGTGACAAAGTAGAACTGCCCCGTAGGGTTTTCTAGGCTGTAATCTTTATGGACGAGCCCTGGTGGTTCAGTGGTTAAGAGCTTGGCTGCTAACCGAAAGGTCAGCAGTTTGAATCCACCAGGTGATCCTTGGAAACCCTATGGGGTAGTTAGTATGTCCTACAGGGTCGCTATGATTTGGAATGACTCGACTGCAACGGGTTTAATCTTTATGGGAGTAGATTGCCAGGTCTTTCTCCTGTGGAGCTGCTGGATGGGTTCAAACTGCCAACATTTTGATTAGCAGAGGAGCTCTTAACCTTTGTGCCACCAGGACTCTTCGGTAAAGGTTGCTGTTGTGTGCCGTAGAGTTGATTCCGACTCATACGGACCCTATAGGACAGAGCAGAACTCCCCCATAGGGTTTCCTAGGCTGTAATCTTTACAGGAGCAGTTCTCTGGGTCTTTTCTCCCGTGGAGCCACAGGGTGGGTTTGAACCACCGACCTTTCAGTTAGCAGCCAAGTGCTTAACCATTGTGCTACGAGAGGTCCTTTCTGTAAAGATTACAGCCAAGAACCTCTGTGGAGCACAGTTCTACTCTGTAACGTATGGAGTCACCATGAGTCAGGATCAGCTAGACGGCAACAGGTTTGGTTTGGGTGTTTTAATCAGTATATAATTTTACTCCATGACCAAAGTAACAGTACCTTGTGCAAGCCGCCTCTGTGCCAGGGACTCTAACAGTGCCTAAGCTACATTTTAAGTGCTCTTTGTAAATGGTTTGGAATGACAAGGACTAAATCAAGATGCCTGTAAAGGAGATGAGAGTCCCAGCCATGTTATCTCCTCTTCTGCGCTTATGCAGTCCCTATTGCAGTCATTAGCTTATTGAGGGGATGTTTTTGCCTCCCTGAATGGATCACAAGCTATTAAAATATTTGCAATGGTGGAAACTAATATATTTCCCCTCCCCATGAGTATGGAAATGTTTTTAAATGTACAGGGACTTACTGAATTGCTAATACACACTGAACTCTTGAAACGGCGGGTGCTTTAGAGGAGTCGTGACCTGGTGAGTAGTTTTCATCTGCCTTCAGAAAATGGGCTTAGTTTCTTCTTCACTGGGCTGGTATCTGAGTCAGAAGTTCTATGTGGTAATTTGTGATACTGAGAGAAGGGCAGCAATAGTCTAGTAGTAAAGCAAGGGGAGTCTGGAAAATTCTGAAAGTCTAGGCCAAGGAGTAGGGTCCAGAATCCAGAAGGCCAAAGAATTCTCAGGAGTGACTTTTAACAAATGGTTATGGAATCCATGATCTCTAGAGTTGGTATAGGCAGCAAACATGTTTGCAAAAGTCTTAGCTGTTTAGGAGTCCTTTTTAATCTTTGAAGTTGATGTGCTGAAAAAGTATCTTTCCAGATTGGAGGTTAATGCGCAGGGATTTATACAGTGGTTTTCAAATTGGGGTCCTTGAACTGGCATCATCAGTATTATCTAGGAACTTGTTAGAAATGCAAATTCTTGGGCCCTTCTTCAAAGAATCCGACTCATAGCAACCCTGTAGGACAGAGTAGAACTGCCCCGTAGGGTTTCCAGGGAGTGCCTGGTGGATTTGAACTGCTGACCTTTTGGTTAGTAGCTGTAGCTCTTAACCACTATGCCACCAGGGTTTCCTCCTTCTCCTCAGAGGTACTGAATCAGAAACTCAGAGGATGGAGCTCAGCAATCTTTGTTTTCACAAATTTCCAGGTGGTTCCGAGGCACGCTTAAGTGTGAGAGTCACTGATTTACAAGCTCTCACTGTATCAAAGCAACAGGAACACAGCAGTGGAATTCCCAGAGGACCGCTTGTTGAGGTGGTGAATATCAGAGTGTGATTTCTTAGCCCTTGGGTAGTGAATGAGTGAATAGTAGGTTGAGATTTTTGGTGGCTAAAATTAGCCACAAGACCAACAACAAAATTTCTTTTTGTGAAAACCCAGGGGATATCTTTTCTCTTCAATATAAAATATTCCTGAACCTCAGGAGGAAAGAACTGGCTTAAAAAGGAAAAAAAAGATTCTGGGAAACACCAAGACATAGACCCAACTAACGGTTATCATGCTGACAATATGAAAATCACTGTGCCCAAAAGGGAACCTATTTGATGATATTAAATGAAATCACTAATTTTATCTAAATGAAATCATTCAGAAATTAAATATGGATAGGTAATTACCATGAAAGTGTTGAGTTTCAGTGAAGGCAATTTCCATTTGCAGAAATTTCACTTTTAACTTTCTGTACCAGCTCAGAGGCAGCATTAGCAGGAGAAGACAGACACAGGTGTTTTTGCTATGTAGCCCTGGATCAGTTACGTAGCAAATACATGGTGAGAATCAAATGGCAGAAGGAATAAATGTGAAACCCTTCTTGCAAATCATTATAGACATAAAGCTGTTGCCCTTCACTTTCAGATTGATTCGTTTGGTAAGGTAAGGAATTCTAACTGCAATATGAAATATAATGAATGTTTTCTTTCATCAGTGTAACCAGCATTTATTAACTGGCTACTGTGTGGACATCAGGGTAAGAATGTTCTCTCCCTTTCTCCAAGTAACAGTAAGAAGAATTAGCCACATTCATATGAAGGGAGAGTGGCCACAGAGTTACACAAGAATGAAAAGAACACTAAATTAAAAACAAACTAACAAAGTACCTCAAGCCAAACATAAGGCTTTGGAAAATTAAATTTTTTATATGCATAAAGGAGAAACCATGTAGGATACTGAAAATATCATCTTGGGGTTACTTTACCTTTGGGATATAGGGCTCTTAATTTTTTAAAACTATCCCGTCTTTTGTATACTATAGGAGCTCTGGTGACGCGGTGGTTAAGTGCTTAGCTGTTAACCAAAAGGCTGACGGTTTGAATCCACCAGCCACTCTGTGGGAGAAAGATATGGCAATCTGCTTCTGTAAAGATTACAGCCTAGGAAACCCTATGGGGCAGTTCTACTCTGTCCTATAGGGCCACTATGAGTTGGAATCAACTCGACAGCAATGTTGTTTTTTTTTGTTGTTGCTTTTGTATACTATATACTAAGATAACGATTCCTTATTGAACATTCTTTTTGGCTGAATAGCTCTCCTATCACAGCCATCCTGATATGGGGAACACTGAAACTGATTTTTTAGAAGGCTGGATATAATATCAGACATTGACTAAAAATGGATTCTTTACATGCCCACTATGTGACTATATGACTTATTCTTCCTATTGTATGCCTTAGGAATAAATCAAAAGCCAGATTTCCATGTGTCATTTTTGTAAACAATAGTCTTTTGAATCTTTCTTTATAAAATATGTGCTTTCTGCTACTAGATGTTTAGAAAAAATGGAGTAATATATCTTTCTTGGAATTCTAGTGAGGATTGTTTTATGTTAATGTTCTTTTTAACAAATGAGGCTTCAGGGTAAATGTCCATTCAGCAACACTCAGGGGAAATAAATGATAAGCAACAAACCACAATCAGAGATTTAGTCAGAAAACAAGGCTAGCTCTCAACTAAACTTAAAGCTTGTTTTTAACCTTGTAGAGTACAAATCCATTGTTGGTAGAGATGCCTCTTCCCATAGCTAGCCACCCAAGTCTTTTATGATTTACAGTACAGGAAGAAAACCTTCATTATATTCAAGAAGTAAAATAGAAGAGATTAAAATGTTGGAATATGGGATATGGGAAAAAATATTAAAATGAAGTGAGGAGGATCTAACGTTATATCACGTAATCCTCAAGACAATGCTTAAAGGGTAATATCTCCATTTTACAGATGAAGTGTGCAGAGGGGTCAAGAACTTCCCAAGACCATGGGCTAAAAATATGGATTTATTGCAGAAATCCGTAGAAAAGGCCCAAGTCTTTGCTGTTGGGTGAGTAAAAGCCAGGCAATACCAGCCCTGCTGGGGTGAGTAGTTGATAAAAACATGAACAAGGTGACCTTGGTCATTCACTGATGTAACTTCTGCCCCTCCACACTCACAGGGTTGATGGATTACAATCTCAGGAGACTGCCTCCTCTCAGTGCCACTTTTAAGAGTTCACAGGTAAAAACTTTGCCAGAGGAGTTGCTCAGCTGTGGTTCTCTGGTAGCTGGGGCTCTTTCTCTGGACCCCAAGACCTTCCCTCTCCTTAAACTCTAGGTGATTCCAGTCAAATTATTATTCAAATATGAACGTGTGAAAAAATATTTTCAGACATACAAGGCTTCAGGTGAATTGCCATTATAAATACACACATTGGAAACATTTTTGGAAGGAAGTATTCAATGAAGAGTTGAAATCTGCTTCCCTGGGGATGTTCCCTGAGAACAAGTGTAACTTAAGCTGTTAAACTGAGAAGGTGAACATGACTGGCTGGGAAGAAACAGGGGCTTCAGGTCTGAGGTGCTTAGGCTACAGATCACATTCTGGGACATTTCTGGCTGCCTACTAATGGGGTCTTGAAACAGAGGGAGGGTGGACCAGATAGTTAGTCTTGACTATAGAGGTGAATGGGCAGCTGAGTTACCCATTTTGTTTTCAGCTGCTGTTGCTGGGCTGCACACCACATTAATGTGTTGGGAAAAATCCCATATGAACTAATGAAGCTTCTCTTTTATACTGATATCATTTCTCTATTTATCAGTCTGTACATGTGCATAGGAATTCCTGCAAGATAGACTGTATCTATGCATTAACTTATCCAAGAATATATGGAGAAAAATTTGACATGTAAATAAAAGATATAGAAGATGATCTGAATACATGGAGAGACATTCCATCATGCTCTTGGATGAGATGACTTAATATAATGAAGATGACAATTCCCTAAATTAATCTATAATTTCAATGCAAATCCCAATAAAAAATCCAGCTGTGTATTTTAATGAACTTGATAACTTTGCTCTAAAATTGGTGCAGAGTAATGAAAGTTCCCAAATAATAAGCCAATCTTGAAAAAGAGGAGTTAATGGGGTAACTTGCCTTGGCAGATATTAAGACATACTTCAAAGTCATTGTAATAAAATCAGCATGATAGTGGTGCAAGGACAGACACATAGATCAATTAAGGAGAATAGAGAGCTCAACAGCAGACCCATATATCGGTTGAGAGCTAATATAATAAAAAGGTGGCATCACAAGTCCGTGGAGAAAGGAAGGATTGTATAGTAGATACTATTGGGAAAACAAACTAATTATATGGAGAAAAATAAAATTGATCTTGTCATAATACCACATACAAAGGTGGATTCCAGTTTAATTAAAGATAATGTAAAAGTTAAAACTATATAGTTATTAGAAGGACATGGAGGAGAATATGTTTGTGACTTCAAGGTAAGGAAGGATTCATTAAACAAAAATTCAAATGTAAAATCTATAAGAAAAAAAGTTGATTTTTATTGCATCTGGACAATGTTATTACAAGGATTAGAATGTTAATGGGCTGTAAATATAATTTCTAATGCCAGTAAGGGACTACTATCTGGAATACACAGAGAACGCCTGCAAATTAGCAAGAAAAAAGGTACAATTCTTAGTGGAAAATGGCAAAGTCTAGGAAAATAAAATTTACAGGATATATACAAAACTTTAGGAAATCCTGGTGGCACGGTGGTTAAGAGCTTGGCTGCTAACCAAAAGGTCAGCAGTTTGAATCCACCAGGCGCTCCTTGGAGATCTATGGCAGTTCTCCTCTGTCCTATAGGGTCGCTATGAGTCAGAATCTACTTAAGGGCAACAGGTTTAATTAATACAAAATTTTACAAGAACATATACAAATAAAAGAATATACATAGTTACCTTTGGGTAGGGATAGAAAAGCTAGTGGGGCATGGGGATTAAAAAATACACATGTGAATAAACAGATAAAGGAATTAAGGAACAAATAAATAAGAGAGGGGGCCTATGTGGACTAAGAATGACAATGTACCAGGAGCTGAAGAGTATAATTTACTCAGCTTTTTGCAAAATAGATCCAAAAGAAAAGAAAAAAAAATTAGATCTTCATCTCCTTTTTAGCTTCAAGCCCACCCAACCCCTTTCTAATTTTATCTCCTGAGGCCATGTAAACATCCTCCCTTTTGACAATTAGGTCATCTCAGAGGCTGTCTTGATGATTACCTGAAGTAATGTTTATAGGACACCTGGCACAGAGTACATATGCAAATGTTTGTTTTTCTTTCCCATTTTAATGTTTTTTTTTTCTTCCTATTTGCATTCTTCCCTCACAGTTTTTTATTTGAAATATTAAAACAAAATCTCTCACTATTGGGTTCATTCTTCTCTGTTTTTCTCTACCTCTTTTAAAGCGTTGCTGACTTGGCAGACTATTCCAGGTGTCCCTCCCATGTATCTCTCTCTTTGAAGATGAAGAGACAGCCTAAGACAGCTTGGGAGCCTCTGGTGCAAATCGTTAACAGACTTGGTGCTTACCGAAAGGTTGGTGGTTTGAATCCACCCAGAGGTGCCTCCAAAGAAACGCCTGGTGATGTACTTCCAAAAAATCAGTTATTGAAAACTCTGTGGAGCACAGTTCTACTCTGACATATGTGGGGTTGCCAAGAGTCAGATTTCACTCCATAGCAACTGTTTTTTTTTTTTAAGGATAGCATGATCCCCTCTCTTATTGGCAGCCACATCCTGATGACTCATGTTGAGTTACTGCCCACCAGCAGTAGTAGGGAAATCTACTACTACATGAGACATCTCTATCAATTAACTCATGCTGTTGACGACCTTTCTCTCCCATTCTTGTGCAATTGTTTCTTAGCCCTAAGTAAAAGATACATGGATATCTGTTATATTCCATTTTGCTAAATCTGGCCTCCAATTTGACCTTTGCCTGTCAATTATGCTATCAAAGAAGTTCCTCCAGGTTTGTGTCATTCTCAGATTTTTTTTTTTAATTGTTGTAATTGAATGACGTTTACATTTCAAGTTAGTCTCCCATACAAAAAAACTTTTTTTTTTTACATACATTGTTATGAGACCCCAGCCGCTCACCCCATTCTGCAACAGCACACTCCTCCCCTCTGCCCCTGATTCCCCATGAACATTCAACCAGCTCCTAACTCTCTCTGCCTTCCCTTCTCACCTCTGGACAGAAGCTGCCCCTTTGGTCTCTTGTATCTACTTGACTAAGAGGCACATTCTTCACAGGTATCACTTTATGTCCCACAGTCCAGTCCAATCCCTGTCTGAAGAGTTGGCCTCGGAAATTGTTTTAGTTCTGGGGTGATGGAGAGTCCAGGGGCCATGCTTTCTGGGGCACCTCCAGTCTCAGTCAGACCATTAAGTCTGGTCTTCTTACTAGAATTTGAGTTCTGCATCCCATCATTTTACTGCTCCATCAGGGACCTTCTGTTGCGTTCCCTGTCAGGATGGTCACTGGTAGTAGCCGGGCACCATCTAGTTCTTCTGGTCTCAGGCTGATGAAGTCTCTGGTTTATGGGGCCCATTCTGTCTCTTGGGGTAATACTTTCCTTGTGTCTTTGGTGTTCTTTGTTCTCCTTTACTCCAAATGGTTGGTACCAATTGATGCATCTTAGATGGCCGCTTCCAAGCTTTTAAGACCCCAGATGCCACTCACCAAAGTAGGATGCAGAACATTTTCTTAATAAGCTCTGTTATGCCAATTGACATAGATGTCCCCTGAAAGCATGGTCCCCAGGCCCCCCATCCCTGCTACTCTGTCTCTCAAAGTATTTGATTGTACTGAGGAAGCTTCTGAGCTTTGGTTTAGTCCAGTTGTTCTAGCTTCCCCTGTAGTGTGTGCTGTCCTTCCCTTCACATAAGATGATTCTTATCTACTATCTAGTTAGTGAATAACCCTCACCCTCCCTCGCCACTCCCATAACCATCAAAGAATGTTTTCTTCTGTGTTTAAACGTTTTCTTGAGTTCTTATAATAGTGGTCTTATACAGTATTTGTCCTTCTGTGCCTGACTAAATTCACTCAGCATAATAAGTTCCAGCTTCCACCATGTTATACCGATGTTTCACAGCTTCATCATTGTTCTTTATCATTGTGTAATATTCCATTGTATGGATATACCATAGTTTATTTATCCATTTGTCCGTTGATGGGCACCTAGGTTGCTTCCATCTTTTTGCTATTGTGAACAGTGCTGTGATGAACGTGGGTGTGCACATATCTATTCGTGTGATGGCTCTTGTTTCTCTAGGATATATTCCAGGAGCAGGATAGCTGGATCGTATGGTACTTCTATTTCTAGCTTTTTAAGGAAACACCAAATCTATTTCCAAAGTGGTTGTACCCTTTTACATTCCCACCAACTGTGTATAAGTGTTCCAGTCTCTCCACAACCTCTCCAGCATTTGTTATTTTGTGTTTTTTGGATTAATGCTAGCCTTGTAGGGGTGAGATGATATCTCACTGTAGTTTTGATCTGCATTTCTCTAATGGCTAATGATTGTGAGCATTTCTTCACGTATCTGTTAGCCACCTGAATATCTTCTTTAGTGAAGTGCCTGTTCATATCCTTTGCCCATTTTTTAGTTGGGTTGTTGTCTTTTTGTTGTTGAGGTTTTGCAGTATCTTGTAGATTTTAGAGATTAAACGCCAATCAGATTTGCTGTAGTGAAAAATTTTTTCCCAGTCTGTAGGTTGTCTTTTTACTCTTTTGATGAAGTCTTTTGATGAAGTCTTTTGATGAGCATAAGTGTTTGATTTTTAGGAGCTCCCATTTATCTAGTCTCTTTTTTGGTGCTTGTGCATTGTTACTTATGGTTTGTATAGTGTTTATGCCATGTATTAGGGCTCCTACTGTTGTCCCTGTTTTTTCTTCCATGATCTTTATCGTTTTCGATTTTATATTTAAGTCTTTGATCCATTTTGAGTTAGTTTTTGTACATGGTGTGAGATATGGGTCTTGTTTCAGTTTTTTGCATATAGATATCCAATTAGGCCAGCACCATTTGTTAAAGAGACTGTCTTTTCCCCAGTTAATGGACTTTGGGCCTTTATCAAATATTAGCTGCTCATAGGTGGATGAGCTTATATCTGGATTCTCATCTCTGTTCCATTGGTCTATGTATCTGTTGTTGTACCAGTACTAGGCTGTCTTGACTACCGTGGCAGTATAATAGGTCCTAAAATCAGGTACTGTAAGGCCTCCCACTTTGTTCTTCTTCTTGAGTAATGCTTTATTTATTCAGGTCCTCTTCCCTTTCCATATGAAGTTGGTGATTTGTTTCTCCACCTCATTAAAAAATGCTGGTGGAATTTGGATCCGGATTGCATTGTATCTGTAGATTGCTTTGGGTAGAATTGACATTTTCACTATGTTGAGTCTACCTATCCATGAGCAAGGTATATTTTTCCACTTATGCAGGTCTCTTTTAGTTTCTTGCAGTAGTGTCTTGTAGTTTTCTCTGTAAAGATCTTTTACGTCTCTGGTTAGATTTATTCCTAAGTATTTTATCTTCTTGGGGTCTATCGTAAATGGTATTGATTTGGTGATTTCCTCTTCAAGGTTCTTTTTGTTGGTGTAAAGGAATCCAGTTGATTTTTGTATGTTTATTTTGTATCCTGAAACTTGGCTGAAATCTTCTTTAGTTCCAGTAGTTTTCTTGTGGATTCTTTGGGGTTTTCTGTGTATAAGATCATATCATTTGCAAATAGATATACTCTGACTTCTTCCCTACCTATCTGGATGCCCTTCATTTCTTTTTCTAGCCTAACTGCTCTGGCTAGGACCTCCAGCACAATGTTGAATAATAGTGGTGATAGAGGGCATCCTTGTCTGGTTCCTGTTCTCAAGGGGGATGCTTTCAAAGACTCTCCATTCAGGATGATGTTGGTTGTTGGTTTTGTATAAATGCCCTTAATTATATTGAGGAATTTCCCTTCTATTCCTATTTTGTTAAGACTTTTTATCACGAATGGGTGTTGGACTTTGTTGAATGCCTTTCTGCATTGATTGATAAGATCATGTGGTTCTTGTCTTTTGTTTTATTTATGAGATGGATTACGTTGATTGTTTTTCTAAGTTTGAACCATCCCTGCATACCTGGTATAAATCCCACTTGGTCATGGTGAATTATTTTTTTTGATATGTAGCTGAATTCTATTGGCTGAAATTTTGTTGAGGATTTTTGTGTCAATGTTCATGAGGGATATTGGTCTGCAATTTTCTTTTTTTGTGGTGTCTTTACCTCCTTTTGGTATCAGGGTTATGCTGGCTTCATAGAATGAGTTTGGGAGTATTCCATCCTTTTCTATGCTCTGAAATACCTTTAGTAGAAGTGGTGTTATCTCTTCTCTGAAAGTTTGGTAGAATTCTCCAGTGAAGGCATCCGGGCCAGTGCTTTTTTTTGTTGGGAGTTTTTTAAATAACCTTTTCAATTTCTTTTTTTGTTATGGGTTTATGTAGTTGTTCTACCTCTGTTTGTGTTAATTTAGGTAGGTAGTGAGTTTCTAGAAGTTTGTCCATTTCCTCTAGGTTTTCAAATTTGTCAGAATACGATTTTTCATAGTAATCTGTTATGATTCTTTTAATTTCAGTTGGGTCTGTTGTGATATCACCCATCTCATTTCTTATTTGGGTTATCTGCTTCCTCTCCTGTTTTTTCTTTTGTCAATTTGGCCAATGGTTTATCAATTTTGTTGATCTTTTCAAAGAACCAGCTTTTGGTCTTGTTAACTCTTTCAATTGTTTTTCTATTCTCTGTTTCATTTAAGTCTGCTCTAATTTTTATTATTTCCTTCCTTCAGGCACCTGTGAGCTTCTTTTGTTGCTCTCTTTCTACTTGTTCCAGTTGTAGGGTTAATGCTTTGATTATGGCCCTTTCTTCTTTTTGGATGTGTGCATTTATTGCTATAAACTGACCTCTGAGCACAGCTTTTGCTGTGTCCCAAAGGTTCTGGTAGGATGTGTTTTCATTCTTGTTTGATTCTATGAATTCCTTTATTCCTCCTTAATTTCTTTTATAAGCCAGTGGTTTTTGAGCAAGGTGTTGTTCAGTTTCCATGTGTTTGATTTTTTTCCCTTGCTTTTTGTGTTGTTGATTTCCACCTTTATGGCTTTATGGCCAGGAAAGATGCTTTGTAAAATTTCGATGTTTTGGATTTTGTTAAGGCTTGCTTTATGGCCTAATATGTGGTCTATTCTGGAGAATGTTCCATGTGCATTGGAAAAGAAAGTATACTTGGCTGCTGTTGGGTGCAGTGTTCGGTATATGTCTATGAGATCAAGTTGGTTGATAGTAGCATTTAGCTCTTCTGTTTCTTTGTTGAGCTTCTTTCTGGATGTTCTGTCCTTCACCGAAAGTGGTGTGTTGAAGTCTCCTACTACTATTGTAGAGCTGTTTATCTCTCTCTTCAGAGCTGCTATAGTTTGTTTTATCTATTTTGGAGCCCTGTTGTTGGGTGTGTAAATATTTATTACAGTTATGTCCTCCTGGTGTATTGACCCTTTAAAGATTATGTAGTGCCCTTCCTTATCCTTTGTGGTAGATTTTACTTTAAAGTCTATTTTGTCAGAGATTAATATTGCCACTCCTGCTCTTTTTTGAGTGTTGTTTGCTGGATATATTTATTTTCCATCCTTTTAGTTCTAGCCTGTTTGTGTCTTTAAGTCTAAGGTGCGTCTCTTTTAGGCAGCATATAGATGGATCATGCTTTTTTATCCTATCTGCCACTCTCCGTCTCTTTATTGGTGCATTAAGTCCATTTACATTCAGCATAATTATTGATAGGTATGAGTTTAGTGCTGACATCCTGATATCTCTTTTTGTGTGTTGTTCACAGTTTCTTTGTTATCCTCAATTTTCTGTGCTGAGTAGTTTTTCTTTATGTATTTTTTTCATCTTTTTCTTTGTTGTAGATTTTGTGTTTGCTGGGTCTTTATGTTTTTCTACTTTTTTATTTTGATTTGTAGGTTTGTTAAATTCCTTTGTGGTTACCTTAATATTTACCCCTATTTTTCTAAGTTTATACCAGTCTTTTATTACTTTATATTGCCTTAACTTCCCCTCCATATGAGAAATCAATGTCTCCATTTTTTAAGTCCCTCTTTTTTGTTTTAATGTTGCCCTGTTTTACGTATTGATATCTGTTTCCCTATTTTCAATGTTTTAGCTTTGATGTATTTTTGATATCTGTATCTGAGTCAATACCTCGTTGCTCTGTCCTGTGTTCTAGTCTTGCATTGTTATCTGGTGTTATTGATTATCTAACCATAGGACTCCCTTTAGTATTTCTTGTAATTTTGGTTTAGTTTTTGCAGATTCCCTGAACTTCTGTTTATCTGGAAATGCCCTAATTTCACCATCATATTTGAGAGACAGTTTTGCTGGATATATAATTCTTGGCTGACAGTTATTTTCCTTCAAGGCTTTATATATATCATCCCATTGCCTTCTAGCCTGCATGATTTCTGCTGAGTAGTCCGAGCTTATTCTCACTGACTCTCCTTTGTAGATGACTTTTCTTTTATCCCTAGCTGCTCTTAAAAATTCTCTCTTTATCTTTGGTTTTGGTAAGCTTGTTTATAATATGTCTTGGTGACTGTTTTTTGGGATCTACCTTATGTGGGGTTCGATAAGCATCTTGGATAGATATCTTCTCATCTTTCATGATATCAGGGAAGTTTTCTGTCAACAAATCTTCAAGAATTTTCTCTGTATTTCCCCCCCTGTTCAGGTACTCCAATCACTGGTAGGTTATTTCTCTTGATAGAGTCCCACATGACTCTTAGAGTTTCTTCATTCTTTTTAATTCTTTTATCTGATTTTTCCTCATATAAGTTGGCATCAAGAGCTTTATCTTCAATGTCACTAATTCTAACTTCTACTGCCTCAATTCTGCTCATATGACTTTCTATTGAGTTGTCTAATTCTGAAATTTTGTTGTTAATCTTCTGGATTTCTGATTGCTGTCTCTCTGTGGATTCTTGCAGCCTATTAAATTTGGCGTTAGGTTCTTGAATAACTTTTTTAAGTTCCGCTGCTACTTTGTCTGTATGTTGCCTGGCTGTTTCTGTGCCCTGTCGAATTTCCTTTCTTATTTCTAGAAGAGTTCTATATATTAATCTTTTGTATTTTGTCTCTGGTAATTCCAAGAAGTTCTCTTCCTCCAGAGAATTTATTGATTCTTTATTTTGGGAGCTTGCTGAAGCCATCATGGACTGCCTCTTTATGTGACTTGATATTGACTGTTGTCTCTGAGCCATCAATAATTTATTATAATTTTATTTTGTATTTGTATAGTGAGACCTAGCTTCTTATTTTGTTTTGTTTTGGTGTGCCCAGATAGGCTGCTCGTGTGCACTAGTTTGATTTTTGACATCTTTGAATCTCTAACATCCTGTCATCAAGTAGTTAGTTCTGTAACTAAGTATGTGCATACAGGAGTCCGTTAAATTTTCCTGTATGGGTTCAGCTCGGGTCATTCTCAGATTTTATCAAAGTATTGCGTAGATTTCTGTGGCCCTGTGGGTAGAGCTGGGGCAAACTGATGGAAATTATAGAAAGGCAGGTTTAGACTCAACATAAGGAATGGTGTTCAAAATCAGAATGACCTCAAAATGGAATGGATTTCCATGGAAGATAGTGAGCTCCTGGTCACTGGTGGTGCCCCAGATGTGGCTGCTTGATTAAGGTGGGGACACTGTAGTCCAGTGGATCTGCATCTTCCAGTAATGTTAGAATCACCTGGGCAGTTTTCAAACCCTCCCAATGCTCTCTTCCTTCTCTCAGCTATCCTTGTTTAATTGCTCTGGGGTAGAGCCAAACGTTAGATTTTTTTTTTTTTTTGACAAAGTCTTTTAGGTGATTCCAATGTGCTCCCAAAGCTGAAAACATCTGTTGTAGACAAAATTAAAGCAAAGGTTGGGAAAGTTGAGTCTAACAACATAAATTTCTTCCTTTCATCTCTGAAATTGTTGTTTTAACCTCTTATTCCATATGCTGATTGATGCTTAGGTTCTCTGTGATGCTGAGCTCTTCCTCCCCATGTTTTCTTTCAACTAGATTTTATCTCCTGTGTTTGTCCACCCAGAGCTGTCTCCAAGGGAGGTGGTGCTGCTGCTCCTGCTGCTGCTTTTACCCTAGGGTGCTGGGTTATTGCTCCCTTCGAGACAGATTGCCTTAAATGTGCTCTCTTACCCCTCTAACTGGAAATCACAGCACTTTCTCCAAATGGAAAATTTTCTGTAGAATTGGCTTTTTAAATAGTAGCACAAGACTGAAGAAAACACATTTAACTGTGAAAAGGCCATCGACAGTAGTCTGCAGTGTAAATTTTCTTTTTTTGGGTCCATATGTTGAACTGGTTTAGAAAACTCCAGATTCTTGTTAACTGAGACAATTGGAAAAGACATTAAGGAATGATTACAAGAGCCTCCATCAATGGGTGCTTGTTAATTATCTGCATCCTGCAGGGAAGAGAATGAAGCCTTGAGGAGAAGGGGAACAGGGCAGAGAAAGAGAAATGAGTTGCAGAGCCCCAGCCTGCAATGGGAAGTAACTTCTTTACATTCCTTCATCAAAAGGTCTGTGTCCTGTTTTTCTACAAAGTGAACTTCTCAGGGAAGTTGAGTCCTCAGATGCTTCTTCTCTTCTGTCCTTTTCAGATTCCCTGGCTACTCTTTCAGGGTTTTTAGCTCCACTGTGGACAGATAGATGGCTCTCCTGTGACGGGGTGCCATTTTATAGTGTTAATTCTTATGCCTCTCACCTCTTTTCAGGAAAAAGATCAGGGCCTGACATTTTAACGGGCCTCCTTAAATACCTGTGAGAGGGTAAAGTTCACTAAAATATAATCAGTTGCTTCTAGATGAATAGCTACAATTCTTGCTCTAAAACCTTAACCTTCCAACCATTAAAATGTAAAATGTAAACAAGACAGACCATTTCTGTTGCTTTAAATGCTTTTATTTTTTTTAAAAAAGTTCTTTTTCAGATAAAATTTTCTGAGTTTCATGGATCTCTTCCTAATCTGGCAATTGGCTATATTTACTCCTTCCTAAATTCTTAAGGTGAATGTAGTGGGGGAACACGAGAGTGTATTTTTTAAGGCACGAAGAAAACTCTATCACCTCACTTATGAGTGCTGTTGTTCTGACTGGGCTGGCTTTATCTGGCCAAGATTGACACATGACCCTCTCCACTCAGCCACCCCTTGCTCTCTTGGAGACAGTTACTGTATCACCCCAGCGGGCTGGGGCTCTGGATGAGGAGTAGGAGATTTTGGGGGCAGAACCTGCAGATTATAATAGGGGCTGTTTATTTATAGGATTATACCATTTCTTTGGGCTAATAGAGCAAGATATGAGTTCATGTTTATCATAACCCATTCAAACCCATTGTTGTCAAGTCGATTCTGACTCATAGCGACCCTATAGGACAGAGTAGAACTGCCCCATATGGTTTCCAAAGAGCAGCTGGTGTATTTGAACTGCCAACCTTTTGCTTAGCATATGAACGCTTAACCACTGAACCACCAGGGCTCCTATGCTTACCATAGATTGTTTTAAATCATATATTTCTGGTGGAACATAAAAATGATGCACACACAAAACACTATATTTCAACTGACTGCTTTTCAGCACAATTGGCTGAAATATAGTGCCAAATGCAGAGCGGGGGAAAAAACATAATAATGGTTGCCAGAATGGGTGAGGAATTTTAGCTTTGGTCTAACTCAAATTGAAATCCAAAGGTATTCACCTTGATTTCATTTTAGAAATTAAGTTCCAAATGGAATAGGGATGGATTATTGCTCTAGGAAGTTCTTCTCAGCAGTTCTGGGCTCCCTTATGAGATACTTGTATAACTGTAAGAACTGGGCTTAAAGAACTTCCTAACCAAGAATCAGTGCCCTATGGCCTGGTGGAGGCTGACAATGTTGGCACAGCCAGCATGACCTGCCACCTGCTTTGAACCTCCCTCCATACACGGTCCAGTTACCATTACTTACCCTGGAAAAATGACAACAGTTGTAACTAGGAGGAGTCTTGCAATCTTGGCCAAGCATCCAATAAGAGGCTCCCAGACCAATGCCGTCTACCTAACCTTTGAAGCTGCTTGCCTGAAAGTTTTGCCTAAATTAAAAAATGACCAAACTGAAGCACACATATAAACTAGCTGACTGCTGCCAGGAATCATGTTAGCAGGTGTAATGGAAATGAGTTTTATTAATTATAGAATTTTGACCTATTTAATTCCATTAAAATTATATTAGACCTGTTTTGATGAATAAAGAGATTATGAGTATGAATAATGCCTTGGTATGTATTTGCCTTACATCTTACTCAACTTCCATATTTACGCTGATCATTGATCCTCTCTAGCATTTATGTTTTTATTTTCATGTGACCTGCTACTGAAAAAAGTATAGATGCCTCTGATCTAGACAATGGTGGTCCTGGGCCTGCTTCACCTCCAGATTATTTCTTGTCTTTTCCCTGCTGTGCTCTCTATCAGGAGGGGCTGACCCATCAAGGCCATGGTTCACCAAACTCCCGGATTAGCTGGCTTCTCTCTGAGTTTAGTGAATGGGAGACACTGGTGCAAGATCAGAGGGAGATTGAGGTGAGAGAGAAGGGAGAAGGCAGGGTACTTTTCCTCCTTTCTCTCTGCCTCGAGTTGATTCTCTGGTAAAAACTGAATTTACACCATATCTCCAAGTCCTGCTGGACAGTGTCACCATGCTCCCAACCTTTGTTGGATAGCTTCTCTCTTGGGCTCTAGTAATACCACCTCCTCTCTTTGTTCTCTAGACCTGGGGTACTACTAGTTTCCTGTTGTTGGTAATATCTGGGTTGTCTCATCATCCCTGTCTGCCTCCCAGCTTCTCTATCACGTGTGTTAACTAATTATTTGCATTAAATTCCCTCTGTTATAAATGCTTGCAGTGGTATGTAATCCAACCTTCCCATTTGGTAAAGAAGGAATTTGAAGTCCAGAGAGATTAAAGTGTGCTTCCTAAGGCTATCTGGAAGTCAGACTTCTTGCGTTTTGATTAGATAGTGCAGTTAAGAATTTAGAAATAGGAAAATGGAAATTCTTTAATGTGAGCAGCTATCAAAAAACCCTTGCACAAATACCCATGCTTCAGCTTTTCTAAGCAGACCTCACTCAGCCTATTGTCTCTCTTTTTGCAAGCAATTATTCAAGTTGGTGTCACTACCAAGTTCTCCTGGGAAACTGGTGCCCGTATTTTTCTGGTGACAGCACAACTCCCATGCTGGTGTTTCATTGAACAGAGCTTTCATGGCCTGGAACAATGAAAGCATCTCCCCAGATGTCTGATTTACTATTAACCAGGGATTCACCCAGTGGAAAGGATCTGGGTCAATAACTCATAGATCACGGAACTGAAACCCCCAAGTAGGGGACTAGATAAATTAGGGGTTTAATTTTTCTCACACAATGAGAAACTAGAGGTGGGGGCTGCTGGCAGTAATTCCAGCTCATGTATACCAGGGATGAGACCTTCTCTGTGATGGTGGTCATAGAGATCCACTGCTTGGATCTCCCTTGAAGAAAGAATTGCCATTTTGACAGTCTCCAACTGCAGCAGATTCAGGAGCCACATCAGCTTTTCATCCGAGGCCTTGCTTTTCCAAAGCAACCCACAGGCAGTGACTGAGTATGGCAAGGGCATTAGGACTTGGCCATTTCTGCCCACATGGGACTCCTCTGATGGGCAATCTTTGCTCTGGAGCTCTCCATTGGGTTATCTGAAATATTGTCAGATTTGCATCATATTTCAAGGTTTCTGCCCAATACTGCCTCTTTCTCTTTTCCTTTCATATGTGTAAGATCAGCATCAAGGTCTGAAAGCTTTCCCAGCCCAATCCTATTCTTCTCCCCATCCTCACCCTACTTTCTCACTTTATTCTCTGTTTAATAGATTCCTAGAGCTTTTGTAACAAATTACCACAGGCTGGGTGCAGAAAACAACAGAAATTTATTTTCTTACAGTTCTGGAATCTACAAGTCAAAAATCAAGGTGTCAGAAGGGCCGTTCTCTCTCTGAAGGTTCTAGAGAAGAATCTTCCTTGCCTCTTCCTCGCTTCTGGTGGTTACTGGCAATTCTTGGCAGTCGTTGGCTTGTAGTTGCATCACTCTGATTTCTGCCTCTGTCTTCACATGGCCTTCTTTCTTCTGTCTCTGTTTTTCTGTGTGTCTCCAAATCTTTATTTCTTTATGACAACATCAGTCATTGGATTCAGGACTCACTCTATCTGGCATGACTCTTCTTAACTAACAACATCTGTAAAGACTCTATTTCTAAATAAGGTCACGTTCTGAGGTTCCAGGTGGATATGAATTTGCGGGTGGGGGGGACACTATTAAACCCAGTACCACCTCCAAATAAACCTCTTGCACTCTTAACTTCCCAGTGTCTTCTTCTTGGGGGTCCTAACTGACGGGTCCTCTCTTGGTCCTTCCCTATTGGTCTCCTTGAGGTTGCAAAATGGCTGCTTCACCTCCAGCATCTTCAGCATTGTGCCTGTTTTTCTGGCAGATGTGGCACCATTAGCTGATTCTGCTCTTCTTTTAAGGGGTTTTCCTGCTTTTATTTCTTAGGCCAGAGCTGTGTCACATGACCACGGCATCCATAAGTGAGGCTGGGAAATATACATATATTTTTTGGTTTATTTGGTTTAGCTGAACATATTGTTGCCCCAACAAAATTGAGTTCTGTTGCTGAGAAAGAAGGAAAGCATGGGTATTGTGTAGGCAACCAATAGTTTCTGGCCCACTTTATTTTCATTTCTGGAAAATCTCGAGTTAATGAAAGCAGTGTGCCTGTTGATAATACAGATGGTAATTAGGGTGGGAAAGAGACAGCTGACAGTCAGGCTGTTTGGTATAGTTGGGAGGGGGTTCTGCCACTGGGAAGGACAGGAAAGAAGAAAGACGAGCCTCTATCAGTAAGCACATCCCTATGAATCCCATGGTCTAAGCTATTATCCTCACTTTATAAATAAATTGAAACTAGAGAAGTTAAGCATTCTTCCTACAAGCATTTATTGAGTACTTACTACATATATATTCTAGGCACTTGGGATTCATTCGTGAACAAAACAAAGATCTCTCCTCTCAGGGGGCTTATGACCCTGCCTGCAGTGACATGATGGACACAGGAAGCCAGGTGTCTTAAATGCCCATTGTTATATTTGTTAGGGCCAAAAGGAATGTAACCTTAGGTTGCTTGAAATTTAAATAACGTTAATATTATGATTTAAAACCACCAGTGATTTGTCTGATTGCAAACAATATTTGATTTGAGAATCTAATTGACCTCCAACAGCTTGATAATATCTGCTGGCTCTTGGTCCCCATCTCTCTCCAACAACCTTGACATTTCTTCATCTCCTCTTAGGGTTTTTTTCTACCTGGTAAGGGAGAGAGATCCAGGGGGGACTAAATTCTCATCTCTCCTTCCAAATAATCCTTGAAAGAGCAATAAGCCATTTGGATGAATATAGGCAAGTATTCAGTTCTTTAGAGATTTGTCTTAAGTTGACAAATTATTTTTTATAACATATTGAAAAAAAAAGTAATGAGAAATAGTTTTTAATAACCATATCTAAATGTTCATAACAAAGTCTTATTCTTCACACTCATTTTGAAAAGAGATATATTTTTTCCAATAATGCTGCCACTAATCAAAACTTTTGAACACCCTACTGATTTCAGAACCAATTAGTATGTTACACAAGAAATTTGGTGTCATTATTAAATAGTGAGACCCTAGTTAATCACAATACCATTTTCTTTTTCATCAGATCTGGTTCTGAATATCTTTGTCTATTTTTCAAATAGAATTCACTCATAAATGTTGAAAATTTCTTACCTCTGAGGAGATTTAAAAGTCTATGTTACAAACCGAAGGCATTTTAGAAAAAGATGTTCAAAAATAATTCGAGTAATGGTGGTAATGTTAAAGTGAGGTCACAGACTCCTAAGATGTCTATTTGGATAAGGTATAACATTTTATTTTGGCTGGTGTTGCACCACCTTTTCTGTGCATAGTCAAAATACATATTCAGGCATATTCCCTTATCTAAATCTAATCAATTCCTGTAAATATTTTGGATGTCAAATTTTTGGACAGTGGTAGCCTACATTTCATTATTTTTAAATGGAAAAAATTGTAATCCATTTCCAGTACATCCAAAAACCTAAAACAAGTTCCCCACAAATCACTCCTACATACCTACAAAGCACAGCGAAGCTTTCTTGAACCAACCAAAATTTCAAACATATAGATTTTTTTTACATTTTTCATGCACAGAAGTCATAGACTTGGCAGATGAGAACGTGTGCATGTCAAGGCTTACGTCTTGTACAGTTTACACTTCTCTTAATGTGCCTTATCACCTCTCCCGTTTCTTGTAGTATATGGGATTTTTCCACACCTCTTAGACTTGCTTGCTTTCTTCACAGGCCTTTCCATTCTTTCAACAGATTTTTCTCCTAGTAAGGTGGGAAAAGTAGTGGTGATAATGCACAGCAGTTTTGATCAAGGAGTGCCTAAGCCACAAAGCTGTCTGGAGAATAGCTGAGAGGGCACTATAGCGCACTTGATATCTTCTCACCAAGGCTCTGTGTCCCCTAAATCTTTTCTGTGGCACACATATTTGTAGATGATTTTCTTTTTTTGCTTTTTAAAAAATTTATTTATTTCTAATTGTACTTTAGGTGAAGGTTTACAGAACAAATATTTTCTCATTAAACAGTCAGTACACATATCATTTTATGACATTGGTTAACAACCCCACGACATGTCAACACGCTCTCTTCTTGGCCTTGGAGGACACTCTTTTTTTTTTTTGGTGAAAATATACATAGCCAAAGATACACCATTTCAAAAATTTCTACATGTACAATTCAGTTAGGTCGATTACGTTCTTCCAGTTGTGCTGCTATTCTTTAGATGTGCTGCTATATACTTTAGATGAAGGTTTACAGAACAAAATAGTTTCTCATTAAACAGTTAGTACACATATTGCCCTATGACAATGGTTAAGAACCCACTACATGTCAACACTGTCCTTACTCAACCTTGGATTTCCTATCACCAGCTTTCCTGTCCCCTTCTGCCTTCTAGTCTTTGTCCCTGGACTGCTGTGCCTCATTAGTCCCATTTTGTTTTATGGGGCTGTCCAATCCCCGGCTGAACAGTGAACCTTGGAAGTGACTTCACCACTGAGCTAAAAGGATGTCCGGGGGCCATACTCTCCAGGTTTCTCCAGTCTGTCAGGCCAGTAAATCTGGTCTTTTTTTGTGAGTTAGAATTCTGTTCTACATCCTTTTCCAGGGTCTGTCCAGGACCCTCTATTGTGATCCTGGTCAGAGCAGTCAGTGGTGATAGCCGGGCACCATCTAGCTGTACTGGACTCAGTCTGGTAGAAGCCGTAGTAGCTGTGGTCCATTAGCCCTTTGGACTAATATTTTCCTTGTGTCCTGTTCTCTTCATTTTCCCTTGCTCCTGAAGGGGTGAGACAAGTGGAGTATCTTAGATGGCTGCTCACAGGCTTTTAAGGCCCCAGACGCTACTCACCAAGGTAGAAATGTAGAACAAATGTCTTTATAAACTGTTATGCCAGTTGAGCTAGATGTTCCCTGACACCATGGTCCCCACAACCCTCCGTCCAGCAATTCGGTCCCTCAGGGAGTTTGGATGTGTCTATGGAGCTTCCATGACCTTTTCTTGTACAAGTTGTGCTGGCTTCCCCAGTATTGTGTACTCTCTTACCCTTCACCAAAGTTACCACTCATCTATTGTCTATTTAGTATTTCCTCCCCACCCCTCCCATCCCTCATAACCAACAAAGATTGTTACTTTTTGTGTGTGAACTTTTTCATGAGTTTTTACAATAGTGGTCTCATAGAATATTTGTCCTTTTGTGATTGACTTATTTCACTCACCATAATGTCCTCCAGTTTCATCCACGTTATGAGTTGCTTCACAGATTCATCATTGTTCTTTATCATTGCATAATACTCCATTGTGTGTATGTACCATAGTTTGTTTATCCATTCATCTGTTGATGGGCATCTAGGTTGTTTCCATCATTTTGCAATTGTGAACAATGCTGCCATGAACATTGATATGCATATATCTATTCATGTAATGGCTCTTATTTGTCTAGGATATATTCCTAGGAGTGGGATTGCTGGATCATATGGTATTTCTATTTCTAGCTTTCTAAGGAAGTGCCATATCATTTTCCAAAATGGTTGTATCATTTTGCATTCCCACCAGCGGTGCATAAGAATTCCGATCTCCCCACAGCCTCTCCAACATTTGTTATTTCCAGTGTTTTTGATTCATGCCAGTAATGCCAGGGTGAGATGGTATCTCATTGTGGTTTTAATTTACATTTCTCTAATGGCTAGTGATCGCGAGCATTTCCTCATGTGCCTGTTGGCTGCTTGAGTGTCTTCTTTGGTGAAGTGTCTGTTCATTTCCTTTGCCCATTTTTTAATAGGATTATTTGTCTGTTTGTTGTAGAGGTGTTGGATTTTCTTGTAGATTATGGCGATTAGACCTTTGTCTGACTTGTACTGTCCAAAAACTTTTTTCCCAGTCTGTAAGTTCTCTTTTTACTCTTTTGGCGAAGTCTTTTGTAGAGCATAGGTGTTTGATATTTAGAAGATCCAATTTATCTAGCTTATCTTCTGGAGTTTGTGTGTTGGTGGTTACGGTTTGTATCCTGTTAATGACGTGTATTAGGGCCTGTAGCATTGGTCCTATTTTTTCTTCTATGAACTTTATACTTTTTGGCTTTATATTTAGGTCTTTGATCCATTTTTGAATTAGTTTTTGTACATGGTGTGAGGTATCGATTTTGTTTCCTTTTTTTTCAGATGGATATCCAGTTTTGCCAGCACCATTTGTTAAAAAGACTGTCTTTTCCCCATTTGATGGACTTTGGGCCCTTGTTGAAGATCAGGTAGACCATAAGTGGATGGATTTACATCTGCATTCTCAATTCTGTTCCATTGGTCAATGTATCTGTCATTGTACCGGTACCAGTCTGTTTTGACTACTTTAGCTGTACAGTAGGTTTTGAGGTCAGGTAGTGTGAGTCCCCCTCCTTTATTCTTCTTCTTCAATAGTGCTTTACTTATTCAGGGCTTCTTCCCTTTCCATATAAAGTTAATGATCAGTTTTTCCATCTCTTTGAAGAATGTTGTTGGTATTTGGGTCAGGATTGCATTGTAAATTGCTTTGGGTAGAATTGTCATTTTTGCAATGTTGAGTATAGAAGATGATTTTTGATTTGGGTAGTGAATTTTAAGTAATCACTTTTATAAGTTGTTAGAGCAGATATGGTAAGTATTCAGCAAGTAGAAAGTGGCTTGTGTATCTACATATGTAATGTACGGTAGCTGAGTGCCAATTATTGCTATATCAAATACATTTTGTACTAGAAGAAAATCTCAACATTTCTTTGGAATTAATGATTAAAGTTTCTATTTTGGTATCGGGAAAGTCTTACCTACAGTGGAGTTTGCCACATAATTCATATGCTTTTTTAAAAAACTGATATTCTGTTTTTTTTTTTTTTCCCCATCACATGTCTGTCAGTTCATCATACTGTGGTGGCTTGCGTGTTGCTGTATACTGAAAGCTTTGTCATCAGCATTTCAAATACCAGCACGGTCACCCTTGGTGGACAGGTTCCAGTGGAGCTTCCAGACTAAGACAGACTAGGAAGAAAGTCCTGGCAGTCTACTCCTGAAAAAATTGGCCAGTGAAAATCTTATGAATAGCAGCGGAACATTGTCTGATATAGTGCCACAAGATGAGCCCCTCAGGTCAGAAGGCACTCAAAATATGACTAGGTAGAGCTGCCTCTTCAAAATAGAGTAGACCTTAATGACGTGGATGGAGTCAAACTTTCGGGACCTTCATTTGCTGATGTGGCATGACTCAAAATGAGAGGAAACAGTTGCAAACATCCATTAATAATTGCAAAGTGGAACATACAAAGCATGAATCTAGGAAAAATGGAAGACATCAAAAATGAAATGGAACACAAAAAGATTGGTATCTTAGGCATTAGTGAGCTGAAAGGGACTGGTATTGGTCACTTTGAATCAGAAAATCATATGGTCTACTACGCAGGGAATGACAACTGAAGAAGAATGGCAACACATTCATCGTCAAAAAGAACATTTCAGGATCTATCCTGAAGTACAGTGCTGTCAGTGATAGGCTAATATCCATACATCTACAAGGAAGATCAGTTAACACGACCATTATTCAAATTTATGCACCAACCGCTAATGCCAAAGATGAGGAAATTGAAGATTTTTACTAACTTCTGCAGTCTGAAAGTGATCAAACATGCAATCAAGAAGTACTGATAATTACTGGTGATTGGAATGCGAAAGCTGAAAACAAAAAGGATCTGTAGTTGGAAAATGTGGCTTTGGTGATAGAAACAACGCCAGAGATTGCATGATAGAATTTTGCAAGACCAATGACTTAGTAATTTTAAATACTTTTTTCAGCAGAATAAATGGTGACTATACACGTAGATCACACTGGATGGAAAACACAGGGATCAAAGTGACTACATTTGTGGAACGAGACAATGGAAAAGCTCAGTATTATCTGTCAGAACAAGGCCAGGGGCTGACTGCGGAACAGACAATGAATTGCCCGTATGCAAGTTCAAGGTGAAGCTGAAGAAAATTAAAACAATCATACAAGAGCCAAAATATTGAGTGTATCCCACCTTAATTTGGAGACCATTTCAAGAACAGATTTGATGCATTGAACACTAATGACTGAAGACCAGAGGAGTTGTGGGAAGACATGAAGGATATTATATATGAGGAAAGCAAAAGGTCATTAAAAAGACAGGAAACAAAGAAAGGACCAAAATGTCAGAAGAGACTCTGAAACTTGCTACTGAACGTAGAATAGCTAGAGCAAATGGAAGAAATGATGAAGTAGAACAGCTGAACAGAAGCTTTCAAAGGCAGGTTGAGAAGGCAAAGTAAAATATTATAATGAAATGTGCAAAGGCCTGGAGTTAGAAAACTGAAAGGGAAGAACATGCCTGGCATTTCTCAAGCTGAAAGAATTGAAGACAAATTCAAGCCTCAAATTGCAATTTTGAAGAATTCTGTGGGCAAAATATTGAATGACACAGGAAGCTTCAAAAGAAGACAGAGGGAATACACAGAATCACTGTATCAAAAAGAACTTGTTCTTATTCAACCATTTCAGCAGGTAGCATATGATCAAGAACCTATGGTATTGAAGGAAGAAGTCCAAGCTGCACTGAAGACATTGGCTACAAACAAGGCTCCAGGAATTGATGGAATACCAATGGAGAAGTTTCAACAAAGGGATGCAGTGCTGGAGGTGCTCACTTGTCTATGCCAAGGTATTTGGAAGACAGCTACCTAGCCAACTGATTGGAAGAGATCTGTATTGGTGCCAGTTTCAAAGAAAGGTGATCCAACAGGATGCAGAAATTATCAAACAATATCATTAATATCACACTCAAGTAAAATTTTGCTGAAGATCATTCAAAAGTGGTTGCAGCAGATAATTGACAGGGATTTGCCAGAAATTCAAGCTGGATTCAGAAGAGGATGTGGAAACAGGGATATCATTGCTGATATCAGATGGATCTTGGCTGAAAGCGGAGAATACCAGAAAGGTGCTTACCTGTGTTTTATTGACTATGCAAAGGCATTCGGCTGTGTGGATCATAACAAATTATGGATAACATTGCAAAAAATGGGAATTCCAGAACACTTACTTGTGCTCAAGAGAAACCTGTATATAGAGCAAGACGCAGTAATTCAAACAGAACAAGGGGATACTGCATGGTTTAAAATCAGGAAAGGTGTGCATCAGGGTTGTATCCTTTCACCATGCTTATTCAATCTATATGATGAGCAAATAATCTGAGATGCTAGATGTCTTGGTTATCTAGTGCTGCTATAGCAAAAATACCGCAAGTGGATGGCTTTAACAAAGAGAAATTTATTTCTTCACAGTAAGGTAGGCTAGAAGTCCAAATTCAGGGCGTCAGCTCCAGGGGAAGCCTTTCTCTCTCTGTCAGACTTCTCATCAATTTTCCCCTGGACTAGGAGCTTCTCTGAGCAGGGACCCCACCTCCAAAGGACAGGCTCTGCTCCCGTCACGACTTTCGTGGTAGTATGAAGTTTCCAACTCTCTGCTTGCTTCCCTTTCATCTCTTGTAAGATAAGAGGTGGTGCAGACCATACTCCAGTGAAACTCCCTTTACATTGGATCAGGCATGTGACCTTAGTAAGGGTGTTGCAACCCCACCCTAACCTCTTTAACATAAAATTACAATCACAAAATGGAGGACAACCACACAATACTGGGAATCATGGACTAAGTTGACACATATTTTTGGAGGACACAACTCAATCCATGACACTGGGCTATTTGAAGAAGAATGTGGCAACAGCATTGGTGGAAGACTCATTAACAACCTGCGATATGCAGGTGACACAACCTTGCTTGCTGAAAGCAAAATAGTACTTGAAGCACTTACTAATGAAGATCAAAGACTGCAGCTTTCAGTATGGATTACACCCCAATGTAAAGAAAATAAAAATCCTCACAACTGGACCAATAAGCAGCATCATGATAAATGGAGAAAATATTGAAGTTGCCAAGGATTACATTTTACTTGGATCCACAGTAAACACCCATAGAAGCCAGCAGTCAGGAAATCAAACAACATATTGCATTGGTAAATTTGCTGCAAAAGACCTCTTTAAAGTGTTAAAAAGCAAAGATGTCACGTTGAGGACTAAGGTGTGCCTGACCCAACCTGTGATATTTTCAATTGCCTCATATGCATGGGAGGGCTGGACAGTGAATAAGGAAGACTGAACAAGAACTGATGCCTTTGAATTATGGTGTTGGCAAAGAATATTGAATATACTATGGACTGCCAAAAGAATAAACAAGTCTTTCTTGGAAGAAATACAGCCAGAGTGCTCCTTGGAAGCGAGGATGACAAGACTTGGTCTCATGTACTTTGGACATGTTATCAGGAGAGACCAGTCCCTGGAGAAGAACATCATACTTGGTAAAATAGAGGGTCAGTGAAAAAGAGGAAGACCCTCAATGAGATGGCTGTAACAATGGGCTCAAACTCAACAAGGACTGTGAGGATGGTGCAGTACTGCTGAGAGTTGGAACTGGCTCAATGGCACTTAATAACAGCAGCAACAATTCTGTTTTTTGGCTAAGCATACTTTTTGTTGGATGAAGGAAGAATTTCTATAAAGGTCAACTAAATTCTCAAAGCTGAGTTGTGGAATTATTTTTAATCTATAGTAACTCATTAGATAAGTGTTTCTCAGATTAGTATTTCCTGAAATAGCATCCTGGGAATTAACAGGTGTGGCTAAAAAATGTTTCATTGTAAAATAAGTATAGAGACATATGTCCTTTCTTTGGGGGTTCACAACTCACTAGAACATATTAAAGACTAAGAAGTCTTGTGGAAAGAACAAAACAAAAACTTATCTATTAACTTTGTTCCATGAACATTTCCCATTTTTTTTTAATGAAACATTCATTAATATCCTGCAAAAAGTCAGTTTGGGAGACACTCCTTTAAACCAGTTCTTAATTTCTATCGTGAACTGAAGATACTGCTTTAGAATTTGATGGAGTTAAGAAATATTATATAGTTACACATCTCCTCCATTTTCTAGCTCTTAAAAATATTCCAAAGGTATAACTATTGGTCTCTATTCGTCTGGAACAAAAGAGAAAGAAGGAAACCCAAGAATGAGAGGAGGAACCAAAATACAGGACTAATTGTTGCCTTGAACCGCTGCCCCCTCTACCTTGAGAACAGAGGAACTAGATGGTGCCCAGCTACCACCACTACTGAACATTCTGATCTGGGACACAATAGACGGATTCTGATAACAGTGGAGAAAAATGTGGAACAGAACTTCAAATTCTTAAAGAATCCAGACTTACTGGACCTATCGAGGCTGAAGAAGTCCCCGAGATTATTGTCCTGAGTTACTCTTTAAACATTGAAGCAAAACTATCCTCTGAAGTCACCTTTAAACCAAGTGACAGCTTAACTCAAAAAGTAAAGATTTTCACCCTTGAATATTGTGCCCTTTAAAAAAATATTATAAGACCAAATGGACAACGGCCGTGCTAAAATAATGAGAATGTTGACACATAATGTCACTGAACCTTATGTATAGAAACTGTTATATATTCTGTATATTATCACTAAAAATAAAACAAAATATTATTAAAATATATTCTAAAGAAACTAATTCTAATGCTAATTCTAATGCTAGAATCTGAGCCTTCAGTGACTCATAATCTTTTTGCTGGTGGAGAGTACTGCCTTGATCAGTGTTGATGGCTGCTGACTGATCATGGTGGTGGTTGCTGAAGGTTAGGCTGGCTGTGGCAATTTCTTAAAATAAGACAACAATGAAGTTTGCTGAATTGATCGACTCTTCCTTTCACAAAAGATTTCACTGTAGCATACGGTGCTGTTTGGTAGCATTTTATCCATGGTATAACTTCCTTCAAAATCGGAGCCAATCCTTTCAAACCCTGCCACTGCTTTATCAACTAAGTGTATGTAATATTCTAAATCCTTTGTTGTCATTTCAACAATGTTCACAACATCATCACCAGGAGTAGTTTCCATCTCAAGAAACCACTTTCTTTGCTCATCCATAAGAAGCAACTCCTTATCCATTAAAGTTTTATCAGGAGATTGCAGCAATTCAGTCATATCTTCAGGCTCCACTTCTAATTTTAGTTCTCTTGCTATTTTCACCACATCTGCAGTTACTTCCTCTGCTGAAATCTTGAACCCCTCAAAGTTATCCATGAGAGTTTGAATCAACTTCTTCCAAACTCCTGTTAATGTTGATATTTTGACCACCTCTCATGAATCACAAATGTTCTTAATGGCATCTAGAATGGTGTTTTAGTTGTCTAGTGCTGCTATAACAGAAATACCACAAATGGATGTCTTTAATAACGAGGTTTATTCTCTCACAGTCTAGTAGGCTACAAGTCCAAATTTAGGGAATCAGCTCCAGGGGAATGCCTTCTCTCTGTTGGCTCTGGAGGAAGGTCCACGTCATGAACCTTCCCTTGGTCTGGGAGCTTCTCTGAGCAGGAACATCAGGTCCAAAGGACGTGCTCTGCTCCCGGCACTGCTTTCTTGATGGTATGAGGTTCCCATGTGTTTCTGCTCACTTCTCTCTTTTATGTCTGAAGAGAGATTGGCTTAAGATGCTATCTAATCTTGTATACCTCATCAGTATAACTGCTGCTAATCTATCTTATTAGATCATAGTGATTGAATTTACAACACATAAGGGAATCACATCAGATTACAAAATGGTACACAATTATACAATACTGGGAATCATGACCCAGCCAAGTTGACAGATATTTTGGGGGCACACAATTCAATCCATGACAAATGGTGAATCCTTTCCAGAAGGTTTTCAATTTACTTTGCCCAGATCCATCAGACGAATCACTATCTATGACATCTATAGCCTTATGAACTGTATTTCTTAAACAATAAGACTTGAAAGTCAAAATTATTCCTTGATCCATGGGCTGCAGAATAGATGTGTTAGCAGGCATAAAAACAACATTAATCTCTTGTACATCTCCATCAGAGCTCTTGGGTGACCAGGTGCATTGTTAACGAGCAGTAATATTTTGAAAGGAATCTTTTTTTTCTGAGCAGTAGGTCTCGACAGTGGGCTTAAAATTTTCAGTAAACCTTGTTGTAAACAGATGTGCTGTCATCCAGGCTTTGTTGTTCCATTTATGGAGCACAGGCAGAATAGATCTAGCATAATTCTTAAGGGCCCTAGAATTTTCAGAATGGTAAATGAGCATTGTCTTCAAGTTAAAGTCACCAGCTGCATTAGCTCCTAACAAGAGAGTCAGCCTGTCCTTTGAAGCTCTGAACACAGGGATTGACTTCTCTCTAGCTATGAAACTCCTAGACGGCATCTTCTTCCAATATAAAGCGATTTTGTTTACATTGAAAATCTGTTGTTTAGTGTAGCCACTTCATCAATTATCTTAGCTAGATCTTCTGGATGACTTGCTGCAGCTTCTACATCAGCACTTGCTGCTTCACCTTGCAATTTTATGTTATGGAGACGGCTTCTCTCCTTAAACCTCATGAACCAACCTCTGCTAGCTTCAAACTTTTCTTCTGCAGTTTCCTCATCACCTCTCTAAGCCTTCACAGAATTGAAGAGAGTTAGGGCCTTGTTCTCAATTAGGGTTTGGCTTAAGGGAATGTTGTGGTTGGTTTTATCTTCTATCCAGACCACTATAACTTTCTTCATATCAGAAATAAGTCTGTTTCACTTTCTTCTTATCATTGTTGTGTTCACTAGAGTAGCACTTTTAACTTCCTTCAAAAACTTTGCCTTTGCATTCAACAACTTGGCTAACTGCCTGGTGCAAGAAGCCTAACTTTCAGCGTATTTCGGCTCTGAACATGCTTTCCTGACCAAGCTTAATCATTTCTAGTTTTTGGTTTAAAGTGAGAGATGTGTGACTTTTCCTTTCACTTGAACACTTAGAGATTATTGTAGTGTTATTAATTGGACTAATTTCAATATCGTCGTGTCTCAGGGAATAGGGAGGCCCAAGGAGGGGGAATGGCTGGTCAGTGGAGCAGTCAGAACAAAGAAAACATTTATCGATTAAGTTTGCCATCTTATATGTGTGTGGTTTGTGGTGCCCCAAAACAAGTACAGTAGTAATATCAAAGATTACTGATCACAGATCACCACAACAGATATAATAATAATGAAAAGTTTGAAATATTGCTAGATTTACCAAAATGTGACACAGAGACATGGAGTGAGCACCTGCTGTAGGAAAAATGGTGCCCATAGACTTGCTCCATGTGGAGTGGCCACAAACCTTCAATTTGTAAAAAACGCAGTATCCGCGAAGTACAATATGTTTGTATAAGTGGAATCATACAGTATTTGTCCTCTTGAGTCTATCTTATTTCACTTAGCATAATGTTTTCAAAGTTTATTCATATTGTAGCATGAATCAGAACTTCATTTCTTTTTATGACTGAATAATATTCCATTTATGTATATACTACATTTTGTTTATCCATTCATCTGTTGAAGGACATTTGGGTTGTTTCTACCTTTGGGCTATTGTGAAGAATGCTGCAACACTAGTGTACAGTGTCTGTTTGAATCCCTGCTTTCAAGACTTTTGGGTATACATCTTGGAGTGGAAATGCTGGGTCGTATGGTAAATGTGTTTATCTTTTTGAGTAACTACCAAACTGTTTTCCACAGCGACTGCAGTAGATGAAGTTTCCGATTTCTCCATATTCTCTCCAATGCTTGTCTTCTGATTTTAGCCATACTAGTGGGTGTGAAGTGGTAGCACATTGTGGTTGCACATTTTTAAATTGGGTTGTTTGTCTTTTTGTTGTAGAGATGTATAAGTTCCTTATATATTCTGGATATCAAACCCTTATATATCATTCCTGGGAAAGACCAGCAGAATTTCATTGAGCATTCCCTTATTTGATTTAAGTATTCATCCAGGTTCCAGAGTTCCAAAATAGTTGGCTCTAATTGCTCTTCCCAATTCCATTGTTTTGGTGGAGGGACTGACCTCTAGAGCTCCCCATGTCATTTTGTGTGGCACAAATTCCCAATAAATATTTATGGTATTGAATTGACTAGTGGGGAAAACTATTTCCTTTAAGTATTCTCATACAGAGAGCATTTGGCAGAAACAAAATGGGCATCTGAGGAGAGGCCCCTAAGTGTTTTGTGTTGGTGTTAGCATTAATGGTCTCACCAGGGCATCATTTTGAACCAGAGGAAGAACTGAAAGTACATTATTTCATTATTGTGTCTGACAGAGGCAACACTAATTTAACTAGCAGGATATTTTTTATAATTTCAAATGCATGGATTGCCTTTTTATTATTTCCAGGATGTGTAAATTCTTGGCAACTGGATTTGACAAACAAACAAAAACTAAGGATGCTACGAAATAATACCATTTATAAGGTCTATTACCTCTTGACTTTGAGCAATTGCCTAAGTACCTTAAGTTCAAAGCTAATTCGTGGAATTTCATGTAATAATGACTTACATTTGTCTAGTGCCTGAAAGTTTACAATGTGCATTCATTTGCAGCATCATTCAATCAATCAACTCATCAATTGACAAATTAATCCTTCAACGGACATTTCTTAAGAACCCATTACATTACAAACATCGTCCAGCTTGATTCTGGGGATGTTAAAAAAAATAGAGCAAAGGTCCTGCCTTCTAATGACTTTCAGTCTGGTTGGGGAGACAGAAACATAAACCAATAAGTGGATTAAAATGTTGTGACAGAAGTCTGTACCTGCTGCAGTGGGAACTCAGGTGGGGAGTAGGTCATTCTTCCTGGGGGAGGAAGAAGTGGATGGGAAAGCATCCATAGAGGAGGTGTCATTGAGTGAAGTCTTATTTGATTCTTACTGAGGGTTACTATTACCCATGGTTAACAGTTGAGGAGCCTGACTCAGACTCAGAGGTGTGAAGCATCTTCTCTGAGGTGACCCTGCTGGTAAGATCTCAAAGGCAAATTGTCTGACTCCACAGCATCTCCCCTCTACCTCACACAAACCAGGGTATATGAATCCTCATCTTCTAGCAGAAATGGCGAGAGAGAGAATGTAAGGCCTGAGAGCCTGAACCAGGGATTATGATTATTCAAAAACGTGTCTGATACTCAGAGTAATAAGAAAAACAACTTGATTGAAAATGCTATTCATCCATAAAACAAGACAGAAAGCCAAACCCAAAGGCAGGGTTTAGAGATGGAAACAGTGGCTTTGCTAAGACTTACAAGCCTGTGGGATTTCTCAGTTGCATAGGGTATTAAGGAAAGTTATTTGAAAAATATTCAAATTACTTTGACATCACTTCCCCGAGGCGATATGGAAACTCACTTTTTGTAGACTGGGCTTGTATTAATGTGAAACTTTAGAGGAAATGGGGCTTAAAGTGATGAGCCACTTCTCTTGCTGTACCACCCACAGACTCCAATTTAATTTCTTACTCTGTTCACTATAGCCAGTACTTTTTCCTGGGAAGGAAGCTTCCCTTTTGTCATACTTTTAGTGTGTGTGGCCACATTTCACTAAGTTGGTGGCATGTTGATTTGTGACATGCCTTAAGAAGACACGTATGTATCTTTAAGTTTACAATGGCAAAAACAATTTGGTATTGGCACATGTTTTCTTTGTTCTCTGAAAGAAAGCTTAATACTTCACGTTAGAATGCAGCATAGCTCAAAGATTTCTAATGTGGGTCAACACTGCCCAGAAACTGTGGTGGGAGACGATGTGGTCTTTATTTTCTTTGCCTCTGTATTTTATGTAATCACACCAGACTTACGAGCTGGAGTGGCATATTTTATAAATTATTATATTCCAATGCTACAGTTAGGAAAGAAGGTATTTTAACTCACCTGAACAGAAATTTCAGTTACCCTCATGGACTAACTTGTTGCTGTCGAGTTGATTCTGACTCTTAGTGACCCTATAGGACAGAGTAGAACTGACCCTTAGGGTTTCCGAGGAGTGGCTGGTGGATTCGAGCTGCTGACCTTTTGATTAGCAGCCAAATGCTTAATGACTGTGCCACCAGGGCCCCATATCATGGGCTAGGTAGCCCCTTATTTTTTATGATTCTCTGTAGGTTAAAACATGTTTCAGTGATCTCTTTTAATCATCATAAGAACCCTCGTAAGGTAGGCATAGCAGATATTATTACTTTTTTTTTTTTTTTAATTCATGAAGAAACTGAAGCCCAGACAAGTTAAGTCTAGAATCTATATGATGATTCTTAATATTTTTGTTATCTTCTGGACTATGTTGCTTAATTCTGTTTTATATTGCTTGTTTGCAGAGAAGTTCGCTCATGGACACAGACATGCCCCCTAACCCTGACCTGCTATTTCTCAAATGTGTGTGTTAGTTTTAAGGGAAGCTGAATGAGACAATGGATGATTCAGGACCAGCTCATTATAGTTTTAAGAAAAGTAACACAAAGTATATATCCCAGTGGTACAATAGCTTGAATTACTTTAATATATGAACAGCAGAACATAATTAAATTCCAAGCATCAGGAATAAAATTTCTTTGACTGGGAGCACCCATATCAGAAGAGGCTGAGTTTGGATGAACACAGCACACTAGGGATCCTCATTATAACACTATGTGTAGTTTAAATTGTAGAGAAATAAAGGAAGTGAGTGTTACTAATGTAAGCCCATTTCCTCAGGCCAGACTAACCTGGAGTTTTAAAAGGGGTTACAGAAATAGTAATAAGCCACATTTTTAACTTTTGATCCCTCTAGCTATTATAAACCTCCATGTCCTCCCCACCTACCCCTAGCGGAGTCCTCAGGGGTTGTCTTATATGTGCTCACCAGTTCTCTCAGCCACCCATGGGTTTCATAATGTATTTTCTTTTGCACCTGCCTCACCCCCCCATGTTGGTAAATGCTCCTTGTCCTCAGATGGGGCATAACCTTTGCTCTCAGTCAGAGTCTCCGCTCCCACCATTATGCCTGTCCCTCTGAGTCTTACTTGGAGTTCTTGATGTGAGCCGGGTAGAAGTGAGAGAATGCCATCCTTTCCTTTTGGAATATGCATGGATCTCAAAGCAGAGCTAAGTTTTTAAGCACAGTTTCTGCTTTCTGTTCATTTGTAGATGTACAGCCCTCTCTCTTTCAAGTAATGAGATATGAGTTCATGGGGGTAGGTCGGGTATGGGCAAAGCTCGTAGCAGTTTAATTAAATGCTGTATTAAGACCTCTTATCCTTCCCTTGGTCCCTCAGGCAAATAGATTTTAGTCCTACCTGTCCCATTAGTCTGCCAGAAAAACCCAGAATCCCAGCACTAAATAGAACCTAGACTCATGCTTGGAGCTTCCAAAATGTCAGTATTTTGTGTTTAACCTGGAGCTGATTTTTTCCCTTCTAATTTCTGTCTCTGTTTCTTGTATTCTTGACTTCTGTTTCTTTGGTTAATTCAATTTCTCTTATACTTAGCTCACAGAGTGAAAACTGCTTTGAAAGGAAAAACTCCTTAGGTCAGATATAGCTCTCTGATGGAAGGAAAGGAAATGAGGGAAAACCCATTGAAGCAGAGTTATGCATTTCCAATCAGAAGGGGAACATTCTACTTCTCTCTGGTGGCGAGTGACACCCCATCAGCTGAAAAGGGCTCTCTCATTCCTAGGGCTAAGAAATAAGGATTCTGGAATTCAGTGATGGTGTATGTCAAAACAAAACAACTCATATCTGTGATATAGAAGCAATGTTTAAAATTAACCCAGAGAGGCAGAGCTTCCTGGACTTGGACTGTGGGATGCACTGCTCCTGTTTTTCTGTCCAGCAAACCGAAACCAAACCAAGTGTAGAAATGTGCTCTGTAAGGTTTTCAATGGCTTCTTTTTCAGAAGTAGATCGTCAGACCTGCCTTCCAGGGTGCCTCTGGGTGGATTCAAACGACCAACCTTTCGGTTAGTAGTTCAGAGTTTAACTGTTTTTGCCACACAGGGACTCCTTTCTGTCCAGAGTGAGGTAAATATCTGCACCTCTGAATTCAAACTCCTAGGAAGATTGTCTAGAAGGCATCCTCTCCCTTTACAATCCCAGCTTCCCTCAAACTACCCCGAGCCCACCTCTTTTCTTTATTCTGTCTTTAGTAAAAGTACAGACAGGATTAGATGCTACCTCATTTGGGAATGGGTTGTCTTTGTTATGTTAATGAGGAAGGATTAGCATAGGGTGTATTTTGAGTCAATCTCTTTTGAGATATAAAAGAGATTGAACAAGTGAACAGAGCAGAGATGGGGGAAGAGAGATGCCAAGCCACAGGAAGATTACCCAGGAGCACAAGTTCAAAGAGACAAGGACCTTCCTCCAGAGATGACAGAGACAGAAAGCCTTCCCCCAGAGCGAGCACCCTGAATTTGGACTTCTAGCCTCTAAACTGTGAGAAAATAAATTTCTGTTTGTTAAAGCCGCCCACTTGTGGTATTTCTGTTATAGCAGCACTATGTAACTAAAACAGGCAGTATGAGATGAAGAAAAATGCATTAATCTGGATATCAAGAGACCTAGATTTTTTCTTTTCTATTAATGGTGCTACCTTGTCCGGGTAACTCCCTTTTCCACCTCTCCTCTCTGCTGCCCCCTCTACCTGCCTCAGTCTGTTACTTTGTAAAGCAGAGGCTTAATGTACATGGACCCTCCTTTTCTAAAATCCAAGTCTATAATGTAGAGTAGAATGTCCTCCCACCCAAGATGTCTCTTCAGTTCTAATGCAAAGCTTCTCGCTTGGGCAGGAAGAATTTTCCCTTACATTTATTAAGCACCTCCTATTTCTAGGTGGAAACCCTGGTGGCATAGTGGTTAAGTGCTATGGCTGCTAACCAAAAAGGTTGGCAGTTTGAATCCACCCGGCGTTCCTTGGAAAACCTGTGAAGCAGGTCTACTCTGCCCAATAGGGTCTCTATGAGTTGGAATTGACTCGATGGCAACGGGTTTGGTGTTTTGTTTTTATAAATGTTCCAGGTGGAGCCCTCGTGGTGCAGTGGTTAAGAGCTCAGCTGCTAACCAGAAGGTTGGCAGTTCAAATCCGCCAGCCACTCCTTGAAAACACTATGGGGCGGTTCTGCTCTGTCCCGTAGGATTGCTATGAGTCAGAATAGACTGGACGGCAACGGGTTTGGTTTTTTTGGGTATGTTCCAGCTACTGAGCCAGGTACCCTTACCTGTGTCATCTCATTTAAACTGTGATGATGATGATCAGGATGAGAATGACGACAACACTTACATCGCACTTACTCTGACAGACACTGTTCTAAGCACTTTACATACAGTCACTCATTTAAATCCTCATCGCAAACTCTGTGAAGCTGGTACTATTATGTTCTTCTTTTGCAGATGACCATCCTGAGCCTTCAGAAGTAACAAACAAACAAACAACAGATGAACAAACCATGCCCAAAGTCCTAGAGCTGATCTCGGCTCTCTATATGTTATTTACAGATGAGGACACTGGCTTTACTACAGCCTAAGAAGACTGCCCAAGGTCACAGAGCAACTAAGTAGCTCATCTGGAAATCAAACTCAGGTCAACCTCATTCCAGAGCCCACGTTCTTTCTACTTTGCTGCTTTGCCTTCCCAGAGTTAATTTTTGCTTTGTCATAAACTGTAGAGCATGGCACTTTTAACGAAAGAAAAGTTTGCCAAATGAAAAGCAGATGAATGAGATATTTGGGATGCTTTGCAGTAAATAAATCTCTTTCAGAATTCTCATCCTCTCCCACTCAAATTGCTAAAGCCATAGCAGTAACAATTACCTCAGCCTGGCTGAGGCAGTGTGGGAGTGAACTCTCTTAATTTTAGTGCTCAGGGAGACACCAGAGACCAACAAAACCTTGCTTTAGCTTGCTGAACAATTGGGTACATCAGAAATCAGCTACATCCGACGCTGGCTGTCTCCATAGCCTCCTTTTCTCCCGCCTGTGTTAGCTGTGCCTTGGAACATCATTATTTTAGAAGAAATAAATTAAGTCAACAATAAAAATATTAGAAATGTTCATGCCAGCCCATTTCCTGAATAGATGAGAACTAGAGCGGCATTTCAATATGACTTCTTGGAACTCGAGGAGGATAAAGTTTGATTTATTTTTTCTTTTATAGTAGGTAATTTAGATTCTTCCCAGGAATTTTCAAACATCCTTTGTGAAACTGAGGGTCCAGATCAGAAATGTGTTTATTTCTAGATGCCATGCAACTGAATTTGAAGCCAGATGCTTGCATTTATATTCAAAAAGAACGTGGATGTCTCTTCATGCTAGATGTCAGGGATATGAGGGACATGAAGACAAGCAAGTATTAGTTCCTTTCCCTAAGTGCTAGTAATCTAATAGGGGAAATGAGCTATAAGCTGTAATGAAGTGTGTTGTGAAGGCTGACATACCATTTATTGAGTACCTATAGGTTCGCTATGAGTTGGAATCGACTCGACGGCAAAGGGTTTGTTTTTTTATCATAGACCAGGCATTGTGTCAAGTACTTTATATAAAAACAAGGCAAAGTAAATGGTACTATCTCCATTTCTAGGGGAGGAAACTGAGGCTTATTGTAAATTGCCCAGAACCAACAACTCTTTGTTAGTGTGGCAGAAGTACAAACCCAGGTCATTCTAGTGCCAGACCTGTGGTCTTTCCCCTAAACTGTACTATTAACTAGGCAGGCTACCATTTGACATTTAATTGTTTGACTGATTAAAACAAGTTCATGGCATTTAAAGTTTTAAGTCATTAGCCCACCAAGTTACACAGCATTTTAAGATGACTATTTTTGAAGTGACGATATTTTTGAAGAAACTTGGGCAAATCAAATACTTTTCAGCTTTTAAAACTCATTAAGGATGTGCAAAACAGACAACTTCACCCTTTCCTGTGCTTTTATATTTGTGGGGTGAGGCATATAGATGGGGTTTGGGTGGAGGGTAGAGGAGGTAGGATATCGAGTGAATACATTGCCTGATAATAAATAATGATTTTGAATTTTGATGTAGCTACAGGGGTGGGGGGTGGGGGAGGCAGTGGTAGGTGAGGTATCCAGAATGGGGGAAATTAAGAACCCTACACTACTTTGCCTTAGTCAGACATTAGCTGGAATACTGTGTTCAGTTCTGGGCAACGTATTAGTTTTCTATGGCTGCCGTAACAAATTAGCACAAACTTAGTGGCTTGAAACAACATGGATTTGTCTTATTGTTCTGGAGATCAGAAGTCCAAAATGTATTTCATTGGGCTAAAATCAAGGTGTTGGCAAGACTGCATTCTTTCTGGAGGCTCTAGGGGAGAATCTATTCCCTTTCTTTTTCTACTTTTTAAAGACTGCCTGCATTACTTGGCTCATGGTCCATCCCTCCTCCATCTTCAAAGCCAACAGTGCAGCATCTTCAGCTTTCTGTCATATCTTCTTCTTCTTTGCATCTGACCCTCCTGCATCCCTTTTAAAAGGATTGTTGTGATTACATTGGGCCTAACTGGATATTACAGGATATTCTCCCCATCTCAAGATCCGTAACTTAATCATATCTGCAAAGTCTCTTTTACCATGTGAGGTAACATATACAGGCTCCTAGGATTAGGACATAGACATCTTTTGCTGTTGAGTCCATTCTGACTCATAATAAGCCTATAGAGCAGGGTAGAACTGCCCCATAGTGTTCCCAAGTTTGAAATCTTTATGGAAGCAGACTGCCACATCTTTCTCCCATGGGGTGGCTGGTGGGTTTGGACTGCTGACCTTTAGGTTAGCAGCCAAGTGCTTAACCACTGTGCAACCAGGGCTCCTTTGGGGGAGTATTATTCAGCCTAACACAGCAATGTATATTAAGATAAATTATAGAATAACTAGGATACACTTAGGAAAAAGCAGGATGGCATTCAAAAGTGAAGTAAGGATGTTTGGAAGAATAGGGCTGTGTAGTTGAAGAAAAGACTCAAACAGCCAGGATTACTGGCTTCAAATATTAGAAGGGCTGTCTTATGGAAGAGCCATGTAGATGTGTTGACTGCGACTTGGGACAAGGGGCATAACTACAAACAACAGGCTCTGGGGAAATTCTTACAAGGAAGGATTTTCTGTCACAGCTGCCAAAAGATGTAATGAGTTTTCTTTAGAAGATGGTGGATTCCCAGTCCCTGGAGGTATTTGAACATGAGCCAGATAACTATTTGGTAGGGCCTTTGTAGAGGAAGTTCAAGGGTAGAAAGGGGATTGGATTTCACAAGCATCAAATGTCCTTTCCAACCCTGAGCTTCTCAGCAGCTCCTGGACTGTCCTTACAGTCCTTATGCCCACCTTGGTCCCAGGTTTGGATTATGCTCTTGGGGGAAGGATGGTTGACAGGAATGGGAGAAATCCACAACTGCAATTACTTGGTCCATTTTGATTTTGGTCTGCCATTTTTATTTTGCCTTTCCTTCATACTTCACATGCCTACCTTGCACTGTGGGCACTTGGAGACATGAGACTGCATCTGTGTAATTCTTGATCCTCAACTTAGCACATCACTTCACACAGTTGGATTCTTAAGAAATGTTATTTGACAATGATTTTATCAGGTATCAAATAGTGTCAGGCTCCAGTGGTAAGCTGGTCTAACCTGGTTGCATGTATAAACTTTTATTTTAGGTTTACAGAACTTGTGGCTGCCTCTTCTCTCTGGAGGAGGACAGAATTGGATTCTTTTCCAAATTTCAATGAGGTGGAAATTTCAGGACACCCAAAAGACAGAGAACCAGTCAAAGAGTTCCACCCACACTTAAATATAGCCTTAAAATGTACCCATATATGAGCTGCACTGCTTTCAGCTCTCTGTCAGGTAGGAATCTTCATTTGTTATGATAGTCTTGAGCCTCTGACCCTTTTTTGCTTATTAAAGAACTGAACATGAATGACAGAGGTTTCTCTCACAGTAGACAGCTGAACTACTATAGAGACAACCAGAAAATATTCCAGCAAAAGGAGTGAGTGTTTTGACCACTTTATTGCTTTCCTCAGGGCAGACACTGTGGGTTCATGCAACATCTAATCTTCAATTATCTCGGTTGTCACACCTAGGAGCAGGTTTCTTCCCAATCCTTTATAGAACTATAAAGAGCACGAAAGTGATTTATAGACCAAGAGGCCTCTTAAGCAGGGGATGTGCATGTGGTCCTTATTCCTCCCTCGTAATAGCTGCCCATCTTTTGGAAGGGACACAGAGACCACAGCCAGAGTCTGTTAAATCTCATTTGCTTCCATTAACTGATTTCAAGGGATCAGGCCCATGGAGGAGATTTTCAAAACCCTGCAAAACAGGTTTAGAAGAAGACGTGGCTCTGTTCAGATGAATTCTTTGGGCCAGGGGTTTTCCTATGCACCAGTAATTATCTGATTCTGCTTCATAAGACTTGCTTCACTTGCTTACAATTTCTACACAGCAGCTAAATCCCTGATGGGAAGGTTTCCTTTACAGTCGTAGGTCTCTCCTCAGTCCCTGAGCTTGTCTATAATTAAACTTTGATTACTTTGTAGTTATTTAAACTCTCATGAGTCTCACTTCTGTTTGTTAATATTATTAATTTGGTTTTGGGTATATGTCATATATTCTTAATACACTGGCACTGTCTCAGGAAAATCTAGTCTGTCGCAAATTTATGACAAAGTTGAATATTTATTTTTGATACTTTCTCACCCCTGCTCCCTTGAGCAGTTAGCTACCTCCCTACCAGATACTGTTCCCTCTTTGCCCTGTCTCCACATCTCCAGTCCCAGTCCAAAATGGCCCAATTCCCAGTCTGTTTTCACCTAGTCCTTGCTAAAGCATTGGCTGATAACGATAAAGGTATCCCTCCTCTCAACATTATTTTGTATTTTATAAAAAGTTTTGAAGGTTAATATTCAAAGTACTGAATCTCCCGTGGTTTAATCTTAGGCAATGAGAAAAATAGTTTCAGATGGAGATGAAGGGAGTTGGGTTGATCACACAGGGATCAGTGGGGCTCTAACTTTGCCTGGGATACTTGGATGTGGTGACAGGTCTGGGAAATTGCTGCTTTTCCAGATGTGTGTGGAGATGGCATTTCTGTGCTGGAGTGGAGAGAAACAAAATGGCAATTGGTCAGAGCATTGTTTGGCTTGGGGAGAATGAAGATCTAGTACTTTGGTAGTTTAGCTAAATTATTTAAGCGTTTTTTTGAGGAGGGGAGTACGCAGGGGGAGCTCATACTAACTGCAATGAGACAAGGAATTCAGAGACAAGGAATCATGACAGCTACTTTCCAAGGGTTCATATACTAGTTGTAGGGAAATTATACACATTCGTGAATAGATTGACCCTAAGGTAGAATATGAAAATATCATAGAGGTTCAACTAACATGCTATGGAAATGTGTGCTCCATCCTTCCTGGAGTAGCTGGAAAGGTTTCTTGTGGAAGTGGGATTTTAGTTGAGCTTAAATTTGTACTTTGAAAATTTGTATTTTTTTTTAAAGAAATGACTTGAGCAAAGGCTTGTGCTTTGTTTGAGGGAGGGAACGTTGTCTAAGTGGAGGCTAGAGGGTAAGCTTTGTGCTGAAGACTGGAAAATTCAGTAGGGGCCCCAACCCTGCAGAGCTTTGAATGTTTGGTTGAATATTTAAAATTTTATTCTGCTCATCCATTTAAGGTTTAAGCAGGGGAATAATATGCTTTAGGAAAAGAATTCTGACTGGGAAATATTAAAGGGGAGGAAGGGCCGTAAAAACAGTGTGGGGGCAGTGTCTGACCTCCTCTAACTTCATAAGGGGGAAGGAGAATCAAGATCAACAGCCCAAGGCTGATTCCTACAGCTGGAGGTCAGACAAGCCTCCTCTCTCCTCCATCTTTACCAATTCTGACAGCAGCCATCCCTCCCACAGCACTCCCTACTTCTCTGCTGGGTTTGAGCATTCATTCAGTGGCCACACAGACCATACTCATGATTATGGGGGTTATTAGGGAATTTACAGGTTATAATTCAGGCTCAGGAGCACTGAAGGACACAGTTCTTCCATCTGGACAGCCTCTTCCTGGCTGTGCTCGCAGGCATGCCTCCCCCTGGCCCCCAGTCTCTGCTCAAAGGCATTCAGCTTTCTTGCTCCTTTGCAGCTCTCCTTTGGGTCTCTCCTGCTGGTCTCTCTGCTGCCACCGCTTCTGACCATCTTCAGTGTTACCGTTCTCTGTCTCCTGGGTCCAGGAGTGTCTCAGCACAGGGATCCTGGGTCCAAACGACGTGCTGGCTCCTGGCTGTTCTTCCTTGGTGGTGGTGGTATCTTTTGTTTCCCACCTCTGGGGTGGCTCATTTCAAACTCAGCAGAATGGCAAAACTGACCAATCCCTTTGGTGGGCCACAATTATCCTATCATACAGTCCTGCTGAATCATTTGGGTGGGAGTTACAAGACCATGGCTAGAAAGGCCACACAAAAGTGATCCATCACACTGCAGTGATATACTCATTTGTCCATGAGTTTGGGAACTGTGGAAGTTCACCTCTAATTCATTAGATGTGCATTGTATCCGAAGGAGCAAAATAAGCTGCATATTGCAATGCATAAATCTTCCTCCCATAAGTGCATTCCTTTTCATCATGGAGCAAATATTTGGCAGCCAAGTTATCTTTAAAGTAATACAAACAAAAGCTATTTGGAATAAATGTTTCAGACCCATTTGTTACTTTGCACAGAGTAGGGAATAAACAGGATTGAGCTAAGGCATTTACTGTAGTATGTGGTTCTGCAGGGGCTGCCACGCTGTTATATATACTATTATCTTGGCTAAACTTTGTGGCTACTGCCACCACTATTACTCAACGACCTGGAGTGTCAAGAAGGTAATCGAGATAACAAAGAGAGAGTCAAAAGTTTTTCTGCTTGTTTCTCGAAGTCTAAGGAAGATCATTTTCTCTGTATTCTCTATATTCAGAAAGTAAAAGCCTCCCAGAAATCTAATCTTTACTAGGTCAAACATTTCAAAAGGCAGCAAAATTATTTTCCAGTTGCTTTTCAGTTTAAGGCAAGTGTTTTAGCAGTTTATAAACCCTCTCTTCCGAATCTATTTGTTTAAGAAAAAAAAAAAAGAAGAAGAAAAAGACAAAAATTAAGTAAATGCCATTTGATCCCACCTAATGAGGACCGACAATTTTCCAGAGAGTGGTTGCTTTGGTGTCCTGGGTCCTGGAGTGAGGGCATGGGGAGCAGAACTCTTAGCCAACCCACAACCAGCATGTCCCACGAGGAGGAAATAAACATTTGTTGTTTGAAGCCACTGAGATTTCCTACCACTGGAAATAATGAAATAGGGACTAGGCAACCTCTTGATGGTGGGAGTTGTAGAAATTGAAGCATAGAAGGTTAAAGAAAGTCAGAAATTGAAGGACAGAAGGTTAGAGAAGGTTAGAGAGCTTCAAGATCTGAAGGTATTCAGATTTGTAGTTCCTGAAGGTACCTATTGTACCTAAAATTCGTGCAGCAGGTATAGTTTATGAAGTGTTTTCTCCAGAGTTGTATGCTCTCCTGTGGATCCAGTTACCATCAAGTTGATTTGAATTCATGACAACCCCATGTGTGTTAGAGTAGAACTGTGTTCTGTGGAGTTTTCAGTGGCTGATTTTTCAGAAGTAGATCACCAGACCTTTCTTCTGAGGTGCCTCTGGGTGAACTTGAACCTCCAACCTTTAGGTTAGCAACCAAGCATGTTAACCATTTGCATCACCCAGGTAATCTGCATCATGTGGATAAGCAAGAAGTTTTATCTGCTGTGCTTTCCATGGAGACTTGTGCAAGTGCTAAGAAAATTTTTTTTGGAGAAGCAAAATAATTCTTTATCCAATTCCCATGGCCACTCACACCAATCTTTAAATAAGTATTACTAGTTGTTTTTTTAAAAAAAATTGTAGAATAAACTTTTTTTTGTGATAACGGTAGATTCCTATGTAGTTGTAAGAAAAAATACAGAGAAATCTTCGGTAGCCTATACTCAATTTCCTCTAATGGTAACATCTCCCGAAAATATAACACAGTATAACAACCAGGATATTGACATTAATAACACTTCAAATACAGAGCAGTTCTGTCACCACAAGCATTCCTCATGCTGTCCTTTTAAAGGCATATCCATCGCCTTCACTCTCTTCTTAAACCCTGGCAACCACCGATCTATTTTCCATTTCTATAATTTTGTCACTTCAAGAATGTTATCTAAATGGAATCGTACAGTATATAACATTTTGGGATTGGCTTTTTTTCATTCTGGAGATGTATCCAGGTTGTTGGGTTTATCCATAGTTCCCCAACCCCCTTTTTTATTGCTGAGTAGTAGTCCATGGTATAGATACACCACTGTTTGCTTGACCATTCACCCACTGAAGGACATATGGGTTGTTTCCAGACTTTAGATATTACGAATAAAGCTGTTATAAAAGTAGGCATACAAGTTTTGTGTACAGATTTTTTATTTATCTGGGATAAATGTCTCAAGAATAAAATTGCAGTGTTGTATGGTAGTTGCATGTTTAGTTTTTAAAGAAACTCTCAAATTGTTTTCCAGAGTGGCTGTTCCAGTTAGATTCCCATTAGCAATGTGTGAGTGATCCAGATTCTTCGCATCCTTACCAGTATTTGGTGTTGTCACCATCTTTTATTTTAGCCATTCTGATAGGTGTGGTTTTAATTTACATTTCCCTGATGACTAATGCATTTCATGTGCTTATTTGCTATCTGTGTGTGTTCTTCTTTGTATTGCATTGGGCAAACCTGCTGCAAAAGACCTCTTTAAAGTGTTAAAAAGCAAAGATGTCACTTTGAGGACTAAGGTGAGGCCGACCCAAGCATTGTGTTTTTAATTGCCTCATATGCATGAGAAAGCTGGACAATGAATAAGGAAGACTGAAGAAGAATTGACACTTTGAATTACGGTGTTTGAGAACAATATTGACTATACCGTGGACTGCCAGAAGAATGAATAAATCTGTCTTGGAAGAAGAATAGCCAAAATGCTCCTTAGAAGCGAGAATGGTGAGACTTTATTTCACTTACTTTGGACATGCTCTCAGGAGAATATAGAAGGACATCATGCTTGGTAACATAGGGAAGGTCAGTGAAAAAGAGGTAGACCCTCAGGGAGGGTGGCTATAACACAGTAGCCACAACAGTGGGCTCAAACGTAGCAAGACTGTGAGGATGGCACAGGATCGGATGTTCTGTTGTACATAGGGTTGCTATGAGTTGGAACTGACTTGATGGCACCTAACAATAACAACAACATATACTCTTCAGTGAAATGTCTCTTCATGTCTTCTGTTCATTTTCTATTTGGATTGTTTGTTTTTTACTGTTGAGTTTTTTTTTTTCCTGTATCTTTTTTTAATTGTGGTAAAATATATCATAAAATTTTCCATTTTAACCATTTTTAAATGTAAAATTCAGTGGCATTGATTATATTCACAGTGTTGTACAACCATCACCACTATTTGTTTCCAAAACTTTTTCATCACCCCAAACAGAAACTCTGTGCCCATTAAGCTATAACTCCTCATTCCCTTCTCCCCAGCCCCTGGTAACCTCTAATCTACTTTCCGTCTCTATGTATTTGCCTATTTTAGATATTTGTATAATGGGATCATACACTGTGTATATTTTTGTGTCTGGCTTATTTCACTGAGCATAATGTTTTCACGGTTCATTCATGTTGTAGCATGTGTCAGAAGTTTATTTCTCTTTACAGATAAATAATATTCCATTGTATACCACATTTTGTTTTCTCCTATTTATCTGTTGATGAACACTTGGGTTGTTTCCATCTTTTGGCTATTATGTGAATAATGCTGCAATGAACATTGGTTTACTATATCTATTTGAGTGCTTGCTTTCAAGTCTCTTGGGTATATACCTAGGAGTGGAATTGCTGGATCATATGGTAAATGTATGTTTAACTTTTTGAGAAACTGCCAAACTGTTTTCCTTAGCGGTCCTTTCCTTAGCAGTCCATAGGGACTATAACAGGGACATTTCCAATCTATTTTCTCTCTGTTGTTCAGGTTAGGTAATTTCTATTGTTCTGTCTTCAAGTTCACTGATTCTTTCCTCTGTCCCCTCCTTTCTGCTGTTGAATCAATCTGTTGAGCATTGTATTTTTTTTTTGTTGTTGTATATTTCAGTTTTAAGATTTGGTTCTTTTTCATATCTTCTGTTTCTTTGAGAACTTTCTGTTTCTTTGCTTATACTCTTTATGTTTTCATTTGTTTGAAGGGTGTTTGTAATTGCTTGCTGAAGCATTTTTATGATGACTTCTTTAAAAACTTTGTCATATAATTCTACCATCTCTGTCATCTTGGTGTTGGCATGTATTCATTGTCTTTTTTCTTTCACTTTGAGATCTTTCTGATTCTTGGTATGATGAGTGATTTTCTCTTGGAATTTGGTCATTTTGAGTATTATGTCATGAAACTCTATTTTATTTAAATGGTTTCAGCTGCTTCCTTTGACATCACCCTAGCAGGGGAAGGGGTGTGCTGCTTCATTACTGTCAGGTTAAGGTAGAAGTCCAAGTTCCCCATTCAACCCCTGTTGCCATTCAGGGGAGGATTCCTCATTACTGCTGGGTGTGAGGGTGGGTGGGAATTCTGGATCTCTACTTGGCTTCCACTGATACCTCTTTGTGATACCATGGTGGGGATAAGATGTGTTGTCTCATTATCTCTGGGTCATGGTTAAACTTCTGAACCTCAACTAAACCTTCTTTGATGTCACCCCAGTGGGAAGGGGGAGGGATATCTCATTACTGCCAGGTAGGGAAGTGGGGATGAAAGTGCCTGCTCCCTACTTGGCCATTTCTGATACCATGCCAGCAGGAAGGTTGAAAGTTGACTTCTTTGGAGTTCCCACCGGGAAAAAAGAATTATTCTTGAAAATGGGTTCTCTGTAGTTGCAGATACTGTATGGGAACATGTTAAATGACATCCCAAGGATATAATCAGCCAATTCTAAATTGTGGAAAATTCTACAGGATAAATAGCTTAGTTTCTTCAACAAATAAATGATATATAAAGGGAGTAAGAACTGTTGTAGATTAAAAGACACATCGACCAATTGCAACATGTGGACCCTATTTGGATCCTGATTTGAACAAACCAAGTATAAAAAAACATTTTGACAAAATTGGAGAATATTGAGTATGGCTTGGTTATTAAATGATATGAAGGAATTATGGTTAAACTTGTTGGGTGAGATAATGATACTGTGATTATGTTAAAAAAGTCTTTATCTATTAGAGATGCATACTGGTGCATGTGTAAGAGAAATGATATAATGTCTGGGATTTGCTTTAAAATATACCAGTTACACCCATCTCTTCCCCTAAATAAACTAAAAAGAACAAAAAACTAAGAAAGTGTGTGTGTGTGTGTGTGTGTGTGTGTGTGTGTGTGTGTGTGTGTGTGTGTGTGTGTGTGTGTGTGTCTAGTAGATGGAACAAGAATGGCAGAATGTTGATAATTGTTGAAGCTGGGTGATGAGTATATGGGGCTGCATTCTCTCTACTTTGGGGTATGTTTCAAATTCTACAACAAAAGGTTAAAAAAAAATCCTTGTTGCTCTTGCTTTTCTAGGAATTCTCCTGGAAACTAGAAGATTTAATCTCACTGGCAAATTATAAGAAGACTACATTTGCTCTATCTTCATTCTCTATCTGCTAGGGACTTAAAGACATTCTACATTGTCCTTTCAAATTGGGACACACCTCAGTCTACTGGGTATTTCTAATATCAGCAGTGACTTGGGAGTTCATCTGCACACCAAGACTCCCACTAAATGGTAGCTACTGCCTCAGATGAGGTGTCTCTAATTTCACATTTGGAATCAAGAGGATCCAGATGGGTTACCATTTATATCTGGTATAAATTTCAGCCTACTAGCAGAGGTATGCAAGAAATAGTATGTCCTTTAAAAAATATTAAAACTCCACTTAATTTGTATTTTAAGACTTGATCCTGCTGGTGTCTGGTTTGGGCTCCCACCTATTCCTATTCAGAAATCATTCATAAGGCCAAGGTTTTGAGCAGGGAGGTGAGGGCATCTGTTCAGTGGTTATTGGAGCACGTGGGTTATAATTTAGATATCCATGGCTCCTTTAGGTTTGGTGGCTGTTGTGCCATTCATGGGACAGGTTGCCATGATTCCATTTCTATGCATGATACAGCCATTCCCTCTTGGAATTTTTGCCATGTTTCCTTCTCCAGCCACACTTCATAGGGCTCTTCTCTGTGTTCCGCAGACATCTGTCTCTGACTTAATCACCGCCTCTCAACACCCTAGTAGGGTAAGAAAGAAGTACCTAATCTCAAAAAATCCTCATTCTGTTATGTTTCTGCTCAAGTATTCTCTCTTTTATATGGAGCTTGGGACGTTAGAAATGAAAGCCAAGATTATCAACAAGGTATTTCTGCTTTCAGCTCTGCCATGTTCCTCCCCTGAGCAATGAACAGAGTCACCTACCTGCTTGAATGCAGAGGGAAAGGTTAAAAAAAAAAAAAGAAGGCAGAAAAGAAAAACAAAAACAAAAAAGCAAAACAGAAACATGTTAACATCTCAAAAGATCCTGCCACATTTGAAAAACATGAAAGTGGAATTCGTTGGAATTTCCACTGGGAAATGGGATTTTTCTTGAAAATGTCATCTCTGCAGTTGCAGGTACTGTGTTGGACCCGGATCTACAGAATGCTCTGATGTCATCCTTGAGATCAGAGAATCCTGCTGCCAGCCTTGTGACCTTTGAACCTTAACAGCCCTGTGGTGTAGTGAGCACTGGGCAGTGCTGCTAGTTCACCAAGTGGTCTGAGTTCTTCAGTTGCTTAGGAGACTCGACTAGTTTCATTTGTATCGAATCATTTCAACAAATTCCCTGACAGCCAAGGAAGGCCAACCTGTAGGGAAAAGGACAAGCTGGACATTAGGTATATTCTAAGGGATCGCTGGTATCATGAAACGACGACAAAAGAGGAAACATCTGGAAAATGAAGAATCCCAGGAAACTACCAAGAAGGGAGGAGGTATGTGCTGAACAAACTATCTGGGGTACAAGTGTTGATGGCCTGCCTGAGGAAGGCAGGAATGAGGCAAATGCATCATGGAGAACTAGGAAGCAGGGAAGAGAGATACCCAGTATGGGCCAGTGCTCCCATATCTATCCTAAGGGAATCACTGCTCTAAGAGGCACAGAAAAGTCCAGAAGTCCCACACTCTGCCAGGCTGAGACCTCCCCTAGGGTCTCTTGTGCCTGGGGCTCTGCCAGGCATCTAGGAGGCTGCATCCCATGTACACGGACTCAGAGTTGCAGCTTTCTGAGTCCCCTCATTCTCTCTTATTCTCTTTTATTTGGTCTCCCTTAGGGTCACTGAGCAGAGTGTGTGTGTATGTGTGGGTGTTTGTGTGTGTGTGTGTATGTATGTGTTTGTGTAAAAGGTGCTGACAAGGATCTATTATTTACCAAAGAAGAAAGAAACCCAGTGAGGTGAAGACTTCGTTGAAAAATATCCTGAGAAGTGAAATGCTTGTTAGACAGTAGAGTAAGTGTCTAGGGATGGGGTCATATTGAAAGCATGGAGATTTTCCTCCTCTTCTCATATTCTTGGAAACCCTGGTGGTGTAGTGCTTAAGAGCTATGGCTGCTAACCAAAGGGTCGGCAGTTCAAATCTGCCAGGCACTCCTTAGAAATTCTATGGGGCAGTTCTGACCCTGTCCTGTAGGGTTGCTGTAAGTCAGAATTGACTTGAAGGCAATGGGTTTGGTTTTTTTTGGTCTCATACCCTTACATTTAAGGATACATTGTCCCTGTGTGTGGGTGTGTGTGGGGAACAGTAGGGAAAACTGGGGTGGAGTGGTCAACAGATGTGAAGTCTGCATGGCTAACTTCCTATCACCAAGCCTGGATCTGGGTGACACTCAATACATGTAAGTGTGTACACAGAATTCTTGTTAAGTGTTTTCCATGAGACAGGCATGCATATACCCGTACAGTCTGATAAAGAAAAATAATCACACACCTCCACATGCAACTTCTGTGTTAAACCACAGACAACACATATAGTTATATACACACACCACACTTATTCAACATTTGCATACAACCCATGTGCATCACAGCCCTCTCTTCCCACATCGAACTCTGGAGATACATGTAGTTGCTGTTGTGTGCTTCTGAGTCGATCCCAACCCATTGCTGCCCTATTGGACAGAGAAGAACTGCTCTATAGGGTTTCCAAGGCTGTAATCTTTACGGAAGCAGACTACCATATCTTTCTCCCATGGAACAGCTAGTGAGTTCAAACCACTGACCTGCCAGCTGGCAGCCGAGCTCAAATATGTTGTAAGTCGGGGACAATCTAAATACATACATACATACATACACGCACACATATATATATACACATATGTCAAAAAAGTTTCCATTTAGTTGATTCCGACTCATAGCAAACCCATGTATTTCAGAGTAAAACTGCACTCCATAGGTTTTCAAGGCTGTGACCTTTCAGAAGCAGATCGCCAGGCCTTTCTACTGAGGTGCCTCTGGGTGGGTTTGAACAACCAAACTTTTTTTCTTTTTTATTGTGCTTTATTTTTATTTTTTTTTGCAAAGCTCATTTTTAAAAAAAAAATTTTTATTGTACTTTAGGTGAGTGTCAGAGCACACTAGTTTCTTATCAAACAATACACATACTGTTTTGTGACACTGGTTGCCAATGCCATGACATGTCAACACTCTCCCCTTCTCAACCTTGTATTCCCCATTACCAGCTTTCCTGTAACCTCCTGCCTTCTAGTCCTTGCCCCTGGGCTGGTGTGCCCATTTAGTCTCGTTTTGTTTTATGGGCCTGTCTAATCTTTGGCAGAAGGGTGAACCTCATGAATGACTTCATTACTGAGCTATGAGGATGTCTGGGGGCCATACTCTCAGGCTTTCTCCAGTCTCTGTCAGACCAGTAAGTCTGGTCTTTTTTTGTGAGTTTGAATTTTGTTCTACATTTTTCTCCAGCTCTGTCCAGGACCCTCTGTTGTGAACCCGGTCACAGCAGTCAGTGGTGGTAGCTGGGCACCATCTGGTTGTGCTGGACTCAGTCTGGTGGAGGCTGTGGTAGTTGTGGGCCATTAGTCCTTTGGACTAATTTTTCCCTTGTGTCTTTGGTTTTCTTCCTTCTCCCTTGCTCCTGACGGGATTACACCAGTGGAGTATCTTAGATGGCTGCTCACAAGTTTCAAAGACCCCAGACACTACTCATCAAAGTAGAATGTAGAACATTTTCTTTATAAACTATGTTCCCAAAGACCATGGTCCCCCAGCCCTCAGCCCAGTAATTTGGTCCCTCAGGGAGTATGGTAATGTCTATGGAGCTTCCATGACCTTGCCTTGGACAAGTTGTGCTGGCTTCTCCAGTATTGTGTACTGTCTTACCCTTCACCAAAGTTACCACTTATCTATTGTTTATTTAGTGTTTTCCCTTCCCCACACCTTCCCTCTCTTGTAACTGTCAAAGATTATTTCTTTTTAAAAAAAATTTTTTTTATTGTACTTTTAGATGAAGGTTTATAGAACAGTTTCTCATTAAACAGTTACTACTCATACTGTTTTATGACAATGATTAACAACCCCACGACATGTCAACATTGTCCCTTCTCAACCTTGGGTTCCCTATTACCATCTTTCCTGTCCCCTCCTGCCTTCTAGTCCTTCTTCCTGGACTGTTGTGCCCCATTAGTCTTGTTTTGTTTTATGGGGCTGTCTAATCTTTGGCTGGATGGTGAAACTTGGGAGTGACTTCATTACTGAGCTAAAAGGGTGTCTGGGGGCCATATTCTTGGGGTTTCTCCAGTCACTGTCAGGCTAGTAAGTCTGGTCTTTTTTTGTGAGTTAGAATTTTGTTCTGCATTTTTCTCCAGCTCTGTCCAGGAACCTCCGTTGTGATCCTGGTCAGAGCAGTCAGTGATGGTAGGTGGGCACCATCTAGTTGTACTGGACTCAGTCTGGTGGATGCCGTGGTAGTTGTGTTCCATTAGGCCTTTGGACTAATATTTCCCTTGTATCTTTTTTTCTTCATTCTCCCTTGCTGCCGAAGGGGTGAGACAAGTGGAGTATCTTAGATGGCTGCTCACAGGCTTTTAAGACCCCATGCTACTCACTAACGTAGAATGTAGAACCTTTTCTTTATAAAGTGTGTCATGCCAATTGAGCTTGATATTTCCTGAGACCATGGTCGCCACAGCCCTCTGCCCAGCAATTCAGTCCCTCAGGGAGTTTGGATGTGTCTATGGAGCTTCCATAACCTTTCCTTGTACAAGTTGTGCTGGCTTCCCCAGTATTGTGTACTGTCCTACCCTTCACCAAAGTTACCATTTATCTATTGTCTATTTAGTATTCCCACCCCCACAACTGTCCCATTCCTTGTAACCAAAAAAAGATTGTTTCTCTGTGTGTAAACTTTTTCATGGGTTCTTACCATAGAGGTCTCATACAATATTTGTCCTTTTGTGATTGACTTATTTCACTTAGCATAATGTCCTCCAGTTTCATCCATGTTATGAGATGCTTTGAAGATTCATCATTGTTCTTTATTGCTGTATAGTGTTCCATTGTGTGTACGTACCATGGCTTGTTTATCCATTCATCTGTTGATGGGCATCTGGGTTGTTTCCATCTTATTGCCATTGTGAACAATGCTGCAATGAACATGGGTGTGCATATGTCTATTCGTGTGACGGCTCTTATTTCTCTAGGATGTATTCTTGGGAGCTGGATTGCTGGATCGTATGGTATTTCTGTTTCTAGCTTTGTAAGGAAGCGCAATATCATTGTCCAAAATGGTTGTATCATTGCATTCCCGCCAGCAGTGCAGAAGAGTTCTGATCTCTCCGCAGCCTCTCCAACATTTGTTATTTCCAGTGTTTTTGATTCTTGCCAGTAATGCTGAGGTGAGATGGTATCTCATTGTGGTTTTGATTTGCATTTCTCTAATGGCTAGTGATCGTGAGCATTTCCTCATGTGTCTGTTGGCCACTTGAATGTCTTCTTTGGTGAAGTGTCTGTTCATTTCCTTTGCCCATTTTTTAATAGGATTATTTGTCTTTTTGTTGTAGAGGTGTTGGATTTTCTTGTAGATTATGGAGGTTAGATCTTTGTCTGACTTGTAATGTCCAACAATTTTTTCCCAGTCTGTAGGTTCTCTTTTTACTCTTTTGGGGAAGTCTTTTGATGAGCATAGGTGTTTAATTTTTAGAAGATCCCAGTTATCAAGCTTATCTTCTGGAGTTTGTATGTTGTTGGTTATGTTTTGTATCCTGTTAATGCTGTGTATTAGGGCCTGTGGCGTTGATCCTATTTTTTCTTCTATGAACTTTGTAGTTTTTGGCTTTATATTCAGGTCTTTGATCCATTTTGAATTAGTTTTTGTATATGGTGTGAGGTATGGGTGCTGTTTCATTTTTTTGCAGATGGACATTCAGTTTTGCCAGCACCGTTTGTTAAAGAGACTGTCTGTTCCTCATTTGATGGATTTGGGCCCTTGTCAAAGATCAGGTGACCATAGGTGGATGGATTTACATCTGGGTTCTCAGTTCTGTTCCATTGGTCAATGTATCTGTATACAAGTACCAGGCTGTTTTGACTACCGTAGCTGTATAGTAGGTTCTGAGGTCAGGTAGTGCGAGTCCTCCTACTTTACTCTTCTTCATCAGTAGTGCTTTACTTACCCAGGGCTTCTTCCCTTTTCGTATAAAGTTAGTGATTACTTTTTCCATCTCTTTAAAGAATGTTATTGGTATTTGAATTGGGATTGCATTGTATTTGTAAATTGCTTTGGGAAGAACTGTCATTTTCACAGTGTTGAATCTACCTATCCATGAGCATGGTGTGTTTTCCCATTTATGTAGATCCCTGTGGGTTTCTTGCAGTAGCGTTTTGTAGTTTTCTTTGTATAGGTCTTTTACACCCTTAGTTAGATTTATTCAGAAGTATTTTATTTTTGGGGGGGCAGTTGCAAATGATATTGTTTTCCTGATTTCCTTTTCATCATTCTGTTTATTGGTGTATAGAAAACCAACTGATTTTTGTATGTTTATCTTGTATCCTACTACTGTGCTGAATTGTTCTATTAGTTCCAGTAATTTTCTCATGGAGTCTTTAGGGTTTTCTATATATAGTATCATAACATCTGCAAACAGGGACAGTTTAACTTCTTCATTACCAGTTTGGATGCCCTTTATTTCTTTTTCTTGCCTTATTGCTCTAGCTAGAACTTCCAGCACAATGTTAAATAGGAGTGGAGATAAAGGGCATCCATGTCTTGTTCCTGTTCTCAAGGGGAATGTTTTCAGCCTCTCTCCATTAAGAATGATGTTGTCCATTGGTTTTGCATAGATGCCCTTTATTATGTGGAGAAATTTCCATTCTGTACCTATTTTATTGATAGTTTTTATCAGGAATGGGTGTTGGACTTTGTCGAATGCCTTTTCTGCGTCAATTGAAATGATCATGTGATTCTTTTCTTTCCTTTTATTTATATCGTGGATTATGTTGATTGATTTTCTAATGTCGACTCATCCTTGCATATCTGGTATGAATCTACTTGGTCGTAGTGTATTATTTTTTTGATATGATGCTGAATTCTATTGGCTAGAATTTTGTTGAGAATTTTTGCATCTATATTCATGAGAGATATTGGTCTGTAATTTTCTGTTTTTGTGGCATCTTTGCCTGGTTTTTGGTATCAGGGTTATGCTGGCTTCATGGAATGAATTTGGAAGTGTTGCTTCCTTTTCTATGTTCTGAAATAGTTTGAGTAGTACTAGTGTAAGGCCTTCTCTGAATGTTTGGTAGAATTCTCCAGTGAAGCCGTCTGGGCCAGGGCTTTTTTTGTTTGGAGTTTATTTTATCACATCTTCAATCTCTTCTCTTGTTATGGATCAGTTCAGATTTTCAAGATCACTTTGTAGTAGTTTGGGTAGTGTCATGGATTGAATTATGTCCCCCCAAAAATGTATGTGTCACTTTGGCTGGTCCATGATTCCTGGTACTGTGTGGTTTTCCTATATGTTGTAAATCCTGCCTCTATGATGTTAATGAGGGAGGATGTGTGGCAGTTGTGTTAGTGAGGCAGGACTCAATTTACAAGACTGGACTGTGTCCTGAGGCAATGTCTTGAGATATAAAAGACAGAAGTGAGCAGCGAGATGGGGGACCTCATACCATCAAGAAAGCAGTGCCGGGAGCAGAGCATGTCCTTTGGATCTGGTGTCCCTGCGCGGAGAAGCTTCTAGTCTGGGGAATCATTGATGATAAGGCTGACAGAGAGAGAAACGCTTCCCCTGGAGCTGACACCCTGAATTTGGACTTTTAGCCTACCTTACTGTGAAGAAATAAATTTCTTTTTTAAAGCCATCCACTTGTGGTATTTCTGTTGTAGCAACACTAGATGACTAAGACAGGTAGGTAGTGTGTTTTTTGAAATTTATCCATTTCCTCTATGTTTTCAAATTTGTTGTAGTATAGTTTTTCATAATACTCTGTTATGTTCCTATTTATTTCAGTTGGGTCTGTTGTAATGTTCCCCATTTAATTTCTTATTTGGGTTATTTTCATCCTCTCCTGTTTTTCTTTTGTCATTATGGCCAGTGGTTTGTCGATTTTGTTGATTATTTCAAAGAACCGACTTTTGGTTTTGTTGATTCTTTCTATTGTTTTTCTCTAATCTATTTCATTTATTTCTGCTCTGATCTTCACTATTTCCTTTCTTCTAGTGACTGTGGGCTTTTTTTTTTTTTTTGCTGTTCTCTTTCTATTCGTTTGAGTTCTCTGGTTAATGTTTTGATTTTGTTGCTTTCTTCTTTTTGATGTGTGGGACTATTGCTATAAATTGTCCTCTGAGGACTGCCTTTGCTGTGTCCCAAAGGTTTTGGTATGATGAATTTTCATTCTCGTTTGAATCTAGAAATTTTTTGATTCCATCTCTGATTTCTTCTATTACTTAGTGATGTTTAAGCAGGGTGTTATTCATTTTCCATTTAACTGATTTTTTTCCTTGCTATTCCTGTTGTTAATTTCTACCTTGATGGTGTTGTGGTCAGAGAAGATGGTTTGAATTATCTCAACATTTTGGATCTTGTTGAGGATTGCTCTGTGGCCTAAGATGTGGTCTATTCTGGAGAATGTTCCATGTGCATTGGAAAAGAATGTGTACTTTGCAGCTGTTAGATGGAGTGTTCTATATATGTCTATGCGGCCAAGTTGGCTGATTGTGCCCTTAGGTCTTCTGTTTCTTTGCTGAGTTTCTTTTTAGATGTTCTGTTCTTTATTGAGAGTGGTGTGTTGAAGTCTCCTACTATTATTGTGGAACTGTCAATTTCTCTTTTCAGTGCTGTTTGAGATTTTTTTATGTATTTTGGAGCCCTGTCATTGGGTGCATAGATGTTTATTATGGTTATGTCTTCATGATGGATTGTCCCCTTAATCATTATATAGTGTCCTACTTTGTCTTTTATGGTGGATTTTGTTTTAAAGTCTATTTTATCTGAGATTAGTATTGCCACTCCTGCTCTTTTTTTTGTAGTTGTTAGCTTGATACATTTTTTTCCAACCTTTGACTTTTAATAAATTCACATCTATGTTGCTAAGGTGTGTCTCTTGTAGACAGCATATTGATGGATCCTGTTTTCTTATCCATTCTGTCACTCTCCGTCTCTTTATGGGTGCATTGAGTCCATTTACATTCAGTGTAATTACTGATAAATGAGAGTTTCTTGCCGTCATTTTGTAGTGCTTTTTTTTTTGTGTTGCTGACGTTTTCTTTGTTCTTCTTACTCTCCTGTGCTGAATTTCTTTCATTTGTGGATTTTTTTCATTTCTTTTGTTTTTGTAGGTTTTCTTTTTACTGAGACTGTATGTTTTTCCTCTTTATTTTTGAGTATGTTTGTTATCTTTCTTTGTGTTTACCATGAAATTTACCCTTATCTTCCACAGTTTGAAGCACTCTATTATTACTTAGTTTTGCCTTGCCTTCCTGTCCATTAGAAGGTTCTATACCTACACCATTTATTCCCTATTTTATTATTCTTATGTTGTTGTCATTTACTGATTAACTACTCTGATTCCCTGTTGTATTTCTTTTGGTTTAGGTAGTCCTTGAGAGTTCATTTCCTAGACTGGTATCTGGCTGGTACAATCCTGCATCCTAGATTCAGCCTGTGAGCTGAAGTTGTTTGTTCTCAGATCGAAGAACTCCCTTTAATAATTCTTGTAAGTTTGGTTTGGTTTTTACATATTCCCTTAATTTCTGTTTATCTGGAAATGACCTAATTTCACTATCATATCTGAACAAGAGTTTTGCAGGATATATTATTCTGCTGGCAATTTTTTTCTTTCAAGGTTTTATATATGTCATTCCATTGCCTTGTTGCCTGCATGGTTTCTGCCAAATAATCCGAGCTTAGTCTTATTGTTTCTTCTCTGTATGTGACTTTTTGTTTTTTCTGAGCTGCTCTTAGGATTCTTTGTTTGTCTTTGGTTTTAGCGAGTGTGATTATGATATGCCTTGGTGATTTTCTTTCGGGGCCTATCCTATATGGTGTTCATTGAACTTCTTGGGTGGTCACCTTTTCATCTTTCCTGATACTGGGGAAGTTTTCTGTCAGCAATTCTTCAGAGATCTTCTTTGTGTTTTCTGTTTTCTTCCCCTGTGCTGGAACTCTGATCACTTGCGGATTTTTGCTTTTGATTGTATCCCCCAAATTTTCAGGGTTTCTTCATTTTCCTTTGTTTTTTTCTTCTGAGTTTTCCTCAAACAGAGTATTATCTAAGTGTTTGTCTTCTGTTTCGCTGATCCTGTCTTCCTTTGTTTCAAACCTGCTCCTCAGTCCTTCTATGACACTGTCTATTTCTGAAATCTTGTTTAACTTTTGGATTTATAATTGTTGTTTTTGTATGATTTCTAGTTATGAATTTATTTTTGCATTTCGTGTCTGTATTGTTTTCTTGAATTCTTCCATTTTTTTGTCTGTATTTTCCATGAATTTTTCTGCCTTTTTCATGAATTTGTCTATTTTTCCCTCATTTTTGTCTGTTTTTTGCTTCAACTCATGGATAATTCTGAGTATTAGAGATTTGAATTCCCTTTCAGGTAGTTCTAGTGCCTTTTCTTCTACGGGAAAGTCATCTTGTGTTTTATTTTGGATGCCTACTGGAGCCATCCTGTCTTGTTTTTGTACATGTTTTGATATTGTCTGCTGTCTTTGGGGCATTCAGTAGTTATTTTCCTCATTTATTTATCGTAGATTTGTTTGTTTCATCCTGCTTTTTTATTTTATTTGGTTATGTCTGAGCAGGTGGAATGCGCATTCTTTGTTGCTTGCTCGTCTGTAGGCACAATAATTTTCACCTCCTTCTCCAATGGGCAGGGTCAGTCACTCATGCATGCTACAGAAGGGCAGGTCTAGCTGAAAGGGAGTTGCTGGTATGGGTTGTTTGTGGCACATACTAGGGCCGACAAGGCAGGCCATGAATCAGTGCAGGGCAGGTTTGAGTAGGCCAGTCCTTTGCTGCTGGGAGTTGTGATGTTCAGCACACAGTGCAGGTAGGCAGGAAGGAGGGGGAGATTGTGATGTGTGAAGCTATGATGGGTATGGGAAAGAGGAGAGAGAGGATAGAGGAACAGGAAACAGAAACATACACACAAACAAAGCAAAAAATAGTGCTAAAGGAGCTTGCTGTTGGAGTGGAGAGATGATAGACTGAGAAATGGAGAAAAACAAAAAGGAAAAAGAAAAAAAAAGAAAAAGGGGTAAAGTAAAAAGAATATGTAAAGAAAAATTAGAAAGGAAGAAAAGCCCCCAGGTATCCCACCAGTGTGGCTGCGAGTACTGGAGAAGTTGCTCCCAGGCCATGAAGTATAGCCTGGCTAGAAGTGGTAGAGGTGTCACACAGTGCCAGGTATTCAGGAGTCAGGAAGAGATGGGAAGTATAGAGAGATAAGAAACTGAGAAATGAAGAAAGACAAAAAGGGAAAAAGAGAGAGAAGAAATCAAAACAAAGAAACAAAAAACCCAAAAAACCAAAAACCAAAAAAAAAAAAAAAAAAAGAACCCCCCCCAAGAAAAAAAAAAAGAAAAAAGAAGTGCCCTCAGGGATTCCACTGTGCTTCTGTGCAGAGTGAGGGAGTAGCTCCCAATTTGCAGATTCCTTCCTTGCTAGAAGGGGATCCCAAGTTGAGAAAAGAAAAAGAGAAGTAATAAACAGATCAAAACAGAACAAGTCAGAACAAACAAATGAACGAAAAGCTCCAAGGATCCCACCAGTGTGGTGTCATGGGCCGGGAGGCAGTTTCACAGTTGAGTGGTGTTTCATAGCCTTTCAGCAAGAAGCAAAGATGGCACACGGAGCCAGGTATTTGAGAGAAAGGAGGAAGAGGTGGTGAGAGGTAAGGAAGAAATCAAAAGAAGTGGAAAAAAAGCAACACCAGCAGCCAACAAATGACACTCAAGGCGGTGGCCAGTAATGGCGGGTGGAATCCAAGCAGCACTGGGGTGAAGCTAATGTTTCCTGGCCAAGAGACTGTGGCCACAGGAAGCAGAGGAGGCCAAGTGTGGGTGAAAATGGGTGGGGGATGGGAAAGCGTATAGCGCTAGTTACCGGTTGTTCTGTGTCCTGCTGGAAGCTCTCTGAAGCTGCTTTCTTGTACCCCCTGTTCAGGGATCTCTGATAGGCATCCAAGATAGTGGATCCATGCTGTGTTAGCTGATAGGGGGCCTCTGCATGTGTCTCTCCTCGCTTTCTGTTCTCTGTCAGTTTCTTATTTCATTCGTTTTTTGGCTGAGTTCTTTATCTCTTTGTTTGATGCTTAGGGTTTCAGGATTGATGTTTGTCTCTGTTTGACTTAGTTTTTCTGATCTTTGCTGTGGAGGAACTGCGTGGTGCTTCTGTGTATAGCGCCATGTTGTCTCTGAGTCCCCAAAGATTCTTTCTTTTTGTATGTAAACCTTTTCATGATTTTTTATAGTAGTGGTTTCATACAATATTTGTCCTTTTGTGATTGACTTATTTAACTCAGCATAATGCCCTTCAGATTCATCCATGTTGTGAGATGCTTCGAAGATTATCATTGTTCTTTATTGTTGTATAGTGTTCCATTGTGTGTATGTACCATGGCTTGTTTATCCATTCATCTGTTGATGGGCATCTAGGTTGTTTCCATCTGTTTGCTATGGTGAACAATGCTGTAATGACCATGGGTGTACATACGTCTATATGTGTGATGGCTCTTATTTCTCTAGGATTTGTTCCTAGGAATGGTATTGCTGGATCATATGTTATTTCTATTTCTAGCTTTTTAAGGAAACACCATATCATTTTCCAAATTGGTTGTACCATTTTGCATTCCCACCAGTAGTGCATAAGTATTCCAGTTTCTCTGCAGGTTCTCCAAACATTTGTTATTTTCTGTTTTTTTGATTGGTGTCAGTAATGTCAGGGGGAGATGCTATCCCATTGTGCTTTTGATTTGCATTTCTGTAATGGCTAGTGATCGCGAGCATTTCCTCACGTGTCTGTTAGCTGCTTGAATGTCTTCTTTGGTGAAGTGTCTGTTCATTTCCTTTGCCCATTTTTCAATTGGATTATTTGTCTTTTTGTTGTAGAGGTGTTGTATTTTCCTGTAGATTTTAGAAATTAGAACTTTCTCAGATTTTTCATAGCCAAAATTTTTTTCCTAGTCTGTAGATTCTCTTTTTACTTTTTTGGTGAAGTCTTTTGATGAGCATAAGTGTTTAATTTTTGGAAGATCCCAGTTATCTAGCTTATCTTCTGGTATTTGTGTACTATTAGTTATGACTTTTATCCATTAATGCCGTGTATTAGGGCCACTAGCATTGACCCTATTTTTTCTTCTAGGATCTTTATAGGTTTTGGTTTTATATTTAGGTCTTTGATCCATTTTGAATTAGTGTTTGTGTATGGTGTAAGGTATTGGTCCTGTTTCATTTTTTTGCAGATGGACATCCAGTTTTGCCAACACCATTTGTTAAAAAGACTATCTTTTCCCCATTAATAGACTTTGGGCTTTTGTCAAAAATCAGGTGACCGTAGGTGGATGGATTTATATCTGGGTTCTCAATTCTGTTCCGTTGGTCAATGTGTCTGTCCTTGTACCAGTACCAGGCTGTTTTGACTACTATAGCTGTATAGTAGGTTCTGAGGTCAGGTTGTGTAAGTCTTCCTACTTTATTCTTCTTCAGTAGTGCTTTACTTATCCAGGGGCTCTTCCCTTTCCATATAAAGTTAATGATTATTTTTTCCACCTCTTTAAAGAATGCTGTTGGTATTTGGATCAGGATTACATTGTATTTGTAGATTGCTTTGGGTAGAATTGACATTTTCACAATGTTGTGTCTACCTATCCATGAGCATGGTATGTTTTTCCATTTATGTAAGTCTCTTTTGGTTTCTTGCAGTAGTGTTTTGTAGTCTTCTTTGTATAGGTCTTTTACATCTCTCGAACCATCAGCCTTTTTGTTAGTAGTCATGTGCCACTCAGGAACACATATATATGCTTTATATATATATATGTTGTGTGTACATATGTATATATATATATATATATATATATATATATATATATATATATACACATATATATATATGTATATATATATATATATGTATGTTGTGTATATATATATATATGTGTTGGAGATATGTATATGTTGGAGCTATTTATATATATGTATGTTGGAGATATATATATATATATCCAACTCTCACACAAATACAGGTACCTTAAACTATCTCTAAATACCTCTAGAAGAACAAGTCACATGCCCTAAACACCACGTGCATAACACATTGTAAGTTATACCAGACCCACTTTTCACAAACCACAGTAAAACACAGATTCACCACAATCCCCTTATTATCGTTGCCGGATAAAATACAGGATGCCCAGTGACATTTGAATTTCAGAACAACAACAAATAAATTTTTAGTATAATTATGCCCCAAATTTTGCATGGGACATACTTATACCAAAAAATTTTCATTGTTTATTTAAAATTTAAATTTAACTGGGCAACCTGTATTTTTATTTATTAAATCTGTAAACCCTACCCCTTATATACTTACTATCAGCTGTCATATCATATATTTACTGTATTTTCGTTTACTGTCTATCCTTCCCTATTAGAATGGAAGCTCCATGAGAATAGATTTTGTTTTGTTCAGTATTATCAAAGCCTAGAATGGTGGAATAATGTCTGGTACATTATAGTTGCTCAGTAAATATTGGTTGAATGAATGAATGAATGAATGAATTGAACCGCAACATATAATCAGGAAAAGTTGCATAATTCCTGAATTGTGAACTCAAACTCTCTCCATAGGCAGATATACACCCTCATGCCATACATACCACATGAACACCATGCTTATCGAAGACAGCTGACACACATCACTCCCATACTTCAGAGATGATCGCACTCACTACGCAGGCTTGCGTTCCTAACAAAATGCTAACAAATTGTGTTTAAATATTGGAGTATCCACCAGGAGCCAGACTCTAAGCCCCAGGTTGGCGTGTGGATTCCCTGCACCTGTCATATGTCACTCAGTGAATATTTCTTGGATGGATGAATGATACATAAACATGCCCAATCTACTGTATCTCTGTGGCTTTCATACTTTTCTCAGGAATCTCGAAGTCCCAAGAGGATGCCCCTAAGCCTGGATCCACTGGGGTAGCCATAGACTGGAGCCTGGGGGTAGGAGAGGTCTCCTCTCTTTCCGAATACTTCTCCTGTGTTTCTTCTCCACACAAGCTCATCCATGGTGGTAAGGGTGTGAGGCTCCTTGGGTTCTGGGTTCTTGGGTGTGGGGCTGGAGGTACATAGATCCAAGGGAAACCCAGCATAAAACTTTAGAGGAGTCTTAGGGCAATTGGAGGGAATCAGGGTTCTGCCAAGGATACGTTAGGGGAGCACACAAAACCTGGTGTGAGCACGGTGGGGAGTCAGGGCAGTGATACCAGAAAGGCCTAGGTGCATGGTGTAGGGCAGAGGGACCAGATTAAGCACCTTTGGTGGAACTGTATGGGCTTTGGCTTTGCTTTCTAGAGAAGGACAGAATTCCTCAGCACATGCCTCCAGCACTGCAGCGGGACAACCCAGCTCAGGCCCACACCTCACACATCCACCCCCACTCCGCACACATCCATTCACAGCACACTCACAAAACCCAAACAAGTAATCCACAATGTCACATTCTCCTACACTACAGCCTGTGTTCCACAAGTCATACATCAATGATATCATAAACCCATAACCTTCTCATAGCACATACACCCCACAAACATTCCATAGGCACTACACCCCTCCACGCCATACTCCACACACCTATTCACAGACACACCTCCAATATCCCTACACACAAATGAAAAGTCTACAGTGACACCAGATACACCACCCCATAATATGAATAACAAATACTAAACTCAGTATTCAACTGTATTACACCACATTCCCTCTTTCCTATACCACACATATTCACTTACATTACCTCAGCTTTTGGTATACTCCACACATGTCCTTCTTATGTTTCCAATTTTTTTTCACCAGGAGTCCGAAGACTACATCGAGATAGCCCCCGGCCTAAATCACCACCAGCCCAGATTCAGGAACGAGGGGAGACTCCTTCTCCTTCACAACATGTCTCCGTGTCCTCCCCTTCATCCTATAGGACCTGTGTGTCCTCTCTGTGTGTAAACAAAGAGGAAAGGGGCATGAAAATATACTACATGCAGGTACAAATGAAAAAAGGTGTGGCTGTCTCCTGGGAGACAGAGGAAACCTCAGAGTTAGTAGAAAAGCAGCTGAAGATGGAAGAAGTGACCCTTAATGAGGATGTGCGTGTAGGTACTCCCCCCTCTGATGTGTCCACCAGAAACCTCCTGTCTGATGGCGAGCCCAGCAGTGAGGAGAAAGAACATGAGGAAAGGGCAGAATCAGACAGCCCACCAGGGTCACCTGCAGTCGAGGAGAGACCCAGGGTCAGGACGCCCGACTGGCTGGTGACCATTGAGAATGGCTTCAGGTGCATGGCCTGCTGCCGAGTCTTTCTCACCTTGGAGAACCTCCAGGAGCATGTGCAGTACGGGATCAGGGAGGGATTCAGCTGCCACGTCTTTCATTTTACCATGGCTCAGCTGACAGGCAATGTGGAATCTGAGAGTACCCAGGAGGAGGAGGAGGAGCAAGAAGAAGAAGAGCAAGAAGAAAATGAGGATGAAGACCAGCAACCCACAAGAGAAGACCTTGGCATGAAGAGACCCTGGAGCCAATGTCCAGGCTGTGTGTTTCATTCTCCAAAGGACAGAAAGTGAGCAGGGGCTGGGTCTGCGGAGGGAGCTGTGCCTTCTCCAAGCCAGTACTGGCTGTCTCATCCTGGCTCATGCCTCCATAAGGGAGAATTGGGGTTTTATCCACTCAGGGAACAACTAATGGTGGGGGTGGGGGGGTGGGGAGTGTAACTTGGGGCCCTTGCCTCTTGCCCAGGAATCTAATAAAGTCATTCATGTCTCAAAGTCAGAATTTGTTCTGAGCTTTCCAGATTCCACAGGAAGTCTTGAGAATTTGCAAGGACTGACAGAGCTGCTTTCCTCATTAATAAGAAGCGTTTTCTCTGTTTTGGTCTCTGCACAGCAACTGAGATTCATAGGCCAGAAGATCTCACAAGATGTTATGGCCTCCTCTTAGGAGAGGTAAGATCTGGGGCCCACAGTCTTCTGAGCCTACCCAAGAGAGCTCAGAGGGATCTCAGGGAAGAGGCTGCAGAGGGATGCCACTGGGTTACTCTGCAGCTGCATCCAATTGTGGATACTTAGTGCTTCTGAGGATTCACCTCAATTTACTTAAATGAGAAGGTGGAGTTTTGATTGGGGATTCTCTCCGTGCCTCCATGATTGATCTAAACTCTAATTGATCTAAGAGTAAATACTGCCAGCAGCCCTTCTGGGCAGAGAGAGCTCAGCACAACTTCAAGGGCCAGGACTGGCCTGAAGAGAGGCCAGCAGGCCTAGTAGGATTAGAGGTTTGGGGTCTGACAGCCTTTGGCCTGAGCTGAGCTCTCACTTTAGACCTTGGATATAGCCCTCTGGAAGAAAGGGAAATAGGAGGAAGGAATAATATGGAGGTGAGGCCCCCCCAGATTTGGAAATGTTTCAGAGCCTTCCTTTGGCTGTAGTTGATCTGAGAACAAATGCCATGGAGTGTGTCGCTCTGAGATATAAGACAAAGGAGAAAGGTAACTCTGACTAGAAGAGCTCAGATTGCTTTTTGCCTCTTCCTGTTCTGCCTCATTTGTTTTCTCATTACCAGGGAGAAGAAAGGACCATGGAGACAGTGGTAGACATAATTCCAATGGAATGAAGGAGGATGAAGGGGCTAGCTAGCACCCAAGCAATAAAGATTGTTTTCCAGACCTTACCTGGACATGTTAATCCATCCATCCACCCATCCACCCATCCCACCAGCCCCCCACCCTCCCACCCACTCACCCACCCACCCATCCACCTATCCATCTGTCCATCCATCCATCCGTCCATCCATCTGTCCATCCATCCATCATCTATCTGTCTATCTAGTAGTTGCAAACAAAGTTTCACATCAGCACAAAAGACCTCTGCCAGCCTTTTCCAGAGGCAGCACTACCCAGGCTCTTGGGGATTGGTTAGGTTTCTCTGTGAGTATTTTGTTGGCTGGATACCATATTTTACACGAGACCATGACAGACTACACAGAGTTCAGATAAGCACTTGGGAAGAAGCAGGGAAATAGCTATGGAAGCCATGTCCAATGCATCATAGTTGACAGCAATGAGAAGGATTAGGCTGAAGTAAGGTAGCTTGAGGGGTGGTCTGTATATCCCCCTGAGGTCCGTCGTGGAAGAGGGACTGTCCGTCGCGGAAGAGGGACTGTTAGTTGTGGCTACACAAAGAAATAACAGGAAAGACTGGTTCCATACCAGTCATGGAACAGGTTCCTCTTGGGATGGTGAGGCCCTGTTACAGTTTGTAAACAGATCACCACAGTCAGGAAGTTGAAGAAATTGCTGTATTAAGAGTTTGAGCCAATGAGCTCTGAAATTTCCAGTTCTGATGTTACTATTTCACTTTCTAAATAAACTCTCAATTTGGCCTCTCAGTTGTTTGGCCCCATCATCTCTAATGGTCTTCATCCTCACTCTGCTGCTTCCATCCAGTGGAACAAAGGGTGTCTGGGAGGCACGGAGGACTAATTTTTTAAAAAACTATTTTCTTTTTGTTTTTGAAAATATATACACCAGAACATATGCTAATTCACCAATTTCTACATGTATAGTTCTGTGACGTTAATTACATTATCCAAGTTGTGCAACCATTCTCACCCTCCTTTTATGAACTGTTCCTCCCTCATTAACATAAACTCACTGCTCCCATAAGCTTCATATCTAACCTTTTGAGGTGCTGTTGTCAGTTTGATATTATATAGATAGTGCTTTAAAAGAACACAATGCTCAAGGCAGACATTCTTTACTAATTAAGCTAAACTATTGTTTGAAGACCACTTTGAAGCCTGCAGTTGTTTCTGGTTTGAAGGTGAGGGGGAAGTAATCTGTCTTCCTACTCTGAATGGGAGGCCAAAGCCAGGCCCAAAAATAACTCACAAAATCAGAAGAAAATAATTTGAAGTTCAAAGATTTTGCCCATTTTAACAAAATAATACCTAGCTTGAAAGACCCGTGAATTATTTGAGGACCTGTAAGGGGTCTTCCATGGGTTTTACTGAATCAGTCATGGCCCCAGTGATTTGGCATTGTCATTATTATTTCAACAGTAATAAACCAGCTTCCTAACTAGTTTCATGTTTCCTAGTCTCTTCTTCTGGGATATAATCTGCATATCCACATTCAATGCTTCAAGATCCCCCTAGTGTCTCCTTTAACTGTCATTCCAAAGAGTTCAAAATTTAAGGTTTGTCCTACCCTTCCATACTCATACCACCATCTGGTGGATTCCACTCACTTACTGATAACCACTTTGCACACCATAATCTTAACCTCTGTTCCTTTTCACCTGCAGTTGAGCCCGTCGGGAATTCTCTCTTTCTCTCTCTTTTCCTAGATCTTTATAGGGTCACTATGAGTCAGAATTAACTCTACAGCAATGGTTTTTTTTTTTGGAAGTACATTGTTTCTCCTCCTTTCTTTGGAATGTTTTTGACCTCTCTCTTCCACTGACTGTTTCAAAGACCTATGGTTAATTCCACATAAATGAGTAGGATGTTGGTTATAGAAATGAGAGTTCTCATTGCTGGTCCTGTGGGATGGAGACTTCCCTGTAACGCATGGACATGGTCAAATGAGGGCCTGTAGGTCAGATTAAAGTGTTGCAGGAAGCAGTTCTTGGTGTGCTGGAATATGCTCACAAGAACTACATCGACATGCCCCTCTTTCTACCATAGATTAGGGAATCGAGGCCTGTGACTTGAATACTTTTCTGACTAAGACAAGTGCACACATTGATCAAACTAGATCCTCTCTGACAAAACAAATTTTGAAGACTGTGAATCCCTGCTCAGAGCAAGGTAACCTCAAAGCAGTTTGAAGCCATAGTTGAGCTCATCTTTGAATTTAAACTGTTGGTAGGATTCTAGCAAAGTTGATGTAGCTAAACTCCCCTCCATGAAATCCACTTACATGAACTAGAATAGTAAATGAAAATATATGGGGATTTGTCACAAATCGAGAATGCCACAACCCATGCCACACAAACTAGCTGGGAGGTACAATAGAGAGAGTAAGGGGTATTTTGCTGGATAGCTTCTGGCAAAGATTTCCTTATTTGATAAAACGGGAGAGGCTGATGGCAAAAATCCTCACCCTTTTCTACTTGTCTTTGAATGTAGATGTTTGAAGATGCAATGCTTAGAACTATGACAACTATCTTTCAAACGTGAGGGGACAGGCAATAAAATTACAGAAAAGCCCACAGAGACCTATTATCACTGAGCCTCTTAAATCTGAGCTTTATGAAACAGTAAGTGCCATTATTGTGCAAGTCACTTTTACTTGGATAAAGCATACTGATATACAATCTGTGGCAGGCACACTGCTATATGCACATGAAATCATCTGCCTTTCATCCTGGGCATTAGCTAAATTATATTCCCCATCTTCTTTTACATTTAAATCTCTGGGTGGAGCAATTGGATAAGTGCTCCATTGCTAACCAAAAGGTTGGTGGTTTGAATCCCCCCAGAGGTACTTTGGAAGAAAGCCCTGGAGATCTTTTTCTGAAAAGTCACAGCCTTGAAAACACCATGGAGAGTACTGTTCTGCACACATGTGGAGTCGCCATGAGTCGGAGTCGACTAGATAGCAACTTTTTTTTGTTTTTACAGTTAGGTGGACTGTGTGATGGTGTTCTCTGATAGAATGTGGTAGAAGTGATATATGCTACACTTGTAGGCTTGCCCCTAAAATTTTCCATATGATTCTCCAAGTCTCTCTCTCCTTCCTTTTTGCTGGATGGATACAAAGCATCCATGGGGACTTCAGGTTCCTGAGAGATGGAGTGTCCAAAAGTAAGGCACCTAAGGTAGTTTCTGCATGTACAGGTATAAAACGCTTAGTGGAATAGACACAGAATGAGCTGCAGGCAAGCATTCTCTTAGCCTCTCTGAGTTTCCCCAAGTGTCTGAGATTGGGACAGTGGTGGAGTAGATGGTCAAGTGCAGACTGAGTAGTCTTTTGTTACTGATTCTGTTCTTGGACATACAGTTCTCTAAGGACAGTTTTCCTTGTCCTTGGCCACACTGATTTCTCTTCCACAACACATCCCTCCCTCTCTCACCTTCCCCCCAGTACAGGAAATTCTTTACAGAACTGAGGTGGAATCTATTGTTTGTTCACAGAAGTCTTTCCTGTTCTACTGTGGGTTCATTTCAGAATGACTGTTGCTGTCATTTTGAAATGCAGTGGACTCAGTGGCTAGCTGACTGGATGGTCTTAGGAAAGACAGACCCTGGCTTGTCTCTTTCTTGAATGAGTTCACTGGATTCTCCTTTGTCATATTCTTTCCTCAAAATATTGTCATGTGAGATGTTCCCACTCCCCAGACTCCTATTTTCTCACTTCATTTCTGTTCTATCTTCTCTTCCTTGCAGAATGGGCTGCTGACTCATAGGGGTAGATCCAAAGATAGAAAGAAATACCAGCAATTAACAAACAACAGCAGACACGTATCAGGAAACTGTCAAAACAGTTATCCTGCCACATTTAAAAAAATTAGGTAAGCAACATATTGCCAGTTTCAGTGTAAAAACTGAAATAATATAGAAATTGAGTAAAAATTAATTTCTCTCTACTCCTCTCCCAATTTATTCCCATCCTCAAAATGAACACGATTAACCATTTGCTATACAAACCTTCAAACATTTTTTATGCATACATATGCACACACAATTTTCTTTTTCTTTTTTTAACTTAGAGTGTGAACTAGGTCACCTCCAAACTTCTGTGACTCTGTCATTCGCTCTCTCTCTTTTGAATTACCCGCTGATAAAATAGTCCTTTTCATGTACAAATGTCTTCAATAGCTAATATTTAGTATCTGCTCAGTGCTTAGTGTGTGTCAGACACTCTACTAACTGCTTTTATGTATAATTATTATGCAACTTTTCAATACATCCCCATGAAACAGGTACAATTATTAACCCGCGTGATAGATAAGTGCAGAGAAGTGCACATAAATGCACAAAGGCTAAGTGACTTGCCTTTGACAATGCAGCAAGTCGAAATCTATGCCTTTAGCCATTTTGCTCTATTGCTTTCACCTGGGAGACTTGCCGATTATACTTCTGGTTGCGTGACCAGGCTCTTGTGGTTCAGAGAGAGTGGGTCTGACCTTAGAAAAGACAGAACCAGGCTTGAATGTTTCTGGGACCAGGGAAAAGCCCAAGTTTCAAGTTCACCTTTTATGGCTTGTGGAAACAACAATGAAATCATGGAGGAAATCTTGACTTTCCCAACGGCACAGGCTCTTACATTTGGGTTTATGATTGTGTTTCAAAGATGGAACTTGTTTGCAACTATGGAGTTCCAGAAAATTCTCTCATGTGCTTTTTGGACCCTCATTCCCAGAAGGCAAGGAGAACTGAAGCCACAGAAATAACATGAATTTTCCTGCTGACAATAGCATTGCCAGGCCCCCAAAACTTGGTGCTAGTTTCTGACGTGTGCAAAGGGATTTCCATCTGCTCGTGTGTCCTGCAGTGGCATTGTGAAAGCCTGGAGGACTGGAGATGTAGTGGGAGAAGACTGATCAAATTTAAGGGAAACTGCTATTACTAGCGCCAAGGAGCACAAATTATCAGGAGTGGAGGGTCTCTGGGATAGGAAGAAGTGTGTTGCTGGAATTTCACAAATACTATAGGGCTAAGAAGGATAACCAGAGGACTGGGCTGTGATTTAGGTTTCAAGTAAGGGAGCAAGAGATGGCATGGGGTTGACCTTGTACAGCTGGCCAGCTCATCATTCATTCATTCATTGATTTATTCAATGGACACTTATGAGTTACTATCATGTGTTAGATACTGATTCTGAGCTAGGTTTTGAGATATGACAGTGGTTGGATAGGAAATAAGTGGTTGTCTTCTGCCAACATCCATGAAATTGTGACAGGCTAACTTGTTGGCTTGCAAGTAGGGTAAAATCTCCAACTCTTCACAGTTATTTACAACCCAACTGTACAAGCGCTTTTTAAGCCTCTGCTAGCATCATGTCTGCTAACATTGCGTAAAGCAAGCCACATGGTCAGAGCTAAGGAGTCGGTCTTGCCCATAGCAGGCATTGAGCAGTTACATGGCAAAGGGCATGGATTCAGGGAGAGGTGAAATTGCAGCCACTAATGAATCTATGATAGGGAGTGACACAAAATACTTGTTGAAAAAGAGGAGACTCAGTTCTGACAGGGTTGAGATAAGTTCTGTTATGGGATCTATGTAGTTCTGGGTTTGAGCTATTGATTCTGGATATAGGGGAGTAATCCTAGTGTCAACATGGACAGTAAGCTCACTTTCTTCTGTGCATGGCCAGTGTCACATGTGGGACTAGGTATGTCACTGATACATTTTTTTTTTTTTCCTTTTTCTTATATAAGGCTAGGCCAGAGGATGCCATGCCATACCTTAGTTCCATTAAGAGGAACATGAAATCAGTGAAATCTCCTGAGATTCTGCAAGGCAAACCTTTCTTTGTTTTATTTAATGTTACCTTAAAAGGGCTATCACTGTAGAAAAGGGACCTGCCACATAGAGAAGCTGGTGGGAAATAATTGGCCTTAAAGTGGAATTTGAGGAATTCTGGGGCAGAGTAAATAATAGCTAAGGACTGGGGCACTTACAGAATTTCTAACTCACAGATTTTGACTCCTGGTCCTCTTTACCTTCTCCTCGTCCTGCCTCCTACCCTTATTACGATGAAAGGGTATTCTAGAGACCTTTGGTCAAGTTCCTTTTATGGACACTGCCTATGCAATTAATATTTTTTTCCCCCTTTCTCTTGAGAAAAAGATTAAATTAACAACTGTGATGATTAAATGAGTTACACCAAGATCTGCATGCACCATCTAAGGAGGTGTAGATCACACCGTAAGAGATGGGGAATATGCAGTACTTGTAAACTTCTTCAGAGTAATCTCACTGGCCCAAACCTGTACCAGCTCAATGTGCAGTGCTACTGTTCCAAAACAGAGAGGGCCATGCCTTTTGAGTTTGCCTCAAATAAGGCAATAGAGTTATGATTGGACCTTGCCATGGGTAACCATTTCTGCTTCAGAAGTGTAGAAAAGTTCAGAACATCTCCTGCCTCTCTCTCAAAAGGTCAGAACATCTCCTGCCTTTGGACAAAGAACATCTCCTGCCTTTGGACAAAAAGGAACTTGACCAAAGGTCTCTAGAATACCCTTTCATCCTAATAAGGGTAGGAGGCAGAAGAGGAGGAGGTAAAGAGGACCCGGAGTCAAAATCAGAGAGATGAATGCTGTTCCTATATATGACTTTCTTTCAATACATGTTTATGTAGAGATTGCTCTAAGTCTTTTGGTATCCCACTGTATATTTTAAAAGAAGAAAATGTAGCCATATTTCAGGGAAAGGGATCACTCCTAGAAGCCCTTCAGCTTGAATTCTGAGGAAGGTAAAACACTCTGTGGAATTAGTTACAGGATGTGGCAGAAACCTCTAGTCACACTGATATTTAAGTGAAAAGAACCAAAGGTTCTTTCTAGCGCAGACCACATGAAAGATTTCTCTTTATATGTGTGTTTCTTATAGGAGCCCAGGTGGAGCAGTAGTTAAGAGCTCAGCTGCTAAACAAAAGGTCAGTTGTTTGAATCCACCAGCTGCTCCTTGGAAACCATACGGGGCAGTTCTACTCTGTCCTATAGGGTCGCTATGAGTCAGAATCGACTTGATGACAACCGGTTCTATATTTTTATTTAGATCAACTGTTATTTGTGTCTCACAACCAAAGTCTAAGAGGGAAGCCTAATCATGGAAGGCAACTCCCCCCGCCCTCCACACAAGTGGTTTAAAGCTAACAAAATTCCCTGAGCAGTGATAATGCCTCTTATCTTTCTTATTAGCCACTCAGTGCCATTTATAATTTCCACAGTTACTGTTAGTAGAGCCCTCTTTTTTTACATTTCTGAGTGTTTTGTCACTATCTCTTTTAATTTTGGGAATGCAATCTTTAAGAACTTATCAATTACTAGAAAATGTCACCACAAGCATGTCAGTATTCTCCATGGAATTTTTTGCACTAGGATTTGACCTTCATTGCTAATTCTTGGACTGTCTTCCTATTTCATGGCTTATCTGGACTTACATCTCTTCTGTCTGTTGTCCACTTCAAAGTTTTTCTCTACAAATTAAGCTGGTAAAACAACACAGGTTTTCCCTCCATAATAGCCCTTTCCTTTGATATAAATAATTGAAAGTGGGCCATGATAGCATCAGAGGACTTAATGTTTGAAGGTTTTGAGAAAGATTTGGAAAATCTTACGGAGTAAAATAGAACCAATACGAGAGAATATGAAATATTATTTTGCCCCAAAAGCTATTTAAAATGAATTAGAATTTAGGTTTATGATAGAAAATGGTTATACTTCAGCTCTTTGAAGTTCTAACTCCCAAATGTTCTTTAAAAGTTTATTTTAAATTTCTAATTGGAGATCTTAGCATAATATCACCACTTAGTGGATTGTAGAATGTGAAGAGATGAAAGAAAACTCTGACTCAGAAGATCTGCAAAAGAGAAACTTCTCCATCCATGACTGGGCGGTGTGAAAGGAAATCAGATAGAAAGCAAACAGGGGCAGAGATGGTTTTGTGATTAATGGAGCTTGCAGCTGTTTAAAAGTGTTAACCTGAAAGGGGCAGGCGCTTCTCATAAAATTCCAAGCTGCAGGAATGGCAGAGCCAAACTGTCAATGTTTGAAATTTCACAGACTAGAATTTCAAAGATGTGAAGACACAGTTCTTTTTCTAAAGGTCAGTGGGCTGTGGTGTTCTTTTGGTAGAATTTCCAGAGCTGATTACATACCCATGCTAAGAAAAATACATCTGCCAATCTACAGATCTTTGAAAGCAATGGGGGGCTGAAAGAGCATATACTTTGGGGTCTGAGAGACCTGGGTTGGAGTCGTCACTTCAGTAAATCACTTAATCCCTCTGACTTCCAGCTTCCTCATCTGTAAATTGGTGATGATAATGATAGGGTTGCTGTGAACATTAAGTGAGATAATGGGTATTAAGCACTTAGCACAGTACCTGGCACATAGTAATTACTTAATAAATGGTAGCCAGCAATCATTATTAAAATGATAAAGAAGGGTGCATCTCAGGCTTTTGTTGAAAGACACTTTTAGTATTACCCTCACCTAATTGCTAAGACGACTTCTGAACCCCTCTGAATTTTTTTTTTTTTTTTGACAGTTGTCTTCTGCAGGAAATTCTTTAGTGTTCTGCCCATATCTTTTAGGCTCTACCGCTTCGATGCACTCCGGCAGGCTTCCAACTTTCAGTATCTGCACCTTTCAGCTCAAGATCCATCTTCTGAAACTGCAGAGGCTGCTTTGTCTGTGCAGACAGCAGGGCAGAAATTAGGGGATTAATACCCCCCCAGGAGCAGCCCACAGCAGGCTGATGGGAGTGGGATTCAAGTGGGATAACTTTGCCTCTCAGAATCTCTCTGTGCATTAGTTACAATCGCCCACATTTTTAGTTGGCTAAATTGCACTGGAGTGTTTATCTCTGGGTTTGCTTCTGGGAGAATTTGTATGAAGAAGAAAAAAAAGCTTTCTATCAAAAAACATTTAATAATAGAAAAATTAAAGTTATCTTCATGGTTAACTCGTATTTTCCTACATACATTATTTGGTTACAGTATCCTTTAAAATACTATACAATGTAAAAGTGATATAAAAAGCATAATGACACTATGAATTTTATAATTAAGAGAATGCCTTTAAGAGTAAGACCAGTTATGTGAAACTCTAAGGAAGAAATAATGTAACACAAAACAGTTAATCACTTAAGAATAATTACAATATAATTTACAATGATTGAGTACTGCTGAATTCAATTGTCTGTACACAATAGTGATTGGTGTTATAGGAATACTAGATTAAGCTGATAGCTATTGGCCATAGAAGAATGGATATGGGAGGGGCACGAGTAGGTAGTTCACATTCTTGAATTACTTTTTCGTTACTAAAAACCAGGGCTTCAAGCTGGTTCATTCCAGTTTGACCCACTACTGAGAATTTCCATTTCCAACCCAGATATACTGAATCAGAATCTACATTTTTAACAAATTCCCAGGTGATTATTATAGATCCCAGGTGATTCTTATGCATAAGAACCACCTGGGGATCTTGTTAAAAGTGCAAATGATTCTGATTCAGTATATCTGGGGTGTGTGGAAATGTAAATTCTCAGCAGGGGGCTGAACCAGAATGAACCGATTTGAAGCCCCACTAAAAATACATAATAAAAAAATGCTACTCTCCACTCTTCTCACATTGTTCTCTTATTTGAGAAATAAAAGGAGAAAAAGCGGAAACGAGTAAGATCTTTCTTAGTGAAAATCACTTTATCTTAAGGACTACCTTAACTGGGAAATCGTAACTGCATAACTTAGAGGAGTAGCTTGATATTGAATCTAGAGCCCATGTCTAGTAGGCCAAAAGGAAGGGAGTAAAAGAGATGGGAAGGTGAAGAGGATAGCTGGAGCCCATGTATAATCACAGCTCAACATCTAACAACTGCTTTAATTCCTTATCATAAATATAAAGCCAGACAGGAAGTACCCAAAATTTATAACATGTTTATAACATGATATTAAAAGTTCACTGGGTGCTGCAAATATTTTGCACTCAACTACTAATCTAAAGGTTGATGTTTCAAACCCATCCCACAGTGCTGCAGAAGAAAGCCCTGACGATCTGCTTCTGTAAAAATTACAGCCAAGAAAACTCTATGGAGCAGTTCTATTATGACACACATGGGGTCACCATGAGTTGGAATTTCCTCCACGGCAATGTTTTTTTTTTTTTTTTTTTTTTTAAAAGGCTGGTTTTGCATTCTTTCTGATGTAGTTGAAGCCCAGATTTTGTGTCTTCCCAAACTTACTCTTCTAGTTCCATGCACTGACCATGCATTTGATTCTGGAGAGCCGTTCTGTCTGTGTGTCAGGTTGGCATGGGATAAGAAGTGTCCTTTTCTCTCAATGGTGGTGCCTATCACAGGATGAAACTGTCTTCAAAATACAGCTCGGACCATGCATTCTTTGTTTTGACTCTGTCTACCAGGCTGGTTTTCAAATTGTTTCAGTGATTGTATCTTCCAAATAGAAGTTTACAAACTCTTTTTTTTTTCAGCATTTGAATCCTTTTATCAGAAGAAATATTCTGTGGAAATCCAAAAGACAGCATATATGTATACATCTATGAATTTATACTCATAAAATAGCAACAGTTCTAAATTTAAATTAGCAACATTTTGTTATTTAAGGAAAATAAATGAGAGCAGTAAACTGGCTTTGGCAAATAAAAAATGGATAATCATGTGTTATGAATGACAGTTATGGTCTCTTGTCAGCCTTGAAAAGCATTTTAAAAAAAAAATTTGTTTATGTTACACATCAAAAAATATTGATTTAACAGACAGGTAGTTGAAAATGGTATTAGCCTGCCTTAAGCTCTCAGAGCCCTCTGCAATCATTATTTATCCAGAAACCTGAAAGAGGTATAGTAGGAAATTTTCATTTCAAAATTGAATCACCAACAATATCTAACTACTGCTTGTATATCTTGTCATGAACATCAAAGTCAAACAAAAAGCACACAGAACCTCTAATAAGTACTAAAAATATTTATAATTCAACAATACTAATATATGCCCTGTTAGAAATTAATTTGCCATGGAGGGATTGACTACCACTGTATTTTTACTCAAATAATGCACATGTTCTACATTTTTTTTTTGCCAACTGCCCCCACCAGTATTTTCATAAATTCTATGCCAATTTTTTGCATGAAATTTGCATAAAAATATGGGATTATATGGTAAGAATATATTCCAGGCAGATGAACCTGAACGTCACCTGGTAAATAATTGGGAGGAGCATGTTTCTGTAATACTGGCTTGTGGATACGGGGAAAATGAGTTCCCTTGCTATATACATTTTACAGACAATACAGTTTACTGTGATAAGCTCAAAAGACGCCTACTTAACAAATCAAACCAGAAATGTCAGGCTGGAGGATATTTAAGGAGCATGGATTCTCAATTCTCCTTAGTTCTGCCTGTCTGAGATCCTAGTGGGTTGCATGACACCCAGAGTGGGGTCTCATTTAACCCTTTATAACTCAAATATGTCACCCAGAACTCCAGCATGACTCCCTAACAAGACTGTAAAAACTATTGTTAACTTGTTGCCTGGCTCTAATAGTTTCTTACCACACAACTAGTGCTATCTTGCCACATTGCCCCCTGGTTAAGTACTAATGACCAGGTATTGAAACAGAAGTCAAATTGGCTTATGTAAATATTACTAGTCCTGGACATGCCCAATATGGACTCTGGCTTAGCATGCAGGCTTCTGACAGAGCCTTTCATATGTATGTGGGGACTTGCTTATATATCTTTATAAATAAGTCAGGCACTGGCCTTAAAAAACAAATACAAAACAAAACAAAAAAAACAGGGCAAATCTGTTGTTGTGTGCCATCAAGTTGATTCTGACTCATAGTGACCCCATTTGATGGAGTAGAACCGTCCAGTAGGGTTTCCTAGCCTGTAATCTTTAAGAGGAGTCTTGGTGGTGCAGTGGTTAAGTGTTTGGCTGCTAACCAAAAGGCTGGCACTTCAAGTCCACCAGCTGCTCCTTGGAAACCCTATGGGGCAGTTCTATTCTGTCCTATAAGGTTGCTATGCATTGGAATCAACTCAACAGCAATAGGTTTGTTTGTTTGTTTGTTTGTTTTTTGGCTTAATCTTTAAGAGAGCAAATCACCAGGTCTTCTCTCCTGAGGAGTGGCTGGTGGGTTTCAGTCGCCAACCTTTTGGTTAGCAGCTCAAAGCTTAACCATTGTGCCACCAGGACTCCTTAGGGCAAATCTACACGCTTGTTAAAAAATAACACATTTAAAGGAAGGTCATCTACATGCACAGATTTGGTAGAAGGAGTTTTAAACTGAGGTATGCACACAAGAATGAGCAAACCAGGCAATACATTGGAAGAGCGTTTACCGAATGTGTTAAAATTTGATATCTAACACATGTGACTTAGTGATATCTAACACATGTGAGTTAGTGATTTCTAGTACATTTCTGAAGTGTTAAATATATATTAAAAATAAAAAATTTGGACCAAATTATTTGTTATCCCTGAAATAACCATGCAGAACTTTAGGGCTTCTAGACATGTAAGTTGAAAATAATTCCTAAAATGAGGTTTCTGACTTGGGGAATTTGGATTATCTCTTTTACAAATGGAGAAAAAGAAAAAAAAAAAGTCAAAGTGATTTTGGCACGATTGCATAATAACTCAGTGGCAGAACTGAAAAGTGAAGTTCAGGTTTTCTGAGCTGAAGTTCAGGAATCTAATGAACTAAACTTCCAGTAAGTAGAGCGTAGCGCTGAAGTTCCAGACTAGAGATGTGTTATTGAATTTTGTATAAAATTCGTTTCACTCAATGGGAACTATTAGTTATTCAAAAATAATAGTGAGATATAATTCCCTATTGCTTTGACTTTGTTCCTCATCCTTGGTTGATGGCTCGGTAATGATAAAAAATAGAAGTGTAAAGATATGTGCAGAAATAATCGTAAGCTATGAGGACGGAACCAGTAATGGGTAGGAATTGGAAGCTACCGTCTTAGGCTATGAAGTCATTCACAATAATCTTCCTAATAGTTTTTGGGCCATCATGTTGTGCTTGAATATCAAGTATTTATCCACTCAGTTTATAAATTGCAAAGGGTCAATGGGAAACAAAATGTCATTTGTTTCTCCCTAAGGTGATGCGAAAGTACATTATCAATAGATTGTCATTTTAAAATGACCATAATTTAAAGGAGCTCTTTGTCTCAAAGAATAAAATTCAGAAGAGCCTATGCTAGACTGAAGATGCCAGTGGCTATTTGCATCCAATCTCATTCTTATGGAAATTTTTGAATATTCCCCTCCCCAGTTATGGGGACTTGGGTGAGTTTGGACAAGGTGCTTGCCTTGGAAATGCATGACACAATTTGGGTAATGGAGGGGACATAGGAATGCGTACTCACTAAAGCTGTTTAGTTTACTCAGAAGATAAAACCAAACGGTGGGAAATGGCCTAACAGTGGAAGACAAAGCCAAAGTTCAAGTGGGACAGGGTGAGAGCAGGTGGGTGTGAAACCTGGGTTCTTGTTTTACCTTTATTTATTGTCAAGTATGTGGTTTATTAGTTTTGGAGGGTAGGTGTAAGCATATGCTTTGTGTTGTGCAATCTTCCATTTCCTTTTAATGAGAATCTCTGGCTTAGAGTAGGAATTAGCGTCATTGATGGTTAGTGGGTGTGAATGAATAAAGCAGTAGATCTCAAGAAACTGTTCCACAGTTCATTTATAATTTTCTCTAATAATTGCATGAGAAGAGAGGGCACGTTTAGGTCAATGCATATAAACAAAGGAAACAGGTTATGTGAAAAATATGTTATCCCCATAATATATGCTTACACTCTTTGGGTAATTCTGGGAGTAAGAAAGTACAAAGTGATTTGTTGGTTGTTAAATGCTTTCTCCTGCTCTTGCTCCTAAACAAGACTTTTTTTCTCATTCTTCTTCTTAACAAGAATACATACAGCCTTGGTGCAGTAGGTACAATGACCCAGAATATATATTCTTAATGGATAAAGTAAACAGGTTGCCAAGTACTTCTCAGTGGGACAGGACCAAAATGCATCATGAATAACCAGGTGTTTGTTTAATCCCAAGGAGGGTGGTGGGTAAATGACTTTGGTTCTGGGCCAGATCTTGTTTAACAACCTGAGCTAGTGGCAAAGGAGACTTGCTGAGTCACTTAGGAAAGCATTTGTAGGTTTACATCATTCCTCTTCCTGGCGGCAGTCTTTCTCATCATTTGCCACAGCTGAGAAGGCAGGCATCTCCCACAAAGGTGCTTCTTGCATCGATGCTCTAGGTTACCTACTTTTCTAGAGATTCTTTTCCAACTCAAGCTGGGATTACAAACACCATTCAGCAAATGAACACTGACTTGACCAGCTGTTCCATCTATAACATAGAGGCTGTTCAGCTTGTCTGAAGCCTGGTACAATCTATCTGCACAGTTGCTGCAGGTGAAGAGTTATTACGTTTTAATTTATGCTAGTATCCTGCTAGAGGCATTTAAGCCTCCCAGAGATGGAAATGATTGCGCTTTTAAATGCTAGCATTCACAGGAAGTGCAAATCTTATGGAGAAAAGCAGGAACACGTAGTCAATGACCTTGTTTGTTCTATAATGTTTTCTTGGCTTCTGAACTCATTCAGGGTCTTGTCCTCCTCTGCCCTTCTAGGTGATGCTCTGTCAGATTCACTAACTGATTAGCCTTCTTTTCATTTTAATGTAAAACATTGACTATAAAACATTTCCAATTTCCAAGTAATAAACACTGGTCTCACTGGTCTTTGGCTGACCTTGATCATTGGCTTGTTTACAATTGTCAGGTGGCTCCAGCTTAGACTTCAAAGCTTGCCTAAAGTTCTCATTCTCTGATTGAATATAAAGAAAACTGTTCAGAAATGCAGAATAGATAGCTTTTTAAAAATCCCAACGCAGAAGAAATGCAGGTAGGATAAATACATCGTAGTTTGGGGCATGGCATGTCTAGAGTGAGTGGGAAAAGGAGAAAAATATGGAAATCCATCAGCCTGCACATTAGAAGCTACAGATAAAGAGACGTTTTTTAAATTCCTGTCTAATCTGTTCAGGAAATATTTTTCCCTTGAATCAGAATGTTTCTGAATGCAGGCCCAAATGAGATGCAACAGAACCTGTTGGATTCCTGATGCTGTGTTGGAAATCCTTATGAGATAGTGGCATAAGATGGGGCTTTTAATCTTTTTTGTGTTTCTGTATTAGGAAGGATGTTAAGATAATATCTACAAATCTTAACCACTATATGATATGTAGGTACATTGTGCTGTGATAGCCTTTCTTCTTTTCTTTTCTCCTCTATTCTTCCTCCTCAGAACATATAGAAGGCAGAAATTTCCCGACCTTTTTTTTAAACTTCAATTTTTAGAGCATTTACCATGTGCTAGGCCCAGTGCCAATACTGAGCCTTGATTGCCTCATTTAATCACCCACAACAGGCAGCAGAGGTAAACATTATCAGTAGTATTTTACACACAGGAAGTTGAGGCTGAACGAGGTAAAGAAGCTCAGGTAACATCAGGCACTAGGAAGGATAAAGCTGAGATTCAAGTCCACGTCTTACTACAACAACTTCCCCAGCCCCACGTGACTGACTGCATTAACTCTGAATTCATACCTTCTTTAGAAAAATTTAGAGAAAAAGCCACCAGTCAAGGACTTGGGTTAAACAGGCACTCCACAGACCTGCATATCAAAATATTTTTAAATTAATGGAATAAGAAATAATGTGAAGAAGTCCACGTGTTTTCAAGGATTGGAATAGTTGCTATTCCAATAGTCTTGTGACTGTTTCATCAAATATGAGTTGATTATGTTCAATAAAGAAGGACCACTGAGACATAAAGCTGGACAAAAAGTCATCTTTTGAGGCACAGCAGTCAGTGAGTGTTTTATTCTCCTCTATTACTATGTCATAAGGGCAAATATAGACCTGATTACAAAATGTGATTTATTTTTCTCTCTATATTCCAGACAGAAAGCATTTTAAATCATAGTGACTTCTGTTAAGAGAAGTGTGGCTGGAGAGTTACAAGCAGTGCAAGCAATTGAGGATCTGCCCAAAAAAGCATTGCTTCTGAGCCTTGACAGATGTCTTTTGGATAAATGTAGCAGTTGTCTTGGGGGGCTTAGGAAGGCTAAATGCTGAGAAATTATGGTCCAGTGGATGCTTTTAGTGAAGTAGATTATCATTATGCAGGCAGGGATTTGGTTAAACCCCAAACACTGAAATGACTATCTTAACAAAATGGAACATGGCTTTTATGATGTGAGTATTCAGCAACTTGAGATCAAGAGAAGTTTCTAACATGTTCCCAGGAGATGCTAATGCTGCTGGTTAGGGACCATTTCTGAGAAACACTAGTAGAGCAGTGGTTCTCAAAATTTATTATACATGAAAATCACTTGGGGATCTTGTTAAAATGTAGATTTTGATTCAGTATATCTGGGGTGGAAAAGCAAATTCTCTGCAGGGATTCAAACAGAAACAAACCAGTTCAAAGCCCTGGTTGCAGTATGTTGAGCAGATGTCAAAGTCACCAGTAAAAACCCAGTTCACACACAGGTGCTGGACACAACAGTGTTTACCTATAGGGAAGAGATGTGGAGTAAGATCAGCATCAATAATGGGGGTTGGTCAGTGGTCACTCTCCACAGCCAGCACTGGATTCTGGCCTGTACACACCCCTCTTCTACTGCAGATGAAGGATTCTGTTCCCTCCCCACCAGGAACACATATAGCAGTGGGGTTGGCCAGGTGGCATGTGATGCACATGCATAAGCAAAACAAAGAACTACTCATCAGACTCATAGCAGGGAATTATCCCCAAACAAGGCAGAATGCCCAGTCTAAATGGGGCGATCTTCCTGTAAGAAGATATTCCTGGCCCAAGGCCCTGATTGAGCATCCTGGCGGAGAGGCAGAACAGTAGTGTGAGGACTGCTCTTGCAACACAATACAAAGAAGAAAAGCATATAGGTCAATTTGGTTTTGCCTATGTGTACAGGTCTTTGCTTCTGCAGCTTAGCGTGTCTTTGGATAGGGTACATCCTTCTGGTGTGTACTTGGAACACTACAGGCAGGTGTTTGGTTACCTCTGCTTGCTGATGGAGCTCTTGGTAGCTCCTCGTGTGTCTTCCTGCTGTCCTTACTCCCTATGATGCATTGCACCTTTATCTTCTTCACTGAACACCTCAGACACACAGGTGCTTGTATCCTCTAGCAACACTGGGGCCCTGGGAACTTGGTGTCTGCTTTCAAAGTTGGTTGTGTCAAGGGTTGAAAATTGATATATTTAAACCTCATCTAAAGCTAAATAGGAGCCTGGTGGTACACTGGTTAAGAGCTCGGCTGTTAACCAAAAAGTTGGCCTTTCAAATCCACCAGCTGCTCCTTGGAAACCCTATGGGGAAGTTCTACTCTGTCCTATAGGGTTGCTATGAATCAGAATCGATTGCATAGCAATGGTTTTTTTTTTTTTTTGTTGTTGTTTTTGGTAAAGCTAAATTGCCACAATGTTTTCTTTAAAATTCTTTATATTTGTAACTTAAAAAAAACTCTAAACTTTTCCCAGATTATTTTGTTGGTGTTCTCTCCTATTTGTTTTGAATTTGCTATTAATTCTTAATTCATGCAAGTACCAAATTCGGTATGTCTTTTGTTCACTGGTAGTTTCATGTTACTATCCCTTGAAATACAGCCAGAGTGCCCCTTGGAAGCGAGGATGGTGAGACTTGTCTCACGTACTTTGGATATATTCTCAGGAGTCACCAGTCGCTGGAGAAGGACATCATGCTTGGTAAGGTAGAGCATCAGCAAAAAAAAAGGAAGATGCTCAATGGATGGATTGACACTGTAGCTGCAACAGCGAGCTCAAACGTAACGATTGTGAGGATTGCGCAGGACCAGGCAGTGTTTAATTCTGTTGTACCCAGGATCATAATAAGATGGAACCAGCTAGATAGTACCTAACAACAACAACAACAATCCATTGATATTTAAACTCCTCTAAGTATGTTTAATGGTGGCACTGTCCATGCCCAAGCAATTTTGAGGTTCTCAAATCCCTCAGAAGCAGAAGTTGGGAAACAATCAGAATATCCGTGTTTTCAGAGAAAGTGGGGCCAGACCTCCCAGTATCTTAGATTTGTAAAATTGTTTCTATCAAAACAGCAAGATTGTTTCAGCATCCATGAGGCAGTTTTGTATTTCAGAAGGAGACCCTTTAGTTTCTCTCTGTCTGATAAATAATCCCCAGTGACTACACATTTGTCCTGTTTGTAGCCTAAAGAATTCATGCTCATAAACTGCACCAGGTGACTTCTATTTACACTGTTTTAATAAGTGGTCTGGTGCCTGTTATAAGTAGTCTTGCAAAAAATATTCTAGCATAATCAGGTTCACTAAAATCCTTTGGCCTGGAATGTTTTCACTGATCCTACTCAACTTATTGTGCTCAACCAGCCCTTGTAAGCATCCTTACTTGTTTCCATTGTTCTCCCCGAAGTCAGAGTCCCCATGATCACTCCCACAACAGCAAGTGCACTCAGAATTCACCTTGAGGGATCACAGACTCCAGTGTCTACCAGGCGAAGCGGGAAGAGGAAATATGTTCAGTCCTTCCGGCTGGTATCTCAGGAGACTCACTTGGCATATGGGCCAACACGCTTTTATGACTTGCAAAGCCTTTGTCTTTTTACATAAACTCTCTTTATAGTGTTTTTATCCTGTTGGATTAATCTTGGTTTCTTTACTATTTCCTCAAGCTTCATGTTATAGACCTTTAATTAACCTCACTGCCAAACGTGCTTCTCACTCCTGTATACTCTGAAGTCCAGTGAGTCTCCATATGGAGGGGCAATGAGTACTATCAGAGGGGCCCAGGGACCTCATATTCCATGCAGAGTTCTTTTCATGCTCTCCTCAAAATTGGAGTTCTGTTCTAAACAATAACATTTTATTTGGTTTTCTTGATACCCTTATCATTCCATCTTCTTTTTCACCTATTCATTCACTGTTCATTGGTCCTTATATTTTCTGTTTGTACAGTTTGTTTAATCTATATTGGTGTCATCTGAAAAATCAATGAGCTTACTAGATCCCTTCAGCTAGGTCAGGGGTTTTTCAGCTTCCTTCTTTTAAAGCAGCTGAATCATCTTTGCAAACAAAACCTTAAGTAGAAACTCAGTACAGCTGGTAAAAGCAGAGGCTGCTCTGCTTGGAGCAAGGCATGAAGAACTTCAGACTCCTGTGAAAACTCCTCTGCTCTGGAAGCTTTTCTTCCGAATCTAGACAGGGATTCTATGGAGTCTACTCAGGATGGAGAAGCCTGCTGTTGGGGTAGGAAATGGAACACTGGTCAAACTCCTCAACCCTACTTAAATCAAAGCAATTCAGCTTTTATATGTTAAACCTATTTAGGAGTCTATGTAACATTTGATTTAAAACAATAGGACTCTCTGCCTAAAATAGCTGTTCAAAGATCCCTGCTCTAGATCACTGGCAAAACCATAACCCATGAAGAACTGAGGACTTGTAACCATGATACATCTCTTGTGACACCCCAATCTGAATACTGACCCAATTTATTGATGAATATTTCACATGGGGAAGATTCAAAAGCCAGACGAGTGTCAATTGGTAAGGAGGCCAGCCTCTGAGACACAGGACACTTAATTTTGATCCAGAGAAATTTTAAACTAGGAGGGGACTCAGAGATAATTTAGTCCAGAGGCTGCAAAAGGGTATGTTTGGTTTTCAGGGTATTTTAAAAATCAGTTTCCAATTAAAAAATCAGGAATGTTTATATAAAAACCCTGACTCTAGCTTCTCTTGAAAAAATCAGAAGACCTGACAGCAGCAGGCCCATGGTCCTATGTGGTAGTGATGAATCACTAGGGGACTTTAAAAAACCCCAGTGTCCAGTCTGTATCCCAGAGAAATTGAATCAGACTCTATAGGGATAGTACCCAGACACCAGAATTTAAAAAAAGTGCAGCCAAATTTGAGGGCGACTGGCTTAGGAAAATGTATATGATTGTTGGGTAGCATTAAGAGTCTATGTGAGATTTGTGAGTCATGAGTTTAAGGTGAGATCAGTCAATATCATAGCTTTGTCCAGGTACATGGGTATAGGTGTAGAATAGGTAAAGCATTAGATTTAACCAGGTTGTGGAGCACAGCAACCAAATGAAAGGAAATAGTGACAAGGGATTTGAGCACGTATGCTGGGGAGTGATTATTATAATTGACCATCGAATTTAAGCTTAGTAAGGAGGGTAGCAAGGACATGAAGGCAATTAGGGAAGTGAGGACATGAAAGCAATTACGGACAGTAAGAAAGTGGTAGGATTGGTAAATTATAGGTGACAGTAGAGTTGAGTAAATAGAGTGAGCTGGTGGTCAGAGAGTTGGTTGCTTGAAAAAGATATTGCAGAGGGCATGCAGTAAATGATAATGACAAGGTCTAGAGAATGACTAGCAGTCCCTGGGTGGCATAAAGGATTAAGCACTCGACTACTTGCTGAAAGGTTGGCAGTTTCAACCCACTCAGAGTCACCTTGGAAGACTGGCCTGGCGATCTGCTTCCAAAAGGTCCCAGACTTGAAAACCCTACGGAGCAGTTCTATTCTATACAAATGGGGTCACCATGAGTTGGAATAGACTTGACGGCAACTAATAACAACAGCAGAGAATGACTAAGAGAATGCATGTCCTATACCTGGCCTTCCCTTTATTAATTTAGTCAATGTCTTGACTCAGTAGGCTTATGATTGCCACTTTTGGTCTTGTCTAAACTTTCAATTTTACAGGTGAGGAAATGGGCTGAGAGTTTAAATGATTTCTCCATGAATTTATGGCAGAGCATCTACTCTTGCAGATGTTGCTTTTGAAGTTAAGGGTGGCGTGTGTGTGTGTGTCTGTATCTCTGTGTGTGTGTGTATGTTTGAATGCTTGTTCTTGTGGGCTAAGAGTGGAGTTGGTTGAATGAAAGAGGAGGAAGGCAATTTGAAATTGGAGCTGGGGAAGAACTGGATTTGGGAAAGATGAACAACAAAAAAGTCACAGCCTATTCCTGGATGTTGGACAATCTCTTCCCCATTTGCTGCCTAAAATTTTTTAGAGAGAGACAATGGGTTTGAGGTAGACATAAGTCAACTGAGGTGTGACCATGAGGGTGATATAGGGATAAAAACTTGGCTTTCTTTCCAGGTGTAGTCCAGGCCTACCTATTTCCTCTGTTCAAATACCAGAAACTGAAATTAAGGGGAGTCCTTTGCAGCAAACCAAGGCATATCACAGGGAGAAACTGGCTATTCATTGCCCTCTCCCAGCATTGAGTTCCGTGCACTCTTGGAAGAGGCTCATCTCCAGCATCAAGTGTCACTGGACTTTTCTGGCTTTGCTAAATGTACTAGTGAAGGAACCGATCTGAAGGTACAGACCCAAGGAAAAATTAGGACATCTGAATTGTGATTTTACTCTATTCTGTAATGTGTCCCAGACTTATTCAAGGTATTAATTGAACTGATGGCATGAAAAAAGATCTTTTTTTAAAATTACTCTGTCTTCTCCAAAAATGCTGAACCAACACTGCTACCAAAAAATACTGAGCATCTACTTTATGTCAGAAACTGCTAAGTGTTAGGGAGACAGAGGATAATGAATCAGATTTTATAATCAAAGAGCTTTGCTTTAGTAGGTGAGAGAGACAATAAACAAGTAAGTAAACAAGCTAATTACAGACTGTGATAAGTGCTGTGAAGAAACATACAGAGTTGTGAGACAGGGAATGCCCTAGGGAGGCTAATTTAGATAAGGTGGTCAGGGTGAGTAACTCTAGAGGAAAAGATGTGTCTTCACCGTGCCTGCCAAGATTCAGCTCCTTTCCTACCTCTAAGGGCTGGTGTAGGCTCATATTAGCTATCCAGCACTAGATTTCTAGTCAAATGTCAATGATTTTCAGACGAAAGTGCTGCTGCTTTCTTACCTTGACTGAGAAATATATTGCACAATGTTAATTGCAGGCCGCTTTGCGGAGAACATTCTGTGGGCCCCCAAACTCCCACTGTTACCACAAAATAAATGAAGGAGGTGAATGTGAAATTCAAACGCATTTTTTGTACTTTTGAATGACAGGTGTCTGAATGTCTCATCTTCAGAGGGTGAGATCAACAGATGTTTTCAAGCTAAGCAGCTTTGCTATCACTACAAAGCATATGACTAAAACATTACCAAAAGCTATTTAAGGAAAGCTTGCTAAATATCTTTTTCAAGGGATTCTGGTCTTTTTAAACTTCTCTTTTTAGCTAAGAGAATCAGAGAATACAAAAACATATCCGTATTTTTATCTTAACAAAAGTTTTTTTTTCATTTGTTTGTTTTGGATAAATGAGATAATGTATTTTTTTTTTAGAAGGAATTACCTTTCTGCTCCTAGGAGATTATTTATAAGTAATTTAAAGTAGCTTTTACTGTTATCATCGACCTGTATGTGTGATAAAAAGATGCCTGTTGGTACCTAGCCTGGAAGTTTCACTTGCTTTACTGGCTTACAGAAGGAATATAAAATTCTTTATGCAGCTGTTTATGAGGCTGTGGCAGAGGAACAGCTGTGGGTGTTTTATGGTCTCCATCTCATGGCCTTCTGCCTCACAAGGTGACAATGATGCAGTGTCACTGGTCATTTCTGGACTTGTAACAGTTAAATGTGCTATTGAAAGGACTGACTTCATAGTCTTGTTTGTTTCATTGGCCTCTAGTTTAACAAATGAGCATTTTATCATGAAGATTTTTGGTGTATTCAGGATAAGTCCTTTTCTATTTTTAAGAGAAGAAGACATAATGGCTTTTTGAAAACAAACAATAAAACAGACATTCTTTATTCAATTTAGTTTATGTAAAGGAAAGTCATTCAAGTCCTCATTGTTTTTTGAACATGATTATTTTCTCTGACACATTCCTATTCTCCTGGGGGCTTATATTCTAATACTAATAAAACTGATTATAATAATGGGCTCTTACTTAGATATAAAGGAGCTCTGGTGGTGCAATGGCACAGTGCTTGGCTGTTAACTGAAAGGTTGGCAGTTTGAACCTACTCAGCTGCTCCACAGAAGAAAGACCTGGTGATCTTCCCCCATACAGATTATAGCCTAGAAAACGCTATGGGGCAGTTCTACTTCATCACATGGGATCACTGAGTTGGAATCGACTTGACAACGCCTAACAATAACTTAGATATAAAGATCATGTTACTGTCCTGTTAGTGTGAAATGCAATTTAAGCTTTTTGTTTGTTTCAAGTACACAGAATTAGACTGATCATAACCTTGGTTTATGGCAAACTTTTATCATATCATTGGCCAACTCAATGTTTCCTTTTAAAATATATTTTTAATAATATATTAACAGCCATGAAATGTCTGTACAACATTAAAAAAAAATTAAGTTGATCACAAAAAAAAGACCAGACTTACTGGTTTGACAGAGACTAGAGAAACCCAGCGAGTATGGCCCTGGACACCATTTTAACTCAGTACTGAAGTCACTCCTGAGGTTCACCCTTCAGCCAAAGATTAGACAGGCCCATGAAACAAAACGAAAATAAATGGGCACACCAGCCCAGGGGCAAGGACAAGAAGGCAGGAGGGGACAGGAAAGCTGGCAATGGGGAGCCCAAGGTCAAGAAGGGGAGGGTGATGACACATCATGGGGTTGGCAACCAATGTCACAAAACAATATGTCTATTAATTGTTTAATGAGAAACTAATTTGCTCTGTAAACTTTCATCTAAAGCATATATTAAAAAAAGAAAAAAAATATGATGTTGATAATAATTGAATAAGGAGCCCTTGTGGTGCAATGGTTAAGCACTCTGCTGCTAACCAGAAGGTGGGCAGTTCGACTATCAGTGGCTCTGTGGGAGGAAAGACCTGGCAATCTGTTCCTGTGAAGATAACAGCCTAGAAACCCCATAGGGCAGTTCTACTCCATCATGTAGGGTTACTGTGAATCAGAATTGACTCAATGGCATATACCAACAAAAACAACAATAATTTAATTCTACCTAAGTGATCCTCCTTATTTAATCCCCTTCCCCTCCCATCCAAGATAACCAATGTCCTGAATCTCATGGTTATCCTTTGTATATGGTTTTATCACATCTATATTTTTAAATATGTTTTTGACTTTACAGAGAGGATATCCTGTGTTATGAAATTTGGGGGACTAATTTTTCACCCAAAATTATGTGGTTAATATTCAACCATATTGTTAAATGTAGCTGTACTGACTTCATTATACAGCTGTAAGCAATTTATTATACCAGTATACCACACTTTACTTATCCATCCGCTTGTCAGTGCTGTTGTGAACATTTGTACATGTCTTTATATTTTGCCTAGCTCTTGAGCATTTCTCTAGGAGTAAGACTGTTGAATTATAGGATACGTGTATGCTCAACTTCATATGAAAACTAAGCTCTTTTCCAAAGTGGTTGAACCTATTTACACCAGCATCCACCCGTGCAGAAGAGATCCTGTTCATTCACATGCTCTCCAACACAAGGGTATAAAATGATAACTTATGTTTTTGGTTTTCATTGTCTCTGACCACTAATGCAATTAGACATCTCTTCAGGTGTTTGTTTTTGAACATATGTGCTTTCTCTTCTGTGAAATACCTTCTATGGCATTTGCTCAACTTTTCGATTGGTTAATTTGTGCTTTCTTATTGATTTGCAGAAGTTTAAAATACATATATATTTTTGATGTTAATAATTTGTTTATTGTGAATGTTGAAATATCTTCCCCAAGTCTGTAATTTTTTTCTTTAAGGGAGTCTTAACAGAAATTTTTAATTTTAAGATAATAAATTAATATTTTATTTCATAGCTAATATTTTTACCTTTAATAAACTCTTTCCTATGCCAAGGTTCAAACAATTTTCAAGGTTCTACTAAAAATTTTCATGTTTTATTTTTGACATTGAAGTCCTTGAATCTTCTGGAGTTGATTTTCAGTATTGTGTGAGGTAGGGATTCAATTGGATAACAATTTTTTTCCAGCTCCATTTATTGAAGGATCTCTCTATTCCCCAAATCTTTGTCATATTTATCTCTGGCCTATCATGGCTCCTCATATGCATGTCAAGCTATGGTCTGGTGTTGCCAAATTTCTGGTTTTAAATAGAGTGTTCAGTGAGATGGGCCCTTGTGAGTTCACTAGGGAGGGTCTGGATATTCCAATATTTAATTCCTCTAGCTAGCTTAAGAGGAGCCCTGGTGGTGCAGTGGTTAAAGCGTTCGGCTGCTAACTGAAAGGTCAGCAGTTTAAACCTACCGGTTGCTCCCTGGGAGAAAGATGTGGCCATCTGCTTCTGTAAAGATTTAACGCCTTGGGAACACTATAGGACAAGTCTACGCCATCTATAGGGTCGCTGTGAATCAGAACGGCTCAACGAGAGTGGATTTTTAGCTACTAGCGCAAAGGCCTCCTGCAACAAAAGACCAGAGACTTCCTCAGATAAGCTTAAAAAAGTGAGGTTTATTGTAACACTATATACTACTATAAGGAGTTCCTGGGTGGTGCAAATAGTTAAGCGCTTGACCAGTAGCAGAAAGGTTGGCAGTTTGAGCCCACCCAGAGGTGACTTGGAAGACAGGCCTAGGTGATCTTCTGAAAGGTCACAACCTTGAAAACCCTATGGAGCAGTTCTACTCTGGATACACGGGTCACCATGAGTTGGAATCAACTTGATGGCAAGTAACAACAACATACACTATAAGAACTTGAAAGATATTTAAGTTCTAGGGTATCTATAAGGTTCAGCTACTCTTCCTGGCTCACTCAGATTCTTTCTCACGACATCTCTGTGAGTTCTCTCTCTCTCTGTCTTGTTTTATTCTCTCTCTCTCTCCTATCAGGATCTGTTTGGGTTGTTTAGACCCTATCTTTTATGAGATATCCTGTTGGCTGGTTCCTACTGTGATTAAACCATAGACAAATTGGTAGGTCTGATTTTCTCAGAAAAGGATAGAAGGGAGAGGTGTAGTGGGTAAGCTGTAGGATGCTTCATGACTTGTTCCGAATAGATTTATATGGAAGCAAGCCAGATGTCTTCAGCACTTTAACGAGATTGTGTCAGATAGTTTCTTCCTTATTTAAATGTTGTTTAAAACTTGTTTAAGCCTCTGTTTTGTATTATTGAAATATTCTATAATCATTTCACTTTGCAACAAATCATGTCTTTTAAAGCCCTTTGATGTATTTGAATAAAAGGATGAAATATAACATTAACTGGGGGATAAGGGATAGCTAATGATTAAGAAAGAAAAAGTGCCACTACCAAATTTATAAAGTAATTTTAATTAGTACAATTATCTCTTATCTAAAAATGAATATCACCTGGGGATTTGGTCTTAGTTATTTGAATTATGATATGGACAGCTATTTTAAAATTTCCAATTTCAGGGTATTATCTAATTTAATATATTGCATAATGTATGTATCAGCTATTAGAATCACTCCAAGTCATTCTTTGATCCCAAGTCACTTTGCAATCAAAGTTGGCTATAATAACTAAAATAGAAATTATTTTTATGGTATCCTTCTACATGTGTCCTGGAGTGATATGATGAGTTGTGGAAATCCTGGCACAAAGGCCTGTATTTTGTGTACTTTTTAGTGAACTTTTGTGGCATAATGTTTACTTGTATAATTAAAAAACAAGTTCTGTTACCAGTATCATTTCAGTTATTCCTTACAATGACCTGATGGGACAGGTTCTATGTTATACTCATTCTAAAAGATGAGGAAATGGAGGCACAGAGAGATTCAGTAGCCAGGTCACACATGTAATAAGCAGAGGAGCTGGGGTGAGAACCCAGGCAGTCTCATGCCAGATCTGGGTAGCCACAGACTCCAGGATTCCAATTTGAGAACATTCGCATTGGAGAATTTAATTTGTTTCTAGGCCAAATTCTTAACTGAAGGAGAATCAGGAATATTGGGCAATTATACAGATTCTAAGTCACCAAGGGAGCCCTGGTGGCACAATGGTTAATAGCTCGGCTGCTAACAAAAATGTCAGCAGTTTGAATCCACCAGCCACTCCTTGGACACCCTGTGGGGCAGTTCTACTCTGTCCTATAGGGTCGCTCTGAGTCAGAATTGTGGCAACGGGTTTGGTTTTGGGTTGTTAAGTCACCAAGAGATGCAAAGATGTAGAGTAAGTTTGGTCCATAGACCAGAAGCTTTGAACATCACCTGAGAGTTTGCCAAAGATGCAAATTCTCAGGCCTCACCTCAGATGTACAGAATTTTGATAAGATCTCTCAAGAGGTTATATACATAGTAAAGTTTGAGAAGCACTGGCTTAAATCATTCAACATCAGCAGCTTGATACCCTCTGAAGCTTCTGAGTTTAAAATTAAATTTTTTCATACCTCTTAATAATATTCCTGATGGTTTCTATTGATGTGACTGGTAGTGATGGTGGTGTTGAGGGAAGGTGGTGTAGAGAGAAGAGGAGTTGACACTAAGTGTATATGTATGGGAACAACATTTTGGCATCTAGTAGGTGACCTCTGCTCTGAGGTAACTGGAAGTTGGATTTAGAATATTCCCTTAAAATGATAGCATTTTAGAACTGAGAAATAAATTTATTGAAATGCTGTTCTCACTTTTTAGCTGAGTGCCTTCCAGCAGCATAGGATGATTCTAGGCAGTTCATGACTATGGATAACCATCAGAGCTTCAGAGACGAAAGCTTTAATCTCTCCTGAATGTTCCCTGCTGGACTTTGTTGCCATGGCAGGTCTTTAAGAACCAGTGCTGTTGAGTCACACCTGGAGAGCAGGTGCCCTCTGAGCTGATTGCCTACTGCTCCCATCTCTGATACACTTGCTTTATTGGTTTCTGACTTCAGATATTGGCTACTCTCTCAGATTTGGTGCCAGTGCCCGCCTTGGTCTGATCTTCTTTTGAATTGTTATCATCTGTCTTAGTTACTTAAGTGCTGCTGTTAACAGAAATACCACAAGTGGGTGACTTTAACAAACAGAAGTTTGTTTTCTCACAGTTTTGGAGGCTAGAAATCTGAATTCAGGGTGCTGGCTCTAGGGGAATGCTCTCCCTCTCTGTTTGCTCTGGGGGAATGTCATTGTCTCTTTTCAGCTCCTGTTCCTCAGTGATCTTCTTGTGGCTTGGCATTTATCTTCCCCCATCTTTGCTTTTATATCTCAAAAGAGATTGATTTAAGAGACACCCTACGCTAATATTACCTCATTAACATAACAAAGAAAGCCCATTCCCAAATGGCATTCTACCACAGGTATAGGGGTTAGTATCTAGAACACATTTCTGGGGACACAATTCAATCTGTAACACCATCTTAAATTGGGTTTTGCAAGTGATCTCTTTCTTGTTTTGGAACTCCAGTAAATTGAAACTCCCATGGCTAAATGATGGAATATCTCTAAGTTGGAGCTTTTTCCCAGTGTTTTCCCCTCAGACTTCTCTTTTGTCATTGAGAGCAGTTATGCTTAATTCACAGGATCACAGGAGAGGACCTTCTTAGTCCTTTTAGGTATATTCTGGAATGCAAAGACATTCCATGGAATAGGGGGATAAAACGCATAAAATGTCCTTACAGAGGTGCTTTATCTGTGAGAATTTGAGACCAGAAAAGATTTTGTAATTAATTTAATAGATTCTGGGATGAGCATTGGACTTTGGAGATGATGAGTGAAGAGATTGTTACTTGAATGTTAAGAGAGCTGTGTGTGCTTTTCATCTCTGAGCAGGAGTGTGAAATCTATTTAGAGTTGTAACCATCAGCCAAAATTGAAGTCTCTTAAAAGAAGCAAAAAAGGCATTGCTAATAATTTTGATTCCTGTGCCAAGGGTGCTCTGTAAATGTGGTGCTAAAAAATGCCCCACTAAAAAAAAAAAGCTTATTTTCATTATATTTTAAAGCAGTGTACAGCTTCTTTACATGATAAAGCTAGAGAAACAATGTTCCCAAAAATATTTAACATGGGGGTGTATATTTGAGTTAACTAAACTAAAAGAAACAAAAGATTGAAATTATAAACATTTATATGACTATAGAAGGAGCCCTGGCAGCACAGTGGTTAAGTCTTCAGCTGCTAACGAAAAGGTATGCTGTTTGAACCCACCAGCTGCTCCATGGGAGAAAAATGTGGCAGTCGGCTTCCGTAAAGATTACAGACTTGGAAACCCATATAGGGCAGTTCTATTCTGTCCTACAGGGTCACTATGAGTCAGAACTGGCTTGACAGCAAGGAGTTTGGTTTCATTTTTTATCTGATTACTACTGAGGTAATTGATATTTAGTGTGAGAATAGTACTTCCTCAGATGCAAAGAAAGGTACTTCCTTGACATTAATAAGGTGGTTGGCAACCCCATGTACCATTTAATATGTGGGTCCTAGAAGCCCAAGAGTTTTACTTTTACTTTAATTACTCCTTTGAAAACAAGTAATGATTTAAGGAGTAAACAGTATGTAAACGCATCAGCTAGGGGAGTATTTCAGTGTGAGGTGTGGATATGTTAAGGTCTTTTGATGAGTAGATTAGCTTTCCGTTAATTAACCACTGTCCACAAATCAGAGCAAACAGCTGCTTGTCACAAGAAGAGAGGCACTACCACAAACCCTGAAAATGACAACGTGCCAACCACCCTGAAAAGATCATGCAGTGGCAGGCATTAAATTGCTGGTTTACTTAAAATCCCTGAGAAGTTTCTTCACTGGGAAATGTCTAACTTAATTAAACTAAATCAAATTAATTCATACTTACCTTAGTTCAAAAGAGGAGTTAAGGCACCATAGGTATCACTTTCCTAAAACTTAGGATAACTCAAGATTTTCTAAAAAGGCAACCAAAATCGTTGCCATCAAGTTGATTCTGACTCGTAGTGACCCTATAGCACAGAGTAGAACTGCATAGGGTTTCCAAGGAGTGGCTGGTTAGCAACTGTAGCTCTCTGTAGCTCTTAACCACAGTGCCAAAGGCAAAGTGCATCAATTACAGAAACATCAGTATGTCATCTTCTGTCATTTTACTTGTAAGCATCAGAATCATTTAGATTTCTATGAGCGATTTTCTTCCACATGTGGAGAAAAGTCCAGACTGTAGTTGGAGATTTCTCAGCAATCGTGAAAAATGTAGTAATCAGAGAAATTGTCAGGAGACTTAATTAAAGCTCCCCGTGTGACTCTTTTGCATATGCAAATTATCTCCAGCAGGTATCATTTATGAAGAAAGGTTAAACTGAGAGAGTTAGTATTTAGACCATTAACTAAAAAAAAAGAGACAATCTTGTCAATGAATCAAATAAAGGGTTTATTTAGTTCATCTCCTGTTTTTGCTTGTACTCAGACTGTAGTCACCCCCATGCTGGCAGGGAGGCCCTTTCGGTTGATCCCTTTAGATTAGTGAGAAGCCTCCATTTACATATTGAAGGGTCTGACAAAAACTGATCGTGTGTGTGCCTATATTTTGGGGTGCTTTGTTACAAATACCACACAACTTTTATTCTAGTGACATTCTGAAAGGAACATCATGAAAATAAGCTATCTGTGATGTTTCTCATGCTGATCGTTAGTGGACTTGAGACTCAGAAAAATGGGAGTTGAAAGGAAGAAATAGTAGAAGTTGGAGAAGGTGACTGAGGACCAGGAAGAAGGGGAAGATGAAACATCAGTAAGTCAGAGTGATGGAAAAAACCCTCAAAACCTATTGCTGTCGAGTGGATTCTGACTCATAGTGACCCTACAGAACAGAATAGAACTGCCCCATAGGGTTTCCAAGGGGCACCTAGGGGATTCAAACTGCCAATCTTTTGGTTAGCAGCCATAGCTCTTAATCACTACACCACCAGGGTTTCCAGAGTGAAGAGCAGTAACATTTTAAGGGAAGAGAGCTTGAGAAAAGAAGAAATTAGAGAAACATAAATGGACAGAAAAAGGATACTTGTTATCAATTTCTTCAATGGGATTCAAACTTTTTTTTAAGTTAATGTTATTTTAAGCATTTTGTGTACACGAGGCGCTGTGATAACTGCTTTATGTCACTGATTATTATAACCCTCTGAGGTAGCAGTAAAGCTAATAGTCTTTAAACCTGTGAACCTGTGAGCCAGATTGTCTGGTTTAGAATCCCTGAAAAAAAGTGCCGGTTGTTGGCTCTGTGATCCTGAGCAAAGCAACCTTTCTGTACGTCAGTTTCCTCATCTGTAAGTGGTGATAATAATATTACATATCTCATAAAGTTATGGTGAAGATGAATAGGTTAATATATGTAAAGCATTTAGAACAGTATCTACACATGGAAACAACCAGTAAAGGCTGGACATTGTTATTATTGCTTTTCTTCACATTGCAGTTTCAGAGCTGAGGCTCAGAAGAGTCAGTGTACGTTCTCAAGGTGTCTCAGCTACTGTCAGAATCAAATCCAGGTGAATGTGACTTAAGAGTCCATGCTTTAACTTCAAGGAGCTTAATTATGCCCAGAGAATCGTATCCCATAAAGAGATGGGAGACTTAGTTTGTAATTCTACCTCCAACATTAACTGGTTTTTTTTATAAGTGACTTAAACTCTCTGATTTGGTTTGGATTTTCCCCAAAAGCAGATCTTATGATGAGGGCTTCCTGAGTGGTTCCCAGGAAACAGAAAGTTTCTTGAAATATATATTAACTCCTTATTAATTAACTACTGTAATCAAATCTAATAAAACACACACACATACACACACACACACAAACCAAAAAAAACTGTTGCTGTCAGGTTGATTCTGACGAGAATAAACCAAAACCCATTGCCGTCAAGTCGATTCTGACTCATAGTGACTCTATATGACAAAGTAGAACTGCCCGGTAGGATTTCCAAGGCTATAATCTTTCCAGGAACAGATTGCAACAGCTTTCTCCTGAAGAGCAGCTGGTGGGTTTGAACTGCTGATCTTTTGTTTAGCAGCTGAGTGCTTAACCACTGAGCCACCAGGGCTCCTACTCATGAGGATACCAAAAACCAAGCTCATTGCCATGGAGTCAATTCTGACTCATAGTGACGCTATAGGACAGAGCACAACTGCCCCACAGAGTTTCCAGGGAGCAGCTGGTAGATTTGAACTGCCTATGTTTTGGTTAGCAGCCAAGCTCTTAACCACTGCACCACCAGGGCTCCACTCATGAGAATAGGAAGGGTGAATTGGGAAGAGTGAAACAGAGAAAGATTGAAAGTCAATTCAAGAATGTATTATTAAGTAGATGCCTAGAGGCAGCTCAACCCTGCTGTAGTCCCACTGGAACTACATAGAATGTGCCTCAGATTGTCCACCAAGGACAGAGAAGAGGGGAGTGTTTATCTACCAGTTTCTAGCAAGAGCTGCTGCATGGGTGTTAATTCCCTTGCACTTCCAGGGTTGCACATGACCCAGCATAGCCCAGAACCTCAGTGGATAGAGACGCTTAGGGCAGAAGGCAAGTGATAAGCAGTGCACCTGAGGTGCCATTTTGTCAGCTGCTTGCCACAGCAATGTCTTGAGCAAGGGGATGTAAGGGGATGTAAGCGAATGTAAGACAGGTTATTAAATGTATTCCACATATTATCCTTATATCAGTATATGTGTTGTTTGATTACATGTGATATTTGTTTTACATGTTTGTGTGTGTGTGTCTGTTATTAACACTGGGTTGTCCTTGGGTGGTGTAAACAGTTAAGCACTTGCCTTCTAACTGAAAGGTTGGCAGTTCAAACTCATCAAGAGGTGCCTCAGAAGAAAGGCCTGGCGATCCACCTCCAGAACATCACAGCCTTAAAAACTCTATGGAGCACATTTCTACCCTGAAATAGATGGGATCACTATGAGTTGGAATTGACTCATTATTGAGGAGATTAAATGAGATATGTGTATGAAAGTGCTCTGAAAGATACAAATCATGTAGAATATAACACTGTAAATGTTCTATTGAGATTTCCATAGTTGAAGTTTAAACAGTGATTCAACAGTATTTTTTCAACTCATCAATCTATGGCTACTTTTGAAATCAATAACCTCTCTCATTTCACTACATAACTGTGTCTGGATTTTGGCAGAAGAAAATCACTTTGAGGAACTTACAGGGACTACATGACTGAATTCCAAATTGATTATTGAAGTGACCCTTCTAATTGGAAAAGTCCAAACAATTCATCTGCTCAATGCCTAGTCATTTGGATATTTTCTGTTTTAGATTCTGTACCCTTAATATTCTGAGGAAAAAAATAATAGAACATAACAAAAGCTCATCCTGACTAGGTTAAAATCAGAGTCAGTTTGGAACGTCCTGTTCTTTAGTGTCATGTTTTCAGAAGTAAATTAAAGTTTTGAAATATTTAATTTTCATTGTTATCTTCTTGCATAATGTTTGAATCCTCACTCCTTCACTTACCCACTGTGCAGTGTAGGTCACGTTATTTAAGCTCTCTGGGCTTCAATTTCCTCATAGCAAAATTGAAAAAATATTGATATTTAATCCAATGAATTGTTATGAGGAAGACTGTGATGTGCTTGGAAGAGTGCCTGGAACTACAAAGCACTCAAAAAGTGTAGCTGATGTTATTCTTGTTATTATTATTGTTATGTTTTTGTGTTTATTATCATTATTATGCTTTGACAAATATATGCAGATTTATTTTCTAAGGGTTTAAATGTAATGGTTATTTCTACTAATGCAATTTAATGATGAGCTGCTCTAATCTAACATTTCATATGGAATGTAAAAGCCCTGAGAATGTCTTAATGTCCTGAGAGATAAGTTTAAAATCCTTTCATCCTCTGATGAGCCCTGTGTTGCGAAAGCACATGTCTTTTATGAGGCTGATTTTCTAGACAGAAAAATGGTAGCCTTACTCATAACTGAAAGAAATCCTGGTTGTGCAACGGTTAAGCACTCAGCTGCTAACCAAAATGTTGGTGGTTGGAACCCACCAGCCACTCCACAGGAGAAAGATGTGGAGATCTGCTTCCACAAAGATAACAGCCTTGGAAACCCTATGAGGGAATTCTGCTCTGTCTTATACGGTTGCTATAAGTCGGAATCGACTTGAAGGCAACATGTTTGGTTTGGTACCCGTAATTAACTTAGAAAAAATTTGAAAACATGAAGTTCCTTGGAAAGGACTAATTTTGGTAATAATACTGTGTATTTAAAGACTTTTTTTCCCTCTAAAAGCTGAAGAGTCCTGTGTTCTCTTCCAGGTATTTCAAACGTTCCCTGTAAATGAGATTTGGGCACATATAGTATCTATGTACAAGATCTTTATTTCATAACTTTACATAAAAGAATGTAAGTGTAGCCCAGTGTAATAAGGAGCCTGACCCCATTTTTTGACATCTGACCTTTGACTGCTTTTAAGCCTTACCTCTCCCTCATCCTCTCCTGTCGCACATCTGAGTGAGCTAATTAGAAAGCCTGGTGCTTTTTCCTTTGATGCTGGCAGGAAATTCAAACCATGCAAGCTCCTACCTGCATTCAGGAATGCTTACCACAGCCGTACCCTTTCACCGTCATAAAAACCCAAGCCAATCTCTTTTCCCTGCTCTCCTAAGCCGTTTTCAGACTAGCTTGGAAGGCCTTCCCTGCCCTCCTCAGAAAGCCTTATTACATAAGAAGTAAACTTTTATCGTATCTTTTTGGTATGTGTGTGCCATTATCAGCCTTAACATCCAAACCAAATTTTAGACGATGGTCTATCTTGTGTCTCCAAAGTGGTTACAACACCTAGATATTGGTTTCTACTAAAAGAAACCAGAGTTCCTTGGAGAAAATGCTGATCCCAAGTCTGGGTAAAGGAAAGTACAAGAGAAGCCATGATATTCTGTCATTCCCTGAAGCAAGGAAGTGCTCAAAGACTAATGGCATCATGTCAAAAGAACAACAGAAGCCTGGATGAAAGGGCTTCCACTGGCCAAATATGTGGCAATTTGAGTATTAAAAAGAATAATGATGGTAACTGATTACATCACACTGAACAAGGAAAATCCATAAATCTATAACGATACAAAGAAAACCTGGTGTCACTGTGGTTAAGCACTTGGCTGCTAACTGAAAGGTCAGTAGTTCTCACCCACCAGCAGCTCCATGGGTGAAAGATGTGGCAGTCTGCTTACGTAAAGATTTCAGCCTTGTAAACCCTATGGGGAAGTTCTACCCTGTCCTATGACTGGAAATGACTGGACAGCAGTGGATTGGTTTAATGATACAGAGAAGAGATAAAAAGAATGAGAGAGAGAGGAAATAAAGGGGAGGAGAGGAGAAGCTCTTTATAGAAGATTATTCACTAAGAAGTGTAGAAAAAGAGAATTATTTTAAAAAATTGCTGTTTTGCTGCAAATGTGATTCAAGCAAGGATTACCAATTGTCATGGATTAAATTGTGTCCCCCCAAAATATCTGTCAACTTGGCTGGGTCATGATTCCCAGTATTGTATGATTGTATACCATTTTGTAATCTGATGTGATTTCCTTATGTGTTGTAAACTCTATCACTATGATGAGGTTATACTGATGAGGTCTACAAGATTGGATAGCATCTTAATCTAATCTCTTTTGAGATATAAAAGAGAAAAGTGAGCAGAGACACATGGGAACCTCATACCACCAAGAAAGCAGTGCCAGGAGCAGAGCGAGTCCTTTGTACTTGAGGCTCTTGTGCAGAGAAGCTCCCAGAACAAGGAAAGACTGATGCATCACAAGGACCTTTCTCCAGAGCCGACAGAGGGAGAAAGCCTTCTCCTGGAGCTGATGCCCTGAATTTGGACTTGTAGCCTATTGGACTGTGAGAGAATAAACTTCTCTTTGTTAAAGCCATCCACTTGTGGTGTTTCTGTTACAGCAGCACCAGATGACTAAGACACCAATGAATATGAAAACTTTTGAATGAAATATTGTTGGGGTAACAAGATATTCAGATGGTCTCAAAGTACTACCCAGCAGATTGCTTTAATTGCCAAGGAAAGTGAACCTTCAGAATGGATACATGATACAATAAGAAGTACAAAACATCACCTATGTAGTACTTACACCAAAAAATTTAACCGGAATCTGTTGTGAAGAAACACTCAGATCTAGAATATGAGACATTATATAAGATCACTGGCCGGGATACTTCAATGCCATTGAAACAAAAACAAAGACAAAAGGCAGAGTGCTCTTCTTGAAGAGATTAAGAGACACAACCAAATGCAATGTATGAACCTTGATTTGGACCTACACTTAAAAATAAAACAAATTTGAAAGACAATTTTGGACAACTGAGGAAATTTGAATGTGGATATATGAAAGTGATACTGTGGTCATGTAGAAGAATATCCTTATTATTAGTGGATGTGTGGTAAAGTGGAGCCCTGGTGGTGCAGTGGTTAAGCATTTGGCTGCTAACCAAAAGGTCAGCAGTTGGAACCCACCAGCTGCTCCTTGGAAACCCTATGGGGTAGTTCTCCTCTGTCCTATAGGGTTGCTGTGAGTGGAGGCAGTGGTAAAGTATTTAGAGGTGAAGTGTCATGGTGTCAGCAGCTTCCTTTCAAATGGTCCAACAAAAAGTACACACGCACACATACATATGTAACAATCTTACATAAACAATGTAAGATTAGTCCAGATATAGGAAGGAAGGAACAAAGGAAGGGAAGGAAAGTAAAGCAAGAGTGGCAAAACGTTAATATTTTTGTGACTATAGATGAACGGTGTTTATTGTTATTTCTTTCAAGTTTTTGTAGGTTTAAAAATTTTTAATAATAAAACTGAGATTAAAAGTCCAAAATTAACAGTATAAACAACAACAAATGAACTACAGAGGAGTTCTGATATTGCCAAAATCCTTACGTTATTCCTTTTGAAACTTAACATATTTGAACAGAATACAATACTTGCATTTGGACCTGGAAATTAATCTTAATGCATAAAATAAATGGCAATTATTAATTATGTCAAAAGATCTACTACACAGCAACACATGTTCATGAATCAATGCTATCTTCCTGTATTTCTGGCATCCATTTGAATTACTTTGTCCTGAAAGCAGAGTAAATATGTGCTCTTTGCCAACGAGGACAAATAGGCAACTGACTTTGAAAATAAAAAGATTTATGGTTGCTGCAAATCTCCTTATTGTGGTACCTAGTTAATATCAGGTGTCATTTGAGAACATCATGCTTGAACTGCAAATGAGCCCTGACTTCTGTGATTGGAGAGCCACTGGCAAGGCTCACCTGTGATTAACATCTCTTTGCTCATATAAGAGCAACTTCTTGAGGATGACATTTCTGAGCTGTTCAGCTTGTTGTTATTACATCTGAAAACAGCAGTAATTCCTTGTCCTGCTTCTGTGCCCTGAGAAAATAATTGGTGTGCTCATTATCTTTTAACAGCCTGGAGGAATTTATCCTATTAAGACTGTGGGCATCTGAGTAGTTACCCAGCTCTCTGTGACTTTGTAATGCCTTTCTACAACTTTTTCCTATACTGCCCTTTGCCAAATCTTTTCTCTGTTCGTTAGAAACTTTTTTTTTAAGATGACAACTTACTTTTCTTTTCCTCTTCTGAAAGACTTTCTGTATGAGGAGAGATTGCCAGCCATTGTAGTGTTATGAACTCAGGAGAAAATGTGTTTGTAAGAGAATGCTCTGGAATCACATATTCCATCCTTGGCCCATGTGAGAAGTAACTATTACAATCATACTCCATATTTGTTGACTTTTATAACATAGCATTTTTTGTACACTTCTTTTTTTAATGTTTCTTGGATTCTAGTCTTTATTTTATAACAGATCATTTCTCCATAACAGAGAACATAGCTTGCTCTACATAAAAATGAAAACCAATAAGCCAGTTTAATGTACTCAGTGAATTTAAGCATTATGAGTTTTGGGATAAGTGAAACTTCCTTGTAAAGTGGCTATTAGTCCCTGAAAACTGGAAAGTTCCTGTTGAATGCGTACTTTTTAACTGTTATTTCAGTATCATACGAGTGTTTTTCCAGATAGCTAAAACAGAGAAGCCTAGAATCAAGATTCAGAAGACACAGGTTTAAATCCTGACTCTGTCACCAGCTACGTGTAGCCTTTGAACAAATGGCTGCGCTTCTTTGAGCCACAATTTTGTGAACTGATTACAAATGTACCATTGTTGTAGGGGTTAATTACAATGTCATCTATCAGTGAGCCTGAAAGTATTAAGCATTCAATACATATTGGCTGATTTGTGTTATGGACAATTACTAATATCCAAATAGTTAGTATGGAAACTATATTCACACCCTGGTGAATTGTAGCTAAACAATAGTTTTCCCTGTACTTAACAGGAAGTCTGGAGGTAGCTGCTACTCTTCTTGGTTCAGGGGTTTGACAATGTCTGGTTTAGGAGGCGTTTCTGTAGATCTCGTGGTCTTCATAGTCACAAGATGGGGGCTGTGTCTCTCATCATCAAGTCGGTGATCTTGCAGGAAGAGGAGGGGAAGAGCAGTGGCTTATCTTGGTCCCTTTTGATCAGAAAACAGATTTTCCAGAAGTCCCAGCAGACTTCTTATACCTCTCTAGCCAAAGTCTGTCACATGACCTGCCTTTGATGCAGCAGAGGCTGGAAAGGAAGTGTTTGGCTTTTCTAGCCTCTGACATAGTACACTGCAACTATATAATAAATTACAATTATTGACAAAATATTAAAGATTAAATTTTAGTTGTGATGACTACTTGGCAATGATACAACATTTCGGGAGTTAAAAACTTCTATTAGATATTTAAACATATAAAATTAAACAACAATGTTGGAATGAGTGAAGAAATACTTCTGAAGCAAGACACAAAACCCTGAAGGCCTAATGAGAAAGATGACATTAGGGATAGTCCCTGACTTATGACGTATTCAAGTTATGACGAACCGCACTTACCACCGTCAGTGTATCTGGAACACTGTGTCTTCCTGGGAGGAAGTTATGAGAAAATGCATGCAGGGGTTATGGAAAAAAATTACTGAGTTATGTGAACACCATCCAAGCATTTGATCAGGATAATATGAGGAAAGAGATAGGTGGAAAATTTGTCCACGTGGCAAGAACGCTGAATTTGTAACTTGATATTGCTGATGTGGAACAGCGCATAGATCACAAAGAAGGGGAATTGACAGATCAGGACTTAATGGATTTTGAAGAGGAAAGAAATGCTGAAGAAGAAAGAAATAATGAGGAAGAGGAAGGAGAGAAGTTGTCAAAATATTTTACAGTGAAAGGATTATCTGGAGTTTTTTCTAAACTAAATCAGGGGCTTCAGGTGCTTGAAAACATGGATCCAAACGCTGATTGCTTTGCTAAAGTTGATAGGCAGATTCAGAAAGCAGAGAGATGTTATTGTGAAATATACGAAGGAAAAAAAGAAAAGGACCATACAGACAGCTCTCACTAATTTTCTTACTAGAAATGCCATCCCCATTCCCAGGGATAATCCAGATGATCCAGAACCTTCCACAAGTGGAGTTATTACTGCAACTGACAAAATGCCAACCTCATCCAACTCTTCTTCATCATCAGAGTAAACTTTTAGGATCTGTGTATTTTTTTAATGTATGTAATAAAAATACCTGTAAGTTTATACGTAATGCTTCCAACTACCAAAGACAAATAAAGATACCAATAATAAAAGCCAATAATAATGAAAACTAAAAAAAATAAAAAAAAATAAAAAGAAGCAGTATTCTACTTATGTCAGAATCGACTTAAAGAAGGAGTTGTTAGAATGGAGCCCATCATAAGTCGGGGACTACCTGTCATGAGGTGATACTGGAAGTTTCCCATTTTGCTGATGTGCTCTAGACAGGAATCTTTGGTTCCTTCAAGGGATGATTAGCAGATTTAATCATTGTAAACAAATTGTTTTAAAGTGCTGCTTTGAATTGCGTATTAGTAGGGGTGGTTTAGGAGCCCTGGTTGCCCAGTGGTTAAGCACTCAGCTGCTAACTAAAAGGTCAGCAGTTCGAATCCACCAGCTACTCTGTGGGAGAAAGCTGTGGCAGTCTGGTTCCATAAAGATTTACAGCCTTAGAAATCCTATGGGGTGTTTCTACTCTGCCCTCAAGGGTTGCTATGAGTTGGAATTGACTTGACAGCAACAGGTTTGGCTTTTTCTTTTGGTTTAGGGGGGTTTAAGTTCAACTGATTTAAGAGAATGCTTCTTTAGCATGAAGTAATATTATGTTTGTCATACTGTGGTGGCTTGCAAGTTGCTGTGATGCTGGAAGCTATGCCACTGGTATTTCAAATACCAGTAGGGTCACCCATGGTGGACAGGTTTCAGTGGAGCTTCCAGACTAAGACAGACTAGGAAGAAGGACCTGGCAGTCTACTTCTGAAAAAAATTGGCCAGTGAAAAATCTTATGAATAGCAGCAGAACATTGTCTGATATAGTACCAGAAAATGAGCCCCTCAGGTTGGAAGTTACTCAAAATATGGCTGGGGAAGAACTGCCTCCTCAAAGTAGAGTAGACTTAAACGATGTAGTTGCAGCAAAGCTTTCAAGATCTTCATTTGCTGATGTGGCATGACTCAAAATGAGAAGAAAGAGCTGCAAACATCCATTAATTTGGAACACAGTTACTTGGCCAACTGACTGGAAGAGATCCATATTTGTGCCCATCCCAAAGGTGATCCAACAGAATGCAGAAATTTTCGAACAGTATCATTAATATCACACACAAGTAAAATTTTGCTGGAGATAATTAAAAATGATAGCAGCAGTACATTGACAGGGAACGGCCAGAAATTTAGGTTGGATTCAGAAAAGGACGTGGAACGAGGGCTATCATTGCTGATGTCAGATAGATCTTGGCTGAAAGCATAGAATACCAGAAAGATGTTTACCTGTGTTTTATTGACTATGCAAAGACATTTGACTGTGTGGATCATCATGTATTATGAATAACATTGTGAAGAATGGGAATTCCAGAACATACTTAATTATGCTCATGAGGAACCTGTACATAGACCAAGAGGCAGTCATTCAAACAGAATAAGGGGATACTGTGTCATTTAAAGTCAGTACAGGTATGTGTCAGAGTTGTATCCTTTCACTGTATTTATTCAGTCTGTATGCTGAGCCAATAATCTGAGAAGTTGGACTATATGAAGAAGAACATGGAATCAGGATTGGAGGAAGACTCATTAACAACTTGCGATATGCAAGACACAACCTTGCTTGCTGAAAGTGAAGAGGGTTTGAAGCAATAACTGATGAAGATCAAAGACTACACGTCTGGGGTCTTAAAAGCCTGTGAGCAGCCATCTAAGATACTCTTCTGGTCTCACCCCTTCAGGAGCAAGGAGAATGAAGAAAACAAGATACAAGGGAAAGATTAGTCCAAAGGACTAATGGACCACAACTACCATGGCCTCCACCAGACTGAGTCCAGTACAACTAGATGGTGCCTGGCTACCACCACTGACTACTCTGACCAGGATCACAACAGAGGGTCCCGGACAGAGCTGGAGAAAAATGTAGAACAAAATTCTAACTCACAAAAAAAGACCAGACTTACTGGCCTGACAGAGACTGGAGAAACCCCAAGAGTATGGCCCCAGACACCCTTTTAGCTCAGTAATGAAGTCACTCCTGAGGTTCACTGTTCAGCCAAAGATTAGACAGCTCCATAAAACAAAAAGAGACTAATGGGGCACAACAGTCCAGGGACAAGGACTAGAAGGCAGGAGGGGACAGGAAAGCTGGTAATAGGGAACCCAATGTTGAGAAGGGAGAGTGTTGACACGTCATGGGGTTGTTAACCATCGTCATAAAACAATATGTGCACTGTTTAATAAGAAACTATTTGTTCTGTAAACCTTCATCTAAAGTACAATTGAAAAAAAAAAAGATCTAAGACTACAGCTTTTAGTGTGGATTACACTTCAATATAAAGAAAACAAAAATCCTCACAAATGGACCAATAAGCATCATCATAATAAATAGAGAAAATATTGAAGTTGTCAAGGATTTCATTTTACTTGGATCCACAATCAACGCCTATGGAAGCAGCAGCCAAGAAATCAAATGACACATTGCACTGGGCAAATCTGCTGCAAAAGACCTCTTTAAAGTGTTGAAAAGCAAATATGTCACCTTGAGGACCAAGGTGCGTGTCATGGTTTGAATTATGTCCCCCCAAAAATGTGTGTATCAGTTTGGCTGGGCCATGATTCCTGGTACTGTGTGATTTTCCTATATGTTGTAAATCCTGCGTCTATGATGTTAATGAGGGAGGATAGGTGGCAGTTGTGTTAGCAAGGCAGGACTGGATCTACAAGACTGGATTGTGTCCTGAGGCAATCTCTTGAGATACGAAGGACAGAGGTGAGCAGAGAGACAGGGCGACCTCATACCATCAAGAAAGCAGTGCCGGGAGCAGAGCATGTCCTTTGGACTGGGGTCCCTGCACCAAGAAGCTCCTAGTCCAGGGGAACACTGATGCGAAGGCCGACGGAGAGGGAAAGACTTCCCCTGGAGCTGCCACCCTGAACTTGGACTTTTAGCCTACTTTGACTGTGAGGAAATAAGCTTCTCTTCGTTAAAACCATCCACTTGTGGTATTTCGTTATAACAGCACTAGATGACTAAGACAGTGCGCCCGACACAAGCCATGATATTTCAACAGCCTCATATGCATGCGAAGATTGGACAATGAATAAGGAGGATGGAAGAAGAATTGATGGCTTTGAGTTATGGTGTTGGTGAAGAATACTGGATATACCATGGACTGCCAGAAGAATGAACAAATGTGTCTTGGAAGAGGTACAGCCAGAGTGCTCCTTGGAAGCGAGAATGGGGAGACTTCGGCTCAAGTACTTTGGCCATGTTACCAGTTCCCAGAGAATGACATCATGCTTGGTAAGATAGAGGGTCAGAGAAAAGAAGAAGACGCTCAATGAGATGGATTGACACAGTGGCTGCAACTGTGGGCTCAAACATAGCAATGATTGTGAGGAACCAACCCAAAGGTTCCTAACAACAGATAACAGCAATAATATTATGCTGGATTGAATTATTTGTTTGAAGAGTTAAATATTTGAAGCATTTGAACTATATTGATTGTAAAAGTGTGTTTGAAATAGAAGTCTTTATTCCTTTTATATCTTTTGGGCAACATTTGTAAATAAGAAATAAAGTATACATGTTAATATCAAAAAGTTCCCACAAATGGGGCAGTTGATTCTTACCACATGGGCATTCATCTCAAGCTAGGATTGCCAGATAAAATACCAGATGCTCAGTTAAATTTTAATTTCAGATAAACAACAGATAGTTTTTTAGTCTAAGTATGTCCCAAATATTTCATGATGCATGCTTAGGCCAAAGTATTGTTTGTTGTTTATCTGAAATTATGAGGTAACCGGGGGTTCTACATTTTTGTTTGCTAAATCTGGCAATCCTACTTCAAGCAGATTTTAAAAGGCTGCTTAGGCCAGTGACAAGACACCTAGCTGTGTCTTCCGGAGTCCAAAGAGGTAACAAGACTCCTGCTATATAGTCATATTTTATTTTTCCCACTTTACTCTAATAAAAAATTGGTCTTCCTTTCTGATCCAGGGGGACAAAAAAAAAAAAATCATTTGTATAAATACAATGACTCAATTAAATACTGAACATTTCTTTTTTATGATGGGTTCTATTTTTTGTGAACTTGCTAGGTAAGAAAAGGATCTAGAGGGCAGAGAGAGGCATAAATAAATTCCTTCTTCAGATTTGAACTGCAACTCACTCAAAATAATCATATATAAAAAAAAGAAAATTGTATGGACAATGACATGATAAAGTAAGTCAAAAATCAAACAATGGACTGAAAAAATAGTTGCAACACACACAAGGGGAAAATATTCTTGAGGTCCAAAAACCACCTTTGCTATCATAATCAGAGAAATGTAAATTAAACAACTATGTGATGCCATTTCTCATTCATCCAATTGGAAAAAAAAAATATAATGATGACATTCAATGTTAACAGGAATGTGGTAAAATGAGCACTCACACAAAATGCTCGTGAGAATTTAAATTGCTGAAATGTTTTTGGAAAGAGGTATAGGATTATCTATTAAAAAATAAAAACACAAACCCTTTGACCCAAAGATCCCATCTTCTGGAATCTAATACAAATAAAAACACCAGAATATAAGGATATATATTCAAATAGTTTTATTGGGTCATGTGGTAGTGGCAAAAGACTTTAAGTCAGGGAGGGGGTCAGCAAACTTTTTTGGTAAAGGGCCAGACAGTACATATTTTGGACTTTGCAAGTCGGTTGCAACTACTCAGTACTGCTGCTGTAGTGGGAAAACAGGCATAGACAACAGCAATTGAATAAACAGGGTTGTGTTCCAATAAAACTTTATTTTTAAAAACAGGAGGCAGGCCAGATTTGGCCCATGGGCCATAGTTTGTACTGCAACTGGAATGTTATATTCATTGTTAGGAGAATGCTAGAATAAATCATGGAATATTATACACTCGTTAAAAAGAATTAGTTAGATCTCTACCAATTTCGACAACTTGGACACTCATGATAAATTCTCTAATGGGAAAAACTATTTGCAGAGTAATGTATATAATCTTATTGAACTTTTGTAAAAACAAACAGCAATAATAACACAACTTCTATATGCATATATGTTTGTATGCACTGAGGAAATGTGTGAAAACATATATACTAGGCTGTTAATATTCGTTATCTTGAAGGTGGAGTAGGGGATAAGGTGAGATTATTGACTTTTTTTTTAATATAAAATTTTGTTCTAGAAATTTACCCATTTTATGATTTTGCTCCGTAAAGTTAAAGAAAATAACAAGTAAATATCTCACAAGACAACTGGTATGCTTAAACCATCAGCAATAGGTGTTGCAGCCACTTTGAAATCAGATATTGCATTTCTAATTACAATTGTTATGATTTTGGTTTAGTTAGGCCAATCCCCAAAGAAGTTAAATTATCCACACTAAAGGGTTTAATTCCACTCACTAAATATGACTTTCTTTCTGATATTTGCTTATATGGTTGCAAACTAGTAAGTGCTGAATGACCAAGGAATATGAAATGGAAGTCCAGATAACAGCAATAAAGCTGGATTTAATGATTCTAGAAAATGATTCAGACTAAAATCATGTCTTAGAATCTACCTAAATTGAGTTTGACTCCCTTCTCTGGCTAGATTTTACCTTGATTTTCGTATTCAGCAGTAGAGGTAGTTTTAAGACCCCTGAAGACAGAGGGTAAAGCATTTTTACTGTCTATTTACGTTCTACTCAATACAATATTAAGCAGCATTTAAATATATTTTTTGCTGCTTCCAGTCTTTCACTGGAGATGAAAATTTTTTAAAAATATTTAATCAGTTCTAGAGATGGTGTGGCTCATTCTATAGTGGGAATGGGGAATAGAGGAGTATTTGCTGTAACCACTGTTAGCTTCTCTGGGGGTGATTGGTGAGCTGTTTCAGAAAGGGGAGTTGGTTTGTCCCCTTTTTATTGTTTCCCTGAGACAGAAATTGTGGGCCTATGATAACATTCAGTCATAAATCTCAGTTGAAGCACAGGAGAAGAATTTCTCTATTATTAATAGAAATATTTAAAAAATAGCAAGCACAATTCTGAAGCAAAAAGGACTTTTTTTTTTGGTATGGAATTTCGCAAACTTAATATGAATTCTTCCGTTGTGGTAAATATATTATCTTCTGGGAAGGGACACAATGATTATTATAGTATTTTACTTAGTAACAATAGACAATAGTCACAGCCTGCCCATCATGGGAAAGGAAGAAATCACAATAAGTGTTGTCAGAGAATCTGTAGACTCATTAAAGATTTTTTTTTTTAACCTTTCTCATAACAAACTAGTATTAAAATAACTTATGGTAGAAGCTCATATGTTCAGACTAAATGCAGTGTCAATCAGATAAAAGTATGAATGAAATGCAAATAATTTTCAGTCTTTTTGAGTAGATGGAGTAGTTTAAAGTGGAGTATCATCGTAGCTTTGTTGATTTTAAGCAAGAAATAGATACATATAATCTATAATTAGCAAATGAAAGCCTTAGCCACTTTCAGAAATGGGTACAGAGTTCCGTCATCAGGAAGACCAAGTGAATTTGCAAGTACAAATACTCCAGAGAAATATCCTGTGAAGAACTCCTAGAGTTATCAAAGTAATACTCCTAGATGCAGCCATAGAGTAACAGATTTTTAGAGCTGGAAAGAGTTTTAGAGATCAGACAGAATTTAGACTACCCACTGCCATTTGCACACAGTCAAATTCCCAGAAACATTCCATGGCTTGCCCAGGGACTTTATAGCTTGTAAGTGGCAGGGCTAGAATCTCCAACTCAGGATTCTTGACTCCCTGTCAAGTGCTGTTTTCTTCTGAATTTCTACTGTCTTTGAAGTCAATCAGTGTAATACAGGGAAAATTGCGTGACATTTCAAGGCAGAAAAGCTGTTCTTTTCACGACAATTCACCACTACTAGTGTTGTGACTTAGTACAACATATTCACCTTTTGTATAACTATTTTCTTCTCTGTATAATGGGCACAACACTTAGCTCATAGGGTTTTAGTTTATATCAAATGAGGTTTATGTCAAGAATTTATGTGAAAGCACACCAAAAATATGTTTTTTATTAAGATTCAAAGCTGCTGAAACTAGGATCAAACTCAAGAGAAGGGTTTGTAAAATCAGGGTCAATTTTTGCATTTAATAATTTTCTAGGAATTTATGCATTTTATCTAGCTTTTAAAACTTATTAATATATAGTATATAGCTGCTCATTAATTGCTGATATTATGACCATCTACTTAGAAGAACTAATAGAATTCAGAGACAAGCTATCAGAACCAATAAGAGAGTTTAACAAAGTGGCTGGATACAACATCAATCCACAAAAATCAGTAACATTTTTCTACACCAGCAATAATCACGCAGAAAATTGTAGAAAAGTAGTATTCCATTTAGCCATTTAGGAGCCCTGGTACAGTGGTTAAGCACTCAGCTGCTAGCCAAAAGTTCTACTGTTTGAACCTACCGCCGCTTCCTGGGAGAAAGATGTGACAGCTGCTTCCGTAAAGATTACAGCCTTGGAAACCCTATGGGGCTGCTATACTCTGTCCTACAGGGTCGCTATGAGTTGGAATTGACTTGATGATACTGGGTAAATATTCCACTTATAATTGCAAAAGTCTATTAAGTATCCAGGAGCTAAAGTGACCTAGAGCATATAAGATCTTTGGAGATGCTTGTAAAATTGTAATTTTCAAAAGATAAAATCATGACTCAGGCAAATATAAAATGAACCAAGGATTTTAAACTCATTAATAATGAGTAAGATGTTATGGGCAGTTGAAAGAGCATTTAAGAAGCTAGGGATTTATAGGCAATTTAACAGAGAAATGTTAGGATAAGATTGCTGAGTTAGTTATAAAACTAATGTCTAAGAGACTATAAATCTTTGGGGTTATCTGTTGCATCAGACAGATTACTTGCATCACCTGGACAAAATTCTAGGAGTTAACACATAACTTTACTAAGTCTGGGATCTTTTATTAACGGTAAACAATGAGATGAACTAAATGCATTCCACAGCAATCTTTGTCTGGCGTTTGTCCCCACGTGATATTGAAAGGATGTACCACCTGTCTTTTTTTCCTTATTTCTGAGTTTCAAATAATTTTCCTGATACTTTAAAATTCCAATAAAAGAAATAGAAAATGATTTTAATAAATGCAGTGATTTCATGTTTTTATGAGAGGACTTAATATTGCAAAAATGTAGATTTTCTCCAATTTAGAATATAAATTCAATAAAAATTCCAGTTAGTTTTTTTGAGAAACTTATTAAACTTACAATAAAATTTGTAGAAAGGTGTAAAAGTTCATGGATGGCTATTTTTTACTTAAAAAGAGAAGCATAAAGATGGGAAGCTTGCCCTGCTAGATATTAAGACATACTACAAGGCCAGAGTGATAAAAACAGTGTGATATTGGTGAAAATAGATAAATGGAAGAAAACAGCTTGCTCAAAAAGAGGCATACAAGGAAACTTCATAAAACTTAAGGGAGGTACTAAAAATCAATGGAAATTGTTCAGTTGATTTTTAAGGGAAAATTGGCTAGCATATGGAGAAAAATGAGATTGGAGCCTTACCTAACCCCACAAGGTGACCTCCAGGTAGGTTATTTAAGAGTGAAAAGAAAATTATAAAGCTAATAGCAGAAAATGTATATCTTCATGATCTAGGGATAATAAGAACTTCATAAAATTTCAAAAGAAGAGACCATAAAGCAAAAGATTAATAAATATGATAACATCAAAATTAAGGTTTTTCCATTCAATGAAGAATACCAGGGGCCAAGTTAATAGATAACTGAATAGGAGAAGTTATTTACAATATCTAAAGCCGGCAACGGATTAATAATTATCAGGGAACTCCCATAAATCAACAAGTGAGCCACTGCAGTAGGAAAATAGGTAAAGAATATGAACAATTTTCAGAAATTTACAGAAAAAAACCTCCCGAAACGAACAAGCACACGAAGGCATGCTGAATAATAGTACTCAAAGCAATGTAGCTTAAACTAACTATTAAATTGGCAAAAATTACAAAGCTGGATGATTCTTAATGTTGTTAGGAAATCAGGTATACAAGAAGCTTCATGGGAGAGTAATTAGCATAGCCATTCTGAAGAAATATCTGGCATGATGTAGACAAATTAAGTATACATATGCACTTTGACCTAGCAATTCTGCTCCTAAGTATTATCCCAAAGAAGTTCGCAGACATGTGCATAGCATGAAATATATAAAGATATTAATTGCAGTGCTGTTTATAGTGGTGGAAATTGATGGCAGTTTGGATAGATAGATAGGCAAAACTTGGAGAATATTACCACTGGGGATTATGTAGCAATTAAAATGCATCTTCTATATACAAAGAAACATGGCTGGGTCTTAAAAGGTAATGCTTAGTACAAAAAATAAGAAATTGAATGAAATCTATAAGGATTTTCATAGTTTAAAATTAATGAAAACAAAATTGCATTTGTAAGAACACCTTAAAACAAGAAAGGAGCAATAAACACAACAGAATAGTTACCTATGGGCAAAATGTGATCAGAAGTGGGAATAATATGAAATAAATAAATATTAAACTTAGACCACCTTGCATGGATCAATGATGATAATGTGCCATGAACTGAGGAATATTATTAATTTGCCCCTCTGTACCTGATGAACAAATGAAATGAAATGAATTGAAACAAAGCATAATAGCGCACTGGAGGAACTTAAACATTCACGGCTGTTGAAAAGACGTGCCTTGCTTGCTTTTTGTCTCTGTTTAAATCTACCGCCATGATTGACTTCTAGGGAATGGTCAGTCTGGTAGGCTGCTGTGGACTGAGTCAGGGTTTACACATGCATTGAAGTTAGAGTCCAGCAAGGGAAATCCAGGAAAGAAGGAACACAGACATAATGAAAATCGTTCTAGTCTCTGTTTCTGTATACATTGTTAAAACGCTGTAAGAAGTTTGCACATTGTCTTTGCTATTGAATACCTTAGTGTTTCTGCATTTCCTCCCTATTTATTTAGCAAATCATTACTATGTTTAGCAACAACTTATGTTTCTGTAGTACTTTCCAGTTTGCAAATCACTTTCATGAAAACATCATCTTTCTAAATCTTTGCTATAACTCAACTGAAGACTTCTTTTGCAGTGGAGAAAACAAAGGCTGAGAAAGACCAAATAACTTTTTAAAATGTCATATATCTGGGAAGTGATGAAGAGAGAACCCAAAATCGGGTCTCCTGGCTCCAAACCCTATTCTTTTATCTAATACTCCAGGTTGCTTTAATGCAAAGAAATCTTTAGTCCTAACTGAATTTCAACTAATTGAAGGAGAAATGAATGAAATACTTATATAGCTTTCTGGTGGTATTTATGCAGAAATTAACTAAGAATTAATTGGTGGAGAGTCAGTAGATATGACAACCAGAACAAGGCAATTTTCAGGTGGAAGCCTGAAAAGCAGTGATAAACAATATAATTCCCTGGTCATCTCCTACTGTTTGGAAACCAGTATGCATTTTTATAATAAATTTTGAATTTCAAGGAATTTCACTGTGTCCAACTGCGTTCAGCTATGAGTTGAACATACTCTGTAGTGGCATCCCAGACACAGTTTCCCAAAAGGGATATTTATGGCATCAGACTTTTCAAAATCAGAAGATTTTAAGGCATGTATATAGTTAAATTTTGCAAAATAACAGGTATGGTAAAATATGATAAATAGAACTTACATGCTGAAGAAATAGCAACAAGAATCTACTGAAAAGTGGTTTGTGGGCTGTCTCCAAGTCGAGACTACAGTCACCTGTCACCCGAACAGCACAATGTCTACCTCCCAGTGCTCATTCACCACACAGCAACCAGAGTGATCTCATGAAAAATCAAGTAACAGCATTTCAGAGTTCTTCCCTACCCTACTTCTTCCACGTTTGCTTTCAGGATGAAGACTTAAATATTTCATGTGGTGTGCCCTGCCTGATCTAGCAACACCTACCTTTCAAATCTTGTCTTACAACACTCCCTATACTCCCCAGTCTCTGAACTTAATCTAGAATGATCTACAGTCCTTCCACTGCCTCAAACTTGCTGTGCTCCCTCTCATCCCAGGACACTGCATATATGTTTCCCCTGATTAGAATGTTCTTCTTCAACCCTTTCATCAGTTTAACTCTATTCATTCCTCAGATCTCAGGTCAGAAATCATTTCCTCAAAGAAGTCATCTAGATCCTTTAGTTCCTATCAGGTCCCATTGAGATAGACTCTGGGAGGACCAGATCGCTCTCCTTTGGATCACATACCCACTTTGTAATTACATATTTATTAGTGTGATTATTTGTTTAATTCTGTCAAACATGTCCCCATCAAACTACAAATTCTATAAGAATTTGTTCCCTTACATGTCATTTTTATTTTTCCTTACCATTTTGTCACCCTGTGCCTTGGTGCTTGCTGTGACATTTGTTATTTATTTATTTATTTGTGAACCTTTCCTGTGTTTGGGAAATTCTTCATCTTATGAGCTCACCCCTTGCATGGTAATACGCAGAAACTTACTTTCCCTGACACCATAACTTGCTGTCACATTCAGGCATGTGACTGAGGTTCAGCCAATCAGATGCACTGGTATGAGACCTGCTTTGTGAGCTAGTAAGGTGAAGAAGCAGGGGCTGTGCAGTATCCATTCTGCTGAGGGGGTTGCAGTAACATGCAGCCTTCCAGAGGCACAATCTGGGAGATGCTAGGAGTTGCCTCCAGTACTTGGAATCACCAGTGTAAACTGAGGTGCTATGTCTGGTGGCAGTGCGGTGTGGGCAGTCTTGTTCCTTATTTTGGAGATTGTTTCTGGATGCATGTTCTTCAAGCCAGCTTCTATGGCTTTTCCAGAGCTCCTGAGACTTTTATCTTTTAATAAAGTAATTTTTCTTCTGAAACCAGCTAGAAGAGTTTCTGTTATTTGCAACTAAGAGCCAATGAATGAATGAACAAATGCGTGAATGAATAATGGAATCTGTTTGCTGCCAAAACAAACTGGATGTTTTGGTGTCTATGCTGTACTGTGAAGTTATTGCAAATAGAGACGTCAATTTTAGAACTGATATGAGTGTTGGCAGGCCTGCCTACGTGCTTTTTATGACCAGCTATGTTTCAACCTTAGGAGGTGTTTCAGATTAAATTGCTTCTTCCCAAAATATATGTTGAAGTCCTTACCTTGGTACCTGTGAACGTGATCCTGTTTGGAAATACAGTTTTCCTTTCATTATAGTAATGAGGTCTATCAGGGCAGGGTAAGTCCTAAACCTAATCTGTTTTGAATGGTGTGTTAGAAAGGGAAGTAGAGACACAGACACACCATGTGTTGATGAGGCGTATGCAGCAAAGGAACGTGGATTGCTGGCAGTCAGCAGAAACTAGGAGAGAGGCCCACAGAAGTAATAGACGTGGCTGAGACCCTGATTTAGACGTTTAGCTTCCAGAATGGTAGAAAATCAATTTGTGTTCTTTACAGCCATCCGCTTTGTGACATTTTGTTATCACAGCCTGAGGAAAGACAAGAGGCTACAAAAATGTTCTTAGATTTGTGTAAATATATATATTGCCTGCTTATTATGTATTGTTAAAATCTTCCAACAAGTGGTTTGGAATTCTGTGACCTCTTTCAGAGTAATTCAGCTCTTAATGTTTTCTGCTTATTTGTTTGATTGTACGTTGCTAAGCTAAAATAAAAATATTAGATACTTTTGTGTCAGGATTTGTAAATACTTTATCTATTCAATGATGAAAGAAGATATTTCAAATTAATCAAATAAATACACTGAGAAAAAGATTCTGTGAATGTATGCAGTCTATCTTATAAGAACAAAGCAATCATGACTAGGGATTTTTCTGGTAATGAACTTTGTAATCTTGGATGAAAGGCCTGGAAGTATACAAAAACCAGTACAGCTTGTTCTTTATTAAATGTGTTAAGAGGCATGGTAGTCTAATAGTTGAATCTTTCCTTGAATTGTCTACCAGTGATCCTACCTAGCACTCACTTATACAGCAGGGGCTTTCAAGCTCAAATGCCAGTGAGACACAAAAATGTGAGACACAGCCTTCTAATAGACAATTGGGAGTGGTAGGGTCTGTGGAGAACTGGACCATGCATGGATAACCTAGAGATCTTCCAAATAAAATTAAAAAATTCTATCCTGACCAACAAAATTCATCTGTGGCTAATTGGCCCAAGAAACCATGAATCTGTGATGTCTGCTGTATAGGGTGTAACATGAATCCAGTTGCTAGTCAGGAGAATTTAAGAAACTTAGCAAGTAAGTGTTTCAAGTAACTCAGCAAGTTAGCCTTGCTGCTGGTCCATTGAAGACTCTGTATTACTAAATGCTTTCACACCCTTCTCAACTGTAAGTACACATCTCTTATTTAATATTGCATTGAGATGGTGGTGATACAGTTGTGAACTGCTCATTAAAGCAATTCTTGTGTGTGTAGACATCTGTCCTGGGAAGGAGGGTAAACCTTCTTGGAGTCAACCAGTGAGGAGGAGGTTGGCCCTCAGACAGGAAATGAAGCTCTCAGACAGGTCAGAAGGAAAATCTGGTGCTCTCTGGGCCCCTCCCTCTAGGATCTAGACTTTGAGGACTTGCAACCTGAGTGCCAGTGAGGTTACTTGAGTGCTTAACAAGCTGAAGAAGAATTTGCTATGAGTTGTGAGCTATTGTATCAGGTTGTATATTTTTCTTTGTTGCTCCCTCCCCCTTTTAATTTAGTTAGAATGTATTAGAAACCTAACTTAAAATGGCTTACATGTAGTGGCTCAACAGCATAGTCAAAAAACTTTGCATCTTCCTGCTACAATCCTCAGACTGTTGGCCTGTTCTCCTCATGGTTGCAAGTTGACTGTAACAGCTCCAGGTATCACATTTTCTCACATCAAGAGACATAAAAGGAACTAGCTCTTTCTGCAGAAGTTCCTCTCTGACTCCTAGTGGACTTCCTCTATCCAGATTTGGGTCATAAATATCCCTTCCTAGGTCAATCTTTGGTAAAGGGAATGGTATTACCATGTGATTGGCTTACAGTAATCAAGATCCACCTCTCTGGAGTTGAGATAAAGTGACGTCATATTGTAGTTTGGGTTCTTCAAGAAGCAGACTGAGACAGAGTTTCAGGACCTTTATTAGGGACCACACTTGGAATGGAGGCGGAGGAAGCAGGGTTGGGAAGAGGAAGAAGCTGGACTATGCTGCCAACCCCCATGGAGAGTTCTAGAAATGAGATGGGTCATCAGAGTTGGCCCATGATGGGCCAAAATCACCAGCCTTTTATATTCCCACCTCCATCGATTACTGGGTTTCAGTTACTCTTGAAGGGCATGACCATGGGCATGACCAGTGACCCTCTGTAGCTGAGGGGATTGACAACGGAAGGTTGTGCGCTGATAGCAATCACAGCAGTTGGGCAATAAGTTCTTCCTTGAGGGAAATCTGGGTGGCGTATCTCCATGCCCACCACACCTTTCATGGGGCAGATGGAGGAGGAGGAATATTGGAGCAAACTTGGGGCTCTGCCAGCAAAGAAGAAGGCAGATGGATGGATTGGAAAGGCAACCGAAAGAGACTGCTACTGCATGCTAACTGGGTCGGTACTCTTGTGAACTGCTGACTAGTTCACGGAGATGCATTACTGACAACAGCCTTCTGATTTTTTCCAGTCACCTGAGATTGTAACAAGCTTTCCACAAGGTTTTCTTCCAGACACTATTCAGAATTATATCCCCAAGAAGCACTGATGTTTCTTATACTCTTTGTAATGTGAAAAAATTTCCACAAATTCCTGATTATAGCCAATATCTTTCATGGTTTGACCATTTTGTGACAGTGTTCATTGGCGTTGTCTCTATAAAGCTTGTATTTTATCATCTACCTTGTGTCCTCCTCTAGTTCTTTTGTGGCACTTCCAGCTTTCTTACTTTCATGAGTGGTTGGCAATTATGTTTTATAACTGTCCACCAAAATATCAAATAATGGCAGAAGGAGAGACAATGGTGGAATAAACCAAGACTCAAGAGGGTTGTTCACACAGGGGAAAGCTTGCAAGCGCTCAGAGGCTGAGAGAAGCAGTACAGAGTTCTCACCCTCATAGGTGAGAGAGTAAGACAGCTGACTCTATTACATCTGCGGATACAACACAGTATAAAGAATTATTAACTGTACTGTTTGGTACCATAATGGGTTTATATACACATAGAATAGGGTGAAATGTGAAGTGCTCATTTTTGATAACTTGAGACTTGAAGTGATATGATCTACTTCTATCCCCTGCAGCCAGCAAGCGTGATGGTCCTCTGTGCTGGAGGTGAGAGTAGAGATCTGCCCTGAACAAGCTTAACAGGCCCATTGAGGCTTGGCTTTTGTTTGGTCTGAGCAGACAGTTGCAGATGTTCAGTACCAGTATCGTGTGAGAGAATGGACCACTCCCTTCTGTTCCAAATAATATTCAGACATTCATGAAGCAGATTCCCCCTATCTTCCCACCTAATGCTGCCTGGCAGAGTGGGTGGATTTTGTGACATTAGAAACAGGGCACAGGGGAGGCAGAGAGAACACTCTAGGGAATGGAATAAGCTTGAATTATGATGAGTGACTAAGGAAATAATATTTGAGTTTGACTGAATTTTTACTAAAGGAACTAATTTCCACTAACTTGAAAGTGACATGAGTGTCAGAATTGTTTTCCATGGCCAAGTGGGAATATGGGCTCTATAGAGAAATTGATTTTTTTTAACAAAAATAAAGAGCTTAATTTTTCCTACATACAATTTAAAACTAACCTGTTGCTGTTGAGTTGATTCCAACTCATAGAGACTCTGCAGAACGGAGTAGAACTGCCCTACAGGGTTTCCAAGGCTGTAAATCTTTATGGAAGCAGATTGCCATATCTTTCTCCTACAGAGTGGCTGGGGGATTCGAACCCCTGAACTTTAGGTTAGCAGCTGAGTGCTTAACTACTGCAGTATCAGGGCTCCATAATTTAAAACTACTCAATTCATAATTATACATATGAATAAATTAATAAATTAATAAATAATATCTATCTATCTATCACATATACATATATGTGATAAGGCCATAATAGCAGACATCTCCTGGGTTTGGCAACAAGCTCATTTACCCTTTCGCTAATAACTAGACCCTGATTTCTTTTCCTCATTCTTGCCTCAGGGTGAAGTTCAGGAATGAAACATAGGTCCACACAAATCAGAGTATGGAATTACTCTGGCCACAGTGATTGGCTCAGCGATGGGCATATGATCCTATTAAAGCAAATAAGATGAATGAGTCTTTTGCTGGAATGACTCTTGTTCTTTCCCTCTAAAGGCTGATTTAAGGGATGCAGGTCCAAGAGTTCTGCTGCCATCTTTCTCTGTCCCAACATCTGAGGCTGAAGGCAGTGCAGTAGAAGGCAAAATAAGGAGAGAGTCAGAAGCTGAGTGTTGACAGCATTGCTTGAATCCAGAATCCAGTGAAGCCTGACTTCTTCACTGCCCCTGGACTCAAGTTGTATGTGCCAATATAATTCCTTTTCGATTAAGCCAAAAGTAATTTTGTTATTTACAACAGAAATAATCTCAAGTTATAGAGTCCCCTAAGTAGTTTACTTTCAAGTCTGGCAGATCAATATTCTCTACCTGACAAATGCAGGACCTTAGCCCTTGCGCTTTCCTGTCTTTTTGGGTGACCCTACAGGGAGGATTATTTTACATAAGATTTATGTCACTGCTGTGCCTCTGCTTCTGTCTGCTCTAGCCGCTGCTCCTATCATCTCTCCGGGACATTGCTTTTTTTTTTTTTTTTTTTTTTACTGCTCTATGCACTGGCCTGCTGTGCCACCAGCACTTTGTCCTGGTTAATCATCTAGTGCCATTGACCCACCCTTGACCTCTCAAGCTCCTTGTGGCCTCTTCTCCCTACAAAGTCACCACTATGAGCTCATCACCATCTTTCCTACCTCTGAATCTCACATGTTCACTACTTTATCTGGCCAATAGGAAAAGTTTTCTATCTTTGTGTCCTGCTTTTTATTTATCTTTTAGTGGTGGTAGTAGGGGAATCAGAGCACTGGTGGCATAGTGGTTAAGAGCTTGGCTGCTAACCAAAAGGTTGGCAGTTCGAACCCACCAGCTGCTCCTTGGAAACACTATGAGGCATTTCTACGCTGTCCTATAGGGTCACTATGAGTTGGAATTGACTCGACAACAATGGGTTTGGTTTTTGGTAGTCAGGGAATCTACTGCAGGAGTCTTAATTATCATTAAGTAATATTGTTTCTTTAGCCTTAGCTACCCTCTCTGACAAGAGCACTGGTTTGGATAAATTGAAGTTCAGCCTCCAACTCTATGAGAATTTTTCTTTCCTTTCAATACATAGGCCCTGAAGTCGAGTCTGGTCTACTCATTAGGGAGTCCCGGATGTCTTAGTAAGTGAACCAATTGACTACCCGGGTATATTTCTATCTCAGCAGGGGTTTTTCATCCTCTGCTTGTTACAGTGTGCTCAGTAATTCTTAGAAAGTGTGTACGGAGACATCTTGATGATAATAATCTGAGAGGATATTGTAATCACATATCACATAAAACAGAACAAAACAAAAACCAAACCAGTTGTCACTGAGCCAATTCTGACTTATGGTGACCCCATGAAGCTTTTCAGTGGCTATGATCTTTTGTGAGGCCCTTCTGGATGAGTCTGAACCACCAACCTTTCAACTAGTAGGCAAGTACTCAACCATTTGTACCATCCAGGAACTCCTAATGGTGTCACTTACAGGGCTTCTATTAAGCTTTGAGGGGTTGCTATTTTACCAATCTAATGGGGGAAAAATACATAGTGACAAAAGCCATCTTGAATTTTCAGCCTGCATAATGAAATTCCAAGTGATTTCTTTAACCTCTCAACTAGAATATTCAGTTTATAAAAATTATTCATACAAAGGGGCTACCAATTCATGCTCTTGCTCCTTTTGCTCTAGAAATAGAGCCTCACAAGTTGCTGTATAGCAACTCTTTCATGAACTGTTTAAAAAAATAAAAGCAAAAGAAGATATACTATGGCTTGTAGAGAATGGTTAAGGTCACTTGAGTGAAGGGTGCTGGGGCCACTGTAGCATCAATGAAAGCACTGCCTTCATCCCCATCAGTGGAAGGATGTGTGCCATCAGACAGTAGAATCCGCCTCTGACATCATGATGAAATGCTGCTGGCCATCAAACAATGGGAAGAGAGAGGCTTTGCTTGTCCTAAGGAAATTCTCTTTCCAAAGTTGAAAAGGTCATAAAACAAGTGCTAATGTTTTTCTAACCTCTGTCCCCTTCAAGGCATAGGATTAAGCATTGTTTTAGTTTGAATCATGATAAAATATGACAACTTGTAGTTTCTCAGCCACTGTGTCATTTATGATGCCCAGTATTTTCCAAGTTCTGGTCCTTTATCATGGTGAATCTGACTTATGAGCTGTACTGAAGCTAATGCTTTTCTTCTGAAAGCAGAAACAATATATTGTAAACGGCTATGAGTTTGACTATTTTTTGATAACTTCTTACTTTTGTTTCAAGAAAAATGACATTCTCAAAAATGTCTGTTATGTGTGCACTAAAACATCACTACTCTTTACAAGAAAAACTCTGTAGTTTGTCTGGCTTTTTATTATTACACATTTGCTATGATGACAGGGCTGTTGAATGAAAGGCTGCAGTTTCTAAATTTAAGTAATTGATTTTAACCTTCTTGTTGACATGTATATGTTTTCATAATGTGATTTTTTTGTTTGTTTTTGGATGTGTCAACATGACTAGGCTACTTCCCATAGTTATTCAATCAAATATTAATCTAGGTATTATTGTGAAAGAATTTTCAGATGTAATTAAAGTTCATAATCAGTTGATTTCAAGGAGGGATATTATTCTGGATAATCTAGGTGATCCTGATTCAATCAGTTAAAAGGCCTTAAAAGTAGGGCTGAGGAGAGAGACAGAGAGAAAGAGAGAGAAATTCTGCTTGTGGATACAGGTATAGCCCCTTCCTACCCATGATTTTCCTTTCCCTGCCTGACTGATAAACAATTTGGACCCAGGAATGTTGCTGCTGTAACAAATACTTTTAAAACGTGGAAGTGGGTTTGCAATTGGGCAGTGGCCAGAGGCTGGAAGAATTTTGAGGAGTATGGAGAAAAAGGCCAGATTCAGCCTGTCACACATAAGAAACCATATTTAGGCCTTGAGGTTTAGGGGGAGAATACCCTTCTTGATCGAAGGGTCCTTTGCCCTTAATTGGTCCCTTGCCTGGTGGCAAAGTGGTTAAGAGCTCGGCTACTAACCAAAAGGTCGACAGTACGAATCCATCAGTTGCTCATTGGAAACCCTATGGGTTTGATGGTTTTGTTTTGTTTTTTTACATTGCCATGGAGTCAATTCTAACTCATATGATCTTATAGGACAGAGCAGAACTTCCCCATAGGGGAAGGCTGTAATCTTTATGGAAACACACCGCCACACCTTTCTCCCTCAGGGTGGCTAGTGGGTTCAAATCGCCGACTTTTCAGTTAGCAGAAGAGTGCTTAACCACCGTACTTAACCACTTTAATTAGTGAGTTACATTTTTATTTTTGTAAATTCAAGTGTATCTATTGTTATCTGTATTTTCAAATGCTAATGATAAGATTATACATGTGTACTAATGGCCATAAAATAAGAACCTAAATTGTCAATCTATAAGTGAATGACTCGAAGGAGCTGGGATGAAATAATATTAATAGCAAAGTGTTTTATTCACTTATAAAGGTTCTGACTTTTCTTGGATCCACAGAACAACTGTCTTAGGGCACTTACTTTTAAACCATAAAATATCGGGCTTGGAAGTGATGTCATAGATTATGCCCAGTTTAAATTTTGAAGCCTGACTCTCCCCTACAAATAGCACCGCTATGAATGGTTGCTCAGCATGCTTAAACATCTTCAGTTGTGGGAGACCTTCTTCTGACTGGGGAAATGCCTCAGCTTGGACTGTTGTGAAGGTCTTCCTTAAAATGAACCAAAAATGCCTTCTAACTTATAGATGAGCAAACTGAGACACAGAGAGGTTATTTAGCTTGCTTACTGTCACCTGGCTAGTAAGTAGAATTTGTGCCTCTGGCCACGAGTTTAGGCCTTTTTCTTTCCACAACAACTTGCTGCCTCTTGAGTAATACACTTGGATTTGAGGTAAATAGACTGATTGATTCTGTCTAGATGTCAAGGGTAGGCAGGGACCAATAATAGTGGTACATAAATTATTTATCTCATAATTTTATCCCTCTCTCCTTTCCTCCCTTCCTCTTTCACTTCTTCCCTACCTCCCTTTTTCCCTTCTTTCCTTCCCTTCCTTTCGTCCTACTTTTCTTCCTTGCACAAGTATTCACTGAGTTTCTACTATGTGCTAGGCACTGTTGTTGTTAGGCACCGTCGACTTGGTTCCTACTCATAGAAACTCTACATAAAACAGAACGAAACACTGCCCATCCTGCACCGTCCTCAAAATTGTTGCTATGTTTGAGTCCATTGTTGCAGCCACTTTGTTGATTCATCTTGTCCAGGATCTTCTGCTTTTTCGATGACCCTCTATCTTACCAAGTATGCTGTCCTTCTCCAGGGACTTCTCCCTCCTGATAACATGTCCAAACTATGTGAGACGAAGTCTCACCATCCTCATTTTCAAGGTGCATTCTGGCTGTACTTCTTCCAAGACAGATTTATACGTCCTTCTGGCAGTCCATGGTGTATTCAATATTCTTTCCCAACACCATAATTCAAAGGCGTCAATTCTTCTTTGGTCTTCCTTTTGTCCAGCTTTTGCCTGCATATAAGGTGATTGAAAATACCATGGCTTGGGTCAGGCGCACCTTACTTCTCAAGGTAACATCTTTGCTTTTTAACACTTTAAAGAGGTCTTTTGCATCAGATTTGCCCAATGTAATATGTCATTTGATTTCTTGACTGCTGCTTCCATGGGCGTTGATTGTGGAGCCAAGTAAAGCGAAATCCTTAACAACTTCAATATTTTCTTTGTTTATCATGATGTTGTTTATTGGTGCAGTTGTGAGGATTTTTGTTTTCTTTATGTTGATGTATAATCCATACTGAAGTCTGTAGTCTTTGATCTTCATCAGTAAGTGTTTCAAGTCCTCTTTGCTTTTAGTAAGCATGGTTGTGTCATCTGCATGTCACAAGTTGTTAATGAGTCTTCCTCCAGTCCTGATGCTGTGTTCTTCTTCATATAGTCCATCTTCTCAGATTATTTGCTCAGCATACAGATTGAATAAGTATGATGAAATGATATAACCCTGATACACACCTTTTCTGACTTTAAACCATGCAGTATCCCCTTGTTTTGTTCAAATGATTACCTCTTTGTCTATATCCAGGTTCTGCATGAGCACAATTCAGTGTTTCTGGAATTCCCATTCTTTGCAATGCTATCCCTAATCTCTTATGATCCACATAGTTGAATACTATGGCATAGTCAATAAAACACAGGTAAACATCTTTATGGTATTCTCTGCTTTCAGCTAAGATCTGTCTCACCTCAGCAGTGATATACCACATTCTACTTCCTCTTGGGAATCCAGCTTGAATTTCTGGCCATTCCCTGTCAATGTGCTGATGCAACCACTTTTGAATTATCTTCAGCAAAATTTTACTTGTGTGTGATATTAATGATTTTGTTCAATAATTTCTGCATTCTTTTGGATCACCTTTCTTTGGAAAGGGCACAAATACGAATCTCTTCCAGTCCGTTGGCCAGGTAGTTGTTTTCCAAATTTCTTAGCATAGATGAGGGAGCACCTCCACTACTCCATTCATTTGTTGAAGCATCTCAGTTGGTATTTGGTCAATTCCTGGAGCCTTGTTTTTCTCCAATGCCTTCAGTGCAGCTTGGACTTCTTCCTTCAATACCATTAGTTCTTGATCATATGCTACCTCTTGAAATGGCTAAACATCGACCAGTTCTTTTTGGTACTGTGACTCTGTGAATACTATCTTGTTTTGATGCTTCCTGCATTGTTAAATATTTTGTTCATACTAAAAAAAAAAAAAAAAACCAAGACAAAAAACAAACCCATTGCTGTTGAGTTGATTTTGACTTGTAGTGACCCTATAGGACAGAGTAAAACTGCCCTGTAGGGTTTCCAAGGAGAAGCTGGTGGATTTGAACTGCTGACCTTTTGGTTAGCAGCCATAGCTCTTAACCACTGAGCCATTTGCCCACAGAATCCTTCAAAATTGCAACTTGAGGCTTGAATTTTTTCTTATTTCAGCTTGAGAAATGTTGCATGCTTCCCTTTTGGTTTTCTAACTCCAGGTCTTTGCACGTTTCATTGTAACAATTTACTTTGTCTTTTCCAGCTACCCTTTGAAATCTATTCAGCTCTTTTACTTCATCATTTCTTCCATTTCCTTTAGCTACTCTACATTCCAGAGCAAGTTTCAGAGTCTTTTCTGACATCCATTTTGGTCTTTTTTTCTTTCCTATCTCTTTAATGACCTTCTGCTTTCTTCATGTATGATGCCCTTGATGTCATCCCTTAACTCATCTGGTCTTTGGTCATTAGTGTTTAATGCATCAAATCTATTCTTGAGATGGTCTCCAAATTCAGGTGCGATATACTCAAGGTCATACTTTGGCTCTTACGGACTTGTTTTAATTTTCTTCAGCTTCAACTTGAACTTGCATTTGAGCAATTTGATGGTCTGTTCCATAGTCCATCCCTGGCTTTGTTCTGACTGATGATATCGAGCTTTTCCGTTTTCTCTTTCCACAGATGTAGCCCATTTGATTCCTGTGTATTACATTTGGTGAGGTCCATGTGCATGGTTGCCATTTATGTTGTTGAAAAAAGGTATTTGCAACGAATAAATTATTGGTCTTGCAAATTCTATCATGAGATCTCCAGCATCATTTCTATCACCAATGCTGTATTTTCCAACTACCAATCCTTCTTTTTGGCTTCCAACTTTGCATTGCAATCACCAGTAATTATCAATGTATCTAGATTGCATGTTTGATCAATATCAGACTGCAGAAATTGGTAAAAACTTCACTTTCTTCATCTTTGGCATTAGTGGTTGGTGCCTAACTTTGAATAATAGGCACCGTTCTAGACATTAAAAACATAGCAGTAAACAGGGCAGACAAGTTCTCTGACCTCATGGAACTTATGCTGTTTTGTGGGAAACTGATCATAAAGAAGTAGACAAACAAACAAATGACTTCAGGTAGTAAAAAAAAGTCCACTAAATATAAAATCAAATAAAATAGGTTTATGGGAAAAAATGAACTAGAGGTGATGCGGAGGTCAATTTGATAGGATGATCAGGGTAGTCCTCTCTGAAAAGGTGATATTTACAGTTAGACCTGGAGATGAGCAGTAGCCAGCCATACAAAGAGCAGGGGAAATAGTACATTCTAAACCATGAAGTTTGACATACTTGAGGAAGAGAAACCATGTTCATGGAGAAGAGTAAGTGAGTAATGACAGTCATTTAAAGCTCTTCCCCAATTAAGTTTCCCAGAAATGCCACTATTCCCCATTTCCTTTCTTTAGTCAAGAAAGGATAAAAACGGAATATGATTATGACGGAAAAATTGCACTGTGGCAAATGGGCTAAACTGGGAGACAATACACTCTGTAGCCTTCCTGCTATTTTATCTTGCTAATCTGCCTAGAATTAATATCCAGGACCTCAGGGTGGCTTAATAACTTGAAGCTATATGCAAACTTCCCTCCTGTCTTCAATCTTATAGCCAGCTCTGCACCTTTGTTGGATCCATTTAAGCAAGAACATCAAATACCACTTGGGGGACATATGGCAGGAGGGCACCACAAGTATTTGGGGACAAAGAGCATATGATTATGGGTAACAGGTAAAATGTGCTGCCTCAGGAGGCAGAGAATTTCAAGTCTCTAGAAGTGTTTCAGAGTGGACTGATAGGGCTTATAAACATGAGCTGGGCATTGGTTGAGTGCAGGGGCCTACCTACAGAAAATAGCGTCTAGGGCAATTAGTGTTAAACTGCTGAATGATCTCTCACTGCTGCTGATGGAAACTGTGATGGCCAATAGAAACTGATCGTTGGTGCCCCCACCTCAAGCGATGCCCAGGGCACGTATGTAGTGCCCAGGGCATGCATCCTACCTGCCCTGCCCTCCCTTTCAGACAGGCTTCTGGTTGAGTGGGGTAGAATTGGATGACCTTAAGGTCTTTCTCAGTTCTCAGATTCTCTGGGGCTGCTTCTCTGTGTCAAGTGTGTATACACAGACAATTTGTACCCTCACTTGCACAGATTTTCATTCTCAAATGAAGGTAGAGGAGAGAAAGAGATTGCTTTTTATTTATTTATTTTCTTTCTTGGATGCAGTTGAACCCTGCAGAGCATAATTTCCTTCCTGGTGGTCTATGATCTCTTTTATCAGAAAAGAATTATGAAAGCTTGGTAATAGCATCTAAAGACATACAAAAAGTTATCAAACTGTTTATACTCAAAAGAAGTTTAAAGCTAATTTTTATTTTTTACATTTATGAATTATTATAATTATGATTTGAATTATTAGAACTATAATTTATAATTATTTATAATTAAGAGACCAAAAATCAGAGATTTATTCAGCAGAAGAAAAAAATGTTTTAAGTACGAAGATACATAAATATATATATATATATAAATAAATATTTATTGTCCCCATATATATATATATATATATATATATATATATATATATATGTATATATATATATCCTTGGATATTTATACTACATATATATGTCTATATACACACACACACATATATATACACACACAAATATATATACATATATATTTCCCCCTCCCTCAGAATCCATTGTTACAATATAGCATGAATATATAAGCCAAAGCTTTTTGGTGATTTATATCAAAGACTATTTTTTACTTATGAGGTTAGCTATGCAAATCAGAGGCTGTTTCTAAGGCTCCAGAGTACATTTCTCAATCATTGTTATAATATAGCAGAATTTCCACCAGACTATGAACTCCTTAAGGACAGGGATCCCTTAATTCTAGGAGGTACTCGATAAATAAACGTGATAAATTTTCATCTGAAAGAGCAAATGTAAGCTTTGAAAATAGATGAGCAATGGTGGTTTCTCTGAACTTGAGATGAAATGGAAGAGAATGGATTGTTTCTGCAGAAATAAAGCCCTGAAGACCCAATCAGGCCTTTGCAGGTAGCAGTGACAGGGATAACTTACTCTAATGCTCCAGAGGCTGGTGTGAGGCTGAACACGACCAGTGTGGTTTGTCTTAGATGAATACAGGAATAGCAGAGCCACTTGACAGTTTTTGAAAGTTAATTTATTTATTTGGAAAGAGAAAACCACATTGCTTTAGCCATTTACTGGACCATGCAGGAGGCCTACAATGAGCTGCTCTCCTGTCTGGTCTCAGAGAATCACAAATGTAGCTCTCCAAAATACCCAGCTTCCTACCGAGGCTGATTATGGCCAGCAGCCCAGGGGGTATTGATGTGAAGGAAAACTCTTATATTTCATCTTCAAAACTTAGGGTGGAATGTGGATGATATTCAAGGGAAAGCTGCAGGTGGAAATGCATATCCTCTGGGGAAAGAAAATCACAACTATTGCAGTTAGTTTCTATTGTAACTACAAGCTACTATAAACACTGAACAAGGACTCCGTAAAGACCTCAAATGATTGTATAGAACTTGACAATGTATATTTGCATGTGATTTGACCATACATAAATTTAAAAGGGAAATCCTGGTGGCAAAGTGGTTAAGTGCTACGGCTGCTAACCAAATGGCTGGCGGTTTGAATCCACCAGACACTCCTTGGAAACTACAAGGCAGTTCTACTCTGCCAGAATTGACTCGATGGTAATGGCTTTTTTTTTTTTTTTAAGTTTAAAAGAAAATTATGCCTTAATTCTTGGTATCTTTTTTTTTCACCAAGAGAAACATTAAGTTGGCCTGAGGGTAAGCCCTTCTATGGGAATTCTGTTCATTGGAGACAATGGAGCAATGGATTTCTATATACAACAGAAAGAAACACTGCCCAGTCCTGCACCATCCTCACAATCATTGCTATGTTTGAGCCCATTGTTGCAGCCACTGTGTCAATTCATCTTGTTGAGGGTCTTCCTCTTTTTCACTGACCCTCCACTTTACCAAGAATGATGTTCTTCAGGGACTGGTCCCTCCTGATGACACGTCCAAAGTATGCAAGATGAAGTCTCACCATCCTTGCTTCTAAGGAGCATTCTGGCTATACTTTTTCTAAGACAGATTTGTTCGTTCTTCTGGTGGTCCATGGTATAGTCAATATTTCTTCCAACACCATAATTCAAAGGCATCAATTCTTCTTTGGTCTTCCTTTTGTCCAGCTTTCACATGCATATGAGGTGATTGAAAATACCATGGCTTGGGTCAGGTGCACCTTAGTCCTCAAGATGACATCTTTGCTTTTTAACACCTTAAAGAGGTCTTTTTACAGCAGATTTGCCCAATGCAATATGTCATTTGATTTCTTGACTGCTGCTTCCATGGACATTGATTGTGGATCCAAGTAAAATGAAATCCTTGACGATTTCAGTATTTCTCTGTTTATCAGTTTATCATGATGTTTATTGGTCCAGTTGTGAGGATTTTTGTTTTCTTTATGTTGAGGTGTAATCCATACTCAAGGCTGTAGTCTTTGCTCTTCATCGGTAAGTGCTTCAAGTCCTCCCCATTTTCAGCAAGCAAGGTTGTGTCATCTGCATATTGCAGGTTGTTAATGAATCTTCCTCCAATCCTGATGCCACATTCTTCTTCATATAGTCCAGCTTCTTGGATTATTTGCTCAGTTTACAGACTGAATAAGTATGGTGAAAGGATACAGCCCTGATGCACACCCTTCCTGACTTTAAACCACGCAGTAGCCCCTTGTTCTGTTCAAACAACTGCTTCTTGGTATATGTACAGGTTCTGCATCAGCACAGTTAAGTGTCCTGGAATTCCCATTCTTTGCAACGTTATCCATAATTTGTTAGGATCCACACAGTTAAATGCCTTTGCATAGTCAATAAAACACAGGTAAATATCTTTCTGGTATTCTATGCTTTCAGACAAGATCCATCTGACATCAGCAATGATATCTATTCCCTGTTCCAGGTCCTCTTCTGAATCGGGCTTGAATTTCTGGCAGTTCCCTGTCAAGGTACTGCTGCAACCTTATAGGACAGAGTCGAACTGCTCCATAGGGTTTCCAAGACTGTAATCTTTACAGAAAGAGACTGCCAAATCTTTCTCCCATGGAGTGGCTGATCAGTTTGAACTGCTGACCTTTCAGGTAGCAATGGAGTGCTTAACCATTGCACCACCAGGGCTACTACACATAGACGTACAAGTGTATACGTATATATATATATAACTTGTAGGACATGATTTATTTAAAAGAAATTTATTTAGTCAAATCAATTACATGCACATAGTTAAAAAATCCAACCACACTAAAAGTTCTGCAATAAGAAACAGCAGCCTTCTGCCTCATCCTTCCCTCCCGCTAGTTCCACTCCTGAGAGGAACTTCTTTCAATGCTTTTAGCTGTTTCTTCTGATATTTATCACCATCTTTCTAAGTATTATATTTACAGCTCTTTATTGGTATCTTTTTACTGACTTCCTACATAGTAGTTTTGGAGTCAGCTTTCTGGCCCCACTTTTTCCTCCCCTCTTCTCCTCGTCTATGCTCTATATGCATTTGTTGTGGTTGTTGTCGTTAATTATAGTTGGTCCCATGGTGCCTCCTTCTGGGCTTACAGACTTGCTTGAATGAAGCATATCTTATGATTGTTCCTGAAAGAAAAAGTGAATGGGAAATAATTTTTTGAGAATTTAATGTCTAAAAATATTTTTGGTCTACACTCATGCTTGAATCAAGTTAGCCAGATTTAGAACTAGATTGAAAATAATATTTCCTCAAAATTTTGGAAACATTGCTCCATTACCTTCCAGCTTTTTGTCATGCTGCTGAGAAATATAATGCCATTCTCATACCCAATTTTTTTGTACCTCTATCAACTCCCCACCCTTACCAACGTAAGCTTTTCAGTATCTTCTCTTTATCCTTGTTTATGAAATTTTCTGGTGAGGTAACTTGGTGTTATTATTATTTTATTTAATTCATTCACCCATTTATTTAGTGGGCTCTTTCAATTTCCAGACAACTTTTTTTCAGTTCTGAGAAATTCTGGATTCAGTTCTGGGTTGCTTCTCTCTCTCTTTCTAAATTTACTCCTTTTTACTTTCTCTTCATCTTGAACCTATACTGATCCTCTAATTTTCTTTTCTCTTCTCTATGCCATCCTGTTCGTTTTTTATTCTACTATGTAGTAGTTTTCCCTTAACTTTATTACCCAAATGGGAGATAAGTGCTTTGTATTCACAAGCTGGGCAGATTGTCCTCTAACTCCAAATAGAAAACTTTCATAGCATAGTTGCCTTTGAGTGAAGCCTTGACTTTAAATTATCTATTTAGTTTCTAGACTGATGTGTCAAAGACTGCCATGTGTTCATGAAATAAAATTTCCTATTCTATTTATTCCCTATCCTGGGCACACAAGTGGAACTATATTTCTGAGCCTCCCTTGCAGCTCAATGGTGCCATGAAAAGTGGTAGAAGTGATGGCCCTCATCCCAGGCCTGGCCCGTAAAAGCCTCTCATGAGATACTGTATGCTCATTCTCTCTCTTCCAGAGGTTGTGATCCATCCTTACACTTCCATCCCTGTCCAACCTGACAGATAACTATAAATCTCCATTGACTACTCCCTACTTGTCTAAATAGACTTGTGGTTTCCTAAAATCTCCTGGATTACTCACCTCGTTGTTCCTAGGACATGGCTTGGCACAAATTGAATTGGAACTGATAGCAAAATATTCAGCTGTCCGGCTGGCACTTAGCGTGTGGAGCTGAAGCCAATGATGGGAAGTGAACTCCACTTTGAACATTTTTCTAGATTGTGAGTCTCTGAACTGATGGACATGGTTCTGGAAAGGGTGGTTTACACTGGCTTTGGTGTGCTTGGTATGATCCAAATGAAGTGCTACTTTGCTGAGCCAATTGCCATCCTCTGGGAGAAACATTCTTTCCGCAGACCCTAAGTTTCTTAGGGCTCACCAACTGCATGGACCAATGCAGATTTTAAAACTGTAGACATGCCTTGGCTGCAGGGTTGATTCCCTTGGAAAGGCTGACCACTCCTTATGAACATCTGGGAACCTGAGGCCATGAGGCCCTTATGATTTTGGAGAGTTGTAAAGTAAATCTGACCGGCGGGGTGGATGTGCAGTTGATGGAATAAACCTCAAAGCCCAGGCAATTGTAGGCCACATGCAACATCCAGTCTTTACCTGCTCAATGCAGGTATTTGGTAATGAAGGCACAAGGAGAACAATAGAATTTGGTTCTTCCACATAACTGGCTCTTTTATTAGCAAGTCAGTTAATTCAATTAGTGGGTTTCATATTAATTAGCTTCTGCATATTAAGTTTTCTTTCTCCCAATCATGACTAAATTTTAACCTGTCTTGTCAATTTGTGGCATTAAGAAGAGTCACATTATGGATTTCGTTTTCTGTCAACTGTGCACAGATTGCCTTCAATGATAGGCAAACTCAAGGGCTGTAGCTAGAGCTGCAGAAAACATCCAAGGACCTTTTGAATATTGCATAAGCACATATGGGATTCTCTACTTTAGCATCCTGTGAGAATGATGGTGATCAGATTGTTCTGAGGGAAACAAATTATAGGAAACTTTTGCCAGAATCCATTGGAATCATCTTCTGTTACCCGGGGACTGTTTTTATTCCAGATGCTTGTAATTAATTCCACATTCAAAGCCTGTTTTCTAGAGAAAGAAAGATAGGCTTCTTTCTAATTTTTTAAAAAGGGTTAAAGGTGGGAAAGTTTCTTAATTTATTTTCTTGGAGAAAACAAAATATAGCAAGGCAGCATTATAATCCCTTTTAAGGATTAATTGAAATGTCAAACTCTAGGGGACTGAAGCTGTATGAGGAAAATGAATAAACAGCAGATTAGCATTTAGACAATATTCTTTCATTGTTTGACTATAGAAAATAATGCTGAATAGAATTAATTTGGAATTTGGCAGGGATTTGAATAGTAGAGGTAAAGCATGCAAATAATTGAGTAAATTTGAATCTTGTAGGAACATTTATTGGAAAAAATTAAGGAATAGCATGACGATGAAGATTCTTTTAGAGGCTTTAAGTACAAAGTAATAAGAAAGTAAGAAAGTTTATCTTTATTCAATAGTTTTCTGCAATTAAAGAAAAGGATGCTTTTCTTCTTTTTTTTTAATTAGGAATTTTTTTTTTTTTTTTTTTTTAGCACCAATGCAATCGAGAACTAAAATCCTTCAGTAGTAGTGATCACTGAAATTCTAATTTGTTGGTGAGTTGTACAGGCTAGAAGTAAAGTGAGTTCAAGTCCTGTCTACCTCGTTTCTGTCAGGAATAGACAAGAAATGACCATCTCACAAGTTGTTTGGAGTCTTTGGATCACTGTAGATAAAGAGCACATCATTTTTAATAGAAAGTATCCTTCCAGACAAGGACTTACTCAGACAATTTAATTACTGTAGTTTACTGAGCATAAATTGTGGACATTTCAGCTATTTTCCCCACTCTCATTTTAGATCTGATTAGAATTAGATGGCCTATTTAAGTGTATCAAACAAAACAAAAAACAAAATCAAATCCATTGCCTTTGTGCCAATTCCAACTCATAGAGACCGTATAGGACAGAGCAGAACTGCCCTGTAGGGTTTCCAAGGCCGTATGTCATCTTTACAGAAGCAGACTGCCACATCATTCTCCTGCAGAGTGGCTGGTGGGTTTGAACTGCCGATCTTTTGGTTAGCAGCCAAGTGCTTAACTATTGCACCACTAGGACGCATTTAATTGTATACACGTGTAAATACTTATATTTAATGGAGAAACTTAAAAAAAAAACACAAAAAACCATTTATTTTACTGATGAAGGCTCCAAACTGTGCAGTGACTTGATCAGATCACACAGTTGAATAAGACTCATTCATTTATTCATTATTCACTCATCATCCTGTACGGAACAACCTTCCCAGGCATTGTTGGCAAGTTCCTTCATTATGTGTTGTGAGATGCCTAACTCTATTAACATTTTCAGCAAAGAAAATAGTGGCTCACTTTCCTTTCTCAGATCACTCTCTCTAGTAGAAAGGTCTAGAGTGAAAGGAAGTAAAAGCAACTAAAAGTCGAAAGAACTTATATGAGGACACTTTGCCTGTCAGGGGATAGTGTTAGGAACAAAACTACAACTGCTGAGAGGGTTGTTTAGGCAAGAAGTCACAGTCTTGATAATATTGACCTCCCTCTGAATACCTTTTAGGAAAAAAAAAAAAAAAGGCTCAGGCTCACAGGTGTAATTAACCCAGAGCCAGAAATCAAAAAACCCGTTGCCGCGGAGTCGATTCCAACTCATAGTGACCCCATAGGACAGACGAGAACTGCTCCATAGTGTTTCCAAGGAGTGGCTGGTGGATTTGGTGACCTCAACTGCTTAAGAGGAAACACTTGACCTTCTGAGTACAGATACCACACAATCTTACAGCCCTAAATAAAGCATGAATAAGGCAGAGAAGGAGCCCTGTAGTGCAGTGATTAAGAGCTTGGCTGCTAACCAAAAAGTCAGCAGTTCGAATCCACCAGCTGCTCCTTGGAAACCCTATGGAGCAGTTCTAACTCTCTCCTATAGGGTCGCTATGAGTAGGAATTGACTCAATGGCAACAGGTTTGGTTTCTTGATTTTAAGGCAGAGAACAACAGTGTGCTGCAGAGTAGTGAGATGTGGTAGACACATAATGCTTTCTCTTTCCCTTTCCTTTCCTCCTGCTTCCTTCCTATTCCAGCCCTCCCTCCTTTTCTCCTTCCCTGTTCTACCTTTCCTTTCTAGTCCTTCTTCACTTCTCTTCACTAACCAAATAGCTGCATTGTGATACAGACTTGATTTACTATGAACATTTAGTAAAACTTGCTGTTTATGAAACCAACCCTCTTAAGTGTATTTGTCATTGCTGTAATAACCAAAAGTGAATTAGGGAGAAAAAAAATGCATGAATTTCATGACCTAATCTCATACTGCCGTTTATGTCCCTTGAGTGCACTTTGATTATTTAAGCATAATAATAGTGATTTGCATTTATAGATTTCTTAAAGTCATGAGTAGAATTGAAGACCTATCACATTAGTATAGCTCTCAGCATTAAAAAACAGCCATTTGAGCTAGTACATTTCAACGTCTAGTGGTTTTTCCTGAGCATATTTAAGCACGAGGTAGCCATGTATCTCTTGCATGTATATTAGATTATTTAAATGCTGAGTGTAAAATTGGGAACATATTTAATTTACTTAATTCTGTTCAGCTGCACAAAACAATTTTTAAAAGAGTTTTAAGGCTAACAGAACCTCTTTTCTCTACGATCCAAAAGAAACTCTTGTATGAATATGTATTGCTAGTCCCGATGTCTAGACCTCTGATTATTTATCATGACTGATACAAAGATTCACACTCCTCTTATTGAGCAATTTAACTTTATAAGGGATGTCTTGATGTTATAATTTAAAATCTTTTATTCAGTCATAGAATTCCTATCACATTCGGGCTTAGTGTAGCCACTTAACATAGTATCTTTGATGCTCTGAGCTCCAACATCTAAGCCTGCTCATATCTTGGGGGAATCCCCAACTATTGTAGTCTTGGTGTGGGACAGTGTCTACCTCCCACTGTGTAGATACAAAGGGGTTGGTTCTTTTTTCCCTGACTCTGATAACATGGCCTGGACATAAACTAGGCTTAGCTGATTGAATGTCCCTTCCAGGGATTTTAAATGAGTGAAAAAAAGAAGGGTTTTTGTCACGGAAGTGGCAGTGAAATAGTGTGTCTAGTGATGGAAGTATCCGGGCAGATTATTACTATTAAAAATAATTGTTATGTTTCTAGCTTCTTGATTTTTCAGAGATATATGTTTCCTAAGCCTGACCCTTAAGCTCCCATCAATTCCGTGAGTCTTCAATGTTTTTCCCAAAAATTTAAATTTTGGTCAACAGAACCAGAATTAATAGCTGTGATAGATAAAAATACTGGCCTTGATTCTTATATCCAAACCCTTTGCCCAATTACAATCAGGAGCAAAGTCCAGCTGGACCCACAGCTTGAAGGAGCATCACATAGCCCAGCATAGTTTAAATTAGTCGACCATGTAATGAACCACAAGTGTGACTAAGTCCAGCTGAGATTAGCAGAACCAAGATCCCCGAGCTAACCTAAAGATTCCTGAGAAATACATGGTGTCTGTTTTATGCCACTGAGATTTTGTGGTTGTTTTGAACCCTTACTGTGGCAATAGCTATTTGTAAATAGCTTTTTCCCCCTTTTTTTTGTACCTTTTAGAGAAAACGATACTATCTTTACTCAGTAGGTGAATCCTATCTAGCCTTAGCAATGATATTTCTCCCATTCTCTTTGTTGTTGATTGGTTGGAATGAACCCAGAACCTAGTTCTCACAATGAAATGTGTGGAAAAGTCTTCTGTGTGTGCGTGCGTGTGTTTCCTTTGAAAAAGGAGGTATTCTTTCCTCTTACTACCTGGAATTGAGGCAGCTATCTTGTGTCCATTAGGGAAATTAGTCTCAGGCTTCAGACAACACCTGAGTATAGCGGGGTGTAAATACGGAAAATGGAATGAACCTGGGTTCATAATGTCAATGAAGCACTAAATTTATTAACTCTAGACTATTCTACCTCTAAGCCAGGGTTTCGAACTGATTTACGCCCCGGAAGGAACCGGTTCGAAGCCCTTGTTCAAACATACTTGATGGCACTTCACAACAACAAACAGGTAAATTCCAATGAGCAGCCAAGTTTGAGAACCACTGATGTATTCTCTGCTGTCTCATGATTGAAGCAAACCTAGAGTTAAATATGTAGACAAGGAGAAAAACAAGTCATAGAAAAGTAGCAACTATGTATGTGTTATCTACTGCTATGTAAAAAATTACTCCACAAATTAGCACTTAAAACAACTAACATTTATTATTTCTGGTTTTGTTGACAAGGAATCTGGGGACAGTTGAGCTGGGTGGTTCTGGCCATGGGTCTCTCATGAAGTTGTAGTTAAGTTGTTGGCCAAGGCTGCAACCATCTGAAGGGTTTACAGGCCTGGAGGATCTGCTTTCAAGCTAGCTCACTTACATGGCTATTAATAGACAGCCCAGTTCCTTGCTGGCTTTTGGCAGGATGCATCAGTTCTTTGCCAAGTGGCCTCCCCAGGGCTGGTTGAGTGCCTTCAAAACATGGCTGCTGACTTCGCTCAGATGAGTGATTTGAGAGCAAGGTAGAAGCTATGGTGACTTTGATGATTTAGGTTCTGAAGTTAAACACCGTTGTTTTCATGTTAACCTACTTGTTAACACAAGTCAGCCTTATTCAATGCTAGAGGGAACTACAAATGTTAATATCAGGAGATGGGGAAATTATTGAGGCCATTTTAGAGGCTGGCTACCACCATGGGATAAAAATGAATAAATGTTTTTACCTGATTCTATGAGTAGATGCCTGATAAGGCTGAATGGTAGAAACTTAGGCTTGTGGCTTCCTTGTGGAGACTTCATCAGCATTAAAATATTCTACAGAGCAGTCCTATCAATTTTTCCAGCACCAGGTGTCTGGGGGCATCTTTCAGTTGTCTTAAAGGACAGTATTTAAAGGCACATTGCCCTTTAAGGAAGTCCAATTCTGTGTTTGCTTGAATTAATTTTGTCCAGACTCAAATTAGCTGGGACTAGCAGCTAACACTTAGCAAGCACATAAATGTTAGCTTCATTTTTACTGTTTTCTTTAAATGAGAAGACTTATTATAGCTATCGATTTTATGCAGCTATAAAAGAGTCACGTAACATTGAGAAGCATGAATGTCTGAATATTAAAATTGGGTCTTCTGTCTCATCTTTTGTCTTTTTCATGTGTGTGGGAAAACAAGGGTCTTCGATGTAGGTCTTATCCTTCCCTCTTCTCTGTAATTCCATGTTCCTTAAGTCTTAAAAACTCATTGCTTTCTACTCAATTCCTTCTATGGAGCAGCTGATGGGTTTAAACCACAGACCTTTTGCTTAGCAGATGAGCACTTTAACCACTGCATCACTAGGACTCCTTCCCTGAGTCATTACTCTATCCCAACTGTGATGGTTAATTTTGTGTGTCAATTTGGCTAGGTTACAGGGCCCAGTTGTTTGATCAAACACTATTCTAGATGTTGCCATGAAGTTTGTCTGTGATTAACATTTGCAACCAATTGACTTTAAAGATGATTAGACTCATTGATATAGGTGGGCCTCATTAAGTCAGATGAAAGTCTTCAAAAGCAAAAACTGGGGCTTCCCAGAGAAGGAGAAATTCTGCTTCAAGACTGTAACGTAGCTATCCTATCCAGCCTAAGCTTTCAGCTTGCTGCCTGCCCTGCAGATTTTGGACTTGCCAGGCCCCACAATCAAGTGAATTAATTCCTTAAAATAAACCAGTTTAAGGACTTCTTGGTATACTGCATTTGCCAGGGTAATGAATTAGTGTAAGCAGTTCTTTGTTTTGTCCTCTCTACCAGTTGGTAGAGCTGCAAGGATTGGGTCTTAGACTGGGAGATGGTGGAGTTTACTCCCTTTTTATGTTGGTGAGTTGGATTTGGGCTGCTGTCATTAAAATAGGCTGTTAATTTTTCAGTTACTAGTTTTCTAACCCCCGCATGCCTGTCACTTTGTTGTACTGTGGGGGCTCACATGTTGCCGTGCTGCTGCAAGCTATGCCACTGGTATTTCAAATACTAGCAGGGTCACCCGTGGTGAACAGGTTTCAGCTGACCTTCCAGACTGAGACAAACTAGGAAGAAGGACTTGGAGGTCTATTTCTGAAAAAATTTAACCAGGGAAAACCTTATGAATAGCAGTAGAACATTGTCTGATATCGTCCCGGAAGATGAGCTCCTCCAGTTGGAAGACACTCAGATGACAACTGGGGAAGAGCTGCCTCTTCAAAGTAGAGTCGACCTTACTGATATGGATGGAGTAAAGCTTTTGGGAACTTCATTTGCTGATGTGGCATGACTCAAAATGAGAAGAAACAGCTGAAAACATCCATTAATAATAGGAATGTGGAATGTACGAAGTATGAATCTGGGAAAACTGGAAATCGTCAAAAATGAAACAGAATGCATAAAGATCTATATCCTAGGTATTAACAAGATAAAGTGGACTGGTATTGGCCATTTTGAATAGGACAATCATATGGTCTACTATGCAAAGGCATTTGACTGTGTGGATCTTAACATTATGAGTAACATGAAGAATAGGAATTCACTTAGTTGTGCTCATGTGGAACCTGTACATAGACCAAGAGGCAGTCATTCTAACAGAACAAAGGGACACTGTGTGGTCTAAAATCAGGAAAGGTGTGCATCAGGGTTGTATCCTTTCACCATACTTATTCAATCTGTATGCTGAGCAAATAATCAGAGAAGCTGTACTATATAGAGAAGAATGGGGCATCAGGATTGGAGGAAGACTCATTAACAACCTGCATTATGCAGATGATGCAACCTTTCTTGCTGAAAGTGAAGAGGACTTGAAGCACTTAGTGATGAACATCAAAGACTACAGCCTTCACTATGGATTACTCCTCAACATAAAGAAAACAAAAATCCTCACAACTGGACCAGTAAACAACATCATCATAAATGGAGAAAAGATTGAAGTTGTCAAGGATTTCATTTTACTTGGATCCACAATCAATGCCCATAGAAGCAGCAGTCAAGAAATCAGATGACACATTGCATTAGGCAAAACTGCCGCAAAAGACCTCTTTAAAGTGTTGAAAAGCAAAGATATCACTTTAAGGACTAAGGTGCACCCGACTGGAGCCATGATGTTTTCAGTCGCCTCATATGCATGCGAAAACTGGACAGTGAATAAAGAAGACCAAAGAAGAATTGATGCCTTTGAATTATGGTGTTGGCGAAGAATATTGAATACACCATGGACTGCTAGGAGAAAAACAAATCTGTCTCGAAAGAAGTACAGTTAGAGTGCTCCTTAGAAGCAAGGATGGTAAGACTTCATCTCACATACCTTGGATGTGTTATCAGGAGGGACCACTCCATGGAGAAGGATATTATGCTTGGCAAAGTAAAGGGTTAGTGAAAAAGAGGAAGATCCTTAATGAGACGGATTGACACAGTGGCTGCAACAATGGGCTCAAGCATAACAAAAATTGTAAGCATGGCGCACGGCCAGGCAGTGTTTTGTTCAGTTGTACATGGGTCACTATGAGTGGGAACAAGTTTTCTAACTCAGGACTGATTCAGGCTGTGTCTGTATAAACAAACAAGTTTGAGAAGTCAGCCAGTCTCCAAAACAATTGTCAAAGAATCTAAAGTTTGAACTAGTTTGACATTTTTGGCCTGATGTGCCCATCAATCTTATGAAGAGTTAATTGATTTATTTATGTGAATATAATCACAGCTGCAGACAATCACTACTCTTTCTCCACGATCTTGTTGTATCAGTGACTTTAAGAAGCAAGGTGAACCGGGGACAAAGAATGAACTGACTTTTTGGCTGGCTTGAATGTGGGTGGGCACCGTTATTTTGTCATGACCCTTGAGGTACTCTTTTCCATGCTATAGTTGTTTTAACAGAGCAGATACACCTCATAGGCAATTGTGGTTCATTCCTTAAAAAAAAAAAAAAATTGTATCTCTTGAAAAAGAAATTAGTCTGAAATATGTGCATGAAATTGTTTTATTTTTCTCACTATTTTTGTTATTTTCATTGCATCAGTATTGTTCAAAACACTGACTTTTTTTCTTTCTCTTATTTTTACTTTAAAAATAAGTAGCAATAAATTAACCTATAAGCATGGTGAACGTGGAAAAATACATAAAGTTCAAGCTTAATTCTATTTTAACCCAACATTGCTAAAATGTAATGATCTGCTCTTAAGGCTGAGAGATTAACAGATTGATAGAGGCATTTTAAAGTTATTATATTAGCATTAGAGATTTCTGGGCCTTTTATCAAGGATGAGGATAGCAAAATAAAGAAAAATTATGAGTAATAGAGGATTTATATCAAATTATGCACATATTCAGACTTGAAATTATATGAACTATATTTCATGGCAGTTAAGATTAGCATACTCAGAAAAAACACATATTTTGGGATTATATCTTTCATATTTTAATACGTGGACATGTAATACATTTTGAGTGTATAATCTTGACATTGCCAGGTTTTTATGCATAAAACAGAAAACTTCATCTACTATTTAAAGCTGCAAATACCCAATAATCATTCCCATGTCTTCCCCTCGTGAAAGCAGTATCTGTTCCTTTGACTTGATAATCAACATTTGATGATTTACCATTTCTTTGTGCTTTTTGAGGCCTACAGCAAATTGTAAACCCCGTATTTTCAAGAGAAACAGATGGAATAAATTATGAGCAGCAGGCTGACATGCCAGGCAACAAATAAGAAAACTAAATTATGGGTTTTAAAGGGCCTGTCTGCTATGTAGGAGGGGGTTTCCATTCAGGCTCTCTGGGAGCCCCATTCTAATCTTCAAACTGAAGTTGTTTTGGCTTGTTTTCTCTTGGGATTTGAATGGAAAAGTAGAATGAGTCAGACTTTAAATTAAACAGCAGAGTATTCACGGGGTGAGGGGTCTAGCGCTATGCACAGGGAGTTGGTCTTTATTCTGTGCTCTGCCCGTTCCTGGATGAGTTAGGCTGGAGTGTGTCACTTAGTTCTCCATTCTATAAACAGAATGCAATCACTCCTTTACAGAGCTCTGTTAATGCCTAGAAACACTTTCAAAAACTTACTGAAGTAACTGCTTGAAACTTGGAAGTATCTTTTACCTTCTGATCTATGTTGATTCTTGGATGGTCTGGCCCGTTTACCAGTACCCTCCTACTTTGAAAAGAAACAATGTTTTCAGTACTAGTGTTGTGGAAAGAACTGGCTCCAAAAATCAAGTTTTAGTCTTCCTTGTTCCAAAAATATTGGGAATTTTTGGCAAACTGGCTCCATGGGTGAAAGCTGCCTCTAGAAAAGTACTTTGAAACTGGCAGGACCAACATCTAAACAGCCCATGTAGTAAGTTACGAATTATACCTGGCTTTTTTTTTCATATAAATAAGTTCTTAAATGGTGTTTGCCTGAAATTAGGTCTGAAGGGCATTCATGACAATTTATAGCCACCTCAACCCCCCCACCCCTGCCCCCGTCTTTGAGAGGGCTGTAGGGTGAACCCTTGAATAACAATGAGTTGTAACTGTATCAAGTTGCTTTTGAGACAGTTTAGAGATCAGAAGATCTGTTTGAATCCTAGTTCAGTCGGGCAAAATCACTTGTATCATTATGAGTGTTATTTCTGCATTTAAAAGAGGGAGTTTTACTTCTTTCTCATAAAATTGTTGAAAGGTTAAACAAGTTTAATGTATAAAGGACTTAAGGCACTTAGTACCTGTCTCAAGGATTAAAACCTGTGTAGGTATTACTGTTATGGTGATTAATATGTTTATCATCCTAAATATTAACTGGGTGAGTTAATTTGAACCATTGGCCACACTTGTAAATTTCAGGACATTTTATTTCTAAAAATGTTTTGCCACTCTACTTTTTCTTGACTATTGCTTTTTTCCTACCACTTTTCTTAAAGTCATGGCTACTTTGCTTGATTTTTTTTTTTTTTATGAATTGCTTAGTTGATTATGCCAATTATTGATAGCCAAGACAAAAGCTCACATAAGTTCAAAAGTTTATTTATGCTGTGTTGTGAGCAACTCCTGTGTTCACAAAATGGTAGCAAACAGGGTGATGGTTAAAACTTTCCTAACCTGGTAAGGCCACACTGGTGGTTGTAAGAGGGGAGACATCAACCCGGGCTACATGTGAAAGTCACCTGTCTGATTCTATGGACCTGGGGTGAGGCCCTGTCCTCAATGGGTTTTAAAAGCTTTCCTGGGGTCTGGAAAGTGTGAGACTGAGATTCACAGGGCTGTTTGTAGGAAAGCCTGGGTTTATGCAGAGGAGCTCTTAAACCAAAAAAACCAAACCCATTGCCATCAAGTTGATTCTGACTCATAGTGACCCTATAGGACAGGGTAGAACTGCCTCATTGGGTTTCCTAGGCTGTAATCTTTTACCGAGGGAGAAAGATGTGGCAGTCTGCTTCCGTTAAGGTTTATAGCCTCGGAAACCCTATGGGACAGTTGTACTCTGTCCTATAGGGTTGCTATAGTTGGAATTGACTTGCCAGCAATGGCTATTTTTTTCAATCTTTACAGAAGCAGACTGCCACATCTTTCTCCCATAGAGTGGCTGGTAGGTTCAAACTGCTGACCTTTTGGTTAGCAGCCACCAGGGCTCCAGAACCAAAACCAAACCAAACCTGTTGCTGTTGACTTGATTCTGACTCATAGCGACCCTATAGGGCAGAGTAGAACTGCCTCATAGGGTTTCCAAGGAGTGGCTGGTGGATTCGAACTGCCAACCTTTTGGTTAACCACAGCGCTCTTAACCACTGTGTCACCAGGGCTCCAGAGGAGCTCTTAGCAAACTATAAATCTTTGTGAATCCACACATGTTTTCCGTGGAGGCAAAGGGCACTTGAGAATAAGACTTCTTTGTATATGATATTGCTTTAGTATAGTTCAACCCATACACTGGGGATTTCAAATTCAACTGTGACTTTTAAGGAAATGTTATTTCCTCTTTCACTGCCTATGTTATGGTGCATCAGTGCAACGCTCCTACCTCAAATTTGAGAATTAATTGGACTCATTCAAAATTATTTGAGCTAGTGACACAAATTTAGACAAGTAGTATAAGTGTTTCCCAGTTTGTGTGGGCACTCTATAAGTGCAAATGCTCCTACCTCAAATGTGAAAGTTAACTGGACTCATTCAAAATTATTGAGCTAGTTGCATAAATTTAGATAAGCAGTATAAATGTTTCTCGGTCTGTGTGGGCACTAGTTTGGCAGCCTTTCTCTGCGTTTCTAATGGTTTTAGAATTTCTAAATTATTTTAGAATTACCTGCTATTACCGAATTTGTTTTACTAGTTAGTGGTATTTACCTCAAGGGTAGGTGATATCACATTGAGGAATTGATTAATGTCCGTCAAAGAGAACATGTGAGGGTCCTTAAGGAAGCTCATACATTCCTGACTCTCCTCTATTGGTCGTTTCTGCCTCTGAATCTTGCTCATGTTGTCTGGCCTCTTTTTTCTACTCTGGCTATTTGAGAAGAGCCCTTCTTCAAAGACAAGCTTGAATTTTACCTCCTCCATTAAACCTTCCCTCTCTGATCACTCCCAGCCTCTGTAATCCCATCCTCCTCAGTATTACCCAATAAGCAAGATATATTTAAAAATAAACAAACAAAACAAACAAACAAAAAACCAACCAAACAAACAAAAAAACCAACCCAAAACCAAATCCTTTGCCCTTGAGTGGATTCCAACTCATAGTGAGGTATTTCGCATGAAAGAGGAAGTGAAACCCAGGTGAAATCGTTCACTGCAGATAAGTAAGTAAACACAATTAAACCTATGCATACTATGCTTATGGGTGAATTTGCCCCTTTCCTGTGTTCACCTAGCCCATGATCCACAATTACTCTGGGCTGTTTGTACCTTTTGTGTCTGCATCCTGTCTTCTGTTGAAGAAAAATTTATTTTTTAATAACATTTTGGTGATTTTATTCACACACACAATTCAAGAATTGGTGGCAAACCAAAGTGGAAGAGACTGGAAGCTCTGCCCAGGAACAGGAGGGGAGAGCTTTTCTTAGGCAAACATGAAAGTGAAGCCAGCTAACACTTGATTGGTTGGAATTGAAGGTTATTTGGACCTGGATGCTGAGTTATGTAAGGTGAATGGAGTCGGCAGCCTCTGACTGGTTAGCCTTAAATTTCCTTTTGCTTACATAAGGGGTCAGGTCTTGGAACCTGGTCAGTCTGACGGCTTCTTGTACAGTTCTTTATCATATCTTAACTGCTGTCTTAGGCTGGGTTCTCTAGAGAAGCAAAACCAGTAAAGCGTATAAATATATATATATATAGAGAGATTTATATCAAGGAAATGGCTCATGCGGTTGTAGAGGCTGGAACGTCCCAAGTCTGTGGGTCAGGCTTCTCCTGATGCACGTAGTCACAGGGTGAACCCAAGATCAGCAGGTCAAAGAGCAGAACTCTTGTTCACAGGCTATGAAGATCGAAGAATCCCAAAAATTGGCAGGCAAGACCGCATGTAAGCTGCTAGCTCAAGTCCCAAGAACCGGAGATCAGATGAAAAGGAGCCGCCGCAGGACCCAGAATGAGCAAAAGCCCCAAGCCTTGCCAGAATATCCACTTATACTCAAGGCAGGCCACACACCCAAGGAAATTCCCTTTCAACTGATTGTCTACTCACTGCAGATCCCATCATGGAGATGATCACAGAAAATATCAAATCTCATCACGGAAGTGATCACACCATCATATGACTATCAAATCACTGAGGATCACAGCCCAGCCAAGCTGAAACACAACCTTAACCATTACAACTACATAGTTTTAAACTACTTCAGGTTTAGGAACATCCTGCTAACTTGAGGAATAAGATAGTAAGTACTCAGTAAGTGTGTGATGGTGGTGGCAAAATAGATGTCACCTTTGAATAAGGTGGGAGGAAGTGGGCTGGATTTAACAGGAAAGACTATAGGGAAGGCAGAACTTGAACAGGTACTCAGGATTGCATAGAGTTAGATTGTGGGAGGAAAGAAACTTCTACAAAGTGTTATTTTTGGTCAGGCTTGAATAATTCGCGCGTGTGTGTATGTGTCTTAAGTGTGTAATTATATATACACATATATCCGAGGTACCATCTAAGCTACTAACGATAAAAACCATAACCCATTGTCATCAAACTGATTCTGACTCACAGTGACCCTATAGGACAGAGCAGAACTGCCCCATATGGCTTCCAAGGAGCAGCTGGTGGATTTGAACTGCTGACCTTTTGGTTAGCAGCCAAGCTTTTAACAATTGTGCCCCAGGCCTCCAAGTACCTAGGCCTTCTCAATGCATGACTTCAGAATCTGCTTGATATATGCCAATATACCAATTTCCAGTCTCCAGTATGAGGATAAAACATATCTTTGTCCTTCCAAATGCCAGTAAAGGAATGCATCCATTTTTTCTGATTCATAGACTCTCAACTGCAGGGAACTCTAAAGGTTGTTTGCTGTCAGTTTTCAATAACATAATTTGGGGAGAAGGAATACTAGTGTTATCTTAATAACCGTATCACTTGCTATTTAGAAAATTTTAAAAAAGTCGGTTCAGTATTGCATATGAGATTAAAAGCATTTAAAATCAACCCTTGCCAGCACTCCCAGCTCTGACAGCTTACGTGATTGGAACACATGAGACAAGAGGAGGAATAAGTAAAGTAGGCCAGAGCAGTTTTCAATTGTTATGGCATTGATGCCAGACCATGACATGGTTAGAAAAGCAACTTCTTGTGCCCATTACATGTGGGGAACTAGATTTTTCTGTCCAGGATGACACTTATTTGTACAAAATTTAAAGCTTTAATTTCAGGTTGAGTGCTTTTAAGTAGTCCCAACTTTTTTTTTTCTTCCTTTGAGGAACACTCAGCTTTCTTTACATGTATGGCCTTGCCATCCTCCTAAATCTCCCTGTGCATTTGTGTTCAACATTAGCTGACTCCCACAGTAGTAAATTCAGTGTGGCCAATTACTTTTCATAATGAACCTCATGTACATTGGAGTAGAGCAAGAATTTTATTAATGAGACTGAGCTATTATTAAGGCCACTTCGATTATCCTTCCTGAATAGTAAGATGAAAGTCAGCAGTAATATAATGTCCGTTGTCAACAGGCTTGATGAAGAAAACAAAGCTTGGAAAATTTACACTTCTCCAAAAAACTTTTTTTGGCAAGGTGTCATAATTTATTTCAAAACCTACTCGAGTTTTCTATAACTGCTATTAGAAAAAAAAATCAAGATCTTCTGAAGGTATATCAATCAGACTTAATGAAAATTTTATTCATGTGCAGTTTGGAGCTGAAGGTTGGTTTCTTTTAGAGTCTCTGTATGGCTGTCTAGGATACTTGTATTTTCATATCATCTTTTCTGTTTTTTCCATGACTATATTCATGAATGTCATGCCATGTGTCTGGATTTTTAGAGTAGAAAACATGGTCATATGTTTACTACCCAGCTCACCTTTTATTTTTTTAAACTCAATTGGTAGAATTATTAATGGTGGTTTTACCTACAATAGGCAATGAGGTGATATAATTTGGGGGTGAAATGGTTTTTTTTCTCCAGATGTTCTTTAACCTATACTAGCTACTTACTCTGCCTACCCTTAGAATCACCAATTTTTTGAATATGTATCTCAAAGTTTTCATTTGTGACCTTATTAATTTGGTGTGAGTTATTGGCTATATGTTTTATTGTGTATCTATTTAAAAATTACATAAAAATTTAAAGCATATTTTTATTATTTATTTATTATACCTTAGATGAAGGTTTACAGAGCAAATTAGTTTCTCATTAAATAATTAATCCACATATTGCTTTATGACATTGGTTGCCAACCCCACGATGTGTCAACACTCTCCCCTTCTTGAGCTTGGGTTCCACGTTACCAGCTTTCCTGTCGCCTCCTGCTTTCTAGTCCTTGCTTCTGAGCAGGTGTGCTCGTTTAGTCTTGTTTTGTTTCATGGGCCTGTCTAATCTTTGGCTGAAGGATGAACCTCAGGAGTGACTTCAGTACTAAGTTAAAAGCGTGTCCGGGGCCATATTCATGGAGTTTCTCCCATCTCTGTCAGACCAGTAAGTCTAGTCTTTTTCTGAGTTTGAATTTTGTTCTACATTTTTCTCCAGCTCTGTCTAGGACCCTCTATTGTGATCCCTGTCAGAGCAGTCGGTGGTGGTAGCTGGGCACCATCTAGTTGTGCTGGACTAAGTCTGGTGGAGGCTGTGGTAGTTGTTATCCATTAGTCCTTTGGGCTAATCTTTCCCTTGTGTCTTTGGTTTTCTTCTTTCTCCCTTGCTCCAGACAGGGGGGGGGGGGGGGGCTGGGGCGGGGGAACCAGTGGAGTATCTTAGCTAGGCACTCACAAGCTTTTAAGACTCCAGACACTACTCACCAAAGTAGGATGTAGAACATTTTCTTTATAAACTATGTTATGCCAATTGAGCTAGATGTCCCCCGAAACCATGGTCCCCAGCCCTCAGCCCAGTAATTCAGTCCCTCAGGGAGTTTGGGTGTGTCTGTGAAGCTTCCATGAGCCTTCCTTGGTCAAGCTGTGCTGACTTCCCCAGTATTGTGTGCTGTTTTACTGTTCACCAAAGTTACCACTTATTGATTGCCTAGTTGGTGTTTTTCCCTTCCCACCTTTCACCTCCCTAGTAACCATCAAAGATTGTTTCTTTCTGTGTGTAAACCTTTTTGTGAGTTTTTATAATAGTGGTCTCATACAGTATTTGTCCTTTTATGATTGACTTATTTCGCTCAGCATAATGCCCTCCAGATTCATCCATGTTGTGAGATGTTTCTCAGATTCATCATTGTTCTTTATCATTGCATAGTATTCCATTGTGTGTATGTGCCATAGTTTATCCATTCATCTGTTGATGGGCACTTAGGTTGTTTCAATCTTTTTTGCTATTGTGAAAAATGCTGCAGTGAACATGGGTGTGCATATGTCTATTTGTGTGACGGCTTATTTCTCTAGGATATATTCCTAGGTGTGGGATTGCTGAATGATATGGTATTTCTATTTCCAGCTTTTTAAGGAAGTACCATATTGTTTTCCAAAATGATTGTACCATTTCTCATTCCCATCAGCAATGCATAAGAATTCCAATCTCCCCACAGACTCTTCAGCATTTGCTATTTTCTATTTTTTTGATTAATGCCAGTAATGTCAAGGTGAGATGGTATCTCATTGTGGTTTTGATTTGCATTTCTCTAATTGCTAGTGATCACGAGCATTTCCTCCTGTGTCTGTTAGCAGCCTGAATGTCTTCTTTGGTGAAGTGTCTGTTCATTTCCTTTGCCCATTTTTTAACTGAATTGTCTTTTTGTTGGGTTGTCCTACAGATTTTAGAGATTAGACCTTTGTCAGATTTGTAATGTCCAAAATTTTTTTCCCAGTCCATATGTTCTATTTTAATCTTTGGGTGAAGTCTTTTTCTGAGCCTAAGTGTTTAATTTTTCGGAGGTCCTAGTTATCTAGCTTATCTTCTGGTGTTCTGTGTACTGTTAGTTATGGTTTATATCCTATTTATGCCATGTATTAGGGCCGATAGCATTGACCCTATTTTTTCTTCTAGGATCTTTATAGGTTTTGGTTTTATATTTAGGTCTTTGATCCATTTTGAATTAGTTTTTGTGGATGGTGTAAGGTATAGGTCCTGTTTCATTTTTTTGCAGATGGACATCCAGGTTTGCCAGCACCTGTTGTTAAAAGACTGTCTTTTCCCCATTTGATGAAGTTTGGGACTTTGTCAAAGACCAGGTGACCATAGGTGTATGGATTTACATCTGGGTTCTCAATTCTGTTCCATTGGTCAATGTATCTGTCTTTGTACCAGTACCAGGCTGTTTTGACTACCGTAGCTGTATAGTAGGTTCTGAGGTCAGGTTGTGTAAGTCTTCCTACTTTATTCTTCTTCTTCAGTAGTGCTTTACTTATCCAGGGGCTCTTCCCTTTCCATATAAAGTTAATGATTATTTTTTCCACCTCTTTAAAGAATGCTGTTGGTATTTGGATCAGGATTACATTGTATTTGAAGATTGCTTTGGGTAGAATTGATATTTTCACAATTTTGAGTCTACCTATGCATGAGAATGGCATATTTTTCCTTTTACGTAGCTCTCTTTTGGTTTCTTGCAGTAGTGTTTTGTAGTTTTCTTTGTATAGGTCTTTTGTGTCCCTTGTTAGGTTTACTCTGGAGTATTCTATTTCTTTAAGGGCTATTATAAATGGCATTATTCTCCTGATTTCCTTTTCCTAGTTCTCTTTATTGGTGCATAGGAATCCAGCTGATTTTGTATGTTTATCTTGTATCCATCCTTCTACTCTGCTGAATCGATTAGTTTCAGTTGTTTTCTTGTGGAGTCCTTTGGGTTCTCTATGTATAATATCATATCATCCACACATAGGGATAGCTTTATGTCTTCCTTGCCAATTTGGATGCCCTTTATTTCTTTTTCTTGCCTTTTTGTTCTAGCTAGGACTTCCAGCACAATATTAAATAGGTGTGGTGATAAAGGGCATCCTTTTGTTCCTGTTCTCGGAGGCAATGTTTTCAGCCTCTTTCCTTTAAAAATGATGTTGCCCGTTGGTTTTGTATAAACCAAAAAACAAAACAAGACAAAACAAAAAACCAAGCACATTGTTGTCAAGTTGATTCTGGCTCATAGAAACCCTGTAGGACAGAGTAGAACTGCCCTGTAGGGTTTCCAAGGAGCAGCTGGTGGATTTGAACTGCCAACCTCTGGTTTAGCAGCTGAATGCTTAACCACTATTCCACCAGAGCTCCTGGTTTTGTATAGGTAATTGAGATAGATGCCCTTTATTACGTTGAGGAATTTCCCTTCTATACCTATTTAGTTGAGAGTTTTTATCAGGAATGAGTGTTGGATTTTATGGAATGCCTTTTCTGCGTTGATTGAGATGATCATGTAATTCTTTTCTTTCATTTTATTTATGTGATAAATTACATTGATTGATTTTCTAATGTTTAATCATCTTCGCATACCTGGTATGAATCCCACTTGGTTGTGGTGTATTATTTTTTTGATATGATGCTGAATTCTATTGGCTAGAATTTTGTTGGGATTTTCTGCATCTATATTTATTAGAGATATTGGTCTTGATCTGTAATTTTCTTTTTTGTGGTGCCTTTGCCTGGTTTTGGTACCAGAGTTATGCTGGCTTCAGAGAGTGAATTTGCAAGTATCTCTTCCTTTTCTATGTTCTGAAATACTTTGAGTAGTACTGGTGTAAGCTCTTCTCTGAATGTTTGGTAGAATTCTCCAGTGAAGCCATCTGGGCCAGGGCTTTTTTTGTTGTTTTTTTTTTTTTTTTAATTACCTTTCCAATCTCTTCTCTTGTTATGGGTGTGCTCAGATTTTTCCACCTCAGTTTGTGTTAGTTTAGGTAGGTAGTGTATTTCTATAAATTTGTCCATTTCCTCTAGGTTTTCAAATTTGTCGAAGTGTAGTTTTTCATGGTACTGTGTTATGTTCCTTTTTATTTCAGTTGGGTTTGTTGTAATGTCCCCATTTCATTTCTTATTTGGGTTATTTGTGTCCTCTCTTGTTTTTCATTTGTCAGTTTGATCAATGGTTTGTAGATTTTGTTGATTCTTTCAAAGAACCAACTTCTTTCTATTGTTTTTCTATTCTCTGTTTCATTTTTGTTCTTATCTTTATTATTTCCTTTCTTCCTGTGACTATGGGCTTCCTTTGCTGTTCTTTTTCTATTTGTTTGAGTTGTGTAGCTAATGTTTTGATTTTGTCCCTTTGTTCTTTATTGATGTGTGCATCTATTGCTATAAATTGGGCTCTGAGCACTGCCTTTGCTGTGTCCCAGAGGTTTTGGTATAGTATGTTTTCATTCTTGTTTGATCCTAGGAATTTTTTGATTCTACCTTTGGTTTCTTCTGTTATCAATTTTTTTTTTTAAGCAAGGTGTTATTCAGTTTCCATGTATTTGATTTTTTTCCTTGATCTTCCTGTTATTAATTTCTACTTTTATCGTACTGTGATTAGAGAAGATGCTTTGTATATCTTAGTATTTTGGAGTTTGTTGAGGGTTTCATTGTGGCCTAAGCTGTGATCTATTCTGGAGAACATTCTATGTGTGTTGGAAAAGAATGTGTACTTTGCAGCTATTGAATGGAGTGTTCTATATATGTTTATGAAGTCAAATTGCTGATTGCGGCCTTTAGATCTTCTGTATCTTTGTTGAGTTTCTTTCTAGATGTTCTCTGAGAGTGGTGTGTAAAGTCTCCTACTATTACTGTGGAACAGTCAATTTCTCTTTTCAGTGCTGTTAGAGTTAATTTTATGTATTTTGGAGCCATGTCATTGAGTGTGTAGATATTTATTATGGTTATGTCCTCTTGATGGATTGTCCTTTTAATCATTGTATAATGTCTATCCTTATCTCTTATGGTAGATTTTGTTGTAAAGTCTGTTCTATCTGAAATTAGTATTGCCACTCCTGCTCTTCTTTGGTTGCTGTTTGCTTAATATATATTTTTTTCCATCCTTTGATTTTTAATAAATGTATCTTTGTTTCTAAGGTGTATCTCTTGTAGACAGCATGTTGATAAGTCCTGTTTTTTTAATTCATTCTATCACTCTCTGTCTCTTTTTGGGCACATTTAAGCGATTTACATTCAGTGTGAGTATTGATAGGTGTGAGTTTATTGCTGTCATTTTGTAGTGCTTGTTTTTTGTGGTGCTGACGTTTTGTTTGTTCCTCTTACTCTCCTGTGCTGAATTCTTTTTATTTTTGGATTTTTTTTTTGTTTCTTTCATTTTTATAGATTTTATATTTACTGAGTCTTTAATTTTTTCCTCTTTATTTTGATGAGTAGGTTTGTTAACTTTCTTTGTGGTTACTTTGAAATTTGCCCTTATTTTCCTAAGTTTGAACCAATCTTTTATTACTTGGTATTGCCTGACTTCCTCTCCATTTGAAAGTTCTATGCCTATACCATTTATTCCCTCTTTTATTGTTCTGATGTTGTTGTCATTTACGGATTAACCTCTCTGGTTCCCTGTTGTAAATCTTTTAGTTTTGTTTTGTCCTTGAGAGTTCATTACGTAAGTTTGAATCTGGCTGATGTGGTCTCGTGTCCTAGATTCAGTCTGTTGTTTGATGTTGTTAGTTCTCTAACCAAATGACTCCCTTTAATAATTCTTGTAAGTTTGGTATGGTTTTTACATATTCCCTTAATTTCTGTTTATCTGGAAATGTCCTAATTTCACCATCCTATTTCAGCAAGAGTTTTGCAGGACATATTATTCTTGATTGGTAGTTTTCTTTTTCAAGATTTTATGTATGTCATCCCATTGTCTTCTTGCCTGCATGATTTCTGCCAAGTAATCAGAACTTAGTCTTATTGTTTCATCTTTGCATGTGACTTTTGGTTTTTCTTGAGCTGCTCTTGTCTTTGGTTTTAGCAAGTGTATTTATGATGTCTTGGTGATTTTCTTTTGGTGTCTGTCCTATATAGAGTTTGTTGAGTTTCTTGGATGGTTGACTTTTGTCTTTCATGAATATTAGGGTAGTTTTCTGTCAGCAAACCTTCAGTGATCCTCTCTGTGTTTTCCGTTTTCTCCCCCATTCTTGAACTCTGTTCACTTGCAGATTTTTGCTTTTGATTATATCCTACATTGTTCTCAAGATTTCATCATTTTGTTTCATTCTTTCTCTGATTTTTCTTCAAAGTGCTATCCAAGGATTGTCTTCAATTTCACTGATCCTGTTTTTCATTGTTTCAAATTTGCTCCTAAAACCTTCTATTGCACTGCCCATTTCTGAAATCTTGTTGTTTATCTTTTGGATTTTTAATTGATGTTTTTATATGATTTCTAGTTGTTTATTTATTTTGACCTTTTGTTCCTATAGTATTTTCCTGAGTTCTTCCGTTGCTTTGTCTGTATTTTCCCTGATTTTTTCTGTATTTTCCATGATTTTGTCTGTTTTTTTTCTTATTTTTGTCTGCATTTTCCAGCATCTGTTGGAGAACACTGAATATTAATGAGTTGTGAATTCTGTATCAGGTAGTCCCAGTGCCTTTTCTTCTACAGAAGGTCATCTGATGTTTTATTTTGGTCACTTTCTGGAGCTATCTTCTCCTGTTTTTTTTTTTAATATGTTTTGATATTGTCTGCTGTCTCTGGGACATTCAGGAATTATTTTCTTAATTTATTAATTGTAGATTTGATTATTTAATCCTGATTTTTAGTTTTATTTGGTTATATCTGGGCAGGCGGACTAGGCATGTTTTATTGCATGCTCACCTGTGGGCAAGATACCTCTCACCACCTTGTCCAGCTTAGCAGGGCTAGTCACTCAGCTATGGTACAGTAGGGTGGGTCTAGCGGGGGTGGAGGGGCAAGGATGAGTAATTTGTGGTACAAACTGGGTGCGATGGGGCCAGGGAGCAGTGCAGGGTGGGATCTGGGGGACCACATCCATGCTGCTTGGGGGCATGGTGCTCAGTGCAAGGTGCAGATAGGCAGGAGGGGAGGGAGAGTATGTGATGTGCAAAGCTAAGCAGGTGGGTGAAAGAAGAGAAAGAAGAGAAACCAAAGCAAAAAAAAAAAAAAAAAAAGAAGACAAAAAAATGAAGGAAAAAACCAAAAACAAGTAAATAAAATGGCACAGTAGGATTTGATGGGTAGGGGTGGTCCAGGCACCACGAGGTTGTGTGTTGATGGCTCTCTAGCTGAGTGGTGTGGTTCAGCATGTGGAGAAGGGTGTGGGCAGCACACAGGGCTAGGTGGGTGGGAGAAAGGAAAGGGGGAAAGAGAAGAAACAAACCACCTAACAAAAAATAATAATAATAAAAAATAAAAACAACAGAAATAGAAGCAACAAAAAAGCAAAAAAAAAAAAAAAAATCAAAAACAAACAAACAAAAAACTCAAACAAACCAAACAAAAAAAATGGCTCTGAAGGGCCAGCCAGTGGAGGCAGGTGGACCCAGGCAGCAGTGAGCTGGTCTCTCCAGCTGAGTGACCGTGGCCTGTTGGAAAGCGGTGGATGCTGCGTAGGGTGAAGAAGGGTGGAAGGTGGGAAAGTGTGTATCCCTGGTTACTGTGTGCTCTGTCTTCTGTTGGGAGCTCTGTGAAGTTGCCTTCCTGTACTCCCTGTCTGCAGTCTGTGGTGGCTGAGGTCCAAGGTGGTGAATTCGTGTGGCAGTGAGCTGGTGTCTCTCCAGCTAAGTGACCGTGACCTGTTGGAAAGTGGCAGAGACCTTGTACAGGGAAGAAGGATGGAGAGTGGGAAAGTATATATTCCTGGTTACTGGGTGCTCTGTCTCCTGTTGGGAGCTCCATAGAGTTGCCTTCCCATACTCCCTGTCTGTGTTTCTTGGTGGCTGCAGTCCCAGATGGCGAATCCGTGAAGCGTTAGCTGGTAGGGGACCTCCACTTCATAACTCTCCTTGTTCTCTGTTCTCGGTCAGTTTCTTATTCCATTTGGTGCTCGATCAAGCTTTATTCCTTCATTTGATGCTTAGGGTTCCAGGACTGACATTTGTATCTGTTTTACTTAGTTTTTCGAGTCTTTGCTGCAGAGGGATGGCATGGTACTTCTGTCTGTAGCACCGTGTTGGCTCTGCCTAAAGCATATTTTGAGAAATTTGAAAGAAGCAGGAGGGTTTGAAGCACAGTCAGAGATGGATCAGTAAGCCTGTATGTCAACATAAAATAATGACATTGCACAGTGCATGGTATATATAGAGAAGTGCAGGATGATTAGAATGAAGCCCAGGGGGGTTTCTAGAGTTTTGATGAAGGTTATGTATTGAGCCACAGAAAGAGACTTGATTATGATGGCTGCAGAGGGGGAGGAGGCCAGGATAACATTGGTCCTTAGAGAGTAAGGCAGTCAATCATGTGTGGTCCTCCATGATATCCCAGGTATGAATATTCCCATTTGCAAGTGACAGAAAATCAATTTAAGTGGAATTAAATTTAAAAAATTATTGACTTACAAACTGGATTAATTAAAAAAAATGAGTGACCCTTTGGGACAGAATAGAACTGCCCCATAGTGTTTCCAAGGAGTGGCTGGTAGATTTAACTGCTGCCCTTTTTGGTTAGCAGCTGAGCTCTTAACTGCTGTGCCACCAGAGCTCCATATAAAATATCTAGGGAAAGCATATCTGAATCCAGGTGTACAAGAAATCGTATCATATATCTCTCTCCATCTCCTGAATCTGTTCTCCTGTGTTGGTTTCATCCTCGGATGGGCTCTCCCCAGAAGCTACTGAGCTATACCATTCCTGGAAATTATACCATGGAAAAGGATATCATTCTTCTGAGTTCCTACCAGTCTCTCGGATGATTCTTTTTAATTCACCTTGATTCATTAGGCCTCCTGGATTCAACACTGTGGTGAGGGGATGCAGTGATCTGACTGCACAGGCTGGAGTCCTGTGCCCACCTTTAAAGTTTAGGATGGAGTCAGCCCAACCCATCCAGACAACAGGACTGAGAGGGGTTAATAGAGATTCCTCAAAGGAAAATTGGGAGCTGATAACAGAAGAATGGGATGTGGATTGGATCAGCACATAAAGCAAAACCAAGAAACAATTATGAGGTCTGCTGCAGATGGTTACAAATGATGGGGAATGGTCCTTAAGGGAATGAAGGCTTCAGGGAAAATATAAAACAGATATTGGTGTCTCGCTATGAGAATCAAGTGGAAAGTTATTCAGGAAATTATAATAATGCTCGGTTGATGGTTATTAAGAGAATGAATAGCTAAATCAAAGAACATATTTTCATGCAGATGTCCTAGATAATTAGAAAACTATGTAGGAAGATTGATCAAACTAAAGGATTTTCAAAGTTTTCTAGAGGAAACTTCCAGGTCCAAATTATACATCCTTAGCAAGAGTGGGTGTATTTGTGAAAACAGAAAACATTCTTGCAAAACAACATTTGTTTTTCAGTTTCTACTTCGTATATGTGCCAATCAGTAAAATTGCAATGCAGGCATAAGTGGCTTCATTTTGCTAACAAAATACTGCACATTTGTCCAGGATAACTTAATTTGTCATGTAGAGAAAAATATGTTATTACTGAATCCCTTTAACTTGAACTGTAGATGCAAGCTTGTTGCTCTTAAAGGGATCGACTTGATTTACATTTTAAAGTTAAATATTGTTTGTGAATTTACTGTCCAAAAGAAAACCAAACCCATTGCCATTGAGTTGATTCTGACTCATAGCAACCTTATAAGACAGAGTAGAACTGACAGTACATGCTGTGGCAAGGCAGGGGCTTTTATGACAAAAGAATGGACATGTGCTGCAAATTACCGTTTCTGTAGGGTGTTGTATGAGATGTGTGCGTATTTGGTAGGAAACAGAAATTTTGAAAATTTTTCTTTGGGACACTGTATGTCCCTCTGAACTCTCGGGTGTATCGGGGGCTGAATTAGTGGGAGAACATATGTCACTCAGGACTTGTAGGGTAGGAAGGTTGGTGTGGGCAAAAAAAAAAAAAAAAAAAAAAAAAATCCATACTACTTACCAAAAATTCAACAACACTCAATGATTCAGCATGTTTCCATTAATAAAAACACATAGTATCAACAAAAAATTCAAAGCAGAAAGTAATTGGGTCTTGAAAGGGTTTAAGAAGATACACAAGGATGCACAGTCTAGATTCTAAGAAGGTTGGGCAAAAGATTTAGACGTAGGAGTTGTGGGAGGAGGTGGAGTGAAAAATGCCTGGGGTGTTGAAGCTGGTTTAATGGGAAACTGCTGATGTCATTAATGGAAGCAGGGAGGTCAAGAGGAGTTGCCAGTTACTGTGAGAAGATGAAGAATGGATAAAACCAAACCCACTGCTGTTGAACTGATTCCAACTCATAGCGACCTCATAGGGTTTCCAAGGCTCTAAACCTCTACGGAAGCAGACTGCCACATCTTTGTCCCGCAGAGCCGCTGGTGGTTTCGAACTGTCGACCTTCTGGTTAGCAGCCAACTGCTTTAACCACTGTGCCACCAGGCTCCTCCAAAAATACGATAGGTTTGGGATAAATTAATTTTGAATGACTGGGGAATGTCTAAGGAGCCCTGGTGGAGCAGTGGTTAAGCACTTAGCTGCTAATGAAAGGTTGGCGGTTCGAATCCACCATCTGCTCTGTGAGAAAAAGATGTGGTGGTCTGCTTCTGTAAAGATTACAGCCTAGGAAACCCTATGGGGCAGTTCTACTCTGTTCTATAGGATGGCTATCTGTCAGAATTGACTCAGTGGCAATATGTTTGGCTTTGGTTTTGGGGTATGTCAAAGCGGTTGGATCTGTAACTGAAGAGTAAGGTTTGGGTTAGAGAAAGATTTTTGGCATTATTCTGCCTGTACGTGATGGTTGAAGCTTTAAGAAGAATGGATAAAAGTAAACAATGAAGGAAAGTTTGAGGATAGAGTGGAAACTTGGAAGAAAGAAGGAGGTGGTGGTCTGTAGATTTCTAGAGTTCAGTTTTCCTGTAACTTGCCTCTGACCTTGCCACCATTCCCTTGTTCATCCTTTTCCTGTTACAGAATTTACTCATGTTCTCTCCCACCCCTTCTTTGGCTTCAGTTTGTCTTAGAAGAAGGGTAGAAGAGGTTCCTTGCTTAACCAGACCTTGGATCAAAATCAGGTTCTTATCATGGCACTCAGATTGCTGGTGACTTGATTTATTTGTTGGCTTACATTTCAGAATTTTTACTCACCCTTACCTCAGAAACATCTCTAACCTGTAACTTGAGGTATCAGTGAGAGTCCCTATAGGAAACAGATGCCGAACTCAAAGTGGTAATTAAAAAAAGAAAAGTTAATAAAAGAGCTATTTGCAATGGCTTCGGTAGGACTAAGGGAAGCGGCAAAGAATGGTAAAGCAGGAAGTCCCTGCCACTCCTTGATTAGAAGAGGCAAAGGGAGGTGGTAGTTACAAAAATGTGGAGAGAGTTGTAGCCATAGGTGACAGGCCATATAACAGGAGCTTTAATCTTGGGGAGAAGACCATTGCTACTGCCAACGTTATGCTCAGAAAAGAGGGATGCAGGATACGGAAGGTGAGGGGAGGTAAATTCTATGATCTCTCTCTTCTCTCACTCTTCATCTCCTGCCAGTGCCAGCCATTGGCAAACCAGCTTGAAGCAAGATAGCAAGGGAGCCCAGGTGGTGCCATCTGTAGAGGCAAAAAAGAGCAGGATGGAGAAGATGGGAGATTAAGTTTGGAGGGGCAAAGGAGAATACCCACCATGCTTGACTTTGTGGCTTCCCAGGCTCCTTTCTACTCCTGACTTCTGATAATAATGTGTTACTTTACTTTTGCCTATACTATTTAGACACTGGCTTCTTCTTGCTATTTCTGATCTCTAATATGTAATAATGGGTATTTCAGAAGGCACTAAGGACTTGTCAAAAGCTTCTTTTTAATTTTCCTTTTGCTTTTCCTCCTATATCTTAAGCTGTGGAGTATTAAAAGAATTTGAAGGAAAAAAACAAGGGAAAAAGGACAGAGAGAGATGCATAGAAATGAGGTTTTTTGTTTCTGTGTACATAAAGCTGATACCAAATATGATTAAAAATTTGACTACTATATGTGATTAAGAATTTGGCTTGGGAAGTTCTGTATTCCTAAATTTGACTAGGTGAAATTTTTCTTTTAAAACTCCCAGTAAACAACTTCACTGTGACAGAAAATCTGCCTACCCCAAATTGTTCCTCTACTTTTCCTTGTTAGAAGAATTTTATTATTTTGTTCAAATATTGGGTGGTCAAGGGCTTCAGGAGAAACTGGCCCTCCCCAGCACCAGGGTTGAATTTTGACTAGACTAAGAAGCCAATCAAGGTGTAGCAGAATGCCAAGTACTATTTTTTCTGTGAGTTTCGTGATTGTAATTCCCGTTCCCAAGCTGAGAACAAAGAGTGCTCAGGGCTCATGTACTCTAGAGAGTAACTATAGATCATTTATGAAAAATTTCAAATGATTGATACTAAAAATAAGTCTGGTGACATTTAGTCCATCACCCACCTGAAAACTATACAAAGAAGCAAGGATCCTTATCAGACAGAAGATTTTGTTGAAGAATTACTGGTATTTTGTGCTTTTGCTCACCTCAAACTGAGTGAATGGAGGGCTTGAGCAAACCACTCATAGAGCATGGGATGTTTTCCAGGAGATAGAGCTACAGAAGTCGCCAAGGAATGGTGCAGCCTAGCAATCAAAGCAGAGTGCAGGGAGGTAGTTCTGGGGGAACCTAATATAGTCTTTGATTTGGGAAGCCAGGGACTTAGGTGAGAATCTCACTGAAGCTACTTAGTAAGTATAGAGAGTGTCAGTGGACACATATTGTTTCTTGTTGAATGCATCTATCCCTTCCTCTCTCCCTCTTTACATTACTTTGGTAACATCATTAACTGTTGGTAGTGGGAGACCCTGGCACTCATATTTGTAAGCATACCTGATTTAGTTCTGGGGAATGCCTTTCCTAAAACAGAATCTAATTTAGAAAACAAAGAAAAATTCTGATAGCTATGTGTATGCAAAAATTTAAAACTTCTGTAAATTAGTATCAATGACAATTCTGAAGAAATTGCACTGTAGAAAAACCAAAGTATTAATATCTTTAATGCATATCCCAAGAAAAATGGATAGAAAGACAAGAAAATCAATTAGTAAAGAAAAAATAAAAAGCGATATGAAAATGTGTTTAAATTTGGGAATAAACACTCTTCTTACTGATGATGGGATTATGAATTGGTAAAGCCAATTTAGCAATAGGTATCAAAATATGTATTCCTTGATCCAGTATCCCTAATAATAGCAATTTGTCCAAAACAAACGATCAGAGATGTATGCAGAGAAACCTGAAAGAATGTTCATAATAGTGTACTTATTTTAATGGAAAATTTGAAACAACCTACATCTCCATAAAAAAGCAAATTCAGTAAATTAATATATTTAAATGGTGAAATGTTATGCACCTATTAATTGTATTTTAATGATGTGGGAATATGCTCACAATATCAGGTTGTAAAAAAATAAAATGATATAGAACATAAAAATAACATTAAAAAAGTGATAAAGTCAACTTTATCAAAATTAATATTTATGCTCATTAAAAGAAAAAGACTGTTAGCAAAATAGAATGCAAGCCATAGACTGGGAGAAAATACATATATTTGACAATTGCTACAACTCAGTAATGAAAAGGCATCCCAATAAAAAATGAGCAAAATACTCAAACACTTCCTTAAAGAAGGCATAGGACTGTCTAATAAGCACCTGAAAAGGTGCTCCAGATCAGTAGTCATCAGGGAAATAAAAATTATAGTCACAGTAAGATACCACTCTATACCTACTGGAGTGGATAAAACTAAAAAGACTTGGCCACAAACTTTTAGCAAAGATATGGAGCAATTGGAACTTTCATACACTGCTGGTGGGAATGTAAAATGGTACATCCATTTTGGAAAACTGGCAGTTGCTTATAAAGTTAAATATAAACCTACCCTATGACCTAGCAATTCCAAAAGCATCCAGCAAAGTGAATGTTCATCAATAGAAAAATGGATAAACAAATTGTGGTATATCCATATAATGGAAACTATTCAGCAATAAAAGGAAATGAGCTACTGATAAAAGCAACAACTTGGATGAATCTCAACAACATTATGTTGAACAGAAGAATTCAGACACAGGCATACATAAATATGATTCTACATATGTTAAGTTTGAGAACTGGCAACATGAATTTATGGTGAAAGAAATCAGAATAGTGGTTGCCTCTGTGTGGGAAACTCAATAGATTGGAAAAGAGCATAAGGAAACATCCTGGAATGATGGAATTGTTTTCTCTTGAAGTGGGGGTTACATGGGCTTATAAAATTGTCCAGACTCACCAAGCTGTACACTTAAAATAGTTGCAGTTTATTGTTTGAAAGTTATACCTCAATTAAAAAAAAAAGGTACAAAATGTATAGTCTGTACTGATGAGTTCAGTGGGCAAGAAGTACTCAAATTTTTCTTTAGCTGAGATGCAGCAGAAAGGGACTGTTTGTTAGGTGCTTCTGTGCAGTGAAGGTGGAAGCATAGACTGGCCGCAGTGATCCTCCAACCCACCTACTTACATGGTTACTGTGTGCTCATCCTACCATTCTCATCGTGATCATTGTTTCCCATGTAGATATTCTTGTTGGAGAAATGAGGTATTGATCAGCAGACACGACTACTAGGCCACTAGGTTTCTAACTGCAGATTGATTGATAAATGGGTATTCTACTTAATATATTGGTTAGCATGAATGAATCCTCTTGAGGAAAATCACTTCCAGTTGACCTTTCAAGATCCTGATCCTGCAGTGTTGAGAAGGTGACCCTGGGAGATGTGCTCACTGCTGAGACCCTGCCTGGGCATCCACAGACGTCTTCTAAAGAAGCCAGTTCTCTTTCTATTCAGTAGCTTTATGGAATATTGGTTTGACTGTGGTGGACACATGTCTCTTTATATCTACAATCTCTTTGAAAGGGCTTGGCATGCCATGTATCAGAATCAGGCCTATCCCAGTTGTGATAATAATTTTAAATTCAAGCAGGATTCAGAGCAGGTAAGGGCTGTTGGGGTAAAGAGGGCTACCTTCCAATGTGAAATTTATCATATTTTTAACATTAAGTACCCTTTTCCAATATGGTAGGTTAAATGTATAATGTTTCTGTAGTTTTCTGACATTCTAACTATAACCGGTGCCCCCGCAGTCATGGACATAAAGGAGATGCTGTTAAATGATGATGGATAGTAGAACATGGGGACACTGTTTTGATTGGCAGAATGAGAATAAGGGAAGCAATAACAAAAACTACTTCAGAGAGGCAAAGGGGCATTCTTCGGCATTTATTTTCCAGAGTGAAATAATTTAAAAAAAAACTGCCTTAAAAGGAATAAAAATAGAAGTTAGTTTGCTATTGCTTTCACATAAACTGGTAATTTGCCATTAAATGAACAGAAAATAAGAACAGTATGAACATCAATAAAAGCTAGGTTTGGGAAAAATTGCTTTGTGCAGAAAGAAAATTCTGTGATTTATCCCAAATTACACATAGCAGATTCATAGCACAGTGTAATCCTTGCCTATTCCATACCACTCTGTGCAACTAAACTTATGGAATCATTTTCTTTGCCCTTTAAGATGAATCATGCAGCTCAGACACTATTTTATTCTTAGAGCTTCCAGATTATATATAAAAAGAACATAAAGCATCTGTAAATTTACAAGTATGTAATCCTACCTGTAGTTATGGGAAAAATGAGCATTTTAGTAGTACTTTAAAAGATGTTCACTGGAGACCTATTAAATATGCTGGACAGAGACAGAAGTTGCTCTGGGTTTTTAAGAAAAAAGATTTTCTGATTCTAAAAGTTGTATGTTCATCATGAAAAATTTGGAACACACTGAATGAATGGAAGAAGATACAAACCGCCTATATCCAGAAAAAAGCACGGCTAACATTTTGGTGCATTTTCCCTGTCTATTTTCTATGCATGAAATTCCATTAAAAATTGGAAAACATGTTTTATGTACAACTTTAAAATCTTGTGTCCATTTTATATAATGTGGTGATATTTTCAAATGTCAAAATATAATTCAAAATCATGTTTCTGAACAATTATTCTTTCCATTGTTAGACTATATTTTGATTTATTTTACTTTCCTCTTCTTAGTAGATTGGCACTTTTCAGACTTTTCACTATTGCAGATAACTCTATAATAAACGTCTTCACATAAATCTCTGTATGTGTCTCTGACTATTAAGGTAAATTCCTGCCTGTGTCAAAAGAAAGGGACATTTTTGAAGCTCTTGATTCTAATTGAAAAATTGTTTACTTAAATGGTTTAATTTTTATTTTTTTAAAGTAGCATTATGTTTTTTGCTGCAATCAGAATTTTTTTGGTTTATATTTTCATGAATTCATACTGAATTCTTTAATCACGATCCTTTCTGATTTTCATGTTCTTTGCTGTTTCTATCCTATTTAGCCCTGTCTTTTTATGTACACTATTTTCATTCTCTCTTTAATTTCTCTAGTGATTTGGAAGATTATTTCCATATACTACTGGTTATCTTTCCATTTATAAAATAATATATATGAATCTATTTTCTCTAATTACCACTATCAAGAATGAAATACTACCTATGAAATTACTCTTTACCACCACATAAGTTGAGGAACTTTCCTTGCTGTTGTTTTTAAATCTCATATTCTAATTTTTGTGGATATTGTCAAGAATTAGCAAGAATCTGTGATATGCAAGCTAATAAGTTAGCTTGTTACTGGCAGAAGACACCAGACTCCTGGATCAGAGACCAAGGACTTTATTGCTCATGGTACAGCAAGTAGCATGGACATCATGTTAGAGCCTAGACAGATTCTACATGCAAAGTCAATTCGCATCATGGCCAAGGAACATGGAGCTTTGGTAATTCATCACTTTTATAGAGAACAGCAAGCACGCCTTCTCTTTGTCTCTCATTCCTCAAGATTGTTCACTGCAAACACAATTCTGAGTGGTCTTACATCACTATTTTCAACATATATTTCCCGAAATAATTGCTGCATTTTCATAACAATATTTGTTTCTCTTATACTGCCATCTCTAATCTTGAATTTTAAATTTTGAATTATTTTTCACCTTGGCATAGTACATCTCTGAGTTACTTCTCATAAACGAGAAGTGAATATTTTCCTTAGACATGAGTGGAAACATGGTACTTCATGAGTGGGAACTCTGACACACGGATATAGAATTCTTGGATGACAATCTTTCCCCTCAGTATTCTATGTTGTTGTATGCTATAGACATTGCTTTACTGTAGTCTGGCATCTAGTTTTTTAGAAAAGTTCAAGGTCAGACTGGTTTTTCTTTCTTTTTTATAGAATGTTATTAAAAACATTTTTTGATACTTGAAGAATTTTAAGTTTATTCTTAAGATTTGAAAATATTAGATATGTTTAGTTGTCACTTGCCTTTTTATTCATTGTTTTTTGGTACATTGTGAACGCTTTATGTGCCCCAAATTGATCTTTAACTCAGGCAAGATTTCTTCTATTATTTTTATTATTGCTACCACCTCATCTGCTTACTTGTTTTCTTCTGGAATCCCTACTAAACAAATATTTAGTCTTTCTTATTTATTCCTTATACCTCTCATCTTTCATCATTTTATTCTTTTTCTTTAAAACTTTATGGACATTTTGAACTTGTCTTCTGCTTCACTAATTTCCTTTATTATGGTAGCCAATTATATATTTTCCACTTTCACGCAGCATTGGACTTGACACTCATTTTTTTTACATCTCCATTGCAGTTTTACTTGATCATGGGTATGTTTTTCGTTATGACTACATGATTTAGTTTTGCGGACACAGTGTTCTCTTGAAACTTGTTAAACTCAGAGTATTTTAAGAACATATTATCTATGCTAAGTTACTAGTTTTGTAAATTTATTTCTCAGGAAGTTATTAGATCTGATTCTGTACAGTGAGTGTTTTAACTGCATTTACTTACTGATTTTTTATTTCTTTATATACTTACAGTGAGAGGTCTACATTTGCCCATACTGGCAGCTGAAGTGAATTTGATTAGAAATCCATGTTCATTTTTGAATATTTCATGCCTAGATGAAATTTCACAGTAAAATTGTAATTTTCTTTTCTGGATCAGAAATTCAGAAGCTGAGGTATTTGGGAGTAATGGAACGTGAGGGCATGAGAGACCTTGGAGTTAAAGAAGTCAAGAATAGTCAGAGAGCACTTTCTCTAGCCAGAAGAGTTGTTCTCCTTGTTTTGTGTGGCAGCCAGTAGTTAGATAGAGACATATAGCCAAGTATATACCAGGAGATTATGTGACTCAGACACCCCTCTCAATTTAGCCATAAGGCAGGAATGCCTTCTACAGCTTCTGATAAACTCTAGTTGCATGTTCATTTCAGCTGATTCACCTCTTTGTAGGGGGGCAGTAGTGGGGTTCTCCTAGACTCTTATCCACATATTGCCTGAACTTGTAGTCTTCTTTCAACTGCTCCATCTCTTTGTAGGAGGCAGTAGTGGAGTTTTCTTAGGGTTTCATCTACTCACTGCCTGGGCTTATTAGTCTTCTTTCACAAGGACATTAGAGAAGACAAGACTTACTGTTCTTCTATAGTCCCATCTATGATATATCTAGTAGAAATTCTAGTTGAAAGTCCAGAAACATTTGACATGTAGATGGCATCCTTCTGTAGTTTCCATTTCTTATGCTTGATTTTCCTATTTTTATATTCTGTTTCTCACTTTATGTTTAGAGTTGAGGAGTTGAGAAGATGTAGTCATATTGCTTTCTTATTTGGGGAAGTTTTAATGCATTATTTTTTTCTTTTTAGTAAATTTTATGGTGCTGTTACAATATGATGGACTCACATAACCTAGTTTGTTTATTTTCAAAACTTACATTCCACAGGGGAGAAAAAAGATAGATGGTCAGAGATATGCTATTACGATTTTTAAATTGTTTACTTTTGCACATTTCTTGGAAGACTCCATCTGCTTAAGCTGGAAAATTTAAAACAACGGCAGTAACAACAAAATTCTAATCAGCTCTGAGTTATTTTATAATATTTTACAATTAATATTTCACAATTGTCTAAAAATATAAATTTAAGAATGGTTTAAAGTGAAAGAAATATTGTTACTAAGTCATATTTACTTACAATATATGACTATTATTGATTCAATTAAAATATTTTTAATTTGTGGATATATTTCTAGGAAAAGTGTTAGAAAGCTATCAACATTAAACATGTAGTTATTTGTTTAACAAATTTACTTCACTGCAAAGAATACAGTAATATGAAGTTGACAGTGTTTGGTCACGGTGCCTCTAGGGATAAATCGATTTTCTTTCCAGAACAACATAATGGGGGCAGTTACAGCTTAACAATGTTTTATGTGTTATAGCAAATGGTTGTGGGAAAATTTATACAAAGAGATCCTGGGTTTGTTAGTAGAGATTATTTTCAAAGCAATTTGTTTCCAGATTCTCAACTTTAATTTTACTTTTTCCTTTAATTATTTGTCCGAGTGGCAAGTGTATGGTCAAGGGGCATGGGTTTAAGGCAGAGTGTGCTTTCTGCTCCTCTTCACCTTTCACAATAACCTTTCTTCCACTTTAGAAAAGAAAGGCAAACCTCTCATCCAGTGCAATCTTACAATGTTGTGTGGCCTTCAGTGCAAAAGCCTCTGGGCCACCACATGAGTGGACCATTTGAAATCTTGGCATTGGAGTTGAGAAAGTGAATGATGGTAATGCTTGAGTAACAAATACTTGGCAAGTCAGGTGGTTTCTGGTTCATCGCTTTCAACATAACTGGAACAGGACCTAAAGTAGTTGCTCACTGAGAGCTGATTAAAAATAATTTGTGATTAAAGATTGCCAAGTGATTTTGGCAGATCATTCAGGAATTCAAATAATTGTGGTTGTAACAAAATGCCTTCCAACTCCATCTGTAGTATATATTTATGTGGACAAATTTTCTCAGATCTTGCATGTATAAAAATTACAACTACTGATAGTATTGATTCTCAACTCTGTCTAAGTCTAGCAATAAGTGATATTTATCAATGGATACATGAACAATTAATAATCATAATTAATCCAGAAGAATTTTAAAAGATCTTTAGAACGTTATATTTGTATTGCACAGATGGATAGCGTGATCCATAAATGATGTTTAAATATAAAAATGATAATATTAGTATAAAATTCTTTTGGTGATACTGAATAGAAATACAAGTTCAAAGATAAAAAAGGAATAATGCAAAACTTCCAATTGTTAAAACAATGTAGTTGTTCATTTATTCTTTAAATGGATGGTGATTATCAAATTGCAATGGTATTTGAAGTCTATTGGATATATTTTAAAGGGTAATGTAACCACATATTTAAAGTGTCAATATTTATAAATCGCAGTACATTACATCTTTTACAATTACTTAATTTTATAATAATAAATGTTAGACATAATAAAAAAATGTGTGAGGGCGTACATAGCTTTTCTAAACTCTTTTAGGGTATATGTATAGTATAGTATAGTTGCTACATGTATAGTTTCTGAAGGTGGGCAGAAAAAGGAGTTGAGTTCTGATCTACTAGACAGCTTTGTGACCTCAAGCAAGCTGCTTAACCTAAGTCTCAGTTTCTTCACCAGTAAAATAACTTCACAGGGCTGACTCACTGGTAGGTAACAACCACAACAACAACTCACTCCTGAGGTTTCCATAAAATTGAAATGAAATTTTTAACTGGAATGAGTTTGCACCACAACAGTGAGATTCGAAGAAAATCATATTATTCTAGTATATATATATATTTATGTGTATATATGTGTGCGTGTATATACATATATATATATACGTTGTTGTGCACTGTTGAATTGATTCCAACTCATAGCAACCCCATGTGACAGAGTAGAACCGTTCCATAGGGTTTCTTAGGCTGTAATCTTTAAGGAAGCAGATCGCCAGGTCTTTTCTCCCACAGAATGGCTGGTGAGTTCAAACTGCTGATCTTTTCTGGTTAGCAGCTGAGTGCTTAATCATTGTGCCACTAGGTATCTCTTTTCTCTCTCTCTAAGTATATATTTACCTTTGGCTAGATGCCCAATATATATATATATATATATATATTTTTGGTTGGGCTGGTGGTATGAAGGGAGAAGAGTTCTTTTTCCTGGGAGTCATATAAGAATCCCAGAGGAATAATACAGTTCTGAAAACTTGGAAATGGGTCTACAGTCTGTCAAGACTGCCACTGGGAAATTCAACTCTTTAGCCCACAGTAGAATGAGGTATTTCTACTCCTCTCTTTGCCAAGAACGTGTCTTGTTTTTCAAAGTTATGACTCTTAATGTTTAGATTTGTGGTATTCTCCATGTCTGTCAGTTAGTAGTACTGTGGTAGCTTGTGTGTTGCTGTGATACTAGAAACTTTGCCACTGGTATTTCAAATACCAGCAGAGTCACCTTTGGTGAGTGTTTCAGCAGAGTTTTCAGACTAAGACAGACTAGGAGGAAGGACCTGGCTATCTACTTCTGAAAAAATTGACCAGAGAAAACCTATGGATAGTAGTGGAACATTGTCTGATATAGTGCCAGAAGATGAGCCCTCAGGTTGGAAGGCACTCAAAATACAACTGGGAAGGAGCTGCCTCCTCTAGGTATACCAAAACCAAACCAAACCTATTGCTATCAAGTTGATTCCGACTCATAGCGACCCTATATGACAGAGTAGAACTGCCTCATAGGGTTTCCAAGGAGTACCTGGTGGATTCGAACTGCCAACCTTTTGGTTAGCAGCTGTAGCTCTTAACCACTACACCACCAGGGTTTCCCCTCAAGGTATAATCAACCTTAATGACGTAGATGGAGTCAAACTTTTGGGACCTTCATTTGCTGAGGTGGCACGACTCAAAATGAGAAGAAAGAGCTGCAAACATCCATTAATAACTGGAATGTGGAATGTACAAAATGTGAATCTAGGAAAATTGAAAGTCATCATAAATGAAATGGAACACATAAAGATTGATATCCTAGGTATTAGTGAGCTGAAATGGACTGGTATTGACCATTTTGAATGTGACAATCATATAATCTACAATGCCAGGAATGACAAATTGAAGAGGAATGGCATTGAATTCATCATCAAAAAGAACATTTCTAGATCTATCCTGAAGTACAACGCTGTCAGTGATAGGGAAATATCCATACGCCTACAGGGAAGACCAGTTAATACGACTATTATTCAAATTTACACACCAACCACTAAGGCCAAAGATGAAGAAATTGTAAATTTTTCCCAACTTCTGCAGTCTGAAATTGATCCAACATGCAATCAAGATGCATTGATAATTACTGGTGATTGGAATGTGAAAGTTCGGGAAACAAAGAAGGGTTGATATTTGGAAAATATGACCTTGGTGATAGAAATGATGCTGGAGTTTGCATGATAGAAGTTTGTAAGACTAACAACTTCTTCATTGCAAATACCTTTTTCAACAACATAAACAGAATCTATACACATGGACCTTGCTGGATGGAATACACAGGAATCAAAAAACATCTGTGGGAAGAAATGATGGGAAAGCTCAATATTATCAGTCATAACAAAGCCAGGGACTGACTACGGAACAGACCATCAATTGCTCATATGCAAGTTCAATAAAATTAGAACAAGTCCACAAGAGCTGAAGTATGATCTTGACTATATCTCACCTGAATTTAGAGACCATCTCAAGAATAGATTTGACACATTGAACAGTAATGACTGAAGACCAGACAAGTTGTGGAATGAAATCAAGGACATCATACATGAAGAAAGCAAGAGGTCATTAAAAAAGACAGGAAAGAAAGAAAAGACCAAAATGGATGTCAGAAGAGACTCTGAAACTTGCTCTTGAACATGGAGTAGCTAAAGTGAAAGGAAGAAATGATGAAGTAAAAGAGCTGAATAGAAGATTTCAAAGGGTGGCTCGAGAAGACAGTAAAGTATTATAATGACACGTGGAAAGACCTAGAGATAGAAAACCAAAAGGGAAGAACATGCTTGACATTTCTCAAGCTAAAAGAACTAAAGAAAAAATTCAAGCCTTGAGTTGCAATGTTGAAAGTTTCTATGAGGAAAATATAAAATGATGCAGGAAGCATCAGAAAAAGATAAAAGGAATAAACAGAGTCACTGTACCAAAAGAAATTGGTTGACATTTCAGGAGGCAGTATATGATCAAGAACTGATGGTACTGAAGGAAGAGGTCCAGGCTGCACTGAAGGCATTGGTGAAAAACAGGGCTCCAGGAATTAATGAAATACCATTTCACGTGTTTCAACAAATGGATGCAGTGCTGGAGGTGCTCACTTGTCTCTGCCAAGAAATTGGGAAGACAGCTGTCTGGCCAACCAATTGGAAAAGATTCATATTTGTACCCATTCCAAGGAAAGGTGATACAATAGAATGTGGAAGTTATCAAACAATATCATTAATATCACACACAAGTAAAATTCTCCTGAAGATCATTCAAAAGTAGTTACAGCGGTACATTGACAGGTAACTGCTGGAAATTCAAGCTGAGTTCAGAAGAGACCATGGAACAAAGGATATCATTGCTGATGTCAGATGGATCATGGCTGAAAGCAGAGAATACTAGAAAGATTGTCATGGATTTAACTGTGTCCCTCAAAAATATCTTGTCTAGGCCATGATTCCCAGTATTGTGTGATTGTCCACCATTTTGTCATCTTATGTGATTTTCCTATGTGTTGTAAATCCTACCTCTGTGATGTTAATGAGGCAGGTTTAGAGGCAGTTGTGTTAATGAGGCAGGACCCAATCTACAAGATTAGGTTGTGTCTTAAGTCAATCTCTTTTGAGATATAAAAGAGAGAAGCAAGCAGAGAGACATGGGGACCTCATACCACCAAGAAACAAGAGCCAGGAGAATAGCGTGTCCTTGGACCAAGCATTCTGCACTGAGAAACACCTTGTCTGGGCAAGATTGATGACAAGGACCTTCTCCCAAGAGCCAATAGAGAGAGAGAAAGCCTTCTTCTGGAGCTGGCACCCTGGATTCAGACTTCTAGCCTCCTAGACTGTGAAAGAATAAATTTCTCTTTTTTAGAGCCAACGATTTGTGTCACTTCTGTTATAATAGCACAAGATAACTAAGACTGATGTTACCTGTGTTTTATTGACTATGCAAAGGCATTGGACAGTGTGGATCATAATAAATTATGGATAACATTTCAAAGAATGGGAATTCCAGAACGCTTAATTGTGCTCATGAGGAACTTGTACATAGATCAAGAGGCAGTTAATTCGAACAGACCAAGGGAATATTGTATGGTTTAAAGTCACAAAGGTGTGCATTAGGGTCGTATCCTTTCACCATACTTATTCAATCTGTATGCTGAGCAAACAATCCTAGAACCTGGACTATATGAAGAAGAACGTGACATCAGGATTGGAGGAAGACTCATTAACAACCTGTGATATGCAGATGACACAATCTTGCTTGCTGAAAGTGAAGAGGACTTGAAGCACTTACTGATGAAGATCAAACACTACAGCTTTCAATATGGATTACACCTCAACATAAAGAAAACAAAAATCCTCACAACTGGACCAATACGCAGCATCATGATAAATGGAGAAAATACTGAAGTTGTTAACAATTTCATTTTGCTTGGATCCACAATCAACACTCATGGAAGGAGCAGTCAAGAAATCAAAAGACACATTGCCTTGGGCAAATCTGCTGCAAAAGGCCTCTTTAAAGCGTTTAAAAGCAAAGATGTCACTTCAAGGATTAAGGTGAGTCTGACCCAAGCCATGGTGTTTTCAATGGCCACATATGCACGTGAAAGCTGGACAATGATTTAGGAAGACCAAAGAAGAATTGAAGCCTTTAAATTATGGTGTTGGTGAAGAATATTGAATATACCATGGACTCCAGAGGAATGAACTAATCTGTCTTGGAAGAAGTACAGCCAGAGTGCTCCACGGAAGCGAGGATGGTGGGACGTCGTCTTACATACTTTGGATATGTTATTAGGACCAGTTCCCAGAGAAGGAAAGGACATCATGCTTGGTAAGGTAGAACGTCAGTGATAAAGAGAAAGACCCTCCATGAGATGGACTGACACAGTGTCTGCAACAATGGGCTCAAACATAGCAATCATTGTAAGGATGGCACAGGACTGGGCAGTGTTTAGTTCTGTCGTGTATAGGGTCACTATGAGTAGGAACCAACTCTATGGCACCTAAAAACAACATACATTCTTACCATTAGTTTCATGACTTTTCACTTTTAACAATACCAGTACTAGCTGCTGTCAAGTCAACTCCGACTCATGGCAACCCCATGTGTGTCAGAGTAGAATTGTGCTCTAAAGGTTTTCAATGGCTGATTCTTTGGAAGTAGATTGTCAGGTCTTTCTTTCAAGGTACCTCTGGGTGGACTCAAACATCCAACCTTTCAGTTAGTAGCCAAGAACATTGTTTGCACCACCTAGGGACATTAACATAATAATAAACATTAACTTTTCAAAGACAAGATCACTACAGAAAAAAATTATTTTGAAATCTAATTTCTTTCATAGAAGTTTAAAAAAAATGAAGAAAAAAAATGGTGTATATGATGTTATTCTTATCCATTCTTGGAACTAATTCAAGTTGAATTGAAGTTTTTTTAATGGTACTTACAGATGTCTGACTCAAAGCAAAGTGGGGTGGCTCAATTTCATTTGGCCCTTAGCTCAGTACAATATGAAAGGGAAGGTCATAAATGTTAAGACAAGAAAAATCCCCTTTGTCTTTTTCTCTGAGGAAGTTGGCAGAGAAAATAAAAAGTTTTTTTTTTTTTTTTAAATAATTCTTTATCTTCTCAGCTTAGGCACTAAAAATTGCCATTATTACAAATATTTATGTAAAAGTCCATGCCATCTTTACCTTTACCTTGCATGTTTCCCATGTGTTTATTTGTGCTGGATGCTGTAGACTGGGAAGTCACATTACAGGGCAGAACTAAAGATAGTTACTAGGAGTTAAACTCAGCATAGAAATAACATTCAAAACCAAGCCTATGAGTAAATTTTCCTGGGGGGAGTGAGTATATACAGAAAAAAGTAGAGTCCTGAGGCATAAAAGAATGACTAAAGTTCAGGACTAATAGGAAAAGTCTAAGTCAAAGAGAAGGATTCCTATTTCAAGAGGAAAATGAGCATAAGGCATAGAAAGTTTCAAGAAAGTATAGAATACAATGTCAGAGTAGTAGGTGCCAGGGTCATTGATTTTGGTGACTGGAAAATCACTGGACACATTCATTAGACAACAAAAATTAAGATGTTTCAAACAAGAAAAAAAGTGAATGGTAAGGAAATGAAGGCAATTAGTAGAAGCTATTCATTCAAGAAATTTAGCAGTAAATTGATAAATAATGAGGAGTCTCTGGGTTACAAAAACAGTTAAACATTAGACTACTAGGTTGACAGAACCCATCCAAAGGCTCCTCAGAAGACAAGGCCTGGTGATCTGCTTCTGAAAGGTTATGACCTTGAAAACCCTATGGAACAGTTATACTCTGCCATGAGTTGGAGTCGATTCGACAGCAACTAACAACAATAGATAAATATTGATGGTTATTGACGGTAGCAAAGGGAAGAGTGACAGGGTCACAAGAAGGTGGCTTAGAAATGAGAAGACTGTAGTTTTGAAAGAATAGAGGCAATAGTAGATCAATAAAGATCGATGATATTAATTTAGGAGGCAATATCTAGGAAAGTTCCTTCCAGTATTAGAATATTACATCCAGTATATGACACCTGGCCCTGAATGAGAACCAAGCTTGATAGTCTGTTGGCATGAAGAGAGATTTGGTTGCAAGAGTTAGTAGAATGTGAAAAGGAAGTTCATGAATAAAATGATGATTTTTGTAGGACAAATGTGATGAGATTTTAGTTTTCTTTTTAACATGACTATATCATAGATTTTTAAACCTAAAGTATATCAGACTTTCATTCTCCACCCTACCCTCTTTTTTTTAAACTAAGGCTAAATTTTCCTACAAACTAGAACATTATTGAACCACTGGCTGTGATTGTCAACAGTCCTCCACTATTTTGGAAGAAATGTGTCCCTGACTGATATCTAGATGATATTTAGTGCCAGGGTACGTATGTTTAGGTAGGCTGTCCAATTTGTTTTGTTTTTTATTGCTTGCTTTAGAATACAAATACAGCTTTTTCAAGGAACAGTTGCCTGAAAACAAACCAATGCATCCTAAAAACAATGAAAACCGGGGTTGCAGTCTCAGGCTAGTAACTTATTTATTTTGTCCACATTTTGCCATCTTGAAACTGAATATTTTATACTAACATTCACAGGTGAAAAATCAAACAGCTCGTCCACTGAGACTGAGAGACAAAATGCAGTTTTATAAGTCTCCCGTGTACCCAGTCACCTGCTTTCAGCTCTGTTTGGTATTACTTTGAAAAGTCTGATACGCTTGTTAGTAAAGCACAACACAGACTCAGCAATGCCCCAGATTGTCTTTATGGATTTTTGTTCTTTTATTTATTCATTGGATTTCTATAACTGTGCCCATTCCTGAAACTTGGAAGCATACAAAAAATAAAAGGTTTTCAGCAAACTTTTTAAAACAGCAAATAATTGCATTAGCATCAGAGAGAAAGACCAACAGATTCAAAAAGGCATATCTTGCATTATCTTTCCTGCTGGGTAGACTCTTGAGCCTCTGTTGGGGGGTGGATGAAATATGTGAATACACTGTTGCCGTTGTTAGATGCCATCGATTCAGTTCCAACTCATAGTGACCCTGTGTACAACAGAATGAAACACTGCCCAGTTCTGTGCCATCCTCACAATCGTTGTTATGCTTGAGCCCATTGTTGCTGCCACTGTGTCAATCCATCTCTTCAATGGTATTCCTCTTTGTCTCTGATCCCCAGCTTTGCCAAGCCTTATGTCCTTCTCCAGGGACTGGTCTCTCCTGATAACATGTCCAAAGTATGTGAGATGAAGTCTCTCTACCCTCATATGTTCAGTATTCTTTGCCAACACTGTAATTCGAAGGCATCAGTTGTTCTTCAGTCTTCCTTATTCATTGTCCAGCTTTCAAATGCATATGAGAAGAAGGTATACTTAAAAAATACTAGAGAGTTTTAAACTTGAAGATATTTTATGTGTCTTAGACAGTCTGCAGTTTTACTATGATGTGTCTAGGTATAGATTTCTCTTTATCTTGCTCATACTTCTTTAGTCTGAGAAATCGTGTATCTTGGGGGCGATTGTTCCTTCATTAGCTTTATAATTTTTGAATGTGAAGTTATCTTTAGTGGGACTTGTTTTTTCTGAGAAAATTCCCCATGGCCTGGATTGTGGGAGCATCTGTCCAGAATGGTCCTATGTTTGCTTTTGCCAAGCACCCCAAGAATAGCACCAGTTTTACATAAATTTATTTTAGAGTGCTCTACACCATGAAGGAGCTGTGTGTTTGGGCTCCAAATCTGAGGTGAAGTGCAGGTCTGGCCTTTCAATTTCCTAACAGACTTGCTTCCCCTATCTCCACCCCCCACTCTACCCTCTCCAAGAGCTTATTATCTTCTTGGTCTGCTTTGTTGGAATTTTTTCTAGTCTCCCTTTCATAGGAGTGATAGTTCTTGGTGCATCCTGACTTATGGTCGCCATATCAGTTGCCATATTCCCCTCATGTCCTAATCTCTTCATTCTTCCCCTTATGCCCTGATGGCACAGTAGTTAAGAGCTAGGGCTACTAACCAAAAGGTCAGCAGTTTGAATCCACCAGCTGCTTTTTGTAAACCCTGTGGGTCAGTTCTTCTCTGTCCTACAGGATCGCTCTGAGTTGGAATCGACTCTATGGCAACGGGGTTGGTTGGTTGGTATAGATGTTAACACACAGCCCTCTAGAGATTTTATGTCTTATCTCTTCTCTTTATCCTAGGGGTTGGATATCTCCCAGAGTATTCTGGTGAAGGGAGTGTCAGGGAGAAGTACTACCATGCAATGTAGATTTATTATTTTGCTCTTTGAATCTTATGAATAAAATCTCTTGACCATACTGGACAGGTGATCATTGTGTTGATTTAAATCGGTGTGGAACCCTAATAGATGAGAGAGAATTTTATACCTGGGTTGCATGACATCGCAGCATAGGACAGTCGTTAACAGATTTCTCTGACTTTCTACTTCCCTACTCACTTCAGGGCTGTGATGAATATCTTAAGCGTACCCAGTCTGAACCTATGGTAGTACTTCAGGAAGCCAGAAACATACCAAAGGAGAATCCCATGCAAATTCACCTGGTAGGAACAGAATCAGGCTTAGAAAAACCAGGAACAATTAGGAAAAGATTATATCCCTGAGGTCAGTGACAAACTTAGGTTTTTTTCATGAGCGGACCTATGATATTGTTGTTGCAGTTCTTGGCTTGAAAGCCAGGTGCCAAGACAGGCTTGAATCTTAGCTCCACATTTTACAAATTGTATGACCTTAATTTGGATAGTTAACTTCTCTGTGCCTCAGCAACTCACCTATGAAATGGAGATTATAATATGACCTATCTCAAGGGTTGATTTAAGGATTAAATAAGTGTATACATAAGAAGTACTAAGAATGCCTGATACTTTTTGAGATGGTATATGTTTTGTTATGTATATCTTCACCACAATTAAAAAAAAAAAGGAATGCCTGATAAAAAGCAGGCATATGCATTATTAGCTAATATCTTGATGAGAATAAGGGAGATGATGATGTTCAAAAGCAGGAGTCATAAACGAAAAAGCACTCAAGTTCAAATGCTTTTCAAACAGTGTTAGGTAAACAAAGCACTTCTGTGGACTTGGGATTCATCAGTGGGCCACTTGCTTTTGACATCCATTAAGGATAACAAAAAAAACCAAACCCATTGCCATCGAGTTGATTTCAACTCATAGCGACCCTATAGGACAGGGTGGAGAGCCATTAAAGTGGATGACTGTGCAGTTAGACCAAAACAAAACCAAACAGAAGCTGGCAAGTTTAGGAATAGTGGCACCCCTTAAAATAGCATGCATATCAATCAGTGTCTTAGGCTGGGTTCTCTAGAGAAGGAAAACCACTAAAGTGTATAAATATATATACAGAGATATTTATATCAAAGAAACAGCTCACGTGATTGTAGAAGCTGGAACATCCCAAGTCCGTGGATTAGGATAGGGGCTTCTCCCAATTCATGTAGCTGCAGGGGCTGGTGAACCCAAGGTGGCAGGTCAGAAAGCAGGCCTCTTGCTCACAGGCTATGAATATCGATGAATCCCAAGACTGGCAGATAAGCTGATAGCTCAAGTCCCAAGAACTGGAGGTCAGAACGAACAGGTGGTAGCCACAGGAACCAGAGCGAGCAAAAAGCCAGAATGTCTGCTTATATTTGGATGCAGGTCACACCCCCAAGAAAACTCCCTTTCAACTGATTGGCTACTCACAGCAGATTCAATCATGGGAGTGATCACATATAAACACTGAGAATCATAGCCCAGCCAAGCTGACACACAATCGTAACCATCACAATCAGTATATATGTATTGAGATTTAGTATATACCTAATATTAATTATTGGATTATGTAGTTGGATTAATTATTCAAGTGATGCAATGAAGTCAAAATTATCAATTCAGTTGCTTATATGGGGGTTTTCCACAATTTTTCGGGGCCATGAACTGGCCACAAACACATGCCACTTGGAGAATTTGTCTCTTTCTAGCACCTTACACGTATCACCTGAACGTGGTTAAGGGTAGCATCAACAGTTAATGGTTAAAATTAAGTTTTCATATATTTTTAAATGGGTGATGGTAGGAAAGATGCTTCATACTATCTGATTTGATTTTTTCTTTCTTAAAGTGTTAAAATATGGCATTTCTTTAATGGTAGAGCTCAGAGAAGAAATGAGAAAACTCCAGGTATCCTTTCATATTAGTTAACATTCTTCCTTTACTACAAGCACCATAGGGGAACAACTCTTAACTATTTTAATTTAAAGAGGATTGCTCATTAATGCTTTTAATATGCAGATCCTTTACTGTGTTAAATCAGCCTGATGTTAGAAATGTTAAATTGTTAACCATAATCAGGTCAATAGTATTTCATCCTATTAAGAGTTTTTCAAATGGCTTCACCAACTGTGAATTTTAGATCAACTAAGTGATCTGAAAGAAAAAGAAAGCAGAGAAGAATTCCCTTTATGTGCTTGATAGGAGCCTGAGACTAAAGATGAGGAATAAAGGCCCTCAATGTGGTGGGTGATGATCATGGTGGGAAGAAGGAGGTGGCGGTGGAGAGGCTGTGGGGTAATGGGGAGCGTGTTTGGGAGCCTTAAGACTCGTCAGTCTTTTTGCCTGCATTTCTTATTTTAGGTTTTAGGAGATGTCATGGTTTGAATTATGTCCCCCCAAAAATGTGTGTACCAATTTGGCTAGGCCATGATTCCTGGTACTGTGTGATTTTCCTGTATGTTGTAAACCTGCCTCTATGATGTTAATGAGGGAGGATGGGTGGCAGTTGCGTTAGTAAGGCAGGACTGAATCTACAAGACTGGATTGTGTCCTGAGGCAATGTCTTGAGATATAAAAGACAGAAGTGAGCAGTGAGACAGGGGGACCTCATACCATCAAGAAAGCAGTGCCAGGAGCAGAGCGTGTCCTTTGGACCGGGGTCCCTGCGCGGAGAAGCTCCTAGTCCGGGAGAACACTGAAGAGAAGAAGGCCGACAGAGAGAGAAAAAGCCTTCCCCTGGAGCTGATGCCCTGAATTTGGACTTTTAGCCTACTTTGACGGTGAGGAAATAAACTTCTCTTCGTTAAAACCATCCACTTGTGGTATTTCTGTTATGGCAGCACTAGATAACTAGGACAGGAGATTATCTGCTTTTGGTTTCTGCTGAGATGCAATGAGGCTGCTGAGTTCAGTGACTGATTTATGGGATCACAGTTCAAATGAAGCTGCCTGATTACTCGCTTTTTCTTAAGTCTGACATTTTATTACATGGCAGTAACCTTGGCCCGAGTGCTGGTTTAATTCAGGGTTTTATCTCACAGAAACCTTCACTGTGGATGAAGTGAAAACATTTGTTTGGCATAAACAGTTTTCTCTTCTGCTCCATCTTTTTATAGCCTTTATACATCTTAAAGGTCTTCTTTACAAACATCAGGGAGTTCTGTTTAAAGTGGCTTTAGTGACTCTCAGATATCTTTTGCATCATTGCTAAGCTTAGATAGGGCAGCCTCCTAGTTTAGCAGATATTTTTAGTATCTTGAATAAATTTGGTCAGAGAAGTGGGAACTCGACCTATCGTTACAGCTTTAAACGTTTGCCTTTTTGAAGAGTACCTTTCCAAAAAATGTAATGATCAGTGAATCTGAAGTGTAAAACTAAAAATTTGAATTAACCCTTTTTACCTAGTTTAGAGAATTCAGGCTAGAATTCTCTTTTTCCATGTGGGAAACCTGCGTTTGATTCCTAGCCAACGCACCTCAAGTACAGCCACCACCTGTTAGTGGAGGCTTGCGTGCTGCTATGATGCTGAACAGGTTTCAGCAGAGCTTCCAGACTAAGATGAACTAGGCAGAAAGGCCTGGCGATCTACTTCTGAAAACCAGCCAGTGAAAGCTCTATGGGTCACAACAGTTCAGTACATAACCAATAATGGTGATGGCGCAGGATCTGGCAGCATTTCGTTCCATTGTGCCTGGGGTCTCCATAAGTTGGGGGCTGGCTTGACGGCAGCTAAACAGCACCTAGTTCAGAAGTGTGTTGGAGAACACAGTTATTCATCTCCTGGCCTAGTGAGAATGAAAGTGTAGCAGCAGCTTTATTGGTATTGAAGTTGGAATGGAGCATGCAGCTTGGATCCAAAGACAAAATGGACTCCTACTTTTTCCTTCATTTCCAAGTCTAGATCTTGTGACCTTGTATGGGAAGCTGGGCCTATCCATATAGAGGAATAAGTGAGTGGTTGGAGTAAGAAGTGTTTACTCTGACTCTTTCTTCTGATGAGTGGAGTGGAAGACTCACCCATCTAGTGGAAACTTGATTAGTGGGAGATCAAGTGTCTCTCTCAGTGTAAAGACTGTTGAAGCCATAACACTCGTAGGGTAAACAAAAGTCATAATCCTAAACTCGTGGGATTTGTAGGTTTGGTGCAATGGATTTCTCTTTATATATGGTCTTTCTGGCCTTGGGTTTATAATTCTGCCAAAAATAATCAGCCTGCGGTGTGACTGGTCTATTTTATGGACCTGACAGGGATTGGCAAGTTTACTATGCAAATAGGGTGTGTAAAACCACCCAATAGGATTGAGTGACTTGCTTATATACGCAGCCAATCCAAAAAGGTTTTCAGAGAGAGATGAGAGAGAGAGAGAAGGGAACCTCCTAAAGAGCTATAAAATGAGTCAAAGACTGTAACACTGAAGACAGCAAGAGATGGTGTGAGATGGCGAGAATTGGCTGAGAGATGGCAGAGATCAGCAGCAGAGAAATAGCGGCAGTAGTACAAGCTTTGAGAACCATGGGACCAGCAGATGGCTGTGGTGGGTTTGGCAGCCCGCGGAGTGAGAGAGCTGAGTGCCTTTGGGTAGGAGGCTCGCTAGCAGAGTGGATGGAGTGCCTCTGTGCACTTGCCGGCGGAGCCAAAAGAGCTGTAACACTTGCCCAAAAAGGGCAGAGTCCAGACCCAGCGAGGCCTGGTGGCAGAGGCCTGAGTGGGGCCCCGCTGAGACAAGGGCAATTGGCTAGCATGGCTGAGAAGTAACTGACAGCTGTCCTGGTTGGAAGCTGTCCTGATTGATGAAGTTGATTCTGTCTCCTGAGTTGTATCCAGTCATTTCCAAATTGATCCTGGTCTTGACTTGTAACCTATTACTTCCAAGTTGATTCTGATCCTGAGTTGAAACTGTTACTTCTGTAATAAACCACTTACTGTGAGTACAGTATTTGGTGTTAGAGATGATGGAGTGGTACAGCAGCTTGGAGAAGTTGGACATTGGAACATCTTGAACCTCTACCTCATAGGAACCAGCTTTGTACTGATTCTTATTAAAGAAATTATTCATTTAGTAGGGTTTGTATGACACACTACCTTTCTCCTTGAAAAATATTCCATCAAATTTAGGTTGAATAAGAATTGAGTTGGGATTCAAGTTAATAAGTTTAGTGGCTCCCCAGTCTTTTCTTGTTTTTTCTCATTTGTCAAGTAGAATTTGTCAAATCACCCTTAAGGATTATCCTTAAATAGCCATGACATCACAAGCACATTTGTTTTTTGTTGACCCCTGTGCAAGGGACAGCAAGTGTATTTATATGCCTCCCTCCTTAGGTACAGAATATATTTGAAAAGTGGTGTATTTTGAAGAGAAAATGGCACTAAACTGGTATCTTGGTTTTCGTGGTTGTCTAATGTCATGTATTGAATTGTGTCCCCCCAAAATGTCTGTCAACTTGGCTAAGTCATCATTCCCAGTACTGTACAATTGCCTACCATTTGGTCATCTGTTGTGATTTCCCTGTGTGTGGTAAATCCTATCACTATGATGTTAATGAGTTGGATTAGCATCAGTTATACTGATGAGATCTACAAGATTAGATAGTGTCTTAAGTCAATCTCTTTTGAGATGTAAAAGAGAGAAGAGATCAGAGAGACATGGGGACCTCATACCACCAAGAAAGTAGCACCAGGAGCAGAGCATGTCCCTTGGACCTGGGGTCCCTGTGCCTGAGAAGCTCCTTGACCAGGGGAAGATTGATGACAAGGATCTTCCTCCAGAGCCAACAGAGAGAGGGACTTCCCCTGGAGCTGACACCCTGAATTTGAACTTGTAGCCTATTAGACTGTGAAAGAATAAATTTCTCTTTGTTAAAGCCATCCATTTGTGGTATTTCTGTTATAGCAGCACTAGGTGACTAAGACATCTAATATCAAAAACCAGAGTATTTACAACTATCTGGGAAGCAGTGGTAGTCAAGCTGTGAAGAAAGAAAGTTTAAATTTGTTTTTCACTTCTACTGCAGACATGGAAACTAGTACTCCTAGTTACTGTTTTATTTCTGTGTTTTTTTAAAAAGTACAATGCCCAATTCTTGGTGATGCTGATGACCTAAGGACTGAGTCTTGGGGACATGAGGGAAGTCTGTCAGACAAGAAAGGTAGGAAGCTAGCCAATCCAAGATAAACAGTTAATTATGTACAAGTCATTTTTTCCTTTGAAGAAAATAATAATTCATTCTTCCATTTAGTTGTATATTAATTCTCCATATCTTTAAACTACACATAGAGTGTTGTAGAAATAATGGACAAATCAGACAGCACGATACCTAGTGTAAACTGAAGGATTAGAAAATGTTTCTCCTTCTTCCTAGAATACTTGAGCAATGGGAGGCTAATGTCTGATTTTTTTTTTTCCTAAAGTTTTTCTCTTGTAAAAATGTAAATACCTTTGGAGAGATAATTTACTAGGACTGTTATTTGCACCTTGTTTTGAATGACTTTATCAGATAATGTTGAGAGCCTATTTTGATGGGGTAGTGGTAGGAAAAGTTTGAGGTCACTGGGTATCCAGAAAGGGGAGATGCTGGTAATATCTAAATTTGTAGGTTAGGATAGACCAAAGACATGCTTGATTCCTTTCACAGTTTTGCAAAGGACTATTCATGCCTGAATTGGAGCCCTGGTGGTGCAGTGGTTAACTGCCCCTATGGGGCAGTACTACTCTGTCCTATAGGATCACTATGAGTTGGAATCGACTCGACAACAACGGGTTGTTTGTTTGTTTTTCTATTCATGCCTGGGTAGTGCAAACGGTTAACGTGCTTGGCTGCTAACAAAAGGTTGGAGGTTTGAGTGTACCTAGAGGCACCTCAGATGAAAGGCGTGACGATCTACTTCAGAAAAAAATTAGGCATTGAAAACACTGTGGAGCACAGTTCTACTCTGACACACATGTGGTCGCCATGAGTCAGGATCAAATCAACAGCAGCTGGTTTTTTGATTTATTCTTGCCCCCACAACTTTAACATATGCCAAGCTTTTAGCATGTCAACATGAGTTATAATGCTGATAAATGCTACTTTGACATAGTATAATAATGGGGTAACGTTATGTAGATGGGGAAAAGAAGGTTAATTTTAGTTTAGCATGCAATAAAAGATGACAAAGGGAAGATCAGCAAGGGGGGCTTTGCATTCCAGCTGTTCCATGATCCTGTGGGGTGCTGTGTTGAAAAAATATTCATATTTTCTTCTACAAATAAATAGATTAAAATAGTACTAGGTGTGAGGTGGGATATATGCCTTAGATATTAGTTGGTATTTAAATAACATTTTAGATATGCTATTCAAACAAATTAGTGGATAAATACATTTTTCCTCTTACTGCTCACAGAGGGTTTGAATGAGTTTATAGAGAAAATAATAATAATAGGCATTTGTGGATAAATATCTATGCTCCTAAAACCCATTCTGCCTTCACCTGTGGAAACTCTGCTTCAACAACGGAGAGTAATGTTGCTGTATTTTAAACATACAATTGGGAATGATTTCAGACACTTTATCAAATGACAATCATGATTAATAATTAAATGATAAGCCTATTTCTATAAGATCAGAATTGAAAAACTAGAACAAACCTAGTATTTTTTTAGTTTTATAAACTTTACCTTCAAAATCTTATGATCAATTTTGCTTATTGCATAAAGACTCATACTTTTACTACGTATATCGTGCTTAAGCAGATTATCAGAATGAATGAATAGTTAATTCACGTACAACTAAATAAGTCGAATTAAAAAAAAAAACAAAACTCAGTTATTCTCATCCCAGATCCTTCTTTTATATGGCTAGTGGGGAAAAAAAGATGGCCTCCAGACTCTTGCATTACTACCTGGAAGCAGGTGACTCAATCTCACTATGCCTAAAATACTCGACCCTCCCCACCAGGCTTACTACTACTGTGTTTCCAGTTTTTGTAAATAGCACCACGATCCTTCTATTCATCCCAGCTATTCATCTGGCTGGACTCCTTCCTTTTCAACATCCCCACATTGAATTGATAAACTTTAACAGATAATTTACTAGGGTTATTATTTATAGAAGTATAAATTTCTTGTTACACTTCACATTCTTTTAAATTTCAAAAGTAATTAAAAAAATAAATTTAAGCCATACAGAGGTTGTAAAGCAATGCAAATGGTTAACATGCTTGGCTGTTAACTAAAAGGTTGGAAGTTTAAGTCCACCCCGAGGTGACTGGGAAGATAGGCTTGGTGATCTACTTCCGGAAAACCAGCCATTGAAAATCCTTCGGAACACAGTTCTACTCTGACACACACAGGGTCACTATAAGTTGGAACTGACTCCATGTCAACTGCAACTAGAAGAGCAGAAAGTGGAAGTTTCTGGCTTGCCCCTTTGCTCCGTGGGGGATTCCATTCTCTGTTTCTGAGGAACCCTAGGAAATGTATCTCAGAACTGCCTGCCCTGCTTTTCAACTGGCCGCACCAACAGTGGCTGTAGGTGGGGCTGAGATGACAGAAGGTGTGCACAAGAGGTGTCTGATACAATATTCCTGCAGAATTTTATCTGGGTTCTGCACCTATACAAATGTGCATTTCTTTCAAACAAAAAAGCCAGATCATATGCTTTGTTTTACTTCTTAAAGAAATAACAACATATGACTGATAATTTTTCATGTCAGTACTTATAGAACTAGATCGTTCTTTTTAACAGTTTTTTGGGGGACTCCATTGTGTTGATGTATCAGTATGTGAAAGAGTATTTCCTAGTAATGGACATTTGTTTCCATTTTATTTTTTGTTATTGCCAACATGGAAACAAATACCCCGAAACATGTATCTTTGCCTTTGTGTTATTTAGTTAGGTTTTCTTCTTAACTTCTACCAGTGCAGTAGCTGGTTTTTCACATAGGCCTTGTAAATTTTTTCTTGTAGTCTTTTCTACATAGTAGCTTAAAATTTGCTCTGGTGAGAGTGTTTATAGCATGGGAAATGGGAAACACTAAATATCAGGGTTTTTTTTCCCTCCCCCGGACAGTCAGTTATTGAACGTTTGCTAGCACACTGTTGGTCCTTCAGAGCCAGCCTTAGTACAACACTTAGACATTTGTTTCTTTCAGGCTCAGGCTGAAGGCAGGCACTGGGCCCTCGATACTTCGTGTACACTGAATAGGGTATTGACCCAGTTGCTATAATTACTCTGCCATCACTCCCATGACCAACTCCTAATCACAACCCCTATTGCCCTTGAACCTGGGATTTTCCTAAAACTCCAATGGGAAGCAGATCTACTCTGGAAGTCCTCTTCTTTATGGTGAGTTAATGGTTTCTTAGCACTGTTTTTTTTTTTTTTTTTTTCCCCTGTCAGCGTGAGCTCATATGCCTTGTATTTTCTATTAATTACTGATAGTGACCTTCCTTGTTTTCCAGTGATGGTGATTCTGTATTCTTATTTTTGCCTTTTTTGGGTCATTTTACCGGGATTTTTAGTGAATGGAGAGGCAAATGCATTGATTTAGTCCAAATTCTTGAATTGAAAGGTCCTGGTTACTTCTCTTCACTGTCTCGCCTTTTTCTCTAGCTTCCCTGTTTCTGTTCTGATACTCTTCATTTTTAGCCTGTTTTTCTGCACAAGTCTACTGGCTCTTCCTGCCTCCTCATTTTGCCCCTCTTTGATCCATCATCCGTATTATCCTCCTAAAATGCAAAAGGTCCTATCTTTCAGCAGTTGAAAGCTTTTCAGTGAGTGGCTCTCCTGTCTAAGTGAAGAAGTCTAATTTCTTTACGTGGGTCTTGGTTTTCCATTATTTGGCCTCTTGTACCCTTCCAGACTGTCTTTCTCCAAAGTACTCCCTCTCCATTTTTCCTCTACATTCAGCCAAGGTGAATGACAGGTAGATCTTTGCAGTCATATCTCTGTGTCTTTTTCTTGATGCTTCTTCTGCTTAAGATGTTTTTCTGTTTTGTCCATCTTTTGAACGTATTCTTCTAAGTCTCCACTTGATTGCCAAATCCTTTATGAAATCTTCTCTTTTTACCCAGGTAGAGAAACATTCTCCATGGTATCTCCAATGTATGTTATAATTACTTCTATTAAAACACCTATTTTATTCCATTTAATATTTGATATGCCTGCCTATTCAAAGATGCTAAATTCCTTCAGGACTTTTTTATTTTATCATCATGATATTCATTTATTTATTTATTCATTTAACACATGTTTATTGAGAGCCTATTATGTACCAAACGCTATGTATTAGAGATAAAATGACTTCTCAGAATTTTCGGTCTAGTAGAGGAGACAGACATTAAACTAAAATATCACAGAAAGAAATTGAGCATTACAGATGTGATCACTGAGACAAAGGAGAGGGAATGGTGTATGGGCAGCATGTACTAGGTTAATTGACTCGCTCAGAAAGGTCAGCTAAGAGCTTGCTAATGAAGTGGTGCTTGATTTGAGATTTGAGGAATGACTAGGAGTTGATTCAGTAAAAGAGGAGGGAGGCGTGCTTCAGGCAGAGCAAATAACATTTTCAAAGACCAGGAGGGAACTTGCAAAGTTTGAGGATTTGAGAGAACATCCTTGTGATAGAAGTATAGCGCATGAGAGGAATGTGGTCTTGAATGATGCTAGTAGAGGCCAGACCATGAAGGGCCTTGTGGTCAAGATAAGTATCTTGGTCCTTGTCCGAAGAGCCTTGGAAATCCTTAGCCTCAGGATCCAGTGTGGAAAATAGTTTGGAAGATGTAAGGTTAATGTGAGTGGACACGTTAGGAGGCGTTTGCAATTGTTTAGGAAAGAGTTACCCAGTGCTCAGGTCAAAGAAATGCTTGACAAATGCTGGCTGAAGGCATGAAGTAACTGAATGCCAAAGGTAATATGGATGTGTTTTAAAAGCAATAACAAAGCAAGAATAAAGTTATCTGGAGGGTATTCTGTGAAATTTGATAAGCAAAACCAATATAGAGACTAAAAGAAGCAATTTGCTACAGATTAACAAGGCATAGGATCAAAAATATTTCCATTAACTTAAAACACACAGTTATAACAAAGACAGCATCTATGCAACATGTAATTATTATGCTTAGTTCAGGTTATTCATTTTAATAATTTAACATGTTCGTTGAGTAGCCAATGAGCTTTACCAGTAATAACATGTAAACAGCTCAGTAGAAATCTATTAATTTAGATCATCAGGTTATGTAGAAGCTTCCTTAAGTAAACACTCAGTGCCTGCCAAATATATTGTTAACTATACTGGCTAATAAGGTCATTCGTACAAAGGCAATAATGTGTCAGGGCTTGAGTTTACTTGTTACTGTGTTCTTGTAGAATGTAGTAAGCAATTTGGACTTGGTAGCAGCAGTTCTTTAATGGAGAGTCATAACCTGCTTGAGATTCCAGAGTGGGTTTAAGGATGAGCAGAGTCAGACCTGAAAAAACTATTACGTGTTTCATAATTTGTTGAGTCCTAGTATGGCAGGCCCCATAGACATCTCCTGAGATGATTTGGTTTGGGGAATAAATGGGCATGGAAACCCTTTGAAAAATCACATGTTTGACCATAGTAACAAATAAGAAAAAAGGGAGATTGAGTAAATAAATGCCAAGCACAGTGGATCTGATAGGAACCTCAGCTTTTCACTTTGTCTGAGGTTATCTCTGGTGTGCATACTTGCCTTTAGAATGATGAGAACCACTGAGGGTTCCTTAATGTGCCATACGCTCTAAAGGCCCACTGGCCTTGGCCTTTTTCAGTCCAGATGCCCAGAGGCACCAGGTCTTTCCAATATTCTGTTTGTATTCTTCCTGGGCAGATCTGGATGCCATTCACTAGACTTCTGTGAGACGCTGGACTGCCCAGCAGCTTCATGTGTCACTTGGTTCCATGGGACTTCCGCTGTTACACCAGGAATCCAGGATCTCATTTTGAAGTGGCAGTTTATGCTGACTTATAGGAAAAGGAAAGGTACCTGTGTGGCACAAATGGTTTGCTCTTGGCTGCTAACTGAAAGGGTGGTGTTGCAAACCCATCCAGCAGCACTGAGGAAAAAGGCCTGGTAATCTGCTTCTGCAAAGATTACAGCAAAGAAAACCCTGTGGAGCTCAGTTCCACTCTGTAACAAGTGGGGTTGCCACTAGTCGGAATTGTCTTGACGACAATGGGTTTGTTTGTTTGTTTTTATAGGAAATGGAGGTTGTTAGCTATTGGTCAACACTCTTCTTTAGGCAGTTCTGTGTTGTGGAATTGCAGACTTTCAATACAGGGAGCATCTGCAGAGAACATTTTAACTAAACTATCTTAATTTATCAGTAAAGAAATTGAGGCCTTGCTATTGTTAGTTGCTGTAGAGTGAATTCTGACTCATGACGACCCCATGTGTGCAGAATAGAACTGCTCTATAGTGTTCTCAAAGGTGTGACCTTTCAGAAGCAGACCTCCAGGCCCTGTCTTCTGAATCACCTCTGGATAAGTTGGAAATGCCAACCCTTCAGTTAGTAGTCACGCACTTAACCGTTTGTGCCACCTGGGGACAACTGAGGTCTAGCAAAGGCCAAGTATCTTTCTTAACCGTAAGGCAGGTGGAAGGTAGAACACGGCTGAACCAACTTTTAACCTCTCTGCTTTCCTACAGAAATTAAAAAAAAAAAAAAAAAAAAAAGAGGAGGGAGCTGGGCTCCAGGAGTGTGACTGAGGATTTTCAAGTTTCACGGGGCTGCTTTCCCTCGTGCCAAGCTTTGTCAGTCCTTCTACAGGAGGCAGCAGAATTGTCCCCTGGCGGCCAATAAATGGGTTTCTTGGACGTGAGGGAAATAGTCCTCCGTAACTGAAAAAGTCCACTTAATACTTAGTAAAAAGAATTTGTGCCTTTGCAAAGATGTTAAAAATCAAGCCTAAAAGAATACACTTATGCCTGAGGAGTCAAAGGGAATTTAGTGGAGTAATCTGTAACCTTTCTTGTACGTCCCTATAGCTCAAAATGCTATACCTGTTAATATAAATAAATGATCTTGAATCAAAAGCTACCATAAAAGCTATCAGCTCCTACACGCAAACATAGCACAGAAAATGCCCAGTGCAGAAGTTCTCTTCTTTATCAGTTGTACAAACTGAGGGAAACTTCTAGCCATATGTCAGAAAAGAAACAAACAAAGCAAGTGTGGTTATCTAAATTATTTTTATTTCTTCCTTGATATGTCATCCAAGGAGGCTTAAGTTGGGGCCTAGAGACAAACAATGAGTTCTTGTTCATTTTCTTTTTGGGGGAATAGTTCAATCCTTTTGCCTTTAAACTTTTTTTGTCAAAAGTAACATCCTCCATTCTGGACAGAGCTGGAGAAGGATGTAGAGCATAATTCTAACTCACAACAAAAAGACCAGATTTACTGGCCTAAAGGAGAGTGGAGAAACCTTGAGAGTATGGCCCCCAGACACCCTTTTAGCTCAGTGGTGACGCTACCTTCGAGGTTCACTGTTCAGCCTGGGAGTGGACAGCCCCGTAAAACCAAATGAGACTAACGAGGTACAGGAGTCCAGTGACAAGGGCCAGAAGGCAGAAGGAGACAAGGAAGCTGGTGATAGGGAACCCAAGGTTGAGTAAGGATATTGTTGATGTGTTGTGAGAATGTTAACCCTTGTCACAGGGCAACATGTGTAGTAGTTAAATGAAAAACTATTTTGTTCTGTAAGTCTTCATCTTAAGTGAGAATAACAGCACAATTGGAAGAGCGTAGTCAATGTCACTGCACTGTATATGTAGAAATTTTTGAAACGGTGTATCTTTGGCTATGTGTATCTTCACCAAAAAAAAAAGGTTGAGAAGTTAGAGAGTTAATATGTTGTGGGGTTGTTAACCAATGTCATAAAACAACATGTGTACTACTGTTTCATGAGAAACTATTTGTTCTGTAAGCCTTCACCTGAAGTACAATAAAATATAAAAAAAAGAAAGAAAGAAAGAGAAAAAAAGTAACAACCTCCAGTTCAGCTTCCATTTTGTCTTTGTTTATGTTTTATTTTTTATGACTTTTAAGTGGGTTAGATCCTCCTTGATGGAAGCAAGGACCTGAACAAGAGCTCAAGACAGCAAGTTTCCTTGATTGTCAGTAACTCATGACAGATTGCCTTCCTTTAAGATAGTGATAAAGAGGAGAAGCAACCTGAGTACATGAATATTTAATTGGTTAATCTGGTTTTATTTCAAACTGGTTGCCATTGTCATGCCCTTCTTTTGCTTCTTGTCCTCCCCATATCAATTTGATTAGGGTCCCAGTAAGGATAGAAGCACAGTGGTCAGCAAAGGCTCAGGCAGAGGGAGCCTACTCCTGGATCATAATGATCATAACTGACATTTGCATAAGTTTTGATAATGTTTAAAGTGCATATTCCATGCTATCTTCACAATAAACCTAACAAACACCTTGGCATGATTGCTATTTTTGTTGTTGCTGCTCTTATTATTGTCATCATTTATTATCTCAAATAGAAATAGAGAGTAACCAAAAAAAAAAAAAAAAACCAAAAAACCAAAAACAAAACAACAACAACAAACCCACTGCCATCAAGTCGATTCTGACTCATAGTTACCCTATAGGACAGGGTAGAACTGCCCCATAGAGTTTCCAAGGCTGTAGTCTGTACGGACGCAGACCACCACATCTTTCTTCCGTGGAGTGGCTGGTGAGTTCGAACCACTGACCTTTTTGGTTAGCAGTGAGCACTTAACCACTGTGCTACTGGGGCTCTTTAGAAATAAAGATAGTGACGTTAAAGGAAGCTAAGTTTTAGTAAAATTATATGACTTGGCCAATGTCCCATATGTAGTAAGCGGCAAAGCATGGACTTGATTCCAGGTCCTTGAATTCTATTTTTCTTTTATTCTTTATTGGCAAACCTGAAGGTCCACCAAAAGCTTGGCATTAGAACTATTCTCCTTAGCCACAACTAATTGATAATTCTGAGTTTGTAACATTCTTTGGGTTTTAAGAGCTTGAATCATGGTGATTATGTTCCTGTTCTTGATGCCCGAATATTGCCTTCAGTTTTAGCATAATCCATAATACAATCTTACAATGCCTATCTCAGGTTTCTTTTTCCTTCTAATTTTTATTCACCCTGATGGGCAAAATCCGCTGTTAATTTTCCTCTCTCAGCATCCTTTGTTGGGCAGTGGGACATCTTCTTTCACCGCTTTGCATGCAGCTTCTTTTTTTCTCAGTAGTGAACAACTATACTAAGGGATGTGTCAAGTTTATTTTATCCTCTGGGTATTTGAAGTTCTAGTAAAAAGACCAACTACCCAGAGGCATCACCCTTTTCTGGTAGGGTCCTGTGCTGCCAGCTTAGATGAATCGGGCCCGTACAAAAGCACCTTTACTGTGCCTCTCATGAAAAGAGTTTTACAATATTAAAGACTTTAAAAATTTATTTTAAAAGCTTTCTTTGTAAAATCATTAAAGTTTTATTGTTATCAAAGAATTCTATATATATAACAAAAAATAAAAAGATAGAGTAGTTTATAATAAATAAGTTTTTGCTCTTACTCCACACTGTCCCCAGTCCTACTCACTAGGGTCAACCAACCTGTTTTAATTGTTTCTGATTTAAGTTCTTCTAGTCATTAGCTTCATAATGACTGCTGTTGTGTGTCATCAACAACCCTGTTGGACAGAGTACAATGGCCCCATAGGGTTTCTTAGGCTTTACAGGAGCAGATCTTTACAGGAGCAAATTGCCAGGTCTTTTCTCCCTCAGAGCTGCTGGTGGTTTCGAACTATTGGCCTTTTGATTAGCAGCCAAGTGCTTAATTATTGAGCCACCAGGACTGCTTTCATAATGACTGGATAACGCTGAGCAATATGCTTATTACTTTATTTTTGATTTATGGTCATTAGAGAACAACCAATAACATCAACTACATTTTGAAGGAGGAGGATTTATCTCCCTTGTACTACTCCCACGTTTTTGCCTTCTTTCCTCCGTTTCTTCTAAGTTATAGTATTAAAAAAGAATTCTATTGGTTATTTTTATAGTTTCCAATAATAATCCTTTTGTATCTATTTTTTAATCCACTTTCAACAGTTTCTTTTGAATCTCTGCTCTTTAAGATGTATGTTTTAGAGGTGCTAATTTTTTTTCACATAATCTCTCTTTATCGCTCAACCTCTGAAAGCTCTACCTCTACTTTTGCATTTTTTAAGCTGAAAATATTTACAATTTTTTCCTGTAAGCTTAATTAATCCTGTGCATTTCTATAATTCTTAAGCCTGAAAACCAATAAAAAGTCTTTATATCATTATGACTACATAAATACAAGTTTCAATTTCCTTCCCTGTGGGTCTAATATCATTCATTACTTCATGTCACTTGAAGGAGAGTATGCCATCAAGGCCAAATGAAATATCTTTTTGAGAATAAATATGTTCAGCATATCTTCAAATTTAGTCACTCTGTCAGTTATGCTATCTGTTTTATGTGACTCCCCCATCTCTGGGCAGCATCCGTGCTGAAGCCTGGCAACCTACTGTTTCAATCTAGACCTACTAATTTCCTTTAAGACCTCCTGCATACTTGTCATTCAGTGACTTCCCTTTGCTGCATTTTCTGGGCTAGATCTGTTGTTACCTGTCATGGATTGAATTGTCTCCCCAAAAATTGTGTGTAGCAACTTGGCTAGGTCATGATTCCTAGTATTGTATAATTGTGTAATCTGATGTGATTTCCTTATGTGTTGTAAACTCTATCACTATGATGAGGTTATATGAGATCTCCTTATGTGTTGTCAATTCTATCACTGTGATGAGGTTATACTGATGAGGTTTACAAGATTAGATGGTGTCTTAATGCAATCTCTTTTGAAACATAAAAGAGAGAAGTGAGCAGAGACACATGGGAACCTCATACCACCAAGAAAGCAGTGCCGGGAGCAAAGCGCGTCCTTTGGACCTGAGGTTCCTGAGCTGAGATGCTCCCAGACCAAGGGAAGACTGATGCATCACAAGGACTTTCCTCCAGAGCAGACACACAGAGAAAGCCTTCTCCTGGAGCCGATGCCCTGAATTTGGACTTGTAGCCTACTGGACTATGAGAGAACAAATCTCTCTTGTTAAAAGCCATCCACTTGAGGTGTTTCTGTTGAAGCAGCACTAGATGATTAAGACACTACCCAGGTCCCATGTCTTCCTATCTTTATTTCCCTCTTTGTTTACTTGAGTATATCTTCAAGTACTTTGCACAGAAAAGGAGATTGGAAGGAAAACTTTCGGAATTCCTTCATATATGAAAATGTCTTGGTTTTATCATTCTTTCCCAGGTTGATAGTTTGGATGGGTATTGTAATAGTTTCCTAGGACTGCCATAACAAATTACCACAAACTGGGTAGCTTAAAACAACAGTTCAGGAGACCAGAAGTCCAAAAACAAGATGTTGGCAGGGTTGGTCATTCTGTAGACTCTGAGGGAGAAACCTTCTCATGCCTTTATCCTAAGTTCTGGCGGTTGCAAGCAATCCTTGGCGTACCTTGGCTTATACACGTGTCACTCCAATCTTTGCCTCCATCCCACATCACCTTCTTCATTGTGTGTGTCTGTGTTCTCTCTCTTATAAGGACAACTGTCATTAGATTTAGAGCCTGCCCTAAATCTAATATGATTTCGTCTTGAGATCCTTAATGAATTACATCTCCCGTGACCTTATTTCCAAAATAAGTTTACATTCTGAGGTTCCAGGTGGACATAAATTTTTGGGGGACACTATTAAACCCACTATAGGTATTCTAACTTGAAAATAATTTTCAGTGTGGCTGATAAAGTGTGATGCCAATATGATTATAATTTCTTATAGAAGCTCCTTCTTTCTTTTTTTTTTTTTAAGTACTAGATACTTGTAGGATCTTCTTTTACTATGGATATTCTAAAATCTCACAGAGAAGTATTTATGTGTGAATTTCTTCTCATTCATTTGCCCAGCACTCAGGGGGCTCTTCCAATCTGAAAGCTTATACCTCTTAAACTGTGATACATTTTCTTCTACTGTATCTTTGGCTATTTTCAATGCTTTATTTTTTGGAAGCTTAATTGTTCATGATTAAGGTGAAAAACGAAGTTTATTATGCTAATAGCCAATATGTGTTTTATTCTACTGTTGTGTAAACAGGTCTGTTTTCCATGTATTTTTCTCACCTCAGTGGGCACTCTGTGTGTGTGGTCAGGGCTTGTTGGTGGACAGTTTGCTCTTCAGACTATGTGGGCAGGTGCCAACAAGGGGCTCCTTGAGTACCTAGATGAGTTCTTGCTCTGGGAGTACCAACTCCTACCTTGGAAGCTTATCTCTTAGGTTCAGCTATTAGGTTCATTTTTCACCTTTAACTGCTGCCAAGACCTTCCCCAGTTTTATTCATCAATTTGCTAGAATCCTCTTTCTGTCTTGTAGAAATTTGTTGAAAACTTTTGTGGGCTGATGACCAACCCTCATTTTTGCATTGCTATTGTTCTTTTCACTTTGAATTTTTATGATGTCATTTCACCAGAGTCTTTGGTGGGAAGGGGGGTGAATGTGGATGCTTAGCCTACCTCCTTGAACCCATAATTCTATTTATTTATAATTTATCTTATTTATCTAAATAATACATGAATAATTCTCATCGTAAAAATTCAAGCAACACACTATTATATAGAATAAAAAGTTAAAGTTTGCCTTTCTTGTCCACTTTCTTCTCACCTCCTCCTCATCAGCCCTCCTTCCCACCCATTCACCTCCTTATATATACCAAAATCGAACCTGTTGCCCTCAAGTCAATTCCGACTCATAGAGACCCTATAGGACAGAATAGGACTGTCCCATAGAGTTTCCAGGGAGCGACTGGTAGATTCAAATTGCCGATCTTTTGGTTAGCAGCCAAGCTCTTAACCACTGTGCCACGAAGCTCCTCCTTATATATAACTGCTGTTAATATTTCGGTATATATAGTTTTGTGCATACCTTAGGGGACTTTTCTCAAGGCATTTTGGATCCAGTATAATTATAAAGGTTTATTCCTTTCATAATAAATGAAATTATACCCCATGTGTTATTTATGTAGTTTGCTTTTTGTAATAACTATTAAATAATGTTTTTCATCTCTAGCCATAATTCGATAAATTTCTTTCTAAAATTTATCTGAAATAAATTTAGATTGGATTCTTTCCCTAAGGATAGCTATTTTGGATATCATATGTCTAATACCATTTCATAAATATCTGATAATCATTTCATAATTTAGAACCTACTTGCTTTTAATTAAATTATTCCTCTTAAGCATTTTTTTCTCTTTCCATAATGAATTGTACAAAAAGTAGAAATTCTAGGCTATCTTAAAGCAAAGAATTTCAGCTTTGATTGTCTTTATTTTATACAAGAAAATACTGAAGCTTAGAAATGTTGTGATTTTCCCAAGGTCACATGAATAATAAGTGGTCCAGGAGCAGAGCACATGGGTGCAGTGTTCTCTTAGACCTGTTATGCTGCTTTGATCACTGGAAACTCCACCTTCTCCAGGAGAAAAATAAAACTACTGATAAATGTGAAGATCTTTTACACTTGAATGAAACAAAGTTGATTAATAAGAAGGAATTTATATGAGAAATACATCCAGTAGTTCTAGGCACATGCACAATTAAAAATTTTTAGTACCTAGTAAGCAAAGACGAATCTGGGGAGTGCATGCAAATATTTTCTAGAAAGGCTCTCCTTACAACTTGCCTCCCCCAGTGTAGATAGGTAACCACCATCTTTTATAAACTTTATTGTTGTACTTTTCATTCTGAATTGTAATTTGTTTATGCCTTAGTTATCTAGAGCTGCTATAAGTGAAATAGCACAAATGGGTGGCTTTAACAAACAGAAATTTATTTTCTCACAGTTTAGGAGGCTATAAGTCCGAAATCTGGGTGCTGGCTCTAGGGGGAGGCTTTCTGTCTCTGTCAACTCTGGGAGAAAGTTCTAGTCTCTTCTGCTTCTGTTTCCTGTTTCTTTGGAGATCTCCATGTGCTGTGGCATCTATCTTCCCCCATCTGTGCTTACTCCTCTGTCCTAATCTGCTCTTTTTACGTCTCAAAGTGGAATGGCTTAAAAATACCTTACATTGATACATCCTCTTAACATAACAAAGAAAACCCATTGCCAAATGGCATTATAACCACAAGCATATGGGTCGGGATTTACAGCACATATTTTTTGGGGACATGGTTCAAACCATAACAGTTTACATGCTCCTCTTCCCTGTTGGTATCGTTATAGATCCTTGATTACAGGGACTTTGTCTTACTATGCCTGAGCCCAGCAGCTAGCACAGTACACGACTTGTAGAGGTGCTCACTAAATGTTTCTTGAATGAGTTGACACTTTCTACTAGTATGCTAAATTCTTTAGATTTGGCCCCTAAAGATAACTCACTGTAGCCTGGAATGAATCTTGAATTCTATGAATAGCCTTAGAGGAAAGAGATTTTAAGTATTTCTCATGACAATTATGAGATAGGACAGTGTAATAAACTTGTTCCTTAAAGCACACTAGAAAAGGTCATTTTTTTTTTCTTTCACATCTCTGAATTTGTGGACAGAATATACCACAGTTTTAAAGCTTGAGCAAAGAATATGCATACTATCCAATGAAAATATTTAACTGTGTTTTGGGTTGAGTATGTTTTTTACATCTCGCTAGCATTGCTAGTCAGAACCCTCCACCTATTGTTTACTGCAAAGCAGATATCAGACTCAGAATTTTCAAAAAAGTATCACGCTAGACTTTAATAACATTTTGTTTTCACTGTTTTTATTTATACAGTAACTTTCCATTTATTTATTTATGGTGCTGCCATAAATTTTTCTTTAAACATAATTTATTTTTGAAAGTGGGCCAATTTAAAGAAATATAATAAGTAAATGATAGTACAGGAGATAAATGTACATGATAACAATTGGCATAGTGGTGTATGAATGGCTAAAATTTGGGGCACACTGGATTATAGCATAAGGCATCTAATTCTAGCAACACATCAACAATGACCAAATTTCCACAGCTGGAGAGTCTGAATCAGTAGGTTTGGGGTGACTACTAAGTGTGCTGTATGTGGAGAACTGCTGACGTAGGTTGGAGGTGGAGCCTTGTAAGAGCCTGAGTAGCTTTAGGAAGCCCAGGGCTGTGAGAGGCGGGCCCAAGACTGAGTCCCTAAGATAGTTCACAGCAGACTTTTCAAGAGTCTCAATTGCTTTACCTCTCATTCACTTTCTGTTTACTCCAGTCCACCTTCCACTCATATTTCTGTACCAATACAGCTTTCACATATTCAGTAGTGACTTTCCCCAGGAGACATTTGTCAATACACATCGTACTTGACCTTTCCCTAGCTTTCAGTATGTATTATCTCTTCACCGTTCCTTATACAACGTTTCCTTTGGCTTTATGATTGGTCTTTTAAATCTCTTGGTTTCAAGAAGGGAGCAAAGACTTAGAAGTCACCTTTGTAGGCTGATGCTTATTTGACAAACCACTAAATGTTGGTTTGGGTTCCTCAAAGCTGGCTCCTAGGATCTCTCTTGAACTCTTTCCTCAGGCAATTTAATGCATATTCAAGGCTCATTTCTCAGCTATATGCAGAGGACTCACAAATAAGCATTTCTAGCCGACTTCTTCTCTAGACTCACCTACCCAACGATCTTCTTGACAACTTCACCACAAAGACATCTGACTCATTTTCAAATCAACTCTTCAATTGTCTTCCTCTCCACTTCCTGACTGCCCCATCAAACCTAGTCCTGCCCTTGTATCTTCTATCTCAGTAAAGGGTACCACATTCCACACATTACCAAAGCCAGAAACTTAAGCATTACTTAATACCCCTGAACCCTTATGTCCTAGATTCCAATCCATGCCCATGTATTATAAGTTTTATTGCTTAAATATCTCCAAGTTATCTATCTACCTTTGAATCATTATTACATCCATTACCCTGTTCAACCACTGTCTTCTCTCCTGGACCATTGCAATGGCTTCCATGCTACCCCTTATCCTAGGCTGGGTTCTCTATAGAAGCAAAACCAGTAAAGTGAATATATATATATATATATATATATATATATATATATATATATATATATATATATATATTTATAGCAAGAAAATGGTTCACGCAATTGTAGAGGCTGGAATGTCCTAAGTCTGTGGGTCAGGCTGAAGACTTCTCCTGATTTACATAGCTGCATGGACTGGCAAACCGACGATTGGCAGGTCAGGGAGCAGGGCTTTTGCTCGTAGGCTGTGAAGATCGAGGAAGCCCAAGATTGGCAAGCAAGACTACAGGTAAGCTGCTACTCAAGTCCCAAGAACTGAAGATCAGACGAACAGGAGCTAGAGCAAGCAAAAAGCCCCCGAGCCTTGCCAGAATATCCACTTATATTTGATGCAGACCACGCGCCCAAGGAAACTCCTTTTCAACTGATTGGCTACTCGCAGCAGATCCCATCATGGAGATGACCACATTATATATCTCATCATGGATGTGATCACAACATCATACAACTGCCAGACTACATCATAACTGCCAAATCACTGAGAATCATGGCTCAACCAAGTTGACACACAAACTTAACCTTCACACCCTCCTTCCCCCACTCCTCCATCTTCTCTATTGCTCCTCTTCCATTCCTTTGTTCACACTGCACTAAGAGTGTTTGATTCAAATGTTACCTCCCCACTCCCTTGCTTGAAAATCTTTTCATAGTTTTTCCTTGCTCTTAGAAAAAAGATCCAAATCCTTTATATAAACTTTATGGCCCTCCAGGATCAGACCCCCTACTTCCCTGTAAGGCCTCATCCCACTCTATGCTTCTGTCCGTGTGCTCACTGAACTGCATGCTAATTGCTCTCCCTCTGTAAGGCCTAAAATGCTACATCTGTCACCCACCACTGCCCCATTCCACTTACTCCCAACATTTTCTCCTCAAGTTCGAATCTCTACTTCAGGTCATTGCCTCAGAGAAAACTTACCTCTTTTACCTGACTACTGAAAACTCCCCTGTGATAAGCTAACATGGCACCATACACCTCCCTTCATGGCATTTAATTATGGTGATAATTTTACCTCTATTTGTATCTTTGGAGTCCTTAGGTGGTGCAAATACTTAAGTGCTTGGTGGTTGGCAATTGGAATCCACTCACAGGTGCTTTGGATGAAATGCCTGGAGATCTACTTCTGAATAAAAATCAGCCATTGAAAACCCTATGGAACACAATTCTACTCTGACACAGAGGGGGTCACCATGAGTAGGAAGCAACTTGGCAGCAACTGGTTTGGTTTTATTTGTGTCATTATTATTCGTTTTGGTTTATCTTCTCTGCTAGACTATACATCTCAAGAAGTGTTCCCAAACCATGCTTGCTTTTATTCATTTGAGTCTTCATTTTTCAGGAAAATCTGTGACCTTTGCTAGGTACATAATAAATAGGTCTGGAATAAATGAAGAATAAAGGAAGGTGATGAGGTTGGGCATGGGAAGAGTGAGAAGGTAGTGAGATAAGAGCAAGTAAAGGAGAAAAGATCTTTACCTTCTTTGTTATTTAGCTATGGTTCATCTTGGTGAGGATGAGCTGTTTCTCTATGAATTGGAATTGGAGATACTAGAGAGTGAGAGTAAGAGTATCTAGTGGTAATGTTTCTTTGAACATTTCCATTCCCTATTTTGTACTTCAGGGGCTAGGTATTTTGGTGATAGAATATATCTCCAGAGAATGATTAACTGTGGGAATTGAAGTAAAGAAGCCTTGATTAGTAAAAATATGTCCTCATTGGTTGGGAAGACTTTCCTAGGATGGGAATTCTTAAAGGCCATTTCTATATTCAAATGAATAGCTTTTGAAGGTATAAACTAGATGTTTTGTAAGGTGCTTGCCCAAAAATGAATCTCTGCTCATTTAAAAATCATCCATTTGTGTACAAGTAAAATTGCCTGTCGTGGTTTGAAAGGATTATTTATGGTTTCTAAACATTCATCTCTCCCAACTCAGCTCTGTATTGCCTTTACAAAGTGGAAATTTAATTCCATTAGCATGTTGTATTGTCCAATATGTACACCTTGTTATACTGTATCATGACGTGATTACATTCACTTGCTCCACTAGCTATATTAGAAAGTGACAAAGTATATCAAATCATTTTACTACAATATGAACTGGTGACTGTGACTATTGATGATCACCTCAAAAGATAATCACTAGGAACAGTAATGCTTTGCATAGACCTAAGAAGAAAAGAGTTCATGGTAATGTCAAAAAGAATAATAATAAAAAAGATTATACAATATACATTCTAAGATTAAAGACTTGCAGAGTGGAAAACAGAAGGTTAGAGATTAAATGACATTTTTCTGTATTTGAATCTTAGAAATACTTTCTTGGTTTTTATTGAATTGTGTCAAGTTTGATGTTAAATATGTATCATGTAAATAGAACATTGTATGAATAAGCCCCCCTCCTGCTCCCAACTAAAAAGTTCTGTAATTCCTAAATTTGTTGCTGTATTTAGGAGATGGTGCTGGTTGGTGGTGAGGAACAGACTGGATCTGACAAAATGGTCTCAAAGATGCCAAGTACCTAAGCGATTATGGTACACAGATACAAACAGACTGAAAGGTACCTGTCAGACTTCAGAAATTGACTCTGTTGTGCTGTTTAGCCAAATGCTTGCTTCACCATTTGCTTTAGGCATTGCTTACACTGAAGGATGCATGAGCAGTAATTAAGAGGAGTTATTACATAGGCTATTACCAAGCAAAAAAGATTTCTGAGGAATTTGACACTGTGCATGAATACACACAGTCAAACTTTTGAAGGGAAAGACACAAGTTAGGTTTTCAAAACTGACTTTGTTTTTTAAAAACAAATTTCTATATTTTAGGCAAGAGTCGTCTGTAGGAATTTAAATACCCATGTCTTAGTTCAAAGGTGCTCCTGGATGGTGCAAATGGTTAAGTGCTCGACTATTAGCTGAAAGGTTGCCAGTTTGAACCCACCCAAAAGCACCTTGGAAGACAGGCCTAGCAATCTGCTTCTGAAAGGTCACAACCTTGAAAGCCCTATGGAGCAGTTCTACTCTGCACACATAGGGTTGCCATGAGTCAAAATCCATTTGATGACAACTAACAACTGTCTTGGTGAAAATGATAAAGGACTTAGCTAGTAACTGAAAGGTTGGAGGTTCAAATCCACCCAGAGGTGCCTCTGAAGAAAGGCATGGTAATAAACTCTTTTGGCAACTGGTTTTCTGGTTATGTCTTCCTCTCTTTCTTTCTTCCATTACTGACTTGGAGTATAATGACAAGTACTTTGTGAAATGACATACGTTGATGTGTTCTTTGACTGTGCCTTTTGAACTAGAATATGAGTGTTTCCCCATAGCTACTCCTCTCTGCATGAGCAAGTGTCTCGGGGGTTTTGTGCCCTCAACCTATAAACTAACAAGGGGTTTGCAGAGGTTATTGGCTTAACCAGGAATGAAGTCATTGATTGAAACCGCACATTTTGATCTTGTCTTTCCATTGTATTCCCAAAGCCATGCAGTGTAACTAATGTACTGTCATCTTTTGCTAAATTTCTACTGGGAGCTTCAAGCAAAAATAATCTTTGCTGTCAGAGAAGAAAGCTTTATTTTCAGGTAAAAGACTCAACCATGGCACAGTTTTGGGATTATCATAAAACTTGTCAAGCCATGGCAAGTTTTATTAAGATGTCATGGTAACTCATCTTAACTCTCCGGGGATTTTGACAATTATTCCTCAATTTTAACGACCTTGGAGATATGTTGTGATCAGAAGATTTTAAAAGGATTATTGCTTGGGTTCCTGAGGAAACAAACATGCTATATGTATTTGCTTAGATTTATTTTTGCAATAAAATGGCAGAGTTTTGTAATGTTTGCTTATTACTTACCTTTTCTCTTAAACCATACGTACAATTGGTATTAATGATTGTATGTAGTTTGTTTTTTACATGAGCATATGTATTGTGGGAAAACAATATATAATTTATAATTCAAGGAAATTGGTCACAAATTTATCTTTCTTCTTAAGAACTATTCTGCAAACTCCACAAGAGCAGAGGCGGTGACTGTTTTGGTCACTTATGTGTCTTCACAGCCTGAGACATACTATGTTGCTTAATAAATATTTATTGTCTGGATCTTTGAATGAATAAGAAATAATGACAACTGTTGACTAGTATTATTTAATAGATGACATATGCAATGAAAGCAATTTTTGAGTGTTACTTGCTGAATGCATGCAGTAGGCTGTGCAGATAGTAAAGGACAGGGTCCTGCCAATCATATTAGATAGGAGAGGGGAGGAAAAAGGCAAAGCAATATAATGGGACTTAGCCAGTGTGATTGAACTGAAGAAAAATTCATTTCTATTGACATTAAGGATAGACCACTTAAAAGATTCTCAAGATGGTTTATGTACAAGTACTTTGTGAAATGATGTGTTTATAAAAAGTTAAGTGTTAGTTGGTAATATCTTTTAATGTCTCATGAGAAATTACTACGTAAAACCATCCCTTCTGAAGAATTCCTTTGAAACTAATGACAACGATGAAACTTATTCTTTATGTGACTCCGGCTTTTATCTGTCTGATAAGTATAAATGCAGAACAGTAGTACAAAGAAAAACACAGTATTACGTATGATAAAATCAAAGATTCTTTTATGTTGCCATAAAATGCCTGCCATTGTGGAGTTCTTATAGAACACTATCAGAATCTCACCTTTCTTTACAAGTGAAATGTAAATTTTGCAACATGAGGCAAAACTAATCCTAATTTCATCATCATCTGTAAGGTGGATTCTCACCTTGTTTTTCTCCCGAGCATCTTGAAGCTAAAGTCAGGTTGGGTCTGCCTTTCATGCTATCTCTACATAAAAATACATAAAGGGGTTCTTGAATTCAGAACTGTACGCAGGGTTTATTTATTTATTTATTTATTTAATTGTACTTCCGGTGAAGGTACAGAACAAATAGTTTCTCATGAAACAGTAGTACACATATTGTTTTATGACATTGGTTAACAACCCCACAACATGTCAACCCTCTAACTTCTCAAGCTTTTTTTTTGGTGAAAACACACATAGCCAAAGATACACCATTTCAAAAATTTCTACATGCACAGTTCAGTGACATTGACTACGCTCTTCTAATTATGCTGCTATTCTCACTTAAGACTAAGGCTTACAGAACAAAATAGTTTCTCATTTAACAGTTACTACAAATGTCACCCTACGACAATGGTTAACAATCTCACAACACATCAACAATATCCTTACTCAACCTTGGGTTCCCTATCACCAGCTTCCTTGTCTCCTTCTGCCTTCTGGCCCTTGTCACTGGACTCCTGTACCTCGTTAGTCTCATTTGGTTTTACGGGGCTGTCCACTCCCAGGCTGAACAGTGAACCTCGGAGGTAGCTTCACCACTGAGCTAAAAGGGTGTCTGGGGGCCATACTCTCGAGGTATCTCCAGTCTCCTTTAGGCCAGTAAATCTGGTCTTTTTGTTGTGAGTTAGAATTATTTTCTACATCCTTCTCCAGCTCTGTCCAGAACCCTCTGTTATGATCCTGGTCAGAGCAGTCAGTGGTGGTAGCCAGACACCATCTAGCTGTACTGGACTCAGTCCGGTAGAGGCCTTGGTAGCTGTGGACAATTAGTCCTTCGGACTAATCTTTTCCTTGTAACCTGTTCTCTTCATTCTCCCTTGCTCCCGAAGGGATGAGTCCAGTGGAATATCTTAGATGGCCGCTCACAGGCTTTTAAGACCCCAGACACTACTCACCAAGGTAGAATGTAGAGCATTGTCTTTATAAACTGTGTTATGCCAATTGTGCTAGATGTTCCCTGAGACCATGGTCCCCACAGCCCTCCGCCCAGCAATTCAGTCCCTCAGGGAGTTTGGATGTGTCTATGGGGCTTCCATGACCTTTCCTTGTACACTTCACCCAAGTGTATTCAGGGTTTTTTGAGAGTGATTGAACCAATAATGAGAAATATGCTCAATTTGTTATAGATGAGACTATTGTTGTCATTGTTAGGTACAGTTGAGTTGGTTCTGACTCAGGGACCCCATGTACAATAGAACGAAAACATTGTCTGGTCCTGCACCATCCTCAGAATCATTGCTATGTTTGAGCCCAGGTTTGTTTGTTCTTCTGGCAGTCCATGGTATATTGAATAATCCTTGCCAACACCATAATTCAAAGGTATCAGTTCTTCTTCAGTCTTCCTTATTCATTGTCTAGCTTTCACATGCATATGACGTGATTGAAAATACCATGGCTTGGGTCAGACACATCTTAGTCCTCAAAGTGACATCTTTGCAAAGAGGCCTTTTTACAGATTTGCCCAATACAATACATCGATTAATTTCTTGACTGCTGCTTCCATGGGATTGATTGTGGATCCATATAAAATGAAATCCTTGACAACTTCAATATTTTCTCTGTTTATCATGATGTTGGTTATTGGTCCATTGAGACTATAAGATTAGTATAAGATTGGAATTACTCTTCTCTCTGGTTGTGGTGATAATCTTTAACCCATGCAGCTAAGGAAATAGTATTTACCATTGCTTGGTAGGGTGCCTGGCACATAGTAGACACTTAACAAATACTTGTGGAAACCATCAATATTCCTCCTTCCAAATCCTGGGAGTTCTTTTATGTATCTTACTATGTATAACCACAGGGTCTACACTGTGATGTCTACTTCTTGCCTTAGGGCCCTTTTTACTTAAATGAATTAGTTTATGAGGTTTTAAAAAGACTACTTAGCATATTGTAAACATTTTATAGATGCTGCTAAATAAAATAGTGAAGAAAAATATTCTTAAAAAACAAAATCCCTATACTATCATAGGGGAAGATACAAAAATTCATTGATATAGTATTTCATTTGAAAGGAATTATGAAGCAACATATTAGCAAGTATAAATGAAGATTGTAGAACATAAACTAAATAATGAAATGACTGGCAACAACTGTGAAGGTACTGAGATTTTTATCCTAACTTCAAGCTAACAAACCAGCCTGCCACAGTTTCATGGATGCTGCTGTCTTCTGGATTCAATCTGACTGTTTAGAGCATTTGTGGTTGCCTTGAACAGTTCTCTTGAACCAAGTTCTTTAATTCCATACTGAGTTTAACTGCCTCATGGTGATACTGGATTTCCACAGAGTGGTCATAAAGCCTTTGAAAGGTTTGGTTCAGCTAAGCCTGGAGCACAGCATGAACTGTAGCTCCTGTCAACATTTGGTAGCATATTTTTGTAGTCCTCTCTCACAACTGGTGAGAGGTTAGGGCTGGGGATCAAGCACCCCATTTTTTTGTGGAAGATTTGTTGTTATTATTATTCCTCTTATTGCTAGCACATATTGCTTGCCTCAAGATTTGGAGCAAAGAAAATCTGCTTTGACTCCTGCTTACCATTTTGGCTTTCTGTTCCATTTCTAGCTGGTAGAGATGTCTATCCTATAACTGAGCCCATGTCTTTTTTCCTCTTTTTACCTTTTACCCATCATCTCTCTTTGACATACAGAGGGTTAATGAAGCACGAAGCCACTGCATCATGTGACCACTTTGCACCTTGAGGTGATTTAGAACAGTGATTTTTAGGCCAGTGCCATCTTCTCTTATCCCATTGAATAGAGCACATCCACAGTCCGCTTCCTAATTTAGAGCGATGATCTTTGTACATTGCAATTGACAGATCAGCTGATCTGTCCCAGTGGTGGGAAAGTGTGCTGAAGGACAGTCATTTTGAGTTAACATCCAGCTGCAGTGGATTAGGCACACTTGTGATCTTTTTTACCAAAAGGAAAAATGTTTTCTCTAAACTACATTTCCTCCCAAGATTTGAAAGTTTGACTATTTATTTATTTATCTTATTTTCTATGACTCCAAAATTGGAACATCAACCACATATATTAGATTAAATATTACGTTAGGTTTATAACATTAGAGCAATCCTTCTTGGCAAATTATGTAGAAAACAGATGTTTGTTAGTCCCATGCTATGGCTGGAGAAAGGACTAAGTAATATTTTGCAGTGTCTCCCTGTCTTAATGTGTTAAGTGTGAGATGAAGGTGAATGTTGGTTTTTCTGTATTTACCACACAGAGTAGATGCTGTTTTCTCTATTCAGCTATTACCTTCCGTGGAGATCTTTACCAATAAAGTTTAGCACCTTGAGTAGTTCATAGCTCAATAATGAGTGAATGCCTCAATGAATGATAAGTTCAACTGAAGACAATTATGTTACCAATTACACAATGTTGGGGTCTACATCAATTACACTTAAAGCTCCTGTAGCATCAGTACATCTGTTTATTCTGGCATTTTACTCTATGATTTAATCTTTTTTTTCAAAGCTTCATGTTGGTGAATTTTACTTTTAGAATAAACATTTAATAGTTTATATATTAACTTGACATTTGTGACCTACATTTGGTTGTATTATTATAATGGCATGTTTAACTACACATGGCATATTTACATTTTCTGTTTTTTAAAAAAAATAGGTATCAATCATTTACCACAAATTCTTTGTTGTCTGGTTTTGATTTTGTTCGGTTTTTGCCTCTTTTATGTAGCAGTTTCAGTGTGTTTCCTTGACAACATTGTTGATAAGAATGTCTTTGAGGAAAACCTTTCAAAATGATGCTTCTGTTTCTTCCCAGATTATGTGAAATTATAATTCACAAGTAACTTAATTTCAGTAAATAATTTATAAGCAATTCATGTAATGGTATGGCTGTGGATGTATCTGTCAAGTAAAGGCATTCTTGAATTTGAAGTTTAAATGACTAGATGTCACTAATCAAATGCAAAGACCTAATCAGGAGGAGATAAGAAAAAACTGATATGATGTCTGATTATTGTGTTAAACATATTAAATTTTAACAGGATCTTCAAGGTGAAAATGACATATGTTCTTAGAAGAATTATTGCTTAATTTTAGTTGTTTTACAAATTTTCTAGAGCTTTGAACTTTTGTAAGTACTATGCTGTCCATATTCTTCTGGGACTTATTTGACTTAATAGTCTACTAATATGCTTATTTTTTCATAAGCTGGTGTTCACCTGTTTTCACTACTGTATAATAGTCCATTGTGAATATACCACAATTTGCATATTCACCTGTTGTAGGCAGTTAGCTTGTTTCCTGTTTTTTGATATAATGAACAATGCAGCTATGCACATTCTTTACATCCTTTCTGGTATACATTTATAAGACCTTCATTGGTTATAGTCACAGGAATATAATTTTTGGATTTATAGTTTGTTTATAAGACAATGTCAAAATTGAGTTCCATTTTGGTTGCACCAATTTTCTCTCCTGAAAGCTGTGTATAAGAAATCCTATTGATTCTCATACTCTCTAATGCTTGTTTTGTCAGACTTCTTGCTTTTTTTCCTGTTTCCCACTCTGTTGCCATTGAGTCGATTCCAACTCATAGTGACCCTTTTTATTTTATTGTCCTTTAGATGAAGGTTTATAGAACAAACTAGTTTCTCATTAAACAGTACACTTATTGTTTTATCACATCGGTTAACAACTGCACAACCTGTCAACACTCTCCCTTCTCGAACTTGGGTTCCCTATTACCAGCTTTCCTGTCCCCTCCTGCCTTCTAGTCCTTACCCCTGGGCTGGTGTGCCCCTTTAGTCTCGTTTTGATTAATGGGCCTGTCTAATCTTTGGCTGAAGAGTGAATCTCGGTAGTGATTCATTGCTGAGCTGAAAGGGTGTCCAGGGCCCATACTCTCGGGGTTTCTCCAGTCTCTGTCAGGCCAGTAAGTCTGGTCTTTTTTTGTGAGTGGGAATTTTGTTCTACATTTTTCTCCAGCTCTGTCTGGGGCCCTCTATTCTGATCCCTATCAGAACAGTCAGGGGTGGTTGCCAGGCACCATCTAGTTGTACTGGACTCAGTCTGGTGGAGGCTGAGGTAGTTATGGCCCATTAGTCCTTTGGACTAATCTTACCCTTGTATCTTTAGTTTTCTTCATTCTCCCTTGCTCCTGAAGGGGTGAGACCAGTGGAGTATCTTAGAAGGCTGCTCACAGGCTTTTAAGACCCTAGATGCTACTCACCAAAGTAGAATGTAGAACATTTTCTTTATAAACTATGTTATGCCAGTTGAGCCAGATGTTTCCCAAGACCATGTTCCCCACAGCCCTCAGCCCGGCAACGTGGTCCCTCAGGGAGTTTGGATGTGTGTGCAGCTTCCATGACCTTGCCTTGTACAAGTTGTGCTGGCTTCCCCAGTATTTTGTACTGTCTTATGCTCACCAAAGTTACCACTTATCTGTTGTCTATTTAGTGTTTCTTCATCCGCACCCTTCCCCTCCCCTCCCTCACAACCATCAAAGATTGTTTCTTCTTGTGTGTAAACCTTTTCATGAGTATTTACAGTAGTGGTCTCATACAATATTTGTCCTTTTGTGATTGACTTATTTCACTCAGCATCATGTCCTCCAGTTTCATCCATGTTATGAGATGCTTCACAGATTCATCATTGTTCTTTCTCGTTGCATAGTACTCCATTGTGTGTATGTACCATAGTTTGTTTATCCATTCATCTGTTGATGGGCATCTAGGTTGTTTCCATCTTTTTGCTATTGTAAACAATGCTGCAGTGAACATGGGTGTGCAGATGTCTATTTGTGTGACGACTCTTATTCCTAGGAGTGGGATTGCTGGATCATATGGTATTTCTATGTCTAGCTTTGTAAGGAAGCGCCATATCAGTTTCCAAAATGGTTGTATCATTTTGCATTCCCACCAGCAGTGCATAAGCGTTCCAATCTCCCTGCAGCCTCTCCAACATTTCTTATTTTCTGTTTTTTTGATTCATGCCAGCAATGCTATGGTGAGATGGTATCTCATTGTGGTTTAAACTTGCATTTCTCTAATGGCTAGTGATCGAGAGCATTTCCTCATGTGTCTGTTGGCCACTTGAATGTCTTCTTTGGTAAAGTGTTGTTCATTTCCTTTGCCTATTCTTTAATTGGATTATTTGTCTTTTTGTTATAGATGTGTTGGATTTCCCTGTAGATTTTACAGATTAGACATTTGTTGGATTTGTTATAGCCAAAATTTTTTTCCCAGTCTGTAGGTTCTCTTTTTACTCTTTTGGTGAAGTCTTTTGATGAGCATAAGCATTTAATTTTTAGAAGGTCCCATTTATCTAGCTTATCTTCTCAAGTTTGTGTATTGTTGGTTATGGTTTGTATACTTTTAATGCCATGTATTAGGGCATCTAGCATTGATCCTATTTTTTCTTCTATGAACTTTGTAATTTTTGGTTTTATATTTAGGTCTTTGATCTGTTTTGAATTAACTTTTGTGTATGGTGTGAAGTATAGCTCCTGTTTCATTTTGTTGCAGATGGAAATCCAATTTTGCCAGCACCATTTGTTAAAAAGACTGTCTTTTCACCATTTGATGGACTTAGGGTGTTTCTTAAAGACCGGGTAGCTGTAGATGGATGGATTTACTTCTGGGTTCTCAATTCTGTTCCATTGGTCAATGTGTCTGTCGTTGTACAAGTACCAGGCTGTTTTGACTACCACAGCTGTATAGTAGGTTCTGAGATCAGGTAGTGTGAGTCCTCCTACTTTCTTCTTCTTCAGTAGTGCTTTACTTATCTGGGCCCTCTTTCCTTTCCATATAAAGTTAATGATTAGTTTTTCCATCTCTTTAAAGAATGTTATTGGTATTTGGATCTGGATTGCATTGTATTTGTAAATTGTAGAATTGACATTTTCACAATACTGAGTATACCTATCCATGATCATGGTACGTTTTTTCATTTACGTAGATCTCTTTTGGTTTCTGGCAGTAGTGTTATCTAGTTTTCTTTGTATAGATCTTTTACATCCCTGATTAGATTTATTCCCAAGTATTTTGTTTTTTTAGGGGATATTATAAATGGTATTGTTTTCCTGATTTCCTTTTCATCATTCTCTTTATTGGTGTATTAGAATCCAACTGATTTTTGTATGTTTGTGTTATATCTTGCTCCTCTGCTGAATCTGTCTATTAATTCCAGTAGTTTTCTTGTGGAGTCTTCAGGGTTTTCTATGTATAGTATCATATCATCTGCACATAGGGACAGTTTAACTTCTTCATTACCAATTTGGATGTTCTTTATTTCTTTTTCTGGCCTTATTGCTCTAGCTAGGACTTCCAGCACAATGTTAAATAGGAGTGGTGTTAAAGGGCATCCTTGTCTTGTTCCTGTTTTCAGACTCTCTCCATTAAGAATGATGTTGGATGTTGGTTTTGCATAGATGCCCTTTATTATGTTAAGAAATTTCCCTTCTATACCTATTTTATTAGTGGTTTTTATCAGGAATGGGTGTTGGAACTTGTTGAATGCCTGTTCTGCATCAGTTGATATGATCATGTGATTCTTTTCTTCCCTTTTATTTATGCGGTTTATTAAGTTGATTTGTTTCCTAATGTTGGACCATCCTTGCATACCTGGTATGAATCCCACTTGGTCAAGGTGTATTTTTTTTTTTTATAATGCTGGATTCTGTTTGCTAGAATTTTGTTGAGAAATTTTGCATCTATATTCATGAGACATATTGGTCCTGGTGTGTAATTTTCTTTTTTTGTGGTGTCTTTGCCTGGTTTTGGTATCAGGGTTATGCTGACTTCATAGAACGAATTTGCAAGTATCACTTCCTTTTCTATGTTCTGAAATAGTTTGAGTAGTACTGGTGTAAGCTGTTTTCTGAGTGTTTGGTAGAATATAATTCTCCATTGAAGCCATCTAGGCCAGGGCTTTTTTTTTTGTTGGGAATGTTTTTTATTACCTTTTCAATCTCTTCTCTTGTTATGGGCCTGCTCAGATTTTCAACATCATTTTGTGTTAGTTTGGGTAGGTAGTGTGTTTCTAGAAATATGTCCATTTCCTGTAGATTTTCAAATTTGTCAGAGTATAGTTTTTTATAATACTCTGCTATGATCCTTTTTATTTCAGTTGGGTCTGTTGTAATGTCTCCCATTTCATTTCTTATTTGGGTTATTTGCTTCCTCTCCTGTTTTTCTTTTGTCAGTTTGGCCAGTGGTTTGTTGATTTTGTTGATCCTTTCAAAGAACCAACTTTTGGTTTTGTGGATTCTTTCTATTGTTTTTCTATTCTCTATTTCATTTATTTCTCCTCTGATCTTTACTATGTCCTTTCTTCTGGTGACCATGGGCTTTTTTTTTCTTCTTTTTTTTTTCTGTTTTCTTTCTATTTGTTTGAGTTGTGTACCTAATGTTTTAATTTTGTCTCTTTGGTTTTTGATGTGTGTATGTATTGCTAAAAATTGACCTCTGAGGACTGCCTTTGCTATGTCCCAAAGGTTTTGGTATGATGTGCTTTCATTCTCATTTGATTCTAGGAATTATTTGATTCCATCTGTAATTTCTTCTATTACCCAGTGGCTTTCAAGCAGGGTGTTGTTCAATTTCCATGTAATTGATTTTTTTTTCCTTGCTCTTCCTGTTGTTAATTTCTACCTTGATGGTGTTGTGGTCAGAGAAGATACTTTGTATTATCTCAGTGTTTTAGATTTTGCTGAGGGTTGCTCTGTGACCTAAGATGTGGAGCATTCTGAAGAATGTTCCATGTGCGTTTGAAGAGAATGTTACTTTACAGCTGTTGGGTGTAGTGTTTTATATATGTCTATGAAGTCAAGTTGTCTGATTGTGCCCTTTAGCTCTTCTGTGTGTTTGTAGAATTTCTTTCTAGATGTTGTGTCCTTTACCGAGATTGGTGTGTGAAGTCTACTATTATTGTGGAACTGTCAATTTCTCTTTTCAGTGCTGTTAGAGTTTATGTATTTTGGAGCCTTGTCATTGGGTGAATAGATGTTTATTATGGTTATGTCTTCATAATGGATTGTCCCTTTAATCATTATATAGCGCCCTTCTTTGTCTTTTATGGTGGATTTTGTTTTAAAGTCTATTTTATCTGAGATTAGTATTGCCACTCCTGCTCTTTTTTGATAGCTGTCATGGTTTGAATTATGTCCCCCAAAAATGTGTATCAATTTGGCTGGGCCATGATTCCCAGAATTGTGTGGTTGGCCTCCATTTTGTGATTGTAATTTTATGTTAAAGAGGATTAGGGTGGGATTGTAACACCACCTTTACCCAGGTCACATCCCTGATCCAATGTAAAGGGAGTTCCCCTGGGGTGTGGCCTGCACCAGTTTTTATCCCTCAAGAGATAAAAGGAAAGGGAAGCAAGGAGAGAGTTAGGGACCTCATACCATCAAGAAAGCAGTGCTGGGAGCAGAGCGTGTCCTTTGGACCGGGGTCCCTGTGCTGAGAAGCTCCTAGTCCGGGGGAACATTGATGAGGAGCTGACACCCTGAATTTGGACTTTTATCCTACTTTACTGTAAGGAAATAAACTTCTCTTTGTTAAAACCATCCACTTGTGGTATTTCTGTTAGAGTAGCACCAGATGACTAAGATAGTAGCTATTTGCTGGATATGTTTTTCTCTATCCTTTGATTTTTAATAAATTTATGTCTTTGTTTCTAAGGTGTGTCTCTTGTAAACAGCATATTGATGTGTCTTGGTTTTTTTAAATCTACTCTGTCACTCTCTGTCACTTTATGGGCACATTTAGGCCACTTACATTCAGTGTAATTATTGATAGATGTGAATTTATTTTCTGTCATTCTGTAGTGCTTTTTTTGGTGGTGCTGACGTTTTCTTTGTTCCTCTTATTCTCCTGTGCGGAATTCCTTTTGTTTGAGGATTTTTTCTTTTGTTTTTGTAGATTTTGTTTTTACTGAGACTTTGTTTTTATTTTTTATTTTGATGAGTAGGTTTGTTAACTTTCTTTGTGGTTACTTTGAAATTTACCCATATCTTCCTAGTTTTGAACCAGTCTATTATTACTTGGTATTGCCTTGCCTTCCTCTCCATTAGAAATATCTGTAAACTACCCTGTTTATTCCTTCTTTTATTGTTCTGATGTTGTTGTCATTTATAGATTAACCTCTCTGGTTCCCTGTTGTAATTCTTTTGGTTTTGAATAGTCCTTGAGAGTTCATTTCCTAGTTTGGTATCTGGCTGATACAATCTTGCATCCTGGAGTCAGGCTGTGGTTTGATGTTATTAGTTCTCAGACTGAAGGACTCCCTTTAAAAATTATTGTAGGTTTGGTTTGGTTTTTACATATTCCCTTAATTTCTTTTTTTCTGGAAATATCCTAATTTCACCATCGTATTTGAATGAGAGTTTTGCAGGATATATTATTCTTGGTTGGCAATTGTTTTTTCCAAGGTTTTATGTATGTCATCCTGTTGCCTTCTTGCCTGCATGGTTTCTGTCAAGTAATAAGAGCTTAGTCTTATTGTTTCCCCTCTGTTTGTGACTTTTTGTTTTTCTCAAGCTGCTCCCAGGATTCTTTCTTTGTCTTTAGGGTTAGCGAGTGTAATTATGATATGCGTTGGTGATTTTCTTTTGGGGTCTATCCTATATGGGGTTTGTTGAGCTTCTTGGATGGCTAGCTTTTCATCTTTCATGATGTTAGGGAAGTTTTCTGTCACCAGTTCGTCAATGATCCTCTCTGTGTTTTCTGTTTTCTCCCCCGTTCTAGAACTCTGATGACTCGCGCATTTTTGCTTTTGATTATTTCCTATATAGTTCTCAGGGTTTATTCATTTTTCTTCATCCTTTTTTCTGATTTTTCCTCAGAGTTGTAGCCAAGTGTTTGTCTTCAGTTTCGCTGATCCTGTCTTCCATTGTTTCAAAGTTGCTTTTAGCCCTTCTATGACACTGTCCATTTCTGAAATCTTGTTTATCTTTTGGATTTCTAATTGTTGTTTTTGTATGACTTCTAGTTGTGGATTTATTGTGGAATTTTGTTCCTGTATTATTTTCCTGAAGTATTCTATGTTTTGGTCTGTATTTTCCATGAATTTGCTTGCCTTTTCCATGAATTTATCTATTTTTTCCTCATTTTTGTCTGCTTTTTGCTTCAATTCTTGGATAGCTCTGAATATTAAAGAGATTTGAATTACATATCAGTTAGGTCTAGTGTCTTTTCTTCCACTAGAAGTCATCTAGTGTTTTGTTTTGGTTGCCTACTTGAACCATCCTGTTCCAGTTTTTATACGTTTTGATATTGTCTGCTGTCTTTGGGACATTTAGTAGTCACTTTCTTCGTTTATTGGTTGTAAATTTGTTTGTTTCTTCCTTTTTTTTTGTTTTATTTGGTTATGTCTGAGTGGGTGGGCTGTGCATTTTTTGTTGTTTACTTGTCTGTTGACAAGATATTTTTTACCTCCTTGTCCAATTGGCAGGGTCATTTGCTTAGCTATGGTGTAGCAGGTCAGGTCCAGCTGAAGGGGAGGGGCTGGGATGGGTTGTTTGTGGCATTTACTAGGGACGACAGGGTGGGCTGGGAGTCAGTGCAGGGCAGGTTCCCATAGGCCATGCTTGTGCTGCTCAAGAGTGGGAAATTTAGTGCATGGTGCATGTAGGCAGGAAGGAGGGGGGAGATTGTGATATGTGGAGGTAAGACAGGTATGGGAAAGGAGAGAGAGGAGAGAGAAACAAGAGCCAAACAAACAAACAAAAAAAAGAAGAGTGCTAAGGGAGCTTGCCATTGGAGAGGTGAGACGAGAAACTGAGAAATGGAGAAAAGCAAAAAGGTAAAAAGAAAAAGAGAAAAAAAAAAAGAAATTACAATAAAAAAGTAAAAAAGAAAAATCCTCAGGTATCTTACTGGTGCAACTGTGAAGACCAGGGAAGTGGCTCTCAGGCTGCGCAGTACAGCCTAGCTAGAAGGGTCAGAGATGTCACACAACACCAGGTATTCAGGAGACAGGAAAAGAAGGTAAGTATAGAGAGATGAGAAACCAAGAAATAAAGAAAGACAAAAAGGAAAAAAGAGAGAAAAAAAGAAATAGCCCAGGGATCCCACTGGCGCAGCTTTGCAGACCGTGGAAGTGGCTCCCAAGCTGTGCAGTACAGCCTGGCTAGAAGTGGCTTCCAAGCCATGAAAAGAAAAAGAGAACAAATAAATAGAACAGAACAGAACAAAAGAAAACAAAAACAAAAAAGGCTTCTGGGATCCCACCAGTGTGGTGTCTTGGACCAGGGAAGCAATTCCCCAGCCAAACGGTGCTTCATAACCTTTTAGGAAGAAGCAAAGATGGCACATGGAGCCAGGTGTTTGAGATAAAAGAGGGGGAGGAGGTGAGAGGCAGGGAAGAAACCAAAAGAAGCAGAAAAAGTAACACTAGCAACAAAGGATTGGCAATGTGGGAGCCAGCCAGTGTGGGTGGGGTGAATCCAAGCAGCACAGAGCCAGAGTCAGTGCCTCCTGGCCAAGAGACAGTGGGTGGCGGGAAGCCGCGGAGGCTAAATGGGGAGAAGAAGGTTGGGAAGTGGGGGGAAAGCATATATTCCTGGTTACTGAGTGTTCTGTCTCCTGCTGGAAGCTCTACGAAGCTATTTTCCCATATTCCCTGTCTGCCAATCTCTGACAGGAGTCCAAGATGGCAAATCTGTGCTGCGTTAGCTGATAGGAGACCTCCACATGTATCTCTCCTTGCTGTCTGTTCTCTGTCAGTTTCTTATTCCATTCAGTGCTTAGCTGAGTTCTTTATCTCTTCATTTGATGCTTAGGCTTCCAGGATTGATGTTTGTCTCTGTTTTACTTAGTTTTTCAGGTCTTCACTGTGGAGGGACTGCATGGTGCTTCTGTCTGTAGGGCCATGTTGACTCTGCCTCTCATAGTGACCCTTTAAGACAGAGTAGAACTGCCCCATAAAGTTTCCAAGGAGCAGCTGGTAGATTTGAACTGCTGACCTTTTGGTTAGAGGCTGTAGCTCTTAACCAGAGTGCCATCAGGGCTCCTTTTCCTATTTAATGAATATAAAATGATGCCTGTCTGTGGTTGTGATTTGCAATCCATGATTATTAATAAGGTTATTAATAACTCTTCAGTTCATTGGCCGTATGTGTTTCCTCTTCCATGGAATGCCTGTTCATGTCCTTTGCCTGCATTTTCCATTTGGTTGTTTGCCCTTATCTTGTCATTTCATTGGAGTTTGTTATGAGTATCCACTAATCCTTTGAGTCTTACATTTGCAAATATCTTTTCCCCATGTATAGATTATATTTTTATTTTCTTAAGATATCTTTTGATAAACAAAAGTTCTTAACTGAAAATAGTCCTTGTAGGGTAAGTAAATTATTTTTATGAATGGACTGTTTATCTTGCTTATTGGGTAAAATCATTAATCACTTGTATATTAGATGATTATGAAGTCCCAGTACATCTTTCTTTGTAACATTTATTTTCATTCTGATCTCTCCATAAATAGGTACAAATCAACCCATAAACCAACTCCCTATGCATGGCAGGTCCACTGCTGATTCCTAAACAAGGAAAAGAGAGTTTTTTACTTGATAAGGCTTCTCTTAGTCATCTAGTGCTGCTATAACAGAAATACCAGAAGTGGATGGTTTTAACGAAGAGAAGTTTATTTCCTCACAGTCAAAGTAGGCTAAAAGTCCAAATTCAGGGTGTCATCTCCAGGGGAAGACTTTCTCTCTCTGTTGGCCTTCTCATCAGTGTTCCCCCGGACTAGGAGCTTCTCGGCGCAGGGACCCCTGTCCAAATGACGCGCTTTGCTCCTGGCACTGCTTTCTTGATGGTATGAGGTCCCCCTGTCTCACTGCTTACTTCTGTCTTTTATATCTCAAGAGATTGCCTCAGGACACAATCCAGTCTTGTAGATCAGGTCCTGCCTTACTAACACAACTGCCACCCATCCTCCCTCATTAACATCATAGAGGCAGGTTTACAACATACAGGAAAATCACACAGTACCAGGAATCATGGCCTAGCCAAATTGATATACACATTTTTTGGGGGACATAATTCAAACCATGACAAGGCTCATATCAAAATAGGTATAGCTTTAGCAGACATGCTTAATAGGCATTGGTGGGTGGAATAATAGAGCTGCTTTTATTGTATTTCTCAACAAGGTTTATAGATGGTTTGCTAAGTCCATGTGGGCTACAAATAAACAGGATGAATTTTATGCCTGGCATGCAAATGCAGTACTGAATCAGCTGCCCCAAATTCCATTCCTATTTATGTTGTTCTTAATTGCATTCAGGGCCAATTGTGGATGGAACTGTGAGGGGGCTAACGTCTCAGAATCATATTGTGTATAGGTCCAAGAGTTAACTATGGACTCATGTTATTGTTGTTAGGTGCTGTCATGGACTGAATTGTGTCTCCCAAAAATATCTGTCAACTTGGCTGGGTTATGATTCCTAGTATTGTATAATTTCATACCATTTTGTAATCTGATGTGATTTCCAATGTGTTGTAAATCCAATCACCATGATCTAATAAAATGGATTAGCGGCAGTTATACTGATGAGGTATACAAGATTGGGTAGTGTCTTAACCAATCTGTTTTGAGATATAAAAGACAGAAGTGAACAGAGACACATGGGGATCTCATACCACCAAGAAAACAGTGTCAGGAGCAGAGTGTGTCCTTTGGACCTGAGGTTCCTGTGCTGAGATGCTCCCAGACCAAGGGAAGACTGATTTATCGCAAGGAACTTCCTCCAGAGCTGACAGAGAAAGAAAGCCTTCTCCTGGAGCTGATGCCCTGAATTTGGATTTGTAGCTTACTGGGCTGGGAGAGAATAAATTTCTCTTTGTCAAAGCCATCCACTCATGGTATTTCTGTTAGAGCAGCACTAGACGACTGAGACAGGTGCCATCAAGTCATTCCCAACTCATAGCAACCCTATGTACAACAGAATGAAATGCTGCACAGTCCTGCACCATCCTCACTACCGTTGCTATGTTTGAGCCCATTGTTGCAGCCCCTGTGTCAGTCCATCTCATTAAGGGTCTTCCTCTTTTTCGCTGACCCTCTGCTTTACCCAGCATGATATCCTTCTCCTGGGACTGGTCCTTCCTGATAATGTGTCCAAAGTACGAGAGAGGAAGTCTTGCCATCCTCACTTCTAAGGAGCATTCTGGCTGTACTTCTTCCAAAACAGATTTGTTCATTCTTCTGGCAGTCCATGGTATATTCCATATTCTTTGCCAACACCATCATTCAAAGGCGTCAGTTCTGCTTTGGTCTTCCTTATTTATTATCCAGCTTTGGAATGCATAGAAGGCGATTGAAAATACCATGGCTTGGGTCAGGCGCATCTTAGTCATCAAAATGACATCTTTGGTTTTTAGCACTTTAAAGAGGTCTTTTGTGGCAGATTTGCCCAATGCAATATATCGTTTGTTTTCTTGACCGCCACTTCCATGGATGTTTATTGTGGATCCAAGTAAAGTGAAATCTTTGACAACTGCAATCTTTTCTCCATTTATCATAATGTTGCTTATTGGACAGTTGTGAGGATTTTTGTTTTCTTTATGTTGAAGTGTAATCCATACTGAAGGCTGTAGTCTTTGATCTTCATCAGTAAGTGCTTCAAGTCCTCTTCACTTTCAGCAAGCAAGCTTGCGTCATCTGCACATTGCAGGTTGTTGATGAGTCTTCCTCCAATCCTGATGCTGCATTCTTCTTCAAATAGTACAGCTTCTATGATTATTTGCTCAGCATACAGATTGCATAAGTATGGTGAAAGGATACAACCCTGATGCACACCTTTCCTGATTTTAAATCACACAGTATCTTCTTGTTCTGTTCAAATAACTACCTCTTGGTCTATGTACAGGTTACTCATAAGCACAATTAAATGTTCTGGAATTCCCATTTTTTGCAATGTTATTCATAATTTGTTATGATCTACACAGTTGAATGCAATGCCTTTTACAGAGTCAATAAAACACAGGTAAGCATCTTTCTGGTATTCTCTGCTTTCAGCTAAGATCCATCTGACATTACCAGTGATATACCTTGTTCCACATCCTTTTCTGAATCCAGCTTGAATTTCTGGGTGTTCCCTGTTGATGTACTGCTGCAACCATTTTTCAATTATCTTCAGCACAATTTTATGTGTGTGATATTAATGATATTGTTCAATAATTTCTGCATTCTGTTGGGTCACCTTTCTTGGGAATGGGCACAAGTATGGACCTCTCTCTTCCAGTCGGTTGGCCAGGTAGCTGTCTTCCAAATTACTTGGCATAGACAAGTGAGCACATCCAGTGATACATTCATTTGTTGAAACATCTCAACTGATAATTCTGTTAATTCCTTGAGCCTTGTTTTTCTCCAACGTTTTCAGTGCAGTTTGGACTTCTTCCTTGTCTGCCATTTGTTCTTGATCATATGCTACCTCCCGAAATGGTTGAACATCGACCAATTTTTTTTTGGTACAGTGATTCTGTGTATTCCTTCTGCTTTCCTTTGATGCTTCCTGTGTAGTTCAATATTTTGTCCATACACTCCTTTAGTATTGCAACTCCAGGAGTGAATTTTTTCTTCAGTTATTTTAACTTGAGAATTCTGAGTGTGTTCTTCCCTTTTGGTTTTCTAACTCTAGGTCTTTGCACATTTAAGTATAATACTGTACGTTGTTTTCTTAAGCTGCCCTTTGAAATCTGTTTAGCTTTTTTACTTCATTTCTTCCATTCACTTTAGCTACTCTACATTCAAGAGCAAGTTTCAGAATCTCTCCTGACGTCCATTTTTGTCTTTTCTTTCTTTCCTGTCTTTTTAGTGACCTTTTTGCTTTCTTCATGTATGATGTCCTTGAGGTCTTCACACGACCATCTGGCCTTCGATCATTACTATTCAGTGGACTCATAGGGACCCTGAAAGCACTAGTTAAATCAACTTAAAAAAAATTTTTTTATGGTGCCTTAGGTGAAAATTTACAGCCTAAGTTAATTTCCCATTCAAAAACATATACACATACCGTTTCATGACATTGGTTGCAATCCCCAGGAGATGACAGCACGCTCCCCCTCATTCCACCTTGCGCTCCCTGTGTCCGTTCATCCAGTCCCGGTTCCTTCCTACCTTCTCATCTTGCCTATGGGCAGGAGTTACCTATTTGGTCTTGTATATTTGATTGAACTGAGAAGCACGTTCCTCACTAGTTAAATCAACTTTGACAAAGGTTTTTGATTTCAGAGGCCAGGATCCTAGTTTTACTCATGTGAGGTTGGAGAAATTTATTAAAGAACAAATAAAATAAATGGTGCTCTTGTTATATAGTGAATAGTACAAAAAGTCAACAAAACTATTGTGAATTCTAAGTCTAAATGGCAATTAAAATAGACTGCCTCAGAAACTATTTCTAGAATGGCTTTATGTGAAATTCAAGAAGTGTCTTAGTTTTAAAATATGGTTTGCTTTGGTATTATTGTTAGAACAGGAAATTTTAGAAGAATGAAAGAAAATTAAATTGAAACAGGAAAATTAAGCTGGAGGGAGAGAGAACTTTTGTAAGGAGAAAGGTTAAAATCTTAGAGGTCAGACGAGCTGGATATGACAAAGCAAAGAAAATATGCCCCGACCTAATTGCTCTTGAAAAAGGGCTTTATAAGAGGGAATTGCTTTGTTATTTTAGGACCAGAAAGGGTGATTAAGTCCTAATGAAATATATATAGCTGTAGCGTAATAGCAAGATCGCAGAGAGTATATTGGAATTGTTGTCTCAAGGGGTCCTACATCCAAGAAACTCTTAAAAGATGTCCTTTTAAAATGGCAGAAAGGGAGTCTTTAATGAGAGAAAAACTATATAGGTATAGGATTTTTGGCTAGATTTGAAAGGAAATTATTTAAAAATATCAGTCTAAAATGCTAAAGAAATACTGAATTTCAAGGTAGTACAGTTATTTAAAGTAGGGGAAAGAAACTTGTGAAATAAGGACTCAAAGGGAAAGTGCATGGGAGATAATATATATATAGAAAGGGAAAGATATTAATAGATCTAATCCAGCCTAGACTGGACTTTTGTCTGATGGGAGAATGGTTGGGATTATTTAACTAAGGAGGTGAAGGTGGATATTATATTTGTTTGGCAGTTCCGAAACCCAATTACTATATCTCTGTCATGATGGGGCACCCTGTGAGACAAAATTATGTCAGAAAATGGATAATTAGAAAAGCAAATAATTGGGCCTAAAAGCAAAAGAGTAAGGACAAAGCAAAGTGGTTATTCAGATCTTATGAATAGCCATTCATGTAGTAGAGCAGGAAAGGAATCAATTTATGAACCAAGTTAAATTTAAAACTCATTTGAGCTTTCTTGCAAGGAATAGGAGAACCACAGATAGAAATAAAACATTAGAGGCATTCTTTTCTATTGTAGAAAACTATGTAGTGGAAAGAAGTATTGCTCAAGGTCTAGAACATTCAAAAGCTGAGGAAAGACAGGGCCTCAGAGAGGCTGACCCTCCAGCAGAAAGGAAGGTGGGGATAAGAGGGCAACCCTCTTTAGCAGGCAAGTCTCATAGGCCTAAGACATTTCAGGGCAAGTGGCAATAGTCCCCGTGGACCAGATCTGCATCCTGGACAGATTTCACTCTCAGTTGCAGCCCTGGGAAGGGTGGAGAACGCCGGGAAATTGAGGCCGAAAGGGGAAATAAAATGAGAAAGTTTTGAATATTCTGGATGGGAAGAAGAAGGAACTTCAATATGACCTAGTGATTGGAGCTATTATTGTTGTTGCTGTTAGCTGGTGTCGAGTTGATTCTGACTCACAGCGACCCTACGTACAGCAGAACGAAACCCTGCTTAGTCCTCGCCATCCTAGTAATCTCTGCTATGTTTGAGCCGATTGTTGCAGCCACTGTGTCAATCCATCTCACAGTGGAGCTGCGACCACTGCAAATTTCAAAACTACCAGGAGTTCCCCCTACTCTCTAATGGAGAAGAAAGAATTCAAAAATGGATTCCCCTCCCTTCCATATTTGCTAAGCATTGTAGACTATGGACAATGGACCCTGAACTGCTGGGATTCTGGTGAAGCAGAAATTAAGGTTTTTCTGCAACCACTGAGCTACTCCTATGGTTTTTGGGAACACTACATAGGGATTTCTGGTTATTGGGGGGGAGGGGTACTTAAATTTTTTTTGTTGCTGGAGATAATTCACTTTGGATCTGGGATTAGCTGGCTTGTTTTTAAACTGGGGCTCTGATAATTTTATGTGTCCTATTAACCTGTAGTTTCTTAGTAGTGGGGTTCATGAGGAGAAGAACTTAACTTCTGATGTCTTAAAGGGACAATACCGATTCTGGTGGAAGACAACCCAGACAGCAAACCAACTACTCAGGCCTCTACTAGACTGTACAGAAAGAATTTGGGGGAAAATATATTTTAATCTTTATTTTCTGTAGATTTTAATTTAGAAGTCAGGATGACTTAACAGTAGGGCTTTAATTTCTTCCTGTAAACTTCCTAATGAAAGAGTATTTATATTCAAATTTTGGTCATTATTATGTTATTGACACTGTATTATTGGACAATAGTTATGTTTTTGTTTGATTTCATCATGTGATCTCTAGTGAGCCATGATGGACAGTGTGGCTGGACACCAGTTAGAATGGGAAACAAAATAGGGAGTGAAATTTTAGACTAGGGCACATTAGAACTTTGGAATAAATTTACTTAATGTACTATTTCTACCAAATTCATATCCTTCATGGAGAAAAGCTAAATTGGCCACCAAAAAACAAACAAACAAACAAACAAACCTGTTGCCATTGAGTCAATCCTGACTCATAGCGACCCTATAAATTGGCCACAATGGTTGGTATTTGGGGAATAGCCTCATGAACAAGGGAATGGTCTGTCCTGAACTGAACTTCTTCCCTAGGGGATCAGGCAAATTCTTTATTGATCATTTGCTTGATTGTTTAACTAAATGTATTAAGACAGTAGAAAATAGGAATGTATATTTGTGTGGTACACTTATTCCCTACCCCTCATATTCCTGTGTTGGGGAAATAATATGCATTCTAATCCCTGGGAGGGAAATATGGGAAAAATTCTTTCAGCCTTTTCACACACCTCACTCATTCCCAGCCAAGGTTCAAGGGGTGGCTTCTGGAGTTGTTGAACTGGGAAAAGGCACTGAGCACAATCAGCATTGCTCTTTCTGGATTCCCCACTTTTAGAGTTAGTCTGAATGCAGCACACACTAGAGGCAGAGGCAGATTACCTAGTAAATAAGGTAAGTGCGGACTTACTTGTGCTTACTAATCTGTAGTGACATTGTAATCCCCTGTTAGGGACTGTAAATTTGAAAAGAGGCTGTGATTCTGTAGGAGGGTGCTGTGGGTTTGGGAGAGAGACAGATGCCAGCCATACTTAGAAGCACAATCTTTGATGTGGTGAAAAAAATGTGAAATTGTTCACTGCAGATGATCTGGTAAGCAAGGTAAGCACCATGTTTACCTTGCCTGTTAAATAATCTGCCCTAGTGGTGGAGTGGTTAAGAGGTCAGCTGCTAGCCAAAAGGTCAGCAGTTTGGATCCATCAGCTGCTCCTTGGAAACCGTATGGGATGGTTCTACTCTGTCCTATAGGGTAGCTATGAGTTGAAATTGACTTGACAGCAGTGGGTTTTTTTTTGACTAGAGGTAGGTTTACTAGGGCAGGCTCTGTCCCTGCAGCAGAGAGATCTGCAGTTTTGGAGGGGGTTAAGTTCAAATTAAGTTGCCCTGCTCACACAACATTTAAGTTCTTGGCTGCTAACAGAAAGGTTGGTGGCTTGAACCCACCCCATGTCTCCATGGGAGAAAGACCTGGAGATCTGGTTCCATAAAGATTACAGTCAAGAAAACCCTATAGGGCAGTTCTACTCTGTCACATGGGGTCATTATAAGTTAGAATCGACCCATTGACACCCAATAACAAGTTCAAATCTGGTTGCATCCATTAGGAGGCCATTTGGCCACTGATCCACATAATGTACTTGGATGAATGTTATCAGTAATAAAATTAAATTTTTATATTCATCTCTCTGACCCCTTAGCCTATGTTTCAACTCTGGGAAGCTGTTATCATCCCCTAAACCACTACCGATATAGAGAAGTACCAACTCATGTGAGACAATCTCTTTACCCCAGGCTTCAGGCGTTCAGAGACAAACAAGGAGGATTTGGGTGGTCAAAAGCAGAATATCAATGGTGACTCATAACTTGGGCCTACTCTTGTCTAATGCAATGAATTATAATCTCAAATGCTGTAAAGGGCCAGGTGGGTGAAAATGAAAGAGTAACAAAGGGCTGGGTATGTGTGTTAATTGTGGGAGTGGTGGTGAGAATTGGAGGGTTGGGGAATTTTGTGGCGGTCCATTCTTCTAGTGGAACTTATCTTTCTCTCTGCATATTAGGGACCAGCCTCCCAATGCACTTAAATTTGTATTTCTTTAGTAATAGTTTCCTTTATCCCAATTTGGCTAAGGCAGCTCAGTTTCCTGTCTTTTTGCTGTATTTAAACTTCTGCTCTACCTCTTTCATTACCACTGATTCAAGAATTTATTATATACTGCCCTAACCAAATATAGAGTTTATGACTCCAGTGTTCATGGGACTTGATTAGATCCAAGGAAGCGCATATGGTGAAATGTGCCATCTCAACATTTTGTCAATTATGCCAGTGTACTTGTGCCAAGGAAAGTGATTTCTCCTTCCTAAAGACATATGAGCTAGAAAGAAGTTCTTTGATTTCTTGTTTTATGTGACATTCTGTCTACAATTAGCAGGCTTCCAGATGTTCATGAATTTTATATTCATCGTATATAGTCATTTATGTTTCCCACCAGAAAGCAGAGTGGTTTATGTTCCAGAAACTCCATTGAAAAACATTTCTTCCAACATGAACTTGAAATGACTAAATATTTCATGCTGTAACTTCTAATTACAAATGTTCTGTGAGATTAGGGGACTTTTATTTTTATATGGATAAGTTTGAGTTTTATCCATAACCATTGAACAAATATTTGAAAATATTGACTTCAGTTTGGAGCTACTTGTATCTTTCATTTTTTTTTTTTTATTGATACGACTTCTGCTAACCTCCTAAAACTTTATTTGTAACTTTTAATCTCATTTTAAAAAATCAGTTGTTCTGTGTTATAATTGTACGTTGTTATGTGCTGTCTTGTCAAGTGGATTTCTACTCATAGCGACCCTATAAGACAGGGTAGAACTGCCCTCCTAGTATTTCCTAGGCTGTCTGTAATCTTTAGAGGAGCAGATGGCCAGGTGTTTTCTCCCACATGGCCGCTGGGTGGCTTCCAACAGCCAACTTTTTGGTTAGCAGCGGAGCGCTTAACCATTTCACTACCAGGGCTCCTTATAATTGTATTTTTGACTAGACTGTGAGATCCTTGAGAGGCTCTTGCAACCCTCATAACAGTATCTTCTTACTCTTGGTACTCAAGAAATTTATTTCATTAGTGCAAATTCATTCTCCCTTGAAATTCAGAAAACAAAGGTGTTTATAGATCAATTATTTAGCTGGTTTTTCTCTTTAAGATCTTTGGGTTATCACCATTGCTCATAATTTAATGATGGAGGTGTCACTTACCTTTCATAAAAACTAAAAACTGGCTGGCCAAACTTGTTCTAAGCAGAAATCAGTTTAGCATGGCGGCAGATGGGATAAAGGCAGGGAAGCTGCAAGATTTACCTTACTGCCAAATTTTACCATAAACTGTTTTATATCCCACCGGTAATGTGCAAGTGTTACAGTTTCCTCATACATTTGCCAACACTCGGAATTATCAGTCTTTTTGATTATAGTCTTCTTGTTGTGGTTTCAGTTTGCATTTCCATAATGATTAATGATTTGAGCATCTTTGCACGTGTTTGTCATTTCTATATCTTCTTAGGTGAAACACGTAGTCATTTGTGTACCCTCTTTGGAGAAATGTGCTAATTTTTAAAATGGGTTGTTTGTCTTCTTATTATCGAGTTGTAAAGTTCTTTATATATTCTGGGGACAACTCTTTTTCCAGGTATATGATTTACAAATATTTTCTTCCAGTCTGCCTGTGGTTTGCCATTTCATTTTCCTAATGATGTCTTTTGAAGTATAAGTATTTTTAGTTCTGATGAAACTCACAAAATTTTTTTTTCTTTTATGGACCGTACTTTGAGGGCCAGGTCTAAAAACATCTTTGCTTATGCCATAGTCACAAATTTTTTTTCCTGTTTTCTTCTAGAAGTTTTATAGTTCTGTCTCTAATTTTAGGCCTATGATCCATTTTAAGTTATTTATTTATTTAAATTGTGAAAGGTAAGGTTCAAAGTTTTTGTTTTTATTTATTATTTGCATATAGATATTCAATTGTCCAAGCACCATTTTTTGAAGACTATTCCCCCCTGCCCATTTAATTGCCTTGATATCTTTATAAAAAATCAGTTGACTATAAATGTAAGAGTTTATGGTTTTATGGGACTATGATCCGTTTGAAAGGAGCCCTGGTGGTACAGAGGTTAAGCACTCAGCTGCTAACCCAAAGTCTGTGGTTTAAACCTACCATTGACTCCACGGGAGAAAGATGTGGCAGTCTGTTTCCATAAAGCGTACAGCCTTGGAAACTTTATGGGGCAGTTCTACTCTGTCTGTAGATTTGCTATGAGTTGGAATCGACTCGGTGGCAATGGGTTTCATGATCCATTTTGAGTTAATTTTTTGTATATGGTGTGAGCTAAGGGTCTAAGTTCATTAGTTTGCATATGGATATCTAATTGTCTCAGCACCATTTGTTAAAAAGAAATTTTCCATTTTATTACTTTGGTAGCTTTATTGAAAATCAATTGACTATAAACATAAGGGTTTACTTCTGGATGCTCTATTCCATTGATCTTGGCTTTATAGTAAATTTTGAAATTGACTAGTATAAATCTTCCAACTTTGTATTTCTTTTTCAAAATTGTTTTGGCTATATAAGTCTTTTGAACCCTGGTTACATAGTGGTTAAGTGCTACAGCTGCTAACCAAAAGGTTGGCGGTTGGAATCCACCAGGTGCTCCTTGGAAACTCTATAGGGCAGTTGTAGTCTCTTCTATAGGGTCACTATGAGTCGGAATCGACTTGACAGCAACAGCTTTGGTTTTTTGGTTTCGTTGAGTGGTTAGTGAGGTGTTGCTGTGACCAGCAGTGAGCACCCTCTTTCTAACACTCCCATCACCTACCTATTGGCCTGTAATTCCTCCAGGAAGCAAAGTGTCCTAAGCATCCTAGACTGCTTCCCTCCTACATCAGCTGCAGAAGACTTTACCCCATACTGCCCACATATTCCTCTTCCTCCAGATCTTTGTGTCATGAATTATTTGAAGATGTTCCATTATGTTCTTAGTTGGCTGATAGTTTTTATCATAAGTATTGAGTTTTGTTAATTGTTTTCCTGTATCTATTAAGGTGATCATGTGATTTTTTTGGTTTTAGCCTATTAATATGGTAATTTACATTACTTTTTAATGTTAAACCAACTTTTCATTCCTGAGGATAAAACCCATTGCTCATGATTTATTTTCCTTTTTATATACTATTGGAGTCAACTTCCTAATACTTAGTTAAGATTTTTGCATTTTGTTTATGTGAAATAGTGGTCTTTATTTTTCTTTTTGTAATATCTTTATTTGCTTTTGCTGTCAGTGTAATGCTGGCTTCGTAAAATAATGTGGGAAGGATTCCTTCTTCATTTTCTGAATGATTATGTGTAGGAATGTTATTACTCCTTCCTTAAATGTTTGACAAGTTTCACTTGTAACTGGGTCTGGACTATTCTTTGAAGAGAGGTTTTAGAATTATTATTTTTTTAAAATATATTTAAGGCTATTAAGATATTCTGTTTCTCCCTAATTATTTTTGTAGTTTGTGTCTGTAAAGGTATTTATTTAATCTAAATCGTTGAATTTTTGGCAGAAAATTATGAAACTATTTTCTTTTCAATGTGGGATGTCAGTGATGCTCCCTTTTTCATGTCATATCATGGTATTTGTAACTTTTTTTCCCTTCTTGATCAGTCTAGCCAGAAGTTTATCAATTTTATGGAAGTTTTTAAAAAAGCTTTTAGGTTTGTTTATTTGTTTGCTTCTCTATCTCACAGAGTTATACTGTTGTCTTCATAGCAAGGAGAATAATTCAATAATACTAATACTAGCAATAACAATGGCTACCATTGTTTATACTGAACTAGGCACTGGGTGGAGCCAAAGCCTGGATTCTAAACCACTTAGCTGTCGTATTTCCTGCAAAGGAACAGCTTGCCTAAAAACAATGACTTATGAAGGTGTTTGGCCTGTTGGAATAGTGGTGAGCACATAGTGGAACTCCATGCAATCAGGCATTTATTCAATATTCATTGAGAGCCTGGTATATGCTAGGTTTGTTTTCGGTTTTGGGAAAACAGCTTTTAAAATGACACGGTCCCTGGCTTTAAGTAGTTTAATCGAGGAAGTAACATTATAAAATTACTCAAGGAAGAGAACACTGCAGCTGATGTAGAACAGAGACTAGAGCAGGGAAGGACTGCTGGCAAAAGAAACAGGTAGGAGGGTCAATATAAGTAGAAGATGCTGGAGGCATGAATTGAAGCAAGAAAGTAAAGATAAAGAGAAGAGATTAGATTCAGGAGACATTTCTGAGATGTGAGTACAATAATTTGGTGGAGAATAAAAGAAGACAAAAATGACTGAAATTTTTGGTGTAGGAGAATAGGTTGATGATGCCATTTACAGAGGTGGAGAGGCAAATTCAGAGCAGGTATTGGAGAACATGTTACATTTGGGATGCTCATGGGTATCAAGATATACTGGGAAACAGACCTGTAGCTCAGGAGAAGAGCATCGAGAAAGCAGAAAATGATTTGGGATCCATCATCTGCAAGGTAGAGGTACTCAGTGGCTGAGTTAAGACGGGCAGCATATGCTGAGTGAAAAGAGAACCAAAGATAGAAACTTAGAAGCCCCCAACACTTAATAGAGTGAAGAGAAGAGAAAGCACTTGCAAAGAAGATGTAAGATAAGGAAACAGAAAGATAGGAAAATGAGGAGTGGTAGGCCCCCAGTCAGCCAAGAGAAGAAAGAGTTTTGAGAAACAGAATGGTCGATTGGTTGAGTACTGAAAATAAACATTTTGATTTGGCAGTGAGGAGGTTGTCGGTGGTCTATGCAAGCAGTTTCAGAAATGGGTTTTGCTGGTGTTTTTTCTCTGACATTGTGTACTTGGTTATTCTTCAGATATCTAAAAACAAGTCTACGACAACATCTCTAAGTTCTTGCAATATCCCAGACTCGTAATTGATCTGGGCTAAACATCTGAACTATGCGCTCTTTTAATGAAGGCAAAAAGAGCTCTTGTTTGTATGAAGTTTTAAATTTCAGTATTGTTCCTGGAAGACCTATGTTACCCCTCTGGATAGGTTTGATGTTTTTGCAGCAGTGAGCTGGGAAAGCAAACAAGACAAAGTTGCCCCAGTGGTAGCAACATAAACCCGTTTGTAATAGCATCAAGGAAAGCAATCACTGACAGTAGGACAGGCAGGGCAATGTGGATTGATAAACCCTATATTTATTTACATTAGTTATGAGCACATCTGCAGAGAAACCACATGCAGGTACCATGCCCAAGAAGTTTTCAAGTTCAGAACAACCCCTTTTTATCAAGAACTCATATCTTCACTTATCTCCATCACTACTCTCTTCTTAAATCCCTCCCTATTCATCCTCCTTTCCAGTGATGATGAGAAATGTCAAAGCTCTATCCTCGTTATCAGGATTTAGTCTGCAAGTATGATTGAGGTTTGTTCTTGTTGATCATTCAAGCCATTCTTAGAACTTTTGAATTTTATTAATACACAAATTATTTCCAAACATATATTCAAAGCCTCTATTCAAATATATGATATACATTATGACTTGACCTCATAGCCTCCTCTACTGCATTACGGAAGATTTCGTTTTTGTTCACGGACGGCTCATACACACTGGGTCCCATTCATTAGCTCACTGAATCACATCTTGGACTTCAATCTTTCAGTCACCTCATTGTCGTGTTTGTTCTTCCATTTTCAGTTTTGAAGATTCTTTGATAGAGAAGACAAAAGAAAAATAGGACTTAAGAAGTTCTGTGTTCTGTCTGCCATCTGTTAACATTATACCATCTGCTGTAAACACTGGTCTAATCTTCTTTTTCTGTGCTTTTCAAATGACTCTTTTTTCTTCTCCCTTGGATCACTTGTGATTGTTTTGTCAGGATCTCCCTCTCTGACAGCCTGCTTCCCTCCCTTCCCCTCTCTCCCTCCCTCTTAACCCTTCCCTCCCTCCACCTTTCTTCCTTCCCTCACTCATTATTTCCTTCCTTCCTGAGAGGCTTATTCTCTTGGACTACCATTTAGTATCTTAGACCAAGTGATCATACCTATTTTTCTAAATGCTTTTTTAAAGTCTAGGATGCCTGATTATCTGTGCTCAGTGTTCTTTTCCTAAATTCTAGGAGGAAATGGTTGGGTTTATGATAAGTTCCAAATATCCATCTCTATCCTTGATCACTCTCCAGAGATCTAGATATATTTCTAAATAGATTTCACCATCTATCCCCATTCCAACCTCTGTGTGCATTGGGGGTGGGATGGGGGTGAGGGAGAAATATGTGGGGTGAGCTGGCAAGAAGGTAGAAATCTGAATGTCTCAGGTTTATGTCTTAAATTATCAGGCTTGAATAATGCCATTACCATCATCCTAATTTCCCAAAATAGAAACTCTCATTTTATCCTAGACCTTCCTATTTCTTATTCCCTGCATTCAATTAGTCATTAACTCCTACTGAATCTATAGCCTTCTAGACCTACCTCTACCTTTTACTCCACTGCCATCCGCACTTGCTTAGTTCAAGCCCTCCAATGCTGGACAATTACATGGCTTCAGAATGCAAGGGCCCATTCTCTCCAGTCCCTTCATCATATGCTCCTCAGTCAATCACCTCATCTCTCATTCCACACTGTCATCAAACTCATGATTATACCTATCATCACTCTTAATGACTTCCACATCCACCTAGATGATCTGGCCAGCACTGGGCCTCTCATTCTCTTGGCCTCCTCAACTCATTTTTTTCCCTTCATCATCTTCGGCTATTCACTCTCATAGTAATCACCAAACATTCTCCTGCCTTCACAATGTTGATGTCAAACATTCCTTTTTCTTACTGCCACCTATCCTTTCAGCTTCCTTTTTCCAATATTCCCACTCAAACAATTCTCCAAACTTTTTGAAGCCTTTTGCCTTATTGCTTCTTCACTAGCCTTAATTCCTTAATGTTCCTTGTTACTCACCGCATTATTCTGTTCAAAGAGAGTTTTCTAGTTCCATAATTAGAGACAGAAGCAGATTTATTTCTTTAAATGACTGAGCCTTTACTTAGCATCACAAATTCTGAGATTTCAAAGTATGAATAAGCTTTATTATTGTTCATCCTGTTTAGTCCTAACAAATGAAAGGACATGATTTTAAACCAAGAAGAGGCATTAAGGATTACAGTTTACTACATACACAGGCAGGATTTGGGTTAAACTGACAGGAGACAGGCTGAGTAGTTAGTCTAAAATCTTACAGGCAGCAGGTGCAACAACAGCAGCATGGACCAAGTGCCTATATGTTCTAGGCTAGAGCTAGAAGGGTCATTCATGTAGATGTCACTCTTATGAGACCAGCTGGTTCTTGACTTTTATCAAGAAGGTTCAGGCAAGTAGAGTCCATAGACTCCCCTGGCTAAAAGCTAATCAAATACTTACATTTCAAATATAGCAGTGGCTCCTAACTTCAAATAAATTTAGTATTGTAGATTTTTATTCACCAGCTTTATTATTTAAGGTCTAGAGGCTGTAACTTCATTAGCAGATAATTGGAAAGAAAATTTCCCTGCATAAGGAATTCCTTAACATTTTACTTGACTTCTCAGTACCATGTGAAAGAGCTGACCCTGCCCGCCTTAAAACGCTTGCTTTTCTCAGCTTCTTTATCATCACAGTCACTTAGTTTTCTTCTTAACTCACCAGCCGCTTCTGACTCACTCTTCTCTACAAGAAAAGTTCTCACCCCAGGACTCCGTCCTTGTACTTCTTTTCCATTATTTAATGGTCTCCTTGGCTTTAAATATTATCTGTATGTTGAAGTTCACCAAATTTATATTTCCAATTTTTACCTCTCCCCTGAAGTCTAGACTTTTATATCCAGCTGCTTTATTGACATCTGCCCTTTAGATGTCTTATAGACAATCAAACCCAACATGGCCAGACTAGAACTGTTGATCTACCCAGCATGCCATCTTCTACCTTTCAAGCTTACCCCGTCTCAGAATGTCACTATTGTCCACCCAGTTGTTCAGGCCAAAATTCTAGGAATTATCCTTGATTTATCTTTTTTCCTTATATCCCAAATCTAGTCTCCTGTTAAGGCCTGTTGGTTTTAAGTCTAAAAATATAGCTTGAATCTGAACACTTCTTACTACCTACATCACAAATACCCAAATGCAAGCCTTCATTCTTTCTCAGCTTCATATTTCAATACCTTCCTAATTAATCTCTCTGCTTTAACACTTGCCCGTCTACAAAAATCATAAGATATATAACTGCCCAGGTGATCTTTCTAATGTACAAATTGTTGTTGTTAGGTACTGTCAAGTCAGTTCCAACTCATAGAGACCCTACGTATAACAGAACGAAATGTTGCCCAGTTGTGCATCATCCTCTCAATTGTCACTATATTTGAGCCCGTTGTTGCAGCCACTGTGTCAGTCCATCTCATTGAGGGTCTTCCTCTTTTTTGCTGACTCTTTGACATGATGCCCTTCTCTAGTGATTGGTCCCTCCTGATATCATGTCCAAAGTAAGCAAAATGAAGTCTTGCCATCCTTGCTTCTAAGGAGCATTCTGGCTGTACTTCTTCCAAAACAGATTTGTTCGTTCTTCTGGCAGTCCGTGGTATATTAAATATTCTTCGCCAACATGATAATTCAAATGCATCAATTCTTCTTTGGTCTTCCTTTTTTATTGTCCAGGTTTCATATACATATGAGACAATTGAAACTACCATGGCTTGGGTCAGGCACATCTTGGTTATCAAAGTGACATCTTTGGTTTTTGATACTTTAAAGAAGTATTTTGCAGCAGATTTGCCCAATGCAACACGTCATATGATTTCTTGACTGCTGCTTTCATGAGGGGCATTGATTGTGGATCCAAGTAAAATGAAATCCTTGACAACTTCAATATTTAATTCGTTAACATAATATTGCTTATTGGTTCAGTTGTGAGGATTTTTGCTATCTTTATGTTGAGGTGTAATCTGTACAGAAAGCTGTAGTCTTTGATCTTCATCACTAAGTGCTTCAAGTCCTCTTCACTTTCAGCAAGCAAAATTGTGTCATCTGCATATTGCAGTTTGTTAATGAGTCTTCCACCAATCCTGACGCCGCATTCTTCTTCATATGTTGTAGCTTCTTGGATTATTTACTCATCATACAGATTGAATAAGTATGGTGAAAGGATACAACCTAAACACACCCTTTCTCCGATTTTAAACCACGCAGTATCCCCTTGTTCTGTTTGAACAACTGCTCTTGGTCTGTGTACCACAGGTTCCTCATAAGCACACTTAAGTGTTCTGGAATTCCCATTGTTCACAATGTTATCCATAATTTGTTATTATCCACACAGTCGAATGCCTTTGTGTAGTCAATGAAACATAGGTAAACATGCATAAATTAGATTATGAAAATTCCCTTCTGAAAATCTTCCAGTGGCTTCCCATTGCTACTTGAATAAAATGGAAACAAGCTGTTTACCCTGATCTGTACTTTCTGACCTTCTGTGTACCTTTCTGATCCCTTCAATCTCCACCCTCCTTCTTATTCACTATGCTCCAACCCCAATGACCTTTTATTTTGCCCAGAAGATTGCCAGACTCACTTCTGCATAGAAACATCTGCCCCTATTCTTTGCTTGACTGCTTCTGTTTCATAACTTAGATCTTATTTCAAAATGTTATGTCCTCACGGAGATCATTCTTGTACCACTCTACCTAAAGCAACCTCCGCTGTTAACTCTATTATAGTACACTATTTTGTCTTCTGTATAGTACTGACCTGGATTTATCATTTTTATTAGTTTGTTAATGTATTTATTTTTTGCCACCTCTACTAAAATATAAGCTCCTTAAAATTCCATCCTGTTTCCATATATGTATCCCATGACTGGAACAGTGCCTGGGAAGAGCCTAGACTATAGTAAGCACTCTGTAAATATTTATTGACTATTTGTTTATATTGACTTGATGGCAATGGAATGTGGACTATTTGTTTAGATGTGTTTTTTTTTTTCCTCTTAAAAGACTATAAGCAACTTGAAGATAGGGACCTTATATTATGCATCTTTCTCTCCTGAGTCCAGCAAAACAACTGGCACATGGAAGGCACTTAAACATTCGTGAAAATAAACTACACAAGGGTTTACAAAACTTCAGTCACTTATATTCCAACTGATAATATTTTCTTTATATTTATTCACTTAAAGAAAACAGTCTTTTGCTAAGCAATTACATCTTTTAATCATATGTTTGATATACTATTTATATATTCTAAAATACACGCTTGACATTGCAATAAAGATATATAATTAAAATTAAAAGAATTTGTAATATTCTACCTAAAATCATATAATGTACCGTGGCCCCTGTATCATAGTTAGATTAACACCTGAAATTAACAGATATATAATTTTGTCTAAGATTCATTTTATCAGTGATTCATTGTCCTGTAATTCAAACTTTTGATCTTTTGCAGTCTAATCATTTGATGAATCATCTGGGACTTCTTACAGGACACAAAGCCTTTAAAGAATAATTGATAACATATTCTAATGTCTATTATATTTTTACATAGCATTTATTATATCCTATTAGCAGTGGCTTCAATAAAATTCAAAGCTGACATTTGAAAAGATCAATGCAATTGAAAGTTCCAACCGGACTGATCAGAAAAAAGAGAGGACACAAAATACAAATATCAGGAATGAAAAAGAAGGTATTACTACAGCGTCTATAGATATTAAGACAATAATAATGGAATATTATGAACAACTTTATACCAATAAATTTGAAAATCTAGATAAAATGTACAAATTCTTTGAATGACCCAAACTACCAAAGCTTACTCATAGAAAGAATGGATAGTCTGAATAGACGTTGTATTACTTTTCTATTTTTGTGTAACAAATTACCACAAACATACAGCTTAAAACAACACAAATTTTTCTCAGTTTCTATATGCCAGATGTCCAGGCATTGCTGACTAGATTCTCTATTCAGCATTTAACTAGGCTGAAATCAGGTCTTGACCAGGACCGAGGTTCTCATCTGGGATTTGAAGTCATCTTTCAAGTTCACTGGTTGTTGTCAGAGTTCATTTTCTTGTGGTTTTAGGACTGAGGTCTCCATTTTCCTCCTACCTGGGGGCTTATCTCACTCTGTAGAGGCTGCCTGCATTTCCTTGCCTTATGACTCCCATAGGCAGTTGATAATATGTTTGGTTTCTTCCAGGCTAGAAAGAGTTTTTCCTTTTCTTTGGCCAGCTGGAGAAAGCTCTCTGTTTTTTTGTTTTTTTGGCTTTAACAAAGAGAAATGTATTCTCTCACAGTCTGGGAAGCTAGAAGTCCAAATTCAGGGCGTCAGCTCCAGGGGAAGCCTTTCTCTCTCTGTTGACTCTGGAGGAAGGTCCTTGTCATCGGTCTTCCCCTGGACTAGGAGAAAGCTCTCTGGTTTAAAGCACTCATCTAATTAGGTCAGGTCCCAGGGTAAACTCCCTTTTGTCATATAACATAACAGTCACCAGAGTGATAATCATATTCATGGTTTCACCCACACTGAAAGGGTTATAGGGCATCTGCCATGTCTCTACTTAACTTTTTGAACATATGGAATACAGTTATAATAACAGTTTTAATGTCATTGTCTGTTAATTCTAATATATGTTTCAGTTCTGAGTCTGTTTTGAAAGATTTAATATTTTCTTCCTCATTATGAATATTTTCTTTCTCATTTTCATGCCTGGAAATTTTTGAATGAATGCTAGACATTATAAATTTCATCCTTTCAGGTCTTAATTTTAAGCTTTGTTAGGTGGGATCAGAGCAGTGTTTATTTTCACTACAAAGGCAAGACCCTTTTGTGTACTCTACCCAATGCCTCTTGAATCTTAAGCTTTTCTATTTTCGGCTGGTGAGAACAGGTACTGTTCCTGGCCTCGTGTGATCCCTGGGCAGTGTTATCTCTGACCCTTCTAGGTGATTCTTTCCTTGGCCTCTATCAGTACTCAGGTGAATCCTGAAGAGGGCCTCTCTGCCAATCTCAAGTTCTCTCTCTGTGCAGCTCTTCCCTGTGTGGTACTTTGCCCTGTGAACTCCAGCTGCTTTGGTCTCTCTAGACCCCCAATTTTGTCTCCTTAACTTAGGGGGACTGCTGATCTCCTGGGTTTCCTCTCACTTCATTTGTTTCTTGTTTTTAAGGGAATCACTGCTATTCATTGCTTAATTTCTTCTTTGAAAACCATTCTTTCAAATAATTTATCCAATTTTCTTGTTTCAGGTGGGAAAATCTGGTTCCTGTTACTCCATAAAGGTCTGTAGTATATGTGTTTTTGATGCTGTTATGGTTCCTTTATGTGTACAGTCGTGGCATGAACTGGGTTTTCCTATATAAGCTCTTTTTAAGAAATTCCTTGAGAGGGCCAGATGGAGGTCAAGGTAGTGTTCCACTTTAACTGCTGTTCACAATTAAAAAACTTATCTTCCTCTCTGCTGCAAAAGAGCAGACAGCTTCATTTTACTGTTGGTTTTTCTTTTTGATTTTTTTGGTAGCCCACCTGATCTACATCACTGAACCAAATACAATCCATGAGAACTTCAATTGCCAGCCCATATTAACCCAGCTTTTGCATTCTCTATAGATCCAGAGTTACACTTTTTGAACTTCAGTTTGAACCTCTCAATTTTCCAAAGTGTATTTTGATGGCACTTTTAGATATGTGCTCTTTTAAGGAAATTTTACTCTGAATTTTTACTCTAGGGGTTTTCGCCATTCACTCCCTCAATCTCAGCTTCGTTTGGCAGCCCTTCCATTTCTTTTAGAAAATGAAGATTATCCTGTCTTCACTGAAAATGAAATTTACATTAAAAAAAATTCTCAGTGTTACTTTTGGATAATTTCTATAAAGAGAAGGCTGATGCTGATTTATGAAGCTTGCTCATCTTGGAAGTCCAGCATTTTTTTAAACTAAATAATTGGAAGAAATAAATTACTTAATATTAAAGGGATGTAGATGTAAAAATAATGGTGTAGAAATGCCTTTGCTGATATAAAAGACAGCTACGTGATATTTTTAAGTAAAAATTCAAGTTATAAAGTGATGTTTATACCATGATCTTATTTTGAAAAAAAAAGTAGTGTATAAGTACAATGGGAAATCCAGAAGGCTATGCACCAAAATGGAGCCCTGGTGGCACAGCAGTTAAGAGCTTGGCTGCTAACCAAAAGGTCGGCAGTTTGAATCCACCAGCTGCTCCTTGGAAACGCTATGGGGCAGTTCTACTCTGTCCTATAGGGTCGCTATGAGTCGGAATCGACTCGATGGCAACAGGTTTGGTTTGGTTTTTGGTTTATACACCAAAATGCTAATTATGGATATATTTGGATGTTGGACTTATGAGTGGTTTTAATTTTCCTCTTTGCGCTAATCTGTCTTTACTATTTTCTTTTCTTTTTTTTTTTAAGTATGTATTTCTACCATAATTCAAAGGCATCAATTCTTCTTCGGTCTTCCTTATTTACTGTATACCTTTCACATGCATATGAGGTGACTAAAAATAACCATGACTCCGGGCAGGCACACCTTAGTCCTTAAAGTGACATCTTTGCTTTTTAACACTTTAAAGAGGTCTTTTGCAACAGATTTGCCCAATGCAATGCATCGTCTTTTTTCCTGACTGCTGCTTCCATGGGTGTCTATTGTGGATCCAAGTAAAACGAAATCCTTGACAACTTCAATCTTTTCTCCATTTATCATGATATTGTTTATTGGCCCAGTTGTGAGGATTTTTGTTTTCTTTATGTGGAAGTGCAATCCATACTGAAAGCTGTAGTCTTTGATTTTCATCACTAAGTGCTTCAAGTCAGCTTCACTTTCAGCAAGCGAGGTTGTGTCATCTGTATAATGCAGGTTGTTAATTATTCTTCCTCCAATCCTGATGCTCCGTTCTTCTTCATATAGTCTAGCTTCTCAGATTATTTGCTCATCATACAGATTAAGTAAATACGGTGAAAGGATACAACCCTGATGCATACCTTTCCTGATTTTAAACCATGTGGTGTCCCCTTGTTCTGTTTGAACCACTGCCTCTTGGTCTGTGTACAGGTTCCTCATGAGCACAACTAAGTGTTCTGGAATTCCCATTCTTTGCAATGTTATCCATGATTTGTTATGATCCATACAGCTGAATGCCTTTCCATAGTCAGTAAAACACAGGTAAATGTCTTTCTGGTATTTCCTGCTTTTAGCCAGGATCCATCTGACATCAGCCGTGATATCCCTGGTTCCACGTTCTCTTCTGAATCCAGCTTGACTTTCTGGCAGTTCCTTGAACTGCTGCAACTGCTTTTGAATGATCTTCAGCAAAATTTTACTTGCCTGTGATATTAATGATACTGTTCGATAATATCCACATTCTGTTGGATCACCTATTTTTGGAATAGGTATAAATATGGATCTCTTCAAGTTGGTTGGCCAGGTAGCTGTCTTCCAAATTTCTTGGCATAGATGAGTGAGCACTTCCAGTTCTGCATCCATGTTTTGAAACATCTCAATTTGTATTGGATAGTTCCTGGAGCCTTGTTTTTCACCAGTGTCTTCAGTGCAGCTTGGACTTCTTTCTTCAGTACCATCAATTCTTGATCCTATGCTACCTCCTGAAATGATTGCACATCGACCACTTCTTTTTGTTATGATGACTCTGTGTATTCCTTCCATCATCTTTTGATGCTTCCTGCATCGTTCAGTATTTTGCCCATAGAATCCTTCAATATTGCAACTCAAGCCTTGAATTTTTTCTTCAGTTCTTTCAGCTTGAGAAATGCTGAGTGTGTTCTTCCCCTTTGGTTTTCTGACTCCAGGTCTTTGCACATGTCATTATAATACTTTACTTTGTCTTCTCTAGCTGCCTTTGAAATCCTCTGTTCAGCTCTTTTGCTTCATCATTTCTTCCTTTTGCTTTAGCTACTCGACATTCAAGAGCAAGTTACAGAGTCTCTTCTGATGTTCATTTTGATCTTTTCTTTCTTTGCTGTCTTTTTTTTTTTATTGTTGTGCTTTAAGTGAAAGTTTTCAATTCAAGTTAGTCTCTCATAGAAAAATTTATACATACATTGTTATGTGACCCTAGTTGCTCTCCCTATACTGTGACAGCACACTCCTCCTTTTCACCCCGGATTTCCCATGTCCATTCGAACAGCTCCTGACACTCTCTGCCTTCTCATTTCACCTCTGGACAGGAGCTGCCTATTTAGTCTCATGCATCTACTTGAGCTAAGAAGCACACTCTTCACGAGTATCATTTTATGTCCCATAGTCCAGTCTAATCTTTGTCTGAAGTGTTGGCCTCAGGAATGGTTTTAGTTTTGAGCTAAAAGAGAGTCTGGGGGCCATGTCTTCTGGGGTCCCTCCAGTTTCAATCAAACCATTCAGTCTGGTCTTTTTACTAGAATTTGAGTTCTGCACCCCACTTTTCCCCTGCTCCATCAGGGCCTCTCTGTTTTGTTCCCTGTCAGGGTGTTCACTGGTGGTAGCGGAGCATTGGTGGTCTCAGGCTGGTTTATGTGGCCCTTTCTGTCTGTTGGGCTAATACTTTCCTTGTGTCCGTGGTGTTCTTCATCCTCCTTTGCTCCAGGTGGGTTGGGACAAATTGATGTATCTTAGATGGCCACTTGCAAGCTTTTAAGACCCCAGACACCACTCACCAAAGTGGGATGCAGAATATTTTCTTAATAAACTTTGTTATGCCAATTGACCTAGATGTCTTCTGAAACCATAGTCCCCAGACCCCTGCCCCTGCTACTCTGTCCCTCGAAGTGTTTGGTTGTATTCAGGAAACTTCTTAGCTTTGGTTTAGTCCTGGTATGCTGACTTCTCCTATAATGTGTGCTGTCCTTCCCTTCAACTAAGATAATTCTTGTCTACTATCTAGCTAGTGAATAACGCTCTCCCTCCTTCCCCACCGTTGTAACCATCAAAGAATGTTTTCTTCTGTGTTTAAACCTTTTCTTGAGCTCTTATAATAGTGGTCTTATACAATTTTTGTCCTTTTGCGACTGACTAAATTCGCTAAATGCCTTCCAGATTCCTCCATGTTATGTTTCATAGATACATCTTTGTTCTTTATTGTTGTGTAGTATTCCATTGTGTGCATATACCATAATTTGTTTATCCATTTGTCCATTGATGGGCACCTACGTTGTTTCTGTCTTTTTGCTCTTGTGAACAGTGCTACAGTGAACATGGGTGTGCATATGTCTATTTATGTGGTAGCTCTTATTTCTCTAGGATATATTCCTAGGAGTGAGATTGCTGGATTGTATGGACTTCTATTTTTAGCTTTTTAAGGAAGTGCCAAATCAATTTCCTAAGTGGTTGTACCATTTTACATTCCCACCAACAGTGTGTAAGTGTTCCAGTGTCTCCACAACCTCGCCAACATTTATTATTTTGTGTTTTTTTGATTAATGCTAGCCTTGTTGGGGTGAGATGGTATCTCATTGTAGGTTTGATTTGCATTTCTCTAAAGGCTAATGATCATGAGCTTTTCCTCATGTGTCTGTTAGCCACCTGAGTGTCTTCTTTGTCTTTGCTGTCTTTTTAATGACTTCTTGCTTTCTTTATGTATGATGTCCTTTATGAAACTAATTTAGGCTTTGGGAATACAGGAATGAATAATCTCTTTTTAAAGGCTTTCCAGCCTAAGATTATCAAAAATACACCTGTAGTTAAATAAATTGTGTTGATTGGCTCTTTGCATTGGGGGAGACTTGATATCATGCAGAATCATGGGACTTCCTAATAGGACATTAACATTGATTTATTATAGGATTTGAACTGTGTCAGTTAATTTTTGAAGGAGGTTCAAGAAGTGGGGTTGCTCTGAATTGGATGCTGTCAGAAAGTGGGGTGATTATATAACTGAATGTCTTAATGAATCTTATCTTAAAGGTGGGAAGAACAATGTGAATTTAAGCCTATAATTAGCAAAGAAGCAGCACTCACTCATGTTAACATGGAGGGGGAGGTTTGGTAATTTTTGTTGTTTGCACAGTAATCTTGTTTTCATCCGTGCACCAAGAAGATTATTGAATTGTTTGCTTGTCACAGAGTTACCTTGCCATAGTCACAGGACTACCTTATCCAATATCAGTGCTCTGTGAGTTTGTTTATTTTCAACAGAGAATGCCATGGCCTAGCTGTGAGTATGAGGTTGTTAACACCAAGACCTTGTTGTTAGTGTTAGGCTACTTCCTGTATGTCTTCTTAACTCATTCACTGTTTAATAGAGACAAGTCCATAGTCTGATAATTAAAATAACAATAATAACACAAAAAATTAACATTTATTCAGTTCTTATATTTCATGCATTGTTCTGAGGGTTTTACATGAATCATTTAATTTAATTCTCATGACAACCCTGTGAAGTAGGTATTATTATTGTCCCTATTTATTGATGAGGGAACTAAGCTATAGAGAAATGAAGAAATTTTGTCAAAAATACATAACTCTATAATTCAAATCTACAGGTAATCTGATTCAAGAGCGTGTGTTCTTACACATTATTTTAATTATAGTATAGTGTGGTAAGCGTTTTATGGTATAATGGATACTGTTGGTGTCCCACCCAGATCCTCTTTACTGACCTGGTGCACTGCCCAGGTGCTGTGATTATTGTCTACCTCTATCACAGCTGCCTCTTTCTTCTAGGAATTGCCACCTCACCAGAGAGGTTATACCCCGCTTCAGGATAATGACTGACTGATGGGAGGGGATGAGGGCTGAGTGGAAAGGCTGGCCCCCTTGCCTTAAGATAGGACCAACCCCAGGATGCAATTTATGCTCTGTAGTTTCCCAGGGGATTGAGTTGAAGCTAGACTCCAGCTGAGACCTAAGACTTCATCCTTGCCCCGTGTTTCCCCCTCTGTCCTTACATATTTTCCTCACTCATTCCGTCTTTTGAGAGCATTCTTGCAATAAATCACTTACACAATAATCCCTGACTCAGATTCTGTGCTAGAGAACCTAACCTAAGCCAGATGGTGGCATGCATTATTGATATGGAAAGACATTAGCATGGAAGATGAGAGGAGAGGTACCTGGAATCAAAAATGGGGATTATGGTTTTAAGGAAAGGCTTCCTAGGTGAGATGAATTCTAAATATAGTTTTACAGGATAAATTTGGGTTAGGCAATTGAGAAGTTATCTTTGGAGCTAACCATTTTATTTGGTAAATCTGTGCTAAAGAATCAACCATGGTATATTGGATATTTTTTGGAATTAAGTTAATATTGACATAGGAATTTTAGTTTTAAAATGGTTACATTTAGTTTTGGTTAAATTTAGCTTTAAAATAGTCACATAAGTGATAACAGTTGTTAAAGGAACAGGAAGGAAAACTCCAATGACTGTCCAAATATGAAAGTCATTGTACTAGGGACTTTCTCATATACTGCCTTCTTTGATATTTCAACCCAACACAAGAAGAAATTGAGATTCAGAGACAAGGAGCTTGCTAAAATTTTATCTTTCAAATTCATGCAATTTTAAAAATAAACTTTATTTAGATATACTTTACATGCAATAAAATGTACACATTGTAAGTGTAAGTTTTGATGAACTTTGACAAATTTATATATTCATTTATCCTGCCACCATCAAGATATAGAACATTTCTATCACTTCAAAAAGTTTTGTTGTGCCTTTTCCCAGTCAATTCCACTACCCTACCCAATTTTCAACCCCAGGTAACCACTAATCTGCTTCTATCATTATAGATTAGAATTGTCTTATCTAGAATTTCATATAAATGAAATCATAGTGTCAGTTTTCTTTTAGGTCTGTCTTCTTTTACTCAGCCTGGTTGTGAAATTCATTCATGCCTTTGTGTGTATCTGTAGTTCATTGCTTTTTATGTCAATAAAAAACACTTTGCCATCAAGTTGATTCCAACTCGTAGCGACCCTACAAAGCAGAGTAGATCTGCTCCATAGGGTTTCCAAGGAGTGCCTGGTGGATTTGAACTGCCGACATTTTTGGTTAACAGCTGTAGCTCTTAACCGCTTGTATAAATACAACATAACTTGGTTATGATTTACTTGTTGATGAACTTTTAAGTGGTTTCTAGTTTTGGGCTATTGTGAATAAAGCTGTTATGGATATTGGTGTGTGTCATAGATGGAATTGTGTCCCCCAAAAATATGTATATCCATTTAGCTAGGCCATGATTCCCAGTATTGTGTGATTGTCCACCATTTTGTCATCTGATGTGATTTTCCTATGTGTTGGAAATCCTACCTCTATGATGTTAATAAGGTAGGATAGGCAGCAGTTATGTTAATGAGGCAGGACTCAGTCTACAAGATTGGATTGTGTATTGAGCCAATCTCTTTTGAGATATAAAAGAGAAGTGAGCAGAGAGACAGAGGGACCTCATACCACCAAGAAAGCAGCGCTGGGAGCAGAGCACGTCCTTTGGACCCAGGGTTCCTGCACGGAGAAGCTCCTAGCCCAGAGGAAGATTGATGAGAAGGACCTTCCTCCAGAGCCAACAGAGAGAGAAAGCCTTTCCCTGGAGCTGATGCCCTGAATTTGGACTTGTAGCCTACTAGACTGTGAGAGAATAAATTTCTTTTTGTTAAAGCCATCCACTTGTAGTATTTCTGTTATAGCAGCACTAGAAAGTGTGTAAGTCACATGTGGACATATGTTTTCATTTGTTTGGATAAATATCTAAGAAAGTAAATCAAACCCATTGCCATCGAGTCAATTCCTACTCATAGTGACCCTACAGAACAGACTAGAACTGCCCCATAGGGTTTCCAAGGGGCACCTGGTGGATTCAAACTGCTGAACTTTTGGTTAGAAGCCATAGCTCTTAACCACTATGCCATCAGGGTTTCCAAATACCTAAGAGTAAAATTGTATGGTAAGGTTTATGTTTAACTTTATAAGAACCTGCCAAATTGTTTTCCAAAATAATTGTACCATTTTCATTCCCACTTGCAATGTATGAGAGTTCCAGTTGCTCCATAGCCTCGCCAAACTTGCTATTGTAAGTATTTTCAATTTTAGTCATTCTAGTCTGTGTGTATTAGAATCTAGTTGTGGTTTTAATTTACGTTTCTCTGATAACTAATGATGTTGAACATCATTTTATGTACTTACTGGACATTAATGTATCTTCTTTGTGAAGTGTTCAAATATTTTGCTCATTTTAAAAACTGGGCTGTTTTATTATTATTAAATTGGAAGAGTTCTTTATACATTCTGATACAAATTCTTTGCCAGTTATTCAGATTTAAGTATTTTCTCCCAATCCGTGGTTTGCATTTTTGTTTTTTGATCAGTACCTTTAGGAGTTTTAAATTTTGATGAAATTTAATTCTTTTTTCCTTTATATTTCTTGCTTTTTGCGTCCTAAGAAATTCTTGCATATTCCAAGGTTGTGAAGAATGGTTTCTATAAGTTCTTATAGAAATTTTATAATTTTAGCTTTTTTTAAAGAAAAAGTTTTACCTTTTACATTTAGGATTATTATACCTTTAAAATTAATTTTTGTGTATAGTATCAGGTGAGAGTTCTTTTTTCTTTTTTTCCCCCTTCAAGTAGACATTCAGAACTTTGTGAAAAACAGTGTTCTTTCTCTGCTGAATTACCTTGCCTCTTTTGTCAAAAATAAATTGACCATGTATGTGTGGGTCTATGTTGGACTGCTGTCTATTTTTGTTATACTCTTTAATACATTAATATTTAAAAGATATCACCATTAGATAAAATTGGCCAAATTTCATTGAAATGTTATGTGTTTGTCATATGATTTTATTTACCCTCAGGCATACCATCAAATACCCCAGAAGAACTTGTATACCTATTTGATAAACAAAGTAGGCATTTCAAAGAACATAGTAGAATTTTAACTGAAACAAAATTGCAAGCTTATAATGATGTTCTTTTTTCTTAAAATCTGCTCTTGGACCCTCATGGAGCTCTGAAGATTGTGTGACTGAACGTAGGGGATTCTGTAGATGCATAGGGAAAGCCCAAGGGGCATGGGACTTTTATTTAGCCATGAAACAGAAACACACATAATTCTGAAACAATGTCTTGTAATTGACATTTTCACATAGATGCTTTCTTTGCTATCAGCAACTGATTTTACATTCATATAAGCAAAACCCACCACTCGTCTGTCAGTTTGTCATACTGTGGTGGCATCAGTGTTGTTATGATGCTGGACGCTATGCCAGCAGTATTTTAAATACCAGCAGGGTCACCCATGGTGGACAGGTTTCAGAGGAGCTTCCAGTCTAAGACAGACTAGGAAGAAGGACCTGGTGATCTACTTCTAAAAAAAATTTCCAGTGAAAACCTTATGGATTAGCAGCAGAACATTGTCTGATATAGTGCTGGAAGATGAGCTTCTCAGGTTGGAAGGCACTGAAAATATAACTGGGGAAGAGCTGCCTCCTAAAAGTAGAGTTGACCTTAATGGTATGGTTGGAGTAAAGCTTTAGGCACCTTCATTTGCTGTTGTGGCATGACTCAAAATGAGAAGTAACAGCTGTAGACATCCATTAATAATCAGAATGTGGAATGTAAGAAGTATGGAACTAGGAAAATTGGAAGTTGTCAAAAATGAAATGGAATGCTTGAAAATAGATATCCTAGGCATTAGTGAGCTGAAATGGACTGGTATTGGCAATTTTAAATCAGACAATCATATGGTCTACAAGCCAGGAAATGACAAATTGAAGAGGAATGCATCACATTCATTGTCAAAAAGAACATTTCAAGATCCAACCTGAAGTACAATGCTGTCAGTGATAGGACAATATCCATATGCCTACAAGGAAAATGAATTAATATGACTATTATTCAAATTTATATATGAACCACTAATGCCAAAGATGAAGAAACTGAAGATTATTAACAACTTCTGCAGTTAGAAATTGATCACACATGCAATCAAAATGCATTCATAATTACCGGTGATTGGAATGTGAAAATTGGGAACAAAGAAGAAGGATCAGTAGTTGGAAAATATGGCCTTGGTGATAGAAATAATGCCGGAGATCGCATGACAGAATTTTGCAAGACCAACGACCTATTCATTGCAAATACCTTTTTCAACAACATAAATAGAGACTATATGTGGACGTCACCAGATGGGATACACAAGAATCAAATTGACTATATCTGTGGAAAGAGGCAACAGAGAAGTTCAATATCATAAGTCAGAGCAAGGCCAGGGGCTGACTGTGGAACAGAACATCAATTGCTCATATGCAAGTTCAAGTTGAAGCTGAAGAAAATTAAAACAAGTCCACGAAAGTCAAAGTACGATCTTGAGGTATATCCCACCTGAATTTAGAGACCATCTCAAGAATAGATTTAATGCACTGAACACTATTAACCAAAGACCAGATGAGCTGTGGGATGACATCAAGGACATCATGCATGAAGAAAGCAAAAGGTCATTAAAAAGATATGAAAGAAAAGGCCAAAATGGATGTCAGAAGAGACTCTGAAACTTGCTCTTGAATGTCGAGTAGCTAAAGCAAATGGAAGAAATGAAGTTAAAGAGCTGAATAGAAGATTTCAAAGGGCACCTGGAGAAGACAAAATAAAGTATTATAGTGAAATCTGCAAAGACCAGGAGTTAAAAAACCAAAATGGAAGAACACACTAACATTTCTCAAGCTGAAAGAACTGATGAAAAAATCCAAGCCTCGAGTTGCAATATTGAAGGATTCTATGGACAAAATATTGAACGACCTAGGAATCATCAAAAGAAAATTGAAGGAATACACAGGGTCACTATACCAAAAAGAATTGCCTAACATTCAGCCATTTCAGGAGGTAGAATATAATTAAGAACCGTTGGTGTTGAAGGAAGAAGTCTAAGCTGCACAGAAGACATTGGTGAAAAACAAGGCTCCAGGAACTGACGGAATACCAATTGAGATGTTTCAAAACATGGCTGCATCACTGGAAACACTCACTCATCTATGCCAAGAAATTGGAAGATAGCTACCTGGCCAACTGACTGGAAGATATCCATATTTGTGCCCATTCCAAAGAAAGGTGATCTAATAGAATGTGGAAATTATCGAACAATATCATTGATATCACACTGAAAGAAAATTTTGCTGAATTAAAAAATGGTTGTAGCAATACATCGATAGGAAACTTCCAGAAATTCAAGACTGATTCAGAAAAGGACGTGGAGCAAGGGATATAATTGCTGATGTCAGATGGATCCTGGCTAAAAGCAGAGAATACCACAAAGATGTTTACCTATGTTTTATTGACTATGCAAAGGCATTTGACTGTGTGGATCATAACAAATAATGGATAACATTGCAAAGAATGGGAATTTCCGAACACTTAATTTTGCTCATGCAGAACCTGTACACAGACCAAGAGACAGCCATTCGAACAAAACAAGGAGATACTATGAGTTTTAAAATCAAGAAACGTGTGTGTCTGGGTTGTGTACTTTCACCATATTTATTCAATCTGTATGCTGAGCAAATGATCTGAGAAGTTGGACTATAAGAAGAAGAAAGCAGCATCAGCATTGGAAGAAGTGTCAACAACCTGTGATATGCAGATGACAAAACCTTACTTGCTGAAAGTGAAGAGGACTGGAAGCAATTACTGATGAAGATCAAAGACTACAGTCTTCAGTATGGATTACATCTCAACATAAAGAAAACAAAAATCCTCACAACTAGACCAGTAAGCAACATCATGATAAATGGAGAAAGATTGAAGTTGTCAAGGATTTTATTTTACTTGAATCCACAAACAACACCCACGGAAGCAGCAGTCAAGAAATCAAATGATGTATTGCATTTGGCAAATCTGTTGCAAAAGACCTCTTTAAAGTCGTAAAAAGCAAAGATGTCACTTTGAGGACTAAGGTGGGACTGCCCCAAGCTATAGTATTTTCATTTTACTCATATGCATGTGAAAGCTGGACAATGAATAAGAAAGATTGAAGAAGAATTGATGCATATGATTTATGGTGTTGGTGAAGTATATTGAATATACCATGGGCTACGAGAAGAATATTGAATATACCATGGACATTCAAAAGAATGAACAAATCTATCTTGGAAGAAGTAAAACCAGAATGCTCCTTAGAAGCAAGGATGGCGAGACTAGTCTCAAGTACTTTGGACATGTTATCAGGAGGGACCTGTCCCTGGAGAAGGACATCATGCTTGGTAAAGTAGAGGGTCAGCCAAAAAGAGGGAGACCCTCAACAAGATGGAATGACACAGAGGCTACAACCATGGGCTCAAGCATAACAACGATTATGAGGATGGTGCAGGACTGGACAATGTTTCCTTCTGTTGTACATAGATCACTATGAGTTGGAACTAACTCGACGGCACCTAACAAAAACAACAACAACAAGAAGAATGAACAAATCTCTATTTGGAAGAAGTACAGCCAGAACGCTCTTTAGATGCGAGGATGGTGAGACTTCATCTCATGTACTTTGGGCATGTTATTAGGAGGGTCCTATCCCTGGAGAAGGACATCATGCTTGGTCAAGCAGAGGGTCAGCGAAAAAGAGGAAGACTCTCAATGAGACGGACTGACACGTTGGCTGCAACAATGGGCCCAAACTTATCAACCAATATGAGGGTGGCATAGGACCAGATAGTGTTTTGTTCTGTTGTACATTGGGTTGCTAGGAGTTGGAACTGAATTGATGGCACCTAACAAGAGCAACATAAGGAGAACACAAATGGGAATCCAGGACTGAAAAATTTTACATCTTGTCGTTTGTAATCTTTCTAAAGCGTATTTTTCCTATGTAAGAACACGAAGTAGATATAATTAATACTTTTAAATATGAAAATATTTATGATATATATTATGATAGATCTTGATTATCTGCACTGAGAATAAATTGAGCTAATATGAAGCAGTATATGGTAGCTGAATTGTACTAATATTCCTAATGGCATATGACGCAGAGATAGTGAGATGTGGATTATTTTCACTGACCTGGTGTCATTTGATGACAGGAATATATAGAGTTGTTCTGAATGAATACTATTACTTTGCTTCCTTGGCATTCAAACTAAAGCTGTATGATCCAAGGAAAATTCATTTTTATAACATTTTCACTTTAGTTGCACCTTTTAGATGTTTTACTATATGCTGTTTTAAAATTTTTTTCCTAAAAAAATTAAAACATAGAATACTTCAAAAGTAGTAACTGGTCACAAGTTTAGGGCATACGAGGACGTTAAATTTTTGCCTTGTTTTAACTCTTGAAGCCCTTTTCTTGTTGACAGTCATAAAATGAACGGTAAAGAAAATATGGTAAATTCAGAGTATTTATTCCTGCTCTACCTCTTCACACATTACTGGGTCAGTGGAGTGTTTCCTTATTGTTTTAAAATTACATAAGTAATTGAAATCTATTTTACAAATTATAAAATATGCAAAATATAAAGAATTTGAAGCATTTGCCTATAATCCTGCCACCCAGAGGCAAACATTATTAATATTTTGATAAACATAATGTAATATATTTAAAAATAGGTAAATAATAAAATTACACAATTTTGTACCTTATTTTTAGGTGTAATTATTTATATGTCTGAGACTTGGTAGAAAGAAATCACTAATAAATAAGATGCTTTAAAATTACATAAAAAATTGATGTGACAGCTACGTTGGAAACATGACCCTGCAAGAAGTCAACTTCCATCAATGTTCCTGGTCTTCTTTCCTTTTCAAATTTTGTTGATTAACACCATGACTAAAAGTCACCCATCACTTTAAGGCCAGAGAGGATCTTAGTGCTGCTAAGTGGAGCTAACTGATGATTAGTGCAGCATGGGTTCTACCGAGGAAAAGCAAGTCTGAGGTTCATGGTGAGAGAGAGAGAAGGAACACTATGCCATTATACATACTAACCTGCTAATACTGGTTTCTTCAGCATGATGGGGTTAGGAGGAGAAAGGAAAGAAATTAGCGTTTTAAAAATACACCTCACGATTGTTTGACCTGATAAAGCATGTATTATTTATATAAAGTCAAAACACTCATGTTCATACCAAAAGTACTACAATCTGGGGTCACTAGGCATAGCAGGCCAAGAACCAACACACACCTTCTTAGTCCCTAAAACTAACAGCATGTTGTTTAGAATATTAATTCTGAGTCATCGAGAAAACTTTTAAACTGGTTTAAGAAAGAAAGTAGGTACGTAATATATTTTAGAAAGTGTTTTTTTTTTTTTTTTTTTTAAAATTATGGCACTACAATTGAAAAATGGCTTGGTTTGCCTAACACAGGGAAAAAGATATAAAATATACTTCTGATGTTATTCTTCTCCATCCAGGATCTTCCTATCCATCCTTTCTTTTGCTTATAGCCAGATTAATGCTTTTATGTGATATATAGATATGCAGTAAATGCTTACTTAATTTTAGTCACGTTGTAAATTTAAATAATAAAACAAGAAAACTGGAGAATTGTAAGGTTAAGAATTACCCTGTGTCTTAGTCATCTAGTGCTGCTATAACAGAAACACCACAAGTAGATGGCTTTAACAAAGAGAAATTTATTTCTTCACAGTAAAGTAGGCTAAAAGTCCATATTCAGGGTGTCAGCTCCAGACGGAGGCTTTCTCTCTCTGTTTGCCTTCTCATCAATGTTCCCCCGAACTAGGAGCTTCTCCATGCAGGGACCCCAGGTCCGAAGGACACATTCTGCTCCTGGCACTGCTTTCTTGGTGGTACGAGGTCCCCCTGTCTCTCTGCTCAATTCCCTCTTTTATAGCTCAAGAGATTGCCTCAGGACACAATCCAGTCTTATAGATTTGAGTCCTGCCTTACTAACACAACTGCACCCATCCTCCCTCATTAACATCATAGAGGCAGGATTTACAACACATAGGAAAATCACACAATACCAGGAATCACCGCCCAGCCAAACTGATACACACATTTTTGGGGGGACATAATTCAATCCATGACACCCTGGAAACATTTATTTGTGACATATAATTTTTGTAAGAATGTTTTTATGGTTTTTGAGGAAGTCCCTGGGTGGCACAAATGGTTAAGTGCTTGACTACTAGCTGGAAGGTTGATGGTTTGAACCCACCCAGAGGCACCTTGGAAGATCAGCCTGGTGATCTGCTTCTGAAAAGTCACAGCCTTGAAAACTCTGCGGAGCAGTTTTACTCCGCATACATGGGGTCGCCATGAGTTGGAATTGACTTGACAGCAACTAACAACAACAATGTCTACACTGATGGCATTATTATAAAGTAAATATAGGGTAGGTCATAAATAAAGTGCCATTAATGAGTGACCAGAATGAAGACTTGCTGAGGATAGCAAGTTAAAGTAATATTTTATCAGAGCACAGCTTCTAAAGTGCTCTTTATTCCACTGAGCCTCAGTGGGCTCACAGGTGCTCATCATCATGAAGTCCCGCCCAGTTCCAGAGAAGCTGTTTTAAATCTACATTCTGGAATCTGTCTTTCAAGTTTTTAAAAATAAACTTTTCATTTTATGGTAGTGTTAGATTGACAGACAAAAGTGAAGATAGTATAGAGTTCTCATATACCCTCACCCAGTTTCCCCTAGTGTTAACATTGTACATTAACAGTATTTGTCAAACTTAATGGACTAATATAACTAAAGTTCATACTTCATTAGATTGCCTTTATTTTTGCCTAATGCCCTTTAGCTGTTCCAGAATCCTATCTAAAATATCACGTTACACTCTGTCCTCATCTCTTGGCTGTGATAGTTTCTCAGATTTCGCTTGTCTCTGATGACCTTGACAACTCTCAGGAGTACTTACTGGTCAGGTATTTTGTAGGATGTCCCTCAGTTTGAGTGTTTCTCATGAATAGATTGGAGGTACAGGTTTTCAAGAGGAAGACCATAGAGATAAAGTGCTATTCTGATCACGTATCAAGGGTACATATTATCAAAATATCTTATCACTATTGATGTTAACTTTGATCATCTATCTGACTGAAGTAGAGAGGGAATAATATCTCCACTGTGAAGCTATTATCCTCCCCTCCTTTTTACATACTACACTCTTTGGTAGGAAGTCACTATGCATAGTGCACAGTTAAGTGGTGGGGAGTTATGCTCTACCTCCTTGAGAGTATAGTAGTACATACATAAATTATTTGTAGTTATACTGCATGGAGATTTGTCCAGTCTCCATTTATTTGTTAGTATAGACTCATGAATATTTATTTTATATTTTGGGTTATAATCAAATGCTACTTTATTTTCTCGTTCTTGGCCATAGAGAATTCTTTCAGTTGGTCAGTTGGCTCTTATTTCCCTTTGACATGCCCCATCCGTTTTTTTTGTTTTTGTTTTTTTTTTTTTTTAGCACTGCCTTGCTTTTTGGCACTACAAAATACCTGGACTCATCTTGTATATTTTCTGCCCCAGCTCTAGAATTAGCCATTTCCCCAAGGAGCCCTGGTTTCTTTTATTGGCAAATGGTATTAGAACCAAGATCTGGGTACTACATGTGCTCCTTGTTAGTGGGGTGTTACTGGTTCTAGGCCCCCTCAGCTTGACAGAGCAAGGAAATATATGTGTGTGTATTAACTTATGTAAATACATATATCTGTGAATATTTCTATATGTAAACACTCTTGAAACTAAACATGAAGACATCATACTGATTTCATCAACTCTATTACCGCATGAATCATTTTAGCTTTCTCCCCTTACTTATCTGTATACTACCACATCAACAGTGAGAAATCTGGCTCCCATCATTTGCCATCAATTTCATTAATTGTTGAGTTACGGTACAGATACAGTGACTGCAGAATTCTTAACTCATACCCCTGTGGGAATCACCTTTATCAACTAGAATACTGTGTTTTTGAGCAGTTCCTTTTAACTTTAGTCTTACTCCACAAATTTCCAACGTTACACACGTCGGCACCATTTTACTTTACCCTCTTCAGTGAGGTTATTTTATACATTTGTATTGCAGTTAGAATCCTTTGTCACATTCTGCATTCATCCTGGAGTCCCCCAGCCTCTTCAATGATGTTTTTAAAAGTTCACATATATTATGATTCATTCTTTGCGATGTAATGTTCTTTGAATTTGAAAAATGTATAGTGTCGTGCGTGCACCGTTAACGTGTCATATACAACTGTTTCACTACCCTAAAAAATCCCTTGTGGTTTACTTAGTCAATGGTCCTCTCTTAAACCCCTGGCAACCACTTACCTTTTTCACTGTTTCTACAATTTTGTCTTCTTCAGAATATCATATAAATAAAATCACACAGTAGCCAATGCTTACAGATTGGCTTCTTTGATTTAGCAATATGCATTTAAGGCTCATCCTTATCTTTTTGTGGCTTTATACCATGTCTTCCTTTTTTTTTTTAATCACTGAGTGAGCAATTAATTGATGGTCTGTTCCGCAGTCAACTTCTGGTCTTGCTCTGACTGATGATATTGAGCTTTTCCATAGTCTCTTTCCACAGATGTAGTCTGATTCCTGTGAATTTCATCTGGCGAGGTCCATATGTATGGTCGCCGTTTATGTCATTGAAAAAGATTTTTTGCAATGAAGAAGTCATTGGTCCTGCAAAATTCTATCATGTGATCTCTGGCATCTTTTCTATTGCCAAGGCCGTATCTTCCAACTACCGATCTTTCTTCGTTTCCAACTTTTGCATTCCAATCACCAGTAATTACCAATGCATCCTGATTGCATGTTTGATCAATTTCAGACTGCAAAAGTTGTTAATAATCTTTAATTTCTTCATCTTTGGACTTAGTGGTTGGTGTGTAAATTTCAATAATAGTTGTATTAACTGGTCTTCCTTGTAGGCATATGGATATTATCCTATCACTGACAGTATTGTACTTCAGGATAGATCTTGAAAAGTTCTTTTTGACGATGAATGTAACGCCATTCCTCTTCAAATTGTCATTCCTGGCATATACTAATGCCTAAGATATTGAAGTTTATGCATTCCTTTTCATTTTTGACGATTTCCAATTTTCCTAGATTCATACTTGGTACATTCTATGTTCTGATTATTAAAGGATGTTTGCAACTGTTTCTTCTCATTTTGAATCATGCCACATCAGCCAGTGAAGGTCCTGAAAGCTTGACTCCATCCACGTCATTAAGGTCCACTCTACTTTGAGGAGGCAGCTCTTCCCCAGTATTTTGCATGCCTTCTACCCTGTAGGGCTCATCCTCCAGCACTATGTCAGACAAGGCTCCACTTCTATTTAGAAGGTTTTCTCTGGCTAATTCTTTTCAGAAGTAGACCGCCAGGTCCTTCTTCCTAGTCTGTCTTAGTCTGGAAGCTCAGCTGAAACCTGCCCCCCATGGGTGACCCTGCTGGTATTTGAATACTGGTGGCATAGCTTCCAGCATAACAGCAACACACAAGCCCCTACAGTATGATAAACTGACAGACGCACTGGGGATATCATTATACTTCTTTAAAAAAATATTTTTAGAGGTTATAATATGTAATATGTGCTTTTTTAAAATTGTGCTTTAAGTGAAAATTTACAGTTCAAGTGATTTTCTCATACAAAAATTTATACTCATATTACTATGTGACTCTAGCTGCTCTCCCTATAATGTAACAGCACATTCCTCCTTCCCACCCTGGATTTCCTGTGTCCATTCAGCCAGCTCCTGTCCCTTTTTGCCTTCTCATCTCACATCTGGACAGGAGATGCCCATTTAGTCTCATGTCTTTATTTGAGCTAAGAAGCACACTCTTCGTAAGTATCATTTTATGTCCTGTAGTCCAGTCTAATTGTTGTCTGAAAAGTTGGCTTCAGGAATGGATTCAGTTCTGGGCTAACAAAGAGTCTGGGGGCCATGTCTTCTGGGGTCCCTCCAGTCTCAGTCAGATCATTAAGTCTGGTCTTTTTACTAGAATTTGAATTCTGCACCCCACTTTTCTCTTGTTCCGTCAGGGCCTCTCTGTTGTGTTCCCTGTCAGGGAGGTCATTGTTGGTAGCCGGGCACCATCTAGTTCTTCTGGTCTCAGGCTGATGGAGTCTCTGGTTTATGTGGCCCTTTCTGTGTCTTGGGCTAATATTTTCCTTGTGTCTTTCATGTTCTTCATTCTCCTTTGCTCCAGGTAGTTTGGGACCAATTGATGTATCTTAGATGGCCACTCACTAGCTTTTAAGACCGCAGACGCCACTCACCAAAGTGGGATGCAGAACATTTTCTTAATAAATTTTGTTATGCCAATTGACCTAGATGTCCCCTGAAACCACAGTCCCCAGATCCCTACCCCTGCTACTCTGTCCCTTGAAGTGCTTGGTTGTATTCAGGAAACTTCTTAGATTTTGGTTTAGTCCAGTTGTTCTGACTTCCCCTGTATTGTGTGTTGTCCTTCCATTCACCTAAGATAATTCTTATCTACTGTCTAGATAGTGAATACCCATCTCCCTCCCTCCCCACTGTCCTAACCATCAGAGAATGTTTTTTTCTGTGTTTAAACCATTTCTTGAGTTTTTATAGTAGTGGTCTCATACAACATTTGTCTTTTTGTGACTGACTAATTTCACTCAGCATAATGCCTTCCACATTCATCCATGTTATGAGATGTTTTGCAGATTCATCGTTGTTCTTTATCATTGTGTAGTATTCCGTTATGTGAATATACCGTAATTTGTTTATCCATTTGTCCGATGATGGGCACCTAGGTTGCTTCTTTTTTATTTTTTTTCTAGTAAGCATATCAAATGTTTAACTTTATTAATAACCAGAGAAACAATTTTTTATCCACTGCTTCTATCTTTTTGCTATTGTGAACAGTGCTGCAGTGAACATGGATGTGCATGTATCTATTCATGTGATGGCTCTTATTTCTCTAGGATGTATTCCAAGGAGTGGAATTACTGGATCGTATGATACTTCTATTTCTAGCTTTGTAATGAAGCACCAAATTGATTTCCGAAGTGGTTGTACCATTTTACATTCCCACCAGCAGTGTATAAGTGTTCTAGTCTCTCCACAACCGCTCCAACATTTATTATTTTGTGTTTTTTTGATTAATGCTAGCCTTGTTGGGGTGAGATGGTATCTCATTGTAGGTTTGATTTGCATTTCTCTAATGGCTAATGATCATGAGTATTTTCTCATGTATCTGGTAGCCCCCTGAGTGTCTTCTTTGAAGTGCCTGTTGATATCCTTTGCCCATTGTTTAATTGGGTTATTTGTCTTATTGTTGTTGAGGTTTGCAGTATCTTGTAGATTTTAGAGATTAGACGCTGATCAAATTTGTTGTAGCCAAAAATGTTTTCCCAGTCTGTAGGTTATCTTTTTACTCTTTTGGTGAAGTCTTTTGATGAGCATAAGTGTTTGATTTTTTTAGGAGTTCTCAGTTATCTAGTTTCTCTTCTGGTGTTTGTGCATTGTTAGTAATATTTTGTATTCAGTTTATGCCATGTATTAGGGCTCCTAGCATTGTTTCTATTTTTTCTTCCACGATCTTTATCGTTTTAGATTTTGTATTTAGGTCTTTGATCCATTATGAGTTAGTTTTTTTGCATGGTGTGAGGTATTGGTCTTGTTTCAGTTTTCTGCAGATGAATATCCAGTTATGCCAGCACCATTTGTTAAAGAGACTATCTTTTCCCCAATTAAAGGACTTTGGGCCTTTGTCAAATATCAGCTGCTCATAGGTGGATGAATTTATGTCTGGATTCTCAATTCTATTCCACTGGTGTATGTATGTGTTGTTGTACCAGTGCCAGGCTGTTCTGACTACTGTGGAGGTATAATAGTTTCTAAAATCAGGTAGTGTGAGGCTTTCCACTTTGTTCTTCTTCTTCAGTAATGCTTTACTTATCTGGGGCCTCTTGCCTTTCCATATGAAGTGGTGATTTTTTTCTCCATCGCAATAAAAAATGTCATTGGAATTTGGATCAGATTGCATCGTATCTGTAGATTGCTTTGGGTAGAATAGACATTTTCACAATGTTGAGTCTTCCTATCCGTGAGTAAGGTATGTTTTTCCCTTATGTAGGTCTCTTTGGTTTCTTGCAGTAGTGTCTTGTAGTTTTCTTTGTATAGGTCTTTTACATCTCTGGTTAGATTTATTCCTAAGTATTTGATCTTCTTGGGGGCTATTGCAAATGGTATTGATTTGGTGATTTCCTCTTGAAAGTTCTCTTTGTTGATGTAGAGGAATCCAACTGATTTTTGTATGTTAATCTTGTATCCTGATATTTTGCTGAAATCTTCTATTAGTGCCAGTAGTTTTCTTGTGGATTCTTTGGGGGTTTTCTGTGTATAAGATCATATTATCTGCAAATAGAGATACTTTTGAGTTCTTCCCTACCAATTTGGATGCCCTTTATTTCTTTTTCTAGCCTAATTGCTCTGGCTAGGACCTCCCACACAATACTGAATAAGAATGGTGTTTTAATGTTGTCACATTCTACGTATTGACGTCTCTGTTTCCCTATTTTCAGCATTTTAGCTTTGATTTATTTTTCTGACTTCCCTATCTGTGTTTATATTTGGTTGCTCTGTCCTGTGTTCTAGTCTTGGATTGTTATCTAATATTATTGATTTTTTAACCAGAGGACTCCCTTTAGTATTTCTTGCAGTTTTGGTTTGGTTTTTATAAATTCCCTAAACTTTTATTTATCTGGAAATGCCCTAATTTCTCCATCATATGTGAGAGACAATTTTGCTGGATATATAATTCTTGGCTGTCAATTTTTTCCTTCAAGGCTTTATATACGTCATCCCATTGCCTTCTTGCCTGTATGGTTTTTTCTGAGTAGTTCTAGCTTAGTCTTATTGACTCTCCTTTGCAGATGCCTTTTCGTTTATTCTTACCCACGCTTAAAATTCTCTCTTTATTTTTGGTAAGCTTGATTATAGTATGTCTTGGTGACTTTCTTTTGGGATCTACCTTATGTGGGGTTCAATGAGCATCTTGGATAGATATCTTGTCATCTTTTACGATATCAGGGAAGTTTTCTGTCAACAAATCTTCAACAATTCTTTCTTTATTTTCTGTTATCCCCCCGTTCTCATACTCCAATCACTTGTAGGTTATTCCTCTTGATAGAGTCCCACATTATTCTTAGAGTTTCTTCATTTTTTAAAATTCTTTTACCTGATTTTTCCTCAATTAAGTTGGTGTCAAGTGCTTTATCTTCACTCCCACTAATTCTGACTTCCATTGCCTCAATTCTGTTCCTATGACTTTCTATTGAGTTGTCTAATTCTGAAATTATATTATTGATCTTCTGAATTTCTGTTTGCTGTCTTTCTATGGATTCTTGCAGCCTGTTAAATTTGTCATTGTGCTCTTCTCTCATCTTCTTAAATTCCTCTATTGCTTTGTCTATATGTTCCTTGGCTTGTTCTGCATTTTTACTGATCCTCTTCCTGATATCTTGAAGAGTTCTGTATATTAATCTTTCATATTCTACCTCTGGTAATTCCAAGAAGTTGTCTTCCTCTGGAATATTTCTTGATTCTTTGTTTTGGGAGCTTGCCGAAGCCATCATATCCTTCCTCTTTATGTGATTTTATGTTGACTCTTGTCTCTAAGCCAACAACAAGTTATTATATTTATTTATTTTATGTTTGCTTCCTGTGTCCTAGCTTTTTGTTTTGTTTTGTTTTTATATGCCCAAATAGGCTGCTCATGTGAGCTAGTTTGATTATTGGTGTCTTTGAAGCTCTCACATCCTGTCACTAGGTGGTTAGAACTGTTACTAGGTATGTGAGCCCAGGAATCCATTTACTTTTCTTGGGTGGATTCAGCTCAGGTGTCCAGGTAGTTGGTCACCAAGTGTGTGGTGCAGGCTCTCACCTACAGTCCTAGACTGGCAGGGGTGATTGGACTAGGCACAGGTAACTGGCTACAGTAGGGTGTCATGTGCTGAGTGAGGCAGGGTCTGATGGCTGTCTCTGAATGTCTAGGAGGAAAATGTGTCCCTGTTCCCTAGAGTAAGTAGGTAGGTGCGTTTTGCAGCTGGACTATGAGCACCCAGTGCTGTTGGCTGTAAGGACTGGGAGGCACCACTTATTCTTGAACCCGTCATGGGTGGCTACTTGGCATGAGTGGAGACTCCAGTCCTCAGGCCCCTGATGGGGGTAGGTGAGGATCCTGCTTAATGGGTTGAGTGGTATCAAATATCATGAACCTGCCTCTCTACCATATAGCTGATACAGTGAAGTTAGGCTTCAGGTATATACCCTCTTGTATTGTGCTAATGAGGGCCTACGCTGTTGAAATGGGCCCACACGGGTCTATGCAGGGGTGAAAGGCATTCAAAGTCCCTGGACCCCTTATGCCTGTGCCTAGGTGAAGGAGCTGTTCCTGCCCTGAGTTCCTGGCTTAGGTGAGGTGGCAGATTATTTTTTCCTGTTTATTAGTCTGTTCCCTCTCCAAGGCTGGGGGAAAGGATCAGGGAGTGTGATGGGTCCTACCTCTGGCCAAGGGGACTCGTCAGTCCCTGAAGCTGAGTGGGGAGTGGGAGCAGAACCCAGTACAGAGCGGAGAGGGAGCAGATAAATGAGAGAGAGGGTCTTCCCAAATGGGGTGTTTTTTGATCCTCGCAGTACCATAAATGTATATACTTATGCCGATTGAACACCGTTTTTCACTGGCTCTGGCAGCCTGAGCAGTTGCTCCACCACTTGGTCTTTCTCAACATGGAAAACATGTCCTGAATGCCACTGTTTGCCTTATTGTGCACACCAGCCAATCTGGTCTGCAGGGCGCTGGCTACTGCCAGGTCAGGTCTGGCAACTCCTTGCTGCTGCTGAACCATCTCTCCCTCCCCCTTCTACTCAGTGCAATTCCTCAACTTTGCCTTTGATGTTCAGGGCTCCTAGATTGTCATATATAATTGATTCCCTTGTTTTTTTGGGTCTTTGTTGTAGGAGGGACTACCAGAAGCATCTGACTACTCTGCCATCCTGGCCCTGCCTCCTATAATATATGTTTTAACTAATCCAAGTCCACCTTCCAATAACACTATAGTGTTTCACATGTAATGCAGGTATTGAGTAACAGAGTATTTCCAATTCCGCCCTCCTGTTCCTTGTGACATTGCTGTCATTCATTTCACTTATACAGATGCGATAATTACCCAATACATGCTAACATTGCTTTAAACAGTTATCATTTGGATCAATTAAGAATTGGAAAAATAAAAGATTATCTTTTACCTTCATTTATTTCTTCAGTGATGCTCTTCTTTTCTCTTTAGATTCAGGTTTCTTTTTCCTTCTTCCTGAAGTACTTCTTTTGTCATTTCCTACGGGGCAAGCAGCTGGTGATGAATTGTCTCAGTTTTTTATTTTTTTAAATTTTTTTGCCTGAGAAAGTCTCTCCTTTGTTTTTATAGGGTAATTTTTCTGGGTATAGAATTGTGGATTGCAGAGTTGTTTTTCCTTCAACTGTATTCTTTCCTTGTATGGTTTCAGATGAAACGTCTACTGTAATTCTTATCATTGTTCCTCTATAGATAAGGTGTTTTTTTCTCCTTTGTATTTTTTGAAGATATTCTATTTGTTTTTGGTTTTCTGAAGTTTGACTATGATATGCCCAGATGTGATGATTTTGGTATTTATCCTCCATGGTATTCTCTGAACTTCTTGAGTCTATGTTTTGGTGTCTGTCATTAATTTTGAATAGTTCTTGACCTTTATTACTTCAAATATTTCTACTGTACTTTCTTTTTTTCCCATTCTGGTATTCTATTTTTGTATATGTTGCACCTTTTGACACCTTTTGATATTGTCCCACAGTTCTTAGATGTTCTGATTTTTTTTTTTCATTTTTTTTCCTCTATGCATTTCAGTTTGAAAAGTGTCTGTTGTACATTGACAGATCTTCAAGCTCACCGATTATTTCCTTGGTCATACTGAATCTCTTCTCTTGATAAGCCCCTTGAAGACTTTCTTTTAATTTCTGTCGCAGCATTTTTTTTTTTTTGTTCAGCATTTCCAATTGATTATTTCTTAATGTTTTTATCTCACTGCTTACATTACTTATCTGTTCTTACATATTACCTATTTTTTTCGTTATTGCCTGTCTTAGGCTGGGTTCTCTAGAGGAGGAAAACCAGTGAAGTGTGTGTGTGTGTATGTATATACACATACATATATACACACATAAATATATATACACATACATATATACACACACACATGTATATATACATGTAATAAACATATACAGAGGAGATTTATTTCGAGGAAATGGCTCATGCAGTTGTAAAGCTTGGGAAGTCCCAAATCTGTGGGTCAGACATCAGGCTGAAGGGTCTCCCGATTCATGTGGTTGCAGGGGCTGATGAACCCAAACTGACAGATCAGATGGCAGGCTGCTGGCTCAAGTCCCAAGAACTGAGGATTAGAGGATGATGAGTAGGATACAGGATCCGGAGCAAGTTACCTTTGCCAGAACATCCATATATATTGGATGCAGGCCACACCCCCAAAGAAACTCCTCTTTCAACTGATTGGCTGCTCACAACAGATCACATTATGCTCAGTGATTACATCATATCTGCTGAACAACTGAGAATCATGGCCAGCCCAGTTGACACATGACCTTAATCATCACCCTTCACCCCTTGTCAATGTGGCACCTGGACACATCTCCTTAAACCATACATAATTTCTAAATAAAGACAATTATGAAGTCATACTTGTGCCTAACATGTTACAACTAACATGCATACAACCTGAAATGCACTACATCTTATATTTTATAATAAGTAATGGAATAAGGGAGGGAAGAAAACAAAGATATTTGCTATTTTTTATATATATATATATATATATATATATATATAAAATATATATATATATTAAAAATATATATATATAAACTCATACACATGTAACAAAACAAGGAAGAAATACTAAAAACAATTACAGTTCTCACTTCTGCAACTGGTCATGTGGTCATAGCTGGTATTTAGAACTACTTTCTTCCACCACCCATTCCCTATTCCCGTTGCCCTCAGTGAGCACCTCAGCTGGTTGTAGTTCTTTCCCTTGTGGGGTGACCCAAACCTTTATTCCTAAAGGGTCTGGGCCATTAGTAGTCATGTCAGAATTGGGTTGCTGTAGTTTTCTGTTGGCTTTAATCACAGGGCATGGTAGTACTAAGAGACACCCTAAGGGATCTCTTGTATTCTAGACATATTCTTCTTTACCTCTGTTATGTAACATCAATCTGATTTCCCCTTGGTAATCAGGGTCAATCACACCAGCCTGTATGGTAACTCCCTTCTTTGCCCACTGATTCAGAGACATGAGGAGCCCAAAGTGGCCAGTTGGCATTCTTAACTTCCAGTTCAATAGAATCAATGTTGTGTCTCCTGGTGGGAGGATTCCTCTCTTTTGAACTAAGACCAGTAGATCTGCAGAGCATAGGGCCACAGGAACAGGAAGCAAAAATTTTGCAAGTGGGTCACTGGGGGTAATAGTGAGTGGTGCTATTCCAGTTTCCACACATATTCCCTAGGTTTCTGTTTGTATATATTAGAAAAATCAAGCAGGTCTTTTGGAGTGTAGCATACCTCCTCCTGGGTCATTTTGTACTTCAACTCTTGGGGCTCACTGGGACTTAAGGCTAGTTATAGGTCTTGAAACAAAAATGTCCTGAGGACATTTAGCAGTGTCTTATAAGGCATCTGCCTCAGACGATGCGCCAGGCAATGCCCCATGCACCATCCCAGGTGATATGTAAGACAAAGACTCTTTAGGCACAGCTGGGTTAATCTGATCAGATGGGGTGGAAGGGATAATGGTTTTTCTGGGGAAGGTAGCTTAGCAGACAAAGATGGAGTAATCTCTTCAGAAGGTAGTAAAAGGACTTGTTCTGTTGGTAAGAGTGATTCAGCTAAATTTAGGGGCTCAATGTCCTCAGCTTCCAGATTCTCTGTGCATATGTCCCCATCCCAAGTTTCAGGATCCCATTTCTTCCCAACCAATGCCCTTACTTTAACTTCAGACACCATTCAAGTTTGGGAATTTAATTGGAGTTGTAATTCAGCCACTCTTACGATCAGACTCTGGGTTTGGTTTTTGGCAATATCAGCTCTATTTCCACAAGAAATAAGGCTTCCTTTAATGGTACAAGTGGCAACTTACAGGTCGTTTATGTGGCACTTGAGCTTTGACTCTGAAACCCTGAGCTCGTCTCTTTCTTCCACCACTTTGTCTAGCGAAAGCAGAACCAACCAGCTAGCCTCCCTATGCTTCTCATTCTGACAGAATTGTAGAAAAGTATCAAATATGCAATCACCCAGAGTCTTGTTTCTCACAAATATTTAATCCATTGGTTTTGATATTTTGCGTGTTTTTATTGTCACCTTATGCCATGGATTAGCATTATCCTCTTTACTACTGATCTACTACTGGAGGCAGAGTCATCAGCACTTTTAAGACTAACTAGACTTGAGAACCAATTTAGAAAACTTATCCTTATGATTTTGTTCCTTTAGAACCATTCTCAGTACCAAATATCTTAGGTTGGGTTCTCTAGAGGAGCAAAACCAGTGAAGCATGTATATATACATATATATATGCATACAAAGAGAGAATTATTTCAAGGAAATGGCTCATGCAATTGTGGAGGCTGGGAAGTCCCAAATCTGTGGGTCAGATGTCAGGTCTGGAGGCTTCTCCTGACTCACGTGGTTGCAGTGGCTGACAAACCCTAAATTGGAAGGTCAGACGGCAGGCTGTTGGCTCATGGGGCTGCGGGAGCTAGCAAATCCCTAAATCTGCAGTTCAGACAGTAGACTGCTGGCTCATGTCCCAAGAATAAGAAGTCAGAGGATGATGAGTTGGATACAGGATTCAGAGAGAGCTAACTTTGCCAGAATATCCATATATGTTGAATGCGGGCCACACCCTCCAAGGAAACTCCCCTTTCAACTGATTGGCTGCTCACAACAGATCACATCATGCTCAGTGATTACATCACATCTGCTGAACCACTGAGAATCATGGCCAGCCAAGCTGACATGTAACCTTAACCATCACAGTGCCCTTGACATATTAAACATATAAACCAAAAACCAAACCCATTGCTGAATCGATTCCAACTCATAGCAATCCTATAGGACAGAGTACAACTGCCCCATAGGGTTTCCTTGGCTGCACATCTTCAAGCAGACTGCCACATCTTTCTCCCATGGAGTGGCTGGTGTGGGTTTGAACCACCGGCCTTTCTATCAGCAGCCAAGCACTTAATCATTGTGCCACCGGGGCTCTTTCATAGTTATGCTAAATTCCCTTCCTGACAATTTAAACTCATATCATATATGAGTCTTGTTCTTATGATTGCTTTGTCTCTGCAGACTGTGTTTTCTCTTGCCTTTTGTCATGCTTGTGATTTTTTTTGAAAGCTGGACATTTTGGATAGAGTATTAGGAACTGAGGTAAATTGACCTTTATGTGAATCTGGCTAGAATTTGGGCTGTGTTTAATGTTTTCTGTAGCTACATATGCCAGAGGCTTCAAGTTCTTCTAGTGTTCTTGTTTTTGTCTCCCCTCTTGACTTTGGGCTTCCCTAAGCATTCTTCCTCAGAGAGAGTCTGTCTTACAGCTCGTTCAGTTGTAATCTATTAACATTATACTGGAGCTTCCTGTGGCATAAGGTGTTCAGGAGGGAGAGTATTTTATAATATTCTGATTAAATAGCTGTCTCTTAGTGGGCCTGTGTCTTGGGGATGTGACCCTCACAAATCTTTCTTCAGTGGCTGTCGTAGATTGAATTATGTCCCCCCAAAAATGTGTGTATCAGTTTGGCCGGGCCATGATTCCTGGTATTGTGTGGTTTTCCTATATGTTGTAAATCCTGCCTCTGTGATGTTAATGAGGGAAGATGGGTGGCAGTTGTGTGAGTAAGGTAGGACCCAGTCTACAAGATTGGATTGTATCCTGAGGCAATGTCTTGAGATATAAAAGACAGAAGTGAGCAGTGAGATAGGGGGACTTCATACCACCAAGAAAGCAGTGCTGGGAGCATAGCGCATCCTTTGGACCGGGGTCCCTGCGCTGAGAAGCTCCTAGTCTGGGGGAATGCTGATGAGAAGGCTGAGAGAGAGAAAGCCTTCCCCTGGAACTGACACCTTGAATTTGGACTTTTAGCCTACTTTACTGTAAGGAAATAAACTTCTCTTCATTAAAACCATCCGCTTGTGGTGTTTCTGTTATAGCAGCACTAGATAACTAAGACAGTGGCCTTTTCCCCCACCCCCTTCCTGTGCTGTACTCCCTTCTGCTTCTGCAATATTCCTAATTTATTTCTTTGAAGCTCTGACCCATATTAACATTTATTGTCTCTTAGGTGAGTCAGGAAGGTTAAAGGGGGATGCAGTGAGGCAAATACTCTTCTCCCAGTTGTGATAAGGCTATAACAATATTTTTTACCCAGGACAGTAGGCCTTTATTATGGAGAAGGCTGTGAGCATATTTCTCAATGAGTACTCATCTCCCCCCTCTGTGAGAGCCACAAGGGGATCTTTCTAAGATCTTCACCATCAGAACCTGGAGGGGGTTCCTGTAGGTAAAGACCAGGAAAGTGCGTGAGCTTCTCTAAGGTTGTAGATTGGAGTTTCTCACTCTCAGAGTAGTCACACTCAGTTTATGGCCATTTGTTAAAGTTAGCATTCAAATGTTCCTACCACCTACTTACTCCAGAAACTTATACTTGAGGTAAGCAGATCTAGGCTGTGTCTCTTTAGATGCACCTGTATTTCCATATTTTATGGTGGTAGTTTTCTCTGTATTCTCAGTTCTCTGATAGGTCCAAAGAAAGTCCTTAATATTCAGTGTGTCAAGCTTTTTTCTTGTTGTAAAGAAGGGATTGACAACTTTCAAAGTTGTTGTATGTCAGAGATGAAACAGGAAGTTCCCCTTGGAGTTTTAAAATAAACCAAATACGCAACTAAAAACAGAAGGCATAAATCAGCTTATTTTAAATGTTAGTTGGAGTAAACTCTTTTTTGCACTCCATGGTTATATTTGATTGAATTTTTTATAGCCATAAATGAAACTCCTTATTAGCATATATGATCTAAGGACATTGATTTCCTATATTTCAATATTTAAAGTGTTTTTCCTAGAACAGTAGTGCAACTTTTTAACTTTTAATAGAGATAAAAATCTGAAGTATAGTCATAAAAATATTCATTTGGACTTCAGCTTTCATCTGTGATTTTCCAAATAGTTTCTGAACATTCCCTCTTTAATTGTCACAGTATTTTTATGATGGAAACAGCATGGTATGTATCTTTAGCTATTTTAACTTGGAAAAATAGAGACACCAAGAGGTCAAGTAATTAAATGTTAATGCAGCATCAATTCAAGCGTCATGGACTTGATATCTAAATGATTCTAGAATATTTTTAAACTTGGCTGTAGAAGTTAGTGAAGTAACTGAAATCCAGTTAAAGTTTTCAAACTTTAAGGTTAGGAGAAAGACCCATTATCATTTTATATGTGGAACAGTTAGAAGAAATTCCCTGGAATTGAATATAAAGGTGAGATCAGAACAGAAAGTTTCCATCAGTCAGGCTTGTGAGTACTGGGCAGCATAGTTTGTAGTGACACTTATTTAATAGCCATCTCCAAAGAAAAGTTTTTATTAACCTCATTGAATATGTGCTATAGCCCTGTTTCTGATAAGCAATAGAAATGGAAGGTACAAGCAAGACTACCTAATAACAATAGCTATTCTATTTTTACAGTATTTTAAATATGGGTAGTATTTATTTTACTTAGCTGTTTCTGTTGCCATTGAGTAGATTCGAACTCATAGTGATCCTACAGGACAGAGTAGAACTGCCCCACAGGGTTTCCAAGGCTGTAATCTTTATGGGAATAGACTGCCACATCTTTCTCCCAAGGAGTGGCTTGTGGGTTTGAACTGCCGACCTTTCGGTTAGCAGCCAAACACTTAACCCACTCGCCACCAGGGCTCTTTCCCTGTTCAGCATAGTGTGTACTTATTCGTTTTTGCTTGATATGGGTGTTTGATGTTAACTTATCAACTCTCCAATTGGAACATACTTCTGCAGGGCAGGATTACTTTTCTTAAATCTCTGATACAAACTGGGATAGATAAATAGGGCATCACTGCATCCTGTAGGTAAAATTTTATTTTAAAGGTCAGAAGGGAGTGAACATGTGTGAGAAACTGATGCATTTCATTGTTAAATATTCAATTTTATACACATGGATGCTACAGAGTTCCTTGGGTGGTGCAAATGGTTAACATGTTCAGCTGTTACCCAAAAGGTTGGAGGTTTGAGTCCATCCAGAGGTGCCTCGGAAGAACGGACTGGTGATCTACTTCTGAAAAATCAGTCATTGAAAACCCTATAGAGTGCGGTTCTACTCTGATACACATAGGGTTGCCCATGTTGGAGTCAATACGATGATAACTGGTTTTGGATCCTACAGAAGCTAACCACAGTTAACTAAGGAAGAGGTCTCAGAGGTGAAGAAATTACAAACTCAGTTGACATCTCCTCTTATAATAATGATGATGAAGTGGTAATGAGAACAAAATAAAGAACATCATGGCACAGTGAAGACAAACAACCAGAAGACAGGTAGGGTTCATGATCCTGAGAAGGTGACTGGCGGGAGAGCTAGACCTCAGAGATGTACCAAGAGGGAAGGAATGGCTCATTGTATTTAACGTTACTTATCTCTACCCCACTGATCGGAGGCTGAGCAGAACTTGCAGGTAGCCATGAGTCTTGTTTTGAACTTGATCTAGTTACCTTGGTCCACAACCAAGGGGAGATGAAACCAGTACCCACCTGAGTGTTGAACACAAACTGAGTAATCTGTGGATGAGATGGTAAGAGAATTAGAGTTGTAATATTCAAATCCCCAAGATGCTTAGAGATTGCAAACTCTCTCTGATCTTCCCTCTCTTTTCTTCTCTTGCTCCTAAAAGCAAGATGTTGGATTGTCAAGGGATTAGGCTGGGGAGAATGGTGGTCATGGATTAGTGGGAGAAAGGCATTCAAGAATTTATTCTCACTCTCTTCCCCCAACTATGTAAACTTTTAATGTACAACTTCTAATGCTTTCTAAACAGATGTTGTAGATATAAAACAGTTACCTTGCTCCACTGTTTCCCAAATTTTGCTGCACATTGGACTCAACTGGGGGGTCTTAAAAAATATTGATGCCTAGCTCCCGCCCTCAGACATTCTAATTTCATTGGTATTAGCTGTTATTTGGGTACTGGAATTTTTAAAATCTCCCCAAGTGTTTCTAATGTGCAGCAAAGTTTTGAAACCATTGCTTTACTTGCCCAGATCTGGTATATAATTTAGTCTGGCTCTGTAAGAATCAAAGATCCCTATGGAGAGTTTGTCAATATATTTCAGTTTTTCAGTGTACAAATAGTTTGGTGTTTATTTGGTTGCTGTTTTTACATAGCGATTGAAATGCACAAAATCCCAAATGTGACTTCTCAATGTTTACTTCCAATTAGCTAAGGGTTTACTACAAATTTTTATGAGTGGGGATTTAGAACAGCTAATTGGTGTTCCCAGCTTCTGAGATTGGTCATGTAATCTCAGAAGGACAGCAGTTGTTCATACTTCAAATTCTTCAGAGAAGGAGTCACTTAAACAATTCCTGGTATGAAACTGAAAAAATTTAAAACAGTAAAATTTTGTAAAGACTCCACAACTCCCTGGCCTCTAGGTTGGAGACAACAGTTAACATTTGTTATATCCCTGGCATTATGCTAAATATGGGAGTCCATAGGTGGTGCAAGTGGTTAACTGCTCTGCTGCTAACCAAAAGGTTAGAGGTTTGAGTCCATCCATAGGTGCCTCAGAAGAAAGGCCTGGGGATCTACTTCCAAAAAATCAAGAATTGAAAACTCTACATAGCACAATTCTACTTTGATACACATGGGGTCATCATGAGTTGAAATCAGCTCGATGGACACTGGTTTCCAAAAAAACCAAACCCATTGCCATCAAGTTGATTCTGACTCATAGCAACCCTATAGGACAGAGTAGAACTGCCCCATAGGGTTTTCAAGGCTGTAAATCTTTTTTTTTTTTAATTGTACTTTAGATGAAGGTTTATGGAACAAACTAGCTTCTTATTAAATAGTAAACATGTTGTTTTATGACATTGGTTAACAACCCCATGACATGTCAACACTTTCCCTTCTTGAACTTGGGTTCCCTATTACCAGCTTTCCTGTCCCCTCCTGCCTTCTAGTCCTTGCCCCGGGCTAGTGTGTCCCTTTAGTCTTGTTTTGTTTTATGGAGCTGTTTAATCTTTGGCTAAAGGGTGAACCTCAGGAGTGACTTCATTACTGAGCTATAAGTGTGTCTGGGGGCCATACTCTAGGGGTTTCTCCACTCTCTATCAGGCCAGTAAGTCTGGTCTTTCCAAGGCTGTAAATCTTAATGGAAGCAAATTGCCATATCTTTATCCTGTAGAGTGGCTGGTTGGTTCCAACGACTGATATTTTGGTTAGCAGCCAAGTGCTTAAACACTGCGGCACCAGCGCTTGCCAATTGGTTTACTGGTATGCTAAATGTCATATTTAAATGAATTTTAATTTTCACAAGATTTTGTGTATGTACATTTCAGTTTGCCAATGAAAGATGAGAGTGATATGATAAACTCATCTGTTTCAAGAATATTTGAACTTTTAAAGAAAATGTCAGCAAGATGGAAATTCTTAAGTGTAGAAAGAATCTCTAATGATGGGACTTTAGGCATCAAGAGAACAGTATTTTTAGGGGGATCATATCCAATCTCAGTGCCCTTATCTGTCCACTCTCTCTGATCTTTTTGTCTTTCCTTAGTTTCATATTTGAATTAGTCCCATGTCTTAGTGTCAGCACATCAACCTGGAGTACACGGAGGTGAAAACCAACATAAAGCAAAACTCCTTTGAGCGCTCCTTAGCCATTGGTAAAACATTTTCCAGTGCTGTGTACCCAGGCTTTTTACTCTTTGTTTGTTTTTTCCAACTAAGGCAGAACATAAGAGGTAAGATGACCTAGAAAGCAGAGATAGCATCCCAGGTTTTCTCTATATCCTGGTTAAAAACATCACAAGCTATACGGTCATTCAAGTATGAAAGTTTGCAGTCATTGAAAATTTTACCTTTACCCTTTTTTAACTTGGCTGCTAACCAAAAGGTCTGCAGTTTGAATCCACCAGCTACTCTTTGGAAACCCTATGGGTCAGCTCTAATCTGTCCTATAGGGTTGCTATGAGCTGGAATTGACTCAACGGCAATGGGTTTGCCATTTTTTTTTTTGTAAGTCCTATTAAAGGAGCCCTTATGATAGCACAGCAGTTAAGTGCTTGGCTGCTAACAGAAAGGTTGGCAGTTTGAAGTCACCCAGCATCTATGTGGGAGAAAGACCTGGTGATTTGCTCCCATATAAAGATTTCAGCCTACATAACCCTATGGGGGCAGTTCTACTCTGTCACATGGGGTCGCTATGAGTCAAAATCTACTCGATGGCACTTAACAAGTCCTATTAGGGCTAACTTTGAAAATGCTGTGAATTTTATCATATTTTGCTCTTCCCATCCCTCTGCCTCAGTTCTGGCCCTAATTATCTGCTGTCTGAATTAAAACAATCACTTTCTAACTGTTCACCTGGGGAAAAGATCATCTACCCAAATACACTGTTTACTGTGGCCCAGGTTCAAGTGAGTTGTGAGCACTGAAGGTTATATGCGGACTCAGGAGTCAAGCTTCTAACCAAATAAGAGGAAGTGTGGTTTACACAAGTGGTTTTTAATTTTTATAACTTCCTTACTGTGAAGTACAACCCACATACAGAAAAGTGTACAAAGCAAATTTACAACTCGATGAATTATCATAAAGAAGACGCTCTTGTAACCACCAATCAGGTCAATGAGTAGAATGTTGCCACATGCCAGAAGGTCCTCTCCTACCGTCTGTCAATCACAATCCCATCTTCCTTCCCAAAGGTAACCTGCTATCCTGACTTTTACACGATGGTTTACTTATGCTTGCTTTTGAACTTTATATAAATGGAATCATACAGTATGTTTTATCTGAAGTCTTCTACTTAACATTATATCTATGCATCAGCAGTTCTTCCCTTGTCATACGGTTACGCTCCATTTGGGTATGAATCGGGCTAACAATTGCCTTTCCCCAGGCCCTGAGATTGCCTTACTTAATAGTTTCCTGCTCTTTCATTATTCTCCCTCCCACCAAATTCCACCATGAAGGCCATAGACAAAGAAATTGAAACTGAAATTTATAGACAAAGAGGCTCTTTTACTTCCCCTGGGGTTCCAAAAGGGCAGGAGACAGCCTGATGGGAGGCGCTCAGGAAGGTAGGGTTCTGTGACCTACTTCCCACTGCAGAGCTTCTACCTTCTAAAAGCGTTCACAAAGGAGACTCATTACCTAACCTCTCATTACCTGGCTTCTAAGTGCGCACATGTGGGCTGTCCCTATCATAATTATGTCTTTTTACAGATGTCCCTGGAAAGGTAATCATTTGTTCTCTTAACTTTAGTTTTTTTTTTTAGTTTAAAAGCCAGGTGAAATGCTTTTGCCTCACTTAGAGAAAGCAACATCAAAACAACTCTCACGTCCCTCTAACTAGGACTCTTCTAGGCCATTGGGAGCATGAATACAGCAGGTGTTCACATGCCTGGTTTATTCTTATAGTTAAATAATATTCTTAATGAGATATATAATAGCAATATGTAGAGAAAATAGAGACATGTAGAGCCTTCTAGCTTTCAAATTTTAATTACCAATAAAAGGAATTAAGAAAATACACATAGTTATTTATGGTTATGATAAATAACTTATTTAAAAATTTAAAAAATTGTAAGTTGTATTATGAAGTTGTAAGTTTGCATCCTCTGTTGCCTGTACGTCATATACCTAGCTATTTCATGCCTCTGTACCTTTTCTCCTGCTATTCCCTTGCCTGGAGTGCCCTTCCCACCTTCACCTTTTCAAGTCCATGTTCAGGTGACATGTCTTCCAGGAAGGCATCACTGAGCCCTAGTTTGGGAAGGCAATCCTCCCTTATGCTCTCCTGACACTCTGTGTCTATGTCTGTCTTGTTTAACATATCATATTGGAATTCTCTGTATATCTGTTTCCCCATTAAACTAAAAGCTCTTCAAGATCATCTGCCTTTTCCTGTTATTTGTGTATCCCACTACAATGCTGATAGTTAGCAGACACTTGGTAACTATTTGTTGAAATGAGTCAGTGATTTCCTAGCACTGAAGGTGATCAAGCAAAGACCAAAGTCACAATCTAGAGCAGTGGTTTGAAAAATGTGATCCCCACACCAGCACTATCAGCATCACCTGGGAATTTGTTAGAAATATAAGTTCTCAGGTTCCCACCCCAGACCTACTGAATCAGCAACGCTGGGGGTTGGGCCCAGCAATCTGTGTTTTAAAAAACCCTCCAGGTGATTCTGATGCAAGCTGAAGTGTGAGAACCACTGCCATCAGGGTGTTTTGGATGAGTGACCTAAATGTCTTTTAACATGTCTTATAATGCTGAAATCTGATGATCTTATGAAATCCTGCAAGTTCCACTTCCAAATTAACCTTATTTACTCTTCCCATATTTAAGTTTGAATCAAATTTAAGAGGAAAAGCACCTCAAATGTACTTCTGAGTTTAGTTCAGTGCTTTTGTTTAGATCAGTGGTCTGTTAGAATTACTAGGATGTGGACCCCTTACTGGGCACGTTACTCAGGGGTGGATTAACCAGTAAGCACGGTCAGCACTGGTTTACAGTAAGCAAGGTATGCATGAGCTTAATTGTGTTTACTTACTAACCTGTCGTGCACAGTTTCACATGGGTTTCACCACACCAAAAGTCAAAGATGTGGTGAAAAGATCTGATGAAAAACAGGTTAAATTATGTACGACAGATTAATAAGTAAGCACAATTAAAACTGTGTGTACCTTGCTTATTGGATAATCCATCCCTGCCTCTACTGTAAATACAAGTATTAAATGTTAAGTAAGTGTTTCACAACCAGACCCCAAAACCAAACCCATTGCCGTTGAGTCGATTCTGACTCATAGTGACCCTATAGGACAGAGTAGAACTGCCCCATGGGGTTTCCAAAGTTGTAATTTTTACGGGAACAGACTGCCACATCTTTGTCTTGTGGAGCTGCTGGTGGGTTCAAACCACTAACCTATGGTTAGCAGCCGAGTGCTTAACCTCTTCGCACCAGGGCTTCTTAAGGGTCTACAGTGGTTCTGAAGGCCAGCATTCAGGCATACCTCTCCTCCACAGTTCCAGCCTGCTGATCCATTGGAAGTAGCAGCAGTACAATTTAAAGCCGTGAGACTTCGGCTGAGACAGCTACTTTCTAATTCCCTCGTATAAACTTGACACCGCACCAGATTTTCAATATTTTAGTTTATGCTGATTCCTTGAAAAAGCGACTTTCTTGTGAATGTTAATGCGGCTGCTTGTCTGCCTTATGATTTTTTCCTGTGTGTGGAAAAAAATCCAATTTAGTGCCAACCATTAATCATATCTTAGGCTATTTGTACCTGAACATGAAAGGTGTACATCCTAAGAAAATCCATCATGATTACAGTGAGACCAGACAAAAAGCAGTGGCATTAATATATACGATCAAGGATTTTTTGGCTATAAATTTAGAGATCAAAGTTATTATATATGACCCTTCAGGAAGCTACATGGTCTCCAAGCACTCTAGCTAATGAGCAGATCTATGGTGGTATCATGCTGCACGTCTTTAATAACATCTGACCTCTTGTTTCTTTGGTCTATGATCCGAGGTACAGAAGAACATGCCAACAATGAAAATACCACTTTATCATTCTGCCCTTAAAAGGAATGAAGAAAACACACATATACTTTTTGTGGTTATGATAGTCAGCTCATCTTTTTAAAATTTCTTTAATTGTAGTTTGTAATATAAAATTGTATGTTTGCAGCCTCTGTTGCCTATACTTGCTGCCAAGAGGAACTTAGATGATAAACTTTATAAATATAAGCACTTCAGAGTGTATTATTTCTGGGCATACCTATTAAAATAAAGCATGTGTGCTTTTATATTCCAGAGAATATACCTTTCAGTTTAACTTAACTAACATTTGCAAACATTTTCTCTGTGGCAAGCACTATGAAGACACCAGGAACAATAAAAGGGTAAGAGCCAAGTCTTGCTATCAAGGAGATTAAAACCTTGTAAGGAAGACAGACTTATAAATAAACAAGAAATAGTATATAAACACAGTTATATTAACACATTTAATTAGCATACATTTAGCCTAAAACATGATTTTACTACCTTGAATTATTGATTAGACTGTGCAGCTGGTCTCCTTTGTTATAACATTCTTACTCTTGTGAACGTCTCTTATCTTGCTTACAGTGGTAGGAGACATGGAGGGTGTTTTTGGGTGACTTTCTCCTCATTGCTGTAGGAGTTCCTATTGCTCACGTCTCCTCACCTCTGAAGTCTCCTATTTCAATATACCAAACACTGACCAAGCTTCTATCTCTTCAGCTCTTTCATTAAACCTCATCAATATCTCATGTTGGATTTTTTGTTCTCCAGACCCATGATTTCTCCATGGCTTTACTGATTTCCTGTTCACCCAAGTCTCCATGATGACTTCAACTATTCTATTACCAACAGCCTTAACATTAAGTCCCAAAGTCTTTCAAAGCATCTACCCTATGAATTGTCTTCTGAGCTTAGTTTGAAGAAGTCACAAAATTGGTGCCACTGTGAATTTGTGGTCTACAACGTCATTTGACTTAGGCCCTCAATGCTACTTGGCAATGTTTTCATCAGATTTCTTATTCATTCCATGTCACAACTCTCCTTTGAAGTCTAGACTACCTTCTGTCTCAGCAGACAACTTTACCCCTTTTTACAACGAAAAAATAAGCTGATCAGTTCCTTAAATGAGTTAATTTATTTATATTTATACTTATTTCTTTCCTCCAAATGCAAAGGAAGACAATTCCTTTCCTTTCAAAGCAAACCATTCAATCCCTTCCTACCCTTCTTTACCTCAGAAGTGTTAGCATTTAACTCCTTTCTTTAACTTTTGTTTCTCTACTGGCTCTTTTCTCTCAGCATAGAAAGATAGACAAGCAGTGCACACTTTCAACAAACAAACACAAAACTTCTCATTCTTTTATCTTCACTTATCCATCCTTTATATCCCAGGTTCTTACAGGAGTAGTCTTTATTTTTATCCCCCTTTCCTCACTTTCTGAACACTTTTCCACTCATGGCATTCTGACTTCTGCTCCCACCATCCGACTTTGACTTTGCCAAATTGCCATTGACAACTTTGAGGCTAAAAACAATGGCCACTTGTATAGTTCCTTGCCATAAATGCCTTTCCCAGATTTCTTTGCTCAGCTCCTACTTAAAGTCTTAGCTTAAGAATCATGGAAATCTTCTCTTACTACCTTGGCTAAATTAATTCTTAGTCTGTCTCCCAAAATATCTTATGCATGTTAGTGTCTTTGTGTCTTAAACTTTATAACCCCTGTTCTTGGAGCTTGGAACCAAAAAACCAAACCAGTTACCATTGAGTCAATTCCAATTTATGTTGACCCCATGTGTGCAGAGCAGAACCACCCATAGGGTTTTCAATGCTGTCAGCTTTCAGAAGCAAATCATCTGGCCTTTCTTTCGAGGCACCTCTGTGTGGGTTCAGCTGCCAACCTTTTGGTTAGTAGTTGAGTGCCACCCAGGAACTCTGGGGCTTGGAACAATGCTTGGGAAATAGTAAGAGTTAAGTGAATACTGGTTAAGTGAATGAATGCTCTCCCGTCTTTCCATTTTCTTTAAGTAAGCTCAATTTAAGCATCAAAGAGCACGTATATGTGTACACTTGTGTATATATGTGTGAACATATAACATGTATGTAATATTATTTATCATGTTTTTACACATAATGTATATATTATATATGTATGTGTTATATGCATATGTGATTAGTGGGTCATTCGAAGAAATGCTATTGAAAAATTATTGTACATCAATTATCATGTGTCTAAAATGCTCCAAAACACAGAATTAATTGGTCATTTTAGATTTCTTTGTAATTTAAGTTTATGCTATACATAACCAGATAATATTATTAAATTAGTAATGTCTGTCCACTTCATTACAACTTCAAGTGTGAGTTACCATGGGAAACACTAACAGTAAAATAGAGCAAAGGTAGCAAAGCTTGGTAATTTAGATAAGCAGCACCTTTCTTATTCTGCAAAGCACAACATTATGAAAACGAGCATGACTAAGCAAGCCTAAAGGAAAGACTGTGCATATTAGGTTATTTATCATAAAAGACAATCCTTAGGATTGCTTTTCTTAATAAAATGTTCTGCAACATAATGAAATATGCATAAATACAAAATGAATGATCCATTTCAAAGAATGTCTATAGGACTCGTGGTAATTATTTAACAGACAGACATAATGTGATAGCTGTTGAATAACTTAAATGTGGATATAGCAGACAATTGTAGAGGAAGGTATTAGTCCAATCCTGGTTTATGTCTCAAATGGGGTCTGGAGAAATGAATACTTAACAGTGGAGAGTAAAAGACAGACTCTGGTCATGATTAAATACGAAAAAAAGTGAGCAACTCCAACTGGCTATCTTCTCCATAAAAAGATTTCTTTTTATATTATAAAGAAAAAGCCAAGATATTTTCAGTTCTGCCACTTGATTTTAGTTACTTCCTTAAGTATAGTGTATTTTCTCCTGCTTCTTAAACGTACTGTGCTTTAATTTGTCATGACATTTGTAACTTTTTATTTTGTTAAATTACTTTGGGTCTAATCTAGTATAACTAGAAAATACAAATATATTTTTAATAGCAATGTTATTTTATGGTCTTTAAAGAGAAACTTACCTTTCACCATACTTACTCAATCTGTATACTGAACAAATAATCCGAGAAGCTGGACTATATGAAGAAGAACGTGGCATCAGGATTGGAGGAAGACTCATTAACAACCTGCGATATGCAGGTGACACAACTTGCTGAAAGCGAAGAGGACTTGAAGCATTTCCTGATGACGGTCAAAGACTACAGCCTTCATTATGGATTACACCTAAACATGAAGAAAATAAAAATCCTCATAACTGGACCAATAAGCAATATCAAGATAAATGGAGACAATATTGAAGTTGTCAAGGGTATTATTTTACTTGGATCAACAATCAACTCCCATGGAAGCAGCAGTTAAGAAGTCAAATGACATATTGCATTGGGGCAAATCTACTGCAAAAGACCTCTTTCAATTGTTAAAAAGCAAAGATGTCACTTTGTGACTAAGGTGTGCCTGACCCACGCCATGGTATTGTGAATCACCTCACATGCATGCGAAAGCTGGACAATGGAAAAAGAAAACTGAAGAAGAATTGATGCCTTTGAATTATGGTGTTGGTGAAGAATATTGAATATACCATGGATTGTTAGAAGAATGAACAAATCTGTCTTGGAAGAAGTATAGCTAGAATGCTCCTTAGGAGCAAGGATGGCAAGACTTCATCTCACTTACTTTGGACACACTATCAGGAGGGACCAGTCCCTGAAGAAGGACATCATACTTGGTCAAGTGGAGGGTGAGTGAAAAAGAGTGAGAGTTCCACTGAGATAGACTGACACAGTGGTTACAGCAATGGGCTTAAACATACCTACTATTGAGAGGATGGCACAGCACTGGGTAGTGTTTTGTTTTGTTATACATGGGGTCATTATGAGTCAAAACTGACCTGACGACACCTAACAACAGCAACAACAACAAAGAGAAACTCAAGATACAAGATAGAGAGTCTCGTTTTTATCCACTAAATCTTAATGAAATGGGAACTTGATGAGGAAACTGAGCACAGAACAGTTACATGATTTTCTTGAGTCAAATAGGATCAGAGTGATGTGCTGATGGAAGGGCATCATCAAGGAGTTCTCAGTAACAACCAAGCTTCACAATGAGTGTTAATGGTTTTGTAGTGCTGGCATGACCACATTTTAACCACTAGCATTAAGCATAGTTGGTTCCTTAATAGTACATTAATCCTGTGGCTATGGGGGCATTGGTGGTTCAATGGTAGAGTTCTCACCTTCCATGCGAAAGACCTGTGTTCAATTCCTGGCTGGTGCACCTCATGTGCAGCCCACCACCCATCTGTCATGTTGCTATGATGTTCAAAAGTTTTCAGCAGTGCTTCCAGACTAAGACAGAGTAGGAAGAAAGGCCTGGATATCTACTTCTGAAAATCAGCCTATTTAAACCTTATGGATTACAATGGTCTGTTTTTTTTTTTTTTTAATTAAACTTTAGATAAAGTTTTACAGAACAAACTAGCTTCTCATTGAACAGTTAGTACATATATTGTTTCATGGCATTGGTTAACAACCCCATGACATGTCTGTACTCTCCCTTCTCGACCTTGGGTCCCCTATTACCAGCTTTCCTGTCCCCTCCTGCCCCTGGGCTGGTGTGCCCCTTTAGTCTCATTTTGTCTTATGGGTCTGTCTGATCATTGGCTAAAAGGTGAACCTCCAGAGTGACTTCATTACTGGGCTAAAAGGGTGTCCAGGGGCCATACTCTTAGGGTTTCTCCAGTCTCTGTTAGGATAATAAGACTGGTCTTTTTTTTTGAGTTAGAATTTTGTTCTACATTTTTCTCCTGCTCTGTCTGTGACCTTATGTTGTGGTCCCTGACAGAGCAGTCAGTGGTGGTAGCCAGGCACCATCTAGTTTTACTGAACTCAGTCTGGTGGAGGCCATGGTAGTTATGGTCTATTAGTCCTTTGGACTAATCATTCTCTTCTGTCTTTAGTTTTCTTCATTTTACCTTGCTCCTGAAGGGATGAGACCAGTGGAGTATCTTAGATGGCTGCTCACAGGCTTTTAAGACCCCAGACACTACTCACCAAAGTAGAATGTAGATCATTTTCTTTTTAAACTATGTTATGCCAATTGAGCTAGATGTTCCCTGAGACCCTGGTCCCCACAGCCCATAGCACAATGATTCAGTACCTAACGGAGTTTGGATTTGTCCATGGAGCTTCCATGACCTTACCCTTAACAAGTTGTGCTGGCTTTCCCAGTATTGCGTACTGTCATATGCTTCACCAAAGTTACCACTTATCTATTGTCTATTTAGTGTTTTTCCACTCCCACCCCTCCCTTCCCTTGTAACCATCAAAGATTGTTTCTTTTTCTGTGTAAACCTTTTCATGAGTTTTTACAGTAGTGGTCTCATACAATATTTGTCCTTTTGTGATTGACTTATTTCCCTCAGCATAATGCCAGGTTCATCCATGTTATGAGATGCTTTGGGGATTCATCATTGTTCTTTATAATTGCATAATACTCCATCGTGTGTATGTATCATAGTTTGTTTATCCATTCATCTGTTGATGGGCATCTAGGTTGTTTCCATCTTTTTTGCTATTGTGAACAGTGCTGCAGTGAATATGGGTGTGCATATATCTATTCGAGTGACAGCTCTTATTTCTCTAGGATATACTCCAAGGAGTAGGATTGCTGGATCATATGGTATTTCTATTTCTAGCTTTCTAAGGAAGCCCATATTGTTTTCCAAAATGGTTGTACCATTTTGCCTTCCCACTAGCTAGTGCATAAGCGTTCCGATCTCCCCACATCCTCTCCAACATTTGTTATAGTCTGTTTTGTTGATTCCTACCAGTAAGGCCTGGGTGAGATGGTATCTCATTGTGGTTTTGATTTGCATTTCTCTAATGGCTAGTAATCACGAGCATTTCCTCATGTGTCTGTTAGCCCCTTGAATGTCTTCTTTGATGGAGTGTTCAATTACTTTGCCCATTTTTTAATTGCATTATTTGTCTTTTTGTTGTAGAGGTGTTGGATGTTCTTGTAGATTTTAGAGATTAGACCTTTGCCAGATTTGTCATAGCCAAAAATTTTTTCCCAGTCGGTAGGTTCTCTTTTTACTTTTTTGGTGAAGTCTTTTGATGAGCATAAGTGTTTAATTTTTAGAAGATCTTACTTATATAGCTTATCTTCTGGAGTTTGTATGTTGCTACTTATGGTTTGTGGCCTGTTAATGCCGTGTATTAGGGTCTCTAGCATTGATCCTATTTTTTCCTTCTATGATCTTTACAGTTTTTGGTTTTGGACTTGGGTCTTTGATCCATTTTGAATTAGTTTTTGTGTATGGGGTAAGTTATGGTCCTGTTTCATTTTTTTACAGATGGAAATCCAATTTTGCCAGCACCATTTATTAAAAAGACTGTCTTTTCCCCATTTGATAGACTTTGGGCCCTTGTTGAAGATCAGGTGACCGTAGGTGGATGGATTTACTTCTGGGTTCTTGATTCTGTTCCATTGGTCAATGTATCTGTTGTTGTACCAGTACCAGGCTGTTTTGACTACCGTAGATGTGTGGTAGGTTCTGAGGTCAGGTAGTGTGAGTCCCCCTTTATTCTTCCTCTTCAATAATGTTTTACTTATCTGGGGTCTCTTCCCTTTCTATATAAAGTTAATGATTAGTGTTTCCATCTCTTTAAAGAATGTTGTTGGTATTTGGATTGGGATTGCATTGTATTTGAAGATTGCTTTGGGTAGAACTGATATTTTCACAATTTTGAGTCTACCTATCCATGAGCATGGTATGTTTTTCCGTTTATGTAGATCCCTGTGGGTTTCTTGCAGTAGCGTTTTGTAGTTTTCTTTGTATAGTTTTTTTTACATCCCTAGTTAGATTTATTCCTAAGTATTTTATTTTTTTAGGGGCTATTGTAAATGGTATCGTTTTCCTGATTTCCTTTTCGTCACTCTCTTTGTTAGTGTATAGGAATCCAACTGATTTTTGTATGTTTGTCTTGTATCCTAGTACTCTGCTGAATCTTTCTATTAGTTCTAGTAGTTTTCTTGTGGAGTGTTTTGGATTTTACATATATAGTATCATATCATCTGCAAATAGGGACAGTTTTAATTCTTCATTACCTACTTGGATGCCCTTTCTTTTTTTTTCTTGCCTTATTGCTGTAGTTAGGACTTCCAGCACAATATTAAATAGGAGTGGTGATAAAGGACATCCTTGTCTCGTTCATATTCTCAAGGGGAATGTTTTCAGCTTCTCTCCATTTAGAATGATGTTAGCTGTTGCTTTTGCATAGATGCTGTTTTATCATGTTGAGGAATTTCACTTCTGTACCTATTTATTGAGAATCTTTATCAGGAATGGGTGTTGGATTTTGTCCAATGCCTTTTCTGCATCAATTGAGATGATCATGTGATTCTTTTCCTTTATTTTATTTATGTGGTGGATTACATTGATTGATTTTCTAATGTGCAACCATCTTTGCATACCTGGTATGACTCCTACGTGGTCGTGATGTATTATTTTTTTGATATGATGTTGAATTCTATTAGCTAGAATTTTGTTGATAGTTTTTGCATCTATATTCATGAGAGATATTGGTCTGTAATTTTATTTTTTTTTGTGATGTCTATGCCTGGTTTTGGTATCAGGGTCATGCTGGCTTCATAGAATGAATTTGGAGGTATCCCTTCCTTTTCTATGTTCTGAAATAGTTTGAGTAGTGCTGGTATAAGCTCTTCTCTGAATGTTTGGTAGAATTCTCCAGTGAAGGCATCTGGGCCAGAGAATTTTTTTGTTGGGAGTTTTTTTATTACCTTTTTAATCTCTTCTCTTGTTATGGGTCTGTTCAGATTTTCAACATGAATTTGTGATAGTTTGGGTAGGTAGCATGTTTCTAGAAATTTCTCCATTTCCTCTAGATTTTCAAATTTGTTTGAGTATAGTTTTTCATAATACTCTGTTATGATCCTTTTTATTTCAATTGGATCTGTTGTAATGCCCCTCATTTAATTTCTTTTTTGGATTATTTGCATGTTGTCCTTTTTTTCTTTTGCCAGTTTGCCTAGTGGTTTGTCGATCTTGTTGATCCTTTCAAAGAACCAGCTTATGGTTTTGTTGATCTTTCTATTGTTTTTCTATTCTCTATTTCATTTATTTCTGCTCTGATATTTATTATTTCATTTCTTCTGGTGGCTGTAGGCTTCTTTTGCTGTTCTCTTTCTATTTGTTCTAGTTGTGTAGCTAATGTTTTGATTTTTTCCCTTTCTTCATTTTTGATATGTGCATCTATTGCTATAAATTGTCCTCTGAGGACTGTCTTTGCTGTGTCCCAAAGGTTTTGGTATGATGTGTTTTCATTCTCATTTGATTCTAGGAATTTTTTTAATTCCGTCTTTGATTTCTTCTATTACCCAGTGATTTTTAAACAGGGTGTTATTTAGTGTCCATGTAATTAATTTTTTTTCTTGCTCTTCCTGTTGTTGATTTCTACTTTGATGGCATTGTGATCAGAGAAGATACTTTATATAATCTTAATGTTTTGGATTTTGTTGAGGGTTGCTTTGTGGCCTGAGATGTGGAGTGTTCTGGAGAACGTTCCATGTGCTTTGGAAAAGAATGTGTACTTTGCAGCTTTATGGTGGAGTGTTCCATATATGTCTATGAGTTCAAGTTGGCTGATTGTGGACTTTAGATCTTCTATATCTTTGCTGAGTTTCTTTCTAGACGTTCTTTACCGAGAGTGGTGTGTTGAAGTCTCCTGTTATTATAGTGGAACTATCAATTTCTTTTTTCAGTGCTGTTAAAGTTTGTTTTATGTATTTTAGACCCTGTTATTGGGTGTATACATATTTATTATTGTTATGTCTTCACGCTGGATCGTCCCTTTTATTGTGATGTAGTGCCCTTCTTTGTCTTTTATGGTGGATTTTTTTTTAAAGTCTATTTTATCTGATATTAGTATTGCCACTCCTGCTCTTTTTTGCTGGCTGTTTGCTTGATATATTTTGTTCCATCCTTTGAGTTTTAATAAATTTATGTCTTTGTTTCTAAGGTGTGTCTTTTGTAGACAGCATATTGATGGATCCTGTTTTTTATCCATTCTGTCACTCTCTGTCTCTTTATGAGTATATTTAGGCCTTTTACGTTCAGTGTAATTATTGATAGGTGTGAGTTTATCGTTATCCTTTTGTAGTGCTTTTTTTTCTTTGTGGCTGACAATTTCTTTATTCCTTTTACTCCCCTGTGCTGAATTCCTTTTGTTTGTGGATTTTTTTTTCATTTCTTTTGTTTTTGTAGATTTTGTTTTTACTGAAACTTTTTGTTTTTCTTCTTTATTTTGATGAGTAGGTTTGTTAACTTGCTTTGTGTTTACCTTGAAATTTACCCTTTTCTTCCTTGGTTTGAACCAGTCTGTTATTACTTGATATCGCCTTGCCTTCCTCTCCATTAGAAGGTTCTATACCTACACTGTTTATTCCCTCTTTCATTGTTCTGACATTGTTGTCATTTGCAGATTAACCTCTCTGGTTCCCTGTTGTAAATCTTTTTGTTTAGAATGATCCTTGAGAGTTCATTTCCTAGATTGGTATCTGGCTATTGCAATCTTGCATCCTAGATTCAGGCTGCTGTCTGATGTTGTTTGTTCTCAAACCAAAGGACTCCCTTTAATAATTCTTGTAAGTTTGGTTTGGTTTTTATATATTCCCTTAATTTCTGTTTATCTGGAAATATCCTAATTTCACCATCATATTTGAGCAAGAGTTTTGCAGGATATGTTATTCTTGGTTGGCAATTTTTTTCTTTCAAGGTTTTATATATGTCATCCCATTGCCTTCTTGCCTGCATGGTTTCTGTCGAGTCATCAGAGTTTAGTTTTATTGTTTTCCCTCTTTATGTGACTTTTTGTTTTCCTCAAGCCATTCTCAGGATTCTGTTTGTCTTTGGTTTTAAGGAGTGTGATTATGATATGCCTTGGTGACTTTCTTTTGGGGTCTGTCCTGTATGGGTTTCGTTGAGCTTCTTGGATGGTTAGCTTTTCATTTTTCATGATGTTAGGGAAGTTTTCTGTCAGCAATTCTTTAATGATCCTCTATCGGTTTTCCATTTCTCTCCCTGTTCTGGAACTCTGATCACTCAAAAAATTTTGCTTTTGATTGTATCCCGCATAATTCTCAGGGTTTCTTCATTTTTCTTTTTTCTGACTTTTCCTCAAACAAAGTCATATCCAAGTGTTTGTCTTCAATTTTGCTAATCCTGTCTTCCATTGTTTCAAATCTCCTCCTCAGCCCTTCTATGACACTGTACATTTCTGAAGTCTTGTTTTTCATCTTTTGAATTTCTTATTGTTGTTTTTGTATGTTTTCTAGTTGTGAATTTATTTTGGCATTTTGTTCGTATATTATTTTCCTGAATTCTTACATTTTTTGTCTGTATTTTCCATTAATTTGTCTGCCTTTTCTATGAATTTGTTGATTTTTTCTCATTTTTGTCTGATTTTTGCTTCAAGTCTTGGATAGCTCTAAATATTAGATATTTGAATTCCCTATCAGGTAGTTCTAATGCCTTTACTTATACTGGAAATTCATCTAGTATTTTATTTTGGATGTCTACTAGAACCATTCTGTCCTTTTTTTAAAATATGTTTTGATATTGTCTGTTATTTTGGGGGCATTCGGTAGTTATTTTCTTTGTTTATTGATTGTAGATTTGTTTGTTTCATCCTGCTTTTTGGTTTTATTTTGTTATGTCTGAGCTGGTGGACTGTGCATTCTTTGTTGTTTGCTTGTCTGCAGACACAGTATTTTTCACCTCCTTGTCCCATGGGCAGGGTCAGTTGCTCAGCTATGGTGTAGCAGGGCAGGTCCAACTGAAGGAGCAGGGCTGGGATGGGTTGTTTTTGGCACATACTTGGGCTGACAAGCTGAGCCAGTGGTCAGCACAGGGTATGTTCCAGTAAAGTTGTGCCTGTGCTGCTTGGGAGTGCAATGTTCAGCACAAGGTGCAGATAGGCAGAAGGTAGAAGGAGGGGGAGGCTGTGATTGTGGAGATAGTTGGGTATGGAAAAGAAGAGAAAGGGGAGAGAGAAACAGGAGAAAAAAAATGCTGTGGGAACTTGCTGCTGTAGTAGAGAGAAAAGAAACTGAGAAATGGAGAAAAATAAAAAGGGAAAAAAAATTAAAAAGAAAAAAACTGCAGGGATCTCACCAGTGTGGCTGCACAGACTGGGAAGCAGCTCCCAAGCCATGCAGTATAGCCTGGCTATAAGGGGTGGAGATGATACACAATGCCAGGTATTCAGGAGACAGTAACAGAAGGTAAGTAGAAAGAGATGAGAAACTGAAAAATGAAGAAAAATGAAAGGAAAAAAGAAAGAGAAAACAAATTTAAAAGGAAAAAAAAAGCCCCCCAGGGATTCCACCAGCATGGTCACATGGACTGGGGAAATGGACTGGGGAAGTAGTTCCCCAGCTGAGCTGTGCTTCACAGCCTGTCAGGAGGACACAAAAATAGTGCATGGGGTCAGGTATTCGAATGAAAGGAGGGGGAGGAGGTGAGAGGCAGGGAAGAAACCAAAAGAGGCCAAAAAAAGCAATACCAGCAACAAAGAAATGGCACCGAAGAAGCCAGCCAGTATAGGCGGCCTGCATGGGAGAGGTGGATTGGCCCTCTGGGAAGCTGGGCACCCGCCCACTGAGAAACAGTGAATTGGCCTGCCGGGAAGCAGCGGACTGGCCAGCCGAGAAGCAGCGAAGGTCGAGCAGGGGGAGGCATGCTGGGGGGTGGGAAAGTGTGTCTCGCTGGTTACTGGGTGCTCTGTCTCTTGCTGGGAGCTCTGTGAATCTGCTTTCCTGAACTCCTTGTCTGCTGATCTCCAGCAGGAGTCCAAGATGCTGGATCCGTGCTGCGTTAGATGATAGGGAACCTCTGCTTGTACCTCTCCTCACTCTCTGTTCTCTGTCAGTTTCTTATACCATTCGGTGCTTTGTTGAGTTCTTTATCTCTTCATTTGATGCTTAGGGTTCCAGCATTGATGTTTGTCTTTGTTTTACTTAGTTTTTTGGGTCTGTGCTGTGGAGGGACAGCATGGTACTTCTGTCTATAGCACCATGTTCCTAGAATCTCACAATGGTCTGTTTTGTTCTTTGTACATGGGGTTGCCATGAAATGGGGCTGACTTGATGGCAGCTAACAACAACAGCAGCAACAATTTGTAGTGGAGTGGCAGCCTGTGATGTGTACTCTGATTTATTATCCTAAGAATTAGAGACATTTGTGAGGGAACTGTATTAGAGGCCCTGATACTTTTTTCTGGACTGCTTTCTTTTTCAACTTGCCTATAAGAAATGTGGCGCTCTGGTGGCACAGTGGTTAAGACATTGGCTGCTAACCAAATGGTTGGCAGTTCAAATCCACCAGCCACTCCCTGGAAACCCTATAGGGCAGCTCTACTCTGTCCTATAGGGTTGCTATGAATTGGAATCAACTTGATGGCAATGAGTTAAGGTTACAGTTATAAGAGTTGCAGTTCTGAAAGTCTGAACCTCTCGATAAGTGGTTAATTTACTAATAATGGACAAAACTCTACATGAAATAAAGGCTTAAAAATTGTAAAATCAGTTTAAATAAATTCGCCCCTTTCTCTGTTTCTTGGGGATGCATGTGACTTATTTTCCATTTTCCTGTCACCAATCTTCACTCTAACCCTGGGAGAAGTCTCTACATTGGCTTAAGAAGTAAGGAGGTTGTGGGACAGGAAGAGGTAAGAAAGAAGGCAGCCTGTCTTCTATAATGTTATAGACCCAGATCCTTAAAAAAAACCCTCCCTATACTTTAACATACAATGAATCACTTTTTAGGATAGAAATTTCTTGTTTGAGGTTTATAAGAAGAGAACCTGGTATAATATAAAGAGGATGAGCTTGACATTGTATTACTTGTGTTAAATAGTTTGCAATCATTGCACCCTGAACAAACGTCTGAGAAGTTGGTCTCTTATTGTGCCTATAGGACAATTGGAGCAGCCGAGACTGAGTGGGATTGATGAGCTTGTCTAAGGTTTCTTGGCTCATAAGAGGCAGAATTGGGACTCAGACCTAAGTTTTTCGCTTTCAAAGTCATACATGCTTTTAATGACTAAGCCATATGGCATACATCCCTTTGCTAAGGTGATTTACATTTTAACTTGTGTAATCGGCAAATCTAGAGTCACCATTTGTGATAATCAAAGTAAGTGATTCTTGGAGTTTCAATTTTCTAGTCTGAAAAATATGTATAATGATAGCTAACACATAGGCCCATTTTGAAGGTTAAAGCTGTTACAGATATCATTTTTTTTTTTTTTTAACCATTGCTGTTGAGTCAAATTTGACTCATGGTGATTCCATGTGTTTCAGAGTAGAACTACTGTGCTCCATAGGGTTTTCATGACTCTGAGCTTTTGGAAGCAAATTTCCAGGCCTTTCTTATGAGGCACCTCTGAATGGACTCGACCTCCAACCTTTAAGTTACTAGCCGAGTACATTAACCATTCACATTACACAGGGACTCCTAGACATAAAATAGCTAGCTCATGTCCTGGCACAAAGTTCATGCTCGAGAAATGTTACCTCTCTTCCTCTTCCTCAGCTAGTTACCTGTCTAATCCATAACCCACTTTGGCTCTAATTTTGTGCAACTCAGAACAGATAAGCCAGTGAGTATTTCATTACTTGTCATTATTCTCTCTATTCATAAAGAATCAGAAAATATTTTATTGACACTCTTTGTGCAAAAAAATCCTTGACACACCTGAAGATCAACATTGCCAAAGTGCTGTGGATTTATAAATTAATATGCTTTTCTGCTGGGATCCTGGAGGCAAAGAAGCAAATTTTGGAAGATCTCACGGAGAAGATAGTACTTTGAGCTGAACTTTAAGGAACAAGTGTAATAAAAACAAGCGGAAAAGGAAGAAACTACGTTGCAGGCCATGTAATTAGCATAAGCAAAGGCAAACCATACCGCTGGATCTTACCCAGTGCTTGGGGGCGATTCCAAGGTAAGAGGAGGACAGAGATGTAGTAGGAGATGGTATTCGACTGGCAGGAGAAAACCAGATCTCTGAGAATCTTGAATGCTTTAAAAATTAGTGCTCCTTGTTTTATGTGGATCATTTTGCATAGTCAATAAATGATTTTTCATCTTACTTGCTTTTAAATAACAAAATAACAACTATGAAATATTTTGGCCTTGATCTATCAATCACTAAGAAATCGTTTGTTTCATTAAATGCAGCAGTGCCTCAATTTATTATATAACACCAAGGTCTGAAACAATACTGTTGAATGCTAATCAATTTGGTTTTTTTTTTTTTTTTTTGTAAACCTGGCTGTGTAAGGCCTTGTGTGGGCCATTTACTTTTCTAGAACTAACAGATGTAATATTATTTGTGCTCATTCCACTATCTTTCAAAGTTCAGATGTGTTGGCCTGAAGTACAGCATTAAGAGAATTCTTAAAAGAAATTTGGTAAAATTCCCCATCTCACAACACTTTAAAACAGCTTAGTTCAACCTATTTATCAAACACCCCTGAAAGACTTGCTGACACTGAGAACTGCCTTTCCATCATTTGTTTTAACTGTCATAATTCATGAAACGATGTGTGAAGTCAATCTTTAAAAATATTCATTAACTCTAAGAAATGCTGATATGCTTTCTGAAGGTTTCTTTTCCTGAGTTAAAGTAGAGTCATGAGATCCTGGGGCTTATAAAGGCACATGTTTCAACTGAAACCTTTAAGTGAGTATAACTGAAAAGTAGGTGCTCAGACAGGGTTATTTCATTTTTTAAGAAGAGATACTATGTTATGTAATGAATTAAAATAGTTCATAGAGATTGCGTTTCAATAAAAACAAAATATAGAGTTTCTATTTATGTATGTTTATGTGTATGCATTTAAAAGGAGAACTACATTGAGCTTCAAATACAGTTTTTTTCCCTTTGTTAAAATAAAGGTAAATGTTAAAGTTTGCTTCTGTGTTCAATAAACACTTTTAGCTTCAGATATTTAAAGAGTGTTCTCAGGTCCAGGCTGTTCTCTAAAGAAATTCGGAATCAGGCAAGTGACTGTCAATTCAAGTGCCCAATTCCAGCTTGCTTTCTCAATAGACAATGAATTTTCTAGACCACACAATAATCTATTTTGTTCAACTTTGTGCTGCAGTATTTCTTCTTTTAATTGTTATGATTATGCTGGTAATTTCATTTTGTGGGAGTGGATACTCCTTGATGCTCTATTTTCTTCCTGCTCATTGTCCTGGTACTAACAGAACAGTTGAGTATTTATTAAATGCCTCATGAAGTATGTTGGAGTGATTATAAGCTTATGTTCCTTTCACAAGCACATTGCCTATTTATAGAAATTCTGGTTTTTATGGGTTGGCTCTCCATTTAATTAAACTGAGAGCCAAGCCTTAAAAACCAGAATATATACACTCACACACACATATATATATGCTCTTCTTTCCAGCCCTTCTCCATACCCCCATTCCAGTAAAACTCTTCTGTGATCAATTTAAATATTTTATTTGTGTTATAGTGAAGAGTTAAAAAAAATGATTAAAGATTCATGATAGCCAAGCCATGAAAATATAAGTTATACCAACACATATTATCTAACATCCCCTTAGTTGTCTTTTTTGAAACAAATCCTGGCCTGGACTAGAGCATAGAGAAATAATTGGAATAATTGTGCACCAAACTCGTAAATAAATTCTTATTATACTGGTTATGTCTGGGGAAAGAAGTGGAGGCAGAGGATGAGAAAAGTCTTCATTTCTTTTTATTTCCAATGTTTTCATGAGCTACATGTGAGATAAAAAGAAATGTCATTCAATGTGTTATGGATTAATATTTCCAGAAGTATGAATTCTAAGAATTGTATGTAGACCAGCTAGTCCCATATCCACATACTGTACTGAGGTACTCTGAATATATGCAGAATAAACCCTTGGAATAAATAAAAATCACACATATTTAACATTTATTGAAAATTTACTATATGCTAAATATGGTAGGAGCCCTGATGGCACAGTGGTTAAGAGCTCCACTGCTAACCAAAAGGTCGGCAGTTCGAATCCACCGGCCGCTCCTTAGAAACCCTATGAGTTAGTTCTATTCTGTCCTGTAGGGTCGCTATGAGTTGGAATTGACTCAACAGCAACGGATTTTATATATGGTAAGTGCTGTACATTTACTATCCCATTTTATTCTCACACCAGTCCTATGAAAAAGGGATAGTTATTATCCTCTTTCGCAAATGAGGAAACTGCTGCAGAAAGAGGTTTATTATCTTACCAACTTTACACAGCTAGTGAGTGATGGGTCAGACTTTGAATTCAGGTCGTCAGACTCTGAAACACACACTTCTAATTACTACTGTATACCCTGGTAGTGATTGGTTGGCCAGAAATACCCACCTTGTCTTCAGTCCCGGTAGTTGAAAATTTATGTAAGATAAATTCACTTTCATGCCTTAAAATTCTTTGAGTGTAACTCAATTTTGCTTCCATCAAAGATTTACCATGTCTAAAGTTCATGTCATGACATCTGTTCTTATTCTAGAAGACCACAAATATAGGAGATTTGGTTGAATGTGTACTCATATCAGACACTATCTTGGACATTGGCTTTTAAGATAAATTACTAATATTTTTCCCCATTGCTTTGCCTCTTGCTCCTAAAAATATAGTTTTTAAAAGAGTTATTTGAGGATGGTCCTATTTATATAGGTTCCGGCAAATGTATTTTTAATTCAATGTTATGTGTCACTTCAATTCTAAAAGGGATCTCAAGTGACCATTAACAATTTACATTTGGTAATCTGCTACAACGTGAAGACTGGAATACATATTTGCTTTGGAAACAGTTGGGAAATTGGTCAACTCTATTCCGTTCAACAAATATTAACTTTTAATTAAACATAAGAGCTGATGTAATCTGGAAATCTCTACAGAGAGAACTGGAAGAATGAAACAGAACTTAAAAATTAAGGTAATTACAATTTTAAGGCTACATTTGACTCCCACAGAAATATACTTTTTGGCGTAATTCTGGGCTAGACTGTAATGGTTTCTTGATTTTAAGTTTACAGTATAAAACTATATGGAAATTAAATGCTAATTAGTGAAATTTACCTTTAAAAATAGTGAAACATTAAATTATAAATTTAAGTGTTTTTAAATTAAATTTAAATTAAGCCTCTGAAAAATGGGTAGGCAAAATGGGAATCCTGCAATTAGATTCATGGACTTCAATGTGAATTAATAATTTATTCAGATTAGTGAACATTGGAATCTTATCCAGTATATGTAGTTATGTTCAGTAAAAATTAAAATAAAAAAAAAGACTCTCTTATATGAACAAATCTATGGGTTCTTCAAAAAGCAAAAGGAAAAAAAATGTAGTTACTGTGACTTGTATATGAAGTTGTTCATAGAAGGCTTGAGACCATGTCTTTCTTTTTAGTACTTTACATTTTGGGAAGGCTATCAGTTACAACAGTTGTCACAGATAGCCATTATTGTAGTATGCTTTTAGTGATGTATTTATCCAGCTGTGGAAAAGCACTATAGGAATAATCGAAGACATATTAAAGGGAAACAACTCAAGTATCACATTAAATAACTAATATCAACAGATAAGAGTAATGTTTAAATGGAGTCTGTATCAAGAATGCTTATCGTTAATAATTAAGTTAGCCATACTCCGATCAGACGATCAGACCATTCATAGTTTACAAGTTAGTTTATGGTTCTCCAGAGCAATTGCTGAAACAGTGAACCTAGGCTGGGTCTTTTTGTTTTCACTGGGCATTTGCTTTTTAAATATCATAGCATTTACAGCAGGGAGTACTTCCTGATGTAATATATGGAGAAAGTAATAGATAATTGCAGGATTAATGGCTAGAAATAATTAAAATGACACTACTAAGCTCTGTCTTTTCAGGGAGAGAACTCTAATTAAGCCACATCTCCTTTCCATTATCACTCTACTGCCCATTAAAGTCTGATATATTTTGTCAGTTTCATACAGACAAAACTTTTAGTCTTTGATATACTCAAGAATTTACATTTTGGCTGAATTATAAAGGGCTCTGTCATTTAGCTTTTATATGCCTGTAAAAAACTCCACTCAAATCTTCCTTTTCCCACTTCACAATTTCTCTCGTTACCAAAGATATATATATATAAAAAAAAAATGTGTTTTATTGTCACAGTAATGCAATGCTTGTTAATGTTTAACATTTACATTTTCTCAGAATGCAATTATGTAAGAAAGAAAAATTCAGAATAGTTAAACAGGGGGCACATAGCATACCAATAAGATACCTAATTCATATTCCTTTTATAGGCATCCCAGGTTTGTTTTGGTCAAGAGTAGGGCAGAGTTGTCTTCCTTTGCTCCTTGACCTCTTTCTGTCCTCAAGTCATTGGTGTAGATAATCAGAAATTCATATGGAAGACAAAATAGAGCCCATCAATTCAGTTTTAAAGAGGATGGTAGCATAAGTAACATCTATGAATATATTGCCTTAACATTAAAAGTGAACCATTTATTCCTTTTGTTAATAAGACACAAATGTTTGAAGCTACTTACAAGTCTGTGGTCACTTTTTTAGTTGTTTTTGTTTTGTTATTTCATTGCAAATAAAACCTGTTGTACTTGAAAATAGATTGCAGAATATTCTTATATTTTTGACATATCACAATTATTGTATTTTAGTAAACTTTTCAGCAAATATTGGAAATGGTCCTGTTGTTTACAGAGTGTTAACTCATTTATTCCCGTTAGCACACAAACATTTTTTATTAAATTCCATAAACCTTGTCTTGAGCTCATATTTGGTTCCATGCTTGTTTTTTCATTGCCTCCTTATGGCAAAATTTCTCAGAAGAGTTGGTAGACATGCACTGTCCCTACTTCCTCTTCTCTTATTCTTTTCTTAACCTCTATAATCATTTTTTGGCACCATGTCTCCATCAAAATGACTTATAAATATCAGCAGTGACTTGCCAAATTTAATGATTATTACTTAGCCTTCATTTTACTTGACCTGTCAGTTTCACTTGACATAGTGATCACTGTCTCCTACTTATGGATATGCTAGAAAGAATGGTATGTCTGAGGAATTAAAGCAGTTTATTCTGACTGGAGTGTAATTGGCATGTGTGGACAGAGAGTGGGGGATGGAAAGTGTCAATAGATATGGCTGACTATATAAATACGGAGCAATTCACCATGAAGCTTTATATGCCATGTGAGGGAAATGGCAGCTCTTCAAGGGTTTTAAGGAGAGAAGTGACATGCATTTTAGGAAGATCACACTGTCTTCCATGCAGACAACTGATATGAGATAGAAAAGGGAGGGAGGGAAGGCTAGCTAAAAGGCTAATGTAGAAATATAGTTGGGAAACCATGGCTGCCTGAACTGGGAAGTAGCAGTAGGGTGAGAGAGCAGTGGGTGGAGTCGGAGATATTTAGGATGTGGGGGTGAAGAAGTGGCAAAATCAAGAATGTTTTTTAATGTCTAAACTGTATTTATAGTTAATCAGATGTTGTAGAGTATACAGCCTGGCTTTGCATGTTTGAATTTCCAATAAGTTCCTGAGATAACTGCAAAATTTGTTCTTGTAGTAACCTGTGCATATCTTCTTCATACAAAATTTATAAAATTATGGAGGACTATTTTCTTTATCCCCCGCCTGTCAGTTTGTTGAACTACGGTGGCTTGCCTGTTGCTGTGATGCTGGACGTTATGCCACCAGTATTGCAAATACCAGCAGGGTCACCCATGGTGGACAGGTTTCAGCAGAGCTTCCAAACTAAGACAGACTAGGAAGAAAGGTCTGGCGATCTACTTCAGAAAATTAGTCAATGAAAACCTTATAAATCACAATAGAGCATTGTCTGACTCTCTTGCTTCGGACACTTCATCAGGAGGGATCAATTGCTGGAGGAGGACTTTATGTTTGGGGAAGTAGAGGGCCAGGAGGGGTAAAGCAGACCCTTGATGAGATGGATTGGTACAAGAGTCACAGTGATGAACTCAAATATGCCAGCGATTGTAAGGATGAGGCAGAACCAGGAAATATTTTGTTCTGTTGTACATAAGGTCACCATAAGTTGAAGTCGACTTGATGGCAACTATCTCATTTCTTTACAGAGGATCAGTGAATTATGATTTGTTTGGAATAAAACCCACCAAAATATACTAATCCCTTAATTTGTGCAAAGTATTCTCCTATTGAACCACGAAAAAATATATGACATATTTTTCCTCCATGAGTTTAAAGGCTAAAAACAGCTGTGCATTTTCCCTTGCATCTTAAACACTGCAGTATCACAGATTATAAACTGGATCTAGAAAGTCCAATCACCTTCCTGATTTGGGTCAACAGTGCTTTTCTGAGATTTGAAACCACAATAGCAATATAACCTTAATAATGGCAGGAACTAATTACTGAGCTCCTTGTGTAGAGCATTGTTCTAAATACTTCACATGCATATTGTCTCATTTAATCTTTATTATGACTCTGTGGGGTAAGTACTATTATTATTATTTTGTTTAAAATGGATGAGAAAACTGAAGGTCAAAGAAGCTAGGTAGCCTGACTAATGTCACACAAGTAAATGGTAGAGCCAGGGTAGAAATTCCAGTTTCCTGTGACTCCAAAGCCTGTGCTCTTCTATGGAGCCTATATTGCCCATCCAATGCTATTTCTGGGATTTTTAGAAGCCTCTGAGCAATGCAGATTTGCTGACAGCTCTTGAGAAAAGTCTGGAATGTTGCACATGCATCAGGTTTTCTCATGTGTCCTCTTTATGTTCCAAATTATAACTCATCTCACAAAAATACTCAGTAATGTTTTTATTGAGTTGTGTATGCCCTTCAAAGATTTATGAGTTCACATCAAGTTCCTCAATTGCTGCATAGCTAAGCAATACTCATTACATTCCTTTAATCTGACAAATGTGTACTGTGGAAATCAGCAGTGGTATAGGGACCCTTAATTGCAGTGTTCCCTGCATTCATTCTTTTAAGCTTCCAACTTCACATTTTCATTGCATTTAATATGCATCGTAAATGTGTCTCTTTGGCAAGTTCATTACATGTGCTCTTTGATTGCAGTTAGGGCCTTTGGAATTGCTGTTAGGCATAGTGGAAATAATTAACAGCTTAGGTCTATGCTGATTTTACAACAAATAACTACAGTCAGTTTCTCAAATAAATTAATTACTGTGAATCAGTGTAGTAATACGATACTCTGTAGCACTGTAGTTGGTGAGTAACAACTGTCCACTCAGCAAATACTTGCCTTTCTCTCGGAAATAATAAATTCATGTTTTTCACAGCTCAAAGCCGATAAAGACAAACTTCTGGTATGTTTACAATTTTAAAGAAGTACATAGTAATTTTACTGGAAAACATAAAATGAAAATTATTAAAATTTATTTGTGCCCATTCAAAGTTGCTGGGTAAGATTGGGGAATCTAAAGGGACAAATAGCATACATAATAACAAAAGAACCTCAATGTTTTCATATTTATTTAGCATATTTCTTTAAAAAATGAAGTAGTTATAAATTTAAACAAAAGGAAAATGTAGGCATTTCTCCCAAACAAAATGACAAGAAAAAAAGCAAAAATATGTCACTCTGTAGTGTTTGGAGCAAGGAAAGGTCAGTGATCAGCTGTGTAGCATAACTTGGTTATAGGTGAAGTGTGGAGATTCCTAATAATGAAGGAAATAGAGACATATGGAGATATGGAACTGAGCAGTAGTTTATGGGCTTATGGCCCCTATCTCCACTACCTATAGATGAGTTCACATTTATAGGTGCTGGGTGCACAGGTGTGCTATAATCTCTCTCACTGTCTCCCTAGCTACTAATGGACATAACAGCTACTAATGGACACAAAATAAAGTATGTGCCTTAAAAAAAAAAAACCCATTGCTGTCAAGTCGATTCCAACTCATAGTGACCATACAGGACAGAGTAGAACTGCCCCATAGAGTTTCCAAGGAGTGGCTGGTGGATTCGAACTGCTGACATTTTGGTTAGCAGCCAAGTTCTTAACCACTGTGCCACAAAGGCTCTGGGTGGGTGGGTGGGGATTATTGCCCTCTGAAGAAACCCAGAATTCTCTTCAGCTATCTTAGTGGGATAAAGATGGAAGGAATGCTCCTGACACCAGTAAATCTAGACCAGCCGTCAGGAGATGGTCACCCACCTTAAACAGGGACAATGAAGAATATTCATTGCCTGCAGGGGGCCTTCCTCTTTTATTATGCCTTTTAATAACCTTTCCCCTACTTGCTCTCTGTATATGCTATTTGGCACATAGACATGGGTGTCCTGTTGGTATGTTAAACCTGGGAGAGAGGAACTCCAGCATTTCTCTTCCCTGGTGCAAAGTGGGGTATGCTTGGACGTAATCATGAATTCACATCCTGGGACAGGAGTCTAACTTTCGGGGAACCCTGGCTGATGAGGATGTTTACTGTTCCACTCATCCCTGCCCTGTTTATTCTGTGAGTAGTAAATGCCTGTTGACCATGCCATTAGAACAGCGTCTGGTCTGTGCTCTGCTCCAAAGTGTGAATATGGCACATTGCAACAGGTGTATAACCAAATGTTTCTATTTATCTGATAGAAATGATTTCTGTAAATAGTAACATAGATCAAAAGCATATATATACACACACACATATTTGTTTATATATATATGTGTATATATGAAACCACATATTATTTATATATATATATATATATATATGTAAATCGAACCTGCTGCCATCGAGTTGATTCTGACTCATAGCGACCCAATAGGACAGAGCAGAACTGCCCCATAGGGTTTCTAATGCTGTAGTCTTTATGGAAACAGACTGCCAAATCTTTCTCCCACAGAAGGGCTAGTGGGTTCGAACTGTTGACCTTTTGGCTAGTAATTGGGCGCTTAACCACTGTGCTGCCAGGGCTCCTATACATATATGTATGTGTGTGTGTATACACACACACACACACACACACACACACACACACACACATATATGATTTTTTAATTAAAACATATGAGATCCTGGAAGATCTTTATGACACTCTTATTCATCATGGTCCCTTCCTCCCCAAGTCTTTTCACATGCCAGTTTTCTTCTTCTTAGAAGCCTCTTTCTTCCTTGCTTCTCAAACATAAGTGAAAGAGTCACATTTTATCACCAGGAATACATCTCTTTATCTGAGGCATTCATTGAGCCATATACTTACCCTTTGATGTACTTACCATGATACAATTTTGTGTTTGTTAGTGTAATTATTTGACTTGTGCCTGTTTCCCTGTAGTCTAAGCTCCATGAGGACAGTCATCTGGTTGATCTTGTTTACTGTGGAATTCCAGCATCTAGCATGATGTCTAATATGTGTTGTTGTTAGATGCTGTCTAGTTGGTTCCAACTCATAGCGACCCTGTGTACAACAGAATGAAACACTGCCCAGTCCTGCGCCATCCTCACAATTGTTGTTATGCTTGAGCCCATTGTTGCAGCCACTATGTCAGTCCACCTCACTGAGGGGCTTCCTCTTTTTCACTGACCTTCTACTTTACCAAGCATGATGTCCTTCTCCAGGGACTGGTCCTTCATGATAACATGTCCAAAGTACATGAGTTTTGCCATTCTTGCTTCTAAGGAGCTTTCTGGCTGTACTTCCTCCAGGACAGATTTGTTCATTCTTCTGGCAGTCCATGGTATATTCAATATTCTTGGCCAACACCATAATTCAAAGGCATCAATTCTTCTTCAGTCTTCCTTATTCATTATCCAGCTGTTGCATGCATATGAGGTGATTGAAAATACCATGGCTTGGGTCAGGTGCACCTTAGTCCTCAAAGAGACATCTCTGCTTTTTAACACTTTAAAAATGTCTTTTGCAGCAGATTTTCCCCACGCAAGACATCCTTTGATTTCTTGACTACTGCTTCCATGGGCATTGATTGTGAATCCAAGTAAAATGAAATCCTTGACATTAATCTTTTCCCTGTTTATTATGATGTTGCTTATTGGTCCAGTTGTGAGGATTTTTGTTTTCTTTATATTGAGGTGTAATCCAAACTGAAGGCTGTAGTTTTTGAACTTCATCCGTAAGTGCTTCCAGTCCTCTTCACTTTCAGCAAGCAAAGTTGTGTCATCTGCATATCACAGATTGTTAATGAGTCTTCCTCCAATCCTGATGCCGTGTTCTTCTTCATATAGTCCAGCTGTTTGGATTATTTGCTCAGCATACAGATTGAATAAGTATGGTGAAAGGATACAACCCTGAACCACACCTTTCCTGAATTTAAACCATGCACTATCACCTTGTTTTGTTCGAACGACTGCCTCTTGTTCTATGTACAGGTTCCGCATGAGCACAGTTAAGTGTTCTGGAATTCCCATTCTTCGAAATGTTATCCATGATTTCTTACGATCCACGCAGCCTTTGCATAGTAAGTAAAACACAGATAAATCTTTCTGGTATTCTCTGCTATCAGCCAGGATCTACTTGACATCAGCAATGATATCCTTTGTTCCATGTCCTGTTCTGAATTCAGCTTGAACTTCTGGCAGTTCTCTGTCAATGTACTGCTGCAACTGCTTTTGAATAATCTTCAGCAAAATTTTACTTAGGTGTGATAGTAATGATATTGTTCAATAATTTACACATTCTGTTGGATCATCTTTCTTTGATCTGCGTACAAATTTGGATCTCTTCCATTTGGTTTGCCAGATAGCTATCTTCCAAATTTCTTGACTTAGATGAGTGAGCACCTGCAGTGTTGCATCTCTTTATTGAAACATGTAAATTGGTACTCTGTCAATTCCTGGAGCCTTGTTTTTCTCCAATGTTTTCAGTGCAGCTTAGACTTCTTCCTTCAGTTCTGTTGGTTCTTGACCATATGCTACCTCCTGAAATGGTTGAACATCAACCAATTCTCTTTGGTACAGTGACTGTTTGTACTCCTCCCATCTTCTTTTGATGTTTCCTGTGTTGTTCAATAATTTCCCCATAGAATCCTTCAGTACTGTATCTTGAGGCTTGAATTTTTTCTTCAGTTCTTTCAGTTTGAGAAATGCTGAGTGTGTTCTTCCCTTTTGGTTTTCAAACTCCAGGTCTGTGCATATTTTATTAAATACTTTACTTTGTCTTCTTAAGCTATCCTTTGAAATCTTCTGTTCAGCTCTTTTACTTCATCATTTCTTCCTTTCACTTTAGCTACTCTACATTCGAGAACAAGTTTCAGAGTCTTTTCTGACATTTATTTTGGTCTTTCTTTTTTTTTCCTGTCTTTTTAATGACTTTTGCTTTCTTCATGTGTGATGTCCTTGATGTCATCCCACAACTCATCTGGTCTTCAGTCATTAGTGTTCAATATGTCAAATCTATTCTTGAGATGGTCTCTAAATTCAGGTAGGTTATACTCAAGGTCATATTCTGGCTCTCATAGACTTGTTCTAATTTTCGTCAGCTCAGTTTGAACTTGCATAGGAGCAGTTGATGGTGTTTTCTACGGTCAGCCCATGGCCTTATTCTGACTGATGATACCGAGCTTTTCCATTGTCTCTTTCCACAGATGTAGTCGATTTGATTTCTGTGTATTCCATCTGTTGAGGTCCAAGTGCATAGTCACCATTTATGTTGTTGAAAAAAGGTATTTGCAATGAAGAAGTCACTGGTCTTGCAGAAATCTATCATGTGATCTCTGGCGTTGTTTCTGTCACCAAGACCGTATTTTCCGATTACTGACCCTTCTTCTTTATTTCCGACTGCAGTCTAATAACCAGTAATTATCAATGTATCTTGATTGCATGTTTGATCAATTTTAGACTGGAGAAGTTGGTAAAAGTCTTTAATTTCTTCATCGTTGGCATTAATGACTGGTGAGTGAATTTGAATACTAGTAGTATTAACTGATCTTCGTTGTAGGCATGTGGATATTATCCTATCACTGACAGCCCTGTAGTTCAGGATAGATCTTGAAATGTTCTTTTTGACGATGAATGCAATGCCATCCCTCTTCAGTTTGTCATTCCCGGCATAGTAGACCATATGATTATGTGATTCAGAATGGCCAATAGCAGTCTGTTTCAGCTCACCAATACCTAGGATATTGATCTTTATACTGTCAATTTTCCTGTGTTCGTGCTTCATACATTCCATTATTAATGGGTGTTTGCAGCTATTTCTTCTCATTTTGAGTCATGCCACGTCAGCAAATGAAGGTCCTGAAAGCTTGACTCAATCCATGTCACTAAGGTTGACTCTACTTTGAGGAGGCAGCTCTTCCCCAGTTGTATTTTGAGTGCCTTCCAAACTGAAGGGCTCGTATTCTGGAACTATACCAGACAGTGTCCCACTGCTATTCATAAGGTTTACACTGGCCAGTTTTTTCAGAAGTGGACCATCAGTTCCTTCTTCCTAGTCTATCTTAGTCTGGAAGCTGAGCTGAAACCTGTCCACCATGGGTGACCCTACTGGTATTTGAAATACTGGTGGCATAGCTTCCAGCATCATAGCAACAGGCAAGCCACCACAGTATGACAATCTGACAGATGCGTGGATCTCTCACATATTGGGTTTTCAATAAATACTAAACACATATTAGGTTTTCAATAAATACTAACAGAATGAATGATTACTTCTCTTATGAAAGGGTAACTGAAGTTTGAGTAATCAAATAGATTTGAGAAGCTACTTTCTGTTTAGAATCTGAGCAAGTGTGACTTAATACTTCAGTAAACTTGGACCAAGTCTGTTATGCAGCAGTAATATATACAATGTACACGTATATATATACACACACACATATATACATACATATATACATACGTACATATATATATATATACACACAACCTTAGAAAAGAATATAGGAACTTAGTCCTCCAAAAGAGACTACAAGGTTAAAAATTAAAAGAAATGTCAGCTGACGTTTGACTTTAGACTTGCTTTGTATAGACATAAAAGACTACAGAGAAAAAAACTGCTGATGACTTGGACCACTAGGGAGATATCACCGAGGTGCTAGCATGGAACACTGGGTGAAGAAACCTAGACACAACTTTAATAATTAAATATGACTCAAGAAAATAAGTTAGGACTTGTGAAGCAGGTCAGTATGTGGAAGCTCTAAAGACCTGAAGTCACAAATACTCTCAGAAAGGCTAGGGAATAACTAAGGTCAATGCAGAATAGCCTGTGTCTCAGGGAATAGCTCACTGGGGTACAGGTAGGAAAATGGCTCTTTTGCTGTGGACATCAGAATAAACCTCACAGCTTCAGAGAGGAAATGAAGTCAAATAGTCTGAATATTTAGCTGGATCATACTTACTGGTAATCCTGGGGAGAAAGCTCTAAGAGAGATTGAATCTCCTACCAAACAGACATAGAAGTAGTGCCCAGTTGAGTGTCCAGAGGTTGCAGAGCAATTCAGAATAGTTAATTTAGTGAAGGTTGTTCTCATTTGTACACGCTCAGTTTTGAATACATATTATTTTTTATATTAATGGATTTTTAAAATAATTGGAAGTCATTATAATATAACCATTATGGATTAAAAAAAAAAACAAGAACAGTTGCCGTTGAGTCAGTTTTGACTTAAGAAGTTCAGAGTAGAACCGCACTGTACAGCTGATGTTTCAGAAGTAGGTCACCAGGCCTTTCTTTTGAGGAGCCTCTTGGTGGACTTGAACTGCCAACCATTTGGTTAGTAGTGGGAGCACTTAACCATTTGCACCACTCAGGGACTGTCTGATGAAAAAGAATATTGATCTGGTATCAGACTACTTGGGTTTACATGTCAGCTTTGACACTTATTATCTGTTTAATTTTGGAAAAAAACATACTTAGCATGCCTGTCTCCATTTCATTATATGTAAAAGAGGGATGATAATAGTCCGTATTCATAGGTTTTTTGGTTGTTGTTAGATGCTACTGAATCGGTTCCGACCCCTAGCAACTATGTCCAACACAATCGTTGTTATGCTTGAGCCCATTGTTGCAGCCATTGTGTCAGTCCATCTCTTTGAGGATTTTCCTCTTTTTCGATGACCCTGTATTTTACCAAGGCATAATATTCTTCTTCAGGGATTGGTCCTTCCTGATAACATGTCCAAAGTATATGAGACAAAGTCTCCCTATCCTTGTTTCCAAGGAGCATTCTGTCTGTACTTCTTCCAAGACAGATTTGTTCATTTTTTTGGCAGTCCATAGTATATTCAATATTCTTCCCCAACACCATAATTCAAAGGCATCAGTTCTTCTGCAGTCTTCCTTATTCATTATCCAGCTTTTGAGTGCCTATGAGACACTCGAAAATACCATGGCTTGGGTCAGGCGCACCTTAGTCCTCAAAGTGATATCTTTGCTTTTTAACACTTTAAAGAGGCCTTTTGCAGCAGATTTGCCCAATGCAACATGTTTGATTTCTTGACTGCTGCTTCCATGAGTGTTGATTGTGGATCCAAGTAAAATGAAATCCTTGACAACTTCAATCTTTTCTCCGTTTATCATGATGTTGCTTATTGGTCCATTTGTGAGGATTTTAGTTTTCTTTAGGTTGAGGTGCAATCCATATTGAAGGATGTATGAATCTAGGAAAATTGGAAGTCATCAAAAATGAAACAGAATGCATAAAGATCTGTATCCTAGGCATTAGTGAGCTGAAATGAACTGGTATTGGCCATTTTAAATCAGACAATCATATAGTTTACTATGCCAGGAATGACAGATTGAAGAGGAATGGCATCCCATTCATTGTCAATAGGTTTGTTAAGAACATTAAATTAGGGAGTAAGTCTAAAGCATCTGCATAGGCAATTATTTCCATAATTTCTTAAACTCCCTTCTGAATTTTCAACCCACTTACAGTTTTGTCAGAATCAAATAGTAGGTAGATATTCCTGCATCCCAGTCAGTGTATACAATATATGAAAAATCCTTAATAATTTATTATCTTGAAGTTACTACTATTAGATTCATGTAGATAGAATTATCTAGAATTAAATGTATCTATTACACTTATATCTCCAGGTTTCAACTACTTATGCATAAAAATGGGCCCACATTATTATTTAGAACAAGTCCTTCCCCACTCCAATCTCTGGGTCCCTGTGCAGCTCTTACTTGCCCTCAGGAATAAGCTAGGCTGCTGCTCACGTTTCCCCTGTTTTTCTGTGCCCTAGCCTCCGACTCCCACCAGTGCCACCACCTGCTCTGGACCACAGACCTTGTGCTCAGTTCAGGCTGTTTCTAGTCGGATCTTCCATTAAGTGGGTGCTTTGTTGGACAGCTGCCTGCTGAGCTTCTCACCTGGGGCTGTGCTGCTGGAGGCCATTTGCCTTGTTACTGTCCAGGCCTATGTTCAAAGCATTGCTTTGGATGGGGTCAAGTAGCAGACCACTCATCACCTCCAAAATGTAGGCTCTGTTTCTGAGACTGGAATTTCTCCTGCAGCCTTCTTTCCTCTCTCTTAGAGGCTCCATGTGCTTTCCTTATAATATGACTTCTGTCATTTGCTTCCCACACAGTCACATTGTCCAGCTATGTTGGTGTATGTCTGAACCCAAATCATAGACATGGAGTTTGACTTTTAAATTCAGAATTTTAGGGTGGAAGTATATTAGTCTTGGAGATGCTTTAATTTTCCCTGAAGTTGCTCGTCTAGTGCATAAGCACACTTGAATATGTTATCTATCTGTCTTGTAAGAAAACTGGTCTGTTTAGTAACCAAGGCAATGGACTTTCAATCCTAGTAACAAGACACCCTATGGGGCAGTTCTACTCTGTCCTATAGGGTCGCTATGAGTCAGAATAGACTTGATGGCAATGGATTTTTTTTGTTTGTTTTTTTAGTAACAAAAATAGTAGGAAGTCAGCTAAGATATGCTTATCCCAGATATCCTCTTTTGGGCACCTAGAATGAAAACTTTGCACTGGAAAGTTCCTTCTAACTGTGGGTTAGCCAAGTAAGGACTGCTGTAATTTTATACACCCATCTACCTCTGTTAAAAAGAAAAAAAAAATTTTTAATAAAAGTAAAATACATGTAATTCAGTCTTTTGACACTCCAGTCCAAATCCTGATCCCAGAGGTGATTACTATTAATTCTTTTATCTTTCTCCTGTAGTTTACTTCCATAATTATAGGAATAAACTTTATATATATGTGTTGATATATCACTCTTAGAAATTATCTATTGATTTCCTTGTATGATAGATAAAAAATTTAGGTTAGACAACCCACATACTTTCCTTCCCTCCACACTCCCAATGTGTATATAGTATCATGACAATATAAATATTTTCCACTGTAGTGCGATGCAGTGTACTAAGATGGTTCCCTGTTTTGCAAATCTATTCTTTTTTTTGTTCTCAAATTATTTTTATTTTATTTATTTTATTGTTGTTGTTGAGAATATACACAACACATAAACCAGTTCAACAGTTTCTACATGTAGAATTCAGTGACATTAATTACATTCTTCAAATTGTGCAAACATTCTCATCTTCCTTTTCTGAGTTGTTGCTCCCCCATTAACATAAACTTACTGCCCCCTAAAGTTCCTATCTAATCTTTTGAGTTGCTCTTGTCAATCTGAAACCAAGACTGAATGAATTGTGGTACATCCACTGAACAAAATGTTCTGCAACCATTAGAAGGAGTGGGTTAGAGCTTTACCAATTAATTTGGATAGATTTCTATGATGTACTGTTATGTGAGAAATACAAGTTGCAGAGAGATACAGAAAATATGATCACATTAAAAATAAACAACATCAAAAAGTAACACATAGATTCATCAACATTGCTTATCTGATGTGTGATGGTTGAGCAAATGGAAGACGATGGAGAGATGCTAAAAGTAAGAGTGTAAAAAGAAAAGAGAGGGTTCCAGCAAAATGGGGCTCTAGGCAGAAGCACCACGCCGTCCCTCCACAGCAAAGATCTGAAAAACTAAGCCGAACAGAGAATACAACAATCCTGAAACCCTAAAACATCAAATGAAGAGGTAAAGAACTCAGCCAAGCACCAAATGGAGTGAGAAAACTGACAGAGAACGGAGAGTGAGGAGAGATTCATGCAGAGGTCCCCTACGAACTAACGCAGCATGGATCTGCCATCTTGGACTCCTATCGGAGACCAGCAAACGGGGTACGAGAAAACAGCCTCACGGAGCTTCCAGTGGGAGACAAAACAACCAGTAATTTGTGATATACACTTTCCCACTCCCCACCCTTCTTCACCCCAACCCGGCCTCCTCTGCTTCCTGCGGCCACGGTCTCTTGATCTGGAAATAGCGGTTGCTTGGATTCCACATACCCGAATGGGTGGCTCTCTAAGTGCCATCTGTTGGCTGCTGGTGTTGCTTTTTTTCTGCTTCTTTTTATTTCTTCCTTGCCTCTCCCCACCTCTCCCTCCCTTCGATCGAGTACCTCGCTCCGTGCGCCATCTTTGCTTCTTCCTGAGGGTCTGCAGAGCTCTGGGAATTTGTGATATACGCTTTCCCACTCTCTACCCTTCTTCACCCACACTCGGCCCCCTCTGCTTTCTGCGGACACAGTCTCTTGTCCAGAAACACCAGCCTGCACTAGCTGGCTCTCTGAGTGCCATTTGTTGGCTTCTAGTGTTGCTTTATTTTTTCCACTTCTTTTGATTTCTTACTTGCCTCTCGCCACCTCTGCCTCCTTTCACTCAAGTACCTGGCTCTGTGTGCCATCTTTGCTTCTTCCTGAGGGGCTGCAGCGCTCCGTTTGAGTGTGGAGCTGCTTCCTGGTCTGGGCTGCTGTGCTGGTGGTATCCCAGGGCTTTTGTTCGTTTGTTTGTTTTGAATTGTTTGTTTGTTTTCTTTTCCTTTTCTTGAGTTGGGAGCCCTTTCTGGCCAGGCTGAGCTGCGTGGCAGGGAGACTCCCCTTCCGCTTCCACAGACGTACAGAGGGATTCCTGAAGGCATTTCTTTTTATGTTGGTATTTTTTTTTTTTAATTTGTTTTGTTTTCTTTTTCCTTTTTTTCCCTTTTGTCTTTCTTTATTGCTCAGTTTCTCGTCTCTCTATATCTTCCTTCTCTTTCTATTCCCTGAATACCTGGCGTTGTATACCTCTATGCCTTCTAGCCAGGCTGTACTGCAATACCTGAGAGTGACTTCCCCAGACCTCATAGCTGCACTGGTGGGATCCCTGGGAACTTTGTGGTTCTTTAACCTTTCTGATTCTTACTTATTCATTCTTTTCTTTTCTTCCTCCTCCCCTTTCTGTTTTTCTCTGTTGCGTAGTCTCTCTCTCTCCACTCCAAAGGCAAGATACCCTAACATTCTTTTTTGTTTGTTTGTATGTTTTTGGCTCCTGTTCCTCTCTCCTCTCTCCCATATCCATCTTAGCTCCACACATAACAATCTCCCCACTGCATCCTGCTTACCTGCACCGTGCGCTTGACATCACACACCAAGCAGCACAGGCACGGCCTACTGGAACCTGCCCTGCACTGATTACCGGCCCGCTCTGGTGGCTGTAGTAAGTGCCACAAACAACCTGTCCCAGTAACTCCTCTTCAGCTAGACCTGCCCTGCCATACCATGTCTGAGTGACCGACCCTGCCAGTTGAAGAAGGAGGCGAAAAGTATTGTGCCCACAGACAAACAAACAACAAAGAACACACAGTCCGTCTGCTCAGACATAGTCAAATTTTGTTTTAAAAAAGGGACGAAACAAACAAATCTACTATCAATAGGAGAGAAAAATAACTACTGAATGCCCCGAAGACAGCAGACATATCAAAACGTTTACAACAACATGACAGGATGGTTCCAGTACGTGTCCAAAATAAAACACCAGATGACTCTCCTTTGGAAGAAAATGCACTAGAAGTACCTGACAGGGAATTCAAATATCTAATACTCAGAATTCTCCAAGAACTGAGGCAAAAAGCTGGCAAACATGAGGAAAAAATAGACAAATTCATGGAAAATACGGACAAAAAATTGGAATAATTCAGGAAAATAATGCAGGAACAAAATGCCAAAATAAATTCACAACTAGAATTATACAAACAACAATTAGAAATCCAAAGGATAAACAACAAGATTTCAGAAATGGACGATATCATAGAAGGGCCGAGAAGCAGATTTGATACGGTGGAAGACAGGATCAGTGGAATTGAAGACAAACACTTGGATACAACTCTGAGGAAAACTCAGAAAAAAGAACAAAGAAAAATGAAGAGATCATGAGAGTTATGTGGGACACAATCAAAAGCAAAAATCTGCGAGTGATTGGAATTCCAGAACAGGGGGAGAAAACAGAAAACACAGAGAGGATCACTGAGGAACTGCTGACAGAAAAATTCCCCAATATCATGTTAGATGAAAAGCTGGCCATCCAAGAAGCTCAACGAACCCCATATAGAAGAGATCCCAAAAGAAAATCACCAAGGCATATCATATTCACACTCGCCAAAACCAAAGACAAAGAATCCTGAGAGCAGCTTGTGAAAAACAAGGAGTCACATACAGAGGAGAAACAATAAGTCTAAGCTCAGATTATTTGGCAGAAACCATGCAGGCAAGAAGGCAATGGGATGACATATATAAAATCTTGAAAGAAAAAAATTGTCAGCCAAGAATAATATATCCTGCAAAACTCTCGTTCAAATTTAATGGTGCAATTAGGTCATTTCCAGATAAACAGAAATTAAGGGAATATGTAAAAGTCAAATGAAACTTACAAGGGAGTTGTTTGATCTGAGGACAAACAACTTCAGCTCACAGGCAGAATCTAGGACGCAGGATCGTACCAGCCAGATACCAATCTAGGAAATGACCTCTCAAGGACTATCCAAAACCAAAAGAAATACAACAGGGAATCAGAGCAGTTAATCAGTAAGTGACAACAACATCAAAACAATAAAAGAGGGAATAAATTGCATAGGTATAGAAACTTCTAATGGAGAGGAAGGCAAGGCGATACTAAGTAATGGTAGACTGCTTCTAACTTAGAAAGATAAGGGTAAAATTTATGGTAACCACAAAGAAAGTTAACAAACATACTCATAAAAAAAGAGGAAAAACATAAAGTCTCAGCAAAAACAAAACCTACAAAAACAAAAGAAATGAACAAAAACTCCACAAACAAAAGTAACTCAGCACAAGAGAGTAAGAAGAACAAAGAAAATGTAAGCACAATAAAAAAAAGCACTACAAACTGACAGTAACAAACTCACATCTATCAATAATTACACTGAATGTAAATGGACTCAATGCACCCATAAAGAGATGGAGAGTGACAGAATGGATAAGAAAACAGGATCCATCAATATGCTGTCTATAAGAGACACACCTTAGAAACAAAGATGTGAATTTATTAAAAGTCAAAGGTTGGAAAAAAATATATCAAGCTAACAACTACCAAAAAAGAGCAGGAGTGGCAATTCTAATCTCAGATAAAATAGACTTTAAAACAAAATCTACCATTAAAGACAAAGAAGGACACTATATAATGATTAAGGGGACAATCCATCATGAAGGCATAACCATAATAAACATCTACGCACCCAATGACAGGGCTCCAAAATACATAAAACAAACTCTAACAACACTGAAAAGAGAAATTGACAGTTCCACAATAATAGTAGGAGACTTCAACACACCACTCTCAGTGAAGGACAGAACAACTAAGAAGAAACTCAGCAAAGGTACTGAAGACCTAAAGGGCACAATCAGCCAACTTGACCTCATAGACATATATAGAACACTCCATCCAACTGCTGGAAAGTACACATTCTTTTCCAATGCACATGGAACGTTCTCCAGAATAGACCACATCTTAGGCTACAGAGCAATCCTCAACAAGATCCAAAACACTGATATAATTCAAAGTATCTTCTCTGACCACAATGCCATCAAGGTAGAAATTAACAATAGAAAGAGCAAGGAAAAAAAATCAACTACATGGAAACTGAATAATACCCTGCTTACACATCACTGGGTAATAGAAGAAATCAGAGATGGAATCAAAAAATTCCTAGAATCAAATGAGAATGAAAACACATCATACCAAAACCTTTGGGACACAGCAAAGGCAGTCCTCAGAGGACAGTTTATAGCAATAGATGCACATATCAAAAAAGAAGAAAGGGACAAAATCAAAACATTAACTACAGAACTCAAACAAATAGAAAGAGAACAGCAAAAAAAGCCCACAACCACCGGAAGAAAGGAAATAGTAAAGATCAGAGCAGAAATCAATGAAATAGAGAACAGAAAAACAATAGAAAGAATCAACAAAACCAAAAGTTGGTTCTTTGAAAGAATCAACAAAATCGACAAACCACTGGCCAGACTGACAAATGGAAAACAGGAGAGGACACAAATAACCCGAATAAGAAATGAATGGGGAACATTACAACAGACCCAACTGAAATAAAAAGGATTATAACAGAATATTATGAAAAACTATACTCCAACAAATTTGAAAACCTAGAGGAAATGGATAAATTTCTAGAAACACACAGCCTACCCAAACTATAACAAAGTGATGTTGAAAATCTGAACAGACCCATAACAAGAGAAGAGATTGAAAAGGTAATAAAAAAAACTCCCAACCAAAAAATGCCCTGGCCCAGATGGCTTCACTGGAGAATTCTACAAAACATTTACAGAAGAGCTTGTACCAGTACTACTCAAGCTATTTCAGAGCATAGAAGAGGAAGCAACATTTCCAAATTCATTCTATGAAGCCAGCATAACGCAGATACCAACACCAAAGATGTCACAAAAAAAGAAAATTACACACCAATATCTCTCATGAATACAGATGCAAAAATTCTTAACAAAATTCTAGCCAATAGAAGTCAGCATCATATCAAAAAAATAATACACCACGACCAAGTAGGATTTATACCAGGTATGCAAGGATGGTTCAACATTAGAAAATCAATCAATGTAATCCACCACATAAATAAAAGGAAAGAAAAGAATCTCATGATCATCTCAGTTGTTGCCGAAAAGGCAGTTGACAAAGTCCAACACCCATTCCTGATAAAAACTCTCAATAAAATAGGTATAGAAGGGAAATTTCTCAACATAATAAAGGGCATCTATGCAAAACCAACGGCCAACATCATTCTTAACGGAGAGAGGCTGAAAACATTCCCCTTGAAAACAGGAACAAGACAAGGATGCCCTTTATCACCACTCCTATTTAACATTGTGCTGGAAGTTCTAGCTAGAGCAATAAGGCAAGAAAAATAAATAAAGGGCATCCAAATTGGTAATGAAGAAGTTAAACTGTCCCTGTTTGCAGATGATATGATACTATACAGAGAAAACCCTAAAGACTCCACGAGAAATCTACTGGAACTAATAGAAAGTTTCCGCAGAGTAGCAGTATACAAGATAAACATTCAATAATCAGTTCGATTCCTATACACCAATAAGGAGAATGATGAAAATGAAATCAAGAAAACAATATCATTTCCAATAGCCCCTAAAAAGATAAAATGCTTAGGAATAAATCTAATCAGGGATGTAAAAGACCTATACCAAGAAAACCACAAAACACTACTGCATGAAACCCAAAGGGATCTACATAAATGGAAAAACATAGCATGCTCATGGATAGGCAGACTCAACATTGTGAAAATGACGATTTTACCCAAAGCAATTTACAAATACAATGCAATCCCGATCCAAATACCAATAACATTCTTCAAAGAGATGGAAAAACTAACCATTAACTTTATATGGAAAGGGAAGAAGCCCCGAATAAGTAAAGCAGTACTGCAGAAAAAGAATAAAGTTGGAGGACTCACACTACCTGACTTCAGAACCTACTATAGAGCTACAGTAGTCAAAACAACCTGGTACTGGTACAACGACAGATACATTGACCAATGGAACAGAATGGAGAACCCAGATGTAAATCCATCCACCTATGGTCACGTGATCTTCGACAAGGGCCCAAAGTCCATCAAATGGGGAAGACAGTCTTTTTAACAAATGGTGGTGGCAAAACTGGATAGCCATCTGCAAAAAAATGAAACAGGACCCATACCTCACACCATATACAAAAACCACTTCAAAATGGATCAAATACCTGAATATAAAGCCTGAAAGTATAAAGTTCATTGAAGAAAAAATAGGACCAACACTTCAGGCCTTAATACATGGCATTAAAAGGATACAAACCTTAACCATGAATGCACAAAACCCAATAGATAAGCTAGATAACTGGGATCTTCTAAAAATCAAACACCTATGCTCTTCAAAAGACTTCACCAAAAGAGTAAAAAGAGAAGCTACAGACTGGGAAAAAATTTTTGGACAGTACAAGTCAGACAAAGGTCTAATCTGCATAATCCATAAGAAAATCCAACACCTCTACAACAAAAAGACAAATAATCCTATTAAAAAATGGGCAAAGGAAATGAACAGACACTTCACCAAAGAAGACATTCAAATGGCCAACAGACATATGAGGAAATGCTCGCGATCACTAGCCATTGAGAAATGCAAATTAAAACCACAATGAGATACCATCTCACCCCGGCATTACTGGCACAAATCAAAAACACTGGAGATAGCAAATGTTGGAGGGGCTGCGGGGAAATGGGAACTCTTATGCACTGCTGGTGGGAATGCAAAATTATACAACCATTTTGGAAAATGATATGGCGCTTCCTCAGAAAGCTAGAAATAGACATACCATTCGATCCAGCAATCCCACTCCTAGGAATATATCCTAGAGAAATAAGAGTCGTCACTCGAATAGACATATGCACACCTGTGTTCATGGCAGCATTGTTCACAATAGCAAAATGATGGAAACAACCTAGATGCCCATCAACAGATGAATGGATAAACAAACTATGGTACATACACACAATGGAGTACTATGCAACGAGAAAGAACAACAATGAATCTGTGAACCATCTCATAACATGGATGAAACTGGAGGACATTATGCTGAGTGAAATAAGTCAATCACAAAAGGACAAATATTGTATGAGACCTCTATTGTAAAAACCCATGAAAAAGTTCACACACAAAAAGTAACAGTCTTTGTTGGTTACCAGGGATGGGAGGGGTGGGGGGGAAATACTAAATAGGCAATAGATAAGTGGTATCTTGGGTGAAGGGTGAGACAGTACACAATACAGGCGAAACTAGCACAACTTGTGCAAGGAAAGGTCATGGAAGCCCCATAGACACATCCAAACTCCCTGAGAGACTAAGAATTGCTGGGCGGAGGGCTTTGGGCATCATGGTCTTGGGGAACATCTAGCTCAATTGGCATGACACAGCTTATAAAGACAATGCTCTACATTCTACCTTGGTGACTAGTGTCTGGGGTCTTAAAAGCCTGTGACCGGCCATCAAAGATACTCCACTGGTCTCATCCCTTTGGGAGCAAGGGAGGATGAAGAGCACAGGATACAAGGAAAAGATTAGTCCGAAGGACTAATTGTCCACAGCTACCAAGGCCTCCACCGGACTGAGTCCAGTACAGCTAGATGGTGCCCAGCTACCACCGCTGACTGCTCTGACCAGGATCACAACAGAGGGTTCTGGACAGAGCTGGAGAAGGATGTAGAGCATAATTCTAACTCACAAAAAAAAGGCCAGATTTACTGGCCTAAAGGAGACTGGAGAAACCCCAAGAATATTGCCCCCAGACAGCCTTTTAGCTCAGTGGTGAAGTTACCTCCGAGGTTCACTGTTCAGCCTGGGAGTGGACAGCCCCGTAAAACCAAATGAGACTAACGAGGTACAGGAGTCCAGTGACAAGGGCCAGAAAGCAGAAGGGGACAAGGAAGCTGGTGATAGGGAACCCAAGGTTGAGTAAGGATATTGTTGATGTGTTGTGAGAATGTTAACCATTGTCACAGGGCAACATGTGTAGTAGTTAAATGAGAAACTATTTTGCTCTGTAAGCCTTCGTCTCAAGTAAGAATAACAGCATAATTCGAAGAGCGTAGTCCATGTCACTGAACTGTGCCTACAGAAATTTTGAAATGGTGTATCTTTGGCTATGTGTATTTTCACCAAAAAAAAAAAGGGTTGAGAATTTAGAGGGTTGATATGTTGTGGGGTTGTTAAGCAATGTCACAAAACAACATGTGAACTTCTGTTTCATGAGAAACTATTTGTTCTGTAAGCCTTCACCTGAAAGTACAATAAAATATATACATACATATATATATATATATATATATATAAAAGAGAGGTCCCAGATTTAAAAAAAAAAAAAAAAGCACATTATAGGACTCAGCTCATGCAGAAGTATGACTATATGTGTGTACATGTGAGAAAGGCAGAGATGTTAATTATGATTACCGAACTCTTAATGCAAGCTATCTCAACATTTAGATTTTATACTTTCTTGCTTACGGGTATACTCTAGATGGTTTATTTTTTACAATGAGAATATTTACTGAATCATTATTATAAAATGTCTGAAAAAGAGAAAAATAAAAGGGATAGATAGTAAGCACTGGAATTGGAAGTTCACGTAATTTTAGGATCAGGTTTAGCACAATGGAAAACTAAAATCGTGTCTCATATAGCAGTGGAGAGGAACAGAGACACCTCAAGAAAGAGTGGACATAAAGTATGCAGAGAGTGAGGGGTTAACAGAAGATACAGGCAGAGAGAAGCATTGAGGGAAACTGTGCAGCAGCCCTGTGGGAAATAAAATAATTTTAGTACGTTATTAATGTTTTCAGATTTCCATGAAATTTTATGTATCATTCCAGTATATCCCCTTTTCACTTCTGATAACATAAGTTGAATCTCTGCCTTAGAACTCAGTGTTTACTTGAATAATATTCCAGACTTAGCTCTATTTTGTCATAGAGATATCTGATTACTCTTGCTCAAAAAAGTTTGGTAGATTTGAGAATTTGGCTTATAGAGCAGCCCAAGTGCTCTGAAATCTTCAAATGTAAAGATCTGTACCTCAACCCCAGTGTTTCCACTGGGGCACTAAAGACTCCAAGTCACTTTTTATTTGGCCTTGAATTTATCATGGATCCAAGAGGTAGTGGCCTCTTTTACTGAAAGAGAAACTGCGCCAAAATTTGTTGAAAGAAGGATTTGCTCGAAGAAAAGATTTCAGATCTTTTCAAGATTCTCCCTGCCCAAGAACCTAAAATGGCTCCTAGTCCTCAGAGCACTTATTTTGATGAGTTTGACATTTTGTGCTTATCTTACCCATCAGTTTTCCCAGCAATTGCTAAAGCAATTGGGTCACACTTTGCTATTCTCTTCACATGTCATTAAAGATTTATCTCTATACGTTTGCATCTGCTGTTTAACTCAGAGGAGTCTCTTTCCCCTACCTTTACTTATATAAATTCTTTCCTGTGTTTGGGCTGACTTCACGTCTTTTTCATTTCCCAAATCATTGTCTGATAACCCAATCTCATATTTAAGCTCCCCCTTCTGGTAGTGCTGTGGTTAAGAGATATGGCTGTTAACCAAAAGTTCTGCAGTTCGAATCCATCAGCCACTCCTTGGAAACCCTATATGGCAATTCTGCTCTGTCTTGTAGGGTCACTATGAGTCAGAGTCCACTTGATGGCAATGGGTTTGGTTTGGTTTTTTGGTTCCTTTGACTTTATCAAGCACTCAGAGTTTATTGCACGTAGTTCATTCAGACATTTGACTGTGAAAATAATAGAGCCTTGTTTATAATACTATTGGGAAAGAAAGCTCCTTCCCCGTCCCAAAGCTGTGATGGGGTGTTCCTATGTAGACCAATAGATAAGCCGTTCACTAATCTCAAAACTAAAGATCTTGATATATTTAAGTATTCACACAAGAATGCTACCGACGTTCCCTAATGCTACCAATATTGCCCAGAAAGAAAGGAAATTATTATATTCTGATTAAAAGCATCTATTACACTAGAACCTTAATATGTCTTTGTTATATTTACTTTTTTTTTTTTATTGTGCTTTAAATGAAAGTTTTCAGTTCAAGTTAGTTTCTCATACAAAAATTTATACACACGTTGTTATGGAACCCTAGTTACTCTCCCTATAATGTGACAGCACACTCCTCCTTTCCATCCCGGATTTCCCTTGTCCATTTAACTAGCTCCTGTCCCTTTCTGCCTTGTCATCTCGCTTCCAGACGGGAGCTACCCATTTAGTCTCATGTAGCTACTTGAGCTAGGAAATACTCTGTTCACGAGTATCATTTTGTCTTACAGTCCAGTCTAATCATTGTCTGAAGAGCTGGCTTTGGGAATGGTTTTAGTTCTGGGCTAACAGAGAGTCTGGGGGCCGTGTGTTCCGGGGTTCCTCCAGTCTCAGTCAGACCATCGAGTCTGGTCTTTTTACTAGAATTTGAGTTCTGTACCCCACTTTTCTCCTGCTCCATCAGGGACTCTCTGTTGTGTTTCCTGTCAGGGTATATTTATTCTTGAACAAGACTGCATCTTCAAGGATGCATCACAATGACCACATATTACACTGAAGTTCCCAGATACTTAAACGTTCCCCGTTAATTTGAAACTGTTAGATGTGAGAATGCACGTAGTTACTTAGCTTCCTTCCCCTAAAACTAGCTGTTAAATATAAAATATGAAAAACAGAGGAGGATTCTTCAGCCTTATATAACTGGATAATAGCCTAAACTTGCAATTTGTGATATACTTTTGCCAGATACAGAAGCATGGCTCAAACTGAGAAAGAAGACTGAAATCTGATTACAAGGTCTCCGTTTTTCAAGTACACATAGATTTCTCTATAAGTTACAGGGTTTTGAAGGGAGGGGAAAGAAAGGAACTGGAAATAGCAATATGTTAAACAGATTTGGAGATATAAGCAAAGACAAATGACAAAAATATATAATTCCATGAATCTGAGCTTGTTAACTATGGGGCTTCCCTGTGAGCTATGGGACCACATACTGACCTGGCATCATGCCAGTGAGGATTGAGAATAGAGATTGGAGCACAGATATATATATATATATATATATATATATATATATATATATATAAGCCATATGGGGCTGTCCTAAAAGCAGCTGCTTGCTTTACCACTGTCTAGTATCAAAATGGGTTCAACATGTGGAGGATCCTCAATTAATGTCCTCATGCATTCTAAATCTTTATTGTATACACGCGCAAACACACACACACACACACACACACACACACACACACAGTTAATACTTAGCCAGTGTGATTTGATTGCTGTTCCTTCAGTTAGTTAGTGGTTATTTCTAATTGGCCAGTGACTGGACTGTACCACTTATTAAATATTAATATTTTGACTGTCATCCCTGTTAGCTCATTTAAACACTATTCATATGGTACACTCACTTTTTAGATAACTGAACACGAAACACTATCGCGTGTTTCTGCCGTAAAAAAAATACTGCCAGCTCATGCCACATACTACACATACATCCTCTCCATATACACTTCCAACAAAGCATGGAACCCAGTGAAGCTATAATATAAAACTCCCTCCAGCATATTCACTAGTCATAAAGATCATGGACCATAGATCCCGTGTAATAAACAAGAGTATATACCTGTTGTGGATTGAATTGTGTATCCCTAAAATTGTTGAGGCCCTAGTCCCTCTGCCTGTGAATAAGATCCTGTCTGGAAACAGGGTGTGTGTGTGTGTGTGTGTGTGTGTGTGTGTGTGTTAATGAAGGCATACCAGGGTGGGACAGGTCCTGAACTTAATTCCTTCTGAGTGGTATTTTATAAAAAGAGAAGAATAGACACAGACATATAGGAGAAAGACTTTATGTGAAGATCCTTCTACAGGCTAAAGAATGCTAAGGAACACTCAGAGCTGCAGAAGCTGAAAGAGGTAAGACTCTTCCCCTAGAATCTTCAGAGAGGGAGCCCTGCTGATACCCTGAATTCAGACTCCTAGTCTCCAAAACTGTAAGACAATACATTTATGTTCTTTAAAGCCACCCACTTATGGTATCTCTTTGTAATGGCAGCGCTAGGAAACTAAGCCAACACCTTAAATGGTTATTGAGTATTTACTACAAATCTTGTACATGCACACATGCACATGTTTTTGTAATAAAACAAACCCAAAACATTTTTGTCCTCTGCATGATGGCATGTGTGCATTTATTGGGTGGAGGTAGGGGTGACTGGAGAGCCAGATGAAGTCCAGAATGGGTCTCACTGGGCTAAATGTTAAGATGTCAGTTGAGCATTGTTTCTTTTTGGAGGCTGTAGGGGAGAATCCAATTGTTTTTTTCTTTTTCCAATTTCTAGAAGCTGCCCACATTCCTTGGTTGTGGCCCCCTCCTATCTACAATGCCAGCAATGGCTAGCCAAGTATTTATCACATCATATCACACTGACTCTGTGTCTTCTGCTTTCTAAAGGACCCTGGCGGTGTAGTGGTTAAGAGCTCAGCTGCTAACCAAAAGGTTAGCAGTTTAGCAGTTTGAATCCACCAGCTGCTCCATGTCAAAACCAACTCGACAGCACCTGAGAACAACAGCAATAGTGATGTATTTGGTCCACATCAGGAAACTAGGATAAATTCCTTTAAGGTTGGTTTATTAGCAACCTTAATTCCATATGAAACCTTAATTCCCCTTGCCATGTAACATAACATATTCACAGGTTCCGGGGATTAGGACATCTCTGGGGAGCCATCTACCTGCTACAATACTTGAAGAATGAGTAGGACTTATTTAGAGGAAAGGGGAAAAAGATGACTTTCGTTAGATTGAATAATATGCTTGAAGGACCTGAAGAGAGAAACACTATGGCACGTAAAATGGAAAGCCCAGTATGGTTAAGTCTGACAGAGGAAGGAGGAAAGTGGCATTAGATAAAGCTGTAGAAGCAGTGCTGAAAACGACAGGGAATTTTGGCCATGTTAATAATTTTGCAATTTATCCTGGGGCAAGGAAAACCCATCAAAACATTGTGACTTTTGCTATCTTTAAAAAAATAGTATTAATATTAATTCTTGCTCGTGTTACATGTGCATGCGCATGCGTGCACACATAGACACGTACAGACAGACACACACAGATATATCCCTCCTATACATAAAAAATAGATTTACAAATTGTTGAAAAACTGAGTGGTGTCCTGTTCCCATTCTTCTGCAATCATTCCTCTTGTCTAGAGGCAACTTCTCTGAATTGTATACTTACATTTTCAAATTGTTCTACTTTCAGCTATTTCTTTTGACTTTCTTCTATGGAAGATGAGGACTTAATTTTTCTTTAACCCCTCTCCCCACCATATAATTTTCCTGCACCCATATTTCTGTTATAGTTAAAGCACAACTTTTTTGTTACGTTACATATTAGTGTTACCACATCAATGCTATTCTTAGCTGCACTGTGTATCATACAATAATTAAATTTTCTTTTTAGTACAATTTTTTGTTTTGCCTAGAGATAATAATTATCTTTTCAAAAATTTGTTCAGTTTTCTATATTATTATCAGCAATACATTCTCAATTTTGTTTTTATGAATGTATGTCTTCTCTCAACATTTAAGTACATGAAGCATTACACCAATTTCATATTTTTAGAGCTTCTCTCTTAAAGGTATCTGACATTTTTGATCCAGTATTGCCTAATAGTTGTATGGGACTGTGCATAAAGGAAATCTATTAACCACAGTCTTGAGGTTTTCCTTTACTTCTCTTTTGTTCATTTGTTTATTTCTAGATTTTATCTTCTTGCTTGATTTTGTTTCCTCATCTCGGTGGCACATGTCCTCAAGGAGATTTTTGAGAAAGGTCATAGGCAGTAACTTCTTTGAGAGTTCTGTCTTGAAATGTCATTATTCTACCCCCATTTTTCATTAATAGTTTATCTTTGTGTAGAATTCTATATTAAAAAAACAGAAAATCAAAGGCTTTACTTTATGGTCTTCTAGTTTTTAGCGTAGCTGTTGAAAAGATGGATGTAAGTTAGATTTATTTTCAGAGAGTGTTTTTCAGTCTATAATTTCAAATTGGTTCTTTTTAATAGTTTTCACGTCACTTCTGGGATTTCCTATCTGTTCACTGATTGCAGTCTATCTGTTTGTATTAATCCTTGAGCAATAGCTGCTTTAAAATTCTTGTCTGCAAATCCAACATTTGCATCATCGTCTCTAGTTTTTTTTTATTGACTGACTTTTTTTCTGATTATGAGTCACCTTTTACTTACTGCTCCTTCCTATATCTAATAATTTTTTATTGTATGCTGAACATTGTAAATGCTTTGTGGTTAATTAAGAATCTGGATTTTTTTGGTCTTCCTTTAAAGAGTGTTGCATTTTTGTTCTGGCAGGAAATTAACTCACTAGCTGATGAGCTTGATCCCATCAAGGGTTGGTTTAGGCTTTATTTTGGCAGTTCTAAAATAGCTCGTACTTAAGAGTTCCACCACCAGTTGCCATTGAGTCTATTCTGACTCATGGCGACTCCATGTGTGTCACAGTACAACTGTGCTCCATAGGTTTTCAACGGCTGATTTTTCGGAAGTAGATTGCCAAGCCTTTCTTCTGAGGTGTTTCTGTATGTACTCGAACCCCCAACCTTTTGGTCAGCAGCTGAAAATATTAACCATTGGCATCACTCGGGGACTCTACTTGAGAGTTAGAGTAGCCTTAATCCTGAATGGTAGTAGTGCATAATATTGTTCTTGATGTTAAACACTTTCACCATTAAGTGTTATGTTTACTGTAGTTTTTTTTATAGATATCCTTTGTCTAAGCAAGCTTCTTCTATTTTTTATAATAATGAATACTAATTATTCTTGTATCTATAGAACTAATCATTTTCCTCCTTTACTCTTTTAATATAGTCGATTACAGTAATTGCTTGTTTTATGTTAAACCAATTTTACATCCTTGGAAAATCCCTGTTTGGTCACAATGTAGTCCCTTTTTTATTCATTGCTAATTTGGTTCATTAATATATTTTTAGGATTTTTGCTTCCAAGTTTATGAGTGATCCAAACCTGTTGCTGTCGAGTCGATTCCAACTCATAGTGACCCTATAGGACAGAAGAACTATCCTATAGGGTTTTCAAGGAGCAGTTTGAGGATTCCAGAGTCTGACCTTTTGGTTAGCAGCCAACCCCTTAACCACTGTTTACCTGCAATTTTCCTTTAATTGCTCTCCTTATCAGGTTTTGATATCAAGGTTATACTAGCTTCTTACAACAAGTTGAAGATGGTTCACTTTCTTTTCCATACAATGTCATAGTATGTATAAAATTGCAATTATTTGGTGTGGGGTTTTTGTATTCAGCAGTAAAATTGTCACAGAAAATATTAAACTATTAGTTCATTTCTCTTAAGATTTTGAGGATTTATACATATATATATATTTACTAATTTTAGTAAGTTAAAATTTTATAGCAACTTGTCAATTTTACCTAAATTATCATGTTTATGGACATAAAGTAGTCATAATATCCTCTTATTTTTTGTATAATATCTGCTGCGTATTAAATAATAAGTTAAAACAATAGCTGCATTCAGTTATGTGGATTTTCCTTTTTTTGATTCCTAATGTTACGAAGTGGTTAAGTGTTTGGCTGCTAACCAAAAGGTCAGCAGTTCAAATCCACTAGCCACTACTTGGAAACCCTATAGGGCAGTTCTACTTCTACTCTGTCCTATGGGGTTGCTGTGAGTCTGGCTCTACTTGATGGCAACAAGTTTGGTTTTTTTTTGGGTAAAGTTTATTTGTACCTTGTCTCTTAGTTTTCTGTTAAGTTTGGCATACATTAGTCAAATTTATTATACATTTCAAAGAACCAATTGTTCATTTTGTTTATCTTTTACATTATATATTTGTTGCATTTTTTAAGGTTTTCCTCTTACATTTATTGTTTTATATCTCTTTACTTTCTTTGGTTTTATTCTTTTGTTAGTTATCTGCTAATCTCTTGGATGCCTAATGTGTAATTATCAGTGTTTCTTTTTTTCTATTATAAACAATTAAAGCTATACTTTTTTGTGAATCTCCATGATATCTGCATCCTTTTTTTATGTAGTTTTTTAAAATTATAACTCACTTCTAAATATTTTCTGTTTTTAGCTACAATTTCTTCCACAATTCATAAATTTTTAGATGGGTGTTATCTTTGAATTATTTAATTTTTAAATTAATTTTCTTATGGGCAGAAAAAAACCAGCTGTCTTTTTGATACAAGTCTTTCCAGTTACTTGAGACTTGAACTCATGGTTATTTTTCTTAAATGTTTTTGCATCTTTGAAAATAATGTGTATCTTCCATTTGTCATGGGCCATTAGTTCAAATTTGTTAATTATGTTGCTTGTTCTCTAATATAGCGGTTTTTATGTTCTGCTTGGTCTATGAAAGATGTGTGTGACAATGTAACCACGACGGAGATTTTACAATTTCTTTATTTTTGTCAGTTTTGCTTCACGTAATTTGGAGAAACCTTGGATGCATCCAAGTTTAGAACTGCTAAATCCCCCTTACCTGCACTACCTCTGGAAATATTTTTTGCCTTAAATTTTATATTTTCTGATATTAATAAAAGCATATAAGGTTTATTTTGATTAGCATTATTATATATATATATTATATATATATATATTATAGTATATATATATACATCCTACATTTTCTGTTTCCTTTGATGTTTTTAGTGTAGAAACTATATACTGTATGTGCTTTATAATTATAATTATCCTAAACATTTTAACATATACACTTAATATTTCAAAATCCTGCTTTTAAAGATTATTTTTGGTGGAAGAGTCAGTTATGGTACCTAGTCTTCTTTTCTTGCTAGAAAGGAAATCTTTTTCAGTCATTCGATCCTGGGGAAAAATACAGAAATGGTTATTCTCCTAAAATCCTTAATTGTAACCTCTCATATTCTTCTAGGGCTTAGGAGGATAAAACAGTGATTTGAATAATAAAAATGAAAAAAGAACCATGTGATTTAAATGGGCTACTTCATGCACAAGTTTATTGTTAGTAAAATATGATCTTTCTCTTATTACTAAGGTTAATAATGGGTATCCTATTTGTTGCTCTTGCAATATTATAACACGTAAGAAATTGCAAATGTTTCAAAATAAAAACAGCATCCACCATGAAAAGTTTATTTACCCTGTTTGAGAAATATTATAGAGAGTATCTTAAGGGCAAATTTGGTAGACTTTATGTTTCATGGAAGTAATAAATGTGATTGAGAATAAGTTTCTTATAAGCTCTCTTATAGCTCTTGAACTGATTGGTATTGCTCTTTATGTTTTAATGCTAACATTCTTTTGCTTCTCATACAACTCTTCATTATTTGTGACACATGATGGAAGTCTGTGTTTTAAAATGAAATTAGTTGTCTATTTACCCAAATGGAACAAAAGTTGACAGTTTCATTATAAAACACTGCAACATAAAATGTACAATGTCTGAACTATTGAACATTCAGTTTTCTTAATAAACACACAGAATTTTTACATGTTGAAAAGGAGCTAGGAATATGGAATCATAAATCATTTGACAATTAATTTGTTTGCCTAGCAGACACTTTGGTAGCACAAATAAACTGATAGCTACAATAGAAGCAACCAGTTTCATATGTAAATGTATACTTATCTATTTATTATTTGTACCATTTAGCTATATCATTGAATAAATATGCTATGAAATATTATGTCAGGTAGTTCATTAATTTAGCAATGATTTATTAAGCAACAACTATAGACAAGGTGCCCTGTTGGTGCAGTTGTTAAAGTACTCGGCTGCTAACTGAAAGGTTGGTGAGAAAGATGTGACGGTCTGCTTTTGTAAAGAGTTACAGCCTTGGAAACCCGATAGGGCATTTCTACTCTGTCCTGTGGGCTAGGAGTTGGAATCAACCTGGTGGCAGCAGGTTTGGTTTTTTATAGGCAAGGCATAGCTTTGTAAGAGATACATGAATGAAAAGATGTTTTTTGTCCTTATGGAGCAAAGTTAAAATGTGCATTTTATGTTCATAGTTTACTGAACACAAGAAAGGCGAATAACCCTTCTTAGTAATTTGAATTACGGTGTTGGTGAAGAATATTGAATATAACAAGGACTTCCAGAAGAACAAACAAATTTGTCTTGAAAGAAGTATAGCCAGAATGCCCCTTAGAAGTGAGGATGGTGAGACTTTGTTTCACTTACTTTGGACATATTATCAGGAGGGGTCAATCCCTGGAGAAGGACATCATGCTTGGTAAAGTAGAGGGTCAACGGGAAAGAGGAAGACCCTCAATGAGATGGATTGACACAGTGGCTGCAACAATGGAACTCAAACATAGAAATGATTTTGAGGATGGTGCAGGATCTGGCAATGTTTAGTTCTGAGATACCTGAGGTCGCTGAGTCGGAACAAACTCCAGGACACATAACAACAGTAATTCGAATGCATCCATTCTTCCCACATACCAAGGTCAAGAGCAAACTGAATTCTGCTTTAAGTACCTCTTGATTTTTCCTTTCCTTCTCCTTTAGCCACCAGGTGCCTGAGTGGCACAAGTGGTACTGAAAGTTTGGTTTGAATCTACCCAGCATTGTTGCCGGCGATCTAAAGATTGTAGCTATTGAAAACCCTACGGAATGCAGTCCTACTTTGACACACATGGGGTTGCCGTGAGTCAGAATCGACTCAATGGCAACAAGTTTGGTTTTGGTTCCCCTTAGCCAGAAATCATCTTTTATCTTCTGTATAGCATGTACCCATATCTCTCATGGGTCACAAATCTTATTTTTCTTTATATTCTGGTTGTCTGTGTACTTGCTTAACTCGTAGCTTTTGAGCATCTTAAAGCTAGAATCCATTCTCAGCGCTTAGGATAGTGCCTTTTATATAACATTTACTTCAATACTGAGAAAATGCAAAAGCACAAGATACATATTTTGCATATTTTCCCTTACATTTATGCAAATAATATAGCTCCTTAAGTTGAATAGTAAACGTCAGCTTACACAGCATTTTTATCAGCAGAAAATTCTAGAAGTTAGCAATTCTGGTAACCAATACCAACTTTTAATCTAGTAATAAGTAGACTTGCAGAAGCTAATAGTAGACAAGTTATTGTAGTCCGAGGACTACCATTTACTGTTCATGCAATTCTTTAGTAAAATGATTAGGGAAATGCCTTATAGAAATCCCCAAAATAATTATAATATGTATGTCTACAACACTGTCCTTTTATTCACTGAGTGACTTCTAAGAGATAGAAAAGCGAGAATTGCTTAGAAAAATAAAGCCATCTGAGACAACATGAATTAAATTTGAGGGAATAAGCCAACACTAATATTTCACTTTGATGAAGTGGCTTTTAAAAGCACCTAACTTTTTTTTTGATTTATTGATGCTTGATTAAAAATGCTATTTTAGTTGTGGTTTCCAAAGATACTGAAAATCAATACTTACATAATAATACAATTTGTAAGATCCATGAATAGATTAAAAATAATATAAATTCAATTTAAATATCTTTAGAAATTCAGAGCATCATCAAAATATACATAATTCTGAATTTAATGTAAATAACACATATTTGTAATTTCAAAATTGGCATTTTTTAAAAGCTTGCACTTAAACTTAGACCTGCATATATTATACTATTTATCAAATTGGTAGTCTCTTAAACTTCCTGCTTGTAGCCATAAGATATAATTCAAAATCAGATGTACTTTGTATTTGCATATTCAAATTTCCTTAATATTTGTAGGTCTAAGAAATAGTGTGCAAACACTTAAGTTTTGCTTTAAGCAATTTGTCATTGCAAAAGCCATTTTTCTCTGATTATTGGTAGGTATTTTCCATTAGTGTAATGACTAAGCTTTTCAAAACACATTGGGAGGAGAAAAAATTTACATGTTGCTGGTAATAGACCTATTCTTCAAAATGCCAAAGGAAGTTGTGCTATCTGATGAACATTTTATTAAAAAGTAGAGTGCAGTGGTAATGTAAGTGGGCTGTTCTCTCCAGGTAGATTTCAATTTTCTCAGCTGGCCCACTTAAAATCTCAGGGGGAGTAGTTTCCCTGAAAAACCCTTGTTATCCTGTGCTCTTTATGTTGTTTTAACTTTGCACGTTGAGGCATGTATGTTTTGTCATATTTGACAAAGAGTGTTCCAACTCTTACCTATCACAACTTTATACTAGATTTGAGGCTTTAGGATGAACTTAAATATTTTGTGAGATATATCACATACAGCTATGGTGAAAGCGTCGGGGGCTACATGCTGACTGAAATAGGGAGCCAATCTCCAAGCCATTGGAGAACTAAGCATTTGGTATGGGTGGTTTTTGGTTTCAGTCAGATCTCTGCTAAATTTTATTTACATAAATATTCATGCAGAATTCTATATTTATCGGAGTGCATAGTAATTATTTGGAAATGTGTGAAAAGGAAATTGACCTGAGTTAAGACTAAAATCATCTATTACCACACTGTTGAATTGATGACATTTAGGGACGTGTATGTTTTATATGCGAATTTAGGAGAGTTATACAATATATCGTATGTCGTTGTTAGTTGTTGTCAAGTCACCCCCGACTCATGGTGACCTTATGTACAACAGAACAAAATGTTGCCTGGTTGTGTCCAATCTTCACCATCATCGGTAGGTTTGAGTCAGTTTGTTGTTGCTGTTGTGTCTGTCCATTTCACTGAAGATTTTCTCCATTTTTGCTGACCCTCCACTTTATCAAATATAATGGCCTTTTCTAGACATCTGTCTTTCCTGATGACGTGTTCAAAAATCAGCCAGCCAAAATCTCACCACCCTTGCTTCTAAGGAATATTGTGGTTGTATTTCTTCTAAAACTGATTTTTTGGTTATTCTTGGAGTCCATGGTTCTTTCAACATTCTTCGCCAATACCACAATTCAAGTGCATTGATTCTTCTTCTGTCTTCCTTTTCATTGGTCAGCTTTTACGTGCATATAAAACAATTGAAAAGACGATGGCTTAGGTTAGGAGCACCTTAGTCATCACAGTGATATCTTTGCTTTTTAAAACTTTATAGAGGACTTCTGCAGCAGATGTGTCCAATGCAATATGTCATTTGATTTCTTGACAGCTGCTTCCATGGCCATTGATCCAATCAGAGTGAAATCATTGGCAACTTGATTTCTTCATCACATATCATATATAATGCAATATACAAGATATATATATCAGTCTTCCAAAATTGTTTTTCATCAATACATGTGGTTGATTAACTGCTACTTTTCAGTATCATAACCATAAAAAATGAGTTTTCAATGTAGTGTTCTGTCATTTTCAGTAATTATTACATAAAAATTTAATATGAGATGTATTCACTACTTAAACTAGTTTCAATTTAATAATTGCTTGTTGAAATATTTGTTGAGTCCACACGTTGTAGATGAAAAACAGTTTTTCAATAGCTTGAAAGAAAACTAAGTGATAAGATTTAAAAAATCATTGTAATCTATGTTTTTTAAAAATCAATAGCTTATCATCAGTACTGAATAAGGAAAGACTAGTTTCTTTGTTCAGCTGAGACAACTTTAATATTACAAAATCAATCTAAACTTGTTTTGTGCCTGATACCATCCAACACTGAACAATTTTGGAAATCATATATCCAAACTCCCTATTTTTGACCTAGCCTTAACAGCTGGTTTAACAGACAGAAGTATGGAAATTGAGCTTATTGCTTCACTAGATGCACATGTGGGGCTTATTTGAAAATGACAGAAGATCTCTAATTGACTTTTACATTATTAAAAAAAATAATTTTATTCACTTAAAGAGAAAGCTGAAGCAATGCTAAAAGAACTCATTAGCTATAAAAGCTTATTTGTATTATTTTTCATTTTCTTCTATTTCACAGGTTAACATATGATTTAACTTTCTGAATTTTTAAATATATTTCCAATTTAATTACTTATTCATGCCTGCAAGCTGTTATTAAATTACATTTTAGTGTTATAATAGTCTGCGTAAAATACCCTATTAATACAGTTTAAAGAGGCCTATGAACTTGAAACGGATTTCATATTGCTTTGACGTGGGATTTAAAGGAGTCTTGTGAAGTTTTGCTACTTAATAAGTGATTCCTATAAATCAGTTATATTTCAGGAAGACTAAGATATTTATTTGGTAATTAAAGGCATATTTCAACTTGATAAGACGAAAATTTGTTTGGAATTCTCTATGTTGGCACAATGCCTTCTCACATTAACCTACTAGTAAACACATTGGCTATACTAGTGACCAACAGGGATTATTTTGAGTGATCTGGAAATTCAGGATGAATTCAGGATGCCAGATCTGGGAGAAGGTATTCTCTCTCTGTCGGTTATAGGAGAAGGTCCTTGTCATCAATCCTCCTGTGGTCTAGGAGCTTCTCAGTGCAGGGAAACCTGGATGCAAAGGACACGCTCTGCTCCAGGCCCTTCTTTCTTGGTGGTATGAGGTCCCACCACCTCTCTGCTCGATTCTCTCTTTTATGTCTCAAAAGAGATTGACTCAAAATACAACTTAATCCTGAAGATTGAGTCCCGCCTCACTAACATAACTGCCTCCAATTCTGCCTTATTAACATAGCGTCATAGAGGTTAGGATTTACAACACATAGGATAATCGCATCAGATCACAAAATGGTGGACACCACACAGTACTGGGAGTCATGGCCTAGCTGTGTTGATACACATTTTTGGGGGACACAATTTAATCCATAACACTATCTATTTGAAATTGCCATGAATTGATATTAATTAGTTTGCCTGGAAATACCTCTTTAACAACATTTATTACTTAATCATGTCATCCCTTCTAATTGTATAGGCTTCAAGATTTTCTATCTAAGCTGCACATTGCAGCTACTGTTTGATTAATAACTTATTTTGCTTAACATTTTCTGTGTCCTGAACTCCTCAATGATAAAGCAAGAGTAATCTTATACATCTCTAAGTGGCTAGAATCTGATAACATCTCGAAGTGGCTAAGTGCCTGGATTTGAGCATTATTTTGTTTTGAGGGGCTAGTTTCTAATGCACATCTCATTAAAAAAAAGAAAAAAACACATAGATAATCTATGAAAGTGAAAGGAATAACATGCTGTTGTTGATAATGGTAGCTTTCAAAGGACAGGCTCACATATACATAAGAAAGTTAAAAACTTCCAATTTTTAGATTCTTCCTTTAAGCTTTGAACTCTTTGGTTTATGGCGTTATATCTTTATAAACAAAAATCTCTCTGACACTGCTGAATTTTGCTGAACTTAAGCTGAAAATACCACTTAGGTTTTCTCTCAGGTATCGTTCCTTTTAATTCATTCCTCCAGGTAGATGGAATTTAGAATGAATAGCAGCCCTTGGACTGCTTGGTTTGAGCCTGCTTGTTTTGTTTGCCATTCCAGCAAACTCTTCACTTTGGCAGCGTTAATAAGAGATGCGAAAACTAGGAAAAGCTATAGCTGTGAAATGAACCTTTCACTTTCTCTCCCGACTTCAACTTCCACCATTAGTTTATGGTTTTTTGGTGTTGTACTTAGCAAATGTCTATGAAGCTAAGTTGCTTTTATAGGCATTCACCCACAGTGTTGGTTTTGTGGCTTTTATCCCTTCTTTACGGTGCATAAAAGTCTCGTGTTGATATAATATATTAAATCAAGAGACCATAGCATAATGTAATAGTCCAAAAGAAGAGTCATATAAGATACAAATTTGATATTGGCTCTCACACGCTCCATCTGTGGGAAAGTCACTTTATCTCCCTGGATCTCTCTCTCTCTCTCTTTTAAATCGTCTTATCTAATTGATTACACTGAGGGTCAAATATAATATATAATGAAAAATTAATTTTATTCTAAAATTGGCCATAGATTTGATACTGAGGATGTTTTGATCGAGGTTACTAAATGTTAAAATAATCCAAAACAGGAAGGAATACAGACTCATCTTCTATTAACATTTATATGTTCTAAAGTCTTGTATATAACTTCTGTCATTATTATTATTGTTTTACTATTATTTATTATGATACTATCTATGTGAGCTTGAACAAGCTTCCTTTTCTGTAAAATGGTAGTGATAAGTACCTCTCAGGTAGGTTGGGAGGTTTAAATGTAAAATCGCTGAGCACAGTGAGAGATTTCAGTATGTATTATCCTTTCTTTTCTCTCCCTGCTCCCCCTCAACACCCCAGTGAGGTCATCACTTCTGAGGTGTATTGCCTTAATCTCAGTGATGTTACTCTAGTAATGAACGACATCAGTGAGTTACATAAGGACACTGATAATGGACTGCATGGTGTAAATGTTAATCCATTAAAACAAAACCACAAGTGACAAAACAGAAAACAGAAGGGGGAACTAAACTTTCTCATCAACGGACCATGTTAACTGTGTGATTAGCAGTCAAGTCCTTTCCCTTCTAATATTATGGATGTCTCACTAAGCCTCCTCATTTCTGTTCTGCTCACTTTCAGACTCACAGGGTCTCGTATCAGAAAGGCTTTTCCAAAAGTGTTCTTTCTTCCAGTCTTATCCTTCTTCTATTTGTATTAGTAAAAGATTACAGCCTAGAAAACGCTACAGGGCAGTTCTACTGTGTCACATGGGGTTGCTATGCATAGAAAATCAACTCGATGGCACTTAACAGCAACAACAGTAAAAGGTGACTTCTTCTCAGCAGTTCTTTCATGTGTAGTTCCTGCACACCCAGATACTTATTGGTCCCCTTTTGCCAACAGAATAAAGTCTGAACTCTTTAGCCTAACATACAAGACCCTAATAGGACCTCCTAGTGCCACATATCTTCCATTTGCTCCTCCAGATCTATTTTCCACCCTTCTTAACTGCTCTGTGGCCTAAGGTGCTGACCTGCATGAATCACATCAGTAGGAACCCTGGCAGGAAATAGGAAGGAGGGAGTAGAGTAAAGTCAAGGCATTTATTCCCCCAGCTTCCTCCTTAATTACTAAGTCATGGTTCTTTTCAGGCATCACATTCCACAAGATTCTCCAGCTGAGATTTGGTAATGCCACACCCTACCACTCACCTGAGTGGTAGAAATGGTTGTTGCTAGCCCTAGGGTACTACCCTATCTATTATTTGTGATTTTCCTACACCCTGCACACACTTTTGTAAGTAGTCTGTGTATCAAGCTCAACTCGAGTAACCCAATTTGAATGGGCCATCTGTTGCTGTTTTATTTCCCAATTTATCTCACATCATACACTGCATCCTTTAAAGGCAGATGGTTTATTTATTGCAGACACGGCGCTCAGAACACCCACTTGGAATAATAATGTATTGGGTTTAAATCCTGATTTTACTACTTACCAGCTTAATGACTTTGGTCAAGTTACTCATCCTCTTTAAGCCTCAATATCTTCACCTATAAAATAGGGATAAAAATAGTAACTATCTCAGAGTTACTGTTAGAACTAAAAGAGAGTGTAGAAGATCTTTCACAGAGCAGGTGATAAAGAAATATATGTATATATTTTTTGCCATGAATGTTTCTTGAACATATACACCTCGTGTTTTTGTGCTACCATATCTTTTTCCCCTTTCCTCCCTATTATTCTCCGCTTTAGTCTATCCATTTTAGGTTAAATTAAAATCCTAATTCTTCTATGATCTTTTGTGTTTCTCATTCTATGATACCCACTCATTTATGTTTTTAGCTGTTTATGTCTGATCTCCCTAATTATATTGTTAACAACCTGATGATAATGACAAACACTTTTTATTTCCTTCTATCTTTTCAAACTAACTCAGTGCTAGAGACCTAATAGAAGATCGACAAATATTTGGTTAGTTATTTAATTTTAATCATTTAATTCCAATTAAGTTAGGCAAATTTCATAATGTAAGTAATTTTAATTAAAGTAGATAAGCAAATAGCATCATGAAAGTCTCTAGAATAGATTTTTGATTATCACACTACCCATTTCAGGGTAGATACTTATTGAATATTTGATGATTTTTGGTAATTATTATACAGACAAATTATCTGTAATGCCAGCTAAGTACCTCATTGACTATTGTGTAGACATAGTCTGTACATGTAATGAGGTACTTTATATTAACCGTCAAAGGTTAATGATCTAAGTAGGTTAAAAAGCACAAGAAAAATATTAATATCAAAGCCAGTATACTAGTAGTCCAATATTTTTAAAGTTCTTCAAGTATATCAGTTTGTAGTCTCACCACAATACTACAGAACAGGTACTTTATTCACTTTCTCCAATACTCATATAAAATTCAGTGATTCTTGTTGTATTTTTGCCCATTGTGAAGTAATGACGGACATTTAGAATAAAGTTAAACTACAGAAGAGCTCAAGTACAAGAGTCAGTTTAGTTTCTGGTGAATAGTGTTAACTCATCATCCCTCTGCTACACTGCCTTCAGTTTTGTCCTAAGAGAAGAATTGGAAACCCTGGTGATGTAGTGGTGGTTAAGAGTTCGGCTGCTAACCAAAAGATCAGCAGTTCAAACCCACCAGGTGCTCCTTGGAAACCCTATGGGGCAGTTCTCCTCTGTTCTATAGGGTCTCTATGAGTTGGAGTTGACTCGAGGGCAATGGGTTATTTTATTTTTTTTGGAAGAGAAGAATTAAGTGCAAGTATAGCCTGTAGGTGGCACCTGAGTCCACCGATCACTATCTTGTGCTCTCTGTCTTGAATCTTTACATTGCACTTTCGAGTACAGCAGCACAGTTATAATTAGTGTTGGATCCTCAGGATGATAATGAGGTCCAGTGGTGTCTTAGACTTTGGGCTACTGTGAAAAATTCTCATTAAACCTTGCCAGGTTCCTGTGGGAAAGTGCAACTCCCCAAACTTCTGTCTTGTTAGTAGAAATGAAATATAGTACAAAGAAAGCAATGAGAAGGGTCTGACTGTGATGTACATATCTCTGAAAGTGATCTTGGTGATAAGTGTTTCAAGGGAATCGAAAGTTAACTGATTGCAAAGAGCGAGCTGGTTGATGATTAAAAAGAATTTGTCTTAGTTTCTTTTGAGCCTTTCTTAGAGCACAGTAAGTCGAGTCTCTTTCTGTTTTTGATATAATACATTAAGAGATTTGAGGCTTTTAGCATTAGGATATTAATTGTCCTAATCATCCAAAGTAATATTTTTAAGCAGAAAGAAATTGAATAAGTAGGAATTAAAATATGTATTTTTATATTTTAAATATGTATTTATTAATAACTTCACAAAGATATTTTTATCTTGTTCATCTTGTTCTTTTTATTGACTTGACACAGCATATGTATGAAAGAGAGTGAAATACAGCCTGGACCTTGAACTCACGTATCCTCAACCAGTCCTCTACCAACTTCTCATGTTCACACTGGAAACAGAAAGGAAACTGCGCAGAGCCACTGTTCATTCTAGCAAGGAGTGCTTCTCAACTATTTGCTTTCCTTCTGTTTTCTTTACGCATATGTGTACTACTGAAATTCTTTACACGGTCAGAATTTCTTGAGTTGGAGGGGAGCTGGCGCACGTTCAGTACTCTTCCCTCATCCATTTCCCTACACCTCAGTGGAGAAATACTGCTACAAGTCTTTGACTCCAAATACCTGGAAGGCTTCCCTCGCCCTGGTGAATTGGGTCAATGCTCATGTAGACCAAGAGAATTCCTTCTTACCTGATTTGAAAGTGGATCTCTTCAATTTTTTTCCTTACGTTCACATCCTAATCTTGGTTCTAGTGGTCTTACTATTCTGAAAGACAGCAGAATGGAAAAAAAAAAAAAAAAAAAAAAGAAGATAGACCAAAGAAAAGTGTAACTTTTCAGTTTTCCTCTAAAAGTCTAAAGCAGAATTTATAAGCTGCTAATTTTATAAGCCTTTCTTGAATGGGAGATCACATCCAAGTGGGAGAAGGATTTTGCCACTGCACAAAACTAACCCTGTTAAAACATCAAGATGCAGAACATTCTAAGGAGAAAAAAAATGCATCAAAAAGACAATTTATAAAAACAGACTCCAAAACCAGGCTACTGATGAATAGTATTGATAAAAAAGAAAATTTATTGAGCTGAATTAGGAACAAAAAGAAATTAAGTAGTGAGTATAAACAAAATATATTGGATTAGATGTAAAAAATGTGGGGCTAAGTATGTTTAGCAGTATTTTCTGTTTTGTGCTCATTTAGCTGAAATAGAATGTATTAAGTCACTGAATTCTGCAAAACATGTACTATCAAGCAGGATTTGGGGAGAAAAAGGAAGATAGAGAGAAATTTGCAGACAAGGTTGACATTATTGCTACCACATGATCACTGGTAAGAACTCAGTAACTATTTCAAAATAAATTTAATTGTGGTAACTTGAAATGTTTGAATCCATTTGATCACCAATGGCTTGTTTCTGTGAGATATTCAGAAGAACTAATTCTACCAGAGTTCTTCCTTTGAGACATGACTTCCAATCTGTAATTCTAAACTTACCTGCTATTTGCTGAGTTCTATAGGCTATTTGATGCCATTCCTTAACCACTGCACCACAAGGGCTCCATTCCTTTTCTGGCAGTGCACAAATGTAGTGACTTTCTAGCACATTCTTCCATTCAGGGAGATAAGAGGCCATGACCTTAAAATAGTGAAGGGTAATCTATCCCATTTCAGTGGTGGGTTAAGCACCAAATACAGTGTTAATATTTAAATCAATAGAAATTTCTGCTTATCTTTTGTTCACAATGGTACCTCGAGTGGCTAGGGCTGTTATTCAGGAGATGTGGACCAATATGGCTGTTGTCTGTTTTGATTGATTTGGTATCTCTTATGATCAACCTAGTACATGTGACAATTTGAATTCATTCTTAAAAGTATTGAGTGTAGAAAAAATTTTAATGACCTTTAATAGGCACTTCTAGATCAAAATTAGTAAAGTATTAATCTTCCCGTATACAGCTAATTTTTTGTGTGTCAGCTATATGAATTGTCTCACTGTTAGCTGATGAGCCTGTAAACATTTTGAATCAAAATATAGGTTTTCAATTTCTAGTGTTATATTAAACTAGATGTCCTCAACAAATTATTAATTATTAACAAATTTTTAATTAAAAGTGAATTATAATACTAAAGAAAATATTGGATTTAAATATTTTCAAATGTATTAGTGGGCTGGCAACGAAGTAAGGAAACTACTAAGGCTAAAGACAGATGATCTTACAGGTAAGTTCTAAAAAAACACATTCAAGGAACAAAATGTCCCAATGTAATACAAGCTCTTCCAGAGAATAATAATAAAGGAGAGAACACACTCTAATTCATTTTATAAGGCTAATATTACCTTGACACCACACCAGAAAAGGAATACAGCAAAAGGGAAAATTACAGGCTAATCATGCACAAACAAAGATAAAAAATCCTGGAAAAGTTTTTGGCAAATTGTACCAGCAATGTGTAAAAAAATAATTTACGATGATCAAATTGGGTGTAGCCAAGAAGTGCAAGGTTGGTTTACCATTAGGAAAATCTATTTCTAGCACATTAATAGATTAAAAAAGGAAATCATTCTCAATAAATAAAGACAAAGCATTCAATGACATTTTTAATATCCAAAAAACCAAAACCAAACCCACTACTGTTGAGTTGATTCTGACTCATAGGGTTTCCAAGGCTGTAATCTTTATGGAAGCAGACTGCCACATCTTTCTCCTGCAAAGCAACTGGTGCGTTCAGACAGCCAACCTCTCAGTTAGCAGCTGAGCCCTTTCACACTATGCCAACAGGGCTTCTTCAAAATTTAAAAAAAATAAATAAATAAAACAATTAATACACCATACTAAAAACTCTTCGGAAACAAGGAACACAGGGAAATTCTAAGGGAATGTGCAAAAAATATTCTTAAAGATGGTACTTAATACATTAAAATCATTTTCTTTAAAATCAGAATTAGAGCAAGTAATCTTTCTATCATCTCTTTTCAACACTGCATTGAAAATTTTAAATAATGAAGAAAATTAAGAGAAAGAAATACAGTATTATAACAGAAGAAAAAAACTAGTATCATCTTGACATGATATGATTATATAAAAATTATCTTTCAAAAAATATGAGAATAAATGAGACTTCAACAAAATTTCTAGGTACAAAATCAATTTAAGAAGTTAGTTGCATACATCAGGAAAAAATAGAAACTTAATTTTAAAAATAGTTATTTAGAATAGGAAAAAAACAGGTAAGTTACCTAAGAAACAAATTTAGCTAAAGATGTACAAAGCCTTGATGTAGAATTATTTAAAAAGTCACTTAAATGTAGTAGTAAATATCAAAGTAAATGTAGAGATATGCCATTATTTATGGGAGAGAAGACTATGATTGATCCTCAAGTTGATCTGTAGTCAATGCAACTTAAAATCACAAAAGTTTTTCTTTTTAATAAAACTTGACAAGCTCAGTCTAAAATGATTATGGAATAGGTGAGGTTAAAACTGGCTAACGGAGCCCTGCTGGCCCAATGGTTAAAGCACTTGGCTGCTAAGTGAAAGACCCACCAACAGCTCTGAGGGAGAAAAGCCATGGCAATCTGCTCTCGTAAAGATTTCAGCCTAGGAAACCTCATAGAGCGGTTCTATTCTGTCATATAGGATTGCTATTAATTGGAATTAACTCAGCAGCACACAACAAAGGATTGGCTAAAACACTGATGTAGATAAAGAATAACACAGGGGCCTTTCCTCCCACAAATCATCACTAAAAGAAGACAATAAACTCAATTTTTAAAATGGAAAAAAGTAAAGAGAAATTATACAAAAGATATATAACAACATCTAATAAGTACATAAGAAGATGCTCAACATCATTAGTCAGCAGGGAAATGCAATCACACATGCTAGAATGGCTAAAATTTAAAAGACTAACAACATCAAATGTTGGTAACCAAGACTTATTAAAAACCTCCAGTCAATTAGATATTGTACATTCACTTGCGCAAAGAAAAAATTGAGCAGTAAATCAGAATACTAAGAGTCCATAAACTGGCACTGCAGGTATGGAAATTTGTTTCATGATGGAGTGGCATTGCTGATCAGTGAGTAAAGGATGGAATATTCAAAAAATGGGGCTGGGATTGATTATCATATGAAAAATATGAAGTTGGATCCTGTTATGGAGTGAATTATGTCCCCACAAAATATCAACTTGGCTAGGCCATGATCCTCAGTATTGTGTGATTGTCCACTATTTTGTCATCTAATGTGATTTTCCTGTGTGTTGTAAATCCTATCTCTATGATTAATGAGATGGGATTAGCAGCAATTATGTTGATGAGACTGAATTTACAAGATTGAATTGTGTTTTAAGCCAGTCTCTTCTGAGATATAAAAGAGAGAAGCGAGCAGAGAGACGTGGAAACCTCATACCACCAAGAAAGCAGTGCCGGGAGCAGAGCGCGTTCTTTGGATCCAGGATTCCTAGGCAGAGAAGCTCCTAGACCACGGAAGATTGATAACAAGGACCTTTCCCCAGAGCTGTCAGAGAGGGATAGACTTCCCCTGGAGCTGGCAAACCCTGAATTCAGACTTCTAGCCTATTGGATTGTTAGAGAATAAACTACTGTTTGTAAAGCCATCCACTTGTGCTATTTCTTTCTGTTATAGCAGCACTAGATAACTAAGACAGATCCCTACTTTCTGGTGCACAAGGACCAATTCCAAAAGGAAAAATACTTAATGACAAAGGAAAAGCTGAAATACTTATGGAATAACATATAGGAAAGTATCTTTATGACCTCAGGATTCAGAAGAAAAATTTTAAAGAAGACAAAAAAAGCACACACCATAAAGAAAATGATTGATAGATTCATTCACTTTAAAATTAAGAATGTTTATTCATCAAAGGAAAGCATAGAGGGAAAGAAGAGCCACAAACTGGGAGAAGGTGTTTCTGGCACATAAATTTAGCAAAAATTTATTATTCTGGAATAAATATATATATTAATAATAATAATTATGAAACATAAAAATTAATGCAAATAATGCAACAAAAAGTGGGCAAGATAATATAAACTTGCATTTCAGAGAAGATGAAACACTTATGACTAATGAAATAAATAAAAATTTGTTCAACCTTAAATAATTATAACCACAATGAAATGACGATTCAAATCTACCAGACTGACAAAAGTTAAAAAGTCTGTTAATAACAAGTGGCGATTAGGATGTAGAAAAATAAGAACTTTTATACATGCCTTTATTGGGAATATAAATTATTTCAACTACTTTGGAAAAAAATATTTGGCATTATTTAATAAAGCTGAAAATGTTGTTGTTGTTAGTTGCTGTCAAGTAGATTCCAACCCAGGTATGTAGAGTAGAATGGCACTCCACAGGGTTTTCAAGGCTGTGACCTTTTGGAAGCAGATTGCCAGGCCTGGAAGGAGCCATGGTGACACAGTTGTTAAGTCCTCAGCTGCTAACTGAAAGCTCAGCAGGTTAAACCCACCAGCTACTCCTCGGGAGAAAGATGTACCAGTCTGCTTCTGTAAAGATTACAGCCTTGGAAACCCTACCGGGCAGTTCTGCTCTTTTCTACAGGGTTGGTATGAGTCAGAATTGACTCAATGGCATCGAGTTTTGTTTGGTTTTGGGCTTCCCAAAGTGCCTCTGGGTGAGTTTGAACCTCCAACCTTTCAGTTGGTAGTGGAGTACTTAACAATTTGCACCACTCAAGGACTATAAAGTTGAAGATACATATACTCAATGACTTAGAAATTTTACTTACAGACATACACCTTTAAAAAATTAATGCTAGTGGTCACCAGAAGCAAGTTTATAGTAACATTGTTTATCATAGCAAAAAACTGAAAACAACTCAGATGTTGTTAATACCAAAACCACTACTGTGGAGTCATTTTGACCCATAGCAACCCTCTAGGACAGAGCAGAACTGCCCTATTGGGTCTCCAAGTCTGTAATCTTTACAGAAGCGGACCGACACATCTTTCTCCCGTAAAGCGGCTAGTGGGTTTGAACCACCAACCTTTCAGTTAGCAGCTGAGCACTTTTAACCACTGTACCAACAGGCTCATTCCTTAATACCAGAATGGATAAATACATTGGTACAAATATATAACAGAATAATATACAACAGTTAAAATGAGTTATCCAAAGCTGTAAGTATCAACATAAATGACTCCTAACCACCAAGATTGAGCTAAAAGTCACAGAAGAATACTATAGTGTTATGTAAAGTACAAAACTAGATAATATGTGATTTAGAGATTTATGTTGTTGTTGTTAGGTGCCATCCAGTAGGTTCTGACTCATAGAATGAAACACTGCCCGGTCCAGTGCTGTCCTCACAATCGTTGCTGTTACAACCCCAATGTGCATGTTTCCTGATTTTAAACCACACAGTATCCCCTTGTTCTGTTTGAACTACTGCTTCTTGGTCTATGTACAGGTGCACATGAGCACAATTGAGGGTTCTGAAATTCCCATTCCTTGTAATGTTATCTATAATTTGTTGTGATGCACACATTTGAATGCCTTTGCATAGTAAATAAAATACAGGTAAATATCTTTCTGGTTTTCTCTGCTTTCAGCCAGGATCCATCTGACATCAGCAATGATAGCCCTCATTCCACATCCTCTTCTGAATCTGGCTTGAATTTCTGGCAGTTCCCTTTCGATGCACTGCTGCAGCCACTTTTGGATGATCTTCAACAGAATTTTACTTGTGTGTGATATTAATGATATTGTTCAATAATTTCCTCATTCTGTTGGATCACCTGTCTTTGGAATGGGCACAAATATGGATCTCTTCTACTTGGTTGGCCAGGTAACTGTCTTCCAAATTTCTTGGCATAGACAAGTGAGTACCTGCAGCACTGTAGCCATTTATTGAAACATATCAATTGGTATTCCCGTCAATTCCTGGAGCCTTGTTTTTTGCCAGTGTCTTCAGTGCAGCTTGGACTTCTTCCTTCAGTACCATCAATTCTTGATCATATGCTACCTTCTGAAATGTTAGAACATCAGTGCATTATTTTTGATACAGTGACTCTGTGTATTCCTTCTGTCTTCTTTTAAGCCTTCTGTGTTGTTCAGTATTTTGCCCGTAGAATCCTTCATTATTGCAACTTGAGGCTTGAATTTTTTCTTCAGTTCTTTCAGCTTGAGAAATGCTCAGCATGTTCTTCCCTTTTGATTTTTTAACTCCATGTCTTGGCACATTTTATTATAATATTTTACTTTGTCTTCTTGAGCTGCACTTTGAAATCTTCTGTTCAGCTCTTTTACTTCATTATTTCTTCCCTTTGCTTTAGCTACTCTGTGTTCAAGAGCAAGTTTCAAAGTCTCACCTGACATCCACTTTGGTCTTTTCTTTTTTTCCTCTCTTTTTAAATGACCTTTTGCTTTCTTCATGTATGATGTCCTTGATGTCATCCCACAATTCATCTAGTCTTTGGTCATTAGGGTTCAATGGGTCAAATTTGTTCTTGATAGGGTCTCCAAATTCAGGTGAGATATACTTAAGGTCGTAGTTTGGCTCTTGTGGACTTGTTTTAATTTTCTTCAGCTTCAACTTGAACTTGCATAGAGCAATTAATGGTCTGTTCCGCAGTTAGCCCCTGTCCTTGCTCTGACTGATGGTGTTGAGCTCTTCCATTGTCTTTTTCCACAGATGTAGTTGATTTGATTCCTGTATTTTCTATGCAGTGAGATCCACGTGTATAGTCGCTGTTTATGTTGTTGAAAAAGGTATTTGCAATGAATAAGTTGTTAGTCCTGTGGAATTCTATCATGCTATCTCCAGCATCGTTTCCATCACCAAGGCCATATTTTCCAACTACCGTTCCTTCTTCTGTTTCCAACTTTTGCATTCCAATCATCAGTAATTATGAATGCATCTTCATTGACTTTTGATAAATTTCAGACTGCAGAAGTTGGTAAAAATCTTCCGTTTCTTCATCTTTGACCTTAGTAGTTGGTGCATAAATTTGAATTGTAGTCGTATTAACTGGTCTTCCTTGTAGGTGTATGGATATTATCCTATCAATGAAAGTGTTGTACTTCAGGATAGATCTTGAAATGTTCGTTTTGAGGATGAATAGGACACCATTCCTATTCAATTTATGATTCCCGACGTAGTTGACCATATGTTGTCTCATTCCAAATGGCCAATACCAGTCCATTTCAGCTCACCAATGCCTAGGATATCGACGTGTATGTGTTCCATTTCATATTAGATGACTTCCAGTTTTCCTAGATTCATACTTCATACATTCCGTGTTCCAATTATTAATAGATGTTTGGAGCTGTTTCTTTTCATTTTGAGTTATGCCACATCAACAAATGAAGGTCCTGAAAGCTTGACTCCATTCACATCATTAAGGCTGATGCTACGTTGAGGAAGCAGCTCTTCCCCAGTCATATTTTGAGTGCCTTCCACCTGAGGAGTTCATCTTCTGGCACGGTATCAGACAATGTTTTGCTGCTTCATAAGATTTTCACTGGCTAATTTTTTCAGCAGTAGACTGCTAGGTCCTTCTTCCTAGTCTGTCTTAGTCTGGAAATTCCACTGAAACTTGTCCACCATGGGTGACCCTACTGGTATTTGAAATGCTGGTGGCACAGCTACCATTATCACAGCAATATGCAAGCCACTACAGTGCAACAAACTGACAGATGTGTGGTGGAGAGATTCATAACTATATAGTAACACTATAAACCCCAAACCTTGTTGTTGTCCAGTTGATTTCAACCCATGGCAACCCTACAAGGCAGAGTAGAACTGCTCCATAAGGTTTCCAAGGAGCAGCTGGTGGATTAGAATTGCCAACCTTTTGGTTAGCAGGAAAGCTCTTAACTACTGCATCACCGGGGCTTCTAAAGGGTAGTAAAGCAATGATAAATAGAAAATTCAGGTTTGTGGATCCTTCAAGTGTGAGGGAGAAAAGAGGAAGGGACTGGGAATGGGTATACAGGGTGCTTCAAAGATATTTGTAATGTTCTATTTCTTATGCCATATTCATTTTATTTTTACCTTTAAATATATACTTAAATTATAAATACCTCATATTTGTATTTAATAAAATGATTTTATAAGCAAAAACAAGGGTAAAGATGTATTTTCCTTTCCAAAGTTGATAAAGTTGGAGAATCATTGAATATAGGTTTCTAAACAGAGCTAAAATGAGGAATTAATGGAAATTCTTGGTTATTATTAAAGATAAAAAATGTGAAGGCTTAAAGGCCATATAAGGACCAAGAAAATACTTTTAATTAAAAAAAAAAGATTTATAATGGTATATAACCTCGAATACTTTACATTAGAAGGCTATATTCTTCAGCTTTGGCTCAAAGTGGACGGTGAGAATGGCTACAGTCATTAAAAAAAAAAGGAATGAGTTGTTTGTTGGTTTATGCTTTCTGCTGTTTGGATTGTCACACTAGAGCTATAACCTCCTGTGCCCAACTAAGCCAGGGATGGCTGCTCAGGGATCTCTAATTAGCAGTCAGGAAGGATCCTGCTTTCCAACTGCCTTCTCTAAACACCTCCTGGCATTTGAGCTTGCTCCAGGGCTATCAGTCCTCTCTGGGTGAGCTGTGTCTTTACTGAGCTCTGATAGTGTTAGTCTGCCCAGATTGGAAGTCTTTGTAACATCCCCAGCGGGAAACTGTCTAAGGAGAGTAGGTTGTATGAAACACTTGTCTCAGCTCCAGATTATACAGGGATGTTTGTGCTTTATCAGAGCCAGTGAATGAAAGGGCATTTCCAGAAAGACATTTTCCAAACCTTTGGATGACTTTGCCATAACAACACAATCAGCCTCATATTGTCTGACTAAAGAGAAATCACTGTCATTTGCAGAAAAAAATGAACAGAGCTTATACCTTCTCTGTGTTAGAGTCCATTTCTTTTGAAATGATCAATTTGGCTATTTACAAATAGTTTCTCTGATTTGATTGCTTCTCTGGCTGTCAGGAGTGGTGACTGCTGTAATAGATAACTTCACTTTCAAAGAGCCTGAACTAACCTCACTTGGGATCAATACGGAGTAAAATTAAAGTGGAATTTATCTAGTGAGGTTTAAATTGAATTGATGCCTATGAGGAAGTGCATGTATTCCTGCACAGTATCTCCTATGTATTGACTATATTTTTTATTTTAACTTTCTAACATTCTGATTTTTTTAATAAAATATGCCTTTGTAATACATGATATCTTATATAAAAATTATTTCTCTATGTGTTTACAAATTTAAAATAAATAGAAAAGAATACTAAATCAAGTCAGAAAAAAGAAAAAAGGAATCAAGAAAAGACATTGGCATTTTCCTCCATTAATTCTTAGAGAAGATTTTTTTTTCCTTAAAGGATTAAGATGCTTTTCAAATAGATCTCCAGACTCCTTAAATCCTCATGAGGAAATGTATAATCATGGATTACTGCATCCGTTCTGATTTGTTATGTGATTGTGGATAAGCCACTTAAATCTCTCTTCTGTTCTCCTGTGTAACCCCTTGAACATTATTGACATGGATGCTCAGTGGTTGAAAAAGAGGATGATTAATTTCACAGTACTCCTTGGCACTCTTGATTTAAAGGGAAATCTTAAACCTCTGGTAAACTGCAGAGCATTTGTCTCTCCTGTGGCCTCCATCATTCCTGATTCTCTATCTGTAGATTGTACAATCACAATACCCATTTGCTGGTATCCCCGCAAAAACACTAGGTGTTTAATTCTTTGGTAACATAAATCTTACTTATTTTTTGTAAGCTATGGCAAAAAATGAAACAAATGAGACCTTAGATATTGGTTTGAGGATTCTACAAAAGTACATAAATGAACATGGTTCAAAAGCTAACTTTATATTTCAGATATATTTATTATCTTCATTAATAATAAAAATCTGCAGTGTCACCTTCATGCAATTTCAGAAAAATGTGTATAAATTTATTCAATCATAATTGCTCAACAAATACTTATTGAGCCCTTATTCTCTACCATTGCTAGATTCTGAGGATGAAATAAGATTTTATTTCTATCTCCAGAGTTCAATGACTCATGAGATGGTGAAGAAAGTACAGTAAGTTAATAATACAATAAATGTGATAAGTTACAGTATTTTATTTAAAGCATCATGTGAGCACAAATGGGGAACAACTGAGTCTTACTGGAGGAGAAGGAATCAGGGGAAGTTATTTGAGGTGGGTCTTAAAAGACTCTAAGAGAGTATAGATGAGTGGAGGGGCCCCTACAAAGGGATTGTTTTAAGTTCTTTCCCTTTCTTCGATTTTCAAAAAGATAAAACAAAATAATAAATAGCATAATGGGAAAGGGTGGGAGTTCCTTGAGGTCCTAACTCCATTCATATGTAGTATCACTATCCTCCTCCGGCTGAAAGGATTTGGTGGGGTTCAGTATTTCAGAGTCTGCTGGATGCAGAATTTCCATTCTAATTAGCTTCTTTTTAGCCTAGTGATTTGAACCTCATAAGAACTCATAAACTATTGTTTAATTTATCACTAGTCATTATATCTACAGGATAGACTATAGTCTACTTTATATGACCTAAAATAAAAGATATAATTTGTAACAAATAAGCCAGGTATCATTAAAATATAGTCAGTTGGAAAAAAATTATTATAAAAAGTGAAAATGCAGGGTATAAAGCTTCATTTTTACCTATAGCAACTATGTAAAAATATTCACAGAAAATAGAAGGGGAAATGCCAAAATAATAGTACTTGAATCTGGGAGGTAGGATTATGGGGGATTTTTTTCTTTATACGTTTCTGAACTTTATAATTTTTCTACTCAAAACACTAGTTTCTTTTGGAGTAATAAAAAGCATATTTTAAAAATACAGCCTTTTCAATTCAACAACATCATCTAATTATTTCTCTGTTGAAACTCGGAGCTATTTTATATCTCCAATAGATGGTAGCAGTGGCAGAATTTAAGATTTATCATAAGGCAGAATTGTTTTAGATCATTTTGCTTTCTGTCATTTGTAGACAAGCCTACTGTCAGTAATTCCTTGGCTAGGTTTGTTTTTTTCCTCCTTCCCACCCTCTATGCACCTGAAGCTTATTTTCTGGTTAAGGTGTTTAGTTTCCTGAAGAGTCAGATGTCACATGTGGCTCTAATACTTAGGCCCTGAGCTGACCTGAAGCTTGGTTCAAAAAGCCAAACACATTCCGGAGGCTGCACCAGGATGAGTCTGTTGCTTATAGCTATTATCTAGCAACCCTACAGTCATGCTTCAGAGCACTGGACCTGCTGACCTCCTTTCATCAATTATACCTTTTGACCTCATTGCCTATCAACTGCCTTGGTGGTCTTTTACTCTCTACCCTTTGCCCATTTGCAGCTCAGGGGTGGTATGCCCTTAATCACCAAAGTCACCTCAGCAAGGGTGACCTGATGTGGGGAAAGGTCTTGCTTTCCTATTTGATGTTTTAGGACTTCTCTGGGGAAGCAGCTAGTTAATGTATCACCCACATAGCAGTAATTAGGAAGTGATTCTCTCAGAGCCCTGCACGTTGGTGTGCACCTTGATGTTGCTTGCCTCATTAGAGTAATATTATGTCTATCAGTTTCCATACAGACATGAATTTTCTCTCTCTTTGATGATCCAAACACCATCTGGCCAGTGTGTAGCCTTCCCTAGTAGCAGAATTCTGTGGCATCTTTCCTTATAAGCCATGGATGAAATTCTTTGGCTGCATGTAGGTCTTCTTTAGTGAGAGCTGGCATAGACTGATTGCTTCAGTTGCTGGTAATAGAACTATGTTTAATGATGGGGCATTGGGCAAGGAAGGAACACTACCCATTAGTCTAAAGTCATGTAACTGCCATGAAGGTCTTGCTTCATAATCTTGCTGCAAGGAAAATGGGGGCAGAGGCAATGTGTGTTGTTGAGGAAGACATGCAGAAAAGCTATTTCCACAGTCACAGAGTTGCATTCTTAACCCCCGTCTGACCTAACAATGTGTGCTCTTGGGTATTAGGTGAAAAAGGAACCAGAGTGAAGGCATCCCACACAGATTTTATAACTTGTAGTGCTCTTAGTAGATTTATACCTTTTTATGAAGAGATCTCCTTTTGTTTCAACACCAAATACCATGCTAATGGAGGCACTATACAATGATGCTGAGATTTATATTTTTAGGAGTTAGATGTCTAGGTAGATCCTCCTCCTTTACACGTATTTAAAGCCACAGGAGCATCCCTAAGTTGATAAATACGCAGAATTGAAGAGTAAAAACATATTTTCACATTATTATAGTTTTGGCAAACTGATGATAAAAGTTGATCATATGGTAGAGACTTTCATGTGTGAAATATATGTTAAAACAAGTGCTGGGCGGATGAGGATGGAAAGCTTTATTCTGGAGACCTATACAGTGTAACTGTTGAATGATGCATGTGCTGTTAAACATTTTTCATTCTAATGGAGCTGGGAATTTCCAGAACTGCAGCCTCATTACTTCCCTCAACCATGATGGTTTCTGATTGTATCTTTCCCATTAACTCTTGAATGTTTTCTTTGTTTTCTGTGGGGAGGTTTGCAATTATGAAAGTATTTTCTGTTTCTTAACTTTTAATTAATTACTGATATTGTTCTTAGGTGATAAATCCTTCCAACCCACTAAATTTATTAATTTCTTTGTTGGCCCACAGTTAGAAAGCATGCAAGTAGAAGAATTCTGTGTGAATGAAAAATATTTATTTTTGTCTTATGTATTATTGATACCATTAAACTACAGGAACAATTTAAAGAGATGGCCTGTAATAAAGATACACAAAACATGAGCCTCTGTTTATGTGTCCCATTACATTGACTGAATCTCTCTACTCCCCTGCTTTCTCCATCTCACCAGCCTTGAGGGCCATTATACTTGTGGTGCTCTCCAGGGAGTTGCCACCAGGATGGGCTATTACACTGCATAGCCTTGGGAAGTTAGAGGTAACCCAAAGTCTGTCACACTGAAGCAGCCATAATTACAGACTGCTTATAAAAAACAAAATAAACCAAAACAAAACCCATTGCTGTAGAGTCACTTCCAACTCATAGAGACCCTATAGGACAGAGGAGAACTGCCCTATAGGGTTTTCAAGGAGTGGGCTGGTAGAGTCGAACTGCCAACCTTTTGGCTAGCAGCCAAACACTTAACCACTACACCATCAGGGCTAAGAGACTGCTTATGGGGGGTAAATAATAGGATTCGTTGTCCACTCTCATCTCCAAGGCTATGAAGACAGCTCCCTCATGCCTCATGTCCCTGTATATCTCAGTTATCACCAGAAAAGCACAAAGCCTCTCCCACTACCTCTTACTATCTGGGATCTGTTCCCTATGTTGCTCTCCATAGCCCTGATCTCTGTACCAAAATTCTCTTTGTACCAAAACTCTTCCACGGTGCCCTTCTGGAACTTCTTTCTGTCCATCCACAAATACTCTTCATTCTTACCTTGTCACAGATCATTCCCTTGACTTCCTTGTCTAAACTGAAACTTCTCTTCAGAAGGTGCTGGTTCTCTCACAGTACTCTCCAGTGGAGACAGTCTTCTATCTCACGTCCCCATATCTCAAGGCTTGCACATGGCTTTCTTAACCACCTTGCTATTCATTGTCACTTCCAACTTACCCCTGCCACTGTGCTCTTCAGTCTCTACCCCCTGGCCACAATGAACCTTTTCTTTTTTCTTAAACCATCCTAAGCTCATTCCTACCTCAATGTCCTGCATATGCTGTTCCTTTTCCCTCATTGGCTCTCCCTGCTACTCTTAAGTGGCAAGCTCCTCCTCATCCTATATTCTTCAGCTTAAATGTCACCCCACATACAATCCTTCCTTGATCCTCACTTTCTGAAATAGCTATCCTCCTTCCTTATTCTCTTTCTCAGCACTTCCCCAGCTTGGTTCTTTTGTAGCACATATTTTAACTTAAATTATTTTATTAGGGTTTTTTTTTTTTTTTTTTTTTTGTGTGTGTGTGTTTTGTGGGTGTGTGTGTGCATGTCTCCATTAAGAGAAAGTAAGCTGCGTGCGGGCAGGTACCACACTCCTCATATTCACTATGGTAACCCTGATCCCTAGCACCCTGCCAGCCACTCACAGGCACCTAATATTTAAGGAGTGAATAAACAGGCAATGAGACTATTAGAATAAGGATATACATTCCAGAATTATAGAAGTTATGAATATAAGTCTGTGAAATTATTATTACTGGAAGCTAGAATGACATATTTTTGTAATATTGCTTTCTGGTAATCTACACTGATGAAAGAGTAGATGAAGTTTAAAGAATCTGTCCAATTTCAAGCACTGGGAGATGAGGTGGTGTGAGCAAATAGCCTCTCCTTTCAGTTGGCAGGGGGAGTTTACCTGGACAGAGTGGATGTAGTTTGAACAAACATATTCAACATATATTGATTTAAGTGTACAAACAACAGAAAGTAAAGATTTTTAAAAAATATCCTTGACTGGAATGAACACACAAAAGTTGCAGGCGAAAACACAGAAGACAGCCTGGATTGGAGAAGATCAAGACACACTGGTTGACTACCATTCTCAAATATTAATACCCTTAACCAGGATTTTGATTAGAACCACACAGCTATAAATTCTGGAAGGAAATCTTTGGGGAATGTCCAAAGTATAGGTATTGGGGTATTTCGAATGTTTTTACTTTAACTATCAGAAATTTACTTTAACTATCAGAAATATAGGGGGCTATTTTGGCACTTTTAGGATGCAAATTAAAGCACCCAACTTTTCATGCAGAGTCATCCATTTCTGCATGAAGGTAAATGGAAGGAGCTATGGGCAGGGTCGAGATATGCCGCATTATATAGCCTTTGGTCTCCCTTTGGCAGGCTTTTGAACATTTTTAGGTTTATTGTCCATCCACACCTACCTTTCCAAGCATTAACTTCCAAATGTACCTTGTTGTTATTGTTGTGTGCCACTGACTTGATTCCGACTCATAGCGACCCTATATGCTGAGTAGAACTGCTCTATAGGGTGTTCTAGGCTGAAATCTTTATGGGGGCAGATCAACAGGTCTTTTCTCCCATGGAGCAGCTGGTGGGTTCAAACCCCCTACCTTTCAGTTAGCAGTCGAGCCTTTTGTTAGAGCCAGTGAGAGAAGAGCAGTGTGTGTGTGTGTGTGTGTGTGTGTGTGTGTGTGTGTGTGTGTGTGTGTGTGGTGTGTATGTAAATGGTTCCTAAGATACAGCATGTTTGAAAAATGATGGTTTTATTGAACAAGACAACTTCAGAGCACAAATCATATTCTGCCTGTTTTAACGACTTCATCTTCTACAGTTTCTTGAAGTCATACATGGATTATCACATTTTATCATTACTGTATGGTTATGAAATTGTCTTTATCCTCACTGAATGACAAATCCGAAGCTCAAAGAAATTAAGTAAAATTATCAAAGTGAGTGGTGTAGCTAGGACTTGGCCTTTTGTTGTTGTTGTTATGTGCCATAGAGTTGGTTCCGACTCATAGTAACCCTGTGTACAACAGAATGAAACACTGCCTGGCCCTGTGCCACCCTCACAATTATTGTTATGTCTGAGCCTATTGTTGCAGCCAAGGTGTCAATCCATCTCATTGGGGGTCTTCCTCCTTTTCACTGACCCTCTACTTTACCAAGCATGATGTCCTTCTCCAGGGACTGATCCCTCCTGACAACATGTCCAAAGTATCTGAGATGAAGTCTCACCATCTTCGCTTCCAGGGAGCATTCAGGCTATACTTCTTTTAAGACAGATTTATTCATTTTTCTGACAGTCCATAGTATATTTAATATTCTTCTCCAACACTATAATTCAAAGGCATCAATTCTTCTTCAGTCTTCCTTATTCATTGTCCAGTTTTCACATGCATATGAGGCAGTTGAAAATACCACGGCTTGAGTCAGGTGCACCTTATTCCTGAGAGTGACATCCTTGCTTTTTAACACTTTAGAGATCTTTTGCAGCAGGTTTGCCCAATGCAATACGTCTTTTGATTTCTTGACTGCTGCTTCTATGGGCGTTGATCGTGGATCTAAGTAAAACGAAATCCTTGACAATTTCAATATTTTCTTCCTTTATCATGATGTGTTGTGAGGATTTTTGTTTTCTCTATGTTGAGGTATAATCCATACTGAAGGCTGCAGTTTTTGATCTTCAGTAAGTGCTTCCAGTCCTCTTCACTTTCAGCAAGTGAAGCTGTGTCATCTGCATATCACAGACTGCTAATGAGTCTGCCTCCAAGCCTGATGCCATGTTCTTCTTCATATAGTCCAGCTTCTCTGGTTATTTGCTCAGCCTACAGATTGAATAAGTATGGTGAAAAAATACAACCTGGCGCATACCTTTCCTGATTTTAAACCACATAGCATCCCCTTGTTCTGTTGGAATGATCGCCTTTTTGTCTAGGTGCAGGTTCCTCACGAGCACGATTAAGTGCTCTGGAATTCACAGTCTTCGCATTGTTATCCATAATTTGTTATGTTCCACACAGTCGAATGCACAGTCAATAAAACACAAGTAAACGTCTTTCTGCTATTCTCTGCTTGGCCTTAGATCTGCCAGTTCCAACTCCAGTGTTACTTTCCCTGTATGAGTTGAGGGGCTGGAAGTGATAAACCGTTTCACAGAGCTCATCTCCACAGCAAGTGCCTGCACAGTCTGAGACACATTGCTGCTCAGGAGGATTGGCATCATGTCCATCCTGAGGTACAGTGTAGGATTAGATAATCTGACACCTTTTTGTTGCAGATTTCATAGCTAGGTTGATCTCCTAGAAGTGTTTGCTACTGCTCACCAGCCAGGGGCACATTAACCAGTTAGTATGCACTGGTTTATATCTGCACTACAGACTAGTAAGGAGGCACAAGTAAGCCCGTGCATACCTTGTTTATTGGGTAATGCGTCTCTGTTACCAGCTATTCAAATTGGAATGCACTAAGGAAATAGCATCTTTTAAGCCTGTCTGTACCTAGGGAGGGAAGCCCTTTTAGTTAATGATCAGGAATTTTTTGGACTGCAAAATACACTTGTAATAAGAAAATGAGAGTGCTAAATTTTATAGATTGTGGGTGTCCATCTACATGGTGTCAATATCGCTAGGTGGTTCAGTTTTCAGAACTCAAGTCCTGTTGCTTTTCAGAACAGAGGCTCAGCTATGAGAGAGCTGTCAGCTTTAATTAAGTATGGAGGCTGACATGTGGCTATGGTGCAGAAGAAACATGTTGCTTATATTTTCCAATGTATTATTCAGTCATCAGTTCCACATTCAGGTCTTGTCTTTGACTCATTTAATACTGCAAGGTGTATAATTGTCCCCAAAAGGGAAGATGTATTATTAAGTTATCAATTGCTATATATTTTAATTGAGAGTAATAACATTTAAGAAATATTAGCTATTTTCTTAATCTTAGAAAACAAACAGGAATTGTCTTGTAGAATATTATATTTCTCATATCTCAGTTATTTACTAGGGCAGGGTTTGTCTCCAGGCCTGACTCTGCCTGGATCTAGCTGTGTTAGGGTCATCTGAAGGAACTGATTCCATGATAACTGTTACGAGTATAACTGCCATCAGGTGAAGTGCTCATCTGAACTAGCTGTGGTATTTAGTGCCTGAGGAAAGGGGCGCCAATGATAGAGAGTTACCCTTGGCATTTGATGGTGATGTTATTGATCCTCTTTACTATTCAGGTGAGCAAGAAGGCCTGAAAAAGTGAGTAGGAGTATTGCAGTCTGCGCATACCTGTAGGCTGTCGTACGGCATCCAAGGTGTTCAAATTCTGCAGAATCTCAACAAGCCTGAAATAGACCTTTACTCAAAAGAAACTGTTCCATATTTAATATTCCTATGACCAAGATGGATTTTTAACCTATTAAAAATTGCCAGAGATCCAGGAAGTATCTCATTGTTCATGCCATCCTTTTGTGTTGTTTTTAGGGAAATTCTTCTTTCCCTCCATGGGATGGAAAACTCCATTTTCCTTACAATAGTTGATAATCATTTATGAATTGGCCACTCAAAAATAACAGTTAGTATGGAGTATGAGAATAACTGTGGCTTATTTTCAGAAGGCTTAGAGTTACTTTATATAGTTCTATTTTTATTTAATTCAGTGAGGAATTCGTGAGGGTGAAAAATTCTGAAAGCATTGGGAAGGGGGAAATTAGACAAGTCACTGAAGAAGATATAAGAAGCTCGGAAAATAAAAATTGGTGTTCTCAATGTCTGTCTGCTCATTCTCCATGGATTAAATTAGGAATCTGATTTAAAGTGATTTAAAACAAACACCTACCCACATCCTCACTCACCCTGCATCTTTCAAAAGAATACTGTAGTTGAGTGAGGAAATGCAGAGCATTATATCGTCTTAAACGGTATAGACAATATAATAGATCGTATAATAGACTGTAGATCACCTTGTCATTTCTGCCGTGTTCAAAGATAGCCATAAGATAAAATTGTCCCTCCAGGATGTCACACTGTTACCACTATGAATCTTAGATACTATTTGATAAAGATCAGAGTTCTGAGTCATATGGCATTTGCTTTTATTTTTTTTAAGGTGAACGTTTTTCATTATGTTCATAATGTATGTCTTGAAATTACTTGTTTTGTAAATGTGTCATTTGTAATTCATATCTTACTAGTGCAGGCTGGTAAAAAAAATCTACTTGAGCATTCAAGTTAACTGCTCTCTGGCACTTTTTAATAGTAAAGTATATTTTAAATTCTTATTGTATAAGCTTTTGTTGTGTTTTGGGGGTTATGAAGTGGTCTGGGGCAGGGGTAGCGTTGAGTAAAGGGTATCGAAATATACTGAAAGCTTACTTATGTGCCAGACAGTTTATAGTCACTACCTCATTTTATCTTTAACTCAATGTTAGGTGGTCTTATTCCATTATAGAAGAATGACTTGAATAAGATTAAATAACTTGTCCAATGTCACAGAATTGTTAAGTGTCACAACAAGATTCTAAATATAATGACTTCATACATACGCTGTTTTAGTTTATCACATATCGAAGGCTGCTGTTCCTTCTCTTCCTCAACATTCTTCTCCTCTTTCTTTTCCTATGTGTAAAAACAGTCAAAATCAGCTAACCGTCTCTGCTAATCTAAGGAATCAGTGAACAGAAGAAAAATATACCTGAGACCTGAGACTTTTTAGAGTTCTAGTTGAAATGAATTACTGACATATTTGATGGCTGAGTTTATGTAAAGCCCCTTTGTTTATGCTTCACTAGGCTATTATTGTTTTATTACCATACAGCAACTGTGTTGAAATGTAATTAGCAATTGTTGTCACTAATTATCTAATCAGTAGTAATTATTAGTTGGCTCAGTTTTCATGCTGTATAGGATCCAATGTTCTGTGACAAACATTTCATGTAATTTTGTTTACATTAATAAAATTACAGTGTATGGGTAAAGCATGAACTTTGACTTCAGTAATCATGGTTTCAGTTTACTGTGGCACCACAGTGCGCTATGATTTAACTTTTCTAAGCCTTAGTTTCTCCATCTGTAAAAATGGGGGATAACAATACCCATTAAAGAATAACTTTGGGAAAATGTAAAGTCATAACTCATACAAATGCAAAATAACCATGTACCAAAAATTTTCTTTAACTCATTAATTAATGAGGGAACCAGAATGATGTTACAACAGGTTTGAAGTAGAATTCAAAGTACTACACACATATAGGTAATCAGGAATGCTGAATATATTTATACACAGTTGCAATATTGGCTCTTTCCACAGGTGGGAGAGAAATCAATTGTCCTGCTACTGGAAAAATTCATTTATATGTCTATGGTCAAGAATAATTTGCATTGCAAAGTTATATGCAATTTACAGAGTTGTAAAATAATTCAAAATCAATAAAAGTCACAGAGCCAATAGAATTAGTTAACTAGGAAAAATGTGTGCTAGAAAACAGCTAGTTTTCAACTGAACATTTTCATTAATCTTTTTTGGTCTATTTCAAAGACTTGCACAATTTTACCCTAAGTATCTAATTGGATAGGTTACTGAGAAGTTTATAGCAAAAGTACATGATGCTTTTTATTTTTTATGAATCAGTCAAATGTATTTGGATCTTGTTATAATTATAAAAATTATTAACACATGAAACAAAAATTTATATCAGTTCATTCAGACGTGGCTATCACTCAGGCTGATCCATTAGGCTGTCAATTGAATGTAACATCTTTGGCTAAAAGTGAGTCTTGGCATGATGAATCATCCTGTGAAAGAGAGTGTAGTATTGTCCAAGAATAAAGTGAGCCATTGCTTTGTTTGCTAAGCAGTCACCAAAAATGTTAAAAGGCTCATTAGATTTTGACACCTGTCTTTTGCATGAACAAATTGACAGTTTAGATTAATCAAGCTGATAACATTTTATAATAATCAAGATTTTTTCCCCCTTTTGACTAAGAGTTGGGATAGTAAAGAAAGATCAACATAAATGACTCAAAATAAAGGCTTATGCCCTACTGATCAAAGACCCAGAAGATATCAGATTTGACCCAGCTGTCACATGAAAAATGAAAAATAGACTTGGTACTGATGAGGAGAAGAGGAAGGAATGAGGTGAGAGAAACAATGGCCGTGGGCTAAGACTAACTGGTTCTGAGGATTAAAGGGTTTGATTGAATTATTAAAAATAGGAAAAATACTAATGTACTCGCTAGCGTCTGTTTAACCCTCCCTCCCTCCAGTTTGTTCTCTGACCTTCTCTGCCCTAGTTGGAACCCTGGGGTTGATTCCCATGGACTGCAGCACCTTGACTCCCTACGCTCTGGTTTCCTGTTGGGTTCGGTCAGTTGGAAATAGAGATATTTCTCCCCTCCCCTTCCCATGCTGTGGTTCTGTGTCCCTTTATGGCTACCAGGTATGGTAACACTGTCCTCCCCTTGCCTCTGTAGATGTAGGTGTGTAATGGTCTGGCTGTTCCCCATCCCTGGGTCCTGCAATATCCAATTTTGTTCCTTACCTTGCACACACCTGTGAAAATAGTTGTAACATTCTCTTCATAATCCCAGCTGTATGTGTTTTCCATTTATTCCTAGAACCCTGATGAATTAAAAAAAATAATATCAACCAATTATTAAGAAATAATTATTTCTTGACAGCACGTACCTTATGTATAAACTCATTCCTCAAAACTCTGTGATATATTACCATTAGTGTTTTACACGCAAGGAAACTGAGGCAGAGAGAAACTAAATGGCTTGCTTGAGGCACATCTGGCTAAAAAAGCCTTGCTATTGTTCACCATGCTGTATATCATAATTAAGTTTCACTCTACATTTTAAAACTATATTCCTTTTTCTTTGTGTAATCTATTTTTCTCTCCTAAATAGTCCTGCCCAACTACAATAAATTATTTTGTATTTCTTGAATGAGGGTCAAGTATGTGCTGTTTTACCTCCCTTTGATTGCATAAATCATCTCATTTTGTTCTACTTATAATGCTTCAAGTTACAGAACTCATAACATTATCACATTTATTACTAGCTAAGAGAACATTAATCATAGACGGTCATAAAGCCTAGAGAAATTAACAATGCAGTTTGCGGGAAATTGTGTTAATCATGTAGAATCTTGAAAATGTCTGATTGCAAAAATGTGCTCTTCCTTGCTAATACGAGTTGATAAAATCGTGGTGGAGAAAGGGGGAGATCAAACAAAATTATATGTTATTCTTTAAAAATAATCTCACTCAATTACATGGAACAGATATGTAGCACACTCTGTTCTAGGCAATTTATGTATGTCACCTCATTAACCTTCCCAACAAACCTACAAGTTATATGTTGTTATTGTTTGTGAGCTGCCCTTGAGTCAGTTCTGACTCATGGCAACCCCATGTGTGAAGAGTAGAACTTTTCCATAGGACTTCCAAGACTGTGACTTTTTGAAAGCAGATCACTAAGCTTGTCTTCTGAGGCACCTTTGGGTGGGTTCAAACCGCCAGCCTTTTGTGCAGTAATTGAGTGCTTAGTTTTGTGCCACCCAGGAACTCTACAAGTTATATACAACCATCCTTTCCACATGTATGGAAACCAAGATTCCCTAACACTTTCAAGGTCACATAGCTATTAAGTAGCAGAACTACAATTTGGACTGCCATCAGCTCGACTCTAAATCTTACCGCTTCCCATTTAGAAAAAATATATATACCACCATAATATTCTGATTTGTATGTTGGTTAGATTACATTTCAATTGTTCAGTGTTAATGTTTTGATTTAAATTTATTTCAGCTGTTTGTCCCTTAGACATAGGCCCATCCCAGTCATCATCCTTCTGTGACCTGTGGAATCGAGGCATTGGCCCCAGGAAGAGCTTATAAAAACCTGCAATATTGTGTATCAGTAGGAAGCATACTGTGGTTCTGTGTCCACAGGCTCGGATTTATGAACTATTGTTAGGTCCTTTCAATGTTAATATATAAAAGAGACCTGTGCTTAGGACTAAAAATATAAAACATATTGGCTTTTAGTGCAAGGCCTATATTTATTATGTAGAACGTTATATGTTCTTTTATTTTGATCGTTTTGAAGCATAAGGCTTGCTGGTGACAGTTTTCAGCAGTGTGGCTTTTGGGAGCAATCAAATCAGCTGGAGAGAAGCCATGTGTCTACATTTTTCTCAGTAAATGTAAGTGAATTATAATATATTTCATCAAATTTTTCCTCATATTGTCATTTTGTAATTAAAAACATATCCTTGTGTATACTATAAAGAATCCCTGCTTCATATTTTGAAATTAGTTTTCAAAAGCTAATCCTCATTTCCATGACTGCTAACAGATAAATGTTCACAGAAGTGCTGTTATGGAGGAAATTCTCTAGAGCAGAGGATAATCTGTAATCTTTATTTTAAAGTAATACTTAATAAGATGGACAAGTTCTAGATGATGTGTTGTTTCTCTTCTTAACCTTCTGGCTGTTTCTTTTTATTTTCCTTAATTGGCTTCAGATTTTACCGACTTCGAAGATAGATGAATCCTAAAATTCCATCCTTGGCTCTCTGCTCTTCTTCTTGTGCCTCTTCCTTAATGTTCCTATCATCCTAATTTAAATCATTTCCTTCTCTGTACAGTCAATAAGTATACACGAACACTGCATTCTAGGCCTGCATCTCCAACTGCCTATGTGCAAGTAGAGGCATCTCTGCCATTGGTACATCTAAAATGTCATGTGTCTTTCCACCACTTCAACTCTGGTTCATTACTGACTGTTTTGCCACTGACATCTTATTTTCTCCTGGGCACTCAAACTCGAGAACTTGGAACCAAACTTAATGCCTCTTCTCTCATTCTTTCTCCCAGTGTCTTTATTCACAGAGTGCTGTCAGTTCTTCGTTATACCTGTTCAGGTTTTGCCTTTCCATTTTCACTGCTTCCACCCTGATTTAGTCGTGCATCACATTCTAATGCAAATCAAAACCTTGTGAATACTATATGGAAGACTTTTGCTTATTTTGAATATAATTTCAGAGGTGAAGCCCTAATTTCCTGATCAGCATTATAGATAAATGACCTCATCTATTGTGTCTCCCACATGGTCTCCCTAGGTTCGTTCTCTCTAATCTATTCCAATGATTTCTCTCATTTGTGTTCTCATAGCATTTTATGCATAATACTCTCTAGCAATTGCCATTTTTTTTTTGTGGTGGTGTTGGTAGGGGCAGTCCCTCAAACTGTCCTTGCACTACGGTGAGCTCTTCAAAGGCAGGGGTCATGTCTTACTCATTGTTGACTCTCTAGTGTCTAGCATGGTGCTGGACATTCAGTAGAGAACATAAAAATGTTCGTTTACTTGAGTCCACAAATGTGGAATTGAATTGAATTTCCCTATAAAAAATATCTCCCAGGGAAACTGATTGGGCTTTCTGGGCTTTTTTCTTGTGTTCAACGTATCATAAACCACCAAGGCTGGTAAGCTCATGGGGAAACCTCATGTTGGGGAGATCTTTGATGCTAGACTGAATAATTTATCCTTGATATTTTTTAGAGAGAGCATTTTGGAGAGATTAATCTCTCAGAGCTCAGTAAAATGGCCTAGAAGCAAAACAGACTTTAGGAAGTTAATAGGGCTATTGAAGTTATTCGGGTGTAGTGTTATTAGAGCCTGGATTTTGGCGATGGAAGAGGAAGTAGAGATATATTGATAAAAGGATATCGAGGCAAAGGAAGAAAAAATGCTAACATTAGGAAAAATAAAAGTTGACTCTTTGAGGCAGAATAAATTAGACAGGAAATTGGAGCTGTCTTTGGGATTGCTTCTGTGCCTCCTCGCTCTAATTGTAGAACGGAACCAACTCTTAGTGAAGTGCAGAGGATGTTCTGTTGGAACTTCTTAAGACCTGTAAGATCTGCTTCACATGGGTTGCAACCCTTCAGAGAAGGTTTGGGACTACACTTAATTTCACACACTTTTTATCAGAATGGCTTTCTTCCAACTGGTTTCTGTCCCTCGAGAGAATAATATAACTTCCAACTTAGCACTTATATTTTTTCAGCCAGCAAGGTGGTTTGAGAACAAACTTCTGTATGAATTCTATCCTCAGAGCAGCTAGAAGATAGCATTTTCTGATTTTTCAGGCATTTAAAAAATGATTATTTTATGAAGTTAGATTGATGCTCTTACTTAAAATTCTTCAAGAAATCTTTTGTAACCGTCTCTGTCCTTATGGAGTCTCTAGGGGCAAAAACATCTTAAAAGGATGAGTGAATGCAATTCCAGAGAGTAAGTTGAAGAGATTCACTTTTTAAGGTATTGTGTCACTTTAAAGGATTTACTGTAACATGAGTGAAAGGGGACCAGAATATATTATTCACACTATACTATAACTTGGATTTCAGAGAAAGTGTGGTTTTTTAAAATTTCATTTATAACAAATTTGCTATTCCTTTTGAGGGAGAAGAGAAGGTACTGAAGTAATTAAGTATAAAATCTAGTACAAAGCAGTATGTTGTGATCATTAATACAGTTCAGATAAGGAATGGTTTCCTAGATTACTACCCTAATTGCTCACTACTCCCCCTAAGATAGTGTTGCTTTTAGGGGGGAGAGGGGAGCAGAGTATATGGCAGAAAATATTTTATTATTCAGAGGAAATGTCCTTGGGAGTAATCTTTCCTGGTCCCTGGTCTTTATCCACTTGAACAGGGCCAGTTTCATGAGTATGCACAGGGCCTTGTGATTAGAAGGGCCCCATGCTTGATTTCATATTCTGCTATCCTAACTTGAACTTCTTAGTAATTTTATCTTTGAAATGATTGTCTTTTGTATGTGAAGTCTAATGGGACAGTGGAGCATACTGTGAACAAAGGTGATACATGCAATGTGTGTGTCTCCCACTGTTCCTTGCCTGTTCATATTCACATATAGCATCTGCAATACTCCATGAGCACAGAATTCTGGTGGACCCATATATAGTTTTCTATTCTACTGCAAACTTAGTGGTTTAAAACAACACACATTATTATCTCACAGTTTTGTGGATGAGGAGTTTGAACACAGCTTCTCAGGCTCTTCTGGGTGCTGGTTTCTGAGAGCTCTGCTAGCCTCCAGAGAAGTCTGTGGCTTGTGGACTTGTGGACTCTTGGTCTTTTTTTTTTTCTTTCCTGGGTTGGACCATACTTTCAGTGGCGTTTCCTGGCAGACTTGGCATCAAGTCAGTTTATTCTGGTGCTGTAGACTTTTCTGAGAATGAACTGCAATTCCTCTGAGTTCAGAAATCTCTCTCTACCTTTATTGTTATCATCCTTTATCCAAATATTTCCCTCTGAGTTCCCTTTTCTGTTCTACTTATTTGTGTATTCTCGGACCAATACTATCCAGTTTACCCCTATGACTTTGTAGTATTTCTTAATGCCTGGTAAGTTAAGTGTCCCATATGCATTTTTATGGTTGACTTTGCTATTTCTAAGGAGTCCTGGTGATGCAGTGGTTAAGTGCTCAGATGCTAACCAAAAGGATGGATGTTGGAACCCACCAGCCACTCTGCTGGAGAAAGATGTGGCAATCTGCTTCCATAAAGATTACAGCCTTGCAAACTCTATGGGACAGTTCTACCCTGTTCCGTAGGGTCTTGTTTTAGTTATCTAGTGCTGCTACAACAGAAATACCACAAGTGGATGGCTTTAACAAAGAGAAGTTTATTTCTTCACAGTAAAGTAGGCTAAAAGTCCAAATTCAGGGCAGCAGCTCCAGGGGAAGGCTTTCTCTCTCTGTCGGCCTTCTTCTCATCAGTGTTCCCCGGACTAGGAGCTTCACTGCGCAGGGACCCCGGTCCAAAGGACGAGCTCTGCTCCCAGCACTTCTTTCTTGATGGTATGAGGTCCCCAACTCCCTGCTTGCTTCCCTTTCCTTTTATCTCTTGAGAGATAAAAGGTGGTGCAGGCCATACCCCAGGGAAACTCCCTTTACATTGGATCAGGGATGTGACCTGGGTAAAGGTGGTGTTACAATCCCACCCTAATCTTCTTTAACATAAAATTACAATCACAAAATGGAGGCCAACCACACAATTCTGGGAATCATGGTCCAGACAAATTGATACACACATTTTTTCGGGGGACATAGTTCAAACCATGATAGGTCTCTATGAGTCGAAATCTAATCCACCACAATGGGTTTGGTTTGCTATTTCTGGACTATATCCCTCAGCATAGAATTTAGAGAATATTTACAAAAATCCAACTGGAATTTTCATTGGAATGTCATTGAATTTATGCCTTAATTTGGAGTTAATTGACATCTTCAAAAGAACGTGGAATGTCTCTCCCTCTATTCCAATCATCTTCTGTACCTTTATTAGAGAATATTTTTTAATATATTACCATTTCTATATATGGGAGTTTGATCATTCAGTGAGGGTAATGAGTTCTATTCCAATGACTAATGTAAATTTTATTCTTTTTTGTCAGTAGCCTTCATGTAAAAATTGCTTCCAATGTCTGAATTTTTCTAGATCATGTGTTCAACCTTCGCTTTAATCAATCCACAGAAGTTTAGGAGTTTAAATTAATTAAGATGGACTGTAAAATCCTTGGTTATACTACAATTCCCATGTTATTATTTAGCATAAGTAGAAGACACTGAATCATTCTTGACATCTTAGAATAGAATTAACTTTTTAAGCTCAATTTCATTGACATGAATACAAATAAATTTGAATAATTATTTTTATAAAGTTAGGTAAATATATTTCAGTATATGATGGGACTTCTAAATATTTTTGGAATAAATATATTATTCTCTGATTTATACCAAATTTTACTACTTAAAACTTTATCTTTGAGACAGATTTTCTTTAAGCAATTAACAGCTTCACTTATATCATGACATTTAAAAATTGTTAGCTATTTAAGAGTAGAAACTTAAATAAACAGGTATTTTTCTCATTTTATGGCCTTACTCTCCTTTAGAAATTAATAGTCATGGGAAAGATAAGACACTGATATCATCTTGAGAATCAACCTATTTGAAAAGCTGATTTATGTTGCTATTACACATTTTGTATAAGAAATAGTTTCAGGCTTTATCAAATGTCAAAACAGGGAGATGCTGGTCTTTAATCACCTACCACATATATAGGCTGCCATAGCAGCAAGAAATGAACTGTCTTCAGTTAGTTTGATAGACCAGTGTTTTCTTAAAATACACTTTAAAATATGAACTATATAGACTTCTGGCAAAATGGCGCTCTAGGCAGAAGCACCACGCCGTCCCTCCACAGCAAAGATCCGAAAAAGTAAGCCGAACAGAGAAAACAACAATCCTGAAACCCTAAAACATCAAATGAGTAGAGAAAGAACTCAGCCAAGCACCAAATGGAGTGAGAAAACTTACAGAGAACAGAGAGCGAGGAGAGATTCATGCAGAGGTCCCCTATCAGCTAACACAGTAGAGAACCGCCATCTTGGACTGTATCAGAGACCAGCAAACTGGGGGTACGAGAAAGCAGCTTCACGGAGCTTCCAGCAGGAGAAAAAACAACCAGTAATTTGTGATATATGCTTTCCCACCCCCCACCCTTCTTCACCCCCACTCGGCCTCCTCTGCTTCCCGCGGCCACAATCTCTTGTCCGGGAAATACTGGCTGCTTGGATTCCACACACCTGGACGGGCCAGATCTCTGAGTACCATTTGTTGGCTGCTAGTGTTGCTTTTTTCCACTTCTTTTGATTTCTTCCTTATCTCTCACCACCTCCCCCTCCTTTCGCTCAAATACCTGGCTCCATGTGTCATCTTTGCTTCTTCCTGAGGGGCTGCAGAGCTCCGGTAATTTGTGATATATGCTTTCCCACTCCCTAAACTTCTCCACCCACAATTGGCCCCCTCTGCTTCCCGCGGACACAGTCTCTTGTCTGAGAAACACCAGCTGCTTGGATTCCACCAGCCCGCACTAGCTGGTTATCTGAGTGCCATTTGTTGGCTGCTGGTGTTGCTTTTTCTTCTGCTTCTTTTGATTTCTTCCTTACCTCTCACCACCTCCCCTTCCTTTCGCTCGAATACATGGCTCCGTGCACAATCTTTGCTTCTTCCAGAGGGTCTGTGGAGCTCTGTTCAAGTGTGGAGCTGCTTCCCGGTCTGGGCTGCCGCACTGGTGGGATCCTGGGGCTTTTGTTCATTTGTTTCTTTTGAATTGTTTGTTTGTTTTCCTTTTTTTGAGTTGGGAGCCGTTTCTGGGCAAGTGGTGCTGTGTGGCAAGGAGACTACCCCTTGGCTTGCACAAACGTGCAGGGCGTTTCTTTTTTTGTTGTTTTTTTTCTTTTTTTTCTGTTTTTTGGGGGGCTTTTCTTGTTATTTTTTTTTTAATTTGTTTTGTATTCTTTTCTCTCTTTTTCCCTTTTCGTCTTTCTTCATTACTCAGTTTCTTGTCTCTCTATATCTTCCTTCTCTTTCTGTTCCCTGAATACCTGGCATTGTATACCTCTACGCCTTCTAGCCAAGCTGTACTGCAACACCTGAGAGCGACTACCCCAGACCTCATATTGCAATGGTGGGATCCCTGGTTACTTTGCAGTTCTTTAACCTTTCAAATTTTTATTTATTCATTCTTTTCTTCCTCTTCCCCTTTTTGTTTTTCTCCATTTCATAGTCTCTCATCTCTCCACTCCAATGGCAACCTCCCCTAGCATTCTCTTTTGTTTGTTTGTATGTTTTTGGCTCCTGTTCCTCTCTCCTCTGTCCCATATCCCTCTTAGCTCCACACATAACAATCTCCCTGCTACATCCTGCCTGCCTGCACCGTGCACTTAACATCACAACAACAAGCAGCACAGGCATGGCCTACTGGAACCTTCCCTGCACTGATTACCGACCTACCCTGGTGGCTGTAGTAAGTGCCACAAACAACCCATCCCAGTAACTCCTCTTCAGCTAGACCTGCCCTGCCATACCATATCTGAGTGACTGACCCTGCCAATTGGAGAAGGAGATGAAAAGTATTGTGCCCACAGACGAGCCAAACAACAAAGAACACACAGTCCGCCTGTTCAGACATAGTCAAATTTAAAAAAAAAAGGGATGAGACAAACAAATATACAATCAATAAAGGAGAAAAATAACTATGGAATGCCCCGAAGACAGCAGACAATATCTAAACATTTATAAAAACAGGACAGGATGGCTCCAGTCGACATCCAAAATAAAACAACAGATGACTTTCCAGTGAAACAAAATGCACTAGAACTACCTGATAGGGAATTCAAATCTCTAATACTCAAAATTCTCCAAGAGCTGAGGCAAAAAGTGGACAAGCATGAGGAAAAACTAGACAAATTCATGGAAAATACAGACAAAAAATTAGAAGAATTCAAGAAAATAAAGCAGGAACAAAATGCCAAAATAAAATCACAACTAGAAATTATACAAAGACAACAATTAGAAATCCAAAAGATAAACAACAAGATTTCAGAAATGGACGATGTCATAGAAGGGCTGAGAAGCAGATTTGAAATGGTGGAAGACAGGATCAGTGGAAATGAAGACAAACGCTTGGATACAACTCTGAGGAAAACTCAGAAAAAAGAACAAAGAAAAATGAAGAGACCCTGAGAGTTATGTGGGATACAATCAAAAGCAAAAATCTTCGAGTGATTGGAATTCCAGAACAGGGGAGAAAACAGAAAACACAGAGAGGACCATTGAAGAACCGCTGACAGAAAACTTTCCCAATATCATGAAAGATGAAAAGCTGGCCATCCAAGGAGCTCAATGAACCCCATATAGGATAGACCCCTAAAGAAATCACCAAGGCATATCATAATCACACTTGCCAAAACCAAAGACAAACAAAGAATCCTGAGAGCAGCTCGTGAAAAACAAGAAGTCACATACAGAAGAGAAACAATAAGACTAAGCTCAGATTATTCGGCAGAAACCATGCAGGCAAGAAGGCAATGGGGGGACGTATACATAAAATCTTGAAGGAAAAAAATTGCCAGCCAAGAATAATATATCCTGCAAAACCCTCGTTCAAATTTGATAGTGAAATTAGGTCATTTCCAGATAAACAGAAACTAAGGGAATATGTAAAAGTCAAACGAAACTTACAAGGGAGTTGTTCGATCTGAGGACAAACAACTTCAGCTCACAGGCAGAATCTAGGACGCAGGATCGTACCAACCAGATACCAATCTAGGAAATGACCTCTCGAGGACTATCCAAAACCAAAAGGGAATCAGGGAACAAAAACAACAGGGAATCAGAGCAGTTAATCAGTAAATGATAACAACATCAAAACAATAAAAGAGGGAATAAACGGCATAGGTATACAACCTTCTAATGGAGAGGAAGGCAAGGCAATACCAAGTAATGGTAGACTGCTTCAAACTTAGAAAGATAAGGGTAAAATTAATGTTAACCACAAAGATAGCTAACAAACATACTCATAAAAAAAAAAAGAGGAAAAACATGAAGTCTCAGCAAAAATAAAACCTACAAAAACAAAATAAATGAAAAAAAAATCCACAAACAAAGTAACTCAGCACAGGAGAGTAAGAAGAACAAAGAAAACGTAAGCACCACAAAAAAAAAAAAGCACTACAAAATGACAGCAACAAACTCACATCTATCAATAATTACACTGAATGTTAATGGACTCAATGCACCCATAAAGAGATGGAGAGTGACAGAATGGATAAGAAAACAGGATCCATCAACATGCTGTCTGCAAGAGACACACCTTAGAAACAAAGATGTGAATTTATTAAAAGTCAAAGGTGGGAAAAATATATCAAGCTAACAACTACCAAAAAAAGAGCAGGAGTGGCAATTCTAATCTCAGATAAAATAGACTTTAAAACAAAATCTACCATAAAAGACAAAGAAGGACAATACATAATGATTAAGGGGACGATCCATCATGAAGACATAACCATAATAAACATCTACACACCCAAAGACAGGGCTCCAAAATACATAAAACAAACTCTAACAACACTGAAAAGAAAACTTGACAGTTCCACAATAATAGTAGGAGACTTCAATACACTACTCTCAGTAAAGGACAGAACAACTAAGAAGAAACTCAGCAAAGATACAGAAGACCTAAAGGGCACAATCAGCCAACTTGACCTCAATGATATATATAGAACACTCCACACAACAGTTGCAAAGTACACATTTCTTTTCCAATGCACATGGAACGTTCTCCAGAATAGACCACATCTTAGGCTACAGAGCAATCCACAACAAGATCCAAAACGTTCAGATAATTCAAAGTATCTTCTCTGACCACAATGCCATCAAGGTAGAAATTAACAATAGAAAAAGCAAGGAAAAAAATCAATTACATGGAAACTGAGTAATACCCTGCTTACACATCACTGGGTAATAGGAGAAATCAGAGATGGAATCAAAAAATTCCTAGAATCCAATGAGAATGAAAACACATCATACCAAAACCTTTGGGACACAGCCAAGGCAGTCCTCAGAGGACAATATATAGCAATAGATGCACATATCAAAAAAGAAGAAAGGGACAATATCAAAACATTAACTACAGAACTCAAACAAATAAAAAAAGAACAGCAAAAAAAGCCCACAACCACAGGAAGAAAGGAAATAGTAAAGAACAGAGCAGAAATAAATAAAATAGAGAACAGAAAAACAATAGAAAGAATCAACAAAACCAAAAGTTGGTTCTTTGAAAGAATCAACAAAATCGACAAACCACTGGCCAGACTGAGAGAACAAAAACAGGAGAGGATGCAAATAACCCAAATAAGAAATGAAATGGGGGACATTACAACAGACCCAACTGAGATAGAATGGATTATAACAGAATATTATGAAAAATTACACTCCAAAAAATTTGAAAACCTACAGGAAATGGACAAATTTCTAGAAACACACTACCTACCCAAACTACAACAAAGTGGTGTTGAAAATCTGAACAGACCCATAACAAGAGAAGAGATTGAAAAGGTAATAAAAAAACTCCCAACCAAAAAATGCCCTGACCCAGATGGCTTCGCTGGAGAATTCTACAAAACATTTACAGAAGAGCTTGTACCAGTACTACTCAAGCTATTTCAGAGCATAGAAGAGGAAGCAACATTTCCAAATTCATTCTATGAAGCTAGCATAACGCTGATACCAAAACCAGGCAAAGATGACACAAAAAAAGAAAATTACAGACCAATATCTCTCATGAATACAGATGCAAAAATCCTGAACAAAATTCTAGTCAATAGAATTCGGCATCATATCAAAAAAATAATACACCACGACCAAGTAGGATTCATACCAGGTATGCAAGCATGGTTCAACATTAGAAAATCAATCAACCTAATCCACCACATAAATAAAAGGAAAGAAGAGAATCACATGATCATCTCAATTGACACAGAAAAGGCATTTGACAAAGTCCAACACCCATTCCTCATAAAAACTCTCCATAAAATAGGTATTGAAGGGAAATTTCGCAACATAATAAAGGGCATCTATGCAAAACCAACGGCCAACATCATTCTTAATGGAGAGAGGCTGAAAACATTCAGCTTGAAAACAGGAACAAGACAAGGATGCCCTTTATCACCACTCCTATTCAACATTGTGCTGGAAGTTCTAGCTAGAGCAACAAGGCAAGAAAAAGAAATAAAGGGCATCCAAACTGGTAATGAAGAAGTTAAACTGTCCCTGTTTGCAGATGATATGATACTATACACAGAAAACTCTAAAGACTCCACGAGAAATCTACTGGAACTAATAGAAAGATTCAGCAGAGTAGCAGGATACAACATAAACATTCAAAAATCAGTTGGATTCCTATACACCAGTAAGGAGAACAATGAAAAGGAAATCAGGAAAACAATACCATTTTCAATAGCCCCTTAAAAGATAAAATACTTAGGAATAAATCTGATCAGGGATGTAAAAGACCTATACAAAGAAAACTACAAAACACTACTGCATGAAACCCAAAGGGATCTACATAAATGGAAAAACATAGCATGCTCATAGATAGGCAGACTCAACATTGTGAAAATGTCAATTCTACCCAAAGCAATTTACAAATATAATGCAATCCAGATCCAAATTCCAACGACGTTCTTCAAAGAGATGGAGAAACTAATCATTAACTTTATATGGAAAGGGAAGAAGCCCCGAATAAGTAAAGCACCACTGAAGAAGAAGAATAAAGTTGGAGGACTCACACTACCTGACTTCAGAACCTACTATACAGCTACAGTAGTCAAAACAGCCTGGTACTGGTACAACGACAGATACATTGACCAATGGAACAGAATGGAGAACCCAGATGTAAATCCATCCACCTACAGTCACCTGATCTTCGACAAGGGCCCAAAGTCCATCAAATGGGGAAAAGACAGTCTTTTTAACAAATGTTGCCGGCAAAACTGGATAGCCATCTGCAAAAAAATGAAACAGGACCCATACCTCACACCATATACAAAAACTACTTCAAAATGGATCAAAGACCTGAATATAAAGCCTAAAACCATAAAATTCATGAAAGAAAAAATAGGACCAACACTTCAGGCCTGAATACACGGCATTAACAGGACACAAACCATAACCATCAATGCACAAACCCCAATAGATAAGCTAGATAACTGGGATCTTCTAAAAATCAAACACCTATGCTCTTCAAAAGACTTCACCAAAAGAGTGAAAAGAGAACCTACAGACTGGGAAAAAATTTTTGGACAGTACAAGTCAGACAAAGGTCTAATCTGCATAATCTACAAGAAAATCCAACACCTCTACAACAAAAAGACAAATAATCCTATTAAAAAATGGGCAAAGGAAATGAACAGACACTTCACCAAAGAGGACATTCAAATGGCCAACAGACATATGAGGAAATGCTCACGATCAATAACCATTAGAGAAATGCAAATTAAAACCACAATGAGATACCATCTCATCCTGGCATTACTGGCACAAATCAAAAACACTGGAAATAACAAATATTGGAGGGGCTGTGGGTAGATCGGAACACTTATGCACTGCTGGTGGGAATGCAAAATGATACAACCATTTTGGAAAATGATATGGCACTTCCTCAGAAAGCTAGGAATAGACATACCATTTGATCCAGTAATCCCACTCTTAGGAATATATCCTAGAGAAATAAGAGGCGTCACTTGAATAGACATATGCACACCTATGTTCATGGCAGCATTGTTCACAATCGCAAAACAATGGAAACAACCTAGATGCCCATCAACAGATGAATGGATAAACAAACTATGGTACATACACACAATGGAGTACTATGCAACGAGAAAGAACAACAAGGAATCTATGAAGCATCTCATAACATGGATGAAACTGGAGGACATTATGCTGAGTGAAATAAGTCAATCACAAAAGGACAAATATAGTATGAGACCTCTATTGTAAAAACCCATGAAAAAGTTCACACACAAAATGTAACAATCTTTGTTGGTTACCAGGGATGGGAGGGGTGGGGGGGGGATACTAAATAGGCAATAGATAAGTGGTATCTTGGGTGAAGGGTGAGACAGTACACAATACAGGGGAAACCAGCACAGCTTGTACCAGGAAAGGTCATGGAAGCTCCATAGACACATCCAAACTCCCTGAGGGGCTGAATTGCTGGGTGGAGGGCTGTGGGGACCATGGTCTCGGGGAACATCTAGCTCAATTGGCATAACAGAGTTTATAAAGTTAATGTTCTACATTCTACCTTGGTGAGTAGTGTCTGGGGTATTAAAAGCCTGTGAGCAGCCATCTAAGATACTCCACTGGTCTCATCCCTTCGGGAACAAGGGAGAATGAAGAGAACAGGATAAAAGAAAAAGATTAGTCCAAAGGACTAATGGACCACAGCTACCAACGTCTCCACTGTACTGAGTCCAGTAGAACTAGATGTTGTCCGCCTACCACCACTAACTGCTCTGACCAGGAATCACAACAGAGGGTTCTGGACAGAGCTGGAGAAGGATGTAGAACATAGTTCTAACTCACAAAAAAAAGACCAGATTTACTGGCCTAAAGGAGACTGGAGAAACCCCGAGAGTATGGTCTCTAGACACCCTTTTAGCTCAGTGGTGAAGTTATCTCCTAGATTCACCGTTCAGCCTGGGAGTGGACAGCCCTGTAAAACCAAATGGGACTAATGAGGTACAGGAGTTCAGTGACAAGGGCCAGAAGGCAGAAGGGGACAAGGAAGCTGGTGATAGGGAACCCAAGGTTGAGTAAGGATATTGTTGATGTGTTGTGAGATTGTTAACCATTGTCACAGGGCAACATGTGTAGTAACTGTTAAATGAGAAACTATTTTGTTCTGTAAGCCTTCATCTTAAGTGAGAATAGCAGTGCAGTTGGAAGAGCATAGTCAACGTCACTGAACTGTGCATGTAGAAATTTTTGAAATGGTGTATCTTTGGCTATGTGTATTTTCACGAAACAAAAAAAGGTTGAGAAGTTAGAGGGTTGACATGTTGTGGGGTTGTTAACCAATGTCATAAAACAACATGTGTACTACAGTTTCATGAGAAACTATTTGTTCTGTAAGCCTTCACCTGAAGTACAATAAAAAAATAAATAAATAAAAATGATCTATATGGAATAATTTCTAATTTTATACCATCAAGCCTTTCAAAGTGTGTCGTTTGGTGTATTTTCTTGGTATAAAGTCAGTGTCCTTAATTACTGTTGCCTTGGAGAAATCATCCATTAGTGTCTGCATTTTATTTTTATCATTTGTCCAATAACCTTGGAATGTAGCCCCCACTGGACATTTACCAGGTGATCAAACATGAATGTCACTGTGTTATGTTTACTTAACCCTCCCTCCTCTTCATCATTCCTCCCACTGTAGCTTCCTCAAATTCTTAAATGAATTTTTAGCCACAAAATTATAGATTTGAGTTTTGAGAGACACAGAGCAGGACATGGAGATCAAATGAAGAAACCCTCAGACTTTCTGGTTTTGAGAATTTGACATGTATAATGTGCATTGTGCTTTTCTACAAGATATAGACAGTTTTGAGGAATACTCTCTTTGTGTGTCCTAGAAAATTACCAAGTCTAAGGAGACCTGGGAAGGTACCTGAGCAGTGCAAATGATTTGTACTCGTATACTAACCTAAAAGTTGGCAGTTTGAACCCACCCAGTAGCACTGAGGAGGAATGGCCTGACAATCTGCTTCTGTAAATATTACAGCCAAGAAAACCTAGGGAGCTCAGTTCTACTCTGTATCACATGGGGTGGCCATGAGTCAGAATAGACTTGACAACCATGGATTTTAAGGAGAATTGGGAGCCATAGTCTATTTCAGTGGTTCCTTCCGGTCTGTGGGTTTCTCTACCTTCATTCCTTTCTTTAACGTCCCTTTAGGATTGAGGCATGCTTATGGACTTTCTTCCTCAATTCCATGATGCAGTAACAAATTTGCTATGATTCTCATGAGATTGCATTAAACAAATGATATGTTGGTTTGTCAGTTCTGGCTACCTTTGTGGGTTTCAGGATGCTCATGGAGGCTTTTTGCTCATACAAAACTGGTGATTCCTGAGAGAGTAAAGAAGTGTGCTATTTGTAGTCAGATCTATTCTTTCTCCCTCAGCATTGCATAATTTGACCTATAATTTATGATGATGCCATTATCCTTCATAACATATAATGGCTTTTGTGTTGTAGTTTTCTACTGCTAATTTACCATTATTCAGTCAGAAGCATTAAAACCTTATTCTGTTAAAATAGTAAAAAAGAAAACAAAATAGTCTCTTCATTCTGCATTGAGTAAATGCAGAATGTGGAACACTGTGCTAGGCGTTCAGAGTAGATGACAGTCCCTATCCTCCTAGTTTACAGCCTAAGAGATACATTTGGAAATTTTTGTCTCTGATTTCTATGTCTTTTTTTTTTTTTAATCATATATGATTCTACTTTCTTGACATGATGACATAGTCCATTATGAACAATGAAACATGTTTCAGAAGTAATTGTTTAGATTGGAAAATATTACAGCATTTGAAGATGCTTATTGGATTTCAATTTTACTTTAAAAGGGTATGCTTATAAGTTTGGTCCTGAGGTAGAATCTGAGTATGTTTATTTTTTGGTCAGCAGTTTTAAAAGTATTCGAATTGGAATATTTTTGTTTAGAGAATGTACTCTCTTATTTTACAGGCTCCACTCTCTTGTGGACTCCCTGAGTTTTATTCTTCCCTTGCCCCTGTAGCATTTGAGTTTGTAACTCCCAGTTTACATTACAAATTTCAATTAATATTACAGAATTTTCTGATGGAGGGTTATCAATGGCAGTTTAAATTTTCAAATAAATTAATGATAGAATAAATCATACTGTTCCAAGTTAGGGCCAATATTCAATCAGAATGTATCAGTGTGGCTGTACCAGTGGTTTGCTGCCATGTTTATTCTGATTAGGCATTGCATTTATTCTGATGGTTGGTGCCCATGCTGTACCAGTTGTTACATACTTTGAATATCAATTCTTATTAACATAATCCCCAACATGATGTCTTGTATGTGTGCATGTGATCCATTTCCATGCATTGTAACAACATTGCATGCCACAAGTTTTAGTGAGACACAGCCCTTTAGCATTAGTAGGCTCCTTAGTTAACTTTGACTGCTTTCTGAACTAACAAATAATTTTTTGTTCAAGCATGACAAGGAATCAATTAAGGAGAAAGAGGAATGTTAATCCAAGATGGAAAAAGCCCACCTTAATTGAGGAATGGTGAATGAGATTCTGGTCAATCAATTATAACCTCATTTTGAAATTCATTCATCCATTTGATAATTAATTCTGATGGCATCTTACATAATCATCAGAGGCTTTCCCTGCAAAGTACATGAAGGTAAATGAACCTCTACTTCAAGGCTGACATCTGTCATTGGCTCACTGTTGAAGAACACATTATAATGAAAGCAACAGACAGGATGCCTGATCACTCAAGTTTGGTGAAGAAGCAAACAAGATTAATAACACTGCTGTGTAATGAAATACTTTCAAGGTATGAAACACTGTGTCCTCTACTCTTGAAAGAACTCTGTAATACTGTGGATTTACAGATACTTAATTTACATTTTTATGATTAGAAACAAATATTATATTCTACTTTGAGTATGATTTCCAACTTTAGTAAAAGTAGAGTGAAAGAATTAATAAAAAATCTTGTTACTGAGAGAGGGTTGTTGTGGTCCCTCAGCTGGTTAAGTTTCATGCATAAGTTGTAAAAATGGAGGACTTCACTCCCAGAACATGATCCATAAATAGGGGACGATTCCAGGAAGTCTCCAGACAAGCCTTACCAAAGGTAGGAAGAGTTATTGCCACCTCTGAAGTCAGTCAACGTTGCTGACAGATCCCCATGCACTAACAGAAGCACCTTTGGGATCACAGCATTCTTCTTTGGCCGCTTGCCATCAATTAGATTCGGGCCTAAGTACACTGCTGGACTCTCTGGGGTGTACTACCACAAATTAAATCACAGACCTGTGAAGAATTTAGAAGGTGTGACAAAGTGTTCCAATTGTTTTGGAACCTTTTCTTCTAATCTCCCTAAATCAAGGAGGTTAGGCAAATTTAAGCCACCTTTCCTATTGGAGTATAGATGCTAATATATGGAATTCAAAGTGAAATCATTACATTTGCTACTTCCCCTGAAAGGATGAACCTGTTTTCAAGCAGGGGCCAGTGATCTATGTCCAGGTGCCATGGCAGTGAAGGGGATGGTGGGTAATTTCACTGGACTGGACCTGTCTTCGTGGGTCAGAGTCCTAACATAACTTATCCAAAGGTGGGAGACTTGAGTCAGCTCTCCAATAAGCTCCAGACAACAGGATGGGCACTTTGATGCAGTTCCTCTCCTCACACAGGCTTCGATCATTTTGGAGTATCTTTTTCTACTTCCGTCACCAGAAGTGGGAGATTTCTTTTTTATCAGCTCATTGACTTCCGACTTCTTAGTGAGATGAAACACAGCAATACTAGAAATATGCATATTTTTATTGTTAGCAATTGCTGACCAATACAAGCTTACACCTGTTTTCTTAAAACAATATATTCAAGATTAAAACCAACTTGACCACTCAAAACTCTCATCTCTTTTTTTCTTAAGATACTCACAAACAAAACATTTGCTACATAAACGTACTTGACAACTGGCAACTCCCATTTCCGCAGTTACAGAGGCAAAGTAATCACACACAAAACTTCTAGAGAAAATAGCTGCACGTTCATTTGAGGTCTAAGCATTGTCTCGAGTGCTAGAGACTGACGGCAGATTGGACCAGCAGAGTAAGAGAGGAGGGAAAAGAGTGCAAAAGGGCGTGGATTTTTCTGTTCTTAGAAATTTATTAAAATTCTTGACAACCCAGAATTCTCCTGTGATCATGTATTTTCCTGTCTGGTTCTTTCCTTGTAACATTAATTATCTTGACTGCTGCCTATGTTTCTTACCTTTTGAATGTGATGTCTTAATATTTAATGTTGAGATATGCTTTTAGAGAGATTCTTCTAAACTTTGGCTATAAAATTATCATTCATGGCATATCATTCATAGTATAGGTTAACCCCAAGGCATCAAATAGGAAATAGAATTATGATACAAAGAAAAACAAAACAAAAAAAAAACCTGACCAGTGGTTTTTATTGAGGACAAAGTTGATAGATGTCTTTTTTTTTTATTCTTTATTTAAAAAGAATGCACATTTTGCTCACTATTTTGCTACTGTAAGAACATAATCATTTAGATATATAGAAGTGAAGTACAAGTGAAATACTCATGGGCCTCAAATCTGGGACTTCTAAAACGTATTAAAATGTTACTTCATCTTTTGTGGCTGTCTTATGTTACTATCTCCATAGCCAGCAATTGAACCTAGGTTCTGAATTTAATGGAAGTCATTAATTACTATCAAGTTCATCATTTTATTTTCATGGAAAGTAATATTCATATCAGTTGTTGCCATCCCACTAAGAAATTCTAAATATTTTATGTAAGTGAAACACCACAGGAGCCCTGGTGGCGCAGTGATTAAGAGCTCAGCTGCTAACCAAAAAGTCGGCAGTTTGAATCACCAGCTGCTCCTTGGAAACACTATGGGACAGTTCTTCTCTGTCCTATAGGGTCACTATGAGTCAAAACACCACATAAGAAATTAAATCTTACAAAATGAAATTTTGACTTTAAAATGCATGATCACTCAAGGCCAGGAGATGGTAATTTCTCCTTACGGCGCTACAGGTAGCTAATTTATTATTTTCTCATGTATCTGACTTGTTAGAGGGCTCTGTAGCCCTTTCTGAGCACTGCCACTTAGTATCTTTGTCAGACCATTAATCTAAAAAAATTTAAAAGCATGCTATACTTTTGTATCATATGCAAAAGTAATTGCACAGAAAAAACCCCACATTTTTCTATCACTTTTCTTAATGACCTCTGTACACATAGCCCTAATGTACTGTGCACTTGTATGTCTTTTTCTTCACCCAATTCCCTGCCATTGTCCTTTCAGACATCAACGTTGGTGTTGATGATTCAGGAACACTTTATTCTCACCAATCTTTCGTGTCCTCTGTTCTAATGATCTTAATCTATTCTTCATCTAGTATATAGAGTTTGCTATCACTCATACTTGGCCTATCAAAGATCTGGAACTCTGACGTTTTAATCCCTGACTACTCTTCTCTTTTTCCTACTTTCATTTTCTTCCTCCTCCTCTACAAACGCCTCATGACAGCATTCTCTCTACCTCTGTGGATATTCCAAATTATTTCCTTCTATCATTATTTGCTACTCTCTATACATTCTGAGCTCAGTGGTCAGATACGTGATAGTTGTCATCATTAACTATGAAACTCACAGATATATGGTTCCAGGTTAATCTTCTGAGCCACAGACATTATTTCTAGCATGTTTACTGGATTTCTCAAGTACACTTCCAGTTCGAAGATCCCTCATACATCTCCTCCATCCTGTACCCTTTATTCTACTTAATTCAGTCAGGATAGAAAACTTGCCATCATCATTTCTCTCTTCCTTTTCATAATTTCACTCAATGATTAAATATTTTAATTTTACTTTCTTTGAATATATCAAACTTACAGACTTTTAAAAAAATCTCTTATAGCATTGCTTAGTTAAGTACCTCAATCTCTCATCTAGAAAATGTCAACAGCTTTCTAGAATGGTCTCCTTTTTTGTTGTTATTGTTGTTTATTTGTTTGTTTTTTTCACTATTCTAATGCATCATCCAAGCCAGTTATAGCCTTTCCGTGCTCAAAATCATTGAATAGCTTTATACTTCGTATAGAATACTGTCCAAATCTTGCTTGTGATATTAAAACACAATGATTATATAATTCTATTTTTCCAGGTTTCTCTCTCAATATTTTCTATTCCTAAATTTACATTCTAGTCAACCTCAAATACTCTCTAGGGTATCTGGAATACCTCCAGGGGAGAGTGTGAAGGAAACACATATATTTTGTGTTTTTTGTTGTCTGATTTCTAATACATTTTTTCTTCTTCTTTACAATGTCCTCTCCCCATCACCACTCTTGCAAACATCTTATTTACTTGTCAAGGTCCACTTCATATTCCACCTCCTCATGAAGCTTTACTCAATGCCTCTAAGCAGAAATAAAATCTCCTTTATCCATGTCACTGGAATATTCTATTTATCCCCCTCCTTTTTTTTTTGAAAACACATACCACTTTTTATTGTACTTGTTTTAGGGATCCTAAACTTAACTCCTTAACTCAGTCCTAGGTATAACAGATATTTATTGAGCATGCACTATATTCCAGGCACTATACTGAGGATTTGGAATCTATCAGTGAACAAAACAAAGAACCTGCCCTTTTGGGCAGGAGAGACAGACAATAAATAATACACACTATAAAACCAAAAAACCAAACCAGTTGCCGTCGAGTTGATTCCGACTCTCAGTGACCCTACAGGACGGAGTAGAACTGCCTGGTAGGGTTTCCAAGGCTGTAATCTTTATGGAGGCAGACTGCTACATCTTTCTCCCACAGAGTGGCTGGTAGGTTCAAACCGCTGACCTTTCGGGTAGCAGCTGAGTGCTTAACCACTGTGCCACTAGGGCTCCATGCATATTATAAATAAGTTAATCGCACAGTATGTTAGAAGATGACAAGTGTATGGAAAATAGTAAAAATGAGAGCAAGACAAAGGGAATCAAATTCTGGAGTAGGGTTGGGGAGCAGATTGAATTTTAAATAGAAAGGAGAAGATAGGCATCATTAAGGAGATAATTTGAACAAAACATGAAGAAAATATGGAGATTAGCCACGTGACAATCTAGAGAAAGAACTATGCAGCGGGAGTAGATGGTACAAAGTTCCTAGTTTTGAGTGTGCTAGACTTGTAAAAAGGGGGAGAGAATAAGGAGATGAAACTAGGAAGGTAGCAGAAGGTACCTCATGTAAAGCTTTGTAGGCCATTGGGGACTTTGACTTTTACCCTGAGTAGAACGGGGAGGCATTGGAGGGTTCTGAGAAGAAGGGTGACATTGTCTGACGTAATATTTTATAAGAGCCACTCTGGGTGCTCGGTTGAAAATAGATAGTAGTGGAGCAAAGGGAGAAACAGAAATCCATACTAGAGATGACGGAGACTGGAACTAGAATGGTAGCAGTGGATGAGATCAGAAGTCAGATTCTGGTTATTTTCTGAAGGTAGTACCAGTAGGATTTTCTGATATTCTGGATGTAGGGTGTGAAGAAAATGAAGGAATTCAAGATTATTCCAAAAGTTCTGGCTTGAGCAACTGTAAATATGAAGTTGCCTTCAAGTGAGATGAAAAAAGTGCATAGTGCACATTTGGAAGGGAATACAAGTAATTCAGGTTTGAACATGTCAGCTGATCCGCGCTGGAGATACACACACACACACACACACACACACACACACACACACACACACACAATTTACAGCCATGAAACTAGGTGAAATCACCAAAAACATGAATGTTTCTAGAGAAGACACTCTGGGATTCTTCTGTGTTAAAAGGTTAATGAGAAAAGATAGATTTAGCAAGAGAGATTGTCTTAGTTTTCTCAGGCTACCCTAAAATGTTACCACAAAGTGAGTGGAGTGGAAGAACAGAAATTTATTTTCTCACAGTTCTGGAGGCTAGAAGTCCAAATCAAGGTCTTGGCTATGTTAATTACTTCTGGAAGCTTTGAGAGAGGAACTGTTTCACAATTCTCTCCTAGTTTTGGTGGCTTGCAGCAATCCTTGGCATTCATTTGCTCCTTACAGATGCATCTGCTTTTGTTATCATATGGCATCTGTCTTCCCCCTGTGTGTGCAACTCTGTTTCCATGTCTGTCCTCCTATTTTATAAGACATCAGTCATATAGGATTAAAACTCACCCAACTCCTATATGACTTCATTGTTGTTGTTGTTGGTTGTTGTCAAGTCGGCTTCAACTCATGATGACATCGTGTATAACAGAACAAAACATTGCCCAGTCCTATGCCATCTTTATGATCATTGATATATTTGAGTCCATTGTTGTGGCTATTGTGCCAATCTATCTCATTTACGGTTTCCCTCGTTTTTGTTGATCTTCTTCTTTACCAAACATGATGCTCTTTTTTAGCAATTGGTCTTTCCTGATGACATGCCTAAATGTCCAAAGTAAGCAGGCCAAAGTTTTACCATCTTTGCTTCTAAGGAGCATTCTGGGTGAATTTCTTCTAAGACTGATTCGTTCATTCTTTTGGCAGTCCATGGTTTATTCAATATGCTTCACCAACACCATAATTTGAATTAATCAATTATTCTTCTGTCTACCTTTTTCATTGTCAGCTTTCACATTAACCTAATTGGTAATATCTGCAAAGAAAAAACCTGTTCCTCCAAACGAGATCACATTCACAGGTACTGGGGTTAAAATTTCAATATATCTTTTTGGGGGACACAATTCAATATAATAGAGATGGAGTAGGATTGACGAGTGACGTTGGAGGGAAACCAAGACAGCATGGTGTCTTGGATATCATATGAAATAAGCATACTGAGGAAGAGCAAATTATTCACTCTGTCAACTCTGGCTGATAGGTGACATAAGGTGAAATCTAAGGGTGGATACTGAATTTAATAATATGGAGGTCATGGGGAGTATAATGTAGAAGGGGCAACAAAGAGCAAGGAAAATCTCCAAGTGTAACAGTATGAGGATTGTGGGGAGGAAAGAAAAAAAAATCCAATACTTGGAAGGTATGCAAGGGAAATAGCATACTGAGGGGGATAATCAGATTCACATTAGAGCAGGAAGATCAAGTGAACATTCAGAAAAACAGCATATAGGGGATTTTGATCATGATGAATGGTGAATTTCAAAGAACAGTGGAAGAGTGTCAGAAGTTGGGGTAGGGATGGGGAGAAAGAACTAGGGGATTTGATTTGCATTCCCCTAGTGGGGATTAAAGTGCAGGAGAAGATTGATGTCCTGGAAATCTGGGTTTCTTGTGGTAACATTAAGAAGAAGAAAGGGAATAATGAGATTAGTCTTGCTGAAATCAAGGTAGATAGTGGCAAGGTTGTGAGAGTCAGGGGGAAAGTTTTTGTGGTTCCTTCTTGGCCCCATTTATGGGAGGTCTAGATAGTATTTTAAGCCATCTTGATGTGTGGTCTTAGTCTCATGCAGATTTCCTCTTGATCGCTGATAAAGAGGGTAGAAGGCTGAGAGGAGGCATGGTCTTAGACCCAGTCTGTGGGTTCACTCAAATTAGTTGAGGAGCAGAGCTTAGATCAAATGTGGAGGCTTGACCTTAACCTCTTTGATGAGATTGGTAACTTTGGGGAAGCTGAGCATCGCTCTGATTATGTTGCCCCCCTCTTCACTCCTGGTGAGTACGGTAATAGTTCTAAGGGTGCTGTGGTCGAATAAACTGTGACCATCTATGCTGGGTTCAGCCAAGTGTAGCCAACTGATTAGAAGACCTGACAGCCCACATCTGTTTGCATGGGGTCTGAGGTGTCTCTTTAGAGAGAACACATGCTGAGGAAAGATGGAGCCAGACAGAATAAGTGATATACAACAACAAAGCTGGCTATTAGAAAGAAAGAGGGTTATAAATAAAAACTGAAAGAACTATGTTCCCTGTGTGAGATCACAGTGACTGTCAGAAACTGCAGAACACCAGTGCCACCCAGGACAAACAGAATAGAGCATCTGAGAGACACCCACTGTAGAGAAATTTGTGGGGCCTCAGGATAGGGTGGAAAGTCAAGCTTCACCAATCAGGTAAGAATTAGTGAAATTAAAGTTATTACAGTTAAAGTAAACTCCATTAAATACCAACAAATTGATGAGGACTGGTTAAATTTGGGTTACATGGTAACAGAGACACATATATCATTTGACCTGCTTGACTATGAGCTCTAAGGGAAAGGGTTATCTCCGCTTTTATCCCTCACTGCATACAGTTTAAACCATTTGTTGAATTGGCTACATAACTAATTGCAAATAGCTTCTTGTGGCTACACCTGTTCTTGCAGATGCTTTGTCAGTGTTCAGAGGTCTCCCATAACAATGTTTAACTAGAGGGGAAGAAGAAAAGAAACCCCAGTTATGATTATGGGACAAGTAGCTTCAACAACTGATTCAAATATTTTTTTCTATCAGTAAAATATTCTGGTAATATGAGAAATATCAAATTAATGGTTATCGAATATGGTCTGCCACTTGTTTCACTTCTTAAGCAGTATTTTCCAACACAATGCTGTCATGGATTGAATTGTGTCCCCCAAAAATATGTGCATCAATTTGGCTACGCCAGGATTCCCAGTATTGTGTGATTGTCCACCATTTTGTCATCTGCTGTGATTTTCCTCTGTGTTGTAAATCCTATCACTATGACACTGAGATGGATTAGCGGCAGTTATATTGATGAGACTCAATCTACAAGATTAAATTGTGTCTTAAGCAAATCTCTTTTGAGATATAAAAGAGAGAAGTGAGCAGAGAGACATGGGGACCTCATATCACCAAGAAGCAAGAGCCAGGAGAATAGCGTGTCCTTTGGACCCGGGGGTCCCTGCACTGAGAAGCTCCTACTCCAGGGAAGATTGATGACGAGGACCTTCCTCAGAGCCGACAGAGAGAGAAAGACTTCCCCTGGAGCTGATGCCCTGAATATGGACTTCTAGCCTACTAGACTGTGAGACAATAAACTTCCGTTTGTTAAAACCATCCTTTTGTGGTATTTCTGTTATAGCAGCACTAGATAACCAAGACAAATACCATAAAGTTATGACCATGAGGTTAATGATGAATGATGGGCTTTGATATGTTTCTACATAACAGAGAAAACTGGTGAATTTCCTTAATAATTCCTAGTTAAGAGGTCATATACACAGTGATCAAGATAAGAGAGGACAAAGAGAGTAGAATAAAAGAATTAGGAAGCCAAATAAACATTGATGAGAAAGAAAAAGAATATATAATGGTATGACACTTAAGATTAGAAATTTGAAACAATTAAAAAAAAAGAGAAAGAAAGGAAATCTTAGAGTAGTAACAAAAAATGGAGCAAGGTGAGATTTTCTTTTCCTTTAGGTCTTTACTTAAATCTTACCTCCATTCAGGCCTCCTCTGACAACTCCATCTAAACACGTCCCCATTTTATTTTCTGTTTGTTCAGAGCATAGCCTCATACTTGTATGTTTGCTTGCTTGTTTGTGGTCTATCTCTTCCAGTAAGTGGAAACTTTTATAAGAGCAAAAGCCAGGTTGTGCTTTATTCATAATTGTACCCCTACAACCTTATAAAGTGCCTGGCATGTGGTAAAAAAACAAAAAAAAGAACCCATTGCCGTGGAATACATTTCAACTCATAGTGACCCTGTAGGGCAGAGTAGAACTGCCCCACAGGATTTCCAAGGCTGTGATCTTTACGGAAGCAGACTGCCACATCTTTCTCCCACAGAGCAGCTGGTGAGTTCAAACCACCAACCTATTGGTTAGCAGCCAAGCGCTTAACCACTGTGCCGCCAGGGCTCCTTTCTGGCACATGGTAGGCACAAATATTGGTTGAATAAATGAATGAATGAATGGACAAACATATAAAAGAGTAGAAATAATATATGTTATAAATTCACGGCTTTCTATATTGATATTGGATCAGCAGCAAAGATAATCACCAAAGGTAATTTGTTCAGATAGTGTCATGTCTCTCTGTGCCAGGAATAAACTGCAGTACCCTTGGCAAAATGCAAGGATTGCTGATAGGTGGTTATTGAGAAGAGTGTTCTTATTCATAACACTCTGAGTACCGGAGATAATCTGAGGCCCTGCTGGGTATAACAGAGATCTAACCTTGGGTTACATAGATAACCCTAATGTCAGAGACATGGTGACACAGAAGATTCTGTTACCTTTCAGGCAGAATTTTCTTGGCCTGATCCCTCAAACTCAAGTTAAATTGTTCTTTCCAATAGTCCAGCAGTGTGGGTATTAATGTGTATAAGACATTTTATTTAAAGATAAATAATTGACAAATTATACTAGTCTAAATTTTTCAAAAGCACCCCCTAAAGCCATAATTTCTAGATAAGTGAGTTGGCAATAATTGCTCTTTCAGACTCTGCTACTGCTCCCACGTGCTCTGGTTGTTCTGACTATGAAATGGCTGAGCCCCATACTCACTCTAAGCACTCTGGTTATTAACAAGGAAGAACTGTGAGTTACTCACCTATATCTGGGGGAGGTGAATGGTGTGTAGGCAGTGAGGTGTCAGATCAAATCTTTTTCCTTTCTTTAGTTGCTACTACCTTTAGGAGTTCAAACAGTTGAAATGTACACGACTCACGCATGAGCCTCCACCCATTATATGTGTCTCCTCACATTGTGACAACATCCTCCTCCCTCCTTTGGAGTTGCATTTCTGTTCTATGAGTCAAGAGAGGAAAATACCCTAGACTATGCATTCAGGTAGTGTGATTGAAAACTCATTTTAGCTAGGATGACCATAAGTTGCATTGCCAGTTTATAACTTTTGTTTTGGCGTATTTATTAATAGAGCCCCTTTCAATCTCACCACTATCCATCTGTCAGTTTGTTGTACTACGGTGGCTTGCATGTGGCTATGATGCTGGAAGCCATGCACTTGTATTTCAAATACTAGTATGGTCACCCATGGTGGACAAGTTTTAGTAGAGTTTCCAGACTATGACTAGGAAGAAAGGCCTGGTGATCTACTTTCAAAAATTAGCCAACGAAAACGTTTGTTATGGATCACAACAGAAAATTGCCCAACTCGCTTGCTTTGGACAGATTATCAGGAGAAGTCAATTACTGGAGGAGGACATCTTGTCTGATGAAGTAGAGAGCCAGCAAGCATGAGGGAGCTCTTTAGTGAGATGGATTGGCACAAGAGCTGTAATGATGCACTTGGACGTGCCAGAACTGTGAAGATGATGCGGGATGAGGCAATGTTGTGTTCTATTGTATATAAGGTCAGCATGAGTTCGAGTCAACTCGATGGCAACTACCTATCTACCTTTCAACCTTAAGAGTGTCCTGGATTGAATGATAAATTCTATTGTTAAACTATCCCTAGCCCTAACAGGGAGTCCTTTTTTAAGAGACTGCTCTAGTTTCCAAAGTCTGGAAAGGAACCACCAACTAGTCTCTAATCACAATTAGGCCCTGGCAAGGTACATGCAAAATACTCAGAGTACTGATGCAGGTCATCAGCACCCATTTTTGGTAAAACTTTTTAAACCAGGTTTCTAAATATTCAGAGTTTGCTCTGACTTCTCCTAGGTACTAGCACTGGGGGAAGCTAGGACTAAGTACTTATATATGGACCATTGTTAAGTGGGTTTAGAGGTCTTTTGACAATCTTAAGGATAATTCTTCAGAATCCTTAAATTTGTAAATGTGATCATGTCCTCCATAAAAGAAAACGGAATGTAAATGAAATGCTCAAGTAACCCCATAAATAAAAGAATAATTTATGAAGTTTTAGAATTAGGTTGCTGCTAGCAAAATAAACCCTACATTGTCTTACATTTCATCATCATGTTAACCTTCAACCTCCTTGAATGCACAAGACCAAAGCACTGCCAATGAATGAGGACAGCTGTTGCTGTGGAATACATGTGATGAATCTGCAAATGTGTATATATGCCTATGTGTGTGTTTGAGAAGGTATTTTCCTCCAAAAGACACTGAGCACTTTTCTGGGCTACAACCTTGTGCTTCATTAGTTTCTTCAGATAAAGAAGAAGCAATTCTGCATAGTATGGTTAACTTATTCTACTTTACCTGTTAATTTCATATTATACACAGTGAAAATTTTCTTTACCTTTCTTTATCATTACCTATAGTAAAGGGCAGTTCATTATGTTTGCCTCATGAAAAGAATTTGTATAGGCACCTGACTTTCTAAAGGTTCACATTTTAACTAAAGACATCAACGTTTTCTGTGCATATTCTCACACCCTAAATTAAGCAGATTTTACCTTTCATAAAAAATTTCTTTCTCTCTTGATGAGCAAGTAGGGCACTGGCAGAAATAATTTTATGAAATGTTTTTCTTGTTTTCAGCTGCAGCAATATAGATAGAAAGCCTCAAGGAAGGGAGAATCATGCCCATTTTATTTCAGCATTTATACTTATCACCCATTACAATGCCTTACACGTAATAGGTGCTCAATTAATATTTATCCAATGAACAAAGCAGTGGTTCTAAAATTATAGATCTAAGCCATGATCAGATTCTATACCCCATCCTTTGATTCTGTTAAATTTATTTATCTTTTTAAACTTGTGTTTTCTGAGTAAGGAAGATCTCTTCCTTAAACCGTTTCACAAGAGTTATTTTCTATTCTACTATGGGTATAAAAAAAAATCAAGATCACATACGGATAAGGATGCTGAAGAGTTTGCTAGCTCATTCATTAGCTATAGGATTTAAGACTCAGCAAATTGTTCCATTCCATGAAACTTCACAGTCATTCAGTAGTGAGGTTTACCTTCATGATCATGAAGCCTATGATGCAGGTGTTTACTATGAATACTGGCAGAGTGCTTCATTATGGTTCTTTGGGGGTGAGGGATGAGGGACTGGAGGGTAGTAATAGAAATCAAATGATGATTCTGTACCATGGCGTTAAAATTTAACTTTCGACTAGTGCATCAAGATGCCTTGGCTATTACACACAAAAGATGCTGTAACAAAAGTAAGAAGAATTCAAAATAAACGAGTAAAATAGTTTTTAGACTCTTTTTTTTTTTTTATTGTACTTCAGGTGAAGGTTTACAGAACAAACAGTTTCTCATGAAACAGTAGTACACATATTGTTTTATGACACTGGTTAACAACCCCACAACATGTCAACTCTCTCCCTTCTCGACCTTTTTTTTTTTTTTCATGGTGAAAATACACATAGCCAAAGATACACCATTTCAAAAATTTCTACATGCACAGTTCAGTGACATTGACTATGCTCTTCCAGTTGTGCTGCTATTCTCACTTTAGATGAAGGCTTACAGAAAAAATACTTCCTCATTTAACAGTTAGTACACATGTTGCCCTATAACAATGGTTAATGACCTCACAGCATATTAACACTATCCTTCCTTACTCTACCTTGGGTTCCCTATCACCAGCTTTCCTGTCTCCTTCTGCCTTCTGGCCCATGTCCCTGGACTGCTGTGCCTCATTAGTCCCATTTGGTTTCCTGGGGCTGTCCACTCCCTGGCTGAACGGTAAACCTCGGAAATGACTTCACCACTGAGCTGAAAGGGTGTCTGGGGGCCATACTCTCGGGGTTTCTCCAGTCTCCTTTAGGCCAGTAAATCTGGTCTTTATCTTGTGAGTTAGAATTTTGTTCTACATCCTTCTCCAGCTCTGTCTAGAACCCTCTGTTGTGATCCCGGTCAGAGCAGTCAGTGGTGGTAGCTAGGCACCATGTAGCTGTACTGGACTCAGTCCGGTGGAGGCCTTGGTAGCTGTGGACAATTAGTCCTTCGGACTAATCTCTTCCCTGTATCCTGTTCTCTTCATTCCCCCTTGCTGCCGAAAGAATAAGACCAGTGGAGTATCTTAGATGGTCACTCACAGGCTTTTAAGACCCCAGACACTACTCACCAAGGTAGAATGTAGAGCATTGTCTTTATAAGCTGTGTCATGCCAATTGAGTTAGATGTTCCCCGAGACCATGGTCCCCAGAGCCCTCTGCACAGCAATTCAGTCTCTCAGGGAGTTTGGATGTGTCTTTGGAGCTTCCATGACCTTTCCTTGTACAAGTTGTGCTAGTTTCCCCTGTACTGTGTACTGTCTCACCCTTCACCCAAGATACCACTTATCTATTGCCTATTTAGTATTTCCCTCCAACCCCTCCCATCCCTGGTAACCAACAAAGATTGTTACATTTTGTGTGTGAACTTTTTCATGGGTTTTTACAATAGAGGTCTCATACAATATTTGTCCTTTTGTGATTGACTTATTTCACTCAGCATAATGTCCTCCAGTTTCATCCATGTTATGAGATGCTTCACAGATTCATTGTTGTTCTTTCTCGTTGCATAGTACTCCATTGTGTGCATGTACCATAGTTTGTTTATCCATTCGTCTGTTGATGGGCATCGAGGTTGTTTCCATTGTTTTGCGATTGTGAACAATGCTGCCATGAACATAGGTGTGCATATGTCTATTCGAGTGCCGACTCTTATTTCTCTAGGATATATTCCCAGGAGTGGGATTGCTGGATCATATGGTATGTCTATTTCTAGCTTTCTGAGGAAGCACCATATCATTTTCCAAAAAGGTTGTATCGTATCGCATTCCCACCAACAGCGCATAAGAGTTCCAATCTCCCCACAGTCCCTCCAACATTTGTTATTTCCAATGTTTTTGATTCATGCCAATAATGCCAGGTAATTGTGGTTTTAATCTGCATTTCTCAATGGCTAGTGATCGTGAGCATTTCCTCATGTATCTGTTGGCCGCTTGAATATCTTCTTTGGTGAAGTGTCTGTTCATTTCCTTTGCCCATTTTTTAATAGGATTATTTGTCTTTTTGTTGTAGAGGTGTTGGATTTTCTTGTAGATTATGCAGATTAGACTTTGTCTGACGTGTACTGTCCAAAATTTTTTTCCCAGTCTGTAGGTTCTCTTTTCACTCTTTTGGTGAAGTCTTTTGAAGAGCATAGGTGTTTGATTTTTAGAAGATCCCAGTTATTTAGCTTATCTATTGGGGTTTGTGCATTGATGGTTATGGTTTGCATCCTGTTAATGCCATGTATTAAGGCCTGTAGTGTTGGTCCTATTTTTTCTTCTTTAAACTTTATAGTTTTAAGCTTTATATTCAGGTCTTTGATCCATTTTGAAGTAGTTTTTGTATATGGCGTGAGGTATGGGTCCTCTTTCATTTTTTTGCAGATGGATATCCAGTTTTGCCAGCAACATTTGTTAAAAAGACTGTCTTTTCCCCATTTGATGGAATTTGGGCCCTTGTCGAAGATCAGGTGACCATAGGTGGATGGATTTACATCTGGGTTCTCCATTCTGTTCCATTGGTCAATGTATCTGTTGTTGTACCAGTACCAGGCTGTTTTGACTACTGTAACTGTATAGTAGGTTCTGAGTCAGGTAGTGTGAGTCCTCCAACTTTATTCTTCTTCTTCAGTAGTGCTTTACTTATTCGGGGCTTCTTCCCTTTCCATATAAAGTTAATGATTAGTTTTTCCATCTCTTTGAAGAATGTCGTTGGTATTTGGATCGGGATTGCATTGTATTTGTAAATTGCTTTGGGTACAATTGTCATTTTCACAATGTTGAGTCTACCTATCTATGAGCATGGTATGTTTTTCCATTTATGTAGATCCCTTTGGGTTTCTTGCAGTAGTGTTTTGTAGTTTTGTTTGTATAGGTCTTTTACATCCCTCGTCAGGTTTATTCCTGAGTATTTTATTTTTTTAGGGGCTATTGAAAATGATATTGTTTTCCTGATTTCCTTTTCATTGTTCTCCTTATTGGTGTATAGGAATCCAACTGATTTTTGTATGTTTATCTTGTATCCTGCTACTCTGCTGAATCTTTCTATTAGTTCCAGTAGATTTCTTGTGGAGTCTTTAGGGTTTTCTATGTGTAGTATCATATCATCTGCAAACTGAGACAGTTTAATTTCTTCATTACCAGTTTGGATGCCCTTTATTTATTTTTCTTGCCTTACTGCTCTAGCTAGAACTTCCAGCACAACGTTAAATAGGAGTGGTGATAAAGGGCATCCTTGTCTTGTTCCTGTTCTCCAGGGGAATGTTTTCAGCCACTCTCCATTAAGAATGATGTTGGCCATTGGTTTTGCATAGACGCCCTTTATTATGCTGAGAAATTTCCCTTCTATACCTATTTTATTGAGAGTTTTTATCAGGAATGAGTGTTGGACTTTGTCAAATGCCTTTTCTGTGTCAGTTGAGATGATCATGGGATTCTTTTCTTTCCTTTTATTTATGTGGTGGATTATGTTGATTGATTTTCTAATGTCAAACCATCCTTGCATACCTGGTATGAATCCTGCTTGGTCGTGGTGTATTATTTTTTTGATATGATGCTGAATTCTATTGGCTTGAATTTTGTTGAGAATTTTTGCATCTATATTCGTGAGAGAGATTGGTCTGTAATTTTCTTTTTTTGTGGTGTTTTTGCCTGGTTTTGGTATCAGCGTTATGCTGGCTTCACAGAATGAATTTGGAAGTGTTGCTTCCTTTTCTATGCTCTGAAATAGCTTGAGTAGTACTGGTACAAGCTCTTCTGTAAATGTTTTGTAGAATTCTCCAGTGGAGCCATCTGGGCCAGGGCATTTTTGGTTGGGAGTTTTTTAATTACCTTTTCAATCTCTTCTCTTGTTATGGGTCTGTTCAGATTTTCAACATCACTTTGTTGTAGTTTGGGTAGGTAGTGTGTTTCTAGAAATTTGTCTGTTTCCTCTAGGTTTTCAAATTTGTTGGAGTGTTATTTTGCATAATATTCTGTTATAATCCTTTTTATTTCAGTTGGGTCTGTTGTAATCTCCCCCATTTCATTTCTTATTTGGGTTATTTGTGTCCTCTCCTGTTTTTCTTTTGTCAGTCTGGTCAGTGGTTTGACAATTTTGTTGATTCTTTCAAAGAACCAGTTTTGGTTTTGTTGATTCTTTCTATTGTTTTTCTGTTCTCTATTTCATTTAATTCTGCTCTGATCTTTACTATTTCCTTTCTTCCGGTAGCTGTGGTTTTTTTCTGCTGTTCTCTTTCTATTTGTTTGAGTTCTGTAGTTAATGTTTTGATTTTGTCCCTTTCTTCTTTTTGATGTGTGCATCTATTGCTATAAATTGTCCTCTGAGGACTGCCTTTGCTATGTCCCAAAGATTTTGGTATGATGTGTTTTCATTTTCATTTCATTCTAGGAATTTTTTGATTTCATCTCTGATATCTTCTGTTACCCCGTGATGTGTAAGCAGGGTATTACTCAGTTTCCAAGTAATTGATTTTTTTCCCTTGCTCTTTCTGTTGTTAATTTCTATGTTGATGGCATTGTGGTCAGAGAAGTTACTTTGAATTATCTCAACGTTTTAGATCTTGTTGAGAATTACTCTGTGGCCTAAGATGTGGTCTATTCTGGAGAACATTCCATGTGCATTGGAAAAGAATGTATACTTTGCAGCTGTTGGGTGGAGTGTTCTATATATGTCTATGAGGTCAAGTTGGCTGATTGTGCCCTTTAGGTCTTCTGTATCTTTGCTGAGTTTCTTCTTAGTTCTTCTGTCCTTTACTGAGAGTGGTATATCGAAGTCTCTTACTATTGTTGTGGAACTGTCAATTTCTCTTTTCAGTGTTGTTAGAGTTTGTTTTATGTATTTCGGAGGCCTGTCATTGGGTGTGTAGATGTTTTTTATGGTTATGTCTTCATGGCTGATCTTCTCCTTAATCATTATATAGTGTCCTTTTTTGTCTTTTATGGTAGATTTTGTTTTAAAGTCTGTTTTATCTGAGATTAGAATTGCCACTCCTGCTCTTTTTTGGTAGTTGTTAGCTTGGTATATTTTTTTCCTTTGACTTTTAATAAATTCACATCTTTGTTTCTAAGGTGTGTCTCTTGTAGATAGCATATTAATGGATGCTGTTTTCTTATCCATTCCGTCACTTTCCGTCTCTTTATGGGTGCATTGAATCCGTTTACATTCAGTGTAAATATTGATAGATGTGTGTTTGTTGCTGTCATTTTGTAGTGCTTTTTTTTTGTGGTACTTACGTTTTCTTTGTTCTTCTTACTCTCCTGTGCTGAGTTACTTTTGTTTGTGGATTTTTTTCATTTCTTTTGTTTTTGAAGGTTTTGTTTTTGTTGAGACTTTATGTTTTTCCTCTTTATTATTAAAAGTATGTTTGTTAACCTTCTTTGTGGTTACCATGAAATTTATGCTTATCTTTCTATGTTTGAAGCAGTCTTTTATTACTTGGTATCGCCTTGTGTTCCTCTCCATTAGAAGATTCTGTACCTACACCGTTTATTACCTCTTTTATTGTTCTGATGTTGTTGTCATTTACTGATTAACCGCTCTGATTCCCTGTTGTATTTCTTTTGGTTTTGGATAGTCATTGAGAGTTCATTTCCTAGATTGGTATCTGGCTGGTATGATCCTGCATCCTAAATTCTGTCTGTGAGCTGAAGTTGTTTGTTCTCAGCTTGAAGAACTCCCTTTAATAATTCTTGTAAGTTTGGTTTGGTTTTTACATATTCCCTTAATTTCTGTTTATCTGGAAATGTCCTAATTTCACCATCATATTTGAACGAGAGTCTTGCAAGATATATTATTCTTGGCTGGCATTTTTTTTCTTTCAAGGTTTTCTATATGTTATCCCATTGCCTTCTCGCCTGCATAGTTTCTGCCGAATAATCTGAGCTTAGTCTTATTGTTTCTCCTCTGTATGTGACTTCTTGTTTTTAATGAGGTGTTCTCAGGATTCTTTGTTTGTCTTTGGTTTTGGCGAGTGGGATTATGACATGCCTTGGTGATTTTCTTTTGGGGTTTATCCTATATGGGGTTCATTGAGCTTCTTTGATGGCCAGGTTTTCATCTTTCATGATATTGGGAAAGATTTCTGTCGACAGTTCTTCAATGATCCTCTGCGTGTTTTCTGTTTTCTCCCCCTGTTCTGGAACTCAAATCACTCGAAGATTTTTGCTTTTGATTGTATCCCACATAACTCTCAGGGTCTCTTCATTTTTCTTTGTTCTTTTTTCTGAGTTTTCCTCAAACAGAATTGTATCCCAGTGTTTGTCTTCAATTCCACTGATCCTGTCTTCCACCATTTCAAATCTGCTCTGCAGTCTTTCTATGATACCGTCCATTTATGAAATCTTGTTTATCTTTTGGATTTCTAATTGTTGTTTTTGTATAATTTCTGGTTGTGAATTTATTTTGGCATTTTGTTACTGCTTTGTTTTCCTGAATTCTTCCGATGTTTTGTCTGTATTTTCCATGAATTTGTCTATTTTTTTCCTCATTTTTGTCTGCTTTTTGCTTCAACTCTTGGAGAATTCTCAGTATTAGAGATTTAAATTCCCTTTCAGGTAGTTCTAGTGCCTTTTCTTCCACTGGAAAGTCATCTGGTGTTTTATTTTGGATGCCGACTGGAGCCATCCTGTCCTGTTTTTGTAAATGTTTTGATATTGTCTGCTGTCTTTGGGGCATTCAGTAGTTATTTTTTTCATTTATTGATTGTAGATTTGTTTGTTTTGTCCTTTTTTTTATTTGGCTATGTCTGAGCAGGCAGGTTGTGTGTTCTTTGTTGTTTGGTCATCTGTGGGCATGATACTTTCCGCCTCCTTCTCCAGTTGGCAGTGTCAGTCGCTGAGATATGGTACAGCAGGGCAGGTCTAGCTGAAGAGGAGTTACTTTGATGTGTTGTTTGCAGCACTTACTGCAGCCACCAGGGCAGGTCGGTAATTAGTGCAAGGCAGGTTCCAGTAGGCCGTTCCTGTGCTGCTAGGTGGTGAAATGTTAAGCACACGGTGTAGGTAGGCAGGATGTAGGGGTGAGATTGTATGTGTATAGCTAAGATGGATATGGGAGAGAAGAGAGATGAACAGGTGCCAAAAACATACAAAAAAAAAAAAAAAACAAAAACAAAAAAGAATGTTAGGGGAGCTTGTAGTTGGAGTGGAAAGATGAGAGACTATGAAATGGAATAAACAAAAAGGGGAAGAAGAAGAAAAAAAAGAAAAGAATAAATAAATACAAATCGGACAGGGAAAATAACAGCAAATTTCCCAGGGATCCCACCAGTATGGGTATGAGGTCTGGGGAAGTTGTTCTTAGGTTTTGCAGCACAGCCTGGGTTGAAGGCATAGAGGTATTCAGCACTAGGTATTTAAGGAACAGAAAGAGAAGGAAGGTATAGAGAGATGAGAAACTGAGTAATGAAGAAACACAAAGAGGGAAAATACAACCAAATAAATTAAAAAAAATAAGAACAAGAAAAGCCCCCTGAAAAAAACAGGAAAGAAAACCCACAAAAAAAGAAATGCCCTCAGGGATCCCTCTGCACATCTGCAGAAGCCGAGGGGGTAAGTTCCAAGCCACACAGTACTGCCTGGCCAGAACAGGCTCCCAACTCAGGAAAAGGAAAAGAAAACAAACAAATAATTCAAAACAAACAAACAAAAGCATGGTATCCCAGACCGGGAAGCAGTTCTACACTCGAACGGAGCTCCACAGCCCCTCAGGAAGAAGCAAAGATGACGCACGGAGCCTGGTATTTGAGTGAAAGGAGGAGGAGGTGGTGAGAGGTAAGGAAGAAATCAAGTGAAGCAGAAAAAAAAGCAACACCAGCAGCCAACAAATGGCACTCAGAGAGCCAGCCAGTGCAGGTAGGTGGAATTCAAGCAGCTGGTGCTTCCCAGACAAGAGACTGTGTCCGCAGGAAGCAGAGGAGCCCATGTGGGGGGTGAAGAAGGGTGGGGGTTGGGAAAGTGTATATCACAAATTGCCAGAGCTCTGCAGCCCCTCAGGAAGAAGCAAAGATGGTGCACGGAGCCAGGTATTTGAGCAAAAGGAGTGGGAGGTGGTGAGAGGTAAGGAAGAAATCAAAAGAAGCGGTAAAAAAGCTACACCAGCAGCCAACAAATGGCACTCAGAGAGCCAGCCAATTCAGGCAGGTGGAATCCAAGCAGCTGGTGCTTCCCAGACAAGAAACTGTGGCCACGGGAAGCAGAGGAGGCCGAGTGGGGGTGAAGAAGGGTGGGGTGTGGGAAAGTGTATATCACAAATTACCGGTTGTTTTGTCTCCCGCTGGAAGCTCTGTGAAGCTGCTCTCTCATACCCTGTTTGCTGGTCTCCGATAGGTGTCCAAGTTGTCAGATCTGCGCTGCGTTAGCTGATAGGAGATCTCTGCATGAATCTCGCCTCGCTCTCTGTTCTCTGTCAGTTTTCTGACTCCATTTGGTGCTTGGCTGAGTTCTTTCTCTCTTCATTTGATGTTTTAGGGTTTCAGGATTGCTGTTTTCTCTGTTCGGCATAGTTTTTCAGATCTTTGCTGTTGAGGGACAGCGTGGTGCTTCTGCCTAGCATGCCATTTTGCCAGAAGTCCCAGTTTTTAGACTCTTGACCCCTTACCCATGGCTCCTGACTCAGACTAAATATGGAAAAGAATCCAGGGAGGAAAAAGAAGGGACACAAATCCTCACAACTGGACCAATAAGCAACATCATGATAAATTGAGACAAGATTGAAGTTGTCAAGGATTTCATTTTGCTTGGATCCACAATCAACACCCATGGCAGCAGCAGTCAGGAAATCAAAAGATGCATTGCACTCGGCAAATCTGCTGCAGAAGACCTCTTTAAAGTGTTGAAAAGCAAAGAAGTCACCTTGAAGACTAAGGTGCGCCTGACCCAAGCCATGGTATTTTCAGTTGCATCATATGCATGCAAAAGCTGACAATGAATAAGGAAGACTGAGGAAGAATTGATGCCTTTGAATTGTGGTGTTGGCGAAGAATATTGAATATACCGTGGACTGCCAAAAGAATGAACAAATATGCCTTGGAAGAAGTACAATGAGAATGCTCCTTAGAAGCAAGGACGGCAAGACTACGTCTTACTTTGGACATGTTGTCAGGAGGGATCAGTCCCTGGAGAAGGACATCATGCTTGGTGAAGTACAGGGTCAGTGAAAAAGAGGAAGACCTTCAACGAGATGGATTGACACAGTGACTGCAACAATGGGCTCAAGCATAACAGTGATTGTGAGGATGGCGCAGTACTGGGAAGTGTTTCGTTCTGTAGTACATAAGGTTGCTATGAGTCAGAATTGACTCGACAGCACCTAACAACAACAACACCTTGATAAATCAGGAGGCACTCATTCAAATAGAACAAGGGGATCCTTTGGGGTTTAAAATTGGAAAAGGTGTGCAGCAGAGTATATCATTTCACCTTACCTATTCAATCTGTATGCTATGCAAATAATCTGAGAGGCCCGACTATATGAAGAAGAACATGACATCAGAATTGGAGGAAGACTCATGAACAGCTTCTGATATGCAAATGAAACAACTTTGCTTGCCAAAAATGAAGATGATTTTAAGCACTTACTGATGAAGGTGAAAGACTATAGCCTTCAGTATGGATTATGGCTGTCATGGATTGGATTATATTCCCCCAAAAATGTGTGTATCAATTTGCCTGGACCACGATTCCCAGTATTGTGTGGTCCTCCATTTTGTGATTGTAATTTTATGTTGAAGAGTATTAGTTATCCCACCCTAATACTCTTACTGAAGTCACCCTTTACTAAACACCCTTACTAAAGTCACATCTCTGATCCAATGTAAAGGGAGTTTCCCTGGGCTGTGGCCTGCACTGCCTTTTATCTTACAAGAGATAAAAGGAAAGGGAAGCAAGCAGAGAGTTGGGGACCTCATACTACCAAGAAAGCAGTGCCATGAGCAGAGTGCATCCTTTGGACCTGAGGTTCCTGTGCTGAGAAGCTCCCAGACCAAGGGAAGACTAATGACAAGGACATTCCTCCAGAGCCAACAGAGAGAAAGCCTTCCCCTGGAGCTGACACCCTGAATTTGGACTTGTAGCCTACTGGACTGGGAGAGAATAAATTTCTCTTTGTTAAAGCCATCCACTTGTGGTATTTCTGTTAGAGCACTACTAGATGACTAAGACAATGGCTGAATGTAAAGAAAATAAAAATCCTTACAACCAGACCAAAACATAACATAAATTGGGGGAAAAAAATGAAATTTTCAATGATTTCATTCTACTTGGATCAACAATCGCCATTCATGGAAGCAATAGTAAGAAATCAAAAGATGTATTACACTGTGCAAATCTGCTGCGAAAGATCTCTTTAAAGTTTTAAAAAGCAAGGATATCGCTTTGATGACTCAGGTGTGCCTGACCCAAGCCATGGTCTTTTTATTCCCCTCATATGCATGGGAAAGCTGGACAATGAAAAACGAAAACAAAAGAAGAATAGATGCATTTGAATTGTGGTGTTGGTGAAGAATGTTGAATATACCACGGACTGCCAGAAGCACAAACAAATCAGTCTCAGAAGAAATACAACTGGAGTGCTCTTTAGAAGTGAGGATGGAAAGACTATTCAGGAAAGACCAATTATGTTTGGTAAAGTAGAGGGTCAACGAAAAGGAGAGAAACAAAAGCCACAACGCAATAATTGCAACAATAATCTCAAATATTCCAACAATCATGAAGATGGCACAGGACCGGGCAACGCTTTGTTCTATTATGCGTACGATCCCCATTAATCAGAGCTGACTTGACAGCAGCTAATGACAACAACAACAGGAACAACCTTGATTCCCACTTCTTCCTGCCAAGGAAGAGGTGAAGGGGTGGTCAAAAACAAAAAAACCCAAACCAAACCCATTGCTATTGAGTCAATTCCAACTCATAGTGACACCACAGGACAGAGTAAAACTGCCCCTAAGGGTTTCCAAGGAGCAGCTGGTGGATTCGAAGTGCCGACCTTTTGGTCCATATCTCTTAACCACTGCCCCACTGGGGCTCCGAGATGGTGCTACTTCTTTTTAATTAAGCCTAGAGAAGTCTTTTAATAGGACAACATTAGATAAATCTGCTGGACTAGGTGAGAAGCTGTTGCTATCAGCTGATGGCAGGAGGGCAGAAAAAGAAAACAAAGGATTGTTTTGGCAAGTAAGGGTACTGTCAGTGTCAACTGTGCAAAGAAAAGCTGTTTCCTGTGCACCAAAGGTTGACCTCACAGGAAGAATAGAACTTCCCTGGAGCCATTTATAATTCTGCCCAAGAGAACCTCTTGGAGAGCTCAAATATTCCAACAGAAAGTTTTTGCAGATCACTGTGAATCTAGGAGGTTAAAGGTCAGGGGCTACAAGTAAAAAAATGTACATTTGTTACAGGAATTGAAGCCAGAGGAAGTGTGAGGGGGGATTCTCTAGAAAGATCACAAAGATTCTGATAAGACAGAATCCCATCTGTACATCCGCTGCTTAAAGCAGCCCCTTGCCAGATGACATGCACACTCTACGTATGCCTGCTTTTTACCCTTGCCATCCTAGATTCAACCCTGGAGAGGTCAGAAACTGCAGTTAGCAGAGGAGGAAACATACAAAGTAGAGAAGGAAAGATGTGTCCCCTTCATCCCTTCCCTTCCCTTTGCAAGCTGCTAACCATTGGTAGTAACCTGAGACAAAATTTGAGTTAGGGTTACTATCTAGGGCTGGATAATGTTAGAGAACTGAGAGAGTTTTAGGATTTTAAAGTGACTAGTACACAGTTTGGAGCCTTAGTGTTGCAGTGGTTAAGAGCTTGGCTGCTAACCAAAAGGTCAGCGGTTCCATCCACCAGCCGCTCCTTGGAAACACTACGGGACAGTTCTACTCTGTCTTACAGGCTTGCTATGAGTCGGAACCGACTCAATGGCAATGAGTTTGGCTTTTTGTTTTAGAAGACATTTTATACACTAAATGAGAGCAGAGCAGAACACTTACAGGGCTTACTCAAGAGTGAAATTTCATCCAACAGCAAGAGAAGAATTTTTCCTCACTGCATAAATTTTAAAGGGACAGTGGGAGACAGATAAAGTTGCATTTTGATTACATCCCATATGGCACACAAGGTCAATTTTTCTGTTAAACTAGTTTAACTGAAAAAGGAAAATTCATGGAAATGATTTCTTATTGGAACTCAATGTCAAAAAACACACATATGTCTGACACAGGGAGATAACCTAGAGTTGGAAAGCTATCAGTAACCTCATTTACTCTTTCCCAGATCATTTCTGTTTTTTTTTTTGCATCTCTGCTTTATTCTTCTCTCTTTTTGCAAATCTGCTTTCTCTGCTTTTCCATATGACAGCTGCTGTCAACCATATAGGTCATTTCAGTTCAAGCACCAAAGAAAATAACTGGTGTCTCTAGGTCCCATCCAAACTTCTCGTAGGCAGAGAATCTTATGGGCCCATCTTCACTTGTATGTCTACACCTCGTAGGCAGAAGGTCATACAGCTCTATTATGGGTGCAGGGACCCACCACTGTGGGTGAGCAACATCTTCTCTGAAAATAAGGCCATCTGCTGGTCAGATATTCCACAATTTTACGACAAAGACATGTGGTAAAGATGCCACAGGAGGAATGCTAGGAGTTGAGGTACTGGCAGTTTTAGCTGGAATGTAAGTGTTTTTCAGATGGAATTATCCTAATAAATTTCAATGAGGAGACTTGGTGGCTCAATGGTTAAGTGCTCAGCTGCTAACCAAAAAGTTGGCTATTTGAACCCACCCAGCCACTCCGCAGGAGAAAGAAAGGCCTAGAGATCAGTTCCCATAAAGATTACTGCCAAAACACCCTGCGAGACAGTTCTACTCTGTCACATGAGGTTGCTATGAGTCAAAAATTGACTCAACAGCACATAACAACAATAATAAATTTTAATAATTATGTGGTAGGCTATAAATATATGGTATTTTGCATATGCATTGTATAGTATTTTCTGCTAATTAAACACCCTAATAAAACTTCCTGGGAAGTGTGCTTGTCCTGTATTTCAGATATGTCTGGGATTTCTGGGAAAGGAGAACATACCAACTATTCATTACCTGAGAAAATTAACACAAATTTGCATGGATTGATGTATAAAGTTGGTCAATTTGACTAGCTTTCCACATTTTCTTAATGTAGGCTTCTGCACTCAACTTTAAAGATTTTGAGCTGAGGACATTGAGTTGGGAGCTTGGGAAGGCCAATATAGCCAGAGTTCTCAGAGAAGAGTACTGAGAAAAGAGAGCTGCACAGACAGGGAAGTGTGAGAGTGCCCCCAACGTCTTCAGCTGACTACTCAACACTGGGGGAGAAAAGGCAAATAGGAGCAGTCAGAACAATCCCCAGAGCTCATACAGGACTGGATGGAAATTGTTGGCATTCCCACCAGCCAGGTGGAAAAACCTTGTTATACATGGGACATAGGGGGTACTATCTTAGACTGCATTCTCTAGAGAAACAAAACCAGTAAAGCATTTAAGTGTCTACATAACCTAAAAACCCATTCTATCTAGTCAATTCTGACTCACAGCAACCCTATAGGACAGAGTAGAACTGCCCCATAGGGTTTCCAAGGTGCAGCTGGTGGATTCGAACTGCCGACCTTTTGGTTAGCAGCCGAGCTCTTAACCACTGTGCCACCAGGGCTCCACCTAAGAAAAGGCATCCTGAATTATTGGCACCAGTTGTCTGCTTACTAAATAAATATGTACCCCACTGTAAAGTTAATTGAGTGTATTCTGATTTAAAAATTACATCTTTTGAGTTAGTGTTTGTAGGCTTCAAAAGCTTGATCAAGTTGGCGTTAAATGATAAAGCTGAGTAGATCTGAGGACCAGCCAAGTTGACACACAACCTTAACAATCACAGGCACTCAGAAGGGTATTGCCTCATTAAACAAACAAACAAGACCAAGCCTGTTGCTGTCCAGTCGATTCCGACTAAAACTGACCTGATAGGACAGAGTAGAACTGCCCCATAGGGTTTTCGAGGTTGTAAATCTTTATGGAAGCAGATGGCCGCATCTTTCTCCCATGGAGCACCTGGTAGGTTTGAACCGCTGACCTTTAGGTTAGCAGACCAGCACTTTAACCACTGCACCACCAGGGCTACTTATTGCCTCATTAGTAGGCAAAACTAGCCTAGACTAAAAGCTGCTTTGGTCCCTCCTAACAAAGCTTATTATTACTATTTTTTTTTACAAACATCGAACTGTTTCCATGTAATCCAGTGTTGGGCCTAATCTTAAGATTTTTTTCTGTCCTCTGGCTGTAATGACTGAGAATCTCTTTATAGATCTTCAAAGCAGTCCCCTGACTTTCACACTCTACCTTTAATTTGAGATCAGTCCCCTACAAGAGTGTCATTGTCTCTCCTCATTGCATCAAAAGTATCCCGCAGCAGCCATCAGATTCTATGTTGTTGTTAATTGCTGTCTAGCTCCAACTCATGATGACCTCATGTATCACAGACCAAAATTTTGCCTGGTCCTGCGCCATCTTCATGGTTTAAGTCTGAGTCCATTTTTGCAGCTATTGTGTACTGCCTTCCAACCTAGGGGCTCATCTCCCTGCACTACATCCAATGATATTTTGCTGTGATCTATAGGACTTGCACTGCCTAATTTCAGAAGTAGATCTCCAGGCCTTTCCTCCTAGTCTGTCTTAGTCTGGAAGCTCAGTTGGAACCTGTCCACTATGGGTGACTCTGCTGGTATTTGAAATACCAGTGGCATAGCTTCCAGCATCATAGTAACATGTAAGCCACCACAGTATGACAAACTGACAGAGGGGGTGGGTCTGATTCTGTAGTTCTTATAATTGCTTCTTCCCTTAAACCTCTCAAATTCTTGAGATATTTGACCTGCAAGTGTTTTCTGATACACTGATACACCATCTGTTTACCACAGGTAAAAGTTTTAATAATTGCACCACCACAGCAGGCCAGGAATGACCAGTACTTCACCTACCACCAGTGAAGGGCTCCACATTGTCAGCTCTCCAAAACTGTATTTTATAATTTGCTTCCTAGAAGACCACTTCAGGTACCAACTATCTGAGGTTGGATTACCTGGAAAACAGACTCTGAGGAAGAGATACGCTTGCTGAGGATACTGAGGGATTCTCTTGGATATAACTGTAATACCTGTAAGGGCATGAGGGAAGCAGGGTTCAAGAAGTTGATTGTTATTGTAGTTACAACAGAGACTTTAGTCAAATCTTCAGGTTGCTTGGATCTGGATGATCTTTCAGAGTGGTCCCAAATTAAAGGAAGAGGGCCAAACCTTAGTATCCCTGCTTTGGTCAGTAGCTGGAGACAAGCTGTCCCAATGGGAAGAAGCATAAATTTGTTTCCAGGCAGCTCCTTTCAGCAGAGAGTAATTCCTTGAGAGAGACTTGGCGTTTAGTCATCAGTATCCAGCCCTCGTAGCAGCTGCAGGAATGAGGGCCTCAGAACAGAAGGGGGAATCTGAGCAGTTCAGTGCAGGAGCCTCTACGAACTTGTGCATGCTACTATATTCAAGGACCAACTTCCCCCCTTTTTTTTTATTCCCAGCAAAGAACAAATCAATTGTAGGGTTATTGAATAATATGCCTTGAAAGAACCTGAATGGACATGGGAGATCTGGAGTGGAAAGGAGGAGTGTGCTGTCACAGTATAGGAAGAGCAACTAGAGTTATGTAACAATGTGTGTATAGATTTTTGTATGAGAAACTAACTTGATTTGTAAACTTTCACTTAAAGCACAATAAAAGGAAAAGAATTTAAAAAAATCACATCAAATTTGATACTCTTGGTTTTCAGATAAAGAAAACAGAGGTACAGCAAAGTTAAGTTCTCAGTTCAGGGGTACAGTAAATGTTGATGCTGGGTCTGGAGTTCAGGTCCTCTGCCTCTCACCCCAGTGTTCTTTCACTTTTAAAATCTGTCAAGTACTAAAGAACTTTAATATTATAAATCTCTCTCTCTCTTTTTTAAGAGAAATCAAAGAGATTTATTGGGCAACCATTTGTTGTTGTTAGGCGCCATGGAATCAGTTTTTGACTCATACCGACCCCATGAGACAGAGTAGAACTGATCCACCTGGTTTTCTAGTGTGAAATCTATTTTTTTTAATTAATATTTTATTGAGTTTTTGGTGAAAGTTTACACAGAAGATTAGGTTCCCATTTAAAAATTTCTATACTTATTGTTCAGTGACACTGGTTACATTTTCCACATTGTCTCAACATTCTCATTTCTGTTCTAGTTGTTTTGTTTCCATTAATCTGGCTTCCCTGCCTCCCTGACTTTCTCATCCTTGCTTTCAGGTAAATGTTGACTGATCTCATATAGATGATTTTTTTTTAATTATTGAAAGAGCATAGTACTCATCGGTGATACTATTTATTTTATAAGCCAATCTGTTATTTAGCTGAAAGGTGATCTCCAGGAGTAGTTTCAGTTCAAAGTTTAAAGTGTATCTAGGCAATAGTCTCGAGGGTTCCTCTAGTCTCTACTAGTTCAGTAAGTCTAGCCTTTTTTTTTTTTTTTTTTTTAAGAATTTGAGCTTTGTTTCTAAAATTTTCTCCATTCTGTCTGGGACTACCTATTGTGTCTCTGGTTAGAACAGTCAGTAGTGGTAGCTGGCACCATCTAGTTCTTCTGGTTTCAGAATAGAAGAGGCCGTGGTTTGTGTAGGCAGTTAGTCCTATAGACTAGTTTCTTCTCTGAGTCTTTGGTTTCCTTCTTTCTTTTTTGCTCCAGACAAGTAGAGATTAATAGTTTTCTCTTAGACGTCTAACTTTTAGGACCCCAGATGCTACTTTCCAAACTAGGTTGTAGAACATAAACTTTATGGACTATGTTATGCCAATTGACCAAGATGTCCCATGAGACTATAGTCCTAAGCCTTCAAACCCAGTAAACCAATCCTTCGAGGTGGTTGGTTATGTCTGCGAATTATCTGCGACTGTGCCCCCTATGGGATTTATTATATATATGAATATATGTGCAGCACATGTGAACATGTATATACATATGCAAACAGATTCATCGATACATGCAAACATATATACACACTTATACCTTCCTACATATATATATATATATACTTGCATGCATATCTATCTATGTATCTACTCAAGTATTTTTTGGTTGTTACTGCTGTTATTGCAAAATTGTATATTTTATATAGCATTTACCAGTAATGTCCCTTATTCTTGTGTACTTCTTAATGTCATCATTAACAATGGTCCAGTAGTGCACAGTTCACCCTCATTTGGTATTGCCTTTCCCACCACCCAAAATTACAGGTGTCTACTGTCTAGAGAGTGATTCTCACTTCTTCCCTTTTCCATCCCTGGTAACCACCCAAGAACATTGATTTCTGTATGTATATCTATTTTTTCTTTTTATAAAAGTGGGATCATACAGTATTTGTCCTTTTTTGATTGACTTATTTCACTCAGCATAATGTTCTCTAGATTCATCCATGTTATAAGATGTTTTGTAGTATTCCGTTGTATGTATATACCACATTTTGTTTATCCATTCATCTGTTGATGAGCACTTAGGTTATTTCCATCTTTTTGCTATTGTAAATAATGTTGCAATCAACAAACATAGGTGTGCATGTGTCTATTGGTGTCACTGCTATTAGATCACTAGGCTATATACCTAAGAGTGGAATTGTTGGATAATAGGGTATTTCTGTTTCTAGCTTTTTGAGGAAGCATCATACCATATTCCATAGTGGTTGTACCATTTTCAATCCTACCAGCAGTGAATAAAGGTTCCAATCTCCCAAAAACATCACCAGCAGTTTTCTGTTTTTGTTTTTTTAATCGGTGCTATTTTTGCAGGGGTGAGATGGTATCTCATTGTAGTTTTGATTTGCATCTTTCTAAAGACTAATGAAGGAGTCCTGATGGTGCAATGGTTAAAGCGCTCGGCTACTAACCAAAAGTTCGGTGGTTTGAACCTACCAGCTGCTCCACAGGAAAAAGATGTGGCAGTCTGCTTCTGTAAAGATTTACAGCCTTAGAAACTATGGGGCAGTTCTATTCTGTCCTACAGGGTTACTATGAGTGGGAATCTACTCAATGACAATGAATTATGTTTTTGGCTTAATGGCTAATGATCTCAAGCATCTTCTCGTGTGTTTGTTGGCTGCTTGAATGTCCTCTTTGCCCATTTTTTAATTGGATTTTTAAAAAAATTTTATTGTGCTTTAGGTGAAAGTTTACAGCTCAAGTTAATTTCTCATTCAAAAATTTATACACATGTTGTTTTGTGACATTGGTTGCAATTCCTACAATGTCACAGCATGCTCCCTCTTTTCACTCCAGGTTCCCTGTGTCCATTTGTCTAGTCCCTGTCTCTTCCTGCCTTTTTGTCTTGTTTTTGAGCAGGAGTTGCCCATTTGGTTTCATGTATTTGATTGAACTAAGAAGTACATTCCTCACGTGTGTTATTGTTTGTTTTATATGCCTGTCTCATCTTCATCTAAAAAGTGGGCTTCGGGAGTGGTTTCAGTTCTATTAGCAGGGTGTCTGGGGGCTATAATCTCGGGGGTTCCTCCAGTCTCTGTCAGACTGGTAAGTCTGGTCTTTTTTCTTGAATTTTAATTCTGTTCTACATTTTACTGCTATTCTGCCTGGGACTCTCTGTTGTGATCCTTGTCAGAGTGGTTGGTGATAGTAGCCAGGCACCATCTAGTTCTGGACTCAGCATGGTGGAGTCTCTGGTTTATGTGGTCCTTTAGTCCTTTGGGATAATGTTTTCCTTGTGTCTTTTGTTTTCTTCATTCTCCTTTGCTCTGGACCAGAGACCAGAAGATGTATTTTAGACGGCTGCTTGCAAGCTTTTAAGACCCCAGATGCTACTCACGAAAGTGGGATGTAGAACCTTTTCTTTATGAACTATGTTATAACAATTGACCTAGATGTCCCCTGAGACTATGGTCCCCAGGCCCCAGTCCCAGCTACTTGGTCCCTCAAAGTGTTTGGATGTGTCTAGGAAATTTCTATGCCTTTGCTTTTGTCATGACTTGGCCTATATTGTGTGCTGTCATTTCCTTCATCAAAGTTGACAGTTGTCTACTATCTAGTTAGTGATTTCCCCTTCCCCTCCCTCCCCACCCTAGTAACCATCAAAGAATGTTTTTTTCTGTGTGTAAAACTTTTCTTGAATTCTTATAATAGTGATCTCACAATATTTGTCCTTTTGTGAGTGATTTATTTCACTCAGCATAATGCCCTCCAGATTCATCCACGTTGTAAGGTGTTTTGTGGATTCATCTTAGTTCTTTATCTTTCCATAGTATTTCATTCTGTGTATGTACCATAATTTGTTTATCCATTCATCAGTTTATGGACATTTAGGTTGTTTCCATCTTTTTGTTATTGCAAATAGTGCTGCAATGAACATGGATATGCATATGTCTATTTGTGTGATGGCTCTTATTTCTCTCAGAAATATTCCTAGGAGTGAGATTGTTGGATCATATGGTATGTCTATTTCTAGCTTTTTAAGGAAGCACCATATTATTTTCCAAAGTGGTTGTAACATTTTACATTTCCACTAGCAGTTCATAAGATTACCAATCTCCCTGCAACCTCTCCAACATTTGTTATTTTGTGTTTTTTTGGATTAGTTTCAGTATTGTCGGGGTGAGATGGTATCTCATTGTAGTTTTGATTTGCATTTCTCTAATAGCAAATGATTGTGAGCGAGCACTTCCACATGTGTCTTTTGGCTACCTGAATGTCTGCTTTGGTGAAGTGTCTGTTCATATCCTTTACCCATTTTCTAATTAGATTATTTGTCTTTTCATTATTGAGGTATTGAAATATTTTGTTCGTTTTAGAGATTAGACCCTTGTCGGATATGTCATAGTCAAAAATTTTGTGCTAGTCTGTAGGTTCTCCTTTAATTCTTTTGGTGAAGTCTTTTGATGAGCATGTGTTTGATTTTTAGGAGCTCTCAGTTATCTAGTTTCTCTTCTGGTGTTTGTGCATTGCTATTTATGCCATGTATTAGGGCCCTTAGCATTGTCCCCATTTTTTCTTCCATGATCTTTATCGTTTTAGATTTTATATTTAGATTTTGACACATTTTGAGTTAGTTTTTGTGCATGGTGTGAAGTATGAATTTTATTTCATTTTTTTACAAATGCATATCCAGTTCTGTCGGCACCATTTATTAAAGAGACTGTTGTTTCCCCATTTAACAGATTTTAGTCTTTTGTCAAATATCAACTGCTTATATAGATGGATGAATTTGCATCTGTATTCTCAATTCTGTTCCATTGATATATGTGTCTGTTGTTGTACAATAGTGGGCTGTTTTGACTACCGTGGCTGTATAATAGTTCCTAAAATCATGTAGTGTGAGGCCTCCCACTTTGTTCTTCTTCTTCAGTAATGCTTTACTTCTCTGAGACCTCTTCCCTCTTCCCTTTCCATATAAAGTTGGTGATTTGTTTTTCCATCTTTTTTTTTTTTTTTGCTTTTTCAAAAAAAGTTTTAATTATTTTCCCATACAAAAATTTATACATACATTGTTAGGTGACTCTAATTGCTCTCCCCATACTGTGACAGCACACTCCTCCTTTCCGCCCCGATTCCCCATGTACACTCAACCAGCTCCTAACCCTCTCTGCCTTCCCATCTCACCTCTGGACAGAAGCTGCCTATTTAGTCTCTTGTATCTACTTGATCTAAGAGACACACTCCTCACGGGTATCACTTTATGTCCCAAGTCCAGTCCAATCCCTGTCTGAAGAGTTGGCCTCAGAAATTGCTTCATTTCTGGGTTGATAGAGAATCCAGGGGCCATGCTTTCTGGGGTTCCTCCAGTCTCAGTCAGACCATTAAGTCTGGTCTTCTTACTAGAATTTGAGTTCTGCACCCCACCTTTCTCCTGCTCCATCCAGGATTCTCTGTTGTGTTCCCTGTCAGGGCAGTCATTGGTGGTAGCTGGGCACCATCTAGTTTTTCTGGTCTCAGGCTCATGAGGAGTCTGGTTTATGTGGTTCTTTCTGTCTCTTGGGCTAACACTTTCCTTGTGTCTCTGGTGTTCTTCATTCACCTTTACTCCAGGTGGTTGGGACCAACCAATGCAACTTAGATAGCTGCCTGCAATCTTTTAAGACTACAGATGCCACTCACCAAAGTAGGAGCAGAAGATTTTCTTAATAAGCTTTGTTATGCCAGTTGACCTAGATGTCCCCTGAAAGCATGGTCCCCGGACCTCTACCCCTGCTACTCTGTCCCTCAAAGTGTTTGACTGTATTCAGGAAAACTTCTTAGCTTTGGTTTAGTCCAATTGTGCTGACTTCCCCTGTAGTGTGTGCTGTCCTTCCCTTCACCTAAGATAATTCTTATCTAGTATCTAGTTAGTATATAACCCTCACCCTCCCTCCCCACCCTCGTAACCATCAAAGAATGTTATCTTCTGTGTTTAAAACTTTTCTTGAGTTCTTATAATAGTGGACTTATAAAATATTTGTCCTTCTATGACTGACAAAATTCACTCAGCATATTGAGTTCCAGCTTCCTCCATGTTATAAGACGTTTCGTGGCTTCATTGTTGTTGTTTATCACTGCGTAGTATTCCACTGTGTGGATATACCATAGATGGGCACCTAGATTGTTTCCATCTTTTTGCTATTGTGAACAGTGCTGCAATGAACATGGGTGTGCATATATCTGTTTGTGTGACAGCTTTTATTTCTCTAGGATATATTCCAAGGACAGGGATAGCTGGATCATATGGTACTTCTATTTCTAGCTTTTTAAGGAAGTGCCAAATCGATTTCCAAAGTGATTGTACCATTTTACATTCCCACCAACAGTGCATAAGTGTTCCAGTCTCTCCACAACCTCTCCAGCATTTATTATTTTGTGTTTTTTGGATTAATGCTAGCCTTGTTGGGGTGAGATGATGTCTCATTGTAGTTTTGATCTGCATTTCTCTAATGGCTAATGATCGTGAGCATTTTTTCATGTGTCTTTTAGCCACCTGAATATCTTCTTTGGCAAAGTGCCTGTTCTTATATCCTTTGCCCATTTTTTAATTGGGTATTTGTCTTTTTGTTGTTGAGGTTTTGCAGTATCTTGTATATTTTAGAGATCAGAGGCTGATCAGATTTGTCGTAGCCAAAATTTTTTTCCCAGTCTGTAGGTTGTCTTTTTACTCCTATGGTGAATTCTTTTGATGAGCATTAAGTGTTTGATTTTTAGGAGCTCTCATTTATCTAGTCTCTCTTCTGGTGATTTTGCATTATTTCTCGTGGTTTGTATTGTGTTTATGCCATGTATTAGGGCCCTTAGCATTGTCCCTATTTTTTCTTCCATGATCTTTATCGTTTTTGATTTTATATTAAGTCTTTAATCCATTTTGAGTTAGTTTTTGTGCGTGATGTGAGGTATGGGTCTTGTTTCAGTTTTTTGTAGATGGATATCCAGTTATGCCAGCACCATTTGTTAAAGAGACTGTCTTTTCCCCAATTAACGGACTTCAGGCCTTTGTCAAATATCAGCTGCTCATAAGTGGATGAATTTATGTCTGGATTCTCAATTCTGTTCCATTGGTCTATGTATCGGTTGTTGTACCAGTACCAGGCTGTTTTGACTATCATGGTGATATAATAGTTTCTAAAATCAGGTAGTGTGAGGCCGCCCACTTTGTTCTTCTTCTTCAGTAATGCTTTACTTATCTGGGACCTCTTGCCTTTCCCTATGAAGTTGGTGATTTGTTTCTCCATCTCATTAAAAAATGCTGGTGGGATTTGGATCAGGATTGCATTGTATCTGTAGATCGCTTTGGGTAGAATTGACATTTTGACAATGTTGAGTCTACCTTTCCATGAGCAAGGTATATTTTTCACTTATGCAGGTCTCTTTTGGTTTCTTGCTGTAGTGTCTTGTGGTTGTCATTGTATAGATCTTTTATTTCTCTGGTTAGATTTATTTCTAGGTATTTTATCTTCTTGTGGTCTATTGTAAGTGGTATTGATTTGGTGATTTCCTCTTCGAGGTTCTTTTTGTTGGTGTAAAGGGATCCAACTGATTTTTGTATGTTTATTTTGTATTCTGAAACTTTGCTGAAATCTTCTATTAGTTCCAGTAGTTTTCTTGTGGATTCTTTGGGGTTTTCTGTGTATAAGATCATATCATCTGCAAATAGAGATACTTTGACGTCTTCCCTACGAATTTGGATGCCCTTTGTTTCTTTTTCTAGCCTAATTGCTCTGGCTAGGACCTCCAGCACAATGTTGAATAAGAGTGGTGATAAAGGCATCCTTGTTGGGTTCCCGTCCTCAGGGGGAATGCTTTCAAAGTCTCTCCATTTAGGATGATGCTGGCTGTTGGCTTTGTATAAATGCCCTTAATTATATTGAGGAATTTCCCTTCTATTCCTATTTTGTTGAGAGTTTTTATCATGAATGGGTGTTGGACTTTGTCAAATGCCTTTTCTGCATCAATTGATAAGGTCATGTGATTCTTTTATTTATGTGATGGATTACATAGATTGTTTTTCTAATGTTGAACCATCCCTGCATACCTAGTATAAATCCCTCTTGATCATGGTGAATTATTTTTTTGATGTATCGCTGAATTCTATTGGCTAGAATTTTGTTGAGGATTTTTGCATCAATGTTCATGAGGGATATTGGTCTGTAATTTTCTTTTTTTGTGGTGTCTTTACCTGGTTTTGGTATCAAGGTTATGCTGGCTTCATAGGATGAGTTTGGGAGTATTCTATCCTTTTCTATGCACTGAAATACCTTTAGTAGTAGTGGTGTTAACTCGTCTCTGAAAGTTTGGTAGAATTCTCCAGTGAAGCTATCCAGGCCAAGGCTTTTTTTTTGGGGGGGGGGGGGGAAGTTTTTTAATTACCTTCTCAATCTCTTCTTTTGTTATGGGTTTATTTAGTTGTTCTACCTCTGTTTGTGTTAGTTTAGGTAGGTAGTTTCTAGACATTTGTCCATTTCCTCTAGGTTTCTCAAATTTGTTAGAGTACAATTTTTCATAGTATTCTGTTATGATTCTTTTAATTTCAGTTGAGTCTGTTGTGATATCACCCATCTCATTTCTTATATAGGTTATCTGCTTCCTCTCATGTTTTTCTTTTGTTAGTTTTGCCAATGGTTTATCAATTTTGTTGATCTTTTTAAAGAACCAGCTTTTGGTCTTGTTAACTCTTTCAATTGTTTTTCTATTCTCTATTTCATTTACTTCTGCTCTGATTCTTATTATTATCTTTCTTCTGGCGCCTGAGGGCTTCTTTTGTTGCTCTCTTTCTACTTGTTCCAGTTGTAGGGTTAATGTGTTGATTATGGCCCTTTCTTCTTTTTGAATGTGTGCATTTATTTCTCTAAGCTGACCTCTGAGCACTGCTTTTGCTGTGTCCCAAAGGTTCTGGTAGGATGTGTTTTCATTACTGTTTGATTCTTTTAATTTCTTTATTCCATCCTTAATTTCTTCTATAACCCAGTAGTTTTTCAGCAAGGTGTTATTCAATTCACATGTGTTTGATGTTTTTTTGCTTGCTTTTTCTGTTGTTGATTTCTACTTCTATGGCTTTCTGATCAGAAAAAATGCTTTGTAATATTTCGATGCTTTGGATTTTGTTAAGGCTTGCTTTATGGCCTAATATATGGTCTAATCTGGAGAATATTCCATGTGCATTGGAAAAGAAAGTATTCTTGGCTGCTGTTGGGTGGCGTGTCCGGTATATGTCTATGAGATCAAGTTGGTTGATTTTGGCATTTAGCTCTTCTGTGTCTTTGTTGAGCTTCTTTCTGGATGTTCTGTCCTTCACTGAAAGTGGTGTGTTGAAGTCCCCTACTACTATTGTGGAGATGTCTGTCTTTCTTTTCAGTGCTTTTAGAGTTTGTTATGTGTTTTGGAGCCCTGTCATTGGGTGCGTAAATATTTATTATAGTTATGTCCTCCTGGTGTATTGACCCTTTAATCATTATACAGTGTCCTTCATTATCCTTTGTAGTGGATTTTACTTTAAAGTCTATTTTGTCAGAGCTTAATACTTCCACTTCTGCTCTTTTTTGAGTGTTGTTTGCTTGATATATTTTTTCCATCCTTTGAGTTTTAGTTTGTTTGTGTCTGTAAGTCTAAGGTGTTTCTCTTGTAGGCAGCATATAGACAGGTCATGTTTTTTTTATCCAGTCTGTCACTCTCTGTCTCTTTATTGGTGCATTTAGTCCATTTACATTAAGGATAATTATTGATAGGTTATGAGTTTAGTGCTGTCATTTTGATGTCTTTTTTTGTGTGTTGTTCACAGTTTCTTTGTTTGACTAAATCTTCCGTGCTGAGTCATTTTTCTTTATGTATTTTCTTTCCATCTTATTCATTGTTGTTGATTTTGTGTTTGCTGAGTCTTTATGTTTTTCTAGTTTTTTATTTTGACTTGTAGTATTTTTAGTTTCCTTTGTGGTTACCTTAATATTTACCCCTATTTTTCTAAGTTTATACCAGTCTTTTACTTCTTTACGTCACCTTGACTTCCTCTCCATATGAAAAATCTATGTCTACATTTTTTAAGTACCTCTTTTTGTTTTAATGTTGTCATCTTTTACATATTGACATCTGTTTCCCTATTTTCAGTGTTTTAACTTTGGTGTAGTTTTGGGACTTCCATATCTGGGTTGATATCTGGTTGCTCTGTCCTGTGTTCTCTTCTTGGGCTGTTATCTGAGGTTACTGATTTTCTAACCAGAGGACTCCCTTTAGTATTTCTTGTAATTTTGGTTTGGTTTCTGCAAATTCCCTCAACTTCTGTTTATCTGGAAATGCCCTAATTTCACCATCATATTTGAAAGAGGATTTTGCTGGATATATAATTCTTGGCTGGCAGTTTTTTCCTTCAAGGCTTTTATATATGTCATCCCATTGCCTTCTTGCCTGCATGGTTTCTGCTGAGTAGTCCGAGCTTATTCTTATTGACTCTCGTTTGTAGATGACTTTTTGTTTATTCCTAGCTGCTCTTAAAATTCTCTCATCATCTTTGGTTTTGGCAAGTTTGATTATAATATGTCTTGGTGACTTTCTTTTGGAATCTACCTTATGTGGGGTTCGATGAGCATCTTGAATAGATATTTTGTCATCTTTCACGATATCAGAGAAGTTTTCTGCCAACAAATCTTCAACAATTTTGTCTGTATTTTCTGTTATTGCCCCCTGTTCTGGTACTCCAATCACTCGTAGGTTATTACTCTTGATAGAGTCCCACATAATTCTTAGGATTTCTTCAGTTTTTTTTTGTTGTTGTTGCTTTTATCTGATTTTTCCTCAGATAAGTTGGTTTCAAGTGCTTTATCTGCAGTCTCACTAATTCTGACTTCCATTGCCTCAATTCTGCTCCTATGAATTTCTATTGAGTAGTTTAATTCTGAAATTTCATTTTTAATCTAGATTTGATTGCTGTCTCTGTATGGATTTTTGCAGCCTGTTAAATTTGTCATTATGCTCTTCTCTAATCTTTTTAACTCCCTTTATTGCATGTTCTGTGTTTTGTTTAATTTCCTTCCTAATTTCTTGAAGAGTTCTGTATATTAATCTTTTGTGTTCTGCCTCCGGTAATTTGGGAGCTTGCTGAAGCCATCATGGATTGCCTGTTTATGTGAGTTGGTATTGACTATTGTCTCTGAGCCATCAATAAGTTATTTTATTTATTTATTTTATGCTTACTGACTGTGTCCTAGCTTCTTGTTTTGTTTTGGTATGGCCAAATAGGCTGCTCATATGAGCTAGTTTGATTATTGGCACCTTTGAAGCTCTAATGTCCTGTCACCAGGTGGTTAGATCAGTTACTAGGTATGTGAGCTCCAGCGTCCACCCACTCCTCCTGTATGGATTCAGCTCAGGTGCCCAGGTAGATAGCTACCAAGTGTGTTTTTGGCTCTCACAGTCCTGGACAGGCATGGATGATTGGTATAGGAACAGGCATCTGCCTGTAGCAGTGAGACATACTCTGAGCAAGGCAGGGGGCTAACAGCTGCCCCTGAGTGTCCAGGAGGAAGGCGTGTCCCTGTTCCCTAAAGCGCATAGGTGGATGGGTTTTGCAGCTGGACTATGAGCACCTAATGCTGTTGGCTGTAAGGACTGGTGGGCACCTCTTATTCTTGGGCCCCTATCACAGGTGGCTAGGTGGTGTGGGTGGAGCCACCAGTCCTCAGGTCCCTGATGTGGGTAGGTGAAGGCCCTGCTTAATGGGCAGAGCAGTGTCAAATGTCAAGAACCTACCACTTCACAGCTGAAACAGTTGAAGTTAGAGTTCAGGTATATACCCTGTTGTGCTGAGGTAATGAGGACCTACGGTGTTGAAATGGGCCCACACAAGTCTATGCAGGGGGAAAGACACTCAAAGTCCGTGGATCCCTTATGCCTGTGCCTAGGCAAAGGAGCTGTGACTACCCTGGGTTCCTGACTTAGGGGATCCAGCAGTTTATTTTGTCCCCGTTTGTTAATTTGTTCACTCTCCAAAGCAGGAGAATGGCTCCGGGTGTGTGACGGATCCTACTTTCTGCCCAGGGGACTTGTCAATTGCTGAAGTCGGTCCAGGACCCAGTGCGGAGCAGGGAGCAGGCAGGTAAATGGGAGAGAGGTTTTTCCCTAAAGGGGGTATTTTTGATCCGCGTGGTAGGCCGTACATAATTACTTATCTTTCGCTGGATCGAGGGCTGCTTCTCACTAGTTCTGTGTGGCCATGTAGACTCTCAATGGATGGATCTCTCCTGGTGCATAAAACATGCCTCCCGAGCACTGCTGCTTGCCTGCTTTGCTGCTCACCCATGAGATGCTTAGGCCTCAAAGGCTCAGGCTCTTTCCAGGTGAGGCCTCGCAACTCCTCGCTGCTTCCGAACTGTCTCTCTCTCCACCTGCCACTCATTCCACTTCCTCAACTCTGCCTTGGATGTTCAGGGCTCCCAGATTGCCATATATAATCGAATCACTTGGTTTTTTTTGGGTATTTTTTGTAGGATGGTCCACCAGAAGTATCTGACTACTCTGCCATCTTGGCTCTGCCTCTCCTGTTTTTCCATCTTATGAAAGAATGCCGTTGGAATTTGGATTGGGATTGCATTGTATCTGTAGATTGCTTTGGGTAGAATTGACATTTTCAGGATGTTGAGTCTTCCTATCCATAAGCATGGTATGTTTTACCACTTAAGCAGGTCTCTTTTGGTTTCTTGCATTACTGTCTTGTAGTGTTCTTTGTATAGGTCTTTTATGTCTCTGGTTAGCTTTATTCCTAAGTATTTTATCTTCTTGGGGGTAATTGTAAATGGTATTGATTTGGTGATTTCTTTTTCGAAGTTCTCTTTTTTGGTGTAAAGGAATCCAACTGATTTTTCTATGTTAATCTTGTATCCTGATACTTTGCTGACATCTTCTATTAGTTCCAGTAGTTTTCTTGAGGATTCTTTGGAGTTTTCTGTGAATAGGGATAATTCTACCTCTCCCTTATCAATTTAGGTTCCCTTTATTTCCTTTTCTTGCTTTATTGCTCTAGCTAGGACTTCCAGCACGGTGTTAAATAAGAGTGGTGATAAAGGGCATCCTTGTCTGGTTCCTGTTCTCAAGAGGAATGCTTTCAGACTCTCTCCATTTAGAATGATGTTGGCTGTTGGCTTTGTATAAATGCCCTTTATTATGTTGAGGAATTACTCTTTCATTCTTAATTTGCTGAGAGTTTTTACCACGAATGGGTGTTGAACTTTGTCAATTGCCTTTTCTGCGTCTATTGAGATGATCGTGTGATTGTTTTATTTATGTGGTTGATTACGTTGATTGATTTTCTAGTGTTGAACCATCCTTGCATACCTGGTTATGAATCCCACTTGGTCATGATGAATTATTTTTTTCATATGCTGTTGAATTCTGTTCACTAGAATTCTGTTGAGGATTTTTGTACTTGTGTTCATGAGGTATATTGGTCTGTAGTTTTCTTTTTTTGTGGTGTCTTTGGTATCAGGGTTATGCTGGCTTCATAGAATGAGTTTGGGAGTATTCCTTCCTTTTCTGTCTCTGAAAAAGCTTGAGTAGTATTGGTGTTAGCTCTTCTCTGAAAGTTTCGTATTTAGTAGAATTCTCCAGTGAAGCCATCCAGGCCAGGGCCTTTTGGTTTTTTTTTTTAAAATTGCCTCTTCACTCTTTTTTTTTTTTGTTATGGGTCTATTTAGTTTTTCTACCTCAGTTTGTGTTAGTTTAGGTCAGTAGTCTATTGCTACAAATTTGTCCATTTTCTCTAGATTTTCAAATTTGTTGGAGTACAATTTTTCATAGTATTCTGTTATCATCCTTTTAATTTCAGTTAGGTCTGTTGTGATATCACTTGTCTCATTTCTTATTCGGGTTATTTGCTTTCTCTCCTGTTTTTCTTTTGTCAGTTTGGCCAGTGGTTTGTCAATTTTGTTGCTCTTTTCAAAGAATCAACTTTTGGCCTTGTTGATTTATTCAATTTTATTTCTGCTCTAATCTTATTTATTTGGTTTTTCTGTTCCCTGAGAGCTTTTGCTGCTCTCTTTCTGTTTGTTCGTGTTGGCCCTTTCTTCTTTTTTGATGTGTGTACTTATTGCTATGAATTGGTCTCTAAGCACTGCTTTTGCTGTGTCCCAATGTTTTGGTAAGTTGTGTTTTATTCTCATTTGATTCTATAAATTTTTTTATTCCATCCTTGATTTCTTCTATTACCCAGTAGTTTTTAAGCAAGGTGTTGTTCAGTTTCCATGTATTTGATTTTTTTTCTTTGCTCTTTCTTTTACTGATTTCTACTTTTATGACATTATGATCAGAGATGATGCGTTGTATTATTTCAATGTTTTGGCTTTTGTTAAGGCTTACTTTGTGGCCTAAAATGTGATCTATTCTGGAGAACGTTCCATCTGCGTTGGAGAAGAATGTAGATTTTGCTGCTGTTGGTGAGAGTGTTCTGTATATGTCTATGAGGTCAAGCTGATTGATTGTGGCCTTAAGATCTTCTGTATCTTTGCTGAGTTTCTTTCTAGGTATTCTGTCCTTCACCAAAATTAGTGTGTTGAACTCTCCTACTATTATTGTGGAGCTGTCTATTTCTCTTTTCAATGCTGTTAGAGTTTGTTTTATGTATTTTGGAGCCCTGTCATTGGGTGTGTATATGTTTTTTATAGTATGTCCTCTTGGTATATTGACCCTTTAATCATTATGTAGTATCCTCACTTATTCCTTATGGTGGATTTTGTTTTAAAGTTTATTTTATCAGAGATTAATATTGCCACTTCTGCTCTTTTTTGGTTATTATTTGCTGGAGGTATTTTTTTCAATCATTTGAGTTTTAGTTAGTGTATGTCTTTGTGTCTATGGTGTGTCTCTTGTAGACAGCATATAGATGGATCTTATTTTTTTTTAAATCCATTCTGCCACTCTCTGTTTCTTTACTGGTGAATTTAGTTCATTTACATTTCGTGTATTCATTCAGCTATCATTTTGTTGTATTTTGTGTGTGTGTGTGGTGTTGTCAGTTCCTTTCTTCTACTGAATTTTCTCTGTTGAATTCTTTTTGTTTATGAATTTTCTTTTCATCTCTTTCATTATGGTTGATTTTGCATTTGCTGAGTCTTTATGTTTTCTTCTTTTTGATTTTGACGGGTAGGTTTATTAGCTTCCTTTGTGGTTACCTTGAAATTTACCCTTATTTTTCTAAGTTTACAACAGTCTTTTATTTCTGATAAAAGATATCACCTTGACTTCCTCTCCATATGGAAATTATATGACTATACCGTTTATTCCCCCTTTTTTTGTTTTGATGTTGGCTTTACATATTGATGTCTGTGGTTCCCTATTTTCATTCTTTTAGCTTGTTTTTTTTTTTTTTTTTTTTTTGTATTTCCTATCTGGGTTGGTATCTTGTTGATCTGTACTGCACCTAGTCTTGGGTTGTTCTGTGATGTTGTTGGTTCTCTAACTGGAAGACTCTGTTTGATATTACTGTAATTTTCTTTTTTTTGTGGTGTCTTTACCTAGTTTTCATTCAGGGTGGTGCTGGCTTTGTAGAATGAGTTGAGGAGTATTCCTTCCTTTTCTGAGTTTCGGAAGAGTTTGAGTAGAATTAGTGTCAAGTTTTCTCAGAATGTTTGGTAAAATTCCCGGTGAAACCATCAGGGCTGGTTTTTTTTTTTTTTTTCTTTTTTTTGGGAGGAATTTTTTGATGACATCTTCAGTCTCTTCTTTTGTTATGGGTTTGTTTAGATTTTCCACTTCTATTTGAGTTAGTTTAGATAGGTAAGTATATTTCTAGAAATTTGTCAATTTCTTCTAGGTTTTCAAATTTGTTGGAGTAGCATTTTTCATAGTATTCTGTTGTGATCCTCTTTATCTCAGTTGGGTCTCTTGTAATGTCTCCAACTTTCTTTCTTAATTTCGTTATTTGCTTCCTCTCATTTTTTTCTTTTGTCAGTTTGGCGAGTGGTTTGTCTATTTTATTGATCCTTTCAAAGAATCAACTTCTAGTCTTGTTGATTCTGTTGTTTTTCTGTTTTCTGTTTTGCTTATTTATGCTCTGATCTTTGTTGTTTCCTTTCTTCTGGTAGCATTGGTCTTCTTTTGCACTTTCTTTTCTATTTGTTCAAATTATTGTGTTAAGTTATTGATTTTCAGACTTCTTTTTAAATGTATGCATATATTGCTATAAATTTCCCTCTGAGCATTGCTTTTGCCATGTTCTAAAACTTTTGTTATGTTGTGTTTTCATTCTTGTTTGGTTCTAAGTATTTTTAAATTTCACTTTGATTTTTGCTGTGACTCAATATTTTTTCAGTAATATGTTTAGTTTCCATACATTTAATTCATTTTCCTTGTTCTTCCTGATATTGGTTTCTAGGTTGATACCATTATGGTCTGAGGCCCTGGTGGCACAGTGGTTAAGAGCTTGGCTGCTATCTTAGTCATCTAGTGCTGCTATAACAGAAATACTGCAAGTGGATGGCTTTAACAAAGAGAAATTTATTCTCTGTCTAGTAGGCTACAAGTCCAAATTTAGTGCATCAGCTCCAGGGGAAGGCTTTCTCTGTCGGCCCTGGAGGAAGGCCCTTGTGGTTCATCAGTTTTCCCTTGGTCTGGGAGACTGTCTGTGCAGGAATCTCAGGTTCAAAGGACACACTCTGCTCCCAGTGTTGCTTTCTTGGTGGCATGAAGTCCCCATGTCTCTCTGCTTGCTTCTCTCTTTTATATCTCAAAGATATTGGCTTATGACACTATCTAATCTTGTAGATTTCATCAACATAATTGCTGCTAATCTATCTTATTACATCATAGTGATAAGATTTACAACACATAGGGAAATCACATCAATTGACAAAATGGTAGACAATCATAGAATACTGGGAATCATGGCCTAGTCAAATTGATACACATATTTTTAGGGTACACAATTCAATGCATTATACGCCATGCTTTGGCCCCCCAAAATTCATGTCCTTGCCACAAGTAAAACACATTCACTCCATCACATCATGGCAAAAGTCTTAAATCAACTCCAAGGCCAAAATACAAAAATTCCTCTTCATCTGTGAAATCTAGAATACAAGTTATCGTCTTAAAGTCACAATGGTGCAACAGGCAGACACAAGCTAGACATTTCTATTACGAATGGGAGAAAATGGAGGGAAAGAAGGCATAACAGGCACCAAGCAAGTCAGCAGAACACATTACATTAGCCCTCAAGGCTTAAAAATAATCCTCTTTTCTCTGAGACCATTCACACAATTGACTTGCCCTCCAGACTCTAGGTATTGGCCACCCTCTCCGGATGCTGAGTAGAGGCCCTTGGCTCTGGGCTTAAGGTCTGCCTTCTGTGCCCAGTGGGAAGGCAATTCTGCTCCCTCAGCTTTAGATGCACCATTCTCCTAGTCCATCTGGTGGCAACTCCACCATTAGAAACACCAGAGGCCATGGCTCCACCATTAGAAACCCCAGAAGTCCTAGCCATACCTTTCGAGACTGAGGCAGCTCAGCTTCTTGTGTTCCTTGTCTCTTCAGCTTCTGCTTCCTGTGACCTCTTGGCCCCTCAGACCTCACACCTGCATCTGCCCTGCTGGGGCAAGTGTTCCAAAGCTCTGTAGCTCCATTGATAAGTGTCTGGAGGTACCTCACTCCTCCAGTAAACTTTGGCAGGAAGGCACTCAGCTCTCTTGCTCTGTGGGTCAGCTCCAGTGCTATCTGGCACTGGTCTCCTGGTTCTGCTTCTGCCTCTTGTCTGCTGCTGTCAGTCCTCTGCTACTGCCATTCCTCTGTTGTTGCCAGTCTTCTATCCATTCATGGTTTCAAAACTGCTTCCACATTTTAGGTATCTGTTAGAGCAGCAGCCCACTCTCAGTGCCAAATTCTGTCTTAGTCATCTAGTGCTGCTATAACAGAAACACCACAAGTAGAGAGCTTTAACAGAGTCTAGTGGGCTACAATTCCAAATTCAAGGTGTCAACTCCAGGGGAAGGCTTTCTGTCTCTGCTGGCTCTGGAGGAAGGTCCTTGTGGTACATCAGTCTTCCCTTGGTCTGGGAGATTCTCAGCGCAGGAACCTCAGGTCCAAAGGGCACACTCTTCTCCTGGTGTTGCTTTCTTGGTGGCATGAGGTCCCCATGTCTCTCTGCTGGCTTCTCTCTTTTATATCTGAAAAGAGATTGACTTAAGACAGTATCTAATCTTGTAGATTTCATCAATATAATTGCTGCTAATCCATCTTATTACATCACAGTGATAGGATTTACAACACATAGGGAAATCACATCAATTGACAAAATGGTAGACAATCATAGAATACTGGGAATCATGGCCTAGCCAAATTGAAACACATATTTTTGGGGACACAATTCAGTCCATGACAGCTGCTAACAAAAAGGTTGATAGTTTGAATTCACCAGTTCCCCCTTGGAAACCCTATGGGGCAGTTCTACTCTGTCCTATAGGGTTGCTATGGTTTAGAATTGACTCGACGGCATAGGTATCATTATGGTCAGAGAAGATGCTTTATATAATTTAAATTTTTTAAAATTTATTGAGGCTTGCTTTGTGGCCTAAAATATGGTCTGTTCTGGAAATTGTTCAATGTGCATTGGAGAAGAATGTGTATTGTTCTGTTGTCAGGTGACGTGTTCTATATATCTATGTGAGGTCCAGTTGGTTGATAGTGTTATTTAGATCTTCTGTATCTTTGCTGATTTTCTTTATAGTCCTTTCTGTCCATTGTTGAAAGAGGTGTGTTAAAATATCCTACTATTATTGTAGATTTGTCTGTTTCTCTCTTCAATTCTGCTGGAGTTTGTTTTATAAATTTTGGGGCACTGGTATTGGGTATATAAATATTTATGATTATTATGTTTTCTTAGTGAATTGACCCTTTAATCAGTATATAATATTCTTTATCTCTTCTAATGGATTTTGACTTAAAGCCTATTTTGTCAGATATTAATATTACCACTCCTGCTCTCTTTTGGGTACTTTTTGCTTGGTATTTTATTTTTCCTTCCTTTGATTTTTAACCTGTTTATGTCTTCGTGTCTAAGGTGTGTCTCTTGTAGACAGTATATTGATAGGTCATGTTTTTTCATCCATTCTGCCACTTGACTGGTATGTTTGATCCATTTACATTTAGTGTGATTATCAATAGGTATGCATTTACTGTTGCTATTTTGATATACTTTTTTGTGGTGTTAATGGTTTCTTTGTTCTTTACTTTCTGTAATGAATTCTTTCTGTATAAGACTTTTCTTTTCCTTTCATTTGTTATTATTGTTTTTGTGTTTCCTCAGTCTTTTTTATTTTCTTCTTCTTTGTCTTGGTGAGTAGATTCAGTACTTTTCTTTGTGGTTACCCTGAAGTTTACATTTATCATCCTGTATTTAAAACAGTCCGTCTTATCTTGAGATTACCTTGACTTCCTTTCTATATGAAAGTCTATAACTACACCATTCACTACCCCTTTTGTTTTGAAGTTGAAGTCATTTACATCTTTATATCTCTGGTTCCCTTTACTCATTTTGTGGCTTTATTTTACTTTTTGGAAGTCTTTTCCTGGCTTGGTATTTGAGTGATGGCATCATGTGTCTATCTCAGGTTGTTGTCTAATGTCGTCTCCTGTGTGAAGGACTGCCTTTAATATTTCTTATAGGGCTGGTCTGGTGGTTAAAAACACCATTTATTTCTGCTTATTTGTGAATGTCCTAATTTCGCCTTCATTTTTGAAAGACAACTTTGCTGGATATATGCTTTTTGGTTGTCAGTTCTTTTCTTTCAGGGTTTTGTGTATGTCTTCCCATTGCCTTCTTATTTGCATGGTTTCTAACATATAACTCTCTTTCAACAGTTAAAAGTTTTTTAACCTGGTCCCTACTGCTACATGTTTTTGATTCAGACCCCATATTTATGGTTCACCTCCAAAGATAATTTCTTTTTTCACCATCATTTTCTAGAGGCCCTGTTGCTTAGTTGTTGTTTTTGGGTACCATTGAGTTGATTCTGACTCATAGTGACCCCATGTGACAAAGTAGAATCTCATCATAGGGTTTTCTAGGTTGTAATCTTTACAGAAGCAGGTCACCAGGTCTTTCTCCCACAGAGCCGTTGGTGAGTTTGAACTGAAAACTTTTTGGTTAGCAGCCAAGCACTTATCCGTTGTGCCACTAGGGCTCAACAGTACTTAGTAGGACCAAGATATTAAATAGATTAAGGTTTTAAGTTGCAGGAGGAGGTTGGTGGTCATATATAATATGTTGTACTTTTTTGTTGGAAATTTTTTTGAGTAAAGTTTCTTTTTGCCTCCTGAGTTTTGTAAGAGTCACCCATGTAAAAGTAAAGCATCAGCAGCTAAAGACCCCAGTTCTGTTCTTTTGAAACAAACTTTTTCTCTCTTGGACTATCTCTAGGTTGCGTACTAAGCAAATCATATCCAAGGCATCTTCCTCCTACAGGGGTACCCTTGTTCCAACCAAATGTCTGTTTTGAATCTTCTTGCTCTCGAGAGGGAGGGGTGATTTTCCATGATCTGGGAGCTGCTTCAGGTCTCTGTCCTTTCTGCTGGTTATTCCTCTTATTAGTGTCATCTTTCCAAAAAGGAAGAGTTCTCTCTGAAATGAAATTTATGCCTCTGGGCTGAAGTAGTCCCAGAAATAAATTATTTTCAATTTGACAGTGAAGTTCAATAGCCTTTTATTGTGCATCCATAATGTGCTAAGTACCAGGCTACTTATATAGGGGTATAAACATGCTCAAGATGTGATCTCTGCCCTAAAGTAGAGAAATAATTACACTGTTAAGCAATGTATGTTACACAGGAATGCACAGGGGCTGTAGATTCACAAAGGAAGTTGAGGAATAAATGTGATGTAATGCAAGAGTGAGACAAAAAACCATGATATTGCACTCAGAAGGGTGCAGTTAACATGTGTTTGGAGCAGTCATACAGTTCTTCTAATTAGCATGCTAAGCAGGAATGATTTATAATACTAACTAGCAAGTACCATGGACCATGAAGGAAAGGAATACAGAAAGAGAATTTCTGTGCAAAGCTGTGGGAATTGGGGAGCAGAGGGTTGAGTAGAGCAGGCACATGGCAGAGATAAGCTTTTGGTGATGAGGAGAGACGAACTGAATGAATAAATAAGTAAGACCATCTGGATTTAAATGGCAACCCACTGAAGCTGTGAGAACAGTCTAAAAGTTAGGGAGAGAAGCCTGGGAATCAAGGATAAACTTGTCAATGTTACGGTTTTGCCTGTGGCCAGCCTTGCTTAGTTTAATTTGACACTTTTCTGGAACATATGTTATGTAACATTAACTAGATCACCTTTGGATTTTGAAGGGAAATGCTAAAGCCTTGTTAAAGTTATTACTTTTGTATGTTCAGTATGCATGTCAGTCGGGAATACTTTTAGTTAGGATACTGTTTTACTTTGCACATCAAGGAGACATTTAACATATCCTGCTATTATAATATTTACATTTATGTTTGGATTAGTATAAAATGTCAACTCCTTTTTCCAGGATATATATGTAACATTTTGATTTAAAAATAAAATACTACTTCAGAAAGCATTATCCATAGAAATCTGTATATGGAGTTATATTTGCTTTTGTCAGAGCAGGTAATTTATTATAATTTATTTTTACTGGGAGATTGTGGGGTGAGAAGAATAGAGAGAGTAAAAGAGAAGTTAAAAGAGGAGACTTTCCTGCATCTCTCACCATGTACCTGCTTTTTTTTTTGCTTTTCAGACCCACTTTCATTATTTTTTCCTATTTTACCCAATTTTTTTTATTTTGAAAACTTCTGAAGAACACCTAATACCTTCTTCTAGATTTCTAAATTGTTAACATTTTGAACATTTGCTTATACATACACACGCATGCACACATGCACAAAACAGCTTCTTTTCTCTCAGCATCATTGTGGAGTCATATATTTTTAAAACTCAATATGTTATTCATTGCTGTCATAGTTATTTTTGATGCTCTCTCTCTCTCTCTCTCTCTCACATACACATGCACATTTTTTCCCTGGATCATTTTTAAGTAAGTTGTACATATTATGACATCTCACTTCATATACTTCTGCATGCGTCTCCTAAAAATAAGGATACTCTCTTATATAATTCCTATAGAAATATAATACTGTGACCATGTCTTTGGAAATTAAATTTAATTAAAGACTATCACTTAATACATAGTCAATATTTAATTTAACACAATTGTCCCAAAGATGTCTGTCTTAGTCATCTAGTGCTGCTATAACAGAAATACTACAAGTGGATAGCTTCAACAAAGAGAAATTTATTCTCTCACAGTCTAGTAGGTTACAAGTCCAAATTCGGGGTGTCAGCTCCAGAGAAAGGCTTTTTCTGTCAGCTGTCAAGGAAGGTCCTTGTTATCAGTCTTCCTTGGTCTGGGAGCATCTCAGCGTAGGAACCTCAGGTCCAAAGGACATGCTCTGCTCCTGGGCACTGCCTTCTTGGTGGTATGAGGTCCCCCATTCTCTGCTTGCTTCCCTTTCCTTTTATCTCCTGTAAGATAAAAGGTGGTGCAGGCCACACCCTAGGGTAACTCCCTTTACATTGGATCAGGGTTGTGACCTTAGTAAAAGTGTTATACAATTCCACCCTAATCCTCTTTAACATAAAATTACAATCACAAAATGGAGGACAACCACACAATACTGAGAATAAAGTCCCAGCCAAATTGATGCACACATTTTTTGGGGGACATAATTCAATCCATGACAAAGTCTTTTATAGCTGTTGTGGCACAGCTCCAGGATCAAATCAAAGTTCACAAATAGCATTTTATTTCTTTGGTTTCTTTTTAATCTAGAAAAATCCCTTTGACCTTTCTTTTTCATAAAAATGGTTTTTAAGAGATTGAGTGAGCTGCCTTACAGAAAGTCTCATATTCTGGATTTGTCTGGATTTGGCAAAAATGCTACATAGTATTGGTTATGGTATACATTTAATTGAATTATATCTAGAAGTACTTAATCTCAGATTGTAATAAATAATAAGTAATAATTAATGCTAAATTTATTACTTGGTTAAGTTAGTGATCACCATAACTATTTATTGTAAAGGTACATTTTCCAATCGGAAATTTAACAAATTATCTCTGGGACAGTATTATGTCACTGTGTGAATTTTCTGTTCTTCCAAACCATTTCACTCAATAATGTTTGCATCCATTAATGATCCTCCCATGTATCTATTATTACACTGGGAGTTTCAAAATGCTGTTTAATTCTATATTTCCTCTACAGTTATTAATTGTAATTCTTCTATAAAGAAGCATCCCCCTTTCTCATTCTCTGTCTCTCTACCTCTTTCTCAACTGGATTAGAAAACAGAAAAACATTAGAATTAATTAATAAATCAAAATGTCTGATATCTGATAAAAATAACAAAATAGACTAACACTGGCTAACCTAATCAGAAAAAAAGAGAACACATACATTTACAAACTAAAGAATGACAAGGGAGGCATAAGAATGAAACAACAGAAATAAAATATCATAAGGTGATATTTTGCACAACTCCGTGCAAATAAATTTGAACACCAAAATTAAGTGAAAATATTTGTTTGAAAACACAATTTAGTCACATCAACTTTAATTCAAATAGGAGGCTTAAAAGGACTGATTTCCTTAGAAGAAATAGTGAAAGTTATAAAGAATTTACTCCCCCCACAAAAAAATAACTACCTAATGGTTTCCCAGTGCAAGTCTATGTTATCTTCAAAGACCACATACATAATTTTCTTCAGACTATAAAAAATGATGGTTTACTCCTGAGGTTTTCTATTTTATTTTTTGAATGAAGCAAGTATATTTTTTATACCTAATCCCGATTAAGAAGGTACCAACATATAATAAAGAAAATTATCATGAAATCTCACTTATAATTATCAAATAAAACGTCTTAAATACAACATTAGCAAGTAGAATTCAATATCATATTGAAACTACAACAACAACAAAAAATCATGTCCTTTATTTCTGGAATGAAAAGATGATTCATATCAGGAAATGCAATTATATACTTAGTGATGCAGATAGATCAAAGAAGAAACATCATATGATTATACCTGAAACCTAAATCTAGCAATTACTTAACAATAGAATCATTTCTGTTGAGTTCAGGAATAAGTCAATGATGCCCACTTTCTCCACATTGTATCGGAAGTATTTGCCAATTGGAAGTGATTTTCTTGAGGAAAAAGAAAGAAATTGGTGGTACCCCAAAACCCAAACCATTGCTGTCAAGTCAGTGCAGACTCATAGCAACCCCATGGGACACAGAAGAACTGCCCCATAAGGTTTCCTAGGCTATAATCTTTTTGGGAGCAGTTAGCTCAATATTTCTCCTGTGGATGGGTTCTAACTGCTGACCTATCAGTTAGCAGCTGGACACTTAACCACTGTGCCAGCAGGGCTCTTTATTGGAGATACAAAAACTGTAAAAAAAAAAGCTAAGGTATACCTATTGGCCAGTGATTTAATAGTATATCTACAGAACACAAGATAAAAAATGCTAAAACTAATACAATAGAATAGTATTCTTTACTATTGGATATAAAATTAATATAACAAGATCAATATATTTTTATACACAAACAATAAGAAATTAAAGGGTTTATACACAATAAGAAATTAGAGGATATAATGAAGAGAAAATCCTACTACTGTAGTGAAAAATAAAATATTAAATATTTAAGAATATTATTTCTGGCCACGATGAAGAAGCTTCTATTGGACTAACACTTGTACTGAAAAAAGCTACTATAAAAGCTAGATGAAATATGTGCAATACCTTTCTGTAAACAACATGAAGACTTTAGGGGCTGTGATCTCTGAAATAAAGGATGTCTATGATGTCAGCTTCATATTCACACTGTTTTTCCTTATGGGTGTTATCCAATTCCTGTTGTAGGGAAAATATAGCCCAAGCAGAAAGTAATGGTCTTATTGGCAGAAGCCAGAGGTTTGGGACTGACAAAGTGACTCCAACTTGAGCGGAAAAATCCCAAAGAATAGGGAACTACAGAGAAGACCCCCAAATCTATGTACGAATTGCCCTTAGGTTATTGACTGGCTATAAAATTGGGCATGTGCGGAGTAAGATTTCAAGAAACCTAGCAAGATTAGCAAACTACAGCCCATGGACTAACTACAGTAACACTCTTTTATTTATTGTTTCTGCTGCATTTATAGCACAATGACGGAGTTGATAGTTGCAATAGAGACCTTATGGTCTGCAAAGCCAATAACATTTACTATTTGGTTCTTTAGAGAAAAAAGTTTGCTAACCTTTAATCTTCAGAATCCATTAGTTTTCATCTGTATTATCCAGAATCCAATAAAAATTATGAAGTAAGCTGAAAAACGACACAATAACAACTACAAAAATCTTCTAATATCTGTTATTAGGATGAAAACAAAACAAAAAAGCCCTATCCAACTGTTGGTAGATCATAACAAATCATGGATAACATTGCAAAGAATGGAAAATCTAGAATGCTTAATTGTGCTCATGAAGAACCTGTACATAGACCAAGAGGCAGTCATTTCAACAGAACAAGGGGACACTGCATGGTTTAAAGTCAGGGAAGGTGTGTGTCACGGTTATATCCTTTCACCATACTTATTCAGTCTGTATGCTGAGCAGCAAATAATCCAAGAGATGGACTATATGAAGAAGAACTCAGCATCAGGATTGGAGGAAGACTCAATATGACACCACCTTGCATACTGTTAGTGAAGAGGACTTGAAGCACTTACTAATGAAGATCAAAGACTACAGCCTTTAGTGTGGATTACACTTAAAGATAAAGAAAACAAAATTCCTCACAACTGAACCAATAAGCAGCATCATGATAAACGGAGAAAAGATTGAAGTAGTCAAGGATTTCATTTTACTTAGATCCACAATCAACGCCCATGGAAGCAGCAGTCAAGAAATCATACGAGATATTGCATTGGGCAAATCTACTGCAAAAGATCTCTTTAAAGTGTTAAAAAGCAAAGACGTCACTTTGAGGACTATGGTGCACCTGACCCAAGCCAAGGTATTTTCAATCACCTCATATGCATATGAAAGCTGGACAATGAATAATGAAGACCAAAGACGAATTGCTAGTACAAAGCTGTTATCCCTAGGCAACTTTCGACCCACAACAATGTATCAAGGGAGACTGAAGCCCTCATGGTAAACTTGGCTTGTGAGCTGAATTTGATCAAATTGGGGGGCATTGAGAAATTCTCATAGGAGAAATGGATAAAGACCTGCCTAAGATGGAGGTGCTTAAAATAAGAAGCCTGGATAACACAAAACAATTTGTGACCGGCTGCTAACCTAAAGGTTGATGGTTTGAACCCACCTAGCAGCTCTGCGGAAAAAAGCCTGGTTAACTGCTTCCGTCAATATTACAGTCAAGAAAACCCTATGGAGCATTTCTACTCTGTAACGCATGGGGTCACCACGAGTTGGGGGTAACTCGATGGCGGTTAACAACAACAACAAAAGATACTGAAGGCCATTATATAGTGACAGCTTATTGCATGTACTTCACAGAAGAACTAGCCCTGTTTTTCAGAGAGTCCATAAATTGGTGAAATTATTTCCTTGTGAATGAATACCCTAACTGGCCTCTACTTGCTGCTGCTTAACCAAAGAAAGGAAGCAAAGCTTACTGTTCTCAATTGTCTATATGTTCTTCTTCTCTGTTTTTGTCTTTAATGAATAAATTAATCTGTTTTTTTTGGTTTCCTTTGTATATAAGTGATATAGCATGGTGATAATTAGCAATATATCTTAAAATTATTCTTTGAAATTTCCTAAAATTGTTTTAAATTCATAAAACCTGATTACGTCTGAAAACCAGTTGTGCCAGGAAAAATAGGCCTTTTCATTATTAAAGATGCTGCAAGAACAATAATCACCTTCCTACAGCGACCTTTTCTGAGAGTTAATGACTAGCTGGGTTAATGACCTTAAGTTTTTAGGAACATCAGTTTTCCCATCTACTCATTAATTCCTCCAAAATGCCCAGGACCAAAATAATTAGTGTTCAAATAAAAGCAGAAATAGTGGGACTCAACAGGGTGTTGGGAAGATATCAGAGATAGTATTCAGAGTGAAAATTATGAGAAAATACAAAATATATGTGGTGAATTGGTTGGCATATAAAATGAACTGAAAGCAAGTAATTACTGGAGTAAAAACAATAGAGGAACAGGAAATAGCAGAGGTTGTTCAAAGAAATAATGAATGGGTAGTTCAGTATTATTCAGAGTGGGTAAAAAAAAATTGCTCACTTAAAATGATAATGGGAACTAGTAGCATAAATATAATCCTGGTAGAAATTTCAGCTAGGTTTGAGTACTACAAAGCTTTTGAATTGAATGCAGGCCTTCAAAATACGATGATACACCTGATAAAATGTGCCTATCAATTGTTGTTAGGTGCTGTCAAGTCAGTTCTGACTCATAGTGACCCTACGAACAACAGAATGAAACACTGCCCAGACCTGCGCCATCCTCACAATCATTGTTATGCCTGAGCCCATTGTTGCAGCCACTGTGTCAATCCATCTCACTAAGGGTCTTCCTCTCCTTTGCTGATCCTGTACTTTACCAAGCCTATCAATCAGGGAGTAATAAAGGATAAGATTCTGGAGAGTGCTGTTGTCTTGAAGTTTGATTGTTGTTAAGAGCCTCACTTTCCATTGCATGGTGGTAAATGAGCATGAACACTTATTTGCATGTGTGACAGACCTAAAGGAGAGTAGATACATATTCTGCTCAAAATTCAGATGAATTAGACAAAATACAGAATCAGCTGTCCTCTCATTTCCTGAATCTAATCCATTATAAAACATTGAAATGAAAATATAAGTATGTTGCTTCTTCTCTGGAAAGCACGCCTCATGACATACAATAAATTTACATTAGAATAAAGTCAACAGTTTTTGAAATTAAAAAAAGAAGTTCTTTAGCTGATTTAGCTTGCCATTAAGAATCTGGAAATAATGTAGTGAGTCTGAAGAAACTGTGGCATTTTTAAGAAGGCTGTCAGAATGGTGATTAGACATCTATTTGATTCGGAAGCATAAGAAAATTAGACCTAGAATATAAAGGGAGCCAGAGAGCAATTACGTGTAGAGATTGAATATGGTTACAGAAATGTACTGAGTCACCCCTTAGCACTTAAGCAAATGATTACCAGCAGAGAACGACGCATTTGACATTCACTCCATGTTACTATGGAACAAAGTTCTGAGGCAGTCCATAAATCTCGTGTGTAGGCTTAATGTAAGCATGAGTTCTTTTATTTTTGTTTTTTTGGCATTACCTTAGTCGTTCTTAAGTTACAGAATCATAGAATCAGAGTTGGAAGGACATCTAGGGATGTCAACTAAATCACTTCTCTGCATCAAATAACCTACCTTTTGTGTAAACATTTCCAGGAACAAAACATTTTATAACTACCCCAAGGAGATTGTTAAATCATTCCAATGTTTATAAACCCTGACAGCTAAGGGTTCTACTTCCATATGGGCATTGTGTTTGCCCTCATCTCTCGTTCCCAACCCTCTCCTCTCCCTACTCCATCCTGCTTCTTAGTTTTTTGGATCCTATATTGCTTTCCTCAAGTAAACCGCTTTCCTTTCTTCTTTCTGTATCCCTACTGCAGTTTTTTTTATTTTTTTTATTTTTTACCTAATGTTCCAGGGCCTCATTTGTGTTTCTTGTATTTTTTCACAACCTCCTCACATCTTATATTTTCTGCCGAATCCTCACTGATTTGCTTTATTTTATTTTGGATTGAGAGCAAATGAACCAAAGTGTTATAAATCAAGCCGTGAGGAAGATGAAGCATTTGGAAATGTGAGTATCTACGGGGCTAGTTTTACCAATTGCAGGATTTACAGGCATTCTTACAGGTCTAGGAGAGCCTCAGTGGGGATGGTGCCAACATCTCTTTTAGGTTTACTTATCTAGGCAAAATCGTGGGGTTGCTGGCCAGCATCTTATTAGCATATATAAAGCTCTCTGTTTTAAGGTTTACAGAATCAGTTAGAGTTCAGAATATTTTTTAGAAGCATGGTTGAGGAGCTCGTTTAATGAACTGCATTTCAGGATGTTTTTATTCTTGTAGGGACTGCCTGTAAAATATGAGCAGGTGGCAAGTTAAGGCCATGGAAGATTCTGCACTTACAGAGGCATTCATTTAGGTATCTGTTTTCCATTTAGTAGTAACCACATCAGTCTGAAAACTCTACCATCCCCTACATCCTAATTTCATAAATTCCACAACATTTTTTAAAGAATAATCTTTGCTTTTATCTAGAACAGCTATTTAAATCAAAGTATAAATAAATCCAGTGATTCTCCTTTTGTGAGCTAAATCTCTGATTTATTTATGTTGATGATGTTTAAATGAGTCCTGCTGAGTTTTTGCCATGAAGACAGTCACCTCGATTTGATTAGCATAAACGGATATTTTTGTGCTAAGTGAGGAACATGGTTATTCCAAAAGCCTCAGCTCTTGATAGCTATAGGATTATATTCTAAAAAGGGATCATAGATAGTCATCATTTTTTTGTAAAAATAAAAGCAGCATTTGAAATTTACAGTGTATTTCTAATAGGACTTGTGTTGCCTGCTGGTGTTTGTGGAGCATTATTATTTGCAGGATGAGTTCAGTAAAGGCAGTATCAATTTCTTTCAGACAAGAACTTTATTGTAGAACCACTGCTGAGGACAAATTATTTGTTTGGGTGAGCCAGGAGAAGGGTGACAATTTGAAGTCAGAACTCAAATGCATTGGACAGGGTTTAAAAAAGCATGTAAATGAATCAAGAGACTAACTGAAGAATTCTTTATAGCGAAATAAACAAATGTATTATTTAAGTGGAGTGTGACGAGAAGGTAACCCATGAGAGATAACTGAATAAAACCTATGCCCTTTTTATGGAACATACCTATGTGTATTCTATTCAATGATATGATGAGTTATGATGAATATAAAATATGGAGAAAGAGTGCTATAGTCACACACGTTTCAAAGGAACAGTTCTTTCCATGCTGTTAATTCATAAAGTTTATGAGGGAACTTGAAGCTGCAGCCCATTGTTGTTCCTGTTTTTGTTAAGATCCTATCTTGTAGGTCAGGAGTTAGCAAACTTTTCTATGAAGCCAGATAGTAAATACTTTAGGCTTTGCGGGCCATGCAACCTCTGTTGCAACTATCAAATCTGCTATTATAGTAGAAAGCAGCCACAGATAAAAAGAAGCAAATGGACGTGGCTGTGTTCCAATAAAACTTTATTTAGAAAAAAAAAAAAATAGGTGGCAGGTAGGATTTTGTCCTTGGGCTGTTTTTTGCTGACCACTGTTCTGGGTTTCTGATTCCTGCTCTTCAGTCAGTGATGTCTTTCCTAGAGGTCCTTAGAGCATTTCAAATTCTGCTTTAAGAATATTTTTAAGACACTTTCAATCTGTGTCCAGACCAAAAAAGTCATATAGTAGAAAAACGCAAAACCCATTGCCGTTGAGTCGATTCTGACCCATAGCAATCCTATGGGAAAGAGTAGAACTGTCCCATAGGGTTTCCAAGGAGTGGCTGGTGTATTTGAGCTGCCGACCTTTTGGTTAGCAGCTAAGCTCTTAACCACTGTGCCACCAGGGCTCCACATTGCAGTAAATGCCCTTTTGATGTCAAATAATATCACACTAGGAAAATGAGGTATTACTTCTTTTCTGTAAGTGGTGGAATTATTCCCGGAGAAGAGCTGCAATGTGTATCAGAAAGAGCAATAGCACCAGAGTCAAGAAACTTGAGGTTTAGGGTGTATCTCTGTGACTGAAGGCCTTGGTTTCCTCAATGATAAATGAAGATATGAGGACTAGATATTTTACAAATTCTCTACCAGCTGGAGGATTCTATGATGCTAAATTAGGGTTCTTGGCAAAGTTGATTCTGTATGCAGTCTCAGATCACCGTTTCACTTTTAAGCTGTTTTCCTCAGGTAGAACAAACAGTAGACACTAGTAACTTTTGAAGAAGAACTCATTTCTGGTTTCTACCTTAGGAATTGATGAGGATGATCACATTTGTTAGCAGCTTTTAACACACTTTTGGAGCTCACTATATATTCTTTGCTTACCTGCATGATAGTAACATCTCCCTTGAGAATACTTGTGGAGAAAATGAGGAATATTTTTCTTTCAAAGATTTGTAGCTATAGTACATATTTTCAGAAAATTGGCTGAAATTTTGTAGTGTGATATATTTCATCATTCATAAGAAGCACACTTCTTTTTATATTTTAACATCTGTGAAATCAGAATATGTTGTAAAGTTACTGTCATCTAGGCAATACTTGTAGTATAGTTATTACTACCTGCATGTGAGCAAAGAAACTTGTAAATATATATATATGTGTGTGTGTGTGTATATATATATATAAAATGTGTGTGTATAGTTGGTTGGGCCATAGTCTGCCCTGTGATTAGTCTATTCTACTCACCTTGCAGGGATTGTTTGGTTTACCAGTTGGAAAGTTTGTATGTAAAATCACTCAATAGGATTGAGCGACTTGTGGTCCATTTAGGAGATTGATTGGTTCATGTTCCTGCTGGGAGGTCCACCCCTTGAAACTGACAAGGAGTTTGCCTATGTAAGTGGCTAACCCCACAGAGGATTTTACGAGACAGAGGTGAGGAAGGAAACTCAAGACTGAGAAGGTCCTGAAGCAGACCGATTTGGACCCGGGGTTCCTGTGGGAAGAACCTCCTAAAAGAGCTATAATATGGGTCAAAGGTTGTAACACTGAAAATGGCAAGAAAACTGGAAGGGGCCTGGCAGCAGAGCTGGTGGTGAGAGGCCCAGGAGGGGCCCAGTGACTTAGCCGGCCATGACAGTAGAAAGCTGCTGCTAAGAGAACATCAGCTGAGCAAGCTGCTACATTGGCTCTGAGCTAGGTCAGTTGGCAGTGGAGAGGCTGATGGCTGGGAGACTGAAGGAAGAGAGGCCTGCACAGCCAAAAGGAGGCCTGCACAACCAACAGGGAGTCTGCAAGACCAAAAGTGGGCCTGAATGCAGAGAGGCCTGCATGGCTGAGAGGGCCTACTAGTGACTGAGAGATCTACTAGTGGCAGAGAGCCCTGATTGTGGAGAATGGCTGAGACAGCCAACCTAATCTGAAGAAAGGAGGGATGCCCTCCACTTCAGGACAACCTTTCTAATCTTGCACATATGCTTCCTGATCCTGATCTGAGTTGTTCCTGTTACTTCCAAATTGATCCTGATCCTGAGTTGTAACCTATCACTGCCTTAATAAACCACATAATCGTGAGTATGGTTTGTGAGCTCTGTGTGGCCATTGCAACAAGTTATTGAATCCAGCAGAGAAGCAGAGAGTGCAGTGGAAAGAACAGCTGGTGTTAGAGATGGTGAAGAAGTTGGAGAGTGGAGGTATGTCTGACCTCCACCTCTTAGGAACCACCTTTGTGCTGATTCTGAATGTTATTCCTCGTGACTTTAGACAATTCCTTTAGCCGTAACATATCGTGTCTCTTTTCTTCTTATAAGGATGCCATTGTAATTTAACTAGACCTCATCTTAACTAATCACATCTGCAAAGACCCTGTTTTCAAATAAGATTACATTTATGGGTACTGGGGGTTAGGACTTGGACATATATTTTGGGAGGACACAAATCAACCCATAGCAAGTCCCTTCCTAGGAGTATATACCTTAGGCAAGGCAAAGAATGTGTACACCCTTCCCATACCTGCCTCCCCTCTCCTATTTTGTGTAAGGAAAAACAGTTTGAATAGAGATGACGGCACCTCAGTGGTGGTTTTTTTGTCTTTTTATGAAACACTATACTTTTTTTTCTGAATACTATGAACTAGGGAGATTACAAAGTTAGTAGAAGACACCACTGACATAATAATATTAGTTAAATGAGGAACAACGACTAACATTTATTGAGTGATTACAATGTGCCAGGCACTTTTCTAAACTCTTTACATTTATTATTTAATCCCCAGAGAGATATTTTGCATATTATTATTTTTACATGCACACCAGTGATATGTTAAAAAAAATTCTGTCTAAATAAGTCTAAAGGAGCTTGTACAGTAATATAAAATAAAAAAATTGCAAGTGATAAAAAGTATTGTGACATAATTTAATTGAGAGTAGTTTTTTTCAATCTTAGTGGTACATACCCCAAGCATCTGTCAGTTTGTCGTACTGTTGTGGCTTGCATGTTGCTGTTATGCTGGAAGCTATGCCACCACTATTTCAAATACCAGCAGGGTCACCCATGGTGGACAGGTTTCAGCAGAGCTTCCAGAATAAGACAAGCTAGAAAGAAGAACCTGGTGCTATACTTCTGAAAGAAAAATTAGCCTGTGAAAACTTTATGACTATCAGTGGAACACTGTCTGATATAGTGCTGGAAGATGCCGCTCAGGTTGGAAGGCACTCAAAATACGACTGGGGAAGAGCTGCCTCCTCAAAATAGAAGTCAACCTTAATGATGCAGATGGAATAAAGCTTTCGGGACCTTCATTTGCTGATGTGGCATGACTCAAAATGAGAAGAAACAGCTGCAAACATCCACTAATAATAGAAATGTGGAATGTATGAAGTATGAATCTAGGAAAACTGGAAATCATCAAAAATGAGATGGAACGCATAAACATTGGTATCCTAGGCATTAGTGAGCTGAGGTGGATTGGTATTGGCCATTTTGAATCAGACAATCATATGGTCTACTATGCCGCGAATGAAAAATTGAACAGAAATGGCATTGCATTCATCATCAAAAAAACCATTTCAAATCTATCCTGAGGTACAATGCTGTCAGTGATAGGATAATATTCATTGGCCTATACGGAAGACCCGTTAATGCAACTATTATTCAAATTTATGCACCAACTACTAAGGCTAAAAATAAAGAAATTGAAGATTTTTACCAACTTCTGACCAGTCTGAAATTGATCGAACATGCAATCAGGATGCACTGAAAATTACTGGTGATTGGAATGCGAAAGTTGGAAACAAAAACAAGGATCGGTAGTTGGGAATTATGGCCTTGGTGATAGAAAAAATACTGGAGATTGCATGATAGAATTTTGAAGACCAACGACTTCTTTATTGCAAATACCTTTTTTCAACAACATAAATGGTGACTGTGGACCTCACTGGTTGGACTACACAGGAATCAAATTGAGTACATCTGTGGAAAGAGATGATGGAAGAGCTCAACTGAACAAGGCCAGGAGCTGACTATGGAACAGACCGTCAATTGCTCGTATACAAGTTCAAGTTGAAGCTGAAGAAAATTAGAACACGTGCACCACAGCCAAAGTGTGACCTTGAGTCACAAGTCTCAAGAATAGATTTGATGCATTGAACACTAATGACCGAAGACCAGGCGAGTTGTGGAATGACATCAAGGACACCATACATGAAAAAATCAAGGGGTCATTAAAAAAGACAGGAAAGAAAGAAAAGACCAGAATGGATTTCAGAAGAGACTCTGAAACTTGCTCTTGAACGTGGAGTAGCTAAAGCCAAAGGAAGAAATGATGAAGTAAAAGAACTGCACAGAAGATTTCAAAGGGCGGCTTGAAAAGACAAAGTAACATACTATAATGACATGTGCAAAGAGCTAGAGATAGAAAACCAAAAAGGAAGAACACGCTCAGTATTTCTCAAGCTGAAAGAACTGAAGAAAAAATTCAAGCTGTGAGTTGCAGTAGTGAAGGATTCTATGGGCAAAATATTAAACGATGCAGGAAGCATCAAAAGAAGATGGAAGGAATACACAGAGTCACTATACCAAAAAGAATTTGTCAACATTCAACCCTTTCAAGACATAGCATATGATCAGGAACCAATGGTACTGAAGAAAGAAGTCCAAGCTGCACTGAAGGCACTGGCGAAAAACAAGGCTCCAGGAATTGACTGAATATCAAATGAGATGCTTCAATAAACTGATGCAGTGCTGGAAGTGCCCCCTCATCCATGCCAAGAAATTTGGAAAACAGCTACCTGGCCACCCGACTGGAAGAGATCCATTTTATGCCTATTCCCAAGAAAGGTGATCCAACTGAATGTGGAAATTATTGAACAATATCATTAATATCACACAAAAGTAAAATTTTGCTGAAGATCATTCAAAAGTGGACAGGGAACAACCAGAAATTCATGCCAGATTCAGAAGAGGACGTGGAACCAGGGATATCATTGCTGATGTCAGATGGATCCTGGCTGAAAGCAAAGAATACCAGAAAAATGTTTACCTATGTTTTATTGACTATGCAAAGGCATTCGACTGTGTGGATCATAACAAATTATGGATAACATTGCGAAGAATGGGAATTCCAGTACACTTAATTGTGCTCATGAGGAACCTGTTCATAGATCAAGAGGCAGTTGTTTGAACAGAACAAGGGGATACTGTGTGGTTTAAAGTCAGAAAAGGTGTGTGTCAAGATTGTATCCTTTCACCATACTTATTCAATCTCTATGCTGAGCACATAATCCAAGAAGCTGGAGTATATGAAGAAAAATGGGGCATCAAGATTGAAGGAAGACTCATTAACAACCTGCACTATGCAGATGACACAACCTTGCTTGCTGGAAGTGAAGAGGACTTGAAGCACTTCTTGATGAAGATCAAAGACTACAGCCTTCAGTATGGATTACACCTTCACATAAAGAAAACACAAATCCTCACAACTGGACCAGTAAGCAACATTATGATAAACAGAGAAAAGATTGAAGTTGTCAAGGATTTCAATGCCCATGGAAGCAGTGGTCAAGAAATCCAAAGACGCATTGCACTGGGCAAATCAACTGCAAAAGACTTCTTTAAAGTGTTGAAAAGCAAAGACGTCACCCTGAAGACTGAGGTGTACCTGACTCAAGCCATGGTATTTTCAGTCGCATCGTATGCATGTGAAACCTGAACAATGCATAAGAGAGACCAAGGAAGAATTGACACCTTTGAATTGTGGTGTTAGAGAAGAAAATTGAATACACCATGGACTGCCAAAAGAACGAACAAATCTGTCTTGGAAGAAGTACAACCAGAATGCTCCTTAGAAGCAAGAATGGCAACACTACGTATCGCATACTTTGGACATGTTGTCAGGAGGATCAGTCCATGGAGAAGGACATCATGCTTGGTAAAGTAGAGTTTCAGTGAAAAAGAGGAAGACCCTCAAAGAGATGCATTGACACAGTGGCTGCAACAATGGGCTCAAGCCTAATAACGGTTGTGAGGGTGGCCCAGATCCTGGCATTGTTTAGTTCTGTTATTCACAGGGTTGCTATGAGTTAAAACCAACTTGAGGGCACCTAACAACAACAACAACAGTGGTACATAAAAGAACGGCGTGTTCTTATAGTTGATGGCATTTTAGATTTTATAAATATAGAATTAAGTATGGCAAAAAAATTTGATAAAATTTAGAAGAAAAAATATGAAGTAAAAAATTAGAAGGTGAAGATATGGTAAAGAGATTTTATTTTGTACTTCAGCACTGAGCGAAATAAAGGGTGAGAAAAAATAGAGAACTTAATATACACGTCTGTCAGTCGGAGAGGAATGAGCTAAGATTAGAGTGGGATTGGCGAAATCTCCTGAAGAGCATTGACCTTGTCTGTCTTTTGCATCACTGTATTCCCAGCACCCAGAACAATGCCTGGCACAGAGCTGGCTGCCCATAATGTTTTGTTGATTGTGAGTGAGGATAAGGAGTAAAACTGGTACATAGGAGAATCTAAGGCTATGCAGCCCTTCGTGTTGCTGTGAAAAGCTGGGGAAGCAGCACTGGACTCAAATGTAAGTCCCCATTTGGCTTTGAAGGGTTAAGAATGTTTATCAAAATTACTCTTACACTTGATCTCTGAGTTCACATTTAGAAAAAGAAGCATGAGTCAACAGCACTGTTACTCAGATTGCCGGTGTTAGTTCTGAAACTGTGGCCTTGACAAAAGAAGTCAGCTAGTTTGAGGTAAGTAAGAACCAAGCATGAATTATCACAGAATAGTTTATATGTATATATTTCAGCAATTCCGACATTGGCAAAAACTTTCAAATAATATAACATATAAACTATCCTATTATTAGATCTAATAATCCAATATATAAACTGTCTAATAATCTAATCTAATAATCTAATGTATAAACTATCCTTTAAGCATTCGCCGGAGATAGGAAATAAAAAGCCCGAGGATATCAGCTTCTGTACCAATTTTGAAAGAAGCAGAAGTTAACCACACAGAATTCTTGCAGAACTTGTTTCCATATGGTCTCTAGTATATTTTGTTCCTGTGATTTTTAGTCAGGAATTCTTCGGAAACTTAGGTGTCATCACCACCCCAAGCAAAACCAATTTTTACAAAACTCTCAAAAGAATCTTTTTGGCTAGAGAATTGATTTACTTATTTTTTTTTTTTAATAGATCCTGAGGTGTTGAGATGACAGTTTTTGTAGGCTATTCAGAATTTTTGTGTATACATACAGGCCTTCGCCTTTTTTAAGATCCTTCCAATATGAAATTATTTCATTCTAAACCTTTATCAATGTTCTGTTTTTTGCCAGGCATTGTGCAATCTAGGAATAAAAACTATAAATTAAAAATATATTTAAAGTTCAGTGGAGGAGATGATAATTATGATAGTAATACGTATTAAGAAGTTGAAATATTCTTGTATATATAAGGGTTAAAATTTTTTGAGAGAAATTGTAAGTGATGTAGACATGTTAGGTGCAAAAGATCAGTGAGGGCAAGAGTTTTCATAGATGTCTTCTTGAGGAAGTAGATCTTCATCAGAATTTTGATAGATCATGGAATTTTAATAGACCATGAATATTCCTGTCACAGGGGCTAAGAGTGAAGTCTCAGAGATCGAAATAGTGCACTTTGAAGCAAAGAGAAGGCAATGACCTGAACACAATGGAGGATGAGAAACTGGGAGTGGAGAAAAATTGTGAGCTGAATAAAATAAATCCATTGATAAAACATTCCAGAAATAATGATGGCATATATACCACGTACCGGGCTCTGTCCAGAACTGGTGATTCATGGTGGGCAAGACAAATGTGATTCCTGTCCTCATCTAACTTACGTTCCAGTTGGGTGTAGCATACAGAAAATGAGCAAACAAAGAAATAAAAGTTTATTTTCTGGAAAATAATGATAATAATAACAACATGAAGAAGGGGATGTGAACTAGATGCTACAGCAGTAAATATTGGAGGTGAGCGGATATTTTAAGTGGGGTAATCAGAGAAAGCATCTCTAAGGAGTTGACTTTCAAACCAAGATCTAAAGGATAAGAGAGTCAAGTATCTAAGGGGATGGGATGGGAAAAGATAGCATAAAAAGGGTTTGATGGCTTCTAAAAACTAATAAAGTAAAGAGCCTAGAACAAAGTAAGGAATGGGGCAAACGGTTTAAAATGATTATACAGGTAGTCAGGAGCCAGATCATACTGGACATTGAGTGACAGAGTAAATAATTTGAATTTCTGTTCTAAGTGCAATGAATGAGAAGCCTTTAGAGAGTTTTAAGCAAGAATATGATTAACTATGATTTACGTTTATAAAAATTTACTCTAGTTCTTGCTTATATAATGGATTGGGGGATTATACTACTAATCATCATCATCTTTACGCTACCACCTATGGAGCACTTACTATGTGCCACACAATATTCTAAGCACTTCATAAATACTAAATTATACAATCCTGATAGCAACCCAAAAGATAGGTGCGATTATTATTTTCCATTTTACAAAGGAGGGCAGTAAGGTGCTAGGAGATCAATCACGTTGATCAGGCTTACCCAGTTCATAAATGGCAAGACTAGGCTTTGAACTGAAGCAGTCTGTGCTCTTACTCACTGTGCTGTATTGTAAGCAAAAACCAGAAGATGTTGTAGGTTATTGCGTAGGCTACAAGAGAGATGTTAGTGTCTTGGACTTGAGAGTAGAACAGCTAGGACTTGGTGATAAATCAGGGATTAATAGGGGGTGAGAGTCCCTGGATGGAGCAAACAGTTAATGTGTTCGGCTACTAACTGAAAGGTTGGAGGTTTAAATCAACCCAGAGGTACCTCGGAAGAAAGGCCTGGTGACGTACTTCCAGAAAATCAGCCACTGAAAACCCTATGGAGCACAATTCTACTCAGAATCGACTCCAAGACAACTGTTTTTCTTTCAGGGGGCAGGGAGGGATGGTGCATGGATTTCTTAAACTGGGTTACAAAAAACTGTAAGTGAGATAGAGAGGTTTTATGTTGATGGACAGGAAAGTCATGAAACACTTAGGAATTTTGGCAAGTGTAGTGAGAGAAGATACTTGTTTAAAAAGGATATGTTTGACAGGCCTGGAAATAATGAATCAGAATTACAAAATCTGGGAGTCAGGAAAGTCTGTGGGGAGTCTGCTGCAATGACCCTTGTGTGGGAAGCTGGAGGGTTTGCGTCAGGAAGAGAGTCTTGGCATTAGAAAAGAAAGCATGGCCAGTCTTCAGAAATTTATTGGAAACAAGTAAAAGGAGAGAAATGGATCCAAAACGTGTCCCTAAGGAAGCTGTGGAAGCTGGATATAGTTTTTAATCATCAGTCACTTCCACTCCGTTTCCAGGAGTTGCATCAACTCATAGGCAGAGCTGAACGTAATGGCCTGGACCAGTCTTCTTCAAATTAGCACCACACCTTTGAGAGGGTATCATGCACAGAAATGAAATGGCACAATTAAAAACTTATATCCAGCTCATGATTTAGAAATAAAAAATGCATTTTCTATTAAAGTTTAATTTAATACTGAGGACAGACTAAGTCAGTGAGGTACCAGTATATAACAATGGTAAAAGCAAAGCTAGGTCACTGCCCTTGCATAGCTTTCTTTGACTCTAGAAGGTTCTTTGTGCTTTGCATTTATGCTGCAAATGTAACACGGAACATATCTGAACATGTTAAAAGTAACAGCACTCTGATATAGTTCTTCATAAACCCCAGGGAGTAAAAGTGAACACAGCAAATATATCCTTATATCAAATTTCCCTCAAATGTCAAGCCAACAAAATAAAATGTCCACAGCCTTCATTATAAGAGAGGGGATGGTTTTTAGGGTAACTTTTCCAAACAGCCTCTTGAGATTTGTTTCAGTTTGCATTTTAAGAAAAAATGATTTTAAGATATGACATATGTAAACATCAAAAAACCAAACTAGTTGCTGTCAAGTCGGTGCCAACTCATGGAGATCCCATGTGTGTGTCAGAGTAGAACTGCCCTCCATAAAGTATTCATTGGCTGATTTTTCGAAAGTAGATCACCAGGACTTTCTTGAGGCACCTCTGGTTGGACTCACCTTCGAAAATCTTTCAGTTAGTAGCCAAGTGTGTTAACTGTTTGCACCAACCAGGGAAAAACAGCAATAATAAAAATGTTCATTTTCCTTTATTTGACAGCTATTGAGTGTTAATTTTCTGTGTTCTACAAAATACAAATACTTATGCTTTGTTGCTGCCCTGCAGGAGTTAGCTGTCTGCAGCAAACAGCATTAACATGTCATTTCCATTTTTACATACAGGGTGAGGCCCTGTAAAGTCCAGAGCTGGGAAAACCCCTCTTTTTGAGGAAGACTTTAAAAATTGTTTAAATGAAGAAAGAAGCAGAGGAAGTTTGAGGCAGCTAGATGGAGTGAAATAAAGCGTGTTTCCATATCAGCTTTGTAAAACCACAGGGTAGGGAGCAGGGTAGGATCAGGAGGTGGGTAGTATGTAAAATGAGCTAATGATGAGCTATGTAGGAGTGGCCAGGCCTGAGTGGGGTGACTCCAAAAAAAACCTATTGCTGTCAAGTCCGTTCTGACTCATAGCGACCCTATAGGACAGAGTAGGACTTCCCCATAGGGTTTCCAAGGAATGGCTGGTGAATTCGAACTGCCAACCTTTTGGTTAGCAGCCAAATGTTTAACCACTTGAGCCACCAAGTGACTCCAGACTCATATAATTCATTCTTTAATGGGAAACTTAGGAAAATAGGCTAAACATCTTGGCTATGATCACAAGAGCAAGGAGTGTTGTTACAGTGCCTTAGCGCTTTGGAAGAAAGGCCAGACAACCTACTTCTAATAAATCAGCCATTGAAAACCCTAAGGAGTACAATTCCACTTTGACACACATGGGGTAGCCATGAGGCAGAATCCACTCCACTGCAACTGGTTGGTTTGGTGTGATATGGTGAGAGGGTTAAATGAAGAAGAAAGAAATGCACCCTGGGACTATTGCTGTCAGATAAAGAGGAAATTGGAGTTGCCTATGTGAGGAGTCCTGGTGGCGCCAGTTGCTAACCAAAAGAATGGTGGTTCGAATCCACCAGCTGCTCCTTGGAAACCCTATGGGGCAGTTCTACTTGGTCCTATGAGATTGCTAATAAGTCAGAATTGACTTGATGGCAAAGTTTGTTTGTTTGTTTTTTTTAAATGTGAGATCTAGGAGCCCTTGTGGCGCGGTGGTTAAGATCTCAGGCTGCTAACCAAAACGTTGGCAGTTCTGATCCACCAGCTATTCCTTGGAAACCCTGTGGGGCAGTTCTACTCTGTCCTTTACTGTCGCTATGCTTCAGAATTGACTCAACAGCAACGGGTTTATGTGAGATCTGGTCAAGTCATAGGATAAGACAATGGCAGACAAATGAAGGAAAGGAGGTGTGTAATTATTGAACCATAGCATTTTAGAACTGAATGGTATCTTAAAGATAATCCTCCAGACGAGAAATTGAGATTACACCATTTACTATTTGAGTGATTGAGCCAGTTTAAAATAGTGTTGTGGTTCACAAGTAGTCTCGTGAGACTCAGATAAGATGATGTATGTGTGTAGTAAACCACAATGGATAGTAGATAGGAAAAGTATAGGAGACATTTTGAGCGAAATGATAGGCTTTGACATTAGATTCTGTGCAGAGTGAAAAAGATGAGTCAGAATTTAGTCATTAACACCTTCTGTTCTCTTCTGGCCATATGCATTTATGAAACTCTACAAATGAAGATGATTAACATTCATTTAAACATTAAAAGGCATATTGGCAAAACAATCTTCTCTGCTGGCCTTTTGTACTGTAACTGCCAACATTCCATAGCTAGAAAAGCAATCATTTGAGCTGATTTTTTTTTTATCATGTCATTTTTTTAGCACAAATATCAGGTCGATTGTTCTCCAATCAACACAAACATAGCAATGCCCACACTGCAAGGGCCCAATGGGTAGGATGGTGGAACAGTACTCACACATTTCTTTTTAGTGTCTACATTGGTATATATCCTGTGGCTATATATTTGCCAACAAGAGTCTGAGAGGGACAGAGGTTAGTAAAAGAGGAGAACCATAGACTGCTCCCTTGGAAAGAGCCTGATGGTATACAACAAGTTCAAAGAAGCAGTTTAGACCCACCTACACTACATATGGAAACCCTGGTGGTGTAGTGGTTAAGCATTTGACTGCTAACCAAAAGGTTGGCAGTTTGAAACCACCAGGTGCTCCTTGGAAACCCTGTGGGGCAGTTCTACTCTATCCTATAGGGTCGCTATGAGTCGGAATCGATTTGATGGCAATGGGTTTGGTTTTTTGGTTTTTACACTACATACAAGTTCAAATATTTTAAAAAACTTGAGTTTATGATCTGGGGGTGGGGGGACTGCTGTCTTTGAGGACCCATAAATATTATAGAAGGAAAGAACAAATTAGAGAAGAGCTTTTGAATTTACCCTTGTGCTAGCAGTAAAGAGCCAACCTACAGACTGGGAAAACATCTTTGGGGACGATATAACTGATAAGGGTATAATATCTAAAATATATAGAAAGCATCTACAACTTAACAACAAAAATACAACTAACCAAATCAAAAACTGGGCAAAGGACATGAGCAGACACTTCACCAAAGAGGATACTCAAAAGGCCAACAGATGCATGAAAAGATCAACGTCACTAGGCATCAGAGAAATTCAAATTAAAACTAAAATGAGTTATCATTTTACTCCCACTAGGATGGCCAAAGATCCCAAGTGGCACAGTGGTTAAAGTGCTCAGCGGCTAACCAAAAGGTTTGTGATTTGAACACACCAGCTGTTCTGCAGGAGAAAAACATGGCAGTCTGCATCCATAAAGATTACAGCCTTGGAAATCCTACAGGGAAGTTCTACTCTGTCCTATAGGATTGCTATGAGTCAGAATTGATTCAATGGCAACAAGTTTGATTTTTCTGATTTAGGATGACCAAGATTAAAAAAAAAAGAGAGAGAGAGAGAGAAAATAACAGGTGTTGGAAGGCATATGAAGGAATTGGAACTCTCATCCGTTGCTGGTGGCAGTGTAAAATGGTACAATCGTTGTGGAAAATAGTCTGATGGTTCCTCAAAAAACTAGTGGTAGAGCTGCCATATGACCCAGCAATTCTACTCCTAGGTATATACCATAGGGATCTAATAGAAGTGACACAAGCAGACATGTGCACACCTATGTTTATTGCAGCGCTATTCACAGTAGCAAAAGATGGAAACAACCTAAGTGCCCAGCAACAGATGAACGGATAAGTAAAATGTGGTACATACATATAACGGAATAGTACTCAGCAATAAAGAAAGACAAGTCCCCAAAACATCTTGGAACATGGATGAACATGGAGGACTTTATGTTGAGTGAAATAAGTCAATCACAAAAAAACAAATATTGTATTTTATCACTTTTATGAAATGACATGAACAAGTAAATACACAGAAACTAATGGTTATCAGTACTTACCAGGGATGCGGGGTGTGGAGGAAAGGATTCCCGTTCTAGATAGCAGACACTTGTTATTTTTGGTGATGGGAGAGGTAACATGGAATGAGGGTGAAGTGTATACAGCTTGACGAAGGTAAACGATGTCACCAAGAAGTACACAAGAAAAAAGGGCCTGTTGGTAATTGCAATGGCAACTGCAAAGCACTAAACCTCCTCTATTACAGGGCACATTTGCTACATGGTTAAAGGATGACAGTAATCCCACAAGAGGAAGCTTTAAGGCAGATACTTTCTATTCTTCTCACAAACTTAAATCTAGTCATGTATTTCTATTCCTTTCAAAAGGGCCATGGATTGGAATTTACCCTTCCTGTAAAGTTTATCCCTACTATGTATTTCTGCCCTAATAATTTTTCTACTTTGATACATGTTTGGTAATTTTTTTCAAGAAAATATGATTTAGCAACATTTATGCAGAGGTTACATGGGAGAATGGTAAGCACCAAGACATAATTTATTATTCACTTAAAAGGTATACAGTTTACGATTCAAAAATGACAGAGAAGTTTACAATGATAAGTAACGTGAAAATAGGAAATTTAAAGATTAACACAGAACATGTATTATTTAGAGAAGAAGAAGGAATGGAAGTTACCAAGCACCTAAGTATAGTTACTGTATAAAGTAAAATGTTTATTTTTCATTGTTCAGCACAAATTTTGCCTAAGATTAATTTGCAAAAACAATATTCTTCAAATATGTAATTTCAAACCATAGTTTCTGAAGTGATTTTCATTAAAAAATTCCCTGGGCAATACAGTGGAAACTCTATGGTACTGAACAAGAAAGAAGAGCACTGAATGGATGATTACAATGTGTTAGCTAAAACGAATAAAGAGAGGATATTGCATAAATTCATTGGAGATGTTTATGTCAAAGAACTTACATAATATGACATGCTGGCTTAGTGTTCTTTTTCTTCTTCTAAATGTTATTTATTTTGTTGTTGTTGAGAATATACACAGCAGAACATATATCAAATCAACAGTTTCTACATGTACAATTCAGTGACATTGATTACATCCTTTGAGTTGTGCAACCTTTCTCACCCTCCTTTCCTGAGCTGTTCCACCCTCACTGAGGTATCTATGTCTATAGACCATCTTTCTTTCAATTTGTACACTAATCTCATGTTTACCAAAATTTTAAATATATTATTTAGGAACGCTTTGTTTTTATTCATGAATATTTTAACAAATAAATATTAATTATATGGCATAATTTTAATGACTGAAAAATATTCCAGCATATGGTAACAGCATAATTTGATAGATTATTTTAGTTTGAAATAAACTATGTGAAGTTAGTATCTGTAATTTTTTTAATATAAAATTTCTAAAAGTAGATGCACATGCACAGTTTTAAGGACCTTGGTATTATTGACAAATCATCTTCCATAAAGTTAGTTAGTTCCATTTCACACTCCCACCATCAATGTTTTAGTCTGAGTCAGTCTGTTATGAAATATTTCAACTCTAGACCCTATATTTTACTCATTTCCAAAGAAGAGTAATTTTTTGACTGACTCAATTGATATCCAAGAAACTCCTTTACAGAAGGTAGGATGCTAATGTGGTTCCAAGTTTCTTTATCTTGAGGGGTTCATAAAGGTACTTCAGGATTTTATTTAAGGCTTACATGTTAAAATAGATGAGTCAAATAGGGCAACCAGATACTAACAGCCTCCATTCTGAACAATATGATGGGAATAATCACAAAAGTTGCTTTCATAGTAACAGACCATAGAGTAGGAGATACTGAGAGGATTTTTCGAATCTGGGACTATATGAGAGGCACTCTGTTTCAGTCCAGATTACGGTAGCTTTACTGCCTGTATTTTTATTCACTCCAAAGCCTTAAGATACATAATTACTCCAAGACTACTTTTTAGAAAATTAGACTTTCAGAAACCTTCATAAGTATGATTTCAATTAATCTTATTGGGAGGTTTAGATGATGTACAGAAATGTAAAACTGGGCATGGACGTTTATGATTGACCCATGTGTTGGATAAATACGCTTTCTTTGGGACTGTGTTCTAGATTTCTTATAATTTAATTTTAATGTAACACTGCAGGAGATAACAGAAATTTCTAATGTTTATACTGAAAGATATGGATTCTGATAATTTTATATATGGTGATAAAATGTAGGAGGGACATTAAAGTTACTTAAGTACAAGCGTTATTACTTAAATTTTACATATTCCCAAGTGTGGCCCCCAGACACCCTTTCAGCTCAGAGGTGAAGTTACCTTCGAGGTTCGATGTTAAGCCTGGGAATGGACAGCCCAGTAAAACTAAATGGGACTAACGAGGTACAGGAGTCCGGTGACAAGGGCCAGAAGGCAGAGGGGGAGTAGGAAACTGATGATAAGGAACACAAATTGAATAAGGACACTGTCGATGTACTGTGAGATTGTTGACCACTGCTATAGGGCAACATTTGTAGTAACTATTAAATGGGAGGCTGTTTTGTCCTGTAAGCCTTCATCTTGGGCGAGAATGGCAGCACAATTGGAAGAGCATAGTCAATATCACTTAAATGTGTAAGTAAAAAGTTTTGAAATGGTGTTAAAATAAAATAAAATAAAATAAAAAAAACCCAAATGAGACTAAAGAGGTACAGTAGTCCAGTGACAAGGTCCAGAAGACAGAAGGGGACAAGGAAGTTCCCTGGTGATAGGGAACACAAGGTGGAGTAAGGATATTCTTGATGTGCTGTGAGATTGTTAACCATTGTCATAGGGCAACATGTGTAGTAACTGTTAAATGAAAAACTATTTTGTTCTGTAAGCCTTCATCTTAAGTGAGAATAACAGCACAGTTGCAAGAGCGTAGTCAATGTCACTGAACTGTGAACGTAGAAATTTTTGAAACTGTGTATCTTTGGCCATCTGTAATTTTTATCAAAAAAAAAAAAAAGGTTGAGAATTTAGAGGCTTAATACGTTGTGGGGTTGTTAACCAATGTCATAGAACAACATGTGTACTACTATTTCATGAGAAACTATTTGCTTTGTAAGCTTTCACCTGAAATACAATAAAAAAAAAAAAATTTACATATTCCCTAAAGTTACTTAGTTTTGAAAAGAGAAAATGAAACAAAAATGACATGAAATTAAAAAAAAAAAAAATGGGAAAGAAGTATGATCAATGGTAGGTTGCTATAGTTACCCTGTGATATCAGTTTTCTTGATTTTTTTCTTCATTCCTACATCTTTTCCTGGCTCTCTAGATTTCTTTGGGTCTGATCTTAGCACAATGAACTCAAAAAGGGATTTTAATAGGAAATGTTTTTCAAAATAATGTTATTAAAAATCCTTTGATGAAACAAACCAGTTGCCATCAAGTTAATCTCGACTCATGGTGACCCTCTGTGTGTCAGAGTAGAACTGTACTCCGTAGGGTTTTCAATGGCTGGTTTTTTGGAAGTAGATCACCGGGCCTTTCTTCCAAGGCACATCTGGGTCAACTCAAACTTCTGACTTTTGGTTGGCAGCCGAGTGTGATAACTATTTGCACCACCCAGAACTCCCTTTGGTGAACAGGGAAGAATAAGTTGTTTTTAGCTACACAAAAGGAAATGGTAGAATTCGAATTAAAAAATGCAGGACTTTGAGATTTTTACAATATCTAATATCTGGTAATTACTTTCTTTCTCTACATAGAGACTGAATTATATGTATTTATGGGAAAATGTTATACAATTGTATAGGCTTATTCATAAAAGATAAATAAAAACTTAAAAGTAAAGTAAGATCAGTGATAGGAGAGATTTTCTCCATTCAGGGGACAAAGGAAAGATGAAGAGTAATTGAAGAAATAAAAATATATAAATACGTTGTTTACAGACACTGTCAATGAAAATATTTTTTACTTTATAGAGATTTAAAATAATTCCTATATGGTCTAGTTACTTTGGCTGAATAATGGCCTAATCTTATTTTACAGCAAGACAGGAAAATACTGCACTTTAAAACCAAGTGAGTTATAAAAGGCAGGCCCCACTTCTTTGAAATTCTTTAGAATTTTTGAAGTTTTTGCTTTTTAAAAAATTTCATACAGTTATGAAACACTAACTGGAAGATTACTACATTTTACAATGTTCTGCCACTTATTAGCTGTATGCCTTTGAGTCTTTTAGATTTTCACTGATCTCATCTGAAAAATGGAATTTTATACTTACCTACTACGGTCGGTGTGAGAATTAAATGAATTTATACATTTAAAAGCACCAACACTAACATTTTCAATAGATAGTATAAATAAGAGGGCTCCCAATGATCCCTGCCCACCTCCTGGTATTCTCACACTTGTGTAGCACCCTCCCACATTGTACGCAAGGTATCGTCTGTGTGACAAATAGCATACTGCTGAAGTGATAATATGTCACTTCTGAGATTATGTATAAAAGCCACTGCAGCCTCCATCTTAGTGGTTCTCTCACTCTCTCTGTTGGATCACTTGCTCTGGGGGAAACAAGCTGCTCTTCTGTGAACAACCTTATGGAGAGTCCTACATGGCAGTGAACTGAAGCCTCTGGCCAACAGCCAGTGAGGAAGCGAGGCCTGACAACAACCAGGTGAGGGAGCTTGGAAGCAGATTCCCCAGCTGGGAGATGACTACAAATCTGTCCTATAACTTGACTGCAAATTCAGGAGAGACCTGAGCCAGAACCGCTTAGCTATACCACTTGGGATTTCTAACCCTTTGAAACTATGTGAGTTAATAAATGTTTATAGTTTTAAGCTGTTTACTATTGGTATAGGAGCCCTGGTGGCACAGTGATTGAGAGCTTGGCTGCTAACCAAAATGTCAGCAGTTTGAATCCACCATATGCTCCTTGGAAACCCTACGGGGCAGTTCTACCCTGTCCTGTAGGGTCGCTATGAGTAGGAATTGACTCGACCGCAATGGGTATTTTAACTATCGGTATAATTTGTTACAAGCAATAGATAACCAATAAACTTTATAATTACAGAGATTACAATTATAGCATAACAATAGGAATTATTATAACAAGGATGACAGTTAGCATTAAATGATCACCTACTGTGTCAGATACAGGGCAGACCTATTTTTCTAAATGATCTCACGTATACCTATTCTCTCCACTTTCCCAAAAAATACGACCAAGATTTAAATTATTGTGCCCATTTTATTGAGGGAAGAAATAGCCTTTAATAATAGAATTAAGGTGTGCCCCACCTAGAAGCTGAAAAATGAAGAAAGATGTCGCCTAGAGATGGGTAGGGATGGATTTACATAGAATTCTGGATTTGGGAGAACAATCTAGTAACAAAGTTTAGTAACCTAGTAGTTGGTTTTAAGGACACCTTTTTTTCTTTGTTTTTGGTTTGTTTCTCTTTCTGTGCATGTTGTGTGTGTGTGTGTGTGTGTATGTGTGTGTGTGTATGTGTGTATGTTTTTCTATTCAGAAAAGTTTTTCAGGTGCTGGAGTTTGGAGGTGGTGGAGTTGTAGGGAAGATTCCTTGAGGGTTTTAAGGGTTGTAAACAATTTTCTAAAATCATCATTTTGACTTGATTTTTGTAGGGATAATAAACAGTAAAAATTAATGGTAAGAAAGAATCCTTTGTAAAATTGTAACTTTTTTATTACTAAAAGAAACACTTTGGAGATGTCCTTATATCTTTTTAACATTACTCAATCCTAATTACTTTCCAGTAAAACCAGTAGTCTTTCTTTTTATTTATTGAGAGACAAAAGGAAGACAATGTATGTGGTCACAGAAAGAAGTGGGAGGACATAAATACGGTTAGACGTTTTGTTGTAATTTTTCCTGTAATGGAAAATATGTCATGAAGCAGAAAGAAAATGAAGATGGATAATTTTTAGTTTCTCTATATAGAAATTTATGTAATATATGTCAGAGCAATCACAATTTTATTACATTATTTCAAGTAAAAGAAAAATAATTACTGCTTAAATTATACACAGCACAATTGGTTCTTGAAATTAAAAGTCAACTTAGAAGGAGTCAAACACAGTTTGGTTGAATATGTACCTGTCATTAATCCAGTGTTTTTTATAACTAGTGATTTTTTGAGGATTTTACACACCAACATGTCCTGATATAAATCAAAACAAGAGACAGAGGGAAAAAAAAAGAAATTAAATAGCTAATACTTTTTGAGCAGCTTCTATCTGGACAGTCTCTGGACTGTAAAAAGTGCCAGACTGGTGAACACTGAGTTGCGTCAAATGTCACAGCCTAATCTTGGCAAGGAGAAACTGTATCTGTCTTTCAAATACCCACAAAAGAACCCTTTTCACAAAAGAACTAGTGTGTAATAACTTTAAATCTACCTGAATTTATTTATCTATTCATCTATCCATCTGTATTTCTATATATCTATCTAATCTGTCACACATTTCATTTCTGTAAATCTTATTAAAGGATTATTTATAAAGAATAGTACAGAAATCATTTGTATACCACTTGATGAATTGTATAAAGTAGACACACCCATGTACACAGCACCAAAATCAACACACAGAGCATTACCAGAATTCTAGAAGTCCTGTTTTGTCTCCTTATGGTCTATACCCCTTCCATAAAGGTAGCCACTATCCCAACTTCTAACACTGTAGATTGGTTTCGCAAGTTTTGAAATTTATAAACTTTGAATCTTGTAGCATATACTCTTTTGTGTCAGTATTAACTTTTGTGAGATTTATCTTATCCTGTACCTTTATTTTGGTGTTTGCTTATATATTCTGCTTAGAAGTAGAGTAGTTGGATCATAGAGTATGCATATTTTCAACTTTCATAGATACAGCCAAGTAATTTTTCAAATGGGTTGTACCAATTTATACTCCAACTGACAAAGTATGAGAATTCCTGTCACTCTACATCCTTTTCAGCACTTGGTTTTATCAAACTTTTTAATTTTAGATATTCTAGTGGGTAAGTAGGTTACCTCATTGTGCTTTTAATTTTCATTTCCTTGTAATTTAATGAAGTTCATTTCCTTTTCATAAGTGTATATGCCACTTGGATATTTCTTTTGTGAAATGCCTATTCAAGTCTTTCATACACTTTTATAATAGTTTGATAGTATTTTTCCTTTTTATTTGTATACATTTACATAACATATATTTTCTTTATGTGTTTTGAATGAGTTCTTTGTCAGATACACACACAGTAAAAATCTTCTCCAACTCTGTGTGTTGCTTTTTCACACTCTAATATCTTTTGATGAACATAATATTTTAATTGTAATGTTATGTGATTTATCATATTTTATTTTATGTTGATCACTCTTTGTCTTCTGTATAAGAAATTAAGAAAGCTTTCTTTACTCCAAGGTCATAAAGACATGCTCCTATATTTTCTCCTAAAAACCTTCTTGTTTTAACTTTCACTTTTAAAGCTACACTCTGTCTTGAATTTATGTGTGTATGGAATGCACACATAAGGTAAAGGTGAAGATTCCTTTTTTTCCCATATGAATATCCAATTGACCACAATTCCTTGCATTGCTTTGTCACCTTTAAAGTGAATCAGCTGAATGCATAAATGTGGGTCTATTTCTGGACTACTTATTCTGTTCTACTGGCCAATAGAACTGTGGTGGCCTGTGTGTTGCTGTGATGCTGGAAGCTATGCCACCACTATTTCAAATACCAGCAGGGTTACCCATGGTGGACAGGTTTCAGCAGAGCTTCCAGACTCAAACAGACTAGGAAGAAGGACCTGGCAGTCTACATTGAAAAAATTGGCCAGTGAAAACCTTATGAATAGCAGGGGAACATTGGCTGATATACTGCCAGAAGATGAGCCCCTCAGGTTGGAAGTCACTCAAAATACAAATGGGGAAGAGCTGCCTCCTCAAACTGGAGTCCACCTTAATGATGTGGACCAAGTCAAGCTTTCGGGACCTTCATTTGCAGATGTGGAACAACCCAAAAGGAGAAGAAATAGCTACAAACATCCATTAATATTCAGAACGTGGAATGTAGGAAATATGATTCTAGGAAAATTGGAAGTCATCAAAACTGAAATAGAACACATAAAGATTGATATCCTAGGCATTAGTGAGCTTAAATGGACTGGTATTGGCCCTTTTGAATCAGACAATCATGTGGTCTACTATGCTGGGGAAGACAATTGAAGAGGACTGATGTTGCATTCATCGTCGAAAAAAACATTTCAAGATCTATCCTGAAGTACAGTGCTGTCAGTGATAGGACAATAACCATAGGCCTACAAGGAAGACCAGTTAATACAACTATTATGCAAATTTATGCACCAACCATTAATGCCAAAGATGAAGAAATTGAAGATTTTTACCAGCTTCTGCAGTCTGAAATTAATCAAACATACAATCAAGATGCATTGATAATTAACAGTGACTGGAATGAGAAAGTCAGAAACAAAGAAGGATCTGTAGCTGGAAAATATGGCCTTGGTGTTATAAATGATGCTGGAGATTGCATGATAGAATTTTGCAAGACCAACAACTTAATTCATTGCAAATAACTTTTCTTCAACAACATAAATGGTGACTATACATGTGGACCTTGCCAGATGGAATACACAGGAATCAAATTGACTGCATCTGTGAAAAGAGATGATGGAGAAGCTCAATATCAATCAGAACAAGGCCAGGGACCAACTACAGAACAGACTATCAATTGCTCATATCCAAGTCAAATTGAAGCTGAAGAAAATTCGAGCAAGTCCACAATAGCCAAAATATGACTTTGAGTATATCCCATCTGATTAGACACTATCTCAAGAATAGATTTGACTCACTTAACGTGAATGACTGAAGACCAGACGTGTTGTGGGATGATATGAAGGGCACATACATGAAGAAAGCAAAAGGTCATTAAAAAGACAGGAAAGTAAGAAAACACCAAAATGGATGTCAGAAGAGACTCTGAAACTTGCTCTTGAACAGACAGTAGCTAAAGCAAAATGAAGAAATGATGATGTAAAGAGCTGAACAGAAGATTGGGAAGATACAGTAAAGTATTATGGTGAAATGTGCAAAGACCTGGAGTTAGAAAACAAAACGGGAAGAACATACTCATCATTTCTCAAGCTGAAAGAACTGATGAAAAAACTCAAGCCTTGAGTTGCAATACTGAAGGATTCTAAGGGGAAAATATTGAATGACACAGGAAGCATCAAAAGAAGATGGAAAGAATACACAAAGTCACTGTACCAAAAAGAAATGGTCAATGTTCAGCCATTGAGGAGGTAGCACATGATCAAGAACCAATGGTACTGAAGGAGGAAGTCCAAGCTGCACTGAAGGCATTGGTGAAAAACAAGGCTCCAGGAATTGATGGAATACCAAATGAGATGTTTCAACAAACAGGTGCAGTGCTAGAGGTGCTCACTTGTCTATGCCCAGAAATTTGGAAGACAGCTACCTGGCCAATCGACTGGAAGAGATTCATATCTGTGCCCATTCCAAAGAAAGGTGATCTAACAGAATGCTGGAATTACTGAACAATATTATTAATATCACACACAAGTAAAATTTTGCTGAAGATCATTCAAAAGCAGTTGCAGCAGTACATTGATAGGGAACTGTGAGAAAGTCAAGCAGGATTCAGAATAGGGAGTGGAATACAGGATATCATTGCTGAGTCAGATGGATCTTTGCTGAAAGCAGAGAACACCAGAAAGGTGTTTACCTGTGTTTTATTGACTATGCAAAGGCATTTGACTGTGTGGCTCATAACAGTATGTGGATCATAACAATATAACTATATGAAGAAGAACATGGCATCAGGATTGGAGGAATACTCATTAACAACCTATGATATACAGATGATACAACCTTGCTTGCTGAAAATGAAGATGAGTTGGAGCACTTACTGAAAACCAAAGACTACAGCCTTCAGTACGGATTGCACCTCAACATAAAGAAAACAAAATCATCAAAATTGGACCAATAAGCAACATCATGACAAACGGAGAAAAGATTGAATTTGTCAAGGATTTCATTTTACTTGGATCCACAATCAATGCCCACAGTAGCAGTAGTCAAAAAATCAAAAGACGCATTACATTGGGCAAATCTGCTGCCAAAGACCTCTTTAAAGTGTTAAAAAGCAAAGATGTCACTTTAAGGACTAAGGTGCACCTGACCCAAGCCATGGTATTTTCAGTTGCCTCATATGCATACAAAGGCTGGACAGTGAATAAGGAAGTTTAAAAAAGAATGGGTGCCTTTGAATTGTGATGTTGGTGAAGAATATTGAATATACAATGAACAAATCTGTCTTGGAAAAAGTACAGCTAATATGCTCCTTAGAAGTGAGGATGATGAGACTTCAACTCATGTATTTTCGATTTGTTATCAGGAGGGACCAGTCCCTGGAGAGGGACACCATGCTTGGTAATGGAGAGAGTCAGTGAAAAAGAGGAAGACTGTCTTAGTTATCTTGTGCTGCTATAACAGCAGTACCACAAGTGGATGGCTTTAACAAAGAGAAATTTATTCTCTCACAGTCCAGTAGGCCAGAAGTCTAAATTTAGGGCATCAGCTCCAGGGAAAGGCTTTCTCTGTCAGCTCTGTAGGAAGGTCCTCGTCATCATCAGTCTTCCCCCGGACTAGGAGCTTCTCTGCACAGGAACCTCGGGTGCAAAGGACGCTTTCTGCTCCCAGTGCCTCTTTCTTGGTGGTATGAGGTCCCCCATTCTCTGCTTGCTTCCCTTTCCTTTTACCTCTTGTAAGAGATAAAAGGTGTTTCAGACCACACCCCAGGGAAACTCCCTTTACATTGGATCAGGGATGTGACGTGGGTTAGGGTGGTGTTACAATCCTACCCTAACCCTGTTTAAAGTAAAATTACAATCACAAAATGGAGGACAACCACACAGCACTGGGAATCATGGCCTAGCCAAGTTGATACACACATTTTTTGGGGGACAGAATTCAATCCATGACAAAGACCCTCAACAAAATGGGTTGACACAGTGGCTGCAAGAATGGGCTTAAACATAGCAATGATTGTGAGAATGGTGCAGTACCAGGCAGTGTTTCATTCTGCTGTACTTAGGGTTGCTGTGAGTCAGAACTGACTTGATGGCACCTAAGAAGAACAACAACAGGGAAGCCCAAGTTTATGTCTGTTGCTCTAAGTGTCACTTCCTTTGTTCTCAAATATGTCCTGCTTTGGCTGATAACTTATGATATCGTTCTAGGCAGAGGTGACACGTTCAAGTGCCTACAGATATCAGAAAATTTAAAACTGTAGGCAGCCATGGTGCTTGTGCTTAATTGAAGAGTATGTCCTGTCAAAATGGATTCACATTTCAATCACGTGGAGCAGATGTAGACCTTGAGCTTCTGATTTCCTACCTCTGTTGTTAGCAAGCAAGTGCTGTAATTTGCTGCTAGTGGGAGTACACTGGTACAGCTAACATGGAGTGCAATTCAGCATCATCTATTACATTTTTTAAAAATTTAATATGCCTGTAAATTAGGATAGGGTAAGTACAATTTTACATATAAAACTAGAATAAAACATTTGTATGTGTGCAGAAAACATGAATAAGAATGTTTAATGCAATAGTCTTTGAAATATGAGAAATTTGTAAGTTACATAGATGTCTATCAGTAATGGAGGGACTAAATAAAATGTGGTTCATCCATATTCTGGATCAAAGTGCATTACATTAAAAAAATGAGAAAGTTCTAATTATACCAACATATAATGATCTTCAAAACAAATTGTTGAATTAAAAAATGTGAAAAATAATATGTGAAGTGTGCAACTAATTATGATTTTAATTTATAAAGTAATACTCTATATTCCTAAAAGTACTGGTTATATATTGAATTGTGTCCCCCCAAAATGTGTGTCAACTTGGCAAGGCCACGATTCCCAGTACTGTGTGGTTGTCCACCATTTTGTGATCTAATGTGATTATCCTATGTGTAGTAAATCTTAACCTCTATGATGTTAATGAGGCAGGAGTAGAGGCAGTTATGTTAATGAGGCAGAACTCAACCTAGAGCATTAGGTTGTATCTTGAGTCAGTCTCTTTTGAGATATAAAAAGAATTGAGCAGAGAGGAGAGGGACCTCTTTACCACAGAGGAAGAAGAACCAGGAGCGAATTGTATCCTGTGCATTCCAAGTCTCTAAGCTGAGAAGCTCCTATACCAGGGGAAGATTGATGACAAGGATCTTTCCCCAGAGCTGACAGAGAGAGAAATCTTTCCTCTGGAGCTGATGCCCTCAGTTTGGACCGCTAGTTTCCTAAACTGTGAGATAATAAATTTCTGTTTGTTAAAGCCATCCACTTGTGGTATTTATGTTACAGCAGCAGTAGATAACTAAGACAGAATTTGGTACCAGGAGAGTAGGGTGCTGCTCTAACAGATACCTAAAATGTGGAAGTGGTTTTGAAACTATGAATGGGTAGAGGCTGGAAGAGTTTTAAGTTGCCTAATAGTAAAAGCCTGGATTGCCTTGAAGAGACTGTTGGTAGAATTATGGACATCAAAGATGATTCTGGTGAGGGCTCAGAAGGAAATGAGGAGAGCTGTAACACCAGAGATGGTCCAGATGGAAGAAGCAGCAGCAGAGAAATGGCAGCAACAGAACCAGGAGACCAGCATGAGATGGGGCAAGAGCAGACCCACGGAGCGAAATAGCTGATAGCCTTCAGGCAGGAGGCTTCTGGGCAGAGTGGGGCACCTCCAGGCACTTATTGGTGGAGCTAGGCTGCCACCTCATGGAATAAAAGAGCTAAGTGCCTTCCAGCTGAAGTTTACTGGCAGAGAGGGGTGCCTCTAGGCACTTACCAGTAGAGCTAAAGAGCTTCGTAACACTTTCCCAAGCAGGGCAGAGGCTGAGCTGGCCCAAGAGGCCTGACAGGCCGAGAGGCCAAGGAACCAGGAAGTAGAAGCTGAAGAGACAAGGAGCACAGGAAGCAGAGCTGCCTCAGTCTCAAAGGGTATGGCAACAACCTCTGGGGTCTCAAAGATGGGACCACAGCCTCCCAGGGTTCAGAGTCAGACCTTCACCAACTCAGTTCTGGAGTGCGGGGCTGCTGTTCACGACTACCAGGGGGATGGGGCTTCACGAGTACCAGGGGAATGGGGCCAGATCTGCTGCCCAAAGCTGAGGGGGTAGGGCTGCCATGCCCAAGGGACAGAAGAATGAGGCCTGCTGGGGCCAAAGGGGTAGGGTCGTCACTTAGACAGACTAGGAGAATGGGGTCACCCAAATCCGAGGGATCAGAGTTGTCATCTCAGTGGGCCTGGAAGGCAGAGCTGAAGCCCAGGACCAGTGGGCTTCCACCCAGAATTCACAGAGTGTGGCCAACACCCAGACTCTGGAGGGCAGGGCCATTGCCTAAATGGTCTCAGAAAACAGAGGATTATTTTCAAGCCTTGAGAGCTAATGTAATGTTTTCTGCTGTGTTTTGGATTTGCTTGGTGCTTGCTATCTCTTCTTTCTTCTAATTTCTCCTGTTTGTATTGAAAATGTCTACCTTGTGCCTTTTTCACCACTGTACTTTGGAAGCAAATAATTTATATTCTAGATTTCATAGATGAAGAGGAATTTTGCCCCAGGATGGAATTTGCACTGGAGCTGATTTAAGACTTTTGGGATGATATGATGGGGTGAATGTGTTTTTCATGTGGCAAGGACATGAATTTTTTGGGGGGCCAGAAGATAGAATGTTATGGATTAAATTGTGTCCCCCAAAAATGTGTGTCAGCTTGGCTAGGCCATGATTCCTAGTATTGTGTGGTTGTCCACCATTTTGTGATCTGATGTGATTATCTTATGTGTTGTAAATCTTAACTTGAAAAGATTGAAGTTATCAAGGATTTCATTTTACTTGGATCCACAGTCAACACCCATGGAAACAGCAGTCAGGAAATCAAAAGACACATTGCATTGGGCAAATCTGTTGCAAAAGACCTCTTTAAAGTGTTAAAAAGCAAAGATGTCACCTTGAAGAATAAGATGCACCTGACCCAAGCCATGGTGTTTTCAATTGCCTCATATGCATGCGAAAGCTGGGCAATGAATAAGGAAGACTGAAGAAGAATTGATGCCTTTGAATTGTGGTGTTGGTGAAGAATGCTGACTATTCCACAGACTGCCAAAAGAACAAACAATTCTGTCTTGGAAGAAGTACAACCAGAATGCTTCTTAGAAGTAAGGATGGTGAGACTGCGTCTCATATACTTTGGACATGTTATCAGGAGGACTCAGTCCCTGGAGAAGGATATCATGTGTGGTAAAGAAGAGAGTTAGCAGAAAAGAGGAAGACCCTCAATAAGATGGGTTGACACAGTGGCTGCAACAGTGGGCTCAAGCATAACAACAATTGTGAGAATGGCGCAGGACCAGGCAGTGTTTCGTTCTGCTGTACATAGGGTCCCAATGAGTCAGAACCGATTCAACAGCACCTAACAACAACAGCAACATGATGTTAATGAGGTAGGATTAGAGGAAGTTATGTTAATGAGGCAGGACTCAATCTGTAGGAGTAGATTGTACTTGAGTCAATCTCTTTTGAGATATAAAAGAGAGAATTGAACAGAGAAGAGAGGGACTTCTTTACCGACAAGAAAAAAGAGCCAGGAGCAGAGACCGTCCTTTGGACCTGGGGTCCCTGTGCTGAGAAACTTCTAAACCAGGGGAAGATTGATAACAAGGATCTTCTCTCAGAGTCAGCAGAGAAAGCTTTCCCCTGGAGGTGGCACCCTGAATCTGGACTTCTAGTCTCCTAAACTGTGAGAGAATAAATTTATGTTTGTTAAACTCATTCATTTGTGGTATTTCTGTTATAGCAGCACTAGATAATTAAGACAGTACATATGTTCATGTTAAAATAATTAAAATAAAGTTTATAAAAATAAACAGTATATTAATAATTGTGCTTCCTTCTGGATAGGGGACTTGTGATTTATCAGTGTTTTCATTTTTTTTTAATTGAATATATATTGAGAGATTACTTATACAATGAAACCATTTAGGAGGGAAGTAATTCTTGAAAAAGGGTAAAAAGTAGTCAATGCACATCTCTCTATTACCATGGCCAAGTTGTTTGTTTATCATTTTAAAGAGTTTTTCCCTTACTTTCCTTGAAATACTTCTTAACATGATAGGAATTTTCAGAAATGACAGAGTTGTAGTTTGCAGTCTATTTAATATAATAGTATACAAAGAATTAGGATAGAGAAAATGAAGGTGGAGGGGGATCAAAATTCTAAATTCTGCCCATGGTCTATGATTTCTCTGGATGTTAGACAATATTTAGGAATCAGGAGGAAATATATAAATACCAGTAGCCATCAAGTCGATTCTGACTCATGGCGACCCCATGTGGTGTCAGAGTAGGACTGTGGTCCATAGGATTTTCATTGGCTGATTTTTTAAAGACTTTTTTAAAGTCTTTCTCCTGAGGTGCCTCTGGGTGGACTTGAACCTCCAATCTTGGTTAGCAGCCAAGTACATTAACCATTTGCACCATCCAGGGACTCTCTCTCTCTATATATAGTATATATATAAATATATATATAGTGACAAGGAGCCCTGGTGGCACAGTGGTTTAAGTGCTTGGCTGCTAATCGAAAAATTGGTGGTTTGAACCCACCAGCTGTTCCATGGGAGAAAGATGTGGGAGTCTGCTTCTGTAAAGATTTACAACCTTAGAAAACCTATGGGGAGTTCTATTCTGTCCTATAGGGTTGTTATGAGTTGGAATGGTCTTGATGGCAGTGGGTTTTTTTTTTTTTATATGTATAGTGTGTGTGTGTGTGTGTGTATATATATACCTAGAGCTCCATGAATGTATATACACTATGTATATATATATATACGGAAACCCTGGTGGCGTAGTGGTTAAGAGCTACAGCTACTAACCAAAAGGTCAGCAGTTCGAATCCACCAGGCACTCGTTGGAAACTCTATGGGGCAGTTCTACTCTGTCCTATAGGGTCACTATGAGTTGGAATGGACTTGACAGCAATGGGTTTGTTTTCATATATATATATATATATATATATATGTATATATATGTATATATGTATATATGTATATATGTATATATACGTATATATGTATATATATGCATATATGTGTGTATATATATGTATATATGTACACACACATGCACACACACACTATATGGTGTATATATATCACTTAAAAGAAAAAAAATTGCACACACAAAGTCAGAGAGAGAGATATTAAGAGAAGAAAGATCAAAAAATGAAACCAAAATATACCTAATTAGAGAGAGAAAACACTGTGAATAGATATAATTTAGAGTTGTGACACATAAATCATCTTAAATTGTGTGCATGGTACAGTAAACAGACTCAATAAAAACCTAAACTTATCACTTTTCTTTAGTAAAACTAGAGGCACAACTGACAGAATAGTGCTATTTTTTTCTCTAAAAGAACAGAATTTTTGTTGTTTAATGTAGCTTTTACCTCAATACAACTCATATTATTTTTATAAACACAGAAAACAAGAAATGGATTTTTTATATTTTAATTTCATGTTAAAATTATAATATGAAGTTAAATATTAAACACTAATTTCATGTAACTGGTATATTTTTTGTGAAATACATTTTCAAACTCTGATTTCAATGTCATTTTAGCAAAGCCTTTGACATTCATACTATAATATTAGTAAAATTATCAGTTCCATTCAGAAGTTGTCATCAGAGCCATGTAAAAATCTTTGTTTCGTAGGTGGGAGAGCTTGAATTAATAGTAGTTTAGTTATTTTTTTTTTTAAACTAGTCAGTGAAAAATCTTTATAAATTCAAAGAAATAAAAATATATCATCATCCTCCCTTTCCTTAAAACAATCCCTAAAGGCAATAATCTGTTGGTAAAGCAAATTTCTAAAAGCAGTATGTATAGCATTAAATTTTAATCTGACCTGAGAGATATGTTGACATAGCCTACTAAACGTCATTTCTGTCTTCCTCTATGCCAGTTCATTCTTATTAAGTTATTTCTTTAAATAGAAACTTCTGATGATGAATTGTCACTTTGAGGTTGTGGGAATTTAGAAATTCTCCATAATTCAACATAACAAGTTGTCAGTTTGTCGAAACTTCCTATCTCTTATCTATCATATGCTTTTGAATCTGAGATAAAGCTTTTTTCTTCTGGCGGTGAAGACCTTCTAATTTCTTAGAATCTGCATTGCCCATCTTTTGTTAATAGCTGCATGACTTGATATGGGAACAAGCACTGTTTCATGAAGTTTGAAAGTGTCAGTTCTAAGGAATTGTAGTTTATTTTTTACAATGACAACTTTGAGATTGTGGGACTTGCCTCAGGTATGCAAATCAAAATTTTACTTTTGGCACCCATCCCCCCATGGAAGAAACACATATTTTCAAGGCTATTACCACCGGTGCTGTTACTACTATATAAGGAGTAGAATGGATTGAAGCCTGTAGTTAGGTCAATGGCAATGAACAGCTGTGGTGCTATTTTACGGAGGACAGATGAAGTCTTACTTCCCTCTACCTATAAACTGAGGTTCCTGGCTGGTACATATGGTTTCTGTGACACCAATTAAAAAGGACTGGTGATCTAATATAAGATTATGGCCATTGAAAACCCTATGGGATGCAGTTCTACTCTGACACACGTGGCATTGCCATGGGTCAGAACTGACTTGATGGCAACAGGTTTTTATTTTTTCCTAGAAATTGAAATACCAGAGTTGTAATTCCTTTAATCAAAAATGAATGGCCTTTACCTGTATGCAATATGAAAATGATTAAGACTAAAAAGAGGCTGCATTGTTCGGTTTTTTCCTGCACATCTCAATGTGTGTACGTGTGTATATATATATATATATATATATATATATATATATATATATATATACACATATAATATGTCACTTTATATATATAACACTTTAAATAACTTTATATTATATATATACACACACATATACATATATGTGTGTGTAATATATATATTCCTGTTAGCATATCACAGAACATGCAAATCTTTTGCTTACAGAGAAACTTAGTTTCTTCATAAGGTGCAAAAAAAACTTTTGTCAGTTTTCTGCATATGTGTGCACAATGTTAGATTCAGACAGGCTGTCCTGGTCTCCAAAGTTGTGGAAACCAGGCATACTTAAGATTATAAGGTACATAGTGTTAAACTGTACATGTCTAGACACTATTCATCCATTTATTTACTTTTTTGACTGTCTTGAGGGAGCTAAATTGTTTTTATTGTCATTCTTTTTTTCTCTCCTCTCCCCCTCACTCTGTCCCTCTGCCCCTTCTTCTCTTCCTTCCTTCCCTCTTTCCCTCCCTTCCTTCCTTCCTTTTTTCAACTAGCTAAGTATCATCACTGCTTCTGTCTTTCCACTGAAGAAGGTGATAAATATGCTGGGATTTTCAAAGGGGAAAATGCAGATTTAATCTTCAATCCAGTACAAACTTTCCTGAAAGTCCAATTCTCTAAGAACATTCAAGGTTAGTTTAGAACAGTAAGTAATATAAATTTTTTTTTTTTTTTTGAGAATTGTTAGGTGCAAGATATTTGGCAAAATTTGTGAAAGTTGGTGAAATCTCAAACTCTATACAACTGAATTACATCTTTTAGTTATTTATTGTAGAGCAATATTATTCAAATTAAGACCATTGTACATTTTCTATTAACGTTATTTTCTTTATAGCTTTCAGTGAGTAGATCTTTGTCCTACCAAAAATAAATCTCAGAGTAATATGAGAAAACTGAACATGCTGTTACCCCAGGCCTCAGAATAATAATGGTATTTAAGCAACTCAGAAGGCCACTTGGAACAAAAGGAATACAAGCTTCTGTTCCTGAGTATTTTGTCTAAGAATTAGGCTGAACCTGGCAATATCTAGTTTATCTTCGTTTAAAATGGATACAAAACAACCTTTTAGTGGATGGCAATAACAAAACTAGATTTTAGTAGTTTTCACAAATTTCCTTTATATGCCAAGAAATAATACTCTAGTGACTTTGGTTTAAATTCTTACGGGCAACTAAACATACACTGAAATATAAAGTTAGACTAAGACAGAAGTCTTCAGGCTGCGGCAAATTCCATTGCCTCAAGCAGCTTGCTTGGCATGCCCTGTAGCTTTACATTAGCATCCTGGTGCCCCTTTCCTTAACTGCTGCCCAGAACTACAGGAAATAGGGGGAAACCAGTTTAGACGCCATGCTGACATTCTGGATAACCTTTTAGCTCATAAAGTACCTCATACATAGTAACATCCTGCCTCTGGGTGGAGTTTAACCGCCATTTTCTGAACATGCAATCCATGAAGTTATATGTAAATCCCATTGCGCCTGCGCAGTGTAATTAAGAATGTTGCGGATGTAACTTGTATAAACTTTCTGCTTGTAAACCCCATAAAAGTTCCTTCCCTTACACCCTCGCTAAGTAGCTTGGCGGCAGCCGCCCCGACTGTTCCTTTCCTTGTCCAGTGAAATAAAACAAGTGTCTTTCTGATCTCCCACCTTGATGTCTCCTTTATTGGCTGAGATGAGTCACGGAAAGCAAAACCTGGGGTTCCCACCCAGCAGCAAGAGGAGTACACAACAAACTTTACCCAAAGATTAAAGCCAGTGAATAATTACGTATTAGTGTATAAGAGTGCATTTAAAGGAATGTTATTAGTTTGATGTATAGCTGAGTATATTCCAGAAATAGGTGTGCCTGTTGTTGAATATTTGTTGATTTCAGACATATCTGTAAGGTGTTAGCAGTTCTAGTTTTAGCAGTTCTGATGTTAACAGTATTTTTATATAAACTACAGTAGCATCTCTTATTCTTTTATCTATCATAGCACTCAAAGCAAAGTTTCTCAGTCATAGTGGTTCATAGGAGGTTTTAAAATATACTGATTCCCAGGCTGCATCCCACAACAATTAGATCAGTATTTGATGAGTAATACCCAACCAAAAAAACAAAAAAAAAAAAACAAAAAAACCCAAACCCGTTGCCATCAAGTCAATTTTGACTCATAGCGACCCTATAGGACAGAGTAGAGCTGCCCCATAGAGTTTCCAAGGAACCCCTGGTAGATTTGACTGCCGACCTTTTGGTTAGCAGCCATAGCACTTAACTACTACGCCACCAGGGTTTCCAAGAAGTACCCAGGCAGGGATAATTTTTCAAAGCTTCCTAAAGTCTTTCATCACTTAATCTAAATTTTGGATTATTTAATTGAATCTTAAATCAGTTATGATTAGAACATTCTGATTAATACAAACATATCTCTATCCACTGGAAAATTTTCTCAGTACTCCCAAACTCAACCAACATTGCTTTACTGTCTAATTAGTAAAATATACTCTGCTGGAAACTGCTCTGTGTATTAAGTGTTGTTCATTTTCATAAGTTTCTAAAGCTCTCACACTACTTTTGGTCTTTCATCTTTCATTCATGTATTGATTTTACAAGATTAATTATATGAAATTTCTAAGTCCAACGTGTTTATGATCAAGATAATTTTATTCAATACTCAAAGAAGTTTAAATCAAGACAATTTTGATAGTCTAACTGATCAAAAACATCTAATTTCACCATAAATCTATAAAGCTTAATGCATGTAATAGAAGAAAATTAATGTCATGCAATAAGATTGCATGGATAGTCACTGTATTTTATTGGAAATCAAATCACCTTAAATTGGATTACAATCTGTTAGCAGATTAATACACATATCTGGCACAGGAAAAGTGAGACCATTTATAGGGAAGAGTAGAATATTCTTATTTTCTATGAAAGCATATTAGTTCCTTCAGCCATCATCATTTACAAATAATAATTATTGAAAGCCTCAGAATTTATATCAGTATCCTAATACATAGAAAAACACATACATAAATGCAGTGTGCTGAGGACAAGCTACATAATGTGTGTTGTTGTTTTTGTTAGGTGTCATTGAGACTGTTCCAACTCATAGTGACACTACGTACAATAGAACCAAACACTGCCCAGTCCTGCGTCATTCTCACAATCGTTGCTATGCTTGAGCCCATTTTTGCAGCCACCGTGTCAGTCCATTTCGTTGAGGGTCTTCCTCTTTTCTGCTGACCCTCTACTTTACCAAGCATGATGTTCTTCTCCAGGGACTGATCCCTCTTGATAACATGTCCTAAGTATCTGAGACGTAGTCTTGCCATCCTTGCTTCTAAGGAGCATTCTGGTGGTACTTCTTCCAAGACAGATTTGTTCATTCTTTTGGCAGTCCTTGGTATATTCAATAATCCTCGCCAACACCATGATTCAAAGGTGTCAATTCTTCTTCAGTCTTGCTTATTCGTTGTTCAGCTTCCGCATACATATGGGGGATTGAAATCACCATGGCTTGAGTCAGGTGCATTTTAGTTTTCAAGGTGACATCTTTGCTTTTTAACACTTTAAAGGGTCTTTTGCGGCAGATTTGCTCAACACAATGCGTAGTTTGGTTTCTTGACTGCTGCTTCCATGGGTGTTGATTGTGGATCCAAGTAAAATGAAATCCTTGACAACTTCAATCTTTTCTCCATTTATTATGATGTTGCTCACTGGTCCAGTTGTGAGGATTTCTGTTTTTTTACGTTGAGGTGTAATGCATACTGAATGCTGCAGTCTTTGATCTTCATCAGTAAGTGCTTCAAGTCCTCTTCACTTTTAGCAAGCCAGGTTGTGTCATCTGCGTAACACAGGTTGTTAATGAGTATTCCTTCAGTCCTGATGACACATTCTTCTTCATATAGTCCAGATTCTCAGGTTATTTCCTTAGTTTACAGATTGCATAAGTATGGTGAAAGAATACAACCCCAACACACACTTTTCCTGACTATAACCCTGCAGTATCTCCTCATTCTATTCAAACAACTGCATCTTGATCTATGTACAGATTCCTCATGAGCACAATGAAGTGTTCTGGGATTCCCGTTCTTCTCAACATTATGCATAATTTTTTATGATCCACACAGTCGAATGCCTTTGTATAGTCAATAAAACACAGGTGAACATCTTTCTGGTATTCCCTACTTTCAGCCAGAATCCATCTGACATCAGCAATGATATCCCTTGTTCCATGTCCTCTTCTGAATCAGGTTTGAACATAATGTGTGAGGTTGGTGAAAAATGAAACTGTGGGTCCCTTGTTTAAAAATTATTAAAATTTCGAGATGGCTGTAGCAGAGCAGTAAACCAGCAAGGGGCTCTTCTATGCAGGACCCTGTGTGACTGCTCAGGTCATAAACTCCTGAGGTGGACCTGATGTGCCCTTCCCCCTCTGTACAAATGTTAGGGAGGGTAAAAGAGAAATCAGAAGGGAATCCATTTCAAAAGATTACACACCAGTAAAGCTAACATGACATCATTAGAGAGTAGTGCATGGTAATGAATACCATAATGATAAGATCTACTGAAAAAACAAACAAAAAAACCAAAACCTGGTGCCCTTGGGTCAATTTCGACCCTATAGGACAGAGTAGAACTGTCCCATAGGGTTTCCAAGGAGCTGCTGGTGGATTTGAACTGCCGACCTTTTGGCTAGCAGCCATAGCACTTAACCATGGCACCACCAGGGCCCCAATGAGCTCTACAGCACTATCCAAATGACAGTAGAATTTTGGAGACCAGAGGAACAAGCATGAGAGGTCATGCATAACCTGGAAAATGTCGTTGGTTCTTTATAGGACCTTTTCCCTTTGAAATGGATCTGAACTTCTTTTTGACAGTTACCTAATTGGAATAAGAAAGATTAATATATTTTAAGATTATTGTAGTTTTTATATTATCATTTTATAGTTAACATGTAAGAATTCACCTTGAATTTATTGTTTTCAGAATAATATATGTATCTAAGTTTTTTTTTAATACTTACATTTGAATAATGTATATCTAGGTTTAATCTATTTTTTTATTGTGCTAGCTCAGGTAGTTCAGTACAAACTAAAAATAGTCATCAAATTTTTAACATTAATATTGTATAATTCATTGCATTGGGGTTCTTACTCTTTTCCAGCTGGTCAGAGACCATGTTTAGAATCTGGTGATAGCTATGAGATTTTCCCTGTACCCAACCAATTTTGGGCATGTTGGTTTTTTTCTCCTTAAAGCCACATTTCTCTGTTTTGATGATGAAATTTAAATCAACCATTTAGATAATGCAGCAATTCTTTTCATGAAGTTCATGGTAAATGGGCCTTAGGGAGTCTTCAAATCATGTGAAATTTTGTCATAATTTTTATTAAAAAATACAAATAAATGTTTACAATACATCAAACATAGAAATTTTCCATTTGAAGGTAAGAGTGTTAAATTTTCAGAGACCAAACTTGTTTAGAGTGATTTTATATCTAAATTCATTTCTAATTCAAAATTATCAAAACTTTATAAGCATTTTGTCTTTTGCCAAACCCTCAGAATAAAGAAAGATCAGGTTACGTCAAAATTTTATTTAATGTTCACCTGATAGCATTTTGTTTTCTCTATTTCTCTATGCTGTTTCATTTATGGGAGTAGATTTTATTTAATATTGTTCCTAGCAGATTTTTATTCTGTTTTCATTCCTAGAGCAGTTACCTTCAAGGCACCCTAATGGTTTCTTCCATGTGTGGTGCGTTTTAAATCTACCTTTCAGACATGGGGACTTCAAAGGTCAGATCTAGGTCGATTTCATTCCAATAACTGAGCAGCATCAAAGTTAGATTCGTAACAGAGAATTTGATCTTAGACATTGCCTTGTCTCAGCCCCTGACTCAATAGATGAAGAAATTTAGACCCAGTGTGATTAACTGATCTTCTCAATACTATTTCAACTTTCTAAACTCCATACCTTAATAAAGTCAAGTTATTTGATACATTGTTAAATCAAATTGCTGAATATGTCCAATAATGAATATAATAGGTAAAGGTAAAATTAAAAGTTGAATAAAAAATACTCTGCTCATGAAATAATTTAACATTGAGCAAAAAAACAAACAAAAATATTACCCTCTACTCAGACTCATAGTGACCCTATACAGCAGAGTAGAACTGCCTCATAGGGTTCTCAAGGAGGGGCTGGTGGATTTGAATGGCTGATCTTTTGGTTAGCAGCCAAACACTTAACCACCTTGCCACCAAGGCTCCACATTGAGCAAATCTCCTTTTATTTGTTTTAATCCTGTGAAGGGTGTTTGCATATTAACCAAAAACAGAAACAAAAAAATACCAAATCCTTTGCCTTTTAGTGGATTCCAACTCATGGGGACTCTCAGAATACAGTAGAACTGCCCCATAGTGTTTCCAAGGAGCAGGTGGAGGATCTGAACTGCCAACCTTTTGGTTAGCAGCCGAGCTCTTAACCACTGCACCACCAGGGCGTATTAGGACAGCAAAAATTACCGAGAAGAGTATTTGGGCATAGAGTACAGGAGAAAAGGTGAAGATTTATTAGTATAGGAAGGGCTCACATTATAATAGCAAGTTGAACAGAACCAGAATAAAGTCCAATTTGCAGTTTGTTGAATCGGGGAGGATAAAGCTTTGAGGCCTTTCTAAATCAAATAAGTATGTCCTGTTTTTACACAGTCATTACTTCAGTCGTAAAGAACAGCTCAGGGCAGGTTTGAATTGCATTTCCTCATGTAACTTCACTCACTTATTCAAGAAGGAAGAAAGTGCAGGAGTTGAGGGCAGTGAGAAATATATGCTAACTAGTTTCTGTTTGAATATGGCAGAATTACTAAGTTAGTAAAAGGAAGAACAACCAATGCCATATAGCTCTGTAATTACTCAGGATTTCTTTCTTTCAACCTCTCCTCCTTTATTTCTTTTTCTTCCTTCTCTCCTCCCCTCTCCCTTTCTTCCACACTAATTAGTATCCTATATCTACAGCACAGAATGGGAATTGAAAAGTATAATCTAGAAAATTTATAATAAAGATAAATTACTCTAGGATGAGGAAGAAAACAGTAAGTGCCCTAAATATCAAATAAAGATTCTGCAGAGATTCAAAGGAGCATATGTCACTTCTTCTGGAAGGGAGGGGAAAGAGGTTGTTGTTGTTGTTAGGTACCATGAAGTCAGTTCTGACTCATAGTGACCCTGTGTACGAATGACACACTGCCCAGTCCTGTGCTATCTTCACAATTGTTGCCTGCTTGAACCCAAGAGGGTTTTCCTCTTTTTCACTTACCCTCCACTTTACCAAGCATGATATCCTTCTCCAGGGACTGATCCCTCCTGATAACATGTCCAAAGTATGTGAGACATAGTCTTGCCATCCTTGCTTCCAAGGAGGATTCTGGTTGTACTTCTTCCAAGACAGATTTGTTCATTCTTTTTGCAATCAGTGGAATATTCAATACTCTTCACCAACACCACAATTCAAAGGCATCAATTCTTCTTAGGTCTTCCTTATTCATCATCCAGCTTTCGCGTGCATATCAAAGGAGAAGGTGCCACTTCTACTGGAAAAGAGGGTAGAGAGGAGAAGAGAGTAATCAGCAAATACTACATAGTATAGGGAAATACTGGCCTTTTTGGGAAAGTAATCAATTTAGAACATTATATTACACATCTACTGATGTAAATTCAGGGTAGATTAAATAGTGTTGATATGTAATTTTTTTTTTTAAATACTCATTGCTTTCCTGAGAATCTGTAATTGTATTTTTGTGTTCTTTCTTGACTAAATAGTTATTTAGAACACTCATGTAATTGCTTATCCTGGAACTTAACGCTAAGTAATTTGGCAATCTTGTATTCAATCTGGTCTATATAGTTCTGTTTTTTGAAATGCATTAAGGTTTTCCTTGTGGTGGTGTATATTTTGGCAGATACTGAAGTTGACTTTCAAACACTATTTCCACTTTCTATAGTGCAGGTTGGGCAAATCTGCTGAAAAATACCTCTTTAGAGTGTTAAAAAGCAAAAATGTCACCTTGAAGACCAAGGCGCACCTGACCCAAGCCATAGTGTTTTCAATCGCCTCGTATGCATGCGAAAACTGGGCAATGAATAAAGAAGACTGAAGAAGAATCGACGCCTTTGAATTGTGGTGTTGGCGACGAATACCGAATATTCCACTGATTGCCAAAAGAACGAACAAATCTGTCTTGGAAGAAGTACAACCAGAATGCTCCTTAGAAACAAGGATGGCAGGATTACATCTTGCATACTTTGGACATGTTATCAGGAGAGATCAGTCCCTGGAGAAGGACATCATGCTTGGTAAAATAGAGGGTAAGTGAAAAAGAGGAAGACCCTCAATGAGATGGCTGCAAACAATGGACTAAATCATAACAACGATTGTGAGGATGGTACAGGACCGAGCAGTGTTTCGTCCTGTTGTACGTGGGGTTGCTATGAGTCGGAACCTACTCAACGATACCTAAGAGCAACACAGTGCAGGTTGGGGGTTGGTCCCACTTCTAGACCATTGCGTTGAGTTGATTCTGTCTCTTACTGACCCTATAGGGGAGAGTCCTAATTAGTCTTAGCCAGTGGTTCCCAGCCATAGTTTCAGATTAGAATTACCTCGGAGTTTCTAAAGATTACAGATACCTGAGCATTCACCCCGCCCCCCCGCCCCCCCCCCCCAGGCTCTACACACACACACACACACACACACACACACACACACACACGCACAGGGATGAGATCCAATTATTGGGATATTTAAAAAGTTCTGTGGGTGAGTCTAAAGTACAGCCAGATTTGAGATCAACCAACTGAAGGTGATTATTAGTTTCAACCTCCTCTGGCTCAAGATCTTAGGCCTATGTCCTTAGTGATAGCATTGCCCTGCCCACAAGGACAGATCCCAGAATGGACACATGATCTAGTTTAGGTTATGAGACCAGAGAGCAAGTTGCTAGGGGCTTCCCAGTAAAAATTCCTGATTTTAAACGAAAAGACATTGAAAGAGTTGGTCTCTCATGTCTCAATATTGTCATTTGTAGGGTACGAAGCCAATTATTTCTACATTCATGTTGCTATCAGGTAAGATTGAAACCAACACACAGAGAAACATAGAGTGCAGAAAAATATCAGAGAATGGAACCAGTCACTGGATTTAGCCAACACTAAAATTTGCCTTACAGCTGTTTATATGTATGAAATTAGCACTGATGTGCTCCCACAAGCATTTCTGGCTTTACTATCATCGATCTAATAGTTTAACTTTACATGATGCAGTGAATGAATTTTGTCTATAGGGACTTCTCTTTAAACTTACCATGGACTCCTTTTCAAGTTAATTTGCTGATTGATTAATTGATTTATGTCAGAGCAGTCACTTTGTGGTTGGTTATACTTACAGTTTGTCATAAAACATTGTTTATTTTTTATGAAAGAAATTATTTGATCATATCTTCCCTTGTAAGTCTATATGGTAGTTGTTCACAAATGAAGTTCTCCATGTATAATTGAGACAGATCTGGCAAATATCAGAAGCTGATGTATTAGAAATAGCTACTTTTTAAAAATCCATCTGTATATCAATCATCCCACAGTATGTAACTTGTTTGAATACTGGCAGTTTTACATCTTTGACAACGTTTTCATGTCTTTTAAAACTATAAATTGACAAAGAAACGCATTTTTGCTGGTTACTGTTTTCTGTGTGTTATTTCAGCCAATTAAAATACAGTAGGCAATGATACGTGCTTTTTTTTTTTCAAATTTTACTATTATGAAAACTCAAGATAAGTTTCTACATATAACATCAAGGTGAAATTTTATAAAGTTCTGCTTCAAACCATTGAATTTCATCAGAGTTCTCCAACTAAGAAGTCCACAGGTGCTGGGTCTCCCTGTCAGGGAGACTTATTATTTCAGCCTATTACCGCCTTGTAGAAATGTGGGCTCAGTATTAAAAAGTCTTACAGTTCTTTTTTGTATGCTAAAGCCAATTTTTTTATGGGAATTTCTAAGCCAACCAAACAACAAATAAACAAACACTGTGTGAGCCAAACAAAACACATCTGGCTTACCGGCTAACAATATGTACCCTTTTTAATGTCTAAACAATTACAGCCATCAACCTGAACCTACCAATGGGAGTCCTCTCTGCCCAGCCACCAGCTCTTAACTTGTGTGGACTCTCTCTTGCCTAGGATGCAAGGGTCAACCACCAGCAATCTGAGCCCACCTTCCCACTTCATTGTTTTCTGGGAGTTGCCAGGAATGAATAGATACCAAGATACGTGTCTTCCTGCCTTCTTTAAGTATTTGCATTCCCCAGTTTGTTTCCCACTTTTCAGCTTCATAGGCTTCCAAGATTAGGCCAATGGTTTGATATTAAGATTTAGTATTTGGTGGGAGTATAAGATTATTCTTCCCCATTAAATTGTTGGAATTATTTTGTTGGCTGCTTAGGGGATGTTGGCCATTAATTGTATTCTCCAATATTGAGAAGTGAAATGTTCTAGTGTGGGGCTCTTCCACTGTTATGTTGTTGTTGGTGTGTTCACACAGAGTTGATCCTGACTCATAGTGAACCTATATGGCAGAGTAGCACTGCCCCATGGGGCTTCCTAGGCTGTAATCTTTATGGGAGCAGATCGCCACGTCTCTTCTCCTGTGGAGCAGTTGGTGGGTTCAAACCACCAACCTTTTAGTTTGCAGCAGAGCACTTAACCATTGTGCCACCAGGGCTCCTTTCCACTATTATAGGTGTATACATTTAATTACAGTGTGAATTTTTTTTTCCCTTGCATACCCTTATCAAATTATGTGATTTGGATTAGATAATTAGATTTTAGGATGAATTACAATGACACAGTAATATAAAAGAAACTGAGAAAATAATCGATTTTGCTGGTGGATTTGATGACAAAGTCCTATTTCATCATCAAACATTATATTATGCTCCAAATTTTAGAGTGAAATACAGGATATTTTTAGCTGAAAAAGTCAAATGGATTGTTCAAAATCACTGAAAGCTTAAGGTGCAGCTTGAATTCTTCTTTGTTGGCATCAGATAAGGAAATTGTGGTTACTTTTCTGACAGCTGTTAGTGCCACTTACTCTGTTACTTTGTGGCCTGGCAGCAGTGGTAGAAAGGGAATGAAAAAATTATACAATTACCTTCAGAAACTGTGTGTATTGCTTTGGCAGGAGTGGAGGATGCGGTTGTTAGATTTTCTAGAAGACAGAATCTCAAGGGACACTTCTGATGTCTTCCTGATTTTTTGGACAAATTTTATAGGACAGCTTTGTTAGTCTGCAGTCATGACCACAGTTTCACAATGAGTTCTGTAGGAAATTCTGCTATTAAAATAAGTCTTAAATACAGCAATGATTTTCTGAATGCTTCATTTCTTTGCCTATAACCAGGGACATTCCTTTTAGCACAATAAAAAATAGTTCCAGTGAAATTCTAATTCCCTTTACTTTTTAAAAAGTGGCTTTTAAATTAAAAACAAAAACAAAATAAAACAGAACACCTGAACATCATTAAAAAATTAAACAGGATAAAAGAGTTAACGATGAGAGGTATTATTTCCACACTAGATTCTGATATCACTCCCAAAGGTATTTTTAGCAGTTATTTTATAGATATTTTTTACAGACACATGAACACACACTGAAACACACCAAATTTTGATACTGAAATGTTTTTTTCCTGTGTTTTTGAATAAAGCCTCCAAACTGAAAATAAAGTGTATTTAGTTTCTGAAGAGATATGTTGCCTTCATTTATGCTGGGTTATTAAAATATAACTTGTCCAGCAAAAATCAAATGCAACCTTTACCTTCACGGTATAAAAAAGGAGACTAGACTTTGATGGGTGATTTAAGGAAGTTTGTGTGATAGTGGAGTGATCTGTGGCTAGTAGAGAGTGATGTGTCTTTTCTCTGTCCCCTACCTTGGAGAAAGGAAAAGGGACACTACTCTCCCCTCGGGTCAGATAATGTGTATCTTTAAAGGAGCACTCATAGCTATTGGCAGTTTCTATAAGAAAGGGAGGCCAGCATCTCATTTCTCTGCTGGTTGTTTCCTAGATAGGTCCTGGTGCCACCATTGGACCAAGCAAATCTCGGTGAGAAGTTCATGAGGTAAATTTCCATGCATCTCCTGGAGATAGGAAGCACACACGGTCATATAGACGCAGAAGCCTGGTTCACACCAGAAGCATCCTGAAGGCAGGGTAAGGAGAGAGAGCAGCTGCAGGGCAAGACTACGCCACTACCACTTGTTGTAGGAAGATGTGTGCTTTTACCAAACGTCAAATGGACACTGCAGAAGGTAACTTGGCTTTAAGTGTTGTGATGTACTTCTTCAAAAAATTCAGCTGGGGATGGTCATGAGGTTCTAGTAAGTGAAGGCTTTGGGATATATTAGCCTGGGCATCAAATGAGGAGGTTTCAGAAAAGGTCAACTGGAGAGGGTAAGGCCTACGTTAGGGATTCTGCAGTGTGGAAGTTTTCTTGGAAGAGCCACAATCCACCCCAAATTACATCCAGCACTTGGCTGCCTGCCATACTGACAGTTCATTTGGCTGGATAAGTCACATAAGACACTTGAGCCCCTTTTCTTCAAATCCCACCTCAGAAAGTAGAGGAGACTTAGAGCAGCATAGTGAGAGGGGAGTGGAGAAGGAGGATGTCTGACAGAGCAAGAGGGGTAGGGGTGGAAGGAAAGACTCTGCATTTCATCCCCATTGCATATCTCCAATATCTGTTATCAAGAAGGATCAGTCATCATGCATGGAGACATCATGCTTGGTAAAGTAGAGGGTCAGTGAAAAAGGGGAAGAATATCAACAAGATGGATTGACACAGTGGCTGCAACAATGGGCTCAAGCATAACAATGATTGTGAGAATGGTGCAGGACCGGGGCAGCGTTGTGTTCTGTTGTACATAGGGTTGCTGAGTCGGAACCAACTACGTGGCACTTAACAACTGCAACAAGGATAGTTTATATGACCAGATCCTTATTGATGGACATAGACATTTTTCCAGTGTTTTTCTCTTCCAAACAATGCTGCAATGAATATCCTTGTGCATATATTTGGGCACATATATAAGTATTTCCCTAGGATAAATTCCAGGAGTAAAATTGCTTATTGAGCAGACATAAGTAGTTTTGAATATTTAGTATTATTGTCCTCTAAAGATATTTTTTTAAATCAATTACACACCTACCAATAGTTTATGAGGTTGTCTATTTCCTCCCAGCCTTGTGAACACTGTTTATTATCAACACAACTTATCTGTGTTAATCTTACAGAAGAAATAAATGTTTCATTGTCATTTTAATTGGCATTTATTCTTTTTAATAGATAAATATTTTATTTATTAGTTGCAATTATTTCTTAGTGCTGTTGCAGGTATCTGTTACAGCTTATTGTCTTCTAGTGAAGCTGGTAGCAGGTCTGTACTCTGCCATTTAACCAGCTCTGTCACTTTGGACAATCAATCACTTTGCATTACTTGAGCTTAAGCTTCTTATTTGGAAAATTAGAATGTTGGATTTGATTTTTTTTGTAAGGATTTCTAAATTCCTCTAATTCTGTCAATATATACAAAATAAATTTTACAAACAATGCAACTTTGGGCCAAGAACAAGCTGTTAACATATTTCTTAGTGAAGTAAAAGGCGTATAACTGAAAGTAACACTAGAGTCATTTAATGCATTTAAGAGCCAGAATGCTTACTAGAATATTAGTGTAATACTGTAAAGCATGATGCCTTAAAATGTAGTAAAAACAGATGTTGCTATAATATTACACAGTAAATATATATATGTTGTGCTTTAGATGAAGGTTTACAGACCAAATTAGTTTCTCGTTCAACAGTTAATATACATGTTGTTTTTGTGACATTGGTTGCCAGCCCCACGATGTCCTTGCTGCTGGGCTGGTGTGCCCATTTAGTCTTGTACACATGTTTAAGTTACATGTATTACTGTTTGTTTTATGGGCCTGTCTAATCTTTGGCTGAAGGGTGAATCTCGGGAGTGACCTCAGTACTGCGTTAAAAGGGTATCCAGGACCATATTCTCAGAGTTTCTCCAGTCTCTGTCAGACGAGTAAGTCTGGCCTTTTTTTTTTTTTTGACTTAGAATTTTGTTCTACATTTTTCTCCAGCTCTGTCCGGGACCCTCTATTGTGAGTCCTATCAGAGCAGTCAGTGGCAGTAGCCAGGCACCATCTGGCTGTGCTGGACTCAGTCTGGTAGAGGCTGTGGTAGTTGTGGTCCATTAGTCCTTTGGACTAACCTTTCCCTTGTGTCTTTGGTTTTCTTCATTCTCCCTTGTTCCAGAAGTGATGGGACCAGTGCAGTATCTTAGATGGCTGCTTACAAGCTTTTAAGACCCCCAGATGCTACTCACCAAAGTAGGATGTAGAACATTTTCTTTATAAACTATGTCATGCCGATTGAGCTAGATGTCCCCCAGGACATGGTTCCCAGCTGTCAGCTTAGTAATTCGGTTCCTCAGGGAATTTGCATGTGTCTATGAAGCTTCTACAACTGCCTTGGTCAAGTTGTGTTGACTTCACCAGTACTGTGTACTGTCTTACCCTTCACCAAAGTTACCAGTTATCTATTTTATATTCAGTGTTTTTCCCTCGCCACCCTCCCCTCCCTCATAACCATCAATGATTGTTTCTTTCTGTGTGTAAACTTTTTCATGAGTTTTTATAATAGCGTTCTCATACAGTATTTGTCCTTTTGTGATTGGCTTAATTCACTCAGTGTAATGCTCTCCAGATTCATTCATGTTGTGAGATACTTCACAGATTCATCATTGTTCTTTATCATTGCATAGTACTCCACTGTGTGCATGTACCGTAGTTTATCTATTCATCTGTTGATGGGAACTTAGCTTATTTCCTTCTTTTTGCTATTGTGAACAATGCTGCAATGAGCACGGGTGTGCATATGTCTATTCATGTGACGGCTCTTATTTCTGTAGGATATATTCCTAGGAATGGAATTGTTAGATCGTATGGTGTTTCTATTTCTAGCTTTCTAAGGAAGCACCATATCGATTTTCCAAAATCGTTGTACCATTTTGCATTCCCACAAGCAGTGCATAAGAGTTCCAATCTCCCTGAAGCCTCTCCAGCATTTGTTATTTTCTGTTTTTCTTTTATTTGTGCCAGAAATGTTGGAGTGAGATGGTATCTCATTGTAGTTTTGATTTGCATTTCTCTAATAGCTAGTGATTGCGAGCATTTCCTCATGTGTCTGATAGCCGCTTGAATGTCTTTTTTGGTGAAATGTCTTTTCATATCCTTTGCTCATTTTTTAAATTGGATTATCTGTCTTTTTGTTATAGAGGTGTTGGATTTTCCTGTAGATTTTAGAGATTAGACCTTTGTCAGATTTGTCATAGCCAGATTTTTTCCCCCCAGTTTGTAGGTTCTCTTTTTACTCTTTTGGTGAAGTGTTTTGATGAGTGTAAGTGTTTAATTTTTAGAAGATCCCAGTTATCCATCTTATCTTCTGGGGTTTGTGTGTAGTTAATTATGGTTTGTATCCTGTTAATGTGGTGTATTATGGCTTCTAGCATTGACCCTATGTTTTCTTCTATGATCTTTCTAGTTTTTGGTTTTATATTTAGGTGTTTGATCCATTTTGAATTAGTTTTTGTGTATGGTATGAGATATGGGCCTTGTTTTTTTTTTCAGATTTATATCTTAGTCATATAGTGCTGCTATAATAGAAATACTACAAGTGGATGGCTTTAACAAAGAGAAGTTTATTCTCTCACATTCTGGTAAGCTAGAAGTCTTAATTCAGGGCGCTGGCTCCAGGGGAATGCTTTCTCTCTCTGTCAGCTCTGGAGGAAGGTCCTTGTCGTCAGTATTCCCTTGGTCTGAGAGCATCTCAGCACAGAAACCTCAGGTCCAAAGGATGCACTCTGCTCCCAGTGCTGCTTTCTCAGTAGTATGAGGTCCCCATGTCTCTCTGCTTGCTTCTCTCTTTTATATCTCAAAAGAGATTGACTTAAGACACTATCTAATCTTGTAGATCTCTTCAATATAACTGCCCCTAATCCTTCTTATCACATCATAGTGATAGAATTTACAATACACAGGGAAATCACATCAGATGATAAAATGGTAGCAATTATAAAATACTAGGAATCATGACCTAGCCAAGTTAACAGATATTTTGGGGGGACACAATTCAATCCATGACAATGGGCATGGAGTGTTGCCAGCACCATTTGTCAAAAAAACTGTCTTTTCCCCAATTAACGAACTTTGGGCCTTTGTTGAAGATCAGGTGATCAGAAGTGGATGGATTTACATCTGGTTTTCGATTCCGTTCCACTGGTCAATGTGTCCGTTGTTGTACCAGTACCAGGCTGTTTTGACTACTGTAGCTGTATAGTAGGTTCTAAAGTCAGCTAGTGAAAGTCCTCCTACTTTGTTCTTCAATAGCGCTTTACTTCTCTGGGGCCTCTTTCCTTTCCATAAGAAGTTCATGATTAGTTTTCATCTCGTTAAAGAATGCTATTGGTGTTTGGATTGGGATTGCACAGTAAATATTTTTAAAAGTAATGACAAAGAAATAAATTACTTGAAGTTTTCAGCTTTTATATCCTCTACTTTTACATTCTCTGGTTTAATAATCTTGTAAAGATCTTCCTTTTGAACAAAAAATTTGTAAGTAAAATATTTAAGCAAATTTTTAAAATGGAAACTTAAACAACTAAAGATAATAAAAAGAAAAGTTAGGTTTCCGATGGTAGTATTCTAAATATTTGTTGCTTTATTTGCTCTAACTAAACTTTAATTTGCATTTGGTATTAGGCAGATTGCCAAAGTCTTTAGCATCAGTTAAACTAAGAGCTTGGCTAGTAATAAGGCAAATAATGATTGAAAGAACTTGGAATGTCATGGTTGAATTTGAAGGTAAATGGTCAAAGCTGAGTATCCCCAATAATGAGACTTCTCAGCCAGTAGCTCCAGAAAGGGTACGTATGAGTATAAGTGTGAATGTGTGAGAGAAAGAGAGAGAGAGAATGAGAGAAATAGAATGAGTTTGGAGGGAGAGTTAAATATTTGTCTACAGTAGCTTATTGTTATTGTGTGCCATCGAGTCGATTCCAACTCATAGAGATCCTGTAAGACAGAGTAGAACTGCCTCATAGGGTTTCCAAGGAGTGGCTGGTAGATTCGGCCTGCTGACCTTTTGGTTAGCAGCCAAGCTCTTAACCACTGCACCACCGGGGCTCCCTACAGTAGCTCCTGCATCTGAAGTCAGTTGGGTGCCAAGAGTCCCCTCACAGGTCATGTGGAAGAATTCAGAGAGGGGAGAAGTCTGATCAATTTAGACTATGAAGGTTTCAGGCAAATTTCTAAGGGAAGTTGCAACACTCTTTGCTTTATGTGACCTCTTATGTGGCCTTTTATGGAAGCAAACAAAGTTAATGGATTTCCTCTCCATTCCCAGCTCTCTTACTTTCACTTCTCCATCCAGTTCTGGGGATCAGAAAGATAAACTGGCAGTGCACTGATGTTAAGTAAGGCAGATCGCTGATTCCAAACATGGTTTTCCTTTTACAACATCATTTTTTAAATTAAATTCATTAGAATATAAATTCCATTAAGGTAGGTTCTTTATCTTTGTGTTTACCTCTCATTCCTCTGACCCAATTCAGTGCAGTAGTAGGTATTCAATCTGTTTTTTTAATGAATGAATAACTGATGAAGAAAGGAATAAAATCATACTCTTTAGCTACTAGCATGAGTTGCTATCAGCCTCTTATTAATGCATTAAAAGAAAACATTGAAGTGTGAAACTGAAGTGTAAATATTGAGTCTGAAATAGCATTGAAATTACATTTAATAGGCATTACATTTAAGCAACGTCAACATTAAGAATAGTGCTTCATTCCTTTGAGGCTTTAATCATCAAAGCTGTATTTTACACAGTTGCCTTTATGTGTGTTAGTGTTTCCCTGTGGAATATACTAAAAGCTAATGTCATTCAATGACCACTTGGAATGCCTGATAGTAGCCTTTTGTTAGACTGCACTAATGCCTCAGGCATCCAAAGAGAGCATCATGGAGGTCAACCTGAACATCCTTCTGGCCACAAGAAAGACGTGAGCATTGTGTATAAAGAAGAAACATGTTTTCTCTAAAAGAGACCGATTAGAAAACAACATTCTTATCTCAGGAGAACAACATTCCCAGATGGTTTCTCAATGGTTGGAAATTGGTTGTTTGTTAAATGAACCTAAACTGTCACCTTGTCACTGAAAAACAAATTGCCAATGAGGTTCATGGGCAGGTCCTCATTAAGCAACTCACAGAAGGGAGGCAGGTGATACCACATGGTGTTTACCTAGAAAGGATAAAGGAAGATTCAGAAAGGCTTGCAAAGAGTGAAATTAAATCATGTTAGTTCTGGCTCTCATTATCCCTTGTCCAGAAACATCAACGACCTTCTGATGCTGGCATCATTATCTCTAGTCTCTCACTTGCAATATACTTTTGGCTTCAATTTTGGAGAGGAATGAAGGAAAGAACTAACCATGAGCAAGCAGAGTCTTGTTAAATCTACCTTCAAAGCATATTTGAATGTTACCACTTCTGACCACTGAAATCACCCTAGGCTAAACCAGCATCATCTATCATCTGGATTGCTGGAATAGACTCGTAGCTAGCTGTTTCCATTCTTGTCCCTCTGCACTGTTATTGCCACACTACTGCCAGAATAATCCTTTTGAACAAAATCAGGTGCTGCTACTCCCATTGCTTCCCAGGCCTTATACGGCCTGGCCCTTTAACCATTTTTTAGCCTCTTACCCACCTTCCATTCCAACTTCATATTCTACCATGAAGAATATACTCTTTTGGTGAACTTTGTGCTTTTGCTCGTTTTGTTTCCTTTATCTGAAATTCTATTCTTTGTTTTAGGCTTCCTTCAAAAAAGAGAACATGGTCACAATTCACCTCTATATTGAAACTTGTGATTCTGTTCCTGCATGCCCAAGCAATGTAATTTTATGATTTCCATAGGAAAAAAAGTTAGCCACATAAAAACTACTACAGCAGTCTCTATCTACAACACACTTTTAGTATTCTACTTTTGGTATAGAAAGTAGAAAAGAGTGGGTGATGCTTGTCCAGAGTGTCTTGGCCTCCCAGACTCGAAATCATAAGTTTTGGGCTTGGAGAGGAAAGGTCCTACTGGCTGAACTTCTTCACAGATTAAGAACTAGATTCGAAGGGTGTATCAAAGGCATTGTCCCATTTTACTCAAGGCAAAAAACCTACTTTTATGCGGACTTTGGTGTTAGGAAGGGTACCTGGGTGGTGCAAACGGTTTCTTTTCTGCTACCAACTGAAAAGTTGACAGTTCAGATCTCCCCAGCAGTGTCGCAAAAGGCAGTCTTGCTGATCTACTTCCATATTATAGCACTGGAAACCTTATGGAGTGCAGTTCTACTGAAACACGTGGAGGTGCCATGAGTCAGAATTAACTTGATGGCAAAGGGTTTGCTTTTTGGCTTATGTTAAGACCTTTACTAACCACCTGTTGGGGATAGAGTTTGAATGCTTGCCACCTCCCCCATGCCAGTAAAGAAGGAACTAATCACTTTTACTTATTTAAGTGCTCTCTCTACAACCACTCCAAATACATGACACGTTTAAATCCTTTTCATATGCTCTTGAAAATGCTGTGTTAGTTTTCTATTGCCGCATAACAAATTACAACAAACTTAGTGGCTTAAAACAATACCCATTATTATCTTACAGTTCTGCAGGTGAGAAGTCTGGGTGGGCTTGACTGAATTCTCTGCTCAGGGTCTCACAAGGCCAAAATCAATTTGCCTTAGGGCTGGAATTTTATCTGAAGGCTTTGGGGAAGAATCAGCTTCCAAGCTTAATCAGGTTGTTGACAGAATCTAGTTCCTTGTGGTTGTAGGTCTGAGTTCCCATTTTCTGCTGGCTGTCTGCTGGGCCCTGCTCTTTGCTCCTAGATGCTGCTTTCGTTTCTTCTCTGCTGACTCCCTCCTTCAAGCAAGCAACAATCGGTGGAGTCCTTCTTATGCTTCTAATCACTCTGACTGCATCTTCTGCCTCCAGACAGAAAAATTTCTTTCCTCTTAAGGCTAATTTGATTACATTCGTCCATTCAGATGATTCCTATCCTGAGGTCAGACTGTGTCCAGGTTACAGGTATTAGGGAGGACATTTGGGGGGGACCATATTAGACTTTCTGCCTTCAACACTAACCTAATGTAAGCAAGTATTAACCCAATTCAAGAGGTGTTCTCCCATAACCACTCAATACACTTAAATGTGCAATTTCTGACAAACACAAATTGTCAGTTCAAAATGCTTGCTTTCCAGTTTTCAGACCTATCCAAAACTAATCACCTTCCCCAGCTAATCATCAGGGAAGGTATTACAGAGTTTGTTGCCAGGGGTAAAATAGCTCTTTGAGAAGGATTTGTCATTTTTTTTTTAAATTTTTAAAAAATATTTTATTGTACTTCACTTCAGGTGAAGGCTTACAGAACAAACAGTTTCTCATGTAACAGTAGTACACATGCTGTTTTATGACTTTGGTTAACAACCCCACAACATTTTAACCCTCTGAATTCTCAGCTTTTTTTTTTTTTTTTGGTGAAAATACACATAGCCAAAGATACACCATTTCAAAACTTTTTACGTACACATTTAAGTGACACTGACTATGCTCTTCCAATTGTGCTGCCATTTTCACCCAAGATGAAGGCTTACAGGACAAAATAGCCTCCCATTTAACAGTTACTACAAATGTTGCACTATGACAATGGTTAACAATCTCACAACACATCAACAGTATCCTTACTCAACCTTGTGTTCCCTATCATCAGCTTCATACGGATTTGTCATTTTTAACTCAGGAATTTAATATTTTCCCTGTAGAAACCTTCATTATTGCAACTCGAGGCTTGAATTTTGTCTTTAGTTCTTTCAGCTTGAGAAATGCTGAGCATGTTCTTCCCTTTTGGTTTTTTATCTCCAGGTCTTTGCACAGGTCATTATAATACTTTACTTTGTCTTCTCTAGCCACCTTTTGAAATCTTCTGTTCTGTTCTTTTACTTCATCATTTGTTCCTTTTGCTTTAGTTATTCCATGTTTAAAAGCAACTTTCAGATTCTCTTCTGACAACCATTTTGGCCTTTTCTTTCTTTCCTGGCTTTTTAAAGACCTCTTGCTTTCTGCAAGTATGATGTTCTTGATTTCATTTCACAACTCGTCTGGTCTTCAGTCATTAGTGTTTAGTGCATTGACTCTATTCTTGAGATGGTCTCTAAATTTAGGTGGGATATACTCAAGGTCATACTTTGGCTTATGTGGACTTCTTCTAATTTCTTCAGTTTCAACTTGAAGTTGCATATGAGCAATTGATGGTCTGTTCCGCAGTCGGCACCTGCCCTTGTTCTGACTAATGATATTGAGCTTTTCCATTGTCTCCACAGATGTAGTCCATTTGATTCCTGTGTATTCCGTCTGGCGAGGTCCACTTGTACAGTCGCTGTGTATGTTGTCGAAAAAAGGTATTTGCAATGAAGAAGTCATTGGCCTTGCAAAATTCTATCTATCAGGTGATCTCTGGCATCGTTTCTATCACCAAGGCCATACTTCCCAACTACTGATCCTTCTTCTTTGTTTCCAACTTTTGCATTCCAATCACCAGTAATTATCAATGCATCCTAACTGCATGTTCAATCACTTTCAGACTGCAGAAGTTGGTAAAAATCTTCAATTTCTTCATCTTTGGCCTTAATGGTTCACCATACCTATTCATTCAGTCTGCATGCTGAGCAAATAATTCAAGAAGCTGGACTATATATGAAGAAGAACAGGACATCAAGATTAGAGGAAGACTCATTAACAACCTGCATTATGCAGATGATACAACCTTGCTTGCTGAAAGTAAAGAGGACTTGAAGTATTTACGGATGAAGATCAAAGACCACAGCCTTCAGTATGGATTATACGTCAACAGATAGAAGACAAAAATTCTCACAACTGGACCAATAAGCAACAGCATGATAAATGGGAGAAAAGATTGAAGTTGTCAAGGATTTCATTTTACTTGGATCTGCAATCAATACCCAGGGAAGCAGCAGTCAAGAAATCAAAAGATGCATTTCACTGGGCATATCTGCTGCAAAAGACCTCTTTAAGGTGTTAAAAAGCAAAGATGTCATCTTGAAGACTAGGGTACGCCTGACCCACGCTGTGGTGTTTTCAATTGCCTCATATGCATGCGAAAGCTAAATGATAAATAGGGAAGACTAAGAAGAATGAATGCCTTTGAACTGTGGTGTTGGTGAAGAATATTAAATATATCACGGACTGCCAGAAGAATGAATAAACCTGTCTTGGAAGAAGTACAAGCAGAATGCTCCTTAGAAGCAAGAACTGAGAGACTACGTCTCACATACTTGGCCTTGTTATCAGGAGGGATCCGTCCCTGGAGAAGGACATCATGCTTGGTTACGGAGAGAGTCAGCAAAAAAGAGGAAGACCCTCAATTAGATGGATTGATAACAGCGGCTACAACAATGGGCTAGAGCATAACAATGATTATGTGGATAGCACGGGACCGGGCAGTATTTCCTTCCGTTGTACATGGGGTCGCTATGAGTCAGAATCCACTCGACAGCAGTTAACAACAGCAGCAACAACTCAGGAATTTCCTTTTTTTTTTTTGTCCATGTGGTAAATACTTAATCTTCATTCAATGACGGTTACATACATATCTCCACGTCTGTGAGAGTTATCTGCATCTTCCCCAAGCCAAGATAGTATGCTTGTTGTGTTCCCACAATGCTTCATTCATGCCTGTTTTACATCTCTTAACGTTTGAACTGTAATTTGTAATTCAGTGTTTTCCTCCAGTAGTGGATTTGTATTCCCTGTGTGAACTTGTAAACTTAATTAAATTTTCTGAGATTAATTTTTTTTTTTTATTTGTAACATGCAGTTGTCATGCATCTTAGATGACTGGGAGATATTCATTAATTAATACATTGTCACGTTTTGACATTAGATAAATAGGAACATGTTGGGTGTAGAAAATTAGTGAATACTGTTTTATTTATACCTTTGATTGAAAGACTGATATAGTAGACTTTGTAGACTTTGGTACTTCTCTACATATACCTTTTGAGCTCTTTTCTTCCCTTTTCTTCACTTCCAACCACTTCATTCCCACCTTCATATGCCAAGTGATCTCATGTTGACCCAAATCTACCCTGAATGCAAGAATAGGAATCTGGCTAACTCATTCTTAATAAGATGTTAGGAGACAATGACAGGAATAATAATAATTGTCATTATTGTTAGGTGCTGTCAAGTTGGTTCCAGCTCATAGCAACCCTATCTACAACAAAACAAAACACTGCCTGATCCTGCACCATCCACACAATCGTTGCTATTCTTGGTCCCATTGTTGCAGCCACTGTGTCAATCCATCTCATAGAGGGTCTTCCCCTTTTTCACTGACCCTCTGCTTTACCAGGCATGATGTCCTTCTCCAGAGACTGGTCCCTCCTGATAACAAGTCCAAAGTATGTGAGATGATGCCTTGCCATCCTTGCTTCTAAGGATATTTCTGGCTGTACTTCTTCCAAAACAGATTTGTTTGTTCTTCTGGCAGTCCATGGTATATTCAATATTCTTTGCCAACACCATAATTCAAAGGCATCAATTCTTCTTTGATCTGCTTTATTCATTGTCCAGCTTTTGCATTCATATGAGGTGATTTAAAATACCATGGCTTGGGTCAGGCGCACTTTAGTCTGCAAGGTGACATCTTTGCTTTTTAACACTTTAAAGAGGTCTTTTGCAGCAGATTTGCCCGATGGAATGTGTCATCTGATTTCTTGACTACTGCTTCCATAGTCCAAGTAAAATGAAATCCTTGACAACTTCAATCTTTTCTCTGTTTATCATGATGTTACTTATTGGTCCAGTTGTGAGGACTTTTGTTTTCTTTATGTAGAGGTGTAACCCATACTGATGTATAATCCATACTGAAGGCTGTAGTCTTTGATCTTCATCTGTAAATACTTCAAGTCTTCTTCACTTTCAGCAAGCAAGGTTGTGTCATCTGCATATCACGGGCTGTTAATGAGCCTTCCTTCAATCTTGATGCTACTTTCTTCATATAGTCCAGCTTCTCTGATTATTTGCTCAGCATGCAGATTGAATAAATATAGGGAAAAGATACAACCCTGACACATTTCCTGGTTTTAAACCGAGCAGTATCCCCTTTTTCTATTCGAACAACTGCTTCTTGGTCTATGTACAGTTTCCTCATAAGCACAATTAAGTGTTCTGGAATTCCCATTCTTTGCAATGTTATCCATAATTTGTTAGGATCTACACAGTTGAATGCCTTTACATAATTAATAAAACACAGGTAAACATCTTTGCCATGGAAGAAAGTCCTGGCAATTTGCTTCTGTAAAGATTACAGTGAAGAAAACCTCTTGGAGCAGCTCTACTGTGCAACACATGGAATCGTCATGAGTTTGAATCCATTTGACGGCAATGGGTTTGGGTTTATTTTGACATATATGCTTCACAGTTTATGCGCATTGCTTACATTTACACATACTTGCAAGTTGGTAGTTATAATCTCCAGGGGTTGGTTAGTGTTTTTTTTCTTTTCTTTTGGGAGCAAAGCTACTTGCACTTTTTTTGTATTGTGATAAAACAGTATAACATAAAATTTGTCATTTTAACCATTTTTAGGTGTACAATTTAGTGGGGTTAATTACATTCACAATGTTGTACAATATCACTGCTATCTATTTCATCACCTCAAACAGAAACTCCCTACTCATTAAGCTTTTACTTCCTGTTTTCCCCTTTCCCTATCCCCTTGTGGAAACCCTGGTGGCATAGTGGCTAAGAGTTTGGCTGCTAACCAAAAGGTTGGCAGTTCAAATCTACCAGGTGCTCTGTGGAAACCCTATGGGGCAGTTCTACTCTGTCATATAGGGTTGCTCTGAGTCGAAATCGACTTGATGGCAACAGGTTTGGTTTTGGTTTATCCTCTTGTAACCTCTAATCTACTTTCTGTCTCTATGAACTTGTCTGTTCTAGGTATTTCCTGTAAGTGGGATCAAACGATATTTGTCCTTTTGGGTCGGGCTTATTTCACTTAGCATTAGGTTTGCAAGGTTCATTCATGTTATAGCATGTGTCAGAATTTCATTTTTCTTTATGGTAAATAATATTCCATTATATGTGTATGCCACATTTTGTTTATCCATTTATCTGTTGATGAACATTTGGGTTGGTTCCACCTTTTGGCTCTTGTGAATAATCCTGCTATGAACATTGGTATACAAGTATCTGTTTGAGACCCTGCTTTCAATTGTTATCTAAACTCCAGTTATTGAAAAAGAAATTAAAGTTCAAAAAAGTTTAGTAACTTGTGCAAAGTTCTACAATTTAGGAAGCAAAGTAGCTGTTATTCAAACCCAGTCAGCGCTGACATCAAGGTCAGGCTTTTTCCACTATGCCAAGTTTTCTCTCCTCTCAGGAAGGGACAAGGAGTCATCTGGCCTTTGGGATTAGATAGGGATATTCTTGCCTAGGGGAAGTCTTCTAGAATCTTCTCAAATATCAAAAAGTAGGCTGCTGATGAATCTCTTGCTCTCCATGAGCCCTAGACCCTAAAATAGGAACCCCATTTTCCCCACACCTTCTGCTAAGTATTGCAGGAGGCATTTTTAGCTCCTATGGAAATCTGCCTGCAGCCCTGAGCAGGGCTAAGTGAGATTTTCCTGAGAATTGGTAGGGGTAATTTTGGGCTTGGACAGACGGGGGAGAAAATAGGTACTAGCGAAGAGTTAACATTGGACAAAGGGAAGACAGAACAAATTCTAGTCAAGATTAATAAGCAAGTGTCCTGATGTTTAGTTTGAGATACAACTTAATAAGAAATGTACCATGGAGTTCAGGCAGGGCTCTGGAGAGGGAGGACTAGGTCAGGAGTAGTTGCTCCTGAGGGCAGGGTGGTGAACTGGAGAAATGAGAGGAGACTACATTAATATAAATGATGCTTACATCTGCATTTGGCCTTTACTAAGCAGGGACAAAAGAGCCCTGGTAACACAGTGGTTAAAGTGCTGGGCTGCTAACTGAAAGTTTGGTGGTATGAACCCACCAGCCACTCTGCAGGAGAAAGATGTGGAAGGCTGCTTCCATAAAAATTACAGCCTTGAAAACTGTATGGGGCAGTTCTAACCTGTCCTCCAGGGTAACTGTGAGTCAGAATCCACACGAGGGCAGCAGGTTTTCTTTTTCTGGCAAGCAGGGACACAATGGATATGAGACAAAAATCCTAAAACCCACTGCCATCTAGTTGATTCTGACTCATGGTGAACTACCCGATCAGGTTTCCAAGGCTGTAAGTCTTTACGGAAACAGACTGCCACATCTTTCTACTGCAGAGTGCCTGGTGGGTACAAACTGCTGACCTTTCAGTTAGCAGCCAAGCACTTAAACACTGCACCACCAGAGCTCCTTGATATAAGACAAGATAATATTTAATATAAAAATTCTAATCAGCTTTCTTAATGAGTGGGTAAGATGTAAGCCTATATATATATATATGTATATATGTGTGTGTGTGTGTGTGTGTGTGTGTGTGTGTATATATGTATATAAATTGTGCTTTAGGTGAAAGTTTACACCTCAAGTTAGTTTCTCATACAAAAATTTATATACACATTCTTATATGACCCTAGTTGCTATCTCTATAATGTGACCGCACATTCCTCCTTTCCACCCCAGATTTCTCGTGTCCATTCAAACAGCATCTATCCCTTTCTGCTATCTCATCTCGCCTCCAGACAGGAGCTACCCATTTAGTCTCATGTATCTACTTGAACTAAGAAGCACACTCTCTGTGAGTATCATTTTGTCTTATACTGCAGTCTATTCTTTGTCTGAAGACTTGGCTTCGGGAGTGGTTTTAGTTCTGAATTAACAGAGAGTCCAGGGGCCATGTCTTCTGGGGTTCCTCCAGTCTCAGTCTGACCATTAAGTCTTGTCTTTTTACTAGAATTTGAGTTCTGCACCCCACTTTTCTCCTGCTCCATCAGGAACTCTCTGTTGTGTTCCCTGTCAGGGTGGTCATTGGTGGTAACTGGGCATCAACTAGTTCCTCTGGTCTTAGGCTGATGGAGTCTCTGGTTTATGTAGCCTCTTTTGTCTCTTGGGCTAATATTTCCCTTGTGTCTTTGGTGTTCTTCGTTCTCCTTTGCTCCGAGTGGGTTGGGACCAGTTGACGCATCTTAGATGTCCACCTGCTAGCTTTTAAGACCCCAGGCACCACTCACCAAAGTGGGATGCAGAACACTCTCTTAATAAATTTATTTATGCCAATTGACCCAGATTTCCCCTGAAATCATGATTCCCAGACCCCTGCCCCTGTTACACTATCCCTTGAACTGTTTGGTTATGTTCAGGAAACTTCTTAGCTTTTGGCTTAGCTCAGTGGTGCTGACTTCCCCTGTAGTGTCTGTTGTCCTTGCCATCACCTAAGATAATGCTTGTCTACTATCTAGTTAGTGAATACCCCTCTCCCTCCCTTCGTACCTTCATAACCATCAAAGAAGGTTTTCTTCTGTGTTTAAACCTTTTCCTGAGTTCTTATAATAGTGGTCTCATACAATATTTGTCCTTTCTTGACTGACAAATTTCACTCAGCATAATGCCTTTGAGATTCATCCATGTTATGAGATGTTTCGAGGATTCATCATTGTTCTTTATCATTGGGTAGTATTCCATTGTGTGAATGTACCATAATTTGTTTATCCATCTTTTTGCTATTGTGAACAGTGCTGCAATAAACCCAAGTGTGCATACATCTATTCATGTGATGGCTCTTATTTCTCTAGGAGTGGGATTGCTGGATTTTATGGACTTCTATTTCTAGCTTTTTAAGGAAGCGCCAAATCGATGTCCAAAGTGGTTGCACCATTTTACATTCCCACCAAGAGTGTATAAGTGTTCCAGTCTCTCCTCAACCTTTCCAAAATTTATTATTTTGTGTTTTCTGGATTAATGCTGCCTTGTTGGGGTGAGATGATATCTCATTGTAGTTTTGATTTGCAGTTCTCTAATGGCTAATGATTGTGAGCATTTCCTCATGTATCTGTTAGCCCCCTGAATGTCTTCTTTGGTGAAGTGCCTGCTCATATCCTTTGCCCATTTTTTAACTGGGTTATTTGTCCTTTTGTGGTTGCAGTTTTGCAGTATCTTGTAGATTTTAAAGATTAGACCCTGATCAGACACATCGTAGCCAAATTTTTTTTCCCAGTCTGTAGGTTAGCTTTTTACTCTTCTGGTCAAGTCTTTGGATGAGTGTAAAGTAAGTATTTGATTTTTAGGAGCTCCCAGTTATCTAGTTTCTCTTCTGGTGTTTGTGCATTGTTAGTAATGTTTTATATTCTGTTTATGCCATGTATTAGGGCTCTTAGCATTGTCCCTATTTTTTCTTCCTTGATCTTTATCGTTTTAGATTTTATATTTAGGTCTTTGATCCATTTTGAGTTAGCTTTTGTGCATGGTGTGAGGTATGGGTCTTGTTTCAGTTTTTTGCAGATGGATATCCAGTTATGCCAGCACCATTTATTAAAGAGACTGTCTTTTCCCCAATTAACGGACTTTGGGCCTTTGTTAAATATCAGCTGCTCATAGGTGGATGAATTTATGTCTTGATTCTCAACTCTGTTCCATTGGTCTATGTCTCTGTTGTACCAGTACCAAGCTGTTTTGATTACTGTGGTGGTATAACAGGTTCTAAAATCAGGTAGTGTGAGGCCTCCACTTTGTTCTTCTTCAGTAATGCTTTATTTATCTGGGGACTCTTGCCTTTCCATATGAAGTTGGTGATTTGTTTCTCCATCTCATTAAAAAAGTCATTGGAATTTGGATTGAGATTGCATTGTATCTGTAAATTGCTTTGGGTAGAATTGACATTTTCACAATATTGTGTCTTCCTATCCATGAGCAAGGTATATTTTTCGACCTATGTAGATCTTCTTTGGTTTCTTGTAGTAGTGTCTTTTAGTTTTCTTTGTATAGGTCTTTTACATCTCTGGTTAGATTTGTTCCTAAGTATTTTATCTTCTTGGGGGCTATTGTAAATGGTATTGGTTTGATGATTTCCTCTTTGAAGTTCTCTTTGTAGGTGTAGAAGAATCCAACTGATTCTTGTATATTTATCTTGTATCCTGATATTTCGCTGAAATCTTCTATTAGTTCCAGTAGTTTTCTTGTGGATTCTTTGGGGTTTTCTGTGTATAAGATCTTATCATCTGCAAATAGAGATACTTTTACTTCTCCCTTACCAATTTAGATGCCTTTTATTTGTTTTTCTAGCCTAATTGCTCTGGCTAGGACCTCCAGCACAATGTTGAGTAAGAGTGGTGATAAAGGGCATCTTTGTCTGATTCCTGTTCTGAAGCTGAATGCTATCAGACTCTTTCCATTTAGGATGATGTTGGCTATTTGTTTTGAATAAATGCCCTTTATTATGTTGAGGAATTTCCCTTCTATTCCTATTTTACTGAGAGTTTTTTTTTTTTTTTATCATGAATGGGTGTTGGACTTTGTCAAATGCCTTTTCTGTGTTGATTGATAAGATCATGTGGTTGTTGTCTTTTGTGTTATTTACGTGATGGATTACATTGATTGTTTTTCTAATGTTGAACCATCCCTGCATACCTTTTATGAATCCCCCTTGGTCATGGCAATTTATTTTTTAATATATTGCTGAATTCTATTGGCTAGAATTTTGTTGAGGATTTTTGCATCTATGTTTATGAGGGATATTGGTCTGTAATTTTCTTTTTTGTGGTGTTTACTGGGTTTCGCTATCAGGGTTATGCTGGTTTCATAGAATGAGTTTGAGAGTATTCCATCCTTTTCTATGCTCTGAAATACCTTTAGTAGTAGTGGTGTTAACTCGTCTCTGAAAGTTTGGTAGAACTTTCCAGTGAAGCCATCCAGGCCAGGGCTTTTTTTCTCAGTCTCTTTTTTTGTTATAGATTTATTTAGTTGTTTTCCCTCTGTTTGTATTAGTTTAAGTATGTAGTGTTTTTCTAGAAATTTGTCCATTTCCTCTAGGTTTTCAAATTTGTTGGAGTACAATTTTTCATAGTATTCTGTTATGATTTTTTAAATTTCAGTTGGGTCTGTTGTAATATTGCCCATCTCATATCTTATTCCAGTTATTTGCTCCCTCTCCTGTTTTTCTTTTGTCAGTTTGGCCAATAGTTTATCGATTTTGTTGATCTTTTTAAAGAACCAACTTTTGGTCTTGTTAACCTTTCAATTGGTTTTTAATCTCTATTTCATTTGATTCTATTCTAATTTTTATTATTTCCTTTCTTCTGATGCCTGAGGGCTTCTTTTGCTGCTCTCTTTCTACTTGCTAGAGATATAAGGTTAATGTTTTGATTTTGGCTCTTTCTTCTTTTTGGATGTGTGCATTTATTGCTATAGATTGACTTCTGAGCACTGCTTTTGCTGTTTCCCAAAGGTTCTGGTAGGATTTGTTTTCATTCTCATTTGATCCTGTGAATTTCTTTATTCTGTCCTTAATTTCTTCTATTACCCAGTAGGTTTTGAGCAAGATGTTGTCCAGTTTCCACGTATTTGATTTTTTTTCTTGCTTTTTCTGTTATTGATTTCTGCTTTTATGGCTTCATGGGCAGAAATGATGCTTTGTAATATTTCAGTGTTTTGGATTCTGTTAAGGCTTGCTGTGTGGCCTAATATATGGTCTATTCTGGAGAATGCTCCTTGTACATTGGAAAAGAAAGGATACTTGGCTGCTGTTAGGTGGAGTGTTCTGTATATGTCTGTGAGATCAGGTTGGTTGACTGTGGCATTTAGATCTTCAGTATCTTTATTGAGCTTCTTTCTGGATGTTCTGTCCTTCACCAAAAGTGGTGTGTTGAAGTCTCCTACTATTATTGTGGAACTGTCTGTTTTTCTTTTCAATACTGTTAGAGTTCATTTTATGTATTTTGGAGCCTTGTCATTGGGTGCATAAATATTTGTTATGGTTATGTCCTCCTGGTGTATTGACCCTTTAATCATTCTATACTTTCCTTCCTTATCCTTTGTGGTGGATTTTGCTTTAAAGTGTATTTTATCAAAGGTTAGTATTGCCACTCCTGTTCTTTTTTTGATTGTTGTTTGCTAGATTTTCTTTTCCATCTTTTGAGTTTTAGTTTGTTTGTGTCTTTAAGTCTAAGGTGTGTCTCTTGTAGGCAGCATATAGATAGATTTTTTAAAAATCTATTCTGCCACTCTGTCTCTTTATTGGTGCATTTTTTCCATTTACACTCAGCCTAATTATTAGTAAGTATGAGTTTAATGTTGTCATTTTGATGTATTTTTTTTTTTTTGTGTGTGTGTTGTTGACAGTTTCTTTGTTATACTTAGTTTTCTATGCTGAGTCATTTTTATTTATGTATTTTCTTTTCCTCTTTTTCATTGTTGTTGATTTTGTATTTACTGAGTCTTTATGGTTTTCTGGTTTTTTATTTTGATGTGTAGGGTTGTTAGTTTGTTTTTTGGTTACCTTAATATTTACCCTTATTTTTCTAAGTTTAAACCCGTCTTTTATTTCTTTATATCACCTTGACTTCCCCTCCATATGAAAGATTTGTAAGTATATTTTTTAGTTTCTCTTTTTTGTTTTCATGTTGTCATCTTTTACATATTGATGTCTCTGTTTCCCTATTTTCAGTGTTTTAGCTTTGATTTATTTTTGTGACTTCTCTATCTGGGTTGATATCTGGTTGCTGTGTCCTATGTTCTAGTCTTGGGTTGTTATCTGATGTTATTGATTTTCTAACCAGAGGACTCCCTTTAGTATTTCTTTATTTCTTGTAGCTTTGATTTGTTTTTTTGTTTTTGTTTTTTTTACAAATTCTCTAAACTTCTGTTTATCTGGAAATGCCCTAATTTTGCCCTCATATTTGACAGATAATTTTGCTGGATATATATATATCTTGGCTGGCAATTTTTTCCTTCAAGGATTTATATATGTCATCCTATTACCTTGTCTGCACGGTTTCTGCTGAGTAGTCTGAGCTTAGTCTTATTGACTCTCGTTTGTAGATGACTTTTCGTTTATCCCTTGCCACTCTTGAAATTCTCTCTTTATCTTTAGTTTTGGCAAGTTTGATTATAATATGCCTTGGTGACTTTCTTTTGGGATCTACCTTGTATGGTGTTCAATGAGCATCTTGGATAGATATCTTCTCATCTTTCACGATATCATGGAATTTTCTGTCAACAAGTCTTCAACAATTCTCTGTGTATTTTCTGTTATCCCCTCCTCTTCTGGTACTCCAGTCACTTGTAGGTTATTCCTCTCAATAGAGTCCCACATTATTCTTAGGGTTTCTTCATTTTTTAAAAAATTCTTTTATCTGATTTTTCCTCAAATAAGTTTGTGTCAAGTGCTTTATCTTCAGTCTCACTAATTCTGACTTCCATTGCCTCAGTTCTGCTCCTATGACTTCCTATTGAGTTGTCTAATTCTGAAATTTTGTTGTTAATCTTTTGGATTTCTGTTTGCTGTCTCTCTATGAATTCTTGCAGACTGTTAAATTTGTCATTATGCTCTTATATAACCTTAAGTTTCTCTATTGCTTTGACTGTATGTTCCTTGGCATGTCTTGCGTTTTGCCTGCTGTCCCTCTTGATATCTTGAAGAGTTCTGTATATTAGTCTTTTGTATTCTACTTCCAGTAATTCCAAGACTTTCTCTTCCTCTGGAAGGTTTCATGATTCTTTGTTTTGGGAGCTTGCTGAAGCCATCATGTTCTGCTTCTTTATGTGATTTGATATTGACTGTTGTGTCCGAACCGTCAATAAGTTATATTTATTTATTTTATGTTTGCTTACTGTGTCCTAGTTTCTTGTTTTGTTCTGATATACCCAAAGACACTGGTCGTGTAAGCTGGTTTGATTATTGGCATCTCTGAAGCTCTCATGTCCTGTTTCCAGGTGGCTAGAGCTCTTACTAGGGTTGTAAGCCCAGGAGTCCATTTACTTTTCCTGTGTGGATTCAGCTTATGTGTCCAGGTTGTTGGTCACTGAGTGTGTGGTGCAGGCTCTCACCTACAGTCCTAAGTGGGGAGGGGTGATTGGAGTAGGCACAGGTATCTGACTGCACTTGGGGGTCCTTTGCTGATCAATGTAGGGGACTGACTGCTGCCCCTGAGTGTCTGGGTGGAAGGCGTGTCCCTGTTTCTTAGAGCAAGTAGTAAGTGGGTTTTGCAGCTGGAATATGAGCACCCAGTGCTGTTGGCTGTAAGGACTGGGAGTCACCACTTATTCTTGGACCCCTGCCATGGGTGACCCAGCATGCATGGAGTGCATGGAGCCACTAGTCCTCAGGACCCTGATGGGGGTAGGTGAGGACCCTGTTTAATGGGCAGGGCAGTGTCAAATGTCACAAATCTACCACTCCCCCTTATAGCTGATACAGATGAAAATAGGATTCAGATATATACCCTGTTGTACTGTGCTAATAAGAGCCTACTCTATTGAAACGGGCCCACACAGGTCTATGCAGGGGTGAAAGGCCTTCAAAGTCCATGGATCCCTTATGCCTATGCCTAGGCAAAGAGGTTGCGCCTGCCCTGAGTTCCTGGCTTAGGGAAGCTGACAGATTATTTTTTCCTATTTGTTCATTTTTTCCCTCTCCAAAGCTGGAAGAATGGCTCAGGGCGTGTGACAGGTTCTGGCCTAGGGGGGTCAGCAATCGCTGAAGTCGGACTCGGACTGGATCAGACTGGGGAGAGAGCAGGTAAATGGGAGAGAAGTACTTCCCAAAAGAGGTTTTTTTTTTTTTTTTCTTTTCCTTGCAGTAGCATAGACACTAGTACTTACTTTTTGCTGATGGAGTGCCATTTCTTGCTGTTTCAGGAGGCTTGAGTAGACTCTCTGCCTCTCTATCTCTCCTGATGTGGAAAACATGTCCCGAGTGCCACTGCTTGCCTTACCCCTTGCACGCCAGCAGATCCCACCAGCAGGTTGCTGGAGCCAGCCAGGTCAGGTCTGGCAACTCCTTGCTGCTTCTGAACTGTCTCTCCCTCCCCCGCCACTCAGTTCGATTCCTTGACTTTTTCTTTGTTGTTCAGGGCTCTTAGATTGTCATATAATCGATTCACTTGTTTTTTCAGGTCTTTGTTGTAAGAGGGACCACAGGAGACTTCTGACCACTCTGTTATCTTGGCCCTGTCCTCCTCTGTAAGCCAATATTGAAAACAAAAACATTAACTAAAGTTAATCTATTTATTTATTTATTTTTTATTATTGTACTTTACATGAAGGTTTACAGAAAAAACTAACTTCTCATTAAACAATTAGTACACATATTGTTTTGTCACATTGGTTACCAACCCCATGAATGTCAACACTCTCCCGTTCTCAACCTTGTGTTCCCTATTACCAGCTCTCCTGTCTCCTCTTGCCTTCTAGTCCTTGCCCCGGGGCTGGTGTACCCCTTTAAACTCATTTTCTTTTGTGCACCTCTCTAATCTTTGGCTGAGGGCTGAACCTCAGGAATGACTTCATTACTGAGGTAAAAGAGTGTCCGGAGACCATGCTCTTGGAGTTTCTGCAGTCTCTATCAGGCCAGTAAGTCTAGTCTTTTTTTGTGAATTAGAATTTTGTTCTACATTTTTCTCTGGTTCCATCTGGGATCCTCTATTGTGGTCCCTGTCAGAGCAGTTGGTGGTAATAACCAGGCACCATCTAATTGTACTGGACTGAGTCTGGTGGAGGTGGTGGTACTTGTGGTCCATTAGTCTTTTGGACTAATCTTTCCCTTGGGTCTCTGGTTTTCTTCATTATTCCTTGCTCCAGATGGGGTGAGACCAGTGGAGTATCTTAGCTGGCTGCTCACAAGATTTTAAGACCCCAGATGCTATTCGCCAAAGTAGGATGTAGAACATTTTCTTTATCAACTATGTTATTAGTTAGCCTTGATTCTTGAGTGACGTTGCAGGGGGTCTTGAGAATGAGGAGGTGGCCACCAAAGGAAATCTGATTCCAGGGAAATTGTTCGAAAAGTTATTCTACATTGAACATTGTTTTCCTTCTAGCTGAGTAATGTGACTCCTACACATTTAGAAAATATATGTTAGTTAAAAAAAATACACACTTTGTATTTATAGAACTATGCATAATGTAGGAAGAATTAACATCTTAAAAAATTAGTCATATGTTAATGTATTTTTTCCATGATGAATAAAGATGATGTTGTTAAGGACTATCACCAAAGTTTTTTTTTTTTTTTCTTAATTTGAGGAGATCATATTACCATAAGGATAGTTTTATTAAGTGTGTTACAGAGACATTTCTCCTAAGCCATTATTTTTTTTAGATGAACAGTGTCTTGAATAATGAGTAGCCTGGGCTTAGTAAATGTCTTTGCTGTGTTATGACAATTATGACTGGTTTGTTCATGATTCTCTTTCCCATTATAGGAAAGAGGACACATTATGCCTTTTCATTTCAAAGTTATGTAATGTCACTAGTTAGGTTGTAGCTATCTTTTTCTCCTAGATTAATTTAAGCCCACAAAATAAGTGGGAGACAAAATGATTAGATCATTTTTCTAGGGGAAAATGCTTTTTGAATTTGGTTTCCTTAGAGCACATGTATGTTTCAATCAGCTTTATACTTGTCTCTTGAATTTTCGTGCCCTGCCGAGCAGCCATTGAAAGCCCTTAGCAAGGACAGAAGTGGGTCAGAAAAACATATGCTAGAAGAACACAGGGCAGTGGTCAAGCCTAGCAAATGTCATTGTACTTTCCATAGGAAGAGGACAGCTGACAAATGATCATTGAAATAATTGCCTTAGTTAAGGAGATGGTGCATTCAGAAACTGAAAAAGCAAGTTTGAAATATGTATTTTGAAAAATGTTCTGTTTTCCTTTGAAAGTAAGATACCCGTCAGGAGAATTGTTAACTTGCTTTTATATTACTTTGCCATCCTATAGTCAAAATAAAGCCAGTATCTATTTTATGCTAGGTAATAGGGAATAATTCAATATTTGAACAAAGAAATGCTAGTCAAATAATGTGTGATGACCATAAATGTGTCACTTGCTGTAGGTTGACAAAATAACTTAGTTCTGTTTGCTCATTGAGCAGATGAACTGGAATTACGTGCTATAGGGAATATTTCAAGTCCTACTTAAATCTAGTGCAATGGGAAAAGAACACCATTAATTTAATTTATGTTCTGGTTTGAAGCTTATATTGCATATTGAACTTGGAGAACTTTTTAAAGTTCACTGACAGTGATGCAATTGTACTCTATTGCTATTGGGAATTTCATCGAGTAAATTAAACTGGAACGACTAAAGTTAGACAATTTTTTCTTGCCCCACTTTCATTTCTTTGTTTAAGCTATTGATCAACTCAGGTAAACTCTACACTGGACTAATAGACATAAATTAACGCTTAGAATACAGCTATAAACTAGAAATCAAATATAACTTTTGCATTGTAAAGGGATTTTAACAGAATAAAAGCATTTTTAGTCCTAAGCAGATAATTCTCATCTTCCCCTTGTAACACCTCTAATGCGCATGCAGACTCTACCTTGATTGACTGCTGTGGCTGCTACACCATCAGTAGTACTCCTCAGTTACATGTAGGGAATGATTTGAACCTTCAATGAAGCAAAATATTCTGAAATGAGACACATATTCAATATGTGGAATCCATAAATAAATTTCTGGATTCAGAAATGCAGAACTGATTTTTGTTAAGAGAGACTTTCAATTTCAAAATTTCACATGGATGTTTTGATTTGAAACTTGACAACTTGCATTCTCCAAAGGAAAAAAAAAAAGCTCAGTTTACATGACAATACATACTCTCAAAAAAAAATTCTGTCTTGATTTTGTAATTTGAATCTTCCTCTTCTATTATTCAATATCATGTTTCCTACAACTTCACATGAAGTACCTATTAAGTACTGCATTCCCCTGTATTTTTTAGCTAGGTAACATTAGCTTGAAATTTTATCTCTGATTTTAAAGAATCACTTGGAAAATGAAAGACATGCATGTGAAAGCAGTGTCTAAAAATAGTTTCTAAATATGAAGTAAAGAAAGAACTGTAGTCTTCCTTATAATTAGAGAAGTGTGAGGGTGCCGATATGGAGACATATGACTCAGACATGGGAAGAGGAGGAAAATGGGGAATAAAATGCTCCTGAAAGAGAATCGTTTTAACTTTTTATTTATTTAATTTATTTATAATACTTTTATGGATCCCTAATTTACATGACTTTTAGGAAAAGTAAATACTCCTAAGTAGATAGTATTTATATCTTATTTGAAAGATTCTGATTTAAACAGACACACAAAAAACACAAATACATACATACACACACAAAAAAAATATAGCCTGAGAAATTAAGGTAAGATTGTATTCACCCATGTGAAATATATGCTTCCCAGCAGACTGTAAAGTTAAACGTGAAGGTTAGATGGTATAAAATTGTAAATCAAACCAAACGAAAAGAATTATGACTGATATTTGCAATTCCATTCAGTTAAACACATCTGTGATAGAGTCACAGTCTATAAAATTAACACAGTGATTGTTATACGGTGTAGAATGAGCTGTTATATATTTATACATTAATTCTCTTTTCACCAGGGAGATTATAAATGATTGTAAATGACTAACTTTTAAGAATTCTAAAAATGCGTGGTTTGTGAAACGTAGAAATTCTGTCCAAAACCCATCAAATATGCCCTCACTTCAAAAAAATTCTTTCAAACTGCTTAAAAATGCAAACAAACAAACAAACAAACAAAAAAAAAAAAAACAAATATTTTTCCAGCTGTGTACCCATTGCCATCAAGTTGGTTCCAACTTACTGTGACCCTATAGGGTAGAGCAGAGCTGCCCCATAGGGTTTCCAAAGGATGGCTGGTGGATTTGAATTGCCAACCTTTTGGTTAGCAGCTGGGCTCTTGACCACTGCACCACCAGGGCTCCTTCCATCTGTGAGACATGAAAATTTTAGGAACTAGGCTAAGATTTATTTTTTTTTTAATGCAAGGAAGTAAATTTAACATCAAAAATAGAATAATTTCTAATTCTATAAAAATATACATGATTAAGATGTCTATGCTTATCTATATATGACTGGTGTTGAATTTAAAATAGGGGTGGTGAAATGTTGGCTTGAGGAAACAATCTAGTCTGTCAATGTATTTTTGGGGGTGGGGCAGAAGGTTAAAAAAGAATTTAAATATATTTGACGAGACCTGCATCCTCTAGGGACCTGCTGTTCCATAAAGCCTTACACCGTTCATCACACTTTTAGGTCTGGTCCCAAATGGCAATTCAGTTGTGATCCTCAGTTTAAAGTAGAGATGCCAGAAATCAGTAGTAAGCAGCATTCTAGAAAGAACTTTGCAGGGATAATAGTTTTTGGTGAATCTAGGTTTGGTCCTCAGATCTACTCAACTTTATCATTTAACTCCAACTTGATCAAGCTTATGGAGCCCACAAACACTAACTCAAAAGAGAAAATTTTTATATCAGAAGACAGTCAATTAACTTTTCGATGGAGTATATATTTATTTAGTAAGCATACAATTGGTGCCAATAATTTGAGGTGACTTTTCTGTAGTGGAGCCTTGGTTGTATAGTGGTTAAGACCTCAGCTGCTAACCAAAAGATCAGCAGTTCAAATCCACCAGCTACTCCTTGGAAAGCTTATGGGGCAGTGCTACTCTGTCTTGTAGAGTCACCAGGAGTCAGAATTGACTGAACGGCAAGGGGGTTTTTCGGTAGTAGTAAAGTATTTCAGAAACCAAATTGTTATTCTAAAGTTTCCTTAGTGAACAGTGACTTAAATCAAAAGGTATTAGATAGCATGAAATCTCCTTTATCCAGGCTGTGAAAAAGGCAGATTCCAAACAATAAAATTCACCCCTGTGTTGACTGAAAAACCAATAGTAATTGGATTTAGAGTCTCTTTCTCTGACAGTGCTCAATAAACTCAAGCAAAATCTTATTATCCACTTACTTTTCTAGACATAATTCCCAAGACCACTCTTGTGCAGTTAACATGTTGGAACTCACACTGGTAGCATTACAAACGATTGCTTATAGGTTTCTTTAGTGTTTGCCAAGTCTCACTTAGGTAGAATTACTTCTATAGATGCCTAAGTTTATCTATCATGTTTTGATTATTAAAAATTTTGTCCTCAGTAATTCTAAAATAAGAAATAAACAGTATCAATCACAATGGAAAATACATCAATTGAACTACTTTGCAATAAAAAGATCTTTTGTCAATATTTACCGTTCAAAAGCAAGCCATACAGGTGAAGATAACCACAAAAGATTGGTAGTGAGACTGTATAAAATAAAACCTGCAAAAGCCAGAAACTGCATAAGGAGGACACCTGTCAGAGAAGGAAAACTCAAGTATTTTCCACTAATAGAAAGCAACAGAGAAGTGGTAAGACTGCATCCTGTAAAAGGCGGAAAACTTGCGAGACCTGGAAAAACAAGGCAATCCTGTCAAGTGTCAAGTTCCAGCTTCACAGGTCTCACCGTGTTTTATGAACTCCTAAAAATCAAGAACGAATAGATGAGCAACCCAATAAAATATGGGGAAAACCATGGACAGGCATTTAAAAGCAGAAGAAAGCAAGGAAATATTGCCAAGGAAAATATGAAAAGATAATCAACCTGAATCACAACTACAAACTGATATTATTTTATACCAAACAGACTAGATATATTAACTTTCAGTACATATTTGGATCAACAGCAACAGTTAATACACTGATTATGGGAAAGTAAATTGGTCCAACACCTTTGGAAAATAATTTGGCACTATCTTGTAAAGCTGAGTATGTACATATGTGTATCTTCCAACAATTCCTTTCCTAGGTTTACACCCTGGAGAGTGATTATCAAAACACAGGTTGCCCCATTCTTCAGTGAGTTTTAAAATTAATTCAGCAAGTCTACATCAACATTTTCAAAATGAAATATACTAGTATATGATATAATAGAATGCAATGAAATAGAAAATTTCAGAATGCATCTAGGTAGTCAGAGTTATATTGTTTGCATAAATATTTGCTTAGGTTTTGTGTATGTGTGTACCTATGTATGTGTTCTTGTTGCCATATAATGAGTCTCCCGCAAAAATTTTGGAAGCTACCATCCTGAAAAATCTCTTTCAGATGTTCTCTAGGAGACAAGTGCAATAATATTTATGATAGCATTGTTTGTAATAAAGAAAAACTGGAAACCACTCAAATGCCCAGGAGAATGACAGAAAAATGGCTAAATAAACAGTGCTGTCTTTATATACCATGGAGTAATCAGCAAAATGACAATGAATGGACAGCACCTTTACACATCAGAATTAAAAAACTCAAACACATCATGTTGAGGGAAAAGAGCAAGTTGCAGAAGACATTAAGTAAGATAGTTATTTTAGAAAATGAGCAACAAATAAAAGTAAACAATATATTGTGTAGAGTACATCTGTTGTATTAAACCACAGGAAAAAAAGAAACAAACAAAAAAGCAAGTAAATGCTAATACAAGTTATATAAGAATGATTATCCTGAGGATGGTAGAAGTGTGAAAGGATGAGACTGAGAAGGGACACAGAGGCTTCAAATGTATTGGTCACGTTGTATTTCCTTAATGGAGGGATGGATACGTGAATCTTTGTTTTATTGTTCTTTATACCTTATACACACAATACATATTCTTTGAATACATTAAATATTTCTTAATAAAACCAAGTTTTAAAATAGTTTCCACTCAAAGGATCACTTTATTTCACATTTCTATGGCTCAAACTTACCAACAATTGTGAGGACGATGCAGGACTGGGCAATGTTTCATTCTGTTATACATACGGTTGCCATGAGTCAGAACCGACTGGACAGCAACTAACGACAACAATATCAACATGGTTCTTATAAACTGACTACAATGGGTTCAACAGTTTTTACTAAATTAATATCTTTTCTCTTTGGGTATTTTCAGTTTTAGTCTTCTGTGATTTGGGGAACTGACGATGCTTATTAATTTATTCATGCTGAATCATGAATTGTACTACATAATCAGTCCTGGTTTTTATTAAATAAAAGTTGATTACTAATTATTTCTACGATATTTCCCTACTTCTGCCTATAACTTCAACCCTAGCTTAGGCCCTTCTCCTCTCTCAACTGCTCTGTTGCAGTAACCTCTTAATTGCTCTTTAAGCTTACTTTTCTTTCCATCTTAAATCTGTTTTCCCCACAGTTGACGATAATTAATCTAAAACGCAAGAATGTTTGTGTCACCTCCCTATTACATGTATTATAGACTCTTTTTTTAACATGGAGTTTGGCATATGATTTCTTCTAATCTAGCGTTTCATCTTTCCCTCTTTTTCCACCCTGGCTTCCTACCCTCTCCCTTCACATACCTTCCCTACTTCAGACTTTATGCTCCAACATAATGGTTCTAAAGCTTTGGTATGTATTAGAATCGTCTGAGAACTTGATAAGATGCCTATTCTACTTCCACAACTTGGTCCTCTGCATGCTTTATTAGCTTTCCAGGTATTTCTGGTACACACCAAAGTTTGAGAACTACTGTCCTAATAATACTGAACAACATTTTGCCTACCTATCTGTCCACTCTCTACCATAGAGTGACTTTTCATGCTTTTATACTTCAGCTTTTTGTGTTATTTTCCCCTAGCACTCTCTTCTCTCCACCTTCCTTCCCTACCTTTATTCACCTAGCTACTTTGTTCTGTTCCCTTATATTCAACTTAGGCTTGATTACCTCATTTGCAATGACTCCCAATCCTTAAGTGGTCCTCCTCAGCACTTTTTTTTATCCTTCTGCCACAGTAATAATATTATAAAGTAATTGTCTCTTCTATAAAACCCATAAGCTCAGTAGTTAATATGATGCCCAAAATGAGATAGCTGCTCAATAAATATTTATTAAGCAAAACTGAACTGAAAAATATTAAGACTTGATTATACAAAGATTGTTATCTTTTTAGTAGTGATAGAGGAAACAAAAATTTACAAACTAATGTGATAATTACCGTAGTAGTTGCATGAGCACAGAACCAAGGAGCAACAATGTGAATGAATACAAGGAAGGGCTATACACATGCTATCACTAATATGTTTTAGTTGCTCCAACAATTAGTGAAATTGATCAGACATATTTACTAAACTTACTGATTACTTGACTGTAATAAATTAGTTTGATCAAAATCATTGAACAATTTGCCACTATAGTCTCTTTGCCATCTCTGACTCCTAAGGATAATGTATTGATTTCATTGTCCAGTTACAAGGAATATAGCATATTAATTTTTAACTAAACTGAATTTGAAAATTTGGCACCTCCAAAACTAAATTTCCAAAATTTTTATTTTTGTTCATTAAATTTCTACAGTTATTAGAAGGCCAACTTAATTTAAAAGTTTTAAAGAAGGAAATAGATGATTCCTTCTTCTTGGATTTGGGTTGCCCGGGGTCATTTGTGGGGGGCAGCAAATTTGTCTTCCAGGTATTTTGGGGTTAGAATGAGGTGAGAATGCTGAAGTGGGAAGGACATTGGCCCTCAATCTAGGACTTCTGAGTCCAGTCCAAACTTTCTTACTAGCCAGTTACAGAACTTTGGGCAAGGCTCTTACCCTTTCTGTGCCCCACTTTTTTCCCCATTATTGTAAACTGAGGAGATAGACTAAAGGAGATGCCTTTAAGAGCCCCACCAGCAAAAATATTCTCTGTAGGAATTTCAAGATAAATAAATAAATAAATCTCAGCATAAATCTGTGCTAGCTATGTACTAAAATCTTATTCCTTTAGGAATTGCTTTCTTTTTCTTCTGTACAATGTTTTCTTTCAGCATGCCACATGTTTTTCTTTCATGAAATTCTAACTTAAGCAGTGCTACCTAACCTTTGGAAACTATAGTCTATTAGTCTATTTCAAAGGCTTTCAGGATTAACCAGTGACAATGGAAGATGGCTATGAAATGTAGTTAATGGACTGTAGGTATGGAATATAGATAATAGGATGCCATCCTCATCCAATCATTTGATTTCCAAATCAAGGACCCCTATTGGTTTATCAGTACCCTCCTCATATAAAAAGGAGATTTTCTTGGTACTGAATTATAAAAGAAATTTCTTATATTTATCTTTAAATACTAAACACTTAGTGGCGTGTGCCCCCACTTATCTGTCAGTTGTCGTACTGTGGGGGCCTCTGTGTAGCTGTGATGCTGGAAGCTATCCATCAGTATTCAAATACCAGCAAAGTCACCCATGGTGAACAGGTTTCAGTTGAGCTTCCAGACTAAGAGAGACTGGGAAGAAGGACCTGGTGGTCTACTTCTGAAAAGAATTAGCCAGTGAAAACCTTATGAATACCAGTAGATCATTGTCTAACATAGTGCCAGAAGATGAGCCCCTCAGATTGGAAGGCACTCAGAATATGACTGGAGAAGAGCTGCCTCCTCAAAGAAGAGTTGACCTTAATGACGTGGATGGAGTCAAGCTTTCAGGACCTTCATTTGCTGATGTAGCATGACTCAAAATGAGAAGAAATAGCTACAAACATCCATTAATAATTGGAATGTGGAATGTACGAAGTATGAATCTAGGAAAATTGGAAATCATCAAAAATGAAATGAAACACATAAACATCGATATCCTAGCCATTAGTGAGCTGAAATGGACCGGTATTGGCCATTTTGAACTGGACAGTCATATGGCCTACTATGCCAGGAATGACAACTTGAAGAGAAATGTCATTGTATTCATTGTCAAAAAGAACATTTCAAGACATATCCTGAAGTACAGCGTTGTCAATGATAGGATAATATCTATACACCTACAAGGAAGACCAGTTAATACGACTATTATTCAAATTTATGCACAAACCACTAAGGCCAAAGATGAAGAAATTGAAGATTTTGACCAACTTCTTAGTCTGGAATTGATGGAACATGCGATCAGAATGCATTGATAATTACTGGTGATTGGAATGTGAAAGTTGGAAACAAAGGAGAAGGATCAGTAGTTGGAAAATATGGCCTTGGTGATAGAAATGATGCCATAGACTGCAGGATAGAATTTTGAAGACCAACTACTTATTCATTGCAAATACATTTTTTAACCAACATAAATGGTGACTATACACATGGACCTTGTCAGATGGAATACACAGGAATCAAATCAACAACTGCATCTGTGGAAAGAGATGATGGAAAACTTAGTATCAGCTGTCAGAACAAAGCCAGGGGCTGACTGTGGAACAGACCATAAATTGCTCGTATGCAATACCAATTGAGATGTTTCAACAAACCGATGCAGCACTGGAAGCGCTCACTCATCTATGCCAAGAAATTTAGAAGACAGCTACCTGGCTAACTGACTGGAAGAGATCCATATGTATGCCTAGTCCCAAGAAAGGTGATCCAACAGAATGCAGAAATTATCGAACAATATCATTAATGTCACATACAAGTAAAATTTTGCTGAAGATCATTCAAAAGCGGATGCAGCAGTATATTGACACGGAACTGCTAGAAATTCAAGCCAGATTCAGATGAGTACTTGGAACCAGGAATATCATTGCTAATGTCAGATTGATCCTGGCTGAAAGCTGAGAATACGAGAAAGACATTTACCAGAGTTTTATTGACTATACAAAAGCATTAAACTGTGTGGATTGTAACAAATTATGGATAACATTGAGAAGAATGGGAATCCCAGAACACTTAATTGTGTTCATAAGGAAACTGTACATAGATCAACAGGCAGTCATTCAAACAGAACAAGGGGATACTGCATGGTTTAAAGTCAGGAAAGGTGTGCATCAGGGTTGTATCGTTTTACCATACCTATTCAATTTGTATGCTGATTAAATAATCTGAGAAGCAAGGGAAACTAGATGACTGGGAGCTCCTAAAAATCAAAGACTTATGGTCATCAAAAGACTTCACCAAAAGAGTGAAAAGACAACCTGCAGACTGGGAAAAAAAATTTGGCTACAACAAATCTGATCAGTGTCTAATCTCTAACATCTACAAGATACTGCAAAACTTCAGCAACAAAAGGACAAACAACCCAGTTTAAAAACGGGCAAAAGATATGAACAGTCATTTCGCAAAAGAGGACATTCAGGCGGCTAACAGACACATGAGGAAATGCTCAGGATCATTAGCCATTGGAGAAATGCAAATCAAGACTACAATGAGATACCATCTCACCCCAGCAAGGCTAGCATTAAAAACACAAAATAATAAATGCTGGAAAGGTTGTGGAGAGACTAGAACACTTATACACTGTTGGTGGGAATGTAAAATGGTACAACCACTATGGAAATTGATTTGGTGCTTCCTTAAAAATCTAGAAATAAAAGTACCATATAATCCAGCAATCCTGCTCCTTAGAATATGTCCCAGAGAATTAAGAGCCATCACACAAATAGATATATGTACACCCATGTCCATTGCAGCATTGTTCACAATAGTTAAAAGATGGAAGCAACCTCGGTTCCCATCAACAGATGAATGGATAAACAAATTGTGGTATATCCACACAATGGAATACTATGCAACGATAAAGAACAATGATGAATCTGTGAAATATCTTATAACATGGAGGAATCTGGAAGGTATTATGCTGAATGAAGTTAATCAGTTGCAAAAGGACAAATATTGTATAAGACCACTGTTATAAGAACCCAAGAAAAGGTTGAAACACAGAAGAGAATGTTCTTTGATGGTTATAAGGGTGGGTGAGGGGTATTCACTAACTAGAAAGTAGACAAAAATTATCTTAGGTGAAGGGAAGGACAGTACACACTACAGGGGAAGTCAGCACAACTGGACTAAACCAAAGCTAAGAAATTTTCTGAATACAACCAAACACATCAAGGGACAGAGTAGCAGGGGCGGGGGTCTGGGGACCATGCTTTCAGGGGACATCTAGGTCAATTGGCATAACAAAGTTTTTTAAGAAAATGTTCTGCATCCCACTTTGGTGAGTGGCATCTGGGGTCTTAAAGGCTGGTGAGCGGCCATCTAAGATGCTTTAACTGGTCCCAACCCACCGGGAGTAAAGGAGAATGAAGAACACCATGGACACAAGGAAAGTATTAGTCCAAGAGACAGAAAGGGCCACATAAACCAGAGACTTTATCAGCCTGAGGCTGGAAGAGCTGGATGGTGCCCGGCTGCCACAATGACTGCCCTGACAGGGAACATAACAGAAAGTCCCAGATGGAGCAGGAGAAAGGTGGGGTGCAGAACTCAAATTCTAGTAAAAAGACCAGACTTAATGGTTTAATTGAGACTGGAGGGACCCTGAAAGACATGGCCCCCGGGCTCTCTGTTAGCGCAAAACTGAAACCATTCCTGAGGCCAGCTCTTCAGACAAAGGTTAGACTGGACTATGGGACATAAAATGATACTGGTGAAGAGTGTGCTTCTTAGCTTAAGTAGATATATGAGATTAAATGAGCAGCTCTCGTCCGAAGGCGAGATGAGAAGGCAGAGATGGTCAGGAGCTGGTTGAATGGACACAGGAAATCAGGGGTGGAAAGGAGGGGTGTGCTGTCACAGTATAGGGAGAGGAAGTAGGGTCACAAAACAATGTATGTATAAATTTTTATATGAGAGACTAACTTGAATTGTGAACTTTCACTTAAAGCACAACAATAAAAAAATAATAATAATAATCTGAGAAGCTGGACTATATGAAGAAGAACAGGGCATCAGGATTGGAAGAAGACTCACTAACAACCTTTGTTATGCAGATGACATAACCTTGCTTGCTGAAAGTGAAGAGGACTTGAAGCACTTACTGATGAAGATCAAAGACCACAGCCTTCAGTATGGATTACACCTCAACATAAAGAAAACAAAAATCCTTACAACTGGACTAATAAGCAACATTATCATGAATGGAGAAAAGATTGTAGCTGTCAAGGATTTCATTTTACCTGTATCCACAATCAACACCCATGGAAGCAGCAGTCATGGAATCAAACGACGTATTGCATTGGGCAAATCTGCTGCAAAAGACCTCTTTAAAGTGTTGAAAAGCAAAGATGTCACTTTGAAGACTAGGGTGCGCCTGACCCAAGCCATGGTGTTTTCAATCGCCTCATATGCATGCAAAAGCTGGACAATGAATACGGAAGACCCGAAGAAGAATTGACGCCTTTGAATTGTGGTGTTGGGAAAGAATACTAAATACGCCATGGACTGCCAAAAGAATGAACAAAGGAACTTGGAGGAAGTACAACCAGAATGCTCCTTAGAAGCAAAGATAGTGAGACTATGTCTCACATACTTTGGACATGTTGACAGAAGAGATCAGTCCCTGGAGAAGGACATCATGCTTTAAAGTAGAGGGTCAGCAGAAAAAGAGGAAGACCCTCAATGAGATGGGTTGATGCAATGGCTGCAAAAGTGAACTCAAGCATAACAATGATTGTGAGGATGGTGTAGGGCTAGGGAGTTTTTTGTTTTGTTGTACATGGGGTCACTATGAGTCAGAAACGACTTGATGGCACCTAACAACAACAACAGTGCCATGTGCATATTAAAAGGAATAATCTCTTTTAATATAGGTACTGTTTGTAATTAACTTTTATGAAAACCAAGTACATACCATTAAAGTACATCTTAATGAGGGAGGTTCTATCGGAGGATAAAATAGACTTCTTGTCTGAGTTAATTTGATAGAAGGCTCTGAAACAACTACCTTGAGCCAAGATTTGTCCTCCATTTTGATAATGGAAACACAATCACTTATTCCCCCATTTCTGTTCCATTTGCCAGAAATCACAGAGCCAAATACAACATCATCACAGCAATTATAAATACATGATTTGGCCCAGGTGATTTAATTCTTCTTCCTGTCCTTGGTCCTTACTTTTTAAAATTTTATTATACTTACTATAGCTATGCTTTTTGTTATATGTTTTCTGAAAACCATTTGGAATTAAGCAGGGAACTGATAAATAAAAACTGATGATAAAGTGTGTCTTAATTAGCTGGTGCTGCTGTAACAGTATTGTGGTATTTCCACAAGTGGGTAGAATTAACAAACAAATTTACTTTCTCACAGTTTAGGAGGCTAGAAGTCTGAATTCAGGGTGTCGGCTATAAGGGAAGGCTTTCTGTCTCTGTCAGCTCTGGAGGAAGGTCCTTATCTTTTCTGAGCTTCGGCTCCTGGGCAGTTTTCATGTGGCTTGGCATCTCTCTTTCTCCATCTCTGCTTCTTTTGCTTGCTTGTTTAATCTCTTATATATCTCAAGAGATTGATTCAAGACAACCCTACGCTAATCCTTCCTCATTAACAACTAAGACAACTTATTCCCAAATTCGATTATAACCACAGGCATACAGGTTAGGATTTACAACATATATTTTTGGGGGACACAGTTCAATCCATAATGAGACATGTCCTGGGATAAAATGGAAAAGAGTTGTTTCTTTAAGAATTCAAAAGTTAATTGTAAATGAAAATAAAGGGATATATGTGTACAAAAAGAGATGTCCTAAGAAAGGAGTTCATAAGGGTTCCAGGAGTTGAGAGTTCCCTGGGAAATGGGAGGACAACAGTTTAACTCTGGGTGGAGTGGCCTCGTCACCAGATGCTGGTCTGTCTGGCAGTGGGCCAGTTGCTGCACATCTGTCTCATTATTTACGGATATCTGGAGCCAGGGCTGTAGAAACTGCTCACACTATGTATCAAGCTTTTTTGCCTAAAATAACAAAAATACTACAAAAGTGAGATTAAATATATTTGAAAATAATCCATTTTTTATTTTTAAAAAAATCTGCATGTTTATGGAACTGTAGAAAATTGATCAGGAGCTTTATCTACAATTGGCTTGCTTCAGGAGCTAACATTGTCTTACCGTATGAGGAAGCCCTAATCCAAATCAGAAGTTATACCTTTGAGTTCCTTGGGCCATACAGAATTGAGAAAGTGGCAAACAGTTTCTCTGCCTTAACTAACCTGTCACCATTTCTTTCATACTCTAAAATGACTGGTTCTTGTTTTTTCCAAAAGTAAATTTCTATGCCTCATTAAAAAATGTCACATTGCATCAACAACCGATTGATATGAGACAGTGAAATGGGCATCTGTCTTTTGTTTTTCTGAGCAAGAACCCTTGACTCTAAGCAGTCCCCGGGGGGCACTGTGAATTGCACTTTGTGGTAAAGCGACATCAATGGAAGCATCGTGCAGGGCTGCACTGAGGTGGTGGCTGCCGCCTAACAGGCACTACTTCTGTTCCTTGTGAATTTCCTGCTCACTTTGTAAGCTTTCCCCGCCTTGTAAAATATGACTATGAAAACTTGCACGAAGGCAGAGATCTACTATATTTATAAATTGGAACTCAATTTATGATGCATAATCATAAAACTGCATTTTGAATGTAGTTTTTCTCTTTTCAGGATGTAGCCAATCAACATGCAGTTCCAAAGTTCAGCTTTAGAAAACTTTTTGCTGTACACCTAAGCCACTTTCTCCAACCCAGTCTTTATTAGCCACAGATATGATATTTTGATCTGCATTATATACTATTCTTAAATGATTCTGAATTGGTTCAGTATTGATTCAATTGTGTACAGACTTATTCCTTGACTTTTTTAAAGGACACATTTAACTCTTCCTCAATAGCCGCTTCAAGGGAAATTCTATTCAGTGACTGCAACAAGATAAAGGAAGGGCAAAGTTTGACAAAATGGTGTATGTGTAAGTCCTAGCAGTCGATGATGGTCTCTTTCAGGATCACAGAGCTGTGTCCACACACACCCCACTCAGGAGCCCTGCCTCACATGTATCATCAACTGTGTGTGCTTTTCTCTTAGTCACTGATGTCATCAGACCACATTCTCACCATTTTCACACAGCTGGTCTCTGTTATGTCGTATTGAGTTCTTCTTTTCCTACTGATACCTGTCACAGATCTTCTAGGCCCTTAAGGCTTTTTATAAGCCCTAAAACCATATCAAATAGCTGGGCATCAAACTTCCAGTACACACCAACTGCTCTGGCAGGGATCACAATAGAGGGTCCCAGACAGAGCGGGAGAAAAATGTAGAATAAAATTCAAACTCACACACACACACACACACACATACACACAAAGGCTTGCTGGGCTAACAGAGACTGGAGAAAACCCAGAGTACGGCCCCTGGACACCCTTTTGATTCAGTACTGAAGTCACTCCTGAGGTTTACCATTCAACCAAAGATTAGACAGGTCTATAGGGCCAACAATAACACATGTGAGGGACGTGCTTCATAGTTCAATCATGTATATGCGACTAACAGGCACATCAGCCCAAAAGCAAAGATGAGAAGGCAAGAAGGGACAGGACAACTGGATGAATGGAAACAAGGAACATGGGGTGGAGAAGAGGAGAATGTTGACATACTGTGGGACTGGCAACCAATGTCACAAAACAATTTGTATATTAATTGTTTAATGAGAAACTAAGTTGCTCTGTAAACTATCACCTAAAACACAATTAAAAAAAAAAAAAAAAAAAAAAAAAAACTCCAGTAAAGGACCCTAATATTATCCATTTGAGATAAATATACAGCTTCAACCACTGAAATTACATTTCTGTTGGGTAACTCTACTTAGAATCTTACTTTGCCATTTTGTCGGGTAGCTTTATACCATGTAAGAATTAGCTGCCCATCTCATAGCTAGGTGGTTTATATCATGGCAACAAGACATGTTTGTATGAATGAGTAGTTTTTTATTTAATGGTCCATTTACAAATTCTTAACCAACCAACCATAGTTTTACTGGCTGTATCCTTCTTAAGGTTGGTGCTGCTAAAGTTAACTATGATAGCATTCTTTTTTTATTTTTTTAACTAATTGTGGTCAGTCTTTTAGTAGATATCCAATGATTAGGTTAGAAAGCAATGGGATCCTGCAGATTGCTGAGCAAGAAGTATGTTAAAATTTTAACAAATATGTACATAATATACAATTTTTATCATAAATCACAGGAAAGCTGACTTGGACTGAAATATGTGAAGGGTTTAAATCTTAGCTAGTTACACATTTGGTAAACTTTGTAAAGTGATTTAAACTTTCCAAGTCCCAGTTTACTTGCTTGTAAAACTAGGATAAAAATGCCTATTATATTGTTCTCTACAATATTGTTTTTGTATAAGCAAAGCATGGTTTTGTTGCTATTATTTTTGATTTGATTGAGAAAAGCTGATACTTACTCCTTCCCTCTCCATAAAGGCAGAGAGTGGAAGACAAGCAGAAGAGTGTGTGTCAAAGACTTGTTAGAAGTCATACAAGACCAGGGCTGAACAGGTTTTATTGGCTTCAGCAGCAACATGGAGACCATTGGTGACCTTAGTTACATGGAGTACAATGGGAACTCTGGTGGCAGAGTGAAAAAGTGGAGTGGCTAAGGATTGAGAAGTTGGAGACTATGTGGCAGACAACTCTTTTGAGAAGTTTGGCAGTGTCAGGGGGTATGGACTAAAAGGACTCATGAACAGGGAACATGGTTCTGGAGAGGCATTTTCATTGTTGTAATTATTGTCTGGTGGTGGTTTTGCTTATGACAAAGAACCAGTATATTTTTAAATGCTGATAGGAATGACCCAACACAGACAAAGAGGTTCAAGATACAGCAGAGACAATAAAAAAATAGTATGTGATCTCTGAGAAGGCATAAACGGTAGGATCTAGAGCATTTGTGAAGGAACGACCTTCATTGAGAAGGAAAGAGGAGCAGCTGAGTGCAGACTCAGGTAGGCTTGCAGATTTGGTGGCCTAACTTTTAGGTAATTTCAAACAAGAGCTTTTGTTTTCTTTGTGAAGTAGGAGACAAGTCATCTGCTAATAGCCTGAGGCTGAGGAAGCAGAAGGGGCAAACTTGGAGGTTTGAGGAGAAACAGCATGATTGAAGAGTGGGTAGGGTAGTAAGGGCTATGCGACTTATGAATTTGAAAACCTCAGTTTAGTTAATTTTCATGGTAATAATCCCTGATATGTGCATAGTGCTTTATTTTTCAATAACTATTTTCAAGTGCACTGTCTATGTAAAGAATTGCTATTTTTATTTCTTTTGAAAATTTGAAATATCTCTATAATAATCATTGTTATACAAATACCTGATCTACTCTCTTTGCTTAGGGACATGATTAAAAAAAAAAAAAGTGTACCTTGTTTATTTAATGTTCAATACTAATGCTAATAAAATATAACATTTATTGAGTTCACATAGTGTTTCAAGCACAATGCCAAGCCTTTTACATTTATGTTCTCTTTTTAATCTTCACCATATCCCTATGAGGTTTGGACAATTATCATATGCATTTTGCAGATGACAAACAGAATGAACAGAGATTATACTATGTGTCCAAGTTCACATAGCACAGTCAACAGAATTAAGCTATGAATTCTCTGCTATTTTCCTAAGACTAAAATTACCATTTACCATTTGATTCAATAGTAGGTCAAATACACCTATGTTGAATTTATGACATATTGAGAGAGTAAGAGTACTGACTACAATTTCTCAGATAACTATATATGCTAATAAGGGCACACTTAAAAATACTGCCTGATAATTGCATAGTATTTTATAAGGACTTTCATAAATATAACTAAATTATTAGCTCCACAACTTTGGGGTACATAATATGGTTCAGTCTTTCTTACTATTTTCAATTAACCACCCAAATGCACCTAGATGCTCTATTAGCAGAAAATACAACATCAACCCCTTGGACCTTTCTGTGTTCTCCTATAGGTCCATAAATCCTGGGGATTCACTCATTCCGTGGTGTGGAGAGGGGATCACGCTACTTCAAACATCAAGGGTAGGAGGAACAAGACTGTTCTCAGAGCATAGCTGCTACCGCACTCACTGCCTCATGGTAGGCTTACTTGCTCTGGACTGGGCTTTTTTTGTCCCAGCAGTAGGCCAGCCACTCTCCACTGCTCTTGCTTCAGGGAGGCCCCTGTCGATCTAGATTTCTGATCCAGTCACAACACAGTGTGGACTAAACTTGCTAGTCTCTTTTAATACTTTTATTTTCCTCTCCCTTCAGCGTTGGTGATGTTAATGATCCTTCCTTTCTTTAGACTCTCTACAACTCCCTAACCCTCCAACTCTCCAATCCTCTAAACCAAGGTGATTGTCATTCCATAAAGATTTATTGAGAATCTTTTCAGGCAAAGCTTTGGGGAAAAAACAATACAAAATATAAACACACACACAAATCTCAGACATACACCTGAACTCAGCACACACTGTAGAGTGTGAATACTTGGAGGCAGGGATTATCGAGTGCTCGCTTAGAAGCCGGTTGGAGAGCCATTTTACCTGTAAAACCATTGAGTAACGTGGCCTTTTTCTGTATTAGTTTCCTGGGGCTGCCATAACAAAATACTACAAACTTGGTGCCTTGAAATGACAGAAGTTTATTGTCTCACAATTCTGGAGGCCAAAAGTCCAAAATCAAGGTGTTAGCAGGGTTGATTCCTTCTGGAGACTCTGAGGGAGAATCTGTTCCATGCTTCTTTCCTAGTTTCTGGTGGCTGCCATAAATCCTTGGTGTTCCTTTGTTTATAGACACATCAATCCAATCTCTGTCTCCATTTTCACATCACATTTTGTTCTGTGTGTCTCTCTGTCTTTTCTTCTGTCTCTTCTAAGGACATGTATCATTGGATTTATGACCTACCCAGTTAATCCAGGATGACCTCATCTCAGGATCCTTAAATTAATTGCATCTGCAAAGACCTTCCCCCCCCCCCCCACCACATAGGTCACATTCACAGGTTCCAGTTAGACATGTCTCTTGGGGAGCCACTATTCAGCCCATTACCACCTCTTACCATGTCTAATCCCTGTCACTCTTTACACTCTTGCCAGGCTGGCCTTCCCTCTATTGCTCAGAAGAACCAACATTTATTTCCACCTCAGAGCCTTCACATGCACTGTTCCTTCTATGTCATTCGTATTCTTTGTTGGGCTAATTTTTATTCACCTTCTCCATATCAACTTAAAGGTCACTTCCTCCAGGCGTCTCCCTCTGACTGTCTTTGAAACTCCTCTCTCTCCAAGTTAGGTTAGAGCTCCATGTAACACATCCTCATAGGGTCATGTACTATGCCCTCATAGTACTTGATGCAATTATAAGTAAATAATTATTACTGTAAAAATAGTTATGCGATTTTGCATCAGATTGTAACTTTCATGACCACAGAGGACCCTTAATCATTATTGCTTAGCTCAGTGCCTGGCACAAAGTAATAGCACAATATCTATTTTTTAAATTTAATGTCAAAAGTGGCTGTGTAGTGGGTGGGTAGGTAATACTGCCTTGAAAGTCTGGGGTCGAGATATTTGATATTTGTATATTCCTATGTGGCTCAATTCAGCTGAATGCAGTTTTCTGTGTTCTCCTTCTCACAGATGAATTTGTGCATAAGCAAATGTGAAATTCACGCTTTTCTCAAATTGTTCCCTAATACATGAATCATGTTGGAACAAATTTGTGTTTTCAAAAATTTTTATAGCAGGATTGACTGTACAATTTTTTCATATAATTGACTTCAGTTGATGCTTGACTTCATTTGATAATATTGGACAGCTACCAGTTCTAGATGATAGCAAATAAGTTTCTTAGCCACCAATAACACCAAATATCTAGGTCCTGACAGTAAAAAGTTTTTAGATATTACTTGCAAGAAGTTTAAAATTGAAGAGGCGTAAGTTATTGTTAGGGAGAAGGGAAAGAAAGAAAGGCTCAAAGAAAAGCTGATGGAAGGGAGGTTGGTGATGGATTAAATAGAAAAAAATCTTTCATGGGACTCCAAACTTGTTGTTGTTAGGTGCCATGGAGTTGGTTCCCACTCATACCGATCCTATGTACAACAGAACAAAACACAGCCTGGTCCTGTGCCATCCTCACAATCGTAGCTATGTTTGAATCTATTGTTGCAGCCACTATGTCAGTCCATCTTGTTGAGGGTCCTCCTCTTTTTCACTGATCCTCTACTTTACCAAGCATTATATCCTTCTCCAGGGACAGGTTCCTCCTGAGAACATTTCCAAAGTATGTGAGACAAAGTCTCACCATCCTCATTTCTAAGAAGCATTCTGGCCCTACTTCTTCTAAGACAGATTTGTTCCTTCTTTTGGAAGTCCATGGTATATTCGATATTCTTCACCAACACGATAATTTAAAGGCTTCAATTCTTCTTCAGTCTTCCTTATTCATTGTCCAGCTTTCCCGTGCATCTGAGGCAACTGAAAATACCATGGCTTGGGTCAGGCACACCTTGGTCCTCAAAGTGACGTCTTTGCTTTTCAACACTTTAAAGAGGTCTTTTGCAGCAGAGTTGTCCAATGCAATGCATGTTTTGATTTCTTGACTGCTGCTTCCATGGGCATTAGTTGTAGATCCAAGTAAAATGAAATCCTTGACAACTTCAATCTTTTCTCCATTTATCATGATATTGTTTATTGGTCCAGTTGTGAGGAATTTTGTTTTCTTTATGTTGAGGTACAATCCATACTGAAGGCTGTAATCTTTGATTTTCATCAGTAAGTTCTTCAAATCTTCTTCGCTTTCTGCAAGCAAGGCTGTATCATCTGCATAACACAGGTTGTTAATGAGTTTTCCTCCAATCCTGATGCTCCATTCTTCTTCATACAATCCAGCTTCTCAGATTATTTGCTCAACATATAGATTGAATAGGTATGGTGAAAGGATACAACCCTGATGCACACCTTTCCTGACTTTAACCCATGCAGTATTCTCTTGCTCTATTCAAATGACTGCCTCTTGATCTGTGTACAGGTTCCTCATGAGCACAATGAAGTGTTCTGGGATTCCCATTCTTCTCAGTGTTATCCATAATTTGTCATGATCCACACAGTCAAATGCCTTTACATAGGTAGTAAGACACAGGTAAACATCTTTCTGGTATTCTCTGCTTTCAGCCAAGATCCATTTCACATCAGCAATGATACCTTTCATTCCACATCCTCCTCTGAATCCAACTTGAACTTCTGGCAGTTCCCTGTCGATGTCGATGTACTGCTGCAACTGATGCTGAATTATGAGTCAAAATTTATGGTATAGTTTTGATAGATAATGCTAAATTACCCTACATAGGGGTTGTTCCATTTGTACCACTTTACACTTCTATCAACAATGGATGAGATGTGTTTGTGTTAAGCACAAAAAGGCTAATGACTAGACAGCAAGATCAGGTCTTCTGGAACATATGGGGCTACAGGTACCAAGAAGCCTATCACAATTTAAAACAGGGATTTAACAAGGCCGGGCATCAGATTCTGGTACAAGAACCCTGACTGTTGGATTGTGGGGCTTTTAAGCAACATAACTGAAGAAGTGCCAGCCCTTACCCAGTCATAATCAAGGCTGTAGGTGCAAGCCTTGTGTCATTACAGCAGTATGATGTGCCGGAAGCCAGGCTTTCATCCCTTTTCCACTGTCTCCACATTTATTGATTGAGGCCCTTCCACTTGTATGATTAGGAGAATGGGTTCAAGATTTGTAGTTGTGGCTGCACAGAACCTGTGGGCTGAGGTGTTACTTCAGAATTGCGCTAGCATTGACTGCCTCAAGCATTGAGAAGTGGCTTGTTTCCATGGAATGTTGCAGAAGGCCAGAGTGCAGGAAATTGGCTTGGACATGTTAACTTTACTTCTTGTTCTTTTCTCAAGGAGTCTCACCAACACTCTGTGTTGACTGTGGCAATCTCTAATGGTGAGGCTTTTGGTCATCCATTCATACTTCATCTTCTGGTCAGTTAAAGTAGGGTATAAATGCCCATCTCTGGCTCAAGAAGTTGACCTTCAGACTAGATCCATTTTAGCGCTGCATATTGGGTAATTTGGATAGCAATTAAATAATTCAAGAACAAAATCATTTTAGAACTAAGGTGGCTTCCTTCTTCAAAATTAGGTTTTCCATAACACTTGACCTACTGTGTAAAGGACCTGCTTTAGTAGATTGGAAGAGAACACAGAGGGAAGGAATCAGCTCTGTCCCAAGTGAATGCTGTCAATAGAAGGCTGAGGAGCAAGTACCAGCTGAGCCTTAGACCACCCAATGTACTCCTTGAAAGTCCTGCAGCAGATGTAGTCCAGGTCAAGAGAGCTAGAAGATAACTCAAGACTCATGTTTACACGTGGCTGACTAGTGACCTTGATAATACCTTCTATATACAAACATCAGAGCTTTAACCATGTATTGGTTAGAATACACCACAGAAAGTAAGTAAAATACATTTTCTAAACCAGAAATCCAGATTTGTTTGAACATTGCAATGAAAAAAGTTGTTCAACATTGATGACATTATTTCAAAATTGAATCATTATTTTTCTGAATTAAACTTTGGAGTAATACCTTTGATGGTTAAAAGCTATTTTCCTTCTTGTTTGAGGGGGGGTTATATTACAATATTTTCATTTTCTAACAGAGATACAGATGAAAAAATAATATGTTTAAATGTATAGGAACCACAGAAGGAAAATACTTATCATTCAGAGTATATATGGGCTTATTGTTTTTATGTTTATTGTTTAAAATTTAAGTACAGAAGGGCAAATTCCTACTTTAATATAGAAATAAAAATGTGCTAAGATCTATGAATGCAAGAAAGATCTTTAGATTTGTAAACAATGTTTTGACTGGCAGCAGCTGTGGCTTAGGGAAAGAAAAAAATCTGTAAACAACCAGATTTCTCTACCCAATTCTTATGCCTGTTGTCTTAACTTTGAAACCCATGAGTATTTCATAACACTATCTATCTGAAATTGTATACTTTTTGATAACTAGGGTTTATTTCTGTCTACATCATAAACCTGATTTCTTTCTCTACAGTATGGTATATTCTATGGAGTATTTGTTTAATTGGTATAGAGATTGGATTTATGTTTTTCACATCAGTATTTCTGGATGTCTTGTGACAAATTGCAAGCAGGAGACTAGCATCCTAGAGACATCTAATTTTCAGGCCTTTTATTTTCTGTTCTTCTCTACCTGATCTGCTGACACCTGGAAGCTGCAAGTGATAAGTGTTCTGTGTGTATGTGTGCTGTTGTTGTTGTTCTAACCCTCCGCATCCCTTTGTGAAGGTAGAACTGTACAGCGTGTATTGAATATTCATTTTTAGGTATGTGAATCACCTTGTGAAGCATCAAGACCTCAAGGTTTAATGAAGGGAAGATTTGTGAATTTAGAAGAAAATGTGAAATAGTGATCCTTATTTGACTCTGGCAAAAGTCCCCAGAAACCTGAGTTGATCCCACAGTCACTGTAGGCTCACTGATACAGAGATCTGTGTGTAAGAACTTCAGGCCCTGACATAGAACAGTATCTGTCTCTGTTGCTTTTTAGAAAAGAACAGCATGGGCCCAAATCTCCAGCATTAGAATTAAATAAGCTTCTTTTTCTTTTCTGTTTGAGAATTTATAGTAAGACACCAAGAAGAAAAATGTGAAAGGTGACCCAGAGCCACTTGTTTAGAAAGATGGTTACAATACATGAATAATGGTTATGGATCATCTGTTTTAAAAATAAGATTTGAATTCTCGTGTCTTCTATGAGATATTAAAAAAAAAACCCTGAAGTTAAACAGGCTACATATTTGATTTGGAAGTGAATTCACATACTTCTGTGGCCCCGAATGGGAAAGTTTTATTCACAACAAAGCTAACATTTCATTAAAGAAAAATCATAACTAATGCAGCAAAGACTGAAGTTTAAGAATACGTTGAAGTCCAAGTTGTGGAAGTGGAACTCAGAATGGCTGGGTAGAAGGGAGAGAATGTTATCCCAAATAATTCCAAATAATCATACAGATATATCTCCCAAATAATTATCCCTAATAATTTTATACACACATACACACATGTCACATATCTCAAAGAAAAAATTGTAGAAGCTACCGTGACTGTCTATCACTTTCTTGATGGTGAATATCTTAAGAAACTACATTTCCAGTACAAATGCATGAAGATATTTTATGCTTGTTACCTCTTAATATTTTGTCAGGTTTTACGATAAGAGAAACCATCACTTGCAAGTGATGTGAGATGACAAAGAGGAAGGAGTAAAGTGGAATCTGGACACAGGGAAGAGCCAGCTTGCCATGCTTACTTTTTGCTTTTTCTCAGGACTAAAGTCAGCATGTCCATTCTAAAGAAAGGTGATCCAATGGAATGTGGAAATTATCAAACAATCATTAATATCACAGGCAAGTAAAATTTCACTAAAGATAATTGAAGAACGGTTGCAGCACTAAATTGACAGGGAGCTGCCAGAAATTAAAGCTAAGGGATATCATTGCTGATGTCAGATGAATTTTGGCTAAAAGCAAAGAATACCAGAAAGATATTTAAAAAAAAAGAAAATGCTGTTGAGTCAAATTTCAACTCACAGCTGAGGGAACTTAAAGTATGATTATTCTTATCCCAGTCTCTCGACTGTCCAAGGGACAACAAAGAGCCCATTCCTTGTAGAAATTTATTTTCTCTAGTGTGTTCTCAGAGATATCCCACCAATTCTGATTTCCTGTGTGAGAGTGTGATTGTGTATATTGGTACATCCATGCATTCGTGATAACAGAAAATTGACTGAACCAATTTATTGTTTTGGCTTTATAGAGATGAGTTCTTCTTGCTGCTTCTTCATTTGAAGAGCTTTAGTAAAGGGGTACTATTAAAAATCCATTGTTATTTATATTCTATGGGTTGGCTAATGCCAAAGGTGCAGTTATAGAACATTAGACACTAGAAATCAAGAATAATTACACCTTATATCTTAAAATAAACCAAACAAACTAAGAGCCAAATTGAATTTACAGTTACAAAGTGTGAAACCCAAAAAAGGAACACTAATAATGCCCTTGTGAATATTGTGAAATTATTTCTTCTTCCATTTCCAAAGATAGGTAATGTTTGAAATAATAGGTAGTTCCTTTTGTGCACTTTTTATTGTTGTATTCATGTAACAAAACAATGAAGTGGAAATGGGCTGTTATCTGGAAAAATTACCCACCATTTTCCATTGTCATGTTAGCTTTGGAAAAATTCAGACAGCCCAGAAATGTTAGTGTGATTAAAAAGACTCAGTCATTTTGTAAAATGAGTAGCTGAGAGAGAGTGTGAATTTATTTCTTCTTTCAGCACATGCAAAAATATTTAAGGAACCCATTACTTTTTGCTGCTGCTCAAGGAAAGATGAACTATTACCTAATTTATAGCATCAGACATGGAAGGTTGGAAAAGATGCCAATGCTTTGAAATTATTTGGACATTCACATATGTAAAGACTGATGTAATCTGATACTTAATCAAAAGATACAATTATTTCATTTCTCTGAGACTCACCTCCTCCTATACGTACTAACGGAGTGGGATCAAGTTAGCTGGCAACGCGGTGCCTTCTTTCCAACAATCAATTAATCTCTAAATGTCAGATTCCTTCTATGCAAAATGTTTCATTGAAGTCTTAAATGGTGAACAGTTCTAGGAAGATCCAAATTTTGATGTTTTCAGTGTTATTTATTTTCAGAGAAACTAACTCCTGAGTCACCTAAGTTCCACATCTGTATTATGGAATTCTGACTTTCATTGTGTCTATTAATACTTATAGTAGTGTATTTTTATCTTCTATATTAGGCATTCATTTTTGGCATAACTATACTGATGCCAAATTCTGCTTCCTGAAGTAAAAACAGTGTCAAAATCCCCCAGTGATTTTGGCATGATTAATATGAATCATACCTGGGATGTGTTAGAAATTTGAATTTTCCATAGATACATATATCATTTTAAATTAAATTAGGTACTTAATAGGGCATTTGTATAGACATATGCTAAGAAAAGTCAATGAACCTCAGTAGTGATATCTCTGCATCTGTGCTTTGTTAATTCAAAATGATGTTGCTGATAAAAGCACAAATATTATCGTATCATAGCACATATGGTTGTGGTAAAGGGGGCTATATCTCAATGCTTTTTCCATGGTTTAGTTTATAAGTACTTCACTGACCTGGTTGTTCCATAATTTCTAAACCAAATATGCTCAATGTAAATCTCTCTTTTTTAAACAATCACTTCTGTATAACAAGCATTGGATTGTATGTTCTGGATTGAATCGATCTTAATCATTACATACTGGTTAGTCTTCCTCTTTCAAACATTTCATACATGATTCTCTGATAAAACCAAAATTTTCTACTATCCACTAAAAAATACATACCTCTCACATGCTTGGAGGAATAGACCAGTGCTGGGAATGGGTGATTTTTTTTTTATTGTACTTCCGGTGAAGGCTTACAGAACAAATAGTTTCTCATGAAACAGTAGTACACATATTGTTTTATGATATTGGTTAACAACCCCACAACATGTCAACCCTCTAAATTCTCAACCTTTTTTTTTTGGTGAAAATACACATAGCCAAAGATATACCATTTCAAAAATTTCTACATGCACAGTTCAGTGACATTGACTACGCTCTTCCAATTATGCTGTTATTCTCACTTAAGATGAAGACTTACAGAACAAAATAGTTTCTCATTTAACAGTTACTACAAATGTTGCCCTATGACAATGGTTAACAATCTCACAACACATCAACAATATCCTTACTCAACCTTGTGTTCCCTATCACCGGCTTCCTTGTCCCCTTCTGCCTTCTGGCCCTTGTCACTGGACTCCTGTACCTCGTTAGTCTCATTTGGTTTTACGGGGCTGTCCACTCCCAGGCTGAACGGTGAACCTCGGAGATAACTTTGCCACTGAGCTAAAAGGGTGTCTGAGGGCCATACTCTCGGGGTTTCTCCAGTCTCCTTTAGGCCAGTAAATCTGGTCTTTTTTTTGTGAGTTAGAATTATGCTCTACGTCCTTCTCCAGCTCTGTTCAGAACCCTCTGTTATGATCCTGGTCAGAGCAGTCAGTGGTGGTAGCTGGGCACCATCTAGCTATACTGGACTCAGTCTGGTGGTGGCCTTGGTAGCTGTGGACCATTAGTCCTTTGGACTAATCTTTTCCTTGTGTCCTGTTCTCTTCATTCTCCCTTGCTCCCAAAGGGATGAGACCAGTGGAGTATCTTAGATGGCTGCTCACAGGCTTTTAAGACCCCAGACACTACTCACCAAGGTCAAATGTAGAACAGTGTCTTTATAAGCTGTGTTATGCCAAATGAGCTAGATGTTCCCCGAGACCATGGTCCCCACAGCTCTCCTCCCAGCAATTTAGTCCCTCAGGGAGTTTGGATGTGTCTATGGGGCTTCCATGACCTTTCCTTGTACAGGTTGTGCTGTTTTCCCCTGTACTGTGTACTGTCTCACCCTTCACCCAAGATACCACTTATCTATTGCCTATTTAGTATTTCCCCCCAGCCCCTCCCATCCCTAGTAACCACCAAACATTGTTACATTTTGTGTGTGAATTTTTTCATGGGTTTTTACAATAGAGGTATCATACAATATTTGTCCTTTTATGATTGACTTATTTCATTCAGCATAATGTCCTCCAGTTTCATCCATGTTATGAGATGGTTCACAGATTCATTGTTGTTCTTTCTCGTTGCGTAGTACTCCATTGTGTGTATGTACCATAGTTTGTTTATCCATTCATCTGTTGATGGGCATCTAGGTTGTTTCCATCATTTTGCTATTGTGAACAATGCTGCCATGAACATAGGTGTGCGTATGTCTATTCGAGTGAGGACTCTTCTTTCTATAGGATATATTCCTAGGAGTGGGACTGCTGGATCGAATGGTATGTCTACTTCTGGCTTTCTGAGGAATTGCCGTATCATTTTCCAAAATGGTTGTATCATTTTGCGTTGCCACCAGTAGTGCATAAGATTTCCCATCTCCCCACAGCCCCTACAACATTTGCTATTTCCAGTGTTTTTGATTTGTGCCAGTAATGCCGGGGAGAGATGGTATCTCATGGTGGTTTTAATGTGTATTTCTCTAATGGTTAGTGATCGTGAGCATTTCCTCATGTGTCTGTTGGCCACTTGAATGTCTTCTTTGGTGAAGTGTCTTTTCATTACCTTTACCCATTTTTTAATAGGATTATTTGTCTTTTTGTTGTAGAAGTGTTGGATTTTCTTGTAGATTATGGAGATTAGACCTTTGTCTGACTTGTACTGTCCAAAAATTTTTTCCCAGTCTGTAGGTTCAGTTCTCTTTTCACTCATTTGGTGAAGTCTTTAGAAGAGCATAGGTGTTTGATTTTTAGAAGATCCCATTTCTCTAGCTTATCTTCTGGGATTTGTGTGTTGATGGTTATGGTTTGTATCCTGTTAATGCTGTGTATTAGGGCCTGTAGCGTTGGTCCTGTATTTTCTTCTATGAACTTTATAGTTTTTGGCTTTATATTTCGGTCTTTGACCCATTTTGAATTAGTTTTTGTATATGGTGTGAGGTTTGGATGCTGTTTCATATTTTTGCAGATGGATATCCAGGTTTGCCAGTACCGTTTGTTAAAAGACTCTCTTTTCCCCATTTGATGGACTTTGGGCACTTGTCAATGATCAGGTGACCGTAGGTGGATGGATTTACATCTGGGTTCTTAATTCTGTTCCATTGGTCAACGTATCTGTCGTTGTACCAGTACCAGGCTGTTTTGACTATTGTAGCTGTATAGTAGGTTCTGAAGTCAGGTAGTGTGAGTCCTCCAACTTTATTCTTTTTCTGCAGTACTGCTTTACTTATTCGGGGCTTCTTCCCTTTCCATATAAAGTTAATGATTGGTTTTTCCATCTCTTTGAAGAATGTTGTTGGTATTTGGATCAGGATTGCGTTGTATTTGTAAATTGCTTTGGGTAGAATTGTCATTTTCACAATGTTGAGTCTGCCTATCCATGAGCATGGTATGTTTTTCCATTTATGTAGATCCCTTTGGGTTTCATGCAGAAGTGTTTTGTAGTTTTCTTTGTAAAGGTCTTTTACATCCCTGATCAGATTTATTTCTAAGTATTTTATCTTCTCAGGGGATATTGAAAATGGTATTGTTTTCCTGATTTCCTTTTCATCGTTCTCCTTATTGTCGTCTAGGAATCCAACTGATTTTTGAATGTTTATCTTGTATCCTGCTACTCTGCTGAATCTTTCTATTAGTTCCAGTAGATTTCTCATGGAGTCTTTAGGGTTTTCTATGTATAGTATCATATCATCTGCAAACAGGGACAGTTTAACTTCTTCATTACCAATTTGGATGCCCTTTATTTATTTTTCTTGCCTTATTGCTCTAGCTAGAACTTCCAGCACAATGTTAAATAGGAGTGGTGATAAAGGGCATCCTTGTCTTGTTCCTGTTTTCAAGGGGAATGTTTTCAGCCCCTCTCCATTAAGAATGATGTTGGCCGTTGGTTTTGCATAGATGCCCTTTATTGTGTTGAGAAATTTCCCTTCTATACCTATTTTATGAGAGTTTTTATCAGCAATGGGTGTTGGACTTTGTCAAATGCCTTTTCTGCATCAATCGAGATGATCATGTGATTCTTTTCTTTCCTTTATGTGGTGGATTATGTTGATAGGGTGATTTTTTTGAACCCTCTCAAGTAAAGAAGATCCTGGAGTTTGATTTGAGTAGAAGCTATGGGGTGGAGTGTGTACAGAGGAAAACTGAAAGATAATACCATGGGCAAGATCAGTGGCAAAAACGTCCAGCATGGAGGAAACAACCAGGTAGGAGGCAATGGGACTAGATCTGGAGACAACAAAATGACTTTCATGTAGGGATGGTAGATGGGAAGCAGATCCTATAGAGAGTTTTTGAAACACTGGACAGTAGAAATAGTCAACTTCTGCATAAATCAGAATCTATTTAGAAAAGCAGTAACCACCTCAGGTATTTCAGAAAGGACTTAATAGCAGAAATTGCTAATAAAGTATTGGAAAGGGTGGAAGAGCATAAGAGACAAGGAGAGGACTCAGATTGAAGCAAACTGATACCCATATATCAAAAGCTTCTAATGCCACTGGCCATAGGCCATTGCCTGAACTTATGGTATCTAGATTCACCAAAGAGGGTATTCCTCAACCAGGAATTGCTGGAACTGCTAACTAGCTGTTTCCTCTGCCTGTGCTTCTGGAGTCTGCCATCACCGCATCCCTGTGGCCACTATACCAACCACCACAACTGCCAGCAATGGCCAGCTATGGTGTCAGAGCCAGAAATAGTCCTCTTATTAGCAGAACCTAACAGAAAGCCATAAATATAGTTTGAAATCTCCCAGCCTAACATTAAAGAGCAAGGTATTGAAGGTCAGGTTGGGAAGAGAGGCAATAGGTTAAAAAAACAAAATGCACACCTACCTATGCAGCAGGTTCTGTAGCCTCTCTGAGTCTCAGTTTCCTCATCTGTAAAATGTGAATAGTACTGTGTCTAATCTGGAGGGCTAAGAGAGGATTAAATGACACAGCAAATGTAAATATTTTCATTATACCCAAAACATAAGAAATATTCATGTGATTGTTAGCTATGGTAAAAATGATGGGAAGGCAGAAGAGGGAGAGGAGGAGTAGGCTTGTATAAGGTAGCTTTAAGTCGGTAGGGTTAGAGGTAATAAGGCTATTGAAACTATTTAGTTGATGAGATTTGGCTTCAGGGTGCCTCTTTTCATTTGGTATTTCACTATAAAGAATTTTGGTGATTGTCATTTTTAAAGACGTATTTATTCATTCGGTCAGTAGTCGTTAAGTGTCTTGTATGCGTTAGGCACTGAGTTTGGCACTGCTAATTAGAGGATGGGTGGAAACAAGGATAGTTTACACACACGCGCACACACACAATGACAAAACGAGAGACTTACTAGAAACGATAGGTACTTTATGTGAGGAGAGCCTGCAATAGGGGATTTGCTAGTCTAGCAGGTTAAGGAAGGTTCACCTGAGGAAGTGAACTTAGAGCTGAGCTCTGAAGGACAAGGTAGAGTTACTTGGCAAAGAGAGAAGGAGAAAAAAGAGGAGAGTTTTCTGGCAGAGGTAACAGTAAATGTTAAGAGTGTATAAAGGGACAGAGCATGGGAGTATTGCAGAATATAGTAGGCTGTCATTTTATTGAATGTATTCAGTTGATATTTTACAACTCTCTCTAGTTTTAAAGAAGTATACAGCATCTTTGGATGTATTATCAACATTAATTAAAACTTAAAAACCATTGAAATTTCAACCTGTGTGTTATCCAAACAACGTCATTTTTTATTTGTTCTAGTTATAGTACTAACTTCTAAGGTTCTAGTTACAGGAGTCAGCTCTACAGGACATGTTGTTGGGTGCTGTCAAGACAAATCGTATTCATAGCAATCCCATGTGGCAGAATAGAATTTCTCCATAGGGTTTTCTTGGTTGTAATCTTTATGGGGGCAGAACACCAGGTCTTTCTCCCTCAGAGCCAACGAGTAGGTTCAAATGGCCTACTTTTTGGTTAGCAGCTGAGCACTTAACCATTGTGCCACAGGGCTCCTATACAGGATAGATATACACTGAACTTTTGTTCATATCCCAGAGAAGGCAGTAAACCATGATAAATTGTGTCCTTGAAAAAAACCTATGTTAAATCAATAAATATAAGCTTCTTTTTATATGTTTGTATTTGCGTAGTTTTGAATATTCATATCTTCTTATATGTCTGAGGCTGGGTTCTCTAGATTAGCAAAACTAGTGAAGTATATATATATATAGACAGAGAGAAAGAAAGAGAGAGAGAGATATTTATCTCAAGGAAATGGCTCACACGGTTGTGAAGGCTAGCAAGTCCCAAAGTCTATGGATGTGCGTATGCTGGAGGCTTCTCCTCAATCACGTGGTAGCAGGGCTGATGAAGCTAGAATCAGCAGGTCAGATGGCAGACTGCTGGCTCACAAGGCTGCAGAGCTAGAAAATCCCAAAGTCAGCAGGTCAGACAACAAACTGCTGGCTCAGGTCCCAAGAACCCAAGGTCACATCAGGACAAGCTGGAAACATACTAACGATCCAGATGCATACCTATCAAGAGAAAAGTATAGTAATCTGTTGATGTGTTTTAGTTTGAGGTATATAATCACTGGGAAATTATTTTAATACATCTTTGAATATATATAAGGTCCCTGGGTGGCTCAAATCATTTGTGCTTGATTACTAACCTAACTGAACTCATCTAGTAGCACCACAGAAGAAAGGCCTGGCTATCTGCTTCTGTAATGATTATGGCCAAGAAAACTCTATGGGGCAGTTCTACTCTGTAACATATGGGGTTTCCATGAGTTGAAATAGACTCAATGACAATTTAAAAAAAAAAAAAAAGGCTAATCATTAATGGTCAAGATAATAGTATAAACTAAAGAATGGGCATGCCCATCTCTGAAGTATTTAGAATCTGCCAAAGCTCAGTGTGTCTTAACAGTATTGTGTTAAGTGCAGGATGCCAAAAAAAATGAATATACAGATTGTGAATTCTTGGATTATGCGTCTGTTATTATAATGAGCCAGGGCTTGTTTAACCTATTCTTGTGTTAGATTATTTTTAAAAGTTGAAGGATTGAGTTCTGTGTTTCGTGGTAACTCTACTAAAGTGTTCCAAACTTTTCTCTGCTCATCTTTTGATCTAATAGGAGTCTATACACTGTTTCAATAACTCTAGTATGAGTCAGAACACATTTTGATCCCAGAGATCTTTCAAATATTATAAGTTTACTGTACCTAAGCATTCATTTTTCTGATTAGATGTTATGTCACTGAGCCACTATTGCAATGTAAGCCTCAGAATGCAAAAGACCAGTATGAGTAAATATTTCCACGTTATTACTACTGAAGTATGAATTTATCTGTGCATGAGACATAGATTAACACATTTTTTATAGATCCTCACGGAGCTCTAATGGTGCAGTGGTTAAGAGCTGTGGTGAGCTACAGCTGCTAACCAAAAGGTCGGTAGTTCAAATCCACCAGATGCTCCTTGGAAATCCTATGGAACAGTTCTACTCTGTCCTATAGGGTCACTATGAGTTAGCATTGACTTGGCAGCAATGGGTTTGGATTTTTTTTTTTTATGCTTTATGTTATAGGTTCTTGGATCAAATGTATTGTTCTTGAAATTCTGTTGTGTGAAGTCTGGTGTAGAATAATAATGATAATGATGATGATAAGCATTTATTGTTACTACACTCATGCTACTGCTTAGCAATGTTCTAAGTGCTTTAATACTCCCAACTGCCCTATTATCTGGCCCATTTCAGAGATGAGGTAACTGAGGCACAGAGTGTTAAAGTGACTTGCACAAGGTTACAGAGTACGTGTGGAGCACAGACTCCTGACCCTTAACTGTCCCTTTATAATTAAATCCATAACACCCATTCACTGCATTTACCCCAGAGGTATCTGCTTAAAATAAAGTATAGATCACTGTTAAAGCCCCCCAGTAACTGTGAATTTACTCCAGGACGCAGTTCCTGATCCTCAGAAAGGAATAAAAACATTCCATTAAGCAACCCACCAGCATCATGTCCTACCATTAGCCATACACCAGTGTTTTCACCAAATGTTCCCTGGGTCAAATGTATCAGAGTTGTGGAGGGCTAGATAAATGCCAGTTCCTAGGTTCATGCCAAACAATGAAGTCTGGATCTCAGAGAGAGGGGCACAGAGTCTAGCAGCATCTTAATAGCTGCTCCGGGTTTGCCCCTTACAGACTGAAAACTATTGCCCTTCACACACAAAGTGCAGGCCCTGTAAAATTGAGCAATGTTGTGCTATGTATACTTCCCCCAAGACACCATGGCTTTGTACTTGCAAGTCTGGAAGCTCACAATGTTCTCTGCCTTGTTTGTGTTCCATTTTTCAAATCCCAGTTTGCCTTCAGGCTCTTTGCGGCAGTGTTCTCTGAGGTCTTTAGCAGAGTTCACCACCCCATTTTCTGCACTGTTTACACTGTCTGTATTATTAAACCTTGACTTCCTGTGTGTATTGTTAAACTTTGACTACCATGAGATCATCTACTGACTTTTCTGTCTTCCTTGTCAGAGACATCTGTTGGGGAAACTTGCCAGGGGCATATCTCTGTTGTAGTTCTTCCTATATTTTTTTCTTCAGTTTCTAGTTTTCCGTAATCCCACATGATCTGCTGTGGTTTAAGCTGGTCCCCATTTGTGATAGTTAAGGTTGTGTGTCAATTTGATTAGGCCATGATTCTCAGTGGTTTGGCAGTTATGGTGTAGTTTGGCAGTTATATAATGATGTGATCACCTCTGTTATGGATTGAATTGTGTCCCCCCAAAATATGTATCAACTTGGATATGCCATGACTCCCAGTATTGTGTGGTTGTCCACCGTTTTCTGATCTAATGTTTTCTGATCTATGTGTTGTAAATCCTAATCTCTGCCTGTAGTTAATGAGGCAAGATTAGGTTATGTTAAAGAGGATTAGGGTGGGATGCAACGTCCTTACTCAGATCACAGCCCTGATCCAATGTATGGGGAGTTTCCTAGGGGTGAGGCCTGCATCACCTTTTATCTTACAAGAGATAAAAGGAAAGAGAAGTGAGTAGACAGAGAGGACCTCATATCATCAAGAAAGAAGCGCCAAGAGCAGAGCGCATCCTTTGGACCCAAGGTCCATGCACTGAAAAGCTTCTAAACCAGGGGAAGACTGATGAAAAAGACCTTCCCCCACAGCTGACAGAGAAAACCTTTCCCTGGAGCTGGCATCCTGAATTTACTTCTATACTCCTAAACTGTGAGAGATAAACTTCTGTTTGTTACAGCCAGCTACTTGTGGTATTTCTGTCACAGCAGCACTGGATAACTAAGACAACCTCCATGATGAGATCTGCTATGATCAGCCAGTCAATTGAAGGGGAGTTCCCTTGAGGGTGTGGCCTGCATCCAATATGTATGAATTTTGTGGCAGAGCTTGCTGGCTTTTGCTCACTCAGAATCCTGCATCTGGTTTGTCATCTTCTGATCTCCAGTTCTAGGAACTTGAGCAAGGAGCTTGCCGTCTGACATGCTGAACTTCAGTTTGTCAGCCCCTGCAGCTGCATATGTCAGGAGAAGCCTCCAGCCTGATGCCTGACTCATAGACTTGGGACTTGCCAGCCTCTACAACCACATGAGCCATTTCCTTGAAATAAGTATATATCTCTCTCTCTCCCTCCACACACACACACACACACACACACACACTTATATGTATACTCCCGGCCTACAACATTTGATACCGAGAGTGGTTGTAGAGAAATAAAATTGTAAGGATGAGTTTTCTAAATTGTTTCTCAAGTCTAGTTAGTCTTAAGGATGTTGATGACCCTGCTTCCAGTAGTAAAGAGGGCACTGCTAATGCATGGAGTAGGTGACAATAGTAATACACAAAATATCACCACCAATAGATCAAGTATTGGTAAGAGGTGAGGCCCGAGTGATCGCATGTTTGAAACTTTTCTATAATTTTGTCAGAAAGAGAAGTATAAAGAAGCTCATTGGCTAATTCTAATTTTCCTAGACTAAGTGGTGAAAGAAAGGGATGAGCTCAGGCTTCCAGAGTCACAGCTAAAGCACCAAAGAAATGACTTTAAAGTTCCCACTTGTGCCCTGAAAGGCAGCCTTTTTTTCTTGAGTAACAGAGCTGATATTACTGAAAACAAAACCCAGGACCTTATTGTAAGAATGGCTGAATTACAATGAGAGTTGAATTCCCAGCCTCGAATGGTGTTTGAAGTTAAAGTGAGGGCACTGATTGGGAGGAAATGGGATCCTGAAACTTGGGATAGGGACATAAGGGCAGATAATCGAGAAGCTGGGGACACTAAGCCTCTAAATTCCATTGAATCACTTCTGCGAACAAAACCATTGGCCCCTCTGCCCCTATCTGATTAGAATAACCCAGCTGTGTCTGAAGAGCCTTTGTCAGTGATTTCACCTGGGTAGCTTCTGAGTATTCACCTGGGGAGGCATCTGAGTCATTGCCTGGGGTCTTGCCTGAGGCAGATGCCTTACAAGACATTGCTTAATGTTCTCAAAACAATTCCCACCATCCATTTTTGCTTTTAGAATTATAACTAGACTTACATCCCAGCAAACCCCAAAAGATGAAGTACAAAGTGTGACCCAGGAGGAGGCACACTACATTCCAAAAGAATTGCTTGACTTTTTGAACATGTACAAACAGAAACCTGGGGAATATGTGTGGGAAAGGCTATTAAGGGTGTGGGATAATGGTGCAAGGAACATAAAGTTAGATCAGTCTGAGTTTATTGATATGGGTCTACTAAGCACAGATCCTTCATTCAGTGTTTCAGCTTGAGAAGTTAGGAAAGGATCTAGTAGTTTATTTGGTTGGGTTGCTGAGGCATGGATTATGTAGTGCCTACACCAAAACAAGTTGAAGTAGCAAACCTGCCTTGATATACTTTAGAGGAAGGTATACAAAGCCCTAGAGAAATTGACACGTTAGAGTGGATTTATCAGGTTAGGCCCACAGACCCACACATGGAGTGCCCAAAGGACACACTTTTCACCAAAACTGTGAGAAATATTTGTGAAGGGAGCCACAGCATAGTTGAAGACTGCTGTGATTGCTATTTTATATAAGTCAGATTTGATAGTGGGAACTGCCCTAATTGAATTAAAACACATAACTACAATGGGCTGATTGGACCCCATAGTAGTAGGCCCCAGTGGCAGTACTCTATTGACAAAGGCAAAGTGGGCCTGGTTACCATAATGGACAGTGGAGTCAAACAGTAATTGGAATAGTCTGACTCATGTGAACTTATGATGTTGGCTACTTAGTCATGATATCCCTAGGAGTGAAATAAATGGGAAATCTACTAAATATTTACTTGATCTGTACAAAAGTAAATATTCTAAGTCAACTGAATGGCAGTCTAACTCAAATCTCCAGAGAGTCACAGCCCCTCAATCAATTCCTAGACTTGATCGAATTTACAGACCCATAACCCCTTGAATGAAGGGGAGGTTGGGTCCCCTTGAAGAAGGACCCCACTACACTGCCAAAAGTTTATACTGTTAATATTTCTCTATGACCTTTTATGAGAGTGATTCTTCATTGGGGAAAAGGAAATAATCGGACTTTTCGGGGATTACTGGATACTGGCACTAAACTGATGCTAATTCCAGGAAACCCAAAATGTCACTGTGGCTCACCAGTCAGGGTGGAGGTGAATGGAGATCAGGTTATTAATGGAGTCTTAGGTCAGTTTTGTCTCACAGTGGGTCCAGTGGATCCCTGAACCCATCCTGTAGTGATTTCCCAAGTTCCAGAACACATAATTGAAATAAATATACTCAGCAACTGGCAGAACCCCCATATTGGATCTCTGATAAATGGAGTTAGGGCTATTATAGTAGGAAAAGTCAAGTGGAAGCTATTAGAAGTGCCCCTCTCTAGGAAAAGAGTAAACCAAAAGCAATACCACATTCCTGGATGGATTGCAGAAATTACCATCAAGGACTTGAAGGATGCAAAGGTGGTAATTCCCACCACATGCTCATTCAGCTTACCTAATTGGCCTGTGCAAAAAATAGATGGATCACAGAGAATTACAGTGGATTATCGTAAACTTAACCAGGTGGTGATGCTAATTGCAGCTGCTGTTCCAGATATGGTTTCATTGCTTGAGGAAATTAATACATTTCCTGGTAGATGGTATGCAGCAATTGATCTGGCCATGCCTTTTTCTCAATTCCAGTTTTGAAGGAACACCAGAAGCAATTTGTCTTGAGCTGGCAAGGCCAGCAATACACCTTCATTGTCCTACCAAAGAGGTATATCAACTCTCCAGCCCTATGTCATAATTTAGGCTGCAGAGACATTGATCACCTTTCCTTCCATGTGACATCACACTGTTTCATTACATTGATGACATTATATTGACTGGACCTAGTAAGGAAGAAGCGTTAATGACTCTGAACTTATTGGTAAAACATTTGCATGCTAGAAGGTGGGAAATTAATCCAACAAGAATTAGATGCCTTCTACCTCAGTGAAATTTCTGAGTCCAGTGGTGTGGGGCATGATGAGGTATTCCTTCTAAAGTGAAGGATAAGTTATTGCATCTGGACCATCCCACAACTCAAAAGGAGGAACAATGCCTGCTGGGCCTCTTTGAATTTTAGAGGCAACATATCCCTCACTTAAGTATGGTACTTTGGCCTGTTTATCAAGTGACTCAAAAAGCTGCAATAACAGGAGAAGGCTCTGCAACAGGTTCTGTCTTCCATGCAAGCTGCTCTGCATATGATCCAGCTGATCCAATGATACCTGAAGTGTTAGTGGTAGGGCAGATAGAGAAGCTGTTTGGAATCTTTTGCAGGCCTCTTTGGGTGAATGACAGAGCAGACCCTTAGGATTTTGGAGCAAAGCCCTGCCATCCTCTGCAGATAACTGCTCTCCTTTGAGAAACAGCTTTTCACTTGTTACTGGAGCTTTGTAGAGACTCAACCCTTAAGCATGTGCCACCAAGTCACCATGCATGTCATGAACTGAGTGTCATCTGACATAGTGTTATAAAGTCAGACATGCACAGCAGCATTCCATCATTAAATGGAAGTAGTATATACAAGATTGGGCTCAAGCAGGACCTGAAGTCAAAAGTAAGTTGCATGAGGAAATGGCCCACATACCCATGGTCTCCACTTCTGTCACATTACCTTCCACTATGGCCTTATGGGGATTTCCTTATGATCAGATGACTGTGGAAGAGAAAACTCAAGCCTGGTTTACAGGTAGTTCTGTGTGATACAGAAGCACCACTCAAAAATGGACAATGGCAGCACTACAACCCCTTTCTGGGACCTCCCTGAAGGAAAGTGGTTAATAAAATCCTCCTAATGGGCACAACTTTGAGTATTTCACCTGAATGTTCACTTTGCTTGGAAGGAGAAATGGCAAGATGTGCGATTGTGTGCTGATTCATGGGCTGTGGCTAATGCTTTGGCTGGATGGTCAGGGACTTGGAAGGAACGTGATTGTAAAATTGGAGACAAGGAAGTATGGGGAAGAGGTATGTGGATAGACCTCTCTGAATGGGCCAAAGGAGTGAAGATATTTGTGTCTCATGTGAATGCTTACCTAATGGTGAACATAGCAGAGGAGAATTTTAAAAATCAAGTGACCAGGATGATGTGTTCTGTGGAAATCAGTCATCCTCTTTCCCCAGCCACTCTTTTGATTGTCCAATAGCCTCATGACAAAGTGGTCATCAGGGCATGGATGGAGGTTATGCATAAGCCCAGCAATATGGACTTTTGCTTACCAAGGTTGACTAGGCTAAGCCACGACTGAGTGCCCAGTCTGTCAGTAGTAGAGACCAACACTGAATGCCTGATATTGCACCATTCCTCGAGGTGATCAGCCAGCAACCTGGTGACAGGTTGATTACATTGAGCCTTTCCATCACGGAAAGGGCAGTGTTCTGTTCTTACTGGACTAGATACTGACTCTGGATACAGATTTGCCTTCCTTGCATGCAATGCTTCTGCTAAAACTGTCATCTATAGACTTGAAGAACGCCTTATCCACCATCATGGTATTCCACACAGCATCCCCTCAGATAAAGGGACTCACTTCACAGAAAATGAAGTGTTTCAATGTGCCCATGCTCATGGAATTCACTGGTCTTACCATGTGCCCATCATCCTGAAGCAGCTGGCTTGATAGAATGATGGAATGGCCTTGTATAGACACAGTTATGGTGCAAACTAGGTGGCAATACCTTGCAGGGTTGGAGCAATATTATCTAGGAGGCTGTATATGCTCTAAACCAGGGTCCAATATATGGTGCTTTTTCTCCATAGCCAGGATTCATGGGTTCAGGAATCAAGGAGTGGAAATGGGAGTGGCACTACATTCAATTATTCCTAGTGACCCACTCACAAAATTTTTGCTTCCTGTCCCTGCCACCCTGTGCTCTGTGGGTCTAGAAGTCTTAACTCCAAAGGGAAGAATGCTCCAACCAAAAGACACAGCAATGATTCCACTGAAGTGGAAGTTAAGAATGCCACCTGGCCACTTTAGGCTTCTCATGCCTCTAGATCAACAGGAAAAGAAGGGATTTACCATCCTGGATGGTGTTATTGATCCTGATTATTAAGGGGAAATTGGATTAATATCACATAATGGAGGTAAAGAAGAGTATGTCTGGAATGCAGGAGATCCCTTAGGGCATCTCTTAGTACTACCATGCCTTGTGATTAAAGTCAATGGAAAACTACAGTAACCCAATTCTGACATGACTACTAATGGCCAAGACTCTTGGCCACCAGGCAAAGAACCATGACCATCTTAGGTGCTTGCTGAGGGCGAAGGGAATTCAGAGCGTGTGGTAAAAGAAGGTAGTTCTAAATATCAGCTACAACCATGTGACCAGTTGCAGAAATGAGGACTGTAATTGTTGTAAGTATTTCTTTCTTGTATGTGTGCATCAAATATTTTTGTTTTCTTCACTTATAAAATATAAGATGTAAACAGGGCTAATACATTTTCAGTTGTATGTGTATTAGTTGTATCATGTTAGAGGCAAGTATTACTTTACAATTGTCTTTATTCAGAGATTACGTATGGTTTAAGAAGACATGTATAGGTATCGGGTTGACAAGAGGTGGATTGTGATGGTTAAGATTGCGTCTCAACTCGGTGGGCCATGATTCTTGGTGGTTTGGCAGTTATGATGTAGCTTGGTAGTTATGTAATGATGTAATCACCTACATGATCTGCTATGAGCAGCTAATCAGTTGAAAGGGAGTTTCCTTGAGGGTGTGGCCTATATCCAATGTATATGAATTTTCTGGCAAAGCTCTCTGGCTTTTGCTTGCTCTGAATCTTGCATCCAGCTTGTTGTCATCTGACCTCTGGTTCTTAGGACTTGAGCCAGCAGCCTACCATCTGACCTGTTGGTCTTGGATTTGCCAGCCCCTGCAGCTATGTGATTCAGGAGAGGGCTTCAGCCTGACAGCGGATCCATGGACTTGGGACTTTACAGCCTCTACAACCTCGTGAGCCATTTCTTTGATATAAATCTCTCTCTTTCTCCATATATATATACATATGCTTCACTGGTTTTGCTTCTCTCCAGAACCCAACCTAAGACATCTATCTCATTCTGATTTGTTCACCACAGATTATTCTGAGCACTACTTGAGTCGGATCTATCTACCTTTCTGCAGAGTTTTTAGTTTTTGACTGTAATTGGTCTATGTTTTGATTTAAACTAAATAATAATTGCAATTTCATGAAGGACTTACCATCCTAAGCCCTTCACATGTGTTAAATTAGTGTTTCTCAAACTGTCACATGCATGCAAGTCATGATGGAACTTTGTTAAAAATACAGATACTGAGTTGGGGCCTGTGGGTCTACAGATCACTCTTGAAATAATAAGGTAGTAAATTACTGAACTCTCATAATATCCCTATTTCAATTAACCCCTTTTTTTCCAGATGAGGAATAAAAATATCACAAGCTACTAAACAGCACTACCAGGATTTAGACCCAGGTGCTCAGGCTCCAGTCTGGGCTCTTGATGGTGACTCTACAGAGCCTCTCTGATAGGTAGTCTTTAGCTCCCACACTTGCATAGTTTTGGCTCTTCCTATTCCTAGATGTTATAGCACTTATCCATCTGATACTGGAAAGTAAGGAAGTGCTGGCTCTTTCCCCTCTGCAAAATTGCCTTCGGTGGTTGCTTGGCAATGCAGTTCCTTTCCTTAGATAAAGGAGTCCCTGGGTGGTGCAATTGGTTAATGCACTTGGCTGCTAACTGAAAGATTGGAAGTTTGAGTCCACTCAGAGGTTCCTCAGAAGAAAGACTTGGCTATCTACTTTCAAAAAACTCAGTCACTGAAAACCCTATGGAGCACAGTCTTCCTATGACACACATTGGGTCACCATAAGTCAGAATCGACTCAATGGTAACTGGTTACTGGTTTCTTAGATGGAGTGGTGAGGGGCAGAGAGGAGAGGTTAGGATCAGTGGTTTCCTTATTGCCACAGTTTAGATTCTTCTTTAATCACATTTCACAAAAAAAAAAATAAAAATAAAGAAAAAGAAAAATTCAAATAAACCTTGTTTCTACCCTATTCTGGAAGGGTTGCTGATTTCATGATCTACTTACTCATGAGTCAGGATTATTGATCAGTTTAACCGAGTTCAGATATTCCTGTATAAGAATATCTCAAGTGTTTCTTTACATGGGCATTATAAAAACAATCAAAAGTATTAGTTAAAAAAAATTTCTTCTACACATGTAATTATATGAACTATAGTCAAGGTCACTGAATTGATATATGTGAAATAAATATACCAAATACAACTGGTATTTGTATGTAACTATAGCATAGTTCTATCATTTACTCTAACCCAGTCTCAGAAAGGAATTGGAGAAACTTTGATAACGGAGGGACTTCATAAAAATTATAGATTTCTAGACTCAAGGCCTACTGAACAAAATTGCTGGGCACAGAGCCCAGGAATCTCCGTATTTATAAACTGCTCAGGTGATTCTGATGATCATTTAAGCTTGACCACTATTAGATGACTCTGGCTTTTGCCAGAAAGAGAACAACTACTTCAGTATCTCTCAGCCCATTAAGCTAAGAAATGTCTCTAAGGTTATTTCTTTTACCATATCATATATCACTGTTGGCTGCAGCTGCTTGGGGCTTCGCTGTTTAACCATTTCATACCCCTTGAGTTTGGGTGCATTTGTGCATAGCAATGTGATTTAGGCACTTCACACTTGTGAAGCTTATTTTCAGAAATGCCGTCTGCTCTAAATCAGAAGCTGCCATAGTGGGAAAACAAATCAGTAAAACATGCTTGATCAAATCTCTAAGACATAGCTACAAGTGTTAAATAAGTTTTTGAAGATACGCCAAATAGCAAATGGAAAAAAAAACAACAACCAGTTACTGGTTTCAGAAACATTTTGGAATTGTCTGGTAACTCAAATTTAGCAGGGAAGGTAATTTTACTTACTGAACAAAAGTGAAGGATAAATAATTCTGGAAAATTAAGCAGCTGGACTAGCACAGGACTTGCATATTTCATGTTTTTTAAATGATTTTAAAGCTGACTTAACATAAATCTGGGCAATTTAAAGTAATTTTATTCAGCAGTGAAACCTCACTCACTCAGTTGACACAAGAATTTTATGTTTGCTTATTTTTTGTGTAAAACTAGTATAATTTTATGGAAATGTCTTTTATTTTCTATGAAAAACAGATCACGTATCTGTATTTATATATATGAGACCTCTCATTCAACTAATACACTATTTTAAATTGAGACCTGAGGGTCCACGGATAAATAAATATCTGATTACTTTGAAAGTGACAAAAACTGAGTATCTAGAAGGCAATTGTCATGCTTTACAGATAGCAGGAGCTTAGATTATAATTTGGTTTGGGGTAATTGGCCCTTTAGATTCCAAGAACTTGTTCAAATGGAAAGTGTAGAAAATCAGTCTTGAGTTACTGAGAGCACAACATTTAGGGACAGGATTTGGAGTAAAAGAGCTGAGGTAGAGATTTACAAAATACTATCAGAAAAATAGAATGAGAGTGTAGAGGATGATTACAGAGACTTCAGGGGACCACAGGAGGAAGCAATGACTTAAATGATTCCTTTGTCTCTGGTCACCCATGAAGAGGACACAGATAATTTTTTAAATTAATTAATTTATTAATTATTATTACCAGAAAGCATTTGTTTTATACTAATAAAAGGTCTTCTTGGCTATTGGTTTAAAGATTTCAAACTGTAACAGAACTTTAAAAATGTGTGAAAGGGGCCTGTATATAGCTGAGGATAAGATGATAAATTTAGTTATCATGCCCGTTCATCAGCATAGAGGCCCCAAGGCTTCTACAGTTTTCTGTAATAGTTGCACAATAAATATATATTCAATGAATGGACAATATGGACAGAAAGAAGTATGCTCCCTTGTGCATTATCTTTGCTGAGTCCTGAGTTGTTTGAAGTAATTTAACATATTTTATATTTTTCATGTCAGTATTTTGACTATAGATTTGAGGTTGATGCTCCTTGTCTTGAATGTAAAACTTGAGTAGAGAGGAAGAGTAAACCAGCCATCAGTGTACAAGTTACTTCATGTAAAGAAAATGGGTAGAGGGGTGTGATGGTTAAGGTTGTGTATCAACTTGGCTGGGCTATGACTCTCAGTGGTTTGATCGTTATATGATGGTGTGATCACCTCCATGATGAGATCTGATATTATGTGATCACCTCTATGATGGGATCTACTATGAGTAGCCTATCAGTTGAAAAGAAGTTTTCTTGGGCATGTGGCCTGCATTGAATATAAGTGGACATTCTGGCAAGGCTTGTGGGCTTTTACTCCTTCTGGATCCTGCAGCTGGCTCCTGTTCATCTGATCTCCGGTTCTTGGGACTTGAGCTGGCAGCTTTCCTGCGGTCTTGCCTGCAGATCTTTGGGATTCGTTGATCTTCACAGCATGTGAATAAGAGCTCTGCTCTCTGACCTGCCGATCTTGAGTTCGCTTGCCCTGATGGCTACGTGCATCAGGAGAAGCCTCTATCCTGACCCAGGGACTTGGGATGTTCCAGCTTCTACAACTGCATGAGCCATTTCCTTGATATAAATCTCTCTGTCTCTCTCTCTCTCTCTCTCTATATATATATATATATATTTATATGCTTTACCTGTTTTGCTTCTTTAGAGAACATAGCCTAAGGCAACGGGAAAAACAAACCAACAAAAAAACATACTTTAACTGGTAGAACTATATCTAAGACCACAAGAGAAGTTATCATTATCCCAAGATCTGACCTATTTGAAAATGTAGGTTGCCAGTGATGCTTTGGTCCATTTAACTTTTCCCTTCTACTTATTTTTCATTGTATTTGCTTTTACAAAATAGAATTTGGTTGTTTTAAACTAAGAAAAACAAAAAGTACGTTTCCAAATTATTTTTCCATGTTCTATTGCTCACTCCTTGTAGCACAATCAAGAGAACTTAGCTTTCTTTTTGACATTTAAGCCCGGTAGGCAGAGTTTTCATCTTTTACTATGAGTCTTGGAAAATTACATGACTAATACTTTAATTGCTCTTTCATTTTACTTTGTAATTGCTGCAATGAGATGGTTTGTGAATTCTGATGGGAAACAGTTTATATCAGTAAACATCTTTGAACACGTACAATATAAAGAGCTTTAACAATGTTTAGCTGTTCAGGGCACTGTAATGGAAGAATCAATATATTTGTGTAGACAATTGGTTTGGCTTAGTATTTAGTTTTTTTTTTTTAATGAATTTTCTTTCAGCTGTGTTCATAGTATAAACTAACAGATGGAGTATTTTGTCAGCAGGTTAAAAAACAAGACAAAAGATGTAACTTTAACCTAAATGTTAGATATTTAGTCTTGGTACCGTATATTTGGAAATAGGCTGTTCATTTTAGGCAAACATAGTTTGTATGTTTTTGTATATTTTAACTTGTGTTTGGGAAAGAGTAACTTGACTAAAGCTTTGGTTTGCCAGTTTGTCAACAACAATGTACAAAGCCCTATGTCAGTCATTCATCATTCACACTGCTTTTTTTTTTTTTTTAATATTCCAATTGAATATATACCTAGAAGTAGTTAGATAAGGCATATTTTACTGTGTATCTTCTTATTCCAATTGTTGGTAGAAAAATTTATCAATGCAGCACCTTGGGGTATAGTGTCTTTCAATTACTAGAAGTAATACATTAAATAAAATATATCAAAGTCATATAAAATATACATCTATAGTATATATAAAGTCAGATAGCAAAGAAAATTATTATATGTTCTTCCATCTTTGTGACAGAATTCATATTTAAAATTAGTATTAGCTTTAAAAAATTCAGTGCTTATTTCTCTAATCTCAGAAAAATAAAAACAAAAAAGTGGACCTATAGTTTTTAAATAATAGGAATAAACTTCAACAATAAAACTAAAGTTTTTTTTTTTAATGTTACATAAAGCACAAGGAAGTTGAGATGAAAATTCCCTACTGAAAATTTATCGTCTTCCTCAGAATTTCACATTCAAAAGTAGCTAGGAGGGCTTGGTAAGTCTCATTTGTCATGAAATTGAGACTGTAGAGAAATACATGAGTACTCACATATTTTTAAATTATGAGAAATATTTAACATAATTTATGGTAATGTAACTTCTACTGTTGCATGTTTTAACCTCCGATCATTAATCTTTGATTATCTAAAGCCATCTTGCCATACCCTAAAATATTGGCTTTGGGTTATGCCTATAAATTACATGTTAATAAACTTAAGGTGAAATCTGATTACTTCTATGAATAAATTTTTGGTCAAAGACAGAATTGTTTCAGGAAACTGTACTTGAACACATGTGGAAATGTTTGCAAAGTAAATGTATTGATTGTGCTGTAATGTAGATGCATGATCCAGGTTATTGGGACAATCAGCAGACACTGGTTCCAGAGCCCTTGTTCCTGTTTGTTTAGAAAACCTCGTGTGTCCTATTTGAGTGATGTTCTGTGTATTGCATCTCTATGGATTGACAACACAGAGGTAAGATTAGGACTCAGCCATGATCATAGACTACCATTTATGTGATAGGAAGTGGAATGTAGCAGAGTGTTTATTATTTTTGTTTGTTTGTTTCTTTTACTGGCCACTCACATCCACATAAGGGTATATTAATATTGTTCATGACAGCGTTTTTGCCCTTGTCAAGTCACTTGCTGCTTAAATCTCCATGTTGCCCGATAGGTATTAATTCTTTCAACGAAAGAATTGAAAGCTCAAGCAGAAAGAAATACCAATGGGGCAAAATACCAAATGCTGAATGTGGCATTCAGCTGGTGGAAGTGAAGAAATTTTAATAAGTAAAAGATGGCAATAAGACTGCTTTTATCCCTTTCCTTTGCCAGGAAAGTCAGAGGGTAGGTGAAGAGTGTAAGAAGGAAGTTTAAATGTATTCAATGGAAATTAAATTGGGAGACACATTAGACAATTTTAAATGGTCTCCTGGGGATATGAGGAAATTAAAGCAATTAGACAATCTGGTAGTACAGAGTACAAACCATATAGGATCTCACTCTCTTTCTTTTTTTTATAACTTCATATTAAATGTCCGTTTATGTACTCCAAGGTTATACTTCCACAATATTTAGACAGTTTCTCTTTAGCAATGCTCTGGTAGATGCTCTGACTCCATGTGCTCTCCATCGCTATCCTTTATATCCAACCCTTTCATCCATTCTGTAGAGAACCACCAGATTAATTTTGCCTTTCTGAGCATGTGGTGGATTCTATTGGTTGTCTATTCAATAGCAATTGTGTCTTCTTTGCTAACTAACAAAACCATAATTTAGTTAGAGCAGCAAAATGCCCAACACAGAGTCTAAATCATAACTGGTTGACAAATAATGGAAATCTATTCCTTCTTGCCAGTGATTGGTATAGGACGGGCATATAGTCCAGTTTTGGCCAAAGAGATGTAAACCAATTTATGCTGGGAACTTTGAGAACATATTTTCCTCTTTCAGAAAAGAATGTTGCATAAATATTTTATTGTGCTGAAGTGTATGACAATATGAAGTCCTTAGAAAAATATTAAAACATTGAGGATGGTGGAGTAGAAGGAGGTTAAGAGCCTAGGGCTTGCAAATGCCTAGCTTTGGACTTTTTAAATAAACAATAAATGCTCTGTGGCATAAGCCACTATTGATTGTGTATTTTGCTACTGATTGCAACAACATTCTAAATAATATATCATGTTATTTCCCCCACAATTTCAAAGGATTACCATTAATAAATGAAGTGTCAATCCTCTAGCCTAGTATTTAAGGCTTTTTAGTGTTATTTCACATGAGTTCTCAATATAAATGCATTCAATCCCTCAGTCAAAATGGCTGTTTAGTCATTTTTGAGCATACATTCAATCTTTTTTGCCACTATCCCTTTGCTTTATAATTTCTTCAACCCAGAATGCCTGCTTCCTTCCTACTGCCTTCATCTACTGAAACCCCCAAGATCCTAGCTAAAATTATACAATTTCCTTGATGTCTTCTTTAAATTGCTCCTACTGAAAATATACATACATACATATATAATACATATACATATATTATATATACACACATAATACATATGTGTATATATATGTGTGTGTGTGTATATATAAAATACATAATGTAATTTGTCCAGTTCAGCATTTATTCTCCCTTCTCATAAGAATAACCTGGCATGCTTTTGAAACCATCCCTCTACTGTCCTTAATTCTTGTCTCTGCCACATATGGTTAAGCCGATAAGAACACTCTGTGCTCCCTTACCCTGCACCCAATCAAAATGATTGTTTCAGAGATAAACATTTGACTTGGGTGAGACCAAAGAGAGTCAGTCCCAGTACTTCAGTTTGAATTTTTGGAGAAAATATTCTCTTTCTTCTGTGGGTATTTAATCAAAGACAGCATGGGATCTTTTTAGTTAAGTGAGTCAATACTTTTTATTTTTTAAGTTAGTTATTCTTAAATCATACTGAATTAAAAGGGATCCAACCTCCCTCTAACGCTTAATTTGTTCATTTGTTAGTCACTTTTCACATACTGAATTAAATAATACAAATCTGGGTTTATCTCTTTTGTTGTTGTTTTTACTAGTGTGTAAGCTTCCTAGGTGTAAGGGCTATACAGCTGGATCCTTCACTCAGCATCATTTCTTCACCTTTTATTTAGTAGGCACACTATAAATACCTGCTGAATTGATGTAAATTCTGAAATTCTATATATCTTGGGAGGACAGTCAATTTCTAAGTATTACCTTAGAATCATAGCATCATATTCTAAAAGGACAATTCACATGTCTATGCTTCATAAATGTTCAGGGAATTTTGTGTACAACTTACTTCTTTTTTACCCATAATTCATCCTAAATTGTGTTCTTTTGATTTATTAAACAGATAAAAATTTTCTCTTTGTTATGACTGGTCTGTAACTTCAAAATGCTCCAAGGCTCAGGTTCTCTTTGTTTATTCTTAAATTTCTCTCTCCCTGTCTCTGTCTCTCTATCAAAAGCCACTCCTTAGCTTTTATAGCTTTAAACACTGTTTATATGTTTACATCTCTCAAATTTATATCTTGAAAGTTTATATGTCCAACTCACTCCTTCCCATGGCCTCAATACACATAAATGCAGCTGTTTACTCTCTATATCCAACTTGGAAGTCCAAAAAATGTTCCTGATCTTCCTTCACAAACCTGCTCCTCTCACATTCCTCCCCAGCTCGTTTTGTAGAAATCTGTATTTCTTGTTGCATAGAATAAAACCTTTCTGTTATCCTTACCTCCTGTTTTCCCCTCACATTCCACAACTAATCTATCTGCATATCTTGTAGGCTCTACCTTCAAAATATATACAGAATCTAATCACTTCTTACCTTGACTACTTCTACACTAATAGTCTAAGTCACCATTATTTCTCACATGGATTGTTGTAATAATCTCTTAACTAGTCTTCATTGACCATATCCTCCCACCATGTTCTGTTTTTGACATAACAGTATTGTAGGGGAAAAACATCACAAAGTTTAGTAAAGTAAAAAGAACGTTTTATTTAGCATATATTCAAAAGGACAAAAGTGGGAAGCGGACAACCATGCTGTCAGAGCCATGTCTGACCAAGTCCAAGGAAATATCACAGAAGAGACAAGAGTGGGAAAATGGACAAGCATGCTGCTACAGCCATGTCTGTCCAACACCAAAGAATATTACAGAATAGGCAAGAATGGGGAAACAGACAAGCATGCTGTCACAGCCATGTCTGCCCGAATCCAAAGAACAGTTACAGAGCCATCAGTATATATCAACATCACAAAATGGGTAGAATCATTGAAAGCATCACTTTTTCACTGATTGGCTAGAAATTGTAATCTTAGGTTTTGAACCATCTTTCTTAACAATCATTGGTATGGGTTTCAGTTATGAAAGTCAGGAGGGTCTTCGTTGGTCCAACAAATTCCTATTCATTAAATGTTAATAGAAAAAGACAAAAGGTGAGAAGTCCTTTGGGTTAGGTTTTACTGCCCTTTTGTGAAAACTCCCTTAAAATAATTTCTGAGATTGTCCCATCTGTTGTTTTATCTCAGGGCCAGTTGATGTGTCTTTGTGACTCTGAGGGCCCAGCCTCAGCTGGGTCACGTTTCTCCATGCTCACAATCAGGGAATAATGATTCCAAATATTATTTTCTAAATCAACAGTAACAGTAATCTTTAAAAAATGTAAATCAGATTATATTGGCTCAAAACCCACCATGACTATGTCTACTATATGTTCTGGAATTTTGTGTATAACCCCCTAACTTCTTATTTTTCTTAAATTGTTGAACACTTGCTAAAAATAATTGATAGTAAGAAAATACTAATGCTAAAGTCCTTCCAATGCCCTAAAAATCTCTGGAAATCTCACTGTCTATCTAGTCTTATCTTCAACCTTTTGACTTCTTGCAAACTACTCTCCAATTTCTCTGACGTATGTATTTCTGTTTCTAGAAGGCACAAAACACATTCCTTCCTACCTAAGGGGAGTTTCATTTGTTCTTTCCTGTGCCTGGAACACTTTTTCTACAGTTACCCACATAGCCCCATCCCTTTAATTAGTGTCAGAAGTCACCTAACTTCACGAGGGGGTAGAGAGAGAAATGAGCTGATTCCTATGAGGTGGAGGTCAGACATACCTTCTCTCTCCAACTTTTTTAACAATTCTGACACCAGCCATCCTCCCCATGGTACTCTGTACTTCTCTGCTGGGTTCAATAATTTGGTACAATGGCCACACAGAACTCACAGACCATCCTCACGATTAAGTGGTTTATTAGGGAAAGGCCACAACACAGGGTCAGGATCAACAGGAACAACTCAGGAGACAGGAGACGGTTTGTCAGTCAGAACAGCTTCCAACAAGACAGCTCAGAGCTCCTTCTCTGCTGTGCCTGGGAGCTGGGCCTCACTCTGGCCTCTGCTGCCGGACTCCACTCGGGCCTCTGCCACTGGTCCCTGCCCAGGCCTCTGACACTGGCCCCGCTCAGGCCTCTGCCGCCTGCTCCTGCTTGGCCTGGCCTCTGCTGCTGGGCCCCATTTAGGCAAGTGTTATGGCTCTTTAGCTTCTACCTACTAGTGCCTGAAGGCAATCCACTCCACCAGTAAGCCTCCTACCCGAAGGCATTCAGCTCTCTCACTCTGTGGATCAGCAAGTCCACTGCAGCCACCTCACTGTGGACTCAGAAGCCCACCACAGCTGTCTTGCTCTGGTCTCCTAGTTTTTGCTGTTCATACTGCTACCGCTGTCTCATGCCGTCTTGTGCTTCTTGCAGTGTCTCCATTGTTACTGCTTGCTCTGACTCCTGGGTCTAGGAGGTTCTCAGTGCAGGGAACCTGGATCCAAAGGATGCACTCCACTCCTGGCTCTTCTTGATGGCAGTGTGGTCCTCATTCAAGTGCTGCAGAATTAGCCCTTATAAGCCTAGACCGATGGCCAAACTGACCTATCCCCTTGGTAGGCCACGGTCACATAACTTGCATAGTAATTGACCAATCTCCGCAAGAGTTTTACACACCTGAGTTGCATAGTAAACTGTCCAGTCTCTACAAGGTGTATAAAGTAGACCAATCACAGGGCAGACTGTGACCCAACCAATTATTTTTAGAAGAATTACAAACCCAGGGCCAGAAAGGCCATACATATGAAAAACCCATTGCACTGTACTCCTTTACCATCTTCAGAGCTTTGCCCATATGTCACCATCCACGAGAGGGCTGTCTTGACCTTTGAAATGAAAACTATTCCAATATGAACACTGTTTTACCCCTTTGCTCCAGAAATTCTTTCTCTCTCTTTCTATTTTCTTTAATATAATCATTAATATGACTGCATTAATTTCTATTATTTTGTCATTTGTTTTCTGTTTATATCATTGAGATTTCTTTTATCCTTTGTTCAATTATCCTGCTTTATTTCGAGTTAATCAAATATTTTAGTATTTCATTTTAATTCCTCCATTGGCTTTTCAAAAGAGCCCTGGTGGTGAAAATGGTTAAAAGCTCCACTCCTAAGTGAAAGGTTGGAGGTTTGAACCTATTCATTGATTCCGTGCATGAAAGACGTGGTGATCTGCTTCTATGGGGCAGTTCTACTTCACATGAGGTCACTATGAGTCCAAATTGATTCAGCGCCATCTAACAACAACAATATTGACTTTTCAAGCTATACTTCTTTTTTGTTTGTTTTTAAAGGGGTTTCTCTTGGTGTGTAATATGCATCATTATTTACTATTTCACGTCACATGAAGTTAGACCCTTGCGACTGTATAGTTTCATTTATTTCCCAGCATTTTTGTACTATTGTTGTCATATATACTACATCTACATATATTAAAAATCTCATGATAAACTCTTCTAATTTTTACTTTATGCAGTCATATGTATTTTAAAGAAATTAAGAGAAGAAAAATATAGTCCTTTATATTTACTGGCCTATTCATCATTTCTGCTGTTCTTTGTTCCTTCCTGCACATTGGTGTTTTCATTTGGTGTCAGTCTTCTTCAGCCTGAAGAGCAGGAATTCCCTTAGTTTTTGTGTATCTAAAATGTCTTTATTTTACTTTCACATTTGAAGGATGTTTTCCCTTGATATAAAATTCAGTGTTGACAATTTTTTTTAACTTTCAGCACTTGTAAGATTATGCTCCTTTGTATATATTTTTTTCTAATTAGGAGTCATCTATCATTTGTTCCATTGTTTTCTTATATAATGTCTTGTTTCTCTTTCTGGTTTCAAGATTTTACCTTGATTTATGTTTTCAGCTGTTTGAATATGATGTATCTAGATATGGTTTATTTATATCACTCTGCCTGGGATTTGCTGACCTTCTTGGATTTGGATGTTTATGTTTTCCACCAAATTTTGGCAATTTTAAGTCGTTATTTCTTCAAACACTTTGAGTCTCATTCTAACTCCTTCTTCTGCATTCAAGACATCAATTATATGTATAACATTTGATTTTGTCTTACAGTTCTCTGAGCCTCTGTTTATATATTTTTTATTTTTTGTTGTTCTGTTTGGATAATTATTATTTTCTTTGTTCTGTTGTTTCCAACCTATAGATGAACCCGTTCACTGAATTTTTTTCATTTCAGATATTGTACTTTTCAGATCCAGAACTTCCATTTGGTTCCGTTTTGTACTTTTCATAGCTTTGCTGGTATTCCCTATCTCTTCACTTACTATAACTATATATTCATAAGTCTCTGATCTGTGAAATATACACTTGTCTATTAATTCTGTTGTAGGGTAAAAACATCATAAAGTTTAATAAAGCAAAAAGAAAGTTTTATTTGGCATATATTCAAAAAGGGCAGAAGTGGGAAATGGACAACCATGCTGCCAGAGCCATGTCTGCCCGAGTCCAAAGAATATTACAGAATAGGCAAGAAATGGAAAACGGATAAGCATGCTACCACAGCCATGTCTGCCCGAGTCCAAGGAACAGTTACAGAGTCATCAGTATATATTAACATTACAAATGGGCAAAACCATTGAAAGCTTAGCCTTTTCTGATTGGCTAGAAACTGTGATCCTACATTTTGAATTGTCTTTCTTAACAATCATTGGTACAGGTTTCAGTAACGACAGTCAGGAAGGTCTTCAGTGTTCCAACAAATTTCTACTCACTAAATGCTAATAGAAAAAGATAAGAGTAGAAAGTCTTGCGTTCTGTTAGATCGGCTTTATGTGAAAGTGTCCCTGAAAGATATTTTCCAAGATTATCTTAGCTATAGTCTTTATACCTCAGGGCCCAGTTGATGTATCCTTGTGAGTCCTTGTGAGCCCAGCTCCAGCTGGGTCACATTCTCTATGCTCAAGGACAGGGAATAATGACTCTAATATTATTTCCTAAATCAATTCCTACATCTAAGTCTTTTTGTGGTCAGTTTCTATTTCCTTCCTTTGAGAAATGTTGGGTTTTATTCTGGCAGGCATTAATTTACTGATGAATAAGCTTGATCCTTTTGAGCCTTTTAAAATACTTGTATTTGGAGGAATCATTATTTGCCATTATTATAAGAGTAGTAAGGGCCTTTCAAGAAGCCCTGGTGGTGCAGAGGTTAAAGCGCTCGGCTGCTAACCAAAAGGTCTGCAGTTTAAACCCACCAGCCACTCTGAGGGAGAAAGATGCGGCAGTCTGCTTCTGTAGAGATTTACAGCCTTGGAAACTGTACAGGACAGTTCTACTCAGTCCTATAGGGTTGTTATGAGTTGGAGTCGACTCAATGGCAGTGAGTTTGATTTGAGTTTGAAGGCCTTTCTATTTGTTGGTTCAGCGATAACATTCTTGCCTTCCGTGTGGGAGAACCAGGTTTAATTCTTGGCCAATGTATCTCATGCACAGTCACAACCTGTCTGTCAGTGGAGTCTTGTATGTTGTTATGATGCTGACCATGTTTCAGCAGAGCTTCCAGAGTAAGATGGACTAGTAAGAAAAGCCTGGTGATTTATTTCCAAAAATTAGCCAATGAAAACCCTATGGATCACAACGTTTGATCAGCAACCAACAATGAGGATGGTGCAGGGCCAGGCAGCACTTTGTTCTGTTGTACATGGGCTTACCATGAGTAGGGACTGACCTGATGGCAGCTAACAACAACAGCAGCAGCAGCAAGGCCTTTCTGGATTTTCAGCTAAGTGTTAAGGGTGTTCAGCAAAGATATTTCAATACAGCTGGTCTCTAATGTTTCCTCACACTCCACAGCCTTTGAAGTCCACTTTCAGCCCACAGCGCCCCAACAGCTGTTATTTTACAGTCCTTACAAACTCTCATTCACACATGCACAGCTTTGTGTTTGGCCAGCAAATTAAGAGGAACTTCATGCAGATTTCTGGAGCCCTTCTCTATTCAGCTCCCTTCTGTCTCATACCCTACCCCATAACCTGCACTCAACTCTGTGGTCAGAATCTCCATTTTCTGCTTCTTCAGTTCAGTAAGACTATTGTGCTCTGCTTGACCTTGCCTTCCTGTGTTCTGGAAAGTGCCTCCCAGGCAGAAATCCAAGGCTATTGTGAAACCCACTTCATGTATCCCAATCTCGCAAGGATTGCAACCCTGTTACCTTTTGTCCAGTGTTTGAAAACAGTTGCTTCATATATTTGTCTATTTTAGTTTCAGAGGCTAGGTTGGCACCAATCACGCTGCCATGACTGGACCAATGTCAAGGTTTGTTTTTAGTAATCCCACAGAGGCTCCAAAATTTTATAACCCAGGTTTCATGTAATCCAGGTTATTCCTCTTACTTACCTTTCTCCATGTGTTTTACAGATATTAAAAAAAAAAAAATTATAATTTGGTAATAAAAAAAACCATCTAACAGCATCTCATGCGCTATTTGAATATGAAAATGTGTTCTTTAAAAATTAAATATAAATGACCCACTTCTTACCTCTGAATAATCTGTTATTAAACTAAAGGTCTCAGTACAGAATCTGGGAAAATAGATGTCAAGGCTATAACCATATTACTATTTTAGGAAGACAACATTTTCTCTGCCTGATCAGTAGATGTTTAGGTCATAATAAGCATAGAGGCAGTGAAGCAGGCCAGGTAAAAAATGTACATGAACACACTTGTAACTGTATGTGGGTGTTTGTGTGTGTATGCAGCTATGCATTTCTAATTGTATAAACATAAGTAGAGAGTTATGTTTCTGCTTACCAAATTTTAACTATTCCATGTCCTTGCCCTCTCCCGGTGAGATTGTGTTCATTTTTGCATCATAGCTCCCCTACCTCAACTCAGCTACATTTATTTGAATTTTTGAGTCCTAAAGTCTGTCGCAATATGTACACTTTCTACTTTTTTAACATATTAATGTATAACTAACATCAAAGTTTACTTTTTGCACAGGGGATAGTACTTAAACATGTCTGCTCTTTTTCTTTATTTGTATCTATTATATATCACCTACTTAAGATTTCTTCTGTCTTCAACAACTTCTAATAGTGAGTTTTCACCTAGACATTATGTTTATGACCTAAATCCCATTGGGAAATTATGCTGTTAAATTGTGGAAGGTATATTGTGGACTGTTTTTTTTATTTTCCAGTTTTGGAAATTCTGCTACTTTTTGGCAATACTATTATACAGTTAAGAACCAATACTGTCAGGAAGTGTTTTGTGAATTCTAACCTAAATTCCTCCTGGGACATTTTAAATATGTGCATATATAATCCAAAATCTCACTATTATGAGCATTACTCAGTTTATTTAAGTATTGAACAAGATGGTCTTAAGCTGAACTGTCTTCATCCTTTTTAAAAAAGAGACATTAACAAGTATTTAAAGGACCCTGAAGAGAAACATAATGACTAATTCAATAAAATATCATATCTAGAAATCCTCTCGACCAGGAATTCAAAATACATTTTTATTATTCAATTGTATTCTTTGCAAATAGCTGATTGTTAAAACTCAGGCTTGAGAGACTGACTGCCTCAGTTTGAATCCTGTTTCTGATACTTACTTACTGAATGACTTTGGAGAAATCACTTAACCTTTCTGCAACTTATTTTCTTCATATGTAAAAAGAGAATAATAATAATGTACCTATCTCCTGGGGTTGTTCTGAGGATGAAATATTATAAATGTAAAAAAAGTTTAGAACAATGTCCTAAATTTCATAAGCATTTAATAATTATAAATTACTATTAACAAATGTTGGTGATTTACTTACGTGTATACTTTAATGACTTTATCATTTAATGACATATCCTAAATATATTGTATTTATATTCTTAGGTATAAATCCTTAGTTTTCATATCCTTAGGTATTTTGGGGCACATTTCTATCTACAAGGTAGTTTCCTACATGCAAAGCACTAAGTTGAGCGCTTTATTTGTTATATAATCCTTATGTATTATAGTATTACATTTTGCAGATAAAGAAACAAAATTTGAGGACAACATCAGCAAAGGACTACAAACTATGAAAAAGAGTCAAATGAAACTTTCAAAACTAAAAATATATATAATAACTAAGAAGTACATATACTAACTAAAATAAAGAACTCAACAGAGGAGGTTATCAGTACATTAGATACAATTGAAGAAAGTATGGAGTCCCTGGAGCCCTGGCAGCACAGTGGTTAAGAGCTTGGCTGCTACCAAAAGGTCAGCAGTTCAAATCCACCAGCTGCTCCTTGGAAACTCTATGAGGTTGTTCTACTCTGTCCTATAGGGTCGCTGTGAGTTGGAATCGACTCAACAGCAATGAGTCTTGCTGCAAATGGTTAACACACTCAAATGTTAACCAGAAGATTGGAGGTTCACCTCAGAAGAAAGGTCTGGTGGATCTACTTCTGAAAAATCAGTCATTGAAAACTATGGAGCACAGTTCTATTCTGACACTCATGGGGTCTTTATGAGCCAGAATTGACTCAATGGCAACTGGTAACTGATACAGAACACTCCACCTAACAACTTCAGAATACACAATCTTCTCAAGTGAAGAAGATTGTACAATATTCACTAAATTAAACTGTATACTGAGTTATAAAATAAACCTGAACAAGTAAAAAAAAAATGAAATCATTCAGCATAAGAACTCCCATGGTAACAGAATTAAAGTACAAATCAAATTAGGCAACTAATTGAAGGCAAAGCAGTCCCATCCCTTGTAAGATGGGTAGCAAGGCCCTTTTCATTTATGAAGAATAAAATCATCACAAATTCCCTTGAGTTTTAGAAAGTAAATATCATGGCCAGTTCGTAATTGTTCTGTATCCATTAAAGATTCATTTTATCTAAGTTCCCTTCTCTAATCATTCTCTTATTGGATCAGATATTTTATTCGAGGCACGTGAGTAAGCAGTGCTGTTGCATTCTTAATGATATCTACTTATCATTTTGATTTTTGAAAATATTTTCAGGATAGTTAAGATTTTCAAAGTAGAAACACTCATTATCCCATTTGCAAAACCACCGAAAGACAAAGTGTATTTTCATATTCTCTGAGAAGTTCTTTCAGAGATTTAGTTTATGTTTTAGTTTCTAAACATACAGCTGAGGTGAAATCCAATGTTTATTTTAAGAATAAATAACCTGATAAGGATAACTAGTAGAAAAGAAAGTTATCAGGAGAGCTTTCATTACAAGATTTCTTGAGAAACAAACTAAATTTAACTTAGTTCATACTGCTTTAAAAGTGACAATTTCTGTTGTCTCTTAAATGAATTCAATACCATGAGAAACAACTTTCTAAATCTGACACTATTTATTGTCAGTCAAACGTAGCTAAGGATGATATTACACAAAATTTGAGCTTTCAGTCTGTTTCCCTCTATCAAAGTATAAAATTTCTGGCAACACTAATACTTCATGAATCATTCACTGTACATGTCGTTCAAGCTTATTCACAAACCTTTATTTTCTAAGGATAGACGAGCATCTTCATTGAGATGAGTCATCTCTAATAATTTACGTGCTTTAATTAGATAGTATGCTTAGTGGACATACTAGAAAATAACGTCAGTTTAATGCTTAATGTTGCAATCACTTCATTAAATGAAATATTTCTTGCACTTGCACACAGTTTGTTTACAATCATTAAGCATAAAAACAAACTCATTGTCATTGAGTTGACTCCAACTCTTAGAGACCCTACAGGACAAAGTAGAACTGCACCATAGTGTTTTCAAGGAGCGGCTGGTGGATTTGAACTGCTGACCTTTTGGTTAGCAGCCAAGCTCTTAACCACCGGGCCCCCTAATAAACCATAGCCACCTGAGTGTATTCAGGTAGAGGGTGATTACCTAATTTTGGAGATAAATGTACTTCTCTGTGGTATTTTTTAATTTCTCAAGAATTAAAAGAAGAATAAAATATTATTTATATAGTAAGCCAAAAAAACCTAAACTGAACTCTCTTTACTAATATTGGGTAAGAGGAGTCAAGTGCTGTATAGAAAGAGGGCAGGAGTGACTTGGAGAATACAAGATGCAGAGAGTAGAGATCAGATTTTATTTTTATGCTTTCATTTATTAATTTAGTCTGTTAATTACCTGGTAGTATCTCTGAGCCTCAGATTTACAATGCATGTAATGGGAATAATAACATTTATTTTACAAGATTATTGAAAGCATCAAATATGACAATGGATGCCAAACATACTATAAATTCTATTTAATATGTGAAAAAGTGTTGTGGAGTAGAGGCACATGACATAATGTATACCTAATATTTAGCAATATTTTTTGCTGAATTAAACATTATAAGCATTCAATAAATATTTGGTAGAACTAACAATATAGAATAATAATCAGTATTATATTAATCTTAAATGAAACATGAATAGAAAGAGACCAAGAATACATGATTACTGGATTTAGCTCTCTCCTGAAGTGTAACAAATTAATTTACTAGGAAAATTAAACACTCTCACAAATTGAAAGTAAGGTTTTCTGTTAACCTGTGTTTTTTGAATATTAACCTCCTACTTAGACAGATGTTGATTCTGCTGTATCATTTAGCAGAGCTGAAATACCACATCTCCTGGAGAAACCCCCGAGAGTATGGCCCTGGACACCCTTATAGCTCAGTAATGAAGTCACTCCTGAGGTTCCACCTTTCAGCCAAAGATTAGACAGACCCATAAAACAAAACAAGACTAAAGGGGCACACCAGCCCGGGGCAAATACAAGAAGGCAGGAGAGGATGGGAAAGCTGCTAACGGAGAACCCAAGGTTCAGAAGGGGAGAGGGTTGACATGTTACAGGGTTGGCAACCAATATTACAGAACAGTATCTGCAGTAATCAACTGTTCAGTGAAAAACTTGTTTTCTCTGTAAACCTTCATCTAAAGTACAATAAAAAAAAATTAAGAAAAGAAAACCTCCTGCATGAATCAGGAAAACACAACCCATAAACAGGAGAAAACTCAATGTAGACAGGCCCAGAAATGGCACAGATGACAGAATTAATACACAAGGACTTTTAAACAACATTATAAATAGATTCTGTAAGTTCAAAATTTAGAGGAAAGCATGAGCATGATGGGGAGAGAAATAGAGGATATAAGAAAGACTCAGATTGATCTTCTAGATATGAAGAACTAAATATCTAAAATGAAAAATACACTGTGAAAAAATGATCAGTGAACTTCAAGACAATTAACTTGAAGTCTGTTGGCTTCCTCATGATTAGGTTAAGTTAAATATTTTGGGCAAAAATAGTGCATCATATGAGACACGTGATGTAAATCTGTCCCATTGTTGATGATTTTGATTACTTACTTAAAAATGTTTGCCAGATTTTTCCAAGGTTAAGTATACCAAGTTAGCCAACCTACAAGACTCTAGGGTACAATCCTCCAGGCTTCCAACTCTATCCAAGACTTCTGACACCAACTACAAGGAGTTAGGCTCCAACAACAAGACCACCCTCACTTCTGACATCAACTGCAAGTTTGCAGAGTACCCCCCCCAAAAAAAAGAAATACCCTGTCTCCATCTCGCATTCTTTATTCTGTTTTTGTACCTATCTCTCTATCCACAATTCTTGGATGTTTAGGTAAGCATATTTCTTTTTTAGAATTACTATTTTAATTGAAGTATAGTAATTTTAATTAAAGTATAGCCTTGTATGGTATCAAGATTAGAGGTTGCCAACAACAGATGAAAACCACATGCTCCGACAGTACATGGGAAAATGCCTTATTCACAAAGAGAAGAGACAGAGCAAGACCAGCTTCGCTAGTGGTCACTGGTCTCCTATGGCCAGAGAATCATCCCTTGTGGCCAGTACAGGGCAGATTTTCCATGTATGCCCCTCTTGTCCTTCAGTCCAAGGAGATCCCATCCTGCCCCACTGGGAACAGATATAGAAGTGAGGTGGGCCAGGTGCCATATGGTACCTATGCATGAGTAAGAGATAGAGAAAGTAATTATGAGCCCAGAACAAAAAGGAAGGCTTCTTCAATAAGGAGAAGGGACTGAGAAGAGAGACTCAATCCCCAGCTTCCTAATCAGAGGGTATTCTGAGCCCAAGGCCTCTGCTTAGGTGGCCTGGATGGGAAATGCAGAGGAGATCATCTTCCCAACACCTTGTGAATTATTTCCTGAATTTTTCATAGTTCTGTAAAAACCATTAAAAAAGTATTTTCTCAGGAAAGAAAATACTAATTTATTTGTTTACCAAGTGTTTGTGTGCCTACTATATGCCAGGTATGTGTTAGAAAAAGTTTTATAGTATCCAAAAAGTACTTAGTAATTCAAAAACAGGTTCTTTTCAAATGTAGGGGAAATTACTTTCTCTCTTGTTACCATTTAGATAAAGAAGCACTGAAGTAATGCTGCCGTGTTTGCAAATATCTTTCAGAAACTTTAGTGAAAACAGTTCTTTCAGGCCTCTGGTTACCCCTTGGAACATAGAAAGCTAGAAAAAGCAACATTCCCACTCTTATAACAAAAGAATAGCTAGACAGTCTGCAAATTCACAACCTTTTGAACCTATCGGTAAGGATGTAGGACAAACAAATAACACAAAATCTAGAAAGACAGGTGCCTACATGGCGAGACAGGAGTTGGACATTTGCTTATCTGGGGAAAAGATCATTAAACACGGGTAAGAAGAATTGAGCTAAATTTCTTAAACATTCAGTAAAGACTGAGTAGGCTAGTGAGATAATTTAGAGCCATTGTGTGCTGCAGATATAAGGGAAATTCACATTCACTTGCTAGCTTTTCTCACAGAGTCTAAAGAAAGCATACTTCCTGGTGCAGGCTTGGACAAACAAATAAAAGCCACTGCACGGAGTCAAAAACCCACACAGATATTTCCTTTCATTTCTCCTTTGGATAAAAACCTTAAGATACTGAGAAAAGAGCAGAAACTCAGTTACCAATGTGGCATTGGGAAAACCCATTGCAACTGAGAGGAGTTAACTCTTAACCCCTGGGATAGGTCAGGAATATAAGATAAGCTCAGAACTACAAATGGGAGAGAAGCAGGAACACTCAGAAGGTCACATCCATGAGACTCAGGGATATAGTACCTGCCTAAAACTTAGACTCAATTAGAATAACAGAGAAAGCCACCCTGCTTACATACACATATTCCACCACTTGGCTAATGAGCACTGAGTAATAAGTAATAGCAGAATACTGCCGGGAGTTACACAAGTATGGAGAGAGACTTTCTCTTCGATTCAACATAAAAGGAGAATCTAATGTTGAGAGTGGAGACTACATCGAGGGGGGAGAAAACAACTCTATTAAACAACCTCTACCCTAAATAAAAACTAATACTATAGGAATTTCAAGCCTATGGTGCTCTGAGGAAAAATATAGCGATGACAATATCAAACATAACACATCTTCTTACTAGACTGACTCTAACCCACACATTAAAGACCTAGTAGGAAAAAAAGAAAATCATTTACCTCAACCTCTACTGTTTTATAAAAGATGTCTGGATTTCAACAAAAAATTATAAAGCACATGGAAAAGATAAGTTAAAAAAAAAAAAAAAAAAACAACTGTCAAGAGACAAAGTAATCAGCAGAACCAGACTCAGATATGACTAAGCTGGTGGAACTATTAGGGAATTTAGGATAACTACAGTTAATAAGCATAAGTTACTAATGGAAAATGTGTACAGATGAGCAATTTCAGCATAAATATGGAAAATACAAGAAAAACTCAAGTGAAAATGTAAGAAGTGTAAAACACTTTAAAAGAGATAAAGAATGCCTTTGATAAGTACATCACAGCCAAGAAAAGGAGGACTGAAAATGCAGATAAGTCAATAGACATTACACAAACCAAAACACAAAGAGAAAAAAAAAAAAGTGAAATAAATAGAACTGAACAATTAAGAGATGTGGGACAATATCAAACTTCCAAAAACACGTGTCTTATGCTGGGTTCTCTAGAGAAGCAAAACCAGCGAAGTGTGTGTATATATATATGTATATATATATATATATATATATATAGAGAGAGAGAGAGAGAGAGAGAGAGAGACAGAGACAGAGGGAGACAGAGAGAGACAGAGACAGAGAGGGAGATTTATCTCAAAAAATGGCTCATGTGGTTGTAGAGGCTGGCAATTTCCAAGCCTGTGGGTCAGGCATCAGGCTGGAGGCTTCTCCCAACTCACATAGTTGCAGGTGCTGAAGAACCTAAGATTGGCAGGTCAGATGACAAACCACTGGCTAACAGGCTACAGAGGCTGATGAATCCCAAAACTAACAGGTAAGCTTCTAGCTCAAGTTCCAAGAACCAGAGGTCAGATGACGATGAGCCAGATGCAGGGTCCAGGTGAGAGCCTTACTAGAATATCCATTTATATACTGGAGTCAGGCCACAACCTCAAGGAAACTCCCTTTAAACTGATTGGCTGCTCATAGAAGATTTCATCATAGAGTTGATTATATCATTACATAACTGCCAAATTACATCATTACACAACTGCCAAACTACATCATAACTGCCAAACCACCAAGAATCATGGCCCAGTCAAGTTGACACACAACCTTAACCATCACAGTCCACCCCTTGTCACCTTGGCACCTGTATACCTCTCCCTAAACCAAACATAGTTTCTAAATAAAGACAATTATAAATTCATACTTGTGCATAGCACAATACAACTAACACATGTGCAATTGAAAATGCACTAGCCCTGTTTACATCTTATACTTTATAAATGAAGAAAATAAAAATATTTGATGCACACATACAAGGGAAAAATACTCATAACAATTGCAGTCCTTATTTCTGCAACTGGTCAAGTGGTTGTAGCTGATATTTAGAACTACCTTGTTCCACCACCCATTCTGTATTCCCTTTAACCTCAGCAAGCACCTCAGCTGGTCATGGTTCTTTGCCTGGTGGGGTGACCCAAACTTCATTCCTGAAGGGTATAGGCCATTAGTAGTCATGTTAGAATTGGGTTGCTGTAGTTTTCTATTGACTTTAATCATAGGGCATGGTAGTGCTAAGAGATGCCCTAAGGGATCTCCTATATTCCACACATACACTCTTCTTTACCTCCATTATTAAGTATTAGTCTGATGTCCCCTTGGTAATCAGGATCAATCACAGCCAGTATGGTGACTCTCTTCTTTTCCTGTCGATCTAGAAGCATGAGGAGCTCAAAGTGGCCAGGTGGCATGCTTAACTTCCAGTTCAATGGAATCAATGATGTGTCTTCAGATGGGAGCATTCCTCCTTTTGGAACTAAGACCTCTAGACCCACAGAGCATAGGGTACGGGGGACAGAAATAAAAATTTTGTGAGTGAGTCACTGGGGGTAATTGTGAGTGGTGTCATTCCCCTTTCCATCTCTTGATTCCTGGACCCATGAATCCTGGCTATGGGAGAAACAGCACCATATATTGGATGTTAGCTTAGACAATACACAGCCTCCATCCTTGCAACCAAGGCCACTTTGTTCATTAGCCTATTGAGCAATGATGGGAGTGTCTGGGGAAAGAGGATGGCTGATTTCCAAAGAACATGTCATCCTATTCACTTTATTGTTAAAATCCTCCTCTGCCAAGGACACCCTTTGGTGATCATTCACATGAGACACAAATATCTTCAATTCTTTGGTCCATTCAGACAGGTCTGTACACATGCCTCTTTCCCGTAACTACTTGTCATCGATTTTCCAATCCTGTTCCTTGGAAGTCCCTGACCATCCAGCTAAACCATTGGCCACAGCCTATGTAATCAGTATCCAGTGGCACGTTTGGCCGTTTCTCCTTCCAAACAAATTGAACAACCAGGTGCACTGCTCAAAGTTCTGTGCATTGAGAGGATTTCCACTGTCCTTCAGGGGGTTCCCAGAAAGGGGCTGTAGTGCTCCCGCTATCCAATTTCGAATGGTGCCTGCATATCACATAAAACCATCTCTAAACCAGGCATGAGTTTTCTCTTCCTCAGAAAGCTGATCATAAGGAACTCCCCATGGGGCCATAGTGCAGACTAGGAGGTGGAAAGTAATGTGACAAGAGTGGAGACCATTGGCATTTGGGCCACTTCCTCCTGCAACTTATTTGTGCCTTCAAGTGCTGCTCAGGCCCAATCTCGTATATACCACTTCCACTTAATGATGCAGTGGTGCTGTGCATGTCTGATTTTATTACTCCATGGGTGAAACAACACCCAGTTCATGATGGGCAGCTCAGGTCACACAGTGAGTTGGTGGCCCATAGTAAGTGTTCAGGCTTTTCTAAGGCCCAGTAACAAACCAAAAGCTGTTTCTCAAAAGGAGATTAGTTATCTGCAGATTATGGCACGGCTTTGCTCCAAAATCCTAAGGGTGTGCACTGTGATTCACCAGTAGGGGCCTGCAAAAGACTCAAAACAGCATCTCTGCCGCTGACACTTCAAGCACCATTGGGTCAGCTGGATCATAAGGCCCAAGTGGCAAAGTGGCTTGGATGACAGTCTAAACCTGTTCCAGAGCCTTCTCTTATTCTGTGCCCCACTCAAAACTAGCAGCTTTTTGAGTCATTTGATGAATAGGACAGAGTAGCACACCTAAATGAGGTGAATATTGCCTCAAAAATCCAAAGAGGCCTACCAGGTGTTGTGTCTCCTTTTTAGTTGTGGGAGGGGCCAAATGCAATAACTTCTCCTTCACTTTAGAAGGAATATCTCGACATGCACCACACCATTGGACCTCTAGAAATTTCACCAAGGTGGAAAGCACCTGAATTTTTATCGGGTTAATTTCCCACCCTGTAGCACACAAAAGTCTTACCAGTAACTCTAGAGTCATCAATACTTCTTCCTTACTAGGTCCGATCAGCATAATGTCATCAATGTCATGGGCCACTGTGATGTCTTGCAGAAGCGAAAGGCGATCAAGCTTCTTGCAGACTAAATTATGCCATAGAGCTGGAGAGTTGATATACCTCTGAGGTAGGACAGTAAAGGTGCATTCCTGGCCTTACCAGATGAAGGCAAACTGCTCTGGTGGTCCTTTGAAACAGGTATGGAGAAAAAGGCATTAACCAGATCAGTACCAGGTACCAGGAGCTGTATTTGCTCAATCAATGAAACCACACCAGGAACAGCAGCTGCAACTGAAGTTACCACCTGGTTAAGTTTTCAATAATCCACCGTCATTCTCCAAGATCCATCAGTTTTTTGCACAGGGCAAATAGATGAGTTAAATGGGGATGTAGTGGGTGGGAGTCACCACCCCTACATCCTTCAAATCTTTGATGGTGGCAGTAATCTCTACAATCCATCCAGAAATGCGGTATGGCTTTTGGTTTACTATTTTCCTACGTAAGGGCAGTTCTAATGGTTTCCATTTAGCCTTTCCTCCCATAATAGCCCTTATTCCACATGTCAGGGATCCAATGTAGGGTTCTTCCAATTGCTGAGTTTGTCTACTTCAATTATGCATTCTGGAACTGCAGAAATCATTACAGGATGGGCCCAGGGACACCGTGGACTCACTTGGGACAGACATGAGCTAAGACTACATTAATAACCTCACCTCCATATGCCCCCACTCTGACTGGTGGGACACAGTGACATTTTGGATCTCCTGAAATTAGCGTCAGTTCAGAGTCAGTGTCCAGTAATCCCTGAAACGTCTGATTATTTCCTTTTCTCCAATGAACAGTCATTCTCGTAAAAGGCCATAGATCCCTTTGGGGACGCCTGGAACAAAGATTAACTGTATACATTTTTGGAAGTGCAGTGGGGTCCTTCCTCAAGGGGACCCAGCCTCCCATTCATTCAAGGGGTTGTGGGTCTATAAACTGGCTCAAGTCTGGGAATTGATTGAGGGACTGCGACACTCTATACTGGTGAGTCAAGTTAGGCTGCCATTCACTTCACCTAGAATTCATCTGCTTGTACAGATCAAGTAAATATTTAGTAGATTTCCCATCTATTTCATGCCTGGGGACCACATGACTCAGTAGCCAGTGCCATAAGTCCATACAAGTCAGACTATTCAGATTACTGCATGACTCCACTGTCCATTAAGGTAACCATGCCGACTTTGTCTTGGTTGAGTGCCACCACTTGGCCTCAACCAACATGGGGTTCAATCAGCCCCTAGAAAAGGGGAAAAAAATAGTTTCCATGCAGATGTAGCAGTGATCTAACAGAGATGGCCTCAAGTGCATTGACATCAATAAACTTAGGGAATCCCACATCTTTCTTTCTTTTTTTTCTTAAGTAATATTTTATTGCATTTCATGTGAAAGTTTACACAGCAAGTTAGGTTCCCCTTTAACAATTTTTATATAAATTGTTTCATGCCATTGGTTACAATTTTTACAATGTGTTAGGATTCTCATTACAGGCATACCTCCGAGATACTGTGGGTTTGGTTTCAGAGCACCACAGTTATGTAAATATCACAATAAAGAAAATCACATGAGTATTTTGGTTTCCCACTACATATAAAAGTAATGTTTACACTGTACTGTAGTCTGTTAAGTGTGCAATAGCATTATATATAAAAAGCAATGTACATACCTTAATTAAAAAATACTTTATCACTAAAAAATGGTAACCATCATCTTAGGCTTCAGAAAGTCGTAACCTTTTTGCTGGTAGCAGATCTTGCCTCCATGTTAATGGATGCTGAATGATCAGCGTGGTGGTTGCTGAAGGTTGGAGTGGCTCTGGCAGTTTCGTAAAATAAGACAACAGTGAAGTTTGCCTCATCGATTGACTCTTCCTTTCATGAAAGATTCCTCTGTAATATGCGATGCTGTTTGATACCATTTTACCCACAATAGAACCCTTTTCAAAACTGTAGTCAGTCCTCTCAAACCCTGCCACTACTTTATCAACTAAGTTTAAGTAATATTTTAAATCCTTTGTTGCTATTTCAACAGTGTTCACTGCATCTTCACCAGGAGTAGCCCTCATCTCAAGAAACCACTCTCTTTGCTCATCCATAAGAATCAACTCCTCATCCATTAAAGTTTTGTCATGAGATTGCAGCAATTCAGTCACATCTTCAGGATCCACGTCTAATTCTGATTTTCTTACTATTTCTATCACATCTATAGTTACTTCCTCCACTGAAGTCTTGAAACCCTCAAAGTCGTCCATGAGGGTTGAATCAACTTCTTCCAAACTCCTGTTTTATGTTGATATTTTGACTTTCTCCCATGAATCACTAATGTTCTTTATGGCGTCTAGAATGGTGAATCCTTTACAGAAAGTTTTCAGTTTACATTTCCCAGATCCATCACTATTTCATAAGCTATAGCTTCGTGAAATGTATTTCTTAAATAATAAGTCTTGAAAGTCAAAATTACTCCTTGATCCATGGATGTAGAATGGATATTGTTACCAAAAAACAAACCTGTTGCTGTCAAGATCATTCTCATTCATAGTGACCCTATAAGATAGAGTAGAACTGCCCCATAGGGTTTCCAAGGAGTGGCTGGTAGATTTGAACTGCTGACCTTTTGGTTAGCATCCAGGCTTTTAACCACTGCTCCATCAGGCCTCCAGGATGTTGTGTCAGCAGGCATGAAAACAGCATTAATCTCCTTGTACATCTCCATCAGAGCACTTGGGTGACCAGGTGCATTGTTAATGAGCAGTAATATTTTGAAAGGAATCTTTTTTTCTGAGCAGTAGGTCTCAATAGTGGGCTTAAAATATTCAGTAAACCATGTTGTAAACAGATGTGCTGTCACTCAGTCTTTGTTGTTCCATTTATACAGCACAGAGTAGATTTAGCATAATTCTTAAGGGCCCTAGGACTTTTGGCATGGTAAATGAGCACTGGCTTCAGCTTAGTCACCAGCTGCATTAGCCCCTAACAAGAGAGTCAGTCTGTCCTTTGAAACTTTGAAGTCAGGCATTGGCTTCTCCTCTATAGCTATGAAAGTCCTAGATCGCATCATTTTCCAATATAAGAGTGTTTTGTCTACATCAAAAGTCTGTTGTTTAGTGTAGCCACCTTCAGCAATTATCTTAGCTAAATCTTCCGGATAACTTGCTGCAGCTTCTACATCAGCACTTGCTGCTTCGCCTTGCACTTTTTTTGTTACGGAGATGGCTTCCTTCCTTAAACCTCATGGACCAACCTCTTCTAGCTTCAAATTTTTCTTCTGCAGCTTCTTCATCTCTCTCTCAGCCTTCATAGAATTGAAGAGAGTTAGGGCCTTGCTTTCGATTAGGCTTTGGCTTAAGGGAATGTTGTGGCTGGTTTGACCTTCTATCCAGACCACTAAAACTTTCTCCCTATCAGCAATAAGGCTGTTTTGCTTTCTTGTCATTCGTGTGTTCACTGGAGTAGCACTTTTAGTTTCTTTCAAGAGCTTTTCCTTTGCGTTTACAACTTGGCTACAACTTTTTTTCACTTCAACACTCAGAGGCCATTGTAGGGTTATTAACTGGCCTAATTTCACTATTGTCATGTCTCAGGGAATAGGGAGGCATGAGGAGAGGGAGACGGGGGAACAGCGGGTTGGTGGAACCGTCACACAACATTTATCGATTAAGTTCACCATCTTATGTGGGCGTGGTTCATGGTGTCCCAAAACAATTACAATAGTAGCATCAAAGACCACTGATCACAGATCACCATAATAGATATAATAATGTGATGATTAAGGTTGTGTGTCAACTTGGCTAGGCCAAGATTCTCAGTGGTTTGGCCGTCATACAATGTGATCACTTCTATGATGAGATATGATTTAATGTGATCACCTTCATGACAGGATCTGCTGTGAGTAGCCAATCAGTTGAAAGTGAGTTTCCTTGGGCATGTGGTCTGCTTTGAATATAAGTGGACATTCTGGCAGGGCTCACGAGCTTTTTCTCACTCTGGATCCTGCAGCTGGCTCCTGTTCATCTAACCTCTGGCTCTTGGGACTTGAGCTAGCAGCTTACCTGTGATCTTGCCTGCCTTATCTTGGGATTCATGGATCTTTGCAGCCTGTGAGCAAGAGCCCTGCACTCTGACTGCCAATCTTGGGTTCATCAGCCCCTGCACCTACGTGAACCAGGAGATGCCTCTATCCTGACCCAGACTTGGGACGTTCCGGCCTCTACAACTTTGTGAGCCATTTCCTTGATATAAATCTCTCGCTATATATATTTATATGCTTTACTGGTTTTACTTCTCTAGAGAACCCAGCCTAAGACATTTGGTACTGAGAGTGGTTCTAGAGAAACAAAATTGTAAGGATGAGTCTTCTAAATTTGTTCTCAATTCTGGTTAGTCTTAAAGATGTTGATGACTCTGCTTCCAGTAGGAAAGAGGGCACTGCTAATTCATGGTGTGAGGTGACAATTCAAATATACAAAATATAACCACCAATAGATCAGTTATTGGTGAAAAGCGAGGCTCAGGGTGATTGCAAGTGTGATACCTTTCTACAAATTTGTCATAATGAGAAGTATAAGGAAACTGGTTGGTCCTACTTTCACTAGACAAATTGGTGAAAGAAAGAGAGAGCTCAGGGCTTCAGAGTCAATGCTCATATACTGCATAAATGACCCCATAGTTTCCACTTGTGCCTTGAAAGAAACCTTATTTCTTGTAGTAACAGAGCTGATATTGCCAAAAACCAAACCCAGAGTGTTGTCATAAGAATGGCTGAATTACAATGCCAACTCAATTGCCAACCTCAAGAGGTATTGGAAGTTAAAGTGAGGGTATTGACTGAGAAGATATGGGATCCTGAAACTTGGGATGGGGACCTCATACCACCAAGAAAGCAGTGCCAGGAGAGTAGCGCATCTTTGGACCTGGGATCCCTGTGCTGAGCAACTCCTCAGCTGGGGAAGATTTATGACAAGGAGCTTCCTCCAGAACTGACAGAGAGAGAAAGCCTTCCCTTGGAGATGACACCCTGAAGTCGGACTTCTAGACTCCTAGACTATGAGAGAATAAATTTGTCTTTGTTAAAGCCATCCACTTGTGGTATTTATGTTATAGCAGCACTAGATAACTAAGACAAACAATCATGAGAAAGCTTGAAATATTGAGATAATAACCAAAATTCTCAGAGACACAGAGACACTAAGTGAGCACATTCTGTTGGAAAAATGGTGCCAGTAGACTTGCTTGATACAGGGTTGCCACAAACCTTCAATTTGTAAAAAACACAGTATCTCTGAAGTGCAATTAAGTGAAGTGCAATGAAATGAGGCATGCCTGAATTTCCATTCTTTTTTGTTCTGTTTCTATTGATTTAGCTTCCCTTCCCCTCGTTGCCTTCTCATCTTTGCTTTTAGGTAAGTGTTGACTGTTTGGTCTCATACAGTTGATTGTTTAAAGGAGCACATTACTCAAGGTTGATATTGTTTATTTTATAAGCCAATCTATATTATTTGGCTGAAAGCTGACCTGCAGAAATAGCTTCAATTCCAAGTTCAACAGGTGTCTTACGGCAATAGCCTCAGGGATTTCTCTAGTCTCTATCAGTCTAGTAGGTCTGGTCTTTTTTGGGAATTTGAGTTTTGAATATTTTTATCCAATTCCACCTGGGACATTTTATTGTGTGGTAGCTAGTCACCATCTAGTTCTTCTGGTCTTGGGTTAGAAGAGGTTGTGGTTCATGTGGGCTATTAGTACCATGGACTAGTTTCTCCTCTGAGCCTTTGATTTCCTTCATTCTCTTTTGTTCCATGAGACCAATAGTTGTGTCTTGATAGCCACTTGCAAGCTTTTAAGACCCCAGATACTACTGACCAAACTAAGATGTTGAACATTATTTTTGTGAACTGTATTATGCCAATTGACTAAGTTGTGCCCCGAGACTATGGTCCCAAACCTTTTGACCCAGTAAACCAATCCTGCGAGTTGTTTGGATATGTCTAGGAAGCCTCTATAACAGTGCCCCTTATGTGGTTTCTTATGTATGTAGATATATATGCAGTGCAACAAACGCGTGTATATATCTGCCTACAGATATACCTATACATGCACATGCATTTACTCGCATATGCCTTCCTATACACATATATACATCCATATCTTCACATAGGTAACCATATACTTTTTTTTATTGTTTTAATTGTTGTTACATGATTGTATAGGTTAAAGCATTTACTGAAATTGTCTCTTTTTCTTGTGCACCTCTTAGTGTCTTTATTTACCTTGATCAAGTTGTGCTGACTTCACACATATTTGGCATTACCTTTTCTGTCACCAAAAGTAACAAGTGTCTACTATCTAGAAAGCGATTCCCCCTTCCTCTTCTTTCCATCCCAGATAACCACCAAAGAACTTTGCTTTATTTGTGTATATCTATTCCTGACTTTATATAACAGTGAGACTATATGATATTTGTCTTTTATGATAGACTTATTTCACTCAGCATAATGTCCTTCAGATTCATTCATGTTGTAAGATGTTTTGCCAACTCCTCATTATTCTTATAATTGTGTAATATTCCACTGTGTGTGTGTACCACAATTTGTTTAACCATTCATCCATTGATGGGCTCTCAGGTTGTTTCTGTCTTTTCGCTATTGTGAATATTGCTGCAATAAACACAGGTGGGCATATGTCTACTTGTGTCACTGCTCTATTGAATACTGCTGCAGTAAACATAGCTGTGCATATGTCCATTCATGTCACTGCTCTTATATCTCCAGGATATATACCTAGGAGAGAGATTGCTGGATCATGAGGTATATCTGTTTCTAGCTTTTTGAGGAAACGTTATACTGTTTTCAATAGTGGATGTACCATTTTACAGTCCCATCAGCAATGTATAAGAGTATAAGAGCCAACATTTGTTGCTTTCTGTTTCTTTAATGGTCGCCACTTTTGCAGGAGTGAAATGGTAGCTCACTGTAGTTTTGATTTGCATCTCTCTAATGGCTAATGATCTTGATCATCTTTTCATGTATTTGTTGGCCACCTGAATATCCTCTTTGGTGAAGTGTCTGTTCATGTCCTTTACCCATTTTTTGATTGGATTGTTTGACTTTTTGTTGTTGAAGTTTTCTATATATTTTAGAGATTAGACCCTTATCAGATATGTCGTTGCCAAATATTTTTTCCCAGTCTGTAGGTTCCCTCCCTTTTTACTGTCTTGGTAAAGTCTTTTGATGAGTATAAGTATTTAATTTTTAGGAGATCCAAGTTATCTAACTTATCTTCTGTCATTTGTGCATTTTTAGTTTTGTTTGATAGACTATTTATGCTGAAAATTAGGCTCCCTATTATTGACCCTATATTATCTTCCAGGAACTTTACTGTTTTAGCTTTAACATTTAGGTCTTTGATCTGTTTTGAGTTAGTTTTTGTGTATGGTGTGAGGTATGGATCCTGATTCATTTTTATGCAAATGGACATCTAGTTTTAACAGCACCATTTGTTAAAGAGATTGTTTCTTCCCCATTGAATGGACTTTGACTATTTGTTGAAGATCAAAAAACCCAAAACCAAACCTGTTGTCATTGAGTTGATTCTGACTCATAGTGCCTGTCTTAGGCTGGGTTCCCTAGAGAAGCAAAACCAGTAAAGTGTATGAATATATATAGAAAGAGAGATTTATATCATGGAAACGGCTCACGCGACTGTAGAGGCTAGAATGTCCCAAGTCCTTGGATCAGGGTAGAAGCCTTTCCCAAGTCACGCAGCCGCAGAAGGTGGTGAGCCCAATATCAGCAGGTTGGAAAGCAGGGCTCCATCTCACAGGCTGTGAAGGTTGACGAATTCCAAGATTGGCAGGCAAGACCACAAGGTTTCTCCTGATTCACATAGCTGTAGGGACTGGTGAACCCAAGATTGGCAGGTCACAGGGCTCTGCTCACAGGCTGTCAAGATTGACGAATCCCAAGTTTGGTATATAAGCTGACAGCTCAAGTCCCAAGAACCTGAGTTGAGACAACAGGAGGCAGCCACAGGATCCAGAGTGAGCAAACAGCCAGAATGTCTTCCCCAAGGAGACTCCCTTTCATCTGATTGGCTGTTCACAGTATATTCAATCATGGGAGTGATCACAATGAAACACTGAGAATCATGGCCTAGCCAAGCTGACACACAATCTTAACAATCACAGTGACCCTATAGGACAGAGTAGAACTGCCCCCTTGGGTTTCCAAGGAGGAGCTGGTAGATTTGAACTGCCTACATTTTGGTTAGCAGCTGAGCTCTTAACCACTAAACCACCAGGGCTCAGATGCCCGTAAATGTATGGATTTACTTCTGGGTTCTCAATTCTGTTCCGTTGGTCTATGTGTCTGTCATTGAACCAGTACCATGCTGTTTTGATTAATGTGGCTGTATAGTAAGTTTTGGGATGATGAAGTGTGAGGCCTCCTACTTTGTTCTTCTTCAATATTGCTTTAGCTATTCGTAGACTCCTTCCTTTCCATATAAAGTTGGAAGTTAGTTTTTCCATTTCATTAAAGAATGTTGTTGGGATTTGGATCAGGATTGCATTATACCTATAGATTGCTTTTGGTAGTACTGACGTTTTCAGTGTTAACTCTTCCAATCCATGAGCATGGAATGTTTTACATTTATGTAGATCTCTTTTAGTTTCTTGCAGTAGTGTTTTATAGTTTTCCTTATATAAGTCTTTTATGTCCCTGGCTAGGTTTATTCCTAGGTATTTTATCCTTTTAGGGGCTATGTAAATGGTATTGATTTCTCGACTTCCTTTTCAGAGTCCTCATTGTTACCGTAAGGGAACCCCACTGATTTTTGTGTGTTGATCTTGTACCCTGCCACTTTGCTGAATCCTTCTATTTCTTCCAGTAACTTTCTTGTGGAGTTTCTGGGATTTTCTGTGTATAGGATCATGTCATCTGCGAATAAAAATAGTTTTACTTCTTCCTTTTTAATTTGGATACCTTTTATTCCAGTTTCTTGCCTTATTACTCTAGCTAGGACTTACAATTCAGTATTGAATAAGAGTGGTGATAAAGGGCATGTTTGTTTTGTTCCCATTCTCAAGGGGACTGTTCTCAGTTTTTCTCCTTTGAGAATAATGTTGGTTGTTGGTTTTGCATATATGCTCATAATTATGTTAAAGATCCTGAGTCTTCTTGATCTCCAATATGTTTGAGGTGGTTCTGAATTAAATGTGAAATGACAATGAATGACTTAATTAAATAGATATTTTTGTATCTTTTAAGGAATTTAGGAAAAAAAACTGTATTTTCCCTATAAAAGTGGAAAGGTGAAAATAAAATAATATAAGGGGGGAAACATTGAAAATATAATAATCAGAAGCTTAAAGCTTCCTGTAGGGAGAAAAATATGAAGTAATGCACCCATGAAATGACTATGTATCATTGATTTTTGGAATTAAAAAAATCTCTTAATTAGTGGATTTTATCATAGGGGATTTTTGTTTTTTAATTAGAAAACATCTAATCCTGAATATATTCATTATTCTCTGATAAGAATTCCACATGAAAAGTTTTTATCTGCATTTGGCATCTTATGGATCCAGGCAATCAATATTGAATTTGCTGCTAGCTGTCTTGTTTCCAATGAGGGAGAACCATTAATTCCCTTCTTTATAGTTTTATACTTGGTTAGCTGTAGGCAATGGTATCTATGTGCTCACATCTAGATTTCAGTAAAAATGATAACCACAGCATCTACTTAGCACAGTTCCAAAAAAAAAAAAAAAGCACACAGAGTAGATCTGAGTAGGTTAATGAGTTCATTCATTCACTTCAGAAAACTATATTGAGTACCTGTTATATGCCAGGTATTGTGCATAATGCTGAGAATACAGAGTATAAAAATCTCTTCCTTTAGCAATTTTCATTTCATGCAAGTACAAAACATAATAAATGCCGTGAGGGAGGTTATAAATAGGGAACTGTGGGAGCATTTAGGAGGCTCGTAGCCCAGCTAAAACAAGGATCAGGTGAGGTGACATTTATATTGGAGGTTGAATGAATGTAGAAGGTAATAAGGTGGTGAAGAAAGAGACTTTTGAGTCCAGGGTACAAAGGGCACAAAGCACTAGGGTATGAGCTAGCCTGACTCATTTGGAAAACTGCAATACAAGGAGGGGCACAGGTTTGGGAAATAGTAGGGAAACAGGTAGAATGTTGAGCAGGGATGCTTTTTGAGAAATTCTACCAGCAATGCTCAGGATTTAAAACAAATTCCTATGATCAGATATGGGTTTTTAAAAACAGCACATTGGGGCTATATCAGGGAGAGATTAGGAGCAGATGAGACGATAGGCGGAAAGACCAATTAGGAACCCACCAAAATACTCAAAATAAGAAATACCAAGGAAGGGCTCATGTGAGTGCATTCAGGATCCATGGTGGTAAAATATGGATATTTCATCCCTTGAAAGAAACTATTGAACGGTGGCATAATAGTAAAGTGCTAGGCTGCAAATAGAAAGATCAAAGGTTTGAAACCAAGACCTGGCAATCTGCTCTCATAAAAATTTCAGCCTAGGAAACCCTATGGGGCAGTTCTACTCTGTCCTATAGGGTTACTATGAGTTAGAACAGACTTGATGGCACACCACAACTACAACAATAGACTTTAGTTGATTTTGTTTCAGTGTATTGGTCTAAGCAGAGATTGAAAACTAATAGATTATGAGCCATATTTGGTCCAAATATGTGCTGGATCACTCTGTGTTTAAAATAATTGAATTTGAATGCCTTTAAATGCAGCAAGCACTATTAGATCCAGTTTACTAAAGTCCTTGCCACTGTCTGTTGTCTTACTTATTTCAAATATTGAAGCTACCATCAAGATGACCTTGATTTGAATCACTTGACTTTGAAATTTCTTATCTAAGATGTTCCTTGACAATTAATTTTAGATGTTGCATCATCTTTCTGTGTACATCCTCTTGTTTTGTTCATCCTTGCTTGTATGTTCTGCGATTTTTAAACTAATTTTTGTTGTTAGCATTTAATGTTGATCTTTTATTTAAAAAAATTTTTTTTATTGTACTTTAGCTGAAGGTTTACAGAACAAATAGTTCCTCATTACACAGTCAGTACGAATATTGTTTTATGACATTGGTTAACAACCCCACAACATGTCAACACCCTCCCTTCTCGACCTTGGAGGACCTTTTTTCTTTTTTGGTGACAATATACATAGCCAAAGATACACCATTTCAAAAATCTCTACATGTACAATTTGGTGACATCGATTACATTCTTCCAGTTGTGCTGCTATTCTCACTATCCTTTTCCAAATTATTCCATCACCATTATCTTCAACTCACTGGACCCTAGGCTTCCCATCAAACCTTTCAAGTTGCTGTTGTCAATTTTATCTCACATAGCTAATTCTTTTTTTTTTCCTTTGTACTTTAGATGAAGATTTACAGAACAGAATAGTTTCTCATTAAACAGTTAATACACACATTGCCCTATGAACACACAGCCAGCCTGCTCAGACATAGCCAAATTTAAAAAAAAAAAAAAAAGGATGATACAAACAAATCTACAATCAATAAATGAGAAAAATAACTACCGAATGCCCCAAAGACGGCAGACAATATCAAAACATTTACAAAAACAGGTCAGGATGGTTCCAGTAGGTGTCCAAAATAAAACACCAGATGACTTTCCAGTAGAAGAAAAGGCACTAGAACTACCTGATAGGGAATTCAAATCTCTAATACTCAGAATTATCCAAGAGTTGAAGCAAAAAAGCAGACAAAAATGAGGAAAAAATAGACAAATTCATGGAAAATACAGACAAAAAAAAATGCAAGAATTCAGGAAAATAATGCAGGAACAAAATGCCAAAATAAATTCACAACTAGAAATTATACAAAAACAACAAGTAGAAATCCAAAAGATAAACAACAAGCTTTCAGAAATGGACAGTGTCATAGAAGGGCTGAGGAGCAGATTTGAAATGGTGGAAGACATGATAAGCAGAATTGAAGACATACACTTGGATACAATTCTGTTTGAGGAAAAGTAAGAAAAAAGAAAGAAGAAAAATGAAGAGACCCTGAGAATTATGTGGGATATAATCAAGAGCAAAAATGTGCCAGTGATCGGATTTCCAGAACAGTGGGAGAAAACAAAAGACACAGAGAGGATCATTGAAGAATTGCTGACAGAAAACTTCCCCAACATCATGAAAGATGAAAAGCTGACCATCCAAGAAGCTCAATGAACCCCATGTAGGATAGACTCCAAAAGAAAATCACCAAGGCATATCATAATCACACTCGCTAAAACCAAAGACAAGCAATCCTGAGAGCAGCTCAGGAAAAACAAGAAGTCACATACAGAGGAGAAACAGTAAGACTAAGCTCAGATTATTCAGCAGAAACCATGCAGGCAAGAAGGCAATGGGATGATGTACAAAAAACCTTGAAAGAAAAAAATTGCCAGCCAAGAATAATATGTCCTGCAAAACTCTCATTCAGATATGATGGTGAAATTAAGACATTTCCAGATGAACAGAAATTAAGGGACTATGTAAAAACCAAACCAAACTTACGAGACTTATTAAAGGAAGTCGTTTGATCTGAGAACAAACAATATCAGACCACAGGCTGAATATAGGACACAGGATTGTACTAGCCAGATGCCAACCTAGGAAATGAACTCTTAAGGACTATGGAAAACCAAAAGAATTACAAAAGGGAACCAGAGAGGTTAATCTTCAAATGACAACAGCATCAGAACGATAAAAGAGGGAATAAACGGTGTACATATAGAACCTTCTAATGGAGAGGAAGTCAAGCGATACCGAGTAATAATAGACTGGTTCAAATCTAGGAGAACAAGGGTAAATTTGAAGGTAAGTACAACGAAAGTTAACAAACCTACTCATCAAAATAAAGAAGAAAAACATAAAGTCTCAGTAAAAACAAAAGAAATGAGAAAAAAATCCACAAACAAAAGGAACTCAGTACAGGAGAGTAAGAGGAACAAAACTGGAGGACATTATGCTGAGTGAAATAAGTCAATCACAAAAGGACAAGTATTGTATGAGACCTCTACTGTATAACTCATGTAAAAGTTTACACACTAAAAGAAACAATCTTTGTCAGTTAGGAGGGATGGGTGGAGTGGCGGGGGGGAACTAAATAGATACTAAATAGATAAGTGATAACTTTGGTGAAGGGTAAGACAGTACACATTACTGGGGAAGCCAGCACAACTTGTACAGGAAAAGGTCATGGAAGCTCCATAGACACTTCCAAACTCCCGGAGGGACTGAATTTCTGGGCAGAGGGCTGTGCGGACCATGGTCTCAGAGAATATCTAGCTCAATTAGCATAACACTGTTTATAAAGACAAAGTTCTACATTCTACCTTGGTGAGTAGCGTCTCTGTTCTTAAATGCCTGTGAGCAGCCATCTAAGATATTCCACTGGTCTCACCCCTTCTAGAGCAAGGGAGAATGAAGAGAACAGGATACAAGGAAAAGATTAGTCCAAAGGACTAATGGACCACAGCTACCACCGCTTCTACCAGACTGAGCCCAGTACAGCTAGATGGTGACCGGCTACCACTACTGACTGCTCTGACCAGGATCACAATAAAGGGTCCTGGACAGACCTGGAAAAGGATGTAGAACAGAATTCTAACTCACAAAAAAATGACCAGATTTACTGGCCTGACAGACTGGAGAAACCCGGAGAGTATGGTCCCCGGAGACCCTTTTAGCTCAGTGGTGAAGCCCCTCCCGAAGTTCACCGTTCAGCGGAGATTGGACAGCCTTATAAAACAAAACAGGACTCATGAGGCACAGCAGTCCAGGGACAAGGACTAGAAGGCAGGAGGGCACAGGAAAGCTGGTGATAGGGAACCCAAGGTTGAGTAAGGACAGTGTTGACATGTAGTAGGGTTGTTAACCAGTGTCATAGGGCAATATGTGTACTAACTGTTTAATGAGAAACTATTTGTTCTGCAAACCTTCGTCTCAGGTACAAAAAAAAAAAAAAAAAGGAATTATCTATGTGAAATCAAATTGACAACAGCAGCTCAAAAGGTTTGATGGGAAGCCTAGGGAACAGTGAGTTAAAGATAATGGTGATAGAATAACTTGGAAAAGAATAGTGAGAATAGCAGCACAACTGGAAGAATGTAATCAATGTCACTGAATTGTACATGTAGAAACTTTCAAAATGGTGTAACTTTGGCTATGTATATTTTCACCAGAAAAAAATGTCCTCAAGGTCGAGAAGGGAGAGTGTTGGCAGGTCGTGGGGTTGTTAACCAATGTCATAAAACAATATGTGTACTGACTGTTTAATGAGAAACTGTTTGTTCTGTAAACCTTCCTCTAAAGTACAATAGAAAAATTAAAAAGAAAAAAAGAAATTTTGCAACACCAACGACTTCTTCATTGCAAATACCTGTTTTCACCAACATAAACAATGACTATACACGTGGACATCGCCAGATGGAATACACAGGAATCAAATCGACTGTATCTGTGGAAAGAGACAACGGAAAAGCTCAACATCATCAGTCAAAACAAGGCCGGGGCAAACTGTGGAACAGACCATCAATTGCTCATATGCAAGTTCAGGCTGAAACTGAAGAAAATTAGAAAAAGTCCGTGAGAACCAAAGTAGGACCTCCAGAATTTAGAGACGGTCTCAAGAATAGATTTGACGCACTGAACATTAATGAATGAAGAAGACCAGACGAGCTGTGGAATGACATCAGGGACATCATACATGAAGAAGGCAAGAGGTCGTTAAAAAGACAGGAAAGGAAGAAAAGACTAAAGTGGATATCAAAAGGAAGAAATGATGAAGTAAAAGAGTTGAACAGAAGATTTAAAACGGTGGCTTGAGAAGACAAAGTATTATAATGACATGTAAAAAGACCTAGAGGTAGAAAACCAAAAGGGAAGAACATGATCAGCATTTCTCAAGCTGAAAGAAATGAATTAAAAATTCAAGCTAAGCGGGCGGGCGAATGCGGGACCTGGCCAGCCGGCTGCAGAAGCTGGGGGTGGGGGACAATGGGCCAGTTTCTTAAAGGGGAAGTGAGCCGGCTGTGGGGCGGACGCAGGGTGCGATGGTTAGCCGGGAGGCCCCTGGGGCTTTAAAATAATGCCCGCGGCGCCCGCGCGACCATGCAATGACGAGAGCTGGTTCTGGGGCTGCCGCTCCTCCGGCTTGGTCTCCATGGGGTTCTGTGGCTTGTCTTCGGGCTGGGGCCCAGCATGGGCTTCTACCAGCGCTTTCCGCTCAGTTCGGCTTCCAGCGCCTGAGGGGCCCCGCCGACCTCGCGCCGCCTGATCCGGGATCCGCGGGCCTGCCGGGAAGGGGGCGTCGCGGCCGTCGTGGTTGCAGCCGCCGGTTACCCAGGCGCCAGGCGGCCAGCGCCAGGCTCCGCGGCAGTCAGAGCCGGGCGTGTGCGGCTCGACCCACTGGGGCTACGTGCTGGGCGGCCGGGGCTACGGCCCGGACAAGTACGAGAAGCACTACAGCAGCGCCTTCCCGCCTCGGCTGAGAGCCCAGGTGCGCGACCTGGCGCGGGGCATGTTCGCCTTCGGCTAGGACAACGACGTGGCGCACGCTTTTCCCCAGCATGAGCTCAATCCCTTCCAGTGCCGGCGGGAAGCCCGACCGTGGGGACCCTTCAAATCTGAATATCAGTGATGTCCTGGAGAGCTACTCATTGACTCTTGTTGATGCGTTAGATAAAACACTTGCAATAATGGGAAATTCATCCGATTTCCAGAAAGCAGTCAAGCTAGTGATCAACACAGTTTCATTTGACAAAGATTCCACCGTCCAAGTCTTTAAGGCCACAATAAGAGTCCTGGGAAGCCTCCTTTCTGCCCACAGAATAATAACTGACTCCGAGCAGGCCTTCAGCGACATGACCATTAAGGACTATGATAATGATTTGCTGCACATGGCTCATGACCTGACCGTACAACCCCTCCCTGCCTTTGAAAACACCAAGACAGGCATCCCGTACCCTCGGGTGAATCTAAAGATAGGCGTTCCTCCTGACAGCAATAATGAGACGTGTAGGGCAGGCGCTGGTTCCCTCCGGGTGGAATTTGGGATTCTGAGCCTACCGCTGGGGGACTCTACGTTTGAGTGGGTGGCCAGATGAGCCGTGAAAACCCTGTGGAACCTCTGGAGCAATGACACAGGATTATTAGGCAATGTTGTGAACATTCACACGGGCCGCTGGGTTGGAAAGCAGAGTGGCTTGGGTGCTGGCCTGGATTCCTTCTATGAATACCACCTGAAGTCTTACATTCTCTTTGGAGAAAAAGAAGACCTAGAAATGTTTAATGCTGCATATCAGAGTATTCAGAACTACTTAAGAAGAGAGCTGGAGGCCTGTAATGAAGAAGGAGACCCCCCACTCTATGTCAATGTGAACATGCTTAGTGGGCAGCTGATAAACACCTGGATCGACTCTCTCCAGGCCTTCTTCCCTGGACTGCAGGTCCTAATAGGAGATGTGGAAGATGCCATCTGCCTGCACACCTTTTACTATGCCATACGGAAACGATATGGGGCCCTCCCTGAGAGGTATAACTGGCAGCTACAGGCCCGTGATGTTCTCTTCTACCCACTGAGACCAGAATTAGTGGAATCTACATATCTCCTCTATCAGGCAACCAAGAATCCCTTCTACCTCCATGATGGAATGGATATTCTTCAGAGTCTGGAAAAGTACACAAAAGTCAAGTGTGGGTACACCACACTGCATCACGTCATAGACAAGTCCAAAGAGGACCGGATGGAGACCTTCTTCCTTAGTGAGACCTGCAAATACTTGTATCTGCTATTTGATGAGGAGAACCCAGTACACAAATCTGGAAACAGATAGATACATGTTTACAACTGAGGGACACATTTTATCTGTAGACAAACATCTTTGGGAGTCACCCTGGAAGGAATTCTTTTCTGGAGAGGGCGAGCAGGACCAAGAGGGAAAACTCATGCACAGGCCCAGGTCTCACGAAGTAAAAGTCATCAATTCCAGCTCCAGTTGCAATCGTGTTCCTGATGAGAGGAGATACTCCCTACCCTTAAAGAGCATATACATGTGGCAGATTGACCGGACGGTTGGCTGGATTTGATCTGCTGGATGGACATCTGGATGGATAGACATCAACGACTGACCCCACACCATGCCAAAATCCAGTCTAAAGTGGAAGGAAGAGGACAGACATCTGACCATCCATGATGGTGTAGGGATTTCTGTCCAGCTGCTTACCCACAAATCATTAGTTAGTGCATACTTCAGTGTTTCTCTTCTGTTTGATAAAATGCCCCTATTTTTCTTGAGATTATAATTGGAAATGAGAAGGTATCTGCAGATTAGCTTCTTATGAAATGCTGGTGTTATTAACCACAATTGATGGGGCATCTTTGGATTGATTTTCACAGCTTAATGCTTTAGAATCCAAGTCTCTTCCCTTTGCCGGCACTCGCCATATCTGCAGTATTGCTACCTCTGTTAGGGGATTGTGAATGAACTTTCTCTGGAAAAAGGGGCTGAGGTTTCCTTGGCATCCCTTTCTATTGCATTGAAAATGTCATCCTATCTGTCTCCCATTGGATAGTTGGACTCTTCCCCAGATAGCCAACCAAATTTTGATCACATGGGGGAAAAAATTCATCCAATGATTCATTTGCACCTCAAGTAATATTCACAGTGTTACAAATTATTTGCTTGAGAATAACGGTCTCATCAGAATTCTCACTGACAGTCCCCTAAATTCTCATATCACGGGGTTAAAAAGTTAACTGGTAGGTCATTTGGATGGCGTCTTGCATTTATGTTGGATGTGAACTTACCTGAAGAACTTCCATAGTCCCAGAACCAGATGCCTTTTCAGGAGAGAAAAATACCTAAGAGTGTCTGAGCCTTCATCTGTCTCACACTTACTAACAAGGATTCTCAGTTCTGACCGTGTTGGGGTTAGAAGTTTGTTTTGTTTTTGTTTCAAGTATCTAGTGCCTATTCGCTGAGTCAGGGAGAAAAAAATGGCCTGGGCATTCTGGCATTCCTCAAGCAGTTCTCTCTTTGATGCATGCTTTAGACAAGTGCCTTAGACTCGCTTTGGTTTGGGTCACTGGATGTCAGAGCTGCTGCTATGGTTTCCATAGGGTTGTTTTGTATCACCACATGGTGATACCACAGTAAAGTGGGAATGGGACCAAGTGTTGGTTAGGAGGTTTCTTGCGAATGGCTCGGTCAGTCTTCACCTTTAACCTGGTGTTTTAAACAAACATAGACAAGGATGAAGTTGTGCTACAACGCCATCTTTTTTATTACTTCCTTAGCCAGAACAGAAGTAGCTCTTTGAACATAACCCGAGTGCCTGTACAAAGCAGAACTGCATTTCATCCTCCCAGTCCGGCTTCCGTTGAGCAGCGGAAGGGGGAATGCATTCTCACAGAAACACCCCAGCCTCACTCACGTACAGTGTTTCTCACCTGCTGCTGTTTGCCTGCTTCAGATGATTTCATTTTAGTCTGAAAGCTAGAAATAAGTGCTGTCTAAGCCATTGCATTTTCAGTCAAAAGGGAGAAATTTTTATTCCTTCTTGGAAATTGAAGGGTTACTCTTTTTTAAAGTAGATGTGTAGTAATTCTGTTCTTTGGGATTTTTTAAAAGGGAATTTTCAGTAACGTATGTGTCACCCCTAACTTTTAAAAGTTTACTATGCAAATTGTTTTAAAATGCTTCTGCTTGACCTTTTTTGTTCATTTTAAAAGCATAATTCTCTTTCTCAACAGTGTCTCATCTACTGAATAGGAATTTCCTTTGAGAATGCTATATATATTTTAAATGGTTTTCATTTCAAACCAAAATGTCCCGTTTTAAATACCCACACCCATCCTCCTGTATTTCTTCTCTGGGCTAAGTGAGGCAGGGTGATTAGGGACGCATTTGGGGGCACACCAGGGAAGGAGCATGTCCATTTTCTCTTTTGGTGTCCTCCCTGCTGACCTCCCCAGCTTCTGTGGCAGCAGTGACATGTAATGGCTGCGACATTCTCCTTCTCATCCAGGCCCTTTATCTGCTGCTTTCGACAGGGCGCGTGTGTTTCTTCTCTCCAGACTTCTGGAATAGGACTCTGTGCCTGGCAGCTCCGTCGTGCTTCGAGTGCCAGGAATGCTTCTCCCAGACTCCAGGCTGATGTGAGACATGTATTAAGTCCCAAACCTTCTTGTCTTCCTGGCACCGGCCCTGTACGCGGTGGTGTGAATGAGGGAGAGTGAGTTACTGTATGCTGTCCTGGTGTTTGAGCTTCCAGACTATCCGATCTAAAGTTGGATGCTGCGTAGTCGGTGCTTTGTGGGGTAGGATGCCAGAATGCTGTCTAGTGCCAGTCATAAAAAGAAGGTTCTTTGAGCCAAGCTTAAAGTATACTTGTTTTCTTTTTGAAGATCAGAATGTTCACAACTGTGATATATCCTGCAAGGCTTTTGCTTTTCTTTTTCTTATGTGCTCTGAAGCGTTGGGGAAGGGAGGACTTCGGAGGGGGCTGTCAGGGAAATCCGTTGCTCAGTGATGTGCTCCAGGAGCACCCTGAATCTCAGCGGGCATTATCTTTTGGAGCAGCTATGAGCTTGAGCCATCCTCGTATTTCCATGTATAGCTAGCATCTAGTGTCAACTGTGTCTACACAATGAGAAAATGAAAATGGTTTTGCAAAACCGTTGTAGACAACTGCATTCTAGTTAGCCTTGGTGGAGTCTGATTCTTCCACTGCAGAGTTCTAAATCCTTACAGGGCATGCTTTGCTACCTGAGATGAAGGGACTGAGGAACTGTATTCCCCGGAAGAGTAGGTTACAAAGGAATTGTTTGCCAGCTCGCTGGTTGTGCTGGCTTTTGTGAAAAACCAACTTCCGTTTTCAAGCCTTTCCTTCAGTTTGCTCCTGGTCTTGTGCCAAAACTTGCTCTGTGCAACCAAATCCCCAGGTTCTGAGGATGCACTGGGCCTTTCTTGTCCTGGATCGGGGAGCGTGCGCAAGTCACTTAAATAGTTTTCTATGTATTTAAAGACAAATGCACCAGGGTAGTATCTGTGTAGGTGAGTGTCAGAGGAGAGTTTAGAGTTACCTGGCTTGGCAGGTGCAGTTGTGCAATCTGGATTGAGGGTTTCAACTTTATTCCTCCTCCTTGCCCACCCATCCCCCCCCAAAAAAAAACTATCCCACTTACGTATTCTTTTGGGCTCGGTTTACTGAATGATTGCACACTGCAATTCTTCACACTGGATTTTGTAGACTTGATGTCAGAGATTCCTTTCTTTTTCCTGGAGGGCATCAGAGATCTTTCTCTTGACATTTTCAGATTCAGTGCAAGTTTAGAGGTAGGGCTGAATGATTACCGCAGCCACAAAGTGGCGGAACGGGGACTTCAAAACAAATCTTGTTCTTTCCTTTTCCATTCTTGGACATCCAGCTCCCACAATGTGCCTCTTCCCTGCAGGGCAGGGATCCCTTGGAAATGTGAAAAGGGGGGCAGGGGTGCGGCTGGCTGCATGTCCCCAGGTCCAGCAGGGGTCAGGGTTTTCTCCCCTTTGAATGTGGCTGTGAATCTGGTGAAAGTGTCAAGTACCTGTGGACCTTCCTGACTCCTCACCCTCGTCCCTCTTCTAGAGAGGCATAGGGATAACATTTTATTTACTTATTTATTTTGCTTGAAACATTTTTTTTTTTTATTGTACTTCAGGTGAAGGTTTACAGAATAAATAGTTTCTCATTGAACAGTCAGTGCACATATTGTTTTATGACATTGGTTAACAACCCCATGACATGTCAACACACTCCCTTCTTGACATTTTTTTTTTTTTTTGGTGAAAATATGCATAAGCAAAGATACACCATTTCAAAAATTTCTACATGCACAATTCAGTGACATCAATTACAGTCTTCCAGTTGTTCTGCTGTTCTCACTTTAGATGAAGGTTTACAGAACAAAATAGTTTCTCACTAAGCAGTTAGTACACATGTTGCCCTATGACACTGGTTAACAACCCTACTACATGTCAACACTGTCCTTACTCAACCTTGGGTTCCCTATCACCAGCTTTCCTGTCCGCTTCTGCCTTCTAGTCCTTGTCCCTGGGCTGTTGTGCCCCATTAGTCTAATTTTGTTTTATGGGGCTCTCTTGTCTTTGCCTGAAGAGTGAACCACAGGAGTGACTTCATTACTGAGCTGAAAGGGTGTTTGGGGGCCAGTAAGTCTGGTCTTTTTGTGTGTGTTAGAATTGTGTTCTACGTCCTTCTCCAGCTCTGTCCAGAACCCTCTGTTGTGATCCCAGTCAGAGCAGTCAGTGGTGGTAGCTGGGCACCATCTAGCTATACTGGACTCAGTCTGGTAGGGGCCTTGGTAGCTGTGGTCCATTAGTTCTTTGGACAAATCTTTTCCTTGTATCCTGTTTTCTTCATTCTCCCTTGCTCCCGAAGGGGTGAGACCAGTGGAGTATCTCAGATGGCCGCTCACAGGCTTTTAAGACCCCAGACACTACTCACCAAGGTAGAATATAGAACATTGTCTTTATAAACTGCACTATGCCAAATGAGCTAGATGTTCCCTGAGACCATGGTCCCCACAGCCCTCCGCCCAGCAATTTAGGGATTTTGGATGTGTCTAGGGAGCTTCCATGACCTTTCCTTGTACAAGTTGTGCTGGTTTCCCCAGTATCGTGTACTGTCTCACCCTTCAACAAAGATACCACTTAACTTTTGCTGTTTAGTATTTCCCCTCCACCCCTCCCATCCCTCATAACCAACGAAGATTGTTACCTTTTGTGTGTAAACTTTTTCATGGGTTTTTACAGTAGAGGTCTCATACCATATTTTTCCTTTTGTGATTGACTTATTTCACTCAGCATGTGGATTTTTTTTCATTTCTTTTGTTTTTGTAGGTTTTTTTTTACTGAGACTTTATGCTTTTCCTCTTTATTTTTATGAGTATGGTTGTTAACTTTCTTTGTGGTTAGCGTGAAATTTACCCTTATCTTTCTAAGTTCGGAGCAGTCTATTACTTGGTATCGCCTTGCCTTCCTCTCCATTAGAAGGTTCTATACCTACACTGTTAATTCCCTCTTTTATTGTTCTGATGTTGTCATTTACAGATTAACTGCTCTGATTCCCTGTTGTATTTCTTTTGGTTTTGGATAGTTCTTGAGAGTTCATTTCCTGGATTAGTATCTGGCTGGTACAATCCTTCATCCTAGATTCAGCCTGTGAGCTGAAGTTGTTTGTTCTCAGATTGAAGGACTCCCTTTAATAATTCTTGTAAGTTTGGTTGGGTTTTTACAAATTCTTTTAATTTCTGTTTATCTGGAAATGTCCTAATTTCACCATCATATTTGAATGAAGAGTTTTGCAGCATATATTATTATTGGCTGGCAATTTTTTTCTTTCAAAGTTATATGTATGTCATCCCATTGCCTTCTTGCCTGCGTGGTTTCTGCCGAATAATCTGAGCTTAGTCTTACTGTTTCTCCTCTGTATGTGACTTCTTGTCTTTCACGAGCTGCTCTCAGGATTCTTTGTTTGTCTTTGGTTTTGGTGAGTGTGATTATGATATGCCTGGTGATTTTCTTTTGGTGTGTATCCTATATGGGGTTCGTTGAGCTTCTTGGATGGCCAGCTTTTCATCTTTCATGATATTGGGGAAGTTTTCTGTTAGCAGTTCTTCAATGATCCTCTCTGTGTCTTCTGTTTTCTCCTCCTGTTCTGGAACTCAGATCACTCACAAATTTTTGCTTTTGATTGTATCCCACATAATTCTCAGGGTCCCTTCATTTTTCTTTGTTCTTTTTTCTGATTTTTCCTTGAACAGAGTTGTATCCAATTTTTTGTCTTCAATTCCGCTGATCCTGTCTTCCACCATTTCAAATCTGCTCCTCAGCCCTTCTATGACACTGTCCATTTCTGAAATCTTGTTGTTTGTGTTTTGGATTTCTAATTGTTGTTTTTGTATAATTTCTAGTTGTGAATTTATTTTGGCATTTTGTTCCTGCATTATTTTTCTGAATTCTTCCATTTTTTTCTCTGTATTGTCCATGAATTTGTCTATTTTTTACTTATTTTTGTCTGCTTTTTTGCTTCAACTCTTGGAGAATTCTGAGTATTAGAGACTTGAATTCCCTATCAGGTAGTTCTAGTGCCTTTTCTTCCACTGGAAAGTCATCGGGTATTTCATTTTGGATGCCTCCTGGAACCATCCTGTCCTGTTTTTGTAAATGTTTTGATATTGTCTGCTGTCTTCGGGGAATTCAGTAGTTATTTTTCTCGTTTATTGATTATAGATTTGTTTGTTTTGTCCTTTTTTTTAATTTGGCTATGTCTGAGCAGGCAGGCCGTGTGTTCTTTGTTGTTTACTCATCTGTGAGCACTATACTTTTCACCTCTTTCTCCAATTGGTAGGGTCAGTCACTCAGATATAGTACAGAAGGGCAGGTCTAGCTGAAGAGGAGTTGCTGGAATGAGTTGTTTGTTGCACTTACTACAGCCACCAGGGCAGGTCGGTAACTAGTGCAGGGCAGGTTCCAGTAGGCTATGCCTGTGCTGCTTGGTGATGTGTTGTCAAGCGCATGGTGCAGATAGGCAGGATGGAGGGGGGAGATTGTGATGTGTGGAGCTAAGATGAGTATGGGAGAGGAGAGAGGAACAGGAGCCAAAAACATACAAACAAAAAAAAGTGCTAGGGGAGTTTGCTGTTGGAGTGGAGAGATGAGAGACTATGAAATGGAGAAAAACAAAAAGGGGAAGAAGAAGAAAAAAAAGAAAAGAATTAATAAATTAAAATTAGAAAGAAAAAAGAACAGCAAAGCTCCCAGGGATCCCACCGGTTTGGCTACAAGGTCTGGGGAAATTGTTCCCAGGTGTTGAAGTACAGCCTGGCTGGAAGGCATAGAGGTATTCAGCTCCAGGTATTCAGGGGACAGGAAGAGAAGGAAGGTATAGAGAGACAAGAAACTGAGTAATGAAGAAAGACAAAAAGGAAAAAAGCTGGAAAAGAAAAGAAAACAAATTAAAAAAAGAACAAGAAAAGTCCCCCCCAAAAAACAGAAAAAAAAAAAAACCACGAAGAAAGAAATACTCTCAGAGATCCCTCTGTGCGTCTGCACAAGCTGAGGGGGTAGGTCCCAAGCTGCATAGCACTGCCCTGCCCGATAGGGCTCCCAACTCAATAAAATAAAAAGAAAACAAATAAACAATTCAAAACCAACAAACAAAAGTCCTGGGATCCCACCAGAGTGGCAGCACAGACTGGGAAACAGTTTCACACTCGAACGGAGCTCCACAGCCCCTTAGGAAGAAGCAAAGATGGCGCGCTGAGCCAGGTATTTGAGCAAAAGGAGGGGGAGGTGTTGAGAGATAAGGAAGAAATCAAAAGAAGCAGAAAAAAGCAACACCAATAGCCAACAAATGGCACTCAGGGAGTTGGCCAGTGCAGGCGGGTGGAATCCAAGCAGCCAGTGCTTCCCGGCCAAGAGACTGTGATGGGGGGAAGCAGAGGAGGCTGAGTGGGGGTGAAGAAGTGTGGGGGGTAGGAAAGCAGATATCACCAGTTACCAGTTGTTCTGTCTCCTGCTGAAAGCTTCATGAAGCTGCTTTCTCGTACCCCCTATTTGATGGTCTCTGATAAGAGTCCAAGACAGAGGATCTGTGCTGCGTTAGCTGATAGGGGACCTCTGCATGAATCTCTCCTCACTCTCCATTCTCTGTCAGTTTCTCACTCTATTTGGTGCTTGGCTGAGTTCTTTATCTCTTCATTTGATGTTTTAGGGTTTCAGGATTGCTGTTTTCTCTGTTCAGCTTAGTTTTTCGGATCTTTGCTGTGGAGGATGGTGTGGTGCTTCTGCCTAGAGCACCATGTTGCGGAAAGTTGGGGTATCGTTTTTAAAGGCTATTTTGGTTTAGTTTTAAATAGTAAAGCACACGCCCCCCTTTTATTTATTATGAACAAGAAAGGTAAATCTGTTTTTACAAAAACAATATAGAGCTGGATACTCTGGGAAAACCTATTGAGATACACAGTGCTTCTCTGTGTAATGTGCAATATGCTTTGCAACTGTAGATGCTATTTTATGTTTAATCTGTAAATAAGAAATGTATTTAAATTTAAGGGGATCTTTTTGCAAAAGGACCAAACATTCTTTCGTAAATGTACTAAGGAATATCTTGCTCTTTGAAATTTATTAGGATTTTTATGAGTACTTTTTATTAAAAGATTCTTTTTTCTTGAAAAAAAAAAATCAAGCCAAGGGTTGCAATACTGAAGGATTCTATGGGGAAAATATTAAACAATGCAGGAAGCATCAAAAGATGATGGAAGGAACACACAGAGTCACTATAACAAAAAGAATTGGTCAACGTTCAGCCATTTCAGGAGGCAGCATATCATCAGTAACTGATGGTACTGAAGGGAGAAGTCCAAGCTGCACTGAAGGAATTGGCAAAAAAACAAGGCTACAGGAATTGACGGAATACCAATTGAGATGTTTTAACAAATGAATGCAGCACTGGATGTGCTCACTTGTCTATGCCAAGAAATTTGGAAGACAGATACCTGACCAACCAACTGGAAGAGATCCATATTTATGCCTATCCCAAGGAAAGGTGATCCAACCAAATGCAGAAATTATCAAACAATATCATTGATATCACATGCAAGTAAAATTTTGCTGAAGATCATTAGAAAGTGGCTACAGCAGTATATTGACAGGGAACTGCCAGAAATTCAAGCCGGATTCAGAAGAGGATCTGAAACAAGAGAGATCATCGCTGATGTCAGATGGATCTTTGCTGAAAGCAGAAAATATTAGAAAAATGTTTACCTGTGTTTTACTGACTATGCAAAGGCATTTGACTATGTGGATCATAATAAATTATGGAAAACATTGTGAAGAATGGGAGTTCCAGAATACTTAATTGTGCTCATGACAAACCTGTACACAGATCAAGAGGCAGTCGTTCAGATGGAACAAGGGGATACTTCTTGGTTTAAAGTCAGGAAAGGTGTGAGTCAGGATTGTATCCTTTCACCATACCTATGCAATCTGTATGCTGAGCAAATAATCCGAGAAGCTGCATTCTATGAAGAAGAATGGGGCATCAGGATTGGAGGAAGACTCATTAACAGCCTTCGTCATGTAGATGACATGACCTTGCTTGCTAAAAGTGAAGAGGACTTGAACCACTTACTGATGAAGATCAAAGACCACAGCCTTCAGTATATGGATTACACCTCAGCATAAGGCAACCATAGATCCTCACAATTGGACCAATAAACAACATCATGATAAACAGAGAAAAGATTGAAGTTGTCAAGGATTTTTTTTCCCTTAGATCCACAATCAACACTCATGGAAGCAGCAGTCAAGAAATCGAATAATGCATTGCATTGGGCAAATCTGCTGCAAAGGACCTCTTTAAAGTGTTGAAAAGCAAAGGTGTCACTTTGAAGACTAAAGAGTGCCTGACCCAAGATTTGGTGTTTTCAGTTGCCTCATAGGCATGGAAAAGCTGGACTATGAATAAGGAAGACCAAAGAAGAAATGACATCTTTGAATTGATTGATTCGGTTGATTCTGGTTCAGCCTCCTGCTGAGAATTTGCATTTCTACTGTAGGGTCGCTATGAGTCACAATTGACTCTACGGTGGCAATGGTTTTTTTTTTTTTTCCTTACCCCTCAGACATACTGAGTCAGAATCTACATTTCAACTTGACGATTCTGATACAGTATATGTGGAGTTGAAATGCAAATTCTCAGCAGGGAGTCTAACCAGAATGAACAAGTTTGAAGCCCTGATTTGAATTTAACAGAATCTGGATTAGAGTGAATTCACATGATAACACACTGGGAATTATTGGTTGTCTAAATCATCCTCCCATAGATCCATCATGGGATCACCATTCATCAGTATTTGTGGATTTATTTGATATCATATACCATTTTATAAATTTTTATTATGAAATTATAAAATATATACAGAAGTAGAGGGAATCCCTGTGTACCCAAAGAAGCTAACTATATTTGGAAAATTAAGTGGTAGATGTGCTGAACTAAAAGTCACCCACTCTTTTACTAGGTCAAGTATGCCACTGTGATACCCCAGAGACAAGATACTGTAAATATCACCTCAGCACAGAAGTAACTATGAGGAAAATTCATTTTGGAGGCCTCTGTATTAATTCTAAGCATTTCTAAGCCTCTGTTAACTATTATTTTTTTAGCTCAGGTTTTCCAATAGAATGGACCAGCGTGAAGTACATTACCTAATAAAAGCTCCTGTTAGGAATGAATAAAGGAAGATGGGGAAAGGAGACCCATGTTTATTTACTTCCTAGCATACACCAGGCATTTTAATATGCTTATGTCATTTAATCTCCAAGGCAACCATAGAAGAAAGGCATTATCCTTGTTTTAAGGATGTGGAAACCAAGATTTTAGATTAAGTTACTTGTTTAAAGTGACTCACCTAGCATATGGTGAAGGTGTCCAAAGTTTTTGTTTTTAACATCATACCGTTATTAATCCCAGAGACATCATCCTACTGTTTTGTAGAAACAGATCTAGATAGGGGGTGAATTTAAGGTATGATAAATAAACTATTTTATACTGTCAGAACAAAGAACAATTATTATTCATTTAACTGGATTGTTACATTTGGGTATGCATTTGGAGAAAATAAACTTTGTCTCTATTTCACACTATACAAATTTTTTGAAATGGATTTTAAAAAACAAATACAAAACGAGGTGAAAATACTGCAGTAGGGAAAATTTGTCTAGCCATGACATAAATCTCAGAAACCATAAAGAATAAAATTGACAGATTTGATTATATAAACATTTTAAAAATTATATAAACATTTAAAAAAGATATTAATAAAATTACAAGAGAAAACTGGGAGAAACATTTACAATCCAACTGAACAGAAAGATTTAACACTCCAACTATGTGAAAAGATGCAAGAAAAAAATGAGAAAAAAGCCAACAGCATGGAAGAGAAAGAGGCAACGGATAATTGACCAACAATTTACAGAAGAAAGTTAACGACAAAAAAATCTGATAGAAACATAGGTAAAATACAGTAAAACTTGCGAAAGCTGGAACCCGTGTAAGGTGGGAACCTGTCAGAGAAGGAAAACTCACTGTGTTCATGAGGTAGGATTCTTAATATAGAGTGTTAGAAAAGTGTCTGCACCCTGTCAAAGGTGGAAAACTTGCAAGACCGGGAAAAACAAGGCAGTCCCGTAGAGTTCTGGCTCTCACAGATTTCACTGTACAAATTGAAAGAATAGATACTTTTCACCTATCAAACGGGAAAAAATGCTTAAACCTTATTAACATCAACTTCCAGAAAAAATGCATTCATATAATAGCCTATTATTCAGATGTGAAACTGAATAAAATGATCTATGTGCTGGCTTATATAGTTTATGATGTGTGTTTTATCTGTAACAAAGCAAGTTCCACACTGCCATTTTTGTAAAATTTAAACAAAAATAACTGTGCATATGTCTATCTTTCTGTCTATTACATTAAGCACAGATTTGCACTTATATACAATAAGCATAGTGGTATCTCTAAGTGTTACGTTGGAGAAAGGAAAACGGAAGCTCTTTTACTTATTGTTACATAGATCTAAAGCATTAGCCAAAATTAGCAAAAAATGACAGGATTTTAAGTCACTCTTTTTGGTGCTCTTCCTTCTTACATAATAAACATTTGTTACTTTTATTACCAGAAACAATTTATATTAAGGTGGTTATTGGTGGTGGTGGTGGTTGTCATGGAGTTGATTCCAATTCAGAGCAACCCTGTGGGTGTGGAGTAGAACTCCTCCATAGGGTTTTCAAGGCTGTGACCTTTCAGAAGCAGCTAGGCCTGTCTCCCGAGGCACCTCTGTTGGATTCGAACTGCCAAACGTTTAGCTAGCAGTCCAGTTTTGTTCCACCTAGGGATTCCGTTATATTAAGGAACACATATCCGTACTCCATTGCCGTTGAGTCAATTCTAACTCAGCATCCCTATAGGACAAAGTAGTACTGCCCCACAGGGTTTCCAAGGAACAGCTGGTGGATTCAAAATGCTAACCTTTTGGTTAGCAGCTGAGCTCTTGACCACTGTGTCACCAGGGCCCCATTATATTAAGGTAATGGTATCAAATGTCTTTTGTAAATGGTGAAAATTATACAATTATATTGTATATTGCTCAGGTTTACAAAAAAAAAAAAACTCTTTATAAAATTACCAAAATAATTATCGTCCAGGGTAGTAAGAAAAAGAAATGTCAAAACTGGAATATTTATACAATGCCCCCAAAGTAAAATACACATTTAAAAAGACAAGAATGTAGACTGTCAAAACATGAGAAAATGCATCCAAAAAATGAAAACACGAGCTTTCAACATAACTAGTATCCATGGATTCAGCAGCAATTCATGTATGTATATATAAATTTACATTTGTCACAGATGAGAATAGGAATAATTGCATGTGTATAGGAAAACGTCTGGAAGGATACATTCCAAACTGATAGCAGTGGTTCCTTCTGGAGGAAGCAGAGGGGCTTGGATAAGGGTAGTGGTCAAAGGGATTTTATCTTAATCGTACTTGTTTTATAATGAGGAGAATGTATGCATGTAATCATTTGTATAATTCAAATTTTATAATAGAAATAATAAAATATTTTGAAAGTTTTTAAGGGTGATGGAACTATTTTTATCTTGATTATGGTAGTGGTTACATGACTGTATGTGTTTGTCAAAACTCATACAACTGTATACTAAAAAGGGTGAATTTTACTGTATGTGAGTTATAAAATAAAAATATAAAAATTAATTGGAAGAAGGTATAGAATGTGGTAAATAAGTGGTATTTTAAATCATAAGATTTTTACCTATAAAGTTGTTATAAAAAATTAACTAATCCTCCAAAACTATTGCCCTGAGATAATCTTTAAACTTTAAACCAAAAATATCCCCTGAAATCATCTTAAAACCAAAAAATAGTTTAGCCTTACTAGCAAAGAATGTTTGCTTTGAGCATATGCTCTTTTAATATCTATCTATATGAGATCAAATTGACAACAGCAACTTGAAAGATTAGATAGGAACCTTAGAATGCAGTGAGTTTTTGTTAATGAGGGGGGAACAGCTCAGAGAAGGAAGGTAAGAATGGTTGCACAACTTAAAGAACGTGATCAGTGTTACTGAATTGTACATGTAGAAACTGTTGAATTGGTGTATGTTTTGCTGTGTATACTCTCAGCAACAACAACAAAAAATAAATTACACAAAATTAACTACTAAAATGCATTTATCAAAATACATTCTTGTGATCACAATAAAATAGACCAGATGGCACAAAAGCTAGGAAGCTCATTGTTTTGAATTTCTATATTTCTTTATTGAATGTTTTTTTCCTCATCTTGAGACTATGTTGAAAATTTTCCTCTGTGATAAAACACAGAGGTCCTAAAGGTTACGTGAAATCTCACATTCAAATCTGTGTACAACTTTTGGGAATGGAACTTAATAAGAATAAAAACATGTTGATTAATTAACAAACTACCATATCTTAAGCCATTGACTTCTATTTGTAAGAAAGCAGTCCAATCGACTGCACGAAATAGGATACTCATTTTCTGCTATTTACCTCTGGGTAGCGTAGATATGGACCTTTAAATTGTCAAATCAAGATTCTTAAGACTTTCCGTATGCAACAGCTAATGTTGCAAACAACATGGGAGTTTCTCAGTTGCTTTAGGAAGAAATATAAATTGGTAACTAAATAACATACATGACCAAGGCATCTTAAAATTTAATGTTAGAAATAATATGCACTTAACAGATACTCTCAGTTCTCCAGGCAACTACCCTTGGCCCACCCCAGAGATCACTGGCTGGAGGCTCCAGTGAACAGTTCCCCTACACAGGGATGGCTTCCTACCTCAAGCAATTGATTCTCTCCATCTGTTGGCTTTCTTTGTCCAGAATGCTGGTCCAGCACAGGAGGGTGGTCAAAAGTGGTGAAGGATTAACTCTTTCCAGAAGCAACCTTCAATAATGAAAGATGGTAGTAGGTGGATAAATACCCCCAGGTTTCTAGCCCTTTGGGGGACAATCCTAAAACATGTTCAATCTATACACTAATATAGTGGGACTAGCCATGATTGTCCACAGAATTAACAGCTTACTAATGCATTCTATAAGGAGCCCTGGTAGCACAATGGGTAAAACAATCAATTGCTAACTGGAAGGTCAGTGGTTCGAAACCACCAGGGGCTCCTTGGGAGAAATATATGACAGTCTGCTTCCATAAAGATTTACAGCCTTGGAAACCTTATGTGGTCGCTATGAGTTGGAATCAACTAGACAGCAGTGGGAAATGCATTCTATATTAAATGTCTTCCTTTCTTGTTTCACTATCCTATTCTCTCACCATGTTTCCTGGGTTCAGTTCCCAAATAAACCACTTTCACCCAAATCTTTGTCTCTGGGTTTGATTTTAAGAGAATCCAAACAAGATAATGTCTATAAAGATTCCCCAGGTGTCCCATAACATAAGAAAGACTTAGACCATAGCTGTGAGTCCTCAGGTAAAGGGATGCAGATGCTAGTATTTAGAAGTTAGGACAGCTTGTGCTGAAATGGTAAGGTCCCAGAAGTTGTGATTTGAATACTGTAGGTGCAATGGATTGCTTTTATACGGACTTTTACCATGGTCTTGTAACTCCCACCAAGTGTTTGGGTGGGATTATGCAAACAAGGTGCTTCTGGCCCACCAAGGGGATTGGACAGGTTGCTAATAATGCAAATAAGGTGCATTGTACCCTTCTGGGGGTGGGACCATGAAAATAAGGTATATGGCACCCTAATGAGGGTATTGGTCAGTTTTGCCATCCTGCTAGCCTTCAAATGAGGCATCCCAAAAATGGAAAAAGGAGACCTCACTACCACAAAGAAAGAAGAGCCAGAAGTGGAGCTTATCATTTGGACCCAGGATCCCTGTGCTGAGAACCTCTAGACCTAGGAGACAGAGAGCTGTAACATCAGAGATGATGTGAGATGGCAAGAAGTGGCAGCAGAGAAATGGGGGCAGCAGAACCAGAAGACCATGCAAGATAGCACAGTAGGCTTCCCAGCCCAAAGAGCAAGGCTACAGTGAGTGTGCTGCTCCATGAAGTGAGAGAGCTGAGCACCTTCGAGAGGCTTACCGGTGGAGTAGAGTGCCTTGGGGCACTTAGCAGAGCCAGAATGGCTTTGTAACTTGCCCAAGCAGGGCAGAGGCCAGGCCAAAGGCTGAGAGGCCAAGGGCCAGAGAGAGGTCTGCCTGTGGATATGGCTGAGAAGAAGCTGTCCTGATTGAAAAACTGTATCCTGAGTCATTCTTGGTCCTGAATTGTAACCTATTACTTCCTAATAAACCCCATAATTGTGAGTATTGTCTGTGAGTTCTGTGTGGCCATTACAATGAATTATCGAAGTAGAGCTGTGGGAGGGATGGCTGGTGTCAGAACTGGTAAAAAGGTTGGAGAGAGAAGGTATTTCTGACCTCCAGCCTTGGGCTGATGTTGATGGTGATTCTCTTTCTCCCTTGTGAAGTTAGAGGGCCTCTGACACCACCATGCCATTTTTACAAACACCAACTGTATATGCTACTGAGGGGTGAATGAAATTAGCTGACAGATAGTAATGAGTTCAAAGCCATGCAACAATATCACAATTAAATTGCAACTGGATCACAGTAAGCTTTTCCATCTGAAGGAAAATGGAGATAAAGCACCACTCACTGCCAATCATGTACCTACACAATTACAATGGGGACATAGACCCTCAGAGTAGAATACCACTAATAAATATAGAAGAAATTATTAGATCCATAATCATCATTTGGTAACCATCACAGTGGTAGTTGACACAAGTGGGAATCATCAATTGATAAAAAGGTTGGTGGGTAGGTGTTTGATGTGGAACAGGATATTGATGTAATTAGAATACCTCGCTATGAGATTAAAAAAAAAAAAAAAGCCAAAAAACCTGTTGCTGTCAAGTCAATTCCGACTTACAGCGACCCTACAGGACAGGGTAGAACTGCTCCATGAGGTTTCCAAGGAGTGGCTGGTTGGTTCAAACTGCCAATCTTTTGGTTAGCAGCTGAGCACTGAATGACTATGCCACAGGGCTCCATGAGATAGTAACCCCAAAAAGGGCAGAAATATTTACAGTGGATAACATTGATAATAAAATTGCCATCCAACTCATAGACCCCATTCAAAGCTCAACAATTTTCTCAACAATATCACTTTATACTTTCTGGTCTAGCAACCTATGAAAAAAATGTATTTATAGTGGAGAAATTTGGCAGACATCAACTTTATCAGGTGATCAAGATTAGTATCACCATAAACCCTGGACATTGCCATAGTGTGTCTCCTGATGTGATACCAAGAAAGCAGGGCCTGAGTCTAGTCATGAGGAAACAGAGACACACTGAGAGTCATCCTACAGGATGAAAGGCTTGTGCTGTTTAAGACTGTCAAGGCCGTGAGAAATAGGGAAAGACTGATGAGCTTGAAGGAGTCTGATTAGACATGGCAGCTAAATGCAATATATATTCTTGAATGGTTTACTGGTCCAGAAAAGATAAAGAGATAAGTTAGGGAACTTGGTGACCTGTGGTGGGTCTAGGAACTGAATGGTAGTATTGTTGTTAAAGGAGCCTTGGTGTCATGATGGTTAAGTGTCCAGTTGCCAGCCAGAAAGTTGGTGGTTTGAACTCACCAGCTGCTCTGCACTGAGAGAAATGTGGCAGTCTGCTTCTGTAAAGATTACAGCCTTGGAAACCCTAGGGGGCAGTTCTACTCTCTCCTATAGGTCACTATGAGTTGGGATTGACTCAGTGACAGTGGGCTATGGTTATGGGTTGTTATCAATATTAATTTAATGATCTGGAGGGGTGTATGCTGACACTGTATAGGAATGTCCTTGTTTTTGGAGTGTACACTGGAGTATTTAGAAGTTATAGGGCATCATGTCAGGAAAATATATATACATATACTGTATCAGAGAAAGAGAAGGTAATGAAGCAAATGTGGTAAAACATTAACAATCAGGAATCTGAGTAAAGAGGATGTGGGAATTCTTTTTACTAGCAATTTTTCTACTTTTTCAAAATTAAAATATGAAAATTCAAATAAGATTTATTTTCCCTATAATTTATCATTGTCCAGAAGAATTCCTATACTTGGTATGTATATAATTCTCAATGAAAAGGTTAACCTAATGAGAGAGAAAAAAAAAAGAAACTTTTCAAATATAAAATGATCACTCTATGTTATTGCTAAGAATTAAGTATTTTAGGTCATGGTACTTCAACTAAATCAAAATGGTAGGTAATGCTACTGGCCATTTTCTGAGCATGAAAAGAGGTCATAGAGCTAAAAGGAGAAAGCACAAAAGCAATAAAGCAAAAATCCCCATCTACTCCTGAGTTTGTAAGCAAAATGTTTCCAATCTAGATTAAAGTTCTTCAACTTTCTTCTACTGCTTTCATCTGTTTATTTTCTGCCAAAAATATTTTTATTTTTTTCTTTATAGATTTCCATGATAAAGAGCTCTATAACTTCAGTTTATATTTATAGTTGTGAAATAGCTTTTCTTTTCTCAATCCTTTTGTTTACTCCCATAAATGAGTCACTGATGTTTCCCAACAGTTCTTGGGAAACTAAGGTCTGCCTCTTGTTTATGTCACAAGTTGTCTTTTCCTGGAAATCAACAAGAGAGTAAACTGGAATAAACCCAAACGGAATTTAATAAACATGTCTTTCAGACCAACAGTGAATTAGCTAATATTTTATAAGTACATCATGTATTTATTTCTTTTAAAGGCCTTTGCATAAATCTTATCTTACTGAAGCAAACTAACAGAAAATCTACTCAGACTTTCCTGTCATCTCTACTTTAATACACTATTATAAAAATACAGGTTAAATAACAAAGAAATCTTGAATTCTTCATTTCGTACTTTCCCAAATCATATTTTATTTGCTGTTATTTTCAGGTACTTAGTTCTGGTTTCTTTTACAAAGACCAAATAATCAAGCTTGCAGCGTACTTATTCTATGGGAATATGTCTTTAAGCAATTTGCTTGATAATGAGCCTACAATTTTCTTTGGCTCCTACTAGATTATTCAAGTCGTTTATTAAAGGCACTCTGAATCCTAATGCCTGGCTTCCTTGTTGTTGTTGTTAGGTGCTGTCGAGTCAATTCTGACTCATAACAACCCTATGTACAACCGAATGAAATACTGCCCGGTCATGTGCCATCCTCAAAATCGTTGCTATGTTTGAGTCCATTATTGCAGCCACTGTGTCTATCCATCTCACTGAGGATCTGCCTCTTTTTGGCTGACCCTCTACCAAGCATGATGTCTTTCTCCAGGGAGTGGTCCATCCTGATAATATGTCCAGAGTACCCGAGATGAAGTTTCACCACCTCACTTCTAAAGAGCATTCTGGCTGTACTTCTTTCAAGACAAATTTGTTCATTCTTCTGGAATTTCATGGTATATTCAGTATTCTTTGCCAACACCATAATTCAAATACAAAAAATCTTCCTTGGTCTTCCTTATTCATTGTCCAGTTTTTGCATGCATATCATGTGATTGAAAACACCATGGCTTGGGTCAGAAGCACCTTAGTCTTCAGGGACATCTTTGCTTTTCAGTAGTTTTAAAGAGGTCTTTTGTAGCCAATTTGCCTAGTGCAATAAGCCTTTCATTTCTTGACTGCTGCTTTCATGGGCGTTGATTGTGGATCCAAGTAAAACGAAATCCTTGACAACACCAGTGTTTTCTCTGTTTATCATGATGTTGCTTGCTGGTCCAGTTGTGAGGATTTTTGTTTTCTTTACGTTGAGGTGTAATCCATACTGAAGGCTGTAGTCTTTGATCTTCATCAGTAAGTGCTTCAAGTCCTCTTCACTTTCAGCAAGCAAGGTTTTGTCATCTGCATATCACAGGCTGTTAATAAGTCTTCCTTCAATCCTGATGCTACGTTCTTCTTCATATAGTCCAGCTTCTCAGATGATTTGCTCAGCATACAGATTGAATAAATATGGTGAAAAGATACAACTCTGACGCATACCTTCCCTGACTTTAAAGCGTGTAGTATCCCCTTATTCTGTTCAAACGGCTGCCTATTGGTTTATGTACAAGTTCCTCATGAGCACAATTAAGTATTCTAGGATTCCCATTCTTTGCAATGTTATCCATAATTTGTTATGATCCACATAGTCAATAAAACACAGGTAAACATCTTTCTGGTATTCTCTGTTTCAGCCAAGATCCCTCTGACATCAAAAATGATCTCTCTTATTTCAGACCTGCTTCTGAGTCTGGCTTGAATTTCTGGCAGTGCCTTGTCAACATACTGCTGCAGCTGCTTTTGAATGATCTTCAGCAAAATGTTAACTTGCGTGTGATATTGATATTGTTCGATAATATCTGCGTTCTGCTGGATCACCTTTCTTTGGAACGGGCACAAGTATGGAAGTCTGCCAGGTAACTGTCTTCCAAATATCTTGGCATAAATGAGTGAGTATCTCCAGCACTGCTTCTGTTTGTTGAAATATCTCAATTGGTGTTTCATCAGTCCCTGGAGCCTTGTTTTTCACCAAGGCCTTCTGTGCAGCTTGGGTTTTTTCCTTTAGTATCATTGGTTCTTGATTGTACACCATCTCCTGAAATGTTTGAACATCAGTCAATTCTTTTTGGTACAGCAACTCTGTGTATCCTTCTATCTTCTTTGGATGCTTTATATGTCGTTCAATATTTTGCCCATAGAATCCTTCAGTACAGCAACTCAAGGCTTGAATTATTTCTTTAATTCTTTTAGCTTGAGAAATGCCAAGCATGTTCTTCTCTCTTGGTTTTCTAACTCCAGGTCTTTGCACATGTCATTATAATACTTTACCTTGTCTTCTTGAGCCAACTTTTGAAATCTTCTGTTCAGCTCATCTACTGCATCATTTCTTCCATTTGCTTTAGCTGCTCTACATTCAAGAGCAAGTTTCAGAGTCTCTTCTGATATCCCTTTTGGTCTTTTCTTTCTTTCCTGTCTTTTTAATGACATTTTGCTTTCTTCATGTATGATATGCTTGATGTCATCCCAGAACTCATCTGATCTTTGCTTATTAGTGTTCAAAGCATCAAATCTATTCTTGAGATGGCCTCTAAATTCAGATGGGATATACTCAAGGTCATACTCTGTATCTCGTGGACTTGTTTTAATTTTCTTCCCCTTCAGCTTGACTTGCATATGAGCAACTGTCGCTCTGTTCTGCAGCAAGCCTCTGGCCTTATTTTAACTGTTGGTATTGAACTTCTCCATTGTCTCTTTCCTTAGATGTAGTCAATTTCCTTATCTTTTCCTTTTTCCTACCTTTTATTTCCCTTTCCTGCTAGATGGGTAAATCCACTCCCATACTTGATGTTGGTGTATGAAATTATCTGCTTGGATCTCATAGTTTTCACCTAGCCCTGATTGTCTGTGGCAGGGCATAGGGAGAAGTAGGAAGTAAGAAATCTTGGAAGAAAAAGACCCTTTTCCCTCCCTAGCATGATCCCATAGACCTATGCTTGTCCTTGTTCCTTCTGCTCTATTTTGTCTCTTTGCAGTATGAAGTTATGATAAGTGACATGAGCCCCCAGGTAAGAAAAACAGACAGCAGTTTTTCCGGGAAGAAAGAAAAATAGGAAAAGTGGTTTGTCTGTTTTACCTGACAAAATTGTGTGTTGATAATTTTAGGAAGAACTAAACTAAAATACAATTGGGATTTTCGGGGAGATGACATACTAGAGGTCAGCCAAAATCCTTTTGATCTGAGGCCTGTCTTTGTTTATGTGCTCTTGGAGGGAACTTACCTCAACTTTGTAGACTCAATTACTCTGTTGAGTTTTATTTTTAAATATATTGTCTTTATAAATCATCTGGAATGCCTATATTGTTTTCTTGATCTTTTTTTCCTCTTAAAATTTTACCTGTATTTAAACAATAATTACATCACCCACCCCCTTAGTAAGATAAGTAATACTGACACCTCGAAGGAGACAATGTCTAAAATGGAGGTATTTTCCTGTCAGAGGCAAGGAGAAGGTGACTCAGATAATAGTCATGAGAAGGGGGTATGGTGCCTGCCTTGTATTTTCTAAGTTCTTATAATAACACTGCAAGACAGGCATTGTTATCCTTCTTTAGAGACTAAGAAATGAGGTCCTAAGAGGTTAAGTAACATGCTAAAGTTGCACAAACTCTGGGTCTTTCCACTTGTTCTCACTTTTGCTGGGAATGTCCTTCTCGGTTGTTCTCATAGGTTGCACTTTTTCATTCATAGTCCAAGTTCCAGTTCAAATTTCGCACCTCCTTTGACTACACTTTATATAATTCACCTGCCTCCCCCAGCACAAGATACGTATTATGGCATGACTCTATTTTATTTTCTTCATAGCATTTATTACCTCTGATTTTTTTTTTTTGAGTTCTAAAAGATAATGAAACTTGTCTGTCCTCTTCACTATTACAAGCTCAATATCTAGCCCTGTCTGTCATAAATATTTTTGAATGAATGAATATGCCCAGGCTATCCTACTTTAGAAGGCAGTAGAAGCCCTCTCATTTGTGGGTATCATAGTACCTATCTCAACAGACCTCTCCTAGTATTTTTCTGCATTAATCCTACCTCAAGTGCTTTTTTGGCAATAGTTCTGACCCACTGACGAAATTGAGATGGTTGCTTTTGTGCTGCAGAACTCTTAGCAAAATCCTGTCTGCTTGATCATGTTACTGTTTAAGGAACGATGTTTAATCTCTCATGATCTTGAGATTATATGATCTTCTGCTGGTAGTGTTGCAAATTAGTTCATGTACAATATCAAAGGAAGGTTTTCATCTGGAAGATTATGATGAAAAGGTACAGCCTGTGATCACAAAAAGAGAGCTTCTCTTAGAGACATGAACTGATCCAATAAGAAGGAACTGACATTTTGACTTCACTACAAATACACTAAAAAATAATGAGTACCCTCCACCCTTTCAATCACTTGTCACAATTCCCACTTGAGATAGTTGCAACAGAAGTGAGATCCCCTTTTATATTTTCCCTCATCCTCTTCCTTACCATAACTTATAAATACCCAGGGTCTGTTTTTCACTTACAGATTTTGAATGAACTTATATCTCACGTGCTTGTAAAGATATTTTCCTTTGCTTTTCAGTAGAGCAATGAGAACAGAGCAAAACTTGTTTTGACTCTAATATTTCTTACTTTATGCCAACTAACTTTCATATTTCTCCCGCTTGTTGTAAACTTCTTTGGCCTTGTTGCTTCACATATGGCTTTCCTTTACTGTGAAGTCTGTAAATATATAAACGTCTCTTGTTCTGGGGAAACTATCTTCTTATAATGTCTGGCTCAACTTTCCAAATGTTATTTTATTATCTATATTAGCTCAATGAAATAAAAGCTAAGCCTTTGGGGATCTGACAAGGATACCACAAATATGGAGTTGAATAGCCCCTGAAAACTGGTTGAGAGAATTTCCTGATGAAGTGGATTATGCATTCTTTAGTAAATAACATAATACACCATTAGAAATAGGGTGACCTCGGACAAATTTGAAACAAAAGGGATTGAACAAGAATTGTCAAATGATCGCTTTTTCTGTTTAAAAAAAATTCTTCCTGTTGTTTTTTTCCCATGGATATATTATGATTTCATAAGCAGCTAAAAAGCTGTTTACTTCATAATTATATTGGACCAAATTATGTTTCATCTATCTCTCCCAGAAATTTCTTCCCAGAATTTCAAGAGCTCAGGATGAAACATTGCTAATCTGGCATACACTCCTGCTTAGTTAATTGCTGTTTATCATTTTCTTTTGATCCTGACATACATTTAATTTTTTTTTCAAATGAAATTTCATATATTGATGCATGAAGAACTTTTATAAAGTCTCAATAAAAGCTTCTTTCCTCTCTTATGTATTTGGTGATATTTGATAAAATGATTTTCTATTTACGAGTTGTTAGTAAATTCATCCCATTTGTTGCTCATCATGTCATTTTCCTTAAATTGCTTTCAGATGTCATATTTTCTGTCTGCCATAGAATGTTGCAGTTCAGCTTTCTGGACAGCAGTGGTGAAATTTAGAGCACTATTTTTATTATTATCATGATTGATATATTAGAAAGACAAAAAATTGCATTATTTACTGACAGCTAAAGCACCATGTTGACATCTGCCATTCTAATGACATAAAATGTTATGGGAAAAATGCTTTGTATATTGTAAAGCACTACAATATGAAATAAGCCCTCAATTTTGTTTTAAAATAATTTTGGTTAAATTGTGATTAGATATATTTTTAAACAGACTGCAGAAGTTGGTAAAAAAATCTTTGCTTTTTAACATTTTAAAGAGGTCTTTTGCAGCAGATTTGCCCAATGCAATATGTCATTTGATTCCATGACTGCTGCTTCCATGGGTGTTGATTGTGGATCCAAGTAAAATGAAATCCTTGACAACTTCAATACTTTCTCCATTTATCATGATGTTGCTTATCGGTCCAGTTGTGAGGATTTTGGTTTTCTTTATGCTGAAGTATAATCCATACTGAAGGCTGTGGTCTTTGATCTTTATTAGTAAGTGCTTCAAGTCCTCTTCACTTTTAGCAGGCAAGGTTTTGTCATCTGCATATCACAGGCTGTTAATGAGTCTTCCTTCAATCCTGATGCTATGTTCTTCTTCATATAGTCCAGCTTCTTGGATTATTGGCTCAGCGTACAGATTTAATAAGCATGGTGAAAAGATACAACCCTGGTGCATACCTTTCCTGATTTTAAATCATGAAGTATCCCCTTGTTCTGTGCAAACAACTGCCTTTTGGTATATGTACAGTTTCCACATGAGCACAATTAAGTATTCTGGAATTCCCATCCTTTGCAATATTATCCATAATTTGTTATGATCCACACGGTCGAATGCCTTTGCATAGTCAATAAAACACAGGTGAACATCTTTCTGATATTCTCTGCTTTCAGCCAGGATCCACCTGACATCAGCAATGATACCCCTTCTGTTCTGAAATCTGGCTTGAATTTCTGGCAGTTCCCTTTCAATATGCTACTGCAACTGCGTTTGAATTATCTTCAGCAAAATTGTATTTGCGTGTGATATTAATGATATTGTTTGATAATTTCCACATTCTGTTGAATCACCTTTCTTTGGAATGGGCATGTATATAAATCTTTTCCAGTCAGTTGGCCAGGTAGCTGTTTTCCAAATTTCTTGGCATAAACAAGTGAGTGCTTCCATCATTTTACCTGTTTGTTGAAACATCTCAATTGGTTTTCCTCAATTTCTGGAGTCTTGTTTTTTGCCAATGCCTTCAGTGCAGCTTAGACTTCTTCCTTCAATACCAGTACCTTTGGTTCTTGATCATATGCTTGCTCCTGAAATGGTTGAAGGTCGTCTAATTCTTATTGGTATAGTGACTGTGTATTTCTTCAATCTTCTTTTGATGCTTCCTGTGTCATTCAGCATCTTGCTGGTAGAATCCTTCAATATTGCAACTCAAGGCTTGAATTTTTATTCACTTCTTTCTGCTTGAGAAATGCCAAGAGTATTCTTCACTTTTGGTTTTCTAACTCCAGGTCTTTGCACATTTCATTATAATACTTTATCTTCTCCAGTGGCCCTAATTTTACTGTATGCAAATTATATCTCCATGGTCTGACTTTAATAAAACAGACAATTTTGCTCATGGGTGAGTTCAATAGACATTCACAGATATTTCTAGAAGGTACAGTTTCTGAGTCAATATCTTATCTAACAAAATGTTTTCTTTGTAATTAAAAAAATAGCATTTTGAACAATAACAGTTTTATGTCCATTAGTTAAATTTAAAATGTTAACTTTTAGAAAAGGATGAAAAATAATAACACTTGGGAGGAGCAAAAGAGAGAATGTTGATTTAGGTGAGCTAAATTTTAATCTTTCATAACAGAAAGTCAGCAGACAATATTTAAAGTCAATAAATCAAGAAATAGGGCTATAAGCATGTTATTCAAATATTCAAAGTTAACCATTAGGACAACCTAAGCCTAAAATGGCTTAAAATGGTTCTTTTAGGGACCAGTTTGGAGATGGGAAGATTGGGTAGAGGACTGTGGCTTTTCATTGTTAGCCCCTTCGTGTTATTTGATTGTTTAACTATGTGTATGTATTACTGTGACAAGCAGTATTTTTTATTAAAAAAAATCATAGCATACCATTGGCTGAGTTTGATCATCTGGGGTGGGTATCTTCTAATGGATATCTGCATATCTATTTTTGACCAGTTTCCTCCTTGCTCTCTGCTTAGCAGTGATCCACATGAATATGTCAGTAGGCTCCCTTACCCTCAGGCCAATGGAGACTGAAGGGAGGCAAGTATGTGCGGTCTGATATTTATTCCACCAGCTCCCTCCAGTGACGTGCATCAGGATAGTAATGTTCCTGAACTAAATGTAATTGTTCCTCCTAAATTGGCTTGCTCTACTCAACTCTATCATTAGCCCCACTATGTCTTGTAGTTCCTGCACCTTTGTAATTAGTCACTTCATTGCATCTTCCTTGAATTATACTAATTTAAGCATGCCATTTGTATCCCGAAGAGGTGCTGACTGATAATCCTTTCTGAGAATTAGAATTCTCAGAAGATTAGAAATAAAAAGGATAAAGGAAAGAGTTTAAAGAAAAGAGCATACATACAGGAAAGAGTATTACAAGTGAACTAGAACTGGACTCTTGAATTAATATAGTGTAACCAATTCCTGTGACGTTGGTTTCATAATAAAGGTGGACAGTGATGTATTTAGTTACTGGGTGTGTGTCTCTGATTCTTTGTCCATGCATCATGAAGAACCTCAGGTGAGCAGAGTGCATTGTGTGGTTTTGTCGAGTAAACCACGAGGTGTACATTGCTATGATTTCAGAGTCACAGAATTTGGAAACTAAGATATCCTCCGCCATGGACTTCTCTTCCCATATGTATCAAAGACCATGTTGCTTTGCATTTGTGACAACTACTGTTTTTCTTTTCCCCTGTACGTTTCTTCTGCCTGCTCCTTTATGTTAATATTCTGCCTAATTGGCGTTTTCTTTCCTCATTGTACTCTAGTGCCTAGCTGATAAAGGCAGGCAGGTATGACCATAGAATGGCCTATTGAGAAAGTAGGACCAAAGTGACACCAAAACCAAACCAGCTTCTTCACAACATATCTGATATTCTGGAAATATTTTATATTTGTATATTTTCTTTTTATTTAGTCTTCAGGTACAGAGGGCTGAGTTAATTATATTCAGTAATGTTATCATCATTGGTCTGTGCAAGGCCCTTTTTTTTTGTGTACTTACTCATTCCCTTTTAACCCTATTCCCCTCTCTTATTTTTCTGCTCCCTATAGGCAATTATCCTAATGCAGCTGATTTATCTTCATTTTATAGATGTAGAAAATGAGGCTCAGAGAGATCATACACTAAATCATTAGCAGAACTTAAAATCAAACTCAACCCTGTTGGACTCCAGAAGCCACATGGTACACTGACAGCACTCCCCCCAGCCCCCGCTCCCATAGCTTTGGTCAGTTTTATCATAATAAAGACAGAAGCAAATTTACCCACCACATTTGTAAACATTCAACAAGAGAGACACTTTTAATACAAAGGCAAAAATGAGAGTCTTGATGTGCTATGCACTCTCTGCCACCCCTGAGTTGGAAAAAGCTAAGCAAGCAGAAATAATTAAATGTTGAGTTGTGTTGGGATAAAGTATCATGAATTAATTCCTTATTTGGAAAAAAGAAAAGAAATCAAGAATTCTTTCCAGAACTGCCATTCTGGAACATTCATGAGTATGATTAAAGCTATTTATACTGTGGAAATCTATACTAATGATTGATTATAGCACTTTCCATAACAATTTTTCCACATCAAATTAACACTACTAAGCATACCACTATTTTTCCAAAATTTCCCCTCTCCCCATTGTATTGTGGTTATTTAAAAAGTTGCATTGAAATGGATGGGGATAATAACACAGAATTGTTATGGGACTTCCTTAAGACATGATGAAGTTAGATTACTAAAACATTATATTCAGGAGTTTCAAAGAACCTAAGGATGTTCTTATTTGCCTATTTCCCCTTTTGACTAATCTGAGAGGACTATGTGTTGTTCTAGGAAACCCGGTATTTACAAGATTCTGTGGATGTTCACAGTTAATGCAGAATACAACAATAGTGTCTGCCCAGAGGAGGGTTTAACATCATGCTAGTTGTTTAAGCTTCAGGGACACTTACTTGCAAGGGAGCTTTCCAAGATCCTGTACATTAATTTTATTTATAATTTCATATATATATATATATATATATATATATATACATACATATATATATGTATATATATATATATATATACACATACATATATATATATATAGTTAAAGAGGGTCCCCCAAATTGTATCCAAAGTATATTTTTGTAGAATTACAATACAAGTAGATATAATATCTGGATTTATACTAGTCTATCTTCTGCAACTAGTTCTAATATGATTACGTGAGTATAGACTGAATCTGTCAGGTATGGATACAAGTTTTGCTTCAAAGAGAAGATGGTGTAAATGGATAACCAAGACTAAGATTGTATACAAAACTGCTTTAATTTTTTTCTTTAATAAAAACTAGAGAAGAAAAACCACAGCTTTCCTTCTGTGGTTTCAGTATATAAGTTAAACTGGTTGCTGTCGAGTTGATTCTGACTTATGGTGACCCCATGTGTGTGAGTAGAACTGCGCTCTGTAGGGTTTTCAATGGTGATTTTTTGGAAGTAGATTGCCAGGCCTTTTCTTCTGCCTCTGGATGCACTGGAACCTCCAACCTTTCAGTTAGCAACTAAGAGCATTAACTGTTAGCATTACCCAGGTCTCAGTATTGGTGAGTTCAAATGTTAAAATAACTGACCTATAATAAATCCATGATTAAATATAAAATGTCTGCACAGAGCAAGTGCCTCTATTCATTATGGCCTGTCAAATTCTATTTGGCACTCAGATGTAACAATTATATTCTATTGAATGGAGGGAGGAGTCCCAACAGGGCAGTCTCATCCTCATTTAAACCACACCGTATGCAATTATGGTTCTATTTTTTGAGGCTTTCTTAATTTAGATACTTTGAATTTTTATTATATTCTTTACCAACACTGAGTATCTACAGTTTCTTTAGCAATAATATTCAATAACGTGTAACACTTTTTATTCTAACAAAAATTTCATTTTATAAATGTAAAGGAAAAAATACATTTTAATGGACAACTTAAAAGAGTTTCAATTTAATTGAAAAATACAGAACCCAGTAGTGGTTTCAAGTTTTGCTGCTATAGAATATATGCTATGAAATATATTTCACCTTTTGAACTTTAAATGTTCAACCATAATTACAAGTTTAACACTTGTAAATAAAATGTTAGCCAAATAATTGAGAAAAGACAATTATAAAGTACCTGTTTTTGTGCATAAGATCTTGATAATCTTTTTTTTTATATTTTAAAGCTTTGTTAATTAAATTTTGGCTAAAAATATAGGAAGCATAGGATATACAGCACTTAGCATGTTCTGTAAGATACTGATATCTTGACACATAAAATGTAAAGGTAACATAAGGAAGAAAAAATGTTAGGTTCCTTAGAAAAGAGTACATATATTAGAACGAGCACCATGAGAAACTTAACATACATAGTTTAGTGAAGGGGAAAAAAAAACTTCAACAAATAAAATAAATACAAAGCTACTAACTATACAACTCTATTGCACTTTTATTAGGATTCACTTGACTATGACAGAAATACAACTCAACTTAGAGAAAATGGGAATTTAGCTTACAAGCTAGAGATATCACTGGCTGTAAAACCAGAGATTCTAATTTCTCATCACCCTTCTCACTATGAGTTAGCTTTATGCTTTCATATTAGCTTTTCCATAAGGTTGTGGACACATCTGAAGGAATCAATGAACTCACAGCTTTTCAGCCTCACGACCCCAACTCAAATTTGCAAAATATCTGGGAAGAACTCTGATTGGCCATCTTGGGTGATGTGCTCATCCTTGAAATGACAGTGGCCAGGAGTAGAGTGTTATGATTGGTACATATTGGGCCAGGTCTCTACTCTCAACACCAGTCACTGTGTGCAGAGAGTTGATTTCACATAAAGAAATAGCTGCTGTCTTTTCCATCACTTGGCTAAGGGGGCAATGCCCTAGAAGAAGGTATCTTTCATTTCTAATGAATTTCTGCTTGATTTGCATGAAAATCTATTAAGGAACTTGACAATAATAGAATTTTAAAAAGGTAGGACTCTTAAAGGTCATCCAATCATCTTATTGTGCAGATCTGAGCCACAGAGTGATGAGTTGCAGTAGTGGGGGCTAGAACCCAGTTTCCTTCACTCACTGAACCATGACTTTTCTACATTAAGCTGTTAAAACAGTCTCAAAATCTGACTTCATAGAGAGTTAGAGAGCTGTAAATAGAGGTACATCAAAGAGAAAAAGGGAATGAAATCTTGCTTATAGATAGTACTACTAGAAATATAGGAGCTAAGAAGGATTCCTGTGGATGGGATTTTTTAAACAAAGAATTCTGAGTCTCAATTACGCCAGAAAAACTTTGTATAAATACACTTTTTAAGTGTTTTGCCCCCTTAATATCCAAATAATTTATGTAAATAGATATCTTTGCTCAGCAGTTTATCAGAAAAGTCGACATATACTTCTCACTTATGACCTAAGATTGGAATCAAGTACTTTCTGAAGCCAATAATACTGAAAGAAAAGAATACACAGACTGTAAGGACAAATCTCTCAGACCGTGTTAAATTTAACAGCTGTAGTTGCTTCCCTCATTTTCATATGTTCTTATTTAACTAGCAGTGATTTCCCTCAGGTCTCAAGTAAGCCAGTTACCCCAACACTTGCATCTCTCTGCTAAGAAGATGATTTAGGAGACACATTCAGGACTTTGGGCTAGAAACATGACCTTTAATACCCTGGTGTCGCAGAGGCAACGGTTGTCTGGATGGCGGAGACAGTAACCAAACACAACTCTTACAGAGAAGTGGGGCCAGGAGGGTCACTCTGAGGAGTCGACCCCGGCTTCAGTCCCAGGAGTTTATTTATAGTCAATACTGCAAGCAGTGAAGCAAATAACAGAACAATGGGCTTTGGGTGCGTGCAAGGGAGAAGGAATTCAGGTAAACAAGCCAATCAGTAAAGGGACAATAGGTTTGGGAAGACAAGTCATGACAAGTTTCAACATGTTGGGGACAAGTCTCAACATGCTGTGCAGCATAGAGGCCTGTGGGGGCTGCAGTTGTCAATAGTGCAGCCATGTTTAAATGGCATATATACCCACACCCTGGGGAGTAAAAAAGCACCAGATTAGTCAAGGAATTGGGAGGCCCATTTACTGGAGCATTTTAGAGCACTTATGCCTTGTGACTGGGTAAGAAGAGTCTACTTAATCAACACTAGTTCCCTTATTGACCCTGAGTACACCGTGTATATCCATACCTTTGTAGTTTTCTTATTGTTTGTTCCCTGCTTTGAATCTTTCTAAATTCATCTTCCCTATCCTTTGAGTCTCAGCTTAAGGTCTAAAACCCATTGCTGTTGAGTCAATTTTGACTCATAGCGACCTTATAGAGTAGAATTGCCTAATAGGTTTCCGAAGTGGATTCCAACTGCTGACCTTTTGGTTAGCAGGCAGTCAGCAGCTGAGCTTTTAACCACCGCATCACCAGTGCTCCCAACTTAAGGTCTACCTCCCATATAGTTTTCTCCTAAACACAATAGCCCACACTCCTGTATTGATATGGAAGGGTTCAAGGGTTTGCTGTGTCTCCTTTTTTAGGTTTAAGTTTGTGGTAGATGGTGAACTAACACCATTAATTCTTTCATTCTCTAAATGTTTGTTTAGTACCCACTGTGTTCCAGGCATTGTTCTGAGCACTGGAGATAAATCGTAGTCATCTATATCTACCACAGTGATTGATTCATAGGCAGTCAATAAATAACCTCTAGAATGAATGAATACCTTCATTAATAAGTACAGAAATGAGAAAGAACATACAAATAGAAATGGAACTCACTGTGTGGGCCACCATGAGTTGGAGTCAACTCTATGGCAACTGGTTTGGTTTGGAGATACGAGGCTAGAAAATTATTTATGAATCCAAAACAAGTTGAAAGCCCATATCCTGTCTTATTATGGAATTCTTATAGAAGAAACTTACATCAACACATGGAAACAATGTGAGATATTTTATGAGAAAACTGAGGGCCAGAAATAGTGCTTTATTCTATGAGCTCTGGAAACAGTTTCCTCTTACTAGAAGGAAATAGTGTTTTTAATCCACCAAAATATTTGAAAAAATTGCAAATGTTCCTCCACAAACTCTATATTTATAGTAGAGAAGATTAAGCACTACCCCTCACTTTTACCCAAGAAATGCGAGCCTGAGTTGTGGTGAATCTTCACATTTTTGGAAGGAAGCTCTGCTTAAAAATCAGTTAGACAGCTCTTTGTTTATAGGAATTCTCCATTAAATTCTAAAATAAGGAATTCTTATGTAATATAAATTTCCCTAAATCTTATCCATATTTCTTAACATATCACAATTCTGTTAACACAGGTTATTTGACAGCTATGTTGATCACTGCAATTGGCACATCAGTTTTGCATTTTCTTGTAACCAGGGCCTCATGCAGGGTTTAAGAGCTTAGGTTCTGGAGTCAGATTGCCTTGGTCTAAATCTTGAGTTTAACACTTCCAAAATGTGATCTAGATTTCCAAATCTATGTAATAGGGAAAATTATTGTATCTGCCAGTTAGTGGACCACTTAATAGCTCAGATGTGCTATTACGTACGTCTGGCACACACCAATAACGTGGTTCTGAATATAAAACAGCTACTGTAAAGTTTGAAGAAATTGACAAAGTACAAGCACTTTCTGTTGTCTTGCCCAATAGCACACGTCACAGAAGGAATTGTATTGAACATTAATAAAACTATTGGTCAATGTCTAGAAAGTTACACTTCAAACTTTAACTTTGATTTAGGATAATGCTTGCTAGTCTAACAAAACAAAACAAACAAAATCCTAAACAAGATAACTTTCTTTCTCACACAACAGTAAAGCAGGAGTTACTGTTGGCAGGAACAGCTCTCTTCCATGCTGTCACAAACGGACTCATGTTGATGGAAGCTATGATGAGGTATCCAAGGATATCATGATTGTCTCATTCCAATGAGCTGTAATGAGTAAGATTTTAGGAATTGAAGATTAGACCTAAAAATAGCACATATCACTGGAAGAGGCTGCATAGGTCTGGCTTACTATTACTACTCCCCATTGCTAACCCCTGCATTGTCTCATGATCTTTTTTTTCCCCTCCCGTTCCAGTTGCTATAAAAAGTTTAAGACTAACATATATTCCTCCTTAGGGGGTGGAAAAACAAGTTATAATGATCTAGGAATGAAAAATGGAACAAAGCACCCTTCCTGTGATAAGAAAACCAGGATGGTGCCAGATAACCCTCAAGAATACCAGTAAAAGTTAATTCGTCTGGGATGTGACCACCATGACTACCTTAAGGAGGAACTAACACAAACTTCTAAGACTCATAATCCTGTCCCTATAAAGCCTTCGGACAGTCTCCAGTTCAAGGAGACAGGTTTTTTTTGGAGGAATCTATTCCCCTCTGTCTCCTACATATCAATATATAATAAAACTCTTGTTGCTCACCCCACCCAGTCTCAGAATTGGCTATTACGGCAGGTGGCTCCAATCTGTGCTATTGCAGTAACATCACTTCTACTCCATCACATGGACACTCCAAAATGCAAGGGATGTGTCTTATTTTCCTAGTGCTGCTGTAACAGAACAAATCTGTCTTGAAAGAAGCACAGCCAGAATGTTCCTTAGAAGTGAGGATGCCGAGACTCTGTCTCCCATACTTTGGACCTGTTATCAGGAGGGACCAGTCCCTGGAGAAGGACATCTTTCTTGATAAAGTAGAGGGTCAGTGAAAAAGAGGAAGACCCTCAATGAGATGGATTGACACAATGGCTGCTACAATGGGCTCAAGCTTGTGAGGATGGTGCAGGACCGGGCAGTGTTTCATTCTGTTGTACATAGGGTCACTATGAGTTGAAACTAACTCGATGGCACCTAACAACAACAGAAGTCTGTAACAGAAATACCAAAGGTGAGTAGCATTTAAGAACAGAAATTGATTTTCCTACAGTTCAGGAGGCTAAAAGTCTGAATTCAGAGTATGGCTCTAGGGTGAGTCCCTTCCTTGTCTATTTCAGCTTCTAGTATTCTGCAATCCTTAGTATTCCTGGACTTGTAGATTCATCTGCCTGTGCTGTCATCAGATAGTGTATGTCTTCCCCCCTTTGTGCTTACTTGTTTCTGTGTGTATGCTGCTTCTTATAACTCAAATGTGATTAGGTTTAAGACACACCCTATACTGACATGACCTCATTAACATAACAAAGAAAACCTTATCTCCAGATAGGACTACATACACAGGTATACCTATTGCCTTTGAGTCAATTATGACTCATAGTGACCCTATAGGACAGAGTAGAACTGCCCCATAGGCTGTAAATCTTTATGGATGCAGACTACAGCGTCTTTCTCCTGTGGAGTGGCTGGTGGGTTCAAACCAATGACCTTTCGGTTAGCAGTGGAGCACTAAACCACTGTGCCACCAGGGCTCCTATCCACAGGTATAAGAGCTAGGACTCCAAAACATATTTTTTGCGACACAATTCAATCTATAACACAAGACTGAAAAATATTTTTCCTGTGTATTTGAACAGGAGAATAGAGTTTTTGGTGAATAGAAAACAGTTTCCACCACATTTTACCCTCTGGTCATGAAATATTCATTTGTAGCCTTTTTCCTATATGTAAAGAAGACGGTTGCTCTTTACAATAGAGACAACCTACAACCCCATTCAACTGCTGCACCCATTTCAAAGTCCAGAATTTCTAGAAGACGCTTAGTCCTTTCCATCAGGACTAGTTATGTGTTTTTGTATTCTAATTCCTATAAACTAAAAGACAACATACATTAGTGAAGCAAGTACAGGATAATCATAATGAAACCCATTCTGAAAACGGATAAATGGGAAATCCACGTCAGATGCTAGCACAGAGCAATGATGAAATACTTATGGACAGGTATTTTAAGACCTCTGTTCACTGGCAATTCGGTGAGTTTCATGATTTGATCTTAGGTCTGTATTCTGTCTGGAAGGAATCTCTTGTCCATTAATCTCCATGAACTCTGGTGCTACCTTCTTGGAGAGTCTTCCTTGTATATATTCTTCCACAGACACCATTGAAATGGCTTCAGGGAATATCGTTCTCCCTGGAAGCTGTATAGCTTTCAAAGCCCAATTCTTGGTCACTGGAGCCCAAGGGTAGTTTTGCATTCAGTCTTTAGCTCATAGTTCTTTAACAATAGAATTTCCTGAAAAAACTTTTTAAAGTTCTATTCTATTTGTTTCTGATTTATTTCATTGTGTTAGTAACCATAGACAGGTCTTTTTTTTTTTAGACTGACTTTTCAAGTTTGCTGTATGTCTTTGCTTCTTTGCTTCCATGCCTATTTCTTGCAATATAGAAATAGCTGCCATCTGAATCCCTGGTGGCACAGTGGTTAAGAGCTACAGCTGGCTGTTAAACAAAAGTTTGGCAGTTCAAATCCACCAGGTGCTCCATGGAAACCCTATGGGGGCAGTTCTACTCTGTCCTATAGGGTCGCTATAAGTTGCTAGAAGTGGACCATCTGAAACAATAGGTTTTGGTAGAATGGCAACATTCTTAATCTTAATCTTTTGCTGCAGGGCTGAGTTCCTTGTTTAAGTGAGAAATCTTATGGAAACTTTGTGTTTCAATGCCTTTTCAGTTCTCTCATGTTAGGGGTTTCAAAGAAGTTGGCTTCTACAACCTTGAAAAATCACTAATGTCTGCCTACAAACCAACTAGTTATTTTTTTTCCTGAACTCATTTACTTCTCATGATTCTTTGAAAAACCCATCAAATAGCAGTCCATACAAATTAATAGCTTGGCATTTTTAATCTCTTCCCCCTGAACTACAGGTTGGTAGAGAGTTGGTCTTCCAAATTGTTATAAGCAGCAGTTTTAGCAAATATTTGACAATATAATAACACAGCGCCTCAGAATTTTAACATCTAGTATCTGTGTCCTAGCGACCTACTGCTGCCATTTTCAAATAGTGGACTCGAAGAACACAATTATTCTCCCCATTTCAGTCAGTCATAAGGAAGAAAGAGCAGAGAGATACTCTAGAGAGTTTGTTTTTTTCGAAGCCAGGTCTATTAGCAGCACATTTCACTTCCATTCACATTTGTTTGTCTAATAGTCAGGCACAAACCCCAGACCTAACTGTTATGAAAGCTAGGGGATGTAATCTAGCTATGTGACAAGAAGGAAGAAGAAATGGATTTTGGTGGGTACATAGTGTCTTTTCATAGTTTCTCATTGATTTAGTTTGTGCATTTATTTTTTTCCCACTCATACTATTATACTAGACATGGAATTTTTACCAAGAGTTCTGTTTTAGAATTTTTCAGGCAACTGCTTATTTTGAGTTGTATAAATAAGCATTTCTCACCACTTATGGATATAATTTCTGTATGGTAAAATAAATGCACATTTTTTGTTTTGAATGTATTATGAGGTAAAAGTCTACAGAAAACACAAGGAATGAAATTCAATCACACTGTACTATTAGGAGAAATGAAAACTTCACACTTTTAACAGATTATCATATCAATCTTTTCTTAAAAAAAGCATTGAATCAAAGTATGATAGTTAAACATGGATATTCATACCATTCTGAACTTTCTTATATATACCTTTAGAATTAAATGTTCCAAAAAATAATGTTTATATTAATAGACTTGAACATTTCTTAATAGGGGAAGAAACTTCTAAAAGTATTACACAACAGTTAAGGTATCCTTTTCAAGACCCGTGGAACATATCGTATCCCACCAACTTTTTACGCCTCTGGAGTTCTTTGGAAAGGGGAAAGCTTGATTTTAACACATTTAACCTCAAAGTGGGAGCCTTTTAAAATGCATAAAACTCAAAAATCCTGAGAGGGAACCTCATTTTTTGTAGATTGAGCATTGTTTTAGGTGATGCCTCTCGAATGTGTTGATTTTCTAAACTTTTGACAGATTTGCCTTTATTTCTATGAGATAAATCTCCTTCTTATATTTCCCAGTTACTATGTTCTGATGAGAATGTACTTATTGTGAGAATAAGCGATTTCTAGTCTTCATTCTGTGATAGTGGCCATTTTCTCTATTATGCCATTCATTGTTTCCATGTGTTACTGGCTCCCTTCTTTCCTAGCTTCTGAACAGTAAATAATGCCTTTCCAATAAGGAATTTTTCATTACAGTGGTACTTTTCAAGATACTGGAACTCCTATAAGTTATTGTTACACATCATTCAATTTTAGGGCCCAATTGTTGCTTACATGTGTAGCAGGTAGAATGCACCACTGTGAGCAGTTCTTCAGTATTCCAGGGAAGCTGTTTCTGCTTCTTAGCTGTTAGTACTGCTTTTGTTATAATGAAGAATATATAAGCTGTTGCCGTCGAGTTGATTCCAACTTATAGTGACCCTATAGGAAGAGTAAAACTTCCCCATAGGGTTTCCAAGGAGTGGCTGCTGGATTCCAACTGCTGATCTTTTGGTTAGCAACCTAGCTCTTAACCATTGCACCACCAGTGGTAATTTTCCTAAAATTTTCAAATTCCTTTCATTTTATTTATTTGGCCTGTAAGTACTGCTTTTGAAGTAATGAAGAATGCATTGTAGTGGTAATGCTCTTGAGATAAAAAAAATCTCTTGGCTTGACTTCTGGGCAACGTGGCACTACAGACAGAAGCACCACGCTGTCCCTCCACAGCAAAGATACGAAAAACCAAGTCAAACAGAGAAAACAGCAATTCGGAAAACCTAAGCATCAAATGAAGAGATAAAGAACTCAGCCAAGCACTGAATGGAATAAGAAACAGACAGAGAACAGAGAGTGAGGAGAGATACATGGAGAGTTCCCCTATCAGCTAACACAGCAAGGATCCGTCATCTTGGACTCCTATCAGAGATCAGTAAACAGGTGGTATGGGAAAGCAGCTTCATGGAGCTTCCAGCAGGAGACAGAACAAACGGTAACCAGAGATACGTGCTTTCCCATGCCCCACCCTTCTTTACCCCACTCCGCCTTCTCTGCTTCCTGCGGCCACAGTCTCTTAGCTGGGGAGAACCAGCTTCACCTCAGTGCTGCTTGGATTCCACTCGCCCACACCGGCTGGGTCCCTCAGTGCCATTTGTTGGCTGCCGATGTTGCTTTTTTTCTATTTATTGTGATTTCTTACATACCTGTTACCACCTCCTCCTCCTTTCTCTCGAATACCTGGCTCTGTGCACCATCTTTGCTTCTTCCTGAAAGGCTGTGACACACTGCTCGAATGTGAAACTGCTTCTTGGCCTGTGCTGCCATGCAGGTGGGATCCTGGGGCTCTTATTGGTTTGTTTCGAATTTCTTGTTTTTTTTTTTTCTTTTCTTGAATTGGGAGCTCATTCTAGCTGGACAATTCTGTGTGACTCGGGACCTATCCCTTCAGTTTGCACAGACGCACAGAGGGATCCCTGAGCACATTTCTTTTTTCTTGTTTTCTTTTTTTTGGGGGGGGGGGGTTCTTTTTGTGTGTCTTTTTCTTTTTTTTATTTGTTTGTTTTGTTTTCTATTCTCTCTTTTTCTCTTTTTGTCTTTCTTCATTACTCAGTTTTTCATCTTTCTATACTTTACTTTGTCTTCCTGTCTCCTGAACACATGGCACTGAGTGACACCTCTACCCCTTCTAACCCGGCTGTACTTCATGGCCTGGGAACAACTTCCCCAGACCTCACAGCTGCACGGTGGGATCCCTGGGGGCTTTTCTTTTTTCTTTCTAATTTTTATTTATTCATTTTTTTCTTTTTCTTCTCCTTTTTGTTTTTCTCTATTTCTCAGTCTCTCATCTCCCATGCCAATGTCAAGCTCCCTTAGCACTCTTTTCTGTGTTTGTATGTTTTTTGGCCCCTGTTCCTCTCTCCACTCTCTCCTCTCTACCATACCCATCTTACCTCCACACATCACAATCTCCCCTCTCCACCATGCACTGAAAATCACACCCCCAAGCAGCATAGGCAAGGCCAACCAGAACCTACCCTGCACTGATTCCTGGCCCACCCTGTTGGTCATAGTATGTGCAACACACAACCCATCCCAGCAACTCCTCTTCAGCTATGTTTGCCCTGCTGTACCATATCTCAGCAACTGACCCTGCCACTTGGAGAAGAAGGCAAAAAATATCGTGCCCACAAACAAACAACAAAGAATGCACAGCCTGCCTGCTCAGACATAAATAAATAAAACAAAAAACCAGGATGAAACAAACAAATCTACAATCAATAAACATGGAAAATAACTACCAAACGCCCTGAAGACAGCAGACAATATCAAAACATTTACAAAAACAGGATAGGATGGTTCCAGTAGGTGTTCAAAATAAAACACCTGATGACTTTCCAGTAGGAGAAAAGGCACTAGAACCACCTGATAGGGAATTAAAATCTCTAATATTCAGAGCTATCAAAGAGTTGAAGCAAAAAGCAGACAAAAATAAGGAAAAAAATAGACAAATTCATGGAAAAGGCAGAAAAATTCATGGAAAATACAGACAAAAAAAAAAAAATAGAAGAATTCAGGAAAATAATGGAGGAACAAAATGCCAAATAAATTCACAACTAGAAATCACACAACAACAATAATTAGAAATCCAAAAGATAAACAACAAGATTTCAGAAATGGACAGTATCATAGAAGGACTAAGAAGTAAGTTTGAAACGGCAGAAGACGGGATAAGCAAAATTGAAGACAAACACTTGGATACAACTCTGAGAAAAAGTCAGAAAAAAGAATGAAGAAAAATGAAGAGACCCTGAGAATTATGTGTGATACAATCAAAAGCAAAAGTTTGTGAGTGATCGGAGTTCCAGAACAGGGGGAGAAAACAGAAAACACAGAGAGGATCATTGAAGAACTGCTGACAGAAAACTTCCTCAATATCCTGAAAGATGAAAAGCTGGCCATCCAAGAAGCTCTATGAACCCTGTATAGGATAGATCCCCCTCAAAAATCACCGAGGCATACCATAGTCACTCTCACCAAAACCAAAAACAAGCAAAGAATCCTGAGAGCAGCTCGTGAAAAACAAAAAGTCACATACAGAGGAGAAACAATAAGACTAAGCTCAGATTATTTAGCAGATTTATTGAAGGCAAGAAGGAAGTGGGATGATATATATAAAACCTTGAAAGAAAAAAATTGCCAGCCAAGAAAAATATATCCTGCAAAACTCTTCATTGAAATATGATGGTGAAATTAAGACATTTCCAGATAACCAGAAATTAAAAGAATTTGTAAAAACCAAACCAAACTTACAATGATTATTAAAAGGACTCCTTTGATCTGAGAACAAACAACTTCAGCTCACAGGCTGAATCTAGGATGCAGGATCATACCAGCCAGATACCAATCTAGGTAATGAACTCTCAAAGACTATCCAAAACCAAAAGAGATACAAGAGGAAATCATAGAAGTTACTCTGTAAATGACAACAACATCAGAACAATAAAAGAGGAAATAAATGGTGTACTTATAGAACCTTCTAATGGAGAGAAAGGCAAGGCAATATCAAGTAATAATAGACTGCTTCAAACCTAGGAAGATAAGGGTAAATATACGGTAACCACAAAGAAATTTAACAAACCTACTCATCAAAATAAAGACGAAAAACATAAAGTCTCAGTGAAAACAAAACCTACAAACACAAAAGAAATGAAAAACAAACCCACAAACAAAAGGAATTCAGTACAGGAGAGTAAGAGAAACAAAGAAAACGTCAACAACACACAAAAAAAGCACCACAAAAAGACAGCCATAAACTCACACCTATCAGTAATTACACTGAAAGTAAATGGCCTAAATGCCCCTATAAAGAGATTGAGAGTGACAGAATGGATAAAGAAACAGGATCCATCAATATGCTGTCTACAAGAGACACACCTTAGAAACAAAGATGTAAATTTACTAAAAATCAAAGGATGGAAAAAAAATATGTCAAGCAAACAACTAGCAAAAAAGAGCAGGAGTGGCAATACTAATGTCAGATAAAAGAGACTTTAAAACAAAATCCAGAATAAAAGACAAAGAAGGACACTATATAATGATTAAGGAGATGATCCATCATGAAGACAACCATTGTAAACATCTACTCACCCAAGAACAGGGCTCCAAAATACATAAAACAAACTCTATCAGCACTGAAAAGAATAACTGACAGTTCCACAATAATAGTAGGAGACTTCAACACACCACTCTTGGTAAAGGGAAGAACATCTAGAAACAAACTCAACAAAGATACAGAGGACCTAAAGGGCACAATCAGCCAACTTCACCTCATAGACATACATAGAACACTCCACCCAATAGGAGCTAAATACACATTCTTTTCCAATGCACATGGAACGTTCTCCAGAATAGACCACATCTTAGGCCATACAGCAGTCCTCAACAAGATCCAAAATGTTGAGATAATACAAAATATCTTCTCTGACCACAATGCCATCAAGGTAGAAATTAACAACAGAAAGAACAAGGAAAAAAGATCAATTACATGGAAATGGAATAACACCCTGCTTACAAACCACTGGGTAATAGGAGAAATCAGAGATGGAGTCAAAAAATTCCTAGAATCAAATGAGAATGAAAACAAATCATACGAAAACTTTTGGGACACAACAAACGCAGTCCTCAGAGGACAAGCTATAGCAATAGGTGCACACATCAAAAAAGAACAAAGGGACAAAATCAAAACCTTAACTACACAAGTCAAACAAATAGAAAGAGAACAGCAAAAAAAGCCCACAGCCACCAGAATAGAAGAAATAATAACGATCAGAGCAAAAATAAATGAAATAGAGAATAGAAAAACAATAGAAAGAATCAATAAAACCAAAAGTTGGTTCTTTGAAAAAATCAACTAAATTGACAAACCCCTGGCCAGACTGACAAAAGAAAAACAGGAAAAGATACAAATAACCCAAATAAGAAATGAAATGGGGGACATTACAACAGACCCAACTGAAATAAAAAAAAAAAAGATCATAGCAGACTATTATGAAAAACTATACTCCAACAAATTTGAAAACCTAGAGGAAATGGATAAATTTCTAGAAACACACTTTCTACCCAAACTATCACAAAGTGATGTTGAAAATCTGAACAGACCCATAACAAGAGAAGAGACTGAAAAGGTAATTAAAAAAAAAAACAAAAAAACTCCCAACAACAAAAAAAAATCCCTGGCCCAGATGGCTTCACTGGAGAATGCTACCAAACATTCAGAGAAGAGCATACCGGTACTACTTAAAATATTTCAGAATATAGAAAAGGAAGTAACACTTCCAAATTCATTCATGAAGCCAGCATAACCCTGATACCAAAACCAGGCAAAGACGCCACAAAAAAGAAAATTACAGACAAATATCTCTCATGAATATAGATGCAAAAATTCTCAACAAAATTCTAGCCAATAGAATTCAGCATCATGTGAAACAATAATACACCATGACCAAGTGGGATTCATGCCAGGTATGCAAGGATGTTTCAACATTAGAAAATCAATCGAAGTAATTCACCACATAAATAAAAGGAAAGAAAAGAGTCACGTGATCATCTCAACTGATGCAGAAAAAGGATTCGACAAAATCCAACACCCATTCCTGATAAAAAACTCTCAATAAAATAGGTATAGATGGGAAATTTCTCAACATAATAAAGGGCATCTATGCAAAACCAGTAGCCAACATCATTCTTAACGGAGAAAGGCTGAAAACGTTCTCCTTGAGAACAGGAACAAGACAGGGATGCCCTTTATCACCACTCCTATTTAACATTGTCCTTGAAGTTCTAGCTAGAGCAATAAGGCAAGAAAAAGAAATAAAGGGCATCCTAACTGGTAATGAAGAAGTTAAACTGTCCCTGTTTGCAGATGATATGATACTATACATAGAAAACGCAAAAGACTCCACGAGAAAACTACTGGAACCAATAGAAAGATTCAGCAGAGTAGCAAGATACAAGATAAACATACAAAAATCAGTTGTATTCCTATACACCAATAAACAGAATGATGAAAAGGACATCAGGAAAATAATACCATTTATAATAGCCCCTAGAAAAATAAAATACTTAGGAATAAATCTAACCGGGGATGTAAAAGACCTATACAAAGAAAACTATGAAACACTACAAGAAACCCAAAGGGCTCTACATACATGGATAAACATACCATGCTTATGGATTGGTGGAATCAACATTGTGAAAATGACAATTTTACCCAAAGCAATTTAGAAATACAATGCAATCCCAATCCAAGTACCAACAACATTCTTTAAAGAGATGGAAAAATTAATCTTTAACTGCATATGGAAAGGAAAGAAGCCCCAAATAAGTAAAGCACTATTGAAGAAGAAGAATAAAGTAGGACTCATACTACCTGACCTCAGAACCTACTATATAGCTACAGTAGTCAGAACAGCCTGGTACTGGTACAATGACAGATACATTAACCAACGGAACAGAATTGAGAACCCAGATGTAAATCCATCCACCTACGGTCAACTGATCTTCGACAAGGGCCCAAAGTCCATCAAATGGGGAAAAGACAGTCTTTTCCGCAAATGATGCTGGCAAAACTGGATGTTCATCTGCAAAAAAATGAAACAGGACCCATATCTCACACCATATACAAAAACTAATTCCAAAGGGATCAAAACTTAAATATAAAGCCAAGAACTGTAAAGTTCATAGAAGAAAAATAAGATGAACGCTAGAGGCTGTAATATACAGCATTAACAGGATACAAACCATAACCAACAACACACGAACTCCAGAAGATAAGCTAGATAACTGGGATCTTCTAAAAATCAAACACTTACACCCATCAAAAGACTTCACCAAAAGAGTAAAAAAGAGAACCTACAGACTGGGAAAAAATTTTTGGACATTAAAGTCAGACAAGGTCTAATCTCTAAAATCTACAAGAAAATCCAACACCTCTACAACAAAAAGACAAATAATCCAATGAAAAAATGGGCAAAGGAAATGAACAGACACTTAACTAAAGAAGACATTCAAGTGGCCAACACACACATGAGGAAATGCTGACGATCAGTAGCCATTAGAGAAATACGAATGAAAACCACAGTGAGATACCATCTCACCCTGGCATTACTAGCATGAATCAAAAAAAACTGGAAATAACAAATGTTGGAGAGGCTGCAGGGAGATCGGAACTCTTATGCACTGCTGGTGGGAATGCATAATGATACAACCATTTTGGAAAATGATATGGCACTTCCTTACAAAGCTAGACATATAAATACCGTATGATTCAGCAATCCCACTCCTAGGAGTATATCCCAGAGAAATGACAGCTGTCACACTAATACATGTGTGCATACCCATGTTCATTGCAGCATTGTTCACAATAGCAAAAAGATTGAAATGACCTAGATGCCCATCAACAGATGAATGGATAAACAAACTGGGGTATATACACACAATGGAGTGTTACGCAACGATAAAGAACAGTGATGAATATGTGAGGCATCTCAAAACATGGATGAAACTGGAGGACATTGTGCTAAGTGAAATAAGTCAATCACAAAAGGACAAATATTGTATGAGACCTCTACTGTAAAAACTCAAGAAAAAGTTTACACACAAGAAGTAACCATGTTTGTTGGTTATGAGGGTTGGGAGGTGTGGGAGGGGAAATACTAAATAGACAATAGATAAATGGTAACTTTGGTAAAGGGTAAGACAGTACACAATACTGGGGAAGCCAGCACAACTTGTAGAAGGAAAGGTTATGGAAGCTCCATAGACATATCCAAACTCCCTGAGGGACTGAATTGCTGGATGGAGGGCTGTGGGGACCATGGTCTCAGGGAACATCTAGCACAATTGGAATAACACAGTTAATAAAGAAAATGTTCTACATTCTACCTTGGTGAGTAGCGTCTGGGATATTAAAAGCCTGTGAGCAGCCATCTAAGATACTCCAATGGTCTCACTCCTTCAGCAGCAAGGGTGAATGAAGAAAACAAGATACAAGGAAATGAATAGTCCAAAGGACTAATGGACCACAGCTACCATGGCCTCCACCAGACTGAGTCCAGTACAACTAGATGGTGCCCAGCTACCACCACTGACTGCTCTGACAGGGATCACAATAGAGGTTCTTGGACAGAGCTGGCGAAAAATGTAGAACAAAATTCTCACTCACTAAAAAAGACTAGACTTACTGGCCTGACAGAGACTGGAGAAACCCTGAGAGTGTGGCCTCTGGACACCCTTTTAGCTCAGGAATGAAGTCACTCCTGAGGTTCACCATTCAGCCTAAGATTATATAGCCCCATAAAACCAAATGAGAATAATGGGGCACAACAGTCCAGGAACAAGGACTAGAAGGCAAGAGGGGACAGGAAGCTGGTAATAGGGAACTCAAAGGTTAAGAAGGGACAGTGTTGCCATGTCATGGGATTGTTAACCATTATCATGAAACAATATGTGTCCTAACTGTTTAATGAGAAACTATTTCTTCTGTAAACCTTCATCTAAAGTACAATAAAAAAAAAATTTAAAAAAAAATCCCTTGGCTTTATTTATTTGGGCTGTAAGTACTGCTTTTGCAGAAAGGAAGAATACATTGTACCATGTTTTGAAAAGTTTCATAAAAAATAATAAAAAAGCTAAGAAGAAGCAGACTAGAATAAAAGTGCATGTGTAGTCATTGCCAGGTGCCTTCATGTTTTGAAAATGTTCAAGAAATAAAATTTAAAACAGTTAAAAACTGCTTTTATCATTGACTCATATCGGCAGGATTTGTATCATCCAGAGTTCGGTGGGACATATGTGATCTCAGATAATGGGTATCAAAATCCATAACTTATGACCAAATTTCTGAATTGCTTCTTTAATCAGCGTGCTTTCGTTAGTGAAAACAAATAGTATCAACAAAAAATTCAAAGGAGAAAATAATTGGGTCTTGAAAGGAGTATATAGAGAAAAGAGAAAGGAATGCAAGATCAGAGTAGACTCTAACTCCAAAAATTCAGGGACTCTGTCTCTCTTTACCCGAATCCCCAGGGCTACATAAGTGCCAGGCGAGTAGTAAGTGCTTAATACATATTTGATAAATCAATGAATGAAAGAACGGATGAATGAGTCAGAGTGGTAGTCACCAGGAAAGGCTATGAAATCTGCAGTATTTCCAGCAAAATTATTAAACTATGCAAGTCTTTAAGATCTGTGAAAAATATATGGAAATTTTAACAAAATAATAAGGGTCATTGCTCTGATTATGTCATGAGGGCTAAATATAAATGAATTCTGAATACTGAAAGGATACCTATCAGTAAGACCTAGTCATATTATTCTTTTTATTTTTAGATTTGCATTTTGCTGATTATGGAACCTATATAAGCAATATTTATAAGGTCATTGAACTCTTGGATAATATGATTGTGGTAATCATTTTTAAAGCAAAATGGGGAGTATGACCAAATTTGGAATTATGATATTAACCTAGGCTTTTAAAAATTATTATGAGGTGAACAGGCTATGTATCAATAAAATTTATTAGAAATATGAATTGTAACAATCAGGGTATATTTTCCACTAGCAAGAATTTCTTAGAATAAGTATATCTGAGGCAATGTTGGATGACTTTTTTGATTAATGGGCACAGAAGAGAGTGAATATAATATCATTGCTCTAGAAAACAATTTGATAGTTGACATAATGCAGCCTCACTTATTAGTTTGTTTCATATTGGTCTGGATATGAATATTATTACAGAAAAATCAAATAAAAAGTAGAGCCATTAGATAAGTTGTGTAGAAAGAGAATGAACTTATGGACTTAATGTTTTGCAGATGAGTGAAAGAAAAAATTGTAAATGCTTTTTCTGAAACTTTTCCATTATTTTGGAAGTGGGTATTATTGAAAACACTCCTGAAAAGACAAAGGAGTTACAACAGGCTAACCCTTAGTGTTTATGGAGTAGAATTATCATACATATTTCTATTATTACTATTACTTGGAAGTTTAATACTAGCAAGTATTTCTAACAAACAAAAAAACATTTCTAGGAAAGGATTGTCAGCCATGTGCCAGGCACTGTGTTTAGAGCTGGAGCTAAATCAGTGAGCAAGACAGACAAAGAGCTAATCTCTTAGTACCAAAATTATTATGGAATTTTCCTCTAGAATATGTTCGTGCTGAAGGACAACCATCAGAAACTCTGATTCTCTCTCACTCTGAGTTATCTTACCTTTAGATGTAACTTTGTGTAGCTGGATGCTTGTTCCTAACAGATCTAGATACATGTTCCCTAGCTTCCAAATCATATAAAATAAAGTAGAATTATTATTCAGACTTTACAAATGAGGCAAAATTGACTATGGCTTTTTTAAAAGTGTGAGTCAATGCCATACTAGTAATTAAAACTGAGAGGAAAAGAGCAAGAATGAGGAGGTGATATATGATGAGACTACATGTGAATAGCTTAGCAAGTTAAGGTTAAATATGGACTTCACCTTCTACAAATAGCAAAACTATTTCATTGCCATGGAAAAGGATCAGGAATATTTTACTCTACAGAATTTACAAAGAATAATAGGATGGCCTTAAAAAAGAGGAAAAGGAATCCAATGATAGCTGTAGATAAGTAGTGAGATAATTTTTGTTGGAAACCATCAAAAACAAGCCTGGGAAAATGAAGTATTTCTCAGAAATAACTATGGAGATAAAGTGGATGATCTAATAACTTATTTTCTTTCTCTAATTTCATTTTTCCCTATTAGAATGAAGTAGAAATTATAGAAACCCAAGCCCCCACTGTGCACTGTTTAAAGAATAAGGCATCAACAGCTGTTGATAAATGCTGTATCTCTGTCAGAAAGAGCAGACATCTTGACATCACCCCACAGGTTTAATTTTAAAATGGATATAAATAGCTTTAAGTACTTTTTATTGTTCTGTTTTTGTCAGCAGTGTGAGCCATGGGTCCTCCTGTATTGCACTGTAAATAAACAGTGTGTCATTAGCATTTGACTCGAAGTGATGGATGGTGTACCTTTCTCAACGCTCAATTGTCTCATTGTCCAAGTTTATTGGATCATTAAGCAAACATTAGAAATGAGGATACTTGCTCTCCCTAGAATAAAATTACTCACTTGGGACTCTTGGCTCCAGAATGACTCAGTAAGTAAAAACCCTTGCAAACCTCTATATGTATAGAATTAATTTCACACTATATATATATATATATATATATACATATATATACATATATGTATATATATATATATATACATATATATACATATGTATATATATATGTATATACATATATATATAAATATATATATATATGTATATACATATATATATACATATGTATATATGTATATACATATATATACACATATATCTCCGTGCTTTGATTTCATAGCATGAGCTGTATGGCTAAACATATAAAATACCTCTTTTTTTTTTTACGCCTAAAGCCTCCTAATTTTGTATAGAATATTTGAATGCTGATTAGTGTTCATAACAGAGGATGAACATTAGTAAATTTGAGATTCGTGTGTCTGTTTACAATTATCTTCCTAATGCTAAGTTTCAATTTCAGTAACAGGCTCTGTTTTATTCAAACTATTTCAGAGAAAATTGAGAACTTTTGAATACCACAGATCCTGTATCTTACAAAATGTTGTCAGTCTCAACAGGAAACCTTAAATAGAGAACAAAGAGTGCACAAAGAAATGACAATTAATGTTCCTTGTTGTTTTCTTCTATGGCTGTTCGACTTGATAGGTCCTCTTTAGCCATTCATATATTTATGTCCTTAGAAGATTAATGCCAAAGATGGTATTGGTGAAGAATGTTGAATATACCATGGACTGCCAAAAGAACAAATAAATCTGTCTTGGAAGAAGTACAGCCAGAATGCTCCTTAGAACCAAGGATGGTGAAACTTCGTCTAATATACTTTGGACATGTTATCAGGAGGGACCAGCCCCTGGAGAAGGACATCATGCTTGGTAAAGCAGAGGGTCAGCAAAAAAGAGCAAGACCCTCAATGTGATAGTTAAGATTATGTGTCAGCTTGGCTGGGCCATGATTCTCAGTGTTTTGGCAGTCGTGTGATGCTGTGGTCTCTTCCCTGTTGAGATATGATATGTGATCAGTCTCATGCTGTGAGTAGCCAGTTGGTTGAAAGGGAGTTTCCTTGGGCATGTGGCCTGCATCGAGTGTGGGCAGACATTCTAGCAGGGCTTTGGGGGGGTTTTTGCATGTTTTGGATCCTGCAGCTGTCTCCTGTTCACCTGACCTTCAGTTCTTGGGACTTGAGCTAGCAGCTTACCTGTGGTCTTGCCTGTCCATCTTGGAAGTCATCGACCTTCACAGGCTGTGAACAAGAGCCCTGCTCTCTGACCTGCTGATCTTGGGTTCGCCAGCCCCTGAGGCTACATGAATCAGGAGAAGCCTCTATCTTGACCCATGGATTTGGGACGTTACAGCCTTTACAACAATGTGAGTCATTTCCTTGATATAAATCTCTCTCTATATATATATTTATATGCTTTACTGGTCTTGCTTCTCTAGAGAATCCAGCCTAAGGCACTCAATAAGATGGATTGACACAGTGGCTACAACAATGGGCTCAAGCATAACAACGATTGTGAGGATGGCTCAGGACCAGGCAGTGTTTTGTTCTGTTGTACATAGTGGTGCTATGAGTCGGAAATGAATTGACGGCACATAACAACAACAATGTCAGTTGAGGTGAGAACTAAAGAGTTCATATTATATCTAGATAATTTTTTGATAACTTTCATTTCATTTTGGAGGAAAAAAATATTTTGTACATTCTGGTTTTTGATAAGTTATATATTGTTAAAATTTAGGGTAGAAAATGTTCTAAACTAGAGTTCATTTGGAAACAGGAAATTCCACGAACTTTATGTAAATGGAAGCAGAATTTGTTACTACTGAGAGCTTTAAATAAATAATATAGTCACTGTTGCACATTGCAGGGCAGGTGTCAGCATTTTAAATCTCACAGGAGCATTTCCATCCTCCCACCTTTCCCACTACTGCCATTGCCTGGAGATTGGAGAGACTCCTTTCAGCACTGACAAGCAATCAATAAATCAACACATATTTATTAAGCATTCTCTTTGTGGGATGGGCATTATGAGGGATAAAAAGAAATATAAGATACAATGACTTTGCCCAGAATGCTTCAAATCTAGTTAGAAAAATTGCATAACAATTAAATTAAAATATAAGATATTAATAATGGTTCAATACTGATAATATATGGTTTAAGGATAATTTAGTATAAAAGTATGAACCATGTATTTTCAAAGTGATTCTCTGTCAATTTTCCTGCTTTCTTCACTCATATCTACTGAACTGCTATTGTTTGAAATATGCTGGAGAAAATAAGAGATGTCATTCTCCTTTCTAAATAAATGGAATTAGCAAAGATCTACATTTTATACTACTGTTTCTACCTATCTTGGCCTGCAGAGTCTCCAAGTTATTCAACTTAAAGAATTATCTCCCTAATGGGCATCACACACAGAAAACTTAATTACTTTGTACATTCAAACTGGAATTTTAAAACTTTTGAGATTGCTTGACACTAAAAAGAATTCAGACAAGAAAGTAGGGAAACAAATTCATGTATGTTATTGTTCAGGTATCTTACTATGTGTACAAGTTATCTGTATTCCGTAGTTACTGAACTGCCATATTTTTTAAGAGTCTAGGTTATTCAAATTTCTTTTAAAAAAATAGAGAGAATACCAATTGAGAGGTTTAAACAAACAGATGCAGTGTTGGTAGTGCTCACTTGTCTATGCCAAGAAATTTAGAAGAAGTTGCCCGGTCAATCGACTGGAAGAGATCCATATTTATATCTATTCCAAAGAAAGGTGATCTAACCAAATTATTGAACAATATCATTAATATCACACACAAGGAAACTTTTGCTGAAGATCATTCAAAAACAGTTGCAGCAGTATATCAACAGGGAACTGCCAGAAATTCAATCTGGATTCAGAGGAGGATGTGGAACCAGTAATATGATTGCTGATGTCGGACGGATCCTGCCTGTAAAAGCAGAGAGTACCAGAAAGATGTTTGCCTGTGTTTTATTTGTCCTTTTGTGATTGACTTATTTCACTAAGCATAATGCCCTCCAGATTCATCGATGTTGTGAGATGCTTTGCAGATTCTTCATTGGTCTTTATTGTTGCATAGTATTCCATTTGTGTGTACCTATGTTTTATTGACTATGCAAAGGCATTCGATTTTTGGGATCATAACAAATTATGGATAACATTTCGAAGAATGGCATTCCAGAACACTTAATTGTATTCATGAGGAACCAGTACATAGATCAAGAGGTAGTCGTTTGAACAGACCAAGGGGATACTGCGTGGTTTAAAGTCAAGAAAGGTGTGCTTCAGGGTTGTATCCTTTCACTTATTCAGTATGTATGCTGAGAAAATAATTTGAGAAGATGGACTGTATGAAGAAGAACATGGCATCAGGATTGGAGGAAAACTCATTAACAACCTGCATTATACAGATGACACAACCTTGCTTGCTAGAAGTTAAGAGGATTTAAAGCACTTACTGATGAAGGTCAAAGACTACAGCCTTCAGTATGGATTACACCCCAACATAAAGAAAACAAAATTCCTCACAACTGGACCAATAAGCAACATCATGATAAACAGAGAAAAGATTGAAGTTGTCAAGGGTTTCATTTTACTTGGATCCACAATCAACGCCCATGGAAGCAGCAGTCAAGAAATCAAATGATGCCTTCTATTGGGCAAAACTGCTGCAAAAGACCTCTTTGGAGTGTTAAAAAGCAAAGATGTCACTTTAAGGACTAAGATGCAGCTGACCTAAGCCAGGGTGTTTTCAATTGCCTCATATGCATGCGAAAGCTGGGCAATGAATAAGGAAGACCAAAGAAGAATTGACACCTTTGAATTGTGGTGTTGGTGAAGAATAATGAATATACCATGGACTGCCAAAAGAATGAACAAATCTGTGTTGGAAGAAGTACAGCCAGAAAGCTCCTTAGAAGCAAGGATGTCGAGATTACATCTCACATACTTTGGACATGTTATCAGGAGGGATCAGTCGCTGGAGAAGGACATCATGCTTGGTAAAGTAGAGGGTCGGTGAAAAAGAGGAAGACCCTCAACAAGATAGATTGACACAGTGGTTGCAACAATCGGTTCAAATATAACAACAATTGTGAGGATGGTGCAGGACTGGGTGGTGTTTCGTTCTGCTGTACATAGGGTCACAGGAGTCAGAACAGACTGGACAGCACCTAACAACAGGTTATGCAAGAGCATCCCTTCTTTGAGACTCCAGATTGAAAGTCACGATTGAACAGATTTAATTGGTGATCCTTGTGTATTCTGTGAAACCAGTGTCCTCTCTCAGTCTCTGCGTGCAGACCTAAGACTGTTAGAAATGTGCCATAAATTTTGAACCAGTCCACGAACCTGATAGATAGGAGCATTTCTATCATAAGCTCTCGTTTCTGGATAATTTGGAGATGTTCTATCGCATCAGCCAACCGTCTAGAACAGAAATCTGTGAAATAAACCTTGATAGATAAGAGTGGGAAGATATTAAGGAGACTACATGAGGCAAAAAGAGCCCTGGTGGCTCAATGGTTAAGGCATATAGGGTCACTATGTGTCGGAATCAACTCGAGGGCACAAAACAACAACAACATGAGGCAAAGGGTCCTAGTTAGTTTCTTCTGAGACTCACCTTTACAGTTCTTGTTCTGAGGTTTTCTACTGAATCCACTAAGAAGAAGGAAGTTCTTATTCCCACAAAGAATGGATGTTTTGTGTATTCAAAAATAACAACAAATAGGAAAGGTAAACCATTTCTGTTTGCCAATATCTGATGACGTAAAATTCTGATATATGAGGTGATATGTTACACAAATATTTGCTGCATGTATACATTTCTTTGTTAAGTATAAATGCTTTCTTTGTTAATTGCTTATATTTGGCATGCTGAATATATGAACTACTATTTTCAAGGAGAAATCAGATGTGTTTTATGCATTTTACTTTCAAATATTTGAGGCTTGCCATTTCTTTTGTTCTCCAATTTTTATAGGAATGATTTTAATGTCAGGGATATTTCAGAATAGGATTTATCAATACTATGTAATTACTTTGATTTTATATTTGACATCTTTAAAACGACATGCCCTAATATTAATACTTGAACTGCTGGTCACTTTCTGCAAAGTTTGAGTGGACCACTCTCTGTCCACAAGAATGTTATGATTCTGCATATTATAAAAAGAAGAACAAAACTAAATTAAATGGAAATACCCTTTGGATTGGTCTAGTGATTGCATATGCAATAAGAAATTTCTGTCCTATGCAAAAATTGCTATGGAATTTTTAAGTTAGATTAGAGTAAAAGGCTAACTTTGTAATTTCCTTAATTTAGAGATGCAGGAATTGAGGCAAAACATATTATGAAAGTTATTTGGAGTGTCACACTAGCTAGGGTGAGAATATGGGGTAACAGTTTCGATCTGCTTACTCATGTGCAGTTTCTCTTCCCACTCTGACCAAAGTTGACTTCATTTTGAATCCTCCTGACTGACTATTCCCACCTACAGTCTTCACTGGGACTTGCAAATTTCATGTCACCAAAGAAGCATTTGCTGACCTCTCCTTGCATACAAATTGTACGCATGTTCTTTTTTATTTTAAATGAGTGAATAATCCCTTTTCAGTCATTCTTTCTGGTGGTACTAAAGGAGCTGAAAAAGTAGTAAAACTTAATACAGTAGAAATGCCCCTATCTTTCTCAATAGGATAGTATTTGATATTTCAATTTAAAAAGAAAAGTATCATTTTAAAATGTAGTTTGGTTTAAAAGTAGTATTTAAAAATGACACATATATTAAATGTTTTAATTTAAAACAGACATGTACATTCTCCAGTCTGATGTTAATCAAAGTCCTTTTCTAAATTATTAAAGTATGTGGAGAGAGTTCACATTTTCTTTGTATAAATCATGATCTTTGCAATTTTATTTGGGTTTCTCTAATGTTGAATGAAGGAGCCCTGGTGGTGCAATGGTTAAGAGCTCAGCTGCTATCCGAAAGGTTAGCGGTTTGAGCCCACCAAGTGACTCCGTGAGAGGAAGACTTAGCAATCTGCTTCCATAAGAATTACAGCCTAAAAAACTCTATGGGGCAGTTCTACTCTGTCACATGTGGTCACTATGAGTCAAAATCTACTTAACAGCACCTAACAACAACAAGGAAACCCTGGTGGTGTAGTGGTTAAGTGCTACAGCTGCTAACCAAAAGGCCAGTGGTTTGAATCCAGCAGGTGCTCCTTGGAAACTCTGTGGGGCAGTTCTACTCTGTCTATAGAGTCGCTATGAGTCGGAATTGACTCAACAGCAGCGGGTTTGGTTTTTTTTAACAACAACAATGTGGAATAAAAAACATTTGTGAAGTCAACTGAGTACAGAATCCTTCTAGAGTTTTGTAAGTTTTCTAATTTACTGACTTTTTCTGATGTGTTTATCTTAGTTTACTTTTTTTTTACTCATAATTTAATTAAATTGAACAGTTACAGAAACAATTGTGTACTACGGCCATAAACATTTTTGGGACAGTTCCAGCTGAACATACAACTCAACTGGTGGAGCAAAAAGGCACAGATGTACTAAAAAGTAGCCTCTGACCTAGCTGATACCATGGATATGAGTTTTAACAGTGGGTATAGGGAGCTTCAGTATTCTGGTAAGTTGTTTTGATGGTGATTGGTTAAGAGAGCATCTACTAAATTTGGCATTTCTGCCTAAGGTTAACAGGAAAAACAAGATATGTATTAGAAGAGAACAAAAGTAGACATTCAGGTTTAAATTTTCCAAGACTTCACTGTTTCCTGTTCTACTACCTAGGTCTACCTGAATTGCTGATAAGGAATTTCACAAGTAATCACCAGTCTCTAGAGAAATTACTGCATCACAAACATTTTTGAAGTTCTACTGAAAGCCTTTAAATCTCTTTGCCTCCCCCACACACATAACTACACGCTCACAGAATTGCTAAAGAAAATAGAACTGGAGTTCCAAAAACCAAAAACCAAACTCATTGTTGTCAAGTCTATTCTGACTCATAGTGACCCTATATGACAGAGTGGAACTGCCCCACAGTGTTTCCAAGGCTGTAATCTTTATGGAAGCAGATTGCCACATCTTTCTCCTGTGGAGTGGCTGGTGAATGCAAACTGCTGACCTATCAGCGAGCAGCCAATCACTTAAGCACTCTGCCACCAGGACCTGAAATTAAAATTTGTTAATTTTAGGAAATTTAATTAATCTTTCTAAGTCTGCTTTTATTCATCTAGAAAATGGATAGAATAGTATCTACTTATAAGTTTGTTATAATGATTATATTAGAAAAGTAATAAAGTATTATTCTCAATCTTTGGCTCATAATAAGAGTAACAATAAAAATGCAAAATAAAATAATAAAGTTTTTGAAGATTTGTATCCTCTGAGTTAATACTTGTTAAATATTTAAAATAATTCCTGATAAACTACATACGTATCTCTTCTGATGATGGCGGGACTAATAGATTGATAGAGATGATAAAGATGCTCCCGTTTTTATGCAAAATTAATAGACACATCCAAGAAAAAACTGAATTAAATTCAGATTATAGAAATAAAGATTAAAATTTCATTGTTCAGTAAAGTAAATTTTTAATGAAGAGATTACTCTTATTTGTACATGAAATGTAAATTGTGAAATGGTCTTTGACATGGTAATGTGTATGCATTTTTGACATCAAGTTAATTTTGACTTTTTTTATTCAAGGCCAGCAAATGACTCACAAAGTACCCTGACTCAAAATAGTTGCAATCAGAACCAAAGTTCCCTTTGCCTTAGGAGGTTGGGCAAGAAATACCAGAATTCTGCACACCTCTTCTAGTTGATTCCAATTTGATCATTTCATTTAATTTCAGTCTATGTGTTGTTTTTGGCAAGTCTTGATTTCCTTGGCTGATACATAGTCTGTCTCCACTGTGGAAGGCTGGAAAATGACCATGGCCCGAAGGGTCAGTTTTATGATTTAAAATCTGCACATGCCAACAGATCCTCACAATGGTGGGCTGCCCACAATGGAACAGTGAAAAGTTTATAGAACTGGACATTTCTGCCTAGGGCTGTCTTGGTGACAACATAACACCTTGTCAACCCAACTTGTAATTAGTATTAGGGCAGAGCCACATGAGGCTTTTCACAGACAGGTGCTTAGTTTCCAGTTTGGCTATGCAAAACCTGACTCTAAGGGAGCTTAAAAATGTTTTATTTCCCCCTTTTCCAGTGTACAAAAAGAAGCAGGTTCTCTGCATTTTTCCAATTCTGTTTTGTTGTACAGCAGAACAACCCCTGGACTAGGGTTATAAACCGGGGCTTTAGCCCTGGCTATTTCTGTCTCTATCTTTTAACAAATACTTAAAACTCTTGTATTCTAGTTTCCCTGTTTGTGAGATGATAGCTGGGTCAGATGATTTCTAAGGCTTGTCTGACTCTACAAATCAAAATACCTTACCCACACCCTCCCCCACCAATTTAAAATCTAACTGATAAAAAAGCAGCTAACTTATATTGCTCTTTCAACACAGTGACTTGGAAAGCAACTGCTTATGAAATTCTTAAAACATAAAATAAATTCTCCCATATATTGCATCTATTGGGCTTGCTGTGCTTTGTTTTGTTGTATTAACTTGACCTTTGACTTAAGACCAAATGGAGAATCAGCTTACAATAGAATACATCCTCTTTGTGAGGACTTTGACTTTGCCTTGGCGGGAGATTGGTTCAGTAACGCAAGGAGTTTCTTCCATTCACAATGTGTATGATTTACAGAAGATCATTTGAAAACTTGCTCTACTGTATCCTTCTGAAAGTATAAGAGTAGCATTGAACATGCAGCCCAGCCTTCACAGAACTATTCCGACCTGACTAACAATGACTTCTAATGTGAGGGGTTGTCAATGGCATAGACATTTTCCTTACCCCTTGGCTTCTAGATTATGCAGGAAGCCTATATATGTATAACAGATGAGTGATGCTTATAAATACAATATGGTAAAAGACAGTCTAGACTTTTTGGAGATTTTCGTATTGTGCTGAATTTACATTGTAGTACCCTAATTCCCAAGTACTTCTAGTTTTGGTTAAATTAATACTTGGAATGAGCTCCCTGTACTGAGAACCAATATTCACCGACTGATTTATCAGGACTGTACAATAACTTGTGTTTAGGGCGGAAGAGACGCATCACCTGGTTTATGGTGTGATAAGACTTGCTCCATTCACACTACTGGGCATTCACAGTTCATGGGTCACAGCTAGGTATTCTTCCAGGATAGCATGAAAGATTTCCAGACTGTCCTTTAAATTATGGGTCACAAGCAAATGATGAAGCCATGAAATCATAGATTAGCATTGCTCTTGGGAAATAAACATAGTCACAGGGAGAGCAAAAGCCAATATTTGATGTCTCAGAGCTTGAAGGCTTGCTATTGACAGCCAAATTATGTTTTAAAAATGTAAATCGATCTTGCTACTAGTCTTTTTAAATTAATTGAATAGTTTCTCATCTCACACTATATAAAATCTGGCCAAGACCTTGAAGGACTCACTTTACCTGACCCCACACCTAACACTGTGATTTTTTTCTTTCATATCGTTCTTATCCTTATTTACTAAGCTTTAGGCACTTTGGCCTGTTTTGGGGTTCCAAGAGCACACTAAGCTCTTCCCTACCTTAGAACCAAGTACTAGCTCCTTTTGCCAAAAACACATTTCCCCAGAATTTTACTGTGGCAACCTTCTCCTGATTATTCAGCTCTTAGGTTAAATACCTGTCATTAGAAAGACCATCCATTTTAAATACGTCTCCAGGCATTATTGTATCACCTTGATTTACTTTCTATATGGCAGGTATTAGAAAGACCAAGTCTAGTTAATTCCTACTCATGGCAACCCCATGTGTTTCAGAGTAAAACTGCACTCCATAGGGTCTTCAATGGCTGTGATCTTTTCAAAGTAGATTGCCAGAACTTTCTTCTGAGGTGCCTCTGGATGGATTAGAAACTTAAACCGTTTGGTTAGTAGCCCAGTGCTTGACCATTTGCGCCACTCAGGGATATTACTGCCTGCTATTTCCTTGTTTAGTTTTTTTAAATTTTTTATTATATGTCTTTCTGTCATGAATTGAACTATGTCCCCCCAAAAATGTGTGTTTCAATGTGGCAGGGCCATGATTCCAGGTATTGTGTGGTTGTCCCCTATTTTGTGACTGTAATTTTATGTTAAAGAGGATTAGGGTGGGATTGCAATACCCTTTCTAAGGTCACATCCCTGATCAAATGTGAAGGGAGATTCCCTGCAGTGTGGCCTGCACCCACCGGCTTTTATCTTACAAGAGATAAAAGGAAAGGGAAGCAAGTGGAGAGTGGGGGACCTCATACCACCAAGAAAGCAGTGCTGGGAGCACAGCCCATCCTTTGGACCCAGGGTCCCTGGGCGGAGAAGCTCCTAGTCTGGGGGAAGATTGATGAGAAGGCTGGCAGAGAGAGAAAGCCTTCCCCTGGAGCCGACGCCCTGAATTTGGACTTCTAGCCTACCAGACAGTGAGAAAATAAATTTCTCTTTGTTAAAGCCATCCACTTGTATTTCTGTTAGAGCAGCACTAGATGACTAAGACATTCTCCCACAAGAATGTAGTAGTTTCTTAATAATGTAGTAATTGCTCAATAAATATATGCTAAATGAACAAATCTATGAACATATTAAATTTAAATTTTAAGTGGCTTTGACATGTATTTTTTTTTCAAAATCTTTTTAGTGAAAGTATGAGTTTTACTATTATTAATAAGTATTATTATTGATAAAGTGTTAGAACTCTGGAAAAGCAGTGAAGAGAATGAACTTTTCTCTTAATACTTTATACAAGAAATAATGACCAGAATTCAACTATGTTCAAGCTTTTCTTAAGATTTTCGTTTGGTCTTTGTTTAAATTTAAAGTGACAATGTGGTTATGGATTTTATCCAGCCATTTTCAAAGTGGCAATTTTATTTCTTTTTCCATCTCCTTGGATTTTGAAGACAAAAAGAAAAAAAAAAAAGTAACTTCTAATCCCATCTCTAAAATTTTTTCTTTGAATTTTTAAATAAAGTTTTTATTTTTGAATAGTTTAGGATTTACAAAAAGTTTGTGGAGATGGTACAGAGTTTCCATGGACACCACATTCGTTTCCCTATTGTTAAAATCTCACATTAGTATAACATATTTGTTAAAATTAATGGAAAATGATGGTATATTATTATTAACTAAAGTCCATATGTTATTAACTAAAATCCATACATTATTCAGATTTCCTTAGTTTTTACCTAAAATTCTGTTTCTGTTACAGAACGCCATCTAGGATACCACATTACATTTAGTTGTCATGTCTCCTTAGGCTCCTCTTGGCTGTTAACAGTTTTTCAGACTTTTCTTGTGGTATTGGTGACAGAAGAGACACATAGATCAATGGGACAGAATAGAAATGCCAGGTAAATGTAATGAACTGTTTTTTGACAAAGGCACAAAAGCAATTCAAAGGATATAAGATAGTGTTTTCAACAACTAGTCCTGGAACAATTGAACATTAAAAAAAAAGAAAGAAAGAATCTTGACACAGAATGACCACCTTACAAAAAAATGAACTCAAATGTATCATAATCCTAAACATAAAATGTAAAACTACAAAACCTCTAGAACAAAACATAGAAGAGAATCTACATGAACTTGGATATGATGATGAGGTTTTAGATAACCAAAAGCAAAATCCATAAAAAAATAGATAAATGAATTATATTAAAATTATAAAATTCTGGTTTGTGAAAGACATTACTAATAACGTGAAAAGACAAGCCGCAGACTAGGAGAAAGTGCAAAACACATGCCTAATCAAGGACCTATACCCAAAATATACCAAGAACTCTGAAAACTCAACAATAATAACAACAACAAAAACACAATTTAAAAATGTACAAAAGATTTGACAGACACTTCATTCTGTTATTCACCAGACATCTGTCTGTGACATTGAGTGCATCTGATATTACACAGGCATGTAATTGTGTTGTTAGTTGTTGCGTTGTTAGTTGGTTCCAACTCATGGTGCCCTGTCCTGCACCGTCCTCACAATCCTTGTTATCCTTGAGCTCATTGTTGCAGCCACTGTGTCAATCCATCTCATTGGGGATTTTCAGCATGATGTCCTTCTCCAGGGTCTGGTCTCTCCTGATAACATGCCCAAATTAAGTGAGACAAAGCCTCTCCATCCTTGAGTCTAAGGAACATTCTGGCTGTACTTCTTCCAAGACAGATTTGTTCATTCTTCTAGCAGTCCATGGTATATTAAATAGTCTTAACTAACACCATAATTCAAAGGCGTCAATTCTTCTTCCATCTTCCTTATTCGTTGTCCAGCTTTCACGTGCATATGAGGTGATTGAAAATACCATGGCTTGGGTCAGGCACACCCTAGTCCTCAGAGTAACATGTTTGCTTTTTAATGCTTTAAAGAGGTCTTTTGCAGCAGATCTGCCCAATGCAATGTGTCATTTGATTTCTTGACTGCTGCTTCCATAGGTGTTGATTGTGGGTCCAAGTAAAATGAAATCCTTGAAAACATCAGTATTTTCTCTGTTCATCATGATGTTGCTTGTTGGTCCAGTTGTGAGGTTTTTGTTTTCTTTATGTTGAAGTGCAATCCATATCTGAAGACTTTGATCTTCATCAGTAAGTGCTTCAAGTCTTCTTTGCTTTCAACAAGCAAAGCTGTGTCATCTACATACTGCAGGTTATTAATGAGTCTTCCTCCAATCCTGATGCCAAGTTCTCCTTCATATCGTTCAGCTTCTCTGATTAGTTGCTCAGCATACAGATCGAATAAGTATGGTGAAAGGATACAGCTCTGACGCACACCTTTCCTGACATTAAACTATGCAATATCCCCTTATTCTGTTTGAACAACTGCCTCTTGGTCTATGTACAGGTTCCTCATGAGCTCAGTTAAGTGTTCTGGAATTCCCATTTTTTGCGATGTTATCCATAACTTCTTATGATCCATACAGTCAAATGTCTTTGCATAGTCAATAAAACACAGGTAAACATCTTCCTGATGTTCTCTGCTTTCAGCCAGGATCCATTTGACATAAGCAATGATATTCCTCATTCCACATCCTCCTCTGAATCTGAGTTGAATTTCTGGCAGTTCCCTGTCAAGGTACTGCTACAATCGCTTTTGAAGTATCTTCAGCAAAATTTTCCTTGTGTGTGATATTAATGATATTATTTGATAATTTCCGCATTCTGTTGGATCACCTTTTTGTGGAATGGACACAAACAAATATGGATCTCTTCCAGTCAGTTGGCCAGGTAACTGTCTTCCAAATTTCTTGGCATAGCCGAGTGAGCACCTCTTATGCTGCATCTGCTTGTGGAAACATCTCAATTGGTATTCCATCAATTCCTGGAAACTTGTCCAGTTCACAATGGCCAATACCAGTCCATTTCAGCTTACTAATGCCTAGGATATCAATCTTATGCATTCCATTTCATTTTTGACAGCTTCCAATTTTCCTATATTCATACTTTGTATATTCCATGTTTGGATTATTAATTACCAACTTAGTTTCCATATGTTGTAACAATATATATGGGAATTATTTTTCTCTTGTCCTGCAATTGTGGCCAACATCCAAAGCTGAAGAAAGTACTCTATTGACCCAACATTTACCTTTCTGAAGAGCTTTCTGAGAAGTACCATTATAAGACCAACTAGTGCAATCAGTATAAAAAGGGATTGTAGTGAGAATTGGGCATTCTTGGTTCTTCTGATGAGTGTAGCATTCAGGGAGAAAGCTATTCCTTCTACTGCTTGACTCTAAGGGCATATGCCCTAAGAGACTCACTTTGAAAGATTTCGGGTACTCAAAATAAGGGAAACTGGCAATTTTTCCCCAGTTAGAATTCTCCTTAGTTAGTGGACTTCCTGGTCTGGAAGTTTCCATTGTGCCTTTTGATCACGAAAAAAGAAAATTTGAAAGAAATGGTCTGGCTAAGACTCCCACCTTTGCCGTGGCACAAGTGGGCACTACAGCAGGTATGCTTCACAGATCATTGGTCAGCTTTCTATTGGGGTAAACATGTGGGTTTTCTTTGGATGACCTTCCTTTGCTTAAGCTCAGTTCCTTTGTTAAGCCTTTGTTTCCACATCTTTCAACTTGCTTTTGCATTTACAAAAGATCAGCAATCCCAAAGTTCTTTATTTTTTGTATCTTCATGTTTAGCACCCTGCCTCCATATCTCATCTTCGTACTGCAACAACAGAGATGGTTACACTTATGATATCATAAGCCAGAAACGTGTCCTCTTTAACAAAGGAAAAACAGATTGGACCTTGGGCTCTGAGTCAGCTAAGGCACTTTCCTGTTTGGTCATACCTAATATCTCAAGTAAACCCATGGCCCTAATTTTTCTAACTCACTACAGAGCAGTGTAACTGTCTCCATGATCCTGCCCTTATCATCTACATTCTTAACTTGATGTCCTGCTGGAATCCATTTTGCCTGCATCTAGAAATGACCACATAGTTTTAGTATGATTTTTCAGAGTCACACTTTTGGGTGGGCCTAACTCATTGAGGAAAAGAAAACTGAATTCCAGAGTAAGTAGTTGACTTTCATAAAGAAACTTTTTATTTCAAAAATAAATAATTTCTAATTTGGAAATGATTACATTTGTCGCTGTATGTGCTAACTTTCAACTCTAAAAATATTGGTTCGGAGCTATCTAATCAAAGGTTGAAACAATTTTTTATGAGCTCAGAATGAAATCTCCTTTTTGTGCTTTCTTAATTCAAAAGCAGTAGATAGTTTTTTTTTCAGGATTAAAAGAAAAAATTCTTTTATGTTAAGATGAAAAAGAAGTTTTAGCTCCTACAAACGTTACACTGGCATCTTCAAATCATGTGAAAGAACTATTTATATAGAATGACTCCTTGACCTTCAATTTTTGTATTACCTCTGTTATCTCATTTAATAAAAAACATAACTAAAGGATCTTTTCCTATAAAGAATAGACAATGCTTTCTATAAACCCTTAAATTTTATTATGTCAATTGTTCAGCTTGGCCTAAATTCCAGATGCCATTTTTGAAAATTACAGGTGTCGGTGTGTGGAGGTGGAAAATAGGAAGATAAGGTAACTCAGTGCCAGCCTACAATGATTATGGTCTTAATTGCAGCTTAGGTGTATTGATTAATTTTAGAAATAGAATGGATATAGGAGTCATGCCAAAAGTTTTCTAATTGAATCCTTCGCCAAACAGAATTGTTCACCACAATTTTTCAGCTTGTTGGAGGTGAGTTTTAAATCATGAGATAGAGTGTCTCATCACTTTCTTAAAGAGACATAGCAGAGAAATTTTTCCTACTAATCAATTTTAAAATTTCTCTTCTGAATCAAATTAAAAATCCTAAAGAATCTTAACCATCTTTTGCATTGCTTAACTAGTTCCCATCAAACCGAACTTTAAGTGGTTCTCTGTACTCTTTCTCTGAATGGTTCCTGGTCAATGTATGCCAGTTTTTCTTCAGTTTGTACTTTTTTTTCAAAATGGCACGAGATAGTTCAAAAATGATCTCATTGCACTGTTCACTGAAGTGTTATAGTCTTGGGTATAACTCAGAATAGAATTGGCATTAAACCACGGATATATATTTAAATTATATTTGAGTACACATTGCCTTTTGTTATCCACTGTGGCCTGTCTAGCATGTAAACACTGAAAAACGTATTTCCGGGGTTTTCTTTCAGCAAATCAGTTGAACCTCAACTCCATCATCTCTTTTCAGTATTATGCTTTCATTTTCTTCTCTAAACAGACAATTGTCTCTCTGTGACTTGGAGGGAGCTCACACTGGGAAGACAGGCCAGACCTTCTTCATCACAGTTCCCCACATTCTAGGAAGACATTTATTTATCATTCAGAAAGCCCATATACTCTCATTTTTATGCATTTCTTTTGCAATTATTATTATTTCCAATGTTTTCACTAAGCAATAGCCAAAAATCATCTGGCCAAATTCTACTCAGGTATAAAGGATATGTGGATAAAGGATCTTTTGAGGGGTAAATAATTCATGTTATTTTCTAAAAGCTGAGGGACAGATAGCTTTCTTTTTTTAAAATTGTACTTTAGATGAAGGTTTAGAGAACAAATAGTTTCTCATTAAACAGTTAGTACACATATTGTTTTATGACATTGGTTAACAACCCCACGACATGTCAACACTCTCACTTCTTGACCTGGGGTTCCCTATTACTAGCTTTCCTGTTCCCTCCTGCCCTCTAGTCCTTGTCCCTGGGCTGTTTTGCCCCATTAGTCTCGTTCTGTTTTCTGAGGCTGTGTAATCTTTGGTTGAAGGGTGAACCTCAGGAGTGACTTCATTCCTGGGCTAAAAGGGTGTCCAGGGGCCATATGCTCAGGGTTTCTCCAGTCTCTGTCAGCCAGTAAGTCTGGTCTTTTTTTGTGAGTTAGAATTTTGTTCTACATTTTTCTCCAGCTCTGTCAGGGACCCTCTGTTGTGATCCCTGTCAGGGCAGTCAGTGGTGGTAGTTATGCAGCATCTAGTTATACTGGACTCATTCTGGTGGAGGCCGTGGTAGCTGTGGTCCATTAGTCCTTTGGACTAGTCTTTTCCTTGTATCTTGTTTGCTTCATTCTCACTTGATCCCAAAGGTGTGAGATCAGTGGAGTATCTTAGATGGCTGCTCTCAGGCTTTTAAGACCCCAGATGCTACTCACCACGGTAGAATGTAGAACATTTTCTTTACAAACTATGTTATGCCAATTGAGCTAGATGTTCCTCAATACCGTGATCCCCATAGCCCTCCGCCCAGCAATTTGATCTGAGGGACATATAGCTTTATGATGGCAACTATAATTACAGGGTGCTATTTCTTCCTTTGAGACTGAGGACTACTCTTGGCCTTACTTATTGTATTAACCAACCAAATATTTGAGGAATAGTGTGCCAGGTTCTCCAGGGGATAAAGGCATTTAAGGAGTTTGCTTCTGTTTTCAATGCTCTGGTGTTGTGAAGACACACTATTATAAAGAAGCATGGCATAGAGACAAGAGCATAGAACTCAGGTGGGATGTGAGGATACGTCTTTGCAGTAGTCTTTGCTGATTTCCATGTTGAAATAGTTCTCCCATGGCTGACTTTAAGCTGCTGATGGTTTAATAAATGGCTGCAAAAAATCCTGAAAATTTAATAATTACCCTCCTTAAGCAGGTAGGAGCTGGCTGTAATACCCCCACATCCATTTTCTCCAGATTATAGTGTAGTCAATGTTTGGCTACTGTACTATCTGTGAGCTCTTTTGTAATTAGCTTAAAAAAACTTAACCTATCAAATGCAATAGCTTTCAGTATCTGTTCCTTTAGTACTGAATAATGCAATAATGACCTTACAACACTTACTTCTGATTACCAACTCTTCCTGACTTAGCTGCTGTTTGTTGTTGAGAAGTGTTGAGGTTCTTGTACATAAAGATTGATGTCTTTTATCAGTTCTTGAAGTTTCATAGTCATTATCTCTTCTTTTGCCCATTTTTAATTTTTTCTCTCCTTCTGGAATGCCGGTTAGATTCCCATGAGGCCCTTTCATTCTGTCTACCATGTTTCTTATCTATTGTTCTTACAGTGCTTGCCACCAACTAACAAACCACATTATATATTTTACATTTCACCTATAATATAAGCTACGCGAAGACAGTTATTTTTCTTTGAATTTTCACTGTATCTAGAAGATTGCCTAGCAGCAAGTGGATGTCTAATACATATTTTTTAAATAAATCAATAAATGAGATAACGAATTATATTAGGCTAGATATAAAATTTCAAATCTGTTTTGTAAGCAATACAGCCAGAATGCTCCTTAGAAGCAAAGATGGTGAGACTTTGTCTCACATACTTTGGAAATGCTCTCAGGAGGGACCAGTCCCTGGATAAGGACAACATGCTTGGTAAAGTAGAGGGTCAGCAAAAAAGAAGACCCACAACAAGATGGATTGACACAGTGGCTGCAACAATGGGCTCAAGCATAACAATGATTGTGAGGATATTGCAGGACCGGGCAGTATTTTGTTCTGTTGTACACAGGGTCGCTATGAGTTGGAATCAACTCGACCGCACGTAACAGCAACAAAAACAGATAAAAAACTAGCACAGGTAGGTGTAGACCTCCAGTTTCTATCAAGATGCACCCTTTTTTTGGCTCTGATATTTTTCTTCCTCAAAAATGCAAATAAACTCTGAGAGGGCACCTATTCCCTGAAGTTAATCGTTTCTGCCAGAAAGCTTCCATTTTTGTTTGATACCATTTACTTTGTTCATACAAATACTAGCTCTTCCTATTATGTCTAAAAAGCTCAATTGCCATTGAGTTGATTCTGACTCATGGTGTCCCCATGTGTGTCAGAGTAAAACTATGCTTCATAGGGTTTTCAGTGGCTGATTTTTTGGAAGTGGATTGCCAGATCTTTATTCCAAGGTACCTGTGGGTGCACTTGAACCTCCAACCTTTTGGTTAGTGGCCAAGCACATTAACCATTTGCACACCTAGGGATCCATTTTGTCTGGATCCTCTTAAGTCACTTCCCATATTGCTTTATCTGTGCAGAGAAAACTGACTTAACGATCAGTTTTTGTGTTAGCTTTTCTTAGTGTTTCAACCCCAACATAACTTTCCCCTTTCAACTTCATTTGTAGTTTTTCATCATTCAGTGATTTTTCAAACATTACTGAATTACAGCAGTGATTTGCAGAGGGATGATATCATTTCTTTATTAACCTAGACTGCATACCCTTCACACCTGTTGAGCTATACATGTGCAAATGTTCAAAGCATGAATACCTTTATGGTCTTTTTGTCCCAAGGCTCTCATTGCTGCCTAATTGTCTACAAATTAATTGGTGCTGTTTTGATTACTTTAATTTTCCAGTATCTGTAAATACTTGGAGTGGCAAATTTGGAAAAATTTATCAGCTTCTTTCTCTGGTTGATCATTGACTAAGGAAGTGGAAAATCAGATAATACCTACTTGGGAAGACGAAAGAGAAAAGGAGGTATCAACTTAATTGATTAATAGGTATATGCATAGCTAATGGATTAATGGTTAGGGGCACAGGCCTTGGAGCTAAATTGCCAAGACTCTAATCCTGGCTCTGCCACTGTCCTAGCTTTGTGACCTTGGAAAATTTCCTTAACCTGTCTGTACCTGAGTTTCCCCTTCTGGACAATAGAACTGATAATGGTAATTACGTCATAGGTTTGGTATGAAAGGAGAAAAGGGAGTTAATTCATATAGAGCACTTAGAAGAAACATTCAATAAATGTTAACTATCATTATTGCTATTATTATATTTGTATATTGCCTGTGTAAATGTCTATGTCTTTTAAAGACTCTCACATACTCGTTCTAAAGGCCTCTGGAAATCATGTAAGAACTACACCTGGGGCTTTACCTCCTACTAGGATCTCTACTTTCTACCTTTCATTTCAAACTTTGTCCCTGTGATCTGATTTTCTTGGTTCACACCTGCCTGTCCCTTACCTGCATTCTTCCTTCCTGCCGATTCATTCTCTACTGACTGTTCACTCTCTGGCTCTGGTTTCTTCTCTCCACAACACCACTTCAATTTTCCTTCTTGGCTCCAGTGTGAAGCAGTGGCGTTTCCAAATTGCGCAGTGCTTTATCCCTGGACTACTTCTTAAACTTCGGTACTGGTTAGTCTGTAAGAGGAGGACTGGAGACCTTCCCTCTTACACTTCTATCTTCGGAAAGATGTAGACTGTTTATATCATTAGTTAATGTGGGCCTAAGCTAAGTGCACCGTTCAGATAATTACAGTTTCTTTCAGGATCGCCTCAGGCAATTGATTAATCCTTCCTTTGCGATTTGTACTATCCTTCCTTATAGCTCTTCTCTGTTTATCCTGTTCTAGACCCTGAAGAGAAACCTAAGTTAACCACACACGCACTAGGAGTGTGTAGCATAGACACTACAGAAATTGGCATTTAAATTCTAAACTTCTAGCTAAATGGCTTTCAAATATTTTTTAGTTCTGTCCACAAAATCCTCCTAGCCTCCCTTGCACTCCTTTCCACCTCCCAGAAGATGAAAGAACTTTGTGATCACACAACATTGTTATAACCTACACTAGCATATTTCAGCAAATATTTTGCTATCTGTCAATTTGATTTTCCCATTGTTTATTTTATAACAGAATAATATGACCTACTCATGATTTTATATTACAAAGCCTAAAAGAAAGTAATATTATTATACTTAATTCGAAAGTAAATTGTAACTTATTTAGAGAGCCCAAATACACAGGCAGCACATCCATAATGAAATATTACCATATAATAAAATTTGGAGGAGTGGAAGGATTACATATACCTTTGCATTAGTTATAGGGCTAAGAATAACTTCTTCTGGAACTGAAGTGCACACATGTTTTCAAGTCTAGTTGTTAGAAAACTGTAGAAAAAATATTCTCGATACCAGTATGCATCTTACAGGGGATTACTAGAAAAATGTAATAAAATAATTTTAATAATGAGGCTACTGTAACAGTAATTCAGAATTGTAAAAAGCAAAAATGGTATCAATAGCAGACCATGATTAACTGAAGATAACACTCCCAATTGATTGGAGACATTGACATTCCCCCAAGCTGTAGAAATTTTAACTAAAAGACTGTGGGGTGTGCCCAGTAGGATGTCTGCATTTTTGCTGAGCACTAAAAGTCAGTAGGTCCTCTTCAAATACTCAGTTGGAGGCCTCAATAAACTCTCTCAATATTTTGATATTTCTTCACGAATATTAATATTTCTTATGTTTTAATAATCTACCTAGGGGGTTCCTGGTAGTAGCCCTTAATCAAATGTGTAAATAAAAGTATTGAAATTGAATATTATTCACACTAAAAAGGATTAGCTAGTTTTGTACCCGTAAAGAAGATACTTGTGGCATGAAGCCGGCTACCAGAAAGCCTCTAAACTGCATACTCTAGTCTCCATTTCTTGCTCCACAGACCATGCTTCAAGGTAGAATTTTCTGGTATCTTTTTCCTTCATCCAATACTTCTACAAAGAGAGGGTCAGACATTATTCAGGATTACTTGGAAAACTATAAAGGAGACTGTGGAAACTTTTTTTTTTTCTAGAATGCCTTCAGAAGATTTTATCAATGCCTCTGGTTGCTTTAGCTGCATTGACAGAGGAGACTTCAGAAATTTAAGAGCATTAATCCTGTCTTTGCTACATAATGGTTGTATAACTTTAGGCAAGTGACATGATACAATAATAATGCTAAAATCTACAGTTTATTGAGCATCTGTGGTGTTCCAGATGTAGTTCTATGTTCCTGTTATTTATTGCTCTATCCCTTGGAATTATCTTATTCTACAGATGAGGAAACCAAAATATAGGGAGTTTAAGTGAGTTGTCAAATTAAGAGACTAGCTCAAGGCTATAAATAGTGATGCTGGAATTCAAATTTATATACGTCTTAATTTGCTTATCTATTAATTTCTAGTTTGTAGTGATGTTGAGATCATCTTCTCTCTCACTCCTTATAGAGATAGCCAGCTTATAAAAATTTAATGGATGTTGGTGCAGTTCTTCTGGGCTATAAAGAGTAAAGAGAGACATAAATATCTAGTGTGTTTGTGAGTTATTTTGTGAGTCTGCCAGACTTTAAGATCATCAGGTGAGAGTCAAATGATTCTAAGTACAACAGTGAGAGAGGAGAAGAACAGAGTGGAAGGGTTCTTATTCCTCAAGTGCAGGGTCAAAGCCATGGCAATACATTATTTCCTCTATATGGGATTAAACCCTGTGGTCTCTGAAAAATTTGTTGGCCTTTGAAAATATGCTAATCTCATTGATGACTGGGGCAGGCAGTCTGAGCTGGGACTCAAGGACTCACACTTATCCTTCCTCAGTGGAAAAGGTTCTCACCCCACTGAGCCTATGAATAAGGTCAGAAAAGAACAACATGCAACCTTCTGAAATAAGAGGCAATGCTCAATTTGTCAGTGGAAAGATTTGGGATTTTTCCAAGCAAGACGGTGTAATTCCCAGGCAAGAAGATGAAGAGAGTGGGGAGAAGAGTGAGGAGGCCAATCTCAGGAGAGAATCAGGTCAGAAGTAAAACTCCTGAGGTGACTCTCCCCATAGTGATAGAAATGTGCCCATGCCCTTTAGCTTACATATGTAGAGGAATAACTAAGCTAACTGCGATTTTACTCTTTGTTACCTTTTATTTTATACTGACCTGAGATTGCTTTGCCTTTTTTTAAAAAAACATGTCTTCAAATAGAACTATGCTCGTGGCTGATTTTTTGACAGTAGATTTCCAGGCCTTTCTTTTGAGGTGCATCTGTGTGGACTTGAACTTCCAACTTTTCAATTACAGCTGAGCATGTTAACTACTCCCACCATGCAGGAACTCCATAGCTTATCTATAATATTGTTAATCATATTGGTCTGGTGGTCATTTACAAGTTCTGAGGAGGCTGTCTGATTCCTGCCATTTGTACCAAGCATTTGTCAGACAACGTGAGGCTAATAGCATCAGCAAACCACTACTCAGGAAGCACCAGAGAGGACTAAGGTTCAAGATGCAGTTAAGCCTAGCTTTCCAACTACCTCATCAGCTAATGAAATCCCTCACTCCTTTGAAGAAGAGAAAAAGGGAGAAACCCCACAACAACCATGCTACTTGAAGATGAGAGATGTTGTATTTAAAGCGTCTGGCATAAACTCAGCTCATTGGAGGTCCTCGTGATAATGATGGTGATTGTGGAGATGATAATTATGACCATACAATGGTCTCCCATCCAAACAGTCTGCCATTGAACAGATTGGCCTCAAATGTAAAAAACCCTGGAGGACAGAACATGTCATTTGTGTTTTCTTAGAGAATAACCTGTGCAGCTCCCATGTGTGTAGGGAGTTAATAAAATAAATTTAATATTAATTGTGGTGAGGAGGATATGATTAATTCTAATAAAGAATGATTATCATGGGCTCAAATGCAAAAATATGTCAGCATAACAGGAAGCAAGATAAAGGTGAATTCCCACAAAGCCCATCTCCTAAATAAAATAAATGTCACATTGATGATTCAACAGCAGTTTTGTTTGACTGCAAAATAACTCATACGTACTCTTAAGAAGGAACTAGGAGGGTTTTAGCAAAGTTTCTGCTTCTGAAAAAGGAAGTAACGAAAATGTAAAATAGTTTCTATGTTCTATTAAGCAGAGGTGCACATAAAACATGTCATTTAGGGAAAGGCAGTAGCATTGTGTATGTCTCAGACAAATTTTCTTTCAGCATAGGTAAAACTTATGAGTAATTTAAGAAATATTTAAGAAATAACAAATACTGTTTCAGAGAGAATTCTTATTTTGAAGGCTTGCTCATAAAATACAAGCCTTCATAGTTCTTTTCACTATGAATTCTGGATATAATTTTCCCAGTTGTTTCAAAATTTTGTCCAAACCCTTTCTTATAGCTGAGTAAAATGGGGTGATAATTCCCTCCATAATCTATAAAGAAAAACTTGAAACAATACACACAAAAAAAACACAAAAAACCAACAAACCCATTGCCTTTGAGTTGATTCCAACTCATAGTGACCCTGTAGGACAGAGTAGAACTGCTCCATAGGTTTTCCAAGGCTGTAATCTTTATGGAAGCAGACTACCACATCTTTCTCCCATGGAGCAGCTGGTAGGTTCAAACCACAGACCTTTCAGCTATCAGTCAAGTGCTTTAACCTCTGTGCCACCAGGGATCCTTAACAATACATATAAAACCAAAAATCTGATGCCACTGTGTAAATTCTGACTCATAGTAACCCTATAGGATAGAGTAGAACTGCCCCATAGGGTTTCCAAGGAGCAGCTGGTAGATTCAAATTGCTGACCTTTTGGTTAACAGCTGTATCTCTTAACCACTGTGCCACCAGGGCTCCTAAGAATACACAGAGGTCTTATTAAAACATAGCATAGCCAGCTCTGCGGTCTTGATCACATCGCCTATCTCCATCCTATGTACATAAATCTTAGACATCTGTAGAGGAAGATCCTTTCATGGTAATTTGCACAATGAGAGCATCGTAATGTTTCTTTTGGGGAGGAGCTGTGGAGGAGAGCTTCCTCTCCCCAAGCAAAAAAGGTAAGCAGCAAAAAGAACTCATCAGAGAGACTGGAGGTAGTTTTTAAGATGGGATAGCTTATTTTCTGGCTGGATGTTACTGAAATGCACAAGCATACATGCCTATTCTAACCTGCTACTAAAGGAGAGTAGGAGCAATTATTGCAAGAATTAGACTCCTGTCCACTGAGTGTCTGGGACAGAGAAATTGGTGTCTGGCTTTCATCTGGAGAAGCATGAAGGAAGGAGGCTATCTGGAGCCACTTCTTATTGTAGGGACAGAAGAAAGTCCACCTTTGGAAGAAGCTTCATTCCTGCTGTTTAGCTGGGAAAAAGCACACGACTTCCCATTGTCCAAGAGAATACTGAAAAGACAGCCATACTAGAGCCCTCTTAAAAAAATCTTGGCCAAGGATGAGGCCTCCTCGTGTGCTGGGACCCCAGAAGAAAGAGGTAGTGATGGGCTTCCTGCTAGAAGTCAGGTGTTAAGGGCAAATTGTAAGTAATCAGGTGGTAATTATATCACTCAGATCACCAATGGTGCAGTAAAGGGGTTCTCAGTCGGGATCTCTGACATACCCACTTGTGTGTTCAATGAGAAAGAGTCAGCATGTGTGCATCTGCCTCACAGAGGGCTGGTAATCGGATTGCAAAAACTCAAGTCAGATTTTTCCCTTTTTCTCTAATCTACCTTTCCCTTCTCCTCATTCAAGAGAAGCCAGAAACAACAGTTGGTGAGAGTGAGTTTGAACAGGAAGAGTGGTAGAACAAATTATATTCCCCATTTCTAATGCAGATCCCCAGACTTGTGTCCAGTCTGAGGGTAAATGAGAGGATAAATTTTAAATTGGAAGCAAGGTGGCGGTAATGAATTAGATTGGACTAGATTTTTTAATCCCTGGAAGTGGGCTTTTTTTACCTAAAGTAACCAGAAGGCTGTGGGATTGAAATGACGCCAAGGAACAGGGCAGAGAGGGGGTAGGAAAAATACACTGTCTTCTGTTCATATCCTACTGAGCTTGGTCCATTTAGTATACCAATTATATACTCCATAGATTATCTCCAACAAACACTATCTTAAACAATTCTCTTTATTAAAATAAATTGGAGTCTTAGAAGACTGGACGTTAAGCGACCCAGTGCCTTATTTTCTAGTTAGGGAAGCTAAACGTGAGAATAAATACCTTTAGAAATGGAACAGACTTGTAAGACCAGCTATTAGAGTCAATAATTTTGTACATGATGATATTGAGACCCAGAAAACTTAAATTATTTTCTTAAGGCCAGTGAGACAAAGAATTCAATTTAGCTTTTGCCTTTAGTTACGGAAAGATGTTGTTGCTGTTGTGTATCCTTGAGTCAATTCCGGCTCATAGTGAACCTATAGGACAGAGTAAGAACTACACCACAGGGTTTCTAAAGCTGGAATCTTTACGGAAACAGGCTTCGACATCTTTGTCCTGTGGAGAGGCTAGTGGGTTTGAACCCCCAACCTTTGAGTTAGCAGCTGAGAGTTTTAACCACTGTGCTATCAGGGCTCTTAGACTCTCCATACACTCTCCCAAATCAAACCACATGTATCCCCACTTCTCTCACATACACAAAGTGATACAAAAAATTAAGGAAAGAGAAGAAAGGAGAAGGTGTTTCCACAAGGTATTTTTTCCCTTTTACAAAAAAAAAAATTAATAGAGAGCTTGGAAGAATCAGGTCTATTCTTTCTCTGAATATTACAGAAACAAATTTTGATTTCGAGCAATGAATCCACTTCAATAAAATAAGGGATATTTTGAATTCCCAGTTTAGGTTGCTATAATGGATTTCACGCATATTTCTCCACTTGTTGCAACATGCTTATTGTAGGAGAATAAAAGGATTTAACTTTTTTAGACCAAAAATGATGAGCTGCAAATAGATTTGACATAGTGTAATGGTAAAGGGTTATTTTTATATTGCCACAAGGTATTTATATTCACCCCTGTGGTAAGCTAAAATTAATAGTCGAACTATCTTTAGCCCTTATAATAATGAGAATACTTTGAATTGCAAGTAGCAGACGACTGAATTTCAAACAATAAGAAAATGTATTGACTTCATAAACGCAAGTTAAGAGGACTTCTGCTTGGTGGATTCAGTGGCTTAATGACGTAATCAAGGACAAAACTTCTTTCTATTTTTCTACTTTTTCTTTCACCATGAGTTTTTATCTAACCTGGGTCATTTCTGGACCAACCTCAGCAAAGAGCAATACTATAACCAATACTGCTATTTCCCTATTTTCAGTCTATTCTCCTCTTCCCCCTTAATAAAAAAAATTTTGATTTTAGTCAAGGTTGCAATGCACTTTGCTTAAAAATTGCATTTTCAGTCTTCGTTGTCTCTAGACATAGCCGTGTGATGAAGTTCTTGCCAAGCACAGGATGTGTGGAGTTTCCAAAAAACTTTTTAAAGGGATTGTTGTTCTTAACAGCTGTCGAGTTGGCCCACGACTCAAGGTGACCCCATGTGTTACCGAGTAGAATCGCTCCATGGTGTTTTCTTGGCTGTAATTTTTACAGAAGGAGTTTTCCAGGACTTTCTTCAAGAGAACCACGGGGTGCATTCGAATTACCATCCTTTAGATTTGTAACTGATCGAAAACCATTTTTGCCACTCAGGCTCCTTCTAAAGGGATTGGGCATTCTATATTTCTAAATCCTGCTGATGATGCTTAAATGAAAATGTTGTGTGGGCTCCAAGGAATAATCTCTACAAGTAAAGCTACTGAGCCCTTCTTCTTCTTTAACTTTCTTTCTCCTTCGTTTTGCCTAGAATATGATTTTAATGGATGGGAATATAGAAAGAGCCTGGGTTTCTGAAGACTTTGTAGAGCTGCCATACTATCCTTGGCTGGTCTGCCTCCAGACTCCTTTTAAATTGACCTCTGACTCTAATCATAACGGATAAAAATACCATGCTTTGGTTAACTTGACCTTGGTTATGAATCAATCAGTGTCAGGGGAGCTGGGATTAGCATGACTGGTTTAAACCAGTGGTTCTCAACCTTGGCTGCAATTTACAGTTGTCTGGGGAGCTTTTAAAAGCCTGGGCTCTACCTCAGACCAATTAAATTCGAATCTTCGGATTGGAACCCCAGCGTCATTGTTTTTAAAGCTCCGCAGGTGATTACAATGTGCAGCCAACTTGCTTAGACTAACTGGAGCCTACCCTTGGAGGGAGGGCCAATCCCCAAACCACACTGCTGCTACATAGTTGGGTGGGGAGGATGAGCGAGCTGGATATTGTAGAGTCAACTCCAAAGTGCGCTGCAGGCTACTACTATCATGAAAACGTCACAGTGCAGTACAAAGGGGATGGTTTACTTTAGGAAGAAACATGCAAATAAAAAATAAGAAGAGGCTTAGCAATTATGTTGTCTTTATTCTATCATAAACAATCAGAACATTCAGGGGAAAAAAAACAACTGAGTTTTGGTCCTCTGTTATAATGCCAGTAATTTATTGTTGCCCTTTCTGTTGATAAAGTTAAAAGCTATTTTGCCACACGCCAACACAGCAAACTAAAGGGTGCAGAATTTCCCTTTGTTTGACTACTCTCATGCTGTATAAAAGAGTCTTTCTTTCTTCACTGTTTTTCTCTAAAATGCATCCTTGGCAACTGTCTCAGTATATGGAACAAAACCTTCTCAGTTTATGGTGAACTCTTAGGATGAATTTGTCTCCAAGAGTTCCAGAGAATTATTCTATAGATTTAAGAATAAAATGTCATCTTCCAAGTCTACCAAAAATATAAGAATAGTAGAAACAGAAAAAGATAAGTAAATTGTAATTGTTTTGGCAGTACAAAATGGCAGTTTTAGTAAATAGAAAATAGGAAATATAAGAATATTGAAAAATGTACGAACCATGAACAATGGCACACAGTTAAAGTGAAAAAAAATATGAGGAAATTTTAAAGGTGGAAAGATTTTTCACTATGTAATTTTGGACTAAGATAAAGGCCTTGCTTGAGTAGCTTTGATGGAAGTAACCATTTCAAGTTACAAATAGGCTGTATTCAGAAGCTGCTTATTATTAATATTGGCTGTGAATATGAATTTACCTTTTTTTCTAGACTATGTATTTAGCTGCACTTAATCGTCCCAGTGATGATATGCTTCATTTGCATATTGTCTCTGTGGAGAGAACACGAGTCCATGTGCATGCCCTCACTGTACATAAGGGCAGAGTCCTTACACATAAGTATGCTGGGATGTAGTGGATGATAGTGTTCCGCTCTTCATCTCTAATCCTGCACCTGCAATTCTTCTTTGGAAGGCTGCCTTTGGGCTATTGGAGTCATTTTGCCCACATCCAAGTGAAAAGGGGTTTCAGGAAATTTACTTCCCTTGGCAGGGGATCGGTGGTGCCAACTAGTGGCTGACCAGTGACTGACAGGTGTTAGGATAGGGAAGAGCAGCTCCCCTGCTTTGGGTCAGGATAATTCTGAGGTAAAACTTAAACTCCAGAGCTTTCCTGCACGGTGAAGCTCCCCTCTGTAGGGCTTCTCCTGAGATTGGATACTTGCCTCCCTGCCCTGCTCTCTTCTGCTTCTACCAATATCTTACCAGTTCCTGCTGACAGCACTTCCTTAATATATCAATTACACATGAATTCTCATATCAGGGTCAGATTCTAGGAAACTTAAAACTTACAGATAAACACAGGAACTCTAACGTGGAATATGATATGGTGATGATAATAATAATAATAGCTATAATTTATTCAGCACTTACAAAGTGCTATATACTCTGCTAGACACATCATACCTACTATCTTAAGTTATACCACTACAATACAATAAATATTTTTATCACCATTTATAAAGGGAAAGGCTAGGTTGAAAGAGTTTCAATAAATTGTTCAAGACTGAATTTTATAATTTAGTTATAGAGCCTTTTAAAATGATATTTATGGTCCATTTTCCTTCAAAACATATAATCTTAACCAGTATTATATAAAGGTTTTAATATATATTAGTAAATTTATCTTCTATGTTCAAGTTACAGAATAGTTTTTGCTTAAGTTTGTACCAATAATATATTAGTTGTGATGCTGAAAATATCCACCTGCAATTTCCGTCCTCCAGGAGGCATATCATATCATATGAAACAGGAGCCCTAGTTCTACTTTCTGAACTTAGAGCAAAAACTAGGCTCTTCATCATGTCTTACAAAGCCATGCTGATCTGGCTCTGCCCACCTCTTAACTCTCATCTCCTTTTGTCCCCTACCACTGTTCTGTTCCCAAGCTTAAGCCACACAGAGGTTTCTTCTCTTTTCACAAAACCACAAAGCTCATGTTTGCCCCAGGACACTTGCACAGACATTTCTCACATCTTTACAAAGATGGTCCTTCTTTATTTCCAGTTCTCAACTCAGTTATTACAACTTCACAAAGGCTTTTTCTGACCAACAAGTCTAAATAACCACATTCACCCCTAACATTCACCATTTATCATATAAACTTTTCATAGTAACAATTGGCACTCTTTGGAATCACCTAGCTCATTTATTTGTTTTCTTGTGTATTGTCTGCATTCCTCATTATAATCTAAGCTCGCTGCTAGTTCAGTGCTTTGGGGTGTGTGTGTGCATGCATGCATGGGCAAGCTTACTAGGAGATATTTAACTTTACTCAAATTTTACCTACTTGATCCTCTGGGAATTGCTCATTCAGATGTTCCAAGTTTTTCAGCTCCCTGAAACCTAGTGATTTAAATGCTAAAAAAAAGGTGGCATACGTATATTTTCTGTTACTTAAACTTTTTCCTTTCCAATATAAACCTCTCTACCTGCAAATTATTTAATGTTTTCTTGAAATTTAGGGACTAATTATGAGCATTACTTACCATGATGGGTTAATAATACATCTACTGATACCAAAAACCTGCCGTCAAGGCAATTCTGACTCATAGCCACTCTATAAGAAAGAGTAGAACTGCCCCACAGGGTTTCCAAGGCTCTAAATCTTTATGGAAGCAGATTGCCACATCTTTCTTCCGCAGAACGTCTGGTGAGTTTGAACCACCAACCTTTCGGTTAGCAGCCAAGCACTTTAACCATGGCGCCACCAAGTGCTCCTCAACTATTGATACAGAGATCCATACATATTAGAAGTTAATAGAGTACCAGTATGTGTAACTTCTTATCTAAATAAACTTTGTAGTTACATAAAGTGATTGAATTAAGTACGTTTGGTTGTGTGTGTGTATATATATGTATATATGTATATTTGTGACATAAGTTGAATGACTCCTGATACCAGCAATTGCTCTGAATATTTTGAGTATACACATATTTTTTAATTAAGAAACTGCTCTCAGGTTATTTTTTTGTTTATTCACAGCCTTTTCAAAAAAGAAGAGCAAAATTATTATTTCTGCCAAATTATTGAATCCAACAACTTTCTAACTTCTAAAACAATTGCCCTCTTTTTTTCTTGCCATCAGTGCTCTTTGACTTCCTTGTGTAATTTAAAACACTAGGGTTTTATTCTTGAGAACACAATTGGTAGGACTTTTACTGTTTTTATGTATCCAGTTAAAACTGACAAACATGATTTTATTGTAAATTAGAGTCAAGACATTGTGTAAGGACTTGTTTGTGATACGCTAATGAGTAAGAAAGTCACCATCCCCACATAGTAGCTTATCATCTATTGTTGATGGAACCAGAAGTTCTGTATATAGCACAATACATGATGAAAACTAGGGAGAATCTTAGACACATTTAAGGAAAATGTTTAAAAGTGCTGTATCAGTCAAGATTCTAACAAAAAACAGATGCGATGCTCAAGTAGGTTAACTAAGAAGAGTTTACTGAAGAGACTATTTATAAGAAGAGGATGAAAGGATAATGAAGTGCTCTGGGAAAACACCAGCAAGGATCTATTACCCACTCGGGGCCTGAAGATACAAGGGGATATGTGGTTATTGGGACCCAGAGAGACATGTGTAGCCACTGCCAGCCTGCAGGCAGGAGGTGAGAAATGGGAAATCAACATTTCCTAACTCATTCTCCTACCATGAGTCTCATACCTGTGGCCTTTTTTAGCCTACTGACCTACCCTGGAGTCAGATGGTAAGGGAGCCTGGATCATGCAGTCCATGCTGGTGAGCCCCTCTGTAAGGGCTGGAACTAGGGTGAGATAGGTGAGTATTTGCCCTCAGGTACAAAATTTAAGGAGCACCAAAACACTAACCAAGATAAATAATAAACCAAAAAACCAAAACCATTGCCATCAAGTCGATTCCAACTCATACAGTGACCCTATAGAATAGAGTAGAACTGCTCCGTAGGGTTTCCAAGCCTGTAATCTTTACTGAAGTAGAGTGCCACCCACATCTTTCTCCTGTGGAGAAGCTGGTGGGTTCAAACCAGAAACCTTTCAATTAGCATCGAGCACTTAAACCACCACACAGACAGGGCTCCTTAGATAAATATTGCTTCATGTAATATTTAAAAAATCAAAATTAATGATAAAAATCCATGATTAAATAAATATAAAAAATTTAAATAAAAACAGGATCAGTATTACTGATTTTTCTTTGTGCTTTAAGCACCAGCAATGCTCATCAAAGCACATTTTCTGGACACAGAACAGGGAAGAAGTAGAAAGTGCATCACCAGGATTAACAGCCTGGTGGTAAATTGAGGTTAGGGGTGGAAGAAAGATCATGGGAGGCTTTGTAACTGTTTGCCATGAGCAGGGCTGGCTTCATGGGCCTGCACCCTGTGGAGTTGTACAGGGTCTCGCATTCCAAAGGGCCATGCTTGGTTTCATGCACTGGTGTTGCTGTCTTGAAATTTTTAGTTTTTAAATTAGGGCCTCGACAATTTCATTTTTTGCAGTGGACCCTGAAAATCATGTAACCAATCCTGATCTTGGGGTAGGATTAAAATTTTTATTTTGATAGATTCATTTATTTTTATATTAAACTTTTTATTTACTTATTTTTTTTTATCGTACTTTAAGTGAAAGTTTAAAATTCAAGTTAGTCTTTCATACAAAAATTTATACACACATTGTTATGTGACCCTAGCTGCTCTCCCTATACTGTGACACCACACTCCTCCTTTCCACTCCAGATTTCCTGTGTCTATTCAACCATCTCCTGACCCTCTCTACCTTCTCATCTCGCATCTGGACAGGAGCTGCCCATTTAGTCTCATGTATCTACTTGAGCTAAGAAGCACACTCTTCATGAGTATCATTTTATGTCCCATAGTCCAGTCTAATCTTTGTCTGAAGAGTTGGCTTTGGGAATGATTTTAGTTTTGGGCTAACAGGGATTCCAGACACCATGTCTTCTGGGGTCCCTCCAGTCTCAGTCAAACCATTAAGTCTGGTCTTTTTACTAGAATTTGAGTTCTGCACCCCACTTTTCTCCTGCTGCATCAGGGACTCTCTGCTGTGTTCCTTGTCAGGGTGGTCATTGGTGGTAGAGAGCACCATCTAGTTCTTCTGGTCTCAGACTGATGAAGTCTCTGGTTTATGTGGCCCTTTCTGTCTCTTGGGCTAATACTTTCCTTGTGTCTTTGGTGATCTTCATTCTCCCTTACTTCAGGTGGATGGGACCAATTGATGCCTCTTAGATGGCTGCTTGCTAGCTTTAAGACCCCAGACGCCACTCACCAAAGTGGAAAGCAGAAAATTTCTTAATAAACTTTGTTATGCCAATTGACCTAGATGTCCCCTGAAACCTTGGTCCCCAGACCCCTGCACCTGCTACTCTGTCCTTCGAAGTGTTTGGTTGTATTCAGGAGACTTCTTAGCTTTTGGTTAAGTCCAGTTATGCTGACTTCCCCTGTAATGTGTGTTGTCCTTCCCTTCACCTAAGATAATTCTTGTCTACTATTTAGTTAGTGAACAGCCCACCCCCACCGCCTTGTAACCATCAAAGAATGTTTTCTTCTGTGTTTAAACCTTTTCTTGAGTTCTTCTAATAGTGGTTGTCATGGATTGAATTATGTCCACTCAAAAATGTGTGTATCAATTTGGCTAGGCCATGATCCCCAGTATTGTGTGGTTAGTCCTTCATTTTGTGATTATTATTTTATGTTAAAGAGGATTAGGGTGGGATTGTAACACTACCCTTACTAAGATCATGTCTCCGATCCAATGTAAAGGGAGTTTCCCTGGGATGTGGGCTACAACAACTTTTGTCTTACAAGAGATAAAAAGAAATGGAAGCAAGCAGAGAGTTATGGACCTCATACCACCAAGAAAGCAGTGCCAGGAGCAGAGCCCGTCCTTTGGACCTGAGGTTCCTGCCCTGAGATGCTTCCAGACCAAGGGAAGACTGACAATGATGAGGACCTTCCTCCAGAGTGGACAGAGAGAGAAAGATTTCCCCTGGAGGCGACGCCCTGAATTTGGACTTGTAGCCTACTAGACTGTGATAAAATAAATTTATCTTTGTAAAAGCCATCCACCTGTGGTATTTCTGTTGTAGTGGTACTACATGTCTAAGACAGTGGTCCTACACAATATTTGTCCTTTCGCGACTGACTAAATTCACTCAGCATAATGCCTTCCAGATTCCTCCATGTTATAAGATGTTTCAGAGATTCGTCATTGTTCTTTATTGTTGCTTAGTATTCCATTGTGTAGATATACCATAATTTGTTTATCTATTCATCTGTGGATGTGCACCTAGGTTTTTTCCATCTTTTTACTATTGTGAACAGTGCTGCAATGAACATGGGTGTGCATATATCTATTCGTGTGACAACTGTTATTTCTCTAGGATATGTTCCAAGGAGTGGGATTGCTGGATATTATGGTACTTCTATCTCTAGCTTTTTAAGGAAGCAACAAATCAATTTCCAAAGTGGTTGTACCATTTTACATACCCACCAAAAGTGTATAAGTATTCCAGTCTCTCCACAACCTCTCCAACATTTACTGTTTTGTGTTTTTTGAATTAATGCTAGCCTTGTTGGGGTGAGATGGTATCTCATTGTAGTTTTGATTTGCATTTCTCTAATGGCTAATGATTGTGAGCATTTGTTCATGTGTCTGTTAGCCACCTGAATGTCTTCGTTGGTGAAGTGCCTCTTCATATCTTTTGCCTATTTTTTAACTGGGTTATTTGTGTTTTTGTTGTTGAGGTTTTGCAGTGTCTTGTAGATTTTAGAGATTAGACAGATTTGTTGTAGCCAAAAACTTTTCCCCTGTCTGTAGGTTGTCTTTTTTACGCTTTTGATGAAGTCTTTTGATGAGCACATGTCTTTGATTTTTAGGAGCTCCCAGTTATCTAGTTTCTCTTCTGGTGTTTGTGCATTCTTATTTACGGTTTGTTTTCTGTTTATGCCATGTGTCAGGGCTCCTAGCATTGTCCCTATTTTTTTCTTCCATGATCTTTATCGTTTTCAATTTTATATTTTGGTTTTTAATCCATTTTGAGTCACTTTTTGTGTATGATGTGAGGTATGGGTCTTGTTTCACTTTTTTGCAGATGGATATCCAGTGATGCAAACACCATTTGTTGAAGAGACTGTCTTTTCCCCAATTAACGGACCTGGGCCTTTGTCAAATATCAGCTGCTCACAGGTGGATGAATTTAAGTCTGGATTCTCAATTCTGTTCCATTGGTGTATGTATCTGTTCTTGTACCAGTACCAGGCCGTTTTGACCACCACGGTGGTATAATAGGTTCTAAAATCAGGTAGTATGAAGCCTCCCACTTTGTTCTTCTTCAGTAATGCTTTACTTATCCAGGGCCTTTTCCCTTTCCATATGAAGTTGGTGATTTGTTTCTCCATCTCATTAAAAAATGCCAGTGGAATTTGGATCAGGATTGCATTGTATCTGTAGATAGATTTGGGTAGAAATGATATTTTCACAATGTTGAGTCTTCCTATCCATGAGCAGGGTATGTTTTTCCACTTACGCAGGTCTCTTTTGGTTTCTTGCAGTAGTGTCATGTAATTTTGTTTGTATAGCTCTTTTACATCTCTGGTTAGATTTATTCCTAAGTATTTTATCTTCTTGAGGGCTATGCTATTGTAAATGGTATTGATTTGGTGATTTCCTCTTGGAAGTTCTCTTTGTTGGTGTAGAGGAATCCAACTGATTTGTGTATGTTTATCTTGTATCCTGATACTTTGATGAAATCTTCTATTAGTTCCAGTAGCTTTCTTGTGGATTCTTTCGGGTTTTCTGTATATAACATATTATCTGCAAATAGAGATACTTATTCTTTACCAATTTGGATGCTCTTTATTTCTTTTTCTAGCCTAATTGTTCTGGCTAGGACCTCCAGCACAATGTTGAATAAGAGTGGTGATAAAGGGCATCCTTGTCTGTCTAATTCCCATTCTCAAGGGGAATGCTTTCAGTCTCTCTACATTTAGGATGATGTTGGCTGTTGGCTTTGCATAAATGCCTTTTATTATGTTGAAGAATTTCCCTTCTATTCCAAGTTTGCTGAGAGTTTTTATCATGAATGGGTGTTGGACTTTGTCAAATGCCTTTTCTGCATCAAATGATAAGATCATGTGGTTCTTGTCTTTTGTGTTATTTTTGTGATGGATTACATTGATTATTTTCCTAATGCTGAACCATCTTCACATACCTGGTATAAATCCCACTTGATCATGGTGAATTATTTTTTTGATATGTTGTTGAATTCTATTGGCTAGAATTTTGTTGAGGATTTTTGGGCCAATGTTCATGAGGGATATTGGTCTGTAATTTTCTTTTTTTCTGGTGTCTTTACCTGGTTTTGGTATCAGGGTTATGCTGGCTTCATAGAATGAGTTCAAAAGTATTCCATCCTTTTCTATGCTCTGAAATACCTTTAGTAATAGTGGTGTTAACTCTTCTCTGAAAGTTTTGTTGAATTCTCCAGTGAAGCCATCCAGGCAGGGCTTTTTAATGTTGGGAGTTTTTAAATTATCTTTTCAATCTCTTCTCTTGTTATGGGTCTGTTCAGATTTTTAACATTAGTTTGTGATAGTTTGGGTAGGTAGTGTGTTTCTAGAAATTTGTCTACTCCTCTAGATTTTTAAACTTGTTTGAGTACAATTTTTCATAGTATTCTGTTATGATTCTTTTAATTTCAGTTGTGTTTGTTGTGATAATGCCTGTCTCATTTCCTCTTTGGAGTATTTTCCTCGTCTCCTGTTTTTCTTCTGTCAGTTTGGCCAATCGTTTATCAATTATGTTGATCTTTTCAAAGAACCAGCTTTTGGTCTTGTTAACTCTTTCAATTGTTTTTTCTGTCCTCTACTGCATATAATTCTGCTCTAATTCTTATTATTTCCTTTCTTTTGATGCCCGAGGGCTTCTTTGCTGCTCTCTTTATGCTTGTTCAAGTTGTAGGGTTTATGTTTTGATTTTGGCCCTTTCTTCTTTTTGGATGTGTGCATTATTGCTGTAAACTGACCTCTGAGCACTGCTTTTGCTGTGACCCAAAGGTTCTGGTAAGATGTGTTTTCATTCTCATTTGATTCTGGGAATTTCTTTATTCTGTCCTTAATTTCTTCTATAACCCGGTAGTTTTGGAGCAACGTATCATGTTTAATTTTTTTTTCCTTGCTTTTTCTGTTGTTGGTTTCTATTTTTATGGCTTTATGGTCAGAAATAATGCTTTGTAATATTTCTATGCTTTGGATTCTGTTAAGGTTTGCTTTATGGCCTAATGTATGGTCTATTCTGGAGAATGTTCCACGTGCATTGGAAAAGAAAGTATACTTGGCTGCTGTTGGGTGGAGTGTTCGGTATATGCCTATGAGATCAAGTTGGTTGATTGTAGCATTCAGATATTTTGTGTCTTTATTGATCTTCTTTCTGAATATTCTGTCCTTCACTGAAAGTGGTGTATTGAAGTCTCCCACTATTATCGTGGATCTGTCTATCTCTCTTTTCAACGCTGTTAGAGTTTGCTTTATGTATTTTGGAGCCCTGTCATTGGGTGTGTAAATATTTATTATAGTTATGTCCTCCTGGTGTATCGACCCTTTAATCATTATATAGTGTCCTTCCTTGGTGGATTTTACTTTAAAGTCTATTTTTTCAGAGATTGATACTGCCACTCCTGTTCTTTTTCAATTGTTGTTTGCTTGATATATTTTTTCCATGCTTTGAGTTTTAGTTTGTTTCTTTAAGTCTAAGCTATGTCTCTTGTAGGCAGCATGGAGACAGATTGTGTTTTTTATCTGTTCTGCCACTTTCTGTCTCCTTATTGGTGCATTTAGTCCATTCACATTCCGTGTAATTATTGATAGGTATGAGTTTAGTGCTGTAATTTTGATGTCTTTTTTTGTGTGTTGTTCACAGTTTCTTTGTTCCCTTAATTTTCTGTGCTGAATCATTTTTCTTTATGTATTTTCTTTTCTTCCTTTTCATTGTTGTTGATTTTGTAATTGCTGAGTCTTTATATTTTTCTTGTTTTTTATTTTGAAGTGTAGGATTGTTAGTTTCCTTTGTAGTTACCTTAATATTTACTCTTATTTTTCTAAGTTTAAGCCAATCTTTTATGTCTTTACTTTGCCTTGACTTCCTCTCCATATGAAAACTCTATGACTACGTTTTTTAGTCCCTCTTTTTTGTTTAATGTTGTCATCTTTTGCATATTTATGCCTCTGTTTCCTTATTTTCAGTGTTTTAGCTTTGATTTGTTTTTTGTAACTTCCCTATCTGGTTGCTCTGTCCTGTGTTTTAGTCTTGGTTGTTTTCTGATGTTATTGATTTTCTAACTGGAGGACTCCCTTTAGTATTTCTTGTAATTTTGGTTTGGTTTTTTACAAATTCCCTAATATTCTGCTTATTTGGAAATCCTCTAATTTCACCATTATATTTGAGAGGCAGTTTTGCTGGATATATAATTCTTGACTGCAGTTTTTTTCCTTCAAGGCTTTATATATGTCATCCCATTGCCTTCTTGCCTTCATGGTTTCTGCTGAGTAATCCAAGCTTAGTCTTATTGACTCTCCTTTGTAGATGACTTTTTTTTTTTTTTTAATCCCTTGCCACTCTTAAAATTCTCTCTTTATCTTTGGTTTTGGCAAGTTTGATTATAACATGCCTTGGTGACTTGCTTTTGGGATCTACCTTATGTGGGGTTCGATGAGTATCTTGGATAGATATCTTCTCATCTTTCACGATATCAGGGAAGTTTTCTGCCAACAAATCTTCAACAATTCTCTCTGTATTTTCTGTTACCGCCCCCCCCCCCCCGCCCCGTTCTGGTACTCCAATCACTTGTAGGTTATTCCTCTTGATAGAGTCCCACATAATTCTTAGGTTTTCTTCATTTGTTTAAATTCTTTTATCTGATTTTTCCTCAAATAAGTAGGTGTCAAGTACTTTATCTTCCATCTCACTAATTCTCACTTCTATTGCCTCAATTCTGCTCCTATGACTTTCTCTTAAGTTGTCTAATTCTGACATTTTATTGTTAATCTTCTGGATTTCTGATTGTTGTCTCTCTATGGATTCTTGCAACCTGTTAAATTTGTCATTATGCTCTTCTGTAATCATCTTAAGTTCTTCCATTGCTTTGTGTGTTCCTTGGCTTGTTGAGCATTTTGAATGATCTCCTTCCTGATGTCTTGAAGAGTTCTGTATATTAATCTTTTGTATTCTTTCTCTGGTATTTCCAAGAAATTCTCTTCCTCCAGAAAATCTCTTGATTCTTTGTTTTGGGAGCTTGCTGAAGCCATCATGGTCTGTCTCTTTATGTGATTTGATACTGACTGTTGTCTCTGAGCCATCAATAAGTTATTATATTTATTTATTTTATGTTTGCTTACTGTGTACTAGCTTCTTGTTTTGATATACCCAGACAGGCTGCTTGTATGAGCTAGTTTGATTATTGGCACCTTTGAAGCTCTAACATCCTGTCACCAGGTGGTTAGAACTGTTACTAGGTATGTGAGGCCAGGAATCTGCTTACTTTTCTTGTATGGATTCAGCTCAGGTGTCCAGGTAGTCAGTCACCAAGTAAGTGGTGCAGGCTCTCACTACAGTCCTAGACATGCATGAGTGATTGGTGTAGACATAGGTATCTTGCTGCAGTATAGTGTCATGCACTGAGGAAGGCAGAGTACTGATGGCTACCCTTGAGTGTCTGAGGATAGCATGTCCCTGTTCCCTAGAGTGTGTAGATGTGTGGGTTTTGCAGCCAGAATATGAGCTCCCAATGCTGTTGTCTCTAAGGACTGGGAGGCAGCATTTATTCTTGGATCCCTATTGTGGATGGCTAGGTACCATGGGTGAAGCCACTAGTCCTCAGGCCCCCGATGTGGGTAGGTGAGGACCCTGCTTAATGGGCAGAGCAGTGTCAGAAGTCACGAACCTGCCACCTGATACAGTTGAGGTTAGGCTTCAGATATATACCCTGTTGTTCTGTGGTAATGAGGGCCTACACCGTTGAAATGGGCCCACACAGGTCTATGCAGGGGAGGCATTCAAAGTCAGTAGACCCCTTAAGCCTGTGGTTAGACAAAGGAACTGTGGGTACCCTGAGTTCCTGGCTTAGGGGAGCCGACAGATTATTTTTTCCCTGTTTGTTAATTTGTTCCCTCTCCAAGGCTGGGAGAATGGCTCAGGGCACATGAGAGTTCCTACTTCTAGCTCAGGGGACTCAGTAATTGCTGAAGCATGGCCAGACCCGATGCAAAGCTGGGAGTGGGCAGGTAAATGGGATAAAGATTTTTCCCAAAGAGGGTGTTTTTTGATCCGTACGGTAGGTCAGACGCAAGTACTTATCTTTTGCCAATTGAGCACCGCATTTCACTGCTTCTGGATGCCCAGGTAGATTCTTTGCTGCTGGGTCTCTCCCAATATGAAAAACACTTCTGAGTGCCACTGCTTGCCTCTCCACGCACACCAGCTGAACCCGCCCAAGGGGAGCTGGCTCCCACCTGGTCAGGTCTGGTAACTCCTTGCAGCTTCCAAACTGTCTTTCCCTCTGCCTGCCACTCAGTCCAATTTCTCAACTTCGCCTTTGATATTCAGGGCTCCTAGACTGTCATATATAATCAATTCACTTGTTCTTTTCGGGCCTTTGTTGTAAGAGGGAAGCATCTGACTACTCCACCATCTTGGCCCCGCCTCCTCAGAAACGTCTAAACTTTTTATTTTAAGATGATTATAGAGTCACAAGCAGTTGTAAGGAATAATATGGAGAGATCCCATGTTTACTCAGTTTTCCTGATGGTATCATCTTGCAAAAGTACAGTACAATATCATAACTAGAATATTGATATGGATACAGTCAAGATACAAATAGTTCCATCACCACAAGAGCAATGCACATTGTCCTTTTATGGCCATGTACATATCTGCTCCTCCACCCTTGCTGCCCCTGATCCCTAAAAACCACTAATCTTTTCTCCGTTTCTATAATTTTGTCATTTCAAGAATGTTATATAAATGGATTCATACAGTGGGTGACCTTTTGGGAATGGCTTTTTCACTCAGCTTAATTCACTGCAGATTCATCGAAGCTGTTGTGTGTATCAGTAGTTCCTTCCTTTTTATTGCCGAGTAGTGTTCCATGGTATGGCTTTACCACAGTTGTCAAACAATTCATCCACTGAAGGACATCTAGGTTGTTTCCAGTTTTTAGCTATTACAAATAAAGCTGCTATGAACATTCATGTATATATTTTTTGTATGAATGTAAGTTTTCGTTTGTCTGGCATAAATACCCCAGGGTACAATTGCTAGGATGTATGGTAGTTGCATGTTTATAAGAAACTGCCAGACTATTTTACAGAGTGGCTGTACCATTTTACATACCCAGTTTTTCTGCAACCTCGCCAGCATTTAGTATTTCACTAGTATCTATTTTAGCCATTCCTGTCATGATAAATGGATAAAAATATGAAGTTATCAATAATTTTATTCTACTTGGATTACCAGTCAATGTTCATGGAAGCAGCAGTCAAAAAATCAAACGATGTACTGTGTTGTGCAAATCTACTGCAAAAGAACTTTTTAAAGTTTTTGAAAAGCAAAGATATCACTTTAATGACTGTGATGGTTAAGATTGTATGTCAACTTGGCTGGGCCATGATTCTCAGTTTTTATATGTGATCATTCCCAGAATTGAATATGCTGTGAGTAGCCAATCAGTGGAAAGGGAGTTTCTCTGGGGCTGTGGCCCGCATCTGAATATGAGCAGATGTTCTGGCTTTTTGCTCACTCTGGATCCTGTGGCTGCCTCCTGTTCATCTGACCTCCAGTTCTTGGGACTTGAGCTGTCAGCTTATCTGCCAAACTTGGGATTCATTGATCTTCACAGCCTGTGAGTGGAGCCCTGCTCCCTGACCTGTCAATCTTGGGTTCACCAGCCCCTGCAGCCACATGAACCAGGAGAAACCTTGCAGTCTTGCCTGCCAATCTTGGAATTCATTGAACTTTACAGCCTGTGAGTGGAAGCCCTGCTCTTTGCTCCCGACCTTCCAATCTTGGGCTCATCAGCTTCTGAGGCTGCGTGAATTTGGAGAGGCGTCTACCGTGATCCATGAACTTGGGATGTTCTAGCCTCTACAATCAAGTGAGCTGTTTCCTTTATATAAATCTCTCTCTATTTATATATTTACACGCTTTACTGGTTTTGCTTCTCTAGAGAACCCAGCCTAAGACAACGACTAAGGTGTGACTCACTTAAGCTATCATTTTTTCAATTGACTCGTATGCATGTGAAAGTTGAACAAGGAAAACAGAAGAACTGATGCATTCAAAGTGTGGTGTTGGCAAAGAATATTGAATATACTTTGGACTGCCAGAAGAATAAATAAATCAGCCTTAGAAGAAACACAAATACAATATTACTTAGTAGTGAGTATAGCGAGACTTCGTCCTGTTTACTTTGGGCACATTATCAGGAAAGACCAAGCACTAGAAAAGGACATCATGTTTGGTAAATTTTGAAATGGATTAGCACAAAAACCACAGCAATGGAATTAAACACACCAATGATTATGAAGATGGTACAGGACTAGGCAATATTTTGTACTGTTTCGCATAGGGTCACCATGACTTGGAGCTGACTCGATGGCAACTGACAACAATAATAGGTATGTAGCAATATTTCATTTAATTTGCATTTCTCTTAGGTTAATGATGTTGAACACCTTTTCATAACCTTATTTCCCTATCTGTATATCTTCTTCATTGAATCCACATCTGAATTGTTTGCTTTGTTTTTACCATTGAATTCTCAGAGCGTATCATATATTTTAGATACTAGATACTAGTTCTTTGTCAAAGACATGGTTTTCGAGTATTGGAATTTTCACTACTCTATTTATAACAGTGATATGAAGAGACAATTTTGCCTTGTTCCTGATAGAGGGAAAGTATTCAGTCTTTTATCATTAAGTATATTCGTTGTAGGTTTCTTGTAAATACTCTTTAACAAGTTAAGGAAATTCCCCTTTATTAGTCTGGTGAGAGTTTTTTCCATCATGAATCTGTGTTGGATTGTATCAAATACTTTTTTGGCATCAATAGGTATGATAATATCATTTTTCTTGTTTACCTTTTTGATATGGTGGATTACATTGATTGATTTTTCAATGTTTAGCCAGTCTTTGGAAATCCTGGTGGTGTAGTAGTTAAGAGCTACGGCTGTTAACCAAAAGGTCAGCAATTCAAATCCACGAGGCACTCCTTAAAAACTCTGTGGGGCAGTTCTACTCTCCTATAGGGTCGCTATGAGTCAGAATCAACTTGACAGCAATGGGTTTAGCCAGTCTGTTGTACCTGAAACAAATCCTACTTGGACATAGTTTATCATTCTTTTTATACACTGCTGGATTTGGTTGGATAATACTTTACTGAAAACTTTTGCTTCTAAGTTCGTAAGTGATATTGGTCTGTAACTTTCTTTTTTCTTCTTTGCACTGCCTTTGTAGTCAGGATGAAGCTAGCCTCAAAAAATAAGTTGGAAAGTTTACACTCTTTTTCTATTTTCTGGAAGAGAATGTGATTTTTAATTACAAATTCAATTTATTTGATGGTTATAGGACTTTTCAGGTTGTTTATAACCTCAATTGAGTTCTGGTAGTTTGCGGATTTCTAAAAATTGGTCCATTCCTTCTAAACTGTAAAACTTACAAGCATAAAGTTGTTTGTAGTATTCCCTTATTATTTTTTTAAAGGCTACAGAATCTATAGCAATATCCTTTGTTTTCATTTCTGACATTGGTAATGTGTCCTCTCTTTTTATCTTCACTAGTCTTGTTAAAAGTTTCTTAAGTTTACTGATTCTTTCAAACAATCAGCTTTTTTTTTATTGATTATTCTGTATAGTTTTTATTCTTCAGTGTCATTAATTTCTGCTCTTATCTTTATTATTTCCTTCCTTCTGCTTGCCTTAGGTTTATTTGGCTCCTTTTGTAGTATCTTGAGTTAGATACATAGATTATTATCTTGAGACTTTTCTTCTTTTTTAATTGTACATTAGATGAAGGTTTACAGAACAAATAGTTTTTAATGAAACAGTTAATACACATATTGTTTTATGACAATGGTTAACAACCCCATGACATGTCAACACTGTCCCTTCTCAACCTTGGGTTCCCTATTACCAGCTTTCCTGTCCCCTCCTGCCTTCTAGTCCTTGTCCCTGGACTATTGTGCCCATTAGTCTCGTTTTGTTTTATGGGGCTGTGTAATCTTTGGCTGAAGGGTGAACCTCAGGAGTGACTTCATTACTGAGCTAAAAGGGTATCTGGGGGCCATACTCTCAGGGTTTCTCCAGCCTATGTCAGGCCAGTAAGTCTGGTCCTTTTTTGTGAGTTAGAATTTTGTTCTACATTTTTCTCCAGCTCTGTCCAGGACCCTCTGTCATGATCCTGTTAGAGCAGTCAGTGGTGATAACTGGGCACAATCTAGATATACTGGACTCATTCTGGTGGAGGCTGTGGTAGCTGTAGTCCTTTGGACTAATCTTTTCCTTGTATCTTGTTCTCTTCATTCTTCCTTGCTCCCTAAGGGGTGATACCAGTGGAGTATCTTAGATGACTGCTCACAGGCTTATAAGACCCCAGATGTTACTCACCAAGGTAGAATGTAGATCATTTTCTTTATAAAATGTGTTATGCCAATTGAGCTAGATTTTCCCTGAGACCATTGTCCCCACAGCCCTCTGCCCAGGAATTCAGTCCCTTAGGGAGTTTGGATGTGTTTATGGAGCTTCCATGACCTTGCCTTGTACAAGTTCTGCTCCCTTCCCCAGTATCGTGTACTGTCTTACCCTTCACCAAAGTTATCACCTATCTATTGTCTGTTTAGTATTTTCCCCTCCCATCACTCATAACCAACAAAAATTTTTCTTTTTGTGTGTAAACTTTTTCATGAATTTTTACAATAGAGGTCTTATACAATATTTGCCCTTTTGTGATTGACTCATTTCACTCATGTTATGAGATGCTTCACAGATTCATCATTGTTCCTTATTGTTGCATAATACTCCATTGTGTGTATATACCATAGTCTGTTTATCCATTCATCTGCTGATGGGCATCTAAGTTGTTTCCAACTTTTTGCTATTATGAACAATGCTGCAATGAACACGGGTGTGCATATGTCTACACACGTGATGGACTTATTTCCTTAGGATATATTCCTATGAGCAGGATTGCTGGATCATATGGTATTTCTATTTCTAGCTTTCTAAGAAAGTGCCATATCGTTTTCCAAAATGGTTGTATCATTTTGAATTCTCACCAGCAGTGCACAAGAGTTCCAATCTCCCCGCAGCCTCTCCAACATTTGTTATTTCCAGTGTTTTTGATTCGTGCCAGCAATCCTGGGGTGAGATGGTATCTCATTGTGGTTTTAATTTGCATTTCTCTGATGGCTAGTGATCACGAAAATTTCCTCATGTGTCTGTTGGCCTCATAAATATCTTCTTTGATGAAATGTCTGTTCATTTCCTTTGCCCATTTTTAAATTGGATTATTTGTCTTTTAGTTGTAGAGGTGTTGGATTTTCTTGTAGATTTTAGAGATTAGACCTTTGTCTGACTTGTACTGTCCAAAAATTTTTTCCCAGTCTGTAGGTTCTCTTGCTACTCTTTTGGTGAAGTCTCTTGATGAGCATAAGTGTTTCATTTTTAGAAGATCCCGGTTATCTAGCTTATCTTCTGGAGTTTGTGTGTTGTTAGTTATGGTTTGAATCCTGTTAATGTCATCTATTAGGGCCTCTCACATTGGTCCTATTTTTTCTTCTATGAACTTTATAGTTTTTGGCTTTATATTTACATCTTTGATCCATTTTGAATTAGTTTTTGTATATGATGTGAGGTATGGGTCCTGTTCTTTTTTTTTTTGCAGATGGACATCCAGTTTTGCCAGCACCATTTGTTAAAAAGACTGTCTTTTCCCCATTTGATGGACGTTGGGCCCTTGTTGAAGATCAGGTGACAGTAGGTGGATGTATTTACTTCTGGGCTCTCAAATCTCTTCTATTAGTCAATGTATCTATTGTACCAGTACCAGGCTGTTTTGACAATCCTAGCTGTATAGTAGGTTCTGAGGTCAGGTAGTGCAAATCCTCCTACTTTATTCTTCTTCAGTAGTGCTTTACTTATCTGGGGCTTCTTCTCTTTCCGTATATAGTTAATGATAAGTTTTTCCATCTTTTTAAAGAATGTTGTTGGTATTTTGATTGGGATGGCATTGCATTTGTAAATTGCTCTGGGTAACATTGTCATTTTCCCAATGTTGAGTGTACCTATCCATGAGCATGGCACGTTTTCCATTTATGTAGATATCTTTTGGTTTCTTGCAGTAGTGTTTTGCAGTTTTCTTTGTATAGGTCTTTTACATCTCTGGTTAGATTTATTCTTAAGTATTTTATTTTTTTAGGGGCTATTATAAATGGTATTGTTTTCCTGATTTCCTTTTCATCATTCTCTTTATTGGTGTATAGGAATCCAACTGATTTTTGAATGTTTATCTTGTATCCTGCTACTCTGCTGAATCTTTCTGTTTGTTCCAGAAGATTTCTCATGCAGTCTTTAGGGTTTTCTCTGTATAGTATCATATCATCTGCAAACAGGGACAGTTTAACTTCTTCATTACCAATTTGGATGCCCTTTTTCTTGCCTTCTTTTTCTTGCCTTATTGCTCTAGCTAGAACTTCCAGCACAATGTTAAATAAGAGTGAGATAAAGGACATCCTTGTCTTGTTCCTCTTCTCAAGGGGAATGTTTTCAGCCTCTCTTGGTTAAGAATGATGTTGGCCATTCGCTTTGCATAGATGTCTTCTATTATGTTAAGTAATTTCCCTTCTATATCTATGTTAGTGAGAGTTTTTATCAGGAATGGGTGTTGGACTTTGTTGAATGCCTTTTCTGCATCAACTGAGATGATCATGGGATTCTTTTCTTTGCTTTTATTTATGTGGTGGATTATGTTGATTGATTTCTAATGTTAATCCATCCTTGCATACCTGGTATGAATCCTACTTGATTGTGGTGTATTATTTTTTTGATATGATGCTGATTTGTATTGGCTAGAATTTTGTTAAGAATTTTTGCATCTATATTCATGAGAGATATTGGCCTGTAATTTTCTTTTTTTGTGGCGTCTCTACCTGGTTTTGGTATCAAGGTTATGCTGGCAACATACAATGAATTTGGATGTGTCACTTCCTTTCTATGTTCTGAAATAGTTTGAGTAGTTAAACTCTTCTCTGAATGTTTGGTAGAATTCTCCAGTGAAGCAATATGGGCCAGGGTTTTTTTTTTGTTGGGAGTTTTTTTTTTTATTACCTTTCAGTCTCTTCTCTTGTTATGGGTCTGTTCAGATTTTCAACAACAGTCTGTGGTAGTTTGTGTAGGTAGTGTGTTTCTAGAAATTTATCCATTTCCTCTATATTTTCAAATTTGTTGGAGTATAGTTTTTCACAATACTCTGTTATAATCTTTTTCATTTCTGTTGGGTCTGTTATAATGTCCCCTATTTCATTTCTTATTTGGGTTCTTTGTGTTCTCTCCTGTTTTCCTTTTGTCAGTCCGGCCAGTGGTTTGTTGATTTTGTTGATTCTTTCAAAGAGCCAACTTTTGGCTTTGTTGATTCTTACTATTGTTTTTCTATTTCATTTATTTTTCCTCTGATCTTTATTATTTCCTTTCTTGTAGTGACTATGGGCTTTTTCTTGCTGTTCTCTTTCTATTTGTTTGAGTTATGTAGTTAATGTTTTGATTTTGTCCCTTTCTTCTTTTTTGATATGTGCATCTATTGCTATACATTGTCCTCTGAGGACTGCCTTTGCTGTGTCCCAAAGGTTTTGGTATGATGTGTTTTCATTCTCATTTGATTCTAGGAATTTTTGGATTCCATCTCTGATTTCTTCTATTACCCATTGATGTGTAAGCAGAGTATTATTCAGTTTCCATGTAGTTGATTTTTTTTCCTTGCTCTTTCTATTGTTAATTTTTACCTTGATGGAATTGTGGTCAGAGAAGATTTTTTGTATTATCTTGACATTTTGGATCTTGTTGAGGATTGCTCTGTGGCCTAAGAGGTGGTCTATTCTGGAGAATGTTCCATGCGGTTTGGAAAAGAATGAGTACTTTGCAGCTGTTGGGTGGAGTGTTCTATATATGTGTATGAGGTCAAGTTGGCTGATTGTGCACTTTAGGTCTTCTGTATCTTTGTTGAATTTCTTTCTAGATGTTCTGTCCTTTACCAAGCTTGGTGTGTGAAGTCTCCTATTATGGTGGAACTGTCAATTCCTCTTTTCAGTGCTGTTAGAGTTTGTTTTATGTATTTTGGAGCCCCGTCATTGTGCGCATAGATGTTTATTATGGTTATGCCTTCATGATGGATCATCCCCTTAATCATTATATAGTGTCCTTTTTTGTCTTTTATGGTGGATTTTGTTTTAAAGTCTATTTTATCTGAGATTAGTATTGTCACTCCTGCTCTTTTTTGGTAGCTGTTTGCTTGATATATTTTTTTCCAACGTTTGATTTTTAATAAATTTACATCTTTGTTTCTAAGTTGTGTCTCTTGTACACAGCATATTGATGGATCTTGGTTTTTTTACCCATTCTGTCACTCTCTGTCTCTTTATGGGTGTATTTAGGTAATTTACATTCAGTGTAATTATTGATAGGTGTGAGTTGATTGCTATCATTTTGTAGCGCTTTTTTTTCTTTTTTGTGGTGCTGAAATTTTTCTTTGTTGCTCTTACTCTCCTGTGCTGAATTCCTTTTGTTCATGTTTTTTTTTTCCATTTCTTTTGTTTTTGTAGGTTTTGTTTTTACTGAGACTTTGTTTTTCTTCTTTATTTTGATGAGTAGCTTTCTTAAGTTTCTTTGTGTTTACCTTGAAATTTACCCTTATCTTCCTACGTTTGAAGCAATCCGTTACTACTTGGTATAGCCTTGACTTTCTCTCCATTAGAAAGTTCTGTGCCTACACTGTTTATTCCCTCTTTCATTGTTCTGATGTTATTGTCATTTACAAATTAACCTCTTTGGTTCCCTGTTGTAATTCTTTTGGTTTTGGATAGTCCTTAAGAGTTCATTTCTCAGGTTAGTATCTGGCTTGTACGATCCTGCATCCTAGATGCAGCCTGTGGTCTGATGTTGTTTGTTCCCAGGTCAAAGGATTACTTTTTATAATTCTTTTAAATTTGGTTTGGTTTTTACATATTCCCTTAATTTTTGTTTATCTGGAAAATTCCTAATTTCACCATCATATTTTAGTGAGAGTTTTGCAGGTATATTGTTTTTGGCTGGCAATTTTTTTCTTTCAAGGTTTTATATATGTCATCCCATTGCCTTGTTGCCTGCATAGTTTCTGCTGCATAATCCGAGTTCAGTATTATTGTTTCTCCTCTGTATGTGCCTTTTTGTTTTTCTCAAGCTGCTCTCAGGATTCTTTGTTTGTCTTTGGTTTTAGCGAGTATGATTATGATATGCCTTGGTTATTTTCTTTTCAGGTGTATCCTATGTGGGGTTTGTTGAGGTTCTTGAATGGTTAGCTTTTCATCTTTCATGATATTGGTGAAGTTTTCTGTCAGCAATTCTTCAGTGACCCTCTCTGTGTTCTCTGTTTTCTCCCCCTGTTCTAGAACTCCGATCACTTGTAAATTTTTTCTTTTGACTGTATCCCACATAAGTCTCAGGGTTTCTTCATTTTTCTTCATTCTTTTTAAAAAATTTTCCTTCAACAGAGTTGTATCCAAGAGTTTGTCTTCAATTTTGCTTATCCTTCTTCCACCTTTTCAAACCTGCTCTTCGGCCCCTCTATGACACTGTCCATTTCTGAAATCTTGTTGTTGATTTCTAATTGTTGTTGTTGTTGCATGGTTTCTAGTTGTGTATTTATTTTGGCATTTTGTTCCTGCATTATTTTCCTGAATTCTTCCATTTTTTGGTCTGTATTTTCCATGAATTTGTCTGCCTTTTCCATGAATTCGTCTGTTTTTTTCCTCATTTTTGTCTCCTTTTGCTTCAACTCGTGGATAGGTCTAAATATTAGAAATGTGAATTCTCTATCAGGTATTTCTAGTGCCTTTTCTTCTACTGGAAAGTCATCTGGTGTTTTATTTTGGATGCCTACTGGAACCATCTTGTCCTGTTTTTGTAAATGTTTTGATGTTGTCTTCTGTCTTCAGGGCATTCGGTAGTTATTTTCCTCATTTACTGATTGTAGATTTATTTTGTCCTGCTTTTTTGTTTTATTTGGTTATGTCTGAGCAGGCAGGCTATGCATTCTTTGTTGTTTGCTTGTCTGTAGGCATGATAGTTTTCACCTCCTTCTCCAATGGACAGTGTCAGTCACTCATGTATGGTACAGTAGGGCAGGTTCAGCTGAATGGGAGTTGCTGGGATGAGTTGTTTGTGGAATGCAGTAGGGCCAACATGGTGGGTGAGGAATCAGTGCAGGGTAGATTCTGGTAGGCCATGCCTGTACTGCTTGGGGGTATGATGTTCAGCTCACGGTGCAGCTAGGCAGGAAGGAGAGGGGAGACTGTGATGTGTGGCACTAAGATGGGTATGGGAGAGAGGAGAGAGGAATAGGAGCCAGAAACATACAAAAAAACAAAAAAGAGTGCTAAGGGAGCTTGTTGCTGGAGTGGAGAAATAAGAGACTGAGAAATGGAGAAAAACTAGAAGGAAAAAAAGGTAAAAGTTTAGAGGAAAAAAGGAATAAATAAAATAAGGGGGAAAAAAAGAAAAGCCCCCAGGGATCCCACCAGTGCAGCTGCAAGGACTGAGGAAGTTGCTCCCAGGTGTGAATTATAGCCTGGCTAGAAGGAGTAGAGGTGTCACACAGCACCAAGTGTTCAGGAGACAGGAAGAGAAGGTAAGTACAGAGAGTCAAGAAACAGAGAAATGAAGAAAGACAAAAAGGGAAAGAGTGAGAAGAACGTAAAACAAAGAAACAAAGAAAGAAAGAAAGAAAGAAATGTTCTCAGGGATCCCACTGTGTGTCTGTGCAGAGTAAGGGAGTAGCTCCCAAACCTCACAGTACTGCCCAGCTAGAAGGGTCTCCCAAGCCAAGAAAAGAAAAAGAAATCAAACATACAAATCAAAACAGAACAAACAAACAAAAAAAGCCCTGGGGATCCCACCAGCATGGTGGCATGGGTTGATAAGCAGTTTCACAGTCGAATGGTGTTTTGCAGCCTTTCAGGAAGAAGTAAAGATGGCGCACAGAGCCAGTTATTTGAGAGAAAGGAGGAGGAGGTGGTGAGAAGTAAGGAAGAAATCAAAGAAGTGGAAAAAAAGAATGCCAGTAGCCAACAAATGGCATTCAGGGGGCCGGGCCCTGCAGGCAGGTGGAATCCAAGTGGGAACGGAGTGAAGCCAGTGCTTCCTGGCAAAGAAACTGTGTCTGCAGGAAGAAGAGGCTGAATGGGGGTGAAAAAGTTGGGGGATGGGAAAGCACATATTGCTGTTTACCGGTTGTTCTGTGTCCTGCTGGAAGCTCCATGAAGCTGCTTTCTGATATCCCCTGTTCATCAATCTCCAATAGGAATCCAAGATGGCAGATCCGTGCTGCATTAGTTGATAGGGGACCTCTGCGTATATCTCTCCTTGCTCTCTGTTCTCTGTCAGTTTCGTATTCCATTCGGTGCTTGACTGAGTTCTTTATCTCTTCATTTGATGCTTAGGGTTTCAGGATTGACATTTGTCTTTGTTTGACTTAGTTTTTCAGATCTTTGCTGTGGAGGGACAGCTTGGTGCTTCTGTCTATAGTGCCATGTTGCCTGGAAGTCCTCCTCTTTTCTAATGTAAGCATTTAGTGCTACAAAATTTCTTCTGCTTTATTGGCTAAATACAGCTAAACTTCTTTAGCTGCATCATACATATATTGACACATTGTGTTTTCATTTCACTCAGTGTTTTATATATATTGTATATATTTAATTTATATATATAAATTCCTTTGAGGTTTTTTTCTCAACCTGTGTATTATTTAGAGATGTGTTATTTAATTTCCTGATGTTTGGAGAAGTTCATGTTATTTTTCTCTTACTGATATCTAGTTTGATTCCTTTATGGTCAGAGAGCATACTCAGTATGAGTTCAACTCTTTTAAATTTGTTAAAGTTTGTTTCTAGCCCACAATATGGCCTATCTTAGTGAATATTGAAAAAAAAGTTTAGTCTTCTGCTGTCAGATGAAATATTTTATATATTTCCATTAGATGTTGTTTGTGTTTTAGAGCCCTTCTATGTACTTGCTGATTTTCTGTCTTATAATTTTATCAGTTGTGGATTTATTTCTTGATCCTTTCAGCTCTATTACTTTCTACTTCATGTATTTTGAGAATGTTATTTGATGTATATACATTTAGGATTGTATGACTTCCTGGTGGATTTGTCCTTTTATTGTCATGTAATATCCCTCCCTCTCTTTATTGATATATTTAGACCATTTAATTTAATGGAACTATTGATATACTAAGACTTCACTGTGTTATTTTGTTATTTCTTTTCTTTTTTCTCCTATGCTTTTTATTCCTCTGTTTGTCCTTTTCCACCTTCCTGTGGGCTACTTGAACATATTTTTAGGATGGCATCTTGATTTATTTATAATGTTTTTGATTATATTGCTTTGTATAGTTTTCTTACTGATTACTATAGGTATTTCTCTTTATGTGTGTATACATATATAGATTATATATATAGCATATATATGTAACTTATCACAGTCTACTGGTGTTGACATTTTATCATTTCAAGTGAAGTGCTGAAATCTTAGATCTCTTTACTCTTTCCATTCTTTAAATATAAATGTCTTAAGTATTTCCTCTAACACACTGAGTACTAAAGATGGTGTTACAATTTTTCTTCAGGTATCAGATATGAATTAAGAGACTCATGAAAAGTAGGGATAGTCTGTTATATTCATCCAAATTTTTACTCATTCTGATGTTTTTCTTTCCTTTCTGAAGTTCTAAGCCTTCTTCTGTTACCATTTCCTTCTGTTTAGAGAACTTCCTTTAACAATTTTTATGGCTAAACTTTCCAGCAACAAATTCCTTCATCTGAGAATGTCTTTATTTCTCCTTCAACCTTGAATAAAATTTTTGCTAGATATAGAATTGGCAGTTAACAATTCTTTTCTTTTAGTACTTGAAAAATGCTTTGTGACAATCTTCTATGTTCTATTGTTTCAGATGAACAATCCACTGTCATTCTAATTAGTGTTCCTCTATAAGTCAGGTGTTTTGGCTACTTTCAAGATTTTTTCATTGTCTTTAGTTTTCAGAAGTTTAATTCTGGTGTATTTTAGCATGGATTTCCTTGAATTTATCTTACTTGGGGTTTGCTCAGTTTCTTTACTCTTAGGTTATGACTTTAACCAAATTTGAAAATATTTCAGCTACTTTCTCCTTTTTCTTTGAATATCTTTTCAGTACTACTCTCCCTTCTCCTTCTGGTGCTCTGATGATACAAATGTTAGCTCTTTGTTGCTCCACAAGTCTCTGAGACTGTTCTTTTTTTTTTTTTCCTTCCCAGTCTATTTCCTCTCTGTTGTTCAGACTGGACAAATTCTATTGATCTGTCCTCAAGTTCATTGATTTTATTATCTGTCACCTTGACTCTACAAATGAACCCAGCCAGCAACATTTTTATTTTGCTTATTATTTTTTAAATTTGATCATTTCTACTTGATTCTTTTTTAATAACTTCTTAGCTAAAATTTTCTTTTATTTTTTTTCCTCTCTATTCATTTCAAAAGAATTTTTAAATGCTTGTTGAAGAGTTTTTATAATGGCTGCTTTAAAATCCTTGCTGATTGTCTTAGTCATCTAGGAGATATGACAAGTGGATGGCTTTAACAAAGAGAAGTTTATTCTCTCACAGACCAGTAGGCTAAAGGTCCAAATTCAAGGTGTCAGCTCCAGGGGCACTCTTTCTCTGTTGGCTCTGGAGGAAGGTCCGTGTCATCAATCTTCCCTTCGTCTAGGAGCTTCTCTGCACAGGAACCTCAGGTCCAACATTGCCTTCTTGGTGGTATGAGGTTTCCATATGTCTCTGCTTGCTTCTCTCTTTTATATCTCAAAAGAGATTGGATTAAGACACTATCTAATCTTGTAAACCTCATCAGTATAACTGCCACTAATCCATCTTATTAGATCATAGTGATGGGGTTTACAACACATAAGGAAATCACATCAGATTGCACAATCATACAATACTGGGAGTCATGACCCAGCCAAGGTGATACACACATTTTTGGGGGGACATAATTCAATCCATGGCACTGATAATTCTAACATTTGTTTCATTTTCATGTTGGCATCCATTGATTGTCTTTTGTTATTTATGTTGCGATTTTCCCAGTTATTGGTATGATGAGATATTTTCTAGTGTGTTCTGGATATTTTGGATATTATATTATGAGACTCTGGATTGTATTTAATCTTTCTTTCCTTCCTTTTTTTTTAAGTAGGTAATCCTTTTGTTGAGGTGTAGTGTCAGGGTTTGGTGTGTATGTATGTTCAGCTTATTGCTTGCTCCACCAACACCAACTAGAAAAACTGGGACACTGGCTTACACTGCCTTGTTTCAGATGTTGAGATGGATGTTTTACTCTCCACTCAGCCCCACTGACACTTTTTGTGTTAAAGTAGGTAAACGACTTACATTGCCTTGTAGCCTCTGAGTGTGGGTGTAAGATCAGCTCCCTGCTGGGCCCCACCGCCACCAGAGAAGGGGAAAATGGAGATCTGTTTCAAACTTTGTTGCTGCAGAATAGGGGCAAAAATTCATCATTAGACTCCACTTACACCAAGGGAGGGAGAAGACTGGAGTGCTTACTAACCCATCTCCCACTTCCTCATTAAGTCTCCTAGCTGCTGAGTGGGCATGGAGGCTCAGCTTGCTGCTGGGCCCTGATACACTATCCTGCCAAGGAATTGGAGCACCCCGTGCTTCTACTGGCTGGGGAATGGAAGATCAACTCCTTGCTCAGCTCTGTGGACACTATCCTATAAGGCAAGTATGCCTACTTGCATACAATGCTTGGGAAGTGCAGAGTGCAAGAGCAACATCTTATTTGACCCTGGGGAAGAGAGGTTCATTTTTTTCTCTTGGTATTTGACTAGAATAAGACAGGTATTGCCAAAGAGTTTTTCTCTTGCTAGGTCACACTTTTCCTTGTTCTTTAGCTAGGAGGAATAGGCCTTTGTTAGAGCTTGTTTATTCTGTTACTTTTGGAGTTTTTTGATTGAGCTTCTGCATCTCCCTGTCTGGGATTTGTGGGTGGTGATAAGGAAAACTGGTGAACTCACAGCATGTTGTTCCCCAGGTCTCTAGGCCCCTTCTTTCTACATTTCAGAGACTTCCTATGCTGTTCTGTTGTGTTATGTCCAGGGTATTATTTTATAAGAGGAAGGACACAAGAGGAATGGGGCTACTCCACCTTGGTGTAATTGAAAGTCTGTAAGTAATATTTTAAAAGGCAAAAATGGAACATCAAGGGGGAGGCAATCATTGGAAAGAAAACAGAATACCCCCCCCAAAAAAAAAAAAAACACAGAAGTGGAAAAATTTTGTCCTATTTGCCTCTACTAACACATCTTTTGATACCTTCCTTTCCTTTCTTCGTATTTTAGCATAGTGTGGTTTATTTTATTTTTTTCTATCTGCCTAGTAATCAAATGGTGACTTATAGTATATTGAGTAAAGTTGGATAGTTTCCTGGTCTGATCTCTTTGCTGAGTGCTGTAAGAGATGCCATTTCACTGCTGGAAAGAAAAGTATTTAATATTTTTGGTTTATTCTTTCTGTTTATTTGATTGTTTGCTTGTTTTTTGTTGTTACTTCAAAGTCAAAAGCAATAACCAGGAGGCCCTAAAAGCCTGAGGTTTCAGCAGTTTCATCTACTGGCAGCCATAGTTTCATTAAAAAAAAAAAAAAGAAGTCATATAAATTAGATTTTATAGGCATATCTGAGAACATTCCATTTTTGGCTTATAATGTATTATTAATAAACACAGAGGCTCAGAAACTCATCTTCAGTAGCACTAGAAATAGATTACCTAGTCTCATCCCAAAATTAATGAAAAAAAAAAAGGAATAAAAACAAAGAAAACCTAATTCAGTCAAAAAATAAAAACCCAGAATCTTAATTCATACGTGTCTGTGTGTGTTTTGCTTTTGTTATTATTTTTGTGTGAGTGATTTTTTTCTTCTTTTTTAAAAAATGTGGTATATAAGTAACATATATAGGTAAAATACATAGGTAACAAAACATTTGCCATTTCTTTCACATGTACAGTTCAGTGACATTAATTATTTCATCATATTGTTCAATCATCACCATTAACCGTTCTATCACCCAATTTGAATCACATGTGTTATATACATACCCAAAACAGGTACTATAAGTCATTTTAAAACTTCTTAAGAAGACAAAAAAAGATTCTGGTAGTTATTGTCTGGTTGCTACTGGAATTAACATTTCTCAGATGCGTACTGTAGCATTCATCTGAAAGGCTGAGCCCTTTAGAGGGTGACATTTAAAAACTTAATGACAACTAATCCAGCCCCTTAAGGAAAAGGACCTGGGAGGAAGTTGAAATAGTAAGAAGTCTTCTTCACTTATCTAAGGAAAAGGTAATTAGTGCTCATATAAAGTCAGTAGCAGTGAATCATGTCAGAGAAGTGGATTTAAAAGAAAGTCAATGGATATTAGTGACACAATATTTTGGGGATGAGAGAGATGAGAGAAAACTGTGGCTCTAGTTTATTGGGTGAAGATAATGAATTCAAATTCATTATCTAATTGGGAGCTGGAAATTGCAATCTGGAGCTCAGAACAAAGGAGGGAGTGCATCTCTGAGGAGCAGGAAGTTACTAACATACAGAGCATTCTTTAAGTCTTAGACTTAAATTATAAAGCTTGTGAATGGAAGAGATTACCCAGGGAAACTGGAAATCCTAAGAAGAGCTAAATAGTAAGTAGTCCTGGAGAAAGTAAAATTACTGTTATTAGCAGATGATACGACCAGACTCAAAGTTATAATTGGAATCTACTAGAATTAATGAGGCGGCAATGCTGCATCCAGTTACAAAGCAGAAGTTGAAAAAAAAATTGATAGCTTTCCTAAATAGCATCAATTCCCAGTTAGAAAATACAGTGGAAGAACAATCACATTCACAATAACAAAATAAATAAAATATATGGTTTTACGAAAAATAAATGAAATAGTAGTGGTCAGCATGTAATAAAGAAAATCATAAAACTTTACTATAGATAGAAAAGAACATCTAAATAAGTGGACGAGATGGTCTATATTCTGTGATAGAAAAGCTGAATACAGCAATATTGCCAATTGTCTGCAGATAATCAATACAAATACTGCAATTCTGAGGACATTATCATCAGGTAATCTTTTGGAGATGTGACAGACTTATAAAATAATTAGCAAGAATAGCTCAGAAGATTTAGGGAAAGAGACGAATGATCTTGGATCCTCAGATAATAAAATGTATTATAAGTCACAATAATTAAAACAAGGTGGTTTTCTGAAAAGTACAGACACTTTAAACCAGCGGAACAGAAGGTCTAGAAATAGTTCCACATAAATATAAAAGCAGTTTATAATAAAAATGATACAATAGACCATGAAGGAAAAATGTTTGAATTTTATATAATATCAAATAAACTCACACACAAAAAGTTGTAATGGTATTGCAACAACTAGGTTACTCATTAGGAAAACAAACTATTAGATCCAACTCACAAAACAAAGTAAATTCCAGACTGAGTGAAGATTTTAAAGGGAGAACAAAAGGAATTGATAAAATTGTGAAGAGGAGACAAAACTTTAACTAGCAGTGAAGTAGAAGTTAGTATACATGACACCAAAGTTAAAAACCATAGAAGAAAATACTGATATGATTACATAAAGATTCCAAACTTTAAAGGACTAATGGACCACAACTACCACAGACTCTACCAGACTGAGTCCAGCACATCTAGATGGTGCCTGGCTACCACCACCCACTGCTCTGACAGGAAACACAATAGAGGGTTCCGGACAGAGCTGGAAAAAGATGTAGAACAAAATTCTAACTCACAAAAGAAAGACCAGACTTACTGGTCTGACAGAGACCGGAGAAACCCCGAGAGTATGGTCCTTGGACACTCTTTTAACTCAGTACTGAAGTCACTCCTCAGGTTCACTCTTCAGCTAAAGATTAGACAGGCACATAAAACAAAACGAGACTAAATGGGGACACTAGCCCAGGGGCGAGGACGAGAAGGCAGGAGGGGATACAAAAGCTGGTAATGGGGAACTCAGGGTGGAGAAGGGGAGAGCATTGACATGTCATGGGGTTGGCTACCAATGTCACATTAATTCTTTAATGAGAAACTAATTTACTCTGTAAACCTTTATCTAAAGTACAATAAAAAAAAAAAAACCCTAAGTAAGATATTGACAAATTGAAGAGAGAGAGAAAAACAACAACAACAAACTCTTATATGATTATTAACAAAATAGTTATAGGTAATTTTCAAAAGTGGAAAAATTCACAACATATATCTCAGAACAATGTGATAAGATTCATTAAGGCAAATGATTCAAATTCTAGTAGAAAAATCAGATTAAAAATGTAAATAGGAAAGTCACAAAATAGAAAATATAAATATGGATATAAATATGAAAATATTAAACCCCAGTAGTAATAAAAAATTGCAATTAAAACAATAGTTAAATACATCTGTGTTTAACAAACTGGAAAAGTGCTAAAAGGAGGAAAAAAATCAAGTTGGAGAAAATAGGAGTAAACATGCTCTACTGGACGAAATGTAAGTTGCTGAAATTTATTTGCAGAGCAATTTGGAAATAAAATAGATCCTGAAGATTTTCATACTCTGCTCCTGTGGTTTTAATCTGAGGGTGTTATGGCTTGAATTGTGCCACCCCAGAATATATGTTGAAGTCCTAATCCCTGGAACCTGTGAACATGACCTTTATGGAAATTGGGCCTTGAAGATGTTATCAGTTATAATGACATTAGGTAGGGTAAGTCCTAATCTAATCATAGTGGTATCCTTACAAAAGAGGAAAAGAGATACAGAGCAACAGAAATAGAGGAAGACACCATGTGAAGATGAATCTGCAAGTCAAGGAACCCCAAGAAAATCCTGGGGCTACCAAAAGCCAAGAGTGACATGAAAGGATTTTCTCCCAGAGCCTTTAGAGAGAATAAGTTTGGAGAGAATATTGTCCTGCTGGTACACTGAATATGGACCACTAGCCTCTAGAATTGTGAGACAATAAATTTCTTTTTTTTGTAAGTAACATAATTTGTGGTATTTTGTTACGACAATCCTAGGAAATTAATACAGAGGGATTACCTAAGAATACATGCCACCTGCTATATTCATACATGTATACAAGCATGTTCTTTAAAAAATAACCTAAGTAACCAACAGTACTAGAGTCACTGATTAAATTCATGCACTAGAACAATATCCATTCATTAAAAATAAATATAAACTTAATTAACTAAATTTAACTACAATGAACTTAACTTATTGATTTGGAAATATGTTCATCTTATAAATAGATTACAAAATAATATGTACAAGAATAATCCTTTAAAATACATTACGTATATATGCATAGAAGACAGTCTAGAAGTATAGGTGCAAAAAGATCAACAACACTGATCTCTACGTGGTGCTTTTTATTTTTCTTGTGTATAGTTGATGATTAAAAAAAAGTATATATCTTTTTAAAGATAAATTTTTTATTTAGAAAAGAATCCTCAGTCACACTAATATGTGCTGAAGAAGAAAAGTGGACAATTGAAAGAAAAAGAAAAAGAGATTTAGGAGAAAGGCAAGTAGGGCTGATTTTGAAGTATAAAATGGAAACTTTAAGTAAAAATGGGGGAAATAAGAGTGTTTATTGTTTCCTGATTTATTGAGGGTCTAGAATAAACCCAGCACTTTTCTAGTGCTGAAGATAGAGAAGTGAAGATATACAAATCTCTGCCTTATAGAATTTAGAGTCTACCGGGGAGAGGCAGGATGATGGACAGAACATAATTTACAATGCTTGCTTGGAATAGCATGGTGGCAAGGGAGATGGAGGGAAGTAGATGGATTTAAACATATTTTATATAGACAGCTTACTTGTCTTACTGATAGGATGAATATGGGGAAGAGGGAAATAGAACTATCAAGGAAGGCTCCTAGGTTTTTGGCTGGAGTTATCTACTGAAGTTAATAACATGAAGGGAGAAACATCTAAAAAGTTATATTTTGGATTATTAAATATGGGAAGATGATTAGGTCTTTGAGTGGACGTGTCCTATTCTTGGATAAATATATTTAAAGTTTAATTGAGGATTCAAAGCTGGACATACACATTTGGAGAATCATAAAGATGGATTTTAAAATAAGAGATTACATAAGATCACTTAGGGAGAGATTATAGATGACTAAGGGCTGAATCCTTAACCGTTCACAGAAGCTATTTGGAGAAGAAGGTTACCAAGATGACTGAAGGAAACCAGCAAGAAGAAGAAAGAGCACAAGAGCTATAAGAACAACAAATGTTAACGAATAAAGTATAGTCTATTGGTCTAAATATTAATTAAAACAAATTAAAATGTTTACTGGATTTGACAACACTGATATCACTGACAAGAACCTTGTTATGACAGTTTCAATGTATGATAGGGCTGGAAGTCAAATTGGAGTGTGCTGGAGAATGATTCAGCAAGGGTGGATGAGAATTGTTGCTGTGAGCAAGAGGAGAGAAATGGACAGTAGCTGGAGGGGGATGAAAGATCAATAGAGACATCTTTTTATTAAGATGGGAAATATTGTAATAAATTTATATGTGGTTTGAAATGACCCAAGTGAGATATGTGAGTGATTGCCCTGGAGAGAGAGGAAGTAACTGAGAAATGTTGTTCTTAGTTGCTGTCTAGTCGATTCCAACTCATGACGACTCCATGTGCACAAAGCAGAACTGCTCCATAGGGTTTTCAAGGCTGTGACCTTTCAGAAGACCTGTCTTCTGAGGCACCTCTGGGTATGTAAAACCTTGAAAGGTGAGAGATGATGGGTACAGAGCACAAATTTCAGGACTAGTATTTTCAGACGAAGGGACTTTTCTTCCACTGTAACTAGCCGAAAGGCAGAGAATATGACTATAAATTCTGTTGAATGTGTAGATTTAGTCATGGTAAGATGTAGGAATTCTTGCTTAATTGCATTTTTTTTCCTGTGAAGTAGAAGGCAAACTCAGCAGAGAATTGGCAGTGGGTATATTGATGATTTGTGAAGCGATAAAAAAGTTACAGAATGTTGAACCGGGAGCATAGAAAAGCATACTTTCTAGGGACATGTAATAGGATTTCTAGGTATGAAAATATGAGGATAAATATTAACCTGTTGGTCTAATTGTAAAATTTGCTACTAAAACAAATAAAGTGTGTGGAGAAGTTGGGTTCCACCAGGGCTGAGATGTTTCCAAGTGAGTACTTCAGAAGGTGGAGTAAGGGGGCTGAGGGTACTTATAAGAGAGTAAATATTACAAAAACCCAACCAATCTAAGCTCTGTAGATACGGAAGTGAAATAGGTTATGTGTGATAAATAACCAATAAGAACCAGAGTTAATGGATTAGAGGCCTTGATTAAGTCAAATAATTATTACAGTACAACAGTAATTGAACTGGAAGAATATACTGAGATAAGTGTCTCCTATCTGATTTTGTCAGATTCCTGGAATGGGTACAGGGGTTGGAGGAAAAGACAGTTTGATACAAAGAGACAAAGAAAATGAGAATCCAGGATATTAGATGTGTCATCCATGCTCATGCTGAAGTTACAGAAAATTAAAATAAGTTTAGAGGAAAATAAAAAGATAGCAACTATAATCTTCAGTAAATTAGGGGCACTTGCCTGGAAGGCAGTAGACAAGAGAATAAAGTAAGGGTGAGTGTTACAGACTGAATTGTGCCTTCCAAAATGGTATGTTGAAGTCTTGGCTCCTGGTACCTATGAATATGACCTTGTTTGGAAATAAGGTCTTTGAAGGTATTAATCAGTTAACATGAGGTCATACTGCAGTAAAATGGGTTCTAATCCAACATGAATGGTGTCTGTATAAAAGGGGAGAAGAGACACAGACACACTCACAGAGGGAAAACAGCCATATGAAGATGGAGGCAGAAATTGGAGTGATCTACACTTCAGGGAATACCAAAGATTGCTGGCCATCTTCAGAAGCTGTGACAGAGGCATGGAATAGATTCTCCCTCAGAGTATCAGAAGGAATCAGCATGCCCCATATCCTGATTTGAACTTCTAAGTCTCCAGAACCATGAGACAACAAAAAAAGTCACCCAATTTGTGGTACTTTGGTATGGCAGCCCTTTGAAACTAATACAAGGGGTTATAGACGAGTGGTTGCTAGAAAAGTGAGAACTTAATTTAAATAAACAGCTACCACTTAACATTGGTTGAGCTCTCTTTAGGTGTCAGACACTATGGTTGAGTCATTGCCAATTAAAATTGTTTAATACCTATTAAAAACAATAAACATAAAAGTAACAGACAAGCAATGAATGGATATGATTCTCATCTGCATTTTACAGATTAGGAAACTGAGGCTTGGGAGATATAAGTGCCCTGCTAGGATCATGCGGCCAGTGAGTGTTAGGGCCAGATGCAGACCCACTTGGTCTGTCTCCAGAGCCCTTTGTCTTAGCACTGGGAATTCAAACTAAAGAATTCAAGAATGGTAAAATAAATCAAAGAACACTTCTCACACAGAGAATTTTACAACTCAGGAATTTTGGAGAATGGAGTAAATAGGCTATAGAAAAAGATTTAATATATTTCTGAGGTCATATCTGGGTTATCATCATAAATACCAAATATTGAAAATACAATTACTTATTATTTCTATTATAAGAATTTTTATGAGAAAAAAATATATATAGACAGCCAGCTTCAAGGCTATGTGACCTGTGCAATCACACATGGCCCCATGCTTGGTTTGGCCATGTGGTTGGTTGAAAATGCTCTAATGTTACCAGAACATTATTCTTGGTAATTTTTGAGCAAAGGGCCCTACATTTTCATTTTGCAGTGGGCACTGCAGATTAAGTAGCCGGTACTACATGTAAATAGTGAAATTATCCTAGCATACGAATATATTAAATTGCATCTGATTTAGGCCAAAGTGAAAGCATTGCAAAAGTATATGGTCGAAGATTTGGAATGTGTTATTAAAACACAAACAAATGAAATTTATCATAGGCTTTTTTTTTTTTTTTAAATGTAACTCTGGAAATAGGGAAGTCAGTTACAACTGATTAACTAATTGTAAAGTAGTTTGGAAGGACATCTGAATTATTGGTAAAATAAAGCCTTTAAGAGTGTTCCAGGAAGCAATTGCAGCCAAGAAAAAAAATTAAAAAGATCCAACTTAGTTTCAGGAAGTAAATGCATGGAGAAGTGAGAAGGCAGTCCCAGAGCATCTGCCAGCTTTACATGGTAAGACAATGAGAGAACAGATGGGAATAGAAAGTAAAAATTCACGCCCATACAAACCTAGATATCTTCTGGTCAGCAGGAAAGGATTTGCCACAATGGGCTAAGTCCTTCAGGGCACATCAGCCAAAATGATGGGAAAAGCCTTCCAAATCAACTAAGCTGTTGCAAATGTCATATCAGTCCTTAGCGTGTGGAATGAAAGAAGGCCAACCAGTCCTAAGGGGGCTTGAGCAGAGTTATGCATGGTGGTGTGTGTGCTCTCATACAAAATTTCTGCTTCAATATATACAGTTACAGAGCCCACAGAAGGGAAAATTTATTCCATTCAGGAACATTTTTCCTTATTAAGCATGCCCAGAGTGAGCAGTTTAACACTCCAAATAAAAACAATTCTGTAGAAAAGGATGACAAAAGAGTGGCACTAGATTGTTAGTTCACTAGACTATAGGAAGACAGTATTTTAGCTCAAGATAGATTTTGGTCAAAGAACTATTGGCTATATAAAGATTATGAGTTTTTTTATTTGAGCAGATATATGTGTGCCTGCATGGAGATCTTATAACATCATAAAAGACAATAAGAGTTCTATATGTTGAGCAGAATTTAGTAAAACTAAACACTTTTCACTATATTCTCATATTAAGGTACAAATGTAATTACAAAAATAAATTCTATAAGCCAAATTTATACATTATATTAATTCTGAAAATATAAATAATTGTCAAAACTTGTAAGCGAATTATCAGAAAACTGATCAGTTTTTATTCTTTACTCAGTCAAGAAACGTATTCTCCTATGTGGCAGATGATATTTTAATTTTCTAACACCTGGTCTTGACCTTAGATTTTTAATTGGATAATGTTGCATGGACATTTTTTATAGTGTACTATTGAGCTTAGGTTTTGACCAAAAAAAAAAAAAAAAACTATATGTCTATGTCTATATCTATATCTAATCTATATATTATATATCCAGAATAATGCCTTGGTAATATAAGCTACCATAAAATTGTTGCAATACAAGAAGGATCACATTGCCCATATATGAAACAAGAAATCCATATGCAGGCAATCCAGATTATTTGAAGCTCATTATTCTTCTTTGAGCATTCAGTAAATATCTGTGCTAGATGCTAAGACCATAGAGAGATGTACTGACTCTGCATCGTTATTAATCGCGGCGTTTCCAGAAAAGGGCGCAGTGCCTGACGCACAGTTGTTGTTTGGTGCTGTGGAGTTCCGACTCATAGCCACCCTGTGTACAACAGAACAAAACACTGCCCAGTCCTGCGCCATCCTCACAATCATTGCTATGTTTGAGTGGCTATTGTTGTAGCCACTGGGTCAGTCCACCTCACTGAGGGTCCTCCTTTTTTTTCACTGATCCTCTACTTTGCCAGGCATGATGTCCTTCTCCAGGTACTAGTTCCTCCTGATCGCACGTTCAAAGTACGTGAGACATAGTCTCGCCATCTTCTCTTCTAAGGAGCATTCTGGCTGTGCTTCTAAGACAGACATCTACTAAGCACATAATAATGTGCTTTACACTGAGGTAAAATGATTTGAAGCACTTGGCTGCACAGAGAGACTGCAGTCTTCATTTGTATTTAATGAAAATATACTATGTGTTAGGGTCCTAGGGATTTGGGTTCAAATTTTGGCTCAACTTTGAACAAATAATAATTTTGAAATCTCAGTTACTCCATCTATATAGCATGGAAATAATTCCCCTTCCATCTGAAACGTGTTTTTTTTTTTTTTTTTGGAGAATTCAAAATATTATTGGCTATGAAAGTAATTACTATATTGCAAAGCCTTAGAAAATATGTTACTTTAGTAAAACAAATATGTTCTTTGCTCATTCCACATCAATTATTTTTCTAACAGTTGGATAAACAGTGGAACTCAGAGTGCTTAGACACCAGTTCATCGGATTTACTCCCGAGAGCTGCTGAAGGCTGTTTGATTTTAATTCTTGAATTCACTAATCAACCATGCTAAAATCTCTTAAGAAGTTAATATTGTACTTTCTGTGAATCTCTTATTCTTAGCTAAATATATGAAAGAGGTTATTTTGAGTACTGTACTTTAAAATTTGCATACCCACATTTAGAAGCCCGCATTGAATCTTAAAATTGCCTCTTGAAACTTGATTATATTCTATGACATAGTTCGTGTGGATTGTTTTTTTAATTGTTTCAGGTCATTTTCCAGCTACTGATTTTTTTAATAGAACATAACTAAGATATATTCTTGACCAAAAAGTTTAACTGCAATTATTTCAGTTTCTCTTTGTTATGCACATCCAGAATCCTTAATTTGGTTCATGGTGGTTTGGCTTCACATTATGAATTTAATAATATATTAAATTGTTAGGCCTCAGTAGTTATTGTAAGGGACATCATTAATGGCATTGTAAGTATCTAAAAGGTAAGGAAAACGTCTATCTTTACATTGCCTTCAGTAATTTCACATTTGTTTTTGTTTTTATTCTTTTTAGTAATATACTTTATTTTTTAGACCAGTTCTAAATTTACAGAGAGTTCCCATATAACCTCTTCACGCATCTTACACTAGTATGGCATATTTGCTGCAATTAGTGACCCAATATTGTGTTATTCAGTAAAGTACATAGCTTTTTCAGACTTCCTTGGTTTTTATATAATGTCCTTTCGGTGTTCCAGGATCCTATTCATTATACCATACTATATTTAGTAGTCATGTCTCTTTAGGCTCTTTTTGGCTGTTATGGTTTCTCAGAGTTTCTGGAATTTTAATGACCTTGGCAGTTTTGAGGAGTACTGGTGATGTATATTGTAGGATGTTCTTCTACTGGAATTGTTGATTTTTTTTCATGGTTATATTGAGGTTATGATTTTTTTGGAGGAAGATCATAGAGGTAAAGTGTGATTTTCATCACATCATATCAAAGGAATATACTATCAACAAGATTTATGACTGTTGATGTTGACTTTGATCACCTGGCTGAAGTAGTGTTTGTCAGGTTTCTCCACTGTAAAGTTGTAAAACCAAACCCATTCCAGTTGAGTCGATAGCCACCCTATAGGACAGAATAGAACTTCCCCACAGGGTTTCTGAGGGGTGGCTGGTGGGTTCAAACTGCCAACCTTTTGGTTAGCAGCCGTAGCTCTTACCCACTGTGCCACCAGGGCTCCCCTGTAAAGTGACTCTTTTTATTTCCCTATTTCCATACTGCACTATTTGGAAGGAAGTCACTATGTACAGCTCATACTTTAAGAGACTTATGTTCCCCTTCCTTTAGGGTAGAGTATCTACATGATTTATTTGGAAGTCTTCTGCATGGGACATTTGTTTCTTCTCCTAGTTTATTAATTATTCAAACATTTATCAGCAAGCTTGGCAAGTCTTCATCTTGCTTACTTTGGACATGTTATCAGGAGGGACCAATCGTTGGAGAAGTACATCATGCTTGGTAAAGTAGAGGGTCAGCAAAAAAGAAAACCCTCAATAAGACGGATCGATACAGTGGCTGCAACAATGGGCTCAAGCATAGAAATTATTGTGAGGATGACACAGAACCAGGCAACATTCTGTTCTGTTGTACATAGGGTTGCTATGAGTTGGAGCCAACTTGATGACACCTAACAACAATAACAGACTCATAAATACATATTTTTTAATGTTTTGGGTCATAATGCAACACTACTTATTTTATTGCTCCAATTTTTCTAGCTTTGGTCTTGGGAAACTCTGTAAGTTGGCTCCAGTGCCTCTTTGTTGTACTCCCATCAATGTGTGTGTGCGTGTATGTGTGTGTGTGTGTTTGTGTACTTGTGTGTTTTGAGCACGTTATTAATGTCTGGCACTACAAGATGCTCTAATGTCATCTTGAATATTTCCTGCCTCAGTTCTAGAATAATCAATTCTTCAAAGGGCACAGGTTCTTTTTATTAGAGAATGGTATTAGAATACAAGAGCCTGTCTTTAATTCATGAATAGCTTTAGTTTTTTTCTCTATATATGGAAAAGAAATGCTAGAACCTCCATCAATATGCCACTGTACTTAAAAGACTTAATGCAAATCTTGGAATACTTAGTGAATCAATCTGTAACAGTAGACATTTTCTAACATTTTACACAGGGCACTTGCAATGTCTCCTTGTAGCCTAACATACCATTGTGATAACTTTTTTCTTAAATGCTATAAGAAATCTTTTCTATTTTTCTACATAGTCAATATTTATTCAGATTTATATGTATCTACAACTTAATGCACTCTTCAATTTTTATTGCATAACAAAACTTTACTGCAGAAATATTTTTCTTCCTGTCTGAGGCACGATCTTTAGAGTTTCTTTTAGAAACAATCTGCTGAAGATGAACTCTTTTAGTTTGGGTTTTGTGTGATGATATCTTTATTTTTATCCTTATTTTTCAAAGATATTTTTACTGGGTGTAGAATTCTAAGTTGACAGTTATTTTCTCTCGGTACTTGAAGAAAAAAATTTCAATGTCTTTGGTTTCCATATTTTGCTGTGACAAATCAGCTTGCGATCTAATTTTTGCTCCTTTCAAGGCTGTCTTTGCTCTCTGATTGTTTTTAAGAACCTCTCTTTGTCTATGTTGTTCTAAAATTTTACTATGATATGTCTAGGTGTGGACTTCATTTTATTTATTCTGATTTTTTGGGCTTCTTGTATTCCGAATTCAGATCTGTCACTGGTTCTTTAATTGTTTTGGCCGTTATCTCTTCATATGATATTTTGCTACATTCTATTTCTTTTACCCTTCCTGAATTGTGTTTATATATATATATTAAATGGAGCCTTGGTGGCACAGTGGTTAAGTGTTCAGCTGCTAATCAAAAGATTGGCAGTTCGAGTCTACCAGCCGCAGCTTGGAAATGCTATGGGGCAGTTCTATTCTGATCTATAGGGTCATTTCATGAGTCAGATGGTGAGTTTGGTTTTTAGTTTATATATTAAATGGAGTCCCTGGGTGGCAAAAATCATTTAAGTGCTGGACTACTAACCAAAAGGTTAATGGTTCAAATCCAACCAGAGGCCCCTTGGAAGTAAGGCCTAGTAATCTGCTCCAGAAGGTCACAGCCTTGAAAACCCTATGGTGCAGTTCTACTCTGCAACACATGGGGTTTCCATGAGTTGGAATATGACAGCAATTAACAACATATATTAAAATGTTCCACTGTATCCTCTATGACACTTAACCTCTCTGCACTGAATTCTGGATAATTTTATCTCTCTGCACTGCATCCTGGATAATTTCTTCATGTCCATTTTCTGGTTCACTAATTCTCTCTTTTCCTTTGTGTGATTTTTTTATTAAACCTGCCTAATGACTTTTTAATTTCAATTACCATAGGTAGGTTTTTTTTTTAATTTCTGGAAGTCTTTTTTTTTTTTTGGGGGGGGGGGCGCTATTTCTTTAAGCCTTCTTGGACTTTCTTGAAAATTCCTTGTTAATGCTCTTATTTTTAAACGTTTATTTCTTCAAGTATATCAATCGTAGTCATTTTCAAATCTCTTTCAAATAATTTTATTATCTGAATTACAAATATAAAACCATAAATAGGCTGAAAGTAAAATAATGTAAAAAGATATACCATGTAAAAAGTAAATAAGAAAGATGAAGTTGTATGGTAATGTTAAACAAAATAGACTTCAAGACAAGGAGTATTATGAGAGATGACTTTATAATAATAAAGGGTCAGTATATCAGGAAGGCATAGCAATTATAAATGTGTATTATCCTGATATCAGAGCTTCAAAATACATGAACCAAAAACTGACAAAACTAAGAAAGAAATATAAAAACTCACAATTGTAGCTGGAGATTTTACATGACTGAGCAACTGGATGATGAATCACTTTGAATATAGACCTAAATAACATTGTCATTCACCTAGATATAACTGACTTTTATGGAGTACTACACTCCCAAAATCCTGAATACGCCAAAATAGAGAGTATACAGTAGTCCATCAAACAAGTCTTAACAAATTTCAAAATAGCAAAATCTATACATAGTGTATTCTCTCACCATAAAAAATTTGAATTAGAAAAACATAATAATAAGATATCTAGAAAAGCTCCAATTATTTGCATCCAAGAAGAAATCAATATAAAAATCAGAACATACATTAACTGAGTGATGATTTATTTTTGGGGGTGGGGGAGATTCAGCTAAAGCAGTGCTCAGAATAAAATTTGTAAATGCTTATATAAAAAGAAGAAAAATTAAAACCAATGATGTAAGTTTCAACGTTAAGCAGCTGGTAATGAGAGAGAAAACTAAACTCAAATTAATTAGAAGGAATGAAATAATAAATATAAGAGCAAGCATCAGTATATTATTGTTGGTGGTGTTTTTAGGTGCCATTGAGTCGGTTTGACTTATAACCCTGTGTACAACAGAACGAAACACTGCCTGGTCCTGTGCCATCCTCAAAATCATTGTTATGCTTGAGCCCATTGTTGCAGCCTCTGTGTCAATCCATCTCATTGAGGATCTTCCTCTTTTTCCCTGACCCTCTACTTTACCAAGCTTGATGTCCTCCTCCAGGGACTGATCCCCCCTGTTAAAATGTCCGAAGTATGTGAGACATAGTCTCACCATCCTTGCTTCTAAGGAGCATTCTGGTTGTACTTCTTCCAAGACACATTTGTTCCTTCTTTTGGCAGCCCATGGCATATTCACTATTCTTCACCAACACCATAATTCAAAGGTGTCAATTCTTTGGTCTTCCTTATTCATTGTCCAGCTTTTACTTGCATAGGAAGCGATTGAAAACACCATGGCTTGGGTCAGGCACACCTTAGTCTTCAAGTTGACATCTTTGCTTTTCAACACTTTAAAGAGGTTTTTTGCAGCAGATTTGCCCAGTGCAATGCATCTTTTGATTCCTTGGCTGCTGCTTCCATGGGTGTTGATTGTGGATCCAAGTAAAATGAAATCCTTGACAACTTCAATCTTTTCTCCATTTATCATGATGTTGCTTATTGGTCCAGTTACGAGGATTTTTGTTTTTTTTATGTTGAGGTGTAATCCATAGTGAAGGCTGTGGTCTTTGATCTTCATCAATAAGTGGTTCAAGTCTTCTTCACTTTCAGCAAGCAAGTTTGCATCATCTGCATGACACATGTTGTTAATGAGTCTTCCTCCTATCCTGATGTCCTTTTCTTCATATAATCCAGTTTCTTGGATTATTTGCTCAGCATACAGATAGAATAAGTATGGTGCAAGGGGACAACCCTGACACACATCTTTCCTGACTTTAAACCACACGGTATCCCCTTGTTCTGTCCAAACAACTGCCTCTTGATCCATGTACAGGCTCCTCATGAGCATAATTAAATGTTCTGTGATTCCTATTCTTCATAATGTTATCTGTAATTTCTTATGATCCTCAGAGTCGAATGCCTTTGCATAGTCAATAAACACAAGTAAACATCTTTCTGGTATTCTTTGCTTTCAGCCAGGATCCATCTGACATCAGCAATGATATCCCTGGTTCCACATCCTCTTCTGAATCTTGCTTGAATTTCTGGCAGTTCCCTGTTGATATGCTGCTGCATCAGCTTTTGAATGATCTTCAGCAAAACTTTACTTGCATGTGATATTGATGATACTGTTTAATAATTTCCACATTCTATTGGATTACCTTTCTTGGGAATAGGTATAAATATGGATCTCTTCCAGTCAGTTGGCCAGGCAGCTGTCTTCCATATTTCTTGGCATAGATGAATGAACACTTTCAGCACTGCATCCGTTTGTTGAAACATCTCAATTAGCATTCTGTCAATTCCCAGAGCCTTGCTTTTTCACCAATGCCTTCATTACAGCTTGGACTTCTTCCTTCACTACCATCGGTTCCTGATAATATGCTACCTCTTGAAATGGTTGAATGTCGACCAATTCTTTTTGGTATAGTGACTGTATTCCTTCCATCTTCTTTTGATGCTTCCTGTGTAGTTTAATATTTTCCCCATAGAATCCCTCAGTATTGCAACTCGAGTCTTGAATATTTTCTTCAGTTCTTTCAGCTTGATAAATACCTAGCGTGTTTGTTCTTCCCTTTTGGTTTTCTATCTCGAGGTCTTTCACACGTCATTATAATACTTTCCTTTGTCTTCTCGAGTCACTCTTTGAAATCTTCTGTTCAGCTCTTTTACTTCATTATTTCATCCTTTCGCTTTAGCTGCTTGACATTCAAGAACAAGTTTCAGAGTCTCTTTTGACATCCATTTTGATCTTTTCTTTCTTTCCTACCTTCTTAATGACCTCTTGCTTTCTTCATGTATGATGTCCCTCATGTCATTCCACAACTCGTCTGTTCTTCGTTCATTAATGTTCAATGCATCAAATCTATTCCTGAGATGGTCTCTAAATTCCAGTGTGGTATACTCAAGGTGGTACTTTGGCTCTTGCGGACTTGTTCTAATTTTCTTCAGTTTCATCTTGAACTTCCATATGAGCAACTGATGATCTGTTTCACATTTGGCCTCTGGCCTTGTTCTGACTGATGATATTGAGCTTCTCCAACATCTCTTTTCACAGATGTAGCCAATCTGGCAAGGTCCATGTGTATAATCACTGTTTATGTTGTTGATAAAAAGTATTTGCAATGAAGAAGTCGTTGGTCTTGTAAAATTCTATCATGCGATCTCTGGCATCGTTTTTATCAGCAAGGCTGTGTTTTCCAACTACTAATCCTTCTTCTTTGTTTCCAACTTTTGCATTCCAATCACCTATAATTATCAATGTATCCTGATTGCATGTTCGATCACTTTCAGACTGCAAAAGTTGGTAAAAATCTTCAATTTTTTCATTTTTGGACTTGGTGGTTGGTGCGTAAATTTGAATAATAGTCGTGTTAACTGGTCTTCCTTGCAGGGGTATGGATATTATCCTATTACTGACAGCGTAGTACTTCAGGATAGAACTTGAAATGTTCTTTCTGACGATGAATGCAATGCCATTCTTCTTCAAGCTGTCGTTCGCAGCATAGTAGACCATATGATTTTTAATTCAAAATGGCTAATATCAGTCCATTTCAGTTCACTGGTGCCTAGGATATTGATGTTTATGGGTTCTATTTCATTTTTGATGATTTCCAATATTCCTAAATTCATACTTCATAATTCCATGTTCTGATTACTAATGGATGTTTGCAGCTGTTTCTTTTCATTTTGAGTCATGCCACATCAGCAGATGAAGTTCCCGAAAGCTTGACTCCATCCATGTCATTGAGGTAGACTCTACTTTTAGGAAGCCGCTCTTCCCTAGTCATCTTTTAAGTGCTTTCCAACCTGAGGGGCTCATCTTCTGGCACTATATCAGACAATGTTCTGCTGCTATTCCTAAGGTTTTCACTGGCTAATTCTTTTCAGAAGGAGACCGTCAGGTCCTTCTTCCTAGTCTGTCTTAATCTGGAAGCTCAGCTGACACCAGTCCACCATGGATGTCCCTGCTGGTATTTGAATACTGGTGGCAGAGCTTCCAGCATCATAGCAACATGCAAGCCCCCACTGCACAACAAACTGACAGATGTGTGGGGGATCAATAAATTAGAAAACAGTAAAATCATGGAGAGAAGTGGGAAAGCTAAAAGTCAGTTCTTCGGAAATATTAATAAATTGATAAGCCACTGGAAGACATACCAAAGAAGAAAGAAACACAAATTACCAATATAAGTAATAAAATATGGGATATTACTACAGATATTACAGATACCAAAAAGGTAATAAGATAATTAATTTGACAATTCATAAATTAAAACAAATTTCTTGAAACATGCTGTGTACTAAGACTGATAGAAGATAAAATTGAAAACTAAAAAACTTACGTTTACATTATATATTTAGATAATTAATTGAATTTGGTATGCAAAACATCCCCCAAAAATTAACTCAGAACCCAGATGGTTTCACTGGTTAATTTTATCAACCATTTAATGGTTGTACTAATTAATAGTGTACTAATCTTACACAAAATCTTTCAGAAATAGAGGGAGAAAAACATTTCCCTATTTGTTTTATGAGGCCAACATAGCCCTGATATTAAAACCCAATAATATGTTACAAGAAATGAAAATTATAGACCAATATCCATCATGGAGATAGACTCCAAAATCCTTTTTGGAAAATATTTAGGAAATCAATTTATAGAAGTTCTAATGTTTAAAATATGTTTAGTATACTTTTATAATGTTTTCAATTCAGCTTTTATTGTAATTATTATTACTAGTAGTAACAATTAACACTTAATGAGATTAATATGTACTAAGTAGAAGTTGAGTCCACCCTGAGACACCTACGAAGAGAGGCCCGGTTAACTACTTTCACAAAATCATCCAATGAAAACCCTATGAAGCACAGTTCTGCTCTGACACGCACGAGGTCACCATGAGTCAGAATCAGCTCCGCAGCAACCTTTTTTTTTAGGTATAGTTTAAGTACTTTGTACATATTAACTCATTTAATTCTTATAACAACCTTTATTGATGAGGAAACTAAGGCACAGAGAACTTAAGCACCTTGTCCAATGTCATAAAGTTAATCCTAAAAGTTTCAAACTCAGGCTGTGTGAGACCCAAATCTATATTCTTAAATGCTTTATAATTCTTCCTTTCATCCCTATAGGGTGGCTATGAGTCAGAATCGGCTCCACAGAAATGGGTTTGTTTTTGTTGTTGTTGTTGTTGTTGTTTATTCTGTGTGTGATAATGCAATTATCTGTAGACTAAGTCTGTTGTTTATTTTGTTTGCTGACTTGCTCTACTGAGGCCTATTTCCTTTTGTGTTTTGTACTTATTGATGTTTATCAGTACACCTAGGTCTTTATGCAAATCCATGAAGCCTGTCTTGAGTTTGCATCCTTCCAGATGAAAAATTTTATTGCTATAAACCTCAGATCATTTTCTGTTAACTTTTCATTTGGGGTGATGCACAGGCACAGAGTCGATAAATTCACACCTGTAAACCACATGAAGGGAGAGCCGGTATGGATTCTCAGGAGAGACTTCATGCCTCTAATAGAGCCACAACATACAATTTCTTGTAATCTTAAATCACTGATGGTGAATTATTTTTCGAGAGACTTCGTGCCTCTAATAGAGCCACAACATACAATTTCTTGTAATCTTAAATCACTGATGGTGAATTATTTTTCTTTCAATTTAGTCCACTCTCTCTGTGAGGGTGTAGATTGTTGAGAGTCTTAACTTGCACTTTGCATGAACCCAAAGCCTCATCTCTTGAATCTGCGGGTTCACTATAACTCCAATTTTTAGTTACTGAATCTAGCAAAGGTAGCCAGTGAGTCTGATATAGCATCAGAATGTACTAGTGTCATCTTCAGCGCCTTTGTTTAGATTCTAGGGATTTATTTTATTTTCCTACAAACCTAACTATGCACCTGAAGAGGCTTTAGTAGGTATCAATGACCGTGAGAGGGTGTCTACTGGTAATTATGGCTGGGGGACTGAAGAAAAGGGCAATTGATTGTTTTACTCTTCCCTTAGGACAAAGGAGATTTTCCAGGACCTGTGATTGAATAGGTTATAAAAACAAACCAACCAACCAAAACCTGTCACGTTGCAGTAGAGTCGGTTCTGACTCATAGCGACACAATAGAACAGAGTAGAACTGTCCCATAGGGTTTTCAAAGCTGTAATCTTTACAGAAGCAGATTGCCAGGTCTTTTCTTCCAAGGAGTGGTTGGTGGGTTCAAACTGCTGACGTTTCAGTTAGCAGCCAAGCGCCTAAACACTGTGCACTAGGGCTCTTTCAATAGTTCATAGCTGTTTGTATTTGTTCGTTAGGGGGAATACTGGCTAATGTAGGCTTGTGACATGAATGAGAAATGTGCAGTGGGAAGAGGACACACATAATTACCCTTCCCTTTTCACTAGTCCCTTCTCCACCCTCACTAGGAAGCCCCAGACCGTGGGCTGAGTACCAGCTGCAGTTTCGTGGTTGTCTTCACCACCTCACTCTCTAGCTGACAGAGTCATGAACTCTGCCCTGGGGCATCTCCCGGCCACCTGGGTAAGTTGACAACTCACAGGCTTTTCAAATAATTTAAAGTTTGGATTTACAACAATGTCACTGTTGACTTTAAGGCTAGGATGACCTATATCTAACTGGATACTCAAACAACACGACTAATTTTTTTAGGTGGGAATTCATAGCAGATGACTGAATATGGATAAGAGACTGTTTTTGCCTGCTTTGGACACTCTTATTTTTTCAAAAGACATCTGTCCACTTGCAATACTTGTTAAACCACTAAGTTTAGCAGTTTGAAATAGCTTTCTCTAAACATCCCTGCAAATTAATACTGTTACACTACATTGCATTTTTCTGAAAATTAATATTTTACGTTTCTGTAAATTAACCACTAGCAATCCAACAAAGCAAACATTTTGTCCTTTAGATTTAAATTTCTTGACACAGGAGGTGTTTTCATGGTAGAGGAATGTATAATTACTCAACTCAGAAATGGCAGATGAAAATTAAGGCATAGATGTGTCTCCAATTAATATTCACCTTCAAAATTGCTGCTGGAATTCTGAATCCTAATTTCTCTTTTGATGACGTACTCTCTTCTATTTTCTCTCATTTTCCTTTTGTACTTAGAGCCAATCTGCTACAAAAACACTTTGTTATGTTGCCCTCCTCCATCTATTTATTCCTGTCCCTTCTATCCACCCCCTCCATTCCTCCCTCCTTCCCTTCCTTCCTTCTGTTTTTGTGTCTCTCTCTAAATTTTTTACAATTTGATTTACCTAACGGTGGTACAAATGGTTAAGCACTCAATTAGTAGCCAAAAGTTTGGCGTTTCAAACCCACCTAGAGGTACCTCAGAAGACATGCCTGACAATCTGCTCCCAAAAGGTCAGAGCCTTGAAAATCCTATGGAGAAGTTCTGCTTTGCACACATGGCTCACCATGAATGAAAATCTACTGGACAGCAGCTAATAACAACAATGTTACAACACTTGTTGAGAGCATAAGTAGGCAAACACGATCCTTTTAATATCCTCTCTTTACTTTAAAATCTTCTTCTTTCCAATCTATCAAAAGGATTTAGTTTGGCTACCTGTAAAATAAAAATTTAAACAGTGTCTTAAGCATATAGGAACTTATTCTCTTCTCGTGTAAAAATAGTCCAGAGGTAGGAAACCCAGGACTTGTGTGGTGGTTGCATGTTCATCACTGATACAGGCTCCTTCTATCTTTTTGTTCCGTTTCCTTATGGCCGCTCAGTTCAATGACAACTGCTGGTGCTCCAGTTATCAGGTGTGCCTGCCAGTTGTCAGGAAAGAAGACAGAAAAATAAAAAGGGATACCTTCAAGTTGAATCATTTTTTTCCCAAGAAACTGTCCTGGTCAAGGGGTATGAACATGACCAAAGATAGTCCAATATATCGAAGAGTAAAAAACAGTAGGAGCCGATTAATCCTGATGATGTTCTATTCATTCCTGTTACATAGATCCTCAGAGTTAACCTGCTTCCTGTCCTTTCTGAGGCCTTTTTTTTTTTTTTGGCTTTGCATTTGATTCTATTAGCTAACTCATATCCTTATAGTAAATTCTAGGTTTTCTTTGACTTAGCTTGAGTTGCTGTCTCTTCCTTAGAAATAAGAACCTTAAATAAAACAACAAATATAACCTGAAAACTAAAACAACTCACTTATTGTTATCATGTTGTGTGTGTTTATGGAGAATGGGGAAAGTGAGTGATATAGCTGGATGAACTTCTTCATGGTAATGATCACATGTCTATTCTAATGATTATATTCAATAATTGTTGTGCCTTCCCTCTCCAATTATTTCTTAGACATCAGAGATCAGACCATTTATTCAGGGAGAAAATATCATACATCTTTCAAACCATGACACATAAGGAGAGTGAAAGTGGAGGCACTGAAATAATTAACATACAATAATTGACTATTAGACTGTGAAAAGTAAACCAGGATATACATATATTTCTTTGATCATTCCCAGTTAACCAAATACCTGATAAATGGCTGGCACTCTAAACATTGGTGAATGATGACATATATCTCAGTATATGTTCTTACATTATAGCCAGCTTGTGGAAACCTGCCCCTTGTCAGTTAGTCATACTGTGGGAGCTTGTGTGTTGCTGTGATGCTGGAAACTATGCCACCGGTATTCAAATACTCGCAGGTTCACCCATGGCGGACAGGTTTCCTTTGAGCTTCCAGACTGACAGAATAGGAAGAAGGGACTGGCAGTCTACTTCTGAAAAAAAAAAAAAAAAAAAAACAACTTATGAATACTGCATGCAAAAGCTGGGCAGTGAATAAGGAAGACCGAATAAGAATTGATGCTTTTGAATTATGGTGTTGGAGAAGAATAGTTAATATACAATGGACTGCCAAAAGAATGAATAAAACTGTCTTGGAAGAAGTACAGTCCAAATACTCTTTGGAAGCAAGGATGGCAAGACTTATAAAAGTTATCTAAAATAAAATAATAGAAGTTATCTAAAAAGAATTCCTATAAAATTTCTTAAGCACTTATAGTTTATTGGAAGTAGTTTTAACCATATGAATGCAGAGAATTGTTTCCATTTGGGTATACAATCACTTTTGTGCCATCAATATGTGCTTAGTAGATTTTCCAAAATTTGCAGTTTCTCTTATTATTGTACTACTATTTTTTCAACATGACAAATGTTTTATGTAATCCAATTTAAAGTTTATAACACATGCCTTAGCTTGGGTTCCTTAGAAAAAATTCTGAAATGGAGAGCTGAAAGCAGAAGGTGTAATTGAGACTGCTCAAGGGAGATATACCTCTAAGGATGTGTGGATGGCAGACTTGGGCAGAGGGAGAAGGCGACTTGCCATGTGATTGAAACTTAACCAGTTGCCATCAAGTAGATTCGGACTCATGGCAACCACATGCAGATCAGGATAGAACTGTGCTCCATAGAGGTTTCAGTGGCTGATTTTTCAGAAGTAGATCACTAGACCTTTCTTCTGAGACATCTCTGGGTGGACTCAAACATCCAGCTTTTCCGTCTGCAGCCAAGCATCTTAACCATTTGTACCACCCAAGGACTCCTATTGAAATTTACCACAACCTATTGCCTATAGAGTCGATTCTGATAATCCTATAGGGATGACCCTTCAAAGTGTTGCAAATTGAAGCAAGGGCACTGAGTCTTTGTATACCTGCATTGGCTAGTTATTAGCTACAGGAAGCTCCCCGTAAAGAAAGGTTAAACTTGAGCAAGGCAATGCCTGTGACTGAGAGCAACTGCCAATGAGGCATGTGACTGTGCACCAGCGCCTCAGCTCTGATGAGGGATCTGGATGGAACACCACAGTAGCCACTACATTAAGTGTGTTTTGTGCTTATGGACCCAAATGAGAATATTAAAAATGGTGGTATATTGTAACTGACATGTCATGTCTACTCAAAATGAATAAACCACCATGTGGGATATTCTGTGTTGATACTTAGTACCATCACCTCTCTTCTAAGCTCTTCTCTATACCACTAGGGCAGAAAGCATGAGAACTGCATTTCCCAGACTCCATTGCAAGAGGGTTATGGTTAGCATGCAATAAGGATGGGTACTTGCATGACATTTGGAAGGCAGAAGAAAAAAACCATTATGCCCTGGTGGCTTCAGCAGACGGGATTACCGGTAATAGATGATGTAGGGTTTTTCCAGTGGCCTCCAAGCATCCTCTGTAAAATCATCCACTTGATTACTTCAGGCAGGTCATCATTGTTGTTTTCAGGGGTCCTAGAATTCTACCTGAGAATCACTCACTTGTGTGCTAGCAATAGCTGAAACGATTACTGTCAGCTTCCCTGGGGTCCTTGTGCATCTAGATTTCCTGAAAGTCGTCTCTTGATTTTCATTCCCCAGCCCTTCCAGTAGTTGTGTAAGCCATAAACTCCCTGAATTACATTTCTTGTACTCAGTGTATCCTAGGGTGGCTCCTGATTTCCAAACCAAACCCTGACTAATACAGCCACCAAATGTTTTAGATGGTTCTTTCTGCCATTACCAAGAAAATTGAGTCATCATATTCTAGATGGCAACAAACATTGTAAAAATAAAGAAGAATTGCAGCTATACCTAATTTCTATTATGATCAGTAATTATGTTAAGCCTGTTTCTTAAGAATGTACGTCTATGTTTAAGACAATTTACAATGATATTAATGTTGAATCAAAGACTTTTGTATACATTTTTGGCAATGAAAATTGGTAGAGACAGAGCAGATGTTGGCATTACTCTCTGAAACTGAAATGAGCTGGTCACTTGTTCTACCAGCTCATGAAAAATTCTTCAGTGGTTATCATAATTTGGAAGGACTAACCTAGAATTTAGGGTTTTGAAAAGTTTAGTGAATACAAAGGAAAAGAGGTAGAGGGAAGCATTAATCAATGACTACAGAGAATGAGTATTGTAAAACACAGCATTTTCAATCTGTGTATAAGGATATAAGGGCATTTAAGTGGAAATGTCTACTATTTTTTTTTTTTTTTTTAGTAAAGCACAAAGAAGCATTTAAAAAAAAAAACCCACTGCCGTCGAGTCGATACCGACTCATAGCGACCCTATAGGACAGAGTAGAACTGCTCCATATGGTTTCCAAAGAGTGCTTGGGGGATTCAAACTGCCAATCTTTTGGTTAGCAGCCATAGCTTTTAACCACTTCACCACCTGGATTTCCAAAGAAGTAACTTCCTTTGACAAAAAAAAAAATAAAATTGACCAGAAATGACAGGAATGCAGAAATTCATGGAAATGACAAATAAATGACAGAAATGACATGACAGTAAAAATTTAGAACAATAAGTGAGCATTGTAGATGACTTTAGGGGTGTTGCTCTGTCCCTGGTGGTCTAATGCCAACTTTTAAAAGCCCACAGTATCAGGAGCAGATTGCAGTGAAGACAAAGTCTGGGCCCCAGTAGATTGGGAGGTTGGCTAATCATGTTTATTGGATGTATTTTTTAAAAAGTAGACAGAGGCAAAGATGGATGCATCTATCTGAACTATAGGTAGATTAGAGGAAAATGTTTCCCATAAACATTTCTAACCACAAGTGCACTTACACTTTTTTTTAAAATAAGAATTCAAACTACTGTGGGATATGAGAAACTGTAAGCTGAAAGTTTATCTTAAAATGGTTCTAATACATGATGCCAACAAATCGTCTTCAGAGGAAGACTATAAACCCAAGCCTTAGACTTTACCATGGATAGGTCCTCAATGATCATGAACTCACAATAAAAAAATCACAGAAGTAGGTTTAATATAAACATAAAACTGTGGAATAAAACCAGCAAAGAATGAGAATATTGGCATTGTCAGAAATAAAAAATAAGTATGCTTAAAATGTTAATTTTAAAATAGGGATGGAGTATACAAAGAAAGAATAAGATTCTTTCAAAAATGACTAGGTAAGTACGTAACTTTGTATAAATTTTAATAAGTCATGAAGGAAAGAGAAGAATGAATATATCCAATTGGAAATTCCAAGAATAATAGACAAAATATGGGAAATAAAATATTTAACCAAATAATGTATGAGGCTTTTCAATATATGATATATAACACAGTCCTCAGTTTCCAGAAACACATCTAATCCAAAGTATAGATTTAAAAATTCCTCAGTGGTCAACTATTGTGAATTTGTGGAACATCAATAAAAAAGAAAAAAATCTTAGAAGCCAGAGGGAAATGATGTCCATATAGGGAGAAGAGAATTAAATTGACAGCTAATTTTCAACAGAAACAACTGAAGTCAGGAGGCAGCAAACTAAGCCTTTAAATTACTGAGATAAAATAATGGTCAATCCAAATTGGTATTCCAGTTATCTTCCCAGAGTGAAAGATAAATGCAGACATTTTCAGAGAACAAAAAATTAAGAAGGTTTATCGCCAACAGACCTTTACTAAAATAATTTACAAAGGTTATACTTCAGGAAGAAGCAAATTAGACTCAAAAGGAAGTTTTGAGGAGCAAAAAGGAATGATGAGGGGAAAAAAAAGTGTTAGATATATTAAAAAGTTTTTAAAAGATTGCATCTGAACAAACACTGAGTATACCAAACAACTAAAAACATGCTTACTTTATGGAGTTAAGAAAAAAATCAAGATAGAACTAAAATCTTGAAAACTTTTGTGCAGGAATTGATTGTACTTTAATAATTCTGGACTCTTGATATTGTTTGAACATTAAGTTAATTATGAATTACTAAAAATAGAAATGAAATCTATAACTTTCAAACTAGTATAAGGGACCACTGGAGAGGTGGGATTTTTTTCAAATAAGACAAGACAGAAGAAAAGTGAAGAAACCTAGAAAAGGTAGAAATAAAAAACAAAATAACATGAGAGCAATTACCACAAATACAGCACTAATTAGAAACAATTTAAAAGGACTAATTTCTTCAGTTAAAACAATGACAATTTTATACTAAAGAAAAAAATCAATCTTTTATATGCTAATGCTAAAAGACACATAACACAGAAGGTCACAGAATGATTGAAAATTAAAGAATGGAAAAATGCAAGCCAATACTAACCAAAGAAAAGCTTACATACTATATAAATAGCAGTCAAAATGGTCTTTAAGGCATAAAATATTAGAGAATAGGATTACTACCAGAGATAAAGAGGGTTATTGCTAGAGATAAAAATGGTCACTGAAAAGGGTTCAATTCACCATGATGTTATAAAAACTCTAATACTTTATATAAAGGTCTACTTCATATAGAGTAAAAATTTACAAACCTAAAAAAATTTTCAAATCTCCATCAATGTGGGAATTTTTTTTTTAACAGATCTCTCTTATTAACTTATAAATCAGGAAGCGAATAAATCAGTAAGAGTATGGAAGATTTGAGCAGTACGAGAAGTTGATTATACTCAACAATAAGAGAATGTTGATTCTTTTAAAATGCATGGAATATTTACAAACACTGACCATGTACAAAGTGGTAAAGAAGCTCAATATATTCTACAAATAATCCCCATCAGACTTTAACAAATCACGTTTTTGGATCCATAACAAAAGACAACTAACAATCATGGTTGATAAATGTAAAATCACACTTCTAAATTATCATGTGTTAATAAAAACATCATATTGGAAATTAGAAACTAGTTGGAACTGAATAATAATGAAAATATAACCTGTAAAAACATGTGCAGTGCAGTTAAAGAAGTATTAAGAAGGAAATGTACAGCCTTAGAAAAGAAGAAATTTTGAAAATTAATGAGTTAAGCATCCACAACAGTAAGTGAGGAGAAGAACAGCAAAACAAATTCAAATTGTATCAAGAAAGGCAAATAGTAGAGATAAGAACAGAAACTAATAAAGTAGTTAACAGTCCCAACATAAAAATGCTCTCTGGTGAAACTGATTAAGGGGAAAAGAGAAAAATAACAAATAGTATTAGGAATGGAAAAAAAGAATTAGATTTGCTAGAGAAATTAAAAAGACATGGTAAGATAGTATTATGAGTATCTTCATATTGTTGAATATGAACTTTAGGTAAAATGGGCAATTCTTAGAAAACTATAAATTACCAAACCAGTGACTCAAGAAGAATCAGAAATTTGCAATTACCCTATAATCATTAAAATAATCAATGGTGTGTTCTGTGCCACAGAAAAGGTCAGTACAAGACATATCACTATCTTAAAGGAGACTATTATCACCTCTGCTTGTCTGATTATGAACGCTAATCAGGCAGCCAGTTTCCTGAGCATTGCTAAGAATCTCCTGTGAATGGAAAAGCACAGTGTGAGCAAAGGCCAAGGGGCATACAATGGTGTGATGAATTCACATTAGTGGTTCAGGCAAATGGAGATGTGTGGGAAAAAACTGTTGAAGTTAAGCAGGAAATAATAAAGACAAGATAGATAGGACCATGTGTGTCATGTCAAACCAAAAATTAAATAATAGTAAATCTATTTCTTATTTCTATGCTAAGAAGAATATAGACTTTCTAATACTTACTTTGCACATCTTAATAGGTTATTTTCCTTATGCCCTGGATGCCATGTAGAACATATTAAGAACACTATGGTAGCAATAGAGGTCTGTTGAAAGGTTTCCATGAAGATTAACATGTTTAGATTTGTGTTTTGGCACAATCCTTGTAGCAATGTGGAAGAAAGATTGGCAGGAGGACATGAAATAGTAGGAGGGAAAGAAGTTAGGAGGCTGTTGTGATAATTCAAACAAAAGGAGGCCAGAACTTGACTAAGGCAACAGCAGTGGGAATGGATTTTACCACCCTTAAAAAAAAAACAAAAAACCCTTTGCCATTGAGTTGATTATCACCCTAGTCATAGAATGTATCAGGATGCTGGGCACATTGAGGATGTCCATGAGTTCATGTGTCTGCACATACTGTGCCATTTCCGACCACCAAACTCCAAGATTTAGGTGTACAGAACAGTGTTATAGATTTGTGTGATTTGGCAAAGTGGTTAAGCACTCAGCTGCTACCAAAAGGTCAGCAGTTCAAATCTACCAGCTGCTCCTTGGAAACCCTATGGGGGGCAGTTCTACTCTGTCCTATAGGGTCGCTATGAGTTAGTGTCCACTTGACGGCAACAGGTTTGGTTTGGTTAGAAGTAGACAATATTATTCCCCAAATTGCTCCGCTAGAATTTTACAGTTGAAGGCAGAGTGAGAGATCTTATTTCCAGATGTCTCAATACATATCTCCATTGGAAGAAATGGAATATCTGGGGTCATAGAGCCACCCAGGCTTCCGGTCTGAGGCAATTTATAGGAGTATTCAGGAATTCCAGTGAAACATAAGACAGGAAGGTGGCATGGGTGCCATGGGAAAGAAGAGTCCACGTGAGTGGGTTATGCAGGAGAGTTTCAGGATAAAGATCATAAAGAGATTATGGAGCAATTTCAAACTATGAAAGAACTGGCGATGAGCAGTAAGGAGACTTTTATGACATACTGTCATGGCTGCTGATGTGAATGTCTTTGAACACACCAGCACATGTAGACTGATTCACATGAGTGTCTGGCCTATATTCAACTTAAAAAAAAAAATAAATAGAACGATCAAAAAGTTTTTCCTTGCATATGGCATCATAGAATAAATCAGAAAAAGTAAAAATCTGTCCCATGAAAAATTTTAAACCAGCAGTGTATGGAGAAGTATACTTTAAAAACACCTTGAGATTTCATCAGGTTATTAAAATAACCATAGACTTTCACAGTAAGTGTTAAATATGATGGGAAAATATTTTAATAATACAACTATCCCTAGAGTATTCATAATCACTCATCAGATAAGCAGTCACTTGGAAAAAATCATTATTCATCATTGCTATGGAAAATTATTTTAAGTTACATAACTGGCTTTTTAGTCAAATGTACTGATTTCTAGGTATACAAACAAAAAAATGAATAACTTTGTAACACTGATTCATTCCTTATAAATACAAATATTTAGATACGTTTTAGACATCATTTCATTAGTTTATTATATTCTGAGTTTTTTTTTTTTCCCCCCAACCTAAAGAACAAGACGAGTGTTGTAAGAAGATGACAATGTGTGTCAATGGACTTTAGGGCCTGAAAGACAAGAATATTTTAATATTTGACTTCTTAGAGATCTAATCACCTATCTCATTTTTCAAAATCTGGTGTTGTAACAGGATGCCCAAGGTGAGTGAACCGTGATATTTTTATTAAGTGTTTGAAAAACTTCAGTTTTCAATTTTTGCCTTTGTCGTTATTGTTGTTAGGTGCCCTCGAGTCAGTTCCAACTCATAGTGACCCTGTTTATGTACATCGGAAGGAAACACTGCTGGGTTCTGAGCCATCCTCACAATCATTGCTATGTTTGAGCCCATAGTTGCAGCCACTGTGTTAATCCATCTTGCTGAGCATCTTCCTCTTTTTTGCTACCCTCTACTTTACCAAACATGATGTCCTTCTCCAGGGACTGATACCTCCTGATAACATGTTGAAAATCTGGGAGACAAAATCTCGCCATCCTTGCTTCTAAAGAGCATTCTGGTTGTACTTCTTCCAAGATAGATTTGTTTATTCTTCCGGAAATCCATGATATGTTTAATATTCTTCGCCGACACCATAATTCAAAGGCATCAATTCTTCTTTGATCTTGCTTATTCATTGTCCAGCTTTTGTATGCATATGAGGCGATTGAAAATACCGTGGCTTGGGTCATGCATACTTTAGTCCTCAAAGTGACGTCTTTGCTTTTCAACACTTCAAAGAGGTGTTTTGCAGCAGATTTGCCCAATGCAATATATCATTTGATTTCTTGACTACTGCTTCCATCAGCATTGATTGTGTATCAAAATAAAATGAAATCCTTGATAATTTCAATATTTTTGCTGTTTATCATGATGTTACTTATTGATCCAGTAGTGAAGACTTTTGTTTTCTTTATGTTGAGGTGTAATCCACACTGAAGGCTGTAGTCTTTGATCTTCATCTGTGAGTGCTTCAAGTCATCTTTTCAACCAGTAAGGGTGTATCATCTGCATATCACAAGTTGTTAATGAGTCTTCCTCCAATCCTGACGCACGTTCTTCTTCATATAGTCCAGCTTCTCGAATTATCTGCTCAGCATACAGATTGAATAAGTATCATGAAAGGATAAAGCTCTGACTCACACCTTTCCTGGTTTTAAACCACGTAGTATCTCCTTGTTCTGTTCAAACGACTGCCTTTTGGTCTATGTACAGTTTCCTCATGAGAACCATTAAGTGTTCTAGAATTCCCATTCTTCACAATGTTATCCATAATTTGTTGTAATCCACACAGTAGAATGACTTTATGTAGCCAATAAAACACAAGTAAACATCTTTTTGGTATTCTCCGGTTTCAGCCAAGATCCATAAAGATATCAGCAATAATATCCCTCATTCCACATCCTCTTCTGAATCCAGCTTGAATTTCTGGCCGTTCTCTGTTGATATACTGCTGCAATTGCTTTTGAGTGATCTTCAGCAAATACTTGTGTGTGATATTAATGATATTGCTCAATAATTTCTGTATTCTGTTGGATCACATTTCTTTGGAATGGTTACAAATATGGATCTCTTCCAATCGTTTGGCTAGGTAGCTGTCTTCCAAATTTCGTGGTATAACCTGACCCTACTAATGCAAGTAAATTTCCAGTAGTCCTTAAATTAGCCCAAATGAGGTTTGGCCTGCCCCACATACACAGAAGGGCCAGCTCTAACCACTTATTGACCTCAACAGAGGACGCAGCAACAGAAGGAATGAGTCAAGGAAAATCATCACTAGGACCCTATTTCGAAGTGAGAGGTCCAGCAAGACCGGTGACTTCCTGTTCCCTGGCCGTCTTCTGGAGTTTTCCTTCCCTAGAACACCAGCTCGGCCAAGTCATCTTGCTGCCCAGATCACATATAAACCCTGCTTCCCTGTAGCTTGGGGACCTGGATCCTTGCTCTGCAAATTGCAGTAAAGTTACTTTCTCTTTCTCAAAGTGTCCAGATAATTGGCAAGTCTGAGCATGCTGGACAAGGACCCACCTATCGGGTTCGGTAACACTGCCTTTAGAATAAAGAATTAAATTGTTAAATCCCTTTAGAACTACACTCTCTCTTCCCTGGGTGGTGGTGCTATGTGGAAATTTTAGTTTTGTAGTGATGAAAATTTTACTTTTGCAGGTATGAACCAAATATCTGCCTATTGTTCTTTGTTTTTTATTTTTTTTATTGTTGTAGTTTAAATGAAGTTTATATTTCAAGTTAGTCTCCAGTACAAAAATTTATACATATGTTGTTACGTGGCCCTAATTGATCTCCCCATACTGTGACAGCACACTCCTCCTTTCCACCCCTGATTCCCCATGTCCATTCAACCAGATCCTAACCCTCTCTGCCTTCCCATCTTACCTCCGGACAGAAGCTGCCCGTTTAGTCTCTTGTATCTACTTGTGCTAAGAGGCACACTCCTCACGAGTATCACTTTATGTCCCACAGTCCAGTCCAATCCCTGTCTGAAGAGTTGGCCTCAGAAATTGTTTTAGTTCTGGGCTGACAGAGAACCCGGGGGCTGCGCTTTCCGGGGTTCCTCCAGTCTTAGTCAGACAATTAAGTCTGGTCTTCTTACTAGAATTTGAGTTCTGCACCCCACCTTTCTCCTGCTCCATCAGGGACTCTCTGTTGTGTTCCCTGTGAGGGCAGACATTGGTGGTACCTGGGCACCATCTAGTTCTTCTGGTCTCAGGCTGATGAATCTCTGGTTTATGTGGCCCTTTCTGTCTCTTGGGCTAATACTTTCCTTGTGTCTTTGGTGATCTTCATTCTCCTTTACTCCAGGTGGTTGGGACCAATTGATGCATCTTAGATGACCGCTTGCAAGCTTTTAAGACCCCAGGCACCACTCACCAAAGTAGGATGCAGAACATTTTCTTAATAAGCTTTGCTATGCCAATTAACTTAGATGTCCCCTGAAAGCATGGTCCCCAGACACCTACCCCTGCTACTCTGTCCCTCAAAATGTTTGATTGCATTCAGGAAACTTCTTAGCTTTGGTTTAGTCCAGTTGTGCTGACTTCCCCTGTAGTGTGTGCTGTCCTACTGTTCACCTAAGATAATTCTTATCTACTATCTAGTTAGTAAATAACCCTCACCCTCCCTTCCCACCCTCGTAACCATCAAAGAATGTTCTCTTCTGTGTTTAAACCTTTTCTTGAGTTCTTGTAATAGTGGTCTTATACGATATTTGTCCTTCTGTGACTGACTAAATGCACTCAGCATAATGACCTCCAGCTTCCTCCGTGTTATGTTTCATAGCTTGATCATTGTTTTTTATCGTTGCATAGTATTCCTTTGTGTGGATATACCACAATTTGTTTATCCACTCATCCATTCATGGGCACCTAGGTTGTTTCCATCTTTTTGCTGTTGTGAACAGTGCTTCAGTGAACATGGGTGTGCATATATCTATTCGTGTGATGGTTCTTATTTCTCTAGGGTATATTCCAAGGAGTGGGATAGCTTGATCGTATGGTACTTCTATTTCTAGCTTTTTAAGGAAACGCCAAATCGATTTCCAAAGTGGTTGTACCATTTTACATTCCCACCAACAGTGTATAAGTGTTCCAGTCTCTCCACAACCTCTCCAGCATTTATCATTTTGTGTTTTTTGGATTAATGCTAGCCTTTTTAGGGTGAGATGTTATCTCATTGTAGTTTTGATCTGCATTTCTCTAATGGCTAATGATCGTGAGCATTTCTTCATGTGTCTGTTAGCTGTCTGAATATCTTCTTTGGCAAAGTGCTTGTTCATTATCCTTTTCCCACTTTTTAATTGGGTTATTTGTTTTTTTCTTGTTGAGGTTTTGCAGTATCTTGTAGATTTTAGAGATTAGATGCTAATTGGATTTGTCATAGCCAAAATTTTTTTCCCAGTCTGTAGGTTGTCTTTTGACTCTTTTGATGAAGTCTTTTGATAAGCATTAGTGTTTGATTTTCAGGAGCTCCCAGTTATCAAGTCTCTCTTCTGGTGCTTGTGCATTGTTACTTATGGTTTGTATTGTGTTTATGCCATGTATTAGGGCTCCTAGCATTGTCCCTATTTTTTCTTCCATGATCTTTATTGTTTTAGAGTTTATATTTAAGTCTTTGATCCATTTTGAGTTAGTTTTTGTGCATGGTGTGAGGTATGGGTCTTGTTTCAGTTTTTTGAAGATGGATATCCAGTTATGGCGGAACCATTTGTTAAAGAGACTGTCTTTTCCCCAATTAACAGACTTCCAGCCTTTGTCAGATATCAGGTGCTCATAGGTGGATGAATTTATGTCTGGATTCTCAATTCTGTTCCATTGGTCTATGTATCTGTTGTTGTACCAGTACCAGGCTGTTTTGACTACCGTGGCAGTTTAATAGTCTCTAAAATCAGGTAGTGTGAGGCCTCCCACTTTGATCTTCTTCTTGAGTAACACTTTACTTATTCGGGGCCTCTTCCCTTTCCATGTGAAGCTGGTGATTTGTTTCTCCATCTCTTTAAAAAATACTGGTGGAGTTTGGATCAGGATTTCATTGTACCTGTTGATTGCTTTGGGTGGAATTGACATTTTCACAATGTTGAATCTACCTATCCATGATCAAGGTATGTTTTTCCACTTATGTAGGTCTCTTTTGGTTTCTTGCAGTAGTGTCTTGTAGTTTTCATTGTATAGCTCTTTTACATCTCTGGTTAGATTTATTCATAAGTATTTTATCTTCTTGAGGGCTATTGTAAATGGTATTGATTTGGTGATTTCCTCTTGGAAGTTCTCTTTGTTGGTGCAGAGTAGTCCAACTAAATTTTCTATGTTTATCTTGTATCCTGATACTTTGCTGAAATCTTCCATTAGTTCCAGGAGTTTTCCTGTGGATTCTTTGGGGTTTTCTGTGTATAACATCATATCATCTGCAAATAGAGATACTATGACTTCTTTCCTACCAATCTGGATGCCCTTTATTTCTTTTTCTAGCCTAATTGCTCTAGCTAGGACCTCCAGCACAATGTTGAATAAGAGTGGTAAAGGGCATACTTGTCCAGTTCCCATTCTCAAGGGGAATACTTTCAAAGTCTCTCCATTTAGGATGATGTTGGCTGTTGGCTTTGTATAAATGCCCTTAATTATTTTGAGGAATTTCCCTTCTATTCTTATTTTGTTGGGAGTTTTTATCATGAATGGGTGTTGGACTTTGTCAAATGCTTTTTCTGCATTGATTGATAAGATCAAGTGGTTCTTGTGTTTTGTTTTATTTATGTGATGGATTACATTGATTGTTTTTCTAATGTTGAACCATCCCTGCATACCTGGTATAAATCCCACTTGATCATGGTGAATTATTTTTTTTTTTATATGTTGCTGAATTCTATTGGCTAGAATTTTGTTGAGGATTTTTGCGTCAATGTTCATGAGGCATATTGGTCTGTAATTTTATTTTTTGTGTGGTGTGTTTACCTGGTTTTGGTATCAGGGTTATGCTGGCTTCATAGAATGAGTTGGGGAGTATTCCATCCTTTTCTATGCTCTGAATACTTTTAGTAGTAGTGGTGTTAACTCTTTTCTGAAAGTTTGGTAGAAATCTCCAGTGAAGCTATCTGGGCCAGGGCTTTTTTTTGGTTGGGAGTTTATTAATTACCTTTTCAATCTCTTCTTTTGTTATGGGTTTATTTAGTTGTTCTACTTCTGTTTGTGTTAGTTGAGGTAGGTAGTGAGTTTATAGAAATTTGCTCATTTCCTTTAGGATTTCAAATTTTTAGAGTACAGTTTTTCACAGTATTCTGTTATGATTCTTTTAATTTCAGTTGGGTCTGTTGTGATATCACCCATCTCATTTCTTATTCGTGTTATTTGCTTCCTCTTCTGTTTTTCTTTTGTCACTTTGGCCAATGGTTTATCAATTTTGTTGATCTTTTCAAAGAACAAGCTTTTGGTCTTGTTAACTCTTTCAATTGTTTTTCTATTTCATTTAATTCTGGTCTAATTCTTATTATTGCCTTTCTTCTGGCACCTGAGGGCTTCTTTTGCTGCTCTCTTTCTACTTGTTCCAGTTGTAGGGTTAATGTTTTGATTATGGCCCTTTCTTCTTTTTGAATATGTGCATTTATTGCTCTAAGCTGACCTCTGAGCACTGCTTTTGTTGTGTCCCAAAGGTTCTGGTAGGATGTATTTTCATTCTCGTTTGATTGTATGAATTTCTTTATTCTATCCTTAATTTCTTCTATAAGCCAGTAGTTTTTGATCAAGGTGTTATTCAGTTTCTATGTGTTTGATTTTTTTTCCTTGCTTTTTCTGTTGTTGATTTCTACTTTTATGGCTTTATGGTCAGAAAAGATGCTTTGTAATATTTCAATGCTTTGGATTTTGTTAAGGCTTGCTTTATGGCCTAATATATTGTCTAATCTGGAGAATGTTCCATGTGCATTGGAAAAGAAAGTATTATTGGCTACTGTTGGGTGGAGTGTTTGGTATATGTCTATGAGATCAAGTTGGTTGATTTTGGCATTTAGCTCTTCTGAGTCTTTGTTGAGCTTATTTCTGAATGTTCTGTCCTTCACTGAAAGTGGTGTGTTGAAGTCTCCTACTACTGTTGTGGAGCTATCTATCTCTGTTTTCAGTCTTGTTAGAATTTGTTTTATGTATTTTGGAGCCCTGTCGTTGGGTGCGTAAATATTTATTATAGTTATGTTCTCCTGGTGTACTGACCCTTTAATCATTGTATAGTGTCATTCCTTATCCTTTGAGGTAGATTTTACTTTGAAGTCTATTTTGTCACAGATTAATATTGCCACTTCTGCTCTTTTTTGAATGTTGTTTGCTTGATATATTTTTTTCCATCCTTTGGGTTTTAGTTTGTTTGTGTCTTTAAGTCTAATGTGTGTCTCTTGTAGGCAGCATATAGATGGATCATGTTTTTTAATCCAATGCCACTCTCTGTCTCTTTATTGGTGCATTTAGTCCATTTAAGTGCAGCATAATTATTGATAAGTATGAGTTTAGTGCTGTCATTTTGATGTCTTTTTTTGTGTGTTGTTCACAGTGCCTTTGTTCTACTTAATTTTCTGTGCTGAGTCATTTTTCTTCATGTATTTTCATCTTTTTCATTGCTGTTGATTTTTTGTGTGCTGAGTCTTTATATTTTTCTAGTTTTTTATTTTGACTTATAGGATTGTTAGTTTCCTTTGTGGTTACCTTAATATTTACCCCTATTTTTCCAAGTTTATACCAGTCTTTCACTTCTTTATATTGCCTTGACTTCCTCTCCATATGAAAAATCTATGTCTACATTTTTTAAGTCCCTTTTTTTTGTTTTAATGTTGTCATCTTTTACATATTGACATGTGTTTTCCTATTTTCAGTGTTTTACATTTGATTTACTTCTCTGACTTCCCTTTCTGGGTTGATATCTGGTTGCTCTGTCCTGTGTTCTAGTCTTTGGTTGTTATCTGATGTTACTGATTTTCTAACCGGAAGACTCCCTTTAGTATTTCTTATAATTTTGGTTTAATTTTTGCAAATTCCCTAAACTTCTGTTTATCTGGAAATGCCCTAATTTCACCATTATATGTTTATATTTTTGCTGCGTATATAATTCTTGGGTAGCAGTTTTTATCCTTCAAGGCTTTATATATGTCATCCCATTGCCTTCTTGCCTGCTTGGTTTCTGCTGAGCAGTCCGAGCTTATTCTTATTGACTGTTCTTTGTAGACAACTTTTTGTTTATCTCTAGCCACTCTTAAAATTCTCTCTTTATCTTTGGTTTTTGCAAGTTTGATTATAATATGTCTTGGTGACTTTCTTTTGGAACCTGCCTTATCTGGGGTTCAGTGAGCATCTTGGATAGATATCTTGTCATCTTTCACAATATCAGGGAAGTTTTCTGCCAACAAATCTTCAACAATTCTCTCTGTATTTTCTGTTATCCCCCCATTATGGTACTCCAATCACTCGTAGGTTATTCCTCTTGAATAATTGAATAATTCTTAGGGTTTCTTCATTTTTTTTTTAATCCTTTTATCTGAGTTTTCCTCAAATAAGTTGGTGTCAAGTGCTTTATCTTCAGTCTCACTAATTCTCATTTCCTTTGCCTCAATTCTGCTCCTATGACTTTCTATTGAGTTGTCTAATTCTTACATGTTATTGTTAATCTTCTGGATTTCTGATTGCTGTCTCTCTAAAGATTCTTGCAGCCTGTTAAATTTGTCATTATGCTCTTTTCTAATCTTTTTTTATTTCATCTATTGTATGTTCTGCATTTTGGTTAATTTCTTTCCCAATTTCTTGAAGAGTTCTGTATATTAATCTTTTGTATTCTGCCTCTGGTAATTCCAAGAAATTTTCCTCCTCTGGAAAATTTCTAGATTCTTTATTTTGGGAGCTTGCTGAAGCCATCATGGATTGCCTCTTTATGTGATTTGATATTGACTGATGTCTCCAAGCCATCAGTAAGTTATTATATTTATTTATTTTATGTTTGCTTACTGTGTCCTACGTTCTTGTTTTGTTTTGCTATGCCCAAATAGGTTGCTCATATGAGCTAGTTTGATTATTGGCACCTTTGAAGCTCTAATGACCTGTCACCAGTGGTTAGATCTGTTACTAGGTATGTGAGCTCAGGAGTCTGCCCACTCCTCTTGTATGGATTCAGCTCAGGTGCCCAGGTAGATAGCCATGAAGTTTGTGGTGTAAGCTCTCACTTACAGTCCTGGGCAGGCGTGGGTGATTGGTGTAGCCACAGGCATCTGGCTGCAGCAGGGGGACACACTCTGAGCAAGACAGGGGGCTTAGCACTGCCGCCAAGTGTCCAGGAGGATGGTGTGTCCCTGTTCCCTACGGTGCGTAGATGGGTGGGTTTTGCAGCCAGACTGTGAGCACCTAATGCTGTTGGCTGTAATGACTGGGGGACACCTTTTTTTCATGGGCCCCCATCACAGGTAGCTAGGTGGCATGTGTGGAGCCACCAGTCCTCAGGCCCCTGATGTTGGTAGGTGAAGACCCTGCTTAATGGGCAGAGCAGTGTCAAATGTCAAGAACCTTCCACTTCACAGCTGAAACAGTTGAAGATAGACTTCCAGTATATACTCTGTTGTACTGCAGGAATGAGGGCCTATGCTATTGAAATGGGCTCACACAAGTCTATGCAGGGGTAAAACATTCAAAGTCCGTGGATCCCTTATGCCTGTGCCTAGGCAAAGAGCTATGCCTACCCTGGGTTTCTGGCTTAGGGGAGCCGGCAGTTTATTTTTTCCCCTGTATGTTAATTTGGTCACTCTCCAAGGCAGGGAGAATGGCTCCGAGCATGTGACGGATCCTACTTCTGGCCCAGGAGACTCAGCAATTGCTGAAGCTGGTCCAGGACCCAGTGCAGAGCAGGGAGCGGGGAAGTAAATGGGAGAGAGGTTTTTCCTCTAAGGGGGTTGTTTTTGATCCGCTCAGTAGGCCATATTTGAGTACTTATCTTTCGCCGATCTAGGACTGCTTCTCACAGGTTCTGGGTGCCTGAGTATACTCTCTGGTGCTGAATCTCTCCCAGTGTGGAAAACACACCTCCTGAGCATCGCTGCTTGCCTGCCTCACTGCTCACCCATGAGCTGATCAGGCCTGAAGGGCTCAGGCTGTCACCAGGTCTGGTCTGGCAACTCTTCACTGCTGCTGAACTGTCTCTCCCTCCCCTGCCACTCAGTCTGGTTTCTCAACTATGCCTTTGATGTTCAAGGCTCCCAGATTGCCATATAGAATCGATTCACTTGTTTTTTGGGTCTTTGTTGTAAGAAGGTCCACTAGAAGCATCTGACTACTCCACCATCTTGGCCTCGCCTCCTCTGCCTATTGTTCTTAATGGGATGAGCGAAGGCAACAAAAGAGAATTGTCAGTGGAATCAGAAATCAAGTGGGCAGAGGCACAGTGTCACTCTGAGTGGTAAAAGGCATGGGATGTGGGAAAGATGACTCCTGACGTCTGGGAGGCAGCTAAGATTTATGTTGGAAATCAACCACTTAGTGAGTCTGAAGTTGATTTGGGTCCTCTAGACATTTTGACCCCCATGCATGTCAGTTTGTTGTACTTTGGGGGCTTGCATATTACTGTGATGCAAGAAGCTATGCTACTGGTATTCAAATACCAGTAGGGTCACCCATGGTGGACAAGTTTCAGCTGAGCTTCCAGACTAAGAAAGACGAAGAAGAAGGACCTGGCAGTCTACTTCTGAAAAGAATTAGCCAGTGAAAACCTTATGAATATCAGCAGAACATTGTCTGGTATAGTGCCAGAAGATGAGCCCCTCAGGTTGGAAGGCACTCAGAAGACAACTGGGGAAGAGCTGCCTCCCCAAAGTAGAGTTAACCTTAATGACATAGATGGAGTCAAGCTTTTAGGACCTTCATTTACTGATGTGGCATTATTCAAAATGAGAAGAAATAGCTGCAAACATCCATTAATAATCAGAACATGGAATGTAGGCAGTATTAATCTAGTGGAGCCAAGGATATCATTGCTGTTGTCAGATGGATCCTGGCTGAAGGCAGAAAATACCAGAAAGATGTTTATCTGTGGTTTACTGACTATGCAAAGGAATTTGACTATGTGAATCATAACAAATTATGGATAACATTGTGAAGAATGGGAATTCCAAAATGCTTAATTGTGCTTATGAGGAATCTGCACATAGATCAAGAGGCAGGCATTCGAACAGAACAAGGGGGATACTACGTGGTTTAAGTGAAGAAAGGTGTGAATCAGAGTTGTATCCTTTCACCAGATTTAGTCAATCTATATGCTGAGCAAATAATCCGAAAAGCTGGACTATATGAAGAAGAAGAGGGCGTCAGGATTGGAGGAGGACTCATTAACAATCTGCGTTACGCAGATGACACAACCTTGCTTGCAGAAAGTGAAGAGGAGTTGAAGCACTTACTGATGAAGATCAAAGACTACAGTCTTCAGTATGGATTACACGTCAGCATAAAGAAAACAAAAAACCTCACAACTGGACCAATAAGCAACATCATGGTAAACGGAGAAAAGATTGATGTTGTCAAGGATTTCATTTTACTTGGATCCACAGTCAACGCCTATGGAAGCAGCAGTCAAGAAATCAAATGACATCTTGCCTTGGGCAAATCTGCTGCAAAAGACCTCTTTAAAGTGTTAAAAAGCAAAGATGTCACCTTGAAGATTAAGGTTCGCCTGACTGAAGCCATGGTGTTTTCAGTCACCTCATATGCATGTAAAAGTTGGATAGTGAATAAGGAAGACCAAAGAAGAATTAACACCTTTGAATTAAGTTATTGGTGAAGAATACTGAACATACCATGGACTTCCAAAGGAGGGAACAAATCTGTCTTGGAAGAAGTTCAACCAGAATGCTCCTTAGAAGCAAGGATTCTGAAACTACCTCTCACATAGTTTGGACATGTTATCAGGAGGCATCAGTCCCTGGAGAAGGACATCATGCTTGGTAAAGTAAAAGGTCAGTAAAAAAAAGGAAGACCCTCAATGAGATGGATTGACACAGAGGCTGCAACAATGGGCTTAAGCACAACCAGGATTCTGAGAATGGCAAAGGACCAGGCAATGTTTTGTTCTGTTGTACATAGGGTCGCTATGAGTTAGAACTGACTCAACAGCACCTGACAGCAACAACAATAGACTCTTTGAGTAGTTACCCCTAGAAACATTTAGAGAAAGTATTCCAGGGAAGATCCACGTTCCCTGCCTCAGACAAGAGTATAGGCATTAGTAGAAACTATCCACAAAGGGCAGCTATAGCCAACAGAACAGAGGATCAACAGTGGCTGAGAGGGTGAACTTGTAGCAGATGATGCCATACAGTCTGTGGTAAAAGCCACTCCAAACTGCAAAGAATGACCTGCTGAAGAGTGAGGGTGAATGCTGAAACTCAGTTGTAAAGGGTTACTACTGACCAACTTCACTGTCCTTACTACCTTGTGCTGTCATCTATAGCTCATAGTAGTGCACCATGCACCTAGAGGATGAGAAACCTCAAATCATAATTGTCTCATGTAGACATGTGAGATTGCTAGGTTCATCATGTTCCAGTTTTTTCTGTATTTCCTCCTCTTCTCAGGTCACTAATGTAGCAGCAGGCTATTTTCCAGTCAGCTGTTCTCTTCATTATTGCCACTGAATATTATTATCATAGGTAACAACACCTTGTTTAAGTCCCCTGTCATATTTTATATCAATTGAAGCTTCCATCTCTCCATGTCCCTATCTGGAAGTTCCAAGTGTAGGACCTTGTGAAAGTTGCTTAAGCTCACATTGTTTTTCTGTTGCGTCTACTGTCTGCGATGACTGTGAGGATCATGTGAGATGGCATCACTTCCCATCATCCCTCCAGACTCATTCATATCAAATATCACCCTTCCCCTTTAAATTTTCCCAAGTAGTTTACTTCTAGGTGGAATGTACTGCTCCCCATTTGAATGTTCCCAGTACTTTGAGAAACCTCCATAACTTACCATTTGTGATTGTTAAGGTTGTGTGTCCACTTGGCTGGGCCATGATTCTCAGTGGTTTGGCAGTTGTGATGTAGTTTGGCAGTCATATAATGATGTAATAACCTCCTTGATGAGATCTGATATAATGTGATCACCTTCATGATAGGATTTGCTGAGAGTAGCCAATCATTTGAGAGGGAGTTTCCTTGGGGATGTGGCCTACATCCAATATAGGTGGACTTTCAGGCAAGGCTTTTGCTTGCTCTGGATCCTACAGCTGGCTCCTATTGGTCTGACCTCTGGTTCTTGGGACTTGAGCTAGCAACTTACCTGCCATCTTGGCTACTGATCTTGAGTTTACCGGCCCCTGCAGCTGTGTGAGTTGGGAGAAGCCTCCAGCCTGACCCAGGGACTTGGGGCTTTCCAGCCTCTACAACCATGTGAGCCATTCCCTTGATATAAATCTTTCTCTGTGTATATATTTATACGTTTTACTTCTTTTGCTTCTCTAGAGAACTCAGCCTAAGGCATCACTCTTAATTACTTACTTGGCCATCTCCTTCAAGAAACTGTGAATTCCTTAAAATTGTCATCTTAGGTTTTTCACATGTATCTTACTAATATATAATACAATGCCTAGCACATACTGAATACAGATAGTCCCTGACTTACAACATATTCTAGTTACAAAGAACCACACTTACGACTGTCTTTTATTTTTTATTTTTTGGACATCTTATCTTCAGTAATATGTACTACATAAAATGTTGCAATGTGTAATTTGCTGGTGTTATCATTCTCAGATGTTCACTCGTAAATGTTTACTGTCATGATTTATAAAGATACTGTTAATAAAAGGCAATAATAATGAAAACTGTTTAAAAAAAGAGGTATTCGACTTATTCGAAACCAACTTAAGACGGAATTGTCAGAACAGAACCCCAACATAAGTTGGGAACTACCTGTGGTCCATAACTGCTTGTTCCTTGAATGAATTATAATATTGGGATAGTGATTTGCAATTTAAATGAACAACCCTTCCTCCATTACCATGGCTATTATGTCCTGGTAGCTGTTTGCAATAGAAAAGAAAGTTGTGGGATATATGTTGTTGTTAGTAGCTGTGGAGTTGGCTCCAACTCAAGACAACCTCATGTATAACAGAATGAAACACTGCCTGGTCCTGTGCCATCTTCATGATTGGTGGTATGTTTGAGGTCACTGTTGCAGCTATTGTGTCAGTTTATCTCATTGAGGGTTTTCCTCATTTTCGTTGACCCTCTATTGACCAAACATGTTTTTTTTTTCTAGTGATTCATCTTTCCTCATGATGTGTCCAAAGTAAGCAAGCCTAATTATTACCATCCTTGTTTCTAAGGGGCATTCTGGTCGTATTTCTTCTAAGACTGACTTGTTTGTTCTTCTGGCAGTCCATACTCTATTCAATATTCTTCACCAATACCATAGTTTGAATGCATCTGTTCTACTTCTGTCTTCCTTTTTTACTGTCCAGTTTTCACATGCATATGAGACAATTGAAAAGACCATGGCTTGGGTTAGGTGTACCTCAGTCATCAAATTATGTCTTTGATTTTTAAAACTTTAAAGAGTACATCATTAGATTACTTGACTGGAGTTTCCATGGACTGTGGGACATATAACGGTAGACATTTTTCACAAGAAGTTAAAAACATTGAAAGATACAAGCAACATGTAAAAGAGTTTTTATCAGAAGGTAAATTTAGTGTGTCAGAGAAAGAAAGCATGTTACATTTAGTACTTTTTTAGTTTTAACAAATAGAAATTTATTTTTTTCACAGTATAGTAGGCTAGAAGTCCTAATTCAGGGTGCTGGCTCTAGGGAAAGGCTTTCTCTGACTGTTGGCTCTGGGGAAAGGTCCTTGTCTCTTCACCTTGGTTCCTGTTTCTTTGGAGATCTTATTTGTCCTGGCATCAATCTTCCCCCATCTCTGTTTCTCTCCCTTGTGTGTTTTATTTCTTTCATAGCTCAAAAAGATTGACTCAAGATACAGCTTGCACTAATCCTATCTCTTAACATAACAAAGACAACCCATTCCCAAATGGGATTAAAACAACAGGCATAGAGGTTTTGGATTTACAAACATATTTTAGGGAGCCACCACTCATCTGTCAGTTTGTTGTGCTGTGGTGGCTTGCGTGTTGCTGTGATGCTGGAAGCTATGCCAATGGTATTTCAAATACCAGCAGCATCACCCAGGGTAGAAAGGTTTCAGAAGAGCTTCCAGGTTAACACAGATGAGGAAGAAGGACCTGACAGTGTACTTCTGAAAAAAAATGTCCAGTGAAAGCCTTATGAATACCAGCAGAACATTGTCTGATATAGTGCCAGAAGATGAGCCCCTCAGGTTGGAAGTCACTTAAAATATGACAAGAGAAGAGCTGCTTCCCCAAAGTAGAGTTGACCTTAATGACGTGGATGGAGTAAAGCTTTTGGGACCTTCATTTGCTGATGTGGCAATACTCAAAATAAGAAGAAACAGCTGCAGATGTCCATTAATAATCAGAACACAGAATGTACCAAGTATGAATCTAGAAAAATTGGAAGTAGTAAAAAATGAGATGGAATGCATAAAGATCCCCAACCTAGGCATTAGTGAGTTGAAATGGACTGATACTGGACATTTTGAATTGGACAATCATATGGCCTACTATGCTGGGAAAGACAAACTGAAGAGGAATGGTGTCACATTCATTGTCAAAAAGAACATTCAAGATCTATCCTGAAGTACAATTCTGTCAGTGATAGGAAAATATCCATACACCTACAAGGAAGACCAGTTAATACGACCATTATTCAAATTTACACACCAACTACTAAGGCTAAAGATGAAAAACTGAAGATTTTTACCAACTTCTGTAGTCTGAAATTGATCAAACATGCAATCAAGATGTGTTGATAATCACTGGTGATTGGAATGAGAAAGTTGGAAACAAAGACTAAGGATCTGTAGTTGGAAAATATGACCTTGGTGATAGAAACAATGCTGGAGATTGCCTGATAGAATTTTATAAGTCCAAGGAGTTAGTCATTGGAAATATCATTTATCAACAACATAAACTGACTGTACATGTGAACTTTGCCAGATGGAATATACAGGAATCAAATTGACTACATCTGTGGAAAGAGACGATGGAGAAGCTCAACATAATCAGACAGAACAGATTGTGGAACAGACCATAAATTGCTCTTACGCAAGTTCAAGTTGAAGTTGAAGAAAATTAAAACAAGTCCATGATAGTTTTAATACAACCTTGAGTATATCCCAGCTGAATTTAGAGATCAGCTCAAGACTAGATTTGACCCATTGAACACTAATGACCAAAGACCAGGCAAGTCGTGGGATGACATCAAGGATGTCATATATGAGGAAAGTCATTAAAAATACTGGAAATAAAGAAAATACCAAAATGATATCAAAAGAGACTCTGAAACTTGCTCTTGAAAGTAGAGCCGCTAAAGCAAATGGAAGACACGATGAAGTAAAAGAACTGAACAGAAAATTTCAAAAGGCAACTCGAGAAGACAAAGTAAAGTATTATAATGAAATGTGAAAGACCTGAAGATAGAAAACCAAAAGAGAAGAACACGGTCGGCATTTCTCAAGCTGAAAGAACTGTAGAAAAAATTCAAGTATTGAGTTGCAGTTTTGAAGGATTCTATGGATGAAAAGTTGGATGACACAGGAAGCATCAAAAGAAGATGGAAAGAATACAGAGTCACTATACCAGAAGAAGTCCAAGTTGCACTGAAGGCACTGGCAGAAAAACAAGGTCCAGGAATCGATGGAATACCAGTTGAGATGTTTCAACAAACACATGGAACATTGGAAGCGCTCACTTGTCTATACTAAGAAATCTGGAAGATAGCTACCTGGACAACCAACTGGAATAGGTCCATATTCATGCCCATCCCAAACAAAGGTGATCCAACAAAATGTGGAAATTATTGAACAATATCATTAATATCACACACAAGTAAAATTATGCTGAAGATAATTCAAAAACTGTTGCCGCAGTACAAATTCCAGAATTTCAAGCTGAATTCAGAAGAGGACGTGGAACAAGGTATATCATTGCTGATGTCAGATGGATCGTGACTGAAAACAAAGAATACCAGAAAGATGTTTACCTGTGTTTAATTGACTATGCAAAGGCATTCAACTGTATGTATCATAAAAAATTATGGGTAACACTGCAAAGAGTGAGATTTCCAGAACACTTAATTGTGCTCATGAGGAGCCTGTATGTACATAGATCAAGAGGCAGTTGTTGGAACAGAACAAGGGGCTATCATATGGTTTAAAAAGAAGAAAGGTGTGCATCAGTGTTGTACCTTTCACCATACTTATTCATTCTGTATGCTGAGCAAATAATCTGAGAAGTTGAACTATATGAAGAAGAACACAGCATCAGGATTGGAGGAAAACTCATTAACAACCTGTGATATGCAGATGACACAACCTTGCTTGCTGAAAGTGAAGAAGACTTAAAGCACTTGCTGATGAAGATGAAAGACTACAGCCTTCAGTGTGGATTACACCTTAATATAAAGAAAACAAAAATCCTCACAACTGGACCAATAAGCAACATTGTGAAAAATGGAGAAAATGTCAAAGTTGTCAAGGATTTTATTTTACTTGGCTTCACAACCCAAACCCCTGAAAGTAAGCAGTAGGGTGTTTATATTCAAGTTGTCAGCAGAGTAAGGTGAATAATAATCGAATGGAGATAAATCAAGTATAGCAGAGGATCAAGATAAGACTAAATCTTGAAATCAACATTCCTCTAAGCCTTGGTTTGGGGTCTCCTCCTCGAGTTAATGCAATTAACAAATGATTTAAAGATGATCAGACTTGGATTAATAGTTGGCATTGTGAGCTTCTCATTGGAGGATGGATTGAATGGCTCCATTAGTTGTTCAAATGAAGGGAAAAAAAGAGAGAAAGGTTCAATAGGGAAGGGTTTGTGTGGTTAAAAAAAAAAAAGGAAAGAAAAAGTTTTGCTTAATCAAGAACATCTTTGATATATTAATATATTGCTTCTTCTGAAGACATGGTTACAAAAGCAGAGAGAAATCATGATTCCACATAATCTTCCTTGTCCAGCTTTTTACCATCAGTGGAGAAAAAAGCCCAAGAGAGTAGGATAGGGAACTCAACATATACTGACATCAACTTGATTTCCTGATGATTTTATCATCTGGTTCATAATTTTTCTCTCCACTTATCCCAGCCATCTGCCTCCCATACTCCACTAGCCATGCTGGAGATTTTTATGCTTTTTTAGCATTTATTATTTCAGATCATAAACTTCACAAACATCTAAAATAAATATTTTACTGCCATTTTGAAGCTAATAATATTTAGGACAACATGTTAAATACTTTGTCATCTGTCAAAAAAGTTAATAAATGAGGATCTACAATTTAACTCAGGTCTAGGTAACTACAGATTTTGCTTCTTAAACTATTGTGTGATATATCCCAATAGATCACTTTCTGATTCATTTCTATATAACATGTTTTAAGTTAAATTTTAAAACAAAACAGCAAAATGTTCTGCATTCATCACAAAATAATTATCATTGTTTTATCAAGAAGCTCCCCTGAAATTTTTAAGTATACTACTAGTTCCACTAGTATTTGTTACCTATGTATCATTGTGCCATTATCATATTCTAAATGTCTATGCTATAAAACATACAGAAGTCAGATCTTTCCAAAGATACCTGTCTTAGGCTGGGTTCTTTAGAGAATCAACATCAGTGAAGTATATATATATATATATATATATATATATATATATATATATATATATATATATATATATATATATATATATATATATATATACATACATATATATATATATATAGAGAGAGAGAGAGAGATAAAGAGTGGGGTGGATTTATATCAAGGAAATGGCTCATGTGGTTACAGAGGCTGGAAATCCCCAAGTCCATGGCTCAGGCTGGAGGCTTCTTCTGACTCATATAGTTGCAGGGGCTGGCAAACCCAAGATAGGTAGGTCAGACAGCAGGCCTCTGACTCACAGGCTGCAGAGGCTGACAAATCCCAATATTGGCAGGTAACCTGCTAGCTGAAGTCCCCAGAGGTCAGGTGAGGAGCCAGCTGCAGGATCCAGAGTGAGCAAAAGCTGTTTGTTAAAGCTACCCACTTGTGATATTTCTGTTACAGCAGCACTAGATAACTGAGACAGAATTTGGTACCAGGAGTGGGTGCTGCTCTAACAGATACCTACAATGTGGAATAGGTTTTGGAATTGAGTAATGGGTTGAAACTGGAAGAGTTTTAATGTGCCTAATAGTAGAAGCCTAGATTGCCCTAAAGAGACTGTTGGTGGAATTATGGATGTCAAAGACAATTCTGGTGAGGGCTCAGAAGGAAATGAGGAGAGCTATAAAATCAGAGACAGCACAGACTTAGAGAAGCAGCACCAAAGAAACAGCAGCAGCAGAGCCAGGAGACTACTGTGAAATAGCAGGGGAACTGACCCATGGAGCAAGAGACCTGAGTGCCCTTAAGCAGGAGGCTTACTGGTGGAATGGGGTACCTTTGGGCACTTACTGGTAGAGCTGAAGAGCTTTGTAACACTTGCCTGAGCAGGGCACAGGCTGGACTGACTCAAGAGTCCCAAGGGGCTGAGGAGCTGAGAGGGTGGGAACCAGGAATCAGAAGCTTATGAGACAAGGTGCACAGGAAGCAGCGCTGCCTTGGTCTCAAAGGGTATGGCCATGACTTCCGGGGTCTCAGAGTGGAAACGTGGTCTGCTGGGTCTCAAAGAGTGGGGCTACAATGTCTTAGGTTTCATACAGTCAGATTTTCACAAACTTGGCTCTGGAATGTGGGGCTACCATTCACAAGTGCCAGTGGGATGAGGCCAGATCCGCTGCCCAAAGCTGAAGGGGCAGTGCTGCCATGCCAAAGGGTCAGAAGAACTACACTGCCATGCCCAAGGGGCAGAAGGACAGGGCCTGCTGGGGCCGAGGGTGTAGGGTCATCACTCAGACAGACTAGGAGAATGCGGCCACTTAAATCCGAGGGAGTAAATTTGCTGTCCCAGTGGGCCTGGAAGGCAGAGCTGAAGCCCAAAGCCAAAGGGCCTTCACTCAGAATCCGGAGAATGTGGTCAACACCCAGAGTCTGAAAAGCAGGGCCATTGCCTAAATGGTCTAAGAGATCAGAGGATTATTTTCAAGCCTTAAGAACTAATATAATGTGTTCTGCTGACTTTCTTGGTGCTTGTTATCCCCTCTTTCCTCCCCTTTCTCCAATTTTTAATGGAAATGTCTACCTTGTACCTGTTCCACCATTGTACTTTGGAAGCAGATAACTTGTATTCTAGATTCCACAGATGAAGACGAATTTTACCCCAAAGTTGATTTAAGACTTTTGGGATGATATGATGGGATGAATGTGTTTTACATGTGGCAAGGATATTAATTTGGGGGAGGCAAAGAGTAGAATGTTATAGATAGAATTTTGTCCCCCAAAGATGTGTATTAACTTTTCTAGGCCATGATTCTCAGTATTGTGTGGTTTATCCACCAGTTCGTGATCTGATGTGATTATCCTATGTGTTGTAAATCCTAATCTCTATGGTGTTAATGAGGCAGAACTGAGGCAGATATGTTAATGAGGCAGGGCTCAATCTACAAGACTGAGTTGTATCTTGAGTCAATCTCTTTCGAGATATAAAAGAGAGAATCAAGCATACAGGAGAGGGACCTTGTACCACCAAGAAAGAAGAGCCAGGAGAAGAGTACGTCTTTTGGACCTTGGGTGCCTATGCTGAGAAGCTCCTAGACCAGGGGAAGATTGATGACAAGGATTTTCCACCAGAGCCGACAGAGACAGAAAGCTTTCCTCTGGAGCTGGCACCCTAAATTCGGACTTCTTGCCTTCTAAACTGTGAGAGAATAAATTTCTGTTAAAGTGATCCACTTGTGGTATTTCTGTTGTAGCAGCACTAGATAACTAATATAATACCATTTCTGAATATTAAGGTAGAAAACTTAAAACATGAATTAATGTAAAGACAATGTTATCTGGGCCAGAAGTTCCAAGGAGATATCTTTAGAATGTATTAAGAAAATAGCTCATTGAGATTAGAATTTTTTTGTCTGAAAAATGGTTTAACTTCTTTTCAAAACTTAAAAATTTAAGTTAAAAATATCACTGAAATTAGTGGTATGTCTATTGAGAAAAATGACAAACTGCATTTCATTTAGCAATCTTTGATATTTAGAGTCACATAACCAATCTCTATGTGTGGCCAAAGAGGCTGTGACAGAGTAGATGCACCAGAAAGCCTGGATGTTTATGACCATTTAAATGATTGATCTAATTGCAGCCTGATTCATCATATTGCTACTGTGAAAATTAACCACAATAATTCAGAGTGGTATTTTATGTTTCTAACTAGTCACATACAGAAAACCTTACATAAATGGGTAGCAACATAATTCCTTATACTCCCAGTGTACTGACTTAGGTAATTAGGAGGTTGCCTCTAATCTATTTTCTCTTTTTTTGAACACTGGGTATGTCCATAAGGAGCAGTGGTGGCACAGTGGTTAAGGGCTTGGCTGCTAACTAAAAGGTCAGCGGTTTGAACCCACGAGCCACTCTGCAGGAGAAAGATGTGGCAGTCTGCTCCTATAAAGATTACAGCCTTGGAAACCCTATGGAGCAGTTTTGCTTTCCTACAGGGTCACTATGATTCAGAATTGACTCACAGCAAGGGGTTATTTGGTTATGTCCATGAATTGAAATATGTAACAGATATTTTCAAAAGGCTTATTTGCAATTGCATAGGATCTAAGCTATGAGTGTGTCAGGGTTGTATCTTTTCACCGTAGTTACTCAGTCTGTATGCTGAGCAAATAATTCGAGAAGCTGGACTATATGAAGAAGAATGTGGCATCAGGATTGGAGGAAGACTCATTAACAACCTGCCATATGCATGACACAACCATGCTTACTGATAGTAAAGAAGACTTGAAGCACTTACTGATGAAGATCAAAGACTATAGCCTTCAGAATGTATTACACCTCAACATAAAGAAAACAAAAATCCTCACAACTGAACCAAGAAGCACCATCATAATATATGGAGAAAATATTGAAGTTGTCAAGGATTTCATTTTACTTTGATCTACCATCAACACTCATGGAAGCAGCAGGCAAGAAATCAAACCACATATCGCATTGGCAAATCTGCGCAAAAGACTGCTTTAAAGTGTTGAAAAGCAAAGATTTCACTTTGAGGATTAAGGTGCACCTGATCCAAGTCATGATATTTTCAGTCACCTCATATGCATGTGAAATCTGGGCAGTGAGTGAGGAAGACAAAAGGAGAATTGATGCCTTTGAATTATGGTGTTGGGGAAGAATATTAAATATACCTTGAAATGCCAGAAGAATGAACAAATCTGTCTTGGAAGTAATACAGCCAGAGTGCTCCTTGGAAGGGAAGATGGAGAGACTTTGTCTCAGGTACTTTGGTCATGTTTTCAGGAGGGACCAATCCCTGGAGAAGAACATCATGCTTGGTAAGGTAGAGAGTCAGTGAAAAAGAGGAAGTCCCTTGATAAGATGGACTGACACAGTGACTGCAACAATGGACTGAAACATAGCAGTGATTGCGAGAATAGTGCAGGACCGCCCAGTGTCTTTTTCTGTTGTACAAGGTGTCGCTATGAGTCTAACCAACTCAATGGCACCTAACAACAACAGCAAGCTATGAATAAGTAAAGACCATTGTGAGAACTACTGGTTTACTTGTTACAATTTGACTTTAAAAAAATAAATTGTTTTTGAAAGGAAAATCTGGGGAAAATGTTCATTTGTGTATATAGTGATTTGTTTGGAAATAATAAAGTACTTTAAATGCCCATCTTCCTAAATTAATATTGTCTTCATTTATTAAAATGACTATCACAGATGAGTATCAAAACTGTAATGATGATTCTTGTTCACAGTTTATAATACTCTGAAATAATCTGCACGGTCATTTAACAAATGAATATTAGTCTCATGATCACATCAAATACATTGCCATATCTAAATTTTATTAACCAAAAAAAACAAACAAACCTGTTGCCATTGAGTCGATTCCAACTCATAGAAACCCTATAGGACAGAGTAGAACTGCCCCATATGGTTTCCACCTGCGCCACCAGGGCTTCCTATTAACCAAAAATAAGGTTTATCATTTTCATAGAAACTATAAAAAGTGAGGAAAACTATAAAGAAAAAAAGATCTCTTGTGATTCCACTATTCAACATTAATATTTAACTATATATGTATGTGAAACTAGGGGATTAAGTGCAATTCTGGCACAACTATAGGCAATCTTGTTTTTACATGTTTATGTAAGATAAACAATCTTTTATCTTTAAATTCTAGATACATTTTTTCTATATAGGGCAAATTACTTTTGTGTGGAAATTTGTTGCATAATGTCTTAGTTATCTAGCGTTGCTATAACAGAAATACCACAAGTGGATGGTGGCTTTAACCAACAAATTTAGTTTCTCATAGTTTAGGAGGCTAGAATTCTAAAATCAGGGCACTGGCTCTAGGGGAAGGCTTTCTCTGTCTGTTGGGGCTGGAGGAACGTCCTTGTCTAACTTTCTGCTCCTCGGCAGTCTTAATGTGGCATGGTGTCTCTCTTCCTCTATCCCTGCTTCTTCCTGGATTGTTTTAATCTCTTTTCTATCTCAAAAGAGATTGACTCAAGACAAACCCTGCCCTTATCCTACCTTATTAACATAAGAAAGACAACCCATTCCCAAATAGGATTATAACCACAGGCATAGAGGCTAGGATTTACAACACATATTTTGGGGGGACACAATTCAATCCATAACACATACATGAAACAATACAGATATTTCAAAGCAAAATTTTCAGGGCTAAGAGTCTTATATAAGTAAAGTAGATATGTAACTCCAACTTCTGAGCCAGAACTGCAGCAAAATATTGTTTAATAATTGAAGTGTAATAATAATGACATGTTAATGACAGTATATTCATCATGTAGAACAAGGAATGTTTCAAACCTAAGTAATGACATTGATAGAAAGAAACATTGACAATGATTGAAAAAATATTTCAAATTAAAGTGTTTAAAGTAAGTGCAATAATTTTAAATAAGATGTTTTTAAAACTAAAACTTAAAAACTATTTTATATTGTAATTAAGACAGTCATTGCAGGCAATGTAGAAAAGTAGAAAGAAAAATGTCACTATCATATATCACCAGACCTTCTCGTATCTTTCTTTCTCATCTCTTCCATTTTACACTAAGCCAAAAATGACCAGTTTATATGCCGAGGCAAAATCTTCCTGAATCCCAGTTCTGTATATCCTACTTCCTACTGAAAATCACTAAAGCCTACGGCACCTTAATATAACCCTAATTTGGGCAGAACATGTCAATAGCAAGTCATAAACTGGGGGAAGATAATATGAAAGAAAAAGATATTCACACTTTTCTCCATCCCTCTGGAATATACACTGTAATTTAGGTCTATTTCAGGTACCTAACATGCACAGACCAAGAAAATTTATATAGGGTCTGCATTTTTTTTCCTGCTGAGTTTGACCTTCTCTAATCTTTTCTCTTCTAGGATCCAGAGACTTCTTCCTCTGAAATGATTGAAAAGATGACTATAAGTTAGTAAATATTTCCCAAAGAGATACATTTAATCATTTTTTAAAAACAATAGAACTTCCTGGTTTTTATATTGATATAAGGTGCATTCTTAGGAAGTCTATATAGTATACCTTACTTATATTAAGGAAGCTCTTGCCTAGTGAACTTCACATAAGCATACTTAAGACTTTCTATAGGAAGGGAAACTTTATTCCCCAGTATTTAGGCAAAGTGGTCTCCACAAGGTTATGTGAACATTTCAATCCCCTGAAGTGCCAGAAGAAAATACTACAACTTGTATTTTTATTTATTGTCATCTCATTCCTTTTTGATTCCTGTTTCTATTTACGTGTTTCATAACGAACCTATTATTAAAAAATCAATGCAAAGTTGGCTAATATTTAACAAATACATGTTTCTGTGGTAAATGGAATTATATTTTAAATAGTAGAGGTAAGCATTAGCAAGTGTGTACCAAAATTGAATTTGAGAAAAGATAAATAAAAACTTAGCCTGTTGCGCAGAGGTTAAAGTGTTTGGCTGCTAAGGGAAAGGTCCACAATTCGAACTCACCAGTTGCTCCACTGGAGAAAGATGTGGCAGTCTTCCTCCGTAAAGATTACAGCCTTGGAAACCCTCTGGAGCATTTCTATTCTGTCTTATAGGGTCACAATGAGTCAGAATCGACTCGACGGCAACGGGTTTTGGGTTTCATGTTAACATTCCTGAATATGAGGGCTGCATTCTTTGTACCACCTGTCTGTAAGTTTGTCGTACTGTGGTCACTTGCATGTTGCTATGATGCTGGAAGCTATGCCACCAGTATTTCAAATACCATCAGGGTCGCCCATGGTGCACAGGTTTCAGTGGAGCCTCCAAACTAAGACAGACTAGGAAGAAAGGCCTGGCAATCTACTTCCAAAAATTAGCCGATGAAAACCCTATGAATCACCACAGGAAATCCTATGGACAACCCTACTGTCTGACATAGTGCTGAGTGATTAGCGCCTAAGTTGGAAGGTATTCAAAATACACAATAGCTGCAACAATGGACTCAAGCATAGGAATGATTGATCATAAAGATGGCGCAAGACCAGGCAGCAGTTTATTCTGTTGTACGTAGGGTTGCCATGGATTGGAGCTGACTCAATGGCAGCTAACAACAACATTCTCTGCACAGCCTGTATTTTTAAAATTTATTTTCTTATTAAAATGGTAGTAAAGACCACATAGTTTTCCATTTCTGGAGGTTTTCAATTGTGGCAATTTATATTTTGTAAGGAAATCATCCATTTCTTCTGTTTTCAAATGCATACCACTGAGTTAGATGCAAGTATTATTTTAATTTCAACTTTTTCTCTGCCTGGGTATTTGTTTTCATACTTAATTTTATGTCTCTCTTCTCTCTCTCTCTCCTTCTCTTTTGTTATAATAACAAGAGTTTTAACTACTTTACTGGCCATTCCAAAAAACCAGCTTTTGAATTTACTTGCTACTAATTTTGGTTATTTATTTTCTGCTTCGTTAATTTCAGCTTTTATCATTAATTTCGGCTTTTATCTTTATTAATGTTATTGAGTTTCTCTGTTTCATGTCTCTCTTTTCTAATTTGTATGTGTACTTATTTTATTTTCACTTTAGTCTTCTTTAATACTAAAGGAATTCAAGGTGACACATTTTCCGAGCACAGCTTTTACTGTATTCCATAGATTGTCAGTATGCAGAATTCTCTTTTCAAAGACTTCAAAGTATGTTGCAATTTTCTGTTGGTTTCCTCTTTGTTTCATGGATTATTTAGGTGTCTGTTTCTTAATGTTAAAGGCATAAAGAAGCTTTGGCCACCTTTTCATTATTTAGTTCCAATTTTCTGAGATTCTTATAGAAGGATCTAGCCTGTAATTTCTTGTTTTTGATTTGTGGAGTTTATTTGTGGCCCCAAAAAAAGAAAAATCAAATATTTTGTAAGTGTTTCATGGGACAATAAGAAAAAAATATGCATTCTCAATTTGAGGGATGTAGAGTTTCCTATGCACATGTGTGTATATGTGTATTCAAGGTTATTGGTTTTTTTTTAAAATTCAATTCTTATGTACTCTTAACTTTTGCTTGCTAGATATGGCCAAGACAGAAAGAGGAATATTTTAGTCTCCTACTTTATTTTTTATCAAATTCTTCTCACATTTTAATAGCTTTTGCCACACTTATTTACTTGTTATTTTGTGGCATATACCGTTTTTTGAATGTTTTACTTTTTTCACAAATTGTCAAATTTATTATTATACATTCTTTAATTTTACCTTCTTTGATTCTTTGAATCTTAAATTCCTCCTTGTTTGTCTGATCCTACTTTTTTTTCCTATTTGCATTTTTTCTTTATTTCTTTGCTTTAAACAAGTTTCCTATAAGCATCATTTTTGGGGGACATCACCTGATGATCTTTATATTTTAATTGGGAAATTCAGACTCTTCACATTTAGAGTAATGAATGATATGCTTTATTTTCTTCTTTTCTACCTTGCTTTAAGTTTGCTATTTATTTTACATTCTGGTTGTTTCTTAATTCACTTTTTTCTTATCATTGTTGATTTTATTGGTTACTATGCATTCAGTTATTTTTCCTCTGGTTAATTTGACCCTCCTTCAGCTTCTGTGGAAACCCTGTTGGTGTAGTGGTTAAGGGCTATGGCTGATAACCAAAATGCTGGCAGTTTGAATCCACCAGCCACTCCTTGGGAACCCTATGGGACAGTTCTACTCTGTCCTATAGGGTTGCTATGAGTCAGAATTGACTCAGTGGCAACAGGTTTTTGGTTTTCAGCTTCTGGGTTTGCTTCTGTTTACATGTTATATCTCCTAGATTCCTTCTCTTAACAATTTATCTTTTTCCTTTTGTTTTCTGTGACTTAATATTTTTCTCTTTGCTGTAAAAAATTTTTTTGCACTTGATATTCCAGGTTGTCCTAGAAGTGATTATGTTGTTCTTTGATTTATTAAATTATTTGGGTTCCTATTCTCTTTTGTGATCCAGAAAGGCTTTTTTTTTTTTGTCCTGCATGATCCTGTTGTACTTGAGTTTCCTTAAATGTCCATCCCCCTCTATAAATTAAATTTATTGTCTGTGCAATGTGCTGTATTCACAAGTTCTTAATGAAGACCATTTGGAGCAGAGCACAGACCAGATCTGTTCTAATGGCGTGGTCAAGAGGTATTTATTACTCACAGAATAAACAGGACAGAAATGAGTACCACAGAAAACATCCCTGACAGCCGAGATTCCCTGAGGTTAGTCTCCTGTCCCAGGGTGTCATGTATCACATTCATGCATGCCCCTGTCAAGCCATGGAGGAAGAATGCCAGAAACTCTCTCTCCTGGGGTTAAAACACTAACAGGACAGCCATGTATAAGCTCCAAACATGTACAGAGGGCAATTAGGGGAAAGAGGTTAAAAAAAAAGTACAAGGCCCCTTGTGGGCAGTGGATATTGTTCATTGCCCCCATTTAGGGTGGGTGACCATCTCCTGATGGCTGTTCTAGATTTTACTGGTGCCAGGAGAATTCCTTCTCCCTTTATCCCACCAAGATAGTTTAACAGAGTTCTGAGTTTCTTCATAGGGCAATCATCTCCCCCTAAGGCACATACTTTGTGTTCATTACTAGCTCTTATGTACGTTAGTAGCTAGGGAGACAGTGAGAGATTATTGCACACGTGTGCACCCAGCAGTCTGGATCCTCTAAAACTCTATTTTATAATGCAAGTGTTTTGAGTAATCTTCCTCTTTGTAGCTGCTGGGCATCCGTAGATGTACTACTGCTGGTTTTCTTTGTTGGCTCCCTGAGGATCCAGTTCAGTTGCTAGAGGACTCTAACAGGTGGCATCTTGACCAGTAGTGGAAAAAAATCTTTGTCACTTGGGGGAAGCTATTCTGCTATTCCATCTCCTTATGTTCTTCCTGGACAGAGAAGAGCCAGACATGATTCATTTTCCTCTTGGCATCTTGTGAGCAATGGGAGACCAGGAACAGAGGGGAGAGGGAAGGAGCGATGTTGACCTTTCTTAAGGGATACCACAGATCTCTGTGGGCCAGCTGTTACAAGTATCCACTGCTTTTTACTCCTCACCTTAGAGCTCTCTCAAGCTGGTCCAGACACTCATCTTGCCACTAGAATATAGCCCTTCACATATCCTCTAAGCCGAAATTTGCAAAGTATCTAACTTGAAACTTCCTATTTGAGCTAAGAATCTAGGGGAGTGGGGATGGGAGAAAAGCTATGTTCCCTTCCTCTCTCCTCATAAAAAAATTATCAGGCTTGATGAATTAAGTGAAGTGTGCCACATTCGTAGAAAGCATATTCCTGTTTTTTTCTCAGGCCTTATATATGCCTTGAGCAGATTTCGTATCCCCCATTGGCCTGGTCGTTGCTCATGCCCCCATTCTGAAGCAAGAATTCTCCTGTGTTTGGTTTTATAAATGTCTGGATATTTGACAATCTCATCCTAATCATATCAGTCACTTTATAACAAAATCTTTACAAGCTATATTTTCATTAAATTTGACCATTTGATTTCAAAGTGAAAATTAAATGCAGTTATGCTTCATTTAACATCCATGGTATGATCTTTGAAACAGGACGTTATGTGATTCGGGCGTTGTGCAAACACCAGATTGGATGCTGCTGCCTATGAGCCAAAGCATCCACTGTGTTATACAATAAACTTTTTATTTGTAAGTAGGGAAAAACCAGAAAAACCAAACCCGTTGCTGTCGAGTCGATTCTGACTCATAGCAACCCTAAGTAGGGAAAGCTCACATAAAATGATGATAGAAAGTACGGTGCAGCACTTACACAAGTATTTATTATATAGGTATTTATTATGACTATCAAGGCATACGTATTATAGGTAATATAGGTACTTTATATGCCATTTTATATGCCTGGCAGTGCAATCACTTTGTATACAAGAGACACGCGATACACATGTTGCATGTGGAAAGCTGTTGCATTCACTACATCCAGTTACGTCCACTATGTCCCATTCTCTGATCCTGATTTCTGAAATGCATTATTACCTTATGGGACCACGGACGTACATAAGGCCAGACATTGCCCAAACAGACATTATGTAGCACGTAGCACATGACTATAGGTTTATCCTTGTAGTTGCAAATACCATTCAAAGTTTAGTTCTAATTAGCAAGCTAAAGTTGTATTTCATTTCAAGTTTTATAAAGAATTGAATTTCATCATTAACATTCATGATTTGTAATAAATAAAGGAAGAAAAGTAGCTGCATAAAAATTTAATTTCTATCAGCTCAATGGTTGGACTTTTAATTATGAAGTATCTTCCTCTATGTCAGAGAATATTGCCCTCTTTCACATGGTTAGCTTGTTAATTATTGGTATTAGATGCCCTTCACTTTTTTTTCTCTTGATTTTTTCCCTCTAATCAAAGTTTATCATCCTGAGAATATGAATATTCTTTGGAATACTTACGTTAATGATATTTAAAAATTCATCCAACTGATTCAAATTTTTGAATAACAAAGAGTTTAGCCACATCATTGAAAAATGAAGGTTCAAAGAAGAAAACTTATAATGTTGACAGTCCTTCTCTACAGCCCTGGTGATTTCTTTCCAGCAGAAAGATGATTTTTTTAAATTCTACCACAACATAATTAAAAAGATGAAATTGGTCCTACCCTTTGTTTAAACTGTATTCTTTTTGTGTCTATTTCTTTAATAAAAATTATTTACTTTTATTCTTCATTCTAGAACATTCCTAGTTTCTCAGCTAGTGACTTCCTTTCTTCAAACTTCTATCTGATTCTTTTTCCTGAAACCTCTAAATTATCATGTACATCTCTGTCAGAGTAATCTAAAAACAAAACTTTCATCAACTTCATAAAGCTTACCTAACTTCAAGTCACAGTAATTTTTCATAATTTTATAGGGGAAAAAAAAAAGCACAGTTTAGGAGGATCTCAGAGTTTTGTGGTAACCCATGTTTACACATAAGCCCAAAACCTGCTGCACTGAGTCGATTACCACTCATAGTGACCCAGTAGAATAGAGTAGAACTGCCCTGTAAGGTTTTCAAGGAGCAGCTGGTGGATTTGAACTGCCGACCTTTTGGTTAGCAGCCGAGCTCTGAACCACTGCGCCACTAGGGCTTTTGTTTGCGCATAGGATGTGCTATATGACAGGGCTGCCATATCATGTTTAATATGTGTGTTGTGCTTGGAAAGTTGTTGTTGTTAAGTGCCCTCCAGTCGGTTCCAACTCATAGTGACCCTATGCACGACAGAACTAAACACTGTCCAATCCTGTGCTACCTCACAATCGTTGTTATGCTTGAGTCCATTGGTCCATTGTTGCAGCCACTGTGTCAATCCATCTCATTGAGGATCTTCCTCTTTTTTGCTGAAACTCTACTTTACCAAGCATTTTGTCCTTCTCCAGGGACTGATCCCTCCTGACAGCATGTCCAAAGTATGTAAGACATAGTCTTGCTATCCTTGCTTCTAAGGAGCATTCTGGTTGTACTACCAAGACAGATTTGTTCATTCTTTTGGTAGTCCATGGTATATTCAATATTCTTCACCAACACCACAACTCAAAGGCGTCATTTCTTCTTGGGACTTCCTTATTCACCGTCCAGCTTTCACATGTATATGAGGAGATAAAAATACCATGGCTTGGGTCAGGCGCACCTTAATCTTCAGGGTGACATCTTTGCTTTTCAACACTTTAAAGAGGTATTTTGCAACAGATTTGCCCAATGCAAGGCATCTTTTGATTTCTTGACCACTGCTTCCATGGGTGTTGATTGTGGATCCAAGTAAAATGAAATCCTTGACAACTTCATCTTTTCTCCATTTATCATGATGTTGTTTATTGGTCCAGTTGTGAGAATTTTTGTTTTCTTTATGTTGAGGTGTAATCCATACTGAAGGCTGTGGTCTTTGATCTTCATCAGTAAGTGCTTCAAGTCCTCTTCGCTTTCAGCAAGCAAGGTTCTGTCATCTGCAGAACACAGGTTGCTAATGAGTCTTCTTCCAATTCTGATGCCCCATTCTTCTTCATATAGTCCAGCTTCTTTGATTATTTCCCCCAGCATACAGTGAAAAGATGCAACCCTGACACACACCTTTCCTGACTTTAAACCACACAGTATCCCCTTGTTCTGTCTGAACAACTGCCTCTTGATCTATGTATAGGTACCTCATGAGCACAATCAAGTGTTCTGGAATTCCCATTCTTCTCAGTGTTATCCATAATTTGTTACAATCCACACAGTTGGATGCCTTTGCATAGTCAATAAAACACAGGTAAACATCTTTCTGGTATTCTTTGCTTTCAGCCAGGATCCTGAAATTTCTGGCAGTTCTGGCAGTTCCCTGTTGACATACTGCTGCAGCCACTTTTGAATGATCTTCAGCAATTTTTACTTGCTTGAGATATTGATGATACTGTTTGATAATTTCCGCATGCCATTGGATCACTTTCTTGGGAATAGGCATAAACATAGATCTCTTCCAGTCGGTTGGCCAGGTAGCTGTCTTCTAAATTTCTTGGCATAGACAAGTGAGCACTTCCAGTGCTGCATCCCTTTGTTAAAATATCTCGATTGATAATCTGACAATTACTGGAACCCTGTTTTTCACCAAAGCCTTCAGTGCAGCTTGGACTTCTTCCTTCAGTACCATTGGTTCCTGATCATATGCTACCTCTTGAAATGGTTGAACGTTGACCAATTCTTTTTGTATAATGACTCTGTGTATTCCTTCCGTCTTCTTTTGATGCTTCCTGTGTCATTTAATATTTTCCCCATAGAATCATTCACTATTGCAATTCAAGGCTTGACTTTTTTCTTCACTTCTTTCAGCTTGAGAAATGCCAAGTGTGTTCTTCCCTTTGGGTTTTCTATCTCCAGCTCTTTGTACATGTCATTGTAATACTTTACTTTGTCTTCTCAAGCTGCCTTTGAAATCTTCTATTCTGTTCTCTTACTTCATTGTTTCTTCCTTTTGCTTTAGCTACTTGATGTTTAAGAGCAAGTTTCAGAGTCTCTTCTGACATCCATTTTGATCTTTTCTTTTGTCCTTGTCTTTTTAATGATCTCTTGCTTTCTTCATGTATGATGTCCTTGATGTCATTCCACAACTTGTCTGGTCTTCAGTCATTAGTGGTCAATGTATCAAATCTATTCTTGAGATGATCTCTAAATTCAGGAGGGATATACTCAAGGTCATACTTTGGCTTTTGTGGACTTGTTCTAATTTTCTTCAGTTTCAACCTGAACTTGCATATGAGCAATTGATGGTATGTTCAGCAGTCGGCCCCTGGCCTCGTTCTCACTGATGGTATTGAGATTTTTCATCGTCTCTTTCCATGTAAGTAGTTGATTTTGATTCCTGTATATTCCATCTGGCGAGGTGCATGTGTATAGTTGCTGTTTATGTTGGTGAAAAAAGTTATTTGCAATGAAGAAGTCATTGGTCTTGCAAAATTCTATCATGTGATCTCTGGCATCATTTCTATCACCAAGGCCATATTTTCCAACTACTGATCCTTCTTTGTTTCCAGCTTTTGCATTCCAATCACCAGTAATTATCAATGCATCCTGATTGCGTGTTCGATCAATTTCAGACTGCAGAAGCTGGTAAAAATCTTTAGTTTCTTCATCTTTGACCTTAGGGTTTGTTGCATAAATTTGAATAATTGTCGTATTAACTGGTTTTCCTTGTAGGGGTATGGATATTATCCTATCACTGACAGCGTTGTCTTCAGGATAGATATTGAAATGTTCTTTTTGACAATGAATGCAATGCCATTCCTCTTCAAATTGTCATTCCTGGCCATATGACCATATGATTGTCTGATTCAAAATGGCCAATACCAGTCTGTTTCAGCTCACTAATGCCTAGGATATCTGCTTATGCATTCCATTTCATTTTTGATGGTTTCCAACATTCTTAGGTTCATACTTCGTACATTCCATGTTCCAATTATTAATGGATGTTTGCAGCTGTTTCTTCTCATTTTGAGTCGTGTCATAACAGCAAATGAAGATCCCAAAAGCTTGACTCCATCCACATCATTAAGGTCAGCTCTACTTTGAGTAGGTAGCTCTTTCCCAGTTGTCTTTTGAGTGCCTTCCAACCTGGGGGGCTCATCTTCTGGCACTATATCAGGCAGTGTTCCGCTGCTATTCATAAGGTTTTCACTGGTTAATTCTTTTCAGAAGCAGACTGCCGGGTCCTTCTTCCTTGTCTGTCTTAGTCTGGAAGCTCAGCTGAAACCTGTCCGCCATGGATGACCCTGCTGGTATCTGAATACAGGTGGCATAGCTTCCAGCATCACAGCAATACGCAAGCCCCCACAGTACGAGAAACTGACAGACGTGGGGGTGCTAGGAATAGAAAGACAGAAAGAAATTATTTCCACCCTTACTTTATATGTAATATTAACCAAGGCTTTCCAGCATGTCTTTATGTAGATTTTGTTTATTGCCAAGTTGTGAAGAAAAGGAAGTGCTTCTCCAATTCATGTTTCAGGCCACACTTCTCTCCTTCTTCATCCATATTTCAATGAATGGCACCCAACACATTTTCCCAAGTGTGATTTGTTGGCTGGTTTTTGTTTCTTTGTTTTAATGTATATTGGATTTTGTATCAATTTCATTTTTTTTCTATAAATTGAAAACTACTAAAAATGTATGCTGTAAGGAAAATAGAATAGCATTGTAGTTACCTGTCTTTAAAAGTTTCTAGAATTATCTTGTGAAACAAACTGGGCAAGAGCATTTTTTTTCGGGAGGTGAAAGTAGTATTTTGACAACTTTTTCTATTTTTTATTGAAATTGATTCAATTTCAGTATTTTATACCTTGTAAAATCACTTTGATCAAATATATATCCTGAGAAAAGTGAAAATTCCATCTAGGTTTTCAAAATTATTTTCATAATGTTGAAAAAAGTAATCTCATATTCTTTTAAGTTCTTCTGTATTTTGGTATCAAATAAAATTTCTGTTGTTGTTTTTAGGTGCTGGAGAGTCTGTTCCAACTCATAGCAACACTATGTACAACAGACCAAAACACCGCCCAGTCCTGTGCCATTCTCACAGTCATCGTAATGCTTGAGCCCACTGTTGCAGCCACTCTGTCAGTCCATCTCATTGAGGATCTTCCTCTTTTTCACTGACCCCCTTTTTTACCAACTATGATGTCCTTCTCCAGGGACTGATCCCTCCTGATAACGTGTCCAAAGTATGTGAGACAAAGTCTTCCCATCACTGCTTCTAATGAGCATTCCCGCTGTACCTCTTCCAAGACAGATTTGTTCTTTCTTCTGGCAGTCCCTAGTATATTCATATTCTTTGCCAGCGTCATAATTCAAAGGCATCAATTCTTTTTTGGTCTTTGTTATTCATTGTCCACCTTTCACACGCGTATGAGGTGATTGAAAATACCATGGCTTAGGTTACGCAAACTTTAGTCCTTAACATGTTTGCTTTTTAACGATTTAAAAGAGGTCTTTTGCAGCAGATTTGCCCAGTGCAATATGTCATTTGATTTCTTGACTGTTACTTCTGTGGAAATTGATACTGGATCCCAGCAAAACAAAATCCTTGACAACTTCAGTAAATATATATATCTGGTCTTTTTTTTTGTAAGTTAGAATTATGCTCTACATCCTTCTCCAGCTCTGTCCAGAACCCTCCGCTGTGATCCTGGTCAGAGCAGTCAGCGGTGGTAGCCGGGCACCATCTAGCTGTACTAGATGTACTCAGTTCGATGGAGGCCTTGGTAGCTGTGGACAATTAGTCCTTCAGACTAATCTTTTCAAGGTATCCTGTTTTCTTCATTCTCCCTTGCTCCCGAAGGGATGAGACCAATGGAGTATCTTAGATGGCCGGTAGCACACTTTTAAGACCCCAGACACTACTCACCAAGGTAGAATGTAGAGCATTGTCTTTATAAGCTGTGTCATGCCAATTGAGCTAGATGTTTCCCAAGAACATGGTCCCCAGAGCCCCCCGCCCAGCAATTCAGTCCCTCAGGGAGTCTGGATGTGTCTATGGGGCTTCCATGACCTTTCCTTGTACAGGTTGTGCTAGTTTCCCCTGTACTGTGTACTGTCTCTCCCTTCACCCAAGATACCACTTATCTATTGCCTAATTAGTGTTTCCCACCCACCCCTCCCATCCCTGATAACCAACAAAGATTGTTACACTTTGTGTGTGAACTTTTTCATGAGTTTTTACAATAGAGGTCTCATACAATATTTGACCTTTTGTGATTGACTTATTTCATTCAGCATAATGTCCTCCAGTTTCATCCATGTTATGAGATGATTCACAGATTCATTGTTGTTCTTTCTCGTTGCATAGTACTCCATTGTGTGTATGTACCATAGTTTGTTCATCCATTCATCTGCTGATGGGCATCTAGGTTGTTTCCATTGTTTTGCTACTGTGAACAATGCCGCCATGAACATAGGTGTGCATATGTCTATTCGAGAGATGACTCTTATTTCTCTAGGATATATTCCTAGGAGTGGGATTACTGGATCGAATGGTATTTCTATTTCTAGCTTTCTGAGGAAGTTCCATATCATTTTCCAAAAAGGTTGTATCATTTTGCATTCCCACCAGCAGTGCATAAGTGTTCCAATCTACCCACAGCCCTTCCAACATTTGTTATTTCCGGTGTTTTTGATTCGTGCCAGTAATGCCGGGGTGAGATGGTATCTCATAGTGGTTTTAATTTCATTTCTCTAATGGCTAGGGATCGTGAGCATTTCCTCCTGTGTCTGTTGGCCATTTGAATGTCTTCTTTGGTGAAGTGTCTGTTCATTTCCTTTGCCCATTTTTTAATAGGATTGGTTGTCTTTTTGTTGTAGAGGTGTTGGATTTTCTTGTAGATTATGGAGATTAGACCTTTGTCTGACTTGTACTGTCCAAAATTTTTTTCCCAGTCTGTAGGTTCTCTTTTTACTCTTTTGGTGAAGTCTTTTGAAGAGCATAGGTGTTTGATTTTTAAAAGATCCCAGTTACCTAGCTTATCTGTTGGGTTTTGTGCGTTGATGGTTATGGTTTGTATCCTGTTAATGCCATGTATTAAGGCCTGAAGTATTGGTCCTATTTTTTCTTGTATGAACTTTATAGCTTTAGGCTTTATATTCAGGTCTTTGATCCATTTTGAAGTAGTTTTTGTATACGGCGTGAGGTGTGGGTCCTGTTTCATTTTTTTGAAAATGGATATCCAGTTTTGCCAGCACCATTTGTTAAAAAGACTGTCTTTTCCCCATTTGATGGACTTTGGGCCCTTGTCGAAGATCAGGTGACCATAGGTGGATGGATTTACATCTGGGTTCTCAATTCTGTTCCATTGGTAAATGTCTCTGTCGTTGTACCAGTACCAGGCTGTTTTGACTACTGTAGCTGTATAGTAGGTTCTGAAGTCAGGTAGTGTGAGTCCTCCAACTTTATTCTTCTTCTTCAGTAGTGCTTTACTTATTCAGGGCTTCTTTCCTTTCCATATAAAGTTAATGATTGGTTTTTCCATCTCTTTGAAGAATGTTGTTGGTATTTGGATTGGGATTGTGTTGTATTTGTAAATTGCTTTGGGTAGAATTGACATTTTCACAATGTTGAGTCTCCCTATCCATGAGCACAGTATGTTTTTCCATTTATGTAGATCCCTTTGGATTTCATGCAGTAGTGTTTTGTAGTTTTCTTTGTATAGGTCTTTTACATCCCTGGTCAGATTTATTCCTAAGTATTTTAACTTTTTAGGGGCTACTGAAAATGGTATTGTTTTCCTGATTTCCTTTTCATCATTCTCCTTACTGGTGTATAGGAATCCAACTGATTTTTGAATGTTTATCCTGTATCCTGCTACTCTGCTGAATCTTTCTATTAGTTCCAGTAGATTTCTCGTGGAGTCTTTAGGGTTTTCTATGTATAGTATCATATCATCTGCAAACAGGGACAGTTTAACTTCTTTGTTACCAATTTGGATGTCCTTTATTTCTTTTTCTTGCATTATTGCTCTAGCTAGAACTTCCAGCACAATGTTAAATAGGAGTGGTGATAAAGGGCATCCTTGTCTTCTTCTTGTTTTCAAGGGGAATGTTTTCAGCCTCTCTCCATTAAGAATGATGTTGGCCGTTGGTTCTGCATAGATGCCCTTTATTATGTTGGGAAATATCCCTTCTATACCTATTTTACTGAGAGCTTTTATCAGGAATGGGTGTTGGACTTTGTCAAATGCCTTTTCTGTGTCATTTGAGATGATCATGTGATTCTTTTCTTTCCTTTTATTTATGTAGTGGATTACGTTGATTGATTTTCTAATGTTAAACCATCCTTGCATATGTGGTATGAATCCTACTTTGTTGTGGTGTATTATATTTTTGATATGATGCTGAATTCTATTGGCTAGAATTTTGTTGAGAAATTTTGCATCTATATTCATGAGAGATATTGGTCTGTAATTTTGTTTTTTTGTGACATCTTTTCTGGGTTTTGGTATCAGTGTTATGCTGAATTTGGAAGTGTTGCTTCCTCTTCTATGCTATGAAATAGCTTGAGTAGTACTGGTACAAGCTCTTCTGTAAATGTTTTGTAGAATTCTCCAGTGAAGCCATCAGGGCCAGGGTTTTTTTCGGTTGGGAGGTTTTTTATTACCTTCTCTTCTCTTGTTATGGGTCTGTTCAGGTTTTCAACATCACTTTGTTGTAGTTTGGGTAGGCTGTGTGTTTCTAGAAATTTATCCATTTCCTCCAGGTTTTCAAATTTGTTGGGTTAGAGTTTTTCATAATATTCTGTTATAATCCTTTTTATTTCAGTTGGGTCTGTTGTAATGTCCCCGATTTCATGTCTTATTTGAGTTATTTGTGTCCTCTCCTGTTTTTCTTTTGTCGGTCTGGCCAGTGGTTTGTCAATTTTGTTGATTCTTTCAAAGAACCAACTTTTGGTTTTGTTAATGCTTTCTATTGTTTTTCTGTTCTCTAATTTCATTTATTTCTGCTCTTATCTTTACTATTTCCTTTCTTCCAGTGGTTGTGGGCTTTTTTTTTGCTATTCTCTTTCTATTTGTTTGAGTTCTGTAGTTAATATTTTGATTTTGTCCCTTTCTTCTTTTTTGGTATGTGCATCTATTGCTATAAATTGTCCTCTGAGGACTGCCTTTGCTGTGTCCCAAAGGTTTTGGTATGATGTGTTTTCATTTTCATTTGATTCTAGGAATTATTTGATTCCATCTCTGATTTATTCTATTACCCAGTGATGTGTAAGCAGGGTATTATTCAGTTTCCATGTAGTTGATTTTTTTTCCCTTGCTCTTTCTATTGTTAATTTCTACCTTGATGGCATTGTGGTCAGAGAAGATACTTTGAATTATATCAGTGTTTCATATCTTGTTGAGGATTTCTCTGTGGCCTAAGATGTGGTCTATTCTGGAGAATGTTCCATGTGCATTGGAAAAGAAGTTGTACTTTGCAGCAGTTAGATGGAGTGTTCTATATATGTCTATGAGGTCAGGTTGGCTGATTGTGCCCTTTAGGTCTTCTGTACCTTTGCTGAGTTTCTTTTTAGTTGTTCTGTCGTTTACTGAGAGTGGTGTGTTGAAGTCTCCTACGATTATTGTGGAACTGTCAATTTCTCTTTTCAGTGTTGTTAGAGTTTTTTTAATGTATTTTGGAGCCCTGTCATTGGGTGCGTAGATGGTTATTATGGTTATGTCTTCATGATGGATCGTCCCCTTAATCATTATATAGTGTCCTTCTTTGTCTTTTATGGTAGATTTTGTTTTAAAGTCTATTTTATCTGAGATTAGAATTGCCACTCCTGCTCCTTTTTGGTAGTTGTTAGCTTGATATATTTTTCTCCAACCTTTGACTTTTAATAAATTCACATCTTTGTTTCTAAGGTGTGTCTCTTGTAGACAGCATATTGATAGATCCTGTTTTCTTATCCATTCTGTCACTCTCCATCTCTTTATGGGTGCATTGAGTCCATTTACATTCAGTGTAATTATTGATAGATGTGAGTTTGTTGCTGTTATTTTGTAGTGCTTTTTTTTGGTGGTGCTGAAGTTTTCTTTGTTCTTCTTACTCTCTTGTGCTGAGTTACTTTTGTTTGTGGATTTTTTTTCCATTTCTTTTGTTTTTGTAGGTTTTGTTTTTGCCGAGACTTTATGTTTTTCGTCTTTATTTTTATGAGTTGGTTTGTTAACTTTCTTTGTTGTTACCATGAATTTTACCCTTATCTTTCTAAGTTTGAAGGCATCTACCATTACTTGGTATCGCCTTGCCTTCCTCTCCATTAGAAGGTTCTATACCTATGCCATTTATTCCCTCTTTTATTGTTTTGATGTTGTTTTTATTTAGTGATTAACTGCTCTGATTCCCTGTTGTATTTCTTTTGCTTTTGTATAGTCCTCGAGAGTTCAGTTCCTAGATTGGTATCTGGCTGGTACGATCCTGCATCCTAGGTTCTGCCTGTGAGATGAAGCTGTTTGTCCTCAGATTGAAGAACTCCCTTTAATAATTCTTGTAAGTTTGGTTTGACTTTTACATATTCCCTTAGTTTCTGCTTATCTGGAAATGACCTAATTTCACCATCAAATCTGAACGAGAGTTTTGCAGGATATATTATTCTTGGCTGGCAATTTTTTTCTTTCAAGATTTTATATATGTCATTCCATTGCCTTCCTGCCTGTATGGTTTCTGCCCAGTAATCTGAGTTTATTCTTATTGTTTCTCCTCTGTATGTGACTTTTTGTTTTTCACGAGCTGCTCTCAGGATTCTTTGTTTGTCTTTGGTTTTGGTGAGTGTGAATATGATATGCCTTGGTGATTTTCTTTTGGGGTCTCTTCTATATGGGGTTCGTTGAGCTTCTTTTATGGCGGGCTTTTCATCTTTCATGATATTGGGGAAGTTTTCTGTCAGCAGTTCCTCAATGATCCTCTCTGTGTTTTCTGTTTTTTCCCCCTGTTCTGGAATGCCAATCACTCATAAATTTTTGCTTTTAATTGTGTCCCAGATAACTCTCAGGGTCTCTTCATTTTTCTTTGTTCTTTTTTCTGAGTTTTCCTTAAAGAGAGTTGTATCCAAGTGTTTGTCTAATCTGCTTCTCAGACCTTCTATGACATTGTCCATTTCTGAAATCTTGTTATCTTTTGGATTTCTAATTGTTGTTTTTGTATAATTTCTAGGTGTGAATTTATTCTGGTATTTTGTTCCTGCATCATCTTCCTGGATTCTTCCAATTTTTTGTCTGTATTTTCCATGAATTAGTCTATTTTTTTCTCATGTTTGTCAGCTCTTTGCCTCAGTTCTTAGAGAATTCTGAGTATTAGAGATTTGAATTCCCTATCAGGTAGTTCTAGTGCATTTTCTTCCACAAGAGGGTCATCTGGTGTTTTATTTTGGGCACCTACTGGAACCATCCTCTCTTGTTTTTGTAAATGTTTTGATATTGTCTGCTGTTTTTGGGGCATTCAGTAGTTATTTTTCTTGTTTATTGATTGAGATTTGTTTGTTTTGTCCCTTTTTTAAAAAAAAATTTGACTATGAGCAGGCGGATTGTGTGTTCTTTGTTATTTGCTCATCTGTGAGCTCAATACTTTTCACCTCCTCCAACTGGCAGGGTCAGTCACTCAGATATGGTACAGCAGGGCAGGTCTAGCTGAAGAGGAGTTACTGGGACGGGTGGTTAGTGGCACTTACTACAGCCACCAGAGCGGGTCGGTAATCAGTGCAGGGCAGGTTCCAGTAGGCCGTGCCTGTGCTTCTTGGTGGTGTGGTGTCAAGCACACGGTGCAGGTAGGCAGGATGCAGCGGGGAGATTGTTATGTGTGGAGCTAAGATGGATATGGGAGAGAGGAGAGAGGAACAGGAGCCAAAAACATACAAACAAACACAAAAGAATGCTAGGGAGCTTGCTGTTGGAATGGAGAGATGAGAGACTATGAAATGGAGTAAAACAGAAAGGGGAAGAGGAAGAAAAGAAAAGAATGAATAAATAAAAATAAGAAAGGTTAAATAACCTCAAAGTTCCCAGGGATCCCACTGATGCAGCTATGAGGTTTGGGGAAGTCGCTCTCAGGTTTTGCAATATAGCCTGGCTAGAAGATGTAGAGGTATACAATGACTGGTATTCAGGGATCAGAAAGAGAAGGAAGTTATATAGGGACTAGAAACTGAGTAAAGAAGAAAGACAAAAAGGGGAAAAGCAAAAAAAACAAATAAAAAAAAAAAAAGAGCAAGAAAGGCCCCCAAAAAAAACAAGGGGAAAAAAAAAAAAAAAACAACAAAAAAAGAAATGCCTTCAGGGATCCCTCTGCACGTCTGTGGAAGCTGAAGGGGAGTTTCTTGCCACGCAGCTCCGCCTGGCCAGAAAGGGCTCCCAACTCAAGAAAAGGAAAAGAAAACAAACAAACAATTCAAAACAAACAAACAAACAAAAAACCCAGGATCCCACCAGCGTGGTAGCCCAGACCGGGAAGCAGCTCCACACGCGAATGGAGCTCTGCAGCCCCTCAGAAAGAAGCAAAGATGGCGCACGGAGCCAGGCACTCAAGTGAAAGGAGGGGGAGGCGGCGAGAGACAAGCAAGAAATCAAAAGAAGCAGGGAGAAAAAAAAAAAAGCAACACCAGCAGCCAACAAATGGCACTCAGAGAGCCAGCTAGTGCGGGCTGGTGATTCTGGACAAGAGACTGTGTCCGTGGGAAGCAGAGAAGGCCGCGTGTGGGTGAACAAGGGTAGAGAGTGGGAAAGGGTATATCACAAATTTCCGGTGCTCTGCAGCCCCTCAGGAAGAAGCAAAGATGGCGCACGGAGCCAGGCACTCAAGTGAAATGAGGGGGAGGTGGCAAGAGGCAAGTGAGAAATCAAAAGAAGCAGAAAAAAAAAAAGCAACAACAGAAGCCAACAAATGGCACTCAGAGAGCCAGCTAGTGCGGGCTGGTGATTCTGGACAAAAGACTGTGTCCGCGGGAAGCAGAGGAGGCCGCGTTGGGTGAAGAAGGGTAGAGAGTGGGAAAGCGTATATTAAAAATTGCCGGCACTCTGCAGCCCATCAGGAAGAAGCAAAGATGGCGCACAGAGCGAGGCACTCGAGCAAAAGGAGAAGATGTCAAGAGGCAAGGAAGAAATCAAAAGAAGTGGAAAAAGGCAACACCAGCAGCCAGCAAATGGCATCCAGAGAGCCGCCCACTTGGGTGTGTAGAATCGAAGCAGCCGGTGCTTCCCGAGACCGTGGCCGCGGGAAGCAGAGGAGGTCAAGCCGGGGTGAAGAGGGATGGGGGTGGGAAAGCGCACACGGCAAATTACTGGTTGTTTTGTCTCCCGCTGGATGCTCCATGAGGCTGCTTTCTCGTACCCCCATTTGCTGGTCTCTGATAGGAGTCCAAGATGGTGAATCCACGCTGTGTTAGCTGGTAGGGGACCTCTGCATGAATGTCTCCTCACTCTCCATTCTCTGTCAGTTTTCTCACTCCATTTGGTGCTTGGCTGAGTTCTTTATCTCACTTGATGTTTTAGGGTTTCAGGATTGTTGTATTCTCTGTTTGGCTTAGTTTTTCGGATCTTTGCTGTGGAGGGACGGCGTGGTGTTTCTGACTATAGCGCCATGTTGCCCGGAAGTCTATTTAATTTATATTTTAAAGAAATTTTCTAAAATTTCGTCTTTAAATATTTCTCTTTTCTTTTATTTTGGTTTTCTTTTTCAGTTTTAAAAATAATAGCTTTCTTTAGCTTATCTTTTATAGCTAAAATTTCTGCTCTAGTTCCTTTTTCTATACAGTGTAATTGAGATATAATTCACACACCATATAATTTTCCAATTTAAGATATACAATTCAATAGTTTTTAGCATATCCACAGAGTTACACAATCATCACCACAATCAATTTTAGAACATTTTCATCACCCCAAAAAGAAACCTCATATCCATTAGCAGTCATTTTCCATTTCTCCCAGCCACACTAGCCCTAGACAACCACTAATCTATTTTCTGAATCTATAGATTTGCCTGTTCTGGACATTTCACAAAAGTTGGATATTTCACTATGTGATCATTTTCTACTGGATTTTTTTCACTTAGCATAATGTTTTTGAAATTCTTCCATGTTGTAGCATTTGTTTGTACTTAATTCCTTTTTATTGACAAATAATATACCATTGTATAGATATACCACATTTTTTTCCTCCATTCATCAGTTGGTGGACATTTGGATTGTTTCATCTTTTTGGCTATTATATATAGGTTTTTTTGAACATTCGTTATATAAGTTTGTTTGAACATATGTTTTCAATTCTCTTGAGTATATGACTTCTTGTTGTTGTTGTTGTTAGGTGCCACCAAGTTGGTACTGACTCATATCTATCTTATGTACAACAGAAAGAAACACTGCCCAGTCCTGCATCATCCTCACAATCATTGCTGTTTGATCCCATTGTTGCAATCACTTTGTCAATTAATCTCATTAAGAATCTTCATTTCCTCTGGACCTCTACTTTACCAAGCATGATGTCCTTCTCCAAGAACTGGTCCCTCCTGATAACATGTCCAAAGTACATGAGAAAAGTCACATCATCATCACTTCTAAGGAGCAGTCTTGCTGTACTTCTTCCAAGACAGATTTGTTCATTCTTTTAGCAGTCCATAGTATTTTTAATATTCTTTGCCAACACTTTAATTCAAGGGCATCAATTCTTATTCAATATTCCTTATTCATTGTCCAGCTTTTACATGCATATGAAGTGTTTAAAATACCATGGCTTGGGTTAGGTGCACCTTAGTCCTCAACACTTTAAAGAGGTCTTTTGTAGCAGATTTTCCCAATGCAATATGTAGTTTGATTTCTTGACTGCTGCTTCCATGGGAATTGATTGTGGATCCAAGTAAAATAAAATCCTTGACAACTTTAATATTTTCTCCGTTTATCGTGATGTTGCTTATTGGTCCAGTTGTGAGGATTTTTGTTTTTTGTCGAGATGTAATCCATAGTGAAGGCAGTACACTGTCTTTGATCTTCACTAGTAAGTGCTTCAAGTCCTCTTCACTTTCTGCAAGTAAGGTTCTGTCTGGAGTTTTCCTCCAATCCTAATGCCACTTTCTTCTTCATGTAGTTCAGCTTCTGGGATTATTTGCTGAGCATACAGATTGAATAAGTATGGTGAAAGGATACAACCCTGATACACACCTGTCCTGATTTTAAACCATGCATTATTCTCTTGTTCTATTTGAACGACAGCCTCTTGGTCCTTGTACAGTTCAACATGAGCACAATTAAGTGTTCTGGAATTCCCATTCTTTGTAATGTTATCCGCAATTTTTTATGACCCACACAGTCAAATACATTTGCCTAGTCAATAAAACACAGGTAAACATCTTTCTGCTATTCTCTGCTTTCAGCCAAGATCCGTCTGACATCAGCAATGATATCCCTTGTTCAAGTCCTCTTCTGAATCTGGCTTGAATTTCTGGCAGTTATCTGCCAATGTACTGCTGCAACCAATTTTTTATTATCTTCAATAAAATTTTACTTGTATGTGATATTAAGGATATTGTTTGATAATTTTTGCATTCCATTGGATCACCTTTCTTTGGAATGAGCACATATATGTCTCTTCCAGTCAGTTGGCCAGGTAGCTGTCTTCCAAATTTCTTAGCATAGATGAGTAAGCACTTTCAGTGTTGCATCTGTTTGTTGAAACATCTCCATTGGTATTCAGCCAATTTCTGGAGCCTTGTTTTTCACCAATGCCTTCAGTGCTGCTTGGACTTCTTCCTTCAATACCATCAGTTTTTGCTCATATGCTACCTCCTGAAATGATTGAATGTCGACCAATTCTTTTTGGTACAGAGACTCTGTGTATTCCTTCCATCTTATTTTGATACTTCCTGCGTTGTTCAATATTTTCCGCCTAGAATCCTTCAATGTTGCAACTCAAGGCTTGAATTATTTCTTCAGTTCTTTTAACTTGAGAAATGCCAAAAGTGTTATTCCATTTTGGTTTTCTAACTCCAGGTCTTTGTACATTTCATTATAATTTTGTCTCCTTCAACTGCTTTTTATATACGAATAGACATATAGATCAATGGAATAGAATGACAGTACAGAAATAAGTCCTTACATTTATGAAAATAGATTTTTGATAAGAGTGGCAAGATAACTCATATATATATAATCAGCTCTTTTATATATAGGTAGGAGTAGAAATATTGGGTCATATACTGTCTCTATATTTAACCTTTTGAGTAACAATCAGACTATTTCTCAAAGTGAATGCACCGTTTTTCATTCCTGCTAGCAGTGAATGAAGGTGTCAGTTTCTCTGCATTCTCACCAACATATGTTATGGTCTCTTTTTGGTTATTGCTATTCCACTGGGTGTGAAGAGATATCTCATTGCAGTTTTGATTTGCGTTTTTCAGAGGGCTGATGATGTTGATCATCTTTTTAAGTGCTTATTGGCTATTTGTACGTTATCTTTACAGATAAGTCTACCCAAATCTTTTGTCCAGTTTTTAACTTGGATATTTGTCTTTTTACTATGGAGTTGTGAGAGTTCTTTATATGTTCTACATCCAAGTCCTTTATGATTTGCAAATATTTTCACTCTCTTTATGAGTTATCTTTACAATTTCTTAGTGATATCCCTTAAAACACATTAAAAATTATGAAGTGTAATTTCTCAGTTTTTCTCTTGTAGCTTATGCTTTTGATATCTAAGAAGGCTTTTCCTAGCCCAAGGTCGAGGAGATTTACTCCTATGTTCTAAGAATTTTATAGTTATAGCTCTTAGATTTTGACCCACTTTGAATTAATTTTTTGTATGGTATGTAAAATGTACCAACATCATTCTTCTGTATATGGATACCCAGTTGTCCCAGCACCATTTGTGGTAAAGACTATTTCTTCCCCCACTGAGTTATCTCGGCATTTTATCAAAAATCTATTGGCCATAAATTTAAGGGTTTATTTCTGTACTGTCATTCTATTCCATTGGTCTATATGTCTATCCTTATGCCAGTATCAAAATTATTTTGGTTATTGTAGCTTTGTAGTAAATTTTGAAATTGAGAAGTATAAGTCCTCCAACTATGTACTTCTCTTGGAAGATTATTTTGGCTATTCTATGTTCCTTGCATTTCCATATGAATTTTGACTAGAATTTTGGGATTTTAATAGGCGTCACATTAAATCTGTAGATCGTGAAGGGAAATAATATCAACCATATATCTAAATAATATTGCTTTTCAATACATCACAGCGGATTTTTTTTTACTTTGGTCTTCTTTAATATCTTTAAGCAATGTTTTATACTTTTTAGAGTATAAATTCTATGGGTTTTTTTGTACTTATTCGTAAGTAATTTATTTTGTGATGCTATTGTAAGTGGAACAATTTTCTTAATTTCTTTTTCATATAGTTCATTGGTAGTGTACAGAAATACAATAGATTTTTGTTTATTGACCTTATATCATACAATCTTGCTGAAATTGTTTATAAGTTCTAACAGTTTTAGCAATTAGTACAATTAGAGCCCAGATCTTGGTTTTGAGTACCTTTCTCCAATGAAACTTACCAAGGCTCTTTGGAGAAATTGATGATTTTAACTTTGGGATACAATATATACAAGAAGAGTCTGGAGCATCTTTTGTTGTTGTTAGTGCCATTGATTTGGTTCCACCTCATAGCGACCTCATGTGTAACAGGAGGAAACACCACCCAGTCCTAGGCCATCCTCACAATTGTTGCTATATTTGAGCCCGTTGTTGCAAACACTGTGTCAATCCATCTCATCCAGGGTATTCCTCTTTTTCATTGACCCTCTACCTTATCAAGCATGATGTCATTCTCCAGGGACTGGTCCCTCCTGACAACATGTCCAAAGTATATGAGACAACGTCTCACCATCCTTGCTTCCAAGGAGCACTCCGGCCATATTTCTTCTGAGACAGAATTGTTCGTTCTTCTGACAGTCCATGGTATATTTTATAGAGCCAGAAATTAAGACTGTGCTTAAAATAAAAGCTTAACTTTCTGTGTAAAATATGAGAAGGGTTCCATAATTATTTGTTCCAAAGACATATTTTCGGGCTCAGAAGAAAGATATTTTATAATCATTCAATATGCACCTGTGTTCTTCTATTCCATGCTATCTCTTTTTAAAGCTGGGTAAAATAATTCTCTGGGTGAGAACAGAACTCTGCAAATATTAAATATACTAGAAATTTTTTAATTAAGAAGTTTCAAGACTTCCTGTATTTCATTAACATTTCTCTCCTCTAATTCATGTAATTTTCTTCTCGACATTTCCCCTATGTCCTTGTGGAGTCATTAAAGGCATAATAGGCCTGGTTTTTCCTTCATGGCTACTTGGCCTCAGTTATCCTGGAAAAAAGAGCCTCTCTTAGTTACACTCAGGCTATCTAAAGCAATAGATTATAATATCTGAGTTTTCACCTTTTGTACCTAACACTTAAAGCTATTTCTGAAATTTAGTATGGTTGGTGCACAATAAAAGTTTTCAGAAGAAGGAAAGAAGCTAGAGGATAGGACCACTGTCCAGCTAATGGACTATGTGCTCACAGTTTTAGATACAATGTATTGACAGGAAAAGGAGGAAAACTTTATTTCTTAACAGTGAAAATGAGATGTTTTAGCTAATAAGACTTACTGATAATATGCCAAATTGTAGAAAAAATAGGACAAGGTAGTGACAGTTATATTGTGGGATGGTGAAAGGAAGAGTAGCAGGAGTGCCAATGGAAGCTGTAAACTTTGATGAGAGGGTAAAGGGATTTTCCCATTTTTAAACGTTACTTATTTGGAAGTACTTTAAATCAGGATTGTTCATATCAGAAATAAAAGCTGGAAGTAATCTCAGGTTAGAATTATGTTTTTTGATTTTAAATATTCTGAAGCCTTAAAGTGATATATATATGGAGAGTAGCACTAGGGTGGAGGGGAGTTAGCACTGATTCTTTCACAGGAGAATTCAAAGTTACTCCCAGCATTTTTCCCCATTCCTATCCCAGCTGTATGTGGGGAGATAGAGCAGATTATGTCAATGCTCTCACCTTTTAGGGTCTCAGAGCACTCTAACCTGACTCCTAGCTACCAACACCTCTGTCATAGATTGAATTATGTCCTCCCAAAAATGTGTGTATCAATTCCCAGTATTGTGTGGCTATCCTCAATTTTGTGATTGTAATTTTATGTTAAAGAGGATTAGAGTGCGATTATAACACCATACTTACTAAGGTCACATCCCTGATCCAAAGCAAAGGGAGATCTGGGCAACATGGTGCTATAGACAGAAGCACCACGCTGTCCCTCCACAGCAAAGACCCAAAAAACTAAGTCGAACAGAGACAAACATCAATCTTGAAACCCTAAGCATCAAGCAAAGAGATTAAAAAATTCAGCTAAGCATCGAATGGAATAAGAAACTGACAGAGAACAGAGAGTGAGGAGCGATACATGCAGAGGTCCCCTATTAGCTAACGCAGCACAAATCTACCATCTTGGACTCCTGTCAGAAATCAGTGAACAGGGAGTATAGGAAAGCAGCTTCATGGAGCTGCCAGCAGGAGACAGAACAACTGGTAACCAGCAATATACGATTTCCCACCCCCGGGCCTTCTTCACTCCCACTCGGCCTCCTCTGCTTCTTGCAGCTACAGTCTCTTGGCCAGGAGGCACCACTTCACCCCTTTGCCTCTTGGATTCCACCCATCCACACTGAGTGCCTTCCTGAGTGCTATTTGTTGATTGCTGGTGTTGCTTTTTTCTGCTTCTTTTGGTTTCTCCCATACCTCTCGCCACCTCCCCCTCCTGTATCTCAAATACCTGGCTCTGTGTGCCATCTTTACTTCTTCCTGAAAGGCTGTGAAATGCCACTCGACTGTGGAACTTCTTCCTGGCCTGTGCCACCACGCTGGTGGGATCCCCAGGGCTTTTTTTGTTTGTTTGGATTTGTTCTGTTTTGTTTTGATTTGTTTGTTTGTTTTCTTTTTCTTTTCTCCGCTTGGGAGCCCTGTCTAGCCAGGCAGTACTGCACACTTGGGAGCTACTCCTTCATTCTCTGCCGTTGCACAGTGGGATCCCTGGGGGTATTTCTTTTTTCTCGTTTTTTTATTTTTAAAATTTGTTTAGTTTTCTTTTCTCTCTTTTTCCCTTTTTGTCTTTCTTTATTTCTCAGTTTCTCTTACCTTCTCTTCCTGTCTCCTGAATACCTGCTGCTGTCTGACACCTCTACCCCTTCTAGCCAGGCTATACTTCAAGGGCTGGGAGTAACTTCTCCAGTCCACACAGCCACACCAGTGGGATCCCTGGGGGCTTTTCTTTTTCTTTTTTCCCTTAATTTTTAATTATTCATTTTTTTACCCTTTTTTCTTTTCATTTTTCTCCATTTCTCAGTCACTCATCTCTCTACTCCAATGGCAAACTCCCTTAGCACTTTTTAAAATTTGTTAATTTGCAAGTTTTTGGCTTCTGTTCCTCTCTCCTCTCTCTCTTCTTTCCCATACCCATCTTAGCTCCATACATCACAATTTCCCCCCTCCTTCCTGCCTACCCGCAATGTGTGCTGAACATCACACCCCCGAGCAGCACAGGCACGGCATACTGGAACCAGCCATGCACTGATTCCTGGCCTGCCTTGTTGGCCCTAGTATGTGCCACAAACAACCCATCCCAGACCCTCCCCTTCACCTGGACCTGCCCTGCTCTACCATACCTGAGCAACTTACCCTGCCCATTGGAAAAGGAGGTGAAAATTATCGTGCCCACAGATGAGCAAACAACAAAGAACACACAGCCCTCCTGCTTAGACATAAACAAATAAAACAAAAAAGCAGTATGAAACAAACAAATATACAATCAATAAAGGAGGAAAACACTACTGAATGTCCTGAAGACAGCAGACAATATCAAAATGTATTAAAAAACAGGACAAGATGGTTCCAGTAGGCATCCAAAATAAAACATCAGATGACTTTCCAGTAGAAGAAAAGGCACTAGAACTACCTGATAGGGAATTCAAATCTCTAATATTCAGAGCTATCCAAGAGTTAAAGCAAAAAGTAGACAAAACTGGGAAAAAAATAAACAAATTCATTGAAATGGCAAATTCATGGAAAATACAGACAAAAAAATGGAAGAATTCAGGAAAATAATACAGGAACAAAATACCAAAATAAATTCACAACTAGAAATCATACAAAACAACAGTTAGAAATCCAAAAATTAAACAACACGATTTCAGAAATGGACAGTGTCATAGAAGCACTGAGGAGCAGGTTTGAAACTATGACAGACAGGATCAGCGAAACTAAAGACAAACACTTGAATACAACTCTGAGGAAAAATTAGAAAAAAGAACTAAGAAAAATGAAGAAACCCTGAGAAATATGTGGGATACAATCAGAATAAAAAATTTGGGAGTGATCAGAGTTCCAGAATAGTGGGAGAAAACAGAAAACACAGAGAGGATCATTGAAGAACTTCTGATGGAAAACTTCCCCAATATCATGAAAGATGAAAAGCTGACCATCCAAGAACCCCATATAGAATAGACCCCAAAAGAAAGTCACCAAGGCATATCATTATCACACTCGCTAAAACCAAAGACAAAGAATCCTGAGAGCAGCTTGTGAAAAAAGAAAAGTCACGTACAGAAGAGAAACTATAATACTAAGTTCTGATTATTTAGCAGAAACTATGCAGGCAAGAAGGCAATGGGATGACATATATAAAACTTTGAAAAAAAAATAACTACCAGCCAAGAATAATATATCCTGCAAAACTTTTGTTCAAATATGATGGTGAAATTAGGACATTTCCAGAAAAACAGAAATTAAAGGAAGATGTAAAAACCAAACATACAAGAATTATTAAAGAGAGTCCTTCTGAGAACAAACAACGTCAGACCACAGGCTGAATCTAGGATGCAAGATTGTACCAGACAACCTAGGAAATGAGCTCTCAAGGACTATCCAAAACCAAAAGAATTACAACAGAGAATCAGTAAATCTGTAAATGACAACAACATCAAAACAATGAAAGAGGGAATAAATGGTGTAGGTATAGAACCTTCTAATGGAGAGGAAGGCAAGGTGATACCAAGTAATAATAGACTGCCTCAAACCTAAGAAGATAAGGGTAAATTTCAAGGTAACCACAAAGAAAGCTAACAAACCTACTCATCAAAATAAAGAAGGAAAACATAAAGTCTTAGTTAAAAAAAAAAAAACCTACAAAAATAAAAAAGAAAGAAATGAAAAAATCAACAAAAAAAGGAATTCAGCACAAGAGAGTAAGAGGAACAAAGAAAATGTCAGCACCACAAAAAAAAGCACTACAAAATGACAGCAATAAACTCACACCTATCAATAATTATACTGAATGTAAATGACCTAAATGCACCCATAACGAGACAGAGAGTGACAGAATGGATAAAAACCAGGATCCATCAATATGCTGTCTGTAAGAGACACACCTTAGAAACAAAGACGTAAATTTATTAAAAATCAAATGATGGAAAAAATATATCAAGAAAACAGCTACGAAAAAAGAGCAGGTTGTGGCAATACTAATCTCAGATAAAATAAACTTTAAAAGAAAATCCACCATAAAACACAAAAAAGGACACTATATAATGATTAAGGGGATGATCCATCATGAAGACATAGCCATAATAAACACCTACGCACCCAATGACAGGGCTTCAAAATACATAAACTCTAACAGCACTGAAAAGAGAAATGGACAGTGCCACAATAATAGCAGGACACTGCAACACACCACTCTTGGTAAAGAGCAGAACATCTAGAAAGAAACTCAACAAAAATACAGAAGACCTATAGGGCACAATCAGCCAACTTGACCTCATAGACATACAGCGAACACTGCAACCAACAGGGCATCTATGCAAAACCACTGGCCAACATCTTTCTTAAGGGAGAGAGGCTGAAAACATTCCCCTTGAGAATGGGAACAAGACAAGGATGCCCTTTATCACCACTCTTATTTACCATTGTGCTGCAAGTTCTAGCTAGAGCAATAAGGCAATAAAAAGAAATAAAGGGCATCCAAATTGGTAATGAAGAAGTTAAACTGTCCCTGTTTGTGGATGATATGATACTATACATAGAAAACCCTAAAGACTCTGTAAGAAAACTACTGGAACTAATAGAAAGATTCAGCAGAGTAGCAGGATACAAGATCAACATACAAAAATCAGTTGGATTCCTATACACCAATAAAGAGAATGATGAAAATGAAATCAGGAAAGCAATTCCATTTACAATAGCCCCTAAAAAAAAAAATACTTAGGAATAAATCTAACCAGTGATGTAAAAGACCTATACAAAGAAAACTACAAAACACTACTGCAAGAAACCAAAAGAGATCTACATAAATGGAAAAACATACCAGGCTCATGGATAGGTAGACTCAACACCGTGAAAATGACTATTCTACCCAAAGCAATTTACAAATACGATGCGATCTCAATCCAGATACCAACAACATTCTTTAAAGAGATGGAAAAACTAATCATTAAGTTTATATGGAAAGGGAAGAGGCTGCGATTAAGTAAAGCACTATTGAAGAAGAAGAATAAAGTAAGAGGACTCGCACTACCTGACCTCAGAACCTACATACAGCTACAATAGTCAAAACAGCCTGGTACTGGTACAAAGACAGATACATTGACCAGTGGAACAGAATTGAGCACCCAGATGTAAATCCATCCATCTACGGTCAGCTGATATTTAACCAGGGCCCAAAGTCCATCAAATGGGGAACAGACAGTGTTTTTAACAAATGGTGCTGGCAAAACTGAATATCCATCTGCAAAAAAAATGAAACACTACCCATTCCTCACACAATATTCAAAAAGTAATTCAAAATGGATCAAAGACCTAAATATAAAACCAAAAACTAGAAAATTCATAAGAGAAAAATAGGATCAGTGCTAGAGGCCCAAATACACAGCATTAACAGGATACAAACCATAACCAACAACACACAAACTCCAGAAGATAAGCTAGATAACTGGGATCTTATAAAAATTAAACACTTATGCTCATCAAAAGACTTCACCAAAAGAGTAAATAGAAAACCTACAGACTGGAAAAAAAATTTTGGACATTACATGTCAAAGGTCTAATCTCTATAATCTACAAGAAAATCCAACACCTCTACAACAAAAAGACAAATAATCCAATTGAAAAATGGGCAAAGGAAATAAACAGACACTTCACCAAAGAAGACATTCAAACGACCAACAGACACATGAGGAAATGCTCGTGATTACTAGCCATTAGAGAAATGCAAATCAAACCACATTGAGATACCATCTCACCCCAGCATTACTGGCACGAATAAAAAAACTGGAAATAACAAATGTAGGAGACGCTGCCAGGAGATGGGAAGTCTTATGCACTGCTGGTGGGAATGCAAAATCATACAACCATTTTGGAAAATGATCTGGCGCTTCCTTATAAAGCTAGACATAGAAATACCATACAATCCAGCAGTCTTACTCCTAGAAATATATCCTAGAGAAATAAGAGCTGTCACACGAATAGACGCATGTACACCCAGGTTCATTGCAGCATTGTTCACAAAAGCAAAAAGATGGAAACAACCTAGATGCCCATCAACAGATGAATGGATAAACAAACTATGGTATACACCCAATGGAGTATTATGCAATGGTAAAGAATAATGATGAATCTGTGAACCAAGTCATAACATGGATGAAACTGGAGGACATTATGCTGAGTGAAATAAGAGCAAATATTGTATGAGACCACTACTGTAAAAACTCATGAAAAGGTTTACACACAAAAAGAAACAATCTTTGTTGGTTACTCTGGATGGGAGGAGTGGGGGAGAATACTAAATAGACAATAAATAAGTGGTAACTTTGGTGAAGGGTAAGACAGTACACAGTACTGGGGAAGCCAGCACAACTTGTACAAGGCGAGGTCGTGGAAGCTCCATAGACATATCCAATTCCTTGAGGGTCGGAATTGCTGGGTGGAGGGCTGTGGGGACCATGGTCTTGGGGAACATCTAGCTCAATTGGCATAACAGTTTGTAAAGAAAATGTTCTACATTCTACCCTGGCCAGTAGCATCTGGGGTCTTAAAAGCCTGTGAGCAGCCATCTAAGATACTCCACTGGCCTCACCCCTTCGGGAGCAAGGGAGAATGAAGAAGACAAGATACAAGGGAAAGATTAGTCCAAAGGACTAATGGTCCACAACTACCACAGCCTCCACCAGACTGAGTCCAGTACAACTAGATGTTTCCTGGCTACCACTACTGACTGCTGTGACAGCAATCACAACAGAGGGTTCTAGACATAGCTGGAGAAAAATGTAGAAGAAAATTCTAAGTCACAAAAAGACCAGACCTACTGGCCTAACAGAGACTGGAGAAACTCCTAGAGTATGGCCCCTGGACTCCATTTTAGCTAAGTAATGAAGTCGGTCCTGAGGTTCACCCTTCAGCCTAAGATTATATAGACCCATAAAACAAAACGAGACTAATGGGGCCCAACAGTCCAGGGACAAGGACTAGAAGGCAGGAGGGGACAGGAAAGCTGGTAGTAGGGAACCCAATGTCGAGAAGGGACAGTGTTGACATGTCGTGGGGTTGTTAACCATTGTCATAGGGCAATATGTGTACTAACTGTTTAATGAGAAACTATTTGCTCTATAACCTTCATCTAAAGTACAATTTTAAAAAAAAACAAAGTAAAGGGAGTTTCTCTGGGGTGTGGCCTGCACCATCTTTATCTTACAAGAGATAAAAGGGAAGGGAAGCAAGCAGAGAGCTGGGGACTTCATACCACCAAGAAAGCAGTGCCAGGAGCAGAATGCTTCCTTTGGACCTGAGGTTCCTCGGCAAAGAAGCTCCTAGTCCGGGGGAAGATTGATGACAATGAGTACCTTTCTCCATAGCCAACAGAGAAAGCCTTCCCCTGGAGCTGACGCCCTGAATTTGGACTTGTAGCCTACTAGACAGTGAGAAAATAAATTTCTCTTTGTTAAAAGTCATCCACTTGTGATATTTCTGTTAAAGCAGTGCTAGATGACTAAGATAACCTCCTTTTTTTTTTTGCATGAAAGATTCTCCAAACCAGGACCTTACATGCAAGGCAGCCAGAGGTGCCAGGGAAGTACTACCTCCAGCATCCCTCAACCTATGACTGACCAGAGTTGTTATATGAAAACCCTAACTCCTTTGCCCCTTGAGTTGTATAACTCTAAAGCTTTGTACTTTCAGATTTCCCCAAGGAAATTAAATTCCAGCCGCCCACAGGGATAACTCATTCAATAACAAACACTTCATTGATTGCTTTCTTCTCCATCCCTTCTGTCTAATTTTTTTCTGGGGCTCTGGAAGGAGAATGAAGTGTAACACTCCTACTGGAATTTCCTGGACAATCAATTCCTCAGTAAACTATTCACATTGCTTCTGGAGGAAGCCAGCTAAGAGCAGGTACATGTGACATAATTTTATTTAGAAACATATTTACTTTGCATATAAGTCCCGTGGTCTTCTTGCTTCTCTTACAGGGGTCACTGCATACATAGTCCCTCTAACGAATTGCAGGAAGTCAGTACTGGTTCTCATATTTCTTCAATCCTTGGGATTTCTGAATGTGATGTTCTAAAGAAAATGTATATTTTACAACATACCTGTATTAAAGAAATTTTTCATCAATATCTTATTCATAAATTAAACTATATTGTTAATATCAACAGGTGAGGATCTTACTAATCCTAAACAATAGCAATAGTAAAACAAATGTTTTTAACTGTTTATAGACATATCTTGATTGAATTCCTTTCTAGTTTTAAAATATAGACAAGACCTGTCCTATTTCCCTTTTTATTTTCATTTGTTTAATGACTTGACTTAAGTAGAAGTAATACATTTCATTAAAATAACATCCTATTTACATTTGCTTCATTCACATTTTAAAAATTCTTAGGGATAGTCCAATGAAATAGAAATATAATGTTTAACATATTCTCACAAAATGATATTTGCTCACTTGTTTGCAAATAATTACAAAAGGGAAGAAAAATTAGGATCTTCTAAAAATATTATTTACATTTACATTTTTATTAATGCAGAATATTTTTCTTGTAATTTTTTTAAGTAACAAGTGTCATGTTTTATTGTATAAGGTAAATTAAAATCTAGCATTTAAAATCTTACTCTATAAACAACTATATCTACTATATATAAGAACTAGAATTTTGAGGGAAGAGCAGGGTGGTCTGAGAGGGATACAATTAAAAAAAATCGGAGCATATAGCTGCATAATTAATATTTTGCCTATGTCTGCAGCTGGGCTATTCCAGTCCTACCACTCAAAACCAATCATTCCATTAGCTAGTCTCTGTGACATTTTGTGGAAGTAATCAGCCTCCATTTTGTTACTAATGACATAAACTCAATCCCAATCAACTGAAGTTACAAAGGAAGTTTATTGGTTCACACAGCATGGAGATCCAGTGGTAGGACTGCATTTAGAAGTGACTGAATCCAGTGTTTCAAATAATGGTGCATGAACTATGCCTTTCAAACTCTCAATTCTCCCTTCTTTTTGTTGTTGTTTTTTTTAATCCACTGCAAGAAGGCTCTTTCCACATGGTAGCAAAAAACAGACTTATGTTATCCTTAGATTTCCTCTATCAGAATCTATGTCAGTCCTTTCAAAGGGCTCAGATTGGTCCTGATTGAGATCTATGCCAAAGCTCTGAGCTGAAAAAAATAGGATACTTTGGGAAGATGGGGTCCACATGATTGACAACTGATAATACCAAAGGATCACAGAGTGGTGAGACATGTTTCCATAACAGGAAACGATGCTGATGTCCAATACAACTCGAATATTTAAATATATCCCATGAGGTTTGGGCTAGTTGCTTTCTTTGTGCATGTCTTTCTCCCCTGCTAAAGTATGATCCCCTTGAAGATATAGAGAGATTTATCGTTCTACTCAGCCCTGCCATTTTACCTTATGTAGTAAGTGTTCAGTAAGTTTGCTGAATAAATTAATCTAAAACCTCCGAAATTGCCCATTTTGATTGGAGACTGTTTCTTGACTGCAGACGAAAGAAAATAATTATTTGTGCTACCTCAGAAAGATATAAACTAAAGCAATGAGCTTTGAGTCTCATGTAGATGGTAATCGAGTAGAGGACCTTTGCTGTTGTTGTTAAGTGCCATTGATTCGGTTCTGATTCATAGAGACCCTAGGCAGAACAGAACAAAACACTGCCCAGTCCTGCACCATCCTCACAATCGTTGCTATGTGTCTTAGTTATCTAGCGCTGCTATGACAGAAATACCACAAGTTGATGGCTTTAACAAAGAAAAATTTATTCTCTTACAGTCTAGGATGCTAGAAGTCTGAATTCAGGTTGCCAGCTCCAGGGGAAGCCTTTCTCTCTCTGTCTGCTCTGGAGGAAGGTCTGTGTCATCAATCTTCCCTGGTAGAGGAGCTTCTCAGCACGGGGACCTCTGGTCCAAAGGGTGTACTATTCTCCTGGCTCTTGTTTCTTGGTGGTATGAGGTCCCCATGTCTCTCTGCTTGCTTCTTTTATATCTCAAAAGAGATTGACTTAAAACACAACCTAATCTTGTAGATTGAGTACTGCCCCATTAACATAACTGCTTCTAATTCTGCCTGATTAACATCACAGAGGTAGGATTTAAAACACGTAGGAAAATTACATCAGATGACAAAATGGTGGATAATCACAATATACTGGGAATCATAGCCTAGCCAAGTTGACACATATTTTTGGAGGAGAGAATTCAATCCATGACACTGTGTTTGAGCCCATTGTTGCAGCCACTGTGTCAATCCATCTCACTGAGGATCTTCCTGTTTTTTGTTGACCGTCTACTTTACTAAGCATGATGTCCTTCTCCAAAAACTGGCCCCTCCTCATAACATGTCCAAAGTACGTGAGATGAAGTCTCACCATCCTCACAACTAAGGAGCATTCTGGATGTACGTCTTCCAAGACAGATTGGTCTATTCTGGCAGTCCATGGTATATTCAATATTGTTCGCCTGCACCATAATTCAAAGGCATCAGTTCTTGCTCTGCCTTCCTTAATCATTGTCCAGCTTTCGTGTGCCTCTGGGGCGATTGAAAATACCATAGGTTGGGTCAGGTGCATCTTAGTCCTCAAGGTGACACCTTTGCTTTTTAACAATTTAAAGAGGTCTTTTGCAGCAGATTTGCCCAGTGCAATACATCATTTGAATTCTTGACTGCTCTTCCATGGGCATTGATTTGGTATCCAGGCAAAATGAAATCCTTGACAACTTCAATCTTTTCTCGGTTATTCTGATGTTGCTTAATGGTCCATTTATTAGGATTTTTGTTTTCTTTATGTTGAGATGGAATCCATACTGAAGGCTGTAGTCTTTGATCTTTGTCAGTAAGTACTTTAACTCCTTTTCACTTTCAGCAAGCAAAGTTGTGTCATCTGCATATCACAGGTTGTTAATGAGTCTTCCTCCCATCCTGATGCCCTGTTCTACTTCATATAGTCCAGCTTCTCCGATTATTTGCTTAGCATACAGATGGAATAAACATGGTGAAAGGATACAACCCTGAAGCACACCTTTCCTGACTTTTAATCACACAGTATCCCCTTGTTCTGTTCGAAAGGCTGTCAGTGTACTGCTGCAACCATTTTTTAATTATCTTCAGCATAATTTTACTTGTATGTGGTATTAATGATATTGTTCAATAATTTCCGCATTCTCTTGGATCACTTTTCTTTGGAATGGGCACAAATGTGGATCTCTTCCAGTCGGTTGACGAGGTTGCTGTGTTCTAAATTTCTTGACATAAACAAATGACTCCTTCCAGTGTTGCATCCATTTTTGAAACATCTCAATCATTATTCTGTCAATTCCTGGAGCTCCATGTTTACAAATGCCTGCAGTGCAGATTGAACTTCTTCCTTCAGTACCATCAGTTCTTGATCATATGGCACCTCCTGAAATGGTTGAACATTGACCAGTTGTTTTTGGTACAGTGACTCTGTGTATCCCTTCCATCTTCTTTTGATGCTTCTTGTGTTGTTCAATATTTTGTGCATAAAATCCTCCTACTCATCTCTTACGACATAGCATGGTGGCCACCTCCTCCAAGCAGGCTTCTCAGAAGTCCCCTCTAGCCCCACCATCTAGGGAGGGGTTCCTCCTCTGGCTTCCCAGTGGGCCACACAGAGCTCTATCAGAGCAGTTAGCCCCTGCATCATATTCATCTCTTGCCTTGTTCATTCCTCTAGCCCCTAGAAAAGCACATGACAAAGACAGACATGGAAGAAGGACCAGGTGATCTACTTCTGAAAAGAAATTTGCCAGTGAAAACTTTATGGCTAACAGTGAAACACTGTCTGATACAGTGCTGGAAATTGAGCCCCTCAGTACATCCACAGTAAACTGCCAGAAATTCAAGCTATATTCAGAAGAGGACATGGAACGAGGGATATGATTACTGATGTCAGATGCATCTTGGCTGAAAGCAGAGAATACCAGAAATAAGTTTACCTGTGTTTTATTGACTATGCAAAGGCATTTGACTGTGTGGATCATAACTAATTATGGACAACATTGCAAAGAACGGAAATTCCAGAACACTTAATTGTGCTCTTGAGAAACCTGTACATAGATCAAGAGGCAGTCGTTTGAATAAAACAAGGAGGTGCTGCATAGTTAAGATCAGAAAAGATGTGTATCAAGGTTGTATCTTTTCACAATACTTATTTAGTCTGTATTCTGAGCAAATAATCCCAGAAGCTGGACTATATGAAAAAGCACACAGCATCAAGATTGAAGAAAGACTCGTTAACAATCTGAGATAATGCAGTGACATAATCTTATTTGCTCCAAGTGAAGAGGACTTGAAGCACTTACTGATGAAGATCAAAGACTACAGCTTTCAGTTATGGATTGCACCTCAACATAAAGAAAACAAAAATCCTCACAACTGGACTAATAAACATCATGATAAACTGAGAAAATATTTAAGTTGTCAAGGATTTCATTTTATTTGGATCCACAATCACTTCTCCTTTTGAGATAACTAAAGCAGATATATTCATAAGAAGCAAAACAAATGGAAGTAAGCTTTTATAATCCCTAAAACCTAATGCAGGACTTTTTGATAAAACTGAATTAGGTCATTTGACCTAGGTGACATCCTAAGCATGTTCTCCCCTAACTCTTGAAACCAGCCAATATAGTTGCCTTGAAGACGGATACACTGCTTCATCCATACATGTGAGACAATGTAGAAAGACAGCAGGATCCTTGGGTCTTGAGAGTGAATTTGAGAAAACTGATGACCTTAGCTAATAGGAAACAGAGGTGAGTGTTACATACAGTGCATGGGCTTCTAGCAATCGGCATAGTATTAGTCACATCACAGATTTTCATCATCTGTCAAAGTCCCATCATGTGGCCAGTCAAACTGGTTTTCCTTCTCTTGGAAAGCAAAGGCACGAGGTCAGGCTTGGGACAAGTCTATGGAGACTCCTTCCCTGTTTATGTTACTGCTGCAAAGACTGATCTTTCTGAGCTAGTACAGTCTGCAGCCTAACTTATTTTTTAATTTAAAGTTATTTAGCATTTGCATGTCTACAAAGCGTTTTTAAGGCAATGTTCAGCAGCAGACTACAATAAGGTTAATAACTGGGTAATAAAAATTTAAAAATCAGGTTTAAAGAGAAAGAATTACTGCCAGAGGTGTCACAGTTGAAAAATAAACACTCTTCATTTATATTTAGTTTTTATAAAATCTATGCTGTCTCACTCTTCCTTTATGTCTCCTTCTTTCTCCTGAGTTTCAAAAGCAATGGAGAATAATAACAACAAAATACTGCAAACAACAATAATAACGATTCCTAAAACAGTATCAGAAACCATTTGTGCATAAAGAAGCCATCCTGTCTTATCATGAACTTTTTTTTACTTTAGTCCATCTTATACAAACTTGTTCATATGTTTGACCCTATAAACTCCCTTGATAATTTCTTTAGTCATAAGAAGTTCTCAAAAAAACATTGTGTCATGTTATAACACAAAGAACCAGATATTCTGATTACAGCCTAAAAGTTAAACTTAAATGTGGTACCACTATATATATGAAGTTACTCCTTACATAAGCTCATTATTTTTCAGTACACAAAAATGCAGTTCACAACTGATAACTTTTCTTTTGCTTAGTATTAGATTCAGATTTACTGTGAAACTAATTAAATTTAAGCTTAAACTCATTTGCAGAGGCCCCTTGCCAGGCCATGGAGCCTCCAATAATGTGTTTTGGCAATAGCTATTTTTTTTTTTTAATATATTTTATTGTACTTCAGGTGAAAGCTTACAGAGCAAATAGTTTCTCATGAAATAGTAGTACACATGTTGTTTTTTTTGACATTGGTTAACAACCCCACAACGTATTAAGCCTCTAAATTCTCAACCTTTTTTTTTGATGAAAATTACAGATGGCCAAAGATACACCGTTTCAAAAATTTCTACATTCACAGTTCAGTGACACTGACTACGCTCTTCCAACTGTGCTGTTATTCTCACTTAAGATGAAGGCTTACAGAACAAAATAGTTTCTCATTTAACAGTTACTACACATGTTGCCCTATGACAATGGTTAACAATCTCACAGCACATCAAGAATATCCTTACTCCACCTTGTGTTCCCAATCACCAGGGGGCTTCCTTGTCCCCTTCTGTCTTCTGGACTTTGTCAGTGGACTATTGTACCTCTTTAGTCTCATTTGTTTATTTTTTATTTTATTTAAACACCATTTCAAAACTTTTTACTTCCACATTTAAGTGATATTGACTATGCTCTTCCAATTGTGCTGCCATTCTCGCCCAAGATGCAGGCTTACAGGACAAAACAGCCTCCCATTTAATAGTTACTACAAATGTTGCCCTATAGCAGTGGTCAACAATCTCACAATACATCGACAGTGTCCTTATTCAATTTGTGTTCCTTATCATCAGTTTCCTACTCTCCCTCTGCCTTCTGGCCCTTGTTACCGGACTCCTCTACGTCGTTAGTCCCATTTAGTTTTACTGGGCTGTCCATTCCCAGGCTTAACATCGAACCTCGAAGGTAACTTCACCTCTGAGCTGAAAGGGTGTCTGGGGGCCACACTCTTGAGGTTTCTCTAGTATTCTTTAGGCCAGTAAATCTGGTCTTCTTTTTTTGGGGGGGAGTTAAAATTATGCTCTACATCCTTCTCCATCTCTGCCCAGAACCCTCTGTTGTGATCCTGGTCAGAGGAGTCATTGGTGGTAGCCGGGCACCATCTAGCTGTACTGGACTCAGTCCCATGGAGGCCTTGGTAGCTGTGGACCATTAGTCCTTCGGGCTAATCTTTTCCTTGTATCCTGTTCTCTTCGTTCTCCCTTGTTCCCGAAGGGATGAGATCAGTGGAGTATCTTAGATGGCCGCTCATAGGCTTTTAAGACCCCAGACACTACTCACCAAGGTAGAAAGTAGAGCATTATCTTTATAAGTAGTGTCATGCCAATTGAGCTAGATGTTCCCCGAGATCATGGTCCCCAGAGCCCTCCGTCCAACAACTTAGTCCCTTGGGGGTTTGGATGTGTCTATAGGGCCTCCATGACCTTTCCTTGTGCAGGTTGTGTTAGTTTCCCCTGTACTATGTACTATCTCACCTCTCACCCAAGTTACCACTTACCTATTACCTATTTAGTATTCCCCCCCCCCCCATCCCTGGTAACCAACAAGGATTGTTACATTTTGCATGTTAATTTTTTCATGGGTTTTTACAATAGAGGTCTCATACAATATTTGTCCTTTTGTGATTGACTTATTTCACTCAGCATGATGTCCTCCAGTTTCATCCATGTTATGAGATGGTTCACAGATTCATTGTTGTTCTTTCTCGTTGCATAGTACTCCATTGTGTGTATGTACCATAGTTTGTGTATCCATTCATCTGTTGATGGACATCGAGGTTGTTTCCATCATTTTGCTATTGTGAATAATGCTGCCATGAACATAGGTGTGCATATGTCTATTCGAGTGATGACTCTTATTTCTCTAGGATATATTCCTAGGAGTGGGATTGCTGGATCGAATGGTATGTCTATTTCTAGCTTTCTGAGGAAACGCCATATCATTTTCCAAAATGGTTGTATCATTTTGCATTCCCACCAGCAGTGTATAAGAGTTCCCGTCTCCCCGCAGCCCCTCCAACATTTGTTATTTCCAGTGTTTTTGATTTGTGCCAGTAATGCCGGGGTGAGATGGTATCTCATTGTGGTTTTAATTTGCATTTCTCTAATGGCTAGTGATCGTGAGCATTTCCTCATGTGTCTGTTGGCCATTTGAATGTCTTCCTTGGTGAAGTGTCTGTTCATTTCCTTTGCCCATTTTTTGATAGGATTGGTTGTCTTTTTGTTGTAGAGGTGTTGGATTTTCTTGTAGATTATGGAGATTAAACCTTTGTCTGACTTGTACTGTCCAAAAATTTTTTCCCAGTCTGTAGGTTCTCTTTTAACTCTTTTGGTGAATTCTTTTGAAGAGCATAGATGTTTGATTTTTAGAAGATCCCAATTATCTAGTTTATCTGTTGGGTTTTTTGTGTTGATGTTTATGGTTTGTACCCTGTTGATGCCATGTATTAAGGCCTGAAGTGTTGGTCCTATTTTTTCTTCTATGAATTTTATAGTTTGAGGCTTTATGTTCAGGTCTTCGATCCATTTTGAAGTAGTTTTTGTATATGGTGTGAGGTATGGGTCCTGTTTCATTTTTCTGCAAATGGATATCCAGTTTTGCCAGCACCATTTGTTAAAAAGACGGTCTTTTCCCCATTTGATGGACTTTGGGCCCTTGTTGAAAGTCAGGTGACTGTAGGTGGATGGATTTACATCCGGGTTCTCAATTCTGTTCCATTGGTCAATGTCTCTGTTGTTGTACCAGTACCAGGCTGTTTTGACTACTGTAGCTGTATAGTAGGTTCTCAAGTCAGGTAGTGTGAGTCCTCCAACTTTATTCTTTAGTAGTGCTTTACTTATTTGGGGCTTCTTCCCTTTCCATATAAAGTTAATAATTAGTTTTTCCATCTCTTTGAAGAATGTTGTTGGTATTTGGATTGGGATTGCATTGTATTTGTAGATTGCTTTAGGTAGAATTGCCATTTTCACAATGTTGAGTCTGCCTATCCATGAGCATGGTATGTTTTTCCATTTAAGTAGATCCCTTTGGATTTCCTGCAGCAGTGTTTTGTAGTTTTCTTTGTATAGGTCTTTTATATTCCTGGTCAGATTTATTCCTAAGTATTTTATCTTTTTAAGGGCTATTGAAAATGTTATTGATTTCCTGATCTCCTTTTCATCGTTCTCTTTACTGGTGTATAGGAATCCAACTGATTTTTGAATGTTTATCTTGTATCCTGCTACTCTGCTGAATCTTTCTATTAGTTCCAGTAAATTTCTCGTGGAGTCTTTAGGGTTTTCTATGTATAGTATCATATCATCTGCAAACAGGGAGAGTTTAACTTCTTCATTACCAATTTGGATGCCCTTTATTTCTTTCTCTTGCCTTACTGCTCTAGCTAGAACTTCCAGCACAATGTTAAATAGGAGTGGTGATAAAGGGCATCCTTGTCTTGTTCCTGTTTTCAAGGGGAATGTTTTCAGCCTCTCTCCATTAAGAATGATGTTGGCTGTTGGTTTTGCATAGATGCCCTTTATTATGTTGAGAAATTTTCCTTCTATACCTATTTTATTGAGAGCTTTTATCAGGAATGGGTGTTGGACTTTGTCAAATGCCTTTTCTGCATCAATTGAGATGATCATGTGATTTTTTTCTTTCCTTTTATTTATGTGGTGGATTACGTTGATGGATTTTCTAATGTTAAACCATCCTTGCATACCTGGTATGAATCCTACTTGGTCGTGGTGTATTATTTTGTTGATATGATACTGAATTCTATTGGCTAGAATTTTGTTCAGAATTTTTGCATCTATATTCATGAGAGATATTGGTCTGTAATTTTCTTTTTTTGGGATGTCTTTGCCTGGTTTTGGTATCAGCGTTATGCTGGCTTCATAGAATGAATTTGGAAGTGTTGCTTCCTCTTCTATGCTCTGAAATAACTTGAGTAGAACTGGTACGAGCTCTTCTGTAAATGTTTTGTAGAATTCTCCAGTGAAGCCATCTGGACCAGGGCTTTTTTTGGTTGGGAGTTTTTTATTACCTTTTCAATCTCTTCTCCTGTTATGGATCTGTTCAGATTTTCAATATCACTTTGTTGTAGTTTGGGTAGGCCGTATGTTTCTAGAAATTTATCCATTTCCTCTAGGTTTTCAAATTTGTTGGAATATAGTTTTTCATAATATTCTGTTATAATCCTTTTTATTTCGGTTGGGTCTGTTGTAATGTCCCCCATTTCATTTCTTATTTGGGTTATTTGTGCCCTCTGCTGTTTTTCTTTTGTCAGTCTGGCCAGTGGTTTGTCGATTTTGTTGATTCTTTCAAAGAACCAACTTTTGGTTTTGTTGATTCTTTCTATTGTTTTTCTGTTGTCTATTTCATTGATTTCTGCTCTGATCTTTACTATTTCCTTTCTTCCGGTGGTTGTAGGCTTTTTTTGTTGTTCTCTTTCTATTTGTTTGAGTTCTGTAGTTAATGTTTTGATTTTGTCCCTTTCTTCTTTTTTGATATGTGCATCTATTGCTATAAATTGTCCTCTGAGGACGGCGTTTGCTGTGTCCCAAAGGTTTTGGTATGATGTGTTTTCATTTTCATTTGATTCTAGGAATTTTTTAATTCCATCTCTGATTTCTTCTATTACCCATTGATGTGTAAGCAGAGTATTATTCAGTTTCCATGTGTTTGATTTTTTTTCCTTGCTCTTCCTTGTGTTAATTTCTACCTTGATGGCATTGTGGTCAGAGAAGATACTGTGAATTATCTCAGCATTTTGGATCTTGTTGAGGATTGCTCTGTGGCCTAAGATGTGATCTATTCTGGAGAACGTTCCATGTGCATTGGAAAAGAATGTGTACTTTGCAGCAGTTGGATGAATTGTTCTATATATGTCTATGAGGTCCAGTTGGCTGATTGTGTCCTTTAGGTCTTCTGTATCTTTGCTGAGTTTCTTTTTAGTTGTTCTGTCCTTTACTGAGAGTGGTGTGTTGAAGTCTCCTACTATTATTGTGGAACTGTCAATTTCTCTTTTCAGTGCTGTTAGAGTTTTTTTTATGTATTTTGGATCCCTGTCATTGGGTGCATAGATATTTATTATGGTTATGTCTTCATGATGGATCATCCCCTTAATCATTATATAGTGTCCTTCTTTGTCTTTTATGGTAGATTTTGTTTTAAAGTCTATTTTATCTGAGATTAGAATTGCCACTCCTGTTCTTTTTTGATAGTTGTTAGCTTGATATATTTTTTTCCAACCTTTGATTTTTAATAAATTCACATCTTTGTTTCTAAGGTGTGTCTCTTGTAGACAGCAAATTGATGGATCCTGTTTTCTTATCCATTCTGCCACTCTCCGTCTCTTTATGGGTGCATTGAGTCCATTTACATTCAGTGTAATTATTGATAGATGTGAGTTTGTTGCTGTCATTTTGTAGTGCTTTTTGTTGTGATGGTGAAGTTTTCTTCGTTCTTCTTACTCTCTTGTGCTGTATTACTTTTGTTTGTGGATTTTGTGTTCATTTCTTTTGTTTTTGTTGAGACTTTATGTTTTTTGTCTTTATTTTTATGAGTTGGTTTGTTAACTTTTTTTGTGGTTACCATGAATTTTACCCTTATCTTTATAATTTTGAAGCAGTCTACCGATACTTGGTATCACCTTGCCTTCCTCTCCTTTAGAAGGTTCTATACCTATGCCGTTTGTTCCCTGTTTCATTGTTTTGATGTTGTTGTCATCCTTTTATTGATTTCTCTTATTCCCTGTTGTATATCTTTTGTTTTTGGAAAGTCCTCTGTAGTTCAGTTCCTAGAATGGTATCTGGTTCATGTGAACCTGCGTCCTAGGTCCTAGGTCCTGCCTGAGGGCTGAAGCTGTTTGTCCTCAGATCGAAGAACTCCCTTTAATAATTCTTGTAAGTTTGGTTTGACTTTTGCATATTCCTTTAGTTTCTGTTTATCTGGAAATGACCTAATTTCACCATCAAATTTGAACGAGAGTTTTGCCAGATATATTATTCTTGGCTGACAATTTTTTTCTTTCAAGATTTTATATATGTCATCCCATTGCCTTCTTGCCTGCATGGTTTCTGCTGAATAATCTGAGCTTAGTCTTATTGTTTCTCCTCTGTATGTGACTTCTTGTTTTTCATGAGCTGCTCTCAGGATTCTTTGTTTGTCTTTGATTTTAGCGAGTGTGAATATGATATGTCTTGGTGATTTTCTTTTGGGGTCTCTTCTATATGGGGTTCGTTGAGCTTCTTGGATGGCCAGCTTTTCATCTTTCATGATATTGGTAAAGTTTTCTGTCAGCAGTTCCTCAATGATCCTCTCTGTGTTTTCTGTTTTCTCCCCCTGTTCTGGTATGCCAATCACTCATAAGTTTTTGCTTTTAATTGTGTCCCACATAACTCTCAGGGTCTCTTCATTTTTCTTTGTTCTTTTTTCTGAGTTTTCCTGAAACAGAGTTGTATCCAAGTGTTTGTCTTCATTTCCACTGATCCTGTCTTCCATGGTTTCAAATCTACTTCTCAGCCCTTCTATGACACTGTCCATTTCTGAAATCTTGTTGTTTATCTTTTGGATTTCTAATTGGTGTTTTTGTATAATTTCGAGTTGTGAATTTATTTTGGCATTTTGTTCCTGCATAATCGTCCTGAATTCTTCCAATTTTTTGTCTGTATTTTCCATAAATTTGTCTATTTTTTCCTCATGTTTGTCAGCTTTTTGCCTCAGTTCTTGGAAAATTCCAGGTATTAGTGATTTGAGTTCCGTTATCAGGTACTTCTAGTGCATTTTCTTCCACAGGAGAGTTATCTGGTGTTTTAATTTGGATGCCTATTGGAGCCATCTTGTCTTGTTTTTGTAAATGTTTTGATATTGTTTGCTGTTTTCGGGGCATTCAGTAGATATTTCTCTCGTTTATTGATTGTAGATTTTTTTGTTTGTTTGTTTGTTTCATTCTTGTGGTACAGCTGGGCAGATCTAGCTGAGGAGGAGCCACTGGGACGGGTTGCTTGTGGCACTCACCACAGCCACCAGGACGGTCGGTAGTCAGTGCTGGGCAGGTTCCAATAGGGCATGCCTGCACCGCTTGGTGGTGTGATGTCTAGTGCACGGTGCAGGTAGGTAGGGTGCAGCGGGAAGATGGTTATGTGTGAAGCTAAGCGGTCGTTCTGTCTCCGACCAGATGCTCTGTAAGGCTGCTCTCCCATTCGCTGGTCTCCGATAGGAATCCAAGATGGTGGATCCGCGCTGCGTTAGCTGGTAAGGAATCTCTGCCTGAGTCTCTCCTCGCTCTCCGTTCTCTTTTAGTATTCTCACTCCGTTTGGTGTTTGGCTGAGTTCTTTATCTCTTCATTTGGTGTTCTAGGGTTTCAGGATTGTTGATTCTCTGTTAGGCTTAGTTTTTTCGGATCTTTGCTGTGGAGGGACAGTGTGGTGTTTCTGCCTAGAGCGCCATCTTGCCCCCTCTCCGGCAATAGCTGTTTTCATTGCAATCAGTTAAGACCATCACCTCTTTTTCCCTGACTTCCTCTCCATCTGGTACTGGAATGGCCAAGGATATTTTTGGAATCTAGCTAAGGGGAAGAAAATTTTGGTATATAGTTAATTTAGATATATGGGAGCATCTTTAGGTCCCTAGGTGGTGTGAACAGTTGATGTGGGCTGCTAACCAAAAGGTTGGCAGTTCTAACCCTCGCAGCAATGCTGTAAAAGAAAGGCCTGGTGATCTGCTTCCGTAAACGTTACAGCAAAAAAAAAAAAAAAAAAAACAAAACCCTATGGAACTCAGTTCTACTCTGTAACAAAAGGGTTGCCATGAGCGGCAATCAACTTGATGGCAACAGGTTTGCTTTTTGGGATATCGTTGTGTTTTTTCCATTACTTCCATGTATATTGGTTAGCTGTCCTGGTACGGAGTGGTTTCCGGGAGCCCTCCTACCACCCGGTATGCGGACTCACCTGAAACTGTGGATACAATGTTGCAGAGCTAGGCGTTACTTTACGTTATAAACATGCTGCCCAGCAGACAGCATCCTGGAGGAGAAACAAGGTTCAGAATAATCAGTGCCAGAAGCTAGTGTCTGGAAATTTTTTTCCAAATTTTATAACTCATGTAGGAAATGAAATTGACTCAAGTTTCCCAAATTTGACAACAATCCTAAAAATTCATGACATTAACAATAATAAGGTCTATGGCTGAGAGAAACTTGTTAATTTATCAATTAAGTTACATCAAATAAAAACGGAATTTGATCATTCTAGAAGACGAGATTTTCTTTCAATTCTTTCTATTAAAAAGGTATTATAAAATCATTTTCATATGAAGTATAATAATTATTATTATTATTTTAAGTATAATAATAATAATAAGTAAAATAATAATAATAATATTAGAAATCTAAATAACATAATTTAGTTTCCTAATATTTGTAGTTTGGGCGCTCTCAATTCTTAAGCTTTGATCTAAAGCAGTGAATTTTATATAAGAATAGAAAAATAGATTTCCATCCGTCAGACTGCTTTTTCTATTTTATTTTTATACCATGATCAAGTAATTGTTATAATTGCTTCTCTTTCTTAAGCATTTTCTATGTGCCAGGATACTCTACTTCATGCCTCATGAAACAGATATTTATTAAACACTGTCAGAGGTGCTTATAGATTCTGGAGATACAGAGATTAAAAAAGTCAAATGAGGTCTCTAAGTTGATAAGTTTAAATTTGAGTGGAGGTACAGCCATAAACATATAAACAAAACTAATCAACAAGATATTTTCAGATACTGAGAAGTGCTATAAAGAAAATAAACCAGGGTGTTGTGATGGAGGGTCACTGGGAAGTCAAGTTCTAGGTGGGCAATGATGGACTTTTGAGGAACTGATATTTAAGCTAAAACATGAATGGTAAGAGTCTACATTTCAGGCTAGTAAAGATTTCAAGTGCAAAGTTCCTCGAGCTGGAATAAGCTTTATGTGTTTTAAGAGCAGGAAAAAAAGGCCAGTATTACCAGAGAATAATGATACAAGAGCCAGAGTGGCAAGGGTTAAGATCATGGCCGTTTCAGATGATAGTGAGAAGTTTATGAAGCCCTGGCGTAGTGGTTGAGAGCTCAGGCTGCTAACCAAAAGGTCGACAGTACAAATCCACCATCCACTCCTTGGAAACCCTATGGTGCAGTTCTACTTGTCCTACAGGGTCACTATGAGTCAGAATCGACTCAATGGCAAAGGACTTTTTTTTCTTTTTCTTTTTTTTTTAAAGGGGTTTATGTTTTTACAAAGTGCAATGGCCACCTATTGGTGAGTGTTCAACAAGGCAGTGGTAGGATATAATTTCTGTTTTTAGGAAAGAACAATCTTTTGGATACTTGTTTGCAGGATGGGGTTATAGAAGGGTGTCTTAGTCATCTAGTGCTGCTATAACAGAAACACCACAAGTGGATGGCTTTAACAAAGAGAAATTTATTCTCTCACAGTTCAGGAGGCTATAAGTCCAAATTCAGGGTGCCAGCTCCAGGGGAAATCTTTCTCTGTCTGTTGGCTCTGGGGGAAGCTCCTTGTCATCAATCTTCCCTTGTCAAGGAGCTTTATAGCGTGGGGACCCCGGCTCTGGGCTATTCTCCTGGCTTTTGTTTCTTGATGGTATGAGGTCCCGCTGTCTCTCTACTCGCCGCTCTCTCCTATATCTCAAAAGAGATTGGCTCAAGACACAAACCAATCCTGTAGATTGAGTCTCGCCTCATCAACGCAAGTGCCCCCAATCCTGCCTCATCAATACCACAGAGGTAGGATTTACAATATATAAGAAAATCACCCCAGATGACAAAATAGTGGACAACCACACAATACTGGAATCATGGCCTAGCCAAGTTGACACATATTTTGGGGGGACATAATTCAATATATGACAAAGGGTCAGACAGGAAGATGAGAGTGCAGATAGGAATCATGATGGGCAGCGAGGTGAGCCATATCAATGTCTTGGGCTGAGTGGTAGCAGGCAAGGTGGGGGAAAAGAATATACTCTGGGTGTATTTTGGATTTAGAGACTCCTTATGAACCAGATATGAGGAGAGCAGGTGAGAAAGGAATCACAGATGACTTTACATGATGGGTCCTCACAGAAACCCTATGAAGTAAGGACATCATCCCTGCCCTACCTATAAAGAAAATGAGGCTTCAAGAGGGGGGGGGGGTAAATTTCCCAAAGCAGTAAGAAGCAGGGTGAGAATTTAAACCCACTTTGTTTTATTTAAATACTTTCCATTGTATCGTGCAATTGGGAAGAAAAATACATATTGCTAAACTTATAGAAGAAGGGTAACAATCTGGACCCAACTTAGATCTAGTTGAAAGATGTCCTCTTGACTACTGAAACTCTTTTGGCTTATTTCTCCATAATAAATAAAATATCTATCATATTAAGAATTCTTCGGTATTGTAACGCAAGGCTTGAATTTCTTCTTCAGATTTTTCAGTGGAAACTGTAAGTAGAGAAAGAGGTAGTCATTTGAATAAAACAAGGGAATACTGCATGGTTCAAAATCAGAAAAGGTGTGCATCACGGTTGTACCCTTTCACCATACTTATTCAATCTGTCTGCTGAGCAAATAATCCAAGAAGCTGGACTATATAAAGAAGAACTCGGCATCAGGATTGAAGGAAGACTCCAACAACCTGTGATACGCAGATGACACAACCTGGCTTGCTAAAAGTGAAGAGGACTTGAAGCACTTACTGATGAAGATCAAAGACTGCAGCATTCAGTATGCGTTACACCTCAACATAAGAAAACAGAAATCTTTAAAATTGGACCAATAAGCAACTTGATAAACGGCGAAAAGATTGAAGTTGTCAAGGATTTCATTTTACTGGAATCCATGGCATAAGGTGGCAATACAAATATGCAAAATATCACTAGCAATAGATCAGGTATTGGTAGGAGGCAAAGCTCCGGGTGATTGCATGTTTGATACCTTTCTACATGTTTTTTCATAATGAGAAATATAATGAAGCTGGACGGTTGGTCCTACTTTCACTAGACAAAGTGGTGAAAGAAAGAGATGAGCTCAGGGTTTCAGAGTCAAAGCTCAAGCACAGCATAAACAACCTCAAAGTTTCCACTTGTGCCTTGAAAGAAAGCCCTATTTCTTGTAGTAACAGAGCTGATATTGCTGAAAACCAAACTCAGAATCTTATCACGAGAGTGGCTAAATTACAATGCCAGCTCAATTCCAAACCTCTAATGGTGTCTGAAATTAAAGTGAAGGAAGAAATGGGATCCTGAAACTTGGGATGGGGACATATAAGCAGATAATGAGGAAGATGGGGACACTGAGCCCCTAAATTCCATTGAATCACTCCTGCCAATAGAACCATCCCTCTCACTCTCATCTGAAGAGATTACTCCATTTTTATCTGCTAAGCCATCCTCTCCAGTAAAACCAAGAGCCCCTCCACCCCCATCTGATGAGATTAACCAAGCTGTGTCTGAAGAGGCTTTGTCTGAGTTGTTGCTTGGGACATCGCCTGAGGCAAATCCTTACAAGACAATGCTGAATTTGTCCAAATACATCCCCAACACCCATTTCGGCTTCTAGACCTATAACTAGACTTAAGTACAAGTGAGCCCCAAAAGGTGAAGTACAAAGTGTGACCCAGGAGGAGGTACACTACACTCCAAAAGAACTGCTTGACTTTTCTAATATGTACAAACAGAAACCTGGGGAATATGTGTGGTAATGGCCATTAAGGGTCTGGGATAACACTGCAAGGAACATAAAGATGGATCAGTCTGAGTTTATTGATATGGGCCCACTAAGCACTGATTCTTCATTCAGTGTTTCAGCTCGAGAAGTTAGGAAAGGATCTAATAGTTTATTTGGTTGAGTCACTGAAGCATGGATTATGCAGTGGCCTAGACTAAGTCAAGTTGAAATACCAGACATGCCTTGGTATACTGTAGAAGAAAGTATCCAAAGGCTTAAGGAAATTGGCGTGTTAGAGTGGATTTATCAGGTTAAATCCACAGACTCACACATGGAGTGCCCAGAGTACACACCTTTTACCATAACAAATTTGTGGAGGGAGCCCCAGCATCCCTGAAGACTGCTGTGATTGCTATTTTATGTAAGTCAGATTTGACAGTTGAAACTGCCCTAACTTAATTAAGTCACCTAACTACAATGGGGCTAATTGGACCCTGTAGTAGTAGGACCTAATGGCAGCACTCAATCAACAAAGACAAGGTGGATGTGGTTACTGTAATGGACAGCATAGTCAAAGTAGTAATCAGAACAGTCTGACTCCTGTGGACTTATGGCATTGACTTGTTAGTCATGGTATCCTAGGAGTGAAATAGATAGGAATTTACTAAATATTTACTTGGTCTGTACAAGTGGAAGAATTTAGGTCAAGTGAACAGCCATCTGACTCAAATTGCCAGAATGGAGAGTCACAGGCCCTCAATAAATTCCTAGACTTGAGCAAGGTTACAGACTCACAACCCCTTGAATTAAGGACAGGCCAGGTTCCCTTGAGGAAGGACTCCAATGCACTGCCAAAAACGTATACTGTTAATCTTTCTCCTAGCCTTCTTCAAAGGGATGTATGGCATTTTACTAGAGTGACTGCTCATTGGGGAAAAGGAAATAATCAGACATTTCAAGGATTACTGGAAACCGGCTCTAAACTGACACTGATTCCAGGAGACCCAAAACATCCCGGCAGCCCACCAGTCAGAGTAAGAGCATATGGAGGTCAGGTTATTAATGGATTCTTAGCTCATGTCCATGTCACAGTAGGTCCAGTGGGTCCCAGAATCCATCCTGTAGTGGTTTCCTCAGTACCAGAATGCATAATTGGAATAGATAAACTCTGCAGTTGGTGAAAACCCCACATTGGATCACTGACAAGTGGCATAAGGGCTATTATGGTAGGAAAAGCCAAGTTGAAGCCATTATAATGGCCCTACCTAGGAAAATAGTAAACCAAAAGCAATACCACATTCCTGGAGGGATTTCAGAGATTACTGTCACCATGAAGGATTGAAGGATGCAACTCGCCTATTTGGCCTGTGCAAAAAACAAATCTTAGTGAATTACAGTGAATTATTGAAAATTTAACCAGGTGGTGACTCTGATTGTAGCTGTGGTTCCAGAAGTGGTTCCATTGCTTGAGCAAATTAATACATCTCCTGATACCTGGTATCTGGCTAACGCCTTTTTCTTCATACCTGTGTCAAAGGACCACCAGAAGGAGTTTGCCTTCAGGTGGCAAGGCCAGCAATACAACTTCAGTGTCCTACCTCAGAGCTACATCAACTCTCCATCCCTAGGTCATAATTTAGTCTGCAGGGACCTTGATAGCCTTTCCCTTCCACAAGATGTAAGGAAGAAGTATCAATGACTCTGGACTTATTGGTAAAACATTTGTGTGCTAGAGGGTGGGAAATTAATGTCACAAAAATTCAGATCCTCTCCACCTCAGTGAAATTTCTAGGGGTCCAGTGGTGTAGGACTTGCTGAGATATTCCTTGTAAAGTGAAGGATAAATTATTGCATCTGACATATCCCACAACTAAAAAGGAGGCACAATGCTGTTTCAATTTTGGAGGCAACATATTCCTCATGTGGATGTGCTACTGTGGCTGATTTATCAAGTGACTCGAAAAGCTGCTACTGCTTTTGAGTGGAGCCCATAAGAAGAGAAGGCTCTGCAACAGGTTCAGGCTGCCATGCAAGCCACTCTGCCACTTGAGCCACGTGATCCAGCTGATCCAATGGTACTTGAAATGTCAGTGGCAGATAGAGATGCTGTTTGGAGTCTTCGGTGGGCCCTCATTGGTGAATCACAGCACAGATCCTTAGGATTTGGGAGCAAAGCTCTGCCATGCTCTGCAGATAACTACTCTTCTTTTGAGAAACCACTTTTGGCTTGTTATTGGGCCTTAGTAGAGACTGAACGTTTAACCATGGGCCACAAAATCACCACATGGCCTGAGCTGCCCATCATTAACTGGGTGTTGTCTGACCTACAGAGTCATAAAATTGTATGTGTATAACAGTACTCCATCATTAAATGGAAGTGGTATGTACGAGCTCGGGCCTGAGCAGGATATGAAGGCACAAGTAAGTTGCATGAGGAAGTGGCTCAAATGCCCAAGGTCTCCACTCCTGTCACATTAGCTTCCCTCTCCCAGTCTGTACCTGTGGCCCCATGGGTCATTCCTTATGATCTGTTGACTGAGGAAGAGAAAACTTGTGCCTGGTTGAAAGATGGTTCTGCGTGATATGCAGGCAATCACTGGAAATTGGACAGCGGCAGCACTAAAGCACCTTCCTGGGTCCTCCGCGGAGAACAGTGGTGAAGGGAAATCCTTACAATGGGCAGAACTTGAAGCAGTGCAGCTGGTTGTTCACTTCACTTGGGAGGAGAAATGGCCAGATTGTGATTGTATACTGATTCATGGGCTGTGGCCAGTCGTTTGGCTTGATGGTCAGGGACTTGGAAGGAACATGATTGGAAAATTGGAGATAAGGATGTATAGAGAAGAACTAGGTGGATAAACCTCTCTGAAAGGGCCAAAGAAGTGAAGATTCTTGTGTCTTGTGTGAATACTCACCAAGTGATCACCATGATAGAGAAGGTTTTTAACAATCAAGTGGATAAGTTGACATGTTCTGTGGAAACCACTCATCCTCTTCCCTAGTACTCCTGTCATTGCTCAATGGGCTCATGAACAAAGTGGCCATGGTGGCAGGGATGGAGGTTATGCATGGGCTCAGCAACATGGACTTCCACTCACCAAGGCAGACTTGGCTACATCCACCGCTGACTGCCCAATCTGCCAGCAGAAGAGACCAACACTCAGTCCCCGATAAGGCACCATCCCTCAAGGTGATTAGCCAGCAACTTGGTAGCAAGTTGATTACATTGGACTGCTTCCATCATGGAAAGGGCAGCATTTTGTTCTTACTGGAATAGACACTTAATGTGGATACGGATTTGCCTTCCCTGCACACAATGCTTCTACCTAAACTACCATCTGTGGATTTGCAGAATGCCTTATCCACCATCCTGTTATGCTACACAGCACCGCCTCAGATCAAGGGACTCACCTTACAGCAAATGAAATGCAGCAATGGGCTCACGCTCCTAGAATTCACTGGTCTTTCCATGTTCCCTATCATCCTGAATCAGCTGGCTTCATGAAATGGGCTTCTAAAGGCACAATTATGGTGACAGCTAGCTGGCAATACCTTGCAGGAGGCAGTATGTGCTCTAAACCAGCATCCAGTATAAGGACCTGTTTTTCTCATAGCCAGGATTCATGCGTCTGGGAATCAAGGGGTGGAAATGGGAGTGGCACAACTCACTATTACCCCTAGTGACTCACTCACAAAATTTTTGCTTCCTGTCCCCAAGATCCTATGCTGTGCAGGTCTAGAGGTCTTAGTTCCAAAGAAAAGGATGTTCCCACCTGGAGACACATCACTGATTCCATTGAACTGAAGTTAAGGATGCCACCTGGCCACTTTGGGCTCCTTATTCCTCTAGATCAACAGGAAAATAAAGGAGTTACCATATTGGCTTGTGTGATTAATCCTGATTACCCAGAAGAAATTGGATTGATATTACATAATGGAGGTAAAGAAGAGTGTGCCTGGAATGCAGGAGATTCCTTAAGGCATCTCCTGAGCTTTTGCTGGAATAGGATCCTACAGCTGGCTTCTGTTTGTCTGACCTCTGGTTCTCGGGACTTGAGCTAGCACCTTACTTGCTGTCTTGCCTGCTGATCTGGAATTCATTGGTCTTCACAGCCTGTGAGCCAGAACCCTGCTGTCTGACTTGCTGACCTTGGGTTTGCCAGCCCCTGAGGCTATGTGAATCAGGAGAAGCCCCCAGAATGATTCACATTCCATCCTCTACAAGCATGTGAGCCATTTTCTTAATATAAATCTCTCTATATATCTATTTATATATTTTACTAGTTTTGTTTTCTAGAGAATCCAGACTAAGACAAGCTAAATGAAAAAATAAAAATAAGGGATTCATAATACAATACGTTTGAGAAACATTGAGAAATCTCTTTAATGCAAGGTTTCTTAGAACCTTAATAAATTAATGTGTATTGGGAATGGCTAAGAAGGCAGCACAGTAAATAATATTTTCAGAAGATACATAGATATAGTTTTTTTTCTTTTTCCTTTAGACCACTCACCAGATTGAAGTTCTGTAAAATAAATATCGGAAAATGTTGGTTTAAAACTCATTTAAGTTATCCATCACCATTGTTTTCAAACACTAAAACTGGAATCTCAAAGATAAATGTGGATTTTTCCTTCCTAAAAATTTTAAGGATGAAGCCATAAAAACATTCTCTACGAATAGTTTAAGCTTCTTTTTCAATGGTTTCTTCTTGAAGAAAACTTATGCCTTGATTTTTTTTTTTTTTTTCCTGTGTGGCTAGGCTATGAGTGAAGGTATCTCTGAGGGCAAGGATGGTGCTGGCATTAGGGAAAACACTGCAAAATATCAAAAGTTAGAAAGATCACATGAGTCAGAATCATAAAAGCCTACAACAGATAAAATAGTTTGCGTCAAAGTCCACCCAAAGAACATGGGCATGATAAGGTATGTGTGGGTCAGAGATAGGTATATTGAGATCCAAACCAGAGAACTGACTGCCTGGCAGTAGACCTGAAATAGAAATACCTTAGAACTGCATGCAAAACTCCCCGGTGGTGCAGTGGTTAAGAGCTCAGGCTGCTAACCAAAAGATTAGCAGTTCGAATCCATCAACTGCTCCTTGGAAACCCTGTCGGGTAGTTCTCCTCTGCCCTACAGGGTTACTATGAGTCAGAATTGACTTGACGGCAACAGATTTGGTTTTGGTTTTTTAGCATTGCATGCTAGGAGGAAGTAGACTAGAGCTGAAGGAGGAATATCATGTGATCGAGTTTCTCTCCTGTAGGAATTAGAGTGTGAGCAAGTTTAAAACTAAGACCCCAAAATGCAATGGCTCCAAGAAAATAGTAATTTATTTCATTTTTACCTAATAATACAGGAAGGTTGATGAGCTCCTCTCCAGGTCAACTTCTCAGGAATCCAGGCTAGAGAATAAACTCTGTTATCATTAGTGTATAACTTCCAGTAGGCAGAGAGCAAAATGGAGGAGGTAGTCCAGAATGAGTAACCTTCAAGCTAGTAAGACAAAAGGTGCAAACATTACCTCCATTCTCAACCCATTGGTGAGATTTTAGTAACAAAAGATCCTAGGCCTAAGAAGAAAAAGAAAACAGCTTTTGAGAAGTTGACAAGAGTCTTTACCACACTACTCAGAGTAATAATAAAGTGGTCTTTTTCACTAAAAGAAGTAGAATTTAAACCCACCACCACTGCATGGGGCTGAATAAAGACGACTACTGAACAGGAGAAATAGTCCTTAGCAAGGACCATCAGCAGCACCAAAAAGTTAAAGATCTACCATAAGCCATTGTCTGGTGATGATATCTAGAAACAGGAATGTAGTACGGGGCATTGGAGGCTGCTCACCAAAGGAGATGAGTAGGGCCACACAGCTATTTAATGTAGTGTTGGATTAAGAGACTTATCTTTCAATACCTTCTCTCCAAGGTATTGTCTCTCCAATTTTACCAGGTATACAAAGAATGGAAGATATATTCCTAAGGAATTTACATTTATCATAGGCATCGTCTTTTATGGGATTACTACTGTTATCTTTTAGTCCCAGCTATTTACTCATTCTCTGTAAGAGCCTTTGGCGTAACTTGACAATAGGTATTGTTCATATGGATACAAATGATCTTTGGGGCTCAGTTAGAAAAGCCTCAAATGTCTGATTAATAGTTAAGACCTTTTAAATAAGTTGGACTGTCCCCAAATTCTCTTTATAATGATTCTTAATTTCTCTGAAGGTGATTAAATTATTAGTGACGAAGAGGAGCAATTTAGAAATTTCAAATAAACAGTGAGTAGAAATACTGCTGCAAAAATAAAATAAGAGGCACAAGTATCTCTCATTCCTTTGACAAGCAAAATCTCTTCTATATCTTTCTCATAAGTCACTTCCTTCTTACCACATATGCCAAAATAATATCACATACATCTTTATAAAGTATGTACATTATCACTTACCTCTGAGGTCATATGATTTGCCTTTTGACTTTCTCTAAGTTTCTCAGTAAACTCTAGACAAATTCCACTTTAATTCAAGATTAAATTCCTCAATAAGTCCTCATTAAATGCTAGTGCTGTGCTGGAATTCCTGATTTTGTTCTAGTCAAAAGCTTCAGAAAAATATATTTCCATTATAAAGAGATGATGTTACAATGAAGAATGCATATTCATTTAAGTACTTCAATTTTGAGATAGAAAAATAAAGAAGCTTCAGTATCTATGAAATGGAGGCCAGAAAATATGAATACACACAGACAGTGACAATGCAGCAAACTTGATGAATACATTCATGGAATTAGTGTAATGTGCGATTAAGTAGCTATCTACCTTGACGAAACCCTAATCATGCTGTACATTCTTAACACCCAAATCAAAACCCTGCCAGAATGATTTAACAGGTATTTGAGCTCTTATAGTCAATGGAATTAGATATATTATGCATGAAAAAGAACTTACCAGGTTTTGCCCAAGACCTTGAGGTTTAGATTACCCATTAATTTCCATATTAATTTAGTCAAAGCTTTAGTTTTTTAGATGCAATACCAGTAGCACACTTTCGGTCTTTAAATTTTATCATTTATTATAGTACATTTATGTCAAGTTTTTTTGTTAATGTGTAACTTTAACATTCTCCAACAAAACCTTCAATCATTTTTATGAGTACTAATTGAATGGCGAGACTATGTCTTACATACTTTGGACATGTTATCAGGAGGGGTCAGTCCCTGGAGAAGGACATCATGCTTGGTAAAGTAGAGAGCCAGCCAAAAAGAGAGGAAGACTCTCAACAAGATGGATTGACACAGTGGCTGCAACAATGGGCTCAAACATAGCAACGATTGTGAGGATGGCGCAGGACTGGGCAGTGTTTCATTCTATTGTACATAGGGTCGCTATGAGTCAGAACTGACTCAATGGCACCTAACAACAACAACTGAATTATAATTTTATCTTATGCTGTTGCCTAAACATTAAATAATCTCAACATCACTTACCTCCCTCCTTTTTTCTTTTCTCTCTTTTTTTTTGATGAGAAGACCATGTGATTAATGTATTGTTAGCTTTGATTAGTATTTTTTTCCACAGGAGCAGTTTTCACTTACTAGTTTTTTCGAAGTTTTGCCCAATGAAATGGAAGAAAGTTTATGGTCACAAATAAATATTTACAGTCATTTAATTATATAATACAGATTCTAAACAGGCCTAGTATGCTTTATGTTCAGATTATGGATAATCACAGTATTTTTTCATAAAACTGAGTAAGTGCAACAAGATATGACAGAGTTATCTTAAAACTGACAATCTTTAAAACTGTCATAATATTAGGAACACTGCTTTATTATCCCCAAAGGAGCTAAATCACAAACACAAAGCTTAAGTTTGAGAAAGAGAAAGAAATAAAGAATGACAAACAAATGAAAGAAAGAAAGAAACGGAGAGAGAAAAAGAGAGGGAAAGAAAGAAAAGGAGAGAGAAGGAAAGAGAGAAATAAGAGAAAAAACAATAGAAAGAAGGAAGGAAGAAAAGAAGGAATTGAGCACTCAGGCTGGAGAAAAGGAAATATTTAAAATTAGACAATTTTTAATGCACAGTTAAAAACTGAGAATTCTGATTTTCCATTATCGTTGGAAAGTCAAGTTGAAATTACATCATATAAGACATTTGAACACATAGGTCTCTACTAGTTCAATGTTACATTTTTGGAGACAATAAACATTCTGGAATCAATGCCAAGACTTATCACTTATAAAATGGGGTTAAACAGCATCACACTCTGTAGTTTTATCTATTTTTTTGTAGTGTTATCTATTCCTTGTAGTTTTATCTATTTTTGTATGGAAATTAATTCCAACAAACTAAAGCTACAAACAGAGGGAATTTGGAAACATTGCATCAAAAACTGACAAATGTATGGAGAGTTCATCTTTAGAGCAATCCTGTGCCAATATATTTAATTGATACTTTCAACTAGTCAAGACACTATTTCATTCAAAATTGTCCCATTTTGGTATGCAAACTATAGGAAAGGAAAAGCAATCTTTGTTTGACAATATATTTATCACTTTGTTTTTATGTTCGTTTTCAAGTTTATTTTCTCTTGATGAATTGGCTGTTGAGTTTTATGTCTAGAAAACCAAAAATAAAACCAAACTCGTTGCTGTCGTGTCGATTCCAACTCATAGCGACCCTAAAGGACAGGGTAGGACTGCTCCATAGGGTTTCCAAGGAGCGCCTGGTAGATTCAAACAGCTAGGGAGGTGCCATCATATTTAGATGGAAAATATTCGTGTGCATAGACTTCTCCTCTCTCCCAGCCCACGTTTCTTCCATATTACATTTATGTGCCACATAACGTCTGTCTTAGTTATCTAGTGCTGCTATAACAGAAATACCACAAATGGATAACTTTAATAAGCATAAATTTATTCTCTCACAGTCTACGAGGTTAGAAGTCCAAGTTCAGGGTGCCAGCCCCAGGGGAAGGCTTTCCCTCTCTGTTAGCTCTGAGGGAATGTCCTTCTCATCAATCTTCTCATAGTCTAGGAGATTCTCAGTGCAGGGTCCCCGGGTCCAAATGACATGCTATTCTCCTGGCTCTTGTTTCTTGGTGGTATTATTTCCCCACATCTCTCTGCTCGCTTCTCTCTTTTATGTCTCAAAAGAGATTGACTTAAGACACAACCGAGTCTTGTAGATTGAGTCCTGCCTCATTTTCATAACTGTCTCTAATCTTGCCTCATTAACATTGCAGAAATAGGATTTACAACACATAGGAAAATCACATCAGATGACAAAATGGTGGACAATCAGATACTGGGAATCCTGGCCTAGCCAAGTTGACACATATTTTTGGAGGACACAATACAATCCATGACCATGTCCATTCAAGCAATGTTTAACCACACATGTCTATGGTCCCATAAGGTTATAATAGAGTTCAAAAATCCTCATTGGAGACTATAATCAAACGTGGCAAACACAACAGCTTCCTGCATGCAACACGTGTATCTCAAGTCTCTTGTATACAAAGAGATTGCACTGCCAGGCATATAATGGTACAGTACATTTATAACCTATAATGCATACATCTTGATAGTCATAATAAATTCCTATGTTACTGGCTTATGATGTACTGTACTGTACTTTTGACTGTTATTTTTTTTTTAATTAAATATTTTATTGTACTTCAGGTGAAGGCTTACAGAACAAACAGTTTCTCATGTAACAGTAGTACACATGCTGTTTTATGACTTTGGTTAACAACCCCACAACATTTTAACCCTCTGAATTCTCAGCTTTTTTTTTTTTTTTTGGTGAAAATACGCATAGCCAAAGATACACCATTTCAAAACTTTTTAATTACACATTTAAGTGACATTGACTATGCTCTTCCAATTGTGCTGCCATTCTCGCCCAAGATGAAGGTTTACAGGACAAAATAGCCTCCCATTTAACAGTTACTACAAATGTTGCCCTATAACAGTGCTTAACAATCTCACAACACATCAACAGTATCCTTACTCAACTTGTGTTCCTTATCATCAGCTTCCTACTCCCCCTCTGCCTTCTGGCCCTTGTCACTGGACTCCTGTACCTCGTTAGTCTCATTTAGTTATTCTGGGCTGTCCACTCCCAGGCTGAACAGTGAACCTCGAAGGTAACTTCACCTCTGAGCTGAAAGGGTGTCTGGGGGCCACACTCTTGAGGTTTCTCCAGTCTCCTTTAGGCCAGTAAATCTGGTCTTTTTTTTTGGGGGGGGGGAGTTAGAATTATGCTCTACATCCTTCTCCAGCTCTGTCCAGAACCCTCTGTTGTGATCCTGGTCAGAGCAGTCAGCGGTGGTAGCCGGGCACCATCTAGCTGTACTGGACTCAGTCCAGTGGAGGCCTTGGTAGCTGTGGACAATTACTCCTTTGGACTGATCTTTTCCTTGTATCCTGTTCTCTTCATTCTCCCTTGCTCCCGAAGGCATGAGACCAGTGGAGTATCTTAGATGGCCGCTCACAGGCTTTTAAGACCCCAGACACTACTCACCAAGGTAGAATGTACAGCATTATCTTTATAAGTAGTGTCATGCCAATTGAGCTAGATGTTCCCCGAGACCATGGTTCCCAGAGCCCTCCGTCCAAAAACTCAGTCCCTCGGGGAGTTTGGATGTGTCCATGGGGCCTCCATGACCTTTCCTTGTGCAGGTTGTGTTAGTTTCCCTTGTACTGTGTACTGTCTCACCTTTCACCCAAGATACCGCTTATTTATTGCCTATTTAGTATTCCCCCCCACCCCCAACCCTGGTAAACAACAAGGATTGTTACATTTTGCATGTGAATTTTTTCATGGGTTTTTACAATAGAGGTCTCATACAATATTTGTCCTTTTGTGATTGACTTATTTCACTCAGCATAATGTCCTCCAGTTTCATCCAAGTTATGAGATGGTTCACAGATTCATTGTTTTTCCTTCTCGTTGCATAGTACTCCATTGTGTGTATGTACCATAGTTTGTTTATCCATTCATCTGTTGATGGGCACCTACGTTGTTTCCATCGTTTTGCTATTGTGAACAATGCTGCCATGAACATAAGTGTGCATATGTCTATTCGAGTGACGACTCTTATTTCTCTAGGATATATTCCTAGGAGTGGGATTGCTGGATCGAATGGTATGTCTATTTCTAGCTTTCTGAGGAAACGCCATATCATTTTCCAAAATGGCTGTATCATTTTGCATTCCCACCAGCAGTGTATAAGAGTTCCCGTCTCCCCGCAGCCCCTCCAACATTTGTTATTTCCAGTATTTTTGATTCGTGCCAGTAATGCTGGGGTGAGATGGTATCTCATGTGGTTTTAATTTGCATTTCTCTAATAGCTAGTGAATGCGAGCATTTCCTCATGTGTCTGTTGGCCATTTGAATGTCTTCTTTGGTGAAGTGTCTGTTCATTTCCTTTGCCCACTTTTTGATAGGATTAGTTGTCTTTTTGTTGTAGAGGTGTTGGATTTTCTTGTAGATTATGAGATTAGACCTTTGTCTGACTTGTACTGTCCAAACATTTTTTCCCAGTCTGTAGGTTCTCTTTTGACTCTTTTGGTGAAGTCTTCTGAAGAGCATAGGTGTTTGATTTTTAGAAGATCCCAGTTATCTAGTTTATCTGTTGGGTTTTTTGTGTTGATGTTTATGGTTTGTATCCTGTTAATGCCATGTATTAAGGCCTGAAGTGTTGGTCCTATTTTTTCTTCTATGAACTTTATAGTTTTAGGCTTTATATTCAGGTCTGTGATCCATTTTGAAGTAGTTTTTGTATATGGTGTGAGGTATGGGTCCTGTTTCATTTTTCTGCAAATGGATATCCAGTTTTGCCAGCACCATTTGTTAAAAAGACGGTCTTTTCCCCATTTGATGGACTTTGGGCCCTTGTTGAAAGTCAGGTGACTGTATGTGGATGGATTTACATCCGGGTTCTCAATTCTGTTCCATTGGTCAATGTCTCTGTTGTTGTACCAGTACCAGGCTGTTTTGACTACTGTAGCTGTATAGTAGGTTCTCAAGTCAGGTAGTGTGAGTCCTCCAACTTTATTCTTTAGTAGTGCTTTACTTATTTGGGGCTTCTTCCCTTTCCATATAAAGTTAATAATTAGTTTTTCCATCTCTTTGAAGAATGTTGTTGGTATTTGGATTGGGATTGCATTGTATTTGTAGATTGCTTTAGGTAGAATTGCCATTTTCACAATGTTGAGTCTGCCTATCCATGAGCATGGTATGTTTTTCCATTTATGTAGATCCCTTTGGGTTTCATGCAGCAGTGTTTTGTAGTTTTCTTTGTATAGGTCTTTTACATTCCTTGTCAGATTTATTCCTAAGTATTTTATCTTTTTAGGGGCTATGGAAAATGGTATTGATTTCCTGATCTCCTTTTCATCGTTCTCTTTGCTGGTGTATAGGAATCCAACTGATTTTTGAATGTTTATCTTGTATCCTGCTACTCTACTGAATCTTTCTATTAGTTCCAGTAGATTTCTTGTGGAGTCTTTAGGGTTTTCTATGTATAGTATCATATCATCTGCAAACAGGGGCAGTTTATCTTCTTCATTACCAATTTGGATGACCTTTATTTCTTTCTCTTGCCTTATTGCTCTAGCTAGAACTTCCAGCACAATGTTAAATAGGAGTGGTAATAAAGGGCATCCTTGTCTTGTTCCTGTTTTCAGGGGGAATGTTTTCAGCCTCTCTCCATTAAGAATGATCTTGGCCTTTGGTTTTGCATAGATGCCCTTTATTATGTTGAGAAATTTCCCTTCTATACCTATTTTATTGAGAGCTTTTATCAGGAATGGGTCTTGGACTTTGTCAAACGCCTTTTCTGCATCAATTGAGATGATCATGTGATTTTTTTCTTTCCTTTTATTTATGTGGTGAATTACGTTGATGGATTTTCTAATGTTAAACCATCCTTGCATACCTGGTATGAATCCTACTTGGTCGTGGTGTATTATTTTTTTGATATGATACTGAATTCTATTGGCTAGAATTTTGTTCAGAATTTTTGCATCTGTATTCATGAGAGATATTGGTCTGTAATTTTCTTTTTTTGGGATGTCTTTGCCTGGTTTGGTATCAGCGTTATGCTGGCTTCATAGAATGAATTTGGAAGTGTTGCTTCCTCTTCTATGCTCTGAAATAGCTTGAGTAGAACTGGTACAAGTTCTTCTGTAAATGTTTTGTAGAATTCTCCAGTGAAGCCATCTGGGCCAGGGCTTTTTTTGGTTGGGAGTTTTTTTGTTACCTTTTCAAACTCTTCTCCTGTTATGGGTCTGTTCAGATTTTCAGTATCACTTTGTTGTAGTTTGGGTAGGCCGTGTGTTTCTAGAAATTTATCCATTTCCTCTAGGTTTTCAAATTTGTTGGAATATAGTTTTTCATAATATTCTGTTATAATCCTTTTTATTTTGGTTGGGTCTGTTGTAATGTCCCCCATTTCATTTCTTATTTGGGTTATTTGTGCCCTCTGCTGTTTTTCTTCTGTCAGTCTGGACAGTGGTTTGTCGATTTTGTTGATTCTTTCAAAGAACCAACTTTTGGTTTTGTTGATTCTTTCTATTGTTTTTCTGTTCTCTATTTCATTGATTTCTGCTCTGATCTTTACTATTTCCTTTCTTCCGGTGGTTGTGGGCTTTTTTTTTTGCTGTTCTCTTTCTATTTGTTTGAGTTCTGTAGTTGATGTTTTGGTATTGTCCCTTTCTTCTTTTTTGATATGTGCATCTATTGCTATAAATTGTCCTCTGAGGACTGCCTTTGCTGTGTCCCAAAGGTTTTGGTATGATGTGTTTTCATTTTCATTTGATTCTAGGAATTTTTTAATTCCATCTCTGATTTCTTCTATTACCCATTGATGTGTAAGCAGAGTATTATTCAGTTTCCATATGTTTGATTTTTTTTCCTTGCTCTTCCTTGTGTTAATTTCTACCTTGATGGCATTGTGGTCAGAGAAGATACTGTGAATTATCTCAGCATTTTGGATCTTGTTGAGGATTGCTCTGCGGCCTAAGATGTGATCTATTCTGGAGAACGTTCCATGTGCATTGGAAAAGAATGTGTACTTTGCAGCGGTTGGATGGATTGTTCTATATATGTCTATGAGGTCCAGTTGGCTGATTGTGTCCTTTAGGTCTTCTGTACCTTTGCTGAGTTTCTTTTTAGTTGTTCAGTCCTTTACTGAGAGTGGTGTGTTGAAGTCTCCTACTATTATTATGGAACTGTCAATTTCTTTTCAGTGCTGTTAGAGTTTTTTTTTTTTTTTTATGTATTTTGGAGCCCTGTCATTGGGTGCATAGATATTTATTATGGTTATGTCTTCATGATGGATCGTCCCCTTAATCATTATATAGTGTCCTTCTTTTTCTTTTTGGTAGATTTTGTTTTAAAGTCTATTTTATCTGAGATTAGAATTGCCACTCCTGCTTTTTTTTGGTAGTTGTTAGCTTGATATATTTTTTTCCAACCTTTGATTTTTAATAAATTCACATCTTTGTTTCTAAGGTGTGTCTCTTGTAGACAGCATATTGATGGATCCTGTTTTCTTATCCATTCTGCCACTCTCCGTCTCTTTATGGGTGCATTGAGTCCATTTACATTCAGTGTAATTATTGATAGATGGAAGTTTGTTGCTGTCATTTTGTAGTACTTTTTTTTGTGGTGCTGAAGTTTTCTTTGTTCTTCTTACTCTCTTGTGCTGTGTTACTTTTGTTTGTGGATTTTTTTTCCATTTCTTTTTTTTTTTGTAGGTTTTGTTTTTGCTGAGACTTTATGTTTTTCGTCTTTATATTTATGAGTTGGTTTGTTAACTTTCTTTGTGGTTACCATGAATTTTACCCTTATCTTTATAAGTTTGAAGCAGTCTACCTTTACTTGGTATCGCCTTGCCTTTCTCTCCTTTACAAGGTTCTATACCTATGCCGTTTGTTCCCTCTTTCACTGTTTTGATGTTGTTGTCATCCTTTGATTGATTGCTCTGATTCCCTGTTGTATTTCTTTTGTTTTTGGATAGTCCTCAATAGTTCATTTCCTAGAATGGTATCTGGTTCGTATGAACCTGCGTCCTAGGTCCTAGGTCCTGCCTGAGGGTTGAAGCTGTTTGTCCTCAGATCGAAGAACTCCCTTTAATAATTCTTTAAGTTTGGTTTGACTTTTGCATATTCCCTTAGTTTCTGTTTATCTGGAAATGACCTAATTTCACCATCAAATTTGAACGAGAGTTTTGCAGGATATATTATTCTTGGCTGACAATTTTTTTCTTTCAAGATTTTATGTATGTCATCCCACTGCCTTCTTGCCTGCATGGTTTCTGCTGAATAATCTGAGCTTAGTCTTATTGTTTCTCCTCTGTATGTGACTTCTTGTTTTTCACGAGCTGCTGTCAGGATTCTTTGTTTGTCTTTAGTTTTGGCGAGTGTGAATATATGTCTTGGTGATTTTCTTTTGGGGTCTCTTCTATATGGGGTTCGTTGAGCTTCTTGGATGGCCAGCTTTTCATCTTTCATGATATTTGGAAAGTTTTCTGTCAGCAGTTGCTCAATGATCCTCTCTGTGTTTTCTGTTTTCTCCCCCTTTTCTGGGATGCCAATCACTCGTAAGTTTTTGCTTTTAATTGTGTCCCACATAACTCTCAGGGTCTCTTCATTTTTCTTTGTTCTTTTTTCTGAGTTTTCCTGAAACAGAGTTGTATCCAAGTGTTTGTCTTCAGTTCCACTGATCCTGTCTTCCACGGTTTCAAATCTACTTCTCAGCCCTTCTATGACACCATCCATTTCTGAAATCTTGTTGTTTATCTTTTGGATTTCTAATTGTTGTTTTTGTATAATTTCGACTTGTGAATTTATTTTGGCATTTTGTTCCTGCATCATCTTCCTGAATTCTTCCAATTTTTTGTCTGTATTTTCCATAAATTTGTCTTTTTTTTCCTCATGTTTGTCAGCTTTTTGCCTCAGTTCTTGGAAAATTCCAAGTATTAGTGATTTGAGTTCCCTATCAGGTACTTCTAGTGCATTTTCTTCCACAGGAGAGTTATCTGGTGTTTTAATTTGGATGCCTATTGGAGCCATCTTGTCTTGTTTTTGTAAATGTTTTGATATTGTTTGCTGTTTTCGGAGCATTCGGTAGATATTTCTCTCGTTTATTGATTGTAGATTTTTTTTGTTTCTTCCTTGTGGTACAGCTGGGCAGATCTAGCTGAAGAGGAGCCACTGGGACGGGTTGTTTGTGGCACTCACCGCAGCCACCAGGACAGTCGGTAGTCAGTGCTGGGTGGGTTCCCATAGGGCGTGCCTGCACAGCTTTGTGGTGTGATGTCAAGTGCACGGTGCAGGTAGGCAGGATGCAGCAGGGAGGTGGTTATGTGTGAAGCTAAGCGGTCGTTCCATCTCCCACTGGACGCTCCACGAGGCTGCTCTCCCATTCTCCCATTTGCTGGTCTCCAATAGGAGTCCAAGATGGTGGATCCGCGCTGCGTTAGCTGGTAAGGAATCTCTGCATAAGTCTCTCCTCGCTCTCCGTTCTCTTTCAGTATTCTCACTCCATTTGGTGTTTGGCTGAGTTCTTTATCTCTTCATTTGATGTTCTAGGGTTTCAGGATTATTGATTCTCTGTTAGTCTTAGTTTTTCAGATCTTTGCTGTGGAGGGACGGCATGGTGCTTCTGCCTAGAGCACCATCTTTCCCCCTTGACTGTTATTTTAATGTGAATTTTCTCTACTTACAAATAAAAGTTTACCATATATCATTGTCTGCTTCAACTTGTAGGCAGCAGCATCCAATCTAGTGTTTACACAGCATCCAAGTCACAGTGTCCTATTTCACAGAATGTATCATGGATGTTAAGTGATGCATGACTGTAAAAACGTCTGAACAGTGAAACCTGTGAGAGCTGGAACTCAGTGGGATTGCCTTGTTTTTCTGGGTTTCAAAAGTTTTCTGCCCTTGACAGGGTGCCGTTTTACCACTTTTTATGACTTGTTTTAGTGGAAGATATTTCAGGTTTCCTTCTCTGACAGGTTTCCACCTTACACAGGTTCAGGTTTTCTCAGGTTTCACAGTGTATATAAACACACACACACACATACATATGTACACACTTATGTACATATATATTTATACACAGGAATCAAATAGAATACATCTATGGGAAGAGACGATGGAAAAGCTCAATATCATCAGTCAGAACAAGGCCAGGGGCTGACTGTGGAACAAACCATCAATTGCTCATATGCTAGTTCAAGTTGAAGCTGAAGAAAATTAGAACAAACCCATGCCTTGAGTATATTCCACCTGAATTTAGAGACGATCTCAATAATAGATTTAACACTTTGAACACTAATGACCAAAGACCAGAAGAGTTATAGGATAACATCAAGGACATCATAGATGAAGAAAGCAAGAGGTCATTAAAAAGACAGGAAAGAAAGAAAAGACCAAAATGGATGTCAGAAGAGACTCTGAAAGTTGCTCTTGAACGTATAGTAGCTAAATCGAAAGGAAGAAATAATGAAGTAAAAGAGCTGAACAGAACATTTCAAAGGGCAGCTCAAGAAGACAAAGTAAAGTAGTAAAATGAAATATGCAAAGACCTGGAGATAGAAAACAAAAAGGGAAGAACACACTCGAAATTTCTCAAGCTGAAAGAACTGAAGAAAAAATTCAAGTCTCAAGTTGCAATATTGAAGCAGGAAGCATCAAAAGAAGCCAGAAAAAGAGGCACTGTACCAAAAAAAATTGACTGATGTTCAGCCATTTCAGGAGGTTGCATATGATCAATAACCAATGGTACTGAAGGATGAGGTCCACACTGCACTGAAGGCATTGGTGAAAAACAAGGCTCCAGGAACTGACAAAATACCAATTAAAGATGTTTCAACAAATGGATGAAACGTTTGAAATGCTTACTCCTCTATGCCCAGAAATTTGGAAGATAGCTACCTGGCCAACTGACTGGAAGAGATCCATAATTGTACCCATTCCAAAAAAAGGTGATCCAACAAAGTGTGGAAATTATCGAACAATATCATTAATATCACACGTAAGTAAAATTTTTTTGAAGATCATTCAAAACCAGTTGCAGCAGTATATCAACAGGGAACTGCCAGAAATTCAAGCCGGGTTCAGAAGGGGAGGTGGAACAAGAGATAGCATTGCTGATGTCAGATGGATCTCGGCTCAAAGCAGAGAATACCAGAAAGATATTTACCTGTGTTTTATTGACTGTGCTAAGGCTTTCGACTGTGTGCATCATAACAAATTATGAATAACCTTGGGAAGAATGGAAATTGCAGAAAACTTCACTGTTTTCATGTGGAACCTGTACATAGACCAAGAGACAGTAGTTAGAACAGAACAACAGGATAATGCCTGGTTTAAAGTAAAGAAAGGTGTTATATCCTTTCACCATAATTATTCAATCTGTATCGGGGCCCTGGTAGTGCAGAGGTTAAGAGCTCAGCTGCTAACCAAAAGGCTGGTAGTTTGAATCCACTAGCCACTCCTTGGAAACCCTATGGGGGCAGTTCTACTCTGTTCTATAGAGTCGCTATGAGTTGGAATCGACTTGATGGCAATGGGTTTGGTTTTTTTTTGTATGCTGAACAAATAATCCCAGAAGCTTGTATTATATGAAGAAGATTTCGGCATCAGGATTGGAGGAAGACTCATTAGCAACCTGCGATATGCAGATGACACAACCTTGCTTTCTGAAAGTGAAGAGGACTTGAAGCACTTACTGATGAAGATCAAAGACTATAGCCTTCAGTAGAAATTACACCTCAACATAAATAAAACAAAAATCCTCACAACTGGACCAATAAGCAGCATCATGATAAATGGAGAAAAGATTGAAGTTGTCAAGGATTTCATTTTACTTGGATCCACAATCAATATCCATGGAAGCAGCAGTCAGTAAATCAAAGGATGCATTGCATTGGGCAAATCTGCTGCAAAAGACTTCTTTAAAGTGTTAAAAAAAACAAAGATGTTACTTTAAGGATTAAGGTGCGCCTGACTCAAACCATGGTGTTTTCAGTGGCCTCATATGCATATGAAAGCTGGAAAATGAGTAAGGAAGATGGAAGAAGAATCGATGCCTTTGAATTATGGTGTTGGCGAAGAATACTGAATATACCATGGACTGCAGAAGAACGAACAAATCTGTCTTGGAAGAAGTACAGCCAGGATACTCATTAGAAACAACGATGGCAAGATTATGTCTCACATACTTTGGCCATGTTCTCAGGAGGGACCAGTCCCTAGAGATGGACATCATGCTTGGTAAAGTAGCGAGTCAACACAAAAGAGGAAGAACCTCAATGAGATGGATTGACACAGTGGCTACAACAATATACTCAAGCATAACAATGATTGTGTGGATGGCACAGGACCAGGCAGTGTTTTGTTCTGTGTACATCGGGTTGCTGTGAGTCAAAACACACTCAATGGCACCTAACAACAAAAACAATATTTTTGTAGATGATAAAACAAGGTTTATGAAAAATGAATGAAATGTCTCTCTTTTTTAAAATTTGAGAAAAGAATTAAGAATTAAAATATTTTCTTCAATATTTGTAGGTTTCTAGAGTCATGTAACTCCAGAGTCAAAATTGTCTCTAAGGCAGGTGTTCCATGAAAGCAGATTCTGGGCTGATATAGGGCAGGACTTTCTAACAGTAGAGTGGTAAAATTCTATTTAAAGTAATCTATTACATACTTCTAGGGATAGAAGTGTGAAGAGAAATAGAAATGAAGGCTCAGTGCATAATTTATCTATTTTCACCTTGGTGCAATTTCCCCAATTTTCTCTAGGGACCATGATCCTCTCTTCTATTTTGTCATTGACTAAGTAATTCAGATTATAGATACAGACACAGCTTCTTCATAGAACTATTTGATCCGCCTTTGAGGAAACTGGTAATTTTCCTTGACCTGATAACCCCTAGTAAGTGCAGGTTCAAACATCCTACATCCATGAATGGGAGCATTAGCCTCTTTGAGTCAAAATACATTTAAATGAATTGAGACGTCAGAACTCTTCAAACTTATAAGTAAGAAATGTTTAACTGATTGATATAAATTGAATTTATGTCCTCCAAAAATGTGTGTTGTAAATCCTAACCTCTATGCCTGTGTTTATAATCCCATTTGGGAATGGGCTGTCTTTGTTATGTTAAGGAGGCAGAATTAGTGTAGGAAGTATCTTGAGTCAATCTCTTCTGAGACATAAAAGTGATTAAACAAGCAAGCAAGTAAGAGTGATGGGGGGAGACATATGCCAAGCCACATGTAGACTGCCTAGGAGCAGAAGCTTGGAAGAGACAAGGACCTTCCTCCAGAGCCAAGAGAGAGAGAAAGCCTTCCCTTAGAGCTGGCATCCTGGATTCAGACTTCTAATCTCCTAAACTGAGGGAAAATAAATTTCTGTTTGTTAAAGCCACCTACTTTTGGTATTTCTGTTATAGTAGCACTAGAAAACTAAGACAGTAATTAAGGGATTTTATTGCCATGTCATTCTTCACTGTTGAAAATGACAAACTAGCAAAGTTAATCATGATGCAATCAGTGATGGTTGATTTCCTCCTGTATCATTGAGACATAATGTAAATCAGTGAGGATCCAAGAGAAGTTAATGAAAGAATTTCACTTACAGGGAAAAGAAATAAAGGATGTCTTCTTAAACATTCATTCTAAAGTAACTAAGCTAGAAATTATTCTTGCTACTTTAGTTCAAAATACTGGAGCACTACTGGTACAGTGGTTAAAGAACTTGCCTGCTAAGCAAAAGGTTGGTGGTTCGAAACCACCAGCGGCTCTGTGGGAGAAAGATGTGGCAGTCTGCTTCTGTAAAAATGTACAGCCTTGGAAACCCTAAGGCAGTTCTACTCTGTCCTACAGGTTTGCTAAGAGTCAGAATCAATTCAACAGCAGTGCATTTGGTTTTGGTTTTATTTTAGTTTTAGTTCAAAATATTAATAATAATAATAAATTTATTCTGGAGTCTTCACGTGCTAGACACAGTAGAGGGCACTTGATGTTATTGCATTTAATTCTCACCACAATCTTATGAATTGAGTATTATTACCCTCATTTTACAGATGAGGAAAATAAAGCTTGAGGAGCATAAGGACTTGCTCAAGATTACCCAGCAATAAGTGGCAGAGAGGGAAATGAAAATCAGTTTATCTCCCAACACAAACTCTCATGACATTTTCATAGGCTGCTCCAGTGGGTCTTCTTGACCATTTCTTTTTTCTTCTCAGCCCTGGCTCATTCTTCCAGTTTTAGGTCCAACAAGTCAACATTGAGGAAGACCTGTTCAACATGGTATCTTCTACTACTGCTTTGCTTACAGAATTTATTTCCTTGGATTCAGGAAAGGCTATAGCCATTTATTCATTTATTTCATTCGTTCGTTCAATCAACTGATATGTGCTAGGTATTGCATTAAGGTCTAGTGAAAAAAATGATGACTAAGGTATCATCTAAGTATGAAATATGCAATTATATTTTTAATATTATATATTTTGTGTTATTAAATTTTTTTCCTATATGCTTCTTTCGAAGTATCAATACCAAAGATATATTTATACTCAAATATTATGGAAAATATTTTGCCTGAAAGAAATCTATCTCATTGTATTTGCATTCTAATAATCTTACATTCTAGGTAAAAGATAATGTTAGATCATCTCCAGGCAACATCATCGTTGTGTTAAATAAATTACTTGAAAGAACCACTGAACTCCCTGATCCATTAGTATTTCTCTTAAGACTGAATTTTCTGGAAATAATTCTGAACTGAGTTTGTCACAATTGTCCCCTCAGATCCTTGATTTTAAGAGAGAGAGAGAGTGAAAAAAAGCACTTCATCATTCCCTGGTCTGACATGCATTCCTGTCATCCCCTTTGGCTGAGTGCACTTTTGATGCCCTGAGAATAAAGAAGTATAAAGCAAGAGTAGAAACAAAAATAAAATGTATACTTCATCCAATCAATATGGAGGGAGTCAGTATACGGGTAGGTCCTTAGAAGTAGTGATCAAAATAAAGCTTGTCAAAGAATACCATCACTTGCTAGTTTAGAATAATTGTTGTTATGTGTGCGGACCCTCTTTTTCAAAGTAGTCTCACATTGATGGGCTGTGTTCTTGTCTGGCACCAAATTGGGCCTTTCATATACATTTTAATGATTGATTCAGGCATATTGAATTTGACTCTGATAAAAACACAAGTAAGATGTCTTTAAGTTACCATCAGATATGAAAGAACATAAGATAAACAGTGCATATTTAAAATCATAGTATTTACCTAAGACTATAGAGAGATGTATAATCAGGAAAATATGCTTCCAACTTCTTTCAGTTGAATAATGCAGTAATTAAATGGTGGATGCAATAATGTTTGGAGAATTTTATCACTCCGTAGGTTTGTTAATCGAGTTAGCTGCTCTCATATTCGTATTTGTATAAGCATTTTTTTTACTTGGCTTACAATCTCAGAACAATTCTCCTACCTCTTAAAAGTTATAACCTGGAAAGAACATTTATAACAGTGACTGGTTGTTTTAATTATCTCCTTAGAATTTTGTATCAGAAATAAACTTACAATTCTAGTTTTAACCTGTATTTCATCCAGTGAAGCAAAAATATACAGCCTCTCTCTCTTAGTAATTTAGGTTGTTAGATTGTACGTCATCAAAAGCCAGGCATATTTTATAGAAACAATTGGATCATTTTCAAAACTGGTGAAAAATGAAAGAATACTTTAGAAATATCCAGAACATACAAGCTTCAAGTTTCCAGTGTAGTTCTAGCCTCCTGTAAATTAAAGCTTTACAACAGACAATATCATGTTTTGATTTAAAAACTCACTTTCCTTCATCTATTTTAATATAAGACTTGTTCTAGCTCATTTCTGGTTTCATAAAATCTGTCAGTTCTAAATCCGATGGACATTTATTGTGTCACAGTTCTGTAGGCAGAAGCCTGGATGGGCTCAGTTGTCTTCTCTGATCTGGGTGTCATAAGGTTAAAATCAAGGCACCAGCCAGCCTGGCCTCTTATCTGAAGGCTGTGGGGAAGAATTAACTGCCAGGCTCATTTAAGTAGTTGGCAGAATTCCATTCCATGGTTAGTACCCATTTCCTCGCTGGTCGTCACCTGGAAGACACTTAACACCTAGAAGCCTCTCTCTGGTTGTTGCATATGGGCCTCTTCATCTTACAGCCAATAATGCACATTGAATCCTTTCTATCACTGGAATCTTTATGGCATCCCCTTCTGCTACACACACTTTGCTTCCAGACAGGAAGAATTCTTTCTTTTTTTAAGAGCTCTTGTGATTAACTTGGGCCACTTGGCTATCCAGGATAGTCTCCTTTGTTTAAATTTCAAAAAATCAAACCCAAACTCGTCACTGTCAAGTCAATTCCAACTCATAGCAACCCTATAGGACAGAGTAGAACTGCCCAATAGTGTTTCCAAGGAGCAGCTGGTGGATTTGAACTGCTGACCTTTTGGTTAGCAGCCAAGCTCTTAACCACTGTGACACCAGCACTCCTCGTTTAAATTCAGTAACCTTAATTACATGTGCAAAGTCCCTTTTGGCATGTAACATAACATATTCATATTTTCTGGCGACTAGAGCATGGGCTTCTTTGTGGGGTCGTTATCTGCCTACCACAATAATGTAATATTTGTTTTTTCATAATTCAGCATTTCTAAAATGTGATGAATCTGATGATGAATGGTGTATCATAATCTATTCAGCAGTAATTTTTTTCTTGTATTACATAATATAATGGTACATTTTAACATAGTATGTTAGAATTTATGAAATATAATAATTTATTTTATGCTATTCTTAAATATCTTGTAAACACCTAAATAGCTATGAGATATCATGAATAAAAGGCAAGCATCCCAGTAAAAAGAGAGACAGTTGAAATGAACAAACAACTCACAAAAGAAATCAAAATGGACAACATACCTACACGTTTCTACTTTACTAGAAATCAAAGAAATTCTCACTAAGAGAAGCTGCAATTTTTAATACTGTAATCAAATTTGCAAAATTCTGAATGGATGACAAGAGTAGAAGGAAATGGAGTTGGGAGTCACAACAATTTTTGGAGGCCAATTTTGCAAGATATTTCATAAATCTTAAAAGTCTTCAATTACTTTGATTCTAGGAATTTTTTCCATAGAAATATTCAATGACCTCCACAAACACATATAGTTTATTGCAGTACTACTTATAGTAATGAACAATTGAAAAAAATCCTATTGTAAAATAATAATAAATAAATAACTGGTTAAATAAGCATGGTATAGTAAATTATCATTTTTCACAGGATTTATGTTATATAAAGTTACTGTGAACTCCGAATTAGTGAATATGGAACCATTACTCCTAGGGGAAATACAGAGTTAGATTCCTGTGAGCCTCTGATTATATTTTCCGTAACCAATCACTACACAACCTTGTTTTATATATGTTTCTGTTTAAAGACACCTTATTTAATATACAGTTGATTTATTAACATTGAACTTATGGCCAACAGCACTGTAACTCATGCTTATCAGTTTATTTAACACACTTATTTTCTCCATAAGGCACATCCCAGCTTTCTTGCTCTTAGGAATGCTAGACAGCACTTCTGCACTACAGTTGGGCTAATTTCAAGTATCCAACATAAAGCACAAAAATGCAAAAAACGTGGCACCAAATAAACAGTGAAAAGGACACATTTTTTTTTTTTTTTTTTTAATATATATTTTATTGTACTTCAGGTGAAAGCTTACAGAGCAAATAGTTTCTCATGAAATAGTAGTACACATGTTGTTTTTTGACATTGGTTAACAACCCCACAACGTATTAAGCCTCTAAATTCTCAACCTTTTTTTTTGATGAAAATTACAGATGGCCAAAGATACACCGTTTCAAAAATTTCTACATTCACAGTTCAGTGACATTGACTACGCTCTTCCAACTGTGCTGTTATTCTCACTTAAGATGAAGGCTTACAGAAAAAATAGTTTTTCATTTAACAATTACTACACATGTTGCCCTATGACAATGGTTAACAATCTCACAGCACATCAAGAATATCCTTACTCCACCTTGTATTCCCTATCACCAGGGGGCTTCCTTGTCCCCTTCTGTCTTCTGGACCTTGTCAGTGGACTATTGTACCTCTTTAGTCTCATTTGTTTATTTATTTATTTATTTATTTATTTATTTTTATTTTATTTAAACACCATTTCAAAACTTTTTACTTACACATTTAAGTGATATTGACTACGCTCTTCCAATTGTGCTGCCATTCTCGCCCAAGATGAAGGCTTACAGGACAAAACAGCCTCCCATTTAATAGTTACTACAAATGTTGCCCTATAGCAGTGGTCAACAATCTCACAATACATCGACAGTGGAAAAGGACACATTTTTGAATGACCAAAAAAGCACTGAGTATTGAATTTGGAGTTACAAATAAATTTTAATGAGTAGGCAAATTCAAAAATATAGAATCTGCAAATAATGAGGATCAATTGTACAACTTTAGGAAGAGCAGTTACGTGACCAATAAAAGTGATACTGTAAGAGAAAACCTAATGAAAGAGAAAAGCATGCATAAAATATAAAATGGGAAAAAATAGGTTATCGCTTTAAAGAATGATTTTTTTTTTTTAATTTTTGGTGTTGCCATGTTTTTTCACTAATGGCATGGTGCTGAATCATTGTTTGGTGACAGTTTTTTATTATTTGAAAAAATGGGATACAAATTGCAAGTGAGCCATATCATTCCCATGTTCCATAAAGTACATCACAAAAGCGGTACAGATCAGTCCCATGGCCCAGGAAGTGCATCACACTTCCCGATTACACTTGAGTCATAAAATATTTTACTCAGCTTTCCAAAAATGCACATGAAATATTAAATAAACATTGCACTTGCTGTACATAAATTGTTACCAGTTTGATTTTGAGTGAAACTTAGGGAAAATACGGGGTGACACAGAAAGGCACTTCGCACTTTCTGCACGCGATTGTTGTCGAGTTTCCTTCTTCCGAGGGCTGCATTCTCTGCAGTGCCTTCTCGTTGTCTTGACCAGGAGTTGCTCTCCATCCTACCCAACAGGACATAATTTGGCACCTCGCCGTCTCCAGACTTTCTCCTGGCAACATAAGAGGGTCTTCCTCTATGCTTCTCACCTCATCCAGTCTTATCTAGTATCCCTTGTATTGTGTATATGTATCCACAGCCATCAATGACTGCCTCTATTGGAGCATAGAGGAAGACTGGTTAATTCCTAACTGTTCTCCAAATTTAGTTGAGTTGACTTAGTGTATTTCATTGATTTGTTTACTTGCTTGTCTTCTAAACAGTATATAATTTTCTTAGGGCCATGACTGTGTCTTTTATCTCTATATTTCCAGTGACTGTTATGACACCTAAAACTTCTAAATATAATTGTGGAATAAGTGAGTGAATACATGAAAGAGTGAATTAATTTTTAGAAGAGAAAATGGAGGCCCAGAAAATTTAGTTAATTTTATCATTGTCACCCAGCAAATAAGTGCTGGGAATAAAGGTAATTTTCTCCTTGATAGGACTTTTCCTGCTCTAACATGTTGACTTCTCAATAAACATTTCTAAAACAGCATCATTTCCAGTGATTGCAAAATTTCAAGATATATATTAATAGGAATAAATGTTTATGAGTATAATTATTTTAAAAATCTGTTTAAAAAATCAGAGAATAGAGCCAAATGTTTATCTTTAAAACAAACAGATTTTATCTTAAAGGTCTGTATCTACTGCACTCTACGTAGGCGGTGACTCTGAAATTTTGAAAAAACATTATTTTGTAAAACGAGTTATGTTTAAACAGACAAGAGCAAGTTGGTGACTAAGAGAATCTTATTGTAATACAAATAACCATATTATCTTTGCATTTTGGATATAATTGAATGGTCAAAATAAATTACCTTTAAAATTCATGTTTCCTACAATCTCTCCTCAAGTCTTCTTTCCTCAGATTAGCTTTTACAGACCCATTCTACCTGTTTTTAATCAACTGAGTAAAACTTAAATCTCTGCATTCCTGATCATCTGGCATTTGTAATATACCTTCACTAAACTATCATTGATCAGCTATGTCATTAAAGTTTCTTATCCCTGCTTATGAGTTTGCTTTTCTGTGTATTTATTTGTGTGTGTATGTGTATACCTGCCTGCTTGCATGTATCTGACGGACCTGTGTCCTGTACTGTTTGCATTCCTTGAAAGTAGAAATTACGCACTCCCCTTTCTAAGTATCCAGTATTTCTACATAAGGCTTCATACACATAGACACAGGCTACTTCTATTAGCCATAACTGAGAGTCCTAGATATATTAAACATTGAAAATGATGTGAAGGTCTCATTTTATGGCTGAATTAACTGAAGGCCAGAAGGATAAAATCCTTTATAGCATAATAGTGAAAAGGTGAAACTGGAATTTAGGATTGCTTCTCACAGTTCAATTCCAATTCTTCTACAGTGTGGTCTCCTCTATTGATTAGCTTGAGAAATAGCTGCTGTACTTTCTGAAATAGCCTAGAACTTTAAAATAGTATTAGTTTGAGACTGTTAGTATTTCCCTTGAAGCTACTTCAAGCAAATCTTTTTGCTGTAACTTATGATAGAAGATGCACTTTAGAAATGATTAAATAGCAGTGTTTTTTGCTGATTAAATGCTCTTTCAAAAATAATTAATGTATTAAACTTCCCTTCTAAAACAGCTTGATTCTTTCTACATTATTTTCTGGGATAGTGCTTCTGACACAATGATGAGCATAATGATGACAATGATGATCACAATGGCAACACTGTGTTACATTCCTTAGAGCTTTATACATTGACAAGTTCCTTTTGTTCATTATTTCACTGATCTGCACCACACCAAATATAGAGTATATATTAGTTTGTCAAGTTGTAACTTTAGTTATCTTTCTCTAATTTAGTTTGCTTCCACAAAATTATTAATGGACAACTATTATATATTTGACTAGTTGCAGGGTTATAAAGATGAATTAAGACACTATTTCAGATTTTGAGAAGTTGGTTATCTAGCTGGGAGACAGTACAGAATAAGGAGCCAGATTGTAAAGAGACATTATTTCACACTAAAGAACCAGGGAAAACTTCATGGAAAAGGCAGTTTGGGAACTGGAATCTGAAAGTCTAAGTGTGGCATAGATGTGAATGAAGACAGGAGGAAAGAGAACAAGGAATTCCCTTGTCACTAACTCATCCTCTGCTGCTGCTTTGCCCATGGCAGTTCAGTAAATACATGTTCTATCCAATTATCATCGAAGGTTTCATGTTTTCATTTCACCTTATAGAAAAGTTATTGCTTTGTCCTCAAAGACATGATTTCAGAATATTGATCATGGTTCCTTTAAAACAGAAAACTAACTCTCAACAATAGCAATCAAGACTCGAATAATTTACTTCATAAGACTTGATAAGTCAGCACAAAATAGTGGTTATACCATTCCATGTTCTTTTTTCCCCTGAACTGCAATATTGGGGTTGGGGGCGGAGCCCATAGATTGCCATATTTTACACAAACAACACTTGCCTTCTACGTTTGTTTGCCAGCCACTCACCGGCCCTCGAGATATTATCGTAAGCGCCTGCGAGGCCAATTTTTTACAAGTTGCCGTAAAAAAAAAAAAAATTAACATCGTGTGCTTACAAAAACACCTCCCAGCAGGGAAGGAGTGGTTGGCAAACAAACATAGAAGTCAAACCATATTTGCTTAAAAATACAGTAGTGATATTTCTGTCCTTTGTCCTATTTTATTTTGGCATTTCACTTACAGGTCACCTTTAATGCCCCCAGCCTCAGCCCAGTAAGTTGGTCCCTCAGGGAGTTTGGATGAAGACAACACTTTTTATACACATACTTTAATGGCTCTTATGGAAACCGCTTTTCATCACTTCACCTGCTCTTTACTCACTACAGCTGAGTATTCCCTTTCAAACAGCTCAGAGAATTTATCAACATGAATAAAACTCTAGACCTGAACATTACAATAAATAGCTATGCACTGTGTTTAGGCCCAACTGACTGTGGCTTCAGTGCCCATGTGTGTGGTAGTTAGGATGTTCATCTGTTTGGTTTGGTTTAATTGGGTTATTTCTCCATAGGCCTTTTTACGTAAGTGTTCTAAAGTTTGAATAGGAAATATATCCAATGTTGAAGATTATGCAAAGTTGGAGTTAAGACAACACTTTTTATTTATTTATTTTTATTGTGTTGTAGGTGAAAGTTTACAGAGCAAATTAGTTTCTCATTAAACAGTTAATAAATATATTGTTTTGTGCCATTTGTTGCCAACCCCTCAACATGTCAACACTTTCCCCTTCACAACCTTGGTTTCCCCATTTCCATTCGTCCAGCTTTCCTGTCTCCTCCTACCTTCTCTTCCTTGCCCCTGGGCTGGTATGCCTGTTTACTTTCATATACATGGTTGAACTACATGTGTTATTGTTTGTTTTATAGGCCTATCTAATCTTTGGCTGAAAGGTGAGCCTCAGGAGTGATGTCAGTACTGAGTTAAAAGGTGTACAGGGGCCATACTCTAGGGGGTTCCAGGCCAGTAAGTCTGTTTTTTTTTTTTTTTTTTTGAATTTTGTTCTACATTTTTCTCCAGCTCTGTCCAAGACCCCCTATTGTGGTCCCTGTCAGAGCAGTCGGTGGTGGTAGCTGGGCACCATCTAGCTGTGCTGGACCCAGCCTGGTGGAGGCTGTGGTAGTCGTCGTCCATTAGTCCTTTGGACTAATCTTTCTCTTGTGTCTATGGTTTTCTTCATTCTCCCTTGGCTCCAGACAGGGTGGAACCAGTAGACATATCTTAGATGGCTGCTCACAGGCTTTTAAGACCTCAGACGCTACTCACCAAAATAGGATGTGGAACATTTTCTTTATAAACAACATAAGATAAACAGTGCATATGTCCATGGCTTCCAGCCTCAGCCCAGTAACTTGGTCCTTCAGGGAGTTTGGATGAAGGCAACACTTTTTATATACATACTTTAATAGCTTTAGAATACTTGACTGGCTCCAGCATGTAGTATTGGTGAGTCAGGAAGAAATCTAGTTCCCTTATGGAAATGGCTTATGTTTCATATCAAATATCCAGAAAAGAGTGACTATGATGCTTGTTATTTTTCTCAAGAGGATAATAGCATGGTAAAAACTTTGGCATTTCAGCTGCAAAATTTCATTTAGAAAATGGGACTCCTAACCGGGCTAATCCAATCTTGGCAATATCTGAAGAATAAGTGTTTTAGACTGGGCTGTTTAAGGAAAATGTTTCCGCTGGGTCTATTTATTGTACCTCATTGACTTTCTGTCTTAGCAAGTCATTTGGAATCTAACTATCCAGAAGATGATTCTTTTTCTAAAGAAAATATATATGTCTTATCACACTCCAACTTTCATAACGATATGTTTGCTCATAATTAGCAAGACTGAGCTGAATACCTAAATAGGTACTGAAGCTACTATACTATTAATAACTATAGTATTAACAATTTTGTTACCTAGCTGATGTAGAAAGGAAACAAAATTTAAACTCTAATTTTAAATGTGGGATTTCAGCATCCTTTAAACATTTAGTTAATAAACGTCCTCAAATTCTGAAGAACAAGTCAAATAACATGAATCAGTTCTGATTTGGCCCCATGGTCTGAAAGAATGATCTTAGCTAGAAAATCAGTATTCCCACTTATCCAGTTCAAAATCCAATATTTTAGTATGTTATTGTGATGGAAATTTATAGCCTACTGATAATGAAAATTAACTTTAGAGTCAAATAAACTTGGACTCAAACTCTGACTTCACCATTTATTATCTCTGTAATCTTAGTCAAGATATTTAAACCATTTGAGTCTTGGTTTCTTCTGTTATCAAAAGAAGATAATGGTTCCTAATTCGCAAGGGTCTCTTCTTTGGAGGAAAGTCCATAACTTCAAAGTTGGGGTCTTATGACAATTATTTAAGATTTTTTCTATTTTCTGGTTTCTTGACTCTAATTTAGAAGTATAATTTTCTATATTCTGTAGGGTAAATTTATTGAGATTTTATATCATGTCAGAACACATAAGATAAACGCCCATTTTAAAATAAACTATTTTCAACTATGTCTTCTTGAAGATCCAGGTCTGCCCTGATGAAATTCCCATAGTCAGTGCACCCATCCCCCAGCTGTGGTGTCCTACGTGGTACAGCCCTTCCTTTCCCACACAGGCCACAGTCAAGGATTCAGTGCATGAGGTGGAATCACCTCTGACTTAATTCATGCTCCAGAACTCTCTGTGGGATAAGGCTGCAGCCAGACCCCAGCTGGGAACATTCTTACTTAGCTTCTGCACTTGTCCCACATGTTTCCTTCAATTTCTTTCTACTGAGAGGACTCCCTCAAAAATTCATTCACTCAAATCTCTACCTCAGACTCTGCTTCTAAAGGAATCAACCTAAGGTACACCCCAATAAGATTGATAAAAAATGATGCTGTGTGAGAGGTGTGATTCAGTGAAAATCATATCCAGATCTGGCTTTGAACTCTAGTTTGGCAACTCATGACTGTATAATCTTGGGTAGATATTTAAATCTCTTTGAGCCTCAGTTTATCACAAAAGAGGTAAAGTAATATCTATCTCAGAGGGCTGCTGTGAGGACTGAATGAGCTAGAATAGATAGAATATATATATATATATACACACATACAAAGCACCCAGTATTGATTTGGCAACATGAGACTCTTTTTGTCTAACTTGTTCTATTTCTTATGCTCTGCTGTCTGCTGTGTTCCAGTTTGCATTGCTGTTTATCCTTTTTTTGTTTGTTTGTTTGTTTACTATCTGTCTTAGTCATCTAGTGCTGCTGTAACAGAAATAGCACAAGTGGATGGCTTTAACAGAGAGAAGTTTATTCTCTCACAGTCCAGTAGGCTAGAAGTCCAAATTCAGGGCGCTGGATCCAGGGGAAGGCTTTCTCTCTCTGTCGGCTCTGGAGGAAGGTCCTTGTAATGCATCAGTTTTCCCTTGGTCTGGGAGCATCTCAGCGCAGGAACCTCAGGTCCAAAGGGCGTGCTTTGCTCTCAGCACTGCTTTCTTAGTGGTATGAGTCCCCATGTCACCCTACTTGCTTCTCTCTTTCCTATCTCAAGAGATTGGCTTAAGACACTGTCTAATCTTGTAGATCTCATCAATATAACTGCTGCTAATCCATCTTATTCCATCATAGTGATAGGATTTACAACACATAGGGAGATCACCTCAGATTACAAAATGGTAGGCAATCATACAATACCGGGAATCATGGCCTAGTCAAATTGATACACATATTTTTAGGGGACACAATTCAATCCATGACACTATCTTTTCAGTTTTTTTTCTTTTTTCTTTTTTTTGACTGGGTATATTTTCCTGCCTAGGAGATCAGAAAGCCTGCCATAAGTGTTGACATGGGAATGTCTCTTACTTGAGATACATTTCTGATAGAAACAATGTTGGGTGTTAAGAGGAAGGACACTGGAAAAGAACGTATTATTGGGTCACTAAATGGGCTTCAATATAAAACCAACAGATAAAGCACAAAGCCATAGAAATGGGATTAACACTGGGTCAAGCAGGCAAATAGAGGAACATTTGATGCAAATACGGAAAAGAGGCTTTTTCTCTCTGCTGGTCTCTATTGCTCTCTGAAGCAGGGCTCTGGGCTGCTTTCAAAAGAGAAACTCAAACCTCTGATTATGAGCTAAATAAAGTAATTGGCTGGGAGCAAACTTTATTAGCAGTCAACAAGGACAAAAATCAAAAAGTTAAGCATTTAGTTTGGAACTGAAGAACCTAAAGAAATAATTCAAACAGCGCAAATAGCAAATAGAGGCACCGGCCTTTCTGGAAGATATCAGAACAGTGATAGTGAAATACTGTCAAAAATGAAAGGATGGCAAAGCTCTCAACCGGCATTGCCATGTGATGTCTATCCTAGGGAAAGGAGCATGCTGGAGCCAGTCAGCAGCTGTATTTGAGCTGGTCATCAGTAATTTCTTTAAAGAATCACATGAGTAGAATGCAGGGTTAATTAGAAATAGCCTCAGTTTTTAAATTATTTAATTTTATTTTAGGAGTTCTAAAAGCCTTAATCTCTTCTATTGACCAAGATTATAACTTTTAATATGTTTCTAAAATCCTAATTAATAATCATATATACTTACATATTATTTTATATATGTCATTGTTATTGTTAGTTGCCATATGATAGATTCCGACCCATGACAACCCCATGTGTGTCAGAGTAAAACCGTGCTCCATAGGGTTTTTAATGATGGACTTTTCAGAAGTAGATGACCAGGCCTTTTCTCTGAGGTGCCTCTGGGTGGACTCAAACCACAACCTTTTGGCTAGCAGCCTAGTGTGTGACTGTTTGTACCACGCAGTTGTTATGTTGTTGTTGTTAGGTGCCACTGAGTAGGTTCTGACTCATAGCAACCCTATGTACACATACCGAAACCCTGTCCGATCCTGCACCATCCTCACAATCACTGGTATGTCTGAGCCCATTGCTGCAGCCACTGTATCAATCCATCTTATTGATGGTCTTCCTCTTTTCTATTGACTCACTACTTTACCAAACATGATGTCCTTCTCCAGGGACAGGTCTCTCCTGATAACATGTCCAAAGTACGTGAGATAAATTCTCACCATCCTTGATTCTAAGGAGCTTTCTGGCTGTACTTCTTCCAAGATAGATTTGTTCATTCTTCTGGCAGTCCATGGTATATTCAATACTCTTCGCCAACACCATAATTCAAAGGCATCAATTCTTCTTTGGTCTTCTTTATTCATTGTCCAGCTTTCTCTCACGCATATGAGGCAACTGAAAATACCATGGCTTGGGTCAGGCACACCTTAGTCCTCAAGGTGACCTCTTTGCTTTTTAACACTTGAGAGAGGTCTTTTGCTTCAGATTTGCCCACTGTAATATGTCGTTTGATTTCTTGACTGCTACTTCTATGGATATTATTTGTGAATCCAAGTAAAATGAATTGAATAACACCACGCAGGGGCTCCATATATAGACTAGACTATATATACATACATATATACACACATATGTGTATATATATGTATATATGTATACACATGTGTATACATATATACAGTCAAATCTGTGATAACCAGAACTTGACCAGACTGCCTTGTTTTTCCAGGTCTCACAAGTTTTCTGCCTTTGACAGAGTGCAATATCACTTTTCTATTGCTCTCTATTTAGTACAAAATATTTGAATTTTCCTTTTCTGATAGGTTTCCACCTTACACAGCTTCCAGCTTTCACAGGTTTTGCTGCAATTTTAACAAAGGAAACTTGGGACCAAAGTCATTGCCTCTACACTCAACTACTTTGTACACTTAACCCTGCATCTTGAGGAGGGCCTGTCTCAGCTTTGTGAGAGACATCGAAGACACAGTTGTCATACTGAAGTTTCTTATACAGCCTGTGCTAAAGAGTTTGTTCATTGTCTTACCGAATGCTCTCAAAAGACTTAATGCAGTACTTTAGGTTTTTCTCCGGTGTTACAGATGAAGAAACTGTGATGCAGAAGGTGTGGAGTAATTTGCCCCATATTGTAAAATTAATAGGTGACTACATTTCAAATATAAGTCAGTCTGGTCTGAAATCCCAAAGCAATGTTGCACCAAGTGGGTAATGTGGGGATCTTTTCAACAACACATAGTATCAGTCTCCCTTCTATAAAGTCAAGTGAATTGAAGTTTTCTTAATTGTATTTATATGAAATATAAATAAAAGCCATGTCAAAAAGCTTTCTATTTTTATGTGTCTGTAATACACAATCAAAACAACACCAGTAGCTTGCTATGAAAATACATACATCTTCAAGACAAGTCCACTAGCCTCCCTTCTAATCACTTGGATAATCACGTCTAAACCCTACCCATTCAAAAACATGGAAGCCACCTTTTGACCTTGCTTTTTAGCTAGACATATTTAGGGTAAGCAAATTATACTTCTGTTAATATTGAAGAGAATTTAAATTTATAATTATTGTTCTTCACTGACTCATTTGTCATTAATGTGGGAATAATATTTTGTTCTTAAGAATTATGTCTGCTCTGCATTTGACACAGTCATGATGTCTTCAGGGCTGATCCTTGCATTTTTCTTATTTTATAGAAGAATGTCAATTCCATTGTTGTTAAGTGTCATGCATATAAATTCTTGGTCTTTAAAAAAGGACTAGTGAATTTCCAAACTAGGTCAATTTTAGAATCAGTTCAAAATAATTGGTGCATGTAAAGTTACCAAGCAAATCAGAAGAAAGTTCTTATTTTTCTCTGCTCATCCCTAAGAGGAGGTACTGAATAGGTTCTGAGAAGGTTCACAAATATTTTAAAGTTAGGAGTCAAAAAAAAAAAAAAAAAAACCTAACGCTTAAAGATGCCAGCAGGTAAAATTAGTAACCTGGGCTGTTTGTAGGAACAAAACATTAGGAAGTCCTAAGCCAACAAGGACAGTGGTGATTCAATGATAGAGTTCTTGCCTTCCTTGTGGGAGACCCAGGTCTAGGCCAATGAACCTCATGTGCAGCCACCACCTCTCTGTCAGTGGAAGCTTGTATGTTGCTATGCTTCTGAACAGGTGTCTCCAGACTAATAGGGACTAAGAAGAAAGAACTGGTGATCTACTTCTGAAAATCAGCCAGTGAAAACCCCACGGATCACAACCATATACGATTACCCACAACCACGGGACTAGGCCGTGTTTTGTTCCCATTGTACACAACAAGAAGAAGCATGTCTAAGGGAGGTAGCAGCTGTTAGTCAACACAATTAATTACTATCCTGAAAAATTCAGACCAGAATTGGCAGATTTAATTTTTCCAAAGGAAACTAGAAATTGATATTTTTTAATGTAATATTTCTGGTTTGTAATCATCAATTAGTTTTAAAAGTTTAAAACATAGTATGGCCCAAACAAAGCACATCTTTAAGCCAAATTTGGGCTATAAGCCACTGATTTTCAACTTCTGTTCTAATAGTCCAGTATATTCAGGAATGGGCTCTGAGATTATTCATGCTAATGATCTATCCGTTGCTTTGCAGCTCTCAGCTCAGTCTAATGTGTGACAACAATTTATGTAGAACAAAGGCCTGAAACCTTTTCCTACCAACCACTAACTCAGCATCTCTCCTGTGATATTAAGAAGATTAAGAAACCTAATATAATTACCTGTAGGCTTTTGGAGCAGGAATAATGTAATGTGGACCACAAAATCATTTAATTTATGTGATAAAATATATTTTAGTTCCCTAGAAAGAACTGGCAGTGTACTCCTGTGAAGATTACAGCCTAGAAAGCCCTATGGGGCAGTTATACTCTGTCACATGAGGTCTCTATGAGTTGAAATTGACTCTACAGCATCTAACAACAACAAAATAATAACCTATTAAATGTAACAGAAAAAGACAGTTGGAAAGTAATTAGGATAAAAGAGGTAAGAGAAAAAACAAGAGGGGCCTTAGAAGAAAATGGTGAGGGGAGTAGGAAAGAATGCAAGGAAAATGAAAGGGGCTGATAATCATAGACTTTGGGTGGAACGTCAGGGCCAAGTGTAGTTGAAGAAAATTATTTTGCTATATAGTAAAGCAGAGAAAATTTTTGCAGTCCTGATGATGGTTAAGAGTGAGTGCTACAGCTTAACTCCTAACTCCAACATTGACCAGTCATGTGACCATAGGAAAGTTACTTACATCTATAAAACTCAGTTTCTTCATTTATAAAATTGATATAACAACGATATCTACATCGTGGTGTTATTTTAAGAAGTAAATAAGTTAATCATTTATAACGAACATGGAACAATGTCTGATGTATAGTAAACAATCAACAAATGTTGATTATCACTATTATTATATTGTCTTAAAGTTTAGCTTTAATTTTCAGTAATTTTTTTTAACTTTGATAAATTGCTTACCGTACTTTTATTTTCAGATTTTATTTTTCAAATACAGCTCATCTTCCATGGCTTTCTGAAGATTGCTGGAGTTGACAAAGGGATAATTTAGATTTTTGTTTTTTTTTAAGTTTTCTTAATTGGATCTGTTCTAAATCAGAATTGCAGTAGTTTGTATCACACTTCTTTGGGCATTGCTCTTTCTGTAGAATTAATTTACGTATTTAAATTTCCACCTTTTGTAAAAATTCTACTTTTGGCAGGGGGGGCCGGAGGGGGAGGTAGGTGGGAGGGGGGGTTCGTTTGGTTTGGGCTTTGGTTTTTAACCAGCCTCAAACTGTCTGAACACATATCAATAAATATCAAGAATCATTTTATTTTATCTTTTACAGTTTACAGTTTTTGTGCATTTTCTTTTCCTTGAACTCTGCCTTTTTCTGGATATCATTATTGGTATTATGCACATAGTTCACGAAACAGGAAACAAAGGACTGTAAGATAAAATCTTTGTTTTGCAATGTTTACTTTTTCTGCCAGCTCCTGTGTTGTATAGTTTGTACATAAGCTTTCAATTTAGAACCATTAGTTCAATCGTTAATTACTAGTCAGGCTTGTGTGGACCGTTCTATTTCTGATGTTTACGGATCCTGGTAAAGTTCAGACCACTGCTGGGTTTCGACAAAGACTGAGCCTATAAGTGAGATTAGTAACAGCAATAAAACAGTTGTCAGAAATTCTTTAAATATAAGAGGATTGCTTGAATGAATTTGTCCACTTGATGTATTATGATGGTTAATTTTATGTGTTAACTTGGCTAGGTTATGATGCCCAGTTGTTTTGTCAAACATTAGTCTAGATCTTGCTTTGAAGGTATTTTGTGCATGTGATCAACATTTATAAATTAGTTGACTCTTAAGTAAAGGAGACTGCTCTCAATAATGTGGGTGGGCCCCCCATCCAATCAGTTGAAGGCCTTAAGAGCAAACACTGAGGTTTCCCAGAGAAGAAGGAATTCTGCTTCAAGACTGTGTCATAGAAATTCTGCCTGAGTTTCCAGCCTGCTGGCCTGCCCTATGAATTTCATACTTGCCAGTACCCACAGCCTCATGAACCAATTTCTTAAAATCTCTCTCTCTCCTATTGGTTCTGTTTCTCTAGAGAACCCTGACTAATACATGTGCTAATTAAATTCCTTAAGATTATCAAATTAATTTCTCTTTAGAGAATCTATGTAAGACCACTGGAAAACCCTGACCTCATCTAATTCCTGACAAAATAATTTAAGTTCCTAGTGCGAGCGTGTCTTCTTTTGGAAACACTCAGCTTTTACCATCTTTTTATTTTTTTCAAATGTGATTTAGAATATTACTTTATTTTTCTAATTCTGAAGTCCTTTTTTGCAGTTGAGAAGGAAGTGATACCTTTTTTCTTCTCTCCTTCCATATTTGCTTTCTCATTATTACGCTGAAAAACCCATTGCCATCGAGTTGATTCCTACTCATAGTGACTCTATAGGAAGACCCTATAGGGAGACTCATACAGACCGTATAGGAAGAGTAGAATTGTCTCATAGTAGAACTGCCCCAAGGAGCGGCTGGTGGATTCGAACTGCCAATCTTTTGGTTAGCAGGCAAGTTGTTAATCACTGCCCCCTCAGGGCTCCACAATGTTAAAAGGATTTAATACTCACCACCCACCCAAATCAATGATTAGGCCAGTGATTTGTATTCCATAAACAAAGCATTATCCATTTTAAAATCATCTCCTATATTATGATCTACTTTCTTATTTTTCTTTTAGTTTTTGCCTAGCGATTTTCTTAGACTCATAATTCTGAGGTCCAGCTTCTAAAATTGTCAGCTAGAGTTAGAAATATGCATCATCACAGTCTTCCAAAGTATATACATTTTTTTTAAAAAAAGCAGAAATTCAATGACTTGAGAGCTTGAAGAAAAAGAAAGTCGACAGACTGACAACAGTTGGACTGGTTCTTGGCAATGCTAGATATAGGAATTTTTTAATTACTTTCATTTTCGTCTATTCCCGTTTCTGGAAGTGGAGAGGAATTTTGAAAGTAATTATAATTTTGTATACTTAGCACTTGTAGCTTGTTAATTTCTCATAAATCATTTATACATATAAATAATCTAAATTTAAAAAGCAATTATTTGATTAGTCAAAAACATAATTTTAATTATAAAAAGAAAAAAATTATTTTATTGTGGCCTACTTTACTCATATGCCAACTTTTAAATGTATCCTTTCATTCTCTCAGCATACACACACACACACATATAAACACTCATATATACATATTACTTAACTTATAAATCGTATATACGTGTATGTATATATAAAATGTATTGAGTTATATAAATGCATATATATATTCACATATATACCTATTCACACATATACATACACACACATAACACATGTGTTGCTTTTTTTTTTTTAAACTATCTCCCCGGGTATGCTACCAATGTTTGCTATCAAAGTGTGAAAACTACCTGCTTATTTAGATACAAAATTTATGGAAATAAAACTTCACACCTTAGATTCAATTGACTGACAAAGGTTACCTAGCATTGTTTCTGCTTTCCTTGTGAAACAGCAATTCTGGCAGTAGAATCTATTATTTTAGTCATGAGTCATTTTCTGGGAGTTAAACACCTTCCAAACCCTTTCTGTCATGTACCTGGAGTTTCTTGTTCCTACTGATTGCTGTCATCCTCTCTGCAACTCACCTCCCATCAGTTTGCCTCTGCTGGATTTTATTTGCTAACAGTGGCTGCTCCCATTATGTCTTCAGCTGGAAAGTGATGATACTAGAGGGGAAAATGAAGAGTAGCTGTGCAGTATGCCACCTCTAGGGCATATTGGCATATCGAACTCTTTGGAAGGGATTGGCTATGCTGTGTGCCATGCCTAGAGGACTATTTACCTTCCTCCACACAGAAAGCAATGCTCTTCGGTCTACTTGCACCTCACTGCAGGACCATGTTTAACTCACTTTGTCTAAAAGTTTGCTTTCTCCCTTTTGTATTTTTATTATCTTCCATTTCCTAACTAGAATAGATTAGAATCTGTTGTTTTCACTGTTAGTTGCTGTCCAGTCGATTGTGACTCATGGTGACCCCATTTAGTTATTCACTCAATAATTATTGACTGCTAACTATGTGTCAAACACTGTGAAAGACAATGATAAACACAATAACATTCCTGATGTCAGGGGGCTTTCAGTTTAGAGTGAAAGAGAAATTAATCAAGAAAACAAATAAATAAGGTGAATTTATGTAGTGATAAGCCTATGAAGGAACTAAGGCAAGACAATGCAATAGAAAGTAACCAGGGTTGGAGTGGGAAGAGTGTTACTTCTTTAAATATGTTGGCCAGGGAAGACAAAGTGATCTTGTGAAAGAAAGTTTGGACCAGGTCCTATGTTGAAGTAGTTTTGAAAACGCTGGCAAGCACAAGAGATATGCACATTTTCACAGTGCTTCTCACAATTACCCTTGCTACTCCAGTTATGTATGGTAATCAATGATAACAGAAATAAACCTGCCCAAACATTCTCACAGTCTACTAGGGGAAATAGTTAATGTATTTTTTTTTTAAAACCATAATTCAAGATAAATGGGGAGATGTGCCATAAACCAGTTGCCATTGAATCGACTCCAACTCATGGTGACCCCATGTGTGTCAGAGTAGAACTGCTCCATAGGGTTTTCAACAGCTGATATTTTGGATATAGATCACCAGGCTTTTCTTCTGAGGTACCTCTGGGTAGATCTGAACCTCTAACCTTCTAGTTAGAAGCCAATCACCTGTCCCCAGCTGGTACATATGGTTAAGGTGTTTGACTGTTAACCAAAAAGTTGGAGTTTAGAGATTTGATTCCACCCAGAGGTGCCTCAGAAGAAAGAAATATAATCTACTTCTGAAAAATCAACCACTGAAAACTTTATGCAGCGCAGTTCTACTTTGACACACATGATGTCACCATGAGTCAAAATCAAATCAAAGGCAACTGGTTTACTGGTGCCTTAAAAACGTAACAGATAAAATCTTTTGAGCAAAGAGATACTACTTTTCACTATTGTTATTCATTCACTCATGTATTCTTTCATTGTCAGAAAGGTTTCTATAGAAGGCAGTAAAAATTACCCTGGACCTTGAAAGAATGAATGGAAATGGCTCTCTGAGTGGAGGAGTCACAAGGACAGGGATGTAGGAAGCAGAACAATAGGACATCTGTATAGAGTACTACTTGGCGGAATCATTGGGTTTGAGCTTAAAGATGATGAAAGTAAGTAAGAAAGTATAAGTCTTATCTAGATTGTAGAAGGCCATGAATATCTGGCTAAGGAGTCTAATTTGTATTCCTTGTTCCTATGGAAGTTTTTGAGAAAGGAGTGTGCTTTGAGGCCATTCTGAGTATAATCTTACAGGATGGTTGAAAGACTTGAGAGACTGGAAGAAGATCTCCAATGGAGCTGTTGCAGAATTTTGGAGGTAAAAGTAAGACACTTGGTATTGGCTTTAAGTATGGAAAGAATGAGTGAGTTTTTCAACTTGGTTCATGAAGCATTTAAGTTTTGGCAGGAAAACCAAACCCCTTGCTGTCAGGTCAATCCCAACTCATAGCAACCCTATAGGACAGAGTAGAGCTGCCCCATAGAGTTTCCAAGCAGCACCTCGTGGATTCAAACTGCCAACCTCTTGGTGAGCAGCCATTACACTTAACCACTACACCACCAGGGTTCCCTTCGGCAGGAAGGAGATGGGAGAGTTGAAGAGAGCTTTGTCTTTCAAACTCTGAGACTAAGAAGATGGTAACTTATTAACCAGAAGTTAGACACACAGAGAGAAGACAGGCTTGACAGAAGAAATTATGTGTAGCTTGTTGCAGGTTAAGTTTGAGTCATAAGCAGAATTTCTATCTGAAGATACATTCGTAACTGGACACCCAGATCTAAACCTCCAGAAGTGCTGAGCAGCTATCCAGCCTTGGATGTCATCTCTGACAAGCTGAAAGTGAAGGTCAATGTGATTGGAATGGAGAGAGTGCAAGGGTAGTGTAAGGGATTTGAAGCTGGAGAGGGGAGTAAGAGCCAGAGAATGCGAGGCTTGGAATACGATATTATGGAGTCTTATTTTTACTTTAAAATGAACATGAAGCCTCTGATGGGCTTTAAAGTGGGTGAGGTGACATGAAAAGACTGGTGTGTGGAGAGTGGGCAGAGAAAAGTCAGAGGAGATGTAAGTAATTCAGTTGTACAGAAGGTGAGATGTGATGGATTGAGAGAGGTAGAAAAATAGATCCACTTGAGAAATATTTAGGACGTAAAATTGAAAGGAGACAATGATATATTAAATATAGAGCAAGAGGATAAGGAGTGCTAAAGAATGATCTCAACACTTCTGTCATTATTTCTACTAGTCAGAAAGAGGTTCATTGAAAAATTCAGTAAAATAGGTAGTTTAACAGAGAAACGAAAGCCCTTGCAAAAGATTAGAGAGTTTCATAGAGGTTTCAAAGAATGGCATATTGGATTAATGGGTCAAAGCTGAGCATAGAGAAAGTGTTTAAGTTCAAAAGCAGACTTGTGTGTTTTCTGCTATTTTCCTGCATTTTCCTTGTCTTTGTTGTTCTGTGCCGTCGAGTCAGTTCCAACTCAGCGAAACACTACCCAGTCCTGCACCATCCTTACAATCTTTGTTATGCTTGAGCCTATTGTTGCAGGCACAGTGCCAATCCATCTCCTTGAGGGTCTTCCTCTTTTTCACTGACTCTCTGCTTTACCAAGCATAATGTCCTTCTCCAGGAACTGCTCCCTCCTGATAATGCATCCAAAGTACGTGAGACGAAGTCTCTCCATCCTTGCATTTAAGGAGCTTTCTGGCCGTCCTTCTTCCAAGACAGATTTGTTTGTTCTTTTGTCAGTCCAAGGTATATTCAATATTCTTCGGCATCACCACAATTCAAAGGCATCAATTCTCCTTCAGTCTTCCTTATTCATTGTCCAGCTTGCACATGCATATGAGGCCATTGAAAACACCGTAGCTTGGGTCAGGCACACCTGAGCCCCCAAAGTGACATCTTTGCTTTTTAACACTTTAAAGAGGTCTTTGCAGCAGATTTGCCCAGTGCAGTGCATCGTTTGATAGCTTAACTGCTGCTTCCACAGATGTTGACAGTGGATCCAAGTAAAATGAAATCCTTGACAACTTCAATATTTTGTCCATTTATCATGACGTTGCTTATTGTTCAACTGTGATGATTTTTTGTTTTCTTTGTGTTGAGGTGTAATCCATACTGAAGACTGTAGTCTTTGATCTTCATCAGTAAGTGCTTCAAGTCCTCTTCACTTCAGTAAGCAAGGTTGTGTCATCTGCATGTTGCAGGTTGTTAATGAGTCTTCCTCCAATCCTGATGTCCCATTCTTCTTAATATAGTCCAGCTTCTCGGATTATTTGCTCAGCATACAGATTGAATAGGTAAGGTGAAAGGGTACAACCCTGACACACACCTTTCCTGACTTAAACCACAAAGTATCCCCTTGTTCTGTTCAAACGACTACCTCTTAACCTATGTATAGGTTCTCCATGAGCACAATTAAGTGTTCTGGAATTCCCATGTTATCCATAATTTGTTATGGTCCACACAGTTGAATGCCTTTGCATAGTCAATAAAACACAGGTAAAAATCTTTCTGGTACTCATTACTTTCAACCCTGATCCATCTGATATTAGCAATGATATCCCTCATCCACATCCTCTTCCGAATCCGGCATTAACTTCTGGGTGTTCCCTATGGATGTACTGCTGCAACCATTTTTGAATTATCTTCAGCAAAATTTTACTTGCGTGTGATATTAATGACATTGTTAGATAATTTCTACATTCTGTTGGATCACCTTTCTTTGGAATGGGCACAAATATGGATATTTCCCAGTTGGTTATCCAGGTAGGTGTCTCCCAAATTTCTTGGCATAGAGGAGTGAGCGCTTTCAGCTTTGCATCTGTTTGTTGAAACTCTCAGTTGATGTTCTGACAGTTCCTGGAACCCTTTTTTCACCAACTGCTTCAGTGCAGCTTGGATTTCTTCCTTCAGTACCACTGGTTCTTGATCACATGCTGCCTCCTGAAATGGTTGAACTTCGACCAATTCTTTTTGGTATAATGACTCTATGTATTCCTTCCATCTTTTGATGCTTCTTGTGTTGTTCAATATTTTGCCCATAGAATATTTCAATATTGCAAACTCGAGGATTGAAATTTATCCTCAGTTCTTTCAGCTTGAAAAATGCTGAGCATGTTCTTCCCTTTTTGTTGTCTAACTCCAGGTCTTTGCATATTTTATTATAACACATTACTTTGTCTTTTCAAACTGCCATTTGAAATCTTCTGTTCGGCTCTTTCACTTCATCATTTCTTCCATTCGCTTTATCTACTGTAAGTTCAAGGGCAAGTTTCAGAGTCTCTTCTGACATCCATTTTGGTCTTTTCCTTCTTTCCTGTCTTTAATCACCTTTTGCTTTCTTCATGTATGATCTCTGTTATCATCCCACAACTTGTCTGGTCTTTGGTCATTCATGTTCAATGCATCAAATCTGTTCTTGAGATGGTCTCTAAATTTAGGTGTGATATACTCAAAGTCATACTTTGGCTCTTGTGGACTTGCTGTAATTTTCTTCAGCTTCAGTTTGAACTTGCATATGAGCAATTGATGGTCTGTTCTGTAGTCGGCCCCTGGCCTCATTCTAACTGATAATATTGAGCTTCTCCATCGTCTCTTTCCACAGTCAATTTGATTCCTATGTATTCCACTTGGCGAAGTCCACGTGTATAGTTGCCGTTTATGTTGTTGAAAAAGGTCTTGTAAAACTCTATCATGCTATCTCAAGCACCATTTCTATGACCAAGGCCATATTTTCCAACTACAAATCCTTCTTTTTTTCCAACTGTCGCATTCCAATCACCAGTAATTATCGATGCATCTTGACTGCATGTTTTATCAATTTCAGACTTGATAAATTGGTAAAAATCTTCAATTTCTTCATCTTTGGCCTTACTGGTTGGTGCATAAATTTGAATAATAGTCGTATTAACTTGTCTTCCTTTTGGGTGAATGGATATTATCCTATCACTGACAGTGTTGTACTTCAGGATAAATCCTGAAATGCTCTTTTTGACAACCAGTGCGATGCTGTTTCTCTTCAATTTGTCATTCCTGGCATAGCAGACCATATGATAGATTTAAAATGGCCAGTTCTACTCCATTTCAGCTCACTAATGCTTAGGCTATCTATTTTCAAGCATTTCATTTTTGACAGCTTCCAATTTTCCTAGATTCACACTTTGAACATTCCAAATTCTGATTATTAATGGATATTTGCAGCTGTTTCTTCTCATTTTGAGTCATGCCACATCAGCAAAATGAAGGTTCTGAAAACTTGACTCTATCTATGTCATTAAGACTGACTCTACCTGGAGAAGGTGGCTCTTCCCCAGTTGTATTTTGAGTGCCTTCCATCCTGAGGGGCTCATTTTCTGGCACTGTATCACTGTATCTTGTAAGTAAAACCTTTTCTACTTTAATGTTCTTCTATTTATTGCATCTTGTTCTTTGTAATTATTACTCTGGTCACTGTTTTTGTTTTTTTCAATTACAGTAATCTTTTCTATTTTTCCCCTGGTTAGTATATGCAATATACTAGAAGAAAAAGTAATTTCAATTTGTCCAAATTTCAGTCGGTCTAAAACTTAGCATTTAGTTTCTATTCATTAATTTTGTGGAAAAAAATTAATACAAAACTAATATTAGAAACTTAGTAAAAGTAATTCTGTTCCATCTTTTACCCTCTAGTGCTAAATAATGAAAACCAATGTTAATAATAATTATGAGGCACTATAGAAATACTGTGATGCCCTGTGAATTTGCATAGAAGAATTAATTGGGAGGAGGACTGACTGCAGTGGCTTTTGTATTTTGTAGCGCAGAGGAAGAGGGAAGTCAGTGATTCTAGGAGGGAGATCATCTTGGGTTGACTTAGGATGTTGCTTGTTACTGTGTTGTGGGACAATGAGGCTGCAGGCAGTAAAATATGATAGTGATAAAAAGTTAGTTAGGCTGAGATTATGAAGGGCTTCTGATGTCAGAGGAGGTGTTTATACCTAATCCTGTGGGCACAGCAATTATAAGAACAAAGTAGTTGTAGAGTTAAGGAAGCCCACAAGGCCACCCTCACTTCTAATCAGTACCCAGTACCAGTACCAGTACCAATGAATCGATTTTAACTCATGGCTGACACCAACTGCAAAGTCCAGTGGTTCCCAAGAACACCATGCATATGACACCAATTGCAAGTTTAAGGGTTCTGATTACCACTTTCATGTTCTACAATTTTCTGGAAGGACTCACTGATCTTACTGAAAGCTGTTATACTTACAGTTATGGTTTATTACAAGGAGCCCTGGTGGTGCAATGGTTAAGAGCTCAGCTGCTGACAAAAAGGTTGGTGATTCGAGCCTGCCTAGCAGTTCTGTGAGAGAAAAAACCTGGTGATCTGCTTCTGTAAAGATTACAGCCTAGAAAATCCTAAGATGCTGTTCTTTCCTGTCCCATAGGGTTGCTATGAGTCAGGATCGACCGTACAGCACACAACAACAACATGGTTTATTACAGCAAAATGATACAGATTAAAAGCAGCTAAGGGAAGAAGCGCATGATGAACAGAGTCCAAGAATATTTCACATGCAGAGCTTCTAGTTATCCTCTCCCATTGAAGTCCTGGACTCCATTTACTTTTCTTGGCAATAATGTGCAACAATACACACAAAATATTGCCAACCAGAGAAATTCATCTGAGCCTTGATATTCAGAGTTTTATTGTGGCTCTGTCACATAGACATCGTTAATTGTGCACACAGCTGACTTTTTGTCTCTTGCCCCTCCAAAGGTCGAGCTGATAATACTGCATGGCCTAAAGCCCCCACCATATATCACATTGTTAGACTATCTGGCGTGGCCTAAGGCCTCCAGGTAAATGATGGAATGTCAGGCCAGATGTTCCAAGGGCTTAGAGATCACTTCCCTGGGTCCCAGGGTGGGCAAAGGCCTGACCTCTCTTTCGGTAAAGTTAATTATATACTACACAGTAATGTTTTGGAAATTAAATAATATCTGTGGAATTCATTTAGCCCAGTGGTTGGTATATGGTAGAAAGTCTATAAATGCTAAAATTCCTTTCCTTACACAGCATTATTATCATGGTTAGATGATTTCTTACTAATATTAAATTAAAGACTTGTAGTCACCAAAATATATTTGCTGCCCTTAAGTAAAATTATTTCAGCACTTTTTTCCTCCTTCAGTTATAATGCTGGTCAATCTATGCATATGCCATGCTTTTATTAGCTTTACAAACTTCTAGATGGAAGACTATTGTAGGTTGAGCATTTAAAACGAGGCTATTATATACTTAATGATTATTAATTAAATGTTGATTAAGTATTAAGTCAATCATTGAGGTGCAATTGATAAGATATGATTAGAACTGTCAAAGAGAGAACTTGATAGTAGATACCTCGCTTTGATTTTGGGGTTTTCTTACCCATGAAGGAAACCCTGGTGCCATAGCGGTTAAGAGCTACCGCTGCTAACCAAAACGTCGGCAGTTGGAATCCACCAGGTGCTCCTTGGAAACCCTACGGGGTAGTTCTTCTCTGTCCTATAGGGTCGCTATGAGTCGGAATCGATTCGGCAGCGATGGGTTTGGCTTTGGTTTGCTTACCCATGAAACAAAATATTTACATTAAAGAAATCCTTGACCAAAATTAATCTGCCAGAACTTTTTCTTTCGCCCAAAGTTACAAATCCTTTCTTTCCTGTTGGAAGCAAAGCTTACTAAACTTAAATTTCAAAAGACATGGCTGAGTGGAGGGCCAAAGACCATCTTGTGACCTCATATCAGTTGATCTCAGTAAAAGGGCGAGGAAAGGCTCAATCAATCATGTTAGGATTAGCCAGTGATCTTCCATATTTTCCCTCCTTTTCTGGTGGTGCAGTGTTTAAGAGCTTGACTGTTAACCAAAGGTCAGCAATTCGAATCCACCAGCCACTCCTTGGAAACCCCACGGGGCAGTTCTGCTCTGTCCTATAGTGTCACTATGGTTGGAATCACCTCAACGGCAATGAGTTTGGTTTTGATTCTCTCTTTATAAGCCTCATTGTACCTCGTTTCTTTGAGCCATTTGCTTTTTCTGGAATCAAAATATTTTCCTTATGTGCATGTAGAGTAACTGCTCAGAATAAACCTTATGTTCAAATTTCTTTGAGTTTTAATTATTTTTAACAGAACTCAAATTTATTAACTAAAATGCACTGTAACTAAAATGCTGCCATTCACTTTTCAGCCCCATGATAATTAAAACCTTTTCTTTCTCCAAGAGAAAGGTGAGGATGAGGATGATTCTTTGAAGTGTGCGTTACTTAAAAAACATGTTATTTAGTAGGTGTATGTATGGGATTGTCTTATGTAAATTAAAATTTGCTCAGTTGGTCCTTTATTTAGTACAATTTAATTTCCACAGATCCTTGTGACATTATTTGAACATTTAACGAACATTAATAGCAATTCACGGAAAATGCTAGTTCAAGTAATTTACAATAACTCAAAGCACCAGAGATAAGGAAATAAGGAAGCCTCACATAATGAGGCAAGGGCCCTGTGATAGCTGCACATTATTGTGACCAGGGAAATGTAATTAGTGAAAGAACAAAGCTTCTGTGGGTATCTGATTGCTAATTAACCTATTCACAGTTAAATCAAGAAGAAACAAAACTTTTGGGAAAAGAGACTTTCCTTTGTTCAAGCAGACTTTTAAGAATGCCATTTTTATTTTTCATTTCTGTGAGATTTCATTGTTTAGCTTAAAATCTGAAATGATGACTTCAAATATGTAAAAGTCAGTATTAATGCCTTGAACTTCTGAACTTTTTAAAGACTGTTCCATATCAATTGCAGGGTGATATTTGCTTTTCAGTATATTAAATGCTTTTCTGCTTAAATTTTTTTTCAGAATGTGCTACTCACCATCCCCCACCCCCCACATCCTTCATTATTCCCAGGGCATTTAATTTCTTTAATTTAATTTATTAGAGGTTCATATTTAATTCTAAAACCCAAAGAAAGTGTATCATTTAAAAATAATCACACTTAACATCTATTAAATACATTTGCTTAATTCAAGTTACAAATGTTAACAAATTAGTTTACATTTTTATACCTTCACAAAGCCCTTGACCGTGTGCTTATGGCAATCTGCCTTCTTGAGTCTCTCACTGTCATCGGTGCTTTCAATGTAGTGGTGACCCCCATCATCATCTTTATGACTCAGACTATATTATGCAGGACAAAAGAGAAAAGAACTTCTTCAAATAATGTACATGAATTGAAGCGTTGAAACAGTTTTAGGCTAGTCCCTCAGGCCCACAGCAGTAATACACTGCAGAGTAACAAGTTATTTCCATAACATTACAAACTAAAGAAAGCTAAATTCTTAATTTCCCGTTATTTTACACTACCACGAGGAATTGGCTTCACATTTACCCTAGGACATTTGAAAAAGAGTTGCATGCTAATTTAGGAAAATTTTCTTGTAAAAATGAGGCAGGCAGCCTCAGAGCCCAACCCTTCTAAGAGACACCTGCTCTGGCTTATCCTCCTACACAGTACAGAATAAGCTACAGATTCTTCTGAAATTGTCCTTGAAAAGATAACCACAGAACGGGCCATATATGTCCTCAACTGGTTTTAGTAGGTTTTCAACACCAACTTGGCATTTTAAGTGACCTATTAGCTCATTAAGTGAAAAATACATACAAGCACCCCTGCATCTGGGTGGAGACTTAACATGCTACTGAAGGAAAATTGACTGCTTCCTCCATCCAGGAGAATCAAATCCTTGTCTAAAGAAAACGCCTAGTCATCCCAAAGCTTTGAGCACCTATGTGAAGGCCAATCCTGAATATTCATGATAAATTTGCATTGCCTGAATATTCATAAATTTGCACTTCCTAGTCTGCTGTCTGTAAAAGTCCACCTCCCCAAGCTGCCTACAAGCAGTCTTGGAGGCCACAGCTTGATTTCTCCTTTCCTTGCACAATGAAATAAAGGTACATTTCTGATCTCCCACCGTGGCCTCTTGTTTACTGGCCGTAACAAGTCATGCTGAGCAGAACCTGCAGTTTCCACCAGGCAACAAAAATACAAATTATTTTATTAAATAAAGGGAGAAAAAATTTCAATAACATGCTACTACTTGATTTGAACACTACATTTCATATAGTGTTTACTTTCATTGTGCTGGTAACTGATAAGAAGTTGAGAAACAAGGTTCTAAAATGCTATTTTAGATTGCAGAACTCAGAGAAAGATGTTCTGTCATTACCCACAACTGTATCACTTAGTTTAGATATAGTTAACATTCTTGTACCTCCTCACCTCCTTACCTCCCAGCAGCTTGGAGATTTTGTTTAGTAAGCACGTTAAAAATAGGGAGCCTACCTTTATGATCTTAGTTATGTTGTGGAAGATGGAGAAAACAGAATGAACGAACCAATTTTCCAGAAAATGTCTGTGGTAGAATAACAAGGTGAGTCATGAGATGAGTCATGGTGGAGTTCAGAGCTGTTTTGGGGTATCCCTGAGGTTTAACCATTGCACCATCGGGGTTCCTTATGAATATTATAACCGAAAAACCAAACTCGTGGCCATATAGTCACTTCTGACTCATAGTGACCTTAAAGGATAGAGGAAAACTGCCCCATAGGGTTTCCAAGGAGTGGCTGGTGGATTTGAACTACCTACTTTTTGGTTAGGGCAACCAGTGACTTGAATGATTTGAATCAATTTAGAGACTTCTGGAGGGATGTTCCTTGTGTTAATAGAATGAACTGCAACCGACAGTCTATTGTACGCAGTTCTCAAACTTGAGCTGGCCTCCGAATCACCTGGAGGGCTTGTAGAAACACAGATTGCTGGGCTCAAACTCTGAGTTTCTAATTCATTGTGTTAGGATGGGGCCTAAGAATTTATTTACATTTCTATCAAGTTCCCAGGTGATGCTGATGCTGCTGATCTGGGACCACACTTTGAGGGACCCTAAGTGATCTACAGCAAGTCCAGTCTACTACATAGCCACATAGACCAAATAACCTGGAATCAACAGAATCACACCTGCTAAATCCTTTTTTATCAATATATTGATTGATAATACTGAGATTTCTTGAATTTTAAAGCACTTATGTGGCTTCTGTCTGTATTCCCTTGTAATACAAATCCAAATAACATATTTGCTAAATTTCATTGCTTTGTCCCCTGAGTTAAGCCTTTGAAATTGCTCCGAAATGTTCAATGATTCAGTTTTAAGTCACAATGTGAACTCTTGGCAGCAACAGAAATGGGATACTATTAGAAATTACAGTTTTTGAAAAGAAAAAGAAATGGGTACTATTTTTCAAATTAAATTTTGAATAATTATCATTTCCATACCACAATTAATATTTGATGCTTGTGTATGAAATGCATACCAGACGAAAATCTCATCTCCGTTTCCATGCCTGTATAATATTCACGGAGCCCTGGTGGCCAGGTGGTTAAGAGTTTGGCTGCTAACCAAAAGGTAGGCAGTTTGAATCTAACAGCTGATCCTTGGAAACCCCATGGGGCTGCTGTACTCTGTCGTATAGGCCTATAGGGTTGTTATGAGTAAAAATTGACTCAACAGCAACTGGTTTGGGTTTTGTTTTGTTTTCTTTTTTTCCCAATCTTTATGGGAGCCAATTACCAGATCTTTTCTCCATAGAGCCTTTGGTGGGTTTGAACTGCCGACCTTCTGATTAACAGCTGAACTCTTAACCATTGCGCCACCAAGATTCCTCCTGTAAACAGCTAGATTACAGCCTAGGAAACCCTACGGGGCAGTTCTATTCTGTCATATAAGGTCACTATGAATCGGAATCAACTCTATGGCACACAACAACATTATATTAACCATTTTCTTTTGAAACTTAAACATGAGATTGCATTCTGCAAATATCTCTGAAAAAAATGAGGGGGCAATTAACCTCCTCCAAAAACTTGATGAAATAGAGCTAAAAACACTGAGGATTCCTCTAATCTAATACTCATTCAAAACCCTGTATCAATGTACACTTTCTTCAGAAGAAAGACAGTGATGCTTGGGCTTCTCAGGTAATTTAATTTAAGGTATACAGAGGTGTTGAATACATAGTTTAAAACTTGTCTTTAAATATGTTTTTGCTATACCTACTTGAATTACTATTCCCCTCTAACTCCTAAATTTGTTCACCAAGTATACAATACACTTTTTTCCTTTACCTTTTCTTCTCTTTCTTTTTTTAATGTGGTACATATAGATGTAACAAAATATTCGCCACTTTAACATTTTTTACATGTACAATTCAGTGGCATTAATTTCCTTTGTCATGTTGTGCAGTGCATCCGTAACTATCACCATTACCATTTTATTACTCTATTTTAAACATTCAACCTTCGCAAAAAGGAAGTTATTTGGGTATATTTTTGATGACTATATATTGGAGCCCTAGTGGCATAGCGGTTAAGACTTTGGCTGCTAAACTAAAGTTTGGCAGTTTGAATCCACAGCCACTCTTTGGAAACCTAATGGGGCAGTTCTACTCTGTGCTATAGGGTCACTATGAGTCAGAATCTGCTCGACAGCAACGTTTTTGTTTTTGTATATATATGTGTATGTTGAAATCTTTCTCATCTGTGATTAGAAGAGAAAAATCTCTGAAGAAAAAGATACTGTCTTTCAATGTAACATGTACCACGTGACTCCTAGACCACTTTGGGCACTTAATAACCTTTACATCCCCATCACTGATATCGTTATCATCAATCATAGAAGCTCTCAGCTCTTACTCAATTAGACAGATAAAAAAGACTCTTATGTCTCTTGTTGCTGTTCAGCTCTGACAGTTTCCCTTTTGAAAATACATCTGTTCTCTTTCAAGTAATTTTTGTGTGCCTTTTACGCCTGTAATGGTGGTACCTTCAGATTAGTGACAGAGAAGTTAATTGGAATGAGCTAGCATTTACTGATGAAAGTAAGCGTTGGGTTCAGCATGAGGATGCTAACCTCTTTCCACATGGCTAACCAGTATTGCACAAAAGTAAATCATCACTGAAATGCAGTCATTCTCTTAATCACCTAATGGTTCTATTACTTATATAGAGACAGATACACTCAGGGCGCACCATTGTCTTTAGAAATGTCATTTAACAGTCATTAGAGTTGAGTAAATGAGGGTTATAATGTCCTTCTCTGTACCATAACTTTACCTGTTTACATACATTCTATAATTAAGGAGTAGAACTATGAAATATAAAATGTGTTTCACTGATAAGTAAATACACAGTGGTTTGTAATCAGAAATGCCATCTGTCCTTTGAAAAGCTGAAACTTTTTAGAACTTGATAGATAAGATGAATTATTTTACACTGATGGAGTGGATGGAATTTTATGTGACAACATATTATGTAAAAGAGAAAAAAATTTGAGTGGTTGCGAATGAAGCCAGCTTGGGAAGGTAGTCTGTTTGAACTGCCTTTCACCGCAGCAGTTCCAAGGGGGCCTCCATGGCACGCCCAGACAGCCACAGGGCAGCATGGAAATCACTGTATTTGAAGGTTAATTTATTTTTTTCTCCAAATCCTTTATCACCGTCTAACATATTATGTATTTTACTTTCTTACTTATTAATTCACTTATTTACCTATATTGGAGTCTAAGCTCTATGAGGAGAGGATGTTTTCCCTCCTTGGCACGTAGTAGGTACTCGACAAATATTTGTTGAACAAATAAATGTATGCATGAGTGTATATGTATAGTAATTGCTAGAGTCAAAGAACAATGATAGATCCCTGGGATACTTTTAAAAAAGTAAAATACAGCCCCTGACTTAAAAGAACATATAGAGTAGTTAGAGCAGATAAAATATCCACTAGAAAACAACCAATAGTATAAAGCCAATACATAATTGATGCAATTTCAGTGGTAGAGGAAATGTGTAAAGTATTTCAGAAGAGAGGAAGCTGTTCGGGTCATGTTGATCAGCAGAGGCTTCATGGGGAAAATGAGGAAAGGAAGTAGCTGACTAGATGTGTGGTCTTGAATAATTAAACTTTCTGGGCCTCAGTTTCCTCATATAAAATGAGAATTGTTAGCTTAGTGATCACGAAGGTCCCTAGGTGTTACACAGAGTCTATGAAATAATAAATGTTTGTTGTTCTAAGCTGCCAAATTTTGGAGTTATTTATTATATACAGCAACAGATAACTTAATACACCTGGTATATTTTTTCACTTTCAAATATCTGTGTCTTTATGTTTAAACAGTGTTTTTTATCCTGTATTAAGATCTTAAGCTTTTATTTGTAGTATTTAGTCCATCTCCTTGTAAATATAATTATTGATATAATTTAGGTTTATATCAACTGTTTTACTATTTGTTTTCAATTTAATATGCTCGTGTGAGGTTCCTTTATTTTCCCTTATTGTCTTACTTTGACTTACTCAGTTTTTAAATTATATTCCATTTTTCTTTTAATTAATTGTTATTTAAAAATTCTAATTTCTGAGTAGTTACTTTAGAGGTTGTGACATACATCCTTAAGAATTTCAGTCTATTAAAAATTATTACATTTACCATTTCTCAAATAATTCTAAAACCATGGAGAAAATATTAACTCCATTTGCTTTCTCCTGCATCCTGTTTTGTCTGTTTTAGTTCTACATATGTTGAAACCACCATCAGATATTACCGTATTTTTACACAAATAACACAGTACTGTAATAAAAAATTAGCATAGCATGCTTACAAAACTACCTCGCGGGGGAGGGCGTGGTTCACAAACGAAAGTAGAAAGTATGCATTCTTTGCATAAAAATATGGTATTGTAATCATCATTTTGTATAATCAACATTTATTATATTTACCTAGATGTTTACTCTTTTTTGTACGTGTTCTATATTCAATTCTGCATTTTGTTTCCATATTGAATCATTTTTCTTCTGCCTGAAAAACTCTTTTTAGTATTTCTTCCAGTGAAGGCCTCTAGGTAACAAAAATGCTGTTTCGTTTGTCTGAAAGTCTCTTAATTTTATCTTCATATTTGACTATTTTTCACTGAGTATAGAAATCTTGTTTGTTATTTACTCTTTTTCAGCATATTAAAGATTCATTGTTAGTAGACAATGAAATATCTTTTGCCTTCCATCATTTCTGTTGCTTGGTTAATTCAGTATTATTTATGCTCTTTTGAAGGTAATATACCTTTTCCTCTCTAACAGCCTGTAAAACTTTATCTTTATGCCTGTTTTTAACAGTTTTACCATAATGAAGTTATCTTTGGTTTGCTTTGCACTTATCCTGATCAGGGCATACGAGACTTTCAGAACCTGTTGGGAGATGCCTATCATCTGTTGTGGAAAATTTTCAGCCACAGTATTAGTTCAGCCCCATCTTCTCCTTCCTCTCTTTCTAGGGATTTCACTTAAATATATATCACCTTTGGTGACCTAATTATTTTCTCCTTTGAATTTTTTGTTGATGCCATATGTTTTCCCTAATGGAAGGCATGCTGATTAAAGGGCCAATTCAGGATTTTTGTTATGATTTATAGGTTTTGATACCCATTATCTGGGATCCCATATGTCCCAGTGGATGCTGGATGTAGTAAATCCTACGGATATATGAGTCAATGATAAAATCATATTTTTTTTTATTTCTTGAAAATTTGCAAAACATGAGGTAAAACATGAAGGCACCTGGCAATGACTGCACATGTATTTTATTCTAATCTCCTTCTTCTTAGCCTTTGTATTATTTTTCACAAAACTTTTCAAAACATGGTATAGAGCATTCTTCCTTACTGCAAAAGCAGTATTTACAGCCCAAATAAATAAGCCAAGGGATTTGTTATCTCAGGAAAATTACCACTACAATGCATGCTTCATTACTGCAAAAGCAATACTTACAGCCCAAATAAACAAAACTAAAGGAATCTGACTTTCAGAAAAATTATCACTACTATTCTTCTTCACTGTAACAAAAGTAGTACTAACAGCTAAGAAGCAGAAATATCTGCCCTGGAATATTGTAGACGTGCTCACAGGGGAGCATTCCACCTGCTGCGTGTAGAAGCAATGATTGGACCATAAAATTGAATGCAGAGTAAGAATAACTTACAGGAGTTTGAGTTCTTGAAAAGTACCACTGCAATGCATTATTTCCTATTTCAAATGCATTAGTTGCTGTTCAGAAGTAGAAAAGCAGTCCTGAAAGACTGCAGAGCAGACTCAAAACAGAGTAGGGAGCCAGTAACACCTGGAAAGAGTGAATGGCGTCAGGGAGAAAATGGCCACTATGACTGAGTGAAGATTAGGAATAGCTTATTCTTGGGATAAATGCATTCTCATGAGAACACAGTTACTGGGAAACATAGTGAGGAGGCTTATCTCACAGAAATAAAGGCAAACCTCTCAAAGGTTTACAAAATTCACACACCTAGGAGACATCACCTAATACAATGCTCATTCTACACAATAATGAGGCTCCAACTCAGGATTCTGGAGTTTCACACATTTCAAAAGGCTCCCAACTTAAGGCTAAATGTGTTAAAATCAGACTACAACCTTTGCAAAGAAATCCAGAGGCATAAAAAGTGGTTGGGATACCATATGTCCCATGAATCAACAAAGGGTTAAAACTTTTGACTGAATTCCACATTTCTAATTCTCTTATGCTTTTTTCCTCCAATTCTCTCTGTGTATCAGGTGGATCTTTTCTTTTGATTTGTATATGGGTTTATCAATCTTGTCCTTTAGTTTGTCTAATGTACTGTTAAACTTATCCATGGAGTTCTTAATTTTAAATATTATATTTTTTAAATACTAAAATGCTCACTTTATCCTCTTTATAAATTGCAGTTCTCTGTTAGAATTTCCATTCTTTCATCTATTTTGCCCTAAAAATAGAAAACTCTATTCTTATGAGCTTATTAACTATACCAAAAAAAAAAAAAAAAAAAGAAGCCCTCTGCTGTCAAGTCCTTTCTGACTCAAATTCCTGTCTTGTGACTTCAATATATGGATCACTTGTGAGTCTACTTCTATTATTTAATTTTTCTCTTTAGTTATTGGCCGTATATTGTCTTACCTATTTTTATAATTCATATTTTTTTCTTATATTCTGGATATAGTGTGAAAATAAGCTGTAGAGGCAGCATATGATGTAATTTTCCACTCAAGAGAATATACTATATTCTCCATTAAACATAAAGAGTTGTAGTATTGTATGGGGAGCAGGAGGAAACCACCTCAATTCAAGAGAGACTGAACTAGGTCAAGACTGGTTTGAAATTTTAGTTTAAGACTCAGTTTATTTTTTGTCTCTCACCTATTCCAAGGTTATATTCTACTCTGTTCTAGAGGGGTTTGCAATATTTACTCCCACTCTTCAGAAGATTTTAACTTAACTGTTTAGCTTCCTGGTGTGCAAGTACAGAAATTGACACTATATGTAGGGGAACATGCCGTATGTTTGAAGGCCCTCTCGTCTCTAATTTTGTTACTTCAGCCCTATTCAATCAGCAAAAGCCCTTATCATTTGCTCTTTGCCTTTACTAAGGCTCAAGCCTCAGTCTCTAGCCTGAGACCCATAATTAGTATGTGTTACCAAGTGAAAAGAGATCTGTTAATTCTCAGCCTACATCTAAGTTTTTCTCTACCCTCTAAAATTTTAGTTAATTTAGTCCTCATTGATTCCATAGCTCTGTAATGCGTTTATGTTGTCTGTAGGAATTTCATCCTATTGCAAAAATTACATCCTACCAGAAAGCAGAAGCTGCCACTATCTCTTAAAATATTGATCCCGTCCATTTTATTACCTCTGCTTCTGGACTCCAGTAACTGGGTTTCTGAATTTTTCAATGTGTCCATTTGTATTTTATACTTTTCTCTGTAATTTACTTTTGTTTTAGTTTTTTCTTTCTTATCATTAGTCTGGATATCTGATATACTGACCTACTCTCCAGATCACAAATCCTGTTTTCTGCTATGTCTAATCTAGTGTCAAATGTATCTATTAATTTTTTAATTTTTTTTTAATGTCAGTTATTCTCTTTTTTTCAATTGGGGAGGCAGAGGGTAAAGCAGCTAGGCTGTGATTTGTTCACTCCTTTATTAAGGAAATACCAATGGGGATGGAAAAGAAAGCAGGTAACCTGGTCTCATCTCCTTGTCAACTGGACATCCAGGTAAATAGACAAATAATATTTATTAGGATGCCTTAATTACCTGGTGCTACTGTAACAGAAATATCACAAGTGAGTGGTTTTAAAGAACAGAAACTTTTTTATCACAGTTCTAAAGGCTAAATATCCAAATCAAGGAATTAGCCATGTCAATTCCTTCCTTGTCAGTAGCCTTGGGCATTTCTTGGTTCCTTGCCACTCCTTAGCTTGCAGGCAATCCTCACATGACATCTGTCTTCCCCCGTGTGTGTGGTGTGTGTGTGTGTGTGTGTGTGTGTATGTGTGTGTCTATTCTTGTCACTTCATAACACAAAAGTTATTTACTGTAGGATCCACCCGTTATGGATTGAATTATGTCCACCAAAAACATGTGTTATAAATTTTAAAATTAATGCCAGTGGTTATAAGCCCATTTGGGAATGTGTTGTCTTTGTTATGTTAATGAGACAGGATTAGTGTAGTGTGTGTCTTAAGTCAAGCTTGTTTGAGATATAACAGAGATTAAACAAGCAAGCAATAGAAGCAGAGAAGCAGAGATGGGGGAAGAGAGATGCCAAGCCACATGAAGATGCCAAGCCACATGAAGATGCCCAGGAGCATAAGCTCAGAAGAGAACAGTACCTTCCTCCAGAGCTGACAGAGAAAGTAAGACTTCCCCTAGAGCTGACACCCTGAATTCACACTTCTAGCCTCCGAAACTGTGAGAAAATAATTTTCTGTTTGTTAAAGCCACCTACTTGTGGAATTTTTGTTATAGCAGCACTACATAACTGTCACAGATTGAATTATACCCCCCAAAAATATGTGTCAACTTGGTTAGGCCATGATTTCCAGTACTGTGTGATTGTTCTCCAATTTGTGATTGATGTAGTTTTCCTATATGTTGTAAATCCTAATCTCTGCCTGTGATTAATGAGACAAGATTAGACTGTGTTAAAGAGGATTAGGGTAGGATATAATACCCTAACTCAGGTCACATCCCTGATCCAGTGTAAACGGAGTTTCCCTGGGGTGTGGCCTGCATCACCTTTTATCTTACAAGAGATAAAAGGAAAGGGAAGTGAGCAGAGAGTTGCAGGACTTCATACCACCAAAAACCCAGTGCCAGAAGCAGAGCGCATCCTTTGGACCCAGGGTTCCTGTGAGGAGAAGCTCCTAGACCGAGGGAGGATGGATGACAAGGACCGTCCTCCAGAGCCGACAGAGAGAGAAAGCTTTCCCTTAGAGCTGGCACCCTGAATTTGGACTTCTAGCCTATGAGACTTCTGTTTGTTGATGCAATCTGCTTTGGTATTTCTGATATAGAGCAGCACTAGATAACCAAGACAATAACTAAGACAGAATTTGGTACTGAGAAGTGGGGGTGCTGCTCTAACAAATACCTACAATGTGAAAATGTTTTGGGAATTGGTTATTGGGTGGAGGCTGGAAGAGTTTTAAGGTGCCTAATAGTAAAAGCCTAGACTGCTTTGAAGAGACCGTTGGTAGAATTACGGACACCAAAGACATTTCTGATGAAAGCTCAGAAAGAAATGAGGAGAGATATAAAGTCTCTGTTGTCTTAGAGAATACACATGGCACTAGAAACAGAATGTTGCTTGATATGTGGGCGTTAAATGTGGTTCTTAAAGGGGCCATGAGATTTCTCCTTGCCGCTTATAGTAATATGTGAGAGGAAAGAGATGGACTCAAAAAAGAACTGTGCAAAATGAAAACAAAACTTAAAGATTTGGAAAATTCTGTTGTACAGACTAAGGACACGTGTCCTAGAATTTTCAGCAAGGACATGGGCACACAACCTTGTTAAAGAGAATTAAGCCTGTGACTGATGGATCTATCCACCTACCACAGTAGAAAACCATTCAGCTTAGACTCAAGGGGACAGAGAAGAATGAAAGAAAAGAAATTGTCTGCCTCTTAGAATTCTATGATACACATCCTTGTTAAAGAGATTAAGCCTGTAACTGATGGCTATAACCAACCGCCACAGCAGAAAACCATTCAGCTTGGACTGAAGGGGACAGAGAAAGAATGAAAAGGAAAGAAAGTTGTCTGCCTCTTGGAATTCCATAGGCAGGAAACAGACCAAAGGAGCTACATCTGTTGCCCTCCAAAAAGAGAAAAGGACCATTGCTGGAGCAGCTCAGAGATCAGCAGGACTGTTGGAAGGAGCATGGGAAGCAGGGCTGTATCAGCTTCAAAGGGTGGAGTCATGGCCTCCTAGGTTTCAAAGAGTCAGATCTTTACCAGCTTGGTTCTAGAGTGTGGGGCTACCAATCAAGAGTGCCAAGGGGATGGGACCATGACCCAAAGCTGAGGGAGTGGGGCTTCCGTGCCCAAGGGGCAGAACAACCGGGACTGCCAGGGCTGTGGAGTCATTGCTCAGTTGGACTAGGAGAATGGAGCCGTTCTCCTAGTCCCAGTGGCCTGGAAGGCAGGGCCGAAGCCCAGGGCTAAGGGGCCTCCACCCAGAATCCAGAGGGCATGACCAACACCCAGCATCCGGAGGGCAGGGCCATTGCCCAGGTGGTCTTAGAGAACAGAGGATTATTTTCCAGACTTGATAGCTAAAGTAAATTATTCTGTTGGGTTTTGGACTTGCTTGGTGCCTGTTATCTCTTCTTTCCCTCCAATTTTTCCCATGTGTAATGGGAATATATACCTTATGCCTGCTCCACCATTGTATTTAGGAAGCAGATAACATACTCTAGATTTCACAGGTTTGCAAAAGAAGATGGATTTTGCTCCAGAATAGAATATACCTAAATCTCACTCATATTTGACTTAGATGATTCAGAAGTTGAGATTTTGGACTTGGACTTGATTTAAGACTTTTAGGATGCTGTGATGGAGTGTCCTAGTCATCTAGTGCTGCCATAACAGAAATACCACAAGTGGATGGTTTTAATTAAGAGAAGTTTATTTCCTTAACAGTAAAAGTCCAAATTCAGGGCATCAGCTCCAGGGGAAGGCTTTTTCTCTCTGTTGGCCTTCTCATCAATGTTCCCCCGGACTAGGAGCTTCTCGGCACAGGGACCCCAGTCCAAAGGACACGCTCTGCTCCCGGTACTGCTTTCTTGATGGTATGAGGTCCCCCTGTCTCACTGCTCACTTCTGTCTTTTATATCTCAAGAGATTGCCTCAGGACATAATCCAGTCTTGTAGATCAGGTCCTGCCTTACTAACACAACCGCCACCCATCCTCCCTCATTAACATCATAGAGGCAAGTTTACAACATATAGGAAAATCACACAGTACCAGGAATCATGGCCTAGCCAAACTGATACACACCTTTTTTGGGGGACATAATTCAAACCATGACAAGGGGTGAATGTGTTTTGCATGTGGCAAGCACATGAATTTTTAGGGCTGAAGGGTAGAATGTTATGGATTGAGTTGTGTCCCCCCAAAATATGTTATAAACCCTAACCCCTATATCTGTGGTTATAATCCTATGTGGGAATGGGTTTTTTTGTTATGTTGATTAGACAAGATTAGCGTAGAGTGTGACTTAAATCAATCTCTTCTGACATGTAAAAGATTAAACAAGCAAGAGGGAGAAGCAGAGATGGGGATGAGAGATGCCAAGCCACATGTAGATCTATCAGAAGCAGAAGTTCAGAAGAGACAAGTATCTTCCTCCATAGCCAACAGACAGAGAAAGTCTTCCCCTAGAGTCAGAACCCTGAACTGAGACTTCTAGCCTCTTAAACTATGAGAAAATAAATTTCTGCTTATTATAGCTGTTCACTTGGTATTTCTGTTATAGCAGCACTAGATAACTAAGACATCACCTCACACTGATTTGACTCCATTAGCGTAACAAAAAAACTATTTCCTAACAGGATCATATCCACAGGTACAGGGCCAGGAGTTCAACATATTATTGGGGGACACAATTCAATCCATAACATAGTAGGAAGAGACTTAATCTCTAAAATCCTCCCTGGAGAAAGTCACATAGGTTGTACAATAACTTGAGGTACAAAATGGAGATGTTTCTGATTTTAAATGCTCTCCACTCTGTGAGGAACCCGATGAATGTCACTAAGAGAGTTTATCTATTCTTGACCATGTGTTCACATCTGATGCAGGAATGAAGGACATGGGAGAGTCATCATTAATGTTCTGAAACTCTCTTTCCCTTTTGTCTAAGCCTGTTGTTTGCTTCCATCCTTGACATTATTTAGTAAAAATTGATAATTGTTAACATTGCTGAATCATGCAAGTCTGAATTGCTAATCTGATTCTGTGTGTTAACTCATAGGTCTGTGGTTTCTATTTGATTCTTTTTGGTGAAATTATCTAATTTATATATTTTCTTGGCCATACTAATCACAATTATTTTAAAGCAATATTTCAATCTTGTATAGGACTATGTATTTGTTTTTACTCTTGATTTTTGGTCATTTTGTCCTTTCCCATGGTGTAATCTGGCTTCCATGAGAAATAAGAATCAGGATCAGCACAAAGTTGGTTCCTGTGAGTCAGAGGTCAGACATACTTCTGCTCTCCAATTTCTTCACTATTTCTGACACTATCCCCCCACCCCCCAAGACACTCTCTATTTTTCTGCCTGGTTTGGTAATTTTTGTAATGGCTACACAGAACTCACATACCATACTCACAGTTATGTGGTTTATTAGGGAAGTAACAGGCTACAACTCAAGATTAGGATTAACTTGGAAGTAACAGCGTACAACTCAGGATAGGATCAACTTCCTTATCAGGACAACTTCAAACCAGGACAGCTCTCTCAGCTGCTTTTGGCTGTGCCAGTAGACAGGCCACCCTTCTCTACCTTCGGCCTCTCCACCGTTGGCCTCTTCACTGCTAACCAACACCCAGCATACAGAGGGCAGGGCTATTGCCTCTCATGGCTAGTGTAGCAGCCTACTCGGCTGCTGCCCTCCCGATCTGCCACCAGGCCCCTCTTCTTGGCATCTCACCAATAGCTCTGCTGCTAGGCCCTTCCTGGGCCGTTCTGCTGCTGTTTCTCTCAGCTCAACTCTGCTTTGCTTGCCGCCATTTCTCTGCTGCTGAACTCTGCTGTGCTTGCTGCCATTTCTCACCATCTACAGTGTTACAGCTCTCTTTTCTGAGTTTAAGAGGTTCTCAGTACAGGGACCCCGGGTCCAAAGGACATGCTCCACTCCATACTCCTCTTGATGGTGGTGAGGTCCTACATTCTATTCTGTGGAGCTGGCCGATTTTGTAAGCAAATTCCTTGTCAATTTCAAGGCATGGTCCTCCCAGCAGGACCACAAATAGACCAATCACTACAAGTCACTCAATCCTATTGGGTGAATTTTCAAGCCACTATTTGCATAGAAAATCACTGCAAAGTGGGTAAAATAGACCAATCACAGAGCAGACTGTGCCCTAACCAATCTGTTTCAGCAGAATTACAAACTCAAGGCCAGAAAGGTCATATATAAGAAAAACCCGTTGCACTGCACCAGGCATGCCTGATAATTTTGGATTGTATTGTGGATATTGTGTTGTTGTTGTTAGATGCCATCGAGTTGGTTCTGACTCATAGCAACCCTACGTACAATAGAACGAAACACTGCCCAGTCCTGCATCATCTTCACAATCATTGTTATGCTTGAGCCCATTGTTGCAGCCACTGTGTCAATCCATCTTGTTGAGGGTCTTCCTCTCTTTCGCTGACCTTCTACTTTACCAAGCACGATGTCTTTCTCCAGGGATTGATCCCTCCTAATAACATGTCCAAAGTATGTGAGACGTAGTCTGGCCATTCTTGCATCTAAGGAGCAGCCTGACTGTACTTCCTTACGTATGATAAAATGAAGAAGTTGTGTATGATGTTATCTTCCTATAAAGAGGATTACATTTTCTTCCAGGAGGAAGTTACAGTAGGACAGGTTATCTTGTTCAAATCTGAGACTGACTTGATTTGTGGCTGAGGCTGAGAGTCACTGTAGGTAAGAGCTGAAGTTTGCTCTTAATTCTAGAGCCTTTAAGAGACTCAGCTGAAAGCCTAGGGTGTTTGTGGGGCCACACATTTTGGGGCCCTGATTGCTAATTTTTATGCCTATAATACTATAAGACTGCCACAAGTTCTGCTCATTTTTTTTAGCTTGTGTCCTTGATCTCTTAATCAGCTTAGCCCAGGAACCAGAAATTACCCAGAGGGAAAAATCAATGTAAAATGCTGGTTTTACTTCAGTTCATTTCCTTTCTTTCCAAGATCTTCACCCCATACGTTTTGGATTAGTTGTTTTCTGATACCACAAAGAATAGATTTTTTAAATTTTAGCCAGTATTTATAGTTATTCTCGGATGAAAGGTAGGTCTTTTGTTGGCTATTCAATCATATTCAGAAGCAAAAGTCTAGGACATCTTACTCTGAATAAGGATTAAATCTCCAGCTATGCTAGATATTTTACTTAATATAAATACATGGGGGAAAAAAAACTTGTCTTTACACAAATTTTATGTGATGGCTAAGGTTATGTGTTAACTTGGCTAGGCCATGATTCTCAGTGGTTTGGCAGATAAATTGTGTAATCATCCTCCATTTTGTAATCTGCCATGAGCAGCCAATCAGTTGAAAGAGGAGTTTCCTTAGGGGTGTGAGCTGCATCCAATTATATGGATGTTCTGGCAAAGTTTGCCATCTCTCAATCCTGCATCTAATTTGTCATCCTCTCACCTCCAGTTCTTGGGACCTGCGCCAGCAGCCTGTCATCTGACCTACAGATTTTGGGATTCACCAGCTCTTGCAGCCCTGTGAGCCAGCAGCCTGCCGTCTGACCTCCCAATTTGGGGTTTGTCAGGCCCTGCAACCATGTAAGTCAGGGGAAGCCTCCAGCTTGGATTTGGGATTTCCCAGCCTCCACAACTGCATGAGCCATTTCTTTGAAATAAATCTCTCTCTCTCTATATATATATGTTTATATATATACTTTCACTGGTTTTGCTCCTCTAGAGAACCTACTTGAAGACATCTTGATTGAAGTTTTTTTATTACTTGAACCATATTTACATTACGGTTGAACAATAAAATTGTCTTTTAAATTTTTTTTTTTTTTTAATACTTTTAATTGGAAAACCATTAAAATCATAGATGTTTAAGGACCAGTAGGTTTGCCCATTATGGCTTGTCACTGTCATATAGACTATATCAGTTTAGGTAAGAATGAAAGAATAGAGAGATTTGAGGTTGGGAAAGGTACAGTTTTTTGTTTTTTTGTTTTGTTTTGTTTTTTTACCAAATACACAGTAAAGAAGAGTGATATTAAGGCACTGTCAGAACAGTTGAGGATAAGTGAAATTTGATATGGTCCTAAGTAGAAGCAGTGTTGTTAGGAATAGAACAGAAATAAAATGGATTTACATGATGTTTCCTTGCAATAGGCAATTGGACTTGAGTGAGTATTGGAACTGGAGAGAAAGGATGTGGAAGGGAAAGAGTAGAACTAAACTAATGTGCTCTTTTATTTTTGCATTTTCTTAGAAATTCTCTTATAAAAGAAAATCCTGATCAAATCTACAATCTCCAGATCTCTTAGCATTCATGGAAGTAGGTAATTAGTACTGAGGAATACTGGATTCATTATATAGCATTAGAGTAGAAGGGGGAGGCTTCTTTTTGTGGCAGAAATGTATATCTGAATAAAAACCAGAGTCTTTGCACTGGATCATGCAGAGCGCAGTAGCCCCAGAAGAAAAGTGCTATGGGCACAGTGGGGACTTTTAAAGCACTTTGTGAGTGGACTCATGAAAGTTATTCATCACTTCTCCCACTGCTTAATGACTCAGCCTTTACATAAAGCCAGCAAGCACTGAGGATTCATCAGCTAGTACCTAAGGCCAAAGAACAAGACAGATAAAAACTAAGAGGAAAGAGATGATGAAATCTGTGCACTTTTTGCTGCGTTCACTATAATGCCAATTTAATGCGTTAATTCTGATAAAGCAGCTAGCACATCAAACTTGGCCCAGGGAGGGAAGTGATTATTTCACATCTGATTATGTTTCATGGGAGCCCTGGTAGCACAGTGGTTAAGAGCTCAGCTGCTAACCAAAAGGTCAGCAATTCAAATCCACCGGTTGCTCTTTGGAAACCATGTGGGACTGTTCTACTCTGTCCAATAGGGTCACTATGATTAGGAATTGACTCAACAGCAATGGTTTGTTTGTTTGGTTGGTTGGTTGGGTTTGTTTTTTTTTTTGTTATGTTTTATGGGAGAGCATGAAAATAATTAGGGAGTTCTAAAAAGGTACATTTTATGGGTAAATAATAATTTTTCTGATATTAAAGTTAATACATTGTTATTGTAGAAAATTCAGAAAATTAAAAAAAGAAAAGAAGAAATATTATCCATAATCTTGCAATACAGAGACAATGGCTGATATTTTCAATTTCTAGATTATTTAAAAATAATTGTTCAAAATAGACTTAAAATTACCTAGGATTATAACTATAATCTTTGGAACAATAATTTAACTTTGGTAAAATAGAGTAGTCATATATTTACCAGACTTTATGCAAATAAGATACACCTTCTACATTTGTTTGTCAGCCCTGCCTTCCCCCCATGAGGTATTTTTGCAAGCGTGCTATGCTAATTTTTTTTACAGCAACATGTAGAAAAGGGTACTGTTGGTGAACAGACCTAGAAGGTCTCTGTTATGTAAAAATACAGAAATCACTGAAACAAAGAAAATGAACAAAATTTCTGTTCATCTAATTTGAAATATCTTCCTTTTGTTACTTTAATTTAGGTTAAAAAAAGAATATAAAAACACAATAAAAATGTTTTTATTTAAAATTTGCAGGCAGACATTCCTTACTACAAATATAAAAATAAGAGAAAACTATTTTAAACACCATTGGTTTTTTTGTTTGTTTGTTTGTTTTATTGTACTCCAGGTGAAGGCTTACACAGCAAATAGTTTCTAAAGAAACAGTAGTACACATGTTGATTTATGACATTGGTTAACAACCCCACAACATATCAACCCTCTAACTTCTCAACCTTTATTTTTGGTGAAAATACACATAGCCAAAGAGACACCATTTCAAAAATTTCTACATGCACGTTTCAGTGACATTGACTATGCTCTTACATTTGTACTGTTATTCTCACTTAAGATGAAGGCTTACAGAACAAAATAGTTTCTCATTTAACAGTTACTACAAATGTTGCACTATGACAGTGGTTAACAATCTCACAACACATCAACAATATCCTTACTGAACGTTGGGTTCCCTATCACAAGCTTCCTTGTCCCCTTCTGCCTTCTGGCACTTGTCACTGGATTACTGCACCTCGTTAGTCTCATTTGGTTTTAAGGGGCTGTCCCCTCCCAGGCTGAACAGTGAACCTCAGAGGTAACTTCACCACTGAGCTAAAAGGGTGTCTGGGGGCCATACTCTCGAGTTTCTCCAGTCTCCTTTAGGCCAGTAAATCTGGTCTTTTTTTTGTGAGTTAGAATTATGCTCCACATCCTTCTCCAGCTCTGTCCAGAACTCTCTGTTGTGATCCTGGTCAGAGCGGTCAGTGGTGGTAGCCGGGCACCATCTAGCTGTACTGGACTCAGTCCGGTGGTGGCCTTGGTAGCTGTGGACAATTAGTCCTTCGGACTAGTCTTTTCCTTGTATCCTATTCTCTTCATTCTCCCTTGCTGCTGAAGGGATGAGACCAGTGGAGTATCTTAGATGGCTGCTCACATGCTTTTAAGACCCCAGACACTACTCACCAAGGTAGAATGTAGAGCATTGTCTTTATAAGCTGTGTCATGCCAACTGAGCTACATGTTCCCTGAGACCATGGTCCCCACAGCCCTCCGCCCAGCAATTCAGTCCCTCAGGGAGTTTGGATGTGTCTATGGGGCTTCTATGACCTTTCTTTGCACAAGTTGTGCTAGTTTCCCCTGTATTGTGTACTGTCTCAACCTTCACCCAAGATACCACTTATCTATTGCCTATTTAATATTCCCCCCCCCACCCCTCCCATCCCTGGTAACCAACAAAGATTGTTACATTTTGTGTGTGAACTTTTTAATGGGTTTTTACAATAGAGCTCTCATACAATATTTGTCCTTTTGTGATTGACTTATTTCACTCAGCATAATGTCCTCCAGTTTCATCCATGTTATGAGATGTTTCACAGATTCACTGTTGTTCTTTCTCCTTGCATAGTACTCCATTGTGTGTATGTACCATAGTTTGTTTATCCATTCATCTGTTGATGGGCATCTAGGTTGTTTCCATCATTTTGCTATTGTGAACAATGCTGCCATGAACATAGGTGTGCATATGTCTATTCGAGTGACGACTCTTATTTCTCTAGGATATATATGGGATTGCTGGGTCGAATGGTATGTCTATTTCTAGCTTTCTGAGGAAGCGCCATATCATTTTCCAAAAAGGTAGTATCATTTTGCATTCCCACCAGCAATGCATAAGTGTTCCAGTCTCCCCACAGCCCCTCCAACATTTGTTATTTCCAGGGTTTTTGATTCGTGCCAGTAATGCGTGGGTGAGATGATATCTCATTGTGGTTTTATTTTGCATTTCTCTGATGGCTGGTGATAGGGAGCATATCCTCATGTGTCTGTTGGCCATTTGAATGTCTTTTTTGGTTAACTGTCTGTTCATTTCCTTTGCCCATTTTTTAATAGGATTATTTGTCTTTATGTTGTAGAGGTGTTGGATTTTCTTGTAGAGTATGGAGATTAGACCTTTGTCTGACTTGTACTGTCCAAAAATTTTTTCCCAGTCTGCAGGTTCTCTTTTTATTCTTTTGAAGAACATAGGTGTTTTATTTTTAGAAGATCCCAGTTATCTGGTCTATCGATTGGGTTTTGTGCATTGATGGTTATGGTTTGTATCCTGTTAATGCCATGTATTAAGGCCTGAAGTGTTGGTCTTATTTTTTCTTCTGTGAACTTTATCGCTTTAGGCTTTATATTCAGGTCTTATATTCATTATGAAGTACTTTTTGTATATGGTGTGAGGTAAGGGTCCTGTTTCATTTTTTTGCAGATGGATATCCAGTTTTGCCAGAACCATTTGTTAAAAAGACTGTCTTTTTTTCATTTGATGGACTTTGGGCCCTGTTGAAGATCGGGTGACCGTAGGCGGATGGATTTACATCTGGGTTCTCAATTCTGTTCCATTGGTCAATGTATCTGTCGTTGTACCAGTACCAGGCTGTTTTGACTACTGTAGCTGTATAGTAGGTTCTGAAGTCACGAGTGTGAGTCCTCCAACTTTATTCTTCTTCAGTAGTGCTTTACTTATTTGAGGCTTCTTCCCTTTCCATATAAAGTTAATGATTAGTTTTTTCATCTCTTTGAAGAATGTTGTTGGTATTTGGATCGGGATTGCATTGTATTTGTAAATTGCTTTGGGTAGAATTGCCATTTTCACAATGTTGAGTCTGCCTATCCATGAGCATGGTATGCTTTTACATTTATGTAGATCCCTTTGGGTGTCATGCAGTAGTGTTTTGTAGTTTTCTTTGTATACGTCTTTTACATCCCTGGTCAGATTTATTCTTAACTATTTTACCTTTTTAGGGGCTATTGAAAATGGTATTGTTTTCCTGATTTCCTTTTCATCATTCTCCTTACTGGTGTATAGGAATCCGACTAATTTTTGAATGTTTATCTTGTATTCTCCTACTCTGCTGAATCTTTCTATTAGTTCTAGTAGATTTCTCATGGAGTCTTTAGGGTTTTCTATGTATAGTATCATATCATCTGCAAACAGGGACAGTTTAACTTCTTCATTACCAATTTGGATGCCCTTTATTTTTTTTTCTTGCCTTATTGCTCTAGCTAGAACTTCCAGTACAATGTTAAATAGGAGCGGTGATAAAGGGGCATCCTTGACGTGTTCCTGTTTTCAAGGGGAATGTTTTCAGCCTCTCTCCATTAAGAAAGATGTTGGCCGTTGGTTTTGCATAGATGCCCTTTATTATGTTGAGAAATTTCCCTTCTATACCTATTTGATTGAGAGTTTTTTTCAGGAATGGGTGTTGGACTTTGTCAAACGTCTTTTCTGCTTCAGTTGAGATGCTCGTGTGATTCTTTTCTTCCTTTTATTTATGTGGTGGATTACATTGATTGATTTTTTAATGTTGAACCATCCTTCCATACCTGGTATGAATCCTGCTTGGTGGTGGTGTATTATTTTTTTGATATGATGCTGAATTCTATAAGCTATAATTTTGTTGAGAATTTTGCATCTATATTCATGAGAGATATTGGTCTGTAATTTTCTTTTTTTGGGATGTCTTTGCCTGGTTTTGGTATCAGTGTTATGCTGGCTTCATAGAATGAATTTGGAAGTGTAGCTTCCTCTTCTATGCTCTGAAATAGCTTGAGTAGTACTTGTACAAGCTCTTCTGTAAATGTTCTGTAGAATTCTCCAGGGAAGCCATCTGGGCCAGGGCTTTTTTTGGTTGGGAGTTTTTTTATTACCTTTTCAATCTCTTCTCTTGCTACGGATCTGTTCAGATTTTCAACATCACTTTGTTGTAGCTTGGGTAGGCCGTGTGTTTCTAGAAATTTATCCATTTCCTCTAGGTTTTCAAATTTGTTGGAGTATAGTTTTCATAATATATTCTGTTATATAATCCTTTTTATTTCAGTGGGGTCTGTTGTAACATCCCCCATTTCATTTCTTATTTGGGTTATTTGTGTCCTCTCCTGTTTTTCTTTTGTCAGTCTGGCCAGTGGTTTGTTGATTTTGTTGATTCTTTCAAAGAACCAACTTTTGGTTTTGTTGATTCGTTCTATTGTTTTTCTGTTCTCTATTTCATTTATTTCTGCTCTGATCTTTACTATTTCCTTTCTTCCGGTGGTTGTGGGGTTTTTTTCCTGTTCTCTTTCGATTTGTTTGAGTTCTGTAGTTAATGTTTTGATTTTGTCCCTTTCTTCTTTTTTGATATGTGCCTCTATTGCTATAAATTGTCCTCTGAGGACTGCCTTTGCTGTGTCCCAAAGGTTTTGGTATGATGTGTTTTCATTTTCATTTGATTCTAGGAATTTTTTGATTCCGTCTCTTATTTCTTCTATTACTCAGTGATGTGTAAGCAGGGTATTATTCAGTTTCCATGTAGTTGATTTTTTTTTTTCCTTGCTCTTTCTAGGGTTAATTTCTACCTTGTTAGCTTTGTGGTCAGAGAAGATACTTTGAATGAGCTCAACGTTTTGATCTTGTTGAGGATTGCTCTGTGGCCTAAGATGTGGTCTATTCTGGAGAACGTTCCATGTGCTTTGGAAAAGAATGTGTAGTTTGCAGTGGTTGGATGGAGTGTTCTATATATGTCTATGAGGTCAAGTTGGCTGATTGTGCCCTTTAGGTCTTCTGTATCTTTGCTGAGTTTCTTCTTAGTTGTTCAGTCCTTTACTGAGAGTGGTGTGTTGAAGTCTCCTACTATTATTGTGGAACTGTCAATTTCTCTTTTCAGTGTTGTTAGAGTTTTTTTTATGTATTTTGGAGCTCTGTCATTGGGTGCGTCGATGTTTATTATGATTATGTCTACATGATGGATCGTCCCCTTAATCATTATATAGTGTCCTTCTTTGTCTTTTATGGTATTTTTCGTTTTAAAGTCTATTTCATCTGAGATTAGAATTGCCACTCCTGCTCTTTTTTGGAAGTTTTTAGCTTGATATATTTTTTTCCAACCTTTGACTTTGACTTTGACTTTGTAAATTCTCATCTTTGTTTCTAAGGTGTGTCTTTTGTAGACAGTATATTGATGGGTCCTGTTTTCTTATCCATTCTGTCACTCTCTGTCTCTTTATGGGTGCATTGAGTCCATTTACATTCAGTGTAATTATTGATAGATGTGAGTTTGTTGCTGTCATTTTGTAGTGGTTTTTTTTTTTTTTTTGTGGTGCTAACGTTTTCTTTGTTCTTCTTACTCTCCTGTGCTGAGTTACTTTTGTTTCTGAATTTTTTTTTTCATTTCTTTTGTTTTTGTAGGTTTTGTTTTTGCTGAGACTTTATGTTTTTCCTCTTTTTTTCATTAGTATGTTTGTTAACTTTCTTTGTGGTTACCATGAATTTTACCCTTATCTTTCTAAGTTTGAAGCAGTCTACCATTACTTGGTATCACCTTGCCTTCCTCTCCATTAGAAGGTTCTATACCTATGCCGTTTATTGCCACTTTTATTGTTTTGATGTTGTTTTTATTTATTGATTAACTGCTCTGATTCCCTGTTGTATTTCTTTTGCTTTTGTATAGTCCTCGAGAGTTCAGTTCCTAGATTGGTATCTGGATCGTACGATCCTGCGTCCTACGTTCTGCCTGTGAGCTGAAGCTGTTTGTCCTCAGATTGAAGAACTCCCTTTAATAATGCTTGTAAGTTTGGTTTGACTTTTACATATTCCCTTAGTTTCTGTTTATCTGGAAATGACCTAATTTCACCATCAAATTTGAACGAGAGTTTTGCAGGATATATTTTTCTTGGCTGACAATTTTTTCTTTCAAGATTTTGTATATGTCATCCCATTGCCTTCTTGCCTGCATGGCTTCTGTCTAATAATCTGAGCTTTGTCTTATTGTTTCTCCTCTGTATGTGACTTCTTGTTTTTCACAAGCTGTTCTCAGGAGTCTTTGTTTGTCTTTGATTTTGGCGAGTGTGAATATGATATGCCTTGGTGATTTTCTTTTGGGGTCTCTTCTATATGGGGTTCGTTGAGCTTCTTAACTGGCCAGCTTTTCATCTTTCATGATATTGGGGAAGTTTTCTGTCAGCAGTTCTTCCATGATCCTCTTTGTGTTTTCTGTTTTCTCCCCCTTTTCTGGAATTCCAATCACTTGCAAAATTTTTGCTCTTAATTGTGTCCCACATAACTCTCAGGGTATCTTCATTTTTCTTTATTCTTTTTTCTGAGTTTTCCTCAAACAGAATTGTATCCATGTGTTTGTCTTCAATTCCAGTGATTCTGTGTTCCACCGTTTCAAATCTGTTTCTCAGTCCTTCTGTGACACCGTCCATTTCTGTAATCTTGTTGTTTATCTTTTGGATTTCTAATTGTTGTTTTTTTATAATTTCTAGTTGTGAATTTATTTTGGCATTTCATTCCTGCATTATTTCCCTGAATTCTTGCAATTTTTTGTCTGTATTTTCCAAGAATTTGTCTATTTTTTCCTCATGTTTGTCAGCTTTTTGCCTCAGTTCTTGGATAATGCTGAGTGTTAGAGATTTGAATTCCGTATCAGGTAGTTCTAGTGCATTTTCTTACACAGGAGAGTCATCTGGTGTTTTATTTTGGATGCCTACTGAAACCATCTTCTCCTATTTTTGTAAATGTTTTGATATTGTCTGTTGTTTTCGGTGCATTCAGTAGTCATTTTTCTCATTTATTGATTGTAGATTTGTTTGTTTCATCCATTTTTTTAAAAAAAATTTGACTATGTCTGAGCAGGCAGACTGTGAGTTCTTTGTTGTTTGATCTTCTGTAGGCACAATACTTTTCTCCTCCTTCTCCAACTGGCAGGGTCATTCACTCAGATAAGTTATGGCAGCGTAGGTCTAGCTGAAGAGGAGTTACTAGGATGAGTTTTTTGTGGCACTTACTACAGCCACCAGAGCAGGTCGGTAATCAGTGTAGGGCAGGTTCCAGTAGGCCGTGCCTGTGCTTCTTGGTGGTGTGATGTCAAGCACACTGTGCAGGTAGGCAGGATGCAGCGGGGAGATTGTTATGTGTGGAGCTAAGACAGATATGGAAGAGAGGAGAGAGGAACAGGAGCCAAAAACATACAAACAAATAAAAAAGAATGCTAGCGGAGCTTGCCATTGAATTGGAGAGATGAGAGACTTGAAATGGAGAAAAACAGAAAGGAGAAGAGGAAGAAAAGAAAAGAAATAATAAATAAAAATCAGAAAGGTTAAAGAACCACAAAGTTCCCAGGGATCCCACCGGTGCAGCTATGAGGTCTGGGGAAGTCACTCTCAGGTGTTGCAGTACAGCCTAGCTAGAAGGCAAAGAGGTATACAATGCCAGGTATTCAGGGAGCAGAAAGAGAAAGACGATATAGACAGACCAGAAACTGAGCAATGAAGAAAGACAAAAAGGGAAAAAGAGGGAAAATAAAAAAAAAAAAAAAAATTAAAAAAAAAAAAAGAACAAGAAAGTCCCCCAAAAAAACAGAAAAAAAAAACTAACGAAAAAAGAAATGCTCTCCAGGATCCCTCTGCATGTCTGTGGAAGCCGAAGGGGAGTCTCCTTGCCACCCAGCTCCGCCTGGCCAGAAAGGGCTCCCAAGTCAACAAAAGCAAAAGAAAACAAACAAACATTTCAAAGCAAATGAACGAACAAAAGCCCCGGGATCCCACCAGCGCTTAGCCCAGACCGGGAAGCAGCCCCTCAGGAAGAAGCAAAGATGGCACATGCAGCCAGGTACTCGAGTGAAAGGAGGGGGAGGTGGCGAAAGGCAAGGAAGAAATCAAAAGAAGCAGAAAAAAGCAACACCAGCAGCCAACAAATGGCTCTCAGAGAGCCGCCTGTTCGGGTGTGTGGAATCCAACAGGCAGTGTTTCCTGGTCAAGAGATTGTGGCTGCGGGAAGCAGAGGAGGCCGAGTCGGGGAGAAGAGGGGTGGGTGGTGGGAAAGCATATATTGCAAATTACCGGTTGTTTTGTCTCCCACTGGACACTCCGTGAAGCTGCTTTCTTGTACCCCCTGTTTGCTGGTCTCCGATAGGAGTCCAAGATGGCGGATCCATGCTGTGTTAGCTGGTAGCAGACCTTTGCATTAATTTCTCCTCGCTCTCCTTTCTCTGTAAGTTTTCTCACTCCATTTGGTGCTTGGCTGAGTTCTTTATCTCTTCATTTGATGTTTTAGGGTTTCAGGATTGTTGTATTCTCTGTTCGGCTTAGTTTTTCGGATCTTTGCTGTGGAGGGACGGTGTGGTGATTCTGCCTACAGTGCCATTTTGCTGGAATAAAACACCATTAGTTTTATAAAAAATTTTCTGAAATTGTTTTTCATATAATACTTAATACAGTAATTAAAGAAAATCGATGATCTCTACAGTCCTATTATCAATTATAAAAGTTTGTAAAATTCATCAATGGAGATGGGACAAAATTTTAAACTGAGCACAAACTGCAACTTGATGCTAGCTCATGGAAAATCCTTAGCTACTACAGAAAAATAATTTATTCCTTATTTTTTGACCTCTATGACCTTATTCATGGAAACCCTGGTGGTATAGTTTTTAAGTACTATGGCTGCTAACCAAAAGGTTGGCAGTTTGAATCTACCAGGTGTTCCTTGGAAACTCTATGGAGCAGTTCTCCTCTGCCCTATAGGGTCGCTGTGAGCTGCAATCAACTCGATGGCAATGGGTTTTATGACTATACTGGGAAACCCTGATGGCATAGTGGTTAAGAGCTACAGCTGCTAAACAAAAGATCATCAGGTCAAATCCACCAGGCACTCCTTGGAAACTCTACGGGGCAGAAACTCTACTCTGTCCTATAGGGTTGCTATGAGTCAGAATTGACTCCACAGCAATGGGTTTCAGTTTTGTTGGTATGACTGTATTGAGGAGCCCTGGTAGTATAATGATTAAGTGCTCAGCTATTAACCTAAAGGCTGGAAGTTTGAACCTACCCAGTGGCTCTGGGAGAAAGACCAGGCAATCTACTTCCATAACAGTTACAGCCTAGAAAACCCTATAGGGCAGTTACAGTCTGTCACATGGGGTCACTATGAGTTGAAATTAGCTTAAGGGCACCTAACAACAACAGCTCGGCTATATTAGAAACCAAGAAGCAATTCCTTGAGTAACTGGCCAAACCAAAGTAAAATTAGGAGCCCATATGCCTAGAAGACAGGCCCTTTTTCTGAAATTATTTCCATTTGTTCCCCCACAATCATCAGAGGCCTGTAGGATTCACAGACTAGTAACAGGACATCTCAAATACATGAAAAAAAAATGCAAAATTATGTATATGTGTTTGCATGTGTGTGTATTAATGTCTGGAATAAGGCCTAGAAACATATCAGTCACTAAACTATTGACCAAGGTTACCTCCCATAAGTGAACTTAAATTAGAGGTGGTAGATAGAGGGAAATATGTATACATTATTTACTAGTGTAAATAAAAATAAAATATAAGAAAGTATGACATAGTTGTGAGATGCTCAAAATCATTTGTAATTGAGTAGCTTGCATATTCTTAGAACATTGTAAATGTAAATGAGTTAGGAGAATTAATGAGAAAGACTGAGGTGTAGTGTCCCTGAAGCTGAATTTTTTTTTGTTAGAAATCGTAGAAATAGCATTAAGTCTGCTGTTTTATTAGTTTTGGGAAACTTAGCAGGGTGACTTCTTTAGAATGATATCTAATCACAGGTTAGTAGCAAGAGAGAATGCACGTGTTTGTGTTTATACAGTAACAATAACAATAACTGGAAAATGTTTCCATTAGCTTTATTTTCCCAAATAATTAAACTCATCCCCTCAATCCTTTACCATGGTTTACCTCATTTAAATTCATAAATGTTCACCTGCTAAAATGTGGAGATTAACTGACATCTCAGTTATAGACACTAATAAATATTTTAGGAAATGGAAACAGTAACACATTTAAAGGCTAAATGAATTTTATTAGTAAAATCTTGTCATTCTCTAAAAATACCATTTTATTTGAAACAATGTGAATTTTAAGTGTGACACAACTAGCATACACTGTGGATTGTCATATGTCTTCAATTTTTAAAAAATATCTTATTTTTTCCTTTGCTTATTTTTAAATTAGATTTGATTTTATGGTATATTAGAAATATCTTTTTTTCGTGTATCTTCATAAATAGCTACATCTGATTGTATTTGTCTTCTAAGAAGTAAGTCCTCCACCACTAAAGCAAAGTGGAGAGTCAAAGCGATGATCTGTGTAATTGAGGTAACAGTAGATATAGTTTGATGACTAACCTGAGTGGAAGTTTTGCCACTGGAATTAGGTAGGTTTACTTTCTATGTCCTCAAAATATCTCATACATTCTAGGTGATCCATTAAAGAGTTACAGCCCTAAGCACAACAGAGCTAGTATTATCTATCTCAAGGACATAGCTTGTAGGTGTGAGTCACCATCACAATCGATTGATAAATACAAGGCATGAAAAACATTTTGTAGCACTTACATGTTTTTGTGTGTATCTGAGTTATTGTTGGATTTTCTGTCTTCCACCCCTGTCCATAAGCTCCCTGAAAGCAGGGAATGTACCTGATTTTGTTCTCCATTACCTCTCTAAGCTTGACACAGGCCAGGCTCTCAGTAAGTATTTGGCAAATTAATGAAATGAAGGATTCAGTATTGTGTATCAATTATTTGGTGATAATTAAGATTCAGAAAATAATATTCCTGCCAAATTCCAGGTTGCTGCATCCTTCTGACTATGCCTTATTTTTCTTTTAGTAGTTGTCATTCATTAATTATTCCTCTGTTTAGAATCTGTTTCTGCAACTAGAAAGTAAATGTTATGAAGTCAAGAACTCGGTCTTTCTATTCTCTAGTATATCCCAGTCAAAACATGCTGATAAGAAACAGTATTGTGAAAGAGTGAATAAATGAGGGATTGAAAACACCTCAGCCACAGTAAGGCACAAGTAGGATTGATCCATATAAGTTCTCCTTCATTTCTAGTTTGTTTGCTTACTAACCGAAACTTAGTGATTAGACATAATTGAAAGAGATCATTAGTTTTTCTAATATTGATTGATTGATTCGTTCATTCACTCAAAACTGGGTCTGGTAAATAGTAAAATAGCAAACACTTTGGATATGGTTCCTGGTCTCCTGGAAGTGTTCTATTAAATATTCATGTTTAAGAATCAGTTGTTTTAGAGTTGGGACCACTGAATAAGCCAAAATATTTTAGCTGCCAAATAAATTAAACAAGTGGTTTATTGGTTTAACGTTGTTCTCTCTGGAGTAACAGAACATTTTGACCACAATTTTATTTGAAACAACTGATACTACAGTGTAATAGGACAAGAATGAACAATATTTAGTTTGTCTTCTATTTATTCTACCATATGTAAAACCACAACTGATCAGGTATAGTTCAAACAGTTCAGGGATGGATTTTGCTGTCATTGTGTTACTGACTTGTGTTGCTGATTTGTAGTATACACAAATACCCAATTTCATCAGGAAATTGACCATCATGTGTGCTATTATAGATCTGTTCCAAGCTAGGCCACATGCAATTTTTTTCCTTTGTATATCATGGCTTCTGATGTGGAAAGATAAATTAAAATCTCCAAATATTAATCAGATTGAAAGTATATAAAAACTTGTAATTGTATCAAACAATTTTGACCACAGTTTTCATTTGAACCAATTGGATACTACTAAGTAACATGATAAGAGTAAATATTTAGTTTCACTTTTATTTATGCAATCACATATAAAACCAATATTTTGGCAAGTGCAATACCATTTAAGCAGAAATATATAAAAGACTTGAGAGCAGAGTACAGATTTAAAAAAAAAAATCACAACACTAGGCATAAACACCTGGAAATCAGTCACTGTGAAAGAAGTCTGGTAGTAAGAAAAATTGCATTAACTGTGGTATTTTAGTATGATAGCAAAAACAAAATGACTGTCATTTCAGAACTGGACATCACAATGTAACAGGATGTTGAAGAGGGCTTATCTTTTTGCCAGAACTGGTGACTAATACACAAAATTGAGGACAAAAAGCCACCAAGTTCATCACATTCTAGAGAGGTGTTACGAAGCAAAGGCCAGATTGGCTGTTCTATGCCCCAACATCATTCTTTGCCTCCTGCCATCCCAGTCTATATCTGGAGTAGAGAGTAGGAAGGGGGAGAGACAGGTAATCAGTCACTAGAGTTAAGAAACTTGGGTTTGGAGGCGGGAATGCTGTGGCAATTCCTTTTCTTCCCCATGGGAGATTGAGAGCTCCCCCATTCCAGGAAAGTAGAGGGCCAGGGCACTGAGAGTATTGCACATAGTGTTTAGGTATGAGACTAGCTTCTCATTCTGCATTTATACATTGACTTGTGCGTGGGATTACTAGCAGCTCCCTATGCTTATTTGAGAATGGAGGGAAAGAGAGTCAGAGATAGCAGGATTCAGAGAAGATGTTAGTGGAGCAGCCTACATCCCCACATTTCATGTGGCATAATGCTGAATCTCCTCTGGTTCAAGTGTTCCCTGCCAAAGGTGATAGAAGGCATGAGCTCTCTAGACAGTGTCATACCTAAGTGGGTGGGCTGCTGGGGAAAGACATACAGCAGTAGAAGTCTGTGGCTTTTTCAGCTAGTTGAGGAGTAATCAGAAGTGTCGAACAGGAGCCAAGAGAAAATAATGTCTGCCATCTACAAGGGTATCATCATAGCAAAAGCCTGGGAGGTTTATTCCCAGGTGTAAAAGTTGGAGTGGGATGTTGAAAAGGTTGCAGCATTGCAGTTCTCTCATATAACAGTCTTGTAGGATTGGGAGCCCCCAACCAAAGCCCTTAAGTGAATTCCATACGTACCCAAATAGATAGTAAACGTTTAGATACTGGCCCCACAAAAGGAAGCATAAGTCACTATATAAAACCAGGTAAGGAGTAAATCAGCAGAGGCCTACAACAGCTGCCAGATAAATTAGAGACATGCTCGGTCTTTCTCCCTCCGTCCAGCCCTAACACAGCAGAGGAGGAAAGGAAGAGGACAAGAGCAGAATTCCTGCACCGCATGGCCCTCAGGCCATGGTGTAAGCCTGAGCTGGTGGAAGCGAGGGGATAAATTTGGAGTTCTAAAGTTTACTAGATAGGACTTTTTGATAACTGACCATGACCAGATCCCCTAGAATCTGCCTCAGATATTTTTAAGGGATGAGAAAGAAAGAAACTGGGGATAGCAATTGGAGGAAAAAAAATCTTACAAGCTGTTAAGATAGTCCATGGTAGCCTAATCAACCCCACATTTCTGCCCCCTGTACCTTTGAACAATGAGTACCTGGCTCAGGTGACCTGGGATCCAGAGTTAGAAAACTTGGTTCTCTGTCATTTGCTGGCTGCTAAAATTTGAAGTTACTGAATATGTTCCTCCTTGATGGTAAAATAGTGATGATGATAAAATAGTACTTAGAAGTTTTTTATGAGCATTAAATCAGCTTGAATCACAGTATCTAATGTGTAGTTAGTTCTCATCAAATGGTAGCTCTTACTTTCTACAGGATATAGGAAATGCTTCAGTATTTTCTGAAATTCAAAGGGACTAGTTTTCATAAAATTCATGCCTATTCATTGGCAGGGGTATCCATGTAGAAAAAAAAATTGTTGACTCTGGCAGAAAAATAAAAGTCATGCCCAGCTCAATTTTGGGAAAACATACTTCAATACTTCATACGGAAAGAATTTATATAATTTGTCTTCTGAAGGGTGACTTAATTTTGAAACTCTTATTATTTCAAAGCCCAGATATTAACCAAGCATAAAATGCATACCATATTTTAAGTTAAATGGGCCATTCTAAAGCCTCTATTTTAATTCATAGTTAGAGTTGGCATTTTTATTGCCATTCCTTGAGTTGTTACCAAGGTAGTTGTTTTCTTTATCCAGTAGTGGGTCTAAGATAACTTTTCTAAGCTTCAGTTTCCTAATTTGTAATAAAAAAAAAGACCTGCTTGACCTACAGACTATTGAGGTAGTCCGTTTAAAAAAACAAATAAAAAGCCTGAGATCTGAGCTGCTTGGAAATAAATGTTATAACACTACATTATCATTATCACATTGTTAATGCAATACAGAGCCATCAATTCTGCAACATTTAAGTGTGCTGTGCTGTGTAATGTCAAAGGCAGAATTCACGACAATGGCAGTTTATCTAGCTTTCTCCCTTTCTCTCTCTTTTTTATTTTAAATAGATCAAAATCAGGAGCATCAGTCTGAGAGAAATGGGTTATTTATATTTAACAGAATGCAGTACAAGTAGGATTTAATTCTTGCTATATATATATATATATATATATATATATATATATATATATATACATAAAATTTTTCAAATGATAGTTCCAAAACCTAAGATAAAAGTTCATGACAATTTTTAATTTATCTCCAGAATGAGAACATATGCCTCCTAGAATTCTGAATTGACTGTTTGTAGAGATTTCAATATTTCAGCGTAGGGTTAGACAATCCATCATTTAAAATTGGCAGAAGTGGTTGTGAGCATTATAACTAAAATAGTCATGGTTTTAGATAGATTTTGTATTCTCTTAGCTAGTATTATCTTCAGAATACATAATTAAAATTGCCTGTGCATATTTACTACAGACAGGGTAAGAGTTCAATGTCTCTCCATAGTCAAATAATACAAAAATGCAGTTTATCATGTTATCAATCAACTTTGCCATCTAAATACAGAAACTAAAATATAAATCAAATAAAGAGTCTGCAAGACAAGCTAGTTTGCGACATCATATTTAGATCTGATTTCTTCAAAAAGCTAATATTTATTGAGAACCTACTTTGTGCAAACTAGGAGAACATTTAGATCAGCCGATTTTGTTTTTCTTGAGTTTGTTGGGTAGAATATCACTACTGTTAAGTTAGTAGGTGTTCCGAGAAAACCAAAGGTCAAGAGCCAAAAATGTTTGGAGAATCCTGGGTTAAAGGAAACAAAGGTTATCTTTACTGCAAAATTTTCTGGTTGTTTTATGTAACTCTCTAAGAAGAGGACTCAAGTGATAGGGAGTTTCCCAAATAAAAATGGCCATGAAAATACCACCCCTTGCCTCCTACCCCAGGAATGGTTATTAACATAGTAAAGAACTTTATAGCACTGTGGAAAGGGGTCCCTGAAAGTCATCTCTTCCAATCTGTTCTTTTTATGAAATGGCGGACTGCAGACCAGTAGATCTGAGTATTTCCTAAAGACAATATTGGATTTAGTTTGGGCTAAAGCAAAATTCTTCACTTTAATCAAGTATTTTTTTTCTAAAATGTAATTCTTCTACCCAAGTCCTGTGTTTTTCCAGGTTCCTACCATCTAGGGGCTATTTAGATGGATTAGTTTATACTATTTAATTAGATTTCATTGTTTTATGTTGCTGAAAATACTTATTTTTCCTTAAATACTCAGGGCTAGAAAACCAAAAACCCAAACCTGTTGCCCGCAAGTTAATTTCGACTCATAGTGACCTCATAAGCTACAGTATAACTGCCCTATAGGGTTTCCTAGGCTGTAATCTTTGTGGGGGAGTCCTGGTGGTGCAGTGGTTAAGAGATCAGCTGCTAACCAAAATATTAGTAGTTCGCATCCATCAGCCACTCCTTGGAAACCCTATGCGACTGTCTACTCTGTCCTATAGGGTCGCTATGAGTGGGAATTGACCCAACAGCAATGGCAGATTGCCAGGTCTTTTCTTTCATGGAGCGCTAGTGGGTTTGAACCGCTGACCTTCCAGTAGCAGCTGAGCTCTTAACTACTGTGCCACCAGCGCTCCTCATAGGGCTAGAGAAACCGTGAAATAAAACTCTATGTTCTCCTCAAATAAAAATATAATGTATCAGGAATAACTGATGTATGTTTGTGTGTGTGAGATTTTATTTTATTTTTGCCTCAAATGATCAGAAAAATTTGTATTTGTCAATGTATATTCATGGTTTCACTTTATACAACAAGGCACATTGACCCTTCTTTCCCTTGTTGCTTTTGTTGATATTATACTACGATCATATGCTAATGTGTTAAATGGTGAAGTATTTCATTATCAATTCATACTATTAATCATGGAACTAAAACTAATCTTAGGAATGTGCAACTGAGAGGGAGAACTAGCTTCATCCTGAGTGCAGAACAGCATTTCAGTATTATTCTATTACCAAGAACTTCTTGATTCTCTCCCATGTGAACAATGAATAATATAAGAAACTCCTGGAAATGAAAAAAAGAGGAAAAACCACTTTCTTTGGAACCCCTCTCCTTCGTACATAAGTCAGAGTTTTGTTCAATATGACAAAAAAATTCACTGAATCTGAGGCAGACTCTTGGTCTTGAAATATAGAGGTTAAGTGCTACAGCTGCTAACCAAAAGGTAGGCGGTTCAAATCCACCAGGCACTGCTTGGAAACTCTATGGGGCGGTTCTACTCTGTCCTATAGGATCACTATGAGTCGGAATTGATTTGACGGCAGTTTGGGTTTTTGGTTCTACATTTTTACCCCACAGATTAAAAACACTGTTTTTATTTAAAACAACTTGAAAATAAGTGAATTCTGAAGTTATTTTAATATTAGGCAGGTTGTAATAACTCTTGGTAAGAAATGAATCCCTATTAAACAAAAAGAAATTTTGATTTATTAATAATGAGAATGCCTAATGAGAATGAGATATGGTTTATGAAACTGACACTTTAAAACAGGTATGTTGCTGCTGATCCAATCTAAAACCCAAAAATAACCTACTACTGTTGAGTTGATTCAGACTCATAGTGACTCTGTAGGACACAGTAGAACTGCCCTACAGGGTTTCCAAGGCTGTAAGTTTTTATGGAATCAGACTGCCTCATCTTTATCCCATGGAGCAGCTGGTGGGTTTGAACTACCAACATTCTGGTTAGCAGCCGAGCGCTTTAACCACTGCACAACCAGGAGTTCTTCTGATCCAATCTAGACTCCTTTAATTGGCTAGACCTTTCCCAAAAATATACTTTTGGCAAAAAATATAGCCCACTCTAGTGAACCCCATTAAACCCTTGATAAGTTACAATATACAATACTCTATGCTGTATCTATGTTAATGGGGAAGATCTAGGTTTGTCGAGGCTGAAGCTTATACAGTCTGGAGGAACACTCTTTAATAATAAAATTTTATACATTTGCTAATTCAAAATTGCAGCCTATCTCAAGTCCATCCTGTGATAAACCAAACTTGTTGCCCTCGAGTTGATTCCGATTCACAGCAACCCTATAGCAACCCTACATTATTATTGTTGCTAGGTGCCCTCAAGTCGGTTCCAACTCATAGTGACCCCATGCACAAGAGAACTAAACACTGCCCAGTCCCACACCATCCCCACAATCATTGTGTTTGAGTCCATTGTTGCAGGCACTATGTCAATCCATCTCGTCGAGGATCTTTCTCTTTTTCGCTGACCCTCTACTTTACCGAGCATGATGACCTTCTCCAGGGACTGGTTCCTCCTAATAACATGTCCCAATTATGTGAGACAAAATCTCGCCATCCTTGAGTCTAAAGAGCATTCTGGCTGTACTTTTTCCCAAGACAGATTTTTCCTTCATTTGGCAGCCCATGGTATATTCAATATTATTTGCCAACACCATAATTCAAAGGCATCAATTCTTCTTCAGTCTTCCTTATTCATTGTCCAGCTCTCACATGCATATGAGGCGATTGAAAACACCATGGCTTGGGTCAGGTGCACCTCAGTCCTTAAAGTGACATCTTTGCTTTTTAACACTTTAAAGAGATCTTTTGCAGCAGATTTGCCCAATGCAATGCGTCGTTTGATTTCTTGACTGCTGCTTCCATGGGGAATAATAGTTGTATTAACTGGTCTTCCTTGTAGGAGTATGAATATTATCCTATCATTGACAGCGTTGTACTTCAGGATAGATCTTGAAAAGTTCTTTTTGACAATGAATGTGACGCCATTCCTCTTCACTTTGTCATTGCTGACATAGCAGACCATGTGATTGTCAGATTCAAAATGGCCAATACCGGTCCATTTCAGCCCACTAATGCCTAGGATATCAACGTTTATGCGTTCCATTTCATTTTTTACAATTTCCAGTTTTCCTAGATTCATACTTCTTACATTTCACCTTCTGATTATTAATGGAGGTTTGCAGCTGTTTCTTCTCGTTTTGAGTCATGCCACATCAGCAAATGAAGGTCCCGAGAGCTTGACTCCATTCATCATTAAGGTAGACTCTACTTAGAGGAGGCAGCTCTTCCCCAGTCATATTTTGAGTGCTTTCCATCCTGAGGAATTCATCTTCAGGCAATATAACAGACAATGTTCTGCTATTCATAAGGGTTTCACTGGCTGATTTTTTTCAGAAGTAGACTGCCAGTTCCTTCTTCCTAGTCTATCTTTGTCTGGAAGATCAGCTGAAACCTGTCCACCATGGGTGACCCTGCTGGTATTTGAATACCAGTGACACAGCTTATAGCTTCCAGCATCACAGCAAGCCATTACAGTACAACAAACTGACAGATGTGTGGGGACCCTATAGGACAGAGTAGAACTGCCCCACAGGATTTCTAAGAAGTGGCTGGTGGATTCGAACTACTGACTTTTTTGGTTAGCAGCCAAGCTCTTAACCACTGTACCACCAGGGCTCCCTCAAGTCCTTGGAGAGGGTCTATTACAGTTAGGGGCCTTAAACTTAGGTTTCAATAGCTTCATGGTAAATCAGATTTTGCATTTTACAATTGGATATCACGATCGCATTATCACAATGGAGACCAGGGGAACTTTGGCAGCTCTGAGATTAAACTCTCTGAATATCAGTTTCTTTATTACGGTACAGATGAGTACCCATTTGATAGGATCATCACTTCTCTAAGTTTCCTTCCAATTGCACAGTTTCTATTTTTTAATTGGAGAAGCCATCACTTTTGGAATGAGTAGAACTCTTTAGAGATGTGCCAAAGTCTTTAGTTTGGTGCCACTGTGTAATGATTTTAATGACAACCTTTATGAAAAGCTTTTTTTAAAAAAAAATCTAATGCTAATCCTACCTGATTGGTAGCTTATTGAAGGTAGAAAGTGTGTCTTATTTCTCAGTGTGCTTTTAAAACCTACACAAGTGATAGTATTCAATAGACATATAAATTAAATGTTGATAGAAAAAAAATTGAATTTAGAGAGTATTGCTACTGTTCAAAATGTTATGTTGGCAGCACTAAACCTGTGTATTTTTCTATGATCAAAATAACATAAAAATTAAAATAAATGTGATGATTCTAAACATAGCTCATAGATAAATAAGAGGAAATATTATTCATATTCCTAAAACAATAACTGTTAACATTTGTGGTTCGATTATTTTTTAAAAAATAGTTCACCCAATATATACAAATGTCTCTGTGTTTCCATAATTTTATACATGCATACATGAATGCAAATCTTTTAAAAATTTATTGAAATAGGAAAAAGTAAAATAACATATCTTTAATCTGCAGTAGCTCTCCATTTTGTGAACAACAAAAGAGTTAATTTACAAATTTAGCAATAGCCAGACACATCAAATACTTCCCTTTGTTGTTTCAATAATGCAAGAATACAAAACATAATAACAGTCTTAAAGGAGGAAAAGTCAAGCATCTTACTAAAACAGTCTTGCAATTTCAGTACAATGCATTTTAGGAGATAGACTGGACTATTGCACATAGATTAAATTTGACAAGATGCCAGACTATTGCTGTATTTCTACTTTTAATTCAGTACCCTCCTTGATAAATGTGGGGCAGAAATATATATTTTTTGGTTTGTCCTGATGTGGAAAACCAATTGAATAATATTTCAAAACTCTGCCATGACTTTGTGTCTGGCTTACACTATTTTATAGATAGCTGGAGGGTATTTCAGCTTTGACATTTCACTTTTCCTGAAAATAGTGACGATTCATGGGCCAGCACTACACAGGGCTCCCATTTACCTTTCCAAAAGTGCTGTGTGGTTAGCCTTTTTATCCACCCGGGACCACTGTCCAGGGAGGCTCACTTGTCAAGGACAGTGCAGCTTTGATGAAGCAGCATCTCAAGATATTACAGTTTAAATTCTGGACAGCACTTGAGAGTGGATTGTTTACTAGTTTTGTTGCTCACTGTGAGTTGTTCCTCTCTCAGACAGGAATTCAGAACGGTCTTTTAACTGAGCCTTGCTTACGGTTTATGCCCTTTGAAGACAGAAGAAATCCAAAGAAGACATATTTGTATGTGGTGGGGCAGGGACAATATGAGGAGCTGGAAGAGACACAAGGAATCATTTCTATGCTGGCATCATTGAAGCTTCAGAGCACATAGGTGGCTCTGCCAAGTCAAACACATAGCCTTGTCTTTTGACTAAAGTTGAGAAAGGTTTTTAGAATAAAACCTTGAGATGTGCAAAACACCAAAGGGCAGAGCCAGCAAAATAGGTCTGTGAATAAGTAGAATAAATGCAAGTTAAGACCAGTTTTCTTCAGAACAACAACTAGAGTTCTTAATGCAGAAGTCTAGGAACTACCAACAACTCTAACCTCTCAGATCTTGGTGGAATGCTCAGTGTTTGCAACCACGTATCTTTATTACTTTATAATTTTCCCTAGTCCATCTAAGTCCTATAACCTGCCTTGACCACGATGACCTGGTCTGTACAATCAACCCCTACCAAGGGTGCTACAGCTTATGCTGGCTCATGGCAGGATGATGCACTCATCTTGGAGACCCAGTTTTTTTTACACAAACCCTTAAGATTAACAGAAGAGATCATCACCCTTCAACAGTTTTCCAAAGAGTGTTCTATTCCCTTGAGCTTCTTCACATTGGAAAATGGAATAATTGAAATTCATTTAACAAGATTAGAGCATTCTTGGGGTAGGCGGGCACAAACACATGTCAGTCTGAAGCAGGCTAAGAGGACCACCGAACCCAATAGTGAAATTGAGAAGTCTTATTAGGTCCATGAGAGATTCATTTGTTTAACTAATCTCTTTTTTCATTTGTAACATATCTGAGAAAAGTTAAGTAATTCACACCTTATTTTTAATTTTAAAAATGAGATCAAAATGCAGCTAAGGCCCACCTTATGAAATGGGAGAGTGGTGGTAAAAGAAGCAGAAGCTGTACTGAAGAATGACTTGCGGGGCTTTAATTTCTCCATAATCTCCATTTATCCCACACAAAATCATTCCAAATAAACCTATCATCTAGATTAAAGCAGTGTTTTGTCATGCAAAGTTCTGCAACATGTTTCTTAGCCTCTCCTTATACTACTGTATAATCACAAAATGCCACTCCAACCTACAAAAATGGAGACAGCAGTGGACAGAAGACCTGGAGGAAGATATAAGACTCCACTTGCCTTGGTGGCGACTGCATCCAATCCCCCAACTTCTTCTTCCTCCTTTTTTGTCCAGGCAATGGTAAACTAAACATATTCTATGAATACACCAGGATTCTTGGTACCATAACAGGGAATCAACTTTCAGGTATCTATGGGTTGATCCCATTTACGTATCAAGCATAGTTAAACAAATAGAAAATACATTGTGAGACAATTAAAAATATTTGCTCAGCACAACTTGTAGAAGGCAAGGTCATGGAAGCTCCATAGACACATCCAAACTCCCTGAGGGACCGAATTGCTGGACTGAGGGCTATGGGGACTATGGTCTCAGGGAACATCTAGCTCAATTGGCATAACATTGTTTATAAAGAAAATGTTCTACATTCTACTTTGGTGAGTAGCGTCTGGGGTCTGAAAAGCCTGTGAGCAGCCATCTAAGATACTCCACTGGTCTCACCCCTTCAGGAGCAAGAGAAAATGAAGAAAACTAAAGACACAAGGGACAGATTAGTCCAAAGGACTAATGGACCACAACTACCATGGCCTCCACCAAACTGAGTTCAGTACAGCTAGATGGTGCCTGGCTACAACTACTGACTGTTCTGACAAGGATCACAATAGAGGGTCCTGGACAGAGCTAGAGGAAAATGTAGAACAAAATTCTAATTCATACAAAAAGACCAGACTTACTGGCCTGACAGAGACTGGAGAAACCCCAAGAGCATGGCCCCCAGACACCCTTTAAGCTCAGTAATGAAGTCACTCCTGAGGTTCACCCTTCATCCAAAGGTTAGACAGGCCCATAAAACAAAATGAGACTAAAGGGGCATACCAGTCCAGGGGCAAGGACTAGAAGGCAGTGGGGGACAGGAAGGCTGGTAACGGGGAACCAAGGTCAAGAAAAGAGAGTGTTGACAAGTCATGGGGTTGTTAACCAATGTCATAAAACAATATGTGTACTGTTTAATGAGAAGCTAGTTTGTTCTGCAAAACTTCATCTAAAGTACAATAAAAAATATATATGCTCAGAATGAACAATGTCAACCACAGTTGCCATCCCAGTGGGCCTGGAAAGTAGAGCTGAAGCTGAGGACCAATGCGCCTTCTCTCAGGATCCAGAAAGTGTGGCCAACACCTAGAGTCTGGAGGGCAGGGCCATTGTGTAAATAGTCTCAGAGAACAGAGGCTTATTTTCAACACAGTGCTAATGTAATGTGTTCTACTGACTTGTTTGGTGCCTGTTATCTCTTCTTTCCCTCCAATTTCTCCCATTTGTAATGGAAATGTCTACCTTGTGCCCATTCCACCATTGTACTTTGGAAGCAGATAACTTGCATGCTAGATTTCACAGATGAAGAATAAATTTTTGGATTTTGGACTTGGAGTTGATTTAAAACTTTTGCTATGCTATGAATGGGTGAATGTGTTCTACATGTGGCAAGGACATGAATTTTTCAGGGCCAAAGGGTAGAATGTCAAGGATTGAATTGTGTGCTCCAAAAATATCTGTCAACTTGGTTAGGCCATAATTCCCAGTATTGTGTGACTGTCCACCACTTTGTCATCTGATGTGATTTTCCTTTGTGTTGTAAATCCTACCTTTATGATGTTAATGAGGCAGGATTAGAAGCAGTTATGTTAATGAGGCAGCACTCAAACTACAAGATTAGGTTATGTCTTAAATCAATCTCTTTTGAGATATAAAAGAGAGAAGCTAGCAGAGAGACAGAGGGACCTCGCACCACCAAGAAACAAGAGCCAGGAGAATAGTGTGTCCTTTGGACCCGGGGTTCCTGTGCTAAGAAGCTCCTCAACTGCGAAGATGGATGACAAGGACCTTCTCCAGATCTGACAGAGAGAGAAAGCCTTCCCTTGGAGCTAAACCCTGAATTCTGACTTCTAGCCTCCTAGACTGTGAGAGAATAGATTTCTGTTTGTTAAAGCCATCCACTTGTGGTATTTCTGTTATAGCAGCATTAGATAACTATGACATTCACTTAGTAGGCAACATGCATTGTTTGAAGTTAATAACACCTATTATGATAAGAGAATACGTCTTGCCACCCAATTCTCATCATAAATAATTTCCATCTGCTGGCAACCCCTTCCAGTAGTGGCTAGTTGCAAACTAAGGGCTAAGAGTCTGCAAGCAGCTGGGATCCTTCCTAGTACTGTGGAATCTGGACTGTGGGGTGAAGTGGCAAGTTACATATATATATATATATATATATATATATATATATATATATATATATATATATATACACATATATAAGTATATATATTTAAAGAAAAGAAAAGTCAATATAAGAAGCCCATCTATACATTAGACATTATTTTAATGAATAAGTTTTGGTTAAGACAGTCTGAGCCTCGTGTTGTTTATTAGGTTATTTCCTTTTTCTTTATCCTGTTAATTGAAAAATGACTGTTTAGGTCTTTGATTGCCTTCTCTACAGTAACTTGGAGAGCTGTAGCATAGATGGTTTCTATTGTGTGCATTTATAGAGGAATTTTTAACTTGCCAGTGAGTTGTGTCACATTTCAGAAAAAAAAAAAAAAAGCAAATCATTTCCCCAGAACAGAAAGTTGCCATTATCAAGGATGCTATTCCAGTGACAGCATCTACTTTACCCAATGGCAGAAGCTTAAAATTCCCATAGAAACTGGATCTGACATGATATCTGCTAATGTGCATTCCCCCACAGCAGTATCAGTTGAATTAAAAAGGAAATGTAAATTGTCTTATCAGAATCTTTTCCAGCACAGTCCATGTTCTCACAATCACTGTGTTTCCTTATCAAAAGCAATTTTATCACCCATTGACCTGCAGCCCCAGGGAATGGCTTTGTAAGAAAACATGAGAGATATAATAATAACAACAACAATAACCATAAAAATAATAATTATAACAACGTTAATAATAAAAAATTATATGTAACAAGAATATAATAATCCAGGTGATTCATCCATAAAATTAGAGATAATAGTGCTTACTTAATTTGATTGTTAGGGTTAAACTTATGTAAAACATCATATACATGGGAAAGCTGGACAATGAATAAGGAAGATTGAAGAAGAATTGATGCCTTTGAATCATGGAGTTGGCAAAGAATATTGGATATACCATGGACTGCCAGAAGAACAAACAAATCCGTCTTTGAAGAAGTACAGCCAGAATGCTCCTTAGAAGCGAGGACGGCGAGACTTCATCTCACTTTCTTTATCAGGAGGGACCAGTCCCTGGAGAAGGACATCATGCTTAGTAAAGCAGAGTGTCAGCAAAAAAAAAGGAAGACCCTCAATGAAATGGATTGACACAGTGGCTGCAACGATGGGCTCAAACATAGCAACGACTGTGAAGCTACAGCAGGACAAGGCGGTGTTTTGTTCTGTTGTACATACGGTTGCTATGAGTCGGAACCTACTCTATGATACCTAACAACAACAACAAAACATCCAACAGAGAAGTTTCAAAAACAGTTTCTCTTTCCTTCTTTTTGGAGCCCTGGTGGTGCAGTGGTTAAAAGCTCGTTTACTAACCAAAAGGACAGCAGTTGGAATCCTTCAGCCGCTCCTTGGAAACCCTGTGGGGCCATTCTACTCCGTCCTGTTGTTTGTTATGAGTCAGAATCGACTCAACAGCAATGGGTTTGGTTTCCTTCTTTTTAAAAATTTCTTCCTCCAATCTTCCACCCCTAATTCCTTCTTTTCTCTTTCTTTCATTCTTTTCTTTCTTCCTCCTCACCCACCCTCTTTCCCTTCCTTGCTGCTTCCTTCTTTTCCTCCTTATTTACATTCATCTTTCCTTTCTTTCTTCTTTAGATATCTGTTTTTCCTTCTGTATTTGAAAAGCAACCCAGGAATAAGCCCTATGGTCACAAAGGAACTAAGAGTGTCCTTTATTTTCCACTCCATCACCTGATTTTGTTTAACTTATATCTATCCAGGCATTAGTAGTCTGTGGCTACAAAAATAAATAACTGGGCCAAATTCCTTCTAAGATAACTAAGAAGCTACTGTACACAGACATATGAAGCTACAGCCTTTCTACAGTGCATCCCAGTGTTGACCCATTGATCAGAAAAACTCCAGGGAAGAGCAGTAGCTCTCTGAATCATCCAGGCAGGCTGTTAAACAGGAAGACCAGATTTTCCCTTCTCCTTCCACAGACAGGCTATTGGTTCTGATTTTCCTTTAAGTGTGTCAGGCAGGGAGAAAATGCTGTGAAGAGACATCTGGATGCAACTTGAAGAGTCACAAATGTGAATAACATTTAGTTCCTCATTTTGTGTTTCCATCTGCCTGGCCTCACTCATTCATTGATCTATTTATACAACAAATATTTATTAAGTCCCAGTTTTCCCTCAAACCTCCACATGATGCCACCTTATCTGTTTTTTGCATTCTCTTAATAACGTCTCACTTGGATTTCTCCAATAGCTTTTTACTTTTTTCTTTTCCCTATGCTCACCCTTTTCCTCCAATCTACCCAACACACCTATTGCCAGATCAAATTTGCTAAGGGGCTATGTGGATGCTATTATTCCCATTCTCATGCTTCCAGGGTCTTCCCAGTTTCATGGAATGAAACCTGAACACTTTAGTCTTCAATGTAGGGCCCTATAATTCCAATTCTTGTATATCATATACTTAAGACAGACTGAACTATTTGTTTTTCCCTTTCCTTGCCCCCTTTTCTCTTCCTGTCTTCAGGCTATGCTCTCCACCTGAAATGCTGTTTGGCTTATATATCCTGTTAGCCTTCTTACCTCACTCAAATGCCAGGCTTCCCTTGGTTTTCCGTTCTTTGTCCTCCAGTTGGAGGTCATCTCTGGGTCCTCTAAAATCCATGGCATTTTATCTCTCTCATAACTTTTGCACTTTCTGTCAAATTTTATTGTTATATGTATTTATATACATGGCTTATTTAGCCTTGTAGAGCCTACCATTGAGTTAGCTTTTTATTCCAATGATGTGCTTTAAACATAGTCCTCAGTTGGTGAAGAAATAAATGATTATTTAATAATTATTTAGTAATAATTACTATAAATATATTAGTGCTATCTGCTAACCATCTGGAAACAAAAACAAAGTGAGATTCCCAGATTACATCTTACACCAAAATGAATTCCACATGAATTTACATATAAATTTATATGTAAAGACTTATATGTAAAATTGCATAACATCACAAAATTACTAGAACAAAATGTATATAAATGTTTAATCTTGATCTGAAAGAATGGGTAAAATCTGACAACAAAGGAAGCGCTGATATAGGGAATAGTGAATTAAGTTAAATAAAAAAATAAAACATTAGTAGCACAACGCAATTTTTTTAAAGTATCCACAATTGGGGGGATAAAGTAATAACGTGGTTAGGATGGCTAGTGAATATGGTAAAAATCGGTTAATATCCTTGTATATTATATTATGACCTTACTGCTATTTTAAAAACTATATATATCACTAAAAAAATGAAAAATATCTCAGTTAGCAAAAAAGTAATGGTTTTGGAAAAACTATTCAAAAATATTAAATATAATATTATATGACATTTTGACCACTTTAATACCCATGGAAACAAAAATTAAAATGGGATATTATTTAATTAGAACGCAATGATTCACAGAAGAATAATATCCAGAATTAGTTAACTTCTGGAAAATGAACATTCATATAAAATGACGGCAAGATTATAAACTGGTATAACCTTTGGAGAGAGCAATTTGGCATTATGAGTTAAAAACCTTCAGAATGATCGTACCAATTTACTCAGTCATTTCTGTTCTAGGAACTTAACCTAAGGAAATATTCACTTCAGTGCAAATGTATATGTTTGGTTTCGAGCCATTTAGTGGCCCACCTGTGGAAATGAAGTGGACTTTATGGTATAACTACTTACAGCCACCACTAGTCCTTCAGTGGAGGTTTGCAACTGCTGTCATGCTGAACAGCTTTTACTGGAGCTTCCACACTAAGATAGGCTAAGAAGAAAGGCCTGGTAATCAGCTTCTGAAAATCAGCCAGTGAAAGCCCTGTAGACCACAATGGTCCAATCTGCAACCCTTCATAGCGATGCACAGGACCAGGTTGGCCTGGCAGTTAACAACAAATTTATGGTAACCTTATTCATAGTTACATTTACCTTTCTTCACCTTTTTTTATTTTTCTGTTCTTTATTAATTGTGATGTTTTTCTGTATTTTGTAAATCCTTAGATGCAAGAGCAAATGCTTTCTGGAGCAAGATGAAATACTAACACACATACATACCACTGATATTTATAGTTGCAGCTTTTAACAGAGTGCCTAATATGTAGGAACCATTCAACAATTTCTAATTCAATAAAACTGAAGTCAGTATTTTATCATAGGAACTATATGAGCAGAGCCTGCATGACCCACTTGTCAGAAATGTTTGTCTTCCTGTGAAATAAAATAAATCTTCCAGGCTCCTCCAAGTCTCATCTCTAGAGGCCGTGTCCGTGGTATACTTAGTTAATTGATTCTGATATGCTTTCACGTTTTGTACACAGATCTGCTTCATTTTGCAGAAGCACCATCTCTAGTGGAGGTTTTGAGACAGAGCTGACAGAAGTTGCTATTTACATAGTCCCCTAGGTAAGTCCACTCAACCTGCCCTGCAAGTCATCAGAACACCAGTGCCTTTCATTTGCACAGGCAAGTGTGTATTAACATGCCACTTAGCAAAATCTTCATCTTATTTATCTCATCACTATATACAATGCTTTAATTTCCAGCTAAAAACAAGTCCAAACCTAGACTCCTCATCACTGCTGTCGGGTGTTGGTCTAATGGGCTGTGGGCAGCAATGTTTTTCATACATTTTTCGAGGTAGGAACTTGAAGTGACTGTGACATGCCAATCTGAAAATTGTATCTTAAGAACATATTTCACATAATATGCGGAGAGTATAGTTCCTGGGATGAATTAACAATTATTAATTTATAAAGGTGAAGAAATACAAACAAAACCTAATATAAAAATGTTATGCAAAAATGTAACAATAAGTAAGGAAAGTAATGGTTTGATTTTGTCCTAGGTTAAGTTTTCAATAAATATTTCATTACTTATCTTAGGGAAAAAAAAAAAGATTTAATACCTTATCTATAAAGCATAAAGTTTGGTAACTGTACACACATTTTCTCAGTAGGCAAATATTGCAATATGTGTAACTGAAGATTAAAATCAAGAATATTAATTTTGCATAGGCTTGAAAGGGTTTGTTAACCAGAAACCAAATCTTTTGCAAAGCATTTGCTGTGGTTATACTATGAATAGAACAAAAAATATCCTGAAATCCAAAGGCTAAATCACCAACATGTAGTAAAGATTTCAGGTTAGAGGGTGCTCTTACAGTACCTGCAAAGATTGAGATTTCTTTCACCTTAGATTATGTACCTTTACTTTAAATATAACCTTTAAAATGGTTATTGGTCATTTGTGTTTGCTATTTTGTCAATCTCTTGGTCAAAATTTGCCAATTTCTAATATGAATCTAACATTTGACAAGCTGATTCTAAATTTTACAGATAAGCTTATATGACTACGAATATTTAAGATAATTTTAAAGATGAGTAAGGATCAGGAATTTATTGTGAAATTATAGTAATTGTAAGTTTGTTACTCGTGCTGCAAGAGACAATAGACAAATAGGGCAGAAGTGAGCACAGAGTCCCAATCATCAATGGGAACTTATATATGACAGAAACAGCATCTGAAGAAAGAGATGATCTATTCAGTAAATGCTACTGGGTCAAGTAACTATTCACAGGAAAAAAAGAAAACACTAGACTCCTAGTAAACCATCAAATCCATCGCCATCAAGTTGATTCTGACTCATAGAGAAATCCCTAATGGATTAAAGACCTAAATGTGAAAAGCAAAATTATGAGGCCCTTTGGAGACAAAAAAGGGGCATATGTTTATAATCTTTCCTGCAAAAGACACGCTATATAAAGGAAAAAAAAAAAAGATAGATTGGACAACATTAAAATTAATAAACTTCTACACACAAAGGACACCTTAATGGCAAAATCAGAAATTATTTGCAACCCTGTTAGTAAAATTATCAAAGGATGGGAACAGGTAAAGGCTAAATGACATAAGAAAATATCTTCATTTGCAGAAAAGAAGCTGCAAGTTAAAAAAATGATAACATATCATTCTCATGATATTGTCACATTATTCTCATCACATCCTAATGCTAAGTGTTGTAGAGGATATGGGGCTTCTCATACATCTCTGGTGGTAGTGTAAATTAGTACTAACTTGCATAACAAAAGTATAGTATCTAGTAAAATCAAAGATACACACATACACACATTCCAGGACCTATAATTTCAACCTCTATGCAGATTCTTCTCTATCCAAAACTAAAAACCAGTTGCTGTCCAGTAGACTTGAACTCATTGCAATGTCATGTGTGTCAGAGTAGAACTATGTTCCATAGGTTTTCAATGGCTGATCTTTCAGAAGTAGTTTGCCAGGCTTTTCTTCTGAGGCACCTATGACATTTAGTTAGCAGCTAAGTGTGTTAACTGTTTGCACCACCCAAGAGGTCCCTTCTCTATAAACCAGAGGAAATCTAGCACATATGCATAAGTGCATGTCTACAGGGAGTTTACTGAAGCATTCTTTATGACACCAAAATAGTGAAATTAATTTAAGGTATATTCATGTAATACAATATGATTTCAAACCAAACAAACAAAAACTTGTTGCCATGGAGTCGATTCCAATTCATAGAATATAAAGTTAATGAAACTGAGCCACATGAATACACATAGATAAATCTTGAAAACAATGTTGAGTGGGGAAAAAAGCAAGATACACACGAATGATACCTCTTATGGAAAATAATAAAAACACCCAAATTGATACCACATACTGTTGAAAACACAATTGTTGTAGTTTTTGTTAGGTGTTGTAGAGTCGGTTCTGACTCACAGCGACCCTACGTACAGAACAAAACACTGCCTGGTCCTGCGCCACCCTCGCAGTCACCGTTATGCTTGAGCCCATTGTCACAGCCACGGCGTGAAGTAAATGCATAAAAACATGAGTGGAAAGGGGAATCATCAGCCTCAGCAAAGTGGCACCTCTGAGAAGGATAGTGGAGGGATCACATCAATAAGAATACAAATGCAGCTTCAACTGTGTAATGTGCGTTTTAATTAAAATATCAGAAACAAATATGGCAAAATGTTGACATTTCTTAAATCTGGTATTTGTCATATTAGTCTTTGATTTTCAAATGCAGTTAAAACATTCCATAATTAAAAAGCACTTGATTATGTAAAAAGATGTTTTAATTCTCACAACTACAAATGTTAAGTAAATTATAACAAATTATAATGTAATTATTCTCTAGATAATGCTTCTCATGAAGGCGCTCAAAACAATCTAAGACTTAAAACAGAAAAATTTTTTTTTCCCCAAATTTTGATTGTTATGCTTGACTTATGTTTCCTCTCTTGCCCTTATCAAAAACCTGCTTTTAGGAAGGATCTGATCAGTTAGTTCACATTGCAGTATAAAAATATAGTTAAATAGAATTTGTTTATCTCCCAGTATCATTTGGATCTCGCAAGAGAAAACACGATTTTGAATAATACCAAAGGACTGGCAAGCATTAGGGGACAAGGGTAGAATTTTTCAGTAGTGTTATTAATGTTGCTAGATAAATTGTTTTTCATTTGAGGTATTCCACTAAAGCTAGGAATTATTTACTCAGCATTCCACATGGAGAAAAGAATAGTACCTCAAATACCTTAGAAATGTACCCAAAATGTATAAATCATTTGTTTTTTAGTTAAGAGTTCGATCGTGCTCACATTTCAAGAAATAATATTGATATTTGATTTTTATAACTTAAAGATAAATCAACTTTACTTCAAACAAAATATAGGCACATAGTTGGTGGCATTAGAAAAGGTCTGCTGAGACTATGACCTGTAAGTTTAAACTCATTTTTTTAACAGTAGAAATAGCCGTTGTCTTTAGAATGAGTCACAAAATCATTTGGTTTCTTCTTTTCTCAATCACTTTCTGAAGGTATTTAGGGCCACAACACCAACTGCAGAAGCAGTAAGCATTATCTGAGGTTTATTCTGCAATGAAAATGCACAGTTCAGCAGTGATCTACTATGAATGAGTCTTTAGTTTTCACTCCTGCCTTAATAATTGTTTATGATTTTCCTCTTTTCTCAATTTTAATTTGAATATTCTTAAACATAGATAGATTAAACATAAAGGGAATAGATTCTTATTTGATCATGTAATGACCACATTGCTCTCTACTTCTCTCTCACTCTCTTGCTCTTTCTCTCCCCCCCACCAGTTTACATTTTATTTAACCATTTAGAGGTGACACTTCAACTCCCAAAATGTCAATACTCACCTCCTAAGAATAGGCTACTGTTCTAGTCATCTAGTGCTGCTATAACAGAAATACCACAAGTGGATGGTTTTAACAAAGAGAAGTTTATTTCCTCACAGTCAAAGTAAGGTGAAAGTTCAATTTCAGGGCGTCAGCTCCTCTCTGTCGGTCTTCTCTTTGGTGTTCCCCCTGACTAGGAGCTTCTCTGCTCAGGGACCCCGGTCCAAAGGACGCGCTCTGCTCCTGGCACTGTTTCCTGATGGTATGAGGTCCCCCGGTCTCACTGCTCGCTTCAGTCTTTTATATCTCAAGAGATTGCCTCAGGACACAATCCAATCTTGTAGATCCAGTCCTGCCTTACTAACACAACTGCCACCCGTCCTCCCTCATTAACATCATAGAAGCAGGATTTACAACATATAGGACAATCATACAGTACCAGAAATCATGGCCCAGCCAAACTGATACACACATTTTTGAGGGGACAAAATTCAACCCATGACAGGTACATTTTCTTACTCAGTTACAGTACTACTCACACCTAAAAAATGTCTCAGCCAGTAATTGGGATTTTCAACTTAGAGCTATTTTTTTTCCTTTTTCAACTAAAACTATTATCAATATAATATGCTCTCAAATATTGAGAATATAAATCAAGGATATTTTTAAAAATGTTTTCTGCTAGTTCTTGAAGTCAATCTACTCCACAGACTCACATTTGCTTAGATTCCATAGAATGGTCTTTTGGTTTCCAGCTACAGAATGCTGCCCAGATGATCTTACTGTGCTCGTTCACAGTTCACGAAAGGATGTCTGTGTTGTCTAATACTGAGAAGTGAGATTCCTTTTGTCACAGAGTGTTGAGTCCCTGCTCAAAGCCTTTAGTCGCAAAGATGAATAAATAAAGGGGAAAAAAATTTATTTTGTTTCTTTGGGTGTAGATATGTAGTTTTGTTTTGGTTGGGGCCCAGATGACCACAAGGAGTAGAGGGCAAGCCATCTGAAAGATAATCTCTCAGCAGGAGTTCTTGAGGTTTGGTCAAGCTGTTTCTTTTTAGCCTCTAGGTGTGAGGATACTTTCCTGCCTGCACTGTGGTGAAGCAGCTGAAGACTAGACTTTTTGTCTTAGCCCACTAGCCTATTACCTTCTCTGAGAGACTGGCAATGTCTTCTTCAGGGCAGAGAGAGCTGTAAGTATTTTTTGACAGTAAGAGAAATACTACTGGGGTTTTAGATCAGTTAGAGATCTACCTAATGTGACAGGATGCTTTGCCAGCATGAAAACTTCTTTTCCTGCTTCTTTTTTGTGGAAATCTGGTATTAATCAGGGCACAGTATTCCTGCTCTAAATCCAGCTCCATATGAGGAGGTTGCTGCAAAAATGGTCTCAATTTACTTAGGCGAGGACTGATATTCAGGCAGGATGACCCAGTCTGCCCATCAGGTGCTAAAATATTTAAATACTGTATCTTGATTGTTCCACCTCTGACCTTTGCACAGACTACAGCTAGCAAATAAAGACCCTTCAACAAGGGTCTTCGAGATGTATCTCTTCTGACTGGCACTGAGCCTTTCAAAGTATAAAATATTTTATTACCATTTCTGCTTGGGGGCCAGGTATATAAATGAAAAGCTAGAGGGAACCACTTTTGTGCTTCAACATACAGACAACATACAAGTTCACAAAGAGATTAATGTGAAGCAGGTTAGTGAGTAGAATTTACCATGCAGGATGTTTATTAGGGAGTACTGTTGGTATCAACACCTGTGGATGGGAGGGGGAGGGAGTTAGATCGGGTGGAGCAAGTCAAGGTGCAATGTAAGCAAGTCAAGGTGCAATGTAAGCCAATAACAGATTTGGTTGACCTCAAGGGGAGCTCTGGAGCTCAAATGAGCCATCATAGGTGTGCCTCACTGGGGCAAAATGGCCAGGACTTTGTAGCGTCCCTCTGTCAGCCACTAGAGTGAGCTGCCTCAGAAGGGCATGGTCTTGGGTGAAGTTGCTTTCTCCCGCTGAGTTAGTCCCCAAAGTGACTGGTAGCTGAAGGGTCTCTGCTGATAGGATTCCTAACAGCAAGACGAGTCCTTCTTTGAAAGGAGATCTAGCTGGTGCACCTCTGTGTTGACCACATCAATACTATGGCTTACTACATCACTGAATAAAGATTAATGAGTTTTTAGGATGGTTTTGGTTTTTAAATGATGTCCCCAAATCAAATTTTTAAAACTGAAGTCTTGTTTTTTTGTTTTTTGTTTCTTGTTTAGTATTTGCACAGTATATTTAGTTTGAATATCCATAGACATTAGGTATATATGTATCTGGGATTAAATGTATTTCTAAATCTAATCATTTTAATTTAGCATCAACATTTCTCAAAACACCTCGTTTTTCTAACTCTATATTTTTTCTCCATTTTCTCTACTTTATAAAATTTCCTCTCCCAAAACAAATAAATAATAATTAATAAATAGACTCTGGGAAAAGTAATAATATTAAAATCAGAATAATGTAGACTATAATAGAAGAATGATATTACAGTGTTTGGAAACCATTCGCAGATTTCTTGACTTGATAGGCTCGCTCGTGAAATTGTAAAAACTTCAAATTCGGAATTAAGCCATACTTCTCAGTTTCCTCTACTTGTCGTTGTTGTTAGGTGTCGTCGAGTCCGTTCTGATTCATAACTATCCTATGAACAACAGAATGGTCCTGTGCTATCCTCACAATCGCTGTGATGCTTGAGCCCATTGTTGCAGCCACTGTGTCAATCCTTCTCATTGAAGGTCTTCCTCTTTTTCATAGACCCTGTACTTTACAAAGCATGATGTCCTTCTCTAGGGACTGATCTCTCCTGACAACATGTCCAAAGTGTGTAAGATGTAGTCTCACCATCCTTGCTTCTAAGGAGTATTCTGGTTGTACTTCTAAGACAAACGTGTTTGTTCTTTTGGTAGTCCATGGTATATTCAATATTCTTCGCAGACACCACAATTCAAAGGCATCAATTCTTTTTCAGTCTTCCTTATTAATTGTCCAGAATTCACATGCGTATGAAGCAATTGAAAACACCATGGCTTGGGTCACGGGCACCTTAGTCCTCGAGGTGACATCTTTGCTTTTCAAAACTTAAAGAGGTCTTTTGCAGCAGATTTGCCCAAGGCAATGCATAGTTTGAGTTCTTGACTGCTGTTTCCATGGGTGTTCATTGTGGATCCAAGTAAAATGAAATCCTCAACAACTTCAATCTTTTCTCCATTTCTCATGATGTTGCTTATTAGGGTTTTTGTTTACTTTATGTTGAGGTGTAATCCATACTGAAGGCTGTGGTCTTTGATCTTCATCAGTATTTGCTTCTAGTCCTCCTCACTTTCAGCAAGCAAGTTTGTGTCATCTGCATAACGCAGCTTGTTAATGAGTCTTCTTTCAATCCTGATGCCCCGTTCTTCTTCATATAGTCCAGCTTCTAGGATTATTTTCTCAGCATACAGATTGAATAGGTACGGGTGAAAGGATACAACCCTGACACACACCTTTCCTAACTTTAAACCACGAAGTATCCCCTTGTTCTGTCCAAACAACTGCCTCTTGATCTATGTACAGGTTCCTCATGAGCACAATTAAGTGTTATGGAATTCCCATTCTTGGCAATGTTATCCATAATTTGTTATGATCCACACAGTCGAATGCCTTTGCATAGTCAATAAAACACAGGTAAACATCTTTCTGGTATTCTCTGCTTTCAGCCAGGATCCATCTGACATCAATAATGATATCCCTTGTTACAAGTCATCTTCTCAATCCAGCCTGAATTTCTGGCAGTTCCTTGTCGATATACTGCTGCAGCTGCTTTTGAATGATCTTCAGGAAAATTTTACTTGTGTGTGATATAAATGATATTGTTTGATAATTTCCAAATTTGGTAGGATCAGCTTTCTTGGGAATAGGAATAAATATGGATCTCTTCCAGTTGGTTGCCCAGGAAGCTGTCTTCCAAATTTCTTGGCATAGACAAGTGAGCACTTCCAGTGCTGCATATATTTGTTGAAACATCTCCATTGATATTCTGTCAATCCCTGGAGCCTTGTTTTTCACCAATGACTTCAGTGCAGCTTGAACTTCTTCCTTCAGTATCATCAGTTCCTGATCATATACTACTTCTTGAAATGGCTGAACGTCAACCAATTCTTTTTGGTATAATGACTCTGTGCATTCTTTCCATCTTCGTTTGATGCTTCCTGCATCATTTAATATTTTCCCCATAGTTCCACTACTCACCCTGCTATTATTTTCCTCGACTTTCCTATCGACCAGAAGAAAATTTGGAAGATCCTAGACATTAACATCTGTCTGAGCTGCATAAATTAGAAACAGAGCCTGAGGTAAAGCTTACGTACTACACTGTATTAGAGGATTTAGTACCAGGGTGGCCATGAGAATGGAAGAGGAAGAGTGAATATAATGAATAGAAAGTGACTACTAAAGACAACTTCTCAAGAAGGCACAACAGATTGCTTGGTCACTCCATGTAAGAATGGTACCGTGCGGCATCAGAGGTTCTCCTCTAACTTCACGAGGGAGAGGGAGAATCACCATCAACATCAGCCCAAAGCTGATCCCCATAAAGTGGAGGTCAGACATACCCCTACCCACTAAACTTTTTACCAATTCTGACACCAGTTATCCTTCCCAAAGCACTCGCTACTTCTTTAATGTGTTTGATAATTCATTGTAATTGCCACTCAGAACTCACAGATCATACTCACAGTTACAAGGTTTATATAGGGAAGTAACAGTTTACAATTCAGGATCAGGAATGACTCAGAGTACCGTTCTTCGATCAGGACAGCCTCTTCTCAGCCATGTCTGCAAGCAGGCCTCTCTCTGGTCCTCAGACCATTGGCCTGGACTCTGCCCTGCTCAGGCAAGTGTTACAAAGCTCTTTAGCTCCTCCAATAAGTGCCTGGAGGCACCCCACTCCTTCAGTAAACCTCGGTCCAAAGGCACACAGTTCTCTCGCTCCGTGGGTTGGCACTGCAACCACCTTGCTCTGTGGGCTGGGAAGCCCACTGCACTGTCTTATGTCAGTCTCCTGGTTCTGCTGCCACTGTTTCTCTGCCGCCACCTCTCACCATCTTGTGCCATCTCTGGTGTTACAGTTCTCTCTCTCTGCCTCCTGGGTCTAGGAGGTTCTTAATGCAGGGACCTTGTGTCCAAAGGACATGCTCCATTTCTGTCTCTTCTTCTTGGTGGTAGTGAGTTCCCCCCCACCACCCTGGGATTGGCCCTTTTAAGCCTAGTGGGATGGCAAAACTGACCAATCCCCTCATTACAGTTCCATATACCTTATTTGCATGGTCCCACCCCCACAGGGGTTCATGCACCTCATTTGCATTATTAGCAAGCTGTCCAATCCCCTGGTGGGCCACAAGCACCTTATTTACATAGTCCCACCCAATCATTGTGTGGGAGTTGCAAAGCTATGGCTAGAAGGGCCATATTAAGTGATTCACTGTACCGCACTCCAGATGTCCCTAGAGAGGCTATCAGAGGGGAGGAAGGACAAGGAATTTCTCTTCTGGCTAAAGTTTGCACAAAGGGCATTAAGCCCTTCCTCAGTTCCAGAGCCCTTTAAGTAGCCTCGCTTAGCAGTCACTGAAAAACCAGATCTCTCTTCCTCCAGCACAGAGACTTATCTAAGTCTGGAAATTGTAAGAGGAACAAGAGTCTCCATAGCTTCAGTCACAGCTGTTTCTTCATTTCTGTGCAGGCTAAAACAACCACAGCTATTGGGAGAGAAGACCAACAACATAGCTCAGGGATGCATGCACAGGCAAGCCATGCTGCAATGGACTGAGCTGGCTAAGGGGCTACAGGTGCTGACCCAGGCAAAGAAGAGACTGAAGCAGCTCTGGCGAGCCTGACTATGGCTGCACCAACAGGCCTGGGTGTGTTCAGCCAAGCAAATCTGGAAAGTTGTCTATATTGCATCCACTGCACACCACTTGGAGCCCTGGTGGTGCAGTGGTTAAGAACTTGGCTGCTAACCAAAACGTCAGCAGTTCGAATCCACAGCTCTGCTTGGAAACCCCATCCATCGGGCAGTTGTACTCTGTCCTACAGGGTCACTATGAGTCAGAATCAACTTGATGACAACAAGTTTGGTTTTTTTTTGAGGAAGTGGTTTTTACACCGCTTGATAAAAATTCCAAATCATATCCAAATGGTATCCACCTAAATAAAAACAACAATCTTTTTATATCCTCTATTATTAACATAATAAAAATTCAGAGTAAGAAATGACCTTTTTAATCATAGAGGCAAATGTCTTTGGTATTATTAGGAAAAGAACTATGAAGTAACTTACTCAAAGTTACAGAGAATGTGAGACCAAACACTAAAACTATGTATACTGATTCATAAACTAAGGATTTTATTCACTGTGTTTTATCCTCTCATTTCATATCCTGAAATCTTTAAATAAATGAACTTAACACAGAATCCTATTCAAAAGTATATATGTATATATATATATATAAATGTATATCCAACTTTATGAAAAACTCACATATAAGAAAATAAACATATAAAAAGATAAATTATTAATAATGCTGAAAGATCTTCTGATATTAAAAAATAAAATCCCAGCATCTGCTTTAGAATAATGAGGGTTATTTCTACCCATGTTAGAGCTGGCAATGACCTTAGGGATTACCCAGTTCATGAAATTCTTAACATGCTATCAATGGTCCCCTCCCTAAAGAGACCCACTGGAATTACATGCAAAGCATTGTGCACGTGTGCATTTTCCCGGGAAGAAGTTTTGAAGATTTATGAGATTCTCAAAGGAGTCATTAAAGCTTAAAAGGAAAAAAGAAGAAAAAACCTCACTGAGCTACCTTACTTTATACAGGAAGAAACTGGGCTACCTTATTTTATCTCAGAGGAGTGTCAAGTAATGCCCCAACTTTGTAAGATGAGTTAGTGGCTGAACTAGGACTAAATTTTTGCTCTAGTGACTCTAGGTCCATTACAGTTCCCATTAGTGGAAACCATTTTGGACCATTAACTATTTTTCAAAAGACTGAAGAATTAGAAAAAAAGAAATCTAAAGTGCTAATATTAAATGTATTTTTACTCTTTGCTTTTTAGAGAGCTTGCAGGTCAAACGTCCATATTTTTTTTTTTTTAATATATATTTTATTGTACTTCAGGTGAAAGCTTACAGAGCAAATAGTTTCTCATGAAATAGTAGTACATATGTTGTTTTTTGACATTGGTTAACAACCCCACAACGTATTAAGCCTCTAAATTCTCAACCTTTTTTTTTGATGAAAATTACAGATGGCCAAAGATACACCGTTTCAAAAATTTCTACATTCACAGTTCAGTGACATTGACTACGCTCTTCCAACTGTGCTGTTATTCTCACTTAAGATGAAGGCTTACAGAAAAAATAGTTATTCATTTAACAGTTACTACACATGTTGCCCTATGACAATGGTTAACAATCTCACAGCACATCAAGAATATCCTTACTCCACCTTGTGTTCCCAATCACCAGGGGGCTTCCTTGTCCCCTTCTGTCTTCTGGACCTTGTCAGTGGACTATTGTACCTCTTTAGTCTCATTTGTTTATTTATTTATTTATTTATTTATTTATTTTTATTTTATTTAAACACCATTTCAAAACTTTTTACTTACACATTTAAGTGATATTGACTATGCTCTTCCAATTGTGCTGCCATTCTCGCCCAAGATGAAGGCTTACAGGACAAAACAGCCTCCCATTTAATAGTTACTACAAATGTTGCCCTATAGCAGTGGTCAACAATCTCACAATACATCGACAGTGTCCTTATTCAATTTGTGTTCCTTATCATCAGTTTCCTACTCTCCCTCTGCCTTCTGGCCCTTGTCACCGGACTCCTGTACATCGTTAGTCCCATTTAGTTTTACTGGGGTGTCCATTCCCAGGCTTAACATCGAACCTTGAAGGTAACTTCCCCTCTGAGCTGAAAGGGTGTCTGGGGGCCACACTCTCGAGGTTTCTCTAGTATTCTTTAGGCCAGTATATCTGGTCTTCTTTTTTTTTTTTTTTTTTTTTGGGAGTTAAAATTATACTCTACATCCTACTCCAGCTCTGCCCAGAACCCTCTGTTGTGATCCTGGTCAGAGGAGTCATTGGTGGTAGCCGGGCACCATCCAGCTGTACTGGGCTCAGTCCCGTGGAGGCCTTGGTAGCTGTGGACCATTAGTCCTTTGGACTAATCTTTTCCTTGTATCCTGTTCTCTTCGTCAAACGTCCATATTTTTATAAAAAAGAAAAACAAAAACCCAAGAGCTTTTGCCTTTCCCAAGTTCACAACCAGTTAATAACAACACAGATCTGAAGTCTCTACCTTTTGCTTTCCTTCCACTCCTGCTACTGTGTATTATTTTGTCTGCGTAAAAGTGAAGAGTGAACAGATATTAACAGAAAGCACATATGTGAGTAGCATATCCACAAAATCAAAAATGTTTTTAATAATATTTTACTGTGTTTTCAATGAAGGTTTACACAGAAGTTTAGGTTCCCATTCAACAATTACTACACAAGTTGTTCGGTGACATTGGTTACATTCTTCACAATGTGTGAACATTCTCATTATTTCTGTTCTGGTTGTTCCATGTCCATTAATCTAGTTTCCCTATCCCCTTACATTCTCATCTTTCTTTTAAAGTAACTGTTGACCGTTTGGTCTCATATAGGTGATTTTTTAAAGGAGCATAACACTTATAGGTGATATTCATTATCTTTTGAGCCAATTTGTTATTTACCTACAAGGTGAACTCAGGAGTTAGTTTCAGTTCAAAGTCTGAAGAGTATCTCAGGGCAATAGAATCAGGGAGTCCTCCAGTCTCAACTAGCCCAGTAGGTCTGCATTTTTTGTTGTCTGGTTGGTTGGTTTTGTTTGTTTGTTTGTTTAGGAATTAGAGGTTCTGTTCCAAAATTTTCTCACATTCTATCAGGGCCCATCTAATGTGGCCCTGATCAGAATGGTCAGTAGTGGTAGCTGGTCACCATCTAGTTCTTCTGGTCTCAGGGTAGATGAGGCTATGATTCCTGTAGACCAACAGTCCTGTAAACTACTTTCTTCTACGAGTCTTTAGTTTCCTTCTTTCTCTTTTGCTTTGGACAAGTAGAGACTAATAATTGTATCCTAGATGGCTGCTTGCAAGCTTTTGAGACATCACACACTACTCACCAAACTAGGATGTGGAGCATAACTTTAAGAACTATATTATGTCAGTTGACTGAGATATTCCACGAGACGATGGTCCTAATCCTTCAAACCCAGAAATCTGATTCTGTGAGTTTGGTTATTTCTAAAAAGTATCCATAACTAGGCTCCCTATGTGCTTTAATATATATATGAAAATATGTGCAGTCACATAAATTCATATATATACACATGTGCACACACCTATATATATACATACATATATCTCTATACATATATACCTGCGTATAGATTTTTTGGTTGTTTTTGCTGTAGTTTCAAAATCATATATGCCATAGCAATTACCGACAGGCCCTTTTTTCTTGTGTACTTTTTAGTGACATTGTTTAATTTCATCAAGCTGTGCACACTTCACCTTCACTTGGTGTTACCTTCCCCATCACCAAAAATAACAAGTGTCTACTATCTAGAGAGTGAATCCCCCTTTCTCCTCCCCACAAAATCAAAATTTATACAGTCATTTTCTAGTCATAAATCTAATATTGTGAAAAGAGAAAGACTATGTGAGAAAAATATTTTTGTGTATCTTTGAAAAGTGACTTTTTTAAAACTTGAAAGTAATATGTAGATAGCTATGGTGTCTCTTAGTCATGCCCTTCTTGTATCGAAGACATAATGAGAAACAAGCTGTTATTTCTAGTCTAAATACAAACAACAGATTATTTGGTATAAATTATCTAATTATCTAGCAAACTTGCTAATTAGGTTTTGCTCTACATCTGTCATTAAAAAACAAGCAAATTTTTTAAAGTAGTTTTTCTTTCTTTAATGTAGACTTTACTTTTTTTCCCCAAATAAAGATTCAGCTTTCAAAGGACGTTTCAGCCCAGTATTTTCAAAACTGGCTTCTTATTAGGAAGAGCTTGTGAACTAACAGGGTTCTTGTGAGTTTTTATAAATTCTTGGGTTATGCTTTCTTTCAGCATAAAGTCATCCTCTGTTCATTGCATGCCATGTCCTTTTATTCACTTTCTCTTTTTTGCTGCAATAACTTTGTGCAGGTATTGATTTTTTTTCCTCATTTTACTCTTGTATAACTTGGCAGATCTATCTAGTCCCTTTATTTACTCTGATACAGTGTGGATAAGTTCTCCTTGACTCTTTCCTTGTCTGAGATCTATTTGTCTTCCCCCTAAATTCGTTGTCGATGAGTGGATTTCCAGAGCACGCGGATTTGGGGTTGAAGGAGGCAGCAGAATAGTGAGGGTCCAGCAGAGCTCTGTAGCCTCTGCATTTGCATCCCAGTTTTGTTAAACGCCCCACACTTGTGTTCCTGAGTGAAGTTATTACTAATTATTTTTCAGAAAATTGTTTTCTTGCCTAATTCTCCTCCTGCTCCCCCAACATACATGGAGCAAAATTTAGAACTACTCGGACTTGAAACTTCTGCTAGGTTTTTTGCTGCTCTCTAATCATTTTCTTTGTGCTAATACTTTTTTTTGTTTTTTTAAATTAACTATTTGTTTTTCCCATTGTTTGTTTTCTGGTAGAAAAATTTTAGTATCTTGGCTTCAGTTTACTGCCTTAAAGTCTGGAAAGTATAACTTTTTAAATGACTAACTAAAATATGAAAATATTCAGTTATGATCAATGTAACAGACAAAATATACTAAAGGAGTGAAGGAATTATTAACGCTTTCTCACTATTTTCTTTTTACTGAATTTTCTGTCCCCACTGTGATTTATTTTTCTCACCTCGAATAGAATAGTGAGAGAGAACAAGTTAACTTGTCTCGATAAATGCCCACCAATATGTAACAATGCTCTGAACCTGTGAGGGGAAGAAAAAGCAAGCATTAAGCATATGCTGGAATCTCATGCTGTGTAACTGTTTGAGAAGCCCCATCCAGTGAAAGTCTTTCTTTCTCCTTGTGTCCCCCAAGCAGTCACAGCTACTCTATCAAGATCATTTGAACGCACTTGAATCTCAGCGTTCTCGTTACTGATAGAGAAGCAGAGGCTGGACAGTGTGGTTGGCATTCTGACAGGGGACTTGCTGCCTCCTCCATTCCCCACCCCAACACACACACACACACACACACACACACACACACACGGTTATCACAGACTACATTATTCCCCCAGCTGTGGAATTGGAAATACGATGATAGAGGTTTTCTCTTTGGCTTGGCTTCCTCTACTGTGGTCACGTAAGAGTCCATATTAAGATCTTCCTCTGGAAAAGATAATGAGCACCATGGACAAAGTCGATAGGTTTTGCTGAAGACAGCACCTGCTGTTACTAAGGAGTATAATTGGAAAGCAGATGGCTACCTACACAGAAAAGGCCTTATTCAGGACATCAGCCAAAGCTCCTGGGCTGGCAATGCTGCCAAGACTCCCCAGTATTCCTTATGGCTACAGGGTTCCATTAGGTTAATAGGAGCTTCCTACAATGGCCAGAAAGGAAAGCAGTCTTTTTGTTCAGCAGGGAAAGTTACACTGACTTTCTCAAAATCCAGATGCTCGGCAGCTAATTCAATTAAATTACCTCACCAATATTACAATTTTAGGACTGCATGGTGCACCTTCACAGAGGAAATAGCACCTTTTAAGACACTTAACAAGGTTACACACATACACCCCCCAACACACACACACACATACAGACGGTAGAATACATATATATTAAAGAATACATATACATATATTAAGCAGAATATACGTATGTATGCCTATGTATATGTGTGGGTACAGAAAACGCCCACTATTCGATAAAAGAAAAAAAAAAAAAAACTAATCTCCGGAATATTCAGTTTAATAGGCAGACATTAACAAGTTAATTTATTTACATATAAAATATATGTATGTTCTATTTGGGATTTTATGAAGTTATGTTTGGGGTTATGGACGATGGCTGAGCTGACCTTTCTGTAATGAGGACTATACATGGTAGAGTTTATAACTAGTTAAGAAAAGTTATTTCATATGTCAAAGTATGTGACATTGTCAGTTGATGCCAGCGGGTGAATGTGTCTCATTCTGAGCAGTCTTATGGCTGCCTGGAAGTCTGAGGCACACAGCCTGTCTGCATGTGCAATGCACATAGACCGATAGAAAAGCATACAACTCTCAAAAGTGTCCTTATTAGAAAATAAATCATGTGTTCATCCTCTACAACGGTGGACAAAAATACTGAAACACAGGAGCTGATGTGGGTTTTCTGAGACCTGACATGTATATTATCTTGGGGGCTTTCTTTAAGAAACAAAATATAAAATTGCAAATACAAAATTAAGAAGGAAACCCAACATTTATTTAGAATGAAAAAAATAAGTCACAAAAAGTTATAGGTTTTACAAGCTGAAAAACAATGTAAATATTACAAAACCAGAAAAATAATACAATATGTTTATTAATGACCCGGCATAACTCTAATTGTTTTCTACGCTTGTTGGCTGCATATTCTAGGAATAACCTCTTCCTAAAATAACAATTTTATTATATCACCGTCTATAGCGAAAATAGTATGGCTGATTCAAGTATTTAACTATTATTGATAGTTCCAAAAATTTTCTTAGAGTTCTGCTACTTGCTATTTGTAATTGTCATTTGAATTTTTAGGATTATTGTCAAATTTTGCAAAATCTCTATCAGTTTCTTTCATCTATTAGTGAGCTGTAAGGATTCGGGGAATTTATATTTTACATTTTCTTGGGCAATGATTAATCTTAAATATTTCTTAAACTGATAACATACATTAACTAGAATATCATAAATGCTTTGCTTATAGTTGTGTATGAGTTTTGTTATCTCTGTTAATGTCAATATTTCACATCAAATCAAATCAGCAACAAATTTAAGTATTTTAATCAGTATATTCTTATGATGTAGTATTCTTTATTAATTGCACTATCAAACAGTCCAAAAACCTATTTATTGCTTCTATAAGAAGTTTATCTTTTCCTCTTTAGAATTTACTGCTTTGGATATGATCTACTGCAGTTTATCCGGAACTTCCAGATTAGAGTAAGACAAGAAGTGTCAGATACACAAAGGTATGATCTAAAACATTGGGATACATAAAACATACAACATCACACAGAGACTGAAGTGCTGTTTATAGAGCTGCTACAGGTTTTTCCTACAAAAACAAGAATTCTGATAATTCCATTTCCCTTGATTCCCATGAAAAAGGGAAAAAAAGTATGGAGGTTGTATACATTGTTTATGCTGTGCTGTTGAGTCTGTTCCTGGCAGGCGGAAACTCCTATTTTCAGTTGTCATCGATGAAAACAGAATTCTCTGCTAACAATTTTACCTGTCTCATAAGTGGTAGTGTTTTTCAAAGACTAGCTCACGGCTCTCTAATCTTTTTTTTAATTTATTTTATTTTTTTTTATTGTACTTTAGATGAAGGTTTACAGAACACATAGTTTCTTATTAAACAGTCAGTACACATATTTGTTTTATGACATTGGTTAACAACCCCACGACATGTCAACACTCTCCCTTCTTGACCTTGAGGACCTTTTTTTGGTGAAAATATACATAGCCAAAGTTACACCATTTTGAAGGTTTCTACATGTACAATTCAGTGACACTGATTAAATTCTTCCAGTTGGGCTGCTATTCTCACTATCCTTTTCCAAATTATTCTATCAACATTATCTTCAACTCACTGGTCCCTAGGCTTCCCATCAAAACTTTTGCGTTGCTGTTGTCAATTTGATCTCACATAGATAATTCTTTTTTTTTTTTTTTTTTGGTACCTTAAAGGAAGGTTTGCAGAATAAACAGTTTCTCATTAAACAGTACACATATTGCCCTATGACAATGGTTGACAACCCAATCAACACTGTCCCTTCTCAGTCGTTGGTTCCCTACCACCAGCCTTCCTGTCCCCTCTTGCCTTCCAGTCCTGGTCCCTGGACTGCTGTTCTTCATCAGTCCCATTTTGTTCTATGAGGCTGTCCAATCCCTGGCTGAATGGTGAATCTCAGGAGAGGCTTCACCACTGGGCCAAAAGGGTGTCCGGGGGCAATAATCTCGGGGATTCTCCAGTCTGTCATGCCAGCAAATCTGGTCTTTTCTTGTGTGTTAGAATTCTGTTCTACATCCTTTTCCAGCTCTGTCCAGGACCCTCTATTGTGATCCCAATCAGAGCAGTCAGTGGTGGTAGCCAGGCACCATCCAGCTTTACTGGACTCAGTCTGGTGGAGGCCGTGGTAGCTGTGGTCCATTAGTCCTTTGGACTAATCTTCTGCTTGTATCGTGTTCTCTTCATTCTCCCTTGCTCCTGAAGGAATGAGACCAATGGAGTATCTTAGATGGCTGCTCACAGGCTTTTAAGACCCCAGACACTACTCACCAAGGCAGAATGTAGAACATTGTCTCCACAAACTGTGTTATGCCAATTGAGCCAGATGTTCCCAGAGAACATGGTCCTCACGGCCCTCCAACCAGCAATTCAGTCCTTCAGGGGTTTGGAAGTGACTATGGAGCTTCCATGACCTTTCCTTGTACAAGTTGTGCTGGCTTCCCCAGTAATGTGTACTGTCTTATGCTTCACCAAAGTTACCACTTATCTATTTAGTACCCCCCACTTCTCCCATCCCTCGTAAGCAACAAAGACTCTTTCTTTTTGCATGTAAACTTTTACATGAGTTATACAGTAGAGGTCTCATACAATATTTGTCCTTTTGTGATTGACTTATTTCTCTCAGCATAATCTCCCCCAGTTTTTTTCCTCTTACTCTCCTGTGCTGAGTTCCTTTTGTTTGTGGATTTTTTTTTTCATTTCTTTTGTTTTTGGAGGTTTTGTTTTTACTGAGACATTACGTTTTTCTTCTTTATTTTGATGAGTATGTTTGTTAACTTTCTTTGTGGTTACCATGAAATTTACCCTTATCTTCCTAGATTTGAACCAGTTCATTATTACTCGGTATCTTTTGACTTCCCTTCCATTAGAAGGTTCTGTTTCACACTGTTTATTCCCTCTTTTATTGTTCTGGTGCTGTTGTCATTTACAGATTAACCGCTCTGGTTCCGTTTTGTAATTCTTTTGGTTTTGCATAGTCTTTAAGAGTTAATTTCCTGGGTTGGTATCTGGCTACTACAATCCTGTGTCCTATATTCAGCCTGTGGTCTGATATTGTTTGTCCTCAGATCGAAGGACTTCCTTTAATAAGTCTCGTAAGTTTGGTTTGGTTTTTACGTAGTCCCTTAATTTCTGCTTATCTGGAAATGACCTAATTTCACCATCATATTTGAACGAGAGTTTTGCAGGATATATTATTCTTGGCTGGCAATTTTTTTCTTTCAAGGTTTTATATATGTCATCCCATTGCCTTCTTGCCTGCACGGTTTCTGCTGAATAATCCGAGCTTAGTCTTATTGCTTCTCCTCTGTATGTGACTTTTTGTTTTTCTTGAGCTGCTCTCAGGATTCTTTGTCTTTAGTTTTGGCGAGTGTGAATATATGTCTTGGTGATTTTCTTTTGGGGTCTATACTATATGGGGTTCGTTGATCTTCTTGGATGGTCAGGGTTTCATCTTTCATGATATTGGGGAAGTTTTCTGTCAGCAATTCTTCAATGATCCTCTCTGTGTCTTCTGTTTCCTCCCCCTGTTCTGGAACTCTGATCACGTGTAGATTTTTGCTTTTGATTGTATCCCACATAATTCTCAGGGTCTCTTCATTTTTCTTGGTTCTTTTTTCTGCTTTTTTCCTCAAACTGAGTTGTATCTAAGTGTCTTCAATTCAGCTGATTCTGTCTTCCACCATTTCACATCTGCTTCTCAGCCTTTCTATGACACTGTCCATTTCTGAAATCTTGTTGTTTATCTTTTGGATTTCTAATTGTTGTTTTTGTATAATTTTTAGTTGTGAATTTATTTTAGCATTTTGTTCCTGCATTATTTTCCTGAATTCTTCCATTTTCTTGTCTGTATTTTCCATGAATTTGTCTATTTTTTCCTCATTTTCACCTGCTTTTTCTTGGGTAATTATGGGTATTAGAGATTTGAATTCCCTATCAGGTAGTTCTAGTGACTTTTCTTCCACTTGAAGGTCATCTGGTGTTTTATTTTGGACACCTGTTGGAAACATCCTGTCCTGTTTTTGTAAATGTCTTGATATTGTCTGCTATCTTCAGGGCATTCAGTAGTTATTTTTTCTCATTTATTGATTGTAGATTTTTTTGTTTCATCCTTTGTTTGGTTAGTTTTTTTAAATTTGGCTATGTCTGAGCAAGCGGGCTGTGTGTTCTTTGTTGTTTGCTTGTCTGTGGGCATGATACTTTTCACCTCCTTCTCTAATTGGCAGGGTCAGTCACTCAGATATGGTACAGTAGGGCAGGTCTAGCTGAAGAGGAGTTGCTGGGATGGGTTGTTTGTAGCACTTACTACAGCCACCAGGGTGGGTCAGTAATCTGTGCAGGGCAGGTTCCGGTAGGCCATACCTGTGCTGCTTGGTGGTGTGATGTTAAGTGCATGCTGCAGGTAGGCAGGATGAAGGGGGGAGATTGTTATGTGTGGAGCTAAGATGGGTATGGGAGAGAGGAGAGAGGAACAGGAGCCAAAAACATACAAACAAACAAAAAAGAGTGCTGGGGAGCTTGCCGTTGGAGTGGAGAGATGAGAGACTATGAAATGGAGAAAAGCAAAAAGGAGAAGAAAAAGATAGAAAAGAAAAGAATGAATAAATAAAAATTAGAAAGAAAAAAGAACAGCAAATCTCCCAGAAATTCCAATGGTGTGGTACAAGGTCTGGGGAAGTTGTTCCCAGGTGTTGCAGTACAGCCTGGCTAGAAGGCATAGATGAATTCAGCACCAGGTATTCAGGGGACAGGAAGAGAAGGAAGGTATAGAGAGATGAGAAACTGAGTAATGTAGAAAGACAAAAAGGGGAAAAGACAACAACAAATTAAAAAAAAAAAAAGAACAAGTAAAGCCCCCCAGAAAACAGAAAAAAGATCCCAAAAAAAAAGAAATGCCATCAGGGATCCCTCTGCCCAACTGTGCAAGCTGAGGGGGCAGGTCCCAAGCCTCGTAGCACTGCCCAGCCAGAACAGGCTCCCAACTCAAGAAAAGGAAAAGAAAACAAACAAACAATTCAGAACAAACAAACAAAAGCCCGGGGATCCCAACAGCATGGCAGCCCAGACCAGGAAGCAGTTTCACACTTGAACAGAGCTCCACAGCCCCCCAGGAAGAACCAAAGATGGCGCACGGAGCCAGGTATTTGAGTGAAAGGATGGGGAGGTGCTGAGAGGTAAGGAAGAAATCAAAAGAAGAGGAAAAAAGCAAAACCAGCAGCCAACAAATGGCACTCAGAGAGTCAGTCAGGGCAGGCGGGTGGAATCCAAGCAGCCGGTGCTTCCCAGACAAGAGACTGTGGCTGCATGATGCAGAGGAGGCCAAGTGGGGGTGAAGAAGGGTGGAGGGTGGGAAAGCATATATTGCCAGTTACCGATTGTTCTGTCTCCAGCTGGAAGCTCCGTGAAGCTGCTTTCTCATACCCCCTATTTGATGGTCACTGATAGGAGCCCAAGATGGCGGATCCATGCTGCATTAGCTGATAGGGAACCTCTGCATGAGCCTCTCCTCGCTCTCTGTTCTCTGTCAGTTTTTTCACTCCATTTGGTGCTTGGCTGAGTTCTTTATCTTTTCATTTGATGTTTTAGGGTTTCAGGATTGCTGTTTTCTCTGTTTGGCTTAGTTTTTCGGATCTTTGCTGTGGAGGGATGGCGTGGTGCTTCTGCCTAGAGCACCATGTCTGGCCAATACAAATTCTTCTCAGATACCTAAATTTCCTGGGACCACACTGATATTACCAGACAAGAAGAGGAAGTATATCACAGGATAAGGTGGAAAGGACTCAGGCACTGGTTTTAACAGGTTGTGGTTATAATATTTTACTTTTTCCAGTTTTACAAAAATGTTTGATTATGTGAGCTCAGTGCTAGGGACCCATCTGGGGACTTGGAAGTTGTTTGTGGAAGTTAGGGGCCTTGACGGTTAAAACTTCATTATCTTCCTGCTAAATCTGCCTCTGCAGAAGTGCTCCATGGGTACCTCCCTTATTATGTTGTTTCTGTTGTTTGTTGTCAAGTTAATTCCAACTCATAGGGACCCTATATGACAGAGTAGAACTGCCTCATAGGATTTCCTAGGCTATGATTTTGTTGGAGCAGATTTCCAGGTCTTTTCTCGTATGTAGCTGCTGGGTACGTTTGAACCACCAACCTTTAGGTTAGTAGCTGAGCACTTAACTTTGTGCCTTATTAACAATCTTAACTGTTGTATCTTATTGTAATAAAAAACCAAACCCACTGCCATTGAGTCGATGTTGACTCATAGCGACTGTATAGGAGCAGCTCGTGAATTTGAACTACCAGCCTTTCGGTAAGCAGCTGTAGCTCTTAACCACTGTGGCACCAGACCTCAGTAAAGACCCAGGGCCAAAAGTTAAGTTAGAGTCCAGTAGAGCTAATTCTATAAAGGCTTGGAATACAACTTTATAGTAATTGTTCAGGTATAAAACTAAGAGAGTTTAGAGGGATAAATGTTTAGCAAGTCATTCTTTACTATCAGAACTGTAAAAAAAACATCTTTTCATGAGACAGTTAAAAATAGAGATAGCTAGGGAAGGGATTCAGTATTGTCAACTTGAATGATATCAACACATACAGATGTGTAACGTGAGATACCTAGGCTTTGTTAACTCTGTTATTGTTGACTTCTGTAAGGATGGCCCTAGTATTTTCCAATTTGATCTCCAGAATCTTGACTATAGTAGGTAGAGGTTAACAAGTTAATTTATATACATATAAAATACATATGTTTTACTTGAGATTTTCTGAAGTTCTGTTTGAGGTTATGAAAGATGACTTGAGCTGACCTTTCTGTAATGAGGGCTACACCTGGTAGAGTTTATAACTAGTTAAGAAAAATACTTTCATATGTCAAAGTATGTGACCTTGTCAGTTTTATAGAATGTCTGCAGAGGGAGAATTGATTGCAGTGGATTTTGAAGAAGTGATTGGCTCAAAGGAAATGTCCCTGTAGATAAGAGAAAATAGCTTGACCAAAGTGGTGAAGATTAGGCATGTTCTTAAAAAAAATTACAGTACTTTATTTGAAAGCAGTAACACCTTCTCTATTAAAAATGAATTTCAAAATTCTTAATCCAATCCCCTAATCATTCTCATTGTAGCAATTTTGTCTCAAAAATGTTGAGGAAAAGCAATAAAAACAAAAGCAAATAACTTGTTTAATAAATTATTTCCATGTTTATACAGAAAAAAATTAAAGGAATGTAGAAGAGGGAAGGCATGGCTTCAATACCCTGCTGTATCTTGGCCAGACAGAGGCTCCTAGGATGAGAGGACAAGCAAGGCCAAGAGGTTCTCTGGGGCTTGTGGACAGAGAAAGGGGCAAGTGGGTCTGCTTCCCAAGGAATCCTAGGAGGACGCAGTTCTCTAGTTTCTCTTATGGCGGCAGGGGAATGAGGGTGGTTGCTCGAGGTTTTCATTTTCTCAGGCTTTTTCAGTCTTATGCATGAATTGTTATGAGGTCATAAGGCCTGATATGCAGAGCTTGGACTAGCTGTCTCAGGCTTCATTTCCTCCCATATTTCTGGATATCCTCTTTGCCATCCCCTCTTTATTCTCTGTATTCTGATCTGTAATACTATCTTGCACAAAATTATGCTTAACATTTCTAGCATCTTTCATTCTTATCATCTTAGACAATGCCATAGATTGAGTTGTGTTCCCCTAAAATATCTGTTAGCTTGGCTAGTCTGTGATTCCAAGTAATGTATGATTGTCCATCATTTTGTCATCTGGTGTAATTTTCCTATGGGTTATAAATCCTATTTCTATGATGTTAATGAGACGGGATTAGCAGCAGTTATGTTAATGAGGCAGAACTCAATCTACAAGATTAAATCGTGTTTTAAGCCAATCTCTTTTAAGATATAAAAGAGAGAATCTAGCAGAGAGATGTGAGGACCTCATGCCGTCAAGAAAGTAACACCAGGAGCATAGCACATCCTTTGGAACCAAGGTCCTTGCACTGAGAAGCTCCTCGACTAGGGGAAGATTGATGACAAGGACCTTCCTCCAGAGGTGACAAAGAGAGAAAGTTTTCCCCTGGAGCTGGCACCCTGAATTTGGACTTCTAGCCTAATACACTGTGATAGAATAAACTTCTGTTTGTTACAGCCATCCATATGTGGTATTTCTGCCATAGCAGCACTAGGTAACTAAGGTAGGCAGTTAACAACGTGTGTATTTGTATGATATGTTTTACATACATGTATATCTGACTAGTACAAATATTTTTACTTTATATTTTTCATACGCCATTGCCCCAACATGAAGAAAGTAGAGATGAGTCATTACAAAATGTTGTTGTTGTATACAGTCTGGTTGATTCTGACTCATGGTGACTACATGCGTTACAGAGTAGAACTGTAACATAGGTGCCTTATAAGGTTTTTAAGGTGGTAATCTTTAGGGGAGCAGATCCCCAGCTCTTTCTCCCACAGAGCTGGTGAGTGGGTTCAAACCATCAACATTTCAGTTAGCAGGCAAGTGCTAATGTCGTAAGGGATTAAAATGTTGTGGTTGAGGATTATTTCCTGTGGTAAGCTGAAAAATGGTCCCCCAAAGATATCGATGTCAAATATCTTGATCCTGTAAATGTTACCTTATTTGGAAAAAGCTTCTTGGCATATATAATTAAATTAAGGATCTTGAGATGAAGAGATCATTCTGGGTTATTCCACTGGACCCTAAATCCAATGACAAGTATCCTTATAAAAGACACAGAGAGGAGAGAGAAGAGGAGGAGGCAATGTGACCAAAGAGGAAGAGAAATGTAGTCACAGGTCAAGAAATGCCAAGAGCCACCAGAACCTGGAAGAGGCAAGGAACAGATTCTCTCTCAGGGGAATGGGGACCTGTCAACACCTAGGTTTCGGACACTGGCCTCCAGAACTGTGAGAGCATAGATTGTTGTTGTTTTAAGCAACCAAGTTTGTGATAATTTGTTACAGCAGCCAGAGGAAACTAATGTACTCCCCAACCATCTCTCTGGTACCTATTTTTTGGCATTTTTTAACCAGATCTAGGATTCATAATCACTTTTATAGCTAAGAAAATAGCAAATACTTTTTTTAGCTTAAGTGAACTTTTTATGACATTGCTTTCTCTAAGTCAAACTGATTTTTTAAAATACTGGATAATGAAATTTCAGATAGTGTGGGTCTACATTCCATTATTTAAACTGGGAAAAGTAATAATTCATTCTCTGTTCATTCCAAAATCTCAATATTCCCAAATACTATCAATATATATATATAAAACACAGAATATCAAATATTTGTAGCACCAATTATGAAAATATTTAATGTCTAGCTAACTTGTTAGTTAAAGATTGATATCCTAGGCATTAGTGAGCTGAAATGGAACTGATGTTGACCATTTTGAATCAGACATTATATGGTCTGCTATGCTGGGAGTGACAAATAGAAGAGGAATGGCATAGCATTCATCGTCAAAAAGAACATTTCAAGATTTATCTTTAAATACAGCATTGTCAGTGATAAGATAATATCCATACACCTACAAGGAAGACCAGTTAATATGACTATTATTCAAATTTACCCACCAACCACCAAGGACAAAGATGAGGATATTGAAGATTTTTACCAACTTCTGTAGTCCTAACTGGTCAAACATGCAATCAAGATGCATTGATAAATACTGGAAACGAAGAAGTATCAGTAGTTGAAAAATATGGCCATGGTGCTACAAACGGCGCCACAGATCGCATGATAGAATTTTGCAAGACCAATGACTTCTTCATTGCAAATACCTTTTTTCAACAACATAAATGGTGGCTATACACCTGGACCTCACAGGATTAAAAACACAGGAATCAAATCAACTACATCTGTGGAAAGAGACAATGGAAAATCTCAATATCATCTATTAGAACAAGGCCAGTGGCCAAAGGTGGAACAGACTGTCAATTGCTCATATCCAAGTTCAAGTTGGAGATGAAACAATTAAAATAAGTCCAGGAGAGCCAAAATACTACCTTGACTATATCCCACCTGAATTTAGATACTATCTCAAGAATACATTTGAAGTATTAAATACTAATGACCAAAGACCAGAAGAGTTGTGGGATGACATCAAGGACATCATACATGAAGAAAGCAAAGGGTCATTGAAAAGACAGGAAAGAAAGAAAAGATCAAAATGGGTTTCAGAAGAGACTCTGGAACTTTCTGTTGAATGTAGAGTAGTTAAAGTGAAAGGAAAAATGATGAACTAAAAGAGCTGAACAGAAGTCTCAAACGGCTACTTGAAAAGGCAAAGTAAAATATAACAAAATGAGCAAAGACTTGGAATTAGAAAACCAAAAGGGAAGACCGTGCTTGGCATTTCTCAAGCTGAAAGAACTGAAGAAAAAAATTCAAGCCTCCAGTTGCAGTTTGGAAGGATTCTATGGGCAAAATGGAGCCCCGGTGGCATGGTGGTTAAGAACTCAGCTGCTAACCAAAAGGTCAGCAGTTTGAATCCACCAGCCACTCCTTGAAAACCCTATGGAGCACCTCTATTCTGTCCTATAGGGTCACTATGAGTCAGAATCGACTAGATGGCAAAAGGTTTGGTTTTTTGGTTTATGGGCAAAATATCGAATGACGGAGGAAGCATCAAAAGCAGATGGAAGGAATACACAAAGTCACTGTACCAAAAAGAATTGGTCATTATTTAACCATTTCAGGAGGTAACATGTAATCAAGAACCGATGGTACTGAGGGAAGAAGTCCAAGCTGCACTGAAGGAATTGGCAAAAAACAAGGCTCCAGGAATTGACAGAATACCAAATGAGATGTTTCAACAAACAGATTCAATGCGAGAGGTGCTCACTGTTCTACGCCAAGAAATTTGGAAGACAGCTACCTGGCCAACCAACTGGAAGAGATCCATATTTGTGCCCATTCCAAAGAAAGGTGAACCAGCAGAATGTGGAAATTAGTGAACAGTAGTATTACTATCATGTGCAAGTAAAATTTTGCTGAAGATCATTCAAAAGTGGCTGCAGCAATACATCGACAGGGAACTACTAGAAATTCAAGCTGGATTCATAAGAGGACTTGGAATGAGGGATATCACTGCTGATATCGAAGGATATTGGCTGAAAGCAAAGAATACCCAGAAAGATGTTTACTTGTGTTTTATTGACTATGTAAAGGCATTTGACTGTGTGGATTGTAAGAAATTATGGATAAGATTGTGAAGAATGGGAATTCCAGACCACTTAATTGTGCCCATGAGGAACCTGTATATAGACCAAGAGGAAGTCATTTGAACAGAGCAAGGGGATATTGCTTGGTTTAAAATAAAGAAAGTTGTGCGTCAAGGTTGTATCTTTCACCGTTCTTATTCAATCTGTATGCTGAGCAAATAATCCAAACAGCTGGACAATACGAAGAAGAATGTGGCATTAGGGTTGGTGGAAGACTCATTAACAACTTGTGATATGCAGATGACACAACCTTACTTACTTGAAGAGGACATCAAGCACTTACTGATGAAGATCAAAGCTACAGCCTTCAGTATGGATTACACCTCAACATAAAGGAAACAAAAATCTCACAACTGGACCAATACAGAACATCATGATAAATGGAGAGAAGATGGAAGTTGTCAAGGATTTCATTTTACTTGGATTCACAACCAGCACCCTTGGAAACAGCAGCCAAGAAATCAAAAGACTTATTGCATTGGGCAAATCTGCTACAAAAGACCTCTTTCAAGTGTTAAAAAGCAAAGATGGCACTTTGAAGACTAAGCTGTGCCTGGCCCAAGCCGTGATATTTTCAGTCACCTCATATGCATGTGAAAGCTGGATAATGAAAAAGCAAGACTGAACAAGAATTGATGCCTCTGAATTATGGCGTTGGCAAAGAATATTGACTATACCATGGACTGCCAGAAGAACGAACAAATCTGTCTTGGAAGCAATACAGCCAGAGTGATCCTTGGAAGTGAGGATTGTGAGATCTCATCTCACATACTTGGGAAATGTTATCAGGAGGAATGAGTCCTCACAGAAGGATATCATGTTTAGTAAAGTAGAGGGTCAGTGAAAAAAGAAGAACCTAGAGGAGATGGATTTTCACAGTGGCTTCAGTAATGGGCTCAAGCATAACAATGATTGTGAGGATGGCTCAGGACCAGGCAGTGTTCTGTTCTGTTGTTCATAGGGTCACTTTGTGTTGGAACTGACTTGAGGGCACGTAATAACTAACAACCACTTGTTAGTGGTGTGTGTTCTGAATGCACTGATACCATAAAGAAGCAGATACAAATTGTGTTTTACATTTACATTGTAGTAATCATATATTTCAATATAAGTAAAATGAAAATTGATGTTTAAGGAATATAAGAAAGGCAAATAACTGTTAACAGAATAAAATGTAAAGAGAAAGTCAGTATGTTGTTATTAGGTGCCATCGAGTCAGTTGCGACTCATAGCGACCGTACGTACAACAGAACAAAACACAGTCCAGCTGTGTGCCATCTTCGTAATTGTTGTCGCAGCCACTGTGTCAATCCATCTAATGAGGGTCTTCCTCTTTTTCGCTGACCCTCTACTTTACCAAGCATGATGTACTTCTCCAGGGACTGGCCCCTCTTGATAACATGTCCAAAGTATGTGAGACAAAGTCTCACCATCCTCGCTTCTAATGAGCATCTGGCTGTACTTCTTCCAAGACAGATTTGTTCCTTCTTCTGGAAGTCCATGGTATATTCAATATTCTTCGCCAACACCATAATTCAAAGGCATCAATTCTTCGATCTTCCTTATTTAATGTCCAGCTAAAGTCAATATAGAACTGACTTATTACTTAAAACATGATTTACTATAATGGGCTTTTTTAAATTTGGGTTATAAAAATTTGCAATTATGGCAAACATTTGAATAATAAGTGTTCAGAGTGCAAAAGATAGGGTTTTACACATTTTGAAGCAAAAAGAGAGTAGTGATTTTAGTTCTTTTTTTTTTTAACATATTTCTTCTGCAAGTATTTCTAAGTATACTGTGAATGGCGGAGTACAACCTGGCTAATGACTTCAGTCAAGAAATACAAACTATATTTTATATTCTTTACTTTTAATAAGTCATTATTCAAAGGTGATGCCTCTTGCAATTTCTCTTCCCCTTAAAAAGCAATCAGGAAGTCCTTTTAACACATTCTTATTTCTTCTGTCTAGAACACAGTTCTTAAAGATGTAGAGATAGTCTTCTAAAAAATAAAAATAACATTTTTGGAAAAAAAAGTAATGCGTGTTGTAAAAAATGGAAGATATAGGAATAAAATCACTATATATATGTATGCATATGTATATATATATCACAAAAAAATTGGGTCATACTGTTCACATCTTTTTATAATCCCATTTTTTTCCTAAAATATGAGTAGATTCTCTTTTTAAAGTAGGTTTAGAATTGGAAATGTTCTTATCAAGCTGTTATATAAAACCTTAGAACATATTTTTGTCGAGTACTACTTTTCTCAAAGTTTAAAATGAAAATTAGAGCTTTTATATGTTTCAAAACATCATTACTCCAGACCTCATTAATTTCAAATTTATAATTTCAAACCAATGCTGGACCAAAGCTTGTCTCTTTTAAAAATTATTTATCAAAGTATAATTTATGTAAGAAAAATACACAAATAATATGTTACAGTTCATGAGTTTTTCACAAACTGAACACACTCATGTAATGAACACCCAGATCAAGAAACAAAATATCATTAGCCCCCTGGAAGCCCACCCTTGTGACCCCTTCCAGTCAATACCCCTAAGGCTAACAGTCATTCTGATTTTTAAAACCACAGATTGGGTTGACCTATTTTGAACTTTCCATAAATGGAATCATACAATACGCACTCTTTTATGTCTAAATTCTTTTGCTAAAGACTATGTTCATGAGATTTATCCATATTGTTGAGAGTAATTATTGTTTTTCCATTCTCATTGCTTTGTAGCATTTTGTCGTGTGAATATATCAAAATTTCTCTATTCTCTCGTCTATTAATGGGCATTTGAGTAGTTTCTAGTTTGGGACTATTTTGAATAATGCTACGATTTTTGTATGCCTTTTGATGAACATATGTACACATTTCTGCTAGGATTAAAATTCCTGGGTCAGAAGATATGCACATAAATATTCAGCTTCAGTAGATAATGCCAAATAGTTTTCCAGAGTGTTTTTCCAAAGTAATTGCATCGATTTACACCCTTACCAAGAGTGTATGTGAGTTTGGTCGTTCCACATCCTCTCTGACATTTGGTTTTGTCTTTCTTTTTTATTTTTGTCTTTCTAGTGGGAGAAGCTTGCTTTTTTTAAATCTATTAAATCTTTTTGGGAAAAATAATACTGGAAGTAATTAATTATAACATTTTTAACACATTTACTTGTACAGTTGTAACTGTTTCACCATTTCAAAATGGCATATTTTTAGTACCAAGTGTTGTGTTGTTGTTATTATGTGACTTCGAGTCGGTTCTGACTCACAGCAATCCTATGAACAACAGAACAAAACGCTGACCAGTCCTGCGCCATCCTCACAACCATTGCTATGTTTAAGCCCATTACTGATCCCACTGTGCCAACTCATCCCTTTGAGGGTCTTCCTCTTTTTTGCTGACCCTCTACTTTACCAAACATGATGTCTTTCCCCTGGGACAGAACCCTCCTGATAACATGTCCAAAGTATGTGAGATGAAGTCTCTCCACCCTAGCTTCTAAGGAACGTTCTGGCTGTACTTCTTCCAAGACAGATTTGTTCATTCTTCTGGCAGGATGTAGTATATTCTATATTCTTTGCCAACCCCAAGTTCAAATGCATTAATTCTTCTTTGGTCTTCCTTACTCATTGTCCAACTTTCGCATGTATATGAGGTGATTGAAAATACCATGGCTTGAGTCAGGTACACCTTAGTCTTCAAGGTGATGTCTTTGCTTTTTAACACTTTAAAGAAGTCTTTTGCAATAGATTTGCCCAATGCAATACGTCGTTTGATTTCTCAACTGCTACTTCCATGGATGTTAATTGTGAATACAATTAAAATGAATCCTTGACAACGTCAATATTTTCTCCATTTATCATGATGTTGTTTATAGGACCAGTAGTGAGGATTTTTGTTTTCTTTATGTTGAGGTGCAATCCATACTAAAGACTGTGGTCTTTGATCATCATCAGTAATTGCTTCAAGTCCTCTTCACTTTCAGCAAGCAAGGTTGTGTCATCTGCATATCACAGGTTGTTAATGAGTCTTCCTGCAATCTTGATGTCAGGTTCTTCTTCATATAGCCCAACATCTCAGATTATTTGCTCAGCCTACAGACTGAATAAATATGGTGAAAGGATACATCCCTGATGCAAACCTTTTCTAATTTTAAACCATGCAGTATCTCTTTTACTGTTGGAAAGACTGCCTCTTGGTCTATGTATAGGTTCCTCATGAGCACAATTAAGTGTTCTGGAACTCCTGTTCTTCTCAACGTTATCCATTATTTCTTATTATTTACATAGTCCAACACCTTTGCATAGTCAATAAAGCACAGGTAAACGTCTTTGTGGTATTCTCTGCTTTCAGCCAGGATCCAGCTGGCATCAGCAATGATATCCCTGGTTCTACACCCTCTTCTGAATCCGGCTTGAACTTCTGGCAGCTCCCTGCCAATGTACTGCTGCAACTGCTTTTGAATGATCTTCAGCAAAATTTTACTTGCAAGTGATATTAATGATATTGTTCAATAATTTCCACATTCTGTTGGATCACCTTTCTTTGGAACGGGCAGAAATATTTATCTCTTCCAGTCGGTTGGCCATGTAGCTGTCTTCCAAATTTCTTGACAGAGATGAGTGGGCCCTTCCGTCATTGCATCAGATTGCCAAAACATCTCAACTGGTATCCCATCAATTCCTGGAGCCTTGTTTTTCACCAATGCCTTCTGTGCAGCTTAGACTTCTTCCTTCAGTACCATCACTTCTTGATCTTGATATGCTACGTCCTGAAAGTTCCCAGTGTAGCAATGACCAAATACTGATTTTATATGATACAATTATGTGTATCCTTTATCTTTTTCCTTTATTCAGTTCAAGGAGCCTTGATAGTGCAGTGGTTAAGCACTTGGCTGCTAGGTGAAGGCTTGGCAGTTTGAATCCACAAGCTGTTCTGTGGGAAAAAACGTGGCAATCTGTTTCTGTAATGATTAAACCTTGGAAACCATGGGGGCAGTTCTACTCTGTCCTGTAGGGTTGCTGTGAGTCAGAATCAACTTGACAGTCAAAGGGTTTGGTTTTGGATTTACTCAAAGCACTTACTGTTTTTATGCAAACAGCCCTAGTCTCCTCTGCCTTTGGAAAAGAGTAAACAAAAAATCCCCATACCAGTATGTTAATTCTTTATGTATTACCTGTTGCAGGATTCTTCACTTCACATGCCATACGTCAGTACTTCTTATTTTAAAAATTGAATAAATTTAGATATAAATGAGCAAAAAGTTTTGGGCGTTTCAATAGACCTGTATTACACCTCATAAATAGGGTGACCACACATTCCAGGTTGCCTGGAGTAGTCCTGATGATTTACAACTGTTGTCCTAGCAAAGCACCCCTTTTTGCCTACAATGGTATATTGTATTAACACTGTAATACCATCTTAGTTTCCAGTATTCTGCTTAGTTTAAGTGAGAAATTTATTCTGTGTTTGACGGGCTAACAGCCTAGAGAAACTTTCTACTTGAGGGTTTTCTGACTCTGCTTATATTTGCTGTAATATCGTGTTATGAATTAACATTATTTTGGGATTAAAATATTTTCCTGTTGATATCATATTATTTGATTTCAAAGTTGATCCCATAAAATAAAGTTGAACTTTCATATTTGTCCCTTTTAAAGCTTTAAGATCTTAAGCAATAGTTTTCAATGTTTCTGGATGGATTCATGATTACCTTGCTCTTACTCTATTTCCCAATATGAATTTATTTATTGATACAGGCCCTTTCTCTCAGTCATATTATTAAAAGTTTTTCATTTGATCACTTGACTTTTATTCTTTCTTAAATTTTCTCATGTATGTATCGTGTATTTTTTTAAAGATCCTTCCTCACCATTTAAATACTCTTTTAAGGGAAGTTTCTGCACATATTTAATGCTCTGTAACAATACAAACTAGCACAAGCTGGAGACAAAATCAAGTAAATGAGTGCATACAAAAGATGGCAGTATTGAAATTCTTTTTGCAACTTCAATCCATTTTAGGATCCTATTTTATGAACCGAATCCTTAGTTTTATGTAGGTTATGTTATGAAACAGAGTTTCCCGGGAATAGTTCTGGCTGTTTTATCATAATAAAATAGACATATGGAACTTATAGCCCTGACCAGGGATAAAATCTATTATCAGGGACAGACTCAGAATTAGTTTCCTCATAAGAAACATGGTTTGTCCTTTTAGAGACAAAAGTGTTCTTATTTACCATAATCAAGATGGGAATATAGCACAATCTTGCGGGTGGTCTTGTGTCAATGGCTGGTAAATTTGCTATGTTCTTTAAAAGCCATCCAGTCACTGTGTCTCAGTGACCAGTCTATCAGGATCTTCCTCTTATACTGTTTTCACCTAGTTGAACTTCTAGCAACTATAGCTGTTTACTGTCAGGTCCAGGATTCAGACTCCAGTTGCCCACAGTAATGATTGTACTATACCTGCCTCATCCATATTCATGATCACATTCCAGTACACTCCTAAGACAGTGGGTAGTCTTAACCTGTGGACCAGTGATCCTGGGCATTCTCAGACAAGGGGGAACTGAGTAAATAAGCAGTGGATTGTGCCAGAAAAATTATGGGGATGCTCATTAACAAGAACACTAATAAACTTTAAGCGAGGGATAATAGAATGAAAAGCTATGTAGATTGATCAGTGCTTAGTAACCACTAGTTAGTAACATTGCTTGAAACCATCTTCATTTCAACCTGTTGTAAAGTGTAAACTACCAATTCGTTATTCTTTAAGTTAGTTCATTTTCTCTCGTGTTGCATGGCATTTTCTTGAGAGATTGGGCCTCTAATGTTAGTCAGACCTGGCTTTGAATCTCTGTGGCTTACTTCAAGGAATTGGCTCACATGATTGTAGGGGGCTGGCAAACCATAGACTGGAGGCTCCTGCAGGCTCATGTCCCAAAATATATAGATTAGGCTATGATAACAGTGAAGAATAAAAAGAGTTCTGGCAAAATATCTATTTCTAAAGTGGAGCCAGAACATGCCCTATGGAAATTCCTTTTTTGCTGTTAAGGTCTTTGGCTGATTAATTGAGGCTACCCCACATTACAGAAGGTAAACTTCTTTACTTGAAGCCAACTGATTTAATCACATGTAATTACTGATGTTTTACCAAACGACTGGACACCATGACCTAGCCAAGTTGACACAAAAAATTAACAATCACAGTAGGTTATATTATTTCTCTAAGTCTCTGCACTTTCATACGTAATGTAGAGGTAATAATGACAATAACTACCTCATAGTATTGGAGCCCTGGTGGGGCAAGAGCTATGGCTGATAGCTAAAAGGTGAGCAGTTTGAATCCATCAGTTGTTCCTTGGAAACCCTATGGGGCAGTTCTACTCTGCCTATAGGTTTGTTATGAATCAGAATTGACTCAATCGCAACAGGTTTGCGTGTTTTTTTTCTCTTTTTTTACTATAGTTAGATTTATTGAACCAATGCATATAAAGCACTTATCACAGGACATGGCACATAGTACATTTCCATACATGATAGTTATTAATTATTATTTTCAGCCTTGTGCTCATGCTAAATACAGAATCCCAGAGAAATCACAGATGTTTAAAAAAATACGTACGAAATCTGGAAAATTCTCTAGGAATACTGATTATCCAATTTTGACTATAAAGATCAGTAGTCTTTACATTTACTCAGGCCTTTATGAGTGTAATGAGGAGTGCTAGTAGTACAATGGTTAAGCATTCAGCTGCTCCATGGGAGAAAATACCTTGCAATATGCTCCCGTAAAGATTACAGTCTAGGCTAACAGACACATGAAGAAATTCTCACTATCATTATCCATTAGAGAAATGCATATCAAAAGTACAATGAGATATTATCTCACCCCAACAAGGCTAGCCTTAATCCAAAAAACACAAAATAATAAACGCTGGAGAGATTGTAGAGTGACTGGAACACTTATATACTGTTGGTGGGAAAGTAAAATGGTACAACCACTTTGGAAAAAAGGTAGAAATAGAAGTACCATACAATCCAGCTATCCCACTCCTTGGAATATATCCTAGAGAAATAAGAGCCATCACAAGAATAGATACACGCACACTCACGTTCATTGCAGCACTGTTCACAATAGCAAAAAGATGGAAACAACCTAGGTACCCATGAACAGATGAATGGATAAACAAATATGGTCTATCCACACAATGGAATGCTATGCAACAATAAAGAACAATGATGAAGCCATGAAACGTAACATGGAGGAATCTGAGGATCATTATGCTGAGTTAATTTAGTCAGTCACAGAGGACAAATATTGTATAAAACCGCTATTATAAGAACGCAAGAAAAGGTTTAAACACAGAAGAAAACATTCTTTGATGGTTACAAGGATAGGGAAGGATAGGGAGGGTTATTTACTAACTAGATAGTAGATAAGAATTATCTTAGTTGAAGGGAAGTACAGCACACACTACAGGGAAAGTCAGCACGACTGGACTAAACCCAAGCTAAGAAGTTTCCTGAATACAATCAAACACTTTGAGGGACAGAGTATCAGGGGTAGGGATCTGGGGACCATGCTTTCAGGGGGCATCTAGGTCAACTGGCATAACAAAGCTTATTAAGAAAATGTTCTGCATCCTACTATGGTGAGTCATATCTAGAGTCTTAAAAGCTTGCAAGTGGCCATCTCAGATGCATCAATTGGTCCCCACCACCTGGAGTAAAGGAGAATGAAGAACACCAAAGACACAAGGAAAGTATTAGCCCAAGAGACAGAAAGGGCCACATAAACCAGAGACTCCATCAGCCTGAGACCAGAAGAACTAGATGATGCCCAGATACTACCAATGACCTCCCTGACAGGGAACACAACAGAGAGTCCCTGATGGAGAAGGAGAAAGGTGGGGTGCAGAACTCAAATTCTAGTAAGAAGACCAGACTTAATGATCTGAATGAGACTGGAGGAACCTCAGAAAGGATGGCCTTCAGAGTTTCTATCAGCCCAGAACTAAAACAATTTCCAAGGCGAACTCTTCAGACAGGGATTGGACTGGACTGTGGGATAAAAAGTGATACTTGTGAGGAGTGTGCCTCTTAGCTCAAGTAGATACAAGAGACTAAACGGGCAGCTTCTGTCTGGAGGTGAAATGGGAAGGCAGAGAGGGTTAGGAGCTGGCTGAATGGACATCGGGAATCAGGGGTGGAAAGGAGGAGTGTGCTGTCACAGTACGGGGAGAGCAATTAGGGTCACATAACATTGTATGTATACAGTTTTGTATGGGAGACTAACTTGAAATGTAAACTTCATTTAAACTACAACAATAAACAAAACAAACAAACAAAAAAGATTACAGCCTAGGAAATCCTATGGGGCAGTTCTACTCTGTCCTACAGGGTCACTATGAGTCAGAATTGACTCAGTGGCACACAACAACAACATAAGTGTAACAGGATTATTAAAGTAAATAATTATATCCCACCTTCTGGATATACTGAACAAATAAATATACACAACAATTACAGTTAATTAACATTATGGCTGTGATATTTTCTCATAACCCCTACTCCTATATCCTAGCTTAACTAAGGGTCTTGCTCAGATCCATTCTTCCTCCATCCATCCCATTTGGCAGCTCTTTTCCATAGGCAACACTCTGGGGATCTTCGCTCAAGTTCGGAACTTACAACTTCCTAGATAGTAATTTTGAGCAAGACACTTACTTTTCTATACCTCATATACCTCTTTATTAGAAAGTGAGTATAATAATAGTACACAGCTTTATGGAGATGTTGGGAGGAATGAATAAGATAATATCTAACATAATGTAAAGAGCAAGTAAAAGTTAGGTAACTGCCTGAGCTTCAACAGTCACTTCCTCCAGTAAGGATTTACTACTAACTGCAGACCAATCCTAGTATCTCTGCAATTGCTTAAAGTTCAGACTTGAAGTAACAGTTTTTATTAATTACTACCATGAATCTGTACAGTGCTAGAATTTTAGGAGGTTTACTCACTTTCCAAATGCTGCCAGAGGCTGCTTACCAGGAGGAAATGTCCTCTAGACTTTGCAAACTCTGGGTCATTCTCTCTGTTCTCTGTGCACTCTAAGCTGTGCACCATGTCTCTGTCCAAACAGAGTGGGAGAAGAATTCTTTTTTTTTCAGCTCCAGGTAGAAAAAGAGTTGCTTTCAGGTCAGGTGTGATCCAAAAATGATTCCTTGGCTGTTCAAAGAAATTCTGGACTTCTAGTTACTCCCTACACCTGCAGTTTGTAACAACCCTCCTAGCTGCAGCATGGCATCTCTCTTCCCCCATCTCTGCTTCCTTGCTTGCTTGTTTTAATTTCTTTTATATCTCAAAAGAGATTGACTCAAGACACACCCTACCTTACTCCTGCCTCATTAACATAACAAAGACAACCCATTTCCAAATGGGATTATAACCAGAGGCATAAAAACCTATTGCTGTTGAGTTGATTCTGACTCATAGGGATCCTATAGGACAGAGTAGAACTAACTCATAGCGTTTCCAAGGCTGTAAATCTTCCGGAAAAAGACTGCCCACATCTCCTGTGGAGCAGCTGGTGGGCTCGAACTGCTGATCTTTCAGTTAGCTGCCAAGCACTTTAACCACTGTGCTACCAGAGCTCCTAAACAGAGGCAAAGAAGTTAAGATTTACAACAAATATTTTTGGATGGGGAGGGAAGACACACAATTCAATCCAAAACACACGTAGAGTACATATCTACGTTGAAGCAATAAAAGACAAAATAACTTCTGTGATCTCAAAACTATTTTGGATTTCCTGATTTATAGGTTTAGTTACTCATTTAACAAATTATTGGGTGCCTTCCATGTGTCAGATATCACTATAAGTATTAGGGATTCAGTAGGGAACACAAAATGGGATGTATTAAGGGAGGGATGAATTTTGAACTGGGTGGTCAGGATATAATACTGAGTAAAGGTGAGGGAACAAATTAGTCAATATTTGGGGAAAGAATATTCCAGGCAAGGGGAAAAAGCAAGTGCAAAAGCCTAGAGGCAGAAGTATGTTTGATGTCTTCATGTGGCTGAGCAGGAGGGAAGTTATAGGAGAGATCAGAGAAATATGCAGGGACAGGGTTAGAATGGGTAGACTTTAGCTTTTACTTCAGGTTATTGACAAACCCAGATTATTTCTGCAAGATAGAAAGCAATATATGCATTTTAAGGCTGTGTAGATATCTGACCCCACTGTTGACAGTTACTGTTAAAGGGAATTAAAGGTGGTCATATGTGTAGGCAGAATAGGTGTCCACCCATGTGCAGGTACGTTGGTTAAGCTCCATCTCTTCAAAGTATATGCTCTCCAACCTTCGCCAGTTATCACAATGTAAGAAATTCCACCCTCTTGGACTATCCATTCAGCCTCAAGGAATAGTTCTGCCTTCAAAAGTACTATCCTTAGATACAAAGATGTGAATTTATTAAAAGTCAAAGGTTGGAAAAAAATATATCAAGCTAACAACTACCAAAAAAGAGCAGGAGTGGCAATTCTAATCTCAGATAAAATAGACTTTAAAACAAAATCTACCATAAAAGACAAAGAAGGACACTATATAATGATTAAGGGGACGCTCCATCATGAAGACATAACCATAATAAACATCTACGCACCCAATGACAGTACTCCAAAATACATAAAACAAACTCTAACAACACTGAAAAGAGAAATTGACAGTTCCACAATAATAGTAGGAGACTTCAACACACCACTCTCAGTAAAGGACAGAACAACTAAAAAGAAACAGCAAAGATACAGAAGACCTAAACGGCACAATCAGCCAACTTGACCTCATAGACATATATAGAACACTCCATCTAACCGCTGCAAAGTACACATTCTTTTCCAATGCACATGGAATGTTCTCCAGAATAGAGCACATCTTAGGCCACAGAGCAATTCTCAACAAGATCCAAAACACTGAGATAATTCAAAGTATTTTCTCTGATCACAATGCCAACAAGGTAAAAATTAACAATAGAAAGAGCAAGGAAAAAAAAAAATCAACTACATCGAAACTGAATAATACCCTGCTTACACATCACTGGATAATAGAAGAAATCAGAGATGGAATCAAAAAATACCTAGAATCCAATAAGAATGAAAACACATCATACCAAAACCTTTGGAACATAGCAAAGGCAGTGCTCGGGAGACAGTTTATAGCAATAGATGCACATATCAAAAAAGAAGAAAGGGACAAAATCAAAACATTAACTACAGAATTCAAACAAATAGAAAGAGAACAGCAAAAAAAAGCCCACAACCAACGAAAGAAAGGAAACAGTAAGGATCAGAGCAGAAATGAATGAAATGGAGAACAGAAAAACAATAGAAAGAATCAACAAAACCAAAAGTTGGTTCTTTGAAAGAATCAACAAAATCGACAAACCACTGGCCAGACTGACAAAAGAAAAACAGGAGAGGACACAAATAACACAAATAAGAAATGAAATGGGGGACATTACAACAGACCCAACTGAAATAAAAAGGATTATAACAGAATATTACGAAAAACTAGACTCCAACAAATTTTAAAACCCAGAGGAAATGGATAAATTTCTAGAAACACATGGCCTACCCAAACTACAACAAAGTCATGTTGAAAATCTGAACAGACCCATAACAAGAGAAGAGATTGAAAAGGTAATAAAAAAAACTCCAACCAAAAAAAAGCCCTGGCCCAGATGGCTTCACTGGAGAATTCTACAAAACATTTACAGAAGAGCTTGTACCAGTACTAATCAAGCTATTTCAGAGCATAGAAGAGGAAGCAATACTTCCAAATTCATTCTATGAAGCCAGCATAATGCTAATACCAAAACCAGGCAACGACACCACAAAAAAAGAAAATTACAGACCAATATCTCTCATGAATACAGATGCAAAAATTCTCAACAAAATTATAGCCAACAGAATTCAGCATCATATCAAAAAAAGAATACACCACCACCAAGTAGGATTCATACCAGTATGCAAGGAAGATTCAACATTAGAAAATCAATCCATGTAATCCACCACATGAATAAAAGGAAAGAAAAGAATCACATGATCATCTCAACTGACACAGAAAAAAGGCATTTGACAAAGTCCAACACCCATTCCTGATTAAAACTCTCATAAAATAGGTATAGAAGGGAAATTTCTCAACACAATAAAGGGCATCTATGCAAAACCAGCGGCCAACATCATTCTTAATGGAGAGAGGCTGAAAACATTCCCCTTGAGAACAGGAACAGGATAAGGATGCCCTTTATCACCACTCCTATTTAACATTGTGCTGGAAGTTCTAGCTAGAGCAATAAGGCAAGAAAAAGAAATAAAGTACATCCAAACTGGTAATGAAGAAGTTAAACTGTCCCTGTTTGTGAATGATATGATACTATACATAGAAAACCCAAAAGACTCCACGAAAAATCTACTGGCATTAATAGAAAGATACAGCAGAGTAGCGGGATACAAGATAAATGTACAAAAATCAGTTGGATTCCTATACTCTAATAAAGAGAACAATGAAAAGGAAATCAGGAAAACAATACCATTTATAATAGCCCCTAAAAAAATAAAGCACCTAGGAATAAATCTAACCAGGGATGTAAAAGACCTATACAAAGAAAACTACAAAACACTACTGCAAGAAACCCAAACGGATCTACATAAATGGAAAAACATAATATGCTCATGCATAGGTAGACCCAACATTGTAAAAATGACAATTCTACCCAAAGCAATTTACAAATACAATGCAATCCAATCCCAATCCAAATACCAACAACATTCTTCAAAGAGATGGAAAAACTAATGATTAACTTTATATGGAAAGCAAAGAAGCCCCAAATAAGTAAAGCACTACTGAAGAAGAATAAAGTTGGAGGACTCACACTACCTGACCTCAGAACCTACTATACAGCTACTGTAGTCAAAAGAGCTTGCTACTGGTACAACAACAGATACATTGACCAATGGAACAGGATCGAGAACCCAGATGTAAATCCATCCACCTACGGTCACCTGATCTTTGACAAGGGCCCAAAGTCCATCAAATGGGGAAAAGACAGTCTTTTTAACAAATGGTGCTGGCAAAACTGGATATCCATCCGCAAAACAATGAAACAGGGCCCATACCTCACATCATATACAAAAACTAATTCAAAATGGATCAAAGACCTAAATATAAAGCCAAAAACGATGAAGTTCATAGAAGAAAAAATAGTACCAACATTACAGGCCTTAATACACTGTATTAACAGGATACAAACCATAACCATCAACACACAAACTCCAGAAGATAAGCTAGATAACTGGGATCTTCTAAAAATCAAACATCTATGCTCTTCAGAAGACTTCACCAAAAGAGTAAAAAGAGAAACTACAGACTGGGAAAACAATTTTGGACAGTAGAAGTCAGACAAAGGTCTAATCTCCATAATCTACAAGAAAATCCAACACCTCTACAACAAAAAGACAAGTAATCTTATTAAAAAATGGGCAAAGGAAATGAACAGACACTTCACCAAAGAAGACATTCAAGCAGCCAACAGACACATGAGGAAATGCTCGCGATCACTAGCCATTAGAGAAATGCAAATTCAAACCACAATGAGATACCATCTCACCCCTGCATTACTGGCACGAATCAAAAACACTGGAAATCACAAATGTTGGAGGGGCTGTGGGGAGATCAGAACTCTTATGCACTGCTGGTGGGAATGCAAAATGATACAACCATTTTGGAAAATGATATGGCGCTTCCTCAGAAAGCTAGAAATAGACATACCATTCAATCTAGCAATCCCACTCCTAACATATATCCTAGAGAAATAAGAGTCGTCACTTGAATAGACATATGCACACCTATGTTCATGGCAGCATTGTTCACCACAGCAAAACGATGGAAACAACCTAGATGCCCATCAACAGATGAATGGATAAACAAACTATGGTATATACACACAATGGACTACTATGCAACGAGAAAGAACGATGATGAATCTGTGAAGCATCTCATAATGTGGATGAAATTGGAGGACATTTTGCTGAGTGAAATAAGTCAATCACAAAAGGACAAATATTGTATGAGACCTCTATTGTAAAAACCCATGAAGAAGTTCACACACAAAAAGTGATAATCTTTGTTGGTTACCAGGGATGGGACGGGTCGGTGGGAAATACTAAATAGGCAATAGAAAAGTGGTATCTTGGGTGAAGGGTGAGACAGTACACAATACTGGGGAAACCAGCACAACTTGTACAAGGAAAGGTCATGGAAGCTCCACAGACACATCCAAACTCCCTGAGGGACTGAATTGCTGGGCAGTGGGCTGTGGGGACCGTGGTCTCGGGGAACATCTAGCTCAATTGGCATAACACTGTTTATAAAGACAATGTTCTACGTTCTACCTTGCTGAGTAGCGTCTGAGGTCTTAAAAGCCTGTGAGCAGCCATCTAAGATACTCCACTAGTCTCATGCCTTCGGGAGCAAGGGAGAATGAAGAGAATGGGATACAAGGAAAAGATTAGTCTGAAGGACTGATGGACCACAGCTACCAAGGCCTCCACCAGATTAAGTCCAGTACAGCTAGATGGTGCCCGGCTACCACCACTGATGGCTCTGACCGGGATCACAACAGAGGGTTCCGGACAAAGCTGGAGAAGGATGTAGAACAAAATTCTAACTCAAAAAGAAAGACCAGATTTACTGGCCTCCTTTAGGAGACTGGAGAAGCCCCGAGAGTATGACCCCCAGGCAGACTTTTAGCTCAGTGGTGATGTATCTTCCTATGTTCACTGTTCAGCCGGGGAGTGGACAGCCCCATAAAACCAAATGTGACTAATGAGGCACAGCAGTCTAGGGACACGGGCTAGAAGGCAGAAGGGAACAGGAAAGCTGGTGATAGAGAACCCAAGGTTGAGTAAGGATAGTGTTGATGTGTTGTGAGGTTGTTAACCATTGTCATAGGACAACATGTGTACTGTTTAATGAGAAACTATCTTGTTCTGTAAACCTTCATCTAAAGGGAGAGTAGCAGCACAACTGGAAGAGCGTAGTCGATGAACTGTGCGTGTGGAAATTTTTGAAATGGAGTATCTTTGGCTATGTATATTTTCACCAAAGAAAAAAAAAAAAAGGTCGAGAAGGGGGAGGGTTGATATGTTGTGGGGTTGTTAACCAATGTCATAAAACAATATGTGTACTACTGTTTCATGAGAAACTATTTGTTCTGTAAACCTTCACCTGAAGTATAATGAAAAAAATAATAATATAAAAAAAATACTGAATAATAGAAAAAAAAAAATACTACCCTGAAATATAGATATGACTGAGAAGAATAGTACATTAAACAATGAACAGATAAGGATCTTGGGCAATGGGAAGCAAGCTCCATGATGGCTGAAGTAATGTCTGAAATTTGGTAAGCACTTAACTGTGAAGCAATCAGGTGTGAAGGTGGTCAATTATGACAATGAGCCAAATGGAGAGTAACAATCAAGCCCTTATTCACTTACTGCAACAGTACAAGCAAGAGGCAAAAAGCGAAGTTAGAGTCCTTATATTCAATTTATCCTCATGGAATTGCACTAGGCGAGGATCAGGTAGATGCAATGTACCCATTGCTGTTGAGTTGATTCCGACTCATAGTGACCCTATAAAACAGAACAGAACTTCCCCGTAGGGTTTCAAAGGTTGTACATCTTTATGGAAGCAGGCTGCAAGAGGCTGGTTGGTTTGAACCACTCATCTTTCAGTTAACAGCTGAGCACTTCTCCACTGCACCACCAGTGCTTTAGATGCAATGTAGAAGGGGGTAATCATCTCACTACAGAGGTTCCTAGAACAAAAGGCTTCTCCTGCCTCTTTAGAGATCTGTGGGTCAGGGAGAGGGAAAGGTAAAAGGGCTAGGCGTGACTGAGTCAAAGTGGAGAAAAATGCCTTAGCCAAGCTTCCTGATAAGGAAGCCTCTGAATGGAGGTGCTTGGGCTAGGAATGCAAATATGCATATAAGCCTGATTGGCCCAGGGAACTGAGTCCTTGACTGCAACTCCCTCCAGAAAGCTGCAATGCAATGGCTGTGCACCATATCTGGTGTGAGGAGGGCAGCATCCCCCTGTGAGACCCACCAGGCAAAGCCATACAATTGCCTAAGGTCCAGTCTGAAAGATTATACATAGGATTTTGGCCTGGCGTTAGACTCTTCATTAGCAAATATTGAATGCTGAATGAATGACAATAGCTAGATTCTTACTAATTGCTACAAAGGAAGAGAGGGGGGAAAAATAATAAAAGGGGATATGGACTTCCACAATGATCAAATTGCTTCATACTTTTTTCTTAAAATCATCCTGAATGAATTTTATTAGAGCCAGTTGAGATGTTTGAATTAGCCCAACGAAAAATAAAATGAGTCAGTGCAAAACAGTACTACCAGCTAAGAAGTGAAATTCTATAAAAGATTGTTAATCTAAATTCTGATATTTTCTTCCATATAATCGAGACTAATGAAGATGAATCATTTAAACCAATGTTGCCCTAAGGGAAGAATTCCAACCAGAATAATGTGCCTTAGAGTCATTATTTCTTTAAAAATACTATTAAAGTGGATGTGATTTTATCTGTCATTATCATATCACATTTAAACCATTGTATTTATAATTTATTCTTGCTTGGTAGACATGTTTAATAGATCAATGATGATTGCTTTGAAATAAAAGGAACACTTTTCTTAGTTTCATCTTCTTCCATAATCTACTATTAGTAAACATGAGACATTTAAACAGATGAAATGTAAAAATGAGTACAAACAGTAATGAAATTGCTTGGTTTATAATATCACAGTCAAATATCTAGTTGTTTCAAACATAGCAACACATTAGAATAATCTGATATATCCCAAAAAATTTGTTTGAAGTTTCAAATAGTAGTGAGTATTTTTGTTAGTGAATTTATATTTTATAAATTTAATTACTTCAGCAAACTTTAGCGAAATGTGCAGTGTTCCAAAAGAATAAGACTTGGTTCTAGTTTTATCAACAAACCAGACTATGGCACAGGTAAAATAGCACAATAGTTGGGTGAATTAAACATTAAGGGTAACAATTATGTAGTCATTCCTATGTATGTGGGCCAAAATATATAAACATATATGTTTCTGAGGGAATATAGCCATTGGGAATGCTCAATAAATGTTAAGCATCAAAAACAGGAACGTCTTAAAATTGTTGAACTTTTTTTTAAATCTTGGAAATACGTGTAACATTAATATATATTTTGAATATACTGTTATTGTTCTTATGCTAAGTGAAATAATGGTCTGAATATTTGGCTCCCTATGCAGTACTACTCTGTCCTATAGAATCACTATGAGTAGGAATTGACTAGACGGCAATGGGTTTGGTTTTTTTTTTGATATCGGGAGATATGGGACTAAATTGGTTTGGTATTATCTTCTCTCAATTTTTCCATATTCTTTCTTTCAATTTGCTTTGAATCAAATGTTATTAATCAGTTATTTTTAGTACTGTGAGATTCTTGCCCATTATTACTGAACTGTGGTCAAATATGACAGTCTACTTCAGGTACACAAAGTTTATAATCTATTGAGCTGAATTTCATTCATTTTCTTCTATAGTTTTTCTAGATATACACATGGGTTTTACTGATTTGGGTAATTTACTCTTTTATTTCCCCTGCCAAAGAAATAAACTTTTATTCCCATGGATAGAAATTTATTAATTGGAGGTTTGTATGGTTTCTGTCAGAGGATAAACAAAGTGATGTATAGTGAACACAAAAATATTTTGTACATTTATACTCTAAAGAGATCTAAGTTCCATTTGCACCACCTCATCTCTACGCATTGGCCAAATTTTAGGATCTGAGGCCTATTGGGCCCAGACCAGGGCTTCATGTGTTATAATTTTATAATATTTTCCATTTCATCATCCTATTCTGATCCAGGTATTTTCAGTATAACTTGATGTATCCAATGAATTTAACAGCATCAGAACTAAAAATGTGGAGCTTTATATTTTGTATCTACCATTAAACCCACTTTGGCTCTCATGGAGCAAGTCCACGAGAGCCAAAAAGTGACCTTGAGTATATCCCAACTAAATTTAGAGACCATCTCAAGAATAGACTTGACACATTAAAGACTAATGACCAAAGACCAGACGAGTTGTGGAATGACATCAAGGACATCATACCTGAAGAAAGCAAAAGTTCATTAAAAAGAGAGGAAAGAAAGAAAAGAGCAAAATGGATATCAGAAGAGACTCCAAAACTTGCTTTTGAACGTAGAGTAGCTAAAGTGAATGGAAAAAACGATGAAGTAAAAGAGTTGAATAGAAGATTTCAAAGGGTGGTTCAAAAAGACAAAGTAAAATATTATGATGAAATGTGCAAAGACCTAGAGTTAGCAAACCAAAAGGGAAGAACATGCTTGGTATCCTTCAAACTGAAAGAACTGAAGGAAAAATTCAAGTCTTGAGTTGCAATATTGAAGGATTCTACAGGGAAAATATTGCATGACATGGGAAGCGTCAAAAGAAGGTGAAAGAAGTACACAGAGTCACTATACCAAAAAGAACTGGTAGACATTCACCCATTTCAGGAGGTAGCATATGATAAAGAACTGATGGGATTGAAGGAAGAAGTCCAAGCTGCACAGAAAGGAAGGGGATAATCAAGCCTTCAGGAACTGACAGAATACCAATCGAGACATTTCAACAAATGGATGCAGCGCTAGAGGTGCTCACTCATCTGTGTCAAGAAATTTGGAAGGCAGCTTCCTGGCCATCCGACTGGAAGAGATACATATTTATACCCATTCCAAAGAAAGATGATCCAATAGAATGTGGAAATTATCTAACAATATCATTAATATCACACACAAGTAAAAATTTGCTGAAAAATCATTCAAAAGCAGTTGCAGCAGTACACTGATAGGGAACTGCCAGAAGTTCAACCTGGATTCAGAAGAGGACTTGGAGTGAGGGATATCATTGCTGACGTTAGATAGATCTTAGCTGAAAGCAGAGAATACCAGAATGATGTTTACCTGTGTTTTACTGACTATGAAATAGCATTCAACTGTGTGGATCATAACAGATGATGGATAACATTGCAAAGAATGGGAATTCCAGAACACTGAACTGTGCTCACGAGGAATCTGTATGTAGACCAAGAGGCAGTTGTTCCAACAGAACAAGGGGATACTGCGTGGTTTAAAATCAAGAAAGGTGTGAATCATGGTTGTATCCTTTCACCATACTTATTCAATCTGTATGCTGAGCAAATAATCTGAGAAGCCGGACTATATGAAGAAGAACATGGCATTAGGATTGGAGGAAGACTCATTAACAACCTGCACTATGGAGATGACACAACTTTGCTTGCTGAAAATGAAGAGGACTTGAAGCACTTACTGAAGAAGGAACAAAGACTACAGCCTTCAGTAGGATTGCACCTCAATATAAAGAAAACAAAACTCCTTACAACTGTACTAATAAGCAACATCATGATAAATGGAGAAAATACTGAAGTTGTCAAGGATTTCATTTTACTTGGATCCACAGTCAATTCCCATGGAAGCAGCAGCCGAGAAATCAAGTGAGGTATTGCATTGGGCAAATCTGCTGCAAAAGATCACTTTAAAGTTTTCAAAAGCAAAGATGTCACTTTGAGGACTAAGGTGAGCCTGACCCAAGCCATGGGATTTTCAATTGCCTGATATGCCTAGGAGAGCTGGACAATGAATAAGGAAGATTGAAGAAAAATTGATGCCTTTGATTTATGGTGTTGGTGAAGAATATTGAATACAGCTTGGACTGCCGGAAGAACAAACAAATCTTGGAAGAAGTACAACCAGGATGTTCCTTAGAAGTGAGGATGATGAGACTGTGTCTCATTTACTTCGGACATGTTGTCAGAAGGGGCCAGTCCCTGGAGAAGGACATCATGCTTGGTAAAGCAGAGGGTCAGCGAAAAAGAGGAAGACCCTCAAAGAGATGATTGACACAGTGGCTGCAACAATGGGCTCAAACATAGCAATGATTGTGAGGATGGTGCAGTGTTTCGTTCTGTTGTCCATAGTATCACTATAAGTTTGATTCGATGGCACCTAACAACAACATTAAACCAACTTAGCAAAATTGTCTGGACAGCACTTGAATAAACAAAGCAATATACTCTATATCCTTAAAGTTTCATTTTCAGCACTATATCTTATCTGTTAAAATACTGGATCACTGAAGTACAGGAAATACATTTGACCAGAGAATAAAGAAACTTGGATCCTATTCTATTTCTGCCACTGAGAGTATACATTGTCTTGGATAAGTCACTTGACTTTTCTGAACCCATGTCTGTATGTATAAAATTAGGTGCTGGAACAAATGATCTAAAAAAATTATAAATAGAAAATTATTCCTTGTTTTTATCCTAGGTCTTTTTCTTCCTACAATTTAAGCTTATGTATGTATATATATATATATATACACATATATATACATATATATGTGTATATATATGTATCAGCTGAAATCAAGGAGATCTGTTTTACCATTCTGGTATGTTAGCCTTCCTTATTCATGTAATTCCATTATAAATACTCCATGCATTAATAAGTGCTTGGATTGCAAAACTGTCCAGCTCACTTGGAATTCTGATGTAGGTGCTAACTGTGACCATGTACAACAAAGTGTTACTCAGTACCTAGTGGTAAAAACAGCATTAGGGCAGGTCTGACCTCCTCTAACTTCACAAGGGGAAAGGAGAATCAAGATTAACAGCCCAGGGCCAATTCCTATGAGGCGGAGATCAGACATGCCTCCTCTCTCCATCATCTTTAACAATCCTGACACCAACTGTCCCTCCCACGGCACTCTCTGCTTCTCTGTTGGGTTTAATAATTCATTGCAATGGCCACACAGAACTCACAGATAATACTCATGATTATTGGCTTTATTAGGGAAGCAACAGTCACAATTCAGGCTCAGGAACACTCAGGAGGCAGTTCTTCCATCAGGACAGCCTCCTCCCAGCCGTGCTCACAGGCTTGCCTCTCCCTAGCCCTCAGCCTCTGCCCAAAGGCACTCAGCTCTCTCTCTGCATGGGCCAGGAAGCCCACCATGTTGTCTCCTGTTGCCAGGTCTCTGCTGCTGGGTCTCTGCTGCCATTTCTCTCTGCCTTCAGTGTTAACAGTTCTCTCTCTCCTGGTTCCAGAAGCTTCTCAGCACAGAGACCCCAGGTCCAAACGACATGTTGGCTCCTGGCTGTTCTTCCTTGATGGTGGTGAGATCTTCCCTCTTCCACCTCTGGGGTGGCTCATTTCAAAGCCAGTGGGTTGGCAAAACTGACCAATCCCTTTTTTGGGCCATAATTACCCTATCACACAGTCCTGCCCAATCACTTGAGTGGGAGTTAAAAGACCATGACTAGAAAGGCCACACAAAAGCAATCCATTGTACCGTACTGGTATGTGAAAAGTATTAGCTCGGTGTATGATCCCTATTCTCAACAAGTTTAAAATTTACAAGCTGGGATAAATAAATGAACAATAATTTATAATATAAATACATCAAATGAATAAGAAACAGTGGTACACGCACAATTCTGTGATCATTAAGTTATCTACATAGGGTGAAGAATACTTCATGAAGAGGACAGCATTTGATTGTTAGTCTATGCAGTAGATATTGTCCACTGCCCAGTTTCCCTTTCAGAAGCTATATACTCATTCCTGCCCAGTGGCAGGGTGTGTTTGGTGATAATAACTCCCAGATGAATTCTTCCCCAGTAAATTCCCTAGGCCAAAGGGAGCTTCTCTGTGCCAAGTTTAGGCCCCCTCTCTGGAAGCAACTCAATGGCAGTGATTACAAAGGTCCAGCTCTTATCCTCATTTGGGACAACTTTGCAAGTTTGAATACCTGTGTAATTAACTGAGGCCTCTGTTGCAACTGCATCACAGTTCAAATCTCCCTCTACGCAATCCTGCTTCCCTCACTACCTTGCGGGTGGTTATCCTGAGAGCATTTCCCAATAAATTACCTGCAAAGCAATCTCCAACTCAGAGTCTGTTTCCTGGAAAACCCCAGCGGGTGCCAGAAGTGGGTAGACAAAGCAGTCTCTAAAATAAGATTCTGGAACTGGATTCCCTGCAGTCTGGTTGACAATGAGAATCCATCCCTGGTGGTGGGTGGATTACTGCACTCCCTTTCATGTGTAATTGTTAAAACTTTCACCAGTAATAAAACTGCTGATGGGATATTAGGGTAAGGGAATGCATTGCTGAGAGCAATCTGAGGCTATTTGAGAAGCTCTGGAAAGTAATACTTGTAAGAACTATGGAATTGGATGACTATTTTGGTGGTTAAGAAAAGCCTTGGGGAAAGATGGTGAAAGACTGAATGAAGAATTAGTTGCTAGAGATTAGAAGTTTTAGAAGTTATGCTTCCTCACCATTCCCCCCTTCAATCTGGCACAGTGACAAAACCCTTCAGACAATGATAATGTGTCCATACAGTTCTTCATCCTTCTCGACTTTTTTCATCACTTGGTGATGACACATAGGCACAGGGGCTTTCTTGCAACTTTTATGGGCCAATTGGCCTTATTTTCCAAAGAAGAGGTTACTAGTTTTCCCCCTTAGGAAATACCACCTAATTCGGGAGGATTTTATGGCCTGTTTGAGATCTGAAATGGCTTAAATCCTTTCCTTCATCCCTTAATTTGACCCATATTTCATTGCATTTGGCAGTGGCTCTTCCATACATTTATTAAATATAAAGATGTATTTTACATTCTTATTTTTTTTATCCTATTGGTTTCAAAGAGGAAAGTAAAGGTAGCAATAGCTTTAGATAATTACTTTAAATCAAAAAACATATTATTACTTTTATTAAAGAAATGTTCCCATTGATTGTCATTACAAAGTATATAATAGACAATTTTTTTGGAAATTTTACATTTCTTTTTAAAATTCTTTAGAAAAATAATGAAAAATCCTGGTTGCATAGACAGAAAAATTTCTCATTGCAGGCTTTGTAAAGAACAGAAATTAATGGAAATGTAAAATTCTTTTTTTACACATTACATCGAGTTTATAATAATATTTTTTTCTTTAAAGAATCTAATGGATACTTAGACTCAAGTCATATATATTTTCTTAACTAAAAAAACAAAAAAAAGGAAAAAGAATACTATTAGAGAAGAAAAATGGCAGATTAAGTTTTAAATAAGCTGCCATCACTGAACACATATATAGGTGATTTTTTTTTTTAAATACAGCTTAACCAGTTGCCAGAAGAAATAAGGAAATGTGTATTCTCAGAATAAGTACAATAAGATTTGGCTTTAACTGCTTAGTTTGTTGAGTTAATTTTGCTCTAATTGACTAATGAGTCAAATAAATGTGGTAATGAGGGAACTTTTTATAAAAAGCAAAGGCTTTGATTCCCTCTCTTGGCATTTTAATGATAATGATGATCTACATCAGAAATGCTTTTTAAAAAATGCTACCCAGTAGACTGAGGAGTTGCTTCCAGAGAAAGTGAGTTAAACGTGTTGTGGGTTTTCATGGTTGGTCAATTTTAGACATGAAAAGAAGGTTTCAAAGACGTTACAATTCAGCTGGATATGATGTCTGGAACAATCTCGTTATTTATCCAATCAGCAAGCAGCTTCATTCATTTCGAGCAGAAGGCAGATCTGATTCATTCATACTGTACCATCAGTGGGGATTATATTTGATACATGCTAATAAGAATATCTTGATTTTATTTTAAAACATGAGGAAGGAGGTTATGAACATATTTTATATAAAAGTATAATTCATAGATAATCAATTCATAGGTCATTTAATGTGTTTAAATAACACTTCCATTTAATTTGTTCTTAAATAAATCATACATTTTACTGGCACTTACGCTGGAATTATTTTTTCATTTGGAGTTCTCCTTGATAGAAATTCAGTCAATTTTTTTTGTCCTGTACTTATTTTTATCTTCTTAAGAAATTAAGTGGGGGCCCGTAGAATCTGATTCTATCTTCCATTTAGAAAACCTGTTCTTTCTTCTTCCCACCTCAAGAATGTTACTTAATTCATCCCAAGTATTAATGCTGTTGTTGTTAGGTGCCATCGAGTCCATTCCAACTCATAGCGACCCTATGAACAACAGCCCAAAACACTGCCTGGTCTTGCACCATCCTCACAATCATTGCTATGTTTGAGCCCATTTTTGCAGACACTGTGTCACTCCATCTCATCAAGGGTCTTCCTCTTTTTCGCTGATCCGCTACCTTACCAAACATGATGTTCTTATCCAGGGACTGGTCCCTCCTGATAACAGGTACAAAGTATGTGAGACAAAGTCTCGCCTTCCTCAGTTCTAAGGAGCATTCTGGCTGACTTCTTCAAAGACAGATTTATTCCTTCTTCTGGCAATATTCTTCACCAACACCATAATTCAAAGGCATTGATTTTTCTTCAATCTTCCTTATTCATTCATTGTCCAGCTTTCTCATGCATATGAGGTGATTGAAAACAGTATTCTTGGGTCAGGTATACCTTAGTCCTCAAAGTGACATCTTTGCTTTTTATCACTTTAGAGAGGTCTTTTGCAGCAGATTTGCCCACTGCAATACTTTCAAATATTAATACTGCTGTTTTAAATCTGAAATCTGCAAGTATGAATTTGCATGTATAAAAATTCTTATTGCATTCAAATCCTTATTGTGCACCAGAAATATTTCACTTTCCAAACATGCTTTGAATATACAGAACGGTTATTCCCAAGAATACTTCATTTAGAAAAGTCAAGGTGACCCCTGAGGAATTTCCTTATAGCTCTTCCTTACAAACCTAAGCATACTCAGAGTGCTCCTATCATTCAGATGACATAGGGGACATTTTATACTAAGAGTAGGCAGATGTTTTGCTCATTTTTAAATGGTTATTGTTTTGAAGCTTTCATTCCGGAATGCCTATAAAATCCAATAATTGTAGATAATTTTGGAGAAAGATTGAAATTTGAATTCTGAATTAGGATTTCCAATGTAAATACTAAACTATGTAGATACTAAACTATGATTCAACAGTTTTGTTTGTTGATCGTAAAATATTTTACCTATTACACCAATAAGATACTTAGCAAGTTGAATAACACAAGAGTATGCATACAAAGAAAAAATATGTAGAGAGAGAAATAAAACAGTTTCAAAGTCAAACTCAATTTTCAGCCACAGGAAATCAAGCAAAAATTTAGCCATCTAGAATTTTACTTGAGCCAATTTTCATTGGTGGATTTTATCTTTGACTAATTAGATCAAAGAGCTCTATACTATTGAAAACTAGTGTCTTAGTCATCTAGTGCTGCTAACAGAAACACCACAAGTGGATGGTTTTAACAAAGAGAAGTTTATTTCCTCACAGTTAAAGTAGGCTAAAAGTCCAACTTCAGGGCGTCAGCTCCAGGGGAAGGCTTTTCCTCTCTGTCGGCCCTGTTCTCGTCAGTGTTCCCTTGGACTAGGAGCTTCTCTGCGCAGGGACCATGGTCCAAAGGATGCGCTCTGCTCCCAGCATTGCTTTCTTGATGGTATGAGGTTCCCCTGTCTCTCTGCTCACTTCTGTCTTTTATATCTCAAGACATTGCCTCAGCACACAATCCAATCTTGTAGACTGAGTCCTGCTTTACTAACATAACTGCTGCCTATCCTCCCTCATTAACATCATAGAGGCAGGATTTACAACATACAGGAAAATCACACAGTACCAGGAATCATGGCCCAGCAAAATTGACACACACTTTTTTGCAGGATATAATTCAATCCATGACAACCGGTATCTGAATACTTATTTGAAATGAATTGTGAAATACCATTTACCAAAATATCATATTTAGAAAAAATATTTTGACAGTTTTTAGTTGTTTTTAAGGTGGGGATTGTTTTGAGTGTATGAAATATTTTAATATCTTTAGCAAGAAATTAAAAAGTAATATAGCAATGTATTTTATTTGAATGTGGAAGGGCAAAGGGAAGGAATTCTTATAAAGAAAATGTACATATTTATATGAATTCATTTATACAATAAAAAATTACAGGCAACAAGAAGCAGATAGCTGATAATGTACAGGTTTAGAAACACATGAGATCTGTCAGCTAGGTAGCATGGTGTGTTTGTAGCAGGACTGGGGTGATGCAGCCTAGGGAGGAAGGGACAGTAGGGGCCTTCCCAACAGTGGGCATAGACTAGGGACTCAGCCTGAACCACAGGGTTTTATCTCCAACTAAGCTGGCAACATCTAGTCATTATCTGGGTGAATGACTGAGGCTGGGATTGGGAAGGAAAAAAAATGACGTGTTCCAACTAGTGAGCGGAGGTGACCAAAGAAGAATGCAGATAGATCATTATTAGAAATCCCATGATGGCCCCGGATCTGTGATGTGTGCCCAAAGGAGACGGAAACTAAGCATCAAGGCAGAAATTAAGAGTTGACTCCAGTTCCCAGGAATGCACACTTTTAGTAGTAAGAGAAGCCCCATCCTTAGCTCAATAGAAAGGAACCAGAGAGACTTCTATAACAAGAACAGTGACATGGACATCAAAGAAGACATTCAGTTCTATCACTAGTGCATTCCAGAGAACTGCTGTGTGAGCAGGGGCATGGAGCGTTTAAGAGACCTAAACTTAACCGTTCACAGGAGAGTGGGTATAGATTGGGAGTCCACATGGAGACCACTGTCAGCACCAAGCGGCAATTTACCTGGTCAAAATTGCATGTTAGAGTGCATCCCTGGTAAATTTAAGAGCGTATGTCCAGGACCACAATACTGAGTGGGTGAGAAGGATAAGTGCCAGAGCATGTTAAGTACCTATCCCAGTCAGTTAGTGTAGGGTGGAACTGAGCCTTCAGATGGGTGCCTCAGAATGCAAGGCACTAGAAAGTAAACCCCTAGAGATTAGGTGTTGTCTTAGTCATCTAGTGCTGCTATAACAGAAACACCACAAGTGGATGGTTTTAATGAAGAGAAGTTTATTTCCTCACAGTCAAAGTAGGCTAAAAGTCCAAATTCAGGGCATCAGCTTCAGGGGAAGGCTTTTTCTCTCTGTCGGCCTTCTTCTCTTCGGTGTTCCCCCAGACTAGGAGCTTCTCTGTGCAGGGACCCCAGTCCAAAGGACACGCTCTGCTCTCGGCACTATTTCTTGATGGTATGCGTTTCCCCTGTCTCTCTGCTCACTTCTGTCTTTTATATCTCAAGACATTGCCTCAGGATACAGTCCAATCTTGTAGACTGAGTCCTGCCTTACTAACACAACTGCCTCCCATCCTCCCTCATTAACATCATAGAGGCAGGATTTACAACGTATAGGAAAACCACACGACACGATACCAGGAATCATGGTCTGGCCAAATTGATACACACATTTTTGGGGGGACATAATTCAATCCATGGCAGGCATCTTCTCTGTTATTCACCATTATACCTAAATACCTCACATAGTGGCTGAGAGATTCTAGGCACCTAGAAGTTCTTTGTATTTACCCAGTCCGCTATTTATTGCTTCTAGGCTTTTATAACTTTTTTATTTAAAGCAATAAGGCACTTCTGGTTTAAAACAAAGTAACTCACATAGAGCTTTTAATATATTCAAAATCTACTAAAATTATTTGTTTGATACTCTATTCAAACATGAAATAATCTTGTTCACAGTAGGAGGTTTTCAGGTACAGAAAGAGAATACTGGATAATTCATTAAAACAATATCTTAGTAAAAATTAAAAATTGGAAGTTCAATATATAGATAACACTAACATGAACTTGGAGCCCTGGTGGCACAGTTTTTAAGAGCTATGGCTGCTAACCAAAAGGTTGGCAGTTTGAATCTGCTAGCCACTCCTCGGAAACTCTATGGGGGTGTTCTACTCTGTCCTATAGGGTTTCTATGAGTCAGAATCGACTCGTCGGCAAGCGGTTTTTTGTTTTTGTTTTTTTTACATGGCACAAATGGCTAAGTGCTTTACTACTAGCTGAAAGGTTAGTGGTTCAAACCAACCCAGAGACCTGGCAATCTGCTTCTGAAAGGTCATAGCCTTGAAAACCCTATGGAACAGTTCTACTTTGCACATATGGGGTCTCCTTGAGTCAGAATCGATTTGGTGGCAACTAACAACAACAACACGAACTTGGCAGAGGTAGGGGATTGTTTTGGAACAAAACTACGGACTAATTTAACTCTAAAACTATAACTTGCAAAGAGCATTTGATTTTCTGAGCGCTGAATTCTTGTCTTTTCTAAATCTACACCAACGTTTGTGAAACTATAATGGGAATGCCCCTGCCTACACCTGCCTGAGGTTGCAGCAACACCATCAACACCATTCTCTATGGACCACATGTTAAACATAGTGGACTGAAGATGGGTATATGAGATTCAGCTCCTTATTCAATTCAGTAGAAATAATGACTAATACTCGGATGGCATACTTGTCCACTGAGATCATTCCTATTATAGTCGTCATAGGAATTGTGCTGATAATTTCCATTAATTAACAACGTACTAAGGGAGAAAAAGTTTGTTTTTCACTTGTTTTTTCATCATCTTTCTATGAAGAAAAACATGACTGAGATCAGAATCATATGAAAATTTCTTTTATTCTGTCTTCTCTAGAGATTTATAATAAAACACTAAGGAATGTATGTAAGCTTCCAGATTGACTTAGTTTCAATTCTCATTACTTTCCAACTCAGGAAAAACAAAACGCATGTTTAAGAGTCCATGTGTTTGCATGTCTATAACATTAAAGTATCTGCAACATAGGGTATTACATTTCTTTGACTGTTCCCTCCACTTTAAGAAGCGAAGGAAGTAAACACGATATTAAAACAGTTAAACTGGGATTACTGGAATTACTCTGGAATGGACTTGCTTGAAGTAGATCTTATTTAAAAATTAAGTAACGTCCTTTCAGTCACTTTTTTTTTTGTTTGTTTTGCTCACCCTGACAAATTACTGATTGTTTTCCTTTTAAAAAAGTTGTGCCATTGTTTTATATCAAATTTAAGCTAGCTCCCTTAAGGAATATATTTTAGATATATGAGAAATAGCCACTATGTAAATGTAAGTTATGGTTTCCATTTCTCCTGGATGGGTAGTTGGCTGGATCTTCATTCACAAGCACAACTCTTTATAAACTAAAGAATAAATCACTACACTCTCTTACTCTTTGGGACATTTTTATTTCTCTGACAATAATAAAATTACTCTAATAATATTTTGCAAGCCTCAGGACCTAAAGGGTCACTGTATCTTGCCTTGGTTATCTCTCAGCCACTATCTGTTCATGGAACAAATTAAGCAGAAAGATGAGTAAAAGCAAAAGAAGCCAAATAGACAAATTAACAAAGGAACAAAAACGTAGCAAATACAAGATTGATGATACGGGTGTTTTGCCCTTCATATAATTTATTCTCTCAAATGGTAGGTGTAGCTATGATCATACCAGAGTGATAAACAGAAATTATGTACAATATAAAAAAGTATTATTTTCTTAAATTGTACTTTAGGTGAAGTTTCACAGAACAAACTAGCTTCTCATTAAACCATACACATATTGTTTTATGATATTGGTTAACAACCCCACACATGTCAACACTCTCCCTTCTCTACCATGTGTTCCTCATTACCAGCCTTCCTGTCCCCTCCTGCCATCTAGTCTTTGCCCCTGGGCTGATGTGCCCCTTTAGTCTCATTTTGTTTTAGGGGCCTGTCTAATCTTTGGCTGAAGGGTAAACCACAAGAGTGACTTCATTACTGAGCCAAAAGGGTATCCGGCGGCCGTACTCTCAGGGTTTCTCTAGTCTCTGTCAGGACAATAAGTCTGGTCTTTTTCTGTGAGTTAGAAATTTGTTCTACATTTTTCTCCAGCTCTGCCTGGGACCCTCTATTGTGATCCCTGTCAGAGCAGTCAGTGGTGGTAGCCGGGCACCATCTAGTTGTACTGGACTCAGTCTGGTGGAAGCCTTCATAGTTGTGATCCATTAGTTCTTTGGACTAATCTTTCCCTTATGCCTTTAGTTTTCTTCATTTTCCCTTGCTCCTGAAGGAGTGAGACCAGTGGAGTATCTTAGATGGCTGCTCACAGGCTTTTAAGACCCCAGACTCTACTCACCAAAGTAGAATGTGGAACATTTTCTTTATAAACTATGTATTGCTAATTGAGCTAGATGTTCCCTGAGACCATGGTCCCCACAGCCCTCAGCCCAGTAATTTGGTCCCTCAGGGAATTTGGATGAGTCTACGGAGCTTCCATAACCTTGTCTTGTACATGTTGTGCTGGCTTCCCCAGTATTGTGTACTGTCTTACCCTTCACCAAAGTTACCACTTATCTATTGTTTATTTACTGTTTTTCCATCCCCACTCCTCCCATCCCTTGTAACTAACAAAGATTGTTTCTTTTTGTGTGTAAACATTTCCATGAGTTTTTATAGTAGTGGTCTCATACAATATTTGTCCTTTTGTGATGGACATACTTCACTCAGCATAATGCCCTCCAGATTCACCCATATTGTGAGATGCTTCAAAGATTCATCATTATTCTTTATCATTGCATAGTATTCCATTGTGTATATGTACCATAGTTTGTTTATCCATTCATCTGTTCATGGCATCTAGGTTGTTTCCATCTTTCTGCTATTGTAAAGTATGCTGCAATAAACATTCGTGTGACAGCTCTTATTTCTCTAGGATATTCTCCTAGGAGTGGGATTGCTGGATCATTTGGTATTTCTATTTCTATTTTTCTAAGGACAAGCCATATCATTTTCCAAAATAGTTGTACCATTTCACACTCCCACCAGCAGTGCAAAAGAGTTCCAATCTCCCCACAGCCTCTCCAACGTTTGTTATTTTCTGCTTGATTCATACCAGTAATGCTGGGGTGAGATGGTATCTTATTGTGTTTTTGATTTGCATTTCTCTAAATGGCTAGTGATCGCAAGCACTTCCTCATGTGTCTGTTAGATGCTTGAATGTCTTCTTTGGTGAACTGTCTGTTCATTTCCTTTGCCCATTTTCTAACTGGATTATTTGTCTTTTTGTTGTAGAAGTGTTGGATTTCCTGTAAATTTTAGAGATTAGATCTTTGTCGGCTTTGTCATGGCCAGAATTTTTTTTCCAGTGTGTAAGTTCTCTATTTACTCTTTTGGTGAAGTCTTCTGCTGAGCATAAGTGTTTAATTTTTAGAAGATCTCAGTTATATAGCTTATCTTCTGGAGTTTGTGTTATTAGTTATGGTTTGTATCCTGTTAATGCCATGTATTAGGGCTCTAGCATTGATCCTATTTTTTCTTCTATGATCTTTTATAGTTTTTGGCTTAATATTTAGGTCTTTGATCCATTTTGAATTAGTTTTTGCATATGGTGTGAGGTATGGGTCCTATTTCATTTTTTTGCAGATGGACCTCCAGTTTTGCCAGCACCATTTGTTAAAAAGATCGTCTTTTCCCCATCTGATGGACTTAGGGCCTTGTCAAAGATCAGGTGACGGTGGATGGATTTACATCCGGGTTATCAAATCTGTTCTATTGGTCAATGTATCTGTCATTGTACCAGTACTAGGCTGTTTTGACTACCGTAGCTGTATAGTAGGTTCTAAGGTCAAGTAGTGTGAGTCTTCCTACATTATTCTTCTTTTTCAATAGTGCTTTACTTATCAAGGGCCTCTTCCCATTCCATATACAGCTAATGATTAGTTTTTCCATCTATTTAAAGAATGTTGTTGGTATTTAGATCGGTATTGCACTGTATTTGTAAATTGCTTTGGGTAGAAATGTCGTTTTCACAATGTTGAGTCTACTTGTCCATGAGCATGGTATGTTTTTCCATTTATTTAGATCTCTTTTGATTTCTTGTAGTAGTGTTTTGTAGTTTTCTTTGTATAGGTCTTTTGCATACCTAGTTAGATTTATTCCTAAGTATTTTATGTTTTTTTAGGGGCTATTATAAATGATATTGTTTTCCTGATTTCCTTTTCATCGTTCTCTTTATTGGTGTATAAGAATCCAACTGATTTTTGTATGTTGATCTTGTATCCTGTGACTCTTCCGAATCTTTCTATTAGTTCCAGTAGTTTTCTTCTGGAGTCTTTTGAGTTTTCTATGTATAGTATCATATCATCCGCAAATAGGGACAGTTTAACTTCTTCATTACCAATTTGGATGCCTTTTATTTCTTTTTCTTGCCTTATTGCTCTAGCTAGAACTTCCACCACAATGTTACATAGTAGTTGTGATAAAGGGCATCCTTGTCTTGTTCCTGTTCTCAAGGAGAATGTTTTCAGCCTCTCTCCATTAAGAATGATGTTGGTTTTGTATAAATGCCTTTTATTATGTTGAGGCATTTCCCTTCTATACCTATTTTATTGAGAGTTTTTATCAAGAATGGGTGTTGGACTTTGTCGAATACTTTTTCTCCATCGATTGAGCAGATTATGTGATTCTTTTCTTTAGTTTTATTTATGTGGTGGATTACATTGATTGATTTTCTAACGTTGAGCCATCCTTGAATACCTAGTATGAATCCCACTTAGTCATAGTGTATTTTTTTTTTATATGATGCTGAATACTGTTGGCTAGAATTTTGTTGAGAATTTTTTCATCTATATTCATGAGAGATATTGGTCTGTAATTTTCTTTTTTTGCTGTGTCTTTGCCTGGTTTTGGTATCAGGGTTATGTCGGCTTCATAGATGATTTTGAAAATATGCCTTCCTTTTCTATGTTCTGAAATAGTTTGAGTAGAACTGGTATAAGCTCTTCTCTGAATGTTTGGTAGACTTCTCCACTGAAGCCATCTGGGCCAGGGCTTTTGTTTGTTGAGAATTTTTTTTTATTACCTTTTCGATCTGTTCTCTTGTTATGAGTCTGTTCAGATATTTAACATTGTTTTGTGTTAATTTGTGTGTGGAATGAGTTTCTAGAAATTTGCCCATTTCTTCCAGGTTTTCAAATTTATTGGAGTATAGTTTTTCATAATACTCTGTTATGGTCCTTTTTATTTCAGTTGGGCCTGTTGTAATGTCCCCCATTTCATTTCTTATTTGGGTTATTTGTGTCTTCTCCTATTTTTCTTTTGTTAATTTGGCCAGTGATTTGTCAATTTTGTTGATCTTCTCAAAGAATCAACTTTTAATTATGTTGATCATTTCTATTGTTTTTCTATTTTCTATTTCATTTATTTATGCTCTGATCTTTTTTATTTCCTTTCTTCAGGGGGCTGTGGGCTTCTTTTGCTGTTTCTATTTGTTCAAGTTGTGTAGCCAATGTTTTAATTTTGTCCCTTTCTTCTTTTTTGACATGTGCATCTATTGCTATAAATTGACCTCTGAACACTGTCTTTACTGTGTCACAAAGGCTTTGGTATGATGTGTTTTCATTCTCGTTTGATTCTAGAAATTTTTTAATTCCATCTTTGATTTCTTGTCTGACCCAGTGACTTTTAATCAGGCTGTTATTCAGTTTCCATTTAATTTATTTTTTTTTCCTTGATCTTCCTGTTGTTAATTTCTACTTTGACCAGAGAAGATACTTTGTACTATCTCAGTATTTTGGATTTTGTTGAGGGTTGCTTTGTGGCCTAAGATGTGGTCTGTTCTGGAGAATGTTCCATGTGCATTGGAAAAGAATGTGTACTTTGTAGCTGTTGGGTGGAGTGTTCTATAAATGTCTGTCATGGTTTGAATTATGTCCCCCAAAAATGTGTGTATCAATTTGGCTAGGCTATGATTCCTGGCACTGTGTGATTTTCCTATATGTTGTAAACCTGCCTCTATGATGTTAATGAGGGAGGACTGGTGGTAGTCGTGTTAAGGCAGGACCTGATCTATAAGACTGGATTGTGTCCTGAGGCAATGTCCTGAGATATAAAAGACAGAAGTGAGCAGTGAGACTGGGGGACCTCACACCATCAAGAAAGCAGCTCCAGGAGCACAGCACATCCTTTGGACTGGGGCCCCTGCACAGAGAAGCTCCTAGTTGGGGGGAACACCGAAAAGAAGAAGGCTGACAGAGAGAAAAAGACTTTCCCAGGAGGTGATGCCCTGAATTTGGACTTTTAGCCTACTTTGACTGTGAGGAAATAAACTTCCCTTCATTAAAACCATCCACTGGTGGTGTTTTCTGTTGTAGCAGCACTAGATGACTAAGACAGAATTTGGTACCAAGAGTGGGGTGCTGCTCTAACAGATACCTAAAATGTGTTTTAAAACTGTGAATGCATAGACGTACAGCAGTGACAGAGGACCAGCAGCAGCAGAGAACCTACAGCAGCAGTGAAGCAGCAGCGGCAGAGAACCAACAGCAGCAGAACCAGGAGACCAGTGCGAGATGGCAATGGAGCCAACCCAAGGAGTGAGAGAGCTGAGTGCCTGTGTGCAGGAGGCTTCTTGGCAGAGTGGGGTGCGTCTGGGCACTTATCGGTGGATCTAGGCTTGCCAACCCACAGAGTGAGAGAGCTGAGTGTCTGTGTGCATGAGGCTTTCTGGCGGAGTGGGGTGCCTCTGGGCACTTATACCGGTGGAGCTACAGAGCTTTGGAACACTTGCCCCAGCAGGGCAGATGCGGGCATGAGGCCTGAGTGCCAAGAGGCCACAGGAAACAGAAGCAGAAGCTGAAGAGACAAGGGACAGAAGAAGCCCAGCTGCCTCAGTCAAAAAAGGTATGGCCATGACCTCAGGGGTTTCAAAGGGTGGAGCAATGGCCTCTGGTGCTTCTAAGGGTGGAGTCGCCACTCAGATGGACTGGGAGAATGGCACGCCTAAAGCCAAGGGAGCAGAGTTGCTGTCCCAGTGGGCCTGTAAGGCAGAACTGAAGCCCAGGGCTTATGGGCCTCTACTCAGAATCTGGAGACTGTGGCCAATACCTATAGTCTGGAGGGCACGGCCATTGTGTAAATTGCCTCAGAGAACAGAGGCTTATTTTCAAAGCCTTGAGGGCTAATGTGTTCTGCTAACTTTCTTGGTGCCTGTTATGCCTTCTTTCCCTGCAATTTCTCCCATTTGTAATGGAAATGTCCAGCTTGTGCCTGTTCTGCCATTGTACCTTTGGAAGCAAATAACTTATATTCTAGATTTCACAGATGAAGAGGAATTTTTGGAGTTTGGCTTGGAGTTAAGACTTTTGCTATGATATGATGGGGTGAATATGTTTTCCATGTTGCAAGGATGTGATTTTTTGGGGGGCCAAAGGGTGGAATGTCATGGTTTGAATTATGTCCCCCCAAAAATGTGTGTATCAGCTTGGCTAGTCCATGATTCATGGTACTGTGTGATTTTCCTGTATGTTGTAAACCTGCCTCTATGATGTTAATGAGGGAGGATGGGTGGCAGTTGTGTTAGTAAGGCAGGACCTGATCTACAAGACTGGATTGTGTCCTGAGGCAATGTCTTGAGATATAAAAGACAGAAGTGAGCAGTGAGACTGGGAGACCTCATACCATCAAGAAAGCAGTGCCAGGAGCAGAGCGCATCCTTTGGACCAGGGTCCCTGTGCAGAGAAGCTCCTAGTCTGGGGGAACACCAAAGAGAAGAAGGCCGAAAGAGAGAAAAACACCTCCCCTGGATGTACCGCCCTGAATTTGGACTTTTAGCCTACTTTACTGTGAGGAAATAAACTTCTCTTCATTAAAACCATCCACTTGTGGTGTTTCTGTAATAACAGCACTAGATGACTAAGACAATGTCTATGAGGTCAAGTTGGCTGATTGTGTCCTTTAGATCTTCTGTATCATTGCTGATTTTCTGCGTAGATGGTCTGTCTTTTACTGAGAGTGGTGTGTTGAAGTCTCCTACTATTATTGTGGAACTGTCAATTTCTCTTTTCGGTGCTGTTAGAGTTTGTTTGATGTATTTTGGAGCACTGTCATTGGGTGCGTCGATGTTTATTATGGTTATGTCTTCATGATGGATCGTCCCCTTAATCATCGTATAGTGTCCTTCTTTGTCTTTTATGGTGGATTTTGTTTTAAAGTCTATTTTATCTGAGATTAGTATTGCCACTCCTGCTCTTTTTTGGTAGCTGTTTGCTTGATATATTTTGTTTTCCATCCTTTGATTTTTAATAAATTTATGTCTTTGTTTCTAAGGTGTGTCTCTTGTAGACAGCATATTGATGAATCTTGTTTTTTTAATCAATTCTATTGCTCTCTATCTTTTTATGGGTACATTTAGGCCATTTAAGTTCAGTGTAATTATTGGTAGACATGGATTGATTGTTGTCATTTTGTAGTGCTTTTTTTTTTTTTGTGGTGCTGACATTTTCTTTGTTCCCTTTACTCTCCTGTGCTGCATTCCTTTTGTTTGTGGATTTTTTTTCTTCACTTCTTTTGTTTTTGTAGATTTTATTTTTACTGAGACTTTATGTTTTTCTTCTTTATTTTGATGAGTAGCTTTCTTAACTTTCTTTGTGATTACCTTGAAATTAACCTTATCTTCCTAGGTTTGAACCAAGCTATTATCACTTGGTATAGCCTTGCCTTCCTTTCCATTAGAAGGTTCTATACCTACTCCATTTATTCCACGTTTTATTGTTCTGACGTTTTTGTCATTTACAGATTAACCTCTCTGGTTCCCTTTTGTAAATCTTTTGGGTTTGACTAATCCTTGAGAGTTCATTTCCTATGATCTTGTGTCCTATACTCAGGTGGTCATCTGATATTGTTTATTTTCAAACCAAAGGACTTCCTTTAATTATTTTTGTAAGTTTGGTTTGGTTTTTACATATTCTCTTAATTTTTGTTTATCTAGGAACGTCCTAATTTCACCATCATATTTGAATGAGAGTTTTGTAGGATATATTATTCTTGGGTGGCAGTTTTTTTCTTCCAGGGTTCTATGTATGTCATCCCATTTCTTTCTTGCCTGCGTGTTTTCTGCCAAATAATCAGAGCTTAGTCTTACTGTTTCCCCCTCTGTATGTGACTTTTCATTTTTTTCGAGCTGCTCTCAGGATTCTTTCTTTGTCTTTGGTGTTAGGGAGTGTGATTATGATTTGCCTTGTTGATTTTCTTTTGGGGTCTATCCTATATGGTGTTTGTTGAGCTTTTTGGATCATTATCTTTTCATCTGTCATGATATTATGGAAATTTTCTGTCAGTAATTCTTCAGTGATCCTCTTTGTGTTTCCCATTTTCTCCCCCTGTTCTTGAACTCTGATCACTTGCAAATTTTTGCTTTTGATTGTATCCTACATCATTCTCAGGATTTCTTCATTTTTCTTTGTTCTTTTTTCTGATTTTTCCTCAAAGTGATATCCAAGTATTTGTCTTCAATTTCACTGATTCTGTCTTCCATTGCTGCAAACCTGCTCCTCAGACCTTTTATGACACTGTCCATTTATCTTTTGGATTTTTAATTGTTGTTTTTGTATCATTTCTAATTGTGAATTTATTTTGACATTTTGTTCCTGCATTATTTTCCTGAATTCTTTCATGGTTTTGTCTGTATTTTCCATGAATTTTTCTGCCTTTTCCATGAATTTGTCTATTTTTTCCTCATTTTCGTTTGTTTTTTGCTTCACCTCTTGGATAGCTCTGAATATTTGAGATTTGAATTCCCTAACAGGTAGTTCCAGTGTCTTTTCTTCTACTGGAAAGTCATCTGGTGTTTTATTTTGGATGCCTTCTGGAACCATCCTGACCTGTTTTTTTTTTTTTTTTTAAACATGTTTTGATATTGTCTGCTGTCTTTGGGACATTCAGTAGTTATTTTCTTGGTTTATTGATTGTAGATTTGTTTGTTTCATCCTGCTTTTTTGTTTTATTTGGTTATTTCTGAGCAGGCAGAGTGTGTGTTCTTTGTTGTTTGCTCATCTGTGGGCAAGATATTTTAACCTTGTTGTCCAACGGACAGAATGAGTCACTCAGCTATGGTGTGTCAGGGCAGGTCCAGCAGGTGCTTTGTCTGCTGCTGGAAGCTCCATGAAGTTGCTTTCCTGTACTCCCTGTCCACCAATCTCCAACAAGAGTCCAAGATGACGACTCCATGCTGAATTATCTGATAGGGGACCTTCACTCAAATCTCCTCTTCTTTCTGTTCTCTGTTAGTTTAGTATTCCATTTTGTGCTTGGTTGAGTTCTTTATCTATTTATTTAATACTTAGGCTTCCAGGATTGATGTTTGTCTCTGTTTTTCTTAGTTTTTTTATGTCTTTGATGTGGAGGGATGACATGGTGTTTCTGTTTATAGTGCAATGTTGACTCCTAAACAGGTGTTATTTTATTAAAAGCATGTCATTTTCTTTGATATTTGCTCAGAGAAAATTAGTATTTTACCTAATTTAAATTGGAATATATCTGTCATAAATAACTTTTTTAAAATAGCTAGTAAACCAAAATTAAAAAGTATATTTTAATGCTTTAACTATGAGTGTAGGATTATCTTTTTTTAGTATTTAAATTAAGGTTTTTTACATAGCCTATTATATCTAAATATAAAAACATGATTCAAGGAGGAAGCATCTAGAATTCTTGTTATCAAATTTAAGACCAATTTTTTAGACTTGAGATCACTGAAATAGTATTTAAAGAATCAGTAAAGCCATCTTTGACATTTCAGAAGATGGATATATAGCAATGTATAAAGTTCTATGATATATATACAAAATCAGCCACCCAAACTGGTAAATATTTAGGTAACATTTAAACAGTGAAAACCTTTTCTTTTTTGCTTTAAATGGAAAAAGAGAAACTCAATGGTTAAAAGTGGTAAAAAATCAGAATAAGCAATAACTACAGAACTTCCAAGTACTGTAAACAATCTTAGTAGTGAAAGAGATGAAAATTGTAACAAAGACCCAAATTAAGAATGAACAAAAGGAAAAAGAGTCAAATTACAGGGGAATATGTATACATATATGAATATATATCAATATATACATATATATGAAATATAGTTTTGTTTGTTTGTTTAAACAAACTATTTACACCATACTGTACCAAGCAATTTGTGTGGTTTATTTCATTGTTTTTATTGTATTGTTCTGATTATACATAATAGTACATAGAGTTTATTGACACTTTCTTCTGCCAGACAGTGACAGAAGTGCACTACATGTGTTACCTAATTTAAATTTTACAAAAGCCATAGGTGATAGGATCACATATACTCTGACTTCTCTTGAAGCTTAGAGTTGTATGGGTCACATAACCAGTAAGGGATAGAATCAACTTCAAGCTCAATTTTGTTTAACTCCAGAATGCAGCCCCTAAACTGCTTTACAGTGATGCTTCTTCTTCTCATTTTTATGCACAGGCACATATATTTCAACATAAATGGAATCATAGTATAGATGGGTTCATGCATTCCCCCAATATTATATAGTGAGCATTATCCATGTCATGAAGAATCTGAAAATCTCCTTTCACCACTCCTATTCAACATCATACTGAAAATTATAATCCAATTAGACAAGAAAAGGAAATAAAAGGTAAACAGAATGGAAATGAAGAAATAAAATCGTCTTTCTTCACAGATGATATGATATGATGTGTCTGTGTAAAAAATCCCAAAGAAGTGACAAAAAAACTCCTGGAGCTAATTACTGATTATAGCAAGTTTGGAGGATCTAAGTTAAAATATAATAATCAATTGCTTTCCTGTATACCAGCAGTGAAAAACTGGAATGTTAAATTAAAAACACAATACCATTTACATTAGCACACACACAAAAAGTTAGGTATAAATTTAAAAAATATGTACAAGACCTATATAAGGAAAGCTACAAAACTTTGATGAAAAGATAATATCTAAACAAATGGACAAATATCCCATGTTCGTGGATAAGAAGATTTAGTATTATCAAGATACTAATTCTTCCCAAATTGATCTATAGATTCAATGCAATCCCAATAAAAATCCCTGCAAGTTATTTTCTGAATATTGAAAAATTGATTTTAAAATTTATATGGGAAGGCAAAAAATCCAGAATAGCTAACACGATACTGAAGAAGAACAGAGTTGGATATTAACACTCCCTGACTTTAAGGTTTACTATAAAGCTACAATGATCAAGACTGTGGTGTTGGCAAAGCAATAGACAAATAGATCAGTGGAACAGACTAGAGAGCCCAGAAATAAAACCACACAAATAAAATAAGGAGCAAAGACAATTCAATGGAGAAAGAACAGTCTTTTCAACAAATGATGCTGGAACAACTGGACATCTACATTCAGAAAAATGAATCTAAACACAGAACTTCCACATTTCACAAAAATTAACTCAAAAAGGGTCGTAGACCTAAATATAAGATGCAAAACTATACAGCTTCTAGAAGATAACATAGGAGAAAATCTAGGTGACCTTGTGTTTGGCATTGATTTTTTAGATACAACACCAAAAGCAAGATCCATTAAAAAAAAAAAAAAAATTGATGAGTTGGACTTAATGAAGTCCAATTAAAAAATTCTGCTCTGCAAAAGACACTACTAAGAGGAAAAGAAAGACAAGTCAAAGACTGGAAGGAAATATTTACAAAACATATATCTGATTAAAGACTTGTAGCCAAGATATTCAACAAACTTATAACTCAACAGTAAGAAAACAAACAACCCAATTATAAAATTGACAAAAGATCTGAAAAGATACCTCACTAAAGAAGATAAACATATGGAAATTAGCATATTAAAAGATGCTCAATGTCATATGTCACCAGGGAATTGCAAATTAAAACAACAATAAGATACCACTACACATGTATTAGAATATCAGAATGGCTAAAATCCAAACATAGACAATACGAAATATTGGCAAGGATGTGGAGCAACAGGAACCCTCATTCATTGCTGGTGGTGATGCAAAATGGTACAGAAGACAGTCTAACAGTTTCTTACAAAGCTAAACATAGGCTTATCATTTGATCCAGCAATCCCGTTCCTAGCTATTTACCCAAATGAACTGAAAATGTGTGTCCACATTAAAACCTGCACGTTTACAGCAGTTTTACTCATAATTGCAAAAAATTGGAAGCAACCAAGATATCTTCCATAGGTTAATGGATAAGCAAACTGCTACATCCAGACAATAGAGTATTATTCAGCAATAAAAAGCAATCTGCTATAAAGCTATGAAAATACATGGAGAAACTTTAGTGAAAGAAGCCAGTCCGAAAAAGCTACATACTGTATGATTTCAATTATATGACATTCTAGAAAAGGCAAAACTGTAGAGACAATAAAAAGATCAGTGGTTTGCAGAGGTTTATTTTTTTATTTGAACGTTTAATACAGATTCTCAGTTCAGGAAATGCTAAGCATTCATATTTGCCGATTCCTTCTCAAAATCCTTTTGCAAAAGTATACTTTGATCAGCAGATGGTATATTTCAACATATTATTGTTAAATGAAAAATGGATGAAGACTTCTGAAACAAGGACACCTGGGCCTTGCATTTGCATTAAATCTTTATATTTCATGGTAGTATGTTTATAGAAATTATATTAAATGTGATAAATCAAGGAACAGAGGTATAAGTAAATTGGAGTTACTAAGTTAATCAGTAGAAGAACTAAAAAAAGAACTACTTAGGAATGGCAAGGAATATGGCTGACTACTGTTGTTTTTTATTTTAATCTTGATTTATTTTATTTTTCATCATGTGCACATATTACTTCAACAACACTTTTTATTGTTAAAACTTAAGTCACTAGAAGTTCATTTTGGTATAAAGATGAGGTAGAAATAATTTTTTTTTTTTAAACGGATGGTCATCTAAAAAAAACCCATTCTTTCTATATCAAATCGAAACGTCACCTTTGTTCTTTCTTATGTTCTTATATTGGTCCTCACAACTGGACCAAAAAGCAACATTATGATAAATGGAAAAAAATTTGAAGTTGTCAAGGCTTTCATTTTACTGTACCCATGGAAGCAACAGTCAAGAAATCAACCGACTCATTGCATTGGGCAAATCTGCTGCAAAAGACCTTTTTAAAGTGTTAAAAAGCAAAGATGTCACTGGCGTGGATTCAATTATGTCCCCCCAAAAATGTGCGTATCAGTTTAGCTGGGCCATGATTCCTGGTATTGTGTGATTTTCCTATATGTTGTAAATCCTGCCTCTATGATGCTAATGAGGGAGGATGGGCAGCAGTTGTGTTAGTGAGGCAGGACTCAGTCTACAAGATTGGATTGTGTTTTGAGGCAATCTCTTGAGATATAAAAGAGAAAAGCAAACAGAGAGATGGAGGAACTCATACTACCAAGAAAGCAGATGCCGGCAGCAGAGCGTGTCCTTTGGACACAGGGCCCCTGCATAGAGAAGCTTCTAGTTCACAGAAGATTGATGAGAAGGCCGACAGAAACAGAAAGACTTCCCTTGAAGCTGACGCCCTGAATTTGGACTTTTAGCCTACTTTACTGTAAGGAAATAAACTTCTCTTTGTTAAAGCTATCCACTTGTGGTATTTCTCTTATAGCAGCACTAGGTGACTAAGACAATCACCTTGAAGACTAAGGTGCACCTGACCCAAGCCATGGTGTTTTCAATCTCTTCATATGCATACAAAAGCTGGACAATGAATAAGGAAGACCAAACAAGAATTGATGCCTTTGAATTATGGTGTTGGCAAAGAATATTGAACATACCAGGGACTGCCAAAAGAGCGAACAAATCTGTCTTGGAAGAAGTACAGCCAGAATGCTCCTTAGAAGCCATGATGGCGAGATTTCCTCTCATATACTTTGGACATGTTATCAGGAGGCACCAGTCCCTCAAGAAGGACATCATGCTTGGTAAAGTGGAGGGTCAGCGAAAAAGAGGAAGACTCTCAATGAAATGAATTGACAAAGCAGTGGCATCAATAGGCTCAAGCATAACAATGATTATGAGAATGGCGCAGGACCGGGCACTGTTTTGTTCTGTTGTACATAGGGCCACTATGAGTCAGAACCAATCTGACAGCACCTGACAACAATAACAACATATTCCTAGAAACATTTAGATCTACTTAAGGACTGTTATGGATTGAACTGTGTCCTCCGAAAATATGTGTTGTAAATTCTAACCTCTATGCTTCGGAAGGAAACCCTGGTGGTGTAGTGGTTAAGAGCTACATCTGCTAACCAAAAAGGTCAGCAGTTTGAATCCACTAGGCCCTCCTTGGAAACTCTATGGGGCAGCTCTACTCTGTCCTATTGGGTCGCTATGAGTTGGAATCGACTCAATGGCAATGGGTTTGTTTTTTTTTTTTTTGGTTTTATGCTTTGGAACAGGTTGTCTTTGTTGTGTTAACGAGGCAGGATTAGTGTATAGTGTCTTCAGTCAATCTTTTACAAGATATAAAAGGAGCAGATTAAGCAAGCCCAGATGTGGGAAGATAGATGCCAAGCCATATGGAGATTTCCAAGGAACCAGGAAACAGAAGCTGAAGAGACAAGTATATTCCCCCAGAGCTGACAGAGAGAGAAAGTCTTCCCCTTGAGATGGCACCCTGAATTGCAGATTTCTAGCCTCCTAAACTGTGAGAAACTAAATTTCTGTTTGTTAAAGCCATCCACTTGTAGTATTTCTGTTATAGCAGCACAAGATAACTAAGACATGGACTTTCTATATTTTTTATTGATCTAGTTGTCCATTCTGGTCAAGTGTCACATGTTTTAACTAATACTAATGTACAATGCTATTTGATATTCAATAGTATTTCAGTCTTTTTAAACACTTTTATTTGCTGTTTTCATCTGTTCGCATCTACAGAATCCAAAATTCTAAAATAAGAAAGCGAGAAATATGAGCAATGACAAAGGAGAGGAAAGCTGTTAATATTAGCTCAGTGAAAAACAAACAAACACATATAACCCTTTGAATAAAAGTATCTGTTTCTGAATCATTGCTATCCAGGATTAAAGCACGCCCTTCTTTCTGCACAGAAATTGTTTCCAGCCTTTCTCAATTGCATTGGTTTGTTACAGGCTACTCAGCAGTTTCTTCTGCACTGACTGTGACTTTTTTTGTCTCTCCATTATTTCAAAATCTTGAACCATGGTGTATAACTAACATTTTAAAATGTGGGTCTCCAGATTGCTAAGGTTTTCACCTGTATGCCACACACATATCTTTGTTCATATGTTTTTATAAAATATCTAATAAATAATTATTATTATATTTTTTCATAATTACTATTGCTATCATATTCTTGATGTTCTGCTGTGATACACTATAAACAGTGGTTCAGGTATTCCAAAATATTGGGCAATCCTAAAATTAAGTTGGACTCAAGAATTTATTACTGTATATGTCAGATTTTTTTTCAGTTTGAGAAAAATACCAGTTTTGTTTGGAGTAATATCTAAAATTGCTTTTCATCCTCTATGCACATTCTGAATAAGCAAATGATTGAACAATTCTTACTGGATTTTTTTTACACCACTGAGAATATATCATATTTAATTTTGTCCTTTTTTATTTCAGAAAATATCATGGAGAACCCACTATGTGCTAGATGCCATAATAGGCACAGGCTATAAAACATTAAACATAATCGAGAACTTCCTGATGATTAGGAGAGAGACAATAATCAAACAATCAAAAGATAAAAGGAAGGGACAACCACAAGCAAGCAAGCAAGGCACGGTGCTGAACCCATGGTACGCTTTAAAAATATATTCATGCACGAGTGATGTTGCTTAAATAGATGAGAACAGTAACATGTAGGTTACTTACTTCCTATACGAATTTAAAAATTTTTTGTTTGATTTAAAGGTACAATTTGTTGAATGGACTTCTGGAAGCTTTATTTAGGCTTATTTTCTACCCATTTCTTTTTAGAGAGGGAGACATAAAAAGGATGGCTTGTTAGTGAAAGTCGGTGTACTGTGTTAGCTACTTAAATGTACAGAGATGTAGTGATTCCCTGAACCACCAGAAATTGAAATGAGAGACGTTGTTGTTGTTGTTAGGTGCTGTCAAGTCAGTTCTGACTCACAGCGAACAGAATGAAACACTGCCCAGTCCTGTAGCATCCTCACAATCGTTGCTATGTTTGAGCCCATTGTTGCAGCCATTGTGTCAATCCATCTTGTTGAGGGTCTTCCTCTTTTTTCGCTGACCCTCTATTTTACCAAGCATGATGTCCTTCTCCAGGGACTGGTCCCTCCTGATAATATGTCCAAAGTATGTGAGACAAAGTCTAGCCATCCTTGCTTCTAAGGAGCATTCTGGCTACTATACTTCTTCCAAGACAGATTTGTTTGTTCTTCTGGTAGACCATGGTATATTCAATATTCTTCGCCAACACCATAATTCAAAGGCATCAATTCTTCTTCGGTCTTCCTTATTCATTGTCCAGCTTTTGCATGCATATGAGGAGATTGCAAACACATGGCTTGGGTCAGGCTCACCTTAGTCCTTCAAGTGACATCTTTGCTTTTTAACACTTTAAATAGGTCTTTTGCAGGAGATATGCCCAGTGCAATGCATCCCTTGATTTCTTGACTGCTGCTTCCAAGGATGTTGACTGTGGATTCAAGTAAAATGAAATCCTTGGCAACTTCAATATTTTCTCTGTTTATCGTAAAGTTTCTCATTGGTACACATCTTAGTCATCTAGTACTGCTCTAACAGAAATACCACAAGTGGATGGCTTTAACAAAGAGAAGTTTATTCTCTCACAATCCAGTAGGCTACAAGTCCAAATTCAAGGCATCAACTCCAGGGAAAGACTTTCTCTCTCTGTCGGCTCTGGAAAAAGGTCCTTGTGGTGCATCAGTCTTCCCTTGGTCTGGGAGCATCTCATCATAGGAACCTCAGGTCCAAAGGACGCGCTTTGCTCCCAGCACTGCTTTCTTGGTGGTATGATGTTCCCATGTGTCTCTGCTCACTTCTCTCCTTTGTATCTCAAAAGAGATTGGATTAAGACACTATCTAATTTTGTAAACCTCATCATTATGACTACCACTAATCCATCTTATTAGATCATAGTGATTGAATTTACAACACATAAGGAAATCACATCAGATTACAAAATGGTACGCAATCATACAATACTAGGTATCATGACCCAGCCAAGTTGACAGATACTTTGGGGGGACACAATTCAATCCATGACAGTCCAGTTGTGAGGATTTTTGTTTTCTTTATGTTGAGGTGTAATCCATACGGAAGGCTGAGGTCTTTGATCTTCATCAGTAAGTGCTTTAAGTCCTCTTCACTTTCAGCAAGCAAGGTTATGCCATTTGCATATTACAGGTTGTTAATGAGTCTCCCTCCAATCCTGATGCCCCATTCTTCTTCATATAGTCCAGCTGTTTGGATTATTTGCTCAGTATACACACTAAATAAGTATGGTGAAAGGAGACAACCCTGACACACACCTTTCCTGAATTTAAACCACACAGTATCCTCTTGTTTTGTTTGAATGACTGCTTTTTGGTCTAGGTATAGGTTCCCCATGAGCACCATCTGGAATTCCCATTCTTCGCAATGTTAACCATAATTTGTTATTATTCACACAGTCGAATGCCTTTGCATAGTCAATATAACATAAGTAAACATCTTTCTGGTATTCTCTGCTTTCAGCTAAGATCCAAGCCAACATCACCAATGATACCCCTTCTTCCACATCTTCTTCTGAATCTGGCTTGAATTTCTGGCAGTTCCCCATATATATACTGCTGCAGCTGCTTTTGAATGATTTTCAGCAAAGTTTTACTTGCATGTGACATTAATTGTATTGTTGGAGAATTTCTGCATTTCTTTGGGTCACTTTTCTTTGGAATAGGCATAAATATGGATCTTTTCCAGTCAATTGGCCAGGTAGCTTTCTTCCAAATTTCTTGGCATAGGCGAGTGAGTGCTTCAGCCCTGTAACTGTTTGTTGAAATATCTCAGTTGGTATTCCATCAATTCTTGGAGCCTTGTTTTCACCAATGCCTTCAGTGCAACTTGGACTTCTTCCCTCTATACTTCCTGAAACAGATGAGTGTCGATTAATTCTTTTTGGTACAGTGGCTCTATGTATTCCTTCCATCTTCTTTTGACGCTTCCTGTGTCATTCAATATTTTGCCTGTAGAATTGTTCAATATTGAAGCTCAAGGTTTGAATTTTTTCTTCAGTTCTTTCAGCTTGAGAAATACTGAGTGTGCATAATCTGAAATAAATATGGATGAGATGGCTGTTCTATTTAACTCCTAAATCTTTTTATCTCTACTATTCATTATTTTTTTTGTCTAATTGAATATTCTTTCAAATCAGTTTAAAACTCAGTTTTTGGTTTACCTCTTCCTTTCAAAATAAAGACTCAAGATTTTAAATGAGAATTCACAGTTTTCTTTGGAAAATAATGTATTTAGACTAAGATTTTCTATGATGATGAATAAAGGGTAAGAAGTGAGAAAATACAGTGAAAATAAAATTTTAAAAATCACTACTTTTAGGGTTTTAATAGATCTGTTTCATAAGATTAATACAACAACAGCAGGTGTTCACAGATCTCGAAATCTCACATATTCACTCCTGTATGCAATTTATGGGGATTTTTTTTTCCTGAGGGCACTAACTATACATTCATTAATTGGCTCATTTATTAATTGAACAGATGCATTTTAAATGCTCTCTGAGTGGGCAGGTTCTTTGCTGAGTGTGTTTCCTGAGCATTAGACCCACTTATGGCTAAACTTTGTATTGTGTTGAATTTGATACTGGGAACACACATTTGAGTAACTTCCAGAGTTTTACTCTGAAGAGGTAGCAATTTCCTCTATTTGAAACTGTTTGTCCTTTTTGGTTCTGCACATTTCAGTCGAAAAACATTTAGACACATTTCTTGTGGCTGATTCTCATAACCAAATCATGTAAATCAAATTTAACCACAAAAGTCTACAAGAACAGGATATGATTCATACCTTGCTCAATGTCTTAGTTTCTGGTTTTCGCCTATTTGTTTTTCTGTTACTAGTGTGGAATGCTTTCATTCTAATATCAACAGCAACATATTACATTTATTATGCTGCTCTTCTATCTGGAAGAACACCACATAATAAATTTTACTCACCACCTCACTGAAACAGGATCCAACATAGACAAAAAGTAAAATCATTTTGTAAGATCATTTTGGTGTAGGTTTTGACAATGTAGCCTTACCCTGAAGGCTGTTACCACAACCTGTGATCATTTGCTACTACTACTTGACTTAAGAAGATTCGTAGACCTCAATGGCTACATGTCATCTAAAGTTCCTCGTTATTGTACATACTTTTTGCTTTAAAGGAACAAATGTTTCTTTCTAGCCAATTTTACAGCCAGTGGTTTGAAACATAAATACGATACCATGGTCCCTTCTTGAGAACTAGTTTACATGACATTAGAATCACTCTGATTCTTGTATCCACTCATATCTCAACCACACTCCTTCCTATCCCTGCTTTTTAAGAGTTCTAGACCCCTGCTCTAAAAGACCTCTTTGAAGTGTTAAAAAGTAAAGATGCACCTTGAGGAATAAGATGTGCCTGATCCAAACCATGGTATTTTCAGTCATCCCATATGCATGCAAAAGCTGGACAACGAATAAGGAAGACTGAAGAAGAATTGATGCCCTATGGGGCAGTTCTACTTTGTCACATGGAGTTGCTATGAGTAGGATTTGACTGGACATCACCAGACAACAACAACAGTATCTCTATGGCAATGTTCTCACAATAACATTAGCACTAGTTTGTTCAAAGTGTAACAGTCTTTTGTTTAACACTTGATGGGATTTTTCAACAGAATCTTTTTAATAGACTCCTGTTGATACTCACGAAAGGAAAGTAATTCAAAAGGTATAACAAGGAGGAAGGGAATATCACCTCCAATTATTTTTCTTAAGTTAAAAAATCCTAAATGTGTTCTTTGAAAACAACAGATTTATATGTATAGCTCCTGTGCCAAGGAGTGTATTGCACAAAAGATTGAGATTCTAAATGGAGCAGGGGGAGTTGGGAAAGAATGTGGGCTTTTAGTCTGAGGATAGACTTCAAGGAGACTTTCACTCTTTAACTTGAAATGCTCTTTAAACTAGAGTGCCCTTAATGAGCACAAAGAGTGTCCCTAAGAGTATGTGAGGATAGATTAAGGTATATTGATTTTTAGATTGTCAACTTTTACACATCTCCTTTCCCAACAAAATTCCTGTCATGAAGGAACATGCCTGTTCTTTGCTATCTCCCGTTGGACAATTACCTTTTTTGCCCACCTCTTCCCATCCCAAATCTTACATGTTGCATTGCGCAAAGAAGTAAAAATTTCCACCTATCACAGAAATACATTCATTTCCAATAAAAATGTACGTTTTCACGTTCTGTAATTATTTGTAAATATTTTTAATGTTGTTTTGAACAATTGGTTACTAGTAATAATTGTTACAATAATTTAATCCAAAAGAAAATTCTAAACACTTGGAGACTTATATTCATAGGAAATTTTAAAATAAATTTATATTTAATTATATATTTTTGTTGCAGAAAAGGATGGCAGAGTGTTCAGTAAAAACATTCAAGCATAAAATATATTAGGATAAAGATCTGTAAGGCAAATGGAATGGAAATATGATTTCATTGAAGAAAAAGCAATAAAACTTTTTGACTATTAAAATGATTTGTTCATATATTATTAACAGCATGATGAGGGTAATCTCATCATCATTATGGTATTTATACTCTGCTTGGATGTATTTTTACAAGTCACTTAATAGTTGTATTTAAAACGGCAATATGTCCTTTGCAACTACTGAAATATATGATTAAAAATTTAGATTCTAATTTTTTAAATGTACAACAGAATCACTAGCTTCTAAATATTATTTTAGGGAATAAAAAAACAGAACAAAAACCCATCATTGTCAAGTGGATTCTGAGTCATGATGACTTCTTGTGTTACAGAGTAGAACCACACCATAGGGTTTTCTTGACTATAATCTTTACAGAAGCAGATCTCCAGGCCTTTATCCTGTGGTGCTGCTGGGTGGGTTTGAACCACCAAGCATTTGGTTAGTAGCCAAGAACAAACCATTTGCACCGCTTGGGGACTTCTTTAGGGAGTAAAGAAACAAAAAAAATTAAGATTCATAGGCTTCAAGCTCACACCTCACCAACACTTAGAAGCATGATATGTTTAGTATATGTTCGGCTATTTTTCTAGAAGTGCTTGTCTATCACCTCATTTCCCTCCACCCAACCCCCTTATTGCCATTTTTAGGAGAGCATATTTTCCTGGAGGCAGATCTGTCACTGCATGGCAAATTTTGTGCCCAGATCCTTCCCCTTGGACCTGTCCAACTCTTGCTCCATGTACTGGTTTTCTCACATCAGATCATTCCTGCAAATCTCCTCCCTAATATGAAGACACATAGTTAATTTGAGAAACACATAGGAGATATGTAGATGACCAGGCTGGTTGAGAAGGAAATCCTAATGGCACTTGTAGGGAGCCAGATGATTTAAACGAAGAGAATCTACAGATGAGTCACCTTAAGGAGGTAAAGGGGCGAAAAAAAAAAAAAAAACTTTATTATGGCTCTACAAATGAACCTCATTTGAGTTTCCCAGCTTTCCATTTTCCTTAAAACATTTTGTAAAATGTTGGCAATCAATAAGAATTAAATCTAAAGGATACCTTTTAATTCATAGTTTATTTGGAATTTCTACAGTATTTGACAGGGGTGACGATTCCTCTTGGAAAATCACTGCTTCTATGGCACCTCTTTTTTCAGATCACATATATCTTTCCTGCTTCTACTACTATAGGTCTTTCATGCACTGCTGTTTTTCTCCTTGCCCCAAAATGATTTTTCTTACACTGAATGTTGTCTTTGATGATCTCATCCAATGTCTGGTCTTTAGCTGCCAATAGCATGTTAACACAGCTCAATCTGTATTTTGAGCTTAGGTCCTTCTGCTGAGCTTCATTTGAATCTTACAGCCTACTCCCAATATGGCTCTTTGTTTTAATGTCAATTATGTTTTCCTTAAATACATGCAAAACTGCTGCTCCAGAAAGATACATGATGTATATCCAGTGACTCCTGATACACTCTTAACACAAAATCTCATAAGCTGGGGTTACTCATACCTATCTTCAAATAAACATGAAAATCTGGCCACACTCAAGTTATTAATTTCTCATCATTAAAAGTTTGCTTCAGCTAGACAAGCCACTCCTCTTTCCAGTATGACTACCCTCAATTTCTATTCCAAGCCTTTGCTACAGTGTTCTTCCCATCTGGGATATTCAACTTTTTTCTATTCCTATATCCAAATGTTCCCCATCTTTTAGGGATTGACCTAGTTTTCACGAACTTAGGTGCTCTTCCCTAACTATTCTGACAGCTATTTATGTTAACTTTCCAGAAGTCCAATAAAAAGTATTATGCATAAAAATTCATTTGGACATTAAATCATATACAACCTTCAAATTACGTCTAACAACTTTATGCATATATTGTTTGATTTCACAGCTTATGTCTAAACTCTCAGAGTAATGGGATATGTATTTGCTACATTTTAATGCCTATAATAGTGTTGTGAACATAACAGTGTTTAACCAGTATTTGTTAAATACGTGTTAAATAGTTTAAAAGAAGTCATTAATTTTCAAAGTCAGGGTATATTAAGGATTATTAGATTGACAATTGATAATAACTAAAATGTCAAAGAAATAGGAGAGTTATTGTAAACCATGAGTCCCTGAGTCAATGTTATATGTAGCTAGGATAAACAGTTACCTATGGGGTAGGATTTGAAAAGTATGAAAACGTCTTTTTGTTTCAGCATATCTCCCATAAAAAGCACACTTCTATGCTTATAATTCTCATATTACTTATTCCTTAGAGTTTATAAGCCCAAATAAAAATGCAAATGCTATTTGGAAGAGTATTTTGGATCAAATTGGCTTATCAGACTAGTCAGGATAGTTGTTCAGACTTCAAAGAGGATGTTGGAATGGACAGAAACTGGGAAAAGTAGTGGAGGGAAAGGTCCCAAGTATGCTGTTTTGTGGAAGGCAATGTCAAGGAACTAATTGGAGTAACAAGGTTATATCCTAAATGTGCTGAATATTTGAGGAGTGAAGGGCAGGATGCTAAAAAAAAAAAAAGAAAAAAGTCTACACAGAAAGCAGCTCTTGAAAAACCTATATTTATACTAGAGGAATTGATTTGCAGAAGGCAACTATTTTTGAATGAATATTGGGTAGGGACTTACATTCAATAAAATGTCTTCAAGGGTAGAATCAAAGTTCCCAGCTCAAGAGAAATGTTCTATAAAGGTTTATAAGTCCCTTGTACAATTACTGCACCAAAACTACATTTGCTTGGATATCTTGGCTATTGTTCAATGGTTGTTTAATTGGGAAAAGAGAAGATTTATCAGAAAAGGAGAAAAAGATGACACAAAGTGAGACGAGGAAGAAAGGAATGTAGATATGATGAGCATTTAATGTGCCAGGTTCAGTGTAGCTCTTGTAATATTTTATTTATATATTTTCCAAATAAGATAATTTCCAGTCTCATAATTTCTCCAAGAAGAAACTGAGATTCATAAAAACTATGTTAATAGACAGGTGTCATTCATTAGTTGTTGTTGTTGTTGTTAGGTGCCACCAAGTCGGTTCCAACTCATAGCAACCCTATGTACAACAGAACAAAACACTGCCCAGTCCTGCACCATCCTCACAATCGTTGTTATGCTTGAGCTCATTGTTGCAGCCACTGTGTCAATCCATCTCGTTGAGGGTCTTCTTTTTTGCTGACCCTCTACTTTACCAAACATGATGTCTTTCTATAGGGACTGATTCCTCCTGCTAATATGTCCAAAGTAAGTGAGACATAGTCTCATCATCCTTGCTTCAAAGCAGCATTCTGGCTGTACTTCCTCCAAGACAGATTTCTGGCAGTTCTTCTGGCAGCCCGAGGTATATTCAATATTCTCTGCCAACACCATAATTCAAAGGTGTCAATTCTTCTTCAGTCTTCCTTATTCATTGTCCAGCTCTTGCATGCATGTGAAAAAACAAACAAACAAACAAGCAGACCCACTGCCCTCAAGTCAATTGTGACTCATAGCAACTCTATTGAAAATACCACGGCTTGGGTCAGGTACACCTTAGTCTTCAAAGCGACATCTTTACTTTTCAACACTTTAAAGAAGTCTTTTGCAGCAGATTTGCCAAATGCAATGTGTCACTTGATTTCTTGACTGCTGCTTCCATGGCTGTTGATTGTGGATCCAAGTAAAATGAAATCTTTGACAACTTCAATCTTTTCTCTGTTTATCATGATGTTGTGAGGATATTTGTTTTCTTTATGTTGATGTGTAATCCCTACTGAAGGCTCTGGTCTTTGATCTTCATCACTGTTTGCTTCAAGTCCTCTTCACTTTCAGCAAGCAAGGTTGTCATCTTTATAACGCAGGTTGTTAATGAGTCTTCCTCCAATCCTGACACCTCGTTCCTCTTCATATACTCCAGTTTCTCAGATTATTTGCTCAGCATACAAATTGAATAAGTAAGGTGAAAGGATACAACCCTGACGCACACCTTTCCTGACTTTAAACCACGCAGTATCCCCTTGTTCTGTTTGAACAACTGCCTCTTTATCTATGTACAGGTTCCTCATGTGCATAATTAAGTGTTCTGGAGTTTCCATTCTTCTGGATGTTATCCATAATTTGTTATTATCCACACAGTCTAATGCCTTTGCCTAGTTAATAAAATACAGGTAAACATCTTTCTGGTATTCTCTGCTCTCAGCCAGGATCCATCTGACAGCAGCAATGATATCTCTCTTTCCACGTTCTCTTCTGAATCTTCCTTAATTTCTGGCAGTTCCCTGTCAATGTACCACTGCAGCCACTTTTGAATGATCTTCAGCAAAATTTTACTTGAGTGTGATATTAATGATATTGTTAAATAATTTCAGCATTCGGTGGGATCACTTTTCTTTGGAATAAGCATAAATATGGATCTCTTTCAGTCAGTTTGCAGGCAGCTGTCTTCCAAATTTCTTGGCATAGATGAGTGAGCACTTCCATGCTGCATGCGTTTGTTGAAACATCTCATTTGATATTCCGTCAATTCCCAGAGCCTTGTTTTTCATCAATGCCTTCAGTGAAGCTTCGACCTCTTCCTTCAGTACCATTGGTTCCTGATCATATGTTACTTCCAGAAATGGTTGAACATCAACTAACTCTTTTTGGTGTAGTGACTCTGTGTATTCCTTCCATCTTCTGTTGATGCTTCCTGCATCACTTAGTATTTTCCCCATAGAATCCTTCAGTATGGCAATTTGAGGATTGAATTTTTTCTTCAGTTCTTTCAGCTTGAGAAATGCCCAGCATATTCTTCGTTTTTGGTTTTCTAACTCCAGGTCTTTGCACATATCATTATAATGCTTTGCTTTGTCTTCTCGAGCTGCCCTTTGAAATCTTCTGTTCAGCTCTTTTACTTCATCATTTCTTCCATTTGTTTTAGCTACTTGACATTCAAGAGCAAGTTTCAGAGTCTCTTCTGACATCCGTTTTGGTCTTTTCTTTCTTTCCGTCTTTTTAATGACCTCTTACTTTCTTCATGTTTGATATCCTTGATGTCATTCCACAACTTATCCGGTCTTCAGTTGTTAGTGTTCAGTGTGTGAAATCTTTCCTTGAGATGGTCTTTAAATTCAGGTGTGATCTACTCAAGGTTGTACTTTGGCTCTTGTGGACTTGTTCTAATTTTCTTCAGCTTCAACTGAACTTGCATATGAGCAACTGATGTTCCGTTCTGCGGTCGGCCCCTCGTCTTATTCCAGCTGATGATATTGAGCTTTTCCATCATATCTTTCCACAGGTGTAGCTGATTTGATTCCTAGGTATTTCATCTGGCAAGGGCCACATGTATAGTCACCATTTATGTTGTTGAAAAAAGGTGTTTGCAATGAAGAAGGTGTTGGTCTTGTAAAATTCTATCATGTGATCTCCAGCATTGTTTCTATCACCAAGGCCATATTTTCTAACTACTGTTCCTTCTTTGGAAACCCTGGTGGGGTAGTGGTTAACTGCTATGGCTGTTAACCAAAAGGTCAGCAGTTTGAATCCACAAGGTGCTCCTTGGAAACTCTATGGGGCAGTTCTACTCTGTCCTATAGAGTCACTATAGGATCCTTCTTTGTTTCCAACATTCACATTCCAATCACCAGTAATTATCAATGCATCCTGACTGCATGTTTGATCAGTTTCAGACTGCAGAAGTTGGTTAAAAATCTTTGATCTCTTCATCTTTCGCCTTCATGGTTGGTGCGTAAATTTGAATAATAGTCGTATTAATTGGTCTTCCTTGTAAGTATATGGCTATTATCGTATCACTGACAGCATTGTACTTCAGGATAAATCTTGAAATGTTCTTTTTGACAATAAATGCGATGCTATTCCTCTTTAAGTTGTCATTCTCTGCATAGTAGACCATATGATTGTCCGATTCAAAATGGTTGGTACAGTACATTTCAGCTCATTAATGCCTAGAATATCGATGTTTCTGCATTTCATTTTTGATGATTTCCTAGATTCATACTTTGTACATTCCATGTTCTGATTATTGTACATTCCATGTTCTGATTATTAATGGATGTTTGCGGCTGTGTCTTCTCATTTTGAGTCATGCCACATCAGCAAATGAAGGTTCTGAAAGCTTGACTCCATCCACATCATTAAGGTTGCCTCTACTTTGAGGAGGCAGCTCTTCCCCAGTCGTCTTTTGAGTGCCTTCCAACTTAAGGGGCTCATCTTCTGGCACTATATCAGACAATGTTCTGCTGCTATTCATAAGGTTTTCACTGGCTAATTCTTTTCAGAAGTAGACTGCCAGGTCCTTCTTCCTAGTCTGTCAGCTTCAGACCCTGCTGGTATGTGAATACCGATGGCATAGTTTCCAGCATCACAGCAACATACAAATTCCCACAGTATGACAAACTGACAGATGCATGGGGGGTCATTTGCTTAGTAATAGACCAATTGTTATTTGACATGAGATTTTTATACCTCCAATGCCCATGCTTCTTTACAAAATTTGAGTTAAAATGAGAAAGTAGTAAAAGGGTGAAGAGGGAGACATCATGAGAGCTTAGATTACCACCCTTTATGTGACTAGATACTTTTAGGTAGTGTAAAATTCCCTAAATGTGAAATTTAGGTGATGTAGAATACAGGAAGGTAGTCAGGAGTCTGCACTGTAAGCAAGAGAAACTTTGGATGATTTAAGTGTCTTAGTTCAGATCCCAGAAGGAGACTCTGAGACAAGAATCCGTAAGCAAATTGCTTATTTGGAATCCCAGTAAATATGAATGGAAGATTGGGGAAGTGATAAAAGGAAGGCAGGAAAAGTGAGTATCTGGGACTTTAGCTTCTATATTGGGAAGTACTCTCTGCACAAGAGGTGGGAGGTGATTTCTCAAATACAGGAAAGGAGTTAAGAGACTGTTTCTCCGGAAAAGAATAATATATATCCATGAAGGAAGCCAATAAAGGTGAATTATCAAACAAGGTACAACCCCACCAGTTATTACTCCTGAGGGGAAGGAGCTGGGTATTCTGAACCAAATCCCAACAGCCATTCACTAAGAGCTGCTCCTGTGGAGAATTAATTCCCCAGCATCTACAGCCTGCTTTGTGAGCAGATAGAATGGATTCAGGCAGCCAGAGAAAGCCAGCAGGCAGAGAGCAGGTGTTCTCAGTTAGACGTTGGCTAGCGTATACTGAAAAGGTAAGAGGAGAGGGGACATAGATAGAAGAGAGAAGTTATCTGCAACATTAAGGAAAATAATATGCTTTAGGGATATTAGGTTGTGAACATGATCCGAATGCAGAAAGAACCAGATTCAGAGCTGAGTAGTCTAGAAAAATCCCCAAAACTCCTCCACGGAATGCTTTCTGTGATGATGTGAAAACTACCTCACACAAAGCACTAGAAACTGCACCTTGCAACTCAGCACAATTAACCCTGAATGCATGACACCAACATTAGCACTCCCACTCTGGCTGCTTCTGGCTTTTGATCTCACTATAATTTTGCCCTCTCCCAGAGAGTTTCTTTAGTTCGTTATCTCCAAAAACTTCCAAATCTGGGGTAATTTCACCTGATTGTCAAAGCCTAGATAATTTGCCTGTTCTCTAGCTGCAAGGTAGGCAGAAAAAATGAGTTTCTGGGGATTTAGCTTCTATAACAGGAAATAGTCTCTGCATAAGGGGTAGGAGGTGATTTCTCAAACACAGGAAAGGAGTTAAGAGGCCGTTTCTCCAGAAAAGAATAACAAATGTCCACAACATATAGTTAAGAATTTTTTAATTAAGAATTTTAAATTTCTTTGTTGTACTAGTTTTCAGAAATTAGCTGTGCATTAAAGCTTTCCATCAAAAAGGGTGAAAAAGGATACTTGCTAGAAGGTCTCAAATGAGAGGTACAGTGATTCTTTCATTATTGGTCTTACCTCTATTGTTTTTTTTTTACAATTGCATTGCTGATTTTTTTGGGTCAAAATTCTTAACTCCCTTGGCTTTTTCCTCTCTTTCTTTTTTAAAATTTTGACATGTAAAAAAAGCTTTGCTATAAGACAGAGTCTTTATCCAAATGCATCCCAAGGGCACTTTTAAAAGCTGAGAGCAGCAGGCTTTTCTCCTTCTGTTCGATCTATGAGTCACTCACTCATCCATTATATGCATCATGAGCCCAAGCCTATCCATAGCTCTGTGAAGGCAATGCATTTGGACAACACTACAGTATGCACCAACAACTATGTGAGGCAAAGGAAGAGATAAAGTATAAAGACAAGAAGAACATGGCCTTAAAGGAGTTTATAATCTCATTCAGTGTATAAACTAGACAAGTATGTAAATGACTGTTTTACAAGGGAATAATAAAGGAACAAGATAATTACTATGGGAATGGGGAGAGGAACAAAATCATCTCAGTTAGAGCCTGGGTGAGGGGGAGGTAAGGACGTTTGAAAAGCTGCTACTTGAGGTTTGGAGAGAATTGGACAGGAGGAGTTGGGGTGTGGAGGCATCTCTTCAATGGAAACCAAATTTTTAAAAATATGGGTTGTATTTAAGAAAGATTAGAAAGTTTAATATGCTCAGAATATTTAGTGTTTACAGAATAATGGTGGGGGGGAATACAGGTAGAAAAGTAGCATGTGAATGGTTACCTTGTGCAGAACTTAGTCCCCTGGAGAAAAGCACTCTAGGAACCCCACATAATCCCAAGAGAAAATGTGACATTAGCCTAGTCTAAACTGTGTATTTTCCTCTTGTTGGGCAGAGTGCCCACTTTTTTGCCATTTGCAGGCATTGAACTCATTACCTTTGAATAAGAAATTTGATATTAAAATTCAAATTCTCTTCAGACCAATTTCAAATTCAGAGATAAAAGTGTGTGTTCATGTACGAAATGTTGAATAGACGTTATGTTACTGAACTGAGAAACTGATCTCTCTTTATGCTCTAAATTTTACATCTTTCTGAACATCTCAGTTTTATAGTGACAAGTACCTTGGAGATAATGAGCCAGATAGAACTGTTCAGAAAGGCACAGAAGAACAAAGTTTCAAAAGAATGTTTCTCACACTCTCTCCTTTGATTTCTGCCAGAACTCAGTGGTTAAAATAATGACATTACACTAGTTTCCAGTAAGTATGACAAACTGTTCTAATTAAGTCATTTAAAACAACAATTTTATTCCAAACATATGTGCAACCAAATGTGTATTTTAAATTGATTTTCCTTTGCTCTTTTGTGAAAATTAGAGCTATTTCATCATTGTAAATGTGAATTTATAAAATGGAAATATTAGAAACCAGAATTTATGACAAGAAAATGGATTCCTTGCCTATTAAAATTTACACCAGCAACACATGTTATATAAAAACAAAACAAAATAATACAAAGCAAAACAGGGCTCAACTTCCAAAACAATAAAAATCTTAACAAATTTATAAGCATTAAAAAAAGCACAGTAGTATAAAGGCAGAAATATAAAAATTCTATTAATAGCATGTATTTTCTATAGAAAATAGTAAGTTAATTTCATAGCATTTTTCCTTCAAATGGAGTTGAAATTTTTTTTTTCATTCTCCTTTTACCTTTTCACAAAGTTTAAACATTGTTATGCAAGCTCAGTTTAGCTGTTTTGGTACTATACAACAGAATTCCATGAATTCTAAAATATTTTCCACTTATCATTTATAGTGATGTCCATATAACACAGGGCTGTCTAAGATCTGAATAATTTGAGGTTGTACAAAATTAATAGTTTTTTGGAAGAGTATAAAGAATAAAATTTGAAGAATTTGAATTATACTTTAATAATTTATAGTAATGGAAACAAAGCCAGAGCTAAAATTTTATCTTTATTTTGCAGTTCCTTTTATCTTTTTTAAAAATGCACCTTATTTCTAAAGCTGTTTTAGGTGCACAGAAACATTGCACAGAAAGGATAGAGTTCCGATAAACCCTCTCTTCCCCCTGCATACAGTTTCATCAATATTGCTAATATTTTATTTCTTAAGCTAAGTAGTATGTACATGGAAATACAGTGTATTATTCTTTAATCCAGGAGACCTGGTGGCACAACAGCTAAGTGCTGGCTGCTAACTGAAAAGTTGGCAGTTCGAACCCACCGAGTGGCTCTGTGGGAGAAAAGAACTAGCAATCTGCATCCATAGAAATTATAGCCAAGACGTCTGGGGTCTTCAAAGCTTGCAAGCGGCCATCTAAGATGCATCAATTGGTCCCAACCACCTGGAATAAAGGAGAATGAAGAACACCAAAGATACAAGGAAAGTATTAGCCCAAGAGACAGAAAGGGCCACATAAGCCAGAGACTTCATCAGCCTGAGACCAGAAGAATTAGATGGTGGCCAGATACCACCAATGACCGCCCTGACAGGGAACACAACAGAGAGTCCCTGATGGAGCAGGAGAAAGGTGGGGTGAAGAACTCAAATTCTAGTAAGAAGACCAGACTCAATGGTCTGACTGAGACTGGAGGTACCCTGGAAAGCATGGCCCCTGGATTCTCTATCAGCCCAGAACTAAAACAATTTCCGAGGCCAACTTTTCAGACAGGGATTGGACTGGACTGTGGAACATAAAGTGATATTCATGAGGAATGTGCCTCTTAGCTCAAGTAGATACAAGAAACTAAATGGGCAGCTTCTGTCTGGAGGTGAGATGGGAAAGCAGAGAGGGTTAGGAGCTGGTTGAATGGACATGGGAAATCAGGGGTGGAGAGGAGGAGTGTGCTGTCATAGTATGGGGAGAGCAATTAGGGTCACATAACAACATATGTATAAATTTTTGTATGGGAAAAAATTTAAAAAAAAGAAATTACAGGCAAGAAAACTCTATGGGGTAGTTTTACTCTGTCACATAGGGTTGCTATGAGTTGGAATCGACTCAATGGCACCCAACGACAACAACAACATTCTTTTACCCTTATAGGTAAGCACTATAGGCATTCTTACATATGTATTACATGTTTCGTTTTTGTTTTTTACTTTTTTTAAAATTGTACTTTAGATGAAGGTTTACAGAACAAACTAGCTTCTCATTAAATAGCACAAATATTATTTTTTGGCGTTGGTTAACAACCCCACAACATGTCAACACTCTTCCTTCTTGAACTTGGGTTCCCTGTTCCCAGCTTTCCTGTCTCCTCCTGGCTTCTAGTCCTTTCCCCTGGGCTGGTGTGCCCCTTTAGCCTCCCTTTGTTTTATAGGCCTGTCTAATCTTTGGAAGAAGAGTCAACCTCAGGAGTGACTTCATTACTGAGTTAAAAGTGTGTCCGGGGGCCATACTCTCGGGGTTTCTCCAGTCTCTGTCAGGCCAGTAAGTCTGGCCTTTTTGTGTGAGTTAGAATTTTGTTCTACATTTTTCTCCCGCTCTGTCCAGGACCGTCTATTGTGATCCTTGTCAGAGCAGTCAGTGGTGGTAGCCAGGCACCATATAATTGTACTGGACTCAGTCTGGTGGAGGCAGTGGTAGTTGTGGGCCATTAGTCCTTTGGACTAATCTTTCCCTTGTATCTTTAGTTTTCTTCATTCTCCCTTGCTGCCAAAGTGGTGAGGGCAGTGGAGTATCTCAGATGGTTGCGCACAGGCTTTTAAGACGCCAGATCCTAGTCACCAAAGTAGAATGTAGAACATTTTCTTTATAAACTATGTCGTGTTTCATATTTTTAATCACAGACAGCTTTTTTTGTGTTTTGTTTACATTTATATCCCCTATCCATTACATTTAGTATCTGATTTACTGTTGTGCTGACACTTTCTTCTCATTTTTTGTTAGAATATGCTTCTTAGATCTGCAGTCAATAGTACAAGATTTGCTTTGACTATTCATTACTTTTCTAAGTTGGATGCGTATGATATTCTGTTGACACAGCCTTAGCTTACGTATCATTGACTGTTTAGAGAGTCACTTCACTACAACTTTGTATTACATTTTCATTAAACTAAAATACCAGCTCTTAGTCATATATTTTTCAGTATTCATTCATCCTTTAATTTATCCATTTAACAAATATGAACTGAGAATTATGTGTTAGGAATTCTATACAGAAGTGGGATTTATACAGCTTACAGTCTAAAAAAGACTGACAATGAATCAATTAAAATAGAGTGTGATAAATTTTATGTTAGATTGGGTTGGAAGGAAGATAGGAGGAGGATAAAATAAAATCTTTCTCCAAACACAGCCCAGCATTGCAATTTGGCATAGTCACGCTATATCATGGTGTATTCAGTCCGGCCATTTGAAATCTGGAACTCAGTATACATGGCAAGAAAGAAAGAAGTGTGAAGCAGAAGTGTTGTTGTGATTATTATTATTATTACCACATTAAGAATTTAGATACTGTCCTGCAGGTGATGGTAAGCAAATAAGGGGTTTTATGCAAGGAAGTGAGAATATAAGGCTTATACTCTTAAAATATTACTCTGTCAATGACTAGGAAGAATAGATTAGAAGACTGAAGAAGGTAAATTGTACACTCACACATTCTAGATAAAATTGGAGATGGAATAACGTAAAATTAAGAGCACAGGCTTTTGAATAAGAAACCCCAAGGTAAATCTATTAGATTGTTAGCCTCATAAAGTTCTTTTAATGTCTTTTGTAGGGTTGAGTCTTGCAATCTAAGGTGTGGCAAAAATCGAATTATAAACTTTAGGAAAATTATATAATAAAGGTTACTATCTTATACTATTGGATCATTAAAGGATGAAAACTTCAAGCAGTTCATGCTTTTTTCCCCCAGTGTCTGTAAAATATTTTCACCTATAGAAAGTTTCTTTCTACAATTAAATTGCATTTGCTTAGAATACATTTTTAACACTTCAAAATTTCTTCAAAGTCTTTATCAGGAACTACTTGTAACTCAAATAATTAGGAATGGTAATAGGATATATTAAATTCCAGCTTTAAAAGGTATTACATAAGCTTCTTGTCTGGCCCACCTTCTAATTACTCTCAAAAGTAGTAACTAGGCATCAATTCTATAAATACTAACATTGTTGTCTTGGGAGACAGTTTCAAGACAGAAATAGACAGTTTTGGATAACCTCCTCCAGTACTTCATTTCAGCCTCTTAAAAGTGTGTATTTGTAGCAGAGCCAGGACACTCATCTGCCCAAAGCATTTAACTACAGGTGACAATGGTGTTTCCTGAGCTTCTGGTACCTAAACTATATGGATTATCCTTGTTCAATCTTCTTTTCAGAGCAGACACAGGAATATTTTTAAAAGGTAAAATAAATCTAGTAGCACTCGTCTCTCTTAAAATCCTTCCAAAGCCTACTGGTACTCTTGAGATAAACTCCAACTTCATACCATTTCTGCAGGGTCCTCCATGATCTGGCTTTGCCTTCTCTCTCTCAATATTCTCCGTTAAACCAGAGGTCCTGTGGTTCCTCAAACACACAAAGCTCTCACTTACTTCAGAATCCACCCCCCAAAGTGTTCCCACAGTGTGACACTCTCTTCTCTACTAAGTACTTGACTAATCCCTGCCAACCTTCAGATCTCAACACAACCATGTCTTCCTGACTTTCTTTAAAAAGGGAGACCAAGAGAAAGATGGAATTTCTGGGGACATCAAAAGAGGATGCATGGGCCTTCTCTCTGGGAAGTGCCTGTCAAGTTAATTCTGCTCCAACACACACGCTACATTGTCAATTTTCAAATTTCTTGGACAACTTCTCTGGTTGACAGAGTTTGGAAAAAAAAAATTTTAAGGGAGTAGGTTTGAGAGGGCAGAGGCCAAGTCACATGGCAATTAATAGTCAATGTGTCTCCTGTGTGGGGGATGTTTTTGAGAGAAGAGGGAATCACTGAGGTGAGAAAGCCAGCAGAGTATACAATACTCTTTTCATAGATTATTAGGGTAGGGTATGAAGCAGATAAAGGGCACAAGTGATTCTTTTTTTTCCCCAAAACTGTAAATCTTTTTTTCTGAATTTTTTTTATTTTGCTTTAAGTGAAAGTTTACAGTTAAGTCAGTTTCTCATACAAAAATTTATACACACATTGCTATGTGACCCTAGCTGCTCTCCCTATAATGTGACAGCACACTTCCCCTTTTGACCATGGATTTTCCATGTCCATTCAACCAGCTCCTGTCCTTTTTTGTCTTCTTATCTTGCCTCTGAACAGGAGCTGCCCATTTAGTCTCATGTATCTACTTGAGCTAAGAAGCACTCTCTTCATCAGTATCATTTTATGTCCCATAGTCCAGTCTAATCTTTGTCTGAAGAGTTGGCTTTGGGAATGGTTTCAGTTCTGAGCTAATGGAGAGTCCAGGGGCCATGTCTTCTGGGGTTCCTCCAGTCTCAGTCAAACCATTAAGTCTGGTCTTTTTACTAGAATTTGACCTCTCTACCCCACTTTTCTCCTGCTCCATCAGGGACTGTCTGTTGTGTTCCCTGTCAGGGCAGTCATTTGTGGTAGCCGGGCACCATCTAGTTCTTCTGGTCTCAGGCTGATGGAGTCTCTGGTTTATGTGGCCCTTTCTGTCTCTTGGGCTAATATTTTCCTTGTGTCATTGGTGTTCTTCATTCTCCTTTGCTCCAGGTGGGTTGGGATCAATTGATGTATCTTAGATGGCTGCTCGCTAGATTTTAAGACTCTAGATGCCACTCACCAAAGTGATGTAGAACATTTTCTTAATAAAATTTGTTATGACAACTGACCTAGACGTCCCCTGAAACCATGGTCCCCAGGCCCCTGCCCCTGCTATTCCATCCCTTGAAGTGTTTGCTTGTACTCAGGAAACTTCCTAGCTTTTGGTTAAATCCAGTTGTGCTGACATCCCCTGTATTGTGTATTGTCCTTCCCTTCACCTAAGATAATTCTTATCTACTATCTACTTAGTGAATACCCCTGTCCCTCCCTCCCTTCTTCTGTGTTTAAACCATTTCTTTAGTTGTTATATTAGTGGTTTCATACAGTATTTTCCCTTTGTAATTGTAACTGACTAATTTCACTTAGCATAATACCTTCCAGGTTCATCCAAGTTATGAGATGGTTCACAGATTCAGTGTTGTTCTTTATCATTGTGTAGTATTCCATTATGTGAATATACCATAATTTGTTTATCCATCTGTCCATTGATGAGCACCTAGGTTGTTTCCAATTTTTGCTATCGTGAACAGTGCTGCAATAAACATGATTGTGGATGTATCTATTCGTGTGATGGCTCTTATTTCTCTAGGATCTATACCAAGGAATAGGATTGCTGGATCGTATGGTTTTTCTATTTCTAGCTTTCTACGGAAGCACCAGATCGATTTCCAAAGTGGTTGTTTCCAAAGTGGTTACATCCCCACCAGCAATGCATAAGTGTTCCAGTCTCTCCATGGCCTCTCTAACATTTATTATTTTGTGTTTTGTGGATTAATGCTAGTCTTGTTGGGGTGAGATGATTTCTTATTGTAGTTTTGATTTGCATTTCTCTAATGGCTAATGATCATGAGCATTTCCTCATGTAACTGGTAGCTGCCTGAATGTCTTTAGTGAAGTGCCTGTTCATATCCTCTGCCCATTTTTTAATCGGGTTATTTTTCTTTTTGTTTTTGAGGTTTTGCAGTATCTTGTAGATTTTAGAAATTGGACACTGACTGGATTTGTCACAGCCAAAAAAATTTTCCCAGTGTGTAGGTTGTCTTTTGACTCTTCTGGTGAAGTCTTTTGACAAGCGTAAGTGTTTGATTTTTAGGAGCTCCCAGTTATGTAGTTTCTCTTCTGGTGTTTGTACATTGTTACTTATGGTTTGTATTCTGTTTATGCCATGTATTAGGGCTCCTAGAATTGCCCCTATTTTTTCTTCCATGATCTTTATTGTTTTAGATTTTATATTTAGGTCTTTGAACCATTTTGAGTCAGTTTTTGTGCATGCTGTGAGGAATGGGTCATTTCTTTTCTTTTTTAATTTTTTTAATTGTACTTCAGGTGAAGGCTTACAGAACAAATAGTTTCTCATGAAACAGTAGTACACATATTGTTTTATGACATTGGTTAACAACCCCACAACACGTCAACCCACTAACTTCTCAACCTTTTTATTTTTTGGTGAAAATACACATAACCAAAGATACACCATTTCAAAAATTTCTACATGCGCAGTTCAGTGACATTGACTACGCTCTTCCAATTGTGCTGTTATTCTCACTTAAGATGAACGCTTACAGACCAAAATAGTTTCTCACTTAACAGTTACTACACATGTTGCCCTATGACAATGGTTAACAATCTCACAACACATCAGCAATATCCTTACTGAATGTTGGGTTCCCTATCACCAGTTTCCTTGTCCCTTTCTGCCTTCTGGCCCTTGTCCAACCTCATTAGTCCAATTTCGTTTTATGGGGATGTCCACTCCCAGGCTAAACGGCGAACCTCAGAGATAACTTCACCACTGAGCTAAAAGGGTGTCTGGGGTCCATACTCTCAGGGTTTCTCCAGTCTCCTTTGGGCCAGTAAATCTGGTCTTTTTTTTGTGTGTGTGAGTTAGAATTATGTTCTACATCCTTCTCCAGCTCTGTCCAGAACCCTCTGTTGTGATCCTGGTCAGAGCAGTCAGTGGTGGTAGCCGGGCACCATCTAGCTGTACTGGACTCAGGCTGGTGGTGGCCTTGGTAGCTGTGGACAATTAGTCCTTCGGACTAGTCTTTTCCTTGTATCCTCTTCTCTTCATTCTCCCTTGCTGCTGAAGGGATGAGACCAGTGGAGTATCTTAGATGGCTGCTCACATGCTTTTAAGACCCCAGACACTACCCACCAAGGTAGAATGTAGAGCGTTGTCTTTATAAGCTGTGTCATGCCAACTGAGCTACATGTTCCCAGAGACCATGGTCCCCACAGCCCTCTGCCCAGCAATTCAGTCCCTCAGGGAGTTTGGATGTGTCTATGGGGCTTCCATGAGCTTTCCTTGTACAAGTTGTGCTAGTTTCCCCTGTATTGTGTACTATCTCACCCTTCACCCAAGATACCACTTATCTATTGCCTATTTAGTATCCCCCCCCCATCCCTCCCATCCCTAGTAACCAACAAAGATTGTTACATTTGGCGTGTGAACTTTTTCATGGGTTTTTACAATAGAGGTTTCATACAATATTTGTCCTTTTGTGATTGACTTATTTCACTTAGCATAATGTCCTCCAGTTTCATCCATGTTATGAGATGCTTCACAGATTCATTGTTGTTCTTTCTCCTTGCATAGTACTCCATTGTGTGTATGTACCATAGTTTGTTTATCCATTCATCTGTTGATGGGCATCTAGGTTGTTTCCATCGTTTTGCTATTGTGAACAATGCTGCCATGAATATAGGTGTGCATATGTCTATTCAAATGACGACTCTTATTTCTCTAGGATATATTCCTAGGAGTAGGATTGCTGGATCGAATTGTATGTCTATTTCTAGCTTTCTGAGGAAGTTCCATATCATTTTCCAAAATGGTTATATCATTTTGCATTCCCACCAGCAGTGCATAAGAGTTCCCAACTCTCCGCAGCCCCTCCAACATTTGTGATTTCCAGTGTTTTTGATTCGTGCCAGTAATGCTGGGGTGAGATGGTATCTCATTGTGGTTTTAATTTGCATTTCTCTAATGGCTAGTGATCGCGAGCATTTCCTCATGTGTCTGTTGGCCATTTGAATGTCTTCTTTGGTGAAGTGTCTGTGTATTTCCTTTGCCCATTTTTTAACAGGATTATTTTTCTTTTTGTTGTAGAGGTGTTGGATTTTCCTGTAGATTATGGAGATTAGACTTTGACTTGTATTATCCAAAATCTTTTTCCCAGTCTGTAGGTTCTCTTTTTACTCTTTTGGTGAAGTCTTTTGAAGAGCATAGGTATTTGATTTTTAGAAGATCCCAGTATCTAGCTTATCTATTGGGGTTTGTGAGTTGATGGTTATGGTTTGTATCCTGTTAATGCCATGTGTTAAGGCCTGTAGTGTTGGTCCTATTTTTTCTTTGATGAACTTTATAGTTTTAGGCTTTATATTCAGGTCTTTGATACATTTTGAAGTAGTTTTTGTATACAGCATGAGGTATGGGTCCTGTTTCTTTTTTTTGAAGAAGGATATCCAGTTTTGCCAGCACCATTTGTTAAAAAGACTGTCTTTTCCCCATTTGATGGACTTTGGGCCCTTGTCGAAGATCAGGTGACTGTAGGTGGATGGATTTACATCTGGGTTCTCAGTTCTGTTCCATTGGTCAATGTGTCTGTTGTTGTACCAGTACCAAGCTGTTTTGACTACTGTAGCTGTATAGTAGGTTCTGAGGTCAGGTAGTGTGAGTCCTCCAACTTTATTCTTCTTCAGTAGTGCTTTACCTATTTGGGACTTCTTCCCTTTCCATATAAAGTTCATGATTAGTTTTTCCTTATCTTTGAAGAATGTTATTGGTATTTGAATCGGGATTGCACTGTATTTGTAAATTTCTTTGGGTAGAATTGTCATTTTCACAATGTTGAGTCTGCCTATCCATGAGCGTGGTATATTTTTCCATATATGTAGATCCCTTTGGGTTTCATGCAGTAGTGTTTTGTAATTTTATTTGTATAGGTCTTTTCCGTCCCTGGTCAGATTTATTCCTAAGTATTTTATCTTTTTAGGGGCTATTGAAAATGGTATTGTTTTCCTGATTTCCTTTTTCATCTTTCTCCTTATTGATGTATACCAATCCAACTGATTTTTGAATGTTTATCTTGTATCCTGCTACTCTGCTGAATCTTTCTATTAGTTCCAGTAGATTTCTCATGGAGTCTTTAGGATTTTCTATGTATAGTATCATATCATCTGCAAACATGGGCAGTTCAACTTCTTTATTACCAATTTGGATGCCCTTTATTTCTTTTTCTTGCCCTATTGCTCTAGCTAGAACTTCCAGCACGATGTTAAATAGGAGTGGTGATAAAGGACATCCTTGTCTTGTTCCTGTTTTCAAGGGGAATGTTTTCAGCCTCTCTGCATTAAGAATGATGTTGGCCATCAGTTTTACATAGATGCACTTTACTAGGTTGAGAAATTTCCCTTCTATACCTATTTTATTGAGAGTTTTTATCAGGAATGGGTGTTAGACTTTGTCAAATGCCTTTTATGTGTCAACTGAGATGTTCATGTGATTCTTTTCTTTCCTTTTATTTATGTGGTGGATTATGTTCATTGATTTTCTAATGTTGAACCATCCTTGCATACTGGTATGAATCCTACTTGGTCGTGGTGTATTATTTTTTTGATATGATGCTGAATTCTATTGGCTAGTATTTTGTTAAGTATTTTTGCATCTATACTCATGAGAGATATTGGTCTGTAATTTTCTTTTTTTGGGATGTCTTTGCCTGGTTTTGGTATTAGCGTTATGCTGGCTTCATATAATGAATTTGGAAGTGTTGCTTCCTCTTCTATGCTCTGAAATAGCTTGAGTAGAACTGGTACAAGCTCTTCTGTAAATGTTTTGTAGAATTCTCCAGTGAAGCCATCTGGGCCAGGGCTTTTTTGGTTAGGAGTTTTGTTTTATTACCTTTTCAATCTCTTCTCTTGTTATGGGTCTGTTCAGATTTTCAGCATCACTTTGTTGTAGTTTGGGTAGGTAGTGTGTTTCTAGAAATTTTCCATTTTCTCTGGGTTTTCAAGTTTTTTGGAGTATAGTTTTTCATAATATTCTGTTATAATCCTTTTTATTTCCATTGGGTCTGTTGTAATGTCCCCCATTTCATTTCTTATTTGGGTTATTTGAGTCCTCTCCTGTTTTTCTTTTGTCAGTCTGGCCAGAGGTTTGTCGATTTGGTTGATTCTTTCAAAGAACCAACTTTGGGTTTTGTTGATTTTTTCTATTGTTTTTCTCTTCTCTATTTCATTTAATTCTGCTCTGATCTTTATTATTTCCTTTCTTTTGGTGGCTGTGGGGTGTTTTTTTTTGCTGTACTCTATTTATTTGAGTTGTGTAGTTAATGTTTTGATTTTGTCCCTTTCTTTTTTTTTGATGTGTGCATCTATTGCTATAAATTGTCCTCTGAGGACTGCCTTTGCTGTGTCCCAAAGGTTTTGGTATGATGTGTTTTCATTCTCAGTTGATTCTAGGAATTTTTTGATTATATCTCTGATTTCTTCTATTACCCAGTGATGTGTAAGCAGGGTATTATTCAGTTTCCATGTAGTTGATTTTTTTTCCTTGCTCTTTCTAGTGTTAATTTCTACCTTGATGGCATTGTGGTCAGAGAAGATACTTTGAATTATCTCAACGTTTTGGATCTTGTTGAGGATTGCTCTGTGGCCTAAGATGTGGTCTATTCTGGAGAATGTTCCATGTGCATTGGAAAAAAATGTGTACTTTGCAGCGGTTGGATGGAGTGTTCTATATATGTCTATGAGGTCAAGTTGGCTGATTGTGCCCTTTAGGTCCTCTGTATCTTTGCTGAGTTTCTTCTTAGCTGTTCTGTCCTTTACTGAGAGTGGTGTGTTGAAGTCTCCTACTATTATTGTGGAACTGTCAATTTCTCTTTTCATTGTTGTTAGAGTTTGTTTTATGTATTTTGGAGGCCTGTCATTGGGTGTGTAGATGTTTATTATGGTTATGTCTTCATGATGGATCGTCCCCTTAATCATTATATAGTGTCCTTCTTTGTCTTTTATGGTGGATTTTGTTTTAAAATTTATTTTATCTGAGATTAGAATTGCCACTCCTGCTCTTTTTTGGTAGTTGTTAGCTTGATATATTTTTCTCCAACTTTTGACTTTTAATAAATTCACATCTTTGTTTCTAAGGTGTGTCTCTTGTAGACAGTATATTGATGGATCCTGTTTTCTTATCCATTCTGTCACTCTCCGTCTCTTTATGGGTGCATTGAGTCATTTACATTAAGTGTAATTATTGATAAATGTGAGTTTGTTCTGTCATTTTGTAGTGCTTTTTTTTTGAGGTGATGACATTTTCTTTGTTCTTCTTACTCTCTTGTGCTGATTTATTTTTGTTTCTGGATTTTTTTTTCCATTTCTTTTGTTTTTGTAGGTTTTGTTTTTGCTGAGACTTTATGTTTTTCCTCCTTTTTTTTTATGAGTATGTTTGTTAACTTTTTTTGTGGTTACCATGAATTTTACGCTTATCTCTCTAAGTTTGAAGCAGTCTACCATTACTTGGTATCACCTTGCCTTCCTCTCCATTAGAAGGTTCTATACCTATGCCGTTTATTCCCTGTTTTATTGTTTGATGTTGTTTTCATTTACGGATTAACTGCTCTGATTCCCTGTTGTATTTCTTTTGGTTTTGGATAGTCCTCAAGAGGTCATTTCCTAGATTGGTATCTGGCTGGTACGATCCTGCATCATAGATTCTGCTTTTGAGCTGAAGCTGTTTGTCCTCAGATCAAAGAACTCCCCTTAATAATTCTTGTAAGTTTGGTTTGACTTTTACATATTCCCTTAATTTCTGTTTATCTGGAAATGACCTAATTTCACCATCAAACTTGAATGAGAGTTTTTCAGGATATATTTTTCTTGGCTGGCGATTTTTTTCTTTCAAGATTTTATATATGTCTTCCCATTGCCTTCTTGCCTGCATGGTTTCTGCTGAATAATCTGAGCTTAGTCTTATTGTTTCTCTTCTGTATGTGATCATTTCTTTTTGTTTTGCAGATGGATATCCAGTTATGCCACCACTGTTTGTTTAAGAGGCTGTCTTTTCCCCGATTAATGGACTTTGGGCTTTTTTCAGATGCTCATAGGTGGATGAATTTACATCTGGATTCTCAATTCTATTCTGTTGTTCTATGTATCTGTTGTTTGTACCCGTACCAGGCTGTTTTGACTACTGTGGTGGTATAATCAGTTCTAAAATCAGGTAGTGTGAGGCCTCCCACTTTGTTCTTCTTCTTGAGTAATGCTTTGCTTATTTGGGGCTTCTTCCCTTTCCATATGAATTTGGTGATTTGTTTCTCCATCTCATTAAAAAATGCTGTTGGAATTTGGATAGCGATTGCATTGTATCTGTAGATCGCTTTGGGTAGAATAGACATTTTCACAATGTTGAGTCTTCCTATCCTTGAGGCACAAGTCATTCTTGACATGCTTCTAAGACTCATTCTGATCAAGCCAGAATACCCTTCCCCACTACTTTTTCCCCAATGTTAATGATTATATAACATTCTTATTTATGTCCACTAAGTTCAGTTGGAGCCCTGGTGACACAGTGGTTAAAAGTTATGGCAAGATACAGCTGCTAAGTAAAAGGTCAGCAGTTCAAATCCAGCAGCTGCTCCTTGGAAACCCTATGGGGCAGTTCTATTTTGTCCTATAGGTTCACTATGGGTCAGAATCAACTCAACAGTGATGGGTTAAGTTCAGTTGACATACTAGTCTCTCCAAGAGTTTACCAATTGTATTCTTTATTACTAGCACAGTTGCTAAAATCATGATTGGATAAGTCGTTGTCAAAGTTCTTCCATTGCAGGGTTATTGCTGTTGTTGTTAAGTGCTGTTGAGTCAGTTCCGATTCATAGCAACCCTATGTACAACAGAACACACTGCCCAGTCCTGTGGCATCCTCACAATCCTTGCTATGCTTGAGCCCATTGTTGCAGCCACTGTGTCAATCCATCTCGTTGAGAGTCTTCTTCTTTTTTGTAGACCCTCGACTTTACCAAGTATGATGTCCTTCTCCAGGGACTGCTCCCTCTTGATAACATATCCAAAGTATGTGAGACAAAGTCTCACCATCCTTGCTTCAAAGGAGCATTCTTGCTGTACTTCTTCCAGGATAGATTTATTTTTTGGTGGTCCCTGGTATATTCAGTATATTTTTCACCAACACTGTAACTCAAAGGCATCAATTTCTCTTCCATCTTCCTTATTCATTGTCCAGCTTTCACATGCACATGAAGTGATTGAAAACAACATGGCTTTGTTCAAGCGCACCTTAGTCCTTGAAGTGATATCTTTGCTTTTTAACACTTTAAAGAGATCTTTTGCAGTAGATTTGCCCAATGTAATGCATCCTTTGATTTCTTTACTGCTTTGTCCATGGCATTGATTGTGGATCCAAGTAAAACTAAGCCTTGACAACTTCAATATTGTTTTCCATTTATCATGATGCTGCTTATTGGTCCAGTTGTGAGGATTTTTGTTTTCTTTATGTTGGGGTGTATTCCATACTGCAGGGTGGGCCATTATTTCAGCTAATTTAGTAACTGTTATATACTTCAACATGAGTAAAGTCCATGAGATGTGTACTTTGTTACATTAGTAACGTTATTTCACTTGCCTAAAGCTAACTTTTTAAAATTTATCACAAATGGACCTGAGAACAGGAAATACCACTCAGGATTCTGAGCTAAATATTCAGTCATCTAAAAAAAACCAAACTCACTGTTATCAAGTCAATTCCAACTCACAGTGACCCTATAGGACAGAGTAGAACTGCCCCATTGGGTTTGCAAGATTATAAATCTTACAGAAGCCGAATGCCACATCCAGCTCCCGTGGAGCAGCTGGTGGGTTTGAACCACTGACCTTTCAGCTAGCAGTGGAGTGCTTTAACCATCATGCCACCAGGGCTCTTTGGTTGTATAGTTCTGGAGTTTATTTAGGAAGAGGTCCACTAAATTCAAATAAAAAGGAAATTACTTAACAAAAAATGTTAAATATTATTAAACAAGAGTCAAGAAAAGTAAGAATTGCTAAGTTATGGCACCCAATATCACTTTGAACTTTTCTGGCTCTGAAGCACTTTCTTCCTGTCTCGTTCATTTGATCATTATTTGAGTTTGATATTGCATGTGTGGAAAACCTTTGTTGGATTGTGTAAGTGAAAAAATACTGGAGACACTGTCCTCAAAAGAAGAAATTAAGTTGTGATACCTAACTGCAGATAATCTAGATAATTGCTACATTAGTTTCTTGAAGTATAATATTTTATTATACTCCCACCTCTTTTAATAAACTCAGTATTTTTATGCCTATTCTCTATTGCACTTGTACATTGTTCATTTGGCTATATAGTCCTGTTGCTCGGTCTTTGATTGAGCTGTTTCTGGGAAAAAATTCAAGGGTTTCTCCTCTATTCCAGATGTTTACAATAATGTGTAACTGGCATAAATTCTACTATTAAAAGGATACTTTTTCACAGGAAATAGTTTGTAAGTTTCTCTGACTTATAGTACAAAGTAAAAAGAGGGGAGGTTAAAAAACTGTTATAAAGAATTGGTTGCTAATCCACACAGGAGTCGTGCACATCAAATGTAACACTAGATTAGTGCATTGCCCATTGCCATCCAGTGAATTAGGACTTATAGCAACACTATAGGACAGAGTAAAACTGGGTTTCCAAGCCTGAAATTTTTTATGGAAGCAGACTGCCACATCTTTCTTCCATGGAACAGCTGGTAGGTTCAAACCACTGACCTTCCAATTAGCAGCTGAGTGCTTAACCACTGTGCCACCAGAGCTTCAATTAGTGCATTAGGAGACCGAAACTAGGAAAGGAGGCTTGAAAAGAATGACCTAAGTGAGGGAACAGACTTTGAAATATATGTATTTACTAAGACATGATACAAAACAAGGTGAACAAAAGTATTATATTAGCAAAATATCACATTAGATAATGAAATATAAACATGTTAGTCTTTAGACTATGGAGAAATATATTATTTCTACACCCTTTACTGCCATTTTAATTAAATTCATTTACCTCCACGTTAAATATAATTTATTAAAAATCTATTTGGATGTACTGATCATAGAAGAACAATGCTACAAATGGTTTTCACACAAAGACAGAGGATGTTTGTGTAGATGAAAATATTAATTATATATATTATGCCCTGCATATATTAGATACATATCTGCATTGTGGGCAAAGAACATAAGAAAAAAGTGTGAATGATGAGGATGAAATTTATTGACATAAATAAATGTATAAGAATGGACAGTTCTACTATGGGTTGCTACGTGTGGTCTTCGACTTGAAGGCACACAACAACATCTTCCCCTGATGGATGCTGAGCAGCTGCTCACCCAGGAATTTATAATGGATGTCAGGACAAATGGCACCTAGGCACCAGTGGATATGAAATAAAGTTTATTACTCACACAGTAAACCGCAAAAGGATTCCCCAAGGAGAAGGGCTCAGGTTCTGTCTGAAGTAGAGCTAGAGCAAAACATAAGAGCAGTGGATTGGGTCCCTATAGTGGCTAAGGGGTGGGCTAGGGAAGAATTCACAAGTGAGGTGGGGGTTTGCCAGGCTTGCACTTCCTGCTTGCCCCAGAGGAGGAGTGGTGCACAGGGACCTGCTTATTTTGGTTGCCCAAATGTGGGGCAGGCAAAGAAGACAGATAGCAGTCAGGTTAAACAACAAACATAGACTCTGCCTGTTTATTACAAGAATAAATGTGCAAGAAATGATGCAATTTTCTTGGGAGATGTGTAAGATGTAATCAAGTGCGGAGAAGATGGGGTGAGTGAAACAGGGCTTTGAATTAGCCAGTGAGATGTTTGTACAGGTCTATGAGCGGGGGAACATTTGCTCTGTGGGCTAAGAAGACCTTCGGGAAGGTTTGAGCACTGTTTCAGAGAGTGGCTTTCACCACAGCCCTGGGAGTGGCCAGGAGCTGGGCTATGCTCAACGAGGGAGTCTTTGTGAACAAGAGAATTTGAGGATGGTTTAGACAAGGCCCACTTAACTGATGATACTTAGAATCATGAAGTGTGAAGACAACAGGGGAAGTTTTCTTTTTCTCACTCAGAGAAATGTCTGAAGCAGGTAGAAACATAATACACATTTTTTCCACTGACTTACTTCATAAATGTTAAAACTAAGTTTAACGTTTCAGTGGATGTGTGGATTGAGAATATAATAATAATCACCTTTAATAAAGAGATATATTTTTAAATCTTTTGAAGGAAAAATTATGTTTTTCTAAAGAAAAGTTTGTCAGCAAACATTTATTGAGTATCTTGTATCATGCATTGTGATAGAAGCTCTTTTGTGTATAAAGACTGATATTTTTAAAAGTATAATATTATTTTAGCAGGAAAAGCATTTTTGTCAGAAAACATGCTTTTAGTGGGATAGAGTTCATAAAGAAAACCTGAGTTTTTCCTGTATCTTAAATGCAATTAATGTTTTGTCTTTATGCTAAGGGAGAAAATTAATTTTAAAAACAAGACTTTATACCTTTTGTTCTAAACCTGTTTGTTACTGGTTATTTAATACATTATAGGTTTAATGAGGAGCACTGGTTTCTCAGTGGTTAAGACATCTGCTGTTAACGAAAAAGGTCTGCAGTTCAAATTCACCAACTGCTCCTTGGAGACCCTATTGTTTAATATCTTTACATATTCTTTATAGAGAAATCCAGCTTTATTTTCTGCCTATCTAGATACGGGGTATCCATTTAAAAGGTTTCTTTTGATACTTTTTATTTATATTCATGCTAGAACTTCATTAAAGAAATATTATTGAAACAGAATACACTTCCATTTTTAGACCACTCCAATTAACTGTCATAGTCCCAGTAGCCTCTAAGGCTGAGTGCTCAGTGTACCATGCTTAAGAGGAAGAAGAAATTTTCTCGGCAATGTTTTAAGACACGACTTCTCACAAAATGCTAGTGAGTGACCTCTCTTACTTCCACTAGACAAAAGATGAGTCATACAGAATGGAATCATGTGAGTAGTTTTCATTCCTAAGACCTGGAACATACAAAGTGTTTACCACAGATATACATTGTAAGTCGTTGATAAGAGTAAGCTATTGTTATTATTAATAAAAAACAAAACCAGTTGCTGTCAAATTGATTCTGACCATGGCGGGTGGTGCAAACCGCTAAGCATTTGGCTACTAACTGAAAAGTTGGTGGTCCAAATCTACCCAGAGGCATTTTGGAAGAAAGGCCTGGCAATTTACTTCAGAAAGATCACAGACATTGAAAATCCTATGGAGCATAGTTCTACTCAGAAGCACATGGGGTCATCATTAATATTGTTTTATAATCACTAACACAGCCTTCTTTTAACTATAGGATACACAGTGAATTTAGATTTCCAAGACACCATGTAGTTCTAATCTTGAAGGCAGAAAAAGAATTACTGAAAAATTTTATACCATATGCACTATGAACCCATATATTGTAGCCCAACTTATTTGGGTAAAGTATGTTAATTAATGGTATTATAATTCTTACTTGGGAAAGTTTGCTCTGTTTTCTCTATGGTCATAGATTGTGCCCTGAATGTCAGTCAGCCTTTCATAAATTCATGCTATTGGTATCAAGAAGAGTGATGAGCCAACACAAATCCATAAATCATACTAGAAAAACAGCCCAAATATGCCCAGCAGAGTTATTCAGTCTGTCACCTCCAAATTCCCTGTTATCATCATATGATTATTATATAATGCAGTAGAGTTCACCCCTCAAAGTGGCATTCCTCTGTTTGACTGTTATATTTATTATATACTATTATATTTATTGTGAAGCAGATACATGTATTTCAGTGTATGCAGCAGGTACACTGGGCCCTGATGGGCTTCATCTAAAATTACATTTGGGAAGGCCTTGTAGTACTTCATAGACTATTAACAAAGAAAGATTTCTGATTTTTTTGTTTACTTTCAATCTACAGATAATTTAAATGCGCTTTCTGTTTGTCCAATCAATACAAAATTGCTAGACTCTCTAATCTCTTGAGTGATTTATCATTTATTGAGCCACGTGGCATTTTTTTTAACACGAATCAAAACTTCAGAGAATTACAAATTATGTTACACGGACACATACACAACTTCTGTCAATTCTCTCACAGTCAAAACATAGCCAGCTGTTTCTGAGATGATATCAAGTGGCAATTAAAATAGCACCAGTAATGCTGAGCTACAGTTAGGTACAGAAAATATTTTATCTGGTTAAAGCAAGAACTATATTTAGTTGGTTAGGATTTATGTTCCATATTCGAAGAACAGATGCTCTGGAAGATTACTCTTTGGTGCCATCATGTCTATTTGTACATAATGTTGGACACATGGGGCTTGGGTGGTCCCATCCAACTTTAGTCCTCTAAGAAGTGATCTGCAAGTATCATTCGTAGACCACTGTTTCAATAGAAGACTAATAGGTGTTGTTTCAAAAATGAGTTATTTGGTCAGACAGCATTTGGAAGTACTAAGTTAATCAAAGCTGCACATTTTTCTCTACTACAGAACTGTCAGGCTCTTTAATATACTCACAATCATTATGGATCTTCTAGATGGACTCTATCACTTCCTAAAATTATTTATCTATTGAGCCTGTGCCAGATTATCCATTACTAAGGCAGATAAAATATGTGTTTGGGACAGCAGCAAAGTTGGGAAGAAGAAAAAATTAAATTAATATTTATTTAAAGCATCAAGAAAGTTACCATCAGAAAAAATCAGAATTTTGTCGGACTTATTACATTTATTCCACAGTCTAATGTATTTATTTTATTATGCATAGTGGGTGTAAACATGATTTCTTTCAGCACTTAAGGACTTGGAAGTTATTGATCCAGAACTCTTTTTTCAAGGAGCATCTACTGGGGTAATGTTGCATGGAGCACACTCAGCGAATTGCTGTTCTAAATCCCACTTACCACACTTGTCATTCTGCTTGTCTGAAGATACTATAATTTTTCCCTGCTTGGAACCTTCTAGCACTACCAGTTCCCCTGGGGTACCTATAAATCTGATAACTAAGGAATCTCAGTGATTAAAGAAGATTCCAGCCACCTCCTCAGAATACACATGGGCCAAGGAGCAGTTTAGGACACATAGTGACACTTAAAATGTTTCCTGCCTTGAGCAGTTCAAGGCAACAGGGCAGGGTGACCTGCATTAACCCAAATTCTGCTCTCTGTTGAGATAACAAGGATTTTGTCTGAGACTAGGATTGATATCAGGCATTAGGACCAAGCCAAGCCAAAACAGCAAAGCAGCTGGTTTAATTTTAGCCGTTTCTTTTTCAGTGTCCTTTCCTTTTTCTCATATTCCAGCCAATCGTGCTCTCTGGAACCCTCAGGCAGCCTTCCCTCTTATGCAGACCCAACTGCAATACCCATTTCCTCACTGCTTCAAAATTACCTCCCTGATGGGTTACTGGTTATTATGTACTCTCCTTCAAATTCTCAACTAAATGACAGCAATTTTTTTTCCAGTGTGTTATCACATGAGAAGAGAAAGAAATGAATCAGAGAAAACATTAGATCTTTTTAAATTGGAAGATGAAAATAGAAGGAGAATCATAATTAACTTAATAAATGGAGGAAGATAAAATCTAAGTGCCTTCAGAGAGACAGGCCAAAGGTAAGCAAGGCAATTTTCCATGAAGAATCCATGAAAAGCTCAAAATGTAGAGACACCAAATCAGCAAAAGGCAGGGACTATCTGGAACTAAAAGAGGGTATTGGCCAAAAACAGGTTTTGGAGATATTTAGGATCCTTTACTAGGCTTGCCCCTGGACATTCAAAGGCCAGAATGAGCTCCTACAACCTAGCTTCAGCACTCGTCTAAATTCTTGAGGGATAATAAGAATCAGTATCAGCTGGCTCCTATGAGGTGGAAGTCATGGCCATACAGAACTCACAGACCATACTTACAGTTAATTGGTTTATTAGAGAAGTAACAGGCTACAGCTTGGGGTCAGGATCAACTTGAAAGTAACAGGATCAGCATCAGGAGGCAAAGTGTGGAAAGCTCCCCTGAGGTGGAGAACACATGCCTCCTTTCTTCGGTGCAGGAAATCTTCCAACCAGGACAGCTCTCTCAAGCATTTCTCGGTGGTGCTACCAGGCAGGCCCTCCTCTAGGCCATGCAAGTCCCCTCTCAGCCATGCACGCCTCCTCTCAGCCCCCTCAGGACAGGTCTCTCAGTCCCCTCAGGATAGGCCTCCTCTTGGCCATGCAGTCCTCTTCTCAGATATGCACGCCCTCTCTTGGCTGTGCAGATCTTCTCTGAGCTGTGCATGCCCCCTCTTGGTCATGCAGGCCTCTCTGCCTTCAGCCTCCCCACCATCAACCTCTCCACTGCTAACTGGCCCAGCTTGGAGCCAGTGCAGCAGTTTGCTCAGCTCTCTCAGCTGCTTTCCTAGCAGCAGCTTTCTGCCATCGCTGCCAACTCTGCTGCAGGACCCCTTCCAGGCTCCTCGCTGTCTTCAATGTTACAGCTCTTGACTCATGTTACAGCTTTTTTAAGAGATTCCTTGCCTCCTGCCTCTCTGTTTCTTCTTTCTTCTTGCCTCTGAAACAACATCTGTGGGGTTGGCTGCTTGTATAAGCTGACTCCTTGTCAATTTCAAGACATGGACCTCCCAGCAGAACCATTAACTGATTAATCCCATTGGTGGACCACAAGTCATTCAGTTTACATAGTGAACCAATAAATCCCTGTAAGGTGCATGAAACAGATCAATCACAGCTCACCACTAGGCAAAAAGTATCAAACCATCAAGTTGTTTACAGCTTATCCAGGAAATGTCAATCAACCTGGACAAAAGTAACAAACCTTCTGAGGTAGAAAACATTGATATATATAGCATATTTTTATGTCACAGTGATAGAAGCTGCCAGAGATATGCAGATTCTAAATATTTCCTTTTCTCATTAAAAAGTCAAACTAGTCTAAACTTTCCAAATTTTGGCATTTGAATATTTTTTTTCTTCAAAAGTAAACCAACAATCCTTTGTCAACCCTTGGATCTCATTTTAGGATCTTGAAAAATATGTATATATATATATACACTGTATCTCTAACAGAGGCTGAACTTCCACAGCAAAGAATAAATATAATAACCTTTAGACATTGCTTCTATTCTGTGTAAGCTCAACCCTGCTTAAAAGTGGTGGCTAATAGACTCTTTTGGTAACTTCTAATTCTGTAAGTCTGTGACATAAAAATATGCTATACATATCAATGAAAGTTCAGAGGGGCGGGGAAGAGGTATTAGATATCCTATGAATCCTTTACGATACTATCAGAATTAAATATATTGTAGATGACAGAATTTATTATTCTGATAGTAACTTCAAAAAAGAAAAAGATAAATATAAAATTTGATACAAATTACACAGTAGATCTAATTACCATATTGGTTTGTATGCATTAGTATTCTCTGAAAAGATGGTATACCCCCTTGTCTATTCTCTTTAAATCCACAAACACTGTGAGTCTACCAAGTACCCAACATTATGAGAGGTATGCAGATATTATTAAGACTTATATCTTATCCTTAAGAAGTTTATATTACAGTAGAAATAATAAGGCAACTATGGGAATAATCATGAATAGTTCATATCCTCAGACCTCCAGCAAAGGAATGGTGTTAAGATAAAGTTAACACTACAGCTGATTTTCTGCCTAAACTCTTTCATTTTCTTCCTTCTATCTCAGAAAGGATGGTGGAGGATTTAATGGGTAAAGGTGATTTCTTGGATGTTTCCTATTGCCTTGTCTTTCTCCTGATTGCCCCCAAACAACTATCAGAGAACCAGGTACTTCTGGAAAAGTCCACAATATGCTATTCCAGTCACTCTCAATTTTTCTGTGCAACAGTGGGCTTGGATGATGGAGAAAGGATGCTTCTCCACACACACACTTCTCTTACGTTGGGCAGGGCATTGTTTGCTGAGAGCTTGTGGAGATAAAAGTTGACTAAATGTGTCACAGGCAGAAACTAGAAGGTTTTAGGCCAAGGCTGTTCCTCCCTCTGTGACAACTTCTGTACTCAACACACAGCCATTACCATCATTCAAAGCTAACTACATGTATGTACATTCCATTGCAACAGGACTCTGGAAAATGCTTTTTTTTACTGCTTAAAATATTTTATTATCTTGTATACCTTCAAGAAACTCTGGGATCTGGGTTCCAAACTTGACTCTGATTCTTGAGAAATTTTTGGCCCACTTGCATCATAAATTGCTGATCATGCTTAATCTGAAGTTCCCTCTGTCTCTTTTTTCTAGAATTTTCCTAGAAATTTATCCGTTAAAAGCCAAAATTACCCTATTTGAGCCTCACCTCTCCGGGGACAACTTCCATTTCTACTCTACCAATTCCTTTCCCAATGCCACCAATATAATTATTTGGAGAGGTTTGGGGAGAAAGGAATTGATATAACAGATATGTAAAATGTAGTACAGGCAGAATTTGGTGACCAATTAGATATGGGTGATAGCAGACTGGAAGGAGTTAAGGTCAGTGAACTGGATTCTGGTGTAGGCACACTGATAGAGGACAAAATTATGAATTCAAGCAGGGAAGGTAGGGATGCAGGGCAGAGAGGTGAAAACACCACATTTATTGACAAAAGACAAAGGAGTTAGTAGACATGGAAATTTAAAACAAAATTAAATGTAGAACAACAAAGCAAGAGCATTTGCCAGATTTTAAAAGTGCTGGTTATGAAGAAGAGTCAGATAAAAGAATTAATCTTGGAAAGGAGCAACTACATTCTTCTATCTACATTGAGAGAGATTACCACAACCACCACCAGTTGCCATCAAGTCAATTCCAACTAATGATGACGCCTTGTGCATCAAAGTAGAACTGTGCATCATGGAGTTTTCAACTGCTGATTTTCTTTCCTCCAAGGCACTTCTGGGTGGACTCAAACCTCTAACATTTCAGTTAGTAGCCCAGCATGTTAACCATTTATACCACCCAGGGACTCTGAGAGAAGTTAGTATACCTACTCCTCATTTATTGACTATCTCATTATCCAACATTTCTCGTTTATAATAGTAAAACATCTACTATCTGACTGTTTTGCTCATGAGCGATGTTTGTCTGGCAGTAATGAACACCAAGGTGAGAGATGAGAATAACACTGGCTGTTGGTTAAGATTATGTGTCAACGTGGCTGGGCCATGATTCTCAGTGGTTCGGCAGTTATGTAATGATGTAATTTGGTAGTTATGTAATGATGTAGTCATCCTCCATTTTTATGATCTGATGTGATCATCTTCCATTTTCACATAAGGCCAATTTTCACCTAATGACTTGGTCTTTGTGACTTGGTCTTTGGAACTTATTCCATGTTGATAAGTGAGGAGCAGGTGTACTACTGATAAATATTCAGTATTGGTGAAATTAACAATAAGAATGTTAAGGAAGTGCATGTTGAAGGACCTCATCCTTCTTGATAAAGGAGAAGACACTGTCATCTACTAAGAAAGAAAATGAAGGGGAACTTGGAATCCTGACCATCATGGCCATGAAACAGCTCTAGAAAACAAATGGAGATACATTAAAAGATTTGCTGAACATCAAAACTGGTCTGGCCATGGTTAGATAGCTCAGATGTTAATTAGAACCTCTCTGACCCTTACCTGGCTTTATCTAATAGAAAGAGAAGAGAAAGCTGCTTAGAGTCAAAGTAAAGTTCAGGCCTGCCAGAGGCAAAGCCATCAAAACGAGAGCTAGTTAACAGCTTGGGCAAGCATGAAACTGTTAAGAGGGAGGTCCAGAGAGGGTTTTGTTTGTTTGCTTTCTTTGGCACATTTGATTGTATATTAAGTGTAAAGAAAATCATATTAATAACTTACTCTGGCAATGATTGGTACATGTTATAATCTCTGAAGTCTGGCTAACATCTAATTCAATTAAGAACAATGAGCAACTTCACTAATTACGGCTCCAATTACTTTTCATTTAAGAAGGATAAGGAGACCTTAGGGTAAAACATACCCTGTGCCTTAACTATAGAAAAAGAGTGTTTGAGGTTGACGTCTTATGAATTCTTTTCATCAGCAATCATTGATGTGGCATTAATGGAGCTGAAGCAGTTAGTGTAAATAAATCATAGTCTCTTATAATAATTGTAAACTGGTTCTCATTAATTAATTACCATAAAGTTTTTCTTGTTTTGAACATCCATCAATGTTTGATTTTCAATTTTAATATCCCAAAAAGGGTAAGCCTAAGGATTTGTGTATTTCCACTAAAAATGACTTTTGAATCATCTTCTAATCAGCTGTTACCTCTTCCATTGAGACTTCCTCCATTCCCCAAGGCTAGCTTGCTGCCTTTCTTTTGGGTTCCCATGCCACACTATGCCCACCTCCATCTGCGGATGTATCACACTGTATTATAAGCACACGTTCACTTGTCTTCATCCTCCAGACAAAAATTTCCTTAAGGGCAAGATATTTAATATTTCATTCTCAGAGCCAAATACAGTGCCTGGCAAATACTGTGTAATTAGTAAGTATTTTAATCAATTTGAACACAAAAAGCAAGAAAAAGAAATTGCTAAAGCAGGTTTCAATAATTTGCATATAGGTTGATATTTTCAAGTCAAGTAAATAGGGAATTTATTATGTAAAGACGCAAGGTGACAGTGATGGGTTTCAGCACGCATAGTAACAGGTGCTAGCATAGCAGGTCTTTATCAAGTGGCAGCAGGTGGTTTTGAATTAACGGTTACATGAACAGCCAATAAATCCATGGTCCTTTATGATTGTGTAAGCAGCTGGGGTCCAGTGGTTTCTAACACACAATCAAGATTTTTGCTTAAATATTTGAAATATTTTGTATCAACGTGGTCATAATTGGGGAAAAAAAATTCCTAGCCAGAGATTCTGTAAGACCCTGGTGAATTGTCTTGAAATTTCTTTGGATACTTATTTTTAATTAGAAAAAAATTTGCATATTTCTATTTAGAAACATTCATGCATTTTTAGATAATTAAAAAAATGCTTTTTGAATATGTAATATAGGTAGATAATGTACTATTTAAAAGGTATAAAAATATACCTTATAGAGAAAGTCACCTTCCCATCCCCATCCCTCAGCTACCTAGTTCTATATACTCAAGGCAAATTCTGATAAATATTTTTATAGATTATTTATAAAGTGAAAAGTTAATGTAGATGAATATTTTGAATAAGCTGTCTCCTTACATATTCATCATATCGCATTCACTGGGCCAAGACTATCTCATTCTTTATATCTAATTTGCAATCGCACATCCTTAGTGAGAACTTTCTTGACCCCTCATTGTGGATTAACTTCGCCTATAATTTAACCCAGAACACCAGGCAATGTCACTTTCATGATATGTATCACATCCGCAATTTATTATACAATATATGCCTTTTCCACTGGACTATAGTTTATTTCCACGAAAGGTAAGAACAATGTATATCTTATTCATATTACAGTGAATTCTCAAGCACAGTATCTTGCACAAGTTTGCTACATAATGAAGGCTCGCTCAGTGAATGTGAAATGAATTTAAAAACAACAATAACAAAAATAAAAGTTGCTGTTGAGTCAATTCAGACTCATGACGACACCATGTGCTACACAGGAGAACTGAACTCCATAGTGTTTTCTTAGCTATAATCTTCACGGAAGCAGATGCCAGGCCTTTTTTCTGTAGTGCAACTGGATGGGTTTGAACTTCCAACCTTTAGGAAATAAATGTGGATTAATGTATGAGTCCAGTCCAAAAACATAAAATAAACTAGGTCTTGTAGACAGAGGAAATATAATTCAGAGAATTGTTTATATGGGTAATAGAAGAGCTGGTGAGCCAATTAGGAATGATGAACAAACCACAGACTAATACAGCTAGAAGCACTACTAACTTGGAGCAGAAGAGACAATGGGAATAGGTGGTGATGTCAGCTTTAAAAGTTAGGGACTTGTAAGGGGAGCTAGAACCTTGGTGGGGACTGGCCACTAGTGACTGGAATCTAGACGGAGGGGCTGTTCTGTAGTTGCTGAGGAGATAGTCATCATCAAAGATGTTGCCTCAGTGTCTAACCCTCCAGTGAAGGAGGAAGAAATATTCTGATTTCTTTCTCACTCCTACTTTCTAATTTTCACTATTGGCTAAACCTACCCAGAAGCCAGTAGGTAAGAGAATCTAGGTGGTGGAGAAACGGCATTTCTTATGACGTAAAACTGAGTGAGTGACGGGCAGAAAAAGGATTAGAGGAATAAACAAGCAAATACCCAGCACAACTGACTTGTTAAGCCTCCTCTAAGACTAATTTTTGCAGGGAGGCAGGGGAGTCTGTGACCAGGGCAACACAAAATAAATCCATCTAGATAAATAGTCTTTTCTGGAGTCATTCTTTCTGAAGAGGGAGGAATAAAATATTTCTGTTTCAAAATGAAAACATATTACGGAAGCAAAAACCTACACATGCTCATAAAGTGTTACTGGCATGGTGTGTGGGAAAACGTACTTTGATTAATGAATAAAATGGATTATATTCACGGACAAAAGAGAAACATAATGAAAGTAATCATGTCTGGCATGTAGAGTATGTAAGACTGCTAGAAATACAATGCACAGAATAGCTGAAGTGTTTGCTTTTAAGTAGGTGGGAACATTTATAACTTCTGGAAGATAAAAATGTGTGATCATAAAAGATCTTGTGTTTTTCTAACATCAATTTTATGGTCCAAACAATAGATTTCAACCAACAGAGGAAACATTCCAGACTCTTTTTTCATTACTAAAGAGCTGAAAGGAAAATAAGAAAAACAGGTAGATAGCTGATTACATAAATATGGAGGGTTTTCCGTAAGTATAATCTGTCTCTAGAATAAATCAAATATTACTAATGCAAGGAGGATGTGGCCCAACATTTGGTGAAAAAATTATGTGTGTGTGTCTATAATGTTGGTGGTGGAAAGTGATAGGAGAAAAAAGCAAAAAACACAGATGATGGTTTATTTCTGTCCCTTGATGGAATCTCCTATGAAAAAGTAATGCAGGATAAGTTAGTGATTTGGACCTATGCCATCAAGATAATCTAGTGCTGTACTTTACAATTTCAGGGCACTTGATACAAGCTCATTAAATAAAGGATTGATTGAATATATGGGATATTACCGGTGAAATTTTTCTGAGAGATCATTGAGTAACATGTCCTAATTATACAGATGAAAAATTGAGACGAAGAAAGGGATAGAAACTTATTCAAGTTTGCAGCTATAAGACGGATAACAAATAGAGTTCCTGTCTCCTGATTCAGATACTAGTGGTTAAGCGTACTGGCTTTGCTGTTTTCCTATTATGTGACCATAGCAAGTAATTAATTTATTTCCCATCTGTACACGAGGTTAAACATATTACCTAGCCCATAGGGTGTCTGTGAGGATGAAACGAACTAATGCATATAAAGCCAGAGTACATAGTAAGGGCACAATAGGAAAACCCTTTGCCATCTAGTTGATTCCAACTAATAGTGACCTATAGGACAGAGTAGAACTGCCCTATAGGGTTTCCAAGGAGTGGCTGGTGGATTCAAACTGCCGATCTTTTGGTTAGCAGCCTGAGCTCTTAACCACTGTGCCACCAGGGCACCAAGGGCACAATAGACGTTCTTATTCTGTAAAACTCCCCGACTTTTTCACTAAGCATTGATCATCCAAGCATTTGAAGTGAAAAGATAATCTGAATCCCTATGGAAATTCATAGGAGGATGCAGAGTTTTTTGAGGGCTGTTGGATACAAGGTCCTAGCTAACACTTATATCCAGGAACCCAAAGTGCCATCCATAAAGGTCCTCCTATTAGAGAAGGAACATATGGGAGTCAGGTGATAAATGAAGTCCTGGCCCGGGTCCATCACACAGTGAACTCCCTGAGTCCACAGACCAACGTGATGGTCATTTTACAAGTTCCTGAATGCATAATCAGAATGGGCATAGTTAGCACTGGAAAAGCCCTTATATTGGTTCCTTAGTTTGTGAAGTAATAACTATTACAGTAGTAAAGGCTAAGTGGAGGCCCCTGTAAATTTCCTCACTCCATTTACAGGCCAAGATAGTACCAAAAATAGCACATATCCTGGATAAAATGGCAGTGTAAAGGAAATCCACTGCAGTCTCAAACCAATGCAATCTATTCCACATCTCATTCTAACACTAGCTGAGTAAATCAGTGTTCTTCCTCTTATCCTAACCACCAGACCTAGGTCAGATCTCACAAGACCTCAGATACCAGCTTCAAGCTTAGGGGTCCTCATGACAGTTTCACTTCTTACATACTGACTACGTATTCAGGGGTTTCTCACTACCCCCTCAGGACACCAGCAATAAACTTAGGAGTCCTTCAGTTATGACCTACAGGCTCCCACTATTCCCTCGGGTTGATACTTCACTAGAACAACTCATAGAACTCAGGAAAGCGATATACTTAATGGTTACGATTTTATTATATCAAAAAGGATACAAATGAAGAGAGAAATAGGGAGGTTTCCTAACATGGAGCTTACAATGTCCCCAAAATGGATGTGCAACCCTCCCACATGCATCAATGTCTTTCACCAACCAGGAAGCCCATGGAGCTTCTGTGTCAAGAAACTTTACTGAGGCCTCATTATGTAGTCAGGATTGATTGAGCCCATCTACCCTGAGGCCAGCTGATACCACAAGGTGGTCTTTCTGGCCTGTCAGTCCCCACTGAGTCACCTCATTAGCATAAACAGGCAGATGTGGTCTGGAGCTCTTATAGATAACAAAGCCACTTCAATTACTGGGGAAATTTCAAGGCTTTAGATGTTATCTCTCAGAAACAAAATTTTACAGGCAAAGTTAATTTTTTTACCCCACAGACAGATATTAGCATCACTCTCAAAGACTTATATGATGCAAAGGTGGTAGCTCTCCATCTACCCCCAATTAACTCACTGGTCTGACCCTGAAAACAACAAGTGTGCCATAGTGGTTGATAATGGATTACTGCAAACTTAATCAAGGTGAAACCTCAGTTGTAGCTTCTGTAGTAGAAGTGACATCTTTACTGGAGTAGATTAACACAGCCTCTAATATATGATAAATAGCTATTGATATAGTAAATGCGTTCTTTTCCATATGCATCAGAAAGATATTTTGCATTCTCATGACATGAGTAACAGTATATGTTAACTTTCCTTCCCTCTGTCATAACATAATCTGAAGTGATCTGGATTGTCTGGACATTGAACAAAACATTGGTGCAATATTTTGACCACATCATGTTAATTGGACCTGGTATATAGGAAGTGGCAAGTACTCTGACTGCTCTAGAAAGATGCATGAGCTTCAGAGAATAACAGATAAACTCTACCAGGATTCAGATGCCTAGCATAGTCATTACTTACTTGAATCCAGTGGGTTAAAGCATCTTAGAAAATCCTCTCCAAATTAAAAAAAAAAAAAAAAAAGTTACTGCTCCTTTCACCTCCTACCATGTACCACATCATCCAGAAGCTGCCAACTTGATAGAGCATAAGAATGGTCTTTTGGGGCACAGCTGAAGCTCCAGATTCCAGATAACATCCTACAAATGTGGGATACTATCCTTCAGGATGTGATAGGAACCCTAAACCAATGGGCATTATATAGTACAAAGTTCCCTGTAGTAGAATACCTGGACTCAGAAACCAAGGGGTGAAAGTAAGAATGGTTATACTTACCATCTTACTATCACTTTCAGGGAATTTGTGCTTTTTGTCCCTGAAACATTAGGCTTTGTGGGTCTAGAAGTCCTGTTTGCCAGTATGGGGCCACTTCTACCAGGGAACACAGAAAAGATCCCACTACACTTGAAGCTATAACTGTTGCCTGATCATATTGAGAGCCTTATGCTAATAGGCTAAGAAAGGAGTGAGTATACCATGATTGTCATGAGGAAGTAATGACTGTGCTCTGTAAGTGGGGGAGGGGGAAGGACCAAATGTGTTTGGCATTGTGGTGATCCAGCAGGGGGTCTCTTGGTACTCTCCTACCCAGTTTTAACTGCAAATGGACAAGGATAGCAACCAGTACCTAATAAGACTCCTCAGGAATGAGGCCATGAGTCATCCAACTGGCAAACCACTTAGACAATGGAGATGTTAGCCTAAAATAAAAAACCACACCCATTGCCGTAGAGTTGGTTCCAACTCATTTCAGAAGCAGACTACTACATCTTTCTCCTTAGAAGAGGCTAGTGGGCTTAAACCACTAACATTTTTGTTAACAGCCAAACACCACTAGGGCTCCTGTGGTGTTAGCCTAGGGAGAGGGAATCTAGAGTAGCTAGTAGAAGAGACAGATGATAAGAATCAGCTATGGCTTCTCTTGTAAATTTCTCCATTAAAAAAAAAAAAAGTAAACAAACAGAGTCTTGGAGAAGACGTGAACAGATTGAGTGAACTGAATATGAGAAGCAAATGGATCTGAGCATTGCAAGGGTGAACCCTAGAAGATACCATTAGTGACCCATCTGGTTTCATTAGCCCAGTTGTGCACCCATCCTCTCCCTACATCCTTCTCCCAAGGAATGTCATTGGCTGATGACCTCACCCAGAGATATTTGGAGACTATTCCCTGCTCATTTCCCAAGACAGCGGGTAGCTGATGACTAAGGCAGTCTACCACCCTTATCTCGGGGCTCAATAACCTTGGAAGTACAGTTCATGTTTTAAAGCTCTTGGTGGGAGCAGAAAAGGAGCTCTGGTGGCACAGTGGTTAAACACATGGCTGCTCACCAAAAGGTCAGTGGTTTGAACTCACCAGCATCTCTGCAGGAGAAAGATGTGGTGGTCGGCTTCCCTAAAGATTACAGCCAAGAAAACACTTTGGAGCAGTTCTACTCTGTCCTACAAGATCACTGTGAGTTGGAATTGACTTGATGGCAACAGGTTTGGTTTGGTGGAAACTGACTGTTGTTTTTGTTGTGTGCCTTTGAGTTCATTCTGACTCAGAGTGGAACTGCCCCATGGGTTTCCTAGGCTATAATCTTTATGGGAGCAGATCACCAGGACTTTTTTCCCTGAGGAGCCACTGGTGTGGTCAAAACCCTGACCTTTCAGCTATCAACTGATCTCTTCTTAACTATTGTCCCACCAGGGGTCCCACTATAAGGTTAAACTTCTTCTAGAACCACGTCTTTGTCTGGTTTCTTCCTACTCTCTCCTACTTTCCTCACTTCCTTACAGGTTCCTCTTGGGGCACTTTCTCAATTAAGAATCCTCATTTTTAGTCTCTACTTTTACAGCCTCCAACTTAGGATAGTAATGTTTCTTCACATTTTATTGAGCATGTACCATGTTCCAGACATGCCCATACTGGGTATGCAATGAGGAACAAGACAGGCATTTAACCTTTTCTCATGGGACTCAAAGGCTAGTGGTCTCACTGGCATTATTTATTAAGCATTCTATTAATGGAATTCCATAGCAATTTGTAAGAGTGCCTTTGTTAATTTCCTAATTATATTAAAAACTTCTGATATTAATGTCTGCATTTATTGTATTCTGGTCAGAGAATATTCTATATAATATCTGATTTAGGGGAAATGTATTAGGATCCTAATGAATTTTATAAATATCTCAGAAATATTAAAAAAGAAAGTGTATTTCCTTACTTCTCAATCTATTCTTTCCTTATACTTCGCTAGTCATGTTCTACAAATGCCATGTTTTCTTGTTTCTCATTGATATTGCTAAACAGGTTTCTTTTTTAAAAAAGTGTTTGTTATAGTTTCTTTGTTAAATTGTTTCTTTATGCATTCTCTTCTTTATTTTCATTTTAAGAGTTTACTTGTTTGCAGTATTTAATCATAGTTCTCCTGTTCATTCTTTCTCTCTTTTTCTGTCTCCTTCCCTACCTGTTTTCCCTCACCCTCTCTCTTCTTATTTGAGGAGATACGCATTCCATCTAAGTATTTGCCAGCTATCAGGGCATATCAGTTACCCTGCTCTGTCCACATTTTTCTTAGATACTACTGAGTACTTAAATACACGTCTAAGGCATGTTGTGATACATGATTTCAGCCTACTTCTTGGTACTTAGTTGATATTTATTTAGTGTAGGTCTGCTTTAAGAGGTGGCCTTACTTCCCCCTCAGCCTGTCCACTTATACTTCAAACTTAAAGAAGTATTCTTTCTATGAACATGTATAATTCCTAGTGTGCAAAGCTACTTATGATCCTTTCCTTGCTTAGTTCAGTTTACTTTTGAGGACTCTACCCACCCTACTCCTGTTCAGGTTTCAATTTGCTGTCACCTGTATCTCCTCTGGGCCGTCCCATTGCTGACTGTCAGTCACAGCCTCTAAGTGTAAGGAGCACTAGTAGTATTCTGATCACATTAAAAAGAAGTACCCAACAATAGAGGGACTGCTTTTGACTAATATTTTTGTTAGTGAGCACACATATAATTTATGTCCTTTTTTTTTTTTTTTTTTTGGTCTTTATAGGAATTTGAAAGGAAATTTTATAATGGTAGAATCAAACACTAATAGTAAGAAACCATATAAAACTTCAGTCAGTCAATGCATTTTGTGATTTTTAGGTGGCGAAAATGGTGAAGCACTCTACTATCGGCTGAAAGATTGTCGGTTCAAACCAGGGCTTTGAGCCAGTTCTTCCTGGTTCAGTCATGGCCGAGGAAGCAACACAGGAACAGACGCAAATTTTTAAAATATGGGTGAACCGAAACCATAACCAGAATGGTAAAAATTATGGGTCAAAGCCTTGCTAGAAAGTTAATCTCCCTCTTAGAAAGCAAGGGCATCATATGCACTGCATAGCAACCAAATAAATCTCTTGCCCATTGGATTTTGCCCCTGGAATGGGGCTTGGACCCATAATTTTTCCCATTCCAATTATAGTTCTGGATCATACAAATTTTAAAAATTTGGGTCTGTTCTGGTTTCATTTCATCAGCCACAACTAAACTGGTTGGAACCGATTTGAAGCCTTGGTTAAAACACATCCAAAGGTGCCTTGGAAGACAAGCATGGCAATCTGCTTCCAAAAGGTCACAGCCTTGAAAACCCTATGGAGCAGTTCTAGTCTGCACATATGGGATTGCTATGAGTCAGAATCGACTCAATGGCAACTAACAACAGTGTTAACTTTAGCTACATTTTGCCAAAACATAGCACACAGTCACATTCACCACATGCCCTGAGAGCTTGCCTTAAGGATGTAGTCTTCACCCAGTCCACCCTCCCTAAGCCCTGGTGGGGATCTGTCTAACATGTCCTCTCAGTTCTTCCACTTTATAGAATTATTATGGAGAATGGAGGGGTTCAACAGTATATAACCGTGCATAAAAGCATGCTACACATAGTTCTAAAAATTAGAATGCTGTGAGAGACCATAGAGTATATAGTTACATATGTTATTATAAATATCCAAAATAAAAACATTTGAATAGGAAAATTAAGCCAGCACATGAAAAGAAACTTAAATTTCTAATAGAGTTTCTAAAATAATTATGCATTTTGTAAATATAATGTAATTTTATCTTTCCAAGCTAATCAGCAGTGTAATTGACTATTCTTATATAAAAACATATAAGCATGCAAGTTAAAAATAATTCAACTGAATTTTAAAAATATTAACTTCCATCTGTGATTATGTCGCCCAATCTCATTATTTATCTGGTATTGCTTATGGAAGACAAAATTGACACTACTTAGGCACAGTAATAATTTCCAAATACATTTAATTCCTCAGGAAAATAATCTGAACACACAAGGTGTGTATGATGCTAAAGTATTTGCACAATTTAAATGTGAGAGCTGAAGAAAGAAAACTACAAGAAAAATAAATATTTGTACTTGAAAAAAAGTATTAGAGTCAACCATATAAACTTGCCAATATATAAGTAATATATGTATTAATGATATACCAAAAAAACAAACTAACAAACCCACTGCCATCAAGGCAAATCTGACTCAGCAATCCTATAGGATAAAGTAGAACTGCCCCATATGGCTTCCAAGGTGGATTCGAACTGCTGACCTTTTGGTTAGCAGCTGAGTTCTCAACCACTGCACCACCAGGGCTCTATTACTGATATAGAAGTAATGTACTTAAAACACTGGCTATAAATTCACTCACATTCCAGGGTAGGGGTGTGGGTGGAAGGGTGAGCCAGCAGATACACACTACATTGCAAAAAGAAAATCTTTGTTTCCCTATAATGATTAACTATCAACCTTGGACCCTAGGCCTTTCTTCTCCCAGGGTGAAGAGCTTCCTACAAAGCTGCTTTATATTTTTACCGGCTGGGGTCTAATGGATTGGCTGGGCCATATACATGCAGACAAGTTTGACTTTGTTGTGTATAAAGGCAGGGTCAGGTAAAAGATGACACTTTCACACTGGGCAACTTGAAAAGAGTTTAATAAAGGGAGCATTTACAAAAGCCTGCGTAGAGTGTAGTGAAGCCAAATATTGGTGTAGAACCTCAGGCCCAGGTCTGAAGGAAAGATGGGGAAAAACTGTGAACAGAGCTCAAAGAGGCCCTTGTCAGGAGCTGTGACTTAGAGACACAGCCAGCCCTACAGCAACTATGATAGAAATGTAAATAATCTTCCTTTGGTCCCATTATTTGAAGCAATCTTAGAGGCACTGTTCCTCAGGGGTGTAGTTCATACAGGTAAGTCGCATGTGAAAAAGGTCACCGCAAAAAACATAGTGGACAGTACATCTGGGAATGCACATGAAAGATATGCTAAACTGTGGTTTTATTAATTAAAACTCCTGCTCTGCTGACTCCCCCATCAAACTCCCTTCATCAACCCTCTTACCCACCGACATGATGACCAGTACATGTATCTAATCAGAGTAGATAATTTCAGTAGAAAGTGATATAGAGCCCCATTTTATTTTCATAATTTCACTAAACTTATCCTTACCAAACTGACTGACAAAAACCTTAACTATATGTACTACATCAAAAATAAAATATAAAATTCATTTTATAGTTAATTTTGTATCACTGGATTTAGTGAAACACTATATACTGCAACATTTTTTAAGCTTAAAAACGTGTGTTGTCAGGTAAAAAAGAAGCAGCAATATATTTCCACTAGAATCAATGTTGCATAAGTTATTGATTTTTATGCTGTCAAGAGCAAATCGAATCCAAGGGTCACATGACTGCAGAATTTGATGCACAGTGTGGTTTTCACACCATTGCAATCATCAGTTCACTTGGATATAAATTACCCGGCAATCAGCCTATCAAAGAGAAGCTAACTGAACCGGTCTATATGCTGTAACAGGGTGGTGTGCCAATGTAGTCTAAGTCACACTTTTTGTTCATGTGCTATTCTACCGAACAGCTCAGAAATGTCAGGAATGTTACTGAGCTGCCAGTATGTCAAACGCACAGCGGAAAATACATGAGTGAAAAGCTTTCCCTTTTGTTTCTTGGTTGCATTAGTATATTCTGGGCATTTTCATGGCCCCAGATGGGCACCACTTGAACAGCTGTTTTTCCTTTCAAAAAACATTGACATGCCCTTATTGCAGGGAATGTTTCATTGTTGTAGTACAAACCTTTGAGGATTCAGTCTTCAAAAGTCTGAAATAGCCACAGTGTTTGAAATCTATTGAATAATTCTGTCTGGAGTTGAGAATGGAGGACTTTTTCTTAAATAATTCAGACCAAATATTAACCTCACAACCTCTCTTTCCCATTTCCAAATATCCTGCATCAAATAAAGTTAGGGATTCAGTTCTGAAGCTGGTGAAGCAGATCTGAAGCAGAAAGTACACTTTTTTTACAGTGTTTATTGAGTTTTTTAAATACACTTGATAACATTAATTATAATTAAATAAGCAATACATATATATACTTTCCTTTTAAAAAATTAAAACATTACAGATGATAAAGTCCTCATTTTTATTTTTTATTTTTCAGTCTCTCTGTATTTGCATTTTCTGAACATTTCATATGTATAGGATCATACAATACGTAGTCTTCTATGTCTGGCTTCTTTCACTTAGCATAACTTTTTTTTAAATTTTATTGTGCTTTAGGTGAAAGTTTACAGCACAAATTCATTTCTCATTCAAAAATTTATACACAAATTGTTTTGTGACATTGGTTGCAATCCCCACAGTGTGTCAGCACTCTTTACACACCCCACATTCCCCGTGTCCATTTGTCCAGTTTTTCTGTTCCTTCCTGCTTTCTCATCTTTGCTTTGGGGCAGGTGTTGCCCACTTGGTGTCCTATACTTGATTGAACCAAGAAGCACTTTCTTCATGTCTGATATTGTTTGATTCATATGTGTGTATAATCTTTGACTAAAAGGTGGACTTTGGGAGTGGCTTCACTTCTGAGTTAGCACAGCCTCCAGGGGCCGTAGTCTCGGGGTTCTTACGGTCTCTGTCAGACTAGTAAGCCTGGTCTTTTTTTGTGAATTTGAATTCTGTTCTACATTTTTCTCCCTCTCTGTACACGACCCTCTATTGTGAGACCTGTCAGAGCAGGCTGTGGTGGTAGCTGGGCACCAGCTAGTTCTTCTGGGCTCAGGCTGGTGGAGGCTGTGGTTCATGTGGTCCATTAGTCCCTTGGACTAATATTTTCCTTGGATCTTTGGTTTTCTTCATTCTCCTTTGCTCCAGATGAGATAGGACCAGTAGATGTACCTTAGATGGCCGCTCGCAAGCTTTTATTAGCCCAGGAACGACTCACCAGAGTCAGATGTAGAACATTTTATGCATGAACTATGTTGTGCCAGTTGACGTAGATGTCCCCCAAGACCCTGGTCTCCAGCACTCAGCTCCAGTAACTTGGTCCCTCAAGGTGTTTGGATGTGTCTAGGAAGCTTCTATGACCTTGCCTTGGTCAAATTGTGCTGACTTTCCCCATACTGTGTTCTTTCCCTTCCCCAAAGGTAACACTTGTCTACTATCTAGTTAGTGATTTCCCCTCCTCCACTCCTCTCCTCCCTCCCGTAACCATCAAAGTTTTTTTTTCTGTGTATAAATCTTTTCCCAGGGTTTTATTACAGTGGTCTCATGCAACATTTGTCCTTTCATGATTAATTTATTTCGCTCAGCATAATGCTCTCCAGATTCATCCATGTTGTGAGTTGTTTTGCAAATTCATCATTGTTCTTTATCATTGTATAGTATTCCATCTTGGGTAGGTACTATAATTTGTTTATCCATTCATTTGTTGCTGGGCACTTAGGTTGTTTCCATCTTTTTGATGTTGTGAATAATGCTGCAATGAACATGAGTGTGCATATGTCTATTCATGTGACAGTTTTTATTTCTCTAGGATATATTCGTAGGAGTTGGACTGCTGGATTATATGGTATTTCTACTTCTAGTTTTTTTAAGGAAGTGCCATATTGTTTTCCATAGGGTTGTACCATTTTACTTTCCCACCAGCAGTGCATAAGAGTTCCAATCTTCCCACAACCTCTCCAACATTTGTTATTTTGTTATTTTTTTTTATTAGTGCCAGTAATGTTGCAGTGAGGTAGTATCTCACTGTAGTTTTGATTTGCAGTTCTCTAGTGGCTAATGATCATGAGCATTTACTCATGTGTCTATTAGCTGCCTGAATGTCTTCTTTGGTGAAGTGTCTTTTTATATCCTTTGCCCAGTTTTTAATTGGATTATTTGTCTTTCTGTTGCAGATGTGTTGGATTTTCCTATAGATTTTAGAGATTAGACCCTTGTTGGATATGTTGTAGCCAAAATTTTTTTCCCAGTCGGTAGGTTCTCTTTTTACGCTTTTAAGTGAAGTCTTTTGATGAGCATAAGTATTTAATTTTTAGAAGCTCCCAGTAATCTAGTTTGTCTTCTGGTGTTTGTGCATTGTTAGTTATGGTTTCTGTCATATTTATGCCATGTATTAGGGCCCCTACCTTTGTCTCTATATTTTCTTCCATGATTTTTATCACTTTGGGTTTTATATTTAGGTCTTTGATCCATTTTGAATAAGTTTCTGTGTATGGTGTGAGGTATGGGTCCTGTTCCACTTTTTTACAAATGGACATTCAGTTTTGCCAGCACTATTTGTTGAAAAGAATGTCTTTTCTCCATTTAATGGACTTTGGTCCTTTGTCAAAGATCAGCTGACCATAGGTGGATGAATTTATGTCTGACTTCTCGATTCTGTTCCATTGGTTTATGTGTGTGTCGTTGTACCAACACCAGGCTGTTTTGACTACTGTGGCTATAAAGTAGGTTCTGAGATCAGGTAGTGTGAGGCTTCCTACTTCGTCCTTCTTCAGTAGTGCTTTACTTATCTGGATCCTCTTTCCTTTCCATATAAAGTTAGCGATTAGTTTTTCCATATCGTTAAAGAATTTTGTTGGTATTTGGATCAGGGTTGCATTATATCTGTAGATTACTTTGGGTAAGATTGATATTTTCACAATGTTGCCTTTCTATCCATGAGCATAGTATGTTTTTCCATTTATGTAAGCCTCTTTTGATTTCTTGCAATAGTATTTTGTAGTTTTCTTTGTATAGGTCTTTTAAATCCCTGGTTAGATTTATTCCTAAGTATTTTATCTTTTTAGGGGCTATCATAAATGGTATTGTTTTCTTGATTTCCTTTTTGGAGTTTCTTTGTTGTTGCATAGGGAATCTGACTGATTTTTTACGTTGAGCTTATATCCTGCTTCTCTGTTGAATCTTTCTATTAGTTCCCTTAGTTTTCTTATGGAATCTTTGGAGTTCTCTATGTATAGGATCATGCCATCTGCAAATAGGGATATTTTTACTTCTTCTTTTCCAATTTGGATGTCCTTTATTTCTTTTTCTTGCCATATTGCTCTAACTAGGACTTCCAGCACAATGTTAAATAGGAGTGTGATAAAGGGCATTCTTGTCTTCTTCCCGTTCTCAGGGGGAATGCTTTCAGCCTCTCTCCATTGAGAATGATGTTGGTTGTTGATTTTGTATAAATACCCTTTATTATATTGAGAAATTTCTCTTCTATTCTTATTTTAGTGACAGTTTTTATCAGTAATGGGTGTTAGACTTTATCAAGTGCCTTTTCTGCATTGATTAAGATTATCGTGTGATTCTTTTCCTTTGTTCTGTTTTTATATAGATTATGTTGATGATTTTCTAATATTAAACCATCCTTGCATACGTGGCATGAATCCTACTTGATCGTGGTGTATTATTTTTTTGATATGATGCTAAATTCTATTGACTAGAATTTTGTTGAGAATTTTTGCATCTATATTCATGATAAATATTGGATATAATTGTCTTCTTTGTTGTGTCCTTGCCTAGCTTTGGTATCAGAGTTATGCTGGCTTCATAGAATGAATTAGGGAGTATTCCTTCCTTTTCCATGCTCTGGAATAGTTTGAGTAGTACTGGTGTAAGCTCTTCTCTAAATGTTTGGTAGAATTCTCCAGTGAAGCCATCAGGCCAGTGCTTTTTTTGGGGGGGGGAGAGTTTTTTAATTACCTCTTCAATCTCTTCTCTGGTTAGATGTCTGGTCAGATTACCTATCTCAGTTTGTGTTAGTTTAAGTAGGTAGTGTGCTTCTAGAAATTTGTCCATTTCCTCTAGGTTTTCAAACTTGTTGGAGTACAATTTTTCATAGTTTTCTATTAAAATTCTGTTTGCTTCAGTTGGATCTGTTGTAATGTCCCCCATCTCATTTCTTATTTGAGTTATTTTCTTCCTTTCCTGTTTTCCTTTTGTCAGTTTGGTCAATGGTTTTTTCAATTTTGTTGATCTTTTCAAAGAACCAACTTTTGATTGTACTGATTCTATTATTTTTCTGTTCTCTATTTCATTTATTTCTTCTCTAATCTTTATTATTTCCTTTCTTCTGGTGCCTGTGCACTTCTTTTGTTGTACTCTATTTGTTTGAGTTGTAGGGCTAACATTTTGATTTTGGTCCATTCTTTCTTTTTGTATGTATGTGTTTATTGCTATAAACTGACCTCTGAGCACTGCCTTTGGTATGTCCCAAAGGTTTTCATTCTTATTTACTTCTAGGGATTTTTTTATTCCATCTTTGATTTCTTCTATTACCCAATTGTTTTTAAGCAAGGTGTTATTCCGTTTCCATAAATTTGATTTTTTTTTCCCCCTTGCTCTTCATGTTACTGATTTCTATTTTTATGGCATTGTGATCTGACAGAATGTTTTGTATTATCTAGATGATTTGTATTTTATTGAGGGTTGCTTTGAGGCCTAAAATGTGGTCTATTCTGAAGAGTGTTCCTTTTGCTTTGGAAAAGCATGTATACTTTGCTACTATTGGTTAGAGTGTTCTATATATGTCTATGAGGTCAAGTTGGTTGATTTTGTCCTTTAGATCTTTGGTATCTTTGTTGAGTTTCTTTCTAGATGCTCTGTCCTTTACTAAGAGTGACGTGTTGAAGACTCCTACTATTATTGTGGAACTGTCTATTTCTCTTTTCAGGGCTGTTAGAGTTCATTTTATGTATTTTGAATCCCTATCATTTGGTGCGTAGCTATCTATTAAGGTTATGTCTTCTTGGTGAACTGTCTTTTTGATAGTCATATAATGTCCTTCCTTGACTTTTTTGGTTGATTTTGCCTTAAAATTTATTTTATCTGAGATTTGTATTGCCACTCCTGCTCTTTTTTGGTTACTTTTTTTTCCATCTTTTGATTTTTAATATATTTATGTCTTTGTCTAAGATATGTCTCTTGTAGACAGCATATGGATGGGTCATGTTTTTTAATCCATTCTGTCACTCTCTGTCTCTTTAGAGGTGCATTTAAGCCATTTACATTCAGTATGATTATCGATTAAAAACAAAACAAAAAAGAAACCCAAACTCATTGCCATCGAATTGATTCCAACTCATAGTGACTGTTTAGGACAGAGTAGAACTGCCCCATAGGGTTTCCAAGGAGTGGCTGGTGGATTTGAACTGCTGACCTTTTGGTTAGCAGCCATATCGCTTAACCACTGCACCACTAGGGCTCCACCTAGCTTCTTAGAGGGCCCTAAATATTAGTCTTTTGAATTCCATATCAGATAGTTCCACTGCCTTTTCTTCTACCTGAAGGTTTTCTGAGTCTTCGTTTTTGTCACCTGCTGGAGCCTCTTGTCTAGCTTTTTTATGTTTTCATATTGTCTGCTGTCTCCAAGACATTAAAGTATTATTTTCTTGATTTGTTGATTGTACATGTGCCTCGTCTTGCTTCTTTGTTTTGTTTTGATATGTCAGGGCAGGTAGGTCAGGCATGCTTTGCTACTTGCTCTTCTGTGGTCACATTAGCTCTCATCACCTTGTCTAGGTGGGTGGGGAACCAGCAGGCAGGGTTAGTCCCCTTCACTGTACACTGGTTTGGTGAAGTGGCCTGAAGGCAGACTGAATGGGTGCTGTCTACCTCCTGGTGTTTGTCCATCACTATAAGAGCTTTCATAGCCCTTTGTCAGATGGGCAGGGGTGTTGAACATGGAGTGGTATGGGCTCACTTCCCACTGTTCAGCAGCTAGTTAAGTGGTGGGAGGGAAGGGGCAGTGCAGACCCAGTGCAGTTGTATGCCTCAGTGCTAAGGATGTTCTTGCCACGATGCAGTAGGAGCTGGCAGAAATGTGAGGGAGACGGCATATGGCGCTGGGTGGGAAGAAGAAAGAAAAGGAAGAAAGAGGAAAAAAAAGGCGTGTGGTGAGAGAGGGCAGGGTGGGCTGGGAAGAGGGGCTTGTATTGTGGACCCCGGTGGTGGGGGTTGCTGGTATAAGGGGGTTCTTGGTTCAACCCACCAGAAGGTTTTTCTAGTTACTAGGTGATACGTCTCCTGTTGGGAGCTCCATGAAGTTGCCTTCCCATACTCCATGTCAGTTGTCCGTGCTGGCTGTGTTCCAAGCTGGTGACACTGTGCCATGTTAGTTGGCAGTAGACCTCCACTCTGTATCTCTACTCATTCTGTTTTCCATCAGTTTCTTTTCCCATTCGGTGTTTGATCTAGTTCTTTATCCTTCCATTATGTTTAGAGTTCCAGGATTGATGTTTCTATCTGTTTTACTTAGTTTTCTGGGTCTTTGCTACAGAGGGATAGCATGGTGTGTCTGTCTAGGGCACCATGTTGACTCTACCTCCAAAAGTACACTATTTTTTGGTACTCAAAGACAGCAAAGACAATTGAAAGTGTACAGTATGAGAGGCAAAGAGTCCAAGAAACTTTACACCACAGGAGAAAGTTCAGTGGGTTCTGCTCCTCCTTTTGTCTCACAACAACAGAAGTTGTGTGATTTCAAGTAAGCCCTTTAGCCTAGGAAGCTGCATTTGTAATTGAGGAAAATATTCGTTCAATGTTCTAGTTTATTAGATTATCCTGAGAGTCAAGGGAGATGATGATGGGACATGTGAAAGTGTTTGGAAAATGGTAAAGTTCAATACAGATAGAACATGAATAAAAATAACAAAAAAAAGTCATACATAAAAATACATCGGCGTGAAAATACTACTGAAACACACACACGTAACAAGATTCCTGAAAAAACCCTGCTATACAAAACAATTCAGGAATACAGAATCAATTCTTTTCAAATGCAAAATATAATTAAGAGTGATAACTAGAAACCTTTAGAACATATATACAAAAGTGTTGTCATGAAAATTTTTTCAACAGGTTGCTTATAGATATTTTATATTAAAAGAAGAAAGGAAGGAAGGAAAGAAAGAGGGAGAGAGGGAGGGAGGAAGGGGGGAATTGATATTAAAAAGAAGAAACAAAGAAGCATTCCATGGGCCAATAAAATAAGTTTGGGAACTAATTAAAAATTAAACAGGTAAGATCTTTCAGATTTTAATATCCTGATATTTAATCTTATCATTATCTAATAGGGCATATAGTATACAGCTTCCCCAGTTTTTGGACAATTTTAAATTGTTGAAACATACTTTAAAAAATGCTGTTTTAGAGGGATTTGCTTAATCAAGCAACTCTGGAAGCAGCCAAAGCATAGAATAGTGTAGCTAGCAGGTTCCTTGATGCACAGAGAACACCAGTCAAAATAAACAAACAAACAAACAAAAAAACCAAATAAAACAAAAACTAACATTTTTTTCAGTAACAGATTACAAAACGTTTCCACATAATCATCTCTTTTGATCCTCAGTTTACTTCCACAAAATAGGTATTATATCCACGTTTGCCGACAAAGAAGCAAAGGCAGTGGAGTTTCAGTGTTCAAGATCACATAGCTAGTGGCAGAACCTGAGTTTCAAACCTTAGGGTCCAACTTCTAATCCAGTAAGTTTGTACCATAACCTGTTGCTCTGTTGTCTAGAAAGAATAAGAGAGACAGTGAAGCACTTTGTATTATTAAAAACTTGAAAAAAGGGGTTGAGATTTTTCCTTCTGGTGGATCCTTCATGCCTCTAGCACAGTGATTTTTAAAGGGAACTGTACCACCATCTAGGGGGTATTTTAGATGCCTGGCTAGCTGATACGACTGGTATTTAGTGGCATGAGGCCAGGGATGCTAAATGTCTGTGATATCTGGGGAAAGCCTGCACTACTTTCACGTGTCCTGCTAAGCTAAACACACTACAAATACTGTCTAATAGGACATTATATATGGGAATACTAAAAAGCTTTTATAAGAAATTATGTAAAAAGCTAAGTAATATAGGAGAAGTCATTATGATGGGATGCTATTGTGGAATAATGACATTGTCTTGAAATTTTTATTAACACTGAGTATTACTTCTTTTCAATAACAGCATTTAAAATTTACTTAGTTGAAAATATTTTGAGTGAATTAGAACAGATATTGAGAAAGCAACAAAACAGAATGCAAGTATGTAAAAGGATATTTGAGAAAAATTTAACAAATTAGAACCAAATATTAAAATAGCAGACATACTGATGATTTCATCAAATTTCATTCATGAAGATTGTTTAAAAATATTTCATGTGTTGTCATCCTACACATATATATTAAATTTAAAAAAAACATAATGATAAAACATCTATGTTGTGAAAGAGACACACAATTTTATAAATATATTACCAAGCTGCCTATTGTTTTTATAGTTTATCTGGTACTATCTTTGGAGGTCTCCCATACAACTTTTATAGAGCCTGTAGTATCAGTGTTTTCTTTTTCCAGTTCCTGCTGTCTTTCAACAGATATTGTCATCAAGATCTTTTAAAGTACTGGAGATTAAGTGTATTCCTTAAGATGTAAGAAACTTTTAAGACAGGAGAAATGGTTTCTATGATAGCTTACTATATCACGATATTTTCCAAAAAGGGTCAGATTAGCGCCAGCTACTGTTTTCTTGATTTATATCATCTGAGGGTCCATGTATGACCACACATGATCACATCTGATCCTGGTCATTTGTTGGCTCTGTGATTTCAGACTGGTCATATGATATCTCTGAACTCAGTGTCTACATCAGTAAGAGTAAGGATTTGGATTATATGGATTCTCAGTTCCTTTAGAACTGAATTTCCAATTCAGTCTAGAATTCTAAGACTTTCTAAAATCTTGTCATAATTAGCATTTTTACATTAGAGTTCAGGCATCTGCTTATTTTGCAATGTAGAAAATGAAAGTAGCATACAAACTAGGTAGAATTAGTAGCATCATTATGGACCCTGATTCTTGTATTAAGGTCCACCAGCTTATATTGGCAACATGTTTAGGGCCTTATACTTTTGCACTACACAGACTGCCCTAGAGTACTTTCCAGACTTTTTGCAGAGCTGGATCACTCCATTCTAGTTCCTGTGTGAGGAATTAAAACTGCACTCTGTCTACACAAAGTGGATAACATTGGCAGCTACCTTACACCTGGCAGAACATGTCTTTATATTCCTGAAGGCTATGGTGTTTGTTAATCAGCAGGAGGAGTACAGCCTCTTCCAAATTCTCTGTCCTGTCTGACTTTATTAAAACAAATAAGGCTTCTTGTACTTCCCGTAACCACTTCCTTGGGGAAAAACAAAAAAAAAAAAAGAAAAAAACAACAACAATGGAAAAAAAAACAAAAAAAAAAACCCGTTGCCATCCAGTCAATTCTGGCTCACAGCAGCCCTATAGCACAGAGTAGAACTGCCCCATAGGGTTTCCAAGAAGCAACTGGTGGATTCAAACTGCTAACCTTTTGGTTAACAGCGGTAGCTCATAACCAGTGTGCCATCAGTGTTCCTATTGGGGAAAAAAAACCTTAAATTTAATAAGAACAGAGGGATCTCCAGATATCTACTAAAACTATTTGAAAACATTGATGTTTGAGTAGGACTTTCAATTGTCTTGGTACAAACAGGGTGTATTGGGTTCTACTCAATTGTCAAGGTTTCATCTGTTATAGCTGAATCACCTTCCAGAGACAGGGGCTGTTAAGTGACAGTTGGCCAAGTTTTAGAAGAACCTCCTTGGCCATAAGCAGAAGAGTCCTGAAATATCGTAAGCCCAGGTTCTCTCATCAGTTGGCCCAGCAGAATTTGAAGCTGAGAGATAGAATGAGATGGGGTACTATAACGTCAGGCATTATATGCCTACAAGGAAGACCAGTTAATATGACTACTGTTCAAATTTACACACCAACCACTAATGTCAAAGATGAAGAAATCAAAGATTTTTACCAACTTCTGCAGTCTGAAGTTGATCAAACATACGATCAATATGCATTGATAATTTCTGGTGATTGGAATGTGAAAGTTTGAAACAAAGAAGGATCAGTAGTTTAAAAATATGGCCTTGGTGATAGAAACGACTCCAGAGATCACATGATAGAATTTTACAAGACCAATGACCTATTCATTGGCAATACTTTTTTTCAACAACATAAATAGTGACTATACGCATGACCTCACCAGATGGAATACATAGGAATCAAATTTACTACATCAGTACAAAGAGACAGTGGAGAAGCTTAATATCGTCAGAACAAGGCCAGGGGCCAGCTGTGGAATGGACCATCAAATGCTTCCTTGCAAGTTCAAGCTGAAGCTGAAAAAAATTAAAACAAACCCACAAGATCCAAGGTACAACCTTGAGTATATCCCATCTGAATTTAGAGACCATCTCAAGAATAGATTTGATGCACTGAACATTAATGACTGAAGATCAGACAAGTTCTGGGATGACATCAAGGACATCATACATGAAGAAAGCAAGAGGCCATTAAAAATATGGGAAAGAAAAGATCAAAATAGATGTCAGAAGACACTCTGAAACTTGCCCTTGAACATAAAGTAGTTAAATCGAATGGACGAATGATGAAGTAAAAGGGCTGAACAGGTTTCAAAGGCCTGCTTCAGAAAACAAAGTAAAGTATTACAATGAAATGTGCAAAGACCTGGAGTTAGAAAACCAAAAGGAGAGAGCACGCTTGGCATTTCTCAAGCTGAAAGAACTGAAGAAAAAATTCAAGCCTTGCATTGCAATGTTGAAGGATTCTATGGGCAAAATATTGAATGACGCGGGCAGCATCAAAAGAAAATGGAAGGATACACAGAGTCAATGTATCAAAAACAGCTGGTCGAAGTTCTTACACTTCAGGAGGTGTCACATGAACAAAAACTGATGGTACTGAAGAAAGAAGCCAAAGCTCCCCTGAAGGCACTGTTGAAAAACAAAGCTCCAGAAATTGACGGAATACCAATTAAGATGTTTCAACAAACTGATGCAACACTGGAAGCACTCACTTGTCTATGCCAAGAAATTTGGAAGACAGCTACCTGGCCAACCAACTGGAAGAGATCCATATTTGTGTGCATTCCAAGGAAATGTGATCCAACAGAATGTGAAAACTACCAAACAATATCATTAATATCACATGCAAGTAAAATTTTGCTGAAGATAATTCAAATTCGTTGCAGCAGTACATCAACAGGAAACTGCCAGAAATTCAAGCCAGATTCAGAAGAGGACATGGAGCAAGGAGTAGCATTGCTGATGTCAAATGGGTCTTGGCTGAAAGTAGAGAATAGCAGAAAGATGTTTACCTGTGTTTTATTGCTGGTACAATACCATTCAACTGTGTAGATCATGAAAAATTATGGATAACATTGTGCAGGATGGGAATTCCACAGTACTTAACTGTGCTCATGTGGAACCTGTGCATAGATCAAGAAGAATTCTTTTGAACAGAACAAGAGGATACTGTGTGATCTGAGACTAGGAAGGATGTGGGTCAGGGTTGTATCCTTTCATCATACTTATTCAATTCATATCCTATTTGTACATCAGGATTGTGGCATCAGGGTTGGAGGAAGACTCATTAACAACCTGCGATGTGCAGATGACACAACCTTCCTTGCTGAAGGTAAAGAAGACTTGAAGCACTTACTGAAGATCAAAGACTACAGTCTTCAGTATGGATTACACCTCAACATAAAGAAAACCAAAATTTTCACAACTGCTCCAATAAGCAACATTGTGACAAGTGGAGAAAATATTGAAGCTGTCAAGGATTTTATTTTACTTGGATCCACAATCAATGCCCATGGAAGCAGCAGTCAATAAATCAAATGACATAATGCATTGAGCAAATCTGCTGCAAAAGACCTCTTGAAAGTGTTAAAAAGCAAAGATATCACCTTGAGGAATAATGTGCACCTGACCCAAACCATGGTATTTTCAATCACCTCATATGCATGTGAAAGTTGGGCAATGAATAAGGAAGACTGAAGAAGAATTGATGACTTTGAATTATGGTGTTGGTGAAGAATATTGAACATACTATGGAATGCCAGAAGAATGAACAAATCTATCTTGGAAGAAGTACAGTCAGAATGCTCCTTAGAAGCAAGGATAGCAAGACTTAGTGTTCCGTAATTTATCATGTTATCAGGAAGGACCAGTCCCTGGAGAAGAAGATCATGCTTGGTAGAGGGTCAGTAAAAAAGGGGAAGACTCTCAATGAGATGGACTGACACAGTGGCTGGGACAATGGGCTCAAACATAACAACTGTGAGGATAGTACAGGACCGGGCAGTGTTTCATTCTGTTGTGCATGGGGTCATGGGGTCCCTACATGTTGGGACAGACTCTACGGTACCTAAGAACAACAACGTAAGACCCACGATATCAGGAGGGGTGGAAACTCCCAAAAATAGCTGTCAGGGAATAATCATTTGATTCTGAGATAAGAATGAATGAGGGGTTTGGTGGCTCTTGGCATATGTAAGACTTGAGTGAAGCTAGGTTTGGAGAGCAAACACAATTAAAAAATATTAATCTGTAAGTGTGAGATGAAAATAAGGTATACAATCCAATCTAAAGGTTATGTAGTGGATAGCTACTATTTTTTATTTCCCTCTCCTCTTTTTGAGCGGGAAATAGGCCACAGGGGTAGGCAACTAGATCCAGTCATTACATGCCCTCATCATCAGTTACCAGCACAAACAGGCCACTACCAATTCATAGGATATCTTTGCGTGAATATGAAAAAGGTTTCTTCCTAAAGACACTACTTCCACCTGTCAGAAAATTACCATAATATGCAGATTTGGGTGGAATAATTCATTTTACTGACACCTGTCAGAAAATCATAGTTATAAATATACAGATATATGACTTTTTAAAAATACGAATGGCACAACTGTTATAGCAGCTGTATACCCTTTAACCCCATTTCAATCAGTTATTGGCTGATGTGTGTGCACATGATTTAAGATGGACCCATCAACATCCTTTCCTAGGAGCTTGCTATGATGAACACTTCCTTCTCTGGCTGCAAATTGTGAAGATACAAACCTGAATTTACCAGTGACCAATGTTTAACAGAAAGAGTCTCAATGGTTCTAGAATTCTCGGCTCCTATCTTAACTGAAGATAACGCTATTCTTGTCTTCCTATGGTTCAGCTAGGAGACAATTTTCCTTGTTGAGTTGAGCAAAAGTTGAGTTTCTGTCACATGGACAAAATGCCTCCTGACTAACGTACAGTGGAGGTCAAGCAAAATGAACTGATTTCAGACAGAAAGGAGGGCAGTGAGAGATTCTCTGAGGTAACCCCACTTTGTATTAGAATCATGTGTAAATTATCTAATCTCTCTTGCTGGGACTATGTTTTGCTAAACTTGGTGACACCTCTACTCCACAGCATAGATTCTTGCCCAGAATAGACAAAAAATACTTGTTGAATTAATTTCAAAAGGTACGGAGGTAGACAACACTACACTTAGCCATTCATTTTGTTGCTAAATACTTACTGAGCAGCTATTATGTGCTAGGACACAGTTCTAAGTACTCAGAACACTGCAAAGGGAATTTGTATTTAAACATCCAGATCAGATATATTTTTTTTGCCAATATGTGTCTATAGTAATAGTTTTAGTCATCATGCAAACAGCAGTTGATACATTAAAAAAGGAAATTCTCCAGACAAATGGAGATAACTCAACAAAATCTATGAGTAATGTAGAGTTCTGGTTCCAAATTTGCTAGTTGTGAACTATTGCATATGTCATTCTTATAGGCCTTACTGTCTTATTTATTTATTTATCCAAAATAAAGAGATTTGATTAGATAATTTTTAAGGTTAATTCTAACTCTATATTCTATGATTATAGACTATGAATAAACTAGATTCATCTTTCCTTGCTACTTAAAGGAACACTTAGGGATGAATTTCCACATCATTCTACTGGTAATATTTTCTAACATAAATTGAGATACAACTTAAAGTTTTCTTTTTAATCTCTAAAACTAGTTGTTTTCAAAGTGTGGTCCCTGACCAGTAACTACCTCAGTATCACCTAGATACTTGTTAAAAATAAAAATTTTGGGCCCCATCCTAGGCCTACTGTATTAGACATAAGGTGGGGTCTCTGGGTGGGGTTGAGGCATCTGCGTTTTAATAAATCCTGATGAAATTTTTTTTTATTTGAAAACCATTGTCTATAGATATCAAAACCCACCAAACCTACTGCCATCGAGTTTGGGTTTAATCCCAACTCATAGTGACCCCATAGGTTTTCCAAAGCTGGAAATCTCTACGGAAGTAGACTGCCACGTCTTCCTCCCGCAGAGCTGCTGGTGGTTTTGAACCGCTAACATTTTGGTTAACAGTCGATTGCTTTAACTATATTTAACAGTCAATGTGTATATGAAGAAGTTTGTAATTTTTCTTAGCTGCATTTCACTAATAAATGTTTTTGCTCCTAGACTCCCATATCCTTCTCCACCACTCCCTACCTCCATCTCCCCGTGAACACTATTTTGGCCAGAACAAAGTTTTTTTTTCCCCATGTTTTCCAATATCTCTAATGACTTTATTGCCTCTTAAAAACAAAAATAAATTCGTGCAAAACAAAAAAATAAGAAATGAAGAAAAGCAAAAATCTCTAATAAAAGTGATGTTATTTTTTGCATGTCATATTTCTTTGAGAATCAGCACAGGTAATAGCCATTGCCATCAAAATGGTACAAATTATTTTAGGAACACTCTTGTGTCCTCTGTGAATTAAAAATTATGTCAGTGTCACAGGATTTTCTCATGTAGGTTAATTATTAGGGGTCAGTTGCAATGGATTAAACACATAAACACACACAATACACACACAAATGAGAAAGTATTTGATAAAGGCTTGTAACTGAAGAAGCAACCACTAGATGATCTCCTATAATCATCCAATCCTTCCTGCTGTAAAACTCAGAAAATGCTGAATAAAAAGACAGTAAAAATAAAATTCTGGGTATATAATCACTTTTATAAATGAGTAAGGCATTCCTTCTCTATTTAGAGATGCTATCCTGTCCGTTTATAAGTAACATGGTTTGAGTGTATACTCATTTTCAGCTAGCAATAATACATAAGCAAATTTACAGACACATTCATCTGAATTTTTATTAGATGTCATTAGTTTGGCTCTCAAACATCATATATACTGATGTCTGTGAGAGACTCCATGATGAGCCCAAGGAATGAATGGTTTTTCCATGAAGGTAAAAAAGAAAAAAAAAAAAAATTAGAGAGTAAATAGACTTGATTTATACTCAAGTGCTTCTTCATTCTGCCCTCTTCCTCTCAACATTTGAAACTCCCTTCTATTTTCTTCTTTAGGAATATGGATGCTTGGTTTATGTAATCCTTAAAGAAGACGGTGGTCACCCTACTGCTGAGGTCATACCAACTATCTCAGTTTGATCCTGGAAGCCAATTTTTACTTTTCCTCTTACAGTTAACTCCACATTATGTAGAGATATAGGTAGATGATAACCACTACTTAACAACAAATTGTGATACGGGTGTGGGTGGTATGTTTCAGAGTAATAGTTGGGATTGAATTTTGAGCCAGAATAGTCTGGTTCAATAGCAGCCATGGATATCGGAGGAGAAACAGATTTTTTTTTTTTTTTTTAATCTTTAGTGAAGGGCATTCAGAGTAAACCTGTAGCAATCCTACAAGACAGAGTAGAACTGCCCCATAGGGTTTACAAGGAGCGGCTGGTGGATTTGAACTGCCGACCTTTTCGTTAGCAGCTGAGCTCTTAACCACTGTGCCACCATGGGAATATCCCCATATTGTAGGAGGGCTGTTTTGTCTGTTGGGAGGGAAACACCACTTTCTTTCCTCTTCTCCAATGTTCCTGCTTAAAAATCATGATACTGACTCTGAGCTCAAGGAAATTTCCTATTCACTTGCCCACTACTGAGAGTCAAAAATTCACATCTAGAAGAAAAGTACTTCTCTTTTTCTCACCTTAGCAACTGCCATTTTAGATCATTTATCTTTTTTCAGATATGAAATAAGAGTATCATTAAAGACAAGAAATGTTGAGGAGTTTGTAAACCTGATTTAATTCCTTTTTACTGTTGCATCTTTATAAAATAAAGAAGAACCTGAAGAGATAGGGGAGTAAAAAAAAAAAAAAATCTATTGTACCTCAGAGAACTCAAGCGTATTACTTATTTATCACTTTTAATTATTTCTTCTCTTTTCTCCTCTCCAATTTGCTCTGTTCAAATTTGTTTTTATTCTTTCCTTATTTAAATTCTTTCCCAGCAGCTTCTGTTTTCTACCTTTCTTCTTTTTCCTGATTTTTCAACGCCATTATTCTTTTGACCCCACATCTACATTTCTACATTTTTTCTTCTGTTCTCTTTTTCTTCTTCCATATTCCAAATATGACTTCCAAAGATTTTTTTCAACATGAATTGTTCAGAATTAATAGACTGGTTATTAGGGACGTCGGGGATTGGAATCCACCAGTACTGGGAAGGTGAGAGCTGTCAAGATTTTCTTCGTGTATGTGGTGTGAGAAGCAAGTAAGAGACAGAGCCCTGCTCGCATGATGGGAATGTGAAACCTGTTAAAAGAATGATCTGGGGGAATGTGCACTGAAAAATATAAAGCAAAGCTAGCCTACCTAGCTAGCTAGTTAATAGCCCATGGATTTGATACTGAGAAAATTAAACCTTTAGCTAATGAGACTGGTAACCACACTTAAGGCTTCCTATTAACTCCCCTGCCTGGGTCCTTTTGGCAAAACAGAAAATTGTTTCCTATTTGTTCAGTAGCAAAAGCCTTAAAATAGAGGCAGAAAACTGATGGAAAAGAAGTTTAAAGCCAACTCCTAACTCCACTCAGTCGGGGCGAGGTCCAGACAGGATACTTTTTCCCTCTCCTCCCAAAACACCAAAGAAAACCAAACCCTTTACCATCAAGTGGATTTCGACTCATAGTGACCCTATAGGACAGAGTAGACTGTCCCATAGGGTTTCCCAGTCTTTATGGGGGCAGATTGTCCTGCCACATCTTTCTCCTGCAGAGTGGATGGTGGATTGGAACTGCCAACGTTTCCGTTAGCAACCCAGCGCTTAATCACTGTGCTATCAGGGCTTCTTTTCCAAAACACACACCAGCGTAAATCATGAAAAGAGAAAGAAGAAGAGAAAAAGATAGAGAGGGAGAGAGACAGAGAGGGAGAGGGGAGAGAGAGAGAGAAGGGGAGAGGGAGAGAGAGAGAGAGAAGAGAGGAGAGGAGAGAGAGGAGCTGGCCCAGATAAGAAGTAGCTAAGATGAGTCAGACAGTCTTGCGGGATTTTTGGTGTGGGGACTTCATATTAATAAATCCGCTATTAGCTTTGCGGAATCAGCAGACTTAAGCTATGTTTTTCAAGAAGATTGGTTGAATTTCATGGTTCCGGGGGTCAGGGGGTCAGGGGACACTATTACGCACGCCTTCTATTTTTTTTTTTTTTTTTCTGCAAAAGTAGGAACAAGTCTAACTCCTAGGTCACCGGGGGAATGACTGGAGGTCTTCTGTACATCATCTAGCCCTGGCTGAACATTTAGGGCCGCTTAACTGACCATAGGAGCCCTGGTGGAGCAGTGGTTAAAGCGATAGGCTGCTGCTAAGCAAAAGGTCTGCCTTTAAAACCCACCAGCCGCTCAGCTGGAGAAAATGTGGCAGTGTGGCTCCATAAATATTATAGCCTTGGAAACCCTATGGGGAAGTGTTACTCTGTCCTATAGGGTCGCTATAGGAATCCACTCTACAAGGGGTGTGGTTTTTTGGTTACTGACCCTAAATCCAACTTCTGATCCAATTTGTGTTTCTAAATCGATCAGAGTGGTAGGGATCCAGGGCTCAGCTAGCTGATGAAGCAAAAGGAATCCTGGCTAGATGTAAGACTCAGAGCAGGCTGTAATGACGGGGACATATTAGGACAAGGACGAGGGAGCGGGCAGGATACGAACTTATCTCCCTTCTTCTTGACACCAAAGTGGCCTGGGGAGATATCCTGGAGGTGTGCGCCGTCGCTGCTGCAGCGAACAGTCCTCCGCGCTGCTGCCGGGCGCCCCTCTCCGCGGGTTCACCGATGAGCAAGCGCGTGTGTGCGCGAGAGAGGCGGGCGGCGGCGGCAGCGGCGGGAGGAGGCGCAGGCGCGCTGCTCGCCCGTCTGCAGCCCCGCGCCGAGCGCCGCGTCTCGGGGAGTTGATGGCAGCACTACTGTGCGGCCGCCCCGCCGAGCGCGGAGCGCAGCCACCCGCCGCTTCCCAGGGAGCGCCCAAGATGTGTGGGGTCTGGGGCGGCAGCGGCAGCAGCAGCGCCAGGGACAGGGGCGCGCAGCAGCCTTCGCTCGCCTGCCTGTCCTGACCTGCCTCTCTTGCCCCCAAAGAATGTCAGCCAAGTCCAAGAGGAACCCCTCCTCGTCCTCTCCAGCCGAGGGGCCTCCCGCAGCCTCCAAAACCAAGGTGAAGGAACAGATCAAGATCATCGTGGAGGATTTGGAATTAGTTCTGGGCGACCTGAAGGACGTGGCCAAGGAACTTAAGGAGGTGAGAGGCGCGGGGGTGGGGAAGGAGTTCGGCGCCCACCGTCCCCTCGCGGTTCCCGGGTCCCGTTTTCGCTGGGAGCCTCGAGATTTCTAAACTCCTGGGAAACTATAGAAAGACGCCTGCACACGGACTTTTTTGCTCTGGCGACTCCACAGAGGAGTTGTTATTGTACTTTCTTTCTTTTTTTAATCTGGAAGAAATCAACTAGTGTTTTAATCGATTGACCTGGAGGTGGTGGGAGGGGTGAAGGGGCGCACGTCTATGTCTGTGTAGAGTGTGTGCTGGGTAACTGGGGGTGTGTCGGCAAAGGAAGAAATGAGCAGCCCGACCAGAGCTTGCACGATGCTCCTCTCCTGCCTTCTGCTCCCCAGAGCCCTTTGGCAAGTCCACTCTTTGCCTGGCAGTCTCCCCAAGCCGGGGCTGGAGGGGGGCCGGGTTCCGGGCCCTGAGCCAGGCCGAGGAGGGCAGCCTAGGGGAGCTCGGCTCCGGCTTCCCTCCCACCTCCCGAGCCTCGCAAGACGGAAGGCGACCCAGTTTGCTGACAGGAGAGCTCAGCCCTTGGGCTGTGGAGCGGGTCTGGGACTTTCTCACTTTCGCAGTTCCTAAAGCATCCCTGGCCCCCTCCGCATGAGGCTCCTAGCAACTCCGAGCCTTCTCGCTACTTCACCTCCTTCCTTCCTTCCATCCAGTCTCCTCTTGGCATTGAACCTGGGGAGAGAGGCACGCCAGCGCCCGTGTGTGCGTGAGTGTGTATGTGTGTCGTGCGCGCGCCCTAGGTCTTGCCGCTTGAGTCCTGGCTCTTCGGGACTGGGATGGTTTCCCAACCCCCACCAGTTCCTTGTTTCTTGGTGATCCGGATGGAAAGAAGAAGAGACAGTGGCAGGGTTGAGGCAGCTTAACTCGGGCGGCTGTTCCAGGTGGAGGCGGGGGCGCGGCTGGATGGGGTGGGGTTCCCTGCGAGCCCAGCTGGCAGCTGGTGGCGCCGCGGAGCTGGTGGCCGAGCCCGGCTGGCGATGTTCCGCTACCGAACCGGTGCCTGGTGCGGTTCGCAGTGAGGAGTCTTGTACCCCCAGTTGGACAAGAGCTAAGATTGTAACTTCGAAGGCAGTGGTGGCCACGACGGGAAGGGAAAGTGTGGGACATAGTCAAGGTTCAAAATTGTTACTGTTTCTGAGGCCAAGGAGGAGGACATTGAGGGTTATTTTCATGTCTGGCCTCTAGAGCTTAACCTCCCTATCCAATTTACAATGCAGATTTGAGGAGGGAGGACCCTGATTACTCATTACCTCTATAATCTGTACTCTGCATTTGTTACTTAAATGTAAGTCTGTTAAAATATCCTATTCGCCTACAAGGTTTGGTCTGCCAATGGCAAATGTCATTCCTGTAGGTTGCTCTGCAAACAGAATGTAATTACTACTGAGGTCCTAAATGCTGGTTGATACAGATGCGGGAATAAACCTTGTCCGTGTTTGCAGGGCTTCTCTAGGATCATTGCTACACAACTGGTAGACAGACAGGAGGTTATGCATTGAAATTCAAGTCTAAAGATGCTGTTCCTTTTTTTTTTTTTTATTTTATTTTTGTTATTCTTTTAGTTGACATCTTTGATAGGCTGTTTTCATCCAGAACATTATGGTGTATTAAAAAAAAAAAATGAGCATATTCCTTTTGGCAGGATTGGGTTTCTAAGGTGGTGGCAGAGTCATATATTTACTGGCTTCAGATGTTGAGATTAAGAGAAATGTAGTCAATCAAGTTCTGCCTATTATGGGCACATACTTCCTTATGTTACAATGTGTAATTCGACTCCCTATTTTGGATACAATAAATTATGAGAAACTGCACATGCTATTTGTTCTGCTTTGCATCATTATACTGTAGCCGTTTGGAGATCAGGTAGATCTATAGTGAAACTTTTAACACCCCTGCTGCTCTTGGTTGGAATCACAAAGATGTAAATCTGGGAGTCTGTGGCTCTCCCTCTCTCCCTTTCACTCTTTCTATCCATGCCTTCATTTACTTGAGGATTTTTAATAGGGGGGGAAAAAGTCAAGGATCTTGTAAGAGGAATAGAAAAGCATAGATAACATGCAATCAAGTAGATGAAAAGATCTATCTTCTCATAAATTCTGTCTAGAGATAAAATTTTGATTTGATGTTTTGGAACCTTTGATTGGCTCTCAGAGCTTATTTGGGTAATAATCTCAGTGTAAGACTGAAATTTATGAATGATAAATGATGTGATGAGAGAGTTGATTACTTTTGTATGGATGTCATCATACTGAGTTTGCACATGGAATTGTATATACTGTAACTGAATCTTAAAACATGGGCCATATACTGTGAACTAGAATTATTTTGAGAACAAAATATTAATAGGGCATGTTTGACCTATGACATCTTGAAGTTGTCCAGCATTTATCTTTTTAAGACAGTACTGCATATGTGACTGAACATGTCTTTGAGGTAGTTTTGAATGAGGGAGTAACTGAACACTTAATAAATTACAAAGCTTGATGATCTATACACTTATAATTTGTAAATATAAATGTTGCTATTTAATTCATTAGTTGTCACATTCATGTTCTGGCAGTTTATAATTGGTACATATTAAATATAAACTTATATTTAGAACTCTAATTTCTTTATTGGCAATGACATGCTTTTAGGCCATAACATATTTCTATAAAAATTAGCCTAGAGCTTTTATTAACTCAAAACAGAAATTAAAAATAAAGTGATTATGGCAAGATCACTGTGTCGGTTACCATATGGTATTTGTTTTTCTTTTCTGCTTTTTCATTCTAACTAAAATGAAACATTATTTTTTGAATATTCTGTTCTTTATCTTGGATAAACAATGTGCCAAGAATATTGGAGTTTCATTTGAGGTTATTTTGAAATTGTTTTTCTTTGTAGAAGCTTTCTGGACCTTAGTCATCTGAAAATTCAGGTAGATTCAAACATAATAGCTGGAAGCCTTTTAATAATTAGTAACAAAACCCTAGCCTGTCCAGCAAGAAAAGTTGATATTATGAGTATCTTTAGTTATTTAGGGTTAAGTGTCAGTTTAAGTGTGGAAAGCATCTGTTTTACCACTCTCTCCAATGAGAATGGAAGGATTAGAGAAGGTTGAAGGTCTATATATTGGAAGAAGAGGAACTGGATTTTTTGAAAATTGAAGGGCAGTTTTATTCTGTCTTCAGAATTCAGTAGAAACTCAACTAACTTGACTTTTCAGAATAATGTGGACCTTATCATCCTCTGTACTGTAATGGAAAAGCCTTAAATATAATTCAACATATTTATTCAGCAGCTACTATGTGCCAAGTACTATACCATCTTTTTATTGTTACCAAGATGAATAAGTTGTAGTTTCTGGTCTTAGTGAGGCCAGAAGATTAGTCTGGGAGGCATTTATCCTGTCTTTCAACACCAGTAGTATAAATAAAAAGGCATTACTGCTTTTAATGTCACTCTCACTGTGATCTAAATCAGTGTGGTAAGAGAAAACAGAATTAAGAATGAGTATATGTTAATTTATATAAACCATTATTTACTATACTTAGTATGATAAGCCTTTGGTGAGGAGAGTAGAAGTTTAAAAAGATGGTAAGATATGAATTTAAAAAACTTAAAATTTATTTAGTCATGATTAACACAAATGGATCAATGCCATATACGATAGACCATATGTCAGTATAACTAATTCCATATACCTATATATCCATATAACTAAATATGTCAGATTTCCATGACGGCTAAGTCCTTTAAGGGAATGGAGAGTCAAAAGGGGGACTTTTGAGTCTCTCTTTTAAATATGAATAAGATTTGAAGAGGTAGAGGGGGAGACAGAATTAATGGGAAATAGCATTGAATATCAGATTGATCCATGTTGCTTTTTTCTGCACATCCAGAAAAAGGAAGAAAAAAAAAATTCGTGATGAAACTCTCAAGTTTTAGGGATAAAATTAACCGTAACTGGTATAGCGGGTGTGGGGTGATCCATTTTTACTAAGAAATGTAGAAAAAAGAATTATTGCTTTTTAAAAATAGTTCTCAAATAATCTGACTTTTTGTTTCTAATGAAGAATTCTCTGGTAAACTGTCTTGTTTCAAATGTTGGTGACAATATGGGATCACAGCTCTTGTTGGTTAGAGAGAGACTGAAATCTGTAATAAACAGCCTCTTATTTGGAAACAAAATTTATTGCTGCTTTAGCTGGATTCTCTTTCAGTTAGATGGATGATAACCTTGACCTTTTTTCATAATGTTTCATTTTATGAGTTTAAGTGACAAGAATATTCTATGGATTGAACCAACTTTAATGGAAGTTTTTTTTTTTTTTAACTGGTGAGTGGTATTCTATTGTATACCACATTTATTTCTCCATTTTTCTGATGGTTAACATTTGGCCTGTTTTCAGTTTTCTTATATAACACACAATGCTGCATTTGTGAACGGAAGTTCTTGAGAATGGGTTTACGAGTTTCTCCAAGGCAAACTCAGGAGAGGAATTGTTGGAATTGCTAGGTCTGGAATATGTACAGCTTCAACTGTACTAGTAAAGCCAAATCCATTGCTGTCAAGTCACTTCTGACTCATGGCAACTACATGTGTGCAGGTTAGTACTGCTCCATAACACTTTCAAGGCTGTGACTTTTCAGAAGCAGATTGCTGGGCTTTTTTTGCGTAAATGAGGTTGTTTGAATAGACATAACTCTCATGAGGAGCCCTGGTGGTACAGAGGTTAAGAGCTAACTGCTAACCAAAAGGTCAGCAATTCGAATCCACCAGCTGCTCCTTGGAAGGACTATGTGACAGTTCTACTCTGTCCTATAGGGTCGCTCTGAGTTGGAATTGACTCCACAGCAACAGGTTTGGTTTGGTTTTGGTTACCTCTCATTAAGGAACCAGTTAACAGTTGTCAGTGCCTTCAAATCACTGAATGGCTGGTCTCCATGGCAGGAAAGCATGTCATCATTGTATTAGTTTCCTGGGCCTGCTGTAACAAATTTTCTTGAAGTGGATGGTTTAAAACAACAGAAATGTGTTGTCTCATAGTTCTGGAGACTGGAAGAAGGAGGGCAGGGTGTAGGCAGGACCGTGCTCTCTCCCAAGGCTCTAGGTGAAGATCCTCATTTTCTCTTCCAGTTTCTGATAGCCACCAGTGTTTCTTGGCTTATGGAAGCACACCTCCAGTCTCTGCCTCTTTTTTCACATGGCCATCTGTCTTAGTCATCTAGTGCTGCTATAACAGAAATACCACAAGTGGATGGTTTTAACAAAGAGACGTTTATTTCCTTACAGTAAAGTAAGCTAAAAGTCCAAATTCAGGGCATCAGCTCCAGGGGAAGCTTTCTCTCTCCGTCGGCCTTCTTCTGTTCAGTGTTCCCCTGGACTGGGAGCTTCTCTGTGCAGGGACCCCAGGTCCAAAGGATGCGCTCTGCTCCTGGCACTGCTCTCTTCATGGTATGAGGTCCCCCCACTCTCTGCTTGCTTCTCTTTCCTTTTGTCTCTTGAAGATAAGGGTGGTGTTACAGTCCCACCCTAATCCTCTTTTACATAAAATTACAAATCACAAAATGGAGGCCAACCACACAATTCTGGGGATCATGGCCAAGCCAAATTGATACATTTTTTGGGGAACATAATTCAAACCATGACACCATCTTCCCTCTCTGCCTCTTCTCCTCTTCTTAATAAGGACAGCGGTCATACTGATTAAGGCCTACCCTAGTCCATTATGACTTCATGTTAACTAATTACACCTTCAAAGACCCTATTCCCCATAAGGTCACATTCACAGGTACTGGGAGTTAGGACTTAAGCATGCTTTTTGTGGGACAAAAATCAACCCTACCAGTCATATACTTGATATCCATTGCTGTCAAGTAGATTCTGACTCATAGCGATGCTATAGGACAGAGTTGAACTGCCCCACAGAGTTTCCAAGACTAATCTTTACGGAAGCAGATTGCCACGTCTTTCTCCCACCGAGTGTCTGGTGTGTTCGAACCACAGACCTGTCGGTTAGCAGACCTTTCGGTTAGCAGCCAAACGCTTAACCATGGTGCCCACCAGGTCTCCAAAGTATATTAAGCTTTAATATACTGAGTTTTAAAAGCAGTAGGAAATAATCCTACTTGGGGATGATGAAAATATAAAAGCAGAATATTTTTGTGTTTAAGTATTTTCCTCTTTTTAAATGACTTATCCATTTGAATTTCTGTAGTTTATTGCTCTGGGAAATCCTGCCTAATATTTTTTGGTTAATGAGTCCATACATGTAAAACTCATTAACTAGAACGAATTATAGAGAATCATCTCTGGAATATGTTTCAAGTTTTAAAGTGGTAAATGAATGGAATTTAACCATTCATTTGTTGCAATAGCTGTACTTCTACCACTCGATACAATAGTTAACCTCCGCAAACTGAGGTACATTTAACAAATGCTAAAATGCTTTTTAATTTTTCTTTTTTGTAAAGCATGATGGCTTAATATGTTATTGAAAGAGGAGACTGATTCTGAGAAAATAGAGATAGCCAATAACCATCCTTCACTATCTCTGTATTTTGAACACATTAAACTCTTCTAGACTCAGAGAATTAGCTGATAAGAAATTCAAGCCATCTTAAAGTAATAGACAGTGTGCTTCAGGCAACAGTGAAGTAATAGATGATTAAACCAATGTAGTTGTTTTCATTTGTTACCTGGATTATGTTTTTTTCACCCTTGCTGCTCTGAGGATCTTAGATATTTAGATCAAAATATAGGGAAAGATACAGAAATGCAAGTTTGAGTAAAACACATTTTCCCAAACAAACTACAGAACCTTTTATAGAGCTAGTTCATGAAAAATTTCATAGCATAGGCAGCTTTTGAGAATTAGGGAGTAGTATTCAAGTTGATTAGATCTAATAGACCGCTGATTCGTTTCTGATTGAAATGTGCGTAACAGACGTCAGCTGCAAATGCAAGTTTAATGAACAACACAGGGTACTGTATTTAAAAAAAAAACAAGTTTCTTTTTTCCTATTTCAGAAGTAATACAATGTACGAATATTACAGAAAGATTGGAAAAAATATAAAATAAATATAAAGGAGAAAATAAAAACTATTAATACCACACAAATAGGTAAATGTTTTGCTGTATTTCCTCCTTCCAGTCTTTCCCTATGCATATTTTACCACAGATGAAGTTCAGATAAAATTATGAAATCATATGCAATTTTGTTTTCTGCTTTCTTTAATAGCATTATATTGTAACCAATGCATGAATCTGCTATAAATTACTTTAATCTTCCCTTAATGTTGGACATTCTATTTCTTTCCAAGTTTTTATGGTTACTAAATTATCACTAAAAAGGACAGTGTTGGCAATAATAATAGCTTACACAGACAGGTGTTACTCTGTGCCCATACTCTTCTAAGTGTTAAATTTTCTAATCCTCAGAACAGACTTATGAAGACACTATTATTGTTATCCCATTTTACAGATAAGGAAACAGAGGCTAGAGAAGTTATGTCACTTGATCAGGGTCACTTGGTTTGTAAGTGGGGACGTGAGGCTTTAGCACCAGGCATTTAACTGCTAAGCTCTATTGCTTTTCCAAAAACTTTTTTTTTTTTTTTTAACATTTTCTTATAAGTCAAATGATGTGAAAGTTTTAAAGCTCATGATCCATTTGCCACGTTGTTTTCCAGACAGTTTTTACAAATTTTTACTCCCGCCAGCAGTATAGGTATGGGCACTCTCTTTAACTCCTAGTGAATTTAAGGCTTGCTGTGTAGTTTATTATATCTACATGGTAGTAGTCATTTTTTTTTAATGGGTTGCACTCAACTTCAGACACCAGAATTGAGGCAAAATTAAATGAGTTAATTAAACCTTGCAAATTGCATCTTGCAAGTAAATAGGGGCTGCTATGAATTACCCTTGGAGCCCTGGTGCAACAGTGGTTAAGAGTTATGGCTGCTAACCAAAAGGTTTGCAGTTTGAATCTATCAGCTCCTCCTTGGAACCCTATGGGGCAGTTCTACTCTGTCATATATGGTTGCTATGAGTTGTAATTGACTTGACAGCAACGGTTTTATGAATTACCTTTAGCCTATTTAGTCTTCAACAAAAGTGTTAATAAAATATTATATGGCATTTTATATTATCACTTAGAACACAAGGAACAACTAATATGGGTGCTTGCTGATATCTAGGATTTCATGCAGTTATTTCAAATGGATAACAATAATTTGGAGTACTTTTATTATCTTTTGTTGTTATACAGTTGCTTTACAAAGGAGGCACTATCCTTAAGTATTCTGAGATGTTTGGGGGTTGACAGATGTTTCACTTTTCGTTATGACTGATGAATAGAGAAGCTTCTTGAATTCTTTACCAGGCACAAAATTAGTGAACTGGACAATGGTGTCATATGTATTTTATAATTAGATTGCTTATATTCAGTTTAGTGATGTTGATTGTAAACCACCCCCTCCCCCATGCATAAGAAGTGCAAGAAATGGTCTTATTCCAGAATCCTGTTTGTTGCAGGGTGTTGTTTTTTTTTTTTTTTCCCAGTTTAATATGGATAGAAATATTTTCATTATATTGAAAGTTAGTTTGTTAGGAGGAGCCAGTCTCAGTTAATATTTCTCATAGGACCTGGGAACCCAAATTCAGCAGTATTTCAACTATAGACAAGGGCCAGAAAGTAACGTTAACTGGAATGGGAAAACAAAAAGACATATCAAAGTAGAGGCCAAATCAAAGTAAGCTTACAAGGTAGTCTGTCAGCTCTGGACAGATGCTGCCTTACACAGCATTAGCTGTTTTTCTCTAGGCATGGAAGGGGGGACATGAGGATTCCAAGGGAGTTAGCTCCCATACCCCACGTTCTGGTAAGAAATATTACATTTGTTAGGACAGAACTTATATTTATGACCTTTATTTTCTCTCCTTCTGCTTTGATATTTTGATATCTGAAATAAATGTTTACCTGTGAATAATTGAAGTGAGTCAAATTCCATAACCCATGTCCATTCAGTTAATTCTTATGGTGTTTGACATGCCATGAATAGATTTTCAACTACAGATAACATATGCCATACTTGGGAAAGCAAATTTGATGATTTTTAACAGGTTCTTTTCTCTAGTGCCACAAAAGGTAACAAGTGTATATTGTTCCTTTTCAGGATATCAGTTCTCATCCCAAGTTTCAAATGTGTGTTTATGTGACAGAAAAATACCTGGTTAAAAAATATTGGCCAAATCAATTGCATTCTAGCATCTGTGGCTCTTATTATTATTTTTTTCCCATGTCACAAGCCCCTTTGAGAATATGATAAATGTTGTGAACATTTCTCCTGGAACAAAAGCTCATATAAACATAAATTTTTGCACATATTGTGGGAATCTTGGATGGGTGGAAATGACCAGGTAAAGAGATAAAACAAGTGATTGCTTGCCTTTTTTATTTTTTCCACTTTTAATTTTCAGCTAATTGTTTGAGACCCAGCTCCATAATTTTCAGGGTCAATAGTCTTGACTGTACAAAAAGGAAGAAAAGAAATATTGATTGCTATCATCTAATGGTTTTTATTCCGGTGTAGAGCCCTGGTGGCGAATTGGTGAAAGAGCACAGCTTCTAACCAAAAAGTTGGCAGTTCAAATCCACCAGCTGCTCCTTGGAAACCCTATGGGACAGTTCTACTCTGTCCTGTGGGGTCGCTATGAGTCGGAATCAGCTTGAAGGCAGTGAGTTTTTCAGGTGGAGCAAATGGGTAGCTTATCAGCAATTTACTTCTCTTAGAGGGACTCTGGTAGACATAATCTCAAAATAGAAAAAAAAATATGTATTCATCTGTAATGGTCAGTCTGTAGAATGGTCATGTGTCTGAAGCTTAACTGTCTTATTCATTGTTTCTTAGGATGTGTGCCAGAGTATATCACAAGGACAAACTCCTTCCAGAGGTCATTGTAAATTAAGTTTGTTTCTTCTTCTTAGAAATGATCCTAGGGGCAACATTTTGCTTTGCTTTGTTCAGTTATTTTTCTAATTTCTTCTGTGTGACATTAATTCATGAATTTACTTAAGAAAGATTTATTGAATTCTTGATATGAGTTAAGACGGTTGCTGAAGACTGTGAAGGATACAAACATGAATAAGCTTAAGGAACTACCCTTGAGAAACTTCCATCTCTAGTAGAGTGAACTTCACCTCTAGTAGGGTGTGATAAGTTACTCTAAAGTCATGTAGAATGTGTAAAGGGCTATACCAGTTATACATAGAATGCAAAAATGGAGGAAACATTAATCTTTCTATATTAGCTGATTTTTCTTTAGTTAACACATTCTAAACTCTGCTTAATAAGACCTGTAGTGATTTCTGTAATGATACAGTGTAGTTTGGGGAAGTCAGAACAAGTCTTTCAGATTCAAACATATGTTATTTTCTTATTCACGTTAGAACATTATACTTAGGGATATGTTAATACATTCTAAAATTTCAACACATATTACTAATACCAGAAGTTACTTTTATGAAACAAGTCTCCCTAAGGAGAAGCTGTGTTGCCAGAGAAATGGGGATACATTTGAAAACAATCAGCAAATGAGTTACTATTCTCTTTAAAATTTGTTAAAATAATTCATTAATGTTTTATATTTAAGATAATATTTTACAGATGTATGATTTCTAAATTTTAATTTGAGTAAAATACCTGAAAAAAAAAAAACAGATCTGCAAAAGACAACAACTATTTACTTTTGATTATAGTGATAATACCATAGAAACAAACAAACAAACCCATTGCCATCGAGTCAGTTCTGACTCATAGCGACCCTATAGGACAGAGTAGAACTGCCCCATGCAGTTTCTAAGAAGCGCCTGGTGGATCTGAACTGCCGACCTTTCGGTTAGCAGCTGAACTCTTAACCACTATGCCACCAGGGTTTCCAATACTATAGGGAAACCATAATTAATTGAAAATACTTCATAATTATAAAGCCCAAACATAAGAGCTAAGTTTATTTGTATTTAATTCTATACAGAATAAAATCTAAATGTGATTATTCCTTTATTGCATAGCTTAATGTTTTTGGCTTATCATCTGTTTCTTTTTCTTTAGTTTTTTTAACCATAGGAGAATTTTGTGACTGTTATACAGTAAAGTGGGATAGTGTAGAGGGTTAAGATCTGAGTGCTTTGGTTCCAGTTCCAGCTCTGCCACTAACTAGCTGTGTGATATTGGGCATATTACTTAATCTCCGTGTGCTTTAATTTCCTCCTTAAAACGACAAAGATGATAATAAAATTACTTAACAATAATATTATTCCATGTACAAAGTGAGCACTGTGTACATATTTCTCATTATTCTCTTTGTTATTTGAATTTTTCTGAGCCTTTTTATTAATTTATTCAACAAATAACTTAATTAACACCTACTGTATGCCAGACAGGAGTTCCTGGGTGAGGCAAACAGTTAATAAGCTGGGCCACTAATCTAAAGGTTGGAGTTTGAGTCCCCCAAAAGGTGCCTCCTAGTAAAGGCCTGGAGATCCATTTTCTTAAAAAAAAAAAGAATCAGCCATTGAAAATCCTGTAGAGCACACTTCTACACGTCACACATGGGGTAGCCATGAATGGGAATCAACTTGATAGCAGTTAGCTTTTCTGGTTGAGTATGCCACGCATTGTCTTAGTTTTAGGTACTGTAGTGGAGAATGAAACATAACATGTCTTCATGGAGCTTACATTCTGGGTGGGCAGGGCATGGGGAAGACAGATCAACATGATAAGTACCAAAATATATCAAATATTAGAATGTGACAAGTGCTATGAAATAATAGCAGATAATAAATGGATGAGCTGAGATAGGAGGAGGAGTTTTAAATAGGGTGGTCCAGGCTAGGCCTTGCTGAGAAAGTGACATGGTGTCATTGGAGGAAAAGGTTGAACATGAAGGAGCAGGCTGCTGTATGGGTTTCTGTTGTTGTGTGCCATTGAGCCGATGGCGACTGATAACAACCCTATATGGCAGAGTAGAACTTCCCCGTAGGGTTTCCTACACTGTAATCTGCGGGAGCAGATTGCCAGGTCTTCTCTTCCAGGGAGCAGCTGATGAGTTCCAACTGTCAACCTTTTGGTAGCAGTTGAGCACTTAACTATTGTGCCATCAGACCTCCTTATTGGCACCCAGGGGAGCACTTATCGATGTTGCAGGAATAGGCAGTCCAGGGGTCCTACGGCGAGCAAGTATCCTGTATATTTGCAGAAGAGCAAGAAGGCCAGTGTGGCAGGAGTGCTAAACAGGGGAAGAGTAGTAGTATTAGATATGGTCAGAGGGGCATAGGGAGATTTTTGTCAACAGGATTTTGACCTATACTCAAAGTAAAATAGGGAGCCTTTGGAAGGTTATGAGCAAAAGAGTGACCGAACCTGATCTACTTCCATCCCTTTCTCTTTACCTTTAATTGCTAGCTCAGGGTTTCTCAACATCAGCACTATTGACACTTTGGGCTGGATAATTCTTTGTTGTAGGGGGCTGACCTGTGCATTGTAACCACATCCCTGGATTCTACCCAGATGCTAATTGATGCTATCTAATAGATGCTGTTAGCATGGAAAAATGTCAATGGGACAGCCAAAAATGTTTCCAGAGATTTCCAGATGTCTCCTTAGGGACATAGTTGCCCTGAGAAGAGAACTACTGCTTTAGCTCTTCCCTTTTATTCAGTATTACTTAATATTGCTTTCTTTACTCATCTTTTTCTTCTGCTTTTATTCAGTGTTTATTCATCAAACTTTAGGTTGTTGTTGTTAGTTACATTGAATTGGCTCTGGTTCATGGTGGCTTTATATATAACAGAAAGAAACATTGTCCAGTGTATGATCTTTGATATGTCTGAGACCATTGTTGAGGCTATTGTGTCAGTCCATCTCACTGAGTGTTTTTCTTGTTTTCCCTGACCCTCTGCTTTACCAAAGATGATGTCCTTCTCTAGAGATTCGTCTTTCCTGATGAAGTGTCCAAAGTAAACAAGATAAAGTCTGGCCATCTGCACTTCTAAGGAACATTTTAGTTTTATTTGTTCTAAAACTAATTTCTTTCCTCTTCTGGCAGTCCACAGTATATTCAGTATTTTTTGCCAACACCACAGTTCAAAATGTCAATTCTGTCTTCTTTATTCATTGTTCAGGTTTCACATGCATATGAGGTGATCAAAAACATCATGGCTTGGGTTAGGCACACCGTACCATCGAAATGACATCTTTGTTTTTAGAACTTTAATGAGGTCTTTTGAAGCAGATTTGCCCAATGCAATATGTCATTTAGTGTCTTGATTGCTGCATCCATGGGTGTCTATTGTTGATCCAAGTAGAATGAAATTCTTGACAGTTTCAATTTTCTCTCCAGTTATCATGATGTTGTTTATTGGTCCCGTTGTGAGGCTTTTCATTTCCTTTATGTTCAGGTTTTTTTGTATCTTTTCTAGTCTTATTCTCTATCTAGTTTTTATACACCATTAGCTTTTTTTTCTTACCTTTACTCATTCTTCATCCCTTGACTCAACTTAGTTTTAAAATTTACTTTCATATTTCCATCCACTACTTCCCCTATCTTGTTTTCCATTCATCACAATGAAATAATACTGAACTGAAAATTTTCAAGGAATTTGAGTACATACGTGTATTTTAGAATTTAAGAAAAAGAAGAGAAACTCAGGAAGGGATGAAGGAAGTGGCCAAGATTGAGCTGTGATTATTTCCTGAGTGAGTTCAGTGGCAGCCTTGAGTGTAATGAAGGACTCTTCTGTCTCATCCATCAATCTGTATTATGTGTCTCCTGCATCTTTCATTTCTGTAGAGACATGAGAAGTTAGAATGGTGTTGCTGATCTGTGGCATGCCCCAGTTATGATCATCATCATAACTAACATCTGTTGAGCGTTCCCTGTGTACTAGGCACTATTCTGAGTCAACTCATTTATTCCTCACAATCACCCTTTGAGATTATTAAAATTATTCTGTAGATGAGGAAGCTGAAGCAGAGAGATTTACTGATATAGAGAGCAAGTGATGAACCTGGACTCTTGATATTTCTCCCCTTAAGTCATTACCCATTACCAGCTTCTCCATTTCCAGCAGCAACACAATTTGCTCCCATTTCCCAAACTTTTCATTCAATGTAATATCTATTTCCTTCCTCCTCTTTTACCTCCTATACTTAATCTGTCTTCTTCCTTTTTATTGTTCTTTGCCTTCACCTTCTCTTTTTCTCTTCCTTGTTTCTTCTTCTTCTGCTTCCTCCTCAGCTTCTCTCATTAAAGAAAAGTTCTTTGAATCTGTTTATATTTAAGGCACTGTGCTAGGTATTACAGGTACAATAATGAGCAAAACTTATGTAGTCCCTGCCCTCTTGGAACTTACATTCTAGTGGGGAGACACTATTCAAATAATCACAGAAATAATATTTATTGAGGGGTGTTAAGGGCTATGAAACAAAAGAACATTATGCAACAAGAGCATACAATCACTGATAAGTCTTGTTGATTTTTTGCTAGAGGCTTTCAGATTGGCTGCCTTCTCCCTTCCTACTTCCACCTCTCTAGTCCCTCTTACCCTCATAGACGATGTTTTGATAGACCTAGAGCTAATCTCTCTGTCTCTTATTTTCCTTCTTTCTTCCTCTGCCAGTTCACTCTGTAAACACTGCCAGATTAATCTTCTTAATGCACTGCTTTCTTCAGGCCACCCCTCTGCTTGAAAGATCACATAGTATCCTCCTGTTACTTAAAATGTCATGACCAAACCCAGCCTTCCAGCCTGACATCCAGGGTCTCATCTTTCTTATTTGTCCTTACTTCTGTCTTATCTTTATATGACACCATCACAATTTTTACTCACCTTGAAATTCTGTACCCTTCATAGTCACTATGGCACTAGCTTGTAATTGCATATGCTGCTTAACAATTGTTTCATTTGTGCTTTTTTCTTAAATCTAATGATGATTCTCTGTTGGCTACTAGGAGGCCTGGTGGCAGAGTGGTTGAGTGCTCAGTTGCTAACCAAAAGGTCAGCAGCTGGAATCACCAGCTGCTCCACAGGAGAAAGATGTAGCAGTCTGCTTCCATAAAGATTACAGCCTTTGAAACCCTATGGGGTAGTTCTACTCAGTCCTACAGGGTCAGTGTCTTAGTTATCTAGTGCTGCTATAACCGAAACACAACAAGTAGATGGCTTTAACAAATAGAAATTTATTCTTTCACAGTTTAGAAGGCTAGAAGTCTGAATTCAGGGCTCCAGCTCCAGGGAAAGGCTTTCTCCCTGTGTTGACTCTGGGGAAAGATCCTTGTCATCAATCTTCCCCTGGTTTAGGAGCTTCTCAGTGCAGGGACTCAGGGTCTAAATGATGTGCTGTGCTCCCAGCTCTTCCTGCTTGGTGGTGAGAGAGAGAGAAAGAGAGAGATTTATATTAAGGAAATGGCTTACGTGGTTGTAGAGGCAGAAAGTCCCAAGTCCGTGGGTCATGCTGGAGGTTTTCCCTGACTCATGTAGCTGCAGAGGCTGGTGAACCCAAGATTAGCAGGTCAGACAGCAGGCTTCAGGCTCACAGACTGTGGAGGCTGATGAATTTCAAGATCGGCAGGTAAGCTGCTAGCTCAAGTCCCAAGAGCTGGCGATCAGTTGATCAGGAGCCAGCTGAAGGATCCAGAGTGAGCAAAAGCCCACAAGCCTTGCCAGAAAGTCCATATATATTGGATGTTTGCCACACCCCCAAGGAAACTCCCTTTCAACTGACTGGCTGCTCATAGCAGATCTCATCATAGAGGTGATCACGTTATATCAGATCTCATTACAGAGGTGATTACATCATTACATAGCTGCCAAACTACATCATAATTGCCAAACTACTGAGAATCATGGCCCAGCCAAGTTGATACACAGTCTTAACTTAACCATCACAGTCACTGCAAGTTGGAAATGACTCAATGGCAGCAGGTTTTTTTTTTATGATTTGGTGGATACTAACCATGTAATCTTCAGTGCTACACTTTTAAAGTCTCATTATTTGATTAGAACTTGAACTTGAGGATTTAGTCCCAAGTAATACTTACTAAGGCTTTTAAGGGCTAAAGATCAATCATTCTGTTTGTGCATGAAAACCCATTCCTTCTCATCTACTCAAGAAGATCACTTTTGATAATTCTCTATCTTCTCTTTTACTCTCTCCTAGATGATTTCCATTAGCACACAAACCAAACCAAATAATAGTAATAACAACAATAATAAAAACCTCTTAACCTCACTTTTCCTGAAAATTACCATCCCATTTCTTAGCTCCTCTTCGCAAAAAACAAACAAACAAAACAAAAAAAATCTCAAGAATGTCTATACTTGCTATCGCCTATTTCCTCCCATTCTTCCCTGAACCCACTTCAGCGAGACCCATACTCTCACCACTACACTAAAACTGCCTCTGTTAAGGTTGTCATTGACTTCCATGTTATTTAATTCAATAGTCAATTTTCAGCTCAAATCTTATTTAACTTACCAGCACCATTTGAAAATCTCTGTAGTAATCTTTCTTCACCTGGCTTCAAAGACACCATACTTTCCCACCTAAGTGATTTTTCTTTCTCTGTTACCTTCACTGGTTCCTCCTCTGGGATGTCTAAACTAAGATCTTGGTCCTCTTTTTTCTTCTTTATTATTTACACTCACTCTCATGTTGTTTTTATTAAATTTTATGGTTAAATGCAGTTTGAAGGCCCATGAGTCCCAAATTTATATCTCCAACCCTAACCTCTTAACTTGTATAGCAGACAGTTATATCTCCACATTTCTACTTGGATATCTAAGAGACATCTTCATCTCACCTGGGCCAAAACTGAACCCTTGATGTTCGCCCACCCCCAAAATTTAATCCACTGCAGCATTTCCTATGTCAGTTGATAGCATCTCCATCCTTCCAGGCCTTGTTATTATCAACTCCTCTTTCTCTCCACACTATATCCAATTCATCAGAAAGGTCTATTGGCTTTACTTCCAAAATGTTTCCAGACTGACCAGTTCTCATCTCCTCCACCGCTACCACCCTGTTCCAAACCAGCATGCTCTCTGATTTGGATTTTTATAATAGCCTCCTAAGTGATCACCTTCTCCCTTGCTCCCTTAAGTCTTCTCTCACTCAGCAGTCAGGGTAAAGTTAGATCTTCTGAAATCCCTGTTAGCACCTCCCCATTTCACTCAAAGTCATTACAATGGCTATAAGACCTTGCAAGATTTTCCCCTCTCATGTTCTCTCTCTCACCTCTTGTCTTTCTCTCTGTCTCTCTCTGCTCTAGCTGCAGTAATTTCCTTGTTATTCTAGAAATGAATGTGCCCTGTACATTTTCATGGCCAACTCCACTCTTTTGGCTAACCCTTTCACCTCATTCAAGTTTTGTTCAAGTGTCACCTTCCCACCAAGGACTATTCTGGCAAGTCTGTTTGTTCTCATATACTCCTGAACTCCCTATCCTTTATTCTCTGTTTTATCTTTTTTTCTTAAGATTTCTCAGCTTCTAATATATACTAAACAATTTATCTCTAGTTTTATTATTTGTTCCCCCCATCCCCTAAGAATGTCAGCTTCTGGAGGTCAATGACTTCTGTTTGTTTCTTTCTTTAGTTAATGTATCTCAAGTGCTTACAGCAGTGGCAGGCATGTGATAGGTGCCCATTAAATGAATTAATGAACAAGCAGATCTCTTTCAACTCTAAACTTGTCCCACCGAAGTTTTCCTGCCTATTACATTTAATGGTGAGTTGTGGGTTGGCTAGAGGGAATGCTTACCCTGCCTAATTTGATTCCATAATCTACTATCATCATTAAACCCGTCTTATGATATTCTTATTTGTTGAAATGGACAAAATGTCTCTTAACAAAAGCTAATAAATTGAGTACTTACTATGAGTCAGGCACAGTTCTAAGTATTTAAAAAATATTAAATCGTCAAGCCTTCACCCTGGCTCCCAAATTTTCCCTCCCCTATGGAAATTCTAAAGAGCCCTGGTGGCAGAGTGGTTAAGTGCTTGGATGCTAACCAAAAGAGTGGTGATTTGAACCCACCAGCTGGTCTGTGGGAGAAAGATGTGGCAGTCTGCTTCCGTAAAGAAATCATATGTAGCAGTTCTGCTCTGTCCCATAGGGTCTACATGAATAGTTATCAACTCGACAGCAACATATTTTTTTTTTTTTGTTTATGGAAATTCTGGAGACATCCTGTCTATATGGCCCTAGATGTGTGACCTGAACCTCAGGACTTCACCTTCAGCCAAAGATTTGACTCTGATTTGTGAGTGTCCATTTTTCTTTTTAAACTCTTTGACACACTTAGAATTGTATCTTTTACATCAGAGATAATTATTTTTTCTTCTGATTGAATGTGTAAATTGAAATGAGGAAAGAGTATGTCTGTTTTTTACAGCCTTCACTATACTTTTCTGCTTCTTGAATATCGTACGTTAAAACCAAACCCGTTGCTGTGGAGTCGATTCTGACTCATAGCGACCCTACAGGACAGAGCAGAACTGCCCTATAGAGTTTCCAAGAAGTCGCTGGTAGAGTTGAACTGCCAACCTTTTGGTTAGCAGCCAAGCTCTTAACCACTGAGCCACCAGGGCTCCTATTGTACGTTAAAACCCACTGCCTTCGAGTCCATTGTGACTCATAGCAACCCCATATGGTTTCCCAGGCTGTAAATCTGTACAGAAGTGGACTGCCACATCTTTCTCCCGTGGAGCTGCTGGTGGTTTTGAAACGCCTACCCTTCCGTTAGCAGTCAGTCACTTTAACCACTGTGCCAGCAGGGCTCCTTGACTGTGCATTAGTCATTACAATTTTAAATTAACTGAAAAATGACTTATAAGAAAGATCATTATATACAGCTTAATTACATTTCAGCATATCCACTTAGGTGCAGGAGAAATATGGTAAGGAGTTTGGTGCAAAGCTCTGTATTATGTAAAACACTCAGGAACTGTGTAATTATCAGTGTTTGGCTTCCTTTCTTCTCTTTTTCTTTTATGTACTCCCTCTAGTGTTCAAAAATATGCGTACTTATAATTAGCCTATTCAGATACTAAAGAACAGACGTTAATGCTAGGACCTTTTAGGCTAGTATTATTTTGTTCTAGTAAGGAGATTATATTTTCCAGTTACTGAACTTTAGTCCTATTGCATTAAAAACACACTCTCTGTCCACATAGCTTTGGGGATCTGGTCATGTCTGGCCTTTTCCTATGTATGTTTTCACTTCTGTTCACTTCAAAGCCAGACGGGCTACTGGGCTTCTGTCTCTAAAGATCATGCCATGTTGCATACTTTCTCTCATTTTTTTAAAATTGAAGACTAGGTTAAAGTTTAATAGTTTGAATATGAATAGAAACCTTCCTAAGTGCTAAGTATGTGCAAAGTGAAAAACACAATCAATAATCTTAACTAGATAGAGGAGTATCATTGAACATGGAAATTAAAGCATTTAAATAATTAGCATCATTTAGCTTTAATACATTGAACAATTGTAGCAATACACTGGTTCCAAACTTCTTTAAGAAATAACAAAAATATCCCTAAGAATAACCAACAAGTAAAAAGAGAAGTATATATATACTATTGTCATTTAATATAGAATATTAATGACTGCTACCACATGTAGAAGAGGAGATAATCTTAAATTGAAAAGTCAGTTTAATTATTACTGGTTACTGGCTTTTAAAAATCAGAGTCTAGTGTTAGAATTTAATTTTTCTTAGCTGATTTATGCTTTATACTTTTCAAACTACTTTGATGCTTATTGTTTCAGTTGCTCATCCGTAGTGAAGTAAAAGTCAAATAGATAAAATAAATTACTTTCAGTTGAAATTACTTTCAAAAGTAAATAAATGTTACTTTCAATTGCTTTCAAATAACTAGACATTGTTTTCTAATCTCTGTCCTTTCCCTGGAAGTACTTTGGTGTTATAAAGATTAATGCACTTTAAAATGGAACTCAAAACTCAGCATTCATACTGTCCATTTTTTCAGGGAGATTTGTATTCGATACTTAAACATTATTCATAATAGGCTGTGCTATATGCCTTTGGGGAAATCTAAATTTTTTTCTTTTAAACAATAATATGGCATATCATGCATGTTTGGGGTTATTTCACTAATCACAGTATGCACCAAAATGCTTGAAAGTTAAACCTCTGTTTCATGAAGTCAGTGTTCATAAACATAATGTTTGATGAATTCCATACCTTACCCACAGCCTGTTGAGGTTACTTGAGTTCTGATGCACTCTGCATTGAATACTGGATTGTCCAATAACATTTCTAGAATTTCTTCTTGGGAATAGTTATCTGGAAACTGCCTAAAGAATTCTTATTCATAATGCTTTTCTATTTGTCACTCCATTATAAAGTCCTATCTTTTATATTGATAATTTAGTATTACTTGTTTGGGTTACCTCTTTTTTTAAAATTAAATTAAATTTTTTTATTGTTGTAGTTTAGATGACGTTTACATTTCAAGTTAGTCTCCCATACAAAAATTTTTACATACATTGTTATGTGACCCTAATTGCTCTCCCCAAAGCGTGACAGCACACTCCTCCTTTCCACCACTGATTCCCCATGTCCGTTCAACCAGCTTCTAACCCTCTTTGCCTTCCCATCTCACCTCTGGACAGAAGCTGCCTGTTTAGTCTCTTGTATCTACTTGAGTTAAGAGGCACACTCCTCACGAGTATCCCTTTATGTCCCACAGTCCAGTCCAATCCCTGTCCGAAGAGTAGGCCTCGGAAATTGTTTTATTTCTGGGCTGATAGGGAATCAAGGGCCACGCTTTCCGGGGTTCCACTGGTCTCAGTCAGACCAGTAAGTCTGGTCTTCTTACTAGAATTTGAGTTCTGCACCCCACCTTTCTCCTGCTCCATCAGGGACTGTCTGTTGTGTTCCCTGTCAGGGCGGTCATTGGTGGTAGCTGGGCACCATATAGTTCTGGTCTCAGGCTGATGAAGTCTCTGCTTTATGTGACCCTTTCTGTCTCTTGGGCTAATACTTTCCTTGTGTCTTTGGTGGTCTTCATTCTCCTTTTCTCCAGGTAGTTGAGACCATTGATGCATCTTAGATGGCCACTTGCAAGCTTTTAAGACCCCAGACGTCACTCACTGAAGTAGGATGCAGAACATTTTCTTAACAAGCTTTGACCTAGATGTCCCCTGAAAGCATGGTCCCCAGATCCGTACCCTTGCTACTCTGTCCCTCAAAGTGTTTGATTGTATTCAGGAAACTTCTTAGCTTTGGTTTCGTCCAGTTGGGCTGACTCCCCCTGTAGTGTGTGCTGTCCTTCACTTCACCTAAGATAATACTTGTCTACTATCTAGTTAGTGAATAACCCTCACCCTCCCTCCCCACTCTCGTAACCATCACAGAATGTTGTCTTCTGCGTTCAAACCTTTTCTTGAGTTCTTATAATAGTGGTCTTACACAATATTTGTCCTTCTGTGACTGACTGAATTCACTCAGCATAATGCCCTCCATATTCCTCCATGTTATGTTTCATGGCTTCATCGTTGTTCGTTATCACTGTGTAGTACTCCATTGTGTGGATATACCGTAATTTGTTTATCCATTTGTCCGTTGATGGGCACCTAGGTTGTTTCTATCTTTTTGCTATTGTGAACAGTGCTGCAATGAATATGGGTGTGCATATATCCATTGTTGTGATAGCTCTTATTTCTTTAGAATATATTCCAAGGAGCAGGATAGCTGTATCATATGGTACTTCTATTTCTAGCTTTTTAAGAAAGCACCAAATCAATTTCCAAAGTGGTTGTGCCATTTTACATTCCCACCAAAGTATTCCAGTTTCTCCACAACCTCTCTAGCATTTATTATTTTGTGTTTTTTGGATTAAGGCTAGCCTTGATGGGGTGAGATGATATCTCATTGTAGTTTTGATCTGCATTTCTCTAATGGCTAATGATTGTGAGCATTTCTTCATGTGTCTGTTAGCCACCTGAATATCTTCTTTGGCAAAGTGCCTGTTCATATCCTTTGCCCATTTTTTAATTGGGTTATTTGTTTTTTTGTTGTTGAGGTTTTGCAGTATCTTGTACATTTTAGAGATTAGACGCTGATCAGATTTGTCGTAGCCAAAAAATTTTTCCCAGTCTGTAGGTTGTCTTTTTACTCTTTTCGTGAAGTCTTTTGCTAAGCAGAAGTGTTTGATTTTTAGAAGCTCCCGGTTATCTAGTCTCTCTTCTAATGCTTGTTCATAGTTACTTATGGTTCGTATTGTGTTCATGCCATGTATTAGGGCTCCTAGCCTTGCGCCTGTTTTTTCTTCCATGATCTTTATCATTTTTGATTTTATATTTAAGTCTTCGATCCATTTTGAGTTAGTTTTTGTGCATGGTGCAAGGTATGGGTCTTGTTTCAGTTTTTTGCAGATGGATATCCAGTTATGACAAATATCAGCTGCTCATAGGTGGATGAATTTACGTCTGGATTCTCAATTCTGCTCTATTGGTCTATGTATCTGTTGTTCTACCAGTACCAGGCTGTTTTGACTACCGTGGCAGTATAATAGATTGTAAAATCAGGTAGTGTGAGGCCTCCCACTTTGTTCTTCTTCTTGAGTAATGCTTTACTTATTCGAAGCCACTTCCCTTTCCATATGAAGTTGGTGATTTGTTTCTCCATCCTTTAAAAAAGGCTGTTGGAGTTTGGATCGAGATTGCATTGTATCTGTAGATCGCTTTGGGTAGAATTGACATTTTCACAATGTTGAGTCTTCTTAATCATGAGCAAGGTATGTTTTTCCACTTAACGCAGGTCTCATTTGGTTTCTTGCAGTAGTGTCTTGTAGTTTTCATTGTATAGGTCTTTTATGGCTCTGGTTAGATTTATTCCTAAGTATTTTATCTTCTTGGAGGCTATTATAAATGGTACTGATTTGGTGATTCCCTCTTTGAGGTTCTCTTTGTTGGTGTAAAGGAATCTGACTGATTTTTGTATGTTTATCTTGTATCCTGAAAATTGCTGAAATCTTCTATTAGTTCCAGTAGTTTTCTCGTGGATTCTTTGGGGTTTTCTATGTATAAGATCGTATCATCTGCAAATAGAGATACTTTGACTTCTTCCCTACCAATTTGGATGCGCTTTATTTCTTTTTCCAGCCTAATTGCTCTGGCTAGGACCTCCAGCACAATGTTGAATAAGAGTGGTGATAAAGAGCATCCTTGTCTGGTTCCTGTTCTCAAGAGGAATGCTTTCAAATTCTCTCCATTTAGGATGATGTTGGCTGTTGGCTTTGTATAAATGCCCTTAATTATATTGAGGATTTTCCCTTCTATTCCTATTTTGTTGAGAGTTTTTATCATGAATGGGTGTTGGACTTTGTCAAATGCCTTTTCTGCATTGATTGATAAGATCATGTGGTTCTTGTCTTTTGTTTTATTTATGTGATGGATTGCGTTGATTGTTTTTCTAATGTTGAACCATCCCTGCAAACCTGGCGTAAATCCCACTTGATGAAGATGAATTACTGTTTTGATATGTTGCTGAAATCTATTGGCTAGAATTTTGTTGAGGATTTTTGCGTCAATGTTCATGAGGGATACTGGTCTGTAATTTTTTTTGGGGGGTGTCTTTACCTGGTTTTGGTATCAGGGTTATGCTGGCTTCATAGAATGAGTTTGGGAGTATTTCATCCTTTTCTATGCTCTGAAATACCTTTAATGGTAGTGGTGTTAAGTCTTCTCTGAAAGTTTGGTAGAATTCTCCAGTGAAGCCATGCGGGCCAGGGTTTTTTTTTGTTGGGAGTTTTTAAAATTACCTTTTCAATCTCTTCTTTTGTTTCTTTAGTTGTTCTAACTCTGTTTGTGTTAGTTTAGGTAGGTACTGAGTTTCTAGAAATTTGTCCATTTCCTCTAGGTTTTCAAATTTGTTAAGAGTACAGTTTTTCATAGTATTCTGTTATGATTCTTTTAACTTCAGTTGGGTCTGTTGGGTCTCATTTCTTATATGGGTTATCTGCTTCCTATCCTGTTTTTCTTTGTCAGTTTGGTCAATGGTTTACCAATTGTGTTGATCTTTTCAAAGAACCAGCTTTTAGTCTTGTTAACCTTTTCAGTTGTTTTTCTATTCTCTGTTTCATTTAATTCTGCTCTAATTCTTATCACTTCCTTCCTTCTGGTGCCTGAGGGCTTCCTTTGCTCCTCTCTTTCTACTTGTTCCAGTTGTAGGGTTAATGTTTTGATTATGGCCCTTTCTTCTTTTTGGATGTGTGCATTTATTGCTATAAAGTGACCTCTGAGCACTGCTTTTGCTGTGTCCCAGAGGTTCTGGAAGGATGTGTTTTCATTCTCGCTTATTGTATGAATTTCTTTATTCCATCCTTAATTTCTTCTGTAACCCAGTAGTTTTTGAGCAAGGTATTGTTCAGTTTCCATGTGTTTGATTGTTTTTCCTTGATTTTTCTGTTGTTGATTTCTACTTTTATGGCTTTATGGTCAGAAAAGATGCTTTGTAATGTTTCGATGGTTTGGATTTTGTTAAAGCTTGCTTTATGACCTAGTATGTGGTCTCTTCTGGAGAATGTTCCATGTCCTTTGGAAAGCAAAGTGTACTTGGCTGCTGTTGGGTGGAGTGTTCAGTATATGTCTATGAGATCATGTTGGTTGATTGTAGCATTTAGATGTTCCGTGTCTTTTTTGAGCTTCTTTCTATACGTTCTGTCCTTCACCGAAAATGGTGTATTGAAGTCTCCTGCTACTATTGTGGAGCTGTCTATCTCTCTTTTCAGTGCTGTTAGAGTTTTTTTAATGTACTTTGTAGCCCTGTCATTGGGTGTGTAAATATTTATTATAGTTATGTCCTCCTGGTGTATTGAGCCTTTAATCATTATTTAGTGCCCTTCCTTATCCTTTGCAGTGGATTTTATGTTAAAATCTATTTTTTGAGAGATTAATATTGCCAGTCCTGCTCTTTTTTGAGTGTTGTTTGCTGGATATATTTTTTTCCATCCTTTGAGTTTTAGTTTGTTTCTGTCTTTAAGTGTAAGATGTGTCTCCTGTAGGCAGCATATAGATGGATCATGTTTTTTTATCCAATCTGCTGCTCTCTGTCTCTTTATTGGTGCATTTCGTCCATTCACATTTGTGTAATTACTGATAGGTATGAGTTTAGTGCTGTAATTTTGAAGTCTTTTTTAGTGTGTTGTTGACAGTTTCTTTGTTCCAGTTAATTTTCTGTGCTGACTCATTTTTCTTTATGTATTTTCTTTTCATCTTTTTCATTGTTGTTGATTTTGTGTTTGCTAAGTCTTTATATTTTTCTAGTTTTTTATTTTGAATTGTAGGATTGTTAGTTTCCTTTGTGGTTACCTTAATATTTACCCCTGTTTTTCTATGTTTATACCAGTCTTTTATTTCTTTATATCGACTTGACTTCCTCTCCATATGAAAAATCTATGTCTACATTTTTTAAGTCCCTCTTTTTTGTTTTAATGTTGTCATCTTTTACATATTGACATCTGTTTCCCTATTTTCAGTGTTTTAGCTTTGATTTGCTTTGTGACTTCCCTATCTGGGGTGATATCTGGTTGCTCTGTCCTGTGTTCTAGTCTTGAGTTGTTATCTGATGTTACTGATTTTCTAATCAGAGGACTCCCTTTAGTATTTCTTGTAATTTTGGTTTGGTTTTTGCAAATTCCCTAAACTTCTGTTTATCTGGAAATGCCCTAATTTCACCATCATATTTGAGAGACTGTTTTGCTGGATATATAATTCTTGGCTGGCAGTTTTTTTCCTTCAAGTCTTTGTATATGTCATCTCATTGTCTTCTTGCCTGCATGGTTTCTGCTGAGTAGTCCGAGCTTATTCTAATTGTCTGTTCTTTGTAAGTGACTTTTCATTTATCCCTAGCTGCTCTTAAAATTCTCTCTTTATCTTTGGTTTTGGCAAGTTTGATTATAATATGTTTTGGTGACTTTCTTTTGGGATCTACCTTATGTGGGGTTCGATGAGTGTCTTGGATAGATAAATTGTCATCTTTCACAATATCAGGGAAGTTTTCTGCCAACAAATCTTCACCAATTCTCTGTTTATTTTCTGTTATCCCCCCTCCCTGTTCTGGTGCTCCAGTCACTCTTAGATTATTCCTCTTGATAGAGTCCCACATAATTCTTAGGGTTTCTTCATTTTTTTAAATCCTTTTATCTGATTTTTCCTCAAATAAGTTGGTGTCAAGTGCTTTATTTTCCATCTCACTAATACTGACTTCCGTTGCCTTAATTCTGCTCCTATGACTTTGTTTTGAGTTGTCTAATTCTGAAATTTTATTGTTAATTTTCTGGATGTCTGATTGCTGTGTCTCTATGGATTCTTGTAGCCTGTTAAATTTGTCATTATGCTTTTCTGTAATCTTTTTAATTTCTTCTATTGTGTGTTCTGCATTTTGCTTAATTTCCTTCCTAATTTCTTGAAGAGTTCTGTATATTAATCTTTTGTATTATGCCTCCAGTTATTCCAAGAAATTTTCCTCCTCTGGAAAATTTCTAGATTCTTTATTTTGGGAGCTTGCTGAAGTCATCATGGATTGCCTCTTTATGTGATATGATATTGACCGTTGTCTCTGAGCTATCAATAAGTTATTATATTTATTTATTTTATGTTTGCTTACTGTGTCCTAGCTTCTTATGTTGTTTTGATATGCCCAAATAGGCTGCTTGTATGAGCTAGTTGGATTATTGTGGCACCTTTGAAGCTCTAATGTCCTGTCACCAGGTGGTTAGATCTGTTACTAGGTATGTGAGCTCAGGAAATCGGCCCACTCCTCCTGTATGATTCAGCACAGGTGCCCAGGTAGATAGCCACCAAGTGTGTGGTGTAGACTCTCATCTACATTCTTAGACAGGCATGGGTGATTGTTGTAGGCACAGGCATCTGGCTGCAGCAAGTGGACACACTCTGAGCAAGGCAGGGGGCTGTTGGCCACCCCCGAGTGTCCAGGAGGAAGGCATGTCCCTGTTCCCTAGAGTGTGTAGGTAGGTGGGTTTTGCAGACAAACTTTGAGCACCCACCTCTTATTCTTGGGCCCCTATCACAGGTGGCTAGTTGGCGTGGGTGGAGCCACCAGTCCTCGGACCCCTGATGTGGGTAGGTGAAGACCCTGCCTGATGGGCAGAGCAGTGTCAAATGTCATGAACCTGCCACTTCACAGCTGAAACAGTTGAGGTTAGAGTTCCGGTATATACCCTGTTGTACTGCTGTAGTGAGGGACTACACTGTTGAAATGGGCCCACACAAGTCTCTGTAGGAGGAAAAGCTCTCAAAGTCCATGGCTCCCTTATGCCTGTGCTTAGGCAAAGGAGCTGTGCCTACCCTGGGTTCCTGGCTTAGGGGAGCTGGCAGTTTATTTTTTCCCCCGTTTGTTAATTTGTTCACTCCATAAGGCTGGGAGAATGGCTCAAGGCGTGTAATGGATTCTACTTCTAGGCTAGGGGATTCGGCAATTGGCAAAGCCTGTCTGGGATGCAGTGCAGAGCAGGGAACTGGGAGGTAAATGGGAGAGAAGTTTTTCCCGAAGTGTGGTATTTTTGACCCGCACGGTAGGCCGTGTGCAAGTACTTACCTTTCGCCAATCCACGGCTGCTTCTCTCTGGTTCTGGGTGGCCGAGAAGAGTCTCTGGCGCTGGGTCTCTCCAGTGTGGAGAACATACCTCCCAAGCACTGCTGCCTGCCTGCCTCACCGCTCACCCATGAGCTGATCAGTCCTGAAGGTCTCAGGCTCTTGTTGGGTCATGTCTGGCAACTCCTCACTGCTTCCGAACCATCTCTCCCTCCTCTTGCCACTCAGTCTGGTTCCTCAACTTTGCCTTAGATGTTCAGGGCTCCTAGGTTGTCATATATAATTGATTCACTTGTTTTTTTCAGGTCTTTGTTGTAAGAGGGTCCACTGGAAGCATCTGACTACTCCGCCATCGTGGCCCTGCCTCCAGGGTTACCTCTTATAGTGTAAGATTTAACTCTTAGATTTGAGATATTTCTAACCATATTATTTTCTTGTTGATTCCTGATAATTTGTCTTTTTCTCTCAGGAAGATTGATGAAGAAAAGAGTTTGAATGGAAAAGCACTGATGCCTGAACTGTTTCAGAGAGAAAAAAAAAAAAATAGAGCAAGGGCTATTGCTGAATGGAAAATATAGTAGTGATCTTGTTTTAGAGTTTATTAGAGTTAGGAGACAATTGTTATAGTAATAAGACACTATTGTTATGATAGTATTCCTTTGTGGTGGTTGTTGTGTTCCATCAAGTTGATTCTGACTCATAGCAACCCTAAAGGACAGAGCAGAACTGCCTCATACGGTTTCTTGGGCTGTAATCTTTATGGGAGCAGGTCTTTTCTCCCACGGAATGGCTGGTGGGTTTGAACTGCCAACCTTGTGGTTAGCACCAAGCACTTAACCATTCCCTGGGTAGTGCAAATGGTTAAGTGCTCAGTTGCTAACCAAAAGGTAGTGGTTCGAATCTACCCAGAGGTGCTTAGGAAGAAAGGCCTTGCGATCTTCTTCTGAAAAATCAGCTATTGACAATCCTGTGGAGCAGAGTTCTACTCTGACACACATGGAGTCGCCATGAGTTGGAATTGACTCCACAGCAACTGATTTGGTTTTTGGCATTGTTATAATAATTAGTGAACCTGAGGTTAGCTTATTATTTACTAAGTTCATAAAATATGGTGATTGTCTTAATTTTTGAGGAAGGCTAAACCAGTTGTTTTAGTATATTTTAATAAGAGATTTTCATCTTTAGTTTAATTAGAATATAAAACATTTTTGTTTCATTGTATATTAACAGTAAGTACATGAGGACTGATTCAATTCATGTCTTTAAAAGTTCTCCTCTAAACCACACTCTAGTAGTACTCATCAACTTGGCATTGACCTGGAATACTTTTTGACAAAAAGTACATGGCAGGCAGCACTTGGGCTTATATCTGTTACTTAAAAATTATATACAGCTTATTTACCAAAATTAAAAAAAAAATCATTATAGAAATTGTTTCCATTATTAATGTAGGAAAGGTATTTAGTACATATCTGTGTATTATGTAATTCTCTTAGAATTGTTTGGCAGAGCTTTTGTTTTTTGAAACAGAGAAAAAATGTATTACATTAATATCTTTTCTGTAAATTGTGGAAAGACGTAAACTTTTATCACTATAATTAGAAAAATAATGCATTAAGGTGGCTAGAGTATAATTTAAAAATATGATGTTTCTATAAATTAAGAGGTGTTTCTGAATAAAAGGGTTGTTTCATGTACAGTTCCATAAAAAAAAAAGAATTTACTCAGTGAAAAAGAAAACCTTAATTGTAGCATTTCTATGATATTAAGTGAAATTTTTTCAGTTTGCCTAGACACTGATGCTGACCATTTTTCTATTCTAAAGTAAATTTTTAAATACTTTAATGATTATGTTCAAATAGATTTTCACTACTAAAGAGAATCAAGAAATATCCAAATTTGATTTAGTATCCAATCTGTTGTTCTAACAGAGAATGGAAAATGGCTTATTTTTTGTTGGTATTACTGCCATAATTTTAAAATATTTTAAAATGTAATTTATCTTTAGAGCAAAAATTACAGATATAATTATCTAATTAGAAAAATGGAAAATTGCCATCTTTTTTAAAAAATGACCATATTACACACTAGGCATTTTTTCCCCTTATAGTCAGTATTGGAGCTCCATGAGAAGAGGCCTTTGCATGTCTTTTATATTACTTTTCCTTCCTAGAACACTGTCTATTTTGTAGCACCCCTGCAATGTATATTTAAGGAAGACTTATGAAAATAAAATTTTAAATTTGTTTCTTGACAGGTATATTTAGCTAATATAGACTGAATAAGGAATTTTTAACATCTGAACAGCTAATTTTAGTCTTATAACAGATCCCCCTTTGTGTTGCTTCCATGATTTCAGAATTTAACTTTTGATTGGTTAGCATAGGTTAGGTTATGCTGCAGTAAAAAAAAAAAAATTAACCCTGACATCTTAGTGGTTTAACTCAACAAAGGTTTATTTGTACAGAATACTATACTCTCCAATGCAAGTTGGCAGGGAGCTCTACTCCAAAGAGTCACTTAGGGACCCAGGCTCTTGTGATACTGCTTTATCAAGGCATGGTTTCCAGGGAAAAAAGAGTGCAAAGAGAATTCATTCCTATACTTCTGTGTTTTAGTCTGAAAGCGACACTGATTGCCTTTGAATACAGAAGCTTAGTGTCAACCTAAATACAAGAGGTAAATGAAACCTTATGAGCCCATGATGAAGAAAATCAGTTGGGACCTCATGAGCCTGGTATTGTCTTTGCTGCAACTTTATTCTTCCTAGATTTGTGCTTTCCAGAGTAAGGTTTATGGGATGCTTATTCCATTGAATGTTAATAAATTTCAAAAAACACACACATAGACATATACTCGTTTCTCACAGAGGATTTGTCAAATTCAGTAAGTTTAGCATTATTTTCCAAGCTTATTGGGATAGGGATTCTGCTTTTCGGAGACCATGTGTCAGGACTAGTGTGCTGTGGACCAATTTTAGAAACAACTGTTCTTAATCAAATGCATCCAGTAAGTGTTAGAATGTGTCTTAAAAAGAAGAACCTCACTTTTAGAGGAGTCTTTTTGTTGTTGTTTTTAGGTGCTGTTGAGTCAGTTCCGACTCAAAGCAATCTTATGTACAACAGAACGAAACACAGCCCGGTCCTGTGCCATATTTCAGCCCATTGTTACAGCTACTGTGTCAGTCCATCTTGTTGAGAGTCTTCCTCTCTTTCGCTGACCCTCTATTTTACCAAGCATGATGTCCTTCTCCAGGGACTGATCCTGTCATGGATTGAATTGTGTCCCCCAAAAATATCTGTCAACTTGGCTGGGTCATGATTCCCAGTATTGTATGATTGTGTAATCTGATGTGATTTCCTTATGTGTTGTAAACTCTATCACTATGATGAGATTACATGTGATCTCCTTATGTGTTGTAAATTCTATCACTGTGATGAGGTTATACTGATGAGGCTGACAAGATTAGGTAGTGTCTTAATGCAGTCTCTTTTGAGACACATGGGAACCTCATACCACCAAGAGAGCAGTGCCAGGAGCAGAGTGCGTCCTTTGGATCTGAGGTTCCTGTGCAGAGAAGCTCCCAGACCAAGGAAAGACTGATGCATCACGAAGACGTTTCTTCTAGAGCTGACAGAGAGAAAAAGCCTTTTCCTGGAGCTGATGCCCTGAATTTGGACTTGTAGCCTACTGGACTACGAGCGAATAAATTTCTCTTGTTCAAAGCCATCCACTTGTGGTATTTATGTTGGATTAGCACTAGATGACTAAGACAGATCCCTTTTGATCACATGTCCAAAGTTATTATTAAGTCTCGCCATCCTCGCTTCCCAGGATCACTCTGGCTTTATTTCTTCCAAAAGTCTTTTTAGCCTACACTAAATTTATGGATACATCACTTTTCATTGTGTCTGTCAATGAAAACTGAAATTGAATAATGATGTGCCATTTAATTTATCATGAGATGGTTTCTGACCGCCTCAGATGCCAGAGTATAGTCATGAAACTGAAATTAAGTTGGGGTGAATGGTGCCTACAATTGATTTAAGTGACTCTTAGCTAATTTACTCAAAGATCATGCACTAAAACCAATTTGCTGTATATCAGGCAGTTCCTACTTAGTCTCAGTTGGCACAGAATCTTAACAATATTAGTTTTCAGTACATTAAAAAAAAAAAAAAAAACCCATTGCCTCCGAGTCAGTTCCGACTCATAGCGACCCTATACATAGGAGGTTATAAATGCTGAATTAGGTAGGGTTAGAAGTCTCCCCCAACTCAAATAATTGTGCATTGAAATTAGTGTGAACCAATAGCATACAGCCCAACAATAAGCAAAATTCCAGCATGGATGTTAAAAAACAACCAGATGCATAACAATAAAAACAACTGACCATATTTTTAGCAGGCACCATTTTAAAAGGTGCAAATATCTCTCTACCTCAATTATCCAAGTCATCCAAACACAGTTGAATTACTATTACCATACTCTGTTTTTAAAAGAGGCAAATGCATAAAAAATTAATGAATTTCAATTTAATATTGTAAGCTTTAGAAATATGGACTTTTCAGAAAATATCCTCTTCACCATCAGTGTTGAATTGGAAGTCAATGGTATAATGCTGTCTTGAATTTGTAGAATAAAATGTACCACATAGATTTTTTTATTTCTCATTTTCTCTCTTAATAAAACTGTAAAATAAGTAATTGGTGATTAGTCTTATAAATAGTTGTGTTGAATTGCATATATTTTGTATAATTATATAATTTTAATTGCATTTTATATAATTTAAATATAATTATCTAATTTTATCTTTTATAAATGATACTTTTATTGGTAGAAATATGTGTACTTGTAGTGGAGAAGGGATATTTAAAATTTTTCTTCCCTGATCTTAAGGAAAGAATCTTTATGCTGATTTAGGTAATATAGCTGACTGTCTGATTTGAGTATAATCATTTCTTATATATGATTTTTTGCTAACATTTTGAATGAGTAATTATGTACTTCTACTAGTTTACAGTGGCAATGAAATCTTAACTTACTAAATAGTTATGCTTTATAATTCTTAGCCCATTTAGAAGAGTTCATTTAAAAATATTTCCCAATATCCTGTATAATAATTGTTCTTTTATAACAATTTACAACACATTTTTTAAAATTGTTTTTCATAATTCCAGAAAAAGTATGAAGATAAATACTGATTATCCTAAGTTTGAGACATTTTATTAGTGAACATATCTAAAAGGACTATACATATAATCAAGCCTACTTTTCAGCATATGTTTGTTGGATTTAGGATGATGGCAAATGCAAACATTAAGCAGACATTGACATCATTATTGACGTTCTTATAATATCAGCTTATTTGTACCTGCTGAAGTTCTCTTAAATGGCAGAAAAGATGTATGGTGCAAAGTACAGGCTGAATCTCTGAAAGTTTTCCTGAGTTACTACTGAGCATTTTGCATGTGCTAGTATATATTATGCCTAGATTTAGCTTTTAGCATTTTCTTGTCACATTAAGCATAGCATAAGAAGTCACTTGAAAAGACTGGAAAATGACTAAGCACATTGATTAATTTTCTTAGAAATCTGTTAGACTAATACTGAAGACACATTAGAAATACTATAATTTAATTTAAATATTCTCTTCTTGTATCTTCTGCATTTATTAACATAGATGTAAAACCTAAGGGGAAGTAGACTCTATTTTTATTGCTATTCATTTCATTTTTTTAGCTGTCTGTCAGTTGAAGGGAATAATGTTACTTCCTAGGATTAGGAACATTTGATGAATCAGTGAGTTTGGAATGACACAATGACCAGGGAAATAGTATTACAAAAAATAGAAATGGAATTAATAAATCATAGTATTCAATCTGTTTGCTTACTTTTATTTTTAATTCACATGTGGAAAACAAATTAAGTTTTCAATTGTTATTATTATTATTGTTTTTTTTTAAATTTTCAGTTAAAACAGCCTTTAGCAATTGTGTTAGGTTTCTTTGTACTTAAGTTGTTCTACTTTAGTCTTTTGTCTTGTTTTTCCAGTCTTCAGAAAGTTGGTATCATTTACTTTCCTTTAACTAAAATTTTTATTTTTAGGTAACTGTAGATTCACATGCAGTTGTAAGAAATAGTACAGAGAGATCCTGTGTACCTTTATCCAGTTTTCCTCAATGGTAGTATCTTAAAAACTGTAGTAAAATGTCACAAACAGGGTTTTGATGTTGATAGAAGAAAGATACAGAACATTTCTATCAAAACAAAGATCTTTCATGATATCATTTTATAGCCACACCCACTTCCCTACTGCCCCCATCATCTCCTTAACCCCTGGCAACCACCAATCTGTTCTCCATTTCTATAATTTGTCATTTTAAGAATGTTATATAAGTGGAATTATACAGTATATAACCCTTTGGGATTGTCTTTTTTCACTCAGCATGATTCTTTGAGATTTATCCATATTGTGTGTGTCAATAGTTTGCTCGTTTTATTGCTAACTAGTATTCTGTGGTATGGAGGTAGCGTATTTTGTTTTTGTTGAAGGACATGTAGTTCTTTTCCAGTTTTTTGCTATTATGAACAAAGCTGCTATAAATATTCATGTACAGGTTTTTGTGTGAACATAAATTTATATTTCTCTGGGATATATACTTAAGAGTGTAATTCTGGGCTGTATGGTAGTTGCACATTATGTTTTATTATAAGAAACTGTCAAACTGTTTTCCAGAGTGGCCATACCATTTTACATTCCCAATTGTAATATATGAGTGATCCAGTTTCTCTGCATCCTTGCCAGCATTTGTTGTTGTCACTACTTTTATTTTAGTCATTCTGATAGCTAGGTAATGATGTCTTATTGTGATTTTAGTTTGTATTTCCCTAATAACTAATGAGGAAACCCTGATGGTGTAGTGGTTAAGTGCTACGGCTGGTAACCAAAAAGTCAGCAGTTTGTAATCCACCAGGTGCTCCTTGGAAACTCTATGGGGCAGTTCTACTCTGTCCTATAGGGTTGCTATGAGTCGGAGTTGACTTGATGGCAATGGGTTTGTTTTTTTTTTGGTAATAACTAAGGATGTTAAACATCTTTTCATATGCTTATATTCCATTTGTATATCATCTTTGATGAAATGTCTTTTCATATCCTTTATCCACTTTCAAGTTTCATTGTTTGATATATATTTTTATTTATTTATTTATTTTTTCTGTTGAAGTTTGAGAGTTCCTTATAGATTCTAAGTTCTAGACCTTTGTCAGATCTATGGCTTGAAAATATATTCTCCCAGTCTGAAGCCTTTCTTTTCATGTTTTTAACTGGGTCTTTCATAGAGCAAAGGATTTCATATTTGTCATATTCAATGAAGTATCACTTATCAGATTTTCATTTTATGAATCATGCTATGGATGTCAAGTGTAAGAACTCTTGCTTAGCTGTAAATCCCAAAGATTGACTCCTATTTTTATTCTAAAATTTTATATTTTTAATTTTATGTTTAAATCTGTGATCCATTTTGGTTAATTTATGTACAGGTTGTGAGACTGGTTGCGGTTCATTCTTTTGCTTGTGAATACCCACTTGCCCCAGAACCATTTGTTGGAAATGCTGTCTTTCATCCATTGAATTGCTTTTGTGTGTTTATCAAAAATCAGCTGGGCACATATTTGTGGGTCTAATTCTTGGTTCTCTGCTCTATTCCATTCATCTATGTGTCTGTCCCTCTACCAATACCACACTGCTCTGATTACTGTAGCTATATATTAGCCATTGGAATTGGGTAGACAGATTGCTTCTTTTTCAAAAATGTTTCTATGTATATTTTAGAATAATCTTGTCTATATCTATAAAATATGTTTTGGGATTTTGATAAGAATTGCATTAAACCTGTATATAAGTTTGGAGGCAATTGTAATATTTTCAAGGTTGAGTTTTCCAGTCGATGAACATGGTATACCTCTACATTTATTTAGATCTTATTTGATTTCTTTTCATCAACATACAAGTTGTCAGCATATAAATTCTATATGTGTTTGTTAGATTTATATCTATTTGTGTTTATGTGTGTCTGTGCGTGTGCACACGCACATGTGCAATTGTAAATAGTGTCATAATTCAGATTTTAGTGTTCATCTTCTGCTCATTGCTAGTATATAGAGATAACCAAACCCACACCTGTTGCTGTTGAGTCGATTTTGACTCACAGCAACCCTATAGGACAGAGTAGAACCAGCCAATAGGGTTTCCAAGGCTGTAATCTTTACAGAAGCAGACTGCTACATCTTTCTCTCATGGAGTGGCTAGTGGGTTCAAACTGCCGACCTTTTGGTTAGCAGCTGAACACTTAACCATGGTACCACCAAGGCTTCTCAGTATATAGATATATAATTTTTTTCTTTGTATACAGTATTGTGTTTTTGGTGAAACTTTACCTAGCAAATTAGATTCTTATTTTACAATGTCTATGCAAATTGTTCAGTGACATTAGTTACATTTTTTACCATTTGTCAACGTTCTCATTAATTGCTTTCTGGTTGTTCCACTTCCAATATGCTGCCCCCCTTATCTTCTCATCTTTGCTTTAGAGTAATTGTTGGCCTTTTGAATGTTTTTTGATGGAGCCTCACACTCACGGGTAATATCCTTTATATTGGGTGCCAGTCTGTTGTCTTGCTAAAAGTTGAGCTCAGGGGATAGTTTTGGTTCAGTATTTAAAGAGTAGTTCAGGACAGAAGTTTCAGGGAGTCCTCCAGTCTCAACTGGTTCAGTAAGACTGACTTTTTAAGAATTTGAATCTTCTGTTCTATCGAGGTCTGTATATTGTGGCCTTGATCAGAACAGTTTGTAGTGGTAGCCGGATTCCATCTAGTTCTTCTGATCTCAGGGTAGTTGAGAATGTGGCTTGTGTAGGCTGTTAGCCATGTGGACTAGTTTCTTTTCTGAGACTTTGGTTTCCTTCTTTCTCTTTTCCTGCTAATGAGTAGACACCAACAGTTGTATCTTAGCTGCTTGCAAGCTTTTAGGACTCCAGAGACTACTCATCTCACTAGGATGCAGAACGTGAACTTTGTGGTGGCAGTTGACTGAGTTGTCCCATGAAACTAAGGACCTAAGCCTTCAAACTCAGAAAACCATTCTTGCAAGGTGTTTGGTTATGTCTGAGAAGTATCCGTAACTGTGTCCTCTGTGAATATGTATGCATGCACACACATCTCTTTACATACACATTCCTATAGATACTCTATCTGTGCACACAGATGTACTCACCTGTACCTGCCTGTACACATATATGTCTATATACCTACATAATGTGATCATACACTAGTTTTGGGGTTATTGTTGGTGTTGTTGCAAAATTATATGTGTCATATTTTTTAGCTCAAACGTCAATCTTGATATATTTGATTTTTATGTTGCCATTTCATATGCTGTGACCTTGCTGAACTAATTTATTGTTTCTAGTTTTTTTTTTTTTTTAAAGATTCGTTGGAATTTTCTACATCAATAATTGTCATCATCAAATAGTTTTATTTCTTTGTTTTCTATCTGTATGCCTTCATTTCCTTTTCTTGCCTTATTTCACTGGCTAGAACTTCCAACGTTATGTTGAATAACAGTGATGAGAGCAGATATCCTAGCCTTGTTCCTGATCTTAGAGGGGAATGTATTAAGTCTTTCACCATTAAAAATAATGTTAGGAGTCTTCTGGGCAACATGGTGCTATAGACAGAAGCACCACGATGTCCCTCCACAGCAAAGATCTGAAAAACTAAGTCAAACAGAGTCACACGTCAGTCCTGAAACCCTAAGCATCAGATGAAGAGATGAACTCAGCCAAGCACTGAATGGAGTAAGAGACTGACCAAGAACAGAGAACTAGGAGAGATACATGCAGAGGTCCCCTATCAGCTACCATAGCGCGGATCTGCCAACTTGGACTCCTGTTGGAGATCATCGAACAGGGGCTATGAGAAAGCAGCTTCACGGAGGTGCCAGGAGGAGACAGAACAACTGATAACCAGCGATATATGCTTTCCCACCCCCCACCCTTCCTCATCCCCACTCAGCATCCTCTGCTTCCTGCGGCCACAGTTTCTTGGCTGGGAAGCACCGGTTTTACTCCAGTGTCACTTGGATTCCACCACCTGCACTGGCCAGCTCCCTGAGTGCCATTTGTTGGCTGCTAGTGTTGCTTTTTTCCACTTCATTAGATTTCTTCCTTACCTCTCACCACCTCCCCCTCCTTTCTCTCAAATACCTGGCTCTGTGTGCCATATTTGCTTCTTCCTGAAAGACTGTAAAACACTGCTTGACTGTGAAACTGCTCTGTGGCCCGTGCAGCCATGCTAGTGGGAACCCGGGGCTTTTGTTGGTTTGTTTGTTCTGTTTTGATTTGTTTGTTTTCTTTTTCTTTTCTTGGCTTGGGAGCCCCTTCTAGCCAGGCAGTGCCATGCAGATTGGGAGCTACTCCCTTACTCTGAGAAGGTGCACAGTGACATCCCTGGGGGCATTTCTATTTTTGTGTGTGTGTGTGTGTCTTTGTTTTGTTTTCTTCTATTTTTCTCTTTTTGTCTTTCTTCATTTCCGGTTGCTTGTCTCTCTATACTTACCTTCTCTTCCTGTCTCCTGAATACCTGGCGCTGTGTGACACCTCTATGCCTTCTAGCCAGGCTGTACTTCACAGCCTGGGAGCAACTTCCCCAGTCCTAGCAGCCACACCCATGGGATCCCTATGGGCTTTTCTTTCATTCTTTCATTTTTTCATCTAATTTTTATTCATTTTTTTCTTTTACCTTTTTTCTTTTTTTTTTTTTTTTTGATTTTTGCTTTTCTCCATTTCTCAGACTCTAATGTCTCCATTCCAATAGCAAACTCCCTTAGCACTGTTTTTTGTTTGTGTGTATGTTTTTTGTCCCTGTTACTCTCTCCTCTTTCCCATACATATCTTAGATCCACACATCACAATCTCCCCCTTCCTTCCTGCCTACCTACACAGTGCACTGAACATCACACTTCCAAGCAGTACAGGCACAGCCTATCGGAACCTGCCCTGCACTGATTCCCAGTCTGCCCTGTCGCCCTAGTACATGCCACAAACAACCCATCCCAACAACTCTCCTTCAGCTGGACCTGCCCTGCTGTATGATACCTGAGTGACTGACCCTGCCCATTGGAGAAGTGAAAAGTATTGTGCCCACAGACAAGCAAACAACAAAGAATGAACAGCCTGCCTGCTCAGACATAGACAAATGAAACAAAAAAGCAAGATGAAATAAACAAATCTACAGTCTATAAATGAGGAAAATAACTACTGAATGCCCCAAAGACAGCAGACAATATCAAGACATATACAAAAACAGGACAAGATGGTTCCAATAGGCATCCAAAATAAGACACCAGATGACTTTCCAGTAGAAGAAAAGGCACTAGAACTACCTAATAGGGAATTCAGATCTCTAATAATCAGAATTATACAAGAGTTGAAGCAAAAAGCAGACAAAAATGAGGTAAAAATAGACAAATTAATGGAAAAGTTAGACAAGTTCATGGAAAAGGCAGACAAATTCATGGGAAATACAGACAGAAAAATGGAAATAATATAGGAACAAAATGCTAAAATAAATTCACAACTAGAAATAATGCAAAAACAACAATTAGAAATCCAAAACATAAAGAACAAGATTTCAGAAATGGACAGTATCATAGAAGGGCTGAGGAGTAAGTTTGAAATGACGGAAGACAGGATCAGCAAAATTGAAGACAAACACTTGGTTACAACTCTTAGGAAAGATCAGAAAAAAGAATGAAGAAATCCTGAGAATGATGTGGGGGATACAATCAAAAGCAAAAATTTTCGAGAGATCAGAGTTCCAGGACAGGGGGAGAAAACAGAGAGGATCATTGAAGAATTGCTGACAGAAAATTTCCCCAATATCATGAAAGATGAAAAGCTGACCGTTCAAGAAGCTCAATGAACCCCATATAGGATAGACCCCAAAAGAAAATCAGCAAGGCATATCATAATCACACTCACTAAAACCAAAGATAAAGAATCCTGGGAGCAGCTCAAGAAGAACAAAAAGTCACATACAGAGGAGAAACAGTAAGACTCAGCTCGGATTATTTGACAGAAGCCGTGCAGGCAAGAAGTAAATGGGATGACATATATAAAATCTTGAAAGAAAAAAAAATTGCCAGCCAAGAATAATATATACTGCAAAACCCTTGTACAAATATGATGGTGAAATTAGGTCATTTGCAGATAAACAGACATTAAGGGACTATGTAAAAATCAAACCACAAGAATCATTAAAGGGAATCCTTTGATCTGAGAACAAATAGTATGAGACCACAGGCTGAATCTAGGACACAGGATCATACTAGCCAGATACCAAACTAGGAAATGAGCTCTTAAGGACTGTCCAAAACCAAAAGAATTACAACAGAGAACCAGAGAGGTTAATCTGTAATTGACAACAGCGTCAGAACAATAAAAGAGAGAATAAATGGTATAGGTATAGAACCTTCTAATGGAGAAGAAGGCAAGGTGATACAACATAATAATAGACTGGCTCAAACCTAGGAAAATAAGGGTAAATTTCAAGGTAACCAGAAAGAAAGTTAACAAACCTACTCATCAAAATAAAGAGGAAAAACGTAAAGTCTTAGTAAAAACAAGACCTACAAAAACAAAAGAAATGAAGAAAAGATCCACAAAAAAAATGAATTCAGCGCAGGAGACTAAGAGGAGCAAAAAAAAACATCAGCACCACAAAAAAAAAAAAAAAAGCACTGGAAAATGACAGCAATAAACAAACACCTATCAATAATTATACTGAATGTAAATGGCCTAAATGCACCCATAAAGAGACAGAGAGTGACAGAATGGACAAAAAAACAGGATCCATCAATACGCTGTCTACCAGAGACACATCTTAGAAAAAAAGACGTGAGTTTATTAAAAATCAAAGGTTGGAAAAAAATATATCAAGCAAACATCTAGCAAAAAAGAGCAGGAGTGGCAATACTAATCTCAGATAAAAGACACTTTAAAACAAAATCCACCGTAAAAGACGAAGAAGGACACTATATAACGATTAAGGGGACGATCCATCACAAAGACATAACCACAACATCTACGCATCTAATGAGAGGGCTCCAAAATACATCAAACAAACTCTTAACAGCACTGAAAAGAGAAATTGACAGGTCCACAATAATAGTAGAAGACTTCAACACACCACTCTCGGTAAAGGACAAAACATCTAGAAAGAAACTCAACAAAGGTATAGAAGAACTAAAGGGCACAATCAGCCAACTTGACCTAGTAGTCATGTATAGAACACTCCACCCAACAACTGCAGAGTACACATTCTTTTCCATGCACATGGAATGTTCTCCAGAATAGACCACATCTGAGGCCACAGAGCAATCCTCAACAAGATCCAAAACGCTGAAATAATACAGAGTATCCTTTCTGACCACAATGCCATCAAGGTAGAAATTAACAACAGGAAGAGCAAGGGAAAGAAATCAATTACATGGAAACTGAATAACACCCTGCTTACACATCACTGGGTAATATAAGAAATCAGAGATGGAATAAAAAAATTCCTAGAATCAAATGAGAATGAAAACACATCATACCAAAACCTTTAAGACACAGCAAAGACAGTGCTCAGAGGACAATTTATACCAATAGATGCACACATCAAAAAATAAGAAAGGGACAAAATCCAAACGTTAACTACAGAACTCGAACAAATAGAAAGAGAACACCAAAAAAAGCCCACAGCCACTAGAAGAAAGAAAATAATAAACATCAGAGCAGAAATAAATGAAATAGAGAATAGAAAAACAATAGAATCAACAAAACCAAAAGTTGGTTCTTTGAAAGGATAAACAAAATCAACAAGCCACTGGCCAGCCAGACAAAAGAAAAAGAGGAGAGGACACAAATAATCCAAATAAGAAATAAAATGGGGGACACTGCAACAGACCCAACTGAAATGAAAAGGATTATAACAAAGTTCATTATGAAAAACTATACTCCAACAGATTGGAAAACCTAGAGGAAATGGATGAATTTCTAGAAACACACTACCTACCCAAACTACCACAAACTGATGTTGAAAATATGAACAGACCCATAAACAAGAGAAGAGATTGAAAAGTTAATTAAAAAAATCTCCCCAAAACAAAAGTCCTGGCCCAGATGGCTTCACTGGACAATTCTACCAGTCAGAGAAGAGCTTATACCAGTGCCACTCAAACTATTTCAGAACATAGAAAAGGAAGGGATCCTTCTGAATTCATTTTATGAAGCCAGCATAACCCTGATACAAAACCAGACAAAGACACCAGAAAAAAAGAAAACTACAGACCAGTATCTCTCATGAATATAGATGGAAAAACTTCTCAACAAAATTCTAGCCAATAGAATTCAGCATCATATCAAAAAAATAATACACCACGACCAAGTAGGATTCCTACCAGGTATGCAAGGATGGTTCAACATTAGAAAATCAATCAACATAATCCACCACATAAATGAAAGGAAACAAATGAATCACATGATCATCTCAGTTGACGCTGAAAAGGCATTCGACAAAGTCCAACACCTGTTCCTGATAAAATCTCTCAATAAAATAGGTACAGAAGGGAAATTTCTCAACATTAATAAAGGGCATCTATGCAAAACCATCATCATCATTCTTAATGGAGAGAAACTGAAAGCATTCCCCTTGAGAACAAGAACAAGACAAGGATGCCCTTTATCACCACTCCTATTTAACGTTGTGCTGGAAGTTCTAGCTAGAGCAATAAGGCAAGAAAAAGAAATAAAGGGCATCCAAATTGGTAATGAAGAAGTTAAACTGTCCCTGTTTGTGGATGCTATGATACTATACATAGAAAACCATAAAGACTCCACGAGGAAACTACTGGAACCAATAGAAGGATTCAGCAGAGTTGCAGGATACAAGATAAACATACAAAAATCTGTTGGCTTCCTATACACCAATAAAGAGAATGATGAAAAGGAAATCGGGAAAAGAATACTATTTATAATAGCCCCTAAAAAAATAAAATATTTAGGAATAAATCTAACCAGAATGTAAAAGACCTATACAAAGAAAACTACAAAACACTACTGCAAGAAACCCAAAGGGATCTACATAAATGGAAAAACATACCATGCTCATTGATAAATAGACTCAACATTGTGAAATGACAATTCTATCTAAAGCAATTTACAAATACAATGAAATTCCTATCCAAATACCAACATCATTCTTTAAAGAGACGGAAAAACTAATCATTAACTTTATATGGAAAGGGAAGTAGCCCTGGTTAAGTAAAGCTCTATTGAAGAAGAAGAATAAAGTAGGAGGACTCATACTACCTGACCTCAGAACCTACTATATAGCTCAGGTAGTCAAAACAGCCTGGTACTTGGTACACCAACAGATACATTGACCAGTGGAACAGAATTGAGAACCCAGATGTAAATCCATCCAGCTATGATCACCTGATTTTTGACAAGGGCCCCAAATCCATCAAATGGGGGAAAAGGCAGTCATTTTAATGAATGGTGCTGGCAAAATTGGATGTCCATATGCAAAAAATGAAACCAGACCCACACCTCACACCATATACAAAAACTAATTCAAAATGGATCAAAGACCTAAATATAAAGCCAAAAAATATAAAGTTACAGAGGGAAAAATAGGATTAATGCTAGAGTCCCTAATTTACAGCATTAACAGGATACAAACCATAACCAACAACACACAAACCCCAGAAGATAAGCTAGATTACTGGGATCTTCTATAAATTAAACACTTATGCTCATCCAAAGACTTCACGAAAAGAGTAAAAAGAGAACCTACAGACTAGGAAAAAGTTTTTGGACATTGTAAGTCAGACAGAGGTGTAATCTCTAAAATCTACAAGAAAATCTAATACCTCTACAACAAAAAGAGAAATAATCCAATTAAAAATGGGCAAATAAAATGAACATACACTTCACCAAAGAAGACATTCAAGTGGCCAACAGACACATGAGGAAATGCTCACTATCACTAGCCATTAGAGAAATGCAGATTAAAACCACGCTGAGATACCATCTCACCCTGGCATTACCGGCCCAAATCAAAAACCCTGGAAATAACAAATGTTGGAGAGGCTGCAAGGAGATTGGAACTCGTATGCATTGCTGGTGGGAATACAAAATGATGCAACCGTTTTGGAAAATGCTATGGTGCTTCCTTAGAAAGCTAGAAATAGAAATACCATACGATCCAGCAATCCCACTCCTAGGAATATATCCTAGAGAAATAAAAGCCATCACACGAATAGACATATGCACACCTATATTCATTGCAGCACTGTTCACAATAGCAAAAAAATGGAAACAACCTAGATGCCCATCAACAGATGAATGGAGAAACAAACTATGGTACATACACATAATGGAGTATTATGCAATGATAAAGAACAATGATGAATCTGAGATCAGTTTTCTCTCATAATGTCCATCAAACTGGAGGACATTTTGCTGAGCGAAATAAGTCAATCACAAAAGGACAAATATTGTCTGAGACCTCTCCTGTAAAAACTCATGTAAAAGTTTACACACAAAAGGAAACAATCTTTGTTGGTTACAAGGGATAGGAGGGGTTGGGGGGGGAAACTAAGTAGAATATAGATCAGTGGTAACTTTGATAAACCGTAAGACAGTACACAGTACTGGGGAAGCCAGCACAACTTGTACAAGGAACAGTCATGGAAGCTCCATAGACACATCCAAACTCCCTGAGGGACTGAATTGCTGGGAAGAGGGCTGTGGGGACCATGGTCTCAGGGAACATCTAGCTCATTTGGCATACACAGTTTATAAAGACAGTGTTCTACGTTCTACCTTGGTGAGTAACGTCTGGGGTCTTAAAAGCCTGTGAGCAGCCATCTAAGATACTCCACTGTTCTCACCCATTCAGGAGCAAGGGAGAAGGAAGAGAACAGGAGACAAGGAAAAGATTAGTCCAAAGGACTAATGGACCACAGCTACCATGGCCTCCACCAGACTGAGTCCAGTACAGCAAGATGGTGCCCGGCTACCACCACTGACTGCTCTGACCGGGATCACAACAGAGGGTCCTGGACAGAGATGGAGAAGGATGTAGAACAAAATTCTAACTCACAAAAAAGGACCAGATTTACTGGCCTGACGGACTGGAGAAACCCCGAGAGTATGGCCCCCAGACACCCTTTTAGCTCAGTGGTGAAGTCACTTCTGAAGTTCACCGTTCAACAGGGGATTGGACAACCCCATAAAACAAAACAGGATTAATGAGGCATAGCAGTCCAGGGACAAGGGCTAGAAGGCAGGAGGGGACAGGAAAGCTGGCAATAAGGAACCCAATGTTGAGAAGGGACAGTGTTGACATATTGTGGGATGTTAACCATTGTCATAAGACAATGTGTATACTGTTTAATGAGAGACTATTTGATCTGTAAACCTTCATCTAAGATACAAAAAAAAAAAGAATTATTTATGTGAGATCAAATTGGCAACAGCAGCTCAAAAGTTTTGATGGGAAGCCTAGGGGGTAGTGAGTTGAGGATAATGGTGATAGAATAATGTGAAAAAGGATAGTGAGAATAGCAGCACTAGTGGAAGAATATAATTGGTGTCACTGAATTGTACATGTAGAAACTTTTGAAATGGTGTAACTTTGGCTATGTATATTTTCACCAAAAAAAAAAAAAAAAAGTCCTCCAAGGTCGAGAAGGGAGAGTTTTGACATGTCATGGGGTTGTTAACCAATGTCATAAAGTAATGTGTGTAGTGACTATTTAATGAGATACTATTCTGTAAGCCTTCATCTAAAGTACAATAAAATAATAAAAATAACGTTAGTTGAAGTTTTTGTGCAGATTCTCTTTATCAAATTAGGTAAATTCCCCTCTAGTCTTGTTTTTCTACATCAACTTGTAAGATCATGTGATTTTTACTTCTTTAACCTGTTAATATTGTGGATTGAACCAGCCTTAAGTTCCTGAAGTAAAACCCAACTGATCATTTAGCATTTAGCAGAATTCTACTGTCTTTGACTGATTCTGGTACTAGGGTTATACTAACTTCATAAAATGAATTGGTAACTGTTCCCTCCTCTTCTATTTTCTGGAAAAAAATTATGTACAGTTGATGTTAATTCTTCTTTAAATGATTGGTATGATTTGCCAGTGAAACCATCTGAATATGGAGATCTCTTTTTGGAGGGTTTTTAAATTATGAATTGAGTTTCCTTAATAGTTATAGGGCTATTTGAATAGTTAGTTTTCATATTGGGTAAGTTCTGATTGTTTTTTTCAAGGGATTGGTTCATTTCATCTAAGTTGTCAAATTTATGTGTGTAGATTTTTATAGAGTTGCTTCTCATTATTATTTTTATGTCTTCAGGGTCAGTAATCATATCTCCTGTTTAATTTCTGATATTGGTCATTTGTGACATCTATATTTTTTTCTTTGTTAGTCTTGCTTGAAGTTTGTCTATTTTAGTGATCCTTTTAAATAACTCATTTTTTATTTCCTTGATTTTCTTTATTGTTTTCCTGTTTTAAATTTTATTGGTTTCTTCTCTATTATTTTCTTCATTCTACTTGCTTTATTTTTTTTTTTTTTTTTTTTTTAACATTCTTGAGGTGGGAACTTATTGATTTGTGACTTTTTTCTAATGTAGGTGTGTAGTGTTCTAATCTTTCATCTCAGCATTGATTTGTCTGTGTCCCACATATATTGATATGTTGTATTTTCATTTTCATTTAGTTCACTGTAAATGTATGTACATATATATGTATAATTGTGGGACACAGGTATAGTTGTGGGACACAGATAATTTACCTCAAGATATCCTCTTTGACCTATTATGTTTAGAAGTGTATTATTTAGTTTACAAGTGTTTGGAGACTTTCCTGTTCTTTCGGTTATTGATTTCTAGCTTGATTCCATTGAAGTCAGAGAAGACACTCTGTATCACTTCAGTTCTGTTAAATTTGTATGGATTTGTTTTATGGCACAGGACGTGGTCTGTCTTTGTATATGTTCCAAGGGCACTTGAAGTTAATGTGCATTTTGCTCTTGTTGGGTAAAAAAAAAAAAAACCTGAAAACAAACCAGTTGCTATTGAGTCAGTGCCAACTCATGGCAACCCCATGTGTTGCAAAGTAACACTACACTCCATAGGTTTTCTACAGCATGACCTTTTGGAAGCAGATCACCAGACCTTTCTTCTGAGGCACGTCTGGATAGGTTTGAACCACCACCCTCTCAGTTAGTAGTCTAGTGCTTAATTGTTTGTTCCACCCTCAGACTTCATTGTTCCATAAATGTCTATTAGATCCTATTGGTTGATGATATTGTTTAGTTCTTTTGTGTACTTGTTGATTTTCTAATTGTTCTGTCTGGTTGAGAGAGAGTTGAGAGGGGGGTGTTAAAGTCTCCAAATGTAATTTGTTTTTATCTATTTCTCCTTTCAGGTCTATCAGCTTTTGCCTCATCTGTTTTGAAGCTCTGTCGTTTGGTGTATATGCATTTTGAACTGCCATGCCTTCTTGGTCAACTGATCTTTTTATTATTACATAATGTTCCTCTCTAGCTAACGTAATTTTTTTTTCTCTTTAGGGTAATTTATCAATATTAATGCAGCCACTCCTGCCTTTTTAGATTAATGTTTGCATGATATATGTTTCTCCATTCTATTCATCTATGTATATGATTATATATGAAGTGAGTTTCTTGTAGATAGTATATAGTTGGATCATCCACAGTACTAATCTCTTGTTTAATTGGTGTGTTTAGACCACTTACATTTAATATAATTATTGATATGTTCAGGCTTAAGTATGCCATTTAGTTTTTGTTTGTTTTGTTTGTTCTCTTTGCTTTTGATTTGTTTCATTTTTCCTGCCTTCCCGTGGGTTACTTGAATGTTTTTTTAGAATTTTATTTTGATTTATCTGTAGTATTTTTGAATTTATCTGTTTGTAGGTATTTTTAATGGTTACTCTAGGTATTACATTATATATGCATAAATTATCATTGTCTACTGATGTCATTATGTTATCATTTTGAGTGAAGTATAGAAACCTTACCTTCTTTATGGCTCTTTACTCTCCCCTGTTTATATTTGTTTTAAACATTTTCTCTACATACATTTGGAACCACATCAGATTATGTCATAATTTTTGCTTTCAGCATCAAACAATTAAGTAAACTGAAGAGAAGAAGGAATAACTATTCTATTTTTGTTCACCATATTCTTTCTTCTTTCCAGATGGTCCCTGTTTCCTTCTTCTTCTTTTTTTTTTTAATCATTTCTAGTCTTTTAGAGAACTTCTTTTAGCTATTTTATGGTTAGTCTGCTGGTGACAAATTCTCTTAGCTTTCCTTCGTCTAAGAATGTCTTGGTTTTTTCCTTTATTCTGAAGGATATTTTGGCTGGATGTAGATTTCTGGGTTAAAATTCTTTTCTTTCAGCACTTAAAAAATGTTGTGCCACTTCCTTCTGACTTCCATGGTTCCTGATGAGAAATTTACTTTCATTCAAATTGTATTTCCCTTATAGGTAAGTTGTTATTTCTCTCTTGTTTTCAAGATTTTTTTCTTTGTAGTTAGTTTTCAGAAGGTTGAATATGATGTATCTTGGTTTGAATTTCTTTAGGTTTATTCTGTTTGAGGTTTCCTAAGCTACCTGAATCTGGATGTTTACCTCTTTTGCCAAATTTGGGGAGTTTTCAGCTAGTATTTCTCCCGGTATTTTTTCATCCTGCTCTTTTCCCTCTCTTTTTCCAAGACTTCAATGACATGAATGTTAGATCTTTGGTTATTGTCCCAGAGATCTCTGAGGCTTTATTTCTTTTTACTTGTTTGTTTGTTTTTGTTATTGTTTTGTTTGTTGTTGTCTTAAGTCTGTTTTCTCCATGTCATCCAGATTGGATAATTTCTGCTGTTTCATCTTCAGGTCAACTGATTCTTTCCTTTGCCTCATCCATTCTGCTGTTTATCTCATACACTGACTTTTTTCTTTTGAATATTGAATTTTTCAGTCCCAAAGTTTATGTTTAATTTCTCCTATATTTCCCTTGGTGGTGTAGTGGTTAAGAGCTCGGCTGCTAATCAAGAGGTCTGCAGTTTGAATCAACCAGCTGCTCCTTGGAAACACAATGGGGCAGTTCTACTCTGTCCTGTAGGGTCGTTATGAGTCAGAATCAATTTGATGGCAGTGGGTTTGGTTTATATATCTTCTGTGTCTTTGCTGAAACTCCCTATTTTTTTGTTGATACCTTCTATGTTTTCATTTGTTTCAAGCATATTTGTAATTACTCATTGAAGCATTTTCATGGCTGTGGCTTAAAAATCTTTGTCAGATAAATACTTCATCTCTGTCATCTCATTGTTGACATCTGTTGATTCCCCCTCCCCCCTTTTGTGATCCTTTTCAGCTCTTCTTGGCTCTTGGTATGATGAGTGATTCTCAACTGAAACTTGAACGTTGTGAGTATTATGCTATGAGAGTCTAGGAAGGGTGTCTGACGTCTTTACTGCCAGGCATAGGTAGATGTCTGGTTTCCCTACTCTTCTTTGTTGACAACTGAGGGGATGTGTGAGGGGGAGATCCTCTTATTACACAATATGGGTGAAAGTCCTGGCTCCTTTATTTGTCAGTCTTCTCTAACACTACTCCAGTGGGGATGTTGGAGCATTCTCATGAGGGCTGAAGTCTAGGCTCTCATTTGGCCTTTGCTGGCCTGGGTGAGGATGGGCCAGAGTTTTTTCTGTGGTATTTGCTTAGAGTAGATCAGTTCTTGTCTAACAGTTTTGTTTTGTTTGTTTGTTTGTTTTTCCTTGCTAGTTTCCTGGTTCTTTGGCCAGAGAGAGAAAGCTTTCATTGAGTGGTTTCTTTCTTTTCTTTTTTTTTGTCTGCTTCTCTTGAAATTTCCAGGTTGCCAGATTCTTCAGCTTTATATCTGGGATATATGAGGTAAAAATAAAATTCAGGGAACACAACAGTTTTTCTTCCCATAAGTTTCAAGGTCCATGTCCGGTATGCATTTTTTTCCCCCTTTCAGAGTCTTATGTTTGTTTATGTATATCAGTGATTTTTAGTTGTATTTAGCAGGAAGAATAGGGAAAATATGTATTCCTCATCTCTCTGGAAGCGGAAGTCTTTGATACCATTTGTTTTTAAACCAGAGCATTAAACTACTTTTGTATTTAATAATATAACTATGATGTAAAGTCAAACCCTTTTTTGGCTAAGATTTTAAATTTGAATCATGAATCTTAAAAATTTGACTGTCACTTAAAAACAGCATTTATTTTTGATTTTTTGCCTATTCCTCATTAAATAATGGAAATACCACATGGAGTTTTGGATTTTCTGCTCATCCCATTAAACAAAATTCAAATACAGAAATGACACTAATGACCATAATTTATTATTGGCCATAACATATTTTTTTTATTTATAGAAGTGATCCATAAGCATGCTAAATAAAATAAGTCTATGAGAGGAGAATCATAATTATTTAAGTTCATGGTAAATTCTGTTAATTTTATATTCTTTGTTTATCTTATAGGTTTAATACAATTTAATGCTTGTGTTTATTTTTCTGACCTTATCCTTATATAATAACAAAAATCATGATGATTGGCTGACATAAAAGACAGAAAAAAATGCAAGAGGAAAAAATGAAGTAGTTTCCCCTAACGAATTCAGGGAGGAGAGGCATTAAACTTGTTAATTTGAAATAATATAAAAGGATTTGCATAAATAGGTAGATGAAATGTGTAAAGAGCTTTAAAAAAAGTATTGTTGTCGGTCAATTCTGACTCATAGCAATCCTGTAGGACAAAGTAGAACTGCCCCATAGGGTTTCTAAGGCTGTAAATCTTTATGGAAGCAGACTGCCACGTCTTTCTCCCGCAAAGTTGCTGGTAGGTTTGAACCACCAACCTTTGGTTAAGAGCTGGGTGCTTAACCACTGCACCACCAGGGCTCCTTTATAAAGGGCTTGTGAAGGTAGAAATATCTGGAAATGATTTAATAAATAATGCTTCAGAATCAGCTTTACTGTTTGTGGGTAACACACTCAATTTAGTAACATGAATCAAATTAATTGAACATTATTTTTGAATCCCACCAGTAACTTTTAAGTAGAAATAGATTTAACATTAATTTAAATATTCACGGTTATAGGACTGTGGGGTGGGGGGCGGTGAGTAAGTATATCTATAAAAAATTTAATTAGGTGTCAGGTATTTCTTTTGTATAGAAAGAAAAGGTGGCTTGTAGATATCAGCACACACACACACCAAACTGATTCATGGTAAGCAAAGAATAACTTCTAAAAATAAATCTTGTTTAACATGAGATGATGAAAAAGTAGTTATTTACCATCTTTTCTAGCACTTGCTTTTTCAAGGGAACATCTTTTATAAATCATATCTTTTCTATGGTTGAAAGAACTTTTACATTAGGACTATTTTTCCATATTTGGTAGAGGTCTCATAAAAATGAATGGAACTATCCAAATTGAAAAATGGGCAGAAAATGTGATCAGGCAGTTCATAAATGAAGAAAATAATGGGTGTATATATTTGAAAAATCACTGTGGGAGGTAGGGGAGAAACAAGCACTCTCAAAACAAAGCTAATGAATGTGTGAATTGGAACAATATTTCTGGAGGGCAATTTATCAATATGTATTAGAAGCCTTGTAAACTCTTTGTCTCAATAATTACGCTCCAAAGAATCTGTCCTAAGAAAATAATCAGAGAAACACAGAAAGTTTTATGTAAGGGAGTATACATCATAATATCTACAGCAATTCTTTGTTATGAATTTTCTTCATTTATTTCTTATTTTAATTTTCTTCACCATTCTGCTCTTATCTATTTTTTTTAATAGTGGAGAACCAAAAGTATTACTTTTGTAATTAGAAAGACAATAAATATTATTTTCAAAAACATGTATTAAAACTAGAAAATTTACTTATTTGTACCAAATGTAATAGCCCAACAGTGGTTAAAAGTTCTTCTCATTGTCTTTGTATTCCTAGGTAGAAAGACAGTTTAATTCTCCCTTATGTCTGTGACAGGAATGTTTTAAATGGTAGAAAACAGAAACTGTGATAAAAGGACAGCTGATAGAAAAAGAGGCTCTGTGTGCTTAAAATGCAAAGTCAGTGTGGGAACGCAGAGGTCTTGGTTCTGATTCCAGCTCTGTCACTAACCTTGGGCAAGTCTCTTAATTTCTCTCAGAGGCTGTTTTCTTTTTATTTCTCAAAACATCTGACATTACCATTTTTGCTGATTAAAAACAGTTAAATACCAGTAATTTCTTGTTCTGCACCTATAAAATGAGTAATAGACTTTCTCCTAGCACCAACAATCTGTGGGTCTACAGTGGAGATAATGCCGTATTGTCTAAACAAGAAGTTCTTTCTTATTTCAGTGATCTACTTTTAGCAGACAAAGGAGCCCCTCTGGACATTCAAGAACCTTCTCATATTAACTAGTGAAATGGAGGCATAACCAACCTAGAACTTATCCTTCAGTATAAGAAAATATTTTTCTGGTTCACAATCCCATGTTACTTTGAAGCACATAAATAAAACAGTAGAGGACCACGAGGTTAAGAAGAGTTAATTGTTAAAGAAAAGCAGATTTTACACAGTTAGTTAAACACATCAAATTCTACCAATAAATCCAAGAAGGTTTAAAAATAATGTGAGTATTGAATATTTTTATAAATACTATATAAAATCCAAGAGTTGCATCATTTTCAGACTCTAGGGCCTAAAATATTTCACGCCTGAAAAAATGAGGTAGAAGAGAAAACACAAATTATAGAAAAATATTTACTTAAAAAAGGATGCAAATTCCAAGATTTAAAGGTTTGTTTTTGTTTGTTTTGGTAATACTGTTCCATTCAGTTACAGTTTTTTTTTAAGTGCCATAATTTTGTATGATTCATTTTAGGACTAGGAAATATGAATTTGTTAATATAGTGGCAATGCCCTAAGAGAAATAATAACAATGGACACGGAGTCATTTCAGGGAAAATTTGGAATGCAATTGCTATACTCCTAAGGTGATAATTAAAGAAGAGGCCAAGGGGATTCAGATAACCATCATGAGCTGAGAACGTTTATTGTCCCTCAGGTGAGACCTACATTTCTTTGGGAAAGACCTATTTGTGAAATAATGCAGCTGTTGGGGACACAGTGGTATTTGGTAGAGCTTCCAGCCCCTCAGCAGTTCTCTTCTTTGCTCTGTACTGGCCTTGGTTCTCTGATTGTGCTGGAAATGAACACCAAAACATGTTACATCATCTCAAGTTGGAAAAATGTCACTGGCAACATGCAAGAATCAGTAGACATGCATTAAAAAACAAACAAACCCATTGCTGTTGAGTCGATACCTACTCATAGTGACCATATAGGACAGAGTAGAACTGCCCCATATGGTTTCCAAGGAGCACCTGGTGGATTCGAACTGCCGATCTTTTGGTTAGCAGCTGCAGCTCTTAACCACTATACCACCAGGATTTCCAGAAGTACATTAGGTACCTTATATTATATTCAGATCCTAGTGGATCAAAAAGGATGATCATAATTTCTTTTAATTCCTACTAGCTGTTTGTTACACATGGAGCTGATAAGTTAGTGAAGAAATCATGGGAATATATCTAAAGTCAAGAGCTAATATCTTTTTCACCTTGAGACTGTCTGCTTTGGAGAATTCTGTCATGTACTGGGCTGACATATTAAAGCCTTTTGTTGCAGTCTTTGAGAAGTACTTCCAATTGAAAAAGAGGAAAAAAGATGGTGAGCCACCTTTTATAGGATTTAAATGGGAGATGGTCATTTGATCCTAGAAAGGCAGTCTCTGGAAGAAAACGAAGATGTTGTTATTAGGGAGGAGCTCACATGGGAGTTCAGAGAAGGACACAGAGCCAGTTCTCAGCCACATAGTTGTCCATACCTTCAACCACAGGGAACCCCTCTGAAGCCAAGATTCTGAAGGGAGTGACAATGGCTGTGGCATTTTCATGCTGCTTCCTCAGCATATCAAATGTGAGTGCCAGAGGGTTGCACACTCTGGGATTACCTTTGTTGTCACATTAAGTCCTCCAAGGGCCGTAGTCACAAATCTACATGCAAAAAATTCTCTGCATCTTCAAGGATTTGATCCCACTAACTCACGGGAACAGGAAGAAGCAGTTGATTATAGAGGACAGCAGCACTTGTGCTTGATATTGGCAGCTTTTATTGTAGCATCTCTCCAGGTTCTTAGAGATTTTCTCAATTTGGAGATTTTTTTTTTCCTATACTTTTGGAATAGAGTCTGGAGAATCAAGCTGTGTTTCATTAGTTTCAAAAAATAATACTAAAAAGAATTCTACCTGATTAACTTAACTCCATCCTGTCCTCTCCCCTCTCCTTCCACCCTCTCCTCACTTTTCCCCCCTTCCCTCTTTCTTCTCTCTTTATTACCACTTTTCTGACTACATGCGGTCTCTGGATTACCAATGAGTTCCATTCCTAAATCTGTCTTTAAGTCGAATTTGTACATAAATTGGAACAGTTAGGTACGGTTTGTATCTAGTGTTAGTCAAATGTCCATCTTAGTACATAGTATATAGTGTACCTTTCTATTCATAAAAAAATTCAAGAAACACTTCCAGATACATTGAAACATCTTTATCATAATAATACAGTAATAATAATGATAATGTTTTGATGCAAGTCTCAAAGTAGCACGCATTTGTTATCAGGAACCATTGTGTGTACCTTGAATTTTTAATATAATAGGTTTGTGTGGGTTGGTTTGTAACTACAGGTTGTACATAAGTTGGACGTTCCAGTACATACATACCCGGGGACTGCCTGTACTGGAAATGAGTTACAGGATAATGTAAACTTAATGAGGCTTCTCATAAGTATTTGGGCTGAAAATTTTAATGCCTAAAGAAATACCGATGTGGTCCTAACAATTTCCAATCCATTTGGTTATTAAAGTATTCCTGCAAAAATGCTTAAATGTGTCTGAGTCTGCTGTTGTCATTTGCTTGGGCAGGTGTCCAGTCAGAAATGGGCTTCCCAGATGGGCTTCTTTGTACCCCACTTATCAGATGGAGAGGACTCGAGTAGCTAAAGCTGAAATTCCAAAACTTGGTTCTAAAAATGTACTTTGAGCTTGTTAATCATAAGAATTATCAGGCTATCCATCACCCAAGGATGAGGGTTACATGCATTTGGCAGTTGTACAAATGTCAGTTATTTTAATGGAAAACGTAGTATGGACTGTTCCGCTTTTCTTTTACGATATATTGCTAAAGTGTAAAGTTTTTTTTTTTTTTTTTAATTGTACTTTAGGTGAAGGTTTAAGAACAAATAGTTTGTCATTAAACAGTCAGTACACATATTGTTTTATGACATTGCTTAACAACCCCACGACATGTCAACCCTCTCCCATCTTGACCTTTTTTTTTCTTTTTTTGGTGAAAATATACATAGCCAAAGGTACACCATTTCAAAAATTTCTACATGCACAATTCAATGACATCAATTACGTTCTTCCAGTTGTGCTGCTATTCTCACATTAGATGAAGGTTTACAGAACAAAATAGTTTGTCATTAAACAGTTAGTGCACATGTTGCCCTATGACAATGGTTAACAACCCCACTACATGTCAACACTGTCCTTACTCAACCTTGGGTTCCCTATCACTAGCTTTCCTGTTCCGTTCTGCCTTCTAGTCCTTGCCCCTGGACTACTGTGCTTCATTAGTCCTGTTTTGTTTTATGGGGCTGTCCAATCCCCAGCTGAACGGTGAACCTCGGAGGTGACTTTACCACCGAGCTAAAAGGGTGTCTGGGGGCCATACTCTCAAGGTTTGTCCAGTCTCTTTCAGGCCAGTAAATCTGGTCTTTTTTGTGTGTTAGAATTTTTTTCTACATCCTTTTCCAGCTCTGTCCAGAGCCCTCTGCTGTGATCCCGGTCAGAGCAGTCAGTGGTGGTAGCTGGGCACCATCTTGCTGTACTGGACTCAGTCTGGTGGAGGCCATGGTAGCTGTGGTCCATTAGTCCTTTGGACTAATCTTTTCCTTGTCTCCTGTTCTCTTCCTTCTCCCTTGCTCCTGAATGAGTGAGACCAGTGGAGTATCTTAAATGGCTGCTCACAGGCTTTTAAGACCCCAGTCGCAACTCACCAAGGTAGAATGTAGAACATTGTCTTTATAAACTGTATTATGCCAGTTGAGCTAGATGTTCCCTGAGATCATGGTCCCCACAGTCCTCTTCCCAGCAATTCAGTCCCTCAGGGAGTTTGAATGTGTCTATGGAGCTTCCAGGACTGTTCCTCGTACAAGTTGTGCGGGCTTCCCCAGTATTGTGTACTGTCTCACCCTTCACCAAAGATGTCATAAAGTGTAAAGTTTTAAACAGGTTGAAATGTTCTGTGGCCTTTCTGTTTGAGTAGTCTTTCAAAAGATGTAAAACAAAAATCGTTCATGAATTATTTGGCATGTCGGCTTTAAACTCCACCACTTGTCGTCCGTTTGTTGCTGTGGTGGCTTGCATGTTGCTGTGATGATGGAAACTACATAGAGTAGCTAAAGTGAAAGGAAGAAATGATGAAGTAGAAGAACGAAACAAAAAATGTCAAAGGGCGGCTAGAGAAGACAAAGTAAAATGTTACAATGCAATATACGAAGACCTGGAGTTAGAAAACCAAAAAAGAACATGCTTGGCATTTATCAAGCTGAAAGAACGGAAGAAAAAATTCAAGCCTCGAGTTGCAACATTGAAGGATTCTGTGGGGAAAATATTGAATGACACAGGAAGCATCAAAAGAAGATGGAAGGAATACACAGTTACTGTACCAAAAAGAGTTGGTTGACGTTCAACCATTTGAGGAGGTAGCATATGATCAAGAACCAATGGTACTGAAGGGAGAAGTCCAAGCTACACTGAAGGCATTGGCAAAACAAAAATATTCCAGGAATTGACAGAATACCAATTGAGATGTTTCAACCAATGGATGCTGTTCTGGAGGTGCTCACTCATCTATGCCAAGAAATTTGGAGGACAGCTGCCTGGCTAGCAGACTGGAAAAGATCCATATTTGTGCCCATTCCAAAGAAAGGTGATCCAACAAAATGCTGAAATTATTGAACAATATCTTTAATATCACAAGTAAGTAAAATTTTGCTGAAGATTATTCAAAAGTGATTGCAGCACTACATCTACAGGGAACTGCCAGAAATTCAAGCCGAATTCAGAAGAGGACTTAGAACAGAGGATATCATTGCTGATATTGGATGGATCTTGGCTGAAAGCAGAGAATACTAGAAAGATGTTTACCTGTGTTTTATTGACTATGGAAACGCTTTTGACTGGGTGGATCATAACAAATAATAGATAACATTGCAAAGAATGGGCATTCCAGAACACTTAACTCTGCTCATGAGGAACCTGTACATAGACCAAGAGGCAATCATTTGAACAAAACAAGGGGATGCTGCATGGTTTAAAGTCAGGAAAGGTGTGTGTCAGAGTTCACCATACTTAGTCTGTAAACTGAGCAATTAATCCAAGAAGCTGGACTATATGAAGAAGAACATGGCATCGAGATCGGAGGGAGACTCATTAACATCCTTTGATATGCAGATGACAAAACCTTGCTTGCTAAAACTGAAGAGGACTTGAAGCACTTACTGATGAAGATCAAAGACCACAGCCTTCAGTACAGATTACACTTCAACATAAAGAAAACAAAAATCCTCACAACTAGACCAATAAGTAACATCATGATTAATGAAGAAAAGATTGAAGTTGTCAGGAATTTCATTTACTTGGATCCACAATCAACACCCATGGAAGCAGCAGTCAAGAAATCAAAGGACATTGCATTGGGCAAATCTACTGCAAAAGACCTCTTTAAAGTGTTAAAAAGCAAAGAAGTCACTTTGAGAAATAAGGTGCGCCTGACCCAAGCGGTTGTATTTTCAGTCACCTCATATGCATGTGAAAGCTGGGCAATGAATAAAGAAGACTGAAGAAAAATTGATGTCTTTGAATTACGGTGTTGGTGAAGAATATTGAATATGGCATGGACTGCCAGAAGAATGAACAGATCTGTCATGGAAGAAGTACAGCCAGAATGCTCCTTAGAGCGAGGATGGCGAGACTTCGTCTCACATACTTTAGACATGTTATCAGGAGGGACCAGTTCCTGGAGAAGGATATGATGCTTGGTAAAGTAGAGGGTCAGCAAAAAAGAGGAAGACCCTTGATGAGATGGATTGACTTAATGGCTTCAAAAATGGGCTGAAGCATAACAACGATATTGAGGATGGAGAGGGAACATCTGTTGTACACAGGGTGCAACATCATTCTGTTGTACACATGGTTGCTGTGAGTTGGAACTGACTCCACGGCACCTAACAACAACAACTTTAAACTGATATTATACCTACTTTTTAAATGTATTACTTCTCTTCTGAAAGTGTGTGTGTGTGAGTGTGTATCCTTTTGTTCTGTATGAGGTGTATCCTGTTTCATCCCATCACTTACAAATCCATGTTATGTGACAAAAAAATTTTAAGAAAAACTTTTCTTCCCTTGAGAACTTAAAAATACTGATTTCCCAGTAATGCTACTTTTAACATAAGCAAAGAAACAGATAAACATATACTCTGCTAAGGTTATTGGAATACTTTATATGTATTATCTCTGAATGCTTTCTTGATTTAATTTGAAATTTTAACAGGTCACTTGTAAGTGTTCGTTACAACTATTTCCATTTATACTTCTTTTAAGGAAATGATAAATACAATCTTATTTTAGAAGGAATCCCTGCAAACCAAAATTAAAATATATTAGAATATATTTTGATTAAATATTTCAAAAATAAAAAAAAAAATGATCAGAGATATGTTTTGTTCAATGAATGCATTTGTGACATAAACTGAATTGGTTTTTATCCTTTATGAGTATGTTCAGCTGCAGATAACAGAAAACCTAGTTTACTGTAGCTTATACATATGGCAGTTAACTTCTGTGTTTAGCCAGAAGTTCAGAGGCAGGAAGTCCAGGTGTAAAGTAACAGCTCCATAGTGTCATCAAGGTCCTAGGCATCTGTTATCTTTCTATTTATCCATGTCGTGCGGTTTTTCCATCAAGGTGGCAAGATGGTTGCTGCCCCTCCAGGTGAAACATGAGTTTCCGGGCAAATGACTAAAAGGTGCTAAGAAGAGCTTGTTAGCTGAGTCTGTCCTGTTAAAAAAGTTTTCCCATCTGTTCAAATCTCACTGGTCCCAGTTGGATTTTATGACCATAAAGGAGGCTGGAAAGGGGAGTATGTTAACTTTCTGGCTTCAGTAGAAGGAGTAAAGGAAACTGTGACTGACTTTCTGGGAGTGAATTCGGCATCTGCCACGCTATTCATTTGAACTTCCTGTCGGGTCGTAACTCGCTGAAGAAATACAACAGGAGAGACCCCCCCCCTTTTTCTTTTTTCTTTTTAGATCTAGCCAGGTAGCTACTGCATTTTTAATCTGTCCTGTGAATAATTTGTCTCAAAGGAGAATCCTATTTTTATTTCTGAGAATATATCTAGACACTCAAAAAAAAAAAAAAATTAGACACATAGGACACCTCCCCCCTGTAGTATGTCATAATTGCACTTTTTATGAGACATAATATGCAATATTTACAATCTTAAATTTAAAGATTTATGCTCTCTAAGGCATTTTTGTGTTATATATAGCTATGCTGTCAAAGCTAAAATGAACGTTAAAAATTTACTTCTATTTTTGATGAAATATGTCCAGAACATACTTACTCAAATTATGAAACAAACTTTTTAATGATCATCATTCCTAATTTATGAGCAGTTTTTCTCAGTGTGAAAAAACTTGTAGTTAGCAAAAATGCAAATGTGTGACTGAATGAAGAACAGATGATATACCTCAATGATTTAGTTTGGTCATTTTACAGAAAAGTGTGATACCCTCAGGATTAGTATGTGGGTACATATCTGTCATGGAGACAGCAACAGTGAATTGTCAGACCGATGTGATGTAGGCATAGTCTGATGAGTGTAATTTAATATTTTGGTCATTATTATTTTATTTTGCTTTGTTTCACATACACACACACACACACACACACACACACACAAACATATAAACACAAAAAAAGCACCTTTATTTTCTTACTGAAAATTACAAGCCCATGTCTGGTGATATAACTTAAACTTTGGACTCAGATAGTCATGGGTTCAAATACATTCTTTGCCACTTATTTTAAGATATCTCAAGTTACCAAGTGAGAAGTGTTAGCTTTCCCAAAAATAGGTTGTTGACTTAGATTATATCGCTCTGTCTTGTTTTATGTCACCGTGAATCTAGATAGTGAATTTCTAATTAGCTGGCAAAATGCAGTAGTGCAGTAAATCCTTTTCTTTTACATTCACGAGTGTTTTGTGTTTCTTGTATTCATCTTGTAAATACATCAACTCACATCTTTATGATCACCGTAGGGCTGCTATGGGGTAATCATACATCTGCAGGCCAGATTTTCCTTTTGGTTTCTGTTGAGTTTTCTGCATACATCTGTGGGTTTGCTTACAACCATATGCTTTTGGTATCATGCCAGGAAAAAAGGTTTTGCTGAGACCACCAGAAGATGGGGGAGGTAGGAGGGCTACTCATTCTACATTCTAGGCTACTGAAATGTTTCATTTGGGGGCAGTCACATCCTGGGGAGTGTGCTGGATAGTTAAGGCTCTGTTTTCCTTTTCCTCAGGGTGGGGCACAGGGAGGAATGGCTAAGAGTTTTTACACTGAGGGCTTCTCTATTGACAGTTTCTCTGGTCATTCCTCATAGTTAGGTGCAGTAACATCTAGGTACTAGTTGGCAGTAGGGGATTTAAATTTGTAAACAAGATGCTATTAATTTTTGGCTGTTGATGGTCATTGAATTTTTGTTGTCTTTAAATGTTAAAGGCAGCAGAGTTTGCCCTATACTGTTTGCATTAGAGTTAGGGAAAATTAATGTGGGATGAATTGTCAGTTGAATATCAAGGCAGTTCTGTTTTTATTTTACCTATTTGTACATATTAGGTTCCTAGGGCTGCTGTAACAAAGTGCCAGCAACAAGTTGGCTAACAATGTTAGAAATTTATTCTCTCACAATTCTGGAGGCTAGATGTCCACATTCAGGGTATTGACAGGGCCATCCTGTCTCTGGAAGTCTGTAGGGGAATATCTTTCCTTGCTTCTTCCAGCTTCTCGTAGCCCCAGGGTTCCTTGGCTTGTGGTAGAATAACTCCAATCTCTGCCTCCATTATCACATGGCTGTCTTCTCTTTGTGTCTGTCTCTTCTCCTCTTCTTGTGAGGACACTAGTCATGTTGGATTAGGGCATGTCCTATTTCAGTATGACTTCATGTTAATTTAACTAATTACATCTGCAGAGACTGTTTCCAAATAAGGTAAAATTCACAGGTATCGGGGGTTAGAGCTTTAACATGTCTTTTGGGGTGCCCAATTCAACCCTAACGTTTAATCAGAAAATTTTGCTAAGAGAGTGCATAGCCTTCTAAATTGGAGTTTTGTAATATTTAATCCATAATGGCCTGTTAGTATTTCAGGTCCTTTCATTGGAGCATTTGCCTAGTTTGACATGCTGGGCTTCTGGTGTGATAAGACGACTGATTCTCTACTCATTGTATTGCCCTTCACATGTACACCTTTGGACTAATGCATCAATAAGGCTTTTCTGCTAGCCCAGGAGAACGCTTCAAATATAGCCAGTCAGACGTGTTAAAAGGCCTTTATGGAAGAATGGACAATACTGTGTATTTGCATGTCTTGTTTTAACTGGGCTTGTTTTTAAACTGCCCTGAGTTTTGTCATTAACTCACTCTGACTTAGTGTTAATTTCTCAACTGTTAAAGTGAGAGGATGATTTATGCCTGCCATCAAAGAGATGGTGTTATGAACATAGTATTCATGATTGGCAGAACACTTTGTGCTCTCAGAAAGCTACTTAAATGCTAAATAATAACATTGAATGTGCTACATAGGAGCTTGTTAATGTATGTTAGAATACAGTTCATAATGGAAATATGAGAGATGGATAGTTCTTGACAGCTGAAACTGCTCCTCAGTTGAAATTGCTAAAATGAAAAATTACTTTCTGACATGCTTATCATTGTTTGATAGAACCTGCTGTCTGTGAGGAATTATTTTGCACTTCCTATCATTTGTAGAAAAGGATCATGTCTCGTGAAATGCCACCTGTACCTACACTTGAATGTTAGACATGGTGTGATGCCACCATTTTAAAAAATTATCAGAAGTAGCTTTACACATAGCAGATGAAAAAGGAAAAAGAATACATTGGGTGATAAGAGGTTTGAAAGTGATTTAATTGAATATAAGTGAATTCTACTTAGTCCGGTCCCCCAATTGGAATGTCTAAAGGAAGCCTGTTTACCCGAAATCCTGGAATGTAGATGCAGAGTCAATGAACAAATAGTGTGTTACATGCATTTCTAATGCAGTAACATTGTGAGGGAATGAAAAGTGGACGAGGAACATGACGCCCAGATTCTGGTCTTGGTTCTGTCCCATATGACATGATGGGCCGTGTGGTCTTGGTTACGTCACTTGTGAAGTGTGTTTGTTGCCTCTTCCTTGTATGGAAAAACTAATTTCACGTGGATGAGATTGCAGGACAATATTTGTGGTATGGTCTGGTTTTCAGCCTTACCACTTCAGAAATCTGATTTATTAGCATTCTGAATGTAGATATGTCTCTCAGTATCCCACATACAAGCTTCCAGAAACTGATGAATAAAAGCTGAGTTTCAGTGTATTAATGTGTAATGAGAAATAGCACTACTAAAGGGACCGTCATTCTTTGGCTAGCTGATTCTCTCCCTAAAGGCAAACTACTTGGGCAGCCAGAATATAATTAAAAGCTCCTATGAGTTGCATGAAATCAGTTTAGGTAGCATGACATCAATCTAAGATGCTTTAATCATGCAAATAAGATTTTATTTGCCCCTGGAACCAGAGACCATATCCTTAGGCCAAACCCTCCTCTCACTTGGCTGGGCCTCTGAAAATGTTCATTTCCTACATTTTTTTCTAAACTTTCATTGCTGACTGTCCTTCTGACTAATTCATTATTACTGATTTTGGTCACATTATAGTCTAGTTTTGCATGTCTGGGATCCATTTCTGGCTCTTCAAAATGACTCACGTTCTCTCTCTCTGGCCTATTATGTGGTGATTTTATAATTTAATTTTTAGAGAAAAACCTTATCACCTCTATTTCTAACTTTCTAGGTGGAATTTCTCACTGTCGCTCCTCCTCTGCCATCACTGTCTATGTTAACTCTCTCTCTGGCCTATTATGTGGTGATTTTGTAATTTAATTTTTTGAGAAAAACCTTATCACCTCTATTTCTAACTTTCTTGGTGGAATTTCTCACTGTCGCCCCTCCTCTGCCATCACTGCCTATGTTAGGTTAACTCAATATTTGCAGAATTCAGATCTAGGGCAACTTTCTACATCAAACTGATGCCTTCAAGTGGTTTTCCTACTCATAGCGACCCTACTGGACAGAGTATAACTGCCCCATAGAGTTTCCAAGGAGCACCTGGTGGATTTGAACAGCTGACCTTTTGGTTAACAGCCTGAGATCGTAACCACTGTGCTACCAGGGCAATTTGCACTTCAGGACCATTACCGACCTCCACCAGAGTTTCCTCTGGCTTTGCCCTGCCCAGGCATAGTTCACCATCTTTGGAGTCCTAACACGTGCGCTCATATTCCACCTTCCCAGTGAGGTGGGCGAGATGGTCCGGTTGGCCCTTGGCAGCCTGGAGAGGCCTTGGGATCCCACCTCAGCTGAGGAGTGAGGCCGGGGCAGCTTCCTTGCGAGCCCCTGACTCGCACGCATGTTAGACTCCTTGGTCCAGGTTAACATAGTTAATGTATTTATTTTGGGAGTTCTTGGTATTTAAGAGGCAATTAGAATTTTGATATTTTACTTTCATCCTATAGAAAGAAAAAATCCTTTGGAACACTAGTTAGGCAGCAGAAGAGAGAGAATATCTTTTTGACAGTCTGAAATCAAGTAGGAGTCCCTGGGTGGTGCAAACAGTTAACACGTATGGCTGCTAACCCAAAAACTGAAAGTTCAAGTCCAACAGCAGCTTCCAAAGAAATGCCTCCTGATACACTTCTGAAAAGTCAGCCATTTAAAACCCTATAGAGCACAGTTCTACTCTGATGTACATGAGGTCACCATGAGTTGGAGTCAACTCAATGACAGCTGGTAACCTGGTAAGTGTCAAGAAATGTGACACACCTCCGCCCCCCCACCCCGAAATCTAGAGAAACTGCTCCATATAGAGGAGCTGCTCCAGATGTGTCATCCTTGTCAATTTGAGTTACCTTGAAAAAATGAGAAGACTTTCCCTTTCAAGGGGTCTTCTGGAAAATGAAGAACCATTGATTTTAAAAGTTTTAGGGAAAGAAAAATCAGTTTAAAGTCCCTGAAACCCACCAGTAAATCACTCAGTTGTACCATTTACCCCAGCAATTAAGTAATGTTTTATTAGTAGTTAAGGAGCCTGAGAGCAAAGGAGTAATAGAGTTTCAAAAGCTTTCCCCACCACAGCTGTGCTGAATGTCAGCACTTGCCCCACATTTAGGCATCTGCTGATGAGCTTTGCAGGCTCCCAAATCTGCCTGGAACCCCATGTTGTTCCTGGAGTCCCCTTTCATTGAGCTTGCTTCTCTCCAGATAGAGGGGCAGGTTCAGGATACACATCTCTCTTCCATCTCTCTCCCTTCCACTGTCTCTAACTTTTCTGTGAAGGATGACTTTCCATTTCTCTGCAACTTTGTAAACACGAGGGCTGAGAGGGCTCCAGATGATCATTTCCGTTAAAGATCATAATCATCTGACCTTGGCTCTGTTCCTAGCTAAAAAAGCAGCAGTCGTGGTAGGAGGGAATGAAGATACCAGATAAAGCTCAGATATCTTTGATAGAATTTGGTAGATTGAAATCCCTTGCTCTGGGAAACTAGTTATTGTTCCCAGACATTTGGAAGGGGTAGATGAATTACATCTTGCAGGTGACTGGTTTCTGACAGCAGAAAAAAATTTAATCTGACAGAATTAGATCCTTCCCTACCTGTGACAAGAAGATGGAATTTAGAATGTCCATAAAGATTTGAGATACCTGATTAGTTTGGGATGTTTGACTAGGCCATGATTGCCAGTACTCCCGTGATTGTCCACCATTTTGTCATCTGATGTGATTTTCCTAAATGTTGTAAATCCTACCTCTATGATGTTAATGAAGCAGGATTAGAGGCAGTTATGTTAATGGGACAGGACTCAGTCTACAAGATTAGGTTGTATCTTGAGTCAATCTCTTTTGAGATATAAAAGAGAGAAGTGAGCAGAGAGACAGGGGGACCGCCTGTCACTAAGAATGAAGAACCAGGAGGGGAGAGCGTCCTTTGGACCCAGGGTCCCTGTGTTGAGAAGCTCCTAGATCAGGAAAAGATTGATGACAAGGACCTTCCCTCAGAGCCAACAGAGAGAGGTAGCCTTCGCCTGGAGCTGGCACCCTGAATTCTGACTTTTGGTCTCCTAGACTGTGAGAGAATAAATTCTCTTTGTTAAAGCCATCCACTTGTGGTATTTCTGTTGTAGCAGCACTAAATAGCTAAGACAATATTCATGCTCTTTCCTACATGCACTTTCCAAACTGCCCTTTTAAAACTTAGATCAAGTCATTCTTCTGATCAATCTTTTTCAATGACTTTCAGAGATGAACTTACAATACAGACTCCTCATGATGGCTTCTGTGATGGTTAAGATTGTGTGTCAACTTGGCTAGGCCATGATTCTCAGTGTTAATATGCGATCACCCCCATGATAGGATCTGCTGTGAGTAGCCAGCCAGTTGAAAGGGAGTTTCCTTTGGCATGTAGCCTGCATCCGAATATAAGTGGACATTCTTGGTTTTGCCCTCTCTGGATCCTGCAGCTACCTTTTGTTTGTTTGACCTCCAGTTCTTGGGACTTGAGCTAGCAGCTTACCTGCAATCTTGGGATTTATGGACCTTCACAGCCTGCGAGCAAAAGCCCTGCTCTCTGACCTGCCAATCTTGGGTTCACCAGCACCTGTGGCTATGTGAATCAGGAGAAGCCTCTATCCTGATCCACGGACTTGCGACATTCCAGCCTTTATAATCTCGTGAGCTGTTTCTTGATATAAATCTCTCTCTATATATATATTTATATGCTTTACTGGTTTTACTTCTCTAGAGAACCTAGTCTAAGACAGCTTCTAAAAAGATTCGTCTGATTGTTGCCTTCTGTTCCCACCTTTTCTCAAACCACACTCTCCGTTGCTTATTATGCTCTAGCTACACTGTCCCTCTTCCAGTTTTCACATAATTCATACTCTCAGGGCTCAAGGCCTTCACACAGGCTTTTTCTTCTGTCTGGAATTCTTACCCTTCTGCAGTTCACTTGACTCCTTCTCATCCTCAGACATTGGTTATCACTCCTTACTCCCTACCCCAATATTCTCTACTACTACACCATATTTTCCTTCTTCATAGAACTTGTCTCTATTTGGACTTCCATATTTGTTTGTGGTTTTATTTAATGTGTCTCATAATTGACAGTGGGACTTACAGAGTTAGAGGTCATGTCTGTTTCATTCACCATTATATACCCAGCATTTAACATCATGTCTAGCCTATAGTAAGTGCTCAATAAGTATTTTATGCATGACTGATTGAATAAGTGCACCTAATGATGTTGTTTCCAGCTTAATGACTTACTGATTTTCTATGCCACAATCTAGAATGCTTGGGCATTCAGTCAATCCAAGAGTTCAGTTCAATGTTGTACGAAGTTGAATGCTCTTCTTAAATTCGTAATAAAGGAATATTCATGTGTTGTCTTTAGTATTAATTGCCAAAAATTTACATACCTAAGAAGCCCTGGTGGTGCAATGTTAAGTGCTTGGCTGCTAACCCAATAGTTGGCACTTGGAACTCACCAGCTGCTCTGAGGTAGAAAGATGTGACAATCTGCTTCTGAAAAGATTTACAGCTTTGGAAACCCTATGGGGTCACTATGCATCAGAATCAACTCAATGGCAGTGGGTTTGGTTTTGGTTTAGTTTACATATCTAGTGTTTCTGTTGTTGTTAGTTGCCATGGAGTTGATTCCAAATCTTGCTAACCCCATGTGTACAGTGCTCCATAGAGTTTTAAGGCTATGATCTTTTGGAAGCAGATCTCCAGGCCTGTCTTCCTAGATGCCTCTGGGTAGGTTTGAACCACCAACCTTTCAGCTAGTTGTCAAGCATTCAACTGTTTGAGTCACCAAGGGACTACTCCCCTATAGTGTCTTCTAGGAACTACTCAATATCCATATATTATCTTTCTTGTTTTTTAAGTAGGGATAACATTTTAAATGCCCCATCCCATTTTCAACCATAATCTCTGTCTAAAATAACCTCTTTTGTATAAAAAAAGTGATATGTGATTAATAATATGGATGGTGGTAACACTGGTGATGGCATAAATGAAGGGAAATTTGTATAATGTATAACTTTCTTTGCAAGTTGCTTGAGTTAAACAGCTTCAGGGATTTTTTTTTTTTTAATTGAATTTTTGGTGAAAGTTTACATAGCAAATTAAGTTCCAATTTAACAATTTCTATACATGTTGTTCAGTGACATTGGTTACATTTTTCACAATGTGGCAGCATTCCCATGATTTCCATTCTGGTTATTCTTTTTCCATTAATCTAACTTCCCTGCTATCCCTTACCTTCTTGTCTTTGCTTTAGGGTAAATATTAACCATTTCATCGCATATATATAATTATTTAAAGGAGCACAGTACTCACAGGTGATATTGTTTATTTTATGGGCCAGTCTGTTATTTGGCTGAAAGGTGACCTCCAACAGTGGCTTCAGTTCAAAGTTTAAAGGGTATCCCAGGGCGATAGTCTTGTGGGATCCTGTAGTCTCTACTGGTCCAGTAAGTCTGACCTTTTTTAGGAATTTGAGGTTTATTCTACATTTTTTCCCCATTCTATCTGGGACTATCTGTTGTGTCCCTGGTGAGAACAGTCCTTAGTGGTAGCTAAGTACCATCTAGTTCTGGTCTCAGAATAGATGAGACTATGGTTCCTGTGGGGCTATTAATCCTGTAGACTAGTTTCTTCTTTGAGTCTTTGGTTCCTTCTTTCTCTTTTGCTCCAGATGAGTACAGCCCAACAGTTGTATCTTAGATGGCTGCTTGCAAGCTTTTAAGACCCCAGATGCTACTCACCAAACTAGGATGTAGAACAATATCTTTATGAGCTATGTTATGCCAGTTGACCAAGTTGTTCCCTGAGGCTGTGGTCCTGAGCCTTCAAACCCAGTAAACCAGTCTTGAGAGGTATTTGGTTATGTCTAGGAGGTATCCATAACTGTGCCCCCTATGTGCCTTATTAAGTGACTATATATGCAGCAGAAATATGTATATACATATGCCAAGAGAAATACCTATACATGCACACCCATATAGTCATATGTGCCTTCTTATACACACATATGTATACATACCTACCTATATAACCACACACATATATTTTTCAGTTGTTATTACTGTTGCTGCAGAGTTGTGTATGTTATAGCACTTACTAAAATTGTCCTTTATTCTTGTGTCATCATTTATCTTGGTCAAGTTGTGCAGACTTCACCCATATTGGATATTGCCTTTCCCATCACCAAAAATAGCAAGTGTCTACTATCTAGAGAGTGATTCCCCTTCCCTCCCCCTCCAATCCATGGTAACTATCAACGAATGTCGCTTTCAGTGTGTATACCTATTCTTGTCTTTTTATAAAAGTGAGATCATACAATATTTGCTCTTTTGTGATTGACTCATTTCACTCGGCATAATGTCCTCCACATTCATCCATGTTATAATTTGTTTCAAGAACTCATTATTGTTTATAGCTGCATAGTATTCCATTGATTGTATGCAACACAGTTTGTTTATCCATTCATCTGTTGATGGACATTTACATTGTTTCCATATTTTTGCTATTGTGTATAATGCTTCAGTAAACATAGGTGTGCATATGTCTATTCATGTCACTGCTATTAGATCACCAGGGTATATACCTAGGAGTGGGATTGCTGAATCATAAGGTATTTCTATTACTAGCTTTTTGAGGAAGCACCATACCATTTTCCATAGTGGCTGTACCATTTTACAACCCCACCAACAGTGTATAAGAGTTCCAGTCTCCCCACAACCTCCCCAGCATTTGTTTTCCATTTTTTTGATCATTGCCATTTCTGCAGGGATGAGATGGTGTCTCATTATAGTTTTGATTTGCATTTCTCTAATATCTAATGGTCATGAGCATCTCTACATTTGTCTGTTCGCTGCCTGAATGTCCTCTTTAGCGAAGTGTCTGTTCATGTCCTTTGCCCATTTTTAATTGGATTATGTATCTTTTTGTTGTTGAAGTTTTCTATATATTTTGGAGATTAGACATGACATATGCTGTTCCTGAAGATTTTTTCCCAGTCTGTAGGTTCTCTTTTTACTGTTTTGATAAAGTCTTTTGGTAACATAAGTATTTAATTTTTAGGAGGTCCCAGTTATCTAATTTGTCTTTTGTTGTTCATGCAGTTGTAGTTGTAGTCTATTCCTACAAAAAAATTAGGTTCCGTAGTTTTGTCCCTATGTTATCGTCCAGGAACTTTATAGTTTTAGCTTTAACATTTAGGTCTTTGATCCATTTTGAGTTAGTTTTTGTGTATGATATGAGGTATGGATCCTCTTTATTTATTTATTTATTTTGCGAATGGATACTCAGGTTTGCCAGCATCATTTGTTAAAGAGACTATTCCTTCCCCATTGAATAGACGTTGACCCCTTGTGGAAAATCAGCTGCCCATAGATGGATAAATTTACTCTGGGCTCTCAATTCTGTTTCATTGGTCTGTATATCTGTCATTGTACCAGTACCAGCTTGTTGTGATTACTGTGGCTGTATAGTATATTTTGAGATTGAGAAGTGTCAGACCTACCGCTTTGTTCTTCTTCAATATTGCTTTCACTCTTCGGGACCTCTTTCCTCTCTATATAAAGTTGGTGATTAGTTTTTCCACTTTAGTAAATAATGTTGTTAGGATTTGGATTCAGATTGCATTGTATCTGTAGATTGCTTTGGGTAGTACTGACATTTTCACAATGTTAAGTCTTCCAATCTATAAGCATGGAATCTTCTTCCATTTATATAGGTCTCTTTTAGTTTCTTGCAGTTTTTTTTTTTAATCTTATCTCCACTCACCTGGAAAACTAGGTTTATAAAATATTGTACACATCTTTGATACAGTCTACACATGTGTGTACACACTGATTCGTACAATACATACGGCATGTTTCTCCCATCAATTTCAAGCAATCTGTTATGGGAAGTTCACCCCAAGAAAGAGTTGTACAGTGTGTCTTCTGTGAGTTGAGGTTATGCAAAGATTCCCCATTCATTACCTTTTTAGTGTTTATAAATTCTGAGATTGGTTAGACTTCATTCAGTTGAAAGGCATTTTTGTATATCTTATAGAATTTTTTTTCTTTAAGGATCTCTTGTCCAGGAGAATCTGACCAATACTAAAGCTTCTGTCAAATTTTAATTGGTGGTACGTGTTCTCCTCATTGAGGAGTTTCTGATGGGTGATTTTCACTTTCCTGGAAAATCTCTCTTGTTAGTATACTCACCCCTTTATATTGCTCTCCCATTGTAGTTCCAGACTGAGAATTTTCTGTTAGGAAGACAAAAAGTCTTTTGATATTACATCTCAAGATGGAGGTACACCTACATTGGCAGTTATAAGGCTTTTATATTGAACTTTAAAATCATTCTATCACAATTGTGTCTATAGAATATTAATGTCTGGCCTTCTTCCAATAAGTAGTTATCTCAGGACACCAATCAAAGAGGCAGAATATATTGAAAACACTATTTGATACATCACTTATTTCCATGGATATTGGGCAATTCAAAGGCAGGGATGTTTTGCACCATAGACTGATGCTAATTCTGCCATGTCAAGGGAAGCTAGTGGCTTCAGAACCTGCTGCTTTATTTCCAGTTTTAGCAGTTTCCATATGGCTCATATGCTACCTACCAGCAGGCTTTGCCAGGCAGGACCACGGAGTCACCCGTGGCATTTTGCACATCCTGCTGGGTCTGTATCGTAACCAAGAGCAATTTCTATTATTAGCACATTCTGTGAGAAAACCTCCTGAGGTAGGTACAGCCCAAAGAGGAGACTTCTTTGGGGTTTCTCTGAGCCAGAGTAAAAAAGATGGTGAGAGGGAATCTTTGGCAGCAGATCCTTCTATACCACTGTGCTGAAGAAGTCTGGGAGAGAAAGGTTGCAACACAGAACATACTGGGGCTGATTTGCATCCTTTTGGGAAGGCTGCTTTTCCTGTTTTAAAACATTAATTTTAATATTTTATATTTTATTGGAGTTATACAAGCAATACCTGAATTCATTTTATCCTCATTTAAAATAAATTAGTACATTGAAATTGAAGCAGAAATCTACTTCAGCCTCCCCGCAAGCAATGTGATTCCTCCGCTTCCTCCTCTTCTTCTACCCTCGACACCACAAATCCTTGATATCCCCTCTTAATTCTTTGTTTATATTCTTTCCAATCTTTTTTTTTTAAATAAATTTTTCATATACGTATGTGGATTCCCACAGAAAATATATAGTTTTTTTTTTTTTAAATGGAAACAAAATAAATTTTCTATAGTGAAAAAAAATATCGTGGGAAATCTCTAGGGTTTAAATAATAAGAATTTCATAGATTGCCTTTCTTTTAGAAATAAGCCAAAGTTTTTTTTAGAGAGTTTTCTTCTTTCAAAGAACCAAATACTCTGGAATATTCATGGTTAATATTTTGTAGTTAATAGAAGGGTGTTGCTAGGTGAAACTTGGCTTTGTATCTATCTCAGTTATTCTCCACTCTATTTCAAAAGGGAGGGCTCAGTGTGAAGTGGTGGCCAGGCACTGTTCTGAGAACCAAGAGACCTGAGTTGTAGTGTCTTCTCTGCCATTGTTATCTGTGTGATATTTCAGCCAGGTCTCACCTCTGTGTGATCTACGAGCCTTCCTCAGCTCTAAAGTTCTGAGATTCTCTATGATGCATCAGTATGTTTGCAAGTAGAAGAGGGTATCTTGGCTGGGACAAAAGTTGTGTGTCAGTACAGTGACAGATGGGTGGCCTCATAGAGCTGTGGGCTCTAGAGGCAAATTTTCTGGGTTTGAATCTCTCTAGTCTGCTTACTTGGTGTTTATGACTCAGGACGAGTTACTTACCTTCTTTTTACTTCCTTTTTTTCATCTAGAAAGAGGGTGAAACAGTATATACCTTATAGGCAACTTAAAAATTAAATGAAATAATTTATGCAGAGCGCTCAGAAGATTCAGTGCTTAATATATGTTAATTCTTATTAAGTTTTACAGTCAACTGTTCACATATTTGACTTACATGGAGCACAAGGTACTTTTTGAGACAATGATTTTCCCAGTTTCAATAATTTGATGTAATTATGTATAGATATTTACAAAGAAATAGGGTGACTCTATGCTAACCGAATTATGAGGATGAAATGTGGGGCCCTTGAGAAGGAATTCATTGTAGAAGAAGGAAACCAAGCATGAGGCTTACACACAGGCTCCAGGAGTGGCAGGGGAACTGGTACCGTAAGCATCCTGATCCAGTAGCCCTTGCAGAGCTTGCTCACTCTGCAGAGAAAGAGAACTGTGTTTGTGAACTAAAAAGGTTTCCTTATTAAACTTTTTGCAGAGGCTGTTAGTTGGTTCACCTTTTCATAGACATAGAATTTTTCTTGGACCTGCAGCTTCCAGAATAAAGAGCACATTTCCCAGCCAACTTTTCATTCCTCCTTGGCCAATGAAAGTGAACAGAGATTATGTTTGCAGTTTCTGTCCTTTGCTCTCAAGTGAAGTGCATGTGACCTTCTCTTTTACACTTCCTGCTGGCTGGCATATAAATGTGATGTCTGGAGCTAGAGGAGCCATACTGGACTATGAGGTAGAAGTCATTCATTAACGATGCTCAAGCCACAAGATAAAAGAAGGCAGCATCCCTGACACTGTGGCACAGCAATAATTGCCACGGACTTTTATCTGGACGGAAACCCTGGTGGCATAGTGGTTTAAGAGCTATGGCTGCTAACCAAAAGGTTGGCAGTTTGAATCCACCGGGTGCTTCTTGGAAACTCTGTGAAGCAGTTCTACTGTGACCTATAGGGTCACTATGAATCAGAGTTGACTCGACAGCAACAGGTTTGGTTTTTGGTTTGGTTTTATCTGGACAGTTACATAAGGGAGAAATAAACATCTATATTATTTAAGCCATTGCTATTTTATTCGTTAAGTCTATATATTAACTAATATATAATAGTTTGGGGTTATATAAACCAGTGCAGTAGTTTGGGGTTAAATAAACCTGATAGTGACCCAACCTGTCACTCCCAACTGAATATAACCTGGAGGAACAGAGTATACTTTTCTTTCTTCCCAGTAGACGATTGAGTTTTCAGCACATGGTATCTAGAGCCAGGAGGTAGAAGAGAATTAGTAGGTATGTGCCCTTCAAGAGAAAGATCTACTACAGTGTTTACTGTCTGTTGAGTAAAAAAGTTAGCTTTGCATGTGCTAATGACAAAGATGGAAAATGATATGCTATGTAGTGATAATTGTATAATAAAAAGGAAGAATGCCAATTTATTAGATACAACTGATTGGAATCTGTTTTATGAATCTTTACATTGAGTGACAATATAAACCATTTTATTTGTAGCAATTTTATAACATATGAAATTATTTTCCATTATGAGCATTCTAATCCAAATATGAAGCTTTCTGGAGACAAATCCACTATTTTTACCAACAAAGTCTCCATTTGATGTGATGTTAAAGGACCTAGTTGTTTCCCTGATGTTAACTTTAACATAAGTTAATTACGATTCTTTCATTTATAGTCTTAAATTCCTTAGGGACCTATTTGTTTCCTCACCTAAAACACCTCCTGTACCAACAGTGAAATAGTAGCTGCATTTTTGGTCTCATTTATTTTAAAAAGAAAAGATGTGCCAGATGTTTTGCTAAGTCTTTTAAGATTCTGGGCAAACAACACAAACAAGATCCTTAGCTTCCTGGAGCCTTACACAAACACTAAACAAATAAACATTGCAACTATATGACAGGCTGCCATTGTTATGGAAGGAAAGAGTTTGATGCAGTTAAAGAAGAGGATGTGCTTATTGAGTCAGGGATACCAGGGCAGGTTTCCCTGAGGAACTGAGATTGAAGCTGTTTAGGGATGGGTTAGCTGGGGCAAAGCTTTCTAGGAAGATAGAAGGCTGTGTATAAAAACTCTTAAGATAGAGCTTTGCATAGTTGAGAAACTGGAATTAGGCTATTGCAGTAGCATAGTGAGCTAGGGAAGGAATTGAAAAATGAAGCTGAACAGATTGTAAAGAACTCTATGAGAGTGGGAAGTTCATCTGGTATTGCTCACCATTGTATCTCTAGACCCCATTCTACTAAATGAGTGAACAATTAGCAAACAAGCACCTGGATGAATGAGGTTGTCAAAATGGGACAGAAGGAGCTGCCAGTAGGTTAGGAGGACAACCATAAGAGTGTGATGTCACAGAATATAGTAGCAGGACGTTTTTCCAAGAGGGAGGGCATGTTCATTTACCGCTGAGAATTGAAGGAAGGTGAGGATGCAAGGTGCATATTGGTTTTAGCAGCATGGTGGTCATTGTAACCACAGTGAGAGCAGTTACACTGGGTGGAGTCAGAGGATAGGGGCCAGATTTGAGTCGGTTGTCGTGAATGAAAGTGGAGAGCATGAGTACAGGATGTAATTTCAACTCTTTTTTTCAGAAGTTGAAGAGAATCTTTTAAAATGGAAGTTGGACGATTCTATAGAGCCTTTGAATGCAGAAAGGCGTGATCCCATGAGAAAAAAGAAGATAGATCTAATGTAGTAGAGAAGATATATCAGGGAATTTTATGTGTTGAGTTGGTGAAAAAATAAATTTTATGTTTGTTGCTCTTGTATTTTAGCACTTGCTCTAGTCACTTTTCAGCTTTGTCTTTCTATATTGAAGGGACTTAGCCTTTTTAGTTTGCTATTCTTGGAGTCCTGGTGGCACAGTAGTTTAGAGCTTGGCTGTGAACCAAAACGTCATCAGTTTGAATCCACCCTATGGGCCAGTTCTACTCCTTCCTGTAGGGTCGTTACGAGTTGGAGTTGACTCAACAGCAATGGGTTTGGTTTTGATTTTTGGTTTATCCTACAGATATATCCCTTAACTAAGCCCTTCAATTGTTATTTTCTGAATCTTTTTTAGATATAGTTAACCCAGAATATTATTATTAAAAAGGGATTCAGGTATGGACGCACTGTAGGCTTATGAAAGAGTAGAATAAAATTTTATATTTTCTTGTGTGAGGAATTCCAATATTTTATTAGAATTTTGTCCATAGAGTTTCATCCTATTCCTGAAATTAGAGTAAGATTCCAATAAAATGGAAGCAAGGAAAAAGGTTCTTGAAGGTATATGATATTTTTCCTTAAAAAGAATCCAGGCTGCGGGTTATCCTTCACCCAAGTTTTGGTTCATATTGGTTCAGTATTTTTTTTATTGTGCTTTAGGCAAAAGTTTACAGAGCAAATTATTTTCTTATTAAACAATTAATACACATTGGGAATTGCTGCTAGAAACCCCTATAGGGAATGAGGGGAAGCAGAATTGGACAGAGGAAGAAGTTGAACTGCATCACAGTTGCAACAATGGGCTTAGTCAATTCCATTGGGAGCTATGAAATTGATATGGACCTTCAGAGATACCTGATCTGAGGCAACACCTTGGTAACTCTGTAAGGCCTTGAAGGGAGGTTTCCCCCAGAAAAGGGGTATAACCTTGAGCAAGGCAGCTCTCTTTGGTTAAGAAAAGTGCCTGAGAAGAGACTCAGGTGTGAGCTATCAGCTAGCAACACTCCTGACAGCTGGGGGCATGAGTTTCTCTGTTCTGAAGGAAGGATGTAGGTGGCACCCAGAATTAAAATCTATAACACTTATAGTGAGGGAAAGGAGAAAGATACACTAAATAACAAATGAGTTTAAAGAGAGAGAAAACAGAAATAAAAGGTTGTCAGAATGAGTCCTCTATTTTGTCTCTTCAAAGTACCCTATGTAAGGCCTTATAAAAAATGCGTCTCCGATGGGATTAGTAATTTTTCTCAGAATAATGAGAAAAAACAAACCTTTAGTACTACAATTTTTTACCCTATAGACTTCTGGATTTATTATTGTTGTTATTGTTATTAACTCTAGTGGAATATGTGCACTTTGATTCTGCATGACATAGGTATGTACCAGACCATAACCACAAAATATAGTCTGGCTACCTTTATGCGGGAATTCCTGGGTAGTGCAAATGGTTAACACACTCGACTGCTAACTGAAAAGTTGGCAGTTTGAGTCTACCTAGAGGCACCTCAGAAGAAAGGCCTGGTGATCTACTTCTGGGAAATCAGTGATTGAAAGTCCTTTGGAGCACAGTTCTACTCTTACATGCATGGGATGTTGGAACTGATTCAACGGCAACTGTTTTTTTTAACTTTATGGGATTCATTTTTGTGATTAAAACCTTGAGGCTTTTCTCAGCCTTTTGACTTAATTTAGAATCATCAAGCATGAATCCCAGGCATTATTAGTCTAAATTAATGTCAAAAGAGTGACTGGAGTGGTTTGCTTGTAAAACTCATTTATTTGTTTCCATCTTGCAGAGATAGGCTTCATTGCCTGTGCATTTCTAGAAAATAATGCATCTTCTCATTACGTTATTTACAGTTTTAATCTAATTTAATAATTGGCTCTACATTGGTGTCACAAAAATATGTGGAATTTTTTAGATATAATTGTCTGTAGAATTTATACATTCCAATAGGCAGACTTAGTTACAGCATAGAGTATTTGTGTGTTATTTAATATCCATTATTATTATTAATGTATTTTTACTAGTAGGGCAAGTACTGTTTTGAATTGTAGACATGAACTTTGCCATAGACAAATAAGCATTAAAAATGCATTTGTATTTGTGAATATTATAGCTAAACACCATTTAGTAATAATGTTAATAAATGTGGTTTATTTTGTGTATACAGTTTAATTTATTTTAACTTTAATTTGTAGCAACACGATTCGATATAGAATTATTTAATTAATATTTTATGGTTTTATTTTCATTAGAAGGATTTTTTTTCAGAGGGCTTTATAATTTACTGCAGTCATTACTGCATTCAGCTAGTGATTTATCATGCTTGAATTTATAAATATGTTTAAATAAAATATATATTCCCCAGTAGTATTTATTCACTCATTGATTTTTTTAACCACAACCTGTATTACAAAAGATTTGAGATTATATCCAAAGTATTCTATCTAATAAAAGTGGGATAAAGCAGAAGTAGAGAATTAAAACCAAGGGAAATATAAAGAAGTAATAACTGAAAACTAGAGGAAAGAATATTATATGTAGGCCGTAACGGTCAAAATGTTTCCTGAAGCCGAGCTTCCAACTTAGCTTTGAGTTTTACAGCAGACAAAATAGAAAGAGATAACTCAGTTAAATAGTTTCATTGTTGTTGTTTGCCCTCCAGTAGATTCCATCTTAGAGTGACCCAGCAGGACAGAGGAGAACTGCCCCGTAGGGTTTCCAAGGCTGTAATCTTTATGGAAGCATTCGGCTGCTAACCAAAAGTTCAGCAGTTCGAATACACCACCCACTTCTTGGAAGCGCTATGGGGAAGTTCTACTCTGTCCTGTAGGGTCGCTATGAATCAGAATCGACTAGATGGCAATGGGTTTGGTTTTGCTTTTTTGGTAATCTTTATGGAAACAGACTACTACTCTGTATCTTTCTGCCATGGAGCGACTGGTGGATTCAAACTGCTGACCTTTTGGTTAGCAGCAATGCGCTTAACCACTGTGCCAGCAGGGCTCCCTAGTTTCAGTGTTAGAGAGGGTAATACTGTGATTTTCAATTATCACATAAGGAATCTGAGACACAGAAGGTTATGTAACCTGCTCAATGTCACATGGCCCGTGGGAACCAGGATTCTGATGCACTTCAGCTTACTCCTGTGTCCAAACCCTTAATCCTTCTTTATGAGATAGTTTTCAATATCCCCCTCCCTCAAAATCTCTACAGAAAACACAGTACTAGAATCTAGAGTTTCTTATAGATGCATTACAATTCTGAAAAAAGGTCTTAGTGCATTTAATGATAATTAATAACATGTCTTTGTTTGTACTTCTGCCTAAGTGAAGATGTAACATTTCGTAGTACTGCAATAACACAAATACCACATGGGTGCTTTAAAGAACAGAAATTTATTTTCTCACAGTTTGGAAGGCTAGAAGTCTGAATTCAGGGCACTGGCTATAGGGGAAGGCTGTCTCTCTTTTGGCTCTGGAGGAACATTCTTGTCTCTTTCAGCTTCAGTTAACCTGACGTACCTCGATTCCTTGGTGATCTTCACATGGCATCGGTCTATCCTCTCCCCTCACCCCCACCCCCGTTTGTGCTTGCTTGGGTGTCTAATCTGCTGTTTCTATAAGTCAGAAGTGATTAGATTTAAGTGTACCAGATACTGGTATGGCCTCACTAACATAACAACAAAAATTTTATTCTCAAATAAGATTACATCCATAGATATAGGGTTTAAGATTACATATATATTTTGGATTCTGGACAAAATGGTGCTCTAGAAAGAAGCACCACGCTGTCCCTCCACAGCAAAGACCTGAAAAACTAAGCTGAACAGAGAATACAACAATCCTGAAACCCTAAAACATCAACTGAAGAGATAAAGAAGTCAGCCAAGCACTGAATGGAGTGAGAAAACTGACAGAGAACAGAGAGCGAGGAGAGATTCATGCAGAGGTCCCCTACCAGCTAACGCAGCACGGATCCTCCATCTTGGACTCCTATCGGAGACCAGCAAACGGGGTACGAGAAAGCAGCCTCACGGAGCTTCCAGCGGGAGACAAAACAACCAGTAATTTGCAATATACGCTTTCCCATTCCCCACCCTTCTTCACCCTGACGGCCTCCTCTGCTTCCCGCGGCCACGGTCTCTTGACCTGGAAACAGTGGCTGCTTGGATTCCACACACCCGAATGGGTGGCTCTCTGAGTGCCACTTGTTGGCTACTGGTGTTGCTTTTTTTCTGCTTCTTTTGATTTCTTCCTTGCCTCTCGCCACCTCCCCCTCCTTTCGCTCGAGTACCTAGCTCCATGCGCCATCTTTGCTTCTTCCTGAGGGGCTGCAGAGCTCTGGTAATTTGTGATATATACTTTCCCACTCTCTACCCTTCTTCACCCACATTCGGCCCCCTCTATTCCCACGGACACAGTCTCTTGTCCAGAAACACCAGCCCACACTAGCTGGCTCTCTGAGTGCCATTTGTTGGCAGCTAGTGTTGATTTTTTTTTCTGCTTCTTTTGATTTCTTACTTGCCTCTCGCTACCTCCCCCTCCCGTCGCTCAAGTACCTGGCTCTGTGTGCCATCTTTGCTTCTTCCTGAGGGGCTGTGGAGCTCCATTCGAGTGTGGAGCTGCTTCCCAGTTTGGGCTGCTGTGCTGGTGGGATCCCGGGGCTTTTGTTCATTTGTTTGTTTTGAATTGTTTGTTTTTTTTCTTTTCCTTTTCTTGAGTTGGGAGCCCTTTCAGGCCAGGCTGAGCTGCGTGGCAGAGAGACTCCCCTTCGGCTTCCACAGACGTGCAGAGGGATCCCTAAGGGCATTTTTTTTACGTTAGTTTTTTTTTTTCTGTTTCTTTAGGGGCCTTCCTTGTTTTTTATTTTTATTTCTTAATTTGTTTTGTTTTCTTTTTCCTCTTTTTCCCTTTTTGTTTTTCTTCATTGCTCAGTTTCTTGTCTTTCTATATCTTTCTTCTCTTTCTGTTCCCTGAATACCTGGCATTGTATACCTCTACACCTTCTAGCCAGGCTGTACTGCAACACCTGAGAGCAACTTCCCCACACCTCATAGCTGCACTGGTGGGATCTCTGGGAACTTTGTGGTTCTTTAACCTTTCTGATTCTTATTTATTCATTCTTTTCTTTTCTTCCTCTTCCACTTTCTGTTTTTCTCCATTTCATAATCTCTCATCTCTCCACTCCAACGGCAAGCTCCCCTACAATTCTTTTTTGTTTGTTTGTATGTTTTTGGCTCCTATTCCTCTCTCCTCTCTCCCATATCCATCTTAGCTCCACACATAAAAATCTCCCCTCTGCATTCTGCCTACCTTCACCGTGGCTTGACATCACATCACCAAGAAGCACAGGCACGACCTACTGATTACCGACCCGCTCTGCTGGCTGAAGTAGGGGCACAAACAATGCATCCCAGTAACTCCTCTTCAGCTAGACCTGCCCTGCCATACCATATCTGAGTGACTGAACCTGCCGGTTGAAGAAGGAGGTGAAAAGTATTGTGCCCACAGATGAGCAAACAACAAAGAACACACAGTCTGCCTGCTCAGACATAGTAAAATTTTTTTTCAAAAAGGGACGAAAGAAAAATCTACAATCAATAAATGAGAAAAATAACTACTGAATGCCCCGAAGACAGCAGATAATATCAAAACATTTACAAAAACAGGACAAGATGGTTCCAGTAGGCGTCCAAAATAAAACATCAGATGACTCTACTCTGGAAGAAAATGCACTAGAACTACCTGATAGGGAATTCAAATCTCTAATACTCAGAATTCTCCAAGAATTGAGGCAAAAAGCTGACAAACATGAGGTAAAAATAGACAAATTCATGGAAAATACAGAAAAAAAATTGGAAGAATTCAGGAAAATAATGCAGAAACAAAATGCCAAAATAAATTCACAACTAGAAATTATACAAAGACAGCAATTAGAAATCCAAAAGATAAACAACAAGATTTCAGAAATGGACAGTGTCATAGAAGGGCTGAGAAGCAGATCTGAAACGGTGGAAGACAGGATCAGTGGAATTGAAGACAAACACTTGGCTACAACTCTGTTTCAGGAAAACTCGGAAAAAAGAACAAAGAAAAATGAAGAGACCCGGAGAGTTATGTGGGATACAATCAAAAGCAAAAATTTGCAAGTGATTGGAATTCCAGAACAGGGGGAGAAAACAGAAAACACAGAGAGGATCATTGAAGAATTGCTGACAGAAAACTTCCCCAATATCATGAAAGATAAAAAGCTGGCCATCCAAGAAGCTCAACAAACCCCATATAGGAGAGACCCCAAAAGAAAATCATCAAGGCATATCATAATCACACTCGACAAAACCAAACAAAGAATCCTGAGAGCAGCTCACGTAAAACAAGAAGTCACATACAGAGGAGAAACAATAAGACTAAGCTCAGATTATTTGGCAGAAACCATGCAGGAAAGAAGGCAATGGAATGACATATATAAAATATTGAACGAAAAAAATTGCCAGCCAAGAATAATATAGCCTGCAAAACTCTCATTCAATTTTGATGGTGAAATTAGGTGATTTCCAGATAAACAGAAATTAAGGGAATATGTAAAAGTGAAACCAAACTTACAAGAATTATTAAAGGGAGTTCTTTGATCTGAAGGCAAACAACTTCAGCTCACAGGTAGAATCTAGGACGCAGGATTGTACCAGCCAGATACCAATCTAGGAAATGAACTCTTGAGGACTATCCAAAACCAAAAGAAATACAACAAGGAATCAGAGCAGTTAATCAGTAAATGACAACAACATCAAAACAATAAAAGAGGGAATAAACAGCATAGGTATAGAACCTTGTAATGGAGAGGAAGGCAAGGCGATACCAAGTAATGGTAGACTGCTTCAAACATAGAAAGATAAGGGTAAAATTTATGGTAACCACAAAGAAAGTTAACAAACATACTCATAAAAAAAGAGAAAAACCTAAAGTCTCAGAAAAAACAAAACCTACAAAAACAAAAGAAATGAAAAAAAAATCCACAAACAAAAGTAACTCAGCACAAGAGAGTAAGAAGAACAAAGAAAACTTCAGCACCACCAAAAAAAAGCACTACAAAATGACAGAAACAAACCCACATCTATCAATAATTACACTGAATGTAAATGGATTCAATGCACCCATAAGGAGACGGAGAGTGACAGAATGGATAAGAAAATAGGATCCATCAATATGCTGTCTACAGGAGACACACCTTAGAAACAACGATGTGAATTTATTAATTGTCAAAGGTTGGAAAAAAATATATAAAGATAACAATTACCAAAAAAGAGCAGGAGTGGCAATTCTAATCTCAGATAAAATAGACTTTAAAACAAATCTACCATAAAAGACAAAGAAGGACACTATATAATGATTAAGGGACTATCCATCATGAAGGCATAACCATAATAAACATCTACGCACCCAATGACAGGGCTCCAAAATACATAAAAAAAACTCTAACAACACTGAAAAGAGAAATTGACAGTTCCACAATAGTAATAGGATACTTCAACACACCACTCTCAGTAAAGGACAGAACAACTAAGAAGAAACTCAGCAAAGATACAGAAGACCTGAAGGGCACAATCAGCCAACTTGACCTCATAGACATATATAGAACACTCCATCCAACCACTGCAAAGTACACATTCTTTTCCAATGCACGTGGAACGTTCCCCAGAATAGACCACATCTTAGGCCACAGAGCAATCCTCAACAAGATCCAAAATGTTGAGATAATTCAAAGTATTTTCTCTGACCACAATGCCATCAAGGTAGAAATTAACACTAGAAAGAGAAAGGAAAAAAAATCAACTACATGGAAACTGAATTATTCCCTGCTTACACATCAGTGGGTAATAGAAGAAATCAGAGATGGAATCAAAAAATTCCTAGAATCAAATGAGAATGAAAACACATCATACCAAAACCTTTGGGACACAACAAAGGCAGTCCTCTGAGGACAATTTATAGCAGTAGATGCGAATATCAAAAAAAAAAAAAAGGGACAAAATCAAAATATTAACTACAGAACTCAAACAAATCAAAAGAGAACAGCAAAAAAAGCCCACAACCACTGGAAGAAAGGAAATGGTAAAGATCAGGGCAGAAATAAATGAAATAGAGAACAGAAAAACAATAGAAAGAATCAACAAAACCAAAAGTTGGTTCTTTGAAAGAATTAACAAAATCGACAAACCACTGTCCAGACTGACAAAATAAAAACAGGAGAGGACATAAATAACCCAAATAAGAAAAGAAATGGGGGATATTACAACAGACCCAACTGAAATAAAAAGGATTATAACAGAATATTATGAAAAACTATACTCCAACCAATTTGAAAACCTAGAGGAAATGGATAAATTTCTAGATACACACAGCCTACCGAAACTACAACAAAGTGATGTTGAAAATCTGAACAGAACCATAACAAGAGAAGAGATTGAAAAGGTAATCAAAAAACTCCCAACCAAAAAAAGCCCTGGCCCAGATGGCTTCCCTGGAGAAGTCTACAAAATATTTACAGAAGAGCTTGTACCAGTACTACTCAAGCTATTTCAGAGCATAGAAGAGGAAGCAACACTTCCAAATTCATTCCATGAAGCCAGCATAACGCTGATACCAAAACCAGGCAAAGATGTCACAAAAAAAGAAAATTACAGACCAATATCTCTCATGAATATAGATGCAAAAATTCTGAACAAAATTCTAGCCAATAGAATTCAGCATCATATCTAGAATAAATACACCACGACCAAGTAGGATTCATACCGGCTATGCAAGGATGGTTCAACATTAGAAAATCAATCAATGTAATCCACTACATAAATGAAAGAAAAGAACCACATGATTATTTCAACTGACGCAGAAAAGGCATTTGACAAAGTCCAACACCCATTCCTGATCAAAACTCTCAATCAAATAGGTATAGAAGGGAAATTTCTCAACATAATAAAGGGCATCTATGCAAAACCAATGGCCAACATCATTCTTACTGGAGAGAGGCTGAAAACATTCCCCTTGAAAACAGGAACAAGACAAGGATGCCCTTTATCACCACTCCTATTTAACATTGTGCTGGAAGTTCTAGCTAGAGCAATAAGGCAAGAAAAAAGTAAAGGGCATCCAAATTGGTAATGAAGACATTAAACTGTCCCTGTTTGCAGATGATATAATACTATACATAGAAAACCCTAAAGACTCCACAAGAAATGTACTGGAACTAATAGAAAGATTCAGCAGAGTAGCAGGATACAAGATAAACATTCAAAATCAGTTGGATTCCTATACACCAATAAGGAGAATGATGAAAAGGAAATCAGAAAAACAATACCATTTTCAATAACCCCTAAAAAGATAAAATAGTTAGGAATAAATCTGAGCAGGGATGTAAAAGACCTATACGAAGAAAACTACAAAACACTACTGCAAGAAACCCAAAGGGATCTACATAAATGGAAAAACATACCATGCTCATGTATAGGCAGACTCAACATTGTGAAAATGACAATTCTACCCAAAGCAATTTACAAATACAGTGCAATCCCGATCCAAATACCAACAACATTCTTCAAAGAGATGGAAAAACTAATTATTAACTCTATATGGAAAGGGAAGAATCCCCGAATAAGTAAAGCACTACTGAAGAAGAAGAATAAAGTTGGAGGACTCACACTACCTGACTTGAGAACCTACTATACAGCTACAGTAGTCAAAACAGCCTGGTACTGGTACAACGACAGATACATTGACCAATGGAACAGAATTGAGAACCCAGATGTAAATCCATCCACCTACAGTCATGTGATCTTCGACAAGGGCCCAAAGTCCATCAAATGGGGAAAAGACAGTCTTTTTAACAAATGGTGCTGGCAAAACTGGATATCCATCTGCAAAAAAATGAAGCAGGACCCATACCTCACACTGTATACAAAAACTACTTCAAAATGGATCAAAGACCTGAATATATAGTCTAAAACTTTATAGTTCATAGAAGAAAAAATAGGACCAACACTTCAGGCCTTAATACATGGCATTAACAGGATACAAACCATAACCATCAATGCACAAAACCCAATAGATAAGCTAGATAACTGGGATCTTCTAAAAATCAAACACCTATGCTCTTCTAAAGACTTCACCAAAAGAGTACAAAGAGAACCTATAGACTAGGAAAAAATTTTTGGACAGTACAAGTCAGACAAAGGTCTAATCTCCATAATCTACAAGAAAATCCAACACCTCTACAACAAAAAGACAAACAATCCTATCAAAAATGGGCAAAGGGAATGAACAGACACTTCACCAAAGAAGACATTCAAATGGCCAACAGACACAGGAGGAAATGCTCGCGATCACTAGCCATTAGAGAAACGCAAATTAAAACTACAATGAGATACCATCTCACCCTGGCATTACTGGCACGAATGAGAAACACTGGAAATAACAAATGTTGAATGGGCTGTGGGGAGATCGGAACACTTATGCACTGCTGGTGGGAATGCAAAATGATACAACCACTTTGGAAAATGATATGGCGCTTCTTCAGAAAGCTAGAAATAGACATACCATTTGATCCAGCAATCCCACTCTTAGGAATATATCCGAGAGTAATAAGAGTCATCACTCAAATAGACATATGTACACCTATGTTCATGGCAGCATTGTTCACAGTAGCAAAATGATGGAAACAACCTAGATGCCCATCAGCAGTTGAATGGATAAACAAACTATGGTACATACACACAATGGAGTACCATGCAACGAGAAAAAACAACAATGAATTTGTGAAGCATCTCATAACATGGATGAAACTGGAGGACATTATGTGGAGTGAAATAAGTCAGTCACAAAAGGACAAATATTGTATGAGACCTCTATTGTAAAAACTCCTGAAAAAGTTCACACACAAAATGTAACAATCTTTGTTGGTTACCAGGGATGGGAGGGTTGGGTGGGAAATACTAATTAGGCAATAGATAAGTGGTCTATTGGGTGAAGGGAGAGACAGTGCACGATACAGGGGAAACTAGCAGAACCTGTACAAGGAAAGGTCATGGAAGCCCCATAGACACATCCAAACTCCCTGAGGGACTGAATTGCTGGGTGGAGGGCTCTGGGGACCATGGTCTCGGGGAACTTCTAGCTCAATTGGCATGACACAGCTTATAAAGACAATGCTCTACATTCTACCTTGGGGAGTAGTGTCTTGGGTCTTAAAAGCCTTTGAGCGGCCATCAAAGATACTCCTCTGATCTCATTCCTTTGGGAGCAAGGGAGAATGAAGAGAACAGGATACAAGGAAAAGATTAGTCCAAAGGATTAATTGTCCACAGCTACCAAGGCCTTCACCGGACTGAGTCCAGTACAGCTAGATGGTGCCCCCCTACCACCTCTGACTGCTGTGACCGGGATCACAAGAGCAGGTTCTAGACAGAGCTGGAGAAGGATGTAGAGCATAATTCTAACTCAAAAAAAAAGAAAGGCCAGATTTACTGGCCTAAAGGAGACTGGAGAAACCCCGAGAGTATGGCCCCCCAACACCCTTTTAGCTCAGTGGTGAAGTTACCTCCAAGGTTCACTGTTCAGCCTGGGAGTGGACAGCCCCGTAAAACCAAATGAGACTAACGAGGTACAGGAGTCCCGTGACAAGGGCCAAGAGGCAAAAGGGGACAAGGAAGCTAGTGATAGGGAACCCAAGGTTGAGTAAGTATATTGTTGATGTGTTGTGAGATTGTTAACCGTTGTCATAGGGCAGCATTTGTAGTAACTGTTAAATGAGAAACTATTTTGGTCTGTAAGCCTTCATCTTAAGTGAGAATAACAGCACATTTGGAAGAGCATAGTGAATGTCACTGAACTGTGTATGTAGAAACTTTTGAAATGGTGTATCTTTGGTATGTGTATTTTCACCAAAAAAAAAAAAAAAGGTTGAGAAGTTAAAGGGTTGATATGTTGTGGGGTTGTTAACCAATGTCATAAAATAATATGTGTACTTCTGTTTCATGAGAAACTATTTGTTCTGTAAGCCTTCACCTGAATTACAATAAAAAAATTTAAAAAAAGTTTACATACATATTTTGGGGAGAAATTATTTAATCCATAATGCATGTCTAGTGTACAAGCTATAAAATTAAATGAGGTTAACAGATTTTGATACTGCAGAAGATCCAAATCACATTTTATTTTACCTGTTTCCAAACTGTTGGTTAAGCACTTTGCTGCTAACTGAAAGGCGGTTCCAACCCTCCAGCAGCTCCATGGGAGAGAAGACCTGGCAATCTCTTCTCATAAAGATTACAGCCTAGGAAACCTCATGGGGCAGTTCTACTCTGTCCTATAGGGTCTCTGTGAGTTGGAATTGACTCGGCAGCACACAACAACAACCCAACTATTAGGCTGGACATTTGAAATCACTGATATGTAACCATTTTAACCTACAAAATGGTGGTTCCATATGGTTCAACCTAATATTAAAAGTGATATTGTATAACAAGGATAATATAGAAATATGTCATTTGTCAGTAGGACTGTGTGGAGATTTCCTAAAATAGGCCCTCTAATTCTACTTTTGAAGGAAACCTGGTGTTACAGTGGTTAAGCACTCGGCTACTAACTGAAAGGTTGGCAGTTTGAACCAAATAGCTGCTCTGCGGGAGAAAGACCTGGCTGTCTGCTTTGGTAAAGATTACAGTCTTGGAAACCCTATGAGGCAGTTCTACTCAGTTCTGTAGAGTCTCTATGATTTGGAATTGACTTAACAATGATGGGTTTTGTTTTAATTCTGTTTTGCCAGTCAACAAGTTTCCCTAAAAATATTTGCTGTTATAGTCCATAGACGGCAGCTTGTATTGGCAGGTCACACTTTCTGATGAGCATTAGTTTGCTCATTTCTAATGTAGACTTACTGAGATAACAAAGTACATGTATTTAACATGCTTTGTGAACTACAAAGTTATATGTAAATGAAAGAGGGTTCCATTATATATTTAAATATACTGAATCAGTATATCTTCAAGTCTACCAAACTATCCTCTCTTTTCAGGCTTAATTACTAAATCTTCGCTACAGAGACAGATTATAATTGTTTATTTTCTCCAATTCTCCCATATCTACATTTGAACTTAATGAATTAAATACAAACTATAGCTCTGTTGTTATTCTTCTTCCTCTCTCTTAATTTATACTATCTTATTATATTTTAAAAATCTTTGTAAGCCATCTTCAATTCTGTCTGGAACATGGCTGATTATAAACAAATGCATTTATTAAGTAAAAATTCAACTTTAAACAACTCAGTTCCACGGACTTCAATGAATATGCAACTATTGACTTAATTTAAGAACCTGTGGTTTTCCTTTAGGAGGCACATCAATATTGCATTTTTCTTTTTGTTTGAGTAACTACTGGGTATAAAATTCTGCTAGGTGTTGTGATGGCCATTTTCTTGCCAAATCGTCACCCACAAATATCTAAAGGAGGCAAAATGGACACACATGAAGCGTTGCAGACCATGTCAGTGCCTGTAAGTCATTAACCGCTTGTCATCTCGAGTCAATTCCGACTTATTACACTTTAAAAAATAAGTAGTGATGAGGACTCACTGTGCAGCTCAAGTGTCAGGTTGGTGTAATAGAAGGTGCTGAGCACATTTATGTTTTCTAATGAAGCAATGAATGGATTATTAGGCAATAAGCTTTTCTTGTTGTTTGAAGAATGTTGTGTATGAAAACGAAGAAACATTTTTGGGCAGATATTTCCTGTGTAATAACAGATTAAGCTGAATCTGAAGGGAAATCTGATTGAGTTTTTCTTTGTCAGGGAAAGAGGCCCAGGGGAGAGTCAGGTCCATAATCCCAGATCTAGTCTTTCTGTAGTGAAGGCGAAGATCATCCATGGGATGAGCTATGAAGAGGAAAGTGGTGTAAAACTCCCAGAGACAATAAAGGCCACATCCTATAGTCACCTTCTTGTCGTTCACGTGAGTCTAGCACATTTCTGCTTTATATACTAGGTCCCACTCTACCCTGGTGAGAACCCATATCAGGTCACTTCAGTCTTCTGTTGTGCTCTCCTAAATCCATGTATACCATGACTTTCAGATCTGTATGTTTTCCAGAAACATTTATGTTATTTAATTATAATTGTGCCCATTTCTTTCCCTTTCTGACTTTTGGAGCACATTTCTGTGCCTCCTGTAATTTCCCCTCATGCAGGAAACCCTGGCAGTAGCATGAGTTACTGGAGTTATTTTTCATGTCACAGTGCATTTACTGACCTCCCCTGGGTGGAGCCCTGGAGTGGGCACATCTTTCGTAGAACAGAAACTGCCATGTGTGCCACTTCTGTTCTATCAGGGATCAGTAAGCATAAAGTAATATAGACTGTAAGTGCAGTAGTTGGTTAAATCACATTCTTAAAATTTTGAAACAATCTGGTCTCTGTAAAATCAGAGCAAAGTAACAGATGAGAGGATATATGATAATTATTTGCCAAGAGTTTTCAGGCATTGCCAAACTATGTCTAGATTTTGAGTGACATCATTGTAGCAGAACTATTTCAACTATTCCATATGAACCTGTGAAGTGAATCAGTAATGTGTGATATGACTCCCAATATCAGAGTAATTTGCTCAAATTGGGCCACTACTCAGCATTCTTCTGTAGATTGTGTCAGTATGTAAATGGATTTTGAAGCCCTAGGATCATGGAATGATGGAACTGGAAGAAACTTTAGTACTCATCATAGGAAAAAAATATAACCCCTAGTTATACAAAATGAAGCCAATATCATATAGGGCATTAATGGTGGAGGTGGATTAATAACCCAGGTTTGCCTACTGCTAAACCATTGCCTTTGCTGAGAAATTAACTTGTGTTTCCTGTTACTATTTATATATCTTCACCTTGATAGAAAATAGCCCCCCAGGTTGAGGCCTAGTCAGGCTAGTACCCAGGTGGTAGATGAAATAAATCAGCTGCCCTCTCCCATGACCAAGGCTCCTAATGCCAGGGAGGTGAGTCTAGACTGTTGGATCTGGCAGGGGCTGCTCATTCTCAGCTTTGGCTTGGACGTTTGCATTTGTCCAGAGTTCCATACTGGACTTTGCGATTTAAACAAGACCAGGGCACCAGAAAGTCAAATTAGCACTGGGACTAGGCATTGTTAAACTTTTAAATCCCCAGGCCAGTGTGGCTGCCTGTGCTTCTTCTGAGGGCACGGTGAACAGCAGTGAAGAATTGCTAACTTTCAGGTAGAAACTGGAGATAGCTATTTGCTAGAAGAGGGTAAAAATAGGCAAGACGGTACATTATTGTGATTAAGAGTAGGGTCTCAGGAGCCAGACTAAGCCATGCCTTGTACTGGCTCTCTGTTTTAGATAAGCTTGTTAGCCTTTCTGAGCCTCCAATTCATCACCATTTTAAAATAGAAATAATGCCTACTTTATAGGATTAGTGAAGTACATAATGCCTAGTACTTAGTAAGCATCCAATCGATACTAATAATGAGTATTGTTTGAGAATAATAATACCTGTTTTAGTAAGAAAAGAAGGAGTAGAGGAGTTACCATTGACTGCTTTAGATAATATGCACTATAAAAACCTGTTGCTGTCAAGTTATTCCAACTCATTGTGATCCTGTATGTGACAGAGGAGAACTGCTCTGCTCCATAACATTTTCTTGGCTGTAATCTCTATGGAAAGAGATTAGCAGACCTTTCTACCATGGTACCACTAGGTAGGTTTGAAACGCCATTAATATACACTATAACAGAAAAACAAATACATATAGTTCAGTCTGGGTAAAAAATGTGAAACTTCGAGAGTTCTTGCCTTGATTATTAAACTACTGTGGAAATTTTCCTTTGCATTTCATGGAACATCTACTGCTGAATGATCCCATAAAGCAGGGGGTGGCTAACCTTTTCTGTAAAGGACCAGGTAGTAACTATTTTAGACTTTGTAGGCCAAGATGCAGAATCAAGGATATAATGTAGATACTTATACAACAAATTTCCACACATTTTTAAATGATGAAACTCAAAATATAATAATCATGTACACATTTTTGTAATACAGGTGTACTAATTAGAGAAGTGGACTTTTTTTTTTTTTTGGAGGACAATAACATTTTACTTAATTGTGATTCAAAAATAGCATTCTCTATCATCAGCAAAAGGATACAGCACTGGAAGCATTCACTTGTCTATGCCAGGAAATTTGGAAGATAGCTACATGGCCAACCAACTGGAAGAGATCTATATTTGTACACATACCAAAGAGAGGTGATCCAACAAAATGCAGAAATTATTGAACAATATCATTAATATCACATGCAACTAAAATTTTGCTGAAGATCATTCAAAAGCAGGTGCAGCAGTACATCAACAGGGAACTGCCAGAAATTTAAGCTGGATTCAGAAAAGGATGTAGAACAAGACATATCATTGCTGATGTCAGATGGATCTTGGCTGAAAGCAGAGAATACCAAAAAGATGTGTACATGTATTTTACTGACTATGCAAAGGCATTCAACTCTGTGGATCATAACAAAGTATGGGTAACAATGCGAAGATGGGAATTCCAGAACACTTAATTGTGCTCATGAGGAACCTGTACTTAGACCAAGAGGCAGTCGTTCGAACAGAACAAGGGGATACTACATGGTTTAAAGTCAAGGAAGGTGCTGAGTAAATAATCCGAGAAGCTGGACTATATGAAGAAGAGGGCGTCAGGATTGGAGGAAGACTCATTAACAACCTACGATATGCAGATGACACAACCTTGCTTACTGAAAGTGAAGAGGACTTGAAGCACTTACTGATGAAGATCAAAGACCATAGCCTTCATTACAGATTACACCTCAACATAAAGAAAACCAAAATTCTCACAACTGGTCCAATAAGCAATGTCATGATAAATGGAGAAAAGATTGAAGTTGTCAAGGATTTCATTTTACTTAGACCTACAATCAATGCCCATGGAAGCAGCAATCGAGAAATCAAATGATGCATTGCATTGGGCAGATGTGTTGCAAAAGACCTCTTTAAAGTGTTAAAAAGCAAAGATGTCACTTTGAGCACTACGGTGTGCTTGACCCAAGCCATGGTGTTTTCAGTCACATCATATGTCTGTGAAAGCTGGACAATTAATAAGGAAGACTGAAGAAGAATTGATGCCTTTGAATTATGGTGTTGATGAAGAATATTGAATATATCATGGACTGCCAGAAGAAGGAACAAATTCTGTCTTGGAAGAAGTACAGCCAGAATGCTCCTTAGAAGCAAGGATGGCAAGACTTTGTCTCACATACTTTGGACATGTTATCAGGAGGGACCAGTCCCTGGAGAAGGACATCATGCTTGGTCAGTGAAAAAGAGGAAGACCCTCAGTGAGACGGATTGACACAGTGGCTGCAGCAATGGGCTCAAGCATAACAACAATTGTGAGGATGGTGCAGGACCAGGCAGTGTTTCATGCTGTCGTACATAGGGTCGCTATGGTCGGAACTGACTCGAGGGCAACTAACAACAACATTCCACTGTAGAAACTGTTCTTAGCTCATAGGCTATACAAAATCAGGTGATAGGACAAATTTAGCTCATGGGCAGTAGTTCGCCAACCCTGGCCTTAAAGGATTAGGGAAGCAAAAGAGCCATGAGAGATTTTGTTCAAATTAACGTGTTAGCAAAATAACGTTTGAGTAATCTCAGGGTAATAGTAGAGAAATAGGATGTTCCAATCTGTTTGTAAAAAATTAGGATAAGGTAGATAGATTAGATTCATAGGTGTAGAAATAGCTATGTTGTTGTTGTTAGGTGCCATCGAGTCAGTTGTGACTCGTAGCTACTCTACAGGACAGAGTAGAACTGCTGGTGGATTTGAACTGCCAGCCTTTTGGTTAGCAGCTAACCTCTTAACCACTGTGCAACCAGGCCTCCCAGGTATAGGTATAGATATATAGATATAAAAAGATAGAGAGATATTACATGTATATGGTAAGTTTGAGTCATGAAATGAGAAATATGGCTGGGATAGTGTCTGAACATATTTGGAGTATGTAGAATACAATTGCAAACAGATCTTAAGAATTGTCATAGGTCCCTGGTCTCTAGAATATAAAAAAGGATTCCCTTTCTTTTTATACTTGTGTTAACTTTCTGCAGAGAGGGTAGACAGGTTGACAGGTGCCTTCCTATGTGCATGCAACCAGATGTAGGGCCATTTTAGCAGAAAGGAGAAAGAGCACATCAAAGGCAGTGACAAGGGATACTCATTTCATTTCCTCCCTTAAAAGAACACAGTAGCCTGGAAGTGAAGACTAATAACAGGAATGGACATTCTTTTTTTCCTTTGTATGTGCCCAATGTGAGACGAATGTGAAGAAGTGAAGGGAAATCCACAGATGTTCCCCAGAACCCTTTCTTAAATGATAACAGTAAATCCAAATTAAATTACTCGTGTGCGTATTATTTTAGATAAAATTCAGATAGGAGAGGTGTGCAGAAGCCCTAGTAATTTGGGGATGCCTGACACCTTCTGCTGTTTGTGCCATGATGAGCATCCTGTGCACGTGGGTCTGGCAGAGAGCGTATGCCTTATCTGCTGCAGTGGGACCTTCTTGCATTGTGGTAGAATGGAGAGATGAGATCAGGGAATGGGATCCAAATGTGACACCAATAAGGACAAAAATCCTTTAAGCTTTCCGAATAGAGTCAGGACTGTGGAGAGCCAAAAAGATGAGACCAGAGAGCCATGATTGAGGAGAGTCCATTGGACTCTGGTAATTTGGAAGAGCTGATGTTGCCCTAAAGCGGCTTTCATTTGAGTGCAGTTGAATGGTGATTACCAGACCCATTATTTGCAGGAATGAAGACATTGACCATTGGGACAGCTTTGATATATTCTGGGGATGGGGTAGAGGAAAGAGTGTGGGGTAGCAGGAAGCCTAGCGAAAAAGAGAAAATGGGGCAAGTCATCGTACCCCAGAGGTAGTACAAACAGTCCCTAAACCAGGTATGAATTTGGGCTTAGAGAAGGCATTTGAGTTTGCAGCTGATCCTTAGGAATATCCTGAGGTTCAGTCAGAATGGGGAAGGTCAGTGCCTCAGTTTTGTAAGTACAGAGATGATACGGTAGAAACACCAGGTCCTGAGGGGATATATGCAGAGCTCTGTCTAAGCAGGATGGAGGACTAAGTTCTTTCCCCAGAAGTTTAAGAATGGCAGGAAAGTACTTGGAGTCAGGCCAGGCAGCCATCTAGAGACTGTTGACAGGTTTTCTCTCTGACTGCCTGGGCACTGGATAGGTATGGGCATATTCATGAAGAGAGTAAAGGAAACAAAATTGTATGAATTGCCCAAATATCTTGAATAGTTTTGGTGTTCTTAGGAGGCCTTGTGGAAAGAGGCAAAGTTTGGTTGACCCTGCCACTGATTTACTGGATGACTGCATCATAGTTTGAATAGTAGTAGTTGTTGTTAGGTGCCATCAAGTAGTTTCGACTCATAGCAACCATACAGGTCAGAGTAGAACTGACCCGTAGGGTTTCCAAGGAGCGACTGGTGGATTTGAACTGCTGACCTTTTGGTTAGCAGCCAAGCACTTAACCAGTATGCCACCAGGGCTCCATAGCTTGAATAGAAAATTATATTTTAATACTTTTCCCAAATAACCGGTTTTTTTAAGACTTACTTTTTCTCTGTTCCCTGAAAAGCAAACTTAATCTCATAGACATCAGTTCTTTCTTTCTTTCTTTTTAGACATTAGTTCTTGATATATGTTTCAGCAGTGCATTTGCATTGGTGGAGAACACCCAATCACTGTTCACTGTAATTGCTTTTCTCTTTACAGCATTTAAAGCCTATTGGGAGCCCTGGTGGCACAGTGGTTAAGCTTTTGGCTGCTAACCAAGAGGTCAGCCGCTAGAATCCACCAGTTGTTCCTTGGAAACCATATGGGGCAGTTGTACTCTGTCCTGTAGGGTCGCTATGAGTTGGAATTGACTCAGTGGCAGGTTTTTTTTGGGGGTGGGGGTTGGAAGTGCTGGGTGCTGTGCTAGAATTATAAAGATAATTTTGATATGGTTTCTGGAGAACATAGCTTTAACACTAATGTTAATTAGGACATAGTGGTCTGTAGTCCTGAAAAGATACATAAAATTGCTGCAAAAATGAAGAGGAGATAGAAACTAACTTTCTTGATTTCTGACAGTGTTTACTTTTAATAATGGCTTATTGACAATTGAATCATCTTTGAGTCTACATGTGTACTGAAATAATGCATGGAAAATTTTTATCAGATGCTGCTTTATTTTTTAAAAGTATCTAAGACAAAATCTAATTTTTTTCTCTCTAAAACAGCAAGCACAATAAATAAACTTCTGGATTATATTATAACAAACTCTGGTGCTATTTATCCATTTGAATTAAGTGCTAGAATTCCTGCTGGGAGTTCACTATCACAAAGTGCATCAAATTTCATGGTTTGAGAATTGCTCCATTTCAAATCAGCTTGATGAGGGGTAAAATAGGACAGAGAAAAATTCTTAAACATCCTCTTGAAAATATGATGAGGGAGGAAAAGGTAAATTATAATAGTGACTATGAATCTCAGGATTCAAGACTAGGATTTTTTTTAACCCCTTTGCATTGGTTTGCACTGAAATAGAATAATTGTCAAAAGATCTCGTTACCGTGGTGATACATCTTTCAAGAGCACACAACTAGAAAAAGTCACTCAATTGTAATACCAGAAACACTGAACACAGTATAACAGTCTTTCTTTCTTTTTAATATTAACCATTGTTTTACTACATAAAAATAATACAAAATTGAGTTTTATGAACTGGGATGAAATGAGAAGAAAATAATCCAATGTGATATATATGCTTCATTTTTGTAGGAAGCTTGTACTTCTTAAACTATTTTTTCCTGTCATATATCAAGCTACGAAAAACTGACCATTTGGGAACCAAATACAAGCAATTCTCAAGCAAACCATGTTATCCCTATAAATATGCTATATGGATGTGTGTGTGTGTATGTGTATTTTTTTATGTGGGTAGAAGTTTCTGCTCAAGAGTGAAGCTGCAATATATGTGAACAGCAATTCCCTCCTCTCTGTCTCCTTTTATCTCTCTTCTCTGCCTTCCGTCCTTCCTTCACTTTCACTGTGTCTCACTGCATTTTCTGTTTTGTAGTTTCCACTACTGGCTCTTAATTCCCTTCTCCCTTGCTTCCCTGTTTTTTCTTTGCATTTCTCTTACATACTTAAAAAAATAAAATGATAACAGAATAGCCTAAGACTGGTGCTAAGATAATCTCATGATAGTGACAGCGTATTGTTGCCAGGTTGAGGAGCATTTGACTTTGGATGAGGTTAGGTGCAGGGCACATGGGGGAGGTGGGTAAGGGAAAGGGTGGAAGGGCGGATTTGATAGCAGGGAAAAGGGAACAACCACAGTAGCAGAGGCGTTTGAGTAATGGGGAAAAGTCTCCCTGGCAGCACCAGCATGGAAGTTTCTGCTTTCCCTTCTAAACCAAAAAACCCACTGCTGGGGGAGTTGATTGTGACTCATAGCGACCCCATAGGGTTCCTAAGGCTATAACTCCCTACAGAAGCAGACTGCCACATCTTTCTCACTCTGGAGCTGCTGGTGGTTTCCAACTGCCTGCCTTTGATTAGCATTGGATCAGCAGTCGATTTCTTTAACCACTGTGCCACCAGGGGTCCCTTCCAACCCAGTAAGCTTAATAAAATTCCTGCTACCAAAATAGTAGAAGGCTTTAGCAAATATGCTGCAGGAGGCTTTAGTAGAGCACAGTAGAATCTTGGGTAGAATTTCACCTACACCATTCAGTGCAGTATGTACCTTAGTGAAGCAGAATTTAGGAGCAGAAATAGACATACAGTTGGTGAAAAATAATTGAAATACAAAAGAAATGCACTGACAGCTGCCTCCTTCTACCAGATCAAACATTCTCATAGCTCAGCTCCATTTTCTCTGCATTCTCATTACACTGGCTAGAATAACTAGGCAGTAAAACACCTAGGCTACAAGTTTTCTATTTCTATATTTAGAAAGGAAAACTGCCAAACAAGAACCCTTCTAGAATATAAACATCTTGTTTCCATCTTTAGTGGTGGTAGTTTGATGGCAAGTGATTGATCACCATTTTCCATCCCAGTTTTAGCCATGGAAGTGCTCCAGGAAGTACTTCAGACAGGGGTGGATTAACTAGTAAGCAAGGTACTCCTTGGCTTACATTGAGCAAGGGGTGCGTGGGTTTAGTTGTGTTTACTTACTAATCTTTAGTGCCTAGCTTCATAATGTGGTGCAACCATGTGAAATTGTGCACTGCGGTAAGTTTGTGCATACCTTGCTTATTGGGTAATCTGTCCCTAGGTTCAGACCTGTATGAAGCCAGGATGCTGTTGTGGGCTCCCTGGACTTTTCCACACTCGATAAAGCCATAGGCACCTCGGAAACCACTGTGACCAGAATGCAGGGTGGTAGAGGAGGTCTAGAAGAGAATGCCTGGTGTCCAGTTTTCCATCCATAATGCTCACAAATACAGTAAACCAGTAAATGGATGCATGTGCTCTCTAGCAGTTCATACCCATATAAGCTTCAGTTGAGGTGTTTTCCTATATGAAGTTATTTGAATCTTTTGATTTACTGATTTCTACTTTGCTTCTTCTTGTTGTTGTTGTTGTTAGATGCCTTTCAGTTGGTCCCGACTCATAGCGAAGGTATGTACAACAGAACAAAACACTGCCCAGGCCTGCACCATCCTCACAATTGTTCCTGTGTTTGAGCCCATTGTCGTAGCCACTGTGTCAAACCATCTTGTTGAGGGTCTTCCTCTTTTTCTCTGACCCTCTGCTTCATCAAGTGTGATGTCCTTCTCCAGGGACTGGTCCCTCCTGATAACATGTCCAAAGGACCTGAGACAAAGTCTCGCCATCCTTACTTCTAAGGAGTATTCTGGCTGCACTTCCTCCAAGACAGAGTTGTTTGTTTTTCTGGCAGTCCATGGCATATTCAATATTCTTTGCCAACACTGTAATTCAAAGGCATCAATTCTTCTTCGGTCTTTCTTATTCATTGTCTAGCTTTCACATGCATATGAGGGAATTGAAAATACCATGGCTTGGGTCAGGCACACCTTAGTTCTCAAAGTGACATCTTTGCTTTTTAACACTTTAAAGAGATCTTTTGCAGCAGATTTGCCCCATGCAATATGTTGTTTGATTCCTTGACTGCTGCTCCCGTGGGTGTTGATTGAGGATCCAAGTAAAATGAAATCCTTGACAATTTTAGTCTTTTCTCTCTTTATCATGATCTTACTTATTGGTCCAGTTGTGGGGATTTTTGTTTTCTTTGTGCTGAGGTGTAATCCACACTGAAGGCTGCGGCCTTCGATCTCACTTTCCTGGTAGTCATCATTTATTTAGGCAGCTTGCTTTGTGACATTTAGCCCACTGCCTAAATAATGCTTCAGAACTCTCTAAATTGGCACTCATTTGGTAGAGAAGACTTAAAGAGGGAAAAAAACAGTAAACAGTATTATCTCCTAAGCATAATGCTAAATTATATTTAATTTATGCATGCATATTTAAATATGTAAATATGCCACAAAGCATAATTAATTCATTGACATGACTCTGCTGAGCCATTGTACAGTAAGTTGATGAGATGTTGAGAAAAGAGCTGTTCACTGGTGTCTAATGAATTGAAGGCATCCATATTCAACTTGTTAACAGTAAGTTAATCGAAGAGCTAATTATAAAGAAACACTATTAGAAATTTCTCTTTTGGATATATTTGAGCTCTCCCCTCTCAAATTCTGAAAAAGTAAGTGTTGATTGTTTTTTATATCACCAGAGAAGATGAGAATAAAATTTATATGATGATGATTTAATATGTTCTCAAAATCATAAAATCCTATGGGCTGGGACCAAGGGACACCGTCTTGCCCAGTCCCCTCACTTTAGGCAAGTTTGCATATAAATGTGATGATGGCAGGCATTCAGCCATGTCATTTTAGGTTAAGTATATTACATAATTGTTTGGAAATATATTTTTTAGTTATATCTAAGCATATTAAGATATTTAGCAATTCCCAGAACAACCGAATCATCCACATCCTTGCTAATTTGCCTTTCAGTTTTGATTTAATTTAACTCAACAAATATTTACTCAGTGCCTATTATGTGCTGAGCATTACTCTAAGTACTTGGGACATATCAGTAAATAAAACAAAGATCCTTGCTTTTTGGAGCATAAATTTTAGCAGAGGAAATAGACATAAACAATAGATATAATAAATTGGTAAGTTATACAGTATATTAGAAAGTTATAAGTCCTGTGGAAAAAGAAAGAGACTGGAGTAGGAATCCCTGATGTTGCAATTGGTTAAGCAGTCAGCTATTAACCGAAAGATTGGTGATTTAGACCCACCCAGAGATGCCTTGCAAGAAAGGCCTGGTGAGCTGCTTCTGAAAGGTCACATTCTTGAAAACTGTATATGGAGTGCAGTTCTAGTCTGCACATATGGGGTCACCATGATTCAGAATCAACTCAACAGCAGTGAGTTTTTTTTTTTAAGACTGGAGTAAGTGAAATGTGACATGCCAGGGTAGAGGTGGGGATATGCAGCTCTGTTCAGTAAGATGGCTACTGAGAAGGTGACAATTGAGCAAAGACTGTAAGGAATTGAGGGAGTTGGCCATGTGACTATGTGTTGGAAACATATTCCAGCCAGAAGGAACATCCAAAGCAAAGTTGCTGAGGCAGAATCATGTCTGAGATTTTCAAGGAGGCATGTGTGACTGAAACAGAGGGAGCAAGGGAAAGGGACGAGGAGATGAAGTCAGAAAGGCAGTTAGGGCCAGGTTATTAGGCATGTGGCCTTTGCAAAAACTTTAGCTTTTCTCTAAGTGAGATGTGGGACCACTGCAGATTGTTGAGCAGAGAAGTGATATGATTTGAATTACATTTGTAAAGGATCGTTCTGAATTCTGTACTGAGAACATCCTGTGGGATGGCAAAGGCAGAAAGATAGAAAGTTAGGAAGCTATTATAGTCATCCAGGTGACAGATGATGATGACTTGGACCATAAAGGTAGCAATGGAGGCAATGAGACATGGCTGGATGTGGGATATTTTGAAAGTATAACTAACAAGGTTTTCTGACAGATTGGTTGTGGGTTTTAACAGCAAGAGAGAGGAGTCAGAGATGAATTTGCTGTTTTGGCCTGAGCATTTGGAGTTGCCTAGGCTGAAAGGGGGAAGACTGCATGTGGGACAGGTGTGGGAGAGAAATCAGGAGTTAAATTTTTGACAGATTGTGATTGAGGTGTTTATTAGACTTTCAAACAGAGATGTTGAATAAGCAATTACTTAAACCATTTGGGAGTTCGAGCAAGAGATCTGAACAAGAAATATAAATTTGGTTGCCATTGACACACAGGTGGTATGTGAAACCATGAGATTGATGAATCCTTAAGCAAACTAGATAGAGAAGAGGGCCAAGCACAGAGTTCAGAGGTATTCAGAATTACGAAAATGAGCACCCTTCCCCCCCACTGCTGTTGGTTGTGTACTTGTTAAATCTCTTTGAAAAAACTTGTATTTTTCTCTTGTCCATGAAACTCCAATATTCCTTCTCTGATAATACATACATATGAGGGGTATAAATATTCCCCACACCTGACAGGATGTTTCAGGTAGGCTCAAGCCCATCTGCTTTTAACTATATTGCACTTTAAAATATTGTATTGTTATCTTCTTTGTGTTTATCACTTTACAGATAGAGTTATATAACTAACTATCTGTACTTAAAAATCTATGCTCTCTCGTATCTTTCTTCTATCCCTATACACTCAAGACGAGTGGGTCCACCCTTCTGTTTTCAGATTCAGTGTATTTCCAAAGATTATCTTAAAATAGATCTCTGTAAAGTCTTGACTAGTTGCCTTTATCTATTTAGATAAATTGGTGAAGTAGAGGGAAGTAAAATACAGGGTTCGTAAAATAAGTCAAATGTGTACGAGTAGTATGAAAAGTATGAATCCTTGCATGAAAAGTTTGTGATTTTATGCATAGTTTGAACACTTTCATAGTTCTAGAAATAACCTTGTAAACTAACCAGAAATATTATTAGAACTTTAGGGGACATATTATTTTTAAAGATACATATTGTGAGGAGTAACTGATACGCAACTAAATATCTAAATAATGTAATGAGCCAGAGTGTAATGGATTGGAATTCACAATGATTATTTGTATTCAATTTGCTGGTTGTGGTCATGTCATTTCCAGTGCCATAATATTTTATGTATTTCATATTATAAAGTATAGTTTACGTAGTTATATTATTGTTCCAGTTAAATATTTGACACTATACAGTTAAAAGAGTTCTACAGATATAACGTCCCAAAATGAAAAGAAGGCAGTTCTGGCACCTAAGAAAAGGGATTATATATTTTCACCTTAAGTAAATCCATCTCTTTCCCTGTTGGTCACTGATGAATTAAGTCATATTATTAGAATTAGCTGTTGTCTACCTCTTATTAGTCAAGATATTTTCCTTCCCCTTTAAGGTTTATTTAAATTAGTAGTTTTCAGACTGTGTTCCTTAGCGTCCTGTTGTGCTTCAGGGGAACCATTATTTGATTCAGATTTAATTTAAAAAAATCATCACTCAAAAACTTAAAATAACACACTTTTATTATTTAAATACACTGAAGATCACAAATATATTTAATTTGTTCTATCAAATAATTCTTGAAATAAAGCTTTTCCTGCCATCTCTGGGCTTATATTTGTTTGGCACTTCTGGAAAATGTGTTATTGACTAGACATGGTATAGTACTACACTTGCTTCATTTGCCATCATACAAAATTTTTCCATTACTGCAGCACACATGTACCAGGCAAAAATTAGTGTACACTCTAGCATTTATTACACAAATATTACAAATCCCATCATAAAAATATCATTTTATTCATGGTACTAGTGGTCATTATTAGATTAGAAGGCGTTTCCTCCCTGGCTATTATTAAGCAAAATGAAATTAATTTGGCCAAGTCAAATCACAGTTACCTCACAGGTAGCTGCAACTGAAGAGCCAGGATGGAACTAAAATTAGGGTTGCACTCAGCATGAAATAAATTGTTTTTGAACTTTTGAATGACGTTTTTAACCAGAAATGGTCACCCATATCTTGAATTTTTAAAAATGATATTTTTAAACCTTTTATGATGTTAAAAGATACTTTGAAGCCTACTTTCTGCTAAACAAAGGAAATTTAGACTGAGTTATCTATTCATTGACTTCATCCATGTTGAATATTTACTATTTGGGAAATGCAAGCAAACTGTAATTAATGTTTCCATTTCTAATTTGAACAAAAGTTTCTACTCCCGTCTTTTAAGCTACTGGATTAGTTTAATTGATGAATATTTTGAGATTATAAAAGGAGTTCATGAGAAAACATGATATTTTCAACTCCATTTCTGTGTGAATCAGGATTTTGTCAGTACTCTGCAACCAAAATGAAATCCAGAAGTAATTTGTCTTTGGAAGCAGCAGGCATCTATAAACGTCATCTGCAAAATTTTGTGTTGTTAAAATACATATCGATTTGGTTTACTGAGTATAGATATTACAATTTTCAACTTATAAACATTAACATGTACTATTGAAATGCCACTTTTTATTTTTATCAGGATTTCACATGACATTTAGTGGATTGAATAAAGGTTCCCACTGCTAACAAAGTTTTATAACTACTTGGCAACTGAAAATATCTTTAGCGTTTGCATTCATGTGTGCAATTGCAGATAAAAAGAAAGTTTTCCTTTCTTCCCAGACTTCTCTGAATGTTTCCAAACAATCCAATTCCTTGGAGTTATCAGTCATCTGAATTACCTCAGCTGCTCTATTTTCCCAGTGGTCGCAGCCCAGGTTTGGAACTGATGAGCATGTGGAGCCTAGTTAGGGCCACTGCTGGGAGGAAGCGTTGGCTGCTGACTAGCAATTTTATTGTGAGTTTGTTTTCTGGGAGCAGGCTATGAGAAAGCGGGTGAAGTGACACTGAGAGAAAGAATATCAGTATGAAGGGAAATGGCTAAATCAGGAGGAGATGACCCCAAGGGCAGTGAAGTCAGTTTTTTAGAAAATACTTAGGCTCCTGAAAGTACAGAAAAGAGTAGCTCATTATGGTTTTTAGTGTTTTGTGAAGTTTCTGACAGGAAGCTTTGAGGCTATTTCTACATCATGAGGGGAAAAATTTATGCAAATTCATGAATATTTTCTAAGGAAGAAAACTAGATTTTTAAAACTTATAATATTGATTAGAAAACAGTATTTGTTATAACATGGTATCATTTTTTACTGCCACTTTCAAAATATTCTGTCTAAATAAGAAACAAATATTTAAAACAAAAATAATAACAAAGGAATCTGAAAACAAGGAGCAATATCTATAAAGTATGCAAGATGATTGTAATATAAACTTTATCCTAATATTTAAAAGGATTAATACTAAGTAATACACCAGATAAGCTGTTTAGGGTATTTTATTTTTTATCTTCTTGCAAGGATCATTTTGGAAAAAATTAAAACTGTATTAAGCTTTTTGTTTTTGTTTTTTGATGAATAGTTAACAAGTATAGTGAGAGAGATAACTGTCATTTTTAGAATTCGATACCTTTTATATTTTAGGTTCTTTGCTGCTCCAAAATGTCTTTTTGGTTGAAATTCATGCATGCCACTTCTAAGGCCTGAGAATATAACTGCCTTCACAGAGACTAATACCTGTGTAGAGCTGGCCATGTTCTTATTTTATCATGAAACCAGTTTAAATTTTGGTGAACCTAACAGGTATTCATATTGTGATGTTTCATTAGACAGAGAAGATGGTAATGGAAGTGTTATTTTCCTGAAAGAGCCAAGCACATTCACACACTGTATTTTGTGTTCTTTGAGAACCTCTCTTCAGGCAAGGACTGAAATTCTCAACAGGGCCACTGCAGAGAACCCTAAGGAGCCCCTCTTATCTGACTGTACAGCAGCTGAGTTGATCTTTCTTGAATACAAATCTGAAACTGTCTCTTCCCTCCTTAACACCCGTTGAGTCCTGGTGGTACACTGGTTAAAGTGTTCAGCTGCTAGCCAAAAGGTTGGTGATTTGAACCCAGCAACCACTCCACAGGAGAGAGATGCTTCCCTAAAGATTTACAGCCTTGGAAACCCTTTGGGGCAGTTCTACTCTGTCCTACAGGGTCACTATGAGTTGGAATCTACTCGATTTATAGGCTTGGGCTTGCTTTTACTGGAAAATTAGGGGCTCTTAGGATAATGAATAGATTTTGTATCTGGCCTGTAAGGGCCAGTGTGACCTGGCCCGGCCACTCTCACCAGATGTATCGTACACCGGGGACACTTGTGCCATCAGTGTTCTGACACATAGGCCTGTTTTCTGTCTCTTGAGAATCTCATGCTTGTTCCTGGCACTGGACCATTCACATGCTGAACACCTCTGCCTCCCTCTTGCCCTCTCCCTTGTTGTTCCCTAACCAACTCCTACCCAACCTTCAGAGCTCAGCTTGAAGAACATAGCCTTCCACTGCTCAAGGCTAGATCAATAGATTAAGAACCCCTTCATTCCATCATTTAAAAAGGAAAAACAGTTATCATAGAGTTGACTTTGACTTAGCAACCTCATGTGTGTCAGGCTAGAACTGTGCACCATAGGGTTTTCAATGGCTGATTTTTGGAAGTAGATCACCAGGCCTTTCTCTCGAGGTGTCTCTGGGTGGACTCAAACCTCCAACCTTCCAGTTAGCAGCTGAGAACATTAACTATTTGCACCATCCAGGGACTTTATGCTATCATTAATACCATGTAATTCTCCTTCATAGCATTTACCATATCACAATTTATTTTATTATCAGAGGTTTGTTGTCTATCAGCCCAGAGAGAATGTAAGCTCTGTGCAGGTGTCTGGAGCAGTACCAGGAACATAGAGGATTTGCAGTAAACACTATCCAAACATATGCATTAAGGTCCTTTTTTCTGTTTCTGTTTTTTATTTTAATTAAAGCATTACGTTGAGACCATGTAATTGATTGCTTTAGCATTTGGGTAGGTAGAGGATAGCACAGACTAGACTTACAGCAGTAAAAGACTGTTTATTGAAAGCCTGGCTCTTTTTACACTGCTTCCCGACTCTGTATCATTTCTAGTCACAAGGTTAGGATTTGCTGAGCAGTGTAGATCAAAATGCATATTTGACTTTGCATTCCACTCCTAGAGCCATTGATGAGCAATTAAATAGGATCTTCTGCCACAGCAGATATGGGAGTTAAGGGCATATTGAAGAATTGCCTCTTTTCTAGGATTCAAGTTCTGAACCTCATGTCCATGTCCTTTGTTATAACAAAAGTTGGTCTTTGGTAACAGTTGTGAAGTTAGACATGTAAGTGTTTCTGCCAGTATAACTGGGGTCACACCAGTATCAGAGTCAGTTGGACTTTTGGGCATAGACCTGTTCATCAACTGAAAAGGCATTTCCCCCCAGAATGTCTTGGCTACTTCACATTCTCTCTTTCTCTGAATCAATAGGCAGTTTTTTGTTGTTTTTCCTTGGTTCTTTTTTATTATCCTCTTGAGGACTCATTGGAGCCACAGATTAAAAATAAGCAATAAGTTTTCTCAGGACTACTCTGTTGAAGCCAAATCACTGACATTTCTTTACTCTAGGGTATTATTAAGAACCTCAGGAAAGGATGCCTCTTTATTTAGTGAAAACTATTTTTCTCTGTGTGTGTGTGCTATAGGTCTTAGGGGGCACTGTTGGGCCTTGTTATAACGTTGGCCTTGTAATGGCCTTGTGCCAGCTTGTTACAGGGTTTTGAGTGGCGATAGTTATGCTGGAGTAGTGTTTTGCAACAATAGAGGAGTATTTTCTTCAAGATAAATTCATTCTTTTTCTGTTTTTACTGCTAACTGATACAGCATTCTCATAACATCTTTATTAATGGCTTCTCCATATTTAATAAAACTTTTATTTTGTAATAATTATAGATGTCTAGAAAAGTTGCAAAAATAGTGTAGAGTTACCATATTCCCTAAACCCAATTTCCTCTGATGTTAACATCTTACATTACCAGAATACATTGCTATTAAGTAAACTCCAGATTTTATTTGGGTTTCACCAGTTTTTCCACTAATGTCACTCTTCTATTGCAGGATTCAAGTCAGGATACCACATTGCATTTAGTCTCTATCTTTGACATGAAAACAAAAACTAACAAACAAATAAAAGAAACTGAGATAAACAATAGCCAGAATACTGATCCAAGGTGTTATGGACATGTCAGTGGTGGGAAAAAAAAAAAAAACAAAACAAAAACCTGTTACCATATATCTCATATATATTCCTTGATGCCAGTGCCATCCCACTGCAGTGTCCTATACATATCTAATATAGAGGAATGTTCTTAGTTGGAGGTGTATAAATCTTCATTTATCCACATTTTCTTCTCACTCCTTTCAAGACACCTCTGTTGATATTTATATTATTAGCATTCATTCTTTAAAGAATCAGTAATAAAGATAATTAAGACAATAAAGTAGTTATGCAGTCTGTGTTTTGTCAGCATGTTTTTACTCTGAGGAGATTCTTTGAGGCCTTTTAGAATAGTCACTTTTAGAATAAGGTTAAAAAACATTTCATCAGGATTATTACATTTTCTATGCTTTTGTAATAATTCATTTGCTTCTAATATATATGAAACAACTCATTTTTATTAGAAATCAGTGTGCTGAAGTATAATCCCCCAGGGCTTCAAACTGGTTCTAAATGGTTCAGTCATGGCCAATGGAAACGAGGACAGCAAATACGTTCCATAGCAACCAAATCTCTTGCCCACCTGCTGTTGACCAGAGTAGCCGTCCCACTCAAAGATGGTGGCTGACGACATGGCTTTGAATGTGTGTCACTCTCTACCCAGTGATGCCAATAATCTAATCCCCCGCGTCAGGAAACTTTCAGAGCCTGATGCAGGAGACTGGATTATTGGCAGGACTGTGGAGAGCAACATACATTCAAAGTGGCGAGACTGGCCACCAACTTTGAGTGGGGCACTACTGCCTGTTTTCTACTTGGGTCGAAAGCTAAGGTACAAGAGATTTGGTTGCTGTTGGCCATGGCTGAACCATTTAGAACAGGTTCAAAGCCCTGTAATCCCCTTACTTTTCATGCACAGAGATTCGACTTATGATGATCAAAAACTTGAGAAACAAATGTCTTTTTTCTATACTGTAAAATACTTGCTTGGAAAAATTTTGTAAAAATACATCAAAACCAATTAAAACTTACTTAAAAGTACTTCAGATGTGTTTCAGAAGTACTTCCAGATGCAATATTGTTTTGTGACAAGTGGTGAGCATATAGTAGGGTTATTTTCTTCCATCCCTGAGTGCTAAATTTCATGAGCCTGGTATTGACTTGTACTTGGTGATGGTTAAATTGAAATACATTAGATGCATTCTCTTCAGACATTTAGAGATTAGTCACTTAACTCTGTGTAATGCCATACAACCACATTGTTCATATTTTAGAGTGTGCATTATGTACTAGTTGATCTGCACCAATATGTATTACTTCAATTACATATACACTTGGCAATTTTAGATAAGCAAGGAAGCTGATGTGAGAAAATATGTTATTGGTGAGAACAGAATAGTGATTCTAGCATTTTATTTTTATCAGCAATGCCCACATTACTGATAAATTATTTACACTTAACACAAGTCACATTGGCTTGGATATGCTTCAGCAGTATTTGTACTGCCTTTTGTTGCTGAAAATTATTTAGTTAAAAGCAGTCATGTGTACTGAAAGGGCATCAGGATAGGAATGAGGGTAACTTATTTCTAGTCATGGAGCTATTACATTAACTCTTTGACCCTTAGCATTTAAGTTATTGCTTTGAGTCTCAGTCTCCTCATCTGTGAAATGAAAAGTTTAGACTAAGGACCTCTAAGGAATCTTTTGTCTTTACAGATGGATGATTTTGTAATTGTTTCTTCCATGATCATGTACAGTTGCTATTCAGTGTCTATTAGGTCAGGTCAAATCATGAGTCTCTGTGACAATTGTTGATGCTCTGTCATCATCAGGGGTGCCAAGGTCTAGACCAGAGGTGACAAATTCAGATGCCTAAAGTGATCTGGCAGGTAGAGAACTGAGATAAAAAGGAGGGCATAGGGACTGTGATGACCTAGAGAGTCTGTGCCCTTTCTGTTGGTGCAGCTGCTACTCAGCTTTAGTGGACTGAGCCTTGGGGAATGCATACCAGATCTGACCTTTCAAGGGAAGCCTCACGAACAGCTTTTTATGTCAACTCTCACAATCTTTAAATGTTGGAAACTAATTCAATCTAAAGAAACCCACTCTGTGGGCTAAATGAAAGAATCAGTAGGCTGGAACTCGTCCATTAGATGCCAGTTTGTAATTTCTTTTCTATGTCAGTGGCTTGTAAAACGTTTTTTGCCCATTACTATGGTAAGAAATGCTTTTCCCGTCACAACCCAATACACACGCGTGTGTCTGTAGGTGTATATCTGTGTGTGTTCTATTCTATATAGCATGTTTCATACTCTATTCCATATTTCTATGTGCTATTTTTTTTTGGAAAATGGTAGTCACACTCGTTAAATCATTTTGATTATCTTGATACCTAAATTGATTTGCCCACCTAGGCAGGTCTCGAGATCTAAAATATCTCAGAGGTGATTTCCTTAGCTTGATAACTTAGGGAACATTTCATAACCAGTGTGAATGTGTTGCTTGCTGAGGATTTGAGGTTCCTACATGGCCAAAGTATGACCCCAGTCAGTACACTGAGAACTAATAGTGCCCCAAGAAGAGAGTAGGGTTGAAAGGAGAGAGGACGAGAGAAGGGACAAGGATAGCCTAGTTAGGAACCTTAAACTGAACATCATCGTATCCATTTTCGGTAAAAGAGATCATGTTCTTTCTTTTAATTGTCTACAAATGCGTCTCTGTGCTCTTTCACTTGCCTGTGTCTGTACATGTAAGCACCTTGTCCCCTCCAAACGTGTTTCCTGGAAAATACAAATTGATCTCTCTAGATAATAAATATAGATGTATTCAGGTACTGGATTTTGTACATGAGATTCTTATTTTTATGCATGCGATACTTCATTTGAAATTAACCAGTGTTGCCTGAATAATGTCACACCTTTCACTAAGGTTTCTTTCAGCTGTAACATCCTGTGTTTTTATAATTGATGACTCAACTGTAGCAGTGGCTTTCAAAATGTCAAGGAAGGCGAAAAAACTGACCTTAAACCTTTTTCCTTCAAGTTTATATCAACTCAGTGAGGCTTATTTTTAGGACAAAATGTGATTCAACTTATAATCCATATAAAGAAGAATATGATTGTTTGTAATCTATATAAAAACAAGATGTCATTTAGTGAATTCCAGATTAAATTCTTTAAAAAATACTATATAACACATTTTGTAGATTTTATCTGTATTGGTGGGAAATATCATAAAAGTATGTATTTAGGCAATGAAGTATTGAATAATATTGAATATCAAGATCATGTTAACACTACTCTTGGCAAATTATTTGCCTTATTAAAAACAAAATGAAAAGGATATTGGGTACCCAGAGATTTGATCTTTTTTTTTAATTTAGAACTTTTTACAAGTAGTCAATTCTCAAACTTAGTTTTAACAAATGCATCATTCTTCAACAAGTTAAAATTTAAGATGTGTTCTTGCCAGTTTCTTTTTAGGTAATTTAAAGTACACCTGAAGGTTCTACCAATTATTTAACAGTATCAACTTTGATAGTATGGTTAGATGCAAATAAGGTTCTCAACTGTTAAGATAGACATACACAAATATTTATTAAGCACTCACCATGCTAAGTGCCTTTCATGCATTACTCTTTTAACTCTAAAGACACTTTTAAGTATTGTCATTATTTCCATTTTACGAGTGAGGAAGCTGTAGTTAGTAGAAGTCAAGGAGCTTTTCAGGTGTCGCACGGTTGGCAGCAGAGCTAATATGTAGACAGTACACAATGGTAAAGATCTACATGTTGAGTTGTGGTAATACTGAAATATGTTTGTATAGGTTGGTAAATAGCTGTTGATGACACCTGACCCACCCGCCCAAACTTTTCCCCTAGTGCCTCAACAATTCCTCTGTGATTTGGCAACTAAAAGGTTAATGCCTGGTGCAGCCTTCAGAAGGCTGATTGAGAGCTCAGATCCATATCCTTCCCGATTGGTTGATGTGACCTCTTGATTTTGAAATACTCAGAATCAACCCTGAATATCAATGATTAACTTGCAGTGATGGGTGCTGCATGCAATAGGCCATCTTACACTGCTTGATCTGCTGAACTGTAAAGCACACAATGGGGAGGTGACCCAGGATTCTTCCAGAGAGTTCTTTGTTCTTGGAAGTATTAGAAGAAAACATTAAAATCCAATCATCTCAATGAAGGACCTTGGCAAATTTGAATGAGTTCAAACCATTACCAGTTTGCAAGTCTGGCAAAATAGTCCTAGAGCTTTGAATTCTTCTTCATTCTTGGGAAAATATTTCCACCCCACTTCCCCACCCCCACCCCCAGAAAAGACAATATATAAAGGAGTGGTTTCTCTCACGATATGATCTTGATTGCCAAGGAGTCAGGAAAAAAGATACCTCCCCCAAATCCTGTGAGTCCATGGCCTACATCAACATCATGGTGGCTGAGGCTCTTTCTAAGCTCAGAGGCTCAGCTGGTCTGTTCTGAGAGGAAAAATAAAAGTGTCGGTAAGTCTCCTCTCCTTCTTTCTTCCTCCTTAAATCTTTGGCCAATAGTCTTAGGCTTATGCTACAAATGACTTAGTGGCTTAAAACAACACAAATGTATTCTCCTACAGTTCTGGAGATCAGAAGTCTGAAACTGGTTTCGCTGGGTTAAAGTCAATGTGTTGTCAGGGCTGATTCCTTCTGGAGGCTCTGAGGGAGAAATCTTTCTCTTTGCCTTTTCAGCTTTTAGTGGTCACCTGCCTTCCTTGGCTTGTGGCCCTCCTCCACCTTCCAAGCATATCACTCCAGTCTTTGCTTCTGTCATTGTCATATGGCCTTCTCCTCTTCTCTAGTAAAGTCTCCCACTGTCTCCCACTTATAAGGACACCTGTGGTTACATTTAGGGCCCACCTCTATGTTGTTATTAGGTGCTGTTGAGTCGACTCCAACTCATAGTGACCCCATGTACAACAGAATGAAACATTACCCGGTCCTTTACCATCCTCACAATAGTAGGTATGTTTGAACTCATTGTAGCCACTGTATCAAAGTCTTTCTCATTGAGGGTGTTCCTCTTTTTCCCTGACCATTTACTTTACAAAGCCTGATGTCCTTCTATAATCCGGGATAAGCTCCCCATCTCATGTCCCTTAACTTAATTACATCTGCAGTGCCTCTTTTGCCATATCAGGTAACATTCACAGGTTCTAGGGATTAGGACATGGGCATCTCTGGGTGCCATTATTTAGCCAACTACATCTAGGTAGACAGATCATGCTCATTGTGATGCAATTTTCATTTCTTGCAATTTTAATTATCTTCTGGCGTTATCTACAATAACATCATTGATGAATACAAAGTTGGTTTTTGTTATCTGGCATAGGATGTCTAAAGAGCAGAATGCCAATCACTGAAGTGAGCAAATAATTCACTTCTCTGAAATTATTCAGAAGTTTCTGCAATAAGTGTTAAGTCATTCATGCTGTGAGACTAGCAAACATTCAAAAGAAGGTGAAGATCTGTAAGTGTATATGGATATAGTAAGTTATACTTATTTCTTCAAATATGAATTAAATGTACATGTTAACCTACAAGTGTTTAAAAGAGTATATACTCATACTAGCACGAGGTGAGAAATCTTATTTAATTTTCATAGGACTTTACTTCAGTAATATATATAAAAAATTGATGAGTAATGAGCTAATGACAATGCTAAGTCTGAAGATATACTGAGGAAGGCAGAAGCTCTGTTTCAAGTTGAGAGCCTTGATTTCAGAAAATAAAACCAAGACTATATGACCCTGTTTCTAAATATTGTAGATAGACCATGCATGACTGATACAACGATTCGTATTGTTTCCTAAGCTGTATATAATTCTAAAGAATCATCTGTAAGTATATTAAATTTCCTGACATACAGCAATGCTTACCTGAACCAAATGTAGTGATTATGTTTCAGAGATCGGCACATCAGTGTTTTCTAGTGACTAGTTTTAAGTTGTTTCTCTTTCATAATTCTCTCCTTAAAGCTCTTCCAGCCCTCAATTCTCTCTTTAAAGCTCTATCATCTCTTTAAGCAAATAATTTTTTTAAAAGTCAATAATCAACTGTAAAAAATTTTAAAAATAATATCCGCTTTTCATTGCCGATCAAAGGAAAATGCTTCACTTTAGTTGAATCAGGATTGTTTTAAAGAGAAGTCGGTATGTTCTAGAAAATAGCGGGTCAGCCATTTCAGGCCGTCTCTGCTCTCTCTGGTTGACAGAATAACTTCACTTTAAATAATGTTATCATTATTCCCCCAATCCTGTCCCCCTTCATCCCCTCCCTTTTTTTTTTTTTTTTATCCTGTAATCATCTTTTATCAGTAGAACTGGAAATAAGTAGACTATCGGCTAGGGCTTGACACACGTTATCTTTTCATAGATTAATTTTATTTTAACATTGTGATGGCATCTGACTGGTCATTGGACAAGATGTGACTAAAGAATTAGAGAACAGACAGTGAGGTAAAATGCTGCATGATTACCCTGCTTTCTGGTTTTGGTTTGATTCCACAAATTAGATTTTGAGGCACTGAACCAAGTTTAAATGCTCTGAAATCTGAGTGCTGTAAAGATTGAGACTTAGTGTGAAAAACAAACCAATTCCTCTTTCTGTCTCTTCACACACACACACACACACACACACACACACACACACACACACACTGACACATGTGCACCCATATTCATGTTCGGTTCGTCAATAATGAAGCCAAGTTACCTTTTTAGAAGAGTATATTTACTTACGTTCCTCAGAGTCCAAATTGCCTGAACCTGTTTTTCTACTTTTATTCTTTAAAAGAGAGACTTGTTGGAATAATCTTCCTGAAACATAAATTCCAGCATGTCCATCCACTGTTAACAATGGGAAGTGACTCTCTGTTGTCTACCCCATGAACTGCAATCTCAGATTGGGTTTTAAGATCCTCATTGATCTCTGGTCTCCCTTTTCGTGGAAACATTCCCCACTATTTTTTCACTCTGCAGGAGTAAGCAGGCTTCTTTTCCTTCTTCCAGAATATCATATGCTTTCCCTGTTTCCTCACCTAGAACCTTCCCTCTCTTTTAGTCCACATCCTGTGAATTTCTTGCAAAGCACAAGGTCCCACACCACTTCTCCACCTTGAAACCTTGTCTGACTATGCTGGCCTTCAGTGATCTACCTCTTTGTTGTCCTTGAAATAGTGCTGCCACATTTTCAGTTCCTCAGATTGATCCAAGTATATTTGTACATCAACTAGATTATAAAAATTTTCAGAGGAGGGACCATAATTTATATTTCTTTTTGTTCTGTAGCATCTCAGGTGTATAAAGATGCAAAAAACATACTTGTTGATTCTTAAAAATATACCTTTGTATTCTTGGTATTGTGGAATATGACATATATTGGTAATAGATTAGGAGCAAGGCAGGCCATGGCTGAAGTAGCTAGGGTGGGACATTGTCCAATTAAAACTATGGTTCAAATCCAGTAAATTTTACTGAGTTCTGTCATGCAGATTTATTAGTCCTCAATGTGGGTGGTTGATTTGCAAATAATTAATTCAGCAAATTCTTATGGAGCACCTACCACACACAGGAATGTTGCTAGGTGCCAAAAATTACAATGTTGAGTAAAAATACACTCGTTTCTGTCACCCTGGGGTTTATATTCTATCACAAGAGACTAGAATTATATAACTCCTCACAGAAATGTACAGTTGTAACTCTCACAAGTTCTGTTACGGAGCTGAATAAGGGGATTTGGCCCAGTTGGGAAAATCAGAGCCAAACTTCCCAAGGATATGACAATACAGTGAAGAATGTATTGAAGTTAGCTCAGTGAAGAGAGAAGGTATGCATGTTTTAGACAGAGAGGATGCCGTTCATAAAAACAGTATCAGGAAAATGGGTATTGTGTAGTGTCTTAGTCATCTAGTGCTGCTATAACAGAAATACCACATGTGAATGGCTTTAATAAACAGAAGTTTATTCTCTCACAGTCTAGTAGGCTAGAAGTCCGAATTCAGGGCACCAGCTCCCAGGGAATCCTTTCTCTCTCTGTCAGCTCTGGAGGAAGATCATTGTCATCAGTCTTTTCTCGGTCTAGGAGCTTCTCCGCACAGGAACCCTGGGTCCAAAGTATGTGCTATGCTCCAGGCACCGCTTCTTGGTGGTATGAGGTCCCGCATGTCTCTCTGCTGGATTTTCCCTTTTATATCTCAAAAGAGATTGGCTCAAGACACAATCCAATCTTGTAGATTGAGTTCTGCCTCATTAACATAACTACCCCTAACCCTATCTCATCAACATCATAAAGATAGGATTTATAACACATAGGAAAATCACATCAGATGACAAAATGGTGGACAATCACACAATACTGGGAATCATGGCCTAGCCAAATTGATACACATATTTTTGAGAGACACAATTCAATCCATGACACATAGGATATTCTTTGGTGCTTATTTGTCGTTATTGCTGGAAAAGCACCTTCGAGCACACAGTCCTCTGTTATTGCCTAGAAACAGCTTTAACTGTGAAGTTCGAGATGTTACAAAATTTGTGGAGAAGTAACGGGCCTAGTCATTGGGTGTTTATAGCTCATGTCTCAGTTTTGCTAAGAACTTTGGGTGAATACAAATTATTTAACTGCAGAGAGGATGAAAAAGAGCAGAGAAGTTAGAGACAAATTTCAGATTAGGTTATTTTTACAGGCACAAGGTATAGGAAGTCTCTGAATTTGTTGATAACTAACGATGAAATAGAGAGGTTTTAGAAAGCAAGTGCTCTTCTCTTCCACTCTGATGAGAGGAGTTGTTGCTCCAGTGCCCCTTGTATAGGACCACACTGAGGAGGAGGTGAGCTGGACCTCAACATGCATGGCCACCAAGGGTGTTTGAATGCATCATCTCTGGGCAAGGCAGCCTAAGTTTGAATTTTAGTGCTGCTATTCAGAGATGATTTCTCTGTCTGTGAAAATAAAAACAATATTAAGAGAATTGATTGAATTTTTTTGTGTATCATTGAACATAGGTGTTTTCTCCATTAATTATTCCTCTTTATCTTTTTGCTCTCATTCCTTTCTTCCTCATTGTTAACATATTTTTAAAATGCAGTGGGGCATAAGGTAGGGAGGGACAGAACTAGCAATACCCTGATTATTTCAGTATCTTTACCATGTTTACCAGCCCCCAATGCTGTGTTTCTTCTTTTTAAAGAGAAGCTGCATGGAATTTTGACTTTTAGAGTCAGACAAATTTGGGTTAAAATGCTGGCTCTTTCACTAACTAGCTATGTGGCTGTTGGTCAGTGATTTAATTTCACTTTAGATTCAGGTTCAGATTCATTATCTATTAAATGTGTATAATAAGAACTCCCTTATCAAATTATTGTTCTCTTTGCATTGTGCCTGATATATAATCAATATACAATAAATGCACATTAGTTCCCTCTGTATACTGGAAATAAGTCAAGCTCAAAGTTAAGTTTTATCAGATGTCACCGTGTGTTAAAATAAATCCAAGAGCTTTCTACCAACTGCTAATACATCTTTGATCAATGAGTAAAACCTGTGAATTCACATAAGTACACCAGTTCGGTTGCTTGTGAGGTAATTCTGACTCATGGCGACCCCACTGTGTTCCATAGGGTTTCTTTTTTTTTAATCGTGCTTTAAGTGAAAGTTTACGATTCAAGTTAGTCTTTCATACAAAAATTTATACATACATTGTTATGTGACCCTTGTTGCTTTCCCTGTACTGTAACAGCACACTCCTTTCTGCCCCAGATTTCCCGTGTCTGTTCAACCAGCTCCTGACCCTCTCTGCCTTCTCATCTCGCCTCTGGACAGGAGCCGCCCATTTAGTCTCATGTATCTACTTGAGCCAAGAAGCACACTCTTCATGAGCATCATTTTATGTCCCATAGTCCAGTCTGATCTTTGTCTGAAGAGTTGGCCTCGGGAATGGTTTTAGTTTTGGGCTGACAGAGTCTGGGGGCCATGTCTTCCAGGGTCCCTCCAGTCTCAATCAAACCATTAAGTCTGGTCTTTTTACTAGAATTTGAGTTCTGCACTCGACTTTTCTCCTGATCCATCAGGGACTCTCTGTTTTGTTCTCTTTCAGGGTGGTCTTTGGTGGTAGCCAGGCACCATCTAGTTTTTCTGGTCTCAGGCTGATGAAGTCTCTGGTTTATGAGGCCCTTTCTGTCTCTTGGGCTAATACTTTCCTTGTGTCTGTGGTGTTTTTCATTCTCCTTTACTCCAGGTGGTTTGGGACCAGTTGATGTATCTTAGATGGCCGCTCACTTGCTTTTAAGACTACAGACACCACTCACCAAAGTGGGATGCAGAACATTTTCTTAATAAACTTTGTTATGCAAATTGACCTAGGTGTCCCCTGAAACCATGGCCCCCAGATCCCTGCCCCTGCTACTCTGTCCCTCGAAGTATTTGGTTATATTCAGGAAACTTCTTAGCTTTGGTTTAATCCATAGGGTTTTCAGTGGCTGAATTTTCAGGAGTAGATTTCCAGGCCTTTCTTTCAAGGTGCCTCTGGGTGGACTTCAACCTGCAACCTCTTGGTTAACAGTAAGTTTAGGGTATGATAAACATGTAAAAGAAATTACTGTTGACGTGTAATTAATGTTGGTGAAGGGTTGTAGAGAAAGGCATCAGCTGCACTGGAAGGGGTGCTGGGCTTTCCAGGGAGAGAATACTAGTGGCTTCTCTGACTTGGTAGAATAGCTTCTCTTACTATACTAGCATCATGTCTTAAGCACTTAATAAATATTCACTATTTGATTGGATGAATGCATATTTGCACCAAGAACTCAACCCAGGACGTTCATAGCCACTTGTGGATTCACTTACTTACTTAGGACCAGAGGAGAACTTTCTTGCTGGTGGAGCCATAAACAAAAGTGAGTCCCAGGCGTTGTATCTGATGCCAATTCACAACCCTCTGTGCATTTGGGGACAAATAAAGCGACAGTGTGGCTTTCACAGTAGTGGCAGGCTATATAATAGGTGGCCCATTTTGATAAGACCATGCAAATCACTGAAGTTTAAATTGATTTGAAATTCAATTTGTGTCTGTTAAAGGCCTTCAGTGGCTCCTTCCATTGACCTAGATGGAGATATTATTGCTAGTGGGACTAATGATAAACATTTCTTTTTCAGTCTTATTATACTGCCTCAAGTAATTGTGCTGGTAACTAGGTTCTTGATTTTTTTTTTTTTTTAAATTGATGTTCTGTGGACTTAATTTAAAAAATAGTTGCCATCAAGCTGATTCTGACTCATAGCGACCCCACGTTTGTCAGAGTAGAACTGTGCTCCATAGGGTTTTCAGTGGCTGATTTTTGGGAAGTAGATCAGCAGGTCTTTCTTCTGAGGTGCCTCTGGGTGGATTTGAACCTCTACCCTTTCAGTTAGCAGACAACAGTGTTAACTGTTTGTGCTACCCAGAGATTCTAATATGACCTATAAAATACAGAATAATTATAAATAGACAAAACAATATTGTTATTTATTATTGGGAGCTGAGGTGTTGACATTTTTAATAGGGCTAAGGTAATGTGGAAAATGTAAGGCAGTTAGTAAGATAGAGGATTTATTATTTTGCCATTTAGAATCCATGCAACATATGTAATTTTAAGACAAACATAAATAAGGAATATATTATTCTTATTGGCTATGGATTTTACCTAGCTTGTTCTGAAAAATTGATGCAGCTTTTTAGCCAGAAATAGTTTTAGGAAATTTTTATCATTCAGAAACTAATATTTTTCGTGTACAGTCATGCACTGCGTAACTTGTTCGGGATACGTCCGACCGCATATACCGTCCCTGGTTCCATAAAGTTATATTCTTTACTTTATTCCCTAGACAGCAATGAATAATAAGAGGTCTGGGATTCTAATCTTTGTTCTGTCATGAGTGCGTTGAGCAACAAAGTACCTCCCTCGGTCTCTTTCACCTGCACAAAGGAGTTGGGCGCGAGGATGGCCGATATCCTTTAACTGTCCAAAGTCAGAACCAAAGCTCATGCGTGACCGAAGGCCCGCTCACCCCAGGTTAGCTGGCTGCCTTGTGTGGGTTTGGATCATAAGGTTGGGAGGGCCGCGGGGCAGCAGGAAGACTAACCTCCAGACCCTGCCGGCCGGGGTTACCGCCCTGGAGCCCTGCACACCCCTTCCACCAGCTCCAAAGGGCACAGACTGGGGGCTTCCGAGAGCCGAGAGGCAGCAGCCATTATCCGTGTATAGCCACAGGCACGGCTAGGGGCAGAGAAATCCCTGGCTTGAGAGAGGAGCCGCAGCCGCAAGAGCCCCATTGTTTGCACAATGTCCAAATCACATAATGTCTGTCCTATTTCACAGAACATGTTGTGGACTTTAAACGATGCATGACTGTATAAACTAAACCATGTTTCTTGATGCAGTGCCATCTTGTAGGAAATTGTAGGAAATAAGCCATGTGCAAATTTCTTCTGCAAATTTTTAAGCTTAGACAAACTATTTTATAGTAATAAATTTTTTTCAGGAGAAATCTTTAAGAAATTATCATCTTGACTGTAGTTTGTTTCTTTAGCACATTACACCTTCAGAAGTTATTCAGCGTTCATTTTATGTTGATTTTTAAAGTCATCCACTGCATACTGATAGTGAAATAAAAATTAGAATTCAAATCAGTAGACCTGAGTGCTGAGCCTGCCTCTGCAACTAACCTGCGCCATAATCTTGACTAAATCTTTTCAGCCTCCGGGGTCACACATTTCAGAGAATGAACCAGATAACTCAGACACACACTACTTCTCTTATTTTATAAATGGTCAAGAGATTTTAAATGGCTTGTCCAAGGCAAATTTGTCTAGACAATAGACCTAAAAATATAATCAGGGTTTTCTGATATTAGTTTCAGTGCTGTTTCCACAACAGCCAGATACCATGAAGCATGAAGGAGATTCCAACTTAGTAGGTGTTATATCATTTTTCCTTTAGTAAAAAATGAAATATCAAGTGTGCTACAAGCACAGATATTAGTATTCTTAGAAAGTTCTAGATAGACTTATTATTAAACAGTGGTCTGTGGTAACCAGAATATAGTATAGATTCCCTAAGAACGAATCTCATCATATTCATTTAATTTTTTGATAGGAATACTAAGTGATAAATTAGAGACTATATCCTCTGTAGCATAACTTGATTTTACTAAGGTATTTTGTAGACTGTTTCATGATGTCTCCATTATTCAGGAAGGGTTATCCCCAAATTTAGTGAAGAAGAGTTGCTTCAAATTATACCTCACAATTTATCAAATAGAGACTCATTCTGAGTAATGATCCATGCATACCTGACTTTTGGGAGTTTTTGGTTTTGTTGTAGAGGTGCTTTCCTTTTCATTTTTTTTTAATCACTTGGTTTCTTGATCTTCAAAGTGAATATCATACTCTATTGGTTTCACAAGATATTTCATCATAATCTTTTTTGATCACATTCCTTCAGGGAGATACTAAGGCCACACCCACAGCAGCTGGTGAATTCATTCCCAGGAGCTGGAAGTCTCTTATTATATTTCAAGGTAATCAGTAACCATTTACTCACAGATACCGTCACAACCATTGTGCTTTCCTGCAATACCTCTTATTAGTGCGTTTCATTTTTCTCAGTTCTTTATACCACAATCAACAATCATGCTTGCATAATAACCTTAATGACATTATAATTGGATATAATAATCACCAGTAAAACAATATCATTCAGATCATATTGATTAACAGTCTTTCATTAAATGAGGCAGCATATGAGAATGTTCTTAGCACACACAAGATTCCAATATGTTTGTTGTATTTGAATCTAACAAGCAGGGACTTCTCCAGTAACCTTCCAATGAGTTCTCTGTTTTGTTTTGTCCCTTTTCAGTATTCTTTCCTTAAATTGGTTAAATCCATAGAACTAAATTTGCAGGTGATACACAGTTCAGAGAGGATAGCAAATACATTGAAGTTTGGAATCAAGTTTTCGAAAGATACTGATTGTCTGGAACTGATGTAGACCAAAATTATGACCAAATTTTACAAAGAACAATTTCAAGTATAAAATTAATATTTTTAAAATTCAGCTGTGCAAATACAGGACTAGCAGATCTTTTCCTAACAAAATTGGTGGATTGCTTCATTAATACTCAATAAAGGCATGAACCAATGAAATAGCAATATAGGAATTGAAGGATAGGGAGAAAAGGTGATAATTAAATTCCAGTTGAAACTTGGCCCAAATCTGAGAAGTAACTCTGTTTCTCAAGGGAGACAAGACTGGGAGAGTATAAATAAGAGAACTAACATTTATGAGAAGTCCCTGGGTGGTACAAATGCTTAAGCACTCATCTACTAGCTGAAAGGATGGTGGTTGGAACCCACCCAGAGGCACCATGGAGATCTGCATAGAAAAGGTCACAGCCTTCAAAAACCTATGGAGCAGTTCTACCCTGCATGCAAAGGTTGCTGGGAGTTAGAATCTATCCGATGGCAGCAAACAACAGCAGCAGCATTTATGAGTAAGAACTACATTTTTGGTTGTATATTAGCTGTTTCATATATTGTATACTATTTCACATAAGCCTTATAACAGCCCGGATTCTAGCCCTTCCAGCTCACCTCAGCCAGAGCATCTGTACTGCTATCAGTTTAATATGATGATAACTTGAAGCATAGTAGGTTAAGGTGGGATTAGAAGGAAGAAACATATCACAAACACCTTCGATAATTTCTTGAAGAATTTATCTAAGAATCTAAGACTGAACACAAGGAAGGTGGCCAAACAGCAGAAGTAGATGGAGCATATTTGGTCTTAACTCCACTATCTTTTCTTAACCCTAATTTCACTAGCATCACCCATGACTGTGACACTCCAAGCAGGGAGGATAAGTCACTGCTCTTTTATCACGCAGGTTTATATTGCCATTTTGGGAGACATTATGCTAATAATCTTTGTGCATTCTTTTAAGGCAGTGTTTGTAAATGTATGTTGTTGTTAGGTGCCAGTGAGCTGGTTTTGACCCATAGCGACCCTATGCCCATTAGAATGAAACACTGCTCAGTCCTGTGCCATCCTCACAATCCTAGTTATGTTTGAGCCCATTGTTGTAGTTACTGTGTCAGTCCATATTGTTGAGGGTCTTCCTCTTTTTCACTGACCTTCTACTTCACCAAGCATGATGTCCTTCTCCAGGGACTGTTCCTTCCAGGTAACATGTCCAAAGTGAGACTTACTTTTTCTCACTGTCTTGCAAGAAGTACAACCAGAATGCTCCTTACAAGCGAGGATGGCAAGACTTAGTCTCACTTTGGACATGTAAATGTGTAGTTTTATTTGTCTGTCTGTAGCAAATTCAGCACTCATAAGGTAAAATCCTCATTCAGGGAAAAACCTTACTTTAAGCAATGTGTCTGCTCTGGCATTTCACATTCTAACAAGCCCTGTCACCCCAGAGGTGTCATATAAGATTTTATTTGAAAAGAATTGTCCACTTTAAAAATCCATCTTGAAAAGCACTGTTTTGGGCCTGTCTACAAAATGGCTAACTTCCTAGATTTCTCCAAATTATAGACTCAAATGGCTAGATAATTTTTAAAGGTTTTATTGGTTTGAGTTTCTCAGTTTCTTTTTCCCTGTTATGGAGGATAGCAAAGTTTTAATTTACAACCAATATAATCCTGACCACTTTTCACATTTCAATTTTCCATCTAGAAAAGGTGATTTTGAAAAATGGTGAGATTGTGTTTCCATGGGCAGGAATTATATGTCAGCAAAGTCGTATTCTTTGAATACTATCACCGAACTTTTCACCAGTACTGTTCGTTGTGAGGCTCAGAGTGCTCTGAAATGTAAAATTCAAGCTTCAGTGATATAAAATAGAACTGTGTCTAACACTCATCTTTTCTAGCTCTTCTCATAGCGTATGAAAAAGCACGTTTTGAAGGCTAAAGAGAAACTTCAGTAAACATCCCATCTGCTCTCCAGTTATCACTAAGAGCTTTTAGTATTAATTACACCAGAACTGATTTCATTCTTTTGTTTTTGCACCATGCTGTACAGATGGAGGAACCTTCATGGCACAGTGGTTGAGAACCCGGCTGCTAACCAATAGGTCAGCAGTTTGAATCCACCAGCCACTCCTTGGAAACCCTATGGGGCAGTTCTACTCTATGAGTCGGAATTGACTCAGTGGCAATGGGTTTGGTTAGGTTTTGGATACAGATGGAAAATTTTAACAACATTCTATCAAACTGTCAATTATCTGTAGGCCTGTGCCCCTAAAACTTATCCAGTAGAATTATTGGGGCACAGTCTTGCTCACACCACACTGGAGCCCATAGAGACTTTGATGTTGGTAATTTCTGCAATCAGAATCCTCCAGCTCAAGGCCACCATTTCTGTGCTTTCTAGTACATCTCTGGGATTGACTTGTTTTGCTTTAGGGATTAAATAAATCTACAACTATTTCCTGATTTAAAAAAAAAAAAAAAAAAACCTGCAATAGCCTATAGAGACTCATACATACGACCATCGATTAAGGTTGGAGATCAAGGCTAGGTCTTAAATTTTCACTACAATTTCATTTTTGCCATGCTCATGCAGTTTACTGCTAGCACATTCTGCATGCTTTTGAGCAATTTAGGAAAAAGGAAACACTGCTACGTAGATGAATCACAAAACCCCTCTTTCTCCAAGCTGACTAGTGAATGACATGTTTTGAGAACTGGAGGACTGGCTAAATTTCAGCCTTCACTTACCCTCAACCAGGTAACTCTCTTCTGGGCACAACTTGCAAAATCACGTGGTGGTCCTGCCTATACATCTGGCCCCTTCCACAAACAGTATTAAACCACTTGCTTTAAAGATCTAATTATCTGGCAGCTACCATAAAAAGGTAGCAGACTCAACTGCCACTTGAATAAAGATCTTCTAGGTATGCTGATTTTTTTAAGTTCTGTAATATTACATCACAGAATCTTCTTTATAGAACCACGATGTAGCACTCAGCCTTGGGTGTTTACTCTGCCTTGGGTGTTTACTGAAGATTGCAGCAACAGACAGCAATACATAGTTTCTTAATTTCTAGGGAGCTCCTGAAGATAGTGTTATTTATAAACTACATTTTAAAAAGTATCACTTATAAAAAACTGTTTTACCTTTCAGAACCAAGAAATTTCTGTTTCTTATGCAGTATTGAAATGCTTTCTTTTATTAGAAAGAACTTGTTGTAATATTTAAATTTAAAATGTAAATAATTTTGTTTCTTGAGAAAGTTGGAAATTCCTAGTGTCTGTGTTTTTTTTTTAATGTAGCTTTACACAACTGGAGTCTATGTAGTTCTAGGTCTAGATATGTACATGCATATATCTATATATTATTGTTGTTGTTAATTGCCATTGAGTCGAGTCTGACTCATAGCAACCCTATGTTTGCAGAATAGAACTGCTGCATAGGGTTTTGAAGGCTGCGACCTTTCAGAAGCAGATCACCAGGCCTGTCTTCTAAGGTGCCTTGAGATGGGTTCCAACTACCAACCTTCTGGCTGGTAGTCAAGCATTTAACTTTGTGCCACATAGGACTCCATCCTTACGTTACATATAGGGTTTCTTTTTCCTCTTTATATTTTATTCTGCTTCATATGTGGTTTTATTGTATCTGTGTTCTGTTTTCAATTTAATTCAACTTATCATTAATAATACAATTAATTGAACATTTACTGATATGTTAAAAAGACATGTGGACTAGGTTTCAGGAGCTCTAAGTTCAAATATTGAACCTATCATTTATTAGCTTTATGACTTTGAGAAGCTTATCAGCAGTTCTGGGGATCCACTTATGCAAAATAAAGAGTTTGGTTATATATTATTCTAATTCCTGTGGTTTCGTTTGATTCTGAAAATTGGGTTTTTAGTATACCATTGTATTTCAATCCATTAAATACTAAGTAGGAGAAATATGAGCCATATCTGAGAATTAGGTCATTGAAAATTTGAAATCATTTAGTATTGCTTGAATTAACAGTGTTTGTATTGTGTATTGTGAGTAAATGGAACCCTGGTGGTACAATGGTAAGTGTTCAGCTGCTAACCAAAAGATTGGCAGTTAGAACTCACCAGCAGCTGTAGGAGAAAAGAACTGGTGATCTGCTCCCTTAAAGATGATAGCCTAGGAACCCTAAAGGACAGTTCTGCTGTGTCCTGTAGAGTTGCCGTAAGGTTACTGTGAGTCAAAATCGACTGAATGGCACACAACAACGACGTACTGTAGGTATTTCAAATTTAGAAGTCTTGTACATGGATACTATTGAAGAATCATTTTAGAACTTATTCTACTTGGAAACTGGTAATACTAGAAAATATTTTAAGCCTAGGTTGTGGTAGTTAGAGATTTATTTAGAGATTTAGAATTCTTACTACAGAGTACAGGAGCTTTTCAATAAGAATTAATCATTTTACCATATTCAGATTTTTTTTAACTTTAGTATTATGTAAGCATTTCTGTGTCCTTTGGATTTTTTTTTGTAAGTGTAGAAACCGCAAGTTTAAATAACTGTTTCTGAAAATAATCCATTCTTTCAACAGAACAAAGTCACTGAGGTCTTCTCAACACTTAAATGTTGAAAAATCATTAGAAATAAATTGGGCCAAATATGGGCCAAATCACATTCTTTCTTTATGTAAACAGCATATGGTTGTAGAAAGATAACAGACATTTGGAAGTATTACAAATAGGATCAGCACTCTACCAGTGTGTTTTTGACGTATATCCGGTGCCGTCGAGTCAATTTCTGCTCATAGCGACCCTATAGGACAGAGTAGAACTGCCCCACGGGGTTTCCAAGGAGCAGCTGGTGGATTGAAACTGCCAACCTTTTTGGTTAGCAGCCAAGCTCTTAACCACTATGTCACCAGGGCTCTGCTTTTGACATAGGAGATCTTTTTTTAAAAAGGTATACTTGTCATTAGACCCTAATGTAACTTCCATATATAACTTTGAATATGATTTGGCATATCTATTATTTAAGTAAAATTAGTCACTTTTTTGGGAAATAATTGAGTAATGATTTTTTAAAACCCATATCTAAATCCCTTTGACAATAACACTAAATGCTAATATCTTCCAATTGTTCTTACATGCTCAGTTTTTGTAAGGAACTTTACTGCTTGTTCTATCTGCTTGTATAGTCAATTATTATGTCAGAGTAAATATGCAGGCTTCATCTGATACTTTGGTAGTTTTTTGTTTGGGTTATTTTTGGATTACAGCACCACACGGTACAAACTGACATGGAATATTTTAGTTTCTTGTGTCAGTAATCCATACTGGATTGTAGCAGTTCCTGTGGAGCTGGTACTCCGATGATCCAGGTATATGAGCTTGGATTGAAATCTTAGCTAAGCTTTCCAATTTCTTCATGTGTGAAAGATTAGAATTTAACTGAAAAAAAAAATATTTTAAATTTTATTTTAAGGCTAAGTATAACCTTGGAAAATGAAGTGGTAAATTGGTATAATTCACAAGTCATTGTAATGAAATGACATTTTTAGGCTGTATATATTCTGTATATGGAAACTAGCCCATTCAGTTTAGTGAGTCTGATTAACCTTGCCTAAATGTGGAAAAACATTTGAAAACTGGTAGTTTCAAAAAGAACTGATTCAGCTGTGTTTAACTGGATTTCTGATTGATCAGAATGTGGTATGGAAAGATCGTGAGTGTTTAAAATAAAGCCTGACTCCAACTCCTATATCTGCCACTTACTAGCTGTGAGATCTCTAGCAAATCTCTAGCCTTACATATGAAATAGAAATAACACTTGCCACTTAAGGATTTGTGGGATAGAAAAATAGAAGGGAATTTCCTATGAAATTGCTTTGTTAATTTTAAAGTGTGTTACAAACCTTAGTAGTTATCTTACAAAAACCCAATACATCTAAAATATCATTCTATTTCGTTGTTTTGAGTATTGGGCTTTTTATAAGTGCAGTTAACTTTATAATTGCATCACCCATGGATTTCTTTCACAGCATTTTGACATTTCAATTTATTCTGAGTCGTTTTCCCCCTGCATTTTGACAGGGCTAATTTATCCTGTTCACACATGGATCATAGCATAGTCTGTATTAAACGTGTAAACCATGGTTTGGTTAACCGGGTTGTATGACTCTCCGCCTGCCCATTCCACTGGATGATATCAAAAGACTAACTTGGCTCTGTGTACTTTTATATTCTGATACTGTTTTTACCAACAGTGTAGAATTTGATGGCCCCTCTAATATTGAGAACAAGTGTTATTTTGCTGTGATGTGCTGTTGACTGATGGAAGTGTTTTTGATCATTGATTTCAGAATATGATTATATCCATGAATAAAAAACAAAGTGAGAAATTGAAGCAATCATCTATTGATTTAAAACTGATTAATTTTTAGACACTATATAGATGTGCATGCTATAAAAATTTTCAGTTTCTAAGGTCATACACTTTACAGTAAACTTCTCTTGTATCTCTGTCTCCAAGCCACTCACTTCTCCTGGGAAGCAATAACTGTTAAAATGTTCTAGAATAGCTTCCCATACATATTCTAGAAATAATTCTCTTTGAATTCAATCAGAAAGGCACTTTCATGCTAACTTAGCCAACAGGGTATTGTTCTTTGGTTTTACTATGGCCGTTGATGTATTAATCTTAAATGGGTAAAAATGTGATTTTCTTATATGTCTCATGAAGTTCTATCAATTGTTTTTTTCTTTCTCTTTCTAAGAAATACTCCACTCCTGCACAATTTCTAAATCAACAGCTTTTCAACAGTTTCTGTTTGCTTTTTCATGTTTATCAGATAAGTTTGCTTTATATTTTCATGATTATCATATCGTATGAATTGATGTAGAACGATACATCCATTTCCTATGCCTCATATCTCGTGTATGGCATTTAACCATGCAAGGACACTCTTGTGTCTACTAATTGGCAGCTTGGGCCCTTAACTTAAAAATACATGCTCAGTCTATGCCATTGGTTTTTTGGTCTAGTTTCTTTTTTCTCTGAAGCACAGTTTGCTTGCCTAAGGCCCTGACAATTTGTCTAGCTTTCATAGGGCCTCTTACATGAGGGAATGGACCTTACCTTGGGTCTTCCTACCCGTTAATCTTCCTACCACTGTGCTTTATCCATCACATTTGACCTCTTCGATGAGAATACCTGCCTGCAATAAAGAGTTCACAGAGCATGGTAGGATGATATTAAGACAACTTTGATGTCCAAGTTACATCTGACCCAAGCCGTGATCTTTTCAATTACCTCAAATGCATGTGAAAGCTGGACAATGAAAAAAGAAGACAGAAGAACAATTGATGCATTCAAATTATAGTGTTGGTGAAGAATACTGAGTATACTGTGAACTACCGACAGAATGAACAAACCAGTTTTAGAAGAAATCCAACAATAATGCTCCTTGGAAGAAAGAATGGCAAGACTTTGGCTCTCTTACTTTTGACGCATCATCAGAGAAGACCAATTGCCAGAAAAGGACATCATGTTTGGTAAAACAGAAGATCACCGAAAATGAGGGAAACCCTCAATGAAATGGATTGACACACTAGCCACAACAATGGACTCAAACATACCACCTATCATGAAGACGGTGCAGGACTGAGCCATGTTTTGTTCTGTAATACATAAGGTCTCCATGAATTGGGACCTACTCGATGGTGACTAACAACAGTAACAACAAGGGCTAGCCCTGTGCAATAAATGATCTATCACTTTGGACCAGGCCCTATCTTATCCAGGTCAACTCCCCTTTCTACGCATCCCTACTGAAGTCCAACACATTTATTGAATGAAGCTACAGAATTTATATCAATTGTAGGAGATTTGTATGGTTGCAAGGTCCATTTCTAATATATGACAAAATTTTTAATTTAATTAAATGAACGTACTAGGATGCTGCATTGTTTTGTGGTTGTTAATGCATTATCAACATGTGTTGTAAAGGTGAATACAGCTTTGTGCTGTGATATATTTGCTTCTCTGCGTATTACTCATATTTTAATAGGGACATCTGGAGAATACTGAAAAACTGGTCCACATAGGACCAGGCAGTTTACAACATGAACAGGGATGTCAAATGTCAGTACATGGACCATAATAAGCTTGATTTCCCAAAATACAGGTTGGCACCCACCCCCCAGCCCCTGAGAGAGTCTTGATCAATAGGACTGAGGTAGAGCCCAATAATTTGTACTTTTTGAAATCTCTCTTATTAATAAGGTTTCACAGTTAGTGAAGAATTACTGCCCCATAGAGCAAGTGATGAACTTTCTGTCATTGTTTATGATCAAGAATATGGGAAATTTATGGGAAAGATCTTTCCTGAAAGAAACCAAAATAAAATTGTTTGGGAAAAAATGACTTTTTAATGTCCTACATAGAAAAGAATATTAAGGACCAACTCCTCTCCCTTAGCCTCCCCATTCTTTCCACCATGTAATCGTGAAAACCCATCCCAAATAAAAAACAATGTTCAATATTTGATTTATTTTCCATGTTGTATGGTGTGATGGTTAAGATTGTGTGTCAAATTGCAAAAGCCAAAAGTCTGTTAATTGGGTAAAAGACAGTCTCTTTAACAAATGGTGCTGCTATAATTGTGTATCCATCTGCAAAAAACTGAAACAAGACCCATAAATCACACCACGCACAAAAACTAACTCAAAATGGATCAAAGACTTAAATATAAAATCAAAAATGATAAAGATCATGGAAGAAAAAGTAGGGACAACGCTAGAAGCCCTAATACATGGCATAAACAGAACATGAACCATAAGTAACAATGCACAAGCACCAGAAAAGAGATTAGATAACTGGGAGTGCCTAAAAATCAAACACTTATACTCCTCAAAAGACTTTACCAAAAGAGTAAAAAGACAACCTACAGACTGAGAAAAAAATTTTGGCTACAACAAATTCAATCAACGTCTAATCTCTTAAATATACAAGATACTGCAAAACCTCAACAACAGAAAGACAAATAACCCAATTAAAAAATGGGCAAAGTATATCAGAAGGCACTTCACCAAAGAAGACATTCAGGCAGCTAACAGACACATGAAGAAATGCTTATGATCATTAGCCATTAGAGAAATGCAAATCAAAACTACAATGAGATATCATCTCACCCCAACAAGGCTAGCATTTATCCAAAAAACACAAAATAATAAATATTGGAGAGGTTGTGGAGAGACTGGAACACTCATACACTGTTGGTGGGAATGTAAAATGGTACAACCCCTTCGGAAATCGATTTGGCGCTTCCTTAAAAAGCTAGAAATAGAAGTACCATATGATCCAGCAATTCCACTTCTTGGAATATAGCCTAGAGAAATAAGATCTGTCACATGAATAGATATATGCACACCCATGTTCATTGCAGCACTGCTCACAATAGCAAAAAGATGGAAACAACCTAGGTGCCCATCAGTGGATGAATATTCACACAATGGTATATTCACACAATGGAATACTACACAATGATAAAGAACAACGATGAAGCTGTGAAACACCGTATAACATGGATTGAATGGGCCTTATGGAGAGCAACTTTAGTCAGTCACAGAAGGACAAATATAAGACTACTATTATAAGAACTCAAGAAAAGGTTTAAACACAAAAGAAAACATTCTTTAATGGTTACGAGGGTGGGGAGGGAGGGTGAGGGTTATTTACTAACTAGATAGTAGACAAGAATTATCTTAGGTGAAGGGAAGGACAGCACACACTACAGGGCAAGTCAGCACAGCTGAACAAAACCAAAGCTAAGAAGTTTCCTGAATACAACCAAACACTTTGAGGGACAGAGTAGCAGGGATAGGGTTCTGGGGACCATGCTTTCAGGGGACATCTAGGTCAATTGGCATAACAAAGTTTTTGAAGAAAATGTTCTGCATCCTACTTTGGTGAGTGGCATCTGGGGTCTTAAAAGCTAGCAAGCGGCCATCTAAGATGCATCAATTGGTCCCAACCACCTGGAGTAAAGGGGAATGAAGAACACCAAAGACACAAGGAAAGTATTGGCCCAAGAGACAGAAAGGGCCTCATAAACCAGAGACTTCATCAGCCTGAGACCAGAAGAACTGGATGGTGCCCAGCTACTACCAATGACCACCCTGACAGGGTACACAACAGAGAGTCCCTGATGGAGCAGGAGAAAGGTGGGGGTACAGAACTCAAATTCTGGTAAAAAGACCAGACTTAATGGTATGACTGAGGCTGGAGGAACCCCAGAAAGCATGGCCCCCAGACTCTCTGTCAACCCAGTACTAAAACAATTTCCAAGGCCGATTCTTCAGACAAAGATTGGACTGGACTATGGGACATAAAATGATACTTGTGAAGAGTCTGTTTCTTGGCGCAAGTAGATACATGAGACTAAATGGGCAGCTTCTGTCTGGAGGTGAGATGAGAAGGCAGAGAGGGTTAGGAGCTGGTTGAATGGACATGGGAAATCAGGGGTGGAGAGGAGGAGTGTACTGTCACAGTATGGGGAGAGCAATTGGGGTCACATAACAATGTATGTATAAATTTTTGTATGAGAGACTAACTTGAAATGTAAACTTAAACTACAGCAATAAAAAAAAAAAAACATAAAAAATCATCTATGAGACCAAACAGTCAACAATTACTTTAAAACAAGGATGAGATGATAAGGGGGCAGGGAAACTAGATTCATGAAAATAAAAAAAAAACAGAACGGAAATGATGAGAATGTTCATGCATTGTGAAGAATATAACCAGTGCCATTGAACAATTTGTGTAGAAATTGTTGAATGGTAGCCTAAACCTTCACTGAAAACACAATAAATATCATTAAACAAACAAACAAAAAAGATTGTGTGTCAACTTGGCTGGGCCATAAGTCTCAATGGTTTGGCAGTTGTATGATGTTATGATCGCTTGCATGTTGAGATTTGATATTATGTGATCTCCCCCATCATGGGATCTGCTGTGATTAGCCAATCAGTTGAAAGAGTTTCCTTGGGTGTGTGGCCTGCATCAAATATAAGTGGACATTCTGGCAAGGCTCGGGGGCTTTTTGCTCGCTTTGGATCCTGCAGCTGGCTCCTGTTCATCTGACTTTCAGTTCTTGGGACTTGAACTAGCAACTTACTTGAGGTCTTGCCTGCATTGAGCATTGCAATGTTTATGTAATAAAGATTTATTTTCTGGGAAGAGATAATGAAATAAAATCCATGGTTTTGAACACAGAAGGGGGGCAAGCATACTACAGCATATTGAAGATGTCCATTAGAAGACTATAAAAGAGGTGACACAGTCAGAACATTAGCTCACAAATGAGTAGCAGACAAATGCTATGGTATTGTATGGTGTCCTAGAGTGATCAGGAAAGGGTTCATAAAAGAGATGGGAATAAAGCTGAAGTTTGAAGGTGGGTGGGAATCTGCTAGATAGAAAATAATGAATGCCAGATGAGTGGTTGCAACAAAGGGACCTGTCTGGGAACAGCTGGGTAGGTGGTAAATGTAAAGGAATCATTGTAAATAAAATTGGGAGAGTATTATGACTTCATGGAGCCGTGGTGATGCAGTGGTTAAGCACTCAGTTGCTAACTGAAAGGTTAGTGGTTTGAACCCACTGGCTGCTCCAGGGAGAAACGTGGCAGTCCGCTTTTGTAAAGATTACAGCCTTAGAAACCCCACGGGGCAGTTCTAGTCTGCACTGTAGGGTCATTATGAGTCGGAATCAACTCAACGGCAATGGGTAGTATAACTTCTATGAAACAAGCAAAAAAAAAAAATTTCAAACCTGGTTTAAAAAAGTGGGGATTATTGGATTATTGTGTCTTAAAATTCTGGGGGTAGGATTCACTTCAGGCATGTCTTATTAGGGCCTGAAATGTCCAGGACCTGGTTTCTCTGATACTGTTTCTAGACTGTATCCCAGGGTTTGTTTCATTCCCAGGTCATAGTCTTTACATCTTTCATTACCAAATCCAGGAGGTACAAGAACCTCTTAAGTAAATTCCATGGAAGGGAAATAAAACTCTTCATCCTAAAAGCTCCAGCACACATCTCTAAATGGCTTACCTGACTATGTCTTAGCCAGTTACTTGTGGTTAGATAGAATGGGATATATTGAATGGATTATGCCGATCATCCCATTCTTAAAACTGTCATTGTAATACACTCACCTGAACTAATGAAAATGAGAATGAAATGAATTTATCAAGGGAAATCAAGGTATTGTTAATGGAAGCAGTGTGGAATAGATAATGAAAAGTCAACCACCAGATGTCCTCCACAGGTAGATATATTGGGTCAGATCTATAATGTAGTGAGTGAGGAAGTTTAGATGGTTTTCAGTAGAAATATAATCTGATGAAAAGAGTAATGAAAAAGCGTAACATTCAGATATCCTATATGCAGGGAATTCTACTACTAGGTAATTTACCAAGGGAAACTCTTGTACATGTACGGTAGGAGATGTACAATAATACCCATAGCAGCATTATTCATAATAGCAAAACTGAAAACTATCTAAATGCCCATCAAGCCAAAAGTAGATGAACAATTTGTTGTATATTCACAAAATGATACCACAGTCAAAATGAATAAACTATAGCAACATGAAGCAATACGGATAAATCATAATAATAAATTGTTAAGTAAAAAGATGAATTCTTAAAGATTATAAACTCATTTTGTAAAGTTAAAAACAATGAATTTTTAAAATGTATCGTTTTTAAGAATAATATGAATGCAAAAAAATTATATAAAGAAGAGACAGGAAATAAATAAATGAATAAGTGATATAGATGGCAATGTTATATGATTTGGTAAAAATAAAGCAGTATAAGATGATAGAGCATACTGGGGTGGAGATGTTGCAATACCGTTTTAGATATGATGGTGACCAAAGTCTTCTCTTAGAAGGGATATTTGAGCAGAGAATGAATGGAAGTGAAGGACCAAGCCATGTGGATGACAAGGTAGAAGTCTGTTCAGGGCAGAGTGAGCAGTAAATGCAAAGCCCTGTAGTAGGAGTACACTGGGTGTATTCCAAGAACTTTAGTGAAGGCTGTGTTGCTGAAGTGGAGAGAGTACAAGGAAGAATGGGAGGATATAAGATCAAAATTATAGAGGAAGGTAAAGATCATATAGGGCTATCAAAGCCATTATAAGGAAGCCATTATAAGGACTTGGCTAATAAAATCGGTAAGATAGGAATCCATTGGAGAGTTTTGAGCAGAGGGGTGCCATATTTTTTAAAGAATCGCTCTAGCTGCTTTGTGAAGAAAGGTGAAGAGAAAGTCAAGATTGGATCAGGAGAGGAGATATCAGTTAGAAAGCTTTAAAGCCATCCAAGTGAAGGATAGTGGTGCCCTGTGAAAGGGTGATTGATACGGTTGTCTATGATTTTGGGAAAAGTATTCCAAAATTTAGTGGTTTACAATGGAACAGAATTGAGAACCCAGATGTAAATCCACCCACCTAGGGTAACCTGATTTTCGACAAGGGCCCAAAGTCCATCAAATGGGGAAAAGACAGTCTTTTTAACAAATGGTGCTGGCAAAACTGGATATCCATTTGCAGAAAAATGAAACAGGAACCATACCTCACACCGTATACAAAAACTACTTCAAAATGGAACAAAGACCTGAATATAAAGCCTAAATCTATAAAGTTCATAGAAGAAAAAATAGGACCAACACTTCAGGCCTTAATACATGGCATTAACAGGATACAAACCATAAACATCAACACACAAAACCCAACAGATAAACTAGATAACTGGGATCTTCTAAAAATCAAACACCTATGCTCTTCAAAAGACTTCACCAAAAGAGTCAAAAGAGAACCTACAGACTGGGAAAAAATTTTTGGACAGTACAAGTCAGACAAAGGTCTAATCTCCATAATCTACAAGAAAATCCAACACCTCTACAACAAAAAGACAAACAATCCTATCAAAAAATGGGCAAAGGAAATGAGCAGACACTTCACCAAAGAAGACAGTCAAATGGCCAACAGACACAGGAGGAAATGCTCGCGATCACTAGCCATTAGAAAAACGCAAATTAAAACCACAGTGAGATACCATCTCACCCCAGCATTACTGGCATGAATGAAAAATACTGGAAATAACAAATGTTGGAGGGGCTGTGGGGAGATGGGAACTCTTATACACTGCTGGTGGGAATGCAAAATGATACAACCATTTTGGAAAATGATATGGCACTTCCTCAGAAAGCTAGAAATAGACATACCATTCGATCCAGCAATCCCACTCCTAGGAATATATTCTAGAGAAATAAGAGTCGTCACTCAAATAGACATATGCACACCTATGTTCATGGCAGCATTGTTCACAATAGCAAAACGATGGAAACAACATAGGTGCCCATCAACAGATGAATGGATAAACAAACTATGGTACATACACACAATGGAGTACTATGCAACGAGAAGGAACAACAATGAATCTGTGAACCATCTCATAACTTGGATGAAACTGGAGGACATTATGCTGAGTGAAATAAGTCAATCACAAAAGGACAAATATTGTATGAGACCTCTATTGTAAAAACCCATGAAAAAATTCACATGCAAAATGTAACAATCCTTGTTGGTTACCAGGGATGGGAGTGGAGGGGGGGGGGAAATGCTAAATAGGCAATAGATAAGTGGTATCTTGGGTGAGAGGTGAGACAGTACACAGTACAAGGGAAACTAACACAACCTGCACAAGGAAAGGTCATGGAGGCCCCATGGACACATCCAAACTCCCCGAGGGACTGGGTTGTTGGACGGAGGGCTCTGGGGACCATGGTCTCGGGGAACATCTAGCTCAATTGGCATAACACAGTTTATAAAGACAATGTACTACATTCTACCTTGGTGAGTAGTGGCTGGGGTCTTAAAAGCCTGTGAGCGGCCACCTAAGATATTATACTGGTCTCATCCCTTAGGGAGCAAGGGAGAATGAAGAGAACAGGATACAACGAAAAGATTAGTCCAAAAGACTAATTGTCCACAGCTACCAAGACCTCCACCAGACTGAGTCCAGTACAGCTAGATGGTGCCCGCCTACCACCACTGACTGCTCTGACCAGGATCACAACAGAGGGTTCTGGACAGAGCTGGAGAAGGATGTAGAGCATAATTCTAACTCCCCCCACCAAAAAAAAAAAAAAAAAAAAAAAAGACCAGATTTACTGGCCTAAAGGAGACTGGAGAAACCTCAAGAGTATGGCCCCCAGACACCCTTTCAGCTCAGAGGTGGTGAAGTTACCTTCGAGGTTCACTGTTCAGCCTGGGAGTAGACAGCCCAGTAAAACTAAATGAGACTAACGAGGTACAGGAGTCCAGTGACAAGGGCCAGAAGACAGAGGGAGAGTAGGAAGCTGATGATAAGGAACACAAGTTGAGTAAGGGTACTGTTGATGTGTTGTGAGATTGTTAACCATTGTTATAGGGCAACATTTATAGTAACTGTTAAATGGGAGGCTATTTTGTCCTGTAAGTCTTCATCTTGGGTGAGAATGGCAGCACAATCGGAAGAGCATAGTCAATGTCACTTAAATGTGTAAGTAAAAAGTTTTGAAATGGTGTATCTTTGGCTATGTGTATTTTCACCAAAAAAAAAAAAAAAGCTGAGAATTCAGAGGGTTAAAATGTTGTGGGGTTGTTAACCAAAGTTATGAAACAGCATGTGTACTACTGTTACATGAGAAACTGTTTGTTCTGTAAGCCTTCACCTGAAGTACAATAAATATTAAAAAAAAAAAAATTTAGTGGTTTATAACAACCACCGTTTTATTATATCTCACAATTTTGTGGGTCGAGGATAGCGGTAGGGCTCTCAGCTGGGCAGTTCTTCATGTTGAGCCAAGTAGGATCATTTGAAGGTATTCAGCTGGTGGCTCTCTGGTTTGGAGTATCCAAGACAGCTTCACAACATTCTTGGTGCCTTGGTGGGATATCCTTCCAGGCTGGGTTTAGTTGAGGCCCCCTCTCCTTCCATGTAGTCTCAGGGACTTTCCACATGGTCTTTATAGTTTAGTAGCCAGACTGTTTACCTGGAAGTTTAGGACCTTAAGAGTAAGTATCCTAAGAGGCAGGAAATGGAAGCTGCCACTCTCCTAAAGTCTGGTTTCATATACTGGCACAACATCACTTCTGTCATATTCTGTTGGTGAAAGCCATCACAGATTCCAGCTTAATTCCAGAAGAGGGGCTTTAAACTCCATCTCATTATTGGAGGAGTGTCCAAAAAATTGTGACCATCTATAACTTGCCACGGTAAAAGAGGTTCTATGTAAAATTTCTAAATAAAATTCTATGTAAAATTTCAATGAATAGTCTGTAGGTTTGGTTGATGGATTAGATATGGCATTTGAGAGAAAAAGAAGAATCTAGATGGCCCCATGGGTTTTTATATAAACAACTACAAGAATGGAATTTCCATTTTCTGAGTTAAGGAAAACTGTGGGAAGAAAAATCAGAAGTTTCATTTTGTGCGTGTTAAGTTTAAGTTGCCTGTTAGATATCCAAGTGGACATATGGAGTAGGCTGTTAGATATACCAGTTGGGAGTTCAGGAGAGAGGTCTAGGCTGAGAACTATTTGCATATAGATGGTATTTAAATTAATGGGACTGGATAAGTTTCATTTAGGAATGAGAGTAGGTGGAGAAGAGGAGAAATCTATTTAATGAGCTCAAGAGAAGTTTAAATGTTAGAGATTATGAAAATGAGGGGAAACTAGCAATGAAACCAAGAAAGAGTAGATCTTAAAGTAGAAGAACCAAGGGAGAGTGATGTCTAGAAAGCCTAGTGAAAGTATTTGAAGCTCCTTTTGTTTGAGTGATAGGAACAAAGACCTGAATGTAGAAGCTTCAAGACAGCATGCAAGGAGAGTAAGTGGAGAGAACTAGTATGGACAAAATCCATAATACACTTTCCAGTACACCTCTTGTCTGCCAAAACGAAATGCCTCTATCCTCATTCTTGGCCTCTGTGTCTGAACAGAAGATCCAGGCAAATGGAGGGCCCCAGACATTTGTATCCACTTAAAGGCAATTGCTAAAGCTAAAGTCTGTGACTTGAAGCCTTCAACTTAAATAATGTTGACTAGAATTGTTTCTGGCCATTGAGTATGTTTTTGTCTGTCTCCCTCTTGCAATCCGTTAAACCAGAAGGGCTTTATTTTCAACTAAATATCCAGAAGGTGTCATCACTTTGAGGGAAAATGCATGTTTGGAAGTGTTTTCTTACTACTATGTCAAAATGGCAAGATGAATAAATTCCAGTTTTGAACCTATGAGAAAAAAATTGAATCTGAAAGCCTTTGAACATATACTTCCCCTCTGGCCATAGTTCACACCATTATCTGTTGTTTTATTAATACTTTCTCCCTGGCCTCTGGAGGCATTTGAGTTAGACCTGTTGATTTCATTGTGGCAATGCTGTAGAGTAGGTCTTGAAGGAGAAGAACAAAGGGAAAGTATAGGTCTTAAAGTAGAAGAACCACAGTCTACAGACTAAGTTAGGAAAACTTTTAGAAGGAGCACAGCTAGCCTGGAGGTCATTGAACTAGCAGAGAGGGTCCCTGAGTTCCTGGCCTGCCTTTGCTACTCACTGAATGATAATGATGGCAATGATGGTAATGGTGATAATATCAACCCCAACAATTACAGCAAAAGAGGTACAGTGCTAATTATGCTATACATACTACACAAATAATTTTTCCTACAAATTGAGGTAGGTGTTATTGAGGTAGATAAAGTGTTAACCATTTTACAGATAAGGAAATTGAGCCTTAATGATGTTAAATACCTTGTTCAATGTCACACAGCTATTCTGTGACAGAATCAACGGGAGACGCCGGCAGAATCCAGAGCCCATAATGTCCAGTTTTAATTTGATCTAAATGAAGTAAGGATAATAACAACTGGACTACTTACACCAGATTGTGAGAAACAACTAGAAATATACATACATACACATTTAAAACTATAAAGCACAGTATTATTTTGAGACAATAACTGCACTGAAGCTTGCAATATGTTAGTTTGACCCTCTGGTTCACCCATTTTTATACGGTTGGTGGTTTGTAATAAGTTTACATTGGTCTTCTCTTTAATGTTCCCAGATTTCTAATTTCAACAAAATAGAATGCCAAGTTTAAGTGTCTTGCCTTTCAGTCTTTCATATCTAAAGTCCAATGATTTATGTGTTCCTTTTTCTATAAAAAATAAGCCACGTATTAATAATTAGGGAATACAAACTTTATAGCAGTTTTTAAGAATATTTTTGACTTGCCTAGTTTTAATTATTCTCAATTCAATTATATCCCATTGTTTTTAAGCTAAAAAGAGCAAAGGTTAAAGATGCATATGTAGGATTTAAAAATATACAAATGGAGATGGAGCCAATATGGTACTATAGACAGAAGCACCATACCATCCGTCTACAGCAAAGGCCCAAAAAACTGAAAAAAACAGATACAAGCATTAGTCCTGGAACCCTAAGCATCAAATGAAGGAATAAACAACTCAATCAAGCACCAAATGGAATAAGAAACTGACAGAGAACAGAGAATGAGGAGAGCTACAGAGTGGTCCCCTACCAGCTAACATGACACGGATTCGCCGTCTTGGACTATAGCCACCAAGGAATGCAGACAGGGAATATGGGAAGGCAACTTCAGGGCTCCCAACAGGAGACAGAGTACCCAGTAACCAGGGGTACATGTTTTACCACCCCCTACCCTTCTTCCTTGTACAAGGCCTCTGCCACTTTCCAGCAGGCCATGGTTGCTAGCCGGAGAGACATCAGCTCGCTGCCATACAGATTTGTCATCTTGAACCTCAGCCACCAAGGACTGCAGACAAGGAGTACGAGAAGGCAATACCATGGAGCTCACAATAGGAGGCAGAGCACCCGGCCCTGTGCTGCATCTGCCCCTTCCTGACGGACTATGCTGCGCTGCTCAGTGAGAGAGACATCAGCTTGCTGCCACCCCCATTCTGCCCTTCCCCAAATGGCTGGCTCACTCAGCACTATATTTATTTTTGTTGTTGTTGTTATTTTTGTTTTTTTCTCTCTCTTTCCCTTCCTTCCTTTCTTTTCTCCTGCTCACCTGGCCCCGAGTGCCGCCCGTGCCCCTTCTCAAGAGGCCGATCTGCACCACTCAGCTAGAGAGACATAGCACACAGCCTTGCCACGTCTGCCCCACCCCCACCAGCTGAATCCTACCTCGCCACCATTTTATTTACTTTTTCCTTCATTTTTTTTTTCTTCTGTTTCTCTCCTTTCTCTTACTAACTTGGATCCACACATAACATCTTCTCCCTTCTCTCCTGCCTATCTGCACCATGCACTGAGCACCACACCCCCCAGTAGCACAGGCATTGACCACCAGACCCCATCATGCACTGCCCCCTGGTCCCACCCTACAGGCCCCAGTACATGCTGCAAATGACTAATCCAAGCCCCTACCTCCTACCCCCATGGACCTGACCTGCTGCACCATAGCTGAGCAACTGGCCCTGTCCAGCTGGACAAGGTGGTGAGAAGTAGTGTAACCACAGATGAGCAAGTAACAAAGCACACCCAGCCCACCTGCCCAGACATAACCAAATAAAATAAAAAAGCAGGATGAAACAAACATATCTACAATCAATAAATGAAGAAAATAATTCCTGAATGTCCCAAAGACAGCAGACAGTATCAGAACATATTTAAAAAAACAGGACAGATGGCTTCAAAAAGCGACCAAAAGAAAACACCAGATGGCCTTATGGGAGAAGAAAAGGCACTGGAACTACCTGTCAGGGAATTCAAAACTCTAATATTCAAGGCTTTCCAAGAGATGAAAGAAAACACAGACTTAAATAAAGAAAAAATAGACAGAATCATGAAAAATACAGACAAAATCAGGGAAAACACAAAGCAATGCAAGAATTCAGGAAAATAATACAGTAACAAAATGTTGAAATAGCCAAACAACTAGATGTCATACAAAAACAGCCATTAAAAATCCAAAGATAAACAAGATCTCAGAAATAGACAGTGTAATAGAAAGTTTTAGGAGTAAATTTGAAACAATGGAGACAGGATCAGTGAAATTGAAGCAAATCCTTGGATACCACTTTGTTTGAAGAAAAATCAGAGTATAGAATGAAGAAAAATGAAGAAACCCTAAGAATGATGTGTGATACAATCTAAAGCAAAGATATGCGTGTGATCACAGTTCCAGAATGGGGAGAAAATGGAAAACACAGAGAGGATCATTGAAGATTTGCTGAGAGAAAACTTCCCCAATATCATGAAAGATGAAAAGCTGGACATCCAAGAAGGTCAACAAACCTCATATAGGATAGACCCCAAAAGAAAATCACCAAGGCATATCATAATTACAATTGCCAAAATCAAAGACAAAGAAAGAATCCTAAGAGCAACTTGAGAAAAATGAAAAGTCACATACAAAAGGGAAACAATAAGACTAAGCTCTGATTACTCAGCAGAAACCATGCAGGCAAGAAAGCAGCGGGATGACATATAAAATCTTGAAAGAAAAAAAATGCCAACCAAGAATAATATATCCTGCAAAAATCTTGCTAAAATATGATGGCAAAATTAGGACATTTCCAGATAAACAGAAATTAAGGGAATATGTAAAAACCAAACCAAACTTACAAGAACTATTAATGGGAGTCCTTCAGTTAGAGACCAACAACATCAGATGACAGTCTGAATCTAGGACACAGGAGAGCATCAGCCAGATACCAACCTAGGTAATGAACTCTCAAGGATAAAAGAAAACTAAAAGATATACAACAGGGAACCAGAAAGGTCAATATGTAAATGACAACAACATGAGAATAATAAAAGAAGGAATACACTGGGTAGGAATAGAACTTTCAAATGGAGAAGAAATTAAGGTGGTATCAAGTAATAAAAGACTGGTTTAAACATAGGAAGATAGGGGTAAATTTCAAGGTAACTACAAAAAGAGTTAACAAACCTACTCATCAAAATAAAAAGAAAAACATAAAGTATCAATAAACACAAAATCTAAAAAATGAAACAAACAAACAGGAAATCCACAAACAAAAGAAATTCAGCATAGGAGAGTACAAGGAACAAAGAAAATGTCAGCACCACAAAAAAAAAGAAAAGGCACTACAAAACAACAGCAATAAACTCACACCTGTCAATAATCACACTGAATGTAAATGGCTTAAATGCACGCATAAAGAGACAGAGAGGTACAGAATGGATTAAAAAACGGGACCCATCAATATGCTGTCTGTAAGAGACACACCTTAGAAACACAGATATAAATATATTAAAAAATCAAAGAATGGAAAAAATATATCTAGCGAACAACTACCAAAAAAGAGCAGGATTGGCAATACTAATCTCACATAAAATAGACTTTAAAATAAAATCCACCATAAAAGACAAGGAAAGACATTATATAATGATTAAAGGAACAATCCACCATGAGGCCACAACCATAATAAATATCTACACACCCAATGACAGGGCTCCAAAATACATAAAAAAAACTCTAACAGCACTGAAAAGAGAAATAGACAGTTCCACAAAAATAGTAGGAGACTTCAACGCAACAGTCTCAGTAAAGGACAGAACATCTAGAAAGAAACTCAACAAAGTTACAGAAGATCTGAAGGACACAATCAACCAACATGACCTCGTAGACATATATAAAACACTCTACATAACAACAGCAAAGTACACATTCTTTTCCAACATACATGGAATGTTCTCCAGAATAGACCACATCTTAGGACAAAAAGCAACCCTCAAAAAAATCCAAAACATTGAAATAATACAAACCATCTTCTCTGGTCACGACACCATCAAAGTAGAAGTTAATAACAGGAAGAGCAAGGGGAAAAAAATCAATTACATGGAAACCGAATAACACCTTGTTTAAAAACCACTGGGTAATAGAAGAAATCAAAGATGGAATAAAAAAATTCCGAGAATGAAAACACATCATACCAAAACATTTGGGACATGACAAAGGCAGTGTTCAGAGGTCAATTTATAGTATTAGATGCATATATCAAAAAAGAAGAAAGGGATAAAATCAAAACAGTAGTTACACAATTTGAATAAATAGAAAAGAGAACAGCAAAAAAAGCCAACATCCACTAGAATAAAGGAAACAATAAAGATCAGAGTAGAAATAAATGAAATAGAGAATAGAAAAACAATAGAAAGAATCAACAAAAGCAAAAGTTGGTTCTTTGAAAGGATCAACAAAATCAACAAACCGCTGGCCAAATTGACAAGAGAAAAAGAGGAAAGGGCACAGATAACCCGAATAAGAAATAAAATGGGGGACATTGCAACAGACCCAACTGAAATAAAAAGCATCATAACAGAGTATTATGAAAAACTATACTCCAACAAATTTGAAAACCTAGAGGAAATGGACAAATTTCTCGAAACACACTACCTACCTAAACTAACAGAAATAAGGTCGAAAATCTGAAAAGACCAATAAAACAGAAGAGATTGAAAAAGTAATTTAAAAGAACTCCCAACAAAAAAAAGCCCTGCCCCAGATGGCTTCACTGGAGAAGTCTACCAAACATTCATAGAAGAGCTTGTACACAGTAAAAACAAACCATTGCAGTCGACTCAATTCTGACCCATAGTGACCCTAAAGGACAGAGTAGAAGTGTCCCGTAGGGTTTCCAAGGGGCACCTGGTGTATTCGAACTGCTGACTTTTTGGTTAGCAGCCGTAGCTGTTAACCACTATGCCACCAGGCTACTACTCAGACTATTTCAGAACATAGAAAATGAAAGAATACTTCCAAATTCATTCTATGAAGCCAGCATAACCCTGATACCAAAACCAGGCAAAGATACCACAAAAAAAAAAAAAGAAAGAAAATTACAGGCCAATATCTCTCATGAATATAGATGCAAAAATTCTCAGCAAATTTCTAGCCAATAGAATTCAGCATCATATAAAATAATAATACCCCATGACCAAGTGGGATTCATACCAGGTATACAAGAATGGTTCCACATTAGAAAATCAATCAGTGTAATCCACCACATAAATAAAACAAAAGAATCACGTGATCATCTCAATCAATGCAGTAAAGGCATTCGACAAAGCCCAACACCCATTCCTGATAGACACTCTCAATAAAATAGGTATAGAAGGGAAATTGCTTAACCTAATAAAGGGCATCTATACAAAACCAACAGCCAACATCATTCTTAATGAAGAGAGGCTGAAAACATTCCCAATGAGAACGGGAACAAGGCAAGGATGTCCTTTATCACCACTCCTATTTAACATTGTGCTGAAAGTCCTAGCTAGAGCAATAAGGCAAGAAAAAGAAAGGGCATCCAAATTAGTAAGGGAAGAAGTAAAACTGTCCCTGTTTGCAGATGATATGATGCTATACATAGAGAACCCAAAAGACTCCATAAGAAAACTACTTGAACTAATAGAAAGATTCAGCAGAGTAGCAGGATGCAAGATAAACATACAAAAATCAGTTAGATTCCTGTACACCACTAAAGAGAACTATGAAAAAAAAAATCAGGAAAGTGATACCATTTATAATAGCCTCTAAAAAAGTAAAATACTTAGGAATAAATCTAACTAGGTATATAAAAGACCTATACAAAGAACACTACAAAACACTACTGCAAGAAACCAAAAGAGACCTACATAAATGGAAAAACATACCATGCTCATGCGTATGTAGAGTCAGCATGGTGAAAATGTCAGTTCTACCCAAAGCAATTTAAAAATGCAGTGCAATCCTGATCCAAATACCAATAGCATTCTTTAATGAGTTGGAAAAACTAATAATTAACTTTACATGGAAAGGGAAGAGGCCGTGGATAAGTAAAGCACTAATGAAGAAGAAGAAATTCAACTTTTTATACATGTACAATTTATTAACAGCAATTACTTTAATTGGCTGTGCAACCCTACCCTTAATACAATTTTTCCATCACTGTAAATGGAAACTCAGTGCACCATAAGCAATACCCCCCCTTTTTCCCCTCCATCCCACCTCTGGTAACTACTAATGAACTTTGGTCGCTGTTAATTTGCCTGTTCTTCTCTTTTTATGTAAGTGAGGTCATACAATATTTGCCCTTTTGTGATTGACTTATTTCACTCAGCATAATGTCTTCAAGCTCCTTCCATGTTGTAGCATGTGAATACTTCATTTCTCTTATTGACTGAGTAGTATTCTGTTTTATGGATGTACCGTATTTTGTTTATCCATTTATCCGTTGATGGGCATTTAGATTGTTTCCACTTTTTGGCTATTGTGAATAGTGCTGCAATGAACACTGGTGTACAAGTATCTGTCGGAGTCTCTGCTTTCAATTCTTTTGGGTATATACATAGGACTGGAATTGTTGGGTTATATGGTAGTTCTATTTTTAGTGTTTTGAGGAACCACCACACTGTTTTATACAATGGCTTCATCATTTTACATTCCCACCAACAGTGGATAAGAATTCCAATTTCCCATATCCTCGCCAACATATATTATTTTCTGTTTCTTTTTAAAATCCTAAAAAACTTATTTTAGCCATCCTACCAAAAAAAAAAAAAAAAAAAAAAAAATACTAAGCCCGTTCTTGTTGAGTTGATTCCGACTCACAGGGACCCTATAGGACAGAGTAGAACTGCCCCATAGGGTTTCCAAGGAGTGGCTGGTGGATTTAAACTGCCAACCTGGTGGTTAGCAGCTGAGCTCGTAACCACTTCACCACTGGGGCTCCATAGTGACCATAGTGGGAGTAAAATGGTATCTCATTGTGGGTTTGATTTACATCTCTTTGATGGTGAATGACGCTAGCATCTTTTCATGTGTTTGGTGGCCATTTGAATGTCCTTTTTCGTGAAATGTCTGTCTTAGTCTGGGTTCTCTACAGAAGCAAAACTAGTAAAACGTATAAATGTATATAGAGAGATATTTATATCAAGGAAACGGCTCACACAATTGTTAAGGTTAGAACGTCCCAAGTCCATGTATGAGGGTAGAGGCCTTTCTCAAGTCATGCAGCCGCAGAAGCTGGTGAACCCAAGGTTGACAGGTCGGAGAGCAGGGCTCCTGCTCACAGGCTGTGAAGGTCGATGAATTCCGAGATCAACAAGTAAGCTGCTAGCTCAAGTCCCAGGAACCGGACGTGAGACAAGAGGCAGCTGCTGGGTCTGGAGCAAGCCAAAAACTTTGGCAAGGCAAGCAGGAAGGAAGTAGCCAGCAAAGGGCTGAGAGTTGAAGGCTGAGGGGGCAGTGAGCTGCCACAGGCCCCACCCCCACCAGTACCACTCAGCAGATTCCATTATGGGGATGATCACATATCAGATTTCAACAGGGAATGATCACAATCTTATACAACTGCCAAAACATTGAGAATCATGGCTTAGCCATGTTGATTACAATCTTAACCATCACACTATTTAAGTCCTTTTCCCATTTTTTGATTGGGTTATTTACCCTTTTGTTGTTAGTTGTTGAACCAGATATTTTTATCTATTAAGTGTTTATTTCTTTTTTCCCCTTTATTAACTTATTTTACAAGGAAAAAAGAAGAACTTTTCATGAGAATATTAAACTTCATCTTAATCAATGCATTAGTCAAATGTGTAAAAGAAGAATTAAGTATGTTAATGTTAATATACAAATTCTATACTTTTATGTGTCAGTTGTATTTCATGGTAATGTGCTCTTCACTAAGCATAGCTGTATATCAGAAAAAAATTCATATCCATTTCCCACTAATTTTACAACAACCTGAATACAAAACTATTTTAAAAGATTTGGTTTTTCTATGCTGGCAGATCAGATTACTTTTTTTTTTTTTTAATGAAGGGCGAATTCCAGGAAATTGTTCAAATGGGTGAATAATTGCATATTCTTGTGAGTTCTAACTAATATGATTAACATACAACTGTATATAGCCACTTATAAAGACAAAAGCAGTATGTGTTCCAAGGATGTACTTTGAGAGTTTAACAAAAACATCCAGACCCTAAGGTTTTTGCATTTTTATTTCAAGTCTCCTTGTTTAAAACCTTGAAGTGTTCACACCAAGAAGTCACTAGCAAATGACTAGTTAGCAGAGTCGGTAAACTTTGCAAAATGTACGAGCTAGACAGAGACTGTTTTATTGAGGTCTGGGGGATAACCTCGGCCCACCCATCATCCTCACTGACAGTACATTGATTTGCTCAGTTTTAGGAAATAAAATAGAGCAAATAAAAAATACAAGTTGTTTTCTTCAAGATAACTTTTAGTTGCATGGTTTTCTACTTTTATGAAATACTGACATCTTCCTAATACTTTGGGGAAACACCATTTCATGACCCACGCTTCCTGGAACTTTCGGCACGTCTTTTTACACAAGTCAGTGCAGCATTCAAGACCACACGAATGTTTGCTTTGGTTAGATAACATTTGATGTGCCTTCTGTGTCTGTTAGCAATACTCAACTTCTCTGAACTGAAGGAGAGGACAGAGAGAGGGGTGACAGGCAAGAGAGTGCCAAGTAGTAGCGCTCCTTTACTGAATAATGGCTGTGTGGCAGGCACAAGTCTAAGACCTTATTTCTGTTATCTCATTTATTCATCCCAGCAATCAGAGATGGAGCTGCTGTTACTATGCTGATTCTTCTAGATGTGGAAACCTATGAGGTTAATAAATTATGTAAGTTTGCATTGCTAAAAAATGGCTAAGATAAGATTTAAGCCCAGATTTTTGGAATCCAGAGACCAAACCCTTAACTGATACACTAACTTGTGACTGAAGACAAGAAACTGGATGCATAGAAAGAGGGAAGAAAGGATAAAAAGGGAAGAGAAAATGAATTTAGAAAAATTGTGCCTTATTATAAAAGATACACCTTCTCATTATAAAAGATTGGGAAAAGTAACAGAAAATGTGGAAGAAAATGTTGGTTATAAATCCACAGTCCAAGGAACCTATCGTATATTTTTTTTCATTGTGATACATAATATGAGTTTGAATATGAGTTGATTCACAATTTGTTATTAATATCCTATCTCTTGATACCAATTTTATATGAAACTTTTAAATAGTTATTTCTTAAAATAATTTTTACTTTAGAAATGATGTGTTAATAGGACTGTTATATAGTGCTGCTACAAATGAAAGGTAATTATAAAAAAATTATATTCTAAACATTTTTGCCCTTCACCTTTTAATTTTCCTTGTGATAAATTGTGTAGTATGGGTTTTTAAGATAAAAACACCTCAATGTTATCTTTCCTGTAACTCTTTTATAGAAGCTTAGAATACTGATGAGGTGCTTTTCTACAACCATAATACAGTTTTTTTTTTTTTAATTCTTCCTTAGCCTTTCCATCTAAACCTTTTACAATACAGATTGTAAGTGTTCGAATGGAGATTTACTTTTCGCAGAGTAAGCGCCGTGTTCATAAACATTTTATCTATTTCATGTCATTCTTTATCACCTTCAGATTACTGATCAGGACAGCTGAGACTTCAAAGGTCATATTACTCAAATATAAATCCCATGGCTGACCTTGTTGTCAAGATCATCCATTGACCTCTGTCCAGCTGAGTCCAGAGAGATTGACAAAGCTTACTTTGTTTTTTCTTTTACCTCTTGGAGGTGAGAGAAAGTGCCATGGCTTTCTCGAGATGAGACCTTGTTCACTGAACTTATATCCTGGCAAATGCAGTTCTAATTTCTAAAACTGTGTTTCTTGTTCTAGTTATACTACCATAATTTGGCTTCCTGAATTTGCATGTGTTTCATCACAATTAATACAGTTCTACATGGAATATTGGAATAGGATTATTTTTCTAGTTTTATGGCTGTGTTTTAAATTATAGACATACCTTGAAGTTCCATATCTTCCTATTTTATCCTTCAAATAAATAATTTGCAGGTTTAATGTCCTGACCTCCTCTAACTGCAGATAATCACATATAATGAGTATAAGTGACAGAGGCAGAGTGAAGCAAAGAACCAGCTCAGAAAGAGCTGAAATACAATTATTGTAAGTATAACTATAATTTTAAGTATACCTCAACTTATTAAGTACTGACATTTCTATTTAATCCTACAGCAACCTAATGAGCTAGGTACAGTTATCACCTTCATTTTATATACGGGAAAACTGAGGTACATATGAAAAGATAAATAATTATCCATAAATGAAATGGACTTGTGTTGGCTTCAGGAGTTTGTTGTTTAGCTGCTTGGAGATGAGATCTTCTACCTGGGATAGTCCAGGAATGCTTTATAGAATATTGGTGGGTGTGTCTGTTGGTAGACAGATGAGTAGTGAGAGGTTTATGATGACCTATGGTTTAATGGATCCAAAACCAAAGAAACCCAAACCTGATGCCATCGAGTCAATTCAGACTCATAGCAACCCTATAGGACAGAGTAGCTCTGCCCCATAGGGTTTCTGAGGAGTGCATGGTAGATTCAAACAGCCGACCTTTTGGTTAGCAGCCATAGCTCTCAACCACTATGCCACCAGGGTTTCCATTTAATGCATAGAAGGGAGGTAATTCTAAAATGAAAGCTGAGTGAACAAAATGTACTTCAAAGGAGTGTTTTCCTGAGTCAAATAATTTGAATGGAGTCAAGGATTTATAAAAAGAGACTTAATTCAAATAAAAGGATGACGTCTTAATTGTGAGACAATAGAGAATATAGGGGTCTGAGGTTTACAGAACAGTGTATTCCCTGGCTAAAAGAATTCATATTTTATTAAAAACAAAAGAAATAAATTTAAATACCAAAAAACAAGGTAGCAATAATAAACCTGTTGGAGAAATAAAATTGAAAGCGTAGACAGGCAAATACCGTGGAGGGCTTTAAAAAGACAATAATCTGGAGGCTTTTATCAAAAAATTAAAGAATTTGGTATAGTACTTTCTGGATGATTTTCTTATTTCTTCCATAATGATAATAAGTATAAAGTTCAGAATGGTTATTTGCAGATAGTATGTCAATATACCATTGCCCGGAGAGTATGGGAGGTTTCAGACTGCCTTAAGGCTAGTTGTGAACAGCCTTCCTAATTTATATTGCTTATTGATTTCTGCATAACAAATCACTATAAAATGTGATTCGAAAGATCAATATTCATTCATTATCTCTCACAGTTTCTACAGGTCTCAGCTTAAAGACTCAAACGCTGGGGCTTAGAATTATATGTGGTTTCATTACTGACAGATCTTTTGGTGGAGGCCTAGCAGTGGTTGTTGGTTGGTACACCCACATGGAGCCTCTCTATGTAGCATGAGTTTCCTTATAACATTGTGGTTGTGTTCCAAGAGCAAGTGTCTCAAGGTATCTGAAGTCATTTTGCCTTTTATAATCTAGCCTCAGATGTCAGTCACACAGCACCACTTTCTCCTCATTCTGTTGGTTGAGGCAATTACAAAGGTGCACCCAGGTTTAAGGAAAAGGGAATATAGACCTCATGTCTCAGAGGATTGTCGGTGTTACATTTTAATAAAAGTATGTGGGAACATAGGTGTGTGTGTGTGTGTGTGTGTATGTGTATGTGTCTCCATGATTGGAAAATACAATCTGCCATTCCATCTGAGGATTCTAAAAATGTACCAGAGCCTAACTCAACCAGGTAGGAAGCAATGAGTCACATTTGTCTCCTGGAGATATTTTATGAAGCATGGCAGGAGTTAAGCCAACTCACAAGGGGGTACTTTATTTTGTCTCTCTTTAGCCTGTACATGTTGGTGAGTGTTTATACTTTGAAACCAGGAATTTGCTTTCTGGAACATGACTGGAAATTCACCTGAGAATGAGAGAACTCTGTCAAGAATGGACACACAATTATTTGTAAATCTCATGGGATTTGGGCATGTTAAACTGCTGATCTTTAAGCTTAGTTGCTTAAGCTGAAGGTTGGTGAATGCTTTAGGTGAGGTTTTTGTTGTTTGAGTGGAAACTACCTCAGAACTATAGAACTGTGCACTCTTGAGTGCTGGGTGCCCGACCGCAGGATATATACTTGTTGCCTAATGTCATGGAGGGCTCTCAGCCTCTCTGGCAGAGCAGCTGCCATCCTTTAAGCATTTGACCAAGGTTGTCCCAGATAATCCAGGGATTTGAAGAAAGTCTCAAGGAGTGTCCTGACTTTTTTTTATTTGTTCAGCTCAGCACTTATTAAATACCTGTTATGGATCAAGCACTATGCGTTATGATGAAAGTACAGAGTTGGACAAGGTCCTTTCTCTCCAGTAACATATCTACCAGAAGAAAAAGATATGCAAATAGGCCACTTCACTACAGGATAGGAAGTGCCACGATAAAAGGTAAGAAGACAAGGAGGTTTTCCAGGCAGAGGGAAAGCACTAGAAAAGAATGGAGACAGATATCACAAGGGATTAATTATAAAGTATAAGATGAAAAAGTAAAAAGTGATAGGATTTGAGGCTTGTGAGGTAAATAGTATCCAGAACATAGAAAAAGAATTTATGATGAAAGAGAATTACCTGAACTGAATAGACCCAATGTCTTTACTTTCCTGTGTTTTGATCCAGAGTCTGCTTAAATAAAAACTATAAGCAGTTTTTATAAGGGGACATTAAAAATTATAAAATTTAAGAATTGGAACAAATCTTGGAGGTCATGTACTAGTTGTATAATTCTAGTTAAATACAGGGTAAAAATCGTTCTATGAAAGTAAAAAAGGATTTCAAGGTCGAGTAATAGACTGAAAAGTTAATTGCTAAAATTTTTTCTTGCTCTTACTCCTGAATTTTAAAAAGTATTTTATGAATGCTATTTGGAATTAGTTATATTACATTATATTGCTTTTCTTTTTTTTCTTTTTTGACTTTTTAGATTACTTTTCTGGTCCATGTACGGTATCTAATTTGATGCTCGAACAGTTTTTTTTTTTTTTTTTTTTAGATAGGCACACAAAAGATTTATCTTCATTTTATAGCGGAGAGAAGTGTATTTTGGATAGGATGTGAATAGCCATAAGCTATCATGTTAGTAATTTGAACAACCAGGAGTAGTAATTATGACTTCTGACTTCAAATCTCATGTTCAAGATCAAGGTACTTCCTTACATAATAGCAGTCTTCTCCATTTATTAAGAGCCTTCTCTGTTATAGGCCCTTTAGAGACTACTGTCATATGTTATCTCATTTGACCTTCCCAGTGACCCCATGAGATAGGTGGCATCATAGTGAAACTGGGACTCAGACACAGATCATTTCCCTCATGGTCAGGACAGAGTGGGCTGAGATGTGTCCTGTCAAATTCCAAGCCCCTGACTTCTGCCTCACCATGTAGGCCCTCAGTTGCAAAAGTACTCTCGCAAATAAAGCAGCAAAGTAATTGTACTTCCTCCATCTTCCATGTAGATGGGAGATGAAAGGTTCAATTGTTAAATAGTTTCAGAATCAATGGACTTTGAAATACTAAATAAGAACAAGACAGAAATGTCAATTCCACTTCTGTGCTTGATGAAAATGTGTTTTCCTATTACAGCAGACATAGTTTTTAAAATTGAAATTTAAAGTGATGGAACAGCGGCATTTACCACTGCACAATGCTGTACGAAAATTTTGTGGATTTAGGAGAATGAAGGACAATTTTTTTTTTTTTAATTGTGCTTTAGGTGAAGGTTTACAGAGCAAATTAGTTTCCCATTCAGTAGTTTATGTACACGTTGTCCTGTGACATTGGTTGCAATCCCTGCAAAGTATCAGCATTCTCCCCATTTCCACCCTGAGTTCCCCATTTCCATTCCTCAGGTTTTCCTACCCCTTCCTGCTTCTCGTATTTACTTTTGGGCAGATGTTACCCTTTTGATCTCATATAGATGATTGTTCTAAGGAGCACTTTCTTCATGGGTGGTACTGTTTATTTTATAGGCTTGTCTATTATTTGGCTGAAGGTGATCTCTGGGAATAGCGTCAGTTCCAGTTTAGAAGGTAGTCTAAGGAAGGACAGTTTTTTTCTGTTTGGTTAATAATAAAGAGACTTTTCTCTTTCTTATCTTCCCTTCATACTGTAGGTTATTTATTTATTTATTTTCTGCCTCCCCTAAAATTGACATTCAAATTGTATTATTCAACACTTCAAGTTTGTGCTTTAGGCTGAGCATGTGATGTGTTTCAGGCGCTGTAAGCACATTAAAGTCAGCTCTGGAATCCCTACCATTGTGAATTTAACTCTCTGTATAGAGAAATAAAATACAAAAATATATTTTAGATTTATGTGCACATAATTATCTTAATTTAAAATTTAATATTCACATGTATGTGAAATAATAGATATACTAGTATTTCCAGCTTAAAAAAAAGTATGTCTCTTATTTCAGCAGAGATACTCTATTAGTCTATTTAGAGGAAGGAAAGCACATGTTTGTCTTTGTTTCACATGGGATAGTAAACTTTTCTAAAATAATATTTGTAAATTATATGCTTTAGTTTTAGCTTTATATTGCAAATATTAGTTCATCATTATACATCGACCCCAAATTCTGATAATGAACCTCTGTCCCTTATTTCTTTCCTTTTTAATAAATAGGACAATCAAATCTTCCTTCTTTCTATAATTTACATAGGGCTCATTCCTTCTTAATTCTAATAGTGTTATTTTCTAGCAAGAACAGTCCCAATAAACTTCCTATATTAGAAACTTTACTGTTTCCTGGCAATGTGACCTTGGGAAAATTACTTAACCTCTCTGCTTCCTGGTTGTTCAGATTTTCTCTTCTGTGAAATAGGGATAATAATAAAACTCACTTCATAGGATTAAATGAGTTAGCTTTTCGTTTCAATAAATAATAAAAATCAAGCTCCTTAACCTCATTTTCAAGGCTTGCTATCTAAACTAAAGGCAGTTTCTGAAATGTGTCTTCTGCCCTGAAAAATGTGTGCTCCAGTACTGGAACATGCCTCATTTTCTGAACGTTCCTTGTTGGCTTCCAACTTTTACAATTTTGCAGACGCCACTCTCTTTAACTAGAATGCCCTCAACCTATATTCTACTTGTCACAGTTTATTGATATTTGATGTAACCTAGCCTAGTTCCAGGAAGTTGTTATTGTTGGGTGCCTTCATGTCAATTTCCACTCATAGTGACCTCATGTGACAGAGTAGAACTACCCCATGGTGTTTTGTAAATTGTAGTCTTTACAGGGGCTTGGTGGTGTAGTGGGTAAGAGCTCAGGCTTCTAACCAAAAAGTCAGCAGTTTGAATCCACCAGCTGCTCCTTGGAAAACCTATGGGGGCAGTTCTACTCTGTCCTATAAGGTCGCTATGAGTCAGAATCAATTTGACAACAATGGGTTTGGTTTTCGGAATCTTTACAAGGGTAGATCGCCAGGTCTTTCTCTCTCAGAGCTGCTGGGTAGGTTCAAACTGCCAACCTTTCTTTTGGTTAGCAGCCAGGAGATTAACTGCTGCACCACCAGGGTTCCATAGTTCAGGATCCAAAAAAAACCAAACCCATTGCTGTTGAGTTGATTCTGACTCATAGCAACCCTATAAGACAGAGTAGAACTGCCCCATAGGATTTCTAAGGAGCGACTGGTGGATTCGAACTGCCAACGTTTTGGTTAGCAGCTGAGCTCTTACACTGAGCCACCAGGGCTCCTAGTTCAGGATAGTAACCATAAATTCTCAAGGTATGGGAATGCCCAAACCAGCACAATATGCATTGCTCCCTCCCATAGGATTAGTCTGAGACTATGAATTTAGAGCAGCAATCTTTAGATCCGAAAGGCCACAAGCTGAAGAGAGAATGGATTCTGAACTTGCCAGCCAAGAAAGTAGATTATAACAGAGAGGAGTTTATCCTTATGTATTTGATGGTGGTTATGCCTTCCTTCTCTAATCAAGTTTACTTCTGTGTTAATTAGTTAGCTTTTTGGACGTTCTCATCTAGGGTCTTCGCTAGTATTTTTGATGCATATTTAAGACATGATTTTCAGAAAGCACTTAACCAGAAGAATACTTCCCTCAACAGACTATAAAGAAAGACAAGCGACAATATTAACTTCTGTGATACCTTAACAAGACCTCATCCCCAGCCTCACCCTGACTTGATCCTGCAAGGTCCTGATCCCTCTCTTTTTCATTTTTGTACTTGATGTCTCATTAAGAAATAGTGAGTGACTTGATAGAGACTTGCCTCTTCTGTGAGTTCCCCACAAGTGTTTTATCAGTAGTAGTTCCTTAATAAATATTTTATACTCATTTTATATTGACAGATAATATTTTATACTCATTCTGTAATAACTGATAAATGTTGACATTTTGGAGAGATTTACATTTTTTAGAAAGCTTCAGGCTTTTGAGATTTAGCTAATATACAGGTAGTCATGATTTATGATGGGGTTCCCTTCCAACGACTCCATCATAAATTGGTTCTGACTTAAGTAGAATACCTGTTTTTTTTTTTTTTTTTTTTTAGTTTTCATTATTATAGCCTTTTATTATCAGTATCTTTATAAATCCAATCTTGGAACATCTGTGAGTGAACATCTGAGGATGGTAACATCAGCAAATTACACACAGCAACATTGTATGTAGCACATATTGCTAACAATAAAGTATGCCAAAAAAAAAAAGTCATAAGTGCAGTTCCTTGTAACTTGAATACATCCTAAGTCGGGGACTGCCTGTACCTGGAATTCATAACAGCCAGATTGATGCTTGAACAGAGTTATAGGGAAACAGACAGATCTGGGTTCAGATCACTGTGTAGCTATCCCTAGATGTGTGACCTCCCCAAGGTAAGTTTCTGTGATTATAAAATGGAGAAGGAAAATTATAAAATGGTTGTCATTAAGGTAGAATGCGACATTGACTATAAAGTGATTAGCACAGTGCCTGACTTGTGATAAGGATTTAGCAAAGATTAGCTGTTATTATTATTATCAATAATAATGCATATGTAAATTAAGTATCCCTGGTGGCACAGTGGTTCAAGCGATGGACTGCTAACCAAAAGGCTGACAGTTCGAAACCATCAGCGGCTCCAAGGGAGAAAGATGTGGCAATCTACTTCCATAGAGATTTATAGCCTTGGAAACCGTATGGGGTCACTATGAGTCGGAACTGAGTAGATGGCAGTGGGTTATGTATAAATTACTCATGATTATTAATGAAAGTACCAGTATATAGTACTACACAATAAAGAAAGCTGCTCTGATCTTCATTTATTGTGTAATTTCTATTCTTCAGATTTAATCAGATTTATTGTGTATGTGTCCTTTTCTATAGGAAATCCTTGATTTGCAGATAAGAGAATATATATGTGTATACTGTGTGTGTGTATATATAGATAGAGTAATTTATATATGTACATTATTATTGATAATAACAACTAATATTTTAGAATATATATATACATATTTCTTTACTTGTTATAATCATTGTATGAAAGGATATGTAAATATTTTTATAAATAGAATCCTAGATTGATTTATGAGAAATAGACATCACATCTCTATTTTACAGTGTTTTTGGAATTATAAATTATTTATATAGTACAGAATGAAGTGTAAAATGTATTTTATTCAGTTAATTTAATACATGCATATAACTGATTTGGTGAACTGAAATACAAACAGAGTTTATATGTTCATTTGATTTCTTTTTTTCTGAATTATCTATATACTCTCCTTCTTTTGTCCCATAACAGCCTGTATATTTTAAGTATCTTGGGTATATAAGTAGTGTAGGTTGATTTCAATATCAGGATTATAGGAATTGCTATATAATATCATGGTCAAATTATTTTTAAAAATCGTAAACTCATATAAATTAATAGTGTTGTCAATAAATTACATAAAGGATCTTGGAATTTCTTATCTTGAACTTTTAAAATAGAAATTAAAGATCTAAGTTTTAGAAAGGTGTCTTTAAAAGACGTTAAAACAATAAAAGACATTAAAACAGCTTAAACCTTTGCAAGAGTAGCTCATGTTTCTATTTGACATAATAAGAGGAAAATCTAGGATTGCTGTCATAGCTTTCATTTTTTATGCATTACAACAGCTTGAATCTTTATAAGGTATATTGGATATCTATCACTTTCATGATCAAAATGTCAGAGAAGATAAGCTGTCATAACCAAAGCGTTACATTGTGTTATAATTTAGTTATACATAATGATGACGATGTCATATCATCCTTCCATAAATTTTGGTAACAAACTAAACTTGTTGAAGTTATATGCTGCTTCAAAACACCCTCTTTCAAAAACAAATTTTAGAAGAAACTACTCTACTTATTAACATGAAAAATATTCATATAGGTCTGGGGAATGAAATACAGAATAACTCTTCGAGCTGTGTTCTGCACAGTGGATGCTTAGTAAATGCTATTGACTGAATTGACGGTTGATGGAACCAGGTTGTAAAATGCTATATTCAGTATCAGGTATTTGTTTTTGTTTTGTTTTGACAGGTAATGCATCAACTGACATATTTATATAAAGTGTATGCATCATAGTAAGATTTTTCTTTTTAATATTGTGACTTTAGAAAAACATACTTTTGGCAAGTGATCAAAGCATAATCTTTTGCAGTGGTTTATTTCCAAAGCAATTTAAAATACCACTGCTCTACAAATGATTTTTCTTTTCTTTGCTGCCCATTCTCTCTGTGATCCATACCTAGGAAGACCATTATTTATTGTTTAAACTGAGAAATATATCTCTATATCTTAGCTAATAATTGACTTTGAATTCTCATAATAATGGTTATTTTATAAGACATGCTACAGATTTTGCTATATTATTAACATTTTATCAGCACACCTCCTATGTAATATTCTAGAATCTCAATAATAAATACTAACTTCTAAAGAGATATTAGTACTCTTTTAGAGTAAAAGTGCTTGGCTGCTAACTGAAAGGTTGGCAGTTTAACTCCACCAGCCACTCCATGGGAGAAAAGAACTGGTGATCTGCTCCAGTAAAGATTTCAGCCTAGGAAACCCTATGGGGAATTTCTACTCTGTCCTTTAGGGTCACTATGAGCTGGAATCGACTTGATGGCACACAACAACATGATATAATTAAAGCTAACCAAGTCTTTTACAGATGCAGAAACCTAAGCTACAATCTACTTAGTTTGTAATTTCCTTTTTTAATTACTAACTTGAAAAATCACCTTATTCCCAAAGAGCCTTAATGTGAATTTTTGAATTTCTTGTAAGAATCTTCTTTTTACCAGTGAGTGTCCATCTCTTTCACATAAATACTTTTAAGGGTTTTGGGTCTCTAATATTCCTTTATCTTAGCAATAGTCCTATTTAGATGAGGGCATTGGTGTTTCAGTGGTAGAATTCTCCCCTTCCATGTAGGAGATGCAGGTTCAATTCCAGTCAGTGCACCTCATGCATAGCCACCACCCATCTGTCAGTGGAGGCTTATATGCTGCTATGATACTGAACAGTTTCAGCCAAGCTTCTAGACTAAGATGGACTACGAAGAAAGGCCTGGGGATATACTTCCAAAAATTAGCCAATGAAAACCTTATGGAATACAAAGGTCTGATCCACAACTGGTCATAAAGATGGCACAGGACTGGGCAGCGTCTTATTCCCATGTGCACTAGGTTGCCATGAGTTAGGGTTAACTCAATGGCATTTAACAACATGAGTCCTATTTAGAAGAATATAGCTTTGCAACTTAAAGTCATTCTTAATCTTTCTATAATTAGCAACTACCTCATGTGTTTCCTGTCAAAATGTAATCTCTGTAAACACATTTTGAGGTTCAGATTTCCGTAGCAAAGGATTGGCAGTTATCTTGTGACCTTGAGAGCATCCACATCGGTGTGAAGGTTGGCTTTGTTCTCAAGTGTCAGCAATTAATTGACTTTGCTATGACTCCATTGAACTGGCTATTGAAATATAGAAAAGCCTTCTCAGGACTTGGAATTTTATTTATCTCTCTATTATCTCTCTGTCTGTTACATAACAGATATCCTACTCTTTGATCTGCCTTTTAATTTTTTTTCTTAATCCATTGGCCACAGTGATTGGTTTATTGTTGGATGCCATTGAGTTAATTCTGGCTCATAGTGACCCCATGTGACAGAGTAGAACTTCCCTGTGGGGTTTTCTTGGCTGTAATCTTTATAGAAGTCGATTTCCAGTTCTCTCTCTCATGGAGCTGCTGGGTGGATTTGAACTACCAAGCTCTCTGTTAGCAGTCAAGTGCTTAACCGTTTTCACTGGACACATGATTGATTTTGAGTTAGATCTGTTTCCCCCAGGCATGTGCTCAAGCTTGTGGGGAAATGTCTTCCCTCTTCCTACATTTGGTACTTAGACTAGGATGTGACCTCTAGGGAGAACCCCCATGATGGTGAAGCAATACAATTTTCAGAAAACTAGCACCTGATTATACTTAAAAAAAAAACAGTTATCAGACTCTTCCTGCAGCTTACCTTATCATTGAACCTTTTATTTATTTTGCGACAGTAAAATAGATCATTTGTTTTTATTATTTTTTTTGTGTTTGATTTCAGGAAGCATTTATCTCTTTTATTTTTCTGTTTTTACATAATGAAATATTCCAGCCATACTTAAATTATAATTGGAATAACCAATAAATTTTGTATCCATTTCCCGATTTAAGAAAGCAAGCATTTTGCAATATTTAAATCTTTTTAAAACAAAATATTACAAATACAATTTACATCCCCTAATCTCATTTTCCATTCTCTCTCCCTTTGTTCCTGGAGATTAAAAAAAAAAAAAAAATCCTGAATTAGCTGTTTAATATAATGTATTTTCTGTATTTTCCACATATCCATGTATAATATACGTAATTCTTGTGAACTTTTAAATTGTATCTGATTGGAGCCATACTGTATCCATTGTGGAAAATAATTTTTCATACAACATTATGCCTTTCTGAACTTCTTGTTTTAGTTCATGCATTATTTCTCCTGGGCAAAAATCTATTATAGAATGTAAAGGGCATTCCATTATATGGATAAACTACCTTTATTTATATATATTCACCTGTTGATTGACAATTACAGTCCTTCCAAGTTTAGTTATTGAGGTTTTAAGATGAGATCTCATTAATGCTTTAATCAGCTCTCCTTGGTTACAGATGAGACAGAACATTTTTTTTTTTATGTTTACTGGTTGTAAAGATATTATGGGGGCAGCATCTGTCCTCCTCTAACTTCACAAGGGGAAAGGAGAGTCAATATCAACAACCCAAGGCTGATTCCTATGAAGCAGAGGTCAAACATGCTTTCTCTCTCCGCCATCTTTACCAATTCTGACATAAATATCGCTTTCAAGGCACTCTCCACTTCTCTGCTGCTTTTGATAATTCACTGCAGTGGCACACAGAATTCACAGATAGTACTCATGGTTATGGGGTTTATTAGGGAAGTAACAGTTACAATTCAGTCACAGGAACGCGCAGGATACGGTTTTTCCATCAGGAAAGCCTCTTCACAGCAGTGCTCAGAGGCATACCTCTTCCTGGCCCTTGGCCTCTGCCCAAAGACACTCAGCTTCCTGTCTCCATGGGCTTGGAAGCCCACCATGCCGTCTCCTGCTGCCAGGTTTCTGATGCCAAGTCTCTGTTGCCACTTCTCACTGCCTTCAGTGTTACAGCTTTTCTCTCTCTCTTTCTGTATCCTGGTTTCAGGAGCCTCTCAGCACAGGGGTCCAGAGTCAAAGGATGCACTCTCTGGTCCTGGCTGTTCTTCCTTGGTGATGGTGGGATCCTCTCTCTCCTGCCTCTGGGATGGCTCACTTCAAGCCCAGTGGGATGGCAACACTGACCAATCCCTTTGGTGGAACACAATTACCCTATTGCACAGCCTCAGCCAGTCACTTGGGTGAGAGTTAAAAGGCCATGGCTAGAAAGGCCACACAAAAGTGATCCATCGCACCGTAGGCCCCGCCCCTGGCTTTTATAGCCATGGTTCTTTCATTTTTGGAAGATAACTTCCCCATCTCAATCATTTTACCAGTCCAAAACAGTCATTAACAGTTAGTCCTTCAGTAGGGCCAAGAGTCCTAAGGATGAGGTCACTTAAGTACCAGCCATTCAAGTCTGCTGCAGGTATCCAAATGATCTGGTCATCTTCTGCAAAAGTTGTTTCCTCTTCACCTTTTCTGGTGTCTGATAAAATTTACCTGAGAGATTATTCCCATGCTCTGAGCGTCAGGAGGTATCAGCGTAGCAAAACCTTTAAGGGACTTAGGTTCAGCCACTGTAGTCAAATCCAGCAGTGCTTCCACTTTAGTCAACTCTTTAACAGTTACAGATTCTACAATTACAGTTTTTACCATCACAGTTAACCCTATTAACAGTTAACACTCACAACTGAATCATATAATCCTATCAGCATCTTCCCCTACCCTCACTTCTCTACACTCATCAGAAAATGAGGATTCAGTGGGGATCTTCCATTGTCCCCATCAATTGCTCATATGCGAGTTCAAGTTGAAGCTGAAGAAAATTAGAACTAGTCCATTAGAGCCAAAGTACGACCTCGAGTATATCCCACCTGAATTTAGAGACCATCTCAAGGGTAGATTTGATGCATTGAACACTAATGATCAAAGACCAGACGACTTGTGGAATGACATCAAGGACATCATACATGAAGAAAGCAAGAGGTCATTAAAAAGACAGGAAAGAAAGAAAAGACCAAAACAGATGTTAGAAGAGACTCTGAAACTTACTCTTGAACATCGACTAGCTAAAGCAAATGGAAGAAATGATGAGGTAAAAGAGCTGAACAGAAGATTTCAAAGGGTGTCTTGAGAAGACAGAGTAAGGTATTACAATGACATATGCAAAGACCTGGAGTTAGTAAACTAAAATGGAAGAACACACTCAGCGTTTGTCAAGCTGAAAGATCTGAAGAAAAAAATTCAAGCCTCAAGTTGCAATATTGAAGGATTCTACGGGGACAACATTAAACGATGCAGGAAGTATCAAAAGAAGATGAAAGGAATACATAGAGTCACTATACCAAAAAGAATTGGTCAACAGTCAATCATTTCAGGAGGTAGCATGTGATCAGGACCCGATGGTACTGGAGAGAGAGGTACAAGCTGGACTGAAGGCATTGGCGAAAAACAAGTCTCCAGGAACTGATGGAATACCAATTGAGATGTTTCAACAAAGGGATGCAGCACTAGAAGTGCTCACTCATCTATGCTAAGAAATTTGGAAGACAGCTACCTGCCCAACGACTGGAAGAGATCCATATTTATGTCTATTCCAAAGAAAGGTGATCCAACCAAATGCAGAAATTATTGAACAATATTGTTAATGTCACACACAAGTAAAATTTTGCTGAAGATCATTCAAAAGCTGCTGCAGCAGTATATCGACAGAGATCTGCCAGAAATTCAAGCCAGATTCAAAAGAGGATGTAGAACCAGGGATATCATTGCTGATGTCAGATGGATCTGACTGAAAGCAGAGAAAACCAGAAAGATGTTTACTTGTGCTTTATTGACTATGCAAAGTCATTTGACTGTGGATCATAACAGATTATGGATAACACTGCAAAGAATGGGAATTCCAGAACACTTAATTGTGCTCATGAGGAACCTGTACATAGATCAAGAGGCAGTTGTTTGAACAGAAGTGGATACTGCCTGCTTTAAAGTCAGGAAAGGTGTGTTAAGGGTTGTGTGTCCTTTTACTATACTTATTCGGTCTGTATGCTGAGCAAATTATCCAAGAAGCGAAAGACCTCTCTCAAGTGTTAATAAGCAGAGATGTCACCTGAAGACCAAGGTGCACCAGACCCAAGCCATGGTGTTTTAAATCACATCATATGCATGCAAAAACTGGACAATGAATAAGGAAAACCGAAGATGAATCGATGCCTTTGAATTATGGTTTTGGTGAAGAATATTGAATATACCACGGACCACCAAAAAGGAACAAATCTGTCTTGGAAGAAGTACAGCTAGAAAGCTCCTTAGAAGCAAGAATGGCAAGACTTTGTCTCACATATTTTGGATATGTTATCAGGAGGGATCAGGCCCTGGAGAAGGACATCACGCTTGGTAAAGTAGAGGGTCAGCAAAAAAGAGGAAGCCCTCAACAAGATGGATTGACACAGTGGCTGCAACAATGGGCTCAAGCATAACAATGATTGTGAGGATGGTGCAGGACTGGGCAGTGCAGTGTTTCATTCTGTTGTACATAGGGTCACTATGAGTTGGAACTGACTTGACAACACCTAACAGCAACAACACACACACACACACACACACACACACACACACACACACGTATGTATATAAACCAAAACCAAACCTGTTGCCATCAACTCGATTCCAACTCATTGGGACCCTATAGGACAGAGTAGAACTGCCCCAAAGTGTTTCCAAGGAGCAGCTGGTGAATTCGAACTGTTGACCTTTTGGTTAGCAGCCGAGCTCTTAACCACTATGCCACTAGGGTTCTAATATATACATATTCACATCTTCACATACTTTCAGTATTTTATGGAGACAAAAATTTCAGTTTTGTCGTCTATTTATCCTTTCAGTGATTCACAATACGTAAGATTATTTTAACGGTTTAGAAAAGAGGAAACTGAATATTTACAGAGCACGTGACCTGCTAAAGGAACATCATTTGTTGTAGCATGGCTAAGACTACAATCCAATTACTGGTTTTTAGACTAGCTGACTTAAAAAAAACACACACACACATTTTCCACACTTTAGTCATTTACATGTCAGCTGTATGTTATTTGTCACATTGCCATAGCACCTATATTTTTACATTCTTTTTTTTCCTTATATTGGATGACTGGTTTAATAATACATCTTTAAAAAGGAATTCTTCTATGACTGATTTGATAATCTTACTGTTTTCTAAATAAAAATAAATGAATAACTATTAATTTTTTTAAACAAATGTCCATTTATCACCTAAAATCACTTTATTAATCTCCACTCTGATGTTCTTATGAAAAATTGTGGTGAACCCTATCAGTCCTCTTCCTAGCATTTTATATTACTGGCTGTAGTTATTTAGCCATGCAAACATTCAGAGCTATGTTAAATGATTTCCAAAATTTAGGAAATGCTTTGAGGATCCAGTTGGCAAGGAAGATCCTTTTTTCTATGCTTAGATCTGTGGGTAGGAATTTTGATTATCAGTGAATTCTTCTCTTTTGTAGCTTCCTCATTAGAAGCTGTGAACAGTATTGCCTGGCTCAATTGTTTCAAGAAGGTATTTGAAGCAGCAAAATGCACCCATAATTGAAAACAACATTGTTCAAGTAGCTAGTGAAATGTATATCTTTGTTTATTCATTCTTCAAAGAAAGATTTTTTTTACCTGTAAATGCAAAGTGAAGAACTTTTAATTTATTTTTTTAATACTTTATCTTACATGCAGTGATATAGTGTGAAATGTGATTAATTATTTGTGTCTTGTTGGCACTAAATGGAAGAAACCAAAACAAACTGTTCTTACTCTTTTTATTTCTGGAGATAAGTATTTCATTTCCTTGAGATACTTTACTATACAAAGGGATATGAGTTTGAAACTGAGGAAGATTTGTAAGTGCAAGTGGAGTTTGCTACAAGAGCTCTGCTGTGAACGTGAATAGTGCAGCAGAGCCCCTTGCAAATCTGTCTAAACTTTACAAATCTTGTATCCTCCCTGTGATGGTTAATATTGTGTGTCAACTTGGCTGGGCCATGATTCTCAGTATTTTGGTAGTTGTAGAAGAATGTTGTGATCACTTCTCTGTTGAAATTTAATATGTGATCCCCCCCGGTGGAATCTGCTGAGTGGTACCAGCCCCCTCAGCCTTCATCTCTCCGCCCTCCACCTCCTACTTCCTTCCTGCTCTCCTCGCCAAGGTTTTTGGCTTGTTACAGATCCTGCAGCTGCCTCTTGTTCATCTGACCTCCGGTTCTTGGGACTTGAGCTAGCAGCTTACCTGCCAATCTTGGGTTCGCCAGCCCCTGCAGCTATGTGAATCAGGAGAAGTCTTGCGGTCTTGCCTGCCGATCTTGGGATTCATCAGCCTTCACAGCCTGTGAGCAAGAGCCCTTCTCTCTGACCTGCTGATCATGGGTTCATCAGCCCCTGCGGCTACATGAATCAGGAGAAGCTCTAACCTGATCCATGGACTTGGGACGTTCCAGGCTCGACAGTCGAGTGAGCTGTTTCCTTAATATAAATCTCTCTCTCTGGATATATATATATATATATATATATATATATATATATATATATATATATATATATATATATATATATATATGTATATAATACTTATATGCTTTACTGGTTTTGCTTCTCTAGAGAACCCAGCCTAAGACACTCCCCCAAAGAGTAACCTTATTCTTTATATTTTCATCCTGAAATGGTTTTCTTTAAATTTTGAATACATTTATTTAAATATTACTTCTTTAGTGAAGTTTAAAGTTAGTCAGTATTTCATTAGAGTCTGATAACCATGTTCATGGTCTGTCTTGGGTTCTACCTTCTTTCTAGTGGGTCGTGAGGACTGCAGTTTCTGACCACTGATTCTCCATTTCCCATGACATACTTAAGAAAGAGTTTTACTAATTTTTTCAATCATATCAATAGGGTTTTTTGATGTGGTGGTGATTTTGTTTCTTTCATTTTCTTTTGTTTTCCTAGAGTTTACAACACATATGTTTTTTGCTTGTTGGATTTTGTTAATTCTTGGAAATTCACTTTAGAGTAAACAAGGACAGTCTTTCAAATCTTACACATTCTGAACCATTATCACCCTTTCATACCTCCCTCCCCCTGTAAATTAAATAAATAAAAAGTAGCACACCTTATGTTTAGAGATCTACTTTTTTATGTATTTGAATCACTACCTTTGATCACTTATTAATGCAGAGTTTACATTTTTTCCACTCATCCTCCAGGTGTGTAGCAAATCCAAGAGATGCTATGGTTGAATCAGACATCCAAGCAGTGATCATCATTTGGATGTATGACTTTGAGCTTGAGTATCTTAAGCTCACAAAATAGTGGCATATTTTTGCATAAAGCCTTTCCTTATATTTCCTGGAAATCTGTCTAGTGTCTTGTTTTGAACCTAAATTTGTAATTGAAAACCAGAGGCTTCAGGTGGTACAAGAATGAAGTAAGATTTAGCCTTCCTTGAAAAGTTTCCATTGTTCCCTAGGACAAGCATTCCAAACTAAGCTGTGCTTTAAATAAAAATATCATTCTTATTATACAAAACAGGTTTCTTAGATTGGGTCCCTGGCCCATCTTTCCAACTAGATTGCTAGCTTTGAGCCATTCCTATGTAAGACTTTTGAAAACAGCACTGGTATACAGAATTTAAGATAATTCCACTAGTATTCAAAATAGGGGGCAGAAGTGAAAGATAGTTAATGCAAAAATATTCAACAACTGCAAAAACAAAACAAAGACAAAAATGTACACATGCTTTCAAAGTAAGTTTTTGTTTAGCTTAACAGTACTAATTTTTTTTTTATATTTTATTGTACTTCAGGTGAAGGCTTACAGAACAAAGAGTTTCTCATGAAACAGTAGTACACATGTTGTTTTATGACATTGGTTAACAACCTCACAACATATTAACCCTCTAAATTCTCAACCTTTTTTTTTTTTTTGGTGAAAATGCACGTAGCCCAAGATACACCATATCAAAAATTTCTACATGCACAGTTCAGTGACATTGACTATGCTCTTCTATTTGTGCTCTTATTCTCCCTTAAGATAAAGGCTTACAGAACAAAATAGTTTCTCATTTAACAGTTACTACAAATGTTGCCCTATAACAATGGTTAACAATCTCACAAAACATCAACAATATCCTTACTCAACCTTGGGTTCCCTATCACCAGCTTCCTTGTCCCCTTATGCCTTCTGGCCCTTGTCACTGGACTCCTGTACCTCGTTAGTCTCATTTGGTTTGACGGGGCTTTCCACTCCCAGGCTGAACAGTGAACCTCAGAGGTAACTTCACCACTGAGCTAAAAGGGTGTCTGGGGGCCATAGTCTCGAGGTTTCTCCAGTCTCCTTTAGGCCAGTAAATCTGGTCTTTTTTGTGAGTTAAAGTTATGCTCTACGTCCTTCTCCAGCTCTGTCCAGAACCCTCTGTTGTGATCCTGGTCAGAGCAGTCAGTGGTGGTAGCTGGGCATCATCTAGCTGTACTGGACTCAGTCAAGTGGAGGCCTTGGTAGCTGTGGAAAAGTAGTCCTTTGGACTAATCTTTTCCTTGTATCCTGTTCTCTTCATTCTCCCTTGCTCCCGAAGGGATGAGACCAGTGGAGTATCTTAGATGGCCGCTTCAGGCTTTAAAGACCCCAGACACAACTCACCAAGGTAGAATTTAGAGCATTGTCTTTACAGGCTGTATCAGGCCAATTGAGCTAGATGTTCCCTGAAACCATGGTCCCAAGAGCCCTCCACCCAGCAATTCAGTCCCTCAGGGAGTTTGGATGTGTCTGTGGGGCTTCTATGACCTTTCCTTGCACAAGTTGTGCTAGTTTCCCCTGTATTGTGTACTGTCTCACCTGTCACCCAAGATACCACTTATCTATTGCCTAGTTAGAATTTCCCCCCCTCCACTCCCATCCCTGGTAACCAACAAAGATTGTTACATTTTGTGTGTGAACTTTTTCATGAGTTTTTACAATAGAGCTCTCATACAATATTTGTCCTTTTGTGATTAACTTATATCACTCAGCATAATGTCCTCCAGTTTCATCCATGTTATGAGATGCTTCACAGATTCATTGTTGTTCTTTGTCGTTGCATAGTACTCCATTGTGTGTATGTACCATAGTTTATGTATCCATTCATCTGTTGATGGGCATCTAGGTTGTTCCCATCGTTTTGCTATTGTGAACAATGCTGCCATGAACATAGGTGTGCATATGTCTATTCGAGTGACGACTCTTATTTCTCTAGGATATATTCCTAGGAGTGGGATTACTGGATCGAATGGTATGTCTATTTCTAGCTTTCTGAGGAAGCACCATATCATTTTCCAAAATGGTTGTATCATTTTGCATTCCCACCAGAAGTGCATAAGAGTTTCCATCTCCCCATAGCCCCTCCAACATCTGTTATTTCCAGTGTTTTTGATTCGTGCCAGTAATGCCTGGGTGAGATGGTATCTCATTGTGGTTTTAATTTGCAATTCTCTAATAGGCTAGTGATCGCGAGCATTTCCTCATGTGTCTGTTGGCCATTTGAATGTCTTCTTTGGTGAAGTGTCTGCTCATTTCCTTTGCCCTTTTTTTAATAGGATTATTTGTCTTTTTGTTGTAGAGGTGTTGGATTTTCTTCTAGATTATGGAGATTAGACCTTTGTTTGACTTGTACTGTCCAAAAATTTTTTCCGAGTCTGTAGGTTCTCTTTTGACTCTTTTGGTGAAGTCTTTTGAAGAGCATATGTGTTTGATTTTTAGAAGATCCCAGTTATCTAGCTTATCTGTTGGGTTTTGTGCATTGATGGTTATGGTTTGTATCCTGTTAATGCCATGTATTAAGGCCTGAAGTGTTGGTCCTATTTTTTCTTCTATTAACTTTATAGTTTTAGACTTTATATTCAGGTCTTTGATCCATTTTGAAGTAGTTTTTGTGTACGGCGTGAGGTGTGGGTCCTGTTTCATTTTTTTGCAAATGGATATTAAGTTTTGCCAGCCCCATTTGTTAAAAAGACTGTCTTTTCCCCATTTGATGGACTTTGGGCCCTTGTCGAAGATCAGGTGACTGTAGGTGGATGGATTTACATCTGGGTTCTCAATTCTGTTCCATTGGTCAATGTATCTGTCGTTGTACCAGTAGCAAGCTGTTTTGACTACTGTAGCTGTAATTTAGGTTCTGAATTCAGGTGGTGTGAGTCCTCCAACTTTATTCTTCTTTTTCAGTAGTGCTTTACTTATTCGGGGCTTCTTCCCTTTCCATATAAAGTTAATGATTAGTTTTTCCATCTCCTTGAAGAATGTTGTTGGTATTTGGATCGGGATTGCGTTGTATTTGTAAATTTCTTTGGGTAGAATTGACATTTTCACAATGTTGAGTCTGCCTATCCATGAGCATGGTATGTTTTTCCATTTATGTAGATCCCTTTGGGTTTCTTGCAGTAGTGTTTTATAGTTTTCTTTGTATAGGTCTTTTACATCCCTGCTCAGATTTATTCCTAAGTATTTTATCTTTTTACAGGCTATTGAAAATGGTATTGATTTCCTGATCTCCTTTTCATCGTTCTCCTTACTGGTGTATAGGAATCCAACTGATTTTTGAATGTTTATCTTGTATCCTGCTACTCTGCTGAATCTTTCTATTAGTTCCAGTAGATTTCTCATGGAGTCTTTAGGGTTTTCTATGTATAGTATCATATCATCTGCAGACATGGACAGTTCAACTTCTTTATTACCAATTTGGATGCCCTTTATTTCTTTTTCTTGCCTTATTGCTCTAGCTAGAATTTCCAGCACAATGTTAAATAGGAGTGGTGATAAAGGGCATCCTTGTCTTGTTCCTGTATTCAAGGGGAATGTTTTCAGCCTCTCTCCATTAAGAATGATGTTGTCCGTTGGTTTCGCATAGATGCCCTTTATTATGTTCAGAAATGTCCCTTCTATACCTATTTTATGAGTGTTTTTATCAGGAATGGGTGTTGAACTTTGTCAAATGCCTTTTCTGCGTCAATTGAGGTGCTCATGTGATTCTTTTCTTTCCTTTCATTTATTTAGTGGATTACGTTGATTGATTTTCTAATGTTGACCCATCCTTGCGTACCTGGTATGAATCCTGCTTGGTCGTGGTGTATCGTTTTTTTGATATGATGCTGAATTCTATTGGCTAGAATTTTGTTGAGAATTTTTGCATCTATATTCATGAGAGATATTGGTCTGTAATTTTCTTTTTTTGTGACGTCTTTCCCTGGTTTTGGTATCAGCGTTATGCTGGCTTCATAGAATGAATTTGGAAGTGTTGCTTCCTCTTCTATGCTTTGAAATAGCTTGAGTAGAACTGGTACAAGCTCTTCTGTAAATGTTTTATAGAATTCTCCAGTGAAGCCATCTGGGCCAGGGCTTTTTTTTTGTTGGGAGTTTGTTTTTATTACCTTTTCAATCTCTTCTCTTGTTATGGGTCTGTTCAGATTTTCAACATGACTTTGTTGTAGTTTGGATAGGTAGTGTGTTTCTAGAAATTTATCCATTTCCTCTAGGTTTTCAAATTTGTTGGAGTAGTTTTTCATAATATTATGTTATAATTCTTTTTATTTCAGTTGGGTCTGTTGTAAAGTCCCCCATTTCATTTCTTCTTTGGGTTATTTGTGTCCTCTCCTGTTTTTCTTTTGTCAGTCTGGCCAGTGGTTTGTCGATTGTTTCAAAGAACCAACTTTTGGTTTTGTTGATATTTTCTATTGTTTTCTGTTCTCTATTTCATTTATTTCTGCTCTGATCTTTACTATTTTCTTTCTTCCGGTGGTTGTGGGCTTTTTTTTTCTGTTCTCTTTCTATTTGTTTGAGTTCTGTAGTTAATGTTTTGATTTTTTTCTCTTTCTTCTTTTTTGATATGTGCATCTTTTGCTATAAATTGTCCTCTGAGGACTGCCTTTGCTGTGTCCCAAAGGTTTTGGTATGATGTGTTTTTATTCTCATTTGATTCTAGGAATTTTTCAATTCCAGCTGTGATTTCTTCTATTACCCAGTGATGTGTGAGCAGGATATTATTGAGTTTCCATGTGGTTGATTTTTTTTTCCTTGCTTTTTCTATTGTTAATTTCTATGTTGATGGCATTGTGGTCAGAGAAGATACTTTGAATTATCTCAGCATTTTGGATCTTGTTGAGGATTTCTCTGTGGCCTAAGATGTGGTCTATTCAGGAGAACGTTCCATGTGCATTGGAAAAGAATGTGTACTTTGCAGCCGTTGGATGGAGTGTTCTATATACGTCTATGAGGTCAAGTTGGCTGATTGTGCCCTTTAGGTCTTCTGTATCTTTGCTGAGTTTCTTCTTAGTTGTTCTGTCCTTTACTGAGAGTGGTGTGTTGAAGTCTCCTACTATTATTGTGGAACTGTCAATTTCTCCTTTCAGTGTTGTTCGTTTTACTTTATTTATTTTGGAGCCCTGTCATTGGGTGCGTATATGTTTATTATGGTTATATCTTCAAGATGGATCGTCCCCTTAATCATTATATGGTGTCCTTCTTTGTCTTTTATGATAGATTTTGTTTTAAAGTCTATTTTATCTGAGATTAGAATTGCCATTCCTGATCTTTTTTTGTAGTTGTTAGCTTGATATATTTTTTTTCCAACCTTTGACTTTTAATAAATTCACATCTTTGTTTCTAAGGTGTGTCTCTTGTAGACAGCATGTTGATGGATCCTGTTTTCTTATCCATTCTGTCATTCTCCATCTCTTTATGGGTGCATTGAGTCCATTTACATTCAGTGTAATTATTGATAGATGTGAGTTAGTTGCTGTCATTTTGTAGTGCTTTTTTTGTGGTGCTTACGTTTTCTTTGTTCTTATTACTCTCTTGTGCTGAGTTACTTTTGTTTGTGGATTTTGTGTTCATTTCTTTTGTTTTTGTAGGTTTTGTTTTTGCTGAGACTTTATGTTTTTCATCTTTATTTTTATGAGTTGGTTTGTTAACTTTCTTTGTGGTTACCTTGAAATTTACCCTCATCTTTCTAAGTTTGAAGCAGTCTACCATTACTTGGTATCGCCTTGCCTTCCTCTCCATTGGAAGGTTCTATACGTATGCTGTTTATTCCCTCTTTCATTGTTTTGGTGTTGTTGTCATCCAGCAATTGACTACTCTGATTCCCTGTTGTATTTCTTTTGGTTTTGGATAGTCCTCGAGAGTTCATTTCCTAGAGTGGTATCTGGCTTGTACGATCCTGCATCCTAGGTTCTGCCTGTGGGCTGAAGCTGTTTGTCCTCAGATCGAAGAACTCCCTTTAATAATTCTTGTAAGTTTGGTTTGACTTTTACATATTCCCTTAGTTTCTGTTTATCTGGAAATGACCTAATTTCACCATCAAATTTGAACGAGAGTTTTGCAGGATATATTTTTCTTGGCTGACAATTTTTTTCTTTCAAGATTTTATATATGTCATCTCATTGCCTTCTTGCCTGCATGGTTTCTGCCTAATAATCTGAGCTTAGTCTTATTGTTTCTCCTCTGTATGTGACTTCTTTTTTTTCACAAGCTGCTCTCAGGATTCTTTGTTTGTCTTTGGTTTTGGCGAGTGTCAATATGATATGCCTTGGTGATTTTCTTTTGGGGTCTCTTTTATATGGAGTTCGTTCATTTTCTTGGATGGCCAGCTTTTCATCTTTCATCATATTGGTGAAGTTTTCTGTCAGCAGTTGCTCAATGATCTTCTCTGTGTTTTCTGTTTTCTCCCCCTGTTCTGGAATGCCAATCACTCATAAATTTTTGCTTTTGATTGTGTCCCACATAACTCTCAGGGTCTCTTCATTTTTCTTTGTTCTTTTTTCTGAGTTTTCCTGAAACAGAGTTGTATCCAAGTGTTCGTCTTCAGTTCCACTGATCCTGTATTCCACGTTTTCAAATCTGCTTCTCAGCCTTTCTATGACATCATCCATCTCTGAATTCTTGTTGTTTATCTATTGGATTTCTGATTGTTGTTTTTGTATAATTTCTAGTTGTGAATTTATTTTGGCATTTTGTTCCTGCATCATCTTCCTGAATTCTTGCAATTTTTTGTCTGTATTTTCCACAAATTTGTCTATTTTTTTCTCATGTTTGTCAGCTTTTTGCCTCAGTTCTTGGATAATTCCGAGTATTAGAGATTTGAATTCCCTATCAGGTACTTCTAGTGCATTTTCTTCCACAGGAGAGTCATCTGGTGTTTTAATTTGGACACTTACTGGAACCATCCTGTCCTGTTTTTGTAAATGTTTTGATATTGTTTGCTGTTTCGGGGAATTTAGTAGTTATTTCTCTCGTTTATTGATTGTAGATTTGTTTGTTTCATCTCTTTTTTAAAAAAAAAAAATTTGAGTATGTCTGAGGAGGCGGACTATGTGCTCTTTGTTGTTTGCTCGTCTGTGCGCTCAATATTTTTTGCCCCCTTGTCCAACTGGCAGGTTCAGTCACTCAGATATGGTACAGCAGGGCAGGTCTAGCTGAAGAGGAGCCACTGGGACAGTTTGTTTGTGGCACTCACTACAGCCACCAGGGCAGGTCGGTTATCAGTGCTGGGCAGGTTCCAGTAGGCCGTGCCTGCACTGCTTGGTGGTGTGATGTCAAGCGCACAGTGCAGGTAGGCAGGATGCAGCGGGAAGATGGTTACGTATGGAGCTAAGCGGCTATTTTGTCTCCCGCTGGACGCTCCATGAGGCTGCTTTCTCGTACCCGCATTTGCTGGTCTCTGATAGGATTCCAAGATGCTGGATCAGCACTGCGTTAGCTGGTAGGGGTCCTCTGCATGAATCTCTCCTCGCTCTCCGTTCTCTGTCAGTATTCTTACTCCATTTGGTGCTTGGCTGAGTTCTTTATCTCTTCATTTGATGTTTTAGGGTTTCAGGATTATTGTATTCTCTGTTTGGCTTAGTTTTTCGGATCTTTGCTGTGGAGGGACGGCGTGGTGGTTCTGCCTAGAGTGCAATTTTGCCGGAACTTAACAGTACTAAGTTTGCAAACACTTTGTTACATTGTTTTTGATAGGTACTGATGAGTTGGTTTTGACTCATAGCAACCCCATGTACAACAGAAGGAAATATTGTCTGGTCCTGCGTCATTCTAACAATCATTGCTATGTTTAAGCCCATTGTTGGAACCACTGTGTCAAGCCATCTCATTGAGGGTCTTCCTCTTTTTTACTGATCCTCTACTTTACCAAACATGATGCCCTTCTCCAGGTACTGATCCCTTCTGAAAACACGTCCAAAGTATGCGAGAAGAAATCTTGCCATCCCTTCCTTCTAAGGAGCGTTCTGGTTGTACTTCTTCCAAGACAAATTTGTTCATTCTTCTGGTAGTCCACAGTATATTCAGTATTCTACACCAACATCATAATCCAAAGGCATCAATTCTTCTTTGGTCTTCCTTATTCATTGTCCAGCTTTTGCATGCATATGAGGCCATTGAAAATACCATGGATTGGGTCGGGCACTCCTTAGTCCTCAAAGTGACATATTTGCTTTTTAGCTTTTTAAACAGGTCTTTTGCAGCAGATTTGTCCAATGCAAAACACCCTTTGATTTCTTGACCACTGCTTCCATGGGTGTTAATTGTGGATCCAAGTAAAATGAAATCCTTGACAACTTCAGTGTTTTCTTCACTTCTCACTAAGTTGCTTATTGGTCCATTTGTGAGGATTTTTGTTTTCTTTATGTTGAGGCTGTGGTCTTTGATCTTCTTGAGTAAATGCTTCAAGTCCTCTTCGTTTTCAGCAAACAAGGTTGTGTCATCTGCATATCGCAGGTTGTTAATGAGTCTCTTCAGTCCTAATTCCATGTTGTTCTTCATATAATGCAGCTTCTTGGATTATTTGCTCAACATACAGATTAAATAAATATGGTAAATTTATACAACCTTGGCACATATCTTCCTTGATTTTTAACCATGTAGTATCCCCTTTTTCTGTTTAAACAGCTGCCTCTTGGTCTATGCACAGGTTCCACGTGAGCACAATAAAGTGTTCTGGAATTCCGATTCTTCACTTGTTATCCATAATTTTTTATGATCCACACAGTTGAATGCCTTTGTGTAGTCAGTAAAACACAGGTAAACGTCTTTCTATTAGTCTCTGCTTTTAGTCAAGATCCATCTGACATCAGCAGTGATATCCCTCATTCCGTTTCCTCTTCTGAATCTGTCTTGAATTTGTGACAGTTCCCGGTCAATGTACTGCTGCAAATGCTTTTTAATGATCTTCAGCAAAATTTTACTTGCATGTGATATTAATGATATTGTTTGATAATTTTCACATCCTGTTGGATCACCTTTCTTGGGAATAGGCATAAATATGAATCTTTTCCAGTGGGTTGGCCAGGTAACTGTCTTCCAAATTTCTTGGCATAGACAGGCAAGGAAGCGCTTCCAGCATTGCATCTGTTTGTTGAAATATCTCAGTTGGTATTTTGTCAAGTCCTAGAGACTTTTTTTATGCCAGTGCCTTCAGTGTAGCTTAGACTTCTTCCTTCAGTACCATCGGTTCTTAATATGTTACCTCCTGAAATGGTGGAACATCGACCAATTCTTTTTGGTACAGTGGCACTGTTTTCTTTACATCTTCTTTTTTTTTTTTATTTTTATTTTTTTAAATTTATTTATTTTTTTATATTTTATTGTACTTCAGGTGAAAGCTTACAGAGCAAATAGTTTCTCATGAAATAGTAGTACACATGTTGTTCTATAACATTGGTTAACAACCCCACAACGTATTAAGCCTCTAAATTCTCAACCTTTTTTTTTTTTTTTTTTGATGAAAATTACAGATGGCCAAAGATACACCGTTTCAAAAATTTCTACATTCACAGTTCAGTGACATTGACTACGCTCTTCCAACTGTGCTGTTATTCTCACTTAAGATGAAGGCTTACAGAAAAATAGTTTTTCATTTAACAGTTACTACACGTTGCCCTATGACAATGGTTAACAATCTCACAGCACATCAAGAATATCCTTACTCCACCTTGTGTTCCCTATCACCAGGGGGCTTCCTTGTCCCCTTCTGTCTTCTGGACCTTGTCAGTGGACTATTGTACCTCTTTAGTCTCATTTGTTTATTTATTTATTTATTTTATTTTATTTTATTTAAACACCATTTCAAAACTTTTTACTTACACATTTAAGTGATATTGACTATGCTCTTCCAGTTGTGCTGCCATTCTCGCCCAAGATGAAGGCTTACAGGACAAAACAGCCTCCCATTTAATAGTTACTACAAATGTTGCCCTATAGCAGTGGTCAACAATCTCACAATACATCGACAGTGTCCTTATTCAATTTGTGTTCCTTATCATCAGTTTCCTACTCTCCTTCTGCCTTCTGGCCCTTGTCACCGGACTCCTGTACCTCGTTAGTCCCATTTAGTTTTACTGGGCTGTCCATTCCCAGGCTTAACATTGAACCTCGAAGGTAACTTCACCTCTGAGCTGAAAGGGTGTCTGGGGGCCACACTCTTGAGGTTTCTCTAGTATTCTTTAAGCCAGTAAATCTGGTCTTCTTTTTTTTGGGAGTTAAAATTATGCTCTACATCCTTCTCCAGCTCTGCCCAGAACCCTCTGTTGTGATCCTGGTCAGAGGAGTCATTGGTGGTAGCCGGGCACCATCCAGCTGTACTGGGCTCAGTCCCGTGGAGGCCTTGGTAGCTGTGGACCATTAATCCTTCGGACTAATCTTTTCCTTATATCCTGTTCTCTTCGTTCTCCCTTGTTCCCGAAGGGATGAGATCAGTGGATTTACATCTTCTTTTGATGCCTCCTGCGTAGTGCAATATTTTGCCCATAGAATCTTTCAGTATTACAGCTTGAGGTTTGAGTTTTTCTTCAGTTCCTTCAGCTTGAGAAATGCTGAGACTGTTCTTCCCTTTTGCTTTTCTAACTCCAGATCTTTGCACATGTCATTATACTTTACTTTGTCTTCTCCAGCTGACCTTTGAAATCTTCTGTTCAGCTGTTGTACTTCATCATTTCATCCATTTGCTTTAGCTACTTTAAAATCAAGAGCAAGTTTGAATCTCTTGTGACATCCATTGCAGTCTTTTTTTTTTCTTTCCTGTCTTTTTAATGACCTCTTGCTTTCTTCATGTATATCCTTGATTTCATCCCACAACCCTTCTGTTCTTTAGTCATTAGTATTCAGTCCATCAAATCTAGTCTTGAGATGGTCTCTCAATTCAGTTGGGATATTCTTAAGGTTGTACTTTGGCTCTCTCATTGAATTGTTTTTTTTTTTTAATTTTCTTCAGATTGAACTTGAACGTGCCCATGAGCAATTGATGACCTTTTCCACTCTTGGACCCTGGCCTCATTCAGACTGATGATATTGGGCTTCTCCCTTGTCTCTTTCCACAAATATAGTCAATTTGATTCACATGTACTCCATCTAGCCAGCTCCACATGTATAGTGCGATGTATATTGTTGAAAAAGCTATTTGCAATGATTAAGTCATTGGTTTTGCAAAATTCTGTCATGCAATCGTTAGTGTCATTTCTGTCACCAGGGTCATGTTTTCCAACTACAGATCCTTCTTCTTTGTTTCCAACTTTTGCATTTCAATCACCAGTAATTATCAATGCACCTTGATTGCATGTTTGATCATTTTCAGACTGAAGAAGCTGGTAAAAGTCTTCAATTTCTTTATCTTTGGCTTAGTGGTTAGTATGTAGTCTTAGTCTTCTAGTGCTGCTATAACAGAAATACGACACGTGGATGGTTTTAACAAAGCAAAATTTATTTCTTCACAGTAAAGTAGGCTAAAAGTCCAAATTCAGGGCATCAGCTCCAGGGGAAAACTTTCTCTCTCTGTCAGCCTTCTCATCAGTCTTCCCCTGGACTAGGAGCTTCTCCATGCAGGTACCCCAGGTCTAAAGGATGCACTCTCCTCCTGGCACTGCTTTCTTGGTGGTATGAGGTCCCCCTGTCTCTCTGCTTGCTTCTCGCTTTTATATCTCAAGAGATTACCTCAAGACACAAGCCAATCTTGTAGATTGAGTCCTGGCTCACTAACACAACTTCTGCCCATCCTCCCTCATTAACATCCTAGAAGCAGGATTTACAACATATAGGAAAATCATGCAATACTGGGAATCACAACCTAGCCACATTGATACACATATTTTTTGAGGGGACATAATTCAATCCATAACAGTATGTAAACTTCAATAATAGTCGTGGTTAATTGGTCTTCCTTGTAGGCATCTGGATATTATTCTATCACTGACAGCATTGTACTTCAGTATAGATCTTGAAATGTTCTTTTTGGCTATGAAAGTGACACCATTCCTCTTCAGTTTGTCATTCCTGGCATAGTAGATCATATGATTGTCCAATTCAAAATTCCCAATACTAGTCCATTTCAGCTCAGTAATGTCTAGGATACTGATGTTGATGTGTTCCATTTCATTTTTGATGACTTCTAATTCTCCTTAATGTGTATTTTGTACATTCCACATTCCGATTATTAATGGGTATTTACAGCTCTTTCTTCTCATTTGAGTTGTGCCATATTAGTAAATGAAGGGCCTGAAAGCTTCCTTAAAAAAAAGTTTTCTCTACTTTGAGAAGGCAGCTCTTCCCACTTGTATTTTGAGTGCCTTCCAACCTGGGTTGCTCGTCTTCCAGCACTATATTAGACAGTGTTCTTCTGCTGTTCCTAAGGTTTTCACTTGCTAATTGTTTTAGAAGTAGATGGCCAGGTCCTTCTTCCTAGTCTGTCTTAGTCTGGAGGCTCCACTGAATCCTGTCCACCATGGTGACGCTGCTGGTATTAGAAATACTGGTGGCAAAGCTTCCTGTATCACAGTAACACGTAAGCCACCACAGTACAGCAAACTGACAAACAAGTGGTGGCAAACACCTTAGTAGTCATAAAAAATGGCTAGAGTACTAATTAGTAATTTAATATGCTGGATAAAGTGATTTTAATATATTAATAATAGGACTTTCAGGTTAGGTTTTGCTAACCTGCATTTATTTAAAAAGTATATTGTGATAATTATTAGACCTCCTTAAGCCCCTAGATGGTGTTTTATCTCTGTTTTCCTTCCTGTCATGATACATGGTTCTTTTGTATGTTTTACCCTTAGGGAGTAAGCTGAGATTAACCTATTTCTGGTGGATTTTTAGAATGTAAAACTAGGCTCTTAATTCCTATTATACTGTTATCAGAATCAGAAAAGTATAAAAATGGGACCTTTTCTGGTGCTCTTGATATTCTGTGAAGAAAATTAATTCTTGAAACTTTTCTTATTCAAAAGAGATCTGACCATTCATCCTAGAAAGATCATATCTCTGTAAATTTAGCTTTTATTACATAAGAAAGAATATTCTTCATAGATTTGTGTCACTTGGCTTCTCTTTTCAGAAAAGAACATTTGGAGAACATTTTCCACATTATTGTGGAAAAAGATATGATGATCTCAGGATGAAGAGTCATTTAGCTAAGCTTTTAGACAATGAAAAGTTTCAAGATTAAAATAATAATTCAGGCATGAAAGTAAACTCAAAGTAATGTGTATCTTATCAAATTATTCCATTTTGTGTGTAGATGATATCTGAATTACTTATAAACTTAAATGTTTTGTTGAGAATTAAATATATACCGGTGATGTTTGTGTATATCCTATATTATTCATGCAATTAAAGGAGAAGTAAACAAAACAAAATAAAACAAACAAAAAAAAGTCGTTATCTGGAAATCTTCGCTTCATTTTGTTTCCTATTTCTCTGGACTGTTACTGGAATAATAATAGTTTAAACTCTGTGGAGAGCTACCACAATTTCAAATCTGTTCCCATGGTCCCTGAGTTACTTTTTGCACTGCATTTAGCTTTTCAAATTCTCACCCCCCCCCAACCCCCAAAGAGTTAGTTTCTTTGGTCCTCTTCTCTGCCCACATTCCATAATTAAGGAAGTTTCACTTCAAACAGTCTGGCCACAGTCTAATCCTAGATGTGTGTGGCATGCATCACAGACCCATTTGTAGCACACTGAAAGGCTATGCTGCAAACACAGGGGAAAAGCTGTTTCTTGCCATTTAATCTATAGATTTGTGGTGGGGGAGATTTTCTACATCAGTGTGCATCTGTTTACTAGTGCCAGTTAAATTAATTTCCTTACGCTACAAAAGGTAAATGGTTCAAAATTAAATACTGCTTTTAAATGTTCTATCCCAAAACTGCATTCTCTCTGTTAAACTCTGAGTGTCTCATGTGGCAACATGGAGTTTTAGTTTTCAGTTGTCTTAGTTATCTAGTGCTACTATGACAGAAATACCACAAACAGAAGGCTTTAACAAACAGAATTATTCTTTCACAGTCTAGGAGGCTAGAAGTCTGAATTCAGGATGCTAACTCCAGGGGAAGGCTTTCTGTTTCTTTCAGCTTGGGGGAAGGTCCTTGTCATCAGTCTTCCCCTGGTGTAGGAGCTTCTCAGCAAGGGACCCCAGGTCCAAAGGATGTACTGTTCTCCTGCCTCTTGTTTCTTGGTGGTATGAGGTCCACCTGTCTCTTTGCTGGCTTCTCTCTTTTATGTCTCATAAGAGATTGACGCAATATACAACTCATTCTTGTAGGTTGAGTCCTGCCTCATTAACATAATTGACTCTAATCCTGCCTCATTAACATCCTAGAGGTTGGATTTAGGACACATAGGAAAATCACATCAGATCACAAAATGATGGACAATCACACAATACTGGGAATCGTGGCCTAGCCAAGTTGACGTACTTTTTCGGAGGACACAATTCAATCTATAACATCAGTTAATATTAACTGCAGTTTAAATATACTTTAAAACTAAAAAAAAGTTTTAATGTATGTTATTTCATTTGATTCTTTTTTAATATGCCATTTTGTGTTCTAAAATGCTAAATGTGATTCTTTTATTACATTATTCATTGAAGTATACATATAATATTACTTCCACAAAGCCTTGAAGTCCTTTTTAATATATGTATTAGTGCATGTGTTACTTTGAAATCGAGCACTCAGATGGCATGATTATATTTTGGTCCTGAAAACTCACATTTACTTTTTACTGAAGTGATGGATTAGTTAAGAAGTCATGCTAATTCTACTATTTTCTGTAACGGAAACTCTTTTCTTTTTTTTTAATTTGTTTTAATTGTTGTAGTTTAAATGAAGTTTACATTTCAAGTTAGTCTCACATACAAAAATTTATACATACATTGTTGTGTGACCGTAATTGCTCACCCCATACTGCAACAGCACACTCCTTTCCACCCCTGATTCCCCATGTCCATTCAATCAGCTCCTAACCCTCTCTGCCTTCCCATCTCACCTCCAGACAGAAGCTGCCCATTTAGTCTCTTGTATCTACTTGAGCTAAGAGGCACACTCCTCACCAGTATCCCTTAATGTCCCACAGTCCAGTCTCATCCCTGTCTGAAGAGTTGGCCTTAGAAATTGTTTTAGTTCTGGGCTGATAGAGAATCCAGGGGCCATGCTTTCTGGGGCTCCTCCAGTCTCAGTCAGATCATTAAATCTGGTCTTCTTACTAGAATTTGAGTTCTGCACTCCTTTCTTTCTCCTGTTCCATCAGGAACTCTCTGTTGTGTTCCCTGTCAGTGCGGTCATTTGTGGTGGCTGGGCACATCTAGTTCTTCTGGTCTCAGGCTGATGAAGTCTCTGGTTTATGTGGCCCTTTCTGTCTCTTGGGCTAATACTTTCATTGTGTCTTTGGTGTTCTTCATTCTCCTTTACTCCAGGTGGTTGGGACCAATTGATGCATCTTAGATGGCCGCTTGCAAGCTTTTAAGACCCCAGATGCCACTCACCAAAGTAGGATGCAGAACGTTTTCTTCAAAAACTTTGTTATGCCAGTTGACCTAGATGTCCCCTGAAAGCATGGTCTCCAGGCCCCTACCCCTGCTACTCTGCCCTTCAAAGTGTTTGATCATATTCAGGAAACGTCTTAGCTTTGATTTAGTCCACTTGTGCTGACTTCCCCTGTAGTGTGTGCTGTCCTTCCCTTCACCTAAGATAATTCTTAGCTACTATCTAGTTAGTAAATAACCCTCACCCTCCCTCCCTATCCTCGTAACCATCGAAGAATGTTTTCTTCTGTGTTTAAACCTTTTCTTCAGTTCTTATAATAGTGATCTTATACAGTATTTGTCCTTCCATGACTGACTAAATTCATTCAGCATAATAAGTTCCAAAACTATTATTGGATAAGGACATATGACTGTTGTGTAAAGGTTGTGCAGATTATGGGCAAAGTGTCCAGTAGCAAGCAATTCAGCAGAGACTGAAGGGAATATAATGAAGTTATTTGCTCATGAATTTATACGTGGAGCATGACTGACTCATCTTGCCCATCTAGATAAAGTCGTGGAAATCTAGTAATTAAGCATACATTTAAAACAAGGATCATATTCTATTACTTAACTGCTGATTTTTCTCAATAATCATAGAATGTACAATTAAAGCCATTAGTGACATTTTATAAATGATAAATATTATAATTTTAGGGTCATATTTTATTATTGCCTCTTTTGGTGGCACTTAATTTGAAATTGTAGTCCCTGGGGGGTGGAAAAATGGTTAAGCTCTCAGCTACTAACCAAAAAGTTGGTGGTTCTAATCAACCCAGAGTGACTTTGGAAGAAAGGCCCGGCAGTCTACTTCCAAAAGATCATAGCTATTGAAAACTCTAGAGAGTACATTTCTACTCTGGCATACATGGGGTTGTCATAAGTCGGAACTGACTTCATGGCAACTGCTTTGATTTTAAGTTGAAATTAGTTGAAACTTGGAAAGTTTGTTAATTTCTTTTTCTTCTTTCTCTTAAATCTTGAAATGTATTATTTTGTCTTTTGGAAGGTGGTGCTTTGTATTTTTTTTTTCCAATAATTCTTGAAGCATGTTACTTAAATTTATTATTTAAATCCTCACAAAGATGTTTCCTAATAATTTACAAGTAGCGTATTGACGAAGGAGCCCTGTGGTGCAATGGCTAAGCACTAGGCTGCTAATCGAAAGATTGGCAGTATGAACCCACCCAGTAGCTCCATAGGAGAAAGACCTGGCTATCTGCTCTGTAAAAATTACAGCCTAGAAAACCTTATGGAGCAGTTCTACTCTATCATATGGGGTCACTGTGTGTTGAAATTGACTTGACAGCACCTAACAGCAGCAAGGCTATTGAGGACATAGATTTTACCTTCCACTTGGGACAAAATAAAACATAATACAAAATTGGAAAACTTTATTTAATTTATATGATTCCTTTACATATATGATCTACTACACAGTTAAATTCGTTTTTGTATTTCCGTTGTAAGCTTTGCTGGTACTTTTTCTTTCAGGGAGTGACACATAACCATTTAGATGATGGCCACTAAAAATGAGTCTGTATCCTGCATTTTAATTCTTTATTTCTAGACACATGGCTCATTTAAGAAATCTGGACTGAGATTCCAATAGCCTTTGGCTGCTTAGCTTAAGAGCTGGGTATTAATTAAGTGTGTTTATCCAATAAGCAAATCTCCTTTGGTTCTCCCATGCTGCTACAGCTATAAAGATAAATAAGAGGTTATCACTTCCCTAAAGGAACCTTTAGTACAGCCAGTAAGATCATGATTGGTATTTGAATAGTGCTTTCCCTAGCAAAGCACTTTAACACACATGGATTCAATTGATGGATATTTGTAGCTTGTGGTTATGGGTATGTGTTTGATTTCTAGATACATCTGATGGCTTAATACAGAGACATCTTTCTCTTCTATAAGCAGACTGTGAACCTGTAGATGTGACGCATTTTACAAATATATGTCATTGATCATATGGGAGACAAGATAATGTGGCGTGCTCAGCATAAAACCTATCACAGTTTCTGAAAAATCTGTTCAATATTCTGTTCTTATACTGTGCAGTGGTTCACTGGAGGTGGGGGCTACTGGGTGGGGATGCAAACTGCACTAGATAACATTGTCAGAGAGAGTGATGCCAAAATGATTGTCTATAGAATTTTTGTGCAGTGTTTCAACAGAAATTTATTTATTTTTTATAAAAATATTCCTGTAGTTAGTTTTAACAATTTTTTTTTTTGTAAGCCCAGCTTACATGTATCAATATACTTACAAGGCTAAAACTCTATGCTAATTTGCTTTTTGAACGTTCTAATGAGTTCCAGTCAAAGCTGTCGTTATTACCCAATTACAGTAACGCTTCGAATCATGTGATTTCATCTGCAAGTGCTACAACCATGTGCTGTTGTTTTCATTGCTGCTGGTGTTTTTATAGTTGCTGATTTTGTCAAATTTTCTGGTGACTTAGCTACAATATTGTGATAGCATGGGGGGGTGACCCTGTGAGTTACCACACTTGGTGACACCAACCGTAATGATGCCACTGATACTGTGTCCTGTTTTGCATCTTGTTTTTGGAAAGATACGCAAATACTCAGGGTGGAGTATCAAAACAGATTGTGGATGTTGATTAACTCTGCAAAGGCCAAAAATGTAAATGCACATTTATCAAGAATTCAAGTTTGGTACCCTCCCCCATAGCAAATTCAAACCATCTTCTATTATTTCCCAATAGCCAATACCAAGCATACAGTTTAGACATTTTCCTTCTAGAGTGGGCAGTGATACAGCTTAATGATTTACCAGATAATTTCCAAACTTTTTCACTTTAGTTTGGTTAGCCTAGCCTGAGACTGTGTCTAAAATCCATGAGGAGAATGAAAGAAGGAATTGTTCAGCTTGTCCTTGGCAGAAAAGGGCTATTGCTGAATAAGAGCACAAGTTATGGCTGCCATGATTTGGTAATAGGTTTTCCACTGTGCAAAGCCAGACAGTCTTGGCCAAACACCAGAGCAGAATCTATGCTGTCAAATTGAAAAATGAAAAAAGTAGTAGCAATTACAAAGCTGGGGAATTCCAGCAGTTCACTTAGAATTTGGCACTTGCACTTTGCTGTACCAAGAAATGTATGGGTACCAACAATTGCAGCTTGGCCTGCTGCCATATTACCCAGAGAATTTTTACACCTAGATTAGTGATGGAGACTTGGTGGCACAGTAGTTAAGCATTTGGCTGCTAACCAAAAGGTTGGCAGTTCAAATCCACCAGCCGATTCTTGGAAACCCTATAGGGCAGTTCTACTCTGTCCTGTAGGGTTGCTATGAGTCGGAATTGAATTGAATTTTTTTGAGAGATTAATGACAAGGTGCAAATGCTTGATTCAGACTTCTTCATTCAAAGTGTTCTGAGAAGATGTCATTAAAGATTCTGACACATATTGTTACTGCAGTACTCTTCCAATTTAAAAACAGAAACAATAGCAAACATTTGTTAAGCATTTATTATGTGCTTTATTTATGTTGTTGTCAGTTGCCAACGAGTGGGGTCTGACTCATGGAGATCCTATGTACAACAGAAGGAAGTGTTGCCCATCCTGTGCCATCTTCAAGATAATTGTCATGTATGAGTTCATTGTTGTGGCCATTGTGTAGTGTCTTCCAACCTAGGGGGTTCATCTTTCAGCACTATAATTAGGCAATATTCTGTTGTGATCCATAGGATTTTCACTGGTTAATTTTTGGAAGTATATTGCCAGACCTTTCTTCCTGCTATGTACTTTAGAATGTATTAAATCCTTTCCATGTGTTAATTAATTTAATTCTCACATCAACCCTATGAAACTAGGTTGTTTTTATGTTTTTGTTTGTTTTTTTAGCCTGCTCTTTAGAGATGAGGAAAGAGAGGCACAGAAAGTAAGCACCTTGTCTGGAATCAGAGGTAGTGAGTCTGTCACTGGAAGCTATATGCCTACTACCAATCTTCAGTGCCTTGGTATGAAGAATGAAGAATTTGTGTTCAACAGAAAATCTATATTCCCTTTCATAGGCCTTTGTTGTTGTTAGCTGCTGTTGAGTCCATTCTGACTCATGGTAACTCTATGTGTGCAGAGTAGAGCTGCTCTGTAGGATTTTCAAGGTTATGACCTTTCAGAAGCAAATTGCTAGGCCTGTCTTCTGAAGCACCTCTGTGTGAGTTTGAACCACCAACATTTTGACCAGTTGTGAAATTCTTAACCATTTGCTCCACCCAGGGACTCCGCCGTAGGCCTCTAGGTTTTTTTGTTTGTTTGTTTGTTTGGTTGGTTGGTTGATTGGGTTGGTTTTTTTTCTTTTTTTAAGACTTTTTGAGTGAGGGGTGGGGAAAAAAGGTACATATACTCCATCAGAAGTATTTAAAATAGAGAATAATTTTTACCATTTCTTTGCTTTTCCACTCTAGCATTACAACTTTATGAATCTCCGAGTTTGTCAATATTGTTAGGAATAGTCAATGTAGATTTAATGTGAAATGTGATTGGAAAGTTTGATTGCTCTACTTATTTTTGACTGTTGACTTTGTTAAATGTTTTAATCAAAAATAGTTTAATATCGAATAACAATTAAATGTTACTGTTGTTGTGTGCCGTCGATTTGATTCCAACTCATAGCTACCCTATATGACAGAGTAGGACTGTCCCATAGGATTTACTAGGCTATAATCTTTACAGGAACATATCACCAAGTCTTTTCTACTGCAGAGCCCCAGGTGGGTTTGAACCACCAACCTTTCAGTTAGCAGCTAAGCACTTAACCACTTTTGCCACCAGAGCTCCTTATTAAATAGTGCCCACTTAATGCTATTCAATAGATACTTTATTAAAATGAATATTTTGCATTCAAACTTTATAATTTATTATTAACAGAAATGTTTCTTATAATCAAAAAACCCATTGACTTTGAGTTAGTTCTGACTCATAGTAATCCTATAAAACAGAGTAGAATTGTCCCATGGGGTTTCCAAGGAGCAGCTGGTGGATTCAAACTGCTGACCTTTTGGTTAGCAGTCGTAGCTCTTAACTACTGCGCCACCAGGGCTCAACACATATGTAATAAAAGTGTGGTTGGGATTTGGGGTGTTTTATTCATTCCCATATTCCTTGTATGTAGAAGAATTCCTGGAACATAATTGGTGCTCAGTATTTGCTGAATTCATGCATGAATGGTTGAAAATGATGAAGTTAAATTCCTTAAGTTTATTCAAAGATATAACTCTTATTTTCTGTACTAAATATTGAAGGGTATTGTTGATGAAGAAAATCTGCAATAACATGGGAAGCAGCAGAAGCTGAGGCAAATTATGCCTTTCTTATTGTGCCCCCCATCCCTGCCCAAGGTAGTGCTTTTCAGCTCCTTGAGTTTGAGAGAGTTTCTCTTTCATCTCTGCATTCCTAGCATTGACATACAGCCTAGTGCTCTATAAGTAGTTATTAAGAATGAGTGAATGATTGAGCAAACTGAATGACTTAAACTCTTATCTTTTTATTCATACCTAGTTTGAGCAAGTTTCAGGTACAGTAACTGCAGTGTTTGGGGAACACGTTTCTGAAGGCTTAAGGCAGGATGAGCACCTGTGCACACAGGGAGCAGCAATCTAGCATCTCAGGATTGGATGCAACTTCACAGGCCTTTGGCTCCAACTGCCCTCTGGTACTTACAGGCCTCACAGCATCAGCACAAAGAGGCCACTTAGCCTCTGCTTTAATACTTCCTGTTCGACTTCGTTCACATGAACAGGAGGAGTATGTTTCCCTGAGGTCGGTTCAAGCAATAGTTTAATACTGAGTAACAATTGTTGGCATCTCATACAACAAGCCTAGATTTCCTGAGACGGGGTATCACTGTCAATATTTGAGGATAGTTCTTTCGTTTCCAGAGACTACTGTACACCAGAGAACTTCAGCTATTTACATCAGTTCTGTGGCACAATTTCTTGCCTCGTTTCTTCCTGATTACTGTCCCATGAGCTGATCCTAATTTGTCTATGTTAGTAACTAATTGAACAACAATACTTAAAGAGTATTGATTAATGATTCAATGTTAATCTCAAGAAAGTTTCCAGTGATATTCAGTGAATGTTCTTGAAGACTTGATTGATTGACTGATCTATACCCATAGTTCTTATGTTCTCATCCACGTTGTGTGGTCCCTCACATGTACTTCCTCCATAGACATGCCTCATTTGTGGACTCTTCCTCTCTTCTCATCCATGTAAGTGTCTCCGTCAGCACATCCCATTCCTTCACTCTGGCTAATACCCCCCCATTCATAACCTCCTGCAACTTGTTTGGTTTGTTTTGGAAGGTCTAAAATAAATATACTATTTTTAGAAGTTCTCTAATTTTTTTAACAGAAGCTTCATAACCTACTCCCACCTCCCCACATGATGAAACAGGGAAACAGTGCTGCAGGCAGGCAGTGACAACAAGACACCAGGAAATGCCCAAGAAGTTCAGCCCCACCTTGACATGATGTTTTCCGGAATTTAGACAACACATACAAGCATTTCTATGAAACATGCAAGTCCCATGTATGATTTTTATTTGAAATATGCACAAAAGTTGCAGTTAACAATTAGATGTCTTTGAATATTAAAGTTATGAAATATTGACCACCATAAACATGATTAACAATCCCAACATTAGTTATCCCCATATAAAACCCAAATCCGTGGCCATCAAGTTGATTCCAACTTAAGCTGCCGTATTTTCAGTGTGTGTTTAATGTGTTAATTCCACAGAGAAATATATGTATAAGATCATGAACTTCAGCAGTATTTTGTTTGTAAGGCTCCAAAATTATTTTAAGAAACATTTATGGTGTTTTTTAAATTACAGGGTTTAACTTCTGAGGTGCCAGGATTAATGAGATCATGTCAGAATATCCATACTCTGTGGGCAAAAGTAATTTACATTTGGATAATTTCTTTCTAGGTACCGAGAACAGGGAACTAATAATTTTGGCCTCTAAAAACAACAAATACATAAAAGATATGATCATTTAGGACCAAATATCTGAGCCAATACTAGTTTTTTTTTCTCAAAGGTTGATTTGTGGTACATAGAACTCATTCATAATTTGGAGACAGTCTTGGCTACACCATATGTGACCATAAGAAGGATCATTACCTTTAACAGCTGTGGATTCCTAGTGAAGTGAAAACATGCACAGTCAAGGTCAATGAAGTTCTACTACCACAGTTTTCTATTATCTCATCATAACAGGCTGCCAATAAAGGTTTCATTGGTCCCAGTATTTTTCTATGTATTAAAGAATGTGAGATTATTGCTCATTATGCTCTGATGCTCCTGGAACACTGATTTAATTTTCTACCTTTGTATCTATACAGGGGTCTATACCTACCTTTTGTGTTAAACGTGTATAGTAAGTATTTCTACAGTTAGATAACACCTGAAAGATGCCATTATCAGTCAACTATTGGGTTTAAAGAGAGAGTTTATTTATTTTAAACTCAAAAATAAAAGAAGTTTAGATAATATCAAATATTGAGCACATATTGGCATGTTTACAATTACTGTTTTGTTTTAATCATTTACAATCTTTTATTATGTTTTTGGGAATACTCTATTTGCAGTGAATTCCTTTGAGTAGTATTGATTTTGTAGCTGAGAGGTTGTTAAATAAATTTTCTATATTGGTATACCAGCACAGTCAATTTGGAGCCTTGGTGGTGCAGTGGTTAAGAGCTCGGCTGTTAACCAAAAGGATGGCAGTTGGAATCCACCAGCCACTCCTTGGAAAACCTATGGGGCAGTTCTACTCTGTGCTATAGGGTTGCTCTGCGTCAGAATTGACTCTACAGAAATGGTTTTTCTAGTGAATTTAATAATGTAATTAGTAAACTATTTTCAGCTGTGGGATTGTAGCACTTGTACTGTTTTTCAACAGTTTTCTAGGAGCTGTGCCTTAAATTAAGTCTTCATTTTAATATGCTCTAATCTGGAAATTATTGACCAATATCATTAATTTCACATGCAAGTAAAATTTTGCTGAAAATAATCCGAAAATGGTTGCAGCAGTACATCAACAGGGAACTGCCGGGAATTCAAGCTGGATTCAGAAGAGGACGTGGAGAGAGGGATACCATTGCTGATGTCAGATGGATCTTGGCTGAAAGCAGAGAATACCAGAAAAATGTTTATTTGTGTTTTATTGACTATGCAAAGATGTTTGACTGTGTGGATCATAACAAATTATGGTTAACACTGTGAAGAATGGAAATTCCAGAAGACCTACTTGTGCTTTGCCCATAGACCCAGAGGCACTTGTTCAAACTGAATAAGGGGAAGCTGCATGGTTTAAAGTTAGGAAGACTGTGTGTCAAGGCTGTATCATTTCATCATACTTATTCAGTCTCTATGCTGAGCAACTTTTCCGAGAAGCTGTACTACATGAAGAAGAAGAACATGGCATCAGGATTGGAGGCAGACTCATTAACAACCTGCAATATGCAGATGACACAGCCTTGCTTGCTGAAAGTGAAGAGGACTTGAAGTACTGATGAAGATCAAAGACTACAGCCTTCAGTGTGGATCACACTTTAACATAAAGAAAATAAAAATCCTCACGATGGTACCAATAAGCAACATCATGATAAATGGAGAAAAGATTGAAGTTGTCAAGGACTTCATTTTACTTGGATCCGCAGTCAACACCCATCTAAGCAGCAGTCAAGAAATCAAAGGATGTATCGCACTGGGCAAATCTGCTGCAAAAAACCTGTTTAAAGTGTTGAAAAGCCAAGATGTCACTTTGAGGACCAAGGTGCGACTGACGCAAGCTATGGTATTTTCAGTTGCCTCATATGTATATGAAAGCTGGACAATGAATAAGGAAGGCTGAAGAACAATTGATGTCTTTGAATTATGGTGTTGGCAAAGAATTCTGAATATTCCATGGACTGCTAGAAGAGGGAACAAATCTGTCTTGGAAGAAATACAGCCAGAATGCTCCTTAGGAGCAAGGTTGGCAAGACTTTGCTTCATGTACTTTGAACATGTTATCAGGAGGGACTACTCCCTGGAGAAGGACATCATGCTTGGTAAACTAGAGGGTCAGCAAAAAAGAGGAAGACCCTCAACGAGACGGACTGGCATACTTGCAAAAATGGGCTCAACAGAACAATTGTGAGGATGGCACAGGACCAGGCAGTGTTTCATTCTGTTTTACGTAGGGTCACTGTGAGTTAGAACTGACTTGAAGGCACCTAACAACAACACTTGTTATAAAACAGAGGGTATATTTTTTGGGTTTTAGCTACACTTATCTTCTCAATTAAATTCTTCTTTGCAGGTAAGTAAAAGAGAAGTTATAGCACGTTGTGCAGAATAGAAAAATATATGTACCGAAAGCAGTGTGTGGATAAATTGTTGAATAAATCAGGATAAAGATGAAAAGGTAAAAAACAAACAAAACAACAGACAAAAACCCTCTTTTTATCTATGTTGATGGCAAAACTCGTGGAAGAAATACTTGAGATTGCTTCTCCCCCAGTCTCCCTTTCTTTCTTTAATAAATAATGTGAATTCACCATGAAGCAACACAACATAGCCAAGATCAAATTTTGTGGTGAAAAGAAAGTAAGACCAGAATTTAATATTTCTCAAATTCTAATTCTATCTCTATTATTAACTTGCTGATTAATATCTTGGAAGTCACTTCTTTATTCTTAATTCCTAAGACTCTCAGCCAGTTTAAGGGACTAGAGAATTCAGGACCTAGTTTTCATGTATTCTATTTGACATACCTTTAACTATACAAGCAGAGCGCTGTTGAGCTAGCATATTCCCTTGGAATAAACTCTTGATGGTCTGCACCAGACTGTCTGTATATATATTTTATCTGAGGCATTAGACTGGCATAGATTGATGCTCATGTTGTCTAAGGATGGCAGGTTCAAGCCAGATTGGCAATATGTTCAGAAGCGACCCTCTGTACGTGTTTTGTGGTGCCTTGAACATCGTATCCTCAAGTGAGATATTCTGCACCCTTTACATTGCCAGTGAGTGCACTTATTAGAAGTAACAGACCCTCTCAAACTCGTTTATAATTTTTCTTAAAAAATGGTTTCAGGTCTAAATATTTAACTATCTCAGCTGAGTTCAGTTGATTAAAAACAATGAATTCACTGTTGAATTATAAGGTTGACTAGTAAAAATAATAGCATAGAACTAGCACCGTTTTTCCAAAACTCTTATAGGGTCTATACATTATGCAGAGAGCTCTAATGGTGCAACAGTTAAGTGCTCAGCTGCTCACCGAAAGGTCAGCTGTTTGAACCCACCAGCAGCTCCATAGGAGAAAAAACCTGGCTATCTGCTCTTGTAAAGATTACAGCTTAGGAAACCCTCTGTGCCAGCTCTACTCTGTCCAGCAACCTATAGAGTTGCTATGAGCTGGAATCTACTCAGCGGCAAATAACAACATATCTTACACAGAAATATAAGAAGTACTTGCTGCATTAAGCAAAAAAGAGAACCCAGCATGTAATGTTTCTGTTGATTTTAATCACATTGTGCAGCTTCGTTGCTAACCAAAAGGTTGGCGGTTCAAATCCACCCAGCAGTGCCACAAAAGAAAGGCCTGGTTATCTGCTTCTGTAAGATTACAACCATTGAAAACCCTATGGAGTTCAGTTCTATTCTGGCACACATGGCGGTGTCATGAGTCAGAACTGACTCAATGGCACTGGGTTTTTGTTTTTATTAGTTCTTGAGGAGAAATAAAAGCACAGACAGGTAAAACAAATAGCAATTGTCACTCAATGATTTGTTATTATACTATCATACTAATGAAAATTACATACCCATATTAAAGGGAAGTAGGATAATTTGGGGTGCTGCTGAATCCCAGTGACGAGAAAAGGCCTCCCAAGTGTCTAATTTAAAATAGAATAAACAGTTCTTTGGTATTGTTAACATTTTTGAAAAACTGAAAAAGAACAGTTTGAACTAATTTAGTAGGTTCTTTAATTAATTTACTTATTTACGCACCACTCATCAGTCATGCACTTTGTACTGGGTACTGTGCTGGAAATAAGAGAGAAGATTATTTAGACACAGTTCTGCCCTTGATATGTTCACAGTCTAGTAGAAGTGTTAAAAAATAAACAAGAGCAAGTAGATGTTTACATAAAAATATTTTTTTGAGTTGGAGGTAGATCGGAGAGAGGATTAAAGTAATAAATTCATTTTTTGTGAAATACGAGGCATGGTGACAGTAGAGAGAAGTTAACCTTAATGTGGCTCAAAGACTGGAATAAGTGTCATTTGATAGGTGTCTGAATTGCTGAAGGAGGAGTGTACACTGAATTGGCAAGTCTTGACAGAGTCTGCTGTTTTAATTAATAAAATAAAGACTATGAGAAATACCTAGCTGAACATTTGGGAGTGTACAATTGCATAATAAAATAGTGAATGAAATTTGTCATAAATTCAGTCGTCACAAAGAAGACTTTGAGTAGGGTAATAATGAGGAATTATGGAGCACAGTGACAGCAAGGCCAGCAGTTGCAGTGATGAAACAGGCAGATCAGCTTCATGGTCATATTGGAATTCTCCACAGATGCGTGCAGTGACTGATAACCTGCACAGAGGTGTGCTGCTGAGACAGGGTTGCTTGATTTTGTTGTCAAGTTAAACCCTGCAGATATTATTCTAGAAAAGTATTGTTTACATCTAGCCTTAATCAGCAAACAAGTAGTTCTATGATATAGGTCAGTGAACTTGCTATAATAGCAATGCTGTATATGGAAAAAAATGACAGAGAGCACCTTTTGGTTATTGTTGTTAGAATGTTATTTGTCAAGGTTCTGTGAATGAACAGATAAATTTACATTTCCCCTTCTACCTCACTGGCCGCCCCTTCTTAGTCTTTTTTGCTAAATTCTTCTTGCTTCCAAAACCCACTGCTGTTGAGCTGGTTCCGACTCATAATAACCCTATAGGACAGTGTAGAACTGCCGCATAAGGTTTCCAAGGTTGTAAATCTTTACAGAAGCAGACTGCCAACATCTTTCTTCCAAGGAGCAGCTGGTGGGTTTGAACCTTTGACCTTTCAGTTAGCAGCCAAGCGGTTTAACCACTGTGCCACTAGGACTCCTTCTTCTTGCTTCATAAGCCTCTAAATGTCACAGGCCCCCAATTTTCAGTCTGAGCCTGCTCCTTCTGTCTCTCCTTGCCACCCTCTCGTTCACCCTCCTTCTTCCTCCTCTCCTTCGTCTCTCTCTCTCTCTTTCTTCTTGCTGATCTCATCAACCCCCATGGCTTTAAACACCAACTGTGTGTGAAGGACCCCCAAACATATCTCTAACCCTGATCTCTCTCCCCTGAGCCCACTCATCATCTCCATTGGATGTTTAATAGATATCTCAAACTAAACGTATTGAAACCAGAACCTTAGAATCAACATCCAGACCTACGACTCCCTTTCTCTTTAGCTTCCCCTGTGTCAGTAAATCATACCATCATCTATCCAATTGCCAAGACCAAAACTCTGGGCACCAGTTTGTGTCCTCTCTTTTGCTCACCCCTCACATCCAGTTCTTTTGAAGGTTTTGTCAAATCTGCCTCCAAAGTATATTCGAATCATCTTTCCTTTTACACTTCCACTGTTCCCACCTTAGCCATCCCCATCTTTTAATTAGATTGTTGTCACATGAGTTCCTAACTAGTGCCTCCTTCTTCTTTTGCCCTCCTATTATCCATTTTCCTCAGAGAAACAAAAAGGAGTTTTTTGAAATAAAAAAGATATTTGTGCCAGCCCGCATTGAAAACCTCCAAAGCTCTCTCCTCATTATCACTAGATCTCAGTCAGTCTCCTTATCTTGGCTGCCTACTTGGTAATTTATCCACTGTGGTCTTTTCTGATCGCACAACTCGTCTTCTACTAGTCTCTGATGTCCTTGCCCAACACTCTGCCAAACAAGCCATTATTTTGGATCCTTGGGCTTCATCCAAAACTCATTCTTTCCTTTGGGGCTTTGCAAATAGTATATATTTCTTCCAGGTCTGCATGTGTTTGGCTCATTCTGTTCTTTTAGTCCCATCTCAAATGCACCTTTTTCAGAGGTGCCTTTACTGACACCTAGCCTGAGTGACCTTTAACTCTCCATGTGTGTCTCTCTCCTACTCACACACTATGCTCCTGGTGCAGTGCTTTCTTTCATGGTAATATCTTTTTTTATGAGCAATTGATAGTCTGTTTGAACCCTGGCCTTGTTCTGACTGATGATACTGAGCTTTTCCATCATCTCTTTCCACAGACGTAGTAAATTTGATTCCTGTGTTTTCCATTTGCTAAGTATAGTCACTGTTTATGTTGTTGAGAAAAGGTGTTTCCAATGAACAAGTCCTTGGTCTATCATGTGATCTCCAGCGTCATTTCTATCATCGAGGCCATATCTTCCAGCTACTATTCTTTCTTCTTTGTTTCCAATTTTCACATTCCAATCACCGGTAATTATCAATGTGCCTTGATTGCATGTTCGATCAGTTTCAGACTGCAGAAGTTGGTAAAAATCTTCAATTTATTCATCTTTGGCATTAGTGGTCAGTGCATAAATTTGAATAATAGTCATATTAACTGGTCTTCCTTGGAGGAGTATGGATATTATCGAATCACTGACAGCGTTGTCTTCAGGACAGATCTTGAAATGTTCTCTTTGACAATGAACGTAACACCATTCCTTTCCAATTTGTCATTCTTGGCATAGTAGACCATATGATTTTCTGATTCAAAATGTCCAATACTAGTCTATTTCAGCTCATTGATGCCTAGGATATCGATCTTTATGCATTCCATCTCAATTTTGACCACTTCCAATTTTGCTGGATTCGTATTTTGTATGTTCCACATTCTAATTATTAATAGATGTTTGCGGCTGTTTCTTTTCATTTTAAGTCATGCCACATCAGCAAATGAGGGTCCCAAAAGTTTTAATCCATTGATGTCAGTAAGGTAGACTCTACTTTGATAAGGCAGCTCTTCCCCAGTCATATTTTTAGTGCCTTTAAACCTGAGGGGCTCATCTTCTGGCACTATATCAGACAGTGTTCTGCTGCTATTCAGAAGGTTTTCACTGGCCAATTTTTTCAGAAGTAGACTGCCAGGTCTTTCTTCCTAGTCTGTCTTAGTCTGAAAGCTCTGCTGAAACTTGTCCACCATGGAGGACCCTGATGATGTTTGAAATATCAGTGGCATAGCGTCCAGCATCACAGCAACACATAAGCCCTCACAGTACAACAAACTGACAGATGTGTGGAATGAGAGATATCATTGCTGATGTCAGATGAATCTTGTCTGAAAGCAGAGAATACCAGAAAGATGTTTACCTGTGTTTTATTGACTATGCAAAAGCATTCAACTGTGTGGATCATAACAAATTATGGATAACATTGTGAAGAATGAGAATTCCAGAACACTTAATTGTGCTCATGCAGAACCCATACATAGACCAAGAAGCAGTCATTCGAACAGAACAAGGGGATACTGCGTGGTTCAAAATCAGGAAAGGTGTGCATCAAGGTTGTATCCTTTCACCATACTTATTCATTCTGTATGCTGAGCAAATATTCCAGGAAGAATGAGACATCAAGATCAGTAGAAGACTCATTAACAACCTACAATATGCAGATGATACAACTTTGCTTGCTGAAAGTGAAGAGAACCTGTATCATTTACTGATGAAGATCAAAGACTGTAGCCTTCAGTATGGATTACACCTCAACATAAAGAAAACAAAAATCCTCACTACTGGGCCAATAAGCAACATCGTGATAAATAGGAAAAAGATTGAAGTTGTCAAAGATTTAATTTTACTTGGATCCACAATCAACACCTTTGGAAGTAGCATTCAAGGAAATCAGATGATGTATTGCATTAGCATATCTGCTGCAAAAGACCTCTTTAAAGTGTTAAAAACCAAAGATGTCACTTTAAGGAGTAAGGTGCACCTGACCCAAGCCATGATGGTGAAGAGCTACGGCTGCTAACCAAGAGGTTGTCAGTTCCAAGCCACCAGGCACTCCTTGGAAATCCTATGGGGCAGTTCTACCCTGTCCTATAGGGTCACTATGAGTTGGAATTGACTCGACGGCAACGTGTTATATGCATGCAAAAGCTGGTCTATGAATAAGGAAGACTGACAAAAAAATGATGCCTTTGAATTATGGTTTAGCAAAGAATACTGAATATACCATGGACTGCCAGAAGAATGAACAAGTCTGTCTTGGAAGAAGTACAGCTAGAATACTTCTTAGAAGTGAGGATGGCACGACTTAGTCTACATATTTTGGGCATGTTATCAGGAGAGACCAGTCCCTGGAGAAGGACATCACGCTAGTAAAGTAGAGAGTGAAAAAAAAAAGAAGACCCTGGATGAGCTGGATTGACCCAGTAGCTGCAACAATGGGCTCAAACATAGCAATGACTATGATGATGGTGCAGGATGGGGCAGTGTTTCGTTCTGTTGTTCATAGGGTCACTGTGAGTTGGAACAGACTCTAGGGCACCTAACAACAACAACAGTATCTTTAATTATTTTCACGTATTACTCTGGGATATCTTTTTTGTGTTTGTTTTCTGTCTCCTTCTTGTCAGCTGGAAGCTCCCTGAGAGCATGGACCGTATCTGTCCTTTTAATTACTGAGTCCTCAACATGTTGAAAAGTAATGACACAATAAGTAGGTGTGGGATGAAGGAAAGAAATTCTCTCTACAGATCAGTTTCCTATTCTTTTTTCATCTTCATATGCTTTGGAGAGGTTACCAAGAGATAAAGAACCTATAGAGAAATGAAGAAATGTCTTACTCATTACTTTGATATTGTCTTCTGAGAGCAAAGCATGAGAAGTGTGCATTTTAAAAAGCTGGCAGTTTGTATTTTAGCAACTTTTCACAGTCTTTATTTAATTCTAGTACTTTTTAGATGATTTCTTCTTTGCTCTTTAAAAGACTATGCGTCAAAATAGAATTTGATTAGCAGAAAATTATTTTAGCACTTTAAAAAGTTTGCAGCAAGGAGAAGGAACAAAAAAAAAAAAATGTACTGTTTCCTTAGAAACACAACACGTTTTATCTTAGAATTAGGGATTAATGTATGAATAATCCTTTCATAGAAAAATGAAAGGTAATATGAAGTATTGCTTTGACTGCAGATGCATTTTATTATTTTCAACTATTTATAGAATATATCATCATTTGAAAATGTGCTGTCACTGCAGTTATGCTAGTACAGAGAAGAAAAAATATTCTAATCATCGAACTCCTTAGTAAAGAGAAAAGACATGTAAAAGTGAAAAGGTTTTATAATAGTAAACATATCAAAAGTTAATATGAAAAAAATTGTGATGAATAAATCATATCTACCATTCCTAGATATTTCCTTGGACGTTTTATGTAATATGTATTTCCAAGCTCATTCACAGTAATAGGAATTCTACATGTATAAGTAACTCTGATTGTGCAGGACCCAGTGGGAGGCAGTTTGGTGTAATTATTAGGATATGAGCTTCACCTCTTAAACTAGGTATGTGCTTTGGGCATATTACTCAGTTCTTCATTTGCAAAATGAGAATTAATAAAGATTTGCCTTAGGGGTTGTTTTGAGCGTTAAATGAGATAATTCATGTAAATTACTTAATGTCTAGCACATGCTAAGTCCTTAATGTTAGCAAATATTACTGTATTATCTTTACACTTAACCCTGTTACCGAATATTATTACTCTCACCCTTCCTATGACACAGACTACAAGGATTATATTAGAATCAGGTTTCTGCAGAAGAATCAAAAGTAATCTATCAGTTTTTAATGGGTTAGTTAGATGTCTAGAGCAATGGTTTCCAATGTAGGTAAGTTGGTATTACACTGGGTAAAAACAGACTTCATTAATAAATTTGAGAAATGCCGAGTTTAAAAAATTTAAGCAGGGGTCTATACATCAGAGCTTTTTTGGAGCCTTTAAACTCTTGGTGTGGTACTGCAATCTGTTTATCTGTAAGTTTTTAATCTTTTACAATTATGTACTTATTGCTTGTGTAATTAAAGAGTTAAAGATGTTAATACACGCCATGATACTCTAAGAGGGACATAAATTGTGCAGGATTTCTCAAAGTTGGGAATGTTATTCCAGAGGGTCTGGCATTCTTTTGGTTCACAGGTAGTTCAATGACTATTCTTAGGATCAAGTGAGGGCTCCCTTCTAGGGTACAAAGAACTTCATTTATGAACTTGTGAAACTTGAATTTTTTCAGTATTATATTTATGTAAAATAGATAAGGGCATTTAAGATGTCACTGAAGAAAAGGCATAATTGAGACCTGCCTTGTTTCAGTCTTTGAAAGAAGCATTTTCCTGTGGCTTAAAGTAAATCAAATAGTATGGTTGAAGGAAATTGGTCTGTGTGCAGAACACAATTGATTGTGCTTCCAAATATTTCTGTCTCCTTGTAAAAAAGGTAGCGGAGCGTAGTGATGCAGACATAAACACTGATGCCAAGTTGCCTTTAAAGCCCAGGTCTGCACTTACTGTCCGTGTGGTGCTGGTAAAATTGCTTGATCTTTCTGTGCCTTAGTTATCTCATCTGAAAGTGGAAATAATAGATAGATACTACTTCATAGTGTTGTTATGAAGATTAGATGAGTTACTGTTTTTAAAGTATTAAGAACTACTCCTGGCCCGTATTATGCACTATATATTTGTTAAATAAATAAACTCGAGAATCTACATCACTGCTTTCTGTAATGTGTCTAGTGTTACATTCAAGAGGATATGGTCGTAGGAAGAAAGAGTATTCACTGATAGAAATCTAATTCTGCTACTTTATCTCTGGATCCGGTGATGTTCTATCTGGAAGCAAGTGGCAATTAGAGTTTATTCCCTGGCCAATGACTGTGTACTGGTGGCCAAATAGGAAAATAGGTATTTTGCCACCCTCCGTATAAAAACAGTGGTTTCTTTGTGCTTGGTAGGAAAATTAACTCGGAAATAGTCTCAACATCTTGTCTTACTAGCACTACTCTCTTAAAAAGTTAATTCTATGACATATATAATTGTAATTATATATATAACTATTTTGTCAAGCCATTAATAATGTTAGCTGACATTATTATTATCTTTACACTTATCCTGTTATCAATTATTAACTGTCAGCTTTCCTATGACACAGAATATATATACTGTATATAATTAATTATATGTTATTGTAATCATGATCGTTAACATCTGGTAAACACAGTGCTAAATGCCTTACACGTCATCTCACTCTCACCACAAGCTTATAAAGATGCTTATCCATATTCGACAGCAAAGGAAACCAGGAATGTTAATGACTTCAGTAATCTAGAATTAGTACGATGTTCAACTGGTTTTTTTCAAACCCAAAGAACCCGACTCCAGAGTCCGTGCTCTGAACCACTCTACAATGCTGCCTCTCTCTGTGTGGAAGGTTTAAAACAATAATGGAACACTTGAGAGTCTAAATTCATGCTTTGTATGTCTTGGTATCACTTTCTTCAAGGCTGAGTAAACACAGTAGACATGAATCTACACACAAAACTGGATTATGATGTCCGTAGCAGCATCATTGTAATAGCCAAAACTGGAAATAATTCAAATGTCTATTAACTGATGAATGGATTAAAAAAAAAAAAAGTGATCTATCCATACAATGGAATATTATTCAGCAATTAAAAGTAACAGTCTACTGATACATGCTAGGACATGAATGAACCTCAAAAGCATATGGTGAATGAAAGAAGCCAGATGTAGAAGATCCCATAATGTATGATTATACTTATATGAAATATTTAGAGAAGTAAATATGGAGAGTCAGAAAGTAGATTATCAGTTGCCTGGGACTAGGTTGAAATGGAGATCAACGGCAAATGGATGTGGGGGATCTTTCTGAGGTGATGGACGTGTTCTAAAACCAGATTTTAGTGATGGTTAAACAGATTTGTAAACTTACTAAAAACCATTTACTAAAAAAGAATTGTGCATTTAATATGGGTGAATTATACTGCATATAAACTATACCTCAGTAAACCTATAAAAAAATACTAGATAATGGTCCAGAGATTAAGTATCCTGGACCATAGTTTAATGACAAGATAAAGAAGACTAAAAATCAAGTTCAAAAGTTTACAATCCATAGTAATTTTAAAATTTATTTGTCCTCTCTCCATAACTTATATATAGAAGATGGAAAGTCATTTTTTTTTACATCTAGCATAAATTACAAATTGGCAATAAAACAGGAAGTTTTATTAGAATACTGTCCTGACATAATTTCTCTTTAATATGATAAACTGAATATCTGACTTTGGAAATAAAGTAGGTTTCTGTATTTCATTTAAGACTTGTCTCCAAATGAAAATGTTTAAATTGAAGTTCCATCATGGTGTTAGATACATGTATAGTAAGATTTGCAAGGTGTAGATGAAATCCACTACCTGTACCCTATGTAATTAATATATCCCTTTACATTCGACAACCCAATTTCAGTATGTTCACTTTTCATTTTCACTTACTTTGTGAGATACGCAGAGCATTCGTTTATCATTTCCACCATTTTAAAGACTGGACAACAGAGGCACGTAGTGGTTAAGTCTAAGTCATGTAGCTTTTAAATGACTGAGATCAGCCTGCTACTCAGTTTTCCTAAACACAAGCCATATGTGATTCACATATGGTCCTTTACTCAGCATTCATTTTTTGAAATAATAGAAATTTAACCAGTACTGGGTGATTGATTCTATAGATCCATGGCAGATGTCTTAACCAAGTCTTTAAGCAGTTTCATTACTATCATCTCATAAGATCTCTTAACATCGAGTATGAATTAAAACTACAAGCTATAAGGGTTTTAAATGTGACTTGGGACTGATACGTTATAGTAGCTTTTAATGTGCATTATTTTTAGGCACCTTCCAGTGGATGGTTGCAGAAAGTGAGACCCCATACACACCATACTTGTTTAAAAATAATGCTCCCACACACACCATTTTTTATTCCTGGGCCTCAAGATTAGTGAGAAAAAAAAAAAAAGGGAAGTATTACAGATTATTTAACTATTGTGCTGGTTTGTCATACATCAAAGCAAAAGAGAGAGCTACACTGATGTTGTACAAAAGATGCGACTGGGCTCTGATGTATCTTCAAATTATTCTTCACCAGGAATACTCCAAATGGCACATTTCCTGACGCTTAAAGGCCTTAGATCTCAGTCCATTCCTTGTGGACGCAACAATTTACTGTTGAAGAAAGAGCTGTCGAAAGCTCTCAAATCCATTTTTTCTTTACCTTTTTTGCTCCATTTCTTAAAGAAATTTTCGGGTTTTTTTTTTTTTAATAATAACATTTCTTGACCTATTCTTAGTGTGATATTATGTCTATTAATCATATTCCTTTTCTGTTGACTTCAGTCTTCTGGGCATACGTCTACTTTGAACAGTATCACGGGCCGTATAGCCGCTTCTTCAGTTGCTTTGGTTATCTTGGAATTTGTGTTGTTACTGTGGAGATGGATTGTTCCCTGGGAGGCTGAACATTAAGCCTGGGTGCTTTGTTTTTTATTTGCAGGCCTCCTGTTTTCACATCATGTTTTTTGTATTCAGAAACTGATGTGCTGACAGCAAGGGAACAAAGATCGGCATCTTTTTCAGAAAAGCAGTATTCAGGGGAACTGTGTAAACATTTTTCTGGTTACATTTATTTTGTTTTTAAGACAATTTTTTTTTTTAGATCTAAGTGAGACTGGGTGGGGTGGACTTAATGTAAAGCACATGTATTGGCAAGTTTGCGGGCACTTGTTAGAGCTCTCTGCACATATGTTGAATAACGGATTCTGTTTCTGTTAAAGGCTTTTTGGCAAAGCCCAGCACTGTGCTTTTTAAAGTTAAAGAAACATGTATGTTTATTGGAACTCTTTTTCCACCCTAAGGCTGTAAAGGGGAAAGGATATAAAATACAGGCAGGGCAGGTTAGATTTCTCTAAAATAGAGCAGATTTATATCTTTATTTTGTTGTATGAAATTGTAACTATGTGTTTCCCATTCAACAGTAAGCATCTCTGATTTTCATTGTTGAATTTCCTCAGTTGTTTGAAAGACACACATTTTTTCTGCTTTTTTTAGAGATTACACTTCAATTTTTAACATGCATGTTTGATTTCACAAAGATTTTTTCTAGTGTCCTCTTGACCAAAAAAAAAAATATCTTAAAATGTTTCAATTCTGCTCACTCCTTTACTGTCCAGCATTTTAGGTCCATCTTTGTTTATGTGTCCCAAAGTAGTCGTTATTATAGTTTTTGTTTTATACTGATATTACTTAGATTTACTGACATGCTTCTCAGTTTCTTTGCTCATCATTGCTTTGTGTACCTTTCTGGCTCAGTTTCCGTATTCCCAAAGTACATCCTTCGTTTCTCTCAGTAAGATCAGCTACTAGAAGACTTTATTGGTTTTTGTTTTGAAATATGCTTATTTTACTGATCATTTGAGACCATAATTTACTGAGCATATGATTCTAGGCAAACAGTTATATTCACTCAGCATTTAAATAATATTAATCCATTATATTCTGGCTTTTACTGTTGCTTTGGGAAGTCAGAAGTTAGCTCTCAGCCTAACTTCTATTCCTTAGTAGTTTAATCTGTCTTTTCTCTCCAGATGCTTCTAAGATTTTTTTTTTTTTTTGTCATGTGCCATTTCATTATGATGACTCTAGCTGTGGAATTCTTTTTATTTTTAAAATCATGCTCATATTTTATTTTTCCCCCTTCGGTCTGAGGAATGGTGATGTTTTGTATCAATTCCGGAAAATTCTCAGCCATTATTTCTATAAATACTAATTGACTCCCATTTTCTGTTGTCTGTCTCTCTGGAACTTGTATTCAGTGTTGTTCCTTCTTATTTTATCATCTGTATCTCTTAACCACTTTTTCATATTTTCCACATTTTTATATTTCTGTCCTGCATTTCTGCTTGTCTGTTGTATAGTTCACTGTTTTTCTCTTCAGCTGTATCTAATTTGGTGTTTAACTTGTTTATATGTTTACTTATATTTATACATAAATATATACGTTCTGTGTTTATGCTTTAAAATTTATTTTTAATATATGCCTTAGTCACCTTAATTGCTTTATAACAGCTTATCCTTTTTTTGAGTTATCTTAGGTTCTTGGATTTCTATGCCTGTTGTTTGTTCTTCTGTGTGCTGACTCAGTCATGGTGCACTTTTTCCTCATAAAGTTTGTCTTTCTGACTGTGTGGTCAACTTAATCTTTAAAATCTACTAAGGTCTGGCATCTACCTCTGCCAGTTGCTCTTGTGCAATCACTAGCATACTCCTGGGGAAAAAAAACTTCCGTAATTCTCTGCTTTTTTGAGATTTCCAAGATATGCAGGTTCTCTAAATTAGAATCCCAAGTGAAATTTTTTTTTAAAAATTACAGAAAAAATAAACCAAAATCTTTTTTATACCTCTACCCAGAGCAAAGGCAAACTTCCTGTCTTCCCCTTGAAGTAAGTATGTATTTTTTCTTGCCTAGGCTTTCATAGAGGGCATAGCCACTGTGTGATCCTATTTTGATGCAGGGGGTCTCCAATTCTCCTTATCTGTGGTTCACATGAATGTCAAACATCAAACCCCAAACAGCCACCTTGCTCCCTAGTCAAGGTGTGTTTCCTACCAGCTCATTGGCTTTCGTTTCTGTTACTGGCACCTGGCCAGTCCCTCTTCTGTTTGAGCAATTCTAGTTGAGCATTTTGAGAAGAGTTTCAGGTTACTCTGGAATATTGTGAGAAACAGGAGTCTTTAATATCTCTTAGGAATTTATCTATGTTTTATCTAAATATCCAGGACCTATCCACAAACAAATACATTTTTAATGTTTGGAATTGAATTTTTTATCATAAAGGAGTAAATAAAAACAAACTGATTGTAGTTAGTTGTCATGGAGTCAATTCCAACTTACGGCAACCCCATGTGTGCAGAGTAAACTACTCCGTAGAGTTTTCAAGGCTGTCGCTTTTCAGAAGCAGATCACCAGGCCTGTCTTCCAAGGTGCCTCTGGGTAGGTTCGGACTGCCAACCTTCCAGTTAGTAGTTGAGCACTTAACTGTTTGTACCACCCAGGGAACCAAAATAAGCTGATAGTAAAGCTTTTTTTAAAAAAAAAACGTAGAACTTGAAAGGGAAAATTACTTGATTCAAAATAGAGACAAACTAATCTTTATATCTCACCACAGTAAAATAAGAATTCATATTTTTTGAAGTCATGATTCTGAGGCCTATTAAGATTCAAAATTACATATATATGTATTATATAAACCTGGAGTGCTCCTTTTCTTTGACATGGAAGGAATTAGATTCAAAAGAAAATTTATCTTTTGAGTTTCACTTTTCCTTCATTTCTTTTTTTTTTTCCTCATATAATGAATCTACTTCCTTTACCTTTGCATTTCCCTATTTTTGGCTACATTTCAACTCATTCTCCCACATGCTTTTTAAAAGATTTCTCATAAAAGGAACCCTGATTTAGCAGTTTCATTATTGGTTTATTTTGAAAGGCATGCAAAGTAACACACAAAGGCAAAGAAATATTGAGATCCTGTAACATTATGTCATCCTCCTTAGAAATTTTAGCCAGATCCACTAATTCTTCTTGAACGCCCCTGGTATTGACAAGCATTATAGTAACTTTTTTTATTTTTAATGTACAAATGGAGGTACGGGCAGGTTATTTCACCAATGTCATTCAAAAGTTGTTGTAATTTGGTAGTTTAAAACGGAAGTGTATCCAAAAGCTGTCTGTTGTTGTTAGTTGCCATCAAGCTAGCTCTGACTCATGGTGACTGTCTGTATAACAGAACAAAACGTTGCTCTGTCCTGCGCCATACTCACAATCATTGGTACATTTGAGCCTATTTTTGCAGCCACTGTGTCAATCCATCTCAATAAGGATTTCCCTCCACTTAACAAATATGATGTCTTTTTCTAGCGATTGATCTTTCCTTACGTTGTGTCCAAAGTAAGCAAGACAATGCTGTCTACACAATGTATTTGACTCATTAATCCTTCAGATAATTCAGAGGCTAGAAGAATTTAAATAATTATAATAAATAAAATCATATTAACATTATAAAACAGGCACTGTTCCAAGATTTTACATTTATTTACTCATTTAATTCTAACAACACCATTAGATTCTATTATAATCCAATTGAAAGATGAGGTGCCCTGAGAGGTTAAGCCACATCTCAAATTCATGTAGCTAGGAGATAGTGAAGATGGGATTTACACCCAGGCCTTAGTTTTTAACTGGTTTTCAGCGCTGTCTCTTTGCTTCACAAATACATACACCCACACACATGCGTACATACAGCCTATGGTTATGATAATTGTCTTAGAAATATCTCTCTTTCTATTTATCTATGTCGTTAGGAAGAGCGGGCAAACACTCACTTTCTTCAGTTTAAATTAATGACCCTAATATCACGGAATATCTGATCAGTGGAAAAAGTTGCAATCCTCATGAGAGATGTTATTTTAGAGGAGTTGAGGGACATACTTCATGGTATGGAAGCCAAAATATTATCTAGGTAATTAAGGAATTCTGAAATCATTAAAACTCTTGTTATTATTGGAAAACAACAGATTTTATTTGAAACTTCAGATCTAGTGACTTCCTTCAGCATCTGTGCTGCCTACTAAGTCAGAACAAGACAATGAATGACATTTCTCATTAGCAAGCTACTTTTTTTTTGGTGCCAGCAATGTCATATATGATGATTGTCTATCAATCTGTATTAGATATTATTATTAATAACAATATAATTATTATTTTTGATTTAATTGATGTATTTTGTTATGTAATTATTGTCTTAATTTTTTTTAAATCCTTTAGTTACTGCTGTTTGTTTAAATCATACAATTGTTTGAAATTAAGCCTAATCCTGGTGAATTTTATTACAAGATTATAAAAATAAAGTTCTAATGAATAAGAACAACATTTTGCTTCCTCTCATGATATATCAATATATATTACACTCTGTCTTCGTCTGTTGTTCAACTTACTACACTAATCATAATGAAATATTTTATAAAAACAGTTTCTATTCATTCAAAATTAAAAAACCCCAAATAATGGTAGCATTTCTGATTTTTTTCTTCTTTATCTTAGAATACTCTGCCATTTTAGACTAATGTTATTGAGTCCAGATCTATGACATATAAATACTACAAGTATTTTTACATTGATGGCATTAAGAGGTTTGGTGGGATGTGGAAAGAGATAAAACAGGAACACATAAAGGTATCATGAAGGTAGTCATTCTAATGTTGAATTCAACATCAGTGAAATCGTTTTTTAAAGCAGTTTTATCTTGGAAAAGATTATGTTTTATTTATACACTAATCATTTATATATAGATAGAGAATTGGAATTACATTTATTATGGTTCCATGTGCTTCCAAATGGAGTAGTAGGTGTGGAATTAAAGGCAGCATATGACTTTTACTTCTGCGTTGTCCATGGGATAACTTTTGGCCAACTCTCTTAACTTCATTAAAAAGTAGATTTATGATACTGTCAAACGGCCTTACTACGCTCAAACAAATAAAATAAGACAAGACAAAACAAACCTAACTCTTCTCCCCTGACCCTCTGCCTGAGTAACTCACCCACAAAACTAAAATTCAGCCCTTCAGGTTAAACTAGATTATTGGCTAGCCAGTTTCCACTTTGCCATTCTGTAATTTGGCAGCCTATGAATTGACTCTCAGTGACGTGGCTGACTTCATCCAGAGCCTAGAGGCAGTGAGTGAGAAAAATATTTTTTGCCTAAAATTTTAAAAAGGGCCCATTGTAAGGTCAAGGCCTTGGCAACTGGAGGAATCCAGGAGGGGTCGGGTAGGAGAGGAGCAAAAGGGTAGCAACTAACAAGCAAATGAAGAGAACTAGTGAGGAGCTAAATAAAACTTCTATCTAGTTTAAAGTTACACTGAGGCTAGAGCAGAATATGACCTACCTTCTCCTGTATATACAAAAATACTCCTTCTCCATTCATTCAGCAAATGTTTATTGAGGACTCTGTACTAGTCTTTGTGCAAGGACTGGAGAACCAACAGTTAAGGAATTGCATACCTGGTCTGAAAGAGCTAACAGACTAATGAGGAGGCAGTCAAACCAATAATTACCATGTGGTTTGATAAGTGGCAACAGAAAAGAAACCTAAGTATTATGTAGGTACTAAGAAACTGAGGGGACATGATCGAGGGAAGCAAATGTTTCCTTTCTTCCTTTTCCTTCAACTGAGTTCTTCAGCCTTTCTCCTGTAAAGGAGAACCCCTATCCCAGGGAACACTACCACATTGTCCTGCATTAGGTGGGGCTCTGGTAAATATAATCCTTAAGCAGAATTCCTACATGAAAACTCTCCATACCTATAAAAAGATTAACAACATCTGCCCATCTGTCCTGGTTTCCTTTGTTCTAGTTGACTTTCATTTGTTCAAATGAAAACAGAAAGTATTAGAAAATGCCACTGATCTCTCTGAAAACCCTTCCAGGGACAAACTACCCATATGCAGCATTACTCTGCATTACTAAGCTGAGGAGGACATTAACCTGATTCTGCACGATAGTTCTCAATCCTGATCTCAAAGCTGACCCTTTTGTGTATTGATCATATGTATATAGATGTCCTCAGAACCTCAAACCCAGTATATCGAAAACTTAGTCCTTCCTGCCACCACACCAAACCAAACCAAAACCATTGCTGTCAAGTCGATTCCCACTCATAGTGACCCTATAGGACAGAGTAGAACTGCCCCATAGGGTTTCCAAGGCTGTAATCTTTATGAAAGCAGACTGCCACATCTTTCTTCCGTGAAGTGGCTGCTGGGTTCTAACTGCTGACCTTTTGGTTAGCAGCTGAGTGTTCAACCACTGCACCACCAGGGCTCTTCGTTCCTGCCCCTAGCCACCTCAAACCCGCCACTCTTTACATGTGCTTTACATTGTCTGCCAGCTTACCCAAGCCAGAAATGAGTATGCCTGCCTTTACTCCTCTTTCTTCCTTCTCTCCACATCTATTAAATTACCAAGTCCTGTCAGTTTTATCTCCCCAACTTGTCAGCTATTTATCCTTTCCATAGATCCTTAATTCCTTCAGGCTGTCACTATTTCTCATCTGGACGATTAGAATGGTGTCCTTACTAGTTTTGGTCTCAGCATTTTAGCCTACCAAATGGACCATTTGATCTTTTCACATGCAAATGTGAGCCTGTCATTTACCTGCTAAAAAATTCTTCAGTGGCCTCCCCTTTCCTGTAAGAATGGTTTTCGACCTTCTTTAGTGTGTAGAATCTTCTTTCAAGTGATATTTTATGTAGTATCTCAATTACATGGCACAAATCAAAAGGAGTTGCTTAGTTAGTAAGTTCAATGGGTCGGATAGGGACATAAAAAAAGAGCTGATCTTAGAGATTCTCCCCATCATACCTAGCTGGATAACCTAAGGTACTTCAATGAGTTTGAGCAGAATGCACCTTGAAAATCTTTGATCAATAGAATTATAAGGTCCTGTGGGAGCCCTGGGTGGTGCAAACAGTTTACGCACTTGGTTGCTAACCAAAAGATTGGTGGTTCGAGTCCACACAGAGGTGCTTTGGAAGAAAGGTCTGACAACCTACTTTCAAAAATCAGCCATTGAACTTTACTGGAGAATTCTACCAATCATTCAGAGAAGAGTTTACACCAGCCCTACTCAAAACTATTTTAGAACATAGACAAGGAAGGTATACTTTCAATCTATGAAGCCAGCATAACCATGATACCAAAACCAAGCAAAGACACCACACAAAAAATAAAATTACAGACTAACATCTCTCATGAATATAGATGCAGAAATTCTCAACAAAATTCTAGCCAATAGAATTCAGCATCATATCAAAAAAATAATACACTGCAACCAAGTGGAATTCATGCTAGGTATGCAGGGATGGTTCAACATTAGAAAATCAATCAACATAATCTACCACATAAATAAAAGAATCGCATGATCATCTCAATCGATGCAGAAAAGGCATTCAACAAAGTCCAGTATCCATTCCTGATAAAAACTCTCAATAAAATAGAAGGGAATTCCTCTACATAATAAAGGACATCTGTACAGAACCAATGGCCAACATAATTCTTAATGGAGAGAGGCTAAAAACATTCCCCTTGAGAACAAGAACAAGACAAGGATGCCCTTTATCACCACTTGTGTTTAACATTGTACTGGAAGTCCTAGACAGAGCAAGAAGGCGAGAAAAAGAAATAAAGGGCGTTTATTGGTAACGAAGAAGTAAAGCTATCCCTATTTGTTGATGATATGATATTATACATAGAAAACCCAAAAGACTCCACAAGAAAACTACTGGAACTAGTAGAAAGATTCAGCAGAGTAGCAAGATACAAGATAAACATACAAAAATAAGTTGTATTCCTATACGGCAATAAAAAAAAAAATGATGAAAAGGAAATCAGGAAAACAATACCATTTATAATAGTCCCTAAAAAAATGAAATAATTAGGAATAAATCTAACCACAGATGTAAAAGACCTATACAAAGAAAACTACAAAACACTACTGCAAGAAACCAAAAGAGAACTATGTAAATGGAAAAACATACCATGCTCATGAATAGGTAGACTCAACATTGTGAAACTGTCAGTTCTGCCTAAAACAATCTACAAATACAATGCAATCCCGATCCGAATACCAACAGCATTCTTAAAGAGATGGAAAAACAAATCATTAACTTTATATAGAAAGGGAAGAGGCCCAGATAAGTAAAGCACTATTGAAGAAGAAGAATAAAATAGGAGGCCTCACACTACCTGACCTAAGAAACTACAGCTACAATAGCCAAAACAGCCTGGTACTGGTACAACGGCAGATACATTGACCGATGGAACAGAATTGAGGACCCAGATGTAAATCCATCCACCTACGTCACCTGATCCTCAAGAAGGGCCCAGAGTCCAGCAGATGAGGAAAAGACAGCCTGTTTAACAAATGGTGCTGGCAAAACTGGATGTTCATCTGCAAAAAAATGAAATAGGACCCATACCTGCCACCATACACAAAACTAATTCAAAATGGATCAAAGACCTAAATATAAACCAAAATCTATAAAGATCATAGAAGAAAAAATAGGATCAACCCTAGAGGCCCTAATACACGACATTAACAGGATACAAACCATAACTAACAACACATATATTCCAGAAGATAAACTAGATAACTGGGATCTTCTAAAAATTAAACACTTATGCTCATCAAAAGACTTCACCAAAAAAGACAACCTACAGACTGGAAAAAAATTTTTGACTATGACAAATCCAACGAAGTTCTAATCTCTAAAATCTGCAGGCAAATCCAACACCTCTACAACAAAAAGACAAATAATCCAATTAAAAAATTGGCAAAAGATATGAATAGACACTTCACCAAAGAAGACATTCAAGTGACTAACAGACACATGAGGAAATGATCGCAATCACTAGCCATTAGAGAAATGCAAATCAAAACCTCAGTGAGATACCATCTTACACCAACATTACTGACATGAATCAAAAAAACAGAAAATAGAAAATGCTGGAGAGGCTTTGGGGAGCTTGGAACTCTTATGCACTGCTGGTGGGAATGCAAAATGCTACAACAATTTTGGAAAACAATATGGCGCTTCCTTAGAAAGCTAGAAATAGAAATACCATATGATCCAGAAATCCCACTCTGAGGAATATATCCTAGAGAAATAAGAGCCATCACACAAATAGACATATGCACACCCATGTTCATTGCAGCATTGTTCACAATAGCAGCAAGATGGAAACAACCTAGATGCCCATCAACAGATGAATGGATAAGTGAACTATGGTACATACACAATGGATTACTATGCAACTATAAGGAACAATGATGAATCTGCAAAGCATCTCATAACATGGATGAATCTGGAGGGAATTACGCTGAATGAAATAAGTCAATCACAAAAGGACAAATATTGTATGAGACCACTACTATAAAAACTCATGGAAAGGTTTACACACAAAAAAGAAACAATCTTTGATGGTTACAGGGGAGGGGACGGGTAGGAGGGAAAAACACTAAATAGGTAGTAGGTAAGTGGTAACTCTGGTGAAGGGTAAGACAGTACACAATACTGGGAAAGCTAGCACAACTTGTCCAAGGTCATGAAAGCTCCATAGACACATCCAGACTCCCTGAGGGACCGAATTACTGGGCTGAGGTCTGTGGGGACCGCAGTCTGGGGGAACATCTAGCTCAATTGGGATAGCATAGTTTATTAAGAAAATGTTCTACATTCTACTTCAGTGGGTAGCATCTGGGGTCTTAAAAGCTTGTTAGTGGACATCTAAGATACTGGTCTCAGCCCATCTGGAACAAGGGAGGATGAAGAAAACCAAAGACACAAGGGAAAGATTACTCCAAACGACTAATGGACCACAGGTACTGCAGCCTCCACCATACTGAATCCAGTACAACTAAACGGTGCCCAGCTACTATCACTGACTGCTATAACAGGGATCACAATATAGGGCCCCAGACAGAGCAGGAGAAGAATATAGAACAAAATCCTAACTCACACACACACACATAAAAAAAATAATAATAAGACCAGACTTACTGGTCTGACAGAGACTGGAGAGACCCCAAGAGTATGGCCCCAGGACACCCTTTTAGCTCAGTAATGAAGTCACTCCTGAGGTTCACCCTTCAGCCAAAGATTAGACAGGCCCATAAAACAAAACGAAACTAAAGGGGCACACCAACCCGGAGGCAAAGACAAGAAGGCAGGAGGGAACAGAAAAGCTGGTAATAGGGAACTCAAGTTCGAGAAAGGGAGAGTGTTGACATGTCGAGGGCTCGGCAACCAATGTCACAAAACAATATGTGTACTAAATGTTTAATGGGAAGCTAGTTTGTTCTGTAAACCTTAATCTAAAGTACAATAAAAATAAATTTAAAAAATGGTATTAAAAATTAGCCTTTGAAAACTCCATGGAGCACATTCCTACTGTGACACATAGGAGGTCACCATCTGCATGAATCAAGTCATGAATGACTGTTTTTTTTTTTTTTTTGATTGGGTGATATATAAACCCTTAATCACCCAACTGTCTAGGCTCATTGCCTACATTATGTATCTATACACTTCATGCTGCAACTACACTGGACTGTTGCATCTTCTTAGAACCTGCTGAGCTCTATTGTATGCCTCTGTCTTTGACCTGGTTCCTCTTAGTAGAACACAACCCTCTAACAAGTCTAAGAAACTGAATTCTCATCCTCTGAGACTCTATGAGCCTTGTCAGTTCCATGCCACACTACTGCCCTTCACTTGAAGGCACACTAAGACTTTCCTGTCTACATGTCTTTCCCCTCTCCTGGATATAGCATTGCATTGCCAAAGCTTGTCTTTACAACTGTTTCTCTAAGCTACTTGATATCAGTAGTCATGTCGTCATTTTGATTTTTCAATGCCTACCACAGTTTTCAGTGGGTCATTAATAAATGTTTGTTGCATGAATAAATAGTTAATTTGCTTCCTGAATTCTTAAAATTACGTTGTTGCTGTTGTTGTTAGGTGCCGTCAAGTCGGTTCCAATTTGTAGTGACCCTGTGTACAACAGAGGGAAACACTGCCCAGTCCTGCACCATCCTCACAATCCTTGCAGCCCATTGTTGTAGCCAGTACATCAGTCCATCTCGTAGAGTGTAGTCCTCTTTTTCACTGACCCTCTACTTTACCAACATTTATGTCCTTCTCTAGGGACTGGTCCCTCCTGATAACAAGTCCAAAATACATGAGATGAAGTCACACCATCCTTGCTTTTAAGGAGCATTCTGTTTGTATTTTTTCCAAAACAAATTTATTCATTCTTCTGGCAGTCCATGATATTCTTTACCAACACCATAATTCAAAAGCATCAATTCTTCTTTGGTCTTCCTTATTCATTGCCCAGCTTTCGCATGCATAAGAGGTGATTGAAAATTCCATGGCTGGGGTCAGGCGCACTTTAATCCTCAAAGTGGCTTCTTTTTAGAGGTCTTTTCCAGCAGATTTGACCAATACAATACAATACAAGCTGACTTCTTGACTGCTGTTTCCATGTTTGTTATTGTGGATCCAAGTAAAATGAAATCCTGACAACTTGAGTATTTCCTCCGTTTATCATGATGTTGCTTATTGGTCCATTTGTGAGGATTTTTGTTTTCTTTATGTTGAAGTGTAACCCATACTAAAGCCTGTAGTCTTTGATCTTCATCACTGAGTGCTTCAAATCCTCTTCCCTTTCAGCAAGTAAGGTTGTGTCAACTGCATATCGCAGGTTGTTAATGAGTCTTCCTCCAATCTTGATGTCACATTCTTCTTCATATAGTTCAGTTCCTCAGATTATTTGCTCAGCATACAGATTGAGTAACCATGGGGAAAGGATACAACCCTGATGCATACCTTTTTTTAAATTTTATTTTAATCCACGCAGTATCTCCTTGTTCTGTTAGAACGACTGCCTCTTGGTCTATGTAAAGGTTCCACATGAGCGTAATTAAGTGTTCTGGAATTCCCATTCTTTGCAGTGTTATCCATAATTTGTCATGATCCACACAGTTGAATGCCTTGACATAGTCAGTACAACACAGGTAAACATCTTTCTGGCATTCTCTGCTTTCAGCCAGGATCCACCTGACATCTGCAATGATATCCCTCATTTTACATCCTCTTCTGAATCCAGCTTGAGTTTTTGGCAGGAATTAAAATTATTATTATTTTTATTAGTAGTAGTATTGAAATTATAGTGAAATTTATTTAAAATATAAACATAGTTTTAAAATATATAGTAATCTGTCCTGTCAAGCTTTTTTAAATGAAATAAGACTTCAGTTATAAATGTACTGATAATGAAATGATTGAAAGCAAAAAGAAATATACAGGTGAAAAATAACCTTGATATTGTTACTTTCAAACCTATTAAGACCATATGTTGGCTGTAGAATTTTCTCTTGTGGCTTCATTGGTTCATTATTAGTAATTTAAAGCATTTGATAAGAGGCTGCTCATTCTCCATCCTAATCAAAGTTTCTTTTCTTTGGTATTGTGAGCAGTGGTAGTCAAAGACAGCACCCAAAATTGCATTAAATTCAGACTTGGCAGTGTTGAAAAAATGGAAAAATGGTAAAAAAAAATGATACACTCATTCTTTTGTTTTGGTCAAAACACTACAAGTCTTTAGAAAAGTGAGCACTAAAGTATACCTGCAGTGGATTATCTTTTTTTTTTTTTTTAATGATTATAATTGTCTACCAATGTTCATTGCAACATCATTCACAATAGCCAAAAGGTGGAAACAACCCAAGTGTCCATCAATAGGTGAATAGATAAGCAAAATATTGTATATAAATATGAGGGAATATTATTCAGTCATAAAGAGAAATGAATTTCTAATACATCTTACAGCATGGATGAACCTTGAGTTGAGCAAAGTAAGTCAGACACAAAAGGACAAATACTATATGATTCTGCTTATATAAAGTAGAATAGACAAATATATAGAGACAAATGTTTATTAGTGGTTACCAGGGATTGGGAGAGGAGGAAATAGAGATTCATTGCTTAAGGAGTACTGAGTTTCTGTTAAGGAGGATGAAAAATATTTAAAAATGGATAGTGGTGATCATTGCCCGACATGATCAATATAACTAACACCACTAAATTGTACACGTAAGAATGGTTAAAATGGCAAATATTTTGTTATATATATTTCACCACAATTTTTAAAAAATCAAAATTAATTTTAAATATCTATACTGAGAACCTGATGCATATTACAGAATATGCCCTGAAATTGTAAAATGGACCAATGGGGCAAAAGTAATAATTATTAGCATTATTCTTTACTCTAGGCTCAAGAGGTGTTCCCCAGGTAAACCTTCAGTAAACCTTGATGATCTAGAGGGTTGAAGACAGCTTTGAGGCTAAAACTTTCTAGATGAGGCCATTAAGCTCCCTGAAGAGAGCTCAGAGAGCTGGATTCCAAACCTGGCTTACTCTCTTCCTAACTGTGGGAGAACGTGGGCCGATTACTTAAATTCTCTAATGTCCAATTTCCACTTCAGGAAATATACATAACTACATCATAATGATTCTATGAGGATTATTTGAGATGCTGTATGTGATGTACCTAGCTTAATTCCAGGGAGCAGGTAAGCATTCAATAAATTCTGGCTCTTATTACTACTAAGCTCCAATTTGTAGAATATAGATCCTGTGACAATGTCCCATACTTATGCTGAGGAAAAAAGGCAAAGGGAAATTTCCAACTATGCTAAGAACAAGCAACTTGCAAAATGTCATACACTGCTATTATAACAAATGATGCTTAATTTTGTTCATATTCCTAATAAAAAAAGACTGATAGGATTTAAAGATGTAAGAGCAGATAGATGATATGGGTTCACACATGCAGGGAGTGCAAACAGGGCTTTCCAGAATGTCTAACTGCTAGCCATTGCATTTACACCTGAGTCAACAGAAAATCAAATCACGTTTATATTTTCGTTTAATGTTGGCTCTTGGGTCAAAATATTTCATAACCTTTTGAACTGAAGACAGGGCCTATCTTGTTTTTTATGATGCATAGTCATGATTCTTCATTTGACTTGGCATTTGGGAAGGTATTCCACTTCCTTTATTTGAGTAATGAATGATGCCAGTATTCCTTAGATAAAACATTGTCATTGAAGTTATTTCATATAGAGAAATAGCATGACTGGTTTTAGTATAAACTTCAGTTGGTTTGTATTGTGAGTTCATAAACCATATGGGAATTTAACTAACCTGAAATGAGATATTTAATACAAAGCCCTCTTACCTGACTTTCATTTACAGTAGAAAGATTCTTCTTTGCAATCAATTCATCTAAAGCGAGCTGTTGACAAGAATCATGTATTTATCCCTGGGCTCTCTTCTGACTAGTTGCTTTGCCAACATTTGTATGTCTTGTCATCTCTGAAGACAGTTTGATGTTTTCAACCTCTCTAACACCTGTAAATTTTCCATTCTATTTAAAATTGCAGATTGTTTGGCTATCTTTATGGTCTTTTATGAAAGCTAGACATGAATCTTTTGTTTACTGAACCAGCAAGGATTAGAGAAATCAAGTAAATTCTTCCCTCTTTGTCTCTCAATGACACCATAAGAGTTCAACCTGTACGTTGCAGCTTCAGAGGCAGCACATTCTAATGGAGCTGAGACTATAAGCTCAGCATTGTGCAGTGTCTAAAAGTCAGATCATAGACCCACACACACATACATACAGAGAGAGAGAGAGGTAGAAAAAAGAGAAAATGAAGTAAAAGTATTTTAGTTGAAATACAAGTTTAATTTTCTTAATTACTATTTTTGACCAGCTATTATGGACAAAAACCATGCCAGATACTGTGGGAAGAAGAGACAAGAAAAAAAGACATATTCTTCACCCTCAGAGTGTTTACAGTTGGGTAATGCAGTATGTTGTTGGGTGCTGTCAAGTTGTTGGGTGCTGTTGAGTTGATTCCAACTCATTGCAAACCCATGTGACAGGGTAGAACTGCCCCATATGGTACCCTTGTCTGTAATCTTTTCTGAAGCAGGTCACCAGGTCTTTATCCCATGGAGTGGCTGGGTGGGTTTGAACTGCCAGCCTTAAGGTTAGTAGCTGAGCACTTAACCATTGTGCCACCAGGGATTCTTGTAATGAAGTATATGAGTATAATATTTACTGTACATTACTGGCTTAAACAAAAAATGAAGTTTTAAATTCACTTAATAAGGGGTCTAGGGATAGGTATGTCTGTGGATACCACAGGATTGGTTCATTCAACAGCTCAATCATGTTATTGAGAGCCAAGTTTCATTTATTGTTCCATTGTATCGTCCTTGGTTTTGGCATTATCTGTAGTAGTTCCAGTCATTATATCCTGAATATCAATGACCAGATGAAAAAAATATACATCATGTAATCTTGTGGTTATCTTTTTTAAGACAGTGGAAACTTTTTCCTGGAAACACTCCAGCCGTCTCTCCCTTTATGTCCCATTGCCCAGTTTGGGGATCGTGATTGATTTACACTGATCATCTGAGGAGGAGTAGATGTTTGGGAGTTAACCACAATCCCTGAAACAGAAAGATATATTCAGATTGCAAATAAATACAATACATACAAGAGAGTGATAAAAGTTATAGAAAATTGAAGTATAAATACAGCATGGAGTTTAGAGACAGGAAAAATGATGACAGCAGTCTCTCTGTGGCCACGAGGGATAGAAGGAAGTGTCAAAAACATTTATAGGCTTTTTTTTTTTTTGGATCATCTCCAATTTTTTCATCATAGAACTTCTCACAATTGCAGACAATTATTCACACAATTATTTGTTCATTTTGTGTGTTGCCTCCATATTGGCACTTCATAAGGTAAGCAATAATGACTGTCCTATTTACCAAAATATCCCTCCTTTTCAAATGAATCAAAGAATGAATGACTAGCCGTGAAGAATTTGTAGAATTTGAGTAGGTAAGAGGAGGGCATTCCAGGTAAAGGGGAAATCATTATTAAAGTCTTAAGTCAGGAAAACTCAGGCATTTGCCTGAATCATAGGATAAGTATAGTAGGCAGAGTTAGAAACTATGCTGGAATGTCAGGACAGAGTACAAAATGCATGGATTTTTTTTTAGCAGTCATTAAGGAATACTGAGTGTTTCAGAGCTGAATGGCAATGCGGCAAGGGCTCTACTATGAGAGAAAAAAAAAAAACTTGGACATGATATGTTGTATAAACTACAGGAGGAAGAATGTGGGTGTATTAGTTTTCTAGGGCTGCCTTGACAAAATACCACAAGCTGGGTGGCTTATAAAAACAGAAATTTATCATATCACAGTCCAAATCAGAGCATTGGCCACACTGATTCTTTGAGTCCTCTGAGAGAGAAACTGTTCCATGCCTCTCTTCTAGCTTCTTGTGGCTCCAGGTGTTCCTTGGCTTGCAGCTACAGTGTCACATGGCATCCGTCCTCTGTCTCCTTGTCTCTAGGTATCTTCCCTTTTATTATTATTTTTTATTGTACTTTAGATGAAGGTTTACAGAACAAATAGTTTCTCATTGAACAGTTAGTATGCATACCGTTTCATGACAGTGATTAACAACCCCACAACATGTCAATGCTCTCCCTTCTCCAACTTAGGTTCTCTACTACCAGCTTTCCTGTCCCCTCCGGCCTTCTAGTCCTTGCCCCTAGACTGTTGTGCCCCATTAGTCTCACTTTGTTTTATGGGGCTGTCTAATTTTGGCTGAAGGGTAAACCTCGGGAGTGACTTCATTACTGAACTAAAAGGGTGTCTGGTGGCCATACTCTAGGGTTTCTCCAGTCTCTGTCAGGCCAGTAAGTCTGACCTTTTTTTGTGAGTTAGAATTTTGTTCCACATTTTTCTCCAACTCTTTCCAGAAGCCTCTATTGTGATCCCTATCAGAGCAGTCAGTGGTGGTAGCTGGGTACCATCTAGTTGTACTGGACTCAATCTGGTGGAGGCCATGGTAGTTGTGGTCCATTAGTCCTTTGGGCTAATCTTTCCCTTGTATCTTGTTTTATTCATTCTCCCATGCTCTCCAAAATGTAAGCTTATGATAAGGACATGAGTCATAAAGGATTAGGACCCACCCTACTCTAGTATGACCTCATGTTAAACTAGCTGATAACATCTTTGAAGACCTTATTTCCAAACAGGGTCATATTCACAGGTACAGTGGTTAGGACTTCAATATATCTCTTTTTCAAGGGACACAGTTCAATCTATAGCAGTGAATATGAGACTACTGGCCAGAGACTGTAACAATAGTTGAGAAGAGTTATTGAGATCCTGATTTGGAGTTAGCAGAGGAATACAATTGCAATAAATACACATCCAGCAATATTACAGATGAGAATTAGGAGGAATTACTAAATTATTATAGTAAGCAGGAGAGGAATGAATTGTCTATTGAAAGACCAAGAGAAACATGACAATAGAATAATAGATAGCAGAAACAGGAGTTGCATTTTGTTTTATTTTGTTTTCAGGGACTATGGGTTGCAGAGAAAGGAGGATATAGTGAGGAAAGCAATGAATCTTCTAGGTGGATAACTTAGTCCCAGATCCCTGAGCCTGCCTTGTAAGAGATACTTAATATTCGAAATTTTATAGAATTATAAAAACAATAATAATAATTAAACTGAATGCTTTCTGAAATAAAGTAAATTACATTTACTGTTGTTGTTGTAAGGTGCTGTCAAGCTGGTTCCGACTCATAGTGACACTGTGTACAACAGAACGAAATACTGCCCAGTCCTGCACCATCCTCACAATCGTTGCTATGTTTGAGCCTGTTGTTGCAGCCACTGTGTCAATCCATCTCGTTGAGGGTCTTTCACTTTTTCTGCAGACCCTCTACTTTACCAAGCATGATGTCCTTCTCCAGGGACTGGTCCTTCCTGATGTCATGTCCAAAGTAAGCAAGACAGAGTCTCACCATCCTTGCTTCTAAGGAGCATTCTGGCTGTACTTCTTCCAAGACAGATTTGTTTGTTCTTCTGGCAGTCCGTAATTCAAATGCATCAGTTTTTCTTAAGTCTTCTTTATTCATTGTCTAGCTTTCATATGCATATGAAGCAATTGAAAATACCATGACTTGGGTCCTCAAGGTGACATCTTTGCTTTTTAACACTTTAAAGAGGCCTTTTGCAGCAGATTGGCCCAGTGCAATACATCGTTTGGTTTCCTGACTGCTGCTTCCATGGGCATTGATTGTGAATCCAAGTAAAATGAAATCCTTGACAACTTCAATCTTTTTTCCATTTCTCATGATGTTGCTTATTGGTCCAGTTGGGAGAATTTTTGTTTTCTTTATGTTGAGCTGTAATCTATACTGAAGGCTGTAGTCTTTGATCTTCATCAGTAAATGCTTCAAGTCCTCTTCAGTTTCAGCAAGCAAGGTTGTGTCGTCTGCATATTGCAGGTTGTTAATGAGTCTTTCACCAGTCTTGATGCCGTGTTTTTCATATAGTGCAGCTTCTTGAATTATTTGCTCAGCATATAGATTGAATAAGTATGTTGAAAGGATACAACTTTAACACACAGCTTTCCTACATTTAAACTATGCAGTATCCCCTTGTTCTGTTCGAACAACTGCCTCTTGGTCTGTATACAGGTTTCGCATGAGCACAAATAAGTGTTCTGGAATCCCCATTCTTTGCACTGTTATCCATAATTTGTTATGATCTACACAGTCGAATGCCTTTGCATAGTCAATAAAACCCAGGTAAGCATGTTTCTGATATTCTCTGCTTTCAGCCAAGATCATCTGACATCAGAAGTAATATCCCTTGTTCCACATCCTCTTCTGAATACAGCTTGAATTTCTGGAAATTCCCTGTTGATGTACTGCTACAACCGTTTTTGAATTATCTTCAACAAAAATTTACTAAAATTTATATTTACTAAAATTTATTAAGTTATGTTAATTATTTATAGGAGCGGCAAGTGGAATCTAAGGAGATCAATAAAATAATTAGAATAAGGCAATGACAGAGAAAGCACAGAATGAGAAATTATCAAGAACAAAATATTGAATTACTTTGACAAACTTTTCCCGACAATTGCTGCATAATACATGTCTTGATTTTAATCATATATTTGTAGAACAGAGAGGGGGTTTGTGATGTGTTCAAATCTTCCTGCATGCTTTCAAGTTAATGACAATTTAAATATTTTGGATACATGAAAATTTGCTTAACATTTGAAGACCTCCAAAAGAGATTTCATAGAGTCACCTTATATTTGGGTGATAAATAGTAGTCTGCCAAGAAATTATTCTTTGTACTTAGAGTAAATCACCCATACCAAAATGTAAGCTCGTTTCTTTTTGGTCAGTGGCCCCATAGACATCATTTGATCAATGCCTTTGTCTGTCAAACCTTAACTTACTTGAAGTACATTATAATACCACCCTTCACATTATTTCTTTAGTAATTTCAGTTTCTAAAATAATTATTCATAAGTAATATTCTCTAAATATCTAATTGCTTTTGGTTGACCTCTGAACTCCCTATAAAAACTTAAAATCTTTTCAAATTCTATACAGCCTAGAACATGTTGCCGCCTTTGTAAAAGTGTGTGTCATGCTTCATCTTAACACCATTTCCTAAAATAGATTCTGATAAAAAAATATATATATATTTTCCATATTTTTGTTTTTTTGGAAGGTAGAGGCATTGAAATCCTACTTTAAAGGCTAGCAGAGAAATAGAAAAAGCAATAAGAGCATATCTAGCTATACTACAGAAATAGAACTGAGAGGACTCATAGCATTGTTTTGTACAGTATTATGGAGAGGAATGGGTTAGTAATGTATTGAAATTGGAAAGTCAAGATAAATATGACAAATTTGAGAAACATTGATAAATGTATTTACTTTGTTTTCTTATATTTTGGATTTTCTGAGATTTAATATGCTAATATTTAATGTAAATACATAAGCAGAGTTTAGAAAAGGCCAATCTATATTGCACTATATTAGATGTTTTTGAATCATAGCTTCTATTTTCACAGTTGTGGTATATTGCTGGGCCTAGTTGTACACTATAAATAACAGCTAATATTTACTGAGTGTCTGTGGTAACTTCACATTTATTACCTCACTTTACTCTTCAACTCTGTATTAACAAATAGGATTTCAAAGCCTAGAGAGATTAAGCATATTCCCAGAGTAGTAAGTGACAAAATCAAGAATAATCCAGTTCTGTCTGCCTCTAGTATGCTCTACTACCTTCCAGATTTGTTCAACTTACGTAGAATCTTTCTCCCTGAGAAATGGTTGTTTTGGATGACACTCTTTTTCTGTCTACTTTTCTCTCAAGTAAGTACAAATCTCTCTTATGAATGAATGTTATAAATAAAGCTAAAAGTGGCAGCAACTAGGACATTTCCCCAAAATAAGTGTCTTTAAAGGAAACCAAGAGTAAGAGTTTAGTTTTCTTTGGGAGATAGAATTAAGTAGTGGTATATTGGTAAATGTTTAACAGCCAACTCTCTGGGCTAGAGAGAAGGAGCCCTGATTCATAATGTTTGTTGATTTTCATGGTGTAAATATTTCCGTCGTGGCTGACTGAAGCTACCAGCCTGATGTCACTGAATGTGGAATTGAGAAGAGATGAGCAATATTACACTATTATCTAGAATTTATACCACACACAATAGATGTGAATAGCCTCAAGAGCGCAGATAGTAGTAAAATGTAGAAAATATTAGGAAGCGATGGGTTTTGAATATTTATTACCTTAGTTTTCAAGATGGTTTATTTAATTTTAAATTTATATAATTTAATTTTTAATAATGGCTGTGTTTAACAATTTGCTCACAGTATTCCAGAACATTTTACAAATGGCTCTTGTAGCTAGTATGAACTGGTTCCAGAACACCACTGGGGTAGATTAGAAGATGATCTAATTTAAATCATGTAGGAAATAAACTACCTGAGGAGCATTGTAACTCTATCCCAATGTTGTTTCTTCCTATTCTTTTAAAGTTTTAAGATTCAGTTTTAAGATAACAGAACTTCAGCAATATGAGCTCTTCTTGGAAGGGTACCAAAACAAAAAACCAAATCCACTGCTGTCGAGTTGGTTCCGACTCAAAGCAACCCTATAGTGACCCTATAGGACAGTGTAGAACTGCCCCATAGGGTTTCCAAGGCTATAAATCTTTATAGAAGTAGATTGCCACATCTTTCTCCTGTGGAATGGCTGGTGGGTTCGAACTGCCGACCTTTTGGTTAGCAGCTGAGTGCTTTAACCACTGTGCCACAATACATAGAAGAAATGCATAGAAATGCTGATTTATATTTATTGTTCGGTTTGGGGGTATGTTACAGACAGGGCAGTGCCCAGGATTCAAAGTTAAGGTGAAAATCAAGAGTTATTTTGCTTCAGGTATGGATGAAGATAGTGCAATCTATTTTTCAGGAGTTCAGGATCAATGTTATTTCTTTTGCTACTGACTCTACTGGATATCTGTGTTAACCTGCTTCTTATTTTTACTTCAGTTCACAAAGAAGGATGACAACTGGGTTTAAGCATAAAATGAACAAATATAACTCCAGCCCGTGGCCATTTGGGAGAAAAAAAGACAAAAACCAAACCTGTTGCCATCGAGTCAATTCCGACTCATAGCGACTCTGGAGGACAGAGTAGAACTGCTCTGTAGGGTTTCCAGGGATCAGTTGGTAGATTCAAGCTGCCAACCTTTTGGTTAGCAGCCAAGCACTTAACCACTGTGACACCAGGACTCCATTTGGAAGATAGTTTAAATTGTTTAATGGTATTAAAAAATTGAGTATAGATTATACAGTAAAACCTTTGAAAGCTGGAAACTGTGTAAGGAAAAAACCTGTCAGAGAAGGAAAACTAAAATATTTTCCACTAATAGAGAGTGATATACAAGTGGTAAGACTGCACCCTGTCAAAGGCAGAAAACTTGTGAGACCCAGAAAAGTAAGGCAGTCAGGTTGGGTTCCAGCTCTCACAGGTTTCACTGTATATTTTACAATATAGTTTATATGAAAAACAAAATATATTATTTTCTGGGTTATTAGATTAATAAAAATATTTTATAAGTTAAACTAGAGAAATAGTTAAGACATTTTGTTCTGACGTATTTCCCACTGGACTTTTACAGACTTGTTTTCTTATGAGATAAAAACAGATGGTAATAAGTTGCTTATTGATTATATTCTTTGTAAGGCACTCCATAATAAATTAAATAATATAATCTGTGTTGATCTTCTATAAATACATTTCTTCAACATTCTCCTGAATTTGTGATATTAACTGTTAATATTATACAGTACATATTTTAAGAACTTTCTTTAGAAACACTGAAACTAGGCCTATAAATGCAAAGAGAAAGAGAAAGAAATTAATCGAGAATTTGACTAATTGAGATTTTCAAGTGATTTGCACCTGAATTATCTGAACACTTTCCAGTTCTCCTTTCACTAGGCTTTGTGTAGACTCAGTGTAAGACTCTGTCTATAGATGAACATTGATATAAAGATCAAGTTAATTAAATACTTGACATTCATTTCCGATGATCCAGAGAAAAAACACTTATAACGGTACTTGTGTTTTCTGGATTGCTTTTTTGCATGAATGTGATAAATTGGATCTGTAGTAAATGTCCTTTTCATGTAAGTTTCTGTGTAGTATGCTAGTTAAGATGCTGTATTTTAGAGTCAGATAAACTAGCCATATTTTAGTATATATTACTTTCTTCCAAAGAGTACAGTATGGAAAGGGAGCAAAAAAGAGTAAATATACAGTGGCAAAACCATGAGAAACACAACCTCAAGCCAAGTGATAAGTCATATTGAAGTAACTACCCTTGATGTGATGTTATAAGAATGACATTTTACCTCTGTGGTCTTCCTCTCCAAAACATAATACCTAAGTCTAACCATGAGAAAAACATCAGACAAACCCCAGCTGAGTAACATACTACAAAATTCCTGACCAGTATCCTCCAAAATGTCAAGATCCTAAAAAACAAAGAAAGTCTAAGAAACTGTAACAACCAAGAGAACCTAAGGAGACATGACAAGTAAATGTAGTGCGAAGTTTTGAATGGGATCCTGAACCAGAAAAAGGGTACTGGGAGGAAACTGAAGAAATCTGAATAAAATATGGACTTTAGTTAATAATCATCTGTCGGTATCAGTGTGTTAATTGTGACAAATGTACCAAACTAATATATGATGCTAATATAAGGGAAGCTGGGTTTGAATATATGCAAACTGTCTGTACAGTTTTCACAATAAGTAAATCTGGAAGTGTTACAAAATGAAAAGTTTGTTTATAAAAAAGCTATATCTGCATGCAATGATAGAGAAATATCTCATTCATCTAATTTTCAGCCAAAGAAGCCAAATACAAGAGTAGCTACATAAAAGACTATGATTTCATTTCTATAAAGTTCAAAGATAGGATAAACTAATCCATGATGTTAGAAGTCAGGAAAGAGGTTTAACTTGGGAGAAAAAGAGACTGGAAAGGGCAGAAGAGATCTTTTGGGGTGCTGGTTGTGTTCTGATTTTGGTCTCTGTGTTGGTCATATGGGTGTGTTCACCTTGAAAAGAATCATTGATCTGTATTTAGAATTTATATACTTTTCTGTATGTTAAACTTCAATAAAAATAAAAAGGTAATGGTTTTCTCAAATATAAATTTCTATATTAAACAAACAAAACAAAACCTATTGCTGTCAAGTCAATTCCGACTCGTAGTGACGTTTTAGAACAGAGTAGAGCTGCACTATAGGGTTTCCCAGGCTGTGAATCTTTACAGAATCAGACTGCCATACTTTCTCCTGAGGATCAGCTGTGGGTTTGAACCACTGACCTTTCGGTTAGCAGCTGAGCGCTCAACCACTGCACCACCAGGTCTCAATTTCTACATAATTTGTATTATATAGATATTTGGTTTTCTCAAATATAGTACAAATTTCTATATAATTTGTATTTTATAGATTATAAATGGATTTTTTGAGCACTAAAATTTATTTTATGGAAAATCATTAAAAAAGAAAAAAAAAGTAAGGAAAATTATAGTATCAACCCATAAATGTAACACATAGTGTTGTGAAATTCCAAGTCAAATCTGTGATGCATTAGGTGTCTCTCCTGTACTCATTCAGGGCTCTTACAAACTTTTATTTTTGTACTTAATGCTATTATATTTAATTATATTTGTATATGAGCCCTGGTGGTGCAGTGGTAAAAGCTCGGCTGTTAACCAAAAGGTCTGCAGTTCAAATCCACCAGCTGCTCCTTGGAAACCCTATGGGGCAATTTTTTTCTGTCCTGTAGGGTCACTATGAGTCAGAATCAACCCGATGGCAACAGGTTTGATTTTCTTTGTTTGGTATTCTTCAATAGAATAATATCTTGGAGAGCAGAAATCATACCTTATTCATCTTTTTATCTCCAGTAAAGCATAGGTAGTCGTAGATACTCTATGATTAGTAATTATGCTTGGTATACATGAGATAAAGAGTGAATACATTCATACATCAGTAAAAATATACAGAGTCCTTTAATTTGTTTTGAGATGTGTTCATGTATTATGTTTTTGATAATATTCTCCCTGTTTGTTCTCTCTTTCTAGTAATTCCAGTAGTTGGGTAATGGGAGTAAGGGGTGTTTTAGATTGATCCTCTGATTGTTTTATCTTTTTTTTCTTATTTTCTATTTCTGTCTTTTAATTCTACTTTCTGGGGCTTTATCTTCCAACCTTTTTACTGTTAAATATGGTTATAAAATGTTTAATATATGAGGATTGTTTCTTATTTTTTTATTACATACTTTCATAAAATTATTTTTACTGGATTCAGTATATTCTCTTTTCCTATAAGTATATTCATAATAATATTTGAGATTTACCTTTTCTCTGGAATGTCTTTTCCCTCTAAATTCCATCTTCCATTTGTTTCCTTCTTGGGCCCTTGGGGGATGGCCTAGGTTGAGAAGATTTTCCTTAACTCTAAGATATGTTTCTGAACATATTTTTTACCCGAGGTAATACTTCTATTCAATCAAGTTCATCAAATATTTTTTTAAAAATTTTTTTTGGGAGAGGCAACTATTATGTATAAAGCAATGTATTACATACTGGGGAAAAATATAATAACTTTTGTCTTCTCCAAAGGATCTTGTCTGGTTTCCCAGGCAAAGGAACAAAGGATTAGTGGGGATCTAAGTAGAACATTTCATAAAAGGGGGCAGCTTATATTAAAATATAGAAGTAAGAAATAACATGATATACTCTGCAAAGTGCTAGTGAGATATAGCTGGAATATAAAGTGTATTTATATTTTTGTTGTTGCTAGAGGCCGTCGAGTCAATTTCAACTGATAGCGACACCATGTGACAGAGTAGAGCTGCCTTATAGAGTTTTCTGGGCTGTAATCTTTATGAAAGCAGATCATTAGGTCATTTCTCCTGCAGAGCTCCTGGGTGGGTTCGAACTACCAACTTTTTGCCTAGCAGCCAAGTGCTTATCCATTGTACCATCAGACTCCTTGATGTAATTATAGTAGTGACAAAAGATAAAGCTAGAAGATAGGCAGGGGCCAGAACATGGAGGGTATTTAGTGCTCATTGGGATTAGGCTCCATTCCAAGTGACCAGTATTCAAAAGAGCAGGAATTTAGATGAATTAGAAGTCTTTTTTTTTTTTCCCCCTCATATAAAGTAAGTAGTCTGGGGTATCTTCAATGTGCATTATTCAGGTTGTGGTTCAAACCGCTTGTTACAGTCATCGTGTCTGCTTTCCAGGCAGCAGAAATGAAAAAGGGACAGCAGACGGGAAGAACCCTCTGTTAATGATACTTTCTGAAAGTTGCACACGTGACTTCTTTTCCATTGGCTAATCCAAGCCAGTTGCTCTTGAGTTGATTCTGACTCATGGAGACCCCATATGTTTCAGAGAACTATTTTCTCTCGGATTTTCAATGGTTGTGATCTTTTGGAAGTAGATCACCAGTTCTTTCTTCCAGCGCGACTCTGGGTGTATTCAAACCATCAGCCTTTCAGTTAGTAGTGGAGCACCTAACCATTTGTACTACCCCCGCCAAAAAAAAAAAAACCAAAACTTTTACTGTCAAGTTGATTCCAGCTCATAGTAACCCTATAGGACAGAGTAGAGTGGCCCATAGGACTTTCAAGACTGTACTCATACTGCCACATCTTTATTCCACTGAGCGGCTGGTGGGTTCAAACTGCTGACCTTTCAGTTAGCAGCCAAGCATTTAATCACTGTGCCACCAGAGCTTATTTTCTACTACCCAGGGACTCCATATTCCATTGGACAGTCCTACATCATATGTTGCTTTAACTAGCTACATGAGAGCTTAGGGAATGTAGACTTTTGGAGGAGGGTGGCCACGTATCCAGGTAACATACTTTTCGTGAGGAAGAAAGAGGAAATTGTTAGGGGACAATAACAGGCTCTGCCACAGTCTTGTTTAGGGGGTTAGATTTTATCCACATGGTGGCAAGGAGCCACTGAAAATGTTTAAGTCAAGGATTTTTTTTTTTACCTCAGAAAGGTTACCCTGGAGATGACATGAAGGATGAAGCGATATGAGATTAGAGGTGATATGAGCAGTGAGGCAACCATGAGAAGCACCTAAGTATGAGAAATATAAAATGTTAGGCCAATTCAGGAAGGAATGGAGAGAGAGCATTATTACCAGTGACACTAAATGACTGCATTGATTTTTTTTTTTTATCTGCAGGCTTGTACATTGGATTTATAATTATTTCTAGAAGTATATTCACCATAAAACCAGGCCTAATTCAAATAGATGTGATCAATGTTTTTGAATTACAGATACCTTCCTAAACTGATAGGAGTTTTGTCCTATTTCTAGAGCACCTTTCTTTCTCTAAGGATGTGTATTATGATAAGAAAATGACATATACACATGGTAGAAATTTAAACAATGTAAAAAACATACAAAAAAGTGATTTTCCTTAACATTCCCAAATCTTAGAACATCATGAGTCCTACTCTGTCAATAGATATTGTTTATCCTTTCAGAAAATCTTTCACACACACCACCACCACCACAATCCTTTTTCTTTAAAAAATTAGAAAAAATCCTTTTTCTTTAAAAAACCAACATGGCAGTAACTATAGACAGAAGCACCACGCCTTCCCACCATGGCAAAGACCCAAGAAACTAAGTAAAACAGAGACAAACATCAATCCTGGAACCCTGAGTGTCAAGTGAAGAGATAAAGAACTCAACCAAGCACCAAATGAAATAGCAAACTGGCAGAGAACAGAGAGCAAGGAGACATATGTGCAGAGGTCCCCTATAAGCTAATGCAGTACGGATTCACCATCCTGGACTCCTGTCAGAGACTGGCAGACAGGGAGTATAGGAAAGCAGCTTCATGGAACTCCCAGCAGGAGACAGAGCACCTGGTAGCCCATGATATATGCTTTCCCAGCGCACATTTTCTCCCCCCTGCTCTACCTCCGCCAATTCCGAACTGACTGCAGTCACTCAGCCAGCTGGATAGTGCAAGGTCCATGCCGCTTGGATTCACACCACCCACTTTGGAGATCGGCAGACGGAGTATGGAAATCCAGCTTCACAGAGCTCCCAGCAGGAGACAGAACAACTGGTAACCAGCAATATACGCTTTCCCACCCCCCACCCTTCTTCCTGCCCACCCCCCACCCCGGGTCTCCTCTGCTTCCTGCTGGCCACAGTCTCTTGGCCACAAAACACTGGCTTCAGCCCCATGCTGGTTGACTTCGCCCCACCCACACTGCCAGCTCCCTGAGTGCCATTTGTTTGTTCTGGTGTTGCTTTCTTCTCGCTTCTTTTGGTTATTTATGTGCCTGTCACCACTTCCCCTCCTTTCTTGCAAACACCTGGCTCCATGTGCCATCTTTGCATCTTCTTGAAAGCCTGTGAAGCATCGCTTGACTGAGAAACTGCTTTCTCGGCCCTCACCGCCACTCTGGTGGGATCCCCGGGGCTTTTTTGTTGTTGTTGTTTTGTTTTGTTCATTTTCACGGCTTGAGAGTCACTTCTAGCCGTATTATACTGCACAGCTTCTCAGGTCTTCACAGCCGCACCAGTGGGATCCCTGGGGGCATTTCCTTTTTCTTTTCTTTTTGTCTCTCTTCATTTCTCAGTTTCTCATCTCTCTATACATGCCTTCTTTTCCTGTCTCCTGAATACCTGGCACTATTTGACAGCTCTACCCCTTCTAGCCAGGCTGTACTTCACGGCCTGGGAGCCACACCAGTGGGGTCCCTGCGGGATTTTCTTTACTTTTTTTTTTTCCTAATTTTTATTTATTTATTTATTTTCCCCTTTTTTTCTTTTTCCCTCATTTTGTTTTTCTCCATTTCTCAGTTTCTCGTCTCTCCACTCCAATGGCAAGCTCCCTTAGCACTCTTGTTTGTTTGTTTGCTTGGGGCCCATTTCTCTCTCCTCTGTCTCCTCTTTCTCATACCCATCTTAGCTCCACACTTCACAATCTCCTCCTTCCTTCCTGCCTACCTGCACCATGTGCTGAACATCACATCCCCAAGCAGCACAGACATGGCCTACCAGAACCTGCCCTGCAATGATTCCTACCCTGTGCTGTCAGCCTAGTATGTGCCACAAACAACCCATCCCAGCCCCTCCCCTTCAGCTGGACTGGCTCTGCTGCATCATAGCTGAGCGACTGGCCCTGTCCATTGGACAAGGAGGTGAAAAGTATTGTGACCACAGGCAAGCAAACAACAAAGAATGTGCAGCCTGCCTGCTCAGACATAACCTGCCTGCTCAGACATAACCAAATAAAACAAAAAATCAGGATGAAACAAAGAAATCTTCAATTAACTAATGAATGTCCCAAAGTCAGCAGACAATATCAAAACGTATAAAAAACAGGACAGGATGGTTCCAGTAGGCATCCAGAATAAAACACCAGATGAGTTTCCATAGAAGAAAAGGAAGTAGAACTACCTGATAGGGAATTCAAATCTCTAATATTCAGAGCTATCCAAGAGTTGAAGCAAAAAGCAGACAAAAATGAGAAAAAAAACAGACAAATTGACGGAAAGTACAGACCAAAAAAATGGAAGAATTCAGGAAAATAATATGGGAACAAAATTCTAAAGTAAATACACAACTAGAAATCATTAAAAAAAAAACAACAACAACAATTAGAAATCCAAAAGATAAACAACAAGATTTCAGAAATGGACAGTGTCATAGAAGGGCTGAGGAGCAGGTTTGAAATGGTGGAAGACAGGATCAGTGAAATTGAAGGCAAACGCTTGGATCCAACTTTGAGGAAAAATCAGAAAAAAGAATGAAGAAAAATGAAGCAACCCTGAGAATGATGTGGGATACAATTGAAAGCAGAAATTTTCGAGTTATCAGTTCCAGAACAGGGGAGAAAACAGAAAACACAGGAAGGATCACTGAAGAACTGCTGACAGAAAACTTCCCCAATATTATGAAAGATGAAAAGCCTACTATCCAAAAAGCTCTATGAATCCCATATAGGATAGATCCCCAAAAAAATCACCAAAGCATATTATAATCACACTCACCAAAACCAAAAAGAAAGAATCCTGAGATCAGCTCAAGAAAAATGAAAAGTCACATAAATAGGAGAAACAATAAGATTAAGCTCGGACTACTTGGCAGAAACCATGCAGGCAAGAAGGCAATGGGATGACATATATAAAACCTTGAATGAAAAAAATGCCAACTAAGAATAATACGTCCTGCAAAATTCTCATTCAAATATGATTGTGAAATTAGAACATTTCTAGATAAACAGAAATTAAGGGACTATGTGAAAACCAAACCAAAAAGCAAGAATTATTAAAGGGAGTCCTTCGGTTTGAGAACAAACATCAAACCATAGCCTGAATCTAAGATGCAAGATCGTACCAGGCAGATACCAACCTAGGAAATGAACTGTCATGGTTTGAATTATGTCCCCCAAAAAATGTGTGTATCAATTTGGCTAGGCCATGATTCCTGGTACTGTGTGATTTTCCTGTATGTTGTAAACCTGCCTCTATGATGTTAATGAGGGAGGATGGGTGGCAGTTGTATTAGTTAGGCAGGACCTGATCTACAAGACTGGATTGTGTCCTGAGGCATTGTCTTGAGATATAAAAGACAGAAGTGAGCAGAGAGACACGGGGACCTCATATCATCAAGAAAGCAGTGCTGGGAGCAGAGAATGTCCTTTGGACCGGGGTCCCTGAACCGAGAAGCTCCTAGTCCGGGGGAACACTGAAGAGAACAAGGTGACAGAGAGAAAAAGCCTTCCCCTGGAGCTGATGCCCTGAATTTGGACTTTTAGCCTGCTTTGACTATGAGGAAATAAACTTCTCTTCCTTAAAACCATCCACTTGTGGTATTTCTGTTGTAGCAGCACTAGATGACTAAGACATGAACTATCAAGGACTATCCAAAACCAAAAGAACTACAACAGGAAACCAGAGAGGTTAATCTGTAAATGACAACAACATCGGAACAATAAAACGGGATAAATGGTATAGGTATAGAACTTTCTAATGGAGAGGAAGGCAAGGAGATACCAAGTAATAATAGACTGGTTCAAATGCAGGAAGATAAGGGTAAATTTCAAGGGAAACACAAAGAAAGTTAAGAAAGCTACTCATCAAAATAAAGAAGAAAAACCTAAAGTCTCAGTAAAAAAAATCTAAAAAACCAAAAGAAATGGAAAAAAATCTACAAACAAAAGGAATTCAGCACAGGAGAGTAAGAGGAACAAAGAAAACAACAGCACCACAGAAAAGCACTACAAAATGACAGCAATAAACTCACACCTATCAATAGTTACACTAAATGTAAATGTCTTGAATGCACCCATAAAGCGACAGAGACAGAATGGATTAAAAAAAAAAAAAATCCATCAGTATGCTGTCTACAAAAGACACGCCTTAGAAACACAGACGTAAATTTATTAAAAATCAAATGATGGGAAAAAAATATATCAATCAAACAACTACCAAAAAGAGCAGGAGTGAGAATACTAATCTCAGATAAAATAGACTTTAAAACAAAATCCACCATAAAAGACAAAGAAGGGCACTATATAGTGATTAAAAGGACAATTTGTCATGAAGACATAACCATAATAAACATCTACACACCCAATGAGGGAGCTCAAAATACATAAACCAAACTCTAACAGCACTGAAAAGAGAAACTGACTGTTCCACAATAATAATAGGAGATTTGAACACACCACTCTCAGTAAAGGACAGAACATCTAGAAAGAAACTCAGCAAAAATACAGAAGAGCTGAAGGACACAATCAGCCAACTTGACTTCATAAACATATATAGAACACCCAACAGCTGCAAAGAATAGTTTCTTTTTCAATGCACATGGAACATTCTCCATAATAGACCACATCTGAGGTCACAGAGCATCTTTCAACAAAATCCAAAACACTAAGATAATACAAAGCATCTTCTCTGACCAAAATGCCATCAGGTAGAAATTAACAACAGGAAGAGCAAGGAAAAAAATCAATTACATGGAAACTGAATAACATCCTGCTTACAAACCACTGGGAAATAGAAGAAATCAGAGATGGAATCAAAAAATTCATAGAATCAAACGAGAACGAAAACATATCATACCAAAACCTTTGGGACACAGCAAAGGCAGTCCCTAGAGGACAATTTATAGCAATAGATGCACACTTCAAAAAAGAAGAAAAGGACAAAATCAAAACATTAACTACAGAACTCGAACAAATAGAAGGAGAACAGCAAAAAAAGCCCACAGCCACCAGAAGAAAGGAAATAGTAACGATCAGAGCAGAAGTCAATGAAATAGAGAGTAGAAAAACAGTAGAAAGAATCAACAAAACCAAAAGTTGATTCTTTGAAAGGCTCAACAAAATCAACAAACTACTAGTCAAACTGAAAAAAGAAAAACACAAGAGGACACAAATAACCCAAATAAGAAATGAAATGGGGGACATTACAACCGACCAAACTGAAATAAAAAGAATCATAACAGAGTATTATAAGAAACTATACTCCAACAAATATGAAAACATAGAGGAAATGGACAGATTTCTAGAAACACACTACCTATTCAGACTACCACAAAGTGATCTTGAAAATCTGAACAGACCCATAACAAGAGAAGAGATTGAAAAGCTAATTTAAAAAACAAACAAACAAACAAAAAACTTCTCTAACAAGATGTGGTCTATTCTGGCCCAGATAGTTTCACTGGAGAATTCTACCAAACATTCACAGAAGAGCTTATACCAGTACTATTCAAATTATTTCAGAACATAGAAAATGAAGCAACACTTCCGAATTCATTTTATGAAGCCAGCATAACCCTAATACCAAAACTAGGCAAAGACACAACAAAAAAAGAAAATTACAGACCAATATCTCTCATGAATATAGATGCAAAAATTCTAAACAAAATTCTAGCCAATAGAATTCAACATCATATCAAAAAGATAATACACCACGACCAAGTAGGATTCATACCAGGTATGCAAGGATGGTTCCACATTAGAAAATCAATCAACGTAAACCACCACATAAATAAAAGAATCACATGATCATCTTAATTGACACAGAAAAGGCATTCAGCAAAGTCCAACACCCATTCCTGATAAAAGCTGTCAATAAAATAGGTGTAGAAGGGAAATTTCTCAACATAATAAAGAGCCTCTATACAAACCAATGGCCAACATCATTCTTAATAGAGAGAGGCTGAAGACATTCCCCTTGAGAATGGGAACAAGACAAGAATGCCCTTTATCACCACTCCTATTTAACATTGTTCTGGAAGTCCTAGCTAGAGCAGTAAGGCAAGAAAAAGAAATAAAGGACATCCAAATTGGTAATGAAGAAGTTAAACTGTCGTTATTTGTGGATGATATGATACTATGCATAGAAAAGCCAGAAGACTCCACAAGAAAACTACTGGAACTAATAGAAAGATTCAGCAGAGTAGCAGGATACAAGATAAACATACAAAAATCACTTGCATTCCTATATACCAATAAAGAGAATGAAGGAAAGCAAATCAGGAAAACAATGTAACTTATAATATCTGCTAAAAAAATAAAGTTCTTAGGAATAAATCTAACCAGATATGTAAAAGACATATACAAAGCAAACTATAAAACACTACTGCAAGAAACCAAAACAGATCTCTATAAATGGAAAAACATACCATGCTCATGGATAGGTATACTCAACATACTGAAAATGACAATTCTACTGAAAGCAATTTACAAATACAGTGCAATCCCAATCTAAATACCAAGAACATTCTTTAAAGAGACGGAAAAACTAATCATTAACTCTGTATGGAAAGGGAAGAAGCCCCAGATAAGAAAGCATTATTGAAGAAGAAGAAGAAAGTAGGAGGACTTGCATTATCTGACCTCAGAACCTACTATACAGCTACAGTAGTCAAAACAGCCTGGTACTGGTACAACGAAAGATACATAGACCAATGGAACAGAACTGAGAACCCAGATATAAATCCATCACCTATGGTCACCTGATCTTCGACAAGGGCCCAAAATCCATCAAATGGGGCAACAGATAGTCTTTTTAACAAATGATACTGGAAATACTAGATGTCCATCTGCAAAAAAAATGAAACAGGACCCATACCTCACACCATATAGAAAAACTAATTTGAAATGAATCAAAGACCTAAATATAAGCCAAAAACTATAAAGTTCATAGAAGAAAAAATAGGATCAATGCCACAGACCCTAATACATGACATTAACGGGATACAAACGGTAACCACCAACACACAGACCCCAGAAGATAAGCTAGATAACCAGGATCTTCTAAAAGTTAAACATTTTTGCTCATCAAAAGACTTCACCAAAAGAAGTGTGAGACAGTACACAATACTGGGGAAACCAGCACAACTTGTAGAAGGAAAGGTCACGGAAGCTCCATAGACACATCCAAACTCCCAGAGGGACTGAATTGCTGGGAAGAGGGCTGTGGAAACCATGGTCTCAGGGAACATCTAGCTCAATTGGCATAACACAGTTTATAAAGACAATGTTCTACATTCTACCTTGGTGAGTAGGGTCTGGGGTCTTAAAAGCCTGTGAGCAGCCATCTAAGATACTCCACTGTTCTCACCCCTTTGGGAGCAAGGGAAAATGAAGACAACAGGATACAAGGAAAAGATTAGTCCAAAGGACTAATGGACCACAGCTACCAAGGTCTCCACTAGACTGAGTCCAGTACAACTAGATGGTGCCCAGCCACCACTGACTGCTCTGACCGGGATCACAACAGAGGGTTCTGGATAGAGCTGGAGAAGGACGTAGAGCAAAATTCTAACTCACACACACAAAAAAGACCAGATTTACTGGCCTGAAAGAGACTGGAGAAACCCGAAGAGTATGGCCCCCAGACACCCTTTTAGCTCAGTGGTGAAGTCACTTCTGAGATTCAGCATTCAGCCGAGGATTGGACAGCCTCATAAAACAAAACGGGACTAATGAGGCACAGCAGTCCAGGGACAAGGACTAGAAGGCAGAAGGGGACAGGGAAGCTCGTGATAGGGGACCCAAGGTTGAGTAAGGATAGTGTTGACTTGTAGTGGGGTTCTTAACCATTGTCATATAGCAATAGGTGTACTAACTGTTTAATGAGAGACTTTTTTTCTGTAAACCTTCATCTAAAGTGAGAATAGCAGCACAACTGGAAGAACATAATCAATGTCACTGAACTGTGAATGTAGAAATTTTTGAAATGGTGTATCTTTGGCTATGTATACTTTCACCAAAAAAAAAAAAAAAAAAGGCGAGAAGGATGGGTTGACATGTCGTGGGGTTTTTAACCAATGTCATAAAACAATATGTGTACTGACTGTTTCATGAGAAACTATTTGTTCTGTAAACCTTCACCTAAAGTACAATAAAAAAAAAAAAAAAAAAAAAAAAGACTTCACCAAAAGAGTAAAAAGAGAATCTACAGACCGGGAAAAAAATTTTGGCTTTTAGAAATCAGACAAAGGTCTAATCTCTAAAATCTACAAGAAAATCCAACATTTCTACAACAAAAAGACAAATAATCCAGTTAAAAAATGGGCAAAGGAAATTAACAGACAATGTCATCAAAGAAGACATTGAAGTGACCAACAAACACATGAGGAAATGCTTGCAATCACTAGCCATTAGAGAAATGCAAATGAAAACCACAGTGAAATACAATTACTGGCATCTCAACTCGGCATTACTGGCACAAATTAAAAAAATAATAATAATAACAAATATTGGAGAGGCTGTGGGGAGATTGGAACTCTTATGCACTGCTGGTGGGAATGCAAAATGATACAACCATTTTAGAAAATAATACAGCGCTTCCTTAGAAAACTAGAAATAGAAATACCATATGATCAAGCAATCCCACTCCTAGGAAGGTATCCTAGAGAAACAAGAGTCGTCACATGGACAGACATACGCAAACCCATGTTCATTGCAGCATTGTTCACAAAAGCAAAAAGATGGAAACAACTTAGATGCCCATCAACAGATAAATGGATAAACAAACTATGGAACATACATACAATGGAATATTGTACAACAATAAAGAACAATGATGAATCTGCAAAGCATCTCATAACATGGATGAATCTGGAGGGCATTATGCTGAGTGCAAGAAGTCAGTCACAAAAGGACAAATATATGAGACCACTACTGTAAAAACTCTTGAAAATGTTTACACACAAAAAGAAACAGTCTTTGCTGGTTACAAGGAAGGGGAGGGATGCAGATGGAAAAACACTAAATAGACAATAGATAAGTGGTAGTTTTGGTGAAGGGTAAGACAGTACACAATACTGGGGAAGCCAGCACCACTTGTGCAAGACAAGGTCATGGAAGCCCCACAGACACATTCAAACTCCCTGAGGGACCAAATTTCTGGGCTGAGGGCTGTGGGACCATGGTCTCGGGGTACATTTAGCTCAATTGGCATAACATAGTTTATAAATAAAATGTTCTACTTTCTACTTTGGTAAGTAGCATCTGGGGTCTTAAAAGCCTATGAGTGGCCGTCTAAGGTACTCCACTTGTCTCACCCCTTCGGGAACAAGGGAGAATGAAGAAAACTAAAGATACAAGGGAAAGATTAGTCCAGAGGACTAATGGACCACATCTACCACGGCCTCTACCAGATTGAGTCTAGTACAACTAGATGGTGCCCGGCTACCACTGACTGCTCTGACAGGGATCACAATAGAGGGTCCTGGACAGAGCTGGAAAAAAATATAGAAAAAATTCTAACTCACAAAAAAAGACCAGACTTACTGGTCTGAGAGACTTGGAAGAACCCCCAGAGTATGGCCACGGGGCACTCTTTTAGCTCAGTAATGAAGGCACTCCTGAGGTTCACCCTTTGGCCAAAGATTACACAGGCTCATAAAACAAAATGAGATTAAAGGCACACAATAGCCCAGGGACAAGGGCTAGAAGGCTGGAGGGGACAGGAAAGCTGGTAATAGGGCACCCAAGGTTGAGAAGGGAGAGTGCTGACATGTCATTGGGTGGTTAACCAATGTCATAAAACAATATGTGTACTAACTATTTAATGAGAAACTACTTTGTTCTGTAAACCTTCATCAAATGTACAATAAAAAAAAAATACTAGGGTATTATTTGCAAAAAATGTCCAAAATAAGTTCATTTTACTTATAGGCTATAACAATGGAGATGAGGAAAGGGACATTAATATAGTACACTGTATGTGCACTCAAGATCCATAAGCTCATGAATGGGGACATAAATAGTCTGTATCTAAATCTGACTCAGTGGCTCTTACTCCCCTATATTTTATCATAGAAGCATCATTTTGAATTGATTGTGATTTTAGTATTTATAAATGTACATATTTGCATTATTATTGTAGTTATATATACAATATGGACTTCAAATGTAAGCTAGTTACTTCATATGTGGCACAACCAAAGAATGAATTTGTTGCAATGTAGGAAAACTTCACTTGTTAGAATTATGAGAAAAGAGTATATTATTCTCCATATTAGAACTTTCCCAAGAAGGTTCTTAGGAACCTTTCTAAACTTCCTAAGGGATTTTCAGCATAATTTTGATCCCCTGTATGCATTGTTCTATGTTTTTATTGTTGTTTAAAAATGCAGCCTTCTGATCATTCCAAGTCAAGCATATCAGCACAAGCACACCTGTCTACAGCAGTCTTTTTTAAAAGCTGCGCTGTGTGTATGCCCTGTTTCCCTACTGATGGATATTTTGCTGTAGTGTTTTGTTTTTCCAGTTTAAGGATTTTGTTTTTTTTTCTTCCAGCAGTGCTTTAACAAATGATAATGAACAATTTTATATTCATGTTTAGAGGACATCTGTGTTTACACATATACACATAGATTAGCAAATAGTAATTTAGTTAGCATTCTTACATGTGTCATGTGAGAGTATATGTATACTCTATTTTACACAAATAACATGCACCCTCTGCATTTGTTTGCCAGCAGCGCCCTCCCCTCGTGACGCACTCTCACAAGCACCGCCATGCCAATCTTCTTCCATATGTTGCTGTAAAAAAATTAACATAGCACACTTACAAAGATACTTCACCAGCGGGTGGGGAGGAGGGAGGGCATGGCCGGCAAACAAACATAGAAGGTGTGCATTATTTGTGTAAAGATACGGTACATAGATATGCGTAGACAGGATGAATTCCTAAACGTTGTTTTATTTACCATTTTGATTCATATTGCCAAATAACTCATCAAAATTATTATACCTTATGTTCCAACCAAAAGGTTTTATAATATATAGGTAGGTAACATAATGCATTGAGTATCCTGGTATAAGGTGTTTGGTTGCTTGTATTATGATCAAGCAACCTATTTATATTCTCTTTTAAAACAATGCCTACCAAACTATCAAAAGAAAGTACCCCTTGGGATACTTTTAAATGCTGTATTATCAAAGCTTTTCAATTTTGTCGTTCTTCTCATTGAAAAATGGTATTTTAATGCTGAGCTTAGGCAGTATTTACAGGTAGTCCTAGACTTCTAACGTATTCAAGTTATGACAATCCGGATTTTTTTTTCTTTTGTACATCTTGTTAGTAATATGTAGCATAGGCAATGCTGCAGTGCATAATTTGCTGATGTTATCATTCTCAAGTGTTGTCTCGCAGATGTTCAATGTTATGGTTTATAAAGGTACCGATAATAAAAGGCAGTAATAACGAAAACTAAAAACAGTGAGGTATTCTTCTTACTTCAGAACTGACTTAAGATGGAATCATTGGAATGGAACTCCATAATAAGCTGGGAAATACCTGTATGTGTATAAACAATATGTTTCTCTTTGTTTGTGAACCATTCCATGTCCTTTGCAAGTCATGACAGTAAAGATGATAAGGGCTTACGGGTTGAAGATCCAATACCATATGAAAGAAAAAATGATAGAAGAAAAACAAAACAATATACATTGAGCCAACAACTGAGCCTGAATGTAAACAAAAAGCTAACAGGACAGAAAATATCAGAAACTTAATAAGGCAGAAGAGATGTGCCTCTCACTGCTCACATTTTGTTTTATTTTCTGTCAAGACCCAACCTCCTCAGTTTTCCCCATCACTTTGCTCATTTATTGTTTGTGTTAACTCAGGCCTGTGATAATGATCAATACTTAATAACATGATACTTAGTAACAGAAATGCTCAGTTTCTGTTGGTAATTGACTTTATTTGTGCAAATAATGAAAGGGGAGAGATATTTATAGTGTTGACAGGAATTTTTTTTTTTAATTATAGACTTAAAAAAAGAGATTTTTATGGTACCTAATAGCTTAGTGAATAAAGGAGGTGGATCTTTGTTACAGACATATGTAGAAGCTTTTGTATAAATAAGTAAAAAGTAGAGGAAGTAGGAGTGGAAATAGTTTCTTACTACTTAAGGATCCAATTCAGTGATTTATTTCCTTTCTAATATTTGTTTAATCAATGTGTAATTTCAAAACTAATGGCTATGCTCTGTGCGCTGTTCCACTGAAATCTCGTAGTATCAAACATAATACAATAAAACCATGCAACAGCACACTCAGTGATAATAGAAATTTGGATGATAGTGATTAACACTGGTTTCCATCTTCAACCAGCCCACATTCGCAAACGAAGATGGTCTAAAGTTCTCATCTTCTACTTAGAGGAGGCTGGATGTGGGAGAAGAGTGAGGCCCCTCTTGAGGAGTCAAGCAGATTGAGGGTTGTTGTTGTTGCTAGTTGCCAGTCAAGTTAACTCTGACTCATGGCAACCCATGTACAACATAAGGAAACGTTGCCTGCTCCTGTGCCATCTTCGTGATTATCGGTATGCTCGAGTCCATTGTTGTGACCACTGTGTATTTTGAGTGTCTTCCAACCTATGGGGCTCATCTTCTGGTATTGTATCAGACTACATTCTATTGTGATCCATAGGGTTTCCATTGGCCTATTTCTGGAAGTAGATTTCTAGGCCTTTCTTCCTAGTCTGTTTTAGTCTGTAAGCTTCGTTGAAACTTGTCCACCATGGGTGACCTGCTGGTATTTAAATCAGTGGCATGACTTCCAACATAATAGCAGTGTATAAGCCACCACAGTTCAACAAACTGACAGATGAGAGGTGCAGGTTGAGAGTAAGTCCTCATATTTTCATTACTCATCCAGCCTAAACTCCCAGGATAGAAGTGGTAAAATAAGTGCCACCTAAGCAAGAGATTCTTGAATCACTATCATTGTCCAGGCAATCCCGACTAGTCTGAGAACCCAACTTTCTTCCCCCTGCGTGCATTTAAGACGAAGAAGCCCTAGTGGTGCAATGGTTAAGCACTCGGCTGCTAACTGAAAGGTCTGCGGTTCCAACCCACCAGCTGCTCTGTGGGAGAAAAATACGGCAGTCTGCCTCTGTAAAGATTACAGCCTTGAAAACCCTATGGGGCAATTCTACTCAGTGCTATAATTTTGCCAGGAGTCAGAGTTGACGCTAAGGCAACAGGTCACATTTAAGACATTGTGCACAGCTGCCACCAGGTGGTGCCAAATCCCAGCTTGGACCTTGATGGATTTGACAGCCAAAAGAAAAAAAACAAGCCCATTGCCAAGTTGAGTCAATTCCGACTCATAGCAACCCTAAAAGACAGTAGAACTGCTCCATAGGGTTTCCAAGGAGCAACACACAGCTAGATATGTAGAATTCCAAGCCCACTAGCTGTTTAGTCTTGTCTAGTTCATTTCATTGTCCTTACAATGTCATGACCACTTTTTATACAAATGATTATTTTGAATCTTACAGACCGCATTATGACAGGGTTTTATTGTGCCAGAATTTCTTCTGACTGAAAATCTGCACTTATACTACAGGAAGTCCCTGGCTTACGAACGTCTGACTTAGGTACAACCTGTAGTTACGAACCAACGCCCATAAAGCCTATCGTATTAAAAATTCGAGGTACATACAATGATTCGTAATAACAAATGGCTACTACTTTGCAACACACATCAAAACATTATTATTACTGTATTATTTTAAAGATGCTTTAGTGTATCTGGAGGTGTTTCTTTAATGTTTCTTATGCATAGAAAGGCACACTATATAGTATATCTGTTACCGCAATAACACAGATTGGAGCCTTCTGCCACGATAGCCAATTCTGAGACAGGGGTGAGGTGAGCAGCAAGATGTTTATTATATATCGATATATAGGAGACGGAGGGGACTAGATTCCTCCAAAAAACCCGTCTCCCCCACTGGAGATCAGCTGAAGTCTTTTATAGGGACAGGATTATGGATCTTTTATGGTAGTTTTTCTTTGAGGTGGTGATGTCTTAGATGAGTTAACCTTCCACTGGTATTCTTAGAGGTTATCTGGTGACATTTTTGGGGATTGTCTGGCGACATCTTGCTTACTCTTGTCACAAGATGGATGCTTTGTTTGGTTTTTCATTCTTAGATCCTTATCACTTGTTTTCCACCCTCCAGGGAGGAACATCAGTTAATCTTAAACCTTTTGGTAGAGACTAGAATGGGAGGGAAAATCACGAGACAATGTGGCGGTTAGCAATGGGGAGTAAATAATAGTAAGCCAGGCCTATGCAGCCTCTTCCATATACTAAGACAAACATTTGACTGACGTTAGATACGAACTGTACCTGATTCTTCCAATTTGTGTACAAATTAGATTTAAAGGCAGGTTTAGGAACAGAACTCGCTCATGATCTGGGGACTGCCTGTATTATTGGGCATCATGGAGGAGCAAGTCAACTGAACAGAGTTGGATCGTGTAACCAGTTTAGAGTTACATCCTTGCCTCTCTTTGGCTTTGTTGTCTCTTCACTTCTTACAACACTATTTTTTAATAGATGTAAGACTGAAGGGTAGTAGCTACTAGGTGGAAAAAAAGCTTTTTTTACATAATCTCTTGTGTCACATTAAGCTCTAAAGAAAATGGGAAGAATTTCTAACAGTAGTAATGACTCTTCAAAAAAAATAGTTTAAGTACTTATTAAACATACCAGAATAGGTGAAAAAATCATTACACTATAAATATCAACACCTAAAACTCATTACCGGTGACTATAAGAGGGAAGTATTTCACTTGACTTGTATCACACCTATGTGATATTGTTGTGCTTAATGTTTTCAGTATTAGGTAAGCTATTTGGGAGTTTATTTAATTTAATCTACACATTTATTAAGAGATTATCATATGCCTGTACAAAGTTTAAGGATCCTTCTACTGAGGCCTTCTACAAGAAGAAAGTATATCTAAATGCTTTGGGTAGAAATATTTGAGGTTGTAAATAAAACAACTTAATATTTTTATGCCCCAGGGCTTTAGGATGTGAAATGTCTGCTTTTATTTGTAGTATCCAAATGATATTTTAACTAAAGAGCCTAGATCATTTGAATGAAGGTTGCAAATCATGCTATTTTCTATATATGGAAATAACTCATTACAGAGTTAATTTATTGAATCATTCCCATTTCCTGAATGGCTGGTATGATTCAGTTACTATATTGCTCACAGATCATATATTGTACCTGTATATATTGCAGGGTTTGAGGGAGACAAATAGCTAGCACCACTCTTGCTAGCTCTAATTTTGAACCAATTAAGAAATTAAACTTTAGAGTAAGCATATGGAAGCTAAAATATCACCTAAATTACTGATAACAGGCATGTTGAAGAATGACACATGTTTTGATGTGCTCAAGCCAGCTCATGTGGAATTATGAGAGCCAATTGAGCACATATCTTCCCAACTCCATGTACAGTGACATCATGTTGGTAACTTGAAGTCAACATGGTAAAAGCATTTATACCACAGAAAATGCTAAGTGCCACAAATCAGGAACATTTCCCCTCCTAGAGAGCCAGTTGTTAAGTATTTAACAGCACATGATTGTCTGAAACATGTCTCAGTCTGAATCCCAGGATTCCCTATTCAGTCCCCCACATTTGGGGCCAGGAGATGCCCTTCTCACATCTGAAACTGAACAGATACTTTTTTCTGGGATAGCTTAATCACAAGAGGAAGGGAAGAGGAAACATTTTAACTATTCATGCTCTTTCCAAACTCTTCTATAAAATAAGTCATTCTACCTTCCCAAGAGCAGAGGAAGTGAAGACCTTAAAAAAAAAAAAAAAAAGCCTCTTTTGGAAGGAAACATTAAAACCAATTGCTGCTGAGTTAACTCAGACTTACAGCGACCCTATAGGACAGAGTAGAACTGCCCCATAGGATTTCCAAGACTTATAGCGACCCTATAGGACAGAGTAGGACTGCCCCATAGGATTTCCAAGACTTATAGCGACCCTATAGGACAGAGTAGGACTGCCCCCATAGGATTTCCAAGACTTATAGCGACCCTATAGGACAGAGTAGGACTGCCCCATAGGATTTCCAAGACTTATAGCGACCCTATAGGACAGAGTAGGACTGCCCCCATAGGATTTCCAAGACTTATAGCGACCCTATAGGACAGAGTAGGACTGCCCCATAGGATTTCCAAGACTTATAGCGACCCTATAGGACAGAGTAGGACTGCCCCATAGGATTTCCAAGACTGTAATCTTTACTAAAACAGACTGCTGCATCTTTCTCCTGTGAAGCAGTTGGTGGGTTCAGTTAGCAGAGCACTTAACCACTGCATCACCAGGACTCCTTAAAGAATCATGAGGAGTGGTAAATAAATGTTCCCCTACCCATTGCCCCAAACCTCTGCTTTTTGTTTTCTCTGCCCTTTGGATTTAAACAAAATTGTTAAAAAAATAGAAATAACCATTAAGGGTATGATTTTTTTCCCTCTGTGGGGAAGAAAGTAGCATTCTGTTAGGATAGTCCTCTTTCTAGCTTCATGAGGCTGCTACTCTAATACCAACCATTGTTTCCCAGTTGTTACCCACATTATTTCCAACCATATTATCGAGCAGAAGTTTGGCAACTTGATTAAAAGTCAAAATTAAGATATTCTAATAATAAAATACATAAAGAACTCCAATAATAAAATACAATTGGTAAATTGTTCCACATTTAAATATAAATCCACTCCCATTTTTTAATTATTTGAGGGAATAATTATTATTTGAAAATTAATCCTCTTTTAAGTTAAAATCTAAATATATACTCTGAAATCAAATTATCTTGCCCTTGTTCATCTAAACGTCCGAAGAAACATTGCCAGTTTCTTATTCTGCTTTCTCTGGTTAGAATCAAGGTCCTTTCAGCATTGCAGAATGGGTTGTCCCTCTCTCTCTCTCTCTCTCTCTCTCTCTCTCTCTCTGTCTCTCTCTCTGTCTCTCTCTGTCTCTCTCTGTCTCTCTGTCTCTCTGTCTCTCTCTGGAGAGGGAGTAAATTCTGTTCCTTCAGGATCTCAGAAGTTTTCAGAGTTTGAGCCATACTTTTAAAGAACTGAAGAGTTAATGGGACACACACGATTATAAGCACTGGCCACACAAGCTAAACAATCAAAAGTAATTAATTCAAAACAAACTTCATTTCAAGACCTAGTGGTTAAGATTGTTTAAAGACCATAGCAGAGAAACTGTGATATCTGTGGGAAGAGTGATTTACATTGCAAAAGCTTGAAAATGGACCATTGACTCAGACTACCTGATGTTTAAAGAGAGCGTGATGCCATAGCCAAATCATCTTCACCTTCAGTTTACTGAGCTGGTCAGTGAAGCAGCTAACACGCTTGTACTCTAACCCCACCCAGTCTTTCTCACTACACTTGCGCTGCCATGCACACTCAAGTTTCTCTTACTCATGTCTTAGATTGCTTCCTTAGTTTGAGCATGGAGCCTAGGGCACAGATAAATGCTTCATTGCTAAACTCATTCTAAAATTACGAAGCTACCATAAGGACAGAATCAATAGATTAATAGTGTTAACCAAAACAATTATTTTACAGTAAACTTATCAACTTTCTATCTCCTGATCCACAAACATATATTTTACAGGAATTTTAAATTTGCAGTTTCAGTTTTTATGAACAGTTTTTATTATCAACACATTTTAAATAGTGCCATATTTGCGGCAACATATTTTTTTTTAACTGTAATTTCTCTTCATTGACAGACATCATCACAAAGGAAGCTTGTCATGGTGCTCTTTCTGTTTATTTGTTTTCTTAAGAGAGAATCTGCATTTTAATAACTCCACAGACTATGCAAGTAAATTGTTCAAAATGAGTACATGGTAAAACAAGCTAATACACACTTCAGGTTTTGAACTTTTAAACGTTTTTAATTATGAATATTTTTAAGCATTTTGAGAAATACAGAAAATAATGTAATAGGCACATGGTATCAACAACCCAGATTTAACAGTTGTTTCTGTTTGCCGTATTTACCTCAGAATTTTTTGTTTCTGCCTGAGCCACAGAGATACAGCAAAGCCCCCTAGGCCTTCACTCACCATGCAATCTCCTTCCATCTACTTATTTAAAAAAAACGAACAACAACAAACCTGTTGCCTTCAAGTCAATTCTGACTCATAGCAACCCTGTAGGACAGAGTAGAACTGCCCCATAGGGTTTCCAGTGAGCACCTGATGGATTTGAACTGCTGATCTTTTGGTTAACAGCTGAATTCTTAACCACTATACCACCAGGGTTTCCAATAGTTGTTGCTTATGCTCCCTGTGCATGCTTTTGCACTTTGATTATATAGGTATATGCTTATAAGAATATAGAGTTTTATATGTGTTTTTAAGGAGGCTTGGTTGTGCAGTAATTAAGTGCTTGGCTGCTAACCAAAGGGTCAGCAGTTCAAACCTACTAGCCACTCCTCAGGAGAAAAATGTGGCAGTCTGCTTAGCTAAAGATTTACAGCCTTGGAAACCCTATGGGACAGTTCTGCTCTGTCCTATAGGGTGGCTCTGAGTCAGAATCAACTCAGTGACAATGGGTTATATGTGTTTTTAGAATTTACATAAGTGTAAAATTTATAAATTTATTTTAAATTATTATTTTATTCTTTTATGAATTTGGACTATGAAAAGGAAAAATGGGTTTAAATTTCTTTTCTGTGTTTGATATGATCTGACACTGTCCTAGAAAGAAACATTGCTTTGGGTAGAAAGGAAATATTTGCATTAGAAAGAATTTAGGAATTAATAGTAGTACACAGGAGCCCTGGTGGTACAAATGGTTAAGTGCTCAGCTGCTAGCCAAAGGTTGGCAGTTTGAACTTACCCACAGCTCTGCAGGAGAAAGACCTGGCAATCTGCTTCTGTAAGGATAACAGCCAAGAAAACCCCATGGGGCAGTTCTACTCCATTACATGGAGCCACTGTGAGTCGAAAAAGACTCTACGGCACCTAGGCACAACATATAGGAGACATTTTTAAAATCACAACCATTGTTAACAAAAAGTAAACATATTACACACATTCACACATATTCAGAAAGAGAGATGGAGATAGGGCAAGAGGGAGCAAGGAGGAGATGAGGAAGAATGATAGATAATTTAAAATAAATAGTATTAAATGATACTAGAATTTACTAGAAAAAAAAGGGAAGAAACCAAAGTGAAGACTAAGAATTAGATGAAATCTAAATATATGTTTCTTCATCTCAAGGGTAATGAGTTTCTAAAAGATTGCCTTGAGATTAAGAACTGTGTTGATGAACAAACATTAAAGGTTTTTTCCAGCTACCTAATTGTTGAGTACCTGTTCTGAGAGATAGAAGAGGCATTTATTACCCCTCATTTCTTCCCACTTCCCCTCCTTTACCTACTGATTGTTGCTAGTTTTTTTCTTGTTGAAGTTTTGAACGTTTACATTCTGTTCTCTAACAATAATTCCTATAGTTCCTTAGACTTTGTTCTGAATTTTAAACAATACATATGTTTACATTAGTCCTGTCATGGATTGAATTATGTCCCCCAAAAAATGTGTGTAAATTTGGCTGGGCCAGGATTCCCAGTATTGTGCGGTTGCCCTCCATTTTGTGATTGTAATTTTATGTTAAAGAGGATTAGGGTGGGATTGTATAACACCCTTGCTAAGGTCACATTCCTGATCCAATGTAAAGGGAGTTTCCCTGGGGTGTGGCCTGCACCACCTTTTATCTTACAAGAGATAAAAGGAAAGGGAAGCAAGCAGAGAGTTGGGGACCTCCTACCACCAAGAAAGCAGTGCCAGAGTAGAGTGCATCCTTTGGACCTTAGGTTCTTGCGCTGAGATGATCCCACACCAGGGGAAGATTGATGACAGGGACCTTCTTCCAGAGCCTACAGAGAGAGAAAACCTTCCCCTTGAGCTGAAGCCCTGAATTTGGACTTCTAGCCTACTAGACTGTGAGAAAATAAATTTCTCTTTGTTAAAGCCATCCACTTGTGATATTTCTGTTATAGTAGCACTAGATGACTAAGATAAGTCCTTTTACTACAGTTTCTACAATGTTGAAATCTTTATTTTGGTTTTATTATTTGTTGGCTAGATTTCATTGTCAAGTAGATTTTATTTATTTATTTGTTTGTTTTTAAAGTGTTCAAGAGTTCTGGTAATCTGTGTTCTTAGATCTTTGAGAATTTCTGTCAGTTGTCTCTATACTTGAAGGATAAGGTGGCAATTTAAAATTCTCTGGTAATGCATTTTCTCCTTCAGAATTTATAGACCTGGTCATTGAATATTGATCTAATACTTTCATTACGGTCTTTCCTTTTATCTTCTGGTTTTGGTGTTTGTTACATTCTTTGGGTCCTTGATGTTTTAGATTGTCTTGTCTGTTTTCTTTATACTTGAACAGCAACTTGGCTGCGTATGACATTCTTGAGTCACCCTCTTTTTCCCTCAGAACTTTATCTGTACTTCGCGGTTCCATCTTCTGCCGTTTGATGTTACCCTGGAGAAGTCTGGGACCAGCCTGATTTTTCTCACTTCTACTTACCTTATTCCTTGTCTTTAGATATCTGTACTTTGAAGTGTTAGATATTTCTTAGTAGCAACTGTTCGTTTCAAATTTTATTGGAATACATTGTGTAGTTTAATGGCTAAATTCAGTCACTGGTTCATTTCAGAGAAAGTAGCCTCTCAAATACATTTTTTATGTTCCATAACAATGAGGTGTATTTATTATTAGAGAAATCAGTGTTCCTTATATGTGTATCATTTTTGTTTTTCCTCCATATCTATTGTCTATGCTCTAATTTCTGTTATCAGTACTGCCTTTAGACCTAAGCATAAAGGACCACTGCCCTGGACCTGTGCTTTAGAGGACCCTACTCTGCCCTTCTTCATCTGCTACATGGGGCCAAGTGGCCATGTCCATTCCAAGTCTGTATCTTCCATCTAGATCATACTACAATACTGGGACCCTGGAACTAGCCAACCATTGGCTCCAAACACATTTCAAGAACTTGTGCAAATCTCTTGCCATGATCTTTCTTTCTGATGGGCAGACCAAACCCTAATATACTTTTTCTTATTTCCAGGAGTGGCTAAAAGTTGTCTATTTGCAGAAACTGTGGACAAAGCTTTGAACTATGGAGTGGGATATCTGCACACATGCATTTCAGGCCCCTTGTGGTTTAGGGATAGGTTGATGTATGAAAATAAGTGTGATGGGCCATGGCTAGGGCCTGGGGGCCAGGAGCTGGTTTTCTTCATTGCTACATTCTGATGGGGAATGCTGAGTTGTCCAACACTTTTATGTTCAAACCTGGCCTTCCAGGGCATTTTAATCAAAGCCTATTATATGTCAAGGTAGGAGGATAGAAAATGTAAATATTTTATAAGAGTTTATTTCCTTGGATTACCTCTGTTTGGTATTTAGATATACGGTATTTTCCTCTTAGCCCAGGCCCCGAAAATGTTAGGGACAGGCCTGGCTGGAATCTCTGGTTTTTCCCTTCTGCATTCACCGTGATTATGTCAAATTTTCCCTCTATGTCAATAATTCAGTTTTCAGGCATGTCTGTTCTCTACGTTACTGTTTGCAGTTCATATATTAGCTTGGTAATGATGGTATTTTGGACCTCAGTTTTGTTCCCCCACCCTTGACTCCTCAATTCTTCTTCTCTTTTATTCTATTGTTTTATAACTTAGTGTTTCTGAAACACAAAGCACTCGGGGAAATTTACTTCTTTTTTCTTCTAAACTGAGTTCTTTACCTGTCTTTTGCATTATGTGTTCCTTTGTCCTCTCCTCACTTGCAGAATAACATTTATAGAATCTCCAAGCCAAATCTCATCAGCTTACTTATTTTGAACTTCAGCAGCTCTGCTCAGAACTTCCGCTGGGCCTGAAGTAGTGTGGGCAACTTTTCCTTTACTTGTGCCTATCATGTTTAATACTGATGGATCTTCCTAGGCAAGTCACAGCCTGAAGATGAGCTCACTCATTGTTGTAGCTTGAAGGCCTAGGGTGGGGGAAGTGAGGCTGAGGGGTGGTGGAGCAGAACTTGAATGTCTGCTCTCCCTTTGTAGAATATGTAAATGTTAGGTTCCAGTTCATTCCACTGTACTCAAGGGTTTACCATTTTCTGTAGGGAAATGTCCTGTGATATATTATTCCTGCAGTAAATGTGGCCCTAGCACTTCTGCTTCCATCTTTCAGCTCCTTGTTCACTTGTCTTACCATCCTCTCTTCAGTGATCTTGCCCCAAATCCTATAGAGTCCACTTCTTTATTTATTTATATATATAAAACTAAACCCTTATGTATATATACATATGCTTTTATTTGTGAAAATGTGAGGGCTTTTGTTACCTCACAGGTAACATTATGAGGCATAAGGCCAGTTTTAGGATCTATTCTGAGTTGAGCTAAAATCCTCTCTCTCTCTTTGTTTTTAGCTTGGTAATGTTTTAAATTTAGGACAGTGGATTATGCCTCTGGAACTTTTTTGGTTTCTGCTATTAAGTGTTTTAGCCATTTGTTTTTTCATTTGGTACTGAGGAAGGAGATTCTATTTTACTCCTTCATCTATTTCCTAAACTTTTCACTATGGTCTTATTTTTCATAAATGAAAGTAATGCATGCATGTTGTTGCTAGGTTGAAAACTTTGAACAGGGTACAAAAAAGTAAAAACTGAAAAATCATTTCATTTTTATTTTCATTCAGTACACACTTCCTACCATGATTATTGCTGTTATGCTGTTATTACACAGAAACTTTTCCTTTGTCATTGCTTCGCCATGCTCTTACTTACCTTTTTTTTTTTTTTTTTAACCTAGCTTGTTCCAATACACCTTCAGTTAAGGAACATGAGCTTAGAAAGGAAAGCGTTAATTAGAAAACCATACGTTATGGCTTCTCAATATTACAAGTTCACTTTTCTTCTATCTAAAAAAACTCTTGCCTCTCTGATCTACACATTCATATCACTGTAGATTTCATCCAATATATTTCTAGGAATTGTGTCACTACTCAGTTGCTTTTGATAATTAGCTCTAAGCTAACCATCAGCACATTGGCAGTATTTGCTAAGTAATTCTTCAAAGCAGTATGTAATAGAAAGTAACACACTATGACACCCTCCTGTGTCACAAACCTATTTTGAGGTTGACTATATGCAATTTTTTGGATCAATAATAAATATTAAAGTGGGGGAATTGATTTACTTTTGAAAAATTAACTGTATTCAGAGGAGGTGGTGCCAAGATGACAGAGTAGTCAGACGCTTCTGGTGGACCCTCTTAAAACAAAGAACCGAAATAACAAGTAAGTCAATTATATATGACAATCAAGGAGCCCTGAACATCTAAGGCAAAGTTGAGGAACCAGACTGAGTGGCAGGGGGAGGGAGAGACAGTTCGGAAGCAGCAAGGAGTTCCAGACTTGTCCTGGTGAGAGCCTGAGCCATTCAGGCCTGATCAGCTCACGGGTGAGGGGTGAGGCAGGCAAGCAGCAGTGCTTGGGAGGCACGTTTTCCGCACTGGGAGAGACCCAGCTATAGAAAGTCTATATGGGGCCACCAAAAACCAGTGAAAGGAGGCCCTCAATCAGCAAAACATAAGGACTTAAGTTCGGCCTACCATGTAGATCAAAAACACTGCCCTTAGGGAAAAACCTCTCTCCCATTTACCTCCCTGCTCTCTGCTCTACACTGGGTCCTGGATTTACTTCAGCAATTACCGAGCACCCTGGGCTGGAAGTAAGATTCATCACACGCCCTGAGCCATTCTCCCGGCCTTAGAGACTGAACAAATTAACAAACAGGAAAAAATAAACTGCCGGCTCCCCTAAGCCAGGAACACGGTAGGCACAGCTCCTTTGCCTAGACACAGGCATAAGGGATCCATGGACTTTGAGTGCCTTTCCCCCTGCATAGTCTTGTGTAGGCCCATCTCAACAGTGTAGGCCTGCATTACTGCAGTACAACAAGGTATATACCAGACATCTAACTTCAGCTGGTGCAGCTGTGAAGTGGCAGGTTCTTGACATTTAACACTGTTCTTCCCATTAAGTAGGGTCTTCACCTACCCACATGAGGGGCCTGAGGAGTGGTGGCTCTACCCACGCCACCTACACACCTGTGATACAGGCCCAAGAATAAGAGGTGTCCCCCAGTTCTTACAGCAATGGGTGCTCATAGTCCGGCTGCAAAACCCACCCACCTACCCGCTCTAGCGAACAGAGACATGCCTTCTTCCTGGACAGCTGAGGGTGGCTGTCAGCCCCTTGCCTTGCTCAGAGTGTGTCCCCTGTTGCAGCCAGATGCCTGTACCTACAACAATCACCCATGCCTGTCTAAGAATGTAGATGAGTCTACACCACACAATTGGTGGCTATCTACCGGGGCACCTGAACTGAATCATACAGGAGGAGCGGGCCAATTCCTGAACTCACATACATAGTAACAGATCTAACCACCTGGTGACAGGACATTAGTGCTTCAAAGGTACCAATGATCAATCAAACTAGCTCATACAAGCAGCCTGTTTGGGCTTATCAAAACAAAACAAGAAGCTAGGACACAGTAAGCAAACATAAATAAATATAACTTATTGATGGCTCGGAGACAACAGTCAATATCAAATCACATAAAGAGGCAATCCACACTGGATTCAGTAAGCTCCCAAAATAAAGACTCTAGAAATTTTCCAGAGTAGAAAAATTTCTTGGAATTACCGGAGGCAGAATACAAAAGATTAATGTCCAGAACTCTTCAAGAAATTAGGAAGGAAATTAAGCAAAACGCAGAACACGCAATAGAGGAAATTAAAAAGATTATAGAAGAGCGTAATGAAAAATTTAACAGGCTGCAAGAATCCATAGACAGACAGCAATCAGAAATCCAGAAGATTAACAATAAAATTTCAGAAATAGACAACGCAATAGAAAGTCAAAGGAGCAGAATTGAGGTAATGGAAGTCAGAATTAGTGAGATTGAAGGTAAAGCACTTGATACTGACTTATCTGAGGAAAAATCAGATAAAAGATTTAAAAAAATGAAGAAACCCTGAGAATTATGTGGGACTCTATCAAGAGGAATAACCTACAAGTGATTGGAGTACCAGAATAGGGGAGGATAACAGAAAATACAGAAAGAATTGTTGAATATTTGTTGGCAGTAAGCTTCCTTGATATCGTGAAAGATGACAATTTATCTATCCAGGATGCTTATCGAACCCCACATAAGGTAGATCCCAAAAGAAGGTCACCAAGACATATTATAATCAGACTTGCCAAAAGCAAAGATAAAGAGAGAATTTTAAGAGTGGCTAGGGATAAACGAAAAGTCATCTACAAAGGAGAGTTGATAAGAATAAACTTGGACTGCTCAGCAGAAACCATGCAGGCAAGAAGGCAATGGGATGACATATATAAAGCCTTGAAAGGAAAAAAAAAAAACAAAACCTGCCAGCCAAGGATTATATATCCAGCAAAACTGTCTCTCAAATATGATGGTGAAATTAGGGCATTTCCAGATAAACAGAAGTTTAGGGAATTTTCAAAACCCAAACCAAAATTACAAGAAACACTAAAGAGAGTCCTCAGTTAGAAAATCAGTAACATCAGATAACAACCCAAGACTAGAACACAGAACAGAGCAACCAGTTATCAACTCAGATAGGGAAGTCACAAAAATAAATTGAAGCTAAAACACTGAAAATAGGGAAACAGATGTCAATATGTAAAAGATGACAACATTAAAACAAAAAAGAGGGATTTAAAAAATATAGACAGATTTTTCATATGGAGTGAAAGTCAAGACAATACAAAGAAATAAAAGACTGGTATAAACTTAGAAAAACACAGATAAATATTAAGGTAACCAAAAAGGAAATTAACAATCCTACAAGTCAAAATAAAAAATTAGAAAAATATAAAGACTCAGCAAACACAAAATCAACGAGAATGAAAACAAAGAAAAAAGAAAAACGACTCAGCACAGAAAATTAATTGGAACAAAGAAACTATGAACAACACACAGAAAAAGACATCAAAATCACAGCACTAAACTCATACCTATCAATAATTATGCTGAATGTAAATGGACTAAATGCACCAATAAACAGAGAGTGGCAGATTGGATTAAAAAAAAAACACGATCCATCTGTATGCTGCCTACAAGAGACACATCTTAGACTTAAACACATAAACTAAAACCCAGAGGATGGAAGAAAATACATCAAGCAAACAACACTCAGAAAAGAGAAGGAGTGGCAATATTAATCTCTGAAAAAATAGACTTTAAAGTAAAATCCACCACAAAGGATAAGGAAGGACACTATATAATGATTAAAGGGTCAATACACCAGGAGGACATAAGTATAATAAATATTTACACACCCAATGACAGGGCTCCAAAATACATAAAACAAACTCTAATAGCACTGAAAAGAGAGGCAGACGGCTCCACAATAGTAGTAGGAGACTTCAACACACCACTTTTGGTGAAGGACAGAACATCCAAAGAGAAGCACAGCAAAGACATGGAAGATCTAAATGCTACAGTCAACCAACTTGATCTCATAGACATATACCAAACACTCCACCGAACAGCAGCCAAGTATATTTTCTTTTCCAATGCACATGGAACATTCTCCAAAATAGACCACATATTAGGCAATAAAGCAAGCCTTAACAAAATCCAAAGCATTGAAATATTACAAACCATCTATTCTGACAGTAAAGCCATAAAAGTAAAAATCAACAATGGAAGAAATCAAACACATGGAAACTGAAAAATACCTTGCTCAAAAACTACTGGGTAGAAGAAATTAAGGATGGAATAAAGCAATTCATAGAATCAAATGAGAATGAAAACACATCCTACCAGAACCTTTGGGACTCAGCAAAAACAGTGCTCAGAGGTCAATTTATAGCAATAAATGCACACATCCAAAAAGAAGAAAGGGCCATAATCAAAATATTAACCCTACAACTGGAACAAGTAGAAAAAGAGCAGCAAAAGAGGGCCTCAGTCACCAGAAGAAAGGAAAAAGAATTAGAGCAGAATTAAATGAAATAAAGAATAGCAAAACAACTGAAAGAGTTAACAAGTCCAAAAGCTGGTTCTTTGAAAAGATCAACAAAATTGATAAACCATTGGCCAAACTGACAAGAAAAACAGGAGAGGAAGCAAGTAACCCGTATAAGAAATGAGATGGATGATATTGCAACAGACCAAACTGAAATTAAAAGAATCATACCAGAATACTATGAAAAATTGTACTCTAACAAATTTGAAAACCTAAACAAAATGGACAAATTTCTAGAAACTCAGTACCTACATAAACTAACACAAACAGAAGTAGAACAACTAAATAAACCCATCACAAAAGAAGAGATTGAAAAGGTAATTTAAAAACTCCCAACAAGAAAAAGCCCTGGCCTGGATGGCTTCATTGGAGAATTCTACCAAACTTTCAGAGAAGAGTTAACACCACTACTACTAAAGGTATTTCAGAGCATAGAAAAGGATGGAACACTCCCAAACTCATTCTATGAAGCCAGCATAACTCTGATACCAAAACCAGGTAAAGACACCACAAAAAAAGAAGATTACAGACCAGTGTCTCTCATGAACATTGATACAGAAATCCTCAACAAAATTCTAGCCAGGAGAATTCAGCAACATATCAAAAAAATAATTCACCATAATCAAGTTGGATTTATACCAGATATGCAGGGATGGTTCAACATTAGAAAAACAATCAATGTAATCCATCACATAAATAAAATAAAAGCCAAGAACACCATGATCTTATCAATCGATGCAGAAAAGGCATTTGACAAAGTCCAACACCCATTCATGATAAAAACTCTCAACAAATTAGGAATAGAAGGGAAATTCCTCAGTATAATTAAGGGCATTTATACAAAGCCAACAGCCAACATCATCCCAAATGGAGAGACTTTGAAAGCATTCCCCTTGAGAATGGGAACTAGACAAGGATGTCCTTTATCACTGCTCTTATTCAACATTGTGCTGGAGGTCCTACCCAGAGCAATTAAGCTAGAAAAAGAAATAAAGTGCGTCTACATTGGTAGGGAAGAAGTCAAAGTATCTCTATTTGCAGATGGTATGATCTTATACACAGAAAACCCCAAAGAATCCACAAGAAAACTACTGGAACCAATAGAAGATTTCAGCAAAGTTTCAGGTTACAAGGTAAACATACAAAAATCAGTTGGATTCCTTTTCACCAACAAAAAGAACCTTGAAGACGAAATCACCAAATCAATACCATTTACAATAGCCCCCAAGAAGATAAAATACTTAGGAGTAAATCTAACCAGAGACGTAAAAGATCTATACACAGAAAACTACAAGACACTACTGCAAGAAACCAAAAGAGACCTGCATAACTGGAAAAACATACCTTGCTCATGGATAGGAAGACTCAAAATTGTGAAAATTTCAATTCCAGCCAAAGTGATCTACAGATACAGTGCAATCCCAATCCAAATTCCAACGGCATTTTATAATGAGATGGAGGAAAAAATCACCAATTTCATATGGAAAGGGAAGAGGCCCCAAATAAGTAAAGCATTACTCAAGAAGAACAAAGTGGAAGGCCTCACACTACCTGATTTTAGAAGCTACTATACTGCCACGGTAGTCAAAACAGCCTGGTACTAGTACAACAACAGATACATAGACCAATGGAACAGAATTGAGAATCCAGATGTAAATTCATCCACCTATGAGCAGCTGATATTTGACAAGGCCCAAAGTCCATTAATTGGGGAAAAGACAGTCTCTTGAAAAAATGGTGGTGGCATAACTGGATATCCATCTGCAAAAAACTGAAACAAGACCCATACCTCACACCATGCACAAAAACTAACTCAAAATGGATCAAGGATTTAAATATAACATCAAAAATGATGAAGATCATGGAAGAAAAAATATGGATAATTCTAGGAGCTCTAATACACGGCATAAACATAATAGAAACCATAAGTTAACAATGCATAAGCACCAGAAGAAAGACTAGATAACTGGAACCTCCTAAAATCAAACATGCTGATCCAAAGACTTCACCAAAAGAGTAAAAAGACAACCTACAGACTGGGAAAAAAATTTTGACTAGGACAAATCCGATCAGCGTCTAATCTCTAAAATCTACAAGATACTACAAAACCTCAACAACAAAAAGACAAAAATCCAATTAAAAAATGGGCAAAGGATATGAACAGGCACTTTGCCAAGGAAGATATTCAAGGCAGCTAACAGACACATGAAGAAATGCTCGTGATCATTAGCCATTAGGGAAATGCAGATCAAAACTACAATGAGATATCATCTCACCCCAACAAGGCTGTCATTAATCCAAAAACACAAAATAATAAATGCTGGAGAGGTTGTGGAGAGACTGGAACACTTATACACTGTTGGTGGGAACATAAAATGGTACAGCCACTTTGGAAATCAATTTGGCGCTTCCTTAAAAAGCTAGAAATAAAAGTACCATAGGATCCAGCTATCCTGCTCCTTGGAGTATATCTTAGAGAAATAAGAACTGTCACACGAATAGATATATGCACACCCATGTTCATTGCAGCACTGTTCACAGTAGCAAAAAGATGGAATCAACCTAGGTACCCATCAACAGACAAACGGATAAAAAAATTATGGTATAGCCACACAACGGAATACTACCAATGATAAAAAGCAACGATGAAGCCGTGAAACATAACATGGAGGAAGCTGGAGGTCATTATGCTGAGTGAATTTAGTCAGTCACAGAAGTACAAATATTGTATAAAATCACTATCATAAGAACTCAAGAAAAGGTTTAAAGTCAGAAGAAAACATTCTTTGATGGTTATGAGGGTGGGGAGGGAGGGTGAGGGTTATTCACTAACTAGATAGTAGACAAGTATTATATTAGATGAAGGGAAGGACAGCACACACTATAGGGGAAGTCAGCACAACCAGACTAAACCAAAGCTAAGAAGTTTCCTAAATACAATCGAACACTTTGAGGGACAGAGAAGCAGGGATAGGGATCTGGGGACCATGTTTTCAGGGGACATCTAGGTCAACTGGGATAACAAAGCTTATTTAGAAAATGTTGTGCATCCTACTTTGGTGAGTGGCTTCTAGGGTCTTAATAGCTTGCAAGCGGCCATCTAAGATGCATCAGCTGGTCCCAGCCACCTGGAGTAAAGGAGAATGAAGAACACCAAAAACACAAGGAAGGTGTTAGCCCAAGAGACAGAAAGGGCCAAATAAATCAGAGACTACATCAGCCTGAGACCAGAAGAACTAGATGGTGCCCAGCTACCACCAATGACCACCCCACCCTGACAGGGATCACAACAAAGAGTCCCTGATGGAGCAGGAGAAAGGTGAGGTGCAGAACTCAAATTCTAGTAAGAAGACCAGACTTAATTGTCTGACTGAGACTGGAGGAACCCTGGAAAGCATGGCCCCCGGATTCTCTTATCAGCCCAGAACTAAAACAATTTCCGAGGCCAACTCTTCAGACAGGGATTGGACTGGACTGTGGGATATAAAGTGATACTCGTAAGGAGTGTGCCCCTTAGCTCAAGTAGATACAAGAGACTAAATGGGCAGCTTCTGTCCAGAGGTGAGATGGGAATGCAGAGAGGATTAGGAGCTGGTTGAATGGACACGGGAAATCCAAGGTGGAAAGGAGGAGTGTGCTATCACAGTATAGGGAGAGCAACTAGGGTCACATAACAATGTATGTATAAATTTTTGTATGGGAGACTAACTTGAAATGTAAACTTCATTTAAACTACAACAAAAAAATAAAATTAACTGTATTCAATAATACATCTATTAAAATAGCTAATGTATCAAGAACTGGACAAATCCTTATCTATCATAAGATACCCCTGCCACAGGCCTGGAATAATGGTCATATGTGCTCACTTTCCTACATGTGATGAGTCATCAAGAAGGCTGAGAAAAAGTGATTTAAAAGATAAACTGAACCTCTGGGGAGTGGGATGCCCTCTGTTAATTTAATGCTTGAAAAAGACTAATTTAGGTATATTACTTTGAGAAAGATTTGTCCACATGGTCTATTCAAATATACAGACTAGCTTTGCAGTGACTTAATGTAATGATACTGAGTCTATTATGCCAGAGGTTTCAAAATAATAATCTGTGAGCTAGATAACGTCTGCAAATAGATTTGGCTTTGCCTGCATGATAATTTTTTTTTTAATTGCACTAGTGTTTAATAAAATCAGAAAATTTCACGTAAAAATCTGCCTCTCTAGGATCTCTTGAAATCTGAAAACGGCAAGCCATGGTCTTCCTTGTGTGTTCCTTTTATTCCCCACGTTTCCCTTCTTTAAGGTAAATTGTACACCTTCCACTTTCAGGGTTTCCTACTCTATTTTGTAGCATATTTGAAAATGACTTATTGTTTTACAGACATTGTCGTTAGCTTCCATTGAGTAAGCGATTCATTATGAACCCATGCACAACAAAACAAAATGTTGCCCGATCCTGTGCTGTCCCTATGATCGGTCATGAACGGAATCATTGTGATCCATAGGGTTTTTGTTGACTGATTTTCAGAAGTAGATCACTAAGCTCTTCTTCCTGGTCCATCAGCTCCAGTTTGTCCAGTATCATAGCAACATTCAAGCCTCTGCTTAAATGGCTGCCCATGAAGTGCATTGGCTGGGAATCAAACCCAGTCTTCTGCATGGAAGGCAAGAATTCTACCAGTGAGTCACCAATGCCTCTTATAAACATTACTCACTTACATAAAGTTTTAACATTAGCATTTTAAGACACATTTTACTTCTTTTCTTAATAAATATACACGTAAAAACTTAAAACAATTGTTCTTTTTTTTTAAAATTAAACCTCAGTAAAAGATGTGTTATTATGGAAGAAAAAGAGTATTCCTGAGATTTTTATTAACAACTTAGTAACTATACTAATGATTTGGAAAAAAAATAATTCATAGAAAATTTGGTGAAGTGCAACAACTTTATACAATTTTGACAACTATAGGAAACCCTGGTGGCGTAGTGGTTAAGTGCTATGGCTGCTGACCAAAAGGTCGGCATTTCGAATCCACCAGGCACTTCTTGGAAACTCTGTGGGGCAGTTCTGCTCTGTCCTGTAGGGTCACTATGAGTTGGAATCGACTAAACGGCAATGCGTTTTGGGTTTTTTATAGAGCATCCGTATTTTTTTTTACCAATGAGAGAATAATTATGAAAATAAACAATGGAATTTACATGACTACTAAAGGTTAAGTGTCTAATTACAAAGTTTTTAAAACATTTATATAAAATATGCACTAGGGTTGCACTGACTGTAAGCAGGATATGGAGTGTTTGACACTGGACTTAGTGAAGGCAATGTTTTATATTTTACTATGTAAAAGGTAGTTAATGCAAATCCACAAATGAGGTAAGCTTTACAGTGTTCATGTCTTCATTACCTTAACATTTTTAAAGGGTTAGAAAAATGTTCTACATTTTGTTTCCTCCAATATCTTATGCAGAAAATTCCTATTTATAGTACCTCCATATATCGTTTGGTTAGAACAAAAAACACTTTAACAGCTTTTGCTATGAATATTATGGATAGTATTCTCTTAAGGAAATAAATGCACACTGAAGTCTTTTAGAGAATAGGCAACAACAGAGTAAGAGCTCTGAAAGATCAATTTCCAATATCGCCTAGCAGATTTAAATGGCTGTTGATGCTCTGTGGTGAAGATTTTCATTGTTTTGCAAATTGATGGGTAATTTATTTTTATAAAATATCTCTGGATCCCCATGACAGTGAAGACAGATGCTTCGAAAGCCTATTCTACAAGAATTCCAAATTTTAAATTATCTTTTTCCTCTTTCATCTCATATTATAATTCATTTCATCAGACATGAAGGTATTGTATTTTTAAATGTAACTCCCCTTGCTCCATTAGGAATGCTAGAAGAAAAACACGGAAAAGAATATCATAATGCGTGCATGCATTTATTAAACTGAGGGTAAGTCCCCATGTGCATTTATGCTACACACACTCTCATTGTAATTGAGTTAGACTAGGTGCATATTCTCAAGTTGAGCAAAATATTCTAAAGATGGGCTTTGGGGATTTTCAAATGCTTTAACTAATGGAAAAATTAATTTTATTTAAACTCCCCATTTTGCATCATTTTCGATAGTTTTCCCTAGATTTGCTTATGGCAAGAGTAATCTTTTTTTTAATAACTTGCTTTATGGCAGTGTCTCTTCCACTTCCTCAGTGTTCTACAAAATCATATTTCAGATGCTCACATCACTTTTCTGATTAAACTGTTTATGGCTACAGATTAACTTTAGTAAAGGCCAAACTCATTATCATGAAGTTGAAGACCCTTGGGCATTTTTGCACCTCTTCACCTGCTTCTCTTTCCTCTTCTGTCTTTACAACTTATTCCTTTTCCATGCATGTCCCTTTATATACTAAATATTCTCCCAAACACCACTAAAACACACACACACACACACACACACACACACACACACACACACACACACACACCCCATACTCTACACTCTGCTACATTGGATGACTTTCTGCTCCTAAAACTTGGAATTAATCTCACAAACCTTCATTGCTGTGCTTCTGTACCTTGCATTTTATTCTTCTTGGAGTGGTCTTCTACTTTTCTCTAACCAATCATTCAAAGTCCATGTTAATATATCCTATTTACTGATCATAGTTACTAGAGGAAATTACTTATACTAGACTGGGAACTTCTTTAGCACAGGGGTTGTATCTTCCTTGCTTTTTATAGTCTAGGTCAGAATATGTGTTTAGTTGGATTTTGAATGTATTTATTGATGTTGCTTTGCTTCTTGAGATGAGATGAAATATTGCCCGTATAGTTACGTGAGGCAGACGGTTTCTCTGGAAACTCTTTCTGCACCAAAGTCCATTTGCTTCCCTTTATCCTCTTTTGTACCTATCTCACGCATCTTATCTGCAAAGCACAACTGAGTCAAGTTCCATTTCCAGGACAAAAGAAGGGGCTGGGTGCTTATGTGAATAGAGTCTTATATTTAGTACAGGAAGTTAAGAGAGTATCAATTCTCTAATTGCTTTAATTTTTTGGTTATAATAAAATGCAAGATCATGAAATTAAGAGGGAAGGGGGTTGCACAGATTGGAGAAAGTTTGAAGTACTTATTTCAGGAGTGAAAAAAAGTTGACAAAAGGACAATTATACTACTGGTGATCACACATTTATAGTGACGTGTATCTGCCCTTTTGAGACTTTCCCCAGCAGAGCTCAGCCACATGGTTATAAGCACAGGTTTTAAAAAGGTTAAAAACTCTTACCTAGCAATGAGATTATGATATACTGGTAATAAAGAGGCAGAAAGGCAGAGGAGTTCAGCATTTGGGCAAGTTTCGTTTTGGGGGAAAAAGAAAAAAAAAAAACTGGACCATGACTTCTAAACTCCATAAATTAATAAAAAAGTGGGAGGGGGTTCTGACAGATTGGAGGAAGTAAGGTTGTTGGTATATCAGAAGCGCTCTGACTGACTGCAATTCAGAGATTAAATTGCATGGTTGAATGGGAGAGTGGATTGGATACAGAGGAAGTTTTGTTCTTGCTTACAGCATATATTTTGTTGAGCTAGTTTAACATCTATAGGGAAAATAATAGACAAGCTGAAGTTTATTTCATTTACACCTTTGCAAATACAAGAAGATACAGAGATTGAGAGCTATAAGCTTGTGTTAATGTTTACAGTTCTGTTATCTTGAGTTACAGCCTCCTCCTGAACTTTATTAGCATAATGCAATCATTTTGAAGTGTATACTTCATAAAGTGCAAGTAGGTGAGTCTTTTACATCTATTAGGCTGCTAAAGCAATTATGATGAAGGATGTTTCCTTTTCCACACTTTACAGGGAGTCGTGGAGTAGAATAAGCGTGCTGCCTGTTAAAATAACATGATACCATACGAAAATAAAAATTAAAGTTAACAATGACATTTCAGCCATTATATTCTGTGGGTAATGTTTGCTATAGGGGAAGAAGAATAGTAAAAAAAAATCACTTAAAAGTAACAGACAAGTAAATGTGGGGCTTACTAGAAGTGATCATCGTAGATAGTACATTTCAATTATGTGAGCCTCGCTGAGCATTAATAACACTTTCTCCCGTAGTACTTAATTGTTCTAGGTACCCTTATTATAATTAATAGGCATTGGGCATGTGACAGTTTGAATTTGTACATGGTAGTTTAGGAGATTTCTGTGTCCTTAAAGAACAACTCAAAAATGTTTACAGTTGTAATGATTTAATGAAACCAGGCACTTTTCTGCTGTATTTTGTGTCTTAAAAAAAAATGAAAAAACCCATGAACATCTCAATTTTATAGATTGTAGATTAAAAATTTATAGACTATTTGGTACTCCAAGAAACAAACTCTTAAAACTTGTGTAATTTTCTAAGGGTGCCAGGATCCATTAATGTTTTTGGACAAATCATATCTACAGTTGAATTTTATATTTAGACCTGGGCTATCTATATACTATACTAGATATGGCTGTGAAAAATGAAACTTAAAAATAAATGAACTACTAGAACATGTGCATCTGTCTACACTAGTCAAAGTACTACCACGTGCATTCTTTTGATGGTGCTACAAATCCAACTATTTGGGGACTGATCTTTATAATTGCAGCCAGTGTCCAAACTTCGTAAAATGGCCTAAAGGATCTTCCATGACCTGGCCTTTATCTGCCTGTTTTGCTTTGTCTCCTTTTCACAAGCTATCTCCTGCTTTATTCTTTACCAACACATAAAAAAAGTTATACTTCAGACCTTTATGCCAACGCAGTTTCTGTTGCCTATGCTGAGGGAACCTTTTCCTCCAAAATTCCTTTTATCATTCAAGACATTTCTCAGGTATCACCTACTGTTTGAAACTATCTCTGACCAATGTTACCAACTGACCTGCTTAGAAAGAGTGAATCACCTCTTACCTCTGCTCTCCTGTTCTTGCAAACCCTTTTACCACTCCACATGTCACACTGTATGGTAATTATTTGTTTGTATGGAGGAGAATTGTGTCTAGTTCCTCTTTTATCTTTGATTTTTTTTTGTATGATTTTAATATCAGCAGGCTAACAGATGTATATGCATCTCCACCCCCCCACCATAGCCTTAATCAAGGTCTACATAAGAATATACAAGTAAAATTCACCTTCTTTATCATCTCCATCCTATATCTAGGCCTGTTTTCAAGAGATGATCCTTTTAACTTTTTGCTTTGTTTTCCTTGTGGTCAGCTATCTAAACAATATGCTCAAACACTTCCTTTTTTTTTGTTTTTTGTTTTTTGTTAACCTCAAACCATATCATTATGGAAGATGAGGAATTAGTCGTTTTTGCTTTTTCCTATATCTGAAGAAGTACACGGCATCAGGATTGGAGGAAGACTCATTAACAACCTGCTATATGCAGATAACACAACCTTGCTTGCTGAAAGTGAAAGGGCTTGAAGTACTTACTGATGAAGATCAAAGACTGCAGTCTTCAGTACGGATTGCACCTCATAAAGGAAGCAAAAATCCTCACATCTGGACCAATAAGCAACATCATGATTATCTTAGTCATCTAGTGCCGCTATAACAGAAATACCACAAGTGGATGGCTTTAACAAAGAGAAATTTATTTTCTAATAGTCTAGTAGGCTAGAAGTCCAAATTCAGTGTGTCAGCTCCAGGGGAAGGCTTTCTCTCTCTCAGCTCTGGAGGAAGGTCCTTCTCATCAGTCTTCCCCTGGACTAGGAGCTTCTCTGTGCAGGAACCCCAGGTCCAAAGGACGCACTCTCCTCCCAGCCCTGCTTTCTTGGTGGTATGAGGTCCCCAATTCTCTGCTTGCTTCTCTTTCCTTTTATCTCTTGTAAGATAAAAGATGGTTCAGGACACACCCTAGGGAAACTCCCTTTATATTGGATCAGGGATGTGACCTTAGTAAGGGTGTTATACAATCCCACCCTAATCCTCTTTAGCATAAAATTTCAATCACAAAATGGAAGGCAACCATAAAATACTGGGAATCCTGGCCCAGCCAAACTGATACACACATTTTTGGGGGACATAATTCAATGCATGACAAGGATAAACAGAAAAGATTGAAGTTGTCAAGGATTTCATTTTACTTGGATCCACAATCAACAACCATGGAGGCAGCAGTCAAGAAATCAAAGGACTTATTGAATTGGGCATATCTGCTGCAAAAGACCTCTTTAAAGTGTTAAAAAGCAAAGATGGCACCTTGAGGACTAAGGTGTGGCTAACCCAAGCAATGGTATTTTCAATCACCTCATATGCATGCGAAAGCTGAACAATGAATAAAGAAGACTGAAGAAGAATTGATGCCTTTGAATTACGGTGTTGGAGAAGAATATTGAATATACCATGGACTGCCAAACAACAAACAAATTTGTACAGCCAGAATGCTCCTTAGAAGCGAGGATGGTGAGACTTAGTCTCACGTACTTTGGACACTTTATCAGGAGTGACCAGTCCCTAGAGAAGGACATCATGCTTGGTAACCTAGAGGGTTGGCGAAAAAGAGGAAGACCCTCAACAAGATGGATTGACACAGTCGCTGCAAAAATGGGCTCAAAAATAGCAATAATTGTGACGGCGCAGGACCAGGCAGTGTTTCATTCTGTTTTACATAGGGTTGCTATGAGTGCGAACCTGCTCAACGGTACCTAACAACAACATATGTGAAGAGAAAAATCAACAAGCAGCATCTCAACAGTAAAAGTAGAATAAAACCATGTAATGAACCCAGAGGGATGGAATGTAAACCTGGGTCTCTTAACTTGAACTTCTTAAAAGGGATTCCGCATTCAGAGCCTTACATTTATCTAGAGACATTGTTAAATTTCCTTATAGCAAGAATTTCAGTTTTTCTTTAGGATATATTACCATGCTGTTAATAATGCTGTACACTAAAACGTGTGAGGCCATTGACATAATTTTGCATTATGAAATACAGTCACTCAAGAATTCCCACCTCAATTTTTATATTGTTTCTCATTCCCTATCTCTATACATTCAACTTTCAAGTTAGGAAACCTTCTGGTACTTTGTCAAGGCTTTCACCTCCTTTTCATTAATCCACCCACATGTTTTAAAATTTCTGGTCAACATATACTTCCTCTCCCACTCTTAAGAAATTTTTAAAACATTATTTCTATTTTTATTTCTTTACTATCATTTAGGAAACTCTGGTGGCATAATGGTTAACAGCTATAGCTGCTAACCAAAAGGCTGGCAGTTCAAATCCACCAGGCACTCCTTGGAAACCCTATGGGGCAGTTCTACTCTGTCTTATAGGGTTGCTGTGAGTCGGAATCGACTCGATGGCAACAGGGTTTTTTTTTTTTTATTTACTATCATTTAAATAAGATTTAGGGAGGAAGACACTAAGTGAATATGATCACTTCATCTTAAATCAGAAGGCTTATCTTTTTTTTTTTTTTTTTTTACCTTCAGTGTCTCACACGAAACCAAGCTAATAGTACTTGTACAATAAATGCAGATTGAACCCAATTGAACACACAGAAAAATAAGACAAATTGCACTATAGCTTTATCTTGTTTTGTTTTTTTACCAAAAATATTATTACCTATCAAATACTAATTGTATTCATCAGGCTTGATTGTTATTTTTTTTAAAACTAGTTTACGTCCAAAGCACAGGTAAGATTTGCCATTTCTGTGCATATTACAAAAGCAACAACAAAAATGTATTCTGTTTCAAAAAAAAAAGTTTCAAAACAATTTTTAGTAAAAAGGTCAAACTTCAAATAAGTTTATATCCTCCAAATTTACTTCCTAACAGGGATAATCAGATGTTAATGGTTTTGTGTTGTGGTTTTTACGTCTCTGTTCCAGAGGATGCTAGTTGCCAGAAAATAGATTGTTTCTTCTGTTCTTGTTTTGTAGAAGAACCAAAGTTTTTTTGCTGAGCACAGTGAAACTCATGTAAAAACCTACATTTCCCAGCACCCCTTGTATCTCGGCAACTAAATTTTAGCTAGTAAGATATTAACAAATGTAATATGTTACTCCTAATTATCTCCTTAAAATGGAGTATGTATGCTTTTCCTACACTTTTCCATTCTTCCCCTTGAAACACACGTGTGAAGTCTGGATCTCTAGCTATGACCTTTGGTATCAAAATAGAGGCTACACCCTGGGATGGCAGGGCAGAAAGTTAGAGCCTGGGTCTGTGGTAACATCAGTATACTACCATATATATACCCTGGATTACCTATCTCCAGATAGAGCTCTGGTGGCACATTGGTTAAGAGCTTGGCTTCTCTTAACCAGAAGATCAGCACTTTGAATCCACCAGCCACTCCTTGAAAACCCTATGGGGCAGTTCTGCTCTGTCCTATAGAGTAGCTATGAGTCGAATCGACTCAATGCCAACTGAACGGGAAGATGTTATGTAAGAGGAAAGTAAACTAGTCACTTGATTTCATTGTAATTGGTGTTGTTTCATTATATAAATTATATAATCTATCAAATATACCTACAAAAGAGGGGCAAAAAAGAGACAATACAATCAGTCTGTTTCAGACTGCAAAGAAACACATTCTTAGCTGGTCTAGTTGATGGACAACATAGGAAAACCGTGGAACTATTTCAATAGCCAATTGGCCAAGTTTCTAAGAATCAATAATATTGTTAGGGAAATAATGGTTGCTCTTGAAATCCAAAGACAGCTCTGGGAACTAAAGGCAATGTTCTTCATCATTCTTTGGAAGCAAAAATTTGGTGTTCACCACCTGAGCGACTCTTTCATAGTAGTTGCTGAGCCTTTTCAGAGGTCAGCAGAGGCCTAAGTCACTCCTGTTATTTAAAGTTTATGTAGATTCACTTAAATAAATAAATGTCAAAGCAGGGTTAACCAAATTGTGTAATAATGTAAATGTTTTAATTTATTAAATTGTTTCTAACACAATTTAGTAGATTTTATATTCACATGATCACTGAACTTATTAATAAGTATTAATTTATCAGTGCATAACTATTACTGTGATTCTGCAATGGAGTACAAAGTTTCATGCTATATGCTAAAGAACTACTTATTTCAGTCCTGTCAATAAATCACTGTGATTAATAGATGGAAAGATAGATAGATAGACATATAAAATTAAAACTGTGTGAATTATGAATATGAGACCATGGCAAATTGTCCTTCCTTTCTCCATACTGGAATAGCCCAAACACTGGTGACTACACTACTTTCTGCTACTTCTCTGTCAAGCTTACATTCCACCTCCCTGAGGGAAGGTTCTGATTAGGTCTGCCAGTTGCTATCCTGTATACTGTCCCTTTATTAGACAAAGCTCCTGTGTCCACCTTCATTTGGATTCAGCCATTGAGCACTGGAAAATAGTTGTGACTAGGTACTGTTTTTACTTGCCTTTTTCTCTTGGTGGACATTTCTATGGCTCTCATTCATTTATCTCTTTGGTTCCTTGACACTGATGCCATGTATTTGAAATGTAATTGTTTTCATAAATTGATTTCAAAGATTTTAGAATTCATAAATTTTCTTGTGTGGGTTTAAGTTGGGGTTAAATTCCTCCTATCCTTCCATTAAGTTTGCAGTTGAAATTCTTGTGCTTAAGAATTGTTGATGAGGGAACTTCTGGCAACATGGCACTCTAGGTAGAAGCACCACACCATCCCTCCACAGCAAAGTTCCAAAAAACTAAGCCAAACAGAGAAAACAGCAATCCTGAAACCATAAAACATCAAATGAAGAGATAAAGAACCCAGCCAAGCACGAAATGGAGTGAGAAAACTGACAGAGAACGGAGAGCAAGGAGAGGCTCACATAGAGGTTCCCTGTCAGCTAACATAATACAAATCCACCATCTTGGACTCCTGTCAGAGACCAGCAAATAGGGGGTACGAGAAAGCAGCTTCACGGAGCTTCCAGCAGGAGACAGAACAACCAGTAATTGGCAATATATGCTTTCCCACCCTCCACCCTTCATCACCCCCACTTGGCCTCCTCTGCTTCCCGCGGCCACCGTCTCTTGGCCAGGAAGCACCAGCTCCTTGGATTCCACCCACCCGCACTGGCTGACTCCATGAATGCTATTTGTTGGCTGCTGGTGTTGCTTCTTTCCACTTCTTTTGATTTCTTCCTTACCTCTCACCAACTCCCCCTCTTTTTGCTCAAATACCTGGCTCCAGGCACCTTCTTTGCTTCTTCCTAAGGGGCTACGGAGCTCCGTTCGAGTGTGGAACTGCTTCCCGGTCTAGGCTGCCAAGCTGGTGGGATCCCAGAGCTTTTGTTTGTTTGTTTTGAATTGTTTGTTTGTTTTCTTTTTCTTTTCTCAAGTTGGGAGCCCGTTCTGGCTGTGCAGTGCTACGCAGCTTGGGACATACCACCTCAGCTTGCGCAGACGTGCAGAGGGATCCCTGAGAGCATTTTGTTTCTTGTGGGTTTTATTTTTTCTGTTCTTTGGGGGGCTTTTCTTGTTCTTTTTTTTTTTTTATTTTTGTTCTGTTTTCTTTTCCCTCTTTTTCCCTTTTTGTCTTTCTTCATTACTCAGTTTCTTGTCTCTCTATACCTTTCTTCTCTTCCTGTCCCCTGAATACGTGGCGCTGATTACCTGTATGACTTCTAGCCAGGGTGTACTTCAAACCTAGAAACAACTTCCCCAGACCTCATAGCTGCATGGGTGGGATCCCTGGGAACTTTGCGGTTCTTTAACCTTTCCGATTTTTATTTATTCATACTTTTCTTTTCTTCCTCTTCCCCTTTCTGTTTTTCTCCATTTCATAGTCTCTCATCACTCTGATGGCAAGCTCACATAGCACTCTTTTTTGTTTGTATGTTTTTGGCTCCTGTTCCTCTCTCCTCTCTCCCATGCCCATCTTAGCTCCAATCACAATCTCCCCCCTCCATCCTTCCTACCAGCACCGTGCACTTAACATAACACCACCAAGCAGCACAGGCACGGCCTACCGGCACCTGCCCTGCACTGATTACCGACCTGTGGCTGTAGTAAGTGCCACAGACAACCCATGCTAGCAACTCCTATTCAGCTAGAACTGCCCTGCTGTACAATATTTGAGTGACTGACCCTGCCAATTGGAGGAGGAGGCAAAAAGTATCATGCCCACAGAGGAGCAAACAAAAAAGAACACACAGTCTGCATGCTCAGGCGTAGCCAAATAAAAAAAAAAAATGGCAAAACAAACAAATCTACAATCAATAAACGAGAAAAATAACTACTGAATGCCCCGAAGACAGCAGACAATATCAAAACATTTACAAAAACAGGATAGGATGTTTCCAGTAGGTGTCCAAAATAAAACACCAGATGACTTTCTAGTAGAAGAAAAGGCACTAGAACTACCTGATAGGGAATTCAAATCTCTCATACTCAGAATTATCCAAGAGTTGAAAATAAAAGCAGACAAAAATGAGGAAAAAATTGACAAATTCATGGAAAAGGCAGACAAATTCATGGAAACTACAGAAAAAACAATGGAAGAATTCAGGAAAATAATGCAGGAACAAAATGCCAAAATAAATTCACAACTAGAAAGTATACAAACACAACAATTAGAAATCCAAAAGATAAACAACAAGATTTCAGAAATGGATGGAGTCATAGAAGGGCTGAGAAGCAGATTAGAAATGGTGGAAGACAAGATCAGTGGAATTGAAGACAAACACTTGGATACAACTCTGTTTCAGGAAAACTCAGAAAAAAGAACAAAGAAAAATTAAGAGACCCTGAGAATTATATGGGATACAATCAAAAGCAAAAATCTACGAGTGACAGGAGTTCAAGAACAAGGAGAGAAAATAGAAAACACAAAGAGGATCATTGAAGAACTGCTGACAGAAAACTTCCCCAATATTGTGAAAGATGAAAAGTTGGCCATCCAAGAAGCTCAATGAACCCCACAGAGGATAGACCCCAAAAGAATATCACCAAGGCATATCATAATCATACTCGCTGAAACCAAAGACAAACAAAGAATCCTAAGAGCAGCTCGTGAAAAACAAGAACTTACCTACAGAGGAGAAACAAGAAGAATAAGCTCAGATTATTCAGCAGAAACCATGCAGGCAAGAAGGCAATGGGATGACATATATAAAACCTTGAAAGAAAAAAATTGCCAGCCAAGACAAATATATCCCGCAAAACTCTCGTTCAAATATGATGGCGAAATTAGGACATTTCCAGATAAACAGAAATTAAGGGAATATGTAAAAACCAAGCCACACTTACAAGAATTATTAAAGGGAGTCCTTCAATCTGAGAACAAACAACTTCAGCTCACAGGCAGAATCTAGGACGCAGGATCGTACCAGCCAGATACCAATCTAGGAAATGAACTCTCAAGGACTATCCAAAACCACAAGAAATACAACAGGGAATCAGAGCAGTTAATCTATAAATGACAACAACATCATAAAAATAAAAGAGGGAATAAACAGTGTAGATCGATATAGAACCTTCTAACGGAGAGGAAGGCAAGGCAATACCTAGTAATAATAGACTGCTTCAAACTTAGAAAGATAAGGGTAAATTTCATGGTAACCACAAAGAAAATTAACAAACATACTCATAAAAATAAAGAGGAAAAGCATAAAGTGTCAGTAAAAACAAAATGTACAAAAACAAAAGAAATGAAAAAAAATCAACATACTGAGTGAAATAAGTCAATCACAAAAGGACAAATACTGTATGAGACCTCTATTGTAAAAACCCATGAAAAAGTTTACACACAAAAAGTAACAATCTTTTTTGGTTACCAGGGATGGGAGAGGTGGGGAGTGGGGGAAATACTAAATAGGCAATAGATAAGTGGTATCTTTGGTGAAGGGTGAGACAGTACACGATACTGGGGAAACCAGCACAACTTGTCCAAGGAAAGGTCATGGAAGCTCCATAGACACAGCCAAACTCCCTGAGGGTCTGAATTGCTGGGCGGAGGGCTGTGGGGACCATGGTCTCAGGGAACATCTAGCTCAATTGGCACAACACAGTTTATAAAGACAATGTTCTACATTCTACCATGGTGAGTAGCGTCTGGGGTCTTAAAAGCCTATGAGCAGCCATCTAAGATACTCCACTGGTCTCATCCCTTCAGGAGCAAGGGAGAATGAAGAGAACAGGATACAAGGGAAAGATTAGTCCGAAGGACTTATGGACCACAGCTACCAAGGCCTCCACCAGACTGAGTCCAGTACAGCTACCACCACTGACTGCTCTGACCGGGATCACAACAGAGGGTTCTGGACAGAGCTGGAGAAGGATATAGAACATAATTCTAACACACACAAAAAAAGACCAGATTTACTGGCCTAAAGGAGACTGGAGACACCCCAAGAGTATGCCCCCCAGACACACTTTTAGCTCAGTGGTTAACTCATTCCGAGGTTTGCTGTTCAGCCAGGGAGTGGACAGCCCCATAAAACAGCATGGGACTAATGAGGCACAGCAGTCCAGAGAAAAGGACTAGAAGGCAGAAGGGGACAGGAAAGCTGGTAGGGAACCCAAGGTTGAGTAAGGATACTGTTGATGCGTCGTGAGGTTGTTAACCATTGTCATAGGGCAACATGTGTGCTAACTGTTTACTGAGAATCTATTTTGTTCTGTAAACCTTCATCTAAAGTGAGAATAGCAGCACAACTGGAAGAGCATAGTCAACATCACTGAACTGTACATGTAGAAATTTCTGAAATGGTGTATCTTTGGCTATGCATATTTTCACCAAAAAAAAAACCAAAAGTCAAAAAAAGGTTGAGAAGGGAGACGGTTGACATGTCATGGGCTTGTTAACCAATGCCATAAAATAATATGTGCACTAATGTTTAATGAGAAAATATTTGTCTTTAAACCTTCACCTGAAATATATTAATAAAAAAAAATAAAGTTAAATCCACCTACATGTTGACAGGATAATTTGCAATGTAATTTACAAACTGGAATTCTTTTAAGGACAAACTTTGGGAGGCTCTGTAGCATTTAGAAAAGTTTCTAAATTCTGATTGGCATTTATTGAGGACTGCACTTGAAAAAGAGGAAAGGCAATGAGGAGAGGAAAAAGAGGGAGGAGATGTCAAACCATTTGATATGGATTGAATTGTGTCCCCCCAAAATATGTGTTGTACATCCTAACCCTTATAATGATGGTTATAATCCCATTTGGGAATAGGTTTTCTTTGTTATGTTAATGAGACAAGTTTAGCTTAGGGTATGTCTTAAATTACTCTTCTTTGAGATATAAAAGAGATTGAATGAGCAAGCGAGCAAACAGATGGGGAAAGAGACATGCCAAGCCACATGAAGATCACCCAGGAGCAAAAGCTCAGAAGAGACAAGGACTTTCCTCCAGAGCTGACAGAGAGAGACTTCCTCTAGAGCCAGAACCCTGAATTCAGACTTCTAGTCTTCTAAACTGTGAAAAAATAAATTTCTGTTTGTTAAAGCCAAAAAAAAAAAAAAAAGAATTGTTGATGAAACAGAGACTCCCTGATGGAGTGGGGGAAGGGTGGGATGCAGAACTCAAACTGTAGTAAAAAGACCAGACTTAATGGTCCGACCGAGACTGGAGGAATCCCTGAAAGCATGGCCCCTGGACTCTCTGTCAGCCCGGAAGTTCCCGAGGCCAACTCTTCAGACAAAGATTGGACTGGACTGTGGGACATAAAATGATACTTGTGAAGAGTGTGTTTCTTAGCTCAAGTAAATACATGAGACTAAATGGGCAGCTTCTGTATGGAGGTGACATGAGAAGGCAGAGAGTGTTAGGAGCTGGTTGAATGGACACGGGAAATCGAGTGGAAAGGAGAAGTATGCTGTCACAGTATAGGGAGAGCAATTAGGATCACATAACAGTGTATGTATAAATTTTTGCATAAGAGATTAAGTTGAATTGTAAACTTTCACTTAAACTACAACAATAAAAAAAAGGATTGTTGCTGAGGAGGCCCTGGAGAAAAATTCACTCAAATTGAAAGAGGATTTTTGTTCTTAAGGCAATTGAAATATGTATTATGTAGTTTTTAATTCAACAAGATAAACAGGATTTAAAGCAGTTACAAATACACCTAGAGCTATATAGACAAATATTTAAGGACAGATGTACACAGAAACCACTTTACTTATTTTGAGGTCTGCCTGGAGGAGACATTCTCTATTCCAGGCTGTGGATGATGGGTTTACAAATCAGTTGACATAGGAAGAGAGTTGAGCAGTTCTCACCACATCCTTATTTCTGCTTTTCTTTTTCTCTACCTAATCCACTCATATGTGCCCTTTTGGACCATCTGGGATTAGTGGAGTTGAAGACCTTGAAAATCAGACCCAAGCTGGAATGAAAGTGAGGTCAAGAAATGATTTTTTTCCCCATTAGAGCTACATTCATTCAGGTCCTTCACTCAGCAAATATTATTAAACATCTACTATGTGCAGTTGTTATTCGGTCTGCCAGGAAATTCATGCTGGATGGAATCCAGATGGAAATTCATGCTGACATTGTCTGAGAGGAGCACTTATAAACAGATAATTCCGATATATTAAGGGGAATGTAACACTGAAAGGACAAAGCACAATACGGCACAGGAGAAGGAGCTCCTAAATTTTCTTTTAAAACCATAAGTAGACCTATTTTTTATTTAATCTATTATAATTACCCCCCTAGGGTTACCTCTTTTTATTCCTTGTGATTTAAGATTTACAGAAGTAATATAAACTTAATTTTGATTCACACAAATAACTTGGATCGTATCACTTGTTTTCTTCTAATTCTGCTTTCTTTTATGAAAACATTTAGAGATATTTTCCCGAATGTAAAAACTTTGAGCTCATGTGATTGCTAAGTTATGTTTATCATTGTTTTGAATTTTTTCACAGTCTGACCATAGCTTCCTTGTGTCTGAGGCTAAGAAAAAACCTGGAATCATCAAACACAACACTGCCATTATCTTTCTTCAAAATTTTCTTTGTTTCACTCATTTAGCAAAGTCCTCTGTGGACCTGAGCAGCCACATTACTTGGACAGATGACCCAGTTATCAATTTTAAGACATATAATTCTTCTTTGCACCTAATGGTTAAGTGTGGATGTTCTTAACATTAATCTGTAATTGACTGTTACCATGATGCCTTCTCATTTCCAAATACTCTGCAAAAAATCTATCCTTCCAGAACTATTTTCTCTGATTTTATTTTCTCTTGAATTCCACCAGCCCTGTGGTTAAGACTCCATTAGTTGCAATGTGATAGCTTGAAACAGCTTAAGCAAAACAGAGAAGTGTAATTATAAGGATACAGTGGATTCTTTGTCTGGCTAATTTATTCATCTCTTTCTTGGCTGCAATAACATCTAACTGGCCAAGTAAATAAACTCCAGTACCCTTCAATATGTTCTGCACATGGCAGCTGCATGGATTACTTCTTTTATTTCTATCTAATTTCATTTGACTAGTGTTAAATATTTATTTTATTTTCAAATTATAAAATACTTCACATATAACAGAAAATAGATTAATATAACAAGTACAACCCAGACTTAACATTTTGTATAATTAATCAGGTTTTAAATGAAAGAAAATATTTCGCCTATACTTGATACCTCCCAAAATCCATTCCTCTTCCTCCTTACCTAAGGTAAAAACAATCCTTAATTTTATGTGTATTGTTTATTTTCACGTTGTATAAACTACATACACACAAGCAGTGCATAGATACTAAATATATGTTTTTATAACTGGTTTTTTTTTTTTTTTTTTTTTACACTCAACCTTACAATTTTCATAGTCACCCTATGTACAACAGAACGAAACACTGCCGATCCTGTGCCATCCTCACAGTCATTGCTATGTTTGAGCCCATTGTTGCAGCCATTGTGTCAGTCCATCTTGTTGAGGGTCTTCCTCTTTTTGCTGACCCTCTGCTTTACCAAGCATGATGTCCTTCTCCAGGGACTGGTCCCTCCTGATAACATGTCCAAAGTACATGAGAAGAAGTCTCTCCATCCTCGCTTCTAAGTAGCATTCTGGCTATGCTTTTTCCAAGACAGATTAGTTTGTCCTTGGAAACCCTATGTGGCAGTTCTACTCTGTCCTCTACGGTCTCTATAAGTCAGAATCAACTTGACTCAGTGGATAATGGGGCACTCCATATTTACTTATTCAGTTACTTACTAGTGGATATTTAGGTTATTTCCAATTTTTAGCTATGAAAAGAAAAACTACAAGATGCTCCCTTGTGCGTTTCCAACCCTATGCACATCTGTTAGAGCTTCTCTAGGTAGGCTGTGTTCCTAAAAGACCTGGATCATAGGGTACATATGTAACTTACCCAAGTTATAGGGTACTGTCAAAAAGTTTCACAAACTGACTAAATTTACATTTGTATCGGCAATGTATGAAGTTCTCATTTATCCACATTATCAGTAACAACTGCAATTATCAGATTGTTTTATTTTTACCGAACTTCTGAGTATGAAATGCTGTCTAATGTTTCTTTAGTTTGCATTACCTTGATAACTAGTGAGACAGAGCCTAGTTTCAGAGTCTTTTTGACTTTTCGTGATCACATTACAACCATGTGCTGCATAACGTCCATTCAGGCAATGTCCGACTATATATCCATCCAAGGTCCCATACCAAAGTAAATGGAAGTAGTCACACATGTAAAGTCTTGAGCAGTCAGAATGATAGGTGGAGATTCAAGACTTTTTTTTTTAGAGATGCACTTTCAAATGCTGCTGAAAGTTCAAGAAATAAGAAAAAAAAAATCTGTTTCATTCACTGACATAGTGTCCATGCATATATTGGCGTTGCTGTTTTCTAGTCTTTCTTTTATAATGTAAATTACACCTGAGAAGATGAGAGGAGTTGGGACTTAGAGAGTAGGTGAAAAAAATGGCCTAAGGCAGAGGGAATTGCATTTCTTTCAAGGTAACTGGAGGAGATGTATGCATTGTTGGTTTCATAGCTGCTGTTTACTCTGACGAGTGGAAGAGAGTTGAAATGTAACATTTGTGGAGAGTGGAGGTTTGAAATTTCCACTGAGAAATTTGCAACAGCAAGAGGCAAAGGAGAAGAAGTATCAAAGTAAACAAAGGATATTAAACAACAGGAAGGTGGAAAATCAGTGAATGCTATTGTTTGCAATTTATGCGTATTAGCACGACATCCAAATCACATAATGTTCTATTTTACAGAACATATGGTGGACGCTAAGCAATGCGTGACTTTATATGAATTACTTGTTCACCAGCCTTTCTGATGAGGTCTTAATCTCCTCATTGAGAGCTCTTAGGATAGTTCGTTGCACTTTTACAATTATACATTTACATATTTAATTAAAGTCAAGCCCTTCCACTAGGTTCTCTGTTCCCTGAGGGCAGGTTTTCTTTATTTGTTCGGTTTCGTTTTAATTTTTTTGGCATTTAGTAAACACTCAGGAGATAATAATGTCGTCCATGGAACTCTAATCCGGAGTTATAGGAAGGCCTTAAAAAGGGATGGAAACTAGCCAGACACTATAAAATGATCAGGATTCCAGGAAGTATGTATTCATCTCTGAAAATGAGCTGAACATCCCTCCCAGTAGGGCACCTTTATCTCCTTTTTGGTAGATGTTTAATAAGGTAAAAGACTTGGGATAGATAACTTCTCCAGGTGACACAGTACACAGTGTCAAGCATCAACACTTTCCATCTGGATCTCACATTCTTTAGGTGGCCTCCTTCTTTAATTTCTGCAGTGATATTTGGCCCAGAGCTAGGGCATGTACCCTCAACTCTGTGGCTCATTTACGCATAAATCTTTTTTATTCTGTTAGCTTCTGGAATATCTGAGGAAATGGGACATTAAAAAATAGCAATAACTTCAAAAATAAAATAGAGAAAAGAAGTATTTTAGCACACACTTCTACTAAAAAAAAACAAACCCATAATGCGTTTATTTAACAATTATTTGCTGAACAACCCCCCCCCCCCAAGTGTTCCTCATTACGTTATGCCTTTAGGATACAATAGTAAACAAAAACAGAGGTCCTGCCTCTCATGTATACTAGAGTCTAGAGGAGAAACGTTATTCCAATATTCACACTACTACTGAACACATAATTAGGAAATGATGTTAGTACTCGGAATGAAAGCAATGTGGTTCCTCGTTAATACTTAGCAAGTTAACTTGACCTGTAAGGAATATTGTAGCGATACAGGGAAGTCTTACTCCATGAGTGACTCCTGAGTTAAGATTTTAAAGATCTATAAAAGTTAATTAGACTAAGAGGAGAGGGAAGAGCATTGCAGGAAGAAACATCAGTATGTGCAAACATACTGTGACAGGCAGCAGAATGGCTATTAAAAAAAAAAAAAAAAAACCAACCCGTTGCCATCGAGTTAATTCCGACTCATAGTGACCCTATAAGACAGAGTAGAACTGCCCCATAGGGTTTCCAAGGAGCACCTGGTGGAATCGAACTGCAGACCTTTGGTTAGCAGTCATAGCTCTTAACCACTACACCACCAGGGTTTCCGAATGGCAATTATAAGGGTCTAAAAGAAGATTAGACAGGTAGGAACCAAAAAAAAAGTAAATTTATGAGCCATGAGGGTAGACAGTTATTTAGGAGCAATAGTCAGTACTGTGCTGGAGCTAACTTATACTGGCTACCAAGGGCTAATTGTTATATATTCAGAATTTTTTTTTTTATTGTACTTCCGGTGAAGGTTTACAGAACAAATAGTTTCTCATGAAACAGTAGTACACATGTTGTTTTATGACATTGGTTAACAACTCCATGACATGTCAACCCTCTCCCTTCTTGACTTTTTTTTTGTTTGTTTGGTGAAAATTTACATAGCCAAAGATACATCATTTCAAAAATTTCTACACGCACAGTTCAGTGACATCAATTATACCTCTTCCAATTGTGCTGCTATTCTCACTTTAGATGAAAGTTTACAGAACAAAATAGATTCTCAGTAAACAGTTAGCACACATGTTGCCCTATGACAATGGTTAACAACCTCACGACGCATCAACAGTATCCTTACTCAACCTTGGGTTCCCTACCAGCTTTCCTGTCCCCTTCTGCCTTCTAGTCCTTTTCTCTGGACTGCTGTGCCTCATTAGTCCCATGCTGTTTTATGGGGCTGTCCACTCCCCGGCTGAACAGCGAACCTCGGAATGAGTTAACCACTGAGCTAAAAGTGTGTCTGGGGGGCATACTCTTGGGGTTTCTCCAGTCTCCTTTAGGCCAGTAAATCTGGTCTTTTTTTGTGTGTGTTAGAATTATGTTCTATATCCTTCTCCAGCTCTGTCCAGAACCCTCTGTTGTGATCCCGGTCAGAGCAGTCAGTGGTGGTAGCTGTACTGGACTCAGTCTGGTGGAGGCCTTGGTAGCTGTGGTCCATAAGTCCTTCGGACTAATCTTTCCCTTGTATCCTGTTCTCTTCATTCTCCCTTGCTCCCGAAGGGATGAGACCAGTGGAGTATCTTAGATGGCTGCTCACAGGCTTTTAAGACCTTAGACACTACTCACCAAGGTAGAATGTAGAACAATGCCTTTATAAACTGTGTTATGCCAGTTGAGCTAGATGTTCCCCAAGACAATGGTCCCCACACCCCTCCGCTCAGCAATTCAGTCCCTCGGGGAGTTTGGCTATGTCTATGGAGCTTCCATGACCTTTCCTTGGACAAGTTGTGCTGGCTTCCCCAGTATTGTGTACTATCTCACCCTTCACCAAAGATACCACTTATCTATCGTCTATTTAGTATCCCCCCCCCCCCCCCGGTAAACAACAAAGATTGTTACTTTTTGTGTGTGAACTTCTTCATGGGTTTTTACAATAGAGGTCTCATACAATATTTGTCCTTTTGTGATTGACTTATTTCACTCAGCATAATGTCCTCCAGTTTCAACCATGTTATGAGATGCTTCACAGATTCATTGTTGTTCTTTCTTGTTGCATAGTACTCCATTGTGTATATGTACCATAGTTTATCCATTCATCTGTTGATGGGCATCTAGGTTATTTCCATAATTTTGCTGTTTTGAACAATGCTGCCATGAACACAGGTATACATATGTCTATTTGAGAGACAACTCTTATTTCTGTAGGTTATATTCCTAGGAGTGGGATTTCTGGATCATATGGTATGTCTATTTCTAGCTTTCTAAGGAAGCTCCATATCATTTTCCAAAATGGTTGTATCATTTTGCATTCCCACCAGCAGTGCATAAGACTTCCCATCTCCCCGCAGCCCGTCCAACATTTACTATTTCCAGTGTTTTTGATTCGTGCCAGTAATGCCGGGGTGAGATGGTATCTCATGGTGGTTTTAATTTGCATTTCTCTGATGGTTAGTGATCACGAGCATTTCCTCCTGTGTCTATTGGCTGCTTGAATGTCTTCTTTGGTGAAGTGTCTGCTCATTACCTTTGCCATTTTTTAATAGGATTATTTGTCTTTTTGTTGTAGAGGTGTTGGATTTTCTTGTAGATTATGGAGATTAGACCTTTGTCTGACTTGTATTATCCAAAATTTTTTTCCCAGTCTGTAGGTTCTCTTTTTACTCTTGGTGAAGTCTTTTGAAGAGCATAGGTGTTTGATTTTTAGAAGATCCCATTTATCTAGCTTATCTTCTGGGGTTTGTGTGTTGATGGTTATGGTTTGTATCCTATTAATGCCGTGTAATAAGGCCTGTAGATTTGGTCCTATTTTTTCTTCTATGAACTTTATAGTTTTTGGATTTATATATAAGTCTTTGATCCATTTTGACTTAGTTTTTGTAAATGGCATGAGCTATGGGTCCTGTTTCATTTTTTTGCAGATGGATATCCAGTTTTACCAACACCATTTGTTAAAAAGACTACCTTTTCCCTATTTCATGGACTTCGGGCCCTTGTCGAAGATCAGGTGACCATAGGTGGCTGGATTTACATCTGGGTTCTCAATTCTGTTCCACTGGTCAATGTATCTGTCATTGTACCAGTACCAGGATGTTTTGACTACCCTAGCTGTATAGTAGGTTCTGAAGTCAGGTAGTGTGAGTCCTCCCACTTTATTCTTCTTCAGTAGTGCTTTACTCATTCGGGGCTTCTTCCCTTTTCATATAAAGTTAATGATTAGTTTTTCCACCTCTTTGAAGAATGTTGTTGGTATGTGGATCGGGATTGGGTTGTATTTTGTAAATTGCTTTGGGTAGAATTGTCATTTTCACAATGTTGAGTCTACCTATCCATGAGCATGGTATGCTTTTCCATTTATGTAGATCCCTTTGGATTTCTTGCAGTAGTGTTTTGTAGTTTTCTTGGTATAGGTATTTTACATCCCTGGTTAGATTTATTCCTAAGTATTTTATTTTTTTACGGGCTATTATAAATGATATTGTTTTCCTAATTTCCTTTTCATCATTCTCCTTATTGGTATATACGAATCCAACTGATTTTTTAATGTTTATCTTGAATCCTGCTACTCTGCTGAATCTTTTTATTAGTTCCAGTAGATTCTTCATGGAGTCTTTAGGGTTTTCTATGTATAGTATCATATCATCTGCATATAGGGACAGTTTAACTTCGTCATTGCCAATTTGGATGCCCTTAATTTCTTTTTCTTGCCTCATTGCTCTAGCTAGAACTTCCAGCACAATGTTAAATAGGAGTGGTGATAAAGGGCATCCTTGTCTTGTTCTTGTTCTCAAGGGGAATGTTTTCAGCCTCTCTCATTAAGAATGATGTTGGCCGTTGGTTTTGCATAGATGCCCTTTATTACGTTGAGTAGTTTCCCTTCTATACCTATTTTACTGAGAATTTTTATCAGGAATGGGTGTTGGACTTTGTCAAATGTCTTTTCTGTGTAAATTGAGATGATCATGTGATTCTTTTCTTTCCTTTTACTTATGTGTTGGATTACACTGATCGATTTTCTAATGTTGAATCTTCCTTGCATACCTGGTATGAATCCTACTTGATCGTGGTGTATTATTTTTTTGATATGATGCTGAATTCTATTGGCTAGAATTTTGTTCAGAATTTTTGCATCTATCTTCATGAGAGATATTGGTGTGTAATTTTCTTTTTTTGTGGCGTCTTTGCTTGGTTTTGGTATCAGCCTTATGCTGGCTTCATAGAATGAATTTGGAAGTGTTGCTTCCTGTTCTATTCTCTGAAATAGCTTGAGTAGTACTGGTACAAGCTCTTCTGTAAATGTTTTGTAGAATTCTCCAGTGAAGTCATCTGGGCCAGGCATTTTTTTGGTTGGGAGTTTTTCTATTAGCTTTTCAATCTCTTCTCTTATTATGGGTCTGTTCAAATTTTCAACATCATTTTGTTGTAGTTTGGGTAGGAAGTGTGTTTCTAGAAATTTATCCATTTCCTCTAGGTTTTCAAATTTGTTGGCGTATAGTTTTTCATAATATTCTGTTATGATCCTTTTTATTTCAGTTGGGTCTGTTGTAATGTCCCCCATTTTATTTCTTATTGGGTTATTTGCGCTCTCTCCTGTTTTTCTTTTGTCAGTCTGGCCAGAGGTTTGTCGATTTTGTTGATTCTTTCAAAGAACCAACTTTTTGTTTTGTCGATTCTTTTTGTTGTTTTTCTGTTCTCTATTTCAGTTATTTCTGCTCTGATATTTATTGTTTCCTTTCTTCTGGTGGCTGTGGGTTGTTTTTGCTGTACTTTTTCTATTTATTTGAGTTGTGTAGTTAATGTTTTGATTTTGTCTGTTTCTTCTTTTTTGATGTGTGCATCTATTGCTATAAATTGTCCTCCGAGGACTGCCTTTGCTGTGTCCCAAAGGTTTTGGTATGAGGTGTTTTCATTCTCATTTGACTCTAGGAATTTTTTGATTCCATCTCTGATTTCTTCTATTACCCACTGATGTGTAAGCAGGGTATTATTCAGTTTCCATGTAATTGATTTTTTGACCTTGGTCTTTCTGTTGTTAATTTCTACCTTGATGGCATTGTGGTCAGAGAAGATACTTTTAATTATTTCAGCGTTTTGGATCTTGTTGAGAATTGCTCTGTGGCCTAAGATGTGGTCTATTCTGGAGAATGTTCCATGTGCTTTGGAATAGAATGTGTACTTTGCAGCGGTTGGATGGAGTGTTCTATATATGTCTATGAGGTCAAGTTGACTGATTGTGCCCTTTAGGTCTTCTGTATCTTTGCTGAGTTGCTTTTTAGTTGTTCTGTCCTTTCCTGAGAGTGGTTCCTACTATTATTGTGGAACTGTCAATTTCTCTTTCCAGTGTTGTTAGAGTTTATGTATTTTGGAGCCCTGTCATTGGGTGCATAGCTGTTTTTTATGGTTATGTCTTCATGATGGATCGTCCCCTTAATCATTATATAGTGTCCTTCTTTGTCTTTTATGGTGGATTTTGTTTTAAATTCTATTTTATCTGAGATTAGTATTGCCACTCCTGCTCTTTCTTGGTAGTTGTTAGCTTGATATATTTTTTTCCAACCTATGACTTTTAATAAATTCACATCTTTGTTTCTAAGGTGTGTCTCTTGTAGACAGCATATTGATGGATCCTGTTTTCTTATCCATTCTGTCACTCTCCATCTCTTTATGGATGCATTGAGTCCATTTACATTCAGTGTAATTATTGATAGATGTGCATTTGTTGCTGTCATTTTGTAGTGTTTCTTTTTTTTTTGTTTTGTTTTGTTTTTGTGGTACTGACATTTTCTTTGTTCTTCTTACTCTCCTGCGCTGAGTTACTTTTGTTTTTGGATTTTTTTTTCATTTCTTTTGTTTTTGAGGTTTTGTTTGCTGAGTCTTTATGTTTTTCTCTTTATTTTTATGAGCATGTTTATTAACTTTCTTTTTGGTTACCATGAAATTTACCCTTATCTTTCTATGTTTGAAGCAGTCTATTATTACTTGGTATCACCTTGCCTTTCTCTCCATTAGAAGGTTCTGTATCGATCTACACTGTTTATTCCCTCTTTTATTTTTATGATGTTGTTGTAATTTACAGATTAAATGCTCTGATTCCCTGTTGTATTTCTTTTGGTTTTGGATAGTCCTTGAGAGTTCATTTCCTAGATTGGTATCTGGCTGGTACGATCCTGCGTCCTAGATTCTGCCTGTGAGCTGAATTTGTTTGTTCTCGGATTGAAGGACTGTCTTTAATAATTCTTGTAAGTTTGGTTTGGTTTTTACATATTCCCTTAATTTCTGTTTATCTGGAAATGTCCTTATTTCGCCATCATATTTGAACCAGAGTTTTGCAGGATATATTGTTCTTAGCTGGCAATTTTTTTCTTTCAATGTTTTATATATGTCATCCCATTGCCTTCTTGCCTGCATGGTTTCTGCCGAATAATCTGAGCTTAGTCTTATTGTTTCTCCTCTGTACGTGACTTCTTATTTTCCACGAGCTTCTCTCAGGATTCTTTGTTTGTCTTTGGTTTTGGCGAGTGTGATTATGATATACCTTGGTGATTTTCTTTTGGGGTCTATGCTATACGGGGTTCATGGAACTTCTTATATGGCCAGCTTTTCATCTTTCATGATATTGGGGAAGTTTTCTGTCAGTAGTTCTTCAATGATCCTCTTTGTGTTTTCTGTTTTCTCCCCCTGTTCTGGAACTCCAATCACTCAAAAATTTTTGCTTTTGATTGTATCCTACATAACTCTCAGGGTCTCTTAATTTTTCTTTGTTCTTTTTTCTGAGTTTTCCTCAAGCATAGTTGTATTGAAGTGTTTGTCTTCAATTCCACTGATCTTGTCTTCCACCATTTCAGATCTTCTCCTCAGCCCTTCTATGACAGTGTCCATTTCTGAAATCTTGTTGTTTATCTCTTGGCCTTTTTTTTTATTTGTCTGTGTCTGAGCAGGCGGGCTGTGTGTTCTTCGTTGTTTGTTTATCTGTGGGCGTGATACTTTTCGCCTTCTTATCCAATTGGCAGGGTCAGTTGGTCAGATATGGTACAACAGGGCAAGTCTAGCTGAAGAGGAGTTACTGGGACAGGTTGTTTGTGGTACTTACTGCAGCCACCAGTGTGGGTCAGTAATCAGTGTGGGGTAGGTTCCAGTAGGCCGTGCCTATGCTCCTTGGTGGTGTAATGTTAAGTGCACAGTGCAGGTATGTAGGATGTAGGTGGGAGATTGTTATGTGTGGAACTAAGATGGATATGGGAGAGAGGAACAGGAGCCAAAAGCATACAAACAAACAAAAAAGTGTGCTAGGGGAGCTTGCTGTTGGAGTGGAGAGATGAGAGACTATGAGATGGAGAAAAATAAAAACGGGAAGAAGAAGAAAAAGAAAAGAATGAATAAATAAAAATCAGAAAGGAAAAAGAACAGCAGTTCTCCCAGGGATCCCACCGGTGCACCTGTGAGGTCTGGGGAAGTTTTTCCCAGGTGTTGCAGTACAGTCTGGCTAGAAGGCGTAGAGGTATTCAGCACCAGGTATTCAGGGAACAGAAAGAGAAGGAAGGCATAGAAATACAAAAAACTGAGTAATAATGAAAGAGAAAAAGGGAAAAAAACAAAACAAATTTAAAAAAAAAAAAAGAACAAGAAAAGCCCCCATAAAAACAGAAAAAAAAAAGAAAAGAAACCCACAAAGAAAGAAATGCCCTCAGGGATCCCTCTAGGCATCTGCACAAGCCGAGGGGGTAGGTCCCGAGCCATGCAGCACCTCCTGGCCAGATCGGGCTCCCAAGTCAAGAAAAGGACAAGAAAACAAACAATTCAAAACAAACAAAAGCCCTGGCATCCCACCAGTGTGGCAGCCTAGACCGGGAAGCAGTTCCACCATTGAACGGAGCTCTGCAGTCCCTCAGGATGAAGTAAAGATGGTGCACGGAGCCAGGTATTTGAGCGAAAGGAAGGGGAGGTGGTGAGAGCTAAGGAAGAAATCAAAGAAGCAGAAAAAAAGCAACACAAGCAGCCAACAAATGGCACTCAGAGAGCCAGCCAGTGCCGGCGGGTGGAATCCAAGCAGCCAGTGCTTACCAGACAAGAGACTGTGACCGTGGGAAGCAGAGGAGGCTGAGTGGGGGTGAAGAAGGGTGGGGGGTGGGAAAGCATATATCGCCAATTACCAGTTGTTCTGTCTTCTGCTGGAAGTTCCGTGAAGCTGCTTTCTCATACCCCCTATTTGCTGGTCTCTGATAGAAGTCCAAGATGGTAGATCCGCGCTGTGTTAGCTGATAGGGGACCTCTGCATGAATCTCTCCTTGCTCTCCATTCTCTGTCAGTTTTCTCACTCCATTGGTGCTTGGCTGAGTTCTTTATCTCTTCATTTGATTTAGGGTTTCAGGATTGCTGTTTTCTCTGTTTGTCTTAGTTTTTTGGATCTTTGCTGTGGAGGGATGGTGTGGTGCTTCTGCCTAGAGCACCATTTTGCCGGAAGTTCTCTATAGTTTCAGAAATTTTGCCAGCTGGTTGTGAAGCACAACTATTGTTTAAAATTATAAAAACATGCAACTAAATTAATTATATTTCTAAAAAAGTTTTTCTGATTATTTCTAATTATTTTACTACATTTCAATATTATATGTGTTTTTGAATTTATTTGTATATATGGTATATGTGTGGTGGAAACACTTTATAATGCTGCACATTTCTTTCCAACTCCACACTCAGTGATGCCATGTTGCAAGCTTAAAATCAATCATGGTGCAAATTTACACAATAAAAATTGGCAAATTGTATAAATCAGGGCTTTTTTATTTTTTTTATTTTTTTTTTTGTGAATCATTTGTTAGACATCTACCAGCACACCTTTGTGTGAGAATATGCAGGACCCAGGAGGCCATGTTAAGAATTGATCTTTATCACAGGAGAAATAAACAAGCATTTAAAAGTTGTAAGCAGGGATTGACAAGATCAAGTTTGTGTTTTAAAAAGTTCTTTGAAACTATAGAAGCAAGAGTGGGGCAGGATGACTCCAAGTGCTCCATATGATAAATAATGGTTGCTTAGACTAGTGTTACAGAAATTAAAATTGGAGATAAGTGAATGGATTCAAGATACATTTCAGAGCAAAAATAGAGAAGTCTTGTTCCCCAGGAACCATGGAAAGGAAAATTTTTGAGTTTCTTAAATGTGTGGTGGTGGTGCCATTCACTAAAATAGAAGAAGCAAACCAGATTAACAGGAGAAGATTATGAGTTTGATCTTGCACATGCTGAATTTGTAGGCTTTTGAGACATGCAAGTAAAAGGCTAAGCCTGGTTGCATTAGCATGAATCAGTTGCTGAAGTGCCTCAAGGGGAAGAAGCAAATTCTCTATCCTCCCTAGTTTTTGGATGCTTAAGATATTTTCATTTTGAGCTCAATCCTGCCACCACTTGTCAAAGATTCAACTTGACCACTGGACAAAACTTAGGCCTGAGTAAGAGAAGAGGTAAAAATCCTTACAAAAATAGGTCTCCTTCAATAGTAACATATTTTTAAAATAACCTATACGTTTCCATCTTTGTATATGTAAAATAGTACATGTGTGGTGACCCTGAAAATATACCTCAGTGACCTGGCTGCAGGGAACATAATTGAGAGTTCTGTGCACTACTGAGTTCTGAAATCCAACATTTGAGTCAAGGCCATGCTTCCTTTAACCTGTCCCCTGCCAATGAGTGAACACAGCTGGGATAGTAAAGCAAGCCTGTTATGAGTGTTACCAGATTCTCATGATGAATGACTTTAACTCGAGGACTCCCCAGTGACCATACCAGTCTTTCCTAGAACTGCACTAAGATGCTTCCACCAAATTTTCCTGTCTTCACAACCGTTCTCCTTCTCTTAGGGTCTGACCAGTATAATGGTCTGATGACTTTGCCAGCCTCACATTTCACTTAATAAATTTCTTAGACATTTTATTTCACTTAGGTGTCTGTTTCTTGGAGGATCTGGACTAACACAGTGCTGTGCTTCCTACATTAGATTTGGTTCTGCTATTTACCTCAGTTTTATTGTGCAAACACGCTTTTATGGGTATGGGAAAGCTTCTCTTATTTTTATTTTTAGCATTTATATTTTATTTTATTTTTTTATAGTTTCTATCTCCCAGCTGAAGTTCCTCATGTCTACATAGAGGTTCTCCAATTCTGCCACTAGATCCTTTAACATATTATCAGAATTGTTTTAAAATCCTGTCTGATAGTTTCAACATCTGGGTTGTTTCTAGATCTTACTCTGATTACTTTCTCTTTTACTCATGAGTTTTTCTTGCTTTTTCCGTGTATGTCTTGTAATTTTTGACTGAATAGTGGATATCACGTGAAGAACAGTACAGACTATTGCAAATAGTAGTTATGTTCAGAAATGGGCTCTTCTTCTGTCTTGCATTTAATGTGGGGATTTAGTAAATGTAGTCGATATTTGAGATGATATATGTTTTGTTATCGTTATCTTTATCTTCATTGTACCATAGGCTTTAAATTCCTGTCAGTTGGTTGCTGTTGTTTTGTGCTTAATATAGTGCCTCGAGCTCCAGAGGGTCTTTTCTCAGTGTTTTTGCTCTACCCTATGCTATAGCTGAGTATCTCTGCTCCAGGAATATACTGCTGTTACTTGTTACTTGGTGTTTGTCTCGTGATGTGGCATGGGGCTGTCCCAGTCTTGGACAGACCTTGTGTACCTTCACATCAGGGGTAGGGCTTTCCTTAGATTTCTATACCCCTACCTCTGGGCAGTCAAACTCTTGATAGATCTTGAGCAGTTAAGATTCTCTGCCCTTCCACCAGTGTAGCAAGTATCTAGTTTTTATTAGTGTAATATCCTGGGACTAAGTGAGTTTTTTGCCTTCCTTCCCCAGGGACAGACAGCTTTTCCTTCTACCCACTCTCAGAAGCAGGAAACCTTTGCCTGTATCTTGGAGTTTGTAAGGTTTCCTGCCACTTTCCCAGTGACTTAAGATTCCTGCTTTGTATGAAAGAAGGATCTAGGAAGTGGGCAGGGTTTTGTGTCTGTGCACCATCACTGGGGACACTTTCTACTCTCTTGCCCTGCTCTCAGTCTCTCACATGAGAGGCCCATGGGAAAGGCAGTGAGTGAGTGCAGAATCTAAATGGTCTAGGGCTCCCAGAGATTGTCAGCTGTCATGATAGCACATACTTATCGTTTAATAATTGATTGAAGTGTTAGCTGTTTTCTTTACTCAATTTCATGGCTATTCCTTCTTTTTACTGTGATTTGCCAATGGTAAAAAAGTTTTCGTGTCCTGTATCTCCTCAGAGGACTTGAAACTCTTTGCATTTCAGTTTGCCTGTTTGCCTTGTAGTCTTAGTTCTCTGTTGGTCTCAAGAAAAGTTATGATTTTACAATTTATCTAGATTTTTCTTACTTTTAGAGGGGGATCAATGTTGTCTTATAGCTTTCTACATCATAAGCAGAAGGGAATCTGCCTTCTTATTTTTAAAGTCAGTAATATTTATGCATCAGAATTCCACCTTAGATGAGTATAGCAGAGTAGAAGTAGAACATATACATAAACAGTATTTTATATTCTAGGAATGTCTAATCATTACATTATCAAACAATTGGTACTTTGGGTTATGGTAGCTATTCTGTAAATTTACTGAATGAAAACTGTAAGCAGCAATGCAACCTACAATTCAGTGTTAGTCAAGGCTTCATAACCAGTTAAAACTAGAAAGGAAGAAATTGCTTCTATTATATTTCACTTTGGGTCATTCTTCAACACAATTACCTTGTCCTTTTCTACCAGGTGGTTGACCAGATTGATACCCTGACCTCTGACCTACAGCTGGAGGATGAGATGACCGACAGCTCTAAAACGGACACCCTGAATAGTAGCTCAAGCAGCACAACAGCTTCCAGCATAGAGAAGATCAAACTGCAGGCCAATGCACCTCTCATTAAACCCCCAGCACACCCATCTGCTATCCTCACGGTCCTGAGAAAGCCAAACCCTCCACTGCCTCCTCCGCGGTTGACACCTGTGAAGTGTGAAGACTCCCAAAGTGTGGTCCCAACTGTCAATCCTGTAAAGACCAATGTCACCCTTCTACGAAATGGAGGCTTACCAGGTGGGCCAAACAAAATTCCAAATGGAGACATCTGCTGCATACCCAACAGTAACTTGGACAAGACTCCAGTGCGGGCTCTGATGCATAGACCTGAAAAAGACAGGTGTCCCCAAGCAGGGCCTCGGGAAAGAGTACGGTTTAATGAAAAGGTGCAGTACCATGGCTATTGTCCTGACTGTGATACCCGGTATAACATAAAAAACAGGGAGGTCCACTTAAACAGTGAACCTGTTCACCCACCAGGAAGGCTTCCTCACCAAGGCCCTCCCCTTCCTCTTCCACCCCATCCCCTTCCTTTTCCACTAGAAAATGGGGGACTGGGAATAAGCCACAGTAACAGCTTTCCCCCTGTCAGACCTGCAACTGTGCCTCCTCCCACTGCACCAAAACCACAGAAGACAATCTTGAGGAAATCAACCACTACAACAGTGTGATGTATGCCATTTAAAAAAAAAAAAAAAATTTCTGTTTTTTTATTTCTATATCATAAACATAAAATAATAAGTAATGAGCACTTTCTACTCAAGCAATAAAAACCCCAAATATATTAATCCTGCGTTCAACAAAGTGGCATAAAAATCACCTGGTAAGTATGCAGTACGTTGTTTATATCCTGAGTATGCGTTATTTTAAGTGTTTCATCATCAAAAATCAGAGAATAATGAAGAAATCTGAATACATTATTTTTGCAATTTACCTATGACAAACTGTGACTTACAAATTTCAAATATATTGATTTACTCTAAGAGATGGGATAAGATTCATATTATTCATGCCTAACTCATCTATGCATTAATGCCATGTCATACTCTTAACTTTGATCTAATGCTTTTTAATAAGAAATTTTAATACTGAAGCACTATTTTATTATTTTTTCTAAAGATGTTTGCCACTAGTTTTACATGATTAAATGCTGAAGACAATACCAAAAATTATTTTCTATACTACAAAATTGTGATTATATGTTCAGCTATATATGTAATGCAAGATTTTGGTCTGTGGAAATATTATTAAGTCAATAAACAATAGTAAATAATGACAAAACCAAGTGTTCCTCCGAACTAAAATAAAGCAGTGATTCATTTAATCCCATGTTGATGGTCCTCAAAATGGATAAAACTCCTACAGGGTTTGGGGAAGAACACAATGAGTATATGTCAGAATTTTCTAGATTAAATACCATAATCCGTGCTGTGAATAGAAGTTATACATTTGCTAATTATATGCCTTCATTTTGGTACTTTTAACCAACTTTCGCGAACCCAACTATTTTTTTCCTTTTAATTTTTTGTTGATACTATGTGTTTTCAGTAATAGAGAGGATGCTGAAGCATTGAGTATGTCTGAATTTTTGGTAGGTAATATGGTTTTTGTTTTATGCCTCATTGCACAAATTGTACCCTCAGAGTCCAGAGGTACTTATATGTACCAAATAAAAATTTTCAGAATTCATGTTTTTCCTACCAAAAATTCAATGATTCAGCACCACCTCATACAATGCCTTGTAAAAACAGTAATTTGCAGCACATGCCTGTTTTTTTTTTTTTTTTTTTTTTCCCATTTCAAACCATTATATAGGGCCCTGCCTGCTAGCAGCAGTGGGACAGTACCTTCCCAATGAATCCCAGAGGTATAAAAAGTAAGTGGTAGCTATATATACCACTGGTCCTGAAAGGGTTTAAGGACCATTTGAACTCCTCCTACATTGCCAGACCTGTTAGACACTCCTCTGATTTAGCATCCCTCAGAGAGACATCATAAACAGCACACTGAGGCCATGGCATGTTTTGCATCCTGTATCAGCAAGCTCTCTGCCTTCCGGAGGGAACCCACATGTTTAGGAGAATCGTACCGGAAAATAAAGTTGCTTCTGGTTACAGGATGCTTTCAGTATTGGCCTTAAGCTGAGTCCCTCAGAATTGAAAGATTGCTGTGATTCTTTGTTGTTCCACAGACGAAAGGGAGAATCCTTTCCTCCTAGCATTGAATAAAAGTCGTTCTCTTCAGTCTGATTTGTCTACTTAGGTCACTTACCCACCCATGGGCCAAGTAAAGTCCTCAATTACAATGGTTTGGACTGATAGGATGTTATGCCCTCAAGCTAGAAATAAGTTTATCTCCCCTTGGGTCTTCATGGGACCCCTGGTGTCACAGAGCTCAGCTGCTAACCAAAAAGTCAGCAGTTTGAATCCACTTTCTAGCCTCTCCTTGGAAACCCTATGAGGCAGTTCTACTGTGTTCTGTAGGGTCACCGTGAGTCGTAATCAACTCGATGTCAACGGGTTTGGTTTGAGTGTTGATGAGGAGAGAAGCACACCTGAACAAAATTGTTTCATTAAGTAGGAAGCAGGAGGGATGGTGGTAGCTAATCAGAATTGTTTAGTACCATTCTGAATTAGAATGAGAAATGAAGAGTAGAGGGACTCATCTTGGTGAAAATTTGTTTCGCAACTTGATGAAGAGTGCAGTGACCTTTTTGTATACTTGTCTTTTGTTCTCAAAACATTATTTTTTCCTGCTACAGACAGGTAGTCTTCAATCATTTCTTTGTTACCTTTCTCAGACTATCATAATAATTTATAATGCAGTTTTAAAACAGTTTTCTATTAAAAGATTATATTTTAGGGAGAGCAAGGAAAGAAAATAGGCTTTATTTTTTAAAGGAGCAATCAAATGAGTGAAAAATAGATGATTCATCTTAAACATTTACTTAGAGCATTGCTCATGGAAATAATTCAAGCAGAATAAATCTAATGTTTCAGAAAGTCACAAAGCCTAAGACCAATAGTCAAGAAAGGCTGTAGTCTAAAATTTATTAACTGTATTATCTGTATGTTTAATGATTAATTAAATAATTAATTTGTTGAATACAAAAATAATGTATACTTAAATTTGAAGTGCATCCATTTAGGTTTGGTATACATAGTTTTATCATTGTCTAGATTTAAATTATTACTTCCTTTCCAAAGTCCATCAAGCATTAGACTGTTTAGAGAGTATAAAGTCTTAGAAAACATGCAATTTTCTCTCTTCAGTTCATCTTCTTTCCCCAGCCGGTTAGTGTGACCAAATAATCACCTTATAGTTTGAGATCTTGATCTATGTTGATTTCTGGGGAGCCATGATGGATTTCGAAGTAGAGCTTTCTAGCGACCATAAATCATCCACAGAGTAGATAACTTTCTTTTAAAAAGTGCCTAGTTGGATAAGAACATTGAGCCCACATGCCTAAAAACAACCTCTGAAGTTCAAATCCATATCTCTTTCTCTAAGTACAGACAAAGCTATTCTTGAAAAGACCCCTTTTTCCTGTTTATGGCATGTATCAAAGATACAACACCTGTTTTTATTGAATACATTCACAAATAACCATTAGCTTAGAAAGCTTATTTAAAATTCAACTCAAAAATGTTATAGTTATTGACCTTACTCTCTTTATTACAGCTTATTTATTTATAATCAGAAGTGTATGTTAGGTTACAGCAGTGTTGGGACTCTATTTTGAGTGTATTTCCTCCATATGTGGTTTCATTTTTCTTCATTAATATCTGAAATATATTATACTGACTTTTTTGGCCCAACTGACAATTTTTCAACATTTGTTTGAAATGTTGAAAGCTATGTCTTTAAATATGTGTAAATGTGTAAAACATGGAAAGCAATTAATATAGAGCATCATAATATTTTCCTGGTAACTTCTAATTAAAATTTCATAAATGGCAGCATAGTTTTTATAATTAGCCAATATTGCTTTCAAACTTTAAATTCTGAAGTGCAAGCTCTATATATCATCCATTAAATCATCATAAAACATAGTATCTTTCTCTTTCCTGAAGAGTCCAAGGCAGAAATCCTTTTCTCAAATCCTTAGGGGCAGGTTGTTTTGTTTTTTATAATATGTGCTTTAGCACTTTAATTTACACATATAATGTACCATACAGCTAGCATCCATACTCTTTTGAAGGTGGTAGTCCTATAAAATGTGAAATGGTAATAGTCTGTATATGACAACATCCATTCATAGCATAATGGTAGAATATATATTTCAAAAGATATGGTAATCATTAATTAAATTAGACTAGGAAATGTTTTATCTTTTCACACACATATTTAGGAAATGTTTTATCTTTTCACACACATATTGTCCCATTTTTGTGATGAGAGGTTATAGTATCTCTACTGATGAAAAGCAAAAAGAAAATAAAAATTGAGTGACTTTGCCACCTTCCAATAGTTATAGCAATTATAGAAGGAAATAAAACTGGTATTTTTGGGGTGATGCTTAAGTTAGATATAAATATATATGCACAAAAATACATGTGATTGCAAAAAGAAAAATTCTCACTCTTCCATTTGGTGGTATTATATTCATACTTTCAAACCACCCCTCATTAGTGTAATAGTATTCTAGGGGAAAAAAATGAGTCAACTATTAGTTGAAGTGCTTTAATTAACCTAAAAAAATCTTGTGTTTGAATTATGCTTGTGTCCTAATTATTTGATGAATAAAAGAATGAGACACTGTATTATATGACTTTTTTTGGGCAGATCAGTGATTGATTTTAGCATGACCAGAGAAGCAGCTACACACAGTCTCTAAAAGTATGCAAGACCTTTTATCTACAGGTTCTAATTATAGCTCTCTTTGGATAACTTCATGAAGAAAAGCCTGAGTAGTTCTGCGTGTAATTGCACTGGGAATGGTGTAATCACATCATGAATCATTGCCTCGACTGAGTTCTCGTCTCCCCACCCCGCTGCCACCCCATGGCATATATGCTGTAACACAACGTCAAGTCTTGTAATTGTCTGAAGATTCAGTTTCTTTCCCTTAATTTTATGTTGGTAGTACATTTGGCTGTAATGTACACTCAAATTTGTAGCAAGAGATTGCATTGTAATGTACTTTGGTAAAATACTGATGATTTCTATGTGAGGAAATGATTTATATGCAATAAAGTTCTGTAAAAAGCCATACCACATAATTAGGCAAAATGCACAGAATCTGACAATCACTAGACACTATTACAAAATTATGTGAGTTCTTCTGGGTCAATATGCCACTGGGACACTGTAATTAAGTTTTAAGACTAAACATTTTGGTGTTTTAGAATCAGTCAAGTTGTGATTCTGAAATAATGACAAATGTGATGCTACCATTACAGCACACAGCAGCGTCGAACATAAAACTGCAGTTAGCTACATCTTAGTGGGGCAGCAATTATGTAGGGTGCCGTTTCATTTGATGCACTTGTATTTATCATGCTGGTCTTTTGGGATGCAGAAAAAACTGAAGTGAGGACATGAAGAAGCTTGCCAAATAACCCTGTCTTTAAAATGTAGTTAAATCAACATGGGGTATAGAGTTGTGTGAAGGCAAAGGGAAAATAAGCAAGAAATATTGCTTTCAATTTGTGATTTCAGGGCAGATCAAAGATAGGTAGAATAATAACACTAACTGCTATTTGAAACCTTCCCTACATCAGAGTTTTTCTCAGTCTCATATGAATGTACAAAATAGGTGTTATCATCCTGATTTATAAATGAAGAAACCCAGGATCTGAATTTCAGTATTTTGCCGGTGCCAGGCTGGCTCCCCATGATTTTTCTGCTCTCAGCATCACCATTTAATTGTATTCTTCATAGCCCTGAACTTTGCAAATCTTTCCTTTATTCTGAGCAGGTATTTTGACACTTGAAAGGGGTTACCTAATGTTGTTTTGACATTCTTAGTATGTTTGATCTTTGCAGAATATGAAAGGGATTTCAGGAAATTTAGCTACTGTCTAAAATGAATGAGCTGCAGAATATTGCAAGCCTCATTTTCTCATGTACTTCACCAGCAGCTTCACTTTCCAATCTTTTCTCTAAGATCAAAAGGTATTATTTTGGATTTTTCCAAATTCTGGTTTTCTAGCACTGATGCCATTTGACCCTGTATATGTCACTATCATTTAGTGGCATTTCATTTGTGAATTTCCTCTGTTTAACATTGACCCTGAGCACTACAAATAACAATACCTCCACTCTGCTGAACCTCTAAAGAAACAGAAATTGGAACTCTGTCTGATAAAAACATTTCTCTACTTTTGTTATTAGTCTACAGATATGATTTCTCATTATTTGATAGTGTAGTTGTTAATTCTCTTAACTACCAAAAAGAATTTTGATTCAGCTAAAATAAAACAATATACATACACCTTCAAGTGGAATAGGGGTAGATGGTGACAAGACATGATATCTAACCCTTATCAAGGGCTTTACGTCAAACACTTGTCTAAGTGTTTTTCAGTATCATTACAAAATTTTTCTTCATAACAACCTTATGTCTTAAATGCTGTTATTCACATTTTACAAGTAAGGAAATTATGGCAACAAAAGCCTGCTGCCCAGCGTCATAGAGCCAGTAAGTGGTGACGCCAGTCTTGTAAAGCAGGCAGTCTATCTGCACAGGCTATATTCTACACCACCATTCAGAACCACCTAGAAGTACAGTCCCTGGGTTGTGCTCATGGAATCTGTAGAGCTGAACGTCATTTCACTGCAACTTTCCTGAAGAACTTGCTGGAAGATATAAAATAAGAGAAAAATACCTGTATTTTCGTATTAGTCAAGATAGACCAGACTGCGCTGTGATGGCAAACAACTTCTGCATCTCAGGGGCATCAGAGGTGGTTACTCAAAGTCCACTCTGGATCCAGGAGACTCTCCAGGACAGTAGAACCCCAGGGAGTCATTCAGCAATACGGGCTGCTTTGATCCCGTGGCTCCACCATCTGGCCATGAAACCTTTTCCAGGACAACAACAGAGAAAGGAGCAACTGGAGGATTCTGCAGGTCCTTTTACTACTGCAGCCCCCGAGCACTTCATTGGCCATACTAGTCATGTGACCCTTCCTGGAGTCCCCATATTCCCAGAAAGGGAAGGAGATCCACATATGGGTGAGCAAGAGTTATTCCTACCATCTTTTCCAAAATGGTAATTTTTTGGTGTGTGTATAATTTGAATATATTATAGACTTTCATATATTTCCTTCCTTTCTCTTTCCATACTACTGATGTTCAATTTGATCGCCACAAATTAGAATGCCATCTTATTTTAAACAAGGTGGAGAGAAAAGAAGTAATTCTAATGAGAGCCCTGCTAAAAATGTTGAGGAATTGGCAACATTTACTAAGATGAGGGATGGATTATATTACACCCTTTAACTATCATATTCTAATTCTTCTGAGGTTACTCACCAACCCACATTTTATAGTTAAACATTTCAGATTTGCATACTAAATTTTCAAATTTCTGAATAAAGAATTTTTCAGTAAATTAGATTACAATGTTAGTAATTATCCCTCTAAAGATAGATAAACCTAATATGAATGCACATATCTACCCAGAATATTCAAAGACATTTGAATCCTCACAATAGAAGCTTAAGTCTTGAATGATGTAAATTAAAATGATGTGTATATATAATAAAATGTTATCCTAGGAGGCAGTATATTAGGATAAAAACATAAATTTGAAACCAGAAGGCCTGGTTTTGAGTCTCAGTTTTTCCAACTCTTAAAATGTCTGTGGTCAAATTACTTAACCAGGTTTGAGACTTATTTTAAAATGAAAATAATAGTGCCTCCCTTTCCCACCTAATGAGGGTGTTAAATCGTTGTCCTCCTCCCACTGTGTATTCTGGGTTAACTCAATTCTCCTATGCAATGTAAGGGACAAGGAGAGTAGTATTAACAGTTTTGTTGTTAGGTGCCATCAAGTCATTCCACTCATAGTAACCCTATGTACAACTGAATGAAATGTTGCCCAGTTCTGTGCCATCCTCACAATGGTTGCGCTCCATGTTGCAGCCACTGTGTCAATTCACCCTGTTGAGGGTCTTTCTCCTTTTCACTGACCCTCTCCTTTACCAAGCATGATGTCCTTCTCCAGGGACTGGTCCCTCTTGATAACATGTCCAAAGTATGTGAGACAGTCTCACCATCCTTGCTTCTAAGGTGCATTCTGGCTATACATCTTCCAATATAGATTTGTTCTTTCTTCTGGCAGTCCATGGTATATTCAATATTCTTTGCCAACACCATAGTTCAGAGGCATCAATTCTTCTTCAGTCTTCCTTATTGTCTAGTTTTTGCATGCATATGAGGCAACTGAAAATATTTTGGCTTGTGTCAGGTGCACCATAGTCCTCAAGGTGACAACTTCACTTTTTAACACTTTAAAGAGGTCTTTTGAAGCAAAACCTCTTTCCCTTGTTTGATTTCTTGACTGCTGCTTCCACGGGCATTGGTTGTGTTAATAGTAGAGTGCTGCAATCGCTCAAACCCCAAAATAAGTTTCTATGGCATCAGTACGAAAAGCTTCAGCTTTTTTCCAGGCAGCAATGTTGAAAGGTAAAATGGGTGGAGCAACTTCAGAATCCAACAAGTCTACTGTCTTTGGAATTATTGAATAGACAGATTAACCAAATTATTCCACTTCATTCTGTGCATATGTGAGAAACACCTCCCAAACTCAATAGCATCCTCTAAGATGGGGCAAACTAGACCATGTATGGCATCACAGCTATTTACTATTGGTTATTTGTTTGTAATTTCATTATATTATTTGTATAGCATTAAAGCTCTTCTACTGAGATGACACAGAGTGGATTATGCATATAATTCATCTCGGAGTTACTCTCTGCATCATTTATTTGCTTGAGCTCCAACTCTTCCTGTCTTATGTCTCTCTTGTGGTAGAAATTATATACATTTCCTTTGCTTTATTTTGTCTCTTCCTTCATAAGGTCTTGGACCTGTATGCATCTAACTACCCCCACCTCCACCACTGCATTCCACCTCCAACCACCACCACCTGATTCCCTTTTTATTCTTCATTCCTCTGAAGGTTGCCATCTGTTAAAACCATTGATGCAAGTCCCAAATGATTTAACAAATGTGAAAGTACCTTACATATAGTAAAACACCAAACACATGCAAATCATTGTTATTAATTTATGGTAGTTCTTGCCAAATTATCCACATTCCTTGTTAATCCAGTGGATTGTTTGTATTTGCCTAGATTGACAGAAATGATATTTTTTTCATCTCATTTGTGAAGTAATTATTTTACTTAGTTGTTTTTGTAGTAAGCATTATCAAGTAAACCTCATGAATTTTTTAGAATCTTGCCAATTCATACATTTTTGATTTATTGAATTTTGTAAATTAACAAGTCAGGAAATGAACTTGATAGAAATCTGAGGTGACTGCAACAGAAAGCACAGTTTATTACACCATTTTTATAAGTGTAGTTGAATTGTTTATGGTAATACTTCATAGCATAAGAGTAAATGCATTTAGAAAATAATTTGTAAAACTAGTTAAAGTAATAGCACAAGGCCTTTTGCATCTACTAAAAATGTTTGTTCAAATAAGGTATCAAGTTTTTGTTTAAAAGAGAGAATGTCTATGTTTGTGTTTTAAGTATATATATGTATATATCTATTTCAGTGATTTTAAAAAACCTGATAAAGCATTAACTTGCTTTGCTTTAATCGAAGTTTGTTTGTGATATTAAAAACAAACAAAAAACTAGTTGCCCTCAAGTCGATTCTGACTCATGGCAACCCCATGTGTTTCAGAGTAGAACTTCAATCCATAGGGTTTTCAATGGCTGTTACCTTTCAGAAATAAATCACCAGGCCTTTCTTCCAAAAAGCCTCTGAGTGGATTCAAACCACCAACCTTTTGGTTAGTAGCCAAATGCTTAACTGCTTTTGCCATCCAGGGATTCCATGTTTGTGATATATCTCAATACATATTTCAGTGAGGTGTCTTTCACAGGCCCTAAGAACTAAAATTCTATGACCACAATATTGCTAACCATAGTCAAAGAATTATCACCTGGAACTATTATTTTGTACCAGTTCAAATCATCTTTAGGATAAAAGCAGAATATATGGATTTATTTTACCTCTTTTAAACTCTTAATAGTTGTATCAAAGCAATATATGTATTTTCCTTGATATTTGAAATACCATAATGATGTTCCATTTTTTAATGTTTCTTTTTCTAAGTGGACTCATTATCAGTTATTAAAGGGAGAAGTAATCTTCAAAAGCACTCCTCCATATGACTTCCCAATAAATCTCCTGATCACCCAGGCTCCAACTTATAGCCATTAAATTATATTTAACTTCTTCATCTCCCTTGTTCCTTTTATCCAAATAATTTTAATTTTCTGCCAAGTGTTCTTTTTTAATGTCATTCCCAGTGACACACTCCACAGAAAGCCTTTTTTGCCTTCACTTCTAACGATTGTATTTGCCACCTGCTTGATCATTTGACCTCTTGCCTGAGCTTCCATCCATTCTGGAGATTTCCAACAGAGAAATTTTTCATTTCGTCTCCTTCCAGAAATTTTGAAGGCTCAGGCTTATCTGCTGTTTAAAATTCTTAACTCTGGGCTTGGCAGTTCTAATAAAAACTCTTCCAAACCTACTTTTACAACCTCTCAATCTGGTGAGCCAACACTGATAAGACTGTTCCAGCCAAGTGGTGTAATTACTGACTCCCTGATGGGCCCTGCTCATTTCCTACTGCTGCACCTTTGCTTGGGCTTAGGTCGGAATTTCTCTGTTGTGGTTTTGTAAGTTTTACTCTGTAGGTATCCACCATTTACCTTAATATTTTTCTTAAAAAACAAAAAACAAAACACAGTTGTAAGGTAGGTAGACACACAGGAAAAAATCCATAAGACAAGTAAAAAGAAAAAAAAAAATAGCCAACTAGCAGTTAAATAAATTTTAAAAATGTACTTTCTCCCCTTAAATAAATGGTATTACTTAAAGACACTTATTGATCATATCTACTTTCATTGACAAGAAATCACAGGGTGTTAAAGTGGATGAAACTTTCCAGTACCAGTTGCTGCCGAATCCAGGGGACCCCATGTGTGTCAGAGGAGAACTAGGATCCATAATATTTTCAATGGCTGCTTTTTCAGAAGTAGATGGTCAGGGCTTTCTTCCACAGTGCCTCTGGGTGGACTCAAACCTCCAACCTTTTGGTCAGTAGCTTCGTACATTAAATGTTTATACTACCCAGGAGTGCCAGAAGGAGCTCACAATGGTTAAATCCAGTCCTTTCACTTAATAGGTTAGAACATTGAGCTCCAAGTAGGCCAAATAAACTTGTATGTATTTACGTGCAGAAATTTAAGTGTCCTCATTTGATTTAAAACTTATATCAAATTTCTAATAATGTTTGCATAGTTATGTTCAGCATTTACATCAAATTTATTTTCTAAACTTAGTGCACTGAAACCTCATGTTGTTTTATTTCCTGTAGAGCACCTATATGTGCACTGAATATGGGGCTTTGTTTCTATTGTGTTTCATAAAATCACTTTGATAAATATACAGGACCCATCTAAATATATATTTACTGAATACATAGATAAACAGTCTGGTGTAAAGTGCTTTATTGATTACTATTTGCTATCCTTGAGGCCCCCATGTGTCTGTCAGTTTGTCGTACTGTGGGGGCTTGCGTATTGCTGTGATGCTGGAAGCTATGCCACCGGTACTCAGATACCAGCTGGGTCACCCATAGTGGACAGGTTTCAGCTGAGCTTCCAGACTAACACAGACTAGGAAGAAGGACCTGGCAGTCTACTTCTGAAAAAGAATTAGCCAGCAAAAACGTTATGAATAGCAGTGCAACATTGTCAGATATAGTGCCGGAAGATGAGCCCCCCAGGTTGGAAGGTACTCAAAAGACAACTGGGGAAGAGCTGCCTCCTCAAAGTAGAGGTGACCTTAATGACATGGATGGAGTCAAGCTTTTGGGACCTTCATTTGTTGATGTGGCATAACTAAAAATGAGAAGAAACAGCTGCAAACATCCATTAATAATTGGAACTTGGAATGTACAAAGTATGAATCTAGGAATATTGGAAATCATCAAAAAGGAAATGGAACGCATGAACATCGATATCCTGGGCATTAGTGAGCTGAAATGGACTGGTATTGGCCATTTTGAATTGGACAATGATATGGTCTACCATGCCGGAAATGACAACTTGAAGAGGAATGGCGTTGCATTCATCATCAAAAAGAACATTTCAAGATCTATCCTGAAGTACAACACTGTCAGTGATAGGATAATATCCATATGCCTACAAGGAAGACCAGTTAATGACACTACTATTCAAATTTACACACCAACCACTAAGGCCAAAGCTGAAGAAATTGAAGATTTTTACCAACTTCTTCAGTCTGAAATTGATAGAACATGCAATCAGGATGCATTGATAATTACTGGTGATTGGAATGCAAAAGTTGGAAATGAAGAAGGATCATAGTTGGTAAATATGGCCTTGGTGATAGAAATGATGCTGGAGATCGCAAGATAGAATTTTGCTAGACCAATGACTTATTCATTGCAAATACCTTTTTTCACCAACATAAACAGCAACTGTACACATGGACCTTACCAGGTGGAATACATAGGAATCAAATAGACTACATCTGTAGAAAGAGACGATGGAAAAGCTCAATATCATCAGTCAAAACAAGGCCAGAGGCTGACTGTGGAACAGACCATCAATTGCTCATATGCAAGTTCAAGATGAAACTGAAGAAAATTAGAACAAGTCCAAGAGAGCCAAAGTATGACCTTGAGTATATCCCACCTGAATTCAGAGACCATCTCAAGAATAGATTTGACGCGTTGAACACTAATAATCAAAGACCAGACGAGTTGTGGAATGACATCAAGGACATCATACATGAAGAAAGCAAGAGGTCATTAAAAAGACAGGAAAGAAAGAAAAGACCAAAATGCATGTCGGAAGAGACTTCTGAAATTTGCTCTTGAATGTCGAGTAGCTAAAGCAAAAGGAAGAAATGATGAAGTAAAAGAATTGAAAGAAGATTTGAAAGGGCGGCTCGAGAAGACAAAGTAAAGTATAATGACATGTGCAAAGAGCTGGAGACAGAAAACCAAAAGCGAAGAACACACTCAGCATTCCTCAAGCTGAACTGAAGAAAAAATTCAAGCCTTGAGTTGCAATAGTGAACGATTCTATGGGGAAAATATTAAATGATGCAGGCAGCATCAAAAGAAGTTGGAAGGAATACACAGAGTCATTATACCAAAAAGAATTTGTCAATGTTCAACCATTTCAAGAGGTAGCATGTTGTCAGGAACTGATGGTACTGAAGGAGGAAGTCCAAGTTGCACTGAAGGCATTGGTGAAAAACAAGGCTCCGGGAATTGACAGAATATCAAATGAGATGTTTCAACAAACAGATGCAGCGCTAGAAGTGCTCACTCATCTATGCCTAGAAATTTGGGAGACAGCTACCTGGCCAACCAACTGGAGGAGATCCATATTTATGCCTATTCCCAAGAAAGGTGATCCAACCAAATGTGGAAATTATCGAACAATATCAGTAATATCACACACAAGTAAAATTTTGCTGAAGATCGTTCAAAAATGGCTGCAGCCATATGTCTATCAACAGGGAACTGCCAGAAATTCAGGCCACATTCAGAAGAGGACGTGGAACCAGGGATATCATTGCTGATTTCAGATGGATCCTGGCTGAAAGCAGAGAATATCAGAAAGATGTTTACCTCTGTTTTGTTGACTATGCAAAGGCATTTGACTGTTTGGATCATAACAAATTGTGTATAACATTGCAAAGAATGGGAATTCCGGAACACTTAATTGTGTTCATGAGGAACCTGTACACAGATCAAGAGGCAGTTGTTCAGACAGAACAAGGGGATACTGCTTGGTTTAAATTCAGGAAAGGTGTCGGTTACAGTTGCATCCTTTCACTATACCTATTCAATCTGTATGCTGAGCAAATAATCCAAGAAACTGGACTATATGAAGAAGAAAGGGGCATCAGGATTGGAGGAAGACTCATTAACAACCTGCGATATGTAGATGACACAATCTTGTCCTGGAAGAAGTACAAGCAAAATGCCCTTTAGAAGGAAGGATGGCGAGACTATGTCTTACACACTTTGGGCATGTTGTCAGGAGGGATCGGTCCTTAGAGAAGGACATCATGCTTGGTAAAGTAGAAGGTCAGAGAAAAAGAGGAAGACCCTCAACAAGATAGATTGACACAGTGGCTGCAGCAATGGGCTAATTATAACAATGATTGTGAGCATGGCGCAGTATGGGGCAGTGTTTCGTTCTGTGATGCATAGGGTTGCTATGAGTCAGAATGGACTTGAGGGTACCTAGCAACAACAACAGCATTCTCCAGAAGCCCGGTGGTGCAGCGGTTAAAAGCTCGGTGGCTAACTAAAAGGTAGACAGCTCAAATCCACCAGCCACTCCTTGGAAACCCTATGGGGCAGTTCTACTCTGTCCTATAGGGTCGCTATGAGTCAGAATAGACTTGATGGCAACAGTTGTGGGTTTTTTGGTATCCTCGTAACTTTCTCTATTGCTCTTATTCCTATTAATTTGAAATAAGCAGAAGACAGATTGCTACATCTTGGTGTGCTAGAATCAGAATCTTGGCACAGAAGAAGAAATAAAAAAGGAAATTTGAGATAATAATGTAAAGTACTGTAGCACGCTGAAAATGTTCATCAAAAAGAAGGAAGCAAATTTAAAAAAAATTTAAAAAAAGAAATAAGCAATTAAAATCACGTAGTTAAAAACTGACCTGAACCCTATAGAGTAAAATGAAGTTTATTCCCTTAATACCACTTGTCTTAAGATTATAACATGCCACCCTTTTACTTGTTTATCTCTTTTAAATTGGAAGAACACTCTAAGGGAATAGGGGAGCCACTTTTTCCTCTCAGGGATGTATATAACTGATAAGAGGGGTTTCTAAGAGACAGGTCTGCCATAGAAATGTTCCCATGAGGATGAGGCTTTTAGTTAGGTTTATAATTAGTCATGCCATCGCATACATTTAAGATCCATCACACCCTCAGCTGTATCCAAATCACTATGGTGACATAAATGAGAATGAGTACTCCCTGCTGACAAGGACCCAGTGTCAGACTCAGAGATAAAAATACAAGAGGCAAATACAATTTCCAACTGGAAACTGTACAGATTGCTATCTCCTCAAACCGCCATTAGCCTGTCTCCACTTACTGAAATGAACACGTGAAGTAATAATGTAAAGTTGAGCATACCAACAATCATGAAGGTGGCGCAGAACCAGACAACGTTTCCTTCTGTTGTACATGGGGTCACCATGGGTCAGAGCTGACTCAATGGCAACTACCAACAACAACAACAATCTCCCAGTAACTTCCATAGAGTCTCTCATTGAGAAATTTATAATAAGTTTTGCATGGTTATGTTCAGCATTTACATCAAATCTATTTTTTGAACGTAGTGCACCGAAAGCTCTTGTTTCATTTTCTGTAGCGTGTCTATCATGTGCACTGAATATGGGGCTTTATTACTATTGTGTTTGATAAAATCACTTTGATAAATATGTAGGACCCATCTCAATATGTATTTGTTGACTGAATACATAGATAAACAATCAAGTGTAAAGTGCTTTATTGGTTATTGTTTGCCACTCTCGTAGCTTTTTTCTATTGCTCTTATTTAATGTATTGTTCCTTGCAGTGTTTGGGAAGATTTGGGTGGATTTGAAAGAACTATTTTTATGTACGTGGTTCAGTGTGTGTGCTTCCTTATTGATGGTTAAAAAGTGTGACATTTACTTAGCTTGTGGTTGAAAAGGTTAGTCCTCATAAATTTCCTAATCTATGAAAAAAGGGAAGATACTCTAGAGTTCTTGTAACATAAGGCTGTTAAAAAGTAGCTACCGATTACTTGGTATACACTAATCTCTTAAAGAAGAGGGGAATGGAACTAGCTTAGGTGGTATGGTGTATCTTCAAGGTATTTTAGGAGCTTTTTTATAATGAGTTATATGCTGGCGATGCAGCTGGGCTTATGTAGGCAAACACAGAATTTGATTTTTTTTTTTTTAACTGTCAAAATTGAAATACCCAATCTAATATAAGATGCCATTTTCTGAAAAGAACACAGGCTCTTATACTCCTTTCTGAACTCTCTAGGAAACTGTTTCTTAAAGAAGGGGGAGGGGAAATGAAAGCCCTTGAAGGTGTTGGAGAAAGATAAAAGATAGTTCCAGGTTCTGAACAGATAGCACTGGGGAAAGCAGAATTCACATTCAATTTTGGATTTGGGGAATGAGCAGTGATGGAGGGCGAGTGTTGGAAATTGACTCCATTGGCTTCAGGTCCTCTTCTTTTCCCTCATTTTCAGGCCTAGAGATGTGTTACAAACCTGAAAGAGTGCGACTTCCTATAAACATTTGATGCTACTTGCACCAGAGAGAACATGATTTTATTTTCCAGATGAAAAGAGGAGCAAATCTGAGAATATAATGTTCTAAAACTTCTTACCATTTTATGGTGTGGAAATCAAGAGACCCACTCAGGTGTCTTTTAGATCTCATGAGCCTTGTTTCTTTGCATTCCTATGTCTACCAATGTGGATCTCAATTAGAATCACTTGGAAGGTTTAACCCCTAGGCTCCAACATGGACCAATTAAATCAGAATCCCTTTTGTGTTAAGCCCAGACATCAGTTTGTTTTAAAATTACCCAGTTGATTCTAGCACATGGGCAGGATTGAGAACTTCTCAATGTATATAGAGAAAGGCACATCTGACATGAATTATTTCATCTAATTTCAATAGCATAAAGTCCATATTGGTAGAATACTTACGCCTGTCTTTCACCATATGTACAAGAGGCAAGAATGCCCTTAGACATCTATAGTTTAAAAAGTTTACATGGAGCGTTACAAGTTTATTTAATGCAAGATAAAAAAAAAGTAATTAATTCCTGAGCTAGAGATCTACGTAAGATAAATTGCACGTGGAGAATATATGATTCCTAAGTATTACCTTACCACTCTATGATTTTGTGATTTATTGACTCAATGTCTATTCCAAAAAGTGAAAAGTAAAATTGGATTTTAAATTGTGACAAGGACCAAAATTTGAATTGTGTATATTCTAAGAATATTGCTAGGTGTTAGTAATGTGCTTAGATGTCAATAATTCTAAACAGATTTAGAAATATAGAATGAAAATTCATTAATGGGCAACTTTTATTTAGATTTCCTAATAGAATATTTATGCTAACGTATCAAATATTATAGTCTGATATTGTCAAAAATCTTATGTTCCTTGTGGCCTCTCTACAATTCTATTTTCTATAACTCATGTTGATTATTATAAACTTGCATATACCTTGGTATTTTCCACATGTGCTTTAAGCAAAATTTAAAGTATCTTTCTATCTATTTAATTTTTATCCTAAGGAAGTAGATTTTAATTTTCAGTTTTTTAAAAAAAATTATTCTTCGTAGCAACTTCCAAGTTATATTTCCTATTAATTATTTTCATTCTTCATAATTGGCTTATATTTTCCACACTAGCTTCAACAACTTAAATTTCTTTTACTCTTTTTTTTATGCACTTTGGCTAAGGAAGTAAAAGTCATTTTTTTGACATTTAGGTCATAAGCTAACAATAAAGACATCATACTCATTAATGTATTCAAATTTTATATTAAATATTAAGGATAAGAACAATTATAGAAATATCACACTGGTCTCCTCTGACCGTCAGATAATTATTCTTAGAAATTAATATTGCCAGTTGATAAAATCAAAGTAGAGCCTGGCATGGGATGATGTGGATAGAAATAAATTGTAAAACATCTCAACCTAAAAAAAAAAAAAAAAATCAAATATTCAACAGAAAAGATCCTGGTGAGTCAATAGTTGGTTATTGAATAAAGAGAAGGCCCTTTTGAAAAACCACCTATAATCAAATGTTCACATTGTATTTTTCATCATTCCCCTTTCACGATTATGAAGCAAAGGTCAGAGAAATGTAATCTATTTAAAAGGTCAGAGAAATGCAATCTAATTAAAATGGGTATAAAAACCACTCCAAGTGATCTTTAGGAGCGATCCCAGTAAAGACAAACAAGAGAAGAGATCACTTTCATATTCATGAAAATCAAGCTGACAGCAATTTGCTGTTTTCTTACTCAGAGAGAGAGACTTGAGAAAAGGGTTCCTTTAATTCTGGAGCACATTTGCACTAAAATGGACTTTGAGATTTTGCATTTGAGATTTGCTGAACATGTCATCCCCATGAGTCCTGATGTGATGGAAGTCAGAAATTCTTGCTTCAGGATTTTATCAGTTCCTAAAGAGGAAATTTGGAGTTTTCCCTTGCTGCTTGGAGTCTGGTGCTGAGGACAGTGCATCTGAGCTTAGAAACCTTACATGTCCTCTGACCAGTGCGCAGCTGTTAATACCCCATCACTGTTATTGGTGCTAATGTGTGGCCGTTCAAGCAGGCTGGGCAGATGCTGGAAATAGAACTTGCTGTTAGATTCTTTGAGTCTGTTCTTCCATAAAAATACGGGATTTTTTGAAAGCTGTTTAACTGCTGCATCATACTACTCTACCTGATCTTTGAAAAGAAGCATTTGGGATTTTCAGGGAGCTCTATTCAGAGAATTGTGTGGCTAGAGAGAGAAGATTGGAGGAAAAGTAACATTTACTGAGAAACCATTATTGGCAATGTTGGGTATTTTACACGTGCTATTTTATTTAATTCTTACAACAACCCTTGAAGAAGATGATTTTCCTTCTTGTTACTTACTAAGAAACTGAGGCTTATTAGAGAGGTTAAGTTTATTTGCCCAAAGTCTGCCGACTATTAAATAACAGAGTTGGGGCTTGACCATGATTCTGATCTACTCCAAAGCCTGTGGCTTTCTCAATGCACTTCAGTTACATAAAAAAAGTGCAGATAAGGAAGTGGCATCACATGATGCACTAAAATCCCAGGAGAGAGGATGATGCTGGCCCATGTAGGAGAGATTGTCAGAGTGGGCTCTTAAATATTTTCCTAAAGCTCTCCTAGAGCCTGTGGGAAAAGGATTACTGCTAAAGAAGTTTTGTTTATTCAAAACCCTTGTATACTACATGTTCTATTGTTTAAAACAATCTAAATATTTCACTGCCTTTAAAGCAAATGCAATTTAGGGCAAGAAGAGTCATCTAATCAGCTTGCCTGCCTGCTATGCACCTTATTTCTAATAAAGACTTCTCACAGGCTGCAAATGATTCTCTTAGAATATTTGTGAAACAGCTTCGGGAAGTTTCCATTTTTGCTTTTACATAAAAATTATTTATAGAACTCATGCGTTAAGACACTAATTTTGATGAGGAGAAGAAGAAAAATTAATAACTCTTCAACTATTAAAAAGGGGAGTTCCTTTCATTAGAGCATTAAGAGAAACAAGGTACTAAAAAGTTGTCAGGGACTCTGGAGGAAAAGGGTCAATTCAGTTGCACATGAGAATCAGGTTTGGCAGCTAGGAAAGCATGCCTAGGCTCAGATCCATGGGCAGGCTATAAACTGATGGCCCAGTGACACTGAAGTCTTCCTCTTCCCTATTGCTTACGTTACTGCAACATGCAGATTGGAGCTGCCTGCCTTAATAGCCAATTCTGAGACAGGCGTGAGGTGAGCAGCAAGAGTTTTATTGTATATTGATATATAAGAGACAGGGAAGAATGGATTCCTCCAAAAAAAAAAAAAAAAAAAAAAAAAACCTCTCTCTCCAAACCGAAGACCGGCTGGAGGTTTTATAGGGACAGGAGCATGAGTCTTAAGAATCTGTGGAATGTTAGTATCTCCTTGAAGTGGTTATGGTGGTCACATGGTGGTCACATCCCAGAAGAGTTGACTTTTTTACTGGCATTCCTGAAGGTTGCCTGATGCCATCTTGGTTTCTGGTCACAAGACAGGCACTTTGTTCGGTTTTTCATTCCTAGATTGTTATCACTTGTTTTTCACCCTCCAGGGAGGAACATTGGTTAATTTTAAACCTTTTTATAAAGACTGGAACAGGAAGTAAAAGAAAGAGCATGAGACAATGCAGGGATTAGCAGTGGGGGAGTAGTAATAGTGGGCTGGACCGAAGTAGCCTCTTCCACTTGTTGTTCAGTTTGAAGCTTCTAAGGAAGGAAAAAAAAAATATATATATATATATATATATATATAAATTTCTCTGCACAGAATCAGCATCCATTTTAATATTTAACATTTTTCACTTTAGTAAGATTAGCCTGATTTTTAACTTATCAAATGATAACTGTCTATTTTTTCAGGTTTTCTAGTGAAGCAAAGGCATCCTCACTCTCCAGTTAAATCTCCTTGAATTCAGGTGCTACCTTCACCTTTCCCAGTCCGGAAAGGTCGTGAAAGGAGTCAATGTCATTCACTCTTCCTTGCTTTTAATTTTAGGATGTATGAAACACAAAAAGCTCTTCTTCTCTTTAAATAATGAATTTATCAAATACTTAGAAAGTTCCAGTCAAGTGCTTTAGTCATGACTATCAGCTATTTATCTCAGCTTTTCAACAGAATAGTGATTACTTGCCTTTTTTCTTTCAAAAGGGTCATTCTCTTTTATAATAGCAGTAATGACCTCCTGGTTACATTTTCATTGTCAGGAAATGATTTCCTTAGGACACCTTGCATGAAATTATCTCAAAATGTCTTCACTTGAATATGACAGTGTTCTGGTAAACTTCAGACAGGAAAAGTTTAAAATGCTGTTATTATTGTAGAGGAAATAAAAAATATAAAGGAGACACTGTTGTGATTTTATGAGGTATGTTATCAGGTACTATAATCACGAGGAGAAAGATTATTTTGATTACATTAATCATGTCTATTTCAGAACCAAACCTTACAGCCAAAAGGAGGCTAGAATTAAACTAAATGCACATGCACAGCTATAATTTTTTGAGGGTTCCATAAAATAGAAAGGAGAATTAAAGAAGGTGCATGGGCATTATCAAACACGTTTAGTTTAAATTATTGATTATAATGGTATCCCCAGGCCATTCTTGACTGATCAACTGCAAATGATGTCAATACTTGTAGTAAGATTTTGCAGGAAGAATATTATTACCTGTTCAAATTATCTTTTACATCTATTTTTACTCTTTGGCATATTCCTTTTAAAATTATTATAGTTGCATGTAGTTATATAAAACAGTCTCTTTTTGGAAAACATATACTAAAAGAAACAATTTTTATTAACATGAAAATTCCAAATAAAAGTCTTTGATCTTAGCGTAATGTTTCAAAACCAGGACAATGGGCGGATTTAAACTGCATTAGTTGTGATGATGGTTTGTTTTCAGATTAACAGTGATCTGTTAGAAGTTGATATATTTAAAGGTTTTGCACTTATAAATTGTTTTCTTCTTCTCTAAACAACTACCAGTTTGAATATATCACAGCTATCTTGAAAATAAGGATACTGTTTCTCCCATGATCGTGGAGTCTGAATTATAGGTCCCTCTAGAAACAGTGAGGAGCCGTGGTTGCTCAGTGGTTAAGGCACTCAGCTGCTAACCAAAAGGTCAGTGGTTTGAACCCACCAGCAGCTCCATGGGAGAGAGATGTGGCAGTCTGCTTCCCTAAAGATTTACAGCCTTGGAAAACCTATGGGGCAGTTCTCCGTCCTGTAGGGTTGCTATGAGTAAGAATTGACTCAGTGGCAATGGGTTTGGTTCGAGTTTCTAGACACAGTCCAGCAAATAATGAAGTCTTTCCAGTGAAGTTCTTTAGGCTGTGTTTTGAAAGGAAGCCTTGCAATTTACATTCCCTCGTACAGCTTTATTCTTTTAGGTGATTCCCTCAAATGGACTACAGAATTTCTGTCTTCATAAAGAATAAATTTTTCTAAAGTAAAAAGATAAAAACTTGATGACTTGTACAGGGAATGGGACACTGGGTTACCACATAGTTGGGGACCCTGCTCAGTTTAATCCTCACTAGCCTGTCAACCCCAAATTCCAGGTAGTTTTGGTATATCCTGGGAAAGCTGGAGCTACAGGAAATCTCAAAGGTGAGAATTCCTGCTACCCCAGCTATTTTTGAGCAAGACCCAGTATTATTTGACCCTAGAGTGCATTGAGGCAGATGTTTTAGAATTTTGAGTTATTTGGATCAAAATCCTCATTGAAGGTGAAGAACTGAGATGCTGAGAAATGTATGGAATTTTCCCTAAGTTCTGCAGACATCCTGTGACTGCAGGAATCCAGGACTCACCTTCTAGCAACTATTCCACTATAGCTGCTTTTTCATATTATTCCAAAGGAGGAAAAGTAAGTCACATATGCAGTTTGGTGTAAATTATAGGAAATTATAGAAGTGATTGGAATGCACTCACTGCTGACTTGATGCAAAGAGTGGGCAAGTCCAGTTCCTTTTTTCATTTCCCAGCCTGTTTCTGGGTGACTGAATGGGGAGTCAAAAACTCAGTTTCAATTAACAGATTAAGGGTTTAAAAGAAGTTATCTGCTTGTATAATAGGAAGAACATAGGAAGTGGTGAGTATGGTTCACTCTCGTGGACCATAGACACTCTAACCTTCAGAGACCCCTCCCACTAACAACCAAACCCCAAACCAAACCTGTTGTCGTGGAGTAGATTCCAACTCATATCAACCCCATGTGTTACATGGGTTTCCTTGGCTGTAGTTTTTATGGAAGCAGACCTCCAGGTCTTCTTCTGTCATGCTGGATGAGTTTGAACCTGCCAACCTGTAGGTTAGCAGCCAATCACAAACCATTCGTGCCACCAGGGACCTTCCTACATGATATTACGAGCTTTAAAACACTCCTTCACCCAATGTGAAACAATCTGTTTATAGTTAAAAATTTAAATGGAATCTTAGAATTTGTTTTTGAAATTATTTGACTACAATGAATGGGTTTCATTGACAATTGACTGTAATGTATTTATACTCCTATATAGTTCCTTATCATATATTCATAGGGCTTCCAAGTCGATTCCAACATCCCAAAGTCATTAAAATGAAAAGTATTTAAAAATACACAGCCAGCTAGCTGATAAGTCCTAGAATACCATACCCATAGTATTTCACCCACCAACATTATTCTCTGCCCACCATGAGTACGATGTCTTCATAGCACTTTTTACTGCCTACAGTTATTTATTTGTTAACTTGTTTTTATCCATTTCTTCCCACTGGAATACAGACTCACTGGAGAGCAGGAATCTTTTCTGTCTCTCTCATTGTCTAGTATTCAAATATTAGTTGAATGAAGAATGAATAAATGAATGAAAACAAAAGAAAATCTCTAAATTACTGTTTGTTATGGGTTTAGGATACCCAATTAATACCACCCCTCTTCTCTGTCTATGTTAGGAACCACTTGAGATTCATACAAAAGTTCAGACAGATCAGTAGCAATATGTCAGCTTTATTACTAATAAAAACACTAGATTGGAGATCTGGGCCACATAGTCCTGCAGATACGTCTGTCTTGAATTGGGCAGACTTAGCCACTAAATGTGAAGCTGTGCTGGAGCAAAGCCTACTTCTGCTACAGGTGTAAGTCTTACAATGCACAGGAGGCAGGCAGATCAGCAAAGAGAAGTGGGCTGAGACACACATGCTCATTTCTTCTCCCAAATTCACCAGTCAGATAACTCATGAGTCTCTCACAGGGGTCAGGAAAGGGTTGGCAGAGAAAAGCCAGGAATGCTACTCTCAGGAAGTTCCTCCCCTGGAGGTTTGAGGCCAAAGGAAAAAGGATTTCCAGTCCCATTCCCTCACACGAAAGGTTCTGTGCTCAGAGTTATCAGCCCTCATTTAACCATACGTGCATTATTTTCTTCTTATTGATGAATTTCTGACTCTATGATGATGTTCTGTAAATCATTCATGGTTGGTCTGTTTTCAGACTCTCAAAACTATATTCTTATAACCTAGTTACATAAATGCAGTATACTGTACCTAAGATCCATGTGTACTCCATGCTTTTAACTTTTCTTTCATGGACTAGGATTGTCCTGACCAATCTAGAAATGCTTTTCTGTATGCAAGAGAATTAGTTTTTTTCTAATATAAAAAGTTAATATTAAATATTACATGACTCAGCATTATTTTCATGACCTTTGTAGTTCTTCATTTTTAAAAATGGTAAAATCAATAATATATAAATGTCAAAATAGAAATTCAAAAGCTTGGAATACCTTTGAAGTTTTGACCTTAAAACTCATATAATTAAGCTCTTCATATGAAGAATCTGAGGCCAAATGGGATCAAGTGGCTTGCCCAAGTTTCAAAGCTCCCTAGTGTTTCAGAACTAGAACTTGAGCTTTCTATTGAATATTTTTCCCTCTTTACTGGTTTGTCTTATAGTTCTCCCCCTTTTTTGCATACAATTAATTTTGAGGTTGATAATTGGTTGAGTTCATAGGATGTGTATACTGTGAAAATTTTAACATTTAAGCATAAAATAATAAAATTAATAAATATGAATATATTTAGAGTGCTATATGAAAGCATTTAATGGTGCCTTGGCTTTGGTAAGCAGTCATTTTCTAAGCAGTTCTCCTATATCAAAAGTCAAGTTATATGAGAAAACTCTCCGTGAAGATTCCTAGTGCCCGATGATTTGGTTTGATATATGTTATGATTAGAAAAAAATATAGAAAGAACAATTCCCTGATTTAGTGTCTTTTTTTAAGTTACCAATTTTTTTCTTTGTGCTAGATATGTCTATAATATTATATTATGTAAAAATATAGAAGTACAAAATAAAATATAGTAATTGGAGCTAATTTGGTCTTCAGAGAAAGAAAGTATTATGATTAAAATTACTTTTTTGCCAGAATTGACTTGGGGGGTGGGGCATGTAGAAATTGTATTGGTTTCCTCTCTCTGATTTTCTGAAACCAGCACCCTTGTTAAAATCTTAAACTTCTGCATGTCCTGCCTTTAAAATAAATTACAGAATTTTATTAGAAGTGGCACAAGGCACTACAGAATTGGCCATGGAAGCTTCTTTGATTTCAGTGTTTCATATTTATATGGCATGCAACTCAATGAAAAATATTTTTTAAAAATACATGTATATTCTATTTATGCCATAATTGGGTAATAAGCTCTGAAAAAATATTTTCCAGATACATTCGGAAGTTAAAATTAAATGAAACTATTCTTATTTATGATAATTCTGTATATAACGTTCTAACCTGATTTCTATTTAGGGAAATTGTGTATTAACAAACCTTTTATCAGCACTATTTCCAAATTTACTTTCAAACTAATACCACATTATGTTACCCTATCATATTATTATTATCACATTAAAAACAAAGCAAAGCAAAAACAGGTGATACCAACAGTGATGGGGAAGGTAAATGAAATGCAAAATAAACTGCTTGATATTTTCCTTTTGTTGTTATTCTTTACATTTGAACATCCCAGAAGATACACTTTTGAAACTTGGTCCTGTTGCCATCTCCAATCTCTCTTTTGATGGAGATTAAATAGCAATAATATAGTTGTTTTTTCTAAAGCAATTGCTCCTTTATTCACATGTACCTTCTCTCTAGAGACTAGACACTGAAGTCATCTCCTCTCCTTCCCTCTAGTTGCCCACTCACACCCGGATCATTCTCCTGCATGGAGTTCTGAACATCAACCCAGCTCTTAGGCATTAGGAGCAGCAGGGATTAGTTCAACCACCAATACATTGTACCTGCATCTGTGTCACAAATGAAAAAACAAAAAGAAACAAAAAAACATTAAAATCTAGTAAAAAAAAATCCATAGGATTTTTTTTTAATAAGAAAATAATATAGGAGGTGGGGCCAAGAGGCAGAGTAGTCAGATGATTCAGTGGTCTCTCTTACAACAAAGAGCCCTGAAAAAAACAAATGAATCGATTATATATGACAATCTAGGAGCCCTGAATATCAAAGACAAAGTTGAAGAGTTGGACTGAGCAGCAGGGGGAGGGAGAGAGAGTTCAGAAGCAGACAGACAGGAGTAGCCAGACCTGACCTGGTGGGAACTGGCACACCCAGTGAGCCAGATCAGCTGGCGTGTGCAGTGAGGTGGGCAGTGGCATTCAGGACACGTTTTCCACATCAGGAGAGACTGAGTGGCAGAGAATCTACTCAAGCCTCCAGAACCAGTGAAATGAAGCTTTCACTCGACAAAAGATAAGTACATGCATCTAATCTACTGTGTGGATCAAAAAACACCCCATTTGGGAAGAACCTCTGTCCCATTTACCTGCTCCCTCCCCACATTGCACTGGATCCAGGGCTGGCTTCAGCAATTGCCATGTCTCCTGGGCCAGAAGTAGGACCTTTACACACCCTGAGCCATTCTCCTGGCTTTGGAGAGGGAACAAATTAACAAATGGGAAAAAATAATCTACCAGCTACCCTAAGCCAAGAACTCAGGGAAGGCACAGCTCCCTAGGCACAGGCATAAAGGGTCCATGGAATTCGAATGCCTTTCACCCCTGAATAGACCTGTGTGGGCCCATTTCAACAGCATAGGCCCTCATTAGCACAGTACAACAGGGTATATACCTGAAGCCTAACTTCAACTATATGAGCTATATGGTGGAGTGGCAGGTTTGTGTCATTTGACACTGCTCTGCCTATTAAGCAGAGTCCTCACCTACCCACATTAGGAGACTGAGGACTGGTGGCTCCACCCATGTCATCTAGCCACCTGTGACAGAGGTCTAAGAATGGTGCCTCCCAGTCCTTATAGCCAAGAGCATTGGGTGCCCATAGTCCGGCTGCAAAAGACACTCACCTATGCATTCTAGGGAACAGGGACACACTTTCCTCCCAGATGGGCAACTGTCAGCCCCCTGCCTTGCTCAATGCATGACCCCATACTGCAGCCAGATATCTGTGCCTACTCCAATTACTCCTGCCCATCTACGACTGTAGGTGAAAGCCTGCACCACACACTTGGTGACTAACTACCTGGACACCTGAGCTGAATCCACACAAGAACAGTAGATGGACTGCTGGATCACATACCTAGTAACAGATCTAACCACCTGCCGACAGAACATTAGAGCTTCAAAGGTGCCAATAATCAAACTAGCTCACATGAGCAGCCTATTTGGGCATCAAAACAAAACAAGAAGCTAGGACACAGTAAGCAAACATAAAATGAATCAATATAATAACTTATTGATGGCCTGGAGACAACACAATATCAAATCACATAAAGAGGTAGCCTATGATGGTTTCAGGAAGCTCCCAAAACAAAGAATCAAGAAATCTTCTGGAGGAAGAGAACTTCTTGGAATTACCAGAGGTAGAATACAAAAGATTAATATACAGAACTCTTCAAGATATCAGGAAGGAGATGATGCAAAATGCAGAACAAGTCAAGGAACACACAAACAAAGCAATAGAAGAACTTATGAAGATTATAGAAGAGTACAATAACAAATTTAACAGGCTGTAAGAATCCATAGAGAGATAGCAAACAGACATCCAGAATATTAACAATAAAATTTCAGAATTAGACAACTCAATAAAAAGTCATAGGAGCAGAAGTGAGGCAATGGAAGTCAGAATTAGTGAGATTGAAGATAAAGCACTTGACACCAATTTATTTGAGGAAAAATGAGACAAAAGAATTTAAAAAAATGAAAAAACTTAAGAATTATGTGGGACTTTATCAAGAGGAATAACCTACAAGTGACTGAAGTACCAGAATGGGGGGTGGGTGGGGACAGAAAATACAGAGAGAATTGTTGAAGATTTCTTGGTAGAAAACTTCCCTGATATTGTAAATGATGAGAAGATATCTATCCAAGATGCTCATCGAACCCCACACAAGGTAGATCCCAAAAGAAAGTCACCAAGACATATTATTATCAAACTTACCAAAACCAAAGATAAAGAGAGAATTTTAAGAGTGGCTAGGGATAAATGAAAAGTCACCTACAAAGGAGAGTAAAAAACCTAAACTCAGACTGCTCAGCAGAAACCACGCGGGCAAGAAGGCAATGGGATGACATATATAAAGCCTTAAAGGAAAAAAAAAAATTGCCAGCCAAGAATTACATATCCAGAAAAACTTTTTGTTAAATATGATGGTGAAATTAGGGCATTTCCAGATAAACAGAAGTTTAGGGAATTTGCAAAAACCAAACCAAAATTACAAGAAATACTAAAAGGAGTCCTCCAGTTAGAAAATCAATAACATCAAATAACAACCCAAGACTAGAACACAGGACAGAGCAACCAGATATAAACCCAGATAGGGAAATCACAAAAATAAATCAAAGCTAAGATGCTGAAAATAGGGAAATAGAGCTGTCAATATGTAAAAGATGACAACATTACAACAAAAAAGAGGGACTAAAAAAATGTAGTCATAGATCTTTCATATGGAGAGGAAATCAGGGTGATATAAGGAAATAGAAGAGTGGTTTAAACTTAGAAAAATAGAGGTAAATATTAGAGTAACCACAAAGGAAGCTAGCAATCCTACACAATAGAATAAAAAACAAGAAAACCATAGACTCAGCCAATACAAAATCAATGACAATGAAAAAGATGAAAAGAAAATACATAAAGAAAAACTACTCAGCACAGAAAGTTAAGTGGAACAAAGAAACTGTCAACAACACACAAAAAAAGACATCAAAATGACAGCACGAAACTCATACCTATCAATAATTATGTTGAATGTAAATGGACTAAATGCACCAATAGACAGAGAATAGCAGAATGGATAAAAAAAAAAAATACAATCCATCTATATGCTGCCTACAAGAGACACACCTTAAAGGCACAAACTAAAACCTAAAGGATGGAAAAAAAATATATCAAGCAAACAACAATCAAAAAAGAGCAGGAGTGGTGATATTAATTTCTGACAAGAATGCTCCTTAGAAGCAAGGATAGCAGGACTTTGTCTCACATACTGTGAACACATTATTAGGAGGACCAGTCCCTGGAAAAAGACATCATGCTTGGTAAAGTAGAGGGTCAGTGAAAAAGAGGAAGACCCTCAATGAGATGGATTGATACAGTGGCTGCCACAATGGGCTCAAACACTTTTTCAAAAACTACTGGGTTATAAAAGAAATTAAGGACAGAATAAATAAATTCACAGAAGCAAATGAGAATGGAAACATTCTACCAGAACTTTTGGGACACAGCAAAAGCAGTGCTCAGAAGTCAACTTATAGCAATAAATGCACACAGCCAAAAAGAAGAAAGGGCAAAATCAAAACATTAACCCTACGACTCAAACAAAAAGAAAGAGAGGGTCAAAAGAAGCCCTCAGACACCAGAAGAAAGCAAATAATAAAAGTTAGAACAGAATTAAATGAAATAGAGAACAGAAAAACAATTGAAAGAGTTAACAAGACTGAAAGCTGGTTCTATGAAAAGATCAACAAAATCAATAAACCATCGGCCAAACTGACAGAAGAAAAACAGAAGAGGAAGCAAATAACCTGAATAAGAAATCAGATGGGCGATATAAAAACAGACCCAACTGAAATTAAAAGAATTGTAACAGAATACTATGGAAGATTGTACTCTAACGAATTTGAAAACCTAGAGGAAATGGGCAAATTTTTAGAAACATACTACCTACCCAAACTAACACAACCAGAAGTAGAACAACTAAATAAACTTATAACGAAAGAGACTTAAAAGGTAATTTAAGAACTCCCAATAAAAAAAAAGCCTTGGCCCTGATGGTTTCACTGAAGAATTCCACCAAACTTTCAGAGAAGAGTTAACACCACTACTACTGAAGGTATTTCAGAGCATAGAAAAGGATGGAATACTCCCAAACTCAAGCTATGAAGCCAGCATAACTCCGATACCAAAACCAGGTAAAGACACCACAAAAAAAGAAAATTAGAGATCAATATTCCTCATGAATGTTGATGCAAAAATCCTCAACAAAATTTTAGCCAATAGAATTCAGCAACATATCAAGAAAATAATTCACCATGACTAAGTGGGATTCATACCAGGTATGCATGGATGGTTCAACATTAGAAAAAAAAAATCAATGTAATCCATCACATAAATAAACAAAAGACAAAAACCACATGATCTTATCAATTGATGCAGAAAAGGCATTTGACAAAGTCCAACACCCATTCATGATAAAAACTCTCAGCAAAATAAGAATAGAAGGGAAATTCCTCAACATAATAAAAGGCATTTATACAAAGCCAACAGCCAACATCATCCTAAATGGAGAGAGTCTGAAAGCATTCCCCTTGTGAACAGAAACCAGACAAGGATGCCCTTTATCCACCACTCTTATTCAACATTGTACTGGAGGTCCTAGCCAGAGCAATTAGACAAGAACCCAAAAGAGACCTACATCAGTGGAAAACATACCTTGCTCATGGATTGGAAGACTCAACATTGTGAAAATGTCTATTCTGCCCAAAGCGATCTACAGATACAGTACAATCCCAAACCAAATTCCAATGGCATTTTTTAATGAGATGGAGAAACAAATCACCAACTTCATATGGAAAAGGAAGAGGCCCCAAATAAATAAAGCATTACTCAAGAAGAAGAACAAAGTGGAAGGCCTTACACTACCTGATTTTAGAACCTATTATACTGCCATGGTAGTCAAAATAGCCTGGTACTGGTACAACAACAGATACGTAGATCAATGGAACAGAATTGAGAATCCAGACGTAAATTCATCTACCTATGAGCAACTGATATTTGACAAAGACCCAAAGTCCATTAATTGAGGAAAAGACAGTCTGTTTAACAAATGGTGCTGGTATAACTGTATATCCATCTGCAAAAAATTGAAACAAGTCCCATACCTCACACCATGCATAAAAACTCTCTCAAAATGGATCAAAGACCTAAATATAAAATCTAAAATGATAAAGATCATGGAAGAAAAAATAGGGACAACACTAGGAGCCCTAATACATGGCATAAACACAATACAAACCATAAGTAACAATGCACAAACACCAGAAGAGAAAGTAGAAAACTGGGAGCTCTTAAGAATCAAACAGTTATGCTCATCAAAAGACTTCATCAAAAGACTAAAAAGACAACCTACAGACTGGGAAAAAAATTTTGGCTACGACAAATGTGATCAACATCTAATCTCTAAAATATACAAGATACTGCAAAACTTCAACAACAAAAAGACAAATAAACCAGTTAAAAAATGGGCAAAGGATATGAAGAGGCACTTCACCAAAGAAGACATTCAGGCAGCTAACAAATACATGAGGAAATGCTCATGATCGTTAGTCATTAGAGAAATGCAAATCAAAACTACAGTGAGATACCAGCTCACCCCAACAAGGCTAGCATTAATCCAAAAAACACAAAACAATGTTGGAGAGGTTGTGGAGAGACTGGAACACTTATACACTGCTGATGGGAATGTAAAATGGTACAACCACTTTGGAAATCAATTTGTCACTTCCTTAAAAATCTAGAAACAGAAATACCCTACGATCCAGCAATCCCACTCCTTGGAATATATCCTAGAGAAATAAGAGACATCACATGAATAGATATATGCATACCCATGTTTATTACAGCACTATTCACAATAGCAAAAAGATCAGACAATCTAGGTGCCCATCAACAGATGAATGGATAAGTAAATTATCATCTATTCACACAGTGGAACACTATAAAGAACAATGATCAATCTGTGAAACATCTCATAACATGGATGAATCTGGAAGGCATTATGGTGAGTGAAATTAGTCAGTCGCAAAAGGACAAATATTGTATGAGACCACTATTATAAGAACTCAAGAAAAGGTTTAAACACAGAAGAAAACATTCTTTGATGTTTATGAGGGTGGGGAGGGAGGGAGAGGAGTATTCACTAACTAGATAGTAGGTAAGAGTTATCTTAGCTGAAGGTAAGGACAACACACGATACAGGGGATGTCAGCACAACTGGACTAAACCAAAAGCTAAGAAGTTTTCTGAATACAGCCAAACACTTGGAGGGACAGAGTAGCAGGAGCGGGGGTTTGGGGCCCATGGTTTCAGGCGACATCTAGGTCAATTGGCATAACAAAGTTTATTAGGAAAAGGTTCTGCATCTCACTCTGGTGAGTGGTGTCTGGGGTCTTAAAAGCTTGCAAGTGGCCATCTAAGATGCATCAATTGGTCCCAACCACTTTGAGTAACGGAGAATGAAGAACACCAAAGACACAAGGAAAGTATTAGCCCGAGAGACCAAAAGGGCCACCTAAACCAGAGACTCCATCAGCCTGAGACCAGAAGAACTAGATAGTGCCTGGCTACCACCAATGACCGTCCTGACAGGGAACACAACAGAGAATCCCTGACGGAGCAGGAGAAAAGTGGAGTGCAGAACATAAATTCTAGTAAAAAGTCCAGATTTAATGGTCTGACTGAGACTGGAGGGACCTCGGAAGACGTGGCCCCCAAACTCTCTGTTAGCCCAGAGCTGAAACCATTCCTGAAGTGAAATGTTCAGACAATGATTAAACTGAAGTATAAGACATAAAATGACACTTGTGAAGAGTGTGCTTCTTAGTTCAAGTAGATACATGAGACTAAATGGGCAGCTCCTGTCCAGATGCTAGATGAGAAGGCAGAAAGGGACAGGAGCTGGTTAAGTGGACATGGGAAGTCTGGAGTAGAAACGAGGAGTGTGCTGTCACATTATAGGGAGAGCAGCTAGGATAATGAGACAATCTGTGTATAGATTTTTGTATGAGTAACTAACTTGAACTGTAAACTTTCACTTAATGCACAATAAAATAAGATAGATCACAAATGGGAAAGCCTAGAAGCATTTTCTCAGACATTATCTTCTCCCACTTCCTTACTACATTCATTCAAGAATTCTTTCAACAAGTATTTGTTAGGACCCTTCTATATATATCCCCATTGCAAATCTCTCTGCTTCTTGGACTTTGTGACCAGCAGAGCTCTGTCTTCCCACCTATGTGACTGGTTCCCTCAGCCAGCACCGTTGGCTTTCTCCTGTGCTAACTGCATTCCGTCATTATTATCCTTAACTCTTCTTACTCTTCTGTATTATTTTCCTTAGCAAAAAGTATGGTTTCAACTATCTACACCATAAACAACCATTAGGCACCCACAGAGTGTTTGCACATTATCACACTATTTATATGTTTTTCTTTCTCCTTGTAAATACAAACTCCACCTACAACCACTTGAAGACAAAACTATATCTTATTTTTCTTTGTATTATCAGTGGCTGGCATAATTTCTGGAATGTATATAAGGCTTAATAAATGATCATTGGATGAACAAGTAGAAGGTATGATGAGTCAATGACCCCTGAGCATTTACTGAGTACCAGGCAGGGTGCTGAGAACTGAAGATGAGGAAGTTGGATATGGCTCATTTACACGGCAAATATACAGTCTAATGATAATTTTTTCAGTCATTGTTTGACAATGATTTTAATATTAAAATGTGTTTTACTATTATAATGCTGTGATAAACATCTTACTAAAAAATAAAAAAGTTTTTCTTTCTGCACTAATAATTTAGGATAGCTTTCCAGATGTAGAATTAATGAGTTAAAAGGTATGAACACTTTAAGCTTTAATTATTTTTTAGTTCATTCACTTTTCATGTAAAAAAGAACGGTAACTAGTGGGAGATTTTTGTATATATCTTCATTCAGCTGGAGTAAAAATGGTTCTTAAGGAAAATCTTGTAGTTGTGTATATTTTATTTTGAGTTCAGTCATTTTTCAAGTTTTTTTTCCTTATCATCCTTGATCATTTATTTTTGAAGACTTCTGATGGAATTCGTGGGTAACCTGACAAAAATAATGATTCGATTGATAAAATGGGTCTGAGATAGATTTGCATAGAAATCATAAAGCCGTTTCTTACACTTGTTTATTTTCAATTTTCTATTTAGCCACAGGCTGCAAACAAAATTGCAATACTACCACATATACGGCCTCTTTCGTCTTGCCTGGTAATAATCTAGAAAGATGATAATATTTGACTTAAAAGGAAAAAGGTCTGATGTGAGCATTGTGCAATATTTCCTTTGTGAAAAATTTTGTGTAATATCCTCTCTCATCCGGTTTTCTCCATGGCTCGGTGCTCTTTATAAACCAGTGTTTGAAAGATGAAATGCACTATTTAGCATGAAGAAAGTATTAATTAAATTTGAATGTCAGAAAGGAAACTTTATAAACAACTTTTGACATATTTTTAAATATACGAATTCTTAATATACAAAACAAAATAGAAATACTAAATATTAATAAGATCAGCATTATACATTTAACTTGTGCCTGGTAAATTAAAAACTGCAAATTTAAAGTAACAGCAATGGCATATTCAGCTTAATTCATTCTTCAATCTAGAAATTTATTTTTAATAAGACAAATGACATACCTTGTAGACTCAACCCATCATCTTTATAATATATGAGACTTATTAGAACTTTAATTTTTGGAAGTTCATGTGTGACTGCTTTTCATAAATCCTAGGAAGTTTTTTTTTTTTTCCTGATGCATAACAAAATAATTTTGATAATTGCTTCCTTTCTAATGTTCACATTTTGCTATGTGAAATCCAGAGCTAATTAATTCATTTAACATATTTAAGGATCTAGTCAATAAAGTATAAATAGAGTATGCAAGGTAGAACACCTTTAACTACAAGTATCAGAAAACCCCAGCAAATTGGTCTTAAATATTTAAGAAAATCAATTTCCAGGGTTGGTCGGTTCAGAAGCTAAGTGATATAAGCAAGAAACCAGTTGTTTCTGTCCTTAGTGTCTCTTGCAAACTCCCTTCATGTTGTTAAATCATTGTCGCAGCTCTAGACGTCACATGCAGACACAGAAGTCTCCAAAGGAGGATGTGGTCAACTCCTTTTTGTGTCTTATTTTCAGGCTTAATAAACCTTTTCCAGAGGCCCCCAAAACACTTCCGTTTGCTTTACATTGGCTAGCAATGTGTCTAAAGCCCATGCCTAAACTGTTCACTGGATTATATGGTATATAGGGGTGGACCTGTAATACTCCCAGGACACTGCTGTCAAGAAATATAGGTAGTCAGCATGTGGCAGGCAACAGATATTACTTCACAAATTAAAGCAGCTCCTGGCCCTGAAGGGCTTTATAGTGTAGTGTGAGAAACTAAAAGGAAATAAAGGATTGTTTACAGTATCACTATGCTCTACTAGAAGTGTGTATGGGATATTAGAGAAGTTCTGAAGAAAAGTAATGAGGAGGGACATATCATTTTAGACCGAGGGGAGAAATTGGAGATAGTACAGTTGAGGAGAAGACGTATTAATGTATCATGTATCATTAAGTATTGCTGTTTACTGAAAATCCACAGTTTTTAATTTTTCAGTTTTGACAAACTTCTCTAAGATATTTAAAATATTTTTGTTGTTGCTTCAGTCATACCATAATTTTAATTTTCAAATGAAATATTATTATTTTATGTTTTTCTTGGGATCCAAATATACTACATGTAAGGTGAAATTCAAAGTTCATTACAATTTTAGACCTTTGTTATTTCAGACCTGGGGAGTTTGACTGACCGGAGTCATGACTTGCTGTTGTTGTTAGGTGCCATCGAGTCGGTTCCAATTCATAGTGAACCTACGTACAACAGAACAAAACACTGCCTGGTCCTGTGCCACCATAACATCGTTGTTATGCTTGGGCCCATTGTTGCGGCCATTGTGTCAGTGCATCTCAATTCATCCATGCCAGAGGAACTGCAGTAAACATCTCATTCTAAGATTTTACATTGGCATACTAAACATCATTAAAGCATTACACAAAAAATTAATTCCATCAAGGTAATTGTCAATTATACTGTCATATGAATAGCAGAAAATTTGTTGTCCTTTTCAGTTTTTCTGCTACAATTATAAGCACAGAAGTAGAGAGAGTGGGTGTGACGACATTTTGGATTTGTAGCTGAGGGGAACACTTTTTATGCTCATTAAATCCATTTGCAAGTGGTACTATGATTTGAGACATTATTATACAACAGCAACCAAAAAAAGCCAGGTAGTGTCTCATGAAATGAATGTTCCCACTTCTAGGTGAGAATAGAAAAATAGCATGACTGTCATAATAAAAGAAATTGTACACAGTTTCAATTTTTCATTTATGGAAATGTTATAATAACAGATGAATGAGAGAAATTTCATGAATCTCATTTTAAACATAATATGTTCAGTCAAGTTATTTTAAGAAAAAAAATTTTATCTTAATCTTCCATGTGAATTTGTTATGTGAGAACGACATGCATCCTCTCTAGTTCATTTGCAATCTCTAGAAATTCTTTAAAATTCATGTAAAATGAAATAGTTACAAAGTCTTGTTTTAATTAGAAAAAAGTCCTGACATTTACTGACTAAGAAGCAAAGAACACTGTGTAAAGTTCTATACGTAGTAGAGGGTTTTATCAATTAATTACTTGGATAAGGGCTAAAATGGAGAGAGGTATTTATTATATAAAATGTTATATTTTGCTATTTCATTTTTCCAAACAGGAAAAAAAAATTATTTGTAGCCATAAAAATAATATATCCTATTTCTTGATCTGCAAAACGAGCCTCAGTCTCTGTGAATGAGTCATACCAGACTCAGGATACAATCTGTTCTCTGCTACTACGTCCCTACTTGTATTACATATTGCTCCTCTCTTTTCCATTTCCATCATTCTTCTTCATCTTTATTCTGCCATTTTCCTGCCTATAATTATAGTTTATTAAATTCCTTTTTGATCTGTTACCATCTTCTCCATCTCTTTCAAATTAAAAAAATGCATCTTTCTTGTACACATATAAAAAATTAATTCCTCTCAAGCCTCCCATATGCTTTACTTTATAGAATGTCAGAGAATAATATAGTACACACACACAGCCACATCAACAATGGTTATAACATTCAGATAAGTGGTTTTAGGTCATGGTTTCAATCACTGCCAATTTATTTCTGGTTTTATTGACATAAAATAGAAATAATTTTTGGGGAGAGTGTAATCTACTTTCATTTCTCTTTCTCTCTTTTTGAGTAAATGATGAAAATGTGGAAAATAAATAAAGTTTCTGAATAATTGACTCCGAATGACAGAGCTTTCTGCATTATGTACATCCAATTTGTTATATTTTTATGTTTGTTCTTCTGTATTTAAAGCAAAAGTTTTCCAAAAATGTAATCATGAACAGTTATAGGATGATTTTCTTTTTTTTTTAATATTATCCCTTTACCTAAGTGAATCACAGGTGGCCTTTTTATTGTAAAAAATAATTGGACGATCTAAATACCCTGTTCTTTAGATTTCATTAGTTGTTGAAAAGGAGGCTCTTGTCTCTCAGAGAACTATTATGATCTTCAAATGGAAATTAATGTATTATCTGTACACTTATTCCAGCATTCACTGGAAAATTTATGTTGATGACCATCATCATATGGAAACTTTACAGACCACAGCACTTCTTCATAGAACTCATGATTTCTTCTCTAATTATGTATGTGAGTGGGTGCATGCAACAACATGTATGCACTTGCTGGAGAAAAAAAACTTATAAATTCGTTCATCCATCTATCTTTCCATCCACTAGACTACATTGAGTGACTATTAGGAGCTATAGATTTTTCTAAGCACTAAGGATATATCTGTGATGAAAACTGACAGAAATTCTTGCCCTTGTTGAAGCTTATATCCCAGAGGGGGTACAAAGACAACATCCAAAAAACATATTAAATAATTACCAGGCATGTTATGCTGGGGTAGATGTCATGAAACAAGAAAAGATATATAGAGCAGGGTAGGAGAGATCTAGAGTGCCATATTAGGAAGAGGTAGGGTGTAGTTTACAATTTTAAATAGGGACGTCAGTGTAGACCTCACTGAGTAGGTTATATTTGAGCTAAAACTTAAAGGAGGTGAGAGACTAAGCCATGCATTTATGTGTTTGAAGAGCTTTGGAGTTAAAAAGGAAAAACAAGTGTGGAATCCTTAAGGAGGGAATATGCCTGTTTGTTTTTTGTTTTTTTTTTAAGGAAGAATAAGGAGCTTAGTGCAACCAGAGTAGTAGAAGCAAGTTGTGACACGAAGCCAGATCTTACGGAACTTTGTTAGTTACTGTAAATTCTCTGGGTTTTGAACGGAGGAGTAGGATGATCTTATTCAGATTTTAAAATTATTCCTCTGGTTGCTGTGTTGAAAACAGACTATAGGGAACAAGGGTACATGACTAAGAGCAGTTAGATAGCTACTGCAGTGATCCCGACAAAAGACAATGGTGCTCGGATCACGTGGTAGCAGTGGAAGTGATGACTGATGGTAAGTGTTAGTATTCTGGTCGAGCCAAGATTTCCTAATGGATTACATACGGGCTGTGAAAGAAAGAGATGTTGCTGACACTACCAGTTCTGTCTGTTTCAAGGTTAAGCATTCTTTTTGTGAACAATACAGGAAGCTTAGAATGGGGTGATCTCCTGGGAAGAGACATTGTGTTGGATTTTAATGTCATGTATGATCGGAGGAGCTGAGTCAGCAGGCACAATCACAGTGGCTAACATTTATTAAATGCTTGCTAAGGTCCAGGGTTTATAAGCAATGCTCTTGTATGTGTTCTTTTTTTCAGTCTTTTAAATACTTGAGGGCTCTAGTTTTTTTCCTATCTCAAGCTAGTATAAAATGTCAATGTAAAGAACTATAAAATCACTAAAACTCTAAATGCGCTAAAGGAAAGTCCAGATATCTCAAATGCTTAGATAGCACACATTTGCACTAATCTGAAGCAGTATTACAAAATGGTTAAGATCATGAACTCTAGAGTCAGACTGTTCCACACCATATTTGTATCTGCTGATTACTGACTGTAAGAACTTGAGTGAGTTACTTAAACATTCTTTCTCTAAATTTTTTTTTAAACATAAATTATGGATAATAACAACACCCAGAGTTACTGTGGGAATTTTATCTATCCATCCATCCATCCATCCATCCATCCATCCATCCATCCATCCATCCATCCATCATCTATCTACCTATCTATAGCACTAAGAATAGTGCCTGGTGCATAGTAATGCTAGTTGTTATCAAACCAAATATGTTGCTGTCGACTCGATTCCAACTCATAGCAACCCTACAGGACAGAGTAGAACTTCCCCATTAGGGTTTCCAAGGAGTGGATGGTGGATTTGAACTGTTAACCTTTTGGTTAGCAGCCTGACCTCTTAACCACTGTGCCACCAGTTGTTATCAGCTGTATAAAAATGATATTTTAAGAAATATTAAAAATATAAAATATGGCCATGTCAAGGGTAAAGAACAGGATGCGTTTCAAAGATTCTACAGAAATAACATTTTGAATAGTCACATTCATTATTTTTTTTAACAATACCTCTGATTGTAGCTGACCCTACAAAAGAGGTTGTTACAGAGTTACATAATGATCTAAGTACACAAAATCTAAAAATAATTTGTAAGCTCTAGTAAAGTGTTCCATTTAGCATTCAGTGGTAGTGCCTAACACTTGGATGATTAGATGGCAGTCCCTAGCACCCAGCTCAGTACCTGGTGTGTATTAGGTGCTCAATTTATATCTCCCTAAATTATCTCATGACAACATCATAAGCACTATTATTATCACTGAAATCTGTTCTCTCAGCTTCTGGCATCCCCAGGTTTTCCTTGGCTTGCAGATGCATCTTCACCTAGTGGTAGTCCTTTCTGTCTATCTTTGTGTCTTTTCTCCTCTTTTATAAAGGCGCCATTCAGACTCGATTAGGTCCCACCCCATTCAGGTATAACTATGTTAGCTTAACTGGTATCTTCAGAGACTCGATTTCCAAACAAGATCACATTCACAGGTACCAGGGATTAGGACTTCAACATATCTTTTTGGGGACCACAATTAAATCCATAACAGGGGGCTTAGGAGGAACTGCAAGGGAGGAGCAAGAGAAATGAGTGGGTGCCACACTGTAAAGGACTCTTGATAACTCTGGGAGGGCCATTAAGTTTATTCCACAGGCAAGTAAAGAGTTCTTAGCAGGAAAGAGTGGAATCAGGCTTTAATTTTTAGGAAAAAAATTAGCCTGCTGGTAATATGAAAGATGAAATAGAGAGTGTAGGTGGAGGGAGGGGTCAGATAGTAGAAATATTAATAAGTTAGTATCTACTAGATTTCAAATGTATGTTTGGGGTTAATGAGAGAATGTAGTATTGGTGGTGCACAGTTTTTGCTTAGGCACCTGGATGGCAGTGAAGCTATTTACTGCCTTAGACACTTGAGCAGAAAGATCAAATTCTATGGCTAAGCAACAATATTATCATTTATATACTCTTTTATTTTTTGAATTGTTACTTGTATGTCCAGGCATCTCAACTAGTTTAAAATGACATCTTGGGAAAGGATTGTTTATTATATTACTCTGTGATCCATTTCTTACAGTAAAATGTTATGCACATAAAATTATTCCTTAAATATTTGCTTAGGATTTTACATATCAGCACGTTTTATTAGGTGCCCATTATAAGCTTGGGAAAGGGAAAAAGAAGAATGGTAAGAATGAGAAAAAAAAAAATCAACAACCAAACCCTTTGCTGTCAGGTGGATTCCAACTCATAGTGACCCTATGATAGAGTAGAACTGCCCCATAGGGTTTCCTAGGAGTGGCTGGTGGATTTGAACTGCTGATCTTTTGGTTTGCAGTCATAGCCCTTGACCACTATGCCACTTCTGTTTCCATGGGAGTAAACAGATGATTAGAGTAAAATGTCTTAGCCCAGAGACATGACTGGAGTTAACTGTCATCTTTGCCATTTTGTGCATGAAACAATATAACCCTCCCTCCCAAAAAAACAAGTTCACTTGGGTTTATGGGAACAGGAAAAAATTCTCAAGAGATAAATGAATTCAATTTTGTTGCTTTAATTATAATGAAAAATGAAATAACAAAAATCAAAATGTAATGTTAATTTTTCAAGGTATGTAAAAAGGATCAAATGTTTTTATTTTGCTAACTAGGGTGATCTTCATCAGCATCTCCTGTTAAAACATCACTTCATGCCCTAGGCTAGTCTAATGTCATATAATGAGCATTTAGTTGCAATTATTCTGATTTGTTTGTTAAATAAATCCATTTTCCTCATGCCAAATGCTTCCCTTCTGGGTGATTTGTCCTGACTTCTAGGTTATGTCTCCAAAATTGTGATGTAACCGTGCCTCTATCTCACATTACTCTAAAATGGAAACAAGGAGTCATGAAATTCAAAAGGCCAACATTATTATTTTTATATCATCATGTAACTGCTGAGTAGATATTACATCTTTTGTACCAAAAAGCACTCTATCTTTCTTCATGCAATTAAGGGGATTGCACAACACCAAGAAAATTTATTATCTATACAAAATACTAGACCTTTAGTTACCTAAGACTTCCACTGGTCTCAGCAATCTAAAAGCCCATCAACAAATATTAATCAGATCACTTAAAAGTCTGACCTACCACGTATCAGATACTGTACGGACACTGACGAAGCAAAGACAATTTTCTTGCTGCCCTCCAGAGGCTATGTTCTAAAAATAAAAAAATTGATAATATTTTAATGTTAAAGATTTATGTATTCATAATTCTTAAAAATTTCAAAATTTTTTAGAAACTGGGGATAGAAATGACCACCTTAAAATTGATTTTAATTGAGAAATTATCCTCTGGTAAAGTAGAAAAGAAAATTACTTACATGTGTAAGATTTTAATTAAGATTTTTCAGTATAAATTATCTCCTCATTATTTGTTACATTTAATAGATATAGGCCTAGATAGGCTATTTCTCTTCATAAATCTGTGCAGGATATTAGTTGATACCTTTTAAGGATTTAAGCAGAGATGTCTCTTTTTCTCTCTCCCCTCTGACTAGAATTCTGTCTTGGTGGCAGAACTTTATATGGTTCAATCAAAAATACGTTATAGCACTAGCTGCAGCAATAAATAGTATCATTATGCTGCTACACAACCTGCAGCCTCCAGTCTCATCTCAGGCCTTCTGGAAGTCTCCTCTAACGCCTCCCCACATGCCATTGCTACCCGTCTAGGTAGCATATGCCCTCTATTCTTATTGTGGAAATCCTTAGGCCAGAGTGATCACCTGTTTACATATTTCCTCCTCCTGGACTGTGAGTCCCCTTGGTGCCTAAAATTATTTTTACTCTTCTGAGTGCTCAGTTCCTAAGAAAAATTATTGGGCAAATATGTGAGGCTCCATGTATTTTTCTTGAATGAATAAATGAATGAATGAGTGAGTGAATGAATGCTCTAGTGAAAAGGCAGAGGAATACCTGTCGTCTAAGGGAAGGAATCAACTACACAAGCTCCACCTTCAGCACAGCCTTAATTCACTCTCTCGGGGACTCCAGAATTGTGGATGAGATCTGGTAATGCCAGCATTTTGTTACTATCTTGGGAAAGAGGGGAAGATTATTAAGCTAAACACATGCCTTTGTACTTGGCACTAAAATTATTCATATTTATGTAGTTAAAAAGTATATTTTTACACAGTTCAGCATTGAATATTGTGAATAAGAGAATGCATAGGCTTCATGTGATTTTGGTAGTTCTGGTAATCCTTTGAATGTAAAAATAAGGAAAGTTGGAATGTAAATAGCTGTTTTTTTTGCTAAACAAAAGAAAGGCAGAACAAAGAATTAAGAATTATCTCCTCCAGATTCAAATAGTAGCAGTAATTATCTGTAGGTGTCAAGAAATAACAATTGCACTTTTCCTCTGTAAATGTTTAGTGGCAGTGCAGCTGGGGTGAGCAGGGCTAAGCTGTTTAAAGGTCATACAGTGGGGAAGTGAGGGGTTGGTAATATCTGCACAACTTTCCTCAATGCCTGCAATTTCTTGATTTTTTTCTTTTTTTAAAGACATATAAGGATCATGCAAGTTAAAAATTCCAAACTTCTCAAGGCCAGAATCCTGCGGTCCTTTCCTGGCTCTCTTGGCAAGCAGAAATGGTATGCCAATGGGCTAAAGCAACTGCCACCATCATTTACTATTTTGTTATCTTACATTTTAATAGTTCTTACAATGTCCCGGAGAGGGTAGACACTAACAGAATATGTGCTATTGGTTTTATTCATTTGTAACGTAGGCTAATGGAGGGATCATATCTATTGCCCTTTCTGACTGACATGTGCACTCTTGACTGGGAGGAAACATTCTGTTCAAGTATCCATACATCTGGAGCGACTCCAGCGTTGCATAGACTGAGGGGGTCCCTTTGAGATTCTTTGCAGCGAGCTGCCTGATTCTCCTATTTATCTGTGTAGGAACTTTGTTACTATAGTTATAGGAAAACAGCAAAATCTCTTTCTCGTTTTCCGCATTGGTCCTCTGAACCCGTTTTTCCTACTAAACAGGACAGTTGCTCACCAACCCACAAAAATCTCTTCAGCCTCAGAACACCACTGAAACTTCAAGGTTGCCAGTAACATCTTTGTGGCTAAATGATCAGTGTCCCGTCCTTGAAATTTTCTCCTTCCTTGATTTCCATGACATCAACTTTTTTTTTCTGCTTTTCTTATTCTCTGTCTCTCTCATACATTCCCCTTTTTCTTGCTGCGTGTACCTGCCCCTCCAATGTTCTGTGATTGCCTCTCTTTGTTTCGCGTGTTGCATACTTTGCCATGGCTTCCAGTTCATTTATTAGCTGAGGCTCCCAAATTTGTGTCTTCTGTGGAGTGCTCTCTTTCAAGTTACAAGTCTGTGTGTTCACTTGCCTCTTCCGTGACTCCATTTGGATATCCTGTAGGCAATCTGAACCCAAAGTGTCCAAGACCAAATTCAGTCTCCTCCCTACAAAACTGTACTATCCTCTTTTTCTTTTGATCCCTCTCACCACTGGAACAAACCATAAGAGCATTGCTTAAACATTTTGAACAGTTTCTTTATCTGTAAAATGAGAAGAATAATATATGCCTCGCAGTATTGTTGTGAAGATACGTAATGACTTCGACAAATGCTTTTGTTTTAACAATCATTATTATTAACATGTTTCCTGAATCCAAGCAAAATAACACTTTAGACACTTACTCATATTAAAATAGGAAGACATAGGAAAGAAGAAAGTTTACTAGTAGGGGTTTCTGTAAGTTTATTTTTATAATAATTAAGGTAATTTTAAATGTATAAAATGCATGGAATTTCTTGAAGATTCAGCAAATAGATATTAGTAATATATAGGAAAAACTCTGAAATTAGCCTAAATGTCCAAAAGCGAGATTAAGTAAACTATAGAATATTTATTCAATAGAATATTAGGCAGCTAATAAACATAGTGGGTCAGACTTCATAATATAACATTACATGAGGAAATAATTATAGAATTACATCTGTTATTTCGTTAAAATTATGCATAAAAAGCACTGCATAAAAAGAAATTTCAAAATATATATTGTAACTATATATGGAAGGTAAGATAACATTTTAAAATAATATTTATTGTAATTTGCTTTTATAATTTAGAGAATAAATTCAAACCGGTAAAACAGCAATTTCTGACCTGAAAAAAAATTATAAGTATTTAAACATGCTACAATATTATGGGATAGTAACAATAAACTTTATTTTTTTTCAAAATGGTCTTTTTACACAGGAGCCTGTAAGCATTTGACATATGAAAAAATCGGACACAAAGACAGTACATGATTTTTCCTCTGCTGTCCAGCTTAAATTCTTAAGTTTTAATGAAACTTAAATTCTTAGGTTTTAATGAAACAGTTAGAAAGTGATCTTAAGGGGAATATTTCTCCACTGATGGCAAATAATTTCTGTCCAGAATATACTAAATTCTCATATGATCTCTCTATTATACCCATAAAGTTAAGAGGATAATTTGGAAACAAATAGGAACTCTAGCTTTGATGGCTTTGTTTTTTCTTGGGAATTCATGTAGGCAAGTTCAAGAAGGATAATTATTCAGACTCAACATGGAGATACTTTATCTGTCTGTCAAACTGGATGGGCTGTTTTTGTTTTTTTCTGCATGTGGGCAGCAGTAACTTGCAGTTCAGGTACTCAAGTATCTTACTTTTTACTTTGTTTATTCTGTTTATTCTCACTATATTCTTATAGCAACCACATATTGCTGTTAATATGTCAGTGATCCTATTTGGAACCCAGAAAGTCTATTATTTGGGAATCTAACTGCAAAGCTATAAGCATTTTCAAATGAATAACTGCAACTTTAATTTTGTGCCTATATAGCAAATAATGCCTTAAATACCAGGTATTCAGTGCATCATTTATGCTCTTCCCCTATGTCTTTTAAGCCATTTCATTCTAACAGATGCTTCAGGAGACTGTTCTCTCCTATTGCTGAAAATAGTGGGGCTCTGACAGCATATTTTGCAGATTCACGGCTCATGATTAAATCTTTTTGAATTCTCAAGTGCTACACTGCAAGATTCCCTCTAAACATTCTAGAATTTAGAGAAATCCATGTAAGACTGAAAAATCTGAGCATGTGAATTAACTTGAGATAAGTATAGACTCTATTCTTTTTAATAGCACCAAAAAGCCAATATTATCATGATCATGGGTTCTGAAATTGGGTATTTCTGGATTTGTATTCAGATTCTAACATTCTCCAGATGTTTGGCCATAGGAAAACTTGTTAATCTCTTTGAGACTTCGTGTCCTCATCTATAAAAGTGGCAGAGTAACATTTATTTCATAACATAATTTTGAGAATTAAAATGAGGTGATGTATGAAAGCACCTAGCACTGTGCATGGCAATTAAAAGATGCTCACTTAATGGTTTTTGGTTGTTTTTGTTTTTTTTTTTTTTTTGAGCATCTATTAAAAGGCCAACCTGGCACAAATAACAGGTCATTCAAGCAATTCTCCATTTACTAGGGTTTATGTATTTGTTTGTTTATTGTTTTTCACCCCCACACAGATTATGAGCTCTCTGAGAGTAGACATCTTATTTTTTCTCACATGGATGTTTGATTAGATAAATTAATAAATGAAATATCATTTGATTTAAAGCTTAAACTGGATATTAAATGCCTGAATGATAGGAATGGAGGGACTCAAAGAGTGTTCTTGGTAAAGGGACAGCATGATTAAAGACAGGAAATGAGAACAGCATGGTGTCTGGGGGAATACCATCAGTTTGATATTGCTGAGAGGTGAAGGGTAAGAAAGGGAGCAGCAATATATCATGGGGGGCTTTGCATGCCATGCTAATGAGTGAACTCTATTGTGTAGGCCAGTGGCTTTCAAACTCTGCTATTGGACATTGTCATGGATTGAATCGTGTCCCCCAAAAATGTCTTGTGGGCTTGACTGGGTCATGATTTCCAGTATTGTATGATTGTGTAATCTGATGTGATTTCCTTAAGTGTTGTAAACTCTATCACTATGATGAGGCTATAGTGATGAAGTCTACAAGATTGGATAGTGTCTTAATCTAATCTCTTTTGAGATATAAAAGAGAGAAGTGAGCAGAGACTCATGGGAACCTCATACCACCAAGAAAACAGTGCCGGGAGCAGAGTGTGTCCTTTGGACCTGAAGTTCCTATGCAGAGAAGCTCCTGGACCAGGGGAAGACTGTTGACAGGAATCTTCCTTCAGAGCTGAGAGAGGGCCTTCCCTTGGAGCTGGTGCCCTGAATTTGGACTTGTAGCCTACTGGACTATGAGAGAATAAATTTCTCTTTGTTAAAGCCATCCTCTTGTGGTATTTCTGTTACAGCAGCACTAGATGACTAAGACAGACATGTATGGGCTCCTCAGAATACCTCCAACCTACCAAGAAGTGAAGGGGAGGCCATGTGGATGGGACATTATCCTACAGTTTCGTTTCACTTCTATAACCCCAGTATGAAATTCCAACCAGAACTGTTTCTACTTCCTTCACATATTTTGAGTAACATTTTGAGGGCTTTTAGTAACATCTCATTTTTTGAAATGCTTTTACTAATTTACAATAGAAAAATACTATTTTGATGGAGACAATGAAATATTTGGTAGCGGGGAATAGTATAAGCACCTTTGTATTTTAGGTAAATCATCCTGGCAGCTTTCTAAAGGATGGATTCTTATGCTTATTGGGTAGGTAACAGAGTCGATTATGGTACAAACAACTGGGGTGGAAAACACAAGAGACTCAAACAGGTTTTAAGGTGAAGATGGTACCATTGTTTACGGTACCATTCTTTACCTTGAGGGACTTGTGGACTATCCAGCAGTAAGTGAGGTGTTCAGCTAAAAGTTAGGTAGATAATCTGACGCTTGGGGAACTTTCTGAGTAGCAGACACAGATTTGGGTGTAATTTGCATAAGGGTCATGGAAATTATAAGTGTAGACAAAAAAACAACCAGTGAAGAAGTACAAAGAAAAAAGCAGTGAACCAAGAATGGTGTCTTTAGGAAAAATTGGCTTTTCAGAGACCAGGGTAGGAAGGAGCCCAGGAAGAAGATAAAGAAGTGGTGACTAATGTACAATGACCCAAGCTAGGGCAGTTTGGGTAAAAGGAAGGCATGGGCATATTGAGTTTAAGAAGGGATGAGTGAGATTTTGAAATGCAAGATGTCTACTGGATATATCAAATAGAGAATCAAAATTATACTTCATACATATGAAAACCAAATTATTATTTACCATGCAATGCTCTTTCTAGCACTACTGTTTCATCTGTTTGTCTTCTTATCATGCTTAGCCAAGAATCCTTTGCTCTTTTTATTGCCTCCAGACTCGCTTATCCATATCCCTACTCAGATTTGAAACTGTTCATACGGAGATTACAGTTAATCCTTTTATCTTCTATGAGTTTTGGGGGTATCATTAAAGCGTAAATTATAAACTGGAGTGGTTTAGCATTAAACGTGCACCCTTTAGCCACATATTTTAAGTGTGGCATTTAGGTACCACAACATTTCTGGAAAAGTTAAGATAAAGGATATGCTTGTGATTCAACAGATCTCAGAACCTACCAAGAAGTCCTGTGCACGCACCTGACAGAATAGTTCCCTTGAAAAGATACAGATATATGTGGATAGTGGATGTTTGTATTTAAAAGTCTATAACCAAACCAAACCAAATCTGCCGCTGACAAGTTGATTGTGACTCATAGCGACCCTAGAGGACAGAGTAGAACTGTCCCGTGGGGTTTCCAAGGAGCGGTTGGTGGATTTGAACTGCCAACCTTTTTGGTTAGCAGCCTGAGCTCTTAACTACTGTGCTGCCAAGGCTCCTTAAAAGTCTATAGTAGGTGAAAAAACAAAACCAGTTGCAGTGGAGTAAGTTTTGACTCATGGTGATCCCATGTGTGTCACAGTAGAACTGTGCTCCATAGCGTTTTCAATGGCTGATTTTTCAGAAGTAGATCACCAGGATTTTCTTCCAAGGCACCTCTAGGTGAACTCCAACTTCCAACTTTTAGGTTAGCAGCTGAGTGCATTAACCATTTGCACCACCCAGGGACTCCATAAAAAACAAAAAAACCCATTGCTGTCCAGTCAATTCCCGCTCATAGTGACCCTATAGGACAGAGGAGAACTGCCCCATAGGGTTTCCAAAGAGTGGCTGGTGGATTCGAACTGGCAACCTTTTGGTTAGCAGCCAAGGTCTTAACCACTGCACCACCAGGGCCCAAGAGACTCCATGGTAGATGAAAATATATTGTAAATTCCAAATATAAATGTTGGATCAATAATCTTCATAAATGTTATTTGAATGTTTTTAAGCTATGCAAGAAACCCTGAATATAATGATCTAGGGCTGCTGTTCTTATGAAATTTGGTGGTTGCTACTGTCTCAGTGGTGTGTTGGATCTGATTGCCACTGGCTCTTCATAGTTGATTGTGTACTTCTTTTTTTGACTCCATGTTTGGTAGTTTGAAATCAGCCATGGTGGAGGAATTTACACATGGAATCCAACAAAGGCTACTAATCAGAGCTTTAATATTCAGAGAACTGTTTATTAAACTTTTACCATCACACCCCTGGAGTTGCATCACTGACAGAAGAGACAGGTAAATGCAATACCTGTCTTATTATCTGCTCCTTTGATAGGACTCTTTTTAAACCCTTGTACATTGAAATACAATCTCATAGGGCAATTGTGTACATTCTTAGTTTACACAGAAAGGCAAGGCTGGAAATAAAAGAACATTGTGCTATGTGCGCATAGTTAGACTAAATTCTGTTTGAATGCCCACGCATTTAAAATATTGTACCGTATTAACGTGTACAAGTTCATAATCATCTTTGATGCTACTGTTCCACTAAGCTGTCTTTCTCATTATAGAACCTGTGCTAAATTTCTGCCTATATTGCTGAAAATTATTGATATTTCTCGTATAGTAGCTCAAGAAGATCTATAATCATGAGCAATATTAGACCTATGCTCAGCTGTCTCACAAATTATCTGCTCAGTAACTTTGTGATTGTCCAACTGGGCAGCATCTATAGCTTTCACAGAACCTTTCAAAGCCAGTCTGATTACCTAGCCTCCCCACAGTTTTCCTGAGCTGGTTAAAAGGGCTTATCAAGCTATTTTTATCAATTGCTTTATTTCTTTCTCTCTGTTGATTTTACATTTTTTTCAATATGTCCTTTGGTTTGAAAAAAGTTGCAGCCCTTTATCAACAAAATGTTTGTACTATAGTTTAAATAAAATACACTTAAAAGTTAAATTTATTTTATTTCAACTTATGTCATCTCTTATTTAAAATTATGTGTGTTGTGGGAATGTTCTACTAATTCATTAATAAAACAGTCTGATTTATTTCCTTTTATCTTCTAATCCTCTCTCCCTTGATATATTTAATTTTGGAATTACTCCTTTAAATTTAGAGCTTTTTTGTGACCCTCAGAATGAATATTACGTAGCCACAAAATAGCTTCACTGTTTCATTTAACTTGAAAAAGATTTTTTTTTCTTTTTTTAACCACTTGTGCCTCAATTTCTCCATCTGTAAAATGTGAATGATGATACCAGCAACTTTGTAGGATTATTTGTGAGGATTAAATGAGGTATATGTGCAATACTGGGCATGTGGGAAGTAGCATAAATATTTTCTATTATTATTATCACACAATAAACATTTGTTGAATGAAAGAATGAGCTTTTTTTTTAAATATATGAAAAGTTTTAGAGGAAAAATTAATGTTTCAAAAGATGACAATGTCTTACATTCTCATAATTTCTTATAAATAACATGCTGAACTGTGATTTCATAGTATCCTATAGTTATTTCTTACTGTTCTATGTCAATTTTGTAAAAACGAGATTTCACAGAGACTGTTTTAATGGTTGGATATAGTCACTAACTACCTATAGGAGCCCTGGTGGCACAGTGGTTAAGCGTTAGGCTGCTAAGCAAAAGTCGGCAGTTCAAATCTACCAACCACTCCTTGGAAAACCTACGGGGCAGTTCTACAGTCTCCTATAAGGTCACTATGAGTAGGAATCAACTCAACAACAATGAGTTTTTGGAACTACATACAGTGAAACAGTCAAATAACGACCTCTTTTTGGAAGTCTGTTAATGTTTTTGTCCTTAATTCTCAAAGAAGATGCCATCTCGGCATGAATCAAAATACTTAAAATGAAGTTTCTTCAAATAATATCCATGTTTAGATGAAAGCATGCATAAATCTCAAACCCACTGCCATGGAGTCGATTCCAACTCACAGTGACCCTATAGGACAGAGTAGAACTGCCCTATAGTGTTTACAAGGCTGTAAATCTTTATGGAAGCAGACTGCCACATCCTTCTCCAGCAGAGCAGCTAGTGGGTTCGAACTACCAACTTTTTGGTTAGCAGCCAAGAGCTTTAACCACTGCACAACCAGATCTCCTCCCTTTTCAGTCCAGTGAGGGCCAAATCAGATGCACATTAACTTAGAGCTTTTTGCTAGAGAGCAGCACAATTTTTAACTACTGTGGCCCATTTACCCTCCACTCCACTCAGTGAGCCTAAAATCCCATTGTGAAGGTCAAATTGGAGGCTAAACTCTTCTACCTCCATCCTCAGCTACTGTCTCAGTCCTGGTGTGATTCTCAGAGTGTGTACATCTCTCCATGCTGAGCGACCATCTGGTGTTTATACATTTTTCATACAATGTGGTCTCTAAATGCAAGATGAATATTTTATGGATAACACAAAATCATGGATAATCTTCTATATGGGCAACTGTGATCATTAAGGTTATGTGTCAACTTGGCTGGGCCATGATTCTCAGTGGTTCGGGAGTTATGATGCAGTCTGGCATTCATATAATGATGTAATCGCTTTCATGATGGACTCTGATATAATGTGAACACCTCCATGATGGGATCTGCTGTGAGTACCTAATCAGTTGAAAGGGAGTTTCCTTGGGAGTGTAGCCTGCATCCAATATAGGTGGACTTTCTGGCAAGGCTTATGGGCTTTTGCTAGTTCTGGGTCCAACAGTTGGCTTCTGTGCGTCTGACCTCCAGTTCTTGGGACTTGAGCTAGTAGCTTATCTGCCGTCTTGCCTGCTGATCTGAAGATTCATCAGTCTTCGCAGCCTGTGAGCCAGAGCCTTGCTGTTTGACCTGCTGATCATGGATCCATCAGCACCTGTGGCTATGTGGAGGAGGAGAAGCCTCCAGCCCGACCCACGTACTTGGAACATTTCAGCCTTTACAACTGTGTGAGCAATTTCCTTGATATAAATCTCTCTCTATATATATTGATATGATTTACTAGTTTTGCTTCTCTAGAGAACCTAGCCTAAGACATTTGCTACTGAGAGAGGTTCTAGAGAAACAAAATTGTAAGAATGTTTTTTCTAAATTGGTTCTCAAAACTGGTTAGTCTTAAAGATGTTGATGACTCTACTTCCACTAGTAAAGAGGCCACTGCTAATGCATGGCATGAGGTGGCAATACAAATATACAAAATATCACCACCAATTGATGAAAGGTGAGGCTCTGGGTGATGGCGTGTTTGATACCTTTCTATAATTTTGTCATAATGAGAAGTATAAGGAAGCTGATTGTTTGGTCCTACTTTCTCCAGACAAAATGGTGAGAGAAAGTGATGAGCTCAAAGATTCAGAGTCAAATCTCAGGCACCACATCAATGACCTCAAAGTTTCCACTTGTGCCTTGAAAGAAAGCCTTATTTCTTGTAGTAACAGAGCTGATATTGCTGAAAAACAAACCACAGTTTTATCATAAAAGTGGCTGAATTACAATACCAATTCAATTCCCAAACTCGAGTGGTGACTGAAATTAAAGGGAGAGCCTTGGGTGGGAACAAATGGGATCCTGAAACTTGGGATGGGGACAGATGGGCTGATAATCAGGAAGCTGGAGACACTGAATCCCTAAATTCCATTGAATCACTCCTGCCAACAGAACCAGCCCTCTCACTCCCATCTGAAGAGATTACCCATGTTTGCTTGCTAAGCCACCCTCCTCAGTAAAACCATGAACCCCTCCACCCTCATCTGATGAGATTAACCCAGCTGTGTCTAAAGAGCATGTGTCTGAATCATTGCCTAGGGCATTGCCTGAGGCAGATACCTTAAAACACAATGCTGATTATTCTCAAAACACATCTCCACAACCCATTTTGGCTTCTAGACCTATAACTAGATTTAAGTCTCAGTGAGCCCTAAAAGATAAAGTACAAAGTGTGACCCAGGAGGAGGTATGCTACACTTCAAAAGAACTGCTTAACTTTTCTGATATGTACAAACAGAAACCTGGGGAATACGTGCAGGAATGGGTATTAAGGGTGTGGGATAATGGTGCAAGGAACATAAAGATGGATAAGTCTGAATTTATTGATATAGGCCCAGTAAGCACAGATTCTTCATTCAGTGTTTCAGCTCAAGAAGTTAGGAAAGGATCTAATAGTTTATCTGGTTGGGTTGCTTAAACATCAATTATGAGATGGCCTACACTAAATCAAGTTGAAATGCCAGACTTGCCTTGTATAGTGTAGAAGAAGGTATCCAAAGGCTTAGGGAATTGGCACCTTAGAGTGGATTTATCAAGTTAGACCCACAGACCCACACATGGAGTGCCCAGAGGACACACCTTTTACCACAATACTGAGGAACAAATTTGTGAAGGGAGCCCCAGAATCCTTGAAGACTGCTGTGATTGCTATTTTTATGTAAGTCAGATTTGACAGTGGAAACTGCCCTAACTGAATTAAGACACCTAACTATAACGGGACTGATTGGATCTCATGGTAGGAGGGACCTAATGGCAACACTCAATCAACAAAGACAAGGTGGGTGTGGTTACTGTAATGAACAGTGGAGTCAAAGCAGTAATCAAAATAGTCTGACTCATATGGACTTACGGCATTGGCTACTTAGTCATGGTGACCCCTAGGAGTGAAATAGATAGGAAATCTACTAAATATTTACTTAATCTGTACAAGCAGATGAATTCTAGGTCAAGAAACAGCAGTCTAACTTGAATCGCCAGAATGCAGTGTCACAGTCCTCGAACAATTGCCAGACTTGAGCAAGTTTACAGACATACAACCCTTTGAATGAAGAGGAAGCCAGGTCCCTTGAGGAAGGACTCCACTACACTGAGAAAAACTTACGCTGCTAATCTTTTCTCAGCCTTCCCCAAAGGGGTCTACGGCCTTTTACTAGAGTGACTGTTCATTGGGGAAAAGGAAATAACCCAATTTTTTTGGGATTAGTGGATACTGGCTCTAAACTGACACTAATTTCAAGAGACCTAAAACATAGCTGTGTCTCACCAGTCAGAGTGGTGGCATATGGAGGTCAGGTTAATTAATGGAGTCTTAGTTCATGTCCATCTTACTGCAGGTCCAATAGGTCCCCAAACTCATCCTATAGTGATTTACTCAGTTTCAGAATGCATAATTGGAATAGATATACTCAGCAACTGGCAGAACCCCCACACTGGATCCCTGACGAGTGGAGTAAGGGCTATTATGGTAGGAAAAGTCAAGTGGAAGCTATTAGAACTGCCCCTACCTAGAAAAAATAAGAAACCAAAAGCAATACTACATTCCTGGAGGGATTACAGAGATTACTGCCACCATCAAGGACTTGAAGGATGCAAGAGTGGTGATTTCCACCACATCCCCATTCAACTCGCCTGTTTGGCCTTTGCAAAAAACAGATGGATCTTGGAGAATGGCAGTGGATTATTGAAAACTTAGTCAGATGGTGACTCCAATTGCAGCTGCTGTTCCAGATGTGGTTCCATTGCTTGAGCAAATTAATACATCTTCTGGTACCTGGTATGCAGCTATTGGTCTGGCTAAGGCCTTTTCAAAGGTCCATTAGAAGCAGTTTGCCTTCAGCTGCCAAAGCCAGCAATACACCTTCAGTTGCCTACTACAGGGCTACATTAACTCTCCATCTGTGGAACAACCAGTGAATTTGTTCCAATGGAGGAAAACTTCACTGTGTTAGAATTATGGGAAAAGAGTATACTATTCTCCATCTTAAAACTTTCCTAAACTTTCATCTTAGAAGATTCCTAAGTTTAGGAAGCTTCCTAACTTTCCTAAAGGATTTTCAGCATAATTTTGATCCCACTGTATGCACTGTTCTATATTTTTGTTGTTGTTTAAAAATACAGCTTTCTCATCATTCCAAGTCAGTCATATCAGCACAGGCAGACCTTTCTACAGCAGTCTTTTTTAAAAGCTGCACTGTGTGTATGCCCTGGTTCCCTCCTGATGGATATTTTGCTGTTTTGTTTTTCCAGTTTGAGGATTTTGTTTTTCTTTCTTCCAAGCAGTGCTTTAACAAATGATAATTTAATGGACAATTTTATATGCATGTTTAGAGTACATCTGTGTTTACACATATGCACATATATAGCAAATATTACTTTAGTTAGCATTCTTACATGTGCCATGCGAGAGTATACGTATACCCTATTTTTATGCAAATTATGTGTGCCTTCTGCATTTGTTTGCCAGCCACACCTGTCCCCCTCAATCACCCTCACAAGTGCCACCATGCCAATCCTATTCCATATGTTGCTGTTAAAAAAAAAAACACTAGCATAGTGCACTTATGAAAATACCTTCAGGGGGCAGGACATGGCCAGGAAACAAACACAAAAGGTGTGCATTTTTTGTGCAAAAATATGATGCATAGCTATGCATAGACAGGAGGAATTCATAGAGATTATTTTATTTACCATTTTGATTAACATTGTTAAATCAACCATTAAAATTATTATACCTTATGCTCCAACCAAAAGGTTTCATAATGCCCAGGCAGGTAACATAATGTATTGGGTATCCTGATATAAGGTATTAAGTTGCTTGTTTTAGGGCCACAGAATAACCCATTTCTGTCAAGTCGATTCAGACTCACAGCGCCAAGCAACCTGTTTATACTCTCTTTTAAAACAACAACTACCAAACTATCAAAACAAAATATCCCCTTGGGTTATGTGCTTGCCTATGCTATATTATCAAAGCTTTTCAATTTTGTCATTCTTCTCATTGAAAACTGGTATTTTAATGCTGAGCTTGAGCAGCATTTACAGGTAGTCCCAGACTTAACAAGTATTTGAGTTACGACGACCTGCACTTACGACCGTCGGTTTTTTTTTTCTTGTACATCTTATTGTGAGTAATATATAGTATATACAATATTGCAGTGCATAACTTACTGATGTTATAATTCTGATGTTCACTTGTAGATGTTCAATGTTATGATTTATAAAGATACTGATAATAAAAGGCAATAATAATGAAAACTAGAAAAAAAAAAGAGGTATTCTACTTACTTCAGAACTGACTGACGATTGAGTTGTGAGAACAGAACCCTGTCATAAGTTGGGGATTATATGTATGTGTATAAGCAATATGTCCCTCTTTATTTGTGAACCATTCCATGTCCTTTGCAAGTCATGACAGTAAAGATGATAAGGGGATAGGGGTTGAAGATCCAATACCACATGGAAAAAAAAAAAGTGGCAGAGAAAAAAACAAACAAACCCGCATATATTGAGCCTACAGCTGAGCCTGAGTGTAAACAAAAAGCTGATAAGAGAGAAAATATCAGAAACTTAATAAGGCAGAAGAGATGTGCCTATCATTGCTCACATTTTGTTTTATTTTCTATGAAGACCCAACCTCCTCCAGCCTTCCCCCATTGCTTTGCTCATTTATTGTTTGTGTTAACTCAGGCCTGTGATAATGATGACTGCTTAATAATATCAGACATGACAACAGAAATGCTCAGTTTCTGTTGGTAATTGACTTTATTTGTGCAAATAATGAAAGTGGAGAGACATTTATAGTGTTGAAGGAATTTTCAATTTTTTTTTTAATTCAACAATTGACTTTAAAAAAAAAAAGAGTTTTATGGTACCTAACAGCTTAGTGAACAAAGGGCAACATAGAAGGAGGTAGGCCTATTTGTTATAGACATATATAGAAGCTTTTGTATAAAGTATGTAAAAAGTACAGGAAGTAGAAGTGGAAGTAGTAGTTTATTAATACTTGAGGATCCCATTTAGTGCTTCATTTCTTTTCTAACATTTTTATAGTCAATGCATAATTTCAAAACTCAGGGCGATGCTCTGTGTGATGTTCCACTGAAATCCCGTAGTATCCAATATAATACAATAAAACCATGCAGTAGTACACCAGTGATAATGGAAATTTGGATGATAGGATTAACACTGGTTTCCATCTTCAACCAGCCCACATTCGCAGACAGAGATGGTCTAAAGTTCTCATCTTCTATTTAGAGGAGGCTGGATGTGGGAGAAGAGTGAGGCCCCTCTTGAAAAGTCAAGCAGATTGAGGGTTGTTGTTGCTAGTTGCCAGTCAAGTTGACTCTGACTCATGGCAACCCATGTACAACATAAGGAAACGTTGCCTGCTCCTGTGCCATCTTCATGATTATTGGTATGCTCGAGTCCATTGTTGTGACTACTGTGTATTTTGAGCATCTTCCAACCTATGGGGCTCATCTTCTGGTATTTGTATCAGACTACATTCTATTGTGATCCATAGGGTTTCCATTGGCCTATTTCTGGAAGTAGATTTCTAGGCCTTTCTTCCTAGTCTGTCTTAGTCTGGAAGCTTCGCTGAAACTTTTCCACCATAGGTGACCAGATGGTATTTAAATCAGTGGTATAGCTTCCAGCATAATATCAACTCACAAGGCACTACAGGACACAAACTGACAGATGGGTGGTGGAGGCTGAGAGTAGGTCCTCACAGTTTCATTATTTGTCCTTCCAAAACTGCCAGCATAAAAGTGGTGAAATAAAAGCCAGTTAAGCGAGAGATTCTTGAATCACTGTCATTGTTCAGGAAATCCCAACTAGTTTAAGAACCCAACTCTTTTCCCCTCTACATTTAACATGAAGGACCCCTGGTGGTGCAATGGTTAAGCACTAGGCTGCTAACCGAAATGTCTATGGTTCAAACCCACCAGCTGCTCTATGGGAGAAAGATACAGCAGTCAGCTTCCTTAAAGACTATAGCCTTGGAAACCCTATAGGGTAGTTCTACTCAGTTTTGCCATGAGCTGTTGTTGACTCTAAGGCAATGAGTTACATTTAAGACACTGTGTATAGCTGCCACCAGGTGGTGCCAAATCCCAGTTGGGACCTTGATGGATTTGACACACAGCCAGACCTGTAGGAATCCAAGCCTGCTAACTGTTTAGTCTTGCAATGTCATGACCACTTTCATACAAACGATTCTCTTGAATCCTGCTGACCACATTATGACAGTGTTTTATTGTGCCAGAACTTCTGCTGACTGACAGTCTGTAATTACACTACAGGCAGTCCCTGGGTTATGAATGTCCTACTTAGGTACAACCTGTAGTTATGAACCAATGCCTGTGAAGCGTATCATACTAAAATTTCGAGATACATACAATGGTTCATAATAACAAATGGCCACTACTTTGCAAAGTGCATCATTACGGTACTATTACATTAAAGATGTGTTAGTGTATCTAGATGTGTTTCTTTAATGTTTTTTATGTGTAGAAAGGCACACTATATACTATATACTAAGACAAACATTTGACTAACTGACTTTAGATTTGAACCATATCTAACTGTTCCAACTTACGTACAGATTCAATTTAAAGACAGATTTAGGAACGGAAGTCACTTGTAATCTGTGGACTGCCTGTATTATAGGGCATCATGGAGGAGCAAGTCATTTGAGCAGAGATGGATCATGTAACCAGTTTAAAGTTACATCCTTGCTTCTCTTTGGCTCTGTTGTCTATTCGCTTCTTACAGCACAGATTTTTTTAATAGATGTAAGATTGAAGGGTAGTAGCTATCTGGTGAAAAAAAACATTTTTTTTACATAATCTCTTGTGTCACATTAAGCTCTAAAGAAAATGGAAAGAATTTCTAATCGTAGTAATGACTCTTCAGAAAAAAAATAGTTTAAGTAAAGTACTTATTAAACATACCAGAATAGGTGAAAAAAATCATTGGACTATAAATATCAACATCTAAAATCCAGTGTAATTGCCAGTGACTAGTGACTATAAAAAGGGCATGTTTCATTTGACTTACATCATACCTAAGTGATATTGCTGTACTTAATGTTTTCAGTATTGGTAAACTCTTTGGAAATTTATTTAATTTAATCTACATTTATTAAGAGATTATCATATGCCTGTACAAAGTTTAAGGTCTTTTCTACTGAGGACTTCTATGAGAAGAAAGTATGTCTAAGTGCTTTAGGTAGAAATATTTGAGGTTACTTAATAAGACAACTTAATATTTTTGTTCTCCAGGGCTTTAAAATGTAAAATGTCTGCTTTTATTTGTAGTATCCAAATGATACTTTAACTAAAGAGCCTAGATAATTTGAATGGAGGTTGCAAAGCATGCTATTTTCTATATATGTAGAAATATCCCAATTCATCACAAAATTAATTTATTTACTTATTCCCATTTCCTGAAGGGCTAGTATGATTCAGTTACTATACTGCTCACAGACCATATATTGTTGTCGTTGTTAGATGCCGTCAATTCGGTTCCAACTCATAGTGACCCTGTGTACAACAGAGCCAAACAACGCCTGGTCCTGTGCCATCCTCACAGTCATTGTTATACTGGAGCCCATTGTTGCAGCCACTTGTTGAGGGTCTTCCTCTTTTTTGTTGGCCCTCTACTTTACCAAGCATGATGTCCTTCTCCAGGGACTGGTCCCTCCTGTTAACATGTCCAAAGTATATGAGAAGAAGTCTTGCCATCCTTGCTTCCAAGGAGCATTCTGGCTGTAGTTCTTCCAAGACAGATTTGTTCATTCTTCTGGCAGTCCATGGCATATTCAATATTCTTCAATATATATTCAGGGTTTGAGGGAGACAAATAGCTAGCACCAGTCTTGCTATCCCTGATTTTGAACCAACTGAGGAATTAAGCTTCAGAGTAAGTATATGGAAGCTAAAATACCACCTAAATTACTGATAACAGGTAGGCTGAAGAATGACAGTTGAAAGTTGTGGTGTGCTCAAGCCAGCTCATGTGGACTTGTGAAAGCCTATTGAGCACATATCTTCCCAACTCCACGTACAGTGACATCATGTTGGTAGCTTGAAATCAATAAGGTGAGAGTATTTATACCACAGAAATTGCTAAGTGCCACAAATCAGGGACTTTTTTGCCCCTAGAGAGCTGGTTGTTAAACATTTAATACCACATGATCGTCTGAAGCATGTTGTGATGGTTAAGGTTGTGTGTCAACTTGGCTGGACCATGATTCTCAGTGGTTTGGCAGTTGTATGATGTGATCACTTCCATGATGAGATTTGATATAATGTGATCACTTTCATGATGGGATCTGTAGACAATCAGTAGAAAGAGTTTACTTGGACGTGTTGCCTGCATCAAATATAAGTGGACATTCTGGCAAGGCTCATGGGCTTTTGCTCACTCTGGATCCTGTAGCTGTCTCCTGTTCATCTGATCTCCAGTTCTTGGGACTTGAGCTAGCAGCTTACCTGCCATCTTGCCTTCTGGCCTTGGGATTCGTCAGTCTTCACAGCCTGTGAGCCAGAGCCTTGCTGTCTGACTTGGTGATCTTGGGTTTGCCAGCCCCTGTGGCTACGTGAATCAGGAGAAGTCTCCAGCCCAAACCACTGACTTGGGACATTCCAGCCTCTACAACAGCAAGAGCTATTTCCTTGATATAAGTCTCGCTCTATAAATATTTATGTGCTTTACTGGTTTTGCTTCTCTAGGGAACTCAGCCTAAGGCAGCAACTTAAGGGAAGTTTGCAGTAATTTTTAAAAATTTAGTCCCTGTTTTATAAATGTGTTACTATTTAGAGCTTCCAAATAAAAGTAGTGGTATATAAAGAGCTAAAGAAATTACACGTGTATCATTTTTTTGCGCTTGTGTGTATGTGCCTATATTTCTGTATGTGTATGTGTGTGTTTGTTTATTACAGTTTTTCTCATTTATAATTTGTTCCTTTCATAGAGAAGTAAGTAAACTCTTGAGCCTCAGGAATTGTTGTCACATTAGAACCTTGAAAAAAAGTTTTATTTTGATTTTATTTTGCAACTGCTTCTGTTAACTATGAAAGATGGTAGGAATGCTAACATAGCTGAGATTTTATTCTCTTGAAAATTCTTAAACCTTAAAGTGTCTTAAATTCTTAAAGTGTCTGGAAAGCATTGGTTGATTTCATCTGGCATTTGAAGAATGGACTGTTTATTATGTTTTTCTTTCTGAATTTATATTGTTGTAAGGAGCGAAGGTATCTATTGCAGCACTTGGCATGTCTCTACTAGATGGATTCTAGTTGTTTTCTGTGTGTGGCTATTATTAACATGAGTTATTCATCTTCTTAGGCTAAGCAATGGTCTTGCAGAGATTTTTTGACTAGTTTGTGATCTGGCACAATGCGTATTTGTACAAATCATAAACACATTTTTGGACTTCTTTTAAGTAGAAAAGATCATGTTAGATTATTGTCCAAAAAGTTATTTTCTCAATTTACAGTTATTCTGGGTCCATATAGAAACAACTTAGAAAAAATTAACACATACAAAAAGGAGGGAACTAAGGTTCAAAAAAAAGAAGATGAAAATTGGTTTGGGGTAAAACCTTGGGGTTAGGTATGATTAGGATGTTATATTAATTAATGAATGTTTATTATCTGTTAAGTATGTGTTTGTGTGTTCATGCATGTATGTGTGCGTGTCTGTGTTGATTTTGAGCTTTCAACACTGAAAATCCAGCTAAGTTGGCACTTTGATCTTTGATTTAGAGTTTGATGGCTATACTCTTTTTCAGCTGTATAAAGTTGATGCACTTTAGGTTGGAAGCAAGTATTTAATTTTAGCTGCAATTCATTTTCTATTTGATCAAGACAGGTAACAAGACACTTCCTCACTATTGTTTTGGTATTTAGTAAGTCATGGTAACAAAACATGCCTGCCCTCAGTTAATAAATCAATGTTAGGATTTCTGAATTTAAAGTGATATTTAATAACAGTACAGAAAGAGAGGATAAATGAAAAAGACCTACCAAAAAGCTGTCGACTTTCTAAAAGCGAGAAACTGATATTGACACTAATCGCTTTCATAGGAAAATAATAACGTGGTTTGAAAATTATTTTTACCTCCAAAATATATCATCTTTGATTATAAGTTTTACGACACATAGTTCTATGCTAGGTATGTTCAGGGAAGGAACACAGGGAAAACATAAAGTGGTCAAGGTACTTACAGTATGGTGTGACAGCTAAGACTCACCTATAAGCAAATAGTTCCACGTGACCAGGCAGTGTTGTGGAACACAGATGCCACAGACAGGAAAGTAGAGAAGGGAGAGGAGCCAAGGAGCCATTCGGGACAATATATGTGAGGTAAGTCTTAAACGATGGATTTGAATTTAAGAATTATTTGGTGAGGGCATTTTAAAAAGGAGAAATACTTCCCTATTGGGGACATTGGAAGACAGATGAGAAGACCAGCTGAAATATAAAGGGAATAGCTTCTTGATAGAGTCTTAACTACTTGATAAAAGAAATGTTGACTCTATCCTATAAGCAGTGAGAAGTTTTTTAATACTTGGAAGGAGGAGAATATGCGAGGCTGAAGTATCGCTTTGGGGTCTATTTCAATAGGCCAATTGTATAGTGATGTTGTTGTTATTGTTGTTAGTTGCTGTTGAGTCGATTTTGACTCATGGTGACCCCATATGTGCACAGTACAACTGCTCCACAGGTTTTTAAGGCTGTGGCCTTTTGGAATCAGATCACCAGGCCTGCCTTTCGAGACATCTTTGAATGTATTCCAACCACCAACCTTTTGGCAAGTAGTCAAGTGCTTAACTATTTGTGCCACGTTTACCCTGAATATTGGTAAGCCATGAAATTAAATAATTGGTGATATTTTCTGAAAAAGGTATTAACATTTAGGTTACCTAAACTGTAGAATCCCAAATGAATACTCATTAATTATACTACATATCGAAACTTTGAAAAAAAGCTTAAATATCTGAGTAATAGTCTAAATATAGATTATCACCTACTTAGTGTTTATTGTACTTAACTCTTACATTGGTTAACTTGGTTACCTAACTCAATAATGGTGTTGTGGCAATCTGTTATTAACAAAGAAAGAGAAAAAAAAAAACTATTTGCAGATAGATTAAAGAAATACATGTAATATATGAAAGAAAGAAAGCCTAAAAAATACCTTTCAGGGTAAAAGATGTAGGAAGTGGATAATAGGAAAGTATAGAGAATCACAGAGAAGAAGAAGAACTGGAGAGAAGGGAAAAAAAAAAAAAAAAGAAACCCTCTTATCTATAGAGAATACTACCTTTCGTAAAAAGCAAAAAAAGAATTATTTGACATTCTTGTTTAAAGCACTGGGCATATCAATAATACATGTCTGGAAGCTCCTAGGTATAATCTGTGCTGATTTTCTCTTTGATTTAATAGTCCAAAGTTAACCCTGCCACTGACTTGTAGGGTGGGTATGAAAATGAGGATTAGCTGGCCAGCCTGGTTGGTAGGGTTTCCAACCTAAAAAATGAGATCCTCACAATATTTTTAAAATAGCAAATTTAGATATTGATTTAATATCGCTATTTTACAAAGTTCTCTTTTTAATCATCAGATGTTTGTGTTTGACTTTTCAAGTTATAATACCAACATGAGTGACCCTTCCCTAGCTTTGTCCATCTCTTAAGTTTTGACACCATAGAACACATCATCATTGCGGCGGAAAGCAAGGGAATGATTTTGCACATGTGGAAGAAACCCCTTTCAAGTGAACAGTGACCTTTTATATCTGAACCTAAACCAAACCATTTTTAAAGGTCACAGGCTCACACCTAACCTCAGATTTCCCTTCTTAAACACCATGCTCAGAATTTCACCTATTATCTTGGCAGCTGCATCTGTGTACGACTTGATTTGACCCCATCAGAGGATGACTGACTGATGGGTGTTCAGTGTCAGTAATTACAGCTGTTAGCAGGCACTTCCTTCCTGCAAGAGACTATTTAGCAAACAGCAATGTACAGAGAGACAGGGCCACCTACTGAGACAAACCAAGATCAAGTAAAAGGCAGTGTCTGGATCAAATACTAATCTTGCCAGAGTAGATCTCATTCCTTGAATTTTTGTGCAACTTTTTAATTTCTGGGTATAAAAGTGCTAGTTACTTAATACAAGGAACACTCTGAAGGCACTGGCAAAGAATAAAAAGACTAACAAGACATGGTTTATGTCCTCCAGGAATACGAATGAAAGTATAAGTACAAATAAATAGAGGTAAGGAGCAGCAATAAGCTGATTAGGCAGGTATAATTTTGAGAGATCACCTCCTCAAGGGAAATTAGCAAAGAACATTGAAAGCTAAAGTTTCTATGCTAAGTGAGTGGGCATCAAAAAATACCTGTTTTAGTAGGGGGCTTATATAAGATATGTTTTCTATATTATGAGTTAAGTGAGTAGATATCTTTATAAAAATGTATAGTGTTGAAATAAGAATTTAGACCTGGTGTCTAAATTTGCGTGTGTGTGAACAAGGAAATAGCCCACTGTCATTAAGACTTGCATTGCTACAAAAAGGCAAGGCTGAAACCCCTATCTGGTTACCGGAGAGGAGACTGGGTTACTTTTCTTTGTCCAGCTAGACTATGAGAGCAAGTGTTTGTATAAATTTCGTTTGTCACTTGTTTCTTGTATGGAGAAAGATGGTCAATTTTTGCATGTTGACATGTGATTTTGCTAAATTCACTTACTAATTCTGATAATTTATTAAGTAGATTATTTCAGATTTTTACATATGCATTCACATCATCTGTGAGTAAAGATAGTTTTATTTTTTTCTTCTTTCCCCATTCTTCTAATTTTTATTTCTTCTTCAGTTATTGCAAAGGTTGACCCATCAAGGACAATGTTGAATAGCAGTAGTGACAGCAAGGCAGATCTCAGGGGGCAAGCATTCAATGTTTCATCATTAATGTGATGTTTTCTATGGAGTTTTTATAAATATTTGTTAGATTTAGGAAGTTTTTCTTCTATTCCTCCTTTGCTGGGAGTATTTGTTTTTAATCATGAATGGGCATTAAATTTTCTTCAAATGCATTTTCTGCATCTACTAAGATGTTATTTCCCCTCACATACTAGCATTTTATGGTATGTCTTCAATCATGAATTTATTTACATTTAAGTTTTCTCAATCACAGTGTTTTTAATACACTTATTTTATATAACATGTAAATAAAGTTTGAATGTTTTTTATATAATCCATGGAGGTTTTTAAATAAATGAATGGATTAATTTCCTTTTATTGCTGTAATGATTTTTTTGCAATTATGTTGTCTGGTATGTTTTTAATGCATCTTCTATTTTCAATATTTTTTTCTATTTTCCTTGTGTCTGTCTCGCTATAGTTTAGATGTGTGTGTGTGTGTTTTCCCTCAGGTAATCTGGAAGTTTTCTAGGGTGTATTTTATTTATTTATTTATTTTTCCTGATTATATAGAAAATGTTGAAATTGTACACAATATTATAGGTAAAGAACCTTTATTAAGTATTTTTTTAATGCCTGGCTATCACTTGACCATGGATTTGTTAATTATTTCTTTACTTTAAAATCTTTTGGTAGTTTCCTCTGATAATTTTACAAAATAGATTGAAACCATGATCTCATGATTTATTCATTTATCCAGTGCCTATTGATTTTCTTCTAACGATGTTTACAAAATTACTGCATCTTAACTGCTTTCCATTTGTATTAGTTTCCTATTGCTACTATAACAAATTGCCATAAATTTAGTTGCTTAAAATAATACAAATGTATTATCTTGCAGTTCTGGAAGTCAAAAGTCCAAAATCAGTCTCAATGGCTAAAGTCAAGTTTTTCTCATTACTACTTTCTTCCAGACTCGCTAAGGAAGAATCCAATTCCCTGTCTATTTCCAGCTTCAGTTGGAATTGACTCGATGGCAATGGGTTTGGTTTTCTTTTGTTTTTTTTGGTTTACCCACGTTCCTTGGCTGTGTCTTCATTTCAGTCAGCAATTCCACCACACTAACCTCTTCTATATCTCTTTCTCTCTGACTTCTCTGGCTTTGACCCCCTTGCCTTCCTCTTATAAATATCCTGTGTTTACATTGAACCCACCCAGATAATCCAGGATAATCTCCCCACCTCAAAATCCTTAATTTAATCACTTCTGCAAAGTACCCTTTGTTATGTAAGGTAACATAGTCACAGGTTCTGGAGATTACAACATGGACATTTAGAGGAGGCATTACTTCATCTACCACACAATCTTTCCTCTTTCTTTCTTCCCTTAAGATTTTCTTATCAAGTAGTTATTTTTGTATGGTTTATTTTCATAAGATTTACCTCCTGTAATCCTATTACCCTAATTGTTCATCTTGCTTTTATTTAAATGAATTCAACTTTTCTTTTTCCATATCTTGATTAGTAGAATTCCATTTTGTCTGCTGATTTTCATCAAGAAGGGGTCACAGGTGCTATATTTTCTAGGCATTTTTTTGTGTTTGAGAATGTGAATTTTAGCTTTTATTTTGAATGTCAGCTTGGCTGGTATAATAGTGTTGGGTCATATTTTCTTTCTCTCGGAACTTGAGTTATTGCTATAATGTCTCGTGCATTTTAATATTATAATTGAGGAATCTGAAGATAGCTTGTTATTTTTCCATCTGTAAGTGACTTTGCAAAATTTCTTTATCCTTGAATTCTTATTACTTAAATAAGATATATTTCATGGTTGATGGTTTTGTATCAGACTTGTCCCCTAGAAAATGTTATGCTGTTTCAACTTAATTTTCATTTTTTTCCTGTACTTTAGACATATTTTCTTCTATTATGTCTCTCAAGGCATTTAAATCTCTTTTATCTGATTTGCTCCTTCAATGGCACCAGTTACCCTGGTATTGACCATCTTTGCCTGCTTTCATAACAATAATCATTGTATTAGTTGCTTTGGTCCCTTTGTTTTATCCTTTACCTTTACTCTGAATATATTAATTTTTCCTATTTGCCAGTGAATTTTCTCACCTGTCTATTCTTTTTCTTTTTGTATCTAATGTATTTACTAATTCATTAATATTGTCACATTGCCGCATGTTTGTTTCCTTATTCTTCAATCTTTCTCTTCATCTCTTTCTGTTGCTTCATGATTTTTATCTTTCATTTATTGATTTAGTAGAAAGTCGATTTTATTAATTTCTCTCAGTGTGAGTTAATCATTTATTTTCTTCTAGAATAGAGATTATGACATTTTGTTTCCACTTAACCAATGTTAACATGGACAATTGTCCAACACTTTCTATTTGCAACAGTATTTTTGTGTAACTTTATTATAATTGCCTCCTGTCATGGTTTGAATTATGTCCCCCAAAAAATGTGTGTATCAGTTTGCCTAGGCCATGATTCCTGGTACTGTGTGATTTTCCTGTATGTTGTAAACTTGCCTCTATGATGTTAATGAGGGAGGATGGGTAGCAGTTGTGTTAGTAAGGCAGGACCTGATCTACAAGACTGGATTGTGTCCTGAGGCAATCTCTTGAGATATAAAAGACAGAAGTGAGCAGTGAGACAGGGGGACCTCATACCATCAAGAAAGCAGTGCCGGGAGCAGAGCGCGTCCTTTGGACCGGGGCCCCTGCCCCGAGAAGCTCCTAGTCTGGGGGAACACTGATGAGAAGTCTGACAGAGAGAAAAAACCTTCCGCTGGAGCTGACGCCCTGAATTTGGACTTTCAGCCTACCTTACTGTGAAGAAATAAATTTCTCTTTGTTAAAGCCACCCACTTGTGGTATTACTGTTATAGCAGCACTAGATAACTAAGACACTTCCTTTCTCACTTCATCTGAACCCTGTTTATCTTTTCTCAAAAGTTACAATTTTGTATAGCCTCTGTGTGTGGTCTGTATGTGCTTGAGAGAATGGAATTGCAAATGGGTGTGGAGAGGAATCATCTGGGACTAGGTATAAACCTAGTCAGAAAACTTAAATTCTACGTTGTTTATCAATATTCTTTACCACAATTCACTTTACAGGAGATATATCACAATACATGCAAGCATATATTTAGGGTGCCAAAAATAACACCTATGAATTTGGTGCAGAATCTTGGAGTCTTGGCATCTATTGGAGAGCAGCCTCCCAAACAGATTTTTATCCTGTTACACCCTGACTTTCCACCAAAATTCTGTCTGTCCAATCATTCATGAGCATAAGAGAATAATGAGATTAAAAATGTCATTTTAGGCCCTAATTTTGAGTCCAGAGTGGTCCAGAGATATTTTAGCATGTTTGCTTACTCTCACTGTCCCCAGAAACCTCTTCTTTCTTTTTTCTTTATTCATATGTTTAGCTCAATTCTTGTTTATAGATGAGATGTTACTTCTGCGTGTTTAAAATATTTCTTCTGCTTTCTTTCTGTTTTCCTCCCAGCCAGAAAACCCCAAATGATAAATCATTTTTCCTTTATCTGAGGTGGTTGGAAGTTAGTTCTCTTCTTGAACTGCCTTAATACTTTCTCATTTTGCTCTTTCTAAACATGGATTTTACTTATTATTTTTTTCAGGATGTTGTTAAATTGCCTCTTTCTCCCTATACTTCGATTGAGCTGTTAGGACTAGCATGGAACTAAATCAAGTCTGGCCTTGAAGAATATTAAAACCTTTTTCTTTTTCTCTGGTCAACAGCTCTTGGTTTGATGATCTCTACTTGTATTTGTGTCTGTTGTTGCTTTGCTATTATAGTCTATTTTTCACTCATATTTTTAGGTTTGGAGGCAGTGAAATTTTGAGATTTGACATTACTCTGTCATCATCTGAGGCTTGTATTTTAGATTTGTTTAATCTTTTCTAAAAGCATTAGTGTTTTGTTCCTTTGGAAGATATGAAGACAGTAATCAGCCCAAAAATATGTTGGTGAATGTTATCTCTTTGGCCCAGCTGATCATAGTTTTGATTCACTTTGGAGTAAAGTTAATGAGAGTGATGAAAACGAGATCCACTTCCAAGCCCAGGTCTTGTTCTAAACCAAAAACTAAACCAAACCTATTGCCGTAGAGTTGATTTCAACTCATAGTGACCCTTTAGGATAGAGTAGAATCACCCCACAGAGTTTCCGAGGAGCAACTGGTGAATTTGAACTGCCAACCTTTTGGTTAGCAGCCAAGCTCTTAACCACTACACTACCAAGGCTCCTGTCCTGATTTCTTTCAGATAAAACACTGATAGTTTGAAATCTTCATCTGCCTTACAATTCTTTGGGAAATTTTAAAAATAGCTTCCTCGGTCCTATCTCCAAATTCTGTTTTCAATTTTTGGGATGGAGCTCTGATAGTGTTTTGTTTTGTTTTTTTTTTTAAGTTCTCAGAGTTATTTAAAGTGCTGCAAGTGTTGAGAACCATTGCAATAAAAAATCAATCAGGAGGAATACACGTTTTCTGGAGGGGTGGTGAGAGACTCTTGGCTCAATGTTACCACAATTCAGGATAAGTGAAGAAAATTATTTCCCTTTTACCTAGAGCCACAAGAGAAATTACTTTAATTTAAACTATTGTCAACATAGTTATTGAATAAAACCACTTTTCTTCTGGGGAATAAAAGCAAGTTTTCCTTTGAAATTTGGGTTGAAAAATACTAAAATCTTATTTTACAGTCAGTTCTATTTCAGGTAATGTACTCTATCAGAGCTGCAAGAGATCAACTTTTTTCATTTACGGTTGAAGAGGAAGGTTGCCTTCTGTGTTTACTTGAAATCTGCTACCATAATGGGGAAAAAGGTTTTGAAGTTAAATATGTATCAAAAATTCCAAATATTTTTCTAAAAAGAAACCAAAATACATATAGATATATGTCCAGAAACTGGCCATATATGTGGGGTTAGGGAGATATCTGTTCTATTCCTTTACCAGTTAACCTACTCTGGTACTAGAAAATTTATCATGGCCTTGCTACATACATTCAGGTTTTTTTTTTTTTTTTAATTTATCTGATCACAAGTTAAGCATTCAAAATTTTACTCTGCTAAGAGCCATGCCATTACACAGATTTCAGGGAATATGTGATTTGAATTTTCAAGAAGGTTTTATCTCATGTGGATAGCTTCATCTTTTGGGAACTAATTCAGTCTATAGGGGGCCTCATCAGATCAGTGATTTTCAAAACATTGTAAGACAAGCAGAGGGAACGTCCCTGAAAAAGAAGAGCAACGTTTCATGTTAACTAAGAAAGCTGCCCCATGGGACTCCTGTGCCCCAATGGATGCCTTTAGATGCACAATCTGATTTTAAATTGGTAGACATTACCTTCTCAAAACACACAGGAAGATATACAGATAGGACCAGATGCTTTTGGAGCATAGGTATTTACTATGTTTTATAATAAAATGTTTAAAAAAATAAAGGAAAGAAGGAGAGATGAAAGGAAGGTAGAAAGACAATTTAGTTTATCAAACATTTCCCAATGTAACATATGTAATTCGTATTGCTCCCTGTATTACTAAGGTTTGCAAAAAGATAGCCAAAATAGGTATACTTAGTTTCAATAAATTTGAATATCTACATTAGTTACAGTCTATTTCCTACATTTAGAAAATTTCACTTTTCTAAGAAATAAACAGGGTTAAGTGATTTATTATCCATTGCCGTCATATATTTTCTCTATGTCCAATAATTTTAAACATGTGAGTGATTCCCATAGTATCAAATCTATATATGGTGATCCCTTTGGCAAATACATTATTGAATAATTGAACTTTTAGGCTAGATGATATTGAACAGTTGCCCATCAATAATGTTTGCCTTACATTAGCAAAATATTGAAATAGAAAACTAGATTGCTTCCTTTCATGTATTTGTCAATTAATCATGTAGGTTTTACAACATGTTCAGACCAGGAGTGAGACTGACAGTTTTAAAACAGCCAAGACTGAATAATATTAACCCCTTTGAAGCAAACATTGATGATTTTCTCCCAAGAGGGTGTTTGTCTTTGTTTTTGATAATTTTGAAATGTCACATATTTTTGTACATATTTTTTCTTTAATGTATAAGTCATTTTTTAATGCATCTGTTCATTGTCTTAACATTTGGTGGCCCAGTGGTTAAGAGATAGGGCTGCTAACCAAAAGGTCATCAGTTCTAATTCACCAGCTGCTCCTCAGAAACCCTATGAGGCAGTTCTTCTCTGTCCTGTAGAGTTGGTATGAGTCAGAATCGACTTGACGGCAATGGGGTAGTGTATGCCATACACTATAGTATGAAGTAAACAAAGTATCTGTCCATGTGGAGAATATGGAATAGTGAGTGAAATCTATGTCGGTCAAATAAAGAGGAACATGAATATTCAATCTAAACATTTGATAATGCCATGAGAGAAGAATACAAGATTTTATTAAAGATTTGGAAGATATTATCTAAGATGGGAGTATCGCAGTATGAAGAGTGATATTTGAGCTAAGAACTGAGGATTAAAAGAGGCATTCATTTAGTAGGGAGCATTTCAGGAAGATCGATGAGATATGAGAAATCCTTGAGGTAGGAGAGAGCATGCATGGAGAATTAAAGGAATGAAAGAAGGCTTATCTGGGTGGTGAACAGAGAGCAAGAGAAAGAAGCACCAGAGACTATGAGAGTTTCCAGCAATCTACAAATATCAGAATGTTAAATTACTTTTATTTAAAATCAGTGGTAGAATTGGAATCAGAAAGTGATATTTTTTTGCCATTGCTCAAATTTGATCTTATAATTTTATAAATTAAACAGCTTTTACTTACCCCTATTTAAAAAATAAATTTCTAGCTATTTATATTGTTTATACCACCACCCAGTGACAGTATTACAGCAAAGCCTTGACCACACAAGTCAAACTATCTATTTATGTGTAGATAGATAGAGATAGTTAGATAGACAGATTAAAGAACTTTTTTTAAAAAACAGTATACTACAGACAGAAAAAATTTTTGGCTTTGACAAATCTAATCAGGGTCTAATCTCTAAAATTTACAAAATACTGCAAAACCTCAGCAACAAAAAGACAAATAACCCAACTAAAAAATGGGCAAAGGATATGAACAGGCACTTCACCAAAGAAGACTTTCAAGTGGCTAACAAACACATGAGGAAATGCTCATGATCATTAGCCGTTAGAGAAATGCAAATCAAAACTCCCCAACAAGGCTAGCATTAATCCAAAAAACACAAAATAATGAATGTTGGAGAGGTTGTGGAGAGACTGGAACACTTATACACTATTGGTGGGAATGTAAAATGGTACAACCAGTTTGGAAATCAATTTGGAACTTCCTTAAAAAGCTAGAAACAGAAGTACCATACGATCCAGCAATCCCACTCCTTGGAATATATCCTAGAGAAATAAGAGCCATCACATGAATAGATATATATGCACACCTATGTTCATTGCAGCACTGTTCACAATAGTAAAATGATGGAAATGACCTAGGTGCCCATCAAAGGAAGAATGGATAAACAAATTATGGTATATTCACACAACAGAATACTACACAATGATAAAGAGCATTGATGAGTCTGGGAAACATCTCATAACATGGATGAATCTGGAAGGCATTATGCTGAGTGAATTTAGTCAGTTGAAAAAGGACAAATATTGTATGAGACCACTATTATAAGAACTCAAGAAAAAGTTTAAACACAGAAGAAAATATTCTTTGATTGTTACAATGGTGGGGAGGAAGGGAGAGGGGAATTCACTAACTAGATAGTAGACAAGAATTATCTTAGTTGAAGGGAAGGACAACACACACTATGGGGTTAGTCAGCACAACTGGACTAAACCAAAAGCTAAGAAGTTTCCTGAAACAACCAAATACTTAGAGGAACAGTGGTCTGGGAACCATGGTTTCAGGAGACGTCTATGTCAATTGGCATAACAAAGTTTATTAAGAAAATGTTCTGCATCCCACCTCGATGAGTGGCATCTGAGGTCTTAAAAGCTAATGAGTGGCTATCTAAGATGCATCAATTTGTCCCAACCCACCTGAAACAAAGGAGAATGAAGAACACCAAAGATACAAGGAAAATATTAGCCCGAGAGACAAAAGGGCCACATAAACCACAGACTCCATCAGCCTGAGACCAGAAGAACTAGATGGTGCCTGGCTACCACCAATGATTGCCCTGGCAGGGAACACAACAGAGAGTCCCTGATGGAGCAGGATAAAAGTGGGGTGCAGAACTCAAATTCTAGTAAAAAGACCAGACTTAATGGTCTGACTGAGACTAGAGGGACCCCAGAAGACATGGCCCCCAGATTCTCTGTTAGCCCAGAACTAAAACCATTCCCAAAGCCAACTCTTCAGACAAAGATTAGATTGGACTATGGGACATAAAACAATATCATGAAGAGTATGCTTCTTAGCTCAAGTAGATACATGAGTCTAAATGGGCAGCTCCTGTCTGGAGGGTATATGAAAAGGCAGAAAGGGACAGGAGCTCGTTGAATGGGCACGGGAAATCCAAGGTGAAAAGGAGGAGTATGCTATCACACTATGGGAGTGCAACTAGGGTCACATAGCAGTGTGTGTATAGTTTTGTATTAGAAACTAACTTGAACTGTAAACTTTCATTTAAAGCACAATTAAAAAAAGTATAGAACACATATATCTGTGTCTAGATATATGTACTAGGTGCATATATATATATATATATATAGTGTATATGTGTGTGTCTGTGGTGTGTATACATTAGAGCTAAAATAATGTTTAACATATTTTCATTGAAAACATTAGAAAACCTGTTAGATATTTCAATTTGAAGAGCCGTTTTGTGGTTCAACTCTGTTTAGATGTCGGATTTCATTTCATATGATATCCTTTATATTCTCTTCATAAACATAACTTTAAAATATTCATCTATTTAAATATTATCTGATTCATCTTATCATCTTATCTATGAAACTAATGTTTCATAGGCTGTTATTGGATTTCTACTGAATTGTCAAAATCTTTCCCTATGACTTTACCTATGCCTGAAGGAAAACCAATGTTTGGAAATTAAAGTATATCAATGTAATATACATGGTAGGACTTGGAAAACAAAACCTTAAGGTTTTGTTTTGTTTTTAGACTCTAGTATTTTTCTATAAAATCTCATTCAGTGGTATAATCTTCTGAGAGTTATTTTGTGGTTCAACTCTATTTAGATGTTGGAAGTACTTAGGAAGAAGAACTGATTAAGACATTTATTAGGGAACGTCTTTAAGTCCTACAAGGTCTTAGGTGTTATAGAAGAAGTGTATTATGATTTTTGCCCCTAGTTAACTTGCAATCTAACTAGGAATGTACACTCACAGATTTTAAGAGAATTAGAGATAAAGGTTAAACAAAATGGATATATAAAAACAGTGGGAGACTTCTGGCAACATGGCGCTCTAGGCAGAAGCACCACACCATCCCTCCACAGCAAAAATCTGAAAAACTAAGCCAGACAGAGAAAACAGAAATCCTGAAACCCTAAACATCAAATGAAGAGATAAAGAACTCAGCTAAGCACCAAATGGATTAAGAAACTGACAGGGAACAGAGAGCAAGGAGGCATACATGGAGAGGTCTCCTATCAGCTAATGCAGCATGGATCTGCCATCTTGGACTCCTATCAGACACCAGCAAATAGGGGGTACTAGAAAACAGCTTCACAGAGCTTCCAGCAGGAGACAGAGCAACCGGTAACTGGCAATATATGCTTTCCCACCCCCCACCCTTCTTCACCCCCACTCGGGCTCCTCTGCTTCCCGGGGCCACAATCTCTTGGCCCGGAAGCACCGGCTGCTTAGATTCTACCTGCTCACACTGGCTGACTCCTGAGTGCCATTTGTTGGCTGCTGGTGTTGCTTTTTTCCGCTTCTTTTGATTTCTTCCTTACCTCTCACCCCCTCCCCCTCCTTTTGCTCAAATACCTGGCTCTGTGCACCATCTTTGCTTCTTCCTGAGGAAATGTGGAGCTCTGTTCGAGTGTGGAACTGCTTCCCGGTATGGGCTGCCATGCCAGTGGGATCCCAGGGCTTTTTATTGTTTGTTTGTTTTCTTTTTCTTTTCGAGAGTTGGGAGCCTGTTCTGGCCAGGCGGTGCTGTGCGGATTAGAACCTACCCCCTCAGCTTGCGCAGATGCACAGAGGGATCCCTGAGAGAATTTCCTTTTTCGTGTTTTTTTTTTTTCTTTCTGTTTTTTGGCAGAGTTTTCTTGTTCTTTTTTTTTTTTAATTTGTTTTGTTCTCTTTTCCTTCTTTTTGTCTTTCTTCATTACTCAGTTTCTCATCTCTCTAGACCTTCTTCTCTACCTGTCCCCTGGATACGTGGCACTGAATACCTCTACACCTCTTAGCCAGGCTGTACTTCAACACCTGAGAACAACTTCCCCAGACCTTGTAGCTACACCGGTGGGAATCGCTGGGAGCTTTGCTGTTCTTTTTACTTTCTAATTTTTATTTATTCATTCTTTTCTTTTCTTCTTCCCCTTTTTGTTTTTCTCCATTTCATAGTCTCTCATCTCTCCTCTCCAACGGCAAACTCCCCTAGCACTCTTTTTTGTTTTTTTGTGTATTTTGGCTCCTGTTCCTCTCTCCTCTCTCCCATACCCATCTTAGCTCCACACATCACAATCTCCCCCCTCCATCCTGCTTACCTGCACCATGCGCTTAACATCACACCAACAAGCAGCACAGGCACAGCCTACTAGAACCTGCCCTGCACTGATTACCGACCCACCCGGTGGCTGTAGTAAGTGCCACAAACAACCCATCCCAGCAACTTCTCTTCAGCTAGACCTGTCCTCCTGTACCATATCTGAGTGACTGACCCTGCCAGTTGGAGAAGGAGGCAAAAAGGATCACGCCCACAGACAAGCAAACAACAAAGAACACACAGCCCACCTGCTCAGACATAGCCAAGAAAAAAAAAAAAAGGATGAAAAAAACGAATCTACAATCAATAAATGAGAAAAATAACTACTGAATGCCTGAAGACAGCAGACAATATCAAAACATTTACAAAAACAGGACAGGATGTTTCCAGTAGGTGTCCAAAATAAAATACCAGATGACTTTCCAGTAGAAAAAAAGGCACTAGAACTACCTGATAGGGAATTCAAATCTCTAATACTCAGAATTATCCAAGAGTGGAAGCAAAAAGCAGACAAAAATGAGGAAGGAATAGAAAAATTCATGGAAAAGGCAGACAAATTTATGGAAAATACAGACAAAAAAATGGAAGAATTCAAGAAAATAATGCAGGAACAAAATGCCAAAATAAATTCACAACAAGAAATTATACAAAAACAATAATTAGAAATCTAAAAGATAAACAACAAGATTTCAGAAATGGACAGGGTCATAGAAGGGCTGAGGAGCAAATCTGAAACGGTGAAAGACAAGATCAGCAGAATTGAAGACAAACACTTGGGTACAACTCTGTTTGAGGAAAAATCAGAAAAAAGAATGAAGAAAAATGAAAATATCTTGAGAATTATGCGGGATACAATCAAAAGCAAAAATCTGCGAATGATCAGAGTTCCAGAACAGGGGGAGAAAACAGAAAACTGAGAGAGGATTATTGAAGAATTGCTGACAGAAAACTTCCCTAATATCATGAAAGATGAAAAGCTGACCATCCAAGAAGCTCAACGAACCCCATATAGGAGACATCCCAAAAGAAAATCACCAAGGCATATCATAATCATAGTCGCTAAAACCAAAGACAAACAAAGAATCCTAAGAGCAGCTTGAGAAAAACAAAAAGTCACATACAGAGGAGAAACAATAAGACTAAGCTTGGATTTTCGGCAGAAACTATGCTGGCAAGAAGGCAATGGGATGACATATATAAAACCTTGAAAGAAAAACATTGCCAGCCAAGATTAATATATCCTGCAAAACTCTCGTTCATATTTGATGGTGAAATTAGGTCATTTCCAGATAAACAGAAATTAAGGGACTGTGTAAAAACCAAACCAAACTTACAAGATGTATTAAAGGAAGTCCTTTTATCTGAGAACAAACAATATCAGACCACAGGCTGAATATAGGACACAGGATTGTACTAGCCAGATACCACCCAGGAAATGAACTCTTAAGGACTATGGAAAACCAAAAGAGTTACAAAAGGGAACCAGAGAGGTTAATCTATAAATGACAACAGCATCAGAACAATAAAAGAGGGAATAAATGGAGTGATATAGAACCTTCTAATGGAGAGTAAGTCAAGTGATACCAAGTAATAATAGACTGGTTCAAATCTAGGAAGATAAGGGTAAATTTCTAGGTAACAAAAAAAAGTTAACAAACCTACTCATCAAAATAAAGAAGAAAAACATAAAGTCTCAGTAAAAACAAAACCTACAAAAACAAAGGAAATGAAAAAAAAATCCACAAACAAAAGGAACTCAGCACAGGAGAGTAAGAGGAACAAAATTGGAGCACATTTTGCTGAGTGAAATAAGTCAATCACAAAAGAACAAATATTGTATGAGACCTCTACTGTATAACTCATGTAAAATTTACACACAAAAAGTAACAATCTTTGTTGGTTATGAGGGTTGGGAGGGGTGTGGGGGGAACTAAATAGACAATAGATAAGTGGTAACTTTGGTGAAGGGTAAGACAGTATACATTACTGGGGAAGCCAGCACAGCTTGTACCAGGAAAGGTCATGGAAGCTCCATAGACACTTCCAAACTCCCTGAGGTAGTGAATTGCTGGGTGGAGGGTTGTGGGGACCATGGTATTGGGGAACATCTAGCTCAATTGGCATTATACAGTTTATAAAGACAATGTTCTACATTCTACATTGGTGAGTAGCATCTGGGGTCTGAAAAGCCTGTGAGCAACCATCTAAGATACTCCACTGGTCTCACCCCTCCAGGAGCAAGGGAGAATGAAGAGAACAGGATACAAGGAAAAGATTAGTCCAAAGGACTAATGGACCACAGCTACCATGACCTCCACCTGACTGAGTCCAGTACAGCTAGATGGTGCCCGGCTACCACCACTGACTGCTCTGACCGGTATCACAACGGACGGTCCTGGACAGAGCTGGAAAAGGATGTAGAACAGAATTATAACACACAAAAAAAGACCAGATTTACTGGCCTGACAGACTGGAGAAACCCTGAGACTATGGCCCCCGGACACCCTTTTAGCTCAGTGGTGAAGCCCCTCCCGAAGTTCACCGTTCAGCCAGGGAGTGGACAGCCTCACGAAACAAAACAGGACTAATGAGGCACAGCAGTCCACAGACAAGGACTAGAAGGCAGGAGGGGACAGGAAAGCTGGTGATGGGGAACCCAAGGTTGAGAAGGGACAGTGTTGACATGTCTTGGGGTTGTTAACCGATGTCATAAAACAATATGTGTACTGACTGTTTAATGAGAAACTATTCTGTAAACCTTCATCTAAAGCACAATAAAAAAATTAAAAAAGAAAAAACAATGGGAAGGTGGAGATCAGAGCAAGTTAGATGAATGTAAGCTCATATATTTGTTTACACTTAAAATAGACTGCAGAAATGTGTAGGAGCAGTTAGGCAGTAGGAAAGGGCAATAATCTTCGAAGCATGTGAGTGAAGTCTCAGGATAAATAATTGAGAATCAGAAAAGCATGTGTGGAGCTGGAGAACGGAAGAAGTAAAGAGACATGCCCTGAATGAAGGGAAATGCATATTAGAAAGTGACATGAAATAAGGTTGGGGAGGGGAAGGGTCAGATTGTAGGAAAGTGGCAATGCAATTAAGGGATGTGTAGTTTGATATTACGAACATTAGAGATTCTTAGACAAGAGTGAACAGAGGTTAAGTTAGGAAAACAATCAGATTGGAAAATGAAGTTGAGGCTAGATTGCAAAGGGCGCGGAATGTGTCAGGGCTGATGAGTACATATATTTCACAGTGGTGTACTTATATATTTGAAGATGCTGAGTGACCTCACAGCTGGGCTTTGAGTGGCAGTATTTTGTAATATTTAGGAACATAGACACTGTAATCAGACCAACTGAGTTTAAATTCTGGCTTGGAAAATTACTGTGTTTTTACACAAATAACATGCATGTCATACATTATTTTCTCACGTTGTTTTCCTAAATGTAGTCAATTTGATCCCTATGTATTTCATCTGGCGAGGTCCACGTGTATAGTTGCCATTTAAGCTGTTGAAAAGAGTTATTGACAATGAAGAAGTCAATGATCTTGCAAAATTCTATCATGCTATCTCCAGTGTCATTTCTATCACCAAGGCCATATTTTTCAACTACCAATCCTTCTTCTTTGTTTCCAACTTTTGCATTCCAATCGCCAGTAATTATCAATGTATCTTGATTGCATGTTTGATCAATGTCAAATGGCAGAAGTTGGTAAAAATCTTGTATTTCTTCATCTTTTGCCTTAGTGGTTGCTGCCTAAATTTGCATAGTAGTCATATTAACTGATCTTCCTTGTAGGTGTAGGAATATTATCCTATCACTGACAGCATTGTACTTCAGGATAGATATTGAAATGTTCTTTTTGATAATGAACACAATGCCATTCCTCTTTGATTTGTCATTCCCAGCATAGTAGACCATATGATTATCTGATTCACAATGGCCAATACCAGTCCATTTCAGCTCACTAATGCCTAGGATATGGATCTTTATGCATTCCATTTCTTTTTTGACGATTTCCAATTTCCCTAGATTCATACTTCGCAAATTCCTTATTCCGGTTAGTAATGGATGTTTGCAACTGTTTCTTCTCATTTTGAGTCGTGCCACATTAGCAAATGAAGGTCCAGAAAGTTTGACTCCATCCACATCATTAAGGTCGACTCTACTTTGAGGAGGCAGCTCTTCCCCAGTTGTATTTTGAGTGTCTTCCAACCTGCGTGCTCATCTTCTGGCACTATATCAGACAATGTTCCACTGCTATTCATAAGGCCAACTTTTTCATAAGTAGATTGTCAGATCCTTCTTCCTAGTCTGTCTTAGTCTGGAAGCTCAGCTGAAAATTGTTTTCCAAGGGAGACCCTGCTGGTATTTGAAATATTGGTAGCAAAGCTTCCAGTATACAGCAATAGGCAAGCCATCAAAGTAAGACAAACTGACAGACACGTGTTAATGCTGGGAATGCATAAAAGAAATCTTATCTCCTACTTTAAGTCTCCTACACCTAAAAATTTCATTCCCAGAATACTGAGAAAACATTGTAATGATAGATTCTGGAGAATGGGTGAGATGTTGGAAGCTTCAAGATGTACAAATGTTATTATTATTATTGTTATCAAAACGGAAGGTAGAAAATCCTTATCAGTATGCTTAATGTCACTTGCATCAAATGCCTAGGAAATATTGCTAAATGGATGATTTATGTGAACAAAAAATAGAAGAGGAAGCACTGATCACCAGAGCATAGAAAGGATTGTCTAAAAAGTCATATATATTTCATCTCCTTTCTTTGACCTGATTGGGAAAACATACATTCAAGTCATTTTTGTAATGTTTCCTTGAAATCTTTGTAGACAAGGTATAGATACATAGATTTGATATATGGACTACTAGGTAGATCAGTAGTTTGTTGACTTATTTTTAATTGCTTTCAAATATTTGATGAGGAATAGAGAAAATTATTGATCTGAAGAATTCCATGGGATAGAATTCAAAGGAGTAGATAAGAAATTAAAACACTGCTCAATTTCAGAGAAACACATATAACACTCAGAGCTGTCTAAAAATGAAACAGGCTACCTAGGGATTTCATGTTTTCCTAGTGCTCATTATGTTCATCAGGCAAACATATAGGATATGGTATGGATGTTTGTTGTTTTTGACTGCTAAGCATGCATTTCTCCTTATACTCGTCACAAAAACCTAATTTTTCCTTTGAGCAACTAACATCCCTTCATTTGATAAGGTCTTAGAGGGGCTGTTAATAGAATTTTCTTTCTTTTCTTGGCCAAAATAACAAGATAGCCTAAATAATCACAATTTTTCTCCCTAGAAGTTGAGTTGCAGAAGGTTAAATTTTATTCATTCCTCCAGAAGAACTGAATAGAGATTGCCCATTAGTTCCTCCAACCTGATACTTATGAGTTACCCTGGTTTCTGTCCTTCTCTAGGTGTGGCTCTTCTGTATTTATTCTGAGAGATACTTCTCATTTTTTTGAATAAATTCATAATATTGCAAAAAAATTATCAGATTTGCTTTCTGATGCTTAAAGTAACAGAATTCTGTTTCATACATACATGTCAAGATGTACACTGTTGATTGAACTAATTCACTGCTAAAATATCTTCCAGTCCAGAATGTCTATGATTCTTTAATCTAGAAAAATCTTTGCCTCATTTTAGTAGGCAAAAATGATTGGAATTGGAAAAATTTTGACAGGTTGAATCAGTCATAATTTACCTGTTTTATAGGCATTTGAGGTTTTGATTTGTCTGAAGCATATTCTTTAGTTCCAGTGTCTTGCAGTTGTTCTGGGTTGGATCTGTGACATCCTGATCTGTAAAAATTATCATTGCTGATGAGTTGAATTTGACTTATAGCAACCCTATAGAACAGAGTAGAACTGCACCATGGGGTTTCCAAAGCTGTAATCTTTAGAGAAACAGACCGCTACACCTTTGTCCCACAGAGTGGCTGGTGTATTCAGTTAGCAGGTGAGTGCTTAAACCATTGCACCACCAGAGCTCCTATACACACACACACACTTATTTTGTTGATTGTATTAAACACTTCTTATATGTATTATTTTTTTTTCCTACCATTATTTTTATTTCCATTTACGGAAGAGATTTATTGACATCTCCCAGTCTAGGCTTATTTTTTAATTCTCTTAATTAAAAGTACAAAAGTTCTTAATTTGTACAAAGTCGATTATTAATTTGTTCTTAATGGATCATGGCTTTGGTGTCATGGCTAAGAAATCTTTGTCTAACATAAAGGTTTTATCCTCTGTTTTCTTCTAGAAGTTTTATACTTTTAAGTTTTACAATTAAATCTATAATCCATTTTGGGTTATTTTTGTATATGGTTCATGGTATGGAATAAAGTTCTTATTTTATTTTTTTGTATTTTACATCCAAATTTTCCAGTACTATTTGTTGAACAGATTATTCTTTCTCCCTTATATTGCCTTTGTACCTTCAATTAAAATCAGTTGTCTACATGTGGGTCTATTTCTGCATACTCTATTCTCTTTTGTTGATTTTTGATTTCTGTTTTTAACACAAATACAGAGTGTTTTGATTACTGTAATGTTATAACAAATGCTGAAGTCACATAGAGTTAGTTCTCCACCTTTGTACTTTTCTTTCAAAGTTGTCTTGGGTATCTTAGGTTCTTTGCATTTCCATATGAATTTTAAAATCAATTCTTTTGAATTTCTACCAAAAAGCCTGCTAGGATTTTGATTGAAATTACATTGAATTATTGATTACTTTGGGGAGAATTGGCATCTTAACAACTTTCTGTCTCCCAGCCTGTAAACATGGAATATTAACCTACTTAGATCTTTTTATAGTTCTCCCAGGAATATTTTATAATTTTCAGCATGTAAATCCTGCAACTATTTTGTAAAATTTATACCTAAGCCCTTCATTTGTTTGGTGCCATTATAAATGGATTTCTTTTTAATTTCAAATTCTAATCATTCATTGCTGATATACAGGAATACCATTGGATTTTGTATATGACCATGTATATGGAAACCTTGCTAAACTCGTGAAATATTCCTAGCATTTTTGTGTTGATCCTTTTAGATTTCTAAAAAGACATTCATGTCATTTAAAAATAGACACAGATTTATGTCTTCAAGTCTGTATTCCTTTTATTGTTTTTTCTTGCTTTATTGCACTGTTCAGCACTTCCAGTATAATGTTGAATAGGAGTGGTGAAAGAAGACATTCTTGCTTTGTTTCTGATCTTGGAGGAAAGCATTTAGTCTCTCACCACTAAGTATGGGATAAGCTTTAGTTTATTTGTAAATGCCATTTATTAAGAAAAATGTTTTCTATTCCTACTTTGCTGAGAGTTTTTATCATGAAAGGATGTTGAATATTGTTATGTTTTTCTCTATCTATTGAGATGTTCATAAGGCCTTTCTTACTTATACTATTAATATGGTGACATATACTGATTGCCTTTCAAAAGCTGATCCTACCTTAAATTCCTGGAATAAACCCCAGCTGGTTATGATGTATTATCATTTTTATGTATTTCTGGATTAAATTTGCTGATATTGTGTTGAGGATTTTTTTTTCCTTTTTTTTTTTTTTATTATACTTCAGGTGAACGCTTACAGAACAAATAGTTTCTCACAAAACAGTAGTACGCATATTATTTTATGACATTGGTTAACAATCCCACAACATGTCAACCCTCTAACTTCTCAACCTTTTTTTGGTGAAAATACGCATAGCCAAAGATACACCATTTGAAAAATTTCTACATGCACAGTTCAGTGACACTGACTACTCTCTACCAATGTGCTGTTATTCTCACTTAAGATGAAGGCTTACAGAACAAAATAGTTTCTCATTTAAGAGTTACTACAAATGTTGCCCTATGACAATGGTTAACAATCTCACAACACATCAACAATATCCTTACTGAACATCGGGTTCCCTATCACCAGCTTCCTTGTCCCATTCTGGTTTCTGGCCCTTGTCATTGGACTACTGTACCTCGTTAGTCTCATTTGGTTTTACAGGGCGGTCCACTCCCCGGCTGAACGGTGAACCTCAGAGATAACTTCACCACTGAGCTAAAAGGGTGTCTTGGGGCCATACTCTCAGGGTTTCTCCAGTCTCCTTTAGGCCAGTAAATCTGGTCTTTTTTTTTTGTGAGTTAGAATTACGTTTTACATCCATCTCAAGCTCTGTCCACAACCCTCTGTTGTGATGCTAGTCATAGCAGTCAGTGGTGGAAGCCGGGCACCATTTCGCTGTACTGGACTCAGTCCGATGGAGGCCTTGGTAGCTGTGGACCATTAGTCCTTCGGACTAATCTTTTCCTTGTATCCTGTTTTCTTCATTCTCCCTTGCTCCGAAGGGATGAGACCAGTGGAGTATCTTAGATGGCTGCTCACAGGCTTTTAAGACCCCAGATACTACTCATCAAGGTAGAATGTAGAGCATTGTCTTTATAAGCTGCGTCATGACGATTGAGCTAGATGTTCCCCGAGACCATGGTCCTCACAGCCCTCCGCCCAGTAGTTCAGTCCCTCAGGGAGTTTGGATGTGTCTATGGGGCTTCCATGACCTTTCCTTGTACAAGTTGTGCTAGTTTCCCCTGTATTGTGTACTGTCTCACCCTACACCCAAGATACCACTTACCTACTACCTATTTAGTATTTCCCCCCACACCTCCCATCCCTGGTAACCAACAAAGATTGTTACATTTTGTGTGTGAACTTTTTCATGGGTTTTTACAATAGAGGTCTCATAGAATATTTGTCCTTTTGTGATTGACTTATTTCACTCAGCATAATGTCCTCCAGTTTCATCCATGTTATGAGATGCTTCACAGATTCATTGTTGTTCTTTCTCGTTGCATAGTACTCCATTGTGTGTATGTACCATAGTTTATCCATTCATCTGTTGATGGGCATCTACATTGTTTCCATCATTTTGCTATTGTGAACAATGCTGCCATGAACATAGGTGTGCATATGTCTATTTGAGTGACGACTCATATCTCTAGGATATATATGGGATTGCTGGATCAAATGGTATGTCTATTTCTAGCTTTCTGAAGAAGTGCCATATCATTTTCCAAAATGGTTGTATCATTTTGCATTCCCACCAGCAGTGCATAAGAATTCCGATCTCCCCACAGCCCCTCCAACATTTGTTATTTCCAGTGTTTTTGATTCGTGCCAGTAATGCCAGGGTGAGATGGTAACTCATGGTGGTTTTAATTTGCATTTCTCTAATGGCTAGTGATCGCAAGCATTTCCTTATGTGTCTGTTGGCCATTTGAATGTCTTCTTTGGTGAAGTGTCTGTTCATTCCCTTTGCTCATTTTTTAATAGGATTATTTGTCTTTTTGTAGTAGAGGTGTTGGATTTTCTTGTAGATTATGGAGATTAGACCTTTCTCTGACTTGTACTGTCCAAAAATTTTTTCCCAGTCTGTAGGTTCTCTTTGTACTCTTTTGGTGAAGTCTTTTGAAGACCATAGGTGTCTGATTTTTAGAAGATCCCAGTTATCTAGCTTACCTATTGGGGTTTGTGCACTGATGGTTATGGTTTGTATCCCGTTAATGTCATGTATTACGGCCTGTAGTGTTAGTCCTATTTTTTCTTGTATGAACTTTATAGTTTTAGGCTTTATATTCAGCTCTTTGATCCATTTTGAAGTAGTTTTTGTATACGCTGTGAGGTATGGGTCCTGTTTCATTTTTTTTGCAGATGGATATCCAGTTTTGCCAGCACCATTTGTTAAAATTACTGTCTTTTCCCCATTTGATGGACTTTGGGCCCTTGTTGAAGATCAGGCGACCATAGGTGGATGGATTTACATCTGGGTTCTCAATTCTGTTTCACTGGTCAATGTATCTGTCGTTGTACCAGTACCAGGCTGTTTTGACTACTGTAGTTGTATAGTAGGTTCTGAAGTCAGGTAGTGTGAGTCCTCCAACTTTATTCTTCTTCTTCAGTAGTGCTTTACTTATTTGGGGCTTCTTCCCTTTCCATATAAAGTTAATGATTAGTTTTTCCATCTCTTCGAAGAAGTTATTGGTATTTGGATCGGGATTGCGTTGTATTTGTAAATTGCTTTGGGGAGAATTGTTATTTTCACAATGTTGAGTCTGCCTATTCATGAGCATGGTATGTTTTTTCCATTTATGTAGATCCCTTTGGGTTTCTTGCAGTAGTGTTTTGTAGTTTTCTTTGTATAGGTCTTTTACATCCCTGATCAGATTTATTCCTAAGTATTTTATCTTTTTAGGGGCTATTGGAAACGGTATTGTTTTCCTGATTTCCTTTGCATCGTTCTCCTTATCAGTGTATAGGAATCCAACTGATTCTTGAATGTTTATGTTGTATCCTGCTACTCTGCTGAATCTTTCTATTAGTTCCAGTAGATTTCTCATGGAGTCTTTAGGGTTTTCTGTGTATAGTATCATACCATCTGCAAACAGGAACAGTTTAAATTCTTCATTACCAATTTGGTTGCCGTTTATTTATTTTTCTTGCCTTATTGCTCTAGCTAGAACTTCCAGCACAATGTTAAATAGGAGTGGTGATAAAGGGCATCCTTGTCTTGTTCTTTTTTCAAGGGGAATGTTTTTAGCCTCTCTCCATTAACAATGATGTTGGCCATTGGTTTTGCATAGATGCCCTGTATAATGTTGAGAAATTTCCCTTCTATACCTATTTGATTGAGAGTTTTTATCAGGAATGGGTGTTGGACTTTGTCAAATGCCCTTTCTGCATCAGTTGAGATGATCATGTGATTCTTTTCTTTCCTTTTATTTATGTGGTGGATTGCGTTGACTGAATTTCTAATGTTGAACCATCCTACTTGGTCGTGGTGTATTATTTTTTTTGATATGATGCTGAATTCTATTGGCTAGAATTTTGTTGAGAATTTTTGCATTCATGAGAGATATTGTCTGTAATTTTCTTTTTTGGGGATGTCTTTTCCTGGTTTTGGTATCAGCGTTATGCTGGCTTCACAGAATGAATTTGGAAGTGTTGCTTCCTCTTCTATGCTCTGAAATAGCTCGAGTTGTACTGGTACAAGCTTTTCTGTAAATTTTTTGTAGAATTCTCCAGGGAAGCCATCTGGGCCAGGGCTTTTTTTGGTTGGGAGGTTTTTTTATTACTTTTCAATCTCTTCTCTTGGTATTGGTCTGTTCAGATTTTCAACATCACTTTGTTGTAGTTTGGGTAGGAAGTGTGTTTCTAGAAATTTATCCATTTCCTCTAGGTTTTCAAATTTGTTGGAGTATAGTTTTTCATAATATTCTGTTATAATCCTTTTTATTTCAGTGGGGTATGTTGTAATGTCCCCCATTTCATTTCTTATTTGGGTTATTTGTGTCCTCTCCTGTTTTTCTTTTGTCAGTCTGGCCAGTGGTTTGTCGATTTTGTTAATTCTTTCAAATAACCAAGTTTGGTTTTGTTGATTCTTTCTATTGTTTTTGTGTTCTCTATTTCATTTATTTCTGCTCTGATCTTTACTATTTCTTTTCTTCCAGTGGTTGTGGGCTATTTTTGCTGTTCTCTTTCTATTTGTCTGAGTTCTGTAGTTAATGTTTAGATTTTGTCCCTTTCTTTTTTTTTTTTGATATGTCCATGTATTGCTATAAATTGTTCTCGGAGGACTGCCTTTGCTATGTCCCAAAGGTTTTGGTATGATGTGTTTCATTCTCATTTGATTCTAGGAATTTTTTGATTCTATCTGTGATTTCTTCTATTACCCAATGATGTGTAAGCAGGGTGTTATTCAGTTTCCATGTAACTGATTTTTTTTCCTTGTTCTTTCTATTGTTAATTTCTACCTTGATGGTATTGTGGTCAGAGAAGATACTTCGAATTATCTCAACGTTTTGGATCTTGCTGAGGACTGCTCTGTGGCCTAAAATGTGGTCTATTCTTGAGTACATTCCATGTGCATTGGAAAAGAATGTGTACTTTGCAGCGTTTGGATGGAGTGTTGTATATATGTCTCTGAGGTCAAGTTGGCTGATTGTGCCCTTTAGGTCTTCCGTATCTTTGCTGAGTTTCTTCTTAGCTGTTCTGTCCTTTACTGAGAGTGGTGTGTTGAAGTCTCCTACTATTATTGTGGAACTGTCAGTTTCTCTTTTCAGTGTTGTTAGAGTTTGTTTTATGTATTTTGGAGCCCTGTCATTGGGTGCGTAGATGTTTATTAAGGTTATGTCTTCATGATGGATTATCCCCTTAATCATTATATAGTGTCCTTCTTTGTCTTTTACGGTAGATTTTATTTTAAAGACTATTTTATCTGAATTTAGAATTGCCACTCCTGCTGTTTTTCAGTAGTTGTTAGATTGATATATTTTTTTCCAACCTTTGACTTTTAATAAATTCTCCTCTTTGTTTCTAAGGTGTGTCTCTTGTAGACAGCATATTGATGGATCCTGTTTTCTTATCCATTCTGTCACTCTCCATCTCTTTATGGGTGCATTGATTCCATTTACTTTCAGTGTAATTACTGATAGATGTGAGTTTGTTGCTGTTGTTTTGTACTGCTTTTCTTGTTTTGCTGAAGTTTTCTTTGTTTTTCTTATGCTCTTGTGCTGAGTTACTTTTGTTTGTGGATTTTTTTTTCATTTCTTTTGTTTTTGTAGGTTTTTTTTTTTGCTGAGAATTTATGTTTTTCCTCTTTTTTTATGGGTATGTTTGTTAACTTTCTTTGTTGTTACCATGAATTTTACCATCATCTTTCTAAGTTTGAAACAGTCTACCATTACTTGGTATCATCTTGCCTTCCTCTCCATTAGAAGGTTCTGTACTTATGTCGTTTATTCCCTCTTTTATTGTTTTGATGTTGTTGTCATTTACTGACTAACTGTTCTGATTCCCTATTTTATTTCTTTTGGTGTTGGATAGTCCTCGAGAGTTCATTTCCTAGATTGGTATCTGGCTGGTACTATCCTGCATCCTAGATTCTGCCTGTGAGTTGAAGCTGTTTGTCTTCAGATTGAAGAACTCCCTTTAATAATTCTTGTAAGTTTGGTTTGACTTTTACACATTCCTTTAATTTCTGTTTATCTGGAAATGACCTAATCTCACCATCAAATTTGAACCAGAGTTTTGCCGGATAAATTATTCTTGGCTGGCAATGTTTTTCTTTCAAGTTTTTATATATGTCATCCCACTGCCTTCTTGCCTGCATGGTTTCTGCTGAATAATCTGAGCTTAGTCTTATTGTTTCTCCTCTGTATGTGACTTCTTGTTTTTCATGAGCTGCTCTCAGGATTCTTTGTTTGTCTTTGGTTTTGGTGAGTGTGATTATGATATGCCTTGGTGATTTTCTTTTGTGGTCTCTCTTATATGGGGTTCTTTGAGCTTTTGGATGGCCAGCTTTTCATCTTTTATGATATTGGGGAAGTTTTCTGTCAGCAGTTCTTCAATGATCCTCTCTGTGTTTTCTGTTTTCTTCCCCTGTTCTGGAATTCCAATCACTCATAAATTTTTGCTTTTGATTTTATCCCACGTAACTCTCTGTTCATTTTTCTTTGTTCTTTTTTCTGAGTTTTCCTGAAACAGAGTTGTATCCAAGTGTTTGTCTCCAGTTCCACGGATCCTGTCTTCCACCGTTTCAAATCTGCTTCTCAGCCATTCTATGACACCATCCATTTCTGAAATCTTGTTGTTTATCTTTTAGATTTCTAATCATTGTCTTTGTATAATTTCTAGTTGTGAATTTATTTTGGCATTTTGTTCCTGCATTATTTTCCTGAATTCTTCCAATTTTTTGTCTGTATTTTCCAAGAATTTGTCTATTTTGTTTTTCATGTTTGTCAGCTTTTTGCCTCAGCTCTTGGAGAATTCTGAGTATTAGAGATTTGAATTCCCTATCAGGTAGTTCTAGTGCATTTTCTTCCACTGGAGAGTCATCTGGTGTTTTATTTTGGACGCCTACTGGAACCATCCTGTCCTGTTTTTGTAAATGTTTTGATATTGTCTGCTGTCTTCGGGGCATTCAGTAGTTATTTTTCTCATTTATTGATTGTAAATTTGTTTGTTTCGTCCCTTTTTTTTTTTTTTTTTTTAGGTTTGACTATGTCTGAGCAGGCTGACTCTGTGTTCTTTGGTGTTTGCTCATTCTGGGCACAATATTTTTCCTCTCCTTCTCCAATTGGCAGGGTCAGTCACTCAGATATGGTACGGCAGGGCAAGTGTAGCTGAAGAGGAGTTACTGGGATGTGTTTTTTGTGGCACTTACTACAGACACCAGGGAGGGTCGGTAATCAGTGCAGGGCAGGTTCCAATAGGCCGTGCCTGTGCTGCTTGGTGATGTGATGTCAAGTGCATGGTGCAGGTAGGCAGGATGCAGCAGGGAGATTGTTATGTGTGGAGCTAAGATGGATATGGGAAAGAGGAGAGAGGACCAGGAGCCAAAAACATACAAACAAAAAATAATGCTAGGGGAGCTTGCCTTTAGCGTGTAGAGACGAGGGACTATGAAATTAAGAAAAATAGAAAGGAGAAGTGGAAGAAAAGAAGAGTATGAATATATAAAAATCAGAAATGTTAAAGAACCATAAATTTCCCAGGGATCCCACTGGTGCAGCTATGAGATCTGGGGAAGTCGCTCTCAGGTGTTGCAGTACAGCCTGGCTAGAAGGCAAAGAGGTATACAACACCAGGTATTCAGGAAACAGAAAAAGAAGGAAGATATAGAGAGATAAGAAACTGAGCAATGAAGAAAGACAATAAGGGAAAAAGAGGGAAAACAAAACAAAATAAATTAAAAAACAAAACAAAACAAGAAAGGCTCCCCAAAAAACAGAAAAAAAAAAAAAACAATTTAAAAGGGAATGCCCTCAGGGATCCCTCTGCAAGTCTGTGCAAGCTGAGGGGGAAGTCTCCTTGCCACGCAGCACTGCCTGGCCAGAAAGTGTTCCCAACTGAAGAAAAGGAAAAGAAAAGAAACAAGCAAATGAACAAAAGTCCCGGGATCCCACCAGCACAGCAGACCAGACCGGGAAGCACCTCCACTCTTGAATGGAGCTCCACAGCCCCTTAGGAAGAAGCAAAGACGGTGCACGGAGCCAGGTATTTGAGCGAAAGGAGGGGGAGGTGGTGAGAGGTAAGGAAGAAATCAAAAGAAGCAGGAAAAAAAGCAACACTAGCAGCCAACGAATTGCACTCAGAGAGCCAGCTAGTGCAGACTGGTGTTTCTCGGACAAGATACTGTGTCCTCGGGAAGCAGAGGGGGCTGAGCGTGGGTGAAGAAGGGTAGGGAGTGGGAAAGCATATATCACAAATTTCCAGAGCTCTTCAGACCCTCAGGAAGAAGCAAAGATGGCGCACGGAGCCAGGTATTTGAGTGAAAGGAGGGGGAGGTGGTGAGAGGTAAGGAAGAAATCAAAAGAAGCAGAAAAATGCAACACCAGCATCCAACAAATGGCACTCAGAGAGCTGGCCTGTTCGGGTGTGTGGAATCCAAGCAGCCGGTCAAGAGATTGTGGCCGCGGGAAGCAGAGTAGGCAAAGTAGGGGGTGAAGAAGGGTGGGGGTGGGAAAACATATATCGCAAATTACCGGTTGTTTTGTCTCCCGCTGGAAGCTCCGTGAGGCTGCTTTCTCGTACCCCCTGTTTGTTGTTTTCTGTTAGGAGTCCAAGATGGTGGATCCATGCTGCGTTAGCTGGTAGGGGACCTCTGCATGAATCTCTCCTCACTCTCCATTCTCTGTCAGTTTTCTCACTCCATTTGGTGCTTGGCTGAGTTCTTTATCTCTTCATTTGATGTTTTAGGGTTTCAGGATTGTTCTATTCTCTGTTTGGCTTAGTTTTTCGGATCTTTGCTGTGGAGGGACGGCATGGTGCTTCTGCCTAGAGCGCCATTTTGCTGGAACCCCTGTGTTGAGAATTTTTGTGTCTATATCCATAATAGACCTATAATAAAATGTCTTTTTCTAGTTTGGGTATTAGAGTAAAGCTGGCTTCATAGAATGAGTTTGGAAATGTTCTCTTTTCTTCTATTTTCTGGCAAAAATTGCATGGAATTTGTATTATCTTTTCCTTAAAACATCTGGTAGAATTCACCAGTGAAACCATCTGGGCCTAGAGTTTATTCTTAAATTTAGCCAGTGACTACTGTTCTCCCTTAGTCAGCACCTTTGGTAAAGATCTCTCACATCGCCCTGAAGCTCCCTGGTGAGTTTCTAAGGGTAAAGCCTGTTAGTCTGTTGGGAGTCCCTATATCTGAGCCCCCAGGGGCCTCACACTCTCATGCTAACTCACACTCAACCTTTAGCAATTAGCCCAATCTTTTCAAAAACTGAAAGTGGTATTTGATAGCATCTGTCCCTGTTAAAGCAAGGTCCTATTTCTCCCTGCAGCTGCTGTGTTTAGATTTTAGGATAGTTGTTTGCCCTGCAAATTCAGTTCTCTGATGATTTCAAGAAATGTCTTTAATTTGCAATTTGCCCAGCTTTTCCCTCAGTGGGAACAACACTCTTTCCCACTCTTTACATTTCTGAGCTCTAACCAGAAACCTGATACTATGAATGGTTGATAGTCTTTAATTAGAAAATCACCATGACATCAAAATATTTTTGAATCACATTAATAAAAAAAAGTATTTCATTTGGCTCAAGTATACATTCTTGCAGAATATTTCTGTGGGGGAATTACTAATTTTTTTTCTTTAAGGAACTCATGTCCATATTCATGTTTGCTAATTTAAACTTTTTAAAATTGCATAGTGGTGAATTTAAGGGTACATCTATACATACTTTGTGCTTAAAATACAGAAAATAAAGAATTTAAAGGTTATCTAGAGAATTCAGACAAAGAAATGCACAAAATTTAACTTGTAATTAAATCAAATATGGCGCATTTTTTATATTAAGAGGTTGAATAATCTGATTATGTCACTTAAATTATTTTCCAACTTTGCAGGGTTAAAATACTGCTCATGCTACCTGACCATTAAATAATGTTATATGGAACACCTATATAACATTATGCTGTGTGCTGTTGAGTTGATTCCAGCTCATAGCAACACTATAGGATAGAGTAGAACTGCTCCATAGGGTTTACAAGAGCAGCTGGTGGATTCAAACTGCTGACCTTTTGATTAGCAGCCTGAGCTCTTAACAATCTCACCACCAGGGCTCCATATAACAGTATAGAAAAGCCGAACACAAGGCCTTTGAGTTTTTGTTTTCCTGTTGTTGTTTTTCATAACAATATACTCTCAGTTACATTTTGTTAAATCTAATATTTGGAGAATTGGAAGCACAGAAAATATACATTTATCACTTAATGGCAGAATCATTCATGATCTTCTTATTGTAAATAGTCCAAAGAAATAACATATTGCTATTAACATTCATATCATCCTACTACCATAACTTTCTTTTGTCTTAAAAAAAATGTTTCAGCCAGTTTTGGCTCAAGATTTGAACATAAATTTGGACTATTACAGGTGAGATGTAGGAAATGAAGGAAATAATGAAACAGCTCAAGAATTTATAGTCGGTGCAATCTGTGTGTTTATTTTAGATTGTCAAACTGTGTAGTAAAATTCTCATTAAGCTTTCTGTCTTTGCAGTCAAAGCTGATAAGAATGCCACTGATTTCATCTATAATGCAAAATGATTAATACTAAAGAGCAGAGTTATTTATGTTGTTAAGTTATAAAATTTTATTTTCAAACAGGAAAAGAAGGCAGAAGGAGCTCTGTTTGACATCACCAAAAAAGTGTTTACAGAAAGCAAGCATATGGAGTATTTCTCCTCTTAATATTCTTAATTTGTGGGAAATGAATGGTGGAAAAATACCAGAAAGTATTTCCATGTTGAAATCAAATTTTCTTTTATAAACTTATATAGACTCTTTCTATACTGAGATAAAGAAAAATCATTGGAAAAATTTCCTACCTACCTACCTCCCCTCCTCCCATGATAAAATGTACATTAGACCATGTTTGAAGACAGAAAAAATGCATATGAATCTAAATGGGTCATAGTTTGAATCTTGTTTTCATTTATTTTGTTGAGAAGAATCTGGTACCCTTATATAGCAAAGTATTCAACAACATAATTTTGTTTATTTAAATATTTTTGTGGGAGTTTGAAACAAATTAACATTAACAAAGTGGTAAAGAGCTACTTGGAAAAATATATTCAACCTCAAGCCATTTGGTTTTTTGGAAACTTAACACAGGAAGCTGATAAAGCAAATTATGTATTCTATCCTGAGATGATGTAAGCCTAGTATACAAACTCTGTAAGACTCAAGGCTACCCTTACTTTAAACCTGCTGCCATATTTGGCGTCACTTGGTTTATTTTAGTTCTGTAGTTTAAAACTCTTTTTTGGACTGGTATAGTTTTCCAAGATTTGCCTCTCAGAGTCCACAAAAGCAACAAAATAAGGTAAATATTCTTAATTTGGATTACACCAAATATGACCATACACTCTTTCTCTCTAACCTTTACGTTTCTGACTTTTTTTTTTTAACAGAGCCAGATAGAATCAGTAATCCATCACATGGAATTACTAATCTCACTTCACCCTGGAGACATCCCCTTTTTAATGGTGGAGTGAAGATTCTTTAATCTCTCCTGCATTAATATAGACTCACCAGTTAAGCATTTTTTTCCCCCTTTCAGTTTACTTATGGATTATTTATTTAAATTTTTTTTTCCTCAAAATTTTGTGATATTTAACACTGTTGTTGTTAGGTGCCATTGAGGTGGTTCCAACTCATAGTGACCCTATGTACAACAGAAAGAAACACTGCCCCTTCCTGTGCCGTCCTCGTGATCATTGTTATGCTTGAGCCCATTGTCGTAGTCACTGTGTTAATCCATCTTTTTGAAGCTTTTCTTCTTTTTCACTGACCCTCTACTTTACCAAGCGTGATGTCCTTCTCCAGGGAGCAGTCCCTTGTGATAACATGTTCAAAGTACATGAGACAAAGTCTCGCCATCCTTGTTTCTAAGGAGCATTCTGGCTGTTCTTCTTCCAAGACAGATTTGTTCATTCTTTTGGCAGAATATATTCAGTATTCTTCACCAACGCCATAATTCAAATATGTCAATTCTTCTTCAGTCTTCATTATTTATTGCCCTTACCTTTTTATATAGGTAGTTCAAGGATTTCCCCTTTCTCTTCAAAATTATTCAGTAATACGAGGAGGTGACTTTTCCTAAAGAAGCTTAGAATATTTTAAGGTAAATCTTCTGATCCATATAGAGAAATTAATGCTAATTCTACAACTCTGCCCTGATTATCAGAGTAATATATCATTAGGGATTTTGTTCTGATAGGAAGACTTTTAAAGGAATTCATTTACAAAGCAGGAAGAGGACCATAGTTAAGAAGAAACTGGCTGTTTCCAGGAAAATACATTTTCAACTTCTATTGGCCCATTCAACAAGATAAGATCCATGTGAAAGAAGCTATAAATATATTAATTCTCAGATTAGACTTGCAAAACCATTATATGATACAAAGGAATAAATAGTGGTGGAGATATGTAGGGCTGATCAGGGAATGGAAATAACAGAAAATAACAGAAAATCTTCCTCTATAACCTGTGAGGTTTTTTTTTTTTGGGGGGGGGGTTTGTTTTTGCTGTTTCATTTTTTTCAGGGGGAGATGGGAAAGTTAAGAGTGAAAAAGAGGTTGTATACTCTTAGACATTAGAAACATTGTCCCATCGTGTTTTTCTTGGCACTGAGTAGGCTTGTCTGTGCTTAGATCAAGCTGATTTGGTGAATTCCCGGGGGAAAAAAACTTCAGAAATTTCTGATTAGATCAGAAATAATATCTACTTGTGAGACCAACAATTAGCAATGTCTACCTTCCCAGGCTGAGTTACAGGTAGGATGGAACGGATTGAGCTATCCAAAGTCATGAATATGTGATTTTTCTTATACATAGTTCAGAGGTTTAAAGAATGGTTTTCATTTATAAATTTTTGCTTATTTGTGATTTTTATAAGTTATCTTAGCTCAAGGAGGGAAAATACTCGTTACACAGATAGTTTAGCTAAAAGTAGTCAGTGGAAAGTAGCAGGTAGAAAATGAGGGAAAACGGAAAGAGAAAATGCTAATAATAGGTTACTATATATTTTCTCAGAAAGAGAGCGAACTGGCAAAGTGCTGCTGAAAGAATAGATCACAATGTTAGACTTTCTGTCCCTTTCATTCAGTGAGTTATAAAGCTATAGCAAGAAAAGATTGTGGAGACTGTTGTATGCACACTAAGGACTTGGTTTATCTTTCCATGACTAAATGAGGAAATATTAGAAGTTCTGAACAGAGGAGTGTTGAGATAAAAGATCATTTTTAGGAGGTCAATCTGGTATGCAGGTTGGATTTGCAGGTGATTAAGCCCAAGAATTTCAAGGAAAAAAAAAAAGGATCAAATGCTCTAGAGTCCAGGAGCATATAGAATACAAAATGACCTTTGAAACTGACAACTAAACAGACAGTCACCACTGAAAGTATAGTGACAGGGTTGGAAGGCAGGCCATGGGAGATTAAAACTTTCCTTATAGACTGTAAGTAATAAATTAATATGAAGTAGGAGAAGGAACAGGTCCATACCTGAGGAAGAACAAGAAGAAAAATGCTTGATGTCACCATTTGTTGAGGCAGGTCCAGAAAGGCATCAACTTTGCTTCAATGAATTTAGAAAATGGTGATTAAATAGTGGAGTCCTAGAAACTTGATAAAAAGTTGCAAGAGAAATTATACATTATTTTAAAAATTCCACTTGCTTTTGAATTCAGATTAGCATGATGATGGTGATGATGGTGAGGATGGTAATGAGGATGTGCTAGGAAATATTTATGCGATATTTACTATATGCCAATCACTGTGCCAACTACTTTCATATGCATTATTTATTTAATTCTCACAACTGTGATACGAGTTGTGTACTATTATTATTATATTCATTTAAATAGAAAGTTAATTATATGCTCTCTGATATACTTTGAAGTTTATGTTTATTAACCAAAATGGTTTTAGAAATATTCTTATATTTTAGTCTCCTTGACATTAGTGAAACTTAAGAAAAATGCAATAAAGCTGTCTTTCTCAGCAGAGAAATAATGTGTCTTTAATCTTAATTTATTAGTAACTCTATACCAATGGCTAATAAAAAGATTACTGGCAGGTTCAAATTATACAAGGAATCAAAACAAAACCTATTGCTTCAGTAATCAGAAGACATGAAATATAAAGAAAAGTAAAAATATTTTAAATGGTAATACCGTATAAGATTGGGACTTGAAAATCATAGACGGTACATTCCGGAGAGAAAATGTTTAGGTTCAAATCTTGGTTCTGCCACTTACTAGCTGCATTATTTCGGGCAACTTTCTTGATCTCTTTAACCCTCAGTTTTCCAACTTGTCAGATGGCGATAATAGGCATTAAAAGAAGTAGAGTATAAGGCAGATAGCATGGCATTTGCCTTCAATAAACATTGCTATTGAATTCGTATCAGTCTTATCATTTTTAAAGTTTTAAACAAGTAGAAAGAAACCAAAATAGAGGAATTACATTTTCATAACAATGGTTCATTGAGGGCTATCTCTGCCTTTGTTAATTTCCTGTTTCCATATTTTCTTCCAACCATTTACAATAAAACCCTGTCCACTGGACTATTCTAAGCATGTCTCTTTCCCAACCAGAAGAACTGAAGGCAAGTTGTTAATTCTAGCAATTAATTAGCGAATTTTAGGTAAAATCAGTTGAATTTCAATTTGCTTACAGTTAATTACAATTAAAAAAATGTTTGGATAGAGAAAGTTGGCCATGGATGAAAATTGGACCTACAAACTCTTCTCTTTTGCCATATAGTAAAAGAAATAATAGTGTTTGGAATTAAGAATTTAACCATTTTAATACACTTTTTGGTTATCATTGTATGATAACCTTTGACATGAATATCCTTAAAATATAAGATCACGATATTTTTCATTTAAGATTAAATAATAAAATAATTATTTTAGAATGATACCAGATAAATTAAGACCATAGGCTTAGGAAGGTTGTTGGCTCTAACTAATTGCAAATGTAAGCCTTTAACTGCTTTGATTTTGAGAAATTTTAATGTATCATATACACAAAATGACAATTATGTTTATAGTCTCTGGAATTAAATAGAAAAAAAGAACTATAATTTTCATCTTCATAATCATTCTATTAAGATTTGACAACTGCATTAGAGTAAACATTAATCATTTACCTAAGAATTACTGGATAAATAGATAAGGAGTATTTAAAATGTAAAACTATATTTTAATGTGTCTACTTTTTTGGTAACCTATGTCAAAATTTTTAAGCAAACATTCATTAATCGTTGTCTTAGTACTGTTTAGTACTGTGTGTAGTTGTAATTATGCATGTTGTAGTTGTCGCTAGGTGTCCTCCAGTCTGTTCTGACACATAGCTACCCTGTATACAATAGAATGAAACACTGCCCGGTCCTGCGCCATCCTCACAATCATTGCTATGCCTGAGCCTATCGTTACAGCCACTGTGTCAACCCATCTTGTTGAGGGTCTTCCTCTCTTTTGCTGACCCTCCACTTTACCAAGCTTGATGTCTTTTCGCAGGGACTGGTCTCAGTGTCCTCGCTTCCAAAGATCACCCTGGCTGGATGACACCTAACAACAGCAGCCTTTTTTAACTCTTATTTTCTGATTGTTGAGTTTTAAGAGTTTTTTGTATATTTTGAATGCAAGTCCTTTATGATACATGTGTTTTGGTAATACTTTTAAATAACTCTAAAATTATGGGAGTGCTATGAATTGCATCTACGGGCTCAAACATAGCAATGATTGTTTAGGATGGTGCAGGACTGGGCAGTGTTTCTGTCTGTTGTACATAGGCTCACAATGGTTGGGAACCCACTCAAAGGTACCTAAGAACAACATGAATTGCAATGTATTTTATAAAGGAAGTTTTAATAAATAATGCTGTAAAAATCAATGGACAACTCTTCAATACTGTAATTTCTATTTGAATTAACAAGAATGTCTATAAAGGAAATATACTCAAAACCATATCACTGAAATGAATATAATTTTTTATACTAAGTAAAAACCAAGTTTCCATTTTTTCTATATCTTTGATCATGCTCTACAAAAGAATGAAAATAACATTCCAGTTCCTTTAAGAAATAGTAAACAAAAGCTGAGAAAAGTAAAATAAATTCAGAGCAATGGAGCATGTGGCATAGAGCCCAGCAATAGTAAGCTTTTAAAAATATTTTTTTATTATTATTTTGACTTAGTAAGAATATCAATATTCATATGACAATATCAAACTTTGAGAACATAGAAAAATTGGCCTAATGCATTTTATAATAAATACAAACAATTTTCATTAGTTTTGCTTCATATGTTTCCAATTAAGTGTTATTTACCTCCATGCATAATTGATCTGTATAGTCATTCCATCCTCTTTTGATGTTTCCTGTGTTGTTCAAGATTTTGCCCATAGAAACTTTCAATATTGCAACTTGAGGCTTAAATTTTTTCTTCAGTTCTTTCAGCTTGAGTAATTCTGAGTATGTTCTTCCCTTTTGATTTTCTTCAGCTTCACCCTAAACTTGCATAAGGGCAATTGATGGTCTGTTCTGCAGTTGGTCCGTAGACTTGTTCTGGCTGATGATATTGAGCTTCTCCATCTTCTCTTTCCACAGATGTGGTTGATTTGAGTCCTGTGTATTCCATCCGGCAAGGTGTAGGTGTGTATTCATCATTTATGTTGTTGAAAAATGTTATTTCCAAGGAATAAGTCATTGATCTTGCAGAATTTTATCAAGTGATCTCCGGCATCTTTTCTATCACTAAGGATGTATTTTCCAACTATTGATCCTTCTTTGTTTCCAACTTTCACTTTCCAATCACCAGAGGCAGTCTTTGAACAGAACAAGGGTATACCATGTGGTTTAAAATGGAAAGAGGTGTGTGTCAGGGTTGTATCCTTCCACCATACTCAGTCAATTTGTATGCTAAGAAAACAATCTAAGAGGCTGGACTATATGAAGAAGAATGTGGCATCAGGATTTGAGGAAGACTCATTAACACCTGCAATATGTATGTGACACAACTTTGCTTACCAAAAGTGAAGAGGTCTTGAAGTATTTACTAATGATGATCAAAGACTATAGCCTTCGGTATGGATTACACCTCAACATAAAGAAAACAAACAACCTCACAACTGGACCAATAAGCAATATCATAATAAATGGAGAGAATTTTGAAGTTGTCAAGGATTTCATTTTACTTGGATCCACTATCAACACTGATGGAAACAGCAGTCAAGAAATCAAGCGGCATATTGCATTGGGCAAATCTGCTGCCAAACACCTCTTTTAAATGTTAAAAAGCAAAGATGTCACCTTGAAGACTAAGTCATGGTATTTTCCATTGCCCCATATGCGTGTGAAAGCTGATAATGAATAATGAAGACCAAAAAAGAACGATGCCTTTGAACTGTGGTGCTGGTGAAGAATATTGAATATACCAAGGATTGCCAGAAGAAGGAACACAACTGTCTTGAAAGTACAGCCAAAGTGCTCATTAGAAGCGAGTATGGTATGACTTCATCTCGCTTACTTTGGACAGGTTATAAGGAGGGACCAGTCCCTGGAGAAGGGCATCATGCTTAGTAGAGGGTCAGTGAAAAAGAGGAAGACCCTCGACAAGATGGATTGACATAGTCACTGCAACAATGGGATCCAAGATGGCAATGATTGTGGGGATAGCACAGTACCAGGCAGCATTTCATTCTGTTATGTATAAGTTTGCTAGGAGTTGGAACTGACTCAACAGCACCTGACAACAACATCCTGGTAGTAGCCAGGTTTCTCAATGTTGGAGTGGTAATTTACAGATAAGCAAAGGAAGGAGGCTAAAATTATCCATGTGATAATGGATTAGATTTGGATGTATCAGTATGAACTCACGTTTAGCTTAATATAGGTACAGATGTTTACATATACAAATAGCTGTATCTGTTGCTGTCGAGTTGATTTCAACCCATAGCGACCCTATAGGACTGAATAGAGCTGCCCCACAGGCTTTCCAAGGAGCAGCTGATGGATTCAAACTGCCGACCTTTTGGTTAGCAGCTGAGCTCTTAATCAATGCACCACCAGGGCTCCCTACATACGTGTATATGCACATTTAAAATACACACACATATTTTTTTTTGCTCTGTCAGCTGAAAGGACCTAAAAAGAAGGATACCCCAGTAACAATGAGCACACGTAGCACCCAGACTTTGGTTTCTAATACCAGTCTCCAACAAAAGGAACCATGGCTCCTTGAAGAATGGCTTATTAAAGGACTGGGAAAGAAATATAAAAATGCACCTGGAGCATTGTGTAGTGCCAGAAGATAAGGAAGGAACAAAAAACACACACATCAGGATACGTCAAAGGAACATAGGATTCAACTGAAAGAACTCCCAATGGCTAGAGATGGAACAATTTGAGCAATAAAATAAAATAATATTGTGTTATAACCCAAATAGTAAAATAAATATTCATGAGTCCATACTGAAGTAAACAAATGTGTGAAAAAAATGAATAAATGGGGAAGAGGCAAACTCCCCTACAGAAAAATTCCAAATAATTTATGTCGATATTGTGCCTTTCAAGGAGAAGGGAGCATAACTTCTTATATGTGGACTCTGCACAGTGACTTCCTTCCCAAGAGTACAGTATGGAAAGTGGGATAAAAGAAGAGTGACTTTACAGTGAAGAAAACTGACAAATACTACTTCAATCAGGGAATCAGAGTCAATATCAACAGTGATAAATTGTGTTGATTATATGTACACTTGATATAATGTGATGAAAGTGGCCCTCTACTTCTGTGGTCTTCCATGCCAAAATCTATAAAAAGGGCTTTCAAAACTAGATGTAGAAACGGGACTGTTTGTTATAGGAAAAATATAGTAATGAAAATTAAAAAAAATCCTGTATTTATTAATTAATCAAGGAAACAGTTACTTTTGTTTTAGTTTGACCACTGAAAAATGCAAAGAAGTACATATATTTTTAGAAACTATAATAACACGTATTTTTATTATATGTAGAAGTAAATGTCCCTTGCCTATTAAAATCATCCCATTACCAAGGACAGATTACCCAGTAAATGAGGTAAGCACATGCTTAGGGCATCAACAAAACAGGGGCACCAGGGGTCCAAAGCAAAGACCCATAGATGCTAAGCAGACAGGACACAAGGAAAAGCGAGCACCACAGTGGAAGGGAACTGGTGAGGCACAAAATGAAATTGATAGCACTTTATAAATTTTGTATATGATAGCAATTATATTTTCCTCTTTATTATGGACTGATTGGGTAAAACCTACCATTCAGTTCTGTCTTATCCATCAGATAAGAACGTGCATGCTAGTGACACTATAATCCCCTGACTCGTGATGTATCTGGTGCTGTGCAAACTGAACCAAAATGTATCTTCAGATTGAGCATACCTTTGTATTTGTATCATGATCTTTGCAATCGCTCTGTGAAGATGCAACATTAAAAGGTGGAAGTGAGTGTGCAAGTTTTTAAGTATTATTTTAAGACAAAAAAACATTTGTGGAGATCTGCAAAGGGCCCACCAACAAACATCGTAGAACAAACAAATGAAATTATTTTAAACTGCCTTGTAAGCACTATTTCTTTTGACTGTCTCAGACCTAAAGAAAAAAATTACATGTTCCAAATCAAAATTTTTTGCTTACTAATTTTCAAATATAAATTTTTGTGTTAAAGTTCAAATTTGAATGTGAATTTTATTTTATAAATTTTACTTGTTTCATAAATTTTATTTATTTTCAGTTATTCAAATTTATTTGCTATGTTAGAACCAAATTTAAAATCTTACATAATTTTATATCCAGATAAAGTGAAATGGCAACATCTAAGGGGAGCGCAAAAACAAAAGCTCGAAGAAGATAAAAAGGATTGCTGAATCCCTAAAGATAATTCCAAAATTAACTTCCTGTTTAAAACGTAATGAATCAGAAGAGACTTCCATTGAACGCCCTACTTTAATGGGTGAAAATTGTTGTACCAGTACAGCTAGTGCTGAAATTACTAATAGCAATACAAATATAACAGAATTTGTTCCACATTCTGCATCCATTCCTTGTTGAAGCAAAAATAATAATGGCGTAGAAAGTGAAACTATTTTAGAATTTGAAATTGTGGCATCTGAAGACCCCATAAATAAAATAAATACAGATCCTGCTTTGTGGAATAATTCTTCTTCCAATGATGTAAATTATTGGATCGAAAGAAGGCAAAGTGATTGTCAGCATCACAGTGGACCATTTGAAAATTCATGTCAAAAATTTATGGACGGTAAACAAACAAGGGTATGTAGCCAGAATATATTTCTAGGGTGAAAAACTAGAGATGAAAATTATAAGAGGGATTGGCTACTGTATTCTCCATCAGTCAGCTCTGTATATTGTTTTGTTTGCAAACTATTCAGTCCTAAATCATTTAATTCTTGATTAGCTTTGGATGGATTTAACAATTGGTGCAACTCTAATATGACTGATAAACATGAAAACAGTTCAATTCACAGATATTGTATGTTGTCATATATAAACCAAAGACATGGTTTTAGCTTAAATCATGAACTGGAAACAGAAATTAATGAAGAACTTCAGTACTGGAAAGACATTTTGCAATGCATTGTTGCTGTCATTGTAACAATTGCTGAACATGGATTATCTTTTCGAGGAAGAAATGAAGTGTTTGGATCCCCACAAAATGGAAATTTTTCAGGTCTACTTGAACTTATTGCTCATTTGATCCATTTTTAGCAGGTCACATTTCAAAATAAGGTAACATAGGAAAGGGCAGCCCATCGTATATATCTAAAACAACATGTGAAGCATTAATAAACATAATAGTGATAAAGTTCAATCAACTATTTTCAGTGAAACAAGTATATCTCAATATTTCAGTTTGTATGTAGATTCTACCCCTGATCTTTCTCAAACAGATCAGCTAAGTATTGTTTTAAGATACCTGTCTCTAACAGATGGAAAACCTGTCAAGTGATTTATCACATTTTCTAGCTTAAAAAGTCATACAAGTGAAGAAACTGCAGATCAAGTACTTCACTGTTTATGTGAAGTTTGCAAAACTGATTTTTCTAAGTACAGAGGCAGTCCTATGATAATGCTGCCAATATATCAAGACATTATAAAGGCATGCAGCAGAAAATTTTAGAATGTAATGAACATGCCATTTTCATACCATGTGCTGCACATTCAATTAATCTTGTAGGATGTAAAGCAGTAAAGTGTTGTCTGGAAGCAGTTGATTTTTTTCTACTGTTCATTTGCTCTACACATTTTTTGCTGCCTTTACTCACTGATGGGCAGTTCTTAAAACATATTTAGGCAATAATCAAGTATTAAAATGTCTTTCTAATACACGTTGTGTAGTGTATGCGGTAGCAACAATTGCAATGCTGGAATTGTACACTCAGATTCTAGATGCCTCAGAAAATATTGTTTAAGACCAGACACAAAAAGGAGACACCAAAAGAGAAGTAGAAAATGTCTTAAATGAAATGCAAACACTAGAGTACATATTTATGTTGGTTATGTGGAGTAATATATTACAGCATTTTCATCCAACGAGTCAAGCTCTCCAAGATTCAGAAGGAAATTTAAAGGCACGCACAGATCTCTGTCAATCATTAGCAGGGTATTTAGATAACTTAAGAGAAGATTTTGAAAATTTTGAAAACACGACAATACAAATACTGGCGGATACTGCTTATCAAGCTGTTCACCATCACAGAAGCATTAGAAAGAAACAAGTAAATGACAGACGTTCTCCAGAAATATCGAGTGCCAGAGATCAATTCTGCATAACCACATAATATACCACTATTGACACACTTGAATCTTGCATAAAAAGAAGGGCAAAAGTGTACGAAGTTCTTTCAAATAGATTAGCTTCTTAAACAATGTGGATATACCTGATGAAGAATGCAGTAGTGCAGGCTTACCCCGATGATGACTTATATATAAACCTTTATGGAGAAGTGCAACAATTTCATTTTTACATGAGAACTGTCTTAGTCATCTAGTGCTGCCATAACAGAAATACCACAAGTGGTTGGTTTTAACGAAGAGAAGTTTATTTCCTTACAGTAAAGGTGTCAGCTCAGGGGAAGGCTCTCTCTCTCTCTCTCTTGGCCTTCTCATCAGTGTTCCCCCAGACTAGGAGCTTCTCGGCGCAGGGACCCCGGTCCAAAGGACCCGCTCTGCTCCTGGCACTGCTTTCTTGATGGTATGAGGTCCCCCTGTCTCACTGCTCACTTCTGTCTTTTATATCTCAAGAGATTGCTTCAGGACACAGTCCAGTCTTGTAGATCAGGTCCTGCCTTACTAACACAACTGCTACCCATCCTCCCTCATTAACATCATAGAGGCAAGTTTACAACATACGGGAAAATCACACAGTACCAGGAATCATGGCCTAGCCAAATTGATACACACATTTTTTGGGGGACATAATTCAAACCATGACAAGAACTGTTTACAGATTCAAGAAAGACAAATTTTACTCATGTAGGCATGGACGATTCCATAATAGAAGATAAAATACAATACATATTTCTCAAGTGTTGAAATTGCTTTATGCATATTCCTAACTTTAATGACCACAAACTGCACTACAGAATACTCATTTTCATCCCTAAAGAGACTCGAAAACTGTCAACATACGACAATGATTATAAAAAGATTTGATTCATTATCCTTATTGTGTGTGGAAGTAGATATTGTTCATCAGCTTAAGTGCGATGAAATCATTGAAGAATATGTAATAGCAAAGAATAGCAAGAAATGATTTTAATTATATCATGTTAGAGATGAAAGACCTATCTAATAGCAATATAGTAATTTGTTGTATTATTTGTTTTGATAATTAAATTTTCTTTTATTACATCTTTTCATTTGTTCATTTATAGTTATGGTGTTTATTACAAATCAAACATCAAAATTGCAGAATGAGCCATTTAAAGCAAAATTGGTGAAAGCCAGTTTTTCTTGTGGGAGATCAACAGAGTATTACATTGATTGTTGAAACAACTAAGTTCACTGACTCATTTTCTTTGCTGTAGAATATGAGGAATATTCTTTTCGTAGAAAGTTTATATAGTAAAAATCTTAGTGCCCTGCATCCTCTAAAAATTTTATAGTCCCGTTCATCACATTTCACTAAAATGGCATATACCACTTTTGTGTTCAATAGTTAATATAGTTGCATTTAAAAAGAAGTTACATCATGGATAGCTAAGACACACACACGCATATAATACACATATATATAACTTACATTCCCTGTTCGAATGCATGAGTAAGCAAAGGAAGGAGCACCACAGATTATCACGTGTTTAGGGCCCTCATGTGCCATAATCCAGTCCTGCCCATTGCCTGTTGACAACAAGAAAATAACATAATTAATTTTAACACTTCTTGCCAGCCATGGGTAATTGTATTTAAAGATTGTCTTTTGAAATCTAAATTCATTAACTTTTCTCATCACATGAGAAAGTAAAATATGTAACCAAATTTGTATCATCTACTAGGATGCCAGGGCCCTGGCCACTTACCTGCTTGAGGAATGATCCAACTGCAGCGGACTGCAGAATTGACCAACTCCCCCTTCCACACCTGACAGACACACACTCTTCACCTTTTCACCAGGAGTTTGTTTCCTATGAGTAGGTTTCCTCTACTTTATGAAATCTGGCATATTTCAGTTCAGAACACATTTATTCTAGTTATGACTAGACCAAGAATTGAAAGAAGGAAGACAAAAAATAGATAATAAAAAATATGGTTCTAAAATAATATAAGAAATCTTTAAAGTACAAATAATAACCCGTAAACCCTTGCATGGCCATTTACTTAAGCAAATAATCTGGGAAATATTTTCCCATAGAAATCACACATGGCTCTACTGATATTTGAAGAGTGAAAATGTAACCAAATGGACTTAAATGAAATTGAACACATCTTTGTCTGTCTTTGATGATTCAAATGTCCCTGGAAAGACCTTACATATATAAATAAGAATTGTGGATTTTGGACTGTCACAATGGTGAAAGGCTGTTTTAAATAGATCCACTTAAGCAGATTCCATTATATAAACTGTGAGAAAATTCTAACTCTGGGGGAATTTTTTCAGAGTTCCGTCTTTTCATCTTTATTTTCACTTACAAAACAATTTTTTTTTCTAAAAATATTTGGCTCTGAACAAGTCTATTTTAATAAAGAAATAAATTTTTACTTTTTTATGAAACTCCAGCTTTTACCCATTAAAAAACTTTTATTGAAATACAACATGTGTATACATCTACCATCAGTTTACATTGCAAAGAATTTTCTCAAACTATAAACACACTGTGTAACCAGCACTGAGATCCAGAAATTGATCATTACCAGCACTTCCTAAGCCTCCCTATGCTCTGTCTCAGTCACTGCCTCTTATGCTGAAGGCAACTACTTCCCTGATTTCTAATGCCACCGATTAGTTTTGTCTGTTTTTGTACTTTATATATACAGTAAGAAAAGTACATATTCTTTTATGAGTAACTTTTTAAAATTGACATTAGGTTTATGAGATTCATCCATATTTGTTGCCTGCAGTTTTTGATTGTTTATTCTCTGCTGTATAGTACCATTGTGCAAATGTACCACTATGCATTTCATTGTTGATAGGCATTGTTTATAGTGTAGAGTCCAATTTTTGGCTATTATAAGCAGTGGTGTTATGAACGTTCTAGTACGTGTACTTTGCTAAACATTTCTATGTTTTAAGTATACATACACCTAAGAGTGGAATTGATGAATTTTAAGGTGTTCATATGTTTAGTTTTAGTATATACTTTGTAATAGTTTTCCAAAATATTTATACATATTTACACTTACACCTGCAATATATGAGAGTTCTGGTTGCACAAAATCCTTCCTGAAACTTAGCTTTATCTGCCTTTCGTTTTATATATTCTGATGGATATGTAGTGGTATCATGTTGTGTTTCTTTCTTTCTTTATCGAACATTTTATTGAAACTTAGGTGAAAGTTTACATAGAAGATTAGTTTTCCAATCAATGATTATTACACAAATTGTTCTGTGACATTGCTCACAATCCCCTCAATGTCTCAGCACTCTCCCCATTTCCTCCCTGGGTTCCTCAGTTTTCCTGTCCCTCCCTGCCTTCTCATCTTTGATTTTGGAGAATTGTTGACATTTGGTGTCTTACAATTTATTATTCAGAGAAGCACATTCTTTGCAGGTATTATTGTTTATTTTATAGCCCAGTCTATTATTTGGCTGAAAGGTGGCCTCCAAGAGTGTCTTCAGTTTCAAGTTAGAAGGTTGTTTCTTTCAGACCAGTAAGTCTGGCCTTTTTGTTATTACTAATTTGAATTTTCATTTTGTTCTACAATTTTTGCCCATTGTAAGGGGAACCTTCTGTTGTGATCATGGTCAGAAAAGTTGGTAGTGGTAGCTGAGCACCTTCTAGTTCTTTGGGTCTCGGGTTAGTGGAAGCTGTGATTCATGTGGACAATTAATAAAATTAGTCCTTGAGTCTTTGGTTTTCTTTGTTCTCCTTTGTTCTAGGTGGGAAGAGACCAATAATTGCTTCTCAGATGGCCCCTTGCAAGCCTTTAAGACCCCTAGATGCTAGTCACCAGGCTAGGATGTAGAACATTAACTTTATGAACTGTGTTTTGCCGGTGGATCTAGATGTCCTATGAGACTATGGTCCCTAGCCTTCAAGTCCAGTAGTTCAGTCCCAATGTCTAAGTAGTTTCTATAACTGTGCCCCCAATGTGTTCTATTATATATATGAGTATACATGCAGCATTTACAAATATGTATTTAGAAACATCAACAACCATACGTATGTATGTATGCAAGTGCACTCCTGTAAGACCTTCCTCACCTATTTAGCATACGTTGTAGTCTATGTATCTGTGCACAAATTATTGTTTGCTATTACTGTTGTTGCAGGACTGTACATGTTATAGCATTTACTGTCAAAACACCGAAACCAAACCTGTTGCTGTCGAGTTGATTCTGACTCATAGAGACCCTATAGGAGAGAGTAGAAGTGCCCTATAGGGTTTCCAAGGAGCTGCTAGTGGATTCAAACTGCTGACCTTTTGGTTAGCAGCCATAGCTCGCCATAGCTCTTAACCACTGCACTACCAGGAGCATTTACCACAGTTGCCCTTTATTTCTGCATACCTCTCGGTGTTTTCCTTTGCCTTGGTCATGTTGTGCTGACTTCCTCCATGTTTTATGTTGCTTTTCCCGTCACCAGAATTAACACTTGTCTACTATCTAATAATTCTCCCTCTCTCCCCCTCCTATGTCTGGTAACCACCAAAGAATGTTTCTTTCTGTGTGTTAAACTATTTTTGACTTTTTATAATAGTGGTCTCATACAATATTTGTCTTTTTGTGATTGACTTATTTTACTTAGCATAATGTCCTCCAGATTCATCCATGTTGTGAGACGTTCCACGGATTCATCATTATTCTTTATTGTTGCATAGTCCTTTGTGTGTACGTACCACAGTTTATTTATCCATTCATCCATTGATGGGCCTTTAGGTTGCTTCTATCTTTTTGATATTCTGAATAATGCTGCAATGAACATGGATGTGCATATGTCTATTTGTGTCATGGCTCTTATTTCTCTAGGATATATACCTAGGAGTGGGATTGCTGGATCATATGATAATTCTATTTCTAGCTTTTTAAGGAAGCACCATACCATTTTCCATAGTGATTGTACCATTTTACATTCCCACCAGCAGTGTATGAGTTCCAATCTTCCCACAACCTCTCCAGCATTTGTTGTTTTCTGTTTTTTTGATCAGTGCCATTATTGCCGGGGTTAGATAGTATCTCATTGTTGTTTTGATGTGCATCTTTCTAATGGCTAATGAACGTGAGCATCTCTTCCTGTGTTTGTTAGTAACCTGAATGTCTTCTTTAATGAAGTGTCTGTTAATGTGCTTTGCCCATTTTTAAATCAGATCGTTTGTCTTTTAGGTGTTGATGCCTTGAAGTTTTCTATAAATTTTAGAGACTAGAACCTTGACAGATATGTCATGGCCAATTGTTTTTCCCAACCTGTAGGTTTCCTTTTTACTGTTTTGCCAAATCTTGATGAGTATAAATGTTCAATTTTTAGGAGATCCCAGTTATCTAGTTTATCTTCTGGTATTTGTGCATTTTTAGTTAGGTTTGGTGTTCTATTTATGCCATATATTAGGGTAGCTAATGTGTCCCAGGTGGTGTAGTGGTTAAGAGCTTGGCTGTTAACCAAAAGGGCAGCAGTTTGAATCCACCAGGCACTCCTTGAAAACCCTATGTGGAGTTCTACTCTGTCCTATAGGATCGTTATGAGTTGGAATTGACTCGATGGCAACGGGTTTGTTTTAGTGTTGTCCCTATTTTTTCTTCCATGATCTTTATCGTTTTAGGTTTTACATTTAGATCTCTGATCCATTTCGAATTAGTTTTTGTGTATGGTGTGAGGTATGGCTCTTGTTTCATTTTTCTGCAAATGAATATCCAGTTTTTCTAGTACCATTTGTTAAAGAGTCTGTCTTTTCCCAATTTAATGGACTTTGACCTTTTGTCGAAGATCAGTTATCCATAGATGGATGGATTTTGTTTTGCTACTGTGGTTATATAGTAGGTTCTGAGATCAGGGAGTGTGAGGACTCTTCTTCAATAATTCTTTGCTGTCTAGACCCCCTTTCCTTTCCATATAAAAACTTTCAGTGATTAGTTATTCCGTCTCCTTAAAGAATGTTGCTGGAATTTGGATTGGGATTGCATTATATTAATAGATTGCTTTGGGCAGTGTTGACATTTTTACAATGTTAAATCTTCCTATCTGTGATGGTTAAGATTGTGTGTCAATTTGGCTGGGCCATGATTCTCAGTGTTTTAATGTAATCACTCCCATGATTGAATATACTGTGAGTAGCCAAACAGATGAAAGGGAGTCTCCTTGGGGGTATGGCCTACATCTGAATATAAGCAGACGTTCTGGCTTTTTGCTCTCTCTGGATCCTGCGGCTGCTTCCTGTCATCTCATCTCCCATTCTTGGGACTTGAGCTGTCAGCTTATCTGCCAAACCTGGGATTCATCTATCTACACAGCATGTGAGTAGGAGCCCTGCTCTCTGACCTGCTGATCTTGGGATTGCCAGCTTCTGTGGCTGTGTGACTTGGGAGAGGCCTCTACCCTGATCCACGGACTTGGGATGTTCTAGCCTCTGCAATCACGTGAGCTGTTTCCTTGATATAATCTCTCTCTATATATATATTTATATGCTTTACAGGTTTTGCTTCTCTAGAGAATTCAGCCTAAGACACTATCCATGACTATGGCATGTATTTCCATTTATGTAGGTCTGTTTTGTTTTCTTGTAGTAGTGTTTTGTAGTTTTCTTTGTATAAGCCTTTTACATCCCTAGTTGGATTTATTCCTAAGTATTTTATCTTTTTGAGGGCTGTTGTAAATGGTACTGTTTTCTTGATTTCCTTTTCAGAGTTCTCTTTGTTAGTGTAGAGCAATCCAACTAATTTCTGTAAGTTGATCTTGTACTCTGCCATTTGGCTGAATCTTTCTGTTAGTTTCAGTACCCTTCTTTGGGGTATCTGGAATTTTCTATGTACATGATAAAGTCATCTGCTTATAGGGATAGTTTTACTTCTTCCTTACCAATTTGTATCTCCTTTATTTCCATTTCTTCCCTTATTAATCTAGCTAGGACTTCCAGTACAATATTGAATAAGACGGTGATAAAAGGCATACTTGTCTGGTTCCCATTCTCAAGGGGAATATTTTCAGTCTCTCTCCATTGAGAATCCACCTCGCATCTGTCAGTGTGTTGTACCGTGGGATCTGGTGTGTTGCTGAAAGCTATGCCACTGGTATTCAAATACCAGCAGGGTTACCCATGACAGACAGGTTTCAGCTAAGCTTCCAGGCTAAGATAGACTAGGAAGATGGACCTGGCAGTCTACTGAAAAGAATTGAACAGTGAAAACTTTATGAATAGCAAAGGAACACTGTCTGATATAGGGCCAGCATATGAGCCCCTCAGGTTGGAAGGCACACAAAACACGACTGGGGAAGAGCTGCTTCCTGAAAGTAGAGTTGACCTTAATGACATAGGTGGAGTCAAGCTTTAAGGATTTTCATCTGCTGATGTGGCAGGACTCGAAATGAGAAGAAACAGCTGCAAACAACCATTCATAATCAGAACTTGGGATGTAAGAAGTATGAATCTAGGAAAATTGGAAATCATCAAAAATGAAATGGAACACATAAACATAGATATTGCAGGTGTTAGTGAGCTGAAATGGACTGGTATTGACCATTTTGAATCAGACAATCATATGGTCTGCAATGCAATGGCATTGCATTCATTGTCAAAAAGAACATTTCAAGATCTATCCTGAAGTACAATACCGTTAGTGATAAGATAATATCTATATGCCTACAAGGAAGACCAGTTAATAACAACGATTATTCAAATTTAGGCACCAACCACTAAAGCCAAAGATGAAGAAATTGAAGATTTTTACTAACTTCTGAAGTCTGAAATTGATCAAACAGGAAATCAGGATGCATTTTTAATTACTGGTGATTGGAATGCGAAAGTTAGAAACAAAAAAGAAGGATCTATACTTGGAACATGTGGCCTTGGTGATAGAAACAATGCTGGAGATGACATGATAGAATTTTGCAAGACTAACAACTTCTTCATTGCATATACCTTTTTACAACATAAACAGCAGCTATACTTGTGGACCTCACCAGATGCAATACACAGGAATCAAATCAACTACATCTGGATGATGGAAAAGCTCAATATCATCAGTCAGAACAAGGCCCGGGGCCAATTTTGGGACAGACCGTTTAATTGCTTATATGCAAGTTCAAGTTGAAGCTGAAAATTTTAAAACAAAACCATGAGTGCTGAAGTACAACTTTGAGTATATCCCACCTGAATTTAGAGACCATCACAAGAGTAGATTTGACATGATGAACACTAATGACTGAAGCCTAGATGAGTTGCGGAATGACATCAAAGACATCATATGTGAAGAAAGCAAGAAGTCATTAAAAAGGCAGGAAAGAAAGAAAGAAACAAAATGGATATTAGAAGAGGCCCAGAAACTTGTTCTTGAACGTTGAGTAGCTAAAGTGAAAGGAAGAAATGATTAATTAAAAGAGCTGAACAGATTTCAAAGAGTGGCTTGAGAAGACAAAGTAAAGTTTTATAGTGACACGTGCAAAGACCTGGAGTTAGAAAACCAAAAGGAAAGAACGTGCTTGGCATTTCTCAACCTGAAAGAACTGAAGAAAAAATTCAAGCTTCGAGTTATAATATCAAAGGATTCTACAGGGAAAATATTAAATGACACAGGAAGCATCAAAAGAAGATGGAAGGAATACACAGAGTCACTATACCAAAAAGAATTGGTTGATGTTCAACCATTTAAGGAGGTAGTGTCATGGATTGAATTGTGTCCCCGCAAAATATGTGTCAACTTGGTTAGGCTATGATTTCCAGTACTGTGTAGTTGTCCTCCATTTTGTGATTTTCCTATGTGTTATAAATCATCATCTCTGCCTGTGGTTAAAGAGGATTAGGGTGGGATATAACACCTTTGCTCAGGTCACATCCCTGATCCAACATAAAGGAAGTTTCCTTGGGGTATGGCCTTCACTACCTTTGATCTTACAAGAGAAAAAAGGAAAGGGAAGCAAGCAGAGACTTGGGGACCTCATATCACCAAGAAAGAAGCACTGGGAGCACATGTGTCCTTTGGACCTGGGGTTCCTGTGTGGATAAGCTCTTAGTCCTGGGGAAGATTGATGAGAAGGACCTTCCTCCAAAGCCAACGGAGAGAGAAAGCCTTGCTTTACAGCTGAATTCCTGAATTTGGACTTCTGGTCTATTAGACTATGAGAAAATAAATTTCCTTTTGTTAAAGCCATCCACTTGTGGTATTTCAGTTACAGCAGCATCAGATAATTAAGACAGATAGCATATGATCAGGAGCCAATGGTACTGAAAGAAGAGGTCCAAGCTGCACTGAAGGCGTTGGTAAAAAACAAGTCTCCAGGAATTGAGGGAACACCAATTGAGATGTTTCAGCAAACGGATGCAGCACTGAAAGTGCTCACTTATCTATTCCAAGAAATTTGTAAGACAGCTACCTGGCAAATTCACTGGAAGAGATCTATTTTTATGCCTATTCTCAAGAAACATGATCCCATTGAATGCGGAAATTATCAAACAGTATCATTAATATCACACACAAGTAAAATTTTGTTGAAGATCATTCAAAAGTGGCTTCAGGAGTGCATTGACAGGGAAATGCCAGAAATTGGAGCCAGGTTCAGAAGAGGAAGTGGAAAGAGGAATATCATTGCTGCTGTCAGGTGGATCCTGGCTGAAAGCACAGAAAACCAGAAAGATGTTGACCTGCGTTTTATTGACTATGCAAAGGCATTCAATTGTGTGGATCATAACAAATTATGGATAACATTGTGAAGAATGGGAATTCCAGAACACTTAATTATGCTCATGAGGAACCTGTATGTACATAAAGAGACAGTCTTTCAAACAGAACAAGGCTATACTGCATGGTTTAAAGTCAGGAAAGGTGTGTGTCAGGGTTGTATCCTTTCGTTGTGCTTATTCAGTTTGTATGCTAAGCAAATAAACTGAGAAACTGGACTATATGAAAAAGAAAGGGAATTGGAGGAAGACTCATTAACAACCTGCAATATGCAGATGACACAATCTTGCTTGCTGAAAGTGAAGAAGACTTAAAGCACTTACTGGTGAAGATCAAAGACCATAGTCTTCAGTATGGATTACACTTCAACATAAAGAAAACAAAAATCCTCACAACTGGACCAAGAAGAAACATCATGATAAACAGAGAAAAGATGGAAATTGTCAAGGATTTCATTTTACTTGGATCCACAATCAACACCCATTGAAACAGCAGTCAAGAAATCAAATGAGGCATTGCACTGGGAATTCTGCTGCAAGAGACCTCTTTAGTATTAAAGAGCAAAGACGTCACCTTGCGTCTGACCCAAGCCATGGTGTTTTAAGTCACCTCATATGTATAGGAAAGGTAGACAACGAGTAAGGAAGACTGAAGAAGGATTGACACCTTTGAATTGTGGTGTTGGCGAAGAATATTGCATATACCATGATCTGCCAAAAGAACTAACAAATCTGTCTTGGAAGAAGTACAAGCAGAATGCTCATTAGAAGCAAGGATGGCGAAACTTCTTCTCACATACTTTGAACGTTATCAGGAGGGATCAGTGCCTGGAGAAGGACATGATGCTTGGTAAGGTAGAGGGTCAGCAAAAAAGAAGACCTTCAATCAGATAGAGTGACACAGTGGCTGCAACAATGGGCTCAAGCATAAAAATGATTATGAGGATGGTGCAGTACTGGAAACTGTTTTGTTCTTTTGTACATAGGGTTACTATGAGTCGGAACCCACTTGAAGGCACCTAACAACAACAACCATTGAGAGTAATGTTGGCTGTTGGTTTTGTATATAGGCCCTTAATTATGTTGAGGAGTTTCTCTTCTATTCCTATTTTATTGAGAATTTTTATCAGGAATGGTTATTAGACTTTATCAAATGCCTTTTTTGCATTGATTGAGATGATCATGTAATTCTTGTCCTTTTTTTTTTTATGTAGTGGATTACATTGATTGATTTTTTTTAATGTTGAATCATCCTTGCATATCTGGTATGAAACCCACTTGGTCACAATGTATTATTTTTTTGATATGCTGTTGAATTCTATTGATAAACTTTTGTTGAGAATTTTTACATCTATATTCATGAGGGATATTAGTCTGTAATTTTCTTTTTATTAGTGATTTTTTGTCTGGCTTGAGTATCAGTGTCATGCTGGCTTCATAAAATGAATTTGGGAGTAATCTTTCCTTTTCAATGTTCTGGAATAGTTTGAGTAGTATAGGTATCAACTCTTTTCTTAAAGTTTGGTAGAATTCTCCAGTGAAGCCTTCTGGGCTGGGGCTTTTGCTGTTGTTGTTGGGAGTTTTTATTATGACTTCTTCAATTTCTTTTGTTATGGGTCTGTTCAGATTTTCTACCTCACTTTGTGTTAATTTGTGTAGGTGGTGTGTTTCTAGAAATTTGTCAATTTCTTCTATATTTTCAAATTTCTCAGAGTATAATTTTTCATAATATTCTGTTATGATCCTTTTTATTTCAGTTGGTTCTGTTGTAATGTCACCTGTCTGATTTCTTATTTGGGTAATTTGCATCCTCTCCTTTTCTTCTGTCAATTTGGCCAGGAGTTTGTCGATTTTATTGATCTTTTCAAAGAACCAACTTCTAGTCTAGTTGATTCTTTTGATTGTTTCTCTGTTTTCTGAATTATTTTTGCTCAAATCTTTATTATTTCCTTCTTGTGGCTGCGGGTTTCTTTTGCTGCTCTTTTTCATTTTATTTGAGTTGTAGGGTTAAAGTATTGATTTTTGCCTTTACTTCTTTTTTATGTGTACATTTACTGCTTTAAATTGACCTCTGCATACTGCTTTTGCTGTGTGCCAAAGGTTTTGGTATGTATGCTTTCATTCTCATATGATTTTAGTAATGTTTTTTATTTCGTTTTTCATTTCATCTATTACCCAGTGTTTTTTAAGCAAGGTGTTACTCAGTTTCCACGTATTTGATTTTTTTTCCTTGTTCTTTCTGTTATTGAGTTCTAATTTTATAGCCTTTTTATCAAAGAAGCTGCTTTGTACTATTTCAGTATTTTTTAAAATTTATCAAGGCTTGCTTTGTGGCTTAAAGTATAGTCTGTTCCGGACAATGATCCACATACATTGGAAAAGAATGTGTACTGTACTGCTGTTGGGTGGAGTGTTCTGTATATGTCTTTGAGGTAACTTTGTTTGACTGTGGTGTTTAGATCTTCTATATCTTTGTTGAGTTTCTTTCTAGTTGTTTTGTCCTTCATCAAAAGTGGTGCGTTAAAGTCTCTTACTATTATTGTGGAAATGCCTATTTCTCTTTTCAACGTGGCTGGAGTTTGTTTTACGTATTTTGGAGCTATGTCATTGGGTGCGCAATTGTTTATTATGGTTACGTCCTTTTGGTGAATTAAGCTTTTAATCATTATATAATGCTTTTCCTTGTCTTTTGTGGTGGATTTTGCCATAAACTTTATTTTATCAGAGATTATATTGCCACTTCTGCTCTTTTTTGGTTACTGTTTTCTTGATACATATTTTTTTCCATCTTTTGATTTTTAGTTTATTTATATGTTTGTGTCTAAGGTATGTGTCTTCTAGACAATGTATTGATGGGTCTTTTTTTTTTTTTTTTTAAACCCATTGTATTATTCTCTGTCTCTTGACTGGTACATTTAACCCATTTACATTCAGTGTGATTATTGATAGGTATGAATTAACTGATGTCATTTTGTTGTACTTTGTTTTGTAGTGTTGACAATTTCTTTGTTCTGCTTACATTTCTGTACTGAGTTATTTTTATTTGTGGAGTTTATTTTCATTTCCTTTGTTGTTGTTGATTTTGTGCCTACTGAGTCTTCATGCTTTTCTTCTTTTTTACTTTGGGGAGTAGGTTTATTAATTTTCTTTTTGGTTACCTTGAAATGTACCTTTGTCTTCCGAAGTTTAAAATGGTCTGTTACATCTTTGTACTACCTTGACTTCCTTTCCATATAGAAGTTCTGTGACTACAACATTTATTCCCTCTTTTTATTATGGTGTTGTCATAATTTATGGATTGATGTCTCTGGTTCCTTTTTTTAAAGTCTGTAACTTTATTTCTGAGAAGTCTTTATTTGGGTTGGTATCTGGGTGATGCTGTCATATGTCGCAATCTCAGGTTGTTGCCTGGTGTTGTTGTTTCTCTGTCTGAAGGACTTCTTTTAATATTTCTTGTAAGGTTGGTCTGGTTTTTACAAATTCCCTTAATTTCTGTTTATCTGGAAATGTCTTAGTTTTGCCATTGTATTTGAGAGACAATTTTGCTTGATATATAATTCTTGGTTGGTAATTTTTTTTTCTTTTTTCAGGGTTTTATATATATCATCCCATTGCCTTTTTGCCAACATAGTTTCTGCAGAGAAATCAGAGCTTAGTCTTTTTGGATCCCTTTGTAGGTGACAGTTCATTTTTCCTGAGCTACCCTCAGTATTCTTTCTTTGTCTTTGGTTTTGGCAAGTGTGACATATGTCTTGGTGACTTTCATTTGGGGTCTATCCTCTGTGGAGTTCGTTGAGCTTCTTGGATGGATATTTTCTTGTCTTTCATGATATTAGGGAAGTTTTCTGCCAGAAAATATTAAAACATTTTCTCTGTGCTTTTTTTGTCTTCTCTTGTTCCGAAATTCTTATCACATGTAAGTTAATCCTCTTTATAGCATACCACATAACTCTTAGGCTTTCTTCATTTCTCTTCATTCTTTTTCCTGAATATTCCTCAAATAAATTAGTATCAAGGTATTTGTCCTCTATTTCACTGATTCTTCCTTCCACTGATTCAATTCTACTCCTATGTCATTCCATTGAGCTATATATTTCTGAATTTTTTTTGTTACTCTTCTGGATTTATAGTTGTTATTTTTGTATGGTTTGTAGTTGTCTATTTTGTCATTTTGTTCTTGTATTGTTTTCCTGAATTATTCTAGGGTTTTCTCTGTGTTTTCCTTGGTTTTGTCTGTGTTTTCCTTGATCTGTTTGAGGAGCCGATATACAAGTTTTTCAAATTCCTTATCAGGTAGTTCCATTACCATTTTTTTCCTCAGGAGTGTTTTCTGCTTCTTTATTTTGATCACTTGCTTGAGCCCTCTTGTCCTGTTTCTTTACATAATTTGATATTGTCTGCTGTTTCGGAGGCATTAAGGTGTTATTTTACTTATTTATAATTTTGTTTTGTTTTGTTTTGATATATTAGTGTGAGCAGGTGGGTCATGCTTTGCTGATTGCTCACCTGGGGCATGGAAGTATTCACCACCTGTCTTCTGGTGGATGTGACTGTGCAGGCAGGGCGAGTCTGTGTTGCTGTTATTGTGTGTGAGATGACTAAGGGCGTGCTGGACGGACACTGGCTGCTGTCTGTCATCAGTCTAGCAGTTAGGGAATGCTCACAGTCATGGAGGCACTCTCTCTGTCTGCACTGTGGGTCGGTGAATGAAGGGTGGGGGTGGCGCAGGTGAGCAGGGTGCACAGTGGTGCTTGGTGGGGCAGCGAGTGAGAGGTGGGCTGGGTGGCCAGGGAAAGAAGTGGTGCTTCCTTGGCCCACTTTGCATGGTGGCAGTGAGGAGTGGGGCAGGGCAGATGGTTGGGGAGCACTTTTTATTCACTGCTCACTGGGGGAGCAGAGGGTGTGGTAGATGGGGCTTGATGGGTGGGAGATGGGGCTGTTCATACTATGGTCCCTGGTGGTCAGTGCATCAGGGTTGGGGGCGTGGTTCATGCTGCTAATTATCAGGAGAATAGGGGATGGGGAATGTACTCCTTTGGTCACCGGGCAGGGGTTCCTAGGCACTTCCTGTTGGGTGCAGCCAGTAATTGGGATGTAGCTTGGACCAAATGTGGTGGGGAAGGTTCTGTCTGGGTCTGATCAAGTGGGAAACTCCTGTTGTCTCTCTATGGATCTATTACTCTGTGCATGCCACCTGCCCGAATGGCCTGGGACTGCTGCTGGAGAGTCACCCTCTCTGGATCATGGCTTCCTCCCTACTCTGTGGATGCCAGGATCCCTGAAGCTCTTGTCCTTCTTTCAGTACTTTCCTTCCTTAGCTCCAGTCCATGTCCTGCTCACCTCTCCGGGTATGTCTACACAGTTTCTTTATCTTGTATTAGAAATTCCATGAAGTTGTGCTCCTCAGCCATGATCACTGCTGGCTTTGTCTCAAGATGGCTACAGTATTCCAGGCTGGCTGGCAGGCCACCTTCACTCTGTTTCCCTCCTGGTCACTGTTTTCATTCAGCTTTTTCTTCTAGTCGGTGTTTGATTTAATTCTTTATCATGTCATTCAATGCTCAGTGTTCCAAGATTTTCTTCTGTAACTGTTTCACTTGGTTTCTCGAGTCTTTGTTACAGAAGGACAGCGTAGTGTGTCTGAGTAAGCTGCCACCTTGGCTCGTCCTTCTGTTGTATTTTTCATTTGCATTTTTCTGCTGCCTAATGAAGTTGAGCATGTTTTAACATGTCTATTGGCCATTTATATTTTCTCCTCTGTGAAATACCTGTTCAACTCTTTTCTCATTTTTCTATTGTGTTCTCTTTCTTTTTTCCACTGATTTATAGAAGTGATTTTTAAAAATATACATATTTTGGATGAGTCTGTGTTTGAATATATGCATTGCAAATATCTTTTCCCAGTCTTTGGGTAATAATTTTTATTGTCTAAGTAGTGTCTTTCACTTCTAACCGTTTTTAACAATCAGCTCAATTTACTCTTTTTTCATAAATCCTTCCTTAAACTAATTAGCTCACACTGATCTTCCACTTCATTGATTTCCTAGAAATTGTAATCCTCAATACAGCACCAAAGTCTTCTTTCCCCACAAGACTATATGCAGTTCAATGCTAGAGATTATCTTAATGACATGATAGTGTTTTATACAATGCTGGATATAAAGTTGATTCTTATTAAATATTTGATGAATGAACTTTGAAGGTATTACTGTAATGACAATTCCCCAAGTGGAGCCTGTCTTTTTATACTAGTAAGTTAAAAAAAAAAAAAAAGGTTTAATATAATTTTGGTTAGTAGTAAACTTCTGTTGAGTAGAATGTTTGCTTTAAACATGTCATTTCAAAGCACGTAAGTTTTATTTTCCCCCTAAGTAATGTACCTATAAAGATAAAATATCAGTGGGTGGTCTATTCCAGAGAATGGAACACTAAGAGAAAGTAAATATTTTAAACTGTGATGTGATAACCACAGATGAAACAAGAATATCTATGTACCCATTCTTCAGTTTGACTAGCTCACATGTGCTCAGATTTTGGAAACAGGTTATCAAGATTGGATAACAAACATTTGAAGCAAATATAACAAGATATTAGCAGCAAATGTTTAAGGCTTAAAACATAGCATTCACGTATTTGTCTTAGACAGCTGGGACTTCTCTACTTGTAGGAGCAATGACCCCTCTGTTATTACCAAAGCAACACATCTCAGTCCAGATTGCAAGTTCTTGGAGGACTTCTTCTACTTGGTATGTCTAATAGCATCATGGGAATAGGCAACAGCTTTCTCACACCCAGCTCTAAAGGCAAACTCTTACAAAAGTCTATACTGATTACACTTTTTCAATCACAGCTCTTTATGATACCAAAACTATGCAAATCCCATCACTGGGGCAGAGTAATACCGGAAATGACACAAGTAGAGGGTTTACAAATGCAGCATTACCTACCATGCTCTGCCCCAATTTGAAGACGTTTGTCATCTGAGTTCTAATTCAGCAGTTACTATGATTTCATAGTCTAGAAGTACTGTTTCACCAAAGACATATCACAAAAGGAACTTGAAAAAGCCTAAAAAAATAAGGATGTCAAAGGATGAAATTAGTCATTTAAATCTTAAAAAATACATGATTTTAAAGAAAAATCAAAGGAAGAGGAGTAGTAAATATGTCAACTCTGAACTCATCCTTGAAGCCAGGTTCTCACTGTAGTTCATCCCAATTTGAGCATCTTCCTTCTAAAGACATTGTTTGCATTAAAAAAAAGAAAAAATCGCAACTTATGTAGAGTGACTGAGTTCTTGCTACTCAACTTTTTTAAAACAGCTTCATTGAGCTATAATTTACATAGTATAAAATTCATCATTTTAAAGTGCACAATCAATGGTCTTTACTATATTCACAGAATTGTGCAACCATCACCACAATCTAACTTTAGAATATATTTTATGCTCTTTTATGTTTACATGAGAACAATAGCAACAACAAAAAAAACAACAGCCCATACCCTTTAGCTGTCTTTTCTCATCCCTCTTGTCCCCAGCCCTTACATTGCCCTCAAGTTGATTCTAACTTATAGGAGACTATAGGACAGAATATGACTGCCCCCTAGGGTTTCCAAGACTGTAATCTTTATAGAAGCTGACTGACAAACCTTTCTTCCACGGAGAGACTAGTTGGATTTGAACCACTGACCTTTTTGTTAGCAGCTGAGCGCTCACCCACTGCACCACCAGGGATCCTACCCCCAGCCCTAGGCAACACTAATCTACTTTCTGTCTCTATGGATTTGCCTCTTTTGGACTTATCATATAAATTAAAACATATAATATGTGTTCTTCACTCAATTTTAATACAGTTAATTTTCCCAAATTTTTGATTCTAATCAACATGGATAGGCTTTTCTAGAATTGTAACATCATACAGTACCATTTCAGATAAGATTTTTAAAAATCACAGATATTTTAATTTATTAGTTTGTTCCTTAATATCAATCATTACACATTGTACTGTCTCATGCTCTCCTCATGCTGATTTTCTCTGTACTATTTTAGGCACTGTTTTCTTCTCCCACTCCTTAGACTTTATCATTTATCTTTTAATAAGATAAATTGAATATGCTGGTTTTTGGACTCTGTATCTAATTAGACATTTGGAGAAGCTGAGGCTAAAACCCACCCTCAAAAAGGTATTTGAAGAAAGACATATTTGGTAAATTTAATCTATGAGTAAGAAAAAAGTTTAAGTACATGTTCAACTGATTCCTTTTCTTGCTCAAACTTTGCCTACCACTCTGGTTTTGAGTGGATCTACTTATTTATGTATTGCTGTGAAGCTTATTAAATAATGGAATGAAATTCATTTCATATTATGTTGTCTGAGTACAAGAATAGCCTTAAGATGTAACATGATTCTTCTGGTTAAGTAGCTACACTTGAGGGGACACAGTTCAATCTGTGATGACAAGATATGTTAGACCAAAACTCTGCAGTATTGGCAAAGAAAATTCTAGTGCTTGAAAAATACTTTAAGAAATCAGGTCGGTCTTGGCATCTCTCAGTTCATTAGAATCTCAAAATCATATGATTCATCATCCCCTAATCATTACTCTATGAATAAGACCAAAAGTCCCTGACAATCTCACCTCAAGCTCTCTATCCAAACCCAACTCTTCTTCTTCCTATATGTACCCTATTTTCCAAAAGCAAAATGCTGCTCACTGTCCCCAAACAAATGAGGTTCTCTTGTGCCTTCCTGCTGTTTTTGTACACGCTGTTCTAGCTATCCTGCCCATTTCTGCCCACTAAATTCCTAAGAATACTTTAAGCCACAATTCACGTATCACTTTCTCTTTGCAATGATATACAATTCATTTGCTTTTTTCTCTGATTTCCCATATCTGTATTGGAGTACTTGTCTCAGTCAAACACACAAAAGCACATTGCATCTTGATTGCTTATTTACAAGTCTGTTTTTCTTAATGTAGTCATGAGCTCTGTGATAAGATACTATTGCATTCATGTGTGCATTCCTGGCACCTTATATTATATAGATTTATGTATCTAATATGCTGTTGTTGAATGAATTAATAATAAAAAATGGACATGAATTCATTCTTTTAATACTAGAACTAATTTTTCACACACCTTAAATATACCTGGCTTTTTTTCTTTTTTTAAAGATTATAGACATAAAGTCAGTTTTCTGGATGTGGGTGGCAGAATAAAGGAGTTTTTTACTATACTTTTGTCCTTCAAAATATATTAAGAGACAGCACTTCCGATGATGAAATAAGGAAACAGCAAAAATTCAAACACCTCTGGTGAGGTTCTGAACGCTACCATGTTTGATCCAGGAAAGAGACTGAGATGGTGCAGCACACCTCCAAACTAAAAGCAAGTGTCACAGTCATGGCAGTATATTCCACCATACTGTTAGTAGAGGGAAGAGATTTGAGCTCAAAGACAGGGCACTACCGAATCAGAGACAACTCTGTGGAGACCTAATTCAATCTCATAATCTGACAGTGCATATGATGCAGAGAAAGAAACCATACCAACATCGTTTTTTATTCTCCATAACTGAACCTTCCATGCAAAGGAGACTGTTGGATGCTAAGGGAATGTGAAGGAAGGAGAGGAGGTAGCAGTCGCCAGATCTTAACACAAAGTGTTTGTGTTTCAATAGGATTTGCAGTGAGCTGCACCAACCCACCAACTACCTAAATGCTGACACTCAGGATAGTGGGGTGGGGAGACGGTGTGGAACAGAAGGAAATAGCAGACCTAGTAGGAGGGTACTCAGCACAACCAATATACATGGACATTGTAGTTCATTCCCTTTCTTGTTCTACCCTTTGTCCCATTCCCACAGTATTCAGTAAATAGGCTGACATATTTTTAAGATAACTGATAAGCAGAGGGTTAAAAAAGCATGGCCTTATGAACAGAAACTGCAAAAGAAGAAAAGAAAAATAGGCAAAAGGTAGATAAAGAGTGTACATTATGGAAGTATTACCTGGGGGAAAAGAGGCAAAATTTTAGACAAATAGTCCTTCAAGCTTCAAAGAAATTATGCAAGATGTGCTGTCTCCTCTGAAAAAAGAGGGACAAAATAAAAATACCACAAAAATAGAATAAAAGTGATTGAAAAGCCAACCAGTGACTTAGGTATGTTGTTGTTAGTTGCCATTGGGTCAGTTCCAACTCATGGTGACCCCCTGTGTGCAGAATAAAGCTGCTTCTTAACGGTTTCCAACCTGTGAACTTTTGGAAGCAGACCACCAGGCCAACGTGGGTGAGTTCTAACTGACAATCTTTTGGCTAGTAGCCGAATGCTTAACCCTTTGTGCAACATATAAACCAAAAAGCCCAAACCCGTTGCCATCTAGTTGATTCTGACTCATAGCGACCCTATAGGACAGAGTAGAAATGCCCCATAGGAGCACCTGGTGGATTCAAACTGCTGACCTTTTGGCTAGCAGCCGTAGCTCTTAACCAGTACTCCACCAGGGTTTCCTTGCGCCAAATATAGGCTTAAGGAAATTACACAAAAGAAAGAGAAACCAATAAAGATATAAAACTGCTACGGAGAAAATGATGGAAGTGCAAAATAGCCAAAGGAGGTTAAAAAAAAAAAAAAAGAAAGATTAGAGTTTTGACGAATAATCAAGTATATTCAAAGATGTAAGGAGGAAAACCTCCCTGATCTAAAGACTATAATCTACACACTAAAAGCCACACTAGGTCTCAAAAAACTTGTTTTCATTTCTAATGAATTGAGTGGAGGTAAAAGGAAGTGGAGTTAAAGTGAGCTAATTTCTTCATTTTTTTTTTTTTGCAAGCAGTAAATGCATATTATCTGAAGTCCAATTATGTAATTTAAAAATGAGTTAATACTCTTAATATTTTTCAAAATTTGACTTCATATTTGGGTGATTTTTTTTTGGAAATAATATTTCATATAATGAAGAAATTTTTCTTGTATCTTATCAATTTCTTTAGGGTACACTTATGTTTATATTGCTTTTGTGAAATAAAATTTAATTTTGCTAAAGTAGTTCTTCAGTAGTATTGTGGCAGGATAAAATTTTAAACTCCACCTATATACTGATGAATATATCTACTAATATTTATTTCTCTGTCTACTTACCCATCTGTTTTTGTATCGACGTATATGAGCCGACCTCTTGTTTTCTTCATGTGTGACGTTTGATGCCATCCCACAACTCCTCTGGTCTTCGGTCATTAGTATTCAATGCATCAAATCTATCCTTGAGATGGTCTCTAAATTCAGGTGGGATATACTCAAGGTGTTTTGGCTCTAGTGGACTTATTTTAATTTTCTTCAGCTTCCACTTGAACTTGCATATGAGCAAATTGATGATCTGTTCAGCAGTCGACCCATGGCCTTGTTCTGACTGATGATATTGAGCTTCTCTTGTTTCCACTGCATGTCAGAATTTAGGGTGTGCTGAGGAAATGTGTTTTTGAATGTTTATATGTCCTGTTTGCATTATTTAATATGTTGTTGTTATTGTTAGGTGCCACCCAGTCTATTCCAACTCATAGCGATCCTATGTACAACAGAACGAAACACTGCCTGGTCCTGCGACATCCTCACAATCATTGCTATATTTGAACCCATTGTTGAAGCCACTGTGTCAATCCATCTCGCTGAGGTTCTTCTTCTGTTTTGCTGACCCTCTACTTTACCTAGGATGATGTCCTTTTCCAGGGACTGCTCCCTCCTGTTAACATGTCCAAAGTACGTAAGTTGAAGTTTTGCCATCTTCCCTTCTAAGGAGCATTCTGGCTGTACTTCTTCCAAGACAGAACTGTTTATTCTTCTGGAAGTCCATGGTATATTCAATATTTTTGCCAACACCATAATTCAAAGGCTTCAATTCTTCACTCTTCCTTATTCATTGTCCAGCTTTCACATACATATGAGGGGATTCAGAATACCATGGGCTGGGTCACGGCTACTCCTCAAGGTGACATGTTTGCTTTTTAACACTTTAAAAAGGTCTTTTGCAGCAGATTTGATCAATACAATATTTGATTTCTTGATAGCTGCTTCCATGGGCATTGATTGTAAATCCAAGTAAAATGAAATCCTTGACAACTTCAATATTTTCTCCCTTTATCATGATGTTTCTGATTGATCTACTTGTGAGGATTTTTGTTTTGGTTACATTGAGGTGTGATCCATACTGAACACATTCATCTTCATCAGTTGTGTCATTTGCATATCAAAGATTGTTATTGAATCTTCCTGCAATCCTGATCCTGCATTCTTCTTCAGATAGTCCAGCTTCTGGGATTATTTGCTCAATTTACAGATTGAATATGTATGGTGAAAGGATAAAATCCTTACTCACACCTTTCCTGATTTTAAACCAAGCAGTATCCCCTTGTTCAATGTGAACAACTGCCTCTTGGTCTATGTACATGTTCTGCATGAGCACAATTAAGTGTTCTGGGATTCCCATTCTTCACAATGTTATCCATAATTTATTATAATCCACACAATTGAAAGCCTTTGCATAGTCAATTAAATACAGGTAAACATATTTCTGGTATTCTCTGCTTTCAGCCAAGATCCATCTGACATCAGCAATGACGTCACTCATTCCTTTCGTCTTTTGAATCCACTTGAATTTCTGGCAGCTCCCTGTTGATGTACTGCTGTAAATATTTTTGAATTATTTCCAGCAAAATCTTGCTTAGACATGATAATAAAGATATTGTTCATTAATTTCAGCATTCTATTGGATCACCTTTCTTTGGAATGGGCAAAAATATGGATTCCAGTCAGTTGGCCTGGTAGCTGTCTTCCAAATTTCTTGGCATAGACTAGTGAGCACTTCCAGTGTCCTTTTGTTGAAACATCTCAATTGGTATTCTGCCAGTTCTTGGGGTGGGTAAATTTGAATAATAGTCTTATTAACTGGTCTTCCTTGCAGGTATATGAATATTATCCTATCACTGACAGCGTTGTACTTCAGAATAAATCTTGAAATGTTCTTTTTGACGATGAATGCTACATCATTCCTCTTCAATTTGTCATTCCTGGCATAGTAGACCATATGATTGGCCAATTCAGAATGGCCAATACCAGTCCATTTCAGCTTACTAATGCTTAGGATATTGATCTTCAAGTGTTCTGTTTCACTTTTGACACTTTTCAATTTTCTTAGATTCATAGTTCTTATATTCCACTTTCAAATTACTAATGAATACTTGCAGCTGTTTCTTCTCATTTTGAGTCGTGCCACATCAGCAAATGAAGTTCCTGAAAGCCTGACTCCAGCCACATCATTAAGGCTGACTCTACTTTGATGAGGCAGCCCTTCCCCAGTTGTATTTTAAATGTTTTCCAAACTGAGGGGCTCATCTTTCAGCACTATATCAGACAATGTTCCGCTGCTATCCATAAGGTTTTCACTGGCTGATTTTTTTCAGAAGTAGATTGCCAGGTCCTTCTTCCTTGTCTGCTTTAGTCTATAAGCTCTGCTGAATTCTGTCAACCATGAGTGACCCTGCTGGTATTTGAAATACTGGTGACATAGCTTCCAGCATCATAGCACCACACAAACCACCACAGGACGCCAAACTGACATATGAGTGGTCATCATATTTTTTTCTAAAAAACATTTTAAGAACCATATGGCATATAGATACTTTTATTGAAGTATTTGAAATATATTAAATAATTTTGGCCTTACCTCTAACATATGTTCTTTCTTGATTTTTCAGTATAGTATTTCCCAGAGTATTATATATATATGTATATATATTTGGCAATATGGAAAATATGTCTTATAAATAATTTTGGGAAATGCAAAGGAAATACAACTAGTTTCCTTTAATGCACAATTATGAGACTCTCTATGCTATTGTGTTTTAAGACACTCTAACAGGAAAAAAAAATGCAGTATTTAAAAAACTTACTTGTTGAATATTTTTTTTTCTTTTAGTGCTTCTGCTTGTTCTGGGACTGTTGATAAATCACACTTTGAGAAGCCTCTGCAGGGTGGTTTATCTTGATTTGCAACTATATGTCGAATATATTTATTAATATTTTTTATGATAGGGAATTACATTCATTAATTTAAAAAAATGACTAAGGACATAACTTTACCTTAAAATATTCCATAACTATTAAAATAATGTTACAATGACTTTTCAATCTCATGGTATAAAAATGTTTTATATTAAAAATTAGATCAACTAAGGAAAATACTTTAACTGGAATCAAATATTCCAAAATTATAATAGTGGATGTCTCTACCTATCAGGAAGGGTGGTATTTCACCCCTTATTTATGCTGTTTGTGTTTTCCAAGGATCTTCAATAACTGTGCATCATTTCAAAGATTAAAAGTATAGGTTAAAATGGAAAGCAAATATAAAAAATACATATATAGGATTTGCTATATCCTGCCTCTGAGATTTTTGCAAGTGGATGAATCTTTTGAGATTTAAACAAGATGAGAAAACTAACTCTGTGTTCCATCCTCTACCTTGTGCTCAGTTTTTGCCCTTCCCAATTGCATACGTAGGGTCACTGTGAGTCGTAATCAACTCTGTGGCATTGGGTTTGGTTTGGTTTCTGCTCCATTTTTACTGCGATACATAATTTCACCCAAAACATTATCATCTCTCACCTTTCAAAGCATTGCAAGCACTGTTTCTTCTTTTTCTTCTTTTAACTGGCCAAATCCTCTAAAATCATGTTTCTTCTCTTCTGAGAAGCTGTCACTGCTTCCTTCAATCCTACCTCCATCCCCCAAGATCTCCAAAGAACCTGAGTTTGCTATCTCTCCCCTGTAATCTCATCACTAAAATATGAACCCCATAATGGTAAAGACTTTTGTTTCCTCTGTTTACTGCTATATCTGGAATACATACATCAGTGCCTGACATTCAGCACGCACAATTCAATTCACTGCAGCTATTAGTAATAAGTATTTGAGAAATACTGCTAAGACAAGGTCTGTGTATTTTAAGTAGTACTTTCAGCTGTTCAATAAATTTTATTTGTATTCTGTGTAATGATTGCAATTGAAGTTTGCTATTGCTGAACTCAGTATTTCCTAGCATTATCAGTATTTTTTATTTTATTATACATCTCAAGCATAACAACAATTGTGAGCATGGCACAGGACCAGGCAGTGTTTCGTTCTGTTGTACATAGGGTTGCTATGAATCAACTCGATGGGACTTAACAGCAACAACCTCTTTATTCTCCTTCGCATATACTCTCCTTCAGTTTCAGTTGACATTGTGATGTTGGCATTTGTGCAATGAACACCCATCTGGATGAGCTGGTTAGAATGGACAGTGAAGATTATTTTCCTAGTTTAATGGATAAAAACTTTTCACAAAATGCATTATGAAGTGGGCACCAGGTGCTATGGACTTCTCCAAATTCAAGACTTCATTAAACTTACATTAAAACCGAAAACTAAACCCACTGCCATCAAGTTGATTTCAACTTGTAGAAAACCCCAAAGGACAGAATAGAACTGCCCCATAGGTTTCTAAGGCTATAAATCTGCCACATCTTTCTCCCATGGAGCAGGTGATGAGTTCAAGGATTCCAACCACCAAACTTTTGGTTAGCAGCTGAGTGTTTTAACCACTGTGCCACCAGGGCTCCAAACTTACAGCAGCCAAGCTCTTAACCACTCTCTTAATTATAGCTTTCAATGTCTGACAAACTTGTTCCATGGTTTCCTAAATGTTTGTTTTAATTGAATAAGCCTTAGCTCAGTCCTATCCCTTGAAAACGATATGCATTCTCCTGTGAAGATTTTACTTTGCCCCAAGCTTATGCAAATTTTTATTTTTAAACCAAAATATACTAGATATTTTCAGAATGACAGCATTTTTGTAACTCAGTCACCAATTTTTTTTTTTCCTGGTAGAGCTAGGTCTTGAGGTTGGTGTAAGTATGTCAATTTATGGAAGACGGTACCTGCAGCGAGTGGCTAAAATAAGGGAATCTCATCAGCTATTTAGCTTAGATTTGGCCACAGGCTTCATTTTGAGATTCATATAACAGAGTAACAAATAACAGAATAACAGAGTTCGCAAATCACAGTGACTTAAAAAAGCTAAGATATGAGTCTATTTCTTACATCCAAGTCCTGAGGCAGCTCAGGGCTGGCATATCAACTCTGGTCTTCAAAGTCCTTAAGGACTGAATTCCCTTCAAGCTCTCCTCTTGCCACCTCTAATGCCATCTGGCATGGCAGGTTCATCCTAACAGTCTAATATACCAGCCAGAACTCCATCCTTCAAATTCACATTCTAGGCAGCAAGGCTGAAGAAAGGAGGAAAAATGGTAGCCCAGGGTATGGACTAGTTTTCTTTAAGAAGGGTTTTCAGAAGCTGACACTTCATTCCTTTTCTAATTTTATCACAGAGTCACATATATTTTCAAGGTAGTTTTTATTCTGCCTGGCCAAATACTTTGCTAAAAATTAGCTGCTTTATTTTTAGAAAAAATGACCATCTCTGCCAAGATATCTGAAAGAAGTTGGGTAAGAGTCAAGGAAGGAGTGTACCTGGAATGAAAGTGGGGAATATTATCAGGAGACATAGTTATGAATATTGAGAGCAAAACACAGATGTCCAGTATACGGAGAACAAAGAAATAAGTAAGAAATATAAACACAAATAAAGGGAGAGATAAAATGTATCATTTTATAAAGTGAAACTTAGGATAAAGGAATGGCAAAGAGGGATAAAACATGCTTTATGTTGAATTTTTAGCATCTGTACACATGGGCATAAGCAGATTTTTATACCTGATGCCAATGTTTTCCTAGTTTGCAGATTTCCCAGTAGACAACTAGGTAAAGTTAACATTTTTCCTAAGAACCCAGACTTGCTCACCACATAGATGGTGGCATATTCAGTTGCTAACTAGCTTTATTTATTTTTGAGTTTATGGTATTCCTGTTGTTATGATAATATCAGTTTCTCCACGACTTAACTTTGAACATTTAATTTCTTGAAGGGGAAGTTAATTTTTAAAAGGGAGAGGAAAGCGAATAAATAAAAGTCAGCTACAATGGTTCTCAGCTTCTCAGCTGTCTATGGAGAGGAGATATTTTCACTCCTACAAGTATAGGGATGCAGGGAAATCTGAGTTGTCCTGAGGAACAAGAGATCTAAACTCTGGCCTTTGCTGTGTGCTAATTTTGTGATTCTGTTCTAGAAAATTTTCCATGAAAAATTACTTCAAAAACTTTACGTTTTATATGGGAGTATATAAAAATAAAAGGGGTGAACTGTATCAGTGGTCTCAAATAGGGGTGATTTGGAGACATTTGTGGTCATCACAACTGGGAACTGATAATGGTGTCCAGTAGAGGCGAGGGATGCTGCTAATCATCCTGCAGTGCACAGGGCTGTCTCCTCTTACCCCAACAAAGAATTACCCAGCCCAAAATATTAGTAGTTCTGAATTGTGAAACCCTGATAAATATGAATCTATTTGGAAGAGAGAATACTCCTTATTAGTGCTGAAGAGTTACTTTAAATCTACCTTTGATTTAAAAACCACCTTTCTACAATTAAATTTGTCAAACTCTAAGATGTGGTTCATGCAATGCAAGGATGTCTAGGGATGTTGTTGTTGTTAGTTGCCATTGAGTCAATTTTAACTCATGGCAACTTCCATCTTAAAATCATAAGCAAATGGTATGTGTATGTACATCTGCATATTTTTATGGGGTAAGGTCCACAGCTTTCATCTAATTCTCTAAGAGATTTATGACCCCACAAAGGGTAAGTAAAGAGCCAGCCACTGAGTTTATTCACAACTTCAAAGAATTCTAGTGTATTAATCAGGCACTCTTTTCCCTCAGATGAGCTAAGCTTTTTCAGGCATTGTTTCCCTGCACATTCTATGACCTTACTCTATTAAGGCACGACACTCACTGAAATATAGTTTAAAGATTTCTGATTAAATCCTCTTATATCAATAGGAATAGTATTGACAAGTAAAGTTCCTTTTGGAGATCTTGTGATTTACAAAGCCAGATTCCCCACTTTAACACACATTTCTATAATTCACTCCTGAACACATTAAATATTCTTGATGGTTCATATTGCTTAGGCATTTAGGATAATAGTAAATCTTATATGGTTAACAGTATATTTCTCTAAAACCTGCCCTTTGTCCTTTTTTCCTATACTGGGAAATGACATTACTATCCATCCAAGTGTCACATCAGAAACAATAAGGGAACATCTCCCTCACCCCCTCACTTTCAACTCCAATAATTTTTCATGTTCTATCCATTCTACTTTCTAAATATTGCTCAAATGCATCCTCTCTTCTCAACCCCTGCTAGCACTACCTCAATTCAAGGCTGAAGCCTCTTTTAGTTGAACTACCTCATTAATAGACTTCTAACTTCTAGCTCTGATTCTACGTCTGCTGTTTTTCATTTGATTCTTCACACTCCTGTAGAGTCATCTTTCTGAACTGGAAATCTGATCTGGTCACTTCTCAGTTAAAAACACTGAATGTCTCCCCGCTAACTACATGATAACATCCTAACTATAGCAAGGCAATCGGATCTTACAAACACAGTCACAAGCTCCCTCTCTAGCCTTCTCTCCTGCTATTGCAGTGAGCTGTAAGTGCACTGACTTCTCACCATCTCTAAAAACAAAAACAAACAACAAAAAAAACCCATTGCCGTTGAGTTGATTCTGGTTTGTAGTGACACTAGAGACGTGGTTTTCTGACTCTGTCCTTATTTTACTTGAACGGTTTTCTCTCTCTTGTTGACATACGATTCATCCTTCATAAGGAAGCTGGGCTTTTTCCGGTTTCCATAGTAGAGTTCATTATTCTCTTATTTCTGTTAAAAAATCATTTAGTACTTATTTTGGTATCTTATTCACCTTTGTTTTCCAGTCATCTTGTACAGTTCATGGCACATACGTATATTTTCAATAAATGTTTCTTTAATTGAAATGACAACACTATGCAAATTGAGGACTACTCAGTGCTGGGCTGTCATGGAAAAGCCTTGTCCTGTTGGTCAGGCTAAGTGAGAATGAAGTCATGGAAGAAATGAGAGAAAAAGTTTACTATCAACTCCAAAAATTCTAGCCTGCATTTTAGTTTTCTAAACTACTGTAATCAGGGGCATAAATAAAAAAGATTCCAAAATTCTCTGAATAATTCATAGGATTCCTCATTTTATATATATAATGAGATATAACCTTAATCTAACAGTTTTTCAGTTTTGAGATCATTGATTTCAAAATGTAGAGATGACAGAAAGTAGTTTTAATGCGTCATAGGTAATATTTGCATTTGTACTTCACTGCTATTTTTTTAAAGGTTCCTAACACCATAGTATTCAAAGTAGAATGCAAGTGAATCCTAAATTCTATAATATATATACATCAATGTTCTAAAAGTGTTGATTTCTCTATTTTTTTAATCATAATTTTTATTACCATTAATGAAAATTATATACAGTAGCTGCATTGCAGATAGTTGAGGAAACGTAGGGGTTCACAAGCTCTAAGCATATACCAACAAAAGAATAACATTAGGAAATTTTTGTTAAAGACATTAAATGACCTGAGGTAGATTCAGGATACCTAGAAACTAGGGACAATGTACTGTAAATAAAAACAACCCCTTATATTTTTGATAACCTCTATGTAAATCTCAATTCTCAGAGCCCTGAGATTTACATAGAGGCTATCAAAACATAAGGAGAAGTTTTTAGGCTCCAGAAATTGATGGAATACCAACTGAGATGTTTCAAGAAATGTGATGCTGGAAGTGCTCACTCGTCTATGCCAAGAAATTTGTAAGACAGCTACCTGGCAAACCAACTGGCAGAGTTCCATATTTGTGCCCATTCCAAAGAAAGGTGATCTGAGTAAATGTTGAAATTATAGAACAACGTCATTAATATCACAGGCAAGTAAAATTTTGCTGAAGATAATTTAAAAACAGTTGCAGCAGTACGACAGAGAATCCTCAGAATTTCAAACTGGATTCAGGAGAGGACGTGGAATGAGGGATATCATTGTTGATGTCAGATGGATATTGGCTGAAAGCAGAGAATACCAGAAAGATGTTTACCTGTGTTTTATTGACTATGCAAAGGCATTCAACTGTGTGGATCATAACAAATTAAGGATAACATTGTGAAAAACGAGAATTCCTGAATACTTAATTGTGCTCATGTGGAACCTATACAGAGACCAAGACACAGTCATTGGCAGAGAACAAGGGAGTAATGTGTGGTTTAAAATCAGGAAAGGTGTGCATCAGGGTCGTATCCTTTCACCATACTTATTTAATCTGTACGCTGAGCAAATAATTTGAGAAGTTGGACTATATGAAGAAGAACATGGCATCAGGATTGTAGGAAGACTCATTCACAACCTGCAATACGCAGATGACACAACTTTGCTTGCTAAAAGTGAAGAGGATTTGAAGCACTTACTGATGAAGATCAAAGACTATAGTCTTCAGTATGGATTACACCTCAACATAAAGAAAACAAAAATCCTCACATCTGGACCAAGAAGAAACATCATAATAAACAGAGAAAATATTGAAGCTGTCAAAGGTTTCATTTTACTTGATCCACAATCAACTCCTGTGGACGGAGAAGTCAAGGAATCAAAGGATGTATTGCATTGGGCAAATCTGCTGCAAAAGACTTTTTCAAAGTGTTAAAAAGTAAAGATGTCACTTTAAAGACTAAGTTGTGCCTGACCATGGTATTTTCAATTGCCTCATATACGTGTGAAAGCTGGGCAATGAATAAGGAAGATAGGAGAAGAATTGATGCATTTGAATTATGGCATTGTCGAAGTATACTGAATATACCGTGGATGGCCAGAAGAATGAACAAATCTATCTTGGAAGAAGTACAGTGAGAATGCTCCTTAGAAGCAAGGATGAGACTGTCTCACATACTTTGGACATGTTATCAGGAGGGACCAGCCCGTGGAGAAGGACATCATGCTTGGTAAAGTAGAAGGTCAGCAAGAAAGCAGAAAACCCTTAACGTGATGGATTGACACAGTGGCTGCAATGATGTGCTCAAACAGTAGCGATTAGGAGGATGGCGCAGGACTGGGCAGCGTTCCGTTCTGCTGTACATAGGTTTGCTATGAGTCAGAACCAAGTCAATGGCACCTAACAACAACAACATGTAAATCTCTTCATTAAAAACATGGTGGGCTTTTTCATCTTTGGCACTACTTACATTTTGGTCAGGATAATTCTTTGTTGCACACGCGTTTAGCAACATCCTTAGTCTCTACCAATTAGATGCCAATAGCAACTGCCCCTCCTTCCATGCTAGTTGTGACAATCAAAAATATTTCCAGACATTACCAAATTCCTCTGGGATGTGGACAACATTGTCCCTGTTGACAACCAGTGACAGAGGGCAATGGTTGACATTCTTAACTAGAAACGCTGTTGTTAGGTGCCATTGAGTTGGTTTTGACTCATAGCAACCCCATGTCACAGAGTAGGACTTCCCCATAGGGTTTTCTAAGCTATAATTTTTACAGGAGGAGTTAGCGAGGTTTTTCTCCCTCAGAGCCACTGGGTAGTTTGAACCACTAACCTTTCAGTTAACACCCGAGCACTTAAATGTTGCACCACCAGGGCTCCTTATTATAAATATTAATAGTTAAGAAGTCTGATACTTGTATACCAATGTTCATCACATTTTAATTCCCAATAGCCAAAAGGTGAAATCAACCTAAATGTCCATCTATAGATGCATGTATAAACAAAATGTAGTATATATATGCAATGGAATATTACTCAGCCATAAAGAGAAAGTTCTAATATGTGCCACTACATGGATGAACCTTGAAAACATTATGCTGAATGAAATAAGTCAGTCACAAAAGGACAAATATTATATGATCCCACTTATATGAAGTATCTAGAATAGGCAAATATATAGAGGCCAAAGTTTATTAGTGGTTACCAGGGGCGAGAGGAGGGGAAGAAGAGGGAGTCATTGCTTAGGGGGCTCCGAGTTTTTGTTTCTGTTAATTGAAACATTTAGAAACAGATAATGGTGATGATTGCATAACATGATGAACATAGTATCACTGAATTTTACATAGAAAAGATGTTGAGATGGCAAATGTTTTGTTACATGTATTTTTATCACAATAAAAAAATTATCAAAGGTAGTTAACAGATAAGTGCAAAACCAAGTAAGTTTAAGTTTATTAGAAAATTGGCTTTTGTGAATAATTTATCATGTATTTTAGTGGAAAGAGTAATAAAATGTAACATTACTTGAGGTATGATAACGGAAAAGCTTCTTAACTTCTCAAGGTTTCTGTTACCCTATCTATTAAAAAGAAGTTGGTTTAAATGACTTTTAATATCCTACCAAATTCAACCTTTTTAATGCAATGAAATTAAACAAAAGAGTTATTACTGCTCAGTGTATTCACTCAATATATTCATTGAAAACTGACTCTATGCTGTGCACTGTACTCATTAACATTTCTCAATAAGATTAAAACTAATTTATTATCGCATTATTTAACATTTATTCTTTAAAGTAATATTTTAAACTGATACAGCATTTTATTTTAGATGTGGATTTAGAACATGGCTTGTTATTGGCCTCATATTTCAGATTTCTCAGAAACTTTGAGCTATCAGGCAAGACTTGAATTTAGTGGGGATATATTCTCTATCTACCTCTTCCTTCTCGCTCTCTACCTCCTATTCACATTAGTTCTGTGCTTCATGGAGCACATTAGTTTACTACAGAGCACTTCTCCATGGATTATTACCTGAATCTCAGTTTGATAAATGACAATCTGAGAACTAGAAAGCCCAATATGTAGACTGCAGTTACATGATAAGAAGTGAAAAAACAGAGTTAAAAAGCAGGTTTCCTGACTTCTTTCATTACACGTACCACAGTGCCTCATTAGGCTGATTTCATTATATCCGAAGCATACTGACTTCTGGGATTGTATTAAAGCCTTAAATCCATTGCGAATGTAAAACTGAACATGTAGAAATCATGTGTTGTGTTTATGTTGTTCATGGAAGTAAAAGAGGACATATTGAAATAGAATATATTAGACTTCATCTGAACCAACAGTCCCTTGAGGCCCAAGCATTTAGGTTGTTGTTGATTCAAGTATTATTGAAGAAGTGATTTAATTCCAAATGTAATAGGATAGTGGCACATTGGTTATGTATTTTACTTCTTTCAGAGTTAAAGCCATATGGCATTGGCTTGTATTTGAGAAGTACCCTGGAAAATATAGTTAGGATACCTTAGAACTCTGATTAATTTCAAGTTTAATGGCAGTAAAAACTACTCATGATTCAGCTAGTTGTCTGATTTACAAGGGCAGTCAGCTCTCTGTTGGAAGTGTCTGTGTAAACATACATATACTCACATTTTCTAGTTTGTAATGGTGGCAAGACTGAAGGAAAGGTGATAGGGAATTGACCCATTCTCACATTAAGTTCAAAAACAGCCTAGTTGCCTTCATTATACTTGTATCATACTCTTACTTCCTCAAGAAAAACAGAACCATTTCAAGAGACCTTACACATGCTACATTTTATAAGGACTTTCCAGAAATACATTGTAGTGTAATTGATGGGAGACATTTCTGTTGTCCTGAAGCTTAAAATATTGTTACATTCGCCTAAAGAGCAAAACGTCTGGGGAGAAGGAAAATAAAATTTAAGTTGAATACATTTTATTTTTCTTTGTTTCTAATTCCTTTTGGATATAATTTCATTTAAAGGTAGTGTGGTGAATAGAGATGGCCTCTGGCGTAAACAGCTAGATGTTTTTCCAAGTTGAGGGGTACAGAGACCTTAATAACACAGGAGAATCTCTGAACCTTTTTCCAGACTAACAATTTTATTTAGCAGATTAGTTGTCATTGGCCTCGCCTCCCTTTCTTTGACTCCTAACCTTGCCTTTGTTGGGGTCGGGGGAACTAGTTAACCTGATTATACTAGGTTAATAAAAAGACAACTCAGAAAGTCCAGCTTGCTGATTCACAAAAGGCATCCTGTCATTTATTTAAAAGCTAGAGGAAAAAGAAATACCATTTCACCAAAACAAGAGCAGCAATGTCTAAAGCATTTACTGGTTGAAAAATGTCAGTGGATATTAGAGGGAGAAGCATTGTTTTCGCTTGTTTCATGTAATCAAGTATAAACTTAAAATGGATGTGGCTTGACAGAAATATTTACACAAGGAGAAGGGAGCCATGTTAGCATTTAATGTTGTGATTGAAGGTACTCTCCTTCCACTATGAAAAAATAATGCCTTTCTTCTAGCATGCCTTGATTCCAATAGAACTCAGGAGGATATGGACATGTTAACATTAGACAGGATGTCACGCGGTTGCATAAGGGAGATTTGCGAAAACGAGTGATAAATATCACAGCCATTCATTGCATAGTGTTCTCCAATCTGACTGCAACTGTTTCTCTAAGTTGCACATTGGTGAACAAAAAGGAAATTAAAATGAGAGGCAGGAAACAAGGAACCTAGGAAGAAGGAGTTTTCAAAAACATTTTTGGCTTTAGCAAAAACAATTTACAGTCATTAGCATGAGTAAAATTCCTGTTTTGCCTAGGTTAATGAAAACATCCTAAAAGCATAGCTTTTTCAGAAAAAAACCTCTTCTCTGAAAACCATGAGTGAGGATCAAGAGGAGCCAGAGTAAACATCCCCTTTTTATGTAGTCAAAATCCACCCACTTCCTCAGATTATCGGGTACATTTCCTCATTTACTGTGTTTTTCTGTGTTGCTGGAAGAAGAGAAAGTATCCTGGTGACTGTTTCTAAATTGCCTTCTTTAGCATGGCTCCTCACAATGCACACATTATACATTTTTTGCCAACCAAACAACCCCTTTGCATGTTATTTTCCTAAGTGCGCTATGTGCATTACATGTGTGTGCGTTATTTATGTGGGCCCATTATTTGAGATAAATACTGTACACTTCATTACTTTTTACACTATGCACTTTATTACACTAACATCTTTAAATATATGAAAGTATTGGTAACTCATTGGTTGCAAAAATGTCATATCGTTAATAGCAGCTGAAAGAAGAGAACAAGACAATTATTCTGATTGTGGTTTTATTTTTTGGCAAATCTAAACTGTGGCTTCTTTTAGTTGTAGGATATTGGACACAGGATGTACAGCAGCTCTCATGCTGAGATATAGTGGGAAGTGGGCTTGGGATCATTTTAAGAATCAAGTTCTCAGCTGATCTGTGGAATCATCTAAAAAAATTTTTTTAAGTTGTTCAGTTCTTATGTCTTGTTCTAAAAAGGAAATATAGGAACATGGCAAATGCATTTTTACCTACGCTCTGATTTACTTTCTTCAGATATTAATGCCCATCCCACTCTTTTTTACAGATGAGGAAACAGATGAGAATCTCAAAAACTACCTTGCCCAAGCTCTTATCACTACTGTAGGATGGAACTTAATTTTGACCCTTAGACTCCAACACCGTGACATCATACTAGCCACTCTAGTTAGACTTTGCAAGCAATTGTAAATTGATAGCTTCGTAAAAAATCTCCATATTAGCTCACAACTAAGGATAAAACTGTAGATTTGTACTTCATTCAAATTAATTAATTAACTAATTCTGCATGTATCCTGTGGAAAGAGAATATTTAAGTTATTCGTATTTGCACTTAATCATAAGAGATTTGTTCTCTTGACTTAAATTTTGGTGGTTCATTTGTGCTTATTTCTAGAAAGCCTTCCTCCCATACCTGGAGGACACTGTTGCATTCCGGCTCAATGGCAGCCACAGCACCAGCCACTTATGTGCTATGAGTTTCAGGGTTTGTGAGAATCTGCACTCTATCTGCAAGTATCCCTGTGCCTGAAGGAGAGTGAGATTAAATTGTTGTTGTTAGTTGCCGTAGAGTTGGTTCTGATTCATGTCAACCCCATGTGTGCAGAGTAGAACTGTGCTCCATAGGATTTTCAATGACTGTGACCTTCTGAAAGAAAGGAGAAACTAAGGAACAAATGACAACCTTTTATACCTGATTTTTTGAAAAAGGCGCTCTGCATTTTCATTGTGCAGTGGCTCTCTTAGATTATGTAGCTGGACTGATAATTTGGAACTGTTATTGAAAGTGACTGCCTGATGTACCAGCTCAGATGAGGAGGGCAACTCTGAGGTACATGATACTTCAGATATCAACTACTCATTTTGGAAAATGACCATCTAGCCTTAAAATTGAAATATCAACTAGCTAAACAATTGCTTTGTCAGGCACACACACACTTATTTGATATCCTCGATATGCCAAGCACTACTACAAGTTTATTCAGTGTGTCTTTCTTATGGGAGCACATATTCCTTAGGCAGGACCCGTGCTTCTGCTGGGCTCAGGAATGCAGGGGCAACCACCAGGCAACCACACTTATGTTTGAGAAAACGTCGTAGATAATTCATGAGAAGAGATTATTTGTGTCAATTCATAACAGCCATGACACTAGAATTAGCAGTAGCGTTTTTCCTCGTACTAAAATAATCATTTTCAAGGGGATTTTCTCATAATTAGCAAAGTATGAAATGAAATATTTTCCCAAAGTAGTTAGATGTTTGATAGAATTTAAAGATTACAATTACGCATATTTATTCATAACTGACTTTTTTCCTAGTTTAATCATATGTGTTGAATTATATATGTATCCATTTAATAACCAACAGAATTAAACTTCTTACAACTTGGAACCAATGCATGAGCAGAATATAAAACATGCAAAATGGGTAAAAGGAAATAGCACATGATGTTTCAAGAGATGAATGCAGGTCTTTTCATGTGTGTACATAGAATTCCTCATCTACTTTCTTTGCTCAAACTGGTGACACATTGCCTACCTGTCTTTGAAGAACCATAATGTATTATCATTTTTATGACTGAAAGCTCTTCGTAGCTTTTTCCCAGATCTCCAAGATATTGGCCCAACTCTTTACAATAGCATTTTTAAAATTTTTGTTCAATCCTCCTAACAAAGTGGTATTGAGTTCCTTATTCAAGTTTTCTCTCTTATTAGAATTCCTTGTCCCAGGCAGATCATGACCATGGCAGGGGCATCAGTGGCAGCATCGAGAAGGTACCCAGCTGTTAGTTACATCTTCAAGCTATGTACTGAGCTGTACTAAAAACAACAGGGCTTTGAGTCTGTTTGCTGAGAATTGGCATATCTAACAAGTTCCTGAACCAAACCAAAAACCAAACTCATTGCCATCAACTTGATTCCAACTCATAGCGACCCTATAGGACAGAGTAGAACTGCCCCATAGGGTTTCCAAGGAGCAGCTAGTGGATTTGAACTGCCAATCTTTTGGTTAGCAGTTGTAGCTCTTAACCCCTACACCAACAAGTTCCCGGAGGATGCTAATGCTGCTGGTAAGGGACCAGGTCTGAGAACCACTAGCAGAGCAGTGGTTCTCAAAATGTGTTATATATAGGAATTACTTGGGGATCTTTTTAAAATGTAGATTCTGATTCAGTATATCTGTGGTGGAACTGGTTCAAAGCCCTGCAAAAAACCAAAACCAAACCTGTTACCATGGAGTTGATTCTGACTCATAGCAACCCTGTAGGACAGAGAAGAACTGCCTCACAGGGTTTCTAAGGCTGTAAATCTTTATGGAAGCAGACTGCCACATCTTTCTCCCCTAGAGTGGCTGATGGGTTTGAACCCGACCTTTTGGTTAGCAGCCAAGCACTTAACCACTATGCAACCAGGGCTCCTGTAATAAGCTGTAGGCGCTGTAAAATCTACTCTTGTCACCTTCCCCTGACCACACTTAGCCCTCTGCACATCACAGAATATGAGAACAATAACATTTTGATAACTGCATAAAAAAAAAAAATCCCTTTATGTGTAACACCCATTCTTGAAGGTTTAGGCTCAACTAGATAATCAATCGCACATGATCACAATAGGCTGCATTTGGCAATGGCTTCATCAGACAGACACAACACGATAAACAAAGCTTGCCAGTCGTGCAGTATCACACATATGTTTCTCTTCCAAGAGAGTCCCCAAATGTGTCTAGGGTTAGAGCCTTTCTTGTATCCTGCAAAGTGACAGCTCAATTATGAGGGATTGTGAGCCACCCTGACTTACACTCCCCATTTCCCAAATGGGAATCAGTATTTCTTTTAACAGCCCATAAGCAAGAAATATGAAAAGTTGCAAGAATGCACTGCTTTAAAAAAAAAAAAAAAAAAAAGCCCACTAGGTATTTATATTCATTCACAGTCCTCCCAAACCAGATGCAATTCACCCATCAAGATATATTTTTATCATAAGCATTGCTGCCTAGTAACCACCTCTGTTGCAACTACTCATCTCTGTGGTTACAGTCCCAAATGTGTGGGGTGGGAGCAGTGGATTTAGCTCTCACATGCTAGTGCTAAACTCAATTTAATCTCACTGAGCCAGACTTTCTTTACCAGGAAAATGGAAAGAATATCTACTTCCCAGCTTAAAATAGCAGCCCTGGTGGCACAGTCGTTAAGAACTCGGCTGCTAACCAAAAGATCGGCAGTTTTAATCTACCAGCTGCTCCTTGGAGAAACCCTATGGGGCAGTTCTACTCTGTCCTTTAGGATTTCTATGAATCGGAATCTACTTGATGGAAATATTTTTTTTGGGGGGGGGGGGTTAATACAAAATTTTTTTTAAAAAAGTATTTAGCTCAGTATTAAATGTAGTGAAATCTAACAACTTTTTATCCTTATTTTCCATGCTTGGCATAATGCCTGGCTTATAGTAGGCATTACATGTATTTTCATTTAACTGAACTAAAGTGAAAACTTATTGTAGCTATTAGTTTAATAGTTAGGGGAAATAAAACGTATTAAAAAAATAGTTTTGGTCTTCATAGTTACTACTTCTTATAATGCAGCATACGTAACACATCGGCCCATAGCTTAAAAATTTACAAATTGTATTTGTATAAAAAATTATTTCATAAAATAATAAATATATAATTCATATGTATAAATTATATATTTATGATATAAAATGTGTAAATTATGTGATTTATAATTTAAATATATAAATTATAGATTATAAAGAAAAGTATAACAATTATACCAAGGTCCAAATAATTGCAGAATTATGAGACAGTTCTGTTTGGAGAAATTTTTGGTAGTATTTTTAGCTTTGCACTAGCTTTGCATGTTGTCTTTGACATTTTTTGAAAGGGCTGCCCTTACTACATAGACATGCTCTTACTCACTTAAAATGCTACTTATATAAATTAATTAACTTGACATTTAATGACTCAAGCCCAAAAATAGTCTAGTATCATTCATACTTTGCTTATCACGTTTAGGCCTGGAAAAATTTACAAAAATGACCACTGAAATACTTGAGAACTTTGATCTATTCCATCTGAAAAGTGAAGAAAATCTTAACTGGTTTTAAGCAAAGCCTTTTTGAATTGAATGTAGCAATTAATCCACTGATCTGAAGAATGAGTCAGAAAGCATTTCCGTGGAAGGCACTTTAACTCATAGTTGGTTTTGCAGGATCTTGGTGTATGCAAGTGATTTCTTTTTTATTTCAATGCTGAGTTTATTTATTTGACTTGTATAATTGTGTTGGTGAGTTGCATATCTCCATACTTGAAGCAAACATTCAAAAAGAGAACATGGAGGTTTAAAACTTTTTGATATTTTAAAATCTATAATAATGGAAGTTCATGCAATTATTAAATTGGCAAATTACACTTGAAAAGACATTTGAGGATTTTCTTTAATGGGAAAATAACATTTGAACCTGACGTTAATGGATTGAAGGTGATATCTGACACCATACAGGGAGAGGTATGTAATAAATCTTCAAAATTCAGTAAGAAAAAATGCATTCCTTTAATAGCCAATCTTAGAATTCCATCAGCAGACATGGACTTGTTCTAACATTAGATAGTATAAAAGAATACCTTAACTCCTGACATTCTCTGTGGAAACATCTTTCGTTTTTCTCTCCATTAAACTTAATGCTACACAATGAACCCTCTCCTCACATATCAATATAGTCTGGTTCCAAAAACTAGGTTGCTCTGCAAAATCAGTGTTATGTGAAAATGGCGAATGACCACATCAGATCACAAAATGGAGGATGACTATACTATTACATAACTGCCAAATTATATCATGGAATAACTGCCAAATCTCTGAGAATCATGGTCCAGCCAAGTTGACACATAACCTTAACCGTCAAAGCCAGGGTTACTCTTGCCTCGCAACTTGGCCTTTGTTACTGCCAGACGTATGTCATCAATGCACAAAATAGTCAAATAGTAGATTTTTTGCTGTTGTCATAAATGCAAAATGTTGGATAACAAGATAGTCAATAAATGGGGAGAAGGTGTACTGACTGTAATGTATTGCTCTCCCCTGCCTCTGTGCCTTTGCCCATGTTGTTCCCTCTGTTGGAAACACCCTCATCTCATAACTAGTAACAATTTATGCTCTTTGCAAACTTCAACTCACCCCTCAATCCTTCAAGGCTCAATTCAAATGCCACCTTCTCTAAGCTCCTACTCCTATTCTTATATACTATACTTAGAAACATTACGGCACAAATCTTTTATTGTGGGTGTTTATATTTCACTTTACTTTCTGGGTGCTAGTCTTCTTTGAGGGTAGAGATTACAGCTTTGTATCCATGGTTCCTAGAGCAGAATCTGCTATACAGTGAGTGATGAATGAATATTTTTGAATGAATAAATGAATGGATGATGGATTAATTTAACAGTTTCAGTGGCTATAATAAATAATGATGAAGACTAATAAAGAATCCTTTACTGCAGAGTCATGAAAATGTAATTGGCACATTTAATTATCTTTGTCCCAACTACAAGAAGTGTTTGCCTGTGTATCTGGAAAAAAGTTACATTTGTATGGTTTTTTGTATTATTTTCATTTCAAAGTAAAACAAAAATATTAATTATTATAGGAATGTTGCTTATATGTAGTGACAGCTTGGGTGTCAGTTGCCTTTACATACTGAAAACCTTACATTTTGAGATGATACACAAATAGCACAAATAGGCAGACAGGAGCAATACTGTTGAATTAAACGCTGCCTAGGGCAGTTCAGTCTGACCTTGTTCCCTCCTCTGCACAGATACGGTTGTGCATATTTTTAAGCATCTCCATGACAGAGTTTTGCCTTCACAGAGCATCTTTAATGCCAAGCCAGAGTAAAGCCTCAAAACATACTGACTGGCTGTGTTTGTTGAGTTTTCCTAGTTTTAATCTTACAAGTAGGAGAGGCGGGTTAATTTTTCTTTTTGGTTGTTTGTTTATATTACTTAATGTTGGATTTTGTCTTTTTAGTAGGGAGGAGCATTATGAAAAATATCTCATTACTTTAATACTGTAGTAACTCCTTGGTAACTCCTCAGGTGCCTTGGAAGAAAGGCCTGGTGACCTACTTCTGAAAAATCAGCCATTGAAAACCCTGTGGAGCACAGTTCTACTCTGACATGTATGGGGTTGCTATGAGTTGGAATCAACTCGACAGCAACTGTTTCTTTCTTTTTTTAATGGTAACTCTTGGATTTGTCATAGAAGGATTAAATGATTTACCCTATTGCCTTTTGTGTGTATATATATGTGTTTGTGTGTCTGTACTGCAGAAGCAACGTGCCTTCTGGAGTTGCAGTACCCCCAAATGAAAGGGCTAAAAGGCATCTCATCTGGGCTTTAAAAGATCAAAAACACACTTAGAGACATTAGTCTGTCTCTGACTTTTGTAGTTATTTATAAATGAATTCATTGTGGCAACAGGTTTACCTTAATAACTTTCTGGACCTGTTATAATAATGTATTGCATAAACGTTGTCTTTTAAATCATAGCTTAGAGAGAAGACCATACACACATTTCACCGTGGTGTTCAGCATGTTTGATGTTGAGTGAGCAGGGTGACAATTAGGGGTGGATTAAAGTTTCATTTCTTCTTGTTTTCCACAAAATATGTTCATTAATTACAAATATGGATATATATTCTCTTAAAGTGCTAGTTTAAAAGTATTGCAGATATTCATGTAGTAAAGGAAGACTAGCTCTTTGGCCGCTCTGCTGCCTCAAGGATATTTTTATGGTGATTCCATAATCTATTTGAACTACATAGACAACAATGAAAGATCCCATTATACACAATGTTTTGAAAAATACTTCGCTTTTTGGTTTTAAATGTAGGCTTTACCTTAATGAAAAAGGAATTTTGGTTAAGTAATGTTTGAGGGTGATATATATGCATACAAAAGTTTATAGTTTGAGAACTTAAGAAATATCGTGAGAAGCTGATACTCCTGCAAGTGTCCAAACTTATATTAGGGTTTAAACTGTCAGGAATAATAGAAGATACTTTCGTAAAATATAAACTAAATTTTGATTACTAACTTATCAAATGCAGCCCTGGTGGCACAGTGATTAAAAGTGTGGCTGCTAACCAAAAGGTCAGCAGTTCGAATCCACCAGCTGCTTCTTGGAAACCCTATGGGGCAGTTCTACTCTGTCCTATAGGGTCATTACGAGTTGGAATCAACTTGACAGCGATGGGTTTTTATTGTGGTTTAACCTATCAAATATTGTTTTTATTTATGAAAGTTAAATGGAATATATGTTTAAGTATGTTCAGACATTTATAATAAAGTGCTTGATAATTCACAGATGTAGTTGTTGATAGTTAACGCTATTCATAGATGATTGCTTCATTCTTAATAACTGTCATGTGTTTTTATAAACTTTTCTTACTCTTTAATAATTTGCTTTTGTTCTTCTCCTCTGACAGCTCCTTCAGGTTGGGAGGAATAGCTTTAATTGGAGGCATGTCAGTTCATTTTTCTCACTTCAGATTCCTCATGACTTCTTCGGGCCAGATCTAATTTTAAAGCATCCAGAAACCTGACCATTTCAGAGAAGCAAATCCCTCAAGTTTGGCGCACAACTAACCATTAATATGATCTGCATAAAATCATCTGCCTCTAGTCTGACAGCCATGAACAGAGCCCTGGGGGGGAGGGGGATGAAAAAGCTACAGCCTTAAATTCTTTCCCTCAGAAATTACCAAGAAGATAAAATCAGTTGATGAAACAGACTAAACAAGCAAGCCAACAAAGAAACAGAAACCAAACAAACACCCGTCTTATTTCACCACGGAAATAAATATTCCCAGATACAAGCCCAAGAAAATTAAAATCCAGCCATTAAGCTAGAAAATTATAAATTGATGTATCATTTGTGAAAGTGAAAAGATAGAGACAGGAAATAACTCTAGCCAAAATTACTCAGAATTTCAAAATATGTAGACAAAAAGAAAACTGAACAAACAGAGGGGCATTGCAGCAATGAACAGTTTAGGACAGGATATTGCTGTTAGCAGAGAGAGTGGAGGTTTGCCATTCTGTGTGCACCCTCAAAGCCATAATGGAGCAACAGCATTGTCACCAATTGCTTGAAAAGTGTCTGCATTCAATCCTTCACCCACATTGGTTGAGAGAGGGGGAAAGTTGGTTTTTACCAATTACTTCGCAATGCACTTCAAATATTTGCACTGTCACTTCCATTCAGGGTAATGATGTGTGGTATTATTTGCACAGAGGATCCCATGAGTTTTGAGACCACAACAAGCAGTTTCTTGCAGAAGTCTAAAAAGGAAACACTTAAAAATTCTCAAGATAATGATTTCTCTTTCTTCTATAAAAATCTGTTATCTAATAAAAAATGGACTTGTCTCAGTTAAGAAAAAAAGCAGACTACAGAATAATAATGAAAAAGCATCAGTGTGGTCGAATGAATGAAAACGGGAACAAACATTTTTTAATGAAGATCATTTTATGTCATTAACAGCTAAGAAGTCAAACACAGTGAACTGAACACTAAACATTTGTGTTGAACATCTATTTGTTCTCTTACTTAATTAAAAAAAAGCAATTTGCAATTTGTATTTGACATATAACAATTTTTTATAGCCATTTATTTATGCATCATGGGAAAATGTAACAAACAGCATTTTCAGTTTATTTTTCTAAATAAATGTGTTGTTTGTATTATTTGTAGTTGCTTATTCGATTTGGTTTCCATTACCTGGAAGGTAAGTTTCTTTTGAATCATTTGTATGCCTTTATCATATTAATTCAGAACTAATGGAAGACTGAAATTTCTAATAATTTTGTAGTATAAAATTATGTTTTCTACTTGCTATATTATGAGGAAAAATGCTATATATTTTTATCATGACTTTCTTGTCAAGGATTATTTTAGTACTGTAGCTATACTAACTACCAGAAGTTAGTTTTAATATATTGGGGCATTGCTGGAAACAGAAATTTGGGTTTTGTGTCAGTAAGGATTTTCTCTAAGTTTTCTTCTTGGAAATCTGCTCCAGAAAAAAGATGAAAATTAGATGCAAAATTTCAGGCCATAAATCATAGCTACGGGTCATCATTCCTACCAGAGTTCTGCTGAGAACTTCCATTAGTGCATATAAAAATAAATGAGTTACACTGGGGCAAAAGTGCAATTTATTCAACTCTCAGTCAAGAGCTTATTGAGTTCCTACAACATGTTCATCTCTTCTTGGGGCTGATCAACCAGAGTCAGTATTTATGATTTTTTGCTACCTCCAGTAAGTAGTGTGCAGGTCAAACAAATTATTTTTAATGGGTAAACTAACAGGTCATTAGGTTTATTCCCAAACTATGATCTGAAATCAAATCTCCATTATATTGTTTGACACACTTAAATTTATTTACTCTCTATACTCTTTCTCGGTACTTAGAGTGTCCTGTAACATAACGAAGAAAATGAGTTCGTCACGCATGATTTGAACCCCTGAAAATTAATACATTGTACATGAAAATAACCCAGCTAGGAATCAAGTTGCCAGTCCCTGTGGGATATTAGTTATTGAAATACAAACGACTGGACTCATTCAAATTCTTTTAAAATCCATGCTGATTGCTGCAAGCTATGAATTCTTTGAAAACATAAATAGGAAAGTCAACTTTTTCCCAAGCATCTACCAATAAAATATGGGAAGAATGTACTCAGCGATACCTGTTGCTGTCGAGTCAATCCCAACTCATAGCGACCCTATAGGACAGAACAGAACCTCCCCATAGGGTTTCCAAGGAGCAGCTGGTGGATTTGAACTGCTGAACTTTTGGTTAGCAACTATAGCTCTTAAGCACTGCACCACCAGGGCTCTGCTCAGTGATAGGCAGCACTATATCTGATATAAACTATAGGAGCACCTCAAAGATTTTGCAAAGATGTTACATGATCAGACCTACTCTTCAGTGAGTTAGAGTGAGACTGGGAATGGGTGGACCAAAAAAAAGGTCTACATTTTTTCCTTGAATTTAGCTTATTTTTTCTGTTAAGCTTTAACTGTATTTATTTTCCAAGTTATTTCTCTTGTCTTCAGATTTCTTTTATCTTCTTCAAAATTTTAAACTTCCTCTTTGCTAGTTTCATAATTTAAAATTTCTTCTACAAACTCTATTAAATAATCTGAGGCTCCAGTTGAGAATTTGGGACCCTTAAGTAATTACTTGAGGCCCTGGTAGCACAGTGGTTAAGAGCTCAGCTGCTAACCAAAAGGTCAGCAGTTCGAATCCACCAGCTGCTCCTTGGAAACCCTATGGTGCAGTTCTACTCTGTCTATAGGGTTGCTATGAGTCAGAACTGATTTGACAGCAACAGGTTTGATTTTTTGGTTTTAAGTAATACTTTGGAGTCCCTTGGTGGTGCAAACAATTAAGCGCTCGACTACTAGCAGAAAGGTTGGTGGTTCAACCTACCCAGAGGTGCCTCAGAAGACAGCCCTGGAAATCAGCTTCTGAAAGTTCACAGCCTTGAAGACCCTATGGAGCACAGTTAACTCTGCACACGTGGGGTTTGTCATGAGTTGGAATCGCGTTAAAGGCAGCTAACAACAACAAGTAGTACAGATTTTTCAAATCACAAATACTAATGTAGTTATCTTCAAACTCTGAACTTTGCAATGAAGCAGAGGTATGTACATTTACAATGCAACTCTCTGCATGCTGCCCTCAATTCACACAATTATCAGGTGTAAGACAATTCTCTTTATTTATTGAGCACCCACTGAGGAGCATAAACTGTGCCGAGCACTAGGAAGAAGGTGAGTTAATTAAAAAAAAAAAAAAAAAAGACTCCGACCTTACTTTAATGGAGTTTAAAATCTAGTAGCACATAAATACATTAAATATGTAATTAAACTAATCAACAAAAATTTACAACTTTGCTGAGTGCTATGAAGAAAGGTAGATGGTACACAGAGACCACATATCAGGTCTAACCCAGTGGGGGAACTTTGAGCTGAGATCTAAAGGATGACTAGATTACTAGATGACTAGTTAAACAGGGCAAAATTGTGTGTAGGCAATGCAAAGGAGAAAGAACCCAGGGCGCTGGAAGACCAGCAAAAAGGCCAGTTTGAGAGAAGTAAAGAGAGTAAAGAGGGTATCTCAGAGAAAACAGGTGAGAAGAAAGCCAGACCTTGCCTAATCTATAGGCCAGACAAAGACAGAAAACATACAGCTAGGAAAAAGGAAAACAACAAATATACACAAGGATCATTTTTATTATTAATTGTTATGTATTACTTGTGACGGAATTAATAGCAAGTCTATTTGGTATAACAAATGTAGGTGAGTTTAACTCTCTTAAAATACAGACACTAAGATCAGGCTTAGGCTTGTCACTACCCTCCACCAGTCCCCACCTACACAAAGGATTTACTTGCACCCCCCAAAACAAAATAATACAAAAAGTTACACAATAAAACAATAGGTTAAAATATATTAAAATATATCTGATTATAAACCATAAGAAAAAGGGGGTCAAAATGAATACTGAAGACAGCAGAATTTCAACTAAATAGAATTACAATGGAAGCATTAATTTATACAAGGTAAAAATTTATTTATATAAGATATAATTCTCAATGATGACATAAAAAATGCATTCAGTAGGCATTGGTAAATTTAAAAAAGTGGAGCAACTACAGATAGACAAACAACAAAACATAGAAAATATGTTGAAACCAATGTATGCCAAACTAAATTTGCGTATATGTGACAGAAAACCCAAAATAATAAGTAAGTGAGCATTCAGTGCTGGCATGGAACTCCATAAAATTCTAAGGGATCTAGACTCCTTCCAACTCTCTGCTCTGACATCCTTAGAATATGACCCTTGTCCTCATGGTCCAAAACAGTTGCTAGAAATCTAGCCATCTCATGCATGTTCTAGGCAGCAGAATGGGGCAAGAGCTCACCTCCACCCTTTTAGGGAAACTTACTGGAAAATATCACACAATATTTGCCATTGTTCAAACTGGCCACATCCGCTTAAGAAATGAAGTCCTTTGGCTGGGTACGTTGCCATATTGAATAAACATGGGATTCTGACACTAAAGAGGAGGCTGGGGAGAATGGACGATGGTATATACAACTACCTAACTCTGCCACAGGACTTTTAAAATGTAGCACCAATTCACTATGTCCTGGGATGAGTATTGGGGATTTTAGAAATTAAATTATATGCAAACAGAAGGGAATAAAAGCTTCAACTCATATGTTCAAAAGCAAAATAACACAGTGGTCACATCATGTACACATTTAATCTTTATGGATTCCACTATGTTCACGTCTATTTCTTTCTCTGAGCATACACCCAAGATTGGTAATGAGATGGAAAACCTCCATACATCTCCTGTTGTGAACATCTCATCATACTGACCGTGACTCTGGTTTTGGAAAGCCTTTTGCACTTTATAGGTCCCTGGTGGCATAAATGGTTTGCTTTCGACTCCTAACCTGAAGGATGATGGTTCATACACACCCAGTGGCACTGTGAAAGAATGGCCTGCTACCTGCTTCTGCCAAGAAAATCCTGTGGAGCAGTTCTACTCTGTAACACATGGGGTCACCTTGAGTCAAAATCAACTCAACAGGAATGGGTTTTTTTGTTTCATTTTGGTGCATTTTATAGATGATATAAGATATTTTCAAGGGAAATTTTGATTCTAAGGAGTTTTACACCCCCATCACTGTGATATTCTAATGTATTGGTAAATACAATTTATCTAAAATTTATATGTGCACACTTTTAGTTTGGTATTAATAAAATTGATAAACAATTTATTAATTTTTCTTTTGGAAAAAACAGTTTATTTGAATTGTATGACATCTTTATATTCAACAGGTACTTAACATTTGGGGTCACATTTTATGCTGGATGTATAAAGCATTCCTTACATTTTTTGGTTTGGACATAGCTAAAGAGAGGCTCATTCATTGGGGGTGGGAACAAGATCGAATTTTTCCTAAAGTTTTGATGGAAGAAACCAATGCACACACAAAATCAAAAAGAAAACACATAAATGAAGATATTTATGAGTTTCCACAGAAAATGTAGGCCTCACAATATGTGTACTTGCCAGGGGCAGATTACCCAGTAAGCAAGGGTGGGTTTGCTTACTGAGTAATCTGTCCCTGTCAGGGATTGTAAATTTGAAAAGAAGCTTTGATTCTGTAGGAAAGTGCTGTGGATTTGGGAGAGAGAGAGATGCCAGCCATACTTAGAAGCACAATATTTGATGTGGTGAAAAAATGTGAAATTGTTCACTATAGATGATCTGGTAAGGAAGGTAAGCACTGTATTTGAAATTATTTGAGATTTAAAGTGTGAAAAATACTGCACATTATGGCATGCCGTGTGATCCATTAGAGAGAGCGCAATCCACAGTTTTCAAGACATTGTAGTCCTTTTACCCATAAAATAAAGCTAAACCACCAATGACTGATTTAATCAACCACTATGATCAAAGTTAGCTTTGTACAGCATGGGAACATATGCTGTGCAAGCTCCCTTCAGTTTCTCTAGGGATGTTATATATTTGGAAAGTATCTAAATATTTCAAAGGGTATTTATTTATTCTTATATTATCAATGTGCAGATTGAATTTGTAATTTGCTAAACTGATACTTTTTTTTCTGATTACTTTCTATATTTCAATATTTGGAAGCAAATAAAATATAGAAGTAAAATCCGTTTTTATGCAACATGGAAAGGAGGCTGCAGACTTGGATATTTAGTGCATTAACAACAGTTCCTTTGGAGGATTAGCAAGAAGGAAGCATGCAATATTTTACCACAATCCAAGGAAATACTATAACGCTTTAACACAAGGTATTTAGAAATAAAAAGAAAGGAAGTTAGGCATCAAAGGAAGGAGGTGTACAGCATCTTATGTTACTCTAAATTCAAGTTTTCAACATTATCTTTAAAACATATTTCTTTATTCTCATAGAAAAAAATATATATGTAAGACAAAAGTCCCCATTTACCATCCCTTACCAGCTCCTTCTTCTTCTTTTATATATATAAAACCAAACATTCAGTTAGCATTTGAGCACTTAACCACTGTGCCACCAGGGCTCCTATCTCTCTCTCTGTCTATATATATATATGTATGTATATATATGTATACATGAGTATATATGTTGCTGTTGTTAGGTGCCTTTGAGTAGTTTCAACTCATAGTGACACTGTATACAACAGAATGAAACACTGCCCAGTCCTGTGCCATCCTCACAATCATCATGCTTGAGCCCATTGTTGCAGCCACCGTGTCAATCCATCTCATTGAAGGTCTTCCTCTTTTTCGTTGACCTTCTACTTTACCAAGCGTGATGTCCTTCTCCAGGGACTGACCCCTCCGAATAACATGTTCAAAGTGTGTGAGACGTAGTCTCTCCATCCTTGCTTCTAAGAAGCATTCTGGCTGTACTTCTTCCAAGACAGATATATATACATATATATTCCACCTATTTCGTTCTCATTAATTGCTACTCGTATCAAAAAGGGTCGCCTTGAGTCGGAACAGACTTGACAGAAACTAACAATGACAACAACATTTCATGGTACGTCTATATCAGAATTTACTTAGCCATATCTCATGTACTGAATATTTAGGTTATTCATTTCTTACAATTAATACTGCAGGGAGTACCTGTGTGTGTGTTTCCTTGTGGACGTGTATAGAATTCCTCTAGGGTGGAAACTGAGGTCATATTTTTGGCTACGAATACCCAGGGCCAGTGTTAGAGCATTTAGAAATGCTGCCCTCTAAATCTTTTTAAATATTTTTTATTATTATTTTTGTTTGGTAGTAGTGGTAGTTGTGTGCAAAAAGTCTCTTTTTCATATCGGGAGATTCTACTCAGTAAATAGGAAGTGAAACTAAGGAGAGAGCAAATCCTGGATTTGAGAGATAAGAGGAGATTTCACCAGGGCAGTGCCATTTGGTACAGTAATTACTATTTTCCAAAAGATGTAGACATTAGTTTAGGAAACACGAGGGAAAGGAAATAAATATATTTCAAAAAGCAAAACATGCACCTTAATTATGGGGCATTGGAAACTACTGTGCTTGTTAAATGTTACTTACTGTGTGGTTTCAGTTAATGTTGAGGCTTCCTTTTAAAGATGCCATTAAAAGTCTCTTTCTCTGGAATAAAATCATTTTTTTGAGAAAAAACAGTTGTTCAATTACAGTATAAAATGTAAGAGGTGTTCTACTATGTGACAATTTATGATCACTGTGTTTCAGTCACAAAATTGTTCCCTTTAGAAATCTTATTTAGAGAGTTCAACAGGAGAATGTTCACAGTAATTAATGTAGAACAGATAAAAATGTCCACCGAGGTAACCTAACACCTCTTTTAAAGGAAAAAATATGTATCTATTTGAATTTCAAATGCCAGAAGTTTCTATCTGTGCATTTAAAATGTTAATATTCGCTCCAATAATGGCTACATCTGTAGGTATTAAAAAAAATTATCATGAAAAATTAACAGATGGTTAGTAAAATAAAACCATCTAATTTTCTCAGACAAAAAAACCCATCCACCCCTAAAACAAAAGAAAAAGAAATTTCTAAACTTCTCCTTCAATGCAGGAGGCATTCGACAGGAGACTAAGAGACATACAGAGATTGAAATGGCTCTTCCTCAGAATTTGCAAATCTATATTCTTCACCATGTATGATATAAACTGGACACTCAAATGCTTTGTTGAGTGTAATTATGCAGTTTCACTGAGCAAATAGCTACAGTAAAGTAAAAAGCAAAAGAGAGAAAGAAAAAAAATCACTTTCAAGATTTAAGAAGGAACCTCCTTTTTTGTGAGGAAGCTCTTACAGATTTAGATCTTTCAGAGCAGAAAAGACCCATGAACATTGTTTGTTGTGTGTTAGCTGCTATTGATTTGGCCCTCGACTCATGGCGACCCCATGCACAGAGGAATTGGACTGTTGTGATCCGTAGGATTATCACTGGCTAATTTTTTCAGAAGTAGATTGCCAGGACTTTCTTGCTACTCTTAGTCTGGAAGCTCCGCTAAAACCTGGTCAGCATCATAGTAACACACAAGTCTCTGCTGATAGATGAATAGTGGCTGTCTATCAATATTACTTGCTGAGAATACTGGCTGAGCACACCTGGATATTAAATTGCTGAAGGAAGCCACAAGTTGTTTCCTCTCAACCTCTTTGGAGACAAATTATTTTAACTAGATAGAAATTTCAACTTCCCTAAGAGTTTCTATATAACCCCAAACTTTCAGGCTATCAGTCCTTCTTCCTGGAAATGGATAATCTTTGAATGGAGGATAGGTCCAGTTTAATTTCTTGCTATCGACTATACTCATTTATTCATTCAACAAATACTGAGCAGACATTACTTTGCTGGGGAATAAGGATGAAATGATGAACAAATCAGAAACCTTGTCCTCAGGAAACTTGGAGTACAGTTGTGAGAGGACAAGGCTGCTGACAGTTAAACTTCAGTGTGACGAGCACGCTGACAGAGCTGATAGAGCCCATTCATACTCAAACCATTGTCTTGGCGCCAGGGACGGATTAACCAGTAAGCACACAATGTACCAGCTTGCATTGAGCAAGGTACACCAGCTTGCATTGAGCAACGTACACATGGGCTTAACTGTATTCACTTGCTAATCTGTGGTGAGCAATTTCACATGGGTTCCATGGGGGACAGGTAAAATTGTGCACTGCAGATTGGGGGAAAGGCACAATTGGTCCGTGCCTACCTTCCTTATCGGGTAACCCGGCCCTGCTTGCTGCTCTTCTGTATTTAGCTGCCAGGAAGTAAATACTTCTCTTAGAGAATTTAAGATTGTTTTGAAGGAAACTATCCCAAGTTTAAATAAACTATTAAATCTAAAATCATTGCCTCATGAAACCTCTTGTTCTAATAGGAATATCACCTAAGACAACACCTGCTGCCAATAGACAACCGACTGGGATGTGCATTTAAATTAGGACCTTTTCTTGGCAGCCCATCAAGTGACATGTTTCTGACATGAGGTACCTTGAAATTATTTATTCTAGGAAGATTCATTCCAAAAAAATACTTGAGGAATCTTATAACAAGGGCATTTCATGCAATAAGTTCATTGATAGAGACATAAACCATTGTAACGAAGGCAGACTAGGCAAATACCCTGACTAGGGATTAATTATTTGCATTGCTTAAGCTGAAACTTTAACCTGGAGCTTATTAGAAGTCTGGGCAAAACTGAAAAATATCGAGCTGCATAACTCGTTAGAACGAGGAAGACAAAGTGTCAAGGAATTAAATAAAAAAGAAGAGCTCAACAATGAATTACTGTATGTGTCAGTGAAGGGAGTTTTCTGAGTTAGTAAGCTAGATCTGTCTAAATTTGGTGTTTCTTGTTTTTTCCAAGAGCAACATTTTGAATAACCAGAGAGCTGGATATAAAAACCCATCTTCTGGGTAAGTTAATTTTTTACTGCTTGGGAATTCCACATCTTCTAGATTTCTGTTTTTCTCACTAAATAAACTCACTTTTGCCACCTACCTCCTTCCAGCCCACATCACTTACATTGTAGGATAAAGCTGCCCCTTCCAGCTTCTCTGTGGAGTGTCTATTTCTCCCGGTTCCCAGCTGCTCCCTTTGCCTGGTTCACTGAGCTTTCATCTCGCCCACTGGGCCTGATGTCCTCCTCCTTACCATTTCTCCTCATGCTGAACAGTCTCTGCTCTCAAAAGCACATACAACACAAGGTTTTTATGGGTCTAGCATATTTTACTGAAACTAAAGGGTAAGAATGGGGAATTACAGCATAGCCCAGAGTCCCTGGGTAGTGCAAATGGTTTATGTGCTCAGCTGCTTAGAAGAAAGGCCTGATGATCTACTACTGAAAAATCAGCCATTGAAAACCCTGTGGAGCACAGTTCTACTCTGACACACATGGGGTTGCCATGAGTCAGGGTCAACTTGATGGCAACTAGTTTTGATTTTTTAAAAATTTTCTTTGCAGAAAAACTCTTAATGTATTTGGACACCTGTGTTCTATCCAGTTCGTATTAATGACTTAAGTTATGATGTTTACTAGCAGTGACAAAGGGATAATAATGAAGCATTTATACAGTTCTGTTAATTTGATTGGCAGAAATCATTTGAGTGAAAGTGGTGTGTTAAATTCTTTAGGAGTGCATTAATGATACAAGAAACAAAGCTGTTAGAATTCCAGGAATTCATGCTAAGATTCCTAGAAAATAAATTAATGAATTCCACAAACATTTCATGAGCATCTACTAGTACAAGAACTGGGATATGCTAATGTACAGAAAACAACAGACCTTGTATTCTAGTAGGAGTAGGCATACATAAGCAAATACAAATTTAACAGTAAGCATAGAATATATCAGGTGATATGAAATTTGGAGAAAAATAAGGCATCGTAGGTGAGATAGAAAATGATGGAGTTTTGGAAAGTAAAGTTATAAGAGCACTATATATTATGCCTTCTTTGATAAGGTAACATTTGAACAGAGAGCCACAGAACATTGAAAGCAAGCTTGTGTACTATATGAGAAGAACATTTCAGAAAGGGAATAGCATGGGCAAAAACCCTGGCTCAGGAACATGCTTAGAGTTTCTATGTTTCTAAGGAATACTTGTTTGGCTTACAGTGGATTGTATGAGGAAAGAGTTATTGGAAATGAAGTAAAATATGTAGTGTGGGGTCAGATTTTGTAGAATCTTACATTGATCACAAGCACTTCAGATTTTACTCTGAGTAAAATGAGAAGTTACGACAGGTATTATACTCAAGGGGTGGTAATATCCGAGAAAGGGTGAGCTAATTTATCTTTTAAAAGGATCAATCAAATGTTTAGACAAGATTATGGAGCTTAGTTGGAAGCCAAGCAACAGGTTAGTCCTTGACTTATGACATATTTGAGTTTTTGAGGAATCACATGACTGTCTTTTTTTGTACATCTTATCGTTAGTAATATGTACTACATATGATGTTGTAGCACATAATTTGCTGATGTTATTATTCTCAGATGTTCACACACAGATGTTCAAAGATGGATTTATAAAGATACTGATAATAAAAGGCAATAATAGTGAAAACTAAAAAAAAAGTTTTAAAAAAGAGGTATTCAACTTATGTCAGAACCAATTTACCAAAGAATCATTGCAAGGGAACCCCATTTTAAGTTGGGGGCTAACTGTAGATCATTACAATAATCCAGATAAAATAAGATATTGTCTTGGACCAAGGTAGATAACAGTGGAAATGGTGAGAAGTGTTCAGTGTTGGGTTGTATTTTGCAAGTTTAGCCAACAACATTTGCTTGTAGATTTATAGATTATGGGTTATGAAAGAAATATACATGTCAAGATTGACTCAAAAGATTTTTAGGGGGTTCTGAACAAATAGAATAATAAAGTTTCTATTCATTCACATGGATAAGACTGAAGGAGCAGCAGGTTAGAAAGAGTGAATCAGGAGTTGGTTTATAACATGTTGATGTCGAGATACATATTGAATATTCAAGTGGCCATGTCAAGACAGGCACTAGAATTCCCAGGAAAGATCTGGGGTGAAGATACATAGTTGTGCGTCAGCAGTATACAGATGGCAAGTGAAACCCAATGGAACTAGAAGAAATCATCTAGGAAGGAGTATAAATAGAAAAGTCTAAGGATAAGGTACTGAGATACTCCAATATTTGGAAGTCAGGGAGATTATGTGGAGACAATAAAGAAATATGTGAAGATGAGGCTAGTGAAAAAAAAGGAAAACTAAGAGATAATGAAAGATTACAACTGGACTTTAAGAAGTTAAATTCCATATGACATGAAAATGGTTCTCTACTCATTTCAGCAAAAAATCTAGTGATCAATCAAACAATAAATATACTTCATCCTTCATGCTCACCTAAGAGTTAAGAGGAAGTTAGACACAGCTTCTTGTAGACAAGGATGTGAGCATAGACTACATGTGGTCATCATGATGGCCTGTATTCCATTTGCTATGGAATAGTAATGCTGGTCTGGGACTAAAATCTGGTAAATAATCACTTTTTAACTTCCTAATCTCTCAGTTAAAGCCAAGTGATATCTACAAACTACTCTATTTAAGTCATATCCTGCACATGTTGGAAGGGTGAAAAGGACAGACACATCCAGCAGCCCATATCGCTATGAAATCTGAAGCGGAGATTGTATTCCTCGACTTAAGAAGAAACAACCAAAACATGATTTATTATAAAAGGCAAATTAGGAAGGTGCAAAAACAGCACCCAGTAATTGCTGGCTGGGGTGGGGTTACTGAAGTACTAATATTCCCTTTGCAGGGCTGATGTTTGTGGTGCCGATCTGGGCTGTGGGGCCTAAGCGCAATAGGTAAAAAAAAAAAAAAAAAAGCAATAACGTTGAGTGTCAGACTCAGAGCTTAGGGTTGTGAATGAAGACATTGATTTGGGTAAAACATGGGGATACTATATAAATGGGGTGGGGTGTAAGGACCTTTTTACCAGGGTTGGATTGATAATGCTGATCAATCAAGTTTGTTTATTGGGACAACCACTAAACTCATTGTCCCTTCAAGGTCCTATATACAGGGCCACCTTCCCTGAGTCCAACTTTCTATCCCTGTTAGTTCCTTTTTTGTATGCCAAACTTCTAGGTGTCCAGCTGGCTTAGGCAATGATGATATGGCTGTGGTCAGGCTTTCTACCAGCTTTCCATACCCTTGGTGAACTCAGAAGTAATGGGTAAGTCTACTGTTCTGGATCCTGCATAAAGCTTATGTAGAGGGTGTAAGCAGCAGAAAGCCATGAGGTGCCTGCGAAAGAGGAAGATACTTGACAATGCAAGCGTCCATGGTACCGGGGTTACTTCCCGCTCTCTCAGCAATACTTATTACTAATCTCAGGAAAGACTGTGCAAGGAAATAGGGTTGATTTGATTCAACTTTATCATTATTACTGGAAAACAGCAAGGAAATGTTCTGAGTCCTGAGTACTGAGAACATTGTATTCATACGAGAAGAGCATCTGGTATTGATTATATTTTAAAATTTTAAATATTTTATTATATTTTAAAATTTGGGAGATAGTCTCAGGACCGTCAGCAAGATGATAGCTAATAGGAGAGGCTTAATGAATGTCCCACCTACTATTTAGTTTAATTCTTGCATTTTTCTCAAGCTAAAATCTTACACAGAAGAATATTGCAGGTCTCTTTAAAATCCTTTCATGGATCATGGGGTATATATGCCCATGTTATATTTTTCCACCCCAGGAGGTTTATTGGCAGGTATTTGAGCCACTTTAGTATGTTCTGGCATTGTAGTGGATACTGGTGCAACTGCCTAAAAAAGAAGGAAGTTGGTCTGTGCCACACTGGAGTGTTGAGAGCCATTCGTATGCGGGAATGCTTCCTGAATGAGTGATTGTGTCTTTTGGCTTCTGTACAGCTAGATAAGGCAAGTATGTTTAATATTTAATATTAATGTTTAATATTTCCCTTGGGTTATTGGGAAGATTTGGTTACCGGCATTCAGAAATATGCAAGTAAATGAGTTATTTTTGGGGTGAAAACAGTTTGTGATGCACTTCCTGGGCCATGGAACCTATATGTCCCACAAGTGTGATGTGCTTCATGGAACATGGTATTGATATGGCCTACTCTAAGTAAAACTGATAATAATCATGTGCAGCAAGTACAATGTTTATTTAGTATTTTGGGTATATTTGTGTGTATTTTTGGAAAGTTGAATAGGATATTTTATGGCTCAAGTGTAACCAGGAAGTGTAATGTACCATGGGACCCATATGTCCCACATGTGTCATATGTTCCACTTACAATTGGTACACCATTTTTTCAAATGATAAAAAAATTACCAATAAACAATGATTCAGCATCCATTCCATCAGTGAAAAAACACGGCAACACCAAAAAACTTTTTTAAAAAATTCACCCATGAAAGGGTTAGTTATATAGCAAAGACCTACTGAAATGATTAAAAGATTAAATAAGACTGATACAAAGTTAAAGAACTGGACATGAGATCACTTGGAGAAGGAACAGGTTAGGGGGAAATTGAAAAATAATTTTTAAATATGTGAATAATCCATACAAAAAGACTACTAGGTAGGTAGTTTCCATGAGGACAAAATAAAACGAAATTGGCATAATTAAGCTTTATCAAATAGATTTTTAAAAATAGATAGAAGAGGGAAATACTGTTGGTAGTATGTATTGTACTAAACATTAGTTTATTGATTTTTCTTCATTCTGGTATTGATTCTTGCTTTTCCAGCCTGGTTTCGCCACCCTGAATCAGAAGAAGAAATTACGGACATCAATATTCTAGTCCTGTTCAGATAAATTAAATTAATAATGCGCCATAGCAAGGAAAAAGAAAGTCTGATAAAACAGGAGCAATGTGCATGTATACCCTTGCTCCCAAACAAAACAAAAAAGAACTGAACCAAGTTAAAATTTGCTGAATTGTTGATTTGTTTCATAATTAAATAAAATTGCAAAATGATATTAAATTACTTATGGAAAATATTAATTCAAGACAATGTTATGGTCAGCTACGTCTTTGGCTGATCATCAATTTGAATTTTATAGAGTGGACATTAAGGTACCTGCTAAATGGAGGAAACTTTGCAAATCAACCCATCATGAAATCTGCTTAGTGTCAAAGCATACAATTTAAGCACCCATTTGGCTGTTTTCTAAAATAGTGGTTGACCAGCCCCATCACCCTGGATACCTTGTCCCAAATGCGGTGTTTTGGGCATGAAAAATTTGAACAGGTTCTTATTTAATGGCTTTCCAAATAATTGACCTTTCTATTGCCTCGTTCCTTGAGGAGCTAGTCTTTGTTGTTTTTCTAGTGTTGCTTTCACTGCTATGTTACTTTTGCAGCCTGTATGTGTAGCTCTGATATTGATACCTCTATTTCCAAATTAGCAACACAGAGTTATTTCTTTCTGTGTCCTGTCAAATATATCTTTTGCTCTAGCCAAAGAAAAGGGATGATCTTGAAAGCATTGTTGTCAAAGATACTCCTTAAATTTCTGTTCCTGAGGTTGAAAATGTCTTTCTATTTTGCCTAATAGCTATAATTAACAGGTAAAAATAAATGTTTTTAATAGTTCAGTAGTTAAAATCTCCAAAGAGAAATAATTGAATCCATTAAACATATCATTTTAATTACCAAATATAAAAGGTAGTAAGTCCAGGTGTTTTGTTAAAGGTTTAAGAATTAAAATAGAACAACGTAATTTTTCTTATCCCAGGTACTGTTTTGGAAGTTCTTTAGGTGAGCTTTTCACAAATGAAAATGAAGCTCTACTAGGAGTTTCTACGCAACAAAGCACTGTATTCTTATTTATTGGCCTTTAAGTAAAGAGCATGGGTGACAAAGCTGGACCCACTAGGACAGAATCCTGGTTTTAAACACTCATTAGCTTTGTGACCGTTGGCAATAATACTTAGCCTTTTCTGCCTCGGTTTCTTCCTCTGTAAAATAGGGACACAATTGCACCTACTTCATAATGTTGTTTGGATTAGTTGAGTTAAAACATGTACACATTTTGAATATTGGCTAGCATGTATTAGATGCTCAACAAATCTTAGCTAAAATATATAACTTTTCTTTAAAAAATAGAAAAATTTAAGTTGGAGCTAAGTCACATAAAATTGCTCCTTTGTTAGAAAAGTCAAGTTATTTTAAAATGTTTTTGTCTTACTCCTTGTTTTAACACTAAAACATTTATTTTTACTTAATATAGAACATCTAATACAAAAAGAAATTTCATGAAGAAAATAAAACAAGCCAAAATTCAAAAGTTTAAACATATGACATAGAACACATTTTGCTAAGTGTTTTTTAAAGGTAAGTTGCTGATATATTTAAAACTATGCATCTGAAAATTACTTACTGACACTGCATAAGAAAAAAGCCGACATGAAATGAATGATTAATTGTGAAGATTTATATGTGCTATTCCATTTAATCATAAACTAAGAAAGAAACGAGAACAAGGAGGTTATAAGTCCAAAACTTAAGAAAGCTCTATGGGCTTAATGCCATTACTCCAGAAAATAAATCCACACATCACAGGGAATGAACACAGTAAATTTCAGAGGTTGGAAAATGTTTCTTATGGGAGAAAATCCCTTAAAGTAGATTTGAATTACTTCAAAAGAAGGTGCATGGTCGTGTCAACTGCCATTAACGTGAAGGATACTTCCCTGCTTCTCATTTCATTATGTTTGTATCGAATTCTGTGACTTTTGTTTATGATCAATAACCAATTTCTTCTAAGAACACTAAAAGGTTACAACCTGCTTTTCTCACAGTAATGAAGATTTACTGGAATGTGAGTCATCTCTATTTAAATCATCCAATTTTCAGAGGCCCTGATGGGCTTATTGTTTTTAACACTGTCCTTTGGCTAATGGAGATTTGGGTCCATATCATAGTTTAAGCTAAGCATCAATTTTAGTTTATATGCCCCAGTTCCTTCCATCAAAGGTGCTTTTTATACAAACCAGGATTAAATAGCTTCACTAGTACTCAACTGATGGCGAGACTCAACTAAGAGACATAGCATGGATGGTATGGGCACTTCTGAGCCCAGAGTTTCATGATTAACAAAAACTCTACTACGTTTTTTTAAATTAATTCATTCTAAAATTTTCTTTTAGATTTTTAAATATACAATATGTCTATGAATATTTAACAAAACATGTTAATGTAAACAATATTTACCACTTTCTTACCTACTGACAATTTAATATTCTAATCATTCAGTGAGTCAATTGATAAACATTTCTTGATCTCATTTCACCAAATACATGCTGTTCTCTAACAATCCTTCACAGGTCTTTGTCTTTCTTCCTTGATGTGGGCAGAGCGGTATTTGTTTTGGAAAATACTATGCTTATTGCTGTCACATTTATTTTTTTTAGAATCTATGTCTTTACTATCCATGTGGTTGTATGTGACTAAGTTCTTACTTATGACATTCAGAGTTGTCAATGTGTAGAATTTTTAGAAGTTCTAGCAACCGATTAGTAACTGCAGTTAGTTACTAAGACTGTTCTTTTAGCTCAGAGATTTATCTTCAAAACCTACGTGCTTTTTTTTCCCCAGAGAAAGCTAGTTCTTTCTTTTTCTAAGCACTGCTTCTGTGTTAATCACAGTGCTGCTATTTTTACTGGCCGTCAATACTCGAGCTAACTTGTATAGAATTCTCTCTGGGTGAATATTTGAAATGTCTTATTTTTTCTGGTTGTGTTTTCAATAGCTGTAAGCCCAATATAGTCATGTCTATAATTTGAAATTTTTTTAAGTTTTATTGAGATGTATTTTATATAACATACAATTCAAATACTTAAAGCATACTATTCAATGGTATTCAGTATATTCACAGATATGTGCAAACACCACAGTTCATTTTGGGACATTTTTATTACCTCAAAAAGAAACCCTGTACCCTGTAGCTGTCATCTCCCAATCACCCTAGACTCCATGCCCTAGGCAACCACGACTCTATTTCTGTCTCTATAGATTTCCCTGTTCTGGATATTTCATATGAATCAAATCATATGATGTATGGTCTTGTGTGACTGGCTTCTTTCACTTAGTATAATGTTTTCAAGGTTCATCTATATTGTAGCATGTAACGTGCTTCATTCCTTTTGATGGGTGAATAATTTTCTATTGCCTGAATATACCATATTTATCCATTTGTCAGTTGATAGACATTTGGGTTGATCCCACCTTTTAGCCATTATGAGTAATGCTGCTATAAACATATGTGTATATGTTTTTGTATAGACATAGGTTTTCATTTCTCTTACAGAATACTGTACAAAATACATTAGTGGCACAGAAAAAAAAAGTAACTCATTTTTCTTAGAGCAACCAAAAAGTTTCCAGAAAGGAAGTATTATTTGAGTTTATCTTTGAAAAATGAATAGAATTCATCATGTAAAGAAGAGGGTAAAATGGTATTTCAAGCAGAAAAAAATTACATCCAAAGACAGAGAAGTGGGGGAGTTATAGATAATTTCCAGAGTTGTACCTTGTGTGTTGAGTAATGACACAAAGTGAGATAGGAAATAGAGAAAGAAAAATAGGTGAATTTTACTAAATAGAATGTACCAAAATTGATCAAGGTGGGTGTCTAAGTTAGCAGTGAGAAATTGAAAACATGAGTCTGGAAATCAGAAGAGAATAAGAAACTAGAGAAATGCTTTTAGCATTTCATGTGTCTCTAGTGGATATTAGATCCACCTGCTAGCCACAATGAAATGATGGGATATGGGATCACTGGGGTTGATCTGTGGCTACAGGGAGTTGCTTTGTTCAAGTTTACATTCCTTTCTAAGGGGAGGGAGGGCTTGTGAGCAATGGTTCGGTGATGCAAGGATCATTCTTATCTTATTTTAGGACAACTCTAAAGGGCTATCTGAGCTCCAGAACTTTCTAAATTGACTAAAATTTCTAAATTCTAAGTTGCAACTGCATTGTGGGTCAAAATCCCCCTCTACTAAATCCTGCCTTCCTCATATTCTTATAGGTGACTCTCCTATGAGCACTGTGCAACTTCTCCTTGCAAATCCCAATTTCAGAGTCTATTTCCAGGAACCCAATCTAAAATAGCATTAGCACAAATCCAAGTACATCCATGTGGAGAGGCACTTGGGTTGCTAAGGCTGGAAAGGGACTATATACTGAAGTTGCTGCATATCTGTCTAATATGTACTAATGTACCATCAGGAGACAAGAGCATAGGCATAGGATTGGATACTGAGGGTATTGAATTAAAGGGGACAAAATAGAATAGAATTAGTGAAGAGAGAATTTATCAATATGGGATCATGATCCTGTGAAACAGAATTTAACACCCTGGCACCTATCTTGTGAGATCATACTAACCCTTTCTTAGGATAACACATGAAAACTTGAAAAAAATTATGACCCAAAATAAATAAAGTATAAATGCCAGAATTATAGGGAGTGGAGGAGAAAGTAATCAAAAGGCTTGGGGAGGCGGGGTATACTAAATTGGATATACTACAAAACGCTTGGTAAAGAGCTGACAGTATTTTATGGGAAGACCTGGAGGACATTCTACTCAACAGCCCGAAAAGGAATTAACTGGTGAAATAAAAATGGTTAAGAAGCTCAGTGGTGGCTGTTCTCTGTAGACAAGAGATGACAGTAGGAGATGTTGATACGTAACTGGGCACCTAGATAACAATTAGAATGATCATATCCTAGAGTAATAAAGATGAGATAAAACACAGTAGTCATTGAGGAAAGATGAATGGACAGCCAAAAAGGGTTTTGCTTATTTATACAATCAAACGAAATCAAAGATGGATGATCAGAAGGCTGAGGGAAGCTGTCCATTACGGTCAGTGTCTTTTCCCTGGTTCCATATCTGACTCAGTTCTTAAACCAGAAACTCAGTGAGTGAAGGAGAGACTGGGTCTGTGATGAAGAACTGTTGCTCACTGTGACAAATGTACAGTAGTAATTCCTCTAGCTCTTCATTAAGGGACCCACGATCTTTTATTTTGGTACCTGTGTACTGGGGAAAGGAGAATACCCAGAACTTTTAAGGATTGATGGAAACATGAACATAGTGCTGAGAAAAATAAAGTATATTAAAGAGAATTAAATGGAATTTCTAGAACCTAAAAGTACATTGATGAACTTTCATGCAGATTAAATACTACCAAAAACCAAAGAAACAAACTTAAAGACACAGTGACAGAAATTATCCATACAGAAAAATAGGGGAAAAAATGCTAAAAAAGATATAGCCTCAGAGAACTGTTGAATGATTCCAAGAAGTCTAATAGGAGGTTATTGGAGGGATAAAAGGGAGATGGGCACTATTTTTTGAAGAAATAATGGCCTAACATTTTTTAAATTTGTCTAAAATTATGAGGCCACATATCGTAGCTCAACAAACCCCAACTAGAAAACAAAGCATGCATTTGAAATTTCATAAAATCATCACTAAAGATAAAATTATAAAAGTAGTAAGAGAAAGATTATATCCAGGGGAACAAAAATAAGAATACTGCCGACTTCCAATCAGAAACAATGCAAACAAGAATACAATGGAATAGCATCTTTTAAATGCTCAAAAAGTCTGTCAACACAGAATTCTATATCCATCAAAAGTATCCTTCAGAGATGAAGGTAAAATAAATACATTTTCAGAAAAATAAAGGCAGAGAAAATTCATCACCAGAAGACCTACGCTATAGGAAAGGCTAAAGGAAGTACCTTCAGGCTGCAGGAATATTATACCAAAGTTTTACTAAGGTATGAAGAACCCTAAATGTAGTAGCTTTCAAAATATACAGAACATTTTTTGAATTCCCTAATATATATTTTACTGTTTAAAGCACAAACACTAACAAGGTATTGTGGAGTTTATAGCATATGTAGATGTAGACTGTATGACAACAGTAAAAAGAAGAGTAGAGTAAAATAGAAGTATACTGTTGTATATTTCTTACATTATAGATGAAGTGGCATAACATTACTTTAAGACAGAATGTGATAAATTCAAGTTGCATATTGCTTCTACTAAATAAAGTTAAGAGTTACAGCTAAGAAACCAGAAGTCACCATAAATTAAATAATAAAAAATAATGCAAAAACAGAGATGAGATAAACTGAAAACAAATAGTCAAATGGTACACTGACAAACACCCATATGAATAATTAGATTAATTATAACTTCCCAAACGTTCCAAATAAAAAGCAAAAAAAAAAAAAAAAATAACAAAAAAAGACATTGGATTAAAAAGCCAAACCCAACTGCTTGCTGCCTAGAAGAACTGCATTTTAAATATGAAGTTACAGACAGGTTAAAAGCAAAAGGATGAAAAATATACCTCATATCAAGGATATTAGAAGTAGACCTCAGGACAAGGAATATTAACAAAGATAAGGAGGAACATTATATAATGATAAGAGTGTCAACTAATCAAAAAAAGAAAGTCTAATAACATATGAAGCAAAAACTGTAACAATCTGTAAACAAAAACAGACAAATCCACAATTATAGTTGAAATTTCTACAGAAAATTGCTGTGTATAAAAGACTTGAATGAAATTATAAACCAGCATGACATAATTGAGTTTATAGGGTACTTCACGCAACAGCAGGAGAATAACAATCTTCACAAAGAACACAGGGAAAATTAAACGGATGGAACATTAAATAAAATAAATTAATGAATGCATAAACAGCAAGTAACTTCACAGCTGTCTAGGCCACTTTCTACCTGATATCAAACTGAATGGAGGCATATTGTGGTAATGTCTCATGAGTAGTTACCCACACTTTAAAAGTACACATATTCTCTATTAGAGTTGGCAGGCAGAATTTTCGTTCTGAAAGCAGGGCTTCATGCTCACCTAATATTACACCAAGTGTTGACTGCAGTATCCAGAAATATCCTATGACTAATTTCCCATCCCTTAGCTTGAGGAGAAGAAAATTGTCTCTAGCATGAATGTCTCAGATTCCTGGTCAGTTTATTTAAGGAGTTTTAATTGATTGAGGTATTTTACATCATTTTTTTTAACTTAAATTACCAGCTTTGTACTCTGTTAATAATTTGGTTTAAGCTACTTACTGTACCTTTGGTATTTCACCATTAAAGAATAAGCTTATAAGTTTACATCCCCTTGAGTATATGATTTTTAAAATAGAAGGTTTATTCAGTGGATTTTCTAGCATCATCTCCCTGGGACCTAAGCTCTGTTACTTTTGAGAAGTACTTATTGCCAACCAGGTCAATGAAGATAGTGTTTATCGTTTTTCATGGCCTATTTAGTGGTTTTGTTGATAGAAAACTTTTCTGCCAATTCCAAAGAGGATTTGATAGAATTTTTTTCCAAATTATGTCTCAAATGACCCTTGGTGATTGAATAAGAAATGAACTCCCATAAAGCCTTCATTTAGTTGGAAGTAAGAAAAAACGGACTTGTAAAAAGTAGACTGGACGTAAGGAGGGTTTTTTTTTGTATAGATGTACCATATTTTTAAGCAAATAATGCACGCCTTCTACATTTGTTTGCTAACTGCTCCCTTCCCCTGTGAGGTATTTTTGTAAGCATGTTACGGTAATTTTTTTAAACAACATGTAACAGTGTTTATGAACATAGGTCAGGGTTGTGGGGGGAGCAGTAGGCAAACAAACATAGAAGGCATGCATTATTTGCATAAAAATATGGTACTTACTTTGTAAAACATCTCATTAACTCTAAATGAATTGAAATCCTATAAGAAGTGTTATCTGACAACATTAAATTAGAAACCCATAACAAAAAATCTGTACATCTCAAAATATTTAGAAATTACCCTTCTGAATAATCCATGAATCAAAAAAGAAATCACAAGAATAATTTAAAACTGTTATGAGCCAAAACACCAGGAAAACAATATGTCAAAATTCGTTGGATGTGCTAAAAGCAGTTCTTAGGAAAAAAATTATAGTATTAAAAGTTTGAAAATAATACATGTCTCAAATCATTGATCCATACTTCCACCCACAGAAAATGAAAAAAAGGAGAAAGTTAAACCCAAATAAAGCAAAAGAAAATAAATAATAAAGATTAAAGTGAAAATAAATGAAATAGAAAATGGGGAAAAAATAGAAAAAATATAATAAAACCAAAAGTTGTTTGAAAAGATTGAAAATCTCTTGCTAGATAGATGAGAGATAAAAAGAGCACATAAATTACCAGTAACAGAAACTAAAGCTCACAAAAATATTAAGAAAGGAATAATTTGAATATCTTTATGACAATAACTTAGACAATTTGGTAAAATTATCAAACTATTTGAAATATATAAATTACCAACATTCATACAAAGAGAAATAGAAAATTGGAGTCCTAATGTATTTAAGAATTTTATTTCATAATTAAAAGCCTTCCACAAAGAGAGCTACAGATCTAGCTGGCTTTGCTGATCTTTTCCATCAAACATTTAAGGAAGGAATAATACCAATCTCATAGAAACTATTTCAGAGAATAGAGGATGGAATGCTTTTACCTTATTTTCTGTGATGCCAAAACCAGACAGAGATGCTGAAAGAAGAGAAAACTACAGAGCAACAACTCTCATGAAATTATAAGCCAAATCCTTAAAATGTTACCTAAAAGTCATAATATATCATAAGGAAACTGGGTGGAATTATTTAGTCCAAAGAGTAAACCTGAGAGAGAAGCTAGTTTGGTGCTTGGTATGTATGTAGAGCACCAAGATTAATGGTTTGGTTGTGTTAATTTTGAGATGTTTATTAAACCCCCTGTGATGGTTAAGGTTACATGTCAATTTGGCTAGGCCATGATTTTCAGTGGTTTGGCAGATATGATGTAATCACCATCTGTTATGGATTGAACTGTGTCCACCAAAAGTATCTGTCAACTTGGCTAGTCCATGATTCCCAGTATTGTGTGATTGTCCACCATTTTGTCATCTGATATGATTTTCCTATGTGTTGTAAATCCTATCTCTATGATGTTAATGAGGTAGGATTTGCAGCAGTTATGTTAATGAGATGGGACTCAATTTACAAGATTAGATTGTGTTTTAAGCCAATCTCTTTTGGGGTATAAAAGAGAAAAGTGAGCAGAGAGACATGGGGAACCTCACACCACCAAGAAAGTAGAGCCAGGAGCCTGTGTCCTTTGGACCCACGTCCCTGACTGAGAAGCTCCTACCTACAGCAGGGGAAGATTGATGACAAGGACCTTCCCTCAGAGCCAATAGAGAGAGAAATCATTCCTCTGGAGCTGACACCCTAAATTTGGACTTCTAGCCTCACAAATTGTGAGAGAATAAATCTGTTTGTTAAAGCCATCCACTTGTGGTATTTCTGTTACAGCAGCACTAGATGACTAAGACACTGTCCATAATGTGATCTGCTGTGTGCAGCCAATCAGTTGAAAGGGGAGTTCCCTTAGGGGTGTGGCCTGCATCCAATACATGTGGATGTTCTAGCAAAGCTCACCCTATCTTGATCCTGCATCCTACTCCTCATCCTCTGAATGTGAGCCAGCAGCCTGCCATCTGACCTGCCGATTTTGGGTTCATTAGCCTCTGCAACAATGTGAATCAGGAGAAGACTCCAGCTTGATGCCTGACCCATGGATTTGGGACTTGTGAGCCTCCACAACTGTGAGCCATTTCCTTGAGTTAAGTTTCTCTGTATATATATTTATACATATATGCTTCACTCATTTTGCTCCTCTGGAGAACCCAGCATAAGACACACCCGTGAGCAAATATCAAGCAGAGTGTTGGATACATGAGTCTGAAGTCCTAGGGTGAGTTTGTGTCTTAAGGTGTAAATGTGGAAGTCATAGCGAAGAGATTATATTTAAAATCACAGGCTTGGAAAAAGTCCACTAGGGATAAAGCATATTTAATGACCATAAGAAAGCCCAGGAAAACAGTGGTTCAGTGAGAGAAGAGGAACAAGCAAAAGAGATGGAAATGAAGCAGTTAGTAAGACAGGCACTCCCAGTCAGAAGAGGGTGGGGTCCTAGACAGCAAGCGATGAGAGGGTTTTGCGAAGAAGGGTGATCAACTGCGCTGAAAGAAATTGCAAGATCTGGTTAAAATGAGGAAACAGAAGTGACATTGAAGACTTTTTTTTTTCCATGACCTTGATAAGATTTTTCTCTGGTGTGGAGACAATGGAAGCTGGATTGGAGTGGATCATATGAGGTAGCTCTAAATTCATCAAGAAGCTTTACAGTGGATTTCGAAGGAAATGGGGCAATGGTAGGAGGATGATGTAGTGGTCAAGGGAGGTTTTATTTGTTTTATTTTGACGATAGACAATATTAGAGCTTGTTGGTATGCTGATGGTAATATTCCATCAAAAATGAGAAATTATTGATTCAGGAAAGAGAGGGATTAATTGTTTGAGGAAAGTCTTTGAGGAGGTGAGAAGATCCAAACCCCAAGTGGAGGAATTAATTGGCATTTAATACTATATTTATTTTTGGAATTTCCCTGTGGGCAGATATAGTAAGTTAGTAAGAGAGTGTATTAATATCACCACTCTCTATGCTTAAATATTCACAGTAGAACTAAAAAAGAAAACCAGCAAGATAAGATTTGATTAAAGTTAATATTAAATTAACATTTGCTGATTTATTTTTGGTTTGAAACATGATTTTTGCAGTCTCATTTACCCTTTTGGAATATCTTGCCTTCATTGAACATCTGATATAAAATTAAAATGAAAATAAAGCATTTTCTAGAGTTTAGACTAATTGAAGTCGCTTTGTTTATACTGAAGGAGAAAAACATAAAAACAATTTTATCATGATGAAAACAATTGTTTCACTTGAGCCACTAATGAGACTGGAAATCGAAAGACAACATCTGATAATTTGGTCACAGTGTCTACTTTTTAAAAGAACACAGTTGTGCTTGAAAATTCTGCACCTTCAGAAAAAGTCAGTCCTAGTCCTGTGATCTGCAGAACATAGAACCCTACTATACAAAATAAAATTGCACACCAGTCACTAATACAAAGTTGAATGTCTAAAGTCAGTTCTTTAACAGCCCCTAACAACCATTCAGTGCTAATGATACCCTCCAACTACTGTGGAAAGTGGAGCCAAAGAAATATTTAAGGGTCACAGCAATAAGTAAGGGGAAAAAAGCCATGATGTTGAAATCCCATGAAATAAAAGACGTCTTACAAATGAAACAAAAAGCTATGATTGTGAAAGCTTAAGGTCAATTCTCAGGGGAAATATATATATATATATTTTTTTCTCCAAACACTGCACTGGCATTTTAAGATTTTGATATTTCCACTGGGATGACCTCCAAATCTGTGAGAGGATCTCCCACTCTTCCTGAGCCTGGGGCGCTTCCCATTTTCCCTCTTTGACCTCCTTCATGCATCCATAATAACATTAAACAGGTTTATGTAAGTTACAACTATTTAGCTGCAAATAACTGAATAAACTAAAAGAGACTAAACAATGAGGGAAACATACTACCTTCTATTACAAGAAGTCCAAAGGTTGAGTTTCCTGGGTAACTCAGTAGCTCAGTGATGTGAGGGCTGTCAGTCAGTTTCTCTGGAAATTTTCTGGCTTTCCTTGTTTTGATCACAAAAAATATATACAGAAACCCCTAGCATAAGGGCCACACATGCCAGCACTTAAAGCTGGGAATGAGCAAGCTGCTCTCTTATCGGTCCCCTTTTTTTACTATAAGGAAAACTATTCCAGAAGCCTCTTATTCAGTCTTCTTCCTTGTCTCATTTTTTTCTGTCAAATGACAATATCTAACAAATCACCGATAAGGGAAATAGAATTTTAATGATTAGCATAGACTAAACAACTTTTACACCTGGAGATAAGGAAGCCCCATTGAGATATACAAGCAATTAGTTCCTAAATAAAACTGGAGTTTGCCAGCAAAGGAGAAGGGATGAATAGTGACTACTGAGAAGATATACAATAACGACATCTTCTTACTAGTAAAAACAAGGCTCACTTTTATCTAACATGTTTCAGAGGTCCATAAACTAACAAAAGATGAGGAGGGCAGAGCCTGCCTTTGTTGCTATAGATCCCAAATTCCAAGCACTGGGTCAAACATTGTATCTAAAGAAGAGCTAATTGCTGTGATAGCTTTATTTTTAAAAAACTGCTAGGTGGAAGAATGATTGCAAAGTGATTCTCTTTTTATTTTTCAGATTAGGCATACTAGCATATCAACATATATTTAGTATTTGCTACCTAAATGTAGAAATCCCATCCTGGAAAGATTGATTGGGAAGGGGATGCAGTAATCAAGAGATCATGTATTCCTTTTAAAAATCAGTTACATACCATGGTAGATGTAGGGAGACCATGTTTTCTTTGTAAGTTACAGGCACAAACTACCCTCCTTTTAAATCATCTCTATCTTAAACAATCAAAATGTCAAGCATGTCAAGTATGATTGCCTTTAGTAGAGCCCTGTAATTTTCTCCAGTCTACCTTCCACCCACCTGGCAATGATTTAGAAAGCAGTCAGTTGAAGAGGACATAATGGTTACTTACAAAGGAGGTGGCAGATAGGTACATAGAGTAATAACTGAGATTCATGCATCCCAATTTTTGATATATTCTCTAGCTACCACTAGGACAAAAGGAATAGAATCTTCCCTCTACTCTTCTGTACAATAGTTTTACCAACATTCCCCCTTTCTCTTCTGTGCAAAACACATACACACTCACTTATCTCCAATTTACACCACTACCACTCTTTCTGATCCTTCCATCCTACTTCCTTGCCTTCTCCCAGATATTCCATTTCACAGGATTTCCCAATGTTCTTGTACTTAAATAGAAGTATTTGGACTTCCAATTCATTTCACAAATAGTGGAAAACTGTTATTTTCTGAGGACTCCTGGTCACTCTAATATTCTACTTCCTTTCTCTGAATTCTTGCCAGTTGTGACTTTTTACCCCCTCTCTGTAAATTAGCCCAAATGTGGATCACAGTACCCACTCTATGATTTCCATAAAATCCAGTTGGGACGATGCAATTACACATGGAAGACTTTTCAAGGCAGCACATCCCAACAGATAAATTTGCTATTAGATATCCTTTTCTCTAAATTCTCTCAACCATGCCTGCAACAGGGAATTACTCAAATGCTTATTTTTTGCCAGGGCTGGCTGGCTTCCTGACTTGTAGCTCTCTCTTTCCTTCAATGCAGTGCTAAACCTCAACTTCTCCTTTCTATGGATGCTTTTCTGCTGACCATTCACTCCCTCACATTTTCCCCTTTCTACCTCATGTTCCTCACACATGTCACACACACAGAAAGATTTTCAAACTCTTCTTAATGTCTTTATCAGGTCTGTTCAATCCTTCCCTGATTCTGTGCTATCTTTTCATTACATGTACTGCAACTTTTTTTTTTGCCCCACTAGGAATGGCTTATAAATGTGTTTTGCTAAACAAAATAGAATTCTTTCACTAACAAGAATTCTTCCATGATAGCCTTCTCTTTTTCTTTGATCACCTTTTGTACCACACCTATTGTGCCTTCTGAGAAATATTTTTTGAAAAAGTTAAAACATTTATAGATCTTGCCTGAAAGGAGCCATATAAGAAATAATAAATACTTCTAAGAGTTGTTGTTGTTAGGTGCTATGGAGTTGGTTCTAACTCATAGTGACCCTATATACAACAGAATGAAACACTGCCCAGTCCTGTGCCATCCTCACGATTGTTGTTATGCTTGAGCCCATAGTTGCAGCCACTGTGTCAGTCTATCTTGTTGAGGGTCTTCCTCGTTTTCCCTGACCCTCTACCTTACCAAGTACAATGTCCTTCTCCAGGGACTGGTCCCTCCTGATAACATGTCCAAAGTACATGAGGTGAAGTTTCATCATCCTTGCTTTAATGAGCATTCTGGCTGTACTTCTTCCAAGACAGATTTGTTCGTTCTTTTGGCAGTCCATGGTATATTCAATATTCTTCGCCAATACCATAGTTCAAAGGCATCAATTCTTCTTAGTCTTCCTTATTCATTGCCCAGATTTCACATGCATACGAGATGATTGAACGATGTACTGCTGCAACCACTTTTGAATAAACTTCAGCAAAATATTACTTGCTAAAGCGAATGGAAGAAATGATGAAGCAAAAGATCTGAACAGAAGATTTCAAAGGGCGGCTCAAAAAGACAAAGTCAAGTATTCTGATGAAATATGCAAAGACCTGGAGTTAGAAAACTGAAAGGCATTTCTCAAGCTGAAAGAATGGAAGAAAAAAATTAAGCCTCAAGTTGCAACAGTGAAAGATTCTATGGGAAAATACTGAACAACACAGGAAGCATCAAAAGAAGATGGATGGAATACACAGAGTCACTGTAACAAAAAGAATTGGTTGACATTCAGTCATTTCAGGAGGTAGCATATGACTGAGAACTGATGGTACTGAAGAAGTCCAAGCTGCACTAAGGACAACTGGCAAAAACCAAGGCTCCAGGAATTGATGGAATATCAACTGAGATGTTTCTACAAACAGATGCAATGCTGGAAGTGCTCACTTGTCTATGCCAATAAATTTGGAAGACAGCTACCTGGCCAACCGACTGGAAGAGATCCATATTTATGCCTATTTCATATTTATGTGACCCAACCGAATGCGGAAAGTATGAAACTTCTAAGAGTAGAAAGTAATAAATACTAGGAAACAATTTCAAATCCTGAGAAATAGGGAATACTTTTTAACTGAGATTGGGAGGAGAGGGGATAATGCCAGTCTCCAGAGAAACTGAATGTACTGAAGAGAACATAACTGAGCTAGAGAAGCTAGATTCTCTCTGAGTGACTAGACTGAACCGGGAACACATTAAATATGTGATTTATGAATGAAGACTTCCATCAGTCTGCAATCATGCAGTGGTTATGAAGGAAGCCTTGCAGTAAAAGGGGAAGGGTTTGAATCTCAGTTCTGGCATTTATTTGTTGTATGACAGTGGGCAAGCTTCTTAGATGGAAAATAAAATAAATGACACCAGCTTCACACCAACAATACCCCAGACTACATACTCTATCCTACATCCAATCTGTCATTAAAAAGTGTAGTTAACCCTTAACTGTAGCTTTAATTTTTTTCCTTCACTCTAAATCCTGTTCCATTATCATTCTGTCTCACTCAAATAGCAACTAATTAGTCACCTGCCTTCAGCCTTATCCACTTTCCAAAATTTTGCATATTGTAGTCAAATTTGTCTTTCTTGAAGCCTATCTGATCATGTCAATACTTTCGTTAAGAGCCTATAACAATATCTCATTACATTTAGCATAAAGGTTGAACTGTTCAGAATCATATACAGGGCGGCACATTCAGTAACAAACAACCTCAAGATCTCAACGGCTTAGCACAAACGAAACTGTGTCTCACTCACATTGTCTGCGCAGCCACACTGTGATGCAGACTGATGGAGGCTCCATTGCCCTCCAGCTGTTCCATCTGGAACAATCAGGCCCTTGGCAAACTTGGCATAATACCAGAGAAACAGAAGACTCAGACTTGGGGTTTTCATCATCTGAAAAGAGTCACATGCCCAGCCCTGGTGCAAGGGGGCTTAGAAGAGCCATCTTTCATTCTCCCAGAAGGAGAGGAGGACACTAGTGTGGTATTTGCAGAGATGGCCAGATCCCCTTCAATGAAAGACTTGCTGCCCAGTTGCAGGGCATTTATTCAGCCCCCAGACTTATTCAGATTATGTCTTAGTTGTGGAGAGCTGTCTTGTCTGAGGTCGGTCCACCCTATGGTGATTAGGTAAGGCAGGAGTTTAAAGGCCCAGCCATTTCCTTGAGATGATACTACTCTGAGAAGCAACATGCACTCTAGAGCTCGCTGCAGGGGTGGGTGGTGTAGGGGTGGAGGGTTTGCAGGACTTGCCTCACAGTTCCACCTCTTCCTCTGCCCTATCCCATTCCTTCCTCCTTCTTTTCATAGATTTTGATTCCTTATGAACATCTTACATCCTAAACTCTACTTCAGTGTCTGCTTTCGGCAATCTCAGTCTGCAACAGCTAGTAATTTCTACCACAAATTCCTTTAACCCTCAGCTTTCTTTTCTGTCTTGATTATCATTACCTACCTTGAACTTTTTTACTCCAGATGTGCAGAAATAATTAGTCCCCTGAGCACATCACCACGATTTTACAGATAAAAATACAATTTACTGAGTACATTATATGCTGCTAAGTGCTCTCTCTCTATTTCACACACACACACACACACACAACCTTATTTAAACATTGCAACAACATAAAAGTCTGCCTAGGAGTGAATATATGCTTAAATGAAAAGATATTTGCCCAGACGCTGTAGTTATTAAATCATGGAAGTCAGACTCAGATATTCCTGAACCTACAGCTTGTTCCCTTAATAATTATGTTAAGCAGCCACTGCCTGGAATATATATATATATATATTTGAGAGACTCATTGTGCTCATCCTGGTTGGCTTCAGCACCTCCAGAAAGCCTCCCATAGTTATTTATCCTCTGCCCTTCCACAGGCTGTCATTCTGTGCTGCTTCTATAGCTAACACTCCAAATATTTATTCATATCATGTTACTTATCTTTACTGTATTATATCCTTTCTGCTTATCTAGCATCCCTGGATACCATGGATTTAGTGCCTGTGCCTGGTACATCCATTTCTTATCTATTTCTCAAAAGTATTCTGAGTGATTGATTGTCAGCCCATAGTAGGTACTGAAAAGTGTTTGCCAAATAATACCCCTTTACTTTTTTTCTCCTCTAGTTTTGCACTGACTCTAGTATCCTAGGTGGGTCAGTTAAAAAAAGAAAAAAAATAATGGCATCACCACAATATGTCCAGTGAACATCTGGGAGTCTAAGAAAATTTTATTTGTTAAAAAATCTTTTCCAACTCTGATATTTGTCTATACCCATGGCTGACTGCACAGTGTAATATAACACTGATGACTTGGAAAGGGCAGAGATATCGGGCAAAGAAAAACTCTTTATAGACACAACCACTTTCTGGTTGGATACCCATTTGTTCATTTCTTCACAAATCCACATCTGTAACCTATGATATGCCACCCTCCAGGTGTTACTAACTCATCACACAGTTAAGATAATCGCATTCAATAGATATGTGTGACAAGAATTATGACATTTGAATATTCACATTTACGTTCCTTTCCCTATGCCCATTCCCTCAAGTACGACCCCCAAATAGTTTTGTTTGCATATGCAGCAGAAGAGGGTAGAAAAATTCCGAGCAAAATATTCCATGAGGTAGCATGATGGTGACTTTGGGGGAGAAAATGGGGCTGCAAATAACCATATGTTGACTTTTTTGTGACTATTACATATACTTATGCATGCTGTTATTATGTACCGTGGAGTTGATTCTGATTCATAGCGACACTGTATGACAGAATAGAACTTCCCTGTAGGGTTTCCTAGGCTGTAATTTTTATGGGAGGAGTTCCCCATGTGTTTTCTCCCACAGAGCAGCTGGTGGGTTCTAAACGCCAGACTTTCAGTTAGCAGCCAAGTGCTTAACCATTGTGCCACCAGGGCTTTCGATACTTATGCCTACATAAGACAGAATATTTCTAGTTTGGGAGGTAAGTTGTTTAAATATTTCCTTTAATACCTACCATTTTGAGTGAAAATGGAGTGAGTAGCAAACCCATTGGGGAGGAAATATAAAATCAGGGATGAAAATGCCACCCACAGGGGATCACTTTTTATTCAAGGATAACTGTGCCATTGTGCAAGTTACTCTCAGAATTTGAATTGAGAGAAAAACATACAAATATACAAGTACAGTATTTGAAAATTATGATTGGATGACAGGATAAAATATTGCATAATTAAAAGTGTGTCAGGGTTGGGAGGGTAAGAAGAAATAGGTGTTATTCAAAAAGATCCTGCTGTTGCTGTTAGTTGCTATTGAGTCGATTTGGACTCATGGTGATCCCATGGGTGCAGAGTAAAACTGCTCCATAAGGTTGTCAAGGCCGTGACCTTTCAAAAGCAGATTTCCAGGCCTTTTTTTCCACAATTGGTTGGGTTCTAACTGCCAAACTTTTGGCTAATAGTAGAGCACTTAACATTTTGTGCCACCCAGGGAATCTAAAAAGATCCTTAAGTGATAACTATTAGAAGAAATAAACACTCACAGATTAAACATGCCACAAGGTTTATAGTCTATTGGAAGACATATAATAAAATACAGAAATCGGTACACACTCACTACGCTCCTCTACCAGGGATCTCCCAGGCCCCCAGGATCCAGCATCTAAAGGGTTATTGCGGACACAGCTGGCCACGTCCAGGACCCTGAGTCCCTGCTGTCACCAGTGCTGTTTCTGACCAGTGGGTGCCATGCTGGTTATCACCCCTGATTCACATGAACTGAATGTTTAAGCAAAAATCTTGGAAATTTCATTTAAATTAAATTTTAATATGATACTACCTTTTTAGTGTTCTTTAAACACATTCAAGTTTCCTAAGATAGAAGTTGATAAATTTGTTAAATCCTGTTGTCTACTGCCTAATACTACTGGCCTCATTGCTTTAAGGCACAGGGCTATGGCCTTATCTCGACAGCAGCTCATCCAACAGATCCTGGGTGTCTTCCTCTGGTTTATTTTGAAAACTTGTCTCTGCAAAATGACTTTAGCCCATCATCTCCCCTTATCCAGGAAAAGCACTTTCTGTCAAGGGATTCTTTTCCTGAGGTACCTACTGCCTACAGACAATGATCATTTTTCTTCTGAACCAATAAAAAGAGATAAAGAGAAAAAAATAAGAAAAAGGCCTTTATACTTATTTCAAACCAAAGAACAAATGACATTTTGCATCTTAACAGTCAAATTCAGCTTCTGCTTCTAAAAACAAGCTTCTCCTACTTGATAAGCAGCTGATTCTGATGATTAAAGTTGTACTAGAGCGCGGTTTGTTTCCTGAGGGTCTTGGAAATCTTACAAACAATAGCAATGAGCTGGACGGAGAAATTGGGAGGCCTTATGTTCTTTTGTAATGGAAGTATATATACCATTTTTCTGGTCAAGGGATACTCATTCTAGGCAGTCCCCGGGTCATGAAAGAGATCTATTCTCAAGTGTGTCTTTAAGAATTTGTAGGTAAGTCAGAACAGGTGCATATGGTTCTTAACTTAGCCTTACTTTAGTGCAAGAAAAGACTTGATGCCTTTCCAACGGTTTAAAAGCTGCACATGCAGCAAGTGAAGGTGATTGTCATGAGGAATTTTTTGCAAGTAGGGGTTGGTTCAATCGTTTCAAAGTGAGGGTAAATTTACATAACATTAAAGGGCAAGTAGGAGTTGTCCGTAAGTTGGACGTTCTTACCCACGGATTTACTGTAATGGAGAAATAGTTAACCCTGGATAATTACATAGGTAAAAACAAAACAAACTATAACAACCGGAAAATCTGTGAACAATCAAGTCTATAATATTATCTAAGGGTACTCCAGAGAGCATTATTGTCTGAATAACCAATGAAAATTATGCAAATGGGAGAAAATAAACCACTCTACAAAAGATACTGCATTGGGAGATTATAACATCCCTCACGGAATAGCATTTTAATAAAAACTGGAAAAAAAAAAAACCTTTATCAATGTTTTCATCAGGGAAGTTGCACTAATCTGTGACAGTAATGCCGGTAGGATTTCTCCATCTGGTTGGGGAGTTCATTGACTTAACTGAATGAAGAGGAGGAGCTTTCTAGCACATTAATTTGACTCTTTGTTATTAGGTGCTTTGATTATAGCAATGTCTCCTTTTTTCCATAGAAAAAACACACACACAATGTATAAAAAAACCAAAATCAAACCAGTTGCTGACAAGTTGACTCTGACTCATGGCAACTCGATGTGTGTCAGAGTCGAACTATTCTCCATAGGGTTTTCAAGGCTGATTTTCCAGAGATAGATCATCAGGCCTTTCTTCTGAGGCACCTCGGGGTGGACTCAAACTGCTAACCTTTCTGTTAGCAGTTGAGTGCTGAACCGTTTCAGCCACTCTAGGACTCCAAAAAATGTATATACAAATGTATACATATTTCTTTGTAATTATTGTTAAATTTAAAGATACAAAGACAGGACATTAGGCTCCACTTTGTCCAGCATGGAGCCCTGGTGGCATAGTGGTTCAGAGCTACAACTGCTAACCAAATGGTTGGCAGTTTGAATCCACCAGCCACTCCTTGGAAACTCTATAAGGCAGTTCTATTCTGTCCTATAGGGTTGCTAGGAGTTGGAATCAGCTTGATGACAACGGGTTTGTTTGTTTTCGGTTGTCCAGCACACTGTTTAATGAGTATGTCCTATAAATGAGTGTGACTAGGGGAATTTGATGTTGTGGCAAGGTGGATGAGGTAAATGTTACAAATAAAATTCACTTAGTCTTAGGAGGTCTGCAGGAGCCAAAAGGAGCCATGGTGGCACAGTGGTTAAGCACTCAGCTGCTAACCAAAAGTCGGCAGTTTGAATCCACCAGCCGCTCCACAGGAGAAAGATGTGAAAGTCTGCTTCCGTAAAGGTTACAGCCTTGGAAACTATGAGGCAGTTCTACTCTGTCCTCTAGGGTCGCTACAAGTTGGACTTGACTTAACGGCAGCGAGTAAGTAGGAGCCAAGACTTAGGTAAAGATCAAAGTCGGGGTGCGTTACCTAGCTCTGACAGCCTTTTCATCCTCCTTCAGACCTCTCACTTTTGAAGAGTGCAACCCACAGGAGCCTTACCTTCCCTCCTGGCCTTTGTCCTTCCATTTAGTCTTTCTTTCCATCCTTCCTTCCATCCACCCTTCTTTCTAATACTATCTCCTCTTAAACTAGTATCAAGCAGCAGCTGATTCTAGCCACTTGCTGAACACTAGGGATGTAAAGATGAATAAGATTGCTGATTATTCTACAGACTTCCTGGAGCCCTGAAGGTTGTATGGGCCTCTAAAACTTTTGCCCTGAGATAATCTTTAAACCTTAAATAATAAAAAAAAAACAAAACCCTGAAGTCTTCTTAAAACCAAACAGTAGTTTAGCTTAACTAGTAAAAAAAAGAAAAAGAAAAGAAAAATCTGCCTTGACCATTATGCTTTTTAAAGAACTATCTATATGGGATCAAATTGACAACAGCAACTTGAAAGACTAGGGTAGGAAAGACTTCAGGGGCAGTGAATTTGTGTTAATAGGGGAGGAACAACTCAGAAAAGGAGGGTGAGAATGGTTCTACAACTCGAGGAATGTAATTGATGTCACTAAATGGTATATGTAGAAACTGTTTTGGTATATGTTTTGCTGTGTATCTTGTCAACAACAACAATAAGACTGCTGATTATTGTTTCCAGGGGCCTTTATTTATACCTCTCTTCCCACTCTAGACTTACGTTTACTTTTCCACCTAGCACAACAGGGCATTATACTGTTGAAATTTTCCGTACCTTCTTCCAGTTTAAAAAAATGACTCCTTGCTTATCCCATTGAATCATATCAGAATGTCTCCCGCTAGTTTGCAGGGGCTGCTAATGGAGTAACAATGGCCCTCATAGGCAAACTTTCATACTGTTTTCAACTCACTACGTTAATTACTCTTTTTAAAAAGGTGACAACCTTTAGGGATTGTGGGTTCTTGAAAAGATAATATGGGCATTTTTGTAGGCATGGGTCTTGGGAAAAGGATTTGTGGATGTCGTTCATAGCTGAGCTCATGGTTGCCAATTACACGCAATTATAAACCAGACTCTCAGTAGCACAGTGGAGAGAGGGAGGGTTAGGGAAGCAGTTAGACCTGTGGTCTATTCCCAGCTTGGCCATTTACCACTTCTGTGAAGCTGAGAGATTCAGTTTCTTCACTGGATTCAGTAATGGAAATTAATTCAGCTGTGATGTGGAAGGTATTATAATAAGTCAATTAGTCTCTGTTATAAATCTTATGCTATACCTACCCTAAACTTCTTCTCTTTATGTACCCGTCTAAAGTCTCATTAATTAGGAGCTGGATCCATAGCATGTATTATTATTATTTCTAGATGTCTGTGCCTTTTGTTTTTAGCGAGTACTTATGGTTGAAGGGCAATGATGTGCTTAAAGTGGCCAGTATTGGCTCAGAGGAGCCGATTGTCCTGTCTCTTCCTAACTTCACATTTCAGTGCCATTATGTTGGTATCTTGAAATCAGCCTGGGAGTGGGGGTGGGATTTACACCATGGAAACCAGCTAACACAACACCTTTGGGCTTTGTTTTCTCCTGGAAATTTTTAAACATTTACTAGCATGACAGTGCTTTAAAGAGCCCAAGCAGAGACTGAAACAGAGGCTGCTTTCCCCTTTCCTCAACAGAGGAGGATACGCCAGACTTGAGTTCTCATTTCCTCGATGGCTGTGGTCTTCTCCTACGATGACAGCAGATCTCCAAATCCTTTCCAAATCCAACTCTACATCCCTGCTCCCAATTTCTTTGCAATTGCAATGTATATGCACACGCCACTTAGAGTGTTTGTTTCAAATGACTCTTAACACAATGGGGCCCTGAGCTTTAAAACTCATTGACCATTTAGTGATGTTCTGCCGTACTTGTAGCTACGCTAGATAGGAGACGGGTGTCTGATATTTACAGAGAACACCAGAATTTTATTTACACCGTTTAAAATTGTAATTAGTCACTTGGATTCTTTTTTAGATACAAGCACTGTTGGCGAAGTACAGATTGGAGAAATATACAGTTGTTCCTTTTTAGTTCTCCAAACTTTTCTCAGGTTCTGCAGGTTATTTCACATAGCTGTGCTTTATGAGAGGCAACCAACCATACTTATTCAGCAGCTTCTCAGGGGCAGCAAACTCTGCACTCTTGCTCACATTAGCATAAATAACCAGTGCATTCCTGGTTGTCAGGCACACCTGGTAGTGCTTCCTTGTATTTCATCTCTGTGCTTGTTGCCCTAGGAGTCACTTTATTAAAATGCAAATTTCCCTTTTAGTACTTGTGGATTCCCACTTGCTCTTTTTCTCATTAAATTATCCCTTCACCTCAACACCAAGATGGGGTTCTGTCAATTGCAGATCAGATGCCAAGAACTTCAATAAGAGCTACAGATGGCTTTCTTCCTTTCCCCTTTCCTGTCCTTTAAACTAGCTATAGCCTCCCTGGCTAAGAACTGCTCTTGGTGGAGTTCAGGCTGAGAGCCAAGCCTTAGTGTGTCTTCTTCTCAGTATGTGAAACAAACATGTCTCAAACTCATGACGGTATTAGGAAGAGTGTTCCTTGACTATCTGCCTTAAAAGGTAATGAAATATATTTAGTAATCTCCAAATTAGCCTATAACCAGCCCCGGACTATCTGGGGTTTCTGTGCCCTTGCCTCAGTTATTCAGCCTACTGAAGACACATCCTGGACCACCCTTCTCAGGAATAACAGCCAGTTGCTGTCAAGTTGATTCTGACTCATGGAGAACCCATGTGTGTCAGAGTAGAACCGTGCTCCTTAGGGTTTTTAATGGATGATTTTTCTGAAGTAGATTTCCAGGACTTTCTTTTGAGTTACCTCTGGATGCACTTGCACTTCAATCTGTCCAGTAGCAGCCTAGCAGAACACATTAGCAGTTTGCAAGACCCAGAGACTCCCAGGGAACCATAGGTTCTACTTAAATCTGTATTTCTGCTTTGACTTTTATTCCCCTTTCCCCATTTCCCATCAAATCAGGAGAATCTCTGGCTATCATGGTGGGGGGCAGAGACTTGGGAAGCTTTGCTCTCACAGTCTTTCAAATCTGTTCATGCACTGGATTTTGGTTTTAGATTCTAAAATGTTTTTCCTCTATTCTCTGCTGTAAAATTATTTCTCTAAAGCAATAAATGTCCTACCGGTTAAAGATCTGAATGGAACAAAGGCCAGGGTCTTACAAAAAAAAAAAAAAGTGAAGGGAGTCTTTGCTGATATTTCAAAATATCATGCCACCACATACATATTGAAATAAACACTTTGACTGGAAAAGGTTTATTGGTATAGATGCTATCTTTTATTTTCTTTAATCAGAAGCTGACTGAAAAGATATGACAGTTTATGCTTTATCCATTTATCTTCCTTACTCCATGTAAAAGGAAAATCGATTTAGGTAAGGAATAAAAATAGCACAAAACTCACTTTACTACCCATAGATGAGTTACATTTGAAATAATTTTTTTCAAGAGCAGTTTTGTATTTTTGTATGCAAATTGTAATTTAAATATGTCAAGGTCACTATGAAATATTGTTTGAAATGTAGACAGGGGCTAAGTAAGTACTTCATAGAATTTACCCTAAGTAGAATGCATACAGGATCATCCCACCACAAAGCCACATATATCTTCCACAGCATACATTAGTCCTTTGCTATTGAACAACACTGTGTATTTTGACTGTTAAAGGAGACCTTTAGTTAAAATTCCCTTTATGAACTGGAATACTATTGCCAAATGTATGCTTCTTACCAAAATATAAAGTGTACATATTTCAACAAGGAGAAGAATATGAAATGTTTGCAATGTTCTTGTGCACAGTTTATATTTGTTCAGAAATGATAAATTAAACGTTTCTATTCAAAAACAGAGACATGGACCTATAAAGCTTTATAGAAAGTTGAAGACAAAACCCTCACTACGTTCTCCTTCCTTTCTTCATGTCCTTTAACTCCTGACTCAGTGCAATGAAAGTCACAATGAAACCTAGCCAAGAGAGAAGTCATCGCAGATTCTGGCAGGATTCTACCATAGTTTCCCAGCATCATCTCTCATTTTCTTTGCAATTTTCTAAGTTGTAACATCTGCTAGCAGAATCTATGTCCAATACATTTTATTGGGAAAGAGATTTTGAGGTGGAATAAAAGTAGATTCTTTTAATCCTCTCAAATTCTGATTGATTTACTTTAATCTGGATTAACTCAAATGCCTGAAAACCCTAAGAAATTACATGAAATCTCATCTCAGAGAAAGCTCTTCTCACACGTAAAACCATCACACAATTAGCAAGTCAGGGAAGGAATTTGAACACAATACTCTTGAATCTGAGAAAAGGTCAGAGAGTTTATTTGTCCTCATAGAATTTTCAATCTGTGTGTCCGTGTGTGTGTGTGTGTGTGTGTGTGTGTGTGTGTGTGTGTGTGTGTGTGTGTGTGTGTGTGTGTGTATGTGTATGAATTCTCTTAAGTCTCACTCAAGGCAAGACTCTTTATGTCTAGTAAGCGTTCCCAGTAATTTAGGGCACTTACCTTGTATTTCCTCAAATGATAGTTCTTGGGGTAAATAAAAAATATTTTTTCTCTTATTATGTATTTTCCCAAATTTGGAGATCATACTTTGATGCATTTCATTTTGAAAGGTCTTATGGGACTCCTCAAAGTATAAACAGTCCTCATTCAGGGAAGTTGAATGTAAGGATATATATTTGTAAAGAGTTTAGAAGGTATGTTTGGTATAATTTGAATCAAAATATAAGCCATATGGTCCATCTGAAATACACCTTATGCTTTTGGGAGGATCTTATGAAGATGGGTAGTCTTCTTCCAAATCAGGGTGAATGTTGTTGCAATTATAGACCAGTATGACTGGTAATTGTGGGTGGCCTGGTGTATATATTCTGACAGTTATGAAAGTAGGAACAAAGATGTTTCTAATATAATTCCCAGCTCAAAAGATACAAAATCAGACAACCCAATCTGAATATATTTTTTAAATGATTCTGGATGACCAATAGCTGAGATTTATTTATTCAGCAATGGTTAACAGTTCTCCTGAGCTACAATGAGTAGGCCACCTGCTTATTAATAAAATCATGCTAAATGTTAGTTTAAGTTACCTAAGTAAATTATTTAACTTCTCTTAGACTTAATTGCTCACCCACTGAATGTGCACAGGGTCCTGCTCTGAGTAAGCACACAATAATTACCTGTTGAAAGATCAAATAAATGAGCACCTATTTTGTTAAAGGTGGGTGTCAATAGGATTAAATGAGACAAAATGATGTCATGTAAGTAAAGGTTTAATCATGTGCCTGACATACAGTAAGTACTAACCACATGTTAGCTTTTATCTCCCTGTTTCACAAAGTGTTTTCACATTGATTATCTTACTTAGGCCACACATTTTCCAGTTGTTTACATAGGGCATATATTATCCCTATTTATAAATGAAACACTAAGACTCGAAGAAACTAACTGGTATTCCAAATCCAGGTGGCCAGTAAGTATCTGAGCATAGAGTTAAGTCCACATCTTCAAGATTCTCTTTCTAGGTCTAATTTCCAGCCCTGCCACTACCTTCGGTACCTCTGTTCCACTTTTGGAGCCTCACTCATCTCCTCTTTAAGTTGAAGGGATTGTACTTGCTGGAGTCTGCGTCAGTTAATTATGGACATAAAAAGATGAATAACAATCAACCACACTATGTCAGTAGCATACACCAATAGCATTTACTTAGCTTACAAATAATGTAGGTCAACTGAGAGTCAGCTGATCTAGGCTAGGCTCTTCTGCAGGGAACTGTGCTCCACTTTTCTCTAATCCTCCTTCTGGAACCAATGCGCTAGTCTAGGCATATTCTATTCATGCTATGGCAGGGGTGAAAGAGAGCAAGTCCAATAGCACAAGTGATTTTTAAGGCTTTGGTCATGTCACTTCTGCTAACATTCTGTTAACCAAAGCAAATTACTTGGCAAATCCAAGAACAAAGAATGGTGGAATATCTTCTGCCATTTTCATGGAAAGAACTGCAAAGCCATATGGCAAAGGATGTGGAAAAGGGAAGGGGAAAGAATTGAGGCCATTAATGCAATATACTTAAAGCACTAAGGTCCTTCTAGCTCTAACATGTGTGATCCTCTTCCAAATTGCTTTTAGCTGACAGTAATCTCTTTTCCTCGCTTTCTTTCTCATTATTTTTCAAATTGCCTAGGGCAAACAGGATTTCAGTGGAAGGCAGGAAACGCAGGTCAACTTGCCCTTCTGTGTTCTTTTATTTTATCTATGTTAATCTTGCTGCTCCTTGAACATATTGTTCCAGAAGGTGCTATTAAGAGACAATCTCATACGAGTTTGGAATACTATATTCTATTCATTGCATATATGGTTCCAGAGTTCAAACAAGTTTTTTTTTTTTTTTTTTTTTGTATAAACAGGACAGAGAGGAAGAATTGAGGCGCTAGACCAAGAATGTAAGTACTTGGGTCTGAAAAAAGTGTAAAGAGTTTATGGGAGTGGGAAGAGAGCTGTGAGAGAATGCTCGGGGACATTTTTGCCATTCAACTCCCATCCACTGCTCAGATCTCATATGAATCCTCACATGCATTCCCAGCATTCAGCCTCTTTACTTTTCATTCAGTAGCTGTCATCAAACTGCCTGCCTTTGAAGATTCTATTTATTTCTATCCAGTTCATCTTTATGTTTTTGCTTATTTTAAAATATTTTTTAAAACTATAGAAGCAAGAAATGCTCTTAAAATCTTCTAAGGAATGCAGTAATCCATATGGAGGAATAATAAATTCATTTTTTACTGATGTGTTCTCCTTATTTCCTCGAATAAATAGATAAATGCCTTCCTTTAGCTACTAGTCTTCCAGATATATCTGAATATCTGAATGTAGGATGATCACAGCATAGACTCAAACTAGTGACCTCGCTCCCTCTTAACCCAAAGTTGGAATCTGGGATCTTTATTCCTTTCCAATATTTGTTGTTCTTGTTTCTCTATGCTGATTGTCAGCAAAGTTTTTAAAAAGTAAATTTTTTTGATGTGTTTAGAAATAGTCACTTGGGCTTATTTATTTTTAAAAAATTTACTTTTAAATAAATTTACTTTTTTAAAACTTACTATGCTTTCACTTAAATTACAACAATAAAAAATTAAAAAAAAAAAATACTTACTATGCTGTGATCATCCTAACATTCAGATATATCTGGAAAAGACTAGTAGCTTAGGGAGGGCATCTATCTGTTTATTAAAGGGAATGAGGAGACCTCTAGCAAAGTTACTTTTTTACTAATTGATGCAGACAGCTCATTGACAAAGAGTATTACCATTATAGTAAAGTGTATATCACTCAAATTGTTTCTGGCCCTATGTGGTAAGAACCAAATATCATGGAACTATAGGGGAAAAGGAGACCTGGTGGTGTAGTGGTTAAGAGATTGGCTGCTAAGCAATAGGTCAGTAGTTCAAATCCACCAGCCACTCCTTGGAAACCCTATGGGGGCAGTTCTACTCTGTCCTATAGGGTTGCTATGAGTTGCAATCGACTTGATGGCAACATTTTTTTTTTTTTTTTTTTGGTTTGTCTGGGAAAAAATGAGTAAGAACTAAAAAGATTTAGGACTTAAGGCATCAATAAACTTTGTAAAATCTGTGTGAGGAAATTCAGCAGCCAAGGGAGTCATTGGTTTTAGTATAGAAAATCAACCCCTGGACTTTGACATTTATAGCCTCAGTGTGGCTGTCAGCTTCTCAGAGGCTGAATTCACCATCAGCAATGTCTTAGGAGGGGAGATGTTATGATCATTGCACTGCTCAACAGACAGCAGTGCCCCCAATGTTTGGCACCACTAGCACTAATTTGGACTTCGGAAATTATTCCCTGTATCAGCAGTAATGACGCCTGTGGTCATCAACAGCTGGTCTTCCAGGTGGATTAAATCAATGATTGTTGCTGGCTGACGTACTTAAGGAAGGTCACTGAGGGATGGCTGTGACTCTAGGCCCCTCTGCATTTTCAAGACTCTCAGATACCTAGAAATTTGTAAATAAGAGGCAAGGAGAAAAAACAAATGCCTGTTCTTTAACTGCCTTAACCTTAGTGGGAAAATGACACGTTGTATTTGAATGGACCCAAAAAGACACTGTCTTTGCCTTGGGTGGTTCTTCAGCCACTGTCCTCTATCCCTAGAGATTGATGGTGGTTACAAAATTTAACTCCTCTTTCTCTGCAGAACGTATTATGCAAATGCAAAACATAACAAAATAAAACAAAAATCAGACAGATTAACTCACCCCAAAAGAGAATGACAAATTATAATTGTTTGGACCCCAAAGTCAAATCAGGAATGAGTGATTAGAATGACAGAAGGACAAATAACATCTCTCTTTTCCTATTCAGGATGTGCACAGGCCAATTCCTATGATGGAAAAATATATATTTGATGTGCCCCAGGGACAGAATTTTCTGAAAATGATCATATGTCTTCATTCTGAGTTGCCTGAAAAAATGAGTCGGGTGGAAAAAAAAAGAAAAAGATCCAGCTGGAAGAGGTCTCCTCACCATTTTCTAGTAGAAGAACTGCACGCACCCAAGGTTTCATGGGACCAGTGGCCTCCTCTTCTTGGCAAGAATATTGCAACTTCTTATAGGACACAGTGTTTCCAGGAGATGAACAGCTGTTATTCCCATAAAGCTACTGTAAAAAGTAGGCAACAAACTGCTGATGTCCATGAAGTCTTTGTATCCCTTAACTGTTAAGTATTAGAAGAAAGAGTAATGGGGGGATGGGGTCTCTTCATTGTAAAGCAAACTTGCAATTTGTTTCAGCAAATCTCCCAAGCCCCACCACACCTCTCTGTGGAGTAATTGGAAGGTGGAGGATATTTATCTTCAATTCTCTCACTAACTCATAGCTTTATAAGTTTCCTCTTTCCCAGTAAAGTCATTCCTTAGTCCATACCGTGTGATTTTATGGAATTGACCATAAACAGCCCCGACTTGTACACATCAAGGAAAAATTCCTGCTGCTGTAGTCATTGTGGCTCATCCAGCCAGTGGCCATTTAACCATTCTTCCATGCTAAGAGATACTTTAATGTGTTTGGGTAGCAATGTGTCCAACCCCAATGGGTCTATGTCAGCCATGAAAATTCCATTCCCTTTTGCCAATAGTTACAGAACCCAGTTCTGGTCAAAGAAGAAGTCTTGCTGGAGTGCGTTTTAAAAAGGTTTAAATTACAAATAAAAGAAAAGACAGCGTAAGGTTAAATCTGTTTATGGCATTACCTACTTCCTTTCTGGGATGCTATTCTTTGAGAATATGATGTCTGGTACTACAACAACCATCTTGTTCTGATACAGAAAATCATCAACAATATCTGATGATGGTAAAACAGAAATTGGGAAGAACCTGGGTTCCAACAGTTAAACTGATTAACCAACCATACAAAGTTTACCTTTGGACTTTGTTTTATATGGAATGAATAAATATTATTGTTCAAACTTCTTTAGTTACATATCCTTTTACTTGTAGCTGAGAGATTCTAACTGAAACAGCTGCCCTACAAGAGAGGTGGCACTGCCTTTTCTTGGAAAGATTAGTGTATCTGAGAATTCATTTGGGGAATATTTAAAAATGGGACATGAAAACTTAGAATTTCTTCATCACTAAAATGAAGATTAGTTTGAAAATTCATCACAATAGTGAACGAGAAGTTCTCAGCCAAATTTCTAATACAAATATGTTCCTAATAATATTAGCCATTTTATATTATACTTGCTAATTTTACTTTAAGGGCATTTAAGTTCTAGCTACTTAATTTTTTTTTTTTTTTTTGGAGCCCTGGTGGCACAGTGGTTAAGAGATCGGCTGCTAACCAAAAAAAGTCAAAGTTCAAATCCACCTGCTGCTCCTTAGAAACCCTATGGGGCAGTTCTACTCTGTCCTACAGGGTCGCTATGAGTGGGAATTGACTCGATGACAACGGATTTATTCAATTTTTTAGAAAGACACTAATGAAAAGGAGAACTTAAGAGTAAAGACACATTAAATATAGAAACAAAAACACATTTACCATTTAACAATTTTTTTTTCTGCTTTAGAGTTGAAATGAAAAGAAAAAAGTAATTTAACTGAAAAGAACCTTCCTTATATAGCTTTCTTTTTACACAAGCCTAATGACTGTGATAACTATAATAGTAATTCCTCCTATTATCATTTTAGTAATGACATTCATTTTGATTGACTCTTTTTTTTTTAAAACAATCAAAACTTCCAGTTGCTCTGTTGCTTTTCAAAATGACTGTTCTTTTTGGAATAGCTACTAGGGATCAAGGGATTGGACACATTAACCAAGTAAATATTACAGAATTTAAAGCCCTGTGTGTGTTATGAAAAATACTGCTATTTCAAAGCAGCAAAGGGGGAAAAAAAATTTATTTGAATTCTGACCTGAAAAACAACGTGTGATGGTGGAGCAGCACTGGGCTGGGCAGGTCATTGAATTCCTCCTCTTGTTCTCTATAAACAAAATAATTTGTCAGGAGTTTGGGACGCTGTCATTAATATTTTCATTTTGTTTCTAGATCCAAAATAAATCCATGAAGAAAAAGATAACTCTAAAATTAACTTTGAAATTTGTGTCAATATATATATAATTGCATAATATATTTTAGCATTATTTTATTACTTGATCTAATATCTTCAACCCAAAGAAAACTCTCCTAGAATGACTTTGTAACCTTTGTAATAGAATCATATAATGTAATAGAATCATGCAGTTCATTTATATGTCTGAAGGGATATTGGGTTATCTAACTGAACTCCTCTTTCTACAGATGAGGAAACTGAAGGCAAGAAAGTTTAAGCGCTTTGCATAAGGCCAGTCAGCCTCTTTGAACTAGGTTTTTGGGTCCCCAGCCCACTGCTCTTGCCCTCTCTGCTGTGTTACCTCTTTTTTTAGTTCCTTATTTGACTTTTGTTTCATTCATTCATCTTAGTTTTTTTTTTTTTTCCTTGTGATTTTTGGGCAAAGAAACCAATAATGTTTGTTTACTACAGCTAAACATGTTAAACTGCAGCCAGTGGAAATGCAGAGGAAATGCCTCTAGCTGTAAAGATGCACAACAAGTCAAGTTGCAGAAATGCATTTTCTATAGAAGGTCTAAGTATACATGCCAGAAAACAGTGCTTGCATTAATTTTCAAATCTTGATTAGATGATTTCAGGCTCCTTTCATCTTCCACAGGACAACCAGCTTGACTTTCAAACAATAGATTGAGGATGCACTATTGTTCTTTAAACCTTTAACAGACTCCCAATGCTTCTTAAACATAAAACAAAATAAAAGAAAAGAAAAACAAACCTATGAACTCATTGACAAGACATTGATTATTTTTAGGCTTACTTCACCTCTTTGATTCCCTCCCACCCTAGATTAAAGCCACCAGTTTCCTTGCCTTTCCCCGAATAGCTGCTCCCTTTACTAAATATATCTTTCCTGTTTCCACTTGCTGAGAACCTCTTCATCCATCCATGCTTCAACGTTTCGTTCTTTTCAATTTACTGGATTAAGTGCTTTCTCCACACTTCCCTCCTCTTCCAGGCATTTGAAAAATCTGCACACTAATTCTATTCTAGTTCTGATTGCCTTTAATTTTTCCTCTTGCTTTCCTTTTCCACAATTGTTGTATTAAACATTGAATATACACAAAATAATATTTATCATATGATTCAAGTACGAAGAGTGACAACAAAACAAACTCCCATTTATTCACCACCCAACTTAGAAAAAATAGAACACTGCCCAAATCTTTGAAGGCCTATTCCAGATTCCATCCTCCTCCTCTACCCACAGAGGGAAACACTCACTGAATCTTTTATTGCTTTGAATTTTCTGATACTTTTACTACATGCGGATGTTTCCCTACACAGGGTATTGCTTGATTTTACATGGTTTTGAACTTTACAAAAATGAAATCATTTTTGTATAAATTCCTCTAACTTGCTTTTTTCTCTCACCATGTCCCTAAGACTTGTCTATCTTGATATGCAAAGGTATTATTTATTTCCATAATATATGTTATTCAAGTACATGACTACACCACAAGTTATTTATCTGCTCTCTAACTGATATGTTTATTTGTAGTAAATACTGTAGATAATCTTATTTTATATCTATCCTATCTCATCTGTCCTGACTTCCAGTATTGTGAGACTGTAAAGGTAAAGACCATGCTTCCCAAACCCCTCTACATCTGTTATTATGCGTGGAATCTTGGTTTTCCATATTAAAAGAAAAAAAAAGTTGTTGTGGAGTCGATTCTTACTCATGGTGACCCCACGTGTATCAGAATAGAACTGTGCTCTATGTGGTTTTCAATGGCTGATTTTCTTGAATTAAATTGCCAGAACTGTTTTTGAGGTGCCACTGGGTGGACTTGAACTTCCAACCTTTTGGTTAGCTGCCAAGTGCTATATCCATTTGCACCATGAGACCTTTTACTTCCCCTAAATCCCTTCTTACTCCTGCCATCCCCATGCATGTCCTTCTGTTAGGTCCTTTTCTACACAATATCCAGCAACCTGGTCTTTCTCTCATTCTTTCCAGAATGCTTCTTCCAACCCCTTCTTTATTATGCAGTTCTGACCCAGTTTTTGCCTTCCAACTTGCACAATGATATGGAATTCAATTTCTCTCTCTTCCTTCAGTTAGACTTAGACATGGATTGATTCAGGTCTTTTTGCATATATTTTAATTGTGTGAACTTTAATTGAAGAATATTCATATCCATCCTTAGAAAATACTACCCTTAAAAACAAATCCTGAAAAAAATACTTACAGTTTTGCTTTAAAAATAGAACTGAAACAAACTGAAGAAAGAAAAGTATTCCAGATGTTTGTAGAAGCATGTTTCTAGAGACCATATTAAAAATAAAAGAGAAAATGTCAGCAGATACATAAATTGACTTCTAAAATAAGAAAAAAGCTTCCATTTTCTTTAGAAAGAAGTCTTGAAGAGCATTCATTTCCAGGGAGCATATTATCACAAAGAATGACTTCAAAGATACATACATAGACATTAAGATGAATTAGGTATAACCAAAAAGTGGGGAGCACTGGTGGTGCAGTGGTTAAGAGCTACTACTGCTCACCAAAAGGTCAGCAGTTTAAGCCCACTAGCTGCTTCTTGGAAACCCTATGGGGCAGTTCTACTCTGTCCTACAGGGTCACTTCCAGTCACAGTCAACTAGATGGCAACCTTTTTTTTTTTTTTTTTTAACGAAAGGTGGTTGTTTGTTGTTGTTGTTTACTGTTGAGTCAGTTCCAACTCATGGCGACCCCATGTGTGCAGAGTAGCACTGTCCCATAGGGTTTTCAAGGCCATGAACTTTTGGAAGCAGATCGCCAGTGCTGTCTTCTGAGTCATCTCTGGGTAGGTTTGAACTGCCAATCCTTCGTCTAGTAATCAAGTGCTTAACCATTTGCCCCACCCAGGGACTCCTCAAAAGACAGTTTATCCACATATTCCCAGTATGTGTTTGACATTAAGGTAGATAATTCACAGTGAGCAAGCATACCACACACCCAACACACAGACTTACGCACACCATGCTCATAGACATACACAGACGTAAAAACAAACACACAATCATACTTCACACCCCATAAAAAAAGTGGTTCTTTTCGAAACCTTATTACAGTTTCTCTGCTCACTATCCCATCTTTTTCTATCACTTCCATTCTGTTTTTGAACAGCATCTATAATTTTCTACACTATTTTCCTCATACAGAATGGCTCACAGGGTGGACTGTGGCACCCTGACACCAGCTTCATTCTGTTCCTGAGTCTGGCAAGTTATCTGTGGCCTTGCTATTAATCTAACAGCCTAACAGCCACAGAGCCCTTTCACTGTGTGGATGTATCTTTCATGACAGAGGAATAAACTCTCCTCAGGCAGAATTTCATGAGTGTGACCTGAGGTACCGGTTGTACGTGATTTTTATCCATTTTATTTCTGCTAACATCAAAAAACAGATTTAGATAAAGATTGCTTTTCTTTAAACATTTGTTTACTTTTATCCAAGTATGCAAGTATATTCCCTCCTTTTTTTTTTTAAGAAACAACGTTACAGCCAGAAACAATGGCATACATGAAATTCTAACCATCTGTTATTCCTCCAGCTAAAACACACCAAGATTAAAGAGACTAGCGGCAATTACAGAAATAAAGAGTGAACCGGCTGCTGACAGACTTAGCTGTGTGCACATTTACACCAGCAGATCACTTGTTTTGCTACAGCCTCTAGGAAACTGGAGGGGAAGAGAACAAATACTTTCTGGATATTAAAAATTAAATTGATTTGAATCAGCTTCTCCAGAAGGCTGAGGTGTTTACATTGAACTTTATGATGCTTTTCACCTTTTCAAACATGAGACATATCTCTGTATGTTGGTTTTATTCATGTAGTTCTTTTCATTTCCTATGTGTAATTACAAATTGTTAACATTAGTTTTATAGAATTTAATATAAATGTATTCAGGGAAAGCCATCTCTCCCAAAGCAAGTATCCCATTATTTATTTTCCAAACTGTCTTTAAGCACAAAGCTGGTGCAGAAACTTTCCCTTTGTAAATACCCAAACAGAAAGTTGTTGTTCAGTTGTGTCAGACAAACTGTGCTCCCTCGACCTTATATTATTTTGGGGTTGGTGCAAACAATTAATGCACTCACCTGCTAACAGATTCACCTAGAAGTGCCTCAGAAAAATGAGTGGGTGATCTACTTCCAAAAACTCAGCCACTGAAAATCTTATGAAGCACGGTTCTTTGATACACATGGGGTCGCCACAAGTCAGAATCGACTCGACAGCAACTGGATTTGGACAGTCAGTGGCGCAGTGCTTGTTTCTGGTTTGAGCAAAAACTTTTAAAGAGAAAATTATTATTTATAAAGTAAATATTAAAAACTTGCCACTCAACCAATGGCATGGAACAGTCTGTATAAAAATTGTTAAATAAAACCTAATTTGCTGTGTAAACTTTCACCTAAAACACAGTAAAATATTATTACTAAGAAAAAGGACTTGCCATCCAGTCATGACTAAAAAGTAAAGCAATATTTGTGTTTCACTAACGAATCTGTGATTAGGCAAACCTCTGTGTTGATGTTTGATATTTGTCTGTCACCTGGCTCTGAGCCACATTATAACCTATCAAATGACAGCTGATGAAAATAATTTGGTTATCTTTTTGTATTATTTCTGCAATTTCACCTTAGCTGATTTGAGCTTGTTTCCTACTAAAATCATGAATTTAGTTAAAATGTCTAGAATCAATCTTATCAAACATACATAGCATTTGCTTAGATCACTAAATCTTTTGAAATTTTCTCTGTTATTTAGCTGCCATTGAATTGGCCCCAACTCATGGTGACCCCACACACAACTGAACTAAACTCTGCTCAGTCCTGTGTCATCCACACGACAAGTTGTGGATAACACCTTTGTGATCCATTGGGTTTTTTTGGAAGTAGATTGCCAGGCATTTCTTCTTAGTCTATCTTAGTCTGGAAGCTCCACTGAAAACTGCTCAGTATCATAGCAACAAGCAAGCCTCCACTGCCAGATGGGTGGTGGCTATGTGTGAGATGCATTGCATGAAAGGCAAGAGCCCTACTACTGATCCGTCAATGCCCTCACTGGAATCCTTACCATAGGCAATTTCTGGTATCTTAAGGAATGCTAATCAAACAATTTTGGACAGCAGACGTTATTTCCAAATATGACTAAGAAAGGCTGTAATTTCTGTGATTTAGGCATTGCACTTCTGCAGTGAGTCTGCTCTGATTTTAAAGGAGAGAAATTATTTTTTTTTATGGTTTTATTTTTCTAGACACATTTAATTGCATATGCATGAGATTTCTACAACATAAGTTGTCATAAAGACCATTATTCAGTTTTTTAGTGTGTCTTCAGCTGCCTCAAAAATTACCAGTATTACAATTAGAGCAAAATTATCCTACAATTATAACAATTGTTTCTTTAAAACACTACTTACAGAATTAAAATTTGTTTTTTATGGGCGGTACCATTACTCTCTGATTTTAGAAATCTACAGTGTATAAAGCTCATTAGCTAATAATAGGTTTAGTTCATACAAATTTTATTTTGCAGATGAAGTATATATATTTAAATTACTCCTGTACTTGTAATCACAGGAAAAAAATATCAATATGGATAAATTCTAAAGGAAGAAATTTAAACAAAAATAAAGGTCAAGTCCTGATTTCTGCTTTCTCCATTATATCTGCGACTAACTTTGTATTGAGAATTGTGGTCTGGTAATAGTGATGATGGGTGAGAAAAGTTTTTTCTTCAGTTAAATTATGACCCGTGGATCATTGAAAAGATGCATATTTTTTCTTTCTCTGAACAGATTTTTTTCTGAAAAATAGCATAAGAAAAAAGACTTGTCATTCATATTTGCAAGACCTGTGACAAGAGCACAAATGGAGGCCCACATTTCAAATGTCTAAATATTTTAAAGTTACAAATCTAGCTAACAAATTGTAAATAAAACATGTTCTACACTCCCTTGACAAAAAATATAGAACTTCATAATGACAAAATGAAAAATATGTGTAAATCCCTGAATTTTATGTGACTAAATATCAGCAGAATATCAAATACAACTGTATTTAAACATTATTTCACATGTTGATGCTCCAGTAATACTAACATTATAAAATATAAACATGCAAAATTCAAAGAATATCATATATATTGGAGACCACCGTTCGGTAGGCTAAGACTCAATCTGCTGTCCATAATGCATTTCATCTTCTCCATCAGCTTTTCCTGGTACTTCCAAGTTCAGAGATTTTTTGCTCAGCTTCTCTACAGAGAACAAACTTTGTTCCAGACTTCTTTTAGAGCCCAAGAGCAGTTAGGATGTTCCAGATTGGACATGATAAAAATCTTCATCTTTCAACTCTGTTCAAGATGTTTACCTCTAGATGTACCTACTGAATCCAATTCCGAGTAATAACAAGGTTCCTAATAAATATATAGAGCAAATTGTTGTTACAGGTTTTTTTATTTTTTTTTTCCTAAATTTTATTTATTTTGTTGTTGTTGAGAATATACACAGCAGAACATACATTGTTGTGTTTTGATATGTTTTTTAATTTTAATTTTAGATGAAAGTTTACAGCTTAAGTTAATTCCTTATTCAAAAACTTATATACGTATTGTTTTGTGACATTGGTTGCAATCCTCACAATGTGACAACATGCTTCCCCTTTCCCCCCCGGGTTCCCTGTGTCCATTCTTCCAGTTCCTGTTCCTTCCTGCCTTCTCGTCTTGCTTTTGAGCAGGAGTTGCCCATTTGGCCTTGTATATTTGATTGAACTAAGAACCATGTTCCTCACGTATGTTATTTTTTGTTTTATATGCTTGTCTAATCTTTATCTGAAAAGGGGGTTCAGGATTCGTTTCAGTTCTGAGTTAGAAGAGTGTCTGGGGGCTATAGTCTGGGGGTTATTCCAGTCTCTGTGAGACCAGTAAGTCTGGTCTTTTTTTGTGAATTTGAATTTTGTTCTACCTTTTTTCCCCACTCTGTCCGGGACTCTGTTGTGGTCCCTATCAGAGCAGTGGTGGTAGCCTGGCATCATCTGGTACTTCTCATCTCAGGCTGGTGGAGTCTCTGTTTCATGTGGTCCTTTAGCCCTTTGGGCTAATATTTTCCTTATGTCTCTGGTTTTCTTCATTCTCCTTTGTTTCAGATGCGATGGGACCAACAGATGTATCTTAGATGGCCGCTTGCAAGCTTTTAAGATCCCAGATGCTACTCACCAAAGTGGCATGTAGAACATTTTATTTATGAACTATGTTATGCCAATCGACCTAGATGTTCCCTGAGACTCTCTTCCTTGGACCCCAGCACCGGCAACTCAATCCCTCAAAGTGTTTGGCTGTGTCTAGGAAACTTCTATGCTTTTGATTTAGTCCAGTTGTGCTGACTTCCACTATATTGTATACTGTCTTTCCCTTCACCAAAGTTGACACTTGGCTACTATCTGGTTAGTGATTTTCCCTCCCTCTCCCTCCCAACCTTTGTAACCATCAATTTGTTTTTTCTGTGTGTAAATCTTTTCTTGAGTTCTTACAATATGGTCTCATACAATATTTGTCCTTTTGTGACTGACTTATTTCACTCAGCGTAACGTCCTCCAGATTCATTCATGTTGTGAGATGTTTCGTGGATTGATCATTGTTCTTTATTGTTGCATAGTATTCCACTGTGTGTATGTACTATAATTTTTTAATCCATTCATCCCTCGATGGACATTTACGTTGTTTCCATCTTTTTGCTATTGTGAATAGTGCTGCAATGAACATGGTTGTGCATACGTCTATTTGTGTGACAGCTCTTAATTCTCTAGGATATATTCCTAGGAGTGGAATTGCTGGATCGTGTGGTATGTCTATTTCTAGCTTTTTAAGGAAATGCATATCGTTTTCCAAAGTGATTGTACCATTTTACATTCCCACCAGTAGTGTATAAGAATTCCAATATTCTCACAACCTGTCCAGCATTTATTATTTTGTGTTTTTTGGATTAGTTCCAGTATTGTCAGGGTAAGGTGATAGCTCATTGTAGTTTTGATTTGTATTTCTCTAGTGGCTAGTGATTGCAAGCATTTTCTCATGTATTTGTCAGTCGACTGAATGTCTTCTTTGGTTAAGTGTCTGTTCATATCCTTTGTCCATTTTTTAATTGGATTATTTGTCTTTTTGTTATTGAGGTGTTGAAGTATTTTGTAGATTTTAGAAATTAGACCCAGGTCAGATATGTCATAGCTCAAATTTTTTTCCTAGTCTGTAAGTTCTCTTTTTACTCTTTTGGTGAAACCTTTTCATGAGATTAAGTGTTTAACTTTTCGGAGCCACCAGTTACCTAGTTTCTCTTCTGGTGTTTGTGCATTGTTATTTGTAGTTTGTATACTGTTTATGCCATCTATTAGGGCTGCTAGCATTTTCCCTATTTTTTTCTATGACCTTTATCATTTTAGGGTTTATGTTTAGGTCTTTGATCTATTTTGAGTTAGTTTTAGTTTACGGTGTGAAGTATGCATCTTGTTTCATTTTTTTACAGATGGATATCCAGTTATGCCAGCACCATTTTTTAAGTGGGGTCTTTTTCCCATTTAACAGACTTTGAGCCTTTGTCAAATATCAACTGCTTACAGATGGATGGATTTAATTCTGGTTTTTTAATTTTGTTCCATTGGTCTATGTGTTCATTGTTGTATGAGTACTAGGCTGTTTGACTACTGTGGCTGTAAAATAGGTTCTAAAATCAGGTAGTGTAAAGCCTCTTACTTCTTCTTCAGTAATGCTTTACTTAGTTGGGGCCTCTTCCCTTTCCACATAAAGTTGGTGATTTGTTTCTCCATTTCACTAAAGAATATCGGTTTTTAGATCAGGATTGCATTGCACCTGTAGTATGCTTTGGGTAGTATTGACATTTTCACAATATTGAGTCTTCCTATCCATGAATATGGTATATTTTCTCACTTATATAGGGTTCTTTTGGTTTCTTGTTCTTTGTATAGGTCTTTTTCATTCCTGGTTATATTTACTCCTAAATACTTAATCTCCTTGGGGGCTATTGTAAATGGTATTGATTTGCTGATTTTCTTTTCGAAGTTCTCTTTGTTGGTATAGAAGAATCCAACTGATTTTTGTATGTTTTTCTTGTATTCTGCTACTTTGTCGAAACCTTCTATTAGTTCCAGTAGCTTTCTTGTGGATTCCTTGGGGCTTTCTGTGTATAAGAACATATCATCTGTGAATAGGGATAATTTTAATCCTTCATTACCAATCTGAATGCTCTTTGTTTCTTTTTCTTGCCTTATTACCCTAGCTAGGACCTTCAGCACAATGTTGAATAAGAGTGACGATAAAGGACACCTTTGTCTGGTTTCCCTTCTCAAGGGGAATGCTTTAAGTCTCTCTGTCTTTAGAATGATGGTGGCTATTATTTTTGTATAAATGTCCTTTATTACATTGAGGAATTTCCCTTCTATTCTTATTTTGCTGAGAGTTTTTATCAGGAATGGGTGTTGGACTTTGTCAAATGCCTTTTTTGCATCCATTGATATGATCATGTAATTCTTTCCTTTTGTTTTGTTTCTGTGGTGGATTGCATTGATTTATTTTCTAATGTTGAAATATCCCTGCATATGTGGTATGAATCCCACATGGTCATGTTGCATTATTTTTTTGATATACTATTGAATTCTATTGACTAGAATTCTGTTGAGAATTTTTGTGTCTATGTCCATGAGGGATGGTGATCTGTAGTTTTCTTTTTTTATGGTGTCTTTGCCTGGCTTTGTTATCAGGGTTATGCTGGCTTTGTAGAATGAGTTTGGGAATATTCCTTCCTTTTCTGTGCTCTGAGATAGCTTGAGTAGTATTGGTGTTAGCTCTTTTTATTAGAAAGCTCCAGTAAAGCCATCTGTGCCATCTGTCTTGGAAGAAATACAGCCAGAATGCTCCTTAGAAGCAAGGATGGCAAAACTTCATCTCATGTACTTTGGATATGTTATCAGGTGGTACCAGTCCATGGAGAAGGACATCATGCTTGGTAAAGTACAGGGTCATTGAAAAAGAGGAAGACCCGCAGGAAGAGATGGATTGACACAGTGGCTGCAACAATGAACTCAAGAATAACAATTGTGAGAGTAGCACAGGACCGGGCATCATTTCATTTTGTTGTACATAGGGGCGCTATGAGTCAGAACCGATTCGACAGCACCTAACAACAACATCTTATGCAGGAGCTCATGCAAAAAAGAGAGAAATTAGTTATAACCTCTTAAATTGGTATTTTATTTCACGCATATCTTTTTGGAAAACAGTGTAAATTACATATATGTCCAAATTATGCTACTTTGCTTTCCATATTTCAAAGAAGAGAATTAAAAAAAAAAGACAACTTTCTATCAGCTAACATAAATGGAAGGAAAAACACCAGTGTTGTGGTGGATCACAATGAGGCATGTTGAATGTTCATACTTTTGAAATGCATACAATTTTCTTTCACTCCTGATATTTTGAGACAACCTGAACAAGATTTCATTTTTTTCCTAAAAATAAAATTAGTACACATAATGTAAAGTATATGTTATTATTTTATTATAATTAACTCAATGCCATGAGATTTGTTTTTATCCTAGTAATTTTTTCACACATTAATTAATTTATCTAAGTAAATGTGATACAATTTTTGGGAACAAATCCATTGAGCTTATGCTTAACATTTTAAGAAAACAATTACTGTCAAACTCAAGCACTTGCAAATTGTGACTCAGATTACTACCAGATGTAGAGTAACTATATATATGTGTGTGTGCGTGTGTGTGTACATGTATATATGTGATTTTAAAATTAAAAACTGTAATTTAAACACTTTTCCCAAGATCCCTTCTGCTCTATTCTCATGGTTATAATTTTCTGGGCTTGAACCTTAATTGTAAAGTGCCAGAATAATCCACGCTAAATATATCCTTTCTAAATGTGTTTATGCATTAATGGACTTACTGTTATAATATCATAAGATTCAATAATATCTCATGATTGAATGTTAATGCTGAAAGTAAAGATTTAAAGCTCTTTTACATAATGATATCTAGACTAAAGTAAAACAGGCAGTGTTAGCAGGGCAAAATAATGTGCTTCAAGAACAATAAGTATTCATTACCAAGTCACAAAGCTGAGTAATTAAAAGTGGAGGTTGCAAGATGAATACTTAACACTTTATCAAAAGAAACAAGAAATCATTACTAACTCTGAATACTAAAATCCGAATAAGGGAAAATTATAAATTCTTTCATTTCTGCAAACTTAATTTTAAGGTAAATACAATAAAGTAATTGCACTGCTTAAAATAATCCTAGTGATTGTACCCCAGTCTCCTCATTTTATGCACTGGAAAATTGTGAGTCTACAATATTGGCTTGCCCAATGTCACAGAAGCAGTTAGTGAAACACTAATGTATAAGACGCAGGTATCTTAACTCCTGCCATGTGATCTTTCCCTGTACCAAGCAAAGGGTGTTACCAAAGATTGTTTTATAATAGTGTGTATGGTTAAGGGAGGAGTTTTGTCAACTGACAGATCTGGTTTTGCCACTTAGTAGCTCTATGACCATGGCAGGTTTCATGGTCTTCCTTAGGTTCTTTTTTGTGTTCTATAATATGGTGATAAAGTGTAGCAGGTCGCTATGAGTTGGAGTTGACTCAAAGACAACGGGTTTGTTTGTTTGTTTGCTTTAAATATGGTGATAAAAATAGGAAGTAATTTTGTGAAGAGTTAATGAAATGATTTATTTAATTGCTTAGCACAGTGATTGGCACAAGGTTAAGTGCTTCATAAAATTATTTATTATTGTTCTTTTTTTGTTGTTTACTTATAAAGACATGCTAAAAATTACAATGTGAGCTGTTAAAATTAGCTTTATCTCAATTGCAGTTAAGTTGATTCTGAATCATGATGACTCCATGTTTGTTAGAGCAGCACTGTGCTCCATAAGGTTTTCGATGGCTGGTTTTCTGGGAGTAGATCGCCAGGCCTTTCTTTTGAGGTGTCTCTGGGTGGATTTGAATCTCCAACCTTTTGGTTAGCAGCTGAGTGAGTTAACTGTCTGCACCACCTAGGGATCCCTTATCTCAGTTGGAGGACTGGAATTAATGAATAGATATTTTAAATGAAAACATTTAGAATTCCTATTGATCTATATAATTTAAAAATGTCTATTCATAAAGAGATGGAATTATCTGAACAGTGTATAGTCTTTTCAGTCAAATGCAAACTTAATTTTAAGGTAAATATCATTAGAAATAAAAATTATCTTGATGATATTATGAGTTATGTTAGTATTATTACAAGATAAATGAAGGTCAATCTTAAGCATGTTCAGTAAACTTGGCTGTGATCCCTCTCATTCTTTTCACCTGCTGTAGATAATTTGTCTTGAAGTTTCAACAGGTCTATTTTTTTCGTTCTTGTTACTAGTACCTAGTCTACATGCTTGGGTTAACACAGCAATTGTTCTAGCTGGTTCATCCATTTCAGAATGCCTTCATTTCCTTTTAGTCTACTTAATACTTGCTGCCATACTTGTCCAAATAAATGAGTCTACAGTGAGTCCACATTGCTTGTTCTGGCATTCAAAGTTTGCCATCCTTTGCACCGTCATGATTTTATTATATTTTATGACAAGTTTCTCAAACATATAACTTCCATTCCCACCAGGCTATTACCTCACTGTCTCACAAATACAACAAGTATTTTCACATCTTGGTCTTTGGGTATTCTCTTTACCCTGCCTAGAATTCTCCTTAATCAAGCTTTCCTTTGCATTTATTGTCTGCCATTTGGTTCTATATTGATGACACTGGTCTTACAGCAGTGCTTCAGTGCTTTTAGTGTTGTGTAACTCCCATAAATTTGTGAGCTCCTCAAATGGCATGGAATCCAAAAGGCAGCACAGACTAGGCCCTCAATCACGTGGATCAATTAATTTATCGGAAATAAGATAGTGACTTTAAGTATGAAATGTAAAAGCAATTGCAGAGTGTATGTGTAGAATGTAAGAGCATAAACTTTCCTGAGTGTAACAGAATCTCGTTTCCAAATGAATCCTCAAGGTTTCATAAATGTCTATTTCCATACTTTAGTTCACCTCAGGAATCATTTGGCAAGAGTTCTGAGTCAATTTCAAATAGGTTTGGGGTTTCAGGGCAACGTATTTCCTCCTCTACAAACTCACAGTGCTTTCCTCACTCTGTGAAGTGAGGCATTATATAATTTTGGGGATTTCATAGCAGAAGTAGCAGCACTTTCAGATTCAGCTAGGGCTACGAATTGAGCTTGAACTTTAGAAAGGGCATTGTTAAGAGATGGAACATAGACCTTCCTCTTTATCAACTGTGGAAAAATTTATTTCATGTTTTCATGGGATGATTTTAATTTAGTATCTGCTGTAAGACAATACACTGGAAGTGCATCCAGATCATCTCAAGAGACACTTTAGGCTGCCATCCAATAGTCATCCAAGTTTTAGTCTTGAACTTGAATGTGCACCAGCCCCTGAAGTCTGAGACAAAATCTGGCTCAGCAGTTCATTAAGAGTGCTCTGCAATAGTTCTGTTATGTTGGCTCTAAATCACAGATTTCTGGTTTTATTTCTTTTTCCAAATATGATTAGCAGGAGGACTCACAATAGATTTGTCCCATTAAAATTTATTTAAAATATAGAAAATTAACTTTGAATTTTACAATTTTTATACATCTCTGAAAGTGATTTTGTAACTCAAGAACAGCTAACCAAAACTGCTAACCACTTTGGATATAATTTCCTAGACTAACATGATTTTTCAATCCTTGCAGTAGAAGCTTGATAAGATATTAAGTTAGGAAATAGAGAAAACTAACCAGGAAACACACTTGTATCTCACATCCATTTCTCATAATCTGTGTTATTATGCCTTTTATATTTTTGTATTCTTTGAAACCCCTAAGGTTTCACACAGAAGAGATAGTGAATATTTGCTAAAGGAGTAGTGAAGAAAAAGTTGTTTATAGATCCATTTTGCTGGCTTGAGGCTATATGGGATAAATAGACTTGACCTATTACTCATTACTTTGATGACAAGCAAGAAAATAATATTTTAGGAATAAGGAAGTTGACATATGGGCTAAAAGTTTTCCTAATTCTTTTTATTTAACTTCCAAAATCCTACATATTAAAATTTACTTTACATGGAGAATCTTTCTTTGCTTATTTACTTAAAAAAGAAATTTATTTATTTAAGTATAACAATTCAGAAAAGTACACAAATCATAAGTATATAGCTCCCTGGGTTTTCACTAAGGGATGACACATAATTACTGCCCAGATCAAGATCTAGAACATTATTAACATACAACATGCCCTCTGGGACCTCTGCCAGTTATTAAGTCTACATCCACCTCCAAACCAAAAGCAAACTCGTTGCGGTGCAGTTGATTTCGACTCATAACGCGCCTATAAGCCAAAAGATTTCCAAGGAGAGGCTGGTGGATTTGAACTGCCAACTTTTTGGTTAGCAGCTAATCTCTTAACCACTGTGCCTCCGGGCTCCACATACACCTCAGGGTTAACCATATTCCTGATTTTAAACACCATATATTAGTTTTGACTCTTTTTGAACAAAATATAATCATGCATTATAGACTATTTTATGCCTGGCTTCTTTCATTTAATATTTTGTTTATGGGACTCATTTGTGTGATTCTTCTAGCAGGGGTTTGATTATTTTTGTTGCTGCCTAGTAATTCATTGTATAGATATTACATAATTTATTCATCTATTTTACTATTTGTGAATATTTAGATTATATCCAGTTTTCAGCTATTGCAAATAATGCTGTTATAAACCTTCTTGTCTTTTGGTATGGATATGTACGCATTTCTGTGGGCTATATAACTAAAAATGAAATTACTAGTTTATATGCTATGCCTATGCTCAGCTTTAGTGGGGACTACCAAATAGTGACATAGTAGCTGCAACAATGGGCTCAAGTATAGCAAAGATTGTGAAGATGGTGTAGGACCAGGCAGTGTTTCGTTCTGTTGTACACAGAGTCACTATGAGTTGGAACCATCTCAATGGCACCGAACAACACCAGCCAAATAATTAGAAATCTTTTTGCCTTTAATGCATAAGAACTGCTATAGTTGGGTTTAAATCTATAATCTTACCTTTCCCCCCAATATTTCTTCATGCTGTGTGTTCTTTTTTTCCTCCCCTTTTTGGCATCTGGATCATATTTTTTTAAATCATTCTGTTTTTGTCCTTTATTCGTTTTTAGTATAAAATGTTCCTTGATTTATTTTTAGAAGTTAGCCAAGAGATTACAACATAAATTATTTATTTAACAGTGGTATCTCTGGGTGGTCCAAATGGTTAAAGCACTCACCTGTTAATTGAAAGGTTAGTGGTTCAAGTCCACATAGAGGCTCCTTGGAAGAAAGGCCTGACGATCTACTTCTGAAAGATCAGCCATTGAAAACCCTCTGGATCTCAGTTCTGTGATATACCTGGAGTTGATATGAGTCAGGGTCAGCTTGATGGCCACTGGTATAATGTAATTAAGTACTTTTACCAGTTTCTGTACAATGTACCACTTTGTCTCCATTTAACACTACTTAAATGTTCTAGACTTTTGTCTTTCGGTGATGTACATTATTATAATTCTATATTTTAAAGCCCCAAATCCAATATATACCGTCATCATTAGCAGCATCACTTTAGACAAGAATATTCTTTCTATTGCTGTTTGTCACTTCCTGCAATTTTTAAAAATTTCATCTGGAATTTTCCTTCTACCTAATAATCACTTTTGAGTATTTCATTTCGTGCCAATCTGTTAGTGACAATTTTTTTTTTCCACTTACAAACATCTTCATCTCACCATCTAATTTTGCTGCATACAAAATTCTAGATAGGCAGTTTTATTTTTTTTATCACAATAAAAATGTCATTTAATTGTTCTCTGGCTTCCACTGTTTCTGTCGAAAAGATAACTGTCAGTCTTATTGTTGCTTCTTTGACAGAGAGATTTTGTCTCGCTGTTTTTAAGATTTTCTACTGGTATTTGGGTTTTAGAAATTTTACTGTGTTGTGCCTGAGTGTGGTTTTCTTTGTATTTATTCTGCTTGGTTGCTAGAGAGTCTTACATCTGTGACTTGATATTTTTCATCACTGCTGAAAGTTTTTGACTAGTATCTTTCCAAAACTTGTGTCCCTTCTCCTTCTCCTGTCTTTCTGGGTTAGACTTTCTATTATTCCATGTGTCTTGGCTATGCTATGTATTTTCCATTACTTGTTGCTTTCCATGCATCAGTCTGAATATTTTTTATAGATTCCAGGTCAACTCCTCTCTTCAACTGTTGTAATCTCCTATTAAACCAATCTTTTGCACTCTTAATTTTAGGCATAATATTTTTAGGTTTAAATAAATTCCCATGTATTTCTATTTGAAAATAGAGTAAATTCTGAAGTTAAATATTCATATCTTTTCATTTTAAAAAATATATATTAATCAGTTATTTTAAAGTCCAAGTGTAAGAATTGTAATGCCTGATGAATTTTGGGTCTTTTTCTATTGTCTTTTCCCCCCTCCTTGGTTTTGTCTCTCATTTGGTATCTTTCCTGATTAGCTGTGCTATGGATTGAATTGTGCCTCCTGGAAAGACATGTTCAAGTCCTGACCTTTGTACCTGTGAATGTGACTTTGTTTGGGGAAACAGAGTTTTTCTTTTTTTATCAGTTAAGTTAAATGAGGTCATACGGTAGTACGGTGGGTCCTAATCCTAATTCTTTCTGAGTGGTATCTTATAAAAGGGGAGAACAGAACAGAAGCAGAGCCACATAGGAGGAAGACAGCATGTGAAGATATATCTACAAGCTGCAAAGGAACATCAAGGATTGTTGGCAGCCACCAGAAACTAGGAGAGAGGCATGGAACACTTCTTCTCTCAAAGCCCTCCAAAAAAAATTGACAAACATACAAAGTCAACAGCCACCATCATCCTAAATGGAGAGAATTTGAAAGCATTCCCCTTGAGAACGGGAACCAGACAGGGATGCCCTTTATAACCACTCGTATTCAACATTGTGTTGGAGGTGCTTGCCAGAGCAATTACGCTAGAGAAAGAAATAAAGGGCATCCAAATTGGTAAGGAAGAAGTAAAAGTATCCCTATTTGCAGATGATATGATCGTAAACACAGAAAACCTCAAAGAATCCACAACAAAACTACTGGAACTAATAGATGTCAGCAAAGTATCAGGTACAAGATAAACATACAAAAATCAGTTGTATTCTTCTACACCAAAAAGGAAAACTTCGAAGAGAAATCACCAAATCAATACCATTTACAATAGCTCCCAAGAAGATAAAATACTTGGGAAGAAATCTAACCAGAGACATAAAAGACCTATACAAAGGAAACTACAAGATATTACTGCAAGAAACCAAAAGAAACCTACATAAGTGGAAAAACATACCTTGCTCATGGATAGGAAGACTCAACATCGTGAAAATGTCAATTCTACCCGAAGCAATCTACAGATACAATGCAATCCTGATCCAAATTCCAGTGGCATTTTTTAATGAGATAGAGAAACAAATCACCAGTTTCATATGGAAAGAGAAGTGGCCCCGGATAAATAAAGCATTACTGAAGAAGAACAAAGTGGGAGGCCTCACACTACCTGATTTTAGAACTTATTATACCGCCACGGTAGTCAAAACAGCCTGGTACTGGTACAACAACAGATACATAAACCAATGGAACAGAATTGAGAATCCATATGTAAATTCACCCACCTATGAGCAGCTGATATTTGACAAAGGCCCAAAGTCCGTTAACTGGGGAAAAGACAGTCTCTTTAACAAATGGTGTTGGCAGAACTGGATATCCATCTGCAAAACACTGAAACAAGACCCATACCTCACCCCATGCACAAAAACTAACTCAAAATGGATCAAAGACCTAAATATAAAATCTAAAACAATAAAGATCATAGAAGGAAAAATAGGAACAATTCTAGGAGCCCTAATACATGGTATAAACAGAATATGAACCATAAGTAACAATGGACAAGCACCAGAAAAGAGACCAGATAATTGGGAGCTCTTAAAAATCAAACCATTATGCTCATCAAAAGACTTTACCAAAAGAGTCAAAAGACAGCCTACAGACTGGTAAAAAAATTTTGGCTACGATAAATCCTATCAGGTTCTAATCTCTAAAATCTAAAAGATACTCCAAAACCTCAACAACAAAAAGACAAATAACCCAATTAAAAAATGGGCAAAGGATATGAACAGGCACTTCACCAAAGAAGACATTCAGGTGGCTTACAGATACCTGAAGAAATGTTCACGATCATTAGCCATTAGGGAAATGTAAATAAAAACTACAATGAGATACCATCTCACCCCAACAAGGCTGCATTAATCCAAAAAACACAAAATAATAAATGTTGGAGAGGTTGTGGAGAAATTGAAATACTTCTACAGTGCTGGTGGGAATGTAAAATGGTACACCACTTTGGAAATCGATTTGACACTTCTTTAAAACTCTATAACTAGAAGTACCATATGATCCAGCAATCCCACTCCTTGGTATATGTCCTAGAGAAATAAGAGCCATCACATGAATAGATACATGCACACTCATGTTCATTGCAGCATTGTTCACAGTAGCAGAAAGATGGAAACAACTTAGGTGTCCATCAAGGGAAGAATGGATAAACAAATTATGGTATATTCACACAACGGAATACTACACAATGATAAAGAACAACCAGGAATCCAAGAAACATCTCCTAACATGGATGAATCTGGAAGGCTTTATGCTGAGTGAAATTAGTCACTCACGAACGACAAATATTGTGTGAGACCACTGTTATAAGAACTCAAGAAAAGGTTTAAATATAGAAGAAAACATTCTTGATGGTTACAACGGTGGGGAAAGAGGGAGAGGGGAATTCACTAGACAGATAGTAGATAAGAATTATCTTAGGTAAATGGAAGGACAACACACAATACAGGGGAAATCAGAACCACTGGACTAAACCAAAAGCTAAGAAGTTTCTTGAACATAACCAAACACTTCGAGGGACAGTGTAGCTGGGGCAGGAGTCTGGGGACAAAGGTTCAGGGGACATCTATGTCAATTGGCAAAACAAAGTTTATCAAGAAAATTTTCTGCATCCCACTTTGGTGAGTGGTGTCTGGGGTCTTAAAAGCTAGCAAGTGGATATCTAAGATGCATCAATTTGTCCCAACCCACCTGGAGCAAAGGAGCTTGAAGAACACCAAAGACACAAGGAAAATATTAGCCTGAGAGATAAAAGAGGTCACATAAACCAGAGACTCCATCAGCCTGAGACCAGAAGAACTAGATGGTGCCAGGCTACCACCAAAGACTGCTCTGACAGGGAACACAACAGAGAGTCCCTGATAGAGTAGGAGAAAAGTGGGGTGCAGAATTCAAATTCTAGCAAAAAGACAAGACTTAATGGTCTGAATGAGACTCAAAAAACCCCAGAAGACATGGCCCCCAGACTCTCTGTTAACCTAGAACTAAAACCATTCCCAAAGGCAACTCTTCAGACAGAGAATAGACTGGACTATAAGACATAAAATGATGCTCGTGAAGAGAGTGCTTCTTAGTTCAAGTAGATACAGGAGACTAAATGGGCAGCTCCTGTCCAGAGGTGAAATGAGAAGGCAGAAAGGGTAGGATCTGGTTAAATGGACACGGGAAATCCGGGGTGGAAAGGAAAAATGTGTGTTCACATTACAGGGATAGCAGCTAGGGTCACATAACAATGTGTGTAGAAATTTTTGTGATAAGAAACTAACTTGAGCTCTAAACTTTCACCTAAAGCAAATTAAAATAAAAAAAAAATAGACACAGCCAACATCCTGAATTGTACTTCTAGTCTCCAGAACCACTGAAAAAATAAGTTTTTGTTATGCATACCTACCAACTCTATGGTATTTTTTTTTTTTTTATGGCAGTCCTAGGAAGCTAAGACAAGCAGGAAGTATTTGACTGAATGACAGACATTATTTATTAAATCTTGTGGAGATAATTCTAAACTCTGGACTATGTATTTTTTATCAGAGAGAAATTCCAGTTGCTTTCTGTCATGTAGTTAGAGTAGGAGTAAATTACCTTAATTCAGTCTGGGATTAAACTATACAAAGTTTCATTAAAGTCTTCTGTGAGGGTGGGTCAACATTCAAACCTCTCTCACTCTTAAGTTATGGCACTTCCAAAGTCTTACCTGAAAGTCTAGGGTGTTTTCCAACGTCTCTCTGCCTTGGCAGACTCTGAATTCTAATTTCTGCTAATCCTGCACCATGAAACTTTGCAAAATTTTCATTATGAACCAGAATTCTGCTTAGCTTCTTGGCCACAAAGCTGCTTTTAAATCAGTACATGGGTCATTGGCAAAAACAACACAATATGTTGTCCTCGCCTTAATGCACTTTCCTTTTTTCTGGGATCATTGCCCTGGAAGTCCTGATTCTTTAGTAGCCTTGAACTCCAAGGTTTGGCTCTCCAATCTCATAAGGTTGCTGAAGTCTCAGCTCGTGTTCTAACCCTTCTAGCTGATACTTGCTTCTAGATTTCTTAACCTCTCTGCCATGGTGGACTAGGAATTGGTATATGCCTTGTGGGATAAATTTCCCTCACATCTATATCAGGTTCACTTCAATGAACTTTCACTCTCTCCAGAACTCTGACCCCTCAGATCCTAGTTTTGTTGGTAGCTGCTTTCTGGACTTTTTTGGTTGGAAGTGGGTTTGCTATAAGCTATTTTATCATTATCAATATAGTTCAATTCAATTAATTTGTACTCTGAAATACTAAATGAGTAAATATCATTTTATATGAATATTAATCAACCATTCAACACATCACAAATAGATACAAATTTACAGGTATAACTGTTCTGCCTTTAAAAGTAGCCTAAAAGAAGTCATCGTTATATGACATTCAACCAAGTTACTTGTGTTTCTAGAACACAACAACATAATTTCTTTTCTCCAAAGACTTATAAAAAAATTATTATTTTGGTTTAGAAACAAATAATCTGTTTTTAAAATTATTGTAGTTTAAGTGAAAGTTTACAATTCAAGTTAGTCTCTCATACAAAAATTTATACATAAATTATTATGTGACACTAATTGCTCTCCCTATACTGTGACAGCACATGCCTCCTTTCCACCCCTGAATTCCCGTGTCCATTCAACCAGCTCCTAAGCCTCTCTGCCTTCTCATCTCACCTCCGAACAGAAGCTGCCCATTTAGTCTCATATATCTACTTGAGCTAAGAGGCACACTCTTCATGAGTATCATTTCATGTCCCACAGTTCAGTCCAATCTTTGTCTGAAGAGTTGGCCTCAGGAATTGTTTTAGTTCTGGGTTAACAGAGAGTCTGGGGCCATGCTTTCTGGGGTTCCTCCAGTCTCAGTCAGACCATTAAGAATTTGAGTTCTGCACCCCACTCTTCCCCTACTCCATCAGGGACTCTGTGTTGTGGTCCCTGTCAGGGTGGTCATTGGTGGTAGCCAGGCACCATCCAGTTCTTCTGGTCTCAGGCTGTTGGAGTCTCTGATTTATGTGTCCCTTTTGTCTCTTAGGTTAATATTTTCCTTGTGACTATGGTGTTCTTCATTCACCTTTACTCCAGGTGAGTTGGGACCAATTGATGCATCTTAGATGGCTGCTCCCTAGCTTTTAATACCCCAGACGCCACTCACCAAAGTAGGATGCAGACATTTTCTTAATAAACTTTGTTCCGATTGACCTATATGTCCCCTGAAAGCTTGGTCCCCAGACCTCCACCCCTACTACTCTCTCCCTCGAACTGTTTTGTTGTATTCAGGAAACTTTTTAGCTTTTGGTTTATTCCAGTGGTTCTAACTTCCCCTGTGGTGTGTGCTGTCCTTCCCTTCACCTAAGATAATTCTTGTCCACTATCAAGTTAGTGAATAGCCCTCTCCCTTCCTCTCCACCCTAGTAACCATCAAAGAATGTTTTCTTCTGTGTTTAAACCTTTCTTGAGTTCTTATAATAGTGGTCTTATACAATATTTTGCCTCCCGTGACTGACTAAATTCACTCAGCATAATGACCTCCAGATTCCTCCATGTTATGTTTCAAGGCTGCATCATTGTTCTTTATCATTGTGTAGTATTCCACTGGGTGGATATACCATAATTTGTTCATCCATTCATCCATTGACGGGCACCTAGGTTGTTTCCATCTTTTTGCTATTGTGAGCAGTGCTGCAATGAACATGAGTGTACATATATCTATTCATGTGACAGCTCTAATTCTCTTATTTCTCTAGGATATATTCCAAGGAGCAGAATTGCTGGATCATATGGTATTTCTATTTCTAGCTTTATAAGGAAGCACCAAATCGACTTCCATAGTGATTGTACCATTTGACATTCCCACCAACAGTGTATAAGTATTCTAGTCTCTCCACAACTTCTCCAACATTTGTTATTTTTTGTTTTTTGGATTAATGCTAGCCTTGTTTGGGTGAGATGGTATCTCATTGTAGTTTTGATTTGCATTTCCTTTATGGCTGATGAACGTGAGCATTTCTTCATATGTCTGTTAGTCACTTGAATGTCTGCTTTGGTGAAGTGTCTGTTCATATTCTTTGCCTGTTTTTTCATGGGGTTATTTGTTTTTCAGTCATTGAAGTTTTGCAGTATCTTGTAGATTTTAGAGATTAGATGCTGATCAGATTTGTCATAGCCAAAAATTTTTCCCAGTCTGTAGGTTGTCTCCTGACTCTTTTGGTAAAGTCTTTTGATGAGCATAATGGTTGGATTTTTAAGAGCTCCCAATTATCTGATCTCTTTTCTGGTGCTTGTCCATTGTTACTTATGGTTCATATTCTGTTTATACCATGTATTAGGGCTCCTAGAATTGTCCCTATTTTTCCTTCTATGATCTTTATTGTTTTAGATTTTATATTTAGGTCTTTGATCCATTTTGAGTTAGTTTTTGTGCATGGGGTGAGGTATGGGTCTTGTTTCAGTGTTTTGCAGATGGATATCCAGTTCTGCCAACACCATTTATTAAAGAGACTGTCTTTTCCCCAGTTAACGGACCTTGGGCCTTTGTCAAATATCAGCTGCTCATAGGTGGGTGAATTTACATATGGATTCTCAATTCTGTTCCATTGGTTTATGTATCTGTTGTTGTACAAGTACCAGGCTGTTTTGACTACCGTGGCGGTATAATAAGTTCTAAAATCAGGTAGTGTGAGGCCTCCCACTTTGTTCTTCTTCAGTAATGCTTTATCCCGGGAGTCTTCCTTTTTCATATGAAGCTGGTGATTTGTTTCTCTATCTCATTAAAAAATGCCATTGGAATTTGGATCAGGATTGCATTGTATCTGCAGATTGCTTCGGGTAGAATTGACGTTTTCTCAATGTTGAGTCTTCCTATCCATGAGCAAGATATGTTTTTCCACTTATGTAGGTTTCTTTTGGTTTCTTGCAGTAATGTCTTGTAGTTTTATTTGTATAGGTCTTTTAAGTCTCTGGTTAGATTTCTTCCCAAGTATTTTATCTTCTTGGGGGCTATTGTAAATCATATTGATTTGGTGATTTCTTCTTGGAAGTTCTGTTTGTTGGTGTAGAGGAATCCAACTGATTTTTGTATGTTTATCTTTTATCTTGATACTTTGCTGAAAACTTCTATAAGTTCCAGTAGTTTTCTTGTGGTTTCTTTGGGGTTTTCTGTGTATAAGATCATATCATCTGCAAATAGGGATACTTTGACTTCTTCCCTAAGAATTTGGATGCCCTTAATTTATTTTCTAGTGTAACTGCTCTGGCTAGGACCTCCAGCACAATGTTGAATAAGAGTGGTTATAAAAGGCACCCTTATCTGGTTCCTGTTCTCAAGGGGAATGCTTTCAAACTCTCTCCATTTAGGATGATGTTGGCTGTTGGCTTTGTATAAATGCCCTTAATTATGTTGAGGAATGTCCCTTCTATTCTTTTTTGTTGAGAGTTTTTATCCTGAATGAGTATTGGACTTTGTCAAATGCCTTTTCTGCACCGATTGATACAATCATGTGGTTCTTGTCTTTAGTTTTATTAACGTGATGGATCATCGATTGTTTTTCAAATGTTGAAACATCCCTGCATACCTGGTATAAATCCCACTTGTCATGGTGAATTATTTTTTTGATATGTTGCTGAATTCTATTGGCTACAATTTTGTTGAGGATTTTTGCATCAATGTTCATGAGGGATATTCGTCTGTAATTTTCTTTCCTGTGGTATGTTTTACCTGATTTCGGTATCAGGGTTATGCTGGCTTCATAGAATGAGTTTGGGAGTATTCCATATTTCCTATGTTCTGAAATACCTTTAGTAGTAGTAGTATTAACTCTTCTCTGAAAGTCTGGTAGAATTCTCCAGTGATGCTATCTGAGCCAGGGCTTTTTTTCTTTGGCAGTTTTTTAAATTACCTTTTTAATCTCTTCTTTTGTTATGGGTTTATTTGGTTATTTTACCTCTGTTTGTGTTAGTTTACATAGGAAGTGAGTTTTTAGAAATTTGTCCATTTCCTCCAGGTTTTCAAATTTGTTAGAATACAATTTTTCATAGTATTCTGTTATGATTGTTTTTATTTCAGGTGGGTCTGTTGTGATATCACCCATCTCATTTCTTATACGGGTTGTATTATTCCTCTTCTGTTTTTCTTGTGTTAGTTTGGCCAATGGTTTATCAATTTTGTTGATCTTTTCAAAGAACCAGCTCTTGGTCTTGTTAACTCTTTCAATTGTTTTTCTATTCTCTATATCATTTAATTCTGCTCTAATTCTTATTATTTCCTTTCTTCTGGCACCTGAGGGCTTCTTTTCCTGCTCTCTTTCTACTTGTTCCAGTTGTAGTGTTAATATTTTGATTTTTGCCTTTCTTCTTTTTGGATGTGTGCATTTATTGCTATAAACTGACATCTGAGCACTGCTTTTGCTGTGTCCCAAAGGTTCTGGTAGGACGTGTTTTCATCCTCATTTGATTCTATGAATTTCTTTATTCCATCTTTAATTTCTTCTATAACCCAGTAGTTTTTGAGTGAGGTGTTGTTCAGTTTACATGTGTTTGATTTTTTTTCCTTGATTTTTCTGTTATTGATTTCTACTATTATGTTTTTATGGTCAGAAAATATGCTTTGTAATATTTCTATGCTTTGGATTTTGTTAAGGCTTGTTTTATGGCCTAATGTGTGGTCTATTCTGGAGAAGGTTCCACGTGCGTTGGAAAAGAAAGTGTACTTGGCTTCTGTTGGGTGAGTGTTTGGTATATGTGTATAAGATCAGGTTGGTTGATTGTAGCATTTAGATCTTCCATGTCTTTGTTGAGCTTCTTTCTGGATGTTCTGTCCTTCACCGAAAGTGCTGTGTTGAAGTCTTCTACTACTATTGTAGAGCTGTCTATCTCTCTTTTCAATACCGTTTTATTGTTTTATGTATTTTGGAGGTCTGTTGCTGGGTGCATAAATATTTATTATAGTTATGTCCTCCTGGTGTATTGACCCTTTAATCATTATATAGTGTCCTTCCTTATCCTTTGTGGTGGATTTTACTTTAAAATCTGTTTTGTCAGAGATTAATATTGCCACTCCTGCTCTTTTTTGAGTGTTGTTTGCTTGATATATTTTTTTCAATCCTTTGAGTTTTAGCTTGTTTGTGTCTTTAAGTCTAAGGTGTGTCTCTTGTAGGTAGCGTATAGACATATCATGTTTTTCAATACAAACTGCCACTCTCTGTCTCTTAATTGGTACATTTAATAGCTTTTCATTCAGCATAATTATTGATAGGTATGACTTTAGTGTGGTCGGTTTGATGTCTTTTTTTTGTGTTGTTAGAAGTTTCTTTGTTCCACTTAATTTTCTGTGTTGAGTCGTATTTCTTTATGTATTTTCTTTTCACTTACATTGTTGTTGATTTTGTATTTGCTGAGTTTTTCTTTTTTTATTTTGACCTGTAGGTTTGTTAGTTTCCTTTGTGGTTACCTTAATATTTACTCCTAGCGATCTCGAAAAATGACACTCTAAGCAGAAGCACCACACTGTTCCTCCACAGCAAAGATCTGAAAAACTAAGCCATACAGAAAATACAACAATCCTGAAACCCTAAAACATCAAATGAAGAGATAAAGAACTCAGCCAAGCACCAAATGGAGTGAGAAAACTAAGCCATACAGAGAATACAACAATCCTGAAACTCTAAAACATCAAACGAAGAGATAAAGAACTCAGCCAAGCACCAAATGGAGTGAGAAAACTGACATAGAATGGAGAGCGAGGAGAGATTCATGCAGAGGTCCCCTACCAGCTAATGCAGCGTGGATCCACCATCTTGGACTCCTATCGGAGACCAGCAAATGGGGGTACGAGAAAGCAGCCTCACGGGGCATCCAGCAGGAGACAAAACAGCTGGTAATTTGTGGTGTGCACTTTCCCATCCCCCACCCCTCTTAGCCCCGGCTCGGCCTCCTGCAGCCACAGTCTCTTGACTGGGAAGTGACGGCTGCTTGGATTCCACACACCTGAGCAGGCGGCTGTCTGGGTGCCATTTCTTGGCTGCTAGTGTTGCTTTTTAATTTTTTTTCTGCTTCTTTTGAATTTCTCACTTGCCTCTCGCTTCCTCCCGCTTCTTTTGCTCGAGTGCCTGGCTCCGAGCGCCATCTTTGCTTCTTCCCGCGGGGCTGCAGGGCTCCATTCGAGTGTGCAGCTGCTTCACTGTCTCGGCTGCCCCGCTGGTGGGATCCCAGGGCTTTTGTTCATTTGTCCCTCTGTTTCCCGCAGCCACGGTCTCTTGACTGGGAGGTGCCGGCTGCTTGGATTCCACACACCCAAGCGGGCGGTTCTCTGGGTGCCATTTGTTGGCTGCTAGTGTTGCTTTTTTCTCTTGCTTCTTTTGATTTCTCACTTGCCTCTCGCCACCTCCCCCTCCTTTCACTTAAGTGCCTGGCTCCGTGAGCCATCTTTGCTTCTTCCTGAGGGGCTCCAGAGCGCCGGCAATTTGTGATATACACTTTCCCACTCTCTACCCTTCTTCACCCACACTAGGCCTCCTCTGCTGCCTGCGGACACAGTCTCTTGTCCAGAAACACCAGCCCGCACTGGCTGGCTCTCTGAGTGCCATTTGTTGGCTGCTGGTGTTGCTTTTTTTTTTCTGCTTCTTTTGATTTCTTGCTTGCCTCTCGCTGGCTCACCCTCCTTTTGCTCGAGCGCCTGGCTCCGTGTGCCATCTTTGATTCTTCCTGAGGGGCTGTGGAGCTCCATTCGAGTGTGGAGCTGCTTCCCGGACTGGGCTACCGTGCTAGTGGGATCCCAGGGCTTTTGTTTGTTCGTTTTGAATTGTTTGTTTGTTTTCTTTTCCTTTTCTTGAGTTGGGAGCCCTTTCTGGCCAGGCGGAGCTGTGTGGCAAGGAACTCTCCTTCGGCTTCCACAGACGTGCAGAAGGATCCCTGAGAACATTTCTTTTTTTGCTGTTTTTTTTTTTTTTTTTATTTGTTTTGTTTTCTTTTCCTTCTTTTTCCCTTTTTGTTTTTCATCATTGCTCAGTTTCTCATCTCTCTATATCTTCCTTCTCTTTCTGATCACTGAATACCAGGCATTGTATGCCTCTGCACCTTCTGGCCAGGCTGTGCTGCGACACCTGAGAGCGACTTTCCTAGACCTCATAGCTGCATTGGTGGGATCTGGGAAATTTGAGGTTCTTTAACCTTTCTGGTTTTTACTTGTTCATTCTTTTCTTTTCTTCCTCTTCCCCTTTCTGTTTTTCTCTATTTCATAGTCTCTCATCTCTCCATTTCAATAGCAAGCTCCCCTAGCATTCTTTTTTGTTTGTTTGTATGTTTTTTGGTTCCTGTTCCTCTCTCCTCTCTCCCATATCCAACTTAGCTCCACACATAACCATCTCCCCACTGCATCCTGCCTACCTGCACCATGCACTTCACATCATACCACCAAGCACTGCAGGCACAGCCTACTGGAACCTGACCAGCACTGATTACTGACCCACCCTAGTGGCTGCAGTGAGTGCCACAAACAACCCATACCAGTGGCTCCTCTTCAGCTAGACCTGCCCTGCTGTACCATATCTGAGTGACTGAACCTGTCAGTTGGAGAAGGAGGCGAAAATTATTGAGCACACAGACGAGCAAACAACAAAAAGCGTGCAGTCCGCCTGCCCATAGTCAAATTTTTTTTTTTAAAAAAAGAGATGAAACAAACAAATCTACAATCAATAAACGAGAGAAATAAATACTGAATGCCCCGAAAACAGCAGACACAATACCAAAACAGTTACAAAAACAGGACAGCATGGTTTCAGTAGGCGTCCAATTAAAACACCAGATGACTTTAGTGTGGAAGAAAATGCACTAGAAGTACCTGATAGGGAATTCAAATCTCTAATACTAGGAATTTTCCAAGAAATGAGGCAAAAAGCTGACAAACATGAGTAAAAAATAGACAAAATCATGGAAAATACAGACAAAAAATTGGAAGAATTCAGGAAGATGATGCAGGAACAAAATGCTAAAATAAATTCACAAAGAGAAACTATACAAAAACAATTAGAAATCCAAAAGATAAACAAGATTTCAGAAATGGGTAATGTCATAGAAGGGCTGAGAAGCAGATTTGAAATCGTGGAAGACAGGATCAGTGGAACAGAAAACAAACAATTGGATACAACTCTGTTTCAGGAAAACTCAGAAAAAAGAACAAAGAAAAATGAAGAGAACCTGAGAGTTATGTGGGACACAATTAAAAGGAAAAAATTATGAGTGATTGGTGTTACAGAATAGGGGGAGAAAACAGAAAACACAGAGAGAATCATTGAAGAACTGCTGACAGAAAACTTCCCCAATATCATGAAAGATGAAAAGCTGGTCATCGAAGAAGCTCAACGAAACCCATGTAGAGGAGACCCCAAAAGAAAATCAACAAGGCATATCATATTCACACTTGCCAAAACCAAAGACAAACAAAGAATCCTGAGAGCAACTCGTGAAAAACAAGAAGTCACATAGAGAGGAGAAACAATAAGACTAAGCTCAGATTATTCAGCAGAAACCGTGCAGGCAAGAAGGCAATGGGATGACATATATAAAATCTTGAAAGAAAAAAATTGTCAGCCAAGAATAATATATCCTGCAAAACTCTCATTCAAATTTGATGGTGAAATTAGGTCATTTCCAGATAAACAGAAAGTAAAGGAATATGTAAAATTCAAAACAAACTTACAAGAATTATTAAAGGGAGCTCTTCGATCTGAGGACAAACAGCTTCAGCCCACAGGCAGAACCTAGGACTCAGGATTGTATGAGCCAGATAACAATCTAAGAAATGAACTCTCGAGGACTATCCAAAACCAAAGGAAATACAACAGGGAATCAGAGCAGTCAATCGATAGATGACAACAACATCAAAACAATGAAAGAAGGAATAAACGGCATAGGTATAGAACCTTCTAATGGAGATGAAGGCAAGGCTATACCAAGTAATGGTAGACTGCTTCAAACTTAGAAAAATTAGGGTAAAATTCATGGTAACCACAAAGAAAGTTAACAAACCAACTCATAAAAATAAAGAAGAAAAACATAAAGTCTTGGCAAAAACAAAACCTACAAAAATAGAAGAAATTAGAAAAAATCCACAAACAAAAGTAACTCAACACAAGAGAGTAAGTAGAACAAACAAAACTTCAACACCACAAAAAAAAACTACTACAAAATGACAGCAACAAACTCACATCTATCAATAATTACACTGAATGTAAATGGATGCAATGCACCCATAAAGAGATGGGGAGTGACAGAATGGATAAGAAAACAGGATCCATCAATATACTGTCTACAAGAGACACACCTCAGAAACAAAGATGTGAATTTATTAAAAGTCAAAGGTTGGAAAAAAATATATCAAGCTAACAACTACCAAAAAACAGCAGGAGTGGCAATTCTAATCTCAAAGAAAATAGACTTTAAAACAAAATCTACCATTAAAGACAAAGAAGGATAATGATTAAGGGGACGATCCATCATGAAGCCATAACCATAATAAACATCTATGCACCCAATGACAGGGCTCCAAAATACACAAAACAAACTCTAACAACACTGAAAAGAGAAATTGACAGTTCCACAATAATAGTAGGAGACTTCAACACACTACTCTCAGTAAAGGACAGAACAACTAAGAAGAAACTCAGCAAAGATACAGAAGACCTAAAGGACACAATCAGCCAACTTGACCTCAGAGACATATATACAACACTCCATTCAACTGCTGCAAAGCACACATTCTTTTTCAATGCACATGGAACGTACTCCAGAATAGACCACAATTTAGGCCACAGAGAAGTCCTCAACAAGATACAAAACCTTGAGATAATTCAAAGTATCTTATCTGACCACAATGCCATCAAGGTAGAAATTAACAACAGAAAGATCAAGGAAAATAAATCAATTACATGGAAACTGAATAATACCCTGCTTACACATCTGCGGGTAATAGAATAAATCAGAGATGGAATAAAAAAATTCCTAGAATCAAATGAGAATGAAAACATATCATACCAAAACCTTTGGGACAGCAAAGGCTGTCCTCAGAGGCCAATATATAGCAATAGATGCACATATCAAAAAAGAAGAAAGGGACAAAATCAAAACATTAACTACAGAACTCAAACAAATAGAAAGAGAACAGCAAAAAAAGCCCACAACCACCGGTAGGAAGGAAATAGTAAAGATCAGAGCAGAAATAAATGAAATAGAGAGCAGAAAAACAATAGAAAGAATCAACAAAACCAAAAGTTGGTTCTTTGAAAGAATCAACAAAATTGACACATCACTGGCCAGACTGACTAAAGAAAAACAGGAGAGGACACAAATAACCCAAATAAAAAAAGAAAAGGGGGACATTACAACAGACCCAACGGAAATAAAAAGGATTATAACAGAATATTATGAAAAACTATACTCCAACAAATTTGAAAACCTAGAGGAAATGGATAAACTTCTAGAAACACACGGCCTACCCACACTGCAACAAAGTGATGTTGAAAATCTGAACAGACACATAATAAGAGAAGAGATTGCAAAGGTAATAAAAAAACTCCCAACAAAAAAGCCCTGGCCCAGATGGCTTCACTGGAGAATTCTACAAAACATTTACAGAAGAGCTTGTACCAGTACTACTCAAGCTATTTCAGAGCATAGAAGAGGAAGCAACACTTCCAAATTCATTCTATGAAGCCAGCATAACACTGATACCAAAACCAGGCAAAGACATTACAAAAAAAGAAAATTACAGACCAATATCTCTCATGAATATAGATGAAAAAATTCTTAACAAAATTCTAGCCAATAGAATTCAACATAATATCAAAAAAATAATACACCACGACCAAGTAGGATTCATACCAGGTATGCAAGGATGGTTCAGCAGTAGAAAATCAATGAAAGTAATCCACGACATAAATAAAAGGAAAGAAAAGAATCACACGATCACCTCAATTGATGCAGAAAAGGCATTTGACAATGTCCAACACCCATTCCTGATAAAAAATCTCAATCAAATAGGTATAGAAGGGAAATTTCTCAACATAATAAAGGGCATCAATGCAAATCCAATGGCCAACATCATTCTTTTTTTTTTTTTTTAAATATTTTATTGTACTTCAGGTGAAGGCTTACAGAACAAATAGTTTCTCATGAAACAGTAGTACACATGTTGTTTTATGACATTGGTTAACAACCCCACAACATATTAAGCCTCTAAATTCTCAACCTTTTTTTTTTTTATGAAAATACAGATAGCCAAAGATACACCATTTGAAAAATTTCTACATACACAGTTCAGTGACATTGACTACGCTCTTCCAACTGTGCTGTTATTCTCACTTAAGATGAAGGCTTACAGAAAAAAATAGTTTCTTATTTAACAGTTACTACACACAGCCAACAGCATTCTTAATGGAGAGAGGCTGAAAACATTCCCCTTGAAAACAGGAAAAAGACAAGGATGCCCTTTATCACAACTCCTATTTAACATTGTGCTGGAAGTTCTAGCTAGAGCAATAAGGCAAGAAAAAGAAATAAAGGGCATCGAAATTGGTAATGAAAAGTCAAACACTCCCTGTTTAAAGATGATATGATACTATACACTGAAAACCCTAAAGTCTCCACTAAAAACCTACTGCAACTAATAGGAAGATTCAGCAGAGTAGCAGGATACAAGATAAACATTCAAAAATCAGTTCGATTCCTATACACCAGCAAGGAGAACGATGAAAAGGAAATCAGGAAAACAATACCATTTTCAATAGTCCCTAAAAAGATAAAATACTTAGGAATACATCTGACCAGAGTTGTAAAAGACCTATACAAAGAAAACTACAAAACACTACTGCATGAAACCCAAAGGGATCTACTTAAATGGAAAAACATACCATGCTCATGGATAGGCAGACTCAAGATTGTGAAAATGACAATTATACCCAAAGCAATTTACAAATACAACGCAATCCTGATCCAAATACCAACAACATTCTTCAAAGAGATGGAAAAACAAATCATTAACTTTATATAGAAAGGGAAGAAGCCCCGAATAAGTAAAACACTACTGAAGAAGAAGAATAAAGTTGGAGGACTCACACTACCTGACTTCAGAACCTACTATACAGCTACTGTAGTCAAAGCAGCCTGGTACTGGTAGAATGACAGATACATTGACCAATGGAACAGAATTGAGAACCCAAATGTAAATCCATCCACCTACGGTCACCTGATCTTCGACAAGGGCCCAAAGTCCATCAAATGGGGAAAAGACAGTCTTTTTAACAAATGGTGCTGGATAAACCTGATATCCATTTGCAAAAAAATGAAACAGGACCCATACCTCACACCGTATACAAAAGCTACTTCAAAATGGATCAAAGACCTGAATATAAAGCCTGAAACTTTAAAGTTCATAGAAGAAAAAATAGGACCAACACTTCAGGCCTTAATACATGGCATTAACAGGATACAAACCATAACCATCAATGCACAAAACCAAACAGATAAGCTAGATAACTGGGATCTTCTAAAAATCAAACACCTATGCTCTTCAAAAGACTTCACCAAAAGAGTAAAAAGAGAACCTACAGACTGGGAAAAAATTTTTGGACAGTACAAGTCAGACAAACATCTAATCTCCATAACCTACAAGAAAATCCAATACCTCTACCACAAAAAGACAAATAATTCTATTAAAAAATTGGCAAAGAAATTGAACAGACACTTCACCAAAGAAGACATTCAAATGGCCAACAAACACATGAGGAAATGCTCACGATCACTAGCCATTAGAGAAATGCAAATTAAAACCACAATTAGATATCATCTCACCCTGGCTTTACTGGCACGAATCAAAAACTCTGGAAATCACAAATGTTGGAGGGGCTGTGAGGAGATCAGAACTCTTATGCACTGCCGGTGGGAATGCAAAATGATACAACCATTTTGGAAAATGATATGGCGTTTCCTCAGAAAGCTAGAAATAGACATACCATTCGATCCAGCAATCCCACTCCTAGGAATATATCCTAGAGAACTAAGAGTCGTCACTCGAATAGACATATGCACACCTATGTTCATGGCAGCATTGTTCACAATAGCAAAATGATGGAAACAACGTAGATGCCCATCAACAGATGAATGGATAAATATACTATGGTACATACACACAAAGGAGTACTACGCAATGAGAAAGAACAGCAATGAATCTGTGAACCATCTCATAACATGGATGAAACTGGAGGACATTATGCTGAGTGAAATAAGTCAATCACAAAAGGACAAATATTGTATGAGACCTCTATTGTAAAAACCCTTGAAAAAGTTCACACACAAAATGTGACAATATTTGTTGGTTACCAGGGATGGGAGAGGTGTGGGGAAATAGATAAGTGGTATCTTGGGTGAAGGGTGAGACAGTACACAGTACAGGGGAAACTAGCACAACCTGTAGAAGGAAAGGTCATGGAAACCCCATAGACACATCCAAACTCCCTGAGGTACTGAATTGCTGGGCGCAGGGCTCTGTGGACCATGGTCTCGGGGAACATCTAGCTCAATTGGCATGACACAGCTCATAAAGACAATGCTCTACTTTCTACCTTGGTGAGTAGTGTCTGGGGTCTTAAAAGCCTGTGAGCGGCCATCTAAGATACTGCACTGGTCTCATCCCTTCGGGATCAAGGGAGAATGAAGAGAATAGGATACAAGGAAAAGATTATTCCAAAGGACTAATTGTCCAGAGCTACCAAGGCCTCCACCAGACTGAGTCCAGTACAGCTAGATGGTGCCCAGCTACCACCCACTGACTACTCTGACCAGGATCACAACAGAGGGTTCTGGACAGAGCTGGAGAAGGATGTAGAACATAATTCTAACCCACAAAAAAAAAAAAAAAAAAAAGACCGGATTTACTGGCCTAAAGGATACTGGAGAAACCCCGGGAGTATGGCCCCCAGACACCCTTTTAGCTCAGTGGTGAAGTTACCTCCGAGGTTCACTGTTCAGCCTGGGAGTGGACAGCCCCATAAAACCAAATGAGACTAACGAGGTACAGGAGTCCAGTGACAAGGGCCAGAAGGCAGAAGGGGACAAGGAAGCTGGTGATAGGGAACACAAGGTTGAGTAAGGATATTGTTGATGTGTTGTGAGATTGTTAACCATTGGCATAGAGCAACATATGTAGTAACTGTTAAATGAGAAACTATTTTGTTCTGTAAGCCTTCATCTTAAGTGAGAATAGCAGCACAATTGGAAGAGCATAGTCAATGTCACTGAACTGTGCATGTAGAAATTTTTGAAATGGTGTATCCTTGGCTACGTATATTTTCACCAAGAAAAGCTTGAGAAGTTAGAGGGTTGACATGTTGTGGGGTTGTTAACCAATGTCATAAAACTTGTGTACTACTGCTTCATGAGAAACTATTTGTTCTGTAAGCCTTCACCTGAAGTACAATAAAATATTAAAAAAAAATTTTACTCTTATTTTTCTAAGTTTATGCCACTATTATTCCTTTATATTGCCTTGACTTCCTCTCCACATGAAAAATTTATGTCTACATTTTTTAGTCTGTCTAGTTTGTGTTACTGTTGTCATCTTTTACCTATTGACATCTGTGTTTCCGTAATTTCAGTATTTTAGCTTTGATTTATTTTTGTGTCTTCCCTCTCTGGGTTAATATCTGGTTACTCTCTCCTGTGTTCTAGTCTTGAGTTGTTATGTGATGTTATTGATTTTCTAAATGAAAGACTCTCTTTAGTATTTCTTATGATTTTGGTTTGGTTTTTGCAAATTCCATAAACTTCTGTTTATCTGGAAATGCCCTAATTTCGCCATCATATTTGAGGGACAGCTTTGCTGGATATATAATTCTTGGATGGCAATTTTTTTTCTTTCAAGGTTTTATATATGTCATCCCATTGCCTTCTTGCCTACATGGTTTCTGCTGAGTAGACTGAGTTTATTCTCATTGACTGTCCTTTGTAGATGACTTTTCGTTTATCCCTAGCCGCTCTTGAAGTACTCTCTTTATCTTTGCTTTTGGCAAGTTTAGAATCAAGTAATCTTGATGAAAATTGTTTAAATATAAATTCAATCCTTCTTCAGTATCCACAAAGGATTGGTTCCAGGACCCCCATGGGTACCAAAATCCACAGATGCTCAAATTCCGTATATAAAATGACATAGTATATGCATATAACCTACGCACATTGTCCTGTGTCATGGATTGAACTGTGTCCTTCCAAAATATCTGTCAATTTGGCTAGGTCATGATTCCCAGTATAGTATGATTATGTACCATTTTGTAATCTGATGTGATTTTCTTATGTGTTGTAAACTCTATCACTGTGATGTAATAAGATGGATTAGCAGCAGTTATATTGATGAGGTCTACAAGATTAGTAGTGTCTTAAGTGAGTCTCTTTTGAGATATAAAAGAGAGAAGCAAGCAAAAAGACATGGGAACTTCATACCACCAAGAAAGCAGTGCCGGGAGCAGAGCACGTCATTTGGACCTGAGGTTCCTGCACTGAGATGCTGCTAGATCAAGGGAAGACTGAGGCATCACATGGACCTTCCTCCAGAGCCAACAGAGAGAGAAAGCCTTCCCCTGGAGCTGATGCCCTGAATTTGGAGTTCTAACCTACTAGACTGTGAGAGAATAAATTTCTCTTTGTTGAAGATATCCACTTGTGGTATTTCTGTTATAGCAGCACTAGATGACCAAGACATCCCATATACTTTATATCATCTCTCTGTTGCTTCTAATACCTAATTTATGTGTTATGTAAATAGTTGTTACACTGTATTTTTTTTTGGAACTTTATTTTTCTGGAATATTTTCAATCCACAATTCTTTGATCAACTAATTAGACATGGGTAAATTTGATGGAAGTGAAGGAAATGGAAATACTGTAGTCAATCCATATCACACATTTATTTATAAAATCATCTTTACACTTTAACCAGAGCAAGAAAGTGAAGAAAATTATCCACCATTCATTTCAAGGCACTTGCAACCTGGGGTCAGCTTGAGACGGGAAATGTAAATTTGTTGTTTCCTTATCTAGTCACAGTTCTTTTGTTTTTCTGATAATATGAACAGCTCAGATCAGTGAGTATGAATCTTGTGTTGATGGTGCATATAGCTTAATGAACATGACACTCTCTAGAGCAGCACTGTCAATAGAGAGCCACTTATGTAATTTTAAATAGTCTGCTATCCACAGAAAAAAGGAACAAGTAAAATCAATTTTAATAATGCATTTATTTAACCCAGTATGTCCAAAACGTAATTATTTCAGCCTGTGGCACTAGCTTCATTTCAAGTAATCGATAGCAATATGTGACTAGTGGGCTCCTGTACTGGACAGCACATCCTTTCACAATTCTTCTTGTGCTCAGCTTAAGAATAGTGGTTGCTCCCAAGAGTGAAGTACTTACTGAAAGATGGTCTATTATCCTTGAAAGTGGTACACTCCTGAGGGATTTTTAAGTGTAATTCCTACTATGAATATTTTGATCATATGTGCTAAATTCAGGTCCAAACCCTTGTAAAAGATGTGACAAATTTGTACTCCACACGGGCATATGAGGTGCCTTGAGTTTTTTTTGTTTTTGTTTTTTTTTTTAATAGAAAGGGTCAGGGTTAAGAACACAGAAATTACAGAAGCAGAATTGGTAGAAATAATAATATAAGCAAAATTACCAGAGAAGAAGAAAACCAGTCATGTGCAGCAAAGACATACTTTAGTCTGGCTGAGTCTAATCATCTTCATATCCCCCTTATAGGTGATCCTCACATATGGGAGCACTTTGCTTCCAGAATATACTTTCACTTGCTCTGTTTCATGAGGAGATCAAAACCCATAAATGTTAATTTCAGTTTATATATAGCACCTATTTCCCAAGAGCTCCAAAGAATTAGACAACTTTTTTTTTTTTTTAGAGCAAAATAAGCGCATCAGTTAAAAAGGAGGAGAGATCATTTAATCTAGGAAGACTAACAGTTTAGCCTATTGACTTGCCTATTGGGACTTTTGGGACTTAGAAGTTGTATTGATTTTATTAAATCTCAATATAACGTTTGAACTTTAAGTTAAGCTGTTTGTATTGATAACTTCCGTGTTGCTCTCTTTGAAATATAGCATGACTAGTCACCAAGTGGTGAAGATGGTCTTAGCAGCCCTTTAAAACTCCACTTCCATGATGTATGCTCCTGTGGTATATATTTCTTTCCTTGAACATTTATGCTTTTGGTAAAAAATCAGGCTCTAATTTATGAGTGGCACAGATGACAAACATTCTTCAACTAGAGTCCAGCAATCTTAAAATTGCTAACAATTGTGTCAATATTTTGTTTCCCACATGAACTGTGTGTACATTCCAAGGAGGCAATGTTTGTACATGCTAAAAAAAAAGACGTTGTACCAATACTGAAATCCATTAGTTCAGGGATACACATTTGTAGAATTCAATTAGCAGTGCATAGTTCAATTGAATGTTTATATTTTTCCATATTGGTAGTGTTTTTCATATAAGACAGAGAAGAGATTTGTATATAATTATATAATAATATTTTTTTTGAGATGAAGTTCACATAACATAAAGTCAAATATTTTAAAGTGAACAATACAGTGGCATTTAACCTAATAATAATTTTTGTAAGAACAGAGTTACTAAAGTCATCTATGTGTTGTCCTTTATAAAATATTGGCTATTCCGTGCCCTTCTCCCAGAGCCCACAAGCATTTCTTTGGTGTATATTATCATTCAAATATAGTTCTTTATGTAGGAACCAAAGGTACTACACAGGCTTTGAGGTGGAGGGAATGTCCTGGAAATGAAGAGTACATGGTGGGGAGTCCAAAACCCATTGCGTCAAGTTGATTCTGACTCATAGCAACTGTATAGGACAGGTAGAATTGCCCCATAGGGTTTCCAAGGAGCAGCTGGTGGATTCAAACTTCTGACCTTTTGGTTAGCAGCTGAATGCATAACCACCAAGACATATGAGTTGGAATCAACTCGACAGCAACAAGTTGGGGAGTAGTAGGAGATTAAGCTGAAATTTTGGCTAAACTAAAATCATAAGGGGCCATTTATGTCATGTTAGGTAACTGGGACCATTTCTGGTAGTTAATTGAAAGTTTATAGGCAGATTAGCTCTTTAGAAAACCACTCTGGCTTTACCGTGCAAGATGGTTCAGAGGAAGCAAGACTGAAAACATGTGGACCAGTCAGGGATCTACTTTGATAGCTCAGGTGAGAAATGATGAGACCAAAACTCTGGGAGGGGGTTGCAAAGGAGTGGGCAGATTTAAAAAAAAAAAAGTTAAGATATAGAAAACAAATAGAACTTACAACTAACAGGCTGCAAATCTGTGCATGTTAAACATTTTGGTTGCTAAGGAAATGGTCTCTTTGTGTTATACACTATATGTGAAAGACACCAGGCTCATTACAAATTTTGATTTAAAATAGCATGAATTTAAAAGACCAAGGATATAGCACATTAATTCTTTAATAAATGCTCAAATCTGAGGTCTCAAAATCCTATTAAATTTTAGCCTTTGTGGGGAGAGCTTATTGTTGTATTGTTACTATCCAGTCCTTGCCTTTATTTTGATAGATTTGGTTTAATAAAATTATTGATATACGGAAAGGCCATGTCACAGAAATCTGTAATTGGTGCTGCTTTTGAAGGCACAGTGACTGGCTGCACTGAAAATGAGTAGAATCAATCTACTTTCTTTCTTAAATTAACACTGTTTTTATCATGCAATATTCACCTTCCTTCTTCTGTTTTGGTAAAACGGACATCCTTTTCTTTTGAGGATCATGATGACAAATGAAATGTAAGTTTCATGCTTTACACCCAAAAGAAGGGTGGGGAAGCAGTGAGTAGATTATTGGAACACCAGGTGTGATTCCTTGGGGGAAGAAGGATTTTTTTCACTTTATCTCCTTCCTGGGAACGTATTTGTTGTTGTTGTTAGGTGCTGTTGAGTTGGTTCCAAGTCATAGTGACCCTGTGTACCACAGAACGAAAAGCTGCCCGGTCCTGTGTAATCCTCACAGTCGTTGTTATGCTTGAGCCCATTGTTGCAGCCACTGTATCAATCCATCTCGCTGAGGGTTTTTCTCTTTTTCAGTGACCCTGTATTTTACTAAGCATGATGTCCTTCTCCAGGGATTGATCGCTCCTGACAACATGTCCAAAGTATGTAAGCCGTAGTCTCTCCATCCTTGCTTCTAAGGAGCATTCTGGTTGTACTTCTTCCAAGACAGATTTGTTCACTCTTTTGCCAGTCTATGGTATATTCAATATTCTTTCACAACACTACAATTCAAAGGTTTCAATTCTTCAGTGAAAATTGGTGCTCAATTGGCACCATGTGGGTCAAAAAACTCTGGGGAGAAACTCTCTCCCACTTACCTGCCTCCTTCCCACACTGCACCAGGTCCAGGGCCAGCTTCAGTGATTGCCATATCCCCCTGGCTGGAAGTGGGACCCATCGCACACCGTGAGCCATTCTCCTGGACTTGGAGAGGGAAGAAATTAACAGACAGGAGAAAATAACCTGCCAGATACCCTAAGCCAGGAACTCAGGGCAGGCACAGCTCCTCTACCTAGGCACAGGCATAAAGGGTCCATGGACTTTGTATGCCTTTCACCCATGCATAGACCTGTGTGGGCTCATTTCAACAGCATAGGCCCTCATTAGCACAATACAACAGGGTATACACCTGAAGCCTAACTTCAACTGTATCAGCTATATGGTGAAGTAGCAGGTCCATGACATTTGACACTGCTCTGCTCATTAAGCATGGTTCTCACCTGCCCACATCAGGGGCCTGAGGACTGGTGGTTCCACCCTTGCCTCCTAGCCACCTGAAACAGGGGTCCAAGAATAAGTAGTGTTTCCCAGTTCTTACAGCCAACAGCACTGGATGCCCATTGTCCAGCTGCAAAACCCACCCACCTATGCATTCTAGGGAACAGGGACAAGTTTTCCTCCAGGACACTCAGGGGCAGCTGTCAGCCCCCTGCTTTGCTCAGCACATGACCCCCTACTGCAGCCAGATACTTGTGCTTATTCCAATTAAACCTGCCTGTTTAGGACCATAGGTGAGAGCCTGCACCACACACTTGGTGACTGACTACCTGGACACCTGAGCTGAATCCATACAAGAAAAGTAAATGGACACCTTGGCTCACATACCTAGTAACAGATCTAACCACCTGGTCACAGGAAGATAGAACTTCAAAGGTGCCAATAATCAAACTAGCTCACACGGACAGCTTATCTGAGCATATCAAAATAAAACAAAACAAGAAACTAGGACACAGAAAGCAAATATAAAATAAATAAATATAATTACTTATTGATGGTCGGAGACAACAGTCAATATCAAATCACATAAAGAGGTAGATTAAGAAGGTGTCAGCAAACTCCCAAAACAAAGAATCAAGAAATTTTCTGGAGAGAAAGAACTTCTTGGAATTATCAGGGGTAGAATACAAAACATTAATATACAGAACTCTTTAAGATTTCAGGAAGCAGATCAGTCAAAATGCAGAACAAGCCAAGGAACACACAGACAAAGCAACAGAGCAACTTAAGAAGATAAAAGAGCATAATAACATATTTAACAGGCTGTAAGAATTCACAGAGAGAAAGCAAACAGAAATCCAGAAGATTAACAATAAAATTTCAAAATTAGAGACTTCCGGCAAAATGCTGCTCTAGGCAGAAGCACCGCGCCGTCCCTCCACAACAAAGATTGGAAAAACTAAGCCAGAGAAAACAACAATCCTGAAACCCTAAAACATCAAATGAAGAAATAAAGAACTCAGCGAAGCACCAAATGGAGTGAGAAAACTGACAGAGAATGGAGAGCGAGGAGAGATTCATGCAGAGGTCCCCTAACAGCTAACGCAGCGTGGATTGCCATCTAGGACTCCTGTCAAAGACCAGCAAAGAGGAGTTATGAGAAAGCAGCTTCACAGAGCTTCCAGCAGGAGACAAAACAACAGGTAATTTGCGATATACGCTTTCCCACGCCCCACACTTCTTCACCCCCACTCGGTCTCCTATGCTTCCCACGGGCACAATCTCTTGTCAGGGAAGCACCAGCTGCTTGGATTCCACCCACGCAAATGGGCGGGCTCTCTGAGTGCCATTTGTTCACTGCTGGTGTTGCTTTTTTTCACTTCTTTGATTTCTTCCTTAACTCTCACCACCTCCCCCTCGTTTCGTTCAAATACCTGGCTCCGTGCGCCATCTTTGCTTCTTCCTGAGGGGTTGCAGAGCTCTGGTAATTTGTGATATATGCTTTCCCACTCCCTACCCTTCTTCACCCACACTCGGCTCCCTCTGCTTCCCGCGGACACCGTCTCTTGTCTGAGAAAAACCAGCCCACACTAGCTGTCTGTCTGAGTGTCATTTGTTGGCTACTAGTGTTGCTTTTTTTTTCTGCTTCTTTTGAGTTCTTCCTTACCTCTCACCACCTCCCGCTCCTTTTGCTCAAATATCTGGCTCTGTGCACCATCTTTGCTTCTTCCTGAAGGGCTGTGGAGCTCCATTCAAGTGTGGAGCTGCTGCCTGGTCTGGGCTGCTGTGCTGGTAGGATCCCGGGGCTTTTGTTTGTTAGTTTGTATTGAATTGATTGTTGGTTTTGTTTTCCTTTTCTTGAGTTGGGAGCCCTTTCTGGTCAGGCGGTGCTGCGTGGCAAGGAGAATTCCCACTCAGCTTGCACAGAAGTGCAGACGGATCCCTGAGCGCATTTCTTTTTTTGGTGATTTTTTTTTTTCTGTTTTCTTGGGGGGGGCTTTCTTGTTTTTTTTTTTTTTTAATTTGTTTTATTTTCCCTCTTTTTATCTTTCTGTCTTTCTTCATTGCTCAGTTTCTTGTCTCTCTATATTTTCCTTCTCTTTCTGTTCCCTGAATACCTGGCATTGTATAGCTCTACGCCTTCTAGCTAGGCTGTACTGCAACACCTGAGAGCAACTTCCCCTGACCTCATAGTAGCACCAGTGGGATCCCTGAGAAATTTGTGGTTCTTTAACCTTTCTGATTTTTATTTATTCATTCTTTTCTTTTCTTCTTCTTCCCCTATCTTTTTTGCTCCATTTCATAGTCTCTCATCACTCCACTCCAACAGCAAGTTGCCTGAGCATTCTTTTTTGTTTGTTTGTATGTTTTTGTCTCCTGTTCCTCTCTCTTCTCTCCCATATCCATCTTAGCACTGCACATAACAGTCTCACCACTGCATCCTGCTTACCTGCACCGTACGCTTGACATCACACTGCCAAGCAGCACAGGCACGGACTATTGGAACCTACCCCGCACTAAATACCTATCCGCTCTGGTGGCTGAAGTAAGTGCCAAAAACAACCTGTCCCATTAACTCCTCTTCAGCTAGACCTGCCCTGCCATAAAATATATGATTGAATAACCCTGCCAATTGGAGAAGGAGGTGAAAAGTATAGTGCCTACAAACAAGCAGACAAAAAAGAAACACATAGTCTGCCTGCTTAGACATAGTCAAACTTAAAAAAAATGGGACAAAACAAACAAATCTACCATCAATAAACGAGAAAAATATCTACTGAATGCCCCGAAGACAGCAGACAATATCAAAACATTCAAAAAAAACAGGACAGGATGGTTCCAGTAGGCATCCAAAATAAAACACCAGATGACCCTCCAGTGGAACAAAATGCACTAGAACTACCTGATAGGGAATTCAAATCTCTAATACTCAGAATTCTCCAAGAGCTGAGGCAAAAAGCTGACAAACATGAGAAAAAAAAAAAATAGACAAATTCATGGAAAATACAGACAAAAAATTGGAAGAATTCAGGAAAATAATGCAGGAACAAACAGCCAACTAAATTCACAACTAGTAATTATACAAAGACAACAATTAGAAATCCAAAAGGTAAACAACAAGATTTCAGAAATGGACAGTGTCATAGAAGGACTGAGAAGCAAATATGAAATGGTGGAAGACAGGATCAGTGGAATTGAAGACAAACACTTGGATACAAATCTGTTTCAGGAAAACTGAGAAAAAAGAACAAAGAAAAATGAAGAGACCCTGAGAGTTATGTGGGATACAATCAAAAGCAAAAATCTGCCAGTGATTGGAATTCCAGAACAGGGGGAGAAAACAGAAAACACAGAGAGGATCATTGAAGAACTGCTGACAGAAAACTTCCCCAATATCATGAAAGAAGAAAAGCTGGCCATCCAAGGAGCTCAAAAAACCCCATATAGGAGAGACCCCAAAAGAAAATCACTAAGCCATATCATAATCACACTCAACAAATCCAAAGACAAACAAAGAATCCTGAGAGCAGCTCATGAAAAACAAGAAATCACATACAGAGGAGAAACAATAAGCCTAAGATCAGATAATCCGGCAGAAACCATGCAGGCAAGAAGGCAATGAGATGATATATATAAAATCTTGAAAGAAAAAAATTGCCATCCAAGAATAATATATCCTGCAAAACTCTCATTCAAATTTGATGGTGAAATTAGGTCATTTCCAGATAAACAGAAATTAAAGGCGTATGTAAAAGTTAAACCAAAATTACAAGAATTATTAAAGGGAGTTCTTCGATCTGGGGACAAACAGCTTCAGCTCACAGGCAGAATCCAGGACGCAGGATCGTACCAGCCAGATACTAATCTAGGAAATGAACTCTCAAGGACTATCCAACACCAAAAGAAATACAACAGGGAATCAGAGCAATTAATCAGTAAATGAAAATATCAAAACAATAAAAGAGGGAGTAAACGGCATATGTATAGAATCTTCTAATGGAGAGGAAGGCCATGCGATGCCAAGTAATGGTAGACTGTATCAAACTTAGAAAAATAAGGGTAAAATTCATGGTAACCACAAAGAAAGTTAACAAACATATTCATAAAAAAAGAGGAAAAACATAAAATCTCAGCAAAAACAAAAGAAATGAAAAAAAATCCACAAACAAAAGTAACTCAGCACAAGAGATTAAGAAGAACAAAGAAAACTTCAGCACCACAAAAAAAGCACTACAAAATGACAGCAACAAACTCACATCTATCAATAATTACACTGAATGTAAATGGACCCAAGCCACCCATAAAGAGATGGAGAGTGACAGAATGGATAAGAAAACGGGATCCATCAATACGCTGTCTACAAGAGACACACCTTAGAAACAAAGATGTGAATTTATTAAAAGTCAAAGGTTGGAAAAAAATATATCAAGCTAACAACTACCAAAAAACAGCAGGAGTGGCAATTCTAATCTCAGATAAAATAGACTTTAAAACAAAATCTACCATTAAAGACAAAGAAGGACACTATATAATGATTAAGGGGACAATCCATCATGAAGACATAACCATAATAAACATCTACGCACCCAATGAAAGGGCTCCAAAATACATAAAACAAACTCTAACAACACTGAAAAGAGAAATTGACAGTTCCACAATAATAGTAGGAGACTTCAACACACTACTCTCAGTAAAGGACAGAACAACTAAGAAGAAACTCAGCAAAGATACAGAAGACCTAAAGGGCACAATCAGCCAACTTGACCTCAGAGACATATATAGAACATTCCATCCAACTGCTGCAAAGTACACATTCTTTTCCAACGCACATAGAACGTTCTCCAGAATAGACCACATCTTAGGCCACAGAGCAAACCTCAACAAGATCCAAAACGTAGAGATAATTCAAAGTATCTTATCTGACCACAATGCCATCAAGGCAGAAATTAACAACAGAAAGATCAAGTAAAAAAAATCAATTACATGGAAACTGAATAAATCCCTGCTTACACATCAATGGGTAATAGAAGAAATCAGAGATGGAATTAAAAAATTCCTAGAATCAAATGAGAATGAAAACACATCATACCAAAAACTCTGGGACACAGCAAAGGCAGTCCTCAGAGGACAATTTATAGCAATAGATGCACATATCAAAAAAGGGAAAGGGACAAAATCAAAACATTAACTACACAACTCAAACAAACAGAAAGAGAACAGCAAAAAAAGCCCACAACCACCGGAAGGAAGGAAATAGTAAAGATCAGAGCAGAAATAAATGAAAAAGAGAACAGAAAAACAACAGAAAGAATCAACAAAACCAAAAGTTGGTTCTTTGGAAGAATCAACAAAATTGACACACCACTGGCCAGATGGACAAAAGAAAAACAGGAGAGGACACAAATAACCCAAATAAGAAATGAAATGGGGGACATTACAACAGACCCAACTGAAATAAATAGGATTATAACAGAATATTATGAAAAACTATACTCCAACAAATTTGAAAACCTAAAGGAAATGGATAAATTTCTAAAAACACACGGTCTACCAAAACTACAAGAAAGTGATGATGAAATGTGAACAGACCAACAAGAGAAGAGATTGAAAAGGTAATCAAATAATCCCAACCAAAAAAAGCCCTGGCCCAGATGGCTTCAATGGAGAATTCAACAAAACATTTATAAAAGAGCTCGTACCAGTACTACTCAAGCTATTTCAGAGCACAGAAGAGGAAGAAACACTTAGAGACTCTTTCTGTGAAGCCAGCATAATGCTGATATCAAAAAGAGTCAAAGAGGTCACACGCACACAAAAAAAATTACAGACCAATATCTCTCATGAATATAGATGCCAAAATTCTCAACAAAATTCTAGCCAATAGAATTCAGCATCATATCAAAAAAATAACACACCACGACCAAGTAGGATTCATACCAGGTATGCAAGGGTGGTTCAACATTAGAAAATCAATGAAAGTAATCCACCACATAAAAAAAAAAAGAACGAAAATAATCACATGATCATCTCAATTGATGCAGAAAAGGCATTTGACAAAGTCCAACCCCCATTCCTGATAAAAGCTCTCAATAAAATAGGTATAGAAGGGAAATTTCTCAACATAATAAAGGGCATCTATGCAAAACCAATGGCCAACATCATTCTTAATGGAGAGAGGCTGAAAACATTCCCCTTGAAAACAGGAACAAGACAAGGATGCCCTTTATCACCACTCCTATTTAACATTGTGCTGGAGGTTCTAGCTAGAGCAATAAAGCAAGAAAAAGAAATAAAGGGCATCCAAATTGGTAATGAAGAAGTTAAGCTGTCCCTGTTTGCAGATGATATGATACTATACATAGGAAACCCTAAAGACTCCACGAGAAATCTACTGGAACTAATAGAAAGATTCAGCAGAGTAGCAGGATACAAGATAAACATTAAAAAATCAGTTGGATTCTTATACACCAATAAGGAGAATGATGAAAAGGAAATCAGGAAAACAATACCATTTACAATAGACCCTAAAAAGATACAATACTTAGCAATAAATCTGACCAGGGATGTAAAAGAACTATACAAAGAAAACCACAAAACACTTCTGCATGAAACCCAAAGGGATCTACTTAAATTAAAAAACATACCATGCTCATGGATAGGTAGACTCAACTTTGGAAAATGACGATTCTACCCAAAGCAATTTACAAATACAACACAATCCCGATCCAAATACCAACAACATTCTTCAAAGAGATGGAAAAACTAATCATTAACTTTATATGGAAAAAGAAGAATCCCCGAATAAGTAAATCACTACTGAAGAAGAAGAATAAAGTTGGAGGACTCACACTACCTGACTTCAGAACCTACTATACAGCTACTGTAGTCAAAGCAGCCTGGTACTGCTACAACAGATACATTGACCAATGGAACAGAATTGAGAACCCCGATGTAAATCCATCCAACTACGGTCACCTGATCTTTGACAAAGGCTCAAAGTCCATCAAATGGGGAAAAGACAGTCTTTTTAACAAATGGTGCTGGCAAAACTGTATATCCGTCTGCAAAAAAATGAGACAGAACCCATACCTCACGCTGTATACAAAAACTACTTCAAAATGGATCAAAGACCTGAATATAAAGCCTAAAAGTATAAGGTTCATAGAAGAAAAAATAGGACCAACACTTCAGGCCTTAATATGCGGTATTAACAGGATACAAACCATAACTATCAATGCACAAACCCCAAAAGATAAGCTAGATAACTGGGATCTTCTAAAAATCAAACAGCTATGCTCTTCAAAAGACTTCACCAAAAGAATAAAAAGAGAACCTACAGATTGAGAAAAAATTTTTGGACAGAACAAGTCAGACAAATGTCTAATGTCCTTAACCTACAAGAAAATCCAACACCTCTACAACAAAAAGACAAATAATCCTATTAAACAATGGGCAAAGGAAATGAACAGACACTTCACCAAAGAAGACATTCAAATGGCCAACAGACACGTGAGGAAATGCTCGTGATCACTAGCCATTTGAGAAATGCAAATTCAAACCACAATGAGATACCATCTCACCCTGGCTTTACTGGCACGAATCAAAAACTCTGGAAATCACAAATTTTGGAGGGGCTGTGGGGAGACCAGCACTCTTATGCACTGCTGGTGGGAATGCAAAGTGATACAACCATTTTGGAAAATGATATGGCGCTTCCTCAGAAAGCTAGAAATAGACATACCATTCGATCCCACAATTCCACTCCTAGGAATATATCCTAGAGAACTAAGAGTCGTCACTCGAATAGACATATGCACACCTATGTTCATGGCAGCATTGTTCACAATAGCAAAACGATGGAAACAACGTAGATGCCCATCAGCAGATGAATGGATAAATATACTATGGTACATACACACAAAGGAGTACTACGCAACGAGAAAGAACAGCAATGAATCTGTGAACCATCTCATAACATGGATGAAACTGGAGGACATTATGCTGAGTGAAATAAGTCAATCACAAAAGGACAAATATTGTATGAGACCTCTATTGTAAAAACCCATGAAAAACTTCACACATAAACTGTAAAAATCTTTGTTGGTTGCCAGGGATGGGAGGGGTGTGGGGGAAAATACTAAATAGGTAATAGGTAAGTGGTATCTTGGGTGAAGGGTGAGACAGTACACAATACAGGGGAAACTAGCACAACTTGGACAAGGAAAGGTCATGGAAGCCCCATAGACACATCCAAACTCCCTGAGGGTCTGAATTGCTGGGCTGAGGGCTGTGGGGACCATGGTCTCGGGGAACATCTAGCTTAATTGGCACAACACAGATTATAAAGACAATGTTCTACATTCTACCTTGGTGAGTAGTGTCTGGGGTATTGAAAGCCTGTGAGCGGCCATCTATGATACCCCACTGGTCTCATCCCTTCGGGAGCAAGGGAGAATGAAGAGAATAGGATACAATGAAAAGATTAGTCCAAAGGACTAATGGTCCACAGCTACCAAGGCCTCCACCGGACTGAGTCTAGTACAGCTAGATGGTGCCCAGTACCATCACTGACTGCTCTGACTGGGATCACAACAGCGATTTCTGGTCAGAGCTGAAGAAGGATGTAGAAGATAATTCTAACTCAGAAAAAAAAGACCAGATTTACTGGCCTAAAGGAGACTGGAGAAAGCCCGAGAGTATGGCCCCCAGACACCCTTTTAGCTCAGTGGTGAAGTTATCTGTGGGGTTCACCATTCAGCCTGGGAGTGGACCGCTCCGTAAAACCAAATGACACTAACGAGGTACAGGAGTCCAGTGACAAGGGCCAGAAGACAGAAGGGGACAAGGAAGCTGGTGATAGGGAACCCAAGGTTGAGTAAGGTTATTGTTGATGTGTTGTGAGATTCTTAACCATTGTCATAGGGCAACATTTGTGGTAACTGTTAAATGAGAAACTCTTTTGTTCTGTAAGCCTTCATCTTAAGTGAGAATAACAGCACAATTGGAGGAGCGTAGTCAATGTCACTGAACTGTGCATGTAGAATTTTTGAAATGGTGTATCTTTGGCTATGTGTATTTAAAAAAAAAAAATGGTTGAGAAGTTAGAAGGTTGACATGTTGTGAGGTTGTTAACCAATGTCAGAATACAATATGTGGACAACTGTTTCTTGAGAAACTATTTGTTCTGTAAGCCTTCACCTGAAGTACAATAAAAAAATAAAATTAAAAAAAAGGACAAATATAGTATGAGACCTCTATTGTAAAAACCCATGAGAAAGTTCACACACAAAATATAACAACCTTTGTTGGTTAACAGGGATGGGAGGTGTGTGGGGGGGAATTAGTAAATAGGCCTTAGATAAGTGGTATCTTGCATGAAGGGTGAGACAGTACACAATACAGGGTAAACCAGCACAACTTGTACAAGCAAAGTTCATGGAAGCTCCATAGACACATCCAAACTCCCTGAGGGACTGAACTGCTGGGTGGAGGGCTGTTGGTACCATGGTCTCGGGGAGCATCTATCTCAGTTGGCATAACACGGTTTATAAACACGGTGTTCTACATTCTACTTTGGTGAGTACCGTCTGGGGTCTGAAAACTTGTGAGCAGCCGTCTAAGATACTCCACTGGTCTCATTCCTTTGGGAGCATGGTGAATGAAGAGAACAGGATACAAGGAAAAGATTAGTCCGAAGGAATAATGGACCACAGCTACAAAGGCATCCACCAGACTGACTCCAGCACAGCTAGATGGTGCCCAGATACCACCAGTGACTGCTCTGACTAGGATCACAGCAGAGGGTTCTGGACAGAATTTGAGAAGGTTGTAGGACAAATTTTAACTCCCCCCCCCCAAAAAAAAAAAACAGATTTACTGGCCTAAAGGAGACTGGAGAAACCCAAGAGTATGACCCCCAGACACCCTTTTAGCTCAGTGGTGAAGTCATCTCATCTCTGAGGTTCACCATTCAACCTGGGAGTGGACAGCCCCAAAAAACCAAATGAGACTAATGAGGCACAGCAGTCCAGGGACGAGGGCCAGAAGGCAGAAGGGGACAGGGAACCTGGTGATCGGGAACCCAAGGTTGAGTAAGGATACTGTTGATGTGTTGTGACGTTGTTAACCATTGTCATAGGCAACGTGTGTACTAACTGTTAAATGAGAAACTATTTTGTTCTGTAAGCCTTCAGCTAAAATGAGAATAGCAGCACAACTGGAAGAGCGTAGTTGATGTCACTGAAATGTGCATGTAGAAATTTTTGAAATGGTGTATCTTTGGGGTATGTATATTTTCACCAAAAAAAAAAAAAAAAAAAGGTCGAGAAGGGAGAGGATTGACATATTGTGGGGTTGTTAACCAATGTCATAAAACAATATGCATACTACTGTTTCATGAGAAATTATTTGTTCTGTATGCCTTCACTGGAAGTACAATAAAAAATAAAATATTTCAGAATTAGACAACACAATAGAAAGTCATAGGAGCAGAACTGAAGCAATGGAAGTCAGAATCAGTGAGACTGAAGATAAAGCACTTGATATCAGCTTATTTGAGGAGAAATCAGATAAAAGAATTTGTAAGAAATGAAGAAACCCTAAGAATTATGTGAGACTGTATCAAGAGGAATAACCTATGAGTTACTGGAGTACTGGAACGTGGGGGATAACAGAAAATACATAGAGAATTGTTGAAGATTTGTTGGCAGAAAACTTCCCTGATATCATGAAAGATGGGATGATCTCTATCCAAGATTCTCATAAAACTTCACACATGGTAAATCTTAAATGAAAGCCATCAAGACATATTATAATCAAATATGCCAAAACCAAAGATAAAGTAATAATTTTAAGAGCAGTTAGGGATAAATGAAAAATAATCTACACAGGAGTGTCAATAAGAATAATCTCGGTCTAACCAGGCAACATGGTGCTATAGTTACAAGCACCATGCCATCCCTCTTCAGCAAAGATCTGAAAAACTAAGTCAAACAGAGTCACACGTCAATTTTGAAACCCTAAGCATCAAATGAAGAGATAAAGAACTCAGCCAAGCACTGAATGGAATAAGAAACTGACTGAGAACAGAGAGCGAGGAGAGATACATGCAGAGGTCTCCTATCAGCTACTGCAGCACAGATCCGCCATCTTGGACTCCTGTTGGAGATCAGCAAGCAGGGGGTATCAGAAAGCAGCTTCACAGAGATTCCAGCAGGACACAGAACAACAGGTAACCAGTGATATAGGCTTTCCCATCCCTCACCCTTCTTCACCCCCACTTAGCCTCCTCTGCTTCCTGCAGCCATAGTCTCTTGGCCAGGAAGCACTAGCTTCACCCTGTTGTCACTTGGATTCCACCCACCAGCACTGGCCAGCTCCCTGAGTGCCTTTTGTTGGCTGCTGGTGTTGCTTTTTTCTACTTCATTAGATTTCTTCCTTACCTCTCACCACCTCCCCCTCCTTTCTCTCAAATACCTGGCTCCATGTGACATCTTAGCTTTATCCTGAAAGGCTGTAAAACACCGCTTGACTGTGAAACTGCTTCCCAGCCTGTGCTTCCACTCTGGTGGGACCCCTGGGGCTTTTTTTGTTTGTTTTCTTGTTTGTTTGCTCTGATTTGTTCTGTGTTGATTTGTTTGTTTTCATTTTCTTTTCTCGGCTTGGGAGCCGCTTCTAGCCAGGCAGTACCATGCAGCTTGGAAGCTGGTCCCTTACTCTGCACAGACACACAGGGACATCCCTGGAGGCATTTCTTTTCTTTTTATGTTTTTTTTTTTTTTGTTTCTTTGTTTTCTTTTTTCTCTCTCTTATTCCCTTCTTGTCTTTCTTCATATCTAGTTTCTCAATTTATCCATTTTTTTCTTTTGCTCTCTTTCCTTTTTTAAAATTTTTGTTTCTCCTCATTTCTCAGTCTCTTATCTCTCCACTCCAATAGCAAGCTCCCTTAGCACTCTTTTTTGTTTGTGTGTATGCTTTTGGCCCTTGTTCCTCTCTCCTCTCTCTCGTCTTTCCTATACCCATCTTAGCTCCACACATCACAATCTACCCCATCCTTCCTGCCTACCCGCACCATGCACCAAGCATCACACTCCCAAGCATCACAGGCTTGGCCTACTGGAACCTGCCCTGCACTAATTGCCGATCTGTTCTGTCAGCCCTGGTACGTGCCACAAACAACCCTCCCAGTAACTCCACTTCGGCTGGACCTGCCCTGCTGTACCATACCTGAGTGACTGACACTGCCCATTGGAGAAGAAGGTGAAAAGTATCATGCCCACAGATGAGCAAAAACAAAGAATGCACAGCCCACCTTCTCAGACATAACCAAATAAAACAAAGATGCAGGATGAAACAAACAAATATACAATCAATAAATGAGGAAAATAATCACTGAATGCCCTGAAGAGAGCAGACAATACCAAAACATTTACAAAAACAGGACAGGATGTTTCCAGTAGGCATCCAAAATAAAACACCAGATGATCTTCCAGGGGAAGAAAAAGCACTAGAACTACCTGATAGATAATTCAAATCTCTAATATTCAGGATTATCCAAGAATTTAAGCAAAAAGCAGATAAAAATGAGGAAAAAATAGACAAATTCATGGAAAAGGCAGACAAATTAGTGAAAAATACAGATTAAAAAATAATACCGGAAAAAAATGCTAAAATAAATCATACAAAAACAACAATTAGAAATCCAAAACATAAGCAACAAGATTTCAGAAATGGACAGTGTCATAGAAGGGCTGAAGAGCAGGTTTGAAACCATAGAAGAAATTGAGGACAAACACTTGGATACAACTATGTTTGAAGAAAAAAATCACAAAAAACAATAAAGAAAAGTGAAGAAACCCTGAAAATTATGTAGTATACAATCAAAATTATGTAGTATACAATCAAAAGCAAAAATCTGCGAGTAATCGGAGTTCCAGAACAGGGGGAGAAAACAGAAAACAGAGAGGATCACTGAAGAATTGCTGACAGAAAACTTCCCCAGTATCATGAAAGATGAAAAGCTGACCAGCCAAGAAGCTCAACGAACCCTATATAGGATAGACCCCAAAAGAAAATCACCAAGGTATATCACAATCACATTCAGTAAAACCAAAGACAAACAAAGAATCCTGAGAGCAGCTAGAGAAAAACAAAAATTCACATACAGAGGAGAAACAATAAGACTAAGCTTGGATTATTCGGCAGAAACCATGCAGGCAAGAAGGCAATGGGATGACATATATAAAACCTTGACAGAAAGAAATTGCCAGCCAAGAATAATATATCCTGCAAAACACTTGTTTAAATATTATGGTGAAATTAGGTCATTTCCAGATAAACAGAAATTAAGGGACTATGTAAAAACCAAACCAAGCGTACAAAAATTATTAAAAGGAGTCCTTCGATCTGAGAACAACATCAGATCACAGGCTGAATATAGGAAACAGGATTGTACTAGCCAGATACCAACCTAAGAAATGAACTTTTAAGGACTATGCAGAACCAAAAGAATTACAACAGGGAACCAGAGAGGTTAATCTGTAAATGACAACAGCATCAGAACAATAAAAGAGGGAATAAACAGTGTATATATAGAATCTTTTAATGGAGAGGAAGGCAAGGCGATACCAAGTAATAATAGACAGGTTAAAATCTAGGAAGATAAGGGTAAATTTCAAGGTAACCACAAAGAAAGTTAACAAACTGGCTCATCAAAATAAAGAAGAAAACATAAAGGCTCAGTAAAAAAAAAAAGAAATGAAAAAAAAAATCCACAAACAAAAGGAACTCAGAACAGGAGAGTAAGAGGAACAATGAAAATGTCAGCACCACAAAAAAAAAAGAAAAAGAAAAGCATTATAAAATGCAATCCCACTCCTAGGAATATACCCTAGAGAAATAAGAGCTATCACATGAATAGACATATGCAGAACAATATTTATTGCAGCACCATTTTAATAGCAAAAAGATGTAAACAATCTAGATGCCCATTAACAGATGAATGGATAAACAAACTATGGTACATACACACAATGGTGTATTATGCATACATAAAGAACAATGATGAATCTCTGAAGCATCTCATAACACGGATGAAACTGGACATTATGGTGAGTGAAATAAGTCAATCACAAAAGGACAAATATTGTATGAGACCTCTACTGTAAAAACTCATGTAAAAGTTTACACACAAAAAGAAACAATCTTTGTTGGTTACGAGGAATGAGAGGGATGTGGGGGGGGGATCTAAACAGACAATAGATAAGTGGTAACTTTGGTGAAGGGTAAGACAGTACACAATACTGGGGAAGCCAGCACAACTAGTACAAGGAAAGGTAATGGAAGCTCCATATACACTTCCAAACTCCCTGAAGGAATAAATTTCTGGGTGGAGGGCTGTGAGGACCATGGTCTCAGGAAACATCTAGCTCAATTGGCATAACACAGTTTATAAAGACAATGTTCTACATTCCAACTTGGTAAGGAGCTTCTGGGATCTTAAAAGCCTGTGAGCAGCCATTTAAGATACTCCACTGGTCTCACCACTTTGGGACCAAGGGAAAATGAAGAGAACAGGATACAAGGAAAAGATTAGTCCAAAGGATTAATGGATCACAGCTAGCACGGCCTCCACCAGCCTGAGTCCAGTACAGCTAGACGGTGCCCGGTTACCACCACTGACTGCTCTGACTGGGATCACATTAGAGGTTCTGGACAGAGCTGGAAAAGGATGTAGGACAAAATTCTAACTCACAAAATAGACCAGATTTACTGGCCTGGCAGTTTGGAGAAACCCTGAGAGTATGGCCACTGGACACCCTTTTAGCTCAGTGGTGAAGTCACTCCCAAAGTTCACCGTTCAGCTGGGGATTGGACAGCCTCATAAAACAAAACATGACTAAGGAGGCACAGCAGTCCAGGGACAAGGACTAGAAGGCAGGAGAGGTCATGAAAGCTGGTTATAGGGAACCCAAGGTTGAGAAGGTACAGTGTTGACATGTCATGGGGTTGTTAACCATCGTCATAGTGCAATATGTGTACTAACTGTTGTTCTGCAAACCTTCATCTAAGGTACAAAAAAAAAAAAAAATCTATGTGAGATCAAATTGACAACAGCACCCCAAAAGGTTTGATGGGAAGCGTAGGAGGCAGTGAGTTGAAGATAATGGTGATGTAATAATTTGGAAAAGAATAGTGAGAATAGCAGCACAACTGGAATAATGTAATCAATGTCACTGAATTGTATATGTAGAAACTTTTGAAATGGTGTAACTTTGTGTATATTTTAACCAAAAAGAAAGGTCCTCCAAGGTCGAGAAGGGAGAGTGTTGACATGTCATGGGGTTAGTAACCAATGTCATAAAACAACATGTGTATTGACAGTTTAATGAGAAACTATTTGTTCTGTAAACCTTCACCTAAAGTACAATAAAAAAAATTAAAAAAAAAAAAAAAGAATAAGCTCCGGCTACTTAGCAGAAACCACGCAGGCAAGAAGGCAATGGGATGACTTATATAAAGCATTGAAGGAAAAAATTGCCAGCCAAGAATTATATATTAGCAAAACTCTCTCTCAAATATGATGGAGAAATTAGGGCATTTCCAGATAAACAGAAGCTTAGGGTATTTGCAAAAAACAAGCCAAAATTACAAGAAATACTAAAGGGATCCTTCCAGTTAGAAAATCAATAATATCAAATAACAATGCAAGACTAGAAGACAGGACAGAGCAACCAGATATCAAGCCAGATAGGGAAGTCACAAAAATAAATCAAAGCTAAAACACTGTAAATAGGGAAACAGAGATGTCAATATGTAAAATATGACAACATTAAAATAAAAAAGAGGGACTAAAAAAATGCAGTCATTGATCTTTCATATGGAGAAGAAGACAATAAGAAATAAAACACTGGTTAAAACTTAGAAAAATAGGGATAAATATTAAGATAACTGCAAAAGAAGCTAACAATCATATATGTCAAAATAAAAAGCAAGAAAATAAAGATTCTGCAAATACAAAATGAACAACAATGAAAAAGAGTAAAAGAAAATATATAAAGAAAAATGACTCAGCGCAGAAAATTAAGTGGAACAAAGAAACTGTCAACAACACACAAAAAGGACATCAAAAAGACGGCACTAAACTCATACCTATCAATAATTATGCCGAATGTAAATGGACTAAATGCACAAATAAAGAGACAGAGAATGGCAGACTGGATTAAAAAACACGATCTGTCTATATCCTGCCTACAAGAGATACACCTTAGACTTAAAGACACAAACAAACTAAAACTCAAAGGATAGAGAAAAAATATATTAAGCAAATAACACTGAAAAAAGAGCAGGAGTGGCAATATTAATTTCTGACAAAATAGACTTGAAAGTAAAATCCACCACAAAGGATAAGGAAGGACACTATATAATGATTAAAAGGTCAATACACCAGGAGGACATAACCAAAATAAATATTTACACAACTAACCACAGGGCTCCAAAATACATAAAACTTTAACAGCACTGAAAAGAGAGACAGACAGCTCCATAATGATAGTAGGAGACTTCAATACACCACTTTCAGTGAAGGACAAAGCATCCAGAAAGAAGCTCAATAAAGACATGGAAGATCTAAATGCCACAATCAACCAACTTGATCATATAGACATATACAGAACACACCACCCAACAGCAGCTAGGTATACTTTCTTTTCCAATGCACATGGGATGTTCTCCAGAATAGACCACATATTAGGCCATAAAATAAACCTTAACAGAATCCAAACATCAAAATATTACAAAGCATCTTTTCTGACCATAAAGCAATAAAAGTAGAAATCAACAACAGAAAAAGCAAGGAAAAAAAATCAAACACATGGAAACTGAACAACATCTTGCTCAAAAACTACTGGGTTATAGAAGAAATTAAGGGTGGAATAAAGAAATTCAAAGAATCAAATAAGAATGAAAACACTTCCTACCAGAACCTTTGACACAGCAAAAGTAGTGCTCATGGTCAATTTATATCAATAAATATGCATATCCAGAAAGAAGAAATGGTCAAAATCAAAACATTAACTCTACAACTCAAACAAAGAGAAAAAGAGAAGCAAAAGAAGCCCTCGGGCACCAGAAAAAAGCAAATTAAAAAAAATAGAGTAGAATTAAATAAAATAGAAAATAGAAAAACAATTGAAACAGTTAATAAGACCAAAAGCTGGTTCTTTGAGGAAATCAACAAAATCAATAAATCACTGGACAAACTGACAAAAGAAAAATAGGAGAGGAAGCAACCAACCTGACTAGGAAATGAGATGTGCAATATCACAACAGACCCAACTGAAATTAAAGGAATCATAACAGATTACTATGAAAAATTGTACTCTAATATATTTGAAAACCTAGAGGAAATGGACAGACTTCTAGAAATACACTGCCTACCTAAATTAACACAAACAGTGGTAGAACAAGTGAATAAACCTATAACAAAAGAAGAGATTGAAAAAAAAAAAAAAAAAGTCCTGGCCCTGAAGATTTCACTTGAGAATTCTACCAAACTTTCAGAGCATAGTTAACACCACTACTACTAAAGATATTTCAGAGCATAGAAAAGGATGGAATACTCCCAAACTTATTCTATAAAGCCAACATAACCCTGATACAAAAACCAGGTGAAGACACCATAAAAAAAGAAAATTACAGACCAATATCTCTCATGAACATAGATACAAAAATCCTCAAAAAAATTCTAGCCAATAGAATTCAACAACATATTGAAAAAATAATTCACCATGACTAAGTAGGATTCATACTAGGTATGCAGGTATAGTTCAACATTAGAAAAAAAGATCAATGTAACCCATCACATAAATAAAACAAAAGAGAAGAACCACATGCTCTTATCAATTGATGTAGAAAAGACATTTGATAAAGTCCAATACCCATTCATGATAAAAACATCAAAATAGGAATAGAAGGGAAATTCCTCAACAAAATGAAGGGCATTTATACAAAGCCAACAGCCAACAGCATCAAAAATGAAGAGAGTCTGAAAGCTTTCCCTCAAGAACGGGAACCAGACAAGGATGCCCTTTATCACCACTCTTATTCAACATTGTGCTGGAGGTCCTAGCCAGAGCAATTAGGCTAGAAAAAGAAATAAAGGACATCCAGATTGGTAAGGAAGAAGTAAAAGTATCTCTGTTTGCAGATGATATGATCATATACACAAAAAACCCCAAAGAATCCACAAGAAAACTACTGGAACTAACAAAAGATTTCAGCGAAGTATCAGGATACAAGATAAACATACAAAACTCAGTTGGATTCCTCTACGCCAGCAAAAAGAACTTCCAAGAGGAAATCACCAAATCAATATGGTTTACAATAGCCCCCAAGAAGATAAAATACTTAGGAAGAAATCTAACCAGAGACTTAAAAGACCTATACAAAGAAAACAAATGAGACCTGCATAAGTGCTCATGGATAGGTAGACTCAACATTGTGAAAATGTCAATTCCACCCAAAGCAATCTACAGATACAATGCAATCCCGGTCCAAATTCCAATGGCATTTTCTAGTGAGATGGAGAAACAAATCACCAGCTTCATATGAAAAAGGAAGAGTCCCCGGATAAATAAAGCATTACTGAAGAAGAACAAAGTGGGAGGCCTCACACTACCTGATTTTAGAACCTATTATACCACCACGGTATTCCAAACAGCCTGGTACTGGTACAACAACAGATACATAGACCAATGGAACAGAAGTGAGAATACAGATATAAATTCATCTACCTATGCGCAGCTGATATTTGACAAAGTCCGAAGTCCATGAATAGGGGAAAAGCCACTCACTATAATAAACGGTGCCGGCATAACTGGATATCCATCTGCAAAAAACTGAAGCAAGACCCATACATCACACCAAGCACAAAAATTAACTCAAAATGGATCAAAGCCCTAAATATAAACTACAAAATATAAAACGTTAAAGACCATGGGAGAAAAAATAGGGACAACTCTGGAAGTCCAAATGCACTGCATAAACAATACGAACCATAAGTAACAATGCACAAACACCAGATGAGAAACTAGATAACTAGGAGCTCCTGAAAATCAAACACTTATGCTCATCAAAAGACTTTACGAAAAGAGTAAAAAGATAACCTACAGATTGGGAAAGAATTTTTGGCCACAACAAATCTGATCAGCGTCTAATCTCTAAAATCTAAAAGATACTGCAATATCTCAACAACAAAAAGACAAATAACCCAATTAAAAAATGGGCAAAGGATATGAACAAGCTCTTCACCAAAGAAAATATTCAGGCAGCTAACAGATACATGAGAAAATGCTCACGATCATTAGCCATGAGAGAAAAGCCATTCCAAACTACAATGAGACACCATCTCACTCCAACAAGGCTAGCATTAATCCAAGAAACACAAAATAATAAATGTTGGAGTGGTTGTGGAGAGACTGGAATACTTCTACACTGCTGGTAGGAATGTAAAATGGTACAACCACTTTGGAAATCGATCTGGCACTTCCTTAAAAAGCTAGAAATAGAAGTAGCATATGATCCAGCAATCTCACTCCTTTGAATATAAGTGTTGTCACATGAATAGATATATGCACACCCACATTCATTGCAGCACTGTTCACAATAGCAAAAAGATGGAAACAGCCTAGGTGTCCATCAAGGGAAGAAAGGATAAACAAATTATGGTATATTCATACAATGGAATACTACACGATAATGAAGAACAATGATGAATCTGCAAAACATATCCTAGCATGGATGAATTTGGACTACATTATGCTGAGTGAAATTAGTCAGTCACAAAAAGACAAATAGTGTGTGAGATCACTATTATAAGAACTCAAGGTTTAAAGAGAGAAAAAAACATTCTTTGATGGTTATTAGGGTAGGGAGGGAGGGAGGGGGCTATTCACTAGACAGTAGACAAGAATTATCTCAGGTGAAGGGAAGGACAACACACAATACAGTGGAAGTCAGCACAACTGGAATAAACCAAAAGCTAAGAAGTTTCCTGAACACATCCAAACACTTCTAGGGACACTGTAGCAGGGGTGGCAGTCTGGAGACCATGGTTTCAGGGGACATCTATGTCAATTATCATAACGAAATTTATTAAGGAAATGTTCTGCATCCCATTTTGGTGAGTGGCATCTATAGTCTTAAAACCTAGTGAGCAGCCATCTAAGATGCATCAATTGGTCCCAACCCACCTGGAGCAAAGAAGAGTGAAGAACACTAAAGACACAAGGAAAATATTAGCTTAAGAGATAGAAAGGGCCACATAAACCAGAGACTCCATCAGCCAGAGACCAGAAGAACTAGATGGCGCCTGGCCACCACCAATGACTACCGTGACAAGGAACACAACAGAGATTTCCTGACAGAGCAGGAGAAAAGTGGGATGCAAAACTCAAATTTCTAGTAAAAAGAGCAGACTTAATGGTCTCACTGAGACTGGAGGGACCCCAGGAAGACATGGCCCTTGGACGCTCTCTTAGCCCAGAACTGAAACCATTTTGAAACCAACACTTCAGACATAGATTACACTGGACTATAAGACATAAAATGATACATGTAAAAAGAGTGCTTCATAGCTCAAGTAGATACATGAGACTAAATGGGCAGCTCCTGTCCGGAGGTGAGATGACAAGGCAAAAAGGGACAGGAGTTGATTGAATGGACACGGGAAATCCAGGGTGGGAAGAAGAAATGTGCTGTCACATTATAGGGATAGCAACTAGAGTCACATAAAAATGTGTACAAATTTTTGTATGAGAAACTAACTTGAACCGTAAACTTTCACTTAAAGCACAATAAAAAAAAGAAAGAAAAAAATTACATATAACAAGTAAGTTAAATATGAATGATGGATAACAGGAATATTCTATTATTTTACATTTTTTTCAGTTTTAAAATAGAATTAAAAAACAAGTTGTAATGAATATTTTTGTTTCTCTATTTTTGCTAAAATTATAATTAATTTCTTGTAATTTTTCTTCATTATATTAACTAGAATATAATCTTTTAAAGTGTAAAGATGATACCTTATTCATTTTTACATTGTTCCCCTGTTTAACTGAGAACTTTCTAAATAAAAGATGCTCATAAGTCCTTGTGGTATTGAATCTGAAGGTCCTTCAGTTGTGGATTTAAGATTTATAATAATTTAAGTGATTTTGGCATTTATTACACCTTTAAAATTTCTCTGATTGGTATTAACCTACTAATTGCTAAACTAAAGTATGTTTATTAAATCAAACATATGATAGCAGTGGTAATTTTATTTTCTAGGGCATTTTGTTTTGCTACCTTGAGCAGCAAATGTAATGATTTTTGTTGTTTTTTGTTTTCTATTCTGATACAGATAAATCATATAATATCTCCTGGTACTAAGTAAATGATATTAGTAGCATATTTATCGAAGTATGAGCAAGAACAATTTCTATTAAAAAAACAGTGAAAAAAATGTATCATATCTTTAACTGGAACAGCTTTAAACTGTCTCTCCGCAGCACTTCCTCCAGGGCACACATTTTACCCTGAGGTGAGGTGGCAGCTTCACAAAGATCACACCAGCTACTCTTAATGTCTCAGGGGTTTAATGATAGCTCTTCCAAGACAAAATAAATGAAGATTCTTCAGTTGCCTGCGATATTTGGAAAAGGATTAACATATAGATCTGGGCATGTTTTAGTATAAATCTTTTGCAATCATGTTATCTATGTCTATCTGTCTGTCTGTCTATCTATCCATCTATCTACCTATCTATCTATCGTCAATCATTTATCTATTTAGTTATCTCTATATATTAACCAGAGCCCTGGCAGTGCAGTGGATATATTTAAGCAGACATCCCAGGTAGTGCAAATGGTTTGCTCTCAACTACTAGCCTAACTAACGGTTGAAGGTTTGAACCCACCCTGTGGCACCAAGGAAGAAGGGCTTGGCAATCTTCTTCCATAAACATTAAAGCCAAGAAAACTCTATGGAGAAATGCTACTCTGTAACACGTGGGGTCACCATCAGAGTAAATTGACTCAGTGGCAACTGGTATATATTAACCATTTCCTTGTCCTGAAGCATTGACATGATATTTTTATTTGAATAAAATTTGATTTATTGCCTCTGCCTTTAGAAAATTCATTCTTTAAAAATATGTTAAACACTTAATTAGGAAAAATTTTAAATAGTCAAACAATTACAAGAAATATTATCTCAAATATCCGGGTACATACCACCCAGACTTAATGAGTGATACTCTTTCTTCTTAGAATCTAGTAGTAAACAGTAGTTAGGAGGCTTTGACTTCTCAACTCTTCTGGACTGCCAGCCTCTTTGAGAAATTGCTAAAACCGATGGATCGTCTCATAAAAAGTTGCACATGTACAAAATTTTATAGCTAACATCAGAGAGTTTATGAACTTTCCAAAGTCCAAGTCAAGAACTACTTGTTTAAAGAGAAAGCCTGACTGGATGACCCTCTGTGAATGGACTTCAGAGTTTCCACTGACACAGATATATGGAACCCAATAGCTGAGTCCACAATAACACAAGCAGCCGAGCTGTTTGGAAAATTGAGTTTGGAATTTTAAATAAGTGGGATTTTTTTTTTTAATATCGTGTGAAGAATTAGAGTTTTAATTATCGATCATCAAGTAAATCTACAGAATTTTTTTAAGCTGTGTGAAGCATTGTACTATATAAATAAATAACTTTAGGTTATCCTCTCACAGAATATGGAAACTGTAGGCGAGAAGACAGCATGTTAGATGTTGAATGGCATTTCTTTCAGTGTGCCCAGATTAGATAAACCATCATGATTTCTACATTAATTAAGCCATTATGGTAACCACAGAGAAAAAAAAAAAGTGAGTAGGCATTTTTTAAACGAACCTTTCAAGTATTTTTTTTCAATACTTAGCAATAAATTTTTTTCTGTCTCCAAAATGGTTCACAGGAAATTTTGTTGAATTTGCCTTGCCAGCTAGGATCTTATTTATTATACAAAGAAAGCCAGTTTAAAAGCAGAAATGAATATCGTCCAATACTCTTCACAAGAAAGTTGTTAAACAAAGTGCATATTTACTATCCTAATTAGCTGAACACGTTCTTGTTGTTGTTAGGTGTCTTCAAGTCGGTTCGGACTCATAGCAACCCTTTGTACAACAACAAAACACCTCCCAGTTCTGTGCCATCCTCACAATCATTGCTATGTTTGATTACATTGTTGCAACCACTGTGTCAATCCACCTTGATGAGGGTCTTCCTCTTTTTCCCTGACCCTCTACTTCACCAAGTATGATGTCCTTTTCCAGGGACTGGTCCCTCCTGATAGCATGTCCAAAGTATGTAAGACAAAGTCTCACCATCCTTGCTTCTAAGGAGCACTCTTGCTGTACTTCTTCCAAGACAAATTTGTTCATTGTTCTGGCCGTCCATGGTATATTCACTGTTCTTCATCAACACCAACTGAACACCAACATGACACCACTGAACATAGCTTAAATTATTTTCAATACATAATTTGAGTCTGTGTGTATCAGCGGCTCATTGTATAACTGAGAATTCCCTGAATTTATTTCCATGTAGAATAAAATGTATATTAAAGGATAAATAATAAATATGTGCTAATTTGAAACTTACATACATATTATTCAAACTAAACAGTATCTTCAGTAATTGTTTATAATTTAGACCAATGAAGTTCTTTTTTTTTTTTTTTTAAGGAAGGAATATTTTATCATTGAAATTGCTGTTGCACAGGATTAACTAAAAGTGGATCAAATAGTAGACAGTTTTATTATTGTTTTTAATTTCTCTACAGGCAATGCACCTTTTGTCACCTGATCCACTGTCCTGCCCTTTGTATGCCACTAGTTTGGACACAAGGTAATGTGTTAGCTAACAGGGGTTTAGGTTAGTAGACCTCAGTTCTTGTATTTACAAGAAGATAGGTATGTGATGTTGGGCAGATTAGTTAAGTATCTGGGACTCAGTTCCCTCATCTCTAAAATAAAGACAATTGGACTACATAGCTATTAAAATTACCTATCAGAAGTAAAACTTCTTAGACTTCAGCAGTGAGAATGATCAGAATATGTGTTTAGGGAGCCTTTTTGGAGATAGTCAGAACACTGATTGGAAGCACAATCCCTGGGTTTTAACCACTACACAGCCCTGCAGCCTTAAGCAAGTCCCTTAACCCTTTATCTAACATCAGCCTCACTTTTGTTATCTGTACAACGGGAGCGATGGACCAGATGACTTCCAACGTTTCTTTCTCTTCTGAGTGTTCTATAAGTCTGTATCCTATTCCTAAATTCTCCAAAGCATTAATTACAATGTTTACTGTAGATAAAAACCAACACAAAACCCACTGCCATCGAACCAATTCGGACTCATAGCGACCCCATAGGGTTTCCAAGGCTGTAAGTCTCTACAGAAGCAGACTGCCACATCTTTCTTCCCCAGAGCCACTGGTAGTTTTGAACCACAAATCTTTCAGTTAACAGCAGATCTCTTTAACCACTGCACCACCAGAGCTCCTATTATTATTTAAAAACAAACTGGTTGCCTCCAAGTTGATTCCGACTCATAGCATCCCTATAGGACAGAGTAGAAATATTCCATAGTTTCCAAGGAACAGCTAGTAGATTTGAACTGCTGATCTTTTGCTTAGCAGCTGTAGCTCTTAACTATATGCATTTACTTAGTTGTCATGGAGATAATAAAGACAGAGAAAAATTTAGTGGAATGGGATCTTTGTGATAACTAGTACAATCAAAGAAAATGAAGTTCAAAGAGGTTAAGCATCTTTCATATTTCGTAATTAATGGGAGAGACTACATTTACTATATAGGGTTAAATTTCACTGAAATGTATTATCTTATACATTACAGCACAGTTCATGCAGAATTCTATGATCTAAAATAGACCTGCTTTTTCACATTATTTCTAGAAATATTTACAAACAGCATATATACATTTCCCAGAGCTATTTAGGTCTGTTTTCTCTCTTAGGCCTCAGCTCAAACTTACTCACAGATCCTCTTCTTGATCTGACAACTCTCAGTCTCTCCAGTGTCAAGGCCAACCAGTCCCTGCTCTCCCACTGTTCCCCACATCCTATGCTCTAGTCTCACTGAAAGGAGCCCTGGTGGTACAACGGTTACATGCTCCCTTGGCTGCTAACTGAAAGGCTGGTGATTTCAACCCACCCAATTGCTCCGTGGGAGAAAGACCTGGTGATCTGTTTCTGTAAAGATTACGGCCAAGAAAGCCCTATGGGGCAGTTCTACTCTGTCACATGGGGTCACTATGAGTCAGAAATCCACTCAGTGGCCACCCACATCAACAATCTTACTGAATTCCTGCTTGTCTGATGCCTCATGGAATTTTCACTGTCTTTAATCTGATTTTTTTTTTAGTCTTACTTGGAATTATTTTTTCCTTGAACTACTTCCTACCTGCCACCACCCACAAATGTGGGGAAGATACTCCTCCTATGCGTTCTTATCTCATCCTGTATCCCCCCGCTCCATATTTATCTTCTTATTGTCTTTCTATTTCACTAGATCGTGAACTCTTAAAAAGTTGTGAATACACCATTTTCAAGTTCAAAACTCTAGGAGAGTGATTACATGTAGATTTATTAAGCAACCCATAAACAATTTTTAATAAATTAGTAAACATGCTTTTATTTCCTACAAGTTTGTTTCATTCCTAGTCTTATAATTTTTTTTTGAAGTGTTGAAAACTTGCCCTGCATGTCTTTGTTTTAGGTATCAGCAATTTAGACTGTGCTTTCTTAAGATCCGTTCTGATCTGAAGACCCTCTATTAAGTTAAAGAAAAATGCATACTTCAGAATATTTGTGGAATTAAAGTGACAGAAGTCTCTGAAATAGTTTAGAAAAACTGCATCAAAGAAAGGGAAACGAAGTAAGCTGGGCTCAGACAGAGGCAGGAGAATAATGTGCCTCTGAAGTGGCATGACCATACAATGTTCCTGAAGGCAGGTGGGTTCAAACCATGAGGTCTGAATGAAAGGCAGGCAGGAAGGGTGATGAGTGAGGTAAGGGTCAGGAACAGAAAACAAAGGAAGCCTCTTTAAGGAAGAAAACACAGACAGAACGATTCCACTGGTGTTTTATTTCCCTAGATACATTCTCGATACTCTGCGACAGTTTTCTAAATTATTTGCTTGCCTCAGCATTTTAGTTTTTGGACATATTGTTTACTTCCAAGGATTGTAAATTCAGTCTGCTGTGTGTGTGTGTGTTTTACCCCATAACTTTCAACTTAGAAATAAATAATCTAGTTCCAGAGACTTCTAAAGGGAAGAAGAAAATGAAGTTACAAAATAATTTTATTTTTTTCTATGATTTCGTGTCACAGTGATATTTTAAAAATTCTTGACTGAGATAATGTTACTCATCTGTTTAAAAAGCCAACAGCTCCTCATTTCATTTACATGAAAAGTCAGAGTCACCACTAGCTAGGCCGGCTACCTCAGATCCTATTGCTTTTCCCCTTGCCCGCTCTGGCCACACCTAACTGTTTTCTTCCTTGCCAAAGAACTAGTTATCTTTTAATATTTCATTTAATTGATTTATTGGTTGTCTATCTTCTCTACTAGAACATAAATTTTATCCTGGGAGATTTTTGACTGTTTTGTTAAATCCTGTATTCTTAGTGCCTAAAAGAATGCCTGGCATATAGTAGACACTGAACCCAACAGATAATTGTTGAATGCATTAATCCAACAGAATTTAAATATGGTAATTTGTTTTGGAAGCAAAATGAGATAATAGATACATGACAGAATGTGGCATTTTTTTTTTACTTATGTATAATTATGAAGAAAAACATTGTGATTTTGTTCTTTTTCTTCTTCTCCAGAAACTGTTCATTTTAATAGGATAGTCCTTGATGACATAAACAATGCACGGTCCTATTTATTCACTAATTTTGCATTGGTCATAGTCTGTATGTCTCCCCATGATAATACTTACATTTTTTTTTTTTTTTGAATCCTGAGAGATGCTAAGTAGAGAGAAGAGGAGAGAAATAGTAAATAAGTGAGAAATAAGAGGGAAGTGAGAAATAAGAGAAGGAAGATCAGACTCATCATACTCTCTGTTACTCTTATATTTTTAGTCGTGTCTTCTTCATAGAATTTTCTTCTCCATTTTGGTAAGAGTTGCCTTCAGATTTCCCTACTGGGGAGGGCAGGGTAAACTCATTCTCCTTAATGTCAAGAGACTTCTGTATGTGAGACATCAGGCAGATTAAATAGAAAGAGCAGGGGATTTGTGGAGAATATGGAATCAATTTTTATTTTCTTTCTAAATTACAATTTGTTTCTTTTTCTCTATGAAGAAAAAAACACATTTGTTTTTCCTTAGAGAATTATTTTCAAGGTGTGCTTTTACAAGTTCCAATAATCTTCTTTTTCTACATGTGACTTATATATTTTCATAGAAACTGACTTATGAAAGCACAGCAGGAAGGAAAAGACTTGATGCTCTTCCTGCAGGGTTGCTTCTTGTTACCTTAACAAGAGAGGAAGGACTAGACAACACAGCAAGGGGCAGGGCATGCTTGGCAGAAACAACAGCTCAAAAAGAAAAAAAATATAATACATGAATTATGTGTTAGAGAAGGGTGTTCAGTTAATGATCCCAGCAGATGCAGCTTTGTTTACACATGCACAAAATTTAGTCTCCCCACACTTTATACTCAACCTTGAAAATACAGGCTCGTTAGTCAGAAAGAGTCTGCTCTAATTATTCTTCAAATTAGAAATTCATTCGGGAACTCAAGAGAAATTTATTGACCCTGACTTTCAGTAATCCTTATTGGAAATATTTTGCTACATCGCTAAGCAGGATATTTCTCTGAAAATCTTTTCTCTTGGCAATAGGACATCATCCAGATAGAAGTAATCTCAAAAGATTCTTCCACTCCATCATGGATCTGAAGAGGGAGTTAAATTGGAGTGAAAGACACCAGTGGATCAAGTTAGCAACTGCTTTATCAATAAATATATAGTAATGGTAATTACTAGTATCTTTATTGAGTTTACGTATACCTTATTTTAGTTAGCCTTCTAAATAAAACTGAGTTAGATACAAGGAATGGGTAAACTGTTCTTTGTACTAGTTGCTACCAATTTTATATGATTTTTTTAGAAAGATGAGATTCTGCTAGACTAACTCTAGCTGAAAGACTTAATATTTTCTCTACATGGCATATATTATTCTTTTTTGCTCATAACAAAACTCCAGATTAAATTTTACTTAGAGGATTGGTAAAATAATAGATCTGCTTAGAGAACATCAGAATAACATAGATCACACCCAGTCTAATAACATGGCTTTAGACTCGAGAGTAGAATATTAATATGTAAGATAACAACAGTACACTCCTGGATGATTTCTCTTTAGCCCTGCTTCAAACTATTAAATTAGTACCTCCTCGTATAAGCAACTTTGGAATTTTCTTCACCTTTTTTCTGTGTTAGATTCCCAGTTTTCTGCATCCCATGTCTTCCTCCTTCTTGGTTTATCACATTATTTTGGTGGAATATATCTCCTAGAAGTTTCCCACAATACATGAGAGGTATAGTGTTTTTGGGAGCCCTGGTGGCACAGTGTTAGGCTGTTAACTAAAGGCCAGCAGTTTGAATCCACCAGCTGCTCCTTGGAAACCCTATAGGGCAGTTCTACTCTGTCCTATAGGGTCGCGATGAGTCAGAATCAACTCCGAGGCAACAGGTTTGTTTGTTTGTTTTTTGGTTTGGTATAGTGTTTTTGAGACATTAACTGAAATTTTTGTGCATAGTTTGGCTGGGTATAGAAATTGAAGTTAAAAATAATTTTCTGTATAGTTTTTGAAGGCATTGATTCATTATTTCTTAGCATTTATTGTTATAGCTGAGAAATCTTGTGCCATTCTGAAAATTTATTCTGTGTATGAGAACTGTTTATTTTTTTCCCGTTTCTGTGTAGAATTTTTTCAAATATCTGTTGTTTTTCAACAGATTTAGAAATATCTTGGTGTTGTTACTTGGTGTAGTTCCCTTTTCCTCCAAGTCATATCCTTAATTTTCACTCATGTCACTTGTCCATAGTTGCTCTGTTGTGACTCTACTTAATATCGTCTTCACTGGAAGACCCAGGCCAGTAATTTTCATGGCATAGGCGTAAGAAACATGGTAAATCAAAACATGGCTCTAACCACTTCTGCTGTTAGTGTTGTTAGGTTCCGTACAGTTGGTTCTGACTCATAGGGACCCTATAGGACAGAGAAGAACTGCCCAATAGGGTTTCTAAAGAGCAGATGGTGGATTTGAACTGCCGACCTTTTGGTTAGCAGCCAAGCTCTTAACCACTATGTCACCAGGGCTCTGACCACTTCTGCTAGGAAGTAATATACTACACACATTTTATTGACTAAAGCAAATCAAGTAATCAAGATTGTCATCAACAGTACAGGGTGGGACACAGTGTACGCCACACCAGATTCTCACCTAACTACATTTTTTTTTTCCCATTTTGAGCCATTCAGATTTCCTAGATATAAATGTTCTATTTTCTAGCTTGGGATGTATTTTTCTGGTTGTTAGTGTTCTGGAAGTTGCATAGGGAGGCAGGTGTTGCTACTGTAAGCCAGTTTGTATTGGTTATCAGGAAGAGAAAGTTTGATTCCGTCTTCTGTTTATCAAACCTAACTCTACCAGTGTGATGGTCTTTGAATAGGAAGTGTGTGGGTGTTTTTAGGAGGATTTTTCAGTTTTATCCAATTCACTGTCATTATTGAAGAACATTTCAGAGACATTCAATTGGTTCTCCTTCAATATCACGTGTCTCCCATGCCCCTAAATCATTCTCGCGCAGATTGTCCACTCTCTATGCTTGATAGTCACGAACATCCCCTGAATCCCACCCTCTTTTCTAATATTTATGCCCCTTCACAAGAAATACCCACTTCCTCTTATGCAGGTTTTAAGGGAGGACTTCCAAGAACTAAGATTGTGATGGCAAAAATACTATAACTAGCTTTTTGTTCTTTCTTTTGGCTCAAGTTTTCCAAAAAGTTTCAGTTCCTCAACAATCCATACACTAGAAAGGGATACTGATCTCAATGTTTGAATATACACAACTTTCAGGATTATATGTCATTGCTCCCCTGAATTACTTCTCTATGAATAATTTCATTCTGATTATGGTACAAGGATGGAACTCAAGATTCTGCAGCTCAGGAGTTATCCATCCAGGGAATTAAGTGATCATCTTTCCTTCTATTAGGTATCTCAAATACTAGTGAGTGAGCTGGAGCTCTCTACCATAAGATTGGCTTGGAATTAGAGACAATAACATATTTTCACACAAATAATGTGTGCCTTCAACATTTGTTTGCCAACTGAGCCCCCCCGCCAATGGTAAGTATTTTTATAGATACTTAGTATTTTAAGAGTGTTGTGCTAATTTTTCTTACAGCAATACGTAAAAATAATTGGCATAATGGTACCTATGAAAATACCTCATGAAGGGAGGGTGAGGTTGGCAAACAAAAGTAGAAGGCATGTGCTATTTACGTAAAAATGCGGTACTCCCTCTCTTTACCCAAAGGGAAAGGACGAACTTTTTTTCTCACCACTAACATTTTACTTCAATAGGTTGAAGGCTTTTAGAATTGTGTTGAAATGTCTTCTCTCCCCTCTGTCTTTCTGTGTCCTTAAGTAAGCCAAGGAGAAAGATGGTGAAAGTTGTAAAAGAGGAAGATGTGAAAGGCTGTTGTTCTTCTTGTTAGGTGCCGTCAAGTCAGTTCCAACTAGTAGCGATCCTTTGTACAACAGGACAAAACACTACCCAGTCCTGCACCATTCTCACAATCATTGTTAAGCTAGAGCCCTTTGTTGCAGCTATTGTGTCAACCAATCTCATTGAGAGCCTTCCCCTTTTTTGCTGACACTCTAATTTACCAAGCCTGACATCCTTCTCTAGGGACTGGTCCATCCTGATAACATGTCCAAAATACATGAAACAAAGTCTTGCCATCCTCACTTCTAAGGAGCATTCTGGCTGTATTTCTCCCAAGACAGATTTGTTCGGTCTTCTGGCAGTCCATGGTATATTCAATATTCTTCACCAACACCATAATTCAAAGGCATCAATTCTGCAGTCTTCCTTATTCATTTTTCAGCTTTCCCATGCATATGAGGCTATTGAAAATACCATGGCTTGAGTCAGGTGCAACTTAGTCCTCAAAGTGACATCTTTGCTTTTTAACACTTTAAAGAGGTATTTTGCAGCAGATTTACCCAATGTAATACTTCATTTGATTTCTTGACTACTGCTTCCATGGATGTGGATTATGGATCCAAGTAAAAGAAAATCCTTGACAATTTCAATATTTTCTCCATTTATCATGATGTTGCTTATTGTTCCAGTTGTGAGGATATTTGTTTTCTTTGTGTTGAGGTACAATCCATACTGAAGACTGTGGTCTTTGATCTTCATCAGTAAGTACTTAAAGTCCACTTTCAGCAAGCAAGGTTGTGTCATCTGCATATCGCAGGTTGTTAGTGAGTCTTCCTCCAATACTGATGCTGCATTCTTCTTCATATAGTTCAGTTTCTCGGATTGTTTGCTCAGTATACAGATTGAATAAGTATGGTGAAATGATACAACCCTGACACATATCTGTCCTGACTTTAAACGACGCAGTATCCCTTTGTTCTATTAGAAGATTGCCTCTTGGTATATGCAAAAGTTCCTCATGAGCACAATTAAGTGTTCTAGAATCCCCATTCTTCGAAATATTATCTGTAATTTGTTATGATCTACACAGTTGAATGCCTTTGCCTAGTCAATAAAACATAGGTAAACATATTTCTAGTATTCTCTGTTTTCAGCCAGAATCCATCTGACAACAGTAATGACCTCCTTCCTTCCATGTCCTCTTCCAAACCCAGCTTGAATTTTTCGTAGTTCCCTGTTCATGTACTGCTGCAACTGCTTTTGAATGATCTTCAAAAATTTTACTAGTGTGTGATGTTGATGATATTGTTTGATAATTTCTGCATTCTGCTGGATCACCTATCTTTGAAATGGGCACAAATGTGGATGTCTTCCAGTCAGTTGGCCAGGTAGCTGTCTTCCAAATTTCTTGGCATAGAAGAGTGAGCACCTCTAGTGTTGCATCCATTTGTTTAAACATCTCAGCTGGTATTCCATCAATTCTTGGAGCTTTGTTTTTCGCTAATGCCTTCAGTACAGCTTGGAATTCGTCCTTCAATACCATTGGTTCTTGATTATATGCCACCTCCTGAAATGGTTGTAAGTCTACCAATTCTTTTTGGTCCAGTGACTCTGTGTATGCCTTCCATCTTCTTTTGATGCTTCCTGCATCATTCAACATTTTCCCTGTAGAATCCTTCAATATTGCAATTCGAGGCTTGAATTTTTTCTTTGGTTGTTTCTGCTGGAGAAATGCCAAGCACGTTCTTCCCTTTTGGTTTTCTACCTCCAGGTCTGTGAATATGTCACTATAATATTTTACTTCATCTTCTCAAGCAACCCTTTGAAATATTCTGTTCTGATATTTACTTCATCATTTCTTCCTTTCGTTTTAGCTAATCGATATTCAAGAGCAAATTTCAGTCTATTCTGACATCCTTTTGTTCTTTTATTTTTCTTTCTTTTTAATGATCTCTTGCTGTCTTCATGTATGATGTTCTTGATGTCATTCCACAACTCATCTGATCTTCAGTCGTTAATGTTCAATGTGTCAAATGTATTTTTGAGATGGTCTCTGAATTCAAGTGTGATATACTCAATGTCATACTTTGACTCTCGTGGGCTTGTTATAATTTTCTTCAGCTTGACTTGAACTTGTGTAGGATCAATTGATGCTCTGTTCCTAAGTTGGTCCCTGATCTTGTTCTGACTGATGATATTGAACTTATCTATCATCTTGTTACATAGATGTAGTTGATTTGATTCCTGTGTATTCCATATGGCAAGGTCTACGTGTATAGCAGCCATTTATGTTGTTGAAAATAGGTATTTGGAATGAAGAAGTCATTGGTCTTGCAAACCTCTATCGTGCGATTTCAGGCGTCATTTCTATAGCTAAGGCCATATTTTTCAACTACTGGTCCATCTTTGTTTCCAACTTTCACATTCGAATCACCAGTAATTATCAGTGCATCTTGGTTTCATGTTTGATCAATCTCAGACTGCAAAAGTTGGTAAAAATCTTCAATTTCCTCATCTCTGGCCTGAGTGGTTGGTTTGTAAATTTGACTTATAGTTGTATTAAGTAGTCTTCCTTGTAGGTGTATGGATATTATACTATCACTGACAGTGTTGTATTTCAGGATAGATCTTGAAATGTTCTTTTTGACAATGAATGTGATGCCATTCCTCTTCAATTTGTCTTCCTGGCATAGTAGATCATATGATAGTCAGTTTCAAAATGACCAATATCAGTCCTTTTCAGCTCACTAATGCCTAGAATATTAATGTTTATATATTCCATTTCATTTATGATGACTTCGAATTTTCTTAGATTCATACTTCTTACATTCCACATCCTGATTATTAATAGATTTTTGCAGCTGTTTCTCCTCATTTTGACTCATCCTACATCAGCAAACAAAGGTCTCAAAAGTTTGACTCCATCCACATCATTAAAGTGAACTCTGCTTTGAGGAGGTAGCTCTTCCCCAGTTGTCTTTTGAGTGACTTCCAACCTGAGGGGCTCATCTTCTGGCATTATATCAGACTATGTTCCACTGCTATTCACAAGGTTTTCACTGGCCAGTTTTTTCAGAAGCAGTCCACTAGGTTCTTCTTCCTAGTCTAGCTTAGTTTGGAAGCTCAGCTGAAACCTGTTAACCATGGAAGACTCTGCTGGGATTTGAAATATTGGTAGCATAGCTTCCAGAATTACAGAAACATGCAAGCCACCACAGTATGACTGGAAGACTGTAATAAGAGTAATTTTTTGACACTTGTTAAGGCCTGAGGGATTATGTCTGGCTCAATTTATTTGCACTCTTCAAATAAGGAATAATTTGTACTTTTAATGTGGATCTTTGAACTCTAGTCAAAGCATCTGACAATTTTAATTGTTACACTTAGATTGCAATCTTCTTGCAGACAGTGTCTAAACCAGAGGCTGGCAGACCAAATCAGCTATGTAACTGCTTTTGTAAATAAAGTTTTGTTGAAAAAAAGTCAGACTCATTTTTTTTTTTAATTGTCTGTGACTGCTTTTGCACTATAACAACAGAGTCGAGCAGCTGTGACAGAGGTTGTATGGCCCACAAGGACGAAAACACTTATTATCTGAACTTTTATTAAAAAAGTTTGATGATCCCTGGTCTAAATAATTTATGTGTATGTTTGTTAATCAAATTATTATAATTATTTTCATAATACAATTTGAATATTATATCTACCAAGGAGAAGTGTATAGGTATGTTAGCTATGGGGACAGTTTTGGCAATTTCTTTTAGAAATAACTACACAGTCCAGAAAGGAGCAGGAAGAGATGGGAATGATATAAGATTAGTGATTGGTACCTAAGCATATAGAGAGTAATGCTGAAGATGCGATGATCAGAAACAGTTTCCTTCTCAGAAACCTCAACCATTTGACGTGATGATAACCGAACTTTCAATTAATTCCTTATTCAGTTTTGACCTCTATATCTGTGAAAATTTGATGGATACTTAGAAAATATAAAAGTCACGAAAATCCATTAGAAGACCACAGGAGTTCTCCAATCATCTCAAGTTGCACAAATAGCACCAATATACTAGACACATGTTTATTTTAAAAAGGACAAAGATGTCCTTTGTCAAAAAGATTTATCTTCTAAGGGAAACCAATAGCCCTGCTGATGATAATAGAAATATCTCCAACTATGAAATACAAAGATTTAAAATGAAATATTCTTTCTCCCATCTGCAAAAAAACAAAACAAACAAAAAACCTATACCAAATTAAATAGATTGGAAAGACAATTTTATGAAATATGATTTAAGAACAACCCTGACCATAGGAGATATGTTAAGTGGGAAGCAGAACTGAACAAAAAAATATTCAAATCGGAGAAAAAAAAATGGCGTTCTAGGCAGAAGCACCACACAGTCCCTCCACAGCAAAGATCTGAAAAACTAAGCCAAACAGAGAAAACAGAAATCCTGAAACCCTAAAACATGAAATGAAGAGTTAAAGAACTCAGCCAAGCATCAATGGAGTGAGAAATCTGACAGAGAACGGAGAATGAGGAGAGATTCATACAGAGGTCCCTATCAGCTAATGCAACACGGATCCGCCATCTTGGACTCCTATCAAGGACCAGCAAATAGGGTTTATCAGAAAGTAGCTTCACCGAGCTTCCAGCGGAAGACAGAACAACTGGTAATTCGCGATATATGCTTTCCCACCCCCCACCATTCTTCATTCCCACTCAGCCTCCTCTGCTTCCCGTGGCCACAGTCTCTTGGCCTGGAAGCACTCGCTGCTTGGATTCCACCTGCCTGCACTGGCAAGCTCTCTGCCATTTGTTGGCTGCTGGTGTTGCTTTTTCTCCACTTCTTTTGATTTTTTCCTTATATCTCACCACCTCCCACTCCTTTCGCTCAAATACCTGGCTCTGTGCACCATCTTTGCTTCTTCCTGAGGGGCTGAAGAGCTCCATTCAAGTGTGGAGCTGCTTTCCGGTCCAGGCTGCTGCACTGGTGGGATCCCAGGGCTTTTGTTTGTTTGTTTGCTTTGAATCATTTGTTTGTTTTCTTTTCCTTTTCGTGAGTTGGGAGCCTGTTCTAGCCGGGCAGTGTTGCAAGGCTTGCAGCTTATGCCCTTGGGTTACTCAGATGTGCAGAGGGATCCCTGAGGACATTTCTTTTTTTGTGGGTTTTCTTTTTTCTGTTTTTTTGGGGACTTTTCTTGTTTTTGTTTTTTTTTTTAATATTTTTTGTTTTCTTTTCCTGCTTTTTCCCTATTTGTCTTTCTTCATTACTCAGTTTCCTATCTCTCTATACCTTCCTTCTCTTTCTGTTCCCCGAATACCTGGCACTGAATACCTCTACTCCTTCTAGCCAGGCTGTACTTCAACACCTGAGAAAGACTACCCCAGACCTCATAGCTGCACCAGTGGGATCCCTAGGAACTTTGCTGTTCTTTTTCCTTTTTGATTTTTATTTATTCAGCCTTTTCACTTTTTTAATTTTTTTTCTTATTCCCCTTTTTGTTTTTATCCATTTCATAGTCTTTCATCTCTCCACTCCAAGAGCAAGCTCCCTTAGCACTCTTTTTTGTTTGTTTGTATGTTTTTGGCTCCTGGTCCTCTCTCCTCTCTCCCATATCCATCTTATCTCCACACATAACAATCTCCCTGCTACAACCTGCCTATATGCATCATGCACTTAACATCACACCACCAAGCAGCACAGGCATGGCCTACTGGAACCTGTCCTGCACTGATTACCAACCTGCCCTGGTGGCTGTAGTGAGTGCCACAAACAACCCACCACAGTAACTCCTTTTCAGCTAGACCTGCCCTGCTGTATCAAATCTGAGTGACTGACCCTACCAACTGGAGAAGGACATGAAAACTAATGTGCCCACAGAAGAACAAACATCAAAGAACACACAGCCTGTCTGCTCAGACATAGTCAAATTAAAAAAAAATAAGAAACAAACAAAACTACAATCAATAAGCAAGAAAAATAACTACTGAATTCCCCGAAGACAGCAGACAATATCAAAACATTTACAAAAACAGGACAGGATGGTTCCAGTAGGCAACCAAAATAAAACACCAGATGACTTTCCAGTGGCAGAAAAGACACTAGAACTACCTGATAGGGAATTCAAATCTCTAATACTCAGAATTCTCCAAGAGCTGAAGCAAAAAGCAGACAAAAATGAGGAAAAAATAGACAAATTCCAGGAAAATACAGACAAAAAATTGGAAGAATTCAGGAAAATAATGCAAGAACAATATGCCAAAATAAATTCACAACTAGAAAGTATACAAAAACAACCAGAAATCCAAAAAGTTAACAACAATATTTCAGAAATAGACGGTGTCATAGAAGGGCTGAGAAGCAGATTTGAAATGCTGGAAGACAGCATCAGTGGAATTGAAGACAAACACTTGGATACAACTCTCTTTGAGGAAAACTCAGAAAAAAGAACAAAGAAAAATGAAGAGACCCTGAGAGTTATGTGGGACACAATCAAAAGCAAAAATCTTCAAGTGATCAGAGTTCCAGAAAAGGGGGAGAAAACAGAAAACACAGAGAGGATCATTGAAGAACAGTTGACAGAAAACTTCCCCAATATCATGAAAGATGAAAAGTTGGCCATCCAAGAAGCTCAATGAACACCATAGAGGAGAGACCCCAAAAGAAAATCACCAAGGCATATGATAATCACACTCACCAAAACCAAAGACAAAGAATCCTAAGAGCAGCTCATGAAAAAAAAGAAGTCACTTACAGAGGAGAACCAATAAGACTAAGCTCAGATAATTAGGCAGAAACCATGCAGGCAAGAAGGCAACGGGATGACATATATAAAATCTTGAAAGAAAAAAACTGCCAGCCAAGAATAATATATCCTGCAAAACTCTAGTTCAAATATAATGGTGAAATTAGGATATTTCCAGATAACAGAAATTAAAGGAATATGTAAATGTCAAACCAAACTTACAAGAATTATTAAAGGGAGTCCTTCGATCTGAAAACAAACAACTTCAGCTCACAGGCAGAATCTAAGATGCAGGATCATACCAGCCAGATACCAATCTAGGAGATGAACTCTCAAGGACTATCCAAAACCAAAAGAAATACAACAGAGAATCAGAGCAGTTAATCTGTAAATGAGAACAAAGTCAGAACAATAAAAGAGGGAATAAACGTTGTAGATATAGAGCCTTCTAATGGGAGAGGAAGGCAAAGCAATACCAAGTAATAATAGACTGCTTCAAAATTAGAAAGATAAGGGTAAATTTCATGGTAACCAAAAAGAAAGTTAATAAACATACTCATAAAAAATAAAGAGAAAAAACATAAAGTCTCAGCAAAAACAAAACCTACAAACACAAAAGAAATGAGAAAAAAAATCCAGAAACAAAAGTAATTCAGCACAGGAGAGTAAGAAGAACAAAGAAAACATCAGCACCACAAAAAAAAAGCACTACAAAATGACAGCAACAAACTCACATCTATCAATAATTACACTGAATGTAAATGGACTTAATGCACCAATAAAGAGACAGAAAGTGACAGAATTGATAAGAAAACTAGATCCATCAATATGCTGTCTACAAGAGACACACCTTAGAAACAAACATGTGAATTTATTAAAAGTCAAAGGTTGGAAAAAAATATATCAAGCTAACAACTACCAAAAAAGAACAGGAGTGGCAATACTAATCTCACATAAAATAGAATTTAAAACAAAATCCACCATAAAAGACAAAGAAGGACACTATATAATGATTAAGGGGACGATCTGTCATGAAGACATAACCATAATAAATATCTAAACACCCAATGACAGGTCTTCAAAATACGTAATACAAACTCTAACAACACTGAAAAGAGAAATTGACAGTTCCACAATTATAGGAGGAGACTTCAACACACCACTCTCAGAAAAGGACAAAACAACTAAGAAGAAACTCAGCAAAGACACAGAAGACCGAAAGGGCACAATCAGGCAACTTGACCTCATACACATATATAGAACACTCCATCCAACAGCTGCAAAGTACACATTATTTTCCAATGCACATGGAACATTCTCCAGAATAGACCACATCTTAGGGCACAGAGCAATCCTCAACAAGATCCAAAACGCTGAGATAATTCAAAGTATCTTCTCTAACCACAGTGCCATCAAGGTACAAATTAAAACAGAAAGAGGAAGGAAAAAAAATCAATCACATGGAAACTGAATAATACCCTGCTTACACATCACTGGGTGGCAGAGGAAATCAGAGATGGAATCAAAAAATTCCTAGAATCAAATGAGAATGAAAGCACATCATACCAAAACCTTTGGGACACAGTAAAGGCAGTCCTCAGAGGACAATTTATAGCAATAGATGCACATATCAAAAAAGAAGAAAAGGACAAAATCAAAACATTAACTACACAACTCAAACAAATAGAAAGAGAACAGCAAAAAAAGCCCACAGCCACCTGAAGAGAGGGAATAATAAAGATCAGAGCAGAAATAAATGAAATAGAGAACACAAAAACAGTAGAAAGAATCAACAAAACCAAAAGTTGGTTCTTTGAAAGAATCAACAAAATTGACAAACCACTGGCCAGACTGATAAAAGAAAAACAGGAGAGGATGCAAATAACCCAAACAAGAAATGAAATGCACGACATTACAACAGACCCAACTGAAATAAAGAAGATCATAACAGAATATTATGAAAAACAATACTCCAACAAATTTGAAAACCTAGAGGAAATGGATAAATTTCTAGAAACACACTACCTAACCAAACTACAACAAAGTGATGTTGAAAATCTGAACAGACCCATAACGAGAGAAGAGATTGTAAAGATACTAAAAAAAACTCCCAACAAAAAAAAGCCCTGGCCCAGATGGCTTCAATGGAGAATTCTACAAAACATTCACAGAAGAGCTTATAACAGTACTACCCAGTAATATGTTCAGAGCACAGAAAAGGAAGCAACACTTCCAAATTCATTCTATGAAGCCAGCATGATGCGGATACCATAACCAGGCAAAGACGCCACAAAAAAAGAAAATTACAGACCAATATCTCTCATGAATATATATGCAAAAATTCTGAACAAAATTCTAGCCAATAGAATTCAGCATCATATCAAAAAAATAATACACCACGACCAAGTAGGATTCATACCAGTTATGCAAGGATGGTTCAACATTAGAAAATCAATCAATGTAATCTACCACATAAATAAAGGAATGAAAAGAATCACATGATCATCTCAGTTGATGCAGAAAAGGCATTCAACAAAGTCCAAAACCTATTCCTGATAAAAACTCCCAATAAAATAGGTATAGAAGGGAAATTTCTCAACATAATAAAGGGCATCTATTCAAAACCAATGGCCAACATCATTCATAATGGAGAGAGGCTGAAAACATTCCCCTTGAGAACAGGAACAAGACAAGGATGCCCTTTATCACCACTCCTATTTATCATTGTGCTGGAAGTTCTAGCTAGAGCAATAAGGCATGAAAAAGAAATAAAGGGAATCCAAATTGGTAATGAAGAAGTTAAACTGTCCCTGTTTGCAGATGATATGATACTATAAATAGATAACCCTAAAGACTCCACAAGAAATCTACTGGAACTAATAGAACGATTCAGCAGAGTAGCAGGATACAAGATAAACACACAAAAATCAGTTGGATTCCTATACACCAATAAGTAGAAGGATGAAAAAAGAAATCAGGAAAACAATACCATTTATAATAGCCCCTTAAAAAATAAATACTTAGGAATAAATCTAACCAGCGATGTAAAAGATGTATACAAAGAAAACTACAAAACACTACTGCAAGAAACCCAAAGGGATCTACATAAATGGAAAAACATAGCAGGCTCATGGATAGGTAGACTCAACATTGTGAAAATAACAATTTTACCCAAAGCTATTTACCAATACAATGCAATCCCAATCCAAATACCAACAACATTCTTCAAACAGATGGAAAAACTAATCATTAACTTTATAAGGAAAGGGAAGAAGCCCCAAATAAGTAAATCACTACTGAAGAAGAAGAATAAAGTTGGTGGACTCACACTACCTGACCTGATTACCTACTATACAGCTACAATAGTCAAAACAGGGTGGTACTGGTACAACGACAGATACTTTGATCAATGGAACAGAATTGAGAACCCAGATGTAAATCCATACACCTATGGTCACCCGATCTTTGACAAGGGCCCAAAGTCCATCAAATGGGGAAAAGAGAGTCTTTTTAACAAATGGTGCTGGCAAAACTGGATATCCATCTGCAAAAAAATGAAACAGGACCCATACCTCATGCCATATACAAAAACTAATTCAAAATATATCAAATACCTAAATATAAAGCCAGAAACTATAAAGTTCATAGAAGAAAAATTAGGACCAATGCTATAGGCCTTAATACACGGCATTAACAGGATACAGTCCATACCCATCAACCCACAAAGCCCAGAAGATAAGCTAGATAACTGGGATCTTCTAAAAATCAAACACCTATGCTCTACAAAAGACTTCACCAAAAGAGTAAAAACAGAACCTACAGACTGGGAAAACATTTTTGGACAGTACAAGTCAGACAAAGGTCTAATCTCCATAATCTACAAGAAAATCCAACACCTCTACAACAAAAGGACAAATAATCCTATTAAAAAATGGGCAAAGGAAATGAACCGACACTTCACCAAAGAAGACATTGAAGTGGCCAGCAGACACATGGGGAAAAATTCGTGATCACTAGCCATTAGAGAAATGCAAATTAAAACCACAGTGAGATACCATCTCACCCTGGCATTACTGGCACGAATCAAAAACTCTGGAAATCACAAATGTTGTAGGGGCTGCGGGGAGATTGGAACTCTTATGCACTGCTGGTGGGAATGCAAAATGATACAACCATTTTGGAAAATGATATGGCACTTCTTTAGAAAGCTAGAAATAGACATACCATACGATCCCGCAATTCCACTCCTAGGAATATATCCTAGAGAAATAAGAGTCGTTACTCGAATAGACATATGCACCCCTATGTTCATGGCAGCATTGTTTGCAACTGCAAAAAGATGGAAACAACCTAGATGCCCATCAACAGATGAATGGATAAACAAACTATGGTACACACACACAATGGAGTACTATGCAACGAGAAAGAACAATGATGAATCTGGGAAGCATCTCATAACATGGATGAAACTGGAGGACATTATGCTGAGTGAAATAAGTCAATCAAAAAGGACGAATATTGTATGAGACCTCTATTGTAAAAACCCATGAAAAAGTTCACACACAAAATGTGACAATCTTTGTTAGTTACCAGGGATGGGAGAGGAGGGGGGGAAACACTAAACAGGCAATAGATAAGTGGTATCTTGGGTGTAGGGTGAGACAGTACACAATACTGGGGAAACAACCACAGCTTCTACAAGGAAAGGTCATGGAAGCCCCGTAGACACATCCAAACTCCCCGAGGGACTGAATTGCTGGGCGGAGGGCTATGGGGACCATGGTCTCAGGGAACGTCTAGCTCAATTGGCATGACACAGTTTGTGAAGGCAATGTTCTACATTCTATCTTGGTGAGTAGTCTGGGGTCTTGGAAGCCTGTGAGCAGCCATCTTGGGTACTCCACTGGTCTGATCCCTTCGGGAGCAAGGGAGAGTGGGGGGGAACAAGAAACCGGGGAAAGATTGGTCCAAAGGACTGGTGGACCACAGCTTCCAAGGCATCCACCAGACAGTCCAGTGCAGCTGGTTGGTGCCCGGCTGCTACCGCTGACTGCTCTGACCGGGATCACAGCAGAGGGTTCTGGACAGAGCTGGAGAGGGATGTAGAACCAAATTCTAGGTCACAGGAAAAAGACCAGATTTGCTGGCCTAAGGGAGACTGGGGAAATGCCGAGAGTCTGGACCCCAGATAACCTTCTAGCTCCGTGGTGACGTCACTTCTGAGGTTACCGTTCAGCTAGGGAGTGGACAGCTCCATGGAACCAGATGGGGCTGGTGAGGCATAGCAGTCCAGGGACGCGGACTGGAAGGCGGAGGGGGACAGGAAGGCTGGTGATAGGGAACCCAGAGTTGAGTAAGGATAGTGTTGATGTGTTGTGAGGTTGTTGACCATTGCCATAGGGCAGCATGTGTACTGACTCTTTAGTGAGAAACTGTTTTGTTATGAATACCTTCATCTAGAGTGAGAATAGCAGCACAGTTGGAAGAGCGTAGTCGATGTCACTGAAATGTGCATGTAGCAATTTTCGAAGTGGTGTGTCTTTGGCTACGTATATTTTCACCAAAAAGAAAGGAAGGTAGAGGGGGGAGAGGGTTGGCATGTCGCGGTGGTGTTGACCAATGTCGTAGAACAGGATGTGTGTACTACTGTTTGATGAGAAACTATTTGTTCTGTAAACCTTCACCTGAAGTATAATTTAAAAAAAATTCAATTGGAAATATGTTTTTTTTCAATGAGTTTAGTGAAAAGTCAAATTTTAGTGAAATTTTGGTGTTTCAGTGAATCTTCCAAATAGAACTTTGTGTCCTCTTCTTGAACGTGAGATTTTGGTATTATCTATTGAAATCCAAGATCACAGAGCTAAGGAAAGGGACCATTACTGAAATTCCGTTCTGAAAGTCCCACATCCAAATAGAGAATGGCCCTTAGGGGAAAGATGCTCAAGTGACCAGAGGCTTTATAGCTACTTTCTGGAGAGATGATCAGTTTGGCTGTATGATTAACATTCATTTGATTAAACTCTCTGTCCCAGTTTAAGACCACCAGCTACTTCATCTACTATTTTAAAGGACTGTATCTTCTCAGTAGAGGAGTCCCTTTCTATTTTCAAGAAATAATGTAAAATGCAGAGTTGGAAAACATTTCCAAGGGAAATGATACGTCCTTGTAACTCCATATGAGCCAATTTGGTGAAAGAAAAATTAGTATAGCAGGTGAGAAGAAGGAAAGCACAGATGGCTACCAAGTTTTCCTAAGCTGCTCATTTAAAGTGACTAAATTGATGAAGAATAAATAAATGCTATTCAAGTTCGTATCAATATTTACTTAATTCTTTGATTCTAGAGAACAACATGTAGCGACTTCGTTTTTGCTGACTCTAGCTTAACTCTCTTAGGTTGGGAGTGAGTGAAAGCTCAATGTCAGCAACATATATAAACATATCTCTCATAACTGGCTGAGCTAAGGGAAGTTCACATACAATGGAAAATGTGGTACATGGGAAGAGTCATTAATATTGACCTTGTAAATCCTTGGGAGTAGCATTTGGATGAAATTTAATTAAGGAAATAGATCAGGCACTCTGGTAGACATATGTTCGTACATGTTTTTAGGTCCCAAGGAAGAAATTCTAGACAAGAAGAATATTACACAGGTTATATAAGATCAGATCTTTCTATTGGATTCTATGTATAGTAACTCACTATTTTCCACCTCATCTCTCTTTTTTACCAGACCAGAATCTGTCAATCTGTGAAGGCCCAAGTATCTGAGAAAATGATAAGACAGGAAACCCTTCAACAGCCTTAGTTTTCTATCCAATAAAGCAAATACTAAGTAAAGATTCAGACCTAGACCTAGAATGTCTTGATCATGTGGTGACCACCAGCCCTTAGCATGGTGCCACAGGTATTCATTCATCTTGCCCATCCTCAATCTTTGCGTGTATAAAGTTTAAAATCCTAATTTCTAGGATACGGCTTCTTTACCGCTATGATTCTTTAGATTCCCCTTTCTTTTAGAAATATTCTTCTCTGAACTCTTGTCTCCATGGCAAGGCCCTGCTACTGATGGTCGAATATTCCAAACATCAGATTTTTCTATGCATCCAATCTACCTCAATATCTAATAATGATTGGCACATGCCAGACTCTCAGTAATTATAAAACGAATGAGCAGAACTTAGTTCAAGGTCAAGCAAGAGCTATGAATGGCTATAAATCCCGATTCTTGTTGCTAGCCAAGGGGAAATTGCGCTAGTTACCATCATTAAAATAATGAAAACCATTTTCTGCAATGTGAATGAGGCTGTTATGTGTTGAAAGGTGCATTTAGGAAGGAGCTTACTGCCAAGGACCTACCAGCAAGGCATTGCATCCAAACCTGCGAGATCACTCTAGCTTCAGTTCTCTCCTTTTTGGTTGTCCCTTGTTTCCATGGGAACCATCATGCCCTGAAGCCTTTTTCCAAAATACAACATATAATTACCAGGCATGGCTTCAATGTTTTATAAACTGGATCTAAAAATGAGACCTACATTGCACAATGGCATGAAAGAAAACAGCTGGAACCCAACAGACCTGTGTGTGAATCCTGGCTGTGTGACTATCAACAAGTTCTATAATCTTTGTGAGCTTTGTTTTCCTCATCTGTTAAGCAAAAATAGGAGCTCATATTATTTTTTTTTGTAGTTAAAAATGGGCAAAGGACATAATGAACATAAAGCATTTATTTCAGTATCCCATAGTGCACACTCAAAAAAATTTAGCTCTCTTTTCTCTTCCATGAGAAAAAAAAAAAAAGAAAAAAAAAAAAGAAAGAAACTAAACCCATTGCCAGTGAGTCAAATTCTGACTCATTTTGATCCTATAGCACAGAGTAGAGCTGCCGCCTAGGGTTTCCAAGGTTGAAAATCTTAATGGAAACTTACTGCCATATCTTTCTCCTGAGGAGCTTCTGGTAGGTTCCAATGCAATCTTTTGGTTAGCAGACGAGCACTTTAATCACTTGCATCACCAGGGCTCCTTCCTCCCATGGAAGGGTAGTCTAAATTCAGGAAGGGCAATTGCATTGTATAGGCAGTTAATGTTTTCAGAGTTCAGATAAGAAACAGTATTGAGGGATTGATATATTTAGAGGAAACTTATGGAAGGGATGGAAATTCATCTAGGGCTTGAAAAGTAAAAATAGTATGTAGCATACATTGAACTTCAGTTACAGACTCCCTTCTTGAATTTGATGATATTTTAATGAGCAAACCCACAGGTCAATAGGTAGTTCTGGCTAAATCTACCTGGAAAAAAGTTCAGAGGATTGGTTTGGGAGTATATTAGTCAGTATTCTTAGGTATATTTCACAGAATCCACTGTAGTTGAAGGAGCAAACAGATCAATTAAGGAAGGTTACAGCATTTCAGGAGGGCTAAAGGATCAGCCCTAGAGCTTTGTTCTTACAGTTCAGAACAAATACAGCAGATTGCACCAGTGACACTGGGAACATGATTAGAAGATTTACCACTGCTTTTCGTGAAAAGCTAGACACCCCAGCTACTATGCTTATTGAATGATAGATTCAATACCATAACTTATTCATCAAGTAACTTGCTTTTAAATCTTGCTTCTAATCCACATCTGATTAGTGGAGTCTCAGTCGTCATTTGCCTGTACATTAGCTATAAGGTAGCCTGAATAGGTGAGTTTTGGTTTCTACATTGAGTGGAGAGACTCAGGATTTTCAGAATTTTCTAAACATTGAATGGCTCTTCTAAATACCTTGATGACTAACACATGACAAATGTGCTGTAGAGGAGGACTTTGTAGGGGTATATCAGATGGTGCTCTGACTGAGTTTTGAAAAAAAGATATTTTACTGAACCTGTAAAAAACCTGTTGCTGTTGAGTGGATCTTGATGCATAGCAACCCCATAAGACAGCAGAACAGCCCCACAGGGTTTCCAAGGCTGTAATCTTTATGGAAACAGACTGCCACATCTTTCTCCCCTAGAGCAGCTGGTGGGTTCAAACTGCCAACATTTTGGTTAGCAGCCGAGTGCTTTAACCATTGTGCAACCAGGACTCCTACTGAACCTATGGACCTGGAAAATTCTAGGAAACTTCAGACTAGTCATCTGCTCACTGATGAGCTCATACCAAAGCCAAACCTGTTACTGACGAGTCTATTCTGACTCACAGTGACCCTAAAAATTGTTTTCATGAGTCCTCATTAATTCCTGTTGGCATTTTGGAAGGGCTATAACTAACACTCATCTCTATACTGCACCCTCACCTCGAGAGTTTAGAACATATCAATAAATAAGACATAGAAGAAAGAGAGAGAGGAGTAATATCAGCTGTACACATACAGTGTAGACTAGAGAATGTGATTTTGAGTATACAGCAACAGTGGGCTTCCTAATACTTTACCCCTCTTCTAAAGAGTGTTATATATTCAAACATTGGTATTACTGGATAACTTGAGGTCTAATCTACTGGGAAAGGCCACTTGCACTATCTTGCTGACAGCAAACTAGAAAGTACCTTCTCAGTGGAGACTACATCTAAAAATGGGCGATTGCACAGTATTCTTAGTTGTATTCAAGGTATGCTCAGTTTCCTCTTCCTTTTCCCTTCAGCTTTGGAATGGAGTTTAGGAAGAGGGCAGAGAGAGGCTAATAGTGTTTTTCTAGAAGGAATATCCTCATTGAAATCATGATCTCAGGGTAATGGCAATTACCCTGTATGTGACACCCATTCTATTTGTTGTCCATTGCTACATAAGAGGCAATCCTAAAACCAGGAGACAGTGGAATTCAAGCTCTTGATGGCTTTTATAAATTAGCCTGGATTGCTAAGAATTGTGGTATCTTGCTTTCTTGGTTGTAAAAATGGCTTGGGGGAGGTGTCTGACCTCCTCCAATCCCACTAGGTGGAAGGAGAACCAAGATCAACAGCCCAAGGCTGATTCCTATGTGGTTGTGGTCAGACACACCTCCTCTCTCTGCCATCTCTACCAATTCTGACAACAACCTTCCCTCCCTCAGCACTCTCTACTGGGTTGGATAATCTATTGCAAAGGCCACACAGAACTCACAGACCATACTTACATTTATAGGGTTTATTAGGGAAGTAACAGTTACAATTCAGGCTCAAGAACACTCAGAATACTGTACTTCCATCAGGATAGCCTCTCTCCAGTTGTGCTCAAAGGCATGCCTCTCCCTGGCCCTCAGCCTCTGCCCAGAGGCACTCATCTTTCTCTCTCCATGGGCCAGGAAGCCCACCACACCGTTTCCTGCTGCCAGGTCTCTGCGGCTGGGTCTCTTCTGCTAGTCTCTCCTTCCTTGGTGGTGGTGGGTTCCTCCCCTCTGCTCTGGAATTGGCTCTCTTTTAAGGCAAAACTGACTAATCCCCTTGGTAGGCCACAATTACCCTATCACACAGTCCCGCCCAATCACCTGGATGGGAGTTACAAGGCCATGGCTAGAAAGGCCACACACAAAAGTAATTAATTGACCCATGTTGCTCTATTCTTCAGCGTCAAATGTGGGACAATTTTGGTCACACCAATAGATCAAGAAGTTCATTCAAGTTAGAAACACGAGTTAAACTTCTTTCTTTACTCTCCTCAGCCCCTTTTGAGATCAGTTGTTTTTTTCAGAAAATGCTTGTTGAATGTCATGCATGTGTAGAACTTTAGAATAGTACTGAGTGCATGTGAATTTTGTATCTATATGTATTACAGGTGATAAGGCTGGAATATTCTATTTACCAGAATTTCTCTTATAGCAACCACTATATTTGTTTGAGAGTGATTGGTTGATAATCTGATTTAGGAGAGAATTTGGGTGAGCCTGGGGGTTGAAATAATACCAGCAATTATGGAGAAGGGAATGAAATTACTCTCAAGAGAACAAGAATTTTGATTTGAATCTTGAGTGGGAGAGGAAGAGAGAGACGAGGGAAGAATGCATGTATTTAGAGGGCAGGGGCCTGTAGGCCCACTTTATTCACACTTGTAAATTCCAGCAAAGTTCACTAAAATTTATTCCTATGTTTGTTGAGAGTTTTATGGACACCTATATTTGAGATGACAGAGAAGCATGATGCAAAAGAGAAACAAGTACAAAACAACAGAAATTAGAAATGGGTGGTAATTCCTACAACTTGGCAGAAATTTGGTGATGCTTAAGTTTTTCTGTACCAGGGGATTTCTGATTATCTTATCTTGCTCTTAAAGGCTGGAAAGGCCCCAGCTAGGTTATGTGTACACACGTGTGCACTGGAACACCCATGCACACACACACACACACACACGTATGTCTGCAACAGCAGAGTTGTCCGTAACCCTCTGATATTCTTCACAAGAAACAAGATGGATTTGATTTCTGTGGAATTACTGAACCAGAGCCAGCAACTTACACACAGTTGCTGATCATAGTACTTGTCTCTGCATCTCTATAAGATGAATATAGATGTGACTCAGCAGTGATTTAATAACCATCCATCTACCCTTAGGAGAATTTCTATGAGCCTATAATGTCACTTACTGCCTCACAGACATCAGCAATGGAGCTGCTGCATGGAAAATTGCTCTGTGGGCCTTCCAGGAAAGGAAAATAAAATGGATTAGATTTCAGAGAACATTCCAAGTTCTCTTTTTTTGTCTTTTTTCAAATTAAAAATAAGATTTCTATTTTTATAGTTTGATTTAAAAGATATATTTTCCAATATGCAAGGCTGCATGGATAATGTGATTATTATGTTACATGCATACACAAACACACATATATTTTTAACAACGAACTTCCTTTGCTTACCAATTTTGTACTCAGGAATGCTCCATCTAATCCTGTTTAACCCACTGCCTATTCCTTACATTTCTAATGTAGTTCCTCTTTCAGATTTTTTATTTATATCAATGCCTAATAAGTCTAGAAAATTTCTAGGTTTATAGATTAAGAAATATTCTCTGATTTAATAAATGAAGTTTATAAATATCATAAGGTAAAGTTAAAGCTGTGCTTTTGTTTGATTATAAAACAGAGTTTCTTTCCATTAGTCAACTTCCCTTCTTCCCTCCTTCCCTCCTTCTTTCTCTTTTTCTGTCTCCGTCTCTGTCTCTCTCACTCAGTGAATATATTCTCGTATCAAAAACACTTCTTTTGGACAGAGAATTGGCACACTACTTGGCATGAAATTTTGGACTGGTGCCAAAGTATAACTTGTTGAAGTGACTGGCATGGAAAAATTCTATTTCTTACCAATTTTCTCCTGGTGTATTTTTTTAAAAAGTTTTTTTTTCTCATGAGTTTTCATAGCCTACTCCCTGACTTGAGAGAGAATCCATATATACAGACACATTCATGGAGTATAGTCTTAGCATATACTGTACAATTAATTTATGGGAATCTACATTTACATACTTGCCCCTCAAGAAGAGAAATGAATATAATTTAAATAGTACAGATAATTATTTTCCTAGTTCCATTGATGGGTGGGAGAGAGGTGAGAATTGAAAATCTGCTTTACCACAGAAGATCTTGGTACTGAAAATCATGTCTCAGTAGAAATCCACCATGCTAAGTGAAATTCTCCTGTTTAAAGATACAAAAATGTCAGACAACTGTATACGGTCCTCAATAATAGAAATAATGATCTATTCCTAGTGGAGGAAACTTTTAACTTTATTGCCTTGTAATTAATGAAGGCAAGTAGGTGTGTTTTAAATGTGACATCTTTCCAAAGTATTTCCAAGGGCCTTATTGACTCTTGGAGTCCCTGGGTGGTACAAACAGTTAACACTATCTGGATACTAGTCTAAAGGTTGGAAGTTCAAGTCCACCAAAAGACACCTCAAAAGAAAGGCCTGGTGATCTATATCCAGAAAGTCAGCGGCTGAAAACCCTATAGAGCACATTTCTACTCTGACACACACAGGGTTGCAACTTGACAGGCAACTGGGTTTTTATAGTCATCTCTCATCTGCAGATGTATCCATTCTTAACTAGGGGAAGGAAGGTATATTAATTTTTTTATACCCACTCTTTCACTCGCCAGTCCTTTCTCCAAGTAGCAGTGTGAGTGATCTTCATAAAACACAAGCTGATTCAGTTAGTCTTCTGATTTAAATACTTCAGTGATTTCAGGTTGCATTTAGAATAAAATCCAACGTTCTTACCATTGTTTTTAACAACCCATATGGTCTTATTCCCAGTTGCCTCCTCATCCTTGTTTCATGTCACCTTCTCAGGCTCACCACCTCAGATAATGTACCTCACAATAGTTCTTCAAAGCACAAAACTACTTCTATTTGATGCCTTTTCACTGGCTCTGCTCAGGCTTGGAGTACTTTGCCTCCATCTCTTCAAATTTTACCTTTCCTTCCACCACCTTCAGCTCTAAGCTTTAATATAACTTCTTCATAGAAGCCGCTCTAGCTATCTATTTTGTCATGTTTAGGCCTTTAATTTTCTAAGTCTGTAATTATTTTGTGTATCTATTTCTTTTTTGTTATCTCTCAGTCTCATTGGAAATAAAGACCATCATAGTGAGGATCACGTCTATCTTGTTTCCACTGTGTTCCAGATGGATGAAGTAGATGTTCAATAAATGCCTGCTGAATAAATAAATAATAATGCTGACCACTTACCCAAATAAAATGAAAAAGGATGAGTTTTAAAAATGTTTGTGCTATATAGAAATAAGTATAATATAAATTTTTTACATCTTTTTGTTAATGTTTCAAAATATTTTAATGCAAATAAAAAACCATGGTGTTTCCCCAAAATAAGGCATTATTGTATACCTTTTATATTGAAATTTTGAAATGTTAGACTTTAAGAGAAAATTATACTAGTTAAATGTTTTCATTTAGCTTAAATAAAGTCTGCCAATGAAAATTGGTTGGCTTTCTTAGAATAGCTCAACCTTTTTTGTTTCTAAGACACAAACTTCTACTAACTGATTTGAAAGGAAATCTGACTATATATTAACTTACACACACATAGAAGCCATGCCTAGAACTCAGGAAAGTCACTAAAATGTAAAATGTCAATTCTTACTCTGTGCCAGACGATTAAATGTGTACAGTTTTGAATATCCACCTGACAGATATTTGGATGAAACAAAACAGTGAAACACACTGAAAGTATAGTAACTAAATCCAATTATTATACCTTTGTCTTTGGTATGCTTGTGGTCTATCGCAACTGATCAGGTCCCATATGATGTCAAAAAGCAGTTTATTCTAAAGCAAGAATTGACAAACTGAATTTTGCGTCTGTTTCTGTTTGACTCTCAAGGTAAGAATTGTTTTCATATTTTTAAAACATTATTGAAAAATAGCAAAAATAAAGAAGAGGAATATGAGACAGAGCCTGCATGTGGTCCACAAAGCCTGAAATATTTACTCTTTGGTCCTTTAGAGAAGAAAAAAAATTGCCAACATCTGTTGTAAAGTTTAGTCAAAGAAAAATAAGAGAACAAGAGGAAAGATGAAACTAATGTAGATAAGAGGATGCATTCAGGAATGGGATCCTCACAGTTGAATGTTTAGGTTATTGGCTACTTTAGATTGTGAAATGTTAGTCTTTTTTTCTTCCCAGTTGTCTGTGTGGTTAAGATAGAGGAATCAATACTGCAAAAATTGCTTATGCTGTTCCAGAGATTCAGCTTGGATCTTAAACAAAGATTTCCTAGATAAAAGAAAAAATTCAAGAATATTATTTAGTAATATATACACTATCATACGGGACAGGATTTTCTGTCCAGTCCAACCCTTTTTACCATGCAATGGACTCAAGATCATATTGAAACACTATTGCTAATTATTCTCATTTTTTTCCTGTTCTCTTTCTTAGAAACAGACTTACTGAAGTAGAATTAACATGAAATAAACTGAATGTATTTAAAGTATACAGTTTGATAACTTTAGACGTATGCATACACCATGAAACCATCACCAGAGTGAAGACAAGAAACATACTTTTCACTTCTAACTGTGAAAATTGAAATATACCTATTACAAATGCTAGAGAAACTACTAAAAAACTAAAGGAAGAGGAATAGCTAGTAGATTAAAAGTAGACATTAAATGAAATAACAAAAAACAAAAAAAGCCCAGGAAAGAAGAAAAAGGTACAAACAAACAAATGTGTAATATAGAAAACAAGTAACAAGAAGGTAGATTTAACCAGTTATATTAACACATATTTTCTTTTCTTTTTTTTTATTGTACTTCAGGTGAAGGCCTACAGAACAAATAGTTTCTTATTAAACAGTAGTACACATATTGTTTTATGACATTGGTTAATAACCCCACAACATGTCAACTCTCTCCCTTCTACACCCTATTTTTTTTTTTGGTGAAAATATACGCAGCCAAAGATACACCATTTCAAAAATTTCTACATGCACAGTTCAGTGACATCGACTACGCTCTTCCAGTTGTGCTGCTATTCTCACTTTAGATGAAATTTTACAGAACAAAATAGTTTCTCATTAAACAGTTAGTACACATGTTGACCTATGACAATGGTTAACAACCCCACCACATGTCAACACTGTCCTTACTCAGCCGTGGGCTCCCTATCACCAGCTTTCCTGTCCTCTTCTGCCCTCCAGTCCTTGTCCCTGGACTGCTATGCCTCATCAGTCCCACTTTGTTTTATGGGACTGTCCAATCCCCAGCTGAATGGAGAACCTTGAAAGTGACTTCACCACTGAGCCAAAAGGGTGTCTGGGGGCCATACTCTCGGGGTTTCTCCAGTCTCCTTTAGGCCAGTAAATCTGGTCTTTTTTGTGTGTGTTAGAATTTTGTTCTGCATCCTTCTCCAGCTCTGTCCAGAACCCTCTGTTGTGATCACGGACAGAGCAGTCAGTAGTGGTAGCCGGCCACCATCTAGCTGTAGTGGACTCAGTCCGGCAGAGGCCTTGGTAGCTGTGGTCCAGCAGTCCTTTGAACTGATCTTTTCCTTGTATCCTGTTCTCTTCATTCTCCCTTGATTCCGAAGGGGTGAGACCAGTGGAGTATCTCAGATGGCTGCTCACAGGCTTTTAAGGCCACAGACGCCACTCACCATGGTAGAATGTAGAACATTGTCTTTAAAAACTGTGTTAGGCCAATTGAGCTAGATTTTCCCTGAGACCATGGTCCCCACAGCCCTCCCCCCAGCAATTCAGTCCCTCGGGGAGTTTGGATGTGTCTATGGAGCTTCCATGACCTTTCCTTGTACACATTGCGCTGGTTTCCCCAGTATTGCATACTGTCTCACCCTTCACCCAAGATACTACTTATCTATTGCCTATTTAGTATTTCCCCCCACCCCGGTAACCAACAAAGATTGTTACTTTTTGTGTGTGAAGTTTTTCATGGGTTTTTACAATAGAGGTCTAATACAAAATTTGTCATTTTGTGATTGACTTATTTCACTCAGCATAATGTCCTCCAGTTTCAACCAGGTTATGAGATGCTTCACAGATTCATCGTTCTTTCTCATTGCATAGTACTCCATTGTGTGCATGTACCATAGTTTGTTTATCCATTCATCTGTTGATGGGAATCTAGGTTGTTTCCATCGTTTTGCTATTGTGAACAATGCTGTCATGAACAGAGGTATACATATGTCTATTCGAGTGACGACTCTAATTTCTCTAGGATATATTCCTAGGAGTGGGATTGCTGGATCATATGGTATGTCTATTTCTAGCTTTCTAAGGAAGTGCCATATCATTTTCCAAAATGGTTGTATCATTTTGCATTCCCACCAGCAGTGCATGAGAGTTCCGATCTCCCCGCAGCCCCTACAACATTTGCTATTTCCAGTGTTTTTGATTCGTGCCAGTAATGCCGGGGTGAGATGGTATCTCATGGTGGTTTTAATTTGCATTTCTCTAATGGCTAGTGATCGCGAGCATTTCCTCATGTGTCTGTTGGCTGCTTGAATGTTTTCTTTGGTGAAGTGTCTGTTCATTACCTTTACCCATTTTTTAATAGGATTATTTGTCTTTTTGTTGTAGAGGTGTTGGGTTTTCTTGTAGATTATGGAGATTAGAACTTTGTCTGACTTCTACTGTCCAAAATTTTTTTCCCAGTCTGTAGGTTCTCTTTTTACTCTTTTGGCGAATTCTTTTGTAGAGCATAGATGTTTGATTTTTAGAAGATCCCAGTTATCTAGCTTATCTTCTGGGATTTTTGTGTTGACAGTTATGGTTTGTATCCTGTTAATGCTGTGTATTAGGGCCTGTAGCGTTACTCCTGTTTTTTCTTCTATGAAATTTATAGTTTTTGGCGGTCTTTGATCCATTTTGAATTAGTTTTTGTATATGGTGTGAGGTTTGGGTCCTGTTCATTTTTTTTGCAGATGGTTATCCAGTTTTGCCAGCACCATTTGTTAAAAAGACTCTCTTTTCCCCATTTGATGGACTTTGGGCCCTTGTCGATGATCAGGTGACCATAGGTAGATGGATTTACATTTGGGTTCTCAATTCTGTTCCACTGATCAATGTATCTGTCGTTGTAGCAGTACCAGGCTGTTTTGACTACCCTAACGTATAGTAGGTAATGAGGTCAGATAGTGTGAGTCCTCCAACTTTATTCTTCTTCAGTAGTGCTTTACTTATTTGGGACTTCTTCCCTTTCCATATAAAGTTAATGATTAGTTTTTCCATCTCTTTGAAGAAAGTTGCTAATATTTGGGTTGGGATTGCATTGTATTGGTAAATTGCATTGGGTAGAATTGTCATTTCCACAATGTTGAGTCTGCCTATCCATGAGCATGGTATGTTTTTCCATTTATGTAGATCCCCTTGGGTTTCTTGCAGTAGTGTTTTGTAGTTTTCTTTGTAAAAGTCTTTTACATCCCTGATTAGATTTATTCCTAAGTATTTTATTTTTTTTAGGGGCTGTTATAAATGGTATTGTTTTCCTGATTTCCTTTTCATCATTCTCTTTATTGGCGTATAGGATTCCAACTGATTTTTGTGTGTTTATCTTGTATCCTGCTACTCTGCTGAATCATTCTATTAGTTCCAGTAGATTTCTCGTGGAGTCTTTAGGGTTTTCTATGTATAGTATCATATCATCTGCAAACAAGGACAGTTTAACTTCTTCATTACCAATTTGGATGCTCTTTATTTCTTTTTCTTGCCTTATTGCTCTAGCTAGAACTTCCAGCACAATGTTAAATAAGAGTGGTGATAAAGAGCATCCTTGTCTTGTTCTTGTTCTCAAGGGGAATTTTTTCAGCCTCTCTCCATTAAGAATGATGTTGGCTGTTTGTTTTGCATAGATGCCCTTTATTATGTTGAGAAATTTCCCTTCTATACCTATTTTATTGAGAGTTTTTATCAGGAATTGTATTGAACTTTGTCGAATGCCTTTTCTGCATCAATTGAGATGATCATGTGATTCTTTTTCTTTTTTTTTATGTGGTGGGTTACATTGATTGATTTTTTAATGTTGAACCATCCTTGCATACCTGGTATGAGTCCTACTTGGTTGTGGTGTATTATTTTTTTGATATGATGTTGAATTCTATTGGCTAGAATTTTGTTCAGAATTTTTGCATCTATATTCATGAGAGATATTGGTCTGTCATTTTCTTTTTTGGTGACATCTTTACCTGGTATTGGTATCAGTGTTATGCTGGCTTCATAGAATGAATTTGGAAGTGTTGCTTCCTTTTCTATGCTCTGAACTTAGTACTGACTAGTATTGTTACAAGCTCTTCTGTGAATGTTTTTTAGAATTCTCCATTGAATCCATCTGGGCCAGGGCTTTTTTTTGTTGGGAGTTTTTTTTTTTAGTACCTTTTCAATCTCTTCTCTTGTTATGGGTCTGTTCAGATTTTCAACATCACTTTGTTGTAGTTTGGTTAGGTAGTGTGTTTCTAGAAATTTATCCATTTCCTCTAGGTTTTCAAATTTGTTGGTGTATTGTTTTTCATAATATTCTGTTATGATCTTCTTTATTTCAGTTGGGTCTGTTGTAATGTCATGCATTTCATTTCTTGTTTGGGTTATCTGTGTTATCTCCTGTTTTTCTTTTATCAGTCTGGCCAGTGGTTTGTCAATTTTGTTGATTCTTTCAAAAAACCAACTTTTGGTTTTGTTGATTCTTTCTATTGTTTTTCTGTTCTCTATTTCATTTATTTCTGCTCTGATCTTTACTATTTCTTTTCTTGCCGTGGTTGTGGGCTTTTTTTGCTGTTCTCTTTCTGTTTGTTTGAGTTGTTTAGTTAATGCTTTGATTTTGTCCCTTTCTTCTTTTTGATATGTGCATCTATTGCTATAAATTGTACTCTGAGGACTGCCTTTGCTGTGTCCCAAAGGTTTTGGTATGAGGTGTTGTCATTCTCATTTGATCTAGGAAATTTTTGATTCCATCTCTGATTTCCTCCACCACCCAGTGATGTGTAAGCAGGGTATTATTCAGTTTCCATGTGATTGATTTTTTTTCCTTGCTCTTTCTGTTGTTAATTTCTACCTTGTTGGCACTGTGGTCAGAGAAGATACTTTGAATTATCTCAACGTTTTGGATCTTGTTGAGGATTGCTGTGTGGCCTAAGATATGGTCTATTCTGGAGAAAGTTCCATGTGCATTGGAAAATAATGTGTACTTTGCAGCTGTTGGATGGAGTGTTCTATATATGTGTATGAGGTCAAATTGCCTGATTGTGCCCTTTAGGTCTTCTGTATCTTTGCTGAGTTTCTTTTTAATTGTTTTGCCCTTTACTGAGAGTGGTGTGTTGAAGTCTCCTCCTATTATTGTGGAACTGTCAATTTCTCTTTTCAGTGTTGTTAGAGTTTGTATTATGTATTTTGGAGCCCTTTCATAGGGTGCGTAGATATTTATTATGGTTATGTCTTCATGAGGGATCGTCCCTTAATCATTATATAGTGTCCTTCTTTGTCTTTTATGGTGGATTTTGTTTTAAAGTCTATTTTGTCTGAGATTGGTATTGCCACTCCTGCTCTTTTTTGGTAGCTGTTAGCATGATATGTATTTTTTTCAACCTTTGATTTTTATTAAATTCACATCTTTGTTTCTAAGGTGTGTCTCTCGTAGACAGCATATTGATGAATCCTGTTTTTTTTATCGATTCTGTCACTCTCTGTCTCTTTATTGGTGCATTTGGTCCATTTACATTCAGTGTAATTATTGATAGATGTGATTTTATTTCTGTCATTTGTAGTGCTTTTTTTTGTGGTGCTGACGTTTTCTTTGCTCTTCTTACTCTCCTGTGCTGAATTACTTTTGTTTGTGGTTTTTTTTTTTTTCATTTCTTTTGTTTTTGTAGGTTTTGTTTTTGCTGAGACTTTATGTTTTTCATGTTTATTTTGATGAGTATGTTTGTTAACTTTCTTTGTGGTTTCTGTGAAATTTCCCCTTACTTTTCTAAATTTGAAGCAGTCTATTATTACTTGGTATCTCCTTGCCTTCCTCTCCATTAGAAGGCTCTATATCTACACCGTTTATTCCTTCTTTTATTGTTCTGGTGTTGTTGTCATTTATAGATTAACAGCTCTGATTCCCTGTTGTATTTCTTTTTGTTTTTCATAGTCCTTGAGAGTTCATCTCCTAGATTGGTATCTGGCTGGTACTATCCTGTGTCCTAGATTCATCCTGTGAGCTGAAGTTGCTTGTTTTCAGATCGAAGGACTTCCTTTAATAATTGTAAGTTTGTTTTGGTTTTTACATATTCTTTCAATTTCTGTTTGTCTGGAAATGTCCTAATTTCACCATCAAGTTTGAACAAAAGTTTTTCAGGATATATTAATCTTGGCTGGTAATTTTTTTCTTTCAAGGCTTTATATATGTCATCCCATTGCCCTCTTGCCTGCATTGTTTCTGCCGGATTATCTGAGCTTAGTCTTACTGTTTCTCCTCTGTATGTGACTTCTTGTTTTTCCCGAGGGTCTCTCAGGATTCTTTGTTTGTTTTTGGTTTTGGTGAGTGTGATTATGATATGCCTTGGTGATTTTCTTTTGGGGTCTATCCTATATGGTGTTCATTGAGCTTCTTGGATGGCCAACTTTTCATCTTTCATGATATTGGGGAAGCTTTCTGTCAGCAGTTCTTCAATGATCCTCTCTGTGTTTTTTGCTTTCTCGCCCTGTTCTTATCCCCTATCACTCACAGATTTTTGCTTTTGATTGTATCCCACATAATTCTCAGGTTTTCTTTATTTTTATTTGTTTTTTTTTTCTTCTGATTTTTCCTTGAACAGTGTTCTATCCAAGTATTTGTCTTCAAGTCCACTGATCCTGTCTTCCACCTTTTCAAATCTTCTCCTCAGCCCTTCTATGACACTGTCCATTTCTGAAATCTTGTTTTTTATCTTTTGGATTTCTGATTGTTGTTTTTGTATAATTTATAGTTGTGAATTTATTTTGACATTTTGTTCCTGCATTATTTTCTTGAATTCTTCTATCTTTTTGTCTGTATTTTCCATGAATTTGTCTATTTTTTCCTCTTTTTTTATCTGGCTTTTGCTTCAACTCTTGGATAATTCTGAGTATTAGAGACTTGAATTCCGCATCAGGTAGTTCTAGAGGGTTTCTTCCACTGGAAAGTCGTCTGGTGTTTTATTTTGGATGCCTACTGGAACCATCCTGTCCTGTTTTTGGAAATGTTTTCATATTGACTCTGTCTTTGGGGCATTCAGTACTTATTTTTCTCATTTATTGATTGTAGATTTGTTTCATTCTTCCTTTTTTTTTTTTTTTATTTGTGTATGTGTGCGCAGGCAGGCTGTGTGTTCTTTGTTGTTTGCTCGTCTGTGAGCACTATACTTTTTGCCTCCTTCTGCAATTGGCAGGGTCAGTTGCTCAGATATGGGACAGCAGGGCAAGTCTAGCTGAAGAGGAGTTGCTGGGATAGGTTGTTTGTGGCACTTACTACAGCCACCAGGGCAAGTAGGTAATCAGTGCAAGGCAGGTTCTGCTAGGCTGTGCCTGTGCTCCTTGGTGGTGTGATATTAAGCTCTTGGTGCACGTAGGCAGGACGTAGGAGGGAGATTGTGATGTGTGGAGCTAAGATGGGTATGGGAGAGAGAAGAGAGGACCAGGAGCCAAAAACATACAAACAAAAAAAAAAAGTGCTAGGGGAGCTTGCCGTTGGAGTGGAGAGATGAGAGACTATGAAATGGAGAAAAACAAAAAGAGGAAGAAGAAGAAAAAAATAGAAAATGAATAAATAAAAATTAGAAAGAAATAAGAGCAGCAAACCTCCCAGGGGTCTCAATGGTGTTTCTACAAGGTCTGGAGAAGTTTTTCCGAGGTGTTGCAGTATAGCCTGGCTAGAAGGCATAGAGGTATTCAGCACCAGGTATTCAGGTGACAGGAAGAGAAGGAAGGTATAGAGAGATGAGTAACTGAGTAATGAAGAAAAACAATAAGGGAAAAGAAAACAAAACAAATTTATAAAAAAAAAGAACAAGAAAACCCCCCCCAAAAAACCATGAATAAAGAAATGCTCTCAGGGATCCCTCTGCCCATCTGCGAAAGCTGAGGGGGTAGGTCCCAAGCCATGTAGCACTGCCCAGCCAGAACTGACTCCCAACTCGAGAAAAGAAAAAGAAAACAAACCAAGAATTCAAAACAAACAAACAAACAAACAGAAGCCCTGGGATCCCAGCAGCATGGCAGCCCAGATCGGGAAGCAGTTCCACACTCGAACTGAGTTCTACAGTCCCTTAGGAAGAAGCAAAGATGGAGCATGGAGACAGGTATTTGAGCAAAAAGAGGGGGAGGTGGTGAGAGGTAAGGAAGAAATCAAAAGAAGCAGAAAAAAGCAACACCAGCAGCCAACAAATAGCACTCAGTGCCGGCCAGTACAGGTGGGTGGAATCTAAGCAGCCAGTGCTTCCAGGCCAAGAGACTGTGGCTGTGGAAAGCAGAGGAGGCCGAGTGGGGGTGAAGAAGGGTGGGGGGTGGGAAAGCATATTTTGCAAATTACCAGTTGTTCTGTCTCCCACTGGAAGCTCCGTGAAGCTGCTTTCTCATACCCCCTATTTGCTGGTCTCCGATAGTCATCCAAGATGGTGGATCCAAGCTGCGTTAGCTGATAGGGGACCTCTGCATGAAGCTCTCCTTGCTCTCTGTTCTCTGTCAGTTTTCTCACTCCACTTGGTGCTTGGCTGAGTTCTTTATCTCTTTATTTGATGTTTTAGGTTTTCAGGATTACTGTTTTCTGTTTGGCTTAGTTTTTCATATCTTTGCTGTGGAGGGACAGAGTGGTGCTTCTGCCTAGAGCGCCATGTTGCCGGAAGTACTTAACACATATTTTAAATATAAATGATATAAACTCTAATTACAAGAGAGTCAGTATAAAAATAAATAAAAAGCTAGACATAACTATATATCTTCAACAACAACAAAAACTAATTTTAAATATAAAAACACAGATTGGTTAAAATAAAAGGCTGGAGAAATATATATGATACAAACATAAACCTTAAGAAAGCTGGAATTGCTATACTAACATTAAACAAAGTAGATTTATGATAAGGACCATTATCAGAAATAAAGAAAGATATTACATAATCATAAAATGATCAAGTTATCAAGACATAAACATCTTAGGTATGTATGTGTTGAACAACCAAGCTTCAAAGTTTACAAAACCACTTTTGACAGAATTGAAAGGAGAAATGACAAAAGAAACAATATTCAATACTCTTGTCTTAGAAATTAATAAAAAATTAATCTAAAACTTAGTAGAGATAAAAGAAGACTTGATAACACTGTTAACCAACCTGACATAATCGATATATATATAGAGCACTCCACTCAACAACAAAATATATATTCTTTTAAAATGCACATGGAACACTCATCAAAGCAGCCATATTCTGGGCCATGAAAAAATTCTTACTAAATTTCAAAGATTGATATAATAAATTTTATTTTTATAAACAGGCAATAAACAATTCAGAACCAAAATTAAATAAACAACTCCATTGACAATTGCATCACAAAACATGAAATACTTTGAGATGAGTTTAACAAAATATATGCAAGGCATATACACTGAAAGCTAGAAAATATGTTTTGATTGTTGAGGTAATTACATAAGTGTATATATTTGGCCAAACTCATTCAACTGTATACTTAAAATGGATACATTTATTCATGTAAATTATACCTCAGTGACGTCTAGTGAAATAAAGTAACACTAGAGGTGCTTTTAAAACTTATTGCTATTTATATAGAATGCAATAATTTTCAGCACTAGTTCTCTGGCATTAAGAAATTAAAAGATTTTAAAATTTTTATTATGTGGAGATGGGGGAAGGGCAAGAGATGATGCAGATTTCTTAAAACCAACTTAATTTGATTTCACCTTAATATTTTAAAATACATTGTTGTTTATTAGGTGTCACTTCTGACTCATAGCAACCCTATGTACAACAGAAAGAAATGCTGCCCAGTCCTGTACCATCTTCACAATCATTGTTATACTTGAGCCCATCATTACCGCCACTGTGTTAATCCATCTTGTTGAAGATCTTTCTCTTTTTCGCTGATCTTCTAAATTACTGAGCATGATATCCTTCTCCAGGGACTGGTCCCTCCTGATAACATGTCCAAATTAACTGAGATGAAATCTCACTATCCTCGCTTCCAAGGAGCATTCTGGCTATGTTTCTTTCAAGGTAGATTTGTTCACTATTTTGGCAGTCTATGTATATTCAATATTCTTCATCAACACCATAATTCAAAGACTTCAATTCTTCTTTGGTCTTCTTTATCCATTGTCCAGCTTTCACATGCGTATGAAGTGATTGAAAATACGATGGCTAGGGTCAGGTGCACCTGTGGGATATATGCCATTTAAACATGGCTGCACTATTGACAACTGCAGCCCCCACAGGCCTCTATGCTTTATACGACATGTTGGAGACTAGTCAGCGATAAGAATGAGATTAGGCACGACTTGTTTTTCCAAACCTGTTGCCCTGTTACTGATTGGCTTGTTTACCTGAATTCCTTCTCCCTTGCCCAAAACTTATTGTTACTCACCCAAAGCCCATTGTTGTGTTATTTGCTTCACTGCTTGCTGTATTGACTATAAATAAACTCCTGGGACTGAAGCCAGGGGTCGACTCCTCAGAATGACACTTCTGGCCCCACTTCTCTGTAAGAGTTGTGCAGTTGGTTACTGTCTTCACTGTCGCGACAACCGTCACCGCTGAGACAGATGGTGCCCCGTGTGAGTGTGAGGGCAGAGCTGTAGATGCCTCACACTCAATCCCTTCAGGTGGTGAGTATCGGATGTCCAATTCAGGCTGGGTTTACAGCCCAAGGGTGATGGGGCCTTCCCAGACGCTCTCAGTTCAGGCTGGGTTTATAGCCAAAGGGCGACGGGACTTTCCCGAGCACTCTCAAGGGTTTTCAGGCTTCAGGCCAGGAGTTTTTACTGTCTCTCATTCTCCTTTTTCATTTTCCGTTTCTCTCTCACTGTGGGGAATTCTCTTTCTTCTGAACAGCGTCAATGTAAAACCCAGTTGTTAGGATTGTTAAAGGCCTCTGAGCTTAAGGTGTCAGAAGAAGCTCTTACCCAACTTCTGCTTTTAATTGAATCTGCCCGTCCTTGGTATCCCTTGCAGGGAAACCTTGATGTAGAAGCATGGGAACGTATTGGTAACATCATTCGTGACATGAACATCCCAGCTTCAGTTCTTACTGCTTGGCACCACTGTCGCCTTGCCTTGCCATCCTTACAGGCAGCTCCTTCGGCTCTCTCCCCTAGTAAAGAAAATGTTTATGACCCTCCTCCTTCTGCACCTCCCGGGGCTGATTTCTCACAACATGAGTCTCTTATGGAGAGATGTTTGTGAGAGGGCCATGAGAAAGAAAGGTTTTCTGCTTATCTTGTCACTCGGGGAGCAGGACAGCCCCTTCACGATGGCCTTGACTTTCAAGTTTTTAAAGAACTCCGTAAAAGCATGATAGAGAATGGTTTATAGTGGTCCTTCACAAAAGGAATTGTAGAAGCTATAGGACAAAACTATGAGATGACCCCCTGGGGTTAGAACGTTTAAATGTGAACAGTCTTAACCCCTGCTCAATTTAGCGTATGGAGTCAAGAATACAAGGAACATTGTAACCTTTATGCCATGGACAATCTTATCCATAATATCCCTGTTAGTCTTGACATGCTCCTGGGTGTTGGGAATCATTCCACTCCCCAGGCCCAGAGTCAGATGAATAGGCAAGCATTCAGTCAAGCCTCTGATGCTGCCACCAAAGCCTGGAGTAAAATCCCTGACTGCAGAACACCCACTGGCTCATTCGCCACTATTCGCCAAGCAGCAAACGAGCCTTACATTGATTTTATCAACTGCCTCCAAACGGCCATTTCCTGACAGGTAGATAATCAACAAGCGGCTGAGTTCTTTGTCTCCAGCTTGCTTACAAAAATGCTAATGCTGACTGTAGAGCTGTTTTAGCCCCCTTAAAGGCACAGAATCTTAATTTAGCTGAAATGATTAGAGCATGTCAAAATGTTCGCACAGAAACTCATAAGGCACAAGTACTAGCGGCAGCTCTCCGTCCATCCACTGCCACCTGTTTTGGGTGTGGTAAACCTGGACATTTTAAAAAGGACTGTCATAGGTTAAAAAACAAAAATGCCAACACTAAACTTCCAACCCAAAAGTGTCCTGGCTGTGGTAAAGGCTTTCATTGGGCTAATCAGTGCAGGTCTCAACTTAACAATCAAGGCAGCCCTATGTTGGGAAACGGGAAGAAGGGCGAGAACTCTCGCACCCCAAAAAATCCAGGGAGCCCCTGAGTGTGGAGTGTGGAGACCACAGCATAGACTCCAAACAGCAACGTTCGTGAGTCAATGATTTAAAGGCAGCCACGGAAGGGAATGCAGGTCTAGATTTACCCTTAGCAGAAGGGGCTATAATAGATGAGGCAGGAAAAGTTTTTCTTATAGCAACACAGGTTTGGGGACCCCTGCCTTGAGGATATTTAGGACTCCTAATGGGTCGTTCTAGTATTACATCTCAAGGTCTAACTGTTCATCCTGGTGTAATAGACTCTGATTATGAAGGTCAAATTAAAATTATGGTTTCCAGTCTCTCTTATTGGAACATTACCCCCTCTGATAAAATAGCACAGCTAATTTTACTTCCCTTTGTAGTCCCCTCCGCTCACACTACCCCAAGACGGGCTGGGGGTTTCGGCAGTACTGATGCTTTTTGGGTTACTAAGTTACAATCTTCCCGACCATATCTTACTGTTCAGGTCAATGATCGCATGTTTAAAGGGCTTGTAGATTCTGAGGCAGATGTAACTATCTTCTCCTCTGATTCCTTGGCCCTCTTTGTGGCCCAAGAAACAAACTGCTGAAACCCTCACAGGATTTGGAGGAGCACAGTGTCCTTTTCAAAGTACATTTCCCATTGTTTGCTATAGCCCTGATGGACAGCCCACTTCTCTGTCCCTTTATCCTTCCTTTACCTACTATATTATGGGGATGAGATTTACTCTCCCAGTGGAATGTTCAAAATCACCCCTCAGGATTTTTCATAGGGGTCACTGCTGAAACAGACCCTGTGCTAAAATTAACCTGGATACCTGGCCCTCCTGTTTGGGTTGAGCCGTGGCCCATTAAAGAAGAGAAATTAGAACACCTTAAAAGACTTGTCCAGGAACAGTTAGAGGCCAGACACATCCAGCCTTCCTGCAGCCCTTGGAATACACCTATTTTCTGTGTCCCTAAAAAATCCAAAAAATGGAGGCTCCTTCATGACTTATGGGCTGTTAATCAGCATCTTGTCCCTATAGGACCTCTCCAACCAGGAATTCCCAATCCGGCCTGTATTCCTCAAACATATAATATTATTATTATTGATCTTAAAGATTGTTTTTTTACAATCCCACTCCATCCCGATGATTGTGCTAAATTTGCCTTCTCAGTTCCTTCTATGAATAATTGTCGTCCTATGCAGCATTATGAGTGGACTGTTCTCCCATAGGGCATGGTCAATAGTCCAACTATCTGTCAATATTATGTTGATAAGGCTCTTAAACCAGTCCGAAGAGCCTTTCCCTCATGTCTTATGTATCATTATATGGACGACATTCTCCTAGCCCATCCCAAACCAGAACAACTTGATTCACTTCTTGTCTCTGTTCAACAAGTGTTACAAAGTTTTGGCTTACAAATAGCCCCTGAGAAGGTTCAGTCTTTCACCCAGTGGCAGTATTTGGGATACTATCTTGACACCCATATCATTTGCCCTAAAACACCAGAAATTATAATTCCCAAGGTCTTAACTCTAAATGACCTCCAAAAGATCCTTGGTCATATTAATTGGCTGCGACCTTCCCTCAGCATAACAATCTCTCAACTAGCCCACTTATTTGAGACCCTTAAGGGTGACCCTGCTCTAACCTCTATGAGGACACTCTCTCCCCAAGCATGCCATGAATTATTACTTGTTAACCAAGCAATTAAAGAAAAATTTTTAACTCGTTTACAGATAAATCATCCTGTTTAACTTCTCCTATTAAATACTCCTCATAGTCTTACAAGCGTGCTCTGTCAATTTACTCCTGACTTCGGAGCACTTGAGTGGCTTTTTCTTCCTTATCTCCCTCCTCAACAGTTGTTTACACGCTTCTCTCAGCGCATTAACTTATTAATGCAAGGATGCACCCGCACTCAACAGCTTTTGGGTTCTGACCTTCATTTTCTATACTTTGGGGTAACGAAAACAGCTTTTGATCATGCTCTTCTTGATTCTGAAGAGCTCCAGATCACTTTGGCTGATTTTACTGGGCAAATAATTTATTCTCATCTCACTTCAAAGCCACTCTCTACCCTACAACTTCTTCCTTTACAACTTTCCACTATGCTCTCTCCTTCACCCCTTGCTAATGCTCCTACCGCCTTTATAGACGGATCAAGAAAAACTGGAAAAGGAGCGGTCACTTGGCAGACAGACAGTGCCTGGCAACATTTCATTACACAAAAGGCTTCCACTACACAGTGTGCTGAGCTGTCAGCAGCTGTTGCTGCCTTTGAAATTTTTAAATCAATGCCGTTCAATTTAATTGCTGATTCTGCTTACGTTGTTCACACTATTCAACATATTGGCAATGTAACTCTTCGATTTAGTCCCGATTATGAGTTATTTGCTTTATTTAAAAGGCTCCAAACCCTGCTTAATAGCCGTAACTCTTCCTTTTTTGTGGTACATATGTGCTCCCATACACCCTTGCCGGGGCCTCTTTCTGATGGCAATTCTCCCGCCAATTTACTTGCTGGCTCTGCCTTTTCTGATGCACGAACTTCTCATAATTTCTTTCATCAAAATGTGCGTGGACTTCAAAAACAATTTTCTATTTCTCTTACTGAAGCACAACAAATTGTTCGCACCTGTCCTGACTGCCAACGCTTTTCTCTGACGTCCTTTGCTGCTGGCATCAACCCATGTGGTCTAGTAGCCAATCAATTATGGCAAATGGATGTAACACACTTTCCTCCCTTTGGGAACCTTAAATATCTCCATGTGTCCATAGATACATGTTCTGGGTTTCTTTATGCTACAGCCTTTTCTGGAGAACGTTCTACTCATGCCTGTCGTCACTTTACCCAAGCCATTGCAACTATGGGATGTCCCCAAGCTCTTAAAACTGATAATGGGCCTGCATATACTTCTGCTAAATTTCAACAATTTTGTGCCACTTGGAATATTCTTCATTCCACTGGCATTCCTTATAACCCTCAAGGGCAAGCCATAATTGAACGTGCCCATCATACTCTCAAACAGCTCTTAAATAAACAAAAGGGGGGAGATGACGGGTCTAGAGTATGTGACCAGAATGAAAGACTTGCCAAAGCTCTCTTTACTTTTAACTTTTTATCGGCTGCCAAAGATGGTTCGTACCGCTGCAGAACGACATTTTATCCCCCCGACACCCAACCTCACCCACAGGTCCTCTATAAAGATCCTCAAAATCCCTCTGTCTGGCAAGGACCTGTAAAATTATTAACCTGGGGGCTAGGGTATGCGGCTGTTTTGTCTCCTACAGGTCCGCTTTGGATTCCTGCTTGACTAGTAAAACCATATCATGTTCCAGCGACAGCCACCCTGCTACCGCTGAGACCCGCTATATCCACTGACACTACCAGGGTCACCAGCCGCTCCAACTCCAGAGCCACAGCCGACACCAATGCCCCCTCCTCCAGAGAAGAAAACTGAACAACAAGGCTGTGTTGTGCTGGTAACATGGAGAGATTTGAAAGCCCTCTCTTCTAAAGCTGAAAATATTCTCTCAGCTACCGGGGCCCCACTTACACCTGAAAACCTCTTTCTAGCCATGGTTTCTCTCATGACTTTTAACTCTCAACAGGTTTGTATTCTTCTTCTTCTCTTTTTTCAAGTTTTTACAACCTCTGCCTCTACCACCTATACCTATTGCGCTCATGCTCTTAGCCCCCCTGTCTTCCACCTGGTTACTTGAGAAGAACCAGAGCCCCCTCTTTCCTCTAATGATACTGTCGTTACTGGGGGACAATATTTGGCCTATTCCAAACCACTTACTAACTCCCCTGAAGAGGGATGGTTTGTACTGTCTACAAATTGGACACTCTATGCTGACGCCCTTCCTTTGTGTTTCACTACCCAGCCACGCACTGCTTCGGCGTGCGTGCCTATACTAGAACAATGGTATATGAATTACATTTACTGCAATGGCACCTGTAAGCAACCAGCCTATTCTAAGCAATTTTTCGTTAAAGCCATAGGCATTAACGGCACTTTCAGTGCCTATATTACTCACTCACCCCCTTCCATCCCTGTATGTCAACACCTACAGCTATCTCTTACAGACCCTATCGATAATATTTGGGTTACTTGTTGAACTACTAACTTTTCTTCATACTCTCTCCCTTTCAACATTTCACTAGAAAATTGGGGCCCTCAGGGTTTAATTTTATTACCAAATCTCTCTACTTGGTAGTGGGCAACCCCATACCATTACCTAGGACATTCTAAGTCCTGGAACCCCAGCCTAGCCAGACCCAATCTTTGCTTATGTTATACAACTACTCATTTTTCCCCATTAAAAATCCTTTCTTGGTGATTAGGTCTCCCTTTTTATGAAAGAACTCTCCGTTCAGGAACTTTTCTGAGGGGGACAAAGGATGCCAAGAACTCATTCCCTAAATTACAATGGACCCTCCATGACCATAACGATTCTGTGCTTATACGCATGTCTCAACCATACATTTTTGCTATAACTTCTAGTCCTCCGGATATCATTAAAATAAATGCCTATTTTCAATTAACATTATCCAGTGGCTCTACTTGGATTACTCCATGTCTGTCCAGGCAAAATGTCTCCACTCTTAACATCAATTCTGTATTTGTTCTTCAACAAAAAAGCCACCTTTGGCTGCCTGTTAACCTTACACGCCCTTGGCAAGATAGTTCCCCCCTCACTCAGGTTGTTAATGCATTACAGAAAATACAAACTAAAAGGTTTCTTGGAATTCTCATAGCCTCTATTATCACAGCCACTGCTATTGCCATTATGGCAACTACCGCCGCCATAGCTCTCTCCCAATCTATTCAGACCGCCCAGCAGTTTAACACTTATATGCAAAATGTTACTTCTGAAATGCAAACTATGGCACATATTGATCAAGAGATCCTCAAGCGTCTGGGTGCTTTAGAAGCCTCAGTCCTTTGGCTTGGAGAACCACAACAAGCCCTATGGGAACATTCTCAATTAACCTGTGATGCTGAATACACTCGCTTCTGTGTTACAGCCCTTCCATATAATGAGTCCTGGAAGGATGTTAAAAATAATCTTCTGGCTAGCTTCGCTTCTCCATTGAAAAGTGATATTCAAAAATTATAATTTCAATTACAAAAACAGCTCTTGAGATTACAATCAGAGTCTAATAAGGCTACACTTAATACACTTAATGATTTTGCCTACTGGTTCAATCCCACACATTAGTTCTCTGGACTCAATCTCCGTGTCTGGATCCTTTTTGCTATAGGATGTTTAATAGTTTTGTGCCTCCTTATAGTCATCTGATGTCTCTACTCCCTAAAGATCTCCCATCACCAACAGAAGTCAGCCTTTCGCTACCAGTTACCTAAACAGGAGACGGGAAAAATAAAGACCTCCTCTTAAGAAGGCCCTTCCTATGCTATTATTTTGATAATCAGTAATTACCTGTATTTTGTTAATCAATAAGTTCCCAGTGAAAATTTGTTATGTGTAAACTCCTCTATATTTTCTTCTTCTCCTAGTTAGATGCTTCTGTATAAATAGATTTCTAAGTTAGATGATTCCTTTCCAATTGATAGTGAATTTGTGTAAATCAGTGTTTGTTTGATTGTTAATGAATCTTTGAGCCTTTATAAATCTTTAAGCCTTTAAGAATAATAATTTCAGTAGATGTTAGAAGTTAGTGTTTACCTGACAAAATGAGGGTCAGAGGAAACCCATGGGTCCAACAATCAGGATATTACTGGTGCAGAGGATTATATTATCCTTATAAGATCATCCTCTATTGTCTTACACACCTTAAAGGCACATTGAGTCTGCTCACTCGGGCTATGCAATTGATAAGAGCATCGCTCTTATTTAGTAACCTGGTGAAGAACCAGATGTTATCTGGTGGAAAACCAGCACCGTGAGTTTAAAGAGCCTGCTACGGCCACCATCTAGGAGACTTAAACCCAGGCATTAAGTAATAACCTGGTGAAGAACCAGATGGTATCCAGTGGAAAACCAGCACCGTGAGTTTAAAGAGCTTGCCATAGCCGCCATCTAGGCGACTAAGTCCAGGTGTTACTCATAGCTATGCTACTTCTCCTCCTTAAACATATAGAGTGTGCCCCAGCCATAGCTGGGCTCACAAGGACTCACTAAGTCGCCAGGCCCTGAGGTGTGGAGACAGTAGCTGAGATAATCTTAGACTTTATCTCGTAGAGAAAATTTTACTTTGTCCTACCGGACACTTGTTGGACCAGTGGAAACCTCTTGATTCTTATTTCATTAACTAAACAAAAAGGGGGACGTGGCATATATGCCATTTAAACATGGCTGCACTATTGACATCTGCAGCCCCCACAGGCCTCTACGCTGTATACGACACGTTGGAGACTTGTCAGCGATAAGAGTGAGATTAGGCACAACTTGTTTTCCCAAACTTATTGCCCTGTTACTGATTGGCTTGTTTACCTGAATTCCTTCTCCCTTGCCCAAAACTTATTGTTACTCACCCAAAGCCCATTGTTGTGTTATTTGCTTCACTGCTTGCTGTATTGACTATAAATAAACTCCTGGGACTGAAGCCGGGGGTTGACTCCTCAGAGTGACCCTCCTGGCCCCACTTCTGTGTAAGAGTTATGCAGTTGGTTACTGTCTTTGCCGTCCCGACAACCGTTGCTGCTGCAACATGCACCTTTGCTCTCAAAGTGACATCTTTGCTCTTTAACACTTTAAAGAGATATTTTGCAGCAGATTTCCCCAATGCAATGCATCCTTTGATTTGATGATCACTGCTCCCATGATGGTTGATTATGGATCCAAGAAAAATGAAGTCCTTTACAACTTCAATATTTTCTCTTTTTATCATGATGTTGCTTATAGGTCCAGTTGTGAAGAGTTTTATTTTCTTTATGTTGAGGTGCATTTAACCCATACTGAAGGCTGTTGTCATTGATTTTCGTCAGTAAGTGCTTCAAGTCCTCTTTTAGCAAACAAGGTTATGTCATCTGCATATGGTAGGTTGTTAAGGATCTTCCTTCAGTCTTGATGCCGAAACCTTCTTCATGTAGTCCAGATTTTCGGGTTACTTGTACAGCATACAGATTGAATATGTATGGGGAAAGGATACAACCCTGACGCACACCTTTCCTGGCTTTAAGCCACGCAGTGTCCCCTTGTTCTATTCAAATGACTGCCTCTTGGTCTATGTATAGGTTCTGCATGAGCACAATTAAGTGTTCTGGGATTCCCATTCCTGGCAATGTTATCCGTATTTTATTATGATCCATGCAGTTGAATGCATTTATATAGTCAATAAAACCGGTAAACATCTTTTTGGTATTCTCTGCTTTCAGCCAAGATCCATTCTGAATCTGGCTTGAATTTCTGGCAGTTACCTGTCAACATACTGCTGCAATCACTTTTGAATGATTTTCAGCATAATTCTACTTGTGTGTGATATAAATGATATTGTTTGATAATTTCTGCATTCTGTTGGATCACCCTTTCTTTGGAATGGGCACAAATATGGCTCTCTTTTATTTATATTTTTAAAATACATAATGTCGTTTGAATGAGAGAGAAAATGTTGCTTGAAATCAAGTAAACAATGACAAATAACTGTAGCTTCCAGTAGGGAGGGTGTGTAGGAAACAAGCCTGTGCAATGTTTTAAATAGATGGTTTACCATACATATCATAAAGTCAGAATTGGAAGAAGACTCATTAACAACTTGTGTTATGCAGATGACACAACCTTGCTTGCTGAAAGCGAAGAGGACTTAAAGCACTTACCGATGAAGATCAAGGACTACAGTCTTCAGTATGGATTACATCTCAAAATAAAGAAAACAAAAATCCTCACAACTATCCCAGTAAGTAACATCATGACAATTGGAGAAAAAATTAAAGTTGTCAAGGACTTCACTTTACTTGGATCCACAATCAACGCCCATGGAAGCAACAGTCAAGAAATCAAACAATGCATTTCATTGGGCAAATGTGCTGCAAATGACCTCTTTAAAGTGTTAAAAAGCAAAGATGCCACTTTAAGGACTAAAGTGTGCCCTACCCAAGCCATGGTGTTTTCAATTGCCTCATATATGCATTCGAAAACTGGACAATGAATAAAGAAGATGAAAGAAGAATCGATGCTTCTGAATTATGGTGTTGGTGAAGAATACCGAACATAGAATAGACTGACAAAAGAATGAACAAATGTGTATTGGAAGAAGTACAGTCATAATGCTCCTTAGAAGGAAGGATGACAAGAGTAAGTTGCACATAATTTTGGATATGTTATCAGGATGGACCAGTCCCTGCAGAAGGACACCATGCTTGGTAAAGTAGACGGTGAGCAAAAAAGAGGAAGACCCTCAATGAGCTGGTTTGACACAGTGGCTGCAACAATGGGCTCAAGCATAACAATGATCATGAGGATGGCGCATGACCTGGCAGTGTTTCATTCTGTTGTACATAGGTCGCTATGAGTAAGAGTCAACCCGATGACACCTAACAACAACGATCATAAAATCAGCAATATGAGCTTTGTCTTTATAATTTTATTTGGTAAAATCTTTGTCAGTATCTGACTGCTATAATTTAATGATTTCTTATTTAACTTCCTATATATATACTCCTATAGAAGCCCTGGTAGCACAGTGGTTACAGCACTCAGCTGCTAACCTAAAGTTCAGTGGTTTGAACCCACCAGGCTCCACAGGAGAAAGATGTGGCAGTCTGCTTCATTAAAGGTTTACAGCCTTGGAAACTCTTTGCAGCAGTTCTGCTCTGTCCTATATGGTCGTTATATGTCAGAATTCGACTCAAAAGCAATGAGTATGCACTCAAGAAAGTTGACTCAGCTAGCTGCCTGTCAATCATCACTGTAACAGTTAAGGTTGTGTATCAATTTGACTGGGCCATGATTCTCAGTGGTTTGGTAGTTATGATGTAGTTTGGCCGTTGTATAATGATGTAATCACCTCCATGATGAGATCTAATATAATGTGATCACCACCATGCTGGGATCTTCTGTGAGTAGCCAATCAGTTGAAAAGAAGTTTCCTTGGAGGTGTGACCTACATCCAGTATAGGTGGACTTTCTGGCAAGGCTGATGGGCTTTTCCTTGCTCCGGATCCTGCAGCTGCTCCTCTTCTTCTGACCTCCAATTTCTGAGACTTGAGCTAGCATATGACCTGCTATCTTGCTTGCTGATCTTGGGATTTGTTAGTTTCCACAGCCTGTGTGCCAGAGCCCTGCTCTCTGACCTGCCAATCTTGGGTTTGCCAGCCCCTGCAGCTATGTGAGTCAGGGGAAGCCTCCAGCCTGACTCATGCACTTGGGACTTACCAGCCTCTACAACTGCATGAACCATTTCCTTGATATAATCTCTCTATACATATTTATATGCTTTACTGGTTTTGCTTCTCTAGAGAACCCTGCATAAGACAGTCACTTCGGTACTTATATCTGCCATCCTTACCTCCTTCCTCTCAATGTCTTCTACAAACTTTTCCTGAGCATATACTTATGTTACAGGAAGTGTGGTTTGTAATCATTATTTAGAGAAAATATTGTTGCATGCAAGAAGATCACAATTTTGTAGGGAGGGTAACACAAACTAATTTACACATAATCTACTCTAAGAGAACTTTAGAAGCTCTCGGGTTTCAAACTATTGCTCACATATTTAAGCATCTTATTGCTATACTCTGAACCTTTGTGTTTTTATTTTCTCCTTGAATTACCTTTATTTTTTTTTTTTTTCATTTTTATTATTTATTTATTTTTATTGTACTTCAGGTGAAGGCTTACAGAACAAATAGTTTCTTATGAAACAGTAGTACACATGTTGTTTTATGACATTGGTTAACAACCCCACAACATATCAACTTTCTAACTTCTCAACCTTTTTTTTTTGGTGAAAATACACATAGCCAAAGATACACCATTTCAAAAATTTCTACATGCACAGTTCAGTGACATTGACTATGCTCTTCCAATTGTGCTGTTATTCTCACTTAAGATGAAGGCTTACAGAACAAAATAGTTTCTCATTTAACAGTTGCTACACATGTTGCCCTATGACAATGGTTAACAATCTCACAACACATCAACAATATCCTTACTCAACCTTGCGTTCCCTATCACCAGCTTCCTTGTCCCCTTCTGCCTTCTGGCCCTTGTCACTGGACTACTGTACCTCGTTAGTCTCATTTGGTTTTATGGGGCTGTCCACTTCCAGGCTGAACAGTGAACCTCAGAGGTAACTTCACCACTGAGCTAAAAGGGTGTCTGGGGGCCATACTCTTGGGGTTTCTCCAGTCTCCTTTAGGCCAGTAAATCTGGTCTCTTTTTTGTGAGTTAAAGTTATGCTCTAAGTCCTTCTCCAGCTCTGCCTAGAATCATCTGTTGTGATCTCTGAACCTTTTTGACAGTGTTCATTGCCTGGACTGTTTCTGATTATTTCTGACGCATTGTCGTTCTCTGACTTTTGATCTTAGATTGATTTCTACACCTGCTTAATAAGTTACAAATATTTTTATTTTAAGCACTCACTTGGAAGCCTTGCTTTAATTTGAATAGTTATCCTTGGTAGTTCTTTGGCTAGTCTCAGATTTAACCTATTTCCTATGGTTTTAGTTTAAACCATTAATGATTCACTGCTTCTTATGGGGTTAAAACCAAGACAAATTTACTTTATTTTATTCTATTTTTTACAAAATATTCTGTTCAGGCACATCAATAAATTGAATATTATGATAATCTATAAAAAGCATTCATTCTAATTCCGAGAGTTTCTCTCTCAGTAAGTATTTTATGCACTGTGTATTTCATGAAAACACAATGTTTTCTCTTCCAAAAACTGCTCAGTCTGAATACTGAACAAAGTTTAAAAGCTATTGTGAGGATCGTGGAGTGAGAGTGGGTGATTAGTTGTTAAGACTTTATTGATTTTACAAGTTAAAGAATAACTAAATCTTTTTTTTTTTCTCCCAAGGAATCCTATCTTCTCTTTTTCTTGATACAAATTGTACCATAGGAAGGCGATAAAATGGGAGTGTCTAGCATGTTTCACACTACCAGGAGCTTTAAGAAATCTTTGGGGAATTATACTCCATGGAGGTTTCAGAGTACGGTGTTTAGACTGGCTGTCTAGACAGTAGGAAATGAAAATCTAGCAGACCCAGCTGTGTAATAGAATGTTTATGCAGATTGAGTTATAGTGCAGTCATGAACTGCTTAATGTCTACATGCAAAGCTGAGATAAAGTTAGATCGTACCACATTTGGTACAATCCATGGTGACTCATACTAAAATTGGGACTCACAGCTTATGATTTCATCTACTGTTCAGAAGATGGTAGTATGTACGTATTTCCGTACAGCATTGAGTAGCTTTTTTAGAAATTTTTACTGTCATAAAGTTTAAAAAGTCAAATATGTTTAAGCAATTTTCAGTCATAACAGACTATTTTTTTCTCTTCTTTTAAAAACGAGAATAGAAGGGGTTAATTATATGAATATATGGAGCATATATATGTATATATATATTTGGAGTAAAGCAGTTACTGATTTTTTTCCAATTTTGTTTTGTGGAACAACTCACAATAAAAGTTATTGACACAGTTATTCAATGTTTCAGAGATATGTGACTATTCATAATAAGTTCTTACTGGGTGTCAAAGGAATTCTTATAAAACTATTTTATACCTTTCAGTTTTTTGGGGCTAGTTGCTGTCTACGGAATGATTGCTTTTACTTTTTAATATTTATGTAAGCATTCATAATGAAAGATAATTTGATCTATGCCAATTCCAAGGAGCAGGTATTGAAAAATAAATTTGATCACTGATTAATCACCCTCTTGACTAATGGATTCTGTTAATAAAATACATATATATATACGTATATATTTTTAAATAGTGTGACATCTCCTATGATTTTTTGTTCTGGTAAAATATATATTTGCCTATTTTTTTTAATAATAGAATTTCAGCTTTACTCATTGTTTAACGTATTGGATTTTCTTTAATTTATCTATTACTTGCTCAATATTCTTAATGTTTATGTCATCCTCTTAAAAAAAATCAAATTTAAGATTATAAAATCTCTATGAACATTCAGAATACAATTTTTTAGGTTAATGATCACAACAACCGAAACAGAAATTCTATATAAATAAAATTTTCAGACTATGAAACAAAACCATCTAAGCTGCATGGATAAATAGCCTATTTGCCAGTTTTAAATTTTAGACTATAGGAATCATGGGTAGTTAACTAACTTTTAGATTGTCATAGAATTAACTTACTTTTTATTTAGATGGTTTAGAAATAGAGATAATCTATGCAAGCAGTCTTCCTAAAGTCTGCATTTGATTTGAAATAACTAAATTAGACTGACTGAGCAAGTATAATTTAATCAATTCCATAGAATGTTACTATTATCCTGGTCAAAATTCAAAAACTGGTTTACGAATCAATTTATGATGTATAGACAAAGCCTTTCTAAATAAAAAATGTTATGATAAATATAGCAGCTTTCATAACTTATTTTTGTGTCCATTCATTCTTGGAAAAGTCCTATAAAATAGTTAACAGGATTTATTCCTTTTATTTACAAGGAAAAGGGTAATGTTCTGTGGTAATTCTCAGCTTTTTTCTTCCAATGTTTTTCAAATTTAATTCACTTGAGAGATAGAACACACTCCCATCAGTTACAGTGTCATCTTCGTGGCAATGATTCTTGGAAGGTTGTAAAAGTGAGAGTGCCTAGAAAACTCTGTCAGAATCTATGATGTGTATTTGAAAAAGCTTCCAAAGTAATAGAGATTGCCTTCATTCTCTCCAAAGTGAAATAGTGCTAAATTTTCTCCCATAGTTAATGTTGTTGTTTTTAGGTGCCCTCAAGTCGGTTCTGACTCATAGTAACCCTGGGTACAACAGAACGGAACACTGCCTGGTCCTGTGCCATTCTTATAATTGTTGTTGTGCTTGAGTCCATTGTTGCAAGCACTGTTTCAATCCATCTCATTGAAGGCTTTCCTCTTTTTCGCTGACCCCCTACCAAGCATGATGTCCTTCTCCAGTGACTGGTCCCTTCTGATAACACGTCCGAAGTATGTGAGATGAAATCTCACCATTCTTTCTTGTAAGGAACATTCTGGCTGTACTTCCAAGACAGATTTGTTCATTCTGACAGTCCATGATGTATTCAATATTCTTCACCAACACCATAATTCAAAGGCATCAATTCTTCTTAGGTATTCCTTATTCATTGTCCAGCTTTCACGTGCGTATGAGGCAATTGAAAATGCCATGGGTTGGGTCAGGCACTTTTTAGTCTTTAAAGTGACGTCTTTGGTTTTTAACACTTTAAAGAGGTCTTTTGCAGCAGATTTGCCCAATACAATGTGTGATTTGATTTCTTAATGCTATTTCCATGGGTGTTGATTCAAGTAAAATGAAAACCTTGATAACTTCAATCTTTTCTCCGTTTATCATGATGTTTTTTACTGGTCCATTTATAAGTATTTTTGTTTTCTTTATGTTAAGGTGTAACCCATACTGAAGGCTGTGGTCTTTGAACTTCATCAGTAAGTGCTTCAAGTCCTCTTCACTTTCCACATGCAAGGTTATGTCATCTGTATATTGCAGGTTGTTAGTCAGTCTTCATCTAATCCTGATCCCCTGTTCTTCTTCATATAGTACAGCTTCTTGAATTATTTGCTCAGCATGCAGATTGAACAAGTACGGTGAAAGGATACAACCTTGATGCATACCTTTCTTGACTTTAAACTATGCAGCATCCCCTTGTTCTGTTCGAATGACTGCCTCTTGGTCTGAGTACAGGTTCCTCATGAGCACAATTAAGTGTTCCAGAATCCCCATTCTTCACAATGTTATCCATAATTTGTTATGATCCACACAGTTGAATGCCTTTGCATAGTCAATAGCTATCATTAATTAATCATGATGTTTTGTTCAAACAGGTACAATTACTATTTATGTATCAACTATTTAAGCATAGTAGGTGGTTTAGTAAATATTAAATAAAGAGATAATGTATTAAAGCATATATTTATTCAAGTAAGAAAGCCTTATGTAAAAAAAATTAAAGAATAAAATTCTATATTTAAAATAAGTCTACTAGATTTTTTACTTGTCCAACAGTATTAAGTGTCAGATACATCAGGCACTGATAAAATAAAACTAAAGAGGTTAAAGTCATTTTCTTTAGGAAGCTCAAATTATAATGACTAAGAAAGACACATATGTAACAAATCATGATTCAGGATGATCAATTCTACCCTTTTTTATCTGTGAGGTATTATAATAGGACACACAAGATTATCATTAATTTTTTTCTAGCTATCTACAAGTTGCAGGTGGTAGGGTAGAAGAGGAACAAGATAGCCACCAAGAGCTTCATAAAAGGAGCCCTGTTAATCAGTGTTTTAAAGTTTTGAATCTTCAGAGTTATGTCTATACATTCAATTAACTTGATTGTTTTGGGTGAACATGTAAATTACTTTACTTCACAAGAGTAATTTGGATAAGCCATTGTTGATTCTGATTAAACATTATGGATTCCTTCATTTAAAAATAGATATGGGAGGTATTGAAGATAAATTATTGAAGAAATAAACTGGAGAGTCTGGAGCAAGATGGTGGCAAAAGTGTCTGAATGCTCTCACTCCACCAAAAAAACACCAAAAAAAAAAAAAAAAAAAAAAAAAAGCAAGCAGAAGCTGGCAGTCTATCAACTCTACAAATCAGTCAAAGGATTAAAGCCACTACGTGAATGATGAATCAAGAAAAAGACAACATACAAATGGTAGGAAAGCTTTGTTTTCTACCCACCCACATATGCTCTTCCTGTTAAGCTTGGCCTTCTTGAAGTGGTAGTGTCCTCACTTCCAAAGAAGGATCTGGTCTTCTCCAAGGAGCAAAAAGAAAACAAAATGAAGAAAAATGAACAGTGCCTGAAGGAGTTGTGGAACACCATCAAGTTGACCAAAATACACATTATGGGAGTCCCAGAAGGAGAAGAGAAAGAGACAGAAAGAATATTTTAAGAAGAAATGGCTAAAAACTTCCCAAATTTGATGAAAGACATGAATCTACACATCTAAGAAGCTTAGCAAACCCCAAAGAAGATAAACCCAAAGAGATCCACACTGAAACACATTCTAATCAGACTTTTGAAAACCAAATACAAAAAGAGAATCTTGAAACCAGTAAGAAAGAAGTAAATTGTAACATACAAGGGCTGCTCAATAAGATTAAGCACTGATTTCTTCTCAGAATTCATAGAGGCGAGAAGGCAGTGGGATGACATATTTGAAGTACTGAAACAGCAAAGAAAAACTTTCAAGCAAGAATTCTATATCCAGCAAAATTATCCTTTAAAATGAAGGTGACATTAATACATTCCCAGATAAACAAGAGCCGAGGAAGTCCATTATCATGAGATCTGCCCTACAAGAAATGCTAAAAGGAGTCCGTGTTAAAAAGAAAGGACACTAGGCAATAACTCAAAGCAATATGAAGATAAAAAGATATCTATTAAAGATATCTATTAATGAACTCTGGTTGAGAGATGTCATATTTTATGCTTGTATTTTTGATTCACCTCTTCAACTTAATAGTCGTTTTTTTTTTTTTTTTCCCCCAGGACTATTGTTGCTCTGAGCTTTTAGAAACAACTGTGGCTTATTATTTTTTATCTAAATATTTTCATTTGTCATTTATGCCACAGGTCACTGCTTTCATAATTTTTTAATAGTCCAATTGTTGTATTTTTCCGTTACCTTATATACAGAGGAATAAGTAATCATTTAATTAACCACTTTCTTATGTCTGATTAATGCTTTATGTTTCTGCTTTTAATGATTCACTATATTCTTATTACTAAATCTCTTACTTAAAAGATATATTCAATCATTAAACCTTTTTTAAATAATATAAAAGAGAGAAAAAAGAAGAAAAAGAAAACCTGAGACTAAAGAAGAATATAAAGGAAAGGGAGATTTTGGATGAAACATGATAAATTCTGACTTAAACAGGCTGTTGTTTGATTTTTTGGAGCATCCCCGATGGGTGGGCACAAAGGTTGGTAGCACACACAGACTAGGCTTTAGGTGATGGGGCAGTGAAAACCCAAAGCCCGAATAGAGAGACTCAGGTTAAAGAAGCTGTGAGAAGGATTGCTATTCCATGTGTTAAATGATGAATGGTACATCCGGGTTGGCTTATTTACTATATTTAGTAATTTAAAGAGAACATATAACCTTTTTCAGATCTTTTCTCAATTATGTATTTGTGTTTTCTCTGCACGTTCTGTGTGTAAGGACCCAGCTTCTGTGTCCCAAAGTGGGATGTCTTTGGCTAAGCTATGACAGGAAGACAAAGACAACCGGCCTATGGTCTCTCATATTGGAAATATGTCTGCCCTTGTGGTTTATGTACCTGGAGGTGCCCATGAGGAGAATAGATATCGTCTCTCAGCTCAGTGAAGATGGCTTCAGCCAGGTGATAGAGATAGGTGCTGCCTCTTCCTCAGACTCTTCAGGGAGAATACACACTCAACTCAGAATGATGTTTACAATATGTTTTGTTGTTGTTGTTTTTAAGTGAACAGTCATTTCAGCATCTCAAAAATGTACAAAAAGAATTATTTTGATTTGGTACCTAACTAGCTCACTTCCATGTGCTTCAAAAAGGATCATGTATAGTAGAAGGAGGACTGAGAGTTTGGGTCCTTGGAGGGTGTAAACATTTCCTCTCTCCCAACAACATGGTATCATTTTAATCTCCTGTCATCTATTGTATCCATCTCCCCTTAAACTGGTCTCATCATCAGCTTTGGCATAAAAATCTCCTTCTTCAGAAAACTCCACTCATCCTTACTTTGGTAATCTGAGACACTTTCCTTAAGTCCTTCAGGAAAGGGCAGACTCAGGCTTCTCTTAGCAGTTTATAAGGTGTGTTTGTGACAATTAGCAAAATGTACCTCTCAGTCAAAAAAATAAAAGTTAGTATTCCATCTAACTGCTGCAAAGTACACATTCTTTTCCAACACACATGGAACATTCTCCAGAATAGACCACATCTTAGGTCACAGAGCAATCCTCAACAAGATCCAAAATGTTGAGGTAATTCAAAGTATCTTCTCTGACCACCATGCCATCAAGGTAGAAATTAACAATAGAAAGAGTAAGGAAAAAAAATTAATTACATGGAAACTGAATAATACCCTGCTTACACATCACTGGGTAATAGAGAAATCAGAGATGGAATAAAAAAATTCCTAGAATCAAATGAGAATGAAAACACATCATACTAAAACCTTTGGGACACAGCAAAGGCAGTCCTCAGAGGAGAATTTATAGTAATAGATGCACACATCAAAAAAAAAAAAAAGAAAGGGACACATTCAAAACATTAACTACAGAACTCAAACAAATAGAAAGAGAACAGCAAAAAAAGCCCACAACCACCGCAAGAAAAGAAATAGTAAAGATCAGAGCAGAAATAAATGAAATAGAGAACAGAAAAACAATAGAAAGAATCAACAAAACCAAAAGTTGGTTCTTTGAAAGAATCAACAAAATTGACAAACCACTGGCCAGACTGATAAAAGAAAAACAGGAGAGGATGCAAATAACCCAAACAAGAAATGAAATGCATGACATTACAACAGACCCAACTGAAATAAAAAAGATCAGAACAGAATATTATGAAAAACAATACTCCAACAAATTTGAAAACCTAGAGGTAATGGATAAATTTCTAGAAACACACGGCCTACCAAAACTACAACAAAGTGATGTTGAAAATCTGAACAGACCCATAACAAGAGAAGAGATTGAAAAGGTAATAAAAAAACTCCCAACCAAAAAAAGCCCTGGCCCAGATGGCTTCACCGGAGAATTCTCCAAAACATTTACAGAAGAGCTTGTACGAGTACTACTCAAGCTATTTCAGAGCATAGAAGAGGAAGCAACACTTCCAAATTCATTCTATGAAGCCAGCATAACACTGATACCAAAACCAGGCAAAGACGTCACCAAAAAAGAAAATAACAGACCAATATCTCTCATGAATATAGATGCAAAAACTCTGAAAAAAATTCTAGCCAATAGAATTCAGCATCATATCAAAAAAAATAATACACCACAACCAAGTAGGACTCATACCAGGTATGCAAGGATGAAAATCAATCAATGTAACCCACCACATAAATAAAAGGAATGAAAAGAATCACATGATCATCTCAATTGACACAGAAAAGGCATTTGGCAAAGTCCAACACCCATTCCTGATAAAAACTCTCAATAAAATAGGTATCAACGGGAAATTTCTCAGCCTAATAAAGGGAATCTATGCAAAACCAATGGCCAACATCATTCTTAATGGAGAGAGGCTGAAAACATTCCCCTTGAAAACCGGAACAAGACAAGGATGCCCTTTAACACCACTCTTATCTAACATCGTGCAGGAAGTTCTAGCTAGAGCAATAAGGGAAGAAAAATAAATAAAGGACATCCTAATTGGTAATGAAGAAGTTAACCTGTCCCTGTTTGCAGATGATATGATACTATACATAGAAAACCCTAAAAACTCCACGAGAAATCTACTGGAACTAATAGAAAGTTTTGGCAGAATAGCAGGATACAAGATAAACATTCAAAAATCAGTTGGATTCCTATACACCAATAAGGAGAATGATGAAAAGGAAATCAGGAAAACAATACCATTTATAATAGCCCCTAAAAAGATAAAATACTTAGGAATAAATCTGACCAGGGGTGTAAAAGACCTATACAAAGAAAACTACGAAACACTACTGCATGAAACCCAAAGGGATTTACATAAATGGAAAAACATACCATGCTCATGGATAGGCAGACTCAAGATTGTGAAAATGAAAATTCTACCCAAAGCAATTTACAAATACAACGCAATCTGGATCCAAATACCAACAACATTCTTCAAAGAGATGGAAAAACTAGTCATTAATTTTATATAGAAAGGGAAGAAGCACCAAATAAGTAAAGCACTACTGAAGAAGAAGAATAAAGTTGGAGGACTCACACTACCTGACTTCAGGACCTACTATACAGCTACAGTAGTCAAAACAGCCTGTTACTGGTACAAAGACAGATACATTGACCAATGGAAAAGAATTGAGAACCCAAATGTAAATCCATCCACCTACGGTCACCTGATCTTTGACAAGCTTCCAAAGGCCATCAAATGAGGAAAAGACAGTCTTTTTAACAAATGGTACTGACAAAACTGGATATCCATCTGTAAAAAAGTCAAACAGGACCCATACCTCACGTCATATACAAAAACTAATTCAAAATGGATCCAAGACCTGAATATAAAGCCTAAAACTCTAAAGTTCATAGAAGAAAAAATAGCACCAACACTACAGGCCTTAATACATGGCTTTAACAGGATACAAACCATAACCATCAATGCACAAACCCCAATATGTAAGCTAGATAACTAGGATCTTCTAAAAATCAAATACTTACGCTCTTCAAAAGACTTTACCAAAAGAGTAAAAAGAGAACCTACAGACTGCGAAAAAATTTTTGGACAGTACAAGTCAGACAAAGTTCTAATCTCCATAATCTACAAGAAAATCCAACACCTCTACAACAAAAAGACAAATAATCCTATTAAACAATGGGCAAAGGAAATGAACAGACACTTCACCAAAGAAGACGTTCAAATGGCCAACGGACACATGAGGAAATGCTTGCGATCACTAGCCATTAGAGAAATGCCAGGTAAAACCACAAAGAGATACCATCTCACTTCGGCATTACTGGCACAAATCAAAAACACAGGAAATAACAAATGTTGGAGAGGCTGCAGGGAGATTGGAACTCTTATGCACTGCTGGTGGGAATGCAAAATGATACAACCATTTTGGAAAATGATATGGTGCTTCCTCAGAAAGCTAGAAATAGACATACCATTTGATCCAGCAATCCCACTCCTAGGAATATATCCTAGAGAAAGAATAGTTGTCACTCGAATAGACATATGCACACCTATGTTCATGGCAGCATTGTTCACAATAGCAAAATGATGAAAACAACCTAGATGCCCATCAACAGATGAATGGATAAACAAACTATGGTACATACACACAATGGAGTACTATGCAATGAAAAAGAACAACAATGAATCTGTGAGGCATCTCATAACATGGATGAAACTGGAGGACATTATGCTGAGTGAAATAAGTCAATCACAAAAGGACAAATTTTGTTTGAGACCTCTACTGTAAAAACCAGTGAAAAACTTCACACACAAAATGTAACAATCTTTGTTGGTTACCGGCGTGGGGGGTAAATACTAAATAGGCAATAGATAAGTGGTATCTTGGCTGTAGGGTGAGACAGTACACAATACTGGGGAAACCAGCACAGCTTGTACAAGGAAAGGTCATGGAAGAGCCATAGACACATCCAAAACTCCCTGAGGGACTGAATTGCTGGGGGGAGGGCTGTGGGAACCATGGTCTCGGGGAACATCTAGCTCAATTGGCATAACACAGTTTATAAAGACAATGTACTACATTCTACCTTGGTGAGTAGTGTCTGGGGTTTTAAAAGCCTGTGAGCAGCCATCTAAGATACTCCACTGGTCTCATCCCTTCAGGAGCAAGGGAGAATGAAGAGAACAGGATACAAGGAAAAGATTAGTCCGAAGGACTAATGGTCCACAGCTACCAAGGCCTCCACAGGACTGAGTCCAGTACAGCTAGATGGTGCCCAGCTACCACCGCTGACTGCTCTGACCAGGATCACAACAGAGGCTTCTGGACAGAACTGGAGAAGGAAGTAGAACATAATTCTAACTCACAAATAAAAGACCAGATTTACTGACCTAAAGGAGACTGTTGAAACCCCAAGAGTATGGTTCCCAGAACCCTTTTAGCTCAGTGGTGAAGTTATCTCCGAGGTTCACCATTCAGCCTGGGAGTGGAGAGCCCCGTAAAACCAAATGGGACTAATGAGGTACAGTAGTCCAGTGACAAGGGCCAGAAGGCAGAAAGGGACAAGGAAGCTGGTCATAGGGGACCCAAGGTTGAGTATGGATATTGTTGATGTGTTATGAGATTGTTAACCATTGTCATAGTGCAACATGTGTAGTAACTGTTAAATGAGAAACTCTTTTGTTCTGTAAGCCTTCATCTTAAGTGAGAATAGCAGCACAATTGGAAGAGCATAGTCAACGTCACTGAACTGTGCATGTAGAAATTTTTGAAATGGAGTATCTTTGGCTATGTGTATTTTTATCAAAAAAAAAAAAAAAAAGGTCGAGAAGTTAGAGGTTTGATATGTTGTGGGGTTGTTAACCAATGTCATAAAACATTATGTGTACTACTGTTTCATGAGAAACTATTTGTTCTGTAAGCCTTCACCTGAAGTACAATTAAAAAAAAGGAAAAAGAAAAAAAAAAGTTGGTATACTATTGCAAAATCTGAATGAACATAGCCATGTGGGGCTCTTGTGGGGTTTTTATGTGGGACTAGGTTAAAGAAGCATGAATTCAGGGAGTTAATTTGTATTTTAGTCACCTAGTCCTGCTGTAACAGAAATACCACAAATGAGTGCCTTTAAAAACCGAATTTTATTTTCTCACAGTTCAGGAGGCTGGAAGTCCACATTCAGGGAGTGGCTTTAGGAGGAAGTTCACCTTTGTTTATTTCAGCATCTATTAGCTTCCAGCAACCCTTGTTCCTGGCCTTGCAGATACATCTGTCACTGTCTGTTTTCCTCCCTCTGTGTGTGTCTCTGTCTAGTATGTCCTTTTTATTAATCAGAAGTAATTCAGTTTAGAATCCACCTTATTCTTATATGACGTCATTAACATAAAAGAAAATCCCTACTTCCAAACAGGATCACATCCACAGACAACAGGTGTTAGAATTTCAACATATATTTTGGAGGGGGGCACAATAGTCCATAAAAATTGGCAATATTTAATTTATATTTATGTTAATTTAGGTCATTCCACATATGAAAACTTTAAATCCATGGTTAGAGCATATGCATTGACATTTAGAAACTGGGCAAAACTTCTGCAATGTTCTCCATCTCCATAGCTAGCTATGTATGCACGCTGCCTGCTGTCTTGTCTTAGTTACCCAGTGCTGTTGTAACAAAAATACCATAAGTGAGTGGGTTTAAAGAACATAAATTAATTGTCTCACAGTTTTGGAGTCTATGAGTCTGAATTCAGGGCATTGGCAGGGCTAGTCTCTATATCCATTAGGATAATATTCTTTGCTCTTTCAGCTTCTTGCAGCCCCAGGCATTTCTTGGGGTTCCTTGTCTTGTAGAAGGATCCTCACATGGTTTCTTCCTCCATGTGCCTATTTTACCATGTCTGTCTTCCTTTTTTGTAAGATATCACTCAGATAGCATCAGGTTTAGGACCCACCCTACTCCAGTGTGACCTCATTAACATAACAAAAGAAAAATCCTATTTCCAAACGGGGTCACATTCACAAAATCTCTGCACCTGTCTATGTACTATTCCATGAGCCAGTACAGACATGACTATGTTATATGTGATGCCGTTAGTGATGGCATCCTTATGCAATATACAACCCCAAAAGCTATGTCTCAGCTTTCTAGGGAAGAAGTACAAGAGGTGAGTTCTGCTTCCAAGACAGGAAAGGGTGTACATACTTGGTGGAGGCTCTAATTCGAGTGCCTTCCTTCCATCAGCATGATTTGCAACCAATTTCCTTTCAAGATGTCTCCTCTTCGCGATACTTAGCTTTTTTAAAGACAGTACAATTTGGAATCAATTGAACAATGCAAGTATTTTCTACTTTTATAGCTTTCATTCTACATACCGGGGGAAAAAAAAACTTGTCATTATAGCGTTAAAGAGCAGTCTGATTCACTCTTAAAATTGTTTTTATTATAAAGCGGTACCAAATAAGCACTGAACAGTCCTGTTTGAACCATCTGAGATGAACGATGTTACTTAAAATAAAGTTCTTTCTGATCTCCCAATTTCCTATGTTTTAACATGGAGGAGGGAGCAGACCAATCCTTTACCAGCACTTTTTTGTAATCTGCGGGTGTAAAAATATAACGGAACAAAATGACCAGCTCCACAGGCAGAGGCTCTAGGCCAAGATTCAGTGTGTGATCTCTAGACTCATGCTCAGTGCTCTGTGTCACAATGACCCTTCTGGCTATTGCTCCCAGGAGGATAGGCACAGAGATTTTTAATAAGCTAGAAACATCAGTAATGGGCTTTAAATTAAGTGGAACAAAATGATGTATGCATTGCTTTCATTGATACAAAGTTTAGTTTAAAATTAGACTGGGAATTATTCTGTACTATTCTCCCATTCTGGAAAGAAGAGACAGAACTACTCTTGCCCCTTGTGAGGTTAATAATGAGATGTGTCAATCGGCTATGGAAATGACCCTTTGCTTAAGACGTAGGTAACAGGATTTTAGAGGCTTTTCCACATGCCTAGACTTACTTACCAGGGCCCACATGAAAATAAGAGTTCCTTCACTCTAAAAACGTCATACCAGTTGGCAGCTGGAATTAAAGACTTCCATGCAGGTTCTTAAGAACAAACAGAAAGCCCTACTGGAGAGTTAAGCACTACCCTACAAATTATGCCATCTTATATGAGGAGAAAGAGCCTTGGTGGTGCAGTGGTTAAGCGCTCACTGCTAACTGAAAGGTTGGTGATTTGAACCCACCAAATGCTCCATGGAAGAAAGACATAGCAGTCTGCTCCCATAAAGATTACTGCCTTGGAAGCCCTACTGGGCAGTTCTACTCTGCCCTATAGGGTCACTATGAGTCAGAATTGACTCATCGACAATGGGTTTGGATTTTTTTTTATACGAGGAGAGGACTTGATTTGCAGGGAAAAAGGGATGGGGGAAGATTCTTGAATCTTATGGATTAGTTAGAATTATTGCTGAAGGGCTTTTTCCTACAGTCAGGAACAGGGAAGGTGATCCTTTTTCCTCTAGACGTCAAATGAGAAAATACAATATTAGGAAAATAAGTTATGAGCATTGAGGAGGGGTGTTTGAGAGAAGGGGAAATTAGGATGCCATCCCTATTTGAAAATCTGTTAGATCTGTCCTTGCTCCAAAGAAAGACAATGGAAAGAGACAAAAGAAGGGTTGTTTGTGGTTCAGCCTGTAGTCGTTGTTGTTAGTTGCCATCTAGCTGGTTCTAACTCATAGAGACCCTATGTACAACAGAACAAACACTGCCTGGTCCCGCACTATCCTCACAATCATTGTTGTGCTTGAGCCCATTGTTACTGCCACAGCATCAATCCATTTCATCAAGGGTCTTCCTCTTTTTCTCTGATCCTCTACTTCACCAAGCATGATATCCTTCTCCAGGGACTGGTTCCTCCTGATAACATGTCCAAAGGACATGAGAAGTCTCACCATCCTCCCTTCCAAGGATCACTCTGGCTGTATTTCTTCGAAGAAGGACTTGTTTGTTCTTCTGGCAGTCCATGGTATATTCACTCTTTGCCAACACCATAATTCAAAGGTGTCAGCTCTTCTTTGGTCTTTCTTATTCATTGTGCAACTTTCACATGCATAAGAGGAAACTGAAAACACCTTAGCCCTCAAAGTGACATCTTTGCTTTGTAACACTTTAGAAGAAGTCTTTTGCAGCAGATTTGGCCAATGCAATGCATCCTCTGATTTCTTGACTGTTGCTTCCATGGGTGTAGATTGTGGATCCAGGTAAAATGAAATCCTTAAAATGTTAGTCCTTTCTCCTTTCATCATGATGTTGCTTATTTGTCCAGTTGTGAGGATTTTTGTTTTCTTTATGTTGAAGTGTAATCCATACTGAAGGCTGTTGTCGTTGATCTTCATCATTAAGTGCTTCAAGTGCTCTTTGCTTTCAGCAAGCAAAGTTGCGTCATCTGCATATCACAGGTTGTTTTTGAGTCTTCCTCCAATCCTGATGCCTCATCCTTCTTCATATAGTCCAGCTTCTAGGATTATTTGCTCAACATACAGATTTAATAAGTATGATGAAAGATGCAACCCTGATGCACATCTTCCTTGACTTTAAACCGTGCAGTATACCCCCTTGCTCTGTTCGAACGACTGCCTTTTTGTCTATGCACAGGTTCTGCATGAGCACAGTTAAGTGTTCTGGAATTCCCACTCTTTGCAATGTTATCCATAATCTATTATGATCCACACAGTCGAAAGCATTAGCATATTCAATAAAACACAGGTAAACAGCAGCCTGTACTGCTGTTATTTAAGTCAAGTTTTCTTAAAAAATAGCTGAGTTGAGTCACAGTACCAGTATCGTAGTCAAGAGAGCTGCCCACTGGGCAAAGGAACCTCAGTCATGAGGGGATGTATGTATACAGCTATGAGTGCCAGAGACTAAGCTGGAATCAGATAACCCATGTCAGGAAACTGCAGATCAGAGATCCTATAATGTGTTCCAGAGAAACCAGCTGTGCATCCTACTAGGGAGTGAGTGTTTGAATGCTGACTGCAGAGAGGGCGTGGCTGGTCAATGATGAGTCAAAGAGGCAGTAGCCACCAATAAGCAGTGGTCTGCCACCAAGTAAAGAGATGTTTGCCCTTTATAATCTTTCCTGTCCTTCATCACCTGGAAAAAAAAGCAAGCACCTGAAAAAGGGAGCATGAATATTGTGCTTTTCCGTAGATATGAGATTAGAGGTTTTAAACAGATTGTACTAAATTCCATTAACCAAACAAGACTAGAGAGAGATGGGCTTAATTGGGATTCTGTGGAAAATTGAGAATGGGTTTCAATAGGATTCAAATGCATGGTTGAAAGAAAAGAATAGAAAAATTATACATTTTATGTTTATGTAAAGAGCTGAAACTTCTCAATAAACCAGTCCAGCAGTTTTCTGAAGACAGCAGACTTAGAAACTTTTAATAACTGCAATAGAAATTGTCCCTTTAGCTTAAAGAGTGAGGAAGTCACAATGCACCACAATCATGGCTCATTAACTTAATAGAGAAGCTGCTAAAAATCCCATACTCCAAATTTTCTTCCGTATTCTAGTTATATTTGTGTACACGAAGTGTTCTGCATGGAAATGCATCAGTTGATTCAAATGGGGATCCCTATCAACTGTGACTTCTTTAATTTGGCAGGCTCCAGAGAAGAAAGAACATGTATGAGACACTACTGAATTATAGGTGTCCTACAATGCTATGTCTGTGAATTTGGATATATCACCCCAAAATTCTTTATAGTTCAGACCAGAAGCCTGAATGTCCCCTTATGGAACTTATATAGACCAATGCATCTACTTAAACCTCATAATTAGAGTATGGAAGATCAAGAAGAATTTCAGGTAGCCCTAATTTGGCTAGGGGTGGAGTGGAAGGGAAAACATCTAGTAGCTTAACTGACCTGGGCATAGACTTTGGGAGGCCAATTCTCTCAACCCCTCCAGAATTATGGTTAAAATATAGCTTTGGACAGAGATCTATGACATTCTAGACTTACTTCAACATTTTGCATCACCACAGTAATTCAAGAGAGCCAAGAACTTTTCAGAGGTTCCAGCACACAGTTAAAAACAAAAAACAAAAACAAAAACAAAACCCTTGCTATGGAGTTGATTCTGACTCATTGTGACCCCATGTGTGTCAGAGTAGAACTGTGATCCATAGGGATTTAAATGGCTGATTTTTTGGAAGCAGATTGCTGTTCTTCCAAGATGCCTCTGGGTGGACTCAAACCTTCTGCCTTTCTGTTAGAAGTCAAGCACATTAACCATTTGCACCACCCAGGAACTTCTCCAGGACTCACTCTAGTAAATTCTATAGTGGATAGCTAGATTATTCCACATCATATTACTGATATAGACATAACACCAGACTCCTCACATAGCCCAAAATAGAATCATTAAGAGTGGTAGCTTAAAATAGAGCTGCTTATTATTTTCACTTTTACAAATAATGTTTTTGTACAAGTATTTGAGTTAAATAGGCCAGGGTAATTCAATTTGTACTTTTAAAAAGGGAAAGTACACAGTATGTACATAGAGTTGAGCTCACCTGCTTCAGATTAAATTGTACTTTAGGATACTTGGGGCTTATTAGTCTTACAAAAATACTTCAAATGATGATCTAAGTCATTTGTTGTATGTGAAGCTGTAGATGTACCTGGGCCTTAACAGCTATTAAGAGGCAAAGAAATTATACACCTTCCCTAAAAGGCTTAAGATCTGAAGAACATGATTGAAATTAGTTCACACAAAAAATAGAGAGGGAATGGAAATGTCTGAGGCTGAGGGATTTACTGAACACGTGGATTTATAGGAAAAGTTGATTGTTGAGTGTCAGTCAGGAAAGAATCTGCTTTCTCAGAGATTTCTAGTCACAACTTTAATACAGACTTCAGTGGAAATAAAAAATAAAGGCTACTTTGTAGTTCTTAGGTGATAAAATAATACAAAATAATCATACGTAAGGAAGACCTTATATCTGAGATCGTCAGAATTATAGAGGTCAGCACCTGAACAATGTAGGCAACACTTTCTAAATTATAATAAAGATCTAAGTGCAGCCTATATAATAAGTTCAGAGAATTCAGGTTAAAGCCACAACCATATCATAAATTAAAAACACAGGGTGATACGTCAATCTATTTTGCCCTTAGGTTTTAATCATAGAACCGACACAATTATTACTCCTGCAATTGGAAAGGAACAAAAGGAAAAACTTACAATTAAATACGTATAGTTTGTTTAATTCACGTTACTTTTCTGCATGACTACAGATAAACAAGTTTAGGATATTACATAATTTTATATTCTTTATTTTCAGTGTTTAAGATACTGTATTAAGTTTATTTCCTTGATGTGATGTGCAAACTATCTGGATGTCTAGGAGTTAATGAAGTAAAAAAAAAAAAAAAAAAACAAAAACTTGAAGATTCTGTTTGAATGTTTTGTTAAATAGCACTGTGGGCACTTGCAATCTGTTTTCCTTACTTTGAACTAACTTTTTCTTTACATCTGGAAAGTTCTTTATCACTCACTGATCTAAAGGGGGCCACTTAGCTTCTCTGTGTTAGGGTCCTTTGTATAATTTTTAATAAGCACACATTTGACTGAATCCCTGAAGTGCCTTCTTCTGCCATCTACTTTCTTCGTATTGATGTTCCCACATAATAATTCAAGCACTGAATTCATTCCACTGCCAAATGAAGTGTTTTTTGTCTTTTTTTAAAAGAATTCTTTTCATAACTGTCAAACAGTGGGAAAGCTTGCTGAGCAAGTGGCAGCAAAACTTTAAGAAATAATGATGCATATCACTTCAGTTGATATTTTCTATTTCTAATATTCTTATTTTCCCCCCTTATTCCTTCTGGACTCTGACTCAGTACAGCCAATAATTTCTAATCTTAAACTTCTGCTTCTACCCTTATCTCCTCTCACAGGGGACCTGTTAACCAAAAAATGAACATATGGACTTGAGGCACTGAGATAGCAAGAGAGAGAAACTCTTTGTTAGAACGATGCAAACATAAATTAAAAAAAAAAAAATACCATCTTAAAGCTTCATATCTATATAGTTTTCTTTACTTTCAACATTTGTAGTTTTCTCCACTTTTATATAATCCTAAAGTTTTACGATGTTTTTGGGAAAACCTTCATTAGTGTCTAGGTAAGACAAGTAAACAGCTTTTTAACCATATTCTATGATATGAGACACTCCTTATTTTATTTTATAGTGAGTACTTTGTGTTTTACCCACAGATTTTAGCTGAGTAGATTTTTGTCCTTAAAGATTTAAAACTTTTTTCCCCAAAATTGAAGAAGTTTGGAATTTTCAGTTCTTTCATTCACTGCTCATTCATTAATCCACATGTTTATTGGGCATGTGGTTATGAACTAGAGTCTGCTTACATCTTGGGGAATAGCAAATTGACTAAATTACTATTTCTCTCTAAGAGTACACAGTCTAATGATGGGTGACAGTGGCACATGAAATTACAATGTGATCAGTATAACAAAGTTAAGCAGTAGCTTTTATAGAACTAGGAAGAAGTAATGCTATTTTTACCTAGAGAAGCTAGGGAAAGATCTCAGACAAAGTATAAGAGTTGACGGATAAAGAAAGCCTTTGGGCATTCTAGACAGAAGAGCAGCATGAGCAATGTCTAGAGGCAGTATTTGTGGATATTAACTAGGTTGTTGTGGATGGTGAGACCAAATGTGAACACAGAAAGGGAGGTAACAGGAAATACAGCTGGAAGGATGAATGCATGTATATTTAGAGCTAATTATGCCCTAGGTACTTCACATATTGTATCTCTTTTATTTTTACTACAATCTCTCTCTGTTAGCTATTAGTTTACAACTTCAAAAGATAAAGGGATGAATTTCAGAGAAATTAACCAATATCACATATGTAGAAAGAGGTAAAACTGGGAATTAAACCCAGTTGAAAAATTGAACAAATATTTACTGATTAGTGTCCATATGCTAAACATTTGTTAACTCATAGCCCATTCTGTTTCTACTATACCAATAAAGGGCATTGATTTCCAGGATAAGGAATTTTGGCTTTGTCCTAAAGTAAATGCAGAGTATTAGCATGATTAGCTCTGAGATTTAGAAAGATAATTCTAGCAGGCAGTCTCTTGGATAATGGCAGAGGAGCAGGGATTAAGAATTAAAAGGTGATTGCAATAGACCAAGCAGAAGATAATCATTATTTTAAGTTGGGTAGTATTTCTGATTCGCTTTGTACAGAGTAGAATTGAGAAATATTAGGAGGTAGATTTAAAAGAAAGCAGGTGGTTCAGGGAAATCTCTGATGTAGTGAGCACCTTTTACATGCCAGGTATTTTATGTATTCTAGTACATTATCTCACATAAATCCTCAGAATAACCCCATTCCTTCATTTGCTCAATCAACAAATGCTTGTGATGTTCTGTAAGGAACAGGAGATAAAATAATGTATTAAAATGTAGTCCCTGTTATTAAGAAGTTTATAGTTTAATCTAGGATACAGTTATTTCTCTTTTACAAATGTGGAAATCTCAGATCACAGAGCTTATTTCCTCTAAATTCACATCGTGTCTTAGCTTTATAGTGCCACCTTCCAGAGTCTTGAGCTCCTTTCTCACACCTATGCCAAGGGAGTCCAGTATCTTCACTTATTTATAGTAGGTCATCGTGGCATACAAGCATCAAAGAGCTATGCCAGCAGACAATCAGGACTGGTTCCAGGTGTTGTCAGAACACTGACTATCAATTCATGAGTGGGTGAATTCATGACAATAAATTCTTCCCTGTCCACCTGATATTCCGCCTCATACTCCAGTCCAGTACTCTGAAAATCCACTCAAACATGCGTTCCCCTGGTGCTTGCCAGTACAACCAATTACTAAAATTTCTTTGTCATGTTGTTACTGAACACAGTGGGTTCGCCACTTGTACCCTAGTTAAGAATAACTAATAGTCAAGTGGATTTAAAGCAAGATAGTTTATTACTTACAGAGAGTAAGGAAACAGGGAGATTTCTCTCAAAGCACTGTCTCCCAGAACAAAGGGCTGGAGGAAGTTTTGTACCATGCTGGAAAGGGGAAGTCATACATATTCATTAATTTCATACATATTCAAAAGGGGTTGGTCTAGGTTTTGGTACGGAAGGGGCTGACGGACTTCTCGCTTCTGAAATGGGTTCGCTCACCCCCCAGTGAAGTATGTCCGGTGATTTTGGTTCCTTGGCATGGGTCTCTTCATTCCTAGGCAATACTTACTATGGGATGGGGCCATCTGGCGGTCAGCCTGCTCTCTTACCATGCATGCCCAGGATTCTAGCTTTAGTTGGTTGATCTGAAAGACAGCTGCCAAGTGGGAAGACTAGGAGGAAGCAACTTAAACTTTAACTGCAAGTGAGGTGAACAATGTTTTGTGGTTGACACCATTGTTCTTCTAGAAAAATTTTTAACTGACATAACATGTTGCTTAAGACCTTTTCTGTTCCTAGCTGGTCTCAATGTCAGCTATTTTGTCCTTGGAAAAGAATTTTATTTTACCACTTCTTTTATGCTAAGATATGAAACTATTTGCTTGGAGGCAATAAAGCAGACTGGTACAGGTCTAGAAGAGAACAGGTGCCATCTTGAGAGGCATCTGCTTCAGCTGAGGTCATTGCAAAATTTCCAGTCAAGAACAAGTTGTGATCTTCTATGAATGAAGAGAGGCTTTTTCTACCAACTCAAAGGATTCAAGAAAATTTGGGAGTTCAAGATTCTGAAGCTCATTTAACAAATATCTCCGTCATAGATCTCTTAGTTCTCCACTTTTTCTGTTTAAATTTGACCTTAAAGGAGACCTGTTAAAACTGTGTATTCAGTCTCTTTGCAATTGTGTCATGGTTACAATGATATCTTGGGATTTTCAGCCCAGGCTACATTGTAAGAGACGTGAATTTCTTTTAAAAACAAAAAATAGTAGGAGAGACCCTCTTGCTTTCCAAGCATACTTTAGGCTGGCAGATGACTGTGCTGGCTGCCTTAGGCCTATTTTTTTTTTTTTTTAAGCCAAGATCTCCAACTTCATTAATAAAACTAGCCTACTCCACAATCCTTACAATTTTTGATAATCCTATACTGTAATTTTAAAGCTACTGCCTATAAAAGGCTGTCACCACCCCAGATACCACCTCTGATGGGGTCCATATTGTCATCTTGTGAGTAAATGAGTCTAGGTTTGGCTCGGTGCTATCAATCATTTATCAAATCCTCGTCTCCAAATCAAGTTTGTCTTAAAGAAGGGTAAGAGTAGATGTGTCATTTGGAAAATCTGTGTAGTTGACATTTGCTTCTTGGTTTTTACCCTGCTGCAGACTTGAGAGTAATGGTACACTTTAAGAAACATAAACCTCTGTTCAGAGTGTCCAGATCCTAGAGATTGTAAACTTCCATCCAGGACACCCTTTGCTGCATCAGGAGAAACAATTAATATTTCACACAGACCACACCAAATTATTGGTGTCTTCTAATAGCCCTCGCGTCTTGTTTCATGTTCCTTAGTATCTTTGTTGGAACACTAATGATTTCATGTTTCCACACCACTGAGTGCATCCCCAACCACCCAGGATAGGGAGCAGAATATAAGTGGAGGCCATATTGGGCCCCAGGTGCACTAAAATCAGTCTCAGTATCTGGATTGTGATAACTCAGAAAGCTCAACATATATCTTAATTTTCCTCAAGGGAAAGATAAGACAGTTCTGGAACACATGTCCAGGATGAAGGTGTTCAACCAGAACTGGGTCCTGCCAAAATCACAGAGGAATCTCATAAAGGGAGCTCCTGATTCCAGTCAGTGTTTGGGGGTATTGCTTGAAAGCAATCTCAGTTAATTCTTGACTTTTTTACTTTAATTTGTTCTCCCCATCTCCAAACTCTGTGAGTCTTGCCTTAGATTTTGAAGTTCTTTTGAATTAGGTCCTGTGCAGTTGTACTCTATCCTACAGGATCGCTATGAGTTGGAATCCATTTGACCACACAGAACAACAAAAACAGCAACAACAGCTGAAGCTCAATTACCTTACTTATAGATCCCAACCATTTGCGCATTGTGTTGATCCTGGCATCTCTGCTGTTCTCAGGTGGGAACTGTGTTCTCCAGACCTTGACTGCAAGAACCCAAGATCTCTCATTCACTAAGTCAGCATCTGTCTCAGTCTCCCAGCCTTCAACAGCGTTGTGGGCAACTAGACAAATAACTGCAAATTCGTTAAAGAATTAAAGTTGAATGGAGGCTAAAGGGCACTCTCCTAATATTTCAGTTTACACGAAGTTATTTGCTTTGTGAAAGCAACAGATATGCAACAGATGCAAGAGAGAACTAGGTTTATTATTTTATTCTGTTTTAAAGCATTCTCTAGGAAGACATGTCCCAGACACACCAATTATAGGACAGTTCAGTGAGGCTGCCTTCCTTCACAATGCGCAGGATCTGATAGGTACAGCTTGAAAACAATGGCTCTCCAAAATGTGCCAGAAGCATTTCAGGGTATAACATTCTCTAAATGTCTTTGATCCAATCTCCTGAACTCATAAAATTTTAGGCTCGGAAAGAATGTGTCCAAAGAATATTTTGGTTCCAGATGTTTGCCCAAAATGCTGGTGATTTCTTTAATTACCAGCGATCCTTACCAAATAAATTAAAAATCCAGAAAAGAGGGATAGGATAGAGAAATCTTATCTGTGGGACTTGATCGTTTTGCACTGGGGACTACTGTCTATCTGGTGGCAAAATTTTAGGTCTGCAGAATTGTTGTAATGAGAAGTCATTAAATTTGTCAATCTTTAGAATCCAGTTATTTTAGTACCAGCTGTCTCAATAACATGAGGGGATGAGGATGAAGGAAAGCTTTAGATTCTTAAAGAGAAAAGTTCAATGATTAAATGCATATCCTTAGTGTGAAACTTGTCTGTAGGTGGGATACTGCTGTCTTTACTACTTTTGGGACTTATTTTTAAGCCAGATGAAAACTTCAGATATTAGATACATGTGCATGCCTGTGTTTTAATAGGTAATTGCTGTTTTCTTCCCACTCCTTTCTGATATAAGCAACAGTTCCTCTCCAAGCATTTCCTGTGTAATCTGCTATGGAAGGTAGAGCAATGTGAGCTCTATGCTCTGCCATTTAATTTCCAGCAAAGTTATTTGCACTATTTGGGCTTTAGTTTCCTCAACCATAAAATGAAGCTGTGGTTCTTGTTGTTAGTTATTGTTGAGACAGCTCTGACTCATGGCGACCTTATGTATAACAATATGAAACATTGCCCCATCCTGTGCCATCTTCATGAGCGTTGGTATGTTTGAGTTCAAAATGAGGACTATGAACTTCCTTACTGTAGGATTGTTAGGAGAAAATATAAATAACACATGAAAAACACATGGCATAATTTCAGACTAAATACATTTTTGTTTCCTATATTCTGGGTATAAAAATCACAAATCTATTACCTCAGGTAAGACTTTTTTCTGTTTTTGAATTTTCACTTTTAATTTCAGTATTGCTTTATTTTATTTTTATTGTACTTCAGGTGAAGGCTTACAGAACAAATAGTTTCTCATGAAACAGTAGTACACATATTGTTTTATGACATTGGTTAACAACCCCACACCATGTCAACCCTCTAACTTCTCAACCTTTTTTTTTTCTGACGAAAATACACACAGCCAAAGATACACCATTTCATAACTACATGCACAGTTCAGTGACATTGACTTCGCTCTTCCAATTGTGCTGCTATTCTCACTTAAGATGAAGGCGTACAGAACAAAATAGTTTCTCATTTAACAGTTACTACAAATGTTGCTCTATGACAATTGTTAACAATCTCAACACATCAACAATAACCTTACTCAAACTTGGGTTCCTTATCACCAGCTTCCTTTTCCCCTTCTGCCTTCTGGCCCTTGTCACTGGACTACTGTACCTCATTAGTTCCATTTGGTTTTATGGGGCTATCCACTCCCAGGCTGAACAGTGAATCTCAGAGATAACTTCACCACTGAGCTAAAAGGGTGTCTGGGGTCCATACTCCCGGGGTTTCTCCAGTCTCCTTTAGGCCAGTAAATCTGGTTTATTTTTAGTGGGTTAGAATTATGTTCTACATCCTTCTCCAGCTCTGTCCAGAAGCCTCTGTTGTGATCCTGGTCAGAGCAGTCAGTGGTGGTAGCTGGGCACCATCTAGTTGTACTGGACTCAGTCCGGTGGAGGCCTTGGTAGCTGTGGACCATTAATCCTTCAGACTAATCTTTTCCTTGTATCCTGTTCTCTTCATTCTCCCTTGCTCCCGAAGGGATGATACCAGTGGAGTATCTTAGATGGCTGCTCACAGGCTTTTAAGACCCCAGACACTACTTACCAAGGTAGAATGTAGAACATAGTCTTTTTGAACTGTGTTATGCCAACTGAGCTAGATGTTCCTTGAGGTCATGGTCCCCATAGCCCTCTGCCCAGCAATTCAGTCCCTCAGAGAGTTTGGATGTGTCTATGGGGCTTCCATGACCTTTCCTTGTACAAGTTGTGCTAGTTTCCCCTGTATTGTGTACTTTCTCACCCTTCACCCAAGATACCACTTATTTAATGACTATTTAGTATTTCCACCCCACCCCTCCCATCCCTGGTAACCAACAAAGATTGTCACATTTTGTGTGTGAACTTTTTCATGGGTTTTTACAATAGAGGTCTCATACAATATTTGTCCTTTTGTGATTGACTTATTTCACTCAGCATAATGTCCTCCAGTTTCATCCATGTTATGAGATGCTTCACAGATTCATTGTTGTTCTTTGTCGTTGCATAGTACTCCATTGTGTGTATGTACTATAGTTTGTTAATCCATTCGTCTGTTGATGGGCATCTAGGTTGTTTCCATTGTTTTGCTATTGTGAACAATGCTGTCATGAACAGAGGTATGCATACATCTATTCGAGTGATGACTCTAATTTCTCTAGGATATATTCCTAGGAGTGGGATTGCTGGATCAAATGGTATGTTTATTTCTAGCTTTCTGAGGAAGTGCCATATCATTTTCCAAAATGGTTGTACCATTTTGCATTCCCACCAGCAGTGCATAAGAGTTCTGATCTCCCTGCAGCCCCTCCAGATTTGATATTTCCAGTGTTTTTGATTTGTGCCAGTAATGCTGCGGTGAGATCGTATCTCATTGTGTTTTTAATTTGCATTTCACTAATGGCTAGTGATCGCGAGCATTTCCTCATGTGTCTCTTGGCCATTTGAACGTCTTCTTTGGTGAAGAGTCTGTTCATTTCCTTTGCCCATTTTTTAATAGGATTATTTGTCTTTTTGTTGAAGAGGTGTTGGATTTTCTTGTAGATTATGGCGATTAGACCTTTGTGTGACTTGTACTGTCCAAAAATTTTTTCCCACTCTGTAGGTTCTCTTTTTACTCTTTTGGTGAAGTCTTTTGAAGAGCACAGGTGTCTGATTTTTAGAGGATCCCAGTTATCTATCTTATCTATTGGGGTTTGTACATTGATGTTATGGTTTGTACCCTGTTAATGCCGTGTATTAAGGCCTGTAGTGTTGGTCCTATTTTTTCTTCTATGAACTTTATAGTTTTAGGCTTTATATTCAGGTCTTTGATCCATTTTGAAGTAGTTTTTGTATACGATGTGAGGTATGGGTCCTGTTTCATTTTTTTGCAGATGGTTATCAAGTTTTGCTAGCACGATTTGTTAAAAAGACTCTCTTTTCCCCCATTTGATGGACTATGGGCCCTTGTTGAAGATCAGGTGACTGTAAGTGGATGGATTTACATCTGGGTTCTCAGTTCTGTTTCATTGGTCAATGTATCTGTCGTTGTACCAGTACCACCTGTGTTTTGACTATTGTAGCTATATAGTAGGTTCTGAGGTTGGGTAGTGTGAGTCCTCCAATTTTCTTCTTCTTCTTCAGTAGTGCTTTACTTATTTGGGGCATCTTCCCTTTCCATATAAAGTTAATGACTAGTTTTTCCATCTCTTTGAAGAATGTTGTTGGTACTTGGATCGGGATTGCATTGTATTTGTAAATTGCTTTAGGTAGAATTGTCATTTTCACAATGTTGAGTCAGCCTATCCATGAGCATGGTATGTTTTTCAATTTATGTAGATCCATTTGGGTTTCATGCAATAGTGTCTTGCAGTTTTCTTTGTATTGTTCTTTTACATCCTTGGTCAGATTTATTCCTAAGTATTTTAACTTTTTAGGGGCTATTGCAAATGGTATTGTTTTCCTGATTTCCTTTTCATCATTCTCCTTATTGGTGTATAGGAATCCAACTGGTATTAGAATGTTTATCTTGTATCCTGCTACTCTGCTGAGTCTTTCTATTTGTCCAGAAGATTTCTCGTGCAGTCTTCAGGGTTTTCTATGTATAGTATCATATCATCTGCAAACAGGGACAGTTTAACCTCTTCATTACCAATTTGGATGCCCCTTATTTCTTTTTCTTGCCTTATTGCTCTAGCTAGAACTTCCAGCACAATGTTAAATAGGAGTGGTGATAAAGGGCATCCTTGTCTTGTTCCTGTTTTCAAGGGGAATTTTTTCTGCCTATCTCCATTAAGAATGATGTTGGCCATTGGTTTTGCATGGATGCCCTTTATTATGTTGAGAAATTTCCCTTCTATACCTATTTTATTTTATCAGAAACGGGTATTGGACTTTCTCAAATGCCTTTTTTGCATCAGTTGAGATGACCATGTGATTCTTTTCTTTCCTTCTATTTATGTGGTGGATTACTTTCATTGATTTTCTACTGTTGAACCATCCTTGCATACCTAGTATGAATCCTACTTGTCGTGGTGTATTATTTTTTTGATACGATGCTCAATTCTATTGGCTAGAATTTTGTTGAGAATTTTTGCATCTATATTCATGAGAGGTATTGGTTTGTAATGTTCTTTTTTGGTGGCGTCTTTGCCTGGTTTTGGTATCAGCATTATACTGGCTTCATAGAATGAATTTGGAAGTGTTGCTTCCTCTTCTATGCTCTGAAATAGGTTGAGTAGTACTGGTACAAGCTCTTCTGTAAATGTTTTGTGGAATTCTCCAGTGAAGCCATCTGGGCCAGGGCTTTTTTTGTTGGGAGTTTTTTTATTACCCCTTTAATCTCTTCTCTTGTCATGGGTCTGTTCAAATTTTCAACATCACTTTGTTGTAGTTTGGTTAGGCTGTGTGTTTCTAGAAATTTATCCATTTCCTCTAGGTTTTTAAATTTATTGGTGTATAGTTTTTCATAATATTCTGTTATAATGCTTTTTATTTAAGTTGGGTCTGTTATAATGTCCCCCATTTCATTTCTTATTTGGGTTATTTGTGTCCTCTCCTGTTTTTCTTTTGTCAGTCTGGCTAGTGGTTGGTCAATTTTGTTGATTCTTTCAAAGAACCAACTTTTAGTTTTGTTGATTCTTTGTATGTTTTTCTGTTCTCTATTTCATTTATTTCTGCTCTGATGTTTACTGTTTCTTTTGTTCCAGTGCTTGTGGGCTTTTTTTGCTGTTCTCTTTCTATTTGTTTGAGTTGTGTAGTTAATGTTTTGATTTTGTCCCTTTCTTCTTTTTTGATATGTGCATCTATTGCTATAAATTGCCCTCTGAGGACTGCCTTTGCTGTGTCCCAAAGGTTTTGGTATGATGTGTTTTCATTTTCATTTGAATCTAGGAATTTTTTAATTCCATCTCTGATTTATTCTATTACCCATTGATGTGTAAGCAGAGTATTATTCAGTTTCCATGTAGTTGATTTTTTTTCCTTGCTCTTTCTAGTGTTAATTTCTACCTTGATGGCACTGTGGTCAGAGAAGATACTGTGAATTATCTCAACGTTTTGGATCTTGTTGAGGATTGCTCTGTGGCCTAAGATGTGGTCTATTCTGGAGAACGTTCCATGTGCATTGGAAAAGAATGTGTACTTTGCAGCGGTTGGATGGATTGTTCTATATATGTCTATGAGGTCCAGTTGGCTGATTGTGTCCTTTAGGTCTTCTGTATCTTTGCTGAGTTTCTTCTTAGTTGTTCTGTCCTTTACTGACAGTGGTGTGTTGAAGTCTCCTACTATTATTGTGGAACTGTCAATTTCTCTTTTCAGTGCTGTTAGAGTTTTTTTATGTATTTTGGAGCCCTGTCATTGGGTGCGTAGATGTTTATTATGGTTATGTCTTCATGATGGGTCGTCCCCTTAATCATTATATAGTGTCCTTCTTTGTCTTTTATGGTAGATTTTGTTTTAAAGTCTATTTTATCTGAGATTAGAATTGCCACTCCTGCTCTTTTTTGGTAGTTGTTATCTTGATATATCTTTTTCCAACCTTTGATTTTTAATAAATTCACATCTTTGTTTCTAAGGTGTGTCTCTTGTAGACAGCATATTGATGGATCCTGTTTTCTTATGCATTCTCTTACTCTCCGTTTCTTTATGGGACAATTGAGTCCATTTACATTCAGTGTAATGATTGATAGATGTGGGTTACTTACTGTCATTTTTTAGTGCTTTATTTTGTGGTGCTGAAGTTTTCATTGTTTTTCTTACTCTCTTGTGCTGAATTACTTTTGTTTGTGGAATTTTTTTTCATTGCTTTTGTTTTTGTAGGTTTTGTTTTTGCGGTGACTTTTTGTTTTTCCTCTTTTTTTATGAGTATGTTTGTTAACTTTCTTTGTGGTTACCATGAATTTTACCCTTATCTTTCTAAGTTTGAAGCAGTCTACCATTACTAGGTATCACCTTGCCTTCCTCTCCATTAGAAGGTTTTGTACCTATGCCATTTATTCCCTCTTTTATTGTTTTGATGTTTGTTTTATTTACTGATTACCTGCTCTGATACCCTGTTGTATTTCTTTTGGTTTTGGATATTCCTCAAGAGTTCATTTCTTATATTGGTATCTGGCTGGTACGATCCTGCATCCTAGGTTCTGCCTGTGAGCTGAAGCTGTTTGTCCTCAGATTGAAGAGCTCCCTTTAATAATTGTTGTAAGTTTGGTTTACTTTTACATATTCCCTTAATTTCTGTTTATCTGGAAATGACCTAATTTCACCATCAAATTTGAACTAGAGTTTTGTAGGATATATTATTCTTGGCTGGCAGTTTTTTTCTTTCAAGCTTTTATATATGTCATCCCATTGCCTTCTTGCCTGCAAGGTTTCTGCCAAATTATCTGAGCTTAGTCTTATTGTTTCTCCTCGGTAAGTGACTTCTTGTTTTTCACGAGCTGCTCTCAGGATTCTTTGTTTGTCTTTGGTTTTGGTGAATGTGATTATGATATGCCTTGGTGATTTTCTTTTGGGGTCTCTCCTCTACGGGGTTCGTTGAGATTCTTGGATGGCCATCTTTTCATCTTTCATGATATTGGGGAAGTTTTCTGTCAGCAGTTCTTCAATGATCCTCTCTGTGTTTTCTGTTTTCTCCCCCTGTTCTGGAATTCCAATCACTGGCAGATTTTTGCTTTTGATTGTATCCCACATAACTCTCAGGGTCTCTTCATTTTTCTTTGTTCTTTTTTCTCAGTTTACCTGAAACAGAGTTGCATCCAAGTGTTTGTCTTTAATTCCACTGATCCTGTCTTCCACAGTTTCAAATCTGCTCCTCAGCCCTTCTATGACACTGTTCATTTCTGAAATCTTGTTGTTTATCTTTTGTAATTCTAATTGTTGCCTTTGTATAATTTCTAGTTGTGAATTTATTTTGGCATTTTGTTCCTGCATTATTTTCCTGAATTCTTCCAAATTTTGTCTGTATTTTCCATGAATTTGTCTGTTTTTTCCCCATGTTTGTCAGCTTTTTGTTTCAGCTCTTGGAGAATTCTGAGTATTAGAGATTTGAATTTCTTGTCAGGTAGTTCTAGTGCATTTTCTTCTACTGGAAAGTCACTTGGTGTTTTATTTTGAATGCCTACTAGCACCATCCTGTCCAGTTTTTGAAAATGTTTTGATATTGTCTGCTGTCTTCGGGGCATTCAGTAGTTATTTTTCTCATTTACTGATTGTGGTTTTGTTTTTTTTTTTAAAACTCTGAGTATATGTGAGCAGGTGTACTGTGTGCTCTTTGTTGTCTGCTTGTCTGTGGGCACAACACCTTTCACCTCCTTCTCCAACTGGCAGGGTCAGTCACTCAGATGTGGTACAGCAGGGCAGGTCCAGCTGAAGAGGAGTCACTGGGACAGGCAGTCTGCGGCACCCACCACAGCCACGAGGGCGGTAATCAGTGCATGGCAGGTTCCTGCAGGCCTTGCCTGTGCCACTTGGTGGTGTGATGCCAAGCGCACGGTGAAGGTAGGCCGGATGTAGTGGGGAGATTGTTATGTGTGGAGCTAAGATACATATGGAAGAGAGGAGAGAGGAACAGGAGCCAAAAACATACAAACAAATAAAAAAGAATGCTAGGGGAGCTTGCCGTTGGAGTGGAGAGATGAGAGACCATGAAATGGAGAAAAACAGAAAGGGGAAGAGGAAGAAAAGAAAAGAATGAATAAATAAAAATCGGAAAGGTTAAAGAACCACAAATTTCCCAGGGATCCCACCAGTGCAACTATGAGGTCCGGGGAAGTTGCTCTCATGTGCTGCAGCACAGCCCGGGCAGAAGGTGCATAGGTATACAAGGCCAGGTATTTGGGGAACAGAAAGGGAAGGAAGATATGGAGAGACAAGAAACTGAGTAATGAAAAAAGACAAAAAGGGAAAAGAAAACAAAACAAATTAAGAAAAGAAAAAGAACAATAAAAGCCCCCCAAAAAAACAGAAAAAAAAACCACAACAAAAAAAGTAATGCCCTCAGGGATCCCTCTGCAAGTCTGTGCAAGATGAGAGGGTAGTCTTCTTGCCACGTAGCACTGCCTGGCCAAAAACAGCTCCCAACTCAAGAAAAGGAAAAGAAAACAAACAAAGAATTCAAAACAAACAAATGAACAAAAGCCCTGGGATCCCACCAGCACAGCAGCCCAGACCAGGAAGCAGCTCCACACTTGAAAGGAGCTCCACAGCTCCTCAGGAAGAAGCAAAAATGGTGCACAGAACCAGGTATTTGAGCGAAAGGAGGGGGAGGTGGTGAGAGATAAGGAAGAACTCAAAAGAAGCAGGAAAAAAAAGCAACACCAGCAGCCAACAAATGGCATTCAGAGAACCAGCTAGTGTGGGTGGGTAGAATCCAAGCAGCCGGTGTTTCTCAGACAAGAGACTGTGTCCGCGTGAAGCAGAGGGGGCCGAGTGTGTGTGAAGAAGGGTAGGGAGTGGGAAAGCGTATATCACAAATTACCAGAGCTCTGCAGCCCATCAGGAAGAAGTAAAGATGGCGCATGGAGCCTGGTATTTGAGCGAAAGGAGGGGGAGGTGGTGAGAGGTAAGGAAGAAATCAAAAGAAGCAGAAAAAAGCAACACCAGCAGCCAACAAATGGCACTCAGCGGGGCAGCCCGTTCGGGCGTGTGGTATCCAAGCAGCCAGTGTTTCCCAGACAAGAGATTGCGGCCGTGGGAAGCAGAGGAGGCCGAGTGGGGGTGAAGAAGGGTGGGTGGTAGGAAAATGTATATCGCAAATTACCAGTTGTTTTGTCTCCTGCTGTAAGCTCTGTGAAGCTGCTTTCTCATACCCCATTTGATGGTCTCTGATAGGAGTCCAAGATGGTGGATCCATGCTGCGTTGGCTTTTATGGGACCTCTGCATGAATCTCTCCTTGTTGTCCATTCTCTGTCAGTTTTCTCCCTCCATTGGTTCTTGGCTGAGTTCTTTATCTCTTCATTTGATGTTTTAGGGTTTCGGGATTGTTGTTTTCTCTGTTCGGCTTAGTTTTTCGGATCTTTGTTGTGGAGGGTCAGTGTGGTGCTTCTGCCTGGAGTGCCATTTTGCCAGAAGTCCCCTCAGTATTGCTTATGAAGTAGTGTAATGTTTATTTTTCCTTTGAATATACCATCTTTGATCATTTAAACTTATATTAGAAATGAGTACAACATTTTTCCTTTCTAGACAAAATATCGAGTCCAATTATGACATTTTTAGTTAAAGTATTTGTTTCTGTCTTGGTTTCTCAATTAAGTGTCTACTGCCATTAAAAATTTCCTAAATAAGAGATACTCATATCGAGAAAATTATCTTTCTTATTTTTTTTTTTTTGTCTGTTATTTTAAACCCGTCAGTCTTACTTGTTTTTCCCTCAGATTCCCTCTCCCCAATTTATATGTGTTGGATCGGGTGGGAAGTACTGTATGGGGTAAATAGGAGAAACCAAAGTCCAAAATGCCTTTGAACAATGTTGATAATCACCTATCAAGTGTCTGTTCTCAGGGTCTTTTTGCAGCTGGTTTCAGTTCTGATCAGACAGTGCTGAAGCTTGGCAAGTTGTTTTATATATTTTACTATCACTTCTGCCAGGAGGTAACTTGAAGCTTCATCGAATCCCCACAGGCTGGAGAGACAAAAGTCCAGAAATGGAACTGGAATTGAAAATTAGTGTACAAGAGCCATGATAAACAACTTAGGAATAAATGAATTTTGGTATAAAGGTCACATCTGATGTGCCTGACACTCAACTTTGTACTGAAATGACTCAACTGTGGTCTACATTGCAACGAACACCGAGGGAGATGATCTACCTTCTGAGATTCATCATTAATCTTCTTAAAACATATGCTTTTATTTTACCTGGTACCTCCTCAATAAATAAGTAAATGTTTTGAGCTCTATTCTTCTAGGCAATTAATTTTGTTTCCTCAAATAAACTATACTCCAATTACATTTTGACATTTTTGGTTTCCAAGATGAGTAACTTTAAATTCATTTTGTTATTAGAATCAACTTAAAAGCTTTATTTTTGAGTTTCTTTTCTGTTTTCATTTCCTTAAGTTCTTCATTATTTTTATTTTAAGATTTTCCCCAGAGTTAATACAATTATGTTGTATTAAAGTAGCCATTGAAGAAATGCACTAAACATATTAACATAACCTAATAGACATTAACATTTAAAAAATTTTATATTATTGCTAGTGAAGTATGTTGATTTATTAAAAGTTTTGAACAAAAAATCAACTTAAAAATATGTTTTATAAACAAAATTACAATTGTTTGTCTCTATTTTTAATCTAATTAATCTACCTTGATGTGTAATTGTTTTTTCACTTTTTAAAATTGTTTTTTATTTACTTTTATTTTTGGTGAAAATATATACAGCAAAATATGCTCCCATTCCACAGTTTCTAGACATAATCATTAGTGACATTGGTTACATTCTTCACATTGTGTCAACTGTCTTGTTATTTCTGTTCTATTTGTTTTGCTTTCATTTACTTAATCTCCCTGCCCCCCAACTTTCTCATCTATGCTTTAAAATAGTTGTTGACACTTCGGTCTTATATAATTTTTTTTTTTTAATGCAATACTCAAGCATGACAATCTTTACTATTTGGGCTAAACTGTTACTTAGTTTAAAGATGACTTCAAGGAATAGCTTCAGTTCAAAGTTTGAAGAGCAACACAGCACCACAGTCTCAGGGAATTTTTCAGCCTCAATAGGTCCAGCAAGTCTGGATTCTTTAAGAATTTGAAATTGTTCCACATTTCTCTCTCTGTCTTTTTTTTTTTTTGGTGAGGATTCATCTACTGTATTCCTGATCAGGACGCTCAGTAGTAGTAGCCAGGTACAATCTAGTTCTGGTCTTAAGTTGGAGGAGGCAGTGGTTCATGTACACAGTCCTTTAGTCCAGTTCCCTCTCTGATTCTTGGGTTTCCTTCTTTCTCTTTTGTTATGGATGAATATAGACTGACACATGTATCTTTGACTATATGATGAAATTCTTCTTTTGCAGAATTTCTTGGTCCATATCTGTTCTTCTAATCAGATACTCTTTTTGACCTAGAATGAGTAACAATGATTTAAAGGAAAAGCATTAAGCTCTTATTTCATTTAATTGAAATTATTTTCCTTTAATTTCAGCATGTTCCAGCTTTCATTAAAAACCTTATCATAGGTATAGCTGATTTATTATAATCCTTCTAAAGATATCAATCCTCTTTTCTATCTTTAATCATAGCAACTTCTACTGAGAATATTTAATGTGACAAGACATTATAAGCATTATTTCCCTCTATTATTTCAATCCTCTGAGTGAGGAACTATCATTATCCCTATTTTACAAATAAGAAGACGCTAACTTCGCAGAAGTCAAGTAACTTGCCTACGGTGATGGTGATAGGTATAGTGATATTGCTTCTCAGTGGTGGAGTCAAAAGCTGAACCTCTGTTTTAGAATATTTTTTTTTCTGAGATATATATATATATATTATTGTACTTCAGTTAAAGGTTTACAGAACAAATAGTTTCTCATTAAACTATAGTACACATATTGTTTTATGACATTGGTTAACAACCCCATGACATGTCAACCCTTGGCCTTCTTGACCTTTTTATTTTTGGTGAAAATATACATAGCCAAAGATACACCGTTTCAAAAATTTCTACATGCACAGTTCAGTGACATCGACTATGCTCTTCCAATTGTGCTGCTATTCTCACGTTACATGAAGGTTTACAGAACAAAATATTTTCTCATTAAACAGTTAGTACACATGTTGCCCTATGACAATGGTTAACAACCTCACATCAACACTGTCCTTACTCAACCTTGGGTTCCCTATCACCACCTTTCCTGTCTCCTTTTGCCTTCTAGCCCTTGTCCCTGGACTGCTGTGCCTCATTAGTCCCGTTTTGTTTTCTGGGGCTGTCCAATCCACGGCTGAACGGTGAAGCTTGGAACTGACTTCACTGAGCTAAAAGGGTGTCCGGGCGCCACACTCCGGTCAGAACTGTCAATAGTGGCAGCCGGGCACCATCTAGCTGTACCGGACTCAGTCTGGTGGAGGCCTTGACAGCTGTGGTCCATTACTCCTTTGGACTAACCTTTTCCTTGTATCATGTTCTCTTCCATCTCCCTTATTTCCGAAGGGATGAGACCAGTGGAGTATCCTAGATGGCTGCTCACAGGCTTTTAAGACCCCAGACACTACTCACCAAGGTTGAATGTAGAATATTGTCTTTATAAACGGTGTTATGCCAATGGAGCTAGATGTTCCCTAAGACCATGCTCCCCACAGCCCTCTGCCCAACAATTCCGTCCCTCAGGGAGTTTGGATGTGTCTATGAAGCTTCCAAGACCTTTCCTTGTACAAGTTGTGCTGGTTTCCCCGGTATTGTGTACTGTCTCACCCTTCACCAAAGATACCACTTAGCCACTGCCTATTTAGTATTCCCCCACCCCCACCCTCCCATCCCTGGTAACCAACAAACATTGTTACATTTTTTTTTTGTTTTGTTTTTCTTTTTTTTTCCATTTTTTATTGTGCTTCAGGTGAAGGCTTACAGAACAAATAGTTTCTCATGAAACAGTCAGTACACATATTGTTTTATGACATTGGTTAACAACCCCACAACATGTCAACATGTCACCCCTCTAACTTCTCAATGTTTTTTTTTTTTTGGTGAAAATACACATAGCCAAAAATACACCATTTCAAAAATTTCTGCATGCACAGTTCAGTGACATTGACTACGCTCTTCCAATTGTGCTGCTATTCTCACTTAAGATGAAGGCTTACAGAACAAAATGGTTTCTCATTTAACAGTTACTACACATGTTGCTCTATGACAATGGTTAACAATCTCACAACACATCAAAAATATCCTTAGTCAAACTTGGGTTCCTTAACACCAGCTTCCTTGTCCTCTTCTGCCTTCTGGCACTTGTCACTGGACTACTGTACCTCATTAGTCCCATTTGGTTTTACAGGGTAGTCCACTCCCAGGCTGAACGGTGAACCTCAGAGATAACTTCACCACTGAGCTAAAAGGGTGTCAGGGGGCCATTCTCTTGGGGTTTCTCCAGTCTCCTTTAGGCCAGTAAATCTGGTCTTTTTTTTGTGAGTTAGAATTATGTTCTACATCCTTCACCAACTCTGTCCAGAACTCTCGGTTGTTATCCTGGTCAGAGCAGTCAGTGGTGGTAGCAGGCACCATCTAGATGAACTGGACTTAGTCTGGTGGAGGCCTTGGTAGCTGTGGACCATTAGTCCTTCGGACTAATCTTTTCCTTGTATCCTGTTCTCTTCACTCTCCCTTAATCCTGAAGTGATGAGACCAGTGGAGTATCTTAGATGGCCGCTCACAGGCTTTTAAGACCGCAGACACTACTCACCAAGGTAGAATGTAGAATATTGTCTTTATAAAGTGTGTTATGCAACTTGAGCTAGATGTTCCCCGAGACCGTGGTCCCCATAGCCCTCTGCCCAGAAATTCAGTCCCTCAAGGAGTTTGGATGTGTCTATGGGGCTTCCGTGACCTTTCCTTGTACAAGTTGTGCTAGTTTCCCCTATATTGTGTACTGTCTCACACGTCACCCAAGATACTACTTATCTGTTGCCTGTTTCGTATTCCCCCTCCCCCATCCCTGGTAACCAACAAAGAGTGTCACATTTTGTGTGTGAACTTTTTCATGGGTTTTTACAATAGAGGTCTCAAACAATATTTGTCCTTTTGTGATTGACTTATTTCACGCAGCATAATGTCCTCCAGCTTCATCCATGTTATGAGATGCCTCACAGATTCATCATTGTTCTCTCTCATTGCATAGTACTCCATTGTGTGTATGTACCATAGTTTGTTTACCATTCATCTATTGATGGGCTTGTAGGTTGTTTCTATGTTTTTGCTATTCTGAACAATGCTGCCATGAACATGGGTGTGCATATGTCTATTCGAGGGAAGACTCTTATTTATCTAGGTTATATTCCTAGGAGTGGGATTGCTGGATCGAATGGTGTGTCCATTTCTAGCTTTCTGGGGAAGCGCCATATCATTTTCCAAAATGGTTGTATCATTTTGCATTCCCGCCAGCAGTGCATAAGAGTTCCGATCTCCCTGCAGCCCCTCCAATATTTGTTATTTCCAGTGTTTTTGATTCGTGCCAGTAATGCCAGGGTGAGACGGTATCTCATTGTGGTTTTACTCTGTATTTCTCTAATGGCTAGTGATCGTGAGCATTTCCTCATGTGTCTGTTGGCCATTTGAATGTCTTCTTTGGTGAAGTGTCTGTTCATTTCCTTTGCCCATTTTTTAATAGGATTATTTGTCTTTTGGTTGTAGAGGTGTTGGATTTTCTTGTAGATTATGGAGATTAGACCTTTGTCTGATTTGTATTGTCCAAAAATTTTTTCCCAATCTGTAGGTTCTCTTTTTACTCTTTTAGTGAAGTCTTTTGAAGAGCATAGGTATCTGATTTTTAGAAGATCCCAGTTATCTAGCTTATATTTTGGGGTTTGTGTGTTGACATTTATGGTTTGTATCCTGTTAATGCCATGTATTAAAGCCTGTAGTGTTGGTCCTATTTTTTCTTCTATGAACTTTATAGTTATAGCCTTTGTATTCAGGTCTTTGATCCATTTTGAATTAGTTTTTGATTATGGTGTGAGGTATAGGTCCAGTTTCATTTTTTTGCAAATGGCTATCCAGTTTTGACAGCACCATTTGTTAAAAAGACTCTCTTTTCCCCATTTGATGAACTTTGGGCCCTTGTCGAAGGTCAGATGACAGTAGGTGGATGGATTTACATTTGGGTTCTCAATTCTGTTCCCTTGGTCAATGTATCTGTCATTGTACCAGCACCAGGCTGTTTTGACTACTGTAGCTGTATAGTAGGTTCTGAAGTGTGAGCCCTCCAACTTTATTCTTCTTCTTCAGTAGTGCTTTACTTATTCAGGGCTTCTTCCCTTTCCGTATAAAGTTAATGATTAGTTTTTCCATCTCTTTGAAGAATGTTGTTGTTATTTGGATTGGGATTGCATTGTATTGGTAAATAGCTTTGGGATTGTGCTGTATTCGTAAATTTTTTTGGGTAGAATTGTCATTTTCACAATGTTGAGTCTACCTATGCATAAGCATGGTATGTTTTTCCACTTATTAGATCAATTTGGGTTTCTTGCACTAATGTTTTGTAGTTTTCTTTGTATAGGTCTTTTACATCCCTGGTTAGATTTATTCCTAAGTATTTTATCTTTTAAAGTTTTTTTAATGGTTTTTGGAGCCCTGTCATTGGGTGCGTTGATGTTTATTATGGTCATGTCTTCATGATGCATCATCCCCTTAATCATTATATAGTGTCCTTCTTTGTATTTTATGGTGGATTTTGTTTTAAAGTCTATTTTATTTGAGATTAGTATTGCCACTCCTGCTCTTTTTTGGTACTTGTTTGTTTGATGTATTTTTTTCTAACATTTCACTTTTAATAAATTCACGTTTGTTTCTAAGGTGTGTCTCTTGTAGACAGCATATCGATGGATCCTGTTTTCTTATCTATTCTGTCATTCTCCATCTCTTTATGGGTGTATTGAGTCCATTTACATGCAGAGTAATTATTGATAGATGTGAGTTTGTTGCTGTCATTTTGTAGTGCTTTCTTTTGTGGTGCTGACATTTTGTTTGTTCTTCTTACTCTCCTGTGCTGAGTTACTTTTTTTTGTGGATTTTTTTTTCATTTCTTTTGTTTCGATATGTTTTGTTTTTACTGAGACTTTATGTTTTTCCTCTTTATTTTTATGAGTATGTTTGTTAACTTTCTTTTTGATTACAGTAAAATTTACCCTTACCTTTTTAAGTTTGAAGCAGTCTATTATTACTTGGTATCGCCTTGCCTTCCTCTCCATTGAAAGGTTCTATACCTACACTGTTTATTCCCTCTCTTATTGTTCTGATGTTGTTGTCATTTACATTTTAACTGCTCAGATTCTATGTTGTATTTCTTTTGGTTTGGGATAGTCCTTGAGAGTTCATTTCCTAGACTGGTATCTGGCTGGTACAATCCTTCTTCCAAGATTCAGCCTGTGAGCTGAAGTTGGTCTCAGATCGAAGAACTCCCTTTAATAATTCTTGTAATTTTGGTTTGGTTTTTACATAGTCACTTAATTTCTGTTTATCTGGAAATGCTCTGATTTCACCATCTTATTTGACTGAGAGTTTTGCAGGATATATTATTCTTGGCTGACTATTTTTTTCTTTCAAGCTTTTATATACGTCATCCCATTGCACTCTTGCCTGCATGGTTTCTGCCAGATTATCTGAGCTTAGTCTTATTGTTTCTCCTCTGTATGTGACTTCTTGTTTTTCATGAGCTGCTCTCAGGATTCTTTGTTTGTCTTTGGTTTTGGCGAGTGTGATTATGTTATGCCTTTGTGATTTTCTTTTCGGGGGGTCTATCCTATATGGGGTTCGTTGAGCTTCTTGGATGGCCAGCTTTTCATCTTTCATGATATTGGGAATTTTTCTGTTGGCAGTTCCTCAATGATCCTCTCTGTGTTTTCTGTTTTTTCCCCTGTTCTGGAACTCCAATCACTCGAAGATTTTTGCTTTTGATTGTATCCCACATAACTCTCAGGGTCTCTTCATTTTTCTTTGTTCTTTTTTCTGAGTTTTCCTAGAACAGAGATATATCCAAGTGTTTGTCTTCAATTCAACTGATTCTGTTTTATACTGTTTGAAATCTGCTCCTTAGCCCTTCTATGGCACTGTTCATTTCTGAAATCTTGTTGTTTATCTTTTGGATTTCTAATTGTTGTTTTTGTATAATTTGTAGTTGTGAATTTATTTTGGCATTTTGTTCCTGCATTATTTTCTTGATTTCTTCCATTTTTTTTGTCTGTATTTTCCATGAATTTGTCTGCCTTTTCCATGAATTTGTCTATTTTTTCCTCTTTTTTATCTGCATTTTGCTTCAACTCTTGGATAATTCTGAGTATTAGAGATTTGAATTCCCTATCAGGTAGTTCTAGTGCCTTTTCTTCTACTGGAAAGTCCTCTGGTGTTTTATTTTGGATGCCTACTGGAACCATCCTGTCCTGTTTTTGTAAGTGTTTTGATTTATTCTGCTGTCTTTGGGGGCATTCAGTAGTTGTTTTCCTCATTTATTGATTGTAGATTTGTTTCTTTCTTCCTTTTTTTGAAAAAAATTTGACTACTTCTGAGTAGGCAGGCTGTGTGTTCTTTGTTTGCTCGTCTGTGGGCACGATAGTTTTTTGCCTCCTTCTCTAATTGGCAGGGTCAGACCCTCAGATATGGTACAGCAGGGCAAGTCTAGCTGAGGAGGAGTTACTAGGATGGGTTGTTTGTGGCTCTGACTACAGCGATCAGGGTGGGTTGGTAATCAGTGCAGGGCAGGTTCTGGTATGCTGTGCCTGTGCTGCTTCGTGTTGTGATGTTAAGCACATGGTGCAGGTAGGCAGAATGGAGGGGGGATATTGTTATGTGTGGGGTTAAGATAGATATGGGAGAGAGGAGAGAGAACCAGGAACCAAAAATATACAAACAAACAAAAAAGAGTGCTAGGAGAGCTTGCCGTTGGAGTGGAAAGATGAGAGACTATGAAATGGAGAAAAACAGAACGAGTAGAAGAAGAAAAAAATAAAAGAAAAGAAAGGAATCAATAAATAAAAATTAGAAAGTAAAAAGAACAGCAAAAATCCCAGAGATCCCACCGGTGTGGCTACGAGTTCTGGGTAAGTTGTTCTCAGATGTTGCAGTACAGCCTGGCTAGAAGACGTAGAAGTATTCAGTGCCAGGTATTCAGGGAACTGGAAGAGAAGGAAGGTATAGAAAGATGAGAAACTGAGTAATGAAGAAAGACAAAAAGGGAAAAGAAAAGAAAACAAATTTAAAAAAAAAGAACAAGCAAAGCCCCCCAAAAAACAGAAAAAAAAAAAAACATGAAAAAATAAATACCTTCAGAGATCCCTCTGCACATCTGCACAAGTCAAGGGGATAGGTCCCATGCCGCACAGCAATGCCAGGCCAGAACAGGCTACCAACTCGAGAAAAGGAAAATAAAACAGACAAACAATTCAAAACAAACAAACAAACAAAAGCCCTGGGATCCCACCAGCATGGCAGCCTAGTCAAGGAAGCAGTTCCACACTCGAGCAGAGCTCTGCAGCCCTTTAGGAAGAAGCAAAGATGGCGCCTGGAACCAGGTATCTGAGCGAAAGGAGGAGGTGGTGAGAGGTAAGGAAGAAATCAAAAGAAGTGGAAGAAAGCAACACCAGCAGCCAACAAATGCCACTCTGGTTGCCAGCCAGTGCAGGTACTTAGAATCCAAGTAGCCAGTGCTTCCCAGACAAGAGACTGTGGCTGCGGGAAGCAGAGAAGGCTGAGTGGTGGTGAAGAAGGGTGGGGGGTGGGAAAACATATATCGTAAATTACCTGTTTGTGTTGTCTCCCACTGGAAGCTCCGTGAAGCTGCTTTCTCATACCCCCTATTTGCTGGTCTCCGCTAGGAGTCCAAGATGGCAGATCCACGCTGTGTTAGCTGATAGGAGACCTCTGCATGAATCTCTCCTCCCTCTCCATTCTCTGACAGTTTTCTCACTCCATTTGGTGTTTGGCTGAGTTCTTTATCTCTTCATTTGATTTTTTAGGGTTTCAGGATTGCTGGTTTCTCTGTTTGGCCTAGTTTTTCGGATCTTTGCTGTGGAGGGACAGCATGGTACTTCTGCCTAGAGTGCCATTTTGCTGGAAGTGTTTTAGAATATTTTTGAGAAAAATAAAGAGAAGATACAGAACATTCCCTCTTTGTTGGTGTCTTTTCAGAAATAGTCTACAGCTTTGGGCTATGGTGTTTGTGTTCTTTGTCTCAGTTAATAGCACCCAGCCAAGAATAATATAATATGTACATATAATATTTCATATATATGTATATGTAATAACATGTCAAACAGTACAGAGTTGTATAAATTTCCTTCCTAACTACAAGTAAGCAACATTTTGATTTTGACAACTGAGCACATGGAAAGGGGGGTGTTGATGGAAATCTTGTGGGTGTTAGAAATAATTTCCTAGTGTCTTCACCTTATTCTCAATAGCTACTATATAGGTTGATGAAATCTGTTTATTCCATTAAGTATATCAGACTTGGGTCATAGTTTGCTAATTGAGATAGCCTTTAACCAACATAGCAATAATAATCAGTCAACCAGATCAACTCCTCTAAATTACCAACATGGCTATATATAGTCACTAATGTCACTTACCTCAACACCAATCCTCTTAAGTAGTAATAACTTTTTGATTTGGCTGTCAAATGCACACTTTTTTTCAGATATATTTTAACACAGAGATTAGAAAAATAGTATCAGATATTTTCAATCTAAAGTCATTAAGGAACATCAATCACAGTCACTGGGGAAAAAAACTGATGATAATTTCTGAAATTAGATTTAAGGAAGAATTGAAAAGAGATTAGAATTAAAAAAAACTTTTAGGCCTTGACTATCTCTGTGTGATAGGCTACTTGTTAATATGCAACAACCATAGGCCATTTGTGTAAGAATTATGAAACTTTAAGGGACACTTGAAAAGTTTAATCCATTCCTCTTATTTTATAAATAAGAAAAAAGGGGAGATTTTATGTATTTTCAGGACAGATTTTCAGATGACAGCTAGCTGGAAGCAGAGTCTTGTCATGAACTGACTCCCTATATCAAGACAAGTCTCTTTCCAGGCACCATCCATGGCATTTCTCTTTGCTATTCCTGAATGAATACAACCACGGTCTGTTGGGCAGCTTCACGCTTGCCTTACCCTTAACTCCTTTGTCTTTTAGGAACTGTACTTGAAATAAAGGAAAAGAAAGAAGTTCACAGGTTTATCCGCAGACATTTATTTATTCATTTCACAATTATTTATTGAGCCTTATAAACATGCCCCATATGTCATTCTAGTTATTCTGGGTATGGCAGTGAACAAAGTGACAACTTTTGAGCAAAATGGATACAGTATTGTGAAGGATTTTGGGGCTTCTTCTTATGGAAACTCTAATTTTCTAGTCTTGTCCATAAATGAATATATTCTTTTATCTTTTTCTGGTCATGTGAATTTATTAATTTTAAAGTGGTACATTTATTTACAGTAGTCATGTAATGGAGTCCCTGGACAGTGCATATGGTTAAAGTACTTGGCTGCTAACCAAAAGTGTAGATATTAGAGTCCACCCAGAAATACCTCATAAGAGAGGGCTGGTGATCTACTTCCAAAAAATCAGCAGTTGAAAACCCTATGGAGCACAGTTCCACTCTGACACACACGGGGTCACCATGAGTCAGAGTCAACTTGACGGCAACTTTTTTTCTTTTTTGTTATATAATATTAAACTTAGCTATTTCATTTCCTGTGGACATAATAACCAAGAGTCCCAGGTATCCCAAGCAGTACCCTGAGGAATTCTAGTATATCGGTTACATCCACGGCATCAGGAACCACACTGCCTGGATCTGGATCCCAGGTTTCTAGCTGTGTAACCTCGAGAGGTTTCTAAAACTCTCTGTGTCTCTGTTTTCTCATCAGTAAAATGATGATAATAGTAATAATCTATTATATAGAGTTGTTTTGATGATTAAGGATACATGTAGATCACATATAGGACTGGCACATTTGTAATAAGCAGGAGAAAGAATACATTGTTAAGGTAATAAAACAACACAACCTCCATCACAATCAGAAAATATTCAGCACCTGTACCTCCACCTCTTCCACTGAAAATTAATCTTAGCATGCCTTCCTGTTAAACCCCAACATGCCTTTCAATTAGTCCAGCACCAATCAATGGGAGATGACACTTGAAATGAAACCAATTTGTCATCCTGAACTTGTTTTGTACAGAATGTCCCAAAGTTTGGTCTGTTGAAACTGTTTTTCTAGAGAAAAGAAGTAAACATGAAATATTCAAATTTGGTGATAGCTAGGGTGATAGTCTGTCCCAGTGTGCCCTGGACAGGCTCAGTTTCGTCCCAGCATAACCTTTATCAGTGCTTCCTTGTACTCTCAAAATTGTCTCAGTTTGAACAAGTAATCTGGTCACTTTGGCTATAGCTAATTCTGAGGAGCATAAAATAGACTATTTTAACTACTTTGAGCTTTGTGTTTTTCCTTCAGAAATGGAAATAGACAACAAACCTGATTCTCACTGTGTACATATGAATATTATTTACAAATCCAACCGTAGAGACATATTTATAGAAAGCAGTAGTTTCATAAGCTCTTCAAAAGATTACAAATCCTCTGTACTTCTAGTATACAACAATAGTACTCCAAAATGTTATTGCTCCCTAAGATATCTAATTCTAGTTTGTATAACAATTAGTCTACATTTCAAGAAAATACAACTGCAAAACTGGTATCGAATGTCCCTTGTGGGCCAAATCTTTTGAAGTGATTAAAGCAATTTACCATTCTCAAGAGGTTTATTCTCTCTTATCTCCAACCATAAAATCTGTATCTCATCCACAAACATAGACAGTCTCTTATGAACCAATGCAAATGTTTTATGTTTAAGTACTCAATATGAATTTATTTTTATGCTTTTAAATAAAGTTCATATAATAAATATTTTTATACATAGTTGCTATAAAGTCTCTACTCTGAAAATAAAATTTTGGTAATATACACTGTCATTCAATCATGTATATTGACTGCTAAAGAAATAACTTTCCTGAACTTCTTCTTTCTAACAATACTGATGAATTAATGTATATCTAATAAATAGTTGAAAAACTTTAATGGTGAAATGATTTTTAGTTATTTTCTGGCTTAGCTCTTTGGGGCTTTAAATATATCTTTTAAAAGAAAATCCATTATTTAATATATCATTCATTAAAGCAGATCCTACCCCTTAATAAAAAATACCCTATTTGTTACATACACACACACACACACATCATTTGGCAAATAATTTTAGAGTTTTAATAACCCCTAATAACTTTCCATGCAATTCAATTATTCATTACAACTCTCCCAACTGCAGTATTATAAAGTCACTTCAAATTGGTTTTAGTAATAAAAAGAAACTGAGCTATTCAGAGGTAAAAGTTGTTGCAGACAAAGTGAAAATCAAATATTTAAATGGTGTTATCTGGAATCTGCTGCCTTTGCTTTTCTTTACATAGGCGTTATTCTCCTAGCAGTGGCTAGAAAACCATCTGTAGTTCTGGACTTCCAGTTCTCACATTTTTAGCAATATCCTTGGAAATAGCTACATTTTTCAAGTAAAATTCTAGGTTCAAGCCTTATTGACTTGGTTTGAGTCACATACAATCCTTGAACTAATTACTGTGGCAGTGAGAATGGAATGTTCTGCTGGTTTGGTATGAGTCATAGTCCACCCCCTGGATTCAATGAACATTGGGTAGAGGATGATTTCTAAAAGGAAAATTGAAATACTATTGGCAAATGAAGGGAGATAAATGGTGGGGATGGCTATAGAAACAACAGAGGCCACTGAAAGACTCCAAGGTTCCATACTTCTAATTAAAAACCTGTAACAAAAGAGTAAGACTCTAACAGGCAGGCAAGCGGGAGTGCTCAGGAGGTGTGTTCTCTGCACTGGGAGAGACCCAGAGCCAGAGAGTCTACATGGCCACTCAGAACCAGTGAGAAGCACTGGCGAAAGATAAGTACTTACCGCGAGGACCAAAAACACCTCCCTTAGGGAAAAACCTCTCTCCCATTTACCTCCTTTCTCCCTGCTCTGCACTGGGTCCTAGAATAGCTTCAGCAATTGCTGAGTGCCCTGGGCTGGAAGTAGGATCTGTCACATGCCCAGAGCAATTCTTGCTGCCTGAGAGAGTGAACAAATTAACAAACAGAGGAAAAAATAAACTGCCAGCTCCCATAGGCCAGGAATGCAGGGTAGGCACAGCTCCTTTGCCTAGGCACAAGCATAAGGGATCCACAGACTTTGAGTGCCTTTCCCCCTGCATAGGCTTGTGTCAGCCCATCTCAACAGCCTAGGCCCTCATTACCACAGTATAACAGGGTATATACTGGTACTCTAACTTCAATTGTTTCAGCTGTGAAGTGGCAGGTTCTTGACACTTGACACTGCTCTGCCCATTAAGCAGGGTCTTCACCTACCCACATCAGGGGCCTGAGGACTGGTGGCTCCACCCACACCACCTAGCCACCTGCAATAGGGGCCAATGAATAAGAGATGCCCTCCAGTCCTTACAGCCAAAAGCATTAGCTGCTCATAGTCTGGCTGCAAATCCCACCCACCTACATGCTGTAGGGAACAGGGACACACCTTACTCCTAGACACTCAGGGGCAGGCGTCAGCCCCCAGCCTTGCTCAGACTGTGTCCCCCTGCTGTGCCAACACCAATCACCCATGCCTCTCAAGGACTGTAAGTGAGAGTCTACACCACACCCTTGGGGGTTATCTAGCTGGGCACCTGAGCTGAACCCATACCGGAGGAGTGGATGGACTCCTGAGCTCACATACCTAGTAACAGATCTAACCATCTGGTGACAGGACATTAGAGCTTCAAAGGTGCCAATAATCAAACTAGCTCATAAGAGCAGCCTACTTGGGCATATCAAAACAGAACAAGAAGGTAGGACACAGTAAGCAAACATAAAATAAATAAAAATAATAATTTATTGATGGCTCAGAGACAACAGTCAATATCAAATCACATAAAGAGGCAATCCATGATGGCTTCAGCAAGCTGCCAAAATAAAGAACCTAGAAATTTTCCAGAGGAGGAAAATGTCTTGGAATTACTGGAGGCAGAACACAAAATATTAACATACAGGACTCTTCAGGAAATTCAGCAAAACACAGAACAAGCAATAGAGGAAACTAAACAGATTACAGAAGAGCATAATGAGAAATTTAACAGGCTGCAAGAATCCATAGAGAGACAGCAATCAGAAATCCAGAAGATTAACAATAAATTTTCAGAATTAGACAACTCATTAGAAAGTCATAGGAGCAGAATTGAGGCAATGGAAGTTAGAATTAGTGAAATTGAAGATAAAGCACTTGACGTCAACTTATTTGAGGAAAAGTCAGATAAAAGGACTTAAAAAAAAATGAAGAAACTCTAAGAATTATGGGGGACTCTATCAAGAGAAATAACTTATGAGTGATTGGAGTACCAGAATGGGGGGATAACAGAAACTACAGAGACAATTGTTGAAGATTTGTTGGCAGAAAACTTCCTTGATATTGTGAAAGATGACAAGACATCTATCCAAGATGCTCATTGAACCCCACATAAGGTAGATCCCAAAAGAAAGTCACCAAGACATATTATAATCAAACTTGCCAAAACCAAAGATAAAGAGAGAATTTTAGAAGTGACTAGGGGTAAATGAAAAGTCATCTACAAAGGAGAGTTAATAAGAATAAGCTTGGACTACTCAGCAGAAACTTTGCAGGCAAGAAGGTAATGGGATGATATATATAAAGCCTTGAAGGAAAAAAAACTGCCAGCCGGGAATTATATATCCAGCAAAACTGTCTCTCAAATATCATAGCAAAATTAGGGCATTTCCAGATAAACAGAGTTCAGGGGATTTGCAAAAACCAAACCAAAATTGCAAAAATGCTGCAGGAAGGTCTCTGGTTAGAAAATAAGTAACATTGGATAACAACCCAAGACTAGAACACAAGAAAGAGCAACCAGATGTCAACCCAGATAGGGAAGTCACAAAAGTAAATCAAAGCTAAAACACTGAAAATAGGGAAACAGATATCAATATGTAAAAGATGACAACATTAAAACAAAAAAGAGAGACTTAAAAATGTAGACATAGATTTTTCATATGTAGAGGAAATTATGGAGATATAAAGAAATAAAAGACAGGTATATCCTTAGAAAAACAGGGATAAATATTAAGGCAACTACAAAGGAAACTAACAATCCTACAAGTCAAAATAAAAAAACTAGAAAAATATAAAGACTCAAGAAACACAAAATCAACAACAATGAAAAACATGAAAAGAAAATACATAAAAATGACTCAACACAGAAAATTAACTGGAACAAAGAACCTGTGAACAACACACAAAAAAAGACATCAAAGTGACAGCACTAAGCTCATATCTATCAATAATAATGCTGAATGTAAATGGACTAAATGCACCAATAAGGAAACAGAGAGTGACAGATTGGATTAAAAAAAACACCATCCGTCTATATGCTGCCTACAAGAGACACACCTTAGACTTAAAGACACAAACAAACTAAAACTCAAAGGATGGAAAACAATATATCAAGCAAACAACACTCAAAAAAGAGCAGGAGTGGCAATATTAATCTCTGACAAAATAGACTTCAAAGTAAAATCCACCACAAAGGATAAGGAAGGACACTATATAATGATTAAAGGGTCAATACACCAGGAGGACATAACTATAATAAATATTTATGAACCCAACAACAGAACTCCAAAATACATAAAACAAACTCTAACAGAATTGAAAAGAGTGATAGACAGCTCCAAAATATAGTAGGAGATTTCAACACAGCACTTTCCGTGAAGGACAGAACATCCAGAAAGAAGCTGAGCAAAGACACGGAAGAGCGAAATGCTACAATCAACCAACCTGATCTCAAACATACATACCAAACACTCCACCCAACAGCAGCCAAGTACACTTTCTTTTCCAATGCGCATGGAACATTCTCCAGAATAGACCACATATTAGGCAATAAAGCAAGCCTTAACAAAATCCAAAGCACTGAAATATTGCAAAGCATCTTTTCTGACCATAAAGCCATAAAAGTAGAAATCAACAACAGAAAATGCAAGGAAAAAGAATCAAACACATGGAAACTGAACAACACCTTGCTCAAAAACTACTGGATTATAGAAGAAATTAAGGATGGAATAAAGAAATTCATGGAATCAAATGAGAATGACAACACACCCTATCGGAACCTTTGGGACACTGCAAAAGCAGTGCCCAGAGGTCAGTTTATAGCAATGAATGCACACATCCAAAAAGAAGAAAGGGCCATAATCAAAACACTAACCCTACAACTGGAACAAGTAGAAAGAGAGCAGCAAACGAAGCCCTCGGGCACCAGAAGAAAGGAAATAATAAGAATTAGAGCAGAATTAAATGAAACAGAGAATAGAAAAACAATTGAAGGCGTTAACAAGACCAAAAGCAGGTTCTCTGAAAAAGATCAACAAAATTGATAAGCCATTGGCCAGACTGACAAAAGAAAAACAGGAAAGGAAGCAAATAACTAGTATAATACATGAGATGAGTGATATCTCAACAGACCTAACTGAAATTAAAAGAATAATAACAGAATACTATAAAAAATTGTACTCTAACAAATTTGAAAACCTAGAGGAAATGGACAAATTTCTAGAAACTCACTACCTGCCTAAACTAACACAAACTGAGGTAGAACAACTAAAAAAACTCATAACAAAAGAAGAGATTAAAAATGTAATTAAAAAAAACTCCAAACAAAAAAAAAAAAGCCATGGCCCAGTTGGCTTCACTGGAGAGGTCTACCAAACTTTCAGAAAAGAGTTAACATCACTACTATTAAAGGTATTTCAGAGCATAGAAAAGGATGGAATACTCCCAAACTCATTCTATGAAGCCAGCATAACCCTGATACCAAAACCAGGTAAAGACACCACAAAAAAAGAAAATTACAGACCAATATCCCTCATGAACATTGACGCAAAAATCCTCAACAAAATTCTAGGCAATAGAATTCAGCAACATATCAAAAAAATAATTCACCATGATCAAGTGGGATTTATACCAGGCATTCAGGGATGGTTCTTCATTAGAAAAACAATCAACATGATCTATCACATAAATAAAACAAAAGACAAGAACCACATGATCTTATCAATGGATGCAGAAAAGGCATTTGACAAAGTCCAACACTCATTCATGATAAAAACTCTCAACAAAATAGGAATAGAAGGGAAATTCCTCAATATAATTAAGGGCATTTGTACAAATCCAACAACCAACATCGTCCTAAATGGAGAGACTTTGGAAGTATTCCCCTTGAGTACAGGAACCAGACAAGGATGCCTTTTATTACCTCTCTTATTCAACATTGTGCTGCACGTCCTAGCCAGAGCAATTATGCTAGAAAAAGAAATAAAGGGTATCCAAATAGGTAGGGAAGAAATCAAAATATTTCTTTTTGCAGATGATATGATCTTATACACAGAAAACCACAAAGAATTCACAAGAAAACTACTGGAACTACTAGAAGATTTCAGCGAAGTTTCAGGGTACAAGATAAACATACAAAATCAGTTGGATTCCTTTATACGAACAAAGAGAACCTCAAAGAGGAAATCAACAAATCAATACCATTTACAATAGCCCCCAAGAAGACAAATTACTTAGGAATAAATCTAACCAGAGACCTAAAAGATCTATACAATGAAAACTACAAGACACTACAGCAAGAAACCAGAAGAGACCTGCATAAGTGGAAAAACATATCTTGCTCATGGATAGCTAGACTTAACATTGTGAAAGTGTCAGTTCTACCCAAAGCAATCTACAGATACAACGCAATCCCAATCCAAATTCCACTGGGATTTTTTAGTGAGATGGAGAAACAAATCACCAACTTCATAGGGAAAGGGAAGAGACCTCAAATAAGTACCACATTACTCAAGGAGAATAACATAGTGGGAGGCCTCACACTGCCTGATTTTAGAACTGTTATACCACCATGGTAATCAAAACAGCCTGGTACTGGTACAACAACAGATACATAGACCAATGGAACAGAATTGAGGATCCAGACATAAATTCATCCACCTATGAGTAGCTGATATTTGACAAAGGCCCAAAGTCCATCAGTTGGGGAAAAGACAGTCTCTTTAACAAATGGTGCTGGCATAACTGGATATCCATTGCAAAATCTGAAACAAGACACATACCTCACACCATGCACAAAAACTAAAAATGGATCAAAGACTTAAATATAAAATCAAAAATGATAAAGATCATTGAAGAAAAAATAGGCACAATGCTAGGAGCCCTAATACATGGCATAAACACAGTACGAACCATAAGTAACAATGCACAAGCATCAGAAGAGAGACTAGATAAAAAAGAGCTCCTAAAAATCAAACACCTACGCTCCTCAAAAGACTTCACGAAAAGAGTAAAATGACAGCCTACAGACTGTGAAAAAATTTTGGCTATGACAAATCCTATCAGCATCTAATCTCTAAAATCTACAAGATACTGCAAAACCTCAACAACAAAAAGACAAATAACCCAATTAAAAAATGGGCAAAGGATATGAACAGGCACTTTGCCAAAGAAGATATTCAGGTGGCTAACAGACACATGAAGAAATGCTCACGATCATTAGCCATTAGAGAAATGCAGATCAAAACTACCATGAGATATCATCTTACCTCAACAAGGCTAACATTAATCCCAAAAACACAAAATAATAAATGCTGGAGAGGTTGTGGAGAGACTGGAACACTTATACACTGTTGGTGGGAACATAAAGTGGTACAACCACTTTGGAAATCGATTTGGCACTTCCTTAAAAAGCTAGAGGTAGAAGTACCATACGATCCAGCTATCCCACTCCTTGGAATATATCCTAGAGAAACAAGAGCCATCACACAAATAGATATATGCACACCCATGTTCATTGCAGCACTGTTCACAATAGCAAAAAGATGGAATCAACCTAGGTGCCCATCAAAAAACAAATGCATAAACAATTATGGTATATCCACAGAATGGAATACCACCAACGATACAGAACAACGATGAAGCCATGAAATATCTTTTAACATGGAGGAAGCTGGAGGTCATTATGCTGAGTGAATTTAGTCACAGAAGGACAAATATTGTATAAAAGCACTATTATAAGAACTGAAGAAAAGGTTTAAACACAGAAGAAAACATTCTTTGATGGTTAAGAGGGTATGGAGGGAGGGTGAGGGTTATTTACTAACTAGATAGTAAATAGGAATTATCTTAGGTGAAGGGAAGGACAGACACACTGCAGGGGAAGTCAGCACAACTGAACTAAACCAAAGCTAAGAAGTTTCCTGAATACAATCACTTTGAGGAATAGAGCAGCAGGGACAGGGGTCTGGGGACCATGCTTTCAGGGAACATTTAGGTCAATTGGCATAACAAAGCTCATTAAGAAAGTGTTCTGTATCTTGCTTTGGTGAGTGGCATCTGGGGTCTTGGGGGCTTGCAGGCAGCCATCTAAGATGCGTCAATTGATCCCAACTACCTGGAGTAAGGGAGAGTGAGGAACACCAAGGACACAAGGAAAGTATTAGCCCAAGAGACTGAAAAGGCCACATAGACCAGATAGTTCATCAGCCTAAGACCATAAGAACTGATTGGTGCCGGGTGCCACCAATGACAGCCCTGACAGGGAACACAACAGAGGGTCCTGGATGGAGCAGGGGAGGGGTGGGGTGCAGAACTCAAATTCTAGTAAGAAGACCAGACTTAATGGTCTGGCTGAGACTGGAGAAACCCCGGAAATCATGGCCCCTGGATTCTCTATCATCCTAGAACTAAAACAATTTCTGAGGCCAACGCTTCAGACAGGGATTGGACTGGACCGTGAGACATAAAGTGATACTCATGAGGAGTGTGTCTCTTAGCTTAAGTAGATAACAAGAGACTAAATGGTCAGCTTCTGTCCAGAGGTGAGATGGGAAGGCAGAGAGGGTTAGGAGCTGGTTGAATGGACATGGGAAATCAGGTGTGCAAAGGAGAAGTGTGCTGTCACAGTATGGGGAGAGCAATTAGAGTCACATAACAATATATGCATAAATTTTTGTATGGAAAAAATTAATAAATTAGAAAAAAAAAGAAAATATCAAGTATTTTTGTTACCGGTGCTTGTGGACTCTATTTCCAATATACATTTCTTCCAAGTGCAGGTATTAGTTGTATATTGAGGCTTGGTTTTATAATAAGGTTTGAAGAATATAAGAGTAGAAATATTAGAAAAATGCATTAGTGAATTACAAAAGTTTTTTCTTCATTGTTTCTGTTAATCATGTGGTACATTTAAAAAGACCAAACCTATTGCCGTCGAGTCAGTTCTGACTCATACGCACCCTGTAGGACAGAGTAGAACCACAGGGTTTCCAAGGAGCTGTGGGTGGATTCGAACTGCCGACCTTTTGGTTAGCTACCAAACGTTTAACCGCTGCGCCCCCAGGGCTCCTTGGAACGTTTATATGTGCTAAATAGATCCAGCTTGTGAACTATGGGAAACCATTTTCTCATTGTGAATTGAATTCACTATGAAGACTCAAGGAGTCCCTGGGTGGTGCAAAAGGGTAAAGCACTGCTACTAGACCTACTAGACGAAAGGTTGACGGTTCAAACACAGCCAGAGGCACCTTAGAAGGCTGGTCTGGTTATCTGCTTCTGAAAAGTCAAAGCCTTGAAAATCCTATGAAGCTTTGCTACTCTGCACACATGAGTTTGCTGTGAGTCAGATGGACAAAAACGGCAACTAACAACAGCAACATGAAGACTCAAGTCATAAATATCTAAGTTGTGTTGGAAAAAATCTGCTTCATGTTGCTCCTCTGGTCTGTTAGAAATGGAATCAATTTGTACACTATTACGAAATAATATATGTAAAGAACATATCACAATTCCTGGCACACAGGAATTGGTGAAAGAACAGAGCTTTTCTCTCTGTCTCTTTTTCTGTTTCATTTTCTAAAACTCTTGCTCCCTCAATCTCTGACTTCCTCATTCCTTTGTCTCTCCTTTGAGTGTATACAACTCTGAATCTTTCTCTCTATGGCTCTCTTCCTTTCTCTTTTTCTCTCCCCCTATCTAACTGAATTTATAAGAGCTGTGTTCTAGTCCTTGTTTCCCAGACTCAGGAATATCTCAAATTATATCTTAAAATAAATTGGCTTTGAAACTTTTGGAGACTTTCAATCTCAGAAAAGTTTTAAGAACAGAATGATATAGTATTGCAATTGTAATTGATTTGTACACCCTGACTCCCTAACTCCTGTTCATCTACTCTTAAAATCCAGTTACATTATCTTACTTAGTTCCACCCCAACTCAATTAGAAACACTATTAAGTTTTATAGTGTGCAAAGCAATGATACAGTTTCTCTGAAGAATAAAGGATTAAAAATGTATGAACTTGAAAAAAAGACAATATAGAAAGACAATGTAACAGTCAGGAATACACACGCATATAAACACAGAGCCTTAAACGCTGTGTAAAACAACAGACTGAATGGCATAAAAAGTTGATAAAGTAGCCATTTTAAGACACATCTGTCAAAGACTGACAGATCTAGTAGAATATATTAATTGGAAAAATGTGAGATATAAAAAATATAATGAATAAACTTTCATCTATTAATTACAGAGATATCTATACTCAACAAATTAAAATATTTACAAAAAAAAAAAATGGAATAGTCCACTAGAAAGTCTGAGTATATTCCATGGTATCACTATTATAGAATAAATTCTCCAAATGTGATACATTGAGATTATAAATTAATAAACTGAAACTATATTAAAAATTCGGTATGGTTAGAAAATAAATGGCATATTCTTAAATAATTTGGATTAAAAAGGAAATTATAAGGAACAAGAGAGATTACTATACCAAGTCATTTCCTAGAAAAGATAATAAAATAATTACCAAAAAAACCTCAAAGTGGATAATAGACTTAACTGCAAAAAGGCAAAGCTATGAAACTTCTAGAAGATAACATAGGCAACTTGGGTTTGGCAATGAGGTTTTAGATACACCACCAAAAGCAAGAACAAGTAATAACTTGACCTTCTTTAAAATGAAATACTTCCACTCTGAGAAAGACATAGTTAAGAGCGTGAAAAGACAAGCCACAGACTGAAAGAAAATATTTGCTAAACACATATCTATTTAAAAAAATTATGAAAAACCATACAATAAATTTTAAATTTAGATGAAAACAAAAACTCTTAGAAAAATACAAAATGTCAAAATTAAAACAGGATGAAGTAAAAAAACGAAGAGACTAATAAATAATAAAATTTTTGAAGTGGTATTCAAGACCTCCTAACTATAAATGTCCAAGGCCCAAATGGTTTCATGCGAATTTTGTCAAACTTTCAAGAGCAATTATACTATCAACATAAGTTGTAGAAGAAAATCGAAATTTCAAACTCATTTTATGAGGCTACTAAAATCTTGGAAACTCTGGTGGTGTAGTGGTTAAGAGCTACGGCTGCTAACCATAAGGTCGGCAGTTTGAATCCACCAGGCGCTCCTTGGAAACCCTGTGGGGCAGTTCTACTCTGTCCTATAGGGTGGCTGTGAGTCAAAATCGGCTTGAAGCTTAATTTCAAAAGTTAAGGATAAGAAGGAAAATGAAATTACAGTCTCTTTTTACTTAAGATTGCAGATGTAAAATTTGAAATAATGCAAGTTCTAAATGAATTAAAATGTATTAAATAATACAGAATGACCAAGTAAGATTTATTATCAAAATTAAAAGATAATTAAACATCAGAGAATTTATCAATATAATTTCCATATTGATAGTTTCAAGGAGAAAAATTATTTGATATGAGTAGATGCAGAAAACATTTGATAAAGTTCAGAAACTTTTTTGATAACAACTCAGCAAATTGGGAAACGTGGCAACTTACATATATATAAAATATGTATTTGCATGTATATCATATATTACGTATGAAGGTTTTTTATATATATGTGAATAGTCTAGAGAATGTAAAGTGCATACACACATATGCACATGCACATATACAGGTATAATCCTAGAAAATTAGATAATCCTAAGAAAATATAGCTAGAAACATGTACAAAAATTTATATATTTCTCCAGTAAGTACAATGATTGCTGAAAACCTACTACTAATATTAGTCATACTGGAGACATTTTTGATGCTTTCTCTTTAAGATGGGATCAAAACTAGCATGTCCACTATCACCATTTCTATATAACACAATATTTGATGTTTTGTTGAACGCTCTGAGAAAAGAAAAATGAATAAGAAGTATAAGGATTAGAGGAGAAAAGCTAAAATTGTGCTTTTTGGCAGTTAACTGGTCATGGACCTAAATTGTTGTGAAGTGCCATCAGGTAGGTTCCGACTCATAGTGACCCCATGCACAACAGAACAAAACACTGCCCGATCCTGCCCAATCCTCACAATTGTTTCTGTGTTTGAGCCCATTTTTGCAGCCACTGTGTCAGTCCAGCCCCCTTAAGGCCTTACTCTTTTTCGCTGAGCCTCTACTTTACCAAGCCTGACGTCCTTCTCTAGGGACTGGTCCATCCTGATAACATGTCCAAAATACATGAAACAAAGTCTTGCCATCCTCGCTTCTAAGGAGCATTCTGGCTGTACTTCTCCCAAGACAGATTTGTTCGGTCTTCTGGCAGTCCATGGTATATTCAATATTCTTCCCCAACACCATAATTCAAAGGCATCAATTCTTCTTCGGTCTTCCTTATTCATTGTCTAGCTTTCCCATGCATATGAGGTGATTGAAAATACCATGGCTTGGATCAGACACACCTTAGCCCTTTAACACTTTAACGAAGTCTTTTGTAACAAATTTGCCCAATGCAATACCTCGTTACGTTTCTTGAATTCTGCTTCCGTGTGTGTTGATCGTGAATCCAAGTAAAATGAAATCTTAAACAACTTCAATATTTTCTGTTTCTCATGATGTTGCTTACCGGTTTAGTTGTGAGGATTTTTGTTTTCTTTTCTTTCCTTCATGAAAGCCTGTAACCTTTGTTCTAAGTACTTCCAGTCCTCTTTGCTTTCAGCAAGCAAGATTGTGTCATCTGCATAATGCAGGTTGTTAATGAATCTTCCTCCAAACCTGATGCTCTGCTCTTTTTCATATAGTCCAGCCTCTCTGACTATTTGCTCGGCATATAAATTGAATGAGTGTGGTGAAAGGATACAACCCGGACACACATCTCTCCTGATTTTAAACCAATTTGCTTCTTCCCTTTTCAAAGAACCAAAGAGGTGACCCCGCACTATGAAAGGCCGATCTGTAAGCTATCCTCTTATTGCCTTCCTAATGACTTTTCTCTATTATCCCCACTGATTTTTTCCCATGTTATTAACTTTCCCCCTCTACTGGATTATTTTCATTTGCACATCTGCTCTAGTATCTTTCATATTTAAAATAGACCAAGACACCTCTCCCTCTCTGCCAAAATAAAAACTTCAAAAGCAGGCATATATCTGTTTTCTCCTCTTTCTTACCACATATTCTCAAATCACCTCACTGAAACTACTCCCATCAAAGCCTCTCATCCACATGACCAATCCAATATTCTCTTTTTTGTCTTCACAGTCTTCGGTCAGAATGTGACTCACTGTATTATCCTTCTCATGTCTGTCTTGCACAATATGATGCTTCTCCTTCTATCTTCCCAATGATCCCTTGTAGTCTCCTTTGCAGGATCTTCCTCTTCTCCCTAACCTCCAAATGTTGGAGTCACCCTGATTTTCATTCTGGGTTCATGTCTCTTCCCTCTCTACATATTTGCCAGGTAATTTAATCCATCCCTATTGCTTTAAATGTCAGCTATAAGCTGAGATCTCCCAAATTTATATGCCACATTTATGTTATCCCAATTTTATATCATTTATATTCCAAATTTATATATAATTTGGATTTATATTTCCAAATTTATATAATCACAAGAATTATGTCATCTTCTATATTACAGACTCATATGTTCAGTTGTCCACTTTCCATCTACATTTTGATGTTTTACAAATATCTCACACTTAATGTGTTCAAAATGAAACTCCTGGTTTTCCCAGCCAGACCTCTTGCTGTGTATCCTTCTCCTTCTCAGTAAAAGGCACCACATGTACGAGTCAATCCAGATATTTGAAGTCATCTTGAACCTTATCTTTCATTGCTAATATTGGCCTCCCAAACATATCTCCAGTTCCTCCGTTTCTGTTCATGCCCACTACTGTTAACCTAGTGAATGTTCCATTACTGCTATCCTGAATCATCTTATAGATTTCCTATGGTTTTCTCATTTTTTTCTATTGCCTCTTCTAATCTATTCTTCCAATCGATAATTCACAAAGTAGATGGAATAATTTAAGATAAAATTCATATCATGTCTTTCTTCTACAACCCTTAATACACTTTGTATTACATATAGAATGAAATCTCAAAGCATTGTCATTGCCTATAATATCCTGAACCATCTGGCCCTGGATTCTTTCTCCAAACTTCATCTTACACTTTTCTTTTCTCTGTTTAAAAAGCATTAAGTATTCTCCCACCTCAGGGACTTTTAAACACTTTCTTCATGACTACAACTCTCTGTCTTGCCGTTTATACAGGGATTGTTATTTCAGGCCTTGGCTTGATTTTCACTTCATCAGGAAGCCATTTCTTGTCCATTCTATCTAAATAGTCTTCCCAAATATTTTCTGTCGGTGCATACTGGGTGTTTCCTTCCTGGTATTTTTCACAATTTGCAATTGTGTATGGATTTGTTTATTTGTTTATTGTGTGTTTCCTACTAAGCTAAAAACTTCACAGTGGCAGGGATGGTATCTCTTTTCTTGACCAAAAAATAATTAATAGTAATAAATTATTATTTTAAGTTATGGAAAAGTGCTAAAACAAATAGAGTTTTATTTCAAATTATGTTTTAAGAAATAAACTGACTGTAAAGGATTCAGTTAGAAGTCTCACATGGCAGAGATCCCATTGGATATAAAATATCACACTGTAAAGAAAATTTAGCTGATTGATTGAAGGATAAGACCATGTCTCCAATGCCCTCCAGGAGTATTTTTTTTCCCTTGTATCAAGACTCAGAAGTATGTACTGCTTGTTGTGCCTATGGTTTTTAACCACAATCTATTTTGTGAGTTTCTCTTCTAGTGAGTTTTTTTTTTTTTTAAATAGGAGAAACTCAAGTTTACAAAAATCTTCTAGTATTTTCCTCCTTTGAAATCTGTATTTACCCAGTTCTCATCATGGGTGCTTTGATCTTGGGAATGCTGTCTATGTTATAAATAACTATTAATAGTGGGTTTGAATCCACAATCAAAGCCCATGGATGCAGCAGTCAAGAAATCAAATGATGTATTGCACTGGGAAAATCTACTGCAAAAGATCTCTTTAAAATATTGAAAAGTAAAGATGTCACTTTGAGGACTAAGGTGTGCCTGACCCAAGCCATGATATTTTCAGTTGCCTCATATGCATGTGAAAGCTGGGCTATGACTAAGGAAGACCCAAGAATTGATGCCTTTGAATTATGGTGTTGGCAAAGAATATTGAATATGCCATGGACTTCCAGAAGAGTAAATAAATGTATTTTGGAAAAAGTACAGCATGAAGGCTCCTAGAAAGAGAGGACGGCAAGGCTTTGTCTCACATATTTTCCACATGTTATCAGAAGGGACCAGTCCGTGGAGAAGGACACAATACTTGGTAGGGTAGAGGGTCAGCGAAAAGGGGAAGACCCTCAACGAGATGAATTGACACAGTGGCTCCAACAATGGGCTCAAACATGGCAATGATAGTGAGGATGGCACAGGTCCAGGCAGTGTTTCCTTCTGTTGTACATAAGGTAGCTATGAGTAGGAACTGATTTGACGGCACCTAACAACAACAACAATAATGAGTATTAAAATAAGCTTTTTTCTAGGTCTCTGAAATATTTCTATATATGTTTCTGGTTATTACTCAACAATATTAAACACCTCCTATGTAAACCCTAGTGGTGTAGTGGTTAAGTGCTACAGCTGCTAACCAAAAGGTCGGAAGTTTGAATCTACCAGGTCTCCTTGGAAACTCTGTGGAGCAGTTCTACTCTGTGTTATAGGGTTGCTATGAGTCAGAATCGACTTGATGGCAATGGGTTTGGTTTTCTTTATTGTTGTTGTTATGTACTTAAGTATGTTACGGGGAGATAGAGATATGTATAAGACCTATTCCATGCTCCGAAGAGCTTACAGACTGTAGGAAAAACAGGAAAACAACAAAACTGTTGCAAAAGCCTGTGTAAGTGAAGTGAAACATAAACTATGGAGTAGTTGCTTCTACCTGTGGAGACCGACTAGAGAGGTAAGAGGCAAAGTTTTTATAAAGCCGTAGAGAATGTGTCCAAAGCAAAATCTTCTATCCGTCCCTCATTAACCCAGGGCCTGGTTCCCTCACTTGCTTTCTTTATTACTCAGTTTTACTCTTTTTCTTCACTTGATTAAAATGACTTTTGAGTGCACTAAGCACTGCTATAATCTAATGAACAACGTCATTCTTGTTTCTAAAAAAAATCTAGAGAAAAGAGAAAACAAACAAATGCATTCACAGCTGTTTCATCGTTTCACGTTAATAAAAAGGATAATTAGTTTGGCCTTGGAAAACAACAAGATTTCTGTGTAGTTTTCATTACTGGGTTTCTTGCTCCTTTATCATTAACTCCCCAGCCACAGTCTTCTTCTCCAGTTGCTCTAACTTACCTTGTTTCAGCATCAAATGCAGTGGCACATCAGTATCCTAGAGGGCATGAGGCAATTTTAGCTGGACTCAGAAGGACTCCTACCTTTCTCTTCTTTTCTTCTTCTTTTTTTTCTTTCCGCTATAAATGTATTTTAACGTGTATTAGAAAAATATGAGCTGTAATTCAAACATGTAATTTTATGAATACAATTGTGTCTGGTTAGATTAATATAGATGACTCAGTAAGACATTGGAAAATAAATCCTAAATGAATAATATCGAAAGTAGTATATGGAAATGGCAGAAATAGTCAGGGTGAATCTTAGATGACTGAAGTTTAATAAACCCTGAAATAGATACTTTCTATGGTCACTTTAAACTTGAACACTCAGTGCTTTTGTGAAATCTCTTTCCTACTGGGAGGCCCTGGAAATACTCAGAGACTGATGTTGTACAGGGAAGAAACCCACACAGACATTTACTAAGGAAGCTATGAACCGTACCTGAGATACAAATGAAGTCCCTCAGGGTACTGAACCTTAGGACCTGCATTTCCTCCTCCAGGTTTCAGTAACTGGTGAGCCAGAATAAACTACAAAGACTGGAGAAGAAGAAAGATTCCTTTAAGTGAAATGGAGGCTCCTGAGAAATGAAAGCTAATTCTTATTGTACAACTAACCTATCAATTCAGGTCATGCTGGAAGTAATACTAAATCATCTTTCATTTCTTAGAGTATTAAATTACAAATCATTATTATATGAAGAGATTTTTAATGAATAAAGAACAAACAAAAAAGCGTAGAGGTGTGTCAGTCAATTAGTAAGAATCATGTGCTATGTATGTCTAGACTTTTGCGATGTTTTTGATGTTTGTCAGTTTTTTTAAAGTGGTGATTTTTTGTGATTTTTCTCTTTGTTTAAAATAAATATCCAATCTTGTTCGTAATTTTGTACATTTTCTTTCTTAAATAGGACCTGTATTATTTTCCTACAGCTGCCATAACAAAGTACTACACACTTGGTGGCTTAAAACAGTGGAAATTTATTCCCTCACAGTTTTGGAAGCTACAAGTCTGAAATCAATGTGTCAACGGGGCCATATTCTCTCCAAGGCCTCTAGGGGAGACTCATTTCTCACCTCTTCTAGCTTCTTGTGGCTAGTGCTGTTCCATGGCTGTGGCAACAGAACTCCAACACAACTTCTGTCTTCACATGGCCTTTTTCTCTCTGTGTTTCTTTGTTTCCTTTTCTATCTTTATAAGTACACTCTTATTGGATGTAGGATCCACCCTTACCCAGTATGATCTCATCTTGATCCTTGAGTTATTAACACCATCGAGTTAGCCCCGATTTACGGCAACACTGACTCGTGGTAACCCCATGCACAGTGAAGAGAAATGCTACCTAGTCCTGTGCCATCCCCATGATAGGTTTCCAATCGGACCTTTGTGATTTGTAGTGTTTTAACTGGCTGATTTTCAGAAGGAGATTACCAAGCCTGTCCTCCCAGTCAGCCTTAATCTGGAAGATCCTCTGAAATCAGCTAAGCTTCATAGCGACATGCAAGCCTTCACTGACAGATGGGTGACAGCTGTGCAGGAGGTGCATTAGCCAGGAATTGAATCCTGGTCTCCACATGGATGGCAAGAATTCTACCATTGAAGTCTCTTGTAGATCCTTACATATCTTAATTACATCTGCAAAGACCCTATTTCCAAACAAGGTCACAGTCTGAGGTTTCAGGTGGACATGCAAGTATTCATAAAACTACATTTGAATTACAACTTATATTCAACACATTACATGTGCCTTCCCCAAATTTTATAAGTTGTTATGAGTCAGAATTGACTTGATGGAAATGGGTTTGGTTGGCTTTTTGTGTTTTTTTATGCCCATAATAACCTGGATCTTCTCCTAACAATATCTGAGGAACTGTGAGGTTTATTATTATTTGTTTATTTCTGTCTTTTTTCTCAGCTTATTTCTCTTTTAAAGACATAAGTAATGCTATCTATTTCTTACCATTTGGTGTGCATCTACATTTATACATGTATATAAATATCTATACAGACTATTGACAACATGGGGTCTTACCCTTTACAATAAGGAGACCTAGCAGCACAGTGTTTAAGTGCTCAGCTGCTAACAGAAAGGTCAGTAGTTTGAACCCAACAGCCATTCCGCGGGAGAAAGATGTGGCAGTCTGCTTCCGTAAAAGGTTACGGTCTTGGAAACCCTACGGGGCAATTCTACTCTGTCCTGTAAGGGTTGCTATGAGTTGGAATCGACTTTACAGAGTGCTTGCCTTTAAGTTGGAAGTTGTTCTCGGTCTCAGCTTTGCTCCATTGTACCAAGTTTTTCTCCAAGTATAATGCCTAGAGACCAGATGGAAAAAGAAAGAACTGAAAGCTGAGTGTTGTCGTGGGAAGGAGAGAGAAGCTTCTGCCGTAGTCTCCTGTGAGACTGTATGAAGTGAAGAAGTATAATGTAGTTGCATTGACCCTTTCTTATAAAGGCCTCTGGGGTCACAGTGTTATTTGAAAAGTAGCAGCATGAAAGCAGTACTACTTTGGGTGCCCAGGTTGTGCAGACTGCTGAGACCTGTCTGAGAAAAGCATAGAAATGTTACTGAACATCCCTTGATAAACTTAAAATAACAGAAAGTGATAAAGTATAAAAATTACAGTGAAATAGCTTGCACAAGATGTTCACCTAGGCTAAAGCTAAAAGATGGCTTGATTACTCCATTCTGTTATTTATTCAAAAATATATTTTCTGTGGCTATACTCTATATGCTAGATGTCCTAGGAACTGGATGTATCACTATGAACTTAATGTGGTGGGGAAAGGATAGTCTAGGTAAGGAGACCATCATGAAATATCTAACTATAAGAATAATTATTTAATTATAGCTGCAATGAGTGTAACAGAAGAAAAGTACTGTGTGCAACAGAAGCATATAAAATGGGTGGCAAAACTAATTTTGGACATAAGAGAAAACTTTTCTGAAAAGTTTATGTTAAAATCAGAAGGAATAATAAGAGAATCCACCTAAGAAGAGACAGGAGTCCTGGAGATCCCAAGGCAGGAAGGAGCTTATCAGGTTAAAGGAACGGAAAAACATTTTAAGTAGTCTTTTTATCTGAAGAGAAATCCATAGGTATAGATAACCCTTAATGTAAAAGGAACACAGATTTTTGGAGCACACAAAAACTATAAATCCACAGTATGTATGTGTATGTGTTCTACCATATTCTGTTTATGGCCAAATAGGACTTCGGCGTAAAGTCTCTTGAATTTAATCTGCTGTGTCCTCTTCAGGAATTTCTAATTAGCTACCTCAGAGTGAATTCCATTTGTAAGGAAGAGCTGTCACTTCGGATCAGTCTTTTAACTAGCTATGTAGTTCCGAAGGCTAGATTTCAGGGAGTTGTTTATCTAGGTCGGTGTTTCTCTACCTTAAAAGTGCTTTCTATTTTATTTTTTAAATTTTGTTTGTTATTATGTAGTTTATTTGATTAAACTCTGCTATTAAACTTACCAAGTCCAATTCTATTGATTTGTTAGTTTCACTATACCAGTTTGAGTCGATTACAACTCATGGCAACTCCATGTGTGCAGAATAGAACTGCACCTCATAGGGTGTTCAAGGCTATGACCTTTCATTAGCAGATAGCCAGGTCTTTCTTCTGAGGTACGTCTGGGTGGTTTTGAACCACCAACCTTTCGATTAGTAGTTGAGTCCCTTTGAACCACCCAAGGACTTCTTGTTTTACTATAGTTCATTATTATATAATTTCTTCTATTTTGTTATAGAAATTCTCCAGGTGAGTAACAAAAGAAAAAAAAGAATTGGCTCTGTTTTAACCATAGGAAATAAGTAAAAGAATCAAAAGGCCTTCATGAATTTCTATATATTGATGGAAGAACTTCTCGGGATATTGCCAGTCTATGACAATCTCAGTCTATGCCTGCAGGATATGAAGATGACTTAAAAATCCAGATTTCTCTAAGTCTGTAATTAGGAACATGTCTCTGCCCTGAATACTACCTTATTGTTAATAATACGTATTTTAAATAGTTTACATAAAATAGTTTGCCAAAAGTCAACAGTTGCAGCTGTTCAAGAGATTTGAATCTAGGATAGTATTTCCTATTTCTGTCGATTTTCATGGATGTTGTGGAAAAAAAAATTTTGTGGCCAAATAAATTTTGGAAACAAAATCTTGTTTCTATAAACACTGGAATTGTAAATCGTCTCAGAGTGTTTAATGCATGAATATGCATTGTGGCTGTCTAAGAGAAGGCATACAATTTCCTAATTTATCTGATCTCAGAAACTGATCTGCATGGAGCAGACATGAAACACGGTTTTGGAATATGCTGATACAAAATACATCCTGACTGTTCTATAAGAGAGGGAGACGCCTTTTATTGAGATGAAGAGATAAATACAATGTATGAAAACCCAGGAAGAATGACTTCGGGGTTTTTATAGAAAGAGGGCACCCAAGAATTATGAAATATAGACTCAATATAGTAAAAAAAAAAAGTAAAAACACCTGGGGTTGGCCCTAAGCAGACTGATGCTCATCATGCAATTTGTACTGGCATAGAACTCTTTCTAAACAGAAGGAAACCTTGTGCTTGACCATGAGAATATCAACTTGTCCTACTCTTTCAATCTATTGTTATTAGAAAAGAAGGCAATGCAACACAATTTTAATGGTTTTCACATTGCATGAATCTGGTTTGTCTTCAGGCGTGTATATTTAATGTCCATATGTTTAGTTGTTAAATCTCTATGCAGCCCCAGTATTAAAATGTATTATGCATGAAAGGTTCAAAAGAAAGAAAAGGAAACAGAGTAGTCTGAGTAAATACATTCTCTAAGGTGCTTTTGATAGTAAATTCAAAAAAGCATAACCTCTGTAATTTTAATGTTAAACCAGGAATACCATGAAGAAGGGCAATTCCTTTGTTCCTGAAGTCTTGCTTTCATATTGCGTATATAAAGTATAAATTAGGTCTCACAGCTGCAAACGGAGTTTTTGTCTGAAAGTTTTCTATTTTTAACTTAAAGACTTCAAAATAGGCAGTGAATTGCCCAGATTTTCTAGAAACACCATGCTTCTCTGCCTCACTAATATCTTTTAAAAATTTCAGTATTGTATCTTTTGTAAAAATCATTCAAAATTATAAATGTCAAGTAGGCTATAAAACTAGCTTATAAACTTTTTAGAATGAAAGATATTAGATATAAAAACATTACCTGCTATACTGATAATATGATAAATAAGAATATAATAAAGCTTTTTTTTTGGTAAAATAAGTAACTGCTACTGACACGTGAATTTAAGATCACTTTGCAAATCCACCGACAGTGTTAAATGTCTTTAATTTTTCTATAATATGATTCAGTATAAAAATAAGATCTACATCATATAGTTAACTGTTTACAGGTCAGAGTATTTTTTTTCCTTATGACTACAAGTGGAAAAAAAAAAGAACTTACCGCAGTATAGCACATTTCCTCTTACTATCCTAAACATAATAGCTCAAAGTATCAGATATTTTTAAAACAAAGATGAACTGTTCAATTCTGGAGTAACAAAACAATATTAGAATATAACGTTTAAGGCTTCCTCTTAATCAGCTTGGGAAGTAGCTAGCTCTTCTAATATTCATTGACCTTTTCTTACCTTAGTGGCATCCCCTTCCTCAGGCTTCTCCAACATTCAATGTCTTTCTTTTCTTTCAGGAATGGACCTGCAGCTCATTATTTAAGCTAAAGTGAAAATAAAATTTAACCACCCGAAATGTTACAGAGCTAATAGTCAACAGAGTAGATTTATCTGGGGGAAATTTTAGGCATCAGCCAGGATAGCTTAGGCATATGTTTGGTAACTTATCTCTGAAACTTTACTTATAACTATTTCATTTATTTGTAGAAATCCAGCCATCTTTCAAGCCAGGACACCTGATTTCCCTGAGAGTAAGAAGTATCTTAAGTCTCTCAAAGCCACTGCTATCAATCTAAAGATTTAATGTTCATTTCTAAATGACCATAAGAATTTCTGAACCTGAAAAAAGTAATTTCCAAGCTTTTGAAAAGGGTGTTTCCTATCTTAAGCCCCTGTAGACTCCAGTGCCTATGGTTCTTGCATAATGGTAGATTCAGTTCTGTTATTAAAGTTTAATGAATGTAGTTTGCTAGTGGGAATTTTTTAAGCTATGGAGACCTCTTGTATTTGGTTTACATATATATTTAACAACTTATATACATATATATCCTGTTTATTGATTCTGGAGAAAAAGCTTTATAAGAAAAATACACTTTCGATAGATATCACAGAATCAAATTACCCTTTGGTCATTGTGGTTGGAATCATACTTTCTCAGGTTATGAGTTCTCTGGCTTGAGTACAGTTCAGAGAGCTTGTTAGTGGGAAGGAATCGAGCTGGGACTACAAGAAGCCTGGAAGGAAACTAGTTCCTTATGCATTTCCCATTCTATCACTCGTTAGCTGCCTCAAATCATGTTAGAAAATTTTCTCCTTCCTCCCATGACAGCTCAGCCTGCTTTCCTTCCTTGAGACACATTACTTTAGAATTTTAAGCATGGAGCATAGAAAATGAGAACAAGTTAGAAAGTGGCCTCATTTGGAGAGGGGTGAATAGTGAAGGAAATAGCTAAATGCCACTTTTGCTAAATTACTTCTATTCTTCCTCTTTTGCTTTCCAGGGCTTCCACTCACCAAAGAACCCTCTGTTCTTGATCAATATCAGCTGGCTGCTGATACAATTCATCATCAAGAATAATTTGAGTCTTCCTGCCTTCTGCTTTTTGGTGTTTATTTTTACCTTAGGACTAGATTTGTTCTCAATCATTTCCTCTTTGCAAATACTGCTGGGAAAGCAAAAGTAACTAAAATCCTGATTCAAATGGAATTTAATCTTCTGAGTTCTTCCAAGGCAATACCTGGCTCATTACAGCCTATTTTATACTGACTCTGGGATGGAAGACTGAATAAGTTTGAGAGGTAGGAAGGCATCTAAAAACTAAATGATCAAATTGTAATTGGTTTGCCCCAGATAGTTCATGGCCTTGGCAAGAGAAGGAAACTATTCCAGTGGCATTTCCCTTGTTTTAGGAGATCAACCAACAGGAACAAACTGTCAAGGAAAGATCAAATGAAAGTCCTAGAAACAGTGTTTTAAGTCTATTATTCAGGGGAAAATAGCAAATGACCAAATGATACTGTGATGATATAATCTGGTGTGGTTCATGGTTCAGGCCCTTAAATAAAAATATATTGGGCCTTGGGAAAATCAGGTATCCATGGAAGGAGCAAATTTTATTGGTCTCATCTATTCTAACTCTGCATTTTGTGAGAATATGGGTTAACAGAGTCAACACAGGATATATCTGTCAGCTGAAAGAATATACCTGGATTTTTGTTAAGGAGATGGGGATGGAAAATTCTCATAAATTTTGTTGGCACAATATGAAGGCAAGTAGAGGATTTTTGAGTGAGATTAAGAGGTAAAAATAAATAAATGAATAAAAGATTTGCCTTTGACCAATGTTTTCAATGTCAATATCTTAAGTCGCTTGTTGTTAGATGACGATTCATGTTGTTGTTGTTAGGTGTCAACGAGTTGGTGCAGACTCACAGTGACCTTATGTACAGTCAATTCTAGTATCCACGGGTTCTACATCCGAGTATCCAACCAAGTGCAGATAGAAAATATTCAGGAAAAAAAAAACACAGAAGACTTTTTTCTTGTCCTTATTTCCTAAACAATACAGTATAACAACTATTTACATAGCAGTTACATGTTACAAGTAATCTAGAGATGTTTTAAAGTATACGGGAGGATGTGTGTTGGTTATATGCAAATACTAAGCCATTTTCTATAAGGAACTTAAGCGTATCTGGATTTTGGTATCCGAAGGAGGTCCTGGAACAAATCCCTCCTGCATACCAAGGAATGACTGTATAACAGAAGGAAAGATTGCCCGGTCCTACACCGTGTTCACAATTGTTGCTATGTTTAAGCCCATTGTTGCAGCCACTGTGTCAGTCCGTCTCATTGAGGGTCTTCCTCTTTTTCGCTGACCCTCTATTTTACCAAGCATGAGGTCTTTCTCCAGGGACTCGTCCTTCCTGATACCATGGCCAAAGTAAGTGAGACAAAATCTGACCATCCTTGCTTCTAAGGAGCACTCTTGATGCACTTCCTTCAAGACTGATTTGTTCATTCTTCTGGCAGTTCAATATTCTTGCCTAACACCACAACTGAAATGCATCAATTCTTCAGTCTGCCTTTTTCACTGTTCAGCTTTCATATACATACAAAGCAATAAAAAATACCATGACATGAGCCAGGTGCACTTTAGTCATCAAAGTGACATCTTTGTTTTTAAAGAAGTCTTTTGCAGAAGATTTACGCAATGTGATACATTGTTTGATTTCTTGAATACTGCTTTTATTATAATTGATTATTGATCCAATAGTATGAAATACTTGACAATTTTAACTTTTTGTCCATTAATCATGATGTTGTTTATTGGTCCAGTTGTGAGGATTTTTCATTTTCTTCATATTCAGGTATAATCCATACTGAAGACTGTAGTGTTTTACCTTCATCTGTAAGTGCTTCAACTCCTCTTTGCTTTCAGCAAGCGAGGTTGTGTCATCTACATATTGCAGGTTATTAATGAATCTTCCTCCAATCCTGATGTTTCATTCTGCTTCATATAGTCCAGCTTCTCAGATTATTTGCTCAGCATACATATTGAATAAGTAAGATGAAAGGATACAATTCTGCCACCCACCTTTTCCAAATTTAAATCAGACTGCATTCCCTTGCTCTGTTCAAGTGACTGCTTCTTGGTCTATGTACAGGTTCCTCATGGAATTCATTCTTTGTAACTGTATCCATAACTTGTTATGATCCACACAGTCAAATGCCTTTGTGTAGTCAATAAAACATAAGCATCCTTCAGTTATTATCTGCTTTCAGCCAAGATTCATCTGACATCAGTAATGATATCCATTGTTTCACATCCTCTTCTGAATCCGGCTTGAACTTCTTGTCATTCCCTCTCAATGTATGGCTGCAGATGTTCTTGAATAATCTTGAGAAAAATTTTGCTAGCATGTGATATTGATGATATTATTCCATAATTTCACATTCCCTTTGATCACCTTTCTTTGGAATGGGCACAAATATCAATCTCCTCCAGTGGGTTGGTCAGGTAGCTGGCATCCAAATTTCCTGACCAAGACCAAAATGAAATTTAGGTGCTCAAAATAATTTCATATTTTATATTTCACTAGAAATTAACATTACTATACCACTATTTTGCTTCTGATCTTAGTAAATGACAATCCAAGAATTGACCAATTTTAAGGTATAGTCTCTGGTATAAAGTAATTGAACTACAAGTGACACCCACCTACCAGTTAACTGAGACAAACTGGGAATATTTATAGAATCAGAATGTCTTTAGGATCTTATTCTCTGAGGCAAATTTTAGTATATTTATAAATTACATGTTTGCCAGAACCTGAAGCGTAGGGTGCCATAGGACACCATTAAACCAAAGGTGAGGGCAATTGAAATGTAGTTTAAATTATAAGGTAAACAGAAGGGAAAGTTAAAGATGGAACACAGCTCTCTCTTCTCCCTTTCTAACGATATCTTATGCTCATGGAGTTTGGGGAATCTAAGTGATGTCTTTTGGGAGAAAATGAAATTAAACTTGACCTTATAATCTCAAGTTAATCACTACGTTTTTGTTGCCTGGCGGAAAATAAAATTTTTATTCCAAATCTATTTTCCTTTATTTATTTATACAGTGAGTAAAATCAGGTCATACCCAAGTTCAATAGGTTGATGGATTTGTTAATTGTGTGACCTTCAGCCGTGATTACAACTCTTTCAGCCAGTTTCTTCACCTACAGAATTAGTTGAGGTTATAAAACCACATATGAAGAGAATTTAATCACTGACCCTCAGTAAATGTTGTCTTTCTCTGCCCTGAGAATATTTGTTCAATTTTAAGGTTTGTAAACTAATTTCAAATACAAATAAAAAGAAGAATTTTTAGAAAAACATAATCCACTAACATAAAGAGCAAACAAAATCTCATAATAAAATAATTACTATTATTAATAATAAATTGTTGTTGTTGGCAGTTGCCACTGAGTAAACTCCAACTCATGGTGACCTTATGTAAAACAGAATGAAACATCGCCCAGCCCTGCACCATTATCATGGTCTTTGATATGTTGGAGCCCATTCTTGTGGCTACTGTGTCAATACATCTCATTGAGGATTTCCCAGACACACTACCAAACATAAAGTCCTTTTCTAGTGATTATTCTTTCCTGATGACATGTTCAGAATAAGTGAATCAAAGTCTCACCATCCTTGACTCTAGGAGCATTTTGGTTGTATTTCTTATAAGACTGACATTATGGACTGAATTCTTTCCCCCAAAAATGTGTATCAACATGGCTATGTCATTATTCCCAGTATTGTGTGGTTGTCCATATTTTGTGATCTGTTGTAAATATCCTATGTGTTGTAAATCCTAACCTATATGATGTTTATGAGGCAGGATTAGAGGCAGTTATATGAATGAGGCAGGACTCAGTCTACCTGATTAGGTTGTATTTTGAGTCAATCTCTTTTAAGATATAAAAGAGGGAAGCGAGCAGAGAGGAGAGGGACCTTGTCTGAGGCTAGGTTCTCTAGAGATGCAAAACCAGTAAAGCATATACATATACAGAGAGAGAGACAGAGATTTATAGCAAGGAAAAGGCTCATACAGTTGTAGAGGCTGTAATGTCCCAAGTCCGTGGGTCATGAAAGAGGCTTCTCCTGATTCATGTAGCTACAGGGGCTGGCAAATACAAGATCAGCAGGCTGGAGAACAGGGCTGTTGCTCACAGGCTGTGAAGATTGACACATCCCAAGATTGGAAGGCAAGACAGCAGGTAAGCTGCTAACTAGAGTCCCAAGAATGAGAGGTCAGATGAACAGGACCACCTGCAGGATCCAGAATGAGCAAAAGCCCCCTGAGCCCTGCCTGAACATCCACCCACATTGGATGCAGGCCACACACCCAAAGAAATTCCCCTTCAGCTGATTGGCTACTGAGAGCAGATCCCATTATGGGGGTGATCATTTATCAAATCTCAACAGGGAAGTGATCACAACATTATATGAAGTGATCACAACATTATATGACTGCAAAAACAGTGAGAATCATAGTCTAGCCAAGCTGACACACAATCTTAACTATCACAGTCCACCCGTTGTCAACTTGGCACCTGTACACATCTCCTTAAACCAGACATAATCTCTGAATAAGGACAATTATAAAGTCATACTTGGGCCTAACATGATACAATGAACACACATACAACTGAAAATGCAATAGCTCTGCTTACATCTTATATTTTATAAGTGAAGAAAACAGAAATATTTGATGCACACATACAAAGCAGAAATACTTATAGCAATTACAGTCCTCATTCCTGTGCAACTGGTCATGTGGACATAACTGATATTTAGAACTACTTTCTTCCACCGCCCGTTCTGTATTCCCTTTGCCCTCAGCAAGCACCTCAACTGGTCATGGTTCTTTGCCTGGTGGGGTGACCCAAACCTCATTCCTGAAGAGTCTGGGCCATTAGTAGTCATGTCAGAATTGGGTTGTTGTAGCTTTTCATTGCCTTTAAACACAAGGCATGGTAGTACTAAGAGACACCCTAAGGGATCTCTTGCATTCCAGATATATTCTTCTTTACCTCCATTATGTAATATCAATCCAATTTCCTCTTGGTAACCAGGATCAATCACACTAGCCAGTATAGTAACTCTCTTCTTTGCCTTCTTTGATCCAGAGGCATAAGGAACCCAAAGTGACCTGGTGACATTCTTAGCTTCCAGTTCAATGGAATCAGCGATATGTCTCCAGGTGGGAACATGCCTCCCTTTGGAAATAAGACCTCTAGACCTGCAGAGCATAAAGTCACAGGGACAGGAAGCAAAAATCTTGTGAGTGGGACACTAGGAGTAGTAGTGAGTGGTGCCACTACCATTTCCACCTCTTGACCTGAGGCAATGCTGTGTGGGATAACGTGATGGTGGATAAGGCATTCTGTAAGTCCATGGATGGTAGTTTTGACAGAAGCTTTGCATGCAAGGAAGGCAAATCCATATCCAGAGTTAGTGTCCATTCAAGTAAGAACAAAACACTTCCTTTTCCATGATGGAAGTGGTCCAATGTAGTCAACTTGCCACCAGGTTGCTGGCTGATCACCTTGAGGGATGATGCCTTGTCGGGGACTCAGTGTTGGTCTCTGTTGCTGGCAGATTGGGCTCTCAGCTGTGGCTGTAGCCAAGTCGGCCTTGGTGAGTGGAAGTCCATGTTGCTGGGCCCATGCACAACCTTCATACCTGCCACATGGCCACTTTGTTCATAAGCCCATTGAGCAATGACAGGAGTAGCCGGGGAAAGAGGATGAGTGGTTTCTAGAGAATGCGTCATCCTATCCACTTGATTGTTAAATCCTCTTCTACTGAGGTCACCCTTTGATTAGCATTCACATAAGACACAAATATCTTTACTTCTCTGGCCCATTAAGAGAGGCCTATATACATACCTATTCCCTATAAATCCTTGTCTCCAGTTTTCCAATCATGTTCCTTCCAAGTCCCTGATCATCCAGCCAAACCATTGACCACAGCCCATGGATCAGTATAAAATAGCACAACTGGCCATTACTCCTTCCAAAAAAAGTGAACAACCAAGTGCACTGCTTGAAGTTCTGCCCATTGGGAGGATTTCCCTTCACCACTGTCCTTCAGAGAGGTCCCAGAAAGGGGCTGTAGAGCTGGCTCTGTCCACTTTCAAGTGGTGCCTAAATATCGTGCAGAACCATCTTTAAACCAGGTACAAGTTTTCTCTTCTTCAGTCAACTGCTCATAAGGAACTCCCTATGAGGCCATAGGTTCAGACTGGTAGATGGAAGATAATGTGACAGGAGTGGAGACCATGGGCATTTGGGCCACTTCCTCATGCAACTTACTTGTGTCTTCAGGTCCTGCTCAGGCCCAATCTCATATATACCACTTCCATTTAATGATGAAGAGCTGTTGAGCACGTCCAAATTTTTGACTCTGTAGGTCAGACAACACCCAGTTCATGATGGGCAGCTCAGGCTGCATGGTGACTTGGTGGACCATGGTTAAGTGTTCAGTCTCTACTAAGGCCCAGTAACAAGCAAAAAGCTGTTTCTCAAAAGGAGAGTAGTTATCTGCAAAGGATGGCAGGGCTTTGCTCCAAAATCCTAACGGTCTGCACTGTAATTCAGCAATAGAGGCCTGTCAAAGACTCCAAACAGCATCTCTATCTGACACTGACACTTCAAGCACCATTGAATCAGCTGGATCGTAAGGCCCAAGTGGCAGAACATCTTGCACAGCACCTGAACCTGTTGTACAGCTTCTCTTTTTCTGGGCCCCTCTCAAAACTAGCAGCTTTTTGAGTCACTTTTCAAGTAGTACATCCAAATAAGGAATATGTTGCCTCTAAAATACGAAGAGGTCCACTAGGTGTTGTGCCTACTTTTTAGTTGTGGGAAGATCCCAATGCAATAACTTTTCCTTCACTTTATAAGAAATATCTCGATATGCCCCACACCACTGAATCCCTAGAAATTTCACTGAGGTGGAAGGTGCCTGAATTTTTATGGGATTAATTTCCCACCCTTTATCATGCAAATGTTTTACCAATAAGTCCAGAATCATTGACACTTCTTCCTAAGTCCAATCAGCATAATGTCATCATATGTTACATCATGCTATGTGACATCTTGTAGAAGGGAAAGGTGGTCAAGATCCCTACAGAATAAATTATGACATAGGGCGGGAGAGTTGATGTAGCTCTGAGATAGGCAGCTGAAGGTGTATTGCTGGTCTTGCCAGATAAAGGCAAACTGCTTCTGATGGTCCTTCAAAAGAGGCTTGGAGAAAAAAAGCATTAGCCTGATAAATAGCTGCATAGCAGTACCAGGAGATGTATTAATTTGCTCAAGCAATGAGACTACATCGGGAACTGCAGCTGAAATTGGAGTCAGCACGTGGTTATATTTTCAATAATCCACTGTCATTCTCCAAGGTCTATCTGATTTTTGCACAGGTCAAATAGGAGAGGTGAATTGGGATGTGGTGGGAGTCACCATCCCTGCATCCTTTCAGTCCTTAATGGTGGCAGTAATCTCTGCAATCTCTCCAGGAATCTGGTATTGCTTTTGGTTTACTATTATCCTAGGTAGGGGCAGTTCTAATGGCTTTCACTTGGCTTTTCCTACCATAATAGCCCTTACTACACTTGTCAGGGATCCAATGTGGGGGTTCTGCCAGTTTCTGAGTATATATATTCCAATTATGCTTTCTAGAACTGGGGAAATCACTACAGGATGTGTTCAAGGACCCACTGGACATACTGTGAGAGTGACACGAGCTAAGACTACATTAATAAATTGACCTCCATATGCCCCCACTCTGACTGGTGAGCCACAGTGACTTTTTGGGTCTCCTGGAATTAATTTCAGATCAGAGCCAGTATCCAGTAAACCCTGAAAAGCCTGATTATTTCCTTTTCCCCAGTCAACAGTCGCTCTCATAAAAGGCCATAGATTCCTTTGGGGAAGGCTGGTAGAAAGATTAACAGTATAAGTTTTTGGCGGTGTATTAGAATCCTTCCTCAAGGGGTCTCCGCCTCCGCTTCAATCAAGGGGTTGTGGGTCTATAAAATCACTCAGGTCTGGGAATTGATTGAGGCATCTATTCTGGCGATTCGAGTTAGACTGCTGGTCACTTGACCTAGAATTCATCCTCTTGTACAGATCAAGTAAATATTTAGTAGATTTTTTATCTATTTCACTCTTAGGGACACCATGACTAAGTAGCCAAAGTCATCAGTTCATACAAGTCAGACTATTCTGATTACTGCTTTGACTCTGTCGTCCCAGCCATGCCCACCTTGTCTTTGTCAGTTGAGTGCTGCCACTTGGCCCCTACCACCACAGGCTCCAATCAGCTGCATTGTAGTTAGGTGTCTTAATTCAGTTAGGGCAGTTCCCACTGTCAAATCTGACTTACGTAAAACAGCAATTACAGCTGTATTCAAGGATGCTGGTGCTCCCTTCACAAATTTGTTCTTCACCATTGTGGTAAAGTTGTGTCCTCTGGACACTCCATGTGTGGGTCTGTGGGTCTAACCTGATAAATCCACTCTAGCATGCCAATTTCCCTAAGCGTCTGGATACCTTCTACAGTATTCCAAGGCAGGTCTGCTTCTTCAACTTGATTTAGTGTAGGCCACCAAATAATCCATGTTTCAGCAACCCAACAGAATAAACTATTAGATCCTTTCCTAACTTCTGGAGCTGAAACACTGAATGAAGAATCTGTGCTTAGTGAGCTCATATCAATAAACATAGATTGGTCCATCTTTATGTTCCTTGCACCATTATCCCACACCCTTAATAGCCATTCCTACATATATTCTCCAGGTTTCTGTTTGTACATATTAGAAAAGCCAAGAAGTTCTTTTGGAGCATAGCGTACCTCCTCCTGGGTTACACCTTTTGGGGCTCACTGGGACTTAAATCTAGTTATAGGTCTAGAAGCCAAAATCTGTGGGGACATGTTTTGAGACCATTCAGCATTGTCTTTTAAAGCATCTGCCTCAGGTGATGTCCCAGGCAATGATACAGACAAAGGTGCTTTAGATGCAGCTGGATTAATCTCATTAGATTAGAGTGCAGAGGCTAATGGTTCTGTTGGCAGGGATGATTCAATGGCATTTAGGGGCTCACTGTCTCCAGCTTCCTGATTATCTGTCCATATGTCACCATCTCAGGTTTCAGGATCCCATTTCTTCCCAATCAGTGCCCTCACTTTAACTTCAGACACCTCTTGCGTTTGGCAGTTGAGTTGGCATTGTAATTCAGGTACTTTACCCAGTAAGACTCTGGGTTTGGTTTTTGGCAATATTAGCTCTGTTACTACAAGAAATAAGGCTTTCTTTCAAGGGCAAGTGGAAACTTTGAGGTCATCTCTGCAGCACTTGAGCTTTGACTCGGAAGCCCTGAGGGCATCTCTTTCTTTCACCAGCTTGTCTAGGGAAAGAAGGACCAGCCAACCAGCTTCCTTATACTTCTCGTTATGACAAAATCGTAGAAAGGTATAATACATGCAATCACCCAGAGCCTCGTCTTTCACCAGTATCTGATCTATTGGTGGTAATATTTTGCTTATTTGAATTACCACCTCACACTATGGATTAGCAGTGCCCTCTTTACTACTGGAAGCAGAGTCATCAACATCTTTAAGACTAACCAGACTTGAGAACTAATTTAGAAAATTCATCCTGACGATTTTGTTTCTCTAGAACCACTCTTGATACCAAATGTCTTAGGCTGGGTTTTCTAGAGAAGCAAATATATATATACAGAGAGAGAGAGAGAGAGAGAGAGAGATTTATATCAAGGAAATGCCTCACTCAGTTTTAGAGACTGTAATGTCCCAAGTCCATTGATCAGGAAAGAGGCTTCTTCTGATTCACGGAACTACAGGAGCTGGTGAGCCCAAGATTGGCAGGACAGACAGCAGGGCTGTTGCTCACAGGCTGTGAAGATCAACAAATCCCAAGATCAGCAGACAAGCCCACAGGTAAGCTGCTAGCTGGAATCCCAAGAACTGGAGGTCAGATAAACAGGAAACAGCTGCAGGATCCAAAATGAGTAAAAGCCTCCGAGGCCTGCCTGAATGTCTGCCCACACTGGATGCAGGCCACACATCCAAGGAAATTCCTCTTCAGCTGATGAGCTATTCACAGCAGATACCACCATGTGGGTGAACATGTATCAAATCTCAACAGGGAAGTGATCACATTATACAACTGCCAAAACACTGAGAATTACGGCCTAGCCAAGTTGACACACAATCTTAACCATCACAGACCTCATTACCACCAAGCAGGAAGATCCAGGAGCAGATCCATGGATCCACGTTTCCTGCACTGAGAAGCTCCCAGACCAGGGGAAGATTGATGACAAGGATCTTCCCCAAGAACCAACAGACAAGAAATCCGTTCCCTGGAGCTTGCACCCTGAATTCAGAATTCTAGCCTCCTAAACTGTGAGAGAATAAATATCTATTTGTTAAAGCCATCCACTTATAGCAGCACTAGATAAATAAGACAGAATTTGGTACCAAGAGTGGGGTGCTGTTCTAACAGAACAGTGGAAGCTGTTCTGAAACTGTGAATTGGTAGAGGCTGGAAGAGTTTAAGGTGCCTAATAGTAAAATTTTAGATGACTAGAAGACTGTTGGGGGAATTCTGGTGAAGAATATCAAACCCATTTTCCTTTATTTATTTGTACAGTGAATAAAATCAGGTCATACCTGAGTTCAATAGATTAATGTATTCATTAATTGTGTGACCTTCAGCTGTGATTAGAACTCTTTGAACCTTTGACAATAATGATATTGTTCTATAATTTTCACATTCCCTTTGATCACCTTTCTTTGGAATGGGCACAGATATGAATCTCCTCCTGTCAGTTGGCCAAGTAGCTATCATCCAAATTTCTTGACCAAGACCAAAATGCAATTTAGATACTCAAAATAATTTCATATTTTATAAATCACTAGAAATTAACATTATTATGCCACTATTTTACTTCTAATCTTAGCTCAGAAGTAAGTGAGGAGAGCTGTAACATTGAATATGGTGCAGACAGTGAGAAGCAGCAGCAGAGAAACAGCAGCAGCAGAACTAGGAGACCGTTGTCAGAAGGTGTGGGAAATGACCCATGGAGCAAGAGAGCTGAGTGTCTTTGGGCAGGAGGCTTCCTGACAAAGCAGGTTGCCTTCAGGCACTTATTGGTGGAGGTAGGTTTGCTGACCCACAGAGTGAGAGAGCTGAGTGCCTTCTGCCAAGGCTTACTGGAGGAGTGGGGTGCCTCCAGGCACATACTGGTAGAGCTAAAGAGTTTTGGAACACTTGCCTCAGGAGAGTAGACAAGAGGCAAGCAGAGGCCCCAAGAGGCTGAAAAGTCAAGAAGCCAAGGAACAAGGAAGCAGAAGCTGAAGAGAGAAGGAGCACAGGAAGCAGAGCTGCCTTGGTCTCAAAGGGTAGGGCCACCTTTGGGGTCTCAAAGTTTGTGGCCATGGCCTCCTATGTTTCAAAGAGTCAGATCTTCACCAATTTGTTTCCAGAGTGTGGGGCTGCCATTCACGAGTGCCAGGGAGATAAGGATAAGAGTCACTGCCCAAAGCTGAAGGGGTAGGACTGTCATGCCCAAGGGGCAGAAGAACATGGCCTGCTGGTTGTCACTCAGACAGACTAGGAGAATGGGGCAGTCCAAATCTGAGGGAGCAGTGTTGCTGTCCCAGTGAGCCTGGAAGGTGAAGCTGAAGCCCAGTGCTGAGGGGTCTCCACCCAGAATCCAGAGAGTGTGGCCAACACCTAGAGTCTGGAGGATAGGGCCATTGCCTAAATGGTCTTAGAGAACAGAGGATTATTTTCAAGCCTTGAGATTTAATACAATGTGTTCTGCTAATTTGCTTGGTGCCTGTTATTCCTTCTTTCCCTCCAATGTCCCCCATTTGTAATGGAAATGTTTACCATGTACCTATTCCATCACCGTACTTTGGAAGCAGATAACTTGTAGATTTTACAGATGAAGAGGAATTTTGCCCCAGTATGGAATTTGGACTTGGAGTTGATTTAAGACTTTTGGAATGATATGATGGGGTGAATGTGTTTTACATGTGGCAAGGATATGACTTTTTGGAGGCCAAAGTATAGAATGTTATGGATTGAATTATGTCACCTAAAAATGTATATCAACTTGGCTACACTATGATTCCCAGTATTGTGTAGTTGGCCATCATTTTGTGATCTGATGTAATTATCCTATGTGTTGCAAATCCTAACCCGTGTGATGTTAATGAGGCTGGATTAGAGGCAGTCATGTTAATGAGGCAGGACTTAATCTACTGGATTAGGTTGTATGTTGAGTCAATCTCTTTTGAGATATAAAAGAGAGAAGCTAGCAGAGAGAAGAGGGACTTCGTTACCACCAAACAGGAAGAGCCAGGAGAGGAGAGCATCTTTTGGACCCAGGGTTCCCGCACTGAGAAGCTCCTAGACCAGGGTAAGATTGATGACAAGCACCTTCCCCCAGAGCCAACAGAGAGAGAAATCTTTCCCCTGTAGCTTGCACCCTAAATTCAGATTTCTAGCCTCCTAAACTGTGAGAGAATAAATTACTGTTTGTTAAAGCCATCCATTTATGGTATTTCTGTTACAGCCGCACTAGATAATGAAAACAACTGATTTGTTCACTCTTCCAGCTGGCCACTCTATTTTTAATATATTTGCCAACACCGCAGTTCCAATGTGTAAATTCTTCTTCTGCCTTCCTTTTTTGCTGTCCAGCTTTCACATGCATGTGAGGCAATAGAAAATACCATGGATTGGATAAGGATCAGGGGCACCTTAGTCATAAAGGTGATATCTTTGTTTCTTTAAACTTTGAAGAGGTCGTTTGCAGCAGATTTTACCAATGCAATATGTCATTTGATTTCTTCTTTTTTTTTAATTGTACTTTAGATGAAGTTTTACAGAACAAATAGTTTCTCACTGAACAGTCAGTACACATATTGTGTTACGACATTAGTTAGCAAACCCAGTGATATGTCAACACTCTCCCTTCTTGACCTTGGAGGATCTTTTTTTTTTTTTAGTGAAAATATATATAGCCAGTGTTACACCATTTCAAAAATTTCTACATGTACAATTCAGTGACATCGATTGCATTTTTCCAGTTGTGCTGCTATTCTCACAGTCATTTTCCAAATTATTCCATCACCATTATCTTCAACTCACTGTTCCCTAGGCTTACCATCAAACCTTTTGAGTTGCTGTTGTCAATTTGATCTCACATAGATAATTCCTTTTTTTTTTTATGTACCTTAGATGAAAGTTTATAGACCAAATAGTTTCTCATTAAACAACTAGTACACATATTACCCTATGACAATGGTTAACAACCCCATGACGGGTCAACACTGTCCCTTCTCAACCTTGGGTTCCCCATCACCAGCTTTCTTGTTCCCTCCTGCCTTCTAGTTCTTGTCCCTGGACTGCTGTGCCTCATTAGTTTCATTTTGTTTTATGGGGCTGTCCAATCCCTGGCTGAATGGTGAACCTTGGAAGTGAGTTCACTACTGAGCTAACAGGGTGACCAGGGGCCATACTCTTGGGGTCTCTCCAATCTGTCAGGCCAGTAAATCTGGTCTTTTTTGTGAGTTAGAATTTTGTTCTACATCCTTCTGCAGCTCTGTCCAGAACCCTCTATTGTGATCCAAGTCAGAGCAGTCAGTGGTGGTAGCTGGCCACCATCTAGCTGTACTGGACTCACTCTGGTGGAGGCCGTGGTAGCTGTGGTCCATTAGTCCTTTGGACTAATCTTTTCCTTGTATCCTGTTCTCTTCCTTCTCCCTTGCTCCTGAATGGGTGAGACCAGTGCAGTATCTTAGATAGCTGCTTACAGGCTTTTAAGACCCCAGACGCTACTCATCAAGGTAGAAGGTAGACCTCATTTGATTTCTTGATTACCTCTTTCTTGGACATTGATTATAGTTCCAAGTAGAATGAAATGGTTGACAGCCTCAATTTCTACTCCATTTGTCATAATGTTGTTTATTGGTGCAGTTAATGAGTCTTTCTTCAATCCTGATGCTGAGTACTTCTTCATACTATGAATGTCAAAGATGAAGAAATTGAAGTTTTTACTATCTGCTGCAGTCTGAAATTGACCAAACACAAAATTAAAATGCATGGATAATTACTGGTGAATGCATGGGAAGGTTGGAAACAAACAAGTATCAGTAGTTGGAAATAAGAACTTGGTGATATAAACCATGATGTAAATTACACAATAGAATTCTGCAAAACCAATGGTTTATTCATTAGGAACACATTTTTTTAACAACACGATTGATGACTATACACGTGGACCTTCCTGGATGGATTAGACAAGAATCGAATGATAATATTTGTGATGGAAAACTCAATATCATCTAACAAGATAAAGCCAGGAGCTGACTGCAGAATGGATTTTCAATTTGTCATATACAAGTTCAAGTCAAAGCTGAAGATAATCAAAACAAGTCCGTGAGAGCCAACGTGCAATCTTTAATACATCCTTCCTGAATTTAGAGACAATCTCAAGAAAATATTTGATGAACACCAATGACCAAAGTTCAAATCCACCAGATGCTCCTTGGAAACCCTATGGGGCAATTCTACTCTGTCCTATAGGGTCACTATGTGCTGGAATCGACTCGATGGCACTTAACAACAACAACAACAATGACCAAAGATCAGAAGAGTTGTGGGAAGGACGTCAAGGACATCATAAGTGAAGAAATTGAAAAGTCATTAAAAAGACTAGAAGAAAGGAAAAATCCAAAATGGAATAATAAACTAGAAAGTGCTAATTGAAAGAATGCATATCTGAAATAATATTTTATTTTGTATCTTTCAATGAGTTTACTATCCCTTATAAATAATTTTAAATGTTATATATATGCTTTTTAAGGGAATTGGCTAGTAAAAGCAGAATCATTTTACCAGATGAAGGCCTTGCCGTATAAGATTTGGTGATTACTATCAAGCATTAGAAGGAATCACTAGAAAACCCATAAGCAGATAAATACTTGTAGCTTTAAAAAAAATGATTTATTTTGTTGTTATTGTTGAGAATATACACAGCAAAACAGAAACCAATTCAAAAGTTTCTTCATATGCAATTCAGTGACATTGATCACATTCCTCAAATTGTACAATCATTCTTATCCTCCTTTTCTGAGTTGTTCTTCCCTCATTAACATAAATTCACTGTCCCCTAAGTTCCTTATCTAATCTTTCGAGTTGCTGTTGTCGATTTGATCCCACATAGATAGTTCTTAAGAGCACAATGCTCAAGGCAGACTTTCTTTACTAGTTAAGCTAAACTACTGTTTGGTTTTAAGAAAACTTCAGAGGATCTTTTTGATTTAAGATGTAAAGATTTTCTTAGGGTAATAGTTTTGGGGGTTTATTCATCCTCCATGGCACCAAAATTTTGAAGTCCATGAGAATTTGAAATTCTGTACAGCATTTTCACCCTTTTATCAGGATTCTTCTCTAGAATCTTTGACAAAAATGTTCAGTAATGTAGCCGGGCACCATCCAGTTCTGGTCTCATAGCAAAACAGGCAGTTGTTCATGGAGGCAATTAGCTACACATTCCATGTCCTTCTATTCCTGACTCTCCTTCTTTCTCTGTTGCTCCAGGTGAGTAGAGATCAATTGCTGTACCTTGGATGGCCACTTTCAAGCTTTTAAGAGCCCAGGAAATACACAACAAACCAGTAGGTAGAACAGAAACACTAAACACATTATTAGGCCAATTAACTGGGATGTCTTATGAAACCATGACCCTAAACATCCAAACCAAGGAACCAAATCCCGTGAGGTTTTTGGCTGTACAACTTCAGTAGCTGCTTTTTTTTTTTTTTTTTCTGGTCAGTGTTATAAGTATATCTATCACACAACATTTGCCAATTCATCTTTTCACAGGTGTACAACTTATTGGCAGCAATTGCAACAATCAGCTGTGCAGCTCTACCCTATGACTTCTAACCTGTTGCTGCTATGTTGATTCTGACACATAGTGACCCTGTAGGACAGAGTAGAACTGCCCCATAGGGTTTCCAAGGAGTGACTGGTAGATTTGAACTGCCCACCTTTTGGTTAACAGCCAAGCTCTTAACCACTGCACCACCAGGGCTCTGCCTTTTATCAGGTTCTCTTTACGTTAGCATGTTACAAAATTATGCTGCATTTATCCAAAGTAGACACTAATACCGGCAAAATGCTAATAACTGAACTACAGACTTTATTTGGATTTCATTGGTTTTTCTGCTAATGTCAGTTCAGGATACCACATTGCATTAAGTCATTACATGTGCTTAGTTTCCTTAGATCTGCGACAGTTTCTCAGTTTTTCCATTTTTCATGACATTGACAATTTTGAAGAGTACTTAACAGATATTTTGTAGGAAATCTCTTATTTTGGGTTTGTATAAGGTTATCTCATGATTAATCTGTGGATATAAAGTGTTGGAAGAATGCTATAGTGGTGAACTTCCCTTCTTACTGCATCATATCAGGGGATACATGATATCAACATCATTTATTACTGGTTATGTTAAACTTGATCATTTGAATAAGGTGGTGTCTGCCATTTTTCTCCATGGAAAGTTACTGTTTTTTCCTTCCCATGCTCTATTTGTTTGTGGTGTCACTAAGTCTAGCACACAGTCAAGAAGGGGTAATTAATCTCAACATCACAGAGAGAAGAATACCAAAGAATTTGTGGACAGATGTTAAGCCACCACAGGATTTAATATATATAGTAGGGTAGATAGTTTGAGACTACTCAAACATCTTGTTTCTCCTTAAATTTTCACTCACTAAGTTGAGCAGTCTTCAGTGGATTTTGCCTGCAGCAATTTTTACTGTGGCATTCTAAAGATAATTAGGTTTTTCTCATTTCTTTTACAATATCTCTGACTCCAATCAGCATCTCAGGTTTCATTCTAGCTCCCTTATCCCTATCTTGATTATTTGTACCTTCTTTATCTAACAATGACAGTGAGAAACTGGTATCCAAATATCTATAACACATTTTTTCAACCATATTAAACACTCAAAGCAATTCCAAAAATGCTAACCTTTACCCCTGTGAAAAACAAAAGAATATAGTTCTTTTTGTCTCCAGACTTACAATATCCAATAACAGCACAGTTTGCCAAAGTTACTGTCAGCTTCTTGTTGCCCATTCCTTTCATATACTTGTTATTGTTGTTCTTAGGTGCCATAGAGTCAGTTCTGACTCATAGGGACCCTATGTACAACAGAACTAAACACTGTCCAGTCCTGTGCCATCCTCATGATTGTTATTATGCTTCAGCCCATTGTTGCAGCCACTGTGTCAGTCCAGCTCATTGAGGAGCTTCCTCTTTTTTGTTGACCCTCTAGTTTACCAAGCATGATGTCCTTCTCCAGGGACTGGTCCCACATATCCAGAGTACATGAGACAAAGTCTCCCCATCCTCACTTCTAAGGAGCATTCTGCTTGAACGGCTTCCAAGACAGATTTATTCGTTCTTCTGGCAGTCCATGGTATATTCAATATTCTTCACCAACACCATAATTCAAAGGCTTCAATTCTTCTTCAGTCTTCCTTATTCATTGTCCAGCTTTCCCATGCATAGGAGTGATTGAAAATACCACAGCTTGGGTCAGATGCATCTTAGTCCTCAAAGTGACATCTTTGCTTTTTTAACACTTTAAAGAGGTCTTTTGCAGCAGTTGTGCCCAATGCAATACCTCGTTTGACTTCTTGATTGCTACTTCCATGGGCGTTGATTGTGGATCCAAGTAAAACGAAATCTTTAGCAACTTCAGTCTTTTCTCTATCTATCATGACTTTGCTTATTGGTCCAGATGTGAAGGTTTTTTTTTTTTTAAGTTGAGGTGTAATCCATACTGAAGGCTGTAGCTTTGATCTTAACCAGTAAGTGCTTCAAGTCCTCTACACTTTCAGCAAGCAAGGCTGCGTCATCTGCATATCACAAGTTGTTAATGAGTCTTCCTCGGATCCTGATGCCACATTCTTCTTCATGTAAGGAAACTCACCATACAGATTGAATAAATATGGTAAAAGGATGCAACCATGACGCACACGTTTCCAAATTTTAAACCACACAATATCCCCTGATTCTCTTCAAATGACTGCCTCTTGGTCTATGTACAGGTTTCTTAGAAGCATAATTATGTGCTCTGGAATCCCCCTTCTTAACAATGTTATCCATAATTTGTTAGGATCCACATAGTTGAATGCCTTTGCATAGTCAATAAAACACAGGAAAACATCTTTCTGGTATTCTCTTCTTTCAGCCAAGATCCATCTGATATCAACAGTGGTATCCCTCACTCTACATTCTCTTCTGAATCCACCTTGACTTTCTGGCAGTTCCCTATCTATATACTTCTGCAATAATTTTTGAATTATCTTCATCATAATTTTACTTGAGTGTGATATTAATGATATTTTAGATAATTTCCACATTCTGTTGGATCACCTTTCTTTGGAGTGGGCACTAATATACAAATATAGATTTCTTCCAGTCAGTTGACCAGGTAGCTGTCTTCCAAATTTCTGGGCTTAAAAGAGTAAGAATTTCAAGCATTGCAATTGTTTGTGGAAACATCGCAATTGTATTCTGTCGATTCCTGGAGTCTTGCTTTTTGTCAATGCCTTCAGTGCAACTTGAAATTCTTCATTCAGTGCCATAGGTTCTTGATCATATGCTACCTCCTGACCAATACTTTTTGATTCAATGACTCTGTCTATTCCTTGCATCTTGTTTTTATGCTTCTTGTGTCATTCAATATTTTGTCCATAGAATCTTTTTATATTGCAATCTAAGCTTGAATTTTTTCTTCAGTTCTTTCAGCTTAAGAAATGCTGAGCATGTTCTTCTCTTTTGCTTTTCTAACTTTAGGTATTTACACATTTCATTATAATACTTTATTTTGTCTTCTTGAGCCACCCTTTGAAATTTTCTCTTCATCTCTTTTACTTCATCATATTTTTCAATTCGCTTTAGCTACCTTCATTCCAGGGTAAGTTTCAGAGTCTCGTTTGACATCTTTTTTGGTCTTTTCTTCCTTTTCTGTCTTTTTAATGACCTTTTGTTTCTTCATGTCAAATCTATCCTTGAGATGTTCTCTATAGGTAGAATGTACCCTAGGTTGTACTTTGTCTATCATGGACTTGTTTTAATTTTCTTCAGCTTAAACTTGAACTTGCATATGAGTTATTGATGGTCTGTTCAGCAGTCGGTCCTTAAGTGCTGATGGAATACACAGGAATCAAACAGACTACATCAGTAGAAATAGACGATGGAAAATCTCAATACCACCAGTGAGTTCATATACTAGGTTATATCACTGTAACACAGTTTAAGTTTTGTGTGTGGCATAAAATAGTTAATTTAATTTTATTATTTCCTGCTCTTCTTGCATTTCTGATTAGTAATGTCAGCTTTTATATACAAAGCTTCAAATTTTGATGGATCTGTTTCTAGACTCTCTCTATTGCCTATTATTACATTTTTTTGTCCTTATGCCAAAGTTTTTTTTAAATGAAGGATTATAAAGAGCTTGATATCTGGTAGTGTACATTTTCTTTTATTCTTTTAATTATTTTAGTTACATAAACTAGGAGTTCATCTTTTTAATTTCCATATCAAACCCAATTTAAGGTTAAATAGGATTGATTTTATGATTACTGGCATCTTTATTCAATTTTTATTCCATCTTTATAGATTTCCCATCCATTAAGATAGTATAAACCTAAAATTTAAGCCTTCCTTGGTGGCCTTCCATAACATAAATTTTTCATTAAATTCTTGTATAATTTTTCTTAACATTATTTCTAATTACTCTGTAGTTTTTTTCTATTATAATAACTTAAAAATATCCAGTATCCTAAATATTTGTCACTGGTTTATATAAAAATTATTTTTTTAATAATAAGCTTGCATACACAAATACAGCTTAAGTTACTTTCTAGTTCTAATAATTTGTAGATTCCCTTAAAATTTTTATGTAAACATCATACATTTCATGAATAATGGAACTAACTGTATTGCCTATGTTTCCAAGTACAATTTGGAAGAGAATAATAATAGCTGGTATTCATGTCTTGCTTCTACTTTTAATGGATTTTCTCTGATATTTCATCATTATCTGTGATGTTTTCTTTTTTTTTTTTTAACTGATATTCTTCACCAGGTTTAGGAGACTAAATTCTATCCTTATTTCACTAAGACGTTTTTTCCTGTCATGAGTCATTAAATTTTTACCATGTGTGATCTTTAAGCTTGCTTGTGTGTCAACTTTGCCGGGCCACGATTCTCAGTAGTTTGACAGTTATGATGCAGTTTGGCAGTTGTACAATAATATGATCACTTCCATGATGAGATTTGATATAATATGATCACCTCAATGATGGTATCTGCTGTGAGTAGCCAATCAGTTGGAAATGAGTTTTACTGGGGATGTGGCATGCATTGAATATTAGTGGACTATTTGGCAAGGCTCATGGGCTTTCACTTACACTGGATCCTGTAGCTGCCTCCTGTTGATCTGACCTCTGATTCTTGGGATTTGAGGTAGCAGCTTACCTGCTGTCTTGTCTGCTGATCTTGGGATTCATCAGTCTTTGCAGCCTGTGAGCCAGAGCCTTGCTGTCAGACTTGCTGATCTTGTGTTCACCGGCCCCAGTGGCTACATGAATCAGGAGAAGCCTCCAGCCTGATCCACGTTCTAGCTTCTACAACTGTGTGATCCATTTCCATAATATAAATCTCTCACTATGTATATTTATACATTTATTGATTTTGCTTCTCAAGAGAATCCAGCCTAAGACACCATGTATTAAGATGACCATATGGTTTTTGATATTTTACCAGTCAGTTTGGTGAATTACATAAAGGAATTGCCCAAGATTAAAGCATCCTGATATTGCTGTAATTAAATTTTATTTGATTGTGATTTTTCCTTTTTTTTTAAAAATACATTCTAGGATTCATTTTGCCTATGTTTTATTTAGGATTTTGCATGAAAGTCCATAAATGGAATTGGCATACAATGTTTCTTTCTTGTGCAGTCCACACCTGATTTGGGCATCAAGGTAACACAGTTCTTATAAAATTATTCAAAGAGTAAAATGAGACACCTATAGTTCTTTCTTAATAGAGTAGGAAATAAGACTGGCACAGAGCTAGGGTAAAACAAATGTCATATGGTTGACATATCCCTCTTTCAAGTTCTTATTACTAAGTAAGCTACCAAAATGTAGATGCTGCTCTTGGAAATAAGGAGTTTAGTCATATAGAAAGCAAATAATTTTTTTTTTTTTTGCACAACAGAGTTTGTGAACTAAGATCTGTACTTGATAAACAAACAACTGGAAGAGTGTGTGTGTGTGAGAGAGAGATAAAGAGAAAAAGAGAAAACTTTTCAAGATATCATGAAAAGTTTCAGAAGTAGATAGTGGTGAAGGTTGGACAATATTATGGATGCAATTAACGCTACTGAATTGTATGGTTCAAAATGGCTAAAATGGCAAATTTTATGTTATATATATTACCATAATCAAATAAAAAAAGAAGCTTTGGGGAAAAGTTACTCCAAGGTTAAATGCATGTGGAAAATGGAATCTCCTCTCTAGTTGATTCATGAGGCATTTTAAGATTCTGAGAAGTCCTGCAATTTAAAAAAAAAAAATCTGATTAACCCAGTGCTCCACAAACTTACTTGTTTACAAAATCCTTATTTTTTAGTGATTTAAAAAAATATATATATATTCTGGAGGAGACACTGCATGAGGAAATTTTAAGTCATTCCTTCAACGTTAAATAGGACTATCACATAGAATAAAAACAAAATTACTATTTTTAGTTAAGTATGTTATTTTCAATTTGTGGTTGTTGGCATTTTAGCACTATTTTTCAAAAATCCATTCTTCTGTCTTTAAAATTACGCCTGGTCAACTCCGAGTAGTGTCACAATTATCAGCATCAGCTGGTTTGCTAAAAATTAATGACCTATAGATCTTTTGTCTTCCTTAAATAGCCATGAGATACAACACAAAGAATAAAGAAAGTCATTGCTTTAAAATCTATTGTTGTTATGCTGTTAGGTGCCATCGAGTTGGTTCCAACTTACAGAGACCCTGTGTACAACAGAAGGGAAAGAAAGAAGAAAAGAAGGGGAGAAGGAAGGAAAGACTGACAAATGAAAGAAACAGTTTGTCTCTATTTGACATGGGTCATGAATTGAATTATGTCCTCCTAAAAAAAAATACGTGTCAACTTGTTTAGGCCATGATTCCTAGTATTGTGTGGATGTCTTCCATTTTGTGATTGTAATTTTATGTTAAAGAGGATTAGGATGGGATTGTAACACCTTTACTAAGGTCACATTCTTGATCCAATGTAAAAGGAGTTTCCCTAGGGTGTGGCCTGCACCACCTTTTATCTTACAAGAGAAGAAAAGAAAGGGAATCAGCAGCAGAATGGAGGGACCTCATACCACCAAGAAAGCAGTGCCGCTAGCAGAGCATGTCCTTTGGACCCGGGATCCCTGCGCAGAGAAGCTTCTAGTCCGGGGGAAGATTAATGAGAAGGCTGACAGAGAAAGAAAGCCTTCCCCTGGGGCTGATGCCCTGAATTTGGACTTTTAGCCTACTTTACGGTGAGGAAATAAACTCTTTGTTAAAGCCATCCACTTATGATATTTCTGTTATAGCAGCACTAGATGACTAAGACAACATGCAAATAATGTTTTAATGATAAAGAAAAAAGAATTGCCTGCAAGTTGATTCCAACTCATGGTCACCCCACCCAATGTGTGTCAGAGTAGAGCTGTGCTCCATAAGGTTTTCAATGCCTGATTTTTCAGATATAGATCACCAGGCCTTTTTCCAAGACACATCTGTGTGGACTTGATCTTCAAATATTTTGCTTAGCAGCCAAGAAAGTTAACCATTGCACCACCTAGGAATTCCAAGGATAAACCCTTTGCCATCGAGTCAATTTTAACTCATAGCAAATAGAGATATATAATTATAAGAAAGTCACCTAGTTATCATAACCTAAAAAAAATACTCCATAAAATAAAAATTGTTATATAATTAAATTATTAAATTAATGCTTGTCTATCATATTCTCATTACATATTTTCCTTAAAAAATAATAGACATGTATGAAATACTTTAGATTTTCCACTAGAAATTAAAGTCATATTGGCAAAACATCTGTATCTTGGCCATGAGAAGGAAACATTCATTGATATCAATTTAATATGCAGTATGGACCTAAAAAGCAATAAGAGACTCAAATTTTATCCCAAAGTTCACAATTTGGTTAGATATTCACAACCTACAGGCTTACTAAGAATTTTAGAAAATGCAATAGAAATACAGCAAATACAAAGAAACAATGTTTGAAGACAAGAGAATAAGCTTCCTTTCCCTCAACCTTCTTTGTTCTCACTATGATTGTCACATATAGTTTGTCACCGCTTTGAAATAAAAAAGGCATCTTTTATAATGAAGTAACAGCAGTAGTTGTTACTCATTTTCTTCTGAGAATTTAACTACCTCTTTCCACAAGTCAGTGGGATCCCTTGTATGCATAGATTGGGGCCTCTAGTAATAAACACTATAGAGATATGCAAAAGTTTTAATGGAGTGAAAATCTACCCTTTGGGAATTCTTTTGCAGCAATACACTTATATGACTATTACATATATAAGGACAGCATATATGACAGAGTAATGCCATGAAAGGGCAAAGAGAAAGAAAAGTATACTAGCAATCAAAGTAAATGAATAAAAATAAAGACAAGGTATGCAGAGTGATATATACAATAATGATTTGATAAACTTTGCCTAATTTAATGCAAAAAATGAAAAAAGACAAGTTAAAATAGGTAGATAAAGACATACATACTTCCTTGAGAACACCTGTGGTCCCTAATATGCATCACCTATAATGAAAACCTTTGTAAGTGGACTGGTTTATTACGTTTCTGTAAAAGTGTAATTTTTAATTATAATATGATCATTCTTAAGACATTAAAACAAAGTAGACCCAAATTTAATATTTTAAATAAATGTTAAATATTAAGTGACATATATTCACAAGAAATAATTAAGATAAAAAAATGGTACCCACTACTTTATCTCATAGGAGTATCCTTTTATAATGTACTTGGAGCCAAGAATGGTTTGCATTTTTATGAATTTTCCAGTAAGGGATATCAGTCAAAAGACTCAAGTTTAGGAAATATAGAGGTCCCATTGTCCTTCAGTATAAGTTTATTTACAAGGAACACCCTGAGCTTCTTTTGTATTTCTGTGTATTTCTCTTTCTGTTATGTTATGTATGTAGCTATGATTATGATTTGTTTTTAAAAATGTGAGAATGTCATAGCTTTGATAAGTGTGCAATGATGTGACTAGCATCTGTAAGGTGGTTTTAGACTAAAATAATGAGTGTCAGAGCTTGTATAATAATAGTTACGTGCTTCACATAGTGATCATATAACCTTTCATATATAAAATTCTGTGTACTTTTTACTTCTTATGGAAAATAACCTTTGTAAAATAATATCATTTAAATTTAATATCAATTCTAGAAATCTCTGCAAAAAGCAACTTGCTAGATGCAGTCTTATTCTCCCATAATTTTCTGTCTTCATTTTAAAGGCACTGTATACTAAGTGTCATACTATAAATGAAATGAAATGTTTTGTTAACTTTTGTTTACTTTTCTAAATCAAATTCTATCCAGCTCATACCCCTTTCATCACATTTGACAGAAAACTCAGTATTAGTGAGATTTCAGGGCCCCTTCCCAATGTTAGTGAACTTTCAGGGTCCTTGTCCTACAAAAAATTTAGAATTAAGTAATCGAGGAAATCTGGGAGAAGAACTTCTGTTGTTCAGTCACTTATGACCACTGAGTAGCTGTTCAGGGATCAAGCTCAGTTAAGCTCTTCCAAGGCAGGCAGCTCCATAAATCTTATCATCCGCTCCCTCACTGCCAGTTGAGGCCCACTGGCCCTTTTTTTATAGTTTCCAAGGCTGAGGTGCATAATGTTCTGATTGCAAGTGTCAATGGGTCATTCTTTTACAGGTACTCCCCATTCTCAGGGGCCCTGGTGGTGCAGTGGTTACGAGCTCAGCTGCTAATGAAAAGGTTGGTAGTTTGAATCCAGTAGCCACTCCTTGGAAACTATGTGGGGCAGTTCTACTCTGTCCTATAGGGTCGCTATGAGTCAAAATCGACTCAACAGCAACAGAGTTGGTTTGGTCTCCATTCTCAGGGTGCAATGAGGAAATAGCATGAGTCCCTGGGTGGTACAAACAATTAACGTGCTTAGTGGCTAACCAAAAGTTTGGAAGTTCTAGTCCACCCAGAGGCCCTTCAGAAGAAAGGGCTGGGGATCTACTTCTGAAAAATCAGCCATTGAAGGCCTTATGGAGCAGAGTTCTTTTCTGATACTCATGGGGTCACCATGAGTCAAATCAACTCCACAGCAACTGACACTGGCATTTGCCTTTCTAAGAATTCACCTCACCTTACTTCTTCCTTACTCTTGTATTCCAATTCCCTTCTTCTTTGTGGTTGAGCCCCTGAACTTGAACTTCTGAAGCTATCCTAGTCAAGTCCCAGAGGACCAGATGATTCTTCTATGGAAGCCCAATGATCCAAGACCAAAAATGTGGCTGTTCTAAGGTAAGGAGTGGAAGGGAAAATTGTTTTTATTTTAACAAGGCAAATAAGACAAATAAGAATTTTTCAAAATATTATTGTGCAATGTTTAGTCATCAAACCCTGGCTAGATTTTTTTTTTTTTTGTAAGCAATAAAAGTGCACCTCCTTAGGAGCTAGGCAAGAGAACATTCTTCTTAGAAACAACATTAACAATCAATTAAAAGTATTCTTCATAATATGTAAAAATTCTTCAAAATATGTAAAAGGAGGCAGAGAGTTTCAGACAGCGAATCAGAGAAGACGCTATTGAAGCACTTTTACTTAACACGGTATTTTCTTGTTTTACGTTTCATTTTTATCATCAAAGCCATCATTCTCTGTTGACCTCTATTGTTTATGTGATATTGTGTGAACGGCTGAATCTTTCTCAGAACCTGGTGTCTTTTTCCCTGGAGTTATAATGTCATCTATATCTGCTTACCTGACATTTCCCTTAATATGTCTTGCCATTTCTTCAAATTCAATAAGCCAGACACTGAACATACCTTCATATTTTTCTCAAAGATCCCTCCTGGCATTCTGATTTCTCTCACTTAGACCAACAATCACCCAGTCTTTCTCTACTTGACCCTCATGTCCCATAGAGTGCTCAAGCATAGCTGATCCTTTCTTTCTGTTCCCTCTGACAGCATTACTGCTATCACTTCTAATTCAGGAACTTATTATTTAATGTCTAGAGTACTTCCATTGTCTCCTTACTGATTTTTCTATTTCCATTCCCTAGCAGACCCTATTATAGCCAGTTGATTTTTCTTCCTACATGTTCTGTTGGCTCTTGTCACTCCCTTGCTTAAGATCTTCAATTTTTTTCCTGATATCTTTTTGGTAACAAATGCCTTAGTTTGGTCATCACAGCTCTATAATCTTGACTCATTTCACTTCTGTATTCAGCTATAACAAACCCACTGTGAAACTGTTTTTTGTTTTTTTTTTTGCTTTTATTTCTTTCTGAAATGCTTTCAGAGCTCCTTTTTGCTTATTAAAAATTTGCTATTCTTTAAAGCCCAGCTTTATTTTCATCATCTTTACTAATTTCCCCAGACATCCTACCCATCAATTATCTTCTCTATTTGGAACTACTGCTACATGTATTTCTTATGCCATTTATTTGTCTGATAACTCCCATCTCCTTGCAGTTTATGTTATTGTATTTAGGTTTTTGTTTTTTCCATCTATAAGAGGTTTAAATTTACAATTGCAATTCAAGATATACAGATGTATAATTGTATTATTATTTTTTTACATTAGAACTAGCTTTGCTTGGAATTGAGTTAAACTCTGGAGTTTACACTTCCTCTGATGAAGGACCTGTTAATTCTCAATAAGCCACTTTCTACACCAGGTTTGTAGTTCTTGTTGTTAGGTGCTGTAGATAGGCTATAGGAATTTTTTTTTTTTTTTTTTTTTTTAAGATTTCTTCCATGGCTCTCTAGAAGTATATGAGTGTCAGAATGGGTAGGTGCTGCCATTGTGTCTGCTTGAGTGTGGCAGACTCATACTGACATTTATCCAAATACATGACTACTTCCTCTTCACTTTCCAAAGAGAAAATGAAGGAACAAACCCAGCGTAACAGATATAACTTGTATGTCTCCCAGATTCCCTTGACCTCACCTGCCTTGCAACACTTAGCATCTTGTAAAGCCTCTGCTACAGTCATGGTCTACCAATTCTGTGCTCATTTGCCCCATTCTGCTACCTAAGGCTGGCTAACAAAAACCTTTCCCATCTACTCCCACTTCTGGACAAAGCTGAAATGTCACACTACTGGGCATGAGACATAGCATTTCAATAAGCTACCAAAGAGGATGAATGACACAATTTGGAAATGCAGGAGAGTTAACTTCCTATGGGAAAAACAGAACACTAGAGGGAGCTGTGCAGATAAGAAACAAGATCTATATCCTTCCTCCCTCTGAAGAACTTCTCCAAGGCATTGTTTCTTGGTGAGGTTTGTGCAGAAAATTTCCTCATGACTAAGTGGACCATTTACAGAGGAAGCATCTTGTCTCTCCCCAGCCCTTTGTGAAGCAGTGGCCAACACTGTACTACAGCATCTTGAATTGCTTCCAATCCTTCCATACCTCAAGTATTTTTTCTCTAGCTCTTAGATTTCTGAGATTGTACCTTTCCAAGAAAACACCAATGCTGAATCCCTCCCTCAGGCTGGTTTCTAGGGAACCTGGGCTAAGTTACCAAAGTAGCCTGGTATGCTGAGTTTAATTGGTGAGTTTCTCTATTGCACTCCAAGTTTTAAAACCTGAACTAAAGGTTAGGATTAGACTTCATATAGCAGTGCAAACTCTCCTTCTCTTTTCTGCTAGTCTTCTTCAAAACTTCCCTACGGTCCAGTAGGGATTTTTTTTTTTTTTTCTTTTTCCTGCTCAGTTCTGTGATTTTTGAACCTACAAAAGTTTTCTCCTTTCAGTAAAATTTGGGTATTTCCAATGAATGCATTCCTCTCCAGACTATTATTTCTGACAAGAACTTTTAAAAATCTGTTTTGAAGATCAAGTCTGAACAATAGAAGTTTTGTCTTAGGCGGTGCCTTCTTTCTTCCTGAACAATGATGCTACTGGCTCCAAGTGTTCAGAGTTCACATTGCATCAAAAAAAATTTCTGGAAATAAAAACCTTGATTCAGTGGAAGTCACTTACTAGTGGAATGATAAATAAGTTTTTATATGTATTCATCAGTTAAAATTAATTACATATATATCATATCAAGATAATATAATGTTTAGCTGTGTTGCAATTGATCAGTTTTATATGGCCTCTCTAGTCATGGTCTTGTAACTTCCAAAAATGATTGGGTGAGACTCTGCACATAAGGTGCTTATGGCCCACCAAGGGGATTGGACAGCTTGCTAATAATGCAAATAAGGTGCATGGCACCCTTGTGGGAGTGGGACCATGCAAATAAGGTATATCAATCCCTAATGAGGGCACTGGTCAGTTTTTCCATCCCACTAGGCTTAAAATGAGGCATCCCAGAGGTGGAAAGGGGCACCTTACTGTCACAAAGACAGAAGAGACAGGAGTGGAGTGTGTCATTTGGGACTGGATTCCTTGCACTGAGAACCTCCTAGACCCAGGAGACAGAGAGAGTTGTAACACCATAGATGGTTCAAGACAGTGGGAAGCAACAGCAGAGAAACAGAGGCAGCAGAACCAGGAGACAGACACGAGACGGCATGGTGGGCTTCCAGGCCCACGGAGCAAGGCAGATACAGTGGAGTGTCTCTACGCACTTGGTGGTAGCAGCTTGCAGACCCAAAGAGTGAGAAAGCTTAGCATCTTCTAGCAGGAGGCTTGCTGGTGGAGTGGAGTGCCTCTGGTCACTTATCAATGGAGCTAAAGAGCTTTGTGACACTTGCCTGAACAGGGCAGAGGACAGGCTGGCCCAAGAGGCCCAAGACTCCTGAAGGACCAAAAGGCTGAGGGCCAGGGAGAGGCTGGCTGGTGGGCATCACCAAGAAGCAGTTCTGACCAAAGAACTGTATCCTGAATTACTCCTTATCCTGAATTGCAACCTGATACTTCCCTAATAAACCCCTCAATTGTGAGTTTGGTCTATGAGTTCTGTGTGGCCACTGTAACAAATTATCGAACCCAGCAGAGAAGTAGAGAGTGCCATGGGAGGGACAGCTAGCTGGTGTCAAAACTGGTAAAATGGTTAGAGGGTAGAGGTATGTTTGATCTTTACCTGATAGGACTCAGCCTTGGGCTGTTGGTATTGATTCTCTTTTCTCCCCCTTGTGAAGTTAGAGAAGGTCTGATGTCCCTGTGCCATTTTTACATTAATGAAATTATGTATCTGAATGGGCACACAGTTTTATATGCATGGTAGGTTAATGGGATTTTTTTTTTTAATATTATGTCAATAATTTTCTGACTGAAAAGTTTCATATACTTTTAGAAAAAGAAAAGTTAACTTCACTTTAATGTTCAAAATATTATCCTCCTCTACAGGTTACATATTTGATTTAAAACAGAAATGTAATGTCTTGAGCAAGATATTTTAAATTTCTTAACATCACTAAACAAAGTGTCATGCAAGTAATAGTTTCTCTATTTATTCAATAAATATTAATCAATTGGTGGCATAAGGATGCCAGATATATTGTGCTTTTTTTATCAACATAGTTATAAAGCATGTACAAATAAACATTCACTAATTCAATAAATCCAGATTGGAGGAAGACTCATTAACAACCTGCATTATGCAGATGACAGAACCATGCTTGCTGAAAGTGAAGAGCACTTGAAGCACTGACCGATGAAGAACAAAGACTAAAGCCTTCAGTACAGATTACACCTCAACATAAAGAAAACAAAAAGCCTCACAACTGGACCAATAAGCAACATCATGATAAACGGAGAAAAGATTGAAGTTGTCAAGGATTTCATTTTACTTGGATCCACAATCAACACCCATGGAAGCAGGAGTTAAGAAATCAAACTACAGGAGGCAGGGCCAAGATGGCGGAGTAGTCAGATGCTTCAGGTGTTCCCTCTTACAACAAAGACCCCAAAAAACAAGTGAATCAATTATGTATGACAACCTAGGAGCTCTGAACATATAAGGCACAGTTGAGGAACAAGACTGAGTGGCAGGGCAAGGGAGAGACAGTTCGGAAGCAGCGAGGAGTTGCCAGACCTGACACAGCAAAGCCTGAGCCCTTCAGCTAGGATCAGCTCGGGGGTGAGCAGTGAGGCAGGCAAACAGCAGCAATCGGGAGGCGTTTTCCTCACCGAGAGAGACCCAGCGCCACAGAGTCTTCTCAGGAATCCAGAACTAGTGAGAAGCAGCCCTCGATCGGCCAAAGATAAGTACTTGTGTCCGGCCTACCGCACAGATCAAAACCACCCCCATTAGGGAAAAAACTCTCTCTCATCTACCTCCCTGCTCCTTGCCCTGCACTGGGTCTTGGACCGGATTCAGCAACTGCCGAGTACCCTGGGCTGGAAGTAGGACCCGTAATGTGCCCTGAGCCATTCTCCCAGCCTTGGAGAGTGATCAAACTAACCAACGGGGGAAAAAGTAATCTGCTGGCTCTCCTAAGCCAGGAGCGCAGAATAGGCACAGCTCATTTGTTTAGGCACAGGCATAACGGATCCACAGACTTTGAGTGCCTTTACCCTGCATAGACTTGGGTGGGTCTATTTCAACAGCTTAGGCCCTCGTTACCACAGTACAACAGGGTATGTATCTGAAGTCTAACTTCAACTGTTTCAGCTGTGAAGTGGAAGGTTTGTGACATTTGACACTGCTCTGCCCATGAAGCAGGATCTTCATCTACCTACATCGGGGGCCTGAGGACTGGTGGCTCTGCCCATGCCACTTAGCCACCTGCGATAGGGGCCCAAGAATAAGAAGTACCTTTCAGTCCTTACAGCCAACAGCTTCGGGTGTTCATAGTCTGGCTGCAAAACTCACCCATCTACACGCTCTAGGGAAAAGGGACATGCTTTCCTCCTGGACACTAGGTGGTGGCCGTAGGCCTGCTGCCTTTCTCGGTCTGTGTCCCTTTACTGCAGCTGGATGCCTGTGCCTAGACCAATCACCCATGCCTTTCTAGTACTATAGGTGAGAGCCTACATCACACATTTGGTGGCCAACTACCTGGACACCTGAGCTGAATCCATACAGGAGGAGTAGGCAGACCCCTGGGTTCACATATTTAGTGGCAGGTTTGGCCAACTGGGGACAGGATATTGGAGGTTCAAGGGTGCTGGTGACTGGGCTAGCTCACACAAGCAGCCTATCTGGGCATAGCAAAACAAAACAAAACAAGAAGCTAAGACACAATAAGGAAACATAAAATAAATAAATATAATAAATTATTGATGGCTTAGAGATAATAGTCAATATCAGATCACATAAAGAGGCAGAACATGATGGCTTCAGTAAGCTCCCAAAACAAAGAACCTAGAAATTTTCCAGAGGCAGAATACAAAAGATTAATATACAGAACTCTTCAAGATATAAGAGAGGAAATTAAGCAAAATGCAGAACATGCAATAGAGGAAACTAAAAAGATTAGAGAAGAGCATAATGACAAATTTAACAGGTTTCAAAAATCCATAGAGAGACAGCAGTGAGAAATCCAAAAGATTAACAATAAAATTTCAGAATTAGACAACTCAATACAAAGTCATAGGAGCAGAATTGAGGCAATGGAAGTCAGAATTAGTGAGATTGAAGATGAAGCACTTGACACCAACTTATCTGAGGAAAAATCAGATAAAAGGATTAAAAAAATGAAGAAACAGTAAGAATTATGTGGGACTCTATATCAAGAGGAATAACCTACGAGTGACTGGAGTACCAGAACGGGGGGGGGGGGGGGTTGCGGGTAACAGAAAATACAGAGAGAATTGTTGAAGAATTGTTGGCAGAAAACTTCCCTGATACCGTGAAAGATGACAAGATATCTATCCAAGATGCTCACAGAACTCCACAAAAGGTAGATCCCAAAAGAAAGTCACCAAGTTATATTATAATCAAATTTGCCAAAACCAAAGATAAAGACAGAATTTTTTAAAAATTTTTTATTGTACTTTAGACAAAGATTTACAGAACAAATGATTTCTCATTAAACAGAAAGAAAGAATTTTAAGAGCGGCTAGGGATAAACGAAGTTATCTACGAAGGAGAGTCAATAAGAATAAGCTTGGACTACTCAGCAGAAACCGTGCAGGCAAGAAGGCAATGGGATGACATATATAAACCCTTGAAGGAAAAAAATTGCCAGCCAAGAATTATATATCCAGCAAAACTGTCTCTCAAATATTATGGTGAAATTAGGGCATTTCCAGATAAACAGAAGTTTAGGGAATTTGAAGAAACCAAACCAAAATTACAAGAAATACTAAAACTAAAATCAAAAACATCAGATAACAATTCAAGGCTAGAACACAGGACAGAGCAACCAGATATCAACCCAGATAGGGAATTCACCAAAAAAAAAATTAAAGCTAAAACACTGAATATAAGGAAACAGATATCAACATGTAAAAGATTACAACATTACAACAAAAAAGAGAGACTTAAAGAATGTAGACATAGATTTTTCATATGGACAGGAAGTCAAGGAATATAAAGACATAAAAGACTGATATAAACTTAGAAATATAGGGGTAATTATTAAGGTAACCACAAAGGAAAGTAACAATCTTACAAGTCAAAATAAAAAAACAACAAAAATATAAAGATTCAGCAAATACAAAATCAACAACAAAGAAAAAGACGAAAACAAAATACAGAAATAAAAATGACTCAACACAGAAGATTAAGTGGAACAAAGAAACTGTGAACAACACACAAAAAAAGACATCAAAGTAACATCACTAAACTCAGACCTATCAATAGTTACACTGAATGTAAATGGAGTAAATGCACCAGTGAAGAGACAGAGAGTGGCAGATTGGATGAAAAAAGCACTATCCATCTGTATACTGACTACAAAGAGACACACTTTAGACTTAAAGATGCAAACAAACTAAAACTCAAAGGATGGAAAAAATATATCAAGCAAACAACACTTGAAAAAGAGCAAGAGTGGCAATATTAATCCCTGACAAAAATAGACTTGAAAGTAAAATCCACCACAAAGGATAAGGAAGGACACTGTATAAGGAATAAAGGGTCAATACACCAGGAGGACATAACTATAATAAATATTTACACAACCAACGACAGGGCTCCAGAATACATGAAACAAATTTTAAAAGCATTGAAAAGAGAGATAGACAGCTCCACAACAGTAGTAGTAGACTTCAACACACCACTTTCAGTGAAGACAGAACATCCAGAAACAAGCTCAACAAAGACACGGAAGAGCTAAATGCTACTGTCAACCAACTTAATCTCATAGACATATACTGAACACTCCACCCAACACCAACACAAGTATACTTTCTTTTCCAATGCACATGGAACATTCTCCAGAATAGACCATATATTAGGCCATAAACCAAGCCTTAAAAACCAAAATATCATAATATTACAAAGCATCTTTTGTGACCATAAAGCCACAAAAGTAGGAATCAATGACAGAAAAAGCAGGTAAAAAAATCATACACATGGAAACTGAACAACACCTTGCTCAAAAACTACTGGATTATAGAGGAAATTAACGATGGAATAAAGAAATTCATAGAATCAAACGAGAATGAAAACACATCCTACCAGATCCTTTGGGACACAGCAAAAGCAGTGCTCAGAGGACAATTTACTGCAGTGAATACACAGTACCAAAAAGAAGAAAGGGTCAAAATCAAAACATTAACCCTAGAACTGGAACAAGTAGAAAGAGAGCAGAAAAAGAAACCCTCAGCCTCCAGAAGTAAGGAAATAATAAGAATTACAGTAGAATTAAATGAAATAGAGAATAGAAAAACAATTGAAGGAGTTAACAAGACCAAAACTGGTTCTTTGAAAAGATCAACAAGTTGATAAACCATTGACCAATCTGACAAAAGAAAAAGAGGAGAGGAAGTAAATAACTTACATAAGAAATGAGATGGGTGATATCACAACTGATCCAGCTGAAATTAAAAGAACCATAACAGAATACTATGAAAAATTGTACTCTAATGAATTTGAAAACCTAGAGGAAATGGACAAATTTCTAAAAACTCACTACTTACCTAAACTAACACAAACTGAGGTAGAACAACTAAATAAACCCATAACAGAAGAAGAGATTGAAAAGGTAATTAAAAAGCTCCCAACAAAAAAAAACCCTGGCCCAGATAGCTTCACTGGAGAATTCTACCAAACTTTCAGAGAAGAGTTACCACCACTACTACTAAAGGTATTTCAGAGCATAGAAAAGGATGGAATACTCCCAAACTCACTCTGTGAAGCCAGCATAACCCATACCAAAACCGGGTAAAGACACCACAAAAAAAGAAAATTATAGGCCAATATCCATCAAGAACATCGATGCAAAAATCCTCAACAAAATTCGAGCCAATAGAATTCAGCAACATATCAAAAAAATAATTCATCATAATCAAGTGGGTTTTATACTAGGTATGCAGGGATGGTTCAACATTAGAAAAACAATCAACATTATCACATAAATAAAACAAAAGACAAGAACCACATGATCTTATCAATTGATGCAGAAAATGCATTTGACAAAGTCCAACACTCATTCATGATAAAAACTCTCAACAAAATAGGAATAGAAGGGAAATTCCTCAATGTAATTAAGGGCATTTATACAAGGCCAACAGCCAATATCATCTTAAATGGAGACAGTTTGAAAGTATTCACCATGAGAATGGGAAACAGACAAGAATGCCCTTTATCACCACTCTCATTCAACACCGTGCTGGAGGTCCTAGCCAGAGCAATTAGGCTGAAAAAGGAAATAAAGATTATCCAAACTGGTAGGGAAGAAGTCAAAGTATCTCTGTCTGCAGATGATATGATCTTATACACAGAAAACCCTAAAGAATCCACAAGAAAACTACTGGAACTAATAGAAGATTTCAGCAAATGTTCAGGATACAAGATAAACATAAAAAATCAGTTGGATTCCTTTACAACAACAAAGAGAACTTCGAAGAGGAAATCACCAAATCAATACCATTTACAATAGCCTCAAAGAAGATAAAATACTTAAGAATAAATCTAACTAGAGACATAAAAGACCTATATAATGAAAACTACAAGACACTACTGCAAAAAAATAAAAAGAGACCTTCAAAAGTGGAAAAACATACCTTGCTCGTGGGTAGGAAGACTGAACATTGTGAAAATGTCAATTCTACCCAAAGTGATCTACAGATGCAATGCAATCCCGATCAAAATTCCAACCACATTTTTAAATGAGATGGAGAAAGAAATCACCCACATCATACGGAAAGGGAAGAGGCCCTGGATAAGTAAAGAATTACTCAAGAAGAATAACAAAGTGGAAGGCCTCAGACTACCAGATTTTAGAACCTATTATACCCCCAAGGTAGACAAAACAGCCTGGTACAACAGTAGATACATAGACCAATGGAACAGAATTGAGAATCCAGACATATATTCACCCACCTATTAGCAGCTGATATTTGACAAAGGCCAAAAGTCTGTTAATGGGGAAAAGAGAGTCTCTTTAACAAATAGTGCTGGCATAACTGGATATCCATCTGCAAAACACTGAAACAAGACACATACCTCACACCATGCACAAAAACTAACTCAAAATGTATCAAAGACCTAAATATAAAATCTAAAACAGTAAGCTCATGGAAGAAAAATAGGGGCAATTCTAGGAGCTCTAATACATGGCATAAACAGAATATGAACTATAGGTAACTATGCACAAGCACCAGAAAAGAGACTAGATAAAAAAGAGTTCCTAAAAATTAAACACTTTTGCTGATCCAAAGACTTCACCAAAGAGTAAAAAGATAACCTACAGACTGGGAAAAAAATTTTGGCTATGATAAATCTGATCAGCATCTAATCTCTAAAATCTACAAGATACTGCAACAACAGAAGGACAGATAACCCAATTAAAAAATGTGCAAAGGATATGAACAGGCACTTCGCCGAAGAAGATATTCAGGCGGCTAACAAAGACATGAAGAAATGTTCACCATCTTTAGCCATTAGAGAAATGCAAATCAAAACTACAATGAGATATCATCTTACCCCAACAAAGCTAGCATTAATCCAAAAAGCACAAAATAATCAATGATGGAGAGGTTGTGGAGAAAATGGAACACTTACACACTGTTGGTTGGAATGTAAAATGGTACAACCACTTAAAGCTAGAAATGTAAGTACCATGTGATTCAGCAACCCCGTTCCTTGGAATGTATCCTAGAAAAATAAGAGCTGTCGCAAGAATAGATATATGCATACCCATGTTCGTTGCAGCACTGTTCACAATAGCAAAAAGATGGAAATAACTTGGTGTCCATCAACAGATGAATGGATAAACAAATTATGGTACATCCACACAATGGAATACTACTCAATTATAAAGAACAATGATGAAGCCGTGAAACATCTTATAACATGGAGGAATCTGGAGGGCATTATGCTGAGTGAATTTAGTCAGTCACAGAAGGACAAATATGGTATAAGACCACTATTATAAGAAATCAAGAAAAGGTTTAAACACAAAAGAAAACATTTCTTGATGGTTAAGAGGGTGAGGAGGGAGGGTGAGGTTTATTTACTAACTAGATGGTAGACAAGAATTAACTTAGGTGAAGAGAAGGACAGCATACACTACAGGTGAAGTCAGCACAACTGGACTAAACCAAAGCTAAGAAGTTTCCTCAATATGATCAACCACTTTGAGGGACAGAGAAGCAGGGGTGGGGGTCTGGGGATCATGTTTTCAGGGGGTATCTAAATGGCATAACAAAGTTTATTAAGAAAATGTTCTGTATCTTACTTTGGTGAGTGGTGTCTGGAGTCTTAAAAGCTTGCAAATAGCCATCTAAGATGCATCAATTAGTCCCAACCACTTGGAGTAAAGGAGAATGAAGAACACCAAAGACACAGGAATGTATTAGCCCAAGAGACAGAAAGGGCCACATAAACCAGAGACTTCATCAGCCTGAAACCAGAAGAACTAGATGGTACCTGGCTACCACCAGTGACCGTCCTGACAGGGAACACAACAGAAAGTCCCTGATAGATCAGGGGAAAGGTGGGATGCAGAACTCAAATTCTAATAAAAAGACCAGACTTACATGTCTGGCTGAGACTGGAGGAACCCCGGAAAACGTGGCCCCTGTATTCTCTATCAGCCCAGAACTAAAACAATTTCCGAGGCCAACTCTTCAGACAAAGTTTGGACTAGACTGTGCGACATAAAATGGTACTCATGAAGAGTATGCTTCTTAGCTCAAGTAGATACATGAGACTAAATGAGCAGCTTCTGTCCTGAGGTGAGATGAGAAGGCAGAGAGGATTAGGAGCTGGTTGAATGGACATGGCAAATCAGGGGTGGAAAGGAGGAATGTGCTGTCACAGCATAGGGAGAGCAATTAGGGTCACGTAACGATGTATGTACAAATTTTTGTATAAGAGACTAATTTGAAATGTAAACTTTCACTTAAACTACAACAATAATCAAAAAAACAAAAAAGGAAATCAAACTATGCATTGAATTGGGCAAATCTGCTGCAAAAGATCTCTTTAAAGTGTTAAAAACCAAAGATGTCACTTTAAGCACTAAGGTGCCCCTGACCCAAGCCATGGTGTTTTAAATGGTCTGTTATGTATCCGAAATCTGGACAAGGAATAAGGAAAACCAAAGAAGAATTGATGCCTTTGAATTATAGTTTTGGCAAAGAATATTGAATATATCATGGACTACCAAAAGAACTAACAAATCTGTTTTAGAAGTACAGCCAGGATGCTACTTAGAAGCGAGGATGGAGAGACTTCCTCTCACATACATTGGACATGTCATCAGGATGGACCAGTCCCTGGAGAAGGACATCATGGTTGGTAAACTAAAGGGTCAGCAAAAAAGAGGAAGACCCTCAATGAGCTGGATTGACACAGTGGCTGCAAGAACGTGCTCAAACATATGAACAATCATAAGGATTTTGCAGGACCAGACTGTGTTTATTTATTCTATACATAGGGTCGCTATGTGTTGGAACCGACTCAACAGCACCTAACAATAACAACGATTCAATAAAACTTTCTCCTTGAAAAATATATAATACAAATTTTAATGATTCTTGTTTTGGATGGATTTTTTTCTGCTCAGTTTTTAAAGACCATGGCCAAAATCCCTTGTGCTTTGTTAAATAATCTATGGCCTACTGAGAAGAGTTTGCTTGTATATATAGTTGAACTTTTTGAAGAGAGAAGAAAGAAGAGTATATCTCCAGGGAGAATAGAAGAGAAATGTTGGTTCAATTTTTTAAAATAAATTATGAAAAATGTCTGCTTCCTAGCTCCTCCAACTCTGTCTGATGCTCACTGATAGTCACATGGTATGCATAGCTCATTAAGTACCAGTCAGGCTAGGTGGCATGCACCACAGTGAAGCTGTACCTGAAGTTCCAGAGTACTTCAGTAAATCGATTAACTTTATTCATGGGGGTTATGGAATACTTTTCAAATAGGGCAATGTTTGAGCTCTGCCCTAAAGAAAGAGGATGGGTGTAACACAGTAAGAATCGACATCATACATTTCTCTTTTCTCGACTGCCACCAAATAAGAATGTGGTTATGAGATTGAGTACTAATGAAGAGTGGGAGGATAGATGATCCTTTTTCTTCATAATTATCATCAGGCTCTGTCTTTCTTCCCACCCCTTCCCACCTGCCCTGAAGACTTCTTCTGTAAGTTAAAAATCGATTTTGTTTGAAGCTCAGACAGCTCAATATAGGAGTGGTGTCAGCTCATTTCTGGTCATGTGTTGGGCTGGGTAAGCAATGGGGACAGAGTCAGTACCTACTGCATTGAACTAAATTGGTTTGTGGGAACATTATTTTTATAAAACTTTTTAATTTTCCTGAAATCATAAATGACTTAGTGAGTATGTGTGTGTGTTTTCTATGTTTGTGGTGGTTAGAAATGGCAGTTATGGCTGGAGTCTTGAGACGCGTTCGGTGGTGATGGAGAATTATCCAGGCCTGGCCCATGATTAACCATCAATCCCGACCCTCTCTGCCACTGATCCAACAAGCTTGCTCCCACCACCCTCATGCCCACACTTACATAAAGCAACAGAGGAAGAAGTCTGCTTATAAGGTAAATTGTCCTTCTATTCCACCTTTTTTCCTTTTTATATTTCTATAGAAGGTGGAAATATGCCACCATCTAGGGCCTGATTTAACAATTCCATCATTTCTACTAGAAAATCCTTAAAGGACAGCTACTCAAGCAGGGAGACATGCGACACTCTTTTTAAAGAATTAGCCATACTATGCTAATACTGGAAGAGCTTCCCAGTTCTATCTAACACCTTTTACTGCCAAATGCTTCAGGCAAGAATGTGGTATCTTGTTTAACAAGACTAAAAAGACTTTTGAAGAATAAGAATCCTGAAGGTCTAACCTAATTTTCTACTGTATCAATTGAAGCAGACGTCACAAAACTCAATATTCATGGTGATTTAGTTTTATTTTATGAAAATGTATAGAGGAAATCAATGTAAGAACAGAAGAGGAAATAGATCCAATTCAAATGACTTTCCAATGAAATGCAATAAAATAATATCAATGTAATTAACACACTTATTGACTGACAAATAATTACCCTTGATTTCGTTATACAAATCCTAGCCCATACTAAGAATTTCTTAACATATAGTCATGATTACTCCTCCTCAAAAACAGATGAAACGTTTTTTTCATGAAAGCTCAAATTTAATTTTGGCCCAGGGCAATAGAATTTACTAATCCTTCATTGTCAGTGAATTTAGACAATTTTCGGGAAATGATTCTGGTATTCTGAAATCTGCATGGCAAGCAGAAACAATCCCTGCATTTTTAGAGTAAACATGTCAATATCTGACAATGCCTGCTCTTTTGATTCTCTCTAGCTTTTGTCTTAGGAGATTCTGTCAAAGCAAACAATAGCCATAGTTTTGTTTTCCAATCACTCTATGTAAGTGCATTCTTAGTTACAGTTATGCGGCTTTATTAGAGAATGGAGGAAAAGCTTGACCTCTTTCTTACTTACAAATTGCAGCAGCTAGAGACAGGCTTTCAGCTTTCCCCAGTCATCTGCCCCTGGCCAGATGAATTATAAAAGTACTTCTTCATTTAGGCACTAGAGCAGGAGACAGCCATTTATTTCATTTTATTTTTTGTGAAGAGCAAGATAATACATATTTTAGGCTTTGGAGGTCACACAATCTCTGTTACAAATACTCAACTTTGCCTTTCTGGAGCGAAACAGATAGTGACAATATATAAATGCATGGAAGTGGCTGTGTTCCCAAAAAACTATGTACAAACACAGGATGTGAACCGGCTATAGTTTACTAACCTCTGCTCTAGAGCAATGGCTACTGTTTTAGCTTATTCAAGTTATTTCTCAAGTTAGCTCCATAAACAATGTCTTAAGGAAACTAAAGAATTCCTTATTATTCACATTGTGCATTTCTTTCTCTGGATTTGATTTCAAGCCAACATGATAACAACAAGGTGGAAAGTGTCTGTCACCCCGGTAGGAAGTGGTTCCCCATTCCTCCTGCATATGAATATGAGTTAGGTTTGAAATACAACTGCAAGATAAAGAAATTGAAGTAAAATGTTGCTCAGAGAGGTTGGCTGTAAAAATTAATCATGTTTAGGGCTGACTTGGAAAAGAGGTTCAGAGCCAGAGGTTGAAACATTGACAAGTTCATGACTGGTACTCATTACTCCAGCCACACTCATGTGCCAGTGACAGGACTGCTTTCTTCAGCCATATGTGTAGGAGACAGGCTATGTAATATCTTGCACATACTCAGCTGGAAGGCAGTCTGGCTATCAACAGAGACCACCAAAGAAAAGAAAATTATGGTTTAAGAAGGGACTAGGGCTATTCATAGCCTCTGGAGGTGGAAAAGATTAAGTTCTCTCCTATTAACCAAAAGGTTGAACATTTGAATCCACCCAGTGGTGTCTCAGAAGAAAGACCTGGTGATCTGCTTCTAACAGGTCACAGCCATGAGCACAGTTCCACTCCTACACACATGGGGTCATCATGAATAGGAATCAATTCAATGGCAGCTGGTTGTTGGTGTTGTTAGGTGCTGTTGAGTTGGTTCTGACTCATAGTGACTCTATGTACAACAGAACGAAACACTGCCCAGTCCTGCACCATCCTCACAATTGTTATTATGTTTGAGCCCATTGTTGCAGCCACTGTGTCGATCTATGTCATTGAGGATCTTCCTCTTTTTGCTGACCCTCTATTTTACCAAGCATGATGTCCTTCTCCAGGGATTGGTCCCTTCTAATAACATGTCCAAAGTATGTGAGATGAAGTCTCTCCATCCCTTGCTTCTAAGGAGCGTTCTGGCTGTACTTCTTCCAGACAGATTTGTCCACTCTTCTGACAGTCCGTGGTATATTCAGTATTATTTACCAACAACATAATTCAAAAGCGTCAATTCATCTTCTGTTTTCCTTATTCATTGTCCGGCTTTTGCATGCATATAAGGGGAGTGAAAACAGCATGGCTTGGGTCAGGCACGTCTTAGTCCTTAAAGTGACATCTTTGCTTTTTAACACTTTAAAAAGGTCTTTTGCAGCAGAGTTACCCAATGCAATACGTCATTTGATTTCTTGGTTTCTGCTTCCATGGGCATTGATTGTGGATGCAAGTAAAATGAAATCCTTGACAACTTGACTCTTTTCTCCGTTTGTCATGATGTTGCTTACTGGTCCACTTGTGAGAATTTTGTTTTATGTTGAGGTACAATGCATACGAAGGCTGTAGTCTTTGATCTTTGTCAACTGGTTAGGGTTACTCACAAAACACTACTGTAATAGTTTCTGCTTATTGAACTAGTCCTTTTATGACCATAATCATATTTAATCTCCAGAGCTACTCTTTGGAGTAAATATTGGGAGACATCCTTATGTTGAGGAGATTGGAGGTCTCAGTGAAGGCAAAAATTTGATTCTAATAAGCCAAAAGGAGATGAACTTACACTGGACTTGAATTTTAACAACTTCAAAGTGAAGAGTAGATTAACCAGATCTCCAGAAATGGTGCTATATGAAGTCTGGCAGAGACTGGGTACATGGCAATAGTCCATTTTACACAGTCCATCGCCCCAGCCATCAGATGGAGATGGGGTAGGAACTCTGTGGGGAAAGGAATTGGCAAGGACTCTAAATTCAGAGAAAGAGCCCAGCTTCATCAGGAATTAGGCAATTAGATAAATATTTTGAAAAGTCCTTGCATTAGGGTAATCAAATGTTCCAGTTAGGCTGGAACTAAGATTTCCTGGGAGGTGGGACTGTCAATGCTAAAACCAAGAAAATCGTTGGAAAACCAGGAAGGGAGTAATGGGTACATAGGTACTTGGGACTTACTAGAGGCTCAGTAGTAGTAGTGTGCTAAAATTGGCTCATATATGCTCACAAGAGCCGATTATTAAATTTTCGGGAATTCTGTGAGCCATTTGTTAAACAGATATAATTAAAATTAAATTATATAAACATACAATTAAATAAATACACAAATATTAACAAAATATTAATAAACATTCAAAGCTAACCGCTTTTTAGTCATTTTGCTCTTTTCTACACTCTTGAGGTTGTTTATATTTATTTTATCTGTATGATGGAAATAATACACATTGTACCAATGTGCATCTCTCCCAAACTCTGCATGAAGTGACAGCAGGTTGGTAGTTTGAAATAGAGAAACAAGTGCTTTGTTGATTGTTTAGAAAGTGATGGAGAAAATCTTAAAAATGTAGCTTAAATTTCAAAGTGAATGATTGTCTGTAGCTGGTGAACTCGGAATAGCACAAAAAAGGACATAATCTTCAGGATGTGAAAGCTATTATCCTCTTGAGTAAAAAAGTTGCTGATATCATTGAAAACGAGTGAAGTTTCAACATATGTTTTCACTGTTTCACGTTCATCTTATTCATTAAAATAAACAAAATTATTAACCAAGATTCATGTTCATCAGTTACAACCATAACTTGGCAATAAATACAAAAGAATGGCAAAAATTAACTAAAGCATTCTGTGTGAATCAATTGTCTATGTGGAATTGTGTGCCACACATCCTTTACATTAGTAAAATTTATAATAAAACTATACACACACACACACAAACATATCCCCATATCTATAGATCTCTTTTTCTCCAGAGAGCTTATTGTTAAACATTTTCCAGCTCATAAACTATGACATAATAGCAGTAGCAGGAGAAACTCAGAACCCAGTAGCTAGTGGATTTCAGTTTTTAATCTACTGACTGCTTTGTTCAGAAATATTCAGGCTCTGGATGTAGTGGAATATATTCATTTCATTTGTCCAAGCATAGTTGGTGTTATTAGTTGCCATCAAGTCAATTCTGACTCATAGTGACCCCATGTGTGCAGATCAGGACTGCTCCATATGGTTTTCAAGGCTGTGACCTTTTGGCAGCAGAGCACCAGGCCTGTCTTCCAAGGTGTCTCTAAGTGTGTTCAAACCTCCAATCTTTCCACTGGTAGTGAACGCTTAACAGTTTGCACCACCCAGCTGCCTTCCAAGCATATAGAATTCTTCAAAAGAAAATCTTGATACTAAGTAACTGAAAACACAGTCATCTTTATGATGTTCATGCTCTTTATTCTTCCCAACCTATATAATTATGCTGTTAAATGGTACTTCATTGTACTAAGGTCTTCGATGGTTAGAATCCATTTATACCACAGCTCAGACCAATTAGAACATAAGCTCCATGGAAAGAGATCTTTTGAACGTACTGTTCATTGCTGTATCCCTAGGATACAGGTTAGTAGGCTCTGAATACCTATGCACTGGGTGAATGAATAAATGATTAAATGAAGGAATTTAATTTCCTTATCCTTTCTTAATGGTATAAGACTTGGTCTGTCTGAATTTTTACGGTTTTCTTGTGAGTACAGAGGAAACAGTAACTTATTTATACCACACTAGTATACCATTAAGGAGCTCTGGTGGCACAGTGGTTAAGAGCTTGGCTGCTAACCAAAAGGGTGGCAGTTCGAAACCACCAGCTGCTCCACAGGAGAATGATATGGTAGTCTGCTTCTGTAAAGAATACGGCTTTGGAAACCCTATGAGGCAGTTCTACTCTGTCCTACAGGGTCACGTGAGTCGGCATCAACTCGATGGCACACAACAAAAACAGCAGAACATTATCCACTTAGCATAGAGGAGGCTTTCTCCAGTGTTCCCTCCGCATACCTTTAAGGACAGAGTCATGTAAAGGCTCCAAGCGCTTGAGCTGTGCTTGGAAGTCTTTTGCTTTAAGATCAATTTTTTTTTAACTTTTATGTTTTTACTTAAAAATCCATAATGATTTTTTCCATTGAGCACCTGATTTTTATTTACAATAAAAGATCCAACAAGAGCTGTCTATGAAGTACATTAGTTAACTTTTCCTCTTCAAATTTTTAAATAAAATTGGTGGTTAAATGAAATGTACTTTATTCTGTAACATTTTATTCACATACTTCGCATGCACTCCAGGGTTTCATGTAATACTGTTTGAGAAGTCTTACATAGCTACTCAGAAAATTCTGTCTGAATAATTTATACGGATAATAGAATATTTCTCTATAATGTTCTACATTTCAGGTAAAACAAATAAATAGATATTCCTTCCACCATTATCCCTGAAGAAAAACAAAACATTAATAAAAAATTTTTTAAAAATCTACTTACTTTTTGAGGCTAAGGACCATATTAAATGTGAATTTTTACATTTATTACATTATATTTTACTGTATCCTATTAAATTAATTATAATATGTTTCAACTGATCTGTTAACATACCTGTTAAAGTAAGATGTTTTAAATTCTTTGAATGCTTTATGTTATTATATTCTTTACATATGTAAGATGCCTAAAAATTAAACAACCAAAAAAAATAAAATAACATCATCAAATTACTGTGATAATATATTCCAGAGCTAGTTGTGGGCATTCTGGGTGGCGAAATAAAGCAATACTGTCACAATACTTACGTTTTCGTATCTTTTGTAATCATAATTTTCTCAATGATTTCGGAAGCAAGTTGTACCAAGAGTAGTAGATAAGTGTTCACAAACTCAACTAGTCTAGATTATTTCTTGGCACAGTTATGCTTTTTCTCTTTCCACTAGCTGGTGGTAAGTGCTAGATGTGGGCAATCATGTCATCTAGGGCATCCCTGTGCCGTCCAAAGTAATTCCCTTTCAAAATATGTTTTTGGTGGAGTATCAAAAAATTTTCAGGCATCTCAAGAATTAATGGTGCCCCAATAATCACGGGATCTACTGAGGCTCAAAGGCATAAAATTGTCCTCAGCTTTCAGATAACTCTATATGAATGATTTTAAACCATCATTAAGACTAGGTAAGAATGCATTGTCTTCCCATAATTCATCTGACTTTTTCAGCTAGAAAACTTTCCTGGAATCATGTTTGTTCTATCTACTTTTTTAAATATATTGCTCAGTAAATACTGAAAACAATGTGAACAATATCTATTAGCCCAGAGTAATTTCAATATACACCATAAATTTTAAACAAGAAAAAAAAAGGTTATAATAATTAAAAGTAACCTGAAAGCTTCCTTTGAAAATATTTTTAAACAAGCATCCTTCTTATTTTTCCAAATATCCAGTCCTAATGAAATCACAGAAGAAACACACTGGTATAGTAATTTCTGTAAATTAAAATTAAATAACTATTTCCAGAACTGTTCAGTGATTACAAAAAGAGACACGGAATCTAGGAAGACCATTTATTTTAAATAATAACACAAACAAAACCAAACAAACAAATATGACTGCTATCAATTTTTTAACCCACTTTGGCATTTAACTTTAATTTCTGTTTTAAAAGAGAAAGAGAAACCATAGACTATTAGATCTTAGTTATGAGCTATCTGAAGAGAGTTGTGGAAGAAACTGCAATTAGGAAAGCCCTAGGAGATTCAATAGTATTCCTATTAAGTAAGCATCAGTAATGAGAGATGCTATGCCTTGGTAAGCTACCATGGTGATAACTGCAATATAGATGTAGCAGGTACCCATTTTGGTATAGATTTAAATAATCCGTAATCAAAACACTTCCCTAAATACATAACCACCACGCGTCTGTCAGTTTGTCGTACTGTGGTGGCTTACGTGTTGCTGTGATGCTGGAAGCTATGCCACCAGTATTTCAAATGCCAGCAGGTTCACCCATAGAGGACAGTTTTCAGCAGAGCTTCCAAACTAAGACAGACTAGGAAGAAGGACATAGTAGTCTACTTCTGAAAAAATTGGCCACTGAAAACCTTTGAATAACAGGAGAACATTGTCTGACATACTGCCAGAAGATGAGCCTTTCAGGTAGGAAGGCACTCAAAATATGACTGGGGAAGAGCTGTCTCCTCAAAGGAGAATCGACTGTAATGATGAGGATGGAGTCAAGCTTTCGGAACATTCATTTGCTGATATGGCACAACTCAAAATGAGAAGTAACAGCTGCAAACATCCATTAATAATCGAAACATGAATGTATGAAGTATGAATCAAAGAAAATTGGAAGTCATCAAAAATGAAATGGGCAGCATAAAGATCAGTATCCTAGGCATTAGTGAACTGAAATGGATTGGCATTGGCCACTTTAAATCAGACAATCATACGGTCTACTATGCCAGAAATGACAAATTGAAGAGGAATGACGTCACATTTATTCTCAAAAACAACAATTCAAGATTTATTCTGAAGTACAAAGCTGTCAGTGATAGAATAATATCCATATGCCTACAAGGAGGACCAGTTAACGACTATTATTAAAATTAATGCACCAGCCACTAATGCCAAAGATGAAGAAATTGAATATTTTTACCAGCTTCTGCAGTCTGAAATTGATCATACATGCAATCAAGATGCATTGATAATTACTAGTGATTGGAATACAAAAGTTAGAAACAAAGAGGAAGCATTTGTAGTTGGAAAATATAATCTTGGTGATAGAAATGACACAGGAGATCTTATGATAGAATTTTGCAAGAACAATGACTTGTTCATTGCAAATACCTTTTTTTAGCAACATAAACTGTGACTATACTCATGGACCTCACCAGATGGAAAGCATAGGAATCAAATTGGCTACATCTGTGCAAAGAGAGGATGGAGAAGCTCAATATCATCAGTCAGAATAAGGCCAGGGGCTGACAGTGGGACAGACTCCATCAATTGCTCATACACAAGTTCAAGTTGAAGCTGAAGAAAATTAAAACACATGCAAGAGAACCAAAATACAAACCTTGAGTATATCCCACCTGAATTTGGAGACTATCTCCAAATTCAGATTTGACACACTGAACACTAATGACTGAAGGCAAGATGAGTTGTGGGATGACATGAAGAAAGCAAAGCGTCATTAAAAAGACAGGAAAGAAAGAAAAGATCAAAATGGATGTTAGAAGAGATTCTGAAACTTTCTCTTGAATGAAGAGTAGCTAAAGGGAATGGAAGAAATGATGAAGTAGAAGAGCTAAACAGAAGATAACAAAGGGCAGCTGGAGAACACAAAGTCAAGTATTATAATTAAATGTGCAAAGACCTGGAGTTAGAAAACCAGAAAGGAAGAAAACACTTGGCATTTCGAAAGCTGAAAGAACAGAAGAAAAAATTGAAGCCTCTGGTTGCAATATTGAAGGATTCTATAGGCAAAATATTAAACTTCACAGGAAGCATCAAAAGAAGGTGGAAAAAAATACACAAGGTCACTGTACAAAAAGAATTGGTTGATATTTAACCATTTCAGGAGGTAGCATATGAACAAGAACTCATCGTATTGAAGGAAGAAGTCCAAGATGCACTAAAGGCATTGGCGAAAAGCAAGGCTCCTGGAGTTGACGAAATAACAATTGAGATATTTCAACAAAGGGATGCAGTGCTGGAGGTGCTCACTCATCTATGCCAAGAAATTTGAAAAACAGCTACTTGGTCAACTGATTGGAAGAGATCCATATTTATGCCCATTCCAAAGAAAGGTGATCCAACAGAATGCAGAAAGTATTGAACAGTATCATTTACATTATACACAAGTAAAATTTTGCTGCAGATAATTCAAAAACAGTTGCAGCGGTACATTGACAGAGAACTGCCAGAAAATCAAGCTGGATTCAGAGCAGGATGTAGAGCGAGGGATATTGTTGCTGATGTCACATAGATCTTGGATGAAAGCTGAGAATACCAGAAAGATATTTATTTGTTTTTTTATTGACTATGTTAGTCATAACAAACTATGGATAACATTGCAAACAATGAGAATTCCAGAACACGTAATGGTGCTTATGTGGAACCTGTACATAGACCAAGAGGCAGTCATTAGAACAGAACAAGGGGACACTGCGTGGTTTAAAATCAGGAAAAGTGTGTGTCGTGGTTATATCCTTTCCCTTACTTATTCAATATCTAGCTTAACAAATAATCTGAGAAGCTGAACTACATGAAGAAGAACATGGCATCAGGATTGGTGGAAGATTCATTAACAACCTGTGATATGCAGATGATACAACCTTGCTTGCTGAAAGAGAAGAGGACTTGAAGAACTTACTGATGAAGATCAAAAACTACAGCTTTCAGTATGGATTACACCTCAACATAAAGAAAACATAAATCCTCACAGCTGGACCAATAAGCAACAGTACGATAAATGGAGTAAATATTGAAGCTGTCAAGGATTTCATTTTACTTGGATCCACAAATCAACGCTTGTGGAAGCAGCAGTCAAGAAATCAAATGACCTTTTATATTTGGCAAATCTGCTGCAAAAGACCTCTTTAAAGTGTTGAAAAGCAGTGATATTACTTGGAGAACTAAGGGGCTCCTGACCCAGGTCATATTTCAGTTTCCTCATATGCACGGGAAAGCTGGGCAATGAATAAGGAAATCCAAAGAAGATATGATACCTTTGAATTATGGTGTTGGCCAGGAATATTGAATATACCGTGGACTGACAGAAGAAGGAACAAGTCTGTCTTGTAAGAAGTACAGCCAGACTGCTCCTTTGAAGCGAGGATTGCAAAACTTCATCTCATGTACTTTGGACATGTTATCAGGAGGACCAGTCCCTTGAGAAGGACATCATGCTTGGTTAGGTACAGGATCAGTGAAAAAGAGGAAGAATCTCGTTGACATGGATTGACACAGTGGTTCCAATAATGGGCTCAAACATAGCAGTGATTGTGAGGATGGTGCAGGACTGGGCAGTGTTTCATTCTGTTGTAAATAGCGTTGCTATGAGTTGGAACCTACTCCATGGCACCAAACAACAACAATAAATACATAAAGATATTAGTATTACTCTATGTGGCATGTGTGCCTTGTAGTATGCATTACCATATTCTTTGTTACATGTTCCTTCATTAGTTTGCATTCAGAAAAAGATAGAGACTAGGCAATGTAATGTTCATGGAAAACTCAGGCTTTTTTAATTTGGAAATGTAACTCTAAGGACTACTGAAATAATTTCTGAAATGTTTTCATTTGTAGCTTCTGTTGTTCATTTCTCTGAATTTAGTTGATGTTTCTAGCATTATTATTTCCGTTTACTTTCCTTATCACACCAACCACCATCTTTCAGCTGTGAATTCTGGGCATCCTACATGTCTCAGGAAAAGCTGATAATTTGCAAGAAATGACAGAAAAGAAAATCATGACACCATTGAAGCTGAACTAATCTATTTAAATAAAATTTACACTTTCGGATTTTAAAATGTTTTTGATAAGGGCATGACCAAAGCTAGAACACAAGACAATCTGCATAGATTTAATGCCATGTTTATAAATGTAATATGTTTTCTTCACATTTGATAAACATTTACAATCAGCTTTAAAAAAGTATGTTCCTGTAGATGCTTACAAGATTCCCCCTGATAATCATGAAAGTGAAATATTTATGTGTGCATGATAGTGAAATATTAGCGTGTATATGTGCATGTGTGTATGATAGAGAATTTATGTTATCTATAAATAATCTCAGTAATTTGCTTTTATAGATATACGTTTTAATAATAGAATCAAGACTATTTTAACAGTGGGATTCTCTTTTTTGGAAGGATTTTAGTGTTTTCTAATTTAAGTTACATTTTATCAAACATTTCCAATTAATTAAAACAATTCAGAAAAATTGTATCAAACTTTATATTCAGAAATTAATCAACTTACGGAGAAGATTATAAGTGCTTCATAGCACCTAACTTCACACCCAGTACTCTTCTTTACTTTGGCTTTTTCCATCTTTAAATACATTTCTATCCAGTTTTTCTCTATTTTGTGTCACCTACCACCATCTAATCCTTTCAAACTCCTTCAACTTTACCATAAGGAATCCCTTTCTATTTACTGTAAATGCCCTTTCTTGCAACTTTCATTTCTACTTTTTTCTCTGCCCTTCTTCTCCTATTCCTACTGATGTCATCAATGGGTGACATGGGTAGGAAGATAGTTCTTCCTCCGTAATTAATTACCTTTATCTGTATTTTAATCACCCTTCATTCTAATCAGCAACTCTCCCAATCTTCGATATGAATAGCTATAACGTGTCATGAGAACACATCTTCAAGAAGTTCTACCAAGATTTCAGGACCTGAACATCACCCATTCCATAAAAAATTTCATAGCTTACAATTACTCTTCCCCTGATAATTCCACTTCCCTTACAATGACAGCCTAAATGGGGGTTCTTCTAATATCATTTGCACTTAAGTAAGGAGGATTACCTAATCTCGGTATCCATTGCTCCTTAGAAACCACATAACTAAAACTTTCATGAAGCCAACTTTCCTTTTGAAGTCATACCACTCTTTTTTAATCTCTTTCTCAATAGCTTCTGTGTTTTAAATTTTTCATTTCTTCATGGTTGCTTTTCAACATCTTGATCCTCACTGATGACTCAGAAATTCTATTTCAATATCACAATCTCTCCTCAAATCTAGTGAAACTTCATCTGACCTATTTTAGTCACTCACCAGATCAGCCAAACTTTGAATTTTATAATTACTTAAAGAATTCTACTTACAAAATCACAAAATCTTGGTGATCACAGCCCACTTAGCCTACTCCCTCCTCTTGATTATCTATCATGTTTTGTCTTTCAAGAATAATCTATGGTTTTCAAACCCTCTTCTGGATCTTAAGTTTACTTCCACAACAGAAGATCTCAGCAGATGACTCAATTCAGTTATCTTAAACTTCTCTAAATTTCTCCTCTCCATCTCCAAATCACTTTGATTCGTCTACTATTTCATTGGCTAACACTTCAACCTGTGCTATTGCTTGCCTGACACTCTGCTCTTTTGGGGAGATTTTTTTTCTACCAACACTCACTTTTTCTTAACAATTTTCTGTTTATTGAACTTGAAACTTTGCTATTCAAAAAATTTTCACACAGTTGTAAGTGACGGAAACACGAGAGTCAGAGAAGAAAAGATAATATGAGGTTGCTGTTTGTTTTGATTGTATGGATGGATTTATATAGTCCAAGTTTTCTAATTTACTTTCTGATCTAAAATTTGGTCATATGTATTTTCCTTCATATGCATCTATTTTTTAAATACAGGAAACATTGTCATTAATGATAATTATAGATTTGTGTCCACTTTTTAAAAATAATACCAGTACCAGTTGCCACTGAGTTGACTCCAACTCACAGCAACCCCATATGTCAGAGTAGAACTGTGTTTCGTTGGGTTTTCAGTGGCTGATTTTCAGAAGTAGATCACCAAGCCTTTCATCTGAGACACCTCTGAGTGGACTTGAGCCTCCATCACTTCAGTTAGCACCTGAGTGTGTTAACTATTTGCACCACCCAGGAGCCCTATAATACAAGTATGTAGAAAAGCCCTGAAAAAGATCCAAGCATCAGACTTTACAGTTCCATGTTACATAGGCATTGATGTTGTTGTTACATGCCATTGAGCCAGCACCCAACTCACGGCAACTCCATGCCCAAAGGAATTGGACCTTTGTGATCCATAGGGTTTTCACTGGCTGGTTTTTCAGAAGTAGAGTGTCAGGCCTTTCTTCCTAGCCTGTCTTAATCTGGAAGCTCTGTTGAAGCCTTTTGAGCATCATAGCAATATGTGAGACTTCACTGACAGATGAGTGATGGCTATGAATAAAGTGCACTGGCCAGGAATTGAATCCAGGTCTCATGCGTGAAAGGCAAGAATTCTACAACTGAACCACCACTGCCCTCTTAAAAATGTAAAACGGCCAATGTACTAAGATTAATTTGCAGAAATAAAATGTATTTCAACATTAAAAGCTCCATGAGGGCAGGCACTCTGTCGGACTTGTTCTTTGCTATATCATAGACATCACAGAAATCTTTGTTTTTCAAAAACATCAGTGAAAAGAACAATGACCAGGACCTAGATTGGGGTCAAGATAAATTCATTCCCCCTCTACCATTATGCAAATTAACCTAAATACATTGGTTCTTTTACATCCACTAATGCCTATGAAATATGGAAATGTATATAGGTCTGGTGCATTGGTCTTTTTCATGGCTTTTCTTTGAAAAATCTTGCTGTAAACATTCATTTGTTTGGGAGACCTGCCTTAGATTTTTAAAGTTTTAATATTTCACTATATATTTGTGACGGAGCCCTGGTGGCACAGTAGTTAAGCATTCGGCTGCTAACCAAAAGGTAGGCAGTTTGAATCCATCAGCTTGTCCTTGGAAACCCTATAGGGCAGTTCTACTCTGTCTTATAGGGTCTTTATGAGTCAGAATCAACTTGATGGTAATGGGTTTTTGGGTTTTATATATTTGCAAAAAGATAATAGAAGTATACGAAATTTTCACTCATTAGAAATGAATATAAATCTAATAAAAACTGTTTTGGAAATTTAACCATTTCATTAAAAATATGTTGAGAAATGTCAAACTTGATTTTACAGAGACTCCCATAAATATAATTATAATAAATATAATATATAAATATATTATAATAAATAAATATAATAAATATATACTACCTCTCATTTGTAGCTATTGAACTTTGACAAAACATTCCTTTGGACCTTGGGGACATTCTTTTCCACCACAATCTGAGACTATTAAACTGGAGCCTACTGGGGTTAAAGGATACCTCTGGATTCAACCACAGATGGCCAGGTTTATGACATCACTGGGGCCATTTAGGAAAATGTTTGAGAGTTCTGAAATCAAAGTCTCCTGAAAGTAAAATGTCCTAGGTAGAATGCTAAATTGACTATCCTTGAAGAAGAAACATCCTGAATTTGGTTCTTGAATATTAAATGTTACTCCCCCCCCCCCTTTTTTTAATTGTCTCATTGTATAATAGTTCACAAAGGCAAGATAAACTAAATTTATGATTAAATATTCGTTCTTATCCAGCTGAGTGAATCTCAGAAACAGTGTGATTATTTGCCTACCTCTTGTTTTGAATTTTACCATCAAAGACAGATATCAATTCTCTTCATAAACAACTTTATGAAGCATTACAGTAATTTATTTGCAACCCAGCAAGTCAGAATATTTCCCTTTTATTTAAATAAAATCATTTCTACCACAATTACAAAATTTTTATTCCTCTTAAAATTTCACTTATTTGGAGGCAGGGCCAAGATGGCAGAGTAGTCAGACATTTCCTGCGGTCCTTCTTACAACAAAGACCTGAGAAAACAAGTGAATTGATGGTGAAATTAGGTCATTTCCAGATAAACAGAAACTAAGGCAATATGCAAAAGTCAAACCAAACTAACAAGAATTATTAAAGGGAGTTCTTCAATCTGAGGACAAACAGCTTCAGCCCTCAGGCAGGACCTAGGACGCAGGTTCATACGAACCAGATACCATTCTAGGAAATGAACAATCGAGGACTATACAAAACCAAAAGAAATACAACAGGGAATCAAAGCACTCAAAGGATGACAACAACATCAAAACAATGAAAGAGGGAACAAACGGCATAGGTATGGAACCTTCTAATGGAGAGGAAGGCAAGGCGATACCAAGTAAGGGTAGACTGCTTCAAACTTATAAAGATAAGGGTAAAATCCATGGTAAACACAAAGAAAGTTAGCAAACCAACTCATAAAAATAAAGACGAAAAACATAAAGCCTCAGCAAAAAAAAAAAACCTACAAAAACAAAAGAAATGAACCCAAAATCCACAAACAAAAGTAACTCAGCACAAGAGAGTAAGAAAAACAAAGAAAACTTCAGCACCACAAAAAAAAGCACTACAAAATGACAGCAACAAACTTCCATCTATCAATAATTACACTGAATGTAAATGGACTCAATGCACCCATAAAGAAATGGAGAGTGGCAGAATGGATAAGAAAACAGGATCCATCAATATGCTGTCTACAAGAGACACACCTTAGAAACAAAGATGTGAATTTATTAAAAATTAAAGGTTGGAAAAAAATATATCAAGCTAACAACTACCAAAAAAGAACAGGAGTGGCAATTCTAATCTCAGATAAAACAGACTTTAAAACAAAATCTACCATAAAAGACAAAGAAGGACACTATATAATGATTAAGGGGACGATCCATCATGAAGACATAACCATAATAAATATCTATGCACCCAATGACAGGGCTCCAAAATACATAAAAAAAAAAAAAAAAAAAAAAAACTCTAACAGCACTGAAAAGAGAAATTGACACTTCCACAATAATAGTGGGAGACTTCAACACACCACTCTCAGTAAAGGACAGAACAACTAAAAAGAAACTCAGCAAAGATACAGAAGACCTAAAGGACACAATCAGCCAACTGGACCTCATAGACATATATAGAACAATCCATCCAACCGCTGCAAAGTACACATTCTTTTCCAATGCACATGGAATGTTCTCCAGAATAGACCACATCTTAGGCCACAGAGCAATCCTCAACAAGATCCAAAACGCTGAGATAATTCCCAGTATCTTCTCTGACCACAATGCCATTAAGGCAGAAATTAACACTAGAAAGAGCAAGGAAAAAAAAATCAAACACATGGAAACTGAATAATACTCTGCTTACACATCACTGGGTAATAGAAGAATTCAGAGATGGAATTAAAAAATTCCTAGAATCGAATGAAAATGAAAACACATCATACCAATACCTTTGGGACACAGCAAAGGCAGTCCTCAGAGGACAATTTATAGCAATAGATGCATATATCAAAAAAGAAGAAAGGGACAAAATCAAAACATTAACTACAGAACTCAAACAAATAGAAAGAGAACAACAAAAAAAGCCTACAACCACCGGAAGAAAGGAGATAGTAAAGATCAGAGCAGAAATAAATGAAATAGAGAACAGAAAACCAATAGAAAGAATCAACAAAACCAAAGGTTGGTTCTTTGAAAGAACCAACAAAATCGACAAACCACTGGCCAGACTGACAAAAGAAAAACAGCAGAGGGCACAAATAACCCAAATAAGAAATGAAATGGGGGACATTACAACAGACCCAACCAAAATAAAAAGGATTATAAAAGAATATTATGAAAAACTATATTCCAACAAATTTGAAAACCTAGAGGAAATGGATAAATTTCTAGAAACATACGGCCTACCCAAACTACAACAAAGTGATATTGAAAATCTGAACAGACCCATAACAGGAGAAGAGATTGAAAAGGTAATAAAAAAACTCCCAACCAAAAAATCCCTGGCCCAGATGGCTTCACTGGAGAATTCTACAAAACGTTTACAGAAGAGCTTGTACCAGTTCTACTCAAGCTATTTCAAAGCATAGAAGAGGAAGCAATCTTCCAAATTAATTCTATGAAGCCAGCATAATGCTGATACCAAAACCAGGCAAAGACATCATCAAAAAAGAAAATTACAGACCAATATTTCTCATGAATATAGATGCAAAAATTCTGAACAAAATTCTAGCCAATAGAATTCAGTATCATATCAAAAAAATAATACACCACGACCAAGTAGGATTCATACCAGGTATGCAAGGATGGTTTAACATTAGAAAATCCATCAACGTAATTCACCACATAAATAAAAGGAAAGAAAAAAAATCACATGATCATCTCAATTGACGCAGAAAAGGCATTTGAAAAAGTCCAACACCCATTCCGGATAAAAACCATTCCTCAAAAAAATAGGTATAGAAGGGAAATTTCTCAACATAATAAAGGGCATCTATGCAAAACCAACAGCCAACATCATTCTTAATGGAGAGAGGCTGAAAACATTCCCTTTGGAAACAGGAACAAGACAAGGATGCCCTTTATCACCACTCCTATTTAACATTGTGCTGGAAGTTCTAGCTAGAGCAATAAGGCAAGAGAAAGAAATAAAGGGCATCCAAATTGGTAATGAAGAAGTAAAACTCTCCCTGTTTGCAGATGATATGATACCATACATAGAAAACCCTAAAGACTCCACGAGAAATCTACTGGAAGTAATAGAAAGATTCAGCAGAGTAGCAGGATACAAGATAAACATTCAAAAATCAGTTGGATTCCTATACACCAGTAAGGAGAACAATGAAAAGGAGATCAGGAAATCAATACCATTTTCAATAGCCCCTAAAAAGATAAAATACTTAGGAATAAATCTGACCAGGAATGTAAAAGACCTATACAAAGAAAACTACAAAACACTGCTGCATGAAACCCAAAGGGATCTACATAAATGGAAAAACATACCATGCTCATGGATAGGCAGACTCAACATTGTGAAAATGGCAATTCTACTTAAAGCAATTTACAAATACAATGCAATCCCTATCCAAAAACCAACAACATTCTTCAAAGAGAGGGAAAAACTAATTATTAACTTTATACGGAAAGGAAAGAAGCCCCGAATAAGTAAAGCACTACTGAAGAAGAAGAATAAAGTTGGAGGACTCACACTACCTGACCTCAGAACCTACTCTACAGCTACAGTAGTCAAAACAGCCTGGTACTGGTACAACAACAGAGACATTGACCAATGGAACAGAATTGAGAACCCAGATGTAAATCCATCCACCTACGGTCACCTGATCTTCGACAAGGGCCCAAAGTCCATCAAATGGGGAAAAGACAGTCTTTTTAACAAATGGTGCTGGCAAAACTGGATATCCATTTGCAGAAAAATGAAACAGGACCCATACCTCACACCGCATACAAAAACTACTTCAAAATGGATCAAATACCTGAATATAAAGCCTAAAACTATAAAGTTCATGTAAGAAAAAATAGGACCAACACTTCAGGCCTTAATACATGGCATTAACAGGATACAAACCATAACCATCAACACAAAAAACCCAACAGATAAACTAGCTAACTGGGATCTTCTAAAAATCAAACACCTATGCTCTTCAAAAGACTTCACCAAAAGGGCAAAAAGAGAACCTAAAGACTGGGAAAAAATTTTGGGACAGTACAAGTCAGACAAAGGTCTAATCTCCATAATCTACAAGAAAATCCAACACCTCTACAACAAAAAGACAAACAATCCTATCAAAAAATGGGCAAAGGAAATGAACAGACACCTCACCCAAGAAGACATTCAAATGGCCAACAGACACATGAGGAAATGCTCACGTTCACTAGCCATTAGAGAAATGCAAATTAAAACCACAATGAGATACCATCTCACCCCGGCATTACTGGCACGAATGAAAAATACTGGAAATAACAAATGTTGGAGGGGCTGCGGGGAGATGGGAACTCTTATACACTGCTGGTGGGAATGCAAAATGATACAACCATTTTGGAAAATGATACGGCGTTTCCTCAGAAAGCTAGAAATAGACATACCATTCGATCCAGCAATCCCACTCCTAGGAATATATTCTAGAGAAATAAGAGTCGTCACTCGAATAGACATATGCACACCTATGTTCATGGCAGCATTGTTCACAATAGCAAAACGATGGAAACAACGTAGGTGCCCATCAACAGATGAATGGATAAACAAACTATGGTACATACACACAATGGAGTACTATGCAACGAGAAAGAACAACAATGAATCTGTGAACCATCTCATAACATGGATGAAACTGGAGGACTGTATGCTGAGTGAAATAAGTCAATCACAAAAGGACAAATATTGCATGAGATCTCTATTGTAAAAACCCATGAAAACATTCACATGCAAAATGTAACAATCCTTGGTTACCAGGGTTGGGAGGTTTGGGGGGGGGGGAATACTAAACAGGCAATAGATAAGTGGTATCTTGGGTGAGAGGTGAGACAGTACACAGTACATGGGAAACTAACACAACCTGCACAAGGAAAGGTCATAGAAGCCCCATGGACACATCCAAACTCCCCGAGGGACTGAATTGTTGGACGGAGGGCTCTGGGGACCATGGTCTCGGGGAACATCTAGCTCAATTGGTATGACACTACTTATAAAGATAATGCTCTACATTCTACCTTGGTGAGTAGTGTCTGGGGTCTTAAAAGCCTGTAAGTGGCCATCTAAGATACTCCACTGGTCTCATCCCTTTGGGAGCAAGGGAGAATGAAGAGAACAGGATACAACGAAAAGATTAGTCCAAAGGACTAATTGTCCACAGCTACCAAGACCTCCACCGGACTGAGTCCAGTACAGCTAGATGGTGCCCGCCTACCACCGCTGACTGCTATGACCAGGATCACAACAGAGGTTTCTGGACAGAGCTGGAGAAGGATGTAGAGCATAATTCTAACTCACAAACAAACAAACAAAAAAAGCAGATTTACTGGCGTAAAGGAGACTGGAGAAACCTCAAGAGTATGACCCCCAGATACCCTTTCAGCTCAGAGGTGAAGTTACCTTCGATGTTCACTGTTCAGCCTGGGAGTGGACAGTCCAGTAAAACTAAATGAGACTAACGAGGTACAGGAGTCCAGTGACAAGGGCCAGAAGGCAGAGGGGGAGTAGGAAGCTGATGATAAGGAACACAAGTTGAGTAAGGATACTGTTGATGTGTTGCGAGATTGTTAACCATTGTTATAGGGCAAGATTTGTAGTAACTGTTAAATGGGAGGCTATTTTGTCCTGTAAGCCTTCATCTTGGGTGAAAATGGCAGCATAATTGGAAGAGCATAGTCAATGTCACTTAACTGTGTACGTAAAATGTTTTGGAATGGTGTATCTTTGGCTATGTGTATTTTCACCAAAAAAAAAAAAAAAAAAAGCTGAGAATTCAGAGGGTTAAAATGTTGTGGGGTTGTTAACCAAAGTCATAAAACAGCATGTGTACTACTGTTACATGAGAAACTGTTTGTTCTGTAAGCCTTCACCTGAAGTACAATAAAATATTAAAAAAAAAAAAAAAATGCCAGCCAAGAATTACATATACAGCAAAACTGTCTCTCAAATAGGATGGCGAAATTAGGGCATTTCCAGATAAACAGAAGTTTAGGGAATCTGCAAAAACTGAACCAAAATTACAAGAATCTTCCAGTTAAGAAATCAATAACATCAGATAACATCCCAAGACTAGAACACAGGACAGAGCAACCAGCTATCAACCCAGATAGTAAAGTCACAAAAATAAGTCAAAGTTAAAACACCAGAAATAGGAAAACAGAGATGTCAATATATAAAAGATTGTAATATTAAAACAAAAAGGAGGAAATAAAAGATGTAGTCATATATGTTTCATACGGAGAGGCAGTCTAGGTGACATAAAGAAATAAAAGAGAGATATAAACTTAGAAAAATATGGAGAAATATTAAGATAACCACAAAGGAAACTAACAATCCTACACATCAAAATAAAAAACAATAAAAACATAAAGACTCAGCAAATACAAAATCAACAATAATGAGACAGATGAAAAGAAAATACACAAAGAAAAACAACTGAGCACAGAAAAATTAAGTGGAACAAAGAAACTGACAGCAACAACAACAAAATACATCAAAATGACAGCACTAAACTATCAGTAATTACGCTGAATGTACATGGACTAAATGCATCAATAAAGAGACAGAGTGGCAGAATGGATAAAAAAAGACACGATCCGTCTATATGCTGCGTACAAGAGACGCACCTTAGATTTAAAGACACAAACTAAAACTCAAAGGGTAGAAAAATATATATCAAGTAAACAACAATCAAAAAAGAGCCTAAGTGGCAACATTAATTTCTGACAAAATAGACTTTAAAGTAAAAGCCACCACAAAGGATAAGGAAGGACACTGTATAATGATTAAAGGGTCATTTCACCAGGAGGACATAACCATAATATTTACGCACTTAACGACAGGGCTCCAAAATAAAAAAATAAAAAAATCCTAATAGCATTGAAAAGAGGGAGAGACAGCTCCACAGTAATAGTAGGAGATGTTAACACACAACTTTCGAGCAAACAACAATCAAAAAAGAGCCTAAGTGGCAATATTAATCTCTGACAAAATAGACTTTAAAGTAAAAGCCACCACAAAGGATAAGGAAGGACACTGTATAATGATTAAAGGGTCATTTCACCAGAGGGCACAACCATAATATTTACACACTCAACAACAGGGCTCCAAAATACATAAAACAAATTCTAATAGCATTGAAAGGAGAGAGAGACAGCTCCACAGTAGTAGGAGGAGATGTCAACACACAACTTTCGGTGAAGGACAGAACATCAAGAAAGAAGCTCAATAAAGACATGGAAGATCTAAATGTCACAATCAATCAACTTGATCTCATGACATATACCGAACACTCCACCCAACAGCAGCCAAGTATGTTTTCTTTTCCAACACACATGGAATATTCTCCAGAATAGACCACATATAAGGCCATAAAGCAAGCCTTAATAAAAACCAAAGCATCAAAATATTACACAGCATCTTTTCTGACCATAAAGCCATTAAAGTAAAAATCAATAAGAGAAAAAGCAAGGAAAAAAATCAAACATATGGAAACTGAACAACACCTTACTCAACAACTACTGGGTTATAGAAGAAACTAAGGATGGAATACAGAAATTTAAAAAATCAAATAAGATTGAAAACACACCCTAATGGAACCTTTGGGACACAGTAAAAGCAGTGCTCAGAGGTCAATTTATAGCAATAAATGCACGGTACCAAAAAGAAGAAAGGGTCAAAATCAAAACATTAACCCTAGAACTGGAACAAGTAGAAAGAGCAGAAAAAGAAACCCTTTGGTGTCAGAAGAAAGGAAATAATAAGAATTAGAGTGGAATTAAATGAATAGAGAATAGAAAAACAATTGAAGGAGTTAACAAGACCAAAAGCTGGTTCTTTGTAAAGAGCAACAGAATCGATAAACTGTTGGCCAAATTGACAAAAGAAAACAGGAGAGGAAGCCAATAACCGAAATAAGAAATGAGATGGGCGATATTACAACAGACCCAACTGAAATTAAAGGAATCATAACAGAATACTGTGAAAGACTGTACTCTAACAAATTTGAAAACATAAAGGAAATGGACAAATTTCTAGAAACACAATACCTACCTAAACTAACACAAACAGAGGTACAAGAATTAAATAAAGCTATAACAAAAGGAAGAGATTGAAAAGGTAATTAAAAATGCCCAACAAAAAAAAGACCTGGCCCTGATGATTACTCTGGAGAATTCTACCAAACTTTCAAAGAAGAGTTAACACCACTAGTATTAATAAAGTTACTTCAGAATATAGAAAAGGATGGAATACTCCTAAACTCATTCTATGAAGCTAGCATAACCCTGATAACAAAACCAGGTAAAGACACCACAAAAAATGAAAATTACAGACCAATATTCCACGTGAACATTGATGCAAAAATCCTCAACAAAATTCTAGCCCATAGAATGCAGCAACATATCAAAAAAATAATTCACCATGATCAAGTGGGATTTACACCAGGTATGCAGGGATGGTTCAACATTAGAAAAACAAACAATGTAATCCATCACATAACTAAAACAAAAGACAAGAACAACATGATCTTATCAATCAATGCAGAAAAGGCATTTGACAAAGTCCAACACTGATTCATGATAAAAACTCTCAACAAAATAGGAATAGAAGGGAAATTCCTTAACATAATTAAGGACATTTATACAAAGCCAACAGCCAACATCATCCTAAATGGAGAGAGTTTGAAAGCACTCCCCTTGAGAATGGGAACCAGATAAGGATGCCATATATCACCACTCTCATTCAACGTTGTGCTGGAGGTCCTAGCCAGAGCAATCAGGCTAAAAAAGGAAATAAAGGTCATTCAAATTGGTAGGGAAGAAGTAAAAATCTCCTTATTTGCAGCTGATACGATCTTATACACGGAAAACCCCAAGGAATCCACAAGAAAACTTACTGGAACTAATAGACGATTTCAGTAAAGTATCAGGATACAAGATTAACGTACACTAATCAGTGGGATTCCTCCACATAAACGAAGTGAACTTCCAAGAGAAAATCACCAAATCAATACCATTTACAATAACCCCCAAGAAGATAAAATACTTAGGAATAAATCTAACCAGAGATGTAAAGGCCTATACAATGAAAACTACAAGACACTACTGCAAGAAACCAAAGAAGATCTACATAAGTGGAAAAACACACCTTGCTCATGGATAGGAAGACTAAACATTGTGAAAATATCAATTCTACCAAAAGCAATCTACAGATACAGTGCAATCCTGATCCAAATTCCAACAGCATTTTTTAATGAGATGGAGAAAAAAAATCACCAACATCATACGGAAAGGGAAGAGGCCTCAGAAAAGTAAAGCATTACTCAAGAAGATCAAAGTGGGAGGCCTCACACTACCTGATTTTAGAACCTATTATACCACCACAGTAGTCAAAACAGCCTGGTACTGTTACAACAACAGATACATAGACCAATGGAACAGAATTGAGAATCCAGACATGAATTTATCCACCTATGAGCAGCTTATATTTGACAAAGGCCAAAAGTACATTCATTAATTGGGGGAAAAGACAGTCTCTTTAACAAACGGTGCTGGCAGAACTGGATATCCATCTGCAGAAAACTGAAACAAGACCCATACCTCACACCATGTAGAAAAACTAACTGAAAATGGATCAATGACTTAAATATAAAATCGAAAATGATAAAGATCATGGAAGAAAAAATAGGGACAACACTAGGACCCCAATACATGGATTAAACAGAATAAAAACCATAAGTAAGAATGCACAAACACCAGGAGAAACCAGATAACTGGGAGCTCCTAAAAATCAAACACTTATGCTCATCAAACAATTTCACGAAAAGAGTAAAAAGACAACCTACAGACTGGGAAAAAATTTTTGGCTGTGACAAATCCGATCAGGGTCTAATACATAAAATTTACAAGATACTGCAGACCTCAACAACAAAAAGACAAATAACCCAATTGAAAAATGGGCAAAGGATATGAACAGGCACATCACCAAAGAAGACATTCAAGCAGCTAACAGACACATGAGAAAATGCTCATGATCATTAGCCATTAGAGAAATACAAATTAACACTACAGAAGATACCATCTCACCCCAACAAGGCTAGCATTAATCCAAAAAACACAAAATAATAAATGTTGGAGAAGTTGTGGAGAGACCAGAACACTTACACAGTGCTGGTGGAAATGTAAAATGGTACAATCACTTTGGAAATTGATTTGGCGCTTCCTTAAAAAGCTAAAAATAGAAGTACTGTATGATCCAGCAATCCCACTCCTTGGAATATATGCTAGAAAAATATTAGCTGTCACACGAATAGCTATATGCACACCCATGTTCATTGCAGCATTGTTCACAATAGCAAAAAGATGGAAACAACCTAGGTGCCCATCAACAGACGAATGGATAAACAAATTATAGTATATTCACACAATGGAATACTACGCAATGATAAAGAGCAATGATGAATCCGTGAGGCATCTCATAACATGGATGAATCTGGAAGGCATCATGCTGAGTGAATTTAATCAGTCTCAAAAGGACAAATATTGTATAAGACAGCTATTATAAGAACTCAAGAAAAGTTTAATGGAGAAGAAAATATTCTTTCATGTTTACAAGGGTGGGGAGGGAGGGAGAGGGGTATTCACTAACTAGATAGTAAATAAGAATTATCTTACGTGAAGGGAAGGATAACACACAGTACAGTGGAAGTTAGCACCACTGAACTAAACCAAAAGCTAACAAGTTTCCTGAATACAACTGAACACTTTGAGGGACAGAGTAACAGGGGCGGATGTCTGAGGACCATGGTTTCAGGAGACCTCTATGTCAATTGGCATAACAAAGTTTATTAAGAAAATGTTCTGTATCCCATTTCAGTGGGTGACATCTAGGGTCTTAAAGCTAGTGAGTGGCCATATAAGATGCATCAATTGCTCCCAACCTACCTGGAGCAAAGCAGAATGAAGAACACCAAAGACAAAAGGAAAATATTAGCCCAAGAGACAGAACGGGTCACATAAACCAGGGACTCCATCAACCTGAGCCCAGAAGAACTAGATGGTGTCCGGCTACCACCAATGACCATCCTGACAGGGAACACAGCAGAGAGTCCCTGACGGACCAGGAGAAAACTGGGGTGCAGAACTCAAATTCTGGTAAAAAGACCTGACTTAGTGGTTTAACTGAGACTGGAGGGACCCTGGGAGACTCTGTTAGTCTAAAACTAAAACCATTCCGGAGGCCAACTCTTCAGACAAAGATTAGACTGGATACTTGTGGAAAGTGTGTTTCTTAGGTCAAGTAGATGCATAAGACTTAATGGACAGCTCCTGTTCGGTGAAGGGTGAGACAGTACACAATCCTGGGGAAACCAGCACAGCTTATACAAAGAAAGATCATGGAACCTCCCTAGACACATCCAAACTCCTTGAGGGACTGAATTGCTGGGCAGAGGGCTGTAGGGACCATGGTCTCGAGGAACGTCTAGCTCAATTGGCATAACACAGTTTATAAAGACAATGTTGTACATTCTACCTTGGTAAGTAGCGTCTGAGGTCTTAAAAGCCTGTGAGCAGCCATCTAAGATAGTCCACTGGTATCATCCCTTTGGGAGCAAGGGAGAATGAGGAGAACAGAAGACAAGGAAAAGATTAGTCCAAAGGACTAATGGACCACAGCTACCACGGCCTCCACCAGACTGAGTCCAGTACAGCTAGATTGTGGCCGGCTACCACCACTGACTGCTCTGACCAGGATCACAACAGAGGGTTCTGGACAGAGCTGGAGAAGGATGTAGAACAAAAGTCTAACACACAAAAAAGGACCAGATTTACTGGCCTGAAGGATACTGGAGAAACCCCGAGAATATGGCCCTCAGACCCCTTCTAGCTCAGTGGTGAAGTCACTCCTGAGGTTCACCATTCAGCTGGGGATTGGACAGCCCCATATAACAAAATGGGACTAATGAGGCACAGCAGTCCAGGGACAAGGACTAGAAGGCAGAAGGGGACAGGAAATCTGGTGATAGGGGACCCAAGGTTCATTAAGGACAGTGTTGACATGTAGTGGGGTTGTTAACCATTGTCATACGGCAACAAGTGTACTGTTTAATGAGAGACTATTTTGTTCTGTAAACCTTCATCTAAAGTGAGAATAGCAGTACAACTGGAAGAACGTAATGGATGTCACTGAACTGTGCATGCAGAAATTTTTGAAACGGATAGTGTATCTTTGACTATGTATATTTTCAGCCCCCCCAAAAAAAAAAATGTCGAGAAGGGAGAGGGTTGATGTGTCCTGGGGTTGTTAACCAATGTCATGGAACAATATGTGTACTGACTGTTTAATGAGAAACTATTTGTTCTGTAAACCTTCACCTGAAGTACAATAAAAAAAATATATTTAAAAAAAAAAACAAAACATATGTTTCAATGTAAACATTCTGGGTCAATTTTATCTAACATAGTATCCTTTCCAATATGTACATTCAGGTCTTCTTGTTTTCTTTTTCTCTCTAAGGGTACTTTTTTTTTTTTCTGGGAAGTTGTGTACACCTTGCTTTGATTTTCTTTTGTGGATTGGGGCTCTAAATCTATATATGTTGAATCTCTTCTGTCTCTTTTCTACATCTATAATTTTCATTCTAAGCCCTTTACTATTTATTTCTGTTTCATTCTGATGCTTTTCTAATTATGTTTTACACACTCTATTTCCATCATGTGACTTCCAATTTTGTCTCCAGGCTCTGAAATATTTTCCACTCCATTTCTAACTTTGGGTAGCCTCAGGTCACCCCTCTGCTCTAAGCCCACTTCACTTTGACTAATAAGATTCTACATGATGATGTTTTCTTTGACCTCCCTGACCTAGCTTCCTGTTCCTCTCCCCAGTTCTTTCAATTCAAGGACATCGGCCCCCTGATTTTTTTTGGTACAGGCCAAGTTTGCTCTTGCTTAAGGGATTTGGCATTTCTAGAACACTCTTCCTTCAGATTATCAACATTGTTAGCAGCTTTACTTCTTTCAAGTCTTTCCTGAAATGTCAGAACGAGGCCTTCCCTGGCTACTGGATCTATAATTTCAATCCTTTCTCCAAATTTTACACTCCCCTCCTTCTTTTCTTTTTTTCTCTTTAGGACTTAACACTACTTCGTACACTGTTTTACTTATTTATCTTGATTATGTCTTTCCTACTAGAATAAAAGCTCTTCATAAGGTGCTTTTTGTCTCTTTTATTTACTACTACTTCCCAACATCTGACATACAGTAGGGCTTCATTAAACAGTGTTGAACAAACAAATGAAAGAAAGAATTGGAGATTTCCTTCACTTTATCTTCCAAATATTGTGTTAAAATTTAAATTTTTTGCCATCAGATTTTAAATTTCTCCAAGTCCTTTTTTAAAATCTAATGTTCTTTTTCTTATAGCTTTCTATGCTACTTAATTTTACTGATTTATCTTTTCTTTTTCTGAGCATATTAAATCGTTTTTAAAACTTCTCTTCTAATCATTGCTTTGTAGTAGTGTCCAACTTCTTTGAGTCTTTTTTTTTTTTTCCTCATTAGAAAAGTGCATGAGACACTACAAAAGCTGGTTGAAAGTTTTCATGCATAGTTGTGATTTGTGGCTCAGTGGTTAAGAGCTTGGCTGCTAACCAAAAGGTCAGCAGTTGGATTCCACCAGCCCCTCCTTGGAAAACTTACGTGACAGTTCTATTCTGTCCTATGGGGTCGCTATGAGTCAGAATTGACTCGACAGCAACAAGTTTGGTTTTGGTTTCGAGGCTTCACTATAAGATATTTGGGCTGGACTTTTTCTATTGTCACATACCCAACTCTCAGCTTCTATAGGTCTTCAGTCTGGGACTAGGCAAGATTTATCCATTAAGATACCAGAGAATCAAAGCTTTGGCTGCCAACGTTCTCAGACCAAGTAGAGGAAGAATATCACCTCTCATCATTCAGTGGAAAAAATTTCCTTTAATCCCCTGTTTCAACATGGTTTACGTATCTTCATTTCTGTGTCTCCAGTTTCCAGTTCTGTGTCTCTCTACTTCAGCCTCTCCAGAAAGCAAAACTGTTTTTTTCCTGGATGGGGAAACGTTTTCCTGACTATAAGGGTAACAGAAAGGATCGGCACCCACATTTTAGAAGGGTCTGTTACTTATTTTTCTGTGAGTGTATGGTGCCAAGTAGTTTGCTTCTGGACTTCTTCCATGGCCAGTCTAGATTTTGACTTTCTACATCTAAGTCTACTACTCTGTTCCAGATTTCAAAGTTTTATGCCTGTAACCACCTTTTCAGCTTGCTATCATGTTACTGTGAGTCAGAACACACTCGAAGGCAACAAGTCAGTGGGAACCACCTTTTCTATTTTTCTTTGTCCTTGTTGGTTTATTCTTCTTCTACTTTTGTAATCTTTTTAATGTTATTTCAGGAAGGAACAGAGAAAAACACTTTCATTAGTTCGTTTAAAACAGTAGAATTTAAACAAGTTTTGCGTATTTATTGAACAATTTGTGGTATACCTTATGCATAATTGTTAGCTAACAAATTTAGAATAATGGAAACATTTAGGCTATTTAATTTCCCATATTTTTTATTTAGGAGAAATGAGAGTTATCACAAGAGAGTAGAAAAAAACAGTTAATTTTAAGAAACCAAAAGGCCAGGATCTGAGCTGAGACTGTTCTATTAACTTTTTGAGGCCCCAGGCAGTCCATTACATTTCTGGCCTCAGTTTCCTACTTCTTAAATTGACAGATTTATATAACTGTTTTCTAAGACATTCCTAGAACAAATATTTCCTTTTTAACTAATATAAATAAGATTCCATTGGTTAATGTGTTTTAGCACCGATTCCATTTAATCACTCTCAAAGCATGCAAATTATTTATATTATGCTGCCATTTTTTCAAGCTTACTTCCATCAGCTCCAATTTTTATTACGTGTGTTATGCTGCTTCTCTCCATCAATAACTGGAGAGCATTCAGTCAGATTCAATTAGCAAACTTTTGTTGTGCTCACCGATACTACTGAAGCTATTGTTTGTCCAAAGAGTATGTAGGTCATTAGAGTTGGGCAATAACTCAGAGATCATTGATCTAAACTCATCTTCTCATGGATGAGAAAGCTTAAGCTTGCTAAGTTATATGAATTCTCCAAGATAACAGAGAGATTTAATTAAATGGTGGCACCAAGAGCTGAACTGTATTATGATGACTCATTCAGAATTTTGTCACTGTGGCTGTTGTACCTGTTTTGTTTGCTTTGTTTTGTTGTGCTGTTTCTTCTGTTTTGTTTTATTGACCCATACACTGCCTTGAAATATGGAGCAGCAATCTCCACCGAGGCCCAGCTCTTCAACTGGTAATCAGGCTGAGACCTTCACTTGTGGTCACATAGTTTACTTATTCTTACAGACACTTCCTTATGCCTCCATTATTAAGTGCTGATTTAGTATTAATCCTTATCTTTACTCTTTGACTTGCAAAGGGACACTACTAAAACATAGTAACATAAAGTTATTGTCAGTCATTTGATATTGCCTCTTTTTTATTATTGTGGTAAATATGCATTTGCCGCTTCAACATTCTTCACATGGACAATTTAGTGGCATTCATTTACCATCATATTGCATAATCATCACTATTATCCATTTCCAACTTTCCTATCACTCTCCTAAGCAGGGAATCCTCTTTTCATCCTCCTGCCCACCTGTTCCTGGTAACCACTAGAAACTTTAGGTCTATAGAGATTTGCTTATTCTAGATACTTCATGTAAGTGGAATCATAAAATATTTATGTTTTGTGACTGGCTTATTTCTTTCAGTGAAATGTTTTCAAGGTTCATCCAAGTTGTAGCATGTAGCAGGACTTCATTTCTCTTTATGATAGAGTAATATTCCATTGTATATATATACCAAATTTTGTTTGTCTGTTCATGTGGTCACCAATATCCATTGCAGCACTATTTATAATAGCCAAAAAAAAAAAAAAAAGGAAACAACCTAAATGCCTTTTATCATCAGTAATTTTAGATGCCAGATAGTTAAAGAAAATAAAGTCCCTTTCTAATGCAGTAAAGATTACTCCCTTATAATCTGTTCCATAATTATAACTGCAGTAAGGAAATAATGTTTTAGCAGTTGTGTTCTATCAGAAATTATCATTTACCAATTGAATATATTTTTTAATCATTTCTTCACTTCAAGATTTATGTTATTTTATTCAGAGAATAAAGTTTCTTCGTCAGGAGCAGATATTTCTAATTGTATGACAAAAGTAAATGGGAAAAAAAAGAATTTTCCTTAAAGTAAATGCACTTTGTTTCATAATTTACCAGAGTTTAACTCTTCTCTTTAGGTAGTGATATTTACTTGGGAGGCTTCTTCCCTGCATTTTTAATTATATACTTAATTCCATAATTCCATCAGGAGTGGTATGAAAAATGTTAGGTTAGGGATTAATATGCTTCAATTAACCTACTCATATACATTGACTATCTATGAGGTGCATAATTAGACTTGGCATGTTGATGAGGAGTTTGTAATTTAGAAAAAAATTAAAGTTCTTACATTTATAAATCATGCATTTCCATTTTAATCATGACAACAGTTCTATTGATGATGTATTTTACTCTTGAAAGTAAGAATAAAAATACCTCAACTTCTATAATAGAGATGAAAATAGGGATCTAGCATTCTACCTTTGCTTTAGAGGTTTTTAAGCTGGGGGTTCATTTAAATAATTCAAATCATAGAAGAAATTTTTCACTGAAATAAAAAAAAGCTAAATAGCTATATGGAGTTCACATTTATTGGAGTTCACATTTATTGGAATTCACAATAAATTCCAGTGGATTACAGGACTAACAAGTTTCTTATCTAGACTAAACTTACAGAATATTTCTGAATGTTTGGTTCTGCAATGTGGTTCAGGGAATACGGTTTGAGGAGGTCCTCCTACTTTTGCTAGTTTGTAATTTTTTTGCATTTTTTCTACTTGTAGTTTTGTAATTGTCAATTTTTTTCTTAGCCTTCACTATTGCAAAGCACAAACTTCTCTCCATTCTCCTTAAAAAGAAATGCTTTTCCACTATCATTATGTATCTAACTAAATGGCCTAACAAAAAATGTAAGTTAAAAAAGTCGTAAGGTAGAAGAAAAAAATACGTGATGGCTACTACAGCTTATCCATACTCAATATAATAAACATCATTGCATGGTGCTGAATGGCTTCTCTTTCTCTAATTTTTTGGATTTTTAAATCTCTTATTTCAGACAAAAAAAGTAGTTCAGGTACTAAAATGAAGAAACTTCCAAAGAGTAGGAAGAATGGAGAATTGTTACTAAAGAAAATGACAATAAGGAGTGATTTTCCTGGGTTAAAGAGAGACTTCTCTGTGTCTACAATTTTGCTAGTGAAGGCAGTGTCTTCCCTAGGCCAATGCAGGTGCATGACTGTACCAATGGAAGAGGCAAGGTTATGGGAATTCATTCACTACCATGTATCAGCTTCCTACTGTTCCTTCCAGTGGCGGCAAAAAATTAAAAAAAAAAAAAAAAGAGAGAGGAAAAGTATGTGCATAAACTCATCAAAGGTGGCCTTGAAGGGAAGAGGTTTAAAAGCACTGTAGAATCAGAGTGGTGTGTGGAAATGCAGATTTTATAATATTGGGTTTCACTGGATTTCATGCTTTGTGTAGAAGAAGACCACATTAATGTTGTTTACCCATTGCCCATACCCAGCACAGGGCCTGCTGCACAGTGGTACTCAAGACAGTTGAGTTTGTTTGGTATAGCTTTTAGTTGTTATTTAGCGCCATCTAGCTGGACACCTGGTGGCACACTGGTTAAGCGAACGGTTGCTAACCAAAAGGTTGGCAGTTTGAATCTACCAACTGCTCCTTGGAAACCCTATGGGGCAGTTTTACTCTGTCCTATAAGGTCACTATGAATCACAATCAACTCAGTGGCAACGGGTTTGGCTTGGTTTAGCTGCTACAAAAGAAGCTTGAGTGGCGCAAGTGTTTTTCAATTGGTTGCTAACCCAAAAGTTGCAGTTCAAACTCACCCAGTGGCTCTGTGGAAGAGAAAACCTGGCAATCTGCTTCCATTAAGATTTCAGCCAAGAAACCCCTATGAAGCAGTATTACTTTGTAACACATGAGGTTGCCCTAAGTCAGAATTGACTTGATGGCAACTAACAACAACACTAACAATAAACTGTTATGACACAGGAAAGACTAAGTCACTACCTTGCGACTTCATTCTCGTTATACAGCTAATTATCAATCCAAAATTGGAGTCCGAGATTCCAGGAAAGACTGCCAGTGAAGGAACAGATCCACCACTTAGAGAGGTCTACAGCTGAAGAATGGCTGACATGTTTTTCTTTGTGTATTTTCAAATCTAAAAGACTTTTTGTCATAGAATTTGTTTTACTTTTACTAATTAGGAAAACAGATGTTATTTTATATTATTTATAAAGTTACCCAGACCTATCAAGAACTGTTTAATTAAAATGGATTTGTTGAATGTCCACAAGGATACCTGGGCTTTACTGAATCAGAATTTCTAGTGATTGGGCCAAGACATCTACATCTATATTTCCAATATACACATAATTCAAGAACTAGTGGACTAGATACAAGTGCAAGCTGAATAGGGAGCGAGATGCTTTGGGCGTGATGAGACAAGAAGGAAGGAAAACACTTCTGTATACATAATTCTTGACGATATTATCCACTGTTTTTATAAATTTCTAGTAAGATCAGAAAATTATGTATATTCTAAAGCTATGCTCTGTATTAAATAGTATGGATATGAGTAAGCAAATACGATCCTGTCCCCAAAGAGTAATATGTTTCCGAATAAATAATACCAACCACTTTCTAGTTCAAACAGGCTGAAAAGTTGTTGCTCAGTTGAGAAAAATTAAAAGGGAGGAAATTTTGTGATATATAATAAAATGTGTTTTTTTTAAATTTTTTTTTTGTATGTGGAAGAAAATAACTTATATAAATTGAAAACACGTTTTTACTACAACACCAACTAAGGAATTTTGAATTTCACTATGTCCATGTCTGTGTCCTTGGGTCTGTCAAGTTGAAGGTGCAAGAATGTTGGGCCACCTGAATGCTATCATGGGCAGGAAAATGTTACTATCAGATGGCCACAGACCTGGCCTCAGGGACTAACTTCTCTCCTAAAATCTCTCTCAAAGCATGGTAATATTCCTGAAATGTGATTATTATGTATTTGGATGTTAATAGAAATGTTACAGAAAGCCACAGAAGCAATAACTCAATTTTCACTTTTGCAGAATTATTCAGGGATTGGTTCTGCTACTAAACTTGTCTTTCATTTTTAATTTTATTCTGGGTTTATATGCTGCATTGCTTTGATTCGAAGCATTTATTTTTATTCTAAAATACATTGGCATCCCTCATATAATGCTGTTGAGTCTTTGCATTTACCAGAGGGTAAGTGAACTTAAAAATACATACTTAATGTAGTCATTTTTATACATACATGAAAAACAGACACAATAGCTGTGTAAATTTACCTAAATCACTACAAATGAATATATTGAGAATTGTACTTTCCTTCATATGGTAGTGAAAACCAGTTGCCGTTGAGTCGATTTAGACCCATGGTGACCCTATGTGTTTCAGAGTAGAACTGTGCTCCATGGGGTTTTCAACAGTTGATTTTTCAGAAGTAGATTGCCAGACATTTTTCTTTCTGAGGTGCCTCTGGGTGGACTCAAACCTCCAACTTCCAGTTAGCAGCTGAGCACATTAACCTTTTGCACCATCCAGGGACTGTCATATGGTAGTAGGCATGGAGAAATGCTATCTGGTTATCTTTACGACCCTTTCTTCTTCTTTCTCTTTTATTTTCCTTCTCTCGCCTTCTCTTACTATTTTTATCTTTCAGAGTTTCTCAAACTCCATTGAGAACACGTTGATCATTTGCAAGTGACTACATGAAGGAAATCGTGGTGGTATAGTGGTTAAGTGCTAAACAAAAGATCCATAGTTGGAATCAACCAGGCATTACTTGGAAACCCTATGGGGCAGTTCTACTCTGTCCAATAGAGTCGCTATGAGTCGGAATCACTCAATGGCAACAGGTTTGGTTTTTGTTTTTTTTGAAGGAGCCCTCGTGGCTCAGTGGTTAAGCGATCAGCCGCTAGCTGAGAGGTTGGCGGTTTAAACCTATGAGCCGCTTTGTGCTGGAGAAAGATGCAACAGTCTGTTTCCATAAAGATTTACAGGCTTGGAAACCCCTTGGGGGCAGTTATACTCTGTCCTTTGGGTCCCTAAGAGTCAGAATCCCCTCGACGGCAATGGGTTTTTGGTTTTTGGATGTTTCTATGACCTCGTGGATAGCTAGTTTTAGAGAAAGCCAAGGAGGAGGATGAATCCATTAGCAATTTTCTTGGTACAGAGAAGTTCCCAAGACATGGCACTTTCATTGCTAAAACCATCATAAAACCAAAAAAAAAAAAAAACCCTTGCTGTCCGGTCGATCCCTACTCATAGTGACCCTATAAGACAGAGTAGAACTGCCTTATAGGGTTTCCAAGGAGGTGCTGGTGAATTTGAACTGCTTACAGTTTTGGTTGGAAATCTTGGTGGCCTAGTGGTTAAGAGCTACGGCTGCTAACCAAAAGGTTGTCAGTTCGAATCCACCATGCAGTCATTGGAAACCCTGTGGGGCAGTTCTGCTCTGTCTTATAGGGTCCCTGTGAGTCAGAGTGGACTAGACAGCAACGGATATGAACTTTGTTTTGTTTTTTGAACCGTTTGGTGAGTCAGAATGGACTAGACAGCAACGGATTTGGATTTTTTTTTTTTTTTGAACAATTTGGTTACCTTCAGAGCTCTTAACCACTGTGCCACCAGGGCTTCAAAACTGTCACAGACCTGGGCAAACCAGGACTTCTGTTCACCCTACACAAACTTATTTGAAGAAAAAGATTACAACTGTTTTATTTAAATATTTTTCTGGGAAAGAGAAAATATTCTGCTTTACTGAATATTATTGTGCAGCACAAAACAACCAGAATGTTAAAAAAAAAAAAAAAAAAAGGAGGAAATGTCTATATGAGGTAAATTCAACAAAGGGTCTGGAATTAATGTTGTGCCTACGGAAAAAATTCTCTTTATAGAAAGACTGCCAAGAATTGTAGGCATATAAGACTATATGGTCTTAACATATTAATAAGAGCTTTACACATGTATTTAAAACAATCATCTTTTTGATTTTTTAAAAATGCACATGGTAAAAGAGATTGCAGAGAATAAACAAATTACCAGTGAGTAATTAACCTGTGGGCCAGTATCACTGCATCTGCTCTCAAAAAAGAAATTACCTCAAATCCTGTGTCTTTTCATTCATTGGTAGTAAAGATGACCATATAATATTCTACAGATTAACCAGACTGTCCTAGAGGACCTGGTAAGTGATGCATAAAGCAATAAGTGATGACATTTAAATTCATACCCTAAATTCTTCTGCTGCTTCTTAACTAAAGGAGGTGGGGAATGAGGACTATATTTAGTTAAGAAATTCTTTGTATTCCTTGGAATTTCACTATCCTTTGGCCAACTTTTTTTTTTCCCTCTTTTATTGTACTTCAGGTGAAGGCTTACAGAACAAATAGTTTCTCATGAAACAAGTACACATATTGTTTTATGACATTGATTAACAACCCCACAACGTCAATCCTCTAACTTCTCAACGTTTTTTTTGTGAAAATACACATAGCCAAAGACACACCATTTCAAAAATTTCTACATGACAGTTCAGTGACATTGACTATGCTCTTCCAATTGTGCTGTTATTCTCACTTAAGATGAAGGCTTATAGAACAAAATAGTTTCTCATTTAACAGTTACTACAAATGCTGCCCTATGACAATGGTTAACAATCTCACAACACATCAACAATATCCTTACTCAACCTTGGGTTCCCTATCACCAGCTTCCTCGTACCCTTCTGCCTTATGGCCCTTGTCTCATTTGGTTTTACGGGACAGTCCACTCCCAGGCTGAACAGGGAACCTCAGAGATAACTTCACCACTGAGCTTAAAGGGTGTCTGGGGGCCATACTCTCGGGGTTTCTCCAGTCTCCTTTAGGCCAGTAAATCTGGTCTTTTTTTGTGAGTTAGAATTATGTTCCACATCCTTCTCCAGCTCTGTCCGGAACCCTCTGTTGTGATCCTGGTCAGAGCAGTCAGTGGTGGTAGCCGGGCACCATCGAGCTGTACTGAACTCAGTCCGGTTGAGGCCTTGGTAGCTGTGGACCATTAGTCCTTTGGACTAATCTTTTCCTTGTATCCTGTTCTCTTCATTTTCCCTTGCTCCCAAAGGGATGAGACCAGTGGAGTATCAGAGATGGCTGCTCACAGGCTTTTAAAACCCCAGATACTACTCACCAAGATGGAATGTAGAGCATTGTCTTTATAAGCTGTGTCGTGCCAATTGAGCTAGATGTTCCCAAGACCATGGTCCCCACAGACCTCCATCCAGCAATTCAGTCCCCCAGGGAGTTTGGATCTGTCTATGGGGCTTCCAAGACCTTTCCTTGTACAAGTTGTGCTAGTTTCCCCTGTATTGTGTACTTTCTCACCTTTCACCCAAGATACCATTTATCTATTGCCTATTTAGTATTTCCCCCCTACCTCTCCCATTCCTGGTAACTAACAAAGATTGTTACATTTTGTGTGTGAACTTTTTCATGGGTTTTTACAATAGAGCTCTCATACAATATTTGTCCTTTTGTGATTGACTTATTTCACTCAGCATAATGTCCTTCAGTTTCATCCATGTTATGAGACGGTTCACAGATTCATTGTTGTTCTTTCTCGATGCATAGTACTGCATTGTGTGTAAGTACCATAGTTTGTTTATGCATTCATCTGTTGATGGGCATCTAGGTTGTTTCCATCGTTTTGCTATTGTGAACAATGCTGCCATGAACATAGGTGTGCATATGTCTATTCGAGTGATGACTCTTATTTCTCTAGGATATATTCCTAGGAGTGGAATTGCTGGATCGAATGGTATGTCTATTTCTAGCTTTCTGAGGAAGTGCCATATCATTTCCAAAATGGTTGTATCATTTTGCATTCCCACCAGCAGTGCATAAGTGTTCCGATCTCCCCTCAGCCTCTCCAACATTTATTATTTCCAGTGTTTTTGATTCATGCCAGTAATGCCGGGGTAAGATGGTATCTCATTGTGGTTTTCATTTGCATTTCTCTAATGGCTAGTGATCGTGAGCATTTCCTCATGTGTCTGTTGGCCATTTGAATGTCTTCTTTGGTGAAGTGTCTGTTCATTTCCTTTGACCATTTTTTAATAGGATTATTTTTCTTTTTGTTGTAGAGGTGTTGGATTTTCTTGTAGATTATGGAGATTAGACCTTTGTCTGACTTGTACTGTCCAAAAATTTTTTCCCAGTCCGTAGGTTCTCTTTTTGCCCTTCTGGTAGTCTTTTGAAGAGCATAGGTGCTTGATTTTTAGAAGATCCCAGTTATCTAGCTTATCTATTGGGGTTTGTGCATTGATGGTTATGGTTTGTATCCTGTTAATGCCGTGTATTAAGGCCTGAAGTGTTGGTCCTGTTGTTTATTCTAAAAATTTCATAGTTTTAGGCTTTATATTCAGGTCTTTGATCCATTTTGAAGTAGTTTTTGTATACAGCATGAGGTATGGGTCCTGTTTCATTTTTTTGCAAATGGATATCCAGTTTTGCCAGCACCATTTGTTAAAAAGACTGTCTTTTCCCCATTTGATGGACTTGGGACCCTTGTCGAAGATCAGGTGACTGTGGGTGGATGGATTTACATCTGGGTTCTCAATTCTGTTCCATTGATCAATGTATCTGTCATTGTACCAGTACCAGGCTGTTTTGACTACTGTAGCTGTATAGTAGGTTCTGAAGTCAGGTAGTGTGAGTCCTCCAACTTTATTCTTCTTCTTCAGTAGTGCTTTACTTCTCCGGGGCTTCTTCCCTTTCCATATAAAGTTAATAATTAGTTTTTCCATCTCTTTGAAGAATGTTGTTGGTATTTGGATCGGGATTGCATTGTATTTGTAAATTGCTTTGGGTAGAATAGTCATTTTCACCATGTTGAGTATGCCTATCCATGAGCATGGTATGTTTTTCCATTTATGTAGATCCCTTTGGGTTTCACGCAGTAGTGTTTTGTAGTTTTCTTTGTATCGGTCTTTTCCATCCCTGGTCAGATTTATTCCTAAGTATTTTATCTTTTTAGGGGCTATTGAAAATGGTACTGTTTTCCTGATTTCCTTTTCATCGTCCTCCTTATTGATGTATAGGAATCCAGCTGATTTTTGTACATTTATCTTGTATCCTGCTACTCTGCTGAATCTTTCTATTAGTTCCAGTAGTTTTCTCATAGAGTCTTCAGGGTTTTCTATGTATAGTATCATATCATCTGCAAATAGGGACAGTTTAACTTCTTCATTACCAATTTGGATGCCCTTTATTTCTTTTTCTTGCCTTATTACTCTAGCTAGAACTTCCAGCACAGCGTTAAATAGGAGTGGTGATAAAGGACATCCTTGTCTTGTTCCTGTTTTCAAGGGGAATGTTTTCAGTGTGTCTCCATTAAGAATGATGTTGGCCATTGGTTTTGCCTAGATGCCCTTTATTATGTTAAGAAATTCCCTTCTATACCTATTTTATTGAGAGTTTTTATGAGGAATGGGTGTTGGACTTTGTCAAATGCCTTTTCTGCATCAATTGAGATTATCATGTGATTCTTTTCTTTCCTTTTATTTATGTGGTGGATTACGCTGATTGATTTTCTAGTGTTGAATCATCGTTGCATACCTGGTACGAATCCTACTTGGTCTTGATATATTATTTTTTTGATATGATGCTGAATTCTATTGGCTAGATTTTGTTCAGAATTTTTGCATCTATATTCATGAGAGATATTGGTCTGTAATTTTCTTTTTTTCTGACATCTTTGCCTGGTTTTGGTATCAGCGTTATGCTGGCTTCAAGAATGAATTTGGAAGTGTTGCTTCCTCTTCTATACTCTGAAATAGCTTGAGTAGTACTGGTACAACCTCTTCTGTAAATGTTTTATAGAATTCTCCAGTAAAGCCATCTGGGCCAGGGCTTTTTTTGGTTGGGAGTTTTTTTTTTACTACCTTTTCAATCTTTTATTATGGGTCTGTTCAGATTTTCAACATCACTTTGTTGTAGTTTGGGTAGGCCACGTGTTTCTAGAAATTTATCCATTTCCTCTAGGTTTTCAAATTTGTTGGAGTATAGTTTTTCATAATATTCTTTTATAATCCTTTTTATTTCAGTTGGGTCTGTTGTAATGTCCCCCATTTCATTTGTTATTTGGGTTATTTGTGTCCTCTGCTGTTTTTCTTTTGTCAGTCTGGCCAGTGGTTTCTCGATTTTGTTGATTCTTTCAAAGAACCAACTTTTGGTTTTGTTGATTCTTTCTATTGTTTCTCTGTTCTCTATTTCATTTATTTCTGCTCCGATCTTTACTATTTCCTTTCTTCCGGTGGTTGTGGGCTTTTTTTGCTATTCTCTTTCTGTTTGTTTGAGTTCTGTAGTTAATGTTTTGATTTTGTCCCTTTCTTCTTTTTTGATATGTGCATCTATTGCTATAAATTGTCCTCTAAGAACTGCCTTTGCTGTGTCCCTGAGGTTTTGGTATGATGTGTTTTCATTCCCATTTGATTCTAGGAATTTTTTTATTCCATCTCTGATTTCTTCTATTAACCAGTTATGGGTAAGCCAGGTATTATTCAGTTTCCATGTAATTGATTTTTTTGACTTGCTCTTTCTGTTGTTAAGTTCTAGCTTGATGGCGTTGTGGTCAGAGAAGATTCTTTGAATTATCTCAGTGTTTTGGATCTTCTTGAGGATTGCTTTGTGGCCTAAGATGTGGTCTATTCTGGAGAACATTCCATGTGCATTGGAAAAGAATGTGTACTTTGCAGCGGTTGGATGGAAGTCTCTATATATGTCTCTGAGGTCAAGTTGGCTGATTGTGCCCTTTAGGTCTTCTGTATCTTTGCTGAATTTCTTCTTAGTTGTTCTGTCCTTTAGTGAGAGTGGTATGTTGAAGTCTCCTACTATTATTGTGGAATTGTCAGTTTCGCTTTTCAGTGTTGTTAGAGTTCATTTTACGTATTTTGGAGCCCTGTCATAGGGTGCGTAAATGTTTATTATGGTTATGTCTTCATGATGGATCGTCCCCTTAATCATAATATAGTGTCCTTCTTTGTCTTTTATGGTAGATTTTGTTTTAAAGTCTATTTTATCTGAGATTAGAATTGCCACTCCTGCTCTTTTTTGGTAGTTGTTAGCTTGATATATTTTTTTCCAACCTTTAATTTTTAATAAATTCACATCTTTGTTTCTAAGGTGTGTCTCTTGTAGACAGTATATTGATGGATCCTGTTTTCTTATCCATTCTGCCACTCTCCGTCTCTTTATGGGTGCATTGAGTCCATTTACATTCTGTGTAATTATTGATGGATGTGAGTTTGTTGCTGTCATTTTGTAGTGTTTTTTTTTGTGGTGCTGAAATTTTCTTTTTTCTTCTTACTCTCTTGTGTTGAGTTACTTTTGTTTCTGGATTTTTTTTTTTTTTTCATTTCTTTTGTTTTTGTAGGTTTTGTTTTTACTGAGACTTTATGTTTTTCCTCTTCATTTTTATGAGTATGTTTGTTAACTTTCTTTGTGGTTACCATGAATTTTACCCTTATCTTTCTAAGTTCGAAGCAGTCTACCATTACTTGGTATCGCCTTGCCTTCCTCTCAATTAGAAGGTTCTATACCTATGCTGTTTATTCCCTCTTTTATTGTTTTGACGTTGTTGTCATTTACTGATTAACTGCTCTGATTCCCTGTTGTATTTCTTTTGTTTTTAGATAGTCCTCGAGAGTTCATTTCCTAGACTGGTATCTAGCTGGTACGATCCTGTGTCGTAGATTCTGCCTGTGAGCTGAAGCTGTTTGTCCTCAGATTGAAGAACTCCCTTTAATAATTCTTGTAAGTTTGGTTTGACTTTATTTCTGTTTATCTGGAAATGACCCAATTTTGCCATCATATTTGAATGAGAGTTTTGCAGGATATATTATTCTTGGATGGCAATTTTTTTCTTTCAAGATTTTATGTATATCATCCCATTGCCTTCTTGCCTGCATGGTTTCTTCCAAATAATCTGAGCTTAGTGTTATTGTTTCTCCTCTGTATGTGACTTCTTGTTTTTCATGAGCTGCTCTCAGTAGTCTTTGTTTGTCTTTGGTTTTGGTGAGTGTGTTTATGATACGCCTTGGTGATTTTCTTTTGGGATCTCTTCTATATGGGGTTTGTTGAGCTTCTTGGATGGCCAGCTTTTCATATTTCATGATATTGGGGAAATTTTTCTGTCAGCAATTCTTCAATGATCCTTTGTTTTCTGTTTTCTCCCCCTGTTCTGGAATTCCCATCACTTGAAAATTTTTGCTTTTGATTGTATTCCACGTAACTCTCAGGGTCTCTTCATTTTTCTTTGTTCTTTTTTCTGAGATTTCCTGAAACACAGGTGTATCCAAATGTTTGTCTTCAATTCCACTGATCTTGTCTTCCACCATTTCAAATCTGCTTCTCAGCCTTTCTGTGACACCGTCCATTTCTGAAATCTTGTTGTTTATCTTTTGGATTTCTAGTTGTTGTCTTTGTATAATTTCTAGTTGTGAATTTATTTTGGCACTTTGTTCCTGCATTATTTTCTTGGATTCTTCCAATTTTTTGTGTGTATTTTCCATGAATTTGTCTATTTTTTCCTCATGTTTATCAGCTATTTGCCTCAGCTCTTGGAGAATTCTGAGTATTCGAGATTTGAATTCCCTATCAGGTAGTTCTAGTGCACTTACTTCCTCTGGAGAGTCATCTGGTGTTTTATTTTGGATGCCTACTGAAACCATCCTGTCCTGTTTTTGTAAATGTTTTGATATTGTCTACTGTATTCGGGGCATTCAGTAGTTATTTTTCTCATTTATTGATTGTAGATTTGTTTGTTTTGTCCCCCCCCCCCTTTTTTTTTAATTTGACTGTGTCTGTGCAGGTGGACTGTGTGTTCTTTGTTGTTTGCTCATCTGTGGGCACAATACTTTTCACCTCCTTCTCCAGTTGGCAGGGTCAGTCACTCAGATATGGTACGGCAGGGCAGGTCTAGCTGAAGAGGAGTTACTGTGACGGGTTGTTTGTGGCACTTACTACAGCCACCAGAGCGGATTGGTAATCAGTGCAGGGCAGGTTCCAGTAGGCCATGCCTTTGCTGCTTGGTGGTGTGATGTCAAGCACACGGTGCAGGTAGGCAGGATGCAGCAGGGAGATTGTTATGTGTGGAGCTAAGATGGATATGGGAGAGAGGAGAGACGACCAAGAGCCAAAAACATACAAACAAACAAAAAAGAATGCTAAGGGAGTTTGCTGTTAGAGTGGAGAGATGAGAGACTATGAAATGTAGAAAAACAGAAAGGGGAAGAGGAACAAAAGAAAAGAATGAATAAATAAAAATTGGAAAGGTAAAAAACTGCGAAGTTCCCAGGGATCCCACTGGTGCAGCTATGAGGTCTGCGGAAGTCGCTCTCAGGCGTTGCAGTACAGCCTGGCTTGAAGGCATAGAGGTATACAATGCCAGGTATTCAGGGAACATAAAGAGAAGGAAGATATAGAGAGATGAGAAACGGTTGTTTTGTCTCCCACTGGATGCTCCGTGAGGCTGCTTTCTCGCACCCCTTATTTGCTGGTCTCCGATAGGAGTCCAAGATGGTGGATCTGCACTGCATTAGCTGGTAGGGAACCTCTGCATGAATCTCTCCTCACTCTCCATTCTCTTTCAGTTTTCTGACTCCATTTGGTGCTTCGCTGAGTTCTTTATCTCTTCATTTGATGTTTTAGGGTTTCAGGATTGTTGTATTCTCTGTTTGGCTTAGTTTTTTGGATCTTTGCTGTGGAGGGATGGCTTGGTGCTTCTGCCTAGAGCACCATTTTGCCGGAACTCTCAGCCAAATTTTTTTTTTTTTTTAATGGTCTAATATCATAGGATCAAGCACCAGGTCTGAGAGCAGAGGCTACCACTTTAATTATCCTTTAATATAAGGAGGAATAGCAGTTTGTGTGTGTGTGTGTGAGTGTGTGTGTGTACTGATTAAATTAATGTCAAGGGAATATAAAGAGGAAGGAAGTTGGTAAGGTAGGAAAAACAAAAAGAGAGAATATCTTTTCCTGGATTGGTATTATCAATATTAGCCTTGGTTACTATTGTTTGGCAAAATTGCAGAGTTCTCTCCCTCTGTTGAAATCAACTGCTCAAAAGTGGCTTTTCAACTTACCTAAACACTTTGATGACTTTTTAGTTAAATAGCTGAAGAACAGGGCTAGGACTAGGGTGAGGTATTTCTAGTTGGGTGGAATAGGTCTAGAAAGCATTTCTGAATTAGTGTTTTCCTTGTTGTGCACTATGGAGATGAACACTGGTCTAGTTAAAAACAGTATTGCCATTCACTTCCTATATGAGTCACTTGTAGATGGTTGGGAAGGCAGAAGTTTTGCCACTAGGAAAATTTGATGAATAGAAACATCTCCGATAGTTTACAGATAATTCAGTCATTTCCATGTTATTAATAAAGAATATTAAATTGATAAATCACTGATTAAGGGACAGAATATGTAATATCTAATCCCAGCTGTCACAATTGAGCCATACAATGTTTTTAAGTCTTTTAAAAACTATTTAACACACTATATCCTAGTTTTTATAGAAGGAATTTATTCAACCTATTTCTTGGTATTGTGAAGAGAAAACAAATGTACTGTAAAATGGTCTATAAATGTAAGGTCAAGTTCATGTAGCTTTAAGTGAATATATCTCTCATTGTTTGCTTAGCAGCATCCCTGGGAACAAATATTATTTCTTCTCTTCATTTTATTTATCCTTTTTCTTCTTATTAAGTTTATAATCATATTATCTGTGGTTAAAATACTCTGCAAACAGAATGCTAATTTTAAAGCAAAATAACTTAGAGAAACAGAGTAGGGGACTAAAGAATTTCTTTTTGACTTAGGAGGGACCATTTAGAAAACTATAAGAATTTGAATAACTCTTTTTGTAATTTGTATGGAGCGCAACTAAAGCAGCATGAACAAATGTGTCATGTCAGGGTTTGGCAAACTTTACGTAAAGGGCCAGATACAAATATTTTCAACTTTGCAGGCTATAAGTTCTGTTGTCACAAATCAATTTTGCTATTGTAGTGGGAAAATAATAATAAACAATAGTAAACAAATAGGCATGGTTACATTACAATAAAACTTTATTTACAAAAATAGGTTGTCAGCTGGATTTGGCCTGCAGGCCATAGTTTTCTTACCCCTGTGTTAGATGCTTCAGCATACTTTATTGAAAATTATAAATTGGGTTTTCTGAAATAATGAGCTATAAAGGATTTATGCTATTCAGCTGAGTGTTCAAGTCATAGTATAGATACTAACGTACTTTTCATGACTGATGACTGTGGAACAGCTAATATGTCCATACCTGATCTTATCTCCCAGCATTCATATAGAAAGTGTATTTAATGTTGGATATTATTACTAGGTAGGCATACTATCTCAAGTTTTGTTAGTATTTTACTCTCTTAAAAAGTCTTGGAAATTTAACACTGTATTGAAGGCTGTGAGGTTTAATGATATTTCTACTTGAGGCAAGCTGTTTTTATTGGCAGTAATGAACACTTCATAATGGGTCGGTGACCCAGCTAAACCTCTACAGCTGAAGCAGTCTAATGTGGAAAGTTAGCTAACTAGATATTTAGTTCTCAGTTGTAGGAAGACCTTCCCAATTTAAGGAGAATTTACTGCAACTGCAGGAACAGAGCTTACGTACTGCTGAAACTACACTGCTTTAAAAATAGGCAAGTATGTTCTCAGAAGCTTCTCTGAAAGAGATAGTGTTTTGCTCTGTGTAGTTAACAATATCATTACAATTTATTCCAATTAAAAACCACTTGAATAATATAAATGATAAGCTGCAAAACAATATACAGTGATTTGAAAATCAGTTGACTCTGCTTTTTTAGTAATTCTATCATGTGGAAAAAGAACTAAACTGAAGAATGAAAGATTAGAATGTTCATGTTTTGCCTTGCTCAAAATTATTGTGGAAGTGGCATATATTTGAATTAAAATAGCTGGTGCTATGAGATTCTAACAGCCATGCCATTGGAAAGCCCATTATCTAACCCCCACAGTTACGTCTTAGGTAACGGCAGGACACTGTTCTCTCCAGTGGAGAGTCTGAAGAAGAGTGGCTTTGCCAGTCACATGACCAAAATCAACTGGAATAGTCAAGAGGTGAACAAAACGTTCAAGTCAGAATAAACCTCATAGATTATTTGCTTAAAACTTTAATTAGAGAAGAAGCTGTTGCTCAGAGAGTATAAGAAATTTTGCTAAAGGTTATGCAAAGTACATTGAAAATTTGCCACTGGTACTTTGGTATGTTCCATCCCTGTGCTTTGCTCCTAGAAAGTGAACTTTCATTCACGTTTAGGCACTGCATAGAGACTTACGGGGGTCAGAGCTGTAGACGGTGTGAAAATCACTATCCCAGTGCTGACATTAAGGTGCTCCAGTTGGGGTTATTGAAATTTCTTCCATAGGTAGTTTAATGGAATTAGAAAATATGTTATCGTGTCTTACTTATTGCTGATTTAAGGTCATTAAACCAAAAAAACAAACCTATTTCTGTCGAGTCAATTGCTACTCATAGCGAACCTGTAGGACAGAGTAGAACTGTCCCATAAGGTTTCCAAGGAGTGGCTGGTGGATTTGAACTGCTGACCCTTTGGTTAGCAGCTGTAGTTCTTAACCACTGTATCAACAGGACTCTGCATAAGTTAAGTCATTAAAAAATCAAAAAAACCAAACCCATTGCAGTCAAATCTGTTCTGATTCATGACGACTCCATGTGTTACAGAGTAGAACTGCTCCATAGGGTTTTCTTGGCTGTCATCTTTACTGATGCAGATTGCTAGGACTTTCTTTCATGGTGCCTCTGGTTGTGTTTGAACTGCCAGTCTTCAGGTTAGTAGTCAAGCACAAAGGGTTTGTACCACCTAGGCTAGATAGGTTAAAATGTGTAGAACTAACAGCTCAGTCATATAAACCATATTTACTAGAAGTCATGTTAATTTACAGTTGGATGGGAGTTGTTAGTATTTGGCATGTGGCATATCAATATAAACACAGTAAATTGAAATTAATTATTTTACTTTATTTTATTCTTCACTCCTTTGATTACTCTTTTGACCTCACCTCATATGGAACAAACTTTCATCTCCAAACCTTTCTTTGAGGGTCAGGACTAAATAAGTCAAGAGAGGCACCTCGATGCACAAGTTAAGGAGACTTGCCCTTGAAAGACCCTGAGAATAAGTGCCTCTTTGGATTTTTGTACCTGAGGAGCCTCTCTTGCCTCACTGTAGTTCTGGCCCTGTTATCTCTTTTTATTGATTTCTTCCTGACAGTATGATGAGAGAATGACTGTGACAGTTTATGTCCATAGGGCAATTTTAGCTCCTGAGAATAAATGTGCTGTGATAATATCATATCTCATTGATTACATTTTTAGTTAAAATATTTTGTACTTAAAACATGCACACTATGCAGGAATTATACCCACTGCTGTCGAATCCATTCTGACTAATAGTGACCCTATAGGACAGAGTAGAACCACTCCATGAGGTTTCCAAAGCTGTGGTTAAGAGCTACAGCTGCTAACCAAAAGGTTGGCAGTTCACATCCACCAGCCACCCCTTGGAAACTATATGGGACAGTTCTACTCTGTCCTACAGGGTCACTGTGAGTCGGAATCGACTCTACAGCAACAGGTTTGGTTTTCGGTTTAATTTTTACTGAAGCAGACGGCAACATCTTTGTCTCGAGAAGCAGCTAGTGGGTTCGAACCACTGAACTTTCAGTTAGCATCCGAATGTTTAACCACTGCACCACCAGGCTTCTTATGCGGAAATTAAAACTCGGTGACAGTGAGTTTGGTTCGGTTTTTAGATGTATAGGTATGAAACTTAAATACCCCTGAGCAAATCTGGCATTGATTTCATCTATGTTTAGTTCAAAAGTAATGTGATTCTTTTTCTTTTTGTCAAAAGAACTTCAGAACAGGTTTCTTACTTGATTCTTTGGTTATTGCCCATTGGTACCATAAATAAACAGCAGACTGCTCAAATACAGCATTTGTGTTGCGGCCATAGCTGTTAAACTTTGGCTCGAGATGATCAATACAGTTTGAATAAGAGTAAGAACAGTCTGCAGAAAGCACATCTTACTCCCTGATCACCTAACAGATCACATTATAATCAAATGCTTTGAGAAAATCTACACTACAAGAGAAATGGCAGAACTTTTTCTCATTTGTATGTCAGAACAACACGATAATGAACATATATGTATTCCCTTCCCAGTGAGGCCCAGAAAGGCCAAGAATATGTAGTCAATAAATTGCAAAACAGATTCAAACCCAATTCTCTTTGACTACACAGATCAATCTTAAATCCAACTACACTATTCATTGGGGTTCCCCATATATATTTGTGTGCCTGCCATGGGGTGAACAGCTGCTTGCTGTTAGAACTGCAATAAGGCCTTTGTTGCACGTTAAGTAATATTCCGGATTAAATAACAGACACTTAATCCCAATGAACAGAAAATGATGTAATGGATTGATTTGAGGAGCCTGTGGCATTACTTGGTGTGTTCCAGATAACTGGTGGAGGTTTTCCCGTTTTTAAAAAAATCAGTTGAAATGTCCCAGAGAAGGGAAACGAGAACCATGGATCTCATTGCTCTTTGTGCAGGAAAACAACACATACCTCCATCTCACCAGCCTGAGGGCCATTAATATCTTTGTTATTAAAGATGTTAATAACAAAGATGTTAATGTCCCCTAGGGTCAGTGTTTCAAAGAGTCTTGGAAATTTTGATTATAAAAAATGTTGGAAATTCGTACCTTGTTTTTTATTTTGTTTTTGCCTCCTGTTAAACTGGAATAGGTGAGCACATTATAGGGGAAACCCAGGGGGGAAGATTAAATAATTGCCAGAAGAAAATTTTAAATTAAACCAAATGTAGCATGTATTTTCTTAATCTCTCTCTCTACTGTTATAATAAAGTGCTCTTTTTGAAATGAAATCATTTTTTCTCAAAATTATTTGTTGATTCCCAAAATGGTGTGCATAGCATGTATTTTATGTACTATGTCTGCATTTTTATTTTAGGATTTTGTGCTTTGGTTTTATGCTATGGATTTAATTTAAAAGGTCAGGAACTATGTTCTATATGTTTCTATAATTATCTCAAATCCCATAAAGCATAAGTTACCATTATACTTTCCAAATACATATGTAGAAGCTCTCATGTTATGAGCTTAGAAATAGAACTATGTCTACCTTTGTGAGGCTCTCTAACATTAACTATAAGTCATCAGAAACCTGTAAGTCATGAGAAAACTAGTCAGAAATCTCTGAACTTAGACATAGAAACATAGAAGTATGTGAAGAATGTGGTAAACAACCATTAAATTGACTTTGACCTGACAGGCTGAGATAAAAGAAGAAATAATATAGTTAATCTTTGTAAACTAGCCTTGAGGCATAAGTATAAACAATCTTCCTAATCTCTAACCTTGAAGAAAAGATGTGTCATTCAGCTTCTCTCTAACCCTGGGGAAAAGATATAGTATATTAGTCGTTCGGGGAAGATCTTTTCTTGTCTCTCCCAGCTTCTTGTAGTCCTGTTTCTTAGTGTTCCTTGGTTTGTAAATGCATCTTAATATGGCCATCTTCCCTCTTTGTATCTGTGTCTTTTTTCCTCTTTTATCAGAACAGAAATCTGATGAGATTAAAACTCACCCCACTTCTGTATGACCTCATGTTAACTTAGTGATAACAGCTTCAACAGCCCTATTTCCAAACAAGATCACATTCACAAGTACTGCAGGTTAAGACTTCAACATATCTTTTTGGGGGACACAATTCGATCCATAACATACCCAAAGTGAGCAAAATGCAAAAAAGAAGAAAAAAAGAAGAATTTTTAATATTTTTGACGAATAGCTTTAAATCTGCTTAATAATGTTATATTTGAAAAAGTCAGTCCTTGAAAGGACCTATGAATTAGGTCTGTGTGCCCTAATCTTTGACCCACCTCAATTCAATTGCACCATTATGGGTTCTGATTTTCTAACTTTTTTGTTTGATAGGAGACCTCCAGGGCCCTTCATTTGTTGTTCTGCCATGCTTTCCATCCTTTGGCATGCTTCTGGCATCTGTTGTTTGTAATACTCCATATCTTTCATATAGAAGTGTTAGGGCAGCCAAACCTGAATCCTGTTCTAAAATTCAGCAACATGGGTAGAGAATGAGAGATTTGACTGGGATCATTTCCAGAGGTTAACTTGAATTTTAAATTATTAGAAGTGGTTGGATAAAACCGAGCAAGTAGTAGTAAGGCTTTTCCTTAGATGAGGTAGAGGAAGGAAAACTAGATTTGTTGGGTTGTGCCTGAGAATTTAGTAAAGAACAGTGTGCAAAGGAGATGAGTGATGACACAAGGGATATTTCATTAGAAAAGGAACATTTAATGTGTGTTTGTTTCTGAGAATAACAGCAAGCCAGAGTCCTTGCTACTTTGGAGGAATTAATTAAAGGAAAAGGGAGTTATGGCATTTATAAATTAAAAAAAAAGTCAAACAAATTAACTGGGAATTTTCATGTTCTATTTAAACCCATGGTAGAGTAGAACTGATTAAAAAACAAAATATACACAAATTATATTAGGCAAAAAGTCTAGAATTTACTCATAGTCTTTGTTTTTGTTCCAAACTGGTGTATTTTCTCTTTTAAAAATTAAAACTCAGGCAACTAAATTTATTTTCATGTTAAAATTAGGAACAGAATTAGATTATCCCCTGGTTTTTCCTTTTACTCTCAGGAATAAACTTTTACACCAGATTTGTCTCTTGGCATTTGGTAAAGTTATTTTTATTGCAGTTTGTTGGTTTGTAATAAACCTCCACCCCAAGATCTGCTGTCTTTTTATAAGAGAACTTTGCTCTATAGGACTGTGTGTTTGGGTAGACATTTAAAACATCAGTCTACCACCTAAGGAGAAAAACATAGCCTCTGAGATTTTGGCCACACATTGTTGGTACAGAAGATGAGGAGGGAGTTTCAATTCACCTAACACAGTGTCATGGTTTTCTGTTTAGTTTTTGTTTGTTTTTTTAACTCCTATATCTTTTTTTTACTTCTTTTTTTCAACCCTTTTTGGATAGCTCAGAATTAGCCCCAGTGAAGTTTTTCAAGTTCACAAGGATTGTATTTACTTAAAATAACGATTCATTCAGAACTGATAGATTGCTTCTGCCTTTCAATATATCCAACTATACACACTTTTACTGAATGTTGGACAATATAGTCTCAGCTTTGCATTCAGCATTATTAGGATCAAAATAACTGTACAGGGCTTGCCCAATGCTGCTGCCCATAAGAAACAGACATTCTATTTGATATTACAAGATGGGCATACATTAAACCATTTGAATATGCTTTGCTTTGATACTCTAACATACTAAAATTAGTGATTTATCAATAAAACAGAATTCAGTAAAATATTTTTCCTTAATTCGGGATGAAAAATAGACAGAAAACTTTCAGAAAAGGAAAGAACAGTGTGAATGTCATTGGGGAAAAACTTCAGTTAGGCACTTGGACTTGAGCACAACATTAAAGAATAGGAAGATCATGGTTAAAAAAGAGAAGAAGGAAATATTTCAGCAAATCCTGTCAGCAAGGGGATTACCCTAGACCAACTCAAATTGCATTAATCCGTTAGACTTAGTATTAGATATTTCACATTAGTGGACCTTTATTTCCCTTTTTTAATTTATTCTTGTTGAGCCCCAGGCAGCTATATTCCCAAAGGAGTGTTCACATCTGCTTGTCATATAAACTTTGGCTCTGGTCTAGCGAGGATTAAAATCTTCCGGAGATCTTGACCGAGCCTCATTTCTCCCACTTTATTTGACATAGCACTATATCACAGTGGTGTTGGCTCCTTCCTCCCTCATGATGTGTTGTAAATCCACTGGACACCACAGGGTTAGCTGAGTATTAGATGCAAGGTTCTGTCAGAGGTGCTGACAGCTCACCTTTCCTGGGGAAAAGGGAATGTTGAATTCTGAAATCCAGTTACAGTGCTGGACAGAGTCAAAAAGACTTTCTTCTTGAAGGATATGATGATTATTATGGAGTCAATTTCTATGATTCTTAAATCTATTTCCAGAAAAGAATCTTTTCTCCCTTTTAAAGTTTTCTCCCTTTTAAACTTTTAGAATTACTGGAAGGGAGAAGAGGCTATAATTAAAATGGGCATGAGTGTTAGGAAGAAAATGAGGCCAGAAAGTCATGCAGAAGTGTTGTATTTGTTAAGTATATGGTAGTCACATTACATTTCATTTTTCTCTATCCCCAGGAGATTTGATTTAAGAACTCCCATTCCCTGTTGAATGCTAGCTTTAGGATGATTTTCTAACTTCCTTTGTCCTGGTAAATTTTCATTTTGAAATTAATGAATTCATTGCTTAAATATAATTGGTTACATTGGAATCAAGAAAAATCAAAATTGCAAAATGTCTTCTGGGTAAAAACGTTGAGTATAGCCAGATCTAAGAATTTTCTTTCTCCAAAACCGATGGAAAAAAAAGTATTTAAATGTAGTAAAAAAAACTTTTTTTTAATTGTAAGAATTTCCCAGCAGTAACCAAGCAACCAAGGAGGGCAATGCCACTTCAAAAAGTGGTGACCAATGAAGGAAACAGAAGATTCTATGAGAATTCAAGTTGTTCTTAACACCATGTTTACCCACCAAAATGGAGGGAAGAGTGGAGAGCAGGACAAATGCAATTTTAAGAATTTGAAAGTAGACTAAAGAGACCTAATGGGGAGACAGAAAATACGAAAGGAAAAAATAAATAAATAACCCACAAGAAAGCAAACTCTTCGCTATCACAACTGGGTTGGCTTCATGGGTATGCCACTTATTCATAAGGCTCTGAGTTCAGAAGGGCACTGTGCTTGTTCTAATGTTCTGTTTCACACTCTTGAAATTCTTCATACTTTCTTAGCTTGGGTCCCCTATTTACATTTTGCACTGAATGACACAAATTATGTAGCCTGTCCTGAGGTCAGAGAAGGAGCCCACATCTGGTCTCACTACTTCCGAAGAAACACTTTAAATCAGGTGCTCACTACCCTGAACACACATTTGAGTCATCTCGGAAAGACCAATGAAATAAGAGTTGGGTGGGAAGGGGTGGGATAAAGGGATTCTTTACATAATGAATGATTAGATGAATTGTTGGTCGCCACTGACGAATGTAAACAAAAGGCCTGCTAATGTGATTTAACCAAATTTTAGTTAGGTTTCTCTCCTCCCCATAAACATTTGAACTTTACCTTGCCCCTGAGGTTAAGCAAGCATTGTTTGATAGTTAATTTTATAGGTCAAAGTGGCTAGGCTGTAGTGCCCAGGTGTTTGGTCAAACACTAGTCTAGATATTGTTATGAAGTATTTCTGTGTGATTAAGTAAGGCAGATTACCCTCCAAAACGTGGGTGAGCCTCATCCAATCAATGGAAGCCTTAAGAGCAAAAAGGGAGGTTTCCCAAAGGAGTATTATGTCTCCAGACTATAAACAGACTTCTTGCCAGAATTCCTCTTGCTCTCCTACCACCTGACATATAGATTTGCAGCATAAGACTGCTGGAAACTGCAGCCTCTCACCTGACTTACAGATTTTGGACTTGCCAGCCTCACAATCACAATCACATGAGGCAGTTCTACAAAAATAAATCTCTCTCACTCTCTGTGTATATATATAAAACCAAACCCCTTGCCATGGAGTTGATTCTGACTCAGCAACAGATTAGAAGTACCTTATAGGGTTTCCTCCTTAATGGCTTTTCTCTAGAATTAGCTAACCACAAAGAAAAATATTTTCTCTTCACATCACCTGCTCAACCCACTCCCCCAAGCTTGATTCCTTCTTGACTTGTTGACTCCTCCCTATAAAAGTCCTTTATGCCTGAGCTAAAGCTCTTATGATTAGAATATTCCCCCTATTGCAATATCCTCCATAATAATAGTTCCTCTCCCTCATTACAATAAAAACAAAGCAAAACAAAACCAGTTGCCATCAAGTGGATACTGACTCATAGCAACCCTATAGAACAGAACAGAACTGCTCCACAGGGTTTCCAGGCTGTAATCTTTATGGAAGCAGACTGCCTCATCTTTCTCCCACAGAGCAGCTGGTGATTTCGAATATCCAACCTTTCAGTTAGCACCCTAGTGTTTAACCACTGCGGCAACAGGATCCTTCCAAAAAAAAAAAGCAAACAAACAAAAACTCATTGCCATCGAGTGGCTTTCCTTACTGATGTCTAGAATCGCATTTTTTTTCCTTTGATGATTTATATATTTTGGTTTTGTTTTGTATATTAGCCATCTTTGGTGGTACTTGCTTATCTAAGTTGAAATTTGAAGAGGAACTAGAGTAGCAAGAGTGCTGGAGATGAACACGTGAGACTGATCTGCACAGAGGTGACAGCTAACAGATGAAGTAAATGATAAAATTTCAGAAGATCCTGCAACAAGTAGAGAGCTTGGGCTAGTACCTTTAGATATACTAGAAATTTCAGGAAAATTCAGAAATTGTAGCAAAGTCAATAAAATAAGAAATCTTATTTCTTAACTAACTATGAATACCTAGACTTAATATAAAGAAGTCTTTAAGAAGTAGCATGAGCATGATGCAGTGGAAAAAGTATTAGAAATTAAGAGACTAGGAATAACCTCCTACTCTGGTAATAATCTCTTTGACATTGAAAGTAACTTACATTACTCATTTGTTAAATAAAGTGAATGAAATTGTTATCTTCAAGGTATCATCTATCTATAAAAATTCATGAATCTTGCAAAATCAAATTTCTGCTTTATCTTCACCAGGGTTCAGTGGCTTTTGTCAAAAATAAAGTGGATCCACGAGTAATCTTAAATCTCGGCAGCAAGTAGTTAGCATTGATGCCTCTGTTAAAAGATTTATGTTTGCAAACCATCTGTTAGTTAGTAGTTACTTGATCCTGTGATGATTGAGTTACTTTATTAAAAACTTGTAGAATATTACTTTTTCCTGTTATGCAAACTCCCATGAAGAAACTTAACTACGGGTAATTTGACACAATGGAATGTTAAATTATCCTTTTATCACCATAAGAAGAGATGTTTTTATCACCACAGGTGGTAAAAGACAGCCATTGCCAGAAAACAGATATAACTTTTTGCATCTAATGTGTCAGAACACCCATTTTAAAGTGCATTTAAACAATGAAAATGGAAGCATATTCATCAAAGCAGCGCAGTGCCAATTTTCAAGAGAATTTTAGAGAAGCAATTCTTTCACAAGATTGTCAAAAGCAAATGAGAATTGCTGTTTGGGGCTAATCAACCCAAACTCAGTGCTGTTGAGTCTATTCTGACTCATAGCGACCCTATAGGACAGAGTAGAATTGTCCCATAGGGTTTCCAAGGAGTGGCTGGTGGATTTGAACTGCCTACTTTTTGATTAGAAGTTGAGCTCTTAACCACTTTGTCACCAGGACTCCTTGGAGCTAACGAAGCATAACAAAAAAGAAAAGAAGAAATGGATTAAATGATTTCCATCACTAAAATTAAGCGGGTCGTGAAAATATTTAAACGACAGAAGTACTGGAAATAAATTAGCTATTTCAAATGTCCTCAGTTTGACTCTGCCAAAATTTCAGTGCTAAACCCTGACATTTTAATTTAAATTATATTTATAATTTCTTATACCATACCTTTTGTGAAACTATTCAGGATACAGTCAACAATTGACATGTACTTATTGAGTGCTAACAATAGCTGTATTAAGACTTTATTCATTTAACCTTCGGCCTCACAGAGTTGTCACCATTTTAAAGATGAAGAAACTGGGGCATAGAAAGTTCAACTTGCTAATCCAACTTCCAGTGGGTACTAGGTGACAAATTTAGGATTAAAACCCAGATATTTCTCCCAAGTCCATTCTCTGAAACCACTCTGCCTTATATTCATAAAATTGACCCAAGCCAAGTCATTATAGGAACACATCGCTTTTCTTTCAAGCATTTTATGTTCTGTACAGGGGTGTGGTGTGTGGGGGGGGGGGGCACCTTAGAAGGGGAAGACTAGAGGAAGAGTTGGAGCATTAGTCCTCTTTCACACTTCCCTTGTCTATCCAACACCCTCACCTCTATTCCACCTTCTATCAGTTGTCAGAGGCAAAAGTTAAGTAAACAAAAATGGAGACAGCTAAATCGTAGCCTTCTGTTCACTGCGTGTTTTTCTTCCTTGTATTCAGCTTCACACTTCCCTTTGGACAGTTTTGTTTCAACTAAGACAACTGGTACAGACTGGATGTTACAGTAGAGTGTGAAATCTGTTATTCAAATTTCCTCTTAAGAGCTATCTCCAAGCAAGTTTTAGTCTAGTCAGTGTCCTTGACCTCTACAAAACTCAGCTGTTTGGGTATGTTAAAAAGTTAAGCACCATTTAAAATCCCAGAGCAGGTTCATTAAGTCAAAATTACAGCTGATATATTAACCTGGTAAGTAATGGTTCTAGTAAGCTTATACACTTATTAAGAATGGCATTGAAAACAGAATACAGCTTGTTCTAGGCCAAGATAGGACCAATCTAGCTTCATTTCTAATAGAAATGAAGTAACAGAAAAAACATTTCCACTAACATTAGTCATATGATCGAGAGGACTGATTAACTAAAGTTGTCCTTAACCTTTCCTCTTTATAAATTATGACTAATATCCACCCTGTCGTAAGAAGAAAAAGACATGATATACGTAAATGTACTTTTAAGCTAAACTATTTCATGCGAACATGTTCTATTATGAGATGCATTATTTCTTCACCTGCTTTAAACAAACTAACTAAAGCCAGAGAAAGCTCAACACACTTGTGTCTGAATTGACTCATCTTCATTCATTTATAGATTTGTACATGTCTTTGTTTAATAAATATCAAATGCCTACTACTGTTGCTGATATTAGAGATATAGCAATTAACAAAGTAGCTCACAGACCCTGTCCTTAAAGGGTTGACATTTTGGTAAACATCATATTTCTGAGGGATTTTTTTTCCTACTAAATTCATTTGGCAACAATTTATCATTGACTCAGCTCAACTTTATAATTGTAGCTGTCCATTTAGAACAGTTTATGGGAAGGTGTGGACTCTCATTAAATGTTAGAGGGCTTATTAGAAGAAAATATCTGCAAATGCTTTTCAAAAAATGGGTATTTTTAGCTAACACATCTAGTTTCACCTGCTGCTGCACTTCTGGAGGAAGAATATTTCCCTCCCTGTCTTGAGAATTGGTGACCTTGACCTGTGAGAATGTCTTCAGGATGGAGTACTCATCTGCCAAGCATGGATTATATAGATACAGTGGGTTTCACTGTTTTAGATAGTGCACCATACTGGCTAAGTTGATAATGTTACCGAATGTGTGTCTGTTCATTTACTGTTCATTTTTGGTAGACATTTACATAACTATATTTATATTTATTTACATAACTATAATATAGTCAATTATTTCATAAATTCCATCTTGTGTTTGTAAGATGACAGTCACATAAAATATTCATTAAGACTATCCTACTCCTTTAAAATATGTGATGATGTTATTAAGCAAAGGTACTTAAAGAAAAGGAGGCACTCAGAGAAGGGAGTGCTAAACTAGTTACACAAAAAGTTTTCAACATATTTTTCTCAGATTTACATTATTTTCTTTTACTTTTAGCATGAGTTTAGGTTTTTAAAAAAAATGAAAATTCTGAAGTACTTAAAAACTTGTTTTAAAATCACTCCAAAATTCACTACTCAAATGTAAGCATTCTCAATATTAGATATCATTCCAGTTCAATATTTATATATATGTCTATAAACAAATAGAAGTATGAATGAATGATATATGAGTATATAGATGAATGCATGGATAGAAAGAGGAACAGGCAGGAGTAATTTTGTGGAAAATGAGTCATAATACATTTATTTAATTATGATAATAAATTTAATTACAATTAGATTTATCAGAAGAAAATGAAATTTCAAAGAAGCAAACAGTATTGTTGAATTTAAACAAATGATTTGTAAACACAAATTATAGTAATACTAAGAATACCGCTTAAGATTAATAATAAAGATAAAAATGTTAATAGATTACTATAGGCTATTAATAGATAAGTACAATTTTAAGTACAGTTTTTACTTTTAGATAGTATCAATTAAATTCTGCCATTAAAGATGAAAAAAATTAACGCATTTCTATCCACCTCTTTGCTCTCAATCTCCTGCTTTTGTAGCTATTTTTACTTTGTAAAAGCTTTTAAAATTTGCATTCACTTCTATAATCACAATGCCTATACTTGTTTTGTCTTATTTTTGTATTTAAATTAATTCACTGCTCATTCCCAGTCCTATTACCATAGCATATTCATAGCATATGAGATACATGGTTTTTTTAATCATCTCTTGATTGGCTGGATTTCATTGTCAAGGTTTTTTTGGATGCATTTTCAAGGAGGCCTCCTGTGTGAGGTACTCTTGAGAATTCTATCTGATCTTAAAGTCTTACGATTATCTGTATATTACCTTTATTACCTGGAAAAAGATACTAGGAACCCAGGACCACAATATACACTGGGTACGTAGAGACGTCTACATCGAAGTTCCTGACCTGGGAAATGTTAACCAATCTACCATACACTGTAATAAATGCAATAATGGTTAAGTCCAAGATATTATATGAGTTTTCAAGGAGGAAATGCAAATTTAACAAAGCAAAAAGATGAAAAACATCAGACAGAGGTACATCACAAGTTAGATAGTAATGAAACAGATGATAAGACAGAACAGAAGACAGATGATAAGACAGAACAGGAGGCCTAAACCAGTGCTGAACGCCCTAAAGCTCCAACTTTATCCATAGGAAATGATATAATGTAAATGGGTGGATATTTCCCACCTCACTCCACTCCCACACACCCCTCTCCCAATTGTTGTTGCCAATGCTCTACTACCTTCTGGCATTGAATGTTGCCCTCGCCCTTTCTCATGGCGTTTCCATTCATTTTTGAGTTGTCTGGATTAAAGAATTAAGTGACTCTTTCAAGAGGGGCTTTTGTAACACACGTACTCCCTAAAAAATGACATATTTGAGAATGTTGCCTGTCAGCTTTCCACTTGAATAACAACTTGGCTGCAAACGATATTCCAGAGACACATTTTTCTTTCAACACGTGCAGGTACTGCTCTACTACTATTTACAAGCAATAGATGCTGCTTTCGGGAAGTATAAGGCCAGCATAATATATATAACGCTTATGAGTGTCTTACCTAGGGTGTCTGGAAAATTTTGTTTGTTTTTTATCTTCTAAAATCAAGAACATAACAGAGGGTTAAAAATTCCTTTTCCTGAAAAATATTTAATTGTTCATTTGTGGTTTCAGTTTTCCCTTCATACAATGGATAGTTTACTGTATTATATTTTTGAATAGTTGTCTGGTTCATTTGTTGAGTTCTTTACTTCAGAAACACTGAAGTAAATTATTATTATATTGCATTATTTGGCCTTTCTTTCTTATCTATTATCTTCTAATTAATTGCATCTTTGCCTCTACCCTTCACACTTTATCACAAATTACTCAATTTTCAGCTTTCTTTGGTTTATTTCTGGTTCTAATTCTTTTGTTTATTAAATTATGATCTTAGCTAGAATATCTGTTTTTCACTCAGTTCTAAATTCTCTAGTTTTATTCCTTTACATTGATTTTTCACTCTTGTTTTATTGAAATCTGGTTGCCTAAATTTTATAGCATGAAGAACTCTCATCTAATTGTTCTTTTGTTCCTTGGATTATGCTTAATTTCAAACTGTAGTTCTTGTTTATTTCACTGTTTTGTTTTACTCAATATGTTCACATATTGTTGTGCCATTTTTTCCCTATTACTCTTGCTTAATTTGGGATTTCTTGTCACACATTACCTACTGTATTTTATTATAGATGAATTCTGTCTTACACACCTCTGTTTTTCTGTTGGTAATGGTGGTAGCCTGGATAATCCTCCCCACAAAGATTTCTATGTCCTAATCCCCTGGTGGTGTAGTGGTTAAATGCCATGGCTGCTAACCAAAAGGTCGGCAGTTCAAGTCCACCCAGGTGCTCCTTGGAAACTCTATGGGGCAGTTCTACTCTGTCCTATAGGGTTGCTATGAGTCGAAATCGACTCGATGGCAATGGTTTTGTTTTTTTTTTTAATTAATCCTCTGAACCTGTGCATAGGTAACCTTAATTGGCAAAAATGACTGTGCAGATATGATTAAGTTAAGTATCTTTAGATGGGAAGATTATACTGGATTGTCTGTGGGAGCCCAATATAATCACAAGGGTCTTTCTGAGACGGAGGAAGGATATCAAAAGCCAGAGAGACATAATGACAAAAACAGAGGTTGTAATGATGCCCTTCAAAGATGAAGCAAGGGACCAAGAGTCAAGGAATTCAGGCAACCTCTAGAGGCTGGAAAAGATGAATGAATGCATTCTCCATTAAAGCCTTCAGAAGGAACTAGTCTTGCTGACATAGATTTTAGTCTACAGGATCCATTTTGGACTTCTGACCTCCAGAACTGAAAGATAATAAAGTTGTGCTATTTTCAGTTTGTGGTAATTTTGTTACAGTAGCAATAGAAAACCAATACAGTCAGGGATCTCTAGAAAGATCCTTTCCCTTAGACCTGGACGTAATCTCAGCCATTATCATGGATTGACTTGTTTCCCACCAAAATTTGTGTCAACTTGGCTGGGCCATGATTCCCGGTATTGTGTGATTGTCCACCATTTTATCATCAGATGTGATTTTTCTAAGTGTTGTAAAACATACCTCTATGATGTTAATGAGGTGGGATTAGTGGCAGTTATGTTAATGAGGCAGGACTCAACCTGCAAGATTAGGTTGTGTCTTAAATCAATCTCTTTTGAAATACAAAAGAGAAAAGAAACCAGAGAGACATGGGGACCTCATACCACCAAGAAACAAAAGCCAGGAGAATAGCAGGTCCTTTGGATCTGGGTCCCCGCACTAAGAAGCTCCTTAACTGGGGAAGATTGATGACAACGGCCTTCCGCCACAGCCAACAGAGAGAGAAAGACTTCCCCTGGAGCTGGCACCCTGAATTCGAACTTCTAACCTCCTAGACTGTGAGGGAATAAATTTGTTTTTGTTAAACCTATCCACTTGTAGTATTTCTGTTATAGTAGCACCAGATAACTAAAACAGCCATTTTACTGTTTGAAGAAGATTTTTTTTCTCTTTAAAATTTAAGTTATTGAGTTAACAATGTACCTCAGTCACTAGTTGTTCCAGAAATCTCTTGTGATTACTTTATTAAATTGTATTTTCCTTATAGATATTTGTTACTTATTACTAGTTCCTCCCTGATGCTTCTCCCTATAGGCATACATTCTAATGGACTTGGCATCTATTCTTGGAAATAAATTTTGTAGTGCATATCTACCATATTTTACTTATTCCATTCTTCTTGAGTTGAAAACTAAACTAAATATAAATCCCAACTCCCTGATAGCATAAATGATGTTATATATGTTGTTGTTTTAGGTGCCATGGAGTCAATTCTGACTCATAATGACTCTGTGTACAACAGAACAGATGGTCCTGTGCCATCTTCACAATCTTTGCTATGCTTTGAGCCCATTGTTGCAGCCACTGTGTCAATCCATCTCATTGAGGACCTTCCTCTTTTTCACTGACCCTCTAACTTTACCAAGCATGATGTCCTTCTCCAGGGACTTATCCCTCCGGAAAATATGTCCACAGTATGTGAAATGAAGTCTCACCATCCTCACCTGCAAGAATCATTATGACTGTACTTCTTCTAAGACAGGTTTGTTCATTCTTTTGGCAGTCCATGGTATATTCAGTATTCTTTGCCAGCACCATAATTCAAAGACATCAATTCTTCTTTGATCTTCCTTATTCATTGTCGAGCTTTCACATACATACGAAGCAATTGAAAACACCATGACTTGGGTCAGGCGCACCTTAGTCTTTAAAGTGACATCTTTGCTTTTTAACCCTTTAAAGAGATCTTTTGCAGCAGATTTGCTCAATGCAACGCTTCCTTTGATTTCTTGACCACTGCTTCCATGGGCATTGATTGTGGATCCAAGTAAAATGAAATCCTTGACAACTTCAATCTTTTCTCCGTTTATCATGATACTGCTTGTTGGTCCAGTTGTGAGGATTTTTGTTTTCTTTATGTTGAAGTGTAATCTATGCTGTAGGCTGTAGTCTTTGATCTTTATCAGTAAGTCCTTCAAGTCTTCTTCACTTTCTGTAAGCAAGGTTGTGTCCTTCGCATAACACAGTTTGTTAATTAGTCTTTCTCCAATCCTGATGCCCTGTTCTTCTTCATATAGTCCAGCTTCTTGGATTATTTTTTCAGCATATATATTGAATAAGTATGGTGAAAGGATACAACCAAGATGCACACCTTTCCTGACTTTAAACCACACTGTATCCCCTTGTTCTGTTCAAACGACTGCCTTTTGATCTATGTACACGCTCCTCATGAGCACAATTAAGTGTTCTGGAATTCCCATTCTTCGCAATGTTATCCATAATTTGTTACAATCCACACTGTCGATGTTTTTGCATGACCAATAAAAGACAGGTAAACATCTTTCTGGTATTCTCTGTTTTCAGCCAGGATCCATCTGACGTCAGCAATGATATCTCTGGTTCCACATCCTCTTCTGAATCCAGCTTGAATTTCTGACAGTTCCCTGTCAATATACTGCTGCAGCCACATTTGAATGATCTTCAGCAAAATTTTACTTGCATATGATATTAATGATATTGTTCAATAATTTGCACATTTGGTTGGATCACCTTTCTTTGGAACAGGCATAAATATGGATCTCTACCAGTTGGTTGGCCAGGTATCTGTCTTCCAAATTTCTTGGCGTAAATGAGTGAGCACCTACACCACTGTATCAGTTTGTTAGAACATCTCAGTTGGTATTCTGTCAGCTCCTGGAGGCTTGTTTTAAGACAATGCTTTCAGTGTAGCTTGGACTTCTTCCTTCAGTACCATCGGTTCTTGGTCATATGCTATCTACTGAAATGAATGAAAGTCGACCAATTCTTTTTGGCACAGTGACTCTGTGTGTTCCTTCCATCTTATTTTGATGCTAACTGCACTGTTCAGTATTACATGTGTTATATATAGCATCCTTGTAAATGTCCATTTATAGAGTGAGATTATAGGGTCAGAGTTTGTATGCTTACTTAATTTCATAAAATGTGACTGTCTGTTCTCCAACATGGCTACATAGATCAGAATGTTATTTTAGTTCATGAAGATTCCTTTTTAACCCATAACCTTATAAATATTTGATATATTCTGACTCTCTAATTTTTACCAGTTAGATATATATTATGGTACCTAATTTTTATTTTAATTTTATGTTTTCTGATAGCTAGCAAGGCTGAAAATTTCTTGATGAATATATTGTCTATCATTCTTTTCCTTCTTTGAATTGCATGATCATATGCTTTAACCATTTTTTTTTGTTTCATTGTTATTTTATTATTGATTTGCCATCATTCTATGTATTTTCTAAATTCCATTCTTTTGGTTTTTACTTGTGATATCATGCATATCTTCATATCTTCTCACAGTCCATTTTAACAAAAATAGTTTCTTCAACTGAATATGAATTTTAATTTTGACACTGGCAGTTTATGTTTTTAAATGCTTTTTGCTTTGGTACCATCTTTAAGAAGTCTTTTTCCATTGTAAAAATGCAAGATGTTTTTAATCTCTTAATGCTTTTTTCACAAAGGTCCTATGTACTCTTTGTTAGGTTAATTTCTTAATTAATTTTGAAACTCTTTGTTGCCTTGTAAATAATATTTTGTTTTCAATTATAATTTTTACTGGTAATTATAATTTGAGAATAACAGGATTACATTTTTTTTTTTTTAGTTTATCTTATGTCTGGCACCATTGCTGGACATACTAAATCTGAAAGTTTATCTCATATCTTTTGCATTTTCTATGTAGTTTATTATTTCATATGATGACAATGAGAGTTTTACTTCTTTTTCTTTCCTTATACTAGTCATTTATTTCTTTTTTAAATTATTGTATTGGTTAAGCTCAGCACTGTTTTTAATATATAGAGGGAATAGGGAACAAATTTTCACTTATATCCAATATTAAAGGAAATGTACCTAAAATTTATCTTTTGATATTAAGTATAAGATTATGGATACACACACACATATATATATCATATACATAAACTCACCTTTCATTAAGTTAAGAATATTTCTTGCTATTCCAATTTTTTTAGAATATTTGTTTTTTCTATTAACCCTTTAATGATTCTTGGGACAGAAGGTGTCCACAAACATTTTTGGGCTCTCAGGTTTCTTGGGAGACTATTTTTCCCACTATAAGTATTTGCTGCTCTCCAGTGAGGGCTTGTGTAATGGTGAAAAACAAAAGAAATGTTCTTTGGCAAAAATCCACAAGGCAGGAGGCTTGGGTATGAGGCAGGGCATCCAGGAAGTGTACTACACTGATTACTATTGGTTCATATTTCCTGGCGTATCTCTTTTCCAGCTCTTTATATTTAACCTTCTCATATATTTTTGTTAAGTATTTTTAATATAAACAACATACTTCTTTTTTTTTTTTTATTTTATTGTACTTCAGGTGAAGGCTTACAGAACAAATAGTTTCTCATGAAACAGTAGTACACATGTTGTTTTATGACATTGGTTAACAACCCCACAACATATTCAGCCTCTAAATTCTCAACCTTTTTTTTTTTTTTTTGATGAAAATACAGAAAGCCAAAGATACACCGTTTCAAAAATTTCTACATACACAGTTCAGTGACATTGACTATGCTCTTCCAACTGTGCTTAAACAACATACTTCTTGTTTAGGGGAATGGAGGTTATTTACTCCAAAAAAACAAAAACCTTTGTCTTTTGAATAGTAAGTTCAACTTTTTGACATTTCTTATAATTTTCTTTTTATAGTTAGACTTATTTCAGCTACTGTAGTTAATATTTTCTATTTTAACCACTTTCTTTGGGTTTCTTTTTACTTTATTTCTTCTTATTTTTAATTTAAATCAAGTTCCTATTTCATTAAGATAAATCAAATTTAAATGCTGATTTTGAAATCATACATTTTATTTTTAAGTCTTTTGGTGACCGCTCCTAACTTTCTATGATCCATATTTATATAATATTTGTAGATTATCAGAAAATACACTTTTGCTCTAAAAGAGTTAAATACTTCAGTTTTGTAACTTCCTTTTTTTCTCTCCCCCTGGAACAGAGGAAGAAAGAGAATCAGAGTAGATGGAGGAAATGCAATGTGTGGCTAATTGCCTCCATGAACAGCTGCCCCCTTTGCTCTGAAACCAGAAGAACTGGATGGTGCTCGGCTACCATTACTGAACATCTTGATCACAGATTCTAGAGAAGAAGCCATATTGAAAGGGGGAAAATGCAGAACAGAATTTCAAATTCTCAGGGACTCCAGACTTTCTGGAGCCATGAAGCCTGGATGAACCTCTGAAATGATTGTCCTGAGGAAATCTTTAAACTTTAAACCAAAAATGTCTCCTGAAATCTGTTTAAAACTTAACAATAGTTTAACTTAACTAGTAAAAAATGCCTTGAGCATTATGCCCTTTTAAGAAATATCTATATGGGATCAAATTGACAACAGCAACTAGGAAGAATAGACAGGAATCTTAGGGGGCAGTGAGTTTATGTTAATTGGGGAGGAGCAACTCAGAAAAAGAGGGTGTTATTGGCTGCAAAATGGGTAGAATGTAATCAGTGACACTGAATTATACATATAGAAACTGCTGAATTGGTGTATGTGTATGTTTTGCTGTGTATATTTTCAGCAACAAAAATAAATAAATAAGGCAAAGAAAAACCCAAAAAACTGACAACATGTGGTTTCCCTTGAGGTTTTTAGCTCTGGGATGTTATGAATATACCCTTTTTGTTCTTTTACTTCAGGTCCTTTCTTATTTAGAGCAAAAAATCTTTACTAAGATATTTCCACCAATACTTCTCATGTTTCACATTGCCTTCCTGAACTTATTTATTTTCTTGTTGATGTGCTTCCTCAAAGAGTTTTTACAAAGGGGGTATTTATTTATGTGATAAATCATCTTGTAGATCTCAGAATATTTTATTTTGCCCTCATATTTATATGAGAATTTAGTTTGATGTAAGATTATATATTCAAAATTATTTTCTTTCTGTTCTTTGGGAATATTACTCTATTTTCTCTTACATACAGAATTTCTTTGAAATTTTTGTGAAAACAATTCCTACTAACTTTGAGGCATGAGGTTATTTTTTTCTGTAACAGCTACTGTCTCAAAGCTTATAAAATTGTGTGCCCTTCAATAATGTGCCTAGGTGTGGGTTTCTCCTTATTTATTGGGTTTGGTACTCCTGGTAGTGATTGGGAGAGTGTTGTGCAACCCTGGTCTTTTGACACAGGTGGTGAATGATCCTGATTTAATTAGACCCTATCCACTCCCTAGCTGGTGACCTGTTACTGATGGAGTGGATTCTTCCTGTATCCAGTAGAACTGGACCTCACCCATCCTTCTGACTTTCTTGCTCTCTCAGCGTTACTCAAGATCTCCTCTTATCCAACACTACTAATTCTTTTACCTTTTAATACAAGATGTTCCATCTTTTTTCAATGCATTTTTAAAAATATATTAAAATGTGTTATTAAAAATGTGAGTATATGTATATACATTTATTTTTATCTAAAAATAATGTATTTTTATTTAAATTTTATTTTTATCTAAAATTAATTTTTAAATTGATTTTTCCCATTTGTGTCTAAAATTAAAATAACTTGAAAGTTAAAAGATTGATAGAAATTTTCTGTAAATCCATCTTAGCCTTTTCTCTATTTGTGGGAAAATTTCTTCAGTTTTTGCTATAGGTATAAGACCATTGAGTCTTTTTCTGTTTTCTTCAGTTAGTTTTGTAAGTTATATTTTTCTAAAAAATTGACCTTTAGTCTGAGTTTTCAAATGTATTGGCACAGAATTGTTGATAATAATTTCTTATGTCTTTTTATTCTCCTCTGTATCTGTACCTATGAATACTTTATTATCCAAAATATTATTTTATTTATGGCTTTTGTGTTTTAAAATCAATCAATAATTTCAGAGATTTGTGTATTTTATTAGTCTATTCAGACTACTAACATTTATACTTTATTGATCCTGCCTTTCTTGTTTCTCATTTTATTGCTTTTTAGTTTTATTTTTGTAATCTTATTCTATTTTTTAAAAATTTTCTCTGATTTTGTTTGTTTTCTCATTTGCAAGTTGTACTCTCCACTGTGCTCATTAATTGGTAATTCCTCTTTTGTAACGTAAGTATTTAAATTACACATTTGCCTAAAGCACTGTATTTTTTTTTTTTTGATGTTACAAGTGTTGATATGTAGTGTTTTTGTGACCATCAAGTTTTAAATATTTTTACTTTCATTGTAATTTTTCCCCAATTCACGCATTATTTTTAACTATTCAAGTATATTGGGTTTTTAAATTTACCTTTCTGTTAACTTCTAACTTCAGCGCCTTGGGTCAGAAAATGTGATCTGTGTAATGCTTATTTTTGTAATCTATTCCTGACATTGGGCAAAACTTGCCTTAGGGTCACACGTGATCACTTTTTGTATTGTAATGTTTCATTCGAGTTTGAGAAGACTGTCTATTTACTATTTATTGGGAATAAAATGGTATATCACATGCATATACATATTATATTAAACATGCTAATTATATCATTCAAGATTAAACAATCTATGTTGTGGCAAAAACAGCTCAGTAATATAATACAACAAAAGTATTTCTCTCTGAAGTTAATATTGGTGAGGTTTGGTAATTATTTGGGCATGTTTCTACCATTGTACTTTTAGATTACGTTTTGTTCCACTATGTATTTTTTCCACCTTCACTGATATTAAGTTTAATTAACTAGGCCTCTGCAACATCACTCTCTTGGAAGTCTTCTGGTCCAGACTGGATCCCTGTTATATTAGTGCCTTACTGCTTTAATATTCCACTTCACTAGCCCTTGATTGCTGATCTATGGTCCCATATCCCAGCTGCCATGTGCTCTACCTCCCATATGCTCATCCCACGTGCTCTGTTGCCAAAGTCTGGGCTCTAGAATGGCCCAACCATATTTGTTTATGTGATTATTTCTTGCTTGTTTGGGCATGCCTTCTGGAGAAATCTCAATTCTATAAGGACAGTTATTCCACAAAGAGAGGTACATTCATTTTCACGTCTGGTACTGAAACCTCATGCTATGGATTGAATTGTGCCCCACTCAAAAAAAAAAAACAAAAAAAAACTGTGTTGACATCCTAAGGGTGGTATGAACAGTTACCATGCTTAACTGCTAATCTAAAGGTTGGAAGTTGTAGTCTACCCAGAGGTGCCTCAGAAGAAAGTCCTGGTGACCTATTTCTGAAAAAAATCAGCCACTGAAAACCCTATGGAGCACAGTTCTACTCTGACATACGTGGGGTTGTCATGAGTCAGAATCTACTGGACTGCAGGTGGTTTTTCTGATAGCTATAGATATTACCCTGTTTGGAAGTAGGGGCTTCTTTCTAAACCTAATCACTTCTGAGTTATAAAGAGGGCAGAATATACACTGAGAAACAGGTAAGGGGAAAACAGATGCGGAGGAACTACTGAGACCACCAACAAAAAGGGACTTCCCTCAGGGACAAGCCTTGATTTCAGATTTCTAGCCTCTTGAACTATGAGGAAGTAAATTTCTGTTCTTTAAAACCGTCTACTTCTGTTATGTTTTGTTACAGCAGCACTAAGTATTTCTTTCTCTCTGTTTATATTTTTCCTTCTAAAAACAACTTATCATGTCCTTTCATGTAGATATTGACACTTCTACAGTTATTCTCCCTGTAATTTACCTTTTTATATAATTGATTTTTATCTCTTTATCTCTTCCTGATGATCATTACATTTAATTTCACCATTAAATTACAATGTTGAAGCATGTTGGATAATTTGGTTTTGTGAAAGCAAGTTTTCTTTAATTCTATCCCTTGAGCCCAACTAAATTAATAAAGAGAATCCATAATAAAGATTGATACTATAGTTTGAGTGGAAGTAAGTAATTACCATAAGTCTAAGAAGTACAGCCAGAATGCTCCTTAGGAGCGATGACTGAGAGACTTACTTTGGACATGTTATCAGGTGGGACCAGTTCCTGGAAAAGGACATCATGCTTGGTAAAGTAGACAGTTCGTGAAGAAGAGGAAGATCCTCAACAAGATGGACTGACACAGCGGCTGCAACAATGGGCTCAAGCACAACAACAATCATGAGGATGACGCAGGACCGGGCTGTGTTTCATTCTGTTATACATAGGGTTGCCATGAGTCGGAACAAACTTGATGGCACCTAACAAAAACACAACAATACACCATAAATAGTAAAGACTGTAAGATATAGTGATGTAGGACTAGAAGCAACAGAGAAATCTAACCTGTAATTACAGTCTCTTAGATATACAGTACCTTAAAAATTTTCTGAAAAGTGGCAAAATTGTTAAGTGCTCAGTTTCTACTCAAAAGTCGGGGGTTAGAACCTGTGAGCCATTCCGTGGGAGAAAAGACCCGGTGATCTGTTCCGTAAAGATTATAGCCTAGCAAGCACTATGGGGCTGTTTTACTCTGCCGTATAGGGTTGCTATGGGTTGAAACGGACTCAAAGGCACACAACAACATCTAAGAACTCCTTACCTGTAAAGATGAAGACCAAAAGTATAAGTGCTCTATAGTGGAAGCAAGAAACATTTTTATTACTGATAGGAAGGGCATGAGAAGACTGAAGCTACAGAGTTTAGCCATTTTTCCCCTAGAATTCAGCTCCCAAACACTAAATTATAACCTGGACGTAAGAAAGGCCAGAAAATAAACTGGAAAAGGCTATCAGGTTTAATGTGTTAGAATGGATGACTATGGAAAAATTAGCTAAAATAAACAGAGATAGAGCCAGAAATGAAAGGAAAAGAAAGACACAGAGAGAGTGAAGTGGAGGGAGGGAGAGATGGAAGAAGGAAGGAAAGAAGGAAAGGGGGGAAGGAAAGACTTGGGAGTTATGGTCACAAGTCACTTAACTTATTTTGAATATAACAAGCCTAAATATTAGATCTCAGATATTTTAGACTATTATATGGCTGGGCTTTGAGTAAAAAATAGTGTTTAAGCATAAGGAATGCTTGTCTATTTTTAGTAGTGATTGACTATGAAGTGAAGATATTTCTGGATGCTACACCTATAATGAAATAGGTCTTGGGTTAACTCAGAAAGAGTTGTTAATTTTTTTTATGTAAGATCACAACAGCAGGTGCCTGGTTGACATGAAAGTTTGGTTTATTTGATAAGCTACAAATTATAAAGCTGAGGGATTTGGATATACTCCATAGTGACTGCACTTGAACTTGAACAGGAGATTAGTTTTATCATATCATTACAATTTATCACTCATTAAAAGATACGTGTCTAAAGGTGTTTGGGATAAGTGAATCAATTCTGGGAGTATACACATTTCTTTATTAGGAACTAGTTATTCCTCAAGTAATAGAAGCAAATTTACATAAAGACCACTTATGAACCTCTCAGGTGCTAATTATCAAGGATGAGTATTATCATTTTATTAAATGATTAAAAAATTTATTGATAGTTTACTGGTTATTTCTTGAATCTGTATTATATGGGTAGCTTAGCGGCAATTTTTTGTTTTCTTTTGAAAAAAGAAACAACATGCAGTGAAACAACACAAAAATATTTTTTAAGAGTTAGGACCCATTGGAATGATATTAAAAATTCAAGGGAAGAATAAGCTATTCTAAGCCAGTAGACTATAACCTTGTAGACACCATCCTGGAGCAGGTTCTGACAGTGAGAGAAGTTCAGTTGAAATGATGAGGATCCAGGAAGGTTTGAATTCAGGGTGCATGGTAAACGATGTCAGAATGATGCTGTAAGGAGGAGCCAATAGACTCAGCCTTTGCTTTCAAGATTAGGCCAAAGATGTTTAGTAGAGGACTGTCACATAGGTGAGAGGTGGTGAGCAGAGTGGAGGACTTTTGAAAAGTGCCCTTCCACCCTAACACCCTCATACATGTATTTATCTGCATTCATTTTACCACAACAATAATATTTCAAGCCCATTTCATCACACTTTTCTTCATTTTCTTCCCTCTATGCCACACTGTCTTCTATTCCTTTATGTCCTCACACACAGTCATTTGCAAATATCTTCTCATGTTTTCACTTTCATATCCTCCATCCCTCACAGAATTATTCCCATACTCAATCCCTTGTTATCACATACCACCATTCATACTGATAAACAATTTTAACTTCTTGTAACTTCTTTTCTATACCCGTATTACAGGAAGACATCACACTCTGATATCCACTTTTCCTTATCCTCTGCCACCTTCATTCCCAACATCTTCATATATTTTCATGGCCCTAAGACCATCTTCCTTTCACACTCTCACTCTTTGAAAGCTGTGTTGTGTCATCAGTGCTATGACATACTCACAGTCCTATAATCTCATACAGATAACATACCATACAGACAATATAAAATAAGAATTACATATTTTTCAAACTGTATATATACATAATCCATATTGCTATGCCGAACGATCTATACACACAACACCTGAGTCTAAAGGCAACATACAGAGACACAGAGATACAACACTTAAGCAGTTCCCCACATCAACAAACACATTTCACATCCATAACCTCCATACAGGGAGTATTCACAATCACTATAGACATTAACACAGATATCATCCCCAATTTCAACAGAGAATACACCAACAAGCACTCACACAATGTAAACACAGATAAAATATTACACTTTCATGTACCTCTACACCATACCTTATATCAAATATGTTCTAGTGGAATGAAAACCAAATACAGAAGTATGATGAATAGTGGAGGAGGAGGTCTGGTTAAAGAGTTGGTAAAAATTTTATACAGGGAGAGGGTCATAATGAGTTCCTAGAGATTTTATCTCCTTAGCAATCAACCTGCTGGTTTATTTGAGCTTTCAAATCCACTCGAAAGGGGTCCTTAGGAGAAAATATACAAGTATATAGAAGAAAAAGTATGGCTTATGAGCAGCTGAAACCATGGTGATTTAGAGGGAAGATCCAAAGACAGGGGCTATTGGAAGTAAGGGAGATTGAAGGAGGCTACGCCATGACTCAGCTCTAATGGTAAATGGTAAAATTAACAATAAATACCACCCCTCAGAGAGAATATATATTCAATGGTGGTGGAAGGCAGAATGGAGCTGACCCCAGAGTTCAAACTGTACAAGGATCAGCTGTTCCCAGAAGCATAGACTGGGGCCTGGAACAGAGGTCTGGAGAGTGAGACCTTTCAAACTTGACAAGAACAAAATTCTTGATGAGAGACAGGTGATATAAAGCCAAATGTTTCCTCTTCTTCCAAATACTGTCTCTCTAGGGAAAAGAACTGAAGAATGACAAAAAAGAATGTCTGCATATAAAAACGTATGGACTCTGTCCAATAGTGGGGGAAATTCAATTAAAGTTATAGTCGTATGGAATTACACCTATTTCTAATGTATCAACTATCTCATTATCAGAAGTTTTGCATTTACAATAGTAAAAAATCTACTATTCTACTATTTTGCACATTAATGAGGCAGTGGGCACGGCCACAATGGCTGCGGAGCATCCCTTCCCTAGAGAAGGGTCTCCTGGCAGCCTCCAGGAAGCTGGACTGCACTGCCCCACGCCCTCTACTCCCTCCTGTGGGTGGGAGCTCCGTGTCCAGCTGCCACGTGAGGCCTGGCCTCCTCATAGCCATGGCTTCCTAGCAGACGTTCAGGTAGCACCGAGCCAGCAGGTGCCTGTTCTGGGTTCCCAGATCCTATGAAGCCTGAGGCCCTGTAGCTCGAAATTGCTATGGAGTGGGAAAGGAAGAAAGAAAGAGGCATTAGCAAGGACATGAGGCTGTTTGGAAGAAATGCATATGAGTTTAATGACATCCTAAAGTGAGCTGAACTGGATGCACGGCCAGGCTCTCAGTACACTTTCTGGAAGCCCGGAGCCTTGGTGACTCCCCAAGTCTGGAGGGCAGAGCTGGCTCCAAGATGAACACAGGGCTTGCAGTGGTGGGAGTGAAGCCCTGGAGGCAGCTCTGTGAGGGAAGCTCTGACTCAGTGCAGGAAGAAGGGGAAGTGGTTAAGCCATGGACCCTCTAGCCACACAGCTCGGCTTTATCTAGCTTTGTCTCCTCCTAGCCTCCTTCTACACAGAGGAATAATCCATAACTGGACTGGTCACACTGATGAGCACATCAGTAAATCTCAGCTTTTATTATTTCTGTAATAATAGTTTCCAAATAAAAAAAAGAAGAAGATTGGACAAATGGATTGTTTGAAAACAGAAAAAAAAAAAAAAAAAATCCTCCATTTTCCCGTAACACTGATTTTCACATAACAACCTGATCTTTGGAAACTAACCATGTCAATAAGTGAGGAGTGGGTGTATGAGATGTTCTCCAATCCACACCTATACACCAAAATACAACTCAGAAAGTTATGTTTGTATATAAATTAAATAACAATAAGATACACCATTTACTATTTTTTATGAGACAAGCATGGTTCTAAGCCTCTCAGATACTACCATGTCCTTACCATTGGAGAGATTTGAGTAATGTAATTGCCCAAGACACATGAAAGAATTTCCTTTGTTTAACCCAAGTTATCTACCAAATGCAAGATATAAAGACTGAAGTTAATGATAGAGTTTCCATTGGATAAAACAAATCACCCTAGGCAATGGGTTGTGTTAGTTCTGTAGTCCTATGAGTCTTGACTGAGTCCCTGGAATGTGCTGATGTAATCAACAGTTGGAGAATCCTGCTGAGGACTTCATGGTCACTTGCATCATAATAGCCCTTAGGATGTACTGAGTACTGGTCAGGCAGTGATCTGGTGAGGGACAGCTTCCCTGGTGATTGTTTTCTTGAATTTATTAATTTGATTCTGAGTCATCATCAACTGATCTTACCTGAACTCAGAAGAACAGAGTTTCAGAGAGTTTCCAAAGAGCTGAACCATGAAGCGGAAACAAAAAAGAAAACATCTGGAGAGCACAGACTCCCAAGAAACAGTCAAGATGTCAAGAAGTATGTGTTAATTAAACATATCATTTGGGCATACAGTAACTGGGAATTGTCTTTTAAGGAGAGAGAGAGAATTTGTAGTTGTGGCAGGGAGAGGAGGAGGGGAAGAAATGGGTAGGAGGAGACAGGTGGAAAGAGAGAGAGAGACAGAGAAGACAGAGAAATAGAGAAACAAAGAAGATATGGGTGGATGCTAGTCTTCCTGAGGTCCCAGGTGGTCTGAGAGTAGAGGAAAGGTCCACATGACCTTGTCATTTTCTCTGCTGCTGAGGGCCTTGGTCATACCAAGTCATTCTGAGTTACTCTGTCACGGACATAGTGGTTGCTTAATCAGAGACCAATTTTTCTCACAAAACTCATTTTCCTTTATTTCTGCCTAAGGGCATTGTGGAAGTAAATGATGTTGTTAAAAGTTTTCTTATAATACTTGCTCCTTTTAAAGAAGAGGAAAATGTGGTTCATTGAAGTGAGGGAAAAATTGAAAACCAAAAAAGTCTGAGCACTGAACACTTGAGTGTACAGGGATAAGAGTATAAAATAATGTATTTACGCAAGAGTAAAAATTATTGTTTTATCTTGGACTGTAAATAGATGAATGGGGGGGGGGCTCCTACATGAAATGTAAGGAAAAAAAATGACATACACACATGAAAAAAACACTGTTAAACTACTATGGGTGAATTGAGGAGGCGGGATCAGAACCTTTCTGGAAACATTGTGAACTGAGATAGTTCTGGTTACTAAGGAGGTTAACAGTAAACAAGTAACTCCTATGAGAGAGGACTGTTGCTTAGTGGTGGGAGGGGGACAGAATAGAGGCAACTCCAAAGTTCCAAGTGGTGGCTTATACCCCTGAAGAGAACCTGGTATTTCCGACAGCGTTTAGGGGCTTCAGCATATTCAGACTGGGACCTGAGAGAAGAGGCCTAGAGCATGAGGTTTTTTCATTTCATGGAACTAATTTTTTCAGAAGAGAAGGTTGAAGGAGGGAAAAGTTTGCAACAGTTTTCTTCTTCTTTCCAAACCCTGACATGCTTGGGAAGGGGTAATGAAAGGTAGTAGTATGGAGATAGGTATAACTCAAGTGTAAACTTACTGTGTATTAGTCTAGTACCTGAAACAATTTCAATAAATTTAGTGCATATTCAGAATCCTTATTGTCAACTATGAGACACAAAGCACAAACACCTATTTATACATATAGCACATAAATAAATATTAACTTATAATTGAGAGATTACTATGTACCAAGTTCAATTCCTTGCTTCTCAATAAAACATCACATCCCTTCTCCATTAGTTAGAGGAGAGTAAGCTTTAGTAACTGGTATACAAATAAATCTATTTCTTGGTTACATAACTATTCATGGTATATGTGCAGGTCAATAGGGCCATTGTCGTCCAGGAGGTAATTCTTGGACCTAGGCTGATGGAGACTTCGTCATCATTAACATGCAGTGTTCAAAGTCACTCTGGACTGTTAATATTCCAGTGATCCAAAAAAAGAAAGCAAGGAGGGCCAAAGAGGTTTTTTAATTATTGTAACTGGAAGTGGCTTATGTCACTTCCACTCATTTTCAATTACAAAAAAACATAATCACAGGGTCAGAACCAAGTTAAAAAGAGGCTATATGGGTGGGGTGGGGGGGGAAATACTAAATAGGCAATAGATAAGTGGTAAGTTTGGTGAAGGTAAGATGGTACACAATACTGGGGAAAACAGCACAACTTGTAAGAGGAAAGGTTATGGAAGCTCCATAGACACTACCAAACTCCCTGAGGGACTGAATTGCTGGGTGGAGAGCTGTGGGGATCATGGTCTTGCAGAATTTCTAGCTCAATTGGCATAACACAGTTTATAAAGAAAGTGTTCTACATTCTGCCTTGGTGAGTAGCATCTGGGGTGTTAAAAGTCTGTGAGCAGCCATCTAAGATACTCCACTGGTCTCACCCCTTCGGGAGCAAGGGAGAATGAAGAGAACAGGATGCAAGGAAAAATTAGTCCAAAGGACTAATGGACCAGCTACCAAGACCTCCACCAGACTGAGTCTAGTACAGCTAGATGGTGCTCGGCTACCACCGCTGACTGCTGTGACCGGAATCACAACAGAGGTTCTGGACAGAGCTGGAGAAGGATGTAGAAAAAAATTCTAACACACACAAAAAAGATCAGATTTACTGGTCTGACAGAGACTGGAGAAACCCTGAGAGTATGGTCCCCAGACACCCTTTTAGCTCAGTGGTGAAGTCACTTCTGAGGTTCATCCTTCAGCCTGGGATTGGACAGCCTCATAAAACAAAACAGGACTAATGAGGCACAGCAGTCCAGGGACAAGGACTAGAAGATAGAAGGGGACAGGAAAGCTGGTGATAGGGAACCCAAGTTTCAGTAAGGACAGTGTTGGCATGTAGTGGGGTTGTTAACCGTAGCCATAGGGCAAATGTTTACTGTTTAATGAGAAACTATTTTGTTCCATAAACCTTCATCTAAAGTGAGAATAGCAGCACAACTGGAAGAACGTAATCAATGTAACTGAAGTGTACATGTAGAAATTCTTGAAATGGTGAATCTTTGGCTATGTATATTTTCATCAAAGGAAAAAGAAAGTTCCTGCAAGGTCAAGAAGGGAGAGTGTTGACATGTCGTGGGGTTGTTAACCAATGTCATAAAACAATATGTGTACTGACTGTTTAATGAGAAACTATTTGTTCTGTAAACCTTCACCTAAAGTACAATAAAAAAAGATTTTTAAAAAAAGAGGCTAAAAAAGATAATCTAGCAGTGCTCAGGTAGAAAGAAGACATCTCTGTTTACAAAGAACACATATTGGGCATATTCAGCCATCCATGATAGATATTGACAATACCATAATCCACACTTAAAATTTCCAGTAACGGAAACTAGGCTATGCTATCCACGAGGATGAAGGATAGGACGTGTATATTCACTGGATGTGCTATATAGTAAACTCTGGTTGTTTGTTAATGGATGAAAAGATGCACATAAATATCAAGTATGAACCACATCTCTATTATTTAATTTCCCAGGAAAATTTAATGTCAAAAAATGTGATGTGCAGCATAGACACAAAGTGGTGGCCCGAACCCAACGCCAGAAAGTAGGAGCAGCTTCTTCCTCTTCTTCAGAATACTTCTCTTGCATCTCATCTGAAGATAAGCTCATTGGTGCTGGTAAGGAAGGACTATTGAAAATGACCCAGAAGGCAAGATAGAATCTAGGCACAGCCCAGAGATGAGCTGATGGTTCTTATACTCAGCTGATACGTGGCTGCCCAGTCCAGAAAGAAACTCAAAATTATTCTCCACCTTCTCTAATAAAGGCTCAGTTTATTATCAGTAGAAGTAATAAATTCAAAAGTAAAAGCTTCTGAGAGGTCTTGTGGAAACCCAAGGAGATCAGTGGAGACTGGTTCTGTTTGAGGAAATGGCAGGAGAGGAAATAGCAGGATGAGAGCTTTGTCAGAGAAACAAGAGAAGAGTGTGTCAGTATGAGCCAGGAAAAGGGCATGTTACATTATCAGGAATGTGTAAAATCACTAGCATCTTAAAGTCCAAAGGTGGAAGGATCCACAGGAGTTGAGCTTGAGGTGTAGTACAGAGTCATTTCCCAGTCCAAAGCCCTTGGAGAGGAAACAAGCTGTCTCTGCCTTTGCCTTTAATAGAAGAGTGCATGTCTTTGCATATAACTCTAACGTAAGTGGGGGAATGGTGAAATGGTGGTGTGAGGAAGGGGCATGGATGGATTTGTAGCACATGCTCAAGCTCAGTCTCCCACAGCATCACATGTTCACATATAAAAATGAAACTTCACCCCTTCCCATTCATATATTTTCATAGCCAATGTTCTCACACTCATCCCTACACTAACCCCCCCTATACTCCCTATTCTCTCTCATCTCTTTATAATTCTCCATATGTATCCAAATTCACATATCATGATATATTACACATTCACATTTTTATTTCTCCATTTTTCTGCTTCCTTATACAGACAAATACCTCAAAAGATCAATCTGTGAGCAGTGTCTCAAATATCTCTTGATTTATTTTCTCAGTTTTTCCCAGCATTTTATTTTGCTATGATATTTTTGGCAGAATTGACCATCATTTCTTGATTTGGTTACTGCCATAGCCTTCACTCTTGCTGCCATTCTCACCATAAAAGCTAGTGTGATACTTTTGGAATGTAAGTCAGATCATGTCACTTTCCTGCTTCTTTAATGTTGCTCAATTTCTCATAGACTAAAAATTAAAATTTACAATGATCACTGAGGTCCTTCACATTCTGGTCCCCCACCGTCTTTCATCTGTTACATTTCTACTCTCAGCCTTGTGCCACTCCACACTGGCTGCTTTGCTGTTCATCACACATTCCACACACACTCCTTCACACATACTTTTGGTACACCTGGACTACTCTTCTCCCAGATTCCAGAAGGACAATTCCCTCAGTAAGTTCAAGTTTTGTTTAAATGCCGCTTCCTCACAATAAGGCTTTTCTTGACTACTCTATCTAGATACATTACTTGCACCCTGATCCCCCTTCCCTGATTCATTTTTTTTCCAGTATGCTTACCACCTTCTAATCAATATATAATAAACTTATTTATTTTGATTATTGTATGTTTCCCTTCAACAAATGTATGCTCCGTGGAAGTAGGTAATTTTGACTTTCTTCATTGCTTTATCTCTAATACCTGGAAAAAGTACTTGGCATGAAATAGACAAATAATATTTTTTGAATGGATAAATAATACTTGCTTCAGAATTCATACTTTTTGTACACCATTCTCTCCTTACTACTTACCCTCCAAAATAAAAATAAACTTTACCCTACCTTTTGTTTTATATTTAATGTATATTTTATTAAGTTACACAAAAAAGTATACAAGATACTTTTATCCTGATGACTTTTTAAAAGATGAGCAACAAATAGCACTCAGATAAAGAAATTTAACATTACTAGGACCCCAGAAACTCCATTGTACTCTATTTTTGTCACTATCATCTGGAGAGTAATAATTACACCAACTTCTAAAATCCTAGCTAGATTTCTTTGTTTTTGAACTTTATATAATAAACAGAAGTTCACAATATATACTTTGGCATCTTTCATTCATTACTATATTTGTGAAATTCATCCAAATTGTGTGTACTTGTAATTTATTCTTATTGCTGCATATATTCCCTTGTATGAATATATCATAATTACTTTATTGAGTCTGCTTTGCTAGGTGTTTGGAATTCTTTCAGTTTTGGGCTATTGAAAATAGCTATGTTCTGAACACTCTATATCTTTTGCTATATGGACACGTTTCTATTTAGTGAATGCCTAGGAGTTAAATTGCTAGGCCATAGTGTTCATATTCTATCTTAACCCTTTTTGAACATAATCTTTCATACTTTTATTTTCTAATGTAATCACCTGTTACTATCTGCTTAAGCTTACACGCTCTTCTCTGCATCTTCATTTACTTTAGACTTTCACACAGTGCCATATTTTCAAAACTCATATATTGTTTTTCTTTATACTCTCTGATTTTCATGTCCTCATATTCATTATTTTATTTCACTAGATATCACAAATATACTAATCCCTCTAAGTTCAAAAAGAATATCTCCACTAATTACATGGCTAAATCACATAATGATATATATATAAAACACACACACATGAATCTATAATCATAGGATATGCAATCTACACATAAAAATATCTGCTGAATTAACACACAAACTAAAATACCCATCCCATACCCACTTGCATCAAACACACTCCATATTCATAGTACAATCACCAACTCAACCACACATTAAACTCTAACCCAGTTTTAACCAACATGTTACAAATTACACACATCTAGCACATTCTATGCACCACATGTCATTTTGGGGTCATGCATGACTAACACATGCAAAGCACATTCCTGAGAGAGGGGCCAACTGATGATTTTTAACAGTCATATAGTGAGCAGTGAGTTTGGTTAACATTTGAAAAAGGAAGAAGTGACATAATGCAATAGTGAATAATGAGAGAGAGACAGAGATTTATTTTAAGGAACTGATCACAAGATTATGGGAGCTAGCAAGTACAAAATCACAGGTCAGGTGACAGACTGGAAACTCTGCCAGTCTTGTGTCCAAAATAGGCAAGCCAGGCTGTGGGCTGGAAACTCTGGAAGGATATATATGTTACAAATTTGAGGCAGAATTCCTTCACAGAAGAAGGAACTCTGCCTCAAGACTGCAACATAGGTATCCAGCTTTCAACTGACCGGATGAGGCTCCACGTTATGGAGGGTAATCTGCTTTACCTAAGGTCAACTGATTTTATGTGTTAAACACATAAAAATAAATTCATAACAATGTCTAGACTCATGTTAGACCAAACCCCAACCCCTAATGATAATATGAAGTGGTAAGTATACAAACATACTGGGGATTTGGACTGGCTATAGACTTCATTTCCCATGATATCAGGGACCATATCTGTTCTCAGAGCTAAGCACATGACAGGTATTCAGAATATTTGTTAGTTGAATGAATGAACCAAACACCCATTTTATTTCTATGACTTTTATTTCACTTTCTAGGATTCTCAGACATACACAAACATGCTCCACAATCTGAGTACCCTTTGGAGGACAGTACCCTAGTGCATGAGGAAAGAGACACATCCTCTGCGTCAGAATACTTCTCCTGTGACTCCTCTATACACAAGTTCTCTGGTGCTGGTAAGGAGAAAGGAAAAGCAGCTAAAGTCTAAGTAGATCGCGTGGCAGGAATCTGAGCGTATCTGTAGAAATCCACCTCAGCATCTCTGCTCAGCCACTCATAGAAAGGTATACTTAGGGCTTGGTAATAATCCTTTTCTCCTGTCCTATCAGTTCAGAGTTTAATTCTCTGTTTCTGGACATCAACAAAAACTCATTAAAATATTTTTCATTTTTGGGGGGAGAGGAACTCTGTGGCTATATTTTGGGGATAATGTCTTTTATGGTGGTAGTTTATGGTCATAGATCTGAAAAACTGATATATTTTCAGACAAACATAAAAATAAAGATTTAATGTAAAATTGAACCATAACTAGTAATAGCCTAGTAAACTGGCAGTAGGAAATTTAAAGAGCTTCGAATGCTGTTCTGAACAGCATCCTACAGATAACACCTTGCAGAAGATGAGCTCACAATCTAAAATTAAAAAAACACACACACACAACTATAAGCAACACTTTGCAAACCCAATAAACAGCAAATTTTAACTTCAAGAAGATAATTTAATTGATAATACTATAGTATATTTGAACTATTAAAGATGTAAAAACACTAGCAAAACACTATCAAGGAATAAAATGATTTTTCAAAATAAGTAGAACTTTTAGAAATGAAAAAATATTTTCCTATAAATGATTGAATGTAGACAGATGGGACAGAAGATTGTGCACAGATATAAAGAAAATGAGTGAACTGGAGGATAGAGCTGAACAATGAGCTACAGTAAGTAAATCAGAGAGATAGATGGAAAATATGAAAGATCAATGAGTATAAAATATGAGAGTTTGATGTACGTAAATTGAGGTTTCTGAAGAATAAAAAAAAGAAAAGAAAAGAGATAATATTCAAAGAGAATGATAGCAGATAATTTTCCAGATCTGATGAAAGACATAAATCTTCAGAATCAGGAAACATAATGAGTCTATTTAAAAAAAAAAAAAAAAAAAAAAAACCTTTCCATTGAGTTGATTCCAACTCATAGTGACCCTATAGGACAGAGTAGAACTGCCCCATAGGATTTCCAAGGAATGCCTGGCAAATTGAAACTGCTGATCTTTTGGTTAGCAGCTGTAGCTCTTAACCACCATGCAATCAGGGTTTCCAAGTCCATTATAGGGTAGGCAAAAATAAACCTACAAATAAATGCACTATACTTAAAATGCAGAACTCCAGTAACAAAGACATTAAAACAACTAGAGAAAAACAGAATATTTTCAAAAGAAAGATTATTGGTCAGACAGTAAATTTCTCGACAGCAATTGAAGAAGACTAATGATATAAAATAGTGTGCAAGATAAAGAACAGCCACTATCATATAAGAACAAGGGTGAAATAAAGAAGTTTTTCAGATAAAAACTATAAAAAAATAAAATATAAAAAGGACCCACAGAAACAATCTATTCAGAAAAACGTAATTGAACACACAAGAAATATTCCAGTCAAGAAAAAATGGTGCGTTAAGAAATAGGTAAGCCTGTGATTGAATATAAATAGGCTTTGATGATTTAAACACCAAAAATAATCACTAATTCATAAGTGATAAAACAGATGTAACTGAAGCATTGAATGGCAGTAACATGTAAGTTAGTGTGATGAGTGACTGGGAGTTAAAACTTTCTAGCTTTTTATATTGCTCCAAGAGAGGGTAAAGGTACTGGCTCCAACAAGCAGCTCTGCACTCAGGAAAGTGGGAAAGTAGAGTGAGTAGCCCTGGTGGCCCAGTGGTTAAGTGCTTGACTGCTAACGAAAGCCTGGGAAACCCTGCAGGGACAGTTCTACTCTATCTTATAGGGTCGCTATGAGTTGAAATCGACTTGATAACAGTGAGTTCAGTAAGTTTAGGGTCTACCCGTGGGAAAGCTCCTAACACGATACCACCTAGTATATGCTTAAACCAAACCACACCTCCTGCCGTTGAGTAGATTCCGACTAATAGCAACGCTACAGGACAGAGTAGAACTTCCCCATAGGGCTTCCAAGGGGCGGCTGGTGAATTAGAACTGCCTACCTTTTGTTAACACTAGAGCTTTTAACTACTGCACCAGCAGGGCTCCGAGTATATGCTTACTTACTTGTTATTAACTGTTGCATTAGTTTCCTATTGCTGCTGTAAAAAAATTACCCCAAACTTAGTGGCTTAAAACACAAATGTATTAAAGTTCATAGGTCAGAAGCCCAAAATGAGTGTACGGGGCTAAAATCGAGGTATAAATAGGACTGGTTCCTTCTGGAGACTCCAAAGGATAATCAATTTCTTGCCTTTTACAGCATCTAGGGAAATTCTCCATTCCTGGGCTCGTGGCCCCTTGATCTCATCACTCCAAACAGTTGCTTCCATTGTCAACATCTCCTACTCTTGCCTTTACGCTTCCTGCTTTTCTCTTATAAGGACCCTTGCATTATGTTTAGGGCCCAACCAGATAATCAATCTCAAATTCTTTATCTTACTATACCCCTTCTGCATTTGTTTGCCAGTCATGCCCTCCCCCAACGAGCCACTTTCATTACGCCAATTTTTTTTACATGGTGCTATAAAAACATTAGTATAACGCACTTACAAAAATACCTTGTTGGGGGAGGACATGGTTGGCAATCAATCGTAGAAAGTGTGCATTTTTTGTGTAAAAATATGATAATATTTGCAAAGTCATTTTTGCCGTGTAAGATAACATTCACGGGTTCTCGGGATTAGGATATGGACCTCTTTAAGGAGCCATCATTCAGCCTACCAAAACTCTCTACCATAAACTATGATGAACACAATGACATGTGTATAATCAGGTAAATAAGTATTAAACTTTCTGTTTTATATTGACTGTACTCCAAGTGGAGCCCTAGTGGTGCGGTAGTTAAGCATTTGGCTGCTATCCAAAAGGTAGACTCCTCAAATCCACCAGCTGCTCCTTGGAAACCCTATGGGACAGTTCTACTCTGTGCTATAGGGTCGCTATAAGTTGGAATCAACAAGAGTGGGTTTGGTTTGTTTGTTTGTTTGTTTGTTTGTTTTTGGTACTCTAAGTGGTAGTACAGACACACACACTGCAAGCTTCTTCATAAAATCAACATACAAATAAGTTGTCCACCCAGCCTTCAACTGCATATCTGGGTGAAATTGAAAATTATTGAATACTTGTATTTTGGAGAATTGAACAGAAGAGAGACTGCGCTCTACATGATTGTCTGGCACATAGTGGGCAATCAAGATTTACTGAATGGGTGAAAGATTGGACATATGTCTTTAATTTTTATTCCATTTGACAGACAACATGGAGATGCAAATGGATGTTCCACAGCCTGATCACATTCCCAAGGAGCAAAGAAAAGCCGTCTCTATCTCAGAATATTTCTCCTGCATCTCTTTTAGGAACAAGAATAATCGTAAGTGGTGATGTCTGATCTGGAGGAGGTGGAGGTGGGCATAGGAAAGGGAGATGTAAGCAGGGCTCCAAGATTCAGCTGAGATTCCCTGTCTACAAGTTGATACTAAGCAATGTCCAGGCCACAACAACTCAAGGTCTTCTCTTTCTCCTCTGGGTGATGTTAATAGAAATCTATATAAAACAAAGCCTTGATATTCAAAAGAAATCTCAAAAAGGACACATATCCAAGAGTGCAAGGATATCAGAACAGAACTCTATTTGAGAAGATGGAAGACTAATGCGAAGGCTGACTAGTCAGAGAAATAAGGGAAGACTAACTCGTTGTGAATCTGAGAGAATAGGTCTGTTTGTCCCAATGTAGGCAAGTCCTTGACAGCCAGTTGGAAAAGTGCCAGAAAGGTCTGCACGCATAGTGCCGGGCAAAGGGCTTCAAACAGGGATCTAAGGAGCCACAAATGACTTCTGCCTTTGTCTTCAAGATGAGTGCAAATCTCCTCAGCTCTGGTCTCCTCGGGTATGATGATGGCAAAGGGATTTAAAAAGAGCTCATAGGAAAGCCTGCCTTCAATATCCTCCCAGCTTCATAAACAGAATATTCACAGTGGTTAAGAGGTTGTCTGCTACCCAAAAGGTCAGTAGTTCGAGTCCACCAGCCGCTCCTTGGAAACCCTATGGGGCAGTTCTACTTTGTCCTATAGGGTCACTATGAGTCAGAATCGACTCGACGGCAACAGGTTTGGTTTGGTTTTCATAAACACAAATCAATCTACATTCTACCACACTCAATTACTCCCAGCACCGTATGCTCTCAAGGTTGCCTCGATAAACACTTACCCCCTCACTCTCCAGTTCCAGCCTCATTTCCTCATATTCTCATACACACTCATTAGCTCATATTCTCACACTAAACCTTCACACCCTTATCTTCCAGCACACTCATTCCTCAAATTTGCTTTCACACAACCACATACTTTCGATACCAGAATCTCTAATTCACACAAATAATCTCACTCCGGTGAAAATCTGTATTTCACATTAACAATCCATGGAGCCATCACAATCATATGACTCCTCAAATTCCTCTTTGTTTCCAATTCCTTAATCGGGTCGCATAATTCTACAAGCTAAGAGTTCAAGTTATCTCAGTCCTATCTGTCTATCACACGGTAAGTTTGTAACACATTTTCTCAGCAGGTCTCACAAAATTCCTCAGAGCTATGGAGTCCCTCATGTAGACCAAATGTTATACAATTGCTTGTACTTCAATAACATGTGATACACAGATCACTCAAATACGTGGAGGATATACTACATCTTGAATAATAATGAAGAATTATGCTGCAACATCACCCAAGCATATTACACTGTCTTTACATACGTCAGCCATCCCACCCCTACACACACTGTATGAGACAGTTGAACAGATAGACATACACAGACATGTATAAACATCAGACTATACTCACCAAACTTGACAAACACTAACTCTGTAAAAAATATACCACCCACACTAAAATGTCCCCATCCTCACACCACAGTGACACACAAGACATTCTTCAATGACTTAAGAGACAAATCAAATGTATTTTGAGAAATAAACGTTTGGTTTCAGGCTTGATTAATGGTTTTAAACATAGATAGGGACTTACTGTGTTTATGAGGTTTTATTTAATCAGAAAGAAGAATTTACCTATTTATTTATTGAATCACCTTGTGAATTCATGTGTATAGCCCTTTCCATGGGAAATGTAGAGGAAAGGGAAGTAAGAAAAATGAATGAGGGATTTTCATGATATATTTAAATAAATTCTAGAGATAGAGATGATTTAAAAAAACTGATAATTACAGTGAAAACTGTGAGAAACTTAACAAACTCAATGGGACTGCCTTGTTTTTTTTGGGTCTCACGAGTTGTTTTCCACCTTTGCAAGGAGCAGCTTACCATTTTTCTATCACTGTCTATTACTGGAAAATATCTGATTTTTCCTTCTCTTACAGGTTTCTGCCTTACACAGGTTCCAGCTTTCACAGGTTTTACTATGTTATGCTAGGATAATAAATAAATAAAATAACTTCGAATTTATTCATAAATTTGGAAGGTCCTGAGGGAAACTATGAATACAGTGGGCAGAGGTGAGAAACTGAGTCAGGGCCCTGTGTGGCTCAGAGGCAGTGAGAAAGGTGACATTGCTGACCAGGCCAAGTGATAGCTGTGCCACCAGAGTATGCTGTGAGCACCTGAGAGGGAAGGTGTGGCCATTGTTGGCAGGGGCAGAGGAAAGGCCTAAATAAATAGGTAAATTCTTATTCCTGATTAAATACATTATCATAAACACATTAAGAACCTGTGTTTAAAAACCTCAATCAAGCCTATAACTAAGCTATTACTTCTTAAAATACAAGCGCCGACTCAGAGTTCCTCCTAAAAACTCCTACTCAAGCTCCAAACCCAGCAGTTTTCATAAGGCCTAGGTCTCTGAGAGCCCTGGGAACAGAGGCCTGAGTTGAAACTCCACAAGAGCAGATATCTGGAAGAGGTCATTAGGGGCAAGAAATGGAAGTCAGTAGATTCTTTTCTGCAAATTCTAACTCCCCTAGGAAATAGTATGACCTCTATATCAGAATTTACAGGTGACAAATAGAAGCATTTTATCTACACACATATACCAAATGTATTCTTTATATAAAAAATAATGTAGGCACCTTATTGTGTACCTGGCAAGATTTTAAGCCTATGATGCACACACAAAGCAATACAGATCACTCATGGGTAATCTAGCACTGACCAGATACAGAATTCCAATAAATAATTTTGTATACCTAGATTTTAGAACTTTTTATAGAAACTAGACTATAATCTTAATAAGGATAAGGGCCATGCGTGTTACTATGCACGCTACTTCTTAGATGTTTCATGAACACAAAAAATAACATATACCTGATGTTCTTTCTCTTTCCCAGGAGTCTCAGGCTTCGACAAATGTCCTTCACAGTCTGGAAACTCTGGGTTGTCCCAAGACCACAGCCAGGGAGCAGAGGATGACTCAGTCTCAGAATACTTCTCCTGTGTCTCTTCCATAGACTTGCCCATTCACAATGGTATGGGGATGGAGGAGGTGGGACTAAGTAGGAATCAAGTGGAAAGGTGGAATAGAATGATGACCTAGAATTGAAATTGAGCTCCTTTGTTCAGTAAACAACATAAATCACCCCTTCTTTCAAGAACTGACAAGAGTTTCTGTTTCCTATTAGTGGTCAGAAATGTATCAAGCATGCTTTCTTGCCTCATTTGGGAGAAACTCCTAAAGGATTTGAATGTTGTTGTTGTTAGGTGCTGTCCAGTCAGTTCAGACTCATAGCAACCCTATGTACGACAGAATGAAACACTGCCCGGTCCTGGGCCATCCTGAAAATCGTTGTTACTCTTGACGGCATTGTTGCAACCACTGTGTCAGTCCATCTCACTGAGAGCCTTCCTCTTTTTAGCTGACCCTCTACTTTAGCAAATATGATGTCCTTCTCCAGGGACTGGTCCCTCCTGATAACGTGTCCAAAGCATGTGAGATGAAGTCTTGCCATCTTTGCTTCTAATGAGCATTCTGGCTGTACTTCTTCCAAGACAGATTTGTTGTTCTTTTGGCAGTCGGTGGTATATTCAATATTCTTTGCCAACACCATAATTCAAAGGCATCAATTCTTCTTAGGTCTTCCTTATTCATTGTCCAGCTTTCACATGCATATGCGGTGATTGAAAACACCATGGCTTGGTTCAGACGCACATTAGAACTTAAAGTGATATCTTTGCTTTTTTTAACATATTAAAGAGGACTTTTGCAGCAAATTTGCCCAGTGTAATATGTCCTTTGATTTCTTGACTGCGCTTCCATGGACATTGATTGTGGACCCAAGTAAAATGAAATCTTTGATAACTCCAATCTATCTTTTCTCCATTTATCATGATGTTGCTTATTGGTCCTCTTATGAGGATTTTTGTTTTCTTTATGTTGAGGTCTTTGATCTTCATCAGTAAGTGCGTAAGTCCTCTTCATTTTCAGCAAGCAAGGTTGTGTCATCTGTATATCTCAGGTTGTTAATGAGTCTTCCTCCAATCCTGATGCCCCTTTCTTCTTCATGTAGTCCAGCTTTTCTGATTATTTTTCAGCATACAGACTGAATAAGTATGGTGAAAGGATACAACACTGATGCAAACATTTCTTGACTTTAAACCACGCAGTATCCCCTTGTTCTGTTCGAATGACTGCCTCCTGGTCTAAGTACAGGTTCCTCATGAGCCCAATTAAGTGTTCTGGAATTCCCATTCTTCTCAACGTTATCCACAATTTGTTATGATACACACTATGTGCATAGCCTTTGCATAGTCAATAAAACACAGGTAAACATCTTTCTGGTATTCTCTGCTTTCATCCATAATCCATCTGATATCAGCAATGATATCCCTTGTTCCATGTCCTCTTCTGAACCTGGCTTGAATTTCTGGCAGTTCCCAGTTGCTGTCCTGCTGCAGCTGCTTTTGAATGATCTTCACCAAAATTTTACTTGTGTGTGATATTAATGATATTGTATGATAATTTCCACATTCTGTTGAATCACCTTTCTTTAATGGGTACAAATATGGATCTCTTGCCAGGTATCTGTCTTCCTAATTTCCTGGCATAAACAAGTGAACGCTTCCAGTCCTGCATCCATTTGTTGAAACATCTCAGTTGATGTTCTGTCAATTCCTGGTTCTTTGTTTTTTGCTAAGGTCTTCAGTGCAGCTTGGACCTCTTTCTTCAGTACTGTCAGTTGTTGATCATACGCTACCTCCTGAAATGGTTGAATGTCAACCAATTATTTTTGGTACAGTGATTCTGTGTATTCTTTCCATCTTCTTTTGATGCTTTCTGCATTGTCTATTATTTTCTCTGCAGAATTCTTCAATACTGCAACTCCAGACTTGAATTTTTAATTCAGTTCTTTCAGCTTGAGAAATGCGAAGCATGTTCTCCCCTTTTGATTTTCTAACTCTAGATCTTTGCATATTTCATTATAATATTTTACTTCATCTTCCTGAGTTGCCTTTTGAAATCTTCTGTTCACCTCTTTTACTTCATCATTTCTTCTTTTCGCTTTAGCTACTCTGCGTTCAAGAGCAACTTTCAGAGTCACTTCTGACATCCATTTTGGTCTTTTCTTTCTTTCCTGTCTTTTTAGTGACCTCTTGCTTTCTTCATGTATGATGTCCATGATGTCATTCCACGTCTCGTCTGGTCTTTGGTCATTAGTGTTCAATGTGTCAAATATATTCTTGAGATGATCTCTAAATTCATGTGGGATATACTCAAGATCATTCTTTGGCTCTGGTGGACTTGTTCTAATTTTGTTCAGCTTCAACTTGAGCTTGCATATGAGAAATTGATGGTCTGTTCCACAGTTGGCCCCTGACCTTGTTCTGACTGATGATATTGAGCTTTTCCAGTGCTACTATTCATAACGTTTTCACTGGCCAATTCTTTCAGAAGTAGACTGAATGGTCTTTCTTCCTAGTCTGTCTTAATCTGGAAGCTCCACTGAAACCTATCCACCAAGGGCAACCCTGCTGGTATTTATAATACTGGTGGCCAGGCTTCCAGTATCACAGAAACATGCAAGACACCACAGTATGACAAACTGACAGACATGTGGTGAAAGGATATGAATAGGAAAGTTAAAAATCAAAGAGAAATGTGGATGCAGGTTTCCAGAAGAGGAGTCTTGGGCAACTCTATGAAGTCTTTATTTGAATACCTCCAACACTGTGCCCAATTCCTGGGGAACTCTCAAATAATCTTTTTATCTATATCTACATGTACATGTATCTACATCTACATCTATAGCTATATCTATATAGTTACATATCTATATTTCTGTCTCTGTTGTTGTTGCTGTTCTATATATCTATGCCACATGCAGAATTTTTCATAAAATTTGCATGCATTTTCTCTACTTGCACAATTTCAAATGAGGAAAATCCAGCTAATAATAATATCCAACCATTAATGATGGCATAGTATCTTTCAGCCATGGATCAAGTCTCCAAAATTCTGTAGACACCTCCAGAAATATCACACACAAGATACCCAATCCCACTCAGATATCACAACATACACAATTATTATTATGTTTTGGAGTTTTAATTGGGAAGGTCACCTTAATTTCTATGAGACCAATATTCATGAGTGGTAACAATGCCTGGCACAAAATATGCACTCAACATGTCTTTCCTGAATGGACACAGACCCCAGAAAATACCACATATCGATGTTTTTTTGTTTTATTCCCCAGAAGTCTGGAAGTCTGAAGATGATGTCACTCAGCCTCGAACAAATGTAGTGGTCCCAGCATGGAGTCAGGCATCAGCAGAGAATTCTTCTGCTTCAGAATATTTCTCCTGTGTCTCTTCTGCATGCAAGCTCACCCTTGTTAATAAGACTGGTAAGGCAGACAAGAAGGTGGGATCAGACTTTGGACAGGAGATGTAGCCGAGTTGTGCAGCCCAACCCCTACTTACTTTATATTCCCCTCAAAAACAAGAGAAGTCTTCAGGGCAGAGTGACTAGTTTTGAGGTCCCTCTGGAGGGGTGGATAGGAAATATGCCTTCAAGAATAGGACCAAGCTCCTCAGCACAAACTTATAATGTGAACACTGTGTCAGCTATAGGAGAGGCAGTGGGTAGTGCTGATATGTGTGTGGGAATTTGATCATAACTCTACTCCTCAGATCAGCACAAACTTATAACCTCATGCACTATATTCCATCATACCAGGTAGGGCTCCTCTTCTTCCTTTCACTTATTCTCTCAAATACTTATTCTTTCACTCCCCATCCATCTTTCCCTTTCCCTCATAGTATCATAGAGGTACACCTTTACACCATAATCCTTCACACAGTCATTCCTCAGAGTCACCCATTTACACAGAAATCTTATAAGCACTTTACATTCTCTCACAGAGGTAATCTGCTTTAACTCCCTCAGACCACAGCACATTCTAAAAAATTTGTATGCCCTGAAGGCAGTGGGTTTTCATATAGTCTTTCTCATCATATGCCACTTCATCCACAATGTCATCAGCTTTTCATAGAGCTGCACATTCTGAGTCCTCATGCACACTTCTAAGTCTTACAATCTCTCAGTCTGATGCTCTAAGTCTTATAGTCCCACAGTCTAACAAATAAGACGCACAACTCCTACACTTGCTGACGTGTGCTGTCATGCCATATAACACACATACACACTCATTCACCATCCCCTCTTACCAACACCAAAAACATTCACCAGATATATCCCAGAACATCCATACAACTCCATGAGACACATCTCCACATTGTTATACCACGCAGACACCTCAAATAACATCACAGAAAGAATTGTGAAACATCACATATACATATATTTCTATTCCACATACCCATACACAGAGATTTCCATAGCCATCTTAACTCCTTCAGACTTCACACACACTTACTCAGGTTTTCTTATACTTGAAATTTTCTTTCCCAGGAACCCACAGATTACATCACGATATCCCCTGTCTTGCATCCTCTGAGATGCCGCTACTCCAGGACTTGGAGAAAAGGGAAACTTCTTCCCCTTTTCCACATGTCTCCTTTCCATACCATTCAGTCTATAAGACCTGCATGTCCTCGGTACGTATGACAGAAAAGAAAAGAGTTATGAAAGTTTACTACATGCGTGTCCAAATGAAGAGGGGTGTGGCTGTCTTATGGGATACAGAGGAAGGACTGGAGCCCCTTAAAAAGAAGGCACGAATAGAAGAACTGAGCTTTCCTGAAAAAAACCATACAGCAGTCAACCTCTCTCATGTGTCTACTGAAGAACTCCTAACTGACAGTGAGTCCAGCTTGAAATGGGAAGCCCAAGAGGAAATGGAAGAAGCTGACAACCCAGAAGAGCCTCCAGGTTTGGAGGAGAGTTCCAGGGGTAGGACACCTGACTGGCTAGTGACCCTGGACAGTGGTTTCAGGTGTATGGCTTGTTGCCGGGTCTTCCCCAGCCTGGAAGTCCTTCAGGAGCATGTGGAGCATGGGGTCAATGAAGGCTTTAGCTGCCATGCCTTTCATCTTGCCTTGGCTTGGCTAAATAATAAAAGGCACCAGAAAGCAAAGAAGAAGAGGAGGAAGAGGAAGAAAATAAAGAGAAAGACATCTGAAAGCCACCAGGAAAAAAATTTTGGCATGAGGACATCCTCATACAAATAAACAAACAGTTTTTCAGCCCTTAAAACAGGAAACTAACCAGAACAGACTACTGAGGGGGATCTGCCTTCTCTAAGTAGCCATAGTACCCGCCTTTGTTTACACATGCCTACCACCACAACCACACCTTTAACATTAGGACCAGAAAACCCCTTTAAAATATTCACTGCTCTTCCCAGAAGACTTTTCAGTTTCTTCATAGCAACACGGGCCACTTGGCCTGAAGATTTCAAACAATGAAATTCAGAACACTGCTATAGTCTGATTAGAACACAGCAACCCTTCTAAATCCCATAGCCTCAAGGCAAGTAGGACTTAAGATAGATTAGTTGAATCTCCTACAACTGCTCCTTATTGCCCTTGTAAAATGTTGTGCCCAGCTCTGAAGCAAACGTCCACATGGAGCCTTAAGCAGACCCAGAAACATTGGGAATACTTTGCACTGAGAACACCTGGAAAGACTTTCCTGCTACCGTGGAAATTCATACCCTCACGGGGCCAGGGGTCACTGAAAATAACCTGTATATTTGCCTGTGGAGGACCGAGACAAGGACAGTAGAGTGAATATGATAGGTAGAGTGATATTAGAACTACAGGAAGCAAATTTCTCATACCTAGAGTTAGCACAGTGGAATAAATTTCTGCAAGGTAATGAAGTCCCTCTCAGGGACAATGTTCAGGCAGAAGATTGATGACAACTTAGCAAAAATTTTGGGGAAAAGATTGCTAGATTTGCAGACTGTTTAAAAGACATGCTATTTTCCGTCCCCATTTTGAGTTCTACTTCTTTCTCAAGTCTCTTTTATTTATCATAGGCTTGAACACCAGGCTTATAGTATTAACCTCCAGAAATTGTCTTTCATACCATACAAATATAATAACCCAATATACTCACAAAATATACTTGAATATATACTTGATGTAAAAAAGTATAAACAATACAAATTTAAAAGTACAGATGGCAATACTCCTTCTTCCTTGCACTCAGACACACCCATTGCCCTCAAAGTATTCTTTGTTAACAGTTTGATATATTTATCTATATCCTTTTCTATAAATGAATATATATCTTTTCTATATCACCATCTAATATATTCAACTGCACAGTTACTTGGTTGGAGGGCAGACTTTCTTACTGTTGACGTAGGGAAAAGACGCCGCATAGATGAAACCAAAAGCAACTAAAATTTGCCTCTTGGCTTCTTTGGGCTTGTGCACATACAGGCTCACGAACACTTCTTATAAAGTCATGTTAATGGGAAAGGATATAACATATCATGTGTATATTTTAGATAACCAAATATGTGTATGTATCATTGCCCCAAATATCATAATGCATAAAAAGCTTTAATGTAAAAGCTACCATCTTTCAAAAAATAACATTTGTATGTTTAATTATTTGTACGTCTTTTGTGAATTTTCAAAGATAAATTTTCATTTTTGTTTCCATCATTCTTTGTCACCTTCAGCTGGAGGAATGGAAACAAAAAAATTAAATTTAAAAAATGTTATTGACAATTCACAAAACTATACATATAGAGGAAGGGAAGTTAAAGTAATTTAACTTTCAAATGATATTCTTTGTAATTGTAGCTTTCACCTTTCTGAAGCTAGTAAAGTTTAAAACTGCACTACGGTATTTTGGATACCTGTATATATACATATTTGATTATCTTGACACTATTAATTATGTGTTCTATCCTTCCCCGTGGATATGTACGCATAAGAAGTATATCTGCACATTTGTGTGCACAAGTTCATCAAAGCCAAGAGGTAGCTTGTAGTTGCTTTTACTTTCATCTAGCCAGTACTTTTTCCCTCCTCCTTTGATAAGAATGTCTGACTTGAGGTCCAATCTTTGGGCAAGTGAGTCAGATTAGTACTTCACCACTTGACGTCCATGACTGGTCTTGGGGTAAGCATCTGTCCATGTTGAACCAATCTGTACTGACAGTTTTAAAATTAAAACAGAAGACATAAAGATCAATGAGGGGTTATCTTTTGCCTGCATCTCAAACTAAGGTTATGAGCCTCTACCACAGAATTTGCTTCAATTTCTCTCCTTTTAAATATCTGGCTGTTTTAACTGTTTCTGAATTCATTGAGCCTCCCCGTTAAGCCCTTCAATAAATTCTTGTTTTGTTTCAATTAGCCTGAGTCTTTTACTTTTGTTTGTTGTTTAATTTATCTTAAATTGCATGCAAAGTTGTTTCAAGATAGCGATTTCTTCCATTTTAATAGTTGAAGTAATATAGCCTGGAAAAGAGTAGCACAGTATATTCCTAGGACTTTATGCTGAAACTGGAAGGGATATACTTACACTCTATAGATATAATGTGTCTTGATTAACTAGGAAGGTACATTAAACTTGTTTGGATGTGTTAACAAAATGATTGGACTTAAATACAGTAAGTTTGGACTTAAATTCTTTATTGCCATGTACCAAGTTTGTACTCTAAGTCAGCTTTCTCATCTCAAAAAGGGAAATCATAATAACTACAAGGATGGTAATTGTAAGGGTAATAAAGTATAAGTAAAAACACATAACACAGTGTCTAGTATAAAACGGATATTAAAAATACGATTCATTTTTAATTTTGAAATTTTTTTCACCTTTGGTTTTTAGCAGCTTATGATATATGTGAGTGTGATTTCTTTGAGTATATATTGTTTGAGATTTTCTGAACATTTAAAGAATTTTTAATTTTGAAATAATTATAGATATAAAATTATAGTTACAAAAATAGTACAGAGAGGTTCTGAGTACTCCTCACCCAGCTTCCTACTAGGTAATTATAGTATATTATCAAAATAAGAAATTGATTGGAACAATACAAATAAACTAGACTACAGATCCTACTCAGATTTCACCATTTTTCACATATAGTCATATTTGGAATGCCTTCTGGTATAATTCTGTGGCATTTTATTTCATGTGTAGATTTGTATACCCACCACTACAATCAAAATACAGAAATGTTCTGTCACTAGCAAGGAATTACCTCACACTACCTGTCTTAGTTGTCTAGTGCTGCTATAACAGAAATACCACAAGTGGATGGCTTTAAGAAAGAGAAATTTATTCTCTCACAGTCTAGTTGGCTATAAGTCCAAATTCAGGGTATCAGCTCCAGGGAAGGCTTTCTCTCTCTGTTGGCTCTGGAGGAAGGTCCTTGTGGTGCCTCAGTCTTCCTTTGGTTTGTGAGCATCTCTGCGCAGGAATCTCAGGTCCACAGGACACACTCTGCTCCTGGCACTGCTTTCTTGGTGGTATATGGTCCTCACTTTCTGCTTGCTTCCCTTTCCTTCTATCTCTTGTAAGACAAAAGGTGGTGCAGGCCACGCTTTAGGGAAACTCCCTTTACATTAGATCAGGATATGACCTTTTAAGGGTGTTACAATCTTACCCTAATCCTCTTTAACTTAAAATTACAATCATAAAATTGGAGGACAACCACACGATACTGGGAATCATGGCCTAGCCAAATTGATACACACATTTTTTGGGGGACATAATTCAATGCATGACATTCCACCTTTTGGCTCCCCCAAAAATCACATCCTTGCAACATGCAAAACATATTCATCTCATCATATGATAGCAAAAGTCTTAACTCTAAGAAAAAAATCCAAAAATTCCTCTTCATCTGTGAAATCCAGAATACAAGTTATCTGCTTCCAAAGGTACAATGGCCGAACAGGCACAAGCTAGACATTTCCATTACAAATGGGAGAAACTGGAGGAAAAGAAGGGATAACAGGCACCGAGCAAATCAGCAGAACACATTACATTAGCTCTCAAGGCTTTGAAAATAATCCTCTGTTCTCTGAGACAACTTACACAACGGTCCTGCCCTCCAGACTCTAGGTATTGGCCACACTTTCAAGAGTCTGAGTGGAGTTCCCTTGGCCCTGGACTTCAGCTCTGCCTTCCAGGCCCACTGCGACTTCAACTTTGCGCCCTCAGCTTTAGACACACCATTCTTCTGCTCCATGTGAGTGGTGACTCCACCCTTAGAAACTCCAGAGGCCATAGCTCCACCCTTTGAAACCCTACAAATTCTGACCATACCTTTTGAGATTGAGGCAGCTTGGCTTCTTGTGTTCCTTATCTCTTCAGCTTCTGTTTCCAGGTTTCTTGGCCTCTGGGCTCCCCTGGCCTCATACCTGCATCTGCCCTGGTGGGGCAAGTGTTCCAAAGCTCTGTAGCACTATCGTAAGCACCTAGAGGCACCCCACTCCACCAGGAAGCCTCCTGCGCACAGGCACTCAGCTCTGTTGCTCCATAAATCGGCTCCAGTGCCGTCTCACGCTGGTCTCCTGGTTCTGCTGCTGCAGGTTCACAGTTGCTGCCACTTCTCTGCTGCTATAGGTTCTCTGCTGCTGCTGGTTCTCTGCCGCTGCCGCTCTTTTATCCATTCACAGTTGTAAAACCACTTCCACATTTTAGGTATCTGTTAGAGCAGCACCCCACTTTCTCAGCACTAAATTCTGTCTTAGTTATCTAATGCTTCTATAACAGAAATACCACAAGTGGATGGCTTTATCAAGGAGAAATTTATTCTCTCAGAGTCTAGTATGCTACAAGTCCAAATTCAGGGCATCAGCTCCTGTTGGCTCTGGAGCAAGTTCCTTCTTGTGTATCAGTCTTCCCTTGGTCTGGGAACATCTCAGTGCAGAAACCTCAGATTCAAAAGACACACTTTTCTCCTGGCACTGCTTTCTTGGTATGAGGTCCTCAATTCTCTGCTTGCTTCCCTCTCCCTTTATCTCTTGTAAGATAAAAGGTGGTGCAGGCCTCACTTTAAGGAAACTCCCTTTACATTGGGTCAGGGATGTGACCTTAGTAAGGGTGTTATAATCCCACCCTAATCTTCTTCAACATAAAATTACAATCACAAAATGGAGGACAACCACACAATACTGGGAATCATGGCCTAGCCAAATTGATACACACATTTTTTGGGGGACATAACTGAATACATGACACTACCTTTTTATAGTCATGCACTTCCCACTTCCTCCCCTTCCCTAATCTCTGGCTACCACTTACCCATTCTCCATCTCCATAATTTTGCCATTTCAAGAATGGTGTGTAAATGGAATCATACAATTTGTGAGCTTTTGAAATTGGCTTTTTTTTTTTAATTCAGCATTATTTGTTGAAGACCTAGTTAAGAAGCCCTGGTGGCACACTGGCTAAGAGTTCTGCTGCTAACCAAAAGGTTGGCAGTTCGAATCCACCAGCCACTCTTTGAAAACTCTATGGAGCAGATCTACTCTGTCCTATAGGGTCACTATGAGTCAGAATCTCCTTGATGGCAATGGAAATGGGATAGTTCATTTATTTTATTGCTGAGTATTGTTCCATTGCATAGATGCAGTCCAGTTTGTTTAAACATTCTTCCATGAAGGACATTTGTGTCATTTCCAGTTACTGGCTATTATAAAATTGTTATGAACACTTATGTTTAGGTTTTTGTGTAGATATGCAGTTTCTTTTCTCTAGGATAAATATTTAAGGGTGTTGTTGTTTGATCATATGGCAAGGTACGTTTAATTTTTTTTTTAAAAACTGTCACATTGATTTTGATAGTGGCTGTACCATTTTATATTCCTACCAGCAATGTATGAAAAATCCAGTTTCCTTGCATCCTCATCAGTATGCTGTAGTATCTATTTATTGTTTTAAGTATCCTAATCGGTGTACAGTTGTGATTATTAAGGTTGTGTGTCAACTTGGCTGGGCCATGATTCTCAGTGGTTTGGCAGTTATGATGTAGTTTGGTAGTCATATGATGATGTAATCACCTCCATGATGAGATCTGATATAATGTGATCACCTCCATGATGGCAGCTGCAGTGAGTAGCCAATCAGTTGGAAAGGAGTCTTCCGGGGGGTGTGGCCTGCTTCCAATATAGGAGGACTTTCTGGCAAGGCTCGTGGGCTTTTGCTCATTCTGGATCTTGCAGGTATCTCCTGTTCACCTGACCTCTAGTTCTTGGGACTTGAGCTTTCAGCTTATCTGCTGACCGTGTGATTGGTTGGCCTCTGCAACCGGTGAGCCAGAGGTCTGTTGACTGACCTGCTACTCTTGTGTTCACCAGCTCCAGCAGCTACATCAGTCAGGAGAAGCCTCCAGCCTGACCCATGGACTTGGAACTTTCCAGCCTTTACTACTGCATGAACCACTTCTTTGATATAACTCTCTCTCTTTCTCTGTGTCTCTATGTATATGTAAACACTTCACTGATTTCCCTTCTCTAGAGAACCCAGTCTAAGGCAATGGTTTTATCTTTGTTGTTTTAATTTGCATTTCCTTAATGGTCAGTGATATTGAACACCTTTTCATGTGCTTATATGTTTTTTGTGAAGAGTCTAAGTCTTTTGCTTATTTTCTAAATAGATTTTTTTTAAAATTATTATTATTGTTTAGAGAGTTCTTTACAGATTCTGGCTATAAATTTTTTCTTAGGTACATAATTTGAAAACATTTTATCCTGTTGATGGTTTTTCTTTTCATCTTCTTAACAAGTTCTTGTGCAGAGTGAAAGTATTAATTTTGATAAAGTCCAATTTATCAATTATTTTATTTTATGTATAGTGTTTTTGGTGTCATGTCTCAGAATTTGTTGCCTAATCCTAGGTCACAAAGATTATCCACTATGTTCTCTTCTAAATGTTGCATAGCTACACATTCTACATTTAGATCTATGATCTATTTTAAGTTAATTTTTGTACAAAGTGTGAAGTTCAGATGGAGGCTATTTTTATTTATTATTTTGGCTGCTGATGTCCAGTTGTTCCAGCAATGTTTCATAAAAACCTTTCTCCATTGAATTGCCTTTGTATCCTTAGTAAAAAATCAGTTAGGCACATTTCTGTAAGTCTGTTTCTGGGTTCTCTATTCTCTGTTGTTCCATTGTTCTGTGTGTCTATCCCTCTGCCATTCTACACTGAATTGATTACTGTAGCTATTTAGTAAGTTGGTGTGGTTAGGTGGTGTGATTACTCCAACTTCATACTTCTTTTTCAGTATTGTTTTAGCTATTTTAATGCCTTTGTGTTCCCTATGAATTTTAAGATAACCTTGGCAATATATACAAAAAAAAAAAAATCCACATTTTGTTGGGATTTTCATTGGGTTTGTGTTGAATCTACAGATCATTTGGCTGAGAACTGACATCTTGACTATGTTTTACCTTCTAATCAATTAACGTGGTATATCTCTCTATTTATTTAGCTCTTCTTTGATTTCTTTCATTGACATTTTGCAATTTTCATCATACAGATTATGTACATGTTTTGTTGGATTTATTCACAGAGCTTTTTGAATCTATAAATTTTTCTTTCACTAAATTTAGAAAATATTCAGCCATAATTGCTTCAAATATTTTCTGCACTCATCTCTCTTCTGTTTTTGAAACACTAATTACATGACTGCTAAAAAAGTTAGTATTGCCCCTCAGTCCCTGAAGCTCTATTAATACTCTTTTGCAAGGTATTTTATCTCTCTTTTCAGATGAATAATTTTTATTTATCTTTCACCAAATTCACTAACTCTGTAATTTTTCAATTCCATTCTGCTCTTTGGTCTATCCAATAATTTAAAAAAATATATATAATATTCCATTTCAATTTTGTATTTGGTTCTTTTTTACAGTTTATGTATCTATGCTGAGAACTTTTATCCTTCTGTTCATTTTACCGCATAGGCCATGGCTATAACAGCTGCATTAAAGTTTTTGAAAATGTCAACATCAGTGCCATCTTAGGAGTGGCATCTGTTAGTTGTCTTTCCTCTTGAGAAGTGATCATATCTTCTTGTTCTTTGTTTGTTGGGTAACTTAGAATTGTATTCTTGATGTTTTTATTATTAGACTCTGGTTGATGTTAAAATTCTACAGTGGATGAAGATTTATTTTATTGATCAGACAATTAACTTTGTTAAGTTCACAGTGCAAGTTCTGTATCAACTTATATGGATGGTGGTTTCAATGTCAGCTCAGTTTTCAAATCTTTGATAAGCTTACGTCAGGGACTTTGCACAAAATAGATTCTCAAAATATTTTTTCATTCATTTTTAGTTTTTTAGTTCAACATATGAAGATTAATCATACTGAAATATTGGATTTTGAAGGTCTCTTTATCATTAAATAAAATGCAATAAATATTAACCTTATCTCTGAACTAGATGGTATGCTTAGTCAGGGACTGGAACATAGATTTTTTTATCTTCTGAAAATTGATATATATTGATGACTTGCACAGTGGATTTTTTTTTTTAAGTGGACAGAGAAAGTAAAATTTCTTACCTGCTATGAGTTTTAATTTGGGCATTTCTTTCATTTACTCTTTTTTTCTATACAATGACTAAGAATTATAATCTCTCTATGGACTTTTTACCCTTGATCTTTCTCATTTGCCTATGAAAGTGCATATATTTATCCTTTTGAGACTCAAAATCCTCCCTGTACTTGTCTTCCTTTTCTTTCTCAGCTCCAGTATACCTGATATTAAGTACAGTATAAGTTTAGAAAAAGTTTACTCCTATCTACAGTGGCCTGAATGATTTGAGTAACACACTTTTTTTAGGCATTAACTACCACAGAGTGACATAAGTATGGAAAACTATTTGTTTTGTGCAACATATTAATCTATACTATATTATATTATACTATACTATACCTTAACTTTCTACATGTTGAAAATTTAATCCACATATAAAAAACTTGCCTATATTACAACATTGTGCCTTCATGTTTTAAATTCATACTCTCATTAGATTGTACAATTTCCTCATTCATGGTGTTGAAATTTTAAAAATATTTTTCCATTACAGATATAATTACTCAGACAGAATTTCCCTTTTTTTTTGTATTTTTAAAATTGAATATTCAAAGAATGTATCAACATAGCATGTGATATCGATAAATGAAATATAACTTTAATTTCCCCAGCTTTAATATTTAAAATTTTTTGAAGTTGTGACATGTCTTAAAATAAGTGGGGGTTTCGAATACTGGTATGCCCTTGTTTCCAAGCAAGTGTAGTTATATCAACAGAGTATCTTACTATTAGTGATATTTGGACTTGAGGATACAAGGCATAAGGTATAAGATTTAAGACGCATAAGGTATATAAGGTGATTCCATTATGGCACGCCCATGTTTGTTTCCTGTGCTTTAAAAGAAGAAAATGGCAACATATTGGGTAAAGTTTTGTTTTATATAAATACAATGATTGTAATGGCTCTAAATCTTTTGACATCTCCATAATTATTCTCTGAGATAGATCTTGCCATCTGTAGATGAGTAAACTTAGCAGTTGTATGCACTATAACATGTATGAGCTTTAATATGTACAGGAAGTCCAAAAAGTTGGGAACCATAAGACAAACTTAGTTTTAAACCCCATTTTCCTTACATTTCTAGACTTTGTGAACACCCTATATTTTAAGTAGTAATGTTATATTTTGTGTTCACAATACAATGAAACTAGAAATTAATTATTAAATAAGAAAACATAAAAAGTTCACTTCACCTAGAAATAGAATTCAATTGTTAACCTGGAAAACTATACAAAAAATACAGAGTACCCAAAATGGCTAGAAACTTAGAAGAAATAATTGTACTTTTTTCAGATTAAAATTAGATCCAATTAAGGATACTTCATTTGAGTAAGTATCTAGAGATTTAAGAAAATTATATTGTGGGTATTATTGGAAAATATAACAATCATACTTTTCAAAAATAAGTTTTTTTAATGTATGAAGCACTCATATATACACATACATACACTTGGGCATGTTCATAACATACTTACACAACGAAAAAATGAGCCCTTGTTGGATATCTTGCAGTGTTGTTAAATCAACTGAAAATATAAACACCTAATAAGGAGATTCAAAATGTACTGCCAGGTAAAATTTGCTGAATAAAAAGTCTACGAAAATTAATTTTATTTCTTTTTATATAATTCAGTTACCCTCATTAGTAGAGTAAAAATGCATGTCTATTTTATGGAGGAAACAATATGAATGCAGTAAAATCCTATCAGAAATTTAGGCCTTACACCTTACAGTAAGGTGTAAGAGACAATGTGATTAACCAGCAGTCACTCAAATAGTATCAACTGAGCATACGTTGTCAATCACATAATTAATACCAGGAAGGCATTTATCTTTTTCACACTGTTAGTATTTGTTAAGCCTTTTCTGATATTTCTAAAGAATAACTGAACACTAAGTATAAAAATATATAATTTTCTATCAATCTATTTTAGTAGTACCATGTATCAACTTTACTTCATTAAAAATTGCTAAACTAAGGTTTTTTTCATATAGTGAGTGTCATAATCATTGAAGTAGATTTGCTCATTATTGAATGAGCCAACTATTTCTAATATTCTCTTCATTACAAAGTCACATATAATAGAGATGAATATTTAGATGAAGCTGCAAGTCCTAACCTTCTACACATTTATAGGAAACAATGTTTTTTAGATAACAGCTCAATTATTCTCGGGTGAAGTTACCATGGTAACTTTTGTAATAGTCACAAATAACAGAATATTACTTTAGCAATCAAGGATTGATCACTCATTCTGGGAAACAGATAGGAAAAGCCAAATAGGCCCTAATCTGTCTCCCTTCTCTGTACTCTTGGCATTATCATTCTTAACTAGATACAAGCAATACTCTGTTTTCTCTTGATGGTAGGTGTGCTACTTGCTATAATATTTCTCAAAGTGAGTCCACTGCAGGTAAAATTTTGAAAATAATAAACTAATTATGTCAATATTCGTCCTATTGTTTACTCCCATCCAGAAGCTGTAACCATTCCATCTAAAATCAGGAAAGAGTAAATCCCATTTTAGGAAGAAAGAAAATGTTTAAGGTAAGGGGTATTCCTGTCACGCTAGAAGGAACAGAAAGATCTAGCATTCCATTTGGTGGAATATGGGAATGGAAAGATGCAGAATCAGGAAGGGAAAATAAGTCAGACACGAGTTCCTGCTTCCATCACCCCCACATTTCAAAGCATCTAAGTGTGAGATTCAGTCATTCAGGAGGGCATGGAAGAAACCAGTAACAGAGCTATTGCTCCTCTTATATAGGGGCAGACAGGTCTGGGGGTTGAGGGTTAGATGCAGAGAGTGTATTCCTTTCCAGATTAAATATAGGGTTTGAGAAACTATTTAAAGTAGCTAGTATTTCACTGTTATTTTAGAGAAAATTCATTTAATACCTCTGTTAACCTCTTTCATTTCTAAAAGCTTACATTTATCTGTAATATTTGTTATATTCTCTATCAATATCTGTCTTGGAGGTCAGCATTTGACCCACTTAAATGGCAAATTGTTGCACACTCTAATTATTTTACATTGTATTTTACAAATAAACGAAACCACTAGCATTTCTCATATAAATCAAACATTTCCTGATTTACAACATTTCACAGTAAATCTTGAGCTTCAGTAATTTGCTGAAAGAATTATTTTTATTCTTACAATTTTTAAATTTGAATTTGGCACCTGGTTTCAAAATTGTCTTAACTCTGTCAATCATTTACAGTAGAGAAAGATTTGGTCCTTAATAGAGCTGGGGATAATACCAACGTTCTACAATAGCATTGAATAGCCATCACTGTGTGCATAGCACTACACCAGTCACCAATATGATTCCTTCTAATCCCAGTTCCTGATCTTAAGTTGATTCCTAACGAGGATCATCAATGCAGATGTAGTCTTATTTCAGGTTCAAAAGCTATCTCTCTTTCATACCTCTAGACTCATTTTGAAAGCAGTGAAGAAAATCTCCCTCCTGGTCAAGAGTAGTAGAAAATGATGTATTAACATTAATATTCCAAAAATATCAGCACCTATGAGCATCTATGAGCATAGAATTGACTTTATATATTGGTACGATAGCTTATTGTTGCAATTCTAGGCACTGTAAAATATTGTTTTCCCAAAATATCAGGCTTCTTCTCCTTTATTATAATGATTAGAGAGAGAGTGGATCAAAATATAAGGCATAATATTTGGTTAAAATTTAATTTGTTTTGATTTAAGTATAGGTATGGGAACTGTTTTTGCTGATACTCTGCTTTCTGGACTTCTTATTTCCATCCATGATTCATTTTAGTGTGTGTCATTAACACAGTACTTAGATATTACTCTTGCCTCTCCTCTCCTATCATCTTATTTTTCTTTTCTCTCTTCATAAATTCACACAGAAGTTATAGATATACATTTTCCAAAGTAACAAAGATGTAGAGGTTTTTAAAAAGAGCAGACATTATGAAAGATGTCTCTTAACTTTTGTAAGAAAAAACACTTTGTGACTGTCTTGCTTCACAATCAACTAATAATCTGTCAAGTTTTGTGTCTCTATTTAAATATAATGTCTCAGATGAGATATATTTGCTTACATGGCTTACATGGCTCATCCTCCACATGTCTGTCAGTTTGTCTTACTGTGGGGGCTTGTGTGTTGCTGTGATTCTGGAAGCTATGCCACTGGTATTCAAATACCAGCAGGCTCACTCAAGTTTCAGCTGAGCTTCCAGACTAAGAAAGACTAAGAAGGACCCTGTAGTCTACTTCTGAAAAGAACGAGGTGGAAATTTTATGAACAGCAGCAGAACATTTGTCTGATATACTGCCGGAAGATGAACCCCTCGGGTTGGAAGGCACTCAAAATATGACTGGGGAAGAGCTGCCTCCTCAAAATAGAGTCGACCTTAATGACATAGATGGAGTCAAGCTTACAGGACCTTCATTTTCTGATGTGGCACAACTCAAAATGAGAAGAAACAGCTGTAAACATCCATTAACCATCAGAATGTACAATGTACCAAGTATGAATCTAGGAAAATTGGAAATTGTCAAAAATGAAATGGAACACATAAACAGATATCCTAGGCATTAGTGAGCTGAAATGGGCTGGTATTGGCCATTTTGAATTGAACAGTCATATGGTGAACTATGCTGGGAACGACAACTTGAAGAGTGATGGCTTGCATTAATCACCAAAAGAACATCTCAAGATCTATCCTGAAGTGAAACGCTGTCAGTGATAGGATAATATCCATAAGCATACAAGGAAGACCAGTTAATATGTCTATTATTCAAATTTACACACCAACCACTAGGCCAAAGATGAAGAAATTGAAAAATTTTACAAACTTCTGCAGTCTGAAATTGATTGAACATGCAATTAGGATGCATTGATAATTGCTGATAATTGGAATATGAAAGTTGGAAAGAAAGAAGAAGGATCAGTAGTTGGAAAATATGGCCTTGGGGATAGAAACAATGCCAGAGATCGCATGATAGAATTTTGCAAGACCAGTGACTTCTTGATTGCAAATATCTTTCTTCACCAACATAAATGGCAACTATGCCCATGGACCTCACCAGATGGAATACGCAGGAATCAAATCGATTACATCTGTGGAAAGAAACAATGGAGAAGCTCAATATCATCAGTCAGAAGAAGGCCAGGGGCAACTATGGAACAGAACATCAGTTGTTCATATGTAAGTTGTCTTAGTCATCTAGTGCTGCTATAACAGTAAATACCACAAATGGATGGCTTTACAAAGAGAAGTTTATTTACTCACAGTAAAGTCAGTTAAAAGTCCAAATTCAGGGTGTCAGTCCCTGGGGACAGCTTTCTCTCTCTGTTGGCCTTCTCATCAATATTGCACTGGACTAGGAGCTTCTCCATTCAGGAACTCTGAGTCCAAAAGACATGCTCTGCTCCCAGCACTACTTTCTTGGTAGTATGAGGTCCCTAATTCTCTGCTCACTTCCCTTTCCTTTTATCTCTTGTAAGATAAAAGGTGGTGCAGGCCACACTTTAGGGAAAGTCCTCTTACATTGGATCAGGGATGTGACCTCAGTAAGGTGTTACAACCCACACTAATCTTCCTTGACATAAAATTGCAATCACAAAATGGAGGACAACCACACAATACTAAGAACCATGGCCTAAACAAGTTGACAAATATTTTGGGGGGACACTATTCAATCCATGACACAAGTTCCAGTTGAAATTGAGGAAAATTAGAACAAGTCCATGGGAGCCAAAGTAAGACATTGAGTATAACACACCTGAATTTAAGGACCATCTCAATAATAGATTTGATGCATTGAGCACTAATGACTGAAGACCAGACAAGTTGTGGAATGACATCAAGGACACCATACATGAAGAAAGCAAGAGGTCATTAAACAGACAGGAAAGAAAGAGACCAAAATGGATGTCAGAAAAGACTCTGAACCTTGCTCTTGAACGTCAAGTAACTAAACCAAAAGGAAGAAATGACGAAGTAAAAGAGCTGAAGAGAAGATTTCAAAGCGCGGCTCGAGAAGAAAAAGTAAAGTGGTATAATGACATGTGCAAAGATCTGGAGAAAGAAAACCAAAAGGGAAGAACATGCTCGGCATTTCTCAAGCTGAAAGAAACGAAGAAAATATTCAAACCTCGAGTTGTAATACTGAAGAATTCTACAGGGAAAATATTAAACTACTCAGGAAGCATCAAAAGAAGATGTAAAGAATACACAGAGTCACTACACCAAAAAAAACTGGTTGATGTTCAATCACTTCAGGAAATAGCATACGATCAGGAACCTATGGTACTGAAGGAAGAAGTCTAAGCTGCACTGAAGGCATTGATGAAAAACAAGGCTACAGGAATTGATGGAATACTAATTGAGATGTTTCAACCAAGGGATGCAGCACTGGAAGTGCTCACTCATCTATGCCAAGAAGTTTGGAAGACAGCTACCTGTCCAACAGACTGGAAGAGATCCATATGTATGCCTATTCCAAAGAAAGGTGATCCAACCAAATGTGGAAATTATCAAATAATATAATTACTATCACACACAAATAAAATGGGAATTCCAGAACACTTAATTTTGCTCACGAGGAATGTGTACATGGATCAAGAGGCAGTCGTTCAAACAGAACAAGGGGATACTGGGTGGTTTAAAGTCAAGAAAGGTTTGCATCAGAGCTGTATCCTTTCACCATACCTACTCAATTTGTATGCTGAGCAAATATTCCAAGAAGCCGGACTATATGAAGATCAGGGTGTCAGGATTGGAAGAAGCCTCATTAACAACCTGCGTTATGCAGATGACACAACTTTGCTTGCTGAAAGTGAAGAGGACTTGAAGCACTTACTGATGAAGATCAAAGACCACAGCCTTCAGTATGTATTACATCTCAACATAGAGAAAACAAAAATCCTCACAACTGGACCAATAAGCAACATCATAATAAACAAGGAAAAGATTGAAGTTGTCAAGGATTTCATTTTACTTGGATCCGCAGTCAACACCCATGGAAACAACAGTCAGGAAATCAAAAGATGCATTGCATTGGGTTGCAAAAGTCCTCTTGAAGGTGTTGAAAACAAAGATGTCACCTTGAAGACCAAGGTGTGCCTGACCCAAACCATGGTGTTTTCAATCATTTCATATGCATGGGAAAGCTGAATGATGAATAAGGAAGACTGAAGAAGAAATGACACCTTGGAATTTTGATGTTGGTGAAGAATATTGAATACACCATGGACTGCCAAAAGAATGAAGAAATCTGTCTTGGAAGAAGTACAGCCAGAATGCCTCTTAAAAGCAAGGATGGCGAGACTTCATCCCACATACTTTGGACATGTTATCAGGAGGGATTTGTCCCTTGAGAAGGACATCATGCTTGGTAAAGTAGAAGGTCAGGGAAAAAGAGGAAGACCCTCAAAGAGATGGATTGACACAGTGGCTGCAACAGTGGGCGCATGCATAACAACGATTATGAGGATGGTGCAGGACTGTGCGTTGTTTCATTCTGTTGTGCATAGGGTCATTATGAGTCGGAACAAACTGGACGGCACCTAACAACAACAACATGGCTTAGGATTCAAATATTGTAAAGTTAGTAAAACCCGTAAACCTTTTGCCGTAGAGTCGATTCCGACTCATAGAGACCTTATAGGACAGAGTAGAACTGCCCCATAGAGTTTCCAAGGGGCAGCTGGTGGATTCGGACTGCCAACATTTTTGTTAGCACTGATCTCTTAATCACTGTGCCACCAGGGCTCCGTTACAAAAACATGATATATGTATTTATTGTTCTTTCATCAAAAACAAAAACAATAGTTTAGGGGAAGATACACTGCAGAAGTAAATGCCCAATGACACTATAACCTCTTATCCTTCCCCCATCCACAAGTAAATTTAGGGTTTGGTTATATCGAATACCATTATCTTTAAAGTTATCTGTGATATAACTGGTTTTGTGATGGGTTACCTTTAAACCACCTGAGCCTTTATCACAAAACCTGGGGTAAACTTTTGGGTATACAGTCGGGCTCAAATAACCCTGTAACACACGTACATACCCATTGCTGTCAAGTTGATTCCGACTCACAGCGACCCTAGAGAACAGAGTAGAACTGCCCCATAGGGTTTCCAAGGAGCAGCTAGTGGATTTGAATTGCTGACCTTTTGGTTAGTATCCGAGTTCTTAACCACTGTGCCACCAGGACTCCATAACACACACAGTGAACCTAATAGCTGCCTCTAATTGTGCCACAATGGAATAAACCCTTTGTTTCTTACCTCACCTGCTTAGTGCATCTCCTCACATATTTCCTCTGCTAATGTGACTTACACTGAGCTCCTGTCTTGAAGCACAAGACTGTCTTTGGCCTTGTCACCATACTGCGAAACCTGTCTTCTCTTATCATTGATGATTTCTCATCCCTCTATGGTAAGGTTTCTGAACCTTGGCTCTATTGAAATTTTGGAATGGATAATTCTTTGCTGGGGGGACGAGAGGGTGTCTTGTGTATTGTAGGATATTTAACAGCAACCCTGGTCTCTACTCACTAGATGTCAGTAGCTCCCCTCCCCCCTAGTCCCAGTCGTAACAATCAAAAATATCTCCAGACATTTCCAAGTATCTCTCTTGGAAGAAAAAAAAGATGCCCTTTGTTGAAAACCACGGCTTTATGATGTCATTGGTTTTTCTATATTACACAAGAGGGACTTCTTATAATTAAGTTTCTTACCTTGCCTTTTCTCATTCATTTTCATCAATCCCTCAAAAAATATAGATATTAGCAATGATATTTTCTCCTAAGCTAAACATTGTTCAAGAGCATAATCACACAGTCATGAAAAAGGAGTTGAACAATTCTTCCTCAAGTACCCACATATTTTTTTCTAAGGTCTGGAAAGTGAAACTAAATGAATGTTCATTTTGCTTTCATTAAACAGTAAGAGTAGTCAGAGCACCTCAAGCTCTTACATCAGTGTACCTCAGGTTATACTTCCAACTCTAGGCAAAACTAGCAACATTTTCTCAAATATGTAGATCCTGTTATATTATCCTGTTTTATTATATAAGCAAAAGTCAGTTTGTATGCCAGCTGTTTAGGCTCAGATTTTACTTATCACAGGAGTGGTTATATGTCTTCTAGTTTAAGAACAATCCTTAAAACTTCATTTAAAATGTAGTGGATCCCTAGGTTGGAAAAATTTAACTACCACAGCCAACAATGCCACTAACAATTGATGTCAGCACTGTCTGTCTACCCACTAGGGTGGAGGCAGACACAGGGCATGAAATCACTGAACAGAGTTCCCAAAGGGACTTCTCAAGGAGAAAAAAGCTCTGTGTGTGTGTGTCTGTGTGTGTGTGTGTGTGTGGTGGTGGTGGTGGTGGTGAGGATTGCTTCAATCACGGGTCTCAGTTTCTCTTTCCTGACACTATCTGCTGCTTATGAGCAGATTTTTCATTCTTCCTTGTCCCCTCAGAAAAAAAAATACATGCTCACAACTCCTTGTTCCATTTACTCTCCTGGAGTAAGCATAATCATCTAGACATTTTTAAAAAGCCTTCAATATCATTAAGAAAATGGAAAACACTGAGATAAAAAGTCCTCAAATATCCTTTTATCTCTTTCTCTTTCTAAAGTTTGGCATCCCATTGTGGTTATGGCCTTTCTGTACACAAATAACAGAAGCACGATTCATCTCTATTTTGGAAGAAAACAGCCAGTTTTTTTTTACTGCAGTGTAGGTTTGTCAAGGTTCTGGAGTGAAAAGCAAAAAGACCCTCTGGATATAAGTGGGAAAGGAGGAGATGGAACGAAGGATCTGGAAAGAAGAATGTATACATAACAGCTGTTGGATATGTTATAGGAAAATGGATTCAATTAGCCTTGACATTTAGAAAGAATGTTCCCTAATTTTATACTTTAAAAACTGAAACCTAGATATCATTTGAAAATGAGGTTGTCTCACAGTTCAGGCATTTAAATTAAAAATAAATATAAATATATTACTATCATATTATTCCTTCAGGAGAATAACATAAGTACTCTAAAGAAATGAGGTGAAGCGTCAAAACACATTACACAATGAAAACTTACGTCTTAGTTAAACAGTAACTTTAGCTTCTCAAATAAACTTTAGCTTCTTCCAGGTATAAGGATTTTCAAGAAATTGAAAAAGTTAGAATTGTCACTCTGCAAATACTAGGAGTAACATTAGTTCTATATCCATTAAAGTAGTGATATAGCCACAAATGTAATTGATTAATATTTATAGCAGCATTGTATCAAAAATTTCAATAGATAAAAAAATGGTCTTTTAAAAAACAAGTCCATTAGTGAACAATTAACTAATTTCTTCTGACCAAAGGATGCTATGTTAATGAAAGATTTGTTTTGGTTATATGCAATAAGCTTATAAACTTCAGTATATATGTACACATGTATACATATATATACTGTGAAACATATTAAAATATTATTAAAAGAAAATGATTTAACTATTTTCTCTTAGATAAAACTATAATATCATCAGAATAACAGGCATTCCTAATTTAAATATTAATAAAGAATAAGCAATAAAATAAATCTGAAGGAAACAAGATTTGAAAGAAAAACATCAGATAAAAATTTGGTTCCTAATGAAACATAATTTAATAGAGATGAGAAAACACTTTAAACAAGTATAATAAATAACTTCACCAAGATAAAAGAGATATAATAGCTATAAAACAAGAACAAGCTACTATTAAAAAGAATGACATCTTAAAATTTTTAAATTTGGTTGCATAAATAAAATTAAATCAACTTCAATAGAAGCACTAAAATATATAATGAAACAAATAGGAGAGCTGGGAGATTGATCTGGGAAATATATTGAAGATTTAGCTAAAAGTTCAATATTTCTGTAATATATTTGAAAACAAACAAACAAACCCGTTATTGTCCAGTAGATTCTGACTCATAACGATCCTATAGGACAGAGTAGAACTGCTCCATAGGGTTTCCAAGGAGCAGCCGGTGGATTCAAACTGCTGACCTTTTGGTTAACAGTCCAACGCTTAACCACTGCACCACCAAGGCTGTAACATAGGCTCCAAATAAAAAGAGAATAGAGAGAATAAAATAAAATAATCAAAGACATAATGGAAGAAAATATCCTAAAGCTTAAGAGAGATATATTGAAAGAGTTTACAATTGCCAAGAAAGAGTAACAAAAATATACTCTATAATAATAGAATACATTCTAGGTACATTGTGAAAATATTTGCAGAACTCTGAAGAATAAATAGAAGGTCTTAAAAGTAAACATGATCTACAAGGGAAAAGTATTAGATTAGTTTCAAAGTTTTCATTAGTAATATTAGATCCTAAAGAAAAATAGAAAGACAACATTAGAAACAGAGTAAACACCATTAAAAAAAAAAAAATCAAATCCATTTCTGTTGAGTCAAATCCAACTCATAATGACCCTATAGGACAGAGTAGAGCTGCCCTACAGGATTTCCAAAGCTATATATCTTTATGGAAGCAGATTATCACATCATTCTCCTGTGAGATGCTGGTGTGTTTGAACTGCTAACCTTTCTGTTAGGAGACAAGTGTGTAACCATTGAACGACCAGGGCTCCTTAGTAAATACTATAAACCAAAACCGAACTTGTTACCATAGAGTTGATTATGACCCATAGTGACCCTAGAGGACAGAGTAGGACTGCCCTATAGGGATTCCAAGGAGCGGCTGGTGGATTTGAACTGCCGAGCTTTTGGTTAGCAGCTGTATCACTCAACCACTGTGTCACCAGGGCTCCAAGTAAATACTACAGATAACATAAGTAAATACCACAGATAACACAAAATATTTTTCTGACATATAATGTAAAAAACAAAAATAATCAACTGAGAGTAAAATAAATAGAAATGGAGAGAGAACGTATAAAATTTTTGGTGTTAAAAAGTTAGGGTAGGAGGCAGGGCCAACATGGTGGAGTAGTCAAACCCTCTTACAATGAAGGCCAGAAAAAACAAGTGAATTGATTGTATATGACAATCTAGGAGCCCTGAACATCAAAGACAAAGTTGAGGAACTGGACTGAGTTGCAGGGGGAGGGAGAGATGGTTTGGAAGCAGTGAGGAGGTGCCAGACTTGACCTAGCAGGAGCCTGAGCCCTTCAGTCCTGATCAGCTCAGGGGTGAGCAGTGAGGCAGGCAAGCAACAGTGCTTGGGAGGTGTATTCCACACCGGGAGAGACCCAGCAGCAGAGAGTCTACTCAGCCACCCAGAGCCAGCTAGAAGCAGCCCTTGATCAGTGAAAGATAAATACTTTCATCCAGCCTACTGCACAGATCAAAAACCCCCCTCTTAGAAGAAAACATTTCTCCCATTTACCTCCCCACTCCCTGCTCTGCACTGGGTTCCAGACCGGCTTCAGCAATCACTGAGTCCCCTGGGCCCGAACTAGGATCCGTCAGACAACCTGAGCCATTCTCCTTGCCTTGGAGAGTGAACAAATTAACAAATGGGAAAAAATAAACTGCCAGTTCCCCTAAGTGAGGAACTCAGGGTAGGCACAGCTCCTCTGCCTAGGCACAGGCATAAGGGAAACATGGATTTGAGTGCCTTTCCTCTTGCATAGACTTGTGTGGGCCCATTTCAACAGCTTAGGCCATTACCACAGTACAACAGGGAATATACCTGAAGTCTACTTCAACTGTTTCAGCTGTGAAGCTGTGTAGGTTCATGATATTTGACACAGTTCTGCCCATTAAGCAGAGTCTTCATCCACCCACATCAGGGGCCTGAGGATTGGTGGCTCTACCCACGCAACCTAGCCACCTGCGATAGGGGCCCAGGAATAAGAGGTGACCCTCAGTCCTTATAGCCAACAGCATTGGGTGCTCACAGTCCTACTGCAAAACCCACCAACCTATGTGCTCCAGGGAACAGGGACAAGCCTTCCTCCTGGACAGTAGGGGGCTTCCACCCCTGCTTTGCCCAGAGTGTGTCCCTCTGCTGCAGCCAGATGCCTGAGCCTACACCAATTCCCCCATGACTATCTAGAAGTGTAGGTGAGAGCCTGACCACACAGTTTGTGGCTTACTACCTGGACACCTGAGTGGAATCCATACAAGAGGAGTGGGTGGACTCCTGAACTCACATACCTAGTAACAGATCTAACCACCTGGGAACAGGACATTAGAGCTTCAAGGTGCCAATAATCAAACTAGCTCACAAAAGCAGCTTATTTGGGCATATCAAAACAAAACAAGAAGCTAGGACACAGTAAGGAAAGATAAAATAAATAAATGTAATAACTTATTGATGGCTCAGAGACAATAGTCAATATCAAATCACATAAAGAGGCAGTCCATGATGGCTTCAGCAAGCTCTCAAAATAATCAAGAAATTTTCCAGAGGATAAAAATTTCTTGGAATTACCAGAGGCAGAATACAAAAGATTAATATACAAAAAACTTCAAGATATTAAGAAGGAAATCAACCAAAACAGAACATGCAATAGAGGAAATTAAAAAGACTAGAGAAGAGAATAATGACAAATTTAACAGGCTGCAAGAATCCATAGAGAGACATCAATCAGAAATCCAGAAGATTAACAATAAAATGCCAGAATTAGACAACTCAATAGAAAGTCATAAGAGTAGAATTGAGCCAATGGAAATCAGAATTAGTGAGACTGAAATAAAGCACTTGACAAAAATTATTTGAGGAAAAATCAGAGAAAAGTATTAAAAAAAATGAAGAAACCCTAAGAATTCTGTGGGATTCTATTAAGAGGAATAACCTATGAGTGATTGGAGTACCAGAACAGGGGGCGATAACAGAAAATACAGAGAGAATTGTTGAAGAATTTGTTGGCAGAAAACGTCCCTGATATTGTGAAAGATGACAAGATATCTATCCAAGATGCTCATCAAACACGATGTAAGGTAGCTTCCCAAAAGAAAGTCACCAAGACATATTACAATCAAACTTGCCAAAAAAAGATAAAGAGAGAATTTTAAGACTGGCTAGGGATAAACAAAAAGTCATCTACAAAGGAGAGTCAATAAGATTAAGCTCAGACTACTCAGCAGAAACCATGCAGGCAAGAAGGCAGTGGGATGACATATATAAAGCCTTGAAGGAAAAAAAACTGCCAGCTAAGAATTATATATCCAACAAAACTGTCTCTCAAATATAATGGTGAAATTAGGGCATTTCCAGATGAACAGAAGTTTAGGAAATTTGCAAAAACCAAACCAAAACTACAAGAAATACTAAAGGGAGTCCTCTGGTTAGAAAATCAATAACATCAGATAACAACCCAAGACTAGAACACAAGAAAGAGCAACCAGATATCAACCCAGATAGGTAAGTCACAAAAGTAAATCAAAGCTAAAACACTGAAAAGAGGGAAACAGATGTCAATATGCAAAGGATGACAACATTAAAACAAATAAGAAGGACTTAAAAACTGTAGACATAGATTTTTCATATAGAGAGGAAATCAAGACGATAAAAAGACATAAAAGACTGGTATAAACTAAGAAAAATAGGGGTAAATACTAAGGTAACCACAAAGGAAACTAAAAATCCTACAAGTCAAAATAAAATACAAGAAAAATATAAAGTCTCAGCAAATACAATATCAACATCAATGAAAAAGATGAAAAGAAAATACATGAAGAAAAATGACTCAGCACAGAAAATTATCTGGAACAAAGAAACTGTGAAGAACACGCACAAAAAGACATCAAGATGGCAGCACTAAACTCATACCTATCAATAATTACGCTGAATGTAAATGGACTAAACGTACCAATAAAGAGATAGAGAATGGCAGATAGGATAAAAAAACACGATCCATCTATATGCTGCCTACAAGAGACACACCTTAGACTTAAAGACACAAACAAACTAAAACTCAAAGGATGGAAAAAAATATATCAAGCAAACAACACTCAAAAAAGAGCAGGAATGGCAATATTAATCTCTGACAAAATAGACTTTAAAGTAAAATGCACCACAAAGGATAAGGAAGGACACTATGTAATGATTAAAGGGTCAATACACCAGGAGAACATAACTATAATAAATATTTATGAACCCAACAACAGGACTCCAAAATACATAAAACAAACTCTAACAGAATCGAAAAAGTGATAGACAGGTTCACAATAGTAGTAAGAGATTTCAACACACCACTTTCAGTGAAGGACAGAACATCCAGAAAGAAGCTCTACAAAGACATGGAAGATCTAAATGCTACAGTCAACCAACTTGATCTCATGGACATATACCGAACACTCCACCCAACAGCAACACAAGTATACTTTCATTTCCAATGTACATGGGACATTCTCCAGAATAGACCACATATTAGGCCATAAAGCAAGCCTTAACAAATCCAAAGCATCGATATATTACAAAGCATCTTTTCTGACAGTAAAGCCATAAAAATAGAAATCAATAACAAAAAAGCAAGAGAAAACAAACAAACACACGGAAACTGAACGATATCTTGCTCAAAAACTACTGGGCTGTAGAAGAACTTAAGGATGGAATAAAGAAATTCATAGAATCAAATGAGAATGAAAACACATCCTACCAGAACCTTTGGGACACAGCAAAAGCAGTGCTCAGAGATCAGTTTATAGCAATAAATGCACACATCCAAAAAGAAGAAAGAACCATAAGCAAAACATAAACCTTACAACAGGAACAAGTAGAAAGAGAGCAGTAAAAGAAGCCCTCAGGTGCCAGAAAGAAGGAAATAATAAGAATTAGAGCAGAATTAAATGGAAGAGAGAACAGGAAAACAATGGAAAGAGTTAACAAGACCAAAAGCTAGTTCTTTGAAAAGATCAACAAAGTTGATAAACCATTGGCCAAAGTGACAAATGAAAAACAGGAGAGGAAGCAAATAACCCATATAAGAAATAAGATGGTGATATAACAACAGACCCAACTGAAATTAAAAGAATCGTAACAGAATACTATGAAAAATCGTACTCTAACAAATTAGAAAACCTAGAGGAAATAGACAAATTTCTAGAAACTCACTACCTACCTGAACTAACATGAAGAGCAGTAGAACAACTAAATAAACCCATAACAAAAGAAGAGATTGAAAACGTAATTAAAAAACTCCCCCCCCCCCAAAAAAAAAAAAAAAGCCTGGCCTGAATAACTTCACTGGAGAATTCTACCAAACTTGTAGAGAAGAGTAAACATCACTACTACTAAAGGTATTTCAGAGCATAGTAAAGGATGGAATACTCCCAAACTCATCATATGAAACCAGCGTAATCCTGATACCAAAACCAGGTAAAGACGACAAAAAAAAAAAAAGAAAATTACAGACCAATATCCCTCACAAACATTGATGCAAAAATCCTCAACAAAATTCTAGCCAATAGTATAAAGGGCAACATGGCACTCTAGGCAGAAGCACCACGCAGTCCCTCCACAGCGAAGATCTGAAAAACCAAGCCAAACAGAGAAAACAGCAATCCTGAAACATCAAATGAAGAGATAAAGAACTCAGCCAAACACCAATGGAGTGATAAAACTGACAGAGAATGGACAGCGAGGAGAAGTTCATGCAGAGGTCCCCATCAGCTTACGCAGCGTGGATCCGCCATCTAGAACTCCTATCAGAGACCAGCAAATAGGGGGTACAAGAAAGCAGCTTCATGGAGCTTCCAGCAGGAGACAGAACAACCGGTAACTGGTGACATATGCTTTCCCAACCACCACCCTTCTTCACCCTCACTCGGCCTCTGCTTCCCACAGCCACAGTCTCTTGGCTGGGAAACACCAGCTCCTTGGATTCCACCCACCTAGACTGGTCGACTCCTTGTGTGTCATTTGTTGGCTGCTGGTGTTGCTTTTTTCTGCTTCTTTTGAATTCTTCCTTAACTCTCACCACCTCTCCCTTCTTTTGTTCAAATACCTGGCTCCGTGCGCCATTTTTGCTTTTTCCTGTGGGGCTGCAGAGCTCCATTTGACTGTGGAACTATTTCCCAGTCTGGGCTGCCACGCTGGTGGGATCCCGGGGCCTTTGTTTGTTTGTTTTCTTTTGAGTTGTTTGTTTGTTTTCTTTTCCTTTTCCCGAGTTGGGAGCCCATTCTGGCCGGGCAGTGCTGCGCGGCTTGAAACCTACCCCCTCAGCTTGCACAGATGCTCAGAGGGATCCCTGAGGGCATTTCTTTTTTTTCATGGTTTTTTTTCTGTCTGTTTTTTATGGGGCTTTTCTTGTTTTTTTTTTTTTTTTTTTAATTTGTTTTCTTTTCTTTTCCCTCTTTTTCCCTTTTTGTCATTCTTCATTACAGTTTCTCATCTCTCTATACCTTCCTTCTCTTCCTGTCCCCTGAATACCTGGCACTGAATTCCTCTACACCTTCTAGCTATGTTGTACTACAACACCTGGGAACAACTTCCCCAGACCTTATATTGCACCAGTGGGATCCCTAGGAGCTTTGCTGTTCTTTTTTATTTCTAATTTTTATTTATTCATTCTTTTCTCTTTTTCTTCTTCTTCTCCTTTCTGTTCTTCTCCATTTCATAGTATCTCATCTTTCCATTCCAATGGCAAGCTACCCTAGCACTCTTTTTTGGTTGTTTGTATGTTTTTGGCCCTTGTTCCTCTCTCCTCTTTCCCATACCCATCTTAGCTCCAGACATCACAATCTCCCCCTCCATCCTGCCTACCTGCACTGTGCACTTAACAACACACCACCAAGCAGCACAGGCACGGCCTAAATTAGGTCATTTCCAGATAAACAGAAATTAAGGGACTATGTAAAAACCAAACCAAACTTACGAGACTTATTAAAGGAAGCACCTCGATCTGAGAACAAACAATATCAGACCACAGGCTGAATATAGGACACAGGATTGTACTAGCCAGGTACCAACCTAGGAAAGGAACTCTTAAGGACTATGCAAAACCAAAAGAATTACAAAAGGGAACCAGAGAAGTTAATCTGTAAATGACAACAGCATCAGAACAATAAAAGAGGGAATAAATTATGTAGATATAGAACCTTCTAATAGAGAGGAAGTCAAGCGATACCAAGTAATAATAGACTGGTTCAAATCTAAGAAGATAAGGGTAAATTTCACAGTAACCACAAAGAAAGTTAACAAACCTACTCATCAAAATAAAGAAGAAAAATATAAAGTCTCAGTAAAAACAAAACCTACAAAAACAAAAGAAATGAAAAAAAATCCACAAACAAAATGTACTCAGCACAGGAGAGTAAGAGGAACAAAACTGGAGGACATTATGCTGAGTGAAATAATCACAAAAGGACAAATATTGTATAAGACCTCTACTGTATAACTCATGTAAAAGTTTACACACAAAAAGAAACAACCTTTGTTGGTTACGAGGGATGGGATCAGTGCGGGCGAACTAAATAGGTAAGTGGTAACTTTGGTGAAGGGTAAGACAGTACACATTACTGGGGAAGCCAGCACCGCTTGTACAAGGAAAGGTCATGGAAGCTCCATAGACACTTCCAAACTCCCTGAGGGACTGAATTGCTGGGCAGAGGGCTGTGGGGACCATGGTCTCAGGGAACTTCTAGATCAATTGGCATAACACAGTTTATGAAGACAATGTTCTACATTCTACCTTGGTGAGTAGTGTCTAGGGTCTTAAAAGCCTGTGAGCAGCCATCTAAGATACTTCACTGGTCTCATCCCTTCAGGAGCAAGGGAGAATGAAGACAAGATACAAGGAAAAGATTAGTCCAAAGGACTAATGGACCACAGCTATTAAGGCCTCCACCAGACTGAGTCCAGTACAGCTAGATGGTGGTCAGCTACCACCACTGACTGCTCTGACCGGGATCACAATGGATCTGGAAAAGGATGTAGAAGAGAATTCTAACTCACAAAAAAAGACCAGATTTACTGGCCTGACAGACTGGAGAAACCTGAAGTGTATGGCTCCCGGACATCTTTTTAGGCCAGTGGTAAATCCCCTCCCAAAATTCACCGTTGAGGTGGAGATTGGACAACCTCGTAAAACAAAACAGGACTAATGAGGCACAGCAGTCCAGGGACAAGGACTAGAAGGCAGGAGGGGACAGGAAAGCTTGTGATAGGGAACCCAAGTTTGAGAAGGGACAGTGTTGACATGTCATGGACTTGTTAACCATTGTCATAGGGCAATGTGTGTACTAACTGTTTAATGAGAAACTATTTGTTCTGCAAACCTTCATTTAAGGTACAAAAAAAAAAAAAAGAATCATCTATGTGAGATCAAATTGACAACAGCAACCCTAAAGCTTTGATAGGAAGCCTAGGGGACAGTGAGTTGAAGATAATGGTGATGGAATAATTTGGAAAAGGGTAGCAGCACAACTGGAAGAATGTAATTGATGTCACTAAATTGTACATGTAGAAACTTTCAGAATGGTGTAACTATGGCTATGTATATTTTCACCAAAAAAAAGGTCCTCAAGGTTGAGAAGGGAGAGTGTTGACATGTCATGGGGTTGTTAACCAATGTCATAAAACAATATGTGTGCTGACTATTTAATGAGCAACTATTTATTCTGTAAACCTTCATCTAAACTACAATAGAAAAATTTAAAAAAATTCTAGCCAATAAAATTCAGCAACATATCAAAAAAATAATTCACTATGATCAAGTGGGATTTATACCAGGTATTCAGGGATTGTTCAACATTAGAAAAACAATCCATCACATAAATAAAACAAGCAAGAAGAACCACATAATCTTATCAATCAATTCACAAAAGGCATTTGACAAAGTCCAACACCCATTCATGATAAAAACTCTCAACAAAACAGGAATAGAAGAGAAATTCCTCAACATAATTAAGGGCATTTATACAAATCCCACACCCAATATCATCCTAAATGGAGAGACTATGAAGGCATTCCCCTTGATAATGGGAACCAGACAAGGATGACCTTTATCACCACTTTTATTGAACATTGTGCTGGAGGTCCTAGCCAGAGCAATTAGGCTAGAAAAAGAAATAAAGGGCATCCAAATTGGTAGGGAAGAAGTGAAAGTATCCCTAGTTACTGATGATATGATCTTATATACAGAAATCCCCAAAGAATCTGTAAGAAAACTACTGGAACTAATAGAAGATTTCAGTAAAGTATCAGGATAAACATACAAAAATCAGTTGAATTTCTCTACTCTAACAAAGAGAACTTCCAAGAGCACATCACCAAATCAATACTATTTACAATAGTCCCCAAGAAGATAAAAAACTTAAGAATAAATCTAACCGGAGACATAAAAGTCCTCTAAAATGAAAACTAAAAGGTACTGCTGCAAGAAACCAAAAGAGACCTGCGTTAGTGGAAAAACATACCTTGCTCATGGATAGAAAACTCAGCATTGTGAAAATGTCAGTTCTACCCAAAGCAATCTACAGATAGAATTTAATCCCCATTCAAATTCCAATGGCATTTTTTTAATGAGATGGAGAAACGAATCACCAACTCCATAAGGAAAGAGAAGGGGCCCCAGATAAGTAAAGCTTTACTCAAGAAGAAGAACAAAGTGGGAGGCCTCAAACTACCTGATTTAAAACCTATTATACCGCCACGGTAGTCAAAATAGCCTGGTACTGTACAAAAACAGATACATAGACCAATGTAACAGAATTTAGAATCCAGACATAAATTCATCCACCTATGAGCAGCTGCTTTTTGACAAAAGCCCAAAGTCCATTAATTGGGGAAAAGACAGTCTCTTTAACAAATGGTGCTGGCGTAACTGGATATCCATCTGCAAAAAATTGAAAGAAGACCCATACCACACACCATGCACAAAAACTAACTCCAAATGAATCAGAGACTTAAATATAAACTTGAAAACGGTAAATATTATGGAAGAAAAAATAGGGACAAAGCTAGGAGCCCTAATACATGGCATAAACACAATACGAACCGTAAGTAACAATGCACAAGCACCAGAAGAGAGACTAGATAACTGGGAGCTCCTAAAAACCAAACACTTATGCTCATCAAAAGACTTCACCAAAAGAGTAAAAAGACAATCTATAGACAGGGGAAAAGAATTTTGGCTACGACAAATCCAATCAGCATCTATTCTCTAAAATCTACAAGGTACTGTAACACCTCACCAACAAAAAGACAAATAACCCCGTTAAAAAATGGGCAAAGGATATGAACAGACACTTCACCAAAGAAGATATTCAGGTGGCTAACAGACATGAACAGACACTTCACCAAAGAAGATATTCAGGTGGCTAACAGACACATGAAGAAATGCTCATGATCATTAGCCATTAGAGAAATGCAGATCAAAATTACAATGAGATATCATCTCACCCAGACAAGGCTAGCATTAATCCAAAAAACACCAAATAATAAATGCTGGAGAGGTTGTAGAGAGACTGGAACACTTATACACTGTTGGTTGGAATGTAAAATGGTACAACCACTTTGGAAATTGATTTGGGGCTTCCTTATAAAGCTAGAAATAGAAATACCATACGATCCAGCAATCCCACTCTTTGGAATATACCCTAGAGAAAGAAGAGCCGTCACATGAATAGATATATGCACACTCAAGTTCATTGCAGTGCTGTTCACGATAGCAAAAAGATGGAAACAACCTAGATGCCCATCAGTGGACGAATAGATAAGCAAATTATGGTATATACACACAATTGAATACTACGCAACGATAAAGAACAACAATGAAGCCATGAAACATAACATGGAGGAATCTGGAGGGCATTATGCTGAATGAATTTAGTGAGTCTCAGAATGACAAATATTGTATAAGACCACTATTATATGAACTCAAGAAAAGGTTTAAACACAGAAGACAACATTCTTTGATAGTTACGAGGGTGGGGAGGGAGGGTGAGGGTTATTCACTAACTAGATAGAAGATAAGAATTATCTTAGGTGAAGGGAAGGATAGCACACACTACCGGGGAAGTCAGCATAACTGGACTAAACCAAAACTACGAAGTTTCCTGAATACAGTCAAACACTTTGAGGGACAGAGTGGCAGGGGTAGGGGTCTGGGGACCATGGTTTCAGGGGACATCTATGTCAATTGGCATAACAAAGCTTATTAAGAAAATGTCCTGCATCCTACTTTGGTGAGAGGCATCTGGGGTCTTAAAAGGTAGCAAGCGGCCACCTAAGATGCATCAATTGGTCCCAACCACCTGGAGTAAAGGAGAATGAAGAATACCAAAGACACAAGGAAAGTATTATCCTAAGAGACAGAAAGGGCCCCATAAACCAGAGACTTCATCAGCCTGAGACCAGAAGAACTAAATGGTGCCCGGCTACCACCAACCACCGCCCTGACATGGAACACAACAGAGAGTCTCCAATGGAGCAGGAGAAAACTGGAGTGCAGAACTCAAATTCTAGTAAGAAGACCAAACTTAATGGTCTGACTGAGACTAGAGGAACCCCGGGAAGCATGGCCCCTGGATTCTCTATAAGCCCAGAAATAAAACAATTTCTGAGGCCAACTCTTCAGACAGGGATTGGAGTGGACTGTGGGACATACAATGATACTTGTGAGGAGTGTGCCTCTTAGCTCCAGTAGATACAAGAGACTAAATGAGCAGCTTCTGTCCAGAGGTGAGATGGAAAGGCAGAGAGGGCTAGGAGCTGGCTGAATGGACATGGGGAATCAACGGCAGAAAGGAGGAGTTGCTGTCACAGTATGGGCAGAGCAATTAGAGTCACATAACAATATATGTATAAATTTTTTATGGGAGACTAACTTGAAATGTAAACTTCATTTAAACTACAACAATAAACAAAAAATTTTTTTAAAAAATAGAGTAAGCACTAGAAAATAGAGAAATGGTTATAAGTCTTTCAAAGCACAGGAAAAACAGAGAATTTTTTTTTTTAAAGACTAGCAATCCAAAATACATGGGAAAAAAATAAGACTAGAAAATAACAAATGTAAAATGTGACTACCAATCATTAATCAGAATAAGTGAGTATGTATAAAATTCTTCTATTAAACATCAGAGATTCCCATATTGAGTAAGGAAAAAGCAACTACAACATATGTGTCCCCGTGCTCTTTAAATGGGACACACTAAAAACAAAATGACTTGTATGATCCTGACATGATAGCTTAGAAAAATGTAGACAAGAACAGTGTTCATATAAATGATTAATTGTGGGAATATTAATGTTTGGATCACAATAACTTATGATAGAAAGTATGAAATGAGACTAAGAAAGCTATTTTAAGTTAATAATCCATGTGTTAATGGATTTATGTTATAATTCACCAAGATAAGAGTGTAGAAAACATAAAACTTGGTTTTGACATACATAAGACAGAAGAATATTTTAAAGAGAGTGAAAAATTTAGAATCCAGTTTACTCACTCTACCTTGAGTTGACAAGTTTCGTAAGGATATGGAGAAAATTGCTAATACTATTAACAAGCTTGCTCTATAGCAGGTATGTAGAGGTATGTAAATCACCAGTAAAAATAAAAATTATTATCAAACACTCATAGAAAAATACTAAAATATATTACCCAGTATAAATCACAAAGAGCAATCTACAAACACCAACAAGTTAACGTAAATCATAGCCTCTGAGTACAATGAAATGAATTCTGAACTTCATAGCAAAAGGAATTATTTCTCCTACTCCCCTCATAAATCATTCTACTTAGAAACTTTAAGACAATTTTCTAAACATTTCCTAGCTAAGTAACATTTCCTAGCTAAGTTGAACTCTAAATTTAAAACTATTTAACAATCACAGTAAGAACACGTAGTATATGGCATTTTGGAATGTCAGTGAAATTTGCCCGAAGTGATACACAGAGGAAAATATATAATCTTAAATAACTATATCAGAAAAAAAGAACGTGATTAAGATTAAATGATATATAACTCCAGAATTTAGACAAATAATAAAAAGAACAAAAAGGAAAAAGAAAGAATTAATGAAATATTGGTAATAGAAACCCAAAATTTGTATTAATCTATAAAATAGACACATATTGGTCAGATTAATTATTAAAAAATAGAGAAGACACAAACCAGCTTTAGAATTGAGAAAGAAAACACTAGATAAAAATTGTTCAGATATTATATGAAAATCATACATAAAGCCATAGAAAATGTAAATGAAATAATGATAAATGTATTATGTATAAATAAATTCAGTAAATATTGAAAAATTGGTCAAACATCTTGAAAATATTAAAGTAAGTCTACCTAACATTCAAGGAAAGATTATGTTTTTTACAGCATAGTCAAACTTAGAATTATCCCCTACTTATTTTGTTAGGCTGGCATATCAGGATATTAAATTGAACAGGTAATGCATACAAAAAGAAATATTTATTTCTTAAATTAGATACAAAACTTTTGAGTAAAACAGTAGTATATTGAGTGCCATGATATAATTAAAGAATAATGGCCAAGTTAAGTTTATCATAGAAGGCAAGGTACGTTTAACATTAGGATACAGAGACATGTAATTCACCTTATTAGCCGATTAAGTAAAATAAAACATTTGAAAAGATTAAAAGAACTTCAAAAATGGAATAAAATTTATTTTCTATTATTAATGTGAAAACTCTACTGTACACAAGAAATTTCTTACATAGGTAAAGACAATTATGGTGCTACTTACTGGGAAAGTTAAATGTAATAAGTCTCTCTAATTTAATTTTTAATTTCAAAACAAATATCACCTCTAGTAAGATTCTTTAATAGAGCTTGACAGGCCAATTCTTAACTATATGTTGAAGAGAATATTTCCAAGAAGTAGAAGTATATTCTTTTCCAGACCAAAACATGCTACAGGTATAATATTAAAATAGATTGATGTTTGCCCAGCATCAGAATGTTTTTATTTATTTATTTTGTTTTGTCTTGTTTCATTTTATTCAGTTTGGGTCCCCAAGGACACAGACTCTGAGACAGTATGTTTATGTTCAGGTTTTTTACTTGGGGATACCCTTGAGATCAACACTTGAGAAAGTGGTGGAATAAAGCAGCAATGAACAGTGCTGGCAATCAAGCTGTGATGCTCAACCCCATGGGGCACTCTGGATAGAATTTTCCAGAGTTGAACAGAGATGGCTTTTATACTCCCAAGTGGATCAGTCGTTGGATAAAGACCTCTTAGATGGAGCATACCCTTGGGGAAGACTGCTCTCTGCAGCTGAGGCAATCACTGAGGGGGCCGACCCCCTACAACTGGGGCAAAAATGCTTCATTAAAGCAAGATTTGGAAGCCACAACACACTCTCCAAGAAGCTGACTGTATGAAGATCAGGGTGTCAGGATTGGAAGAAGACTCACAAACAATCTGATTTATGCAGCTGACACAATGTTGCTTGCTGAAAGTGAAGAGGACTTGAAGCACTTACTGGTGAAGATCAAAGACTACAGCCTTCAGTATGGATTACATCTCAACATAAAGAAAAGAAAAATCCTCTCAACTGGACCAAAAAGCTATATCATGATAAACAGAGAAAAGATTGAAGCTGTCAAGGATTTCATTTTACTTGGATTCACAATCAACACTCATGGAATCAGCAGTCAGGAAATCAGACGATGCACTGCATTGGGCAAATCTGCTACAAAGGATCACTTTCAAGTGTTACAAAGCAAAGATGTCACCTTGAAGACTAAGGTGCAACTGACCCAAGCCATGTTTTCAATTGTCTCATATACATGTGAAAGCTGGACAATGAATAAGGAAGACCAAAGAAGAATTGACACCTTTCTATAATGGTGTTGGTGAAGAATATTGAATATACCATGGACTGCCAAAAGAACGAACAAATCTGTCTAGGAAGCAGTTCAGGCATAATGCTCCTTAGAAATAAGGATGGCGAGACTTCATATCACACACTTTGGACATGTTATCAGGAGGGATCAGTCCCTGGAGAAGGATATCATGCTTGGTAAAGTAGAGGGTCAAGGAAAAAGAGGAAGACCCTCAAGAACATGGACTGACACAGTGGCTGCAACAACGGGCTCAAGCATAACAATAATTGTGAGGATGGCACAGGACTGGGCAGTGTTTAGTTCTCTTGTACATAGGGTAGTTATGAGATGAAACTGACTCTATGGCACCTAAAAACAACACCACCAACAATTTAACAATGAGTCACGACTTTCTAGAAGATAATTTCTATTTATTTTGTTTCCTATCACTTTGAGTAAATTAACCAAAGGAAAAACTGAACTTCTGCTGCTGGGCAATCTTCATGTGGGTTGGCATCTGTCTTTTCCCATCTCTGTTCTGCTCCCTTGGTGGCACAGTCGGCTGCTAACCAAAAGATTGGCAGTTTGAATCCACCAGCCGCTCCTTGGAAACCCTATGGGGCAGTTCTACTCTGTCCTATAAGGTCTCTGTGAGTCAGAATAGACTCAAAAACAACTTTTTTTTAACATACATCTCTTAAAAGGGATTGACTCAAGACATACCCTACACTAATCCTGCCTCATTAACATAACTAAGAAAACCCATTCCAAAATGGGATTAACCACAGGCATAGAGGTTAGAATTTACAACACATAATTTTGAGGGACATAATTCAATCCATAATGTTCCACTCATTGGCCTGCAAAAATTCATGTCTTTGACACATGCAAAACACATTCGCCCCATCACGTCATCACAAAAGTCTTAAATCAACTCTAAAACCAAAATATCATCTTCTGAAGCATCTAAATCAAATATGAGTGAGACTTTAGTCATATTTCATCCTGGGGCAAAACTCCCTTTCATCTATCAACCTGTGAAATCTAGAATACAAGCTATCTGCTTCCAAATACAATAGTAGAACAGGCACAAGATAGACATTTCCATTACAAACAGGAGAAGTTGAAGGGAAAGAAGGGATAACAGTCACCAAGCAAGTCCAAAACCCAACAGAACAAATACATTAACTCCCAACTCTTGAAAATAATCCTCTGTTCTCTGAGATCATCTGGGCAATGGCCTTGTTTTACAGACTCTGGATGTTGGCGATGCCCTCTGAATTCTGGGTGGAAGTCCCTCAGCCCTGGGCTTCTTTGGCTCCACTTTCTAGGCCCACTGGAATAGTAACTCTTCTCCATCAGCTTTCTCCTAGTCCATCTAAGTGGCCATCCCACACCCTTGGCCCTGGCAGGCTCCATTCTTCTGTCCCTTGGGCATGGCAGCCCTATCACCTCAGCTTTGAGTGGTGGCCTCATCCCCCTGGCACAGCTTAATGGCACCCCCACACTCCACAACCAAGCTGGCAATGATCCAACTCTTTGAAACCTAGGAGTCTGTGGTCCTAATCTTTGCCATCCAGGACACCTTGGCCCCACCCTTTGAAATTGAGAAAGCCCTGCTTCCTGTACTCCTTTCAACAGTTCTGCTGATCTCCTGGCTTCTCCAGGGATGGCCCTTTTCTCTTCTTGGAGGACAGCAAATATAGCTCCTTTGGCCTATTTCCTGCCTGTAGAATTCCCAGAGGCAGGCAGAGTTCTTTCCTTTTGTTCTTTCTCTGTACCCTTCAGTCTAAGCTGATGGGTTTTCTGCTCTGGTAGTTGGTTAGATCCATCAGTAACAGGCTGATTTCTTTAACAAAAGATTGTGTAGCCACGTCCTTGGTGAACATTCTAAGACACTTTTCTTTAGGTTGTAAACAGAATTTTCCAAATCTTTAAGTTCTGTTTTCATTTTGCACAGTTCATTTTAAGTCCATCTCTTTCCTCTGGCATTTTACTATAAGTGGCAAGGAGAAAGCACTTGGCCACTTTAAGATCTTGCTTAGAAATCACCTAAACCACGTATCCAAGTTCTACCTTCCACTAAACATTTGAACATAATTCAGACAAGTTTTTCTGCTGCATAAAAAGCATCACCCTGCCTCCTTCGTCCAATCATATGTTCATCATTTTCTTTAAAGACTCACCAGAAGTACATTTAATGTTCACATTTCTAGCAACATTCTGTTGCTGGTGCCATATATATTCTCTAAGATGACAGATACTTCCTCTACAGCTCTTCCCACTGCCTTCTGAGCCCTCACAAGAATTGCCTTTAACATCCATAACTCTAGCAACAGTCTCTTCAAAGCAATCTAGGCTTTTACTGTTAGGCGCCTTAAAACTCTTTCACCTTCTATCTGCTACCCTATTTCAAAACCACTTCCACATTTTAGTTTGTTACAGCAGCACACCTTTCCTGGTACCAAATGTCTTAGACTGGGTTCTCTAGAGGAGAAAAACTAGTGAATAATATAAATAAATATATACATATAGAAAATGATTTATTTCAAGGAAATGGCTCATGCAGTTGTGGAGGCTGGCAAGTCTCAAATCTGTGGGTTAGACATCAGGCTGGAGGCTTCTCCTGACTCATGTGGTTGCAGGGGCTGACAAACCCAAAACCGGCAGGTCAGGCAGCAGGCTGCTGGCTCACATACCAAAAACCAGAGGTCAGAGGATGACTAGTCAGATGCAGGATCTAGAGAGGGTGAACTTTGCAAAGACATCTATATATATTGGATGCAGACCACACTTCCAGGGAAGCTCCCTTTTCAACTGATTGGCTGCTCATATCAGATCACAACATGGAGGATGATTACATGATATCTGCCAAACCACTGAGAATCATTGCTTAGCCAAGTTGACACAGAGCCTTAATCATCACAATACGTATTACTTTTTGTTTTGCTCCAGCATAAAAGAAAAAATGTTCTAATTTTCTTTCCATTATAGCAATGTGTTATTCAAAACTTCTTTGTCTTTATTCCTACTATTATTCCTAACATCTGGAATAGATTAAATAATTCTAGGCCCCTGATCTTTAACTCTGACATGCCAAGCAGGAATCTGATAGCCAATTCTTTTCTGAATTTTAAATTTAAATTTATGGAAAGGAAAGAAAAACACACAACTAACTGCCTTTAATATTTTAGCAGACTTTACTCTTCCCACTGAAATGTCACATTTTTAATGTCAAATAATGACTGGATCCAGAGATCACAGTCTCAGACTCATAGGCATAATGATACTTGGTCTTGTGTTTGCTGCCCTGGCTTTCTCCACCCACAAAGTTTCTGGAAAAATTTGGGACAGAGATAACTCAGGACACATAGCAGGCAAGTGAGTCTGTAACTCGTAAAGAATCAAAGGATGGTGTCCAGAATGTAACACCCTCAAGAGTTAGTGTTGAACCTAATTTTTACATAAATTAACTATTGCATAGTTACACACTGAGATACTGATGTAGTCGTTATTCCTAGAGCAGACATATAAAAATAAGTAAAATATAAACAGTTTCATAAAGAAGCATGTAGCTTAGGGATAAAAAGAACTGTATATTTATATCTCAAGGAAAGCAAAATATATAATGAGATTTTTAAAATTTTTTTCAGCAAGACAGCTATCAATTTATGAAAATGTTGGTGGTTATAGTTAGCACGTGTAATCTGTTTATCCCTATGAAAATAACTTGAGTTTATCAAAATGGATAAGCACTGTCTTGAGAATGACGCAATATTGTATTATTGATGTTAATAAAATGTCAACGTTATTCATTGAGAAATTTGGTTGACTACTTGGGCTTTTTTAAGCTGTTGCTGAAATGTTACCTAAAGCCTAGTCAAAAGGAGTGCTGCTAGAAAGAGGTCATAATCCTACATACAGGTTTATGTTCTGGCTTTTGGCAATGATGTAGGAAAATCAAGGCAGCCAATTTGTTCTTGATATTTCTCCTTGATATCAGCTAGCCTCCCCATAGCCATTGTGGTTTCACTTGTACTGTGTATTTCCTTCAATTTTCCAGACTCTCATTCTTCTCCAGGAATCTGAGGATTAAGACACAGCTCATGTTCCTTTTGACTTACTTGAGCCCAAATCTGGCAAGTAGTGTGGAAGCTGGAAACTTTACAGAGATCAAGGTCTCTGTGCTGCTTTTTAACTCACCTCTTCCCTCTTTTCTCTCCTTACCCATTTTCCAAGTTTCTCTTCTCTCCACTCCACGTGTCTATGCAATTTGGGAAGATAATTTAGTTCCTCATAGGATCTAGATTACCAGTCCCTGGAACCAATTTCACAGAATATGAGTTGGAAAGGATTTAATTCTAATTTAGATTCTTCCACTAACTGGTGTCACTACGACCAGTTCTCTGAAATCTGAGGCAAGGGGGTACCCAGTGAAAAGCAGTACGTGATCTTCTTGACTCTCTTTCTTGAAGAATCTTTATAAGCAATGCTTAGAGTTTTCTTTTTTCCTTTTGCTTAACATTTTAATAAAATGGAACTAGTAGCAACAATCCTGGTTTTATCATACACTGAAAACATTTTTATTTTTGATCCAGTACTTTGGGGGATGTGTTTACTCTAGCTATGATAAAATTTCTTGCTTTTGTGAAGCTACAGGCAGATAATTCATGTGTTCAGCTTAAATCAGTCTTTACACTTTCATCTCTCTAAGAATTAAAAATTTCATCTTTCATATCAGTCTATGTCCTGGACAGAAAACAATGCACTCAAAAGTGGTAATTGACAACAGCTTAATAAGGGATTATTTAAAGAGTTAATGGAAACCAACAGGGAAGGATGAATAAGCTCAGGGCTAGCAAGAGAGGAAAGTTGCTCCTCTCCATAGGCTTGGAAGGGCTGGAGCAGAGAGCTCTACAGCAGTTGTCGCCTTTGGTGGAGTAACATCTCCACTAGTAGCTAGCTGCCTCAGCAGCAGAAGAGCTTGGGGCCTACGGATGCCAGCCTCTTTCTCCTCCCACCCTCTGATCTCTAGCTAGAGACTCATTGTTCAAACATAATCAAAGCTAAAATGCAAAACAAGTTTTCTTGTCATCCATACTGAACAATGCCCTGAGACACAGAGCTAGAGAAGGGTGGGAAGGGCAAATGGGGAATATCTAATACCTCTGTAACTTGAAGACATTAGACCTGAAGATCTCAAAGTTCTTTCCTGCTCAAAAATTTTGCCTTTTCCTTATATGCAACTATTTGCCACATATAAAGTACATTCATGCAATTCCTTATAGGGTCTGATTTTAGAGTATTATGATTTTCCATTTTAGTTGTTTATTCTAAATTTATTTATTTATTTTTGTTGTTTAAATTTTTTTTTCCGTATCGATATATACTGGTGTAAATGAAAGCACCACGCTAATACCTTGAACTCTACACAAAAGCTTATCTAAGAAATTTGAATTTAGGATAGTTCAAACTTTTGTCTCTTGCCAGAAAGTAATCTAAAGAGCCCTGGTGGTGCAGTGGTTAAGTGCTCGGCTGCTAACCAAAAGGTCAATGGTTAAAGCCCACCAGCTGTCCCACGGGAGAAAGATGTGGCAGTCTGCTTCCATAAAAGATTATGGTCTTGGGAACCCACTGGGGCAGTTCTACTCTGCCCTAAAGGGTCTTTATGAGTCAGGATTGACTCAACGGTAATGGGTAAACTGAGGATCTACTTGGTTTTCCCATAGCATTCTTAAGATTGAGGAGTTGTTTTTTCCTTTCCTTCTGTAAACCTGAGATTGGAGTACAGGCAGGGCTGAATTTAAATTTTGGGGATCCTAAGTAACATTTGTTTGTTTCCAGGAAAACATAACGTCATGGAAACCTACATAAAGGCAAGCTTGGAAAAGGGATAGAGATCTTATTGCTCCCTCACCACGGATGGGTCTTTCAGAAGTAGCTAGCACTTATTTACTTTATAACACTACAAGAAGCTCCAGGTTCATCTTGTGTTCTCTCTGCCCTAGTTCTAGCAACACCTATTTCTCCAAGGAGCCCTGGTTTCCTTTATTAGTGAATGATATTATAAACCAAGATCTGGCTGCCACATATGTTCATTGCTACTGGGGTTTAATTGCTTCTAGGCCCTCTCAGCTAAAAGAATAAGGAAATATATGTATATATACTAACTTGTGTGTATAGACATATCTATACATATTTCTATATGGAAGCGTCTGTATATTGAGCTAAACTTGAGTTTACACTGATATCTCCAACTCTAATCCATTCCCACATGGAACATTTAGCCTCCTCCTCTTGCTAATCTGCAAATTCTCATCGAAACCAGGCTCCCACATCCACCATCCATTTACTTAATTGCGCAGTTGTAGTATAGCTGCCTAGTGGTATCAGAACTGTCAAGTTTTACTTTAGTGAGAAACAACTTAATCAAGTAGAAAACAGTGCTTACGTACACTTCCTCTGCCTTTAGTCTTACAGACTCCACTTATTTCCAAACTTACTTATGTCAGCACTACCCCAACTCCGGCTCCCTTCAATGAGGTTGTTTCATACATTTGTAATATATTTGTTAGGTTTTTTTTTTTGGTCAGATACTGCATTCCATTTTGACATCCCTTAACCTCTGAAATAAGTGATTTTGTTTGAAATAATATGTAAGATATATTTTACAAAATAATAATGTAAGCTTGTAAATCCAGTCACAAGTACGTGCTATATGGATGTATAAAGCCATATTCTAACTCCCCCTGAGATTTTTGCATGTAATAGCAAAATCTAAACAGATCTTTTCCTGGGTAGTATTCTGTAGAGAAAGTTACCCGTGTTAGCAATTTTTACGGCAATGCCTGAAAAGCAGAAACAGTAATAAACAGTAAAAATTTTCCATTTCTTACATGGTTCTAAAAAACTTCTCTTTGTCTTCCATACGGAAGTGTGTGCCTGCATGCACACACATACATCCACAGGCTTAGAAAGATGCTTCATTTCTGAGTGGATGTACAGAGGCTTATTTGAATCTCAAGTAGAGCAATAGTGTAGAGACCCTTTAGATTTGTTCTCGTACACGATTATAGATGTAGCACCCAAAAATGCCTACTATAAAAAGAAAAAGAAAGTCAACGATAAAGCAAAAAAGATAATTATTAAATATATTCTAGTAAAATATTGCCCTTGATATTGAATTTTGACGTTTTGGGTGGGACTGAGAAGTATGTGTTTAAAATTAACTTCCATGATCTCGTTGTTGTTCTATTTTGCAAAACTCTCTTCTTCATGACAGTTCTACTTCATTTTATGTTTTATTTAGTGTTAGTTTTAATATCTTACAAAAAAAAAAAAAAAAGGAAAAAAAGGGCTATTTCTTTAATACTCTTCATTAGAATTTAAGATTATCTTTTAGGTAAAAATAAATATCAGTAACCTCTCTAACTAAAGCAGAGAAGGGAAAAAAAGAGGATTTTCACCTCATGAATTCATATCAAAGTTGGGAGCGAGAGGACAGGTTTATGAGAAATGCAAAACTGCTTTAGGGAATTGAGGTATCCTGACAGGGTACATCCCATATTATTTATAATTTGTTGCCATGAGGCATCGGTTTGACTCTTAAAGGAGATGAAATCGAAGTATGGAAATGTTCTTCTATTTTTTGCTTATTAAATATTTTTAAAATAGGAAATGAGAGTTTGTCTTTTAAATTCATTTCCAGCAACCATTAAGGTAATTGCATATTTTTTCTTTGCTCTATTAACAGAGTTAATTCTATAGTTAGTTAATATCGAGTCATCCATGCATTCAGAAATAAATTTTATTTATTCATGGTGATTTTAATTTCAAGTTACTTCTGAATGTTTTTCTTTTTTTTAATTCACTTGAAAGTTTTGTAAAAACCTTTTCTACTTCTTTTGTTTTCAGATGTTATTATCAATACAATGATGATTTCATAATTTTTTGTACTAAGTTTTCTTTTTATATACTGTTTAATACTTAAACTAGCAGAGAAATCATCTCTTTCTCAGAAGAATTGTTTAAAAAAAAAAATCCATAAAATTATATTGACCTGAATTGTTTATAAGCAGTCACTTTGGACAGTTTTCCAAATCGTTTCCGTGGTAGCAAAAATATTTTAATTTTTATCTCATGTTAGTTTTGTTGGTCTATATTATCTGAGAAATTTGTCACTTATATCAAAATGCACAATTTAGTTAGTATAAATAAATTCTTGAATACTTCTTTTAATTTCTTATATTTTTTTCTCTTTTTAATCACAATTTTATGCAGTGTTCATTCACTCCACATTTTATCCATTTCTCAGATTTATATGTAAGTAGTTCTGATGTTTTGGTTCAATAAACTCTTTCTTAATCCTTCTTCATTCCTTCCTGTTCCTTTCATTTGGCTTTGAATACCATTATTTTCCTATCTTAATTTGAATTTCAAAATTATTTACTTTTTTCCTCGTGTAGCTGTATTGATTTGCCATAACAAAACACCAAAATGTGCTGACTTTAAAGAACAGAAACTTATTGTCTTAGAGTTCTGGGGGCTGTAAGTGCAAATCAGGATATAGGCCATGTTGCTTCTTTCTGAGGGCTCTGAGAAACTGTTCCATGCCTCTCTCCTAGCTTCTAATGGCTCCCAGCATCGTTGACGTTCCTTGGCTTGCAGCTGCATCTGCCTCTGTCATCACAAGACTGTCCTTCTGTCCATTTCAGTCTTGATATTTTCTCCTTTTTTATGAAACATCACTCACATGGTATTAGGACCCACCATACTTCAGTATGACTTCATGCTCACTGGTATAATCTTCAGAGCCTATTTCCAAATGAGGTCATATTCACAGGTACCATGGGTTAGGACTTCAGCATATCTTTTTAGGGGACACTATTCAATCCACTGCAGTAGTAAAGAGAAAGATGAAGGTTAAGAATTTATTTGAATTATGCTTTGTCTCTATCACATACTTTTGGCTTTTTTTTTTTTTTTTGGTATTTTAACTCTAGTTATACTTTTATGATCATTTGTTACATCTAGATATTTTTCAATTATTGTTAAATTTCTGATCTCCCTTTGTTTAGGAAAGATGCTTATGTTTTTAATATCAGGATATATCTACCTTCTAAATTCAGTTTGTTTTAGTGCCTTATGCAAACAAAATGTAAACTTACATATGTGGAAATGTATTGATGTTTTCCTCGTTGTATAATATATGGTCAAATTCTATTAATAGTTCCCTTGCATTTGAAAATAAGATACATTTTTTATTTCTAACATATAGGAATATATAGTCTGTTGTCAACATATAGGCTGTATATATATCTATATCCCACTCACAGCAGAATAGAAAACCGGAAGGTGGCTGGAAATATGCCTAAAAATGTTAGATATAAAAAAGATATTCCTGGCAAAAACGGAATATGCTATTGATTGTACCAGAAAATAAATCTAACAAATTATAGTAATCCATTCCTTCCTATGGATTATGAGTTTCTGGCAATGGATAGCCCAAGAAGTATATGTTGTATATCCAGTTTGTGTCTATAAGGAAGTTGGTCAGGGCTGTGGCTATAGACCTGATGTATTAAATACATGAGAGGGAGAACAAAACATACAAGAGCCTAAGACCTTTAAAATTACTCTAATTCTAGAGGCCTGGAAAGTCTGTAAGGGTAAATTTCAGAGTTGAGCCATGATAATGAGTTCAGTTTTTGAAATAAGTTCTCCTTTTCTTTGTGGATTTGACTCTGTGCTGACATAAACGTGTTTAACAATGAGCCACAGACTCTGATTTCTAATTAATAGAAGTAGCAGATACAGCTTCTTAGTTCATGTTATTTACAAGGGCATTTTGCTACATTACCATCTAACTGGAATGAGAGAGTTAGGTCAGTTACATTTCTGACGTCGCATATAAAGAAAATATGAGGGCCATAACACATAGAGATTTCCAGGTCATTTCAAACTAATTAGTCTCTCATTTTAATCGATGCCCATACAGCTGTAATTTCTAACCCAGAAATTCCAGTAGAACCACACACAGTTTAATACAGATGTGGTGGGAATTTTTAGTGAAATGTTTGTGATTTGTTTCTCTTGGACTTGGATTAAGCTCTATTAAATATGTGGCTATCTGCTATATCAAGTTTCCCCACATTGTGTCTTAGAAAACTTTCCTCTTCAGAGTGCTTCATTTGGTATTATTTTGGCAGGCCCTGCTGTGAGGTTTTCATATGTTGAAAGTTGGCAGTCATTAGGATTTATTTTCAACCTCAACCTAAAGCAACACATTTAGGAGCCATACCATATGTTAGAAATTATCACATTGTTATAACAAATGTGGTATTGGAAGCAAATCTAAGTTTTTAAAATATCGTTTAATATTTGAGTTTCCACGTTTAACAATAGTAAGTTGTTCCTGATTATGACAAACTGTACCAGTAAAAAAAAATACATACTTTTACACCAAGTCTCAATCAATCCTTAAATTCTGGAATATAATTGCATTAACTTCTTGTTTGTATTTATAATTCAGGCAAAGCAGTATTGTGTCACCACTGACTAAAACCTGAGTTTGTCTAGAATTACTGAAATGTTTTGCTTATATTAAAATTAATTTACTTTATTATTAAAATGGGTCTGTCACTATTTAATTTTCAAGTACAGTATTTTTCTTTCTATTTCATCAACATATACTCAATCTTAATGTGGTAACTGCCACTTAGTTAAAAAAAATAAGTTAATGTATGTTGAATAAATGTCAATAAGTGACTGAAAAAACTCATTTGGCTAAAAATAATGTTCTTTAAGCTTTTTATCTCCAAATATCAAAACAATAAAAAATAAGGAAAAATATTGTACAAAATCAAAATAATAGAGTAAGCATTCAAATTAAGTAGCCTTGTAAAATTTAGAAAATGTTCTAAACATTTATATACAACTTTATATATTTTTTAAAATAAATACACCTTTCAATTCAATTTAAATGTCAGCTTTAGTATTTGTTCTTTACTGTGGGGATATATGCCATTTAAACTTGGCTGCACTATTGACAACTGCAGCCCCCAAAGGCCTTTGTGCTGTATATGACATGTTGGAGACCTGTCAGCGATGAGAAAGAGATTAGGCATGACTTGTTTTCCCAAACCTATTGTCCTGTTACCTGAATTCCTTCTCCCTTGCCTGAAACTTATTGTTACTCACCCAAAGCCCATTGTTCTGTTATTTGCTTCACTGCTTGCTGTATTGACTATAAAATAAACTCCTGGAACTGAAGCCGGGGTTCGACTCCTCAGAGTGACCCTCCTGGTCCCACTTCTCTGTAAGAGTTGTGGCATTGGTTATTATCGCCTCCACCCTGACAACTGTCGCCTCTGCGACACTTTACCACTGGTGCTAAAGGAACATGATGGGTGTGATTGGAGGGTAGCCTGTCTTGACCCAACTTGCAAATTTTATTAATGTGAATTTAAATAATTAACCCACAAAAAAGTGAATAAAGCAGTGCAAATATTTTTTCCTGATTATTTTTTTTTTTTGGGAAAAATGCAGAAGTGTAGTATTCAGTTTCAATTCAACAATTCTATATTTTACAGTATTTTATGCAAATAATGTGCATGTTATACAGAACATGTAAAAAAATTAGCATAGCATATTTATGAAAATACCTTAAGGGGAGAGGATGTGGTTACCAAAAACAATACAGCACGCATGGTATTTGCATAAAAATATGATACTCCTTTGTCATATTTACTACATTGATTAATAATAGACAGATTTTAAAAATATTTCTCCAGTATATTTGCTTTTTAGTGGGGAAATATTTTATAAGTTGATGAATGAAAAGTTAAAATAATCTGAAATTAACCATAAAAAAAAGAATACAGTGCCTTAGAAGAAAGGCCTGGCAACTGATTTCTGAAAAATTAGCCATGAGTCAGAATCAACTCGACTGCAACTGGTTTTCTGTTTGAGTATGATATAATTAATAAAGAAAATCCTATTTCCAAACAAGATCACATCCACAGGTACAAGGGCCAGGAATTCAACACATATTTTGAGGGGGATACAATTCAATACATAACAGTGTACATGAAACATTTTCTGTAAAGTCAATAAATAAAACTTTTTCAAATTAGTGATTTTACTGAATTTATTTGATTTGTGCTCGATAAATGGATATAATTGTGGGTTTTTTGGTAGCCAGTTAAACACTAATAAAGAAAGAGCTAGAGCAACAAAAAAAGTTTCTACCTTTATAGGAAAAACAAGACTTGGATCATTAGCCTTTAATAGCTTTTAATGTCTTGGGACATTGAAACAATTACCACTTGGAGAAAATTATTTAGCTATCTGTGAAAGCTATTCAGAAGAAGCTAAATACTTACAAATGTTTTTCAGATTTGGTCTGTGAGTTTAATGGCTGTCTCTGGACAGATGATCAGCTTTAATATTGGAATTACTCGGTATGGTATGGAGCTTGCCCTAGAAAGACAGGCAAAGGTTTCTGGTGCTCTTACCAAATATAGAAATATTTGACAATGTGTCCAACCATTCTCTCGCATGTGTACATACTCAAAATATTCGAAAATGCAATTTCAATTAAATCCATAAATGTGATTCCAAATTTTTGAAATACTGGTTTCAATCTTATCCCTTGATATGTAAATCTTTCCAAAGTATGCCATGCTGGTTCAGCAAAAAACTGGCATCTTGGGTGTCTTTTGGAGGAACACTTCTTAGAAAACTTGGTGCCTTATTTCTGTTGTGATATTAGGACACCTATTTGAAGAAAATTTTGACAATGCAGTAGCTTTCTGTAAATTTCTGTATCTCATTGAAAATCATATGCCTCCAATACGTGACTCATACCCTGATCCTGTTGCAATATTTTCTCAGGATAAACAATCAGATGCTTGAGATTAAAAGTGCAATTAGAATCATCAGAGACACTTCTGCACACACGGGTCCGAGCTTTTCCTGAAAGCTCAGTAACTATAGTTGCATTCTGATTAACCGCAGGTAGCTCATCCTATTACTAGGTTCATCTTTTCTAGTATTCCTGGGAATCCCTGAGGGAAGTTGGCATATTTCATAAATCTCTTCTGTTGGTTAAAAATAAATTGAGCCTTCACTATCACTCCCACTACCACTGACCACTTTGTTACCTTTCTGTAGTTCACTTTTCTTCCTCACAAAAATAACTTTCCCAGAATATTTTTGCTTTCCCTGAGCTGTTGTACTTTAAGAAGGGGCACATGTTGTTGCTGCTAGGTGCTGCCAGGTCTGTTCTGGTTCTTGGCAACCCTAAGTACAACAGCACAAAACACCTCCCGGTCCTGTACCATCCTCACAGTTGTTCTTGTGTTTGAGCTCATTGTTGCAGCCACTGTGTCAATCCATCTTACTGAGGGTCTTCCTATTTTTCAATGACCCTTTACTTTACCAAGCATGATATCCTTCTCTAGGGATTAGTCCCTCCTAATAACTTGCCCAAAGTACACTAGATGAAGTCTCTCAAACTTTACTTCTACAGAACATTCTAGCTGTACTTCTAACAGGAGAGATGCATTTGTTCTTCTGGCAGTCCATGGTATAGTCAGTATTTTTTGTCAATACTATAATTCAAAGGCATCAATTCTTCTTTGGTCTTCCTTATTTATTCTCCAGATTTTGTATACGTATGAGACGATTGAAAATACCATGGCTTGGGTCAAGCGCACCTTAGTCCTCAAAATGATATATTTGTTTTTGACACCCTGAAGAGAGATTTTACAGCAGATTTGCCAAAGGCAATGCATTGTTTGATTTCTTGACTGCTGCTTCCATGGGTGTTGATTTTGGATGGATTCAAATAAAACAAAATCCTTGAAAAGTTCAATATTCTCTGTTTATCATGATGTTGCTCTTTGGTCCAGTTGTGAGGATTTTTTTTTTTCCTTTATGTTGAGGTGTAATCCATAGTAAAGGCTGTAGTCTTTGATCTTCGTCAGTAAGTGCTTCAAATCCTTTTCACTTTCTGTAAGCCAGTTTGTGTCATCTGTATATCACATATTGCTAACGGGTCTTCCTCCAATCCTGATGCTGCGTTCTTCTTCATATAGTCCAGTTTCTCAGGTCATTTCCTTAGCACAGAGACTGAGCAAGTATAGTGAAAGGATACAACCCTGACTCACACCTTTCCTGATTTTAAACCATGCAGTATCCCCTTGTTCTGTCTGAACGACTGCCTCTTGATCTACATACAGGTTCCACATGAGCACAATTAAGTGTTCTGGAATTCCCATTCTTCACAATGTTATCCATAATTTATTGTGATCCACACAGTTGAATGTCTTTGCATAGTCAATAAAACACAGGTAGACATCTTTCTAGTATCCTCTGCTTTTAGCAAAGATCCATCTGACATCAGCAATGATATCCCTCATTCCACTTCCTCTTCTGAATCTGGCTTGAATTTCTGGCAGTTCTTTGTCGCTGTACTGCTGCAACCGCTTTTGAATGATCTTCAGCACAATTTTACTTGTGTGTGATATTAATGGTATTGTTTGTTAATTTCCACATTCTGTTGGATCACCTTTCTTTGGAGTGGGTACAGATACGAATTTCTTCCAGCTGGTTGGCCAGGCAGCTGTCTTCCAAATTTCTTAGGATACGAGTGAGCACCTCTAGGACTGCATCCATTTGTTGAAACATCTCAGTTGGTATTGCATAAATTCCTGGAGCCTTGTTTTTCACCAGTGCCTTCAGTGTAGCTTGGACTTCTTCCTTTAGTACCATTGGTTCTTGATCATAAGCTCCCTCCTGAAATGGTTGAACATAGACCAATTCTTTTTGGTACAGTGTCTGTGTATACCTTCCATCTTCTTTTGATGCTTCCTGTATCATTCAATATTTTGCCCATAGAATCCTTCAATATTGCAACTTGAGGCTTGAATTCTTTTCTCAGTTCTTTCAACCTGAGAAATGCCAAGTGTGTTCTTACCTTTTGGTGTTCTAACTCCAGGTCTTTGCACATGTCATTATAATACTTTCCTTTGTCTTCTCCAGCTGCCCTTTGAAATCTTCTGTTTACTTCTTTTACTTCATCATTTCTGCCATTCCCATTAGCTACTCTATGTTCAAGAGCAAGTTTCAGAGTCCCTTCTGACATCCACTTTGGTCTTTTATTACTTTCTTATCTTTTTAATGATCTTTTTGCTTTCTTCATGTATGATGTCCTTGATGCCATCTCACAACCCTTCTGATCTTCGGTCATTAGTATTCAAAGTGTCCAATCTGTTCTGGAGATGGTCTCTGAATTCAGATAGGAAATACTCAAGGTCATACTTTGGCTCCGGTGGACTCATTTTAATTTTCTGCAGCTTCAACCTGAACTTGCATATGAGCAATTAATGGTGTATTCCACAGTCGGCACTAGCCTTGTTCTGATGATAGTGAGCTACTCTGTCATCCCTTTCTACAGATGTGATCAATTTGATTCCTGTGTATTCCATCCAGAGAGTTCCATGTGTATAGTCAAAGTTCATGCTGTTGAAAAAAGGTATCTGCAAAGAATAGGTCTTGGTCTTGTAAAATTCTACTGTGCAAAATCATGGGAAATCTTAAATTTCTTCATTTTTGGCATTAGCGGTTGGTGTGTAAATTTGAATAACAGTTGTATTAACTGATCTTCCTTGTAGGCATGTGGATATTACCCTATCACTGACCACATTGTACTTCAGAATTGTTTTTGTTGTTGTTAGATGCCTTCAAGTAGGTTCTGGCTCATAACGACACTTTGTACAACAGAATGAGACACTGCCTAATCCTTTGTCAATCTCACAATTCTTGTTAGGCTTGAAACCATTGTTGTAGCCACTGTGTCAGTCCATCTCTTTGAGTGTCTTCCTCTTTTTTGCTGACCCTTTACTCTAGGATAGATGTTGCGGTGTTTTTTTTTGACAGTGAATATGATGCCATTCCTCTTCAATTTGTCATTCCTGGCATAGAGGACCATCCAATTTTCCATTTCAGCTCACTAATGCCTAGGATATCTATCTTCAATCATTCTGTCATGGTTTGAATTATGTCCCCTAAAAAAATGTATCAGTTTGGCTGAGCTACCATTCCCAGAATTGTGTGGTTGTCCTCTATTTTGTCATTGTAATTTTATGTTAAAGAGGATTAGGGTGGGATTGTAACACCACCCTTACCTAGGTCACATCCTTGATCCAATGTAAAGGGAGTTTCCCTGGGGTGTGGTCTGCACCACCTTTTATCTCTCAAGAGATAAAACGAAAGGGAAGCAAGCAGAGAGTTGGGGGACCTCATACCATCAAGAAAGCAGTGCCGGGAGCAGAGTGCATCCTTTGGACTAGGGTCCCTGCGCCGAGAAGCTCTTAGTCCGGGAGAACACTGATGAGAAGGCCGAGAGAGAAAGCCTTTCCCTAGAGCTGACACCCTGAATTTGGACTTTCAGCCTACTTTACTGTAAGGAAATAAACTTCTCTTTGTTAAAAACATCCGCTTGTGTTTCTGTTACAGTAGCACTAGATGATCAAGACAGACTTTGGTACCAAGAGAGTGGAGTTCTGCTCTAACTGATACCTAAAATGTGGAAGCGGTTTTGAAACTATGAATGGATAGAGGTGCAGCAGTGGCAGCAGCAAAGGACCAGCAGCAGCAGAGAAGCTGCAGCAGCAGAGAACCAACAGCAGCAGAACTAGGAGACCGGTGCAAGATGGCTCTGGAGCCGACCCATGGAGCGAGAGAACTGAGTGCCTGTGCACAGGAGGCTTCCTGCCAAAGTGGGGTGCCTCTGGGTACTTACCAGTGGAGCTACTGAGCTTTGGAACACTTGCCCCAGCAGGGCAGATGCGGGTATGAGGCCCGAGGGCCAAGAGGCCACAGGAAACAGAAGCAGAAGCTAAAGAGACAAGGGACACAAGAAGCCAAGCTGCCTCAGTCTCAAAAGGTAAGGCCATGACCTCAGGGGTTTCAAGGGGTGGAGCCATGGCCTCTGGTGTTTCTAAGCGTGGAGTCACCACTCAGATGTACTAGGAGAATGGTGCACCTAAAGCAGAGGGAGCAGAGTTGCTGTCCCAGTGGGCCTGGAAGGCGGAGCTGAAGTCCAGGGCCGAGGGGCCTCCACTCAAAACCCAGAGACTGTGGCCAATACCTAGAGTCTGGAGGGCAGGGCTATTGTGTACATTGTCTCAGAGAACAGAGGATTATTTTCAAAGCTTTGAAGGCTAATGTAATGTGTAATGTAATGGATCCTGGCTGAAAGCAGAGAATACCAGAAAGATGTTTACCTGTGTTCTATTAACTTCACAAAGGCATTTGACTGTGTGGATCATAACAAATTATGGATAACCTCGCAAGAATGGGAATTCTAGAACAATTAATTGTGCTCATGAGGAATCTGTACCCAGATCAAGATGCAGTCCTTTGAACAGAAAAGGGATGCTGCAAGGTTTAAAGTTAGGAAAACTGTGCCTCTGGGTTGTATCTGTTCACCATACTATTTAAATCTGTATACTGAGCAAATAATCCAAGAAGCTGGACTATAAGAAGAAGAATACAACATCAGTATTGGAGGAAGACTCATTAACAACCTCTGTTATGCAGATGACAGAACCTTGCTTGCTGAAAGTGAAGAGGAATTGAAGCAGTTACTGATGAAAATCAAAGACTACAGCCTTCAGTACAGATTATACCTCAACATAAAGAAAACAAAAATACTCACAACTGGATCAATAAACAACATCATGATAAACGGAGAAAATACTGAAATTGTCAAGGATTTCTTTTTACTGGAATCCACAGTCAACACACGTAGAAGCAGCAGACAAGAAATCAAATCAAACGATGCATTGCACGGGGCAAATCTGCTGTAAAAACCTCTTTAAAGTGTTAAAAACAAAGATGTCGCTTTGAGCACTAAGGTGCACCTGACCCATGCCATGGTGTTTTCAACTGCCTCATATGCATGTGAAAGCTGGACAATGAATACGGAAGACGGAAGAAGAATTGACGCCCTTAAGATGTGGTGTCGGAGAAGAATATTGAATATACCATAGACTGCCCAAAGAGCGAACTAATCTGTCTTGGAAGAAGTACAGCCAGAATGCTCCTTAGAAGTGAGGATGATGAGACTACATCAGGAGGGACCAGTCTCCGGAGAAGGACATCATGCTTGGTAAAGTGGAGAGTGAGAGAAAAAGAGGAAGACTTTCAACAAGATGGATTGGCACAGTGGCTGCAACAATGAGCTCAAGCATAATAACAGTTGTGAGGAGGGTGCAGGACTCGGCATTGTTTCATTCTGTTGTGCACAAGATTGCCATGAGTTGGAACCGACTCGACAGCACCCGACAACAAACAGTCTTTACATTCCATGTGCCCATTATTAACTATGTTTGCAGCTGTTTCTTCTCATTTTGAGTCATGCCACATCAGCAAATGAAGGTCCAAAACTTTACTGCATCCACAGGCACATGCCCCTGCTTAACTCAGAACATAATTAACACAAGCCTATAACATTTCACAAATATTGGGAAAAAGGAAGTTATACATTTTTTGCATAAAATCAAATCCTTAAACTGGATATTATATATAACTGAACACAAGATGATCTACATAAAGTTCACCACTGGTTATATTTTTTCCTAGCCTGTATTCATATGGCCACATTCAGAGTATAGTCCCCAACCTGCATGCCTTTAGCATGGCCCCTTGATTGGAATCTTCATGAAAGGCAAAAGAGTGATACTAATAACTTTCAAAGATGAACCTTTGAGCAAAGCAAAAATAAGTTTTTATATTTGTACAAGGCATCTAACTATAAGAAAGAAAAATCCAGATGTGTACAAGTGTTGAATTATTTAAGTGGGGCCTATGGTAATAAAAGTCTGCTGTCTTCTCATATTGTGAGAGATTATTTCTGGGATAGGTATTAAAGCAAGATTTGAAACCATAGCAGTGGAGAGGCTCACTCCTCTTGCCGGGTCTCTACTATGAGGATTAGTATATTGAAGCAGTTAGAGGAGACAGGATAAACTGGAATCTGAAAGCAAACCAGATGTAGAATTACTCTTCTAGTGGTAGTAGCAGATTTATAGAGCCCTCCATCTTTTGGTAGCACATCTAAATTCTGGTGCCACCCCTAGGAAGTTGTTAGAGCAACCAAGACTGTCTCTTTAGAGTTGATTGAAGTAGTTCTCCCCTCCTCATTTGTTTTAATCACTGCCACAATTCCCAAATGGAAGCTTGAGGCTATGAGAATAGGATTTCTTCCTTACAAGAATTATTTAGCAAACTAGCAAAAATGTTCAGATCCCCACATGATACAATAATTCTGAGAACTAAATCTTTTGGACTGAATAAGCAGTCCAGAGAGTCTTAGACTTAATTCAAAGCTGGGAAAAGATTAGAAGAACCAGCTTTCTTAAGACAAGAAAATAGGACTTTCGAATTATAAAAACAAGATCATCAAATATAATGATCTTTTTCTTCTGTACCTCAAGATGGTGAACAGTATAAACTAGTTCTATAATTTTATGTGGTACAGATTGATGACTTATTATCTTGAATGTTCTCATTCCAGAAGAAGTTATTTGCAGTCTTGGTAAAATTAAACACACACTAAAATATCTGGAGTGTATGTGTTGTCTTACAATAAAAGAACGGTCTTTCCTCAAAGTTAAATCCAAACTTCCATCTAACTCATCTAGCCTTCAAATTAAAACCTAGGAGAAGACCATTTTAGCAAAAGCACTGCAATACTGTGTGTTTAGTAAAGAAACATACCATGGTAAAAAGTTCAGTTCTTCACTGTGTAACTTTTAATACTAAAGTGATGTATCAGTAAGTTAACATTTTCCAAAAAATTATTATGATTGAAAAGAAACCTGATAGACCAATATTGCTACCACTAAATATTAAATACCACAATTATATTTAAAGAATGTGCGGGGAAGTTCTTCCTAGTCTGTAGAAGAGATTGACTACCATTACTGTCATTTAAAATATTTACTTATTTTGGGAACTAAACTTAAATAACTTAAACCCTAAATTATAGCAATAAAACACATTTAAATGTGATCATCTAACTACTCATGCAACATTATATGATAATTTAGTCATGAAAAGCATATTCGTTTTATACCTGTGTGTTTGTGTGTATATATTGTGTGACAATACAATATTTTTTTTGTTGTCGTGTGCCCGTGACTTGATTCCAACTCATAGCGACCAAATAGGATGGAGTAAAACGATCCTGTATGATTTCCAAGGCTGTAATCTTTAATGGAAAGAGACTGCCACTTCTTTTTCCCCTGGAGTGGCTGGTGGATTAGAACCGCTGACCTTTTGGTTAGTGGACCAGTGCTTAACCATTGTCCTGCCAGGGCTGCTTAATCTCATGGGTTCAAACAGCCGACCTTTGGTTAGCAGCCTAATTCTTAACCACTGCACCACCAGGGCTCCAAATAAATACACTAAATAATACATAAGCTATCTATTTTATCATTGTTGTTGTTATCGCTGGGTGCTATAGAGTCTGTTCCGACTCGTAGCAACCCTATGTACGACAGAACGAAAGGCTATCAGGTCCTGTGCGATCCTCACAATCGTTGTTATGCTTGAGCCCATTGTTGCAGCTACTGTGTCAATCCATCTCGTTGAGTGTCATCCTGTTTTTCGCTGACCCTCCACTTTACCAAGCATGATGTTTTTGTCCTAGGACTGATTCCTCCTGATAACATGTCCAAAGTATGTGAGATGTAATCTCACCATCCTTGCTTCTAAGGAGCATTCTAGCTGTACTTCTTACAAGACAGATTTGTTCATTCTTTTCTCAGTCCATGGTATATTCAGTATCCTTCGCCAACACCACAATTCAAAGATGTCAATTCTTCTTTGGTCTTCCTTCGTCATTGTCCAGCTTTCGCATGCATACGAGGTGATTGAAAACTCTATAGCTTGGGTCAGGCACACCTCAGTCCTTAAAATGACATCTTTTCTTTTTAACACTTTAAAGGGGTCTCTTGCAACAGATTTGCCCAAAGCAATGCATCATTTAATTTTTTGACTGCTACTTCCATGAATGCTGACTGTGGATCCAAGGAAAATGAAATCCTTGACAACTTCAGTATTTTCTCCATTTATCATGATGTTGCTTATTGGTCCAGTTGTGACGATTTTTGTTTTCTTTATGTTCAGGTGTAATCCATACTGAAGGCTGTGGTCTTTGATCTTCACTTTCAGTAAGTAAGGTTGTGTCATCTGTATAATATAGGTTTTACTTTATAATCACATTAATTTTGTTTAAGATTTATTTCATCAGAAATGAATAAATAGGGTCAACGCTAGAGGCCCTATTACACTGCATAAATAGGATACAAATCAAACTAACAATACACAAATCCCAGAAGATAAGCTAGATAACTGGGATCTTCTGAAAATTAAACAGGCTCGTCAAAAGAGTTCATCAGAAGAGTAAAAAGAAAACTACAGACTGGGAAAAAATTTGGGCTATGACAAATCTGACAAAGTTCCAATCTCTAAAATCTACAGGAAAATCCAACACCTCTACAACAAAAAGACAAATAACCCAATTAAAATACAGGCAAAGGATGTGAATAGATACTTCATCAAAGAAGACACTAAAGAGGCTACCCGACACTGAGGGAATGCTGGCCGTCACTAGCCATTACAGAAATGCAAATCAAAACTACAATGAAATACCACCTCGCACCAACATTACTGGCATGAATAAAAACAAAAACCAAAAAAACAGGAAAACAGGACATAATAAACGTTGGAGAGGCTGTGGGGTGCTTGGAACTGGTGGGAATGCAAAATGGTACAACCATTTTGGAAAATGATACAGTGCTCCCTTAAAAAGCTAGAAATAGAAATACTACACAATCCAGCAATCCCACTCCTCAGAATATATCCTAGAGAAATAAGAGCCATCACACAAATAAACATATGCACACCATGTTTATTGCAGTATTATTCACAATAGCAAAAACATAGAAACAACATAAGTGTCCATCCAAAGATGAATGGATAAACAAACTATGGTACATACATACAATGGAATACTATACAATGATAAAGAACAATGATGAATCTGCCAAGCGTCTCACAACATGGATGAATCTGGAGGGCATTATGGTGAGTGAAGTAAGTCAACCACAAAAGGACAAATACCGTATGAAACCACTTTATAAAAACTCATGAAAAGGTTTACGTGTAGAAAGAAACAATCTTTGATGGTTACTAGGGAGGAGGGGGGTGGAGAGGAAAAAACACTAATTAGTCAATAGATAACTGATAACTTTGGTGAAGGGTAAGACAGTACACAATACTGGGGAAGTTAGCACAACTTGACCAAGGCAAGGTCATGGAAGCTCCATAGACACATCCAAACTCCCTGAGGGACCAAATTACTGGCTGAGTGCTGGGGACCATTGTCTCCAGGGACTTCTAGCTTAACTGACATAATATAATTTATAAAGAAAATGTTGTGCATCCTATTTGGTGAGTAGTTTCTGGGGTCTTAAAGCTTGTGAGTAGCCATGGGAGATACTCCACTGATCCTGCATGGTCTGGAGCAAGGGAGAATGAAGAAACACAAAGATACAAGGGAAGATTTGTCCAAAGGACTAATGGGCCACAACTACCACAGTCTCCACCAGAATGAGTCCAGTACAACTAGATGGTGCCCAGCTACCACTGCTGACTTCTCAAACAAGGATCACAATAGAGTGTCCCAGGCAGAACTAGAGAAAATTATATAACAAAATTCTAACTCACAAAAAAAGACCAGACTGACTGGACTGAAAGAGACTGTTGAAATACTGAGAGTATGGCCCCCGGACATCCTTTTAACTCAGTACTGAAGTCACTCCTGAAAGTTCACCCTTCAACCAAAGATTAGACAGGCCCGTAAAACAAAAATAGACTAAATGGGCACACCAACCCAGGGGCTAGGACAAGAAGGCAGAAAGGGACAGGAAAGCTGGTAATGGGGAACCCAAGGTCAAGAAGAGAAGAGTGTTGACATGTTGTGGAGTTGGCAGTCAATGTCACAAAACAATATCTATATTAGTTGTTTAATGAGAAATTAATTTGCTCTGTAAACCTTCATCTAAAGGACAATTAAAAAAATTAAATTTAATTTAAAAATTACTCCATACAGAAGGTCCGGGATACAATTTGAGAAAAAAATAAAAAGAAGTGAATTTTATGTGGGTTATTTATTATTCAAACCAGAGGAAAAAAGTACTTGATTTGTTAGAAAATTTAGAACTAGAACAATTACTTTAAAGGTAGCTTTAAAGAGGTATCAAAAAGAGTATTCATCCATATTTTTTTCAACCTTGTAAACACTTTTTACATAATGCATATTCATAGAATATTTAAGTAGAAAATTTTCATATTTTAATGATTTTTTGAGTTGTAGTTTTAGATCATACTTAAATATTTCCCATAAATATATTCTTAGCTGAAGAAATACAGGCTTACATTTTGATTTCTTTTCTAACGATTAACTGCTGTTGTAGAACTAATGTATTTGGTACTCTAAAACTCAGGGATCTTTTATTTCAATATATTTAGGAAAACTTAGGTCAAATTTCATCCTTGGTAGCCTTATTTTCTCACTGTATTTCATTTTAGGCATCATTGTACTATTTATTTTGACTCCTCCCTGGAAAGCAACGACAACAATGAAACATTGTCACGAAGGTGATTCTGACTCATAGCAGCTCCACGTGTTACAAAGCAGAACTGCTCCATAGGGTTTTCTTGGCTGTTGTCTTTACAGAACCAGATCACCAGGTCTTCCTTAAACGTTTCTTCAGCACCACTTGGTAGGTTAGAACCACCAACCTTTAGATTAACAGCAAAAATCATTTGTGCTACCCAGGGACATACATTTCCACCATAGCATTCCCTAAAATAAAATGAACTCTCATGGTGCAATTGTTAAGCTCTCAGCAGCTGTCCAAAAAGTTAGTGGTTTGAATCCACCCAGCAGCTCCACAGATTAAGGACTTGGTGATCTGCTTCTGTAAAGATTACAGCCTAGAAAACTCTATGGAGCAATTCTACTCTCTCAAATGAGGTTGACACCACTCAGTAACAACAACAATCCATAAAAACATCGAAGTCAACATCTCAAAGAAGATCTTGTTATCTTTCCTCCAAGATAATGCCATCCCAAAAACCAAACCCATTACTATTTCATCTTAAATCTTTATTCCTTATCATAATGAATAACATTTGTGGATGATCCTGGACTATTTTTCTCCTGCCTAGATCACATCTAAAACCCAGACCAAAAAACCTGTTGCCAAGGAGTTGATTCCAACTCCTGCCTACCCCATTTGTTGCAGTATAGAACTGGACTCCATTTCAGTTAATATTCCTGCGTTAAACAGTTTGAGCCACACCTAAGCAGTCATTAATTCCTGTGGATTCTGAGTAAGACCACTCCAAATTAACTTAGGGCTCCCAAAAGGAGGCAGTGGCTGTGCTAAGGTCTGAGGACGAAACTCCATTTTGAATCAAAAGTAACTTCTGCATCGAGAATGCAGTCTGTCATTTCTGTAAGTATCCACTGTACCCTGAGAAAATTACTTGCTAAACAATTTTTGAGAACAATGTGATTTTCCTTGCTTAAGGGTTTTGGTTGCTTAAGAATACACCCTGCTCAGGGAAACCTGGACCAAGACAATTCTCAGAACAGATGCTTAGTCAAGATATATTTTAGAATCACACATGTCCTCCCTGCAGTCAAGCAAGGAGGGCCTCATGATTGTTTCAGGGCCAGATGTACTCAATTTAATGGACATTTTGTAACTTAAAAAAATTTTAGAAATGTATGTATTCTCCTACCAATCAGATGTACCCTCACCCAATTTTGTAACCACTACCTAACTGTCAACCAGTCACTGAATTTTAACTGAAGTTTTCTTCTTATAAAAACTCCCTGAACTGTCTCCTCAGATCACTTAGCTCAGAATCCTCTGGATCTTGTGTTTCCCAATTTGCAAATTGCCTTGCCTCACAATAAAAGCTCTTTACTTTTAATTTCAGTCACACTCTGCCATTTTGGTCTACGACAACTCTAAGTTCTAAACATCTCTTTTCTTCTTATTCTCTCTAGCCTTAGTGTAGATGGCTCATTATCTTTTAACTAGAAATCTTCTTGAAACTAAGCAGCATGTATCATTGCTGGAGAAACTCACAGAGAAATACCAAATTAATTCCGCTATTGATTCATGATCATCAACTTCAAATGGGCCCCCAGAAAGTCTAGTAAACTTCTATGGCTACTAGACAACTATAGATCATGTAGATATATTACTTCTATCTCAAAATATTCACACTTTCCTTGAACATTCAACCCAACATAACCCTAACTCTCAGCTTTGCGCTTGATAACCTACTTCAGAGAGAAAATAGAAGACACAGATTAGAATTTCATCAATTTTCTGATATGAAACTTAAAAAAAATTGCCTACGTATTTCTCTATCCTTTCCCCCTTCCTATGAAAATAAATTCTGTGTCCATCTTCTCTTCCAGCACGAATTATTTTATTACCTCTTCCCTTCTCCAAGGCCTAACTAATACTATAAATTCCTTATTTTCTGAATACTAAAAGCCTTCCCATTGCTTTTTAAATTGACTCAAGCTTGTCCCTTAAAAAAAAAAAAAAAGAATCCTCACTGACTTTAAACCCTCATTGCTTTTAAGTTACCAACCCCTTTGTTTCTTCGTAGCAAGATTATTCAAATTTTCTACACTTGATGTCTTCATTTTCTCACTTAACTTTTTCTTCTTCTTTAAAAAAATAATTATAGGAATTGGTTACATTTATCTTAGTTCTTGTATCAAAATAATGTTTAAAATATCATTCAACTTTGAATAAATATAACAGAAATGAGATAATAAAGACTTAGATTTCAAAATGAGGTGTGTTGGGTGCAATAACATATAAGTGGAGAAAGCGTAATAATTTTCCTAAATTAAAAATTTATTTTAATAAGGCAAATACAACAAGCTTAAAAACAAAACAATGTTTTAAAACAAGACACAGGTTAAGATAGCACAAATAGAAAGGTAATTCACAAGAGAGCTCTATAAAAATAAATATGATAATAATATTTAGATATTTATTTTGGTGCTTTCAGCATCATCTTTTTAGGCTTTTTCTTATTGCTAAGGTATACATCTTGTCAAAAACACCTTGATTTCTCTTTATTAATCACTGCCGTGTTGCTATCTTATTATAATATTTTTCCATGTTTTTCAAATAATTCAAATTTATAGTACATTTGTTATAAATAGCTCAAAGTAAATGAAGTAATTTGTACATGCTTTTCTTTAATAAGTAAATATCTACCATCTTAATAATCAGTAATTTGAAACTGAAATTGATGGTATAGTTTTGAGATTCTAGGATTAAGCACTTGTTTGTTTTTGTTTTTTTTCCAATCCTGTGAAACTCTATAAGTATAAAATATTCTATATATACATATTTACAGTTGTAGGGTAAAAACATCACAAAGTTTAGTAAAACAAAAAGAAAGTTTTATTCGGCATATATTCAAAAAGGCAAAAGTGGGAAATTGGACAAGCATTCTGCCAGAGCCGTATCTGCCCGAATCCAAAGAAATTACCGAACAGACAAAAGCAGGAAAACGGACAAGCATGCTGCTAGAGCCATGTCTGCCCGAGTATGAGGAACATTACAAATCATCGGTATATACTAACACTACAAATGGACAAAACCATTGAAAGCTTCACTTTTTCACAGATTAACTAGAAACTGCAATCCTACTTTTTGAATTGTCTTTCTTAACAATCATTGGTACAGATTTCAGTGATGACAGTCAAGAGGGTCTTCATTGATCCAACAAATCTTACTATTCCCTAAATGCTAATAGAAAAATATGAGTGGAAAGTCTTTTGTAATCTATTTGATAGGTTTATGTGAAAGGTTCCCTAAAAGATATTTTCAAAGATTGCCCTAGCTACTCTCTTTATACCTCAAGGCCCAGTTGATGTGTCCTTTTGAGTCCTTGTGAGTGCAGCTCCAGCTAAGTCACATTTTCTATGCTCAAGGACAGGGAATAATGACTCCTGTGTTATTTCTTAAATCAATATATACATACATATATATATATATGTATATAGAATTAGAATCATATATATCATATATATATCATAATCATAATATATATGATTCTGAGTCTAGTCCTAGCTCTTTGATTAAATAACTGTTAGACATTATGTAAATTATGTATCAATCCTGAATTTTCTGTCATGTAAATTTAGGGTTGGATAACTATCAAAGGATCCTGTTAACTCCAATATAATATAAGTTATCAAATCTATGTAGTCCGTTTTGCATAGGCTCAAAAGAGAATTTTATATTTAATGAACACAAAAATTCGAAAAGAAAAAAAAAATCTAATCTCCACTGTCCTACCACAATCACAATTTCTACTTCTATCCAAATTACATAATGTATCCATCAAAATAATTGTAGGTCTCCAACATGCCAAAACACTCAATAAATTCCTAACTCATCTATGAACTATATGATTATGTTATTAGACTACAATTCTATTGAAATTTAGCATTCAATGATATTTTCATAGAAGGCATGATGAAAATAAAACTCCTATGGTAAATATGATTCTTAAATTTGCTTGCTTATTAAAGAAAACTATAATAAGAAGAACACATGAACATGCAGGAAATGAAAGCAAGCCTCTGACTTTCAATGCTATGATTTTTTAAATTAAATACATCAAATTAAATTTAAATGATCTTCAAAGAAAACAGAAAGGACATGTATGAAGAAGACACTGCCATTTATGACCAAATTAATGATTCCTTTGACAGCATCTCAAACATTATAACTTTTTTATGGCATTTTTTAAATACGGCAAAACTTTGTGAACAAAATCTGTAAGAAGTCTCAAACTGTTGTCTTTTATATTCCTTGTTGTGTTCTGTTGTTGTTGTTAGGCTCTGTTGAGTCCATTCAGACTCAGACTGACACTATGTACAACAGCAGGAAACACTGTCTGATCCTGTACCATCCTCACAGTCATTGTTATGTTTCAGCCCATTGCTGCAGCCACTGAGTCATCCATCTCATTAAGAGTCTTTTTCTTTATTGTTGACACTCTACTTTGCCAAGCATGATGTCCTTCTCCAGGGACTGGTCCCTCCTGATAACATGTCCAAAGTACATGAAACAAAGTCTTGCCATCCTCACTTCTAAGGATCATTTTGGCTGTTCTTCTATCAAGACAGATTTGTTTGTTCTTCTGGCATTCCATAGTATATTCAATATTCTTCACCAACACCATAACTCAAAGGCATCAGTTCCTCTTCTATCTTCTGTATTCATTCTTCAGATTTTGCATGCATATAAGGTGACTGAAAATACCATGGCTTGGGTCAGGCACACCTTAGTCATCAGAATGATATCTTAACTTTTTAACAGCTTGAAGAGGACTTTTGCAGCGGATTTGCCCAATGCAATAAATCTTTCGATTTCTTAACTGCTGCTTCCATAGTTGTTGATTATGGATCCAAGTAAAATGAAATCCTTGACAATTTGAATCTTTACTGTTTATCACGATGTTGCTTATTGGTCCAGTGGTGGGTATTTTTGTTTTCTTTATGCTGAGGTGTCATCCATACTGAAGGCTGTAGTCTTTGATCTTCATCAGTAAGTGCTTCAAGTCCTCTTTGCTTTCAGCAAGGAAGGTTGTGTCATCTGCATATTGCAGGTTATTAATGATTCTTCCTCCAGTCTCAATGCCTCATTCTTCTTCATATAGTTCAGCCTCTCAGATTATTCAGCATGTTTTTGTTGTTGTTGTTAGGTGCCATCGAGTCAGTTCAACTCACAGTGACCCTATGTACAACCAAATGAAACACTGACCAGTCCTGTGCCATCCTTATAATCATTGTTATGCTTGAGTCCATTTTTACAGCCACTGTGTCAGTCCATCTCATTGAGGGTCTTCCTCCTTATCGCTGACCCTCTACTTTACCAAGCATGATGTCCTTTTCCAGGGACTGATCTCTCCTGATAACATGTCCAAAGTATGTGAGATATAGTCTCCCCATCTTTGCTTCTAAGGAGCATTTTGGCTGTACTTCTTCCAAGACAGGTTTGTTTAGTCCAAGTATATTCAATATTATTTGCCAACACTATAGTTCAAAGGCATGAATTCTTCTTCAGTCTTCCTTAAGCATTGTCCACCTTTTGCACACATATGATACGATTGAAAACACCATGGCTTTGGTCAGGTGCACCTTAGTCTTCAAGGTGACATCTTTGCTTTTAACACTTTAAAGAGGTTTTTTGCACCAAATTTTCCCAATGCAATGCATCTTTTGATTTCTTGACTGCTGCTTCCAGTATATGGATTGAATAAGTATGGTGAAAGATACAACCCTGATGCATATCATTTTGATTTTAAACCACACAGTATCCCCTTGTTCCATTCAAACAACTGCTTCTTGGTCTATGTACAGGTTCTTCATGAACACAGTTAAGTATCCTGGAATTCCTATTTTTTGCAATGTTATTCATAATTTGTTATAATCCATTCAATCCAATGCCTTTGCATAGTCAATAAAACACAGGTAAACATCTTCCTGGTATTTTCTGCTTTCAGCCAAGATCCATCTGATATTAGCAATGATATCCCTCATTCCACGTCTTCTTTTGAATCTAGCTTGAACTTCTGGCAGTTTCCTGTCCATGTACTGCTGCAACCACTTTTGAACTACCTTCAGCAAAATTATACTTGCATGCGGTATTAATTATATTGTTTGAAAATTTCCACATTCTTTTTGATCACTTCTCTTTTGAATGGGCACAAATATGGTCTCTTTAAGTTGGCTGGCCAGATAACTGCCTTCTAAATTTTGGTGCTATACATGAGTAAGTATTCCCAGTGTTATATTTGTTTGTTGAAACACCTCAATTGGTATTCTGTCAGTTCCTGAAGACTTGTTTTTCATGAATGCCTCCAGTGCAGCTTGGCCTTCTTCCTTCAGTTCCATTAGTTCTTGATCATATGATACCTCCTGAAATTGATGAATGACAACCAGTTCTTTTTGGTACAGTGACTGTGTATTCAAAGAAATGCACAGGAATACACAGGAATCAAATAGACTACATCTGTGGAAAGAGATGATGGAGAAGCTTAATATTATCAGTAAAAACAATGCAAGGGGCTGACTGCAGAACAATTGTTCATATGCAAGTTAAAGATGAAGCTGAAGAAAATTAAAACAAGTCCAAGAGAGTCAAATATGACCTTGAGTATATTTTTTTTAAAAAAAACCTTGCTGTCAAGTTGATTCTGACTCATAGCAACCCTATAGGCCAGAATAGAAGTGCCCTATAGGATTTCCAAGGAGCAGCTGTTGGATTCAATCTGCTGACTTTCAGGTTAGCAGTTGAGATCTTACTCAGTCAGCAACTAGGCCTCCACCTTGAGTACATTCCACTTCAATTTAGAGACTATCTCAAGAATAGAGTTGACACATTGAATACTAATGGCCAAAGACCAGACGAGTTGTGGGATGATATCAAGGACATTATACATGAACAAAGAAAAATGCCATTAAAAAGACAAGAAAGAAAGAAAAGACCAAATGTATGTTAGAGAAGACTCTGAAACGTACTCTTGAAAATAGACTAACTAAAGCAAACAGAAGAAATGATAAAGTAAAAGAGCTGAACAGAAGATTTCAAAGGAAGTCTCGAGAAGGCGAAGTAAAGTATTACGATGACATGTACCAAGGCCTGGAGTTAGAAAACCAAAAGGGAAGAACACACTCGGTGTTTCTCAAGCTGAAAGAACTGAATGACAAACTCAAGCCTAGAGTTGCAGTATTCAAGGATGCTATGGGAAAAATATGGAAGAATACAGGAAGCATCAAAAGAAGATGGAAGGAATACACAGAGTCACTGTATCAAAAAAAGTCTATTGACATTGTTATAGCATACCTCCCTAAAATTATTTTGTGAAAATTATGTGAACTACTGGATAATGTTTCCACTTGGATAAACATAAGTTAAAAAAGATTACAGTAGCACAGCTCATTATGTGATCACTAACTACCATTCCGAAGGGTTGAAAACTTTTCAAGTCACATGAGGAACTGGGATTAGCTCTACAGGCAAAACAACAAAAATTGGTAGGCATATAAGGATGTGGGGAAAAGCAGAATCCAGTTCATATCCTTAATGCTAAAACAAATAAACAAAAACAAAATCACCCTGGGAGTTGCTTGCTCCTAAGGATGTTGTTGCAGCGGTAGTACATTTATAGGGAACTGCCAGAAACTCAAGCCAGATTCCAAAAGGACATGGAATCAGGGATATCATTGCTGATGTCAGATGGACCTTGGCTCAAAGCAGAGAATACCAGAAAGATGTCTACCTGTATTTTATTGACTATGCAAAGGCATGTGACTCTGTGAATCATAGTGAATTATGGATAACATTGCAAATAATGGGAATTCCAGAACTCTTAATTATGCTCATGAGGAACATGTACGTAGACCAAGAGGCAGTTGTTAGAACAGAACGAGGGTATAGTGTGTGATTTAAAATCAGGAAAGGTGTGAGTCACAATTGTATTATTTCACTATACCCACTCTATCTGTAGACTGAATAAATAGTCCAAGAAGCTAGACTATATGAAGAAGAATGCAGCATCAGGACTGAAGGAAGACTCAACAAAAACCTGCAATATGCAAATGATACAACCTTGCTCGCTGAAAGCAAAAAGGACTTGAAGAACTTACTGATGAAGATAAAAGGCTACAGACTTCAGTATAGATTACATCTCAACATAAAGAAAACAAAAATCCTCTCCACAGGACCAATAAGCAGTATCATGATAAATGGAGAAAAGATTGAAGTTGTGAAGGATTTCATTTTACTTGGATCCACAATCAACACCCATGGAAGTACAGTCAAGAAATCAAAAGACGTATTGCATTGGGTAAATCTGCTGTGAAAGACCCCTTAAAGTGTTAAAAACCAAAGATGTCACTCTGAGGACTAAGGTGTGCCTGAGCAAAGCTGTGGTTTTTTCAATCACCTCATATGTATGCAAAAGCTGAACAATGAATAAGGGAAAACTGAGAAGGAATTGATGCCCTTGAAATATGGTGTTGATGAAGAATATTGAATATACTATGGACTACCAGAAGAAAGAACAAATCTTTCTTGGAAGAAGTATTCCAGAAATCACCTTAGAAGGGAGGATGGCAAGATTTTGTACATGTACTTTCAATATGTTATCAGTAGGAGACAGTTCCTAGAGAAGGACATCATGCTTGGTAAAGTAGAGGGTCAGCAACAAAGAGTAAGATCCTCAATGAGATGGATTGACACAGTGGCTGCAACAAGAGGCTGAAACATTAGCAACGATTGTGAGGATGATGCAGGACCAGGCAGTGTTTTGTTTTGTTGTATGTAGAGTTACTATAAGTGGGTGCTGCCTCCATGGCATCTAACAACAACACCACAACAGGGATTCTTTGTAAGTTTCCTATTAGTGTTGTGGCAAATTACGCCAAAAATAGTGCCTTAAAGCCACACAAATTTATATTCTTATAGTTCTGAAGGTCAAAATTCTGAAATGGGCTTCACTGGGCTCAAGTCAAGGTGTTGCTGGATGTGTTGCTTATGGATGTTCTAGGGGAGAATCTGTTCCTATGCCTTTTCCAGCTTTTAGAGGCCTCCTTCATTCCTTTTCTCTTAACCCCTTCCTCCATCTGAAATCAGCAATATAGTATCTTCAAATCATTCTCTTTCTCTGACTCTAACTTTCCTGCCTCCCTCTTATAAAGATTCTTGAGATTAAATTAGGTCCACTGGATAATCCAGGATAATTTCCTCATCTTAACAGATCTGAAAAGTCCTTTTTGCCATGTAAGGTAACATATTCACAGGTTCCAGTGATTAGAATGTGGACATATTTGGAGGGGCCATTATTTTGCCTATCACACATGCCTATCAAAATTTCAATATCACAAGTGAGTAGCATCTGGGGTCTTAAACGCTTGTGAGTGGCCATCTAAGACACAACTATGGGTCTCTACTCACCAGTAGCAAAACAGTAAGAAGGTAACTAAAAGCTCAGAGAAGAAACAAGCCTACATTAGCCACAGCCTCATCTACCCTGAGACCAGAGGAACTAGATGGTGCCCAGCAACAACCATTGAATGTTCTAGCTGGTCCCATATAGAATGGGAGAAAAATGTGGAGCAGAACTCAAATTCTTATTAAAAAAAAAAAAATCCAGACAAACTGGAACGGTGGAAACAGAGGATTTCCTGAAACTATTGTCCTGAGACCCTCATTAAACCTACAACTGAGCCTATCCCCTGAGATCACCTTTTAGTGAAACAGCAGAGTGGCCCACAAAATAAAGGATATTACCCATAAAATGTGTGCTCTACTTAAAAACCATCAGTATGAGACCAAAAGGTCAACAATTACTCAGAAACAAAGATGAGAACATATAGACGCAGGAAAACTAGAGTAGTGGAAATGGAACAAACAGAACACAATTAAAGGGAATGCTGGCATATTGTGATAATATAATTAACGTCAGTGAACAACTTGGATGGAAATTGTCACGTGAAAACCTAATTTGCTGTGTAAACTTTCAACAAAAACTCAATAAAACACTGTTTAAAAAATGTCAATTTCACAAACACATATATGTTCAGATACTTGAATAAGACACATTGGGATGCTAGAGTAGAAATGAGATATGATGGAAAGAATACAGATTTTGGTGACATTCATAGCAGGTTCAGACCTCAAGGCTGTCATTTGCCAGCTATAAAACCTGTGGCAAATTATTCACTCTCTCCTTAAGCCAGTTTTATCATTTCTTGAATGAAGATAATTGGTAAGTTGACAGGTTCTTATGAGAACTAAAAATATAGAATGTAACACATTACAAAGAGCTAGTTATTATTATTAGTATACAGACTAATGAAAATAATTTGTCCATACACCAGATATTCCTAAATTTAAATTATTGTCCTGCTTTTTTCTCCTTATTTCTATATCAAATACACTAACTTCTAGTTATTTAAGCACATATTAATATTGCAACTAGAAAAAACATTCCTAGAATAAAGCAAGACATCTACAAGAAATAATTTGAATGCATCCAGAAAAATGTGGACATATCCTTACTATTCGTCAGCCCAGCCTTGCATTTACCCTAGCTACCCCAACCTGAAAAGTATTCTTTTTTACTTGAACGTGACTTTCTTTATTGTCTATTCCTTGATTAAATACACAATATAATACCGATAGATTTAAAGTGAATTAGATTATGTATGAACTATATCATAAGTTCTTTGAATTTATAAGGAACAGACAAGGAACACAGTAAAGAATTCAGTAAAGAGAATACATAAAGAGAAGATAAATAAGCAAAAACTACAAATTACCAATAAATATATGAAAACATTCTCAGATTTGCTAGAAATCAGGACAATGCAATTTATAAACATGAAATATTTATTTTACTTACGAGATTTGCCATATTGAGAATTGGAGACATTGTCAATATTATCAATAATAGTATTGGTGAATATGTGAGAAATGGGTACTCACAAGCAGTTAGCTTAAATTCCTCCTTTTGGAAAGCAATTTGATAAGACACCAGTGTTTCAGTAAACAAGCTTATGTTTACTTATATTACAACATTTTTCATAATAATGGAGATAAGAACAACTCATACATCCATTAATAAGGATATTTTTAAATCAAGTTTGATGCTTTCATATTATGGAACATTACGTATGTTTTTAAAAGAATATGTTAAAGCTTGATACTGATAGGAAAATGTCTTAAAAATGTGTGAAAAGTAAAAAAAAAAGGCACACACACATTACAGAACAATAGAGTATATAATGATCTGTGTTAAAAATCTATCTAATACATACATGTGTATACGTATTATATGTGCATATATTTACATACATATGTGTGAGTATATATGCATATATGCATGTGCGTATCAGTGTGTGTATTGAGAAAGGAAGGAAGGAAGAAAGATTACCACCTACTTTCCTAAAATGTAGGCATGTGTGTTGGGTGAGATGAAATGAGATTTTAATATTTTACTCTATATGTTTGTGTTTTATTGAATCCTTAAATAACTTATTTTCATATTTATCTGTAAAATTTAAAAAGAGAAACAAATGCTTTGAGTTTAGATATGAAGATCAAGTGAAGGTCAGTGAAAGCTATGAAGAGAACAGGTAATCTTTAAGCTAAACTTTAAGTTATAAATATGGTTTTAGTCAAGCAGAAAGGGTGGAAAGGGGCATTCCAGAAAGGGGGTCCAGCTTGAAAAAGAGACACACAGGTATTAGCCAAGTGTAACTAGTTAATTTTAGATTATACAGTCCTAGATAAGAAGTTCTTTGTTTTCTTGCTGATATCTAACACATAAACACATGGAATTAGGAAGTCAATAAGTCTTTTAATGAGTGGTAACTACAAAATTCCGTGCTGTGCTAGTTCAGCTTTTCCATGAGTTCTAATTAAAATGTAAACACATTTTCATCTTGGGTGAAGGGTGAGACAGTACACAATACAGGGGAAACTAGCACAACTTGGACAAGGAAAGGACAGGGAAGCTCCATAGACACATCCAAACTCCCTGAGGGACTGAATTGCTGGGCAGAGGGTTGTAGGGACCATGGTCTCGGGGAACATCTAGCTCAACTGACATAACACAGTTTATAAAGACAATGTTCAACATTCTACGTTGGTGAGTAGTGTCTGGGGTCTTAAAAGCCTGTGAGCAGCCATCCAAGATACTCCACTGGTCTCATCCCTTTGGGAGCAAAGGAGAATGAAGAGAACAGGATACAAGGAAAAGATTAGTCTGAAGGACTAATGGACCACAGCTTCCAAGGCCTCCACCAGACTGAGTCCAGTACAGCTAAATGTTGCCTGGCTATGACCACTGGCTACTCTGACCAGGATCACAACAGAGGGTTCTAGACAGAGCTGGAGAAGGATGTAGAACAAAATTCTAACACACACACAAAAAGACCAGATTTACTGGCCTAAAGGAGACTGGAGAAACCCCAAGAGTATGGCCCCCAGACACTCTTTTAGCTCAGTGGTGAAGTCACTTCCAAGGTTCATCATTCAGCTGGGGAGTGGACAGCCGTATAAAACCAAATGGGACTAATGAGGCACAGCAGTCCAGGGACAAAGGCTAGAAGGTAGAAGGGGACAGGAAAGCTGGTGATAAGGAACCCAAGGTTGAGTAAGGACAGTGCTGATGTGTTGTGAGGTTGTTAACCATTGTCATTGGGCAACATGTGTACTAACTGTTTAATGAGAAACTATTTTGTTCTGTAAACCTTCATCTAAAGTGAGAATAGCAGCACAATCAGAAGAGTGTAGTTGATGTCACTGAAGTGTGCTTGTAGACATTTTTGAAATGGTGTATCTTTGGCTATGTATATTTTCATCAAAAAAAAAAAAAGGTTGAGAAGGGAGAGGGTTGACATGTCGTGGGGTTGTTAATCAATGTCATAAAACAATATGTGTACTACTGTTTCATGAGAAACTATTTGTTCTGTAAACCTTCACCTGAAGTACAATTAAAAAAAAGGAAAAAAAATGTAAAGACATTTTCAAAGTATAGTAAAATTGCTTTGGAAATCCATTTATTTCTCTCTTGTTTATAGCCACATACATTTATTTCATGAATATCAACTAAGAAAAATGAGAATTTCCCTTTAACTATTAAGTGTTTTTTGAAGTTAGAACCTCCATACAATCAAAAGAAAGAAGGGGGGGATAAAAAAGACACTTGCATTCATCCAAACATCCATTCATTATAGACCTATAATATACCCCATGTTGTCCTAAGCACAGGAATAAGACAAGATTTTCCACTCCCAAGATTTTCTGTGTAGTAGAAAGATATATGAAGACCAAAAGATAAATTTAATAAAATGTTAGGAAACTGAAAAAGTTATTGGCAAAGCATGAAGAAAGAGGTTGTAACCATTTAGAGGTGTATGGGATCTGAGAAAAACCTCATGGAGGATTTGATACTTGAAGAGATTTGAAAGAGAAACATGGAGCATAGTTGCAGCACAGGGAGCATATAGGAGGGGATGCTGCTTGAAGTGAAGACAGAACTGTGTGAACAAAGGCAGAGAGGGATGATATAGCCTGCCATGTAAGACATCTTAAGTCATTTCACAGAATTAAAACCAAGATGCTATTAGAGGCAGAGCTGGAGAGGCAGGCGGGATCCACACTACAGAATATGCATAAGATTTGCTAATATTTCTATATACTTTCCCCTCACTGAGAGCTCTCATCTCTGGAGGACTCTGTCTTGTCCCAGCTTACCAACTCATTACAAAAGATTTCCATTTCTTTCCACACTAGCCTACCCTCACCACTTCAGTATCCCTCAATATCCTACTAAACAAGAGCACCCACCTCCTTCTAACTATCCAGCTTTGGATCACTTAACCATTAGTATTAAATCCCCTTCATATCGGCTGATGAGCACTGCAGAAGAAAACCACGTGATCATGTGGACTTATGCTGCTGCAGATCTACAGTCTCCAGTGACAGCTAGTTCCTAAATGTTGTCCTGGTAAGTTTGCTCCACCAATCCCATGAGGGCTGTACCGAAATCCGTTACTTTGCTATAACCTATTTTTACTATATGCTCTATTGAACTTTTTTTTTAAATGTGTGAATTTATATATGTATGTATATGCATGCATATTACCTCAATTTTATCACCATAAAATAACTGTTAGTTACTGAACTTCATTTTCTGTAAATATATTTTATAGTAGGTACACTGTCTGGCTTTATTTTTTTTCCTCAGTGTAATGTCTGTGAGATACATCTGTGTTATAGGTAGCTTGTGTTATTTTTAAAAATTACATTGTATATGAGCATTCCACCTACTTTATCCATTCTCTTGTTGATAGCCTGTTTTTAATTTTAGTTCATCAAGTTATAAACATTTTTGTACATATTACTCCTGGGGGGAAGCATTTAATATCCCATCATTAATGTGATGTTAGCCACACGGTTTTGATGCTACGCTTTAATATACAGTCATGCGCTATACAACATCCATTCAGGCAATATCTGACCGCGTATAAGTCCATGGTCCCATAATGTCATTTCTCATGGACGTATAGTTGGAAGTGAGATTATTGAGTCTTAAGTTATAGATAGATAGATAGGTAGATAGATAGATGGATGGGTAGATAGATAGATAGCGTTTAGCTTTCATAGATAGGGTCAGTTGTCCAAAGCATTTGTACCAATTGGTCCTCTCCCAAAAAACTGTGCACCGCTTCCCTGACAACATTTCATTTTCTCACTTCCTTTTATTTTGGAGCCCTGGTGACACGGTAGTTAACAGCTATGGGTGCTAACCAAAAGATCAGTGGTTAGAATCCACCAGTTGCTCCTTCAAAACCCTATGGGGCAGTTCTACTCTGTCCTATAGGGTTGCTATGAGTGGAAATCAACAATTTTAGCTAATTTAAATTTAATTTGCATGTCCCTTATTAATAATGACATTGTGTATCTTGTCCTAATTGGGCATTTGGATATCTTCTTTCCTGAAGTGTCTATTCATGTGTCTATTATCTTTTTTTTTTTAATATTGAGTTTTTATATGTTAGAAGGTCCCTGGGTGGTGTAAATGTTTAAGAACTCAACTACTAGTTGAAAAGATGGTGGTTTGAACCCACCCAGAGGCACCTCAGAAGACAGGCTTGGTAATGTGCTTCTGAAAGATCACAGCCTTGAAAACTCTGTGGTGCAGTTGTACTCTACACGCATGGAGTCTTCCTGAGTCAGAATCAGCTCGGCAACTAACAACAGCAGTAAGGACCTTAGGGGGACGTATTCAAAATCTCACCATTGGGTAGGGTCAAGATGGCAGAATAGTCAGACGCTTCCTGTTGTCCCTCTTACAACAAAGACCCTAAAAAGGAAGTGAAAGTCTTATATATGACAATCTAGGGGCCCTGAACATCAAAGACAAAGTTGAGGAATTGGACTGAGTGCAGGGGGAGGGAGACACAGTTCAGAAGCAGTGAGGAGTTGACAGACTGATGTGGCAGGAACTGCTGGCAGGAGTGGTGAGGCAAACAGTGGCACTCAGGACGCGTTTTCCACATAGGGAGAGACTGAGTGGCAGAGTCGGCTCAAACCTCCAGAGCCAGTGAGAAACAGAGCTCAATGGGTGAAAGATAAGTACAAGCATCTAACCTACAGCAAGGATTAAAAAAAAAAAAAAACTCTCCTTTTGGGAAATACTTCTCTCCCATTTACTTGCTCCCTCCCTGCTCTGCTCCAGTCCCAGGCCAGCTTCTCAGATTGCTGGGCTCCCTGGGCCTAAAGTAGGACCTGTCCTGCGCCCCGAGCCATTCTCCAGCTTTGGAGAGGGAACAAATAAACAAACAGGAAAAAATAATCTGCCTGCTCCCTTAAGCCAGGAACTCATGTCAGGCAGAGCCCCTTTGCCTAGGCACAGGCATAAGAGGTCCATGGACTTTGCCTTTTACCACCTGCATAGACCTGTGGGGGCCCATTTCAATAGCATAGGCCCTCATTAGCACAGTTTACCAGGGTATATACCTGAAACCTATTTTCATCTGTATCTGCTATAAGGGGGAGTGGCAGATTTGTGACATTTGACACCACCCTGCCCATTAAGCAGGGTCCTCACCTACCCACATCAGGGACTTGAGGACTGGTGGCTCCACCCACTTCACTGAGCCACCTGAGAGAAAGGTCCAAGGATAAGTGGTGACTCCCAGTCCTTGCAGCTAACAGCATTGGGTGCCCATAGTCCAGGTACAAAACCCACCTCCCTACATGCTCTAGGGAACAGAGACACACCTTTCACTCAGACCTGGACACCTGAGCTGAATCAACACAAGAAATGTAAATGGACTCTTGGGCTCACAAACTTAGTAACAACTCTAGCCACCTAGAGACAGGACATGAAAGCTTCAAAGATGTCAATAATCAAAGTAGTTCACATGAGCAGCCTATTTGAGCATATCAAAACAAAACAAAACAAAACAAGAAACAAGGAGACAGTAAGCAAACATATAATAAATAAATGTAATAATTTATTGATGGCTCGGAGACAACAGCCAATTTCAAATCACATAAAGAGGCAGACCATGATGACTTCAGCAAGCCACCAAAACAAAGAATCAGAAAATTTTCTGGAGGAAGAGAACTTCTTGGAATTGCCAAAGGTAGAATTCAAAAGACTAACATACAGAACTCTTCAAGAAAACAGGAAGGAAATCATTCAAAATGCAAAACAATCCAAGGAACATACAGAAAAAGCAATAGAGGAATGTAAGAGGTTATTCAAGAGCATAATGACAAATATAACAGCCTGCAAGAATCCATAGAGAGACAGCAAAAAGAAATCCAAAATATTAACAATAAATTTCAGAATTAGACAACTCATTAGAAAGTCATAGGAGCAGAATTGAGGCAATGGAAGTCAGAAGTAGTGAGACTGAAGATAAAGCACTTGACAACAACTTATTTGAGGAAAAATCAGATAAAAGGATTTAAAAAAAACAAAGAAACCATAAGAATTACGTAGGACTCTATCAAGAGGAATAATCTATGAGTGATTGGAATACAAGAACAGGAGGGATATCAGAGAATACAGGGAGAATTATTGAAGATTTGTTGGCAGAAAACTTCCCTGATATCATGAAAGATGAGAAGGTATCTACCCAAGAATCTCACCAAACCCCACACAAGGTAGATCCCAAAAGAAAGTCACCAAGACATATTATAATCAAAACCAAAACCAAAGATAAAGAGACAATTTTAAGAGTCGCTAGGGATAAACGAAAAGTCACCTACAAAGGAAAGTCAGTAAGACAAAGCTCAGACTACCCAGCACGCAGGCAAGAATGGGATGACATATATAAAGACTTGAAGGAAAAAAAAATTACCAGCCAAGAATTATGTATCGAGCAAAACTGTCTCTCAAATATGATGGCAAAATTAGGGCATTTCCAGACAAATAGAAGTTTAGGGAATTTGTAAAAACCAAATGAAAAATTACAAGAAATACTAAAGGGAGGCCTCTGGTTAGAAAATCAATAACACCAGATAACATCCCAAGACTAGAACACAGGACAGAGCAACCAGATATCAACCCAGATAGGAAAGTCACAAAAATAAATCAAAACTAAAACATTGAAAATAGAGAAACAGAGACATCAATATGTAAAAGTTGACAACATTAAAACAAAAAAAGGGACAAAATAATGTTGTCATAGATCTTTCATATGGAGAGGAAGTCAAGATGATATAAAGAAATATAAGATCAGTTTAAACTTAGAAAAATAAGGGTAAATATTAAGGTAACCAGAAAGGAAACTAGCAAACCTATACATCAAAATAAAAAAGAAGAAAAACAGAAAGGCTCAGCAAATCTGAAATCAACAAGGAAAAAGATGAAAAGAAACCACATAAAGAAAAACTACTCAGCACAAAAAATTAAGTGGTACAAAGAACCTGTCAAAAACACACAAAAAAAGACATCAAAATGACAGCACTAAACTCATACCTATCAATATTTAAGGAATATAAATAGACTAAATGCACCAATAAAGAGACAGAAAGTGGCAGAAAAGATAAAAAAAAAAACTATCTGTCTATATGTTGCCTACAAGAGACACACCTTAGACTTAAAGACACAAACAAACTAAAAATCAAACAATGGAAAAAGATTCTCAAGAAAACAACACTCAAAACACAGCAGAAGTGGCAATATTAATCTGTGACAAAATAGACTTTAAAGCAAAATCCACCACAAAGGATAAGGAAGGAAACTATATGATGATTAAAGGATCAATACACCAGGAGGACCTAACCATAAGCAATATATACGCACTCAATGACAGGGCTCCAAAATACATAAAACAAACTCTAACAGCACTGAAAGAAGAAATAGAGACCTCTACCATAATAGCAGGAAACTTCAACACACCACTTTGGGTAAAGGACAGATCACCCAGAAGGAAGCTCTATAAAGACATGAATCAACCAACTTAATCTCACAGACGTCTATAGAACACTCCACCTAACAGCAGCCAAGAATACTTTCTTTCCAATGCACATGGAACAACCTCCAGAAAAGACCACATATTAGGCCACAGAACAAGCCTTAACAGAATCCAAAATGTGGAAATATTACAAAGCATCTTTTCTGACCATAAAGCCATAAAAGTAGAAATTAGTAACAGGAAAAGTAAGTAAAAAAAATCTAATACATGGAAACTGAACAACAGCTTCCTCAAAAAATTAATGGGTTATAGAAGAAATTAAGGACAGAATAAAGAAATTCACAGAATCAAATGAGAATGAGAACACATCCTACCAGAACTTTTGGGACACAGCAAAATCAGTGCTCAGAGGTCAATTTATAGCAATGAAAGCACACTTCCAAAAAAGAAGAAAGGCCAAAATCAAAACATTAACTCTACAACTGGAATAAGTAGCAAGACAGCAGCAAAAGAAGTCCTTGAGCACCAGAAAAAAGGAGATAATAAAAATTAGAGCAGAATTAAATGAAATAGAGTGTAGAAAAACAATTGAAAGATTTAACTAGACCAAAAGCTGGTTCTTTGAAAAGATCAACAAAAACGGTAAACCACTGGCCAAGCTGACAAAAGAAAAACAGGAGAGGAAGCAAATAATCCAAATAAGAAATGAAATAGGTGATACCACAACAGATCCAACTGAAATTAAAAGAATCATAACAGAATACTATAAAAAATGGTACTCTAACAAATTTGAAAACCTAGAGGAAATGGACAAACTTCTATAAAATCACTACCTACCTAAACTAATACAGAGGAAGAAAAACTAAATAAACCTATAACAAAAGAAGAGATTGAAAAGGCAATTAAAAACTCCCAACAAAAAAAAAAAAGCCCTGGCCCTGACAGCTTCACTGGAGAATTCTACCAAACTTTCAGAGAAAAGTTAACACCACTACTACTGAAGGTATTTCATAGCATAGAAAAGGATAGAATACTCCCAAACTAATTCTATGATGCCAGCATAACCCTGATACCAAAATCAGGTAAAGACACCACAAAATAAATAAATAAATAAATAAAGTACAGACCAATATCCCTCATGAACACAGATGCAAAGATCCTCAGCAAAATTCTACCAATAGAATTCAACAACATATCAAAAAAATAAATCCCCATGACCAAGTGGAATTCAGACCAGGTATGCAGGGATAGTTCAACATTAGAAAAATAATCAATGTAATCCATCACATAAATAAAACAAAAGACAAGAACAACATGATTGATGCAGAAAAGGCATTTGACAAAATCCAGCACCTGTTAATGATAAAAAATCTCAGCAAAATAGGAATAAAAGGCAAATTCCTCAACATAATTAAGGGCATTTACACAAAGCCAACGGCCAACATCATCCTAAATGGAGAGAGTCTCAAAGCATTCCCCTTGAGAACAGGAACAAGACAATGATGCCCTTTATCATCACTTATTCAACATTGTACTGGAGGTCCTGGTAGAGCAATTAGGTAGAAAAATAAATAAATGGCAACTTTTTTACTGAGCTGTTAACTTTCACTTAAAGCACAATAAAAAGAAATCTCGACATTAGCCACGTGGTTTTCACTCACACTTTAATATACAGTTATGCACCATATAATGTCTGTTCAGGCAGTGTCTGACAGCTTCTAATTCCGTGGTCTCATAAGGTTATACTAGAGTTAGGGAATCCCAATTGGAGAACTGGACGTAGCAGATGTAACGAGATATAGGGAACACAACAGCTTCCTGCACACAACACATGCATCTCATGTCTCTTGTATACAAACTGGTTGCACCGTCAGGCGTATAATGGTACAGTACATATATAACCTATAATACATATATCTTGATAATCATAATAAATGCCTATGTTACTGGCTTATGTATGTACTGTACTATACTTTCTATCGTTATTATAATGTGAACTTTCCCTACTTACAAATGAAAAGTTTGCTATATAACAGTGTATGCTTTGACTCATAGGCAGCAGCATTCAAAGTCATGTATCATACCTCTCTTGAGTGTTGTAGCATTATCTATGTTTAATTTTCTTTTGAAAATATTACCCTGAAGTCCATCAGGGCTCCCAAAGACAGCAAAACCAGTGCTAGTGATAGCAGCACCAAGAGGCAAAGGAGAAGTATAGATTCGGAAGTGAAACACAAGGTTATTAAACAATGTCGTTGTTGCTGTTGTTGTTAGGTGCCAGTCCAGTCATTTCCCACTCAATGTGACACTGTATACAACAGAACAAAACACTGCGTGGTCCTGCATCATCCTTACAATCGTTGTTATGCTTGAGTCCATTGCTGTGGCCACTGTGTCAATCCATCTCATTGAGAGTTTCCTCTTTTTCATTGACCCTTTACTTTACCAAGCACGATGCCCTTTTCCAGGGATTGATCCCTCCTGATAAGATGTCCAAACTATGTGAGACAAAGTCTCACTGTCCATGCTCCTAAGGAGCGTTCTGCTTTTACTTCTTCCAAGACAGATTTATTTGTTCTTTTGGCAGTCCATGGTATATTCAATATTCTTCGCCAACATCACAATCCAAATGTGTCAATTCTTTGCTCTTCCTTATTCATTGCCCAGCTTTCACCTGCACTTGAGATGATTGAAAACATCATGACTTGGATCAGGCGCACCTTAGCCTTCGAGGTGACATCTTTGCTTTTTAACACTTTAAAGAGGTCTTTTGCAGCAGATTTGCCCAGTGTAGTGTGTCATTTGATTTCTTGACTTCTGCTGCCGTGGGTGTTGATTGTGGATCCAAGTAAAATGAAATCCTTGACAACTTCAATCTTTCTCCATTTATCATGATATTGCTTACTGGTCTAGTTGTGAGGATTTTTGTCTTCTTTGTTTAGTTGTAACTAAACTTTGATATTCATCACTAAGTGCTTCAAGTTCTCCTCACTTTCAGCAAGCAAGGTTGTGTCATCTGCATAACACAGGTTGTTAATGAGTCTTCCTCCAATTCTGATGCCCTGTTCTTCTTCATATAGTCCAGTTTCTTGGATTATTTGCTCAGCATACAGATAGAGTTAGTACAGTGAAAGGATACAGCCCTGACACACACCTTTCCTGACTTTAAGCCACACAATATCCATTTGTTCTGTTGGAATGATATCCTACTGATCTACGTACAAGTTCCCCATGAGCCCAATTAAGTGTTCTGGAATTCCCATTCTTCACAATGTTATCCATAATTTGTTATGATCCACACAATTGAATGCCTTCGCATAGTCATAAAACACAGGTAAACATCTTTCTGGTATTCTCTGTTTTCAACCAGGATCCATCTGACATCAGCAATGATATCCCTGGTTCCGTATCTTCTTCTGAATCCAGCTTGAATTTCTGGCAGTTCCCTGTGGTGTATTGCTGCAACTGCTTTTGAATGATCTTCAGCAAAATTTTACTTGCGTGTGATATTAATGATACTGTTCAATAATTTCTGCATTTGATTGGATCACCTTTCTTGGGAATAGGCATAAATATGGATCTCTTCCAGTCAGTTGACCAGGTAGCTGACTTCCAAATTTATTGGCATAGTTGATTGAGCACTTCCAGCACTGCAGTCGTTTGTTGAAACATCTCAATTGGTATTCTGTCAATTCCCAGAGCCCTGTTTTTTGCCAATGCCTTCAGTGAAGCTTGGAATTCTTCTTTCAGTACCATGGGTTCCTGATCATATGCTACCTCCTAAAATGATTGAACACCGATAAATTCTTTTGCTACAGTGACCCTGTGTATTCCTTCCATCTTCTTTTGATGTTTCATGCATCATTTAATATTTTCCCCATAGAATCCTTCAATATTGCAGCTCAAGCCTTGAATTTTTTTTCAGTTCTTTCAGCTTGAGAAACGCCCAGCGTGTTCTTCACTTTTGGTTTTCTAACTCCAGGTCTTTGTACATGTCTTTATAATACTTTACTTTGTCTTCTCAAGCTGCCCTTTGAAACCTTCTCTTCATCTCTTTAACTTCATTTCTTCTATTTGCTTCAGCTGCTCTATGTTCAAGAGCAGGTTTCAGAGTCTCTTCTGATATCCATTTTGGTCTTTTCTTTCTTTCCTGTCTCTTTAATGAGCTCTTGCATTCTTCGTATATGATGTCCTTGATGTCATTCCACAACTCATCTGTTCTTTGGTCATTAGTATTCAATACGAAGGTAGAAAATCGGTGAATGCTGTTGCTCGGCATGTCGGCATGTCTGCTAAATATATAATATGGTGTTTGTACAACGTCCGAAACACATAACATGCTATTTCACAGAATATATCATGACCATTAAGCAAAGCATGACTGTACTTATTTTTGTGTGTGTATATATATATATAATTGTACTTCGCGTAAAGGCTTACAGAACAAATAGTTTCTCATAAAACAATAGTACACATACTGTTTTATGACATTGGTTAACAACCCCACAACATGTCAACCTTCTAACTTCTCAACATTTTTTTTTTTTTTTTTTGGTGAAAATACACATAGCCAAAGATACACCATTTCAAAAATTTCTACATGCATAGTTCAATGACATTGACTACGCTCTTCCAATTGTGCTGTTATTCTCACTTAAGATGAAGGCTTACAGACAAAATTGTTTCTCATTTAACAGTTACTACAAATGTTTCCCTATGACAATGGTTAACAATCTCACAACACATCAACAATATGCTTATTCAAACTTGGGTCCCCTATCACCAACTTCCTTGTCCCCTTCTGCCTTCTGGGCCTTGTCACTGGACTACTGTACCTCATCACTCTCATTTGGTTTTACAGGGCTGTCCACTCCCAGGCTGAACACTGAACCTCGGAAATAGCTTCACCACTGAGCTAAAAGGGTGTCTGGGGGCCATACTCTCGGGGTTTCTCCAGTCTCCTTTAGACCAGTAAATCTGGTCTTTTTTTTGTGAGTTAGAATTATGTTCTACATCCTTCTCCAGCTCTGTCCAGAACCCTCTGTTGTGATCCTGGTCAGAGCAGTCAGTGGTGGTAGCCGGGCACCATCCTAGCTGTAGTGGACTCAGTCCGGTGGAGGCCTTGGTAGCTGTGGACAATTAGTCCTTGGGAATAATCTTTTCGTTGTATCCTGTTCTCATCATTCTCCCTTGCTCCCAAAGGGTTGAGACCAGTGGAGTATCTTAGATGGCCGCTCACAGGCTTTTAAGACCCCATACACTACTCACCAAGGTAGAATGTAGAGCATTGTCTTTATAAGCTGTGTCATGCCAATTGAGCTAGATGTTCCCCGAGACCATGGTCCCCACAGCCCTCTGCCCAGCAAGTCATTCCCTCAGGAAGTTTGGATGTGTCTATGGGGCTTCCATGACCTTTCCTTGTACAAGTTGTGCTAGTTTCCCCTGTATTGTGTACTGTCTTACCCTTCACCCAAGATACCACTTATCTATTGCCTACTTAGTATTTCCCCACCACCCCTCCCATCCCTGGTAACCAACAAAGATTGTTACATTTTGTGTGGGAACTTTTTCATGGGTTTTTACAATAGAGGTCTCATACAATATTTGTCCTTTTGTGATTGACTAATTTCACACTGCATAATGTTCTCCCGTTTCATCCATGTTATGAGATGCTTCACAGATTCATTGCTGTTCTTTCTCGTTGCATAGTACTCCATTGTGTGTATTTACCATAGTTTGTTTATCCATTCGTCTGTTGATGGGCATCTAGGTTGTTCCCATCTTTTTGCTATTGTGAACAATGCTGCCATGAACATAGATGTGCATATGTCTATTAGAGTGATGACTATTATTTCTCTAGGATATATTCCTAGGAGTGGAATTGCTGGATCGAATGGTATGTCTATTTCTAGCTTTCCGAGGAAGTGCCATATCATTTTCCAAAATGGTTGTATCATTTTGCATTCCCACCAGCAGTGCATATGAGTTCCGATCTCCCCACAGCCCCTCCAACATTTGTTATTTCCAGTGTTTTTGATTCGTGCCAGTAATGCCGGGGTGAGATGGTATCTCATTGTGGTTTTAATTTGCATTTCTCTAATGGCTAGTGATAGTGAGCATTTCCTCATGTGTCTGTTGGCCATTAGAATGTCTTCTTTGATGAAGTGTCCATTTCCTTTGCTCATTTTTTAATAGGATTATTTGTATGTTTGTTGTAGAGGTGTTGGATTTTCTTGTAGATTATGGAGATTAGACTTTTGTCTGACTTGTACTGTCCAAAAATTTTTTCCCAGTGTGTAGGTTCTCTTTTTACTCTTCTGGTGAAATCTTTTGAAAAGCATAGGTGTTTGATTTTTAGCAGATCCCAGTTGTCTAGCTTATCTTATGGGTTTTGTGTGTTAATGGTTATGGTTTGTATCCTGTTAATGCCATCTATTAAGGCCTGAAGTGTTGGTCCTATTTTTTTCTTCTATGAACTTTATAGTTATAGACTTTATATTCAGGTCTTTGATCCATTTTGAAGTAGTTTTTGTATACGGCGTGAGGTATGGGTCCTGTTTCACTTTTTTGCAGATGGATATCCGGTTTTGTGAGCACCATTTGTTAAAAAGACTGTCTTTTCCACATTTGATGGACTTGGGCCCTTGTCGAAGATCAGGTGAGCGTAGGTGGATGGATTTACATCTGGGTTCTCAATTCTGTTCCATTGGTCAATGTACCTGTCGTTGTACCAGTACCAGGCTGTTTTGACTACTGTAGCTGTATAGTAGGTAATCTGGTCAGGTAGTGTGAGTCCTCCAACTTTACTCTTCTTTTTAAGTAGTGCTTTACTTATTCGGGGCTTCTTCCATCTCCATATAAAGTTAGTGATTGGTTTTTCCAACTCTTTGAAGAATGTTGCTGGTATTTAGATTGAGATTGCGTTGTGTTTGTAAATTGCATTGCGTAGAATTGTCATTTTCACAATGTTGAGTCTGCCTATCCATGAGCATGGTATGCTTTTCCATTTATGCAGATTCCTTTGGGTTTCATGCAGTAGTGTTTTGTAGTTTTCTTTGTATAAATATTTTATATCCCTGGTCAGATTTATTCCTAAGTATTTTATCTTTTTAGGGGTTATTGAAAATGGTATTGTTTTCCTGATTTCCTTTTCATCATTCTCCTTATTGGTGTATAGGAATCCAACTGATTTTTGAATGTTTATCTTGTATCCTGCTACTCTGCTGAATCTTTCTGTTAGTTCCAGTAGATTTCTCATAAAGTCTTTAGGGTTTTCTATGTACAGTATCATATCATCTGCAAACAGGGACAGTTTAACTTCTTCGTTACCAATTTGAATGCCCTTTATTTCTTTCTCTTGCCTTATTGCTCTAGCTAGAAGTTCCAGAACAATGGTAAATAGGAGTGGTGATAAAGGGCATCCTTGTCTTGTTCCTGTTTTCAAGGGGAATGTTATCAGCCTCTCTCCATTAAGAATGATGTTGACCATTGCTTTTGCATAGATGCCCTTTATTAAGTTGAGAAATTTCCCTTGTATACCTATTTTATTGAGAGTTTTGATCAGGAATGGGTTTTGGACTTTGTCAAATGCCTTGTCTGCATCAGTTGAGATGCTCATGTGATTCTTTTCTTTTCTTTTATTTATGTGGTGGATTACGTTGATGGATTTTCTTATGTTGAACCATCCTTGTCTACCTGGTATGAATCCTACTTGGTCATGGTGTATTATTTGTTTGATATGATGCTGAATTCTATTGGCTGGAATTTTCTTAGAATTTTTGCATCTATATTCATGAGAGATATTGGTCTGTAATTTTCTTTTTTTGTGATGTCTTTGCCTGGTTTTGGTATCAGCATTATGCTGGCTTCATAGAATGAATTTGGAAGTGTTGCTTCCTCTTCTATGCTCTAAAATAGCTTGAGTAGTACTGGTACAAGCTCTTCTGTAAATGTTTTGTAGAATTCTCCAGTGAAGCCGTCTGGGCCAGAGGTTTTTTTGGTTGGGAGTTTTTTTTATTACCTTTTCAATCTCTTCTCTTGTCATGGGTCTGTTCAGATTTTCAACATCACTTTGTTGTAGTTTGGGTAGGTCTTGTGTTTGTAGAAATTTATCTTTTTCCTCTAGGTTTTCAAATTTGTTGGAATATAGTTTTTCATAATATTCTGTTATAACCTTTTTTATTTCAGTTGTGTCTGTTACAATGTCCCCCATTTCATTTCTTATTTGGGTTATTTGTGTCCTCTCCTGTTTTTCTCTTGTCAGCCTCTCCAGTGATTTGTCAATTTTGTTGATTCTTTCAAAGAACCAACTTTTGGTTTTGTTGATTCTTTCTATTGTTTTCTATTCTCTATTTCATTTATTTCTGCTCTGATCTTTACTATTTTCTTTCTTCTGGTGGTTGTGGCTTTTTTTTGCTGTTATCTTTCCCCGATGGTCATGGCCATACCTTTTGAGACTGAGGCAGATTGGCTTCTTGTATTCCTTGTCTCTTCAGCTTCTGCTTCTGTTTCCTGTGACCCCTTGGCTCTCGGGCCTCATGCCTGCATCTGCCCTGCTGGGGCAAGTGTTCCAAAGCTTGGTAGTTCCACCAGTAAGTGCCTGGAGACACTCACTCCACCAGGAAGCCTCCTGTGCACAGGCACTCAGCTCCCTTCCTTCATGGGTTGGCAAGCCTAGCTCCACCGGTAAGTGCCTGGAGTACCCCACTCTGCCAGGAAGCCTCCTGCTCACAGGCACTCAGCTCTCTCACTCTGTGGGTTGGCTCCAGTGCCGTCTTGCACCGGTCTCCTGTTTCTGCTGCTATTTTTTCTCTGCCACTGCCGCTCATCTGCCACTGCAGGTTCTCTGCTGTTGCTGGTCTTCTGCTATTGCTGCTCCTCCATCCATTCACAGTTTCAAAACCACTTCCACATTTTAGATATCTGTTAGAACAGCCCCCACTCTCACAGTACCAAATTCTGTCTTATTCATCTAGTGTTGCTCTAACAGAAATACCACAAGTGGATGGTTTAAGAAACAGAAGTTTATTTCCTTACAGTAAAGTAGGCTAAAAGTCCAAATTCAGGGTATCAGCTCCATGGTAAGGCTCTCTCTCTTGGCCTTCTCATCAGTGTTTCCACGGACTAGGAGCTTCTTGGTGCAGGCACCCCATTCCAGAGGATGTGCTCTACTCCTGCCACTGCTTTCTTGATGGTATAAGGTCCCCCACTCTCTGCTTGCTTCCCTTTCGTTTTATCTCTTGAGAGATAAAAGGTGGTGCAGGCCACACCCCAGGGAAACTCCTTTTACATTGGATCAGGGAGGTGACCTGGGTAAAGATGGTGTTACAATCCAACCCTAATGCTCTTTAACATAAAATTATAATCACAAAATGGAGGCAAACCACACAATTCTGGGAATCATGGCACAGCCAAATTGATACACACGTTTTTGGAGGGACATAATTCAAACCAGGACACTGAGTAATGAATAAAGACAAAAAGGGAAAAAGAGGGAAAAGAAAACAAAACAAATTTTAAAAAAGTAATAAGAACAAGAAAAGCCCCCAAAACAAGAGAAAAAAAAAGAAACCCACAGAAAAAGAAACGCTCTCAGGGATTCCTCTGTGCATCTGCGCAAGCTGAGGGGGTAGGTCCCAAGCCTTGTAGCACTGCCCTGACAGAACGGACTCCCATCTAGAGAAAAGGAAAAGAAAACAAACAATTCAAAACAAACAAAATCCCCAGGATCCCACCAATGTGGCAGCCCAGACAGAGAAGCAGTTCCACACTCAAACGGAGCTCCGCAGCCCCTCAGGAAGAAGCAAAGATGGTGCATGGAGCCAGGTATTTGAGCGAAAGGAGGTAGTGAGAGGTAAGGAAGAAATCAAAAGAAGTGGAAAAAAGAAATACCAGCAGCCAACAAATGGCACTCAGGGGGCCAGTCACTGTGAGTGGGTGGAATCCAAGCAGCTGGTGCTTCCCGGCCAAAAGACTGTGGCCGTGGGAAGCAGAGGAGACCAAGTAGGGGTGAAGAACGGTGGGGGGTGGGAAAGCGTATATCGCAAATTAATGGTTGTTTTGTCTCCTGCTGGAAGCTCCATGAAGCTGCTTTCTCGTACCCCCTATTTGCTGGTCTCTGATAGGAGTCCAAGATGGCAGATCTGTGGTGTGTTAGCTGATAGGGGACCTCTGCATGAATCTCTCCTCGCTCTCCATTCTCTATCAGTTTTCTCACTCCATTGGTGCTTGGCTGAGTTCTTTATCTCTTCATTTGATGTTTTATGGTTTCAGGATTGCTGTTTTCTCTGTTTGGCTTAGTTTTTTGGATCTTTGTTGTGGAGGGACGGTGTGGTGCTTCTGCCTAGAGCACCATTTTGCTGGAAGTGTCTGATTAAATTTTGAATGCTAAAACTAATTTATATTGTTCCACTACATTCCAATTTATCATGATATTTTATCATTTTTATAAATTTCTGAAAACAATTTGCTAATACTACATTTAAGAATTTCGTGTCTGTATTTATTAGAGACATTGGCCTGTAACTTTCTTTTCTTCTAATATCCTTGTCAGGGATTGATATTAAGGTTTTGCTGGTTTTATAAAATGTGTTAAAAAGTGACCCTTCTTCTTATATTCTAAATAAGTTTTCATGTAAAAATGATATTATTTCTTCCATAAATGTTTGGAAGAATCCATCAGCCAAGAATGTACTGGACTATTTGGACTTAAAGTTTTCTTTTTGGGAAGGATTTTAATTATAAATTAAATATCTCTAATAGATACAGGGCTATTCAGACATTCTATTTCTTCTTGTATTAGTTGTGCTGAATTGTGTTATTCAAGAGTTAGTTTATTTAGTCTCTATTGTCAAATGTATTGGAAAAAGTTTAAAATTTATTATGGGTCCTCCAAGATATGGTCAATTTTCGTGGTAGCCCACCTTTTATCTATTTTATTTAGTATATTAAGCATAATTATTTTGAAGTCTTTGATGGCTACCTTTAAAAACCCGATGCCGTCAATTCAGTTACAACTTATAGTGACCCTATAGGTTAGAGTACAGCTATCCCATATGGTTTCCAAGGAGTGGCTGGTGAATTCTAACTGCTGACCTTTTGGCTGGCAGCTGAGCAGCTGAGCTCTTAACCATTGAGCCACCAGGGCAGCTAACTTTAAAGTCAGTATTAAATCTGGATTTGTTTATATGCAGTATTTTATCTTTCAATTATCAGTCCTTTTTTTTGCATTGATGCCTAGATATTCATTGTCATTATTATTATTAATACTATTAATTGTGCACCTATCATTGTGAGCAATATATTGTAGAAAATCTAGAGTATGTTACCTTCATCTAAAGTTAATTGAAAATTGTTCTGCTAGGTAATAAATTGCCATTGACACACCTGTTAGGCTTATTTCATCTGGGTCTGTTTCAGTTTTGTTGCTACTGTGACAGTATCTTCCTTATACCTAAGGCATTGCCTTTCTTTTTTCTGAATGGCTGGGATGTTTATTAAAGTTTCTCCACTGTAATAGAGGCTGAACACCAATGTCTCTCTAGCTTTCTTTGCTTCAGTACCACACTATCTTAATGGCTATAATTTTTATAATAATCTTTCAAATATGGTAATAAAGTATAGATTTATTCATCTTTTTCATTATTATGTTGGCTATTTTTGGTCTTTTGCATATTCATATACATTTAAGGATCAGGTTATAATCTTACACACACACACACATCCACACACACACACATATTCTGGGATTTTGATTGTTATTGCATTAATTCCAAAGATTAGTTTGGAAAGAATTGTATTGTATATAATATTTAATCTTCCAATACATGGAAATGGTATATCTCTCCATGTTGGGGGATATTCTTTAATTTCTCTCAGTAATGTTTTATAGTTTTTCTGTAACAGTATTGAAGAGATTTTGCTAACTTTATTCCTAGTTTTTTGTTTGTTTGCTTTTTGATGAAATTAAATGAAATCCTTTAAAAAATACATTATTTTATAACATTGTGTGGGTGATACCTAGAAACACAATTAATTTTTATATATTGATTTTGTATTTAGCGATTTTCAAAAATAATTTTAATTCTTAAGGCTCATCTGTTGGTTCGTTTTTATTTTTCTGTATACAGATTTGTGAAGCTGTGCATCACAGATTTATTTATTCCTTTTATTTTTTATACCTATAAATTTGATGAAGAATTTGGGCTATTTTATTTATAGGGAAGCTACTAATTGGATTGTGAATTGGTTTGTTAGCTATAGTACTATTTTGATTTTCTATTTTTTGTGTAAATTTTTATAAGTTGTGTTTTCAAGGTATTTTAATATTTCACCTATATTTTAAAATTTATTTCCATAAAGTTGTTCATAAAGTACTTTTGTTAGTTGTTTATTACCTGGAAGACCTGAAGCAATGTTTCTTTTTCTTTCCTAGTATTGTTTCTTTGAATAGTTTTTTCTCTCTTTATTTTAATCATTCTTGATAGGGGTTTGTCAATTTCATTAGCTTTTTCAAAGAAACAACTTTGGCTTTGTGGATTTTCTCTGTGGTAGATTTTTTTTTTCCTATACCACAGATTTCTACTTTTATCTTTACTGCTTGCTTGCTCCAACTACTTTTGAGTATATATATATATATTTTAATTTTCTAACTCATTGAGATCTATTGGATTCCAAGATGATTTTATGAAGAAACTGTTTTGTAAACTTGGTATTGAAGGATGAACTGGAGGTACCCAGTCTCCCCCAGCCCCCACACCCAATGCTCACACACACACACAGACACACACAGACACACACAGAGTTTGAAAAGTTCAAAGAGTATGAACTAAATCTCAGAGATAAAGTCTGTTGGCAGTTAGCGGTGAATTGACAACATTTCCCAATCCATCTGTCCCATCCTCCTGTCCAGTGTGGGAAATAGTGAGAAAATTCATATTACTATTCTGTAAAAATATCCTCAGATAAGTTATTTGTACAAAATAATCTTTTAAGACACTAAAAATTCAGAAATCATTGTTATATCCTGTAAAGTGAAATATATAACACTAAAGTTTTTCATTTTAATTGCTTGTCTTACTCAAATTTGTTATATTTAAATTGAAGTCATGTTACTGAATGCTTTAAATATGTGGATTTTTTTTTTTTTTTTTTTTTTTTTTTTTTTGGTAAACTAGGAAAATAGGCTTAGAATATATGAGATTGTTTAAGATTCTTTTTTGTGTGTGATATAGGTAAAACTTTACAGAGAAAATTTGTTTTTAGTTTCTCATTAAACAGTTAATACACAAATTTTTCTGTGACAGTTGTTGCCAACCCCATTGTGTGTCAACACTTTCCTCTTCTCCCCAGATTCCCTGTTTCCATTCTTTCAGTTTTCTTGTCTCTTCCTGCTTTGGGGCTAGTCTACCCATTAGTCTCTTATACATGACTGAACCATGAAGAATGACACTTACGTGTTTTATTGATGACCCTATAGACCTGTCTAATCTTTGGCTGAATGGTGAACCTCAGGAGAGACATCAGTACTTAGTTAAAAGGGTGTCTGGGGGCCTATACTCTTGGGGTTTCTGCAGTCTCAGACCAGCAAGTCTAGTGTTTTTTTTTTTTTTGTAAACTTGAATTTTGTTCTACATTTTTCTCCTGCTCTGTTTGGGACCCTCTTTTGTGATACCTGCCAGAGCAGTTGCTGGTGGTAACCAGGCACCATCTAGTTGCTCTGGGCTCAGTTTGGTGGAGGTTGTGGTAGTTGTGGTCCATTAGTCCTTCAGACTAATCTTTCCTAAGTGTCTTTTGTCTTCATTCACCTTTTCTCCAGCCTAAATGGGACCAGTAGGTGTATCTTAGATGGCTGCTGGCAGGCTTTTAAGACCCCAGCTGCTACTCACCACAGTTGGATGTAGAACATTTTCTTTATAGACTATGTTATGCTAATTGAGGTAGATGTCCCCCAAGACCATGGTCCCCAGCCCTCAGCCCAATATCTCAGTTTCTCAGAGGTTTTGATGTGTCCATGAAGCTTCTATGAATTTGCCCTGGTCAAGGTGTGCTGACTTCCCCATTACTGTGTACTGTCTTACCCTTCACGAAAGTTATGAGTTTATCTACGATCTAGTCAGTGTTTTTCCCTCCTCACTCCTCCCTTCCCTCATAACCATCAAAGATTGTTTCTTTCTGTGTGGAAACATTTACATGTGTTTTTATGATAGTGGTCTCATACTGTATTTGTCTTTTTGTTATTAACTTATTTCACTCATCATAATGCCCTCCGGATTCATCCATGTTGTGAGATGCTTCGCAGATTCATCATTGTTCTTTATTGTTGCGTAGTGCTCCATTGCGTGCATGTACCGTAGTTTGTTTATCCATTCATCTGTTGATGGGCGCTTAGGTTGTTTCCATCTTTTTGCTATTGTGAATAAGGCTGCAATGAACATCTTTTTGCATATATCTATTCGTGTGATGGTTCTTGTTTCTCTAGGATATTTTCCTAGGACTGAGATAGCTGGATGGCACAGTATTTCTATTTCTAGCTTTTTAAGGAAGCTCCATACTGTTTTCCAAAATGGTTGTATCATTTTGCATTCCCACCAGCAGTGCATAAGAATTCCAACCTTCCCACAACTTCTCCAATATTTATTATTTTCTTTTTTTGTTTGATTCATGACAGTAATGTCGAGGTGAGATGGTATCTCATTGTAGTTTTGAATTGCATTTCTCTAATGGCCGCTGATCGTGAGCATTTCGTAATGTGTCTCTGAGCCATCTAGGCTATTATTAATGGTATTGCTTTCATGATTTCCTTTCCATAGTTGTATTTATTGGTGTATAAGAAGCCAGTGATTTTGTATGTCTATCTTGTATCCTACTGTGAACTCTTCCCCATTTCCAACTGTATGTTCCACCTCTTCTTTTGAACGTTTCTCTAGCAACTCAAACTCAGTGTGTTAAGAACTGAATTTTAACCTCCCCTACAAAAAAATGTTTTCTGTCCTTTGCTCCATAAACAAGAAAACAACAAACTCCTGTAATTCAAACACAATAACACAGAATCGTATGAGCTCCCCTTCTCTTCTCCATTGTTAGGATAAAATTACCAGTAGCAGTTGCTGTAGAATTGATTCTTACTCATGGCAATGCCATGTGTGTCAGAGTAGAGCTGTGCTCCACAGGGTTTTCAATGGCTTATTTTTCAGAAGTAGATTACCAGGCCTTTCTTCTGATGTGCCTCTGGGTGAGCTCAAAACACCAACATTTTAGTTAGCAGCCAAGCTCATTAACTGTTTGTACCATCCAGAAACTCCAGGATAAAATTTGCCTCTATAATAATAAATTTAACATGACATCTTAAGAGTGCCTTATAATTTTTTCTTTTGCACATTTTAGAACTTTGACCCTTGTAATTCACTTTCAAATGTTTAGAATCATGAATTTCTTTGTGAAACCTCAGTTGCTTAATTTTGTTGTTGTTAGGTGCACTCGAGTCAGTTCCAACTCATAGAGACCCTATGTATAACAGAATTAAACACTGCCTGGTTGAGAAAAATAAATTCATTGTAAATTATATAAAAAATACTTTGATATGGAGTTTTTACTTGATTACAAGTTGGTTGTGATTGATGGATACAGAATAATTGTTAATTCAGAATATACTGTTATTCTCAAATTGTTGTTAGATGCTGTTAAGTTAATTTCAACCCATAACAACTCTATAGGACAGAGTAGAACTTCCTCATAGGGTTTCCTGGGCTGTAATCTTTATGAAAGCAGATTGCCAGGTCTTTCTCCCATGAAGCCGCTGGGTAATTTTGAACTGCTAACCTTTCCTGAACCACCAACCTATCTGCTAGCAGCCAGCATTAAATTGTTGTATCACCAGTGCTCCTTAAATAAATCCACTGATCTCTGTACTCCTTACATTTTATAAAAGTAGACATTGACAATTTGAAATATGACCATTAAAGGGTTACTAGAAAGCCAGGAATCTGGAAAAATAAAGTACTATAAGGAACACTTGAGGTAGGTAGCCTACATTATTTAACACGATAAGTAGAAGACTTAAGCATTTATGATTTGTTGTTGTTGTTAGCTGAATTGAGTCCGGCAGACTTAGAATAGACATAGAATAACCATGTACAAAAAACCATTCCACAACAGAACAGCTGTACAACAGATCCATAGGGTTTTCATTGGTTGATTTTTGGAAGTAGCTGCCAGTCTTTTCTTCCTAGTTGATCTTAGTCTGGAAGCTCTGCTTAGACCTGTTCAGCATCATAGCAACACACAAGCCTCCACTAACAGACAGGTGGTGGCTGTAAATGAGGTTCATTGGCAGGGAATCAAAACTAGGTCTCCCATATGAAACACAAGAATTCTACCACTGAACAATTGTCTTATAAAGCATCTGCCTCAGTCCATGCCCCAGGCAATGATTCAGACAAAGCCTCTTTAGACTCAGCTGGGTTAATCTCATTAAATGGGGATAGAAGGGGTAATGGTTTTACTGGAGAGGGTGGTAGGAGACAAACATGGAGTAATCTCTTCAGATGGGTGTGAGAAGGCTAGTTTTGTTGGCAGGAGTGAGTTAACAGACTTTAGGGGCTCAGTGTCTCCAACTTCCTGATTATTTGCCCACATGTGCCCATTCCAAGTTTCAGGATCCCATTTCTTCCCTATCAATGCCCTCACTTTAACTTCAGAGACCTCTCAAAGTTGGCAATTGAGTTGGCGTTATAATTCAGCCACTCTTACAATAAGATTCTGGGTTTGGTTTTTGGCAATATCAGCTTTGTTACTACAAGAAATAAGGCTTTCTTTCAAGGCACAAGTGGAAACTTTGAGGTAGTTTATGCAGCACTTGAGCTTTGACTCTGAAGCCCTGAGCTCACCTCTTTCTCTCACCAGTTTGTATAGCAAAAGTAGAACAAACCAACCAGATTCCTTATGAAAAAATTATATGGCAAAGTTTTCTCAGTATGAAAAAAATCGTAGAAAGATATCACACATGCAATAACCCAGAGCTTTGCCTTTCATCAATACCTGATCTATTGGTGGTGATATTTTGTTTATTTCATAGAAGGATGGAATGGTCTTCTAAAGACACAATTACAGCACCAGCTAGATTGCATTATCTTGCAAGGTTGGGGCAATCTTCTTTAGGAGGGTGTATATGCTCTAAACCAGCAACCAATACATGGTGCTACTTCTCTATAGCCAGGATTCATGAGTCAGCAATCAAGGGGTGGAAATAAGAATGGCACCATACAACATTACCCCTAGTGACCCACTCACAAAATTTTTGCTTCCTGCTCCCTAGACCTTATGCTCTGCTGGTCTAGAGGTCTTAGTTCCAAAGGGAGGAATTCTCCTACTTGGAGACACATCACTGATTCCATTGTACTGGAAGCTAAGAATGTCACTTGGCCTCTTTGGCCTCCTTATGCCTCTGGATCAACAGGAAAAGAAGTGAGTTACCATATTGGCTGGTGTGAATGATCCTGATTACTAAGAGGAAATCAAATTGATATTACATAATTGAAGTAAAGAAGAGTATGTCTGGAATGCAGGAGATCCCCTGGGCATCTCTTAGTACTACCATGCCCTGTGATTAAAGTCAATGGAAAACTACAGCAGCCCAAATCTGACATGACTACTAATGGCCCAGACCCTTCAGGAATGAAGATTTGGGTCACCCTGCCAGGCAAAGAACCACGACCAACTGAGGTGATTGCTGAGGACAAAGGGAATATGGAATGGGTATTGGGAGAAGATAGTTCTAAATACCAGTTACAACCATGTGACCACTTGCAGAAATGAGGAATGTAATTGTTGAGTATTTCAGCTTTGTATATGTACATCATATTCAAACACAAGCAGGGTAACCCAGGGTGGACAGGTTTCAGCTGAGCTTCCAGACTAAGACAGACGAGGGAGAATGACCTGGTGGTCTACTTCTGAAAAAATTAGCCAGTGAAAACATTAAGAATAGCAGCAGAACATTGTCTGATATAGTGTCTGAAGATGAGCCCCTCAGGTTGGAAGGCACTCAAAATACAATTGCAGAAGAGCTGTCTCAGAGTAGAAAAGACCTTAATGATGTGAATGGAGTCAAGATTTTAGCACCTTCTTTTTGCTGATGTGGCACAACTCGAAATGAGAAGGAACAGCTGCAAACATCCGTTAATAATCAGAACATGGAATGTGTGAAGCATGCATCTAGGAAAATGGGAAATCATCAGAAATGAAATGGAGTGCATAAACATGATATTCTAGGCATTAGTGTGCTGAAATGGACTGGTATTGGCCTTTTTGAATCAGACAGTCATATGGTCTACTATGCCGAGAATGACAGCTTGAAGAGGAATGGCGTAGCATTCATCGTCAAAAAGAACATTTCAAGATCTATCCTGAAGTACAACACTGTCAGTGATAGGATAATATCAATATTCCTACAAGAAAGACCATCTAATATTATTATTATTCTAATTTATGCACCAACAACTGAGGTCAAAGATGAAGAAATTGAAGACTTTTGTCAATTCTGCAGTCTAAAATTGATCGAACATGCGATCAGCATGCATTGATAATTACTGGTGATTGGAATGCAAAGTTGGAAACAAAGAAGAAGGATCGGTAGTTGGGAAATATGGTCTTGGTGATAGAAACTAAGCTGGAGATCACATGATAGAATTTTGTAAGACCAACAACTTCTTCATTGCAAATATCTTTTTTAAACATCATAAATGGTGACTATATACTTGGACCTCACCAGGTGGAATACGCAGGAATCAAACTGACTACGTCTGTGGAAAGAGATGATGGAAAAGCTCAATATCATCAGTCAGAACAAGGACAGGTACTGACTGCAAAACAGACCATTGATTGTTAATATGTAAGTTCAAGTTGAAGCTGAAAATAATTAGAACAAGTCTATGAGATCCAAAGTACAACCTTGAGTAAATCTCACCTGAATTTAGAGACCATCTCAAGAATAGGTTTGACACGATGAACACTAATGACCAAACACCAGACAAGTTGTGAAATGACATCAAGGACATCACACATGAAGAAAGCAAGAGGTCATTAAAAATACAGGAAAGAAAGAAAAGACCAAAACGAATGTCAGAATAGACTCTGAAACTTACTCTTGAACATCAAGTAGCTAAAGAAAACTGAAGAAATGATGAAGTAAAAGAGATAAACAGCAGATTTCAAAGGGTGGCTCTAGAAGACAATGTAAGATATTTTGATGACGTGTGCAAAGACCTGGAGTTAGAAAACCAAAAGGGAAGAACATGCTGTGCGTTTCTCAAGCTGAAAGAACTGAAAGAAAAATTCAAGTCTCAAGTTGCAATATTGAAGATTTCTACAGAGAAAATATTAAATAATGTTGTTGTCGTTGTAAGGTGCTGTCCAGTTGGTTCCAACTCATAGCAACTCTATAGGACAGAGTAGGACTGTCCCATAGGGTTTCCAAGGAGTGGCTGGTGGATTTGAACTGCCAATGTTTTGGTTAGAAGCTGAGTTCTTAACCACTGTGCCACCAAGGCTCCATTAAATGACATAGGAAGCATCAAAAGAAGATGGAAGGAATACACAGAGTCATTACACAAAAAGAATTGGTGTCTTAGTCATAGTGCTGCTATAACAGAAGTACCACAAGTGTATGACTTTAACAAAGAGAAGTTTATTCTCTCATACAAGTCCAAGTTCTGGGCATCAGCTCCAGGGGAACACTTTCTCCGTTGGCTCTGGAGGAAGGTCTGCATCATCAATCTTCCCTTCCCTTCCCTCAGGTCCAAAGGACACTCTGCTCCCAGTACTGCTTTCTTGATGGTATGAGGTTCCCACATGTCTCGCCTCTCTTCTCTCTTTTATATCTCAAAACAGGTTGGCTTAAGACACTATCCAATCTTGTATACCTCATCAATATAACTGCTGCTAATCTCTCGTATTAGATCATAATGATTGAATTTACAACACGTAAGGAAATCACATCAGATTGCAAAATGATACACAATTATACAATACCAGGAATCATGACCCAGCCAAGTTGACAGATACTTTTGGGGGATGCAATTCAATCCATGACAATTAGTCAACATTCAACCATTTCAGGAGGTAACATATGATCAGGAACTGATAGTACTGAAGGAAGAAGTCCAAGTTGCACAGAACGCATTGGTGAAAAACAAGGCTCTAGGAATTGACCAAATACCAATTGAGATGTTTCAACAAATGGATGTAACACTGGAAGTGCTCACTCATCTATGCCAAGAAATTTGGACAACCGACTGGAAGAGATCCGTATTTATGCCTACTCCAAGGAAAAGTGATCCAACCTAATGTGGAAATTATCAAACAATATCATTAATATCACATGCAAGTAAAATTTTACTGAAGATCATTCAAAAGCAGTTGTGGCGCCACGCGTTGCTCCTTGGAAACGCTATGGGGCAGTACATCGACAGGGAACTGCCAGAAATTCAAGCCAGATTCAGAAAAGGATGTGGAACCAAGAATATAATGGCTGATGTCAGATGGATCCTGGCTGACAACAGAGAATACCAGAGAAATATCTGTGTTTTATTGACTATGCAAAGGCATTTGACAGTGTAGATCATAACAAATTATGGATAACATTGCAAAGAATGGGAATTCCAGATCACTTAATTGTGCTCATGAGAAACCTGTAGATAGATCAAGAAGCAGTCATTCCAGCAGAACAAGGGGATACTGCATGGTTTAAAGTCAGGAAAGGTGTGTATCACAGTTGTATCCTTTCACCATACTTATTCAATATGTATACTGAGCAAATAATCCAAGAAGCTTGACTATATGAAGAAGAACAGGCATCGAGATTGGAGGAAATCTCATTATAACCTGTATTATGCAGATGACACAACCTTGCTTGCAGAAAGTGAAGAGGTTTTGAAGTACTTATTGATGAAGATCAAAGAGTATAGCCTTCAGTATGGATTACACCTCAACAAAGAGAAAATAAAAATCCTCACAACTGGACCAATAAGCAACATCATGATAAATGGAGAAAAGATTGAAGTTGTCAAGGATTTTGTTTTACTTGGATCCAAAATCAGCACCCATGGAAGCAGCATTCAAGAAATGAAACAATGCATTGCACTGGGAAAATCTGCTGCAAAAGACCTCTTTAAGGTGTTAAAAAACAAAGATGTCACTTTTAGGACTGTAGTGCACCTGACCCAAGCCATGGTGTTTTCAATTGCCTCATATGCATGCGAATGCTGGGCAAAGACTAGGAAGACAGAAGAACTCACGCATTTGAGTTATGGGGAAGAATGTTGGATGTACCACGGGCTGCTAAAAGAATGAAAAAATTCTGTTTTGGAAGAAGTCCAGTCAGAATGTTCCTTAGAATCAAAGATGGTGAGACTTTGTCTCATATACTTTGAACATGTTTTCAGGAGGGACCAGTGCCTAGAGAAGGACATCATGCTTGATAAATTAGAGGGTCAGTGAAAAAGAGGAGGTCCCTCAATGAGATGGATTGACATAGTGGCTGCAACAAAGGGCTCAAGCATAAACAATGATCATGAGGATGGCACAGAATCTGTCAGTGTTTCCTTCCACTGTATATAAGGTCACTATGAGTCAGAACCTACTCAATGGAACCTAACAACAACAACGTATGTACATCAAATATTTTTGTCTTCTTTACTTATGTAAGATGTAAACAGGGCTGTTGCATTTACGGTTGTACGTGTGTTCGTTGTATCATGTTAACCACAAGTATGACTTTATAATTGCCTTTATTGCAAGATTATGTATGGTTTAAGGAGCTATGTACACGTGCCAAGTTGACGGGCGTGGTCTGTGATGGTTAAGGTTGAGTGTCAACTTCACTGGGCCAGCATTCTCAATGGTTTGTCAGTTAGAGTGTAGTTTGGCAGTTGTATGATGTTGTGATCACATCCGTGATGAAATTTGATATAATGTGAACACCTCCATTATGGGATCTGCTGTGAGTAGCTAATCAGTTGAAAGGGAGTTTCCTTGGGTGCGTGGCCTACATCAAATGTAAGCGGACATTCTGGCAAGGCTTGTGGGCTTTTGCTCACTCTGCATCCTGCCACTGCCTCCTGTTCGTCTGACCTCCAGTTCTTCAGAGTTGAGCTAGTAGTTTACGTTTGGTCTTACCTGCCAATCTTGGGATTCATCATCTTTGCAGGCTGTGAGCAAGAACCCTGCTCTTTGACCTGATGACCCTGGGTTTGCCAGGCCCTGCATCTACGTGAATCAGGAGATGCCTCTATCCTTACCATGGACTTGGGATGTTCCAGCCTCTACAACTGTGTGAACCATTTCCTTGATATGAATCTCTCTATATATGTATTTATACACTGCACTGGTTTTGCTTCTCTAGAGAACTCAGCCTGAGACAATCTCTTTCCTAGTCTCTTGGAAAGCCCTGAATATTAGACTTTTGAGTTTCCTATCAGGTAGTTCCAGTACATTTTCTTTTGCTGAAATGTCAACAGGTGCTTTATTCTGGTCACTTACTGGAGCCATCTTGTCCTGTTTTTTAATATGTTTTGATATTGTCTACTGTCTCTGAGACATTCAGGTATTATTTTCTTTATTTATTGATTGTATGTTTATACGAGTGGAAAGCTGTTCGATGAATAAGGAAGATCAAAGAAGAATTGATGTCTTTGAATTGTGGTGTTGGCAAAGAATATTGAATATTCCATGGACCGCCAAAAGAACAAACAAATCTGTCCTGGAAGAAGTACAACCAGAATGCTCCTTAAAAGCAAAGATGGTAAGACAAAGTCTCACATACTTTGGACATTTTATCAGAAGTGATCAGTCCCTAGAGAAGGACGTCATGCTTGGTAAAGTAGAGGGTCAGCGAAAATGAGGAAGACTCTCAATGAGGTAGATTGACACAGTGGCTACAACAACGGGCTCAAGCATAACAACAATTGTGAGGGTGGCGAAGGACTGGGCAGTGTTTCATTCTGCTGTATATAGGGTCGCTATAAGTTGGAAATGACTCAACGGCACCTAACAACAACAAAAACAACAACATTTGTTTATTTTATCAAGCTTTTTTTTTTTTTTTTCTTGTTGGATCTTTTATCAAAACGCTGTGAGGTAGACAAGGATATTATTGCTCCTGTTTTCCAAGCATAGAACACCAAGATCATTTGTCTTCCACGGTTTCCAGGAATATTTAAATTAAAATAGAAAAAAAAAAGCCTATTTAATTCATCTTAAATATTTAGTAAACAATATCTTTGCATTGTTCAAATTCAATCTTTAGTAGTTGATTGGTTTTCTTCTACCTGTTTCCATCTTCAAATGGAGATAGTTCAATCTATGAAAAACCAAACCAAAGACACAGCTCCCATTTCCCTATTCGTTCTTTCATCTGGATTTTTTTTTTTTTAATATATATATTTTATTGTACTTCAGGTGAAAGCTTACAGAGCAAATAGTTTCTCATGAAATAGTAGTACACATGTTGTTTTTTGACATTGGTTAACAACCCCACAACGTATTAAGTCTCTAAATTCTCAACCTTTTTTTTTGATGAAAATTACAGATGGCCAAAGATACACCGTTTCAAAAATTTCTACATTCACAGTTCAGTGACATTGACTACGCTCTTCCATCTGTGCTGTTATTCTCACTTAAGATGAAGGCTTACAGAACAAAATAGTTTTTCATTTAACAGTTACTACACATGTTGCCCTATGACAATGGTTAACAATCTCACAGCACATCAAGAATATCCTTACTCCACCTTGTGTTCCCTATCACCAGGGGGCTTCCTTGTCCCCTTCTGTCTTCTGGACCTTGTCAGTGGACTATTGTACCTCTTTAGTCTCATTTGTTTATTTATTTATTTATTTATTTATTTTTATTTTATTTAAACACCATTTCAAAACTTTTTACTTACACATTTAAGTGATATTGACTATGCTCTTCCAATTGTGCTGCCATTCTCGCCCAAGATGAAGGCTTACAGGACAAAACAGCCTCCCATTTAATAGTTACTACAAATGTTGCCCTATAGCAGTGGTCAACAATCTCACAATACATCGACAGTGTCCTTATTCAATTTGTGTTCCTTATCATCAGTTTCCTACTCTCCCTCTGCCTTCTGGCCCTTGTCACCGGACTCCTGTACATCGTTAGTCCCATTTAGTTTTACTGGGGTGTCCATTCCCAGGCTTAACATCGAACCTTGAAGGTAACTTCACCTCTGAGCTGAAAGGGTGTCCGGGGGCCACACTCTCGAGGTTTCTCTAGTATTCTTTAGGCCAGTATATCTGGTCTTCTTTTTTTTTTTTTTTTGGGGAGTTAAAATTATGCTCTACATCCTACTCCAGCTCTGCCCAGAACCCTCTGTTGTGATCCTGGTCAGAGGAGTCATTGGTGGTAGCCGGGCACCATCCAGCTGTACTGGGCTCAGTCCCGTGGAGGCCTTGGTAGCTGTGGACCATTAGTCCTTCGGACTAATCTTTTCCTTGTATCCTGTTCTCTTCGTTCTCCCTTGTTCCCGAAGGGATGAGATCAGTGGAGTATCTTAGATGGCCGCTCATAGGCTTTTAAGACCCCAGACACTACTCACCAAGGTAGAATGTAGAGCATTATCTTTATAAGTAGTGTCATGCCAATTGAGCTAGATGTTCCCCGAGATCATGGTCCCCAGAGCCCTCCGTCCAACAACTCAGTCCCTCGGGGGGGTTGGATGTGTCTATAGGGCCTCCATGACCTTTCCTTGTGCAGGTTGTGTTGGTTTCCCCTGTACTATGTACTATCTCATCTCTCACCCAAGTTACCACTTACCTATTACCTATTTAGTATTCCCCCCTCCTCCCATCCCTGGTAACCAACAAGGATTGTTACATTTTGTATGTGAATTTTTTCATGGGTTTTTACAATAGAGGTCTCATACAATATTTGTCCTTTTGTGATTGACTTATTTCACTCAGCATGATGTCCTCCAGTTTCATCCATGTTATGAGATGGTTCACTGATTCATTGTTCTTTCTCGTTGCATAGTACTCCATTGTGTGTATGTACCATAGTTTGTGTATCCATTCGTCTGTTGATGGACATCGAGGTTGTTTCCATCGTTTTGCTATCGTGAATAACGCTGCCATGAACATAGGTGTGCATATGTCTATTCGAGTGATGACTCTTATTTCTCTAGGATATATTCCTAGGAGTGGGATTGCTGGATCGAATGGTACGTCTATTTCTAGCTTTCTGAGGAAACGCCATATCATTTTCCAAAATGGCTGTATCATTTGGCATTCCCACCAGCAGTGTATAAGAGTTCCCGTCTCCCCGCAGCCCCTCCAACATTTGTTATTTCCGGTGTTTTTGATTCGTGCCGGTAATGCCGGGGTGAGATGGTATCTCACTGTGGTTTTAATTTGCATTTCTCTAATGGCTAGTGATCGCGGGCATTTCCTCATGTGTCTGTTGGCCATTTGAATGTCTTCCTTGGTGAAGTGTCTGTTCATTTCCTTTGCCCATTTTTTGATAGGATTGGTTGTCTTTTTGTTGTAGAGGTGTTGGATTTTCTTGTAGATTATGGAGATTAGACCTTTGTCTGACTTGTACTGTCCAAAAATTTATTCCCATTCTGTAGGTTCTCTTTTAACTCTTTTGGTGAAATCTTTTGAAGAGCATAGATGTTTGATTTTTAGAAGATCCCAATTATCTAGTTTATCTGTTGGGTTTTTTGTGTTGATGTTTATGGTTTGTATCCTGTTAATGCCATGTATTAAGGTCTGAAGTGTTGGTCCTATTTTTTCTTCTATGAATTTTATAGTTTGAGGCTTTATATTCAGGTCTTTGATCCATTTTGAAGTAGTTTTTGTATATGGTGTGAGGTATGGGTCCTGTTTCATTTTTCTACAAATGGATATCCAGTTTTGCCAGCACCATTTGTTAAAAAGACTGTCTTTTCCCCATTTGATGTATTTTGGGCCCTTGTCAAAAATCAGGTGACCGTAGGTGGATGGATTTACATCTGAGTTCTCAATTCTGTTCCATTGGTCAATGTCTCTGTTGTTGTACCAGTACCAGGCTGTTTTGAGTACTGTAGCTGTATAGTAGATTCTCAAGTCAGGTAGTGTGAGTCCTCCAACTTTATTCTTCTTCTTCAGTAGTGCTTTACTTATTCGGGGTTTCTTCCCTTTCCATATAAAGTTAATAATTAGTTTTTCCATCTCTTTGAAGAATGTTGTTGGTATTTGTATCGGGATTGCATTGTATTTGTAGATTGCTTTAGGTAGAATTGCCATTTTCACAATGTTGAGTCTGCCTATCCATGAGCATGGTATGTTTTTCCATTTATGTAGATCCCTTTGGGTTTCATGCAGCAGTGTTTTGTAGTTTTCTTTGTATAGGTCTTTTATATTCCTGGTCAGATTTATTCCTAAGTATTTTATCTTTTTAGGGGCTATTGAAAATGGTATTGATTTCCTGATCTCCTTTTCATCGTTCTCTTTACCGGTGTATAGGAATCCAACTGATTTTTGAATGTTTATCTTGTATCCTGCTACTCTGCTGAATCTTTCTATTACTTCCAGTAAATTTCTCGTGGAGTCTTTAGGGTTTTCTATGTATAGTATCATATCATCTGCAAACAGGGAGAGTTTAACTTCTTCATTACCAATTTGGATGCCCTTTATTTCTTTCTCTTGCCTTACTGCTCTAGCTAGAACTTCCAGCACAATGTTAAATAGGAGTGGTGATAAAGGGCATCCTTGTCTTGTTCCTGTTTTCAGGGGGAATGTTTTCAGCCTTTCTCCATTAAGAATGATGTTGGCTGTTGGTTTTGCATAGATGCCCTTTATTATGTTGAGAAATTTCCCTTCTATACCTATTTTATTGAGAGCTTTTATCAGGAATGGGTGTTGGACTTTGTCAAATGCCTTTTTGCATCAATTGAGATAATCATGTGATTTTTTTCTTTCCTTTTATTTATGTGGTGGATTACGTTGATGGATTTTCTAATGTTAAACCATCCTTGCATACCTGGTATGAATCCTACTTGGTCGTGGTGTATTATTTTTTTGATATGATACTGAATTCTATTGGCTAGAATTTTGTTCAGAATTTTTGCATCTATATTCATGAGAGATATTGGTCTGTAATTTTCTTTTTTTGTGATGTCTTTGCCTGGTTTTGGTATCAGCGTTATGCTGGCTTCATAGAATGAATTTGGAAGTGTTGCTTCCTCTTCTATGCTCTGAAATAACTTGAGTAGAACTGGTACGAGCTCTTCTGTAAATGTTTTGTAGAATTCTCCAGTGAAGCCATCTGGGCCAGGGCTTTTTTTGGTTGGGAGTTTTTTTATTACCTTTTCAATCTCTTCTCTTGTTATGGGTCTGTTCAGATTTTCAATATCACTTTGTTGTAGTTTGGGTAGGCCGTATGTTTCTAGAAATTCATCCATTTCCTCTAGGTTTTCAAATTTGTTGGAATATAGTTTTTCATAATATTCTGTTATAATCCTTTTTATTTCAGTTGGGTCTGTTGTAATGTCCCCCATTTCATTTCTTATTTGGGTTATTTGTGCCCTCTGCTGTTTTTCTTTTGTCAGTCTGGCCAGTGGTTTGTCGACTTTGTTGATTCTTTCAAAGAACCAACTTTTGGTTTTGTTGATTCTTTCTATTGTTTTTCTGTTCTCTATTTCATTGATTTCTGCTCTGATCTTTACTATTTCCTTTCTTCCGGTGGTTGTAGGCTTTTTTTGTTGTTCTCTTTCTATTTGTTTGAGTTCTGTAGTTAATGTTTTGATTTTGTCCCTTTCTTCTTCTTTGATATGTGCATCTATTGCTATAAATTGTCCTCTGAGGACTGCCTTTGCTGTGTCCCAAAGGTTTTGGTATGATGTGTTTTCATTTTCATTTGATTCTAGGAATTTTTTAATTCCATCTCTGATTTCTTCTATTACCCATTGATGTGTAAGCAGATTATTATTCAGTTTTCATGTGTTTGATTTTTTTTCCTTGCTCTTTCTAGTGTTAATTTCTACCTTGATGGCACTGTGGTCAAAGAAGATACTGTGAATTATCTCAGCATTTTGGATCTTGTTGAGGATTGCTCTGTGGCCTAAGATGTGGTCTATTCTGGAGAACGTTCCATGTGCATTGGAAAAGAATGTGTACTTTGCAGCGGTTGGATGGATTGTTCTATATATGTCTATGAGGTCCAGTTGGCTGATTGTGTCCTTTAGGTCTTCTGTATCTTTGCTGAGTTTCTTTTTAGTTGTTCTGTCCTTTACTGAGAGTGGTGTGTTGAAGTCTCCTACTATTATTGTGGAACTGTCAATTTCTCTTTTCAGTGCTCTTAGAGTTTTTTTTATGTATTTTGGAGCCCTGTCATTGGGTGCATTGATATTTATTATGGTTATGTCTTCATGATGGGTCATCCCCTTAATCATTATATAGTGTCCTTCTTTGTCTTTTATGGTAGATTTTGTTTTAAAGTCTATTTTATCTGAGATTAGAATTGCCACTCCTGCTCTTTTTTGATAGTTGTTAGCTTGATATATTTTTTTCCAACCTTTGATTTTTAATAAATTCACATCTTTGTTTCTAAGATGTGTCTCTTGTAGACAGCAAATAGATGGATCCTGTTTTCTTACCCATTCTGCCACTCTCCGTCGCTTTATGGGTGCATTGAGTCCATTTACGTTCAGTGTAATTATTGATAGATGTGAGTTTGTTGCTGTCATTTTGTAGTGCTTTTTTTTGTGATGCTGAAGTTTTCTTTGTTCTTCTTACTCTCTTGTGCTGAGTTCCTTTTGTTTGTGGATTTTGTGTTCATTTCTTTTGTTTTTGTAGGTTTTGTTTTTGTTGAGACTTTATGTTTTTCGTCTTTATTTTTATGAGTTGGTTTGTTAACTTTTTTTGTGGTTACCATGAATTTTACCCTTATCTTTATAATTTTGAAGCAGTGTACCGTTACTTGGTATCGCCTTGCCTTCTTCTCCTTTAGAAGGTTCTATACCTATGCCGTTTGTTCCCTCTTTCATTGTTTTGATGTTGTTGTCATCCTTTGATTGATTTCTCTGATTCCCTGTTGTATATCTTTTGTTTTTGGAAAGTCGTCTGTAGTTCAGTTCCTAGAATGGTATCTGGTTCATGTTAACCTGCGTCCTAGGTCCTAGGTCCTGCCTGAGGGCTGAAGCTGTTTGTCCTCAGATCGAAGAACTCCCTTTAATAATTCTTGTAAGTTTGGTTTGACTTTTGCATATTCCTTTAGTTTCTGTTTATCTGGAAATGACCTAATTTCACCATCAAATCTGAATGAGAGTTTTGCAGGATATATTATTCTTGGCTGACAATTTTTTTCTTTCAAGATTTTATATATGTCATCCCATTGCCTTCTTGCCTGCATGGTTTCTGCTGAATAATCTGAGCTTAGTCTTATTGTTTCTCCTCTGTATGTGACTTCTTGTTTTTCACGAGCTGCTCTCAGGATTCTTTGTTTGTCTTTAGTTTTAGCGAGTGTGAATATGATATGTCTTGGTGATTTTCTTTTGGGGTCTCTTCTATATGGGGTTCGTTGAGCTTCTTGGATGACCAGCTTTTCATCTTTCATGATATTGGGAAAGTTTTCTGTCAGCAGTTCCTCAATGATCCTCTCTGTGTTTTCTGTTTTCTCCCCCTGTTCTGGTATGCCAATCACTCGTAAGTTTTTGCTTTTAATTGTGTCCCACATAACTCTCAGGCTCTCTTCATTTTTCTTTGTTCTTTTTTCTGAGTTTTCCTGAAACAGAGTTGTATCCAAGTGTTTGTCTTCAGTTCCACTTATCCTGTCTTCCATGGTTTCAAATCTACTTCTCAGCCCTTCTATGACACCGTCCATTTCTGAAATCTTGTTGTTTATCTTTTGGATTTCTAATTGTTGTTTTTGTATAATTTCGAGTTGTGAATTTATTTTGGCATTTTGTTCTTGCATCATCTTCCTGAATTCTTCCAATTTTTTGTCTGTATTTTCCATAAATTTGTCTATTTTTTCCTCATGTTTGTGAGCTTTTTGCCTCAGTTCTTGGAAAATTCCGAGTATTAGTGATTTGAGTTCCGTATCAGGTACTTCTAGTGCATTTTCTTCCACAGGAGAGTTATCTGGTGTTTTAATTTGGACGCCTATTGGAGCCATCTTGTCTTGTTTTTGTAAATGTTTTGATATTGTTTGCTGTTTTCGGAGCATTCAGTAGATATTTCTCTCGTTTATTGATTATAGATTTTTTTTTTTTTTCGTTCTTGTGGTACAGCTGGGCAGATCTAGTTGAGGAGGAGCCACTGGGATGGGTTGCTTGTGGCACTCACCGCAGCCACCAGGACGGTCGGTAGTCAGTGCTGGGCAGGTTCCAATAGGGCGTGCCTGCACCGCTTGGTGATGTGATGTCTAGTGCACAGTGCAGGTAGGTAGGGTGCAGCGGGAAGATGGTTATGTGTGAAGCTAAGCTGGATATGGGAGAGAGGAGAGAGGAGGAGGAGCAAAAAGCGTACAAACATAAAAGAATGCTAGGGGAGCTTGTCGTTGGAATGTACAGATGAGAGACTATGGGATGGAGGAAACCAGAAGGGGGAAGAGAACAAAAAGGAAAGAATGACCAAATAAAAATCAGAAAAGTTAAAGAACTGCAAAGTTCCCAGGGATCCCACCGATGCAGCTATGAGGTCTGGGGGAGTCGGTCTCAATTTTCACAGCTCAGCCTGGCCAGAAGGTACAGAGGCATACATCGCCTGGTATTCAGGGATCAGAAAGAGAAGGAAGAGATAGAGAGACAAGAAATTAAGCAATGAAGAAAGACAAAAGAGAAAAAGAGGTAAAAGATGACAAAACTAATCAAAAAAGGAAGAAAAATAAAATTGAGAGAAAAAAAAAAAAAAAGGGCAACACCAGCAGTCAGTGCCTACAAATGGGACCCAGAGAGCCCCCACTCAGGGGCGCGAATTCCAAGAAGCCGGTAGTCTCGGGGTTAAGTGACCGTGGCCACGGGAAGCAGAGGGGCCAACGAACAAAGGCCCCAGGATCCCACCCGCGCGGGAGCCCAGACCTGGAAACAGCCACATGTCCGAACGCAGCCCTACAGCCCCGCAGGAGAGAGCAGAGACGGCACTCGGAACCAGGGACCCAGGCAAAAGGAGGGGGAGGCGGCAGAGAAAGGTTCGCTAGGTGCCAGCAAACGGCTCCCAGAAAGCCTCCAGCCCGGGCGCGCGGAATCCAAGCACCGGCGCCCCCCTGCTCAGGGACTCCGGCCACGGAAAGCAGAGGGGCGAACGAACAAAGGCCCCGGGATCCCACCCACGCGGGAGCCCAGACCTAGAAACAGCCACACGCCCGCAGGCAGCCCTATAGCCCCGCAGGAGAGAGCAGAGGTGGCACTCGGAACCAGGCACCCAGGCAAAAGGAGGGGGAAGCGGCAGAAAAAGGTTCTCTAGCTGCCAGCAAACGGCTCCCAGAAAGCCGCCAGCCCAGGCGCGCGGAATCCAAGCACCAGCACCCCCCAGCCCAGGGACCCTGGCCACGGAAAGCAGGGGATCCCCAGCTGAGGCGGAGAGGGGTGGGTGGTGGGAGAGCGCGCACCGCAGTTTACCGGTCGTTCTGTCTCCGACCAGATGCTCTGCAAGGCTGCTCTCCCGTTTGCTGGGCTCCGATAGGAATCCAAGATGGTGGATCCGCGCTGCGTTAGCTGGTAAGGAATCTCTGCCTGAGTCTCTTCTCGCTCTCCGTTCTCTTTTAGTATTCTCACTCCGTTTGGTGTTTGGCTGAGTTCTTTATCTCTTCATTTGGTGTTCTAGGGTTTCAGGATTGTTGATTCTCTGTTAGGCTTAGTTTTTCGGATCTTTGCTGTGGAGGGACGGCGTGGTGTTTCTGCCTAGAGCGCCATCTTGCCCCTCCTCCCCCTCAAGCTTTTTGTTTTTGTTGTCGTTCTTTTTTTGGTTATGTCAGGGTAGGTGGGCAGGGCATTCTTTGTTACTTGCTCTTCTGTGGGTACTATAGTTCTACCACCTTGTCCTGGTGTGCAGGGCTGGTCACTCAACTGTGGTGCAGCAGGGCAGGTCCAGCAGGAAGGGAAGTGTTGGAGAAGGGCTGTTTGTCTGCAGTGTGAACTGGGCTGGGGGCTGGAGTGGAGCCACTGTGGTATTTAGGGGGGTCTCGAGCCAGTAGGGAAGGGCCTGGGGTCCAGGCCAGGTCCCGTCAGTGACATGGTGGGTGGCAGGAGGGTTCTAGAGCTGGCAGAAAGGGGCCTGGTGTCCATGTCCAGTCCCCTGGGGGCTGTGGTAGGTGGAAGAAGGGGTCTGGAGCCAGTGGGAAGGGGGCTGGGGTCTAGACAGCATCCCCTGAGGGCCACAGGCGGCGGGGCACAAGAGAGAGGTAGAGAGGGCAAGACAGGGTCAGAGTGGGCTAGATAGAGAAGAGCAGTAGGATGGGTTAATATTGTTGGTTTACATGATGGGGCAGTTATAGCTGCTGTTCACCAGAGGGGCGGGGGTTGTAGGAGTGTGCTCCCACGGTAACCAGGTTTGAGAGTCTGGGCTTCTCCTTGAGTTGCAGCCAGCAAACGTTGTCTTACTGAGACCTGGGTATGTCTATACTGTACCTCTCTCTCATATAGGGAATTCTGTGGAGGTGCCTTTCTAAGTGCAGGGTTGTTGGCCTTATTCCAAAATGGCAATGTTGAGTCATTCCATTTGATCAGGAACCTCCACTCTGTATCTCTGTTCCTTTCCTGTTTTCTATCAGTTTCTTCTTCTCCTCCTCAGTGACTTCCAATCTAATATTTTATCCCTTCATTTAAGGTTCAGTGTTCTAGGATTGACATCTGTATCTATTTTACTTGGGTTTTGGGTCTTTCTTGCAGCAAGATGGCTTAGTGTGTCTGACATCTTGGCTCTGCCTCCTATATAGGATTCTTTATATTAAACAGCACTAATATTCACAACAACCTCCAAGGACATATATTTGTACAACTAATTTTACAGGTTAGAAATCTTAGTTTCAAAGGGTGAAGTTGCATTCTGATAAATAGTGGATATAAATATTGCAAATGGGGACAAAATCTGTTATCTTTCCATTTCTCCCTTTTGAAAGGCCTCCTTGCATAGAGATTCTTGATGAACAATAACATATGTGACCAAAAATGGAATTTTTAATTAAGTATTACAGCTTCTATTGCCTTTTATAGCATGTCCTACTGACATTATGAAAATATGGTTAGCTTTCAGCTTTCAGCCTACGCTATTTTTACTAATCAATCATGATATAGGACAGTGGAGCTTTTTTGAGCCTTTCTATTAAATATAAATTGTAAACTAAAGACAGCCTGACACTGAGGTAAGCTCGTTATATAACAATAAACAAACTTTCTGTATGTGAGATAGATGTATGTGTGTTCAGTGTATGTGTGAATGTGTGTAAAACTATTCATGGTATCCTATTACTATGGTTTAAAATTTCAGGTCAGGAATGAAAAAAGATGAGACTACTATGATTGGACACAGGATCAAGACATAGATCTTGAAATGTATATTAAAAACCCAGGAAGGAATTTAAACAGGAACATGGCGTGATGAGATTTGCATATTTTATAAAGTGTACTGCCTATGTTACTGCTATAGAATAGGTTGGGATACCATTTAGGGAGATTGAGATAGTCAAGGTGAGAAGTGATAGGAATCTGGAATGTACCAATTATATTTGAAACCTATTTTAAAAAAATTCATATTAAGATGGAATCTGTATCCTGAAAAGCATGCCTTTTTGAAGATATTTGTAAAAGACAACAGGAGTTTTATGTTCAGTTCTTGTGCAATAAGAAAAAGAAAAATTGGCCTTGGATATTTCATATTCTAGTTGCTTTACTCTTAAGTTTGACAGTCTGAAAAACATGTCTGTAAACATGGAAGGCTATGGATCAGAGGAAACTTATATGTGATTTTTTTTTAATGTGTTAGTTTGCCAGTTACATCCCAGGAGACACATAGGCAGTAAAATAAATGCAGCACTTTCCTGGCATAAATAGTTACTTATCCCCTGGGAGGTAGACAGCTGCATATTTACAGGCCACATGTTCACAGACAGCAGTTCATCTCCCGACATGTCTTAATAGCTTTACACCACAGAAGGCACCGGCATTTCCTTTACAACCCAAGTGTGACATTGATTTAGAGTTTACAATGATTTCTTGGTTGCTTTTTTTTCTAGATTACTTTAACATACTCCATATTATTTCAATGTTTATTGTATTCAGGAGAGAATCCAAGCATAAAAATCAGAAGACTTCTCAAAGATTTTACACATGCATATTTTCATTTCCACAAAAAGAAAACTTAAAGCCAATAAATGTTTAGCTGCTGAACAAAAGACAAACAGCATCCATTGATAACAATGGACTGCTCCAAAGTAAAGTGTTGTGTAACCTAGTGAAATATTCTGTCACTATCATGTTTTTGTTATATGTAACAAGACAAGCCAAATGAAGTTAGAGGTTGGGAGAAGGGGGGGAAGAAGGAAAAACATAAGAAATCCCAACTCAAATATATATAATAATGTAAAATTACATAAAGTTGAAATTATTTTTTCTACTTTACAATAGAATTGGTAGCTGTTGTTAGATGCTGTCGAGTTAGTTACAACTCATAGTGATCCTACGTATAACAGAATGAAACACTTCTGGGCCCTGTGCCATCCTCACAATTTTTGCTATGTTTGAGCCGGTTGTTGCAGCCACTGTGTCAATCCATCTCGTTAAGGGTCTTCCTCTTTTTTGCTGACTCTCTACTTCACCAAGCATGATGTCCATCTCCAGGAACTGGTTCCTCCTGATAACATGTTCAAAGTATGTGAGATGAAGTCTTGTCATCCTCGTTTCTAAGGAGCATTCTAACTGTACTTCTAGCAAGAGAGATTTGTTCGTTCTTCTGGCAGTACATGGTAGATTCAATATTCTTTGCCAACACCATAACTTCAAAGGCATCAATTCTTCTATGATCTTCAGTATTCACTGTCCAAGTTCCGCTTGAATATGAGGCAATTGAAAATACTATGGCTTAGGTCAGGGGCACCTCAGTCCTCAAAGTGACATCTTTGCTTTTTAACACTTTAAAGAGGTCTTTTGCAGCAGGTTTACCCAATGCAATAGTTTGTTTGATTTCTTGACTGCTGCTTTCTTGAGTGTTGATTGGGGATCCAAGTAAAATGAAATCTTTGATGACTTCAATCTTTTCTTTGTTTATCATGCTGCTTATTGGTTCATTTGTGAGGATTTTTGTTTTCTTTATGTTGAAGTGTAATCCATCCTGAAGGCTGTATGTAGTCTTTGATCTTCATCAGTAAGTGCTTTAAGTCCTTTTCACTTTCAGCAAGCATGGTTGTGTCATCTGCGTATCGTAGGTTGTTAATTTATCCTGGCCCTACAAATGCTGGTAAATTTCCATTAGTACTTAAGCTAGCCCCAGCCAGATTTGGCCCGCCCTGCATGTGCAGAAGGGCCAGCTGTGACCACTAATTGACCTCAACAGAGGACGCAGCAACAGGAGGAATGACTCAGAAGGAAAATCATCACCCAGACCCTATTCCAAAGCAAGAGGTCCAACAAGAACCACATCACTTCCTGTTTCCTGGCCGCCTTCTAGAATTTTCCCTCCCCAGTCTGTCTTCACAGTCCTCATCTTGCTGCCCAGATCACATATAAGCCCTGCATCCCCGTAGCTTGGTAAACTGGATCTGAGGAACTTCTTCCTGGCTCCTTGCTCTGTGCATTGCAATAAAGTTAGTTTCTCTTTCTCAAAGACCAGTGTCCAGATAGTTGGCGAGTCTGCGCGCACCAGACGAGGATCCACCTTCTAGGGTTTGGTAACATTAATGAGTCTTCCTCCAATCCTGATGCCTCGTTCTTCATATAATCCAGCTTCATGGATTGTTTGCTCAGCATACAGATTGAATAAACATGGTAAAAGGATACAACCCTGCCACACACCTTTCCTGAATTTAAACCATGTGGTGTCCCGTTGTTCTATTTAAATGACTGCCTCTTGGTCTATGTACAGGTTATGCATGAGCACAATTAAGTACTCTGGAATTCCAGAATTGGTAGTAGCAGCGTTAATATTTCCTCTAATGAAGTGATAGTGCATATATCAGAAAATTTTTAAAAAATCAGAGTTGATATGAATATTGTTTATACCCTAATACCACTCTCTCATTAAGTGCAGGCATATTCCCATTGATAGCTGAATAGGAAATGCCAGGCTTGGGATATCTGAGTGGGAGACTAGAAATAAAGCTACGTAATAGTAACAAATGTATACTGATGTTTTAACGTTTTTAATTCTGCCTTTTCTAGAACTAAACTTCTGCAGTGTTACAGGTTTAAATGATGTACTTGACTATATGAATCTACAATTCACACTAAATATCTTTTTTGAGTCTCTAAAACCTTTATCAGTTTAGTACTATAACTAATTAAGCCCAATGTATATTTTGACTTATATATCTCTGATTTTTATTACTCTGGAATTTTTACAGATGGGTCTAATGCAAAGTATATTATAAGCCTTGCTTAATTTTAATACATTTTCTTGTTAAAGCATTGTTTTGTTCTGGTGCTCTCTGAATATGTAATCTGTCTGATCTGATTCTTTTATTCATTGAAACCTTTGGTAAAAGGTTTAGTGGTGTTCCTCAAGGTTAAATATTTGATCAAGGACTTGATTAAAACATAAAATATGCTGATCTAATTTTAGAAAATAAGTGATAAATTAGGATGGAAGACAGAATCAGGATTCAGATAAACCTTAGCAAGCTAAAATGATGATTAAAAACTAAAAGGTTCAATTTAAGATGAGTAAGTATAAATACTTACTTTCAGGTTAAAAAAATGAAATTTACCAGTTGGAATAAATCTGATATAACAGTAGTTAAAGCCTTAGGAATTTCAGTTTACTGCAAGTTGTATCATAGGACAGAGTAGAACTGCCCCATAGGATTTCCAAGGAGTGGCTGGTGGACTCAGACTGCTGACCTTTTGGTTAGCAGCCATAGTTCTTAACCACTATGCCACCAGGACTCTGTATATAATAACAGTCCTTTCAAATGGCCTTGCACATGGCACCAAAGCCATTGTCATTAAGTCGGACTCGTGGTGACCCCATTTATTGCAGAGTAGAACTATTTAACCCTTCATAGGGTTTCCAATGGCTGATTTTTCAGAAACAGATTGCCAGGTCTTTCTTCCAAGGTACCTCTGGGAAGGTTCAAACCTCTAATCTTTCCCTTAGCAGTCAAGAGCTTAACCATTCGTGTCACCCAGGGACTCCTTTGCACATGGCAGGAACAGGTGAATGCTGTAAGCATTAAAAAGAGGTGGAGGAGATCTGTGTTCTTGAGTGCTGGCTCTAATAGGTACAGAATTTTTGGTTTCACATCTCTGGACTTCACTATCTTTGCTACCAGATGAAGAGATGGCCTAATTGATTACTAAGATTTCTTTAAGTTTAATTTCCAATATTGAATATGAACCTCTGGTAGCATACCTGTCTCAAGAAAAAACAATGAAGATAGTTTTGAATTTGAAGTACTTTCAGGGAGTAAACAAAATAGATATACCTCAGAAGTCAACATGTGGATGAATTGATGAATGTTATAGCAAAGCAAATTTTGTTTTACTGAAACAAGGAAGTGTCACCAACAACGTGTGAACAGTTCGACCACCTACCAGAGAATTTTCAGAGAAGATTTTTACCTTCGATGGGGGGTAGAAGTAAATCCAGGTTGATTCTGAACATCATTTGTATCTTTGAATAGTGAATACACACATTTTGTAGGTAGAATTAGAGTTGTTTGAAATAGGATAAAAAAATTCAAAACAAATTCCTTTCACATCATTTAAGGGTTTTATACTAAATTACTTCAGAAAAGAGAAAAATATGTTGTGATAATACTTTTCACACAAGGAGGTCTTATACTTAAGGGCATGCTGTGAAAATGACATAGACTATATATTAATTCATTTGCCTGCCATCTCCTTCACAATTCTTTTGTCCCTATCTAATCAGTCTTCAGGTCCTATCAGCTTCACTCTCTGCTGTTGTCAGAATTCATTAATCTAATCCATTTAAGGAGCCTTGGTGGCACAAGGGTTAAGAGCTATGGCTACCAACCAAAATATTGGCGGTTTGAATCCACCAGCTGCTGCTTGGAAACTCTATGGAGCAGTTTTATTGTCCTATATAGTCACTATGAGTCAAAATCAATTTGACGGCAATGGGAATCCATTAAAAAAAAAAAAAATTGTTGCCATTGGGTTGATTCTGACTTATAGTGATCATTTAAAACCCATCAAAAAATCATATTGGTTTTCCATCTCTCCCTTCTGTAATATTTTATGTAACCCTTTGTTGTTGAGTCAATTCCAAAACCGTGTACTTCAGAATAGAACGATGTTCCACAGGGTTTTTTGGCTGTAATTTTATTGAAGTAGATCACCAGGACTTTCTTCCTCAGTGTTACAGGGTTGATTCAAACCACCAACCTTTTGGTTAGTAGCTGAGAGTAAACTGTTTGCACCACCCAGGGATCTATCTTATTAAAAAAAAAAAAGAGAGAGAGAGAAATCTATTCGAGTGGGAAAACTGATGATGTGGAAATTGATGGAAAACTGATGAAATAGGAAATTCTTAGAGTAATGTACTTGAGTAATCAAAATGTAGTGAGATTTAGTGCCCCCAAGAAGTTGTTGGCCTAGATCTGTAAGTGTTTAAGCAATGTTCAATATATTCCAGACATGTGAAAGTTAGGAAAGTATGTATAAACATTTAAAAGATGTACTTCCTCCCAGAGCTGGCTTTGAATTCATTGATAATATGTTACTTATTTTAATTCATTAATAATGTTATTAATGCATTTAAGTAGTAATTGTTCAAGGTATCATTTATTCAGCATTTTTTTCTTATTTTTCAAAACTTATCTGCAATGCATATAATCATTATAATTTTAATGTTAAAGGCAGGGAACCTGAAGTTCAGAAATGCTGAGTGTTGCAACCAATTCAATATCTAGTAAGCAGTCAAGGTGAAATGAAAACCTTGGTTTACTCGGCTATAAAGCCTAGTCTTTTTGAATAATCTATGCTAAGTCTCATTTAAAGGCATTTTTCATTACTATAAAGCACTGTGGAACACCTAGAAATACAAGATTACAGAACATCCAATCTGGGAGTATTCTGTGTTTCTACGATGATCTCAAATCACATAAGGTATAAGTCACTATTATGCTTTCAAAATACATATGTATAAACACTCATAATTTGAAGTTAGAAATAAAAATATGTGTACCTGTATGAAGCTCTATAACATTAACTATAACATTAACCCTGTAAGTCATTACAAAGTTTTTCAGAAAATTTCTGAACTTAGACGTAGAAACATAGAAGTATGTGAAGAAATGTGGTAAACAAGCTTTAAGTTGACCTTGCCCCTGAATGCTGTGAAAAAAGAAAACACATAACATAATTAATTTTTGTATATTGGCCTTGAGACATAAGTCTAAACAACCTCCCTAATCTCTAACCTTCAAGAAAAAATGCGACATTTGGCTAGTTTCTAACCCTAGAGAGAAGACGTACTAGTCTTTGATGTCGCGCTGGGCCTTATCCTGTGACGCCAAGGTGAAAAATTCACCTGTAAGCCATGAAATGATGCTCACTCACTAAGAGAGGGCAGAGGTGAAATCTCCCTCTAGAGTCTGACTCTCTCCAAAGACAGATTCTGCACTGAGATTCTGCCGCTCCCGACCTTGGACCCTAGCTACAAGGAGCCTCCACCTCCACGGAGTTGGAGCTGTGGTCAAGCCTTCCTTTCAAGACCTCTCATAAAAGAAGCTTAAAGATTAGGGCTGTAACATAATTGCTAATTCTGACTCTCTGGTTCTAATGAATGTCATGATGTCTTACTTATGTGCCTTGCAATGACTACCTTGCAATAAACTAAATAAGTTTATACATGTCAAACCTGAACATTTTTTTAATTTATGCTTAAGATAAAGTCCTGCATGACAGGGAAAGACCTTGGAAGCTCATTCAAATTAAGTGAATTTTAAAATCAACACAGCTAATTGGTGGCAAGACCAAAACTCCTGTTGGCTTATTTTGTCTGAAAAGTACCAAAATTCCATCAATATTTTTCTCTACAATTTTATCTTACTGGCTTTGTGAGAGAAAATTCCACTTGTAATAAGCAAACAACAGTGATGGTTTAATTAAATATTTGGGTAAAAAAGATTGAGATTTTTTATTTAATTTTTTTAATTTTACTATGTCTATATATTGCAGATATAAATAATTCATGTCTTATTGATCTTAAAAATGGAACTGTTGTAACTTACAGTAGTCTGCCCTCATGCCTACCCAGAAAAATTGGAAATTTACTTTGTAAAGGACTTATCATGTGACAGTTGGTAGCTAAGTACATTGCAAACATTTAAACACACAAGGTTTAAACATGCATGCAAGTCAGAGGAAATTAAGTTCAGGTGTTTAAATTCTTGCCAAGGCTACATAGCTTTTAAATTGTCAAGATAAACCAAAACAAGAAATGAGATGGGTGACATTACAACAAAACCAACTGATATAAAAAGGATTGTAACAGAATATTATGACTATTGTACTCCAACAAATTTGAAAAGCTAGAATAAATGGACAAACTTCTAGAAAGACACTACCTACACAAACTAACACAAACAGAGGTAGAAAATTTGAACAGATCCATAACAAAAGAATAAATTGAAGAGGTCATTTAAAAAAAAAAAAAAAAAACTCCCAACAAAAGAAAGCCCCTACCCAGATGACTTCACTGGAGATTTCCACCAAAGATTAAGAGAAGAGTTGACACCAATTCTACTCAAAATATTCCAGAACATAGAAAAGAAAGGAATACTCCTTAATTCATTCTATGAAGCCAACATAGCCCTGATACCAAAGCCAGGCAAAGACACTACTAAAAAAGAAAATTTCAAACCAATATCTCTCATGAATATAGACACAAAAATTCTCAACGAAATTCCAGCCAACAAAATTCAACTGCATAGCAAAAAAAAAGCATCATGATCAAGTGGGATTCATATTAGCGATGCAAGGATGATTCAATGTTAGAAAACTGATCAACATAATTCACCACATAAATAAAACAAAGGTAAAGAATCATATGATCACCTAAATCAATGCAGAAAAGGCATTTGATAAAATTCAACATCTTTTCTTGATTAAAAACTCTCACAAAAATAGGAATAAAATGGAAATTCCTCAACATAACTAAGACCATGTAGGCAAAATAAACAGCTGACATTATCCTCAAAGAAGAAAGACTGAGAGCTTTCTCCTTGAGAATGGGAACAAGACAAGGATGCTCTTTATCACAACTCCTATTCAATATTGTACTAGAGGTTTTAGCTAGAGCAATAAGGCAAGAAAATGAAATAAAGGCTATCCAAATTGGAAAGGAAGAAGTAAAACTATACTTATTCGCATATGACATGATCCTACAGATAGAAAATCCCAGCGACTCCTCAAGAAAATTACTGTAACTAATAGAAGGATTCAGCAAAGTGGCAGGATACAAGATCAACACACAAAAATCGGTTGGGTTCCTATACACTAAAAAGGAGGGCTCTGAAAAGGAAATCAAGAAATAAGTACCATTTACAAGAGCCCCTAAAATGATAAAATACCTAAGAATAAACCTAACCAGGGATGCAAAAGACTTATACAAAGAAAATTATAAAACACTACTGCAAGAAACTAAAAGAGATCTACACAAATGGAAAAATACTTGATGTTCATGGATTGGAAGACTTAACATTGTGAAAATGTGAATACTACCAAAAGTGATCTACGGACACATAATGCAATTCTGAGCCAAATCCCAACAATATTCTTTACTGAAATGGGAAAACTAATCCCCAACTTTATATGGAAAGGAAGGAGGCCATAGATAGCTAAAGAAATATGGAAGAAGAAAAAGTAGGCAGCTTCTCACTTCCTGATCTCAAAACTTACCATACAGCCACAGTAATCAAAATAGCCTGATACTGGTTCAATGACATACACATAGACAAAGGGAATAGAATTGAGAACCCAGAAGTAAATCCATCCATCTATGAGCAGCTGATCTTCGACAAAGGATGAAAGTCCATTCAATGCGGAAGAAATAGTGTCTTTAACAAATGGTTCTAGCAAAACTGGATATCTATATGCAGGAAAATGAATCAAGATCCATACTTCACATCATGAATAAAAATTAACTCAAAATGGCTCAAAGACCTAAATGTTAATGCTAAAACTGTAAAGTTCCTGGAAGATAACATAGGGTCAAAACTAAAAGATGTAATTTTCGGCATACATAGTCTATCAAACAAAACTAAAAATGCATGAATGACAGAAGATAAATTAGATAAGTGAGACCTCCTAAAAGTTAAATACTTATGCTCACTGAAAGACTTTACTAAGAGAGTAAAAAGGTCCACGGACTGGAAAAAATCTTTGGCAACGACATATTGGATAAGGGTCTAATCTCTAAAATATATTAAAAATTTCAACAACTCAACAATAAAAAGACAAACAATCCAATCAAAAAAGTTGCAAAGAACATGAACAGACACTTCACCAAAGAGGAAATTCAGGTGGCCAACATATACATGAAAAGATACCTGCGATCATTAACCGTTAGAGATATGCAAATCCAAATGTCAATGAGATACTATCTCACTCATGCAAAAATGGCAATTATTAAAAAAAAAAAAAAAAACAGAAACAACAAATGCTGATGAGGTTGTGGGGGATTGAAACTCATACATTGCTGTTGGGTTTGTAAAATTGTACAACCACTATGGAAAACAGTTTTGTACTTCCTCAAAAAACTAGAAATAGATATACCTTCTAATCCAGCAATCCCACTCCTAAGTATATATTCTAGAGCTATAAGAGCAGTGACATGAATAGACACATGCACACCTATGTTCACTGCAGCATTATTCACAATAGCAAAAAGATGGAAACAACCTAAGAGCCCATCAACAGATGAATGGATAAACAAATTGTGATACATACATATAATGGAATGCTACCCGACTATAAAGAATAATGAGCAATCTGCGAAACATCTGAAAACATGGGTGAATCTGGGGGACACTATGCTGTATGAAATAAGTCAATCACAAAAGTACAAATATTGTATGATGTCACTTTTAAAAAAGTCAAGAATAGGTATACACACAGAAAGCAACATTTTTTGTTGGTTACCAGGAGCTGGAGGGAGGGGAAATCACCTTCTAGACAGTAGACACTAGTTATTTTTGGTGATGGGAAAGGCAATGCCCAATATGGATGAAGACTACATAACTTGTCCAGTGTAAATGAAGACACTAAAATTATTCAAGAATAAGGAGCAATTTTGGTAAATGCAGTAACATTTTTTCAACAATAATAACAACCAAAAAATATGTGTGTGCTTACAGAGGTAGACATGTATGCATACATGTGTATAGGGAGGTACATGCGAGTATGTGGGTGTGCATGTACAGGTATATCTATAGCCATACATGCGTTAATGTGCACTGCATATGCATTCATATATGCAATAAATCACTCAGGGGGAACAGTTATGGATACTACCTATACACAATAAAACACCTTGTGGGAGAGGTTTACTGGCTTCTAAAGGTTGGGACCATAGTTTCATGGGATAACTTGGTTATGGTTCAAAAAGATAACATTCTACATCCTAGTTTGGTGAGTAGCATCTGGGGCCTTAAAAGCTTGAGAGTGGTCATTTAAAATATAGCTATCGGTCTCTGCTCATCTGGAACAAAAGAGAATGAAGGAAACCAAAGACTCAAAGAAGAAACTAGTCCACAGGAGTAATAGCCCACATGAACCATGGCCTCATCCAGTCTGTAACCAGAAGAACTAGGCAATGCCTGGCTACCACTACTGACCTTTCTGACCAGGGACACAATAGAAGGTCTTGCATTGAAAGTGAAAACAATATAGAACAAAACTCAAATTCTTAAAAAGCTCAGGCTTACTGAGCAGATAGAGACTAGAGGAACCCCTGAAACTATCATCCTAAGACTCTCTCTGAACTTGGAACTGAAGCCACTCCCAGTGGTCACCTTTTATCCAAATAATAGATGGACTTATAAAATAATACTGTAAATACCGTGCTACCTTAAATAATCAACTATATGAGACCAAATGGTCAACATTTAACCTAAAACAAAGACAAGAAGCTTAGGAGAGGCACGGAAGCTAGATTAATGGAAACAGAATGGAAATAATGAAAATATTGACTCATTATGAAAAATGTAACCAATGTCATGAAACAAGTTAGGTAGCAATTGTTAAATGGGAATCTAATTTGCTATGTAAACTTTCATATAAAATACAACAAAATACTAAAAAAAAAAAAAAAAACAAGAAATTGTCAAGGTAATTCAAAATTTTAAAGAATGTAAAGTTTTTCACACTTTTAGATTCTTCCAACTGTTCATTGTCTTAATAGAGTGGAAAATTGCTTAACTCCATGTGGTGTGGGGAGCCGCTGATTAAGACCTTGGCTGCTAACCAAAAGGTCATCAGTTCGAATCCACAAACTGCTCCTTGGAAATCCTATGGGGCAGTTCTACTGTGTCCTATAAGGTTGCTAAGAGTCGGAATCAACTCGACGGCAATGAGTTTGGTTTTGGATTTTCTGTGTTGTGGATTAGAAGGTTTCTAGCTATGAAAGAAGAATAATGAAACTAAGGCATACATATTTAAAAATATTACTTCAAGCTTAAATACCTGAAATATTTGTCAGTCTTTCGATATAGGTTGAAGCCTTCTGTCTGAGTATGTGTTCTTTTAAAGGAGTTATGAGTTGTCTTTCTTGTATAAACTATGGTTTAGAATTTTCAGTTTGGATTTTTTTAAAGTGGAATGAGATTTTTTTTTTTTTTAATATATTTTATTGTACTTCAGGTGAAAGCTTACAGAGCAAATAGTTTCTCATGAAATAGTAGTACACATGTTGTTTTTTGACATTGGTTAACAACCCAACAACGTATTAAGCCTCTAAATTCTCAACCTTTTTTTTTGATGAAAATTACAGATGGCCAAAGATACACCGTTTCAAAAATTTCTACATTCACAGTTCAGTGACATTGACTACGCTCTTCCAACTGTGCTGTTATTCTCACTTAAGATGAAGGCTTACAGAACAAAATAGTTTTTCATTTAACAGTTACTACACATGTTGCCCTATGACAATGGTTAACAATCTCACAGCACATCAAGAATATCCTTACTCCACCTTGTGTTCCCTATCACCAGGAGGCTTCCTTGTCCCCTTCTGTCTTCTGGACCTTGTCAGTGGACTATTGTACCTCTTTAGTCTCATTTGTTTATTTATTTATTTATTTATTTTTATTTTATTTAAACACCATTTCAAAACTTTTTACTTACACATTTAAGTGATATTGACTATGCTCTTCCAATTGTGCTGCCATTCTCGCCCAAGATGAAGGCTTACAGGACAAAACAGCCTCCCATTTAATAGTTACTACAAATGTTGCCCTATAGCAGTGGTCAACAATCTCACAATACATCGACAGTGTCCTTATTCAATTTGTGTTCCTTATCATCAGTTTCCTACTCTCCCTCTGCCTTCTGGCCCTTGTCACCGGACTCCTGTACATCGTTAGTCCCATTTAGTTTTACTGGGGTGTCCATTCCCAGGCTTAACATCAAACCTTGAAGGTAACTTCACCTCTGAGCTGAAAGGGTGTCTGGGGGCCACACTCTCGAGGTTTCTCTAGTATTCTTTAGGCCAGTATATCTGGTCTTCTTCTTCTTTTTTTTTTTTTTTTTGGGAGTTAAAATTATGCTCTACATCCTACTCCAGCTCTGCCCAGAACCCTCTGTTGTGATCCTGGTCAGAGAAGTCATTGGTGGTAGCCGGGCACCATCCAGCTGTACTGGGCTCAGTCCCGTGGAGGCCTTGGTAGCTGTGGACCATTAGTCCTTTGGACTAATCTTTTCCTTGTATCCTGTTCTCTTCGTTCTCCCTTGTTCCCGAAGGAATGAGATCAGTGGAGCATCTTAGATGGCCGCTCATAGGTTTTTAAGACCCCAGACACTACTCACCAAGGTAGAATGTAGAGCATTATCTTTATAAGTAGTGTCATGCCAATTGAGCTAGATGTTCCCCGAGATCATGGTCCCCAGAGCCCTCCGTCCAACAACTCAGTCCCTCGGGGGGTTTGGATGTGTCTATAGGGCCTCCATGACCTTTCCTTGTGCAGGTTGTGTTAGTTTCCCCTGTACTATGTACTATCTCATCTCTCACCCAAGTTACCACTTACCTATTACCTATTTAGTATTTCCCCCCCCCCTCCCATCCCTGGTAACCAACAAGGATTGTTACATTTTGCATGTGAATTTTTTCATGGGTTTTTACAATAGAGGTCTCATACAATATTTGTCCTTTTGTGATTGACTTATTTCAATCAGCATGATGTCCTCCAGTTTCATCCATGTTATGAGATTGTTCACCGATTCATTGTTCTTTCTCGTTGCATAGTACTCCATTGTGTGTATGTACCATAGTTTGTGTATCCATTCGTCTGTTGATGGACATCGAGGTTGTTTCCATCATTTTGCTATTGTGAATAATGCTGCCATGAACATAGGTGTGCATATGTCTATTCTAGTGATGACTCTTATTTCTCTAGGATATATTCCTAGGAGTGGGATTGCTGGATCGAATGGTACGTCTATTTCTAGCTTTCTGAGGAAACGCCATATCATTTTCCAAAATGGCTGTATCATTTGGCATTCCCACCAGCAGTGTATAAGAGTTCCCGTCTCCCCGCAGCCCCTCCAACATTTGTTATTTCCAGTGTTTTTGATTCGTGCCAGTAATGCCGGGGTGAGATGGTATCTCATTGTGGTTTTAATTTGCATTTCTCTAATGGCTAGTGATCGCGAGCATTTCCTCATGTGTCTGTTGGCCATTTGAATGTCTTCCTTGGTGAAGTGTCTGTTCATTTCCTTTGCCCATTTTTTGACAGGATTTGTTGTCTTTTTGTTGTAGAGGTGTTGGATTTTCTTGTAGATTATGGAGATTAGACCTTTGTCTGACTTGTACTGTCCAAAAATTTTTTCCCAGTCTGTAGGTTCTCTTTTAACTCTTTTGGTGAAATCTTTTGAAGAGCATAGATGTTTGATTTTTAGAAGATCCCAATTATCTAGTTTATCTGTTGGGTTTTTTGTGTTGATGTTTATGGTTTGTATCCTGTTAATGCCATGTATTAAGGTCTGAAGTGTTGGTCCTATTTTTCTTCTATGAATTTTATAGTTTGAGGCTTTATATTCAGGTCTTTGATCCATTTTGAAGTAGTTTTTGTATATGGTGTGAGGTATGGGTCCTGTTTCATTTTTCTACAAATGGATATCCAGTTTTGCCAGCACCATTTGTTAAAAAGACTGTCTTTTCCCCATTTGATGTATTTTGGGCCCTTGTCAAAAATCAGGTGACCGTAGGTGGATGGATTTACATCTGAGTTCTCAATTCTGTTCCATTGGTCAATGTCTCTGTTGTTGTACCAGTACCAGGCTGTTTTGAGTACTGTAGCTGTATAGTAGGTTCTCAAGTCAGGTAGTGTGAGTCCTCCAACTTTATTCTTCTTCTTCAGTAGTGCTTTACTTATTCGGGGTTTCTTCCCTTTCCATATAAAGTTAATAATTAGTTTTTCCATCTCTTTGAAGAATGTTGTTGGTATTTGTATCGGAATTGCATTGTATTTGTAGATTGCTTTAGGTAGAATTGCCATTTTCACAATGTTGAGTCTGCCTATCCATGAGCATGGTATGTTTTTCCATTTATGTAGATCCCTTTGGGTTTCATGCAGCAGTGTTTTGTAGTTTTCTTTGTATAGGTCTTTTATATTCCTGGTCAGATTTATTCCTAAGTATTTTATCGTTTTAGGGGCTATTGAAAATGGTATTGATTTCCTAATCTCCTTTTCATCGTTCTCTTTACCGGTGTATAGGAATCCAACTGATTTTTGAATGTTTATCTTGTATCCTGCTACTCTGCTGAATCTTTCTATTACTTCCAGTAAATTTCTCATGGAGTCTTTAGGGTTTTCTATGTATAGTATCATATCATCGGCAAACAGGGAGAGTTTAACTTCTTCATTACCAATTTGGATGCCCTTTATTTCTTTCTCTTGCCTTACTGCTCTAGCTAGAACTTCCAGCACAATGTTAAATAGGAGTGGTGATAAAGCGCATCCTTGTCTTGTTCCTGTTTTCAGGGGGAATGTTTTCAGCCTTTCTCCATTAAGAATGATGTTGGCTGTTGGTTTTGCATAGATGCCCTTTATTATGTTGAGAAATTTCCCTTCTATACCTATTTTATTGAGAGCTTTTATCAGGAATGGGTGTTGGACTTTGTCAGATGCCTTTTCTGCATCAATTGAGATAATCATGTGATTTTTTTCTTTCCTTTTATTTATGTGGTGGATTACGTTGATGGATTTTCTAATGTTAAACCATCCTTGCATACCTGGTATGAATCCTACTTGGTCGTGGTGTATTATTTTTTTGATATGATACTGAATTCTATTGGCTAGAATTTTGTTCAGAATTTTTGCATCTATATTTATGAGAGATATTGGTCTATAATTTTCTTTTTTTGTGATGTCTTTGCCTGGTTTTGGTATCAGCGTTATGCTGGCTTCATAGAATGAATTTGGAAGTGTTGCTTCCTCTTCTATGCTCTGAAATAACTTGAGTAGAACTGGTACGAGCTCTTCTGTAAATGTTTTGTAGAATTCTCCAGTGAAGCCATCTGGGCCAGGGCTTTTTTTGGTTGGGAGTTTTTTTATTACCTTTTCAATCTCTTCCCTTGTTATGGGTCTGTTCAGATTTCAATATCACTTTGTTGTAGTTTGGGTAGGCCGTATGTTTCTAGAAATTTATCCATTTCCTCTAGGTTTTCAAATTTGTTGGAATATAGTTTTTCATAATATTCTGTTATAATCCTTTTTATTTCAGTTGGGTCTGTTGTAATGTCCCCCATTTCATTTCTTATTTGGGTTATTTGTGCCCTCTGCTGTTTTTCTTTTGTCAGTCTGGCCAGTGGTTTGTCGATTTTGTTGATTCTTTCAAAGAACCAACTTTTGGTTTTGTTGATTCTTTCTATTGTTTTTCTGTCGTCTATTTCATTGATTTCTGCTCTGATCTTTACTATTTCCTTTCTTCCGGTGGTTGTAGGCTTTTTTTGTTGTTCTCTTTCTATTTGTTTGAGTTCTGTAGTTAATGTTTTGATTTTGTCCCTTTCTTCTGTTTTGATATGTGCATCTATTGCTATAAATTGTCCTCTGAGGACTGCCTTTGCTGTGTCCCAAAGGTTTTGGTATGATGTGTTTTCATTTTCATTTGATTCTAGGAATTTTTTAATTCCATCTCTGATTTCTTCTATTACCCATTGATGTGTAAGCAGATTATTATTCAGTTTCCATGTGTTTGATTTTTTTTCCTTGCTCTTTCTAGTGTTAATTTCTACCTTGATGGCATTGTGGTCAGAGAAGATACTGTGAATTATCTCAGCATTTTGGATCTTGTTGATGATTGCTCTGTGGCCTAAGATGTGGTCTATTCTGGAGAACGTTCCATGTGCATTGGAAAAGAATGTGTACTTTGCAGCGGTTGGATGGATTGTTCTATGTATGTCTATGAGGTCCAGTTGGCTGATTGTGTCCTTTAGGTCTTCTGTATCTTTGCTGAGTTTCTTTTTAGTTGTTCTGTCCTTTACTGAGAGTGGTGTGTTGAAGTCTCCTACTATTGTTGTGGAACTGTCAATTTCTCTTCTCAGTGCTGTTAGAGTTTTTTTTATGTATTTTGGAGCCCTGTCATTGGGTGCATAGATATTTATTATGGTTATGTCTTCATGATGGGTCATCCCCTTAATCATTATATAGTGTCCTTCTTTGTCTTTTATGGTAGATTTTGTTTTAAAGTCTATTTTATCTGAGATTAGAATTGCCAATCCTGCTCTTTTTTGATAGTTGTTAGCTTGATATATTTTTTTCCAACCTTTGATTTTTAATAAATTCACATCTTTGTTTCTAAGATGTGTCTCTTGTAGACAGCATATAGATGGATCCTGTTTTCTTATCCATTCTGCCACTGTCCGTCGCTTTATGGGTGCATTGAGTCCATTTACGTTCAGTGTAATTATTGATAGATGTGAGTTTGTTGCTGTCATTTTGTAGTGCTTTTTTTTGTGATGCTGAAGTTTTCTTTGTTCTTCTTACTCTCTTGTGCTGAGTTCCTTTTGTTTGTTGATTTTGTGTTCATTTCTTTTGTTTTTGTAGGTTTTGTTTTTGTTGAGACTTTCTGTTTTTCCTCTTTATTTTTATGAGTTGGTTTGTTAACTTTTTTTGTGGTTACCATGAATTTTACCCTTATCTTTATAATTTTGAAGCAGTCTACCGTTACTTGGTATCGCCTTGCCTTCTTCTCCTTTAGAAGGTTCTATACCTAGGCCGTTTGTTCCCTCTTTCATTGTTTTGATGTTGTTGTCATCCTTTGATTGATTTCTCTGATTCCCTGTTGTATATCTTTTGTTTTTGGAAAGTCGTCTGTAGTTCAGTTCCTAGAATGGTATCTGGTTCATGTGAACCTGTGTCCTAGGTCCTAGGTCCTGCCTGAGGGCTGAAGCTGTTTGTCCTCAGATCGAAGAACTCCCTTTAATAATTCTTGTAAGTTTGGTTTGACTTTTGCATATTCCTTTAGTTTCTGTTTATCTGGAAATGACCTAATTTCACCATCAAATCTGAATGAGAGTTTTGCAGGATATATTATTCTTGGCTGACAATTTTTTTCTTTCAAGATTTTATATATGTCATCCCATTGCCTTCTTGCCTGCATGGTTTCTGCTGAATAATCTGAGCTTAGTCTTATTGTTTCTCCTCTGTATGTGACTTCTTGTTTTTCACGAGCTGCTCTCAGGATTCTTTGTTTGTCTTTAGTTTTAGCGAGTGTGAATATGATATGTCTTGGTGATTTTCTTTTGGGGTCTCTTCTATATGGGGTTCGTTGAGCTTCTTGGATGACCAGCTTTTCATCTTTCATGATATTGGGAAAGTTTTCTGTCAGCAGTTCCTCAATGATCCTCTCTGTGTTTTCTGTTTTCTCCCCCTGTTCTGGTATGCCAATCACTCGTAAGTTTTTGCTTTTAATTGTGTCCCACATAACTCTCAGGGTCTCTCCATTTTTCTTTGTTCTTTTTTCTGAGTTTTCCTGAAACAGAGTTGTATCCAAGTGTTTGTCTTCAGTTCCACTGATCCTGTCTTCCATGGTTTCAAATCTACTTCTCAGCCCTTCTATGACACCGTCCATTTCTGAAATCTTGTTGTTTATCTTTTGGATTTCTAATTGTTGTTTTTGTATAATTTCGAGTTGTGAATTTATTTTGGCATTTTGTTCTTGCATCATCTTCCTGAATTCTTCCAATTTTTTGTCTGTATTTTCCATAAATTTGTCTATTTTTTCCTCATGTTTGTCAGCTTTTTGCCTCAATTCTTGGAAAATTCCGAGTATTAGTGATTTGAGTTCCGTATCAGGTACTTCTAGTGCATTTTCTTCCACAGGAGAGTTATCTGGTGTTTTAATTTGGACGCCTATTGGAGCCATCTTGTCTTGTTTTTGTAAATGTTTTGATATTGTTTGCTGTTTTCGTGGCATTCAGTAGATATTTCTCTCGTTTATTGATTGTAGATTTTTTTTTTTTTTCGTTCTTGTGGTACAGCTGGGCAGATCTAGTTGAGGCGGAGCCACTGGGATGGGTTGCTTGTGGCACTCACCGCAGCCACCAGGACGGTCGGTAGTCAGTGCTGGGCAGGTTCCAATAGGGCGTGCCTGCACCGCTTGGTGATGTGATGTCTAGTGCACGGTGCAGGTAGGTAGGGTGCAGCGGGAATATGGTTATGTGTGAAGCTAAGCTGGATATGGGAGAGAGGAGAGAGGAGGAGGAGCAAAAAGCGTACAAACATAAAAGAATGCTAGGGGAGCTTGTCGTTGGAATGTACAGATGAGAGACTATGGGATGGAGGAAACCAGAAGGGGGAAGAGAAAGAAAAGGAAAGAATGACCAAATAAAAATCAGAAAAGTTAAAGAACTGCAAAGTTCCCAGGGATCCCACCGATGCAGCTATGAGGTCTGGGGGAGTCGGTCTCAATTTTCACAGCTCAGCCTGGCCAGAAGGTACGGAGGCATACATCGCCTGGTATTCAGGGATCAGAAAGAGAAGGAAGAGATAGAGAGACAAGAAATTAAGCAATGAAGAAAGACAAAAGAGAAAAAGAGGTAAAAGATGACAAAACTAATCAAAAAAGGAAGAAAAATAAAATTGAGAAAAAAAAAAAAAAAAGGGCAACACCAGCAGTCAGTGCCTACAAATGGGACCCAGAGAGCCCCCACTCAGGGGCGCGAATTCCAAGAAGCCGGTAGTCTCGGGGTTAAGTGACCGTGGCCACGGGAAGTAGAGGGGTCAATGAACAAAGGCCCCAGGATCCCACCCGCGCGGGAGCCCAGACCTGGAAACAGCCACACGCTCGAACGCAGCCCTACAGCCCCGCAGGAGAGAGCAGAGACGGCACTCGGAATCAGGCACCCAGGCAAAAGGAGGGGGAGGCGGCAGAAAAAGGTTCGCTGGGTGCCAGCAAACGGCTCCCAGAAAGCCTCTAGCCCGGGCGCGCGGAATCCAAGCACCGGCTCCCCCCTGCTCAGGGACTCCGGCCACGGAAAGCAGAGGGGTGAACGAACAAAGGCCCCGGGATCCCACCCACGCGGGAGCCCAGACCTAGAAACAGCCACATGCCCGCACGCAGCCCTACAGCCCCGCAGGAGAGAGCAGAGACGGCACTCGGAACCAGGCACCCAGGCAAAAGGAGGGGGAAGCGGCAGAAAAAGGTTCTCTAGCTGCCAGCAAACGGCTCCCAGAAAGCCGCCAGCCCAGGCGCGCGGAATCCAAGCACCAGCACCCCCCAGCCCAGGGACCCTGGCCACGGAAAGCAGGGGATCCCCAGCTGAGGCGGAGAGGGGTGGGTGGTGGGAGAGCGCGCACCGCAGTTTACCGGTCGTTCTATCTCCGACCAGATGCTCTGCAAGGCTGCTCTCCCGTTTGCTGGTCTCCGATAGGAATCCAAGATGGTGGATCCGCGCTGCGTTAGCTGGTAAGGAATCTCTGCCTGAGTCTCTCCTCGCTCTCCGTTCTCTTTTAGTATTCTCACTCCGTTTGGTGTTTGGCTGAGTTCTTTATCTCTTCATTTGGTGTTCTAGGGTTTCAGGATTGTTGATTCTCTGTTAGGCTTAGTTTTTCGGATCTTTGCTGTGGAGGGACGGCGTGGTGTTTCTGCCTAGAGCGCCATCTTGCCCCTCCTCCTGGAATGAGATTTTAAGGATTGGTGCAAAGGAATCTGAATTTAGATTTTCTCTATGTTTTTGTTATGTTTTCCCCTGAAAAATGTGGAGCTGTCTTGACTGCGTGCATTAAAAAATATCGTTCAGAATTTGAAAATAAGGCAATGAAGTCAGACATGTTCTTTCAGTATCATAGTGGAGTACCACTTAATAAGCACAACCCAAGGATTATTTAATTTTATAGAAGAATGTACTTGTGTTTGATTTTGCTATTTATTATTTGATTAGAACCTAGACACTGTAAAGTTACATGCCAATCTACACACTTCTGACAAAAGGTAAATGTCTGAAGCTCTTGCAGATATTGAGTCTGTTTTTTACTTAACCTAGCAATCTTATTCTAACATTCATTATATTACATTTATACTGCCTAGAAATAATACCATTTTCTTATATGCTGTTGGAAATGGCTATATCATCTTACTGATTCCCTCATTAATGAGTTGGATAACATAATGGCATGTGCAAATGTTATGTTTTTATGAAAGTTATGTGATAAACTTTTGTAAAATTTATACTTTGTCATATGCAATTCAATAGATAGCCTACTTTAATTTTAATTTATTTTTTTTATTGTGCTTCAGGTGAAGGTTTACAGAACAAATAGTTTCTCATTAAACAGTAGTAACACATATTGTTTTATGACATTGGTTAACAACCTCACAACATGTCAACCCTCTCCCTTCTCGACCTTTTTTTTTAGTGAAAATATACGTAGCCAAAGATACACCATTTCAAAAATTTCTACATGCACAGTTCAGTGACATTGACTACACTAGTGCTGCTAGTCTTACTTTAGATGAAGGCTTACAGAGCAAAATAGTTTCTCATTAAACAGTTAGTACACATGTTGCCCTATGACAATGGTTAACAACCTCACAAGACATCAGCACTGTCCTTACTCAACCTTGGGTTCCCTATCACCAGCTTTCCTGTCCCCTTCTACCTTCTAGCCCTTGTCCCTGGACTGCTGTGCCTCATTAGTCCCATTTAGTTTTATGGGGCTGTCCACTCCCAGCCTGAACGGTGAACCTTAGAAGTGACTTCACCACTGAGCTAAAAGGGTGTCTGGGGGCCATACTCTTGGGGTTTCTCCAGTCTCCTTTAGGCCAGTAAATCTGGTCCTTTTTTTGTGAGTTAGAATTTTGTTCTACATCCTACTCCAGCTCTGTCGAGAACCCTCTGTTGTGATCCCGGTCAGGGCAATCAGTAGTGGTAGCCAGGCATCATCTAGATGTACTGGACTCAGTCTGGTGGAGGCCTGGGTAGATGTGGTCCATTAGTCCTTTGGACAAATCCTTTCCTTGTATTCTGTTCTCTTCATTCCCCTTTGGTCCCAAAAGGATGAGACCAGTGGAGTATCTTGGATGGCTGCTCACAGGCTTTTAAGACCCTAGACACTGCTCACCAAGGTAGAATGTAGAATAATGTCTTTATAAACTGGGTTATGCCAACTGAGCTAGATGTTCCCTGAGACCATGGTCCCCACAGCCCTCCACCCAGCAATTCAGTCCCTCAGGGACTTTGGATGTGTCTATGGAGCTTCCATGACCTTTCCTTGTACAAGATATGCTGTTTTCCCCAGTATAGTGTACTGTCTCACCCTTCACCCAAGATACCACTTATCTATTGCCTATTTAGTACTTCCCCCCGCCCACCCCTCCCATTCCTGGTAACAAACAAAGATTGTTACATTTTGTGTGGGAACTTTTTCATGGGTTTTTACAATAAAGGTCTCATACAATATATGTCCTTTTGTGGTTGAATTATTCCACTCAGCATAATATCCTCCAGTTTCATCCATGTTATGAGATGCTTCACAGATTCATCGTTGTTCTTTCTTGCTGCATAGTACTCCATTGTGTGTATGTACCACAGTTTGTTTATCCATTCATCTGTTGATGGGCACCTACGTTGTTTCCATCGTTTTGCTATTGTGAACAATGCTGCCATGAACATAGGTGTGCATATGTCTATTCGAGTGATGACTCTTATTTCTCTAGGATATATTCCTAGGAGTGGGATTGCTGGATCGAATGGTATGTCTATTTCCAGCTTTCTGAGGAAGCGCCATATCATTTTCCAAAATGGTTGTATCATTTTGCATTCCCACCAGCGGGGCAGAAGAGTTCCGATCTCGAGAGGTTCCGGCAAAATGGCACTCTAGGCAGAAGCACCACGCTGTCCCTCCACAGCAAAGATCCGAAAAACTAAGCCAAACAGAGACTGCAACAATCCTGAAACCCTAGAACATCAAATGAAGAGATAAAGAACTCAGCCGAGCACCAAATGGAGTGAGAATACTGAAAGAGAACTGAGAGTAAGGAGAGATTCATACAGAGGTCCCCTACCAGCTAACGCAGTGCGGATCCACCATCTTGGACTCCTATTGGAGATCAGCAAACGGGGGTATGAGAAAGCAGCCTCACAAAGCATCCAGTGGGAGACAAAACAACCAGTAATTTGTGGTGTGCGCTTTCCCACCCCCCATCCCTCTTCACCCCGGCTCGGCCTCCTCTGCTTCCCGCGGCCACAGTCTCTTGACTGGGAAGCGCCGGCTACTTGGATTTCACACACCCAAGCGGGCGGCTCTCTGGGTGCCATTTGTTGGCTGCTAGTGTTGCTTTTGTTTTTCTGCTTCGTTTGATTTCTCACTTGCCTCTCGCAGCCCCCTCCTCCTTTTGCTCAAGTGCCTGGCTCCGAGCGCCATCTTTGCTTCCTCCTGAGGGGCTGCAGGGCTCCATTCAAGTATGCAGCTGCTTCCCGGTCTGGGCTGCAAAGCTGGTGGGATCCTGGGGCTTTTCTTCATTTTGAATTGTTTGTCTGTTTTCTTTTCCTTTTCTTGAGTTGGGAGCCCTTTCCGGCCAGGTGGAGCTGTGTGCCAGGGAGACTTCCCTTTGGCTTCCACAGACGAGCAGAGGGATCCCTGAGTGCATTTCTTTTTTCGTTGTTTTTTTTTTTCTGTTTTTTTGGGGGGCCTTTCTTGTTCTTTTTTTTTTTGTTGATTTGTTTTGTTTTCTTTTCCCTTTTTTTCCCTTTTGTCTTTCTTCATTGCTCAGTTTCTCATCTCTCTATCTATTCCTTCTCTTTCTGATCCCTGAATACCAGGCATTGTACGCCTCTGCGCCTTCTGGCCAGGCTGTGCTGTGACACCTGAGAGCGACTTCCCCAGACATCATAGCTGCATCGGTGGTATCCCTGGGAACTTTGTGCTTCTTTAACCTTTCTGATTTTTTTTTTTTGGTCATTCTTCTCTTTTCTTCCTCTTCCCCTTTCTGTTTTTCTCCATTTATCCATTTCCTCTCTCTCTCTCATCTCTCCATTCCAATGGCAAGCTCCCCTAGCATTCTTTTTTGTTTGTTTGTATGTTTTTTGGCTCCTGTTCCTCTCTCCTCTCTCTCATATCCAGCTTAGCTCCACACATAACCATCTCCCCACTGCATCCTGCCTACCTGCACGATGTGCTTGACATCACACCACCAAGCAGTGCAGGCACAGCCTACTGGAACTTGCTCAGCACTGATTACCGACCTGCCCTGGTGGCTGTAGCGAGTGCCACAAACAACCAGTCCCAGTGACTCCTCTTCTGCTAGACCTGCCCTGCTGTACCACATCTGAGTGACTGAACGTGCTAGTTGGAGAAGGAGGCAAAAAGCATTGAGCGCACAGAAGAGCAAACAACAAAGAGCACCAGTCCGCCTGCTCAGACATAGTCAATTTTTTTTTTTTTAAATAAAGGATGAAACAAACAAATCTACAATCAATAAATGAGAGAAATACCTACTGAATGCCCTGAAAACAGCAAACAGTATCAAAACATTTACAAAAACAGGACAGGATGGTTCCAGTAGGCGTCCAAATTAAAACACCAGATGACTATTCTGTGGATGAAAATGCTCTAGAACTACCTGATAGGGAATTCAAATCTCCAATACTGAGAATTCTCCAAGAACTGAGCAAAAAGCTGACAAAAATGATGAAAAAATAGACAAATTCATGGAAAATATGGACAAAAAATTGGAAGAATTCAGGAAGATAATGCAGGAACAAAATACCAAAACAAATTCACAACTAGAAATTATACAAAATAACAATTAGAAATCCAAAAGATAAACAACAAGATTTCAGAAATGGACGGTGTCATAGAAGGGCTGAGAAGCAGATTTGAAATGGTGGAAGACAGGATCAGTGGGAAACACTTGGATACAACTCTGAGGAAAACTCAGAAAAAAGAACAAAGAAAAATGAAGAGACACTGAGAGTCATGTGGGACACAATCAAAAGCAAAAATTTGTGAGCGATTGGAATTCCAGAACAGGATGAGAAAACAGAAAATGCAGAGAGGATCATTGAGGAACAGCTGGCAGAAAACTTCTCCAATATCATGAAAAATGAAAAGCTGACCATCCAAGAAGCTCAACGAACCCCATACAGAAGAGACCCCAACAGAAAATCACCAAGGTGTATCATATTCACACTCACCAAAACCAAAGACAAACAAAGAATCCTGAGAGTAGCTCATAAAAAAACAAGAAGTCACATACAGAGGAGAAACAATAAGACTAAGCTCAGATTATTCAGCACAAACCATGCAGGCAAGAAGGCAATGGGATGATATATACAAAACTTTGAAAGAAAAAAATTGTCAGCCAAGAATAATGTATCCTGCAAAACTCTCATTCAAATTTGATGGTGAAATTAGGTCATTTCCAGATAAAGAGAAATTAAGGGAATATGTAAAAGTCAAACCAAACTTACAAGAATTATTAAAGGGAGTTCTTTGACCTGAGGACAAACAGCTTCAGCTCACAGGCAGAACCTAGGATGCAGGATCATACCAGCCAGATACCAATCTGGGAAATGAACTCTCGAGGACTATCCAAAACCAAAAGAAATACAACAGGGAATCAGAGGAGTTAATCAGTAAATGACAACAACTTCAAAACAATAAAAGAGGGAATAAACGGCATAGGTATAAAACCTTCTGATGGAGAGGAAGGCAAGGCGATACCAAGTAATGGTAGATTGCTTCAAAATTAGAAAGATAAGGGTAAAATTCATGGTAACCACCAAGAAGGTTAACAAACCAACTCATAAAAATAAAGACAAAAAACATAAAGTCTCAGCAAAAACAAAACCTACAAAAACAAAAAAAATGAAAAAAAAAAAAATCCACAAACAAAAGTAACTCAGCACAAGAGAGTAAGAAGAGCAAAGAAAACTTCAGCACCACAAAGAAAAGCACTACGAAATGACAGCAACAAACTCAAATCTATCAATAATTACACTGAACGTAAATGGTCTCAATGCACCCATACAGAGACGGAGAGTGACAGAATGGATAAGAAAACAGGATCCACAATATGCTGTCTATAAGAGACCCACCTTAGAAACAAAGATGTGAATTTATTAAAAATCAAAGGTTGGAAAAAAATATATCAAGCTAACAACTACCAATAAAAAGCAGGAGTGGCAATTCTAATCTCAGATAAAATAGACTTTAAAACAAAATCTACCATAAAAGACAAAGAAGGACACTATATAATGATTAAGGGGATGATCCATCATGAAGATATAACCATAATAAACATCTACAAACCCAATGACAGGCCTCCAAAATACATAAAACAAACTCTAACAACACGAAAAAGAGAAATTGACAATTCCACAATAATAGTAGGAGACTTCAACACACCACTCTCAGTAAAGGACAGAACAGCTAAGAAGAAACTCAGCAAAGATACAAAAGACCTAAAGGGCACAATCAGCCAACTTGACCTCATAAACATATATAGAACACTCCATCCAACTGCTGCAAAGTACACATTTTTTTCCAATGCACATGGAATGTTCTCCAGAATAGACCACATCTTAGGCCACAGAGCAATCGTCAACAAGATCCAAAACGTTGAGATAATTGAAAGTATCTTCTCTGACCACAATGCCATCAAGGTAGAAATTAACACTAGAAAGAGCAAGGAAAAAAAATCAACTACATGGAAACTGAACAATACCCTGCTTACACATCACTGGGTAAATGAAGAAATCAGAGATGGAATCAAAAAATTCCTAGAATCAAATTAGAATGAAAACACATACCAAAACCTTTGCAAAGGCAGTCCTCAGAGGACAATTTATGGCAATAGATGCACATATCACAAAAGAAGAGAGAGACAAAATCAAAAGATTAACTACAGAACTGAAACAGATAGAGAACAGCAAAAAAAAAAAAAAAAAAAAAAAAAAACCCACAACCACCGGAAGAAAGGAAATAGTAAAGATCAGAGCAAAAATAAATGAAATATAGAACAGAAAAACCATAGAAAGAATCAACAAAACCAAAAGCTGGTTCTATAAAAAATCAACAAAATCGACAAACCACTGGTGAGACTGACAAAAGAAAAGCAGGAGAGGACGCAAATAACCCAGATAAGAAATAAAATGAGGGACATTACAACAGACTCAACTGAAATAAAAAGGATTATAACAGAATATTATGAAACATTATACTCCAACACATTTGAAAGCCTAGAGGAAATGGATAAATTTCTAGAAACACACGGCCTACCCAAACTACAATGAAATGATGTTGAAAATCTGAACAGACCCATAACAAGAGAAGAGATTGAAAAGGTAATAAAAAAAACTCCCAACAAAAAAAAAGCCCTGGCCCAGATGGCTTCACTGGAGAATTCTACAAAACATTTACAGAAGAGCTTGTACCAGCACTACTCAAGCTATTTCAGAGCATAGAAGAGGAAGCAACACTTCCAAATTCATTCTATGAAACCAGCGTAATGCTGATACCAAAACCAAGCAAAGATATCACAAAAAAAGAAAATTACAGATCAATATCTTTCCTGAATATAGATGCAAAAATTCTAAGAAAATTCTAGCCAATAGAATTCAGCATCATATCAAACAAATAATAGACTGCGACCAAGTAGGATTCATACCAGGTATGCAGAGATGGTTTAACATTAGAAAATCAATCAAAGTAATCCAGCACATAAATAAAAGGAAAGAAAAGAATCACATGAGCATCTTAATTGATGCATAAAAGGCATTTGACAAAGTCCAACACCCATTCCTGATGAAAACTCTCAATAAAATAGGTATAGAAGGGAAATTTCTCAACATAATAAAGGGCATCTATGCAAAACCAATGGTCAACATCATTCTTCATGGAAAGCAGCTGAAAACATTCCCCTTGAAAACAAGAACAAGACAAGGATGCCCTTTATCACCACTCCTATTTAACATGGTGCTGGAAGTTCTAGCTAGAGCAATAAGACAAGAAAAAGAAATAAATGGCATCCAAATTGGTAATGAAGAAGTTAAACTCTCCCTGTTTGCACATGATATGATACTATACATTGAAAATCTTAAAGACACCATGAGAAATCTACTGGAACTAATAGAAAGATTCAGCAGAGTAGCAGGATAAAAGATAAACATTCAAAAATCAGCTGGATTCCTATACACCAGTAAGAAGAATGATGAAAAGGAAATCGGGAAAACAATACCATTTTCAACAGCCCCTAAAAAGATAAAATACTTAGGAATAAATCTGACCAGGGATGTAAAAGACCTATACAAAGAAAACTACAAAACACTACCACATGAAACTCAAAGGGATCTACATAAATGGAAAAACGTACCATGCTCATGGATAGGCGCACTCAACATTGTGAAAATGACAATTCTACCCAAAGAAATCTACAAATACAATGCAATCCTGATCCAAATACCAACACCATTCTTCAACGAGGTGGAAAAAATAATCATCATCTTTATATGGAAAGGGAAGAAGCCCCAAATAAGTAAAGCACTATTGAAGAAGAGGAATAAAATGGTTGGACTCACACTACCTGACATCGGAACCTACCATACAGCTACAGTAGTCAAAACATCCTGGTACTGGTACAACGACAGACACATTGATTAATGGAACAGAATTGAGAACCCAGATGTAAATCCATCCACCTACAGTTACCTGATATTCGACAAGGGCCCAAAGTCCATCAAATGAGGAAAAGACAATCTTTTTAACAAACAATGCTGGCAAAACTGGATATCCATCTGCAAAAAAAATGAAACAGGAACCATACCTCACAGCATATACAAAAACTACTTCAAAATGGATCAAAGGCCTGAATATAAAGCCTAAAACTGTAAAGTTAATAGAAGAAAAAATAAGACCAACACTACAGGCCTTAATACACTGCATTAACAGGATACAAACCATAACCATCAATGCACAAACCCCAAAAGATAAGCTAGATAACTGTGATCTTCTGAAAATCAAACACCTATGCTCTTCAAAAGACTTCAAAAGAGTAAAAAGAGAACCTACAGACTGGGAAAAAAGTTTTTAGACAGTACAAGTCAGACAAAGTTCTAATCTCCATAATCTACAAGAAAATCCAACACCTCTACAACAAAAAGACAAATAATCCTATTAAAAAATGGGCAAAGGAAATGAACAGACACTTCACCAAAGAAGACATTCAAATGGCCAACAGACACATGAGGAAATGCTCATGATCACTAGCCATTACAGTAATGAAATATAAAACCACAATGAGATATCATCTCACCCCGGCATTACTGGCACGAATCAAAAACACTGGAAATAGCAAATGTTGGAAGGACTACGGGGAGATCGGAATGCTTATGCACTGCTGGTGGGAATGCAAAATGATACAACCATTTTGGAAAATGATATGGTGCTTCCTCAGAACGCTAGAAATAGACATACCATTCGATCCAGCAATCCCACTCCTAGGAATATATCCGAGAGAAATAAGAGTCATCACTCGAATAGACATATGCACACCTATGTTCATGGAAGCATTGTTCACAATAGCAAAAAGATGGGAACAACGTAGGTGCCCATCAACAGATGAATGGATAAACAAACTATGGTACATACACACAATGGAGTACTATGCATCGAGAAAGAACAACAATGAATCTGTGAAGCATCTCATAACATGGATGAAACTGGAAGACATTATGCTGAGTGAAATAAGTCAATCACAAAAGGACAAATATTGTATGAGACCTCTATTGTAAAAACTCATGAAAAAGTTCACACACAAAACGTAACAGTCTTTGTTGGTTACCGGGGATGGGAAGGGTAGGGGGGAAATACTAAATAGGCAATAGATAAGTGGTATCTTGGGTGAAAGGTGAGAAAGTACACAATACAGGGGAAACTAGCACAACTTGTACAAGGAAAGGTCATGGAAGCTCCATAGGCAGATCCAAACTCCCTGAGGGACTGAATTGCTGGGCGGAGGGCTGTGGGGACCATGGTCTAGGGGAACATCTAGCTCAATTGGCATGACGCAGCTTATAAAGACAATGCTCTACATTCTAACTTGGTGAGCAGTGTCTGGGGTCTTAAAAGCCTGGGATTGGCCATCTAAGATACTCCACTGGTCTCAGCCCTTCGGGGGCAAGGGAGAATGAAGAGAACAGGATACAAGGAAAAGATTATTCCACAGCTACCAAGGCCTCCACCGGACTGAGTCCAGTACAGCTAGATGGTGCCCAGCTACCACCACTGACTGCTCTGACCATGATCACAACAGAGGGTTCTGGACAGAGCTGGCGAAGGATGCAGAGCTTAATTCTAACTCACAAGAAAAAGACCAGATTTACTGGCCTAAAGGAGACTGGAGAAACCTCAAGAGTATGGCCCCCAGACACCCTTTTAGCTCCGTAGTGAAGTTACCGCCGAGGTTCACTGTTCAGCCTGGTAGTGGACAGCCCTGTAAAACCAAATGAGACTAACGAGGTATAGGAGTCCAGTGACAAGGGCCAGAAGGCAGAATGGGACAAGGAAGCTGGTGATAGGGAACCCAAGGTTGAGTAAGGATATTGTTGATGTGTCGTGAGATTGTTAACCATTGTCATAGGGCAACATTTGTAGTAACTGTTAAATGAGAAACTATTTGTTCTATAAGCCTTCATCTTAAGTGAGAATAACAGCACAATTGGAAGAGCGTAGTCAGTGTCACTGAAGTGTGCATGTAGAAATTTTTGAAATGGTTTTATCTTTGGCTATGTGTATTTTCACCAAAAAAAAAAAAAGGTTAAGAAGTTAGAGGGTTAATATGTTGTGGGGTTGTTAACCAATGTCATAAAACAACATGTGTACTACTGTTTCATGAGGAACTATTTGTTATGTAAGCCTTCACCTGAAGTACAATTAAAAGAAAATTAAAAAAAAAAATGATGTTGGCTGTTAGTTTTGCATAGATGCCCTTTATTATGTTGAGAAATTTCCCTTATATATCTATTTTACTGAGAGTTTTGATCAGGAATGGGTGTTGGACTTTGTTGAACTCCTTTTCTGCATCAATTGACATACTCAGGTGATTCTTTTCTTTCCTTTCATTTTATTTATATGGTGGATTACATTGATTCATTTTCTAATGTTGAACCATCCATTCATACCTGGTGTGAATCCTACTTGGTCGTGGTGTATTATTTTTTTGATATGATGCTGAATTCTATTGGTTAGAATTTTGTTCAGAATTTTTGCATCTATATTCATGAGAGATACTTGTCTGCAATTTTCTTTTATTTGTGGCATCTTTGCCTGGTTTTGGTATCAGCATTATGCTGGCTTCATAGAATGAATTTGGAAGTGTTGCTTCCTTTTCTATGCTCTGAAATAGCTTGAGTAGTACTGGTACAAGCCCTTCTGTAAATGTTTTGTAGAATTCTCCAGTGAAGCCATCTGGGCCAGGGCTTTTTTTTGTTGGGAGTTTTTTTTATTACCTTTTCAATCTCTTCTCTTGTTATGGGTCGGTTCAGATTTTCAACATCACTTTGTTGTAGTTTGGGTAGGTAGTGCATTTCTAGAAATTTATCCATTTCCTCTAGGTTTTCAAATTTGTTGGAGTATAGTTTTTCATAATATTCTGTTATGCTCCCTTTTTATTTAAGTTGGGTCGGTTGTAACTTCACCCATTTCATTTCTTTTAGGGTTGTTTGCGTCCTCTCCTGTTTTTCTTTTGTCAGTCTCACCAGTGGTTTGTTGATTTTGTTGATTCTTTCAAAGAACCAACTTTTGGTTTTGTTAATACTTTCTATCATTTTTCTGTTCTCTATTTCATTTATTTCTGCTCTGATCTTTATTATTTCCTTTCTTTCAGTGGCTCTGGGCTTTTTATTTTTATTTTTATTTTTTTTGCTGTTCTCTTTTGATTGTTTGAGTTGTGTAGTTAATGTTTTGAATTCGTCCCTTTCTTCTTTTTTGATGTGGGCATCCATTGCTATAAATGTCCTCTGAGGAATGTCTTTGCTGTGTCCCAGTGATTTTGGTATGATGTCTTTTCATTCTTGTTTGATTCTAGGAATATTTTGATTCTGTCTCTGATTTCTTCTATTACCCCCTGATGTGTAAGCAGGGTATGATTCAGTTTCCATGTAATTGATTTTTTTTCCTTGCTCTTACTGTTGTTAATTTCTACCTTGATGGCATTGTGGTCAGAGAAGATTGTTTGAATTATCTCAACCATTTGGATCTTGTTGAGGATTGCTCTGTGGCCTAAGGTGTAATCTATTCTGGAGAAAATTCCATGTGCATTGGAAAAGAATGTGTACTTTGCAGCTGTTGGATGCAGTGTTCTACATATGTCTATGAGGTCAGGTTGGCTGATTGTGCCCTTTAGGTCTTCTGTATCTTTGCTGAGTTTCTTCTTAGCTGTTCTGTCCTTTACTTAGAGTGGTGTGTTGAATTCTCCTCCTATTATGTGGAACTGTCAATTTGTCTTTTCAGTGTTGTTAAAGTTTGTTTTATGTATTTTAGAGCCCTGTCATTGGGTGCGTAGATGTTTATTATGGTTATGTCTTCATGATGGATCATCCCCTTAATCATTAGATAGTGTCCTTTTTTTGTTTTTTATGATGGATTTTGTTTTAAAGTTTATTTTATCTGAGATTAGTATTGTCACTCCATCTCTTTTTTGGTAGCTGTTAGCTTGATATATATTTTTTTCAATATTTGATTTTTAATAATTTCACACCTTTGGTTCTAAGGTGTGTCTCTTGTAGACAGCATATCGATTGATCCTGTTTTCTTATCCATTCTGTCACTCTCCGTCTCTTTATGGTTGCACTGAATCCATTTACATAGGTGTGAGTTCGTTGCTGTCATTTTGTAGCGCTTTTTTTTTTGTGGTGCTGACGTTTTCTTTGTTCTTCTTACTCTCCTGTGCTGATATTACTTTTGTTTGTGGATTTTTTTTTTCATTTCTTTTGTTTTTGCTGAGGCTTTATGTTTTTCCTCTTTATTTTTATGAATTTGTTTGTTAACTTTCTTTCTGGTTACCATGAAATTTACCCTTATCTTTCTAAGTTTGAAGCAGTCTATTATTACTTGGTATTGCCTTGCCTTCCTCTCCCTTACAAGGTTCTATACCTACACCGTTTATTCCCTCTTTTATTGTTCTGATGTTGATGTCATTTACTGATTAACTGCTCTGATTCCCTGTTGTATTTCTTCTGGTTTTGGATAGTCCTTGAGATTTCATTTCCTAGATTGGTATCTGGCTGGTATGATCCTGTGTCCTAGATTCTGCCTGTGTGCTGAAGTTGTTTGTTCTCAGATCGAAGAACTCCCTTTAATAAGTCTCTTAAGTTTGGTTTGGTTTTTACACATTCCCTTAATTTCTGTTTAACTGGAAATGTCCTAATTTCACCATCATATTTGAACGAGAGTTTTTTAGGATATATTATTCTTGGCTGGTAATTTTTTTCTTTCAAGATTTTATATATGTCATCCCATTGCTTTCTTGCCTTCATGGTTTCTGCTGAAGAATCTGAGCTTACTCTTACTGTTTCTCCTCTGTATGTGACTTCTTGTTTTTCACGAGCTGCTCTCTTTGTTTTTCTTTGGTTTTGGAGAGTGTGATTACGATATGCCTTGGTGATTTTCTTTTGGGGTCTATCCTATATGGGGTTCGTTGAGCTTTTTGATGGCCAGCTTTTCATCTTTCATGATATTGGGGAAGTTGTCTGTCGGTAGTACTTTAGTGATCCTCTCTGTGTTTTCTGTTTTCTCATCCTGTTCTGGAACTCCGATCACTCACGGATTTTTGCTTTTGATTGTATCCCACGTAACTCTCAGAGTCTCTTCATTTTTCTTTGTTCTTTTTTCTGAGATTTCCTCAAACAGAGTGTATCCAAGTGTTTGTCTTCAATTCCACTGATCCTGTCTTCCAACGTTTCAGATCTGCTCCTCAGCCCTTCTATGACACTGTCCATTTCTGAAATCTTGTTTATCTTTTGACTTTCTAATTGTTGTTTGTGTCTAATTTCTAGTTGTGAGTTTATTTGGGCATTTTGTTCCTGCATTATTTTCTTGAATTCTTCTATTTTTTTGTCTGTATTTTCCATGAATTTGTCTGCCTTTTCCATGAATTTGTCTATTTTTTCCTCATTTTTGTCTGCTTTTTGCTTCAACTCTTGGAGAATTCTGAGTATTAGAGATTTTAATTCCCTATCAGGTAGTTCAAGTGCCTTTTGTTCCACTGGAAAGTCATCTGTTGTTTTATTTTGAAAGACATCCTGTCCTGTTTTTGTAAATGTTTTCATATTGTCTGCTGTCTTTGGGGCATTCAGTAGTTACTTTTTTATTTTAGTGATTGTAGATTTGTTTGTTTCTTCCTTTTTCTTTTTATTTGGCTCTGTCTGAGCAGGTAGGCTGTGTGATCTTGGTTGTTTACTCGCCTGTGGGTACGATACTTTTCGCCTCCTTCTCCAATTGGCAGGGTCAGTCATTCAGATATTGTACAGCAGGGCAGGTCTAGTTGAAGAGGAGTTACTGGGATGGGTTTTTCGTGGCACTTACTTCAGCCACCAGGGCCCTGCAGTAATCAGTGCCATACAAGCTTGTAGGTCATCCCTGTGCTGCTTGGTGGTGTGATATTAAGCACACAGTGCAGGTAGGCAGGGTGTAGGGGGGAGCTTGTTATGTGTGGAGCTAAGATGGATATGGGAGACAGGAGAGAAGAACAGGAGCCAAAAACTTACAAAGAAAAAAGAGTGCTAGGGGAGCTTGCCATTGGAGTGTAGAGACTATGAAATGGAGAAAAACAAAAAGGGGAAGAAGAAGAAAAAAAAAAAGAAAAGAATAAATAAATGAAAATCAAAAAGAAAAAAGAACAGCAAAGCTCCCAGGGATCCCACTGGTGGGGCTATGAGGTCTGGGAAAGTTTTTCTCAGTTGTTGCAGTACAGCCTGATTAGAAGGCATAGGCGTATTCAGTGCCAGGTATTCAGGGAACAGAAAGAGAAGGAAGGTATAGAGAGACAAGAAACTGAGTAATGAAGAAAGACAAAAAGGGAAAAAGAGGGAAAAATTTTTTAAAAAAGAACAAAAAAATCCCCCAAAAAAACAGAAAGAAAGAAAAAAAAAAAAAACCCACGAAAAAAGAAGTGCCCTCAGGGATCCCTCTGCATATCTGCTCAAGCCCAGGGGGTAACTTCCAAGCCCCTCAGCATGGCCTGGCCAGAACGGGCTCCCAACTCAAGAAAAGGAAAAGAAAACAAACAAACAATTCAAAACAAACAAACAAACAAAAGCCCCGGGATCCCACTAGCATAGCAGCCCAGACAGGGAAGCAGTTCCACACTCGAATGGAGCTCTGCAGCCCCTCAGGAAGAAACAAGATGGAGCATGGAGACAGGTTTTTGAGCAAAAGGAAGCGGAGGTGGTGAGAGGTAAGGAAGAAATCAAAAGAAGCAGAAAAAAGCAACACCAGCAGGCAACCAATGGCACTCAGAGAGCCGGCCAGTGTGGGTGGGTGGAATCCAAGCAGCCGGTGCTTTCCGGACAAGAGACTGTGGTCACGGGGAGCAGAGGAGGGTGAGTGGGGGTGAAGAAGGTTGGGGTTGGGAAAACGTGTATTGCAAATCACCAGTTGTTTTGTCTCCCGCTGGAAGCTCCGTGAAGCTGCTTTCTCGTACCCCCTATTTGCTGGTCTCCAGCAGGAGTTCAAGATGGTGGATTCACACTGCATTAGCTTAAAGGGGACCTCTGCATGAATCTTTTCTCGCTGTCCGTTCTCTGTCAGTTTTCTCACTCCATTTGGTGCTTGGCTGAGTTCTTTATCTCTTCAGTTGATGTTTTATGGTTTCAGGATTGCTGATTTCTCTGTTTGGCTTAGTTTTTCAGATCTTTGCTGTGGAGGGACAGCATGGTGCTTCTGCCTAGAGTGCCATTTTGCCAGGAGTCCTCTCATTTTATTTTTTTAAGTGACTTCCTATTCTGGAGTGTTTTCAAAATATTTAGTTTAGTTTCATAGAAACATATTTTTTTCTTTTCACACGTATATTTTATAGGTTTATGCAAACAGGTTATGATTGTAGTAATAAATTAACATTATTAAATTAAATTGGCATAATCAAGGTTGTAGTAGATACTAAAATCAACTATCAAGAACAGAAATCCATGGGATAGCTAGACAATATACTAATAACATTGAGAATTTGGTGTGTTGTGTGTATCATTATTACATTTTAAAATCAGAATAATAAGAATGTTAATTTGGCGAGTCAGTAATTGGTGCTTAGTCAAAGAAAATGTCTTAACCAAGACACTTTATACCAGAATACCCATATATCTCATAAGGTTTCTGAGAACCCTTTTTTAAAATCTTTCAGGAAGGTCTGGTTAATTAATTTGCTCAGACTGATTTATCTTAATGTGTCAGATCTCTCCACTGAATCTGTATCTGTAGTGGAAACTGTGAAAGTGGAGTGGTGAAAAATCTGTTTGTAACTGTTGTGAGTGTAATTTATTACCAAAGAGCAGAAAGTATTCCTGCAGAAAAAGTGTAAGGTAGCCAGTTGTGTTTCAAAATGTAAGCATTATTAGGGTATAATCAAGCCCTATTATCAGATGGATCCTGCCTGAAACACAGAATACCAGAAAGATGTTTACCTGTGTTTTATTGACTATGCAAAGCCATTCAACTGTGTGGATCAAAACAAATTATGGATAACATTTCAAAGAATGGGAATTTCAGAACACTTAATTGTGCTCATGAGGAACCTGTACATAGACCAAGAGACAGTTGTTCAAACAGAACAAGGGGATACCGCATGGTTTAAAGCTAGGAAAGGTGTGCGTCAGGGTTGTATCCTTTCACTATATTTATTCAATCTGTATGCTGAGCAAATAATCCAAGAAGCTGGACTATATGCAGAAGAACAAGGCATCAGGATTGGAGGAAGACTCATTAATAACCTGTTATGCAGATGACACAACCCCACTTGCTGAAAGTGAAAAGGACTTCAAAAGTGTGAAAAAGAAGCTAAGAAAGTAGCAGTGGCCATGGGGTGGCCACTGCTCTGGTCTGTTTGGCTGGCCGCCAAACCCAGCTAGCTGCTGAAGTACACGTAAGGGCTTCGAAAAAAAAGTTACAGTTAGAAAAATGTGTGTGGCAGTTGGGTGGCCATGACTGACATGTTGAGCAGCTGCATCTGCTAACAGAATGAGCAACCAGAAACACTCGCCTGAAGGTTTATAAAGATAGAAGACTCAAGGGCTAGGGAAACAATCCCCTTGCCATTACTCAAGGCCCTCCAACAATGGGACTGGGTATATTTGGAGGGGCTAAGTAGGTCCCTAGAGCTGAAAATACCCTGTAATACCCAGTGCAAAGCAAGAATTAAAAGAGCAGGGGGGAAAAAAAAAGTTAAAAGCCCTTCAAGATAGCTTATGTTGAACAGCATTGAGGAGACTTTAGAGGGCCTCTCTAAGATTCTTTGATAACTGCCCCTGCCAAGATAATCAAACAGCAACATAGTCAAAGTTGCAATAGTAAAGAGAAAACTAAAATAGGAGAGACTGCCTCCATGTTGCCAGGCAACTGAACTGAACCCATGCTTACACTTGGTATGGTGGAAGCATGGCTCCACAAATGACTCAGCGCTCACCCAATTTTTTGCAGATCTTCTAACTTTTAGAAATAATTAAGACTGAAGATTAAGCCTAGGTCCCTCTGTCATCAGGGACGACCAAAGGCCTATGTTACAATTAAAGTTCAATGAGGAAATGAAAAAAATTTATGTCTTAGGTTTTTAGATACCACTGCATAGGTGACTGTGATCGCCATAACACCTGGCACCAAAATAAGAAAAACTTTTAGGTCTGAGATCACCATCATGGAGACTCTTGCCCAAGCCTGTTACGAATAAGCCCCTTTGAGGACTATATAAACCCCTATTAAACATATTGATGATGTCGATATATTAAGGTACACTTCTGTAAGCTTTTACCTCTAAGCCCTGATGGGAATTGCTATAGTTAGGGCCATTTTAGTGGGGCACACAAAAACTGTGACATGGCCTATAGCTAACAGCCTGGTCATTTAACCTGGCCACTGACAACCCTCAGACTGGCATATGAGCCCCTAAGGAGATGAGACATCGAGACAAAAAAAAAATCTGTTCTGCTCTTGATAAGCTTTTATTACTTATGTGGATGGTCACCAGAAAGGTCCCTATGCTGAGAAGGGAAACCAACCAACAGGCTGCTGTTGCCAATTGACTGAAGAGGCTGAAGCATTCTCTGCCCTAGAGCAAAGAGATGAACAACTTACCACCTCCTGGATTTAAGAGAAGAAGGCTCACAGAGATTCACACACCATCCTAAACTGGGCTTAGACACATAGATTTCCACTACCATCAAAAAATGCTGAACAGCACAGAAAACAGGACCTGCCAACAAGGTCCTGGCCAAGCTTAAAACCTGCGTAGGGACAGATTCCCAAGACAACAGAAGAGGGCGTTTGCAGCAGATATATCATGTCAGGGCCTCTTATCCTATACAGAGGCTTCCTCTGGATCTTGAAGAAACTCTTCACACTCTATATCACCCCCAAGCCATAAGAGCAATTGACCACTTCAATGGACAGGCTTAAACAGCTGATGGGAAGAGACAAGACAACTCCAGCCTGAACTGTATACATCTCAGGAAAGCAGTTTGGAATCTCAATGCTGCAGTTCCCTGCAAGTGCATTTCTCATTTGTGCCATATGTTTGATCAAACTGTCTATTCTATAAAATGTATTTCTTTTGTATACAACTGTTCCTGACAAAAGATCTAGGTTCCCACAGAGTTCACTGCCTCAAGACTAGGGCAGGTAGCCTGAGTGGCTATACCCAGGCAACACTCACCACAAGTCCCACGGGAGACAGGGGAGAGTAGGAAGAATTTAATAATGTCTTTTTTTCTCACAAAGATGGACAGGCCCCTCATCCATAGACCCCAATGATACAGGCTTTTGCTAGAGCTACCAATCAGACCAACTGTCAGCTCTGTCAACATCTGAACTGAAATGGCGAGTCATCTCCTCACATTGTTCCAGTGAAGAAAATTTCTCTCTGTCTGTTAAAAATCTAAATGACATGAAACTAGATGGCTTGACTCTGAAAATGGTACTTTTAAGACTGAGTTTGACATTACTCTGCACATAGAAAACTTGCAGAATTTAACCAGATGGTCCAATGTACATTACTGATTACACCAGGACTGAATTAGCCTGATCTGACAATAGTAATACCTTGTTAAATTATGCTGTAAAAAGGAGCTTTTGTATTACTAATACTGAAATGTATACTGTTCACTTAATGTGCCATGTTGGGAGAAATATGATGTTTTTACATAAATAAATCAGGACATGTTATACATAAAAAGATTGGACAAATGCAGCCCTTTGATCTATTCAGTTGACTTGGATTAAGCCACAACTGGGGCAGCTAGTTGGGACTCTCTCCTCCAAGCAGGCCTGATCACTCTACTGGAGACAGTCCTACTAGTAATACTCAGTAAGTGCTTCCTCAAATGATACACAAATATAACATTCACCAGCATTCTGCACCAAACCACAGACATACAGCTCAACATACACAATGAGTGATAGACATACTAGGACTTGGTATTGCTTTGCCTCTTTTACTGGCACCCTAATGGGAGATGGGACGTGAACTGTTGGGGAAGCAGTCTGCCTCTATGCCTCCCACCCAGGCTGCCTAAGTAAAAGCCTTGGGCCCAGAACATTTTTTGATAAGGAGGCTGGGAATTGGATCACCTTCTGTTTCCCAGTTCCTTCTGCTTATCAGAGAAGTCTTCCTCGAGTTCTGGGCACACAGTAACTTTCTCTGTCTCTTGCACATACGCTGGCACCATACGGCATCTGGCCAACCCCACTTCTATACCTGTTCCCGGTGGAGAGAGAATGGGATCTCTTGTGCTATGGCACAAGAGGGGAAACATGCCAGATTATAAGAGCTGGCCATGAGAGGTAGATTGAAGAAAAAACAGGCTTTGTGAGGCCGAACATGAGCATCCTCATGTGATCCAGCAGTTCTCTACAGTTAGTATTCTTATGTAAGTCCCTGGCATATAGCCACTACTGTCCACTGCTGCTATAAAACCTCTGCCCTCCCACTGCAGGATGCAGAGATCTGCTTCAGTCCTACAGATGCCCAGGACTGCCTCATTTTAAGTCTCCATGATAAACTTCTTCTCTGCCACACTGAAATTGCCTAGCTCTTTCTTCAGTCTCTTAGCACCCTCCATTTTCAGAGGCAAGTTTCACGTTACTGATCCCTGCCTGGACGTAACACTTGGGACATAAAATATATATTAAGTAACAGCATGGGGATTAGTGACTTGGACAAGGAAAAAATAAGTATGAATATTTTATTTCAGAGTAACTAAGAAATGCGGGAAATGGTCTTTTAATGAAAATTTTTCTTGCATATTCTACATTACTTTTCTTTAAAAGATTTTGCAAAACCCAGATTAGAAAATTGGTCTCCCAATTGCACTGATTTATTGCCTTGAGAAAGAGTGAGATGACTTATTTTTTCCTCATGTTACCTTTTTACAAAGTATTTTAGGAGTTTTAAACTTATGGCAACTGACTATATCAAAGGCATTAGCTGTTTAATGCTGTAATGCTGTGTGTGCCAACTTCTAAATGCATAAAAGAAAGTAGTCTTGAAATAAAACGTTCTTACTTAGGATATCTACTTTACATGGAAATAAATGCACTTAAAGACTAAACAAACAGAACTTTTTTCCTCTACCGATGCATAAAGAACAGGAAATGAATATCAGCAGAGTTAACATAATCAATCATTCATCTTGTTTTCTATTTTAACTTCATTTCATAACATATACCAACTGGCAAATAATTTGGGATCTATTCTTAGACTTTATCTAAAAAATATTCTCATTAATAAAACTGGAAAGCCATCTGTACGTAATGTGCAAGGTAAATCAAATGGACAGAACAGTTTTGTTAGTGATTTAATTTACCCAGTACCAGTATACCTTGAAGCCTTTTGGGTTTTTTCCTCCCTCTAATTCCACGTTATAACTCATTCCCTTTTACAGTACCACTATATTAAAAGTTGTTGAAATAAACTAGATTATGTCTTTTCTAACTGCAAAGAATAATGACTTTCCTGCTAGGAAAATAAGTCTTTTTAATAGATAATGCCACCTTATTCATGTTTGTTGAAGTTTAATGGCGAAAGCAGTAGACCTTGAAAGAATGCTGGTCTTCAGGGAATTTTCTTAAATTGGAATCATAATTCAACCATAAACTGGTCAGGGGAAGCACTGATATGCAGAGTACCTAATAGTATGTTGACAGTATATGCATTCTGTGGGGTGAAAACAAAGAAAAAGAAAAAAAAAGACAGGAGGGAAGCATCTCACCGATAACAATTGATTACAAATCTTTCTGAAGTAACTACTATAGCTAGGAAATGCAGAAGAATGATAGAAAACTTTATAAATGATTCTGTGTAATCATTATGTAGTATAATATACAATATAGTATAATATCAGGAATATTGCTCATAATAATTTCTATTTTACTATTACTCACCAAGGAGCTAAATGAATTTTTTTTCATTTACTCTCTATTTATGAAGCCTGTACGTTTATCTACTATGAATCTGGATTACAACTTTTTAAAATTCTGTGTCTATTGTCACCGGGAAGGCCTCTGTGTGGTACAGTTTGTGATCGGCTGCTAACCTTAAGGTTGGTGGCTCAAACTCACCCAGGGTTTCCACAGGAGAAAGGTCTGGCAATCTGCTTTCAGTAAGGTTACAACCAAAAAAAGCCTATGTAACAGTTGTAATCTATAACATAGGGAGTCACCATGAGTCAGAATTGACTCCACAGTTATGATTTTTTTTTGTTTTTTAATTCTCACAGAGTATTCCCAAGGGGAAACAAAAGCTGGGTAAAGCCCCAGGTCACAGTGTTCAAGAGACCATAGTAAGCTAAATGGCAAGTATACGTACATGAAATCAAAGGAATCTATTTACTACACACAACTAAACTAATGTAGGTACAATGAACATTGCCGTGCTACAGATGAACAAAGTAAGGCACACAGAAATTCAATGAGTTGCCTAAGACTCCCCAACTAGAACCTGGCAGAGTTGGAATTCAAATTCAGCCTGTGTGGGTCTAGCGCTCAGAATTTTACCACTTCAACGGACTTCAAAGATCTGAGAGAAAAGATATTATATCTGAAATTCTATACCAACCTAAACAATCTTTCAGGTAAATTGCAGAGTTAATGTATTTTCAGATACCTAATGACTGAGACAATTCACAATCCACGAACTTTTATAAAATCAATTTTATATTATATTACAAGAATGTAAAAAAAAGATATGAATTGAATTATGATAAAAATGTGATTTACAGAGAGACTTATTAATATATTTACTGAAATGTAAATAATTGTTGATTTTAAAGCACACATAAGTAATAATAATATAGAATCATCATTCCCTTTTTATAAATTCTGCCAGTGTTGGGAAGGCAGAAGTTGTGAGTGGTTATGAATCTACATAGAGCCACTCCAGGGCTTATCACATTGGACAACGCGGGTAAGGTCTCCGTATAATCAAGATCTTAAACTTCAAGGAGTGGTAATATGTACTTTACAGAAACTATTAAAGAGCAAAGAAAAAAGGAGGGGGCATTTTAAATCATTTTGTAAGGTTACTTTCCATGACACTACAACCAGACAAAGATAAATCAGTAAAAGAAAACTATAAGCTAATCTCAATTATGGGGAAAAAAAAGATGCAAAAGTTCTAAATAAATATATACCCCTTGGAATGTCTTCACATATACCCAGAGGCATGTAGGCACCAGTTCGAAAACTACAGGCAAAGATTTCCATCGTACTGTACCACCACTGAAAATTAGCTTCATTTGTAAATACTTCCTGATGATGGAGATGATATAAGAAAAGTCCTTAAAGGTAAAAATTAAACAGAAGGTCAGAATGTATAGGAATAAGTGAATGCTGAAGACTAAGGAGTATCTGCTAATCTGCCTTTTATTAAAGCTTCAATTTTAACAATAAACCCTGAGTCCCAAGGGATTAGGGAGGAGTTTAGATTTTAGACCTCTGAGAAATCTGGGACCACAAATTAATAACATGCTCAGTGTGTGCACTGAAAAAAAAAAAAAAAAAAAAAACAAGTTTCTGCAAAGGGTGATTGAGAAGGTATGCTCTGGAATTGGACTTGGGTAAGCATGGAGCAAGGAGCACTGGTGCAGCAACGGTTAAGTGCTCGGCTGGTAACTGAAAGATCAGGTCGGAGATTGGAACACACCAGTGGCTCTGCAGGAGAAAAGACCTGGTGATCTGCTCCCCTAAGGATTACTCGTTGCGGGTGGAGTCGATTCTGACTCATAGCGACCCTACAGGACAGAGCAGAACTGCCTCATAGACCCTACAGGACAGAGTAGAACTGCCTCAGAGGGCTGTAATCTTGATGGAGCAGATCGCCAGGTCTTTTCTCCCACGGAGCAGCTGGTAGGTATGAATTGCTGAAATTTAAGGTAGTGCCCCATGCTTAACCCCTGTGCTACCAGGACTCTTTCCCTGTAAAGATTACAGCCTAGGACACCTTATGGGGCAATTTCACTTCATCCTGTAGGGTCACTATGAGTTGGGATAGTCTCCATGGAACACAACAACAACAAAACAAGCATGGACCAGAGAAACAAACCAACAAACAAAATTCTCCCTTGAGAAATTTTAGCCAAAACCCCAACTCAAAATTATGAGATCTGAATTCCATTACTTGAATGACTTGAAAATTCACATGTCACAAATTTAGTGTGAGTGTTCCCAGGTTGTTGATGCCACTAAGAGTCTAGCAGAAATAAGTAAACCTTTTTCAAAAGGAATTAATTAAAATCTAGATTTCAACATACTCCCAAAAACAGAGTTTCAGAGAAACTAAACTCACAACAATGTGTGTGTGTATCTATCTAGATATAGATAGCTGTATATTTATATAGAGAGAGGTATCAAATCACTGTTGTTGTGAGGTGCCATGGAGTCAGTTCTGACTCATGGTGACCCTGCGTACAACAGGACAAAACACTGCCCGTCCTGTGCCATCCTGACAATCACTGCTATGCTTGAGCCCATTTTTGCAGCCACTGTGTCAGTCCATCTTTCTGAGGGTCTTTCTCTTTTTTGCTGACCCTCTACTTTACCAAGCATGATGTCCTTCTCCAGGGACTGGTCCCTCCCTGATAACATGTCCAAACTATGTGAGACAAAGTCTCACCATCCTTGTTTCTAAGTAGCATTCTGGCTGTACTTCTTCCAAAACACATTTGTTCATTCCTTTGGCAGTCCATGGTATATTCAATATTCTTCACCAACACCATAATTCAAAGGCATCAATTCTTCTTCAGTCTTCCTTATTCATCCTCTAGCCTTCGCATGCATATGAGGTGATTGAAAACACCATGGCTTGGGTCAGGCCCACCTTAGTCCTCAAAGTGACATCTTTGCTTTTCAACACTTTAAAGAGGTCTTTTGCAGCTGATCTGCCCAATGCAATGTATCCTTTGATTTCTTGGCTGCTGCTTTCATGAGGGTTGATTGTGGATCCAAAAAAAATGAAATCCTTGACAATGTCAACCTTTTCTTCATTTACCATGATGTTGCTTATTGGTCCAGTTGTGAGGATTTTTGTTTTCTTTATATTGAGCTATAACCCATGGTGAAGGCTATAGTCTTTGATCTTCATCAGTAAGTGCTTCAAGCCCTCTTTGCTTTCAGCAAACAAAGTTGTATCATCTGCATGTCACAGGTTGTTAATGAATCTTCCTCCAATCCTCATGCCTCGTTCTTCTTCGTATAAACCAGCTTCTCGGATTATTTGCTCAGCATATAGATTGAATAAGTATGATGTGAGGATACAATCCTGATGCACAACTCTCAACTTTAAAACCCACAGTATCCCCTTGTTCTGTTTGAACTACTGCCTCTTAGTCTATGTACAAGTTCCACATGAGCACAATTAAGTGTTCTGAAATTAACATTCTTTGCAATGTTATCCGTAATTTGTTATGATCCATACAATTAAATGCATTATATTATGTTTGGTTACATTATATCACATCATATTGTATAATATTAGGAGCCCTGGTGTCACAGTGATTAAAGCATTTTGCTGCAAACCAAAATGTCCGTGGTCTGAACCCACCAGCCACTATGTGGGAGAAAGATGTGGCAGTATGCCTCCATAAAGATTTACAGACTCAGAAACAGTATGGGGCAGTTCTACTCTGTCCTACAGAGTTGCTATGAGTTGTAATTGACTCAATGGCAGCAGGTTATACTAATATTATATTTACTGTGTTATATAACTAGTTACAGTTATAATCTGAAATGAATTATTATTCTTTTTTTTATTGTACTTCAGGTGAAGACTTACAGAACAAATAGTTTCTCATGAAACAGTAGTACACATACTGTTTTATGACATTGGTTAACAACCTCACAACATGTCAACCCTCTCCCTTCTCGACCTTTTTTTTTTTTTTTGGTGAAAATATACATAGCCAAAGTTACACCATTTCAAAAATTTCTACACGCACAGTTCAGTGACATCGACTACCCTCTTCCAATTGTGCTGCTTTTCTCACTTTAGATGAAGGCTTACAGAACAAAATAGTTTCTCATTAAACAGTTAGTAAACATGTTGCCCTATGACAATGGTTAACCTCACAACACATCAACACTATTCTTACTCAATCTTGGGTTCCCTATCACCAGCTTCCTTGCCCCCTCCTGCCTTCTGGCCCTTGTCACTGGACTGCTGTACCTCATTAGTCCCATTTGGTTTTATGCGGCTGTCCACTCCCAGGCTGAAAGTGAACCTCAGAGATGAATTTACCACTGAGCTAAAAGGGTGTCTGGGGGCCATACTCTCAGGGTTTCTCCAGCCTCCTTTAGGCCAATAAATCTGGTCTTTTTTTTTTTTTTTTTGTGAGTTAGAATTATGTTCTACATCCTTCTCCAGCTCTGTCCAGAACCCTCTGTTGTGATCCCGGTCTGAGCAGACAGTGCTGGTAGCCGGACACCATTTAGCTGTACTGGACTCAGTCTGGTAGAAGCCTTCACAGCTATGGTCCATTAGTCCTTCAGACTAATCTTTTCCTTGCATCTCTTCATTCCTTCTTGCTCCGGAAGAGATGAGACCAGCGGAGTCTCTTAGATGGCTGCTCACAGGCTTTTAAGACCCCAGACGCTAATCACCAAGGTAGAAGAATATAGAACATTGTCTTTATAAACTGTGTTATGCCAATTGAGCTGGATGTTCCCCGAGACCATGTCCCAACAGCCATCCGCCCAGCAGTTCAGTCCCTCAGGGAGTTTGGATGTGTCTATGGAGCTTCCATGACATTTCCTTGTACAAGCTGTGCTGGTTTCCCCAGTATTGTGTACTGTCTCACCGTTCACCCAAGATACCACTTATCTATTACCTATTTAGTATACCCCACCACCACCCCTCACATCCCTGGTAACCAACAAAGATTGTTACAGTTTGTGTGTGAACTTTTTCATGGGTTTTTACAATAAAGGTCTCATACGATATTGTTCTTTTTGTGATTGACTTATTTCACTCAGCATAATGTCCTCCACTTTCATCCATGGTATGAGATGCTTCACAGATTCATCGTTGTTCTTTCTCGTTGCATAGTACTCCATTGTATGTATGTACCATAGTTCGTTTATGCATTCATCTGTTGATGGGCATCTAGGTTGTTTCCATTGTTTTGCTATTGTGAACAATGCTGCCATAAACATAGGTGTGCATACGTCTATTTGAGTGATGACTCTTATTTCTTTAGGATATATTCCTAGGAGTGGGATTGCTGGATTGAATGGTATGTCTACTTCTAGCTTTCTGAGGAAGCACCATATCATTTTGCATTCCCACCAGCGGTGGATAAGAGTTCCAATCTCCCCGCAGCCCCTCCAACATTTGTTATTTCCAGTGTTTTTGATTCGTGCCAGTAATCCGGGGGTGAGATGGTATCTCATTGTAGTTTTGATTTGCATTTCTCTAATGGCTAGTGATCGCAAGCATTTCCTCATGTGTCTGTTGGCCATTTGAATGTCTTCTTTGGTGAAGTGTCTGTTCATTTCCTTTGCCCATTTTTTAATAGGATTATTTGTCTTTTTGTTGTACAGGTGTTGGATTTTCTTGTAGATTATGGAGATTAGACCTTTGTCTGACTTGTACTGTCCAAAAACTTTTTCCCAGTCTGTAGGTTCTCTTTTTACGCTTTTGGAGTCTTTTGAAGATCATAGGTGTTTGATTTTTTGAAGATCCCAGTTATCTAGCTTATCTTTTGGGGTCTCTGCATTGTTAGTTATGCTTTGTATCCTGTTAATGCAGTGTATTAAGGCCTGTAGTGTTGGTCCTATTTTTTCTTCTATGAACTTTATAGTTTTAGGCTTTATATTCAGGTCTTTGATCCATTTTGAAGTAGTTTTTGTATACGGCATGAGGTATGGGTCCTGTTTTCTTTTTTTTGCAGATGGATATCCAGTTTTGCCAGCACCATTTGTTAAAAAGACTGTCTTTTCCCCATTTGATGGAATCTGGGCCCTTGTCGAAGATCAGGTGACCATAGGTGGATGGATTTACATCTGGGTTTTCAATTCTGTTCCCTTGGTCAATGTATCTGTCGTTGTACCAGTCCCAGGCTGTTTTGACTACTGTAGCTGTATAGTAGGTTCTGAAGTCAGGTAGTGTGAGTCCTACCACTTTATTCTTCTTCTTCAGTAGTGCTTTACTTATTTGGGGCTTCTTCCCTTTCCATATAAAGATAATGATCAGTTTTTCCATCTCTTTGAAGAATGTTGTTGGTATTTGGATCGGGATTGCGTTGTATTGGTAAATTGCTCTGGGTAGAATTGTCATTTTCGCAATGTTGAGTCTGCCCATGCATGAGCATGGTATGTTTTTTCCATTTATATAGATCCCTTTGGGTTTCATGCAGTAGTGTTTTGTAGTTTTCTTTGTATAGGTCTCTTACATCTCTGGTCAGATTTATTCCTAAGTATTTTATCTTTTTAGGGGCTATTAAAAATGGTACTGTTTTCCCGATTTCCTTTTCATCGTTCTCCTTATTAATGTATACGAATCCAACTGATTTTTGAATGTTTATCTTTTATCCTGCTACTCTGCTGAATCTTTCTGTTAGTTCCAGTAGACTTCTCGTGGAGTCTTTAGGATTTTCTATGTATAGTATCATATCATCTGCAAACCGCGACAGTTTAACTACTTCATTACCAATTTGGATGCCCTTTATTTATTTTTCTTGCCTTATTGCTCTAGCTATAACTTCCAGCACAATGTTAAATAGGAGTGGTGATAAAGGACATCCTTGTCTTGTTCCTGATTTCAAGGGGAATGTTTTCAGCCACTGACCATTAAGAATGCTGTTGGCCATTGGTTTTGCATAGATGGCCTTTATTATGTTGAGAAATTTCCCTTCTGTATCTATTTTATTGAGAGTTTTTATCAGGAATAAGTTTTGGGCTTTGTCAAAAGCCTTTTCTGTGTCAGTTGAGATGATCATGGGATCTTTTCTTTTTTTTTATTTATGTGGTGGATTACGTTGATTGATTTTCTAATGCTGAACCATCCTTGCATACCTGGTATGAATCCTACTTGGTCGTGGTGTATTATTTTTTTGATATGATTGTAAATTCTATTGGCTCGAATTTTGTTCAGAATTTTTGCACCTATATTCATGAGAGATATTTGTCTGTAATTTTCTTTTTTTGTGGCATCTTTTCCTGCTTTTGGTATCAGCGTTATGCTGGCTTCATAGAATGAATTCGGAAGTGTTGCTTCCTCTTCTATGCTCTGAAATAGCTTGAGTAGTACTGGTACAAGCTCTTCTGTAAATGTTTTGTAGAATTCTCCAGTGAAGCCATCTGGGCCAGGGCTTTTTTGGTTGGGAGTTTTTTTATTACCTTTTCAATCTCTTCTCTTGTTATGAGTTTGTTCATATTTTCAACACCACTTTGTTGTAGTTTGGGTATGTAGTGTGTTTCTAGAAATTTATCCATTACCTCTAGGTTTTCAAATTTGTTGGAGTATAGTTTTTCATAATGTTTTGTCATAATCCTTTTTATTTCAGTTTGGTCTGTTGTAATGTCCCCCATTGCGTTTCTTATTTGGGTTATTTGTGTCCTCTCCTGTTTTTCTTTTGTCAGCTTGGCCAGTGGTTTGTCGATTTTGTTGATTCTTTCAAAGAACCAACTATTGGTTTTGTTGATTCTTTCTATTGTTGTTCTGTTCTCTATTTCATTTATTTTTGCTCTGATCTTTACTATTTCCTTTCTTCCTGTGGCTATGGGCTTTTTTTTTGCTGTTCTCTTTCTATTTGTTTGAGTTCTGTAGTTAATGTTTTGGCTTTGTCCCTTTCTTCTTTTTTGATGTGTGCATCTATTGCTATATATGTCCTCTGAGGACTGCCTTTGCTGTGTCCCAAAGGTTTTGGTATGATTTGTTTTCATTCTCACTTGATTCTACAAATTTTTTGATTCCATCTCTGATTTCTTCTATCACCCAGTGATGTGTAAGCAAGGTATTATTCAGTTTCCATGTATTGATTTTTTTTCCTTGCTCTTACTGTTGTTAATTTCTACCTTGATGGCATTGTGGTGAGAGAAGATTCTTTGAATTATCTCATCATTTTAGATCTTGTTGAGGAGTGCTCTGTGGCCTAAGATGTGGTCTATTCTGGAAAACATTCATGTGCATTGGAAAAGAATGTGTACTTTGCAGAAGTTGGATGGAGTGTTCTATATATGTCTATGAGGTCAGGTTGGCTGATTGTGCCCTTTAGGTCTTCTGTATCTTTACTGAGTTTCTTCTTAGTTGTTCTGTCCTTTACTTAGAGTGGTATGTTGAAGTCTCCTACTATTATTGTGGAACTATCAATTTCTCTTTTCAGTGTTGTTAGAGTTTGTTTTATGTATTTTGGAGCCCTGTCATTGGGTACATAGATGTTTATTATGGTTAATTCTTCATGATGGATCATCCTCTTAATCATTATATAGTGTTCTTCTTTGTCTTTTATGGTGTATTTTGTTTTGAAGTCTATTTTATCTGAGATTAGTATTGCCACTCCTGCTCTTTTTTTTGTAGTTGTTAGCTTGATATATTTTTTTCCAACCTTTGGCTTTTAATAAATTCACATCTTTGTTTCTAAGGTTTGTCTTTTGTAGACAGTATATTGATGGATCCTATTTTCTTATCCATTCTGTCACTCTCTTTCTCTTTATGGGTGCATTGGGTCCATTTACATTCAGTGTTATTATTGATAGACGTGAGTTTCTTGCTGTCATTTTATAGTGCTTTTTTTTTTGATGCTGATATTTTCTTTGTTCTTCTTACACTCTTGTGCTGAGTTACTTTTGTTAGTAGATTTTTTTTTTCATTTCTTTTGTTTTTGTAGGTTTTGTTTTTGCTGAGACTTTATGTTTTTCCTCTTTATATTTATGAGTATGTTTGTTAACTTTCTTTCTGGTTACCATGAATTTTACCCTTATCTTTCTGAGTTTGAAGCAGTCTACCATTACTTGGTATCACCTTACCTTCATCTCCATTAGAAGGTTCTATACCTATGCTGTTTATTCCCTCTTTTATTTTTTTGATGTTGTTGTCATTTACTGATTAACTGCTCTGATTCCCTGTTGTATTTCTTTTGGTTTTGTATAATCCTTGAGAGTTCATTTTCTCAATTGGTACCTGGCTGGTACGATCCTGTGACCTAGATTCTCCTTGTGAGCTGAAGTTGTTTGTTCTCAGATCGAGGAACTCCCTTTAATAAATCTTGTATGTTTGGTTTGGCTTTTACATATTCCCTTAGTTTCTGTTTATCTGGAAATGACCTAATTTCACCATCAAATCTGAATGAGAGTTTTGCAGGATATATTATTCTTGGCTGGCAATTTTTTTCTTTCAAGATTTTACATATGTCATCTCATTGCTTTCTTGCCTGCATGGTTTCTGCCGAAGAATCTGAGCTTAGTCTTATTGTTTCTCCTCTGTATGTGACTTCTTGTTTTTCACAAGCTGCTCTCAGGATTCTTTGCTTGTCTTTGGTTTTGGAGAGTGTGAAAATGATATGCCTTGGTGATTTTCTTTTGGGGTCTCTTCTATATTGAGGTTCGTTGAGCTTCTTGGATGGCCATCTTTTCATCTTTCATGATATTAGGGAAGTTTTCTGTCAGCAGTTCCTCGATGATCCTCTCTGTGTTTTCTGTTTTCTCCTCCTCTTCTGGAATTCCAATCACTCGAAAATTTTTGCTTTTGATTGTGTTCCACATAACTCTCAGGATCTCTTCATTTTTCTTTGTTCTTCTTTCTGAATTTTCCTCAAACAGTGTTGTATCCAAGTGTTTGTTTTCAATTCCACTGATCTTGTCTTCCATCGTTTCAAATCTGCTTCTCAGCCCTTCTATGACACCATCCATTTCTGAAATCTTATTGTCTATCTTTTGGATTTCTAATTGTTGTCTTTGCATAATTTCTAGTTGTGAATTTGTATTGGCATTCTTTTCCTGTGTTATTTTCCTGAATTCTTCCAATTTTTTGTCTGTATTTTCCATTAATTTGTCTATTTTTTCCTCATTTTTGTCTCCTTTTTCTTCAGCTCTTGGAGAATTCTGAGTATTAGAGATTTGAATTCCCTATCAGGTAGTTCTAGTGCCTTTTCTTCCACTGGAAAGTCTTCTGGTGTTTTATATTGGACGCCTACTGGAACCAACCTGTCCAGTTTTTGTAAAAGTTTTGATACTGTCTGCTGTCTTCGGGGGATTCAGTAGTTATTTTTCTCTTTTATTGATTGTAGATTTGTTTGTTTCATCTCTTTAAAAAAAAAAAAAACTTGACTATGTCTGAGCAGGTGGACTGTGTGTTGTTTGCTTATCTGTGCGCTCAATACTTTTCGCCTCCTTCTCCAACTGGCAGGGTCAGTCACTCAGATGTGGTACAGCAGGGCAGGTCTAGCTGCAGAGGAGTCACTGGGATGGGTTGTTAGTGGCACCTACTATAGCCACCAGGACGGGTTGATAATCAGTGCAGAGAAGATTCCAGTAGGCCGTGCCTGTGCTGGTTGGTGGTGTGATGTTAAATTCACGGCACAGTTAGGCAGGATGTAGTGGGGACATTGTTATGTGTGGAGTTAAGATGGATATGGGAGATAGGAGAGAGGGCCAGTAGCCAAAAACTTACAAACAAACAAAAAAGAATGCTATGGGAGCTTGCTGTTGGAGTGGAGAGGTGAGAGACTATGAAATGTAGAAAAACATAAAGGGGAAGAGGAAGAAAAAGAAAAGAAAAGGGAACATAAATAAATAAAAATTGGAAAGTTTAAAGAACAGCAAAGTTTCCAGGGATGCCACTGGTGTGTCTATGAGGTCTGGGGAAGTTGTTCTCAGGTGTTACAGCACAGCCTGACTAGAAGGCGTAGATGTATACAATGCCAGGTATTCAGGAAATAGAAACAGATGGAAGATATAGAGAGACGAGAATCTGAGTAATGAAGAAAGACAAAAAGGGAATAAGAGGGAAAAGAAAACAAAACACATTAAAAATAAAAAGAACAAGAAAATCCCCCAGAAAAACAGAAAAAAAAGAAAAAACCAACCAAAATAGAAATGCTCTCAGGGATCCCTCTGCACGTCTTATCAAGCCGAGGGGGTAGTTTCCAAGCCACGCAGCACTGCCTGGCCAAAACGGGCTCCCAACTCAAGAAAAGGAAAAGAAAACAAACAAACAATTCAAAACAAAGAAATGAACAAAAGCCCTGTGATCCCACCAGCGCTGCAGCCCAGACCAGGAAGCTGCCCTTCAGGAAGAGGGAACAATGGTGCACGGAGCCAGGTATTTGAGCGAAAGGAGGGGGAGGTGGTGAGAGGTGTCCCGGTCATCTAGTGCTACTCCAGCAGAAATACCACAAGTGGATGGCTTTACAAAGAGAAATTTATTCTCTCATAGTCCAGTAGGTTACAAGTCCAAATTCAGGGCATCAGCCTCCAGGGCATCAGCTCTGGAGGAAGGTCTGTGTCATCGATCTTCCTTTGGTCTGGGAGGTTCTCTGCACAGGAACCTCAGGTCCAAAGGACACACTCTGCTCCTGGCACTGCTTTCTTTGTGCTATGAGGTTCCCATGTGTATCTGCTCACTTCTCTCTTTTATATCTCAAAAGAGATTGCATTAAGACACTAATCTTGTCAGCCTCATTAGTAAAACCTCATCACAGTGATAGAATTTATAGCACATAAGATCACATATAATCTCATCACAGTGGTAGAGTTTACAACACATAAGGAAATCATATCAGATAACACAATCATACAATACTAGGAATCATGACCTAGCCAAATTGCTATTCACATTTTTTGGGGGACACAATTCAATCCATGATAAGAGGTAAGGAAGAAATCAAAAGAAGCAGAAAAAAAGCAACACCAGCAGCCAATAAATGGCGCTCAGAGAGCCAGCTAGTGCGGACTGGTGGAATCCAAGCAGCCGGTGTTTCCCGGACAAGAGACTGTGTCGGCAGGAAGCAGAGGAGGCTGAGTGTAGGTGAAGAAGGGTACAGGGTGGGAAAGTGTATATCACAAATTACCAGAGCTCTGCAGCCCCTCAGGAAGAAGCAAAGTTGGTGCACGGAGCCAGGTATTTGAGCAAAAGTAGGGGGAGGTGGTGAGAGGTAAGGAAGAAATCAAAAGAAGTGGAAAAAAGCAACATCAGCAGCCAACAAATGGCACTCAGAGAGGTGGCCCCTTCGGGTGGGTGGAATCCAAGCATCCAGTGCTTCCCAGACAAGAGATTGTGGCCGGGGGAAACAGAGGAGGCTGAGAGGGGGCGAAGAAGGGTGGGGGGTGGGAAAGTGTATATCACAAATTACCGGTTGTTTTATCTCCTGCTGGAAGCTCCGTGAAGCTGCTTTCTCGTACCCCCTGTTTGCTGGTCTCCGATAGGAGTCCAAGATGGCGGTTCTGTGCTGCGTTAGCTGATAGGGGACCTCTGCATGAATCTCTCCTCGTTCTTTGTTTTCTGTCAGTTTTCTCACTCCATTTGGTGCTTGGCTGAGTTCTTTATGTCTTCATTTGATGTTTTAGGGTTTCAGGATTGTTCGGCTTAGTTTTTCAGATCTTTGCTGTGGAGGGACAGCTTGGTGCTTCTGCCTAGAGTGCCATTTTGCCCAAAGTCCTCATCAATTATTATTCTTGCTTGGTAATTTTGAATTTCAAGATAAAATTTAGATTCTTTAAAAATTAGATTTCAAATAAATGTTAATTTGTTACTGTCATGCTCAATTTTCAATGAAAAGTGGTTTCGCTTTCTTGTTGTTGTTTTGAAAACATATTTTAAATGTAGACATTTGAGGCAATTACCAAAATGAACTATCTGAAGTCCCAAAACCTCCACTTCCACTAAGTATGTTCTTTGCTTGTTGAACACATAAATGCCCACATAATCACTCCTTTATAAGTAAGTGAAGGCCTTCTCCAAAATACAAATATGCTCTGAGACATTAAATACACCTTTTTCAGCCATTAACCCTTATGGTCTATCTATAATGATGGATTAATAGAATAATAACTCAATAAATTTTGAGGAGTATTTTACAAACACCTTGTGGTTTGATGGCATGGAGATAACCCTGGCCCCTGGCTCTGAAACTGCTGCCAGAATGGCATATTTAGATAAGAGTGTGACAGCCCTGGATTTTTGCAGCTTTGCCAGGTGAGACTGGAAGCTTTAGGTCAATAAGTAGAAATAAAATTGTGGTGGGACGTGGAAGATTTTTCTTTTATAAAATAAATAACAACCTCTACATCTTAGTAAGTCACAACAGCAAATATGTTTTCTCATTACATGTAATCTGGGGCTGTTTGGCTCTGCTCTATGTTCTTCTGATTCTGGGACCCTACCTTCCGAAGCAGCATATGTGGAACATAAGCTATCTCAAGGCAGTTTAAAGCCTGGTAATCTAATTCCAAGAAATGAGCCATTGAAAACCCTATGGAACACTGTTCTACTCTGATACACATGGGGTCTCCCTGTGTGCGTGCGTGCGTGCGTGTGTGTGTGTGTGTGTTTTAATGAAAACCCCAGGCCTGAATAAAACTTTCTTCTTAATTGTCTATAGTATTCTATTTTTCACATCATAATGTTAACAAATGAGAGAAAAGGCAGAAACATTTTACAAGGAGAGTAATTTTCCAACTGAAGCCAATCTCTGCAAATTAGGGTAATTGGGAATTAAAGACTATATGCAGGTTTCCTCATTTTTCTGTGCTTTCCTAAAAATCCAAACAAAGCAAAACAGAAGACACTGATTTTAGTTGCCTGGTTTTGACCCACTTTTCTAGCCACATTTCTCATCTTAGCTGGAGAGACAATTTGTTGCCTTGACACTGCTTACTCCTGCTCCTCCCAGCCACAATGATCACCATACGTTGCAATATTTATATTTGCTCTAATCAAAGAAAGCATCAAAACTTTTCCTTCCTGAAATGAGAAATATCTAGTTGTTTAAAAACTTAGTATTTCAATTACTGTGGTCTGACAGTACGAAACTAACTCCTGTTTTCTATCTAGCCCTAACACTTATTTTTATGTCTCATTTTTTTAACTACTTTTAATAATAGCATTGCCTATGATAATACCCAGTCTATATGTGACAGCAAGATGTTCTCAGGGTTTAAGGGCCATAATTCTAACAAAGTGCAAGTGTGACAGTATCTGGGAGACATGATTTCTTATCGATAGAGCTTCTCCTGACTCATAATTAAATATTGGCCCTCATATTTCACTTAGTCATCTGTACTTAGGAAGTTGAACAGGGTTTTGTTGATTGTCTATGACAGTCCACCAGAGGAATGCCGATAGAACAAAAGTAGTTTTCATAATGCCACTCAGACTGAAGGCTTTTGCTTATATTTCCAGGTTCTTTCCTTTCCTAAGACTTCTAAAATTATCTTCCAAAGGATAAGACTTGTTTCAGGCTTAGAACTGAAAATTTTAAAGACCCTGTATATGAATGAGAAAATTAAAAAGAAGAGCCTTAGTGACTTTTTCAAATAGGAGCAAGCAGAGAGAGCTGTAAGGGTAAAAACAAATTGAAAAAGAAAAAAACAATAAATTTCCTTGATAGACAAAGAGAAAGAGACTACTCTCTCCAGTTTCTTAGAGCAATTAGTTTGGAAAACTTGTAAATTATTTCTGTGTCTTCTTTGAAGTATACATAAATCCTTTTAAATGGCTAAATATGCCTCTTGCAAATTTTACAACCTAGGAATGTTTTCTTAAGGACCTAGGAGCAATATCTGAAATCATTAAGGAAGATAGCAACTGTCTCCCAGTTTCTGCGGGAGGATAGGGGCCTAACTTCAGCTGGCACCTTGCTCTAATTTTCAAAAGTATCTCCCTCATAAAGATATGAGTAGTTCGTTTCTCCTTTCGATAAAAGCAAATAGCAAATACAGCTGGATACCCCAATTACTAGATGAATTTAAAATGAACAACATGTGTGACAAAACGTCCCTGAGTGGCGAAAATGATTTAAGTGTTGGACGACTAACCGAAGGGCTGGTGGTTCTAAATCACCGAGTGGCACCACAGAAGAAAGGCCTGTTGATCTGCTTCCATAAAGATTACGGCCAAGAAAACCCTATGGAGCTCAACTCCACACTGTTACATGTGGGGTAGTCATGAGTCAGAACCAAAAGCAAGGGGTTTATGTGTGACAAATGGTGCTATTAAGTTCTCTTACTTGAGGGCTAATTGTCGTTTATCTTGACTAAATGTATGAAATGGGTTGTTTCAGCTTGGCTACATAAAAGGTCAGATTTCTTTCTGGTTTTACCATCTCTTTAGCATAGTACCTGTAATGCATCACATCTGGTTTAATGCTTATTCAATAATAACATTGTTTTCTTTTTGTTCTACCTTTGTAGAGAGGTTTTGCGGCTTGGAGACAGATTTTTTTAATCTGCCAACACAGCACACCAGGCCAATAGAAATGGCTCCTTCGGTTCAACTGCTTAAATTGAATTTCAGTTATCCTGGCTGCCGTTGCTGTCACTGGCAGATAAACACTTTAGGTAAAAAGCAAGGATGATTAATTAGTATGAATGTGATTTAGAAGTTATTTTAAACGAGTAGTAAAAATATTTAGTGTCATGCAGATCACCACCAAGGCCAAACGCAAAAATAAAGCCTAGAGAAGGGTTTGTGGATCTTTTACCAACTCAAAAGACTGAAAATTGGGCATTATCTTACCTCATCAGGTAAAGGGATAATGATTTTTCAAATATCTATCAATTGTGTGTTTTCAGAAGATGTCTCTGCTCAGCAGAAATGACAGCAATAACTTAGCCATCTTTAACCAAAAATCAAAGTCATTGCCATCGAGTCGATCTCAACTCAGAGCAACCCTGTAGGACAGAGGAGAACTGCACCACAGAATTTCCAAGGAACAGCTGGTGGATTCAAACTGATGACCTTTTAGTTAGCAGTCAAGCTCTTAAGTGTGCCAGCTTAGCCATCTTAGAAATATTAATTTTTGAACTTTTAACAATTATACATATATAATCGTATATGTATATGCTGCAAAAGACTTCTTTAAAGTATTGAAAAGCAAAGATGTCACCTTGAAGACTAAGGTGCACCTGACCAAGCCATGGTGTTTTCAGTCGCCTCGTATGCATGCGAAAGCTGGACAATGAATATGGAAGACCAAAGAATTGACACCTTTGAATTGTAGTGATGGCAAAGAAAAATATACCATGGACTCCCAGAAGAATGAACAAATCTGTCTTGGAGGAAATACAGCCAGAGTGCTCCTTAGAAGCCAGGATGGTGAGACTGTGTTTCATATACTTTGGATATGTTATCAGGAGGGATCAGTCCCCGGAGAAGGTAAAGAAGAGGGTCAACAAAAAAAAGGAAGACCCTCAATGAGATAAATTGACACAGTGGCTGCAACAATGTACTTAAGCATAACAATGATTGTCAGAATGGCGCAGGGCTGGGCAGTGTTTCGTTCTGTTATTCTCAGGGTCGCTATGAGTCAGAACCAACTCAATGGCACATAACAACAATAATCATGTACAAGAGTATATGCAACATTTAGTTATTAATTAAAGGGTAATAATCAAATGAATGTTCTTTGTCCTTGATATCCTGCTTAAGAAATAAAACTTAGAAGTCCTCTGAGTACCCTTCACCCGTCATATCTTCTTCCTCCAACCCAGAGTGAAATACTTCCAAATTTCATGCTGATTATTCTTTAGTCATGCTTATAATTTATCACATATCTCTGTGTCCCTAAATAATAGTGGCTCACATTTCTTGATTTTTCTGTATTTTCTTTAGGGATACATCCATGTTTCCAGCTGTGTATCATTCACTTTCAGCCCTCTATGCAAATTAATTATCTATTACTCTCCTTATGAGAATTGGGTTGTTTCTAGCTTTGGGATATAACATATTGCTTCTATGAACATTTTTATACAAGTTTCCTAGTTCACATTTAGAAGAGTTTCCCTAGCCTATGGGATAGCCCAGTTATAGCATATATGCATCTTCAACTTTATGAGGTAATTCCAAATTGATTTCCAAAGTGGTTTTAGCAATTTATATTCCCACGAACTGAGTTTAAGGGTTTCTGCTCCAACACATTCTTAGACAATCATTGGTATTCTCAAACTTTTGGATCTGGAAGTTTTATTGGTAATAGTATAGTAGAATCCCCTTTACAAAGCATAAAATTTAGCTAACAGATAATTTCTACTTCTCTAGAGTCACACAGCTAGTCAGTGTCCCATTTGTAAGCAGAAACCCAGTTCCCTGACTTTCCATCTAATTGTTTTTTAATTAAATCACTTGCATTATAAACTTTTAAACACTGAAGATGCTGTTCCAAGGAGCAGAGGAAATTAATTAAGAATAACTGGACATTTAATTCGACTTTTTGAAAAAGTCATTATTTCCCTTAAAACTGCAGATAAAGATGGAATTACTTTATTACATTGAAATTTATTGAAATATGTAAACAAAATAGGATGGTTTGTGTTTAGAATACAGTTGGGAACTGAAACTCTCCAATGCTTAAAACAGATCTGAAAGTCTCAAGGCTTTGAACCACTTTGTTCTGGTTCTAACCCCTGTTGAGAATTTGCATTTCTAACAAGGTCCCTGCTGATAATTTGCATTTCAACCTCAGATATACTGAATCAGAATCTAGATTTTAACAAGATTCCCTGTTGATTCTTATGTATAACTTCCTGGCAACTAGTCAGAAATGCAAATTATCAACAGGGGTTAGAACCAGAAAGAACCAGTTCAAAGCCCTGGAAAGTCTGAGTACTTGCTGAAGCTGAAGAATGGTATGGGAGTACTAAAAAAAGGAACAACAAAGAAGTAAATAAGTGAATCTAACTACATAGAAGAAGTCCCCGGGTGGCTTAGCGGTTAAGGGCTCAACTGCCAAAAGTTTGGCAGTTCAAATCCACCAGCCACTTGTTGGAAATCTTATGGGCATTTCTACTCTGTCCTACAGAGTCGCTATGAGTCAGAATTGACTCAGAGGCAATGGGTTGTTTTTTGTTTTGTTATTATTAAAATTTCTACTCTCAAGATCATGGAACTGAACAATATATTGCTACTTATGTTCTTAATATTTAGACTATTACTTGTGAGAAATTAACAGTCCATATAGTACATTATTTTATATGTAGCAACGAAGTACCTTTTCTATAGGAAATTATCTCTTTTTTCCTAATAGATTTGTATAAGATGTATATTTTTTCTAATACACATATACACTATATTTATAATATCAGAAGTAATCCCATAATAGGTTCACTTGTGATTCAGGTTGGTACACAATTATCTTTTAAATTCATTTGTGACCTTATGATAATCCTGAATCTCCCAAAGCCTAATATATTTCAGTCTAGGTTTCAGTTATTCTAAAGAAGAGAGAAAGAAGACTTGGACTTCTGAGAAACCATGAAGAAAATCATAAATGATGGTGCAACTGCATTTGGAAACAAGAACGTTTATTAAAGAAAATGTAAGGGACTTAGTATTTACTGAGCATTTACTAGGCACTGTGTTTTCTGCCAAGCAATTTTCATAAAGTATCTTATAATAACATTTTCTATGGGATGTTAATCTCATTTTACATTATATTCAAAGAGGTTAAATGACTTAGTCATTTAACCTCTTTGAATATATTTATAAATTGGCCACAAATTTATAATTGGTCCATTCCTAAAGTTGACCACTGGGAGAAGAAATGTTTTACAATAGCAAACCAAAAAATCATTTGTTATTTATTTTTTTAATCCCTTGTCTTTAAATCAAAATGATAGAGGGTTTTGTTTGTTTGTTCGTTTTGTTTGTTTGTTTGTTTGTTTTGGTGCTGCTGTTGTTGTTTAGTATCTTGGGATCTGCTCATTAACTTTATGGAAGCATTGCTATCCCTAAAATGTTTTATTCTGGTCTGATTTGAAAATATTTTTCTTACTCTATTTCTATACTCTTTATTTGCATTACTGCTCTGGTGTTCCAGCTACCATATACAGTATGATTGGATTTTTATCATACTATTTTTTTAATTAGTAGGAAATTTCAGTAATAAAATGTGTCTGTTGTTGTTGTTAGGTGCCATCGAGTCATTCTGACTCATAGTGACCCTCGTACCAAAAAACAAAACACTGCCCAGCCCTGCGCCGTCCTCACAATTGTTATGCTTGAGCCCACTGTTGCAGCCACTGTGTCAATCCATCTTGTTGAGGGTCTTCCTCTTTTTTGCTGACCCTGTACTTTACCAAGCATGATGTCCTTCTCCAGGGACTGATCCCTTCTGACAACCTGTCCAAACTATGTAAGATGTAGTCTCACCATCCTTGCTTCTAAGGAGTATTCTGGTTGTACTTCTCTCAAGACAGATTTGTTCATTCTTTTGGCAGTCCATGGCATATTCAATATTATTTGCCAACATCACAATTCAGAGGGTCAATTCTTTTTTGGTCTTCCTTATTCATTGTCCAGCTTTCGCATGCATATGATACGATTGAAAATACCATGGCTTGAGTCAGGCCCACCTTAGTCTTCAAGGTGATATTTTTGCTTTTCAACACTTTAAAGAGGTCTTTTGCAGCAGGTTTGCCCAGTGCAATGCGTCTTTTGATTTCTTCACTGCTGCTTCCATGGGTGTTGATTGCGGATCCAAGTAAAATGAAATCCTTGACAACTTCAATCTTTTCTCCGTTTATCATGATGTTGCTTATTGGTCCAGTTGTGAGGATTTTTGTTTTCTTTATATTGAGATACATCATGGATTGAGTTGTGTCCCCCAAAAATATCTGTCAGCTTAGCTGGGTCATGATTCCCAGTGTTGTATGACTGTGTAATCTAATGTGATTTCCTTATGTGTTGTAAACTCTATCACTATGATGAGGTTATATGTGATCTCCTTATGTGTTGTAAATTCTATCACTGTGATGAGGTTATACTGATGAGGTTTACAAGATTAGATAGTGTCTTAATGCAATCTCTTTTGAGATATAAAAGAGAGAAGTGAGGAGATACACATGGGAACCTCATAGAACCAAGAAGGCAGTGCTGGGAGCAGAGCGCGTCCTTTGGACCCGAGGTTCCTGCGCAGAGAAGCTTCCAGACCAAGGGAAGACTGATGACATGGACCTTCCTCCAGAGCCAATGGAGAAAGCGATCCCTTGGAGCTGACGTCCTGAATTTGGACTTGTAGCTTACTGGACTGTGAAAGAATAAACTTTTCATTGTTAAAGCCATCCACTTGTGGTATTTCTGTTAGAGCAGTACTAGATGACTAAGACAAGGTGTAATCCATGCTGACAACTGTGGTCTTTGATCTTCATCAGTAAGTGCTTCAAGTCCTCTTCACTTTCAGCAAGCAAGGTTGTGTCATCTGCATAACACAGGTTGTTAATGAGTCTTCCTCCAATTCTGATGCCCCATTCTTCTTCATATAGTCCAGCTTCTCGGATTATTTGCTTAGTATACAAATTGAATAGGTATGGTGAAAGAATGCAACCCTGACACACAACTTTCCTGACCTTAAACCACGCAGTATCGCCTTGTTCTGTCCAAACAACTGCCTCTTGATCTGTGTACAAGTTCCTCATGAGCACAATTAAGTGTTCTGCAATTCCCATTCTTTGCAATGTTATCCATAATTTGTTATGATCCACACAATTGAATGCCTTTGCATAGTCATAAAACACAGGTAAACATGTTTCTGGTATTCTCTGTTTTCAGCCAGGATCCATCAGATATCTGCTATGATATCCCTGGTTCCACGTCCTCTTCTAAATCCAGCCTCAACTTCTGGCAGTTCCCTATTGACATACTGCTGCAACAGCTTTTGAATTATTTTCAGCAAAATTTTACTTACGTGTAAATGTGTCTAAATCTATTTAATTGACTGTGACCTCAGTTACCCTTCTCTCGATTAAAGCAGAAGCTCTATGTACACATGGGCATTGCTATTGCTCTAAAATCCTAAAGATCCTAAATGATTCAAATCTTGAAATTTGCTTCTTTATAAAGAAACTGATAATATTTCTGGTACTCACAGTTCATAAAGATTGTGTAATGTTCAATGCTTTGTAAGTTTCAGAGAGAGAACGTGTCTCTTAGTACTGTAGTCAGATCTGCTAGAGATTTAACATACTGAATAGACAAAGACAAACTTTCATTGCTCCATATTTAACACACTAGAGAGATCAACAACTGTTAAGTTTAATAAAAGTCAAATCTTTAGCTTTGGGATTTGACCATATAAAAGTTATAAAGATTTATGTTTATCCCAGAGAAATCCTAGGAAGTGCATATTTCATAGTATTTGTCTTTAATAAAAGAATATTAAACAACCCAGAATCAATCGTCTATTTTATTACTGATTCGAAAATGTTATGAAAAATTATTTATTCTTTAAATGCTAAACTAAATAATGTCAGCATTCTGGTTTCCAAATTCTCTCAATTTAAATAAACATATATTTGAAATCTTAAACAATATTTTTGGAAAATTTTCAGATGGAAATGTGAGTAAAATGACTGCCTTAAAATTTTAGGATATTTAATTTATTTATAATTTTTAATTATTATAGATTATCAGGCTATAACCTTCTTAATGCCAAGATATTTTCATAATTATGATAATTTTCCTAGAATAGAGTCCCAGAAATGGATTAACTAGATCAGTTCATGAATTTTTTTGTCTTTTCATAGAGATACTGCTATATAGCTTTCCAAAAATGTCTGTGCATATTTATAGCACTATTTACAATGTGTATATATTTTTATATAAATATATTTTTACTAGTTTTACAAAAATCATGCTGCCATTGAATATATTAATATATCTTTATTTAAAAAATGATGTATATAGTGATAAAATCAAATCATACAAAAAAGGCTTTTAATAAACAACAGTTCCCAGTCCCACCCATTCCCTTCCCAAAGTGCAACACCCCAAAATGAAAACCTTTATGAAGACTGTTAGCTATTTCTTGCAGAGTTTAATAAAAGGGTTCTAGGTTAATGTGCTTATACTACTCTCTTTAAATCACCTTTAGACAGGACTCTTCAGCCTCCTATTTTGAATGAAAATTTGCTATTTTACATCATCACACACCCCCTCCTTATCTCCCTATATAGCTATTTCTCTATTTGACTTAAAACAGTTTTCAGTGTATAGATTATTTATGACTATGCACATCTCATCTTTCCTCTCCCCCTCCCCAGTTTTCTATCTGAGCTGTCATTAACCTATCCCCTATTCTCCACCACCCACTTTTCTTCTAAGGTGGAATCTATCACACCCACGACCACATTGAGCTGCTGTCTTCTCTTCCAGAGTTATCTCCTCCTGTTCCGACATGGGATGGATGCACCTCTCTCTGCCACTCTATAGAAGATTTGATCAAAAACCTGTCTAAAACCCATGGAGCAGTTCAGACTACAGATCCTGGATCCAGACTGTCTCAGACACTCATTAATCGTTTGACTTTGGCATATACAATAGTACAACTTTAACAACTGTTCGTAGGGTAGTTGTTTATATTAAGATGAACTAATATATATTTAGCCCCTTGATGAGTGCCCAGTAGAGACTAAATACTATACAAGTAATAATTGTAGTTATTACTGTCATTATTATTATTGCCTATTGACTTTCAGAAAGTCCAAAGCTATCTAATTCTGGCCTTTAACAACATTTTCTAAGTAAAATTAGAGTCTTAAGCCCAAATATTTGAATGTTCAGATGCCAAGAGATTCCAGAGTGACTTGTCTTCAGTTTTCTCCTTTCTCTTCCAAGTGGTATTGAGCAGAAGATCTGAAAGCATTTAAACTGCATATGAATCCACTGGAAACAAGGGAAAACATGAAAAGATGCCAATTAATTGGCCTGAATGGCCAGACATATTTGTCTTTCCTGGTAAAAGGACTTTTTCAGTACGTATGAGATCACAATTACAGCCCCATCAGTAATGATTTATGGCAAATGAATTTTAGCCTGATCACCAAAGCCAGAGTGAACACTTCCAGGAACACAGATAAAAGCAGTGATGAAAATTATATCCTAATTACAACTACCCTACTCCAGGATAGGCCAGCATGAGACAAACCAACAATTTCTCATTCGCAGGGAGTGAGAATCAATCATGTATGTTCACTCAGCATATATTTTCTAATTCAACATTAAGGAAATAGTGATAGACAAGACAGAAAGAGCCCTTTCTCTCCTGAAGCTTACATTTCAGAAGATGGAGGAAGACAATAAACATATAAATGAATAAACTAAAATATTCATATAGAAATAAGTGAGATACAGGAAATTTTAAAAAATCAGATAACATTACAGGTAATGGCTGGGCAGCTCCTTGATATTGGGAGATCCAAAAACCTCATCCAGAAGGGGTTATTTAAGCTGATGCCTGACAGATAGGAATGAGTCAAAGACCCAAGATTTATTTATTTTTTTTCCTCTGTAAATCTCACTTAAGGAGAAATGCTAAGAAGTTTTTATTGGTCATTGTTTTCAACTGCATTCAGTACTGGTCTGACTTGCATAGATGGAAGAGATTATTTCTTCCCTAAGAGAGAAAATCCACACAAGGCACAAACCTCGCTATAAGGTGGTTAACTGATAGGCTAAGAACCCAATATTTTCCTGCCCCTCTTCAATCTCAAGTTGTTCTCTACCTGACTGGTTCTTCATTCCTTATAACCCACACATGTAAATGTCCCAAGCTACATTCTGGAGATATATATGTATGTATTTTATACATTCGGTCAAATCAGAGGCCAGATTTAAAAAAATATCTTTTGAGAATAATGGTTGTCAAACCCAACTGCATATTCAAGTCACCTGGGGTGTGTTTACAAAATTCAGATTCCCTAGCTGTTCCTAGTCCAATTAAATTAGAATTTCTGGAGTAGAGCCCAGGCTCCAGATTTTAACAGTTTCTTCAGTGATTCTAATATGAAGCCAGCATTGACAACCATTTCGCTAGTTTAGTTGTTTCCATTCAAAAGCTTTATTATATATTTTTTAATCCCATTAAATGTCCTTTTCTATGTAGCAAGGCAGAATAGCATAACAGAATTATGAATACCGTTCGCAACTATATATTTTGCATTCAGAAAATGTTTAAAATAACCCAAAAGTGGAAACAATGAAATGCTCATCAACTGGTGAGCGAATAGACATAGTGTAGTACACCCATACAGTGCAAAGTTATTTGGCAGTAAAAAGGAATGAAGTGCTGATACATGCTATGACACAGATGAACCTTGAAAACATTACGTCTTTAAGGAGAAAATCACCAGAGACAGCATGCTGTATGATTCTATTTATAAGAAACGTCCAGAAAGGCAAATCTATAGAGATAGTAGATTGTGGCGGCCTGGGACTGGAGGTGGGAATGGGGAATGGCTGCAAACGGGCACAAGAAATTTGTTCTGGCTGATGATGATTTTCTAAAAGTGGTTTTGATGATAATTGCACAACTCTGTTAATTTAACAGAGTTGTTAAATTAGTAACCAAAATTTTACTAACATAAAATACTGGCTATTCAGGAGGACAATAAAACATAATGTCTACAGATTTGATTATTATTATTATTTAAATTTTGTATCCATTAAAGTTTCACTAATTCCTGAAATGTTTTGCAAGATCTACTAATATTTTTCAGGGTATAGTTAGATCTGAACAAAAGTAACAACGAATGTTTGCAAATCGTATGCTCTTAAAGAACAGAAATATAGAGGACTTTGTAGTAAACACGGGATGTGGTAAATATTGTAATAAAGTTTTAAAAACAGTTTCACTTATGTAGTCACTCTTCTGCAGGCTAATACAGACCCATTCCATATGAAAAATCAATGCTGTCCTGAATGGTTGGCTGAATTACATTCGGAGATGAGTGAGGAGCTATAGAGTTTGACTAAAGACAAACAGATGAGTTCTTTAACATTGAGAATGATTTGAGATAATGAGACTAATATGTACATATATGTGTGTGTGGGATACTCAAAATATATGGGGGAAATTTCTTATAATATTTTCCTGGGAATAAGATTTTATGAGCAATATGCATTCAAATATCATCTAGGGCAAATAGTAAGTGGTTAGGAAGTTTGCAAAGGCATTGCAGGTACTGGAATATAGCACTGATTATTTCAGAGAAGACAGAGTTTACTTGGGAAGTTAAAACAATGATGAGTTTGAAAGTCACATTGCACATGATGCTACTTTAGGATTCTTTGAGAAAAGACATGGCTTCTCCAATTGTGGATTGTAAGTACAAATACACACCCTTTTGAACACTTTTTTTTCCCTTACATTCTCTTGAGATTATCTGCTTTAAGAATTTGTTGTTGTTGTTAGTTGCCATCAAGTCAATTCTGATTCATAGCGACCCATGTGTGCAGAGTAGAACTGCTCCATAGGGTCTTCAAGGCTGTGACCTTTCAGAAGCAGATTGCCAGGGCCTTCTTCCAAGGTACCTCTGGGTAGATTTGAACTTTCAGCCGGTAGTCGACGGATTAACCACTTGCATCACCCAGGCACCCACTGAATTAAGAATAACTCTGAGTTAAAAATTGTTCCTATATCTGTAAAAGTATGAACAGTATTTCCTGTATTTAAATAGTTAATTTAAACTCTATTAACACAGTTTTTACATCATATCCTGTCTGACTTCCCAGAAGAAATGTATTGTTAATACACATTTCATTTTTGTTATGTAGCTTAATACTGTTTAAATTAATATTTAACTAAAATAACAGGAAGGAGCTCGGGTGCCACAGTAGTTAAGCGCTCGACTGCTAACCTAAAGGTTAGTGGTTCAAACCCACCAGCCACTCCATGGGAGAAAAATATGGCAATCTGCTTCCATAAAGAATCACAGCCTTGAAAGCATTCTTTGATGTTTACTAGGATGGTGAGGGAGGGGAACTAGAAATCACTAACTAGATATTAGACAAATGTTAGCTTTGATGAAGTAAAGGACAACACACCATATAGGGGAAGTCAGCACAACTGGGCCAAAGCAAAAACATAGAAGTTTTCCTAGACCCATCCAAACACTTTGAAGGACCGAGTAGCTGGGACTGAGGCCTGGGACCATAGTCTCAAGGGACATCTAGGCCAGTTGGAATAACAAAGTTTATAAAGAAAATGTTCTACATCCCACTTTGCTGAGTACTGTCTGGGGTCTTAAAAGCCTGCAAGCAGCCATCTAATACATCTATTGGTCCCATCCTACCTGGAGCAAAGAATAGTAAAGAAAACCAAAGACACAAGGAAAATACTAGGCCAAAAGACTAAAGGACCACATGAACCAGAGACTCCACCAACCTGAGACCAGAAGAACAAGATGGTACCCAGCTACCACCAACAACCACCCTGACACGGATCACAACAGCGAATCCTGGACAGAGCAGGAGAAAAGTGTAGAACAGAATTCAAATTCACATAAAAAGACCAGACTTACTTGTCGGAGAGACTGGAGGAACCCCTGAAACTATGGCTCCTGGACTCTCTGCTAATCCAAAATGGAAACCATTCCTGAAACCCACTTTTTAGACAAAGATTAGGTAGGCTTATAAAACAAAAAAATAACACGTGTGAGGAATGTGCTTCTTAGTTCAATCAAATATAGGAAACCAAATGGGCAGCTCCTGTCCAAAAGCAGGACAAGGAGGCAGGAAGGGACAGGAACTGGATGAATGGACATAGGGAAACTGGGGTGGAAAGGGGGAGCGTGCTGTCACATTGTGGGGAGTGCAACCAATGTCACAAAACAATACGTGTATAAAATTTTGAACAAGAAATTAACTTGATCTGTAAACCTTCACCTAAAGTGCAATAAAAAACAAACACTCTATGAGGCAGTTCAGGGTCGCTATGGCAACAGGTTTTTGGTTTAAAATAACACGATTTTCTGGCTTCAGGGATGTGCTTGTGTGTGTGTGTGTGTGTGTGTGTGTGTGTGTGTGTGTGTTTCACTATAGATTAATGGTTTATCATATGAAATTTCCTCCCCTGTAAAATGGGAATAAAAATAGTCCATATATTATGGGATTATTATAAATTCTAAAGGAGGTAATATAAATACATCACTCAGCACAGGGTCAGCACATATTAAGCACTCAATAAAACTTAGTTATCATTTTACATTTTAAATTATTCTGTTTATATTTTAAAAGACAAAAACTTACTTGCTTTTTAAATTACTATTTTTAAAATAATTTATTAAAGTTCACGTAACATAAAATTAACCATTTTAAAGTAAACAATTTAGTAGCGTTTACTATATTCACAAATTTTGTGTAACCACCAACATTATCTAGTTCCAAAAATTTCCATCACTCCCAAGTAAAACCCGTTATCCATTAAGCAGTTTCTTCCCCTTCCCTCCTTTCCCAGCCCCTGGCAGTCACCAATTTGTGTTCTGTCTCTATGGATTTATCTATTCTAGATATTTCATATAAAAGGAATCATACTATACGTGACCTTTTGTGACTGATTACTTTCACTTAACATAATGCTTTTGAGGATCTTCCGTGTTGCAGCATGTATCAGTATTCCATTTCTTTTTATGGCTGGATAATACTCTGTTCTATGCATATGCCATAATTTGTTCATCCATTCATTGGCTGATAGACACTTGGGCTATTTCTACCTTTTGGTTATTGTGAATAGCACTGCTATGAACACACAGGTACATGTACTTACTAGAGTAAATCCGTTACTGTCGAGTCAATTCCAACTCCTTGTGACCCTATAGGATGGAGTAAAACTGCCCCATAGGGTTTCCTAAGAGCTGCTGATGGGTTCAAACTCATGACCTTTTCGTTAGCAGTCGAGCCCTTAACCACTGTGCCACCTGGCTCCACTTATTAGAGTACCTATTTTAAATTATTTTGGGTTTATATCTAGAAGTGGAATTGCAGAGTTATATGGAATTTTATGTTTAACTTTTGAGGGACACCCAAACTGTTTTCCACAGTGGCTGAACCATTTTGATTCCCATCAGCAATGTATGAGGGTTCCGATTTCTCCATAACCTAGGAAAAACTTGTTACTTTCCATTTTTTATTTATTTTTATTATAGCCATACTGGTGGATGTGAAGTGATCTCTCACTGCAGTTTTTATTTGAATTTTCTTAATGACTAATGATGTTGAGCATCTTTTCAAGGGTTTGTTGGCCATTTTTGTATCTTCTTTGGAAAAATGTCTATTGAAATTCTCTGCCCATTTTTCTTTCTAGTTTTGGTGAAAATATACACAGCAGAATATACACCCATTCCTCAATTCCTACATGTACAATTCAGTAACACTGGTTATTCTTCATGTTATATCAACATTCTATCTCTACCCATATTGTTTCACCACCATTGACTTAGATTCACTACCCCATAAACCTCTCATCAGTGCTTTAGAGTTACTGTTGACAATTTGATCTCATATAGATAGTACTTTAAAAGAGTGCAATGCTCATGGTGAATATCCTTTACTAATTTAGTTAAACCATTATTTAGTTTAAAGATGACTTCAGGGGATAATTTCAATTTATGGTTTGAAGATTTTCTCAGAGCAATAGATTGAGAGGTTCCTCCAATCTATAGATCTAGTAAGTCTTAATTCCGTAGGAATTTAAAATTTTGTTCCACATCTTCCCCCTTTTGATCAGGAGTTAGTTATTGATCCTTGATTGAAACATTCAGTAATGGTAGCCAGGCATCGTTCAGTTCTTCTCGTATCATGGGTAAGGAAGCAGAAGTTCATGGAGGCAGTTAACCCTACAGTCCAGTTCTTTCTCCGGCAGCTGGGTATCCTTCTTCCTCTGCTGCTCCAGCTATATGGAGAACAATTGTATCTTGGCTGTATCTAGAAATTTTTGTATTTTAGTTCTAGCTTTCATTTTTAATATTATATGCAAAAAGAGTTTGTTTAGATTTACTCACACATTATTTGTTTATTGGCTTCTGTTTAATTCTAGTATCTCAAAACTCCTTGATCAGATGATTTTTCTCCTTTCAGGGAACAAATTTACAAGTTCTTTTAGTTAAGATCTGTTGGCAATAAATTCTCTCAGCTTTTGTTTGTCTGAAAATACAGTTACTGACTACAGAAGGATTTCTTTGATAGGTATACACTTCTGTACTGAAAACTATGTGTAAGATAACAGTCATGTTTACTCTGACTTTTTATACTATTTTAGGAAATTTGCTATCAGCCTAATTGGCATTTTGTTGGTTATCTGTCTTTTCTATCTGGTGCCATTTAATGTTTTCTCTCTACAGTTAGTGTTGGCAGTTTGGTTCAATTTTTCTGAGTTTTTAAATTTCTTTTTATTATCTCATTTCAGGTTCTTCAGGCTTGCTAACTAAGCCAGGACATCTTCAAGCAATTCTAAATATTTTTCAGGCATTATCATTCTGTATTGTCTTTTCCACATTCCTTCTATTTTCCCTTATGAAAACCTGATAGGGCATATATAAGAATATCTCCACTCTCTTCCAGATCTGTTATCCTTTCTTATTAGGTTTTATGTCTCTTTTTCTCTGTGTAGCTACTTGGAAAATATTTTTCAGGTTTGCTAACAAATTTATGAATATTTCATCTAGTGGTTTATCCTCAGCTACATTTTAGTTCACTGAATTTCTAATTTAATTAATATACATTTTATTTTTACAAGTTCTATTGGGTTCTTTCTCAAATTTGCATTCATTTATGATGCATTCCAAATCTTCCCCTATTTCTTTTTAACATATTTAAAAACTTATTTTATATTTTGTATCTGATTACTTCCATCTCTGAGATTTCTGTGTATAAATCTGATATTTATTGTTTTAGTTAACACTGTATCATTGGGGTGTTTTTCTTCATGTGTTTACTAATTTTTTACTGTTTTGAGCTCATAATATGTGGAATCATTTCAGGACTGGGTTTGGGTTTATGGCTCATTTCTCTAGCTATAATTTGCATCTTCTTGTGTCAAACGTCTAGGAACACTACCAACATACAATATATACAATATCCGTTGCTGTCGAGTCGATTCCAACTCATAGCGACCCTATAGGACAGAGTAGAACTGCTCCGTAGGGTTTCCAAGGAGTGCTTGGTGGGTTTGAACTACCAACCTTTTGGTTAGCAGCCATAACTCTTAACAACTCTGCCACCAGGGTTTCCAACATAGATCAGTTTTAATTACCTAATATTATTGTTTTTGCTTTTGTAGTTTCGTTTTGGTTTGTTTGTTTTCAATAAATTTGGAGTGTGTGAGAGTAAATTTGTGGTTGGATTTTTTCAGGCAAGATTTTTTTATTTTTATTTTTTTGTTCTGCTCTATTGGAGCTAGGTTTGAGACAGAAAGTATGTCCATTAGCTCTGCAGCAGGTTTTCATTTCACTCAATGAAATAGTGACCACCATACGTCTGTGTGGAGCCCCAGTGGCAGAGTGGTTAAGAGCTCTGCTGCTAACCAAAAGATCACCAGTTCAAATCCAGCAGCTGCTCCTTGGAAACCCTATGGGGCAGTTCTACTCTGTTCTCATAGGTACTGTCCTCTAGTATTTCTCTTAGTTGCCCCCAACTTAACCGTTCATTGTAAAAAAAAATTTTTAGTATTTTATGCAGCATTATAGTTACTTTATTTTGAGAATATTTATCTAGACATCTAGTCCATAATGACTATGGAAAGAAAGACCCTTTAAATGTTCTCTTTACTAAAAGTCTGAAAGGAAGGTTGGAAAGGGAGAAATCTCACACACTGTGCAGGACAAAGCATAATATTTATTAGACATTTTTCTTCTTCAAAGTACCTCTGTCCTACTTTGTCTCTTTCCCCACCGTGTCTCCCAGCTTCTTTGTCTCGTCTTTCTACATCGTTTCTACTATCAAGAGTTTTGATCGGGGTAGTGCATCTTACAGATAATCTGTGAGGCTACACTCTAGACACCAAACAATGTGTCAATGCATTTGTTCTCAATACATATACTGGTTTTCCAGGTAAATATATTCCTTCAGTTCTAAGGTGACAGTGATGGTAAGACTCAGCATAAATTAATATCAGCTCTGGAGTTGTAAGATAAAAAGGGGCACTTTGTCCATTTAATAAACAAAGAAATATTAGTCCCTATATCAATTGCTGGTATGATAAAATGTGAAAAGCTCACATCTTAGAATTCAGAAATACACTCACACATACCAAGATTTGTGCCAAGCCTTGGGTTTCATTTATTCTCACAACAGCCTCATGAGATTTTATTATACCTGAATTAAATGAGCCTTAAAAGAAGAAATTTTTCAAGTCATGGGGTGAGAATTTTAGCCATTTCCTGATAAGAATCTGAGGCTCAAAAGTAGTTTAAGGCCAAGTTCATTTAACTGTGAGATCACAACTTCATTTCTCACTCAGCGACACAGGGTGACTTCTCTAGTGCATGTACCTACCCAAATTAAACAAATCCTCCTTTAGTCTTCTCCAAAGAACCATGAAAATAAACATATTGTGTTGGGAAAAATCTGGTACATGGTAATAGAATTGTTAAAAGATACTATATGCATCGCAATGTAACAGATACTTCATTTTTATTTCCTCATTTTGCCAAGTATAAATTCTTGAAGTAATAAACATTAAAAGTTTGACTTTCCATTTTAAATATTTATCCAAATGTGTTAGTTTAAAAATGAGTTTTATGATAACAACTGCTGTCAAAGCTTATGCCATTGAGTGAGACATAATACAAGGCAAAACTTATCAATTGTTAATAAAATAATAAAAAAAAGTATGTACATATGTAACTCTATGCTATGAAATTTTTTAAAAAGGAAATGTGAGAAAGTTTGCATGACACTTTATAACATGTAGCCAGTAATAAGAAAGCGATATTAATAATCTAAACATTAAAAAATTTGGATATGTATAGTAACAGAAATAAATGAATTGCTATAGGCATAGGCAAAGCAATATTGAAGGTTTGAGAAAGATGTGCTTTTAACCAACAGAAGCTGTTGTTTGTTAAAGTTACAAAGAAAAGTTTTGTTGATCAATATATTGGCCTTAAATTTCCATTAAGAGTGTGAGGGAGAGAAAAAATATAAATTAATTTTATTTGCGGAAATTTATTTATATTCAAGACTATTTTATACGCCACAGCAACACAGAGGGATCAAAGATAGTCTTCATTTGGATTTTGGCATTTTAACTAAGGACAAAGGAAATTCTTTTCAATATTCAGAATTGTTCTGAAATTTTTTGAGAAAAGTATTTAAAAATAGGTGTTTTTAATATATATTCAAGTGAATTAGGAATTTCACTTCTGGCATTTATTCTGAGAAGATAATTAAAGGGGAATGTAAAGATTTAATTGCACACATGTTCATTTTCAGCATTGCTAATAACACTTTAATTAAAATTATTTTAAGTGTGCAATGAAGGGTAATTATTGTGACATATCTATGAAATCAATATATTTATGCTTAACAATTATGATATAGAAACTTTTCCTTATGGCAACATATTGTTGGTCAAAACTAAAATAGATGTGGAATAAGACACAATTTTATTGATCATACATATGAAGGAAAATATTAGTAATATTAGACCAACATAGTTAACAATTATTGTCTTTGGGTGGAGGAATTGTGGGCACATTAGTCCAGGCTACAATTAGCAGATGCCTAATAAATGTTACTTCTTACTTTTTTTTTTTTTTTACATTGACAACACTACATTGACAACAGTCCTCTTTGGATGGCACTTTTATATTCTTTTTTACAGATGATGACTTGAGTTTCAGTGAGGTTTTAAAATATGCTTAGATGGCATACAATCTACACATGTCTGTCAGTTTGTCAGACAGTTTGGCTTGTGTTTTGCTGTGATGCTAGAAGATATCCCACAAGTATTTTAAATACCACCAGGGTCACCCATTGTGGGCAGGTTTCATCAGAGCTTCCAGAATAAAACAGACTAGGAAGAAAGGCCTGGTGATCTACTTCTGAAAACTAACTTATGAAAACCCTATTCATCACAACAGTTATCTGATACAGTGCTGGAAGATGAGCCCCCTAGGTTGGAAGGCACTACACAATGGCCACATCAGTGAACTCAAACCAACCATTGATCATGAAGACAGCACAAGTAATGTTGCATTACATTGTACGTAGAGTCGACATGAGTTGGAGCTGATTCGATGGCAACTAATAACAACAACATACAACAAGTAAGAGGCAGAACTCATGAACTCTCGCTCATATAAAGCTACCTTTCACCTATTTTTAAATACAAAATTTTGCTTTTTATTTTTAGTTTTTTTTTTTTTAATTGTACTTCAGGTGAAGGCTTACAGAACAAATAGTTTCTCATGAAACAGAAGTACACATGTTATTTTATGACATTGGTTAACAACCCCACAACATATCAACCCTCTAACTTCTCAACCTCTTTTTTTCTTTTGGTGCAAATACACATAGCCAAAGATACACCATTTCAAAAATTTCTACATGCACAGTTCAGTGACATTGACTACACTCTTCGAATTGTGCTGTTATTCTCACTTAAGATGAAGGCTTACAGAACAAAATAGTTTCTCATTTAACAGTTACTACAAATGTTGCCCTATGACAATGGTTAACAATCTCACAACACATCAACAATATCCTTACTCAGCCTTGGGTTCCCTATCACCAGCTTCCTTCAAAATTTTGCTTTTTAAACAAATGATCTCAACTACGTAAATAAAAACAGAATGTGTTATAAGTGGATAGTGTTGAAGATATTAAAATTTGCCACTGTTGTTTGTGACCAGTGTGTGAGAGCTCCAAAACTGAGATGCCTGACTCATATCTGAATGATTGGCTCAGGTCTGAGCGCCAACTCCATCTTAACTTTTGCTTATTTCCCCTGCAACCATCAAACCGTTAGACTTAAGTACATAACAAAGTGTTTCTCCTGTAACTATCAAACTCTTAAGTGGACTTAAGTAACAAAGGAAACTTTTTTTAGTTGGTGGATAAACTGAGGATATGGATAGGATGTTCCTAAGGGAGGGTCTTGACATAAGACCCTTATCAGACCCTTATCAAACATCCCCTCTACAGCCCTCAGGAAATGTTTTAAGATAATTACCTCCTGACTGCCTTGCAAGACTCCTCCTTAGTCATGTATTCAGACTAACCAGTCCAAATAGTCCACATCCATGTTTCCAACCAATCACTGTAAATCCTCCCTCCTGCTTGGAGTTTTCCAACCTCCTGCTTACCTAATCTTGCAACTTCCAATCAGAATGTTGTTATTTTACCTCATAAAAATGCCTCTGTAACATGGCCATTTTGGAGCATTTAGTTTCACTTTGTCAGATTAGACATGTCCCTGGTTTGAACTGTCTTGAATCTTCAATAAGTCTCTGTTTTTATTGTTAGCAGAGTATGCGTTCTTAGTGTTGACACCAGTAAACTAGGATCAAATTAAAAAATTGTATTGCAGACTCTCAACTGACTATGAGAGTGGTATTAGCTGACATTGGCCAAAGATAAAACCAGAAAGTGATAACATGAATATGTAAAAATTAATTTTATGCAGACATAGGCTTTTGCAAAAATAACTTATGTTTCTTACATATTCAGCTACAAAGGAGAGCTTTTAATATCAAGCATAAAAGTCTGAACGTCTGAGGGTTTTATCTGTGAGCAGTAAGATTGTGTTTAGAGCTATGTTAAGGAATCAGCTTCTACAAAGTGATTTTACTGCTTTGATATGTGTCCCTACACCGAGGAGGATTTGAAAACATACGTTACTATATGTGCGGACTTATTTTATTGAATACACAAGGAAACTTTTTGGGGGGGGGAGGTTTCTGATAAACTATAAAATCATTTTTTTAAATTAATTTTTCCCTTTTTTATTGTACTTTAGATGAAGGTTTACAGAAGAAACTAGCTTCTCGTTAAGCAGTTATTACACATATTGTTTTATGACATTGGTTAACAACCCCACGACATGTCAACACTCTCCCTTCTCGAACTTGAGTTCCCTATTACAAGCTTTCCTGTCCCCTCCTGCCTTCTAGTCCTTGCCCCTGGGCTGGTGTGCACCTTTAGTCTCTTTTTGTTTTATGGTCCTGTCTAATCTATGACTGAAGGGTGAACCTAGGGAGTGACTTCATTACTGAGCTAAAAGTGTGGCAGGGGCCACACTCTTGGGGTTTCTCCAATCTCTGTCAGGCCAGTAAGTCTGGTCTTTTTTTGTGGGCTAGAATTTTGGTCTACATTTTTCTCCAGCTCTGTTCTGGAACTTCTATTATGATTCCTGACAGAGCAGTCAGTGGTGGTAGCCGGGCACCATCCGGTAGTACTGGACTCAGTCTGGTGGAGGTCGTAGTAATTGTGGTTCATTAGTCCTTTGGACTAATCTTTCCCTTGTGTCTTTACTGTTCTTCATTCTCCCTTTCTCCTGCAGGGGTGAGACCAGTGGAGTACCTTAGATAGCTGCTCACAGGGTCTTAAGACCCCAGACACTAGTCACCAAAGTAGAACACAGAACATTTTCTTTATAAATTGTGTCAATTGAGCTAGATGTTCCCTGAGACTATGGTCCCTACAGCCCTCAGCCCAGCAGTTCTGTCCCTCAGGGAGTCTGGATGTGTCTATGGAGCTTCCATGACTCTGCCTTGGGCAAGTTGTGCTGGCTTCCCCAGTATTGTGTATTGTCTTACCCTTCACCGAAGTTACCACTTATCTATTGTCTATTTAGTGTTTTTCCATCCCCACCCTTCCCCTGCTTCATAACCATCAAAGATTGTTTCTTTTTATGTGTAAACCTTTTCATGACTTTTTATAGTAGTGATCTGATACAATATTTGTCCTTTTGTGATTGACTTATTTCACTCAGCATAATTCGCTCTGGAGTCATCCTTGTTGTGAGATGCTTCTCAGATTCGTCATTGTTCTTTATCTTTGCATAGTACACCATTATGTGTATGCACCATAGTTTGTTTACCCATTCATCTATTGATGGGCATCTAGGTTGTTTCCATCTTTTTGCTATTCTGAACAATGCTGCAATGAACATGGGTGTGCATATGTCTATTCATGTCACGACTCTAATTTCTCTAGGTTATATTCCTAGGAGTGAGATTGCTGGATCATATGGTATGTCTATTTCTAGCTTTCTAACGCAGTGCCATATGTTTTTCCAAAATGGTTGTATGATTTTGTATTCCCACCAGTAGTGCATAAGAGTTTCAATCTCCCACAGCCTCTTCAACGTTTGTTATTTTGTTTTTTTGATTCGTGCCACTAATGCTGGGGTGAGATGGTATCTCATCGTGGTTTTGATTTGAATTTCTTCAATGGCTAGTGACCATGAGCATTTCCTCATGTGTCTGTTAGCCACTTAAATATCTTCTTTGGTAAAATGTCTGTTCGTTTCCTTTGCCCATTTTTCAATTGGATTGTTGGTCTTTTCGTTGTAGAGGTGTTGGATTTTCCTATATATTTTAGAGGTTAGATATTTGTCTGATTTGTAATAGCCAAATTTTTTTTCCTAGTCTGTAGTTCTCTTTTCACTCTTTTGGCGAAGTCTTCTGATAAGCTAAGTGTTTAATTTTTAGAAGATCCCAGTTATCTAGCTTATCTTCTGGGGTTTGTCTGTTTTTAGTTATGGTTTGTATCCTGTTAATGCCATGTATTATGGCCTCTAGCATTGATCCTATTTTTTCTTCTATGATCTTTATAGTTTTCGGTTTTATACTTAGGTCTTTGATCCATTTTGAATTAGTCTTTGTATATGGTGTGAGGTATGGGTCCTATTTCATTTTTTTGCAGATGGACATCCAGTTTTGCCAGCACCATTTGTTAAAAAGACTGACTTTCCCTATTTAATGGACTTTGGGCCCTTGTTGAAGATCAGGTGACCATAGGTGAATAGATTTACATCTGGGTTCTCAATTCTGTTCCATTGGTCAATGTATCTGTCGTCATACCAGTACCAGGCTGTTTTGACTACCGTAGCTGTATAGTAGGTTCTGAGGTCAGGTAGTGCGAGTCCTTCTACTTTATCCTCTTTTTTCGATAGTGCTTTACTTATCCTGGGCTTCTTTTCTTTCCATATAAAGTTAATGATTAGTTTTTCCATCTCTTTAAAGAATGTTGTTATCTGAATCAAGATTGCATTGTATTTGTAAATTGCTTTGTGTGGAATTGTCATTTTCACAATGTTGAGTCTATCTATCCATGAGCATGGTAAGTTTTTCCATTTATGTAGATCTCTTTTGGTTTCTTGCAGTAGTGTTTTGTAGTTTTATTTGTATAGGTCTTTTACGTGCCTTGTTAGATTTATTCCTAAGTATTTTATTTTTTTAGGGGATATTATAAATGGTATTGTTAACCTTTTCTTTGTTCTCTTTATTGGTATATAGGAATCCAGCTGATTTTTTTATGTTTATCTTGTATTCTGCTGCTCTGCTGAATCTTTCTATTAGTTCCAGTAGTTTTCTCCTGGAGTCTTGGGTTTTCTCTGTCTAGTATCATATCATCCACAAATAGGGACAGTTTTACTTCTTCATTACCAGTTTGTATGCCCTTTATTTCTTTTTCTTGCCTTATTGCTCTAGCTAGGACTTCCAGCACAATGTTAAACAGGAGTGGTGATAAAGCACATCCTTGTCTTGTTCCTGTTCTGAAGGGGAATGTTTTCAGCTTCTCTCCATTAACAATGATGTTGGCTGTTTTGTATAGATGCCTTTTATTATGTTGAGAAATTTCTCTTATATATCTATTTTATTGAGAGTTTTTATCAGGAATGGGTGTTGGACTTTTACACATCTATTGAGATGATCATGTGATTATTTTCTTTCCATTTATTAATGTGGTGGATTACACTGATAAATTTCATAATGTTGAAACAGCCTTGTATACCTGGTATAAATTCTTCTTGGTTGTGATGTATTATTTTTTTGATACAATGCTGAATTCTATTGGCTAGAATTTTATTCAGAATTTTTACGTCTATATTCATGGGAGATATTAGTCTGTAATTTTTTTTTTTTTTTTTTGTGGTGTCTTTGCCTTTTTTTGGTATCTGAATTATGCTGGCTTCATAGAATGAATTTGGAAGTATCACTTCCTTTTCTATTTTCTGAAATAGTTTGAGTACTACTGGTATAAGTTCTTCTCTGAATGTTTAGTAGAATTCTACAGTGAAGCCATCTGGGCCTAGGTTTTTTTTTGTTGGGAGTTTTTTTTATTACCTTCTCAATCTCTTCTTTTCTTATGGATTTGCTCAGATTTTCAACATCATTTTGTTATTTTGGGTAGATAGCGTGTTTCTAGAAATTCGTCCATTTCCTCTAGGTTTTCAAATTTGTTGGAGTATAGTTTTTCAAAATACTCTGTTATGATTTCAGTTGGATCTGTTTTAATGTCCTCCATTTCATTTCTTTTTGGGTTATTTTGTGTCCTCTCCTATTCTTCTTTTGTCATTTTGGCCAGTGGTTTGTCAATATTGTTGATCCTTTCAAAGAACCAACTTTTTTTTTTTAATTCTTTCTATTGTTATTCTATTCTCTATTTCATTCATTTCTGCTCTGATCTTTATTATTTCCTTTCTTCTGGTGGCTGTGGGCTTCTTTTGCTGTTCTCTATTTGTTCAAGTTGTGTAGCTAATCTTTTGATTCTGTCCCTTTCTTCTTTTTTGATGTGTTCATCTATTGCTATAATTGACCTCTGAGCACTGGCTTTGCTGTGTCCTAAAGGGTTTGGTATGATGTATTTTCATTCTCGTTTGATTCTAGAAATTTTTTGATTCCATCTCTGATTTCTTCTATTATCCAGTGGTTTGAAAGCAGAGCATAATTCAATTTCCATGTAAGTGATTTTTTTTCCTTGCTCTTTCTGTTGTTAATTTCTACTTCAATGTCATTGTAGTCAGAGAAGATACTTTGTAGTATCTCTATGTTTTGGATTTTGTTGAGGGTTTCTGTGTGGCCTAAGATGTGGTCTATTCTAGAGAACATTCCATTTACTTTGGAAAAGGATGCAAAAAACAATTTGCAGCTGCTGGATGGAATGTTATGTGTCTATGAGGTTAAGTTGGTTGATTGCGGCCTTTAGATCTTCTGTATCTTTGTTGAGTTTCTTTCAAGATGTTCTGTCCTTTACCAAGAATGATGTGTTGAAGTTGCCTGCTATTATTGTGGAATTGTCAATTTCTCTTTTCAGTGCTTTTAGAGTTTATTTTATGTATTTTGGAGACCTATCATTGAGTGCATAGGTATTTATTATGGTTATATCTTCATGCTTGATTGCCCCTTTAATCATTACATAATGCCCTTCTTTGTCTTTTATGGTGAATATTGTTTTAAAGTCTATTTTATATGAGATTAGTATTGACACTCCTGCTCTTTTCTGGTAGCAGTGTGCTTAGTATATTTTTTCCATTCTTTGATTTTTAATAAATTTATGTCTGTGCTTCTAAGGTGTGTCTCTTATACACAACATATTGAGGGATCATGTTTTTTTTTAATCCATTCTGTCACTGTCTGTCTCTTTATGGGTGCATTTAGGCCATTTATGTTCAGTGTAATTATTGATAGGTGAGAGTTTATTGCTGTCATTTTGTAGTGCTTTTTTTTTTGTGGTGCAAACATTTTCTTTGTTCCTCTTACTCTCCTGTGCTGAATTCTTTTTGTTTGTGGATTTTTTTTTCTTTTTTTGTTTTTGTAGATTTTGTTTTTGCTGAGAATTTATGTTTTTCTTTATTTTGATGAGTAATTTTGTTAACTTTCTGTGTGATTACCTTGAAATATATCCTTATTTTCCTAGTTTTGAACCAGTTTATTATTGCATGGTATCGCCTTGCCCTCTTCTCCGTTTGAAAGTTCAATAGCTACACCATTTATTACCTCTTCTATTGTTACGACGTTGTTGTTGTCATTTACAAATTAACATCTCCGGTTCGCTGTTGTAAATCTTTTGGTTTTGAATAGTCCTTGAGAGTTCACTTCTTAGGTTGGTATCTGGCTGGTGCAGTCTTGCATTAGACAAGGAATCTTAAAAACAAGATTCTTGAGGGTATTTTTTTTATGATTCTAGAATATGTGTATTGAGAGCACAAAAGAAAAGATTCAAATACACACTGCACACAGTGTGTATTTTTTAAAAGAGAAGTGAAATTTAAAAAAGACAACTGTACAATGATCAAATGTAGATTACCAATGATGATTATGTCATCATGCTAACAGAAAAAAATATATAAATTCCTGAATTTATTCTAAGTCAACTTTTGCAACAAAGATACTAGCTCATGGGTCATGGGACTCTCATATTTTTCTGAAGATACTTCCCAGGTGTCCAGGGTCTTTTGTTGACAGAATAAATTTAACACTCCAGTCACTCTAGCCCTAGAGTCCTTTTAAAGACACAGATTAGAGAGTTCCTTTGATAATAACAGGTAAATAACAGGTGGTGATGTCTGACAGATTAAGTGGCAGCTTCTCAACTATTCACTCTAACTATTTACTGAGAGTAGCAAGGAGTGTATAAATCTGCCTCTGTACACGGAATCCTGTTTCCTGGGCTGACAGGGACCAGACTGCTTCTGGAGCTAAATGAAAAAGCCTCCTCTTGCTCACTGAGTCTCCTTAAACTTCCTGCTTCTCCTCATCTGGTTTAAATTTGCTCTTTCCTACTGTTTCTACATGGGCATGGATAGAGGGACAGGCTCTTCAAATGCTAGGAATTAGTTGCTGGGACATCTTAGGCCATCAGTAAAATCACCTCACCTGCAGAGTCAATCAGGAGAAGGCATGTCCCAGTAAAGGGAAGCCAGGAGGATTTTGTTGATCTTCATAGCTTTCAGAGGAACAGTTTTAGTAACACAGTCTATATCTATATCTATATCTATGTCTATGTCTCTATCTCAGTCTCTTTCTCTGTCTCTATAACTATATTTATATCATCCCTGGGTGGCATAAATGATTTGTTATGGACTATTAACTGAAAAGTTGTTTTTTTAATCCACCCAGCAGTATTGTGAAAGAAAGACCTGGCAATCTACTTCCATAAGATTACAGCCATTGAATGCCCTCCCTATGGAACACAGTTCTACACTGACATACGTGGGGTCACCATGAGTCAGAATCAACTTGATGGCAATAGATTTGATCTTTATCTACATATCTCTATTCATTACTAAAAGTTTATTGCAATCCAAACAATTACAGAAGAAATTGCTGCCGGTCTCCCAATTTGAGACAAGTAAAATTAAACAACATCTATGACTAATTTTATCTGTATTTTAGTTAGAATTTTATGCTTCCATAGATAAGGTCTACTAGCTAATGACCCTCCTTATCAAAGGGACCAGGCATAATTTCTGCTCTTTCCTGAGTAGTGGGTTTCAGTTCTCTTCTAGCCCAAGGAAATATTCAAACAAACCAATCACATTCTCTTGGGGGAACTAGGGGCATCCCAGCCTTTAGATACTACAAAGTCTACTCCCACAGTTCCTAGTTGTTCACGCTCTTCCTTAGTGTAACCCCTGCACAGCCCTGCATGGCATGCTGTGTCCTTCTCCTCAGGCTGTGATCAATGTAATTAATTAACTACTATCAATCTCATCTATCCAGTGTCAGGTGTTGTATATTTGGCTATTCCCATAACCCTAGGGTGGAAATCCCTTCTTCATTAATGGAGTGCACAAGAGGCAATTAAACACTCTTGCATTCTTTGGCTACATGTCCTTAATGCCCCATTCTAGTCTTTCCGCTTAAAAGAAATCTTCCTCGTTCAGGCTAAGGCATAATCATATGTTCTCTCAAATCCCAAATTAAGTTCTGTGCTTCTAATTCCAGCTCTGACTAGTATACTGCTTTCTCTCCCTATAGGACAACATTGTGTCTCCTTATTGCACTGAGCTTGTAATATCTTTGAGACTAATCACTGAATCTGTGGCTTCTTTGTTCTGCAGAGTCCTCTGAATTGAACATTAAGTAAGCAATTCTAGAACAAAACTGATGTGGGGATAATAAAGCCAGATGGTTTATTTCTTACCCTGTGCCTCATCTTCACTTTTTTTTTTATTGTTGTTGTTTAAGTGAAAGTTTACAATTCAAGTTAGTCTCTCATACAAAATTTATACATACATTACGTGACCCTAATTCCTCTCCCTACACTGTGACAGCACCTTGCTCCTTTCCACCCCTGATCTCCCTTGTCCATCTAACCAGCTCCTGACCCACTCTACCTTCTCATCTCGCCTCCAGACAGAAGCTGCCCATTTAGTCTCATGTATCTACTTAAGCTAAGAAGCACACTCTTTGTGAGTATTGTTTTATGTCCCACGGTCCAAGTCCAATCTTTGAAGAGTTGGCCTCAGGAATTGTTTTCGTTCTGGGTTGATGGAGAGTCCAGGGGCTGTACTTTCTGGGTTTCCTCTAGTCTCAGTCAGACAATTAAGTCTGGTATTTTTACTAGAATTTGAGTTCTGCATCCCACCCTTCCCCCGCTCCATCAAGGACCCTCTGCTGTGTTCCCTGTCAGGACAGTTATTGATGGTAGCCTGGCACCATCCACTTTTTCTGGTCTCAGGCTGATGAAGTCTCTGGTCTATGTGGCCCTTTCTGTATCTTGGGCTAATACTTTCCTTGTGTCTTTGGTGTTCTTCATTTTCCTTTACTCCAGGTGGTCGGGACCAATTGATGCATTTTAGATGGCTGCTTGCAAGCTTTTAAGACCCCAGACGCCACTCACCAAAGTAGGATGTGGAACATTTTCTTGGTAAACTTTGCTTTGTCAGTTGACCTAGATGTCCCCTGAAACCTGAAAGCATGGTGTCCAGACCCCTGCCCCTGCTACTCTGTCCCTTGAAGTGTTTGATTGTATTCAGGAAACTTCATAGCTTTGGTTTGGTCCTGTTGTGCTGACTTTCCCTGTGGAGTGTGCTGTCTTTCCCTCCACCTAAGATAATTCTTGTCTACTATCTAGTTAACATCTTCACTTCTTTTTTTATAAATCCTGCTTCTAGATCGTGAGTAAAAATGAGTATATATTCCCCATGACTACTAGAATAAAGAAGTGCCTAAAAGTGTATGTTCCATTGATGGTAAATCAGTTGTATTATTTTTGAATATAGGGACAGAATTGTTTAATATTAAATATTAATATTAGTTTCATTATTATTTTCTTATTTCTTTTCTAAATACTCTTTTCTCTCTTGCTAATCCCAGGTCTCATTCCTTAATTACATGCAAACACTAAGCTGAGTGAGCCCTTGAGCTGCAGCTATTCTGTTTCTACATACTTTCTTTAACTGAACAGATCATGTGCTAGGCCTTGGCTGTTCCTTTACTGTGAGGAGTCCCAACCTCTTATCTAAAACTGTTGTTGCATATGTATGCTTTTCTGCAAAGATCTGTTCGAAGATATAATGCTGTCAGTTTAAAACTCTTCATTCCAAAATTTAATTCATATTTTCTTTCATCTAGCTTTTCTCTCAGTTTCTATGTTTTAAACAAGGACATTATCACTCTGCTAGTTATTTATCCATAAAACCAACAAATCATCTTTTATTTTTTTATTTTCCTGCAGCCATTGTTAATAATTGTTGTGGACTGAATTGTGTCTTTTTTAAAGATGTGTTGAAGTCCTAAGCTCTGTACTTGTGAATGTGACCCTGTTTGGACATAGAGTCTTTGAAGATGTTATCGGTTAGGTCATACAGAGTAGGGTGGGTCCTATTCCTAGTCCTAATCCTATAATAGTTGATGTCATTGTAAAATAGATAATACACGAAGACAGGGAGATAGAGAAAGGACTCCATGTCATGTTGCAGTTGCAAGCCAAGGAACACCTGGATCTACTAGAAGAAGCTAGGAGAGAAGCAGGGAACAAATTTTCTGAAAGTCTCAGAAGGAATCAACACAGCCAACACTCTGATCTCAAACTCACAGCTTCCAGAACTCTGAAAACAATAAATTTCTATTGTTTAAAGACACTCACTTTGTTGTATTTTGTTACAGCAGCCTGAGAAAACAAATATAATTATATCATTATTAAGCCCTACAGTAGTAAATACAGAAACTGGACTGGAAGACAAGAACTATATGGGGAAGAGACTGTTCTTTAGTAGCTTCATGAATAGTGATTGTTGGGAGGAAGAATAGATAGTTTACATAACTTAATGATATGCAAGTTTCTGATTCTACAACATTTGATACCTAATGTGAATAAAATGGGACAAATTATCATTTTTTGGTGTTACTGTAGCTTATCTCTCGAGTAGGCTTAATTGATATGATATTCTTTGCAAAGCAATTTTAATCAACTCTGCAAATTATTTAATTTTTATTAGCTCCCACCTATCTAAAATTAATCTTCTTCAAAGAGGAATAGTAAATAATGTACATATTAACTATGTTTATTAATAAAACAGAAAAAAATAAGATAACCAGCATGAAGTTTGGTTTATTTTCTTAGACTTACTTGGAAATGATCAGAAAAAAAATCTTTACACAATTATTTTTGGTATCCTTTGTTTTATTGGCACTGGGGAACTAGCTGTCAAATAGAAGCATAGGTACAATATGGACAAATTTAAAACTGAACAATGTCATATCTATAAAACTCAATTTAAAGTGTGAAATGTTTCAGCAGCTTGTCTTCTCAGCAGTGAGCAGAAATGCACAGACCCCAAAATGCCGAGGGTATAGACTTCCTTTACGAGATAAGGGCAAATGTCATAAAAAACACACAGATATAATTCAAAGCAAGCCAACAATTTTACTATGATCCGATAGAAATATATTTGCAGTAATGTTTCCATATATCAAGTGTGAGTTGTGTTCTCTGTAGTAATATTGAAAATTGTCTGCAAAATATCAAGTATTTTATAAACTTTGCCTTGATCTGAGGTTAAACATATAGTTGAATGCAAGAAGAAGTTAATGTAATGTATTTTAATGGGGCATGTATAATATGGTTCTCTACAAGTAGAAATCATTAAGGACACCTATTCTCTATGATTACTTGGAGATAATTAGTAATCAGAGTAAGTTATTTGCTGTTGTTCAGGATTAGCTTTATTCATGACCTTACTTGTGTCTTGGGCTTTGATAATATATGGTCAAGGAAGATAGGCCTATTTAAAGAAATGTCTGCAGAAAAAACTTAGGAAGATTAGGAATAACAAATATAAACAAAATAAAATTAATTTAAATAACAGGACTTAAATAATTATTTTTTATTAACTAAACATTTTATATTTTTCTATAAAAATTTCATAATTTGTTTACTAATTAAATTTTTATTTACTACCATACATATCTCCATGGCTTCTATGAGAGATCTCAATTGTAGGTTAATGATAGAGACAGCCCAAATGAATGAGTTTCCCTGATAACTGGTCATAATTCAGATGCTTGCTTTTTAATGCTTTCCCTTGATTTTTGGCAAGGAAATCCCAGGGCTAATCAAAACTTAGACAGGGTGGTTTTGCCCATTTCTAAACCTTTGCCAAGGGAGAGGAAGAGGATGAACGAAGAAGTACTAGCACAATTCTGAAGTGAGGGACTCAATTAATTCTTCAATTCTACTCTAGATTTTTTTCCTGTAAAAATTATCTCCAGAAGAGTTTTAAATGCTTTTCATAAGTGCTAAATTCAAAGTAGATCAAATGGAAAAGAGTATTGCATTAGTTTCCTAGGGATGTCATAACAAAGTACCACAGACTAGGTGGTTTGAAACCAAAGAAATACATTCTCTCACAATTCTGGAGACTAGAAGTCTGAATTCAGGGTGTCAGTAGAGCCACGCTCTCTCTGAAGACTCTAGGGGAGGATCCTCCCTTGTCGCTTCTAGCTTCTGGTAGCCACAAGTATTCCTCAGCTTGTGGCAGCATAACATCATTCTCTGCCTCAATCTTCACATGACCATCTTCCCTCTATTCTCTGTCTTCTCTTCTTGTAAGGACAACAATCATATTGGATTAAGGTCCCCCACTCCAGTAAGAGCCTGGCTGGCCCAAGCAGTTTACTATTGGCTGCTAGCCTAAAGGCTGGTGGTTTAAACCCACCCAGTGGCTCCACAGAAAAAAGCCCTGGTGAACTGCTTCTGTAAATAGTACAGCCAAGAAAACCCTGGGAAGTAGTTCTACTCTAACATATGAGGTCATCAAACATCAGGGCCGACTCCAAGGCAGCTGAAAACAACAACTACTCCAGTATGATCTCATGTTAACTAATTACATCTGCAAAGATCCTATTTCCAAATAAGATCACTGTCTTAGCTACCTAATGCTTCCATAACAGAAATATCACAAACGCCAAAATATAAAGTTTATTTCCACACGGTTCTGGAGGCTAAAAGTTCAAATCAGACTCTTGGTCATGTTGATCACGTTCAAAATAGCCCCAGGTGTTCCCTGGTTCCTTAGTGCCCTTGGCTTGTAGATGATCCTCCCATGGCATCTGTCTTTCCCTCTGTCTGTGTCTCTGCCCAATCTGCTGTTTTAATAACCCAGAAGTAATTAGATTTAGAACCCACCCTACCAGGATATGGCCTAATAAAAATAACAAAGAAAACTCTATTTCCAAATAGGGTCATATTGTTGTTATTGTTAGGTGCCTTCAAGTTGGCTCTGACTCATAGTGACTCTCTGTAAAACAGAATGAAGCACCACCCAGTCTTGTGCCATCCTCATTATCGTTGTTATGCTTGGACCCACTGTTACAGCTACTGTGTCAATCCATCTCTTTCAGGCCTTCCTGTTTTTTGCTGACCCTCTACTTTACCAAGCATGATGTTCTTCTCCAGGAACTGATCCCTCTTAATAAAATGTCCAAAGTATGTGAGATGAAGTCTCACCATCCTTACTTCTAAGGAGCATTCTGGCTGTACTTCTTCCAAGGTAGACTTGTTCATTCTTTAGGCAGTCCATGGTATATTCAGTATTCTTTGCCAGCACCATAATTCAAAGGCATCAATCCTTCTTAGGTCTTCCTTATTCATTGTCCAGCTTTCACATGCATATGGGGTGATTGCAAACACCATGGCTTGGGTCAGGTGCACCTTAGCCCTTAAACTTACACCTGTGCTTATTAACTCTTTAAAGAAATCTTTTGCAACACATTTGCCGAAAGCAATGCATCCTTTGATTTCTTGACTGCTACTTTCGTGGGTGTAGATAGTGGATCCAAGTAAAATGAAATCCTTGACAACTTCAAGCTTTTTTTCCGTTTATGATGATGTTGCTTACTGGTCCTGTTGTGATGATTTTTGTTTTCTTTATTGAAGTATAATCCATACTGAAGACTGTAGTCTTTGATCTTCATCAGTAACTCCTTCAAGTTCTCGTCACATTCAGCAAGCAAGGTAGTGTCATCTGCATATCGCTGGCTGTTAGTGAGTCTTCCTCCAATCCTGATGCCCCATTCTTCTTGCTGTACTCCAGCTTCTCGGATTATTTGCTCAGCATACAGAATGAATAAGTACGGTGAAAGGATACCACCCCAACACACAACTTTCCTGACTTTAAACCACGCAGTATCCCTTTGTTCTTTTAGAAGACTGCCTTTTGATCTATGTATAGATTCCTCATGAGCACAATTAATTCTGGAATTCCAATTTTTTGCAATGTTATCCATAATTTGTTATGATCCACACAGTCATATGCCTTTGCATAGTCAATAAACCACAGGTAAACATCTTTTTGATATTCTCTGCTTTCAGCCAGGCTCCATCTGACATTAGCAATGATATCCCTTGTTCCATGTCTTCTTCTGAATCTAGCTTGAATTTCTGGCAGTTCCCCATCGATATACTGCTGCAACCACATTTGAATGATCTTCAGCAAAATTTTACTTGTGTGTGATATTGATGACATTGTTAGATAATTTCTTCATTCTGTGGATCATCTTTCTTTGGAATAGGCATTAATATGTATCTCTTCTAATTGGTTGGCCAGGTACCTGTCTTCCAAATTTCTTGGCATAGATGAGTGAGACTTTTAGCACTGCATCTGTTTGTTGAAACATCTCAACTGGTATTTGTCAGTTACAGGTACACAGGCCAAGATTTCAATGCATATTTTGGGGAGGGACACAATTCAATCCATACCAGTCACATTCACAAAAAGTAGGGATTAGAATTTCAACATATTTTTTGGGAAGACACAATTCCACCCATAATAGGCATGTATAATTTTTCATTTAGGATCATATTTCTCTGAAGACATGCTTTATTCCTCAATAATAATTCTATAAACTCCTGAGATAACACGTGTTGAACTGTTGAGTCAGATTCATACAAATCAGAGATGCTTTCCAGTATCAAGGTTTACTAACAATTTCAAAGATATAAGTAATTTTTAAAACAATATCTCATGTATAGTAAACAAAATGCAAATTAGAACAATATGTAATTTTGCAGGTATCAAGTGGACAAGAAAAAAAATTGTGAGGCTAGAGAGTAGTAAGCCCTCTCAAGCACTTTTTTGACAATGGAAATTGGTACAAATTTTTTGGTCATAAATTTACTGTCTTTCAAATTTTAAAATGTGCAAACTCTTTGATACAAAAAATTTATATTTAGTAATCCATATTATTAATATACATACACTGGAATACAGTGGTGTATGTACAAATATTTTCAAACCAACATAAGAGTAGAAACCCATAAAACAAATACCTAAATTTCTATCTATACCAGAAAAATATTTAAATTAATTAGTATACTCTTAATGAATTGAATTCTGAGTAAGAGTTATATATAATGTGTATAAAAATATACACACATGTAGATGTATATATATGTAAAAATATCTGAGATTTAATTTTTAAAACATTGCAACAAATTATTTATAATAAGATCTTATTTGTTTAAACACTTATAAATGTATGTATTTATGTATTGCTTTGAAGCTTCTAGAAAGCTAAACCAAGAAATAGTTAACCCAGGTGTAAGAGCTAAAATAGGGTGGAAAATAGTTGTTTGAAAGCAAGGTGAATAGGGGTCACTATGACATTCTGTGCTCTCAAATATTTAACATATGAATGTATTCTTTATAACAATATTTTTAAAAAACAGTTTAAAACAAAGTAAACATCATTTAATCAAAGAATTTACAAAAATAAAAAAAGAAGCAGCTAAAAAAATAATAAAAATCAAATCCAAATTTAATAAAATGGAAAACACTGAAAAGTGAATTCAAGGTCACTTTCTTTGAAAAAAGCTACAAATGTACAAAAAATAAATGCAAACATAAACACAATTGAAAATAATGTTATTATAAGAGAAAAGACGATTAAAACAAATGCAAGAATAGTGTTTTGTGGGGACAAACACACTACGCTCAGATTGGTAAATGTTGTGTTTATTTAGAATGGCCAGGGGACTTTCCCCTTTATTGACAATATTTCTAGATACATAGCACACATAAGACTTTTAATATAAATGTTGAAAATTCAGTAATGTAAAAATCAAATCATTTTAGCAGTTGAAAGTTCAGAACTCCAAAATCAGTGCCTGATACTAGTTTTGACATTGAGGCAGAAGAAGGTTGCCTACGTTTTAGTCCATGAAGACCCAAGTTCAATCTCAAACCCGACTGTACACAAATCTCAACTACTTTCTCTCTCATATATAAGTAGAATATGCAGGAGAAGAAAAATGTCCAGGATAGTTTCTCTCCATTTGTTCCAGTTATAATGACTACAATTATTCAATCCACAAATATTTATATCTGTTATGGCGTTATCAGATGGTCAGATGAAGAAGCTCCTTGTAAGGGTGCGTTACAATCTGAACAATATAACCCAGATGGCTGGTGGTAGTCTGGCTAGAACAGTGATCACAGTTGCAGTGGGATCCATCTGGGCTCAGCTCAGCCATTGGCACAAATTCAGCAATTGGAATATAATTTTTCAAGGTGGCAATGGTCTGAGTCAGATTGTGAAAAGTAAAAAATAATATAAATAATTTCTGGTAGCTAAATTATTTAGTTTGAATTATATGACTTTTTAAATGATTGATTGTAAAGCAGTATAATACCCAATTAATTTGGAGTGCCTGATTTTTTTTCAAATGAGATAAAATCCCTAAATCTCTGAGTAGTTTCTTTATCACTGGTCCAGCTTATAAGATTTTGGAAAATTCACTCTATTGGTAATCTCAGGTAGAAGAAAACTTCTAAAGAGATGATGAGCAAGATAATACAAGAGGCAGTTTGGAAACCTGATAGTGTATTTGTTCTGGCTCATTCTGGACCAAATGGCAGTACACTATATGGAAGAAACAGCTCCTGAGAATCAGGGCAATACTCTTTGATGAAGTATCTGAGAGGATTTTTAGGATAGATATTATAGATTTTACCTATCAGTCTTACATGGGGAAAATATAATCAAGGATTATTACAACCAATCTATCAAGAACGTTACTGTCCCTAGGTGGTGTAAATGGTTTGCTCTTGACTACTAACCACGAGCTCTGATGGCACAACCATTACTCTCTCAGCTGCTAACTGAAAGACTGGTGGTTCAAACCTACCCAGCGGCTCCACAAGAAAAAGACCTAGTTAGAGATCTGCTCCTGTAAATATTATAACCTAGAAAACCTTATGGGGCAATTCTACTCTGTCACATGGAGTCATTATGAGTCAAAATCAACTGGATGACACCTAACAGCAATGACACTAATGTAAAGGTTGGCAGTTTGAACCCATCCAATGGTGCTGAAAGAAGAAAGATCTAGCAATCTGCTTCTGTAAAGATTACAGCCAAGATAACCCTAAGAAGCAGTTCTACTCTATAACACATGGAGTGGTCATGAGTTAGAATCAACTGGATATCATCAGGGCTGGTTCTGGTTTTTGATCAACAAGATTACTGCATTTGTATGCAAATAAAGTGTGCCTTCTAAGTTTGTTTGCCAACTGCTCCCTCCGCCACCCAAAGTATTTTTGTAAGTACACTATGCTAATTTTTTTACAGCAACACGTTAAAAAAAAATTGGCTTAGCAGTGCTTATGAAAATATCTTGTAGGGGAAATGCACATTTGGCAAACAAACATAGAAGGTGTGCATTATTTGTGTAAAAATACAATAATCTCTTGCTATGCCAAAGACCGTCAGCACTGACATCTTCTGGGAGTCTGTTAGAAACGCAGACTCTCAGATCCAACCCCAGACCTACTGAATCAAAATCTGAAATATTAAAAGTTGCCCAGGTGATTTGTATGCATTCCAAAGTTTGAGAAGCATGGTCCTTATCCACCTCATACAGAGCAAATATTGGGCCCGCATCACCAAAGAGTTTTTGAAACATTTACTGTCTATTCTTCACTCATTTGTCAATAAAAACTTAAAACTGTAAGACCAGTTCAGACTGCAAAGATACCAATCACTAACATTAACACAAACCAAAATCCTCCTTCTTATTAATCACCCTTCCAAAACATATAGCTGGGATCTTCATCTAAATCAGTTGATTCCGTTTACTCATTTGAACTGATTGTTTGTACTTTGATTTGTGGCAATGTTATTTTGTCTGCCTGGTCAGGAATGGTAATGTTCTGCTGGCTTATTGCTGTGTGTGGAAAATACTTTGCAGTGAGATGTGTGTGTCTGTTTTCTTCATCCCTACTGTCAGAGTGATTTTCCTGAAAATTTTGTATGGTGTGATTCAGCATGAATCAAGAAGTTTTAATATATGTTCCTTGATCAAGACTCAGTGGGCCCGATTGCTTAATGGGACATTATTGGATGGGATATTCGGTGAAGGTAACCTTAACCTGTAAATGATAAGACCAAAGGCAATGCATAAGACCCCAACAAAATACCTTTATTATTGGTACCTGCACTTGCATGTTGACAAAATTCTTGAGACAACATAAGCAAATTCTTCATTTTGTCCATGGTTCTTTTGTAAGAACGTAATCCACTTCATTGGTTTGATGTGATACTCATACTCTTTGGGGGCAGAAGCTATTCTTCAGGACTTATTAAATTTGTGTCATTACAGTTTTTTGCTACATTGCTCTTTACCATCTCATTTCTTTTCTCAACTTCTCCCAAAACTTTGAGTATGATGATAACGTTGAAAGATTTGTTAATATTTTTTTTTCTCATGTCATTTCCTATCGGAACCATAAATAAACTCTCCTTTACTGGAAATGGAATCAGGACATTTAAATGAAGAATTCATTCATTCAGAGTTTTGTGTTTGGGTTTTTGTTTTGAGTAACTGTGGTATAGTAATAAACTCTTCTATATGAACAATCTAATAAATTTAGAAAATAAACATACATTTGACACAATATTCACATCTATTTACCTTGGGATATCAAGCAAATCCATTTGAAAATTTAGGAACAGCACCAAGGGATGGGATTTTATTGCCACAAACTCTGGCATAAATTACATGCTGGAAAATAAGCTCTACAGGTGAAAAAAAAGCTCTGATTGTAATTTGTAGTATTTCCTAATTTCTGGGGCATAAATCCTGTCACCATAGCTGATTTCAAGCTACGAATGGTTGAACAATCATCTTGCAAAGTTCCTGAAAATTTGAGAATTGGCTTGCAAGCTGCTAGAAGACTGCTTTTGCACACCAGCGTCTTTTCCCCTACATTTTGAACCTGAGGAGAAGTATGCAAGACAAAAGTCCAGAGAAATTTGCATGAATTTTGGTACAAGTATCTATTCTAGTTTCTCAATCCTCTTTTATTAATTTCAGAAAGAGCATGCAAGCAAGGTGAGTATGAATAATCTGAAGAGACAACAGCTATTCTCTGGATTTCATCACAGATTACCTGGTTTTAAAAGGCCTTGTCTTTTGTCCTCACTTGTTTAAAATTTCAGTTTCAAGAATTATCTTGTACATATGCCATATCTAAGAAAAGAGTATATTGAGAAAGACATTTTTGTTTTGCATAAGAAAATGAACTCAGTTGAGAAGGAAAAGATAAAGAATAGAACTTATGCTTTACCTGAAAAAATTTGAGAACATATTTTGAGTATCTTTTCCTTTAGTTTTAATCCAAATATGTTGGAATTTCATGTTCTCTTATAAGTACATGGCACATAATTATTTTAATGAAATTTTTAATCTTTATAGGGAGATTATAGCAAATACAAAAACATAACCTGTTGCTGACATCTCGATTCCAACTCGAAGCTACCCAATAGGACAGAGTAGAACTGCTCAACAGAGTTTCCAAGGAGCGGCTGGTAGATTTAAATTGCTGACCTTTTGGTTAGCAGCCTGAGCTCTCAACCACTGTGCCACCAGGGCTCCACAAAAACATGGACCATTTAATAAACTGGCAACAGGTTATTTTTACAACTTGACTTAGATTACTATTGGCAAACTATGGCCCAGGGACCAAATCCAGCCCATCCCCTCTTTTTGCAAACAAAGATTTACTGGAACACAGCTACACTCATATATTAACTATCATAGGGGTTGCTTTAGGAGCACTGGTGGTGCAGTGGTTAAGATTTCGGCAGCTAACCAAAAAGTCAGTAGTTCGAATGCACCAGCTGGTCTTTGGAAAATTTATGGGGCAGTTCTCTTCTGTCTACAGGGTTGCTGTGAGTCGGAATCAACTCGACGACGGCAATGTTGCTTTTGGAGGCCTGGTTGCACAGTGGTTAAGAGCTTGGCTGCTAACCAAAAGGTCGACCGTTCGAATCAACCAGCTGCCCCTTGGAAACCCTATGGGCAGTTCTACTGTATCCTGTAGGGACATATTAACATATTTTAGATGTAAGTTCTTATTTGCATTATCATTAATGATCCACCAATAACTTTATAAGTAACTTTTGAGTATTTTTAGCTAACATCCAGAGGACATGGAACAAGGGATATCATTGCTGATGTCAGCTGGATTATGGCTGAAAACAGAGAATACCAGAAAGATGTTTACCTGTGTTTTATTGACTATGCAAAGGCATTCAACTGTGTGGCTCATAATAAATTATGAATAATATTGCAAAGAATGGAATTCCAGAACACTTCATTTTCCTCATGAGGAACCTATGCATAGATCAAGAGGTAGTTATTTGACCAGAACAAGTGGATAATGTGTGGTTTAAAGTCAAGAAAGGTGTGCTTCAGGTTCGTGTCCTTTCACCATACTTATTCATTCTCTATGCTGAGCAAATAATGCAAGAAGCTGGACTATATGAAGAAGAATGGGGCATCAGAATTGGAGGAAGCTTCATTAACAAACTGCGTTATGCAGAAGACACAACCTTGCTTGCTGAAAGTAAAGAGGACTTGAAGCACTTATTGAAGATCAAAGACCACAGCCTTCAGTGTGGATTAGACCTCAACATAAAGAAAACAAAAATTCTCACAACTGGACCAATAAGCAATATCATGATAAACAGAGAAAAGATTGAAGTTATCAAGGATTTCATTTTACTTGGATCCACAGTCAATTCCCATGGAAGCAGCAGTCAAGTAGTCAAACGACGCATTGCACTGGGCAAGTCTGCTGAAAAAAAGTTCTCTTTAAAGCGTTAAAAAGCAAAGATGTCACTTTAAGGACTAAGGTGCACCTGACCCAAGCCATGGTGTTTTCAATAGCCTCATATGCATGTGAAAGCTTGGGCAATGAATAAGGAAGACCTAAGAAGAATTGATGCCTTTGAATTATGGTATTTGCAAAGAATATTGAATATACAATGGACTGCCAGAAGAACAAACAAATCTATCTTGGAACAAGTACAGCCAGTATGCTCATTAGAAGCAAGGATAGCGAGACTTCATCTCATACTTTGGATATGTTATCAGGAGGGACCAGTCCCTGGAGAAGGACATAATGCTTGGCAGAGTAGAAGGTCAGCAAAAAAGAGGAAGACCCTCAATGAGATGGATTGACACATTGAGTGCAAAAATGGGCTCAAGCATAACAATGATTGTGAAAATGGTGCAGGACTGGGCAGTGTTTCATTTTGTTGTACATAGGGTTGCTGTAAATTAGAATCAACTCGATGACACATAACAAAAACAACCCAGAAGTTTCAATGTTTATATAACACATACATATTTAGAAAATTATAGCTATTTTCGTTACAATTATCCACAACTTTATGGATGAATCGAACATGTTAAGAATGAAACTTGAATTAAAAATGCTATGCCCCTGCCCTCAACTCTATGTGAGGTTGTCAGGACACTACTTTGTATTACGGATTTCTCAAACACACATATTCTAAATATTACTCTGTTTTATCTGGCTAATATTTGTGTATATCTTTCAACACAACCCAACTTTCAAACAGAAGTTTTAAAATAATCAAATTTTGGAAAAACTTTCTAATGGTAGTTTCATATCTAAATTTTATGCTTTTGATTTTCTGTTTAGGGGGTACCGAGTCTATGGAATAAAGCATGTCTGAATCTAGGCTCTAAAAAAATATTTCTTCTTTAGACCTAATTGATTTCTATAAGCCAGAATCTTAAGGCCAAATTTGCCTGTAAAAAGAGAAATAGTATTCACGTTTTAAAACATAGTTAAAAGCAGTAACACAGGAACTAATTTAGGTACTAAACTTTGTTTTATATAATTACTTTTCTTTCATTTATGTTCATATATATGCTGTATATTCTTATTTGACATTTTATCATATAAAGCTCCTTTATATCTTCATAGTAATATAATTTTGATATCATTTTGTCAAAATTATTGTTATAGCTAAGCTAACAGCCCAGGAACTAGTCCCAAACATTTACTCTGATATAATTGTGGCCTGTTTAATTGTGCCTCTCCCCAGCTGTATATTCATGGATAAGCCATTTAACCTTTCCATATCTTGGCTTCCCTACTGGCAACATTAGGTATATTCAATGGAGATACCACATTTTGTTTATCTATTCATCAGTTGATGAGCATTTGGATTGTTTCCACTTTTTGCTATTATGAATAATGCTGCTATGAACAGTCATGTACAAGATTTCGTGTGTGCATATATTTTCATTTCTCTTGGATAATACCTAGGAGTTTGGCAACTCTATATTTAATATTTTGAGGAACTACCAAAGTGTTTTCCAAAGAGTATGAACTCTGCCCAAGAGACCCTCATGTATCTTTGTCTCATGACAAACTGCTTCAATGCCATCCTTTTTTGCCCTGTCATATTTAGTCAATTATCTTTTTCACATTGCAAAAGGGTGTATCACTAATTTCATGGGCTTTGTAGATACCAGTCTTGAGAATGAAATGGTAGTTCTTCTTCTAGCTGACCTAAACGACTTTCATGTATAATTCTCTAGCAGTTCTCTGTCCTTAAATTCTTCAAGAAGAAGGTGGGAGTTACCATTTTCCACAAAACATTCATTCCCCAGAGGCAGACCTCTCTTACCTTTCTGTTATCTTCTTAAAGTCACAGAAACAATATTATGAATGGACTGGGATGATGGAATACTTTGTGATACATCTGGTTCTGCATTGTCAGATCTTAAAGTTCCTCATTCTTTCCAAAAATAGGCTTTTCCTTTAAATCAAACGTGTACTTTTGCACCTGTTTTTCTTCGCTGTAGACCTTAACTACAATTCTAGGAAAAATCTCGTTCAATGTAGTTACACTATTTTAGGTAAAAATTATTAAATACCCTCTGTTATTAAAATAAGGTCCCTGGGTGGCAAAAATGATTTGCACTTGGCTACTTATCAAAAGGTTGGTGGTTTGAATCCATCCAGTAGTGCTATGGGAAAAGACCTGGCAATCTGCTTCTGTAAAGATTTCAGCCTGGAAAATCCTAAGGAGTATTTCTATTCTGTAACACGTAAGATTGCCATGAGTCAGAATCAATTCGATGGCAATGGATTTTTGGTGTTACTAGTATTCTGAAATATAGCTTTTCTGAAAGTAGGGAAGCAGAGTGGAACAATTACTCTCCTGTACATATGTTGTATCTTTTCCTATGTAATTTTCTGGTGGAAAAAGCAACAGTCCACCTGTATTGACAGCCTTCAGAGGCTTAACTATAATTGGGCATGAATGATTGATTTATAAACCTTCATAGAAGAATATATTCAAGAAACATTTGAGTCCATGGGAATAAAATATAAGGGAAATCAATGAAGTCCAGCAAGATACAAGTTGACTAACACAAAATATGAGAATTCCATAAGTAGTGAATAAAGATGTCACTATTCTCCCCAGGTTAGAATTCTCTCCCATATTGAGAATAATAAAAAAGGACATGCATAAATTATTTATAGCTTTAAATTCAAGCATAATGCCTAAAATTTATTCCATTTAATCAGGTATTTTGAGACGATAAGAAAATGTAGCAAAATCTTTCAGAGGCAAGCAAATAATACATTTCCCAGAATTACTCAAGCACTGTCAGAATGGAAAGGCTATTCAGTCTGAGCTTTGTCTACTATTACCTATGATCATTTAGAGATGACATATGCAATTTGGCTGTCTGAAAATCAGATACATGTATTCCTTCTACTTACCAATCACTGTATGCTATTAGGTGGTACAGTAGTTCATATAAGACCTAATATTATACTTATCTGAAAAAATCATTTTGCTAATATGAAAAGCAAGAGACAACTTTCATTCTGTTTCTTAATTAGTTTACCCTTAATTCCACATAGGAGTCAACATTATTTTTCATTTGTGTCAATTTACCCACAATATGAAAATATCACATAAATTTTTCAACATCAATGCCAAAATATATAGACTATAATTTTTCTCATGTAAAAATTGAATCAGAATTGTATTCTCAGAAAATTATAAGAAGTCTTGAAGTTAATAGCCATTTATTCATCCTTTTATGCAAAGATACTTATATTTTATATTTCTTATATTTATATAAGTTATATGCAATTATTTCTTCTTAGAAAAGTGAGGTTGGCAGTTGTTCTTTTTCCTGTCCAAAACCAAAAAGCCAAACCCGTTGCCGTGTCGATTCCAATTCATAGTGACCCTGTAGGACAGAGTAGGACTGCCCCATAGAGGTTTCCAAGGAGTGGCTGGTGGATTCAAACTGGTGGATGAAGAAAGTACAAGCATATATATGTATGCATATATATATATGTATATATTCTGCTCATTTGAGCTCATTCCAATAATGTATTAGCAATACGGGAGAGAATTAACCCTCTAACAGTCAATCAGTCAATTCCTAGAGTTTAACATGGACTGTGTATGTGTACGTGCTTGGAAACGTGTATATATATATATGTTAATTAATATATTGGGCATGTATTCTTATTCCACATTACACCTTGTGAAATAATTTTCAAAAAATATTAAATAGCATGCTTTGTTTTTGAAGTAAATTTTATATTCTGTCAGAATAATTAGAATATGTTCAGAATATTTTAAGATAATATATCATATTTTTTATTAGATCATATTATAGTTACCATTTTATGTCCAACTATATTAGCAGAAATATTTAGGGCCTAAAAGTAATAATAAACATTCAGAATTATTGACAAAAATTCAAGGAAGCTCAATGGTTTCAGAGAAACCTTGTACTGAGGGGCCATTAGACCTAAAAACGCTATCTATTTAAGATGCTTTATAATGTACAAAGACATTTCTCACTGCAGGCATACTAGTTGTTCGATAAAGGTTAGGTGAAATTTTCCTTATATTAATGCTGTGCCACAAAGTAAAACTGTCATCATTCTTAAAATGAGAACATAAACAAGGCTCAGAAAGGTCAAGGGGACCTACCTATGTTCACAAAGCTAGTGAATTTCAGAGGTGGGCAGCAATCTGTGTTTTCTGACTTAAAATCCAGGCATTTTATTTTCTTGAATTATTATGGTTAATCTCACTACTCATTGATTTTTACATATATACATAGTCTTGATCAAAGGGACAAAGTCACTTGCCTTAGGTGACACATCCCATTAGTGTGTGCATCTTCACTTTTATTTCATCACTTAAAAAGGTACATATGAATAGAGTTTCCAGTTAAAATACAGGGTACTCAATTAAATTTGAATTTCAAATACATATATATATATATATATATATATATATATATATATATATATATATATATATATATTTCCCAAATAATAAAAAAAGAAAAAATTTGAAATTCAAATTTAATTGGGTATCCTGTATTTTATCTGGCAGCTGTTTTTTTATTTTTAATGTCCCAAATATTATATACTTGTACTAAAAACTTATCCATTGTTTATCTTAATTCAAATTTAACTGAGTATTCTATATTTTTATTTGCTAAATCTGCAACCCTACAACTGCAATTGAGTAAACTATTTAATAAGTTATAGAGGCAGCTGAGATTATAACTGTCAGGGGTGCAGTGGAGGAATGGGCTCTGGTTTACATATACCCCTTCTCTGAGAGTTTTCTGTCTATCATTTGTTTGCAGCTCTCAAGCTGACTTAGTCACTAAAATCATGTCAAGGGGCTCAGCTTCTGTTCTGAATATGCATCTCTGCTTCAGAGTTGGAAGTAGAAAACGAAATTGAAATTATGTTTTATTTTATTTTGTTTTACACTTTGTTTTTATTGACGTAAAAAATTTTCAGCTCTTCAACTTTAGTATATTTTTAATATACTATATTAAATAATATATAATAATATATTTATAAATATATATATTTAATATATATAACATAACATAGTATAGTATAATACCATACAATATAACATAATATATATATAAAGATTTACTTCTCAAGATTGTTCTAGATTTAGCATTTACATGAAAATATATTCTTTAGCAGTGATGAAAAATTCAATGGTTTTGAAATAGATTCTTCTACCTAACTCTGTCTCCAAAATGGAAGAATGGATGCTACTTTCTTTAAAAAAGTACCATATGCCCACATTTAGGCAATAAATCTAAAATCCTCAAAAATGTCTAATTCTCAACATCCCTCCTCCATGCTCCTCTCACACAGACACTTCACCATATTCAGTCATCATCTTTCTCTTAAGTTATGTCAGGATGGAAACAAATACGCGTGCGTTTCTTTTGTATCATTATTTTAGAGTATTTTAATGTTGTATTAAGATTGTTTCGTAACAACGACAGATACTTCAACAAACCTGAATAGTGTGCTATGCATTTATTGCTTTATAAGTATTTGTGGATAAAACAAAGCAAATCTTAAGCATTGTATCCGTTTTCTAGGGTTACTGTGACAAATTATACAAACTTGTTGACTTTTTATTCTCCCATAGGTTTGGAGACCAGAAGCTGAAATCAGAGTGTTTGCAGAGTTGGTTTCCTGTGGAGACTTTGAAGGGGAATCTGTTCCATTCCTCTCTCCTAGTTTCTGGTGGCTTTCCTCAATCCTTGGTGTTCTTGGCATATAGGCTTGTTATTCTAGTCTCCACATCTTTCTTTACATGGCTTTTTCCCTTGTGACTCTGTGTCTCAAATCTTCTACTCTTTTCTCTTATAAGGACACCAGTCATTGGAGTTAGGATCCACTCTAAATCCAGGATAATCTCATCTCCACTTTCTTAACTTTAATCACATTTGCAAAGATCCTACCTCCAAATAAGGTCACGTTCATAAGAACCAGATGTTAGGAGTTGGACATATATTTTTGGGGGTCACTATACAACCCACAACAATGGGCTCAAACATAGCACCAATTAGGAGGATGGTGCAGGATCAGGCAGTTTTTTGTTCTGTTGTACATAGGGTCACTATGAGCCGAAACCAACTCAACAGCACCTCACAACATACAACCTACTAAAAGTAAGTATCTGAAAGAGGAAATAAATGTCTTACTGATTTATAAAATAAAAGGTTTTTATTAATTAATTCAAATAATATTTTCCATTACTTAAAATAATAAATTATAGTATTTGGGTAAAATTACGTAGAGTTATAAGTTGTTTTAAAAGTCCTGAGTTTCCAGTATCTGTAAGGTTTGTTTGAGATGTACTATAATGACAGATGACAAACTAACTTGGCATTCTTTGGAAACCATTTCAACAAAACTAAGTTTCCGGGTGGTAAAGGAAAATAAAAAAGCTGTTGACTAGATCATTTAATCCACGATATTCATTTCATTTAAATAGAAAAGTAAATAATTTTTTAAAAAGTCACAATAGCTATTGTCAAATATCGATTATTATGCATAATAATTGCAAAATTATGAAGATATTTTAAAATGACCCAAAATTAAATGTCATTTTCTTCAGTAAATGAAAGAGAGAGAGAATAGAGTCAGAAAGGTTGAGTATCACCATAAATTTCAGAGGATTTGATACCAGAACAGTATTCTTTTGGCTATAACTAGCAACTTCCTAGTTATAGAAACAAGTATAATTTATTTATAAAGTACCAAATACATAATACTTTTAAGTGGACTTACAAAGTAGTCTGTCAAGTTTGGCCCCCAGGTAATATCAGTGAAGCACCAATATTAAACTGATACTATTTAGTTCCTTTCATCATTAGATTAACAGTAGTCTATTTGAAAAAAAGAAGTGCTAACCAGTAAAATTTTCTTACAATCTTATTTCCTAAAGATTACTGTTTATGTTTTCAATGAATAGAATGAATAGATAATTTTTGTTATAGCCAAGGTCAAATACTTACTGACCATTTATTAAATTGGAGACTATGCTGCATGCTGCCAGACAAAACAAAGGACAGAACACCCAGGCTCAAACCTTGAGAGGCTCACAGTATTTCTCATGACCTGGGCAGATGGAGGGATAGCTAACAATGAAAGGTAGCAATTGATACATAATCAATGAGATATACCAGTCAGTAAGTGATAAAGACAGAAGGATCAATTTAGAGAGGATTCACAGAAAAGATGAGACCTGAAAATTAAAAGCCAGTTGCTTTAATTTCATACTTTCCTTGACTAGAAGAAACAATAATAATGGAGGTCAGTATTGTACTTTTCTCGTTAGAATTTATAGTGCAGGATCATTTATTATTTGGCTCTTTTTTTATACTGTTGTGTTCATGTCCTATATTGTCTAGTGTGTCATGTGCATTCCAAAATAATATCCTGGTGGGTAAAAACCGTGCTTATGACATTTATTTTCACACAATGATACATGCAAATATCCATGTGATAAAACAATGCATAAAAACAAAGACAAAGCATATGTCTTCATTTAGCTTCATTAGTTTGGCAGGAGGATATGAGTCACATTGTGTTATTTAGGGTAAGCTAAACCACTGTGATATATAGAGCCAAAATATATAAGGACTTTCCAAACACAGTATAAGCTTATTTCTCACTTTCAAAACAGTCCAACACAAGTGTCCCTAGTAGATTGTCACCTCTCCTCCACTTGTCATTCAGGAACTAATATTCATCCTTTCTTGTGGATTCACCATGTCCAAGGTGATTGTCACCTTCTGCATCAAATTAGAATAAAAGCAAAAAAAGTAAGGAGGGCTCGGAACTGCTGCTTATAAAGCTTGCCCAGAAATGGTACTTATCACTTCTGCTCACATTCTATTGGCTAGAACTCAGTCACAGACAAACTTATCTGCAAGAGAGTCTGTGGAATGCAGTTAACTGTTTGCCCAAGAAGAAGAAAAAGTGAATTGGTGGTAAATAGCTAGGAGTTTCTCCCTCAGCCACCATCTGTGCAGCTAATTTTTCAAGCCTAAATCTCTGCACTTATTGATAACATTCTCTCTGACAAATACCTGTACTCTAGGTACTTCTGAGACAGACTGAACTTGAACTGACAGCCACTTAATAGCTTTCAAAATCACAGCTGAAGGAAATAATTTTCATAGAGGATTTTGTGCAATCCTTCCATTCCTCTAGGGCAGTGGTTTGAAACAGGGTGATTTTGCCCTCCCTACAGGGACCATTTGGCAATGTCTGGAGACATTTTCAATTGTCACAAGGGTAGGGTAGGATACTGCTACTGGCGTCTAGTGGGATGAGGCCAGAAATGCTGCTAAATGTCCTCTAATGCACAGTGCAACCCCTCACAACAAAGAAGTATGGGACTCAAATGTGTTAACAGTGCTAAAGTTGAGAAACACTGCAGTAGATACTATAACATTTTTGCTCAAAATGAAGACAGATCATTAATACCAAATTAATTGTAACCAAATTTTATTATAGTATATTAATATGTTGTATATATTGTATTATATTGATCACTCAGTGTTTTGCATTCTGATAATATGTTTGCACTGTTTTGAGAGATGTTACAAGAAGCTATGCAATTCATCCTTATAATAATAAGGGAGATGTATTACATAGTGTTGATTCTTCAAGGTCTTATAGCAGAGGTTTCTCTCTCTTATTAGTATAAAAAATGAAATCCCAAAACCAAAACCAAACCAGTTGCTGTCAAGTCAATTCCAATTCATAGCGACCTTATAGGACAGAGTAGAACTACCCCATAGGGTTTCCCAGGAGCAGCTAATGAATTCGAACTGCCAAGTTTTTGGTTAGCAGCCATAGCTCTTAATCATTGCACCACTAGGACATTTATTTGTTTTTATTTTATGGATACTGTTGTAATTAATCTTATTTTACCATTTTCCTGGGTTATTGGAAGTTTATAGTCAAATACGTGGCCAACATTAAGATGGAAATATGATTTAATGGTGTATGATTGTTGTATGTATCTACTCACTTAATACCTTGATTTATCTTATTTTCCTAACCTTTTCTGTGTATTTGTATATTTGTGTGTGTGAGTGTGTGTGTGTGTACATATTACACTCCTAGATTCATTTACTTTCTAAATGTTTTTGTCACTTTAAATAAAATTTCCTACTTAATTTAAGTATGTTTTATCAGGCTATATTGTTTTTATATGTTCAACAATCATTCTTAAAATAGTGTGATGTTAAAAAATAAGTGAATGGATTAAATCATGTTGATAAGGAAGTCCAATTCTTATAGCATTCACATTTTATAGTTATTGCAAAAATAACATCCAAATATTCATTGCCTTTTATAATGTCACATATAGCAGTGTCTGGATCAGAGGATGAGAAATTTTGGATACAATCAAAATATGATTTGATTTTGGACAAAGGCAAAGTGGAAATAGTTGGACTTAGGAATACTCATCTGGTTGTTTTGGAATAGCTTTACTAGTCATAAGGAATTTAGTAACATATGCTGGAAAAAACAACACAATCACGGCCACCCTGTCTCCAAACAATTATTTTTCTGCTTTTATTGCATGACACTTGCAAACTTCAAGATAAAAATATGTTCTAATCATAATCTGATATACCTAAGCCACTCTTTAGAGTATACCAAATTAAGTTGAATGTCTTTTCTAACATAAACTATTATGTTATCATAATTATCATATAATTTTTCAATATTCTGTGAAATACTTGGTTTTCAATCTGTTCTCCAAAACCACATAGATTTATATAACCTGGCAAATTACTGAAGGTTCATATTGCTACACAAATCCAAATAATTTAAGCTTTTCATAATTTGATATGCAATTTAAATCCAAGTGCTATTTTCAAAATGTCTTAGGTTTTATTTAAAAACACAAGCTGTCTTTTGAGGTATTTATATACATTTTAAACTAAAATTCACAAACTGGGAGGCTGATTTCTTTGGCCAGCATGGCACTTTAATTTTTAAAGCACTTGTAAAATTATTTGACATCTTTTAGAATTTGAGATATTCCTGGCAGGATGATCAGACATTTTAGGGCTCTTATTTCCAGATGACATCATTCATTCTAGTATAACTATAAACTGTTCCCTTTTCATTTAACCACAGCCAAACTCTGTCAAGTTCCCTTATTTCATCACCTTGCTGGCCCCTGTAGGTATCTCTTCTTGTGATTTATTCCCCATACCCATGATTGCAAAAGGAAAAAGAAAAAAAGAAATTAAATTTCTGAGTATTTCATTTTTCTTCATGGTTATTCAGAAGATGGTACTACCAATATTGCTATCATGAGAAAATGTGTGATTGCAAAACCAAAGGTGATCTGAATACCGTGCCATCATTCCCTCAGGACTACTCACTGGTAGCCATACCATAGAGAGTTTGCTTTTATATCAAAATTCTCTGTAGTATATGGAGTTTTTAGCAGGGCATAATATGTTTCTTTCACCAAGATATCTCAGAAATATATCTTCCTGACTGCAAATGGCTGACACGCCTTCCTTATCTAGCCTTCTCTTTCAGAATTAACATCTACCAACTGAAAGTGAAACTCCCAGGTTTACACTGGCCTCTGATCATGAATCCTTCCACATTTTGGTAGTCGTTTCAGAAAGCCTCATGGACAATTAGCCAGGGTATCTCAGAGAAGAATGCATATATATTGCAAAGAATGAGGTTAAGGAGTTTAAATTGATGAGAACCATTTGGTTGAATCATTTGACAGATTTTAAATAAGATCATTATGCCACTTGGCTGATTTTTATCCTATGTGCATATTCAATTTAAAAAAAATCAGTTTAAGAAGGTCCAGAGTCTGCAAGACAGCACAAATTAAGATTTAAAAAATTTGATGACTATATAAAATGAAGTCCAGAGCATTGCTCAAAAATCATGCCATAACGACCCAAACACTTTGATGAGTGGGCCAAAATTAGGTCCACACAGTCATATAGGCAATCAAAAAGGGAGAAATCTGTCCAGGTATATAGGCCACAGTGCCTATAAAATATAAACCAAGTATTGCTCAAAAATATTCTTATTTATTGTTGTAAACATGGAGGCAATTTATCCTAGGGTTCCATAAAAAGAAAATATGCTAAAATGAAGTTAAGGACAATATCCATGTAGTATCAGTTTGAACACATGCAGAGGTAACTTAAAAGACAATCCTGGTGATCTGCTTCCAAAATATCACAACGTTGAAAACCTGTGGAGCAGTTCTACTCTGCACACATGGGGTCGCTATGAATTTGAATCAATTCGACAACAGCTAACAACAAAAAAACTGCTTAATTTTATGCCGCCATTTCTTATTCTGACCTTTTGCACGAGCTAGTGGCATAACATCAAAATAAAATTTGTATAAGTAATGCTTCAGATACTTGCCCTTATGCTGATCTGAACAGGTGAAAGGGGTATGCTTTGAGCCATCACTTTAAATATCCTTTCTCTCAGCTGAGCCTTGAACAGGATGTGATGGCTGGTGATTAGAGAGCAACTCTTCTGTCGAATAAACATTCATATCCCTCAACAGTCTGTTGACTGGAGTTGAGGCAAATGGTTCCTTGTGAAAGCTGAAGAGGCCAAGAAAGGTTTGTGCTGCCAGCTATATGCAGAGGTGCAAAGGATAGAGTCAGTATTCCCCTTAGATGATTGTTTAGAATCTGCTTCAATGCACAGATGAATTCATAATAAACGCTACAAAGTTCTGTGCTATAGAGCATGGCCAGGAGTATTTTTGCATCTGCCTCAACTTAGCTCCATAGAATGCCTGTTAAAAGCGCTAAACCTTGTTTCATCTAGAGGGTAAGTTGTAACCAAATCTTAGACCAGGATACTAATAAAATCAACAAAAGAATTGATTGAATTGGATTGATATGTCTATACCAGTTTAATGTTAGGGAGTATCTAGCAGAAATAGTTAATTAAATTTTTGAATACTTTATCTGTGTTCTTTCTTTGTGAAATAATTTTCTGTCAGGAGTCAGTCTAGGTCTTTTCTTGTTGAGGAAAACAATAACATATCATCTGTAAATAAAATAAATATTTATATTCTCTTCTTTTGGTGATGGGGGAGGAGCAGAGGGCTTATGCCCAGGTTATCTCAAAAGTACTATTGAATCATTAAGAGACAAATTAAAAGTACAAAGGGACAGTAATGAAGTTTGGAAATATTGATGGGCACTCAAAATCATTTTAAAAGAAAAAATACATATAGCTTTTTGCTTTTTTAGCTACCATGGAGTTGCTCCAACTCATGGTAACTCTATGCAGAATGGTTGTGGATTGGACCATTGAGATCCACAGGGTTTTCTTTGGCTGATTTTCAGAAGTCGATCACCAGGTCTTTCTTCTTAGTCTGTCTTAGTCTGGAAAGTCTGCTGAAACCTGTTCAGCATCATAGCAACACACAATCTACCACTGACAAACCATGGTAGCTCTGCATAAGGTGCATTGGCCAGGAATCAAACCGGGTTCTTTAACATGGAAGGCAAGAATCACACCTATTATAAAGTGCTTATTAGACATCCAGGATTTAAGATATTAACTATTTGGTTATTTTGAAGGGTATAAAAATCTTATTAGAATTTTTTGTTTGTTTGTTTAGGTTGTTTAGTCAGATAGCTGAATTCAGAGTTAATAACCCCAATGGTCTTGAATGCTTTTCAAACTCAATCCAAATCTTTATCAAGCTTTCAGATTCAAGGTACTGTGCCAGGTGTTGAATAAGATGAGAATGACATTGCCTTAAACGAGTCTTCCCCCTCAACAAACAAAATAACCCTATACAGAATGGTGATTTAGAGCACAGAACCTGAATCAAACTTCTTGTTACTGTTGTTAGGTGCCATCGAGTCGGTTCTGACTCATAGCAACACTACGTACAACAGAAGAAAACAGTGCCTGTTCCTGCGTCATCCTCACAATCATTGTTATGCTTGAGCCCACTGTTGCAGCCACTGTGTCAATCCATCTCATTGAGGGTCTTCCTCTTTTTTAATGACCCTCTACTTTACCAAGCATGATGTCCTTCTTCAGGGACTGATCCATCCTGATAACATGTCCAAAGTATGTGAGGCAAAGTCTCACCATACTTGCTTCTAAGGAATATTCTGGCTGTACTTCTTCCAAGCCAGATCTGTTCATTCTTTTGGCAGTCCATGGTATATTCAATATCCTTTGCCAACACCATAATTCAAAGGCATCAATTCTTCTTCAGTCTTCCTTATTCATTGCCCAGCTTTCACATGTATATGCAGCAATTGAAAACACCATGGCTTGGATCAGGCGCACCTTAGTCTTCAGGATGACATCTTTGCTTTTCAACATTTTAAAGAGGTCTTTTGCAGTACATTTGCCCAATGCAATGTTTCATTTGATTTCTTGACTGCTGCTTCCATGGGTGTTGATTGTGGATCCCAGTAAAATGAAATCCTTGACAACTTCAGTCTTTTCTCTGTTTATTAAGATGTTGCTTACTGGTCCAGTTGTGAGGATTTTTGTTGATATGTAATCCATACTTAAGGCTGTGGTCTTTGATCTTCATCACTTAGTGCTTCAAGTCCTCTTAATTTTCGGCAAACAAAGTTGTGTGCTCTGTATAATGCAGGTTGTCAATGAGTCCTCCTCCAATCCTGATGCCTTGTTCTTCATAGAATCTAGCTTTTCAGATTATTTGCTCAGTGTATGGATTGAATAAAGTATGGTGAAAAGATACAACCCTGATACACACCTTTTCTGACTAAAACACGCAGATCCCCTTGTTCGGTTTGAATGACTGCCTCTTGATGTATGTACAGAATCAGATTACCTGGTTTTAAATCTAATCTTTTTCGTTTAGCTGTTTGACTTTGTCCAAATGACTTTGTCTTTTTGATTTCAATATGCTAGTCTAAAAATGGGGGTAACAACCCCTCATTGAATAAAACCATTCTCTTAAGGTTGTTATTAGGATTAAATGAGATAATCCCTGCAAAGCAATTAGTAAGTGCTCAATAACTGGTGACTGCCTGTGATGGTTAAGATTGTGTGTCAATTTGGCTGGGCCATGATTCTCCGTGTTTTAATGTAATCACTCCCATGACTGAATATACTGTGAGTAGCCAATCAGATGAAAGGGAGTCTCCTTCGGGGTGTGGCCTGAATCTGTATATAAGCAGACATTCTGGCTTTTTGCTCTCTCTGGATCCTGCGGCTGCTTCCTGTCGTCTCATCTCCCATTCTTGGGACTTGAGCTGTCAGTTTATCTGCAGAACCTGGGATTCATTGATCTGCACAGCCTGTGAGTGGGAGCCCTGCTCTCCGACCTTCCGATCTTGGGCTTGCCAGCTTCTGCAGCTGTGTGACTTGGGAGAGGCCTCTATCCTGATCCACGGACTTGGGATGTTCTAGCCTCTACAATCACGTGAGCTGTTTCCTTGATATAATCTCTCTATATACATATATTTATACACTTTACTGGTTTGGCTTCTCTAGAGAACCCAGCCTAAGACACTGCCTATTATTATTACTATTATTATAATCATTGACTTTCTGTAGCCAGACTTCCATACTTCGATGTGTGATATGCATCATGTACAACTTTTATGCAACATACTATTTCAAAAATAAATGTTCAACTATAAGGATATGGTTTTTGGGGGTGTCTTGGATTTCCTACTGAAGAACAATTGCTTGTCTATCAAGACTCATACTATAGAGTTACAGTGATGAATCTGCCAGAGTTTTGGTTCTGGCTCAAAACTCATATACGTCTGAAAACTGAGAACAGAACATTTTCTCAGATGTCCAGTTACTTTAATCAAGTGCTCAAGAATTGTTAAAAAAAGCAAATGTCAGTTTATAATTTACGATGAGAAATATAACTGTCATACAGACTGGAATACCAGTCTTTGCTTGACCAAGATATCAGATCATGGGAAGTCATATAATAATTAAATTCCAAGCTTGGTGAAAACTGTATTTGAAAATGTGGGAATTTTATGATTATAAATTTAAATAGCATCTAGTTTAAGAGAATAATCATTTTGCCAATGAGATGAAAATATTCAATATTCAATGTCTAACATTCCCTTTCTTCTAGATTGTGATTAAATCAGGTCTTCTAACTGGTTTTTCCCAGTTTAGTCATGGCTGAGGAAGTGAAACTGGAACAGACCTGATTTTTTTAAATTTGGTTGAACCGGAACAATAACTGGTTCAGGGAAAATTACTGGTCGAAGCCCTGCTAGAAACCTAATCTCCATCTTAGAAAACAAGGACAGCGTAGGCATTGTATAACAACCAAATCTTTTGCCTTTTGGATTTTGAGGAGAGCCGGAAGCAGCAGTACTCTGCTCAAAGATAAAGGCAGAATGCACTGCTCTGAATGTGTATTGCTCTCCACAGTCCTGCCAATAATCCAATCTCATGCATCAGGCTCCTGGAAAGGCTCACTATGTCTCTTCTGAATCTCCCATTTCATGGTTTCTACCTATAATATTTCCTGTTTCTGTTACAGTTCTGGTTCATGCAAATTGTAATAATTAGGATTTGTTCCAGTTTCACTATGTCAGCCATACTGAACTGGTTTGAAATGGTTTGAAGCCCTGGATTAAATAGACAATGTCACTATTTGTTTTAGTCACTCAGATCCTTCTAATATTCTTTAGTTAATTACCTCTGCCTGCTTCTTACCCCAAAGAATACAGTCTATTTTTTAGATTTATTAATGAATACCATTAGATTATAAATAGAGACTCTCAGGCCCATCACCTTTAAGATGGCATTTATTGCTTAAATCACTGGGTGTGATTTTTTTTAAAGTTTAACAATATCTCAGAGACAGCAGCACCCCTGGTATCCTTAGCAGTTTGCATGCAGGGACAATATTAGTACTTCAATTTAGTTTGCTCTTTCAATTTGTAGATAACAAAAATGTTTTTAACGGTATATAAATAGAAATAAAATGAAATTACTCCCTGAAATTATTAGAAATGCAGCCTAGATTTTCATTATTTTATTGCACAATTGTTTCCCTACTGCCTTCAGAGAAAATACGAGAATACTTACAAAGAAGTAATTTCAGTGAGAGATCTATTTAAATACAGACATGATGAACCTTCATATTATTGTACCTAGAACAATGGATACATTTTAAAGTGAGGCCCTGAGAATGAGTTACAGTTAGCTTTGATATTTTCACTTTTGCCAGTCTTAGGTAGAGAAAAATATCTATTTTGTGTTTGACTATATGTAAAAAACGTATGTATTTGAGTGCGCATACACACATAAACAGAACACAAAATATATACAAAAACATTTTGGTTCATTTTAAGAATCCCATTAATAATTATAGATTACTTTTATTTTATAAACCTGTTGATTTTTATAATTTTAATATTGGTCAAATTTCACCATATTACAGTAGAAGTACCATATCAGAATCTTCAGCTGTAATTGTTTATTGGCTAGTTGTAATGCTTAATTTTAATTGAAGATGGAAAAATCAACCAGCTACCTGGGCAAGACCCTAACCTATATAAAAATACATACCCTATTAACCCTACCGCATATTCCTCTATACATTTCCCTTTCTATTTAAGTAACTACAAGGCCTACTCTTAAAGTAAAATACCTTTATTCATCAGATGAAATGTATTAATAACCATAAATATTAAATGAATTAATTTATCAGAGTATGTTTAGTCTTTTATTGTGGTTTGATGGCCTGGATCATATGTCTGACAAATTTTGATAACAGGAGACTGGTAAATAGCCTCAATGATTATCTCAGAGTCATAAACAAGGCAGCAAAACAGAGCACTGGACACTTTACAACTAGATAAATGCCAATAGATGGTACAGCATAATATCATAAAAATTATTATTATACTACAATAGGTAACTTTTGTTATTATGTCCTATGTGCTAGGTATGGTTCTAAGCATATTTATATGAATTGACTTGTTTAATTTTCCCAATAATTCTATGATAAAAGGGTTACCATTATCCCTATTTTGAGATGAGGAATTGAGACACAGAGAGATTCAGCAATTAAGCTTTTGCTGTTAACCGAAAGGTTAGCAGTTCAAATCCACCAGCTGCTCCTTGGAAACCCTATGGGACAATTATATTCTGTCCTGTAGGGTTGCTATGAGTCAGAGTCGACTCAATGACAATGGTTTTTTTTTTTTTTTTTTTTTTGGCCAGCTACTAGGTGACAGAATATTGATCATATACCAAGGAAGTCTGACTCCTGAAATCACATTCTTAATCACTGTGCTATGATATATTTTATAGCAGTGGAAAGTTAAAGAGAAAAGGAAAGAGAATGAAAGGCTTTTGGAAGACTAACTTGTGCCAACACCTGCACCAGGCATTGTAATTGTGCTTACATATGATACTAATTTCAAGGCTTAGTACTCTGGCTCTTTCACTTGTACCTATATGATCATGGGGGAAGCTCTTTAATTTCCATTGTCCTCAGCATTCTCATCTGTAAATTAGGAGGTTGGGACACATGGTTTCCAAGATTTCTTCCAGCTTTGGCATTCCATTTTTATGCCTAGTTATTAAGTAAAACAAACTTTCCTTTCTCCATGGCTGTCTATGCCTAACCCTGTCAGATTTTATTTTTTTCAACTCTTCATAGATGATAACCTATATATTCTGGATTTAGAGAATAACACTATATGCATTAGCATTTATATGGTATAACACCACTCCCTATTTTGGCATAACACATCAATATCATGTCATTTAAAATAAATCAGTTGGCAAAAATATCTTGTGTAGAAAATCAAAGCAATTACTAGATTGCTTCCACCACAATTTGGTTTTAAAGTCTAAGGGTCATTGATATATTTGTATCTGACAAGAGGTTATTGTTTTCTTAACTGCAAACTCTGATGTACTGCAAACATCTCGAAGAGAATAATGCTTTTAATGTTGCGTGGTAAATTCCCAGTATCTGCTAAGTTTAAATCTAATCATAGGTCCTAGTGAACTTTATCCAGAGAAGGTCTAGGTAGATTTTGGCCTAATTTTCCATTTAAGATTTAATACACAAGCTGTTTCTTACCACAGATCTAGTCAGGCACACTAATAGGATAATACCAAGAAGGGAATGAAATAACTCCCACTAGAAACAAGCATCTCTCCCTGTAAACCTTGTCTCATGCCAAACTTGATTAAAGAAAAATATTTCTTGAAGTAACAGTAGAAAATGGAGAGAAAGCATTTTGAACTTCTATTTTCCCAAAGATTGTATTAGTAAGAAAGTTAGTTTTTGGACAAATGTTTTCTTTTCAAACATTTTCTTCAATTTTTCTGAATGTTAAGTATATATTCAGTTTTTTTTTTTTTTTTTTGGACATTTTATTGTGTATTAGGTGAAAGTTTACAGACCAAATTAGTTTCCCGTTCGACAATGTTCCCTGACATTTGTTGGTATCTCCACAATGTGTTAGAACTCTCCCCATTTCCACCCTGCCTTCGCCCTTTTCGTCCTCCCACTTTCCCTGCCCCTCTTTGCCTTCTCATCTTTGCTTTTGGGCAAATGTTGTCCATTTGGCCTCATATAGTTGAATGTTCCAAGGAGCACATTCCTCATGGTTGTTATTGTTTATTTTATAACCAAAACCAAACCCATTGCTGTCTAGTTGATTCTGACTCATAACAACCCTATTGACAGAGTAGAACTGCCCAGGGTTTCCAAGGAGTGTCTGGTGGATTCGAACTGTCGACCTTTTGGTTAGCAGCCGTTAGCTCTTAACCACTACACCACCAGGGTTTATTTGGCTGAAAGGTGACCTCCAGGAGTGGCTTAAGTTCCTTAGGGCAATAGTCTCAGGGGTTTCTCCAGTCTCTATCAGACCAGTAAGTCTGGTCTTTTTAACGAATTGGAATTTTGTTCTACATTTTTCTCTCATTCTAACCAGGACCTGCTATTGTGTCCCTGGTCAGAGTGGTTGGTAGTGGTAGCCAGGCACCCTCCAGTTGTGGGTCATTAGTCCTGTAGAGCAATTGCTTGCTTGACTCTTTAGTTTCCTTTACTCTCCTTTGCTCCAGATGGGAACAGACCAATAGTTGTACCTTAGATGGCCACTCACAAGCTTTTAAGACCTCAGACACTGCTCAACAAACTAGGATGTAGAGCATTATCTTTATGAACTATGTTATACCAATTGACCTAGATGTCCCCCAACACTTTGGTCCTTAGCCTTCAAACCCAGTAATTCAGTCCCACAAGGTGTTTGTATATATCTAAGAAGTTTCCATAACTGTGCCCCCTATATGCTGTAGTACGTATATGAATATATATGCAGCACATACAAATACGTATATACAAATGCTCACAACTATACCTAAATATGCACTCGCATACACCCTCCCACACCTATATAGCATATATATCTACCTATGTAACCACTCACAAATTTTTGGTTATTATTAATGTTGTTTCAGAATTATATGTGTTACAACATTTACTGTAGTTGTCCTTTATTCTTGCATCCCTCTCAGTGTCTTCATTTACCTTGGTCACATTGTGCTCACTTTCCCCATATTGTGTATTGCCTTTCCCTTCACCAGAATTAACATGTGTCTACTATCTAGTGATCCTCCCTCCATCTCTCTCCCATCCGTAGTAACCATTAAAGAACATTGCTTTCTATGTGTCAGCCTATTCTTGACTTTTTATACAGTGGTATCATACAATATTTGTCCTTTTATGATTCACTTATTTCACTCAGCATAATGTCCTCCAAATTCATCCATTTTATCAGATGTTTTGCGGACTCATAATTATTCTTTATCATTGTGTAGCATTCCATTGTATGTACACACCACAATTTGTTTATCCATTCATACGGTGATGGACACTTAGGTTGTTTCTATTCTTTTGCTATTGTGAATAATGCTGCAATGAACATGAATGTGCATATGTCTATTCATGTCACTGCTCTTATTTCTCTAGGATATATACCTGGATATATACCATTTTACATAGTAGTTATACCTTTTTGCAATCCCACCAACAGTGTATAAGAGTTCCAATTTCTGAAAATCTTGTCAGCATTTGCTTTTTTCTTTTTTTGATCAGTGTCAGTTTTGCAGGGGTAAGATGGTATCTCATTGTAATTTTGATTTGCGTCTCTCTAATGGTCAATAATCACTAGTATCTCTTTATGTGTTTGTTAGTTGCCTGAATATCTTCTTTGGTGGAGTGTCTGTTCATGTTCTTTGCCCATTTTTTGATTAGATTGTTTGTCTTTCTATTGTTGAGATGTTGAAGTTTTCTATATATTTTAGAGATTAAACTCTTGTCAGATATGTCACTGACAGAAGTTTTTCCCAGTCTGTAGTTTCTCTTTTTACTCTTTTGGTAAAGTTTTTTGATGAGTTGGAATTGGCTTGATGGCCACGGGTTTTTTGTTTGTTTGTTTGTTTGATGAGCATAACTATTTAATTTTTAGGATATTCTAGTTCTCTAGTTTATCTTCTGTAGTGTGTGCATTTTTAGTTACATTTGATAGTGTATTTATGCCATAAATTAGGACCCTTAGCTTTGTCCCTATGTTATCTTCCAGGAACTTTATAGTTTTAGGTTTAACATTTAGGTCTTCGATGAATTTTGAGTCAGTTTTTGTGTTTAATTTTTTTAAAATGAAAGATACATTTGTTAAGTTCTGATATGGGTAAAGCACTGGACTCAACTCCATGGGAAAATTAGACTCTTATAAAGACAGCCAGTGCCTTCTGGAATATAAAAATTCAGTTGGAAAAGAAACTTGAGCGTGGGGGAAGTTTTAAATATTTCATGAAGGAGATAAAACTGTTAAAAATGATACAACAATGTCATAAGGCAGTGCAACAATGAAAAGAATGTTTCACAATAGGAGATGCATTTACATTGATACTGAAGAATTTGAAGAATATAAACAGGAACAATCAGTTTGATGGATAGTGAGAATTCACTTTCAGTTACTCTTCATTCATAAAGTTAAGAATCTTGAATCAGAAAACCAGCAACCTGACTGAGCCTTTTCTGGACTCCATATAACTTATATCAGATCATCACACAGCAAAATGTGATTCATTTATCTCTTTAGTCACCGCACAAACATTTCCCAGTGCTTTCTGTGCACAAAGGTACTCTCAAGGAGCACAAGGAACAGGCATGCAAACAACCAACCGCAGTATTATGAAAGTACTGAGAGATGTATGCACAAAATGTTCTTGAAGCACAGATGAAGAATAATCTAAAAAAGATAAAAGTATCCCTGAAGTTTTCACAGAGAAAGTAATATTCGGTTACTTTTTAGGATGAAAACGAGTTTGTCATGCAGGCAAGGGGAAATGGTAATCACTTTGATCTAACCTTATTCAGGCTACTCTACCCACCGGGATGCATACAGGAGAAAGTAAAATGTTACTTTTTGATCTCTGTTATTACTCCTCTTTATAAAAAGGATAGTATAATGAGATATATGTGATACTTCAGCAAAGTCTTTTTATATTAATTACCAGCATTCGTTCCTAATGAACCATGGAGATGTTTTGGGTATTCTTACTCATGCAATTTAAAAAAAGAGAGTTCTGATTTAATTGCACAATCTTCCTTTATGACTGAGCCCACATAGTCAGAATTTTGTATTATATAATACTATTAATTCACCTAATCTCAATATGTATTTCATATTATACTTTTTTTGCCCATTGACTGGTAAAATTAATGTATCAAAAGTTTAAAATATCATTTTAGTCTGTTTTAAGTGTTACATTAGTTTAGAGTTCCTTTCTATAATTTTAATTTCACAGTTATTATACATAAATCCCTTTCATTAATCACTGAACTGGATAAGGTTTTTTTTTTTTTTTTTATTGTGGTGAAAATATACATAACAAAACATGCTACCTCAACAATCTCTACATGTACAATTTGATAACATTGATTACATTCTTCATGTTGTGCAACCATTCTCTCTATCCTTTTCCAAATCATTCAGCTACCATTAACATAAACTCAATGGCCCCTAACCAAAAAACTCCCTCTTTTACCCTCCCTCCCACCCCTGGTAACCACTAATGAGCTTTGGTATCTATATATTTGCTTATTTCATATAAATGAGATCATACAATATTTGTTTTATTGTGAGTGACTTTTTCACTCAACATGATGTTTTCAAGTTTCGTCCATGTAGTGGCGTGCATCAGAACTTCATCTCTCTTTGTGGCTGAATAGTATTCCATTGTGTGTATATGCCACATTTTGTTTATCCATTTTGTTTGTTGATGGCTAGATTAGATCAGTTTTTATCTAATTGGACTACATACATTAACCATCAAGTGTTCCCTATTCAAAGACAAGACTAAAAAATAGTAATATTGCCTAATATTGCTGTTTCTAAGTATTTTCCTGATCTTCTATATAAAATACTTTTGTTAACTTCTCTCAAATTTCATCTCAGAGATCATTCCTTATGCTTTTGATATTTAAGTAGCATTTCATAATTATCACTCACTCTACAGAGACCTAGTTGAGGCTCCTTTACAAACAAGGATATCCAATCTAGGGTCCTTTAAACTTAATTCACTTTTCCTCTGTTGTCCGGTGTCATTTCACTAAAGTTCTGATTTCTGGTCAGAAGAAATACACCTTTTTTTTTTTAATTAAAGATCATTGTTTGTATTTTTATTAAAATCCTTACATACCTTCCACTGTAATTTTTAATGTGTGGGTGCTTTTCCTAATCCATGTGACTGGCAGTATGATAGCTTCTTTCTACCAGAGGCCACAAGTTCAGGTTATAAATTCAAATAGATGCCTTAATAAAAAAAAAAGGAAATATTTTGTTTCTTCTAAGGCCTTCCATTTTTCTCAGTGCTTTACTTATTCATTGTTTACTATTTGTCTCTTTCAAGTGTTTTTGCAGTTTTGTCTTGGCACCACTGCTCTGTGAACAAGCATTCTTTACTTACATGTTTGAATAGTTCTCTATCATCTGAACTTTTATTTTTATTTTCTTTTGCCTTTTGTCTCATATTTTTTGTTTTTGCTACAAAGTTTCTTTACTTAAATAATAGATGTATAGTTTCTGATGCTAGAGAATTCGGTGAGGCATTCTATAAATAAAGAAGGAATGTACCGGAGCAGAGTACAAGCTCTGGTGAATGGGACTACGGTAACAATGATTTTGTCTCTCCTCGTAATATTTGAGACATTCCTAATGAGTTAATTGAAGTTGTCATCTCTACATATAACCTAAAAGCCCTCTGGATTATTTCATACTGCTAGCCACGTCTACAATAGATAACCTAGATTAAAATAACCATTACTGGAGTTCAATAAGGAGGGTATAGGCATTAGATATGGTGAGATAGTAGTACTGCATAATTTTTTTAAACAATTGCAAAGAAATAAACAAGCTAAAGGGACGGTTATTACCTCACTTACGTAGCTTCCCTTCCCATCAACAATTATACTGTTGTGAAGTTGGTGCTGTTGTTGCTTTAATCATTTTTGGCTCTACTTTCCAATAGTTTTACCTGAGGGCCCCTGGGAACACTCTTACCAACCCATTCTAACCTCTTTCTTTTTCTCTTCTGTGTGTATATATATGTTACTGTCCACTGCTGTGATACTCCACTAAATTATCTCTGCTGAAATCCCCATTTCTTGTCAGTTAGAGAAAGTGTTGCCAAAGCAGAGTGGTCAGACTGGGAGCTCTTCCGGGCAATGTGACAGTTATTGTGTTTAAGTGATGGAGAATAAAATTCTGAAGAGGAACGGGCAACAATAACCAGGTTAACTAAGGAGAGCTCTAATAAATGGAAAGTCTGAAGAGAGAAATGATTCTCTAGGCTACTTCTCAGTATATTTAGCAGCATATTATGTTCTCAAATATTTGTGAAAACATTGTATTTGTATGGAACGTAAAGATACATGCCGTCATCAGAAACATTTCTTTGCAGTTCACTTCCAGGAAACATTGTGGTTTTTCACTCTGTCAATATGCCAGTTTCATAACCCTTAAGCCAACTGATAATATTATATAATAAGATATATGTCACCGTATTTCATATGACAGTATAATCAGCACTCATTCATTTATTCATTGACTAAACCTGTACAGAGTCCCAGGTACTCTACTAGTTATTGCTGGTTCAGCCCTTAAAATGATACAGTCCCAGCCTTCAAGAGGTTTATTTTATTGAAGGGAACAAACATGTAAGCAGACTATTACAATATGGCATATTAACATAGTATTTTGCACAATGTTTTCCAATCCCTTTTCTTATAGTCCATTAAGCTCTCTCTTCATGTTCCACATGAATATCGTCACTGGACTTACCTAAGTAATATATTAATATATGAATGGATATATAGTATTTTTGGAGCATTTTTGACTGGAAAAACCATTACTGGAGTAGCCAGAACATGCCAAATAGGATGGAGCTCTTTGTGGATTTACAGAAGCAACTGGTTAAGAGGGTTTGCGCTTAGGATCCTGCTTTAGTGTTTTTGCTAGGAAGTAAGAATAAAATCAGAGAGTTCAGAAATGGAAATGCAAGATGGGTGATTCACAGTATGATCAGAATGCTTGCCAAATTCTCACTATAATAAGACTAACCTTTGTAGTAAATTGAAATGAAGGATAAGTGGATTTTGGCTCCCTTATCAGTTTGCTGGAGCCCTGGTGGCACAGTGGTTAAGAGCTCAGGCTGCTAACCAAAAGATTGGCAGTTTGAATCCACCAGCTACTCCTTGGAAACCCTATTGGGCAGTTCTACTCTGTCCTATAGAGTCACTATGCATAGAAATCTACTCTATGGCAACAGGTAATCAGTTTACCCAGTCTCGTTCTCTGCGTCAAGCCATGTTTGTGTGTGTTGCACATTTTTCCTGTCTATAATTGCTAATTAAAAATTCCTTAAAATTCTCTCCCCTCATCACTATGAAATTGGATTTTCAGTCTTTGGATCGTTCTCATTGCTAATCCAGATATGGCCTGTTTTAAATTATTATTTTTATTTAGTTAACTATTTTCATTTACATGATAAGTACAAGTGAATCCACCAGACAACAATTTGGTTCACACCTAACCATATATTCTTACCCATAGATCAGTTGATGGGAAAAGTGAAAAGTGGAGACAGAGAGAGTTCTGTCAAAATATCTATGTATAGTCTGGAGGTAGACCATACCTTAAGGAGTTCCCCTTTAAATTGATTGATTTTCTTAGATTACATCATGGATGATATTTACATTACATTGCATTAGATTACATTATGGAACAGCAACTAGTCTAGTGTTTGGCCAAACCACTAAGAACCATAGCCTAGTCAAGCTGATTCTATAAAATTAACCATCACAGATGGAGACTCTCCTGCCAGAACCCAAATAGAGGTGAGCAGGTACAAGAGCTACCTTCTGCCTTAATTACACCTCACATCTGTATATACCTCTTTTTATGTTAAATCAAACAAAAGATAAATTGGACTAAACTCATTTAAAAATCTACGCACAACTGCTTTCCCCTATTCTTCCTTTAATTTCTCATAAGCCCAAAGGGGCAAGCTTCCACTCCTTCTTTTTTATTCTGATTCCCTGGGATACACAAATGGTTAAGTGCTCAACTACTAGCCAAAAGTTGGCAGTTTCAATTCACCCAGAGGTGCCTCGAAAAAATGGCCAGGTGATCTGTTGCCAAAAGGCCATAGCCTTGAAAATGCAATGGAGCAGTTCTACTTTTCACACATGAGGTGGTTATGTGTCAGAATCAATTCAATGGCAACTCACCACAACAACATTCCTTACATAAAAATACATGGTCTAGCCTTTCCAGCCTAGCCCTTATATGATAAAAGAATTTAGAAACTTATTTCTCATTACAACAATACTAATTGCAAGTCCACTTCTATTTACATCTCCTCTGTAACGTATCTAATTCTTCCCTCATGCTCCCTTAAAACAAATAAATGTCCCAAGTCAATCAACTTACAGGTCATAAACTCAAAAAAGCAGCAGAGACAAAACCTATAATGATTTTTCAAAGGAGTACTCACACTAACCAAGTTTCAACAAGAAGAGCTTTAAAAATTTTAGTATTTTTGGACAAAAGTGTTTTCTCACTTGCAAAGCAAATTATGAAAACTTTCATATGTTCTCTATCATAGATCTTTGTGAATCAGGGTGCCTAGGACTCACTGACATTAAAAAAAAAAATCAAACAAGGTATCAAACTACTCCTCTAATTCAGTTTTGTATATAATCCAAACAGGAATATGTTTCTTATGGAAATTGACTTTTAGAGAAAATTAATTAACTTTTTCATTAAGACATTTTTTAAAGGATTTTTGTAATGGAATACACATTACCTACAAACTTAGGTTCTATAAGCAAATGCAAAGGAAACTAAGCTTCACAAAGAAAGACTATGAGCAATCATAAATACTTTTGCTTAAAAACATGTGTCTTATACTCTTCCACACACCACACAAAAAAAATCAATTCCTGGAACATTGTGGAGTTAAACATGAAAGGTAAAACACTTAAGAAAATTTTAAAAAGTGAGCATAAGGATAAACACTACTAAGTAACACTATAATTATGAACTTGTGTTTATCAAAAGAATTAGCAGAGTGAAAATACTACATGGTAGAAGATATTTGCATATGTAAGTCAAAACTAGCTTATATACAAATAACTAATGTACTCTGATTGCTCAGTTAGAAAATGGAGGACAGTCCCCTTGAAACCTAGGCAAATGCTTGAATGGGTACTTCACAAAGGAGAATATACAAATGGCTAGTATTAGCAATACTAATAGACATTAAACATTAGTCACCAAGACAATTGAAATCAAAACAAAAATTAGTTACCATTATACATTGGAAAAGACTGTCAATATTAAGTTTTGTTGAAGATACAAAGAATCTGGGATTTTCATATCTAGTTTGTGGGAGTATAAAACGGTACAAAGTCGTGGTAAAACTTGTTGGAAGTGAGTATTAAAGCTGAATGCATGTATACAGAAATTCTACTTCTAGATATATGTGCAAATAAAATGTGTAAATATACTCACCAAAAGACATGTTCAGTAATGCATATAATAGCATTATTCATAATAGCTCTAAGCTGGAATCAACCCAAATGTCCATCAGCAGGAAAACAGGTACAAATACTGTAGACTGATTATATCATAGAATATTATGTAGCAATGGAAATAAACCAACTATTGTTGTAAGTAATAGCATAGAATGATCTGTCAAATATAAAGTTTAGTAAACAAAACAAAAAAGATGCAAATGAATATATTTTATGGTTCTGTCTATATAGAATTCAAAAATAGCACTAATCTAGTGTATTAGAGGTCAAGGTAATGGCATCTATTGGCAGGAAAATGGGAGAAGTGACTGGAAGAACACATAAGAAGGACTTATGGGGCTTGGGGTAATCTGGATGGTAGTTACAAGTGTGTCCTTACTTTGTTGTAATTCATTGAACTGTACAGTTGCGATTTGTTTACTTTTCATTATATTTATTACAGTCCAGTAAAAAGTTTATTTTGAAAACAGGTGATTTTTTTGTCAGCTTAATAATGGCTCTTTTCAATTTTAATCTTACTAACGAACACACGGTAAGTAAGTAATCTGTGTTGGAAAACATAATGGTCATAGTATAACTTAAGGAAACATGCACAAGAAATTTTTAAAAGAAAATTTTTAATTATATAAAGTAGATTTTGTTTACTTTGTAAGCTACATTAATTTATAAAGTAAATTAATTTTATATGAGTGGTTTGGTGGAATAAAATCTGTGAAACATATAAAGAGCAAATGGCAGAAATTATTTTGTACATAAGTACATGTTTTGAGTAGTTTATGTTTATGAATTTTCTTACTTTTAGCCAAATATTTGCACTCTTTTCCTGATTTTTACCTTTCCCATCCTTAACTTAAAATAACAGTTAGCCAACATTTGTTGAAGCCTTTCTATAATTTCAAAATAGCTCTGTAAGTTTGTTTTGATCTCTATTTCATAGAAACACAAACAGAGGGAAGCGCATTAACTTATTCACCATCCAATGGCAAGGGATGGAGTCAGTTTGGAAGGCAGATTTGGACTCTGAACCTAAACTGTCTCCCCTATACCATGCTGTCTCTGAATTCCCAACTTATACTTTATCTGGACCTCTCTTCACACTTCTCACATTCTTTCATAAATTATAAGTTTGAAACTCCATGCTTTTTTCTTTCAAACTCTAAGCTCTTTTATAGCAGAAGTAATATCACAAAAACTTCACATAAAGTAGGTATTAACAGATATTTGTTAAATTGATAGTCCAAAAAACAAACAGACAAACAAGTCCTTTCTCCTTGAGTACACTGTGAATCATAGTGACCCTATAGGACACAGTAGAACTGCCCCATAGCAATTCCAAGGCTGTAGTCTTTATGGAAGCAAGCTGCCACATCTTTCTCCCTCTGAGCTGCTGTTGGGTTCTAACTGCTGACCTTTTAATTATCAACAGAGCACTTTAACCACTGTGCAACCAGGTCAACTTCTGAATTAATAGTTAAGTGAATTCTAAGCGGTTTTGACTCATAGCTATGCTATGCACAACATAATGAAACATTGCCAGTCCTAAAGCATCCTCACAATCCTTGCTATGTTTGAACCCATTGTTGCAGCCACTGTGTCAATCCATCACATTGAGGGTATTTCTGTTTTTCACTGACCGTCTACTTTACCAGGCATGATGTCCTTCTCCAGGGACCAGTCCCTTCTCATAACATATCCAAGGTAAGTGAGATGAATTCTCATCACCCTCCTTTCTAAAGAGAATTCTGGCTGTACTTCTTCCAAGATAGACTTGTTCATTCTTCTGGCAGTCCATTGTGTATTCAATATTCTTTATCAACACCATAATTCAAATGCATCAGTTCTTATTGTCTTCTTTATTCATTGTCCAACTTTCCTATGCATATGAGGAGATTGAACATACCATGGCTTGGGTCAGGCATACCTTATTCCTCAAGGTGGCATCTTTGCTTTTTAACACTAGAGGTCTTTGCAGAAGATGTTCCCAATGTAATATGTCCTTTGATTTCTTGACTGCTGCTTCCATTGGTGTTGATTGTGCATCCAAGTAAAATGAAATCCTTAAAAACTTCAACCTTTTCTCCATTTATGGTCCAGTTGTGAGGGTTTCTGCTTTCTGTATTTTGAGGTGTAATCCATACTGAACGCTGTGGTCTTTGATCTTCATCAGTAAGTGCTTCAAGTCCTCTTTGATTTCAGCAAGTCAGGTTGTGTCATCTACATACTGCAGGTTGTTAATGAATCTTCCTTCACTCCTGATACTGTGTTCTTCATATAGTACAGTTTCTCAGATTATTTGCTCAGCATACAGACTGAATAAGTATGATAAAAGGATAAAATCCTGATGTACACCTTTCTTTCAAGTATCCCCTTGTTCTGTTTGAACTAATGCCTCTTGGTCATGTACAGTTCCTCATGAGCACAATTAAGTGTTCTGGAATTTCTATTCAATATTATCCGTAATTTGTTATGATCCACACAGTTGAAAGCCTTTGCATAGTCATAAAACACAGGTAATCATCTTTCTTGAATTCTCTGCTTTCAGCCAAGATCCATCTGACGTTAGCAATGATATCCTTCCTTGCACATCCTCTTCTGAATCTGGTTTGAATTTCTGGCAGTTCCCTGTCAATGTACTGTTGCAACTGTTTCTAAATTATCTTCAGTATAATTTTACTTGCACATGATAATGATGTCGTTCGATAATTTCCACATTTCATTGGATCATCTTTCTTTGGAATAGGCATGTATATGGATATCTTCCAGTTGGTTGGCGAAGTAGCTGTCTTCCAAATTTCTTGGCATAGACAAGTGAGCACATCCAGCGCTACATGCCTTTGTTGAAATATCTCAATTGGTATTGTGTCAATTCCTGGAGCCTTGTTTTTTGCCAATGCCTTTAGTGCCGCTTGGACTTCTTCCTTCATTACCACCAATTTTTGATTATATGCGACCTTCTGAAATGGTTGAATGTTGACCAATTCTTTTTGCTACTGTGACTCTGTTTACTCCTTCCATCTTCTTTTGATGCTTCCTGCATTGGTCAATTTTTGTCCATAGAATCCTTCAATATTGCAAATCAAGGCTTGAATTTTTTCCTCTGTTCTTTCAGCTTGAGAAATGACAAGCATGTTCTTCCCTTTTTGTCTTCTAACTCCAGGTCTTTGCACATGTAATTATGATACTTTATTTTCTCTTCTCAAGCCACCCTTTGAAATCTTCTGTTCAGCTCTTTTACTTACATCATTTATTCCTTTCACTTTAACTACTCTACTTTCAAAAACAGTTTTCAGAATCTCTTCTGACATTAATCTCGTCTTTTCCTTTTCTATCTCTCTCTTTTCTTTTTTTAAAAATATTGCCTCTCTTTTCACTGGCATTATCAGGCTAAACGCTTGACTACTAACTGAATCTTTTCTGTCTTTTTAGTGACCTTTTGCTTTCTTCATGTGTGATATCCTTGTTCTCATTCCATTAGTGTTCAATTCATCAAATCTGTTAATAGTAGGATATATTAAATAAGCCTTCATTAAAACACACACACACACACACACACACATTGTCTTTCTTCCTATTGGTAAAAAACTAATTTAATCACAAATCCCTTCCAAAGCCTAAATAGTAACATAAGCTTATTATTAGACAGAGCTGTCTTTATATTTTTTGGAACCTACGATATTATTTTTTTCTCATTTTTAATGTTATTTTTGACTAGTCAATCAACTTTCAACTATCAGCATTTTTGTAAGATTAGCATCTTCTTGATTTGTTTTCTTAGTAATATTCAGTAATTATTTTAGGATATAACAAAATATAGATATAGAAAACATTATAATAAATAATATTTAAATCAAAACAAATGTTTGAAAGGATTAGAATTTTTTGTTTTTGTTGTTGTCCTTATTAATGTTTTGTTTTCTTTGTTTTCAGACAGCCATGCCTGTCTGAACAACAGGTTTTCTTTGTTCTTACAATCAAAACTTATTTTCAAATGAAGTATGAATGTTGACAGGGTATCAATATTCTTGACTTAAAAATAAATCATAGAAATCAAGTGGATTAAGCCATTTCCCTTAAATAATAAAATGAGATAAGGTACTCTATTTTCTAAGTGTCTCCTGTTATATAAGGGTGAGAGCTGAAGTAAAACGGATTGAGCGCTTTGACTATACACATTAGGAAATATTCATAGCGGTGCCACTTCTAACATAGTATGTTAAAATGTTGACCGGCCATATATTTTGGCCAGTAGGGTGTATTCTAGTGAATTACTTACTGAGTTCTCTCTGTTAAAAAAAAATACAAACACAAAAATATTCTTATATGTAAAAACAAAACAAAAACAAACAAACAAAGAATAAAACAGAGTCACATACTCCAGTTCACACATTTAAATTCAATCTAGGCCTACAAATCTGCCTTTGAAAATGAGTTTTATCTAGCGTTTTCCCCGTGACTACAGCCGTAAAGCCAAGCAGAAAAATACTCACATGTTGCTTTTAAAGAGGCCTTGTTTTCTTTTCCAAAATTTCAAAATGATTCTGAAAAGGAAAACAATTTTATAAAGGTATTATGCACATGCACCATTAGAGTTAATGTTTTTATTCTTTTTATTTAAAAAATCCAGAAGATCTGAATTGTTTGTCAAGTTTATCCAGTGCATATTTACTGAACATTTTAGTATATGTTTGGCCTAAGCTATGTCGTTGTTAGGTGTAGTCCAGTTTGTTCCAACTCATAGCAACCATATATACAACTGAACAAAACACTGCTTGGTCCTGTGCCATCCTCAAAATTGTTGCTATGTTTAAGCCCACTGTTGCAGCCACTGTGTCAATCCATCTCATTGAGGGTCTTCCTCTTTTTCGCGGAGTCTCTACTTTACCAACCATGATGTCTTTCTCCAGGGAATAGTCCCTCCTTATAACATGTCTAAAGTGCATGAGACAAAGTCTTGCTAGCCTCAATTCTAAGTATTCTGGCTGTATTCTTCTAAGACAGATTCGTTCATTCATCTGGCAGTCCATGAAATACTCAGTATTCTTAACCAACACCATAATTCAAAGTCATCAATTCTTCGTCTGTCTTCTTTATTCATTCCCCAGCTTTCCCATGCATATGAGGAGAATGAAAATACCATGGGTTGGTTCAGGCACCTTAGTCCTCAAAGTAACATCTTTGCTTTTCAGCACTTTAAAGGGGTCTTTTGCAGCTGATTTGCCCAGTGCAATACATCATTTGATTTCTTGACTGCTGCTTCCATTGGCATTGATTGTGGATCCAAGTAAAGTAAAATCCTTGACAGCTTCAGTATTTTCTTCATTCATCATGATGTTGCTTATTGGTTCATTTGTGAGAATTTTTGTTTTCTTTATGTTGAGATGTAATCCATACCAAAGGCTATAGTCTTCACCCTTCATCAGTAAGTTGTTCAAGTCCTCTTCACTTTTATCAAGCAAGGTTGCAACATCTGTGTATCACAGGTTGCTAATGAATCTCTTTCTTCATGTATGATGTCTTTGATGTCATTTCACAACTCGTATGGTTTTCGGTCATTAGTGTGCAATGTGTCAAGTTTTTGCGATGGTCTCTAAATTCAGGTGGGATATATGCAAGGTCATACTTTGGCTCTTGTGGACTTGTTTAATTTTCTTCACCTTCAGCTTGAACTTGAACATGAACAATTGATGGTCTGTCCTGCAGTTGGAGCCTAGCCTTGTTCTGACTGATGATGTTGAGCTTTTCTGTCGTCTCTTTCCACAGATGTAGTCCATTTGATTCCTGTGTACTCCATCTGGCGAGGTCCACGTTTATAGTCACCATTTCTGTTGCAATGAAGAAGTCGTTGGTCTTGCAAAATTCTATCATGCAATTTCCAGCATCGTTTCTATCACCATGGCCATATTTTCCAACTACTAGTCCTTCTTTGTTCCAACTTTCTCATTCCAATCACCAGTAATTATCAATGCATTCTGATTGCATGTTCTATCAATTTTAGACTGCCAAAGTTGGTAAAATCTTGTTTCCTCATCTTTGGCATTAGTGGTTGGTGCATAAATTTTAATAATAGTCATATTAATTGGTCTTCCTTGCAGACGTATGGATGTTACCCTATCACTGACAGCTTTGCTAGATCTTGAAATGTTCTTTTTGACGATGAATGCAATATCACTCCTCTCTGTGTTGTCATTCCATCCATAATAGACCATATGATTGTCTGATGCAAAATGGCCAATACTAGTCCATTTCAGCTCACTAATGCCTAGGATATCGATGTTTATGTGTTCTATTTCATTTTTCACAATTTCCAATTTTCCTAGATTCATTCTTTGTACATTTCATGTTCCAATTATTAATGGATTTTTGCAGCTGTTTCTTCTCATTTTGAGTTATGCCACGTCAGCAAATGAAGGTCATGAAAGTTTGACTTCATCCACTTCATTAAGGTCAACTCTACTTTGAGGAGGCAGCTCTTCACAAGTTGTGTTTTGAGTGCCTTCCAACCTGAGCGGCTCATCTTCTGGCACTATATCAGACAATGTTCCACTGCTACTCATAAGGTTTTCACTGGCTAATTCTTTTCAGAAATAGTCCATCAGGTCCTTCTTCCTAGTCTTTCTTAGTCTGGAAGCTCAGCTGAAACCTGTCCACCATGGGTGAACTTGCTGGTATTTGAATACTGATGGCATAGCTTTCAGCATCATAGCAACACGCAAGTCTCCACAGAATGACAAAATGATAGGCACGTGGGGGTTTTGCTGCCTTATTTAGCATATATTTTCCATTTGGAAAGAGAAAATACTCTTATTCATTGTCATATGCCTGGCACACATTAGATACTCCAAAGATAATTACTGAAGAAATGAACCCAATGACACTTTTTCTTTTGCTTACTTAGGATTTTTATTAACTTGAGAACATTTTTTAACATACCTTATATATTATTTCTGTTTATTCTGATGATTTATGGGATGTACCTATACCCCTTAAGATGCTATTTCCTCCTACATGCCCAATGCTCAATGTCTTTTTTTCTTTGCATTTATTTATTCTTATTTTTGTGCAGTCTAAATGAGTGATATAATTTTATACATCACCGTAAGTGTGCATTTCAATTATATTATATTATAATATTACAATTCTGGCTTCCTTGTTTCTGTTTTTATTGTAGTATTTCTTTGTGGTTCATTCTATTACTTTTCTAACATTTTATATTATTCTTCCATGTTACTCACTCTTTTCTTATAGCTTTTCACCAGTGATTTTTAAGTCTCCTTCTTATCGCCTTCTGTTTATGATTATAAAGAGTATTTCCGTAGATTTATTTTGTTTGTTTTGTACCAAGGCAGTAAATAAATTTTACAAATAAAATCTTTCTTTTATTTTTTTGTGAAAATATTTCTTGATGCTTTGTCTGATACAAATTTTCATGTGTGTCCTGTTTTTAATGTTCTTTGTTTTGTTTTTCTTTTTTTACGATATACTCATCTTCAGATGAGGTGGAAGATACCAAGATTTGGTGATTGTTATCACATAAATACAAATATTTACAGCCTGGGTGCATTTCTCCTCTCAGTTTCTACTTAGTTGTTGCCACTTGGAATGTGCAACAGTGTTGACAGCCATAACTTGCAGTATCTTTCCTCTTGACTTCCAGGCTCTCTTCTATTGAGTCTCTAATAGACTATGGATCTAAGTGCTTTTTTGCTTTCGTTTCTGATTCTGTGATTCTTTGACTTATTAGATAAAATTTACAATCTCCATAATGTACTGATATGGGTTCATCTTGTCTTTACTTACACATAAACCACTCTACTTAGGGAACTAGTCTTTCAGGATGAAACATGTCCCATTATCCTTATCTAGCTTGTGAAACAAAAGAGTAGAAGGGGAATAGGGCAATTCTGCCATGAAAACAAGCACTCCAGTGTAAGTACTTACACTGCACCTATGGCCAATGCATCTGTGGCCTCCTTCTAAGAAGGTGGGTAGCTGTCTTTTGTGAGGCAGTGCATAATGAATTATCAATTACAAAAAGTGCAATTTGTCCAAGATTCTGGGAAAAGGTTGTTTATCTTATGTTTTAAATTTACTGTTTTTAAATTCTTTTTTTTTATTAAAAAATCTCAGATATTTTTAGATTGTTTTAACTCATTTGATAATACATATTACTTGCATTTTCATTTCTCTTTTTTGCCACTTTTTGCAGTCCAAAAAGAATGTAATTCTCATAACATCAAAAGTTGTTTTCAGAATTTTGGGAAATTATTTAATATCTGCTACCTGCCTTGACAATATTTTTAATGTATGTGCCATCATGTATTTGAAGGGAAAAAATAAATTTTTATGAGACTTAAAGGTAAATCATGTTATTAATATAATAATAGGTGCTTAGTTTCTGAATAAACATGTTAATGGCTTAAAATATATTGTGGCATAATATCTTTACTCTTTTTTGAGGAAAGAAAGGTTTTAACTGTGATATTTAAAGAAGGTCAGTGCAATCAACTGAGTACTGTTACATTAATTGATATTAATTATTTAATCATATCATTCTCTCTTTCTCCTTTTGTTTTTTTTTTTCTGAAAGTTGGTGGATGACCTAGACTGAGTAGTAATACTTCTAACAGAAAAAGATCAGCAGTGGGTCAACTCTTTGTAAGAGGAATTAATTAGATCACCATGCTCTAAATTACAAGTCGTTCAGTGGTTTTGAGGAAAAATCAGAGCTATTTCTTTTATTTATTTATTTATTGTGTTTTAAGTGAAAGTTTACAATTCAAGTTAGTTTCTCATACAAAAATTTATACACAAATTGTTATGTGACCCTAGTTGCTCTCCCTATACTGTGACAGCACACTCCTCCTTTCCACCCTAGATTTCCCATGTTCGTTCAACCAGCTCCTGAATCTTTCTGGCTTCTCATCTTGCCTCCAGACAGGAGCTGCCCATTTAACGTCATGTGTCTACTTGAGTTAAGAAGCACACTCTTCATGAGTATCATTTTATGTCTCATAGTCACGTCTAATCTTTGTCTGACGAGTTGGCCTCGGGAATAGTTTTAGTTTTGGGCTAACAGAGAGTCCGAGGACCATGTCTTCTGGGGTCCCTCAAATCTCAGTCAAACCATTAGGTCTGTACTTTTTATCAGAATTTGAGTTCTGCACCCCACTTTTCTCCTGCTCTGTCAGGGACTCTCTGCTGTGTTCCCTGTCAGAGCAGTCATTGGTGGTAGCCAGGCACCATCTAGTTCTTCTGGTCTCAGGTTGATGGATTATCTGATTTACGTGGCTCTTTGTGTCTCTTGGGCTAATATTCTCCTTGTGTCTTTGTGTTCTTCATTCTCCTTTGCTCCAGATGGGTTGGGACAAATTGATGCATCTTAGATGGCCACTCACTAGCTTTTAAGACCCCAGATGCCACTCACCAAAGTAGGATGCAGAACATTTTCTTAATAAGCTTTGTTATGTCCATTAACCTAGATGTCCCCTGAAACCATGGTTCCCAGACCCCTACCCTGCTACTCTGTCTCTCAAAGTGTTTGATTGTATTCCGGAAACTTCTTAGCTTTGGTTTAGTCCAGTTGTGCTGACTTCCCCTGTAGTGTGTGCTGTCCTTCCCTTCACCTAAGATAATTCGCATCTACTATCTAGTTAGTAAATAACCCTCTCCCTCCCTCCCCACCCTCGTAACCATAAAAGAATGTTTTCTTCTGTGTTTAAACCTTTTCCTGAGTTCTTATAATAGTGGTCTTATACAATATTTGTCCTTTTATGACTGACTAAATTCACTCCGCATAATGACATCCAGCTTCCTCCATGTTATAAGATGTTTCACAGCTTCATCATTGTTCTTTATTGTTGCATAATATTCCATTGTGTAGATTTACCATAATTTGTTTATCCATTCATCTGTTGATGGGCACCTAGGTTGTTTCCATCTTTTTGCTATTGTGAACAGTGCTGCAATGAACATGGGTATGCATGTATCTATTTGTGTGATGGCTCTTATTTCTCTAGGATATATTTATTCCAAGTAGCAGGATAGCTGAATCGTATGGTACTTGTATTTCTAGCTTTTTAAGGAAGTGCCAAAACAATTTCCAAAGTGGTTGTACCACTGTTCCCACCAACAGTGTATAGGTGTTCCAGTCTCTCCACACCTCTCCAACTTTATTATTTTGTGTTTTTTTTTTTGTTTGTTTGTTTTGTTTTGATTAACACTAGCCTTGTTGGGGTGAGATGGTATTTCACTGTAGTTTTGATCTGCATTTCTCTAATGGCTAATGATCGTGATCATTTCCTCATGTATCTGTTAGCCACCTGAATGTCTTCTTTGGTGAAGTGCCTGTTCATATCCTTTGCCCATTTTTTAATTGGGTTATTTGTCTTTTTGTGGTTGAGGTTTTGCAGTATCTTGTAGATTTTAGAGATTAGAAGCTGATTGGATTTGTTGTAGCCAAAAATTTTTTCCGAGTCTGTAGATTGTCTTTTGACTCTTTTGGTGAAGTCTTTTAATGTGCAAAAGTGTTTGATTTTTAGGAGCCCCCAGTTATCTAGTTTCTCTTCTAGTGTTTGTTCATTGTTACTTATGGTTTATATTTATGCCATGTATTAGGGCTCTTAGTGTTGTCCTTGTTTTTTCTTCCATGATCTTTATTGTTTTAGATTTTATATTTAAGTCTATGATCCATTTTTAGTTAGTTTTTGTGCATAGTGTGAGGTATGAGTCTTGTTTCAGTTTTTTGCAGTTGGATATCCAGTTATACTAGGACCATTTGTTAAACAGACTATCTTTTCCTGAATTAACATACTTTAGGACTTTGTCGATTATCAGCTGCTCATAGGTGTGTGAATTTACATCTGGATTCTCAATTCTGTTCTATTGGTATCTGTTGTTGTACCAGTACCATGTTGTTTTTACTACTGTGGTGGTATAATAGGTTCTAAAATCAGGTAGTATGAGGCCTCCCACTTAGTTCTTCTTCTTGAGTAATTCTTTACTTATTCGGGACCTCTTCCCTTTCCATATGAAGTTGGTGATTTATTTCTCCATCTCATTAAAAAAAGCCATTGGAATTTGGATCAGGATTGCATTGTATCTGTAAATTGCTTTGGGTAGAATTGATGTTTTCATAATGTTGAGTCTTCCTATCCATGAGCACGGTATACTTTTCCTCTTATGCAGGTCTCTTTTCATTTCTTGTAGTAGTGTCTTGTAGTTTTCCTTGTATAGGTCTTTTACGTCTCTGGTTAGATTTATTCCTACGTATTTTATCTTCTTGGGGGCTGTTGTAAATGGTATTGATTTGGTGATTTCCTCTTCGAAGTTCTCTTTGTTGGTGTAGAGGAATCCAACTGATTTTGTACATTTATCTTGTATCCTGATACTTTGCTGAAATCTTCTATTAGTTCCAGTAGTTTTCTTGTGGATCCTTTGGAGTTTTCTGTGTATAAGATAATATCATCTGCAAACAGAAATACTTTTAATTCCTCCTTACCAATTTTGGATGACCTTTATTTCTTTTTCTAGCCTAAATGCTCTGGTTAGAACCTCCAGCACAATGTGGAATAAGAGTGGTGATAAACGACATCCTTCAGAACTGTATTTCAAAGAGAAACAATTACAATGATTTTTATAGCAATTGTGGGATTATTTAATCATGTTCTTAAAAGTTTTTTTTTCAGTTATGAATACCCTGAAGTATAGATGAATAATTGTAGAAAATGCCACTTCCTTATTTAATAAAGTTAAAGGACATAAAAATACCCAAGACCCCAATTGTTATCTTCCCCTTGCTGTGTACAAATTGTTTGCATGTACTATTTTCTATTAGTTTCCATTTTTCACTCTCATAGGTAGGAATACTCTCCAAAGTATTATCAATGGTGTGACATTGGTTGAACAATTTTTCAAGACACTGTATAAAGACAGACCTTGAAACACAAAATATATAGCCTTCTGAAAATTGTTGTATTTGGCAAACATCTTCCACATAGTTCACCAATTTTAAGTAAAAATCATATGTAATTGCATTTCCAGAACAGAAAAGTTTCAAATGATTTAAATACAATTGATCTGTTTAATGTTATTTTCTAACATGCTATTCTACAAATTTTGTTAGTAAATATTGGAAGTTTTTAACAGTTAGAACATAACCTATTGACTCTAAAATCAAGATCTAATAAGGCTTCAAACTAAAGTCCAGATTGTCTAACATTCATGATCTTATCAGAGTCTTGAAAAAGCACCATAAGGCTTTAGCCAAAGGAAAAGATAATAATAGGGAAATCATCTTTGATTATTTGCAATGTAATACAGTATTATGAAATTTATATACACCCTTATTGATATGGTTAGGTTCCAAAGGCCAGGTAGTTATGCAAAAATCAGCATTATGTGAAAATGGAGGATGACCACATATGATCACAAAATGAAGGATGATCACGTCATTACATCACTGCCAAATTACATCATTACATTACTGCTAAACCACTGAGAGCCATGGCCCAGTCAAGTTGACATATAACCTTAACCATCACAGCCAGCGTTACTCTCACCTTGCACCTCAGCATTTGTTACTGCCAGATGGGTGTAGTTAACGTGGAAAATATTCAGATTTTTTACTATTTACTGTTGTTATAAATGCGGAATGTCAGATAACGAGATAGGAGTAGGTGTATAAATAATATATAATTTGAGATATAATGACTTTCCTGTGTCTTCCAAAATCTAGATGGGGATGCCAGCAGCAGTAGTAGGGGGAGAGGAGCTACAAAACAAAAAAAACAAACATATCAAAGTCTTTTCCAGGACATGTCTTCCAGGCACACATATCCAATAGAGGAGATTCTTACTTCACAATTCACTGAAGGCAACTATCGCAGTATTCCTTTGCCCTTTTGTACCTTCTTCTTGGAAGAATAAACTTGAATATGATAATCTTTTCAAAATGATACATGATCCAAAATGGTTAAGTATTGTGTTAATAGACCTAGAATTAAGTGTATTGAGAAATACTGAGAAAAACCCTGTGTTGCTAGGTAACCTAAAAATCCTACTCACTCAACAGTTTTTATGTTTTTCTTCTTTATTTTGATGACTAGGTTTGTTAACTTTCTTTGTGGTTACCTTGAAATTTACCCTTATCTTCCTAGGTTTGAACCAGTCTATTATTACTTGGTATTGCCTTGCCTTCTTATCCATTAGAAAGCTTTATACCTTCACCATTTATTCCTTCTTTCATTGTTCTGACGTTGTTGTCATTTACAGATTAACCTCTCTGGTTCCCTGTTGTAATTCTTGTTGTTTTGGATAGTCCTTGAGAGTTAATTTCCTAGATTGGTATCTTGTTGGTATATTGTATCCTAGATTCAGGCTGTGGTCAGTTGCTGTTTTATTCTCAGACCAAAGGATTCCCTTTAATAATACTTGTACATTTGTTTTGGTTTTTACATATTCCTTAATTCCTGTTTATCTAGAAAGGTCCTAGTTTCACCATAAGATCTGAATGAGAGTTTTGCAGGATATGTTATTATTGGTTGACAATTTTTGTCTTTTAAGGTTTTATATATGTCACCTCATTGCCTTCTTGCCTGCATGGTTTCTGCCAAGTAATCAGAGCTTAATCTTATTGTTTCTCTGCTCTATGTGACTTTTCTTTTTTCTTGAGCTGCTCTCAGGATTCTTTCTTTGTCTTTGGTTTCAGCAAGTGTGATTATGAAATGCCTTGGTGATTTTCTTTTGGGGTCTATCCTATATGGGGTTTGTTGAGCTTCTTAGGTGGTCAGCTTTTCATCTTACATGATATTAAGGAAGTTTTCTGTCAGTAATTCTTCAATGATCTTTTCTGTTTTTTTGTTTTCTCCCCCTGTTCTGGAACTCCAATCACTCACAGATTTTTACTTTTAATTGTATCCTCCATAATTTTCAGGGTTTCTTCATTTTTCTTCATTCTTTTTTCTGATTTTTCCTCAAACTGAGTTATATCCAAGTGTTTGTCGTCAACTTCGCTGATCCTGTCTTCCGTTGTTTCAAGCCTGCTCCTCAGCCCTTCTATGACACTGTTCATTTCTGAAATCTTGTTGTTTACCTTTTGGATTTCTAATTGTTGTTTTTGTATGATTTCTAGTTGTGCATTTACTTTGGCATTTTATTCCTATATTATTTTCCTGAATTCTTCCATTTTTTGTCCATATTTTGCATGAATTTGTCTGCCTTCTCTATGAATTTATCTATTTTTTCCTCATTTTCATCTGCTTTTTGCTTCAACTCTTGGATAACAGAATATTAGAGATTTGAATTCCCTATCAGGTAGTTTTAGTGCCTTTTCTTCTACTAGAAAGTTATCTGGTATTTTATTTTGCATACCTACTGGAACCATCCTATCTTTTTTTTATATATATTTTGATATTGTCTGCTCTCTTTGGGGCATTCAGTAGTTATTTTCTTCATTTATTGATTGTAGCTTTGTTTGTTTCATCTTACTTTTTTGTTTTATTTGGTTATATCTGAGCAGGTGGGCTGTATGTTCTTTGTTGTTTCCTCATCTGTGGGCACGATACTTTTCACCTCCTTGTCCAACGGGCAGGGCCAGCAGATCAGCTATGGTGCAGGTCCAGCTGAAGGGGAAGGGCTGGGGTGGGTTGTTTGTGGCACATAGTAAGGCTGACAGGGCAGGCCAAGAATTAGTGCAGGGCAGGTTCCAGCAGGTCGTGCCTGTGCTACTCTGGAGTGTGATGTTCAGCACAGGGTGCAGGTAGGCAGGAAGGAGGGGGGAGATTGTGTTCTGTGGAGCTAAGATGGGTATGGGAAAGAGGTGAGAGTAGAGAGAGAAACAGGAGCCAAAAACAAACTACAAAAAAGAGTACTAGGGAGCTTGCCATTGGAGTGGAGAGATGAGAAACCAAGCAACAGAGAAAAAGAAAATAAATAAATAAAAATTGGGGGGGGGGAGAAGAGAAAAGCCCCCAGGGATCCCACCAGTGCAGCTGTGAAGACCGGGCAAGTGGCTCCCAGGCCATAAAGCGCAGCCTGGCTAGAAGGGGTAAAGATGTCACACAGCTCCAGGTATTCAGGAGATAGGAAAAGAAGGTAAGTGTAGAGAGATGAGAAACTGAGAAATGAAGAAAGACAAAAAGGAAGGAAAAAAAAAAAAGAAAAAGAAATGCCTCCAGGGATCCCATCAGCATGGCTGCGAAGACCTGGAAAGTGGCTCCCAAGTCTCTCAGTACAGCCCGACTAGAAGGGTCTCCCAAGCCTCAAAAAAGAAAACAGAAACAAACAAACAAAGCAAAACAAAACAAAAAAGCCCCAGGGATCCCATCAGTGAGCGGTGCTTCATAGCCTTTCAAGAAGAAGCAAAGATAGCACATGGAGTCAAGTGTTCAAGATAAAGGTGGTGGTGTGAGAGGCAAGGAAGAAACCAACAGAATTGGAAAAAAGCAACACTAGCAACAAACAAATGGAATTCAGGGAGCTGGCCAGTGTTGGAGGGGCAAATCCAAACAGCACATGGCTAAAGCTGCTGCCTCCCAGCCAAGAGACTGAGGCTAGCAGGAAGCAAGGGAGGCCAGGGGAGGGGGGACAACGTGGGAAAGCATATAAAGCTGGTTATGGGTGCTCTGTCTCCTGCTGGGAGCTCCATGAAGCTGCTTTCTCCTACTCCCTGTCCGCCAATCTCTGACAGGAGTTCAAGACGGAGAATCCCTAGCTGGTAGGGGACCTCCATAAGTATCTCTTCTTGCTCTCTGTTCTCTGTCATTTTCTTATTCCATTAGGTTCTTGGCTGAGTTCTTTATAACTTCATTTGTTGCTTAGGGTTCCAGGACTGACGTTTCTCTCTGTTTTACTTAGTTTTTCAGGTCTTTGCTGTGAAGGGACGGCGTGGTGCTTTGGTCTATAGAGCCATGTTGGCTCCACCTCCTCAAAATTTTTAAAACTAAGAATATTTTAAGTAGAGAAACTTCAAATATCTGGTTAGAATATTAAAACCTTACAAAAGTCCCAAATTTTCCATGTGCAGTTAAGAAGAAAGTATATTCTGATGTTGGGCCCAGTGTTCTATAAATGTCAAATAGACCAAGTTGTTTGATTCAGTTGTTTAAATTACCACCATCCCAGCCTTTGTGCTATTGGTGACATAATTAACTTCTACATCTACTATAAGCTCAATGTTCATTGTTATAATTTTAATTTTAAAAAGTCACTAGTCTTTAAAGAGAATTTTTTAAAGGTCCTTTGTTTTTATCAGCATAATTACTCATTTTGATGTTCTTCCTTTCTTCCCATAAGACTGGATTTTTAACTTGTTATTATCTTTCAGCCTAAAAATAATCTTTCAGCATTTTTTTTTTTTTTTAGCCCAGGTATTATTCAGTTCTGAAATATCTTAATCTTTGTTTTTCCTAAGTATAGAATTCTTGATTGATATCTTTATTTTTCTATCAATACTTCAAAGATTTAAACCTATTAGCTTCTTGACTCCATTACTTTGGATATAAAGTCATTCATAATTTTAAAGATTATTTGATTGACTCTAATGTGTTTTTGTTTCCCCCTTTGTCTGCTTTCAAGGTTTTGACATTACTTAGTGTTCAGCAATTTCACTCTGCTCTGCTAGGTATGCCTTTCTTTGCATTTATCCTGCTTGGGAGTTCTAAATTGCTTGGATAAATGTTTCATCATATAGTATCTTCTCAAGTTTTTCTTCTGCCTTATTCTTTTGGATACTTCAATTACCTATATGTTTGACTTTTTAGTATTTTCTTGAAGATTTTGGACACCACTCAATTTTTAGCATTCCTTTATGCTCGTTATTCTTAAGTTTGCATAATTTTTATTGACATCTCCTAAAGATCGCTGATTATTTCTTCTTCTATGCTTAGTCTATTTATATGCCCTTTGAAAGAATTCTTCATCACTGATTTTATAATTTCACAGCTAGCATTTCCATTTGGTTCTCCACAATCGTTTCTATTTCTCTGCCTAAATCTGTTATCTGCTTCTACATGTTATCTTACTTTTCCATTAATTATTTTAAAGTTCTAGTCTGATGGTTCTGACATCCAGACCATCTGTGAGTCTGATTGTACAGATTGTTTCCTCTCTCAACGATGGGTCACATTTTTCTGCTTTGTCATTTGGCTTATACTTTTTGATTCAATGTAAGATATGGTATATAGGAAAATAGTAGAGACTGAAATCTGTTGCTGTTGAGTCAATTCTGACTCATAGAAACCCTATAGAACTGAGTAGAGCTGCCCCACAGGGTTTCCAAGGAGTGGCTGGTGGATTCAAACTGCTGACTTTTTGGTTAGCAGCCAAGCTCTTAACCACTGCATCACTGAGGTAAACAGTATTTATGCCATAGAAAAAACAAATATTCTTCTTTCAGTCTACTAGAGTGAAGAGTTGAATCATTCGAAGAATATAATTTAGCTGAGTTAACTCATAGCAACCCTTTAGGAGAGAGTAGAACTGCTTCATAGGGTTTCCAAGGAGAGGCTGGTGGATTCAAACTGCTTATCTTTTGGTTAGCAGCCAAGCACTTAACCATTCTGCCACCAGGGGTCCGGTTTTTGTTATTGCTTTGATTATATTCAGTTTACACAGACTTCAAATTATTTTTTGATGGCAGCTCATAATCATCCTTTTATCAGAGTTCGAGCTCTGAGGACTGTAAATTTTGTCTCAGACCTTCTGCCTTGTCTTCCTACTGTAACATACACCACGTGCCTACTTTTTAGTGATGTAACTTTCAATTCTCCTATTCCTCTTTCTGTATAGAGGGTGTTTTGCTCAACCCTAGGGGAACCTCTTCAAAGTACTCCTTGCCATATTATCCCCCATCCAGAAATTTATTGACATGATAAACACCAAGCATTAGAAGTCAAAATTTATTAATATTTAAACCAGCATGGGCTCCCAGAGGAGGAGGGGTTTCACTAGCCAGCAGGTGATGGTGACAGAATAATCAGAGAAAAGGCAGGCATACACAAGTTAAAGTGTTTATACATTAATTAGGGTGTGGCTACATTTTGTATGAATTGTCAACTGATTGGCTGGATATGAACCTGAAATGGCACTCACAGATGCTGCCAGAAAAAGGAGCTTGTTTTTCTAAAGTTATCACAGTGTGCCATAAGGGCCACTTATATCAACCTAACATACATAGGATATTTGGGATGTCAAGTAAAGAGGGATAAAAAACTGGGGAGAAGCAAGTGGGAGGATCTTGAGTCCTCTCTAAGTCAAAAGGAACTATGTCAGACAGTTGCTACACAACATCATAAACTGGTGAGCCCTTATTATGGATGGCTGCTGTCACATACTTCATATAAGACCTGAAGCATGGAACGTTTCTCTCATTCTATCAGTGCTCTTCCTCTGCCCTCACACCACATACAGAAAGTGTTGCTTGCCTGAATTTCAGAGGAGGTTTCTCTCAGTTATTCTGCCATACCCTGAATGTATAGAAATTCCCCTGATTTCCTGTACCATCCTCAGACTATATATTATGCCTGGTGAACTTGTGCCTCAAAAGGAATCTTTCTCAGCTCTCTTCCCCTTCACACAATATTTGAGCATACATTATAACCCCTGAAAAAGATTTAGCATGCAGGTGCAAACTTCCATTGTATCAAGGGAATTTACACTCAATCTTTCCAAATATATTGAAACTTTCTTTGTTGTCATCTTTTCTGCATCTGTGGAGGTTCCCTCTTCCTTTCACTGCTCTGCTAAAAAAGAAAACAATTGTGTGTCCATCATATCTGTGGGGGGTGTCACCAACTGGATTTTAGTTTCTGAAGTCATTTTAGATAACTTCAGCTCTCTGATGGGCTTAAAATAAGCATGATTTTGTAGGGTAGGATAATTTTATTTCTGTATTGAGATTTCCTGAGTGTGGGTCACACTTTCCTCTTTCTCTGCAAGTCTTGTAATTTTTGTTAAAAACTGAATATTTTGTATAATATATTGCAGTGATTCCAGATTCTGATTTTTTTCTTTTTTTAAGTAGACTGCCTGGACTTACTGTATGGTATCTGCCTCCTTTGTGATGTGTGACTGCTGATGTCTATGCTCTATTTCTTAAACTCTTCATTTAATTTTTTGCTTGGAGTTGCCACTGTGTCTACATACCTAAGTGGTCAGCCAGCAATTTGAGAAGACTTTATGTTCAAACATCTGAGCCTATAGGCTTCCACCCTCTGCTGCTGGATCTCTGAGTGGTTTGAAGAGTGCACTAAGAATTTAACCTGATGTGGCTCCTGGAGGTAAAACTTACAAAAAATGTGCCCTCCCAAGCCTGGGCCCTGAGGGGTTTTGTCACTCAAACTAATTCACACTGTTGTTGCTGTTGAGTCAATTTGGACTCATAGTGACCCTATAGGACAGAGTAGAATTGCCCCGTATGGTTTCCAGGGAGTGGCTGGTGAATTCAAACTGCTGATCTTTTGGCTAGCAGTTGATCTCTTAACTACTGTACCATCAGGGCTTCTTAGTCTCCAACAATTAGTCCATTACCATTTAAGTGTTCCTACCAGTTGCTAGCTCCAGCAGTGACTTCCGCTCCTGGTAAGTTGTGATTCTCTGTATTTGCTTGTCTCTCCAGTTTTCTGAGTGATGATTTGCCCTGTGACCTCAATTCCTTGATGAATCTAAAAAAAATTGTTGATTTTCAGTTGTTCAACTTTTTTGTTGTTGTGAAGATGGAAGTGACTACTTTGAAAGCAACATGTAGCAAAAACTGGAAGCATCAATTTTTTTTTTTTTTTAATGGGGGAGGTATCTGTTCTCCTGATCAAATTTATCAGTATTTAATTCACATAATTGTATTTATAAGTGGCTGCCATCTACCCTACCATTCTACTTTTAATTATGTGTAATATATCACTAGTGCAGATAAACAATATCATATCCCATAAAATTTCTCTTAATATTTAGTTCCATTAAGTTTTATTTTTTTCCTCTAGACCAGCATACTTATATATATTATACCTTATAGATCTCAGGAGAATAACAAGGAGTATATTAAATAGAAACAGTGTTAATTCTTCAAGGCTACTGTTAAATTATTTAAGCCTTCTATGATTACAGATAAATTACCTAAAACGATACTGTAAAAATGTACAATTATCCCACTGAATGCATACTTACAATCGTGCTTTTTTTACAGATAATATAAAGAAAGTATTGTTACAGCCATTAAGTCATTACAGTGCTATCATAGTTATACCAAAAATAAAATGAACAAACAAAAAAAAACTGGAGAAGACATCACTCACATACTTCCTTATTCTATAAAGTCTGTTTCTTAAAGTAGTATTTTCAACCTTCCAGTCTCACAGCCTAGAAACTTTAGTGTTCTCTCTCTCCCATTAAATATTGTCACTACCCTCATCGCCTACAGTAGGATTCTATGGTAACTGCCTAGCAGTTCTCTGTGAACAGTTTCCCCTCCTCTAATAAGTGCAGCACTCTGATATCTGACTAATCTTCCTAAAATACTACTTTCACTGGGTTAATCATAACTTGGAAAATCCCAATGGCCTGCCACATTGAGTTCATGTTTTTATGCCTTGCCTTATCAAATCATTGAAAAATACGAATTAACTTTTGCTTTTGCTCTCCCTTCTCTGAGAATTCTCAGAAAATTGTCGTCTGGACTCAGTTTGAAACAGGTTGAAGATTTAGGGCAATGAACTAAAGAATCAGAGGCAGGAGGAAAGGAGAGAGAGCAGAGAAGGGAAAACTAAAGTAATAATAATAACAAGACGAAAGAGAGGGAAGAAGGAAGGAAGGAAACAGAAAAGGAAATAAAAGGAAGGAAGGAAGAGAGGACTAGTGAGCCTTGGACCTAATTCAAGCAATTCAACCAACAAAGCACTGAGAATGGATGAGAAGCTCTGTTGTCATGGAGTAACGGCACGATGTTGTTGTGGTAGTGAGCACCAGTGGGAAGGAGGTTGTTCAGAAGCTATCACGGCACAGGTAAAAATGTGATCAAGGAAGCAACATAGAAGGGTCAAAGGGTGTGAGTAAGAAAGCTCTTGATTTAAAAATAAGATACTTTTGGGTTTTTGAAGAAGCCTATGAGGAATTTTAATTACCTTTGGCAAGATCAAATTTGCTTTAACCCAGCTCACTGCTGAAGTGAACTTGAGAAAACTTAAATTTCTATTTCCAGTGGCTTTGAACATGATGCTGCTCCTGGGCTAAATCTTATGGGTTTGGATTGATATTTATGCCAGAATATTTATTTTAATCTTATCTGATTATTACTTAAGGGCATATTTCAGGAAAAATATCTGTGTTAAGCTCAGCTGCTAATCAAAAGGTCAGCAGTTCAAATCTACCAGGTGCTCCTTGGAAACCCTACGGCGCAGTTCTACTTGGTCCTATAGGGTCCTATGAGTAAGAATCGACTTGATGGCAATGGGTTAATGCCTTTAGAAAAGGAGCCCTGGTGGTACAGTGGCTGAAGCGATTGACTGCTAACTGAAAGTTTGTACTTCAAAGCCACCAGCTGCTTGTGAAAGAAAGATGTGGTGGTCTGCTTCTTTAGAGACTTACAGCTTTGGAAACCCTGTGGGGTTGCTATCAATAGGAATTCACTTGAAGGCAGTCATTTTTTATTTGTTTTTTTTTTTTTTAATGCCTTTAGAAGGAGCCCTGGTGGTGTAGCGGTTAAGCATTGGGCTGCTAACAGGTCAGTGGTTCAAACTGACCAGCCACTCCATGAGAGAAAGATGTGGCAGTTTGCATCCTTAAAGATTTACAGCCTTGAAAACCCTATGGGGCAGTTCTACTCTATCTTATAGGGTGGCTATGAGTCTGAATCAACTTCATCATATCTGGTTTGGTTTTCTTTGATTTTGGGTGATGAGTATACAAGAACTCTCTGTACTATTCTGTAAATCTACAATTATTTCAATATAAAACTACTGAAAATATACCTTTCTGGTTCTACCACCAGACAGCTTTAATTTAATTGGTTGAAGCTGAGGCCTAGAAAGGATATTTTATTTTATTTTCTAAGTAAACTAGTATTTTTTAAAATGAATATGAACCAGGTTTACATAAGAAATAGTTGTCATTCAATAGATAAGTGGTAATTTTGGTGAAGGGTAAAACAGTATACAATACTTTGGAAGCCGGGACAACTTGTCCAAGGCAGGGACATGGAAGCTCCATAGACACATCCAAACACCCTGAGGAACTGAATTGCTGTGGGGAGGGCTGTGGGGACCATGGTCTCGGGGAACATCTAGCTCAATTGGCATAACACAGTTTATAAAGAAAATGTTCTACTTCCTACCTTGATGAGTAGTGTCTGGGTCTTAAAAGCCTGTGAGCAGCCATCTAAGATATTCCACTGGTCTCACCCCTTCAGGAGCAAGGGAGAATGAAGAAAACAAGATACAAGGGAAAGATTATTCCAAAGGACTAATGGACCATAACTACCACAGCCTCCACCAGACTTCTAAGATATTCCACTGGTCTCACCCCTTCGGGAGCAAGGGAGAATAAAGAAAACAAGATACAAAGGAAAGATTATTCCAAAGGACTAACGGACCATAACTACCACAGCCTCCACCAGACTGAGTCCAGTACAACTAGATGGTGCCCAGCTACCACCACTGACTTCTCTGACAGGGATCACAGCAGAGGGTCCTGGACAGAGCTGAGAAAAATGTGGAACAAAATTCTAACTCACAAAAAAAGACCAGACTTACTGGACCGACAGAGACCAGAGAAGCCTCGAGAGTATGGCCTCCGGAAACCATTTTAGCTCAGTAATGAAGTCACTCCCGAGGTTTACAACAGCCAAAGATTAGACAGCCCCATAAAGCAAAATGAGACTAAGGGTGTACAACAATATAGGAACAAGGACTAGAAGGCAGGAGGGGACAGGAAAGCTGGTAATAGGGAACCCAAGGTCGAAAGGGACAGTGTTGATGTGTCGCAGGGTTGTTAACCATTGTCGTAAAACAATATGTGTACTAACTGTTTAATGAGAAACTATTTGTTCTGTAAACCTTCATCTAAAGTATAACAAAATAAAATAATAAAATAAACCCCCCTTAAAAAAAAAGTTGTCATTGCTCTAAATAAAATGAATAATTTCCCTTAAATATTTTTGGTGAGAAGAAACATTATTCCTTGTTCATAATCAAGGAATACAGTGAATACTGTGTTATACCTTATGTGAATACTGAGAGGCCCTGCTCATTAGGTATGTTGCTATTTTAAAAACTGTATTTGGCCCCAGCTGCACTGCAACATATTAAAATTTCTTAGTAGTTTTAAAATATACTATCATTATATCTTGTCAATTTTTTTAAATTACCCTTATTATATAATTTATATAAAATAAAATGTAATGTTGAATAAATTTTGACAGATATATTAACCTGTGTAACCGTCATCCCAATCAAGGTATAGAACATTTCTATCACAGAGTTTCTCCTGCTTTGTATTAAATTCACAAGCCAGCCCCCACCCCCTCCAGCCCAGGGAAGAGTTGATATGCTTTCTGTAATGATTGATTAGTTTTATCCTGTTCCAGAATTTCACATAAATAATGTATACTTTCGTGTCTGGCCTCTTTTATTCAGTAGAAGCATGAGGTTTGGGTTGTATTAGTTGTTTATATCATTTTTACAGACTTCTAAGTTGTGTCCAGTTTGGGGCTATTATGAATAAAGCTACTGGTAAACATTTTATGTTAGTCTTTGTGTGTCATATATTTTCCATTATTCCTGGATAAATGAGCAGGAGTGAAATTCTTGGGTTGTATGGTAGATATATGTTAAATATTGTAAGTAACTGCCAAGTTCTTTTTTAAAATAATTATAACATTTACATTCCCATAAGCAATCCATGGGAGTTCCTGTTCCTCAGCATACCTATCAGCTCTTAATATTTTAATATTCAAACTTTTGAAATTCATTTTTTCTAAGAATTGCGTTGTGGTATCTCACTGCGGTTTGAATTTACGTTTTTGTATGACTAATGACGTTGAGTGTTTTCTCATGTGTTTATTGGCCTTTCACATATCATCTTTTGTAAAGTCTTTGTTTACAACTTTTTTACAATTTTTAATGTATTATTTACAATTTTGTTATTGATTTGTCAGCATTTTTCGTATCTTTATTTTTTTCTGGATATATATATATTCTTCATATCTATATGTTTTCTGGATATATGTATGTGTATGAGTATATATATAATTTTCTCCCAGTCTGGGGCTTGCTTTTCCATTCTCTTAACATATTTCATGTTTTTTTACCACATATTTTGTTTTTCTAGATATGTACAACATTTTGTGAAATTAAAACCATTTTTCCTCTGGGATAGTTACCTGAATAGAAGCACTGTCTTGTTTAACATTCCCATCTTCTTCAGGTCAGAATTGCAAAAATTAAGACAGCCTATATCTGATACGATAATGACATGTGCAAACAGCTGGAGATAGAAAACAAAAAGGGAGGAATATGCTCAGTATTTCTCAAGGTCAAAGAACCGAAGAAAAAATTCAAGCCTCATCTTGCAATATTGAAGGATTCTACGGGAAATTAAACTATGAAGGAAGCATCAAAAGAAGATGGAAGGAATATACACAGTCATTGTACCAAAAAGAACTGGTTGATGCTCAACCATTTCAGGAGGTAGCATATGATCAAGAACCAGTGGTACTGAAGGAAGAAGTCCAAGCTGCACTGAAGGCAATGGAGAAAAGCAAGGCTCCAGGAATGGACGGAATACCAATTGAGATGTTTCAACAAACTGATGGTACACTGGAAGCACTCCCTAGTCTGTGCCAAGAAATTTGGAAGACAGCTGCCAACCAACTGGAAGAGATCCATATTTATGCCTATTCCCAAGTAAGGTGATCCAACTGAATGCGGAAATTATCGAACAATATCATTAATCTCACGCGCAAGTAAAATTTTGCTAAAGATCATTCAAAAGTGGCTGCAGCAGTATATCGACAGGAACTGCCAGAAATTCAAGCCGGATTTAGAAGGGTACATGGAACCAGGGATTTCAAAGCTGATGTCAGATGAATCCTGGCTGAAAGCAAAGAATACCAGAAAAATGTTTACTTGTATTTTATTGACTATGCAAAGGCATTCAACTGTGTGGATCATAACAAACTGTGGATAACGTTGCAAAGAATGGGAATTCCAGAACACTTAATTGTGCTCATGAGGAACTTGTACATAGATCAAGAGGTAGTTTGAACAGAACAAGGGGATACTGTATACTGAGCAAATAATCTGAAAAACTAGATTATATGAAGAAAAACGCAGCATCAGGATTGAAAGAAGACTCATTAACAACCTATGTTGCGCAGATGACAGAACCTAGCTTGCTGAAAGTGAAGAGGACTTGAAGTACTTACTGATGAAGATCAAAGACCACAGCCTTCAGTATGGATTACACCTCAACATAAAGAAAACATAAAGCCTCGCAATGGGACCAATAAGTAACATCATGATAAATGGAGAAAAGATTGTAGTTGTCAAGGATTTCATTTTACCTCGATCCACAATCAACATCCATGGAAGCAGCAGTCGAGAAATCAAAAGACACATTGTGTTGGGAAAATCGACTGCAAAAGACCTCTTTAAAGTGTTAAAAAGCAAAAATGTCATCTTGAAGACTAAGGTACACCTGATTCAAGCCATGGGGTTTTCAATCGCCTCATATGCATGCAAAAGCTGGAGAATGAGTAAGGAAGACCAAAGAAGAATTGACGCTTTTGAATTGTGGTGTTGATGAAGAATATCGAATAGATCATGGACTGCCAAAAGAATGAACAAATCTATCTTGGAAGAAGTACAACCAGAATGCTCCTTAGAAGCAAGGATGGCAAAATTACGTCTCACATACTTTGGACATGTTATCATGCTTGGTAAACTAGAGGATCAGTGAAAAAGAAGACCCTCAAAGAGATGGATTAACACAGTGGCTGAAGCAGTGGGCTCAAGCATATCAACGATTGTGAGGATGGCGCAGGACTGGGCAGTGTTTCGTTCTGTTGTACGTAGGGTGGCTATTAGAATCGAGTCGATGGCACCTAACAACAACAACATATGGTCCACTCTCTCAGAAGTTGCCTAAATAGTTAGGTACTGGAAACTTTGCTGCACAGGGCAACTAAAATATATGTGTGGACCTCTGGCAGCTGGGACCTCAGCTTATTGAAAACCCACACAATCACACTGAGAAATACACAGTTATTCAATGTCACTATATTTCTTCTTAAGGAGTTGAACTATAACCTATAACCTTATGTCTTAGTCATCTAGTGCTGCTACAACAGAAATACCACAAGTGGATGGTTTTAATGAAGAGAAGTTTATTTCCTCAGAGTCAAAGTAGGCTAAAAGTCCAAATTCAGGGCATCAGCTCCAGGGGAAGCCTTTTTCTCTCTGTCGGCCTTCTTCTCTTCAGTATTCCCCCGGACTAGGAGCGTCTCTGCACAGGGATCCCGGTCCAAAGGACGTGCTCTGCTCCCTGCGCTGCTTTCTTGATGGTATGAGGTCCCCCTGTCTCACTGCTCACTTCTGTCTTTTATATCTCAAGAGATTGCTTCAGGACACAATCCAGTCTTGTAGATCCAGTCCTGCCTTACTAACACAACTGCCACCCATCCTCCCTCATTAACATCATAGAGGCAGGTTTACAACATACAGGAAAATCACACAGTACCAGGAATCATGGCCTAGCCAAATTGATACACACATTTTTTGGGGGACAAAATTCAAACCATGACACCTTACAAAAGGGGAAGATAACATAACTAAGTTTGTTTAGAGCCCAAGGTGTCTACATCTGATTAATATGCAACAAGCTCTATCTTTAATTGCTTTGGAGTATTTTGTTGCATTAAATTGCTAGTTACGGTGAATTTGATGCATGCTGTCTAGCAGATCTTGTATGCTTCCTTTGTTGCGTTAAGAGAGGGAGTAACTGAAGAGTGAATGAGACTGAAGCCTCTAACCCATGGGTCACATTGCTTTCATTGGGGAGTTTGCAGAAACACTTTCCCACATCTGTCTGGGAGTCCTTAGTAAGCACAGCAGTACATTTGGCAAATAGCTGTTGCCATAAATGTCTTTCTAACCAAATGTCATAAATATTTTCAAGGCCATATGTGATTCCCAGAATACAAATCTTGTGAGACCACAGTATTTCTCAGCAGGGGGGAGAGTAACATCAACTTTGTTAATGCAGTATCAAAATATAAATAATTATTATGATCTAATATAAATGCTTATTATAATCTAACATAAATACAGGAGCCCTGGTAGCACATTGGTTACTGCTAACTGAAAAGCCAGTGGTTCCAAACTACCAGTGACCCCACAGGAGAAAGATGTGGTAGTCTGCTTCCGTAGAGATTTAGCCTTGGAAACCCTATGGGGGTCGCTATGAGTCGGTATTGACTAGACAGCAGTGGGTTTGGTTTTTGGCTAACGTAAATACAGTTTAAAATCTTATCAAATAAACTAACTTTTAATTTTTATTCCATGGTAAAAGACCAGATGTCAACTAATCATGATGACTTACGGCTTATGCTTTATTTATGTGTTTCTTTTAAATAAATGAGCATGTATATGAATATGTGTGTATATATATACATACGTAAATATATATAGAGAGAGAGAGAGACTCTTAATGTAATTAGAATGGTAACTCTAGGACGAAAGGGAAAATGGGGGAGTTTTCCTAATGACTGCTCCCTTTCTCTGAAGACCTATATTATTCTCTACTCTACATGATTCATCATTTATGTAGTCTAAGATCATTTACTTGTTGGATTGTCTTCCCAAATATGCTCTAATGTCCTTCCTACATTAATGTATCACTATAAACTGATCATGACCACTCAGCTCACTTGCCTTATCCATCCATCCTGGGTCTCTTTCCCTCATTCACTTTCTGGAGAAGTTGCAGTGTTTTAGTTGGAATTGCTCTGGGCAACATTTAACTTAAGAAGAAACAAATTATTTGAAGTAAATTAGGTACTAGCAAAAGACTAGAGAACTAGGTCAGACAAATGTTCAAGAACAAAGAGAGTTTAGGCTGCAAGAAGCACAGCCATGGTGAGTCCTCAGGAATGGTCTGATTGAGAAACTGCCCAGAACAACAGATAAAAATGTGATTGGACTCTTAAGAATTTCCAAACTCTTTATGCATCTCATTGTTATTCCTCAAAGAGGCACAGTCTCCCAGGACTTAATCAATGCCTGTATTCTCACTGACAGGCTAAGGTTAGAGAGAATGAGCTTACGACCTCTCCAGCTTCTATCGTGGGAAGATGAAACTTCTTTTCAAGACATACCAGTGGTGATTTTACAAAATGAGAAATTCGTTTGGATGATAGATTACCAATTGAGAGAGGAATATTGTCATACACAGGTGAAAAAAAAGAACAGAAGGCAAGGAAAAATATTTCAAATGCTGGAAAGAACATGCTTTCTTGATAGAATCCTTTCTTGAATAGTGACTAAAGAAGAAAAGAATCAAATGGATAGCCAATGTCATCAACCAAGTGATTTGTTAGCACTGTTGCAAAAATAAATGTATTATGTTTTATTGACTCTTGGAGAAAAAAAACTTGTTGGGTAAAGATTCCTGGGTAAATCTACAGAGCAGTCTTAGAAAGAAGACAAAACAGTTGGAGCCAGAAGACTGTGCCCTGTTGTCATGCCCTACTCAAATGGTTTTCTTATCATGCTCAATTTCCATTTCTTTCTAGTTCCATCTGTTTTTTTACTTGTACGTTATTTTATGTTCAAGTATTATTTCTGAAATTAACTTAGATTAAATTTATATATCCACATTTTCTAACATGATACTTTATTAAAGAGAGGTGTACTGTGGAAATAGAAAATATAAATAGATTTTGTTAATGAGATTATTCAAGAACAAAACATTATTCTTGTTACTGCTTAATACTCATCTCTATTAACATCCCCACCTCCATTTTACTTTCTTGGCTTACAGTTGGTCTACCCAAATTGTAAAAAGGATGAGATTCTTATAATATCTCTACAACTGTCTTCACATCTGTCCAAAGATTTGAGCATCCCAATAGTCATTGTTAACTGCCATGGAGTTGGTTCTGACTCCTGGTGACCTTATGTAAAACAGAAAGAAGTGTTGCCCAGTCCCATGCAACCTTCATGATCATTGGTATGTTTGAGTCTATTATTGTGACTAGTATGTCAATCCATCTCATTGAGGGTTTCCCTCATTTTTGCTGACTTGCTACTTCACCAGACATGATGTCCTTTTCTAGCGGTTCTAGCATGTTTCCTGATGACAAATTCAAAGTAAGTGAGCTGAAATCTTGCCATCCTCACTTCTAAGGCTCATTCCTGTTATATTTCTTCTAAATCTCCATAGTTACCATGTACTATTGTTTCTTACAAAATCCAACACAGATTCCAAGGTTTTCGAGTGTTTTGCAAACACCCCACCACCCACTGGAAGCCTTTTGTGTTCCTGCATGTCATAAGATTTTGAGAAGAAAGTGACAGAGCTAAGCACAGGTAAAGGCCCTAAGTCTCAGTGAGATGGAGAAAGCAGGCTTCACTGCTCAGGCTTGGAGTTTGCTAGACAAGAGCCAAAAGATGGTAGAGTATATTGTGAGGCATAAATATGAGTCTCTTTCAGATATAAGTGTCAAAAGATCAATATATCCCTTTCTTCTCTATTTTTATTTAGGCCATGAAAGAAATGCTGTTTCTGTATTTTCCTGAGTCCCTGGTTGTAGCTTTTTCTCTTTGTTTGTTTTAAACCATAAGATATATAAAACTGCTTCTTAGTATTTTTTAATGAAAAAAGTATATGGGAAACTTCTTAATACTGTGTTTGACACATACTAGAAATCCATCTATGTACTATCAATGTCTAACACAGCATATATTTTAATAATTCAGTTTTATAATCAGTCTCCTCCCCAAGACTTGTGTCCCAACACCTAGAACAGTGGTAGGCAATATATAAATTCTCATTGATTTAATGAATATATTTAGTTTCTCCATTCTTTTCCTTCCTTCTCTTTCTTTTTATTTCTTCATATCTCCCTTGTCTTTTGAAGGCATTAGTTATACGGTTGCCAGATCATTAGTAGAAAGACAACGTATTTTGAAAGAAAAATTGATATCAAATAGCAAGCATGGATGGACGAAAACATAGTCTCATGGATCATAGGTACTTAAGCATCAATATCTTCTGAAAAAACAAAATCTTCCACTCTGTGGGTCGAAGGAACCGAGCTCAGTAGCATAAAGAATAAGTAATTCCTCATTTGTTGGTTTCAGTATTTTCTCTTACTAAAATATTTTGTCAGAATTTCTAGAATATATAAAAATTAACTGATGTTAGTTCACTTTGAGTCTTTTGTGTTCCCCCCATTAAAGTGTTAGCATGATGGTGAACAAATAAACTAATGTGATAGAAATTATTCATAAGATTAATCATCAAACATTAAAATAACCAAAAGATGACTATGATTTATTTTACTTTCCTCAATGTTAAATTTTGAAAAAAAAAAATAGTTTTCTATATTGAATTAAAACCAAGAAAACCAAACCCATCGCCGTCGAGCCAATTCTGACTCATAGCAACCCTGTAGAACAGAGTAGAACTGCTCCATAGGGTTTCCAAGGAGTGCCTCGTGGATTCCATCTGCCGACCTTCTGGTTAGCAGCCCAACTCTTAACAGATAGTTCATGTAAAAAATTCTCTTTAATGTTATGCAGAGATATTGGATTATCTCATAAGAAAAACAATCAGAATATGTGGGCATTATAACTGTTTTGATGTAAGTGTCTTGATTGTGTGTGTATGATGAGGATAGGGAACAAGTTTTAAAGAACAACAATTATGTGACTTATATATGGAAATGAGTGTAGTTTTGCGTACACTTGGGTGTGTGTGGTGGGAGGGTGGTGTATTCTTGGTTTTCTGAGAAATTAAGGAGGCAAACAATGAGAGAAGGGGGGTGAAGTATTGATTCCACTAGTATACTTTTTCTCTTTTGGTTCTAGACATTATAATTATACCCATATATAAGGTACGTTTTTGCCTGTTAACCTTTATTTTTCAGCACTACTTAAAAATCAGAACCAAATTTTAATAGCTAGAAGTATTGGTGAAAAACATCCCAAATTATAACTACAAGGATATTTCTGTGGGCCATAGATCCTCATTTAATTTTAGCAGTGCCACAAAAAAAGTGAAATCCAAGGGGCAGTGCAGTCAAATTAAAAAAAGAAATACCACTCCATTAGCTACTTTTGGAAACCTTGGTGGTGTAGTGGTTAAGAGTTCGGCTTCTAACGGCAGTTCAAATCCACCAGGCACTCCTTGGAAACCCTATGGGGCAGTTCTACTTTGTCCTGTAGAGTTGCTATGAGTTGGAATCAACTCACTGCAATTTTTTTTTTTTTTTTAGCTACTTTTAGATAGGGAAAGAGAAAAAAAAATCTTCAGCTTCAAATCCCATACATATCACTAGCTTCCCTTTTTCAACAGTTATATATGAAACTTGTGATCCCAGTCAATCATCCTGAATCTTCATAAAAGAAATAGTCTTCTGGTTAGTAATAAGATGGACTGGATAAGAAAATTGCCCAACTCAGTGAATCCAGGCATGTCTAACACATCAATATTATTGGAAAAACAAAATTAAACAACATTAACAATGTACCTGAAGCCTATGCCTTGTTTATGTGTGGGAGAGTGGGGAGGTGGAGAAGAGTTGGGTCAATATTATTTCTGGTTATTGAAGCTGCTTGTTTTCCTCAAGTTCCTCTATACTATTTTGTTCTCATTGTAAACACTTTTCCTAAGATTGTAATTTTGTGAAGCAGTTAGCTCATATGACTATTCAATTACTATTTACTATTTATAAAATACTTGGAGCAAAAAAAGTATGCATTTTTGAGCTTTCTTTTTACTTCCATAATTTTATAGACTATGATTAAATCAGCAATATTATAGGTAATGACTTACCATCTGAGAGAGAGTTTTGGACATAAAATCAATATATTTATTCCATAATGACAAGAGATTTTTAGTATATCAAGAACATTCTATACTCTTGAGGTCCTGGGAAGAGTTAGTTCTCTGACTTAAACTCCCTTTCAACATTCAGATCCTAAACAATGATCAGTTTTAGAATGGTTAACTTCTTATAGATATTTAAAATGTCAGTAAGTCTAAGACAGGGCTTCAAACCAGATATTCCTGGTTCAGTCATGGCTGGGGAAGCAAACCCAGAACAGAGCCGAATTTTTAGAATTTGGTTGAACTGGAATGGTAACCAGAAAAGGAAAAATTACGGTTCAAAACCCTGCTAGAAGCTTAGTCTCCCTCTGAGAAAGAAGAGCAATGTACGTGTTGCATAGCAACCAAATCTCTGGTCTGTCAGATTTTGAGCACAGTAGGAAACAGCAGTGCTCCACTCAAAGATAGCCGCCAACCTTGTTGCTTTGGATGTATGTAGCTCTCTGTAGTCCTGCCAATAATCAGATCTCACACATTTGGTTCCTGAAAGGGCTCTCTATGCTTCTTCCAAGTCTCCCATTCCAGGACTTTGAATCATAATTTTTCCCATTCTGGATCACCCATTCTGGTTACCATTCTGGATCACCCAAATTATAAAAACTCGTGTCTGTTCCTGTTTCAATTCATTGGTCATGACTGAAGCAGTTTGAACAGGTTCGAAACCCTGGTCTCTGATATGTTTTGTGTAAAGCTAATGTAAAATAAAGGAGCTGTGGTGTCGTAATGGTTAAGTGTGTGGCTGTAATTGTAGTTCAAACTCACAAGTAGCTCCACAGAAGAAAAGACCTGGGGGATCTGCTCCCACAAAGATTATAGCCTAGGAAATCCTATTGGTCAGTTCTACTCTATCATAAGGTCCCTATGAGTTGGAATCAACTCAGTAGCACACAACAACAATAGCAATGTAAAATACTTGTGGGGTATTTTTAATATACAGTCTTACCTTTGTTAAATATTATGGCTTACAAATGCTATTAGATATTATAAATGAAGCATAAACTGCTCTCCTTTTGTGTACTGGATGAAGTGTATCTGGAAATCTGACTTCCAGTCAATTGACACGAATAATCCAAAGGGCTTCCTTGACTACAGCACATCATTAGCATGTGGTAAAAATAAATCAATAAAAATGTGAACAACGTGGAGCAAGGGGAAACGAAGAAAATCAAAAACACAAGGGAAAGTTTAGTCCACGCTAATGAACCACAGCTACCACAGTCTCTACTAGACTGAGCCCAGTATAACTAGATGGTGCCTGGCTACCACCACCGACTGCTCTGACAAGGAGCACATTAGAGAGTCCTGGACAGAGCTGGAGAAAAATGTAGAACAAATCTCAAACTCACATAAAAGATCAGACTTACTGGTCTGACAGAGACTGGAGAAACCCTGAGAGTATGGCCCCCAGATACCCTTTTAACTTAGTACTGAAGTCACTCCTGGGGTTTACCCTTCAGCCAAAGATTAGACAGGCTCATAAAATAAACAATGACACACGACACAGTAGCTCAAACATGCATAGGAGACTAAATGCGCACACCAGGCCAGGGGCAAGGAAAAAAAGGTAGGAGGGAACAGGAAAGCTGGATGAATGGAAATGGGGAATCCAAAGTTGAGAAGGGGAGAGTGATGACACGTCTCAGGGTTTGCAACCAATGTTACAAAACAATATGTGTATTAATTGTTTACTGAGAAACTAATTTGCTCTGTAAGCCTTCATCTAAAGAACAACAAAAAAACAAGAAAAAAATATATGAACACCTTTCAATACCAGTGACATCAGTCTGTGTCAGAATTACAATTAAAAAAAAGTGCTTGATATTTAAATATTAAGCCAAGAGACCGTGACATTATACAAGCACACTGTCATGTTGTATGATGCCCTCAATCTATCATTTGAAAAGATTTTATTACAAGCCAGGGAAGATTTGCATATATTCATCTCAGTATCAAAAGAAAGGAAGTATACAATAAAGGCAGTATTCTAAACTCATGTGATTTTTCCACACATTAAATTTATATTTCAGGTGATATTTCTAAAAGACATTGCATTTGATATTTTGCACAACTCAATTAGATCAGGAACAATTTCTCAAAAAAAGATAGATAGATATAGACTTATACATAGTTATAGATAGATATGTAGATATGGATAAACTGGTAGATAGATAGCTCTTATGTCATATACTGTGTAATAGTGCATACATACTGAATTGCATAAACAATTACATACATGATTTTAACAATTGCATACATGATTTTAAAATCGAGCTTTTGCTATCCTTAAAGCTATATCTATGTACAAAATCAGGTGATCTATTCAGGTTATAATGTCCTAAAATATCACCATTTGTATTGTGTATGCAAATCTAGAATTTCCGACTCCCAGAGCAAATATCTTGGGTAGCTCAGAAACTTATTTTTTTTAATAATTTATTTAGAATACTATGCTTGTTTAGACAACAACAGATTGATCTAAAATTAAGGACATATAGAAATCCAAAACAAGTCAGGAATTAACATTAAATAAACAAAGTTTATTTAGAAGGTTGGCATTCTGGTGGTGCAGTGGTTAAGAGCTCGACTACTAACCAAAAGGTCAACTGTTCAAATCCACCAGCTGCTCCTTGGAAATCCTATGGGGCAGTTCTACTCTGTCCTATAGGGTCGTTATGAGTCAGAATCGACTCAACAGCAGTGGGTATTTAGAAGGTTATGAAGACCTAAAAATCCATAAATCATTTTTATTTGAATTATAAATCAACAATTCAGTAATTCAATCAGTGATTCAAGTTATGAATATGTTTCTACAGTTGCTACACAAAAATGTAATGTTTCTCAATGATTGCTAAGTGCAAAATTCAGGTAATTATTTGAGTACTAGTGGGTGCTATTAAAAAAACCTCAAATTTCAGAATAAGAGTTGGCATACCTTTGCATATGTGATTTGGAATATTTCCTTGTTCTAGATGTATTACACAGCATATATTTAAACACAAGTAAATATTCTTCATATGTTTTCAAATTGATGGTCACTTACGCAATTCAAAGCCCTGGGGGCACAGCTGTTAAGAGCTCGGCTGCTAACCAAAAGGTCGACACTTTAAATCCACCAGTTGCTCCTTGCAAACCCTATGAGGCAGTTCTACCTTTTCCTATAGGGTTGCTATGATTCGGAATCAACTTGACGACAACGGGTTTGGAATGGTTTTATGCGATTCTTACACAGATTTCAAAATTATCTACTTAACAAAAAAAAAAAAAAAAAAGTTGCCTAGACAAAGGTTAATTTGTTTGTTGTTTATCTTTAAATACAGGCAATACTGTCTATCTTCTGTTGTTGTTGTTAGGTGCCCTCCAGTCGGTTCCAATTGTATGTATAACAGAAGGAAACGTTGCCCAGTCCTGTGCCATCCTCACAATCTTTGCGATGTTTGAGCCCATTGTTGCAACCACTGTGTCAATTCAACTCACTGAGGGTTTTCCTCTTTTTCTCCGACCCTCTACTTTACCAACCATGATATCCTTCTTCAAGGATTAGACCCTCCTGATAACATGTCCAAAGTAAGTGAGAGGAAGTCTTGCCATCCTGGCTTCTAAGGGGCATTCTGGTTGTATTTTTCCAAGACAGACTTTTTATTCTGGCAGTTCATGGTATCTTCTAGTATCTGGTTATTCGTTCCAACTTTGAAATAGTTTATAAAGTCACTCTGGTAGATAGATAGGGTCTTTATTAAATGTGAAAATATTCATTGTTTTCCCATAGTAATGTAAAGTACTAATCAATTAACCATTGAAATATTATGATTCCTATACTATTCCTTAGGGTCATGGTGGTCCTAAAGCCATTGATGGTGCTATTTATAAAGATAACTTGCAAGGAATTTTTTTTATTTTAAGACCAGATCACTGTTTATTGGATAAAATATTTAAAACCTCTTTGGTGAGAGACTACTTCTTGTAACTGTAAAAGACTGAACTTAAACATTCCTGACAAACCACTTAACAACTTTGCGGGAGCAGATAAAATATTTCTCTGGAAAGGAAAATATCAATTCAGTAATGTATTGTTGTTTATCTTTTTTGTGAATGGTTAGTATTTAGCACTTTCTATTTTTCACATTTTGACAGTTGCGTAATTTGAAAGGGTAATAAATCGGTATGATACCCATTGAATATGAAATGTTCTAACATTTTGATCACATCATTTTTTTTCAATATATTACCTAATAAATTCTAACTGCTCAAAATGGGGGTATTAGTAAATTCTCTTTATTGGAATCCAAGTTGCTTCCTAGGGGCTGGAATTTATTCTGGTTCCATGCATTACTATTCCTCCGCATTCTCAACTGGATGGGATGAAAATAGACTTTAGGTTTGAGAATTTTACAGAGATATTATTATTACAATCTTCCCTTTCCCATATAGAGGAGACTCCAAAAACTTGTTCTATTGTTTGTACAGAAAAAAGAGAACTTAAGCTTTTATATTTGCTAGCTTACTCCAAAGGAAGGGGTTATATGAGCTAATTCTTTTGTGTAGGATTATGGACTGCTAGTAAATGATTCTATTTTTCTCATAAAGCAGCCCAGTTTTTATATATTTAGGAGAAGAGTTTTTGCATGCCCATGATTATAGGACCAAAAGATAACAGAGTTACCAGCTCTTAAAAGGAATAATAATTAAAAAAAAAAAAGTAAGCTTCCAAACTATGACATATTTACACTAAACTTGCTCTTGAAGGCCCCACATAAGCAAATCTGCATTAGCATGCATTGTACAAGAAAATATAGCTGACAAACAGTAATTATGGCCATGGGTTTCCCTACAGTTAAATCATTTTCACAAAACATCATTTAATCCAACAACAATATTCAGAACCTGCTGATACATCCTTTTTTCAAATGAATAACTTGTTAGACTTTGTCTATCTCATCTTGCTTGTGGTTAATTTGCCTAAACTTTGATCATAAGAAAGTTTGATCCTATTTAAAAAACTACAAACTGAATTATTGTTATTCCATAATGACTGAGCATTTATACTTCTGTCCATTAACTTCTGTCACAGAAATTATCCAAAACTTGGAAACAGGCAAATAAGATCATCAGAGAGTCTTTTAGTACAGTGCTAGGCTTGCACATGGAATTATTTTTCTACTGATTGGGCTACTTTATACCTGTGTAGGGCCAAAAGTTAACTTGGAGATTTTTGTCTTATAAAGTCAGAAATTTAAGTATGTTGGTCATTTACCAGTTTGGTATATGGCATTTTTTTATTAAATTGCCTGTAAATAACAACTTTCTCAACTACTTTTTGGACCAATTTCAACATATTACTGGTTCACAAATGATTGAATTGAATACAATCTTTGACAAGTTCACTTCAGTATTTGAAATTACATTTTTAACTCTTTAAAACCATTATTCACTAAAAATCTATTTGAATATGTTTTATGGAAATATCATAAAATAGCTGATTATACAGTATTTTTCCATTATTATTACTCAAATTTCAGCATCCTGTCCTCATCAAATCTGAGTTTTTGAGTGTAGACCCAAAGAGATTATTATTTAGTCACAATCGAAAGATTGTACAAAAAGATATATAAAAATATCTAATCGAATATCTAAGTTGAGTTAAATTCTTCTCTAATCCAAAAATTGTTACTGGACTAATAGGTAAAACAATGTTTTTATTAAAAAGAAATATAAATAACATCTGACTTGTTAGTTTACATAATAAAAACTGATTAAAGTGACATCAATTTCAAACAAATGTATATTTACTATGATCTCTCATATTTAAAATGTTGACTATAATTCTTCCTTGTCATTTATTGTAAATATTATACCATATGTAAGCATACATTTGGTCATCTAAAATATTTATTGGTACCTCACTGTAGTAATCACCATCCATTAAGGATAACTAATTACCAATGATCTTGAAGATGGCATAGGACTGGGCAACGTTTCATTCTGTTTTACATAAGCTTAGCATGATTTGGAGCTGACTGTATGGCAACTAACAACAACATCAATGGATGATAATAACAATAATTGTCTTTGCTTCAATAATGTTTATGTGCACCACACAATTTAATGCTAGCTATATGGAGTGAGGATTAGAATACTCAATTAACAGATGTGGAAACCAAGACTTAAAGAAGTCACGTAATATGTAAAAAGCCTCATTGGGGTATGAGAAAGTAATGTGACTCCCAAGTCCCTGTTCTTTCTACTTTGATATACTACCCCACCAATAAAAATTAAAGATAAGCCAAGCCCAATTAGTTCATCTATCACAGTCACTAAACAAAGTATCTAGACATCAGTTTAACTTCAATTTTCCTTCAGTTAATGATTTGACAGAAGTCTTCCTCTCCATGAGATAGCTTAAGGATGTCCCAGGGTATCCTCCTGGACCTGCCCCATTAGTTACTTTCACTTTCACAGGCAGAGTCATATGAACTTTACCTTAGGATCTGTCTTGTTTCCCCATTCTTATAACTGAGAATACAAAAGAATAAAGGAGTGATTTATCTGGAGAAGAGGGATAATCACATTTGTGTTGATTATGAAAGATTACCTAGCTTCAGAGCAGAGAAAGGCAAGAAGATTGCTTGGGTGACTCATCCTCATCCTGTCATCAACACTAATTTATAAAGTTCTGTTGAGGACATCAAACATTTTATGTGTAGCAGGTTCTAATAAAAGTTGTTTCTCTTTCCACTGGTCATGTTATTCAGGCCTTAGTAAACTAGATGACAGCTCTTGATTTATATGAACTAATAGATGCTTATCAGTTAGTAAGTTATAATTTTTAAGCCATCTATTTACATTTTAACGAGGGCTCCTAAAGATACAATAATTAGAACAAATAGCTCTCTTGTGAAAAGGATAAATCTGACTGAAGGTCAGCATAGGTAAAGGATATTTTAGTATTAATTGGTCCCACCATATGACACCAAGTAAGATGCCAGCCATTCTGAATGACTGAGGTGATCCTGAAACAGAAAAGTGAGTTTCAGTCCCAGAAACTTATAATAAACCAAACGCATTGCTGTCAAGTGGATGCCGACTCATAGCAACCCTAAAAGACAGAGTAGAACTGCCCCATAAGTTTTCCAAGGCTGTAAACCTTTTTTTTTTAAATAATATTTTATTGTGTTTGTGGTGAAAGTTTACACAGTAAATTAGGTTCTCATTTGACAATTTCTATACAAATTGTTCAGTGACAGTTGTAACATTTTTCACATTTTGCCAACATTCTCTTTAGTTGTGTTCTGGTTGTTCCATTTCCATTACTCTAGTTTACCTTATCTTCTTATCTTTGCTTTAGAGTAAATGTTGATCTTATGGTCTCATCTAGATTTTTTTTTGGTTTTGTTTTGTTTTTAGTGGAGCATCATACTTACAGGTAATAGCCTTTATTCTGTGTGTCTCTGTTATTTCGCTAAAAAGTGATCTCAGTGGATAGTTTTTTTTTTTTTTTAATTATACTTTAGATGAAGGTTTGCAGAACAAACTAGCTTCTCATTAAACACTTAGTACACATATTGTTTTATGATATTGGCTAACAACCCCACGACATGTCAACACTCTTCCCTTCTTAACCTTGGGTTTCCAATTACCAGCTTTCCTGTTCCCTCCTGCCTTCTAGTCCTTGCCTCTGGGCTGGTGTGCCCATTTAGTCTTGTTTTGTTTTATGGACCTGCCTAATCTTTAGATGAAGGGTGAACCTCAGGAGTGACTTCATCACTGAGCAAAAAGGGTGTTTGGGGGCCATACTCTCAGGATTTCTCCAGTCTCTGACAGGCCAGTAAGTCTTATCTTTTTTGTGAGTTAGAATTTTGTTCTACATTTTTCTCCAGCTCTGTCTGGTACCCTCCCTCTACTGTGATCCCTGTCAGAGAAGTCAGTGATGGTAGCCAGGCACCATCTAGTTGTATTGGACTCAGTCTGGTAGAGGCTGTGGTGGTTCTGGTCCATTAGACTTTTGGACTAATCTTTGCCTTGTATCTTTAGTTTTCTTCATTCTCCCTTGCAGCTGAAGGGGGAGACCAGTGGAGAATCTTAGATGGCCTCTCACAGGGTCTTAAGACCCCAGATGCTGCTCACCAAAGTAGAATGTAGAACTTTTTTTTTTTGCATAAACTATGTCATGCCAATTGAGCTAGACGTTCCTCGAGACCATAGTCCCCACAGCCCTCGGCCCAGTAATTCAGTCCCTCAGGGAGTTGGATGTGTCTATGGCAAAACTGTAAATCTTAACTGAAGCAGACTGCCACATCTTTGTGGCTGGTGGGTTCAAACCAATGACCTTTCAGTTAGCATCTGACCACTTAACCACTGTGCCACCAGGGATGGAGAATTTAAAATTCCTTTACCACTTTTATAGCTTCTAATGTAGTAAGTGAATCTAATATTTTATTAACTGTAGTCATAGTTCATATGTCTTCCACAAATATATACTATTTTCCTTTGGCCATTGCTTTGCAATGACTTGAAAAAACCTGTTGCTGTGGAATCAATTCCAACCATAGAGACCCTAGAGAACAGAGTGGAATTGCCACATAGGTTTTTCAAGGAGCAGCTGGTGAATTTGAACCGCTGACCTCTTGATCAGCAACCATATCACTTAACCACTGTGCCACCAGCACTCCTGCAATGACTTACAATTTAGATATAGTCTGGTGATAAAACATTGAAAATCTGTAGTTGAAATGTCACCTGCTCCTGACTCTTACTTGTGAAGAAGAATGAAGTTATTTGATTTGAAACATTTTAGAAAAATTGCAAAGTTTGTTATTTTGGAGCATACCTGTAGTTTGTAAGGTCCTTGATAACTAGTTTATAGTCCTCAAAATGCCATACTGTGTCACCCCTTGTATAAACCAAAACCCATTGCCTTGCTCTTTTTTTTCGTTGTTGTTATTTTTGTTTTTTGTTTTTTTTTTTAATAATGCTTGCTTGATAGAACCAGGTTTTACAGAGAGAGAGAGAAGTAGCCAAATCAGTCAAGCAGTATCTCTGCTCATATATCACATTTTAACTTGAATCCATTTTGTTTTTAAAAAGAATATATTTGAAGTGATTGTTAAAATTGCCATGATCACTAGTTTGTTAAGAGATAATTGATGTTACATAGAGGTATTATATTTAAATCTATTTTTATTTTACCTAAATTCAGGCTTTTGTGAAGTAATTATGGAGCCCTCTCATCTCTATTATAAAGGGCTACAGCTCACTGGGAAGGGCATAGTATAGCTTTTGTGAGACAGAATAGTTGCTGACCAGGGATATGTAAAGGACAGCCAAGCAGTGCTGGTGGTACTCCTGATGATACTGCCGAAGTTGGGGAACATAAATTTTTGTGGCACTAATTTAACAATTGTGCAGTTTTCTCTGGCAGTGCTCAGCAAACCAGGTTTTAAAAGCTTAATTATATTAACAAGGCACAATGTAATCAAGAGTTAATTGTACTTATAAATAAAATGGCGAATTCAGCTCTAATTAAGTCACTTCTCTGCATGAATACCTTTCTTCTTTCTTTTTCTTTTTTTTTTTGGCTCTTTATCTCTAGTTGAATATAATCTTAAATCCTTAGCTTGGGATTCAGTGACTACCTTCCTCTCCACCACACACATATTTTTCTCCATCCCATTCCATCTTAGCAGCAATTATTTTCCATCCTGCTTGCCTAATCTTCCAAATGAATGAAGCTGCTCACAACTCCATAGAGAAGCCCTCTTTTTCTAGCCCTTATGCATTTACTCAGTTTTTTTTCTTGTCCTTTCTCTAACTTCCACATCTCATGTATTACAATGGCACCATAATTGATTTCCCCAGATAAAAAGAAAACTCCACTTCTCTGAAAGTTTTTATGATTATTGTTACTAAAGGCTGGTATGTCAGCAAACTAGGCAAAACTAATATCTGTAGATGAGCTATTATACATAAGTCATATTATTAAGCATTTTCCATTTTATTTTACAAATAATTAAACAGAGACTCAAAGGGATTCCTTTATTTGCCAAAGACACTGTGGTTTTAAACTATGTCAAAAAGTAAAGGTGGAGCTACACTTTTCAGAATGTGTTGTTCCAGAGAAGGGTGGGCTTCAAGATAAATTTGTGGTAACAGGGACTACTTTATGATCCTGCTATACACAGCTAACAAATAAGATAAAATATATTGCACAACACTGCTCAATGTCTCTATCATCATTGTTTTGTATATATTCTCCAATTTTTTTTTTTTTACTGGTTTTAGACAGTCCCTGTTACTTCAGCTTGACCAGAATAAATCTCACAGCTCTTAAAGTAACTGAATTCATAAATAAAAACTTGTATACAAAGAAATCTCCAGGGCTAGATTGCTTCACTGGTGAGTTCTATCAAACAATGAAAAGGAGAAATAATAACAATTTTGCGTAAACTCTTTCATAAAAAATAACAAAAGAAATATTCTTCCAATAATTTTATAAGATTAACATTACCCTGATACCCAAACCAAAGAAATTCTTAAATAAAGGAAGATGACAGAGCAGTATCACTTTTTTTTTTTTTTAATTGTACTTCAGGTAAACAAATAGTTTCTCATGAAACAGTAGTACACATATTGTTTTATGATATTGGTTAACAACCACACAACATGTCAACCCTTTCCCTTCTCTACCTTTATTTTTTCTTTGTGAAAATACACATAGCAAATGATAAACCATTTCAAAAATTTCTACGTGCACCGTTCAGTGACATTGGCTACGCTCCTCCAATTGTGCTGCTATTCTCACTTTAGATGAAGGTTTACAGAACAAAATAGTTTCTCCTTAAACAGTATACATGTTGCCCTATGACAATGGTTAACAACCTCACATCAACACTATCCTTACTCAACAGTGGGTTCCCTATCACCAGCTTTCTGTCCCCTCCTGCCTTCTGACCCTTGTCCCTGGACTGCTGTGCCTCACCAGTCCCATTTGGTTTTATGGGGCTGTCCACTTCCCGGTGGAACGGTGAACCTCGGAAGTGATTTCACCACTGAGCTAAAAGGGTGTCTGGGGACCATACTCTCGGGATTTCTAGTCTCCTTTAGGCCAGTAAATCTGGTCTTTTTTTTTTTTTTTTTTTTTTGTGGGTTAGAATTTTGTTCTACGTCCTTCTCTGACTCTGTCCAGAACCCACTGTTGTGATCCCAGTCAGAGCAATCAGTGGTGGTAGCTGGGCACCATCTAGCTGTACTGGACTCAGTCTGGTGGAGGCCTTGGTAGCTGTGGCCCATTAGTCCTTCAGATTAATCTTTTCCTTGTATCCTGTTCTCTTTACTCTCATTTGCTCCTGAAAGGATGAGACCAGTGGAGTATCTTAGATGGCTGCTCACAGGCTTTTAGGACCCCAGACGCTACTCACCATGGTAGGATGTAGAACATTGCCTTTATAAAATGTGTTATGCCAATTGAACTAGATGTTCCCTGAGACCATGTTCCCCACAGCCTTCTGTCCAGCAATTCCATCCCTCAGGGAGTTTGAATGTCTCTATGGAGCTTCCATGAACTTTGCTTGTACAAGTAGCGCTTCTTTCACCAGTATTGTGTATTGTCTCACCCTTCACACAAGTTATGACTTATCTATTGCCTATTTAGTATTTACCCCCAACCCCTCCCATCCCTGGTAACCAATAAAGATTGTTACTTTTTCTGTGGAACTTTTTCATGGGTTTTTACAATAGAGGTCTCATACAATATTTGACCTTTTGTGATTGACTTATTTCACTCAGCATAATGTCCTCCAGTTTCATCCATGTTATGAGATGCTTCAGAGACTCATCATTACTCTTTCTCATTGCATAGTACTCCATTGTGTGTATGTTGATGGCTATCTGGGTTGTTTCCAACTTTTGCTATTGTGAACAATGCTGCCATGAACATAGGTGTGGATACGTCTATTCTAGTGACGAGTCTGATTTCTGTAGGATATATTCCTAGGAATGGGACTGCTGGATAGTATGGTACGCCTATTTCTAGCTTTCTGAGGAAGCGCCATATCATTTTCCAAAATGGTTGTATCATTTTGCATTCCCAAAAGCAGTGCACAAGAGTTCCAATCTCCCCACAGCCCCTCCAACGTTTGCTATTTCCAGTGTTTTTTATTCGTGCCAATAATGCCAGGGTAAGATGGTATCTCATTGTGGTTTTAATTTGAATTTCTTTAATGGCTAGTGATCGTGAGCATTTCCTCATGTGTCTGTTGACCATTTGAATGTCTTCTTTGGTGAAGAGTCTGTTCATTTCCTTTGCCCATTTTTTAATAGGATTATTTGTCTTTCTGTTGTAGAGGTGTTGGATTTTCTTGTAGATTATGGAGATTAAAAATTTGTCTGACTTGTACTGTCCAAAATTTTTTTCCCAGTCTTTTACTCTTTTGGTGAAGTCTTTTGAAGAGCATAGGTGTTTGACTTTTATGAGATCCAACTTATCTAGCTTATCTTCTGGGGTTGTGCATTGATGGTTATGGTTTGTAATCTGTTGATGCAGCGTATTAAGGCCTGTAGCGTTGGTCTTATTTTTTCTTCTATGAACTTTGTAGTTTTTGGCTTTATATTTTGGTCTTTGATCCATTTTGAAGTAGTTTTTGTATATGGCTTGAGGTATGGGTCCTGTTTCATTGTTTCGCAGATGGATATCCAGTTTTGCCAGCAGCATTTGTTAAAAAGACTGTCTTTTCCCCATTTGATGGACATTGGGCCCTTGTCGAAGATCAGGTGACCGTAGGTGGATGGATTTACATCTGGGTCCTCAATTCTGTTCCATTGGTCAATGTATCTGTCGTTGTACCAGTACCAGGCTGTTTTGACTACTGTAGCTGTATAGTAGGTTCTGAAGTCAGGTAGTGAGAGTCCTCCAACTTTCTTCTTCAGCAGTGCTTTACTTATTCGGGGCTTCTTCCCTTTCCATATAAAGTTCATGATTAGTTTTTCCATCTCTTTGAAGAATGTTGTTGGTATTTGGATCGGGATTGGGTTGTATTTGTAAATTGCTTTGGGTAGAATTGTCATTTTCACCATGTTGAGTCTGCCTATCCATGAGCATGGTATGTTTTTCCATTTATGTAGATCCCTTTGGGTTTCATGCAGTAGTGTTTTGTAGTTTTCTTTGTATAGGTCTTTTACATCCCTGGTCATATTTATTCCTAAGTATTTTATCTTTTTAGGGGGTATTAAAAATGGTATTGTTTTCCTGATTTCCTTTTCATCGTTCTCCTTATTGGTGTATAGGAATCCAACTGATTTTTGAATGTTTATCTTGTATCCTGCTACTCTGCTGAATCTTTCTATTAGTTCCAGTACATTTCTCCTGGAGTCTTTAGGGTTTTCTGTGTATAGTATCATATCATCTGCAAACAGGGAGAGTTCAACTTCTTCATTACCAATTTGGATGCCCTTTATTTCTTTTTCTTGCGTTATTGCTGTAGCTAGAACTTCCAGCACAATGTTAAATCGGAATGGTGATAAAGGGCATCCTTGTCTTGTTCCTGTTCTCAAGGGGAATTTTTTCAGCCTCTCTCCATTGAGAATGATGTTGGCCACTGGTTTTGTATAGATGCCCTTTATTATGTTGAGAAATTTCCCTTGTATACCTATTTTATGGAGAGTTTTTATCAAGAGGTGTTGGACTTTGTCAAATGCCTTTTCTGGGTCACTTGAGTTGATCATGTGATTCTTTTCTTTCCTTTTATTTATGTGGTGGATTATGTTGATTGATTTTCTAATGTTGAACCATCCTTGCATACCTTCTATGAACCCTACTTGGTTGTAGTGCATTATTTTTTTTGATATAATGCTGAATTCTATTGGCTAGAATTATGTTGAGAATTTTTGCATCTATATTAATGAGAGATATTGGTCTGTGATTTTCTTTTTTTTTTTTTTTTTGTGGTGTCCTTTCCTGGTTTTGGTATCAGCATTATGCTGGTTTCATAGAATGAATTTGAAAGTGTTGCTTCCTTTTCTATGTTCTGAAATAACTTGAGTAGTACTGGTACAAACTCTTCTGTGAATGTTTTGTAGAATTCTCCAGTGAAGCCATCTGGGCCAGGGCTTTTTTTTGTTAGGAATTTTTTTATTACCTTTTCAATCTCTTCTCTTGTTATGGGTTTGTTCAAATTTTCAACATCATTTTGTTGTAATTTGGGTAGGTAGTGTGTTTCTAGAAATTTATCCATTTCCTCTAGGTTTTCAAACTTGTTGGAGTATAGTTTTTCATAGTATTCTGTTATGCTCCTTTTTATTTCAGTTGGGTCTGTTGTAATGTCCCCCGTTTCATTTCTTATTTGGGTTATTTGAGTCCTCTCCTGTTTTTCTTTTGTCAGTCTGGCCAGTGGTTTGTCATTTTTGTTGATTCTTTCAAAGAACCAACTTTTGGTTTTGTTGATTCTTTCTATTGTTTTTCTGTTCTCTGTTTCATTTATTTCTGCTCTGATCTTTATTATTTCTTTTCTTCCGGTGCCTGTGGCCTTTTTTTTGCTCTTCTCCTTCTATTTTTCTGTAGTTTTGTAGTTAAAGTTTTCATTTTGTGCCTTTCTTCTTTTATGAGGTGTGCATCTACTGCTATTAATTTTCCCCTGACAACTACTGTTGCTGTGTCCCAAAGGTTTTGGTATTATGAGTTTTCATTCTCATTTGATTCTAGGAATTTTTTTATTCCATCTCTGATTTCTTCTATTACCCCGTGATGTGTGAGCAGGGTATTATTCAGCTTCCATGTAATTGACTTTTTTTCCTTGTTCTTTCTTTTGTTAATTTTTACCTTGATGACACTGTGGTCAGAGAAGATACTTTGAATTATCTCAATGTTTTGGATCTTGTTGAGGATTGCTCTGTGGTGTAAGATGTGGTCTATTCTGGAGAATGTTCCATGTTCGTTGGAAAAGAATGTATACTTTGCAGCTGTTGGATGGAGTGTTCTATATATGTCTATGAGGTCAAGTTGGCTGATTGTGCCCTTTAGGTCTTCTGCATCTTTGCTGAATTTCTTTTTAGTTGTTCTATCCTTTACTGAGAGTGGCGTGTTGAAGTTTCCTCCTATTCTTCCAGAACTGTCAGTTTCTCTTTTCAGTGTTCTTAGAGTTTGTTTTACGTATTTTGGAGCCCTGTCAGAGGGTGCGTAGATGTTTATTATGGTTATGTCTTCATGATGGATCGTCCCCTTAATCATTGTATAGTGTCCTTCTTTGCCTTTTATGGTGGGTTTTGTTTTAAAGTCTATTTTATCTGAGATTAGTATTGCCACTCCTGCTCTTTTTTGGTAGTAGTTAGCTTGATATATGTTTTGCAACCTTTGAATTTTGATAAATTTACGTCTTTGTTTCTAACGTGTGCCTTTTGTAGACAGCATATTGATGGATCCTCTTTTCTTAACCGTTCTGTCACTCTCCATCTCTTTATGGGTGCACTGAGTCCACTTACATTCAGTGTAATGATTGATAGATGTAAGTTTGTTGTTTTCATTTTGTAGTGCTTTTTTTTGTGGTGCTGAAGTTTTCTTTGTTCTTCTTACCTTCCTGTGCTGAGTTACTTTTGTTTGCATAGTTTTTTTCATTTCTCTTGTTTTTGTTTTTTCTGAGACTTTATGTTTTTCCTCTTTATTTTTATGAGTATGTTTATCAACTTCCCTTTTGGTTACCATGAAATTTACCCTTATCTTTTTAAGTTTAAAGCAGTCTATTATTACTTGGTATCACTTTCCTCTCCATTAGAAGGTTCTATACCTACCCCGTTTATTCTCTCTTTTATTGTTCTGATGTTGTTGTCATTTACTGATTAACTGTTCTGATTCCCTGTTGTATTTCTTTTGGTTTTGGATAGTCCTTGAGAGTTCATTCCCTAGATTGGTATCTGGCTGGTACGATCCTGCATCCTAGACTCTGCCTGTGAGCTGAAGTTGTGTATTATCAGATCAAAGAACTCCCTTTAATAATTCTTGTAAGTTTGGTTTGGTTTTTACATATTCCCTTAATTTCTGTTTATCTGGAAATGTCCTAATTTCACCATCATATCTGAACGAGAGTTTTGCAGGGTATATTATTCTTGGCTGGCAATTTTTTCTTTCAAGATTTTATATATGTCATCCCATTGCCTTCTTAGCCTCCATGGTTTCTGCCAAATAACCTGAGCTTAGTCTTATTATTTCTCCTCTGTATGTAACTTCTTGTTTTTCATGAGCTGCTCTCAGGATTCTTTGTTTGTGTTTGGTTTTGGTGAGTGTGATTATGATATGCCTTGGTGATTTTCTTTTGGGGTCTATCCTATATGGGATTCGTTGAGCTTCTTGAATGGCCAGCTTTTCATCTTTCATGATATGGGGGAAGTTTTCTGTCAGCAGTTCTTCAATGATCCTCTCTGTGTTTTCTGTTTTCTCCCCCTGTTCTGGAACTCTAATAACTCAAAGATTTTTGCTTTTGTTTGTATCCCACATAACTCTCAGGTTCTCTTCATTTTCCTTTTTTCTTTTTTCTGAGTTTTCCTCAAACAGAGTTGTATCCAAGTATTTGTCTTCAGTTCCACTGATCCTGTCTTCCACCATTTCAAATCTGCTCCTCAGCCCTTCTATGACACTGTCCATTTCTGAAATCTTGTTGTTTACCTTTTGGATTTCTAATTGTTGTTTTTGTATAATTTGTAGTTGTGTATTTATTTTGGCATTTTTTTCCTGCATTATTTTCCTGAATTCTTCCAATTTTTTGTCTGTATTTTCCATGTATTTGTCTATTTTTTCCTCATTTTTGTCTCCTTTTTACTTCAGCTCTTGGAGAATTCTGAGTATAAGAGGTTTGAATTCCCTATCAGGTAATTCTAGTGCCTTTTCTTCCACTGGAAATTCATCTGATGTTTTATTTTGGATACCTACTGGAACCATCCTATCCTGTTTCTATAAATGTGTTGATATTGTCTGCTGTCTTTGGTGCATTCAGTAGTTATTTTTCTCATTTATTGATCACAAATTTGTTTGTTTCATCCTTTTTTTTTTAATTTTGCTATGTCTGTGCAGGCGGGCTGTGTGTTCTTTGATGTTTGCTCATCTGTGGGCATGATACTTCTCCAATTGGCAGGGTCAGTCACTCACACACAGTACAGCAGGGAAGGTCTAGCTGAAGAGGAGTTACTGGGGCTGGTTGTTTGTGGCACTTACTACAGCCACCAGAGCGGGTTGGTAATCAGTGCAGGGCAGGGTTCCAGTGACCGTGCCTATGCTGCTTGGTGGTGTGATGTTAAGCACATGGTGCAGGTGGGCAGGATGGAGGGGGGAGATTGTTACGTGTGGAGCTAAGATGGATATGGGAGATAGGAGAGCAGAACAGGAGCCAAAAACATACAAACAAAAAAGAGTGCTAGAAGAGCTTGCTGTTGGAGTGGAGAGATGAGAGACTATGAAATGGAGAAAAATAAAAAGGGGAAGGAGAAGAAAAAAAGAAAAGAATGAATAAATAAAAATTAGAAAGGAAAAAGGACAGCAAAGCTCCCAGTGATCCCACCGGTGCAGCTATGAGGCCTGGAGAAGTTGTTCTCAGGTCTTGCAGTACAGCCTGGCTAGAAGGCATAGAGGTATTCAGCACCAGGTATTCAGGGAACAGAAAGAGAAGGAAGGTTAGACATATGAAAAACTGAGTAATGAACAAAGACAAAAAGGGAATAAGGGGAAAAGAAAAGCAAGCAAATTTAAAAAATAAAAGAAGAAGAACAGGAAAAGTCCCCAAAAAAAGCAGAAAAAAAAAAAACCCACGAAAAAAGAAATGCCCCAGGGATCCCTCTGCTCATCCGCACAAGCCAAGGCAGTAGGTTCCAAGCTGTGCAGCACCACCTGGGCAGAACGGGCTCCCAACTCAAGACAAGGAAAAGAAAACAAACAATTCAAAACAAACAAGCAAAAGCCCTGGGATCCCACCAGAGTGGCAGCCCAGACTGGGAAGCAGTTCCACATTCAAACGGAGCTCCACAGCCCCTCAGGAAGAAGTAAAGATGGCTCATGGAGCCAGGTATTTGAGTAAAAGGAGGGGGAGGTGGTGAGAGGTAAGGAAGAAATCAAAAGAAGCAGAAAAAAGAAGCAACAACAAATGGCACTCAGAGAGCCAGCCAGTGCACGCAGGTGGAATCCAAGCAGCCCGTGCTTCACATACAAGAGACTCTGGTGGCGGGAAGCAGAGGAGGCCGAGTGGGGGTGAAGAAGGGTGGGGATTGGGGAAGCATATATCACAAATTACCGGAGCTCCGCAGCACCTTAGAAAGAAGAAAAGTTGGTGCACGGAGCCCCGTATTTTTCTGGTCTCTGATAGGAATCCAAGATGGCAGATCTGTGCTGCGTTAGCTGATGGGGACCTCTGCATGAATCTCTCCTCACTCTCCATTCTCTGTCAGTTTTATCACTCCATTGGTGTTTGGCTGAGTTCTTTATCTCTTCATTTGATTTTTAGGGTTTCAGGATTGCTGTTTTCTCTGTTTGGCTTAGTTTTTCAGGTCTTTGCTGCGGAGGGAGGGAATGGTGCTTCTGCCTAGAGCACCATTCTGCCGGAAGTCAATTCACAGTATCACTTTTATCTATTGACACAAAATCATTAACATAATATGAGCATATCGATCTAGCAATGTGTGAGAAAATAATAATTCTTAGCCAAATGAAGTTCACGCCAATTATATAAGATTGTTTCTTATACTGTAAAAACAATCCATATACTTCAAAGCATTAATAGAATAAAGAAGGGAAAAAAAACATATCTTTATATCAATACATGTGAAAAAACTTTTGACCACATTCAATATCTGCTCATCATAAAACTAGGACTATTAAGGGAATTTCCTAAACTTTACAAAAGGCACCACAAAAAAGCTAAAGTTAGCATTAGTGGTGAAAGAGGGAATTCTGTTCCCTTGAGATTGGGAAAAAGCAAAGATATCCTCTGTCACTACATTTATTCATCATTGCATTAGAGGTCTATCATGGATTGAATTATGTCTCCCCAAAAATGTGTGGGTCATGATTCCCAGTATTGTATGATTGTGTACCATTTTATAATCTGATGTGATTTTCTTATGTGTTGTAAATTCAATTACTATGATCTAATAAGAAGGGTTAACAGCAGTTATACTGGTGAGTTTTACAAGATTAGATAGTGTCTTAATCCAATCTCTTTTGAGATTTAAAAAAACGAAGTGAACAGAGACACATGGGAACCTCATACCACCAAGAAAGCAGTGCTGGGAGCAGACTGTGTCCTTTGGACCAGAGGTTCCTGTGCACAGAAGCTCCCAGACCAAGGGAAGACTGATGACAAGGACCTTCCTCCAGAGCTGACAGAGAAAGCTTTCCCCTGGAGCTGACACCCTGAATTTGAACCTGTAACCTACTAAACTGTGTGAGAATAAACTTCTCTTTGTTAAAGCCATCCACTTGTGGTATTTCTGTTATAGCAGCACTAGATGACTAAGACAAGGTCCTAGCCAGTAAAAAAAAAAGACAAGAAAAAGAAATAAATGAAATGGTGTAAAAAAGGTATGGAGGCAGTATCTGACCTCCTCCAACACCACAAGGGAGAAGGAGAACCAAGATCAACAGCCCAAGGCTGATTCCTATGAAGCAGAGGTCAGATAAGCCTCCTCTGTCTGCCATCTTTACCAACTCTGACACCAACTGTCCCTCTCACAGCACTCTGTACTTCTTTGCTGAGTTTGATAGTTCATTGCAATAGCCACACAGAACTCACAGAAAATGTCCATGACTATGGGATTTATTAGGGAAATAACAGGTTACAATTCAGGCTCAGGAACTTCCAAGGATACAGTTCTTCCATCAGGCCACCCTCTTCCCAACCATGCTTGCAGGCACACCTCTCCCTGACCCTCAGTCTCTGCCCAAAAGTACTCGGCTTTCTCTGTCCATGGGCCAGGAAGCCCATCGTGCTGTCTTCTGCTGCTGGGTCTCTGCTGCCACTGCTTCTCACCATCTTCAGGGTTACATTTTGCTCTCTCTCTCAGTCTTCTGCTTCTAGGAGCTTCTCAATGCAGGGATTCCCGGGTCCAAATCACCCACTCTTCGCTCCTGGCTGTTCTTCCTTGGAGGTGGTAGGATCCTCCTTTCTGCTCTGGAATTGGCTCTCTTTTAAGGCAAAACTGACCAATCCCCTTGATGGGCCACAATTCCCTTATCACACAGTCCCACCCAGTCACCTGGGAGTTACAAGACCATGGATAGAAAAGCCACGCACAAAAGTAATCAGTCACACCAGGGGAATTGGAAAAGAAGAAATAAAATGGTCATTACTCACATAAAAAGTTGGCTATGTATAAAATTCTAAGTAATCTACGTATAACCTAGCAAAACTATTACATGAGTTTAGTAATGGTTAGAAAATCAATATAAAAAATTGTAATTGTATATATTAACAATAAAAAATGGAAAATTAAAACAAAAATGACTACCATTTATAATATAAAAAATTAAAAATACTCAAAGTAAATTTAACAAAAAATAGATAACATGTACAAAAAAAGCTACAGAAGGAAATTAAATAATAACTTAATAAATAGGGACATATTTCAAATTCATGAATGAGAAGATACAAAATTATTAAGTTGACAGTTCTAAATTTATCTATACTTTCAGTTCAGTCAAGTCAAAATCAAAATTCCAAGACTTGTTTTTATAGAAATTGATAAGCTGATATGACAATTTAAAGAATCTAAAATAGCCAAAACACTTCTAAAAATTCTAAATTTGAAGAATATACCTGATAGTATATATCAGTATAAAACTACATTTAATCAAGAGTATGGTACTGGCCTAAGGACAAGCATAAGTCAATGGAACAAAATGAAAGTCAAGAAATACATCCATACACATGTGGTCAATTGATTTGCAACAAAGGTGTAAAGTTAACAGAGTGGAAAAAAAAGGTTGTCTTATTAACAAGAGGTGCTGAACTGATTGGCTGTCAACATGCAAAAAAATGAAAACGGCCCTTAGTTTAAGCCAAATATAAATATTCGCACAAAATTGATCACAAATCTAAGAGGTAAATTTACAACTTTACTAGGAGAACAAATAGGAAAAACTTTTGTGGCATTCAATTATGCAAAGATTTCTTAGAAAACGAAAAGCAGGAATGCAAAAAGAAAAAAGAAAGTAACTTGCATTTCATCAAAGTCAAAAAGTTTTTCTTTGAAAAAAACTGTTAAGAAAAAGGCGATCAAAAGATTGGGAGAAATATTTGTAATCATGTATTTGATAAAAGGCTTACACCCAGAGTATATAAAGATCCCTTTTAAATCAATTATTAGAAGACAGAAAATCTGATTAAAAATTGCAAAGGAAGACTCCTTAACAACCTGCGTAATGCAGATGAAAAAACCTTGCTTGCTGAAACTGAAGAGGACCTGAAGTACTTATTGATGAATATCAAAGACTGAAGCCTTCCAGTATGGATTACACCTCAACATAAGAAAACAAAAGTCCTCAGAACCAGACCATTAAGTGACATCATGATAAACAAATAAAGATTGAAGTTTTCAAGGACTACGGTGCGCCTGACCCAAGCCATGGTGTTTTCAATGAAATATGCATGTGAAAGCTGGACAATGAATAAGGAAGACCAAAGAAGAATTGACACCTTTGAGTTACAGTGTTGACAAAGAGTACTGAATATACCACGGACTGCCAAAAGAACGAACAAATTTGTCTTGGAAGAAGTACAACCAGAATGCTCCTTATAAGCTAGGATGGCGAGACTTTGGACATGTTATCAGGAGGAACCAGTGCCTGGAGAAGGACATCATACTTGGTAAAGCAGAGGGTCAGTGAAAAAGAGGAAGATCTTCAATCAGATGGAATGACACAGTGGCTGCAACAATGAGCTCAAGCGTAAAGAGGATCATGAGAATGGGACAGGACAGGGCAGTGTTTCTTTCGGTCGTAGATAGGGTTACTATGAGTTGGAGCTGACTCAACAGCTCCTAATAATAACAATGAGAAAAATACAGTAGGTGCTTGACATATGTTTGCTGGAAAAATAGTTTACAATATTTATAATATAAAATATGTTACATGTTATATTAAAAGGTAATATACATTAACAAATCAATGTATCAATTAGTATATTAATTATGTAACATATGTAATATACTCATATTACATACATATCATATTATCTAACACCCACCTGTCAGTTTGTCATACTATGGTGGCTTTTGTGTTGCTATGATGCTGGAAACTAGACCACACATATTTCAAACAGTAGCAGGGTCACCTATAGTGTACAGGTTTCCACCGAGCTTCCAGACTAAAACAGACTAGAAAGAAAGGTCTGGCAATCTACTTCTGAGAATTGGCCAATGGAAGTCCTATGAGTCACAACAGAATGTTGTCTGATAATAGTGTTGGAAGACAGAGTCACTAAGTTGGAAGGCACTCAGCATACATGGTGGCTTCAGCAATGGACTCGAGCAATGAAACATTGTGAAGAGTGCTCAGGACTGGACAAGATTTTGTTGTGTTGTACATGGGCTGCCATGAATCAGAGCTGACTCAATGGCAACTGACAAAAACATCATATATTATACTGTCATGGATTGAATTGTGTTCCCCAAAAATAGGTGTCAACTTGGCTAGGCCGTGATTCCTCGTATTGTGTGGTTGTCCTCCATTTTGTGATCTGATGCAATTGTCCTATGTGTTGTAAATCCTAATCTCTGCCTGTGGTTAAGGAGGTGAGATTAGGTTATATTAGAGAGGATTAGGGTGGGATGAAACACTGTTACTCAGGTCACAACCCTGATCTGATGTAAGGGGAGTTCTCCTGGGGTGTGGCCTGCAGCACCTTTTATCTTACAAGTGATAAAAGGACAGAGAAGCAAGCAGAGAGAGGGGGACCTCATATCACCAAGAAAGAAGAGCTGGGAGCAGAGCTTGTCTTTTGGACCTGGGGTTCCTGCACTGAGAAACTCCTAGACCCAAGAGAAGATTGATGACAAGGACCTTCCCCCAGAGTTGACAGAGAGAGAAAACCTTCCTCTGGAGCAGATTCCCTGAATTCAGACTTCCAGTCTCCTAGACTGTGAGAGAATAAACTTTTCTTTGTTAAAGCCATCCACTTGTGGTATTTCTGTTACAGGAACACTAGACAACTAAGAAGGAATATAGTACTAGGAGTGGGGTATTGCTCTAACAGATACCTAAAATGTGGAAGCAGTTCTGAAACTGTGAATGGGTAGAGACTGGAAGAGTTTTAAAGTGCCCAATAGCAAAAGCCTAGACTGCCTTGAAGAGACTTTTGGTGGAATTACAGATGTCAGACAATTCTGGTAAGGGCTCAGAAGGAAGTGAAGAGAGCTATAACACTGGAGATGGCACAGACGTCGAGAAGCAGATGCAGAGAAACAGCTGCAGCAGAACCTGGAGACCGGCATAAGACAGTTGGGGAGCCAACTCATGGAGCAAGAGATCTGAGAACCTTTGGACCTAGGCTTGCTATCAGAATGGAGTGCCTCCAGGCACTTATTGGCGGAGCTAAAGAGCTTTGTAACACTTGGCTGAGCAGGGTAGAAGCCATCCAAGAGGCCCAAGGGGCTGAGAGGCCAAGGAACCAGGAAACAGAAGCTGAAGAGACAAGGAATACAGGAAGCAGAGTTGCCTCAGTCTCAAAAGGTGAGGCCACGACCTCTGGGGTCTCAAAGAGTGGAGCCACAGCCTGCTGGGTTTCAAAGGGTGGGACACAGCTTTCTAGTTTTCAAAGAGTCAGATTTTCACGAAATCAGTTCCGGAGTCTGGGGTTGTCATTTACGAGTGCTAACAGTAGGGGGCCAGATCCACTGCCCAAAGCTGAGGGGCAGGGCTGCCATGGCCAAGGGGCAGAAGAACAGGGCCTGCCAGGGCTGAGGGGGTAGGGACACCACTAAGACAGACTAGGAGAATGGGGCCACCCAAATCCGAGGGAGCAGAGTTGCTATTCCAGTGGGCTTTGAAGACAAAACTGAAGCCCAATGCCTAGGGGCCTCCACCCAGAATCCAAAAAGTGTGGCAAACACCCAGTCTGGAGGGTAGGGCCATTGCCTAAATTGTCTCAGAGAACAGAGGATTCTTTTCAAGACTTGAGAGCCAAGGTAATGTGTTATGCTGGGGTTTGGACTTACTTGGTGCCTGTTATCCCTTCTTTCCCTCCAGTTTTCCCTTCTGAAAAGTTTACTTTGTGCCTGTTCCACCATTGTACTTTGGAAGCAGATAAATTGTAATCTAGATTTCACAGATGAAGAAGAATTTTGCCCCAGGATGGAATTTAGATGTGGGGTTGATTTAAGGCTTTTGGGATGATATGATGAGGTGAAAGTGTTTTACACGTGGCAACATTATGTATTTTGGGGGCCATATGGGGGAATATCACAGACTGAATTGTGTCCCCCCAAAATGTATGTAAACTTGGCTAGGCCATGATTTCCAGTATTGTGTGGTTCTCCATTTTGTGATCTGATGTAATTGTCCTATGTGTTGTAAATTCTAATCTCTGCCTGTGGTTAATGAGGCAAGATTAGGTAAGGTTAAAGAGGATGAGGGTGGGATGCAACACACTTATGCGTATCACAGCTCTGATCTGACGTAAGGGGAGATTCCTCAGAGTGTGGTCTGCCTCACCTTTTATTTTACAAGAGATAAAAGGAGAGAGAAGCAAGTAGAAAGAGAGGAACCTCATACAACCAAGAAAGAATAGCTGGGAGTGGAGTGTGTTCTTTGGACAAACGATCTCTGCACTGAGAAACTCCTAGACCAGTGGATGATTGTAATAGTTCTGTTATACCAGCACTAGATAACTAAGATATATACTATACACGTTATTTTTATTATAGATTTTATTTGCCTATTATCATTGTCCAAAATTTTAAAAAAATGTTAATGCCCAGTGTGTGTGTGTTTAGGGGAGGGAGAGTTTCAAAGGCTCTATTTCTATAGAACTCTAAAAAACCAAAAACCAAACCTTTTGCCATCTAGTCAATTCCCACTCATAGCTCTCCTATAGGACAGAGTAGAACTGCCCCATAGGGTTTCCAAGGAGCAGCTGGTGGATTTGAACTGGTTCCAGTACAACTTTAGAAGACAGTAAATACAGTCAATTGCAAGCCCTATGATTTTCACAGAGATCATAACTGATAACCAAACTTTTCAGGTTAAAATATTCAGATACAATTATAATTCATTTCCTCCGCATATCTTTTGAACCATTAATTACAGTTTTAGGAATTTATCTAAGGGAAATACTCATACGTATGTAAAATTATGTTCACTCAGAAGGGTATTTATTGCATCATTTTTGTGGTAGCAATTATATTGTATATTCTTATGCACATATATATGGGCATCGTGCAGAAGTGTAGCTAAAAGGACTGAATTACAGACACCAAATAGCCTCTGGAAAGATACATTTAGTTACAGGAAAGGTGTAAATGGAGACTTTAACAACTACTCTATGTTGTTTTAATGTTTTACACTAATAATGGATTCATGTTAATATTTGTACAAGTAATAAAAAAGACAAAGTACAAGCAAGCAGAGAAGCCAATGAACTGAATAATATATCCCTTGTTCTAGGTAAACAGAAAATAGGAAAACAGTTTGGAAATAAAGAAATTTGACATCATTAACACATAAAAAAAGCCATTGGTGTCAAGTTGATTCCAACTTACAGAGACTCTATAGGACAGAGTAGAACTGCAGCATAGGGTTTCCAAGGAGAGGCTGGTGTATTTGAACTGCCGACCTTTTCGGTTAGTAGCTCAGCTCTTAAGCACTGCACCACCATCATTAGTATGCCATTGTTGTTGTTGTTAGGTGCCATCAAGTCGATTCTGACTCATAGCAACCCCATGTACAACAGAACGAAACACTCTCCAGTCCTGTGCCATCCTCACAATTGTTATGCTTGAGCCCATTGTTGCAGTCTCTGTGTCAATTCATCTCATTGAAGGTCTTTCTCTTTTTTCACTGGCTCTCTACTTTACCAAGCATGTTGTCCTTCTCCAGGGACTGATCCCTCCTGATAACATGTCCAAAGTATGTGAGACGAAGTCTTGCCATCCTTGCTTCTAATGAGCATTCTGGCTGTACTTATTCGGAGACAAAATTGTTCATTCTTCTGGCAGTCCACAGTGTATTCAATGTTCTTTGCCAACACCATACTTCAAAGGCATCAATTTTTCTTTGTCTTCCTTATTCATTGTCCAGCTTTCACATGCATATGAAGCAAATGAAAACACCATGGCTTGGGTCAGGCACACCTTAGTCCTTAAAGTGATATCTTTGCTTGTTAACACCTTTAAGAAATCTTTTGCAACAGATTTGACCAGTGTAATGCATCATTTGATTTCTTGTCTGCCGCTTCCATGGGTGTTGATTGTGGATCTAATTAAAATGAAATTCTTCACAACTTCAATCTTTTCTACATTTATCATAATGTTGCTTTTTGGTCCACTTTTGAGGATTTTTTTTTTTTTTTATATCTATAAGTATACAGCTTCCTATTTTCCAAGCACTATGCTAAACCTTTTCCATGATTTTTTTTTTTTTAATTCCTTTCTATGGGAAAAGTAATGCTATTGCTTACTTTTCAGAGATAAGTAAACTGTGTCACAGAGGGGTTAAGAAACGTATTCAGCTTTAGATAATTTGTAAGTCAGTTAGTTAAGAGTCAAAACTAGGTCTTTCAGATGTCGTAACCTAGGCAGGTAATCACTAACCTCAAGGACCTAGGAAAATTTGCATAGAACTGCAATTCCAGAAACCAGAGCAAGGCAGGTGCCTGTTAATAAATGAGGAATAACTGTTACAATAATCTGGAGTCTTAGTTTTGGGCAGCATAAAACCTTCACCCTCAGTGGCAGATGAAAAGATAGATCAGGTTTTTAAGAAGTGTGTTGAGAAAGTAGGAATGGCATAATGAGGTAATCTACATTTCAAAAGCAGAGATTTAAACTTCATTGAGGTGGCAAGAATAAATAAGGTCCCACCCACTGCCATTGAGTCCATTCCAATAAATAAATAAGGTAAAGTCTTTAAAAATCTTTGCTTTGATTTATTTTTCACTTATACTAACAGATGTGTAAAAGAAATAGGCAATGTCAAAGCAGCTGATTATTCTGTCTCAGCTCATTATTCTGTATGTCTTACTATTGATCACCTTGTCTGCTGTCTGCCAGTCAATTTTATTGATTCACCTTGTGAATAGAAAAATAATTATCTTCAACAATACGGTTGTTGGTTAAAATATCTAACTGAAAAATTTCTATGTCAATTATAATCATCAGTAATTCTTCCTTTTACATGATCATTTCTGGAATAGTTTTGAACCTATATAATAAATGTATCCCCATGTCTGTGCAACCTAACTTTATTGAAGGATCTAGATTTTCCATTTGTGAGTACAAGTTATAAATTTGTAATGATTATGCTTATTGTCATCAAAATTTCAGAAGTAAAATTCAAAATTTCAGAAATTCTAATTTTTGAATTTCAGAATTAATCTACATGAACTTACAAATGTGCCATAATTGCTGAAGTAAAAAATGGTAATTCAGAATGATACATTTAATTACTGAATTTTTCCCACTCTTTTATTTATATGAGGTATATTTGCTGACTTGGAAAATACATTGTAGTTCAAATAAATTAAGCATAATAATTCTTAAAGATTTTTTTGTCTTTCTGAAAAATCATTTCCTACATGGATTTTAATATTTAAAAAAATACATCTCAAACAAACAAGTGGTTCTGTTAACTTGTTTGACATATTTAAATAAAAACTATTTAAATAAAACTCCTGGAACCCACAGGAAACTGCAGAAAGATACCTAAATCATTCAAAATACACTTACATTAGATTTACAAGGTTTTTTTTGGTTGTATTTTCTATTATAGAAAAAAATCTAAGTGGCAAGATTATCTGTATTCAACATCTCTTCAAAGCGTTCACTGCAGATAATCAATTGGGCATCTCAACTTAAGGTACTCATTTAAATTATGTCTCTTGTCTTGTTATAGAATAGCACTGATGCAGTAAATATAGTATAATCCAGAAATCTGGTCTCACAATCCTATTACAGTATTTTAAAAAATCAATTTGAAATATTAGCTATACATAGGTACTTTTTTAAAATTATGATGGAGATGTCCTCTGTAGAGAAAAGCTACATGATTTTTTTAACTAAGTAATTTGAAGTTGTGATTTTCTCACTTTCATAGCTCCACTTAAAAACTACTGTAATTTAAAAACTATGCTAATTTCTTCTATCCTGTAGTTTTTACTATTATAGCATAAAAATAACAATAAGCAGCTCATACCATCAATTTAATTTCTTCATGGGTTTACTTCTATTTCGTATAGTAATTCCTTTATAATCTGATTACGTGTTTTTGTTCCTTAGGAATTAAAAAGAGCACTGTTTCTTTATATATTACGTGATTCATTAGGAGACATAACACTTGAACATATGAGAACAACTACAAAGTGATATATGCATGAAATTTCCTCTCAGTAAGTAATTTTAAAATTCCACATCTCATACATGACTGATATTTGGCCAGTGGCCACCAGAAGGGCACAACTATTCTGACCGGTCAGATGACAGTTCTGATACATAGTTGTCTTAGTTATCTAGTGTTGCTATAACAGAAATACCACAAATGGATGGCTTCAACGAACAGAAATTTATATTCTCATAGTTTAGGAGGCTAGAAGTCCAAATTCTAGCCTCCTGTCAGGGCACCGGCTCTGGGGGAAGGCTTTCTCTCTGTGTCAGCTCTGGGGGAAGGTCCTTGTCTCTTCAGCTTCTCTTTCCTGGTTCTTGGTGGCACAGTGGCTAAGAGCTTGGCTGCCAGCCAAAAGGTTGGCAGTTCAAATCCACTAGACACTCCTTGGAAACCCTATGGGGCAGTTCTACTCTGTCCTATAGGGTCACTGTGAGTCAGAATCTACTTGATAGCAATGGGTTTTTTTTTTTTTTTTTTTTTTTGAGATATCCAGGTAGTTTGGCACCTATCTTCTTCCATTTCTTCTTGTTCAATTGCTTGTTTAATCTCTTTTATGTCTATATATCACAATAGACAGACTCAAAACACACCTTACACTGATCCTACTTCATTAACATAATAGAGACAACCCATTCCCAAATGGGATTATAACCACAAGCATAAAGGTTAGGATTTATAACACACATTTTCTGGGGATACAATTCAGTTCCTAACTGTAGGTATTTGATACTGCACTGGTATGTAGCATAAAACCTGTGAAAGCTAGAACCTGTGTAAGGTGGAAATCTGTCAGAGAAGGAAAATTCAAATATTTTCCACCAATAGAAACAGAAAGTGGTAAGACTGCATGCACCCTCTCAAAAGCAGAAAACTTGTGAGACTTGGAAACGTAAGGCAGTCTTGTCTGGTACCAGCTCTCACAGATTTCATTATGTGTATTTTGAATATCAACCCTACAGATACCCATTGCCGTGGAGTTGATTCTGACCCATAGTGCCCCTAAAAGACAGAGCAGAACTGCCCCGTAGGGTTTCCAAGGAGAGATTGGAGGATAAGAAGTGCTTACCTTTTGATTAGCAGCCAAGCTCTTAACCACAGTGCCACCAGTGCTCCTACCCTGCATAAAACATATAATAAATATATTCCTAGAGGTATTTTAACTGTTTATAAATAAGAAATCAGTCAGATAGACATCCAATCTCCATAAAACATTTATTGAGTGCTAGTGCATACCAGCAACTAATGCTAAGTGCTTTTTCTGCATTATTTTATTAAATCTCCATAGCAACTCCATGAGGTAGTAAACATAGTTAACACCTTTAAGGGAAAACAGAAGTGCTGTAAATTAAGTAAACTATACAGATTTACATAGATAATAAGCAGGGAATGGAAACTCTAATCCATCACTGTTGGATACCAAAGTCCACATTGTTTTACCCCCAAGCTACACTATCTCTTAAAAAATATGAAATGCATTCTTGTCTCTTTAAAGTATTAAAAAAACCAAACTGTACCAATTGCTGTTGAGTTGATTCCAACTCATAGTGACCCTGTAGGACAGATAGAACTTCCCCATAGAGCTTCCAAGGAGCAGCTGGTGGATTTAAACTGCCGAAGTTTTTGTTAGCAGCCGTTCTTGACCACTGAGCCACCAGGGCTCCCTAAAGTATACTTAATCCAATTCAGAATATTGTTATAGATCCTTGACTCATGGAAGATAATTTTTAGACCATTTAATGGTGACTGATAAAATTTATTAACAACCAGTTCTATAATATTACCTCTCCACTGTAGATCTAGATTTCACAGTGTTTATTCTTTTAGGTGGATCTTTGTATTCAGGATGTAGTTCATTCTGGTTTTATGAGCCCAGTTGAATACAATCTTTTTCTTTTAATAGGTGAGTTTTACTTTGCTCTTTTAGTTTAGAGTACTCATCTTTAACTCCACAGTTTACTTTCAAGTCATATTATACCACTTCATGTCTAAGAAACTTTCAACAGCATACATTCATTTTCTCCTATCTTGACTTTTTCATGCATTTTATATTTTTACATGTCATAAAACTCAAAATGGGAGGCAGAGCCAACATGGCACTTTGAACAGAAGCACCATGCTGTCCCTCCACAGCAAAGACCCCCCCAAAAAGAGAAGAAAGACAGAGAAGAAAAATTCCTCAAGGAAGGCCACCGGAAGCAGGTCCCCAGCCGAGCAGTGCTGCACAGCCTGTCAAGGAGCGGAAATAGTGCATGGCACCAGGTCTGCACGAGAAGGGTAAGGAAGGCAGAGAGAGACAAGAAACCAATAAAAAAAAGAAGAAAGAAAGTAAAAAAGAAAAAAAAAATGCCCCAAGGGAGCCCACTTGAAGTGGGTCCCCAGCTGAGTGGCACTATACAGCCCATCAAGAAGGAGCAGAGATGGCACACGGTGCCAGGTGTTCAGGATAAGTGTAAGGAAGGAAGGTAGAGGGAGACAAGAAATTGAGAAAAGAAAAAAGAGAGAAAGAGAAAAAAAAAAGATGCTCCTAGGGAGCCCACTGGTGTGGTAAGATGGACCAAGGAAGTTGCTCCCCAGCTGCTAGGCACTGCACAGCCCATTTAGAAGGGGCAGAGATGGCACACATCACCAGGTGTTCAAGAGAAAAGAAGGGAAGGATGGTGGAGAGAGACAAGAAACCGAGTAAATAAAAATAAATCCCCAAGAGAAAAGTAATATGGGAAAGCAGCTTCGCAGAGCTCCCAGCAGGAGACAGAGCACCCGATAAGATAACCAGTGATACATGCTTTCCCACCCCACACCCTTCTTCCCTCTGTCTGGTCTCTGCTGCTTCCTGATGGGTGTGGTTACTTGTCCAGGGAGGCACCGGCTCCGTGCTGCTTGAATTCGCCACTCCCACACCAGCTGACTCTTTCAGTGCCGTTTCTTTGCTGCTGTTATTGCTTTCTTCAGCTTCTTTTGGTTTCTTCCCTCTCTCTCACATCCTTCCCCTCCTTTCTGTTGAACACCTGGCCCCATGTACCATCTCTGCTTCTTCTTGACAGGCTGTGAATTGTCACTCGGCTGGGAAACCACTTCTCCAGTCTGTGCTGCCATACCAGTGGGATCCCTGGGGTCAGGTTTTTTTTCTTTTACATTGTCTTTTTTCCTTTTTGTTTTCTTCATTTCTAGTTTCTCGTCTCTCTCTACTTACCTTCTTTTCATGTTCCCTGAGTACCTGGCACTACGTGCCATCTCCACCCCTTCTAGACAGGTTGTACTGCTTGACTTAGGAGCCACTTCCCCAGTCTGTGCCACCATGCCAGTAGGATCCCTGGGGGCATCCCTTTTATTTTTTAATTTATTTTTTCTTTTTCTTTTTTCTGGGTTTTTTTATTTTTTCATTTCTCAGTTTCTCGTCTCTCTCTACTTTCCTTCTTTTTCTGTCTCCTGAATACCTGGTGCTGTATGCCATCTTTACCCCTTCTAGATGGGCTATGCAGTGCCTAGTGACTTGGGAGCCACTTCCCCAGTCTGTGTCATCAAGCCTGTGGGCTCCCTTTGGTATTTTTTTTTTTTTATTTGATCAGTTTCTTGTCTCTCTCTACCATCTTTCCCTTCTTTTCTATTGAACACCTGATGACGTGTGTCATCTGTGCTCCATCTAGATGGGCTATGCAGTGCCTAGCGGCTGGGGAGCCACTTCCGCTGTCCAGGCCACCACACTGGTGGGCACCCTCAGAGCATACTTTTTTATTTTTTTTAGTTTCTCTCTTCTCTCTTTACTTGATTTCTTTTCTTCCCCTACCTTCCCTCCTTACCCTTCTCCTGAATATCTGATGCCTTGTGCCATCTCCACTCCTTCTTGATGGGCTATATACTGCCACTCAGCTGTAGACCCACTTCCAGTGGGCTCCCTTGGGGCATTTTTTTTCTTCTTTACTTTTTTCTTTCTTGGTTTCTTATCTCTCTCTATCTTCCTTCCTTACACTTCTCCTGAACACCTGGTGCTGTGGGCTATCTCTGCTCCTTTTTGATGGTCTGTGCAGCACCACTCAGCTGGGTACTTGGTTAGGGTGAGTTTCCTTGAGGATTTTTCTTTTATTTCTTCTTTATTTCCCCTTTGGTCTCTTTTCTCTCTCTCCCTTCTTCCCTTACCCTTCTTCTGAAGACCTGGAACCATGTGCCATCTCTGCTCCTTCTGAAAGGACTGTGCAGTGCAGCTCGCCTGGGGACCCACTTCCCATGAGCTCCCTTGGGGCATTTTTTTCCTCTTTCTTCTTTTTTTTATTCTCTCTCTACCTCCCTTCCTTTCCTTCCACTCAATCACCTGGTGTCTTTTTTTTTTTTTTTTTTTTATTGTACTTCAGGTGAAGACTTACAGAACATGAAACAGTAGTACACATATTGTTTTATGACATTGGTTAACAACCCCACAACATGTCAACCCTTTAACTTCGCAACATTTTTTGGGGGGTAAAAATACACATAGCCAAAGATACACCATTTCAAAAAATTTATACATGCTGAGTTCAGTGACATTGACTATGCTTTTCCAATTGTGCTGTTATTCAAACTTAAGATGAAGGCTTACATAGATAAATAGATTCTCAATTAACAGTTACTACAAATGTTGCCCTATGAAAATGTTAACAATCTCACAACACATCATCAATATCCTTACTCAACCCTTGGTTCCCTATCACCAGCTTCCTTGTCCCCTTCTGCCTTCTGGCCCTTGTCACTAGACTACTATGATTCAGTAGCCTCATTTCGTTTTATGGGGCTGTCCACTCCCAGGCTGAACAGTGAAACTTGGAGACAAATTCACCACTGAGCTAAAAGGGTGTCTGGGGGACATACTCTTGGGGTTTCTCCAGTCTCGTTTAGGCCAGTAAATCTGGTCTTTTTCTGTGAGTTAGAATTGTGTTCTACATCCTTCTCCAGCTCTGTCCAGAACCCTCTGTTGTGATCCTGGTCAGAGCAGTCAGTGGTGGTAGGCAGGCACCATCTAGCTGTACTGGACTCAGTCCGGTGGAGGCCTTGGTAGCTGTGGACAATTAGTCCTTCGAACTAATCTTTTCCTTGTATCCTGTTCTCTTCATTCTCCCTTGCTCCTGAAGGGATGAGACCAGTGGAGTATCTTAGATGGCCGCTCACAGGCTTTTAAGACCCCGGACACTACTCACCAAGGTAGAATGTAGAGCATTGTCTTTATAAGCTGTGTCATACTAATTGAGCTAGATGTTCCCTGAGACCATGGTCCCCACAGCCCTCCACCCAGCAATTCAGTCCCTCAGGGAGTTTGGATGTGTCTATGGGGTTTCCATGACCTTTCCTTGTACAAGTTGTGCTAGTTTCCCCTGTATTGTGTACTGTCTCACCCTTCACCCAAGATACCACTTATCTATTGCCTACTTAGTATTTCCCCACCACCCCTCCAATCCCTGGTAACCAACAAAGATTGTTACATTTTGTGTGGGAACTTTTTCATGGGTTTTTACAATAGAGGTCTCATACAATATTTGACCTTTTGTGATTGACTTATTTCACTCAGCATAATGTCCTCCAGTTTCATCAATGTTATGAGATGCTTCACAGATTCATTGTTGTTCTTTCTTGTTACATAGTACTCCATTGTGTGTATGTACAATAGATTTTTATCCATTCATCTATTGATGGGCATCTAAGTTGTTTCCATCGTTTTGCTATTGTGAACAATGCTGCCATAAACTTAGGTGTCCATATGTCTATTCGGGTGATGACTCTTATTTCTCTAAGATATATTCCTAGGAGTGGGATTGCTGGATCTAATGGTATGTCTATTTCTAGCTTTCTGAGGAAGCGCCATATCATTTTCCAAAATGGTTGTATCATTTTGCATTCCCACCAACAATGCATAAGAGTTCTGATCTCCCTGCAGCAAATCCAACATTTGTTATTTCTAGTGTTTTTGATTCATGCCGGTAATGCCGGGGTGAGATGGTATCTCATTGTGGTTTTAATTTCCATTTCTCTAATGGCTAGTGATCGCGAGCATTTCCTCATGTGTCTGTTGGCCATTTGAATGTCTTCTTTCGTGAAATATCTGTTCATTTCCTTTGCCCTCTTTTAATAGGATTATTTGTCTTTTTGTTGTAGAGGTGTTGGATTTTCTTGCAGATTATGGAGATTAGACCTTTGTCTGACTTGTATTGTCCAAAAATTTTTTCCCTATCTGTAGGTTCTCTTTTGACTCTATTGGTGAAGTCTTTTGAAGAGCATAGGTGTTTGATTTTTAGAAGATCCCAGTTATCTAGCTTATCTATTGGGGTTTGTGCATTGATGGTTATGGTTTGTATCCTGTTAATGCCATGTATTAAGACCTGAAGTGTTGGTCCTATTTATTCTTCTACAAACTTTATAGTTTTAGGCTTTATATTCAGGTCTTTGATCCATTTTGAAGTAGTTTTTGTATACGGTGTGAGGTATGAGTCCTGTTTCATTTTTTTACAGATGGATATCCAGTTTTGCCAACACCATTTGTTAAAAAGACAGTCTTTTACCCATTTGATGGACTTTGGGCCCTTGTCGAAGATCAGGTGACTGTAGGTGGATGGATTTACATCTGGGTTCTCAATTCTGTTCCATTGGTCAATGTATCTGTCGTTGTACCAGTACCAGGCTGTTTTGACTACTGTAGCTGTATAGTAGGTTCTCAAGTCAGGTAGTGTGAGTCCTCCAACTTTCTTCTTCTTCTTCAGTAGTGCTTTACTTATTCGGGGCTTCTTCCCTTTCCATATAAAGTTCATGATTAGTTTTTCCATCTCTTTGAAGAATGTTCTTGGTATTTGGATTGGGATTGCATTGTGTTTGTAAATTGATTTGGGTAGAATTGTAATTTTTACAATATTGGGTCTGCCTATCTGTGAGCATGGTATGTTTTTCCATTTATGTAGATCCCTTTGGGTTTCATGCAGTAATGTTTTGTAGTTTTCTTTGTATAGGTCTTTTACATCCCTGGTCAGATTTATTCCTAAGTATTTTATCTTTTTAGGGGCTATTGAAAATGGTACTGTTTTCCTGATTTCCTTTTCATCGTTCTCCTTGTTGGTGTATAGGAATCCAATTGATTTTTGAATGTTTATCTTGTATCCTGCTGTCGCAGCAGCAACGGTAATCAGGATGGCGAAGACAGTAACCAACTGCACAACTCTTACAGAGAAGTGGAGCCAGGAGGGTCACTCTGAGGAGTCGACCCCCACCTCTGTCCCAGGCGTTTATTTATAATAGATACAGCTAGCAATAAAGCAGATCACAAGACAGTGAGTTTTCAGGTGGATAACAATCAGTTTTGGGTAAGGGGAAAGGAATTTGGGTATGTATATGGCAAGCAGTAAAACAGATCACAAGACAGTTTCAGAAAAACAGGGCAATTAAATAAGACGTGGCTGGCCTTAGTTATTTATACTGACGTAGATAACACAGAGGCCTGTAGGGAGCTGCACTTAGCATAAGTGCAGCCATATTTTATGGCTAAGAATACTAAAGCAATAATTGTACCCACATCCTGCTACTCTGCTGAAACTTTCTATTAGTTCCAGTAGATTTCTCATGGAGTCTTTAGGGTTTTCTGTGTATAGTATCATATCATCTGCAAACAGGGAGAGTTTAACTTCTTCATTACCAATTTGGATGTACTTTATTTCTTTTTCTTGCCTTATTGCTCTAGCTAGAACTTCCAGTGCCATGTCAAATAGGAGTGGTGATTAAGGGCATCCTTGTCTTGTTCCTGTTCTCAAGGGGAATTTTTTCAGCCTCTCTCAATTAAGAATGATGTTGACCATTGGTTTTGCATAGATGCCCTTTATTATGTTGAGAAATTTCCCTTCTATACCTATTTTATTGAGAGTTTTTATCAGGAATGGGTGTTGGACTCTGTCAAATGCCTTTTCTGCATCAATTGAGATGATCATGTGATTCTTTTCTTTCCTTTTATTTATGTGGTGGATTACATTGATTGATTTTCTAATGTTGAACCATCCTTGCATACCTGGTATGAATCCTACTTGGTTGCGGTGTATTATTTTTTTGATATGATGCTGAATTCTATTGGCTAGAATTTTCTTCAGAATTTTTGCATCTATATTCATGAGAGATATTGGTCTGTAATTTTCTTTTTTTGTGACTTCTTTGCCTGGTTTTGGTATCAGCGTTATGGTGGCTTCATAGAATGAATTTGGAAGTGTTGCTTCCTCTTCTATGCTCTGAAATACCTTGAGTAGTACTGGTACAAGCTCTTCTGTGAATGTTTTGTAGAATTCTCCAATGAAGCCATCTGGGCCATCACCTGGTGTCTTTTTTTTCTCTCACTTTCTTTTCTCTCTCTACATTCCTTCCATTCCTTTCCCCTGATGACTTAGCTGCCTGTGCCTTTCTGTCTCTCTCTCTCTTTTTAAATCTAGTTTCTTATCTCTCTCTCCCTTCCTTCCTTTCCTTTCTCCTGCCCATCTAGCTGTGTGTGTCGTATCTGTCCCTTTTTGATGAGCTGTGCCTCACTGCCTGGCTAGAAAGCCACTAGCACATGGCTTCCCCAGGTCTGTGCCACTACAATGGCAGGTTCCCTCAGCACTTTATTTTTTGCTCCTGTTTCTCTCTTCTCTATCTTTTCTTTCCCATATACAACTTAGCTTCACACATCACAACCCCCCGCCATCCCTCATGCCTTTCTGCACCATGCACTGAACATCACACTCTGGAGCAGCACAGGCATAGTCTACCAGAATCTGCTCTGCATTGACCACCAGGCCCACCCAGTCAGCCCCACTCTAGGCCACGAACAACCCATCCCCGTCTCTCCCCTTCAGCTAGACCTGCCCTGCTGCAACCATAGCTGAGCAACAGGCTCTGCCCATTGGACAAGGTGGTAAGTAATGTGCCCACAGATGAGCAAACAACAAAGAACATGCAGTTCACCTGCTCAGACATAGCTAAATAAAACAAAAAAGTAGGATGAAACAAATCTAGAATAGAAAAATGAAGAAAATAACTACTGAAAGTCCCGAAGACATCAGAAAATATCAAAACATATGAAAAAAACAAGACAGGATGGTTCTAGTAGGCATCCAAAATAAAACACCAGATGATTTTCCAGTAGAAGAAAAGGCACTGGAACTACTTTATAGGAAATACAAATCTCTAATATTCAGAGCTATCCAAGAGTTGAAAGAAAAAGCAGACAAAAATAAGGAAAAAATATACAAAACCATGGAAAAGGCAGACAATATCATAGAAAACATAGACAAAACAATGGAAGAATTCAGGAAAATTATACAGGAACAAAATGTCAAAATAAATCCACAACTAGAAATCATACAAAATCAGCAATTAGAAATCAAAAAGATAAACAACAGAACTGCACTTTGTCATAGAAGGTCTGAGGAGCAAGTTTGAAACAATGTAAGAAAGGATCAGTGAAATTGAGGACAAATACTAGGATACCACATTGTTTGAGGAAAAATCAGAGAAAAGAACAAAGAAAAATGAAGAAACCCTGAGAATGATGTGTACAATCAAAAGCAAAAATTGGTGAGTGATCAGAGTTTCAGAACAGGGGGAGAAAATGAAAAACACAGGGAAGATCATTGAAGAATTGCTGTCAGAAAACTTCCCTAATATCATGAAAGATGAAAAGCAGACCATCCAAGAGGCTCAACAAATCCCATATAGGCTCGATCCCAAAAGAAAATCAACAAGGCATATCATAACCATACTCGCTAAAACCAAAGACAAAGAAAGAATCCTGAGAGCAGGTCACATACAGAGGAGAAACAATAAGACTTAGCTCTGATTACTCAGTAGAAACCGTGCAGACAAAAAGGCAATGGAATAACATATATAAAACCTTGAAAGAAAAGAATTATCAACCAAGAATAATATACTCTGCAAAACTCTTATTCAAATATGATGGTTAAATTAGGACATTTCCAGATAAACAGACATTAAGGGAATATGTACAAACCAAACTTACAAGAATTATTAAAGGTAGTCGGTCAGATTGAGAACAAACAACATCAGATGCAAGATCACACCAGCCAGATACCAACTTAGGAAATGAACTCTCAAGGATTAATCAAAACTAAAAGATTCACAACAGGGAACCAGAGTGATTAATCTGTAAATGACAACAACGTCAGAATAAAAGAGGGAATAAATGGTGTATATAGAACTTTCTAATGGAGAGGAAGGCAAGGCAATACCAAGCAATAAAAGACTCATTCAAAATTAGGAAGATAAGGGTAAATTTCAAGGTAACTACAAATAAAGTTAAAAAGTCTACTTATCAAAATAAAGAAGAAAATCATAAAGCCTCAGTAAACACAAAAACAAAAAAGAAAAAGAAAAAAATCCACAAAAAAAAGGATTCAGCACAGGAAAGTAAGAGGAATGAAGAAAATGTCTACACCACAAAAAAAAGCACTATAAAGTGACAACAATAAACTCACACCTATCAATAATTACACTGAAAATAAATTGCCTAAATACACCAATAAAGAGAGAGTGACAGGTTAGATAAAAACAAACAACAACAAAAAAAAAAACAGGATCCATCAACATGTTGTATACAAGAGACACACCATAGAAACAAAGACATAAATATATTAATAATCAAAGGATGAAATAATATATCAAACAAACAGCTACCAAAAAAGAAGAAGTGGCAATACTAATCTGAGATAAAATACTCTTTTAAACAAAATCCACCATAAAAGACAAAGAAGGGCATTATATAATGATTAAAGGGATGATCCATCATGAAGATGTAACTATAATAAATATCTACACACCCAATGACAGGGTTCTAATATACATAAAACAAACTCTAACAGCACTGAAAAGATAAATTGACAGTACCACAATAAGAGTAGGAGACTTCAACACAGCACTCTTGGTAAAGGACAGGACATTGAGAAAGAAACTCAACAAAGATACAGAAGAGCTAAAGGATACAGTCAGCCAACTTGACCTGATAGACATATATGGAACACTCAACCCAACAGCAGCAAATTACCCATTCTTTTCCAATTCACTTATGGAACATTCTCCAGAATACACCACATCTTAGGCCACAAAGCAACCCTCAACAAAATCCAAACCATTGAGATAATGCAAAATATCTTCTCTGACCACAATGTCATCAAAGTAGAAATTAACATCAAGAACAGCAAGGGTAAAAAGAATCAATTACTTGGAAACTGAATAACACCCTGCCTAAAAGCTACTGGGTAATAGAAGAAATCAAAGATGGAATCAAAAAATTTTATAATCAAATGAAAATGAAAACACATTATACCAAAATCTTTGGGACATAGCAAAAGTAGTGCTAAGAGGACACTTTATAGTAACAGATGCAGGTATCAATAAAGACAAAAGGGACAAAATCAAAACGTTAGGTACAAAACTCAAACAAATAGAAGGAGAACAACAAAAGAAGCCCACAGCCATTAGAAGAAATGAAACAATAAAGATCAGAGCAGAAATAAATGAAATAGAGAATAGAAAAACAGGAAAAAGATTGACAAAATCAAAAGTTGAATCTTTGAAAGGATCAACAAAATTGACAAACTATTGGCCAAATTGAGAAAAGAAAAACAGGAGAGGATGCAAATAACCAAAATAAGAAATTAAATGGGGGGACATTAAAACAGACACAACTGAAATAAAAAGGATCATAACATAGTGTTAGGAAAAACTATACTCCAAAAAATTTGAAAACCAAGAGGAAATTGTTAAATTTCTAGATACACACTACCTACCCAAACTAACGCAATATGATGTTGAAAATTTGAACAGATCCATAACAAGAGAAGAGTTTGAAAAGGTAAGAAAAAAATTTCCAACCAAAAAAGCCCTGGCCCAGATAGCTTCACTGGAGAATTTGACCAAACATTCAAAGAGGAGTTTACACCAGTAATACTCAAACTATTTCAGAATATAGAAAAGGAAGTAATACTTCCAAATTCATTCTATGCAGTTAACATAACCCTGATACCAAAACCAGGCAAAAACACCATGAAAAAAGAAAATTACAGACCAATATCTCACATAAACATATATACAAAAATTCTCAATAAAATTCTAGTCAATAGAATTTGGCATTATATCAAAAAAAAAAAAAATACACCATGACAAAGTGGGATTCATACCAGGTATTCAAGCATGGTTCAACATTAGAAAATCAATCAATGTAATCCACCACATAAATAAAAGAATCACATGATCATCTCAATTGACGCAGAAAAGGCATTCGACAATGTTGAACACCCATTCCTGATAAAAACTCTCAATGAAATAGGTATAGAAGGGAAATGTCTCAACATAATAAAGGGCATCTATGCAAAACAAATAGCTAATATCATTCTTAATGGAGAAAGGCTGAAAATATTCCCCTTGAGAACAGGAATAAGACAAGGATGCCCTTTATCACCACTCACATTTAACACTGCTCTGGAAGTCCTGCCTAGAGCAATAAGGCAAGACAAATAAATAAAGGGCATCCAAATTGGTAACAAACAAGTAAAATTGTCCCTATTTGTGGATGATATGATACTATACATAGAAAACCCAAAAAACTCCACGAGAAAACTACTGTAACTAACAGAAAGATTCAGCATTGTAGCAGGATACAAGATAAACACACAAAAATCAGTTGGATTCCTGTACACCAATAAAGAGAATGAGGAAAAAGAAATCAGGAAAACAATACCATTTATAATAGCCCCTAAAAAAGTAAAATATTTAGATATAAACCTAACCAGGGATGTAAAAGATCTATAGAAATAAAATTACAAAACACTACTGCAAGAAACCAAAAGAGAGCTACTACAAATGGAAAAACATACCATGCTCATGGATAGGTAGACTCAACCTTGTGAAAATGTCAATTCTTCCCAAAGCAATGTACAAATACAATGCAATTCCGATCCAAATACCAACAACATTCTTTAAAAAGATGGAAAAACTAGTTGTTGACTTTATATGGAAAAGGAAGAGGCTCTGGAAAAGTAAAGCACTATTGAAGAATAAAGTAGGAGGACTCACACTACCTGACCTCAGAACCTACTACACAGCTACAGAAGTCAAAACAGCCTTGTACTGGTACAATGACAGATACATAGACCAATGGAATAGAATTGAGAACCTAGATGTAAATCCATCCACCTACAGTCACCTGATCTTTGACAAGAGCTTGAAGTCCATCAAATGGGTAAAGGTCAGTATTTTTAACAAATGGTGCTGGCAATACTGGATGGTCATCTGCAAAAAAATGAAACAAGACCCATACCTCACACCATACATACAACCTAATTCAAAATGGACTGAAGAGCTAAATATAAAGCCAAAAACTATAAAGATCATAGAAATAGAAGAAAAAAATAAGATCAATGCTAGAGACTCTAATACATGGCATTAACAGGATGTGAACTATAACTAACAACATACAAACTCCAGAAGATAAGCTAGATAACTAGAATCTTCTAAAACTTAAACACAAATGCTCATCAAAAGACTTCAGCAAAAGAGTAAAAAGAGAACCTAGAGACTGGGAAAAAATTTTTGCCTATGACAAATTCGACAAAGGCCTAATCTCTAAATTCTACAGGAAAATATAACACCTGTGCAACAAAAAGATAAATCATCCAGTTAAAAAATGAGCAAAGGAAATGAACAGACGCTTCACCAAAGAAGGCATTCAAACAGCTAAAGAACACATGAGGATATGCTCAGGATCACTAGGCATTAGAGAAATGCAAATCAAAACCACAATGAGATACTATCTCACCCCAGCATTACTGCCACGAATCAAAAAAAACAGAAAATAGCAAATGTTATAGCAAATGGGGAGATTGAAACTCTTATGCACTGCTGGTGGGAATGCAAAATGGTACAAGAATTTTGGAAAACATTATGGCACTTCCTTAGAAAGCTAGAAATAGAAATAGCATATGATCCAGCAATCCCACTCCTAGGAATATATCCTAGAGAAATAAAAGCCGTCACATGAATAGACATATGCACACCTATGGTGCATTGCAGCATTGTTCACAATAGCAAAAAGACGGAAACAACCTTGATGCCCATCTGCAGATGAATGGATAAACAAACTATGCTATGTAAGCACAAGGATAAAGAACAATGATGAATGTGTGAATCATCTAATAACATGGATGAATCTGGAAGGCATTATGCTGAGTGAAATAAGTCAATCACAAAAGGACAAATACTGTATCGACCACTACTATAAAAAACCCATGAAAAGATTTACACACAAAAAGAAACTATCTTAAATGGTTATGAGGGAGGGCATGGGTGGGGATGGAAAAATGTTAAATAGGCAATAGGTAAGTGGTAACTTGGTGAAGGGTAAAACAGGACGAAATACTGGGGAAGCCAGCACAACATGTACAAGGCAAGGTCATGGAAGCTCCATAGACACATCCAAACTCTCTGAGGGACCAAATTACTGGGCTGAGGGCTGTGGAGACCACGGTCTCAGGGAACATCTAGCTGAATTGGTATAACATAGTTAATAAAGAAAGTGTTCTAAATTCTACTTTGGTGAGTAGTGTCTGTATGGATTACACTTCAGTATGGATTACACATCAACGTAAAACAAAAATCCTCACAACTAGACCAATAAGCAACATCATGATAAAAGGATACTCCACTGGTCTCAGCCTGTCAGTAGCAAGAAAAATTGAAGAAAACTAAAGACATAAAGGAAAGATTAGTCCAAAGGTCTAATGGACCACAACTACCACTGCCCCCACTGGACGGAGTCCAGTACAACTAGATGGTGCCCAGCTACCATCACCGACTGCTCTGACAGTCATCACAATAGAGGGTCCCATACAGAGCTGGAGAAAAATTCAGAACAAAATTCTAACTCACAAAAAAACACCAGACTTACTGGCCTAACAGAGACTGGAGAAACATCATGAGTATGGCCCCTGGATACCCTTAAAAGGTAATGAAGTCGCTCCTGAGGTTCACCTCTCAGCCAAAGATTAGACAGGCCCATAAAACAAAACTAGACTAAAGGGGCACACCAGCCCAGGGGCAAGAACTAGAAGGCAGGAGGGGACAGGAAAGCTAGTAATAGGAAACCCAAGTTCAAGAAGGGAGAGAGTTGACATGTCTTGGAGTTGGTAACCAATGTCACAAAACAACGTGTTCTGTTTAATGAGAAGCTAGTTTGTTCTGTAAACCTTCATCTAAAGTACAACAAAATAAATAAATAAAACTCAAAATGCATTGTTGTTATTTTATCTTTAAACATTTGATTATCTTTTATAGATACCTCAGTAGTAAGTAAACTGTCTTTATATATACACAGGTGGTTTCCATTTCTTATGGTCTTCATTCATTGTGTAGATTCAAGTTTCCATTTGGTATCATTTTCCTTCTGTCTGAAGGGCATTCTTTAGCACTTTATATAATGTTGGTCTGCTAGGGAGGAATTCTTGCAGCTTGTATATATCAGAAAACATCTTTTTTTGCCTTTGTTTTGAAAAATATTTTTGCTAGGCAGAGATGCTAGGTTGACAGTTTTATCTTTTTGTACTTTAAATATGCTGATCCACTGCCTTCCTACTTGCACTGTTTCTGATGAGATATCTGTTTTACCTATGTTCCTATGTATGTAGGGTGTCTTTTTTCTCTGGATGCTTTTGTATTTATGTCTTTATCATTAAGTTGCCTTGGTGTAGTTTTCTTCATGTTTCTTGTACTTGGGTTTTGTTGAACTTCTTTGTTGTTGTTGTTAGATGCTGTCTAGTAGGTTCTGACTCGTAGCAACCCTGTGTACAACAGTACAGAACACTACCTGGTCCTGTGCCATCCTCACAATCATTGTTATGCTTGAGCCCATTGTTGCAGCCACTGTGTCAATCCATCTTGTTGAGGGTCTTCCACTGTTCACTGACCCTATACTTTATCAAGCATAATGTCCCTCTCCAGGGACTGGTCCTTCCTATAAACATGTCCAAAGTATGTGAGACAAAGTCTCACCATCTCTCTTCTAAGGAGCGTTCTGGCTGTACTTCTAAGACAGATTTGTTTGTTCTTCTGGCAGTCCGTGATATATTCAATCTTCTTTCCCAATACCATAATTCATAGGAGTCAGTTCTTCCTTGGTCTTCCTTATTGTCCAGCTTTCACATGCTTGCAAGGTGATTGAAAACACCATGGCTTGGGTCAGGTTCGCCTTAGCCCTCAAGGTGGAACATCTTTGCTTTTTAACACTTTTGAAAGGTCTTTTGCACCAGATTTGTCCAATAGAATTAGTCATTTGATTTTTTAACTGTTGTTTCCGTGGGCGTGCATTGTGGATCCAAGTAAAACGAAATCCTTGACAACTTCAATATTTTCTCCGTTTATCATGATTTTGCTTATAGGGCCAGTTGTGAGGATTTTTGTTTTCTTTATGTTTAGGTGCAACCTATAATGAAGGCTGTAGTCTTTGATCTTCATCAGTAAGTGTTTCAAGTCCTATTCGCTCTCAGCAAGTAAGGTTGTGTCATCTGCATACCACAAGTTGTTAATGTGTCTTCCACCAATCCTGATGTCACATTTTTCTTCATATAGTCCAGCTTCTCTGATTATTTGCTCAGCATAGAGAACGAATAAGGATGGTGAAAGGGTACAACCATGATACACACCTTTCCTGATTTTAAACCACATGTTACCCCCTTGTTCTGTTCGAATGACTACCTCTTGATCTATGTACAGGTTCCACATGAGCACCATTAAGTGTTCTAGATTTCCCATTCTTTGCAATGTTATTCATAATTTTTTATAATTCACAAATTCAAATGCCTTTCCGTAGTCAATCAAACTAGACATTTGTTTTCATTTTGTTTATTTTGCTTCATAGGGGAGGGTAAGTTCAGTTTCTATTACTACATTTTGGCTAATGCTGTAGTCCTCCCAAAGATAGAGTATTAAGTAGGAATAGCAATATAAATATTATTATGATAAAGCATAAGTTTGTTTCTGTTGTTGTTGCTAGGTGCCGTTCAGTTAGTTCTGACTCATTGCGACCGTATATACAACAGAATGAAATACCGCCCAGCCCTTCACTATCCTCATGATCATTGGTCATGCTTGAGCTCGTTGTTGCAGCCACAGAGTCAGTCCATCTCGTTGATGGTCTTCCTCTTTTTTACCGTCTAATTTACCAAGGATGATGTCCTTCTCTAGGGACTGATCCCTCCTGATAACATGTCCAAAGTATGTGATAAGAAGTCTAGCCATCCTTGCTTCTAAGGAGCATTCTGTCTGTACTTTTTCCAAGACAGATTTGATTGCTCTTTCAGCAGTCCATGGTATATTCAATATTCTTCACCAACACCGTAATTCAAAGGCATCAATTCTTCCTAGGTCTTCCTTATTCAATCTCCAGCTTTCACATGCCTATGAGGTAATTGAAAATACCGTGGCTTTGGTCAAGCACATCTTAGTCCTTGAAGTGATATTTTTGCTTTTTAACACTTTTAAGAAGTCTTTTGCAGCAGATTTGCCCAGTGCAATGTGTCATTTGATTTCTTGACTGCTGCTTCCATGGTTGTTGATCCAGGTAAAATGAAATCCTTGACAACTTCAATCTTTTCTCCTTTTATCATGATGTTGCTTATTGGTCTAGTTGTGAGGATTTTTGTTTTATGTTGATGTGTAATCCATACTGAAGGTTGCAGTCTTTGACTTTCGTCAGCAAGTTCTTGCAGTCCTCTTCACTTTCAGGAAGCAAGGTTGTGCCATTTGAATATCGCAAGTTGTTAATGAGTCTTCCTCCAATCCTGATGCCATGTTCTTCTTCATATAGTCTAGCTTCTCTGATTGTTTGCTCAGCATACAGATTGAATAAGTATGGTGAGAGGATATAACCCTGACACACACCTTTCCTGACTTTAATCCACACAGTATCCCCTTGTTCTGTTCGAACAACTACCTCTTAATTTATGTACAGATTCCTCATGAGCACAATTAAGTGTTCTGGAATTTGCATTCTTCCCAATGTTATCCATAATTTGTTATGATCCCCATAGTAGGATGCCTTTGCATAGTCAGTAAAACACAGTAATCATCCTTCTGGTATTCTCTGCTTTTGCCACTATCCATCTGACATGAACAATTATACCTCTGGTTCCACTTCCTTTTCTGAACACAGCCTGAATTTCTGGCAGTTCGTTGATGTACTGCTGCAATCGCTTTTAAGTGATCTTCAGCAAAATTTTACCTGTGTGTGATATTAATGATATTGCTCTATAATTTCTTCATTTGGTTGGATCACCTTTCTTTGGAATTTGCATAAGTATGAATCTCTTCCAGGCAGTTGGCAAAGTAGCAGTCTTCCAAATTTCTGGGCATAGACCAGTGAACACTTCCAACACTGCATCCGTTTGTTGAAACATCTCAATTGGTATTCTGTCTATTCCTGGAGACCTGTTTTTCACCAATGTCTTCATTGCAATTTAGACTTCTTCCTTCAGAGCCATCACTTGTTGATCATATGCTACCTACTGAAATGACTGAACATTGATCAATTCTTTTTCATACAGTGACTCTGTGTATTCCTTTCATCTTCTTTTGACGCTTCCTCAGTCATTCAGTATTTTGCCCATAGAATCCTTCACTATTGCAACTCAAGCCTTGAATTTTTTCTTTAGTTCTTTCAGCTGGAGAAATGTCAAGAGTGTTCTGCCATTTTGGTTGTCTAACTCCAGGTATTCGTACATGTCATTGTAATACTTTGTCTTCTCGAGCTGCCATTTGAAACCTTCTGTTCAGCTCTTTTACTTCATTTCTTCTGTTTTTTGTAGCTACTCTATGTTCAAGATATAGCTTCAGAGTCTCTTGTGACATCCGTTTTGGTCTTTTCCTTCTTTCATGTCTTTTTAATGACCTCTTGATTTCTTCACATATGATGTCCTTGATGTCATTCCACAACTCATCTGGTTTTCAGTCATTAGTGTTCAATTAGTCAAGTCTGTTCCTGAGATTGTCTCTAAATTCAGATGGGATATACTCAAGGTTGTACTTTGACTCTCATGTATTTGTTCTAATTTTCTTCAGCTTCAGCTTGAACTTGTGTATGAGCAATTGATGGTTTGTTCTGCAGTCGGCCCCTGGCCTTGTTCTGACTCAGGATATTGGCTTTTTCCATTATTTCTTTCTACAGATGTAGTTGATTTGATTCCTGTGTACTCCATCAGGTGAGGTCCACTTGTACGGTAACTATTATGTAGTTGAAAAAAGGTATTTGCAACGACAAAGTCATTGGTCTTGCAAAATTCTATCATTCAATCTCTAGCATCATTTCTATGGCTAAGGCCATGTTTTTCAGCTACTGATGCTTCTTCTTTGTTTCCAACTTTTCTATTTCAATCACCAGTAATTATCAATGCATACTGATTGCATGTTCATCCAATTTCCAGATGCAAACGTAGGTAAAAAATCTTCAATTTCTTCATCTTTGGCCTTAAAGGTTGTTGCATAAATTTAAATAATAGTCATATTAACTGGTCTTCCTTGTAGACGTATGGATACTATCCTATCACTGACAGCCTTGTACTTCAGGAGAGATCTTGAAATGTTGTTTTTGACAGTGAATGCAACACCTTTCGTCTTCAATTTGTCATTCCAGGGGTAGAAGACCATATGATCGTCTGCTTCAAAATGTCCAATACCAGTCCATTTCAGCTCACTAATGCCTAGGAAATCGGTGTTTATGCCTTCCATTTCTTTTTTGATGAATTCTAATTTTCCTAATGGATATTTACAGCTGTTTCTTCTCATTTTGAGTTGTGCTACGTCAGCAAATGAAAGTCCAAAAAGTTTGTCTCCATCGCCATCGAGGTTGACTCTACTTTGAGGACGCAGCTCTTTCCCAGTGGTATTTTGAGTGCCTTCCAACCTGAGGGGCTCATCTTCTGGCACTATATCAGACAATGTTCCATTACTATCTGTAAGGTTTTCACTGGCTAAATTTTTTCAGAAGTAGACCATCAGGTCCTTCTTCCTAGTCCGTCTTAGTCTGTAAACTCAGCTGAAACCTGTCCACCATGGGTGACCCTGCTGATATTTGAATACCAGTGGCATAGCTTCCAGCATCACAGCAACATGCAAGCCTCCACAGCATGACAAACTGACAGACGTGTTTGTTTTTAGACAAACGTATATTATGAAAATATATCTTTTAAAAATACATACAATAAAATTAATAAGATATGTGTTCTACTAATGTATAATAAAACAATCAAATGAACTAAGCATATAAAAAGGAAAAATTAATAAGGTTAAAAACAGAAATAAGTGAATAAGTAATGAGAAAAAAATTTGTTTATTGTTATATATTGATATAAAAAGTCTCTGAAAATGCAAAAACAAAAATACATAAGCCTAAAGAATTGAATTAAAAACAAATAGAATCATAAATGAGGAAAATAATTTGAGATATTAATATTTTTAAAGAATAATATATGAAATTTTCATACTCAATAAAATTAGACAAGTGGTGGCTGAACTTCTTGATATGTGCAATTATAGTTTTCATTAAGTTTGGAATGTTTTGGCCATTGTTTTCTAAATTTTTATGCCCCCCATACATCAGAGACCCCAATTATCCATATATTACATGTCTTGAAGTTGTCTCAGTGCTCACTGCTATTTTTTGGATTCTTTTTTCTCTCTGTGTTTTATTATGTGTAGTTTCTGTTACTATGCCTTTGGGTTCACTAATTCTTTCTTTGCAATGCCTTAACTGCCAGTAATCACATACCAAGTAATTTTAATCACAGACACTGTAATTTTCATCTCTCAAAGTTCAGTTGTGGTCTTTTTAATATGTTCTATGTGATCCACTTAAGCTTTTGAACATATAGTAACTATTTTAATATTCCTCTTTGCTAATTCTACCCTCTGTGTCAGTTCTGGATATGTTTCAATTTATTGTTTATTCTCCTTATTATTGGTCATGTTTTCTTGCCTATTTGCATGTGTGCTAGTCTTTTTGTGAATGACAGGCTTCATGAATTTTATTTTATTTGATGCTATATATTTTTGCCTTCTTATAAATGTTCCTGAATGCTGACATTTTTGAAGTTAAATTATGATCTGTCAAGTAGAACTGAGGCAGTACTCAGTCTGGGGATATGTTGTCCCTCCTACTACTAAGGCAATACTTACCTGTTTACTCAGTGTCCCCTAGTTGGTATCCCACTATTCCAGGTCCTGTGTGAGTACTAAGCACGATTCCCTTTAATCATTTAATTCAAGTGGTCTTTATCCAACTCCCTTCTATCTAGTATTTTGTTTCATGAACGCTATACGCCTTATTCTCCATGGACTCTCAGCTCTCTCTCTCAACTCAATGAGTTAATTGTTCTCCATCTTGGTTCCCCTTCCTTGTATCAAGGCCTTAAAACTTCCTCAAGGTTGTAAGCTTGAAAATCATAGGGCATGCCTCTTCTGTTTCTTATTTCTCAAAGATCACTATCTTTGTTGTCTGATGTTCAGTGTCTTGAAAATCATTGTTGCAGGCATTTTGTCTTCATTTTGTTTGTTTTGTTTCATGGGGGAGGGTAAATCTAGTTCCTATTACTGCTGTAGCCAAAGCTGTAGTTCTCCCAAAGATAAAATATTAAGTAGAAATAGAAATATGAATATTATTAGGATAAAGCATAAGTTTGTTTTTAGACAAATGTATATTATGAAAAGGCATCTTTTTTAAAATATACAATAAAATTAATAAGGTATATATTCCACTAATATATAATTAAACAATAAAATGAAACTAAGAATATCAAAAGGAAAACATTAATAAGGTTAAAAGCAGAAATAAACAAATAGGAATGAGAACAAAATATTTATTGTTATATATCGATATATAAATATATAGTTATATATTGCTATAAAAAGATCCTGAAAATGCAAAAAAATTGAAGTTGAATTAAGGACAAATATAATTATAAATGAGGAAAATAATTCAACTATGATATTAATATTTTTTAAAGAATAAAAATAACATATGAAAATTAAATTAAGATAATTTGAAATTTTTATAAAATATTAAAAAAAATAAATGAGAAACTGATTACTGGTAAAGGATTTTCAAAGCACACTATACCTATTGGTCTTGATTATTATATAACATGTTGTTGATGGACTGCAGTTACAGAAAAAGAAATACAAAGATATTGACATATCTAGAGGCTACCTGAATAGCAAAATATTTAACATGAGTGTCATGCTTTGAATTATGTCCCCCAAAAACTGTGTGTATCAATTTGACAGGGCCATGATTCCCAGAACTGTGTGGTTGGCCTCCATTTTGTGATTGTAATTTTATGTTAAAGAGGATTAGGGTGGGATTGTAACACCACCTTTACCCAGGTCACTTCCTTGATCCAATGTAAAGGGAGTTTCCCTGGGGTGTGGCCTGCACCACCTTTTATCTCTCAAAAGATAAAAGGAAAGGGAAGCAAGCAGAGAGTTGGGGACCTCATACCATCAAGAAAGCACTGCCGGGAGCAAATCGCGTCCTTTGGACAAGGGTCCCTACACCCAGAAGCTCCTAGTCTGGGGGAACACCGAAAAGAAGAAGGCCGACAGAGAGAAAAAGCCTTCCCCTGGAGCTGATGCCCTGAATTTGGACTTTTAGCCTACTTTAACCGTGAGGAAATAAACTTCTCTTCATTAAAACCATCCACTTGTGGTATTTCTGTTATAGCAGCACTAGATGACTAAGACACTGAGGAAAGCTGGACCTGGTAGATGCAGCATGCTGATGTGAGAAACACTCATGCCAGTTCTCATCTCTTTTAACTAAACTGTGTCTCATGCAGTGATTAGTACATTGGAGGGAGTGTCTACGTGTCCCAGGTATCCGTGACTCTGTTGCTATGCATACTACTTTTCTCTATTCTGTACATTTTCTTAAAACTAATTAAACTTGGTTCTGAGTAATACTATTTAGCTAATCATCTGAATTTGGAACCCAATCTGCTCTTGAAGCTATCAAAGAGATATCAGATAGCAACCAAAAAAGAAACCAAACTCGGTGTTGTGGAGTCAATTCTGACTCATAGTGACCCTATAGGACAGAGTAGGACTGTCCAATAAGGTTTCCAAGGAGCAGTTGGTGGAATTGAACTGCCGACCTTTTGGTTAGCAGCCAAATGATTAACCACTGTGCCACCAGAGCTCCATTTAATATAAAGTAGAAATTTATTCCTAAAACAAGATACTTGTAAATTATAAAGGCAATCTATCTCAGAATATTGAAAAACTAAATTATTAAGGTTTTTAAAAATTTATAAGAGCTTGGCTGCTGTCTTAGTCATCCAGTGTTGCTATAACAGAAATACCACAAGTGGATAGCTTTAACGAAGAGAAATTTATTCTCTCACAGTCTAGTAGGCTACAGATCCAAATTCAGTGCCTCAGCTCCAGGGGAAGGCTTTCTCTGTTGGCTCTGGAAGAAGGTCCATGTCATTAATCTTTCCTTGGCCTAGGAGCTTCTCTGCTCAGGAACATCAGGTCCTAAGGACACACTCTGCTCCTGGCGCTGATTTCTTGGTGGTAGGAGGTCCCTATGTCTCTCTGCTCTCTTCTCTCTTCTATATCTCAAAAGAGATTGGCTTAAGACACTATCTAATCTTGTGGATCTCATCAGTATAACTGCCTCTAATCCATCTCATTAACATCGTAGTGATAGGATTTACAACACAGGGAAATAATCTCAGATGACAAAATGGTAGACAATCATACAATACTGGGAATCATGAACCTAGCCAAGTTGACAAATATTTTTGGGGGACACAATTCAATCCATGACAGCTGCTAACCAAAAAGTTGGCAGTTCAAATCCACCAGCTGCTCCTTGGAAACCCTATCGGGTAGTTCTACTCTGTTCTATAGGGTCATTATGAGTCAGAATCAACTTGAGGACAGTGGGTTTTTGTTTTTTTTTTTTTTTTATATTGTTATGACAATTTGTTGTTGTTAGTTGCTGTGGAGTCGATGCCAACTTATGGTCACCCCATGTGTTACAGAACAGAATTACTCCATTCTATTCTGTATCGCTGTAATTTTTACAGAAGCAAATTGCTAGCCCTTTTCTTTCAAAGGACCCCTGAGTGGGTTCTAACTGCCAACCTTTAGGTTAGCCCAAAAAACCAAACCCATTGCCTTTGAGTCAATTCTGATTCATAGGAACCATATAGGAAAGAGCATAGAACTGCTTCCTAGGGTTTCCAAGGCTGTAATCTTTAAGGGAGTAGATTGCCAGTTCTTTTCTCCCACAGAGCAGTTGGTGGGTTGAACCACGGATCTTTCTGTTAGCAGCAGAGTGCTTTAACCACTGTTCCACCAGGGCTCCTATGGAAATTTAGTTAAAGAAAATAATATAAAGAAAGAAATATAAATAATTAAAGGTGACACAAACTTTATTACTTGCATATCATTCACCAAGTAATTCCATTCATAGAAATGTTACCTAATAAATAAGCACCCTTCTATATAGATCCATTTGTATTTATTTGTGCATCATATAATTGGTAAAAATTTAGAAGAAATCTAAACACATGAAAGAGCAATATAATTTTTTGGTAAATAAAAATCAGTCTGTTACCGCAGAACTTGGATTTGAGCCACCTGCCGCAAAAGCCAATACTGAGACTGGGGTGAGGTCAGCAGCAAGAAGGTTTTATTGCATATCGATATACAGGAGACAGAGGGGAATGAGCTCCTCCAACAAACCTGTCTCTCCAACTGGAGACTGGCTGAAGGTTTTATATGAACAAGATTATAGTTTCCCTTCACAGTAGTCATGATTTGCACATCCCAGATGATCTAACTTCTTACTGGCAATCCTTGAAGGTTTTCTGGCCCTGTTAGTCATGATTGTCACATCGGAGATGAGTTAATCCTGTTACTGGTAATCTTTGAGGATTATCAATTTGTTTTGCCACCCTCTGAGGAGAAACTTTAGTTAATATTAAACTTTTATAGGGACTGGAATAGGAGGAGGGAGAAAGAAGAAAAAATATCATGAGACAAAGCAGGGACTAGTAATGGTGGGAATCAATTATTCAGCAATGGTGGTAATTGAGCTTGTGCAGCCTGAAATATTCTATCACACAGAATATTTAAAATATTATTCAGCCATTCAAAATCTTGGTGTAAATGAGTATATACACCTCAAGAATGCATGAATCATATTTTAAAATTAAAACTTGTTGACCTCAAATGTAAGCGATATGTAAACAGTGACTTTTGGGACTGTATAATAAGAGTTTTGGAAGTTTACTTCAGTTAATATTTCTACTTCTGTCAAATTTAGTACACAGAATATTTTAAAGCTAATAAAAATCATGCATGCATTTAAACATAAGTACAAGTCACATTTTTAAAATAGTTCAATCCACATTTTTCACTAACATATAAAAGGATGAAAAAAATTGGTAAAATTTTTTTATTGATAAATTTGTCTTTCAGAGTTTCTGTACAGCCAGGATACTGCTTTGCATTTGGAAGTTTGTATAGTGTTTTATGTTCTAAACATATTGAAATAATAAAATTTTGGAGCAAACATACCAACCATGCCAAAGGGTTGGGGGAGAATAAACTCAAGTTGAAATGCTAAAAACATCTTGACTTTTAACTTAAAAAAATTTTTTTTTGAATTTAAGTTTTGTTTCACACCATTTTCTAATATAAATTATTTTGCTTTTGTTCAGTGCTTAATAAGATTTTCATTCAATGGAATGCACTCATCTAGCATAGGAATGAAAATGTAGCTGGAATCCCTGGGTAATGTAAACAGTTAACAGGTAGGCTGAAAGTTTGGAGATTTGAGTCTACCCAGAGGTGCCTCAGAAGAAAGGCCTAGGGATTCTACTTCCAAAAATTCAGCCATTAAAAACCCTATGGAGCACAATTCTACTCTGACACACGGGCGGTCACCATGAGTTAGAATTGTCTTTACACCAACTTTTGTTGTTGTTTTTGTTATTTTTTAAACTTAGCTGTAGAGCTTGCTTACTCGAAGAAGTTGGACGTAGGTACAGTATTAATGATGCTAAAGTTAAATGTTTTCAGAGTTTAGAAGAGCAGTGGTCAATATGGGCTAAAATGATCAGAATGCTTATTTCGAAGGATTTGGTCTGGGAAGTGGGAAGACAGAAACTAGCATATGTAAACATTTTTAAAAATGAATGTACTGATAATATCTAAGAGAGAAAGTTAAAAAAAAATTATAGACTTTTTCAACATTTTATGGACTATTTAAATGATACTTAAAACATTTTAAAGATTTTACTGATTTAAAGTGGAGCTGGGGGTAAATGGAGGGGTCCATCTTAATATCTATTTCTTGACTACTTCATTAGGGTCATTGTGATCATTTTAAGAAACAAAGACTGTTAAACCCCACACTTAAAGATTCTATAAAAGTTGAATCTCAAAAACATTTTAAACAAGATCCCCAAGTGACTTTTAAAACATTAAAGTTTGAAAATCTTTGTTATAAACAGAGAGCTCAAATTTTAAAAAGCAGTATATAATAAGAAGTAAATATTTGAATTCCTAGTAAGAATAGGGTTTTACGGAAAATGTCTATGATGAAAGAAAAAAATATAGCTCAAATTTTATAAGATAATTAATAATAACTTGTTTAGAACTCTTGACATTTACCTATTTCCTGTTAATTATGAGTATTGGAAACCATATGGGGCAGTTCTACTGTGTCCTATAGGGTCACTCTGGGTAGGAATCTACTTGAGGACAACCGGTTTTAACACGTTTATACTTTAGGTTTATTCTTTCTGGTGGAATTTATTTGCAAGCTTATACGATAATGAATGATTTTTGATGGTGATATAAAAGGTTATTAGAAATATTCATTTTGGGGAAGTGGCCTAATCAAATACCATTTTAGTGAAATTTTATTTTATTGCTATATTCCATTCATTCAAGCTTCAAAAGTGTAGTCTTTAAAGAAAAATAAACACCTCATTTTGTAGCATTAGAAACAACACATTTCATTAAATGCTCTCGTATTCTGAAGAGGTATTCCAAACTGCAAAGTGTTATGCCAAACCTGCGGCCATCAAGTCGATTCTGACTCATAGTGACCCTATAGGACAGAGTAGAACTGCCCCATGGGGTTTCCAAGGAGCAGCTGATGGATTCTAACTGCCAACATTTTGGTTAGCAGCTAAACTCTTAACCACTATACCACCAGGATTTCCTTGGCCCTAAGGTCACCCATGTATCTAACCTTATTTTCAGTCTTCTATTAACTATTAAATAGAAAATATAGAACTAATACATGTATCAAAGTGAACTTGTGATAATTTAAAAGAAAATAACATGGAATATTTTCTTGCACAAAACAGTTATCTTGGGCATGAGGGAAAAGAAAAATAGGAAATGTACGTGGTAAAGCAGGGCACTCCAGAGGCAGTGTGAGGAAATTTGGAGCACCATACATGTATTAAGACATAAACCAAAACCAAACCAAAACCACTGCCATTGAGTTGATTCCAACTCATAGCAACCCTAAAGGACAGAGTAGAACTCCCCTTAGGTTTTTCAAGAAGCAGCTGGTGTATTTGAACTGTCAGTTTTTTGGTTAGCAGCCAAACTCTTAACCACTGCACCACTAGAGCTCCATTAACACATAGCCAAGCCAAAAAAGATCATAGTAAATCTTACCTTTAAATTGTTCATCCTCTAGTTAAATTCAGTTGACTTTATTAATCAACTTCTTAAATGTAAGATTTGAAATCAAGACATATTTTCTAAGGATATCGAACATATTTGTGTCCAAAAAACCTAAGTAATATTCAGATGATGAATGAGGAGAAGAAAAGGAGTAGAGAAATCCTTCCCAACAACAAAAAAGTGTTTGTTAGGTGGTTATCTGTTAGTAAGCACTGTCATGGATTGAATTGTGTCTCCCAAAAATATGTGTATCAATTTGGCTAGGTTATGATTTCCAGTACCCTGTGATTGTCCACCATTTATCATCTGCTGTGATTTTTCTTATGTGTTGTAAATCCTGCCTCTATGATGCTAATGAGGGGAAATAGGCGGCCGGTATGGTAATGAGGCAGGACTCACTCTACAAGATTGGATTGTAACTTGAGCCACTTTCTTTTGGGATATAAAAGAAAGAAGTGAGCAAACAGGCAGGGGGACCTCATATCACCAGAAAGCAGTGTCGGGAGTGGAGAGTATTGTTTGGACCTGGGGTTCCTGTTCTGAGAAGCTCTTACTCCAGGGGAAGATTGATGAGAAGGAGATTGCTCCAAAGCCGACAGAAAGAAAGACTTCCCCTGGAGCTGAAGCCCTGAATTTGGACTTGTAGCCTACTTTACTGTGAGAAAATAAATTTGTTTGTTAAAGCCACCCACTTGTGTTTATTTCTGTTATAGCAGCACTAGATAACACACACACACACACAAAAAAAAACAAACCCATTGTCGTCGAATTGATTCCAACTCATAGCTACCCTATAGGACAGAGTAGAACTGCCCTACAGGGTATTCCAAGGAGTGGCTGCTGGATTCAAACTACTGACCTTTTGGTTAGGAGCCAAACTCTTAACCACTTCACCACCAGTGCTCCCACTAAACACTGCTTAATTGATTTTAATATTTACATATTTAGCGAAATTCTTTTTGGCTTTTTAAATAAGTCCTATAGATTTGCATAATGTTATTTCTAGATATTCAAAACATTGGTCTATTTTGAATAGGAACATTCCCTATTTATTTTAGTTATTTCTGTTGTTGTTAGGAGCCATTGAGTCGATTCCGACTCATAGCGACCCTATGCACAACAGAACGAGACACTGCCCATCCTGTACCATCCTCACAATCCTTGTTATGCGTGAGCCCATTGTTGCAGCCACAGTTATTTCTGGTATATAGGAGATTATTATATCATATAACTTTTATTATATATTCTGTCCATTTATTGAGTTATTCTTTCAGTTCTTTTTTTGCTTCCCAGTTGTTTTATGTAGATTTTCCAAAGTAGACAGTTGAATGAAAAAAAAAAAATAATAATTTCACTCCAATACTCAGAATGTTTCAAGTGTTATTCCATGGGCTAGAAATTCCTGAAAAAATATTATTTTGATCAAGATTGTCTAAATCCTTTGTCTTTTTCTAATTGTAATGGTGAGTTTCTCTAACATTTTAATTTTATGTATAGTATTACCTAGCCATTTAAAGTATACATTCCTTGTCATATTGAGGAAGTTTAATCAGAAAAATTAAAGATAAATTTTGTCAGACAGTATCTCAGCATCTGTAGAATTTATTTATTTATAATAAAATTTGCCTTATTTTATATTTTACCATAACTTAACTATGGTTTTTTATTAGACAGATTTATTAATATTATTGGCTCTGAATTTTATATATATTTTCATATATAGCAATTAACTTTCTGTCAAAGTAATGTTTTTTGTTCACACATGGAGGATTCCCACCCACATACTTCAAACAGATAGTATTGGCAGAAGAATTTTAAGTGTAATGTAAACAGACATAAAAAAAAAACAAACTCATTGCCTTCTAGTCGATTCCGACTCGTAGCGACCCTACAGGACTGGGTAGAACTGCCCCATAGGGTTTCCAAGGAGCAGCTGGTAGTTTCAAACTGCCGACCTTTTGGTTAGCAGATGAGCTCTTAACCACTGTGCCACCAGGGCTCCAAATAGACATAGACATACAAAAAACCAAACAAACACAAAACAGGGTTATAAAGTAGTGGGGAGTAATGAAATAAAAATTTAGATATAGACAGTCGCAAATGACTTTACTCTTTGGAAGAAATTCGAAGGAAATGAGCAAAGCTGCCTAAAACTATAATTTATAAAACCATTTGACCTTGAATGTTTCAGAGCTATTAATAAATAGAATGTGACATGGTTTTCTTAAAAAAGTAATTACATATGACTTTTAGTACACAAATGCAAACATGATTTACTTCTGAGGGAATCAATTCATTGAGATTTAATAAACACGGTTACTTGATGATTAAATATGGTTTTCTTTTTACAAGTATTAGTAGTACGGGTTTTTTTTTTTTTTTTCCAAATTTAAAATGAGGTATTCATTACTAATTTGTGGATATCAAAGACAATGATAGAATAAGTAACCTCTTAAGATTTCTTTCTACTTGATTGTGTGAGAAAAAATGAGAATAATTAATGTAGTGGGATAAAGAAAGTCAGAAGCATATTATATGTTAAAAGAAACCTATCAACTAGCTGTTTGTTGAACCAATTCCCTTGTGAAGCATTTCGGGAGAATGCACTGCAATAAATTAGTCTGTTGTGTTAGCAACAGAAAAAGAAAGGCAATAAAGGGACATATTTATAACATGTTAAATTTTATTGATGTGAATACGCTGTAAGCAAATAACTCTTCCCCGAAGCCAACAAAACAAATTCTCACTGGAATTCAAAAGATTCAGCAAACACTGGTGTTGAACTCTTATTTCCAAATCATATTTTTCCATCCTTTTCAATGAGCTAATATTAAGTGTTAATCAGCAAAGGACGAACTTTTGGTAATATCTTCTCTCTTATGATCTCAGAGTCTGTCTTCTAATGAACTTGGGGTTGGCAATTCTGGTGATTCAACAGTTCTGTGTTCCTTGATTTTATAAATATAGTGAATCCTTTTCAGTGACAGCCCCCAAATCAACATCAGAGTGTCTTAATAGAGTCATGACTGATAGTTCACTGCTGCCATCAACTTTACCATTATAAAATGTGCAAGCGTCACATTTGCTAAAATTTGACACTTGCAAAAATAGTAGCTGAGAATAACTTACAACTATAAAAATTGCATTAACAGATGGTAATATATGTTAAAAAATTTATTTCATTGAAAGTCATCAGATAATTTTGGAAGAATCCAATAAAGGCAAATATTTAACACTAATTAATGAATAACCCATCAGCTTCCACTACCGTGATCTTAGAGAGGCATTCGGAGGAAAGAAAATTGTGCTTGCTCATGCCTTTTAATGCCTTCAACAATATACTTCAGGGCATCCAGGTTGTTTTCATGACTGTTTCAATCACTGTTTAAGCAGGATGATAAAAAAAAATAGTCATTCTTTGTGACGGTTAAGATTGTGTGTCAACTTGGCTGAGCCATGATTCTCAGTGTTTTGCCAGTCATATAATGTGATCACTTCCATGTTGATCATCCCCAATATAGGATCTGCTATGAGTAGCCAATCAGTTGAAAGGGAGTTTCCTTGGGCATGTCACCTGCATCAAATATAAGTGGACATTCTGGCAAGACTCAGGGGCTTTTTGCTCACATTGTATCCTACGGCTGGCTCCTGTTCATCTGACCTCTGGTTCTTGGGACTTGAGCTAGCAGGTTACTTGTGGTCTTGCTTGCCAAACTTGGGATTCATACATCTTCTCAGCCTGTGAGCAAGAGCCCTGCTCTCTGACCTGCTGATCTTGGGTTTGCCAGCCCCTGTGGCTACATAAATCAGGAGATGCCTCTATCCTGACCCATGGACTTGGGATGTTCCAGCCTCTATAACCGTGTGAGCCATTTCCTTAATAGAAATCTCACTCTGTATATATATATTTATACCCTTTGCTGGTTTTGATTCTCTAGAGAATCCAGCTTAAGATATTTCTTGAATAAATTTCCTACCCAAAGTGTTTACAGAATTACAAAAAAAAAAAAAAGTCTCTAACATCCTATGCTACTAAAAAAAAAAAAAAAAAAGAATCAAGCTGTGGGTTTCACAGAAGGCTTAAGGTAAAAAAATAGTACTTTTTCAATCACGTTACATAACTTACTATTATTTGTTGGGTTTGTTATTGCCACTGAGTTGGTTCAGACTCATAGCGACTCCAGGTACAACAGAACAAAACACTGAGTAGTCCTGCACCATCCTCGCAGTTGTTCCTATATTTGAGCCCATTGTTGCAGCCACTGTACCAATTCATCTTATTGAGGTCTTCCTCTTTTTCACTGACCCTCTATTTTATCAAGCCTGATGTCCTTCTCCAGGGATTTGTCCCTCCTGATAACATATCCCAAGTACATGAGACAAAGTTTTGATTTTTTTTGCTCCTATGGAGCATTTAGCTATACTTCTTCCAAGACAAACGAGTTCATTCTTCTGGTAGTCCATGGTATATTCAATATTCTCTGTCAACATCTGGCCATCTGCTCCTGTAAACACTTCAGTTTAGGAAACTCTACAGGGCAATTTTACCATGGAAGGCACACAGCAGCGGATTATCAATTAACCAGTGTCTTCTTCATAAAATTCAGATAAGAAATCGTAGGTATATCTTTTTATTCTTCTTCAGCTTTAGTTAACACTAATTTACACATCTACATTTCAGAGCTTATTATTATTATTACTCTAAAAAAATTAACAGAAGTAACAGAGGGAATAAAGTCATACCAAAAGTCAAACTATACCCTTGAAAATATCTCTTCAAGAAATATAAAGCTTATTTTAAACAAAGAAAAAAATAAATAACTAAATAATACATGGGAAGTACATCCATAAAACAAAGAAAAATATCTAAAACATTTTTAGGTTAAAAAAGGATATGATCAAAAAAATGCATGTGTAGTTACGTTCTTTTCCACATAAAAAGGAGGAGAAATACATAAATACAATACAAAACTCAGAAAGCCTTTCAACCTGATACTTTTCATGGAAAACAAAACACAATCTAAAATCATATTCATAAAGTATAAGAAAGTTGCAGCTTAAAGAGGAGAGGCAGTGGGCACAACATGAGATGGAATATCATTAATATTTGACAGTGTAACTGACTTTTATTTTAAAAAGTTAATAATTCAATCATGATAAAATCTGAATTTAAAATCCAATATTTCATAAACAAAAACTAGAAAGTGGAAGTGGATAAAACATGCTGATTTCCATATTTTATATGACATCAAGTAGAGGAAAGATTGTTTTATTTCCTTCATATTCAAATTAGGGAATAAAGTTTCAAGGGTTCTAATGTAAACTAATAACATTTAGTTATTATTTCAAATGTTATCTTCCAAATCATTAGTGGGTAAAAAGAAAGATTTATTCCACATAGAAAAAGACAAAGAAAGAGAGAACAAAAAGCATAAAAAAAAACCAGAAAGCATAAAAGATGACCAATGAAAGACCAGATTTATTTCACAATAATTACCCATTAACATTACATATTGAAGTCAAATATTCTCAAATCTCTATTAACAACAAAGTTGACATATTGATTGTTTATGAGGCACATGTAAAAATGTAATGGTACAGGTAAAAAGTGAAAACAAAAACATGTATAAGAGAAACACATAATGGCAAGTAAGGATTACAATTCTAATAGAAACTGTTACAAAGTATTTAAAAATCATTGCATTAGAACAAAAAGGACATTGTATACTAATGAAAATATAATATACAATTCTGTATAGCATTTGTTCATTAAAGTACCATACTGTATAAAATAGCCAATAATAATGTCACATTTTGAAAAGTTTATTAAAAACACAACTTTACTCTGAAATTTTAATGATTTCTCTGTCTTTGCTATGAAATGTATCAAAAAATAGCTTATATTTTATTGTCATTACTAAAGGTAGTTAATAACTTGACATTAAACTTTATATCTAAAAGGAGATAAGCATTTTTGTTTCAAAATACAAGTTATTATTTGAAAATAAACTACACCCTGTCCACACTTATTGGCATGGTTAGATTCAAAAGACCAGGTCGTAATGTGAAATTGGCCTTATGTGAAAAAGGAGAATGACTACATCAGATCGTAAAATGGAGGATGATTAGATCATTACACAACTGCCAAATTACATCGTTACATAACTGCCAAACCACTGAGAATCATGGCCCAGCCAAGTTGACACCTAACCTTAAACATAACAGCCAGAGTTACTCTTGCCTCACACTCAGCATTTGTTAATGCCAAACATATGTCGTTAATGTGCAAAATAGATAGTAGATTTTTTTACTACAGTCGTGAGAAATGTCAGATAACGAGATAGTTGATAAGTGAGGAGAAGGTGTAAATATTTCAGGCACAATTAAAACTTCCATAATTTTTAAATAATAAAAAATACAAACTCAGATTTTATCCTAATACACTAACAGTATAATTTCACTTTAAATATTAAATAAAATACATACATGTATTCATAGAAATATGAAATTTCACAAAGTAAAGTTGAATGAGCTAAAACTGCACTAAAATAAGTAAATTAATGATAGAGTCACTGTACCAAAAAAATTTGGTTGACTTTCAACCTTTTCAGGAGGTAGCATATGATCAAAGACAAGCAGTAATGAAGGAAGAAGTTCAAGCTGCACAGAAGGCATAGGTGAAAAATAAAGTTCCAGGAATTGACAGAATACCAACTGAGATGTTTCAACAGATGCAATGCTGGATGCGCTTGCTTATTTATGCCAAGAAATCTGGGAGACAGCTACCTAGCCAGTCGACGAGAAGAGATCCATATTCACGTGCATCCCAAAGAAAGGTGATCTAATGGAATGCAGAAATTATCAAACAATATCATTAATATCATATGCAAGTAAAATTATGATGAAGATAATTCAAAAATGGTTGCAGTAGTACATCTAAAGGGAAGTGCTGGAAATTCAAGCCAGATACAAAAGAGGACATGGAACAAGGGATATCATTGCTGATGTCAGATAGACCTTGGCTGAAAGCAGAGAATACCAGAAAGATGTTTACCTGTGTTTTATTGACTATGCAAAGACATTCCACTGTGTGGATCATAACAAATTATGGATAACACTGCAAAGAATGGGAATTCCAAAACACTTAATTGTGCTCTTGTGCAACCTGTACATAGACCAAGAGGTAGTCATTCAAATGGAACAAAGGGATAGTGTATGATTTAAAATCAGGAAAAGTGTGTGTCAGAGTTGTATCCTTTCACCATACTTATTTAGTCTATGTGCTGAGCAAATAATCCAAGAAGCTGGACTACATAAAGAAGAATGCGGCATCAGGATTAGAGAAAGATTCATTAAGAACCTGCAATATGCAGATGACATAACCTTGGAAGCTCAAAGTGAAGAAGACTTGAAGCATTTACTGATGACGATCAAAGACTACAGCCTTCAGTATGGATTACACCTCAATATAAAGAAAACAAGAATTCTCACAACTGGACCAGTAAGCAACATCATGATAAACGGAAAAAATATTGAAGTTGTCAAGGATTTTATTCTACTTGGATCAACAGTCAGTGCCAATGGAAGCAGCAGTCAAGAAGTCAGATGACATATTGCACTGGGCAAATCTGCTGCAAAAGACCTCTTTAAAGTGTTGAAAGACAAAGATGTCACCATGAGGACTAAGGTGCGCCTGATCTAAGTCATGATATTTTCAATTGTCTCATATGCATGTGAAAGCTGGACAAAGAATAAAAAAGACCAATGAAGAAGTGATGCATTTGAATTATTGTATTGGTGAAGAATATTGAATGTACAATGGAGTGCCAGAAGAAAAACACATCTGTCTTGGAAGAAGTACAGCCAGATTACTTCTTAGAAGTGAGGGTAGTGAGAGTTAGTCTTATACTTTAGACATGTTAACAGGAGGGACCAGTCCCTGGAGAAGGACATCATGCTTGGTAAAGTAGAGGATCAATGAAAAAGAGGAAGACCCCCAAAGAGACGGATTGACACAGTGGCTGCAACATTGGGTTCAAACATAGCAAAAATACTGAAGATGGCATATGTTATGGATTGAATTTTGTTCCCAAAATATATGTTTTGTTAATCTTAACCTCCATGCATGTGGTTACAATCCTCTTTGGGAATGAGTTGTCTTTTTTATGTTAATGAGGAAGGATTGTTGTTAGGTGTCATTGAGTCGGTTCCAACTCATAGCAACCCTATGTGCAACAGAACAAAACACTGCCCGGTCCTGTACCATCTTCACAACATTGTTATGCTTGAGCCCGTTGTCACAATTACTACATCAATCCTTCTTGTTGATGCATTAGTGTAGGGTATATCTTGAGTCCATCTCTTCTGAGATATAAAAGAGATTAAACAAGCAAGCAAGCAAGCAAGAAGAGATGGGGGAAGAGAAATGCCAAGCCACATGAAGATAGCCCAGAAACAGAAGCTCAAATAGACAAGGATCTTCCTCCAGAGCTGACAGAGGAAAAGCCTTCCCAACAGCCAGCACCCTGAATTCAAATTTCTAGCCCCCTAAACTGTGAGAAAATAAATTTCTGTTTGATAAAGCCACTCAGTTATGATATTTCTGTTATAGCAGCACTAGATAACAAAAATGAATTTGCCACGGGAAAAGTGGGCTGTTGCTCTAACAGATACTTACAATGCGGAAGCATCTTTGGAATTGGGCAATGGGTAGAGGCTGGAAGAGTTTTAAGGCACCTAATAGTAAAAGCCTAGGCTGCTTTGAAGAGACTGTTGCTAGAATTATGAACATCAAAGGCAATTATGATGGAGGCTCAGGAAGAAGTGAGGAGAGCTATAGAGAATGTCTCTGTCATCTTAGAGAATACACATAGTGCCAGCAACAGAATGTTGCTAGAAATGTGGAGGTTAAATGTGCTTCTGGTGAGGCTTTAAAAGAAAATGATGAGGAGAGCCCGGCAAGATGGTGCTCTAGGCAGAAGCACCATGCCGTCCCTCCACAGCAAAGATCCGAAAAACTAAGCCAAACAGAGAATCAACAATCCTGAAACCCTAGAACATCAAATGAAGAGATAAAGAACTCAGCCAAACACCAAACGGAGTGAGAATACTGAAAGAGAACGGAGAGCGAGGAGAGATTCATGCAGAGGTCCCCTACCAGCTAATGCAGCGCGGATCCACCATCTTGGATTCCTATTGGAGACCAGCAAATGGGAGAACGGGAGAGCAGCCTCGCGGAACATCCAGTGGGAGATGGAACGGCCAGTAATTTGCAGTGTGTGCTTTCCCACCCCCCACCCCTCTTCGCCTTGGCTGGGACTCCCCTGATTCCTGTGGCCAGGGTCCCTGGGCCGGGGGGTTCCAGTGCTTGGATTCCACAGATTCCACGTGCCCGGGCCGGCAGCTTTCTGGGAGCCATTTGTTGGCTGCTGGCATTGCTTTTTCTGCCGTCTCCCCCTCCTTTTGCTCGGGTGCCTGGTTCCGAGCGCCGTGTTTGCTCTCTCCTGCTGGGCTGTGGGGCTGCGTTCGGGTGTGTGGCTGCTTCCAGGTCTGGGCTGCCGCACTGGTGAGATCCCGGGGCCTTTGTTCATTCGCCCCTCTGCTTCCTATGGCCACAGTCTCTTGACCCGGGACCGCCGACTGCTTGGAATCCGCGCGCCTGAGCGGGTGGCTCTCTGGGTGCCATTTGTTGGCTGCTGGTGTTGCTTTTTCTGCTTCTTCTGGTTTCTTGCTTGCCTCTCGCTGCCTCCCCCTCCTTTTGCTTGGGTGCCTGGTTCCGAGCGCTGTCTTTGCTCTTTCCTGCGGGGCTGTGGGGCTGCGTTCGGGTGTGTGGCTGCTTCCGGGTCTGGGCTGCTGCGCTGGTGGGGTCCCAGGGCCTTTGTTTGTTTGCTCTTCTGCTTCCTGTGGCCGCAATTTCTTGACCCGGGGACGCTGGCTGCTTGGATTCCGCGCACCCAGGCAGGCGGCTCTCTGGGTGCCGTTTGTTGGCTGCTGGTGCTGCCTTTTTTTTTTTTATTTTTTTTCTCCTGCTTCTTTTGGTTTCTCACCTCTCACCACCTCTCCCTCCTTTCACTCAGGTGCCTGGCTCCTTGCACTCTCTTAGCTTCTTTCTGAGGGTCCCCAGAGCGCAGGCAATTTGTGATATACGCCTTCCACTCTCCACCCTTCTTCACTCACACTCGGCCTCCTCTGTTTCCCACGGACACAGTCTCTTGTCCAGAATCACCAGCCCGCACTGGCTGGCTCTCTGACTGCCATTCATTGACTGCTGGTGTTGCTTTTTTTTTTTTAATTTTATTTTTTTTCTTTTTTGATGAGTTTTGTTTTATTTTCCCTCTTTTTCCCTTTTGTCTTTCTTCATTGCTCAATTTCTCGTCTCTCTATCTCTTCCTTCTCTTTCTGATATCTGAATACCAGGCGATGTATGCCTTTGTGCCTTCTGGCCAGGTCGTGCTGTGAAACCTGAGAATGACTTCCACAGACCTCATAGCTGCATCGGTGGGATCCCTGGGAACTTTGCAGTTCTCTAACTTTTCTGATTTTTATTTGTTCATTCTTTCCTTTTCTTTCTCTTCCCCCTTCTGGTTTTCTCCATCCCATAGTCTCTCATCTGTCCATTCCAACGTCAAGCTACCCTAGCATTCACTTATGTTTGTATGTTTTTCGCTCCTGCTCCTCTCTCCTCTCTCTCATATCCAGCTTAGCTTCACACAAAACCATCTCCCCACTGCGTCCTGCCTACCTGCACCGTGCACTTGACATCACACCACCAAGCTGTGCAGGCACACACTATTGGAACCTGCCCAGCACTGACTACCGACTGTCCTGGTGGCTGTGGTGAGTGCCACAAACAACCCGTCCCAGTGGCTCCTCTTCAGCTAGACCTGCCCAGCAGTACCACAAGGATGAAACAAAAAAACCTACAATCAATAAACGAGAGAAATATCTACTGAATGCCCCAAAAACAGCAAACAATATCAAAATATTTACAAAAACAAGACAAGATGGCTCCAATAGGCATCCAAATTAAAACACCAGATAACTCTCCTGTGGAAGAAAATGCACTAGAAGTACCTGATACGGAACTCAAATCACTAATACTCGGAATTTTACAAGAACTGAGGCAAAAAGCTGAAAAACATGAGGAAAAAATAGACAAATTTATGGAAAATACAGACAAAAATTGGAAGAATTCAGGAAGATGATGCAGGAACAAAATGCCAAAATAAACTCACAACTAGACGTTACACAAAAACAACAATTAGAAATCCAAAAGATAAATAACAAGATTTCAGAAATGGATCATAGAAGGGCTGAGAAGGAGATTTGAAACCATGGAAGACAGGATCAGTGGAACTGAAGACAAACAATTGGATACAACTCTGTTTCAGGAAAACTCTGAAAAAGAACAAAGGAAAATGAAGAGACCCTGAGAGTTATGTGGGACACAATTAAAAGCAAAAACTTACAAGTGATTAGCATCCCAGAACAGGGGGAAAAAACAGAAAACACAGAGAGGATCATTGAGGAACTGCTGACAGAAGACTTCCCCAATATCATGAAAGATGAAAAGCTGGCCATCCAAGAAGCTCAACGAACTCCATATAGAAGAGACCCCCAAAAGAAAATCACCAAGGCATATCATATTCACAATTGCCAAAACCAAAGACAAACAAAGAATCCTGAGAGCAGCTTGTAAAAAACAAGAAGTCACATACAGAGGAGAAACAATAAGACTAAGCTCAGATTATTCGGCAGAAACCATGCAGGCAAGAAGGAAGTGGGATGACATATATAAAATCTTGAAAGAAAAAAATTCTCAGCCAAGAATAATATATCTGGCAAAACTCTCGTTCAAATTTGATGGTGAAATTAGGTCATTTCCAGATAAACAGAAACTACGGGAATATGCAAAAGTCAAACCAAAATTACAAGAATTATTAAAGGGAGTTCTTCAATCTGAGGACAAACAGCTTCAGCCCTCAGGCAGGACCTAGGACGCAGGTTCATACGAACCAGATACCATTCTAGGAAATGAACTATCGAGGACTATCCAAAACCAAAAGAAATACAACAGGGAATCAGAGCAATCAATCAAAGGATGACAACAACATCAAAACACTGAAAGAGGGAATAAATGGCATAGGTATAGAACTTTCTAACGGAGAGGAAGGCAAGGCAATACCAAGTAAGGGTAGACTGCTTCAAACTTATAAAGATAAGGGTAAAATTCATGGTAACCACAAAGAAAGTTAACAAACCAACTCATAAAAATAAAGACGAAAAACATAAAGTCCCAGCAAAAACAAATCCTACAAAAACAAAAGAAATGAACACAAAATCAACAAACAAAAGTAACTCAGCACAAGAGAGTAAGAAGAACAAAGAAAAGTTCAGCACCACAAAAAAAAGGCACTACAAAATGAAAGCAACAAACCTCCATCTATCAATAATTACACTGAATGTAAATGGACTCAACGCACCCATAAAGAGACGGAGAGTGGCAGAATAGATAAGAAAACAGGATCCATCAATATGATGTCTACAAAGACACACCTTAGCAACAAAGATGTGAATTTATTAAAAATCAAAGGTTGGAAAAAAATATATCAAGCTAACAACTACCAAAAAAGAGCAGGAGTGGCAATTCTAATCTCAGATAAAATAGACTTTAAAATAAAATCTACTATAAAAGACAAACAAGGACACTATATAATGATTAAGGGGACGATCCATCATGAAGACATAACCATAATAAACATCTACGCACCCAATGACAGGGCTCCAAAATACATAAAAAAAACTGTAACAGCACTGAAAAGAGAAATTAACAGTTCCACAATAATAGTAGGAGACTTCAACATACCACTCTCAGTAAAGGATAGAACAACTAAGAAGAAACTCAGCAAAGATACAGAAGACCTAAAGGACACAATCAGTCAACTGGACCTCATAGACATATATAGAACACTCCATCCAACCACTGCAAAGTACACATTCTTTTCCAATGCACATAGAAAGTTCTCCAGAATAGACCACATCTTAGGCCACAAAGCAATCCTCAACAAGATCCAAAACGTTGAGATAATTGAAAGTATCTTCTCTGACCACAGTGCCATCAAGGTAGAAATTAACACTAGAAAGAGCAAGGAAAAAAAATCAACTACATGGAAACTGAATAATACTCTGCTTACACATCAATGGGTAATAGAATAAATCAGAGATGGAATTTAAAAATTCCTAGAATCAAATGAAAATGAAAACACATCATACCAAAACCTTTGGGACACAGCAAAGGCAGTCCTCAGAGGACAATTTATAGCAATAGATGCACATATCAAAAAAGAAGAAAGGGACAAAATCAAAACATTAACTACAGAACTCAAACAAATAGAAAGAAAACAGCAAAAAAAGCCTACAACCACCTGAAGAAAGGAGATGGTAAAGATCAGAGCAGAAATAAATGAAATAGAGAACAGAAAAACAATAGAAATAATCAACAAAACCAAAAGTTGGTTCATTGAAAGAATCAACAAAATTGACAAACCACTGGCCAGACTGACAAAAGAAAAACAGGAGAGGACACAAATAACCCAAATAAGAAATGAAATGGGGGACATTACAACAGACCCAACCAAAATAAAAAGGATTATAACAGAATATTATGAAAAACTATATTCCAACAAATTTGAAAACCTAGAGGAAATGGATAAATTTCTAGAAAAACACGGCCTACCCAAACTACAACAAAGTGATACTGAGAATCTGAACAGACCAAAAACAGGAGAAGAGATTGAAAAGGTAATAAAAAAAACTCCCAACCAAAAAAAGCCCTGGCCCAGATGGCTTCACTGGAGAATTCTACAAAACATTTACAGAAGAGTTTGTACCAAGCTATTTCAGAGCATAGAAGAGGAAGCAATACTTCCAAATTCATTCTATGAAGCCAGCATAATGCTGATACCAAAACCAGGCAAAGACATCATGAAAAAAGAAAATTACAGACCAATATCTATCATGAATATAGATGCAAAAATTCTGAACAAAATTCTAGCCAATAGAATTCAGCATCTTATCAAAAAAATAATACACCACGACCAAGTAGGATTCATACCCGGTATGCAAGGATGGTTTAACATTAGAAAATTCATCAATGTAATTCACCACATAAGTAAAAGGAAAGAAAAAAACCTCATGATCATCTTAATTGACGCAGAAAAGGCATTTGACAAAGTCCAACACCCATTCCTAATAAAAGCTCTCAATAAAATAGGTATAGAAGGGAAATTTCTCAAGATAATAAAGGGCATCTATGCAAAACCAACAGCCAACATCATTCTTAATGGAGAGAGGCTGAAAACATTCCCCTTGAAAACAGGAACAAGACAAGGATGCCTTTTATCACCACTCCTATTTAACATTGTGCTGGAAGTTCTAGCTAGAGCAGTAAGGCAAGAGAAAGAAATAAAGGGCATCCAAATTGGTAATGAAGAAGTTAAACGCTCCCTGTTTGCAGATGATATGATACTATACATACAAAACCCTAAAGACTCCATGAGAAATCTACTGGAACTAATAGAAAGATTCAGCAGAGTACCAGGATACAAGATAAACATTCAAAAATAAGTTGGATTCCTATATACCAGTAAACAGAATGATGAAAAGGAGATCATGAAATCAATACCATTTTCAATAGCCTGTAAAAAGATAAAATACTTAGGAATAAATCTGACCAGGAATATAAAAGACCTATACAAAGAAAACTACAAAACACTGCTGCATGAAACCCAAAGGGATCTACATAAATGGAAAAACATACCATGCTCATGGATAGGCAGACTCAACATTGTGAAAATGGTAATTCTACCTAAAGCAATTTACAAATACAATGCAATCCCGATCCAAATACCAGCAACATTCTTCAGAGTGACAGAAATACTAATTATTAAGTTTATACGGAAAGGGAAGAAGCCCTGAATAAGTAAAGCACTACTGAAGAAGAAGAAGAAAGTTGGAGGACTCACACTACCTGACTTGAGAACCTACTATACAGCTACAGTAGTCAAAACAGCCTGGTACTGGTACAACAACAGAGACATTGACCAATGGAACAGAATTGAGAACCCAGATGTAAATCCATCCACCTACGATAACCTGATTTTCGACAAGGGCCCAAAGTCCATCAAATGGGGAAAAGACAGTCTTTTTAACAAATGGTGCTGGCAAAACTGGATATCCATTTGCAGAAAAATGAAACAGGACTCATACCTTACACCGTATACAAAAACTACTTCAAAATGGATCAAAGACCTGAATATAAAGCCTAAAACTATGAAATTTTTAGAAGAAACAACAGGACCAACACTTCAGGCCTTAATACATGGCATTAACGGGATACAAACCATAACCATCAACACACAATACCCAACAGATAAACTAGATAACTGGGATCTTCTAAAAATCAAACACCTATGCTCTTCAAAAGACTTCACCAAAAGAGTCAAAATAGAACCTACAGACTGGGAAAAAATTTTTGGACAGTACGAGTCAGACAAAGGTCTAATCTCCATAATCTACAAGAAAATCCAACACCTCTACAACAAAAAGACTAACAATCCTATCAAAAAATGGGCCAAGGAAATGAACAGACACTTCACCCAAGAAGACATTCAAATGGCCAACAGACACTTGAGGAAACGCTCGCGTTCACTAGCCATTAGAGAAATGCAAATTAAAACCACAATGAGATACCATCTCACCCCGGCATTACTGGCAAGAATCAAAAATACTGGAAATAACAAATGTTGGAGGGGCTGCAGGGAGATGGGGACTCTTATACACTGCTGGTGGGAATGCAAAATGATACAACCGTTTTGGAAAATGATATGGCGTTTCCTCAGAAAGCTAGAAATAGACATACCATTCTATCCAGCAATACCACTCCTAGGAATATATCCTAGAGAAATAAGAGTCGTCACTCGAATAGACATATGCACACCTATGTTCTTGACAGCATTGTTCACAATAGCAAAACGATGGAAACAACGTAGGTGCCCATCAACAGATGAATGGATAAACAAACTATGGTACATACACACAATGGAATACTATGCAATGAGAAAGAACAACAATGAATCTGTGAAGCATCTCATAACATGGTTGAAACTGGAGGACATTATGCTGAGTGAAATAAGTCAATCACAAAAGGACAAATATTGTATGAGACCTCTATTGTAAAAACCCATGAAAAAATTCACATGCAAAATGTAACAATCCTTGTTGGTTACCAGGGATGGGGGGGGGGGGGAATACTAAATAGGCAATAGATAAGTGGTATCTTGGGTGAGAGGTGAGACAGTACACAGTACAAGGGAAACTAACACAACCTGCACAAGGAAAGGTCATGGAGGCCCCATGGACACATCCAAACTCCCCGAGGGACTGAGTTGTTGGACGGAGGGCTCTGGGGACCATGGTCTTGGGGAACATCTAGCTCAACTGGCATGACACTACTTATAAAGATAATGCTCTACATTCTACCTTGGTGAGTAGTGTCTGGGGTCTTAAAAGCCTGTGAGCAGCCATGTAAGATACTCCTCTGATCTCATCCCTTCGGGAGCAAGGGAGAATGAAAAGAACAGGATACAAGGAAAAGATTAGTCCAAAGGACTAATTATCCACAGCTACCAAGGCCTCCACCGGACTGAGTCCAGTACAGCTAGATGGTGCCCGGCTACCACCACTGATGGCTCTGACCAGGATCACAACAGAGGGTTCTGGACAGAGCTGGAGAAGGATGTAAAGCATAATTCTAACTCACAAAAAAAAAAAAAAAAAAAAAAAAGACCAGATTTACTGGCCTAAAGGAGACTGGAGAAACCCTGAGAGTATGGCCCCCAGACACCCTTTCAGCTCAGAGGTGAAGCTGCCTTCGAGGCTCACTGTTCAGCCTGGGAGTGGACAGCCCAGTAAAACTAAATGAGACTAACGAGGTACAGGAGTCCAGTGACAAGGGCCAGAAGGCAGAGGGGGAGTAGGAAGCTGATGATAGGGAACACAAAGCTGAGTAAGGATACTGTTGATGTGTTGTGAGATTGTTAACCATTGTTATACGGCATCATTTGTAGTAACTGTTAAATGGGAGGCTATTTTGTCTTATAAGCCTTCATCTTGGGTGAGAATGGCAGCACAATTGGAAGAGCATAGTCAATGTCACTTAAATGTGTACGTAAAAAGTTTTGAAATGGTGTATCTTTGGCTATGTATATTTTCACCAAAAAAAAAAAAAAAAAAAGCTGAGAATTCAGAGGGTTAAAATGTTGTGGGGTTGTTAACCAAAGTCATAAAACAGCATGTGTACTACTGTTACATGAGAAACTGTTTGTTCTGTAAGCCTTCACATGAAGTACAATAAAATATTAAAAAAAAAAAAAAAAGAAAGAAAATGATGAACAAGTGATTGGATAATAGAGGAAGAGCAACACTTTTTATGCAGTAGGAAAGAACTTGTCAGGATTATGTTTACATGTTTGGTGGAAGGCAGAAATTATTAGTGATAAACTTGGATATCCAGCTGATGAGGTTTCTAAACATGATCTTAAAAGGGTCATGTGGTTTGGCCCTTAAAGTAAAATGGCAGAGAGAAGAGATGGATTAAAAATGAACTGTGCAAAATGAAAACAAAAAGATTTGGAAAATTCTGTTGTACACACTAAGGACACATGTCCGAGTTTACACCAAGGACGTAGCTATGCAATCTTTGGTTAAAAAATTGAGCCTGTGACTGATGAATCTAACCAACTACCACAGCAGAAAATCCATCAGCTTAGACTGAAGTAGACAGAGAAAGCATTAAAGGAAAGACACTGTCTTCCTCTTGGAATTCTACAGGCAGGAAACAGGTCAAAGGAGCTTCAACGATTGTCTTCCAAGCAAAGAAAAGAACCATCCCTGGAGAAGTTAGGGGATCAACAAAACTGTTGAAAGGAGCACAGGAAGCAGTGCCTACTCAGTTTCAAAATGTGGGGCCACCGCCTCCTAGGTTACAAAGAGTTGGATGCTTGTCAACTAGGTTGCCAGTGTGGGGCTTCCATTAAGGTGTGCCAGGGGAATGGGGAAGCCACCCAAAGCTGAGGGGCTGGGGCTGCCATGCTCAAGGAGCAGAAGAATGAAGCCTGCAGGGGGCGAGAGTGTAGGGTCACCACTCTGATGGATTAGGAGAATAGGGCTGCCCAAAGTGAAGGGAGCAGAGTTGCCATTCAGTGGGTCTAGAAGGCAGAGCTGAAGCTCAGGGCTGGGGGGCCTCCATCCAGATCCAGAGGGCATGGCTAACACTCAGAATCTCGAGGGCAGGGCCATTGCCTAGATGGTCTCAGCAAACAGAGGATTATTTTCAAAACTTGAGAGCTAATGTAATTTGTTCTGCTGGGTTTTGGACTTGCTCGGTGTCTGTTATCCCTTCTTTCTCTCCAATTTCTCCCATTTGTAATGGAAATGTATGCCCTGAGCCTGTTCCACCGTTGTTCTTTGGAAACAGATAACTTGTAATCTAGATTTCACAGTTTCACAGATGAAAAGAAATTTTGTCCCAGGATGGAATACATCTAAAGTTTTACCTATATTTGATTTACAGAATTCAGAAGATAAGATTGTGGACTTGAAGTTGATTTAAGACTTTTGGGATGATGTGATTGAGTGAATGAGTTTTGCCTGTGGCAGGACGTGAATTATTAGGAGCCAAAGGATGGAATATTATGGATTGAATTGTGTCCCCTAAAAATATATGTTGTAAATCCTAACCTGTATGCCTGTGGTTATAATCCCTTTGGGGAATGGGCTGTCCTTGTGATGTTAATGAGATAGGATTAGTGTAGTGTATCCTGAGTCAATTTCTTTTGAGATATAAAAGAGATTAAAATTCAAAGTAGCAAAAAAAGAGATTGAAAAGGTTATTAAAAAACTGCCAACAAAAAAAAAGCCCTGAACTGGATGGCTTCACTGGAGAATTCTACCAAACTTTCAGAGAAGAGATAACACCACTTCTACTAAAGATATTTCAGAGCATAGAAACAGATAGAATACTCCCAAACTCGTTCTATGAAGCCAGCATAACCCTGATACCAAAACCAGGTAAACACACCACAAAAATAGAAAGTTACAGACCAATATCCCTCCCGAACATTGACACAAAAATCCTCAACAAAATTTTAGCCAATAGAATTCAGCAACATATCAAAAAAATAATTCACCAAGACCAAGTGGGATTTATACCAGGTATGCAGGGATGGTTCAACATTAGAAAAACAATCAACGTAATCCATCACATAAATAAAACAAAAGACAAGAACCACATGATCTTATCAATCGATGCAGAAAAGGCATTCGACAAAGTCCAACACTCATTCATGATAAAAACTCTCCAAAAAATAAGAACAGAAGGGAAATTCCTCAGTATAATTAAGGGCATTTATACAAAACTGATAGCCAACATCATTCTCAATGGAGAGGCTTTGAAAGCATTCCCCTTGAGAACAGGAACTAGATAAGGATGCCCTTTATCACAACTATTATTCAACATTGTGCTTGAGGTTCTAGCCAGAGCAGTTAGGCAAGAAAAAGAAATAAAGGGCATCCAAATAGGTAGGGAAGAAGTCAAAGTATCTCTATTCACAGATGATATGATCTTATACACAGAAAACCCCAAGGAATCCACAAGAAAACTACTGGAACTAATAAAAGATTTCAGCAAAGTTTCAGGATACAAGATAAACATACAAAAATCAATTGGATTTCTCTACACCAACAAAGAGAACCTTGAAGAGGAAATCACCAAATCAATACCATTTACAATAGCCCTCAAAAAATAATATACTTAGGAATAAATCTAACCAGAGATGTAAAAGATCTTTAGAGAGAAAACTACAAGACACTACTGCAAGAAACTAAAAGAGACCTGCATAAGTGGAAAAATAAACCTTGCTCATGGATAGGTAGACTCAACATAGTAAAAAATGCCAATCCTACCAAAAGCAATCTACAGATACAATGCAATCCCACTACAAATTCCAGCAGTGTTTTTTAATGAGATGGAGAAACAAATCACCAACTTCATATGGAAAGGGAAGAGGCCCCAGACAAATAAAGCACTACTCAAGCAGAAGAACAAAGTGGGAGGCCTTACACTACCTCATTTTAGGACCTATTATACTGCCACTATAGTCAAGACAGCCTGGTACTGGTACAATAACAGATACATAGACCAATGGAACAGAGTCCAGAATCCAGATATAAGCTCATCCACTTATGAGCAGCTAATATTTGACAAAGGCCCAAAGTCCATTAACTGGGGAAAAGACAGTCTCTTTAGCAAACGGTGCTGGCATAATTGGATATCTATATGCAAAAACGTGAAACAAGACCCATATCTCACACCATGTACAAAAACTAACTCAAAATGAATCAAAGACTTAAATATAAAATCGAAAACGATAAAGATCATGGAAGAAAAAATAGGTACAACGCTAGGAGCCCTAATACATGGCATAAACGCAGTACAAACCATAAGTAACAATGCACAAGCACCAGAAGAGAGACTAGATAAATGGGAGCTCCTAAAAATCAAACACTTACGCTCATCCAAAGACTTCACCAAAAGAGTGAAAAGACAACCTACAGATTGGGAAAACATTTTGGGTTTTGACGAATCCGATCAGCATTTAATTTCTAAAAGCTACAAGATACTCCAAAACCTCATCAACAAAAAGACAAATAACCCAATTAAAAAATGGCAAAGGATATGAACAGGCACTTCACCAAAGAAGATATTCAGGCAGCTAACAGACACATGAAGACATGCTTGCAATCATTAGCCATCATAGAAATGCGGATCAAAACTACAACGAGATATCATCTCACCCCAACAAGGTTAGCATTAATCCATAAAACACAAAATAACAAATGCTGGACACGTTGTGGAGAGACTGGAACACTTATACACTGTTGGTGGGAATATAAAATGGTACAACCACTTTGGAAATCAATTTGGCGTTTCCTTAAAAAGCTAGAAATAGAAGTACCATACGATCCAGCTATCCCACTCCTTGGAATATATCCTAGAGAAACAAGTGCTGTCACACGAATAGATACATGCACACCCATGTTCATCGCAGCACTGTTCAGAATAGCCAAAGGATGGAAGCAACCTAAGTGTCCATCAATGGATGAATGGATAAACAAACTATGGTATGTCCACACAATGGAATACTACGCAACGATAAAGAACAACGATGAAGCTGTGAAACATCGTATAACTTGGTGGAAGCTAGAACTTATTATGCTGAGTGAATTTAGTCAGGCACAGAAGGACAAATACTGTATAAGACCACTATTATAAGAACTCAGGAAAAGGTTTAAAGTCAGAAGAAAACATTCTTTGATGGTTACGGGGGTGGGGAGGGAGGGTGAGGGTTATTCACTAACTAGATAGTAGATAAGAATGATCTTAGGTGAAGGGAAAGACAGCACACACTACAGGGGAAGCCAGCACAACTGGACTAAACAAAAGCTAAGAAGTTTAATCAATAAAATCAAATACTTTGAGAGACAGAGTAGCAGGGATGCAGGGTCTGGGGACCATGCTTTCAGGGGACATCTATGTCAACTGGCATAACAAACCTTATTAAGAAAATGTTCTGCATTCTACTTTGGTGAGTGGCATCTGGGGTCTTAAAAGCTTGCAAGCGGCCATCTAAGATGCATGAATTTGTTCCAACCACTTGGAGTAAAGGAGAACGAAAAATACCAAAGACACAAGGAAAGTATTGGCCTGAGAGACAGAATGGGCCACATAAACCAGAGACTTCATCAGCCTGAGACCAGAAGAACTAGAAGGTGCCTGGCTACCACCAATGAACGTCCCAACAGGGAACACGACAGAGGGTCCCTGATGGAGTAGTAGAACAATGGGATGCAGAGCTCAAATACCAGTAAGAAGAACAGACTTAATGGTCTGACTAAGACTGGAGGTGCCCCGGAAAGCATGGCCCCTGGTCTCTCCATCACCCCAGAACTAAAACAATTTGCGAGGCCAACTCTTCAGACAGGGATTGGACTGGACTGTGGACATAAAGTGATACTTGTGAAGAATGTGCCTCTTAGACAAGAAGATATAAGACACCAAAGGGGCAGCTTCTGTCCAGAGGTGAGAGGGGAAGGCAGAGAGAGTTAGGAGCTGGTTGAATGTTCATGGGGAATCAGGGACTGAGGGGAGGAGTGTGCTGTCACAGAATGGGGTGAGCGGTTGGGGTCTCATAACAATGTATGTTAAAAAAAAATTCTGTATGGGAGATTAACTTGAAATGTAAACTTCATTTAATTATATCAATAAAAAATTAAAAACAATTCAAAATAGCAAGTAGAGATGGGGGAAGAGAAATGCCAAGACACTTGAAGGTCACCCAGGAGCAGAAACTCAAAAAGACAAGGACTTTCCTCCAGAGCAAACAGAGAAAATCTTCCCCTACAGCCTGTTACCCTGAGTTCGGACTTTCAGCTCCTAAACTGTGAGAAAATAAATTTCTGTTTGTTAGAGCCATACACTCATGGTTTTTCTTATAGCAGCACTAGATAATTACAACAGCTCAGAACTGGGCACTGTTTTGTTCTGTTGTGCCCAGGGTCACTTTGGGTCTACTGAGTCGACAGTACCTAACAACAAATTGTGATAGAAAAACAATATCTAACAAAATATATGCAATGACATCATATCGATAATTGATAGAAAGTTTATAACTTTAAGAATTCAGATTATTAATACGAAATATTGAAGCTAAATTATCTTAAACCTGGCTGCATATTAGAATTGTATGAAAAATCCCACCTAAGGCTGATTCAATTAGAAAGTCTGGCAATGGATTTTGACATTCATTTTTTTTTTTAAAGTACATACCAACGGTGATTTTCATGTGCACCAAAGGTTAAGAAACACCTATTGAAATTTCATAATGACATACTAGAAAATATCAAAGTAATCATGCTTTTTAAAAGGGAATGGTAAAGGCAATGTTCAGATTTATTCATTAAAGAAAAACAAAACAAAAAATAACAGAATTGAAAAATTAATCTATGAGCTCTTAATGGAAAGGTAAATAAAACACACCACTCATGAATCTAACTGATAAAAAGAGAAAACAATATGTGAATTAAGACAATAAAAATAACTAGTCACAGTGGATATCTAAACAATTTTCTTAAGAGATTTCATATTCAATAAAACTCAACAATATTTCTGATTTTAAAATAAATTATTTACCAAGTGTTAGCATACATGAATTCATTAATGTGGCAGTTAACAAGAAGTGCTTTATAAAAATAATATTTTCAGTTAGAAAAAGAATGCTTTTTGAAATACTATTTCAAAATATAAAATACTGAGCAATAAAGATTAGAAGAAACATTCAAGAATTACATAAATAAAAGCACAACATTTCATTATAAAACTAGAAATAAATACTGAATAAATATAGAGTTACCATTTGTTCCTTCACAGGAAGACTTAATTTTCAAAGATGTGTATGCTCCCCACAATTAATCAATGCATTTTACATAATTTACAAAATTATTTGTACATAATGTAATTTGTAATTAATTATGTAATTACTTGTGCATAACTACAAAATTTACAAAAGGTTATTGTTAAAAATTAAGTGACTTCTAAATTCCATCTGAAAAAAAATTAAGAATAGCAGGAGTTTTTTCAAAAGAAGAGTAAGATGGGGGACATGTACCCTTAAATATTAATTGTATTATATCAAATTACAATAAGAGCGCCATGGTGATAATATCTGAAAAACAGATAACGCGTTGGAACAGAATAGAATGCCCAGACAAGATCTTCATCTGTGGCAAATAATAAAGTTGGTTGGTATCTCAAATCAGTGAGGAAGCATATTTTAATAAATATTTGTGTTTTTCTCTCACATCAAACATTAAATAATAGGTGAACTAAGATATAAGTATAAAAAGGGAAAAATAATAAAAATTTGTTTTTGTTAGGTGCCATCAAGTTGGTTTCAACTCATAGCCATCCTATGTACAACAGAACGAAACACTGCCCAGTCCTGCCCCATCCTTATGATTGTTGTTATGCTTGAGCCCATTGTTGCAGTCACTGTGCAAATCCATCTTGTTGAGGGTCTTCCTGTTTTTCACTGACCCTTTACTTTACCAAGCATGATGTCCTTCTCCAGGAACTGGTCCCTTCTGATAACATGTCCAAAGTACATGAGACGAAGTCTTGCCATCCTTGCGTCTAAGGAGTATTCTGCTACACTTCCTCAAAGACAGATTTGTTCACTCTTCTGGCAGTTCATAGTATATTCAATATTCTTCACCAACACCATATTTCAGTGGAATAAAAATAACATGTTGGAAATATATATCTGATCATTTTTGGGAAATAACTTTCTAATCATAAAAGCAAGTGAAATCTGATTTTTCTTAGGATGTAGAAAGCTGCAACCTAAACAAGAAAAAAAAAATAATTTAAAATGCAAAATTTATCAAAACCCATCAGAGAACTGAGTTACAAGTCAACCAGTTGAATTTCAAAGGGTGACAAGCTTCCCAAAGAAAAGACAGGACACAAGAAGAGATTAACCTTTGGCAAAGCACATGAGGAAGAGGTGGCAGTCATAAGAGACAGTGTTGTGGATTAAATTGTGTCCCCCCAAAATGTGTGTTGTAAATCCTAATCCTCAGACCTGTGGTTATAATCCCATTTGGGAACGGGTTTTCTGTTACATTAATAAGGCAGTATTAGCATAAGGTGTGTCTTAAATCAATGTCTTTTGAGATAAAAAGAACAGACTAAGCAAGCAAGCACAGATGGAGGGAAAGATACACGCCACATGACTGTCAAGGAACCTAGGAATAGAAGCTGAAAAGAGACAGGCCCTTTCTCCAGAGAGAGAGCCTTCTCCTAGAGCCAGCAACCCTGAATTTGGACTTCTAGCCTCCTAAACTGTGAGAAAATAAATTTCTGTTTGTTAAAGCCATCCACTTGTGGTATTTCTATTATAGCAGCACTAGATAACTAAGACAGATAATAAAAGTTCACTGTAGGAAACAAACATAAAAATTCAGTTTAATGGATGTTATTAATGTGTACAAGGTGCCATAGCAAAACATCTAAATGACAAATTGATTGTGCCCAGGAAATCCAAATTCACAAATGATGTGCTATTTTTAAAGGTTGGAAAACGATTGCAGGGTACAGAATCTATTTTGACTAGTTTAAGCAGAAAAAACCTTGATTACTGTAAACTTAGATTGCTTCATAAATCATTGAGTGGGCTAACTAAACAGATGCTAAGTTGGGTTCTTAGGAATAGTCCCCAAAGCCCCGAAGCCTCACTATATTCCTGAGCCATTGAGGAACTGCATTCTCTTGTATGATTAGGAATATGCCTAATTCAGAAGTTTCAGTGATAGCTACTAGAACTAGGATCAAAATATGACTTTTGTAATCGGGAAGCTGTCAAGATAAGGAATTGGCTATTCCAGTAGGCAAGATTAGAACCATTACATGCTTGTTATCCGAACCAGCAGATCAAAGGTCCATATGTGTGACAGACATGAAGCCAGGAACTGTACACTGTAAGGGCAGCTAATGATTACCCAGGGAAAATAATGCCTCCAAACCATATGAGGGATCCCTTAGTGGTGCAAATGGTTAATGCTCTGGGCTGCTAACTGAAAGGTTAGTAGTTCAAATTCACCCAGAGGTGCCTGGGAAGAAAGGCCTGGCAATCTGTTTCCAAAAATATCTGCCATTGAAAACTCTATGGAGCACAATTCTACTCTAACACACATACAGTCACCATGAATTGAAGTCAACTTGATGGCAACAGGCTGTGGTGGTGGCAGATCACATTTGCCAGCAAAAACAGCTGCAGAAGTGCAATCTACGTCTTACTTCTGGCTTCCAAATTTAGGGTTTGTCTGACTGTTAGATTCCAAATCCCTTCTAGCCATAACCCAGGCTACAAAAGAGGCTATAAATGTAGTGTTCAGCTTCCCAGCCTTTGTGGAGAAGGCTTTTCTGTTAGAAGAGGGTTAGGATAAATATTTAGCAACACTCCACCAGAGAGTCACTAGTATGTGAATTGGGCTTTAAAAAAAGAACAGGTGTTGTCAAATGCATTCTCTATGTCGACTGAGATAATTATGTTGTTATTTTGCTTTGTTCTACTAATGTGGTATATTACATTGATTGATTTTCTAATGTTGAACCACCCTTGAATTCCTGGGATAAATTCCACTTGATCATGGTGTATAATGCTTTTTTAATGTGCTTTGGATTTGGTTTGCCAGTATTTTGTTGAAGATTTTCATCTGTATTCATAAGGAATATTAGTCTGTAGTTTTCTTTTTTTTGTGGTGTCTTTGTACTGCTGCTGTGGGAAACAGTTTTGAGATTCCTGAAGAAGTTGAACATAGAATTGCCATATGACTTGGAAATTCCACTCCTAGGCAGAAGCAGATTGTCCAATAGGCAAGGTAAGCGCAGTGCTTACCTGGCTTATCAGATCATCTGTCGTGAACAATTTCACATTTTTTTCACCACATCAGAGATTCTGCTTCTTTGTATGGCTGGCATCTGTCTCTCTCCCAACCTCACAGCATCTTCCTACAGAATCAAAGCCCCTTTTCAAAATTACAGTCTGTGACCCAAACGCACTGCTGTTGCCTCCATTCCGACTCATAGGGTTTCCAAGGCTGTAAATCTCTACTGAAGCAGACTGCCACATCTTTCTCCCACAGAGCCGCTGGTGGTTTTGAACTGCTTTAACCCCTGCACCAGTCAGCAAGGTACGCATGAGTTTACGTGTGCTTACTTACAGATCTGTAGTGAATAATTCCATACACACACACATACACATATGTAATTACCACAATAACAAGAAAAAGAAAAAAAAGAAAACAATGTTTGCAACAGTAAAAATAGAAATGAATAAAAACTGTTTGGAGTTTCTTTTGTAGAAACGTGAATAAATTGAGTGACTGAAGAAAGGGCTTCAAGTGGATGAGTGAGGGGAAAGAGCATTGGAGAGATTTTGAGAATGATTCTATAGTAACTGGTTTTTGTACTAGGAGCAATAGGGAGTTGATAAAGGCCTTTCAAAAAAAATACTGTAATCCTACTTAAAAAAAAAAAAAATGCTCAAATAAGATGGATTATATTAAAGATGAAAGGAATTTTAGTAGAGTTTAATGTCCTGCCTGTAGGAGAGCTTGATGTACTCAGGAATCGATCTGCTCCCTGGCATGTAATCAAAGTTTTGGCATGGGTTTGCTCTGTATGTTTGCTCCTGACCTTGAAGTCATAATGACTAAGACAAAATTTAAAAAAAAAAAAAAAAAAACATAAACACTAAATTTCTTAGGAAAATTAATTTGGAAATGATTGAGTTAAATTACATTTTCATGGTTTACTGCAGAATGCTCAAATTTTATAAACTAACATGCAGTATGACTCTTCAGGTAGATGACATAATATTGGAACATTTCTCACAATTATTTGACAAGAGAAATATATTTCCTTATAGCATCATAGAGGATTAGTGTTTCATGGAACAGATTTTTTGATTTAGTGGCCTAAAGTCATTGAATTTCTTGATTATTTCTAGACTCCTTGGGAAATTACATATTTAAAAAATTTGAGTTAAGTCATCATTTAGTTTATCTTTGAATATTTGTATTCATTTTAATGTTCTTCATTTAAGAATTTACAAAGCTAAGCACTTTTTAATTTAAGTTGGTAACTGGAAAGGAAAGATAGTATAGACAAATTAAATTATTGATTATTTTTAATACATGTTTTATCCATTTGCTCTACATCATATTCTACAACAAACATCATATTCTAAGAAATATAAACAATTTGTATACTTGGCACTATTTAATATCCCTTCTTATTCTTACCTTGTAGGATTAAAAAAAAAAAACTGTAAAATGGCTGAAAGCTAGGAAATTGGAAAAATGAAACAGGAATCTTATAAACCAATAGGTGGAATTTGATCCTAATGGTTTCAAATTACTGTGAATATTAATTTCAATATATGAAAAAATATGTAGAGTTGGCATGTTGGCAGAATATGAGATACATGGTGAGTAAAATTTTCCAGAAGTTTGAAACGTGCATATATTTATGTATTTTTTTCCTATTATTTACTCTAGTTTCCTCATGCCTTATCAGCCAATAGTTACAAATGAGGCACATTCCATAGCTCTCTACATCTCCTTAGAAGCTCTTTTCAACTTAAATAGTGATAGAAATAATCATGCATGTCTCACATGTGCTTATGGACATCTGGTCAGCCATCTCATGGCAAGTTTTATCATGATTTCTGCCATTGAGCTCTACTCTCACCTCTGCTGAATTTCACAGCGCACTCCTGGCTGCTTAACATCAGCTATTTTCTACAGGCACTGTGGTCTTAACCAAGGCTGTTGACAATAATACACTAGTGTTCTCAATGTGATGTTTCTGATGAATTGGCATTTGTGATTCTCTTCCCATTTCTTTTTGCATAAAATAATTTTTGGAAGATTATGAAGCTTTTACTGCATGAGATCTTATGTTTTATAAAGTTGTGAAATAATATCTTCTATATTTATTAATAGTGCTTCTCATTAGGACCCAGAATGAACTCCATGATGGAATGGGTATTATATTGACTGCACTCTTCTTTTTTGTCTGTTCTAATGGCTTTTGGGGTTTGTTATGCTTATTGTAACTGGTTTTCTCTTCTTTGGGGATGAGTTCTTTCCAACAGGCTCATTAGTTACTTATACACACAGATTTCTGACAGAACAACCCTGCAAGTTTTCTTGACCATACTCAGGCCTGACTGAATTCCAGTTTAGGTTTATTCGAGATCTATAATATTCAATTTTTTAGACATATAGTTTCTCTTTGTCTCTCTTTTCTCACTCTCTTATTAAGATCTATTAATTTAGATGTATCAAATTAATGTATTCATTTTAAGTAGCTATATGAATTTCAGTTTTATTCCATATAAATCCTGCACACAGTTTTCAGAAATAATTAGAACATTGGTATGTTATACAACTTACGGAAAGGCATGGCCCATATACTCACCTGCCTTTGCAAACTGTGCTACTTTATTCGACAAAGCACTGATCATGTGTGAACACTAATGCTACATTAGGGATATACTAGTGAATAAAATCCTTGTCCCATAGAGAGAATATATATGTTTCCGTATGAAACTATGAGTTGGAACCAACTTGATGGCATCTCACAACAAATATGAAAATATTAAGAATGTGTCCTTCACTCCTATACCAATTGTTCCTTTTGGCATTATTGTTTTTATAAATGGTTTTTGTAAATACAATACAATATTGCATCTCCTTATAATTGTGACAGACTCTTCAGTTTTAAGGTAGGTTTCTTTTATAGAAAATGTCACTTAATCCTTGGGGGGAAAAACACATTTTTTATATTTTTCCTAAAAATCTGAAAAGTTTGTTCACGGTAAGGATGCAAGACAGTGAAGAAAGTTTCAAATCCAAGAAATCTGGCTCTCCTTTTTCATTCTGCCCTTCAGTTACCACAGACCAACTTCTTGGTTACTGTGAATTTGCTTCCTTACCTGTAAAGTGCAGCTATTAATAGTTCCTTCAAAGGGTTGTTGCAAGAATTAAATAGCATAATAACTATGAGTCTGTTTGATGTTGTGCCTGGGACATAGTGAACACTTACGGCATTGATAACCATATTTTTTCACAAATAACCTGCGCATTATACTTTTTTTGCCAGTTGCACAATATCCCCCAGGACGTTATTTTCACAAGCGTGCTATACCTTTTTTTTTTTTTTTTTTTTTACATATTGCTGAGTTCAGTTGACACTAATAATACATAATTAAAATATGAAATAAGTAGACCTAACAAAACCTTAAGTTTCACTTAAGACTATCTGATAAGGTTTCCAAATTCAACTGTTGAGCTAATGTACTATAATTATTAAATTACTAGAAACAAATGTATCGTTTCAATTGTTTATTTTCTGATTACCGGGGAACAACAAAACTCGATCCATGACTTCTTAACCATGGTTTATACCTTTATTATACAATTATGATCAAAAGTAACATTCTGGACTAGTTTTATACATGTAAGCAGAAGAAAGAAAATGAACAGAACAAAAGAAAATCAACAATAAGTTTTACCTGTAATATGGGAAGATGGGTGAAGGAGGTAGAAATTCACTTCTGGAAATATCACTAGACATGCGCAGTATATGCACTGGTGCACTATACCCGAACCGTTTTACTTAATTTCATCATTTCCACACATTGTATGTGTAAATGTACTGTTTACATGGGTGCATTATTTGTGAAGAAATATGTTCCCTTGTTACTCAAATTCTCACACATTATCAAATTCTCACACATTAAGGCTGGCTATTTGCTAATAGACTTCTGTCAGATGAACTTTAGAAACTTGGTAGAATTTAAATAAAAATGGCCTTGCCAAACTTAAGCCCTCTTTTCCTTAGCCCCTACAGTACTTAAACTTTGAGTGAAACACATCACTCTTTTTTTTTTTTTTTTTTAATCTTCTTGTCTCATGTCCCCTACTATATTATGAAATCTTTGATGGTCATAAATATATCAAGATTGACTGTGTGTTCTACAGAATGCTCTTATATTTGGCCTTGCTCAAAGACATGCTTAATATGTAATTTTTATGTTTTTAATTTTTGAAGTTACCCCTCTAAATTCACATAGTTTTCTCTCAAAATATATTTTATTAAATACAAGTATGCTTTATTTTAACAATAGTTTTTCAGGAAAAAAATATATTTCCCTTCATATGAAATCCCCATGTACTGTTTTTCTCAATTTAGCTTTAATTGTCAATATTTCCAAATGCATGCAAACATAAATCTCATTTCTTTCTGTATCCCCAGGTGTCTCTTAAATATACTGCTTCTGTTGTAAGGGACAACTAAGACAAATTATGTTGTATTATTATGCATGGCAGAGCAACAGAGCACCATTGGGCCCAATTCACTCAATTTCTACATGTCTTTTATGAGCTTCCACATATACGAGCAGGAATTTATACACTCTGAAGGAGTTTTGTATTCTAACCATATATATTCTTTCGCTCTTTTAAAGTGAAACATAGGCTTTGCCACATACAGCCTCATCAACCGTGTGTCTGAAGGATAAAGCAAACCACCAAGGAGATCAAGTTGGCAATAATTTTACTTCAGTAGTTAATAGCACTCACAGAAGAGAAATTCTAAAAAGTTTCCAAGTATGCCAGATGCATATTAAAACGGGAGAAATCATAAGCAGTGAATCCCTTAAGCCCTATTTTACTTCAATTTAGTTAAACTAGAAACCTTTTCTTGAAAAACAGGCAGCTGGATCTAGAAAGCTACAGGTGTCAGGAGTCTTGGATTCCATCCTCTATTCTCATCCTGACTCAGAAGGTCATTTTAGCAAATTATTTAATGATTCTATGCCCTCTTTTTTTTAATTTTTTTTTACATCCTCATAACTGGACCAATAAGCAACATCATGATAAACAGAGAAAATTTTGAAGTTGTCAAGGATTTCAGTTTACTTGTATCCATAATCAATGCCCATGGAAGTAGTAGCCAAGAAATCAAACGACACATTGCATTGGGGAAATCTACTGCAAAAGACTTCTTTAAAGTGTTAAAAAGCAAAGATGTCACTTTGAGGACTAAGGTGTGCCTGACCCAAGTCATGGTGTTTTCAATCACCTCCTGTGTATGCAAAAGATGAACAACGAATAAGGAAGACTGAAGAAGAATTGATGCTTTTGAATTATGGTGTTGGTGAAGAATATTGAATGTACCATGGACTGCCAGAAGGACGAACAAGTCTGTTTTGGAAGAAGTACAGCCAGAGTGCTCCTTAGAATCAAGGGTGGCAAGACTTTGTCTCATTTACTTTGGACATGTTATCAGGAGGGACTAGTATCTGGAGAAGGACATCATTCTTGGTAAAGTAGAGGGTCAGCAAAAAACAGGAAGACCCTCAATGAGATAAACTGACCCAGAAGCTGCAAAAACGGGCTAGAACAGCAATGGATTGTAAGGATGGCACAGGACTCGCAGTGTTTCATTCTGTTGTACTTAGGGTCACTATAAGTCAGAACTGACTCAAGGGCACGTAAAAACAACAACAATAGCAATTATCGTGTGTAGAATTTCCCAAGATCATTTGACCATACACACATTTATCAGGAGCATCTTTTGGTAATCCACTTTGGAAAGTAAAGATCTAATTTAATACCGTGGTCAGGCCTAGGCAATCTAGAGCGTTAGCAACACATCCATCATGATTTCTACCTAAGTGCTAAACCAACCAAGACATAGTCCTGGGCCCAAATATCAATGCTCTGAATTGTTACTTAAGTTGTGTTCCAGATCTTTTAGTTACCAGGCACCTTCCATATCACGGTTTTTGTTTTTTTTTTAATAATGAAAATCAATGTACTTGCCTTTATAATCTCACTTGTTTATTTCCTTAAGATCCAGAGCAATGAATGTGCCAGAATATCAAGGCTTTTTTTTTTTTTTGAAATCTTCATATTCAGGCATTTTATTAACCACCTGATTGACACAAAAGAATTCCGGGCCATATGATATGGAAGAGATAATTTTTTCTTGAGAAATTATAAGAATAGGATTATCTTATCTATATCATATGGCCCGGAATTCTTTTGCTGGGTAATGTTGTGGTATAAACAAGCCTAACATCTCAGTGGATTGTGACTACAACAAAGATTTATTTCTTCCTCATGTTACTGATTAGCTACAGGCTGAGTCATTTGCAGTTGTGCTGTGGTTTGCGGTGTTTCCTATTCCAGGATCCAGACTGAAAATGAAGCTTCCATCTAGGGCATGTGACTGTTGCTCAGATGGGGCATACATTATTTCTGCTCATATGCCATGGTAAAAGGAGATAACCTTTATTGCCCTTAAGCTTGACTTCAATTGGCAGAGATGGACACTGTTTCTACAGGTAGGTGTGTAATATTCAAGTAGGCTTTCAACACTTTATTTTTATGTATTATGCTCTTTTAATGTATTTTTGGAGCCCTGGTGTCTCAGTGGTTAATAGCTCAGGCTGCTAACCATAACGTCGGCCATTCAAATCCACCAGCTGCTGCATGGAAACTGTATGAGGGCAGTTCTACTCTGACCTATAGGGTCTCTATGAGTCGGAAACTACTCAATGGCAACAAGTTTCGCTATGGGATGTATTTCTAGCTCTCTGTATTAAATGCTTCAATCAATTCTGAATTAATTTTTATGTTCATGAACATATATCAATTTTATTCCAAGTGTATAGTGATATTATAAAATAACATTTGTTATACATTACTTAAACACAAATTTGAAATAATAATTTTTCTTATATTAATTTTCCAAATATAAATTTTGCATTTCAGAATTTTCCATTAACATATTTGTTTCATATTTAGCAATACCACACTATTTGTCACTAACCTATTTACAGTATTTTTTATATATGACAGCAAATTTTGCTTTTACTTTTCCTATTTTCTACATCGGTCCATTATTGTCTTAGCCATTTTCACATTTTTTCTCCTAAAAAATTTTAGAATAATCTGCTTGTATCACTAAAACACCCAGTAGGACCTTGATTGTAATTGTAGTGAAGTTTACAGAATAATTTCATGAGAAATGATGTCCTAATCATTTTGCATTTGTGCATTTAAAGAACTCAAATATGAGAAAATGAAAATAAAGGGTTTTAGCTTCTCTGTTCCAATAATCTCATGTTTTCTTTGGAATATTTTCCCACTTATGAATAATAATAGGACAAATAATTAGAATAAGCTCAGGATATTACAGATAATATTTTAAACCAAAAGATTAGTAATAATATGTTGGACTTTCTGGCTACCATGAAAATGTACTGCTCAGATCTCCTGTTGTGTGGAGTATATTTGACTGACCCTGGCTTTCCTCCTCTGGATTCTCTACAGAGTTCACACTTTGGACACCATTCCCACTGGCAGCTCCCAGACAACGACTGAGCTAGGCAGGGTTAGTAAGGAGGCCATTTTGAGAAGATATGCGACTCCTCCAATGGCTGAATTAGGCACGAAGACTCCTTATTGCATGGCTAAAATTTTCTTGTTACTTAGCCACTGCAGCCTGAGACTCTTCCCACTCAATCCTTTCTCTTTACTTTCTCCTATAGATGTCAAACATGCATCATGGTATTAAAGTTCTTTCTCCCTTTCTCTTCACCCTTCCCTCAAAATCACTTGTACATCAAATCACATCTTGGCACTTTTAATAAAATAGACCTGAATAGAGTAGAGACCAAATGGAATTCATCCATTTTTAAGACTGCAGCTAACATTATCGCAAAGCAGTCAGAAAGTCCCTTGTGAATGTTTATAAGGCTATATTTGAATATACATTTGATTCTTTAAAAATTAATTAAAATCCAATTAGATTGCTACGTTGGGAATATTTTGTTCAGGAAGACTAGAAAGTAGTTCAGTTTTCATCCTGCCCCATTCCTCTATTGCTCTCCACATTGCGTTCTACATTACATGTACATAAGCATGTAATTTAGTTTTTTTTTTTTTTTTTTGGCTTCATCTTTATTTTATTTATTTATTTATTTTTACTAAGAAGGGTAAATTTTATTGTATCAAACTTATACTTACAATTCTTTTTTTTTTATATATATTTTATTGTACTTCAGGTGAAAGCTTACAGAGCAAATAGTTTCTCATGAAATAGTAGTACACATGTTGTTTTTTGACATTGGTTAACAACCCCACAACGTATTAAGCCTCTAAATTCTCAACCTTTTTTTTTGATGAAAATTACAGATGGCCAAAGATACACCGTTTCAAAAATTTCTACATTCACAGTTCAGTGACATTGACTACGCTCTTCCAACTGTGCTGTTATTCTCACTTAAGATGAAGGCTTACAGAACAAAATAGTTTTTCATTTAACAGTTACTACACATGTTGCCCTATGACAATGGTTAACAATCTCACAGCACATCAAGAATATCCTTACTCCACCTTGTGTTCCCTATCACCAGGAGGCTTCATTGTCCCCTTCTGTCTTTTGGACCTTGTCAGTGGACTATTGTACCTCTTTAGTCTCATTTGTTTATTTATTTATTTATTTATTTTTATTTTATTTAAACACCATTTCAAAACTTTTTACTTACACATTTAAGTGATATTGACTATGCTCTTCCAATTGTGCTGCCATTCTCGCCCAAGATGAAGGCTTACAGGACAAAACAGCCTCCCATTTAATAGTTACTACAAATGTTGCCCTATAGCAGTGGTCAACAATCTCACAATACATCGACAGTGTCCTTATTCAATTTGTGTTCCTTATCATCAGTTTCCTACTCTCCCTCTGCCTTCTGGCCCTTGTCACTGGACTCCTGTACATCGTTAGTCCCATTTAGTTTTACTGGGGTGTCCATTCCCAGGCTTAACATCGAACCTTGAAGGTAACTTCACCTCTGAGCTGAAAGGGTGTCTGGGGGCCACAGCCTCGAGGTTTCTCTAGTATTCTTTAGGCCAGTATATCTGGTCTTCTTTTTTTTTTTTTGGGAGTTAAAATTATGCTCTACATCCTACTCCAGCTCTGCCCAGAGCCCTCTGTTGTGATCCTGGTCAGAGGAGTCATTGGTGGTAGCCGGGCACCATCCAGCTGTACTTGGCTCAGTCCCGTGGAGGCCTTGGTAGCTGTGGACCATTAGTCCTTCGGACTGATCTTTTCCTTGTATCCTGTTCTCTTCGTTCTCCCTTGTTCCCAAAGGGATGAGATCAGTGGAGTATCTTAGATGGCCGCTCATAGGCTTTTAAGACCCCAGACACTACTCACCAAGGTAGAATGTAGAGCATTATCTTTATAAGTAGTGTCATGCCAATTGAGCTAGATGTTCCCCGAGATCATGGTCCCCAGAGCCCTCCGTCCAACAACTCAGTCCCTCGGGGGGTTTGGATGTGTCTATAGGGCCTCCATGACCTTTCCTTGTGCAGGTTGTGTTAGTTTCCCCTGTACTATGTACTATCTCATCTCTCACCCAAGTTACCACTTACCTATTACCTATTTAGTATTTCCCCCCCACCCCATCCCTGGTAACCAACAAGGATTGTTACATTTTGCATGTGAATTTTTTTATGGGTTTTAACAATAGAGGTCTCATACAATATTTGTCCTTTTGTGATTGACTTATTTCACTCAGCATGATGTCCTCCAGTTTCATCCATGTTATGAGATGGTTCACCGATTCATTGTTCTTTCTCGTTGCATAGTACTCCATTGTGTGTATGTACCATAGTTTGTGTATCCATTCGTCTGTTGATGGACATCGAGGTTGTTTCCATCGTTTTGCTATTGTGAATAATGCTGCCATGAACATAGGTGTGCATATGTCTATTCGAGTGATGACTCTTATTTCTCTAGGATATATTCCTAGGAGTGGGATTGCTGGATCGAATGGTACGTCTATTTCTAGCTTTCTGAGGAAACGCCATATCATTTTCCAAAATGGCTGTATCATTTTGCATTCCCACCAGCAGTGTATAAGAGTTCCCGTCTCCCCGCGGCCCCTCCAACATTTGTTATTTCCAGTGTTTTTGATTCGTGCCAGTAATGCTGGGGTGAGATGGTATCTCATTGTGGTTTTAATTTGCATTTCTCTAATGGCTAGTGATCGCGAGCATTTCCTCATGTGTCTGTTGGCCATTTGAATGTCTTCCTTGGTGAAGTGTCTGTTCATTTCCTTTGCCCATTTTTTGATAGGATTGGTTGTCTTTTTGTTGTAGAGGTGTTGGATTTTCTTGTAGATTATGGAGATTAGACCTTTCTCTGACTTGTACTGTCCAAAAATTTTTTCCCAGTCTGTAGGTTCTCTTTTAACTCTTCTGGTAAAATCTTTTGAAGAGCATAGATGTTTGATTTTTAGAAGATCCCAATTATCTAGTTTATCTGTTGGTTTTTCTGTGTTGATGTTTATGGTTTGTATCCTGTTAATGCCATGTATTAAGGTCTGAAGTGTTGGTCCTATTTTTTCTTCTATGAATTTTATAGTTTGAGGCTTTATATTCAGGTCTTTGATCCACTTTGAAGTAGTTTTTGTATATGGTGTGAGGTATGGGTCCTGTTTCATTTTTCTACAAATGGATATCCAGTTTTGCCAGCACCATTTGTTAAAAAGACTGTCTTTTCCCCGCTTGATGTATTTTGGGCCCTTGTCAAAAATCAGGTGACCGTAGGTGGAGGGATTTACATCTGAGTTCTCAATTCTGTTCCATTGGTCAATGTCTCTGTTGTTGTACCAGTACCAGGCTGTTTTGAGTACCGTAGCTGTATAGTAGGTTCTCAAGTCAGGTAGTGTGAGTCCTCCAACTTTATTCTTCTTCTTCAGTAGTGCTTTACTTATTCGGTGTTTCTTGCCTTTCCATATAAAGTTAATAATTAGTTTTTCCATCTCTTTGAAGAATGTTGTTGGTATTTGTATCGGAATTGCATTGTATTTGTAGATTGCTTTAGGTAGAATTGCCATTTTCACAATGTTGAGTCTGCCTATCCATGAGCATGGTATGTTTTTCCATTTATGTAGATCCCTTTGGGTTTCATGCAGCAGTGTTTTGTAGTTTTCTTTGTATAGGTCTTTTATATTCCTGGTCAGATTTATTCCTAAGTATTTTATCTTTTTAGGGGCTATTGAAAACGGTATTGATTTCCTGATCTCCTTTTCATCGTTCTCTTTACCGGTGTATAGGAATCCAACTGATTTTTGAATGTTTATCTTGTATCCTGCTACTCTGCTGAATCTTTCTATTACTTCCAGTAAATTTCTCGTGGAGTCTTTAGGGTTTTCTATGTATAGTATCATATCATCTGCAAACAGGGAGAGTTTAACTTCTTCATTACCAATTTGGATGCCCTTTATTTCTTTCTCTTGCCTTACTGCTCTAGCTAGAACTTCCAGCACAATGTTAAATAGGAGTGGTGATAAAGGACATCCTTGTCTTATTCCTGTTTTCAGGGGGAATGTTTTCAGCCTTTCTCCATTAAGAATGATGTTGGCTGTTGGTTTTGCATAGATGCCCTTTATTATGTTGAGAAATTTCCCTTCTATACCTATTTTATTGAGAGCTTTTATCAGGAATGGGTGTTGGACTTTGTCAAATGCCTTTTCTGCATCAATTGAGATAATCATGTGATTTTTTTCTTTCCTTTTATTTATGTGGTGGATTACGTTGATGGATTTTCTAATGTTAAACCATCCTTGCATACCTGGTATGAATCCTACTTGGTCGTGGTGTATTATTTTTTTGATATGATACTGAATTCTATTGGCTAGAATTTTGTTCAGAATTTTTGCATCTATATTCATGAGAGATATTGGTCTGTAATTTTCTTTATTTGTGATGTCTTTGCCTGGTTTTGGTATCAGCGTTATGCTGGCTTCATAGAATGAATTTGGAAGTGTTGCTTCCTCTTCTATGCTCTGAAATAACTTGAGTAGAACTGGTACGAGCTCTTCTGTAAATGTTTTGTAGAATTCTCCAGTGAAGCCATCTGGGCCAGGGCTTTTTTTGGTTGGGAGTTTTTTTATTACCTTTTCAATCTCTTCTCTTGTTATGGGTCTGTTCAGATTTTCAGTATCACTTTGTTGTAGTTTGGGTAGGCCGTATGTTTCTAGAAATTGATCCATTTCCTCTAGGTTTTCAAATTTGTTGGAATATAGTTTTTCATAATATTCTGTTATAATCCTTTTTATTTCATTTGGGTCTGTTGTAATGTCCCCCATTTCATTTCTTATTTGGGTTATTTGTGCCCTCTGCTGTTTTTCTTTTGTCAGTCTGGCCAGTGGTTTGTCGATTTTGTTGATTCTTTCAAAGAACCAACTTTTGGTTTTGTTGATTCTTTCTATTGTTTTTCTGTCGTCTATTTCATTGATTTCTGCTCTGATCTTTACTATTTCCTTTCTTCCGGTGGTTGTAGGCTTTTTTTGTTGTTCTCTTTCTATTTGTTTGAGTTCTGTAGTTAATGTTTTGATTTTGTCCCTTTCTTCTTTTTTGATATGTGCATCTATTGCTATAAATTGTCCTCTGAGGACTGCCTTTGCTGTGTCCCAAAGGTTTTGGTATGATGTGTTTTCGTTCTCGTTTGATTCTATGAATTTTTTGATTCCATCTCTGATTTCTTCTATTACCCATTGATGTGTAAGCAGATTATTATTCAGTTTCCATGTGTTTGATTGTTTTTCCTTGCTCTTTCTAGTGTTAATTTCTACCTTGATGGCATTGTGGTCAGAGAAGATACTGTGAATTATCTCAGCATTTTGGATCTTGTTGATGATTGCTCTGTGGCCTAAGATGTGGTCTATTCTGGAGAACGTTCCATGTGCATTGGAAAAGAATGTGTACTTTGCAGCGGTTGGATGGATTGTTCTATATATGTCTATGAGGTCCAGTTGGCTGATTGTGTCCTTTAGGTCTTCTGTATCTTTGCTGAGTTTCTTTTTACTTGTTCTGTCCTTTACTGAGAGTGGTGTGTTGAAGTCTCCTACTATTATTGTGGAACTGTCAATTTCTCTTTTCAGTGCTGTTAGAGTTTTTTTTATGTATTTTGGAGCCCTGTCATTGGGTGCATAGATATTTATTATGGTTATGTCTTCATGATGGATCATCCCCTTAATCATTATATAGTGTCCTTCTTTGTCTTTTATGGTAGATTTTGTTTTAAAGTCTATTTTATCTGAGATTAGAGTTGCCACTCCTGCTCTTTTTTGATAGTTGTTAGCTTGATATATTTTTTTCCAACCTTTGATTTTTAATAAATTCACATCTTTGTTTCTAAGATGTGTCTCTTGTAGATAGCAAATAGATGGATCCTCTTTTCTTATCCATTCTGCCACTCTCCGTCGCTTTATGGGTGCATTGAGTCCATTTACGTTCAGTGTAATTATTGATAGATGTGAGTTTGTTGCTGTCATTTTGTAGTGCTTTTTTCTGTGATGCTGATGTTTTCTTTGTTCTTCTTACTCTCTTGTGCTGAGTTACTTTTGTTTGTGGATTTTGTGTTCATTTCTTTTGTTTTTGTAGGTTTTGTTTTTGTTGAGACTTTATGTTTTTCGTCTTTATTTTTATGAGTTGGTTTGTTAACTTTTTTTGTGGTTACCATGAATTTTACCCTTATCTTTATAATTTTGAAGCAGTCTACCCTTACTTGGTATCGCCTTGCCTTTTTCTCCTTTAGAAGGTTCTATACCTATGCCGTTTGTTCCCTCTTTCATTGTTTTGATGTTGTTGTCATCCTTTGATTGATTTCTCTGATTCCCTGTTGTATATCTTTTGTTTTTGGAAAGTCGTCTGTAGTTCAGTTCCTAGAATGGTATCTGGTTCATGTTAACCTGCGTCCTAGGTCCTAGGTCCTGCCTGAGGGCTGAAGCTGTTTGTCCTCAGATCGAAGAACTCCCTTTAATAATTCTTGTAAGTTTGGTTTGACTTTTGCATATTCCTTTAGTTTCTGTTTATCTGGAAATGACCTAATTTCACCATCAAATCTGAATGAGAGTTTTGCAGGATATATTATTCTTGGCTGACAATTTTTTTCTTTCAAGATTTTATATATGTCATCCCATTGCCTTCTTGCCTGCATGGTTTCTGCTGAATAATCTGAGCTTAGTCTTATTGTTTCTCCTCTGTATGTGACTTCTTGTTTTTCATGAGCTGCTCTCAGGATTCTTTGTTTGTCTTTAGTTTTAGCGAGTGTGAATATGATATGTCTTGGTGATTTTCTTTTGGGGTCTCTTCTATATGGGGTTCGTTGAGCTTCTTGGATGACCAGCTTTTCATCTTTCATGATATTGGGAAAGTTTTCTGTCAGCAGTTCCTCAATGATCCTCTCTGTGTTTTCTGTTTTCTCCCCCTGTTCTGGTATGCCAATCACTCGTAAGATTTTGCTTTTAATTGTGTCCCACATAACTCTCAGGCTCTCTTCATTTTTCTTTGTTCTTTTTTCTGAGTTTTCCTGAAACAGAGTTGTATCCAAGTGTTTGTCTTCAGTTCCACTGATCCTGTCTTCCATGGTTTCAAATCTACTTCTCAGCCCTTCTATGACACCGTCCATTTCTGAAATCTTGTTGTTTATCTTTTGGATTTTTAATTGTTGTTTTTGTATAATTTCGAGTTGTGAATTTATTTTGGCATTTTGTTCTTGCATCATCTTCCTGAATTCTTCCAATTTTTTGTCTGTATTTTCCATAAATTTGTCTATTTTTTCCTCATGTTTGTCAGCTTTTTGCCTCAGTTCTTGGAAAATTCCGAGTATTAGTGATTTGAGTTCCGTATCAGGTACTTCTAGTGCATTTTCTTCCACAGGAGAGTTATCTGGTGTTTTAATTTGGATGCCTATTGGAGCCATCTTGTCTTGTTTTTGTAAATGTTTTGAAATTGTTTGCTGTTTTTGGGGCATTCAGTAGATATTTCTCTCATTTATTGATTGTAGATTTTTTTTTTTTTTTCGTTCTTGTGGTACAGCTGGGCAGATCTAGTTGAGGAGGAGCCACTGGGATGGGTTGCTTGTGGCACTCACCGCAGCCACCAGGACGGTCGGTAGTCAGTGCTGGGCAGGTTCCAATAGGGCGTGCCTGCACCGCTTGGTGATGTGATGTCTAGTGCACGGTGCAGGTAGGTAGGGTGCAGCGGGAAGATGGTTATGTGTGAAGCTAAGCTGGATATGGGAGAGAGGAGAGAGGAGGAGGAGCAAAAAGCGTACAAACATAAAAGAATGCTAGGGGAGCTTGTCGTTGGAATGTACAGATGAGAGACTATGGGATGGAGGAAACCAGAAGGGGGAAGAGAAAGAAAAGGAAAGAATGACCAAATAAAAATCAGAAAAGTTAAAGAACTGCAAAGTTCCCAGGGATCCCACCGATGCAGCTATGAGGTCTGGGGGAGTCGGTTTCAATTTTCACAGCTCAGCCTGGCCAGAAGGTACAGAGGCATACATCGCCTGGTATTCAGGGATCAGAAAGAGAAGGAAGAGATAGAGAGACAAGAAATTAAGCAATGAAGAAAGACAAAAGAGAAAAAGAGGTAAAAGATTACAAAACTAATCAAAGAAGGAAGAAAAATAAAATTGAGAATAAAAAAAAGGGCAACACCAGCAGTCAGTGCCAACAAATGGGACCCAGAGAGCCCCCACTCAGGGGCGCGAATTCCAAGAAGCCTGTAGTCTCGGGGTTAAGTGACCGTGGCCACGGGAAGCAGAGGGGCCAACGAACAAAGGCCCCAGGATCCCACCCACGCGGGAGCCCAGACCTAGAAACAGCCACACGCCCGAACGCAGCCCTACAGCCCCGCAGGAGAGAGCAGAGACAGCACTCGGAACCAGGCACCCAGGCAAAAGGAGGGGGAGGCAGCAGAGAAAGGTTCGCTAGGTGCCAGCAAAGGGCTCCCAGAAAGCCGCCAGCCCAGGCGCGCGGAATCCAAGCACCAGCACCCCCCAGCCCAGGGACCCTGGCCACAGAAAGCAGGGGATCCCCAGCTGAGGCGGAGAGGGGTGGGTGGTGGGAGAGCGCGCACTGCAGTTTACCGGTCGTTCTGTCTCCGACCAGATGCTCTGCAAGGCTGCTCTCCCGTTTGCTGGGCTCCGATAGGAATCCAAGATGGTGGATCCGCGCTGCGTTAGCTGGTAAGGAATCTCTGCCTGAGTCTCTCCTCGCTCTCCGTTCTCTTTTAGTATTCTCACTCCGTTTGGTGTTTGGCTGAGTTCTTTATCTCTTCATTTGGTGTTCTAGGGTTTCAGGATTGTTGATTCTCTGTTAGGCTTAGTTTTTCGGATCTTTGCTGTGGAGGGACGGCGTGGTGTTTCTGCCTAGAGCGCCATCTTGCCCCTGTAATTTAGTTTTGAGGTTTCAAAAATTATTGTCTCTTGGGTATGATGTTGCCTCCAAAATCAGAATCATGAAACTAAGCAATATCTAGCTAGCACTTAGGCAGAGTAGATAGAAACTGTCAAATAATTTGAAATTAACATACACTTCAGTTTAGTCAAATTTCTTATTATTAAAACATACAAAAAGTATTTCTCAAGGGTTTATCTTCCTCCCCCAAATGATACATTATACATCTTAAGGAGCCCTGGTGGCGTAGTGATTAACAGCTTGGCTAATAACCAAAAGGTTAGCAGTTCAAATCCACCAGCCACTCCTTGGAAACCCTATAGGGCAGTTCTTCTCTGTCCTGTAGGGTCACTATGAGTCAGAACCGACTCGACAGCACCTAATAACAACAAAAACATATATCTTAAAAAGTAGTACAGTGAAACCTGTGATGGCCGGAACTCGCCAGGACTGCCTTGTTTTTCCAGGTCTGGCAAGTTTTCTGCCTTTGGCAGGGTCCAGTCTTACCCCTTTATAGCACTCTCTACTAGTGGAAGATTATTTTAGTTTTCCTTCTCTGACAGTTTTCCACCTTACACGGATTCTGGATTTTGCAGGTTTTACTTTATCAATATATCATATCTGTAATACAGATCAATGGAGAGTAATATTAGGAAATGTTGTGTCTTTGATCTACATATAATATGTATATGTAGTTAGCTATGTTCACAATTGAATAAATATATTTGCAAGTTCAAAATGTTTACTATTAGCTGTCATTAACATCAGTGACTCAAATCATTGGAATAATCTTTAAGATGCTACCACTGTACCTAAAGAATCAAATATTACATCACATCCTTCTAGATGTCCTTCTTTTGTTTCACTTTCTACTGTGGAATTATATGGAAATGTGTTTGGGCTAGCTAAACAATGTGTCTAACTGACTTTGTACAAATTCCTCCATGAGGCCATCATTGACCTTGACTTTGTTGCAGTTCAACTAATGACTTGGTAGATAGATTTGTCAGGATCTACTGCTAAGATTAATGTGGTCTGTCTTTCCTGGGCAAGTTAAAGAAACAACAAAGAAGTAAAAAGGGGAAAACCAAACCAACCAAACAAACAAAAACAGAAAGATTGGAAGAAAATAGCAATCAATATTTATATTATTGGCAATTTCAAACATCTATATCAGAAGTGATCTCAATTCTTTATTATTTATATTACAAAGCTTTTGATGAATTTCACAGATTTTCATGGTGTTATAACAATTAATTTGATTTATATAAAATATGTACATGAAAAATTCAAATTTATTTGGTGTGACCATCTTTGTATTTGGCAAAACAATAAGTATAAAGTGATAGAAAGGAATAAAATGATGCATAATTTAATGATATAAAAAGTATAGACTCATGAATGAGAAAAAATAATTTTAATATAAACAAAACTAATGAAAAAAATTTAAGTAAACAAAAAGATTAAATTCAAGAAATATAATAAATCAGAATTATAATAAATGATACGTAGCATTACCATAAAATACTGTAAAAGCAGTATTATGAATTACTTCTCAGAAAGCAAATCTAGATTGCAATTCTTTCTATTTTCCAGGTGTCAGTGAACTATGTTAAATCAAAATCCTTATTATATTATTCATTTTCAATATCAGAATAATGATAAACTATTCTAATTGAGATAATTAAGAAGGTTTGAACAAAATTACTTTTAAATAAAAGAGATGGAAAATTAAACAAAAAATTCCAGTGTCATTATTTCTGCTATTTAACTTACTAAATTATTTTTCATATTTGAAAATGAAAAAATAGAAGTGAATAAGGGAAATTACATTTTAATGATTTTTTTACTTTTAACATTTGCTAGTATTGGAGAAATTTCAGCAATAAAATTATTGAACCTAGAATACTATACCAAATTTTCACAGGCCCTTTTATTTTGTTCTCTCTCTACATAGGCTGAAATTAAGCTGTACTATAGGATTACATTTCAAGATCTACCCTGAAGAAAAACACTGTCAGTGATAGGATAATAAACATACGCCTACAAGGAAGACCAGTTAATATGACTATTATTCAAATTTACAAAACAACCACTAATGTCAAAGATGAAGAAATGGAAGATTTTTACCAACTTCTGCAGTATGAAATTGATCAAACATGCGATCAAGATGCACTGATAATTATTGGTGGTTGGAATGTGTAAGTTGGAAACAAAGGAGTATCAGTAGTTGGAATACACGGCCTTGGTGATAGAAACAGTACCAGAGATCACATGATAGAATTTTGCAAGACCAACGATTTCTTCACTACAAATACCTTTTGTGAACAACATAAACAGCAACTATACACGTGGACCTCTCTGGATGAAATACACAGGAATCAAATGGACTGCATCTATAGAAAGACACAATAGAGAAGCTCAATATCATCAGTCAGAATAAGGCCAAGGGCTGACTTTGGAACAGACCATCAATTGTTTATAAAAAAAAAGTTCAAGTTGAAGCTGAAGAAACTTAAAGTAAGTCCGCAAGAGCCAAAATACGACCTTGAGTATATCACACCTGAATTTAGAGACCATCTCAAGAATAGATTTGATGCACTGAACATTAATGACCAAATACCAAGTGAGTTGTGTGATGACATCAAGGTCATCATACACGAAGAAAGCAAAAGGTCATTTAAAAAAAACACAAAAGAAAGAAAAGGCCAAAATGGATGTCAGAAAAAACTTTGAAACTTGCTCATGAATGTAGTGGAGTTAAGTGAATAGAAGAAATCATGAAATAAAGAAGCTGAACAGAAGATTTCAAAGGGTAGCTGGGAAAGACAAAGAAAAGTATTATAATTAAATGTGCAAACGCAAGGAGATAGAAAACCAAAAGGGAAGAACATGCTCAACATTTCTCAAACTGAAAGATCTGAAGAAAAAACTCAAGCTTTGTGTTGTGATATTGAAGGATTCAATGGACAAAATATTGAACTACTCTGGAAGCATCAAAAAAAGATGGAAGAAATATACAGGGTCACTGTACCAAAAAAAATAAGTCAACATTCAACCATTTTAGGAGGATCAAGAAACAATGATATTGAAGGAAGAAGTCCAAGCTGCACTGAAGGCATTGGTGAAAACAAGGCTCCAGGAATTGACTGAATACCAAATAAGATGTTGAAACAAACAGATGCAATGCTGGAAGTGCTCATTCATCTATGCCAAGAAATTTGAAAGACAGCTACCTGGCCAACTGATGGGAAGAGATCCATATAAGTGCCTATTCCATACTTGTGCCCGTTCCAAAGAAAGGTGATCCAACAGAGTACAGAGTTATCAAACAATATCATTAATATCACACACAAGTAAAACTTTGCTGAGGATAATTCAAAAACAGTTGCAGCAGTACATCAACAGGGAATTGCCAGAAATTCTAGTCAGATTCAGAAGAGGATGTGGTAAGAGGGATATCATTGCTGATGTCAGATGGATCTTGGCTGAAAGCAGAGAATACCAGAAAGACGTTCATCTGTGTTTTGTTGACTATGCAGAGGCATTCAGTTGTGTGGGTCATAATAAATTATGGATAATGTTGCCAAGAATAGAATTTCAGAACATTTAATTGTGCTCATGCAGAACCTGTACATACACCAAGAGGCAGTCCTTCAAACAGCACAAGGGGATACTGTTTAAAATCAGGTAAGGTGTGTGTCAGGGTTGTATCCTTTCACCATAATTATTCAATCTGTATTCTGAGGAAATAATATGAGAAGCTGGAGTATACAAAGAAGAACGCGGCATAGGGATTGGAGGAAAACTCATTAACAGCCTGCGATATGCAGATGACACAACCTGGCTTGCTGAAATCGAGAGGACTTGAAGCATTTACTGATGAAGATCAAAGACTACAGCCTTCAGTACGGATTACACCTCAACATAAGGAGAACAAAAATCCTCACAACTGGACCAATAAGCAACATCATGATAAATGGAGAAAAGATTGACATTGTCAAGGATTTCATTTTACTTGGACACTCAATTAATGCCCATAGAAGCAGCTGTCAAGAAATCAAAAGACACATTGCATTGGGTAAATCTGCTGCAAAAAAACCTCTTTAAAGCATTAAAAAGCAAAGATGTCACTTTGAGGACTAAGGTGCCCCGACCCAAGCCATGGTATTTTCAATCACCTCATATGCATGCGAAAGCTGGACCATGGATAAGAAAGTCCGAAGAATTGATGCCTTTGAATTACTATGTTGGCAAAGAATATTGAATATACCATGGACTGCCAGAAAGAACAAATATGTCTTGCAAGAAGTAAAGCCAGAATGCTCCTTAGAAGCAAAGACAGGGAGACTTCGTCTCATTACTTTAAATATGTTATCAGGAGGGTCAGTTCCTGGAGAAGGCCATCATAATTGGTAAGGTAGAGTGTTAGTGAAAAAGAGGAAGACCCTCAAGGAGATGGGCTGACATAGTGGATGCAACAATGTTCTCCAACATAGCAATGATTGTGAGGATGGCGCAGTACCAGGCAGTGTTTCCTTCTGTTGTGCATAGGGTCATTATGAGTTGGAACTGACTCAAAGACACCTAGCAACTACAACAACATAGACGTAAAGGGAGTCCCTGGGTGCTGCAAACAGTGAAAGTGTTCTACTGCTAACTGAAAAGTTGGACGTTTCAATCCACCCAGAGTTACTTCAGAAGAAAGCCCTAGTGATGTGCTTTTACTCTGATGCATATAAGGTCGCCATGAGTGAGATTCTATTGAATGGTAACTCTGGTTCTTTGTTTTTTTGCTACAGGAATATAGAAGTATACTAGAGTTACTTCGTGGTGATGCCCTCATCTATTTTGTTCACTAAGGTACACGGCAGTTTTTTCAATAGTCAGCCTTATATAAGTCGTTTCACAATTGCATGTTTGAATATACTAAAGAAAACAAAAAGCTTGAACTTTTCCACATATTCTAGCTTTACAGAGAATAAGAAGTTGTGGAGGCCATTGTCCACACTTGTGTTTGTTTGTTTTGATAATGTCCAGTTGGTAAAAAGATTTGGAGAGAAAAAACTTGCAGACGGAAGGAATCAGCAAGACAGGAAAGGACTATGCTGTTTTTACTTGTACATGTGCCTTAAAACTCTTGTTGTTATTAGCTGTCAATCGAGCAGCTCCAACTCATGGAGACCTCATGTATAACATAATGAACTGTTGCCAGGTCCTATACCATCTACATTATCACTGGTAGGTTTAAGTTCATTGTTAACAGCTATAGTGTAGCGCATTCCAACCTGGAGGGGGCGGGGAGGTCATCTTCAAGCACTATCTCAGACATATTCTGCTGTGATCCATAGGTTTTCAATGATGAATTTTGGAAGTAGATTGCCCAGTCTTTTTTCTTATTCCATCTTAGTGCGGAAGCTCTGCTGAAACCTGTACACCATTGATGACCATGCTGGTATTTGAAATACTGGTGGCATAGTTTCCAGCATCATAGCAGCAGAAAAGCCACTACATTGCCACAAACTAAAAGATGGGTAGTGAGTCTTAAAACAAGCCTCTAGTAAGTTCTTCTAGCAATTGGAGAAATAACACACACACAGTGGAAAAGGGTAGAAATGGCAGGCAGTGGTATACTTTGTGTTGCTTTTATGGTACCTTGGGTCCATTTCATATTAATTTAATGCACTGTACAGCGAAAAGAAACAGTATAATTTTCAGATGTGCAGTAGCATTTTTATTTCTTCCCTAACACCTGCCCTTTGTAGTTTATCTTTTTAGTGTCATGAATTATATTCTGATCAAGTTGTGTATCTCTCTCTGCTTCATAACATTCAAGTTTCAAACAAATATTTCTGACGTTGCATTGACATATCCAGTATACTCTTGAATTGCATGAGTAGGCCAAGCCTTCGTCTCTACTCCATCATAAGACAAGATGGAAGCTTGCTTGTTTTGTTAATCACAAAGAAAAAGAGTGGAGAACCAAGAAATGGTCTGAATCAGACCTTGAAATGTATGAAATGACTCAAAAACCAAAACCAAGCCCAGTTCTGACTCATAGTGACCCTGTAGGACAGAGTGGAACTGCCCCATAGAGTTTCCAAAGAGTGCCTGATGGATTCGAACTGCTGACCATTTGGTTAGCAGCTGTAGCTCTTAACAACTATGCCACCAGGGTTTAAGAGCTATAGCTGCTAGCCAAAAGGTCATCAGTTTGAATACACCAGCTGCTCCTTGGAAACCCTATGGGGCAGTTCTACTCTGTCCTATAGGGTCACTATGAGTCAGAATCGACTCAACGACAATGAACGAAATGACTGGACAAGCTGAACTCTCTTACTCAGATGGTACAGACACAGCTGTTAGATGAAAGGGCTTGATGCTGATTCCACTCTGCCAGTTTTACAGTGCTCAGTATAGGTTAATGAATAGGGATCTTTAAAGGTTATCTGTTTTGTTGCTCTTTTGGGTTGGAAGGAGTTTTGAGGAGTGTATATGTCTCTATGTGTTTACAGTACAAACATTTAGAAGGAATTTTTGATTCAAATATTGTGCTAATCTTAATGATAATGTTAATAATCATTCACATAATATATTGGTGCAGTTTTCGGGAGTCCCTGGGTGGTGCAAATGGTTAAGCGCTTGACTACTAACCAAAAGGCTGGTGGTTCAAACCTACCCAGAGGTGCCTTAGAAGACAGGCCTGGAAATCTGTTTCCAAAAAGTCACAACCTTGAAAACCCTAGCAGTTCTCTGCACACATGGGGTCTCCATGAGTCAGAACCAACTTTACAGCAACTAACAATAACAACACTGGTATAGTTTACATATGACAACATTTTAAGAAGACATTTGAGTAGAAGGATTCCAACTAAAACAAATAAAGATATACAAACAAATTAAATTCAAGATTCTTGCTTTTTATAAGGAAAGGGAATTGTCATTGTAAGGAAAATGAAATTGAAAGTAAAACTCTATAGAATATTAGACTGGGGTGACTTGAATGAAAGAAGTATCTCTATATATTTTTAGATTACCAGAACCCTCCTTGAACCCCAACAAACAGATGAACATACACTCATACGTATACTTACCGCCTGTATAATTTACTTAAAGTAAGTTAATATATGTGGCTTAACTCAAAGGTGCATAAAACATAGTGAGATTTGATTGAGTCATCAGGTCTTGCACTTTGGAGGGAAAAAAAAATATCTTTGGAAAAGGGTAATCACACAGCAGCATTTGCTAGAAGACTATCCTCTATTAACCATTTACTTAAAGGACCACATTTTTCATTTTCCATCCAACTCCGTTGATCACTATTGGTGACTCTGAGAGTATCAGCATTCTGGTTCCATCATTTTAGTCTCTGAGGTTAAAGAATATTGAAGCTGTAATACTGTTACGTTTGAAATATTATAAAGGTAATATTAGTAAATTACCTAAATAAAATAATAAAAATAATTATATTATTATATTAATTCTGCATAGTGGACACACTTGTTTTACTATCATCTGTACATTTCTTTACCTTCAAACATTTTAAATAAAAAAAATAACATCCTCACGCTGAGGGGTTTTATTCAACGTCAGCTGGATAAAACAGTGAAGAGAGCAAGCTCAGGTGTGTGGGTTTAAATCTTTTCTCTGTCACTTGCTGTATTAGTTACCTATTGCTGCATAATAATTCACCACAAAATTTAGCAGCTTAAAACAAAAAGCGTTTATTACCTCATAGTTTCTGTACGTCAGAATCATCTGAGAACAGCTTAGTTGGGTGATTCTGGCTCACTATATCTCATAAGGCTGTAGTCAAGGTATTGGCGGGGGGCTGCACTTATTTTAAGACAACTTGCAGGGGGAGGGGTGGTATCTGGAACCCTGCTGGCACAGTAATTAAAGAACTAGGCTGCTAACCAAAAGTCCTGTGGTTCTAACTCACCAGCTGCTCTGTGGGAGAAAGATGTGATAGTCAGCCTCCATAAAGATTTACAGCTCTACTCTTCCTATAGGGTTGCTGTGAGTCTGCTGTGCGTTTGTGAGTCTACTGGCGGTCGAGGTTTTGGTTTGGTTTTGCGGGGAGGATCCATTTCCCAGCTCACTCACATAGGCCTGTACAAAGGGTTGCCTTATGATATGCAGTTGGCTCCCTCGAGAGAAATGATCCAAAAGAAAAGGAGAGGACTTAAGAGGGAAACCACAGTCTTTTTATAACCTAACGTTGAAAGTGACATCTCATCACTTCTGCCATATTTTCTTTGTAGAAGGAAGTCAATAAGTCCAGTCCACATTAAATGGAAGGTGTTACACAAGGGTGTGACTATTAGGGAAAGGGTCACTGGGGGTTATCTTAGTGGCTCCTTATACTAAGTATGTCTCATGTTTTCTACTTTATACAATTGGGATAAGAATACTAGCCTTAGAGGAAATGAATTAATTTTTGTTAATCACATAGCACACAGTAAGCTGTCAATAAATATCAACCATGATAAAGATGACATCTATACCACACCTTGAGTGTCCCCCAGCTTCACTCTTTTCTGATCTATCTAGCTTCAGAATTTCTCTACTCTAATTAATCCTTCTTTCAGGCTACTAGATTATTCTTATTTAAATACATTTATTATGTACCTCTATACTATAGTGTTCTCTATAATGACATGCTCTCTTTCACTAAGTCTAAACCCTGGTCTAACTACCCTTTGTAATCTGTTTCTATATTTCCCAGGCACCCAAACAAATTCTTGGTTTTAATTAGACAGGCATCCTGATTTTCCTCCATTCTCTGCTCCTTTTTATAGTTTTGTTTTCTACATTGACTCTAACACATGGCTTCCCTGACTATTACAGCTTTACCAACATTATGGATAAAATGTTGAATAAGGAAATCCCTGTCCTTAAGAAGTTACAAGTGTACTGGGGTAACAGAGAAATAAATGAGGATTACACTGTAGTATGATAAGTAAACTCATTAGGTTATGGACATGTTGTTATGGGAAACATATGAATATCATATAACCTAGATTAATAATCATATTTAGTGATGATAACTACACAATATAATGAATGTAATTAATGTCAATGAATTGTACATGTAAAACATGTTGAAATGGCAAATGTTTTGATATGTATATTTCAGTAATAATCAAATAAGTCATCTTGGAAGAAACTAAATCTAATCTGAGGTCTGAAAGAGAAGAAGGAGATAACCAGATTAAAGACAAAAAGCGTAAGTATTGAGGGTTGGGGAAAATGAAAGAAAAGCAAGTCTAAGTAATTATATTATTCACTAACTGTTTCATTTGTATTAGATTGTAATTAACCAACTGGACATTAACTCAGTTATAAAATAGAGATTCTGTTCCTATTCACCTCTGAATCTCCCTGTCTTAGGGCCAGGCACAATAGAAAATGTATAGGAAGAGCTTAAGGACATTATTTAATTGATTGATTTAGGACTACTAGAATATTCTGCTTTAGGCTGTGCTCATATTCCATATTAACTAATGGCTTTTAACCAACAATTAAAAGATCATTTATTTATTAATATGAATATAATATCTCTATTTTATGGCTGTATGTTGTAGAAATAAAAACACAGAAGAATACGTGAATTTCAGGACAGCACATGGTATAACTCTTCATGAAAATGTTAGAACAATGCACCTGCCCAGTCACGTTCTACTCCTTCTCTTTCCATCCTCTTTCTTAATATCTATAAGGCTATATCCAAATTCAAAGCAGCTAAAAAATAATACTTTGCAAAAGACAAGTTAATGGAACTTGGGATGAATTTCCATAGCAACAGTTTCTCCTCCTCTTCTTAACTGAATTTATAATGTGAGTTTTGACAGGATGAGTGATGGTCAGGGAAAGGAAATATCTTCTCCCTCTCCTATTGTATAATAGGCATGAAAGGAAATGGACATGTAATTTACTAAATAAATAAGAGTTCTGGTGAGTGACGCTCGACTCCAGACAGTAGCATTTACTCTTAGGAAAGGGACTGAGGGACATGATTGGCTCTGCTCTGAAGAGGAGCTGGAAACCCTGCCTGCTTTAGTCATCTAGGGCCAACTGTATTTATTTCTGTAAAAGTAAGAACAAAATAAAATGTACCCATGTGTGTGTGCATATATACATTGCAGAATTTAAGTGAAAGAAAAAGGTGATATCAAATTTGTTGTTGTTGCTGTGTGTGTCAAGTCAATTCTGACTCATAGCAACCTTTAGGACAGAGAAGAACTACTTCCAGGGGTGGATTATGTAATCAGCAAGGTAAGCACAGGCTTATTTGTGCTTTCTTACTAATCTGTAGTGAACAATTTCATATGGGTTTTATCACATTGGTGTGGTGAAAACTTTTAGCATAATCTAAAGCAGAATATCCTAGTAGCCCTAAATCAATCAATTAAATAATTATCTTAAGCTCTTACTATACATTGGTGTGGTGAAACCCATGTAAAATTGTTTACTACAGCTTAGTAAGTAAGCACAAGTAAGCCTGTCCTTACCTTGCTTGCTGGGTCATCCACCCCTGTCAGGGATTGTAAATTTGAAAAGAGGCTTTAATTCTGTAGGAAGGTGCTATGGAGTTGGGAGAGAGACAGATGCCAGCTATAGTTAGAAGTAGAATCTTTGATATGGTGAAAAATTCAAAATTGTTCAGTACAGATGACCTTGTAAGCAAGGTCATTTGGATTATCCACCCTGGCTGCCCCATAGAGTTTCCAAGGCTGTAATCTTTACAGAAGTAGACTGCCATATCTTTCTCCCACAGAGCTGCTGGTGGGTTCAAACCACTCACTGACCTTTTGGTTAGCAGCTAAGCTCTTAACCAGTGTGCCACCAGGGCTCCTTTATATCCAATTTAAATAGCTATAAGTAGCTAAAAACAAAAAAATTATAGTGTTTTAGAATAACGATTAGCATCATTGTGAGAACAAATAAAATAATTCCTGTTGGGCTGACTGTTAAAACTAACATTTTATCATACTTGTAAAAAAGTTTTTTTACTGCCAATGAAGGCATAAAGTGATATACAACCTCATGCCTCCCACCCCCCACTAGGAAAGCAAAGGAGAGTCTTCTGCATGTCAGAATTAACTACCCTTATTATCTACATTATAATCAATGTATTTCAGAAAAGGAACAACATTAAATACATTTAGAAATAGCATAAACAGTTTATGACTTATGAACTATGAAAGTATAATCTGTCCTTATTTGGTATAGCTGACCTAAAAGTTGAATGTACAATATACCTGATCAGATGGAGCTTGAAGACATTATACTGAGTGAAATAAGCCAATCACAAGGACAGAGATTGTATGACCTCACTTATATAAAAAGACAAGAAAAAGGCTAATGTACAGAGACCAAAGTTTATTAGTAGCTACCAGGGGCAGGAGGGAAGGGAAAAAGGGGGGTTAATGGTGATGGGAAAATCACATTGATTAAGGGTAGGGTTGCACAGCCAGTTATTGTAATTGCTTTCAGTAAGTTGTACCCCTATAAAAATTTGTATTGGCAAAAGTTGTGTGATAGATATATTTACAACAACATCAAAAAAAAAAAAAGAGTAGATTCTGTGGCTGCTTATGCAGAACTAAATTCACATACTTTGGACATGTTATCAGGAGGGACCAGTCCCTAGGGAAGGACATCATGCATAGTAAATTAGAGGGTCAGTGAAAAAGAGGAAGACCCTCAACTAGATGGAATGATGCAGGGGCTGCAACAATGGGCTCAAGCATAACAAAGATTGTGAGGATGGCACTGGACTGGGCAGTGTTTCATTCTGTTGTACATAGGGTTGCTATGAGTTGGAACTGACTCGAGGACACCTAACAACAACAACTCTCTGCTGATCTCTAGAGTTCTCTCTGTGAGCAATTCTCTCCTCTGTAGTAATCTGCTCTGCAAATTATAGCCATCTTGCATTCCCAGTTTTCCTAGCTCTATTTCCTCGAGTCAGGTAGATTATGTCGGGCTCTGACTGGGATTTTTTTCCCCTCTGAACCAAGAACTATAGACTTACTTTAGGTATTAAGCTGGGGCAATTGTTAGGCTCACCTTATTTTCTCTCTGTGTCTTAGGAATCACTGTCCTAAATTTTCTCACATACAATGTAGGGAGGGTTATTGCTTCATCTATTTTTTCTGTCTATTTAGTTGCTTCTGGCAGTTGGGTAAATTTGGTCCCTGTTACTCCATCTTTGCCAGAAGAAGTTCTCTACCTACCACATTTTAAAATATCTGATGAATATCTAAATTCCCTAACAAGAGTTCGACCATGTCTAAAACAAACTCATCTTTTCCACACTATCAGCTTATGCTCATTTTCCTCATTTTTAGTCAAGGTCTTGTCACTCTCCTGGTAAGTTTGGCTTCTTTGTTTCCATCAGCTGCCCTCTCAGCCAACCTATAACTCTGTTCTAATAAACTTAATTTTTTGTAATCACTTGGGCTCATCTTCTTATTTCCATTTCTACTGTCACTATCTATATTCAATTTTTCTTTACTTTTTACCTGGACATTATAGTAATCTTCTAATATAAATTGGATCACATCACACTAGAACTTAAAAGTACTTTGTAGCTTTTTTATTGCAGATAGGGTAAAATAAAAGAATTTAAGAATGAGCTTTAAAAATTTTCAGTATTTGATCTCAGCATACTTGTGTAAAATTATCTCAGGCTGTTCTATCTTCACATCACTTCTCACAGTCTCATTCTTTTTAGCTCCCTGAAGGCTTTTCCCGATCCCAGATTTCACACATACACTGTCCACACTGTTTCAAGCTCTTTGCCAGGTTGGTGCCTTTTCTCCCTTTAGATCTCTGCTTGTATACCATTTCCTGAAAGAGACCTTCATCTAGCACCCAACACAAAACAAGCCTCTGCTCCCAGATTATTCTCTCTTTTAATCTTTTTAAATTTTAGTGTTAATTATAACTTTAAAAATGTATATTTTAAATTATTTTTGTGGCTGCTATTTGATAGCTTTTCCAACTATAAACTACATAAAGCATAGACGGTTTTAGTCTTTCTCTCTACACATCATAACATGTATAGGAACTTATGGATATTTGAATGAGTAAGTGAATGAGTTAAATGTTTTCACTGACTCCATCCTTCCTTGCTTCCATTCGGACCTCTATGATGTTCCCAGATTTATCTTCTAAAAACACACTCCAGGTCACTTTGTTCATCTAAAAAATATCTGTTTTGGGAGAAGTACAACCAGAATGCTCCTTAGAAGTGAGGAGTGCAAGACATATTATCAGGAGGGACCAGTCCCTGGAGAAGGACATCATGCTTGGTAAAGTAGAGGGTTAGTGAAGAAGAGGAAGACCCTCAACGAGATGGATTGACACAATGGCTGCAACAACTGGCTCAAGCATGATGATTGTGAGCATGGCGCAGGACCAGGCAGTGTTTAGTTCTGTAGTTCATAGGGTCGCTATGAGTTGACTTGACTGGATGGCACCTAACAACAACAACAACAGCATGTATGCTAAAGCTCATCTTAGCTTGCCTTCATTATGAACTAAAATTGGGGTTGTGGAGAAGTAGGTAACCCTTACCAAAAAATATTATTATTTTTTAATGTGGTTACCATTATTTACAAAAAAAAAAAAGGAATCTGAGAGTTGTCCAAGAAAATAATAACATTATTTGTTGGTCTAAGTAATGATATTAATAAAGTTAGAATGGCTTTGAACCACAACAAAGCCCATTGTTACTTATGATTATTGCAATAGCTATTTCATAAACATTAGACTTATATTCCAGTAAAGGAAAAGGAAAATTTATTGGAGAGAACCATAGTAGGTCTCAAACCTGCAAATAACATATTATGCCAAGATTTTATGCCTTAGGGAACATTTTTGCTTTCCTTGCTGTAGACACAGTATCTTAAGGAAAATCTTTTCAAAATACTTTTATACTAATTTTGAGATTAAAAACAAATGTCCTCTAACTTTATGGTTAAAGCAACATGATTAACAATGCTTATCTAGATGTTTTATTAAGCTAATTTTGTCAGATAGTTATAAAATACATGATAAGGGAAGAACAAACATCTTTAAAGATGTTAATTATTATTAATGAAGAAAGATTATCAGAGGTGACAAATCTACACTCAAATGCTAAGATATGCAAGGCTAATATATATGTTTTAAACCTGCCTTTACTTACATATTTTTATTATCTCCTTGAATAAGACCACCGTTCAATTTTGGCAAAAGATATTTTATTCTCATTTAAATGAATACACCTATATCTTCATCTGCCTCTCACCTATCAATGACTTTTTTTGTTTGACCCACCTTGTTACTTAACAAACATATTCAGTGCAGCCATCTGAAAGTTTCTCACACAGTACAATGTATTTAATGAATGAATCAAAATAGTTCTTATTTTATGGTGTGCTATAAAATAACAGAAAGAAAACTAAAGAAGTAAACTAAAAGACAGAAGACCTAGGTTTTAGTGCCTGTTTTTGTCACATATTAGCATTAAGGCCATGGGCAAGTTATTACCTTTATTGGAAAGAAATATTCCCACTGGTAAAATAACATCAATAACAATAATGATAATAACCATCCATTCTACTAGGGCTCTAAGATATGTGAAAGAACTCTGAAGCCCTGTAAGCATCTTAGAAACAAGATTGAGGCCATAAAATTAATTACAGATAGTGTAAAGAGCTTAATTTATTTTTCATAAGCCTCTTTCTATATGGGTGAGTGAAAAGCACCTTGGTGCTCATGGGATAATCAACAAACCTTGATGCAGAACACTGTAAGGGGAAATTGTTGAATGTCTCACACAGCAGTTATTGATGCTGCATGGCAGAGCCTCCCTCAGCCTTATCCAGAGCTTACATTACCCACATGGAGCTAAGCTAAGGCCAGAGATCCAATAGCACAGACTGTATTCTTATTCTATTAAGAAAAAAAAGAAAATTCTCTTGGGAAGACTTAGCTGTAGCCTCTTTTGAAAGAACTATACAAATAAGTTTAATTCTATGAGAAAAATCTGTAAAAAAATGTATGCCCCACTAAGATGAAATTTGACATACATTTTCATTTTTAGGACATTTTAGAATATTTTCTAACGTCTACACACTATACTGGCCAATTTAGTAATGTGGCCAAACTTTCTTTGCATGTTTATCTCTTCCTTCTGTGTTGCAGAGACCCTCCACTTTATTTGCAGGGCTCTACATAGTTGATGATGTCTAAGCTGCTGTACACAGTCCATTCTAGCTTTTATCCTCATTGTTGAATTACTCTCCTTTATCTATTTCCTAAAACTACAGGAGGTCTTCAGTTTCACTTCTTAATTCATTTTCATTTGATCACTTCATATACAGTGATTTTCTGTCACCTGACCCCAATGTAACTAATGTTTCATGTTTATCAGGTACTGCCTAAAACTGGTATATTTTCAATATCTTAATATATATCTTATTTTCATAATTTAATTGCACGCCCTTAACTGCTTTTGTTAGTCACACGATGCCTAGCAGTGTGTCTTATGTATAAAAGTACTTGATAGGTATTTTTTGATCATGATAATAAGATAGTTACTGAGTCTAAAAAGAGAAATTTAAAGATATCCTATGCCACTAACTTATATAACAGGTTATTGTTTACAGATGCTCCATTTTCATTAAATATCATCTGCATTTATTTTCTAACTGCATTTATAAAATAATTATTCTCCTCTGTCATTTTTACATTTCAGTTTTGAGAAATGATCAAAAACAATTTGAAAAGTTATAGTACCTTTTGTTTAGAACTGATTTTTTAAACAGGAAATCATATCCACAGAAAGATGGCAAAGGGGTAGTAACTGAAAAATGTGTATATTATCCAAAAGAATATTATTTTGTAAACAAATAGAAAAGTCAGAAATGAGCCACATCTCACAGAATATGAAATTTAAAAGAGGTTATTTTTTAAATATAGTTTGAATCCACCAGCCACTCCTTGGAAACTCTATGGGGCAGTTCTACTCTGTCCTATAGGGTCGCTATGAGTCGATTCCTACAGCACACAACAACAAGAACAACGTAATATGTGCAAGATACTGTTTTTGGCATCTGAGATACAACATTCAACAGGATTCCCTGCCCTAGGTTTATATTCTAATTCAAAGACAGACAACAAACAGCTGTATATGTAATTTAATGTCAAGGAGTGATAATCACTATGACTAAAGTTGAAGGTTGGTAGGTAAAGCAAGAGTCAGTAAAAAGTAACAACAGTGGGCATGAGAGGCTACTTTAGAGAAGAGGTTCAGGGAAGGCTTTTCTGAGAAAGCAACTTTTGAGTAGATGGATGAATGAAATGAGGGGGCAATATAAAGGAATTTGAAGGAAGAAGAGTATTCCAGAAAAGGACAAGGACAAGAGCAAAGTCCTAGGGAGAGAATGAGTTTGGAGAAAGACAAGAAGGCAGGTGTAGCTAGAGTAACTGAGCTAAATGACAAGGTTGGAGCCATGCATATAAGGCATTCCTACTTAGAAAGGTGTGGAAGCTATTTTTTAAATGGGGTAGGAAGTTGATAGTTTTAAGCAGGCGAATGACTGACAAATACCTGGTGTTGAGGCATCTATATTCTTTTGCTCTCTTCTCATGTTAAGAAGTCTCCACTTCCTCCTCAACACAAGCATAGCCAGAGGGAGGGTCAGATTTCTATGAGCAAGCTGGAGTCAGCTCATACAGCTCATGCTTGCGCCATACAGGTTGATGAACAGTCTACATAAAGAATTGACTGATTGCAAGAAATGACCTATGTCAGTTATTTCTCATTTAATTCGAACATAATAATCAATTGATTTATTAATGTATCTCTGGAATTCAAAAATAACTTAAAATTGAAATGTGAGGGTAATGAGTAGAGGCCTCTTTGTTAACGAAGGAGTGAGAGGAAATTCTGAACATTGAGATTTAAATCTCCCTGAACAAATACTCATGTTGATAGAGGACAAAGTAAAAGGGAACAAGCAGAAATGCCCTTCCTCTCCTCTAATACACAGGCTTCGTTTTAGGCTAATTGAGGGTTTACAAAGGCCCAAGGACCCACCTGCTGAAAAGCTGTTCAGTTCACAATATTTTGTTGATCAGTATATGTTACATAATGTAAACATATCTTTTTATGGAGTCTAACATTTCTGTTGTATATTGCTTTATTGATAGCTATCTTATCTTGGGTGGATTTCAATATATCATCTCTGTTTTCCTGACAGGTACTTTCTCAGAATACCCTGTGTGTTCAGTTAAGTAAGATGAAATACTCTCCATTCTATTACAACCTATCCTTGGATGGCATGTTTTACGAGTACAACGAAATGATGTTGTTACTGAAGTGACTATGGTGAGCCTAATGTTTTCAGATGCTGAAAGCAGGACCTTATTTTAAGAGTGTTTTTATGACCCAGAGGACTAAAGGTGCTGAAAAAAGTAGAATATTATATTAAATGACCTCATACGTTTGGATTTACTCAATGTTTTAAAACTCTGGACCATAGTTTTCTCTATGTAAAAATGCATTAGACACTGAATTAGTTATTGGGGCTGATCTTTAGTCACAAATGTTCCCAAGTCCACCAACCTGGAGTACTTCATACTCTAGATATTTCCAGACCCACAAAAACACCAATATTTTGCCCTGTTCCTCTGGAGATTGTTCTCTGAGCAGGGCAGAAGAAATAGCACTCCTAATATGTTGAATACCTTTCCAGATAAAATCACTTTAATTTTTTCGTTAATGAACAAGTTCAGGCAGAGCCAAGGAGGCAGACTAGATAAGTGAGAATTGTGTTATTATTATTATTTTAGCATAAATGTATACACGTACTAATCTTATTTTTTTATTTCCTAAGCATTCTTCATGTGTGTCTTTTTATTCTATTTAATGCTTAAAATCTATTATAATGCCATAGTGGAGGCCAAAAAGTACTGTTTGGGAGTGGCAGTGCTTACACGTTTGTCTGGATGAGGGAAATGGAAACAGGAAGAACGGTAAGGAGGTAATTGCAGTAACTGGAATGATGGTAGCTCAAACCAAAAAGGTAGCATGAATGAGGTGATAGGTGGTCAGATTCTGGGTACATTCTGATGTTAGAGACAACAGGATTTTCTCTCAGATTGGATGTTGGGTGACAGAAAGAAACAGGTGAAGGATAAATCCAAGGCTTTTGTTCTTAACAAAAGGAAGAAAGGAGCCATCATCAACTGAGAGTGGGAAGGCTTTGTATGGGTTAAGCTTGGGGTATCTAGTCAATACCCAAATAGAGATGTGAGTAGGAAGTTACGCATACATGAACCTAGAGTTTCTCAGAAAGATCTGTACTAGAGTTATACACTTTTTAGTAGTCATCATATAAAACTAAACAAAACACACAAATAAAAAAAGCCAAACCAGTTGCCAAGGAGTCGATTCCAACTCATGGAGAACCCATGTGTTGCAGAGTAGTACTGTGCTCCGTAGGGTGTTCAATGGCTGTGATCTTTCAGAAGTCATCACCAGGCCTTTCTTCTAAGGTGCCTCTGGGTGGCTTTGAACCACCAAACTTTTAGTTAGTAGCTGAACACTTCATCATTTGTGCCAGGGACTCCAGTCATCATACAGATGACATTTAAAGGCTGAATGAGAAAATGAAAGGAATGAGTTTAAAAAGAATAGAATCCTCAGGACTGATCCCTGGGATTCTTCAATATTAAGAAGTTCATTAGACTCAAAATCAGATATATTCGACCTGGGTATCAAACATTTATTTCGAGATAAATCAAGAAGAGACAGGACTTTGACTGGATAACCAGTGGGACTCTAAATGGAGGTTTTCTTCCTTTTTTTACCGTAACATTCTACAATTAGGTACAAGATAAATGTCCACCTCTGGAGAGCAAGAACAATGTAGTTCTGAAATCATCTTAATGATTTATGTTTCCAAAAAAATTTATTGACTTTTTCTTAGATATTCTTGACAGAATATCTGAAAATAGAAAAAATATTTACTTCTAAAAATGTACGTTTTTAACTAATGAATTAATGAAATATTCAAAGGATATCTAAAGGTGGATATATATTTTTAATTTTTGTTTACTATATTATTATCAATTCCTTTCAGGTATTATTTAGCTATTCCATTATTTTTAGTGAAAACTGTCAATGTGCATGCCTTTCAGTTATTTAATTTACAGTAGCAGAAAAAAGACACAAGGCTCATTATAGGAAATATACTTTAACTGTAAGATTTCTTATCTTCTGTAGCTCTATCAGGTAAGAAAAAGAATGTAGGAAAATGTCAATTATGCCATGAAATAATGTGTTTTGGATATTGTTGAGTTTGATCCTATTTTAGCATTTACTCAAACTTAACTGAAATAGGCATTTACAAATCAGAGTTTGTCTTAGTTAAGGATTATCATGAACTTAGAGTACCTGGCATCTGCGTGTGTGTGCCTGTGCTTACGTATGTGTGTGTATGTATTTATCTGTGAGCACATTTTTAGTGTTTACTATTTTTCTGATTAATCTTCATAAAATAGAAATAAATATCTGTAAATCATGCAAAAATTAGTACCTGTTTGGACTATTTATTATAAGCCATGCATCCAGGAAGGCAGCAAATATACAAAAAAAGACACAGTGATATCTCCCTAACTGCTAGTTTCTTTTGAAAAATTTAAAAATGCCGTGATTTGTTTCTGCACATTTGAAAACAAAATTCAGTCATTATAGACTTTGTCTGGAAGGAGCTCATACTTTAGTGAGTTCAGAATCTTGCCAAACATCATTATGATACAGTGTGAAAAGTGAAGCAGTCACACAGCTAAAGGGAATGATTAACTGTATCAGGTGTGACAAGGAAAGTTTCCATATGGTAGTGGCAATTGCAATAGTCTGGAACAATGTCTAGGATCCTTAAACTCACCGTTTCATCCCCTTTTCTCTTAGCTAACTGCTCATCCTCCAGCAGATCTCAGCATCCGTCATTTTCTCAGGGAAACCTTCCCTAACTTCTCTAACTGGTTCACATTCCTTTGTGATATACTCACCTTCTGCGTAGGTATTCCTTTCCTTAGTTTGCAATTATACATTTATTAGTGAAAATATTTCCCTATCTTTCCCTGAACTCCCCTCCCTGTTAGGAGCCCCGTGAATGAATGCAAGGACTGAGTCAGCTTGGTCACCATTGTATCCCCAGCACTTAACATAGTGCCTGGCCTGGCTAGTAGGAATGACTCATTAATTACTGAATAAAGAAGAAATGAATTAAAAAAGAGTTCACTTTCAGATGTCTTAGTGAAATCATGTGTTTGCATGTGAATTAGAGTCATAAATAACTAATTTATATTTTCAGGTACCTTTGACTGATTCAACTCAACTAGAGTGACCATTTGAGTTAGTGAATTGTTACAGATGGTACTTAACAAATGTATTTTTTTTTCAGCTTTCTAGTGAGTTTTAATATTGTCTTCAGTAATTCACAAATTTTTGCTCATGTGGACCTTCGTAGTTTCCTCATAATTTAAGTCTTTTCCATTTCAACTTCTTCATATCTCCATCGTAAATATTATGTTCTGGTTGTCTTCTCATTCATTTTTTAACCTTAGTTTTCTCCCATCCCCAAACATACCATAATGAGCTTGTCAATAATTATTTCTTCCATAATGATTCAAATTCCATTTGAAAAATTGACAGTAATTGTAACATATTATTCTGTCTGTATATAAAAATAATATTTAATTTTAATCATTATTCAATGTGTTAGATATTAATGTCAAAAAGATAAAATATATTTCACCTCTGGAATGTACTAATGAAAGGAAATCACTTTAATTAAATGTACTTTTTTTTCACAAAGAACTTAGTCATTTATAATGTATTATTACTTAGAATCATTTATAGCTAATAAGACCATTACTTATGTCAGACAAAAATGAGAGAACCAAAGCTTTCACAGCATTACAAAAATTCTCAATTTGTTGGCAAATTTATCTGATTTATTAAAATGTTTTCTTTCATAACAGATGAAAGACATGAATTGGTATCAAAAGGGAAATAATCTCCAGTGCTTTATGAGAGGTCAAATTGGGGAAATAATGTTAAAATCTCAAGGGCTTCCAGTACATAATGTTAAGAAAAATATATATTGTGGAAAACAGCATCACACACACATTACAGAAAATAAGGCCAAATTTACGCATGGGCAAAGCTAACTCTATGCTGTCACTGAAAGGAATTTTAAAAGATAAGGCCCTCGCCCACACCCCAAATAATTTACCGTCATTAGTTGTTGTTGTTGTTAGATACCATCAAGTCACTTCCAACTCATAGCAAACCCTATGTACAATAGAATGAAACACTGCCTGGTCCTGTACCATACTCAAAATTGTTATGTTTGAGCCCATTGTTGCAGCCACTGTGTCAGTTCATCTCATTGAGGGTCTTCCTCTTTTTTGCTGACCTTCTACTTTACCAAGCATAATGTCCTTCTCTAGGGACTTGTCCTATCTAATAACATTTCCAAAGTAAGTGAGATGAAGTCTAGCCTCCTCACTTCTAAGAACCAAGACTAAGACATCCCACTTGCAGAACCAAATGTCTTAGGCTGGGTTCTCTAGAGAGGCAAAACCAGTGAAGCATGCAGGTATAAATGAATAATACAAACATATATATACAGAGAGAGAAAGAGAGGGAGGGAAGAGAGTGATTTTTATCAAGGAAATGGCTCATGCAGTTGTAGAAGCTAGAAAGTTCCAAGTCCATGTGTCAGGCATCAGGATGGAGGCTTCTCCTGACTCACATAGCTGCAGGGGTGACCAACTCTAGATTGGCATGTCAAACAGCAGACTGCTGGCTTAAGTCCGAAGACCAGGAGGTCAAATGATGATGAGCCAGATGCAGGATCCAGAGCAAGCAAAAGCCAGCCAGCTTTGCCAGAAAGTCCATATGTATTGTATGCAGGCCACAGCCCCAAGGAAACTCCCTTTCAAATGATTGGATGCTCATATCAGATCTCATCATGTTAGTGATTACATTATAACAGATCTCATCATGGACGTGATTATATCATTACATAAACACCAAACTACATCATAAGTACAAAACCCCTGATAATCATGGCCTAGCCAATTTGACACACAACTTTAACCATTACAGTCTACCCCTTCTCATCTTGGCACCTGTACACATCTCCTTAAAGCATATGGAATCGCTAATAAAAACAATTATAAAGTCATACTTATGCCTAACATGATACAACTAACACGCATACAACCAAAAACACACTAGCCTTGTTTGCATCTTATATTTTATAAGTAAAGAAAAGAAAAATATTTGAGGCACAAATACAAGGAAGAAATACTCATTACAATTACACCTCATTTCTGCAACTGGTCACGTGGTTGTAGCTGGTATTTTGAACTACCTTTTTCCACCACACATTCCGTATTCTCTTTGCCCTCAGCAAGCACCAAAGCTGGTAATGCATTTTTGCCTGGTGGGGTGACCAAAATCTTCATTCCTGAAGGATCTGAGCCATCATTAGTTGTCTATGTCATCTAGTGCTGCTGTAACAGAAATACCACAAGTGGATGGCTTTAACAAAGAGAAATTTATTCTCACAGTCTAGTAGGTTACAATTCCAAATTCAGGGTGTCAGCTCCAGGGGAAGGCTTTCTCTGTCAGCTCTGGAGGAAGGTCCTTGTCATCAGTCTTCCCTTGTTCTGGAAGCATCTCAGCATAGGAACCTCAGGTCCAAAGGACGCACTCTGCTCCCAGCACTGCTTTCTTGGTGGTATGAGGTCCCTATGTCTCTCTGCTTGCTCTTGTCTTTTGTATCTCAAAAGAGACTGACTTAAGACACTACCTAATCTTGTAGACCTCATCAGTATAACTGCTGCTAATCCATCTTATTACATCATAGTGATATAATTTACAACACACAGGGAAATCACATCAGATGATAAAATGGTAGACAATCATACAATACTGGGAATCAAGACCTAGCCAAGTTGACAGATATTTTTTGGGGGAAATAATTCAGTCCATGACATTCCACCCTTTGGCCCCCAAAAAATCACATCCTTGCAATATGCAAAACATATTCATCCCATCATATCATAGCAAAAGTCTTAACTCTAAGTCCAAAATCCAAAAATTCCTCTTCATCTGTGAAATCTAGAATACAAGTTATCTGCTTCCAAAGGTACAATGGCAGAACAGGCACAAACTAGACAATTCCATTACAAATGGGAGAAACTGGAGGAAAAGATGGGATAATAGGCACCAAGCAAGTCAGCAGAACACATTACATTAGCCCTCAAGGCTTGAAAACAATCCTCTGTGCTCTGAGACCATTTACACAATACCAGACTCTAGGTATTGGCCACACTCTCCGGATTCTGAGTGGAGGCCCCTCAGCTCTGGATTTCAGCTCTGCCTTCTATGCCCACTGGGACAGGAACTCTGCTCCCTCGGCTTTAGGTGCACTATTCTCCTAGTCCGTTTGAGTGGCAACGCCACCCTTAGAAGCATCAGAGGCCATGGCTCCACATTTTGAAACCCCTCAGGTCATGCCATACCTTTTGAGATGGAGACAGCTTGGCTTCTTGTGTCCCTTGTCTCTTCAGCTTCTGTTTCCTGGTTTCTTGGCTTCTCAGATCCTCGGATCTCATGCCCGCATCTGCCCTGCTGGGGCAAGTGTTCTAAAGCTATGTAGCTCCACCGGTAAGCACCCAGGGGCACACTTCTCCACCAGGAAGCCTCCTGCACATAGGCACTCAGCTCTCTTGATCCACCAATAAGTGCCTGGAGGCACCCCACTCCGCAAGGAAGCCTCCCGTGCACAGGCACTCAGCTGTCTCACCCCATGGGTCAGCTCCAGTACCATCTCACGCTGGTCTCCTCGTTCTGCTGCTGCTGGTTCTCTGATGCTGCAAGTTCTCTGCTGCTGCTGGTCCTCTGTTGCTGCCACTCCTGTATCCATTCGCAGTTTCCACATTTTAGGTATCTGTTACAGCAGCACCCCACTCTCTCTGTACCAAGTTCTGTCTTAGTCATCTAGTGCTACTATAACAGAAATACCAGAAGTGGATGGCTCTAACAAAGAGAAATTTATTTTCTCACAGTCTAATAGGCTACAAGTCCAAATTCAGGGCATCAGTTCTAAGAGAAGGCTTTCTTTGTTGGCTATGGAGGAAGGTCCTTGTCATCAGTCTTCCCTTAGTCTGGGAGCAGCATTTCTGCACAGGAATCCCAGGTCCAAAGGATGTGCTCTGCTCCCAGCACTTCTTTCTTGGTGGTATGAGGTCCCCAATTCTCTGCTTGCTTCTCTTTCCTTTTATCTCTTGTACAATAAAAGGTGGTGCAGGCCACACCCTAGGGAAACTCCCTTTACATTGAATCAGGGATGTGACCTTAGTAAGGGTGTTATACAATCCCACCTTAACCCTATTTAACATAAAATTACAATCACAAAATGGAGGACAACCATACAATACTGGGAATCATGGCCCAGACAAATTGATACACATTTTTTGGGGTACATAATTCAGTCCATGACAGTAGTCATTTCAGAATTGAGTTGCTATAGTTTTCCATCGACTGTAATCACAGGGCATGGTAGTACTAAGAGACACCCTAAGGGATCTCCTTTATTCCAGACATGCTCTTCTTCACCTCCATTTATGTAATATTAATCCAATATAACATTGGTAATTAGGATCAGTAAAATCAGTCAATACAGTAACTTCCTACTTTGCCTGTTGATCCAGAGGCATAAGGAGCCCAGAGTGGCTGGGTTGCATTCTTAACTTTTAGTTCAATGGAATCAGTGTTGTGTTTCCAGGTGGGAGTATTCCTCCCTTTGGAACTAAGACCTATAGACCTGCAAAGCATAGGGTTGCAGGGACAGGAAGCAAAAATTTTATGAGTGGTTCACTAGGGGTAACAATGAGTGGTGCCACTCCCATTTATACCCCTTGATTCCTAGACTCATGAATCCTGGCTATGAGAGAAACAGCACCATATACTGGACTCTGGTTTAGAGCATATACAGCCTTCTGGAGAATATTGCCCCAACCCTGCAAAGTATTGTCACCTAGCTGGTGCCATAATTGTGTCTTTAGAAGTCCATTCCTACGTTCTATCAAGCCACCTGCTTCGTGATGATGGGGAACATAGTAAGACCAGTAAATTCTATGAGCATGGGCCCATTGTACAGGAGGATGACTGGTTTCACAGAGAGCATCATCCTGTCCATTCGATTATTAAAATTCTCTTCTGCCAAGGTCACCTGTTGGTGAGCATTCACATGAGTCAAAATATCTTCACTTCCTTCAGAGAGGTCTAGCCACATACGTCTTCTCCATACCTCTTTGTTTCCAATGTTCCAATCATGTTCCTTCCAAGTTCCTGACCATCCGGCCAAACCATTGTCCACAGTCCATGAATCAGTATACAATCGCACATCTAGCCATTTCTCTTTCCATGCAAAGTGAACAGCCAGGTGCACTGCTGGAAGTTCTGCCCTTTGGGAGGATTTCCCTTCACCACTGTCCTTCAGGGAGGTCCCAGAAAGGGGATGTAGTGCTGCCGCTGTCCACTTCTGAGTAGTAATTGTATATCGCTCAGAACCATCTGTAAACCAGCCACGAGTTTTCTCTTCCTCAGTTGACTGATCGTAATGAATTCCCCATGAGGCCATAGGTGCAGACTGGGAGATGGAAGGTAATTTGACAACAGTGGCTACCATTGGCATTTGGGCCACTTCCTCATGAAACTTACTTATGCCTTCAGGTCCTCCTCAGGCCTGGTCTCATATATGCCACTTCCATTGAATGATGGAGTGCTGCTGTGCACGTCCAACTTTATGGCACTATGGGTCAGATAACATCCAATTCATGATGGGCAGCTCAGGCTGCATGGTGACTCGGTGGCCCATGGTTAAGCATGCAGTCTCTGCTAAGGCCCAGTAACAAGCTGGATAATATGGCTCAAGTGGAAGAGCGGTTTGCACAGCAGCCTGAACCTGTTGCAGAGCCTTCTCTTGTTCTGGGTCCCACTCAATTTTCAACTTTTCAAGTCACTTGATAAATAGGCCAGAGTAGCACACCAAATGAAGGATATGTTGCCCTCAAAATCCAAAGAGGCCCACCAGGCATTGTGCCTCCCTTTTAGTTGTGGGATGGGCCAGATGCAATAACTTATCCTTCACTTTAGAAGGAACATCTCAACATGCCCCACACCACTAGACCCTTAGAAATTTCACAAAGGTGGAAGGTCCCTGAATTTTTGTTGGATTATTTGTCTGAAAAGGAGCCCTGGTTACACAGTGGTTAAGTGCTTGGTTGCTAACTGAAAGATCAGTGGTTTGAACCCACCAGCAGTCCCATAGGGGAAAGATGTGGTAGTCAGCTTCCATAAAGATTGTTGTTGTTAGGTGACGCCAACTTGATTCCAACTCATAGCAACCCTGTATGACAGAGTAGAACTGCCCCATAGGATTTTCTAGGCTGCAATCTTTATGGGAGCAAATCACCAGATCTTTCTCCCACAGAGCAGCTGGGTAGATTTGAACCACCAACCTTTCATTTAGCAGCCAATTGCCTAACCGTTTTGTCACTGGGCCTCTCTCCATAAAGATTTATTCATGGAAACCCTCTGAGGCAGTCCTACTCTGTCCTATAAGGTCTATATGAATTGGAGTTGACTTGACAGCAGTGGGTTTGGTTTGCACCTGCCTGAAACATCCTCTATTTAAGTAATAAAATGTCCTTTGAGTTAGAGGTTTCTTTTCATAGAATTATTGGTGCACATACTTCATTGGTACACATTAATAAATTGACAAGTAAAAAAAAAAAAAGACATGTAAAAACCTGTTGCCATCAATTGATTCCAATTCATGGTGACTTCTTGTGTGTCAGAGTAGAGCTGTGCTCCATAGAGCTTTCATTGTCTGATTTTTTGGAAAGTAGATCACCAGGCCTTTCTTCCAAAGTGACTCTGGGTGGACTCAAAACTCCAACCTTACAGTTGGCAATCAAGCATATTAACCATTTGCACCACTCTGCTTATTGATCAAACATCAAGAGCCTAAAGAATAAAGATAATTTTATTTAAAAAAAAAATATATATATATATATATAAAATGTCACACTCTGAAGACTAGATTCTGTTACATTCTTTGAAAGTGTCAACTTCTTTATTTTAGCAGACAGGCATTCAATTAATTGGGTTCAAATTATAAACTCTGTCATTTGGGTGTCCACTCAAATTTCAGTTTGTGTTTTGTTTCTAACTGGGCAGCTTGGAGAATCACCTGATAATAAGGCAGTCTCTGGGTTACGAAGGAGATCCATTCCTAAGTGTGCCTTTAAGTAGAATTCACAAGTCAGTAACCAGTGCACATGGTTCTTACTTAGTCTTACCTTAGTGCAAGAAAAGGCTTGAAGCCTTTTCAATGATTTAAAAGCTGCACCTGCAGCAAGTGAAGTTGATTCTGATGCAAAATTTTTTGCTAATAGGGGTTCATTCAATTGTTTCAGAGTGAGGGTAAATTCACATAACATTAAAGGGAAAGTACAAGTTTTCTCCTAAATCGGAGTTTTGTAACCCAGGGGTTGCCTGTATATGATCCTGACTTGTTCAGAGATTAAGGCAAAATTTAAAATACAGAATTTTGAGCACCTCTCTCTGGTTGTCTCTTTTCAGTTTTCTTCCTACCTATTCATCTGCTTTTGTTGTCTCAAATTCTGTTCTCCTTTTCCTCAGGTCAAAAAGATTACAAGTTTTCCATTGGCATTTTAGTAGTCTCTCATGGTCCAACTGGGGTCAAGACTCAGTCCAAAATGCATTAAAATTTGAAAATCACCCACCGACATTCCCCTCCTGCAAGTATCAGCCTCCTTTCAGATTTATCTACCCTTGTCTTTCCCTGGGGCCCTGATGGTACAGCAGTTAAGGGCTCAGGCTGCTAACCAAAAGGTTGGCAATTTGAATTCACCAGCCACTCCTTGGAAACCCTACTTTGTCTTATAGGGTTTCTACGACTCATAACTGACTCAATGGCAAAGGATTTTGGCTGGGTTTTGCCTCTCCCTGCTGCATTCAGAAGCTACTTTCTATATTCTGTACAGAGCTTACAGATGTCTAATGTGAGAGGGTTGCTCCAGTAGTAGCTTACTTCATCATATGTGTAAAATCAATGCTATTAATACATTTTAATTTGTCCAGTGCTTTCTACTTATGAGAAATATTACATGTGCTTCTCTACTTTTACTTATAAATCAAAATTTAAAGATTTCAAAAATAATTCCCTAAGCGGACTTCCGGAAAAACGGCGCTCTAGGCAGAAGCACCACGCCATCCCTCCACATCAAAGGTCCAAAAAACTAAGCCAAACAGAGAAAACAGCAATCCTGAAACCCTAAAACATCAAAAGAAGAGATAAAGAACTCAGCCACGCACCAACTGGAGTGAGAAAACTGACGAAGAACAGACAGTGAGGACAGATTCATGCAGAGGTACCCTATAAGCTAATGCAGCGCGAAGCCGCCATCTTGGACTCCTATCGGAGAACAGCAAACAGGGGGTATGAGAAAGCAGCTTCACGGAGCTTCCAGTGGGAGAGAAAACAATCAGTAATTTGCGATATATGCTTTCCCACCCCCCTCCCTTTTTCACCCCACTTGACCTCCTCTGCTTCCCGTGGCCACAGTCTCTTGTCTGGAAAGAACCGGCTGCTTGGATTCCACCTACCCAAATGGGCCAGCTCTCTGAGTGCCATTTGTTGGATGCTGGTGTTGCTTTTTTCCAATTCTTCTGATTTCTTCCTTACCTCTCACCACCTCCCCCTCCTTTCGCTCAAATACCTGGCTCTGTGTGTCATCTTTGCTCCTTCCTGAGAGGCTGTGGAGTTCCGGTAATTTGTGATATACCCTTTCCCACCCCCTACCCTTCTTTACCCACACTCGGCCTCTTCTGTTTCCTGAGGACACAGTCCTTTGTCCCGGAAGCACCAGTTGCGTGGATTACACCAGTCCGCATGAGCTGATTCCCTGAGTGTCATTTGTTGGCTGCAGATGTTGCTTTTTTCTGCTTCTTTTGATTTCTTCCTTACCTCTCACCACCTTCCCCTCTTTTCACTCAAATACCTGGCTCCGTGTGCCATCTTTGCTTCTTCCTGAGGGGCTGCAGAGCTCCGTTTGAGTGTGGAACTACTTCCTGGTCGGGGCTGCCATGCTGGTGGGATCACGGGGCTTTTGTTCATTTGTTTGTTTTGAATTGTTTGTTTGTTTTCTTTTCCTTTTCTTGAGTTGGGAGCCCGTTCTGGCCAGGTGGTGCAGCGTGGCTTGGAACCTACCCCCTAGGCTTGCACAGACATGCAGAGGGATCCCTGATGGCATTTCTTTTTTCATTGTTGTTGTTTGTTTTTTTTTCTGTGTTTTTGGGGGCATTTCTTCTTCTTTTTGTTTTTTAAATTTGTTTTGTTTTCTTTTCCCTCTTTTTCCACTTTTGTATTTCTTCATTACTCAGTTTCTTGTCTCTCTATATCTTCCATCTCTTTCTGTTCCCTGAATACCTGACGTTGTATACCTCTACACCTTCTAGCCAGGCTGTACTGCAACACCTGAGAACAACTTCCCCAGACCTCATAGCCCCACCAGTGGGATCCCTGGGAGCTTTGCTGTTCTTTACCATTTCTGATTTTTATTTATTCATTCTTTTCTTTTCTTTTTTTTACTTCCTCTTCCTCTTTTTATTTTTCTCCATTTCATGGTCTCTTATCTCTCCACTCCAATGGCAAGCTCCTCTAGCATTCTTTTTTGTTTGTTTGTATGTTTTTGGCTCCTGTTCTTCTCTCCTCTCTCCCATATCCATCATACCTCCACACATAACAATCTCCCCACTACATCCTGCCTACCTGCACCATGCGCTTAACTTCACACCACCAAGCAGCACAGGCATGGCTGTGGAACTGGCTCTGCACTGATTACTGACTCGCCCTGGTGGCTGTAGTAAGTGCCACAAACAACCCATCCCAGTAACTCCTCTTCAGCAAGACCTGCCATGCCATACCATATCTGAGTGACAGATCCTGCCAGTTGGAGAAGGAGGCAAAAAGTATTTTGCCCACAGACAAGCAAACAACAAAGAACAAAAAGCCCGCCCACTCAGACATAGGAAAATTTTTTTAAAATGGGGCAAAACAAACAAATATACAATCAATAAATGAGAAAAATAACTACTGAATGCCCAGAAGACAGCAGAAAATATCAAAACATTTACAAAAACAAGACAGGATGGTTCCACTAGGCATCCAAAATAAAACACTAGCTGATTTTCAGGTGGAAGAAAAGGCACTACAACTACCTGATAGGGAATTCAAATCCCTAATACTCAGAATTCTCCAAGAGCTGAAGCAAAAAGCAGACAAAAATGAGGAAAAAATTGACAAATTCTTGGAAAATACAGACAAAAAAATTGGAAGAATTCAGGAAAATAACGCAGGAACAAAATGCCAAAATAAATTCACAACTAGACATTATACAAAAACAACAATTAGAACTCCAAAAGATAAACAAAATTTCAGAAATGGACGGTGTCATAGAAGGGCTCAGGAGCAGATTTGAAACAGTGGAAGACAGGACCAGTGGAATTGAAGACAAACACTAGGATACAACTCTGTTTGAGGAAAACTCAGAAAAAATAACAAAGAAAAATGAAGAGACCCTGAAAGTTATGTGGGATACAATCAAAAGCAAAAAATTTGTGAGTGATTGGAGTACCAGAACAGGGGGAGAAAACAGAAAAAACAGAGAGGATCATTGAAGAACTGCTGACAGAAAACTTCCCTAATATCATGAAAGATGAAAAGCTGGCCATCCAAGAAGCTCAACAAACACCATATAGGATAGACCTCAAAAGAAAATCACCAAGGCATATGATAATCACACTCACAAAAACCAAAGACAAACAAAGAATCCTGAGAGCAGCCCATGAAAAACAAGAAGTCACATACAGAGGACAAACAATAAGACTAAGCTCAGATAATTCAGCAGAAATCATGAAGGCAAGAAGACAATGGGATGACACATATAAAATCTTGAAAGAAAAAAATTGCCAGCCAAGAATAATATATCCTGAAAAACTCTCGTTCAAATATGATGGTGAAATTAGGATATTTCCAGATAAACAGAAATTAAGGGAATATGTAAAAACCAAACCAAACTTACAAGAATTATTAAAGAGAGTTCTTCAATCTGAGAACAAACAGCTTCATCTCACAGGCAGAATCGAGGACACAGGATCCTACCAGCCACATACCAATCTAGGAAATGAATTCTCAAGGACTATACAAAACCAAAAGAAATAGAACAGGGAATCAGAGAAGTTAATCAGTAAATTACAACAACATCAAAACAATAAAAGAGGGAATAAACGGCATAGGTATAGAACCTTCTAATGCAGAGGAAGGCAAGGTGATACCAAGTAATGGTAGACTGCTTCAAACTTAGAAAGATAAGGGTAAAATTCATGGTAGCTACAAAGAAAGTTAACAAACATACTCATTAAAAAAAAGAGGAAAAACTTAAAGTATCAGAAAAAACAAAACCTACAAAAACAAAAGAAATGAAAAAAAAATCCAAAAACAAAAGTAACTCAACACAAGAGAGTAAGAAGAACAAAGAAAACTTCAGCACCACAAAAAAAAAAGCACTACAAAATGAAAACAACAAACTCATATCTATCAATCATTACACTGAATGTAAATGGACCCATGAACCCATAAAGAGACAGAGAGTGAAAGAATGGATAAGAAAACAGGATCCATCGATATGCTGTCTACAAGAGGCACACCTTAGAAACAAAGATGTGAATTTATTAAAAGTCAAAGGTAAGAAAAAAATATACCAAGCTAACAATTACCAAAAAAGATCAGGAGTGGCAATACTAATTTCAGATAAAATAGACTGTAAAATAAAATCCACCATAAAAGACAATGAAGGACACTACATAAAGATTAAGGGGATTATCCACCATGAAGACATAACCATAATAAACATCTACACACCCAATGATAGGGCTTTAAAATACATAAAACAAACTCTAACAACACTGAAAAGAGAAATTGGCAGTTCCACAATAATAGTAGGAGACTTCAACACACTATTCTCAGTAAAGGACAGAACAACTAAAAAGAAAATCAGCAAAGATACAGAAGACTTAAAGGGCACAATCAGCCAACTTGCCCTCATAAACATATATAGAACACTCCATCCAACCGCTGCAAAGTACACATTCTTTTCCAATGCATGTGGAACATTCTCCAGAATAGACCACATCTTAGGCCACAGTGCAATACTCAACAAGATCCAAAACGTTGAGATAATTCAAAGTGTCTTCTCTGGCCACAAGGCCATCAAGGTAAAAATTAACAACAGAAAGAGCAAGGAAAAAAAATAAATTACATGGAAACTGAATAATACCCTGCTTACACATCACTAGGTAATAGAAGAAATCAGAGATGGAAGCAAAAAATTCCTAGAATCCAATGAGAATGAAAACACATCATACCAAAATCTTTGGGACACAGCAAAGGCAGTCCTCAGAGGACAATTTATAGCAATAGATGCACACATCAAAAAAGAAGAAAGGGACAAAATTGAAACATTAACTACAGAACTCAAACAAATCGAAAGAGAACAGCAAAAAAAGCCCACAGCCACTGGAAGAAAGGAAATAATAAAGATCAGAGCAGAAATCAATGAAATAGAGAACAGAAAAACAATAGAAAGAATCAACAAAACCAAAAGTTGGTTCTTTGAAAGACTCAACAAAATCGACAAACCACTGGCCAGACTGACAAAGGAAAAACAGGAGAGGGCACAAACAACCCAAATAAGAAATGAAATGGGGAACATTGCAACAGACCCAACTGAAATAAAATGGATTATAACAGAATATTATGAAAAACTGTACTCCAACAAATTTGAAAACCTAAAGGAAATGGATAAATTTCTAGAAACACACTACCTACCCAAACTACAACAAAGTGATGTTGAAAATCTGAACAGACCCTTAACAAGAGAAGAGATTGAAAAGGTAATAAAAAAACTCCCAACCAAAAAAAGCCCTGGCCCAGATGGCTTCACTGGAGAATTCTACAAAACATTTACAGAAGACCTTGTACAAGTACTACTCAAGCTATTTTGGAGCAGAGAAGAGGAATCAACACTACCAAATTCATTCTATGAAGCCGGCATAACGCTGATACCAAAACCAGGCAAAGACATCACAAAAAAAAGAAAATTACAGACCAATATCTTTCATGAACATAGATGCAAAAATTCTGAACAAAATTCTAGCCAATAGAATTCAGCATCATATCAAAAAACTAATACACTACAACCAAGTAGGATTCATACCAGGGATGCAAGGATGGTTCAACATTAGAAAATCAATCAACGCAATCCACCACATAAATAAAAGGAAAGAAAAAAATCACATGATCATCTCGATGCAGAAAAGCATTTGACAAAGTCCAACACCCATTCCTGATAAAAGCTCTCAATAAAATAGGTATACAAGGGATATTTCTCAACATAATAATTGGTGTCTATGCAAAACCAACAGCCAACATCATTCTTAATGGAGAGAGGCTGAAAACATTCCCCTTGAAAACAGGAACAAGACAAGGATGCCCTTTATCACCACTCCTATTTAACATTGTGCTGGAAGTTCTAGCTAGAGCAATAAGGCAAGAAAACAGAAAGAAAGTGCATCCAAATTGGTAATGAAGAAGTTAAACTGTCCCTGTTTGCAGACGATATGATACTATACATAGAAAACCCTAGAGACTCCACGAGAAATCTACTGGAACTAATAGAAAGATTCAGCAGAGTAGCAAGATACAAGATAAACATTCAAAAATCAATTGGATTCCTATACACCAATAAGGAGAACGATGAAAAGGAAATCAGGAAAACAATACCATTTTCAATAGCTCCTAAAAAGATAAAATACTTAGGAATAAATCTAACCAAGGTTGTAAAAGACCTATACAAAGAAAACCCAAAGGGATCTACATAAATGGAAAAACATACCATGCTCATGGATAGGCAGACTCAACGTTGTGAAAATGACAACTCTACCCAAAGCAATTTACAAATACAATGCAATCCCCATCCAAATACCAGCAACATTCCTCAAAGATATGGAAAAACTAATCAATAACTTTATATGGAAAGGGAAGAAGCCCTGAATAAGTAAAGCACTGCTGAAGAAGAAGAAGAAAGTTGGAGGACTCACACTACCTCACTTCAGAACCTACCATACAGTTACAGTAGTCAAAACAGCCTGGTACTAGTACAACGACAGATACATTGACCAATGGAACAGAACTGAGAACCCAGATGTAAATCCATCTACCTAAGGTTACCTGCTCTTCGACAAGGGCCCAAAGTCCATCAAATGGGGAAAAGACAGTCTTTTTAACAAATGGTGCTGGCAAAACTGGATATCCATCTGCAAAAAAATGAAACAGGACCCATACCTCAGGCCGTATACAAAAAGTACTTCAAATGGATCAAAGATCTGAATATAAAGCCTAAAACTATAAAGTTCATAGAAGAAAAAATAGGACCAACACTACAGGCCTTAACAGGATAGAACCGTAACCATCAATGCACAAAACCCAATAGTTAAGCTAGATAACTGGGATCTTCTAAAAATCAAACACATATGCTCTTCAAAAGACTTCACCAAAAGAATAAAAAGAAAATGTACAGACTGGGAAAAAATTTTTGGACAGTACAAGTCAGACAAAGGTCTAATCTCCATAATCTACAAGAAAATCCAACACATCTACAACAAAAAGACAAATAATCCTATTAAAAAATGGACTAAGGAAATGAACAGACGTTTCACCAAAGAAGACATTCAGATGGCCAACAGACACATGAGGAAATGCTCGCGATCACTAGCCATTAGAGAAATGCAAATTAAAACCATGATGAGATACCATCTCACCCCGGCACTACTGGCACGAATCAAAAACCCTGGAAATAACAAATTTTGGAGGGGCGATGGGGAGATCAGAACTCTTATGCACTGCTGGTGGGAATGCAAAATGATACAACCATTTTAGAAAATGATATGGTACTTCCTCAGAAAACTAGAAATAGACATACCATTCGATCCAGCAATTCCACTCCTAGGAATATATCCTAGAGAAATAAGAGCTGTCACTCGAATAAACATATGCACACCTATGTTCATGGCAGCATTATTCACAATAGCAAAACGATGGAAACAACCTAGATGCCCATCAACAGATGAACGGATAAACAAACTATGGTACATACACACAATGGAGTACTATGCAACAAGAAAGAACAACAGTGAATCTGTGAACCATCTCATAACATGGATGAAACTGGAGGACATTACGCTGAGTGAAATTAGTCAATCACAAAAGGTCAAATATTGTATGAGACCTCTATTGTAAAAACCCATGAAAAAGTTCACCACAAAATGTAACAATCTTTGTTGGTTACCAGGGATGGGAAGAGTGGGGGAGAAATACTAAATAGGCAATAGATAAGTGGTATCTTTGGTGAAGTGTGAGACAGTACACAATACAGGGGAAACTAGCACAACTTGTACAAGGAAAGGTCATGTAAGCCTCATAGACACATCCAAACTCCCTGAGGGACTGAATTGCTGGGTGGAGAGCTGTAGGGACCATGGTCTCGGGGAACATCTAGCTCAATTGGCATAACACTGCTTATAAAGACAATTGTCTACATTCTACCTTGGTGAGTAGTGTCTGGGGTCTTCAAAGCCTGTGAGCGGCCATCTAAGATACTCCTCTGATCTCATCCCTTCAGGAGCAAGGGAGAATGAAAAGAACAGGATACAAGGAAAAGATTAGTCCAAAGGACTAATTGTCCACAGCTACCAAGGCCTCCACTAGACTGAGTCCATTACAGCTAGATGGTGCCCTGCTGCTAACACTGACTGCTCTGACCAGGATCACAACAGAGGGTTCTGGACAGAGCTGGAGAAGGATGTAGAACATAATTATATCTCACCAAAAAAAGACCAGATTTACTGGCCTAAAGGAGACTGGAGGAACCCCAAGAGTATGGCCCCCAGACACCCTTTTAGCTCAGTGGTGAATTTATGTCTGAGGTTCACCGTTCAGCCTGGGAGTGGACAGCCCCGTAAAAGCAGATGAGACTTACGAGGTATAGTAGTTCAGTCACAAGGGCCAGAAGGCAGAAGGGGACAAGGAAGCTGGTGATAGGGAACCCAAGGTTGAGTAAGGATATTGTTGATGTGTTGTGAGATTGTTAACCATTTTCATAGGGCAACATTTGTAGTAACTGTTAAATGAGAAACTATTTTCTTGTGTAAGCCTTCATCTTAAGTGAGAATAACAGCACAATTGGAAGAGCGTAGTCAATGTCACTGAACTGTGCATGTAGAAATTTTTGAAATGGTGTATCTTTAGCTATGTGTATTTTCACCCCCAAAAAAGTTGAGAAGTTAGAGGGTTGACATGTTGTGGGGTTGTTAAGCAATGTCCTAAGCAATATGTGTACTACTGTTTCATGAGAAACTATTTGTTCTGTAAGCTTTCACCTGAAGTACAATTTAAAAAAAAAAAAAGTTAGCTAAAATTTTAAATAGCTGTCAAAGCTCAAGTATGGACTAATGTTCCATTTTAAACAGTAGGGGGCAACTGACAAAAGGGCTTTTTTCATTCATTTACAAGCTATATTCTACAGTCCCCCATGGAACTCATGAGAAAGATTAGGGTCACAACAGGACAGGAATGAGCTCTGTCAGCTAAGGTAAGTGTGCAAAAAGTGGTTGGTGCTGATGGGAGAAACACACTGAGTCCCATCGATTTCCCCAACGTGTTTGCTTCAACAAAGCAAAGTTCTTAAGCCTTCAGGGGAAAGGTAGTAAAGACCCTTGCCCAAACAGCACTGGCAGAGTACCTGGGAAAGGACAAAAGAAAAATACTCTACCACTGGGATGGGGGAGGTAACCATCTTTGACCTAAGATCCTATACCAATAGGATAGCATGTCTTCTCTGCTGGGAGAGAGGTAGGAAACTCCCACCTACCACTAACAAGAAATGCCAGGCAGAAATGAGCTGCCACAGGGAATAGTAGAGGAGGGAGGATAGACAGGAATACTAAAAATGTCCCACCTCTGGGGCTCAGAAGACTGAGGTTGGACAAGAACATCCACCACCTAGTTCACTATGAGCCCACCATGGAAGTACCAAGCAAAGAGTTTCTACTACTGGGGTAGGGACAAGCATGCAGAAGGAGATACTCTCTGTGTTGTGTTTACTAAAATAAGCTTAAAAAAAGAATAATGAACTTCGAGATAGGTTAACTGATAACATCTAAACAAAAACAGAAAAAGGAGTCAGGGGGAAAAAAAAAGAACACATCAGTCAAGAAATGTGAAAAAATATGAAACAGTCTAATATACAAGCAGTTGAAGTCCCAGAAGGAAAAGGGAGAGAAAACAGGATAGAAGAAAATTTGAAGAGCTAAAGTCCAAGAATTCTACCCCTCCCCACCCCCAAAATAAATGCAACTCATAAAACAAGGGTATACAGAAAAGACCAGAGGATAAAAATATGTTTCTTTCTTTTTAAAAGATTAACAAAATAATTCTCTGACGAGACAAGAAAAAGAGAGAGAGAAGAGTACACAGATAATACTAGGAATGAATAATAAAGAAAAACATAAATACAAATAGAGCAGAGTCTTGAAAATAAATAGAATATTCTGAAAAACTGTACACCAATAAATCTGAAAACTTCAACACATAAACAAGAAGGAATGGCTCAAGAAGAAACAGCAAACAAGAATGGTAATATGACCATAGCCAAAACAAAATCAAATCACTACCATCAAGTTGACTCCTACTCATAGGGACATACAAGGACAGAGTAGAATTGCCCCATAGGGCTTCCAAGACTGTAATCTTTACAGAAACAGACTGCCACATCTTTCTCCCATGGAGCAGTTGGTGAGTTTGAACCTCTGACCTTGTGATTGGCAGCTGAGCACTTAACCACTGCGTCATCAGGGCTCCTATGATCATAAAGGTAATTGAAATAGTTGAAAATCTTCCAGAGAAAAAACGTGAGGTTTAAATTGTTTTATATGCAAGCTCTGCCAGATTTGTAAATAATATATAATTTCAATCTTAAATAAAATCTCTAGAAAATATTAAAAGATACATATTCATCAACCCACTTAAAGATACCTTGATACAAATCTAAAAAAGATCAGTGTCTTAGTTATAATTCTATCTTAGTTATCTAGTGATACTATAACAAAAATACCACAAATGGGTGGCTTTAACAAACAGAAATTTATTTTCTCACACTTTAGGAGGCTAGAAGTCTGGAGTCAGGGTGCTGGCTCTAGGGAAAGTTTTCTCTCTCTGTCGGCTCTAGAGGAAGGTCCTTGTCTCTTGAGCTTCTATTCCTGAGAGATCTTCATGTGGCTTGGCATCTTTATTTCTCCATCTCTGCTTGCTAGCTTGCTTGTTTAATTACCTTTACATCTCAGAAGAGATTGACTGAAGACACACTCTATACTAATACTATCTCATTAACATAACAAAGAAAACCTACCCCTAAATGGGATTATAACCAAGGATACAGCGGTTAGGATTTACAACATATTTTGGGGGAACACAATTCAAACATAACATTCTGCCCTTTGGCCCCCCCAAATTCATGTCCTTCCCACAGACAAAACACATTTACCCTATCATCACATTATCCCAAATGTCTTAAATCAACCCCAAGCCTTTTGAATCATCTAAATCGAATATAGGTGAGATTTTAGGCATATTCCATCCTGGGGCAAAACTCCTCCTCATCTGTGAACCTGTGAAATCTAGAATGCAAGTTATCTGCTTCCTAAACACACTTCCGAAGTACCCTGGTGGCGCAGGGGTTAATGGCTTGCCTGTTAACCGAAAAGTCAGGAGTTTGAATCCACCAGCCACTCCTTGGAAACCCTACGGGGCAGTTCTACCATGTCCTACAGGGTCACTATGAGTAGGAATCAACTTGACTGCAATGGATTTGGATTTTTTTAAGTACAATAGTAGAAAAAAGCACAAGGTAGACATTTTCATTACAAACGGGAGATATCAGAGGGAAAGAAGGATAACGAGTACCAAGCGAGTCCAAAACCCAGTGGAACAAATTGCATTAGCTCTCAAGACTTGAAAATAATCCTTTCTTCTCTGAAACCATCTGGGCAAGGGCTATGCCCTCTGTAATCTTGGTGTTGGCCATGCTTTCTGTATTCTGGGTGAAAATCCCTTGGCCCTGGGCTTCAGCCCCAGCTTCCAGACCCTCTGGGACAGCAATTCTACTCCCTTGGCTTCTGGAATCCCCATTCTCTAGTCCATCTAAGTAGCAACCCCACCCCTTAGCCCTAGCAGGCTCCATTCTCCTGCCATTTGGGCATGGCAGCTCCACCCACTCAGCTTTGGGAGGTGGGCCCATCCTCTCAGCCTTTAGATATAGAAACTCCACACTCCAGAAAGATGTTGGTGGAAATATGAGTCTTTGAAAGCTAGGAGGCTGTGACTCCACACTTTGAGGTCTGTGAGACTCTGGTTCCACTCTCTCTCTGAAACTGAATCAGCCCGGCTTCCCGTGCTCCTTCAAACAGTTCTTCTGATCTCCAAACTTCTCCAAAGATAGTCCTTTTCTTTTCCTGGAAAACAACAGATGAAGCTCCTTTGGTCTGTTTCCTGCCTGTAGAATACCAAGGGGCAATAGCTTCTTTTCTTTCAGCCTGTCTCTATCCCCTATGGACGAAGGTGACAGGTTTTTGCTGTGTTAGTTAACCTTTTAAAAAATCTCAATCTTAACCTCTTTAACAAAAGATTGGGTTACCAAGTCATTGGTGAGATTTTTAGGGCCAGCATCCTTAGTTTGTACAGTAGAATTTTCCAAATCTTTACATTTTATTTTCATTTTGCAAAGTCCATTTTTAAGTCCATCTCTTTCCTCTCACATCTTGCAGTAAGCAGCAAGAAGAAACCATGCAACCCTTTTAAGATCTTGCTTAGTAATCTCCTCAGCCAGATATCCAAGTTTATCACTTACAAATTCTACCTTCCACCAAACATTTGAGCATAACTCAGACAAGTTCTTTGCCATTGCATAAAAGCAACACCCTTCCTCCATTGTTCAATCATATGTTCATCATTTTCTTTTAAAGCCTCATCAGAAGCATAGTTAATGTGCACATTTCTAGTCTGTTGCTAGCATCATATGTATTTTCTATGAACTTTTCAGAGACTTTCTCTGTAGCTCTCCTCACTTCCTTCTGAGCTTTCATCAGAATTGCCTTTGTCATCCATAATTCTAGCAATAGTCTCTTCAAGGCAATCTAGGCTTTTACTATTAGGCACCTTAAAACTCTTCCAGCCTCTACCAATTACCCAATTCCAAAATACTTCCACATTTTAGGTATTTGTTAGAGCAGCACCCCCTACTTGTCAGATAATTAAGACTAATTCTACTCCTAGGTGATCTTCATGTGACTTGGCATCTCTCATCCCCATCTCTGCTTGCTTGCTTGCTTGTTTAATCCCCTTTATATCTCAGAATAGATTGATTTAGGACACACTGTACACTAATATTGTCTCATTAACATAACAAAGAAAACACATTCCCAAATAGGATTGTAACTGTAGGCATAAAAAAATGAAACCAAACCCCATTGCCAACGAGTTGATTCCAACTCATAGTGATCCTATAGAATAGAGTAGAACTACTCCCATAGGGTTGCCAAGGCTGTAATCTTTATAGAAGCAGACTGTCACATCTTTCTCCTGTGGAGCGCCTCGTGGGTTCGAGCCACAGACCTTACGGCTAACAGCCGAGAGCTTAACTACTGCACCACCAGGAGTCCACCACAGGCACAGCGGTTAGGATTTATAACACATATTTTTGGGGGACACAATTCAAGCCATAACAGACAGTGTAAGAAACGGATATTACAAGCAAATATCACTTACGAATACAAATCACAGGCAATTTTTGACAAATCATATGTAGCAATTTGACCAAGTTGGTTTTAATATAGGAAAATAAGGTTGTTGGATTTCAGAGAACACAGTACTCCCTGTCTGTATTAGGCTGAAAAGTGTTTATTACATTTTATTAAATAGCTACCAAGTCAATGAATATGCAAAAGAAGTTTCAGGAAAACTCCAGGAGCAAAACTCCTGGTAAGGGTGCTGATGTCACCACAGCCACCACTCCTGAATCAAGGTTCGTGTGTTTTATTACATTAACAGATGAAAGGAGGGAAAAGGGACATATAACTTTTCCACGTAAGCATAAAAAAGTGTTTAATAAGTATAAGCAATCATTTTTTAAAAATTAACCCTTGTAGACAAGGAGTAGGAGAAAAACTTCATGTACGTGATAAAAGGAATTTGCCAAAAACAGACAGCAAATGTCAGATGTTGGAAATAATACATAAGGAGTCTAAATAAAGTGCTAATTGGAGCTGAAATTGCTATAGTCTCTTTAAAGGACAATTTGCCATTAACTTTTACTTTTAGCAGGTGCATACATCATGCTATAGCAATTTATTCCTAGGTGTAATTGCTAGATAAATTTTGCATACTTACACTGGCAAATATGTATAAGAATATTCATACTAGCATTTTTTTAATAAGTAAAATGCTTTTTTACTGGAAAACCATCCACAGGAGAGTGGCTAGATAAATTGTTACATAAGACAATGCAGTTCTAAACCATAATTGAAAAAAGGATGACCTTCTGACTCATGCATCAAGAATCATGAATCTCAGCATCATAGTATCGAGTATAAAAGCATCATAAAATGTGTGCAACATAATGCCACTTAATAAAGTTCAAAAACATAAAAAACTTGATCGATGTTTTGTGAGTGATATGTACCTGATAACAATACTGTAATAAAAAAATGGAGAGATACAATTGGTGATTCTTCTTGGACAAGGAGGGGGAATTTGGAAATGTTTAAAAGTGGGAATGCATGGAATACATGAACTTCAAGGTATTTTTGTAAGAATATTTCTTCTTAATCAAGAGATAGATACTTAGGTGCTACTTAAGCATTTGTAATTAATTAATCACCTGATATTATTAAACCCGTTGCTTTTGAGTCGATTCTGACTCATAACAATCCCACATGTATCAGAGCAGAACTGCACTTCATAGGTTTTCAGTGACTTTAATCTTATGAAAGGGGATCTCCAGGCCTTTCTGTGGCACCATTGGGTGGATTCAAAGCACCAAACTTTCAGGTAGTAGCTGAGCTCAAACTATTTGCACCACCCAGGGACTTTTAGATATTATTAGCCATTATTCATTGTTATTCATTATCTCTAATATTTCACTAATATAGACATACATTCTGTTGTAAATATGAGATATTTCATAATAATAAGTGATAGAAATTTTATTAGAAAAAGGTACAATATTTGGAAACATCATTATATATATGTGTTGTTGTCAGGTGCCATGAAGTAGGTACCTACTAATAGTGACATTATGTACAACAGAACAAAAAACTTATTGGTCCTACACCATCCTCACAATTATTGTTATGCTTGAGCCCTTTGTTGCAGCCACTGTGTCAATCCATCTTTTGAGAGTCTTCCTCTTTTTTGCTGACTTTCTGCTTTACCAAGCATGATGTCCTTAATGGATGTTTGCAGCTCTTTCTTCTCATTTTAAGTCATGCCACATCAGCAAATGAAGGTCCTGACAGCTTGACTCCATCCACGTTATTAATGTGGCTCTACTTCGCGGAGGCAGCTCTTTTCCAGTCATATTCTGAGTACCTTCCTAACTGAGCAGCTCATCTTCTGGCACTTTATCAGACAATGTTCCACTGCTCTTTATAAGGTTTTCACTGGCCATTTTTTTCAGAAGTAAACTGCCAGGTCCTTCTTCCTAGCTTGTTTTAGTCTGGAAGCTCAGCTGAAATCTGTCCACCAAGGGTGACCCTGCTGGTATTTGAAATACTGGTGACATAGCTTCCAGTATCACAGCAACACACAAGCCACCAGAGTACAACAAACTGACAGACACATAGTGGAATTAAATGTATGTTCGCAAAAATAAGCCTGTGTTCATACAAAAACCAACACTCACCATGCTAGATGGGAAGTTTCAGGATGAAGGTGAGAGTCGTTTCACATATGGTGAACGAAGGTTTCTCTGGTAGGTGACAATTTGAGCAGAGGCCTGAATAAAGTCAGGGAGCCGGCTAAACTGATGCAGATAGCTGTGGGAAGAATATTCTAGACAGAAAGAAAAGTCTATGTGTAAAAGGGGCTATTTTGAAGCATATTACTATTATGTTTGAATTTGCGCTAGTGAAGACTTGGCATTCTTCCTGAACAGACCAAGGCTGCAGGGGATAAAAGGGAAATCAAAATTGACGAAGCAGAGAAACAAAGAGAAATTATAGTGGGCATTTGTCAATTTGGGGCTATTCAACTGTCCAACATCTTAGTTGAGACAGAATTTAATCAACATAAACGTTACTCTGCTCCCATCTCACAGGACGTCACTCTGACATGCTAATAAAAATTGGAGGTAAAAAATTACAAATAATTGTAAATGACTTGGTAAAATACACACCTTCTGAATGGTGGGAGAAAAATCCTACAAAAATAAATGGACTTGTCAACTTACGATACTTCTTGGTCTTCTAGAAGTCTGGGGTGTATTGGGATACCCAAAAAAACCATGGCCATTGAGTTGATTCTGACTCACAGTGGCCTATAGGACAGAGTATAACTGCCCCATAGGGTGTCCAAGGAGTGGCCGATATCCCCTCTAAATGAAAATAAAAGTTGATGGCAGAAAGAAACACACGTTTATTTGACTTTTGGACTTTGTAGAAAACATCCACCATGTTTGGCTGGATTTCTTAACCCAGTTGCTGGGATAACTGAAAGGTGAGAGCTGTGAAAGGAGTCAAAAATAAAAAAGTCACTCCAGGTGGTCCAGACTGTAGTGCAAGCAGTTCTCACACTTGGCCCACATAACCCAACAAAAGCAATTTATTAAACACTAACATGTTGATGGCAGATCCAACATTGTATCTATATAACCCTTAGCTAGCCCTAAATGAATGATGGCAGCGTATCGTGGAGTTTGGGAGAAAAAGCATGCCATCTTTGCCAAAGAATAGGGCATATAGATGTCAAGAGTGATTGAATCCAATGTAGCTTTACAAATAAGAAAATCTGACTATGGGATAGTGGCATGTAAGGAAGATCAGATCAGGTGAGAAAAATAAAGAAGCTACATTTTCAATGCTGAATGGATTGTGATTAAACTTCAACATAGCTTCATCTTGGGGTGTAAGAGTTGCTGAATACAGAAAAAAATCACACATGTAGAAATGCAAAAAAGAAAAATAATTTATTCAACACTATACTAATTACATTTTATATACAAGTTGCTTAAATCAGCATTATTCTTACTGTAGGAAGAATAGCATTACTTAGTTATTCATACTTTTGGAAGTCCTTAGTTGACCAAATAGCTCTTCATATAACAGAGTGGAAATTGTACATGGAGTAGGAAAATCAAGATCGTAAGCAAAGATGACTGACTTGGGTATCATCATGAACCAAGGTAATGTAAGAGCTGGTAGGAATAATAATAATAATACTGTAAATAGGATACCCAATGTACCAGTGAAAATTCTGGCACACTGGGCCAAATTTGCCATAAACTAAGAAAAAAAAAAAAAAACCCAACCCATTGCTGTCAAGTCAATTCCAACTCACAGTGACCCTGTAGGACAGAGTAGAACTGCCCCCATAGGGTTTCCAAGGCTGTAAATCTTTAAGGGAGCAGACTGCCACATCTTTTCCCTACAGAATAGCTGGCGGGTTCAAACCACCAAACTTTTGGTTAGCAGCCGAGCACTTTAACCACTGTACCACCAGGGCTCCTAACTTTGCCCTGTTGGGTTGTTGTGTGCCGTTGAGTTGATTCCAACTCATACTGACCCTGTAAGACAGGGTAGAACTGCCCCCATAGGGTTTCCAAGGAGCGGCTAGTGAATTTGAACTGTCTACCTTTTGGTTAGCAGCCTGAGCTCTTAACCACTTCGCCACCAGGGCTCCTACTTTGCCCTGGGGAAAATAAATTATACTGCATTTTAATGTCTCAAAGTGTCAATTTACTTTGAAATATAGAGTTAATAGGTGCTTCCCTACTGATTCACTTTCGGCCAATATGCCTTAATTCATCAAAACAAGTTTGAGTTTTAAGATATTCTAACTAGATTTCCATGTTGTTGGATCTACAATATTGTTTTCCTCAGTGCATTCTTTCAAGCGTGCAGCAGTTTTTGAATACATACTAATATTCCAGTTAATGCTCTAGGTGCTGTGTATATGTTGGTGTACAAAACAGGAGTGATATTTGTTCTCAAGAAGGACAGGCATGCATTAAGGAACATGATACTGTTGACATTGGTTCATTTTTCTAAAATTAATCTGACTTAATAAACTACATTTTAGACTCATGTAGAACAGTGGTGTTGAAGTATATTCTAGTTTTCTGCATCTACTTGGTATTTAATAATATATCTGTTAGCTGTTTATATTGTATGCAAATACACAGAATAAGGTCTGGAAGCATACAAAGCTAAGAACATTAGCCCATATAGGGACTTGGAGGATCAGTAGAGCTGAATAAGAACTTTAGATTTACTTACATTTTTAAAAAAGTTTTATAGTGAGGATGTGTTGAAGAATTACCTCCATATCTCAAAGGTCCCTTACAATTCCTGTTGTTGAGGAAATGTCGCATGTTCCTTGCCAGATTACAAAAGGTTAACCAGAGTTTCTCTGCCTGGAACATAGATTCATAATCTAACATTTTATTTCATATATGACCTAACACCAGGCAAAGGGATACAGAATAACATTTGCCTGCTAGAGTTCTCCTTAATGTAGTTTTCAGTTTAAGAATATTTATTGTCTCTTTTTGTGATCTTTAAAGAGACCAAACTGAAGATCAGTTTAAAACAAGCCACAATAAAACCGATTTATCTCAACTACTAAAGGGACTAATGTACTAGAAACTATTAGTGACAAAGTCTTAGTAGATACACCAAAAATCCTATTTAAAAATTGCTCATTTCAGTATGCAGTGTTCAGTTTAATAGAATACAAGACTAAGCTAGAAATTTGGACTGATTTATGTAAATCTGACTTATTCTATATAAATGAGATATGTGGCTTAAGCCAGTTATTGACCTCTGAAATTTTCTTGGCTTTCTCTGGGTTTATTTAAAATGCAATGAAAATTGAAGAAAAGTACCAGTAAATGTATCACTTTATCTAAAAGATTCCTAAGATTTGACATAATTTAATGACTTTGGAATTGGATAAAATATTAAAAACTGAGGGAAGGGGGTTGTGTTAAAAAAGCAATACATTGGTGTTAGTGCATATTCTATAATCTTTTCCTTGATACACACAAAGTGTCAGAAATAGGAAACTGAGGAGTTGAGAGTTCACAGTGTTTCAAGGCATAGATATAAACTGGAATAGCAGTAAATGAGAGCAATTTAAACCACAGGCAAAACAAAATGTTGAATATTATTAAATGTTAAAAAAAAAAAAGAAGTAAAAAATTGTCAGAAGACATTTTTTAATTTTTATAAAATGGAGCCAAAATACAAAACGTTGATTCAGCAAATAAGTAATAATAAATGAATACCTGTGTGATCTCTATGTGTTGTCACTGTGTTTCTCTGATAACAATGAGTTCAAGCAGCTTCTCAATACCCTTATGTCCTATGTCCTCCCCAGCCTGGGCACACTAGCCTTCTTCCTGTTCCTTATGCATACCAAACGCAACTCAACTTCACAGCTTTTCTACTTACTTTAATCTTTGCCTTGCTTACTGTCTCAATTCTTTTAGTTCTCTGCTCAAAGGGCACATATCATTGAGTGTTTTCTGTTGTTTTTAGTTGCCATTGAGTGGATTCTGACTCCTGGCGACCCCATGTCAGCAGAGTAGCACAGCTCCATGGGGTTTTCAATGCTGTGAGCTTTCAGAAGCAGATCTACAGGCCTATCTTCCAAGGTGCCTCTTGGTGAGTCTGAACCACCAACCTTTTGGCTAGTGGTCATAGGCTTAACCATTTGCACCACCTAGGACTCCTGAATTCTTCCCAAATTGCTAAAATACTAAACCCCACATCCCACCCCAAATACCACCAGCAGCAACAAGACCATGGCCACAATAACCACTGTCACCACCACCTTCACTTCCATTGCTGCTAGCCCAGCCCCAATCCTGCCCCCAGCCCCACTGCCGCCATGACCACTACCACAACTGTCCAGCCTCTTTGCAGGCTTTGTTTCTCTACTGTGAATATCACCACCTAATATATTACATAATGTTTCTTTCATTTCTCTTTTCTTCCACTGGATTTGTAAGTCTCATAGCAGCTAAGACTTTGTTTGGTTCATGGATGTATCTCTAGTCACTAGAAGAAAGAGTGAAGTTTGGCATTTATAAGACATTCAATAAATTTTTGTGGATTCAATGAACAAATGATTTTTCCTTCATATATAAAGCAACTTTTATCAAAATTATTTTTCTATACAGTCTATACTTTCCACTTTGATAATATAAAATTCTATTTTAGTATAGATTTATATAAATTCTCTTAATTGCATTTTCTTTTGGCTCTTCTTGAAGTACTAACATATTGTTTTAATATCTGCAATTTTTTAATGTATCTCAAGAACTTGTAGAGTAAAGCTCACATCTTTGTTTTTCAATTTTGGTTACCTAAGCTATTTTTTTTTCCTTTTTTTTAATTTTTTTTATTGTACTTCAGGTGAAGGCTTACAGAACAAAATAGTTTCTCGTTTAACAGTTAGTACACATGCTGCCCTATGACAATGGTTAACAACCTCATAACACATCAACACACTCCTTACTCAACCTTAGGTTCCCTATCACCAGCTTCCTTGTCCCCTTCTGCCTTCTGGCCCTTGTCACTGGACTCCTGTACCTCATTAGTCTCATTTGGTTTTACGGGGCTGTCTACTCCCAGGCTGAACAGTGAACCTCGGAGGTAACTTCACCACTGAGCTAAAAGGGTGTCTGGGGGCCATACTCTCGAGGTTTCTCCAGTCTCCTTTAGGCCAGTAAATCTGGTCTTTCTTTTGTGAGTTAGAACCATGCTCTACATCCTTCTCCAGCTCTGTCCAGAACCCTCTGTTGTGATCCTGGTCAGAGCAGTCAGTGGTGGTAGCCAGGCACCATCTAGCTGTACTGGACTCAGTCCGGTGGAGGCCTTGGTAGCTTTGGACAATTAGTCCTTCAGACTAATCTTTTCCTTGTATCCTGTTCTCTTCATTCTCCCTTGCTCCTGAAGGGATGAGACCAGTGGAGTATCTTAGATGGCCGCTCACAGGCTTTGAAGACCCCAGACACTACTCACCAAGGCAGAATGTAGAGCATTGTCTTTATAAGTTGAGTCATGCCAAATGAGCTAGATGTTCCCCGAGACCATGGTCCCCACAGCCCTCTGCCCAGAAATTCAGTCTCTCAGGGAGTTTGGATGTGTCTATGGGCTTCAATGACCTTTCCTTGTACAGGTTGTGCTAGTTTCCCCTGTATTGTGTACTGTCTCACACTTCACCCAAGATACCACTTATCTATTGCCTATTTATTATTTCCCCCTCACCACTCCCATCCCTGGTAACCAACAAAGATTGTTACATTTTGTGTGGGAACTTTTTCATGGGTTTTTAAAATACAGGTCTCATACAATATTTGTCCTTTTGTGATTGACTTATTTCACTCAGCATAATGTCCTCCAGTTTCATCCATGTTACGAGATGCTTCACAGTTTCATTGTTGTTCTTTCTCATTGCATAGTATTCCATTGTGTGTATGTACCATAGTTTGTTAATCCATTCATCTGTTGATGGGCATCTAGGTTGTTTCCATCGTTTTGTTATTGTGAACAATGCTGCCATGAACATAGGTGTGCATATGTCTATTTGAGTGACAACTCTTATTTCTCTAGGATATATTCCTAGGAGTGGGATTGCTGGATCGAATGGTATGTCTATTTCTAGCTTTCTGAGGAAGCACCATATCATTTTCCAAAATGGTTGTATCATTTTGCATTCCCACCAGCAGTGCATAAGAGTTCTGATCTTCCCGCAGGCACTCCAGCATTTGTTATTTCCAGTGTTTTTGAATCGCGTCAGTAATGCTGGGGTGAGATGGTATCTCATTGTGGTTTTAATTTGCATTTCTCTAATGGCTAGTCATCAAGAGCATTTCCTCATGTGTCTGTTGGCCATTTGAATGTCTTCTTTGGTGAAATGTCTGCTCATTTCTTTGCCCATTTTTTAATAGGATTATTTGTCTTTTGTGTAGCGGTGTTGGATTTTCTTGTAGATGATGGAGATTAGACCTTTGTCTGACTTGTACTGTCCAAAAATTTTTTCCCAGTCTTTCGGTTCTCTTTTTATTCTTTTGGTGAAGTCTTTTGAAGAGCATACGTGTTTGATTTTTTAGAAGATCCCAGTTATCTAGCTTAACTGTTGGGTTTTGTGCGTTGATGGTTATGGTTTGTATCCTGTTAATGCCATGTATTAAGGCCTGAAGTGTTGGTCCTATTTTTTCTTCCGTGAACTTGAAAGTTTTAGGCTTTATATTCAGGACTTTGATTCATTTTGAAGTAGTTTTTGTATACGGTGTGAGGTATGGGTTCTGTTTCATTTTTTTGCAAATGGATATCCAGTTTTGCCAGCACCATTTGTTAAAAAGACTGTCTTTTACCCATCTGATGGACTTTGGGCCCTTGTCGAAGAGCAGGTGACCATAGGTGGATGGATTTACATCTGGGTTCTCAATTCTGTTCCATTGGTCAATGTATCTGTCGTTGTACCAGTACCAGGCTGTTCTGACTACTGTAACTCTATAGTAGGTTCTCAGGTCAGGTAGTGTGAGTCCTCAAGCTTTCTTCTTCTTCTTCAGTAGTGCTTTACTTATTTGGAGCTTCTTCCCTTTCCACATAAAGTTAATGATTCCTTTTTCCATCTCTTTGAAGAATGTTGTTGGTATTTGGATTGGGATTGCATTGTATTTGTAAATTGCTTTGGGTAGAATTGTCATTTACACAATGTTGAGTCTGCCTATCCATGAGCATGGTATGTTTTTCCATTTATGTAGATCCCTTTGGGTTTCATGCAGTAGTGCTTTGTAGTTTTCTTTGTATAGGTCTTTTACATCCCTGGTCAGATTTATTCCTAAGTATTTATCTTTTTAGGGGCTATTGAAAATGGTATTGTTTTCCTGATTTCCTTTTCATTATTCTCCTTATTAGTGTATAGGAATCCAGCTGATTTCTGAGTATTTATCTTCTATCCTGCTACTCTGCTGAATCTTTCTATTAGTTCCAGTAGATTTCTCGTGGAGTCCTTAGGGTTTTCTATGTATAGTATCATATCATCTGCAAACAGGGACAGTTTAACTTCTTCATTACCCATTTAGATGCCCCTTATTTCTTTTTCTTGCCTTATTGCTCTAACTAGAATTTCCAGCACAATGTTAAATAGGAGTGGTGATAAATGGCATCCTTGTCTTGTTCTTGTTTTCAAGGGGAATGTTTTCAGCCTGTCTCCATTAAGAATGATGTTGGCCATTGGTTTTGCATAGATGCCCTTTACTAAGTTGAGAAATTTCCCTTCTATACTTATTTCATATAGAGTTTTGATCAGGAATGGGTGTTGGACTTTCTCAAATGCCTTTTCTGCATCAACTGAGATGATCATGTGATTCTTTTCTTTCCTTTTATTTATGTGGTGGATTGCGTTGATTGATTTTCTACTGTTGAACCATCCTTGCATACCTGGTATGAATCCTACTTGGTCGTGGTGTATTATTTTTTTGATATGATGCTGAATTATATTGTCTAGAATTTTGTTCAGAATTTTTGCATCTATATTCATGAGAGATATTGGACTGTAATTTTCTTTTTCTGTGATGTCTTTGCCTGCTTTTGGTATCAGCGTTATACTTGCTTCATAGAATGAATTTGGTAGTGTTGCTTCCTCTTCTACGCTCTGAAATAGCTTGAGTAGTACTGGTACAAGCTCTTCTGTAAATGTTTTGTAGAATTCTCCACTGAAGCCATCTGGGCCAGGGATTTTTTTGGTTGGGATTTTTTTTATTACCTTTTCAATCTCTTCTCTTGTTAAGGGTCTGCTCAGATTTTCAACATCACTTTGTTGTACTTTGGGTAGGTAGTGTGTTTCTAGAAATTTAACCATTTCCTCTAGGTTTTCAAATTTGCTGGAGTATAGTTTTTCATAATATTCTGTTATAATCCTTTTTATTTCAGTTGGGTCTGTTTTAATGTCCCCCATTTCATTTCTTATTTAGATGATTTGTGTCCTCTCCTGTTTTTCTTTTGTGAGTCTGGCCAGCGGTTTATCGATTTTGTTGATTCTTTCAATGAACCAACTTTCAGTTTTGTTGATTCTTTCTATTGGTTTTCTGTTCTCTATTTCATTTATTTCTGCTCTGACCTTTACTATTTCCTTTCTTCCAGTGGCTGTGGGCTTTTTTTGCTGTTCTCTTTCTATTTGTTTGAGTTCTGTAGTTAATGTTTTGATTTTATCCCTTTCTTCTTTTTTGATATGTGCATCTATTGCTATAAATTGTCCTCTGAGGACTGCGTTTCCTGTGTCCCAAATGATTTGGTATGATGTGTTTTCATTCTCATTGGATTCTAGGAATTTTTTGCTTCCATCTCTGATTTCTTTTATACCCACTGATGTGTAAGCAGGGTATTATTCAGTTTCCATGTAGTTGATTTTTTTTTTCCTTTCTCTTTCTATTGTTAATTTCTATCTTCATGGCATTGTGGTCAGAGAAGATACTTTGAATTATCTCAACGTTTTGGATCTTGTCGATGATTGCTCTGTGGCCTAAGGTGTGGTCTACTCTGGAGAACATTCCATGTACATTTGAAAAGAATGTGTAATTTGCAGCAGTTGGATGGAGTGTTCTATATATGTCTGTGAGGTCCAGTTGGCTGATTGTGCCCTTTAGGTCTTCTGTATCTTTGCAGAGTTTCTTCTTAGTTGTTCTGTCCTTTACCAAGCGTGGTGTGTTGAAGTCTCCTACTATTATTGTGGAACTGTCAATTTCTCTTTTCAGTGTTGTTAGAGTTTGTTTTATGTATTTTGGTGCCTTGTCACTGGGTGTGAAGATGTTTATTATTGTTATGTCTTCATGATGGATCCTCCCCTTAATCCTTATATAGTGTACTTCTTTGTCTTTTATGGTGGATTTTGTTTTAAAGTCTATTTTCTCTGAGATTAGAATTGCCACTCCTGTTCTTTTTTGGTAGTTTTTAGCTTGATATATTTTTTTCCAATCTTTGGCTTTTAATAAATTCACATCTTTGTTTCTAAGGTGTGTCTCTTGTAGACAGCATATTGATGGATCTTGTTTTCTTATCCATTCTGTCACTCTCCGTCTCTTTATAGGTGCACTGAGTCCATTTACATTCAGTGTAATTATTGATAGATGTGAGTTTGTTGCTGTCATTTTGTTGTGCTTTTTTTTTTGTGGTGCTGAATTTTTCTTTGTTCTTCTTACTCTCTTTTGCTGAGATACTTTTGTTTGTGGATTTATTTTTTCATTTCTTTTGTATTTGTTTTTACCAAGACTTCATGTTTTTTGTCTTTATTTTTATGAGTCTGTTTGTTAACTCTCTTTGTGTTTACCATGAATTTTACCCTTATCTTTCTAAGTTTGAAGTAGTCCACCATTACTTGGTATCGCCTTGCCTTCCTCTCCATTAGAAGGTTCTATACCTATGCCGTTTATTCCCTCTTTCATTGTTTTGATGTTGTTGTCATCCATCGATTGACTGCTCTGATTCCCTGTTGTATTTCTTTTGGTTTTGGATAGTCCTCAAGAGTTCATTTCCTAGATTGGTATCTGGCTTGTACGATCCTGCATCCTAGGTTCTGCCTGTGAGCTGAAGCTGTTTGTCCTCAGATAGAAGAACTCCCTTTAATAATTCTTGTAAGTTTGTTTTGACTTTTATTTATTCCCTTAATTTCTGTTTATCTGGAAATGACCTAATTTCACCATCGAATTTGCATGAGAGTTTTGCAGGACATACTCTCCTTGGCTGACAATTTTTTCCTTTCAAGATTTTATATATGTTATCCCATTGCCTTCGTGCCTGCATGGTTTCTGCTGAATAACCTGAGCTTAGTCTTATTGTTTCTCTTCTGTATGTGACTTCTTGTTTTTCATCAGCTGCTCTCAGGATTCTTTGTTTGTCTTTGGTTTTGGCGAGTGTGAATATGATATGCCTTGATGATTTTCTTTCGGGGTCTCTTCTATATAGGGTTTGTTGAGCTTCTTGGATGGCCAGCCTTTCATCTTTCATGATATTGGGAAAGTTTTCTGTCAGCAGTTCCTCAATGATCCTCTCTGTGTTTTCTATTTTCTCCCCCTGTTATGGAATTCCAATCACTCATAAATTTTTGCTTTTAATTGTGTCCCACATAACTCTCAGGGTCTCTTTATTTTTCTTTGTTCTTTTTTCTGAGTTTTCCTCAAACAGTGTTGTATCCAAGTGTTTGTCTTCAGTTCCACTGATCCTGTCTTCCACAGTTTCATATCTGCTTGTCAGCCCTTCTATGACATCATCCATTTCTGAAATCTTGTTATTTATCTTTTGGATTTCTAATTGTTGTTTTTTTTATAACTTCTAGTTGTGAGTTTATTTTGGCATTTTGTTCCTGCATTATTTTCCTGAATTCTTCCAATTTTTTGTCTGTATTTTCCATGAATTTGTCTATTTTTTCCTCATGTTTGTCAGCTTTTTGCCTCAGTTCTTGGAGAATTCCGAGTATTAGAGACTTGCATTCCCTATCAGGTAGTTCTAGTGCATTTTCTTCCACAGGAGAGTCATCTGGTGTTTTATTTTGGACGCCTACTAGAACCATCCTGTCCTGTTTTTGTAAGTGTTTTGATATTGTCTGCTGTCTTCAGGGCATTCAGTAGTTATTTTTCTCATTTATTGATTGTAGATTTGTTTGTTTCATCCTTTGTTTTAAAAAAATTTTGACTATGTTTGAGCAGGCGGACTGTGTGTTCTTTGTTGTTTGTTCATCTGTGCACTCAATACTTTTCCAACTGGCAGGGTCAGTCACTCAGATATGGTACAGAAGGGCAGGTCTTGCTGAAGAGGAGTTACAGGGATGGGTTGTTTGTGGCAGTTACTACAGCCACCAGGGCAGGTCGGTAAACAGTGCAGGGTAGGTTCCAGTAGGCCATACCTGTACTGATTCGTGGTGTGATGTCAAGAGCACGGTGCAGGTAGGCAGGATGCTGTGGGGAGATTGTTATGTGTGGAGCGGTTGTTTTGTCACCCCCTGGACGCCCCATGAGGCTGCTTTCTCATACCCGCGTTTGCAGGTCTCCGATAGGAGTCCAGGATGGTGGATCCGCACTGTGTTAGCTGGTGGGGGACCTCTGCATGAATCTCTCCTCACTCTCCATTCTCTGTCAGTTTTCTCACTTCATTTGGTGCTTGGCTGAGTTCTTTATCTCCTAGTTTGATGTTTTAGGTTTTTAGGATTGTTGTATTCTCTGTTTGGCTTAGTTTTTTGGATCTTTGCTGTGGAGGGAGAGCGTGGTGCTTCTGCCTAGAGCGCCATTTTGCCAGAACTCTGGTTGGGAGTATTTTTATTACCTTTTCAATCTCTTCTCTTGTTAAGGGTCCGTTCAGATTTTCAACATCACTTTGTTGTACTTTGGGTAGGTAGTGTGCTTCTAGAAATTTATCCATTTCCTCTAAGTTTTCAAATTTGTTGGAGTATAGTTTTTCATAATATTCTGTTATAATCCTTTTTATTTCAGTTGGGTCTGTTGTAATGTCCCCCGTTTCATTTCTTATTTGGGTTACTTGCATCCTCTCCTGTTTTTCTTTTGTCAGTCTGGCCAGTGGTTTGTCGATTTTGTTGATTCTTTCAATGAACCAACTTTCAGTTTTGTTGATTCTTTCTATTGGTTTTCTGTTCTCTATTTCATTTATTTCTGCTCTGATCTTTACTATTTCCTTTCTTCCAGTGGCTGTGGGCTTTTTTTGCTGTTCTCTTCTATTTGTTTGAGTTCTGTAGTTAATGTTTTGATTTTGTCCCTTTCTTCTTTTTTGATATGTGCATCTATTGCTATAAATTGTCCTCTGAGGACTGCTTTTGCTGTGTCCCAAAGGATTTGGTATGATGTGTTTTCATTCTCATTGGATTCTAGGAATTTTTTGCTTCCATCTCTGATTTCTTCTATACCCACTGATGTGTAAGCAGGGTATTATTCAGTTTCCATGTAGTTGATTTTTTTTTTTCCTTTCTCTTTCTATTGTTAATTTCTATCTTCATGGCATTGTGGTCAGAGAAGATACTTTGAATTATCTCAACGTTTTGGATCTTGTCGATGATTGCTCTGTGGCCTAAGGTGTGGTCTACTCTGGAGAACATTCCATGTACATTTGAAAAGAATGTGTAATTTGCAGCAGTTGGATGGAGTGTTCTATATATGTCTATGAGGTCCAGTTGGCTGATTGTGCCCTTTAGGTCTTCTGTATCTTTGCAGAGTTTCTTCTTAGTTGTTCTGTCCTTTACCAAGCGTGGTGTGTTGAAGTCTCCTACTATTATTGTGGAACTGTCAATTTCTCTTTTCAGTGTTGTTAGAGTTTGTTTTATGTATTTTGGTGCCTTGTCACTGGGTGTGAAGATGTTTATTATTGTTATGTCTTCATGATGGATCCTCCCCTTAATCCTTATATAGTGTACTTCTTTGTCTTTTATGGTGGATTTTGTTTTAAAGTCTATTTTATCTGAGATTAGTATCGCCACTCCTGCTCTTTTTGGTAGTTGTTAGCTTGGTATGTTTTTTTCCAACCTTTGACTTTTAATAAATTCACATCTCTGTTTGTAAGGTGTGTCTCTTGTAGACAGCATATTGATGGATCCTGTTTTCTTATCCATTCTGTTACTCTCCATCTTTTTATGGGTTCATTGAGTCCTTTTACATTCAGTGTAATTATTGGTAGATGTGCGTTTGTTGCTGTCATTTTGTAGTGCTTTTTTTTTTATGGCGCTGATATTTTCTTTGTTCTTCTTACTCTCCTGTGCTGAGTTACTTATGTCTGTGGATTTTTTTTTTTCATTTCTTTTGTTTTTGTAGGTTTTGTTTTTTCTGAGGCTTTATGTTTTTCCTATTTATTTTTATGAGCATGTTTGGTAACTTTCTTTGTGGTTACCATGAATTTTACCCTTATCTTTCTAAGTTTGAAGAAGTGTATCATTGTCTTCCTCTCCATTAGAAGGTTCTATACCCATACCTTTTATTCCCTCTTTTATTGTTTTGATGTTGTTGTCATTTACAGATTAACTGCCCTGATTCCCTGTTGTATTTCTTTTGGTTTTGGATAGTCCTTGAGAGTTCATTTCCTAGATTGGTATCTGGCTGGTACAATCCTGTGTCCTATATTCTGCCTGTGACTGAAGTTGTTTATTCTCAGATTGAAGAACTCCCTTTAATAACTCATGTAAGTTTGGTTTGGCTTTTACATATTCCCTTAATTGCTGTTTGTCTCGAAATGACCTAATTTCACCATCAAATTTGAACGAGAGTTTGAAGTATAGATTATTTTTGGCGGGTAATTTTTTTCTTTCAGATTTTATATGTGTCATCCCATTGCCTTCTTGCCTGCATTGTTTCTGCAGAATAATCTGAGCTTAGTCTTATTGTTTCTCTTCTGTATGTGACTTCTTATTTTTCATGAGCTTCTCTCAGGATTCTTCGTTTGTCTTTGGTTTTGGGAGTGTGATTATGATATGCCTTGGTGATTTTCTTTTGGGGTCTATCCTATATGGGGTTCGTTGAGCTTCTTGGATGGCCAGCTTTTTATCTTTCATGATACTGGGGAAGTTTTCTGTCAGCAGTTCTTCAATGAGCCTCTCTGTGCTTTCTGTTTTCTCCCCTTGTTCTGGAACTCCAATTACTTGAAATTTTTGGTTTTGATTGTATTCCACATAACTCTCAGTGTCTCTTCATTATTTTTGCTCTTTTTTCTGAGTTTTACTGACACAGATTTGTATCCAAGCGTTTGTCTTGAATTCCACTGATTCTGTCTTCCACCATTTCAAATCTGCTTTTCTGCCCTTCTATAACACTGTCCATTTCTGAAATCTTGTTGTTTATATTTTGGATTTCTAATTGTTGTTTTTGTATACTTTCTGGTTGTGAATCTATTTTGACATTTTTCCTGCATTATTTTCCTGAATTCTTCCTATTTTTTGTCTGTATTTTCCATTAATTTTTTCCTCATTTTTGTCTGCTTTTTGCTTCAGTTCTTGGAGAATTCTGAGTATTAGAGATTTGAATTCCCATCAGGTATTTCTAGTGCCTTTTCCTCCCCTGGAAAGTCATCTGGTGTTTTATTTTGGATGCTTACTGGAGCCATCCTTTCCTGTTTTTGTAAATGTTTTGGTATTGTCTGCTGTCTTCAGGCAATTCAGTAGTTATTTTTCTCATTTATTGATTGTAGATTTGTTTGTTTTGTCCCTTTTTTTAAATTTGGCTATGTCTGAGCAGGCAGGCTGTGTGTTCTTTGTTGTTTGCTCATCTGTGGGTACAATACTTTTCACCTCCGTTTCCAACTGGCAGGGTCAGTCACTCAGATGTGGTACGGCATGGCAGGTCTAGCTGAAGAGGGGTTACGAGGATGGGTTGTTTGTGGCACTTACTACAGCCACCAGCATGGGTCAGTAATCATTGCAGGGCAGCTTCCAGTAGGCCGTGCTTGTGCTGCTTGGTGGTGTGATGTTAAGCGCACGGTGCAGGTAGGCAGGATGAAGCGGGGAGATTGTTATGTGTGGAGCTAAGATGTGTATGGGAGAGAGGAGAGAGGAACAGGAGCCAAAAACATACAAAAAAACAAAAAAGAATGCTAGGGGAGCTTGCCGTTGGAGTGGAGAGATGTGAGACTATGAAATGGAGAAAAACAGAAAGGAGAAGAGGGAGAAAAGAAAAGAATGAATAAATAAAAATCAGAAAAGTTAAAGAACAGCAAAATTCCCAGGGATCCCACCGGTGTAGCTATGAGGTCTGGAGAAATTGTTCTCAGGAGTTGTAGTACAGCCTGTCTAGAAGCCGTAGAGGCATACAACATCAGGTATTCAGGGAACAGAAAGAGAAGGAAGATATAGAGAGAGAAGCAAGAGAGTAATGAAGAAAGACAAAACGAGAAAAAGAGAGAAATGAAAACAAAACAAATTTAAAAAAAAAGTACAAGAGAAACCCCCAAAAAACAGAAAAAAAAAATATCCAAAAAAGAAATGCCCTCAGGGATCCATCTGCACGTCTGTGCAAGCCTAGGGGGTAGGTTCCAAGCCACGCTGCACCACCTGGCCAGAATGGGGCCCCCAACTCAAGAAAAGGAAAAGAAAACAAACAAACCATTCAAAACAAACAAATTAACAAAAGCTTTGCAATCCCACCAGCACTGCAGCCCAGACCGGGAAGCAGCTCCACACTCAAATGGAGCACCACAACCCCTCAGGAAGAAGCAAAGATGGCATACGGAGCCAGGTATTTGAGCGAAAGGAGGGGGAGGTGGTGAGAGGTAAGGAAGAAATCAAAAGAAGCAGAAGAAAGCAACACCAGTAGGCAACAAATGGCACTCAGGGAATGAGCTAGTGAGGGCTGGTGGAATCCAAGCAACTGGTGTTTCCAGGACAAGAGACTGTGTCCTTGGGAAGCAGAGGAGGCTGAGTGTGGGTGAAGAGGGGTTGGGGGTGGCAAAGTGTATATCACAAATTACTGGAGCTCCACAGCCCCTCAGGAAGAAGCAAAGATGGCGCATGGAGCCAGGTATTTGAGCAAAAGGAGGGGGAGGTGGTGAGAGGTAAGGAAGAAATCAAAAGAAGCGGAAAAAAAGCAACACCAGCAGCAAACAAATGGCACTCAGAGAGCCGGCCCTTTCGGGTGGGGGGAATCCAAGCAGCCAGTGCTTCCTGGACAAGAGATTGTGGCCACAGGAAGCAGAGGAGGCTAAGTGGGGGTGAAGAAGTGTGGGGGGTGTGAAAGCATATATCACAAATTTCCAGTTGTTTTGTCTCCTGCTGGAAGATCCGTGAAGCTGCTTTCTTGTACTCCCTGTTTGCTGGTCTCCGATAGAAGTCCAAGATGGTGGATCCATGCTGCATTAGTTTATAGGGGACCACTGCATGAATCTTTCCTTGCTCTCTATTCTCTGTCAGTTTTCTTACTCCTTTTGGTGCTTGGCTGAGTTCTTTATCTCTTCATTTGATGTTTTAGGGTTTCAGGATTGTTGTTTTCTGTGTTTGGCTTAGTTTTTTGGATCTTTGCTGTGGAGGGACAGTGTGGTACTTCTGCCTAGAACATCATTTTGCCAGAAGTCTACGTAAGCTATTTTTACATAATTATTTTGTTTCAATAAAAATAATATTAACTAAGTCAATTTTCTATAAAAATACATCTAGATTTTCTTTTTTTAGTTATATTGGATTAAGAAGTTTGTTAGGGAAAACTGACAGTTTTACATATTTTAATTCCTAAATACTTTGTAATTTTGGTATTTTATTTTCTATTATACTTTCTAAATGAATACAGAGGGTACAGAGAAATGCTATTGCTATTGATTTCTATAAGGTGATCTTATACTTAGGAACTTTATCAATAGATATATTTATTTTTCTAATTGGTAGGATATTCCTGCCTTCTTTTTTTTATGTGTTACGCATTTGAGGGTCACAGACAAAAGGGTCATCCCAGTCCTAATTAAAATTGCATCAGCTATAACTTTATATTGTCTAACTTTCCATCTTTCTAGCTCCCTAGCTTTATTCTTCCTTTTATCAACATTTGAACCTCATTCTGGAGATCTTCTTATACTATTCAAATATAATATGTGAGATATAAATTTCTTTTTTTTTCCAAATGTCTGCTCAATTTTAAATAACCTATTTATTGGATTGCCACGGATGTATGTAGCTGTTAACTTTCTTGTATTTCCCATGAAGATGATAGTAATAATGATAGTATTATCACTTATTTCAAAACTTATGTCTCATATTTCTTACTTTTTTTAGCTACGTTGCATGTCTAACAGCAGTAACCAAATACTACTTTATATGATAATGTTTTAATTCCAGTCTTAAAATGAAGCCTTATGTTTCTCTATTAAAACTATTTGTTGTAAAACCTATTTGTTGTAGACTTTATCTGTATAATTAATTACACTAAATTCACTTTATTTTTAATCAGAAATATGTATTATTATTAATAGATTTTATCTGCATTTATCATCTGATTTTTTTGATAATCATGTGTTTTTTTGTCCTCCATTATAATCTATTATGCTGTGAGTTACATCAATAGAATTTTTTTGATATTGACATATATTTAAATCTCTGTGAAAAAAATAGTTCATTTGGAGAAAAACTTTTCAAAATTGTATTCATCAATGAAATAAGACTCGTCATAAATATATAGCTCAATGATTTTGTTTTTGTCAAAGAGAACAGGTCTATGTAAGCACATAGATGAAGACATCAGTTTTTAAAATATCACCAACATCCAGAACTGTTTTTTTGTGTTCCTCCCAGTAAACATCACCTCCAAACTCAACCACTATTTTGGCTTACATCACTACAGATTCATATTTGCCTATTTTGAAATTGCATACACATGTTATAATAAAGTCTGTCTTTGTTCTCAATATCATATCTATAACATTCATCCATTTGCTTTTGTGTTGTAGTAGTTCATATTTTTTTAAAATTTTATTGTTATACATTAAGTGAAAGTTTACTATTCAAGTTAGTCTCTCATACAAAAATTTATACATACATTGTTATGTGACCCTTGTTGCTCTCCCTATACTGTGACAGCACACTCCTCCTTTCCACCCCTGATTTCCCGTTTCCGTTCAATGAGCTCTTGACCCTCTCTGCCTTCTCATCTTGCCTCTGGACAGGAGGTTCCCATTTAGTCTTTTTATCTATTTGAGCTAAGAATCATAGTCTTCCCGAGCATCATTTTATGTCCCATAGTCCAGTCTAATCTTTGTCTGAAGAGTTGGCTTCAGGAATAGTTTTAGTTTTGGGCTAGCAGAGTCCAGGGGCTATGTCTTCCAGGGTTCCTCCAGTCCCAATTAAACCATCAAGTCTGGTCTTTTTGCTAGAATTTGAGTTCTGCACCCCACTTTTCTCCTGCTCCATCAGGGACTCTCTATTGTGTTCCCTGCCACGGCGGTCATTGGGGGTAGCCTGGCACCATCTAGTTCTTCTGGTCTCAGGCTGATGAAGTCTCTGGTTTATGCGGTCCTTTCTGTGTCTTGGGCTAATATTTTCCTTTTGTCTTTGGTGTTCTTTTCTTCTTTACTCCAGGTGGGTTGGGACCAATTGATGCATCTTAGATGGCTGCTCACTAGCTTTTAAGACCCGAGACACCACTCACCAAAGTAAGATGCTGAACATTTTCTTAATAAACTTTGTTATGCCAGTTGACCTAGATATCCCCTGAAATCATGGTTCCCAGACTCCTGCCCCTGCTTCTCTGTCCCTCGAAGTGTTTGGTTGTATTCAGGAAACTTCTTAGCTTTGGTTTAGTCCAGTTGTGTTGACTTCCCCTGTATTGTGTGTTGTCATTCCCTTCACCTAAGATAATTCTTGTCTACTATCTAGTTAGTGTAGTGTCACATATTTTTCTTTTGTTTCACGGAATTCCATTGTGTATTCCAATTTACTTATTTATTCTAAGATGGATGGAAAGGTTATTCACGGTTTTAATCTCTTATGAATAATGGAGCTTTGTACAATCTTTTGGTGCACATAGGCCTTTATTTCCTTAGTAAGCATATGGTCAGCCTTGGTAGATCTTACCAAATACTTTTACAAAGTGGTTGTTTCAGTTTAAAGCCCCCTGTTCATACAGACCACTACTCGTCCATTACTTTGTCATTCTGTGATGGCTTACATATTGCTGTGATGCTGGAAGCTATGCCACGAATATTTCAAATACCAGCAGGGTCACCCATGGTGGACAGGTTTCAATAGAGCTTCCAGACTAAGACACTCTAGGAAGAAAGTCTTGGCTACCTACTCCTAAAAAAAGTAATCAGTGAAAACCTTATGAATAGTAATGGAACACTATCTGATATAGTGCCAGAAGATGAACACCTCCGGTTGGAAGGCACTCAAAATGTGACTAAAGAAGAGCCACCTACTTAAAGTATAGTCAACCTTAATGATGTGGATGGAATAAAACTTTCAGGACCTTCATAACCTGATGTGGCAAGACTCACAATAAGAAGAAACATCTGTAAACATCTTTAATAATCAGAACATGGAATGTACAAAGTATGAATACAGGAAAACAGGAGTCATCAAAAATCAAATGGAATTCATAAAGATTGATAACCTAGGCATTAGTGAAATGAAATGGACTGGTACTTACCATTCTGAATCACATAATCGTATGTTCTACTCTGACAGGAATGACAATTTGAAGAGGAATAGTATGGTACAACGCTGTCAGTGATAGGAAAATATCCATATGCCTACAAATAAGAACAGTTAATATGACTATTATTCAAATTTATGCACCAACTGCTAACGCCAAGATGAAGATATTGAAGATTTTTACCAACTTCTTCAGTCTGAAATTGATCAAACGTAATCAAAATGAATTGATAACTACTGGTGATTGGAATGTGAAAGATGGAAACAAACAAGAAGGAAGAGTAGCTGGAAAATATGGTTTTGATTTTAGAAATGATGCTGAAGATCACACGATTGAATTTTGCAAGACCAAAGACTTATTCATTGCAAATACCGGTTTCTCAAAAGTATTTAAACGTCTACTATACTTGTGGACCTCTATGTATGAAATACACAGGAATCAAATTGACTATCTCTGTGGAAAGAGACAATGGAGAAGCTCAATATCATCAGTGAGAACAAGGCCGGGGGCTAAATGAGGAGAACACCACCAATTGCTCCTATGCAAGTTAAAGTTGAAGCTGAAGAAAATTAAAACAAGTCCACAAGAGCCAAAATACAACCTTGAGTATATCCCACCTGAATATAGAGACTATCCTGAGAATAGATTTGATGCACTGAACACTAATGACCAAAGACCAAACAAGCTTTTGATGACATCAAGGACATCATACATGAAGAAAGTAAAAGGTCATTAAAGAAAGAAAATAAAAGACCAAAATGAATGTCAGAAGAGACTCTGAAGCTTGCTCTTCAAAGCAGAGTAGCTAAAGACAATGGAAGAAATGATGAAGTTAAAGAGCTGAACAGAAGATTTCAAAGGACAGCTTGAGAAGACAAAGTATTATAATGAAATGTGAAAAGACTTCGGGTAAGAAAACCGAAAAGGAAGAACATCTTGACATTTCTCAAGCTTGAGGAAAAAATTCAAGCCGTGAGTTGCAATATCGAAGAATTCCATGGGAAAAAAATTGAATGACACAGGAAGCATCAAAAGATGATGGAAAAAGTACACAGAGTCACTGTACCAAAAAGAATTGGTCAACTTTTAGCCATTTCTGGAGGTAGCATATGATCAAGAACCAATGGCACTGAAGGAAGAAGTCCAAGCTACACTGAAGGCACTGGCAAAAAACAAGGCTCCAGGAATTGATGGAATATGAATTGAGATGTTTCAACAAATGGATGCAACCTTGGAAGCACTCATTCATCTATGCCAAGAAATTTAGAAGACAGCTACCTGGCCAACAGACTAGAAGAGATCATATTCATGCCCATTCCAAAGAAAGGTGATCCGAAGAATTGGAAAATTATTGGACAATATAATTAATATCACACACAAGTAAAATTTCACTAAAGGTCATTCACAAGCGATTGCAGAAGTACATTGACAGAGAACCACCAGAAATACAAGCCAGATTCACAAGAACAATTGGAAAAAGGGATATCCTTGCTGATGTCAGATAGATGTTGGCTGATAGCAGATCATACCAGAAAGATGTTTACCTGTTTTTTATTGACTATGCAAAGGTATTCAGTTCTGTGGATCATACCAAATTATAGATAACATTGCAAAGAACAGGAATTCCAGAACACTTCATTGTGCTCATGTGGAACCTGCACATAGACCAACTGGCAGCCCTTCAAAGCGAATAACAGAATACTGAGCCCTGGTGGCATAGTGATTAAGTACTATGGCTGTTAACCAAAAGGTCAGCTGTTTGAATCCTCCAGCCACTCCTTGGAAACCCTATGGGACAGTTCTACTCTGTCCTATAGGGTGGCTATGAGTTGGAATTGACTTGACGGCAAGAGGTTTTGTTTTTGGTTTTGAGTGGTTTAAAATCAGGAAACGTGTGCATCAGAGCTCTCTCCTTTCACCATATGCCGAGCAAATATTCCAAAAAGCTGGACTATGTAGAGAACAATGTGGCATCAGGATTGAAGGAAGACTCATTAACAACCTGTGATATGAGGATGACAAAACTTTTCTTGCTGAAAGCTAAGAGGACTTGAATGACTTACTGATGAAGGTCAAAGACTATAGTTTACAGCATGGATCATGACTCTACAAAAAGAAAACAAAAATCCCGAAAATGGGCCAAGAAAATTTCCAGCAAAATGGCGCACTAGGCAGAAGCACCATGCTGTCCCTCCACAGCAAAGATCTGAAAAACTAAGCCAAACAGGGAAAACAGTAATCCTGAAACACTAAAACATCAAATGAAGAGATAAATAACTCAGCCAAGCACCAATGGAGTGAGAAAAAGGACAGAGAAAGGAGAGTGAGGAGAGATTCATGCAGAGGTCCCCTATCAGCTAACTCAGTGCAGATCCAACCTCTTGGACTCCTATTAAAGACCAACAAACAGGGGGTATGAGAAAGCAGCTTCACGGAGCTTCCAGCAGGAGACAGAACAGCCAGTAATTTGCGATATATGCTTTCCCACCCCCCACCCTTCTTCACCCCCACTCAGCCTCCTCTGCTTCCTGCAGCCACAGAGTCTTGTCTGGGAAGCAACGGCTGCTTGGATTCCACCTGCGCACACTGGCAAGCTCTCTGAGTGCCATTTGTTGGCTGCTGGTGTTGTTTTCTTTCTGCTTCTTTTGATTTCTTCCTTACCTCTCACCACCTCCCCCTCCTTTTGCTCATATACGTGGCTCAGTGCACCATCTTTGCTTCTTCCTGAGATGTTGTGGAGCTCCGTTCGAGTGTGGAGCTGCTTTCCAGACTGGGCTGCCACACTTGTGGGATCCTGGAGCTTTTATTTGTTTGTTTGTTTTGAATTGCTTGTGTGTTTTCTTTCCGTTTCTTGAATTGGGAGCCCATTCTGGCCAGGCTATACTGCACGGCTTGGAGTCTACCCCCTTGGCTTGCGCAGACACACAGAGGGATCCCTGAGGGCATTTCTTTTTTCATGGGTTTTTATTTTTCTATTTTTTGTGGGGCTTTTCTTATTCTTTTTTTTTTAATTTGTTTTGTTTCGTTTCCCCTCTTTATCTTTCTTCATTACTCAGTTTCTCATCTCTCTATACCTTCCTTCTTTTTCTATTCCCTCCTGGCACTGAACACCTCTACGCCTTCTAGCCAGGCTGTACGGCAACACCTGAGAACAAGTTACCCAGACCTCATAGCTACCCCGGTGGGATCCCAGGGAGATTTGCTGTTCTTTCTCCGTTCTGATTTTTATTTATTCATTCTTTTCTTTTTTTATGCTTATTCCAATTTTTATTTTTCTCCATTTCATAGTCTCTCATCTCTCCACTCCAACAGCAAGCTCCTCCTAGCACTCTTTTTTGTTTGTATGTTTTTGGCCTCTGTTCCTCTCTCCTCTCTCCCATATCCACATAACTATCCACATAACTATCTCTCCCTTACATCCTGCCTATGTGCACTATGCGCTTAACATCACACCACAAAGCAGCACAGGCATGGGCTACTGGAACCTGCCCTGCACTGATTACCGACCTGCCCTGATGGCTGTAGTAAGTGCCAAAAACAAACTAACCCAGTAACTCCCCTTCAGCTAGACCTTCCCTGCTGTACCATATCTGAGTGACTGACCCTGCCAATTGGAGAAGGAGGTGAAAGGTATCGTGCCCACAGATGAGCAAACAAAAAAGAACACACAGCCCGCCTGCTCAGACATAGTCAAATTAAAAACAAAAAGGATGAAACAAATAAATATACAATCAACAAATGAGAAAAATAACTACTGAATGCCCCAAAGACAGCAGACAATATCAAAACATTTACAAAAACAGGACAGGATAGTTCCAGTAGGCATCCAAAATAAAACACCAGATAACTTTCCAGTGGAAGAAAAGGCACTAGAACTACCTGATAGGGGATTCAAATCTCTAATACACAGAATTCTCCAAGAGTTGAAGAAAAAAGCAGACAAAAATGAGGAAAAAATAGACAAATTCATGGAAAATACAGACAAAAAATTGGAATAATTTCAGAAAATAATGCGGGAACAAAATGCCAAAATAATTTCACAACCAGAAATTATACAAAAACAACAATTAGAAATCCAAAAGAGAAACAAAAAGATTTTTGAAATGGATGGTGTCATAGAAGGCCTGAGGAGCAGATTTGAAACTATGGAAGACAGGAACACTGGAATTCCAGAAAAACATTTGGATACAACTCTGTCTGAGGAAAGCTCAGGAAAAAGAACAAAGAAAAATGAAGAGACACTGAGAGTTATGTGGGATACATTCAAAAGCAAAATTTTGCAAGTGAGTGGAATTCCAGAACAGGGGGAGAAAACAGAAAACACAGAGAGGATCATTGAAGAACTGCTGACAGAAAACTTCCCAAATATCATGAAAGATGAAAAGTTGATCATCCAAGAAGTTTAATGAACCCCATATAGGATAGACCCCAAAAGAAAATCACCAAGGCATATCCTAATCACACTGCTAAAAAACAAAGACAAAGAAAGAATTCTGAGAGCAGTTAGTGAAAAACAAGAAGTCACACACAGAGGAGAAACAATAAGACTGAGCTCAGATTATTCAGCAGAAACCATGCAGGCAAGGAGGCAATGGGATGACATACATAAAACTTGAAAGAAAAAAATTACCAGCCAAGAATAATATATCCTGCAAACTCTGGTTCAAATATGATGGTGAACTTAGGTCATTTTCAGATAAACAGAAATTAAGGGAATATGTAGAAGTCAAACCAAACTTACAAGAAGTATTAAAGGGAGTTCTTTAATCTGAGAACAAAACACTTCAGCTCACAGGCAGAATCTAGGACATAGGATAGTACCAGCCAGATACTAATCTAGGAAATGAACTCTCAAGGACTACCCAAAACCAAAAGAAATACAACAGGGAATCAGAACAGTTAATCTGTAAATGACAACAGCATCAGAACAATAAAAGAGGGAATAAATGGTGTAGCTATAGAACCTTCTAATGGAGAGGAAGGCAAGGTGATACCAAGTAATTACAGACTGCTTCAAACTTAGGAAGAGAATGGTAAAATTCATGGTAGCCAAAAAGAAAGTTAATAAACATACTTAAAAAAATAAAGCAGAAAACCACAAAGTCTCAGCAAAAAGCAAAACCTACAAAAACAAAAGAAATTAAAAAAACTGCAAACAAAAGAAATTCAGCACAGGAGAGTAAGAAAAACAAAGAAAACGTCAACACCACAAAAAAACAGCACTACCAAGTGACAGCAACAAACTCGCATCTATCAATAATTACACTGAATGTAAATGGACTCAATGCACCCATAAAAAGACAGAGAGTGACAGAATGGATAAGAAAACAGGATCCATCAGTATGCTGTCTACAAGAGACCCACCTTAGAAACAAGGAGATGAATTTATTAAAAGTCAAAGGTTGGAAAAAAATATATCAAACTAACAAGTACCAAAAAAGAGTAATAGTGGCAATACTAATCTCAGATAAAATAGACCTTAAATCAAAATCCACCATAAAAGACAAAGAAGGACACTATATAATGTTAAACGGATGATCCATCATGAAGACATAACCATAATAAACATCTACTCTCCCAATGACAGGGCTTCAAAATACATAAAACAAACTCTAACAACACTGAAAAGAGAAATTGACAGTTCCACAATAATAGTAGGAGACTTCAAACACCACTCTCAGTAAAGGACAGAACAACTAAAAAGAAACTCAGCAAAGATACAGAAGACCTAAAGTGCACAATCAACCAACTTGACCTCATAGACATATATAGAACACTCCATCCAACCGCTACAAAGTATACATTCTTTTCCAACGCACAAGGAATGTTCTCCAGAATAGACCAAATCTTAGGTGACAGGGCAATACTCAACAAGATCCATAACGTTGGGATAATTTGAAGTATCTTCTCTGACCACAATGCCATCAAGGTAGAAATTAACAACAGAAAGAGCAAGGAAAAAAAATCAATTACATGGAAACTGAATCATACCCTGTTTACACAGCAGTGGGTAATAGAAGAAATCAGAGATGGAATAAAAAAATTCCTAGAATCCAATGAGAATGAAAATACATCATACCAAATCCTCTGGGACACAGCAAAGGCAGTCCTCAGAGGACAATTTATAGCAATAGATGTACACATCAAAAAAGAAGAAAGGGGCAAAATCAAAACATTAACCACACAACACAAACAAATAGAAAGAGAACAGCAAAAAAGCTCACAGTCACTGGAAGAAAGGAAATAGTAAAGATCAGAGCAGAAATTAATGAAATAGAGAACGGAAAACCAATTGAAAGAATCAACAAAATCGACAAACCACTGGCCAGACTGACAAAAGAAAAACAGGAGAGGATGCAAATAACCCAAATAAAGAATGAAATGGGTGACGTTACAACAGACCCAACTGAAATAAAAGGGATCCTAACAGAACATTATGAAAAACTATACTCCAACAAATTTGAAAACCTAGAGGAAATGGATAAACTTCTAGAATCACACTCCCTACCCAAACTAGAACAAAGTGATGTTGAAAACCTGAACATACCCTTAACAAGAGAAGAGATTGAAAAGGTTATAAAAAATCTCCCAACTAAAAAAATCCCTGGCCCAGATGGCTTCACTGGAGAATTCTACAAAACATTCACAAAAGAGCTTGTACCAGTACTACTCAAGCTATTTCAGAGCATAGAAAAGGAAGCAACACTTCCAAGTTCATTCTATTAAGCCAGCATAACACTGATACCAAAACCAGGCAAAGACGTCACAAAAAAGAAAATTACAGACCAATATCTCTTATAAATATAGATGCAAAATTTCTTAACAAAATTCTAGACAATATAATTCAGCATTGTATAAAAATGCTACACCATGACCAAGTAGGATTCATACCAGGGATGCAAGGATGGTTCAACATTATCAAATCAATCAACGCAATCCACCACATAAATAAAAGGAAAGAAAAGAATCACATGATCATCTGAATTGACACAGAAAAGGCATTCGACAAAGTCCAACACCCATCCCTGATCAAAACTCTCAATAAAATAGGTATAGAAGTGAAATTTCTCAGCATAATAAAGGGCTTCTATGCAAAACCAATGCCCAACATCATTCTTAATGGAGAAAGGCTGAAAACATTCCCCTTGAGAACAGGAACAAGACAAGGATGCCCTTTATCACCACTCCTATTTAACATTGTGCTGGAAGTTCTAGCTAGAGCAATAAGGCAAGAAAAAGAAATAAGGGGCACCCAAATTGGTAATGAAGAAGTTAAAGAGTCCCTGTTTGCAGATGATATTATACTATACACAGAAAACCCTAAAGACTCCAGGAGAAATGTACTGGAACTAATAGAAAGATTCAGCAGAGTAGCAGGATACAAGATAAACATTCAAAAATCAGTTTGATTCCTATACACTTATAATAAGGAGCATGATGAAAAGGAAATCAGGAAAACAATACCATTTATAATAGCCCCTAAAAAAATAAAATACTTAGGAATAAATTTAACCAGGGATGTAAAAGACCTGTACAAAGAAAAAAAAAAAAAAAAAAAACACTACTGCAAGAAACCCAAAGGGATCTACGTAAATGGAAAAACATACCATGCTCCTGGATACGTAGACTCAACATTGTGAAAATGGCATTTCCACCCAAAGCAATTTACAAATACAACGCAATCCCGATCCAAATACCAACAACATTCTTCAAAGAGATGGAAAAACGAATCATTAACTTTATATGGAAAGGGAAGAAGCCCCTAATAAGTAAAGCACTACTGAAGAAGAATAAGAAAGTTGGAGGACTCAGACTACCTGACTTCAGAACCTACTATACAGCTACAGTAGTCAAAACAGCCTGGTACTTGTACAACGACAGATACATTGACCAATGGAAGAGAATAGATAACCCAGATGTAAATCCATCCACCTACAGTCACCTGATCTTCGATAAGGGCCCAAAGTCCATCAAATGGGGAAAAGACAGTCTTTTTAATAAATGGTGCTGGCAAAACTGGATATCCATCTGCAAAAAAACTAAACAGGACCCATACCTAATGCCATATACAAAAACTAAGTCTAAATGGATCAAAGACCCAAATATAAAGCCAAAAACTATAAAGTTCATAGCAGAAAAAATAGGACCAACGTAAAGACCTTAATATACAGCATTAACATGATACAAACCATAACCATCAACACACAAAACCCAGAAGATAAGCTAGATAACTGGGATCTTCTAAAAACCAAACACCTATGCTCTTCAAAAGACTTCACCAAAAGAGTAAAAAGAGAACCTGCAGAGTGGGAAAAAAATTTTTGGACAGTACAAGTCAGACAAAGGTCTAATCTCCATAATCTACAAGAAAATCCAACATCTCTACAACAAAAAGACAAATAATCCTATTAAAAAATTAGCAAAGGAAGTGAATAGACAGTTCAATAAAGAAGACACTGAAGCAGCCAACAAACACATGGGGAAATGCTCGCGATCACTAGCCATTAGATAAATGCAAATTAAAACCATAGTGAGATACCATCTCACCCCAGCATTACTGGCATGAATCAAAAACGCTGGAAATACGAAATGTTGGAGGGGCTGCGGGGAGATCAGAACTCTTGTGCACTGCTCGTGGGAATGCAAAATGATACAACCATTTTGGAAAATGATATGGCGTGTCCTTAGAAAGCTAGAAATAGACATACCGTATGATCCAGCAATCCCACCCCTAGGAATATATCCTAGAAAAATAAGAGCCATTACACGAATAGATATATGCACACCCATGTTCATTGCAGCATTAGTCACAATAGCAGAATGATGGAAACAGCCTAGATGGCCATCAACAGATGAATGCATAAACAAACTATGGTACATACACACAATGGAGTACTATGCAACGAGAAAGAACAATGAAGAATCTGGGAAGCATCACATAACATGGTTGAAACTGGAGGACATTATGCTGAGTGAACTAAGTCAATCACAAAAGGACAAATATTGTATGAATCCTCTATTGTAAAAACCCATGAAAAAGTTCACATACAAAAAGCAACAATCTTTGTTCGTTACCGGGATGGGGGGGGGGGCGGAATACTAAATAGGCAATTGATAAGTGATATCTTGGGTGAAGGGTGAGATAGTACACAATACTGGGGAAACCAGCACAACTTGTCCAAGGAAAGGTCATGGAAGCTTCTTGGACACATCCCAACTCCCTGAAGGACTGAATTACTGGGTGGAGGGTTGTGGGGACCATGGTCTTGGGGAACGTCCAGCTCAATTGGCATAGCATAGTTTATAAAGGCATTGTTCTACATTCTACCTTGGTGAGTAGTGTCTGGGGTCTTAAAAGCTTGTGAGCAGCCATCTAAGATACTCCACTGGTCTCACCCCTTTGGGAGCAAGGGAGTGTGAAAAGAACAGGGTACAAGGGAAAGATTAGTCCAAAGGACTAATGTACCACAGCTACGAAGTCCTCCACCAGACTGAGACCAGTACAGCTAGATAGTGGCCAGCTACCACCACTGACTGCTCTGACCGGAATCAGAACAGAGGGTTCTGGACAGAGCTGGAGAAGGATGTAGAACAAAATTCTAACTCACAAAAAAAAGACCAGATTTACTGGCCTAAAGGAAACTGGAGAAACCCCGAGATTATGGACCCTAGACACCCTTTTAGCTCAGTGGTGAGGTCACTTCTGAGGTTCACTGTTCAGCCTGGGAGTGGACAGCCCCATAAAACCAAATGGGACTAATGAGGCACAGCAGTCCCGTGACAAGGACTAGAAGGCAGAACGGGACAGGAAAGCTGGTGATAGGGAACCCAAGATTGAGTAAAGATAGTGTTGATGTGTTGTGAGGTTGTTAACCATTGTCATAGGGCAACTTGTGTACTAACTGTTTAATGAGAAACTATTTTGTTCTGTAAATCTTCATCTAAAGTGAGAATAGCAGCACAATTGGAAGAGCGTAGTTGATGTCACTGAACTGTGCATGTAGAAATTTTTGAAATGGTGTATCTTTGGCTATGTATATTTTCACCAAAAAAAAAAAAAGTTCAAGAAGGGAGAAGGTTGACATGTCATGGGGTTGTAAACATGTCATGAAACAATATGTGTACTACTGTTTTATGAGAAACTATCTGTTCTGTAAACGTTTACCTGAAGTACAATAAAAAAGAAAAGAAAAAAATGGACCAATAAGCCACATCATGATAAACAGAGAAAAGTTTGAAGTTGTCAAGGATTTCATTTCACTTGAATCCACAATCAACACTGGTGGAAGCAGCAGTCAAGAAATCAAACAACATGTTACACTGGGCAAATCAGCAGCAAAAGACCTTTTTACAGAGTTAAAAAGCAGAGATATCTCCTTGAAGATTAAGGTGCACCTGACCCAAGCCATGGTATTTTCAATCGCCTTGTATGCATGAGAAAGGTGAACAATGAATAAAGAAGACAGAAGAAGAATTAATGCCTTTGAATTATGGCGCTGGTGAAGAATTTTGACTATACCATGGACTGCCCAAAGAACAAACGAATCAGTCTAGGGAGACGTACAGCCAGAATGCTCCTTAGAAGCGAGGATGGTGAGACTTCGTCTTATATTTTTTAACTTATTGATCTAAACACTTTAGTCACTCTTTCCAGAGTTTTCTAAAAGAAGCTTGTGCTACTGGCCTAACTCTGATTGTAGGCAGAGTATTCTAGTCCTAGCTCAAATCACTGGCTCAACTACACTGAGGAAAATAATTTTTCCCATCACTATTAGAATAGCATTCACAATAAATATAATTAGAAAACAGGAAGGAGGGTGGGGAGGAAAGAAGGAAATGGTATCTTCTAACAAACATATGGAAGTCTCTGGTTGGCACAAACGATTAAGCGCTAGGCTACTGACAGAAAAGTTGGTGGTTCTAATCCACCTAGAAGTACCTAGAGAGAGAAACCTAGGTAATCTACTTCTGAAAAATCAGTCATTGAAAACCCAGTGGAGCATAGTTCTACTCTGACATGTATGGGTGACCATGAGTCAGAGTTGGCTCAAAGGCTTGAAGGCAACTTTTTTTTTTTTCCTTTCTAAAGCGCATACACGGATGACACTGGAGTTGTGAGAAACATCCAGACTAAGTTGGAGTAATTCAGTGTGATTCTCAACAGCTGATTCTAGCTGCATGGACTTCACCAAGACATTTAAAATTTCTATGCATCATTTTTATTACTTCAAAATAGAAAGAAACTATCTACTGGGTAAATTTGTAGTGTAGATTATAGAGGGGTTTGTCTACACAAAATAGTTTTATAAATGAGAATACAGGCATGCCTCATTTTATTGCACTTCGCTTAATTGCACTTCACAGATACTACACTTTTTACAAATTGAAGGTGGCAAGTTTGTGGCAAGTCTGCCTCAAGCAAGTCTATTGGTGCCATTTTTCCAATAGCATGTGCTCACTTTGTGTCTCTGTGTCACATTTTGGAAATGCTCGAAATATTTCAAATTTTTCATTAGCATTACACCTGTTATGGTGATCTGTGATCAGTGATCTTGGATGTTACTGCTGTAATTGTTTCGGGGTTCCATGAACCATGCCCATATAAGATGGTGAACTTAAAATAAATGTTTTGTGTGTTCTGACTGCTCCACCAACCAGTCATACCCCCATCTCTCTCCCTCTCTTTTGGCTTCCCTATTCCCTGAGGCATGATAATATTGAAATTAGGCCAATTAATAACCCTACAAACACCTCTAAGTGTTCAAGTGAAAGGAAGAATTCCATGTCTCTCACTTTAAATCAAAAGCTAGAAATGATTAAGCTCAGTGAGGAAGGCGTGTCAAAAGCTGAGACAGGCTGAAAGCTAGGCCTCTTGAGCTAAACAGTTAGCCAAGTTGTGAATGCAAAAGAAAAGTTCTTGAAGGAAATTAAAAGTGCTACCCCAGTGAACACACAAATGATAAGAAAGAGAAACACCTTTATTGCTAATATGGAGAAAGATTTAGTGGTCTGGATAGAAGATCAAGCCAGCCACAACATTCTCTTAAGCCAAAGCCTAATCCAGGGCAAGGCCCTAACTCTCTTCAATTCTATGACAGCTGAGAAAGGTGAGGAAGCTGCAGAAGAAAAGTTTGAAGCTAGCAGAGGTTGGTTCACGAGGTTTAAGGAAAGAAGCCTTCTCCAGAACATAAAACTGCAAGGTAAAGCAGCAAGTTCTGAGATAGAAGCTGCAGAAAGTTATGCAGAAGATCTAGCTGAGGTAATTGATGAAGGTTGGTACCCTAAACAACAGGTTGTCAATATAGATGAAATAGCCTTATATTGGAAGAAGATGTCATCTAGGACTTTCATAGCTAGAGAGGAAAAGTCAATGCCTGACTTCAAAGCTTCAAAGGACAGGCTAACTTTCTTGTTAGCGGCTAATGCAGCTGGTGACTTTAAGTTAAAGCCAATGCTTTACCATTCTGCAAATCCTAGAGCCCTTAAGAATTATGCTAAATCTACTCTGCCTGTGCTCTATAAATAGAACAACAAAGTCTGGATGACAGCACATCTGTTTACAACATGGTTTTAAACCCACTGTTGAAACCTACTGCTCAGGAAAAGAAAAAAAAAAAAGATTCCTTTCAAAATATTACTACTCATTTACAGTGCACCTGGACACCCAAAAGCTCTGATGGAGATCAACAAGGAGATTAGTGTTGTTTCCATGCCTGCTAACACAACATGCATTCTGCAGCCCATGGATCAAGTAGTAATTTTGACATTCAAGTCTTATTATTTAAAGAATACATTTTGCATGTCCACTGCTGCAATAGACAGTGATTCCTCTGATGGATCTGGGCAAAGTAAATTAAAAACCTTCTGGAAAGGATTCACCATTTTGGATGTCATTAAGAACATTTGTGATTCATGGGAAGAGGTCAAAATATCAACGTTAACAGGAATTTGGAAGATGTTGATTCCAAATCTCATGGATGACTTTGAGGGATTAAAGACTTCAGTGGAGGAAGGAACTGCAGATGTGGTAGAAATAGCAAGAGAAGTAGAATTAGAAATTGAGCCTGAAGATGTAACTGAATTTCTATAATCTCATGATAAAACTGTAACAGATGAGGAGTTGCTTCTTATGGATTAGCAGAGAACGTGCTCTCTTGAGATGGAATCTACTCCTGGTGAAGATGCTGTGAACATTGTTGAAATGACAACAAAAGATTTAGAATATTAAATAAGCTTATTTGATAAAGCATTGGCAGGGTTTGAGAGGACTGACTCCAGTTTTGAAAGAAGTTCTACTATGGGTAAAATGTTATCAAACAGTATCACTTGCTACAGAGAAATCTTTCAAGAAAGGAAGAGTCAATTGATGTGGCAAACTTCATTGTTGTCTTATTTTAAGAAATTACCACAGCCATCCCAACCTTCAGAAACCATCACCGTGATCAGTCAGCAGCCAGCAACATCGAGGCAAGACTCTCTACCAGGAAAAAAATTAAGACTTGCTGAAGGCTCAAATGGTGGTTAGCATTTTTTAGCAATAAAGTATATTTAAATTAAGGTATGTACTTTGTTTTTTAGACATAATGCTATTGCACACTTACTAGACTACAGTACAGTGTGAACATAACTTTTATATGCAATGGGAAAACAAAAAAATTGTGTGACTCACTTTATTGTGGTATTCGCTTTATTGCAGTGGTCTGGAACTGAACCCACAGTATCTCTGAAGTATGCCTGTACAAATACAATATGCTCATTTAGACTCATGCAAATACCATTTGACACAACCAGAGTTTTCATTTTGAAGTGGAAAAGAAGAATAATAATAACTGTCTAAATTAAAATCATTACATATATAAGCATTATAATCATTAGCACAGTTAAAGTAAATTTTATCTTTGTTTATGCCACCAATATTATGAAAAAATACTTCATTGCCAAATTGATCATATTACTTGAAGTGAAATCTCTGTGAGCCCTAAAACATTTTAAGTTTTTTCTACATTTTATTTCTACATTTCCACTATTCTACCAACTAATTCTGCATAAGTAAATATACTAAAAGCTGTAAAATAGGTTAGAGGAATTGATGAAGAAAAAAGAGTCACCAGTAACCAATTGAGCTGAAAAAATAAGAACCCATAATCTTCATATGAGTTGAAATTATTTGGAAAGATTCAGTGGGTCTGGGTTAAAATAGTGAAAACTTGAGGAATGTGGTTAAAATCCACAAGGTCCAATGTTTAAACCAGCACAAAGGAAAAATAGAGCAAGGGTATTTGATTTCATTAATCAAGAAGTCAACTTTAAATGAAAGTTAAACATATAAATTCTCAGAGGTCAGTGAAGCTGACTGTAAGAAATTGGCTAGTGCTTTTAATGGACTTCATCATTTTAAAGCTATAATAATATTTATTCTGTACTAGGTGAAAATCACAAAGGTATCAAAATTCAAAGGAAGTCAAATACCATTTGAGGTCATGATGTTTGGGAGTCTAAAATTCACATATTTTCTCTTATTCAGAAGAAATGTGGTCTTTTCTTTTTTTCCCTCATCTAAGATAGCAATGTAGCAACTTTTGCCAAGGAGGAAGACAAACATTTGGATTTCTTTAGGTAAATTTTTCTCTTCATTTTTGTTTTTAAGAACAACCATACTGTCTATTTTTCTGTAATACTGGAAATATTTCACCCTGTTTTTCTTCTCTACACTTCATCTCTAAATTAAATTTTGTTACATTCTGTTTTTTAAAACGTCTCCATAATCCATTTTCTTTGTTTACATTCCCGGCAACTTTATTTTTTCAATTTATTTTCCTATACATTCTAAATTATTGCTTTAACATTCTGACTCTAATTCCTCCGTCATTTAAGACTTAAACATTTGCCTTTTCAAGTACTTTCTTTTGATTCGTGTCTTTGATTTTCATTCATATGGTAACAGTGCATCCTTGCCAAAGCCGCCTGTTTATCGAGCAATGGAATCAGAATTTGAACCCATTAATTATGCTAAGGTTTTTGTTTTTTCCACTCTATCAATTTGCCTGTGTAAAAGTGTCAAAAAATTCAAACTCTTTACTGTAGTACTTATGTAGTTTTTCTTTACTTCATTCGAGTTTGGCTGCTGATGGTGTTTGTTCATTTTCTATCTGTTCCCTACTATTTAGGTTTTCAGTAGTCTGATAGATTTCACAGTGACTGAATAGTGTTTTAGAAGTCAAGGGGACTTCATATGATACTATTTCTGTTATGTCTGAAGAAAAAAAGGAGTCAAAAATATTTTTGCCATGAAAAGCAAACGTGCTTTGACTTTCTCTCAGAGTTATGATTACAGGTAATTTTTCATTTCTTCTTCATGCTCATCCATGTTTTCCAAATGTCTACAATGTATATATATACTTTTTTATGCACAATTTTTGTAACAGCAACAACTACTACAGATACCAAAAAAAAAACCTGTTGAGTTGATTCCAACTCATGGCAACCCTGTGCTTTACAGAGTAGAACTTCTTCATAGGATTTTTTTAACAGTAGTTTTATGGGAACAGTTTACCAGGCCTTTTCTTCAATGGAGTCGCTGAGTGGGTTCCAGTGCCGACCTTTTAGGTTAGCAACTGATTGCAAATCGTTAGCACCACCCAGGCTCCTTTACACCACCCAGGGATCTACAAATGTCAAAGGGTGTTTAAATAAATAACCTCTACCCAATGAATCCTATTTGTTCCTGAATCTAGGAACTGAGAATACTAGGTTAGAGTTTAAAAGTAGACCTAGGTTTGAATCCAGATTTACTGCCTGATATTTAACTCCTAGAGCTATTATGAAGTTTGAAAAGATAATAAATATAAAGCACTTGGCACAGTGTTTGGCACACAGGATGTGATCAATTAAACAAGAGCAATCTTAAAAGTACCATTTTATCAGTTTTACAAGGGACAGGGGTGCACTCTGTGTTACAATGTTGGCTATCAGAGTATCTTAGAGTAGGAATTTCGAACCTCTGAGGGGGTTGATAGGATCTGATAGAGAAGGTATCAGTTTAGTGAAGCTTTCTTCAGCATATTCAATGAGAGTTATTTACTTTACCTCAGGGTTCAAAATGTGCTTTTTTGTCCCAGGGCCCCAGGAACTTCTAACTCCTCCCTAGAAAATTCTCAAAATGCTGATCAGATCACAATTTCCCAAAGAATTCTTTCCTGCTAAACTTCTCCCAAATCTCTTCCTGTGTTTGTTATGTTTCTACCCAAAACTCATATCTAAGTTAATTTTCATGTCTTTTATATGTGTATTCATCTAACACAAACCATAAATTCTATAGAAAGTGGTCGTGCAATTTTATTCACTAAGTGGTATAAACTTATTTTTAAAAAATCATGCAGTATTCATTGAGTGCCTGAAGAATATCTTATAGTTAACTTTAAATAAATATATTGTCATTTTATTTATGCCAAGGAACTGGAATTATCAGAGGTTTTCAGCAGTTGATGTAAATGTTTAATAAGTGAAATTTTTTTTAAATAATTCAAGGGAACTAGAAAATACTATTCTTACAAAGGAACTTGAGATATTTCTTCAAACATTTGTGTAAATAGTATGCCAGTTGAAACTCTTTTTAGCTTTCAAAAACAAAAAAGAACTAAGCTTTTTCCTAAATTAATAAAATATAATAAAAACATCATCTTTCTGTAGCATATAATTAAGCTGTAATCCAAAGACATAAATAAAATTCTGCCCAAGCAAATGTATGGTCTTTGTTTTTAAATGACCACTATCATGTGGTTTTCAAACAAGCAGCAAATAAATCCAACGTCAGTTTTTTTTTAGTACTATTCTTCTTTCCAAAGGTGAGTTTTTCTTCAATGGCATTTATATACCCCATAATGTTATGTGTGAACTTGCCTCAGCCATGATTCTTGGTATTATGTAATTATCCTCCATTTTTTAATCTGATTTAAGAGGAATTTCCTTGTGGGGTGGGGCCTGCATCCAATGTATATGGATGTTCTGGCAAAGCTTGCCCTCTCTAGATCCTGCATCTGACTTGTCATCCTCTGACTTCTAGCTCTTGGGACATGAGCTAGCAGCCTGCTGTCTGACCTGCCGATTTTGGGTTCTTCAGCCACTGCAACCACGTGAGTCAGGAGAAGCCTCCAGCCTGATGCCTGACCCATGAATTTTGCCAGCTTCCACAACTGCTTGAGTCATTTTCTTGAAAAAACTCTCTCTCTCTCTCTCTGTTTATATATATATATATTTATATATATATACCCTTCACTGATTTTGTTCCTCTAAAGAGCCCAGGCTAAGAAATTTGGTACTGAGAGTGACTCTAGAGGAACAAAATTATAAGGAAGAGTTTTCTAAACTGGTTCTCAAGTCTGGCTAGTCTTAAAGGCACTGATGACTCTGCCTCCAGTAGTAAAGAGGTCATTGCTAATCCGTTGTGTGAGGTGGCAATAGAAATATGCAAAACGTCACCACCAGTCAATTAAATGTTTGTGAGAGACAAGGCTCGGGATATTGTATATTTGATACTTTCCTACAGTTTTGTCAGAATTAGAAGTATAAAAAAGCTGGTTGGTTGTTCCTGCTTTCACAAGACAAAGTAGTGAAACAAGAATATGATCTCAAAGTTTCAAAGCTCAAGTGTCACATGCAAGACCTAAAAGTTGCCACTAATGCTCTGAAAGAAAGCCTTATTTCTTGTAGTAACAGAGTTTATATTACAAAAAACTAAACTCAGAATCTTGTCATAAGAGTGGCTGAATTAAATGCCAACTGAATTTGGCATTTGAATGGTGTCTGAAGTTAAAGTGAGGTCATCGATTAGGAAGAAATGGGATCCTGAAATTTGGAATGGGGCCATCTGGGCAGATAATCAGGAAGTTGGGGACACCGAGCCCATAAATTCTGTTGAATCACTTCTGTCACATAAACTTCCTTCTCTCATTCTGCACCTATGGCCTCATGGGGAGTTCCTTATGATCAGTTCTAAGAGAAAACTTGTGCCTGGTTTACAGATGGTTCTGCATGATATGTAAGCACCACTGGAAAGTGAACAGCGGCACGACTGCAGTGCCTTACTGTGACCTCCCTGAAGGACAGGGGTGAAGGGAAATTCTCCTAGTGGGCAGAACTTTGAGCAGTGCACCTGGTTCTTCATTTTTCTTGGAAGGAGAGATGACCATATGTGTGATTATATAGTGATTCATGGGCATCGGCCAATGGTTTTGCTGGATGGTCAGGAACTTGTAAGGAACATGACTGGAAAATTGGTGACAAGGAGGTACGGGGAAGAAACATGTGGATAGACCTCTCTGAATGGGCAAAACAAGTGAAGATATTTGTGCCTCATGTGAATATTCACCAAAGGGTGATCTCGGCAGAGGAGGATTTTAAAAATCCAGTAGACAGGAAGACGCATTCCGTGGAAATCAGTTATCATGTTTCCCTAGCCACTCCTGTCGTTGCCCAAAGGGTTCATGAACGAAGTGGCCGTTGTGGCAGGGGTGGAGGTTATGTATGGGCTCAGCAACATGGACTTCCACTCACCAAGGCCGACCTGGCTACAGCCACTGCTGAGTGCCCAATCTGCCAGCAGCAGAGACCAACACTGAGTCCCTCATATGGCACCATTCTTAGGGGCAATCAGCCAGCAACCTGATGGCAGGCTGATTATATTATACCCTATTTCCAACATGCAAAGTGCAGCATTTTGTTTTTTCTGAGAGAGACACTTATTCTAGATACAGATTTGTCTTCCCTTGCACGCAATGCTTCTGCCAAAACTACTATCCATGGACTTACAGAAGGCCCTATCCACTGTCAGGGTATCCCAAACTGCATTGCCTTGGATCAAGGAACTGACTTCATGGTAAATGAAGTGCAGCAATGGACCCATGCTTATGGAATTCATTGGTCTTACCATGTTCCCCATCATCCTGAAGCAGCTGACTTGACAGAATGATGAAATGGCTTCTACAGACACAGTTATGGTGTCAGCTAGGTGGCAATACTTTTCAGGGTTGTGGTAATGTTCTCCAGAAGGCTGTATATGCTCTAAACCAGACTCCAACATATGGTGCTGTTTCTCCCATAGCCAGGATTCATGGGTCCAGGAATCAAGGGGTGGAAATGGGAATGACACCACTCACTATTACCCTTAGTGACCCACTCACAAAATTGTTGCCTCCTGTCCCTTCCACCCTATGCTCTGCAGGTCTATAGGTCTTAGTTCCAAAGAGAAGAATGCTCCCATCAGGAGACACAACACTGATTCCCTTGAACTCAAAGTTAAGAATGCCACCAGGACACTTTGGGCTCCTCGTGCCTCTGGACCAACAGGCAAAGAAGAGAATTACCATATTGGCTGGTATGATTTATCCTGATCACCAAGGGGAAATCGGATGTTATGTAATGGAGGTAAAGAATACTATGTCTGGAATACAGGAGATCCCTTAGGATGCCTCTTAGTACTACCCTGTGATTAAAGGCAAAGGAAAACTACAGTAACCCAATTCTGACATGACTACTACTGGCCTAGACCCTTCAGGAATGAAGATTTGGGTCACATCACCAGGCAAAGAACCACGACCAGCTTTGGTGCTTGCTGAGGGCAAAGGGAATACAGAATGGGCGGCGAAAGAACATAGTTCTAAGTATCAGCTACAGCCATATGACCAGTTGCAGAAACAAGGACTGTAATTGTTTTTAGTATTTCTTCCTAGCTTTGTTATATATGCATGTGTGCACATATGTATCTATAGAAAATATCTCTGTTTTTGTCCCTCCCTTATTCCATTACTTATTATAAAATATAAGATGTAAATGAGGCCAGTGCATTTTCAGTTATACGCATGTTAGTTGTTGTATCATGTTAAGCACAAGCATGACTTCATAATTATCTATTTAGAGATTATGTATGGTTTAAGGAGATGTGTACAGGTGCCAAGCTGACAAGGGCTAGACTGTGATAGTTAATGTTATGTGTCAACTTGGCTCAGCCATGATTATCAGTATTATGTAATTAGCCTCCATTTTGTGATATGATGTAAGGGGAATTTCCTTGGGATGTGGCTTGCATTCAGAATATATGGATATTCTGGCAAAGCTCGCTCTCTCTAGATCCCACATCCAATTCGTCATCCTCTGACCTCCAGTTCTTGGGACATGAGCTAGCAGCTTGCCATCTTACCTGCGAATTTTAGGTTCTTCAGCTACTGCAATCATGTGAGTCAAGAGAAGCCTCCAGCCTGCTGCCCGACGCATGGATTTGGGACTTGCCAGCCTCCACAACTGTGTGAGCCATTTCCTTATTTCCTTGAAATCTTTCTGTCTCTCTGTCTGTATACATATATGTGTGTGTGTGTTTGTGTGTGTGTGTGTGTGTGTATTTTTATATATAGGTTTCACTAGTTTTGCTCCTGTAGAGAACCCAGCCTAAGACACCATATGATCACTGTACATCTCCAAATGTGTTCTCTGCATGTATGAAAGCACAATTCTGATGGAAACTATGAAGTTAGGGTAGTGAGTTAAGATTCTCAGAAAAGTCTGAATATTTTTTTAGAAATAATTGGTGAAAGTCTTCAGAGAAGGGGAACAGAAGGAGAAAAAAATGATGATTTTCTCAAACATTTTGTTAAGTAGGATAAACAATAAATGCTCTGTCTCATAAACCCTCTATTAAGATTTTGGAAATAGATTATTTATGTAACTTTTACAATGATTTCCTAAACCAATAGATTATTAGAAACTTCATTTTTGTTCTGCAAAGTGTTCTCTGCTAGTATAGGTCTAAGACTTCCTATTTGTTTCTATAGTTGGAGATTTCAATTAAGGAGTGTATTTAGAACTGTTTCTTTTCAATGTAGAGATGGTAACTGAAAACTTTAAAGGAAAGTTCTCCTATAGTGCATGTTAAACATACTTGTGAATTCCAGTTTTGGCAATGGTGGAGGTAGGCATAGGAGGGATGGTTGCTTGCATAAGTGTGAGTGAAAGGAGGCTAGAATTTAAAATGATACCCCCATGTCAAAGACCTTTACTTTGTTTCCCTTATCTTCTAATTTGATACTAAGTTCAATGTCTTAATTTAATTACACTTTTTCTACCAAATATTTTTTCTCACTCTTTCAAGGAATGTATCTGCCCCAGAGATCCATATTGCATATTTAACATATTTGATATGAACTAATTCTAAATAAAATTAAATATTGTCAAAATTTTATCTGTAACAATAACAAGAGCAACAGTTGTATATAGAAATAACAATGTTTATATATTAGGAAATGTGATCATTGTTATCCTTGTAAACAAGACATAGTCTCATTTATCTGAGCAAGAGAAAGTTATTCAGGAGGTGGAGCCAGCATGGTACCATGACAGACACACCATGCTGTCCCTCTGCAGCAAAGACCCTAAAAACTAAGTAAAACTGGTACAAACATCAATTCCAGAATCTTAAGCATTAAATGAAGGGATAAAGAACTAGTTCAAACACCGAATGGAAGAAGAAACTGAGGGAAAACAGGGAACTAGGAGAGATATAGAGTGGAGGTCCCCTCCTAACTAACACAGCACAGTATTACCATCTTGGAGCACAGTCAGCAACAACCTTGGACAGGAAGTATGCAAAGGCAACTTCATGGAGCTCTCAACAGGAGACAGAGCAGCCAGTAACAAGAGAAACATGCTTTCCCACCCCTCAATCTTCTACTTTGTACTCCACCTCCACGCCTTCCTGCCAGGCCACGCTGTGCCACCTTGGCTAGCATGCCACTGGCCTGCTGCCAGCCAAAATCTGCCCCACTCCACCTGCCATCTTGCCAGTTTTTCCCCCTTTTTTCCTATACTTTCTCCCTCCCACCTAGCCCCTTACCCCACCTCTACATCTCCCCACCAGGCCAAGCCATGCTGCATTGGCTAGAGAGACATTGGCCTGCCCCCACCTTTAATCCACCCCACCCCCACCTCCTGGCTCTCACTGTGCCATCCCCCCCACTTCTTCCTTTTCTTTCATACTCCCACCTAGCCCCGTACCCCACCTCCACTCCTCACTGGGCCACACCACACCACCTTGGCTATAAAGCCATCAGCCCACCACCACCCAGGGTCCACCCCACCCCCACCCATTGGCTCCTGACATGCCTTTTTTTTTTTTTCCTTTTCTTTCTCCTTCCCACCTACCCCATACACTACTTCTACCCCTTCCCACTACCACTCCCCACACTTCCCAATGTGGGGGTCCACATTGTACCCCCATCAAGCTCCCACCCATGGGATCCTGACATGCCCTTGTTTTTTTCTTTTTTCCCTTTCTTCCTTTTCTTCCTCCCTCTCACCTACAAGTACACCACCTCTACCCCTTCCCACTGGGTCACATGGCACCATCACAGGTAGAGAGCCACTGGCCCACTGCCACCCCAGATCTACCCACTCCAACTCATCAGCTCCTGCTGCACAGTCATTTTATTTTGCTTTTTTATCTTTCTCTTCTTTGTCTTCTTTCTCCCTCCCACCTAGCCTTGTTGGTTACTTGCTCTTCCAACTGGCCCTCAGGTCTTCTCTACCCCCACTTACCAGGCCCCACTGCACCACTGGTTTTGTATTATTATTTTTTATTTTCTCTTTCTTCCTTTTCTTTCTTCCTCCCACCTAGACCCATATGCTACCTAACACCCCAGCTGTCAGACCCTGTCACACTGCTGCTACTAGAGAGCCACTGATCCACCATTACCATGGGTCCACCCTGCCCCCACCCACCAGCTCACTTTGCACCAGTTTTTCCCCCTTTCTTCCTTTTCTTTCTCCCTCCCACCTAGCCCTGTAAGTCACCTCCACACCTTCCCACTGGCCCCAACTGCACTGCTGTAGCTAGTGAGCCACCAGCCTGCTACCACCCAGGGTCTGACACACCCCCACCTGCCAGGTCCGGCCATGTCACCATTTTGTTTTTTTTCTTTTCTCTTTCTTCCTTTTCTTCCTCCTAACCACTTATCCCTGTACGCTGCCTTCCCCCCTTTCCACTGGACCCCACTGACCCATTGTGGCTAGAAAGCCACAGGAGGAATGACCCACTGCTGTCCTGGGTCTGCCCTGCCCCCCCACTAATGGCCCTCAACATACCATCCTTTTTTTTTTCATTTCTTTCTCCCATCTTGGCCAGTATGTCACCTCCTCTCCCTTCCCACAGGCTGCTGGGTCCACCCCAGCCCCACTTGCTGGCCCTTGTCACACTGACTTTTTTTTACACCTATTTTCTTTTTTTCTATTACTTTTCTTTGTCCTTCTCACCTAGCACCTTACATCTTGCCACTGGCCTCTGCCGCACCACTGCAGATAGAGTGCCACTGGCACACCAGCTCGTCCCCATCTGCTGACCTCTACTATGCTACCATTTATTTTCTTTTTTTCCTCTTTTCTTTCTACTTTCCACCTAGCTGAGTTGCCACCTCCCTCCTCTTTCTGCCAACCCCCAAGTTCGCTGCCACCTGCCAGCTACCCTTTTTTTTCTTTCTCTCTCTTTTCTTTTCCTCCCCCCTACCTGGCTCTATATGCCACCCTTTCATCCCACCAGGCATCATCATGCCAACAATGCTGGTTCTCAGGCCTTGTACTGCACCCATCCAGCCATTTGAACAGCTGCTGAAGGATGGGAGGCAAGCCTGCACCACTTCCTATCTGATTTCCATGGCTATCTGGTGAGGGGCTGTGAATGCTTCCACATCACTGGACCAACATCAGGAGGCTGACATTGCCCACTCAGTCTGCCCTCAGGTGCTTCACCAAACCAATGTACAGTGAAGTGGGCTTGCCCTGCCTGCTGTTCCCTGCCACCCAGACAAGGTGATAAGAGCTAGCTACCATACGTACTGCCAAGCTAGCAGCAAAGCATGCCTGGCCTGCCCACCCTGACATATTACTCTTCAATGCAGAGTAACTCAAGCAGAAAGAAGAAATGATGAAGTAAAAGAGCTAAACAGAAGATTTCAAAGGCCAGCTTGAAAAGACAAAGTAAAGAATTATAATGAAATGGGCAAGGAACTAGAGATAGAAAACTAAAATGGAAGAACACACTCAGCATTTCTCAAGCTGAAAGAACTGAAGAAAAAATTCCAGTCTCAAGTTGCAATACTGAAGGATTTTATGGAGAAAATACTAACCAATGCAGGAAGCATCAAAACAAGATGGAAGGAATACACAGAGTCTCTGTACCAAAAAGAATTAGTCAACATTTAAACATATCAGGAGGTAGCATATGATCAAGAAACGATGGTACTAAAGGAAGAAGTCCAAGTTGCACTGAAGGCATTGGCAAAAAACAAAGTTCCAGGAATTGACAGAATATCAATTGACATATTTCAACAAACAGATGCATTTCTGGAATTGCTCACTCATCTATGCCAAGAAATTTGGAAGACAACTACCTGGCCAACTGACTGGAATATATCCATATATGTACCAATTTCAAAGAAAGATGATCCAACAGAATGGGGAAATTATCAAAAAGTATCATTAATATCACACAAAAGTAAAATTTTGCTGAAGATCATTCATAAGCAATTGCAGCAGTATATATACAGGGAACTTCCAGAAATTCAAGCCAGATTCAGAAGAGGACGTAGAATGAACGATATCATTACTGATGTCAGATGGATCCTGGCTGAAAGTAGAGAACACCAGAAAGACATTTACCTGTGTTTTATTGACTATGCAAAGGCATTGGTCTGTGTAGATCATAACAAATTATGGATAACATTGGGAAGAATGTGAATTCCAGAAAACTTACTTGTGCTCATGTGGAACCTGTACATAGACCAAGAGGCAGTCATTTGAACAGAAAAAGGGAATTCCACATGGTTGATAGTCAGGAAAGGTGTGTGTCATGGTTGTATCCTTTCAGCATACTTATTCAATCTGTATGCTGAGCAAATAATCCAAGAAGCTTAACTATATGAATAGAATGGGATATCAAGATTGGAGGAAGATTCATTAACAACCTGCAATATGCAGATAAGGCAACCTTGCTTGCTGAAAGTGAAGAGGACTTGAAGCACTCATTGATTAAGATCAAAGACCATAGTCTTCAGTATGGATTACACCTCAACATAAAGAAAACAAAAATCCTCACAACTGGACCAATAAGCAACATCATGATAAACGGAGAAAAGATTGAAGTTGTCAAGGATTTCATTTTACTTGGATCCACAGTCAACACCCATGGAAGTAGCAATCAAGAAATCAAATGATGCATTGCACTGGGCAAATCTGCTGAAAAAGATCTCTTTACAGTGTTACAAAGCAAAGATGTCACTTTGAGGAATAAGGTGTGACTAACCCAAGCCATGGTGTTTTCAATGGCCTCATATGCATGTGAAAGCTGGGCAATGAATAAGTTAGATGAAAGAAGTATCGATGCCTTTGAACTGTGGTGATGGCAAAGAATATTGAATATATCACTAACTGTCAGAAGAATGAACAAATCTGTCTTTGAAGAAGTACAGCCAGAATGTTCATTAGAATCAAGGATGGCGTGACTTTGTCTCACATACTTTGGACATGTTATCAGGAGGCACCAGTCTGTGGAAAACAACATTATGCTTGGTAGAGTAGAAGGTCAATGAAAAAGAGGAAGACCTTCAATGAGATGGAGTGACACAGTGGCTGCAACAGTGGGCTTAACATAACAACAATTGTGAAGATGACGCAGGACCAGGAAATGTTTTGTTCTGTTGTGCATGGAGCTGCTATGAGTTGGAACCAACTTGAGGCCACCTAATAACAGCAACAAAGAGTAGAAATAAATGAAATAGATGACAGAAAAAAAATAATAAGAATCAACAAGCCCAAATGTTGGTTCTTTGACAATATCAACAAATCAACAAACCATTGGCCAAACTGCCAAAAGAAAAACAGGAGAGGAAGCAATTAACATAAGTAAGAAATGAGATGGAGGACATTACAAAAAACCCAACCAAAATAATAAGGATCATAACAGCATACTATGAAAAAAAATTTATTCCAACAAATTTGAGAACCTAGAGGAAATGGACAGGTTATGCAAAACACACTACTTACCTAAACTAACACAAGCTGAGATAAGAAATCTGAGCAGACCCATAACAACAGAAGAGATTGAAGAGACAATGAAAAAATTCCTAACAAAAAAAAAAGCCCTGGCCCAGACGGTTTCACTTGAGAATTCTACCAAACATTCAGAGAAGAACTCACACCAGTACTATTCAAACTATAGCATAAAAAAGGAAGGAATTCTCCCAAATTCTTTCTATGAAGCCAGCATAACCCTGACACAAAAGTCAGGCAAAGACATCACAAAAAAAAAAGAAAATTACAGACCAATATCTCTCATGAATATAGATGCAAAAAATTTTCAACAAAATTCTAGCCAATAGAATTCAGCATCACATAAAAAAGTAATACACCATTACCAAACAGATTCATACTAGGTATGCAAGGATGGTTCTGGCATTAGAAAATCAATCAATGTAATCCACCACATAAATAGAACAAAAGAAAAGAATCATATGATCATCTCAATTAACACAGAAAACATATTTGATGAAGTCCAACATTCTTTCCTGATAAAAACTATCAATAAAATAGGAAAAGAAGGAAAATTCCTCAATACAATAAAGGGCATCTGTACAAAACCAACAGCGAACATTATTCTCAAGTAAGAGAGGCTGAAAACATTTCTCCTGTGAATGTGAACAAGACACGGATGCCTTTATCTCCACTCCTATTTAACATTGTGCTTAAAGTCCTAGCTAGAGCAATAAGGCAAGAAAAAGAAATAAAGGGCATCCAAATTAGAAAGGAAGAAGTAAAACTATCTCTATTCGTAGATAATATAATCCTATACATGGAGATCCCCAATGATTCCACAGGAAAACTACTGGAGCTAATGGAAAGATTCAGCAGAGTAGCAGGATACAAGATCAACATACAAAAATCAGTTGAATTCCTATACAGTAACAAAGAGAACTTCAAAAAGGATATTAGGAAAACAATACCATTTATAATAGCCCCTAAAAAAATAAAATACTTAGGAATAAATCTAGCCAGAGACCTAAAAGACCTGTACAAAAAAACTACAAAACACTATTGCAAGAAACCAAAAAGAGACTTACACAAATTAAAAAACATGCCATGCTCATGGATAGGAAGACTCTACATTGTGAAAAATATCAATCCTACCTAAACCGATAAACAGATACAATACAATCCTGATGCAAATACCAGCAGCATTCTTTAACGAGATGGAAAAACTAATTACCAAACAGACATGCAAAGCATTATTGAAGAAAGAGAACAAAGTAGGAGGCCTCACAGTACCTAATCTCACAACCTACTAAACAGCCAGGATAATCAAAACAGCCTGATACTGGCACAATGACAGACACATAATCCAAAGGAGCAGAATCAAGAACCCAAATGTGAATCTATGCTTCTATGGTCAGCTGATCTTTGACAAAGGACCAAAGTCCGTTAAATGGGGAAAAAGATGGTCTTTTTAACAAACGGTGTTGGCAAAACTGGATGTCCATCTGTAATAAAAAGGAAACAGGACACATATCTCACACCATACACAAAAACTAACTCAAAATGGTTCAAAGACCTAAGTATAAAACTTAAAACAATGAAGATCATGGAAGAAAAAACAGGAACACTAGGGGCCGTAATACATGGTGTAAATACAATACAAACCATAACTAACAATGCACAAACACCAGATGATAAACTATATAACTGGGAATTCCTAAAAATTAAACACTTATGCTCATTAAAGGACATCACCAAAAGAGTAAAAGGAGAATTAATAGATTGGGAAAAAATTTTGGCTACGACATATCCAACAAGTGTCTCATCTCTAAAATCTGTAGAGTACTTCAACACCTCTACAACAAAAAGACAAATTATGCAATCAAAAGTGGCCAAAGAGTATGAACACTCTACCAAAGAAGACGTTCAAGTGGCTAACAGACAGATGGGGAAATGCTCGAGATCATTAGCAGTTAGAGAAATGCAAATCAAAACTACAATGATATACCATTTCACCTCGACATTACTGGCAAGAATCAAAAAAAAAAAAAAAAATAGAAATTAGTAAATGTTGGAGAGGTTGCAGGGAGATTGGAACTCTTATGCACTGCTGGTGGGAATGTAAAATGGTACAGCCACTTTGGAAAACAATATGGCACCTCTTTAAAGAGCTAGAAATAGAAATACCATATGATCCAGCAATCCCACTCCTAGGAGTATATCCTAGAGAAATAAGAGCCATTACACGAATAGATATATGCACACCCATGTTCATTGCAGCATTATTCACAATAGCAAAAAGATGGAAACAATCTAAGTGCTCATCAAAAAATGAATGGATAAACAAATTATGGTACATATACACAAAGTAATACCATGTAATGATAAAGAACAATGATGAATCTGGAAACATCTCACACCATGGATGACTCTGGAGGGTGTTATGTTAAGTGAAATAAGTCAATCACAAAAGTACAAGTATCATATGAGACCACTATTACAAAAACCCACGAAAATGTTTACATTACAGAAAAAAAAATCTTTGACGGTTACTAGGGAGGGGAGGGGTGGAGAGGGGACATCATTAACTAGATCATAGACAAGAGTTAACCCTGGTGAAGGGGAAGACATCTGGCGAGGTACCTGTGTGTAGTCATATATGGACAATATTGTGGAAGTCAGTAAAGCTTGACCAAGGGAGTCATAGAAGCTTCCTAGACACATCCAAACACCTTGAGGGACCAAATTACTGGGGCTGAGAGCTGGGGATGTGGTCTCTGGAGACATCCAGATCAATTGGCATAACATAGTTCATAAAGAAAATGTTCTACACTCTGCTTCGGTGAGTAGTGTCTGGGGTGTTATAGGCTTGCAAGCAGCTATCTAAGGTATATCTGTTGGTCAAAACAGAGTGAAAGAGGATGAAGAAAACAAAAGACACAAGGAAAATATTTGTCCAAAGGATTAATGGACCACATGAACTAGAGCCTCCAGAAGCCTGAGCCAAGAAGAACTAGCCCCATACCACCAACTACTGCTCTGTCAGGGATCACAATAAAGTTTCCCAGACAGAGCAGGAGAAAAACGTAGAACAAAATACAAATTCACACACACACACACACAAAAAGACCAGACTTACTGGTCTAACAGAGACTAGAAGAGTCCCCAAGTCTATTGCCCCCAGCTGCCCTGCTAACTCAGAACTGAAGGCACTCCTGAAGTCCACCTTTCAGTCAAAGATTAGACAGGCCTATAAAACAGACAATGACACATATGAGGAGTGTGCTTCTTAGTTCTACCATGTATAAGAGACCAACTGGGCAACACTTGCCCAAAAACAAAGACGAGAAGGCAGGAAGGGACAGGAAAACTGGATGAATGGACATGGAGAACCCAGGGTGGAAAGAGAAAGGGGGAGAGTGCTGATAATGTTACAGAAATAAAATTATGTATAATTTTTTTGATGAAAAACAAAAGTGATTAATTACTTTTGTGTGTGGCCTTTCTAGCCATGGTCTTGTAACTCCCACCTAGGTGATCGTGTGATAGGGTAATTGTGGCCTACCAAGGGGATTGGCCAGTTTTGCCTTAAAAGAGAGCCAATTCTGGAGCAAAGGGGAAGAGCCCACCACTACTGAGGAAGGAAAGACCAGCAGGAGAGACCCAGCAGCAGAGACTTGGCAGCAGGAGACAGAGCAGTGGGCTTCCCGACCCACAGAAAGAGAAAGCTGAGTGTCTTTGGGCAGAGACTGAGGGTCAGGGAGAGGTGCACCTATGAGCACAGCTGGGGAGAAGCTATCCTGATAGAAGAACTGTATCCTGAGTGTTCTTGAGCCTGAATTGTAACTGTTACTTCCCTAATAAAACCAATGATTGTGAGTATGGTCTGTGAGTTCTGTGTAGTCATTGCAATGAATTATCGAACCCAGCAGAGAAGTACAGAGTGCTGTGTGAGGGATGGTTGGTGTCAAAGTTGGTAAACATGGCGGGGAGAGGAGGTGTGTCTGACCTCCACCTCATAAGAATCAGCCTTGGGCTGTTGATCTTGGTTCTCCTTCTCCCTTATAGGGTTGGAGGAGGTCAGACACCTCCCCCAAGTTGTTGTTACAAAAACTAATTTGCGTTGTACACTTTTACCTAAAACACAACAAAATTAGAAAAAGAAAAAAGAGAAAGTTATTGAGGTAAGTATGTGGGTCTCTATAAAAACTATTTGAAAGAATAAAGGACCTTAGAACATTGTGATTACTTCTTTCAATTTAATTGATTTTAATACTATACAATTTCCTTTTCAAAAATCAAAATAATCCAAAAAAATATAATAACAGATTCCATTAGTGTGTGATTTTCACAATAAGAAACTTGCAGCATCAACAAATATTAAACTTATAGAGCAAATATGCATCCTACAGTAGTTTCCAAATATCGTTACTATTTATCACAACACTAATTGTCTATGATTAAAGGTTTATAATGGCTAATATTGTAATTAGCATTTATCTCAAACACATTAAGTCATACATCAAAGCAATTATAATTTGTTTTGCCTTGTTGATTTTACATTTGATACAAGTGCTAAATTAAATTGTATAATTAGCTAAATTTTTTTTTGTTTAATGCTTTAATCTCATGTTTTATAACTTTCAAAGAATGCAGGTGTGAATGTATATTATTAAAAGCACTCTAGAAATTGCTTCACACTCTCCAAACATACCTCAAACTCTGCCAAAATTACTGTTGTGAAATTAAAAATACCTTTCATAAGACACGAGGAATTAATTAATGTTTTAAGATCAAAGGTTAAATGCATAGCCTGGATTTTTTTCAAATAATATTCATTCAAAACATGACTCAAGAAAGTGATATTTGTGCATTTTACCCTTAATCACCAAAATATGCATATTTGTGTCAGACTGCTTTTTTTTTTTTTTAATCCACGTCTCCCTTTTCCCATATACATCTCCAAATTAGTTTTTATTTCTAAGAACAAGTATACTAACAGACATTGCAATATATTACAATAGTGGGTTTTATTGTGTGGTAGCTGATGACAGAATACAGAAGGGCAGGCCAAAATGTTCTGTTTGTAGAAGCTGGAGGTCCAGTGCAAGCACTTCTTTAGATGATGCCAAACTATGCCTCACAGCTTTGGGTGTGTGCACATTTTTGTGTCTACTTTTACTCATTACAATCTGGCTTACATTAAGTCAAAATGACAGAAAGTAAAAAATATTTTAAAAGAAGTGGTCTAAACAGAACCAGAATTTTGATACAAATAAGATATTAAATTGGTGCCATTCCCTGAAGCATTGTGATCACTCCACACACAAATGCTGGTTCACCACAAAGAGAAATATTTGGATAGTACAGTCATCTGAAACAATGCTAACTGGAGGAAAAAGGAAACCCATAAATCCATCTAGGTCATGGAAGGGTTTGCAAGGCCATGATGAATATATATTACATAGAAGAACTCAGAAATTAAAAGTAATATTTCTCAAACTATATTCTGTGGAAAAATATATTTCCATTAAAAAAAGATGTGTAGTAAAATTATAAAGCATATGAGGAAAAAAAAAAACAGTAGAAGAGCTATAACCTTGAAGTTGACAGTGATTTCTTAAACCCACAAGAAATGTTTGATGCAATAAACTTTTATAAATTTAACTTTATTAAAATTAAGAAATTGTGGTTGTCTAAGGACACCATTTATAGAATTGAAAAGCAGGATACATATGGAAAGAACATATTTCCAATATATACATTTGACAAAAGACTCATATACAGAACACACACATGTGTATGTATATATGTATATATATGTATATATACAAACACGTGCATATATGTGTATGTATATATCTCTGTGTGTGTATCTATATAGCTGGTAGTTGCTGTTGATTAGGCCCCTGACTCATGGAGATCTCATGTTTTATGGAACAGAACTGTTCCATAGAATTTTCTTGGTTCTAATCTTCATGGGGCCCTGGTGGCGCTTGGCTGCTAACAGAAAGGTCGGTGGTTCAAACTCACCAGCTGCTCCATGGGAGAAAGATATGGCAGTCAGCTTTGATAAAGATTGTAGCCTTAGAAACCCTATAGGGCAGTTTTACTCTGTCCTATAGGGTCTCTGTGAGTCAGAATCAACTCAATGGCAATTTGTTTTGGTTTTTTTGGAATCTTTATGGAAGCAGTTTGCCAGATCTTTCTTCCATGGAGTCACTGGGAGGGTTAGAACCATAAACCTTTGGGTTAGCAGCCAATTGCAAATCTTTTGTGCCACCTAGGCCCCTCCATATGTGTGTATGTATGTGTATATATGTATATACCTGTATCTGTGTATATACCTGGAGCCCTGGTGATGAAGTGGTTAAGAGTATGGCTGTGAACCAAAAGGTCAGCAGTTGGAATCCAACAGCCACTTCTTGGAAACCCTGTGGGGCAGTTCTACTCTGTCCTATAGGGTCGCTATGAGTCAGAACCAACTTGATGGCAACAGGTTTGGTTTTGGTTTGTATATATATGCCCTCTGATTAACAACATAGACAGACAACTCCATAGAAAAATGAGCAAATAATTGTGCAGGGACTTTGTAAAAGAGAGCAAATTAGGAAAAGAATCTTAGGGTCTTTAGTCTTCAGGGAAATGCATATTAAAATCGCAATATGATACAACTAAAAACCCACCAGAATAGTTAACATTAAAAAGACAGACAGTAAATATTGAGTACTGGGAAAGATGTGAAAAATTGGAATTCTTCTACAGTATTAGTAAATTGTTACAATCACTGTAGATAACTGTTCGGCGATATCTATTAAAACTAAACATGTGCATTATGTATGATCCAGCAATTTCACTCCTGAAATTGTTCCCAGGAGAAATGCATTCATATAGTTACTAAAAGACACATCAGCAATTTTTGCAAAAGCTCAAAACTGTCAAATACTCCAATGTCCATCATCCTTAGAATAGATAAATTGTGGATTGTCCATACAAGGTAATGTGAACCTACTAGTACCATGAAACCAATCCACACAAATCTGTGCAAAAAAAAGGAAATGACAAACCAACAATTTTCATAAACATAGACAAAAATCCTCATCAAAATATTAGCAAATTTAATATAGCAATGTATAGAAAGAATTACACACCATTACCAAGTGATATCTATTTCAGATGTGCAATACTGGTTCATTATTTAAAAATAAATCAATATAATCCACCATATCAACACGCTAAGGAAGAAAAATGATATGATCATATCAAGTGACACAGAAAATCCCAAACTCACTCATTATAAAGCTCTCAATAAGTTAGGAACAAAGAGGAACTACCTCAACTTCATAAATAACACCTATAACAAAACTACACATAACATTATATTTAATGTGAGAGATTGGATGCTTTTCCTCAAACTGGTAAGGATGTCCACTGTCATACATTTATTCAGCATAGTACTGGAAATCTTAGCTAAAACAATAAGGGAAGAAATAAAAGGTATATACTTTGTTGTTGTTATTTTTAGGTGCCCTCGAGTCATTTTTAACTCATAGCGACCCCACAGACAACAAAACAAAACACCGCCTAGTCCCGCACCACCCTCACAATCGTTGCTATGTTTGAATCCATTGTTGCAGCCACTGTGTCAATCCATCTAATGGAAGGCCTTCCTCTTTTTCAGTGATGCTCTACCTAACCAAGCACCATGTCCTTCTCCAAGGACTGGTGCATCCTGATAACATGTCCAAAGTACATGAGACGATATCTCACCATCCTTGCTTCCAAGGAGTACTTTGGCTATACTTCTTCCAAGACAGACATTCCTTCTTCTGGCAGTCCATAACATATTCAATATTCTTTGCCAGCATACATAATTCAAATGCATCAGTTCCTCTTCATCTTCTTTATTCATTGTCCAGCTTTTGCATGCATATGATATGATCGAAAATACCGTAGCACCTTAGTCCTTAAAGTGAAATATTTGCTTTTCAACACTTTAAAGAGGTCTTTTGAAGCATATTTGTCCAATGCAATATGTCTTTTGATTTCTTGATTGCTGCTTCCATAGGCATTGATTGTGGATCCAAATAAAATAAAATCCCTACAGTTTTTCTCCTTATTTTCAATATTTTCTCCATTAATCATGATGTTGATTATTGTTCTAGTTGTGAGAATTTTTGTTTTCTTTATCTTGAGGTGTAATACAAACTGAAGGCTGTAGTCTTTGATCTTCATCAGTAAGTGCTTCAAGTCCTCTTCACTTTCAGCAAGCAAGGTTGTGTCATCTGCAGATCAGAGATTGTTATTTAACCTTCTTCCAATCTTGTTGCCTCATTCTTCTGCATATTGTCCAGCTTCTCGGATTATTTGCTCAGCAAGCAGATTGAGTAGGTATGGTGAAAGGATACAAACTTGACACACATGTTTCCTTATTTTAAACCAAGCAATATCCCCTTGTTCTGTTCAACCAACTGCCTCCTGGTCTATATATAGGTTCTGCGTGAGCACAATTAGGTGTTCTAGAATTCCCATTCTTTGCAATGTTATTTATAATTTGTTATGTTAATAAAATACAAGTAAACACCTTTCTGGTATTCTCTGCTTTTAGCCAAGATCTATCTGATATCAGCAATGATATCTTTTGTTCCACATCCTGTTCTGAATCTGGCTTAAATTTCTGGCAGCTACATGTTGATTAACTGCTGCAGCTGCTTTTGAATGATCTTCAGCAAAATTTTATTTCTGTGTGATATTAATGATATTGTTAGATGATTTCCACAATCTGTTGGATCACTTTTCTTTGGAATGGGGACAAATACGGATCTCTTCCAGTTGGTTGGCCAGGTAGCTGTCTTCCAAATTTCTTGGCATAGACAAATGAGCACCTCCAGCATTGCATCTTTTGGTTGAAACATCTCAATTACAATTCCATCAGTTCCTGAAGACTTGTTTATCAATAATGCATTCAGAGCAGCTTGGTCTTCTTCTTTCAATACTATCAGTTCTTGATCATACGCTGCCTCTTGAAACAGTTGAACATTGACCAGTTCGTTTTGGTACAGTGACTCTGTATGTTCCTTCCATCTTCTTCTTTTTTTTTTTTTTTCTTGTTGTAGTTTAAATGAAGTTTACATTTCAAGTTAGTATCCCACACAAAAATTTATACACACATTGTTATGTGACTCTAATTGCTCTCCCCTTACTGTGACAGCACACTCCTCCTTTCCACCCCTGATTCCCCATGTCCTTTCAGCCAGCTCCTAACCCTCTCTGCCTTCCCATCTCACCTCCAGACAGAAGCTGCCCATTTAGTCTCTTGTATCTACTTGAGCTAAGAGGCACACTCCTCACGGGTATTACTTTATGTCCCACAGTCAGGTCAAATCTCTGTCTGAAGAGTCGGCCTCGGAAATTGTTTTAGTTCTGGGTGGATAGAGAATCTGGGGGCCATGCCTTCCAGGGCTCCTACAGTCTCAGTCAAACCATTAAGTCTGGTCTTCTTACTAGAATTTGAGTTCCACACCCCACATTTCTCCTGCTCCAGCAGGGACTCTCTGTTGTATTCCCTGTCAGGGCAGTCATTGGTGGTAGCCAGGCACCATCTAGTTCTTCTGGTCTCAGGCTGATGAAGTCTCTGGTTTATGTGGCCCTTTCTGTCTCTTGGGCTACTAATTTCCTTGTGTCCTTGGTGTTCTTCATTCTCCTTTACTCCAGATGGTTGGGACGAATTGATGCATCCTAGATGGCTGCTTGCAAGCTTTTAAGGCCCCAAACAAAACTCACCAAACTAGGATGCAGAACATTTTCTTAATAAGCTTTGTTATGCCAACTGACCTAGATGTCCCCTGAAACCATAGTCCCCAGACCCCTAGCCCTGCTACTCTGTCCCTCAAAGGGTTTGACTATATTCAGGAAATGTCTTAGCTTTGGTTTAGTCTAGTTGTGCTGACTTCCCCTGTAGTGTGTGCTGTCCTTTCCTTCACCTAAGATAATTCTTATCTACTATCTAGTTAGTAAATAACACTTCACCTCCCTCCCCACCCTCTTAACCATCAAAGAATGTTTTCTTCTGTGTTTAAACATTTTCTTGAGTTTTTATAATAGTGGTCTTATACAATATTTGTCCTTCTGTGACTGACTAAATTCACTCAGCATAATGCCCTCAAGATTCCTCCATGTTATGTTTCACAATTTCATCATTGTTCTTTATCATTGCGTAGTATTCCATTGTGTGGATATACCATAATTTGTGTTATCTATTCTTCCATTGATGGGCATCTAGGTTATTTCCATCTTTTTGCTATTGTAAACAGTGCTGCAAAGAACATGGGTGTGCATATATCTATTTGTTTGACAGTTCTTATTTCTCAAGGATATATTCCTAGGAGAGTGATAGCTGGGTCATATGGTATTTCTATTTCTAGTTTCTTAAGGAAGTGCCAAATTGATTTCCAAAGTGGATGTACCATTTTACTTTCCCACCAACAGTGTATAAGTGTTCCAGTCTCTCCACAACCACTCCAGCATTTATTTTTTTATTTAAAAAAAATTTTTTTTATTGTATTTTAGATGAAGGTTTACAGAACAAATAGCTTCTCATTAAACAGTCAATACACATATTGTTTTATGACATTGGTTAACAACCCTAAACATGTCAACCCTCTCCCTTCTCAACCTTTTTTTTTTTTTGGTGAAAATATACATAGCCAAAGATATTCCATTTCAAAAATTTCTACATGCACTATTCAGTGACATTGATTATGTTCTTCCAGTTATGTTGCTATTCTCACTTTAGATGAAGGTTTACAGAACAAAATAGTTTCTCATTAAACAGTTAGTACACATACTGCCCTATGACAATGATTAACAACCCCACTACATGTCAACACTGTCCTTACTCAACCTTGGGTTCCCTATCACCAGCTTTCCTGTCCCCTTCTGCCTTCTAGTCCTTGTCCCTGGACTGCTGTGCCTCATTATTCCCATTTTGTTTTATGGGGCTGTCCACTCCCAGGCTGAACGGTGAACCTTGGAAGTGACTTCACCACTGAGCTAAAAGGGTGTCTGGAGGCCATACACTCAGGGTTTCTCCAGTCTCTGTCAGGCCAGTAAATCCGGTCTTTTTATGTGTGTGTTAGAATTTGGTCTACATCCTTCTCCAGCTCTGTCCAGAACCCTCTGTTGTGATCCAAGTCAGAGTAGTCAGTAGTTGTAACCAGGCACCATCTAGCTGTACTGGACTCAGTCTGGTGGAAGCTTTGGTGGCTGTGGTCCATTAGTCCTTTGGACTAATCTTGTATCCTGGTCTCTTCATTCTCCCTTGCTCCCGAAGGGGTGAGACCAGTGGAGTATCTTAGATGGCTATTCACAGGCTTTTAGGACCACAGATGCTAATTCACCAAGGTACAATGTCGAACATTGTCTTTATAAACTGTGTTATGCCAGTTGAGCTGGATGTTCATTGAGACCATGGTCCCCACAGCCCTCTCTCCAGCATTTATTATTTTGTGTTTTTTGGATTAATAATAGCCTTGTTTGGGTGAGATGATATCTCATTTAGTTTTGATCTGCATTTCTCTAATGGCTAACGATAATGAGCATTTCTTCATATGTCTATTAGCCGCCTGAATATCTTCTTTGGCGAAGTGTCTGTTCATATCCTTTGCCAGTTTCTTAATTGGGTTATTTGTCTTTTCATTGTTGAAGTTTTGCAGTATCTTCCAGATTTTAGAGAATAGGTGCTGATAGGATTTGTCGTAGCCAAAATTTTTTTCGCAGTTTGAAGGTTGTCTTTTGACTCTTTTGGTGAAGTCTTTTGATGAGTATAAGTGTTTGATTTTTAGGAGATCCCAGTTATCTAGTCTTTCTTCTGGTGGTTGTGCATTGTTACTTATGATTCGTATTGTGTTTATGCAGTGTATTAGGGCTCCTAGCGTTGTCCCTATTTTTTCTTCCATGATCTTTACCGTTTTAAATTTTATATTTACTTCTTTGATCCATTTTGAGTTAGTTTTTGTGCATGGTGTGAGGTATGGGTCTTGTTTCAGTTTTTTGCAGATGGATATCCAGTTACGCCAGTACCATGTGTTAAAAAGACTGTTTTTTCCCCAGTTAACAGACTTTGGGCCTTTGTCAAATATGAGCTGCTCATAGCTGGATGAATTTACATCTGGATTCTCAATTCTGTTCCATTGGTCTCTGTATCTATTGTTGTACCAGTACCAGGCTGTTTTGACTACCGTGACGGTATAATAGATTCTAAAATCAAGTAGTGTGAGGCCTCCCACTTTGTTCTTCTTCTTGAGTAATGCTTTACTTATTCAGGGCCTCTTCCCTTTCCATATGAAGTTGGTGACTTGTTTCTCCATCTCATTAAAAAATGACTTTGGAATCTGGATCAGGATTGCATTGTATCTGCAGATTGTTTTGGGTAGAACAGACATTTTCACAATGTTGAGTCTACCGATCCATGAGCAAGGTATGTTTTTCCACTTATGCCAGTCTCATTTGGTTTCTTGCCGTAGTGTCTTGTAGTTTTCATTGTATAGGTCTTTTATGTCTCTGGTTAGATTTATTCCTAAGTATTTTATCTTCTTGGGGGCTATTGTAAATGGTATTGATTTGGTGATTTCCTCTTCAAGGTTCTCTTTGTTGGTATAAAGGAATCCAACTGATTTTCATATGTTTATCTTGTATCCTGAAACTTTGCTGAAATCTTCTATTAGTTCCAGTAGTGTTTTTGTGTATTCTTTGGGGTTTTCTGTGTATAAGATCATATCATCTGCAAATAGAGATACTTATGACTTCTTCCCTAGCAATATGGATGCCCTTTATTTCTTTTTCTAGCCTAATTGCCCTGGCTAGAACCTCCAGCACGATGTTGAATAATGGTGGTGATAAAGAGCATCCTTGTCTTGTTCCTGTTCTCAAGGGGAATGCTTTCAAAGTCTCTCCAGTTAGGATGCTGTTGGCTGTTGGCTTTGTATAAATGCCATTAATTATACTGAGGAATTTCCCTTCTTCACCTATTTTGTTGACAGTTTTTATTATTAATGTGTGTTGGACTTTGTCAAATGCCTTTTCTGCATTGATTGATAAGATCATGTGGTTCTTGTCTTTTGTTTTATTTATGTGATGGATTATACTGATTGTTTTTCTAATGTTAAACCATCCCTGCGTACCCGGTATAAATCCCACTTGATCATGGTGTATTATTTTTTTGATATGTTGCTGAATTCTATTGGCTAGAATTTTTTTGAAGATTTTTGCATCAATGTTTGTGAGGGATATTGGTCTGTAATTTTCTTTCTTTCTTTTTTTTGGTGTGTTTACTTGGTTTTGGTATCAGGGTTATACTGGCTTCATAGAATGAGATTGGGAGTATTCCATCCTTTTCTATGCTTTGAAATACCTTTAGTAGTAGTGCTGTTAACTCTGCTCTGAAAGTTTGGTAGAATTCTCCAGTGGAGCCATCCAGGCCAGTGCTTTTTTTTTTTTTTTTTTTTTTGCTGGGAGTATTTTAATTACCTTTTCAATCTCTTCTTTAGTTATGGGTTTATTTAGTTGTTCTAACTCTGTTTGTGTTAATTTAGGTAGGTAGTGAGTTTCTAGAAATTTGTCATTTCCTCTAGGTTTTCAAATTTGTTAGAGTACTATTTTTCATAGTATTCTGTTATGATTCTTCTAATTTCATTTGGGTCTGTTGTGATATCACCTATCTCATTTCTTATACGGGTTATCTGTTTCCTCTCCTGTTTTTCTTTTGTCAGTTTGGCCAATGGTTTTTCAATTTTGTTGATCTTTTCAAAGAACCAGCTTTTGGTCTTGTTAACAGTTTCAGTTGTGTTTTTTTTTTTTTTTTCTCTATTTCATTTAGTTCTTCTCTGATTCTTATTATTTCCTTTCTTCTGACACCTGAGGGCTTCTTTTTCTGCTCTCTTTCTACTTGTTCCAGTTGTAGGGTTAATGTTTTGATTATGGCCATATCTTCTTTTTGGATGAGTGCATTTATTGCTATAAACTGACCTCTGAATACTGCTTTTGCTGTGTCCCAAAGGTCCTCGTAGGATGTGTTTTCAATTTCATTTGATTCTATTAATTTCTTTATTCCATCCTTAGTTTCTTCTATAACCCAGTAGTTCTTCAGCAAGGTGTTGTTCAGTTTCCATGTGTTTGATTTTTTTCCTTGCTGTTTCTGTTATTGATTTCTACTTTTATGGGTCATGGTCAGAAAAGATGCTTTGTAATATTTCGATGTTTTGGATTTTATTAAGGCTTGCTTTATGGCCTAATTTGTGGTCTATTCTGGAGAATGTTCCATATGCATTGGAAAAGAAAGTATACTTGACTACTGTTGGGTGGAGCATTCGGTATACATCTGTGAGATCAAGTTGGTCGATTGTAGCATGTAGCTCTTCCGTGTCTTTGTCGAGCTTCTTTTTGGATGTTCTTTCCTTCACCAAAAGTGGTGCTTTGAAGTCTTCTACTGTTATTGTGGAGCTGTCTATCTCTCTTTTCAGTGCTGTTAAAGTTTGTTTTATGTATTTTGGAGGCCTGTCATTGGGTGTGTAAATATTTATTATAGTTATGTCCTCTTGGTGTATTGACCCTTTAATCATTATGTAGTGTCCTTTCTTATCCTTTGTGGTGGATTTTACTTTAAAATTTATTTTGTCAGATATTAATATTGCCACTCCTACTCTTTTTTGAGTGTTGTTTGCTTGATATATTTTTTTCCATCCTTTGAGTTTTAGTTCTTTTGTGTCTTTATGTCTAAGCTGAGTCTCTTGTAGACAGCATGTAGACAGAGCATGCTTTTTTATCCAATCTGCCACTCTCTGTCTCTTTATTGGTGCATTTACTCCATTTACATTCAGCATAATTATTGATAAGTATAAGTTTACTGCTGTCATTTTGATGTCTTTTTTGTGTGTGTTGTTCACAGTTTCTTTGTTCCACTTAATTTTCTGTGCTGCATTGTTATTCTTTATGTCTTTTCTTTTCATCAATTTAATTGTTGTCAATTTCGTGTTTGCTGAGTCTTTATATTTTTCTAGTTTTGTATTTCGACTTGTAGGATTGGTAGTTTCCTTTGTGGTTACCTTAATATCTACTCTTATTTTTCTAAGTTTATACCAGTCTTTTATTTCTTTATATCACCTTGACTTCCTCTCCATATGCAAAGTCTATGTCTACAATTTTTAAGTCCCTGTTTTTTGTTTTAGTTTTGTCATCTTTTACATATTGACATCTGTTTCCCTATTTTCAGTGTTTTAGCTTTGATTTATTTTTGTGACTTCCTTATCTGGGTTGATATGTGGTTGCTCTGTTCTATGTTCTAGTCTTGGGTTGTAATCTGATGTTATTGATTTCCTAACCAGAGGATTCTCTTTAGTATTGCTTGTAATATTGGTTTGGTTTCTGCAAATTCCCTGAACTTCTGTTTATCTGGAAATGCCTTAATTTCACCATCATATTTGAGAGATAGTTTTGGTGGATATATAATTCCTGGCTGGCAGGTTTTTTTCCTTCAAGGCTTTGTATATGTCATCCCAGTGCCTTATTGCCTGCATGGTTTCTGTTGAATAGTCCAAGCTTATTCTTATTGACTGTCTTTTGTAGATGCGTTTTCCTAGCCACTCTTAAAATTCTCTCTTCATCTTTGGTTTTGGCAAGTTTGATTATAATATAATATGTCTTCGTGACTTTGTTTTGGGATCTACCTTACATGGGTTTTTATGAGCATCTTGGATAGCTATCTTGTCATCTTTTACAATATCAGGGAAGTTTTTTGCCAAAAAATCTTCAACAATTCTCTCTGTATTTTCTGTTATCCTCCCCTGTTCTGGTACTCGAATCACTTGTTGGTTATTCCTCTTGATAGAGTCCAACATAATTCTTAGGTTTCTTCATTTTTTTAAATCCTTTCATCTGATTTTTCCTCATATAAGTTGTTGTCAAGTGCTTCACCTTCAATCGCACAAATTCTGACTTCCATTGCCTCAGTTCTGCTCCTGTGACGTTCTGTTGAGCTAATTCTGACATTTTATTGTTAATCTTCTTGATTTCTGATTGCTGTCTCTCTATGGATTCTTGCAGCCTGTTAAATTTGCCATTATGCTCTTCTCTAAACTTTTTAATTTCCTCTATTGCATGTTCTGCATTTTGCTTAATTTCATCCCTAATTTCTTGAAGAGTTCTGTATATTAATTTTTTGTATTCTGCCTCTGGTAATTCCAAGAAATTTTCCTCCTCTGGAAAATTTCTAGATTCTTTATTTTGGGAGCTTGCTGAAGCCATCATGGATTGCCTCTTTATTTGATTTATTTATTTATTTTATGTTTGCTTACTGTGTCTTAGCTTCTTATTTTGTTTTGATATGCCCAAATAGGCTGTTCGCATGAGCTAGTTTGATTATTGGCAACTTTGAAGCTCTAATGTCCTGTCACCAGGTGGTTAGATCTATTACTAGGTATGTGAGCTCAGAAGTCCGCCCACTCCTCCTGTATGGATTCAGCTCAGGTGCCCAGGTAGATAGCCTCCAAGTGTGTGGTGTAGGCTCTCATCTACAGTCCTAGACAGGCATGGGTGATTGGTGTAGGCACAGGCAACTGGCTGCAGCAGGGGGACACACTCAAGTGTCCAGGAGGAAGGCATTTCCCTGTTCCCTACAGCATGTTGGTGGGTGGTTTTGCAGCTGGACTATGAGCACCCAGTGCTGTTTGCTGTAAGGACTACGGGGTACCTCTTATTCTTGGGCCCCTATCACAGATGGCTAGGTGGCATGGGTGGAGCCACAAGTCCTCAGGCCCCTGATGTGCGTAGGTGAAGACTCTGCTTAATGGGCAGAGCAGTGTCAAATGTCACTAACCTAACACTTCACAGCTGAAACAGTTTAAGTTAGACTTCAGGTATATACCCTGTTGTACTGTGGTAATGACACCCTATGCTGTTGCAATGGGTCCACACAAGTTTCTACAGGGGAAAAAGCACTCAAAATCCGTGGATCCCTTTTGCCCATGCCTAAGCAAAGGACCTGTGCCTACCCTGGTTTCCTGGCTCAGGGGAGCTGGCAGTTTATTTTTTTCCCCTGTTTGTTACTTTGTTCACTCTCCAAGGCCAGGAGAATGGCTCAGGGCATGTAACGGATCCTACTTCCAGCCCAGAGGAGTTGGTGTTTGCTGAAGCCGGTCCAGGACCCAGTGCAAAACAGGGAGTGGGAAGGTAAATGGGACAGAGGTTTTTCCCTAAGGGATTTGTTTTTGACCCACGTTGTAGGCCATACGCAAGTACTTATCTTTTGCCAATCTAGGGCTGCTTCTCACTGGTTCTGGGTGGTCGAGTTGACTCTCTGCTCCTGGGTTTCTCCCGGTGCGGAATATGCCTCCTGAGCACAGCGGCTTGCCTGCCTTACCTCTCACCCATGAGCTGATCAGGCCTGAAGGGCTCAGGCTCTCACCAGGTCAGGTCTGGCAACTCCTCACTGCTGCCAAACCATCTATCACTCCCCCGACACTCAGTCCGATTCCTCAACTTTGCCTTAGAAGTTCACGGCTCCTAGATTGTCATATGTAATTGATTCACTTGTTTTTTTGGGTCTTTGTTGTAAGAGGGCCCAATGGTAACGTCTGACTACTTCGCCATCTTGGCCCTGCCTACCTTCCATCTTCTTTTGATACTTCCTGTGTCATTCAGTATTTTGCCCATACTCACCAAAAAAACAAACAAACAAACAAACCTGTTTTCGTCGAGTTGATTCTGACTCATAGCAACCCTATAGGACAGAGTAGAACTGCCCCATAGGATTTCCCAAAGAGTGGCTGGTGGATTCAAACCGCTGATCTTTTGATAGCGGCTGAACTCTTAACCATTGCATCACCAGGGTTCCATAGAGTCCCTCAATATTGCAATGTGAAGCTTGAATTTTTTCTTCAGTTCTTTCAGCTTGAGAAATGCCTACTGTGTTCTTCCTGTTTTGTCTTCTAACTCCAGATTTTTGCACATTTCATTTTGATACTTTGTCTTCTTAAGCTGCCTCTTGAAATCTTCTGTTCAGCTCTTTTACTTCTTCATTTCTTCCATTTTTTTTTAGCTTCTTTATGTTCAAGGGCAAGTTTCAGAGTCTCTTCTATCATCCTTTTGGTCTTTTCTTTCCTTCTTGTCTTTTTAGTACCTTCTACTTTCTTCATGTATGATGTCTTAGTTGTCATCCTACAACTCATTTGGTCTTCGGTCATTAGTGTTCAACATGTCAAATCTATTCTTGTGATGATCTCCAAATTCAGGTGAGATACACTCAGGGTCACAATTTGGATCTTATGGACTTGTCTTAATTTTCTTCAGCTTCACCTTGGACTTGCATATGAGTAATTAATGATCTGTTCCACATTCAGCCCCTGGCCTTGTTCTGATTGATGATATTGACCTTCTCCATTGTCTCTTTCCACAAATATAGTTGATTTGATTCCTGTGTATTCCATCTGGTGAGGTCCACCTGTATAGTTGCCATTTGTGTTGTTAAAAAAAGGTATTTGAAAAGAAGAAGTCGTTGGTCTTTCAAATTCTATCATGCAATCTCTGGCATCATTTCTATCACCAAGGCCATATTTTCTGACTGTGGATCCTTCTTTTTTTCCAAGTTTTGCATCCCAATTGCCAGTAATTATCAATACATCTTGACTGCATGTTTGACCAATGTCAGACTATGGAAGTTGGAAAAAATCTTCAGTTTCTTCATCTTTGGCTTTAGTGGTTGTTATGTGACTTTGAATAACAGTTGCATTAACTAGTTTTCCTTGTAGGCCTACAGATATTATCCTATCACTGCCTTAGATGTTTATGGCTCCTAGATTGTCATACATAATTGATTCACTTGTTTTTCCGGTTATTTGTTGTAAAAGGGTCCAATGGTAATGTCTGATTACTCTGCCATCTTGGTTGTACTTTAGGATAGATCTTGAAATGTTCTTTTTGATGATGAATTGACACCATTCCTCTTCAATTTGTCATTTCCAGCATAGTAGACCATATAATTGTCTTATTTAAAATGGCCAATACCAGTCAATTTCAGCTCATTAAACCCTAGCATATTGATCTTTATGTGTTCCATTTCATTTTTGACTACTTCCAATATTCCAAGATTCATACTTCGTACATTCCACATTCTGATTATTAATTGATGTTTCCAGCTGTTTCTTCTCACTTTGAGTCATGCCACATCAGCAAATGAAGATCTGGAAATTTTACTCCATCCATATCAGTAAGGTCGACTCTAAGGAGGCAGTTCTTTCTAATGGTATACACATTAAAAAAATAAATTAATAAATAACACTTTTTTGTAGATAATATGATTATCAACATAGAAAAATCCAAAGGAATCCACAAAAATAAAAAGAAATACTGCTAGAAATAATAAGTGAGTTCACCAAGGTAGCTGCATATAAGATCAACAGACAAACATCAATCATATTTCTGTATACTAACAATAAACATGTGGAGGCAGAAATTAAAAACACAATATGATTTACAATTGTTCCAAAGAAAATAAAATGCATAGGTCAAAAGTTAACAAAATATGTATAGAATCTTAGTGATGGCAATTATAAAATGCAGATGAAATAAATATGTAAAAATATATAAATAAGTGAAGAGACATAACAAGTTCTTGGATTGGAAGACTCAACATAATAAATGTAATGTTCTCCCAAATTGATCTGAATGTTTTTTGCAGTTTCTATCAAAATAACAGTAAGGGTTTTGTAGACAAGACAAGCTTATTCTAAAATCTATATGGAAAGACAAAGGAATTAGAAGAGCTGAAACAATCCTAAAAAAGGAAGAATAAAGTGGAAGGAATCACTACCTAATTTCAAGTCTTATTACATAGTTAGAGTAATCAATACTGTGTGGTTTTGGCAGAGGGAGTCATAGATCAGTGAAACAACATAGACAACTCAGAAACAATCCCACACAAAAATGGCCATCTGATTTTTAACAAAGTAAAAAGCAATTATAGAAAAGACCTATTCAGCAAATAGTGATGAAACTATTGAATATGTATAGACCAAAAGCAAAAAAAGCAACTTGTCCTTAACTTCACATCTCATACAAAAAGTCACTGAAATTGGATAAAAACTTAAATGTAAAACTATAAAATGTTTAGAAAGAAATAAATCTTTAGGATCTGGGGTTAGGTAAAGAGTTTTTAGACTTAGACCCCAAAAGCACCATCAATAAAAGAAAAAGTTGATAAGTTGGACCTCACTAGAATTTAAATAAATAAAACTTGTACTGTGAAAGAATTTGTGAAGAGGATGAAAAGAAAAGCTACATACTGGGAGAAAATATTTGCAAATCCCATATTTAAAAAAATGTATATAAAATAAATTAAAAAACTCCTAAAACTCAACCATAAAAATTAAACAATCCAATTAGAAAATGGGCAAAAGACATAAAGAGACATTTCACTGAGGAAGATATACACACTTCAAGTAAGCACATGAAACAGTATTCAAAAACCATTAGCAATTAGGGTAATGTAAATTAACACCACAATGAAATATCACTGTACACCTATTGGAATGTTTTTTTTTAAAAAATAGTGACATTATCAAATACTGGTGAGAATGTGGTAAAACTAGAACATACATATATCAGTGGTGAGATTGTGAAATGTTAGCCACTCTGCAAAGCAGCTTGGCAGTTTCTGGAGAAAGAGAGAGAAATAGAGGGAGAGGGAGAGAGAGAGAGATGGAGAGAGGAAAGGACAGAGGGAGACAGACAGGAAGGAAGAGAGGAAGGGAGGGAGGAAGAAAGAAGGAAGGAAGGAAGGAAAAGAAAAACAAAGCATAAACTTACCATATTATGTAGCAATAGCAATCTGGACATTTATTCCAGAGAAATGAAAACATACGTTCACCAAAAACAAGTACATAAATGTTCATATCAACTTTACTCATAATAACCCAATACTGGAAATAACCCAAATGCCCTTCATTGGGTAAATTGTTAAATGAATTATGTTATAACCTGTCCTGGAAGAAGTACAGCCAGAATGCTTCTTAGAAGCATTATCAGGAGGGACCAGTCCCTGGAGTAGGACATCATGCTTGGCAAAGTAGAGGGTCAGCAAGAAAGAGGAAGGCTCTCAATGAGATGGATTGACACAGTGGCTGCAACAATGGGCTCATACATAACAATTGTGAGGTTAGTGCAGGACGGGGCAGTGTTTCCTTCTGTTGTACATAGGGTCACTATGAGTCAGAAATGACTGGACGGCACCTAACAACAACAACAGTATATCTATATTATGGAATACTACTCAACAATCAAAAGGATTAATACAAAACTATTGATATACAAAACATCAATGGTTTGATTTTGATATACAAAATAACTTGGATTGGATTGCAAGGAAATTATGCTGAATGAAAAAGTAAAATCAATGAAAAAACAAAAGTTACATACTATATGATTACATTTACATACCATTTTTGAAATGACAAAATTATAGAGATTATAAATAGATTAGCGGTTCTCAGGGGTTAGGAATTGGGCTAGGAGGGTAATAGGGAATGCAATGGGAGATGGATGTATCAAAGAGATTTCAAAGCATGAGGGATCCTTGTGATCCTGGAATACTTCTGTTCTGTATCTTGACTATGATGGAGGTTATATGAATGTAGATGTGACATATCACATAGAACCAAATATAGTCACACACAAATAAATGCATAAATAGGGTTTGCAGATGGTAAAAATGGTAATTTACCACTTGTGATATTATAATACACCTACTCCTCACTTATTGACTATCTGGTTACAATGATAAGAAAAAAAAATCTACTGTCAAACTGTTTTGCTCATTAATGATATATGATTGGCAATAACAAACACCAAGTTATGAGGCAAGAGTAATGCTAGCTGTGATGGTTAAGGTTATGTGTCAGCTTGGCTGGGCTACGATGATCAGTGGTTTGGCAAATTACGTAATGATGTAATTTGGCAGTTTTATAATGATATAGTCATCCTCCATTTTGTGATCTGATGCGGCCATCTTCCATTTTTGCATAATGCTGATTATGCAAAATTTGGAACATAACCATGTTGATAACTGAGGAATGGGTGCATAGTTATGCAAAATTTTACCATTGGGTAAAGTGGGTGAAGGTATACATAATCTCTCTGTACTATTTCTTACAACTGCATGTGAATCTACAAATACCTGGAAATAAAATGTTTAGTTTTAAAAAAAAGTTTGGAAAGAAGGACACTTCATATGAGTCCATTTTTATAGATTCAAAAGTTGCCAAAAATAATCTATGATGTTATAGATCAGAATGATTGGGAGGGAAATGAATGAAAGTGGGCATAAGAGGGGCTTCTAAGTTACTCATAGTGTTCTGTTTCTTTATCTGATTCTGTTTATAAGTGTGTCCATTTTGTGAAAATTAATTAAGCGATACATTTGTGTTTTGTTTGCTTTTTTTTCACCTCATATCTTTTGTTTTATTTAATAAAGATAATTATAAGAGATGTTTGGGTTGAATATATTCGGGAAACAGTGAGATTCAAAATGAAATTTAAAAACCCACTATGTACATTAGTAGTTAAAGGCTCTGATAAATTCCGTAGTAAAGAAACTGGCTAATCTCCTCTCCCCCGCTATATAAAGCCAGTATTTCATTAAATACTAGGATCACAAAACCATTTGAGAAATTCATATGTTTATATAAAAACGTATAGTCAAGAAGACTTATTACTAAGATTAATCCACTAATAACAGTTTAGAAAGGTTTAAAAGGAAATTTACTACAGTTTAGAACATGGTTTTGGGGATATTATGTGGATTTGATCCATTGAATTTATATCTATTCTCCAGTTAGGTGGGAAATTACCTGCAAAGTAAAGAATCTGAGGATGGGTTGGAGAAAAAGTTCTGTGACAGTCACAAGAGATGTATATAACAATTAAAAGAGGTTCTGTCCAAAATAGAAACACCAATTATGAATGAATTTGGAACATAGAAACATACAGTGCTTACTTTATTTTGTTACCCTTAGAGGGGGTGTGGATGTAACTCTCTCCAAATGAAACCATGATTATTAAGTGGGAATACTGGCATGCTGAGGAGTCCTGGTGGCATATTGGTTAAAGTGCTCAGCTGCTAACCAAAAGGTCAGCAGTTCAAACCCACCAGCCGTTCCACAGGAGGAAGATGTGGCAGTCTGCTTCCACAGGAGAAAGATGTGGCAGTCTGCTTCCGCAAAGATTTGCAGCCTTGGAAACCCTATGAGGCAGTTCTACTCTGTCCTATAGGGTTGCTATGAGTGAAATTGATTCAATGGCGGTGGATTTTTAGGTTACTGGCATGCTTACTACTACAAGTTGCCAACAAATCAATTCCAACTAATGGCAACCCCATACATTTCAGAACAGAACTGTGCTCAGTAGGGTTTTCACGGCTATGACATTTCAGAAGCAGATTACCAGGCCTTACTTCTGAAGTGCCTCTGGGTGGGTTTGAACCATCAAACTTTTTGTTAGCAGCCCAGCGTAAACCTTTTGCACCACCCAGGGGCTCCAATGGCCTGTTTACCTTTCTATACATCAATCCTGGCTTCACTATACACTTTAGGTCCTGAGCTTCTAATTCTTGCTAATATACCTGCCATGAGGCAGATTATTAATGGCATTTTCGTCACCTAGAATACTCTAGAACAGAAGCCAATGGGATTAGGTTGGATTTTCATAGTTAAGATTAAATCTACAAACACTGACAGAAACATATTCTCTTCTCTGTTTACTAGTTTTCCTATAAAGTTGTTGAATTTTAACTTTTGCTTTTTTTAAAAGTTCTGTGAACGTGCATTGCTATTTGAGATGATTATCTATTTAGAATACTAATTTGCATTTTTCCAAGATGAATTTCATTTTCTTATATTTCTGACAGCATTTATAACTTCTCCAGGTCTATTTATTTCTTTGTTTATTCTATTCTTTGATACACCTACTGATTTATTAACGTTCACACATTCCACAAACGTGTAGTTGACTTCCTTTTCTAGATCATTAATCTAATGCTGAAGACGATTACAGCTCATGCCAGCCCCTGCACAACTTTCTCCCTGACACTTTCTACATCCCATTCAATGACATGTGTCATTACCCTTTCTTTATGAATTTTGGGCCTCTTTTCAGTCTATAAACCTGTTATTCTCCAAACTCATTTAAGCCAATTTTGCAAATACTATTTTATGACATGCTGTCAAATACTTCATATTTTGACACAAGATAATACACATAGTATCTGAAATGTCTGATCATTTTCTTTGGAAGTAATCTATGAATATATACAATCATCTGTAGTTTTAAACTACTGACTTTTACAGTCATTTTGAAACATCAAATAAGCTAGGGTATAAGTAGTTTCTTATAAATTTAGCCAATTTATCACACACATACTTTGAGATCTTCTATTTACTTTAATGATTCTCACTTGAAATGTAGTACCAAAAATAATCTGATGCCCTTTGTCACTCAGAAGTATGTCTCTGATTTAAAAAAAAAAAAAAAGTATGCAATTGAGTCATTCTTGGGAGTTTTTCAGATCTGTCAGAATTGCAGTGGTAGCCAGAATACAATATATCTGTTAATTCTTTTTATTTCATTTAAATTTTTGTAAAGCACTTTTTATAAAATGTTTTGTTAATAAATTCTATAATAATAATTCAACCTCTCGCAAAGCCTGTAGTTTGGGTAATAATTGGTACCTCTTGTTTTTCATATAAGCCAATAAATAAATGTGCAAAATGTGCAAAGCTTTTTACTAGCATTGTCTGAGAAAGTTAAGTTGGTGAATAATCTAAGCTTTTTATGCATTTAGCAAGTATTTTATGTAGTACCTATTGCTTTTTCAGGCACTATTCTGGAGGCTGAGGATACAATAGAAAACAATATGCTGTTGTTTGCTATCAAGTTGATTCTGACTTCTAGTGACTGTATACAACAGCGTAGACCTGCCCCATAGGGTTTCCTAGGCTATAATCTTTACGGGAACACCTTGCGAAGTCTTGTCTCCCACAGAGCAGCTAGGTGTGTTAGAACAGCTGACCTTTCAGTTAGTAGTGGAGCACTTAACCTTTGCTCCACCAGGGCTCCTTAGAAAACAGTATAAAGCCTTTCATTTTAAGGACACGATCATCTGCCCATCAAATATTTCTAAGATAAGAGCAAATAGGATTTGTATAAATCTATATATAACTGTGCTTGTTTTGTTTTATAGGGCACTTTAATAATTTCTGAGCCCTGGTGGCACAGTTGTTCAGAGCTTGGCTGCTAACCAAAAAAGTTGGCAGTTTGAATCCACCAGCTTCTCTCTGGAAACCCTATGGGGCAGTTCTACTCTCTCCTGTAGGGTTGCTATGAGTCAGAATCGGCTCAGCAGTGGGTTTAATAATGTCAGTCATGCTGACTAAAGCCTTTATAAAATCAACAGTGTTGCAGTTAGTGGAATGGTGAAAACTTGGGTACTTCCATTTACATAGAAATAATTTCTTCTCATTGCTCAAATTGTCATTCCTTCAATTCATTATTTAAATCATGTATTATTTGGATTTTTTCCCCCAAGAATGAGAATTTGGCTTTATATATCCTTTCCTCCTATACATTTCTTATTAAAGGTTGAAACGTTATATATAAACATTCTTTATTAGAATATAAAATCCAGTTTTTCAGGGATCACAGGGTTCCTTATTTTTCACTGGATGACTACAGCAATTTTTTGAGGGAGGTAGAAATGCTATTCTTTATAATTAAAGTTTAATTCTCTCCCTTATGAAATATTCAAGCTCCTGATAACTACTATTTTACTATGCCTTAGATCTTCATAATGTCTGTTTTCTTTTGCCATCATACATTATACAGGAGAATAAATGGATATTTAGTCACTAATTTTTAACACTTTTTATTAATTTTGAGAAAATAATTTGGGGTTTTAAATTTTTGCTAAAGTCAGAAGTGGGGCCAAGATGGTGGAGTAGTCAGAAGCTTCCTGTGGTCCACCTTACAACAAAAATCCAAGAAAACAAGTGACTCAATTATATATAACAATCTAGGAGCCCTGAATCTCAAAGACAAAGTTGAGGAGTCAGACTGAGCAGCAGGGAGAGGGAGAGACAGTTCAGAAGCAGTGAGGATTTGTGAGACCTGACCTGGCTGGCACGGACACCCAGCAGGCTGGATTGGCTGGAGTGTGTGGGCTGAGGCAAGCAGTAGTGCTCAGGATGGATTTTCTACCTTGGGAGAAACCAAGTCGCAGAGAGTCTGCTCAAGCCTCCAAAACTAGGGAGAGGCTGTGCTTAATCTGTGACAGATAAATACAAGTGTCTAACTTACCACGTGGATCAAAAAAGCTTTTCCCCCCTTTGGGAAGTAACTCTCTCCCATTTATCTGCCCCTTCTTCACTCTGTTCCAGGTTGGTAAGGCTTCAGGGATTGCTGCGTGCCCTGGGCCGGAGGTAATACCTGTCTAGCTTCCTGAGCCATTATTCTGGCTTTGAAGAGATAACAAATTAACAAACAGGAAAATATAATCTGCCAGCTCCCCTCAGCTGGGAATTCAGTGCAGGCACAGCCCCTTTAAATGCCTTTCACCCCTGCATAGACCTGTGTGAGCCCATTTCAAGAGTGTAGGCCCTCATTAGCACAGTACAACAGGGTATACACCAGAAGCCTATTTTCAACTGCATTAGCTATAAGGGGGAGTGACAGATTCGTGACATTTGACATCACTCTGCCCATTAAGTCGGGTCCTCACCTACCCACATCAGGGGACTAAGGACTGGTGGTTCCACCCACTCCACCTAGCCACCCATGACAGGGGTCCAAGAATAAGTGGTTCTTCCCAGTCCTTACAGACAACAGCATTGGGTTCCATATTCTGGCTGCAAAACCCGCCTACTTACATGCTCTAGAGAGCAGGGATATGCCTTCCACTCAGACAATCAGGAGCAGCCATCAGCTCCCTGCCTTGCTCAGTGCATAATCCTCTATTGCAGACAGATACCTGTGCATACTCCAATCACCCTGCCAGTCTAGGACTGTAGGTGAGAGCCTGTACCACACACTCGGTAACTGACAACCTGGACACCTGAGCTGAATCCACATAAGAAAAGTAAACAGACCCCTGGGCTCACATACCTAGTAACAACTCTAACCACCTAGTAACAGGAAGTGAGAGCTTCAAAGATGCCAATGATCAAAGTAGATCACACGACCAACCTATTTGGGCATGTCAAAACAAGAACCTAGGACACAGTAAACAAATACAAAATAAATATAATAACTTATTCATGGCTCAGAGACAACAGTCAATATCAAATCACATAAAGAGGCAAATTATGATGGCTTCCTCAAGCAGCCAAAACAAAGAACCAAGAAACCTTCCAGAGGAAGAGAACTTCTTGGAATTACTAGAGATAGAATTCAAAAGATTAATATAGAGAGCTCTTCAAGAGATAACAAAGACAGTCAGGCAAAACACAAACCAAGCCAAGGAACACACAAACAAAGAAACAGAGGAACTTAAGAAGGTTGTACAAGAGCATAATGACCAATTTAAAAGGCTGAAAGAATCCATAGGGAGACAGCAAACAGAAATCCAAAAGATTAACAATAAAATTTCAAAATTGGAAAACTCAACAGAAAGTCATAGGAGTAGAATTGAGCAATGAAGTCAGAATTAGTGAGACAGAAGATAAAGCACTTGACATCAACTTATATGAGGAAAAATCAGATTAAAGAATTTTAAAAAATGAAGAAACCCTAAGAATTATATGGGACTCTATCAAGAGGAAAAACCTACAAGTGACTGGAGTACCAGAACCGGGGGGATAACAGAAAATATAGAGAACTATTGAAGATGTGTTGGCAGAAAACTTCCCTGATATCTTGAAACATGAGTAGATATCTATCCAAGAAGCTCACCAAAACCCATACAGGGTAGATCCCAAAAGAAAGTCACCAAAACATATTATAATCAAACTTGCCAAAACCAAAGATAAAGAGAGAATTTTAAGAGTGGCTAGGGATAAACGAAAAGACACCTACAAAGGAGAGTCAATAAGACTAAGCTTGGACTACTCAGCAGAAACCATACAGGCAAGAAGGCAAGGTCTGATGGTTAAGATTTTGTGTCAACTTGACTGGGCCGTGATTCTCCATGTTTTAATGTAATCACTCCCATGATTGAATATACTGTGAGTAGCCAATCAGATGAGAGGGAGTCTCCTTGGGAGTGTGGCCCGCATCTGTATATAAGCAGACATTCTGGCTTTTTGCTTTCTCTGGATCCTGTGGCTGCTTCCTGTCGTCTCATCTCCCATTCTTGGGACTTGAGCTATCAGCTTGTCTGCCGAACCTGGGATTCATCAATCTGCACAGCCTGTAAGTGGCACAGGAAAGTCTCTGACTTTCCAATCTTGGGCTTGCCAGCTTCTGCAGCTGTGTGACTTGGGAGAGGCCTCTACCCTGATCCATGGACTTGGGACATTCTAGCTTCTACAATGGCATGAGCTGTTTCCTTGATATAATCTCTCTATATATGTATATTTATGCACTTTACTGGTTTTGCTTCTCTAGAGAACCCAGCCTAAGACACAATGGGACGACATATATAAAAAGTTGAAGGAAAAAAAATTGCCAGCCAAGAATTATATACCCAGAAAACTGTCTCTCAAATATGACGGTGAAATAAGGGCATTTCCAGATAAACAGAAGTTTAGGGAATTTGTAAAAACCAAACCAAAATTACAAGAAATACTAAAGGGAGTCCTCCAGTTAGAAAATCAATAACATCAAACAACAACACAAGACTACAACACAGAACAGAACAACCAGATATCAACCCAGACAGAGAAGTCACAAAAATAAATCAAAGCTAAAACACTGAAAATAGGAAAACAGACATGTCAATATGTAAAAGATGACAACATTAAAACCAAAAAGAGGGACTAAATAATGTAGTCATAGATCTTTCATATGGAGAGCAAGTCAAGGCAATATTAAGAAATAAAAGATTGGTTTAAACTCAGAAAAATAGAGGTAAATATTAAGATAAACAGAAAGGAAACTAACAATCCTACACATCAAAATAAAAAATAAGAAAAACATAAAAACTTAGCAAATACAAAATCAACAACAATGAAAAAGATAAAAATGCTTAAAGAAAAATGACTCGGCACAGAAAATTAAGCAGAACAAAGGAACTGACAGCAACACACACACACACAAAAAAAATCAAAATGACAGCACTAAACTCATAGCTATCAATAATTACGCTGAATGTAAATGGACTAAATGCACCAATAAAGAGACAGAGAGTGGCAGAATGGATAAAAAAACACCATCCATCTATATACTGCCTACAAGAGACACACCTTAGACTTAAAGACACAAGCCAACTAAAATTCAAAGGATGGAAAAAATATATCAAGCAAACAACACTCAAAAAAGAGAAGGAGTGGCAATACTAATCTCTGACAAAATAGACTTTAAAGCAAAACTCACCACAAAGGATAAGGAAGGACACAATATAGTGACTAAAAAGTCAACATACCAGGAGGACATAATCATAATAAATATTTATGCACTAAATGACAGGGCTCCAAAATACATAAAACAAACTAATAGCATTGAAAAGAGAAATAGACAGCTCAACAATAATAGCAGGAGACCTCAACACACCGCTTTCAGTGAAGAACAGAACATCTAGGAAGAAGCTCAGTAAAGACATGGAAAATCTAAATGCCACAATCAACCAACTTGATCTCATAGACATATACTGAAAACACTCTGCCCGACAGCAAACGACTATACTTCTTTTTCCAACACACATGGAACATTCTCCAGAATAGACCACATATTAGGCAACAAAGCAAGCCTTAACAGAATCCAAAACACTGAAATATTACAAAGCTTCTTTTATGACCATAAACCCATAAAAGTAGAAATCAGCAACAGAAAAAGCAAGGAAAAAAAATCAAATACATTGAAATTGAACAACACCTTGCTCAAAAACTACTGGGTTACAGAAGAAATTAAGGACAGAATAAAGAAATTCACAGAATCAAATGAGAATGAAAACACATCCTAACAGAACCTTTGAGATACAGCAAAAGCAGTGCTCAGAGGTCAGTTTATAGCAGTATATGCACACATCCAAAAAGATGAAAGGGCCAAAATTAAAATATTCACCGTATAACTTGAACAAATAGAAAGCAGCAAAAGAAGCCCTCAGGCACCAGAACAAAGCAAATTATAAAAATTGGAGCAGAATTAAATGAAACAGAGAATACAAAAACATTGAAAGAGTTAACTAGAAAAACATCTGGTTCTTTGAAAAGATCAACAAAATCGATAACCCATTGGCCAAACTGACAAAAGAAAAACATAAGAGGGAGCAAATAACATGAATATAAAATGAGATGGGCAATATCACAACAGACCCAACTGAAATTAAAAGAATCATAACAGAATACTATGAAAAATTATACTCCAACAAATTTGAAAACCAAGAAGAACACACTACCTAGCTAAACTAACACAAACAGAAAAACTAAGTAAACTTATAACAAAATAAGAGTTTAAAAAGGTAATTTAAAAATTCCCAACCAAAAAAAGCCCTGGCCCTGATGACTTCACTGGAGAATTCTACTAAACTTTCAGAGAAAATTTAACACCACTACTACTAAGGTTATTTCAGAGCAAAGAAAATGATGAAATACTCCCAAGCTCATTCTATGAAGCCAGAATAACCTTGATACTAAAACCAGGTAAAGACACCACAAAAAAGAAAATTACAGACCAATATCCCTCATGAACATAGATGGAAAAATACTCAACAGAATTCTAGCCAATAGAATTCAACACTATATCAAGAAATTAATTCACCATGACCAACTGGGATTCATACCAGGTATGCAGACATGGTTCATCATTAGAAAAACAATCAATGTAATCCATCACATCAATAAAACAAAAGACACAACCACATGATCTTATCAATTGATGTAGTAAAGGCATTTGACAATGTCCAACACCCGTTCGTGATAAAAACTCTCAGCAAAATAGGAGTGGAAGGGAAATTCCTCAACATAATAAAGGGCATTTATACAAAGCCAACAGCCAACATCATCATAAATGGAGAGAGTCATAAAGCATTCCCTTTGATAACAGGAACAGACAAGGATGCCCTTTATCACCACTCTTATTCAACATTGTGCTGGAGGTCCTAGCCAGAACAGTTGGGCAAGAAAAAGAAATAAAGCACATCCAAATTAGTGGGGAAGAAGTAAAAGTATCTCTATTTGCAGATGATATGATCTTATACACAGAAACCCCAAAGAATCCATGAGAAAACTACCAGAACTAATAGAAGATTTCAGCAAAGTATCAGGATGCAAGATAAACATACAAAAATCAGTTGGATTCCTTTATACCAACAAAGAGAACCTCAAAGAGGAAATCACCAAATCATTACAAATAGCCTCCAAGGAGATAAAATACTTAGGAATAAATCTAACCAGAGACGTAAAAGACCTATACAAAGAAAACTACAAGACACTACTGCAAGAAACCAAAAGAGACCTGCATAAGTGGAAAAACATATCTTGTTCATGGATAGGAAGACTCAACATTGTGAAAATGTCAATTCTACCCAAAGCAATCTACAAATACATTGCAATCCCCATCTGAATTCTAATGGCATTTTTTAATGAGATGGAGAAATAAATCCCCAACTTCTTATGGAAAGTGAAGAGGCCCTGGTTAATTAAACCATTACTGAAGAAGAACAAAGTGGGGGGCCTGGTACTGGTACAACAGACACGTAGACCAGTGGAACAGATTTGAGAATCCAGACATAAACTCACCCACCTATGAGCAGCTGATATCTGACAAAGGCCCAAAGTCTGTTAATTGGGGAAAAGACAGTCTCTTTAACAAATGGTTCTGGCATAACTGGATATCCATCTGCAAAAAAAACTGAAACAAGACCCATACCTCACACCATGCACAAAAACTTACTCAAAATGGATCAAAGACCTAAATATAAAATCGAAAACAATAAAGAACATAGGAGAAAAAATATGGACAATGCTAGGAGCACTAATACATAGCATAAACACAATACGAACCATAAGTAACAATGCACAAGCACCAGAAGAGAAACTGGATAACTGGGAGCTCCTAAAAATCAAACACTTATGCTTATCAAAAGACTTCACCAAAAGAGTAAAAAGACAATTTACAGACTGGGAAAAAGTTTTTGGCTACAGCATATATGATCCACGTCTAATCCCTAAAATCTACAAGATACTGCAAAACCTCAACAACAAAAAGACACATAGCCCAAGTGAAAAATGGACAAAGAATATGAACAGATACTTCATCAAAGAAGACATTCAGGTGGCTAAAAGATATATGAGAAAATGCTCATGATCGTTAGCCATTAGAGAAATGCAAATTAAAACTCCAATGAGATACAATCTCACCCCAACAAGGCTAGCATTAATCCAAAAAACACAAAATAATAGATGGTGGAGAGATTATGGAGAGACTGGAACACTTATACACTGCTGGTGCGAATGTAAAATGGTACAACCACTTTGGAAATCAATTTGGATCTTCCTTAAAAAGCTAGAGATAGAAGTACCATATGATCCAGCAATCCCACTCCTTGGAATATATTCTAGAGAAATAAGAGCCATCACACAAATAGATACATGCACACCCATGTTCATTGCAGCACTGTTCACAATAGCAAAAAGATGGAAACAACCTAGGTGCCCATCAACAAGTGAATGGTTAAACAACTTATGGTATATTCACACAATGAAATATTACTCAACGATAAAGAACAATGATGAATTCATGAAACATAACATGGATGAATCTGAAAGGCATTATGTTGAGTGAAATTAGTTAGCTGCAAAAGATCAAATATTGTATGAGATCACTATTATAAAAACTCAAGAAAATGTTTAAAGACAGGAGAAAACATTCTTTAATGGTTATGAGGGTTGGGAGAGAGGGAGAGGGGAATGAACTAACTAGATAGTAGACAAGAATTAGTTGATGGAAGGACAACACACAATACAGGGGAAAGCAGCATAACTGGGTTAAACCAAAAGCTAAGAAGTTTACTGAACACAACCAAATACTTTGTGGAACAGAGTAACGGGGGCAGGAGTCTGGGGACCATTGTTTCAGGGGACATCTAGGTCAATTGGCATAAAAAGTTTATTAAGAAAGTGTTCTGCATCCCACTTGGGTGAGTGGCATCTGGAGTCTTATAAGCTTGTAAGCAGCCATCTAAGATGCATCAGTTGGTCCCAACCCATCTGGAACAAAGGAGAATGAAGAACACCAAAGACACTAGGAAAATATTATCCCAAGGGACAGAAAGGGCGACATAAACCAGAGACTCCATCAGCCTGAGACCAGAAAAACTAGATGGTGCCCAGCTACCACCAAAGACTGCCCTGGCAGGGGACATAACAGAGAGTCCTTGATGGAGCATGAGAAAAGCATGGTCTGACTGAGACTAGAGGAACCCCAGAAGACATGGCCCCCAGAACTGAAACCTTTCCTGAAGCCCACTCTTCAGACAAAGATTAGGCTGGACATAAAATGATGCTCATGAAGAGTGCTCAGGTAGACACACAAGACTAAATGGGCAGACCCTGTCCAGAGGTGAGATGAGAAGGCAGAAAGGGATAAGAGCTGGTTTAATGTACACGGGAAAGCCGGGGTGGAAAGGAGAGTGTGCTGTCACATTATAGGAATAGCCACTAGGTTCACATAGCAATGTGTGTATAAATTTTTATATGAGAAACTAACTTGATCTGTAAACTTTCACCTAAAGCACAATTAAAAAAAAAAAAAAAACCTTAAAAATATATATATATTTTCTGAAGTCAGGTTTCTGGATAACCTATAAACCCACTGCTGTCTAGTCGATTCTGACTCATAGCAATCCCATAGGGTTCCTAGGCTGTAAATCTCTACTGAAGCAGACTGCCACATCTTTCTCCCGCAAAGCTGCTGGTGATTTTGAACTGCCTACCTTTTGGTTAGCAGTCCATCACTCTAACCACTGCACCACCAGGTTACCTAATCCCTAACTTCAATCCTTCTTATTAAAATAGAAATTATTTAAAAATAAAAAATATATGCAAGCTTTCGATTGATCCCAGGGCTAACTTCTCCATTTGGTACAGTTCCGAGGGCACATATTACTTATAGAGATCCACAAAAATGCCTAATTTCTTCTAAAATCTGAAGAAAAATAAACTTTTAGGTCAAATAAAATGTGTTACTATGCAACAGTAATTAATTTTTATGCCAGTGTAATGGCAAAATATAGTTTTTAGTTATTTTAGTTTTTATTTTCTTATAATGGGGGAAGGGCCCGAGGAAGGTAAAAGTTTCTAAGGCCTACATAAGTTTGATATGGCCCTGATTGATCCTGGAACCTTTTACGGAGACATATGGGGAGATATGGGAAATATTGGTGAATCTAATCAACGAATACATCCAAATCTTGCTCTACAAATACATTCACATGTGCTATTATGTTTTGTGTACGTTTGATGAGTAAAAACCATTTCCAAGTATTAGAAGTTGTATAGAAATAGAAATTGCCAAGGTATTCATAAATTGGTTTTTCAAATGTGCTTCCATGAGGAAACATTTCATAAGTCTTTCTAATCCTCACTGTTTCCTGATATGAAAAAATCAGTTGTGAGGGAAATACAGTTGATTGAACAAGCCAATTTTGCATAGAGAAGAACCCCAAGTGAACCCTCAGCCATGCAAGTTTAGCACCAAATAAGTATATCTGCAAACAGCAAATGGAGAAAAAGATAAAACTGACCAAACATAACAGAAAGATTTAACAATTCATGTTCTCTGTACAGGGTCACTATAAGTTGGAATTGACTTGACGGCAATTTTTGTTTTGTTTTGTTTTGTTTATAGGCAGCTGAGGTACTTCCTCAAATTATAAAGTCTTGCCATGAGTGTTATTCTCTGTATTTCATACACAGTTATATGTAGAAATGTCTCCAAACTAGCTGAGAAGTCACTAATAAGTGCTTTGTTTTAATTCTCAATGTTGTTAACAAAAGAAAAAAAAATTAAGTAAATTCTTTACATTAAAATGCAAAGGCCACAGTCCTTAATTCAAATAACAATTCCAATCTATTCATGTTGTTATAGTTCTTGCATGGCCACAATTATAAAAAGTATCTTCATTAATTAATAATGTGCCTTTATGTTTCTATTCTTAATTCAATTATTTCTTTCCTTCAGTTTTTATTTTAAGAATACTGATATTGTGATAAACAATTAAATTGTCTGATTGAAATGCATGCAATTTAATCATACTAAAGATGGTATAGAAGTGTTCATAAACATGCTGATTTTTAATTTTCCTAAACTATGAAGCAAAATTACACCAGAAATTAAACGAGAGGTTTCTAATTGTGTACATTTATTCACAGACCAACACAGAGAACCATAAAGTTGTTTTGGAATGTGGTAATAATTTAATTTAAGAGCCCGGTGCAGCAATAGTTAAGTGCTTGGCTGCTAACTGAAAGGTTGGCAGTTTGAACCAATAGCCAGCTCCACAAGAGATAAGACCTGGCAGTCAGCTCCTGTAAAGATTACAGCCTAGGAAAGACTATCGTCAGTTCTACTCTGTCCTATAAAAACAAACAAAACTAAACCTGCCGCCATCGAGTTGATTCCGACTCCTAGTGACCCTACAGGACAGAGTAAAACTGCCCCATAGGGTTTCCAAGGAGTGGCTGGTGGATTTGAACTGCCAACCTTTTGATTAGAAGCCAAGCTCTTAACCACTGCACAGCCGGGGTTCCTCTGTCCTATAGGGCTCTATAAATCTGAATCGACTCTAGGTCACACAACAACAATTACTTCATTTAAATCTTCTGATTTGGGAGGATGGGTTGTAGACAAGATTAAAAGTCAATAGTATGACCACATAACTTCTTATTAAAATATTTTTAAAACAAGATATTCAATATTAAAAAAATAAACTGGAAAAAAACGGAGATCTAAACATCTAGTTAATTTCATCAGTACTGACAATCAACATGGGTAGTTTAATCTCTAGCTTGTACCAACAAGAGGAATACACTGTGGGTTAGTTAATGATAGAGTCATTACCCTCAATGTCTTTCTGTCTTGCTAGGACAGTTGTTTGCCTGACCATTGTAGCTGGGTTCTGCACCATGAACTATAAGTGAGGTTTTCTGCAGCGCTTTTAAGTAAACCTTTCTTACTGGATAAAAGCCTAACGAGGAGAAGCCCTTGGCTGTGTTTCTTCAATTCTCATTTTTCCCTTTGGTAGATGCAATGCACAGAGAGTTGACAAACATATTTTGCATAAGACAACTTGTGAGAACGAGAACAGTGCATACCGTGGATAATGGAGCAGAAAGGCAGAGAGTGCAGAATCCTTGACCTCATTGATGAGCTGTGCCAAACCCCTAAATACCTGCTTCCAGCGTTCCTATTACACGATACAATTAAAAGTTGTTGTCTCTTAAACCACTGTCATTTGCGTGCTTATTTTCTTGAGAAGTAAAGAATGAAAGAATTGCTAATATACCCAGTCTACAACAGGTACAATTAGCTAAGTGCTTGACAAGTTCTTATATACATTCCTTTGTTGGAGCACATTGGAAAGAATAGTCTGGTTCCTTGATTGGCACATTGAATAACCATAAAAAAAAAAAAACTGAGAGAATTTCATTATTTTAAAGGTACATTAATACAAGGATTTATTCAAGTGTTCATAGCTTGATATAGTTTTATTTTGTTGTTTAATTTTTAAAATGTTTCTACACTAGTAGAAATGAAAGAGTATCTCATTGCAGATTTAATTTGTAGTTCCCTCATTACTAGTGAGACTAAACATCTTTTCACATGTATTGCTGTTGTTGTTATTAGGTACCATGGCATCATTTCCTACTCATAGTGACCCTATGTACAACAGAACAAAACAACGCCCGGTCCTGTGCCATCCTCACAATCCCTGCTATGTCTGTGTTTGAGCCCATTGTTACAGCTACTCGGTCAATCCATCTCGTCGAGGATCTTCTCTTTTTCACTGACCCTCTACCTTACCAAGCATGAGGTTTTTCTTCAGGGACTGGTGCCTCCTGATAACATGTCCAAAATATGTGAGATGCAGCCTTGCCATCCTCACTTCTAAGGAGCATTCTGGCTATACTTCTTCCAAGACAGACTTCTTCCTCCTCTGGCAGTCCATTGTATATTTAGTATTCTTTGTCAACACCATAATCGAAATACATCAGTTCTTTGGTCTTCCTTATTCATTGTCCAGCTTTCACACACATATGAGACATTCAGAAATACCATGGCTTGGGTCAGGCGCACCTTAGTCCTCAAAGTGATATCTTTAATTTTCAAGACTTTAAAGAGGTCTTTTGCAGCAGATTTGCCCAATGCAATTTGTCAATTGATTTTTGGACGGCTACTTACATGGGCACTGATTGCGGATCCAAGTAAAATGAATTTAATCCTTGGCAACTTTAATATTTTCTCCTATTATCATGATGTTGCTTACTGGTCCACATGTGAGGACTTTTGTTTTCTCTTTGTTGAGGTATAATCCATACTGAAGGCTGTAGTCTTTGATCTTCATCAGTAAGTACTTCAAGTTCTCTTCACTTTCAGCAAGCAAAGTTGTGTCATCTGCATATCACAGGTTGTTAATGAGTTTTTCTCCGATGCTGATGCCACGTTCTTCATATAGTCTAGCTTCTCGGATTATTTGCTCAGCATATAGGTTGAATAAATATGGTGAAAGGATACAACCCTGACACACAACTTTTCTGACTTCAAACCACGCAGTATCTCCTTGTTCTGTTTGAACAACTGCCTCTCGGTCTATGTACTGGTTCCTCATGAGCACAAAGTGTTCTGGAATTTCCATTCTTGGCAATATTATCCATAATTTGTTATCCATACAGTCCAATGTCTTTGCATAGTCAATAAAACACAGGCAAACATCTTTCTGGTATTATCCATCTGACATAAACAATACTAACCCTTGTTCTACATCCTGTTCCTAATCCGGCTTGACATTTTGGCAGTTCCCTGTCGATGTACTGCTGCAACAATTTTTGAACTATCTTCAGCAAAATTTTGCTTGTGTGTGATATTAATAATATTGTTTGATAATTTCTGCATTCTGCTGGATCACCTTTCTTTGGAATGGGCACAAATACAGATCTCTACTAGTCGATTGGCCAGGTAGCCATCTTCCAAATTTCCTGGCATGGGCAAACGAGCACCTCCAGTGCTGCATCCATTTTGTTGAAACATCTTAATTGACATTTCATCAATTCCTGGGGCCTTGTTTATCCCCAATGCCTTCAGTGCAGCTTGGACTTCTTCCTTCAGTACCATCAGTTCTTGATCATATGTTACCTCCTGAAATGGCTGAACGTCGACAAATTCTTTTTGGTACAGTGACTCTGTGTATTCCTTCCATCTTCTTTTGATGCTTCCTTCATTGTTCAGTATTTTACTCATACAATCATTCAGTACTGCAACTCGAAGCTTGAATTTTTTCTTCAGTTCTTTCAGTTTGAGAAATGCCAACCCTGTTGCTCTGGAACGTCGAGTAGCTAAAGTGAACAGAATTTTGCCCATAAAATCCTTCAAAATTGCAATGTGAGACTTGAATTTTTATTTTAGTTCTTTCAGCTCGAGAAGTGCTGACTGTGTTCTTCACATTTCATATGTATGTTGTGCGTTTTTGTTTCATTTTCAGTAAATATCCCATTCATATCTTTTATTTGGTTATTTGTCTTTTTTTCTCATGAATGTCTTTTAGTGTTCTTTATATTTTATAGTCAAATCATTCTAAATATTTTCATTTACAAAAGTTTTCACGTTTTGTGTCGTGTCAAAAAATATTTCCCACCATAGCATTATAAAAATATTCTTCTGTTTTTACTATTTTTATTTAAATTTTCTTTTCATGTTTAATTCTTTAATCTACATTAAATTAATATTTGTATATGCTGAACAATAGGAATATAATTTTGTTTTATTTTGATTATGCAGATATGTTTGGTATTGTAAATGGGGTCATTTCACATATTTTATAGTTTGTAAGAGATGTATATATTGGCTGATTTTTTTTATCTTTCTGAATTTTCGTATTATTTTGTAGTAGTTACAAATTTTCTAAGATCTTTATAAACAACCATGTTTGTTTTTTCCATTCCTTGAAAAATTTCTTAATTCTTATTCTTGTATTATTTGCTTGGTTAGGACCTCCAAAGCACTATTGAAAACAGCGGTAGTGGTGTTTTTAAAATATTGCGGCAGAGTATATGACATGACACTGCTCCCATGAAGAGGTAGAAATCTATGTCCCTTCCCTTGGACCTGGGTGGACTTTGTGACTGTTATGACCAATAGAACGTGACAAAAGTGATACTATGTTGCTTCTTATGTTAGGTCATAAAAAAACTTGCAGCTTCTGCCTTCTTTATTTGAACAAGGCCTTCCCTGATGTGTAATGTAACATGTTTGACTACCATGAGGCCATCACGTTGTAAGGAACCTAAGCCACACGGAGTGGCCATGTGTAGGCACTATGTTGATTCTCCCAGGTAAGTACAGTTTTACTCATGTCAAACTAGTTACCAGATAGGTGAGTGAAGAAGCCTTTAGATAACTCTAGGCCAGCCATTTGGGTCTCCTCAACCCATGAACATAACAAAATAGTTGTTATTTTACATCACTAAGTATGGGAGTGGTTTGTTACATAATAACAATAGATAATTGGAACTAGGAAATAATTATGTCATTATTTTTGACTAAATTAGGATGCTTTGAAAATGACAATGTTAAATATGATGTTTGGAATGGTTTTGGTGCTGGCCATTAGCTGGTTAAGGAAATTCTTTTGTATTCTTAATGTACTAGAAGCTAGTGTTATTATTATTGTTGCTATATTTATATATATTGCTGAATGCTTTTTCTGGAGTTACTGAGATGACCTTATTCTCTTTCTCATTCAGTCCATTAATAGGGTGTAAGATATCTGATGTTGAAACAACCTTGCGTTCATGCAGTAAAGGATACATACTAATTGTATAAGATACAGTTTTTCAGTTTTTAGTATGGGATTTTATTTGGCAATGTCTCATCTAGAATTTTAATGTGCATTTTCACAAGAATGTTTGAGCTACTTTTTAATTTTTTGTTAATATGCTCTTCTAGCTTTATGATAGGAGCTATTCTGGCCTCAGAAAATGAGCTGAGTAGCTTTCCTTTTTTGACTTGTTCTTTGAAAGAATTTTAGTAAGACCAAAATTGTTCCATTAAGTTTTGGAAAAAATCACCCAGATAATATTTATGACAAATGTCTTCTGATAGAAGAAAATAATTTTTTAATTGTGGTAAAATACACTTAGTATAAAATTTAACAATGTAGCCATTTAAAAATTATTAATTTTCCATGTGCTTTTATTTTTTTTCATCTACATAGTAATAAATGATAATTTTTAACATTTAATTAATGAAACAAAGGGAAATAACTTTTAATGATTCTTTTTAACCCACATTGAATCTCATAAACACTCAATATCATATGTCTATCCATTCAATCAAAATATTTATTGAACATCAATACATAACAGGCACTGTATGAGGCACTGGAAACGCAGGTGAGAAAAAGACAAAGTCCAGACACATGGAGCATACTTATTACTGAGATACAGGAAACTGAGTTGAGGGAAGTGATGGAACCTGTCAATGATGTTCAATGGCACAACTAGGTTCACATATCAGGTCTTTCTGATTAAAGGTCTCTTGTTTTGTGTACCTTACCAGGTCATGAAATACATGTCACTCATCTTTCCTGCTTCTAGTCACCACAAATCTATTAGTATACCGTCTCCTGGTAAATCTCAGTCTTTCTCTGAGTACAGTTCCCATACGGTTCTGCAGGTAACTGCGGCCCACCTGCATGAGCAAAAGAGATAAAATCTATTTGCAATCTAGAGCTAAACCGTGCTATTTGCTGTATTCAGAATCTGAAGACCACATGAACAGAAAAATGATTTCTCTAATTTATCCCAACTTTACTGATGGAGAAAATCAATTTACCCATGTTGTGAGTGCTCTACTACATCACAACTTTTCATGTGTCTTTGTGGCTTATGATCCTAACAATGCCTAGAGTAGTTATCAGGATTCTGGGAAACGGACCTTGAAGGAACTGGTGAAACTCTTCCCTAAGAATAAGGAAGTCATGAATTTCAGGTTTTCAGCGACAATTACATTTACAGTCTACCTCCATTAACATAGATAATGTTTCAACATGCAGAACTGACTATTGTGTGTGGCAGATGTTCAAAAAATTATTTCTTAGACCATGTATTTCGACTTTGGTTTGGAAAAGGTGGTTATTGGAAAGTGTGTTACCTCTACCAATTAAAAGGTGTGTAGAAATTACTTCCTGTTCTCTCATTCTGCTAATAATATTACAGTCTTCCCTACACATTATGCACTGTTTTGCTGTCTACATACTTGTTGAATTATTTTTTTCTTTAACCTTATATGTCTGGAGATCCAAGACTGGAAACTTGGCTTAGATGAGAGAGTTTTCCTTTGTGATTACCTATACCAGGGATCTTAAGTATGAATAATAAGAAGTATTATAATAATAATTGAATATATCTGTAATCTTTTAAAAGACTATATCTGTATATATATAGATATATGGAGCCCTAGTGGTGCAGTGGTTAAGCACTTGGCTTCTAACCAAAAGGTTAGCTATTCAAACCCACACAGTGACTCTCCGAGAGAAAAGACCTGGAAATCTGCTCCTGTAAAGATTACGGCCTAGAAAACGCCATGGAGAAGTTCTACTCTTTCACATGGGGTTACTTTGAGTCAAAAGTTGACTCAACAGCACCTAACAATAGCTCTCTCTCTGTCTCTTTATATATATATATACAAAAAAAAAAAAAACTGAACCCATTGTCGTCGAGTCGATTCCAACTCATAGTGACCCCATAGAACAGAGTAGAACTGCCCCATAGGGTTTCCAAGGAGCACCTGGTGGATTTGAACTGCCAACCTTTTGGTTAGCAGCTGAACTCTTAAGCACCGTGCCACCAGGGTTACTGATGATAAATCTAAAAGTAGGCTATTACTCTGAGTAATATTATTGTAACTCAGCTAAGGAAAGCACTTTGTCATAGAGGAAATAGTTACAAGTGCCTTATCTGCTATTTTCCATGACACCATGAAGGGGTCTAAAGTGATAGGCATGTAAGTAAATGTAGTCCTGAAGTAAAATGAATTGTTCTTAGAATCAGCTTAGAATCAAACGGTTACCTAATAGTGTTACGCTAGCTTTCAGAGTTTACATCTTTAGGGACATCCACCCTCCAAGCCACCTGTATTAATTTCTTATTGCTACTGCAACAATTATCCCAAACTTAGTAGCTCAAAATATCCACAAAAAAACAATCTTACAATTCTGAAGGTGAAAAGTCTGAAATGGTTCTTGTTTTCTTGTTGGGCTAAATCAAGGCATCAACAGGGCTTCATTTCTTCTGCGGACTCTAGGGAGGAATCCATTTTCTTGTCTTTTCCAGCTTCTAGAAGCTGTCTTGGTTCGTGGCCCCCTTACTCCATCTCCAAAGCCAGCAGCATGGCATCTTCAAATCTCTCTCTGAATCTAACATTTCTGTTTTCCTTTTTGTCTTAGAAGATCACTTGTGATGACGTTAGTCCTACCTAAATAATCCAGGATCCAGGATAATCTCCCCATCTCGAAGCCATTCATTTAATCACATTTGTAAAGTTATTTTTACCATGTAAGGCAACATATTCCCAGATTCTGCAATTTAGGACATGAATATCTTTGGGGGGAGAGACATTATTCTGCGTACCACACCACTCAATTTACAATTGAGAATAAGCTTAACTTTCCCTTTGATTTCCACAGTGACAGTCCCCAGCTGCGACTTTGTATCTGCCCTAGGAAGCCTTGCACAATAGCCTTAAGCAGACTGAGGACAAAGCATAGCACTGGTAAGCCTGTGCCAGATGTACAGTTAGGCTAATAAAGGTGTTCTTTACAAGATTGCAAGGCAACATTTTTGGACAGTGATGTCTTTCAAAGCAGAATCAGTCAAAAAGCCAGGAGGACAGGCTGAAATTTTCTCTGGGAAAGAAGATCCAGGGGTAAATACCAGTTATTCTGAAGGACAGCAAGTTCTCTTTATCCTCAACAGCTCAGCTCTTTTCATGACAGCCCTGCTTCATAAAGTCTAAGGCATGTTTTACCTGCATATAGCACAGTGTCGTGTTTTTTATCAAGTGAATTGAACAAATGGGACTGCATAGCCATTAAGACTTTATTTTCTAGAAGAAATGCATAATCAAGAAAACTATCAATTTTAGCTACCCAGAATCCTAGATTTTTTGAAAGATAACCATATTACAGTCTCCAGGAAAATCTGGTACTTAACTGACCTATGGGGAGATAATGAGTTCTCTGTGGACGTTAATATTAGCCAGTTCTCTTTGTATGCCACTCAAGAAGATGAAAACATGGATGGTGCAAAAATATATCAACATTCTGGGAAATTGTTTCAAATGGCATATTCCTCACCATCAGCAGTGTATCTGTTGCATACATACTTCTACTTGTACTACTTGTACACGTAGAAATTTATTATAATTTGTTTATGTTTATAGGTTGTTAACCAATCTCATCTTAGTTTGTTAAGGTGGATACTACAGGTCATTATGTTCTTTCTCCTTGGTTCTGCCCAGCCCTCCTGAATTAAGGAGGGAACATCTTAATAATAATGTGGAATTAGAGCTTTATGGTAAAATAAGTGGAAATACTACATCCTCACATCACCAAGGAAAACTTCAGCTACAAGAGTGCTTTATGCTAACCTCCTAGGCATATGAATAAAATTCAAATCTGAAGGTGAGTAGAAGAAAGAAAAAGTTTTGTCTCTAATTTTCCACTCTTCTCCTTGGGCTCTCCTGTCCACATCATGTGGCTAGCCATAACCACTTTGAAAGCAGATCATTTATCTCTTGGATCCTATTTCCTACATGTTGAACTCGTTTGGTACAACCATATGCCACATGCACAGACACAATGAATACTTGGGATGATTATAGCGACAAGGTACTAAGATGGGATATCAAATTTTCCCACTTAGGAGAAGAATCAGATACCATGCCACAGATTGAAATACTTAAATCCATGGCCAGCATTAAAAGCAAAATGAAGAAAGAATGTAAGTAGAAAAGTTATCAAATGAAGAAGCTAATAAATTGTGTTTGACCAAATTGAGTTATTTGGAAAAGAATGTTTCTATTTTTCCTTTCAATAATAACAAGCAGGTCAACTGATTATAGTTTAATGGGATGCTCTTTAGAAATTTGGACAAAATGATATTCCTTTTCAAGGCTTTTGACATTGCCGATAGCTATTGTTTTTACAAAGCTCGTTGATTATCTATCTTGTTCTCAGGCTTGAATATGGGTCATGCTATTACAAGTTTCTGTGTGTGGTTGATCATGTTGCATACTAATTTAGAAATTTTTGTAGAGCAAATATAGTTATATTCAATAATTATTGTTTATTCCACTGCTTGAATTACTTGTAGAATCTGGCTTGTTGTCTTTTTAAAAGATCAAATATTCTGTCTAAATACAAACTACATTAATGTTCTGTGTTCTAAATGTTACATATCCACGTTGTGTATAAATATGACTTGATTTCAAAAGCTATTAACCAGAATTTTAGAATTAGTACTTTAGGTGAGATACAAATCACCAGGGCAAAGTACAAAGTGCTTTCTTTCACATAGCTTGCTTCTCTAGAAGCATCTTATTTTCTTGTAAGTCACTGTTCTATGCTCATTGAATCTGTTTTTGCATACTTGCATTCTAGACTTTTTGGGATTAGATAATGTTATATCACTAGATTTTTTAAAAATTCATGCAAAGTATTCATTCAATCTCTAAATATTTTGCTTTTCTCCATCCATCTCCATTTGGTCACAGAGCTCTGATCTCTATCATTCATCTGCTATTGGACAGTGTTTTTCCTTGTAGATGTGAAATGTGTTAATATTTTGCCCATTTTTATACACGTACACATATATGTACGTATGTTGGTGTATGTGTGTGTGTCTGTGTGTCTGTGTTGCTACATATTGAACTACTAATATTAGCTAGCTGTCTTTCTATGTCACTTGAGGGCAAAAGGTTGAAAACATATGGCTGGGACAAAAATGAATCAACAGTCTGGGAAGTCTTCTTAAAAGGTATACCCCTCACCATTTGTCTCTTTTCCTGAAGATTCTGATTTTGTATGTCTGGTCTACAGTGCAAGAGGTCGTATTTTTAAAAAACTCTCCCATTATTTCTGGTTTACAGCCACATTTGGAAAGCACTACCTGAGATATTTTCTCTATCTGTCTCTAATACCAATAACCTCAAATGAGCTTTCAGAAAATGCTGGGTTACAGCCAATTCATCGTCAATTTTTTTGACAACTGTTGTCTGTGACAATACTCTGTATTGTTTATTTAAGATAGATACTTTGTGTTAGGTGCCAGATGTAGGGAGGAAAACCTTTCAACTAGTTGTGACAATTTGGGAGCTTGTTTTGAATTCATACCCAGATGGGCTCATTAAACTTCCATATGGAGGCAGAACACAGGTGTGGCTGTCTACTGTCAAGGCCATCATTTTTTTTCCTAGGACAAATACGTTATACTGTCATAGCTTTTGGACAAGTATTCAATCAAAACATCTTAGAAAAGCAAACAAAATCACAGAAAACCATTCTGTGATCACTGAAGTTTTAAGAGTCGGCAATAGCAATCTTCTACCTCATCCACAAATGAATTTTAATCTATCCATTATAGAAAATTGATGTCAGAGGATGATTATCCTCTAATGCATCCCCTACCATGGCTTAAATTGCTTTAAAAGGTGCTTTGTTAAATAGTGGTATAGAGTATTCCAAACCAAACCCACTGCTGTTGAGTCTATTCCTACCCATAGTGACCCTATAGGACAGAGTAGAACTGCCCCATATGGTTTCCAAGGCTGTAATCTTTACAGAAGCAGACTGCCACATCTTACCCCTGTGGAGCCACCAGTGGGTTCAAACTGCCAACCTTTCGGTTAGCAGCTGAGCACTTAGCCACTGTGTCACCAGTGTTCTCTATAGAGTGTTAGATATTAGGAAATACTTGCAAACAAATAATAGTGATTTTGTTCCTGCTGTTACTGATACGGTTGATGTTAAGCTCATGTGAGAATTAATAGCATAAATAAGGATTACATCTTTTGCTTAGATCATGTAGCTGATGAATGAAAATTTGCTGCTGTATGATATTTAAACATGAGAGATAGATGGGCTGCTATAAAAAGGTTTATTATGTGATGTTTTCTCAGGGACAGAACGTATATCCATCTCAGATAGAATCATTGGATCTAAAGAATGCTTGCTCCTTCTGCAAGATATCTTGAGAAATATTATTTTTTTATTGTACTTTAGATGAAGGTTTACAGAACAAAGTAGTTTCTCATTAAACAGATAGTACACATATTGTTTTATGACAATGGTTAACAACCCCACGACATGTCAACACTGTCCCTTCTCAACGTTGGGTTCCCTATCACCAGCTTTCCTGTCCTCCCCTGCCTGCTAGTCCTTGTCCCTGAGCTATTGTGCCCCATTAGTCTCGTTTTGTTTTATAGGGCTATCTAATCTTTGGCTGAACGGTGAACCTTGGGAGCAAATTCATTAATGAGCTAAAAGGGTGTCTGGGGGCCATACTCTTGGAGTTTCTCCAGTCTCTGTCAGTCCAGTAAGTCTGGTCTTTTTTTGTGAGTTAGAATTTTGTTCTACATTTTTCTCCGGCTCCGTCCATGACCCTCTGTTGTGATCCCAGTCAGAGCAGTCAGTAGTGGCACCCAGGCAGCATCTAGTTGTACTGGACCCAGTCTGGCAGAGGCCCTGGTAGTTGTGGTCCATTAGTCCTTTGGACTAATCTTTCCCTTGTTTCTTTTTTTTTTTTTTTTTTTTTAATATATATTTTATTGTACTTCAGGTGAAAGCTTACAGAGCAAATAGTTTCTCATGAAATAGTAGTACACATGTTGTTTTTTTTTGACATTGGTTAACAACCCCACAACGTATTAAGCCTCTAAATTCTCAACCTTTTTTATGATGAAAATTACAGATGGCCAAAGATACACCGTTTCAAAATTTTCTACATTCACAGTTCAGTGACATTGACTACGCTCTTCCAACTGTGCTGTTATTCTCACTTAAGATGAAGGCTTACAGAACAAAATAGTTTTTCATTTAACAGTTACTACACATGTTGCCCTATGACAATGGTTAACAATCTCACAGCACATCAAGAATATCCTTACTCCACCTTGTGTTCCCTATCACCAGGGGGCTTCCTTGTCCCCTTCTGTCTTCTGGACCTTGTCAGTGGACTATTGTACCTCTTTAGTCTCATTTGTTTATTTATTTATTTATTTATTTTTATTTTATTTAAACACCATTTCAAAACTTTTTACTTACACATTTAAGTGATATTGACTATGCTCTTCCAATTGTGCTGCCATTCTCGCCCAAGATGAAGGCTTACAGGACAAAACAGCCTCCCATTTAATAGTTACTACAAATGTTGCCCTATAGCAGTGGTCAACAATCTCACAATACATCGACAGTGTCCTTATTAAATTTGTGTTCCTTATCATCAGTTTCCTACTCTCCCTCTGCCTTCTGGCCATTGTCACCGGACTCCTGTACATCGTTAGTCCCATTTAGTTTTACTGGGGTGTCCATTCCCAGGCTTAACATCGAACCTTGAAGGTAACTTCCCCTCTGAGCTGAAAGGGTGTCTGGGGGCCACACTCTCGAGGTTTCTCTAGTATTCTTTAGGCCAGTATATCTGGTCTTCTTATTTTTTTTTTTTTTTTTTTGGGAGTTAAAATTATGCTCTACATCCTACTCCAGCTCTGCCCAGAACCCTCTGTTGTGATCCTGGTCAGAGGAGTCATTGGTGGTAGCCGGGCACCATCCAGCTGTACTGGGCTCAGTCCCGTGGAGGCCTTGGTAGCTGTGGACCATTAGTCCTTCGGACTGATCTTTTCCTTGTATCCTGTTCTCTTCGTTCTCCCTTGTTCCCGAAGGGATGAGATCAGTGGAGTATCTTAGATGGCCGCTCATAGGCTTTTAAGACCCCAGACACTACTCACCAAGGTAGAATGTAGAGCATTATCTTTATAAGTAGTGTCATGCCAATTGAGCTAGATGTTCCCCGAGATCATGGTTCCCAGAGCCCTCCATCCAACAACTCAGTCCCTCGGGGGGTTTGGATGTGTCTATAGGGCCTCCATGACCTTTCCTTGTGCAGGTTGTGTTAGTTTCCCCTGTACTATGTACTATCTCATCTCTCACCCAAGTTACCACTTACCTATTACCTATTTAGTATCCCCCCCCCTCCCATCCCTGGTAACCAACAAGGATTGTTACATTTTGCATGTGAATTTTTTCATGGGTTTTTACAATAGAGGTCTCATACAATATTTGTCCTTTTGTGATTGACTTATTTCACTCAGCATGATGTCCTCCAGTTTCATCCATGTTATGAGATGGTTCACCGATTCATTGTTCTTTCTCGTTGCATAGTACTCCATTGTGTGTATGTACCATAGTTTGTGTATCCATTCGTCTGTTGATGGACATCGAGGTTGTTTCCATCGTTTTGCTATTGTGAATAATGCTGCCATGAACATAGGTGTGCATATGTCTATTCGAGTGATGACTCTTATTTCTCTAGGATATATTCCTAGGAGTGGGATTGCTGGATCGAATGGTACGTCTATTTCTAGCTTTCTGAGGAAACGCCATATCATTTTCCAAAATGGCTGTATCATTTTGCATTCCCACCAGCAGTGTATAAGAGTTCCCGTCTCCCCGCAACCCCTCCAACATTTGTTATTTCCAGTGTTTTTGATTCGTGCCAGTAATGCCGGGGTGAGATGGTATCTCATTGTGGTTTTAATTTGCATTTCTCTAATGGCTAGTGATCGCGAGCATTTCCTCATGTGTCTGTTGGCCATTTGAATGTCTTCCTTGGTGAAGTGTCTGTTCATTTCCTTTGCCCATTTTTTGATAGGATTGGTTGTCTTTTTGTTGTAGAGGTGTTGGATTTTCCTGTAGATTATGGAGATTAGACCTTTGTCTGACCTGTACTGTCCAAAAATTTTTTCCCAGTCTGTAGGTTCTCTTTTAACTCTTTTGGTGAAATCTTTTGAAGAGCACAGATGTTTGATTTTTAGAAGATCCCAATTATCTAGTTTATCTGTTGGGTTTTTTGTGTTGATGTTTATGGTTTGTATCCTGTTAATGCCATGTATTAAGGTCTGAAGTGTTGGTCCTATTTTTTCTTCTATGAATTTTATAGTTTGAGGCTTTATATTCAGGTCTTTGATCCATTTTGAAGTAGTTTTTGTATATGGTGTGAGGTATGGGTCCTCTTTCATTTTTCTACAAATGGATATCCAGTTTTGCCAGCACCATTTGTTAAAAAGACTGTCTTTTCCCCATTTGATGTATTTTGGGCCCTTGTCAAAAATCAGGTGACCGTAGGTGGATGGATTTACATCTGAGTTCTCAATTCTGTTCCATTGGTCAATGTCTCTGTTGTTGTACCAGTACCAGGCTGTTTTGAGTACTGTAGCTGTATAGTAGGTTCTGAAGTCAGGTAGTGTGAGTCCTCCAACTTTATTCTTCTTCTTCAGTAGTGCTTTACTTATTCGAGGTTTCTTCCCTTTCCATATAAAGTTAATAATTAGTTCTTCCATCTCTTTGAAGAATGTTGTTGGTATTTGTATCGGAATTGCATTGTATTTGTAGATTGCTTTAGGTAGAATTGCCATTTTCACAATGTTGAGTCTGCCTATCCATGAGCATGGTATGTTTTTCCATTTATGTAGATCCCTTTGGGTTTCATGCAGCAGTGTTTTGTAGTTTTCTTTGTATAGGTCTTTTATATTCCTGGTCAGATTTATTCCTAAGTATTTTATCTTTTTAGGGGCTATTGAAAATGGTATTGATTTCCTGATCTCCTTTTCATCGTTCTCTTTACTGGTGTATAGGAATCCAACTGATTTTTGAATGTTTATCTTGTATCCTGCTACTCTGCTGAATCTTTCTATTACTTCCAGTAAATTTCTCGTGGAGTCTTTAGGGTTTTCTATGTATAGTATCATATCATCTGCAAACAGGGAGAGTTTAACTTCTTCATTACCAATTTGGATGCCCTTTATTTCTTTCTCTTGCCTTACTGCTCTAGCTAGAACTTCCAGCACAATGTTAAATAGGAGTGGTGATAAAGGGCATCCTTGTCTTGTTCCTGTTTTCAGGGGGAATGTTTTCAGCCTTTCTCCATTAAGAATGATGTTGGCTGTTGGTTTTGCATAGATGCCCTTTATTATGTTGAGAAATTTCCCTTCTATACCTATTTTATTGAGAGCTTTTATCAGGAATGGGTGTTGGACTTTGTCAAATGCCTTTTCTGCATCAATTGAGATAATCATGTGATTTTTTTCTTTCCTTTTATTTATGTGGAGGATTACGTTGATGGATTTTCTAATGTTAAACCATCCTTGCATACCTGGTATGAATCCTACTTGGTCGTGGTGTATTATTTTTTTGATATGATACTGAATTCTATTGGCTAGAATTTTGTTCAGAATTTTTGCATCTATATTCATGAGAGATATTGGTCTGTAATTTTCTTTTTTTGTGATGTCTTTGCCTGGTTTTGGTATCAGCGGTATGCTGGCTTCATAGAATGAATTTGGAGGTGTTGCTTCCTCTTCTATGCTCTGAAATAACTTGAGTAGTACTGGTACGAGCTCTTCTGTAAATGTTTTGTAGAATTCTCCAGTGAAGCCATCTGGGCCAGGGCTTTTTTTGGTTGGGAGTTTTTTTATTACCTTTTCAATCTCTTCTCTTGTTATGGGTCTGTTCAGATTTTCAATATCACTTTGTTGTAGTTTGGGTAGGCCGTATGTTTCTAGAAATTTATCCATTTCCTCTAGGTTTTCAAATTTGTTGGAATATAGTTTTTCATAATATTCTGTTATAATCCTTTTTATTTCAGTTGGGTCTGTTGTAATGTCCCCCATTTCATTTCTTATTTGGGTTATTTGTGCCCTCTGCTGTTTTTCTTTTGTCAGTCTGGCCAGTGGTTTGTCGATTTTGTTGATTCTTTCAAAGAACCAACTTTTGGTTTTGTTGATTCTTTCTATTGTTTTTCTGTTCTCTATTTCATTGATTTCTGCTCTGACCTTTACTATTTCCTTTCTTCCGGTGGTTGTAGGCTTTTTTTGTTGTTCTCTTTCTATTTGTTTGAGTTCTGTAGTTAATGTTTTGATTTTGTCCCTTTCTTCTTTTTTGATATGTGCCTCTATTGCTATAAATTGTCCTCTGAGGACTGCCTTTGCTGTGTCCCAAAGGTTTTGGTATGATGTGTTTTCATTTTCATTTGATTCTAGGAATTTTTTAATTCCATCTCTGATTTATTCTATTACCCATTGATGTGTAAGCAGATTATTATTCAGTTTCCATGTGTTTGATTTTTTTCCTTGCTCTTTCTAGTGTTAATTTCTACCTTGATGGCATTGTGGTCAGAGAAGATACTGTGAATTATCTCAGCATTTTGGATCTTGTTGAGGATTGCTCTGTGGCCTAAGATGTGGTCTATTCTGGAGAACGTTCCATGTGCATTGGAAAAGAATGTGTACTTTGCAGCGGTTGGATGGATTGTTCTATATATGTCTATGAGGTCCAGTTGGCTGATTGTGTCCTTTAGGTCTTCTGTATCTTTGCTGAGTTTCTTTTTAGTTGTTCTGTCCTTTACTGAGAGTGGTGTGTTGAAGTCTCCTACTATTATTGTGGAACTGTCAATTTCTCTTTTCAGTGCTCTTAGAGTTTTTTTTATGTATTTTGGAGCCCTGTCATTGGGTGCATAGATATTTATTATGGTTATGTCTTCATGATGGATCATCCCCTTAATCATTATATAGTGTCCTTCTTTGTCTTTTATGGTAGATTTTGTTTTAAAGTCTATTTTATCTGAGATTAGAATTGCCACTCCTGCTCTTTTTTGATAGTTGTTAGCTTGATATATTTTTTTCCAACCTTTGATTTTTAATAAATTCACATCTTTGTTTCTAAGATGTGTCTCTTGTAGACAGCAAATAGATGGATCCTGTTTTCTTATCCATTCTGCCACTCTCCGTCGCTTTATGGGTGCATTGAGTCCATTTACGTTCAGTGTAATTATTGATAGATGTGAATTTGTTGCTGTCATTTTGTAGTGCTTTTTTTTGTGATGCTGAAGTTTTCTTTGTTCTTCTTACTCTCTTGTGCTGAGTTCCTTTTGTTTGTGGATTTTGTGTTCATTTCTTTTGTTTTTGTATGTTTTGTTTTTGTTGAGACTTTATGTTTTTCGTCTTTAATTTTATGAGTTGGTTTGTTAACTTTTTTTGTGGTTACCATGAATTTTACCCTTATCTTTATAATTCTGAAGCAGTCTATCGTTACTTGGTATCGCCTTGCCTTCTTCTCCTTTAGAAGGTTCTATACCTATGCCGTTTGTTCCCTCTTTCATTGTTTTGATGTTGTTGTCATCCTTTGATTGATTTCTCTGATTCCCTGTTGTATATCTTTTGTTTTTGGAAAGTCGTCTGTAGTTCAGTTCCTAGAATGGTATCTGGTTCATGTGAACCTGCGTCCTAGGTCCTAGGTCCTGCCTGAGGGCTGAAGCTGTTTGTCCTCAGATCGAAGAACTCCCTTTAATAATTCTTGTAAGTTTGGTTTGACTTTTGCATACTCCTTTAGTTTCTGTTTATCTGGAAATGACCTAATTTCACCATCAAATCTGAATGAGAGTTTTGCAGGATATATTATTCTTGGCTGACAATTTTTTTCTTTCAAGATTTTATATATGTCATCCCATTGCCTTCTTGCCTGCATGGTTTCTGCTGAATAATCTGAGCTTAGTCTTATTGTTTCTCCTCTGTATGTGACTTCTTGTTTTTCACGAGCTGCTTTCAGGATTCTTTGTTTGTCTTTAGTTTTAGCGAGTGTGAATATGATATGTCTTGGTGATTTTCTTTTGGGGTCTCTTCTATATGGGGTTCGTTGAGCTTCTTGGATGACCAGCTTTTCATCTTTCATGATATTGGGAAAGTTTTCTGTCAGCAGTTCATCAATGATCCTCTCTCTGTTTTCTGTTTTCTCCCCCTGTTCTGGTATGCCAATCACTCGTAAGTTTTTGCTTTTAATTGTGTCCCACATAACTCTCAGGGTCTCTTCATTTTTCTTTGTTCTTTTTTCTGAGTTTTCCTGAAACAGAGTTGTATCCAAGCGTTTGTCTTCAGTTCCACTGATCCTGTCTTCCATGGTTTCAAATCTACTTCTCAGCCCTTCTATGACACCGTCCATTTCTGAAATCTTGTTGTTTATCTTTTGGATTTCTAATTGTTGTTTTTGTATAATTTCGAGTTGTGAATTTATTTTGGCATTTTGTTCTTGCATCATCTTCCTGAATTCTTCCAATTTTTTGTCTGTATTTTCCATAAATTTGTCTATTTTTTCCTCATGTTTGTCAGCTTTTTGCCTCAGTTCTTGGAAAATTCCGAGTATTAGTGATTTGAGTTCCCTATCAGGTACTTCTAGTGCATTTTCTTCCACAGGAGAGTTATCTGGTGTTTTAATTTGGATGCCTATTGGAGCCATCTTGTCTTGTTTTTGTAAATGTTTTGATATTGTTTGCTGTTTTCGGGGCATTCAGTAGATATTTCTCTCGTTTATTGATTGTAGATTTTTTTTTTTTTTCGTTCTTGTGGTACAGCTGGGCAGATCTAGTTGAGGAGGAGCCACTGGGATGGGTTGCTTGTGGCACTCACCGCAGCCACCAGGACGGTCGGTAGTCAGTGCTGGGCAGGTTCCAATAGGGCGTGCCTGCACCGCTTGGTGATGTGATGTCTAGTGCACGGTGCAGGTAGGTAGGGTGCAGCGGGAAGATGGTTATGTGTGAAGCTAAGCTGGATATGGGAGAGAGGAGAGAGGAGGAGGAGCAAAAAGCGTACAAACATAAAAGAATGCTAGGGGAGCTTGTCGTTGGAATGTACAGATGAGAGACTATGGGATGGAGGAAACCAGAAGGGGGAAGAGAAAGAAAAGGAAAGAATGACCAAATAAAAATCAGAAAAGTTAAAGAACTGCAAAGTTCCCAGGGATCCCACCGATGCAGCTATGAGGTCTGGGGGAGTCGGTCTCAATTTTCACAGCTCAGCCTGGCCAGAAGGTACAGAGGCATACATCGCCTGGTATTCAGGGATCAGAAAGAGAAGGAAGAGATAGAGAGATGAGAAATTAAGCAATGAAGAAAGACAAAAGGGAAAAAGAGGTAAAAGATGACAAAACTAATCAAAAAAGGAAGAAAAATAAAATTAAAAAAAAAAGGGCAACACCAGCAGTCAGTGCCTACAAATGGGACCCAGAGAGCCCCCACTCAGGGGCGCGAATTCCAAGAAGCCGGTAGTCTCGGGGTTAAGTGACCGTGGCCACGGAAAGCAGAGGGGCCAACGAACAAAGGCCCCAGGATCCCACCCGCGCGGGAGCCCAGACCTAGAAACAGCCACACGCCTGCACGCAGCCCTACAGCCCCGCAGGAGAGAGCAGAGACGGCACTCTGAACCAGGCACCCAGGCAAAAGGAGGGGGAGGCGGCAGAAAAAGGTTCGCTAGGTGCCAGCAAATGGCTCCCAGAAAGCCTCCAGCCCGGGCGCGTGGAATCCAAGCACCGGCGCCCCCCTGCTCAGGGACTCCGGCCACGGAAAGCAGAGGGGCGAACGAACAAAGGCCCCGGGATCCCACCCACGCGGGGGCCCAGACCTAGAAACAGCCACACGCCCGCACGCAGCCCTACAGCCCCGCAGGAGAGAGCAGAGACAGCACTCGGAACCAGGCACCCAGGCAAAAGGAGGGGGAGGCGGGAGAAAAAGGTTCGCTAGGTGCCAGCAAACGGCTCCCAGAAAGCCTCCAGCCCGGGCGCGCGGAATCCAAGCACCGGCGCCCCCCAGCTCAGGGACTCCGGCCACGGAAAGCAGAGGGGCGAACGAACAAAGTCCCCGGGATCCCACCCACGTGGGAGCCCAGACCTAGAAACAGCCACACGCCCGCACGCAGCCCTACAGCCCCGCAGGAGAGAGCAGAGACGGCACTCGGAACCAGGCACCCAGGCAAAAGGAGGGGGAGGCGGCAGAGAAAGGTTCGCTAGCTGCCAGCAAAGGGCTCCCAGAAAGCCGCCAGCCCAGGCGCGCGGAATCCAAGCACCAGCACCCCCCAGCCCAGGGACCCTGGCCACAGAAAGCAGGGGATCCCCAGCTGAGGCGGAGAGGGGTGGGTGGTGGGAGAGCGCGCACCGCAGTTTACCGGTCGTTCTGTCTCCGACCAGATGCTCTGCAAGGCTGCTCTCCCGTTTGCTGGGCTCCGATAGGAATCCAAGATGGTGGATCCGCGCTGCGTTAGCTGGTAAGGAATCTCTGCCTGAGTCTCTCCTCGCTCTCCGTTCTCTTTTAGTATTCTCACTCCGTTTGGTGTTTGGCTGAGTTCTTTATCTCTTCATTTGGTGTTCTAGGGTTTCAGGATTGTTGATTCTCTGTTAGGCTTAGTTTTTCGGATCTTTGCTGTGGAGGGACGGCGTGGTGTTTCTGCCTAGAGCGCCATCTTCTCGAAACCCTCTCCCTTGTTTCTTGTTGTCTTCATTCTCCCTTGCTGCCAAAGGGATGAGACCAGTGGAGTATCTGAGATGACTGCTCACAGGCTTTTAAGACCCCAGACACAACTCTCCAAGGTAGAATGTAGAACATTTTCTTTATAAACTGTGTTATGCCGATTGAGCTAGATGTTCCTAGAGACTATGGTCCATACAGCCCTCTGCCCAGCAATTCAGTCCCTCGGGGAGTTTGGATGTGTCTGCGGATCTTCCATAACCTTTCCTTGTACAAGTTGAGCTGGCTTCCCCAGTATTGTGTACTGTCTTTACCCTTCGCCAAAGTTACCACTTCTCTATTGTCTATTTAGTCCCCTTCCCACCCCTCCCATCCCTTGTAACCAACAAAGATTGTTTCTTTTTGTGTATAAACTATTTCTTGAGTTTTTACACTAGTGGTCTCATATAATATTTGTCCATTTGTGATTGACTTACTTCGCTCAGCATAATGTTCTCCAGTTTCATCCATGTTATGAGATGCTTCAAAGATTCATTGTTTTTATCGATGCTTAATTCTCCACTGTGTGTGTGTACCATCCGTTCATCTGTTGATGGGCATCTAGGTTGTTTCCATCTTTTTGATATTGTGAACAATGCTGCGGTGAACGTGGGTTGCATATGTCTATTTGTGTGATGGCTCTTATTTCTCTGAGATATATTCCTAGCAGTGGGATTTCTGGATCATATGGTATTTATATTTCTAGCTTTCTAATGAAGCACCATATCAATTTCCAAAATGATTTTATCATTTTGCATTCCTACCAGCAGTGCATACGAGTTCCGATCTCCTCGCAGCCTCTCCAACATTTTTTATTTCCAGTGTTTTCGATTTGTGCCAGTAATGCCGAGTGAGATGGTATCTCATTGTGGTTTTAATTTGCATTTCTCTAATGGCTAATGATCACAAGCATTTCCTCACGTGTCTGTTGGCCACTTGAATGTCTTCTTTGGTGAAGTGTCTGTTCATTTCCTTTGCCCATTTTTTAATTGCATTATTTGTTTTAGAGGTGTTGGATTTTATTGTAGGTTTCAGAGATTAGACCTTTGTCTGACTTGCAATGTCCAAATTTTTTTTCCCAGTCTGTAGGTTCTCTTTTTACTCTTTTAGTGAAGTCTGTTGATGAGCATAAAACTTTGATTTTTAGAAGATCCTGGTTATCTAGCTTGTCTTCTGGAATTTTTCTGTTGTTGGTTATGGTTTGTATCCTGTTAATGCCATGTATTAGGGACTTTAGCACCGATCCTATTTTATCTTTTATGAACTTCATATTTTTTGGCTTTATATTTAGGTCGTTGATCCATTTTGAATTATTTTTTGTATATGGTGTGAGGTATGGGTCCTGTTTCATTTTTTTTGCAGATGGACATCCAGTTTTGCCAGAACCATTTGTTAAAAGAATTGTCTTTTCCCCATTTGATGGACTTTAGGCCCTTGTCAAAGATCAGGTAACTGTAGGTAGATGGATTTACACCTGGGTTCTCAATTCTATTCCATTGGTCAATGTATCTGTCATTGTACCAGTACCAAGCTATTTTGACTACCATAGCTGTAGAGTAGGTTCTGAGGTCCGGTAGTGTGAGTACTACTATTTTATTCTTCTTCTTCAAGAGTGCTTTACTTATTCAGGGCTTCTCAACTTTCCCTATAAAGTTAATGATTAGTTTTTCCATCTCTTTGAAGAATGTTGTTGGTATGTGGATCGGGATTATATTGTATTTGTAAATTGCTTTTGATAGAATTGTCGTTTTCACTATGTTGAGTCTACCTATCCATGAACATGGTATGTTTTTCCATTTATGTGGATTCCTTTGTGTTTCTTGCAGTAGTGTTTTGTAGTTTTCTTTCTATAGGACTTTTACATCCCTCGTCAGATTTATTCCTAAGTATTTTATTTTTTTAGGGGCTATTATAAATGATATTGTTTTCCTGATTTCCTTTTCATCGTTCTCTTTATTGGTGTATAGGAATCCAACTGATTTTTGTATGTTTATCATGTATCCTGCTACTCTGCTGAATGTTTCTATTAGTTCCAGTAGTTTTCTTGTGGAGTCTTTAGGGTTTTTTATGTATAGTATCATATCACCCACAAACAGTGACAGTTTAACTTTTTCTTTACCAATTTGGATGCCCTTTATTTCTTTTTCTTGCCTTATTGCTCTAGCTAGAACTTTCAGCACAATGTTAAAAAGGAGTGGTGATAAAGGGCATCCTTGTCTTGCTCTTGTTCTCAAGGGGAATGTTTTCAGCAACTTTCTATTAAGAATGATGTTGGCTGTTGGTTTTCCATAGATGCCCTTCGTTATGATGAGAAATTTCCCTTCTATATCTAGTTTATTGAGAGTTTTTATCAGGAATTGGTGTTGGATGATCATGTGACTCTTTTCTTTCCTTTTATTTATGTGGTGGATTATGTTGATTGATTTTCTAATGTAGAGTCATCCTTGCATACCTGGTATGAATCCTACTTGGTCGTGGTGTATTATTTTTTGATACGATGCTGAATTCTATTGGCTAGAATTTTGTTGGGAATTTTCGTATCTACACTCATGGGAGATACTGGTCTGTAATTTTCTTTTTTTGTGATGTCTTTGCCCGGTTTTAGTATCAGGGTTATGCTAGCTTTGTAAAATGAATTTGGAAGTGTTGCTCCTTTTCTATGCTCTGAAATAGTTTGAGTAGTACTGGTATAAGCTTTTCTCTGAATGTTTGGTAGAATTCTCCAGTGAAGCTCTTAGCCAGGGCTTTTTTTTGTTGGGAGTTTTTTTAATTACCTTTTCAGTCTCTTCTCTTGTTATGGGTCTGTTCAGATTTTCAGCATCACTTTGTGATAGTTTAGGTAGGTAGTGTGTTTCTAGAAATTTATCCATTTCCTCTAGGTTTTCACATTTGTTATAGTTTTTCATAATACTCTGTTATGAACCTTTTTATTTCAGTTGGGTCAGTTGTAATGTCACCCATTTTGTTTCTTATTTGGGTTATTTGCATCCTCTCCTGTTTTTCTTTTGTCAGTCTGGCTAGTGGTTTGTCGATTTTGTTGAACCTTTCAAAGAAGCAAATTTTGGTTTTGTTTATTCTTTCTATTGTTTTTCTATGCTCTGTTTCATTTATTTCTGCTCTGATCTTTATTATTTCCTTTCTTCTGGTTGCTGTGGGCTTTTTTTGCTGTTCTCGTTTTATTTGTTTGAGTTCTATAGTTAATGTTTTGATTTTTTTCCTTTCTTTTTTTAGCGTGTGGATCTATTGCTATAAATTGTCCTCGGAGGACTGCCTTTGCTGTGTCACAAAGGTTTTGGTATAATGTATTTTCATTCTCATTGTATTCTAGGAATTTTTTGATTCCGTCTCTGGTTTCTTCTATTACCAGTTGTCTGTAAGCAGAGTGTTATTCAATTTCCATGTAATTGACTTCTTTTTCTTGCTCTTCCTGTTGTTAATTTCTACCTTGATGGCACTGTGGTCATAGAAGACACTTTGTATTATCTGAACATTTCGGATCTTGTTGAGGATTGCTCTGTGGCCTAAGATGTGGTCTATTCTGGAGATCATTCCATGTGCGTTGGAAAAGAATGTGTACTTTGTAGCTGTAGAGTGGAGTGTTCTACATACGTCTATGAGGTCAAGTTGGCTGATTGTGACCTTTAGGTCTTCTGTATCTTTGCTGAGTTTCTTTTTAGATGTTCTGTCTTTTACCAACAGTGGTGCGTTGAAGACTCCTACTATTATTCTGGAACTGTCAATTTCTCTTTTCAGTGCTGTTAGAGTTTGTTTTATGTATTTTGGAGCCTTTCATTGGGTGCATAGATGTTTATTATGGTTATGTCTTCATGATGGATCATCCCCTTAATCATTATATAGTGTCTTCTTTGTCTTTTATGGTGGATTTTGTTTTAAAGTCTATTCTATCTGAGATTAGAATTGCCACTCCTGCTCTTTTTTGGTAGTTGTTTGCTTGATATATATTTTCCATCCTTTGATTTTTAATAAATTCACGTTTTTGTTTCTAAGGTGTGTCTCTTGTAGACAGCATATTGATGGACCTTTTTTTTTTTTTAACCCATTCTATCACTCTCCATCTCTTTATGGGTGCATTTATGCCATTTACATTCAGTGTAATTATTGAGTTTATTGCTGTCATTTTGTGGTGTTTTTTTTTTCTGGTTCTGACGTTTTCTTTGTTCCTTTTACTCTCCTGTGCTGAATTCCTTTTGTTTGTGGATTTTTGTTTCATTTCTTTTGTTTTTGTAGGTTTTGTGTTTTACTGAGACCTTATGTTTTTCCTCTTTATTTTTATGAGTATGTTTGTTAACTTTCTTTATGGTTACCTTGAAATTTACTGTTCTCTTTCTAAGTTCGAAGCAGTCTATTATTACTTGGTATTACCTTGTCTTCCTTTCCTTTAGACTGTTCTATACATACACCTTTCATTCCCTGTGTTATTGATCTGATGTTGTTGACATTTACATATTAACTTCTCCTACTCCCCGTTGTATTTCTTTTGGTTTTGGATAGTCCTTGAGAGTTCATTTCCTAGGTTGGTATCTGGCTGGTATGATCTTGTGTCCGAGATTTACCCTGTGAGCTGATGTTGTTTGTTCTCAGATTGAAGAACTCCCTTTAATAATTCTTCTAAGTTTTGTTTGGTTTTTACATATTCCCTTAATTTCTGTTTATCTGGAAATGTCCTAATTTCACCATCATATTTGAACAAGAGTTTTGCAGGATATATTATTTTCAGCTGGCAAATTTTTTTTTCCAAAGTTTTATATATGTCATCCCATTGCCTTCTTGCCTGCATGGTTTCTGCAGAATAATCTGAGCTTAGTCTTATTGTTTCTCCTCTGTTTGTGACTTTTTGTTTTTCTTGAGCTGCTCTCAGGATTCTTTGTTTGTCTTTGGTTTTCGTGAGTGTGATTATGATATACCTTGGTGATTTTCTTTTGGGGTCTATCCTATATGGGGTTTGCTGAGCTTCTTGGATGTCCAGCTTTTCATCTTTCATGATATTGGGGAAGTTTTCTGTCAACAGATCTTTAGTGATCTTCTCTGTTTTTTCCCCCCATTCTAGAACTCTGATCACTAGTAAATTTTTGTTTTTGATTGTATCCCACATAATTCTCAGGGTTGCTTCATTTTTCTTCATTCTTTTTTCTGATTTTCCCTCAAACGGAGTTGTATCCAAGTGTTTTTCTTCATGTTCGCTGATCCTGACTTCCACCATTTCAAACCTGCTCCTCAGCCCTTCTATGACACTGTCCATTTCTGAAATATTATTATTTATCTTTTGGATTTCTAATTGTTGTTATTGTATGAGTTCCAGTTGTGAATTTGTTTTGGCATTTTGTTCCTGCATTATTTTTCTGAATTCTTCCATTTTTTGCCTGTATTTTCCATGAATTTGTCTCCCTTTTCCATGAATTTGTCTATTTTTTCCTCATTTTCTCTGCTTTTTGCTTCAAATCTTGGATAGCTCTGAATATTAGAGATTTGAATTCCCTATCAGGTAGTTCTAGTGTCTTTTTTTCTAGTAGGAAGTCATCTGGTGTTTTATTTTGGATGCCTACTGGTAGAATAATCCTGTCCTGTTTTTGTAAATGTTTTGATATTTTCTGCTGTCTTCAGGACATTTGGTAGTTATTTTCCTTGTTTATTGATTGTAGATTTATTTGTTTCATCCTGCTTTTTTGTTTAATTGGTTATGTTGAGCAGGCGGGCTGTGTGTTATTTGTTGTTTGCTGGTCCATGGCATGATACTTTTCACCTCCTTCTCCAATTGGCAGGGTCAGTCACTCAGATATGGTACAGCAGGGCAGGTCTTGCTGAAGAGGAGTAGCTGGGTTGGGTTCTTTGTGGCACGTACTAGCACCAACAGGGCAGGCCAGTATTCAGTGCAGGGCAGGTTCTGGTAGGCTGTGCCTGAGCTGTTTGGGGGTGTGATGTTCAGCGCACAGTGCATGTAGGCAGGATGGATGGAGGAGATTTTGATGTGTGGAGCTAATATGGGTACGGAAAAGAGGAGAGAGGAACAGGGGCCAAAAACAAACACATAGACAAAAAAGAGTGATAATGGAGCTTACTGTTGTAGTGGAGAGATGAGAGACTGAGAAACAGAGAAAAACAAAAGGGAGAAGAAGAAGAAAAAAATGAATGAAAAAAATTATAAAGAAAAAAGAAAAGCAAAGTCCCCAGGGATCCTACTGGTGCAGCTGCGTGGTCTGTGGAAATTGCTCCCAGGCCGTGAAGTATAGCCTGGCAAAGGGGTAGAGGTGTCATTCAGCACCAGGTATTTAGGAGACAGGAAGAGAAAGTAAGTATAGAGAGACAAGAAATTGAGTAATGAAGAAAGATAAAAAGTGATAAAGAGAGAAAAGAAAACAAAACAAAAAGAAAAACAAGGTACCCCCCCAAAAAAAGAAAAACACAAGAAAAAGAAATGATCTCAGGGATCCCTCTGTGCATCTGTGCAAACTGAGGGTGTAAGTCCCAAGTCACATAGTACTGCCATACAAGAACCAGCTTCCAATTCGAAAAAAGAAAAAGAAAACAAAGAAACAATTCAAGACAAAGAAACAAACAAAAGCCCAGGGATCCTACCAGTGCAGCAGAATGGGTCAGGAAGCAGTCTGTCATTGATTGAGTTGTGTCCCCCAAAAATATCTGTCAGTTTGGCTGGGTCATGATTCCCAGTATTATATGATTGTTTTATCTGATGTGATTTCCTTATGTGTTGTAGACTGTATCACTATGATGAGATTATATGTGTTCTCCTTATGTGTTGTAAATTCTATCACTGTGATGAGGTTATACTGACGAGGTTGACAAGATTAGTGTCTTAATGCAATCTCTTTTGAGATATAAAATAAAGAAGCAAGCAGAGACATATGGGAACCTCACACCACCAAGAAAGTAGTGCCGGGAGCAGAGCGTGTCCTTTGGACCTGAGGTTCCTGCGCTGAGATGCTTCCAGACCAAAGGAAGACTGATGCTTCACCAGGACCTTCTCCCAGAGCCTACAGAGAGAGAAAGCCTTCTCCTGGAGCTGACGCCCTGAATTTGGACTTGTGACCTACTCGACTATGAGAGAATAAACTTCTCTTTGTTAAAGCCATCCACTTGCGGTATTTCTGTTGGAGCAGCACTAGATGACTAAGACACAGTCCCACACTCAAGTGGCACTTCACAGCCTCTCAGGAAGAAGCAAAGTCAGCACATGGAGCCAGGTATTTGACAGAAAAGAGAGCGAGGTGGTGAGAAGTATGGAAGAAATCAAAAGAAGCAGAAAAAAGCAGCAACAACAGCCAACAAATGGAACTCAGGGAGCCAGCCAGTGCAAGCGGGTGGAATCCAAGCAGCAGTGGGGTGAAGCCAGTGCTTCCCAGCTAAGACATTGTGGCTGCAGGAAGCAGAGGAGGCCCAGTGGGGGTGAAGAAGGGTGGGAGTGTGGGAAAGTGCATATTCCTGGTTACCGGTTGTCTCCTGCTGGAAGCTCCATGAAGCTGCTTTCCCATACCCCCGTTCATGGATGTCAGATAGGAGTCCAAGATGGCCAGTCCATGCTGCGTTAGCTGATAGGGGACCTCTGCATGTATCTCTCTTCACTCCCTGTTCTCTGTCAGTTTCTTATTCCATTCAGTGTTTGGCTAAGTTCTTCATCTCTTCATCTGATGCTTAGGGTTTCAGGATCGATGTTCTCTCTGTTTGGCTTAGTTTTTTGGATCTTTGTTGTGGAGGGACAGTGTGGTGCTTCTGTCTATAGCACCACTTTGCCTGGAAGTCAAGAAATATTATTTTTGAGGAACATAGTATTGAGAAACTTTCCAACAATTGTTGGGATTGAAGTTGGTCTGGAGTTTAAAAGACGTGCAACAGATTAAGAGATCTGTAATATAGAAGTAAGGAGCTCTGGTGGCACAATGGTTAAAGTGCTCAGTGCTAACCAAAAGAAGTCTGTGGTTCAAATCCACCAGCTGCTCTGCAGACAAAAGATGTGGCAGTCTGCTTCCATAAAAATATACAGCCTTGGAAACCCTATTGGGCAATTCTACTTTGACCTATAGGATCACTATGAGTTGGAATTGACTCAATGGCAGTGGGTTAGATTTGATTTTAGAATATAGAAGGGATCAATATCCATAATTTTTAATATGTAAATTGGGGTACAGTTTGAGTTTATCTTATCTTAATTAAAATGTTGATTAGGGTAAAGGATTTGGCAAATTTGTTGCTTACCACTAAGATGATATCTATGTATTTTTCTGGATTATTGTTTGAGATTTTATTAAGATGTCTCCAAATTGATATAGTTAAAGAACTCCAGTAGTTGAAGTGGAGGGAGAGCTACAAAATGTGAACAGTTTGTTATGGTAAATGTTTAACAACTGATTCTCCAAGTGGCGGGAGGAGGTGGGGGTGCTGCAGCTCTGGTTTGTAGCATTTGCCAATTTTGGTGGTGCAAATACAGTAACCAAGGATGATGTCAAGCTACCAGTATTATGCCACTGAATGTGGATTTGGGAAGAGACACACACAAATTACTCTCGTGAACAGATGTGAGATGGTTCCAGCACACATTTTGTGATTTGAACTGCCTAGGTACCAACAGAGAGATTTCTTTCGTATTTCCTTCTGTATATATCATTCTGTGAGAATTATTCTTCTTATTTGTTTGATAAATACTTATGTGGAAGACAGACTCTAAGATGACCCCCAATTATTCTGACCTTCTCATATTTACACCATTGTCTAAACCTCTCTTTTGAATGGGGGTAGAATCTGTCATTTGCTTTTAACTAATAGGATATGAAAAAATTGATCAGCTGTTACTTCAATGATTATGTTGCATATGGCTGTAATATGCATTTTTTCTAGGAAACTCTCTCGCTTGCTGGCTTAGATAATGCCAGCAGCCATGCTGGGAAATATCACATGGAATAGAACTGAGGGCTACCTCAGGCTGACTGCCAACAAGAGACAGGATCTCTAACAGGCTGCAAAGAGCTGAATTCTGTGAACAACCACACAAGCTTGAAAGCAGATCTTTCCACAGTCCTACCTTGAAATGGGAATGCAATCCAGATTTACGTCTTGATTGTACCTTGCAGAAGACAGGTAACCTCCTAAATAAGAGAAACTGTGAAATAATACTTGGTGTGTTGTTTTAAGTCACTGTTTGTAGTAAAATTATTATACAACAATAGATAACTAACAACTATTACGTGGCAAATAATTTGTGACACATATTATCCCAAGAGCCTTAAAATATGTTTACTCATTTAATCTTTGTAATAGCTTTACGATATTACTAACCCCATTTTATAAAGAAGAAGACAAAGGCAGGTTCAAAAACTTGTACAAGTTCACTAGCAAGCAAACAGGCAAGGCAGGATATGAACCTAAGCAGCTGGGCTCCTAAGTCCATATCATTAACCTCTAAATCACATTGTGCTTCAGTGTCTCTGTGACAGCACTGATGAGACTGTTGGTCCAGTCCAAAGTTTCCTAGCAATGCATATCAAAATATGCTTCTCTGAAAAAATAACAAGCTGCTTGTTAGTGGAATGGAGCTTAATACATACAGGAGAGTTAAGATTGGTTTCAGCCTGTCTACTATCTGTTTGTATGCAGTTATAGGAGAAACTTTTGCCAGAAGACAATGTAAGCAGGACACTGTAAATATTTTAGCCTATGTCATGTAATCATTGCTCCATCTTAACAATCATATCCCATCATTTTAATACCCTGATATTGCAGAAATTTACAGTGAGTTCAAGGGGAAACTTTTAACGTGGCTTAAAATATCCCTTTCATAAATAGAAGTAAAGAAATGACAATTGATTATAAAATAAACACCAATATCACCATATTATTACATTATGTTACAATATTTGTTATTAGTTACAAGCACCATGTTGTGAGACTGAATAGTCTCTGATTCTTGATGGCAGAGCAGAGCCAAAAAAAAAACCTAACCAGTTGTCATCAAGTTGATTCCACAATTCATGGTGACTCATGTGTGTCAGAGTAGAACTCTGCTCTAGAGGGTTTTCCAGGGTTGATTTTGCAGAAGTAGATTACCAGACCTTTTTTTCAAGGCACCTCTGGGTGGACTCAAACTGCCAACCTCTCCCTTAGCAACTGATTGCTTTATCGTTTGCACCACTGGGAATCCATGACAGAGGGAGACTACTTTTAATGCAAAGATTCTAGGTGATTCCAAGTCAAATCGGATGTTCACCTCTATGAATTAAGCAGCAATCTTAGCCTTGTTCTAGTACTCAAATTGTCTCCATCTTCATATCATATAATAAATGTTTACCGTATTTAAAAAACACAAGTGTGATGGATTTAGTTGCAACACCACCACACAACTCCCTAAACGTCCATCCTTCCTCACCTGTCACAGTACTCTAGTTATATTGTACAATTCCCCAGGAAATACTTTATTTTGTATCAGTGTATCAACCTTGGGATTTTTTTCTTCCTCTTTGTTACTTTTGGGAAACTTTTGAGAGGGGAAAAGGTATCAGAGAAAGTGAGAATGACCAGATGACACTGTGGAATTCATTTATTGGGATAAATCTGGTATCCATAACACTGGCCTTTCTATCCATTTGAGGACATATGTTACTAATTAAATCAAAGTTTATAAGCAAATTGCATTTAGTTCAAAACCTTCCCACACACAAGCTGTTCTGTAGGCAATATTAACCAAGAGTCCATCTCACTTACAGAGAAAATACAATCATGCATCTCTTAACATCCACAATACATTCTGTGAAATAGAACATTATGTGATTTGGATGATGCGAATACCATATTACACATAGGCAGTCCTCAGGTTCCGAACGTCCGATTTATATACAACCCATAGTTATGAACCAACTCCTGTAAATCCTATTATATTAAAAATTTGAGGTACATACAATGGTTCATAATAATAAACTGGTGCCTGGCAATGCAATACAAGAGACATGAGATACAAGTGTTGCATGCAGGAAGCTATTGCGTTTACTATATTTGGTTATGTCCACTTCTGAACTTACGGGACCATGGATGTACATGCAGTTGGACATTGCCCAAACAGATGTAATGTGGCACATGACTATATCAAATTTCCAATTGCATGAAATCTGTGGGTTTTGGTGAACTTTGGTTCTATAACCATAAAAAATGATAGATGCAAAGCTAGTTTAATACTCAAACAACAGGCATTCATTTATATAAGATAATTTCAGAAGCCTTAAGATGACCTTCTCAGTTGATATAGACATTTTTCTCAATTAAGTGCAAATGTCACTGAAAGGGGTAGTACTGCAAACTGTTCAATCTCATAGTCGATCCAAAAGTCTTCTCTTACTTGCTTTCTCTCAACCAAATGCCAGTCTAGAGCTGTATCTGTAGTGTGTTGTAGGAGTGGTATTGGTATTATGGTCTTCTTTCTTACACTCCTTCCCTTTGTTGATGGGATGGGGATGACAGATATAAGAAACAGATGTCTTTTCATACTTGACCACCTGTGGCAAATTTGCTGAAACCTCTCAGCTTGTTGTCACTATTTCCTCCCCATGTATAGTTTCCTAGTGGCCTTGGGTTTAAACTTTTCATTAAAACTTCTCAAATTACCTTACTGCCTTCTATCCTCTTATATGGGAGATCCATTACATAAGTCTGTTTTTGCTCTCTAACAAACCACTCCGAAACTTAGTGACTCTATCATTTATGATTGCTCACAATTAATGCTAGGTGGTTCATTTGGTACAGGCCAGCTGTTCTGATCCTTGTTGTGTTAACTCACGCATCTGCAAACAACTAACAGGTCACCTGACCAATTAGATAATCAGGATCGCCTTGCTCACCAGTTTGGGTGGGAGTGTGATTGGCAAACGCATTGGAGATCTTATCTACGTGGCTTCTCATTATCCAGAAATTTGTTGCTGTTGTTAGCTGCTGTAGAGTTGCCCCCAATTCATGGCGACCCCAAGCACAATGGGATCAGACCTTTTGTGATCTATTTAATTGACTGATTTTTGGAAACAGATCACCAGGCCTTTCTTCTTAGTCCATCTTAGTCTGGAAGCTCTGCAGAAACCTGTTTGGCATCATAGCAACATGAAAGCCTCCATTGACAGATGGATGGTGTTTGTGCATGGGGTGCATTGGTCGGGAATTGAACTAGGTCTCCTGCCTGGAAGATAATAATTCTACCACTGAACCATCACTGCCCACTCCAGAAAGTTAACACAGGCTTATTCATGTGGTTGTTGAAGCTTTCCAAGTGCAACAAGAGAGGGCAAGTCTCTTGAAGAGGAAATCACCAAATCGGTACCACTTGCAATAGCCCCCAAGAAGATAAAATACTTAGGAGTAAATGTAATCAGAGACATAAAAGACCTAGGCAATGAAAACTACAACAGACTACTGCAAGAAACCAAAAGAGACCTGCATAGGTGGAAAAACATACCTTGCTCATGGATAGAAAGACTCAACATTGTGAAAATATAAATTCTACCCAAAGGGATCTACAGATACATTGCAATCCTGATGCAAATTCCGATGGCATTTTTTAATGAGATGGAGAAATAAATCACCAACTTCATATGGAAACGGAAGAGGCCCCAAATAAGCAAAGCATTGCTCAAGAAGAAGAACAAAGTGGGAGGGCTCACACTTCCTGATTTTAGAAACTATTATACTGCTACGGTAGTCAAAACAGCTTGGTACTGGTACAATAACAGACACATAGACCAAAGGAACAGAATTGAGAATCCAGATGTAAGTTCATCCACCTATGAGCAGCTGATATTTGACAAAGTTCCAAAGTCCGTTAATTGGGGAAAAGACCATCTCTTTAACAAATGGTGCTGGCATAACTGGATATCCATCTGCAAAACACTGAAACGAGACCCATACTTCACACCATGCACAAAAACTAACTCAAAATGGATCAAAGACCTAAATATAAAATCGAAACTGATAAAGATCATGGAATAAAAAATAGGGACAACACTAGGGGCCTTACTACATGGCATAAACACAATACGAACCGTAAGTAACAATGCACAAGCCCCAAAAAAGAGATTAGATAACTGGGAGCTCCTAAAAATCAAACACTTATGCTCATCAAAAGACTTCACCAAAAGAGTCAAAAGACAACCTTCAGACTGCGAAAAAGTTTTTGGCTACGACAAATCCAATCAGCTTCTAATCTCTAAAATCTACAAGATACTGCAAAACCTCAATAACAGAAAGACAAATAACCCAGTTAAAAAATGGGCAAAGTCTATGAACAAGCAGTTCACCAAAGAAGACATTCAAGTGGCTAACAGACATATGAGGAAATGCTATGATCATTAGCCATTAGAGAAATGCAAATCAAAACTACAATGAGATACCACCTCACCCCAACAAGGCTAGCTTTAATCCAAAATGCACAAAATAATAAATGTTGGAGAGGTTGTAGAGACACTGGAACACTTATACACTGTTGGTGAGAATGTAAAATGGTACAACCACTTTGGAAATCAATTTAGCACTTCCTTTAAAAGCTAGAAATAAAAGTACCATATGATCCAGCAAACCCGCTCCTTGGAATATATCCTAGAGAAATAAGAGCCATCACACAAATAGACATATGCACACCCCTGTTCATTGCAGCACTGTTCACGATAGCAAAAAGATGGAAACAACCTAGGTGCCCATCAACAGACAAATGGATAAACAAATTACAGTATATTCACATAATGGAATACTATGCAATGGTAAAGAACAACGATAAATCCGTGAAACATCTTATAACATGGAGGAATCTGGAAGGTATTATGCTGAGTGAATTTAGTCAGTCGCAAAAGGACAAATATTATATAAGACCACCGTTATAAGAACTCAAGAAAAAGTTTAAACACAGAAGAAAATATTTTTTGATGGCTAGGGGGGTGGGGAGGGAGGGAGAGGGTTATTCACTAACTAGATAGTAGACAACAATTATCTTAGGTGAAGGGAAGGACAGCACACATTACAGGGGGAAGTAAGCACAACTGAACTAAACCAAAGCTAAGAAGTTTGCTTAATACAGCCAAACACTTCAAGGGACAGCGTATCAGGGGCAGGGGTCTGGGGACCATGGTTTCAGTGGACATCTAGGTCAACTAACATAATAAAGTTTATTAAGAAAATGTTCTGCATCCCCATTTAGTGAGTGGCATTTAGGTCTTAAAAGCTAGCAGGCAGCCATCTAAGATGCATCAATTGGTCTCATATCACCTAGAGTAAAGCAAAGTGAAGAACACCATAGACACAAGGAAAGTATTAGCCCAAGAGACAGGAAGGGCCACACAAACCAGAGACTCCATCAGCCTGAGACCAGACGAACTAGATGGTGCCCAGTTACCACCAAAGACCACCTTAACAGGGAACACAATAGAGTCCCTGATGGAACAGGAGAAAAGTGAGGTGCAGAACGCAAATTCTAGTAAAAAGACCAGACTTGGTGGTTTGATTGAGACTGGAGAGACCCCAGAAGACATGGCCCCCAGACTCTCTGTTAGCCCAAAACTAAAACCATTCCCAAGGCCAACTCTTCAGACAAAGATTAAACTGGATTATGGGACATAAATTGATACTTGTGAAGACTGTGCTTCTTAGCTCAAGTAAATACATGAGACTAAATGGGCAGCTCCTGTCCAGAGGCAAGATGAGAAGGCAGAGAGGGTCAGGAGCTGGTTGAATGGACATGGGAAATCTGGGGTGGAAAGGAGGAGTGTGTTGTCACAGTACAGGGAGAGCAACAAGTGTCACATAACAATGTATGTATAAATTTTTGTATGAGAGACTAACTTGAATTGCAAACTTTCTCTTAATGCACAACAACAAAAAATAAAAAAAGGGCAAGTATCAAGGTAACAAGCACTTTTCCAGCTTCTATTTGTGTCATGTGTGCTTATGCCCCATTGGACAAAGTCACTTGACAATACCCTGATTTAAGAGGTAGAAAAATGAACTGTCCGTTCTATCGAAAAGAGCTTCAAAATTACTTTACAAAAGAATGTACATAAATGGGTGGGGAGAACTAGTAGCCATTTTTGCAATCTATCTCATTGATTTCACCAATTTTTTTGCTAAAGAAAACCTCAACGAAGCAGCTGGCTCTCTCTAGCAGAAGAAGTGGGCATTGGGAGATAACACTAACAGCTCCAACTCAGTTATATAGCTCAATGTTCACTAAACTTATGGAAGACTAATGAGTTACTGTGTCAGTATAGGCTATGTCTCCAACCCAGGTACTCCCTTTCTCAGATGCATCATCTCACACTTGTTTTTATGTACATGTCTCAGAAGTTTCAGCCATTCAGCCAGTCCACTTGTTCGTCAAATTTCATTGTGCCTCTCCCCATTGCTCAAACTAGTTAACTGGGAATGGCTCAGCCACCCTATTCTTGTGGGAAGGAGCATGAGGAACCCAAGTAGAATTATCCTTTCCCAACAGTGGCATTTTACTGCTTCTTTTAGATCCATTCTTATATTACCTGAAATCAGTGTAAAGTGGGGTGGGGAATTTTTGGTAGTAGTGCCAGTTCTCAGGCCAACCTTATAGGATGTATATTATTGTCTACCCCAATAGATACTGTTCCTTGAATAGTGAGTATGAAGTGCTTATACGTATTTATTCTCAGATTTTGGGCCAATTCTCCAGGTCTGAAATTTGACACCTAACATCATTATATTACATATATTAAAACACACAAATGTCAATGTCAGTGTCTTGAGAAATCACTAGCATAGTAACCTTGTAGTTTTCAAAATGGACTGATGACATTTGACCCACACAAGTCTCCGTTGGGTAGACAAGAGAGAAATTTCTGTAATTGTTCAGGTCAGATACATGATTTGCTTAATAAAGCAAGGCCAGGAAATGCAGGATTTGGGTTAAGAGACTGAGATACTCATAATAACACAATATTTCTAATGTGAATAGATTTAGCAAACTCTGTCCGAAAGGTACATATGGGTACCCTGTGCCGAAAAAGTAGAACTAGTTATCACTTGAGAGGAATGAGAAAAAAGGAGGAGTATGGAAAAGTAACTTTTACCAGCATTATTGTTTAGTCAAGATCTGTCTCTGTAAAGTATTCTAACTTCTTGTGATCTATTTTTTTCACTCTTATTTTGTCTGTAATTGTTGAAATTTTCTAAATATAACTGATTAACTTTTACATTGCTGTTGCTGTTAGGTGCCATTGAGTCAGTTCTGACTCATAGCAACCCCATGTATAACAAAGAAAATGCTGCCTGATCCTGTATCCCCACAATAGTAGGTATGTTTGAGCCCATTGTTGCAGCCACTGTGTCAATATATCTCATTAAGAGTCTTCCTTTTTTTTTTTTTCCTTCACCTTCTGCTTTACCAGCTTGATGTCTTTCTCCAGGGATTGTTCCCTCCTAATAATATGTACAAAGTACATGAGAGAAAGTCTCACCATCTTCGCTTCTAAGGAGTGTTCTGATTGTACTTCTTCCAAGACAGATGTGTTGGTTCTTGTGACAGTCTATGGTATATTCAGTATCCTTTGTCAACACGATAATTCAAATACATCAATTCTTCTTCAATATTCCTTTATCTTTGTCCAGTATTCACATGCACAGGAGGCAATTGAAAATACCATGGATTGGGTTAGTTGCACCTTAGTCCTTAAAATGACATCTTTGCTTTCTGCTTTAAAGAGGTTTGCACCAGAATTGCCCAACGCCATACATCATTTGATTTCTTGACTGCTCCTTCTGTGGGCATTGATTGTAGATACAAGTAAAATGAAATCCTTAACAATTTCAATATTTTTTTCTGTTTATCATGTTGCTTATTGGCCCAATTGTGACGATTTTTGTTTTCTTTATGCTGAGGTATAAGCCATACTGAAGGCTGTAGTCTTTGATTTTCATCAGTAAGTTCAAGTCTTCTTCACTTTCAGCAAGCAAGGTTGCATCATCTGCATATTGCAGGCTGTTAATGAATCTTCTTCCTGCCTTAGGCTGGGTTCTCTAGAAGAGCAAAATCAGTGAAGCATGTATATATAAATATATATACAGAGAGATTTATTTCAAGGAAATGGCTCATGTGGTTGTGGAGGATGGCACGTCCCAAATTCGTGGGTCAGGCATCAGGCTCAGGGCTTTTCCTGACTCACATGGTTGCAGGGGCTGACAAACCCAAAATTGGCAGGTCAGATGGCAGGCTTCTGGCTCAAAGGGCTGCTGGAGCTGGAAAATCCCAATATCTGCAGGTCAGATGGAAGGCTGCTGGATCATGTCCCAAGAAACGAAGGTCAGAGGATGATGAGTCACATGCAGGATCTAGAGAGAAAGAGTTTTGCCAGAACATCCATATAAATTGGATGCAGGCCACATCCCCAAGGAAACTCCCCTTTCAACTGATTGGCTGCTTACAACAGATCACATCATGGATAGTGATTACATCATATTTGCCGAATCACTGAGAATCATGGCGTAGCCAAGTTGACACATAACCTTAACTATCACACTCTCATTTTGATGCCATATTCTTCTTCATATAGTTCAGCTTCTTGAATTATTATATTAGTATACAGATTGAATAACTATTGTGAAAGGATACATTCCTGATACACACCTTTCCTGATTTTAAATCACACAATATTCCTTTCTTCTGTTCAAACGCCTGCCTCTTGGTTTATGTACAGGTTCCACATGAGCACAATTAAGTGTTCTGGAATTCCCATTCTTTGCAATGTTATCCATAATTTGTTATGATCCAAACAGTCGAATACTTTTGTGTAGTCAGTAAAACACAGGTAAACATCTTTCTGGTAGTCTCTGCTTTCAGCCAAGATCCATCTGACATCAGCAATGCTATCCGTCATTCCATGTCCTCTTCTGAATCTGGCTTGAATTTCTGGCAGTTCCCTGTTGATGTACGGATGTAACAATTTTTTTAATTATCTTCTGCAATACTTGTATTTGCATGTGATACATTGCTAAAGCCAACAAATTACAGAGAACAATTCAATTAGTTTTATCCAATTTGTAGGCCTGTTTGTTCTCCTATCACCAACTTCTTTAAAAAAGGTTTATATAAAATACGTGTTTTATACCATATAAAACACAAGTGTCTACCAAACTTTTATAAATAGAACATTATCAGGTCTTTTGACTTGCATAAAATGCCTCTCCTCAAATGCATCTCAATCTTTCCCTACCCTGAAGTTTTGATAATCATTCATTTATATTTATTCATACTATTGCCTGTTATTGACCTTTATATAAGTGAAATCACACTGCAATTCTATTATTTTATTATAGAAATCTATGATTTTACATTTGTTCATGTTTGTCAATGAAGCTCTATTTCTTAATTTTCACAGCTGCATCAATGCTTCTTAATGAATATACCACAAATCAGTTATTTATTCTACTGTCAAAAATATTTAGGTCTTTCCTATTTTAGGACTAGTACATTCAGAGATGCTTAAATATTTTTGATCATGTCTTTTGAGGCAACTACAAATACGTAACTTTAGGGTATATGTATATGAATAAAGTGGTGGATAATGAATGGAGTACTCTCATCTTCAGCATTATTAGATGATATCAGATTATTTTCCGAGGGCTCTTAGACTAATTTAAATCTTTGAGAAATATATAAGATTCCCCTTTATATTACAGTACAATTAAATTTTCTTATTGTGATCATGTACAAACTGGTAAATATAGTGGGTGTAAAATGGCTTCTTATTTTAAATTTAATTTGAACTTTTTTGATTAGTAATGAGATGGAGTATCTTTACATATTTATTATTTAGGAAAAAAATAGGTCAATTTCCATTTTCTCATTCATTGCTTATCTTTATCTTATCGATTTACAGGATGTCCCCATTTATTAGGAATACTAATCTTTTGTATCCTTGCAAATAATTTCTTCAGTTTGGGGCTTACATTTTTACTCTTCTTGTTGTTCTTGATTTTAATATAGTCAGATTTCCCAAACTTCTCATTTATCATCTGTGCTTTTGTGTCTTGATTAAAATATTTCCCTTTATCCTAAAGTAATATTCTACCATATTTTCTTTTCCCAGATCCTTTTATGTTGAGAAACTTCAGAATTGTTCTTCTATTATTTCATTATATACCTTTCCTTGGTGACTTCATTCACTATCACACCTTATAAATTATGTATGTTTTGAATATTATTAAACTATATTACATACATAACAGATATGTGTACCCAAGTGCCTACTCAATGTCTTTCCTTAGAGGTGTAGTATAATTCAAACCTAGAGAGTTCCTGATATTCCCACAAACCTCCTCTTTCCACAGTCTCCCCTATCACAAATAATAGGAATGCCATCCTTGTAATCGGTCAAGCTAAAAGTCCTGGATTAATCCTTGACAACTGTCTTTCTCTCATTTCACACCCAATCTGTTGGGATGTCAAATTGACCCTATCTCCAAAATATTTCCACAATTTGACAACTTCTCTCCTTTCCACTGCCATCACCTTAATCTGATCTGCCATTATATCACCTCCAGATTAACGTAATGCCCTCCTTACTGTTCTACTTTTATTCTGGCTCCATCTGCTTCAATTCCTTCTCAACATAGCATCCAGGTTGATAATTTAAAATGTAATTCAGGTCATGTCACTTCTTTGCCCAAAATGCTGCACTAGCTTCACTTAGCCATTCCTTTCACCTGGAATGGTCTTGTCCCAAATATACTGTAAATCCTTCAACTTCTTTGAGTCATTGCATATATCTCATATTTTCAGTAAGACCTACTCTGACCATCTTGCCTTTCCCATCCTACCCTATTACTTCAAATCATGCTTAGTTTGCATTTCTTTCACATTTTTCCATAACATTTACCATCTTCTAGCACAAGTAACATATAATCTATGCATTTAATTACTTATTGTTTAATGTCTGCATATCCCAGATACAATATAAGCTCTGCATGGCAGGAAATGTCTTATACTTTTTTTTTTTAAACTGGTATATCGGAAGCATCCGCAATATTGCCTAGAGAAATTTTTCAATAAATATTTGTAAAATGAATGGATGAATTAAAGCACTCAGTTTTAAAACTAGGCCTCATATTTTTTTTGTTGAAAGATTTCAACTATTGCTTCAACTATTTAAAAAGGTACGGGTAAATTTATTTAAAAAAATTCTTCAGTCAATTTAGATAATATTTAAGAGCATTTGCCCATTTTGTTTAGACTTCAAGTTTATTGGTATAAAATTTTTCAAAATATGACTATTATCCTTTTAATGTCTGCACTATTATAGTGTCTATAACATTTGTGATATTGACTTATTTTTCTTTTCTTTTTTATTACCATTTTCAATGGATATTTTTTCATTTTATCATTTATTTATAGAAACAATGTTTAATTTTGTTAGTACTTTGTATTATAATTTCTCTTTTATTTTATCATTTCCTTCTTGCCATTATCTGTATTTATCTTGCTGTACTTTTTTTTTTTTAATTGATGGCTAGCTCATCGATACTCTACTTTTTGCCATTCCAGTGTAGGCTTTTAAGGCTTTGATTTTCCCCTCAAAATACTGGTTTAATGGCACCCCACAAATTGTATGTCATATCGATGTTATAATTAAGTTCCAAATATTTCTCTATTAGCATTGTGATTGTTTTTCTTTGAGCCATGGGTTATTTAGAAATGTACTTCCTAATTCCATGAGTCCCTGAGTGGTGCTAACAGTTAAGCATTGGACTACAAGCCAAAAGGTTGGTAGTTCGAACCTACCCAGAGGCACCTCAGAGATAGGCCTGAGGATCTGCTTTTGAAAGGTCACAACCTTGAAAACTCTATGGAGCAGCTCTACTCTGCACACATGGGGTTGCCATGAGTTGGAATTGACTCCATGGCAAGTAACAACAACAAAAACAAGTTTCCAAAGACACAAGGACATTCTAATGAGTTTTGTTATTTATTTTTGTTTCCCTGCAATGTAGGCAGAGAAAAATCTCTATGTAACTTCCATGTTGGAGATTTTCTAGGCTTGCTCAATGAGTCAATATATAGTCAATATTTATAAATATTTCGTAATACTAGTATGCTTAAAAAGAATGTATATGCCACAATGTAAGACACAGGGTTACATAGATATCTTTAGGATCTGTTCATTACATTCCTCAATACTTCTATACTCTCAGTGCATTTTGTCTTCTTGATTCGTAAGTTACTAAAAGAAGTGTTAAACATCTCCTGCTACGATTGTTGATTAGTCTATTTTTTGTGTATTTATGGGATATTTTCTTCTATATATTTTGTTTCTGTGATAAATATTTAGAGTTTGTATATCTTTCTGAATAATTGAATACTTGGTATTTATGAGTCACTCATCTATATCTCTAATAAATTTTTACCTAAAACTTATTTTATCTGTACAAATATAAATCAACTCTTTTATTAATTTGCATACTATATCTTTTCTGTCCTTTTACCTCCTACGTTTTTATATTCATATGTTTTAGAGTTAACTTTCATGAATCAATGACTATTAATGTGTGCATTCATTTCTTAACTCTCTATTCTGTCCCATTGTTCTATTTGTCTAAATTTGTGCTAAAACTCTCTTATTTACTGCTTTTATAATAAGTCTTTATACTTGACAGTACCAAATTCTATCATGTGGTCTTTTTCTTCAAGATTGTTTTGGCAGAGTTTTTCTTTTGCTTAGGATGTAGAAAGCTGGAAGAGAGCCTAACTCCCATCTTAACAATGAGAAAAAGCTGGAAAGTCTATAAAACCATAAATTCTATTGAACCTATCAAAGAGATGAAGTTGCAAGGCAACAAAGAAAGCAGAATTCCAAAGAATTACAAAGTCCAAGGTCAGCCATTCGAAACCACCGGCGGCTCCTTGTACGAAAGATGTGGCAGTCTGCTTCTGTAGAGATTTACAGACTTGGAAACCCTATGGGATCACTATGAGTTGGAATTGACTTGAAGGAAGTGGGTTTATGAGAATAGAGGAGCGCTGCTGCTGCCATGGTTAAGAGCTTGGCTGCTAACCAAAGGGTTGGCTATTTGAATCCACCAGTCGCTCCTTGGAAACCCTATTGGGCAGTTCTACTCTGTCTTATTGGGTCACTATGAATCAGAATAGACTCAGTGGCAATGGGTCTGGTGTGGTTTATATGAGGATGGGGGGATATAGGAACTATTTCACATTTGGCAGATCATGGAGGAAGAGGTGGCTTCCATAAAAGCAGAAGAAATTAGCTATAACTTTAATCAATTCTTAAAGTTGAGTTTTGGCTACAGTATCAATTTAGAATAATTGGGAATTCCAGACACAAGGACAGTTTGTAGATACACAATTTTATCCAAGGGCCTCCACTGTGTGCTTATAAAAATAATGGGGACAGGACAGAAGATCAGAAAGAGCCCACCTCTGTGGCAGAGGAAACATGAAGTGAGCTGCTGCCATTGACAGGAAAGGCACAAAATCCTTCCCACTTCTCTGAGTCCTTCACTTATAGGAAGTGTCATGGATTGAATTATGTTCCCCCAAAAAATGTGTGTATCAGTTTGGCTGGACCATGATTCTTGGTATTGTGTGATTTTCATATACGTTGTAGATCCTACCTCTATGATGTTAATGAGGGAGAATGGGCGGCAGTTGTGTTAGTGAGGCAGGACTCAATCTACAAGACTGGATTGTGCCTTGAGGCAATCTCTTGAGATACAAAAGATAGAAGAGCAGAGAGATAGGGGGACTTCATACTACCAAGAAAGCAGTGCCAGGAGCAGAGCACGTCCTTTGGACCTGGGGTCCCTGAGCGGAGAAGCTCCTAGTCTGGGGGAAGTTTGATGAGGAAGCTGACAGAGATAGAAAGCCTTCACCTGGAGCTGATGCCCTGAATTTGAACTTTTAGCCTACTTTACTGTGAGGAAATAAACCTTCTCTTTATAAAAGCCATCCACTTGTGGTATTTCTATTATAGCAGCACTAGATGACTAAGACAGGAAGCAAAAGCCTTAAATCACGGAAGAAAAAAAATTAAACCATTTAACCCAATGGCCAACCCACCCAAGGGAGAGGCAGGCAATTTTCCTGAACGTCTACAGCACCAACAACAGGGCATCTCAGTTTGTAAAGAATAACTAATAAAACTTAAAAGAGAAATAAACAGATCCACAATTAAAGTTGAAGTCCTAAATACTCCTATTTCTGTAATTTATAGATAATTAGTCAAAAATCAGCATGGATATAGATAACCTGAACAACAAAATCAAACAACTTGACATATTTGAGATTTAGAAAACTACCCAACAGGACAGTACACCTTCTTTTCAAATGAACCTAAATATAGACCAAAATAGATCATATTTAAATTTAAAGTAATTGAAATATATGAAGTATATTATCTGAATACAGTGGAATTAAACTAGAAATAAACAAAAGAAAGATATCTGGAAAATTTCCACAAATTTAAAATTAAACAATATGCATGTAAATCACACATGGGACCAAAAAAGAATCACAAGAGAAATTAGCAAATATTTTGAATTGAACCAAACACAAAAAAAAATAACTTGTGGGATACAGCTAAAGCAGTTTAGAGGGAAATTTTTAGCATTACATTCTTATATTAGAAAACAATAAATATCTCAGATGTCTCAAATGCCCAGTTTATAAAACTAGGAAAAAAAGAGCAAAGATAATTCAAGGCAGTAAGAAGATAGGTCATGATGAAGATAGAGCAGAAAACAATTAAATAGACCACTTGTGCACACATGTGCATGCACATACGTGCATGCACACACACAGAAAATGAAGGAAAACAAAAGTTGGTTCTTACAGAAGACTAAAAAAAAGTGATAAACCTCTTGTACACCTATACACCTACTGGAATGGCTAAAATAAAAAATAACAAACAAAAAGTTGCAGAACAATTGGAATTCTCATACATTTATAGTGGGATACATCACTACTTTTTAAGACTAATGAAATTAATAATTTACCAATAGAGATTCTGAGAACTATAACTGTGGTTAGACAAATTTAAAAACTTGTTTCTATACTTAGGAACATTTTTTTTCCTTAAAACAAAGTATAACATATTTATAGAGAAAGATCATCATTTGGCCATAAAATCTACCATGGAAAGAAAATTAGATTGAGTCCTGTAAAGGCAAATGTTTTTATAACCTTTCAAATTTATATTTATTTATTTAATTTTGTTTTACTTATAGGTTGTGTGGAACTGTATATGGGAATGGTGAAGAAGCAAGACTACTTAACCTCTCACTATTGTGTAAATCCAAATTGGTGAATACCATACCAACAGGTATTCTTTCTAACCACACTCAGTCCTCGGAGAATACTGATAAATATGGTTTTCTTCATTTTGTTATATTTCTGTAGTCTTTTAGTAACCCAGTGCAGTTTCATGACCTAATAAAGATTGATGGCTCCAGTCCATCCACTCCTTTATCCAGGTTATATGAATACTATTGAGCTATTTCTTCTAGACATTGAAAGAAAGATCTAAAAATTATATGGGGAGTGCCTCACTATTATGTGCTTATTGAACTGACATCCCTAGTATAAGTATGAGATTCTATCCATTAACATTGAAGATTCTTGGCTATTTCATCCCATGTCATTTTGTATCTTTATAGTTTTCTGCCTGTAAGCCCCAAAGCATTTTAAGCCTGGCAGACATTGTAATAATTTCTGGACACTTGGATAAAATCAACCGGAATGCTAGGCTGGACATGACAAAACAGTTCAGTTCACTCAATGACAAAAGAAATCTATATAAGCATGGAATCCCTCTACAAACATTTTTTTAAAATGACTGGAAATTTTGAAACTTGCCATTTGACTCCATGATGCAATTTGTCAGGCTATGAGCCTGACATAGTTATAAAATATTTGTCCATTAGAGTTTGCAAGAACAAGATGTTCTGCTTCAGTTCTCACAACTGTGGAGACAAGATGATTGTCTCCATAATGGATACCAGCTTTGTCTGAATAATCATCAAACACAGTAGACTGTCCAGCAATAACCCTTGCTGCTTTGGATAATTACATCTTGGTTTTCATTAGTTTCTTCATAAGACATCAAGTGAGTGTGTGGTAATGCTCTAAAAGTGATTCCATTATAATGATCAGCACTTTAAGGTCACACCAGCTGTATTCCTAAGATATAACATGGATGACAGTTAACATGTAATGAGTACCAAAAAAGTAAAAATTTACATACAGATAACTTTGTATAATAAAGCAAAAAATAAGTCAATGCAAGAGAGTAAAACACAGATAATTTTCTCTAAGATACTTGCAATTTGTAGAGTTGTAGCAAGTAATTTCTAGAAGAAGCATGAAGTCTTTCAAATTTCTCAAGAGATTTAAATATATACCCAAAACAAGGTATCATGATGACAGAATGCAGGGTATTGTCAATATATAGCTCATGGTCTACTGTCTATGATTCATACATACTACTGTTGTTGTTAGGTGCTGTGTCAAGTTGGTTCCAACTCATAGCAACCCTATGCACAACAGAATGAAACACTGCCTGGTCCTACACCATCCTCACAATTATTGCCACATTTGAGCCCATTGTTTCAGCCACTGTGTCAATCCATCTCATAAAGGGTCTTCCTCTTTTTTGCTGATCCTCTACTTTATCAAGCATGATGTCCTTCTTCAGGAACTGGTGCCTGCCAATAACGTGTCACAAGTACATGAGACAAAGTCTCGCTATCCTTGCTTATAAAAAGTATTCTGGCTGTACTTATTCCAATACAGATTTGTTTGTTGTTTTGGCAGTCCAAAGTATATTCAATATTCTTTGCCAATACAGTAATTCAAAGGCATCAACTCTTCTTCAGTCTTCCTTATTCATTTTCCAGCTTTAGCATGGGCAAATCTGCTGCAGAAGACCTTTTTAAAGTGTTAAAAAGCAAGGATGTCACTTAGAGGACTAAGATGTGTCTGACTCAAGCCATGGTATTTTCAATCACCTCATATGCATGCAAAAGATGGGCAATAGTTACTACTATGAAGCCATGTATGACTCATAAAGAGTCTAAATATTCAAAAAGATCTAAGACCCTACATTCATGCCGATGTGACTTAAAACTCACATAACTTTGTGCCCTTTTCCCTTAGAGTCTACAGTGTCCATAATGCAAACTCAGCTCCACTGAGTACTCAGACTTACATGTTGTTTGTAGAAACATGTGAGCTAGTGGTGATTGATAATTATCTGACACATCTCTAACTTTCTACTGCATCTGCTCCTCTTTCTCCAATCTGATAGTTAAGTCAGTGTAAAAGCTGCAAGACAACCATTCTGCATTTCAATCAGTGGGACAAGCCTGTGTGTGGACTTTTAAATGCCAAGAACCATGAGATAATAAACATGCACTGTTTTAAGCTGCAGTTTATGGAAATTTGTTACACAGCAATACGAAACTAGTGCAGCAGGTGTTCAATAAATATTTGTTAAATAAATAACTTATTCCAAAATTTTCAGTGAGTCCTGGACACTAGTATTTGCTTTGACTGTTGATCCACCATTTAGCAAACATGATTTAACTTTGAACATGATGGATTACTAGTAGCCACATGATTTTACGGTATATCATGCAAATACAATCTTATTCAGATAGCATTTTCTGGCTTTTATCTTAGCATGCCTTTGGTATGATAGTCAAAAAAAAAAATCAAATGGTTTTAATTGGCTGCATTGAATTGCTGGTCAGTATGACTTTTGCTCACTCAGTTTCGTGTCAGCACTAACAGTTCTTTGCTTATAATTTAAAAGATTTTTGCAATGATGTGCTTCCAAGTCAGTCTCTGGTGTTAGACTGTGAATTCTAGATTAGCAGAGACTGTATCAATTTTTCTTTGTATTTTCAACATGTAGCAGTCTCTGGCACATAATTAATATTTCTTCAATGAGTGAAAGAAGTATGTAGTCAAAAGGGTAATGTATAAAAATATTTAAAAATTTGATTCTAAACAATTTTATTCAAGCCATAAATTATTATAAAGCAATTATCAGTAGTGCATGGCTTCTCTAATACATAACGTATCATTAAAAAAAAAAAAAAGAAAACAGATGCTTTTGAGTCAGTTACAACTCATGGTGATCGCATATGTATCAGAGAAGAACTGTGCTCCATAGAGTTTGCAATTTTCCAGAAGTAGATTGCCAAGCCTATCTTCCGAGGTGCTGCTGGGTGGATTCAAACCACATTCTGAGAACTTCAATCGTTTGTACCACCCAGGGACACCACAATGTATCATAGAACTAACTTATGGCTTAAGAGCTTTGCAAATGGGAATATTGTACTTAATATATAAAATACAGTATTGAAGATCTGTGTCCCCTTTACCTGGTAGGTATACCTATCTCCTAGCTGCTGTGAGTGTTTGCTGCTAATAGCTGACATTTTTGCTAGAGAATTGCCCTTAAACTTCCTTGACTTAAAATATATCAATTCTATGGTATACTTTACACTCTAGAGACTGATGATGGAGAAAGTCACCTAAAACCATGCTTTTGCTTGCCCCCTTCCCCTTCCGTGTATTGATTCTCTCACACCCTTATAGGTTCATCCCTGAAGAGCACTCCCTCATCAAGCCATCCATCTCAAAGTCCATGATCTCACAATCTATACCTGGTCCGTATCTGAAAGAAACTTTTGTGGTACAGTTTCTCCTATATGGCACCTATCAATTTGAGAAATGTGTAAACTTAAAAGAAACTATCCACCTACTACATCCAATGATGAGACAGACACAGGACTGCTGTATTCAAAGCGAGGAGGAATGAGAGACACTTAGGAGTCACTGGTTATAACACTTTTGAAATCCATATGGGTACGTGTGTCCAGAACCCTACTCCAGAGCCAGGGAATGTTCTTGACTATGGCTCAGTTTTTGAAAATTTTCCCTTTATCCATTGATTTCTACATCACTTGAATAAGCCCTCTGAGAGGTTCTTTCTTATCCATAAGAAACAGCCCATGTTTGGGCTGAGTAGATTTTCTGCCTGTAGAAACTTGGACCTCAGAGGCTAGGTTTCATTTTAAACTGTCTTAGTCCCTCTTAGTTCAAGCTGGTGGTGATTTTGCCAGGATAACTCTCTTTTAAAAGTTGTTGCTTTTTTTATTTTTCCCATACCAAAATTTGCAGATACATTTTTATGAGACCCTAATTGCTCTCCCCATACTCTGACAGTACACTTCTCCTTTCCACCCCTGATTCCCGATGTCCATTCAACCAGCTCCTAACCCTCTTTGCCTTCCCATCTCACCTCCGGACAGAAGATGCCCGTTTAGTCTCTTGTATCTACTTGAGCTAAGATGCACACTCCTCACGTGTATCACTTTATGTCCCACAGTCCAGTCCAATCCCTGTCTGAAGCATTGGCCTGAGACATTGTTTTAGTTCTGGGCTGATAGAGGATCCAGGGGCCATGCTCTCCAGGGTTCCTCCTATCTCAATCAGACCATTATGTCTGGTCTTCTTACTAGAATTTGAGTTCTGCAACTCACCTTTCTCCTGCTCCATCCAGGGCTCTGTGTTGTGTTCCCTATCAGGACAGTCATTGGTGGTAGCCAGGCACCATCTAGTTCTTATGGTCTCAGGCTGAGGAAGTCTCTGGTTTATGCGGCCCTTTCTGTCTCTTGGGCTACTACTTTCCTTGTGTCTTTGGTGTTCTTCATTCTCTTTTACTCCAGGTGGTTGGGACCAGTTGATGCATCTTAGATAGCCACTAGCAAGCTTTTAAGACCCCAGACGCCACTCACCGAAGTAGGATGCAGAACATTTTCTTAATAAGCTTTGTTATGCCAATTAACCTAGATGTCCCCTGAAAGCATGGTCCCCAGACCCCTACCCCTGCTACTCTGTTCCTCAAAGTGTTTGTATTCAGAAACTTCTTAGCTTTGGTTTAGCCCAGTTGTGCTGACTTCCCCTGTAGTGTGTGCTGTACTTCCCTTCACCTAAGATAATTCTTATCTACTATCTAGTTGGTAAATAACCCTCACCCCTCCCCCATCCTTGTAACCAATAAAGAATGTTTTCTTCTGTGTTTAAACCTTTTTTTGAGTTCTCATAATACTGGTCTTATAGAATATTTGTCCTTCTGTGACTGACTAAATTCACTCAGCATAATGACCTCTAGCTTCCTCCATGTTATAAGGTGTTTCACAGCTTCATCATTGTTCTTTATCTTTGCATAGTATTCCATTCTGTGGAGATACCGTAATTTATCCATTTGTCCATTGATGGGCACCTAGGTTGTTTCCATCTTTTTGCTATTGTGAACACTGCTGCAGTGAATATGGGTGTGCAGATATCTATTCATGTGACGGCTCTTATTTCTCTAGGATATAGTCCATGGAGCAAGATAGCTGAATCATATGGTACTTATATTTCTAGCTTTTTAAGGAAGCGACAAATCAATTTCCAAAGTGGGTGTACCATTTTACATTCCCACTAACAGTGTATAAGTGTTCCATTTTCACCACCTCTCCAGCATTTATTATTCTGTGTTTCTTGGATTAATGCTAGCCTTGTTGGGGTGAGATGATCTCTCATGGTAGTTTTGATCTGCATTTCTCTAATGGCTAATGATCGTGAGCATTCCTTTATTTGTCTGTTAGCCACCTGAATGCCTTCATTGGTGAAGTGCCTGTTCATATCCTTCACCCATTTTTTGAGTTATTTGTCTTTTTGTTGCTGAGGTTTTGCAGTATCTTGTAGATTTTAGAGATTAGACCTTGATCAGATTTGTCGTAGCCAGAAATTTTTCCAGTCTGTAGGTTGTCTTTTGACTCTTTTGGTGAAGTCTTTTGATGAGCGTAAGTGTCTGATTTTTACGAGCTCCCAGTTATCTAGTCTCTCTTCTGGTGTTTGTGCATTGTTACTTACGATTCGTACTGTGTTTATGCCATGCATTAGGGCTCCGAGCATTGTCCCTATTTTATCTTCCATGATCTTTATTGTTTACAATTTTATATTAAGGTCTTTGATCCATTTTGAGTTAGTTTTTTACATGGTGTGAGGTATGGGTCTTGTTTCATTTTTTTGCAGATGGATATCTAGTTATGCCAGCACTATTTGTTAAAGAGACTGTCTTTTCCCCAATTAACGGACTTTGGAACTTTGTCAAATATCAGCTGCTCATAGGTGGATGAATTTATGTCTGGATTCTAAATTCTGTTCCACTGGTCTATGTATCTGTTATTTTACAAGTACCAGGCTGTTTTGACTACTGCAGTTATAGAATAGGTTCTAAAATCAGGTAGCGTGAGGCCTCCCAGTTTGCTCTTCTTCTGGTGTAATGCTTTACTTATTTGGGGCCTCTTCTCTTTCCGTATGAAGTGGATGATTTGTTTCTCCATCTCATTAAAAAATGCTGGTAGAATTTGGATCGGGATTGCATTGTATCTGCAGATCACTCTGGGTAGAATTGACATTTTCACAATGTTGAGTCTTCCTATCATGAGCAAGATACGTTTTTCCACTTATGCAGGTCTCTTTCAGTTTCTTGCAGTAGTGTCTTGTAGTTTTCATTGTATAGGTATTTTACGTCTCTGGTTAGATTTATTCCTAAGTATTTTAACTTCTTGGGGGCTATTATAAATGGTATTGATTTGGTGATTTCCTCTTCGAGGTTCTCTTTATTGGTGTAAAGGAATCCAACTGACTTTTTATGTTTATCTTGTATTATAAAACTCTGCTGAAATCTATTAGTTCCAGTAGTTTTCTTGTGGATTCTTTGGGGTTTTCTGTGTATAAGATCATATTATCTGCAAATGGATATACTTTGACTGCTTCCCTACCAATTTGGATGCCCTTTATTTCTTTTTCTAGCCTAATTGCTCTGGCTAGGACCTCCAGCACAATGTTGAATAAGAGTGGTGATAGAGGGCATCCTTGTCTGGTTCCGATTCTCAAGGGGAATGCTTTCAAACTCTTTCCATTTAGGATGACGTAGGCTGTTGGCTTTGTATAAATGCCCTGAATTATATCAAGGAATTTCCCTTCTATTCCTATTTTGTTGAGAGTTTTTATCATGAATGGGAGTTGGACTTTGTCAAATGCCTTTTCTTCATTGATTGAAAAGATCTTGTGGTTCTTGTCTTTTATTTTATTTATGTGATGGATTACATTGATTGTTTTTGTAATATTGAACCTTCCCTGCATACTGGGTATAAATCCCAGTTGACCGTGGTGAATTATTTTTTTGATATGTTGCTGAATTCTATTGGCTAGAATTTTGTTGAGGATTTTTGTGTCAATGTTCATGAGGGATATTGGTCTGTAATTTTCTTTTTTTGTGGTGTCTTTACCTGGTTTTTGTATCAGGTTTATACTGGTTTCACAGAATGAGTTTGGGAGTATTCCACCCTTTTCTATGCTCAGAAATACCTTCAGTAGCAATGGTGTTAACTCTTCTCTGAAAGTTTGGTAGAATTCTCCAGTGAAGCCATTAGGGCCAGGGCTTTTTTTTTGTCGGGAGTTTTTAAATTACCTTTTCAATCTCTTCTTTTGTTATGGGTTTATTTAGTTGTTCTATCTCTGTTTGTGTTAGTTTAGGTAGGTAGTGAGTTTCTAGAAATTTGTCCATTTCCTCTAGGTTTACAAATTTGTTAGAGTACTATTTTTCATAGTATTCTGTTATGATTCTTTTAATTTCAGTTGGGTCTGTTGTGATATCACCCATCTCATTTCTTATACAGGTTATATGCTTCCTCTTCTGTTTTTCTTTTTTCATTATGGTCAATGGTTTATCAATTTTGTTGATCTTTTCAAAGAACCAGCTTTTGGTTTTGTTAACTCTTTGAATTGTTTTTCTATTCTCTACTTCATTTAATTCTGCTCTAATTCTTATTATTTCCTTTCTTCTGGCACCTGAGGGCTTCTTCTGCTGCTCTCTTTCTACTTGTTCCAGTGTAGGGTTAATGTTTTGATTATGGCCCTTTCTTCTTTTTGGATGTGTGCATATATTGTTATAAACTGACCTCTGAGCACAGCTTTTGTTGTATCCCAAAGGTTCTGGTAGGATGTGTTTTCATTTTCATTTGATTCTATGAATTTCTTTATTCTATCCTTAATTTCTTCTATAACCTATTAGTTTTTGAGCAAGGTGTTATTTAGTTTGACTTTTTTCCTTCCTTTTTCTGTTGTTGATTTCTACTTTTTTGGCTTTATGGTCAGAAAAGATACTTTGTAATATTTCAAAGCTTTGGATTTTGTTAAGGCTTACTTTATGGCCTAATATATGGTCTATTCTGGACAGTGTTCTATGTGCACTGGAAAAGAAAGTATACTTGCCTGCTGTTGGGTGGAGTGTTCAGTATATGTCTATGAGATCAAGTTGGTTGATTGTAGCATTTAGACCTTCCATGTCTTTGTTGAGCTTCGTTCTGGATGTTCAGTCCTTCACCAAAAGTGGTGTGTTGAAGTCTCCTACTACTATTGTGGAGTTGTCTATCTCTCTTTTTAGTGCTGTTAGAGTTTATGTATTTTGGAGCCCTGTAGTTGGGTGCTTAAATGTTTATTATAGTTATGTCCTCCAGGTGTATTGACCCTTTAATCATTATATAGTGTCCTTCCTTATTCTTGGTGGCGGATTTTACTTGAAAATCTATTTTGTCAGAGATTAATGTTGCCACTCCTGCTCTTTCTTGAGTGTTGTTTGCCTGATATATATTTTTCCATCCTTTGAGTTTTACTTTGTTTCTTTGAGTCTAAGGTTTGTCTCTCTGTCTCTTTATTGGTTCATTTTGTCCATTCACATTCAGTAAAATTATTGATAGGTATGAGTTTAGTGCTGTCATTTTGATGTCTTTTTTTGTGTGTTGTTCACAGTTTCTTTGTTCCACTTAATTTTCTTTATATATTTTCTTTTCATCTTTTTAATTGTTGTTGATTTTGTGTTTGCTGAGTCTTCATATTTTTCTAGTTTTTTATTTTGACTTGTGGGATTGTTAGTTTCCTTTGTGGTTACCTTAATATTTACCCCTATTTTTCTAAGTTAATACCAGTCTTTTATTTCTTTGTATCACCTTGACTTTCTCTCCATATGAAAAATCTATGTCTACATTTTTTAAGTCCCTCTTTTTTGTTTTAATGTTGTCATTTTTACATCTTGGCATCTGTTTCTCTATTTTCACTGTTTTAGCTTTGGTTTAATTTCATGACTTCCCTATCTGGGTTGATATCTGGTTGCTCTGTCCTGTGTTCTAGTCTTGAGTTTTTATCTGATGTTACTGATTTTCCAACTGGAGGATTCCCTTTAGTATTTCTTGTCATTTTGGTTGGTTTTTGCAAATTCCCTAAACTTCTGTTTATCTGGAAATGCCCTAATTTCACCATCATATTTGACAGACAGTTTTGGTGGATATGTAATTCTTGGCTAGCAATTTTTTTCCTTCAAGGTTTTATATATGTTATCCCATTGCCTTCTTGCCTGCATGGTTTCTGCTGAGTAGTCCGAGCTTATTCTTATTGACTCTCTTTTGTAGATGAATTTTTGTTTATTCTCTAGCAACTCTTAAAATTCTCTATCTTTGGTTTTGGCAAGTTTGATTATAATATGTCTTGGTGACTTTCTTTTGTGATCTACCTTATGTGGGGTTTGATGAGCATCTTGGATAGATATGTTGTCATCTTTCATGATATCAGGGAAGTTTTCTGCAAACAAATCTTCAACAATTCTCTTATACCCCCTGTTCTGGTACTCCAATCACTAGTAGGTTTTCCCCCTTAATACAGTCCCACATAATTCTTAGGGTTTCTTCATTTTTTAAAAATCTTTTTTCTGATTTTTCCTCAAATAAGTTGGTGTCAAGTGCTTTATCTTCAATCACACTAATTCTGACTTCCATTGCCTCAGTTCTGCTCCTATGACTTTCTGTTCAGTTATCTAATTCTGACATTTCATTGTCAATCTTCTGGATTTCTGATTGCTGTCTCTCTATGGATTCTTGCAGCCTGTTAAATTTGTCATTATGCTCTTCTCTAACCTTTGTAATTTCCTCTAATGCGTGTTCTGCATTTTGCTTAATTTCATCCCTAATTTCTTGAAGAGTTTTGTATATTAATCTTTTTTATTCTGTCTCTGGTAATTCCAAGAAATTTTCCTCCTCTGGAAAATTTCTAGATTCTTTATTTTGGGAGCTTGCTGAAGCCATCATTGATTTCCTCTGTATGTGATTTGATACTGACTGTTGTCTCTGAGCCATCAATAAGTTATTATATTTATTTATTTTATGTTTGCTTACTGTGTCCTAGCTTCTTGTTTTGTTTTAATATGCCCAAATATGCTGCTAATATGAGCTAGTTTGATTATTGGCACCTTTGAAGCTCTAATGTCCTGTCACCAGGTGGTTAGATCTGTTACTAGGTATGTGAGCTCAGGAGTCCACCCACTCCTCCTGTATGGATTCAGCTCAGGCGTCCAGGTAAGATAGCCACCAAGTGTGTGGTGTAGGCTCTCACTTACAGTCCTAGACAGGCATGGGTGATTGGTGTAGGCACAGGCATCTGGCTGCAGCAGGAGGACACACTCTGAGCAAGGCAGGTGGCCGACAGCCACCCCCGAGTGTTCAGGAGGAAGGCATGTCCCTGTTCCCTAGAGCATGTAGGTGGGTAGGTTTTGTAGCTGGACTGTGAACACCCAATGCTGTTGGCTGTAAGGACTGGGGGTCACCTCTTACTCATGGGCCCCTATTGCAGGTGGCTTGGTGGCATGGGCTGATCCACCAGTCCTCAGGCCCATGGGTAGGTGAAGACTTTGCTTAATGGACAGAGCAGTGTCAAATGTCATGAACCCGCCACTTCGCAGCTGAAACAGTTGAAGTTAGACTTCAGGTATGCACTCTGTTGTACTGTGGTAATGAGGGCCTACGCTACTGAAATGGGCCCACACAAGTCTATGCAGGGGGAAAGGCACTCAAAGTTCATGAATCCCTTATGCCTGTGCCTAGGCAAAGGAGCTGTGCTTACCCTGGGTTTCTAGATTAGGGGAGCTGGCAGTTTATTTTTTTCCCTGTGTATTAATTTGTTCACTCTTTAAGGCAGGGAGAATGTCTCCGGGTGTGTGACGGATTCTACTTCTGGCCCAGGGGACTAGGCGATTGCTGAAGCTGGTCCAGGACCTGTGCAGAGCAGTGAGTGGGGAGGTAAATAGGAGAGAGATTTTTCCACAAGGGGGGTGCTTTTGATCCATTTAGTAGGCCAGATGCAATTAATTATATTTCACCAGTCAAGGGCTGCTTCTCACTGGTTCTGGGTGGCTGAGTAGATTCTCTGGTGCTGGGTCTCTCCTGGTGTGGAAAACATCCCCCCAAGCATGGCTGCTTGTCTGACTCACCACTCACCCCCAAGCTGCTCAGGCTCTCACCAGGTTGGGTCTGGCAACTCCTTGCTGCCTCTGAACAGTCTCTCCTTCCCCCTGCCACTTAGTCCTGTTCCTCATCTCTGCCTTTGATGTTCAGGACTCCCAGATTGCCATATATAATGGATTCACTTGTTTTTTTTCCTGTCTTTGTTACAAAAGGGTCCATCGGAAGCATCTGACTACTCTACCTTCTTGGCCCCACCTCTAAAAAGTTGTTATTTTTTTAACGAACCTCATTGAACTTTATTCTGTGTCCCCAAAGCAACATCCAAAATTCTTTTTGAGGCTCATCTTTTTCTATTTTGGATATGGTAGGCCACTGTGGAGCAACACTCTTAAGAATCTTACAATTCCTTCAGCGGAGCTGAAGAGATTGTATAAGCACTGCCTTGAGTCTAGCTGAACTCCTAACAAATGCTTTTACAACAAAAGCCTTGATTTGATCTTTACTGTAATGCCAATTCTTACTCTGAGAATTTTTTCAGGCTGGAAAAATTGGAGATGATAGAAGGTTTTACTCTTTCCAAGTTTGAGTCCTCTGTAGTCTTCTAAATCTGGCTTGTAAACTAAACCATTTCTTGTTTAATAAGTTTCTCTCCTTCAGTATCTTACACTCACCTGAAAGAAACCTACCAATACTTTCTTCATTCTAGGTAGGTATCTCTTTGGACAGATCAAATAGTCCATTAAATAAATTTTCTACCATCCAACATCCCTCAGTTCATATTTTTTTGCCATTTTTTCCACTGCCGTTTAACTTAGCTTGCCCTTTTTCAAGACTTCAATAACAATTTTCTTTCTGTGTTTCCAGCATTCATGACAGTTTGTTCATCATTCATTCAGACTTCTCAAACAGTGCTCTCACCACTTTTCCACCTTTTCCTTGCTACCTTATCCCAAAGTGAATGCCACATATTTTATTTTCACTTGTGATTACTCATAAGAATACAATTTTCTGGCCTCTCAAATTTTTCTAGATTTTCCAAAGTGATCCTACCCCCATATCTAGCGGTTAGTTTTGCTTGTCAGCTTGAATTTTCTTCTAGTGTTTTCACATCAAGGAATCTGAGATTTCTAGAATAGAAGCACTATGTCTCAAGATGGTGAAACATGCAAGGCTGCCTAAGATTGAGGCTCAGATATCACAAAACTTCATTTCTGTTGTATTCTATTGTTCATAGCTTGTCAAAAGACAACCCTAACTTTAAGGGGTGGAGAATTAGACTACACCCTTAATGAGAGGAGCAGCAAAGTAACATTGAAAAGAAGTATGACACAGGATGAGGGAGATAGATTTTAGCTGTTTTTGCTATTAATCTACTACACTTGAAAAATCGATGGATTGAGCTGTTAATACATGTTATTCTTTGGTTTCTAATAATGAAATGTAGTTGCTATATAATGCTAGAAATTAAAATTTACAGAAATTTTGAGCAATTCATTAAATATAATAACCTGAACCAAACTCGAATAATAAAGATAAGGTCAAGCCCTATGGCAAAACTATTGGAGAGTATTAACTCTGCAATGTGCAAGTTAAGTAAATTCTGAAACGACAATTTGGTTTATAAATATTTGTTTCTTTGTATGCATTATCTGTTCTCAGATTTAGGAGGCTTTTTCTTTTTCCTAATTTTCTGCTTATTGTCATAGTTTGTCTCTTTCAACATTTTTGCATTTACACATCTTCAGAAATCGTCTTTTATTTGAGCTTTTTAAATTAGATTTGTTAACTTTAAACAACAATGAAAAGGAAGTCATTATACAATACTTGAATGTCCATTATTAGCTGGTTGAAATAATTTGTGAAAATGATTTTTTACATATATTAAGTCCATTAAATGTCTTAATAGAATGAAGCAGTTTGCTAATATTTACAGTTAAAAATCTATTTTGAGAGATGGATTCTAAATTTATAACTATTTTATCCAGGTTACTCCCATAACTTTGATTTTATTTTACTCTGTAAAAGTCTGAACTGGCCACTGATGCATTCGTGTCATTAAAAATAATGTTGAAAACCATTTCTGTTAATTACAAGTTATAACTGGAAACTATAAGACATACTATTCCCACAATTATCTATTGAACACTTTACCTGGTCCAAATATAGTGTCGATTATTACATATACGAACATTGCTAGGGGAAAAATATCTTAAAATCATTTAAAACTTGTGAAACAATTTACATGTTTTGATAGTTTTTGCCGAATTATTTATTAGCATTTGTAAGAAATGAGTCCTGTAAAATTATTTTGATCTTTCTGGTGATCTACTTCTGAAAGATCATAACCATTGAAGACCCTGTGGAGAGCAGTTCTACTCTAACACATGAGTAGGAATTGACTTGACGGCAGCTGATTCGTTTTTCTTTTGTTCTTTTAAAGAGGTGTTATTACCTATATCTTGATAAACTGTAGAGTATTTATATGAACCTTCCTCTTTTAATTTGCTTTCTAACTTTTGTCTATTTACTCTGGCTTGTGACTTTTTTGTGTCTGCTGAAAATATCAGTTGTGTTGTGTTTCAAAATTGCTCTGGAAAAAAATATCCAAACTAACAGAACAAAAATGAAAACTAAAACTAAAATATGGTGAAAGTGGCAAATATATTAAGTAGTTTTTAGGTAAAAATAAAACAAATGGAGCAGAGCAGCCATAAATAATGTTTATATTTTTATAAACAGTACTTTTCAAAGTGCTTTAAGGCCTTGTTTTGATTTTAATCAAATCAGTTTAAGTTTTGAAGACATCATTTCACAATCTGATTCTTCAGAGAATGATTTCACAAATTTCTCCTGGAGAAAGAGTTCTATAGTTAAATAGATTGGGACAGGCTTCTTAGTATTACCCCCTCTTAGAAATTCATCATATACATTCATTTATTACAGGCTTATAGAATCCCACAGGGAAAAGTCTGTTTAATGTTGTATAACCCAAATAAAGCTAGGGATTCTTGACTGCAAATATTTAAATTTCATCTCAGCATGAAAAAGAGAAGAAAACAAATAAGCAAAAATATCCTTGAAAAGCAGTATGTAACTTCAGTGAAAATGTCTTGAAGATGTGGAAGAGGGGGTTATAGAACTCATCACACAATTGTTGTTGTTGTTGTTGTATGCCATTGAGTCACAAAATAACACTTGCTAAAAATCCCCTTTACCAATATAACTCTCCAAAGGCCACACCACATGGAGCTGCCTCCCTCCCTCCTTTCCTTCTCTTAAATTCCTCCAAACGTTATACCTCCTCTTTTCTTCCTATTCAGATCCTATGATGTGATCACTTCTTTATTATGCACAGCATTTTAGATATTTTCTGGTTTCTCCAACATATATCTTCATCTATTATCCCCATAGATTGATAAATAAAACAATGTTTCCTGCTTAGAAGATCACATTTTGACTTTCTTTTTCCTGTTTCACATTTGTTTATCCCAGTATTCTACAAACTTTGTTTTACAACACAACTATCAATATCATAAGGAATAATTATTCTACCAGATGCAAACTGGGAGCCTAGGTTATGAGCATGGTTTTCTGTTCACATGGGTTGAAATCTCCTGTTATACTTTGCAATTGATCTTTCATACAGCGGAAGCATAATAAATGTATGTTTAATAAATTAATTAAATATTTTCATGGCAACATTAAAAGAAACATACCAAACTTAAATGCTTTATATTGGAGCAAAACATAATTACCCTGAGATTTTGATAACAGATACAAATACCTCACAAATATAGCAATGATAAAACACTTAAACAGTAATAGAACGATTTCTCTTCTCTAGCCTTTTTACAAATCTTTGTCTTTGTTATTTGTGTGTGTGTGTGCAATCCCATATATTCACTTTATATGGCAACATAATGGATTACCTCCATTAATAATCTAATTATAATCCAATCTGAAGCATTTATGATACCGGTTACTCAAAGAGTTTACTGTCCCTTTCTGCAAGAGCTCGCAGTTCAGGAATTTTTCTTCAGTTTTCAAATAAATAATGCAGTTCTACTCATGAAGGACTGACTGCTATAAGACCTTCTCTCCCACTAGAAAACTGAAAAAAGGTATATAATATAATGTTTTTCTCATGTTGGATAATAGTCCTCATACAACTGAGATTTCTGAGAAAACTATTCTACCAGTTTACTGTCAAGAAGTAGTTTCTAGGCCATAGATGAAACCAAAAAGACTCTTTGGGTTAAAGAGACACACTTTAGAATACAGGGAGTGCAAAACACCCAACAGTTCTTGGGAAGAATACCACAGAGTTACACAGAAAAATAGCTCTGGAGATCTGCCCAGACTGTGGCTAGACAGTGATCTGTGCATCAGTGAAAAGAAACTCCCTGAGGCTGCAGAAAGAATAACCAGAAATCAATAGACTCAATAATTTCCAGGTCTCACACAGGGCAAAAAACAGTTTCATCTCACCAGTCAGGGATAAGAGACCTCATAGTAAAAGGGATACATTAGATAAAAAATAAAATTTGTTCTGGGTCCAGTACGAGAAAGCTTCAAACCAAGCCTTGAAAGTGTCAAACTGATCCGTGGTTTACTTGACTACACATAAGAAAATTATCCAGTTCTCTTTAAAGGAATATAATAAAATTGATACCCCCAAAAATTAAAATTTACAATAAAAACTACTAGCGATTGAAAATTCTGTAACACTTAATTGTTCTCAAGCAAGACCTGTATGCAGACCAAGTGGCAGTCATTCGAGCTGAACAAAGGGATAATGCATGGTTTAAAATCCAGAAAGGTATGCATCAGCGTTGTATCCTTTCACCATACTGATTCAACCTGTATGCTGAGCAAGTAATCCAAGAAGCTGAACTATATGGAGAAGAACGTGGCATCAGGATTGAAGGAAGACTCATTAATAACCTGAGATATGCAGATGATACAACCTTGCTTGCTGAAAGCGAAGAGGACTTGAAGCATTTACTGATGAAAATCAAAGACCACAGCCTTCTGTATGAATTACACCCCAACATAAAGAAAACAAAAATCCTCACAAGTGACCAACAAGCAATATCATAATAAATGGAAAAACTATTTAAGTTGTCAAGGATTTCATTGCACTTGGATCCACAATCTACGCCCATGGAAGTAGCAGTCAAGAAATTAAACAACATATTGCATTGTGCAAATCTGCTGCAAAGGGCCTCTTTAAAGTGTTGAAAAGCAAAGATATCACTTGGAGGACTAAGGTGCACATGACCCAAGCCATGATATTTTCAATCGTCTCATATGCATGTGAAAGCTGAGCAACGAATAAGGAAGACAGAAGAATTATTGATGCCTTTGAATTAGGTGTTGGCAAAGAATATTGAATATATCATGGATTATCACAAGAACAAACAAATCTGTCTTGTAAGAAGTATAGCCAGAATGCTCCTTAGAAGCAAGGATGGCGAAACTTTGGACATATTATCAGGAGGGACCAGTCCCTGGAGAAGGACATCATGTTTGGTAAAGTAAAGGGTCAGTGAAACAGAGGAAGACCCACAATGAGATGGATTGACACAGTGGCTGCAGCAACGGGCTCAAACATAGAAATGACAGTGAGAATGGTGCAGGACCAGGCAGTGTTTCATTCCATTGTACGTGGGGTCACTATGAGTCAGAATCAACTTGATGGCACCTAACAATGACAACAATAATGATTAAAATAGCAGGAAAATATGAACCATAAGCAAGAGAAAAATCAATCAGTACAGTCAATTAGAAATATCAGAAATGATGGAATTAATATACTAGGATCTTAAAAGTCTACTATAAATCTTATAAATATGCTTAAGGATGTAAATAAAAATATACACATGGTGAGGAGAAAAAATATAATTTATTCTAAAAGATACAAATGGAACTTCTAGGAAAAAACAAAACAAAACAAACATCCTAAGTAAAAAAAAAAAAATACACTGGATAGGATTAACAATAGATTAGAATATAGAAGAAACTATCAGAGAATTTAACGCCATGTAAATAGAAACTCTCCAACATGAATCACAGAGAAAAGGGCAACAGACAGAGAGAGAGATAACAGTGCAAGAGTGAGCTGGGGAACTATATCAAATAATCTAAAATATATGTAATATGTGTCCCAGTAGAAGAGTACAGAGACAAAAAAAAAAAAAAAATTCAAGGAAATAATGTCCTAAATTTTCTAAAATTCCACAGATCCTAGAAGATCAATAAAGCCCAAGAAAATAAATGTAAACAAAACCACAAGCAGTCACATTATAATAAAATTTCTGGAGACCAGTAGTAAAAGGAAAACCTTTTTAAAGTAGCCAAAGAACAAAAGTGTCCATTAAAATTTGAAATTCTGTTCTGCATTTTCCCCCTTTTAATCAGGATTCTTCTATGGAATCCTTTATGAAAACATTCATTAATTGTAGACAGACAACATGCAGTTCTTCTGGACTCACGGCAAAGGAGGCAGTTGTTCATGGAGGCAATTAGCCACATATTCCTTCTCCTCCTCCTATTCCTGACTCTCCTTCCTCTGTTGCTCCAAGCAAATAGAGACTAATTGTTGTAACTTGAATGGCTGCTTGTGAGCTTTTAAGACTCCAGACACTACACAACAAACCAGGAGGTAAAACAGAAACTTTAAACACGTTATCAGGCCTAATAACTGGGATATGCCATGAAACAACGTCCCTAAACCTCCAAACCAAGGAACAAAATCCCATGAGGTGTTTGGTTGTACATAAGGAGCATCAGCAGCTACTGTTTTTTTTTGTTTGTTTGTTTGTTTGTTTTTGTCATTGTTGTAAATATATCTATCACACAACTTTTGCTAATTCAACTTTTTACAGGTGTACAACTTATTGACAACAATTACAATAATCAACTGTGCAACCCTATCCTTAATCAATGTGATTTTTCCATCACCTTTAACCTCCCTTTTCCCTTGCTCCTGCCCCTGGTCCGTAAAAATACTTTAGAAAAACAGAGACGAAGATATCATCCAAACAGTTTAAGTTGTGATCTTTCATTACCAGCAGAGTAATCTGTGTGGTGTGACCATAAGTTTATCATGATACTTGAAATTATAACTATTACTAGCATTTATATTTGTTGGCATCATTTTTCAGGATGACTTCATTAAATGAAAATAGATTCATTTTCAGGGTACTTCAGGGTGTATTGCTATATCAGTATTTAGAAGAAAAAAGAAGAGGAGAAAGGCTAATCTACTTTTTAAGTCAGACTTTCTGGAGTTGATTGCCCGAATTAAGAAACTTGGCCACTTGTTAGCTGTGTGATTTAATCTTTCTAAACTTCAGTCCAGTGGTGCAGTGGTTAAGAGCTCGTCTGCTAACCAAAAGGTTAGCAGTTCAAATCATCCAGTGGCTCTTTGGAAACCCTATGGGGCAGTTCTATTCTGTCCGATAGGGTCACTATGTGTCAGAATCAACTCAATAGCAATGGATTTTTTTTTTTAAACGAGTTTTAAACTTCAGTCTACACATCTATAATGTGTTGAGGAAAACAATAGTTGCAATATTATTTGGTTGATGTGAGGATTAAATGATATGGAGTATATAAAATATCTATCCCAGTAATGAACATTTAATCCTTGTTAACAAATGCTGTAGCTTAAGGCATGAAATGTAGCAATTAGGTCTTGGTAACACAACATAAAGAGTATCTTTACACAATTAAACATGCGCTTCATCCTCTGGCCACTGGTTCTGCTCTTGCTGCCTTGCTTTCCAGACCCTAAGGCCTCACCATAAGACTTCTTTCACTCCATCCTCTTCATTTCTCCTTAACGTGCCATTTTATTTTATGGTTTTTACTGCACATTAGATGAAAGTTTATAGAGCAAATTAGTTTCTCATTAATCAGTTAATACACATTCTTCTGTGACATTGGTTGCCAACTTAATGAAGTGTCAACAATCTCCCCTTCTTGATCTTGATTTCCACCTTACCAGATTTCCTGTCTCCTCCTGCCTTCTAGTCCTTGCCCTGGGTTGGTGTGCGCATTAGTCTCGTTTTGTTTTATGGGCCTGTCTAATCTTTGGCTGAAGGGTGAACTTCATGAGTGATTTCAGTACTGAGTTAAAAGGGTGTCTGGAGGCCATACTCTTGGGGTTTCTCCAGTCTCTGTCAGACCAGTAATCTGGTCTTCTTTTGTGAGTTAGAATTTTGTTCTACTTTTTTTCCAGCTCTGTCCTGGACCCTCTATTGTGATCCCTGTTTTTCATTTGTCAATTTGGCCAATTGTTTGTTGATTTTCTTGATCCTTTCAGAGAGCCTACTGTTGGTTTTGTTGATTCTTTCTCTTTTTTTTTTATCCTTTGTTTGCTCTGATGTTTATTATTTCCTTTCTTCTGATGGCTGTGGGCATCTTTTGCTCTTCTCTTTCTTTGAGTTGTATGCCTAATGTTTTAATTTTGTCGCTTGCTTCTTTTTTTTAATGTATGCATCTATTCCTATAAATTGACCTTTGAACACTGCCTTTGCTGTGTCCCAAAGGTTTTGGTATGATGTGTTTTCATTCTCATTTGATTCTAGGAAATTTTTATTCCATATTTGATTTCTTCTGATATCCAGGGATTTTTAAGCAAAGTGTTTTTAGTTTCCATGTGTTATTTTTTTCCCCTTGCTCTTCCTGTTATTAATTTCTTCCTTTATGGTATTGTGATCAGAGAAGATGCTTTGTACTATCTCAATGCTTAGGATTTTGTTAAGAATTGCTTTGTGGCCTAAGATATTGTCTATTCTGGAGAACATTTCATTTGTGTTGGAAAAGAATAGTATTTTCTGCTGTTGGGTGGAGTGGTCTATAAGGTCAGGTTGGTTTCTTGTGGCTTTTAGATCCTCTGTATATTTATTGAGTTTCTTTGTAAATGTTCTGTCCTTTACCCAGGGTGGTGTGTTGAAGTCTCCTACTATTATTGTGGAAGTAACAATTTCTCTTGCTATTGCTGTTAGAGCTTATTTTGTGTTTTTTGGAACCTTGTCATTGGGTGCCTAAATATTAATTATTGTTATGTACTCATGGTGGGTTTTTCCTTAATCATTATATAATGTCCTTCCTTGTCTTTTATGGTGGATTTATTTTAAAATCTACTTTATCTGAGATTAGTATTGCCATTCTTGCTCTTTTTTGGTTGCCGTTTGCTTGATACATTTTTTTCTATCCTTTGATTTTTAATATATTTATGTTTTTGTTTCTAAGGTGTGCCTCCTGCAGACAGCATATTGATAGGTCTTATTTTTTTATCCATTCTGTCACTCTCTGTCTCTTTTTGGGTGCATTTAAGCCATTTAAGTTCAGTGTTATTACTGATAGGTGTGTGTTTATTGCTGTCATCTTGTAGTGCTGACATTTAGTTTGTTCCTCTTACTCTCCTGTGCTGAATTCCTTTTGTTTGTGTTTTTTTCTTTCATTTTTGTAGATTTTGTGTTTACTGAGACTTTATGCTTTTCTTTTTTCTTTTGATGAGTAGGTTTGTTAACTTTCTTTGTGGTTACCTTGAAATTTACTCCTATATTCCTAAGTTGAAAACAATCTTTTTTTACTTGATATCACCTTGACTTCCTCTCCTTTTGAAAGTTTTATACATACACGTTTATTCCCCTTTTTACTGTTCTGACATTGTTGTCATTTACAGATTGACCTCACTGGTTTCCTGTTGTAAATCTTTTAGTTTTGTTTTATCCTTGAGAGTTCATTTTCTAGATTGGTATCTGGCTGATGCTTTCTTGTGTCCTATATTCAGGTTGTTGTTTGATGTTGTTGGTTCTCTAACCAAAGGACTTCCTTTAACAATTATTGTAAGTTTAGCTTGGTTTTTACATAGTCCCTTAATTTCTGTTTATCTGGAAATGTCCTAATCTTACCATCATATTTGAGCTAGAGTTTTGCAGGATATGTTATCCTAGGTCGGCTATTTTTTTCTTTCTAGGTTTTATATATGTCCTCCATTTGTCTTCTTTCCAGCATGGTTTCTGCCCAGTAATCAGAGCTTAGTCTTATTGTTTCTTCTTTGTATGTGTCTCATCTTTTTTCTTGAGGTGCTCTCAGGATTCTTTCTTTGTCTTTGGTTTAAGCAAGTGTGATTATGATATGCCTTGGTGATTTTCTTTTGGGGTCTATCCTATTTTGGGTTCGTTGAACTTCTTGGATAGTCAGATTTTCATCTTTCATATTAGGGAGGTTTTTTTCTCAGCAATTCTTCAATGATCCTTTCTGTTTTTTCTGTTTTCTCCCACTGTTCCAGTACTATGATCACATGCAAATTTTTGCTTTGTGCTTGTATCCATATCGTTCTCAGGGTTTCTTCATTTTTCTTCTTTATTTTCTCTGATTTTTCCTCAAAACAAGTGGAATCCCAGAATTTGTCTTCTATTTTGCTTATCTTGTTTTCCTTTGTTTCAAATTTTCTCCTAAATCCTTTTATTGCACTGTCCTTTTCTGAAATCTTGTTGTTTATCTTTTGGATTTATATTGTTGTTTTTCATATGATTTCTAGTTGTTTACTGATTTTGACATTTTGTTATTTTATTATTTTCCTCAATTCTTCCATTGCTTCGTCTGTGTTTTCCCTGATTTTTTACGTATTTTCTATGATTTTGTTTAATTTTCCTTATTTTTATCTGCATTTTCCTTTATCTCTTTCCTAATCTCTTGGACAGCCCTGAATATTATAGTTTTGAATTCCCTCACAGGTACTTCCAGTGCCTTTTCTTCTGCTGGAAGGTCATCTGATGTTTTATTTTGGTCACTTTCTGGGGCCCTCCTGTTCTGTTATTTTATGTTTTGATGTTGTCTGCTGTCTCTGGGACATTCAGGAATTATTTTCTTCATGTATTGACTGCAGATTTGTTTGTTTCGCCCTGCTTTTTTTTTTTTTAATGTGGTTATGTCTGGGCAGTTAGGCTAGGTTTTTTTTGTTTTTGTTTTTTTTTTTTTTTTTTGCTTGCTTGTCTGTAGGCACAATACTTCTCACCACCTTGTCCAGGTGGGCAGGGTCATTCAACTATGGTGCAACAGGGCAAGTACAGCAGAGGGGAGGTGCAAGAATGAGTTGTTTGTGGCACAAACTAGTGGTGACAATGCAGGGCTGGGGGGCAGTGCAGGGCCAGGCCAGTGGGTCTGGGGGTCCATGACAGTGCTGCTTAGGGGTACGACACTATGTGTGCAGTACAGGTAGGCAGGAGGGAAAGAAAAGGATGTGATGTATGGAGCTAAGTGGGTGAGAGAAAGGAGAGAAACAGAAGCAAAACAAAATGAAGGTTAAAAGAAAAAAGTAAATGAAATGGCTGCATGGTAAGATTTGGCAGGTAGGAATAGGGCACACCCTGCAAGGCCATATGCCAGTGGCTCTCTAGTGAAGTGGTGAGGCTTGGCCTGTCAAGAAGGGGCATGGAGAGTGTGGGGCTAGGTGGGTGGTAGAAAGGATAGAAAAGAAGGGCGGTGTGTACCTGGCAAGGCCATGTGCCAGTTGCTTTCTAGCCAAGGGTGTGGCACAGACTGACAAGAAGGGGAGGGGTGGCATATGGAGCTAACTGGCAGGAGAAAGGAAAGGAAAGAAGGGAGAGAGAGAGAGAAAAGAAACAGAAAAGCCAAAAGCAACAATAACAAAAAAAAAAAAAAAATGGTGCTAAAGAAGCTGACCGGTGTGGATGGGGCAAACTCAGGCAGCAGTGTGTTGGTATGTCTCCGTCCAAGTAATTGTGGCCTGTTGGAAAACGGGCGGACACCATGTAGAGGGAAGAAGTGTGGGAGGATGGGAAAGCATGTATCCCTGGTTACTGAGTGCTCTGTCTCCTGCTGGGAGCTCTGTGAAATTGCTTTCCCGTACTTCCTGTCTGTCATTCTTGGTGGCTGAGGTCCACAATGATAAATCCGTGCCGTGTTAGCTGGTAGGGGACCTCCACACCATAGCTCTGCTCGTTCTCTGTTCTCTGTCAGTTTCTTACTCCTTTTGGTGCTTGATCAAGTTCTTTATCCCTTCATTTAACACTTAGGATTCTAGGATTGACATTTGTATTGTTTCACTTAGTTTTTCAGGTCTTTGCTGCAAAGGGATGGCATGGTGCTTCTGCCTATACTGCTATGTTGCTAACTTGCCATTTTAAAAGTAAATTAACTTAACTGGAATATAATAAATGAAAAAGATAAAATAGACTTTAAAATGGTTGCAATTACATACAGGAGATTCTTTATTACCAGGCCAAGGAGCCCAGGCATTAGTCTTTCAAAGCACAATTCTGATGATGAAAACAACAACAACAATAACAGTAGCAACAAAAAGGAAAGTAATAAAGGGCTCCCTATTTCCTCATCAACAGCATATCTTAAATAAGGAAAAAATTGAAAGAGTAGGTGTCTTAGTCCTCTAGTGCTGCTATGACAGAAATACCACAAGTGGATGGCTTTAACAAAGGGAAATTTATTCCTTCACATTCTAGGTGGCTAGAAGTCCAAATTTAGGGTGTCAGCTCCAAGGGAAAGTTTTCTCTCTCTGTTAGTTCTGGGGGAATGTCCTTGTTATCAATCTTCCCTGGTCGAGGAGCTTCTCAGTGCAGGGACCCTGGGTCCAAAAGACATTCTATTCTCCTGGCTCTTGTTTCTTGGTGGTATAGCGTCCCCATGTTTCTCTGCTCTCTTATATCTCAAAAAAGATTGATTTAAGACACAACCTAATCTTGTAGATTGAGTCCTGCCTCATTAACATAACTGTCATTAATCCCACCTGATTAACATCATAGGGGTAGGATTTACAACACATAGGAAAATCACATCAGATGAAAAAATGGTGGACAATCACACAATACTGGGAATTATGACTTAGCCAGTTTGACAGATAATTTGGGGTGACACAATCCATGACAGTAGTTTTGAGGCTGCCTGAAGTCCAATTTTAACCACCCTTTTAGTTATAAAGTACTGACACCTAGAGCCTGATAAAGTTGTATAATCTCAGCTGAGACTATACATATAACATAAACAGTTAGAGAAATGGGTATAGGAGGGATGACTGCACTATTTCTCTGTATCACAAATGATCGTATCAGGATACAGGTAGTCTCCTGAATACTAGGAGATGAAGATCATTAGAGGCCTCTTAGGGCCTGACTTCCACAGATATATGATCCCAAGGTAAAAGAAAAGCATACAAGGAATATTGAAGCATTGTATAACAGGAAATTAAAAGCAAGGTATATGGTGATAGAGAGGTAGCTATATCAATTATGGATCATCTGGAAGAGGTATTGCTGAGACACTGTTTTAAAGAGTGAAGAAGATATATACACATAATATGAAAAATGGATATCACAGGACAAAATTTATCATGTTACTCAATTTTTTAAGAAAGAATAGGAATATATTTATCTATGTAACTACGCACACACCCCTACTGTGAATATAAGGATAGAACTATACATATAGATGAAAATATTAACACTGAATATCTAGGTAAGTGAATACAATCAAGTGTTACATTGAAGGAGGGTTTCTTTTTAAATATTTCAATAGTGTTTTCAACTTCCTCACAGTCACATAATAATTATATACTTAAAAATTAGTGACTGTATTCTTTACTTTGGGAATGTTTACAACAGATTTTTAAAAATTGAGATATAATTGACATACCATAAAATTCACCCCTTTAAAGTGTGCAGTTGAGTGATAGTTAGTATATTCACAAAGTTCTGCAAACTTCAACACTATCAAATTCCAGAACATTTTCATAACCCTAAAAGAAACCCCATACTCATTAGCAGTCACTCTCCATTTCTCCATCCCCTCAACTCTTAAAAACAACTAATCTACTTTCTGTTTCTAGGGACTTGTCTATTCTGGACATTTCATATAAATGTAATTATACAATATGTGGTCTTTCTTATCTGCCTACTTTGTTAGCATAATTTTTTCAGGAATCATCCACGTTGTAGCATGTATTAGTACTTCATTTTTAGTAATGGTTAAATAATATTTCGTTATATAGCTCTGCAACATTTGGTTTATCTGTTCATTGTTGATGGCCATTTGGATTGTTTTCACTTTTTCGCTATTATGAATAATGCTGCCATGTGATTTTTGTACATGCTTTTGTGTGGACATATGTTTTCGACTCTGTTGGGTATAATCCTTGGAGTGGAATTGCCAGATCATATGGTAACTCTAACTTTTGAGAAATTGCCATATTGTTTTCTGCAGTAGCTGTACCATTTTACATTCCTACCAGCAATGTATGAGGGTTCTAATATTACCATATCCTTGCTAACATTGATTATTGTCTGCTTTTTGATTATATCCATGTTACTGGGTGTGAGGCGGTATCTCATTATGGTTTTGATTTGTATTTTTCTAATAACTTGCATGCAGTTTACTTAGACTTAGTCATATTAAGATTTTATAAGGTTTTCTAGGAAAGTCACAAATTTTTTTACAGCAGGTACTGATTCTCTTCATAAAATATACAAAACTTACAGGATTTTCATAAATACTAAATAAAAGAGTAATTGAGATAATAATTCTTTAGACTTTTTTTTTTTCAAAAATGAAGAAAAGAATTTGAAATGTGCTTTGAATTAAGACCATGAATATAGTTAGTTAGGAGTAAAAATATCAATTTTTTACTCATTCTATCTTTCAAGAAATGAAAACTATAATTCATTATATATATTAAAGACTCTTATGTTTGATCAACACCTTATAATGTAATTGCTAGCTTTACTGGAAAGCCTGATGAAAGTGTTTAATTAAATGAAAATTTAACAAGTTTAAAACTACCATAGGATCAGTGGAACTAAATGGATTTGCTTCAGGAGCAGGAGAAATGCCATTTCAGATATCACTTATTATTAATAAATATATTTCTAATGATCATTTTATTGTGAAGTGATTAATAACCACACAGGAATTTACCTTAGAATAAAATATCAACATACTATTGCTTAAAAATCTTATTACAGTTTCTTATCTTGTCATTTGGGCGGATAAAGTTATTGAACATTCAAGAGACACACATACACATGCAAAATGAAGTACTGATACATGTTGCAATATGGATGAATCTTCAAAACATTATGCTATGTGTATGTGTAGACATTATAACACTATGATGAGTCAAAAGCAACATTTATGCAAATCTGCAGATTGATACTGTGAGTATAAAGATATATATCAGTTATTGTGCTAAAAATATTCATGTATTATAATGCATAATAAAGTATTATTCAAATTTACGCATCAACCAACAAGGCCAGAGATGAAAAAAATTGAAGATTTTTACCAACTTCTGCAGTCTGAAATTGATCAAACATGCAATCAAGATGCATTGATAATTGTTGGTGATAGGAATGTGAAAGTTGGAAACAGAAGAATCAGTCATGGAAAATATGGCCTTGATCATAGAAATGACACCCAATATTGCACAGTAGAATTTTGCAAGACCAACTACTTATTCATTGCAAATATCTTTTTATAGCAATATAAATTGTGATTATACATGTGGACTTTGCCGGATGGAATACACAAGAATCAAATTGACTGAATCTGTAGAAAGAGATGATGGAGAAGTTCAATATAATCAGTCAGAACAAGGTCAGTGGCTGGCTGCAGAACAGACCATGAATTGCTCATACGCAAGTTCAAGTTGAAGGTGGAGAAAATTAAAACAAGCCCATGAGACCCAAAGTACTACCTTGAGTATATCCCGCCTTAATTTTGAGATCATCTCAAGAATAGATTTGAAACATTGAACACTAATGACCAAAGACCAGACAAGTTGTGGGAGGACATCATAGATGAAGAAAGCAAAAGGTCATTAAAAAGACAGGAAAGAAAGAAAAGGCCACAAGGACGTCAGAAGAGACTCTGAAACTTGCTCTTGAAAGACGAGTAGCTAAAGCAAAAGGAAGAAACGAAGTAAAACAGTTGAACAGAAGATTTCAAAGGGTGGCGTGAGATTACAAAGTAAAGTATTATAATGAAATGAGCAAAGACTTGGAGTCAGAAAACCACAAAGGAAGAATACACTCAGCATTTCTCAAGCTGAAAGAACTGAAGAGAAAATTCAAGTTTTGTGTTGAAATTTTGAAGAATTTTACAGGAAAGTATTGAACAATGCAAGAAATGTCAAGAGAAGAATGGAAGGAATACACAGAATCAGTGTACCAGAAAGAACTGGCTGATGTTCAACAATTTCGGCAGGTAGCATATGACCATAAAAAAAAAAAAAATATTGAAGGAAGAAGTGAAGCTGCACTGAAAGCATTGGCGAAAAATAAAGCTTCAGGAACAGACTGAATACCAACTGAGATGTTTCAATAAATGAATACAGCACTGGAGGTGCTCACTCTTCTATGCCAAGAAACTTGGAAGACAGCTACATAACCAATTGACTGGAAGAGATTGATATTTGTGACCATTCCAAAGAAAAGTGATCCAAAAGAATGCAGAAATTATCAAACAATAACATCAATATCTCAAATTAAAATTTTGCTGAAAATAATTCAAAAGCAGTTGCAGCAGTATGTAGACAGAACCACCAGAAATTCAAGCCAGATTCAGAAGAGGACCTGGAAGGAGGAATAGCATTGCTGGTGTCAGAGAGATCTTGGCTGAAAGCAAAGAATACCAGAAAGATGTTTACCTGTGTTTTACTGACAATGCCACGACATTCAACTGTGTGGATCATAAGAAATTATGGATAACATTGCAAAGAATGGGAATTCTAGAACACTTAATTGTGCTCATAAGGAACCAGTACATAGACCAAGAGATAGTCGTTCAAACAGAACAAGCGGACACTGTGTGGTTTAAAATCAGGAAAGCTGTTCTCCAGGGTTGTATCCTTTACCATACTTATTCAACCTGTATGCTGAGCAAATAATCCCAGAAGATGGACTATATGAAGAAGAATGTGCCGTGAGCATTGGAGGAAGAATCATTAACAACCTGAGATATGCAGTTGACACAACCTTGCTTGCAGAAAGTGAAGAGAACTTGAACCACTTACTGATGAAGATCAAAGACTGCAGCCTTCAGTATGGATTACACCTCAATGTAAAGAAAACAAAAATTCTCACAATTGGACCAATAAACAACATCATGGCAAACAGGGAAAAGATTGAAGTTGTCAAGGATTTCATTTTACTTGGATCCACAATCAACCTCTATGTGAGCAGCGATCATGAAATCAAATGATGTGTTGCAAATCTGCTGCAAAAGACCTCTTTCAAGTTTTAAAAAGCAAAGATGTCACTTTGAGGACTAAGGTACTCCTGACCCAAGCCATGGTATTTTCAGCCACCTCATATTTTTGCCAAAGCTGGACAATGAATAAGGTAGACCAAAGAAGAACTGATGCTTTGAATTATGGTATTGGCAAAGAATAGTGAATATACCATGGACTGCCAGAAGAATGAAAAAATCTACGTTGAAGAAGAACAGCCAGAATGCACCTTAGAAGGAAGGATGGTGAAACTTCATCTCGGGTAGTTTGGACACGTTATCAGGAGGGACCAGTCCCTGGAGAAGGACATCATGCTTGGTAAAGTAGAGGGTCAGCAAATAAGAGGAAGACCCTCAGTGAAATGGACTGACATATTGGCTGCAACAATGGGCTCAAGCATAACAGGGATTGTGAGGATGGCACAGGACTAGGCAGCATTTTGTTCTGTTGTACATAGGGTCTCTATGAGTCAAAGCCAACTTGACAGCACCTAATAATAACAACAGTTTGGTAACTAACATCTGGGATCTTAAAAGCTTACGAGCGGCCATCTAAGATACAACTGTTGGTCTCTACCCATCTAGAGCAAAAAAAGAAGGAAGAAACCAAAGACTCAAAGAAGAAACCAGTCTACACGACCAGTTGCCTACACGAACCATCAGTCTCACCTATCCAGAGGGCAGAAGAAATAGATGGTGCCCAGCCACCACTACTGACTGTTCTGACCGAGGCCACAATATTTGAGCCTGGGTGGAATGGGAGAAAATCGAAAAACAAAACCCAAAATCTTTAAAAAAAATGCCAGACTTATTGGACTGGCAGAGACTTGAGGAACTACCAAGGCTATCGTCCTTAGTTACCCTTTAAACTTTCAACTGAAACTACTCCTGGAGATCTCCTTTCAACTAAGTAACAGATTGGCTCATAAACTAAACAATATTACCCATGAGTACTTTGCTTCTTTATAAACAAACAAATAAACAAAACAATCATCTATTTGAGAACGTTTACCCTAAAGCAAAGATGAGAAGGTCAGAGGGGTCAGGGAAGCAAGAACAATGGAAAGGAAACATCCAGAACAGAAACAAGAATGTTGATGCATTATGGAAAATGTAACCAATATCACTGAACAATATGTGTAGAAATTGTTAAATAGGAACCTAATTTGCTGTGTAAACTTTCACCAAAAACTCAGGAAAATATTTTTAAAAAGGAATGCCAAAATATTTGTGCTATAACACATTTAAAAATGAATTACAATTTAAGATAGCCCACCTTAGTTAATTTCAGACTGATTCTATCACACTCTTTATACTCTAGCATAGAATCATATACTTTGCAAATTACCAAAAAAAAGTTTTTTTTTTCCTTTCAACGGATGCAATAAATTTTCTGAAAATGACTTTTTTGCTTTTGGAAAATGTTTATAATATTGTTTTTCAGCAATTTAAGATAAATATGTTTTCTTTTAATGACCCGTGGCTCTTTTCTCCTTAATGCATGGCAACTAATTCCTTCTATACAGTCACTGTAGCTTCAGTATAGATAAAACAGTTTTCTGATCCTGAATGTAAAACTTTCCTTCAAGTGGGGGAACTATCAAGAGAATGTGATTAAAGCATGTCTCAGAATTTCAGTCTAATTCTTTGAGGATATGAGAGTCTAAGATGAGATCTGTTTTAGGAATTGCAGGTCATATCATAGTCTAGCACTAGGGTAATAAGTAAGAAAATGGGAAATGTGTGACTCCAGTGTGCTCCTGAACAGTGAACGTAAAAGTGAAAATGATGCACTATTGGTTAAGGGTAAAAGAAGTTCTATAGATTTGGACATAAATTACAGAATCTATAGAACAAACCTACTGAAGCTATGTTATAGTTATTACTTTTGGTAATTATGTTTAGTACATTATAATGGTTAAAATGCTAGATTAATACATTTTAAACTGCAGAAATAAATGTTAAAAGAGATCTATGATACACTTCTTAGGAAATATCCACTAACCTTGTCGTTACTTTCTTTTCACTGCCTAAGAAAAATTGAAGAGAGTAAACAACAAATTTGATGGATGCAGAAGTTACCTTGCTTCTTTGACTTCATTTTTTACTAGAAATCTTTTAAACAGAAACAATTTTTACCACCTGTTCAGATTAGATATCCTTTTGAAAAGGAAAATAAATCACATGGTAACTGCAGCATATCTCCAGGAAAGCAGTTATTGAACAAGTTGAAGGCAGTTCTGCCATCTGTAAATTTCTTAGAAAAATGTTGACAAACCTCAGCAGTCATCTCAATTCCCTTCTCTAACTTGCATTCTCTATCTTTGTCATCTCCAAAGCAGACTTTCTTCAATATATAACCAAAAAATGGACAAAAAGGGACAATGTTGTCTCATATGGTTCTCTTACTTCACATGGAAGGGAGAAACGGCAAATACAAATGCTGTTCACAGAAGAATTACACTCCTTCTTCCCGTACCTGTCTTTGTTTTACATCTCACCTAATCCCATCTCAGGTCAAACCTGGAGAAAGAGCCATACTGACAGCAAGACCAGAGTCCTTTTAGGACCCTGAGCTGTCAGAGCAGCTCTGATTTTTGAGATCTGATTCTCAGTTCCATAAAACTCATTCCCAAAGACAGTGTCTTTTTTATCTTGAAATTTCCAGCACCTAACAAGTGATGTGCATTGCTTTGATTGAAACACAGCTGCTTTGGCTAAGGTTGCAAATCCTTGAAAAGCAAGGAGCAAAATAGAGGTATACAACTAATTTGTTTGTTTGTCTAGAATTGGTTCCTAATTTATTACCTTATAGTATTTGTAAACTGTTGGTTTGAGTCATCTGAAAAGATTACGGCATGCATGCTGAAACAAATATGCTCAAAAATCTCCATCCAGGAATGTGTTTCAGGGATATTTGGTAAACCTGAATGTATTTACCAAAGTGAAAAAGAGGCACCAGAAATTACAGTTTTGTGTTTAGTTTTGCTTATGTTTTAATGTGGATATCTTTTGAGAAATGCTTTCACTGGCTGCTGCAGAACATTAAGAAATCATACGCAAGAAGCAGAAAAACGTGAGGTTTTTAGGTGAGAAGATCCCTAAGGACTCAATTAGAAGTACAAACATATTCAGATTATCCAGTCTACAGATCACTCTCAGGGCTGTTACTTGAATGCAGGAGGGAGATATAAAGTTGTAGCACTTCTCATAGGATAAGCATTGCCTGGATATTCTGGAATTCCCCCCGGCTATTCTCGATTTTGTTTTATCCACAAAAATTGTCCTCCACAGTGGAAAAAAAAAAAAGGAACTGGTAGTTAACTATACTTCCATAAACTTTGTTAAGACTAAAATAAAGAACATTTTATGATGGAGTTCAAATAGAAGAGGGAGGGTTGTTATTTCAAGTTATCAGTTTATCATTCAGAAAAAAAAACCTCTTCATTTGAATAATTTTCCAGTGGAATAGGTCCTGACTAAATATCTCTTACATAATTCTTTTACTTTCTTCTAGTATTGGAAACGGGATAGAGAAAAGTATTTGGATAAGGTAATAAGATTTATGTAATTATAAATAAAATACGAAAAAGAATGATAATAAGGTATATTTCAAAATCATTCTGTTATGAGATGTTAAAGCATCATTTTAACAGGATAGACCTTTTACACTAAGGTGGAATAAAACATCACCTAATTAAATCAATACAAAGGGCAGCAAAGAGGCCCTTCCACCCAAACGTCTCTACTACATGTCTCTGACGCATGAAATTTTACCCTTAGTGTTCCTATCCTTATAATCTCCTTTCCGCAGTTTGTTTTTATTACAGATTCTAGTCAAGACAGACAAACAAAAGCCTTACATTAAGAGTTTATCCGATTTTGGTGACAATAACCATAAAACAACAGTTAAACATTAGGATTAATAAAAGGAGGCAAAGGAAGAGAAACTAATTTAAAGCAACCAAATTCACCTACATGAAATGCAACCTAGAGCCTTTATACAGGGCTAATCAGAGAAAATTACCTTGTCATGGATAATTCCAGCACTTTAGCAACAAATTTTGTTTGTTTGTTTTTTAATTGTAGTTTACAGAAGATTTATAGAACAAACTAGCTTCTCATTAAACAGTACATATATTGTTTTATGACATTGGTCAACAACCCCATGACATGTCAGTACTCTCCCTTCTCCACCTTGGGTTCCCGATTACCAGCTTTCCTGTCCCCTCTTGTCTTCTAGTCCTTGCCCCTGGGCTAGTGTGTCCATTTAGTCTCATTTTGTCCTATGGGTCTGTCTAATCTTTGGCTAAAAGGTGAACCTCTGGAGTGACTTCATTACTGAGCTAAAAGAGTGTCCAGAGGCCATACTCTCAGGATTTCTCCAGTGTCAGGCCACTAAGTCTGGTCTTTTTTTTGAGTTAGAATTTTGTTCTACATTTTTCTCTAGTTCTGTCTGGGACCCTCTATGTGATCCTTATCAGAGCAGTCAGTGGTGGTAGCCAGGCACCATCTAGTTGTACTGGTCTCAGTCTGGTGGTAGTTGTGGTCTATTAGTTCTTGGACTAATCTTGCCCTTGTGTCTTTAGTGTTCTTCATTTTCTTTCGCTTGTGAAAGGGTAAGACCAGTGGAGAGTATCTTAAATGGCCGCTCACAGGTTTTTAAGACCCCAGACGCTACTTATCAAAGTAGAATGTAGAACATTTTCTTTATAAACTGTTATGCCAATTGAGCTAGATGTTCCCTGAGACCATGGTCCCCACAGCCCTCAGTCCAGTAATTCAGTCCCTAAGGGAGTTTGGATTTGTCCATGGAGCTTCCATGACCTTACTCTGAACAAGTTGTGCTGGCTTTCCCAGTATTGTGTACTGTCTTACCCTTCACCAAAGTTACCACTTATCTACTGTCTATTTAGTTACCAACAAATATTTTCCCAACAAATTTGTATTTTCTATGGAACTTGTTCACCTAAGAGGATAAAAGTGTCATCAAAGGAAAAACAGGCAAGGCCAAGAAGAGACTAGTTCTTTCATTGCAAGATATGTTTATAATTGCAGTTAGGAGAATGGGGTTGGAGGAATCAAGGTTGGGTTTCCAGGAAAGAGGACACTGAGACAGATTTTCATTCAGGACCTTTATTAGGGTGTGTTTTAGGGATCAGCACCTGTGGAAGGGAAGAGAAAGATGCAGGACTGGGCAGAGGTAAACCAGAGCAGCAATGTGGTCCCAACAAGGCCTCAGTCCACCCTGTGGTGACTTTTGAAGCTGTGATAGCCCTTTAGAGTTGTCAGGATTTAGTTTGGGGCTTAAGCCTTTATGCTCTATAAAAAAATGTCATTGGATGCATGCTATTTCTGAAAAGGGACTTGACTTGGGCTCACTGGGTTTCTTCGGCTGAGTCAGTGTCTCTAAAGGGGGCTGAAAACTAAGAACTGTCAGCCAAAAAGCTTTCCAGCAGCTGGGGGGGAGATTTTTCAGTTCTAATAGGGGATCTGAGTGGCATAGACCAGTATCACAACAGAAATATACAACTTTCTTCAAATATAGCCAAGTTACTATTCTTTTATTACCCTATGATAGAAATGTTCACTTTCACTCTTATATATTCTCCACTCAGCACGATCTGTAGTTGTGCAAGCCCTTTCTACAATTTTCCTATTCCCTTCCTCATTGATGTTGTCTATTCAATGTTATCCTGTATGCCGATTATTAGAGCAAATCATTTGGAAATATATAGGGAAGATGAAATTAGTCCATTCTTTTTTTTAAAAGGGAAATCATGATTGCGATATGTTCTCTGGAGCCCTGGTGATGCAGTGTTGAAGAACTACAGCTGCTAAACATCAGGTCAGCAGTACAAACCCACCATCCGCTCCTTGGAAACCCTATAGGGCAGTTGTAGTCTGTCCTATAGGGTTGCTATGTGCCAGAATCGACTCAACGGCAACAGGGTTTTTTTTTTTTTAATGTTCTCTATTTTTTATGGTTTCTGCATTATGCTCTTTGTTCTGAATATTAATTGCCATTGGCATGAGTCCTGCATCATTTATATTTATTTCTTAACTGCTTATTATCATTTATATGCAGAAATGCATGCCATAATTCTACAATAATAGATTAGTTGAATTGGAAGTATTAAAAGTAGCTATTCTTTATGACAGAACTAGGAGAACCTACTTCATAATGCTGTCTTATATAAGAATACATGCTGGCTACTCATTAGCCAACAATAAATAGGCCAGTTAAGCTTTCTTCCCACAAATTCATATGATGGATTGTCTGAAAAAACACAGCAGCTGGAATGTAAAATAACAACACTTCACTTTATATATGACTCAATCACTGATATTTCTCTAAAACACTGAACGTTTAACAATAGGACATCTTAAAACAGGAAATCTGAAAACTAAAAACATCAATTGAATCCTTATTTTATGTGTTGTATATGAGCATTTTATAATAGTAATTTTTTATCATTAGGTGCTGTCAAGTCGATCATGACTCATAGCGATCCCATGAACAACAGAGCAAAACACTGCCTAGTCCTGCACCATCCTCACAATCATTGCTATGCTTGAGCTCATTGTTGCAGCTACTGTGTCAATCCATCTTGTTGTGGGTCTTCCCTTATCCTCTACCTATATTCGCTGACCCTCTACCTTACCAAGCATGATATCCTTCTCCAGGAACTGGTCCCTCCTGATAACATGTCCAAAATGCATGAGACGAAGTCTCGTCATCCTTGAGTCAGTAATTAAACAGAATTAATTCTAACGTTTCTCACAGATTCTATGGTTGATTCTGACTCTCATAAAGTTATTGTTTAAATTAAAACAATGAATTTCAAAACACATTACATGACAAAAAATTGTGCCTAGTAGAACACTGATTCTGATTAGTTGTTGATGCCTATTTCCAAAGTACTCCTCTCCACCTTCCCCTGAGACTACTGTTTTTCTGAGAATTCATATTCAGGACTAAGTTTTAACTGAATCAACCACTATATTGCAACTTAGACCACTACATGTCCTTCATATCATGTATGTATGTATGTTGTTATTAGGTATATTAGGTATTTATTGGCATAATTGTTCATTAATCTTCTTGTCCACAGTGCTGTAAGCTACATTACCAACTAGGTGTGTTGCTTGCCACTGTATCTTCAGGGTCCAGCACAAGGACAGACACACAGAAGGCACTTAATAAATAGCTATTGGATGAATGCATTCATATCAGTTAACTCTTTAATGCATAGTTTTTCAAACCTATATTAACTGAAATTTTGAAAGTAGACTGAAATTGGAACACATGTCCTTATCCTGCAGGAAATGAATAACAAATATTCATGTAATATCTATGCTTTCTTTAATTTATTCAATCAATTTAATCATTCATCTGATCGTTTAACAAACAAACGTTTATTTGACACTATTTGCTAGGCTCTGGGTATATGATGTTGAGCTAAACAGGCTCAGTCCTGGCTCTCAAGGATATTACAGCCCATGAGGAAAACCAACATTAGCCAATTAGTTATATACATATCTGTACCCAGGGTTTTATGAGTGCCATACAACAAAAACTGTAAGCAGCTATGAGAGTGCTGAGGAGTGGTACAAAGGGTTACCTCACTCAGCTGCTAAATAAAAGGCTGGAGGTTTAAGCCTACCAAGGGGTGCCTCAGAAGAAAGGCCTGGTGATCCAGTTCTGAAAACTCAGGCATTGAAAACTCTATGGATTACAGCTCTACTCAGATACACATGGGACTACCATGAGTCAGAATCAAATTAATGGCAGCTTTTTTTTTTTTAGTGAGAGAGTGTAAATAGCACGTGGTATGAGCTAAAGGCAGTAGGGAAATCTTTTCTGAAAAAGAAGCATTTGAGCTGATATCTGAACAGTGAGGGTGAATTAACCAGATATGGAAGTTAATTTTTCCAGGCATCATTTTATGTAAGGGCTTGGAACAAACACCAGCATTATTATCTGGTAAAAATGAAACAAGTCATAAGGATTGGTTGATGTGCACAACTTTAACTACTGTGCCACCAGGGCTCCAGAATAAAACACGCACACCAACTACCAATCCTTCTTCTTTGTTTCCAACTTTTGCATCCAATTACCAGTAATGATCAATGCATCTTGATTGCATGTTTGATCAATTTCAGACTGCAGAAGTTGGTAAAAGCCTTCAGTTTCCTCATCTTTGGCATTAGTAGTTGGTGCATAAATTTGAATAATAGTGACATTAACTGGTCTTCCTTGCAGCGTACAGATATTATTCTATCACTGACAGCACTGTACTTCAGGATAGATCTCAAAATGTTCTTTTTGATGATGATGAATGTGACACCACTCCTCTTCAATTTGTCCTTCCTGTCACAGTAGACCATATAATTGTCCAATTCAAAATGGCCAATAACAGTCCATTTCAGCCCAACAATGCTTAGGATATCAATCTTTATGCAGTCCATTTTATTTTTGATGACTTCTAATTTTCCTAGATTCCTACCTCTTACATTCCATGTTCTGATTATTAATGGATATTTGCAGCTGTTTCTGCTCATTCTGAGTCATCCACCTCAGCAAATGAAGGTCTGGAAAGTTGTACTCCATCCACACCATTAAGGTTGACTTCATGTTAAGGAAGCTGCTCTTCCCCAGTGGTATTGAGTGCCTTCTGACCTGAGGGGCTCATCTTCTGACACTATATCAGACAATTGTTCCTCTGCTATTCATAAGGTTTTCACTGACCAATTTTTCAGAAGTAAAGCGCCAAGTCCTTCTTCCTAGTCTGTCTTAGTCCGGAAACACAGCTCTTACTCTGGAAGCTCTGCTGAAGCCTGTCCACCATGGATGACGGTGCAGGTATTTGAAATACCAGTGGCATAGCTTCCGGCATCACAGCAACACATAAGCCATCGCATTATGACAAACTGACAAATGCATGGGTCTGTGTATCTAATACCCACTCCATATTCATATTTTCTCAATTTTCCCAAATACCATTTAACTCTGGTTGAAAAAAGAAAGAACTATCCAGGGACACTCAGTGCTCTTGGTTGCCATGGCTTTTAAATCTTTTCATCTTGAAGAGTCTCCATTTTTGACATGGTAAGGATTTGTTGAAGTGCCATGTCATTTTTGTTCTATAGGTTTTACTATCTTTTGCACTAATCTGATTGTTCTCTCATGCTGTCATTAGACTTGTTTCTCAATCACTTTTATTACCTGCACAATGGATGTTACATCTAAAGCCTCAATTAGACTCAAGTTAAAATATTTTTTGGCAAGATTACTTCAGAGATTATGCATATACTTTATATTGCATTTCACTAAAAGGCCTGGCATGGTTTGTTGCCTCACCATTAATGATGCTGTGATTTATCTCTGACTCAAAGTAGTGACAGCCATAACTCTCAATGTAAAGTTATTTTTTTCAACAAAATAACATGAGGCCTAATTCTTGGGTGCCACAAGTTTGATTTCAGCATTTTACTTAATGGTTTCAGCATGTATTGAAGGTCTTTCCCAGAACATTTTTTTTTAGAGGTTAAAAAATATTTAAAAATTAGAACATTGTTATCATTCCATCTACATTTATCCACTGCCAATATTCAATAAAGAAGATCTTTTTCTCTTCAACTGCAGTTGTTTAGTCACTGTGAAAATATTTCCCACAGGTAAGCCAGGATTAATGCTTAATTTTTTCACCTTACAGGTTTTCAGAGGGAGAGTCTACTGTCATTTTCAAGGGTCATTTCCAATGGTAGCAAATAGATATTTGTGTCATTGTTTTTTGCTTTCTCTTTTTGACTATTATTACAGACTCATGAATTTTTATCTATTTTTGTGTTTCAAGCAACTAAAGTACTTTTCTTTTTGATGTCCAAGTAGTTCTAAAATTGACCACTGAGGAGGAGTTCAAGCTGACTCATGTCTTATTAGCACTCCTACATTAATCTTTGTTTGCTTCTTGCTTTTCTCTCAACAAGATGTTGATATACTCCCTGTTTAGACCTAGAGTCTGCCAATTCTCCAAGAAGTCCTGGTTCCTTTTACTAAAGAATGGGATTTAGTAGTATTTGTAGACCAAAATGTTCATTGTCAATGTGTTTCATTTCTTCTAAGCCCTTTTGGTGATCAGATCTAGGAGATATAATATATGGATTAATTCCAATTCTGATTTAACAATACCAAAAAACCCAAACCCATTGTTGTCAATTCCAACTCATCAATATAGGCTCTTATTGTTTTTATTATATACATGTATCTATTGCTTTCACTGGAAAATTTTATTCCTAAAAACACTAATATGGTTAAGTATTTGCTTTGCCTGCAATATACATAAAATAGTTTTTAAATGGCCATACAAATATTATCACTGACAGTAAGATTACTGAAGGAAACCTATGATATTTTAGCATTTCTTTTTGTTTTTAAACATGATGTCAACTTATATTATCTTCTATTTATTGAAGTAACTTTATTTTTTTAATTGTGCTTTAAATGAAAGGTTACAGTTCAAGTTAGTTTCTCATACAAAAATTGATATACACACTGTTATGTTACCCTAGTTGCTCTCCCTATAATGTGACAGAACACTCCTCCTTTCCACCTCACATTTCCGGCGTCCATTCAACCAGCTCCTGTCCCTTTTTTTCTTCTCATCTCTCCTCCGAACAGGTGCTGCCCATTTAGTCTCATGTATCTACTTGAGCTAAGAAGCACACTCCTCACGAGTATCATTTTATGTCTCATAGTCCAGTGTAATCTATGTCTGAAGGGTTGGCGTCAGGAATGGTTTCAGTTCTGACCTAACAGAGAGTCTGAAGCCATGTCTTCCGGGGTCCCTCCAGTCTCAGTCAGACCATTAAGTCTGGTCTTTTTACTAGAATTTAAGTTCTGCACCCTACTTTTCTTCTCCTCCATCAGGGACTCTCTGTTGTATTCCCTGTCAGGGCGGTCATTGGTGGTAGCCGGGTACCATCTAGTTCTTCTGGTCTCAGGCTGATGGAGTCTCTGGTTTATGCGGCCCTTTCTATCTCTTGGGCTAATATTTTCCTCGTGTTTTTGGTGTTCTTCATTCTCCTTTGTTCCAAGTAAGTTGGGACAAATTGATGCATCTTAGATAGCCGCTCACTAGCTATTAAGACCCCAGATGCCACTCACCAAAGTGGGGTGCAGAAAATTTTCTTAATAAACTTTGTTATGCCAATTGACCTAGATGTCCCCTGAAAACATGGTTCCCAGACCTCTGCCCCTGCTACTCTGTCCCTCGAAGTATTTGGTTGTATTCAGGAAACTTTTTAGCTTTTGGTTTAGTCAAGTTGTGCTGACTTCCCCTGTATTGTTTGTTGTCTTTCCCTTCACTTAAGATAATTCTTATCTACTATCTAGTTAGTGAATACCCCTTTACCCTCCCTCCCCACCTTCATAACCATCAAAGAATGTGAACTAACTTTTTTAGATCTTTAACTTTTTAGATACATTTTCAAAGCATATATTACTTTCATGTATGCTTGCATAAAGAAGAAATTATAAGTGAAATAGTTAAATGTTATGAATTGAATTGTGTCTGCGCAAAATTGTATTGAAGTCTGGCCCCTGTATTTATGGTTGTGATCCTGTTTGAAAATACAGTTTTTTTTTTCTTGTTGTTTGTTAATGAAGTCATACCCGAGTATGGTGAGTCCTAACATTAATCACTTCTGAATTATAAAAAGAGCAGAATAGACACAGAGGTACACAGAAAGAAGAAGCAATGTAAAGACAGATACACATGGAAGATGCATCTACAAACACTGAAACTCCAAGGATTACTGGCTACTAGAAACTGAAATTGACAAGAAAGGATCTTCCCCTAGAGCTGGTGCCCTACACTTCATCAAACACGGTATCTCCCCCTACTGATTGATCCTTCCTGATGACATGTCAAAAGCAAGTGAATCAGACAATGTTCTGTTGATCCATAAAGTTTTCATTGGCTAATTTTCAGAAGTTGTTTGCCAAGCCTTTCTTCCTAGTCTGGAAGCTCAGCTGAAACCGGTTGACCATGGGTGACCCTGCTGATATTTCAAATACTGGTGGCCTAGCTTCCAGTATCACAGAAACACTCAAGCCACCATAGTATGACAGACTGGCAAACTACATATGAACATATGAATAGGCAATGACATTTAGGACAGGACCAAGTCCTACCCGATATTAAGATGCTATCATATGCAAAATACAATCTTTTTTAGAAATGTAGGGGGAAAATGATTGTTTTAGAAATAATGAAACAAGGTATTGCTAAATATCCTCCATACAGGAATGAGTGAAAAGGTCTCTTTCTGTATATGCTTGTGCTCAACCTTTCTGATTTCTGCCAACTGGAGAGGTGAGAAAAGTGTTCAGGGTGGCTTTAGTTTGATTCTCTCTTATCAAGGGTAAAACTGAGCATTTGTTTTACATATGTTTTTATCTTCAAGCTTTTTTCATGTAGTTTGTCATTTTTATACCAGGTTTTTGGGCCTCTTTTAACTTGATTTCAATGAGTTTGTGAGATTTTAATGAGTTTGTGAGATTAGACTTTTGCCTGTCTTATAAATAGTAATTATTTTCCCTTTTTGTTTTTTATTTTGATTTTACTTATGTGTTTGTTTTCTCTGTAAAGCCTTTAATATTATAATCAAATTCACTACTATTTTCCTGTATTGCTTTTGGAACTTAAGTCATAATTTAAAATGTTTTCTCTATTCCAAAGTTATAAAAGACTTCACTCATTTTTGTTCTAATAATTCCTTGACTTTAATTTATACATTTACATCTCTGGCCCTTGTGGAATTGAATCTAAGATATAATGCAAGGTAACATTTTATAAATACCTGTCCCGTTGCCCCAACACCATTTATTAAAATGTCCATTGTTTTCTCATTGATTTGAAATTCCATCTCTATTGCATATTAAATTTCCTTATGTACTTGATTCTCTTTCTTTATTTTCTATTCCATTCTACCAATTTTTTCCATATGCATGTGACATACAAAGTATCTTTTTACTGAGGTTTTATCTTGTGGTTTAATATGTGGAAGGTTTTTCTGTGTGTCTTTCTCAGCTATTCTGGCATTGCTCATGACTACTGTTGTTTTTCAAGACCTACTTTTTGCTTTCTTCATATAAGTTTAACATATTTCTTATTGTTATAGTCATGTCTTCTAATTGATATTGTTTGTATATATCAAGATAGATAATTAGATAAATGATAGATAGACACATTTTTAAGTTAACTTAACATCCTGCTCCTTTACTGAATTTTCTGACAGTTGCAATAGCTTTTCCATTTATTTACATTGATTTTTGTTTTTGTTTTCCAACCATATAATCTAACAATTTCTTAATGGAGATACTTACCATTCTTATGCTTACAATTGCTTTCCCTTATCTAATTTGATTAGTTAATATCCCTAGTACATATATTTTATAACATATTACAAATACACACAAATCCACATTACACAACACACAGATCAATAAATTTTTCTAAAGTATACATCCATGTAACCACCACCCATGTCAGAATAATACTGCCAGCCATCCCTCATGCCCTTTACATAACCCCTCCCTTAAATAAATTACCCCCACCTCTCTAAGAATTACACCACTCACCTGTCAGTTTGTCATACTGTGGTGGCTTACATGTTACTATGATGCTGGAAGCTATGTCCCTGGCATTTCAAATACCAGCAAGATCATCCATGGTGAACAAGTTTCAGCAGAGCTTCCAGACTAAGTCAGATTAGGAAGAAGCGCTTGGCAGCCTACTTCTGAAAAAATTGGCCAGTGAAAACCTTATGAATAGCAGAGGAACATTGTCTGATACAGTGCCAGAAGATGAACCCTTCAGGTTGGAAGGCACTCAGAATATGATTGGGGAAGAGTGGCTTCCTCAAAGTAGAGTAGACTTTAATACATGGATGGAATAAAGTTTTCAGGACCTTAATTTGCTGAGGTGGCATGACTCAAAATGAATAGAAACACCTACAAACATCCATTAATAATTAGAACATGCAATGTAAGAGGTATGAATCTAGGAAAATTGGAAGTCATCAAAAATGAAATGGACTGCATAAAGATTGGTGTCCTAGGTGTTGGTGAGCTGAAAGGGACTGTTATTGACTATTTTGAATTGGACGATAACATGGTCTACTATGACAAGTATGACAAATTGAAGAGGAATAGCATCACATTCATTGTCAAAAAGAACATTTCAAGATCTATCCTGAAAGACAATGCTGCCAGTGATAGGATGATATCCATATGCCTACAAGGAAGATCACTTAATCTGACTATTGTTCAAATTAACACACCAACGACTAATGTCAAAGATGAGGAAATTGAAGATTTTTACCAGCTTATGCAGACTGAAATTGATCAAGCATGCAATCAAGATGCATTGATAATTACTGGTGATTGGAATGCAAAAGTTGGAAACAAAGAAGAAGGATTGGTAGTTGGAAAATATGGTCTTGGTGATAGAAACAACATCAGAGATAGCCTGAGAGAGTTTTGCCAGACATATGACTTCTTCATTGCAAGTACCTTTTTTTCAACAACATAAACAGCAACTATAAATGTGGACAGTTCCAGATAGAATACACAGGAATTATATCAACTAAATCTGTGGAAAGACACCATGGAGAAGCTCAATATCATCAGCTGGAGCAAGACCAAGGGCTGACTGTGGAACAGACCATAAATTGATGTTTTGCAAGTTCAAGCTGAAGCTGAATAAAATTAGAGCAAGTCCACAAGGACCAAAGTACAACCCTGACTATACCCCACTAGAATTTAGAGACCATCTGAAGAACAGATTTAAGGCAATGAACACTAATGACCGAAGACCAGAAGAGTTGTGGAATGACATGAAGGATATCATACATGAGGAAAGCAAGAAGTCATTTAAAAGACAGGAAAGAAAGAAAAGACCAAAATGTATGTCAGAAGAGACTCTGAAACTTGCTCTTGAATGATGAGTAGCTAAAGCATATGGAAGAAATGATGGAGTAAAAGAGCTAAACAGAAGATTTCAGAAGGTGGCTTGAGAGGACAAAGTAAAGTATTATAATGACATGCGCAAAGACCTGGAATTAGAAAACCAACAGGGAAGAAGATGCTCGGCATTTCTCAAGTTGAGATTCAAGGATTGAGTTGCAATACTGAAGAATTATAAGGGGAAAATGTTGAATGATGAAGGAAGCATCAAAAGAAGATGGAAGTAATACACAGAGTCACTGTATCAAAAAGATTTAGTTGACATTCAGCCATTTCAAGAGGTAACATATGATCAAGAAACACTGGTACTGAAGGAAGAAGTCCAAGCTGCACTGAATGCATTGATGAAAAACAAGTCTTCAGGAACTGACTCAATATCAATTGAGATGTTTCAACAAATAGATGCAGCACTGGAGGTGCTCACTCATCTATGCCAAGAAATTTGGAAGACAGCTACATGGTCATCCAACTGGAAGAAATCCATATATGTGCCCATTTCAAAGAAAGGTGATCCAACAAAATGCAGAAATTGTCTAACAATATCATTGCTATCACATGCAAATAAAGTTTTGCTGAAGATCATACAAAAGTGGTCACAGCACTACATTGACATGGAACTTCCAGAAATTCAAGATGCATTCAGAAGAGGAGGTGGAATGAAGGCTATCATTGCTGATGTCAGATAGATCTTGGCTGAAAGAAGAGAATACCAGAAAGATGTTTACCTCTGTTGTATTGGCTATGCAAAGGCATCAGACTGTGTGGATTATAACAAATTATGGATAACACTGGGAAGAATGGGAATTCCAGAGCACTTAATTTTGCTCATGAGGAACCTGTACATAGACCAAGAGATAGTCTTTCAAACCGAACAAGGAAATACTGCTTGGTTTCAAGTCAGGAAAGGTGTGCATCAAGGTTGTATCCTTTCACCATACTTACTCAACTTGTATGCTAAGCAAATAATCTGAGAAGCTGGACTATTTTAAGGATAATGGAGCATCAGGATTGGAGGAAGACTCATTAAAAACCTGTGATATGCAGATGACACAACCTTGCTTGTTGAAAGTGAAGAGTATTTCATTTTACTTGGATACACAATTAACTTTCATGAAAAAAACAGTAGAGAAATCCAATGACATATTACTTTGGGCAAATCTGCTGCAAAAGACCTCTTTAAGCTGTTAAAAAGCAAAGATGTCACTCTGAGGACTAAAGTGCACTTGACCCAAGCCATGGTATTTTCAGTCACCATATATGCATGGGAAAGCTGGACAATGGATAAGGAAGACTGAAGAAGAATTGATGCCTTTGAATTGTGGTGTTGGTGAAGAATATTGAATATACCATGGCCTGCCAGAAGAACGAACAAATCTGTCTTGGAAGAAGTACAGCTAGAATACTCCTTTGGAAGCAAAGATGGCGAGACTTTGTCTCTTGTACTTTGGACATGTTATCAGGAAGTATATCATGCTTGGTAAAGCAGAGGGTCAGCAAAAAAGAGGAAGACCCTTAATGAGACGGATTGACACAGTGGCTGCAACAATGGGCTCAAGCATAACAAAAATTGTAAGGATGGCTCAGGGCCAGGCAGTGTTTTGTTCAGTTGTACATGGGTCACTATGAGTCAGAACTGACTAGATGGCGCCTAACAACAACAACTCTAACAATTATCTCTATTCTTTACATTATGGCAATCACGTCTTTCATTTTCTTATAGTTTCATAACCTAAGGTGTATCTTTAACCACTAGAGTTTAATTTTCCCTGTTTACAGGTTTCTCACAATTAGTTGTTTGTTTTTCTCTTCTCTCAAACATTATTTTTGAAGAAACTTGAAGAATGCCCTATAAAGTATACTGCAATCTGGATTTTGCTGGTTGCATTCCTGTGGTATAGTTTAGCATGCCCTCTGTCCTCTGAATTTCAAACAAATTGACAGTTGGATCTAAAGCCATAATTGGATTTAAGTTTGATTTTTTTTTTAAATAAGATGTATTTGTTTCTTAGAGCTGCTATAAAAAACTATCACAAACCAGGTAGTTTAAAACAACAGACATTTTTTATTTCTCTCAGAGTTCTGAAGGCTAGAAGTTCAAACTTAAGTTGCACATGGGTTAGTTCCTTCTGGAATCCTTACTTGCCTCTTCCTAGCTTCTGATGGTTTGTAGCTGCATTACCTCAATTTCTGCCTTCATTGTCATACGGCCTTTTCCCCTGTTTGCCTCCTCTGTGTCTCTGTGTGTCTGTCTTCTTATAAAGACATCAGTAATTGAATTTAGGATTCACTCTAATTCAGTAAGACCTCATCTTAATTTACATCTTAATTGTAACTGTAAAGACCCTATTTCCAAATGAGGTCACATTCACCACTACCAGGGGTTAAACATTTAACATATCTTTTTGGTGGTACTTATTTCAACCTATTACACTAGACCACTTCGTAGGTCATATTGTTCATCATCAAGAAACACATGGTTGTGTCTTATAATATTTGTTTTGTGATATTAGCAGTCATTAATGCTCAATACCTAGATTCTTAATTCAATGGTGCATGATTGTGATGTTCCAATTTTATCATTCATTTTTCATTTATTTTTATATACTCTTATAAAATTTCCTCCTCATATTATTTGGTTGCTCAGTGTACAGATTGTGTGGTGAAGTCAGATGAACACTTCATTCTTTCCAGTTATTTATCCATTTTCAAATACTTGTATCATGGATTTAAACATATTTGACACATTTTGATCTGTTACAATCATTATCCTTAATTATGCACAAATTTTCCCTGTTTTAGCCAGTAGAAGCCTGTTCATGATGGTTACCAGCTCCTTTAGAGACAGGAGAGTTCAAGTTTCCTTAATACAAGGTATGACAAGATGTTTCAGGCTCATCTTGTACCTTTCTTGCCCCAATCCTGAAATTGAAACTAGTATTTATTATCTATTTTTTTTAATTAGAAGCTTAGTTTCTTTTAGTGAAAAAGAGTATTTCAGAATTTTAATAAGAGTGGTTAGATTCTCATTGCTATTGAGTTGGCTATCATTGAAGATATTTTCCGGATCAAGAAAGAATATTTACTCTATACTTAAGCTTCTAATTCAAACATTCGAATTCAGTGTTATGAAGTGTCTATTTGATCTTATCTATCTTTTCTCTATATATCAAAAGTTTTTGGATTTATATGTGATAGAATTAAAACATACCATGAAATTTGTTCTATCACATTACACAAAAATATTATCAAAATAACAATACCATCACTATCCTCAAAGATGATTACAACATGTACATAAAACATTATTTTGCCTAGACTCCCTATTTTCTTTCCATTATTTATAGTTGTATTGCATCCTTTTATGAACTCATATAGCTATTACATACTATGTTCTCCCTTTTATAGTCCTCATTTATTCTGTAACTCTACATATAAATCTATTACCTAACACTTAGCACCAGTATTTATGTCAACATGTTTCTAGTTATTTTGGTTGGCTGAAGCAGACGCTAAAAAATACCTCAGAAAGAACTCATGTATACCCTGAATTTGTGCCTATTGATATTGTTTTCTTCATGCGTCTATACTTGAAACTATGGGAGCTCTGGTGGCACATTGGTTAAATGCTTGGCTGTTAAATGAAAGTTCAGCAGTTCGAACCCATCTGTCACTCTCACGAGAAAAAAATGGCGGTCTGCTTCTGTAAAGATTTACAGCTTTCAAAACTCTATTGGGAAGTTCTACTCTGTCCTACAGGGTTACAGATCAGAATCAACTCAATGGCAACAAGTTTGGTGTTTGGTACACTTGAAAATCAGTTAAATGGTTGATGTTCCCACCTCCAATCTGGTGTCTTAAATATATTAATCCACTTTCTTCTGTCAAAAGTGTTGTCTGATGACATTCTAATTACTTCTTCTGTATAAGCTGCTTGATTCATCTCCATTGAATATCTAATTTATTTTTCATTTATTTTCAATGCAATAATTTTCTTGAAGTTTGTCTTCATATTGATCTTTTTGGATTGAATTCCCAAGAACGTTATTTACCTTTCAATACGTAGTTTCAAATAATTTTTTGTTTGAATACTCTCTTGAATTGCAGTTTCTAGTATCTGTTCAAGAAGCCTTGGTGGCACTACGGTTAAGTGCTCAGCTTCCAACCAAAAGATTGGCGGTTCAAACCTCCCCAGCAGCTACAAGGGAGAAAAGACCTGGCAATCTGCTCCCATATAGATTAAAACCAATTGCCGTCCGACTCATAGCCACCGTACAGGACAGAGTAGAACTGCCCCATACGGTTTCCAAGGCTGTAAATCTTTACGGAAGCAGACTGTCACATTTTCTTCCCATGGAGTAGTTGGTGAGTTTGAACCCTCAGTCTTTAGGTTGGTAGCCAAGCACTTAACCACTGCGCCACCAGGGCTCTTCCCGCTGTAAATATTTCAGCCTAGGAAACACTATGGGCAGGTCTACTCTGTCGTACAAGGTCTCTATGAGATGGAATTGACTCAAGGGCACACAACAAGAAGAAATATTTATTCAGTTCTCTAGCTTTAGTTATTAGTCTTCAGGGATGGCTATTACAGGATTGTTGAATGTACTCTGCCTGTCTTCTGTATTTGTCAATTTTACATGAATCCTTTATATATCTTTCTTCTTTTTTTTTTTTTTTGTGATTTTAAAAATTGTCCTCCATTTTATTGTATTACTCTTAAAGCCTTAGCTGCTATGTTTACTTGTTCCTAGGTTTCTTCTGACAAAGGCTTTATTTCTGGAAATATTTTTAAAATTCTTTTCTCATATGTCTAACCTAATTTTTAAATGATACTGATTGGGATTATTTTGCTTAATTATATCAATCATTTTGTCAATTTCTAATAGATCATTTTGAAATTTTAGGCTACAGCTATTTTCATTTGTTTTGTGGTCATGTCTTTTTGGAATGCTTATTGTTGGTAGGGATGTTATTCTGTTCCTTATTTACTTTTCTTCTCAATACTATCAAAAATTATTGTACGGGGTTTTGTGTGGGATCTAACCTTAATCCTTTCCTGATGCTCATTTATATGTAAAAATTTTCATGAACTTTATTAGGGAGGCTTGATTTTGGAGATTTTTTTCCCCAGTACTGTGGTTCTAGAACTCTGTTCTCTCTTGTCCTTGTGAAGTTTGAAAACATGGTGGCTTCATTTCTGAGATCTCCTGGCAGTATTCCTGTCACAATTATCTGAACCTATATTTTTTTTCTTGCCTCTATTGCTCCTATTCAGTTAAATTTGGGAGTAGTTCCAGCAACTTCCGCCCAGGTTTGGACTTTATTCTGGAGGGGAGTTTACTGGTTGGTATTGAAAATCCATGGGGAATAGTCCGCTCCAGCTTTATCAGATTGTATTATAGACCTCTTTCAACATACTCTTGGAATCTGCAAACCCTTCTGAGTTTCATCTGCTATTCTCAGTTGGCTTCCTGATCTTTCGAGTGAGTAACTGATGTGTATTTTGGAGCTCTGCAGTCTGTCAGAATCTCTTTGCTTCCATCTGTTCCTTGGTACACAGATGCTTATACTATGCTTGTTTGTAAATGTCAGCAGTTTGTTCTCACTTATGAGAATTTTTGGCTTCATTTAGAAACATTTTTACCTAAGTTTTCCTTGCCATCCTTCCTCCCTTCCTCCTTCCCTCCTTTCCTTTCTTCCTTATCTCCTTTCCTCTTTATTTCCTTTTCTTTTAATATGTTGTCCATTGATTTTGTTATTCTGTATGTTTTTAAATGATAAGACAGTGAGAAGATATACTGCTGCCTCACGCATATCCCAAAATTCTCTGAAATACCACAGTATATTTGTATTGAAGCATAAACTACATGCAATAAAATGCACTAATGTTCAGTTTGATGTGTTTTGATAATTATATATTTTTGTGTAATGAACATACTAATATAATGAATCCTAATCAAAATGTACAGAATTGGCATCACCAAAAGTTTCTCATGTCCCTTTCCAGTCTATGCCCTCCAGTGTCAATAGTTATTCTGATTTTAAGCTTCTTAGCAAGTCTTCATATCAGGTAGTGGAAGTCTTCCAACTATGCTTTTTTCAAAAATGTTTTGGCTCTTTCATCCTTTATAGCTCTACATAAATTTTAATTTAAACTTCTCAATTTCTACTGAAAAAAATTGCTGGAATTTTGCATTGACTGTATAGATAAATTTGAGAAGAATTGGCATCTGTATAACATTGACTAATTCAACCTTTGAATACAGTATATCTCTCCATTTGTCTGGGTCTTCTTTGCTTTCTTGAATTAATGATTTGTAGTTTTCTGTGTCTAGTTTTTGAATCATCTTGATATGTTTTTGATGCTCTATGTTGTATATCAATATGTCCTTTCAACTTCTAGTTTTGTTCTTTCAACATACTAAATAAGTAACTATACTCTCATTGCTCCCAAACATTTCTGGAGCTTCAAATCCGGGAACCATATGGCTTTATTGGTAATATTCTCACTGCAGAGCATAGGAAGCTTTTGTAAGGTGCTGTTATTTGGTAATAAAAATTAAATGATCTGGCTAATTAGGAGGGGCAAGATGGCACTCTAGGCAGAAACACCACGCCGTCCCTCCACAGCAAAGATCCGAAAAACTAAGCCTAACAGAGAATCAACAATCCTGAAACCCTAGAACACCAAATGAAGAGATAAAGAACTCAGCCAAACACCAAACGGAGTGAGAATACTAAAAGAGAACGGAGAGCGAGGAGAGACTCAGGCAGAGATTCCTTACCAGCTAACGCAGCGCGGATCCACCATCTTGGATCCCTATCGGAGACCAGCAAATGGGAGAGCAGCCTTGCAGAGCATCTGGTCGGAGACAGAACGACCGGTAAACTGCGGTGCGCGCTCTCCCACCACCCACCCCTCTCCGCCTCAGCTGGGGATCCCCTGCTTTCCGTGGCCAGGGTCCCTGGGCTGGGGGGTGCTGGTGCTTGGATTCCGCGCGCCTGGGCTGGCGGCTTTCTGGGAGCCCTTTGCTGGCAGCTAGCGAACCTTTCTCTGCCACCTCCCCCTCCTTTTGCCTGGGTGCCTGGTTCCGAGTGCCGTCTCTGCTCTCTCCTGCGGGGCTGTAGGGCTGCGTGCGGGCGTGTGGCTGTTTCTAGGTCTGGGCTCCCGCGCGGGTGAGATCCTGGGGAATTTGTTCGTTGGCCCCTCTGCTTCCCGTGGCCACGGTCACTTAACCCCAAGACTACCGGCTTCTTGGAATTCACGCCCCTGAGTGGGGGCTCTCTGGGTCCCATTTGTAGGCACTGACTGCTGGTGTTGCCCTTTTTTTTTTTTCTCAATTTTATTTTTCTTCCTTTTTTGATTAGTTTTGTCATCTTTTACCTCTTTTTCTCTTTTGTCTTTCTTCATTGCTTAATTTCTTGTCTCTCTATCTCTTCCTTCTCTTTCTGATCCCTGAATACCAGGCGATGTATGCCTCTGTACCTTCTGGCCAGGCTGAGCTGTGAAAATTGAGACCGACTCCCCCAGACCTCATAGCTGCATCGGTGGGATCCCTGGGAACTTTGCAGTTCTTTAACTTTTCTGATTTTTATTTGGTCATTCTTTCCTTTTCTTTCTCTTCCCACTTCTGGTTTCCTCCATCCCATAGTCTCTCATCTGTACATTCCAACGACAAGCTCCCCTAGCATTCTTTTATGTTTGTACGCTTTTTGCTCCTCCTCCTCTCTCCTCTCTCCGATATCCAGCTTAGCTTCACACATAACCATCTTCCCGCTGCACCCTACCTACCTGCACCGTGCACTAGACATCACATCACCAAGCGGTGCAGGCACGCCCTATTGGAACCTGCCCAGCACTGACTACCGACCGTCCTGGTGGCTGCGGTGAGTGCCACAAGCAACCCATCCCAGTGGCTCCTCCTCAACTAGATCTTCCCAGCTGTACCACAAGAATGAAAAAAAAAAAAAATCTACAATCAATAAACGAGAGAAATATCTACTGAATGCCCCGAAAACAGCAAACAATATCAAAACATTTACAAAACCAAGAAAACATGGCTCCAATAGGCATCCAAATTAAAACACCAGATAACTCTCCTGTGGAAGAAAATGCACTAGAAGTACCTGATAGGGAACTCAAATCACTAATACTTGGAATTTTCCAAGAACTGAGGCAAAAAGCTGACAAACATGAGGAAAAAATAGACAAATTTATGGAAAATACAGACAAAAAATTGGAAGAATTCAGGAAGATGATGCAAGAACAAAATGCCAAAATAAATTCACAACTCGAAATTATACAAAAACAACAATTAGAAATCCAAAAGATAAACAACAAGATTTCAGAAATGGATGGTGTCATAGAAGGGCTGAGAAGTAGATTTGAAACCATGGAAGACAGGATCAGTGGAACTGAAGACAAACGCTTGGATACAACTCTGTTTCAGGAAAACTCAGAAAAAAGAACAAAGAAAAATGAAGAGACCCTGAGAGTTATGTGGGACACAATTAAAAGCAAAAACTTACGAGTGATTGGCATACCAGAACAGGGGGAGGAAACAGAAAACACAGAGAGGATCATTGAGGAACTGCTGACAGAAAACTTTCCCAATATCATGAAAGATGAAAAGCTGGTCATCCAAGAAGCTCAACGAACCCCATATAGAAGAGACCCCAAAAGAAAATCACCAAGACATATCATATTCACACTCGCTAAAACTAAAGACAAACAAAGAATCCTGAGAGCAGCTCGTGAAAAACAAGAAGTCACATACAGAGGAGAAACAATAAGACTAAGCTCAGATTATTCAGCAGAAACCATGCAGGCAAGAAGGCAATGGGATGACATATATAAAATCTTGAAAGAAAAAAATTGTCAGCCAAGAATAATATATCCTGCAAAACTCTCATTCAGATTTGATGGTGAAATTAGGTCATTTCCAGATAAACAGAAACTAAAGGAATATGCAAAAGTCAAACCAAACTTACAAGAATTATTAAAGGGAGTTCTTCGATCTGAGGACAAATAGCTTAAGCCCTCAGGCAGGACCTAGGACCTAGGACGCAGGTTAACATGAACCAGATACCATTCTAGGAACTGAACTACAGACGACTTTCCAAAAACAAAAGATATACAACAGGGAATCAGAGAAATCAATCAAAGGATGACAACAACATCAAAAGAATGAAAGAGGGAACAAACGGCATAGGTATAGAACCTTCTAAAGGAGAAGAAGGCAAGGCGATACCAAGTAACGGTAGACTGCTTCAAAATTATAAAGATAAGGGTAAAATTCATGGTAACCACAAAAAAAGTTAACAAACCAACTCATAAAAATAAAGACGAAAAACATAAAGTCTCAACAAAAACAAAACCTACAAAAACAAAAGAAATGAACACAAAATCCACAAACAAAAGGAACTCAGCACAAGAGAGTAAGAAGAACAAAGAAAATTCAGCATCACAAAAAAAAGCACTACAAAATGACAGCAACAAACTCACATCTATCAATAATTACACTGAACGTAAATGGACTCAATGCACCCATAAAGCGACGGAGAGTGGCAGAATGGATAAGAAACAGGATCCATCTATTTGCTGTCTACAAGAGACACATCTTAGAAACAAAGATGTGAATTTATTAAAAATCAAAGGTTGGAAAAAAATATATCAAGCTAACAACTATCAAAAAAGATCAGGAGTGGCAATTCTAATCTCAGATAAAATAGACTTTAAAACAAAATCTACCATAAAAGACAAAGAAGGACACTATATAATGATTAAGGGGATGATCCATCATGAAGACATAACCATAATAAATATCTATGCACCTAATGACAGGGCTCCAAAATACATAAAAAAAACTCTAAGAGCACTGAAAAGAGAAATTGACAGTTCCACAATAATAGTAGGAGACTTCAACACACCACTCTCAGTAAAGGACAGAACAACTAAAAAGAAACTCAGCAAAGATACAGAAGACCTAAAGGACACAATCAGCCAACTGGACCTCATAGACATATATAGAACAATCCATCCAACCGCTGCAAAGTACACATTTTTTTCCAATGCACATGGAACGTTCTCCAGAATAGAGCACATCTTAGGCCACAGAGCAATCCTCAACAAGATCCAAAATGCTGAGATAATTCACAGTATCTTCTCTGACCACAATGCCATCAAGGTAGAAATTAACACTAGAAAGAGCAAGGAAAAAAAATCAAACACATGGAAACTGAATAATAATCTGCTTACACATCAATGGGTAATAGAAGAAATCAGAGATGGAATTAAAAAATTCCTAGAATCAAATGAAAATGAAAACACATCATACCAAAACCTTTGGGACACAGCAAAGGCAGTCCTCAGAGGACAATTTATAGCAATAGATGCACATATCAAAAAAGAAGAAAGGGACAAAATCAAAACATTAACTACAGAACTCAAACAAATAGAAAGAGAACAACAAAAAAAGCCTACAACCACCGGAAGAAAGGAAATAGTAAAGATCAGAGCAGAAATCAATGAAATAGAGAACAGAAAAACAATAGAAAGAATCAACAAAACCAAAAGTTGGTTCTTTGAAAGAATCAACAAAATCGACAAACCACTGGCCAGACTGACAAAAGAAAAACAGCAGAGGGCACAAATAACCCAAATAAGAAATGAAATGGGGGACATTACAACAGACCCAAGTGAAATAAAAAGGATTATAACAGAATATTATGAAAAACTATATTCCAACAAATTTGAAAACCTAGAGGAAATGGATAAATTTCTAGAAACATACGGCCTACCCAAACTACAACAAAGTGATATTGAAAATCTGAACAGACCCATAACAAGAGAAGATATTGAAAAGGTAATAAAAAAACTCCCAACCAAAAAAAGCCCTGGCCCAGATGGCTTCACTGGAGAATTCTACAAACATTTACAGAAGAGCTCGTACCAGTACTACTCAAGTTATTTCAGAGCATAGAAGAGGAAGCAACACTTCCAAATTCATTCTATGAAGCCAGCATAACGCTGATACCAAAATCAGGCAAAGACATCACAAAAAAAGAAAATTACAGACCAATATCTCTCATGAATATAGATGCAAAAATTCTGAACAAAATTCTAGCCAATAGAATTCAGTATCATATCAAAAAAATAATACACCACGACCAAGTAGGATTCATACCAGGTATGCAAGGATGGTTTAACATTAGAAAATCCATCAACGTAATCCACTACATAAATAAAAGGAAAGAAAAAAATCACATGATTATCTCAATTGATGCAGAAAAGGCATTTGACAAAGTCCAACACCCATTCCTGATAAAAGCTCTCAATAAAATAGGTATAGAAGGGAAATTTCTCAACATAATAAAGGGCATCTATGCAAAACCAACAGCCAACATCATTCTTAATGGAGAAAGGCTGAAAACATTCCCCCTGAAAACAGGAACAAGACAAGGATGCCCTTTATCACCACTCCTATTTAACATTGTGCTGGAAGTTCTAGCTAGAGCAGTAAGGCAAGAGAAAGAAATAAAGGGCATCCAAATTGGTAATGAAGAAGTTAAACTCTCCCTGTTTGCAGATGATATGATACTATACATAGAAAACCCTAAAGACTCCACGAGAAATTTACTGGAAGTAATAGAAAGATTCAGCAGAGTAGCAGGATACAAGATAAACATTCAAAAATCAGTTGGATTCCTATACACCAGTAAAGAGAACGATGAAAAGGAGATCAGGAAATCAATACCATTTTCAATAGCCCCTAAAAAGATAAAATACTTAGGAATAAATCTGACCAGGAATATAAAAGACCTATACAAAGAAAACTACAAAACACTGCTGCATGAAACCCAAAGGGATCTACATAAATGGAAAAACATACCATGCTCATGGATAGGCAGACTCAACATTGTGAAAATGGCAATTCTACCTAAAGCAATCTACAAATACAATGCAATTCCGATACAAATACCAACAACATTCTTCAAAGAGATGGAAAAACTAATTATTAACTTTATATGGAAAGGGAAGAAACCCCGAATAAGTAAAGCACTACTGAAGAAGAAGAATAAAGTTGGAGGACTCACACTACCTGACTTGAGAACCTACTATACAGCTACAGTACTCAAAACAGCCTGGTACTGGTACAACAACAGAGACATTGACCAATGGAACAGAATTGAGAACTCAGATGTAAATCCATCCACCTACGGTCACCTGATTTTTGACAAGGGCCCAAAATACATCAAATGGGGAAAAGACAGTCTTTTTAACAAATGGTGCTGGCAAAACTGGATATCCATTTGTAGAAAAATGAAACAGGACCCATACCTCACACCATATACAAAAACTACTTCAAAATGGATCAAAGACCTGAATATAAAGCCTCAAACTATAAAATTCATAGAAGAAAAAATAGGACCAACACTTCAGACCTTAATACATGGCATTAACAGAATACAAACCATAAACATCAACACAAAAAACCCAACAGATAAACTAGATAATTGGGATCTTCTAAAAATCAAACATCTATGCTCTTCAAAAGATTTCACCAAAAGAGTTAAAAGAGAACCTACAGACTGGGAAAAAATTTTTGGACAGTACAAGTCAGACAAAGGTCTAATCTCCATAATCTACAAGAAAATCCAACACCTCTACAACAAAAAGACAACCAATCCTATCAAAAAATGGGCAAAGGAAATGAACAGACACTTCACCAAGGAAGACATTCAAATGGCCAACAGACACATGAGGAAATGCTCGCGATCACTAGCCATTAGAGAAATGCAAATTAAAACCACAATGAGACACCATCTCACCCCGGCATTACTGGCACGAATCAAAAACACTGGAAATAACAAATGTTGGAGGGGTTGCGGGGAGACGGGAATTCTTATACACTGCTGGTGGGAATGCAAAATGATACAGCCATTTTGGAAAATGATATGGCGTTTCCTCAGAAAGCTAGAAATAGACGTACCATTCGATCCAGCAATCCCACTCCTAGGAATATATCCTCGAGAAATAAGAGTCATCACTCGAATAGACATATGCACACCTATGTTCATGGCAGCATTATTCACAATAGCAAAACGATGGAAACAACCTCGATGTCCATTAACAGACGAATGGATACACAAACTATGGTACATACACACAATGGAGTACTATGCAACGAGAAAGAACAATGAATCGGTGAACCATCTCATAACATGGATGAAACTGGAGGACATCATGCTGAGTGAAATAAGTCAATCACAAAAGGACAAATATTGTATGAGACCTCTATTGTAAAAACCCATGAAAAAATTCACATGCAAAATGTAACAATCCTTGTTGGTTACCAGGGATGGGGGGGGGGAAATACTAAATAGGTAATAGGTAAGTGGTAACTTGGGTGAGAGATGAGATAGTACATAGTACAGGGGAAACTAACACAACCTGCACAAGGAAAGGTCATGGAGGCCCTATAGACACATCCAAACCCCCCGAGGGACTGAGTTGTTGGACGGAGGGCTCTGGGGACATTGATCTCGGGGAATATCTAGCTCAATTGGCATGACACTACTTATAAAGATAATGCTCTACATTCTACCTTGGTGAGTAGTGTCTGGGGTCTTAAAAGCCTATGAGCGGGCAACTAAGATACTCCACTGATCTCATTCCTTCGGGAACAAGGGAGAACGAAGAGAACAGGATACAAGGAAAAGATTAGTCCAAAGGACTAATGGTCCACAGCTACCAAGGCCTCCACGGGACTGAGCCCAGTACAGCTGGATGGTGCCCGGCTACCACCGCTGACTGCTCTGACCAGGATCACAACAGAGGGTTCTGGGCAGAGCTGGAGTAGGATGTAGAGCATAATTTTAACTCCCAAAAAAAAAAAAATAAAAGAAGACCAGTATACTGGCCTAAAGAATACTAGAGAAACCTCGAGAGTGTGGCCCCCAGACACCCTTTCAGCTCAGAGGTGAAGTTACCTTCAAGGTTCGATGTTAAGCCTGGGAATGGACACCCCAGTAAAACTAAATGGGACTAACGATGTACAGGAGTCCGGTGACAAGGGCCAGAAGGCAGAGGGAGAGTAGGAAACTGATGATAAGGAACACAAATTGAATAAGGACACTGTTGATGTATTGTGAGATTGTTGACCACTACTATAGGGCAACATTTGTAGTAACTATTAAATGGGAGGCTGTTTTGTCCTGTAAGCCTTCATCTTGGGCGAGAATGGCAGCACAATTGGAAGAGCATAGTCAATATCACTTAAATGTGTAAGTAAAAAGTTTTGAAATGGTGTTTAAATAAAATAAAAATAAATAAATAAATAAATAAACAAATGAGACTAAAGAGGTACAATAGTCCACTGACAAGGTCCAGAAGACAGAAGGGGACAAGGAAGCCCCCTGGTGATAGGGAACACAAGGTGGAGTAAGGATATTCTTGATGTGCTGTGAGATTGTTAACCATTGTCATAGGGCAACATGTGTAGTAACTGTTAAATGAAAAACTATTTTGTTCTGTAAGCCTTCATCTTAAGTGAGAATAACAGCACAGTTGGAAGAGCATAGTCAATGTCACTGAACTGTGAATGTAGAAAATTTTGAAACGGTGTATCTTTGGCCATCTGTAATTTTCATCAAAAAAAAAGGTTGAGAATTTAGAGGCTTCATACGTTGTGGGGTTGTTAACCAATGTCAAAAAACAACGTGTACTACTATTTCATGAGAAACTATTTGCTCTGTAAGCTTTCACCTGAAGTACAATAAAATATATAAAAAAAAAAAAAAAGCTAAAAAAAAAAAAAATTAAATGATTTTATTTTATTTGGAAGGTAGGTATTGATAACAATATTTTAAAATATCCACGTCTTCTCTTTGATTCTAGTTCAACTAAGCAAAGAGAAGTTGCAGCAATGTCCACACTGAGTTTAAACATGAAAATAATGTATATAGATACAGTTATATATTTGCTTTATAAAATTTTTTATTACACAAAGTACAATTTGTGACTAATAATTTTATAAAAATTAAAGAGACATGGTTATAGTAAATATGACAAAAATAAATATATGCAAATAAGGCAATTTTATCTTTCTCCAAATTATAATCTCAAGCATCTATTGTATGACATAATAGGGTCCCTTAGTTAATAGCGATATCATGCAGCTTTAATGGGTGTCATTTTTCAGATATTTGGGTTTTTAATCGCTTTCTTTGCAGCTTCATTAGCACAAGGGCAGATCTTCAGTCATTTCAGTTTCAAGCAAAAAAAATTTAGCACCACACTTTAGTGTGGCTAAATAGGCATCTATTGCTTTGTTTTTTAGCAACTCTTTTCCCATGATCTAATAAAAGTACTACTTTTTTTTTTTTTTTTACTCTGAAAATAACTCCTGGTCAGCTCCATCTTTTCCACATAATATTGTCTATCATGGTGCCTTGCCCAACCCCCTCTAAAATAAATAAATAAAAAAAAGAAGCCCACCCCCCCTTCCCCCACAGTCTATAAGGACCACATATGTTTAGACTGACTGATAACCATAGTCTCTAGAAATATGTAAGAAGCTCTCTCTGTACAGAGGAAAGCAGAGTCAAGAGGGATTTTTAAAAACAGGACTATGGCCACATTTATTTCCTTCATTCTTCACACTTGAAGCCAGGTTAAACTCTGTACTTCCTAGTCATGTGAGTCATTGCACACTCGATTTTACTTAAACCAGTCCAAGTTTGGGGTACAGAGATCAAAAGCATCCTCACTAATCCAGTGATTTCCATGAAGTTTATTGGCTCAGAAAGCCATAGTGCACAGCTGTGGCATCAATGCTAAAAGCTCCAAAATGTGCACACCACAAATTCCTCAGGAAGTGAGGAAATGGTAGTGTCATGGATTGAATTGTGTCCCAAAAAATACCTGTCTACTTGGCTGGGTCATGAGTCCCAGTATTGTATGATTGTGTACCATTTTGTAATCTGATGTGATTTTCATATGTGTTGTAAACTCTATCACTATGATGTAATAAGATGGATTAGTGGCATTTATACTGATGAGGTCTGCAAGATTGGATAGTATCTTAAGCCAATCTCTTTTGAGATGTAAAAGAGAGAAGCGAGCAGAGACACATGGGACCTCATACCATCAAGAAAGCAGGGCGGGAGCAGAGTGCGTCCTTTGGATCTGAGGTTCCTGTGATGAGATGCTCCCAGACCAAGGGAAGACTGATGCACCACAAGGACCTTCCCCCAGAGCCAACAGAGAGGAAAAGCCTTCCCCTGGAGCTGAAGCCTTGAATTTGGACCTGTAGCCTACTAGACTGTGAGGGAATAAATTTCTCTTTGTTAAAGCCATCCACTTGCAGTATTTCTGTTATAGCAGCACTAGATGACTAAGACAGGTAGGAATTTGCAGAGACACGTATTTGAATTTCTCTACTATTTCCTGGCTATAAGTCATTGCTAGATTGATCCTTTTAAATCAAATTCACCAATTGACGGACCAAGTAATTCATTCAAAACATTCCATCTGAAAAAAGACAAATTGGTTAATTGCCTGAATTTGATAGCTAATTCTTCCCAAATGGATAGATCAATTTAGGGTCCCAGAGGTCATTACAGATGTTAAAAAATAATTCTCTAGTGGCTGTAGAGAATTGCTTTATAAGCTGCTACTGTAGTTTACAACTTGGTAAGCTGTTGTCCTCTAAAGGCTATTGTGACTTTCCAGAATAGCTATTTTATTACACAGAGTAAAAAAATAACTCATTGATGCTGAGTCAGTTCTGACTTGGTATGGACAAAATTGGCATAAATCTATGTGAGAAAACAGAGAAAACCAAAGAGAAAGAACAAATCTTGAATCTAGGAGCTATAGATTGACTGAATGTTACAAAAGATAGAAAATAATTCCATCCAGGAAAAATTGAAAAACATTTGAGAAAATGTGGCTATGGTAAATATGATAAAAATAATCTATGTAAACAAAGCGATTTTATCTTTTCCAAATTGACAATCTCCAACATCTATTGTATGATACAAAAGGGTCTTATCTCTAGTAAGCAATAAAGAAACATTAATGGTGCATTTAATATTTATGTCTATAAAGCAATTCATTGTATTTGATCATAAACTCTTGAAATCTTCCTGAGGAGGCCTGAATAAAAGCATAATAAATGGAACAAATTGTTAGAAAGTGAATTATTACATAAATGTTGTTGGGTGTCATCCAGTCGATTCCAACTCATAGCAACCCCATTCGACGGAGCAAAACTGTCCCATAGGGTTTGCTTGGCTATAATCTTTACGGAAGCAGATATCCAGGTGTTTCTCCCAAAGAGCCACTGCGTGGGTTGGAACCACCAATCTCTTGGTTAACAGCTGAACATTTAACCATCACTCCACCAGGGCTCCTTATTACATAGAAGAGTGATTTAGCATCTACTTTGTCTTTTACAATTGTTTCCTAATTTTTTATTTATGTATGATACAGTTTATTACCATAACAATTAATTTAACTGTATAATTCTAAATATAACAAAAAATATGAAAAAGTTATGAGAACATATGGTAATATAACTATAGTATTCCTTACACTTTCCAAGCATACACAAAGCCTATACCTTTTCTTCTGTTGGGCGTTCCCTTTTGATCCCCCTCCTTCATGAGACATCACTAACCAGTTGGACCCTGACCAGGTGTTTAGACAGCAACCAAGAGAAAATAAACAGACGTTTGCCCTTGCATCAATAGTCTTTGTTTTCTTCTCTATCAGTCTCTATCTATATCAGTCTCTTGGTCGCTATCTCTGTCTTTCTGTCTCTGATTATATCTTAGTACCTGTTTTGTCTTTTCCTCCTTTAGATCTGCCTTTCTTGTAATGCCTGAGTAGATTAACTAATTGTTATAGTATGTGATGAAGTGTTACATAAACAAAGGGAAACTGAGAGACGGGGATTTTAAGGGGATCGCCCAAGATTATAAAATGTGTAAATGTCAAGGAGCAAGTCAAATTCACATGACTTCCATAACAACGCAAATAAAATTTTACGGTAAAGTACTGTACAACTAAAACGAAAAAACAAAACAAAATTTTAAAAAATTGCTTGCTGCACTATTGTTCCTAGTTACTGTTCTGCATTGAATTGCCATCACATCAATGACTGTTGTTGTTGTTAGGTGCCATCGAGTTGGTTCTGACTCATGGTAACCCCACGTACAACAGAATGAAACACTGCCCAGTCCGGCACCATCCTCACAATCACTGTTACGCTAAAGTCCAGTGTTGCAGCCACTGCGTCAATCCATCTCATTGAGGGTTTTCATTTTTTTTTTCTGACCCTCTACTTCACCAAGCATGATGTCCTTCTCCAGGGATCAATCCTTCCTGATGACATGTCCAAAGTATGTGAGACATGGTCTCGCCATCCTTGCCTCTAAGGAGCATTCTGGTTGTACTTCTTCCAAGGCAGATTTGTTCTTTCTTTTGGCTACCCATGGTATATTCAACATTATTCTCCAACACCACAATTCAAAAGTGTCAATTCTTCTTCTGTCTTCTTTATTCATCATCCAGCTTTCACATGCATAGAAGACTGAAAACACTATGGCTTGGGTCAGGCCCACCTTAGTCTTCAAGGTGACATCTTTGCTTCTTAACACTTTAAAGAGGTCTTCTGCAGCAGATTTGCCCAATGCAATGCATCTTTTAATTTCTTGACTGCTGCTTCCATGGGCATTGATCGTGGATCCAAGTAAAATGAAATCCTTGACAACTTCGATCTTTTCCTCATTTATAATGATGTTACTTATTGGTCCAGTTGTGAGGATTTTTGCTTTCTATATGTTGAGATGCTATCCATACTGAAGGCTGTGATCTTTGATCTTCATCAGTAAGTGATTCAAGTCCTCTTCTCCTTCTGCAAGCAAGGTTGTGTCATCTGCATAACACAGATTGTTGATGAGTCTCCTCCAATCCTGATGCCCCATTCTTCTTCATGTAGTCCAGCTTCTCGGATTATTTGCTCAGCATACAGATTGAATAAACAACAACAACAAAAAAAAAACCAAACCCATTACTGTCAAGTCAATTCAGACTCATAGTGACCCTAAAGGACAGGGTAGAACTGCCCCATAGGGTTTCTAAGGAGCGTCTCGTGGATTCGAACTGCTGACTTTTTGGTTAGCAGCCATAGCTCTTAACCACTACACCACCAGGATTTCTACAGATTGAATAGGTATGGTGAAAGAATACAACCCTGACACACACCTTTCCTGACTTTAAACCACGCAATATCCCTTTGTTCTGTTTGAACAACTGCCTCTTGGTCTACGTACAGGTTCCTCAAAAGCACAATTAAGTGTCTTAATAATTTGTTATGATTCACACAGTCAAATGCCTTTGCATAGTCAATAAAACACAGGTAAACATTTTTCTGGTATTCTTTGCTTTCAGCCAGGACTGATCTGACATCAGCAATGATATCCCTGGTTCCCCGTCCTCTTCTGAATCTGGCTTGAATTTCTGGCAGATCCTTGTCAATATACTGCTGCAGCCGTTTTTGAATGATCTTCAGTAAAATTTTACTTGCGTGTGATATTAATGATATTGTTCAATAATTTCTGCATTCAGTGGGATCAACTTTCTTGAGAATAGGCATAAATATAGATCTCTTCCAGATGGTTGTCCAGGTAGCTGACTTCCAAATTTCTTGGCATAGGCAAGTGAGTACTTCCAGCACTGCCCCTTTGTTGAAACATCTCAGTTGATATTCTGTCAATTCCTGGAGCCTTGTTTTTCGCCAGTGCATTCAGTGCAGCTTGGACTCCTTCCTTCAGTACCATTGGTTCCTGCTCATATGGTACCTCCTGAAATGGTTGAAAGCTGACCAATTCTTTTTGGTATAGTGACTCTGTGTATTTCTTCCATCTTCTTTTGATGCTTCCTAAGTTGTTTAATGTTTTCCCCATATTCCCCATCCTTCAATATTGCAACTCGAGGCTTGAATTTTTTTCTTCAGTTCTTTCACCTTGAGAAATGCAGAGCATGTTCTTCCCTGTTGGTTTTCCACCTCCAGGTCTTTGCACATGTCATTATAATATTTTACTTTGTCTTCTGGAGCCACCCTTTGAAATCTTCTGTTCATCTCTTTTACTTCAGAATTTCTTCCTTTTGCTTTAGCTACTTGACATTCAACAGCAAGTTTCAGAGTCTCTTCTGACATCCATTTTGGTCTTTTCTTTCTTTCCTGTCTTTTTATATGATCTCTTGCTTTCTTCATGTATGATGTCCTTGATGTCATTCCACAACCCGTCTGGTCTTCGGTCATTAGTGTTCAATGTGTCAAATCTATTCCTGAGATGGTCTCTAAATTCAGGTGGGATATACTCAAGGTTGTACTTTGCCTCTCATGGACTTGTTTTAATTTTCTTTAGTTTCAACTTGAACTTGCATATGAGCAATTCATAGTCTGTTTCACAGTCAGCCCCTGGCTTTGTTCTGACAGATTATACTGAGCTTTTCCATCGTCTCTTTCCACAGATGCAGTAAATTGATTCTTATGTATTCATCTGGTGAGGTCCGTGTGTATAGTCCCTGTTCATGTTGGTGAGAAAAGGTATTTGCAATGAAGAAGTCGTTGATCTTACAAAATTCTATCATGCAATCTCTGGCATCATTTCTATCACCAAGGCCATTTTCCAACTACCAATCCTTCTTCTTTGCTTTCAACTTTCACATTCCAATCTCCTGTAATTATCAATGCATCCCGATTGCATGTTTGATCAATTTCAGACTACAGAAGTTGGTAAAAATCTTCCCTTTATTCATCTTTGGCCTTAGTGGTTGGTGCATAAATTTGAATAATAGTCATATTAAATGGTCTTCCTTCATCGTAGGCATATAGACATTATCTTACCACTGACAGCGTTGTGCTTCAGGATGGAACTTGAAATTTTCTTTTTGATGATGACTGCAAAGCCATTCCTCTTCTAGTTGTTGTTCCCAGCATAGGAGACCATATGATTTTCTGATTCAAAATGGCCAATACCATTTCTGCTCACTAATGCCTAGGACACGATTATGTGTTCCATTTCATTTTTGATGACTTCTGATTTTCCTAGATTCATACTTCTTACATTCCACGTTCTGATTATTAACGGATGTTTGCAGCTGTGTCTTCTCATTTTCAGTCATGCCACATCAGCAAATGAAGGTCCTGAAAGCTTGACTCCATCCATGTCATTAAGGTCGACTCCACTTTGAGGAGGCAGCTCTTCCCCAGTCATCTATTGAGTGCCTTAACCTGAGGGGCTCATCTTCCGGCATTATATCAGACAATATTCCGCTGCTACTCATAAGGTTTTCACTGGCTGAATCTTTTCAGAAGTAGACTGCCTGGTCCTTCTTCCTAGTCTGTCTTAGTCTGTAAACTCAGCTGAAACCTGTCCCCCGTGGGCGACCCTGCTGGTATTTGAATACTGGTGGCACAGCTTCCAGCATCACAGCAACAAGAAAGCCCCCCTAGTACAACAAACTGACAATGACTGAGCCCTTTAAAAATAGGTTCTCTCACAGCCTCCATTCCCTGAGAGTCACAGACGTATAGCCGCTAAAAGCAATTTGCTAACACTGATAAAAACTTCAAATAAGTAACAGCTTTTCACAAGCAATGAGTTCACAAGCAACTTTCATTTCTACCAAAATGTCTCATGAAAGAGAATGAGTTGGAAAACCAATGTCTAAATTCTGCAAGAAGGTTCATTGTAACAATGGGAAGAGCAGGCCAAACATAAGAAACTGATTCAAAACACAAATATACATATAACCGAACCAAACCCTTTGCCATCAAGCTGATTCCAACTCATAGCGACCCTATAGAACAGAGTAGAATTGCCCCATAGGGTTTCCAAGGAGCAGCTGGTAGATTTCTACTGCCATCTTTTTGGTTATATATATATATTCTTTCCTTATTAATTCATTTATTTAAATATTGATTAGGTATTCATACTTTCTGAGGGGTATTTTGCCAATATGTCTATGGAACCTTAAAATGTTCATAAAATTTGAAGAAAGCATTCAACACCAAGAATTCAACACAAGAAAATAAGTAGGAGTATAGATAGACTGGTAGTTACATGAATCATCTTCCTAGGGTTATTTTTAAAGCTGTAAAAATGAAGCAAATTACATATCCCAAAATAAAGCGTGCTTTAAAAATTATAGTGCCTCGAGAAATATGGAGAATTACTCAGCTTTGATAATAATTTTTATGAATTTTAATTAAGTGACAAAGTACTTATAATGCATTATTAATTGAAAAAGGTAGAATATAAAAGAATACTTAGATAATAAACTAAATTATTAAAGTATTATATAAATCAATTTATAAAATGTGGAAAAAATTAAGGTGTTAAGAGTGTATCTATTATATGTGCTGTGTTAGCTTCCTCTTCCTTGGAGGTACTATGTAATTTTTCTGTGTTTCCATGTATTGTTTTGGATTATTTTTTATATGTTTGTTACATCAACAATTATTACACAATTATATCAAAGCGAAATCCTGAGAAGAAAACACGTTTTTTTAGCTACGTAGGCAACTAAGACAATGTTAATGTTAGACAATTAAAAGATCAACATTCAGAACATAATTTAAATTCATAGAACAATGTAAGGGAAGCATTTATAAATCTCATGGAAGAGAGAGCTAAAAAGTTCCCTTAAGTGTAGTTACAAACTCTGAGAATGAGGATCATCACTGACAAAATAAAATTATGTTCATCCTGGTTCTCATTGTTTCCAAATCATTTTTTTTTCCTTTTTTGAACTTTAGTTGAAGGTTTCCAGAACAAATAGTTTCTCATTAAACACTCAGTACACATATTGTTTTATGACAATGGTTAACAACCCCATGACATACCAACACTGTCCTTTCTCAACCATGGGTTCCCTATTACCAGCTTTCCTGTCCCCTCTTGCCTTCTAGTCCTTGTCCCTGGACTGTTATGCCCCATTAGTCTCATTTTGTGTTTGGGGATGTCTAATCTGTGGCTGAAGGGTAAAGCTCAGGAGTGATTTCATTACTGAGCTAAAAGGGTGTCCAGGGGCCATACTCTCAGGATTTCTCCAGTCTCTCTCAGGCCAGTGAGTCTGGTCTTTTTTTGTGAATTAGAATTTTGTTCTACATTTTTCTCCAGCTCTGTCTGGGACCCTCTGCTATGATCCTGGTCAGAACAATCAGTGGTGGTAGCTGGGCACCATCTAGTTGTACTAGACTCAGTCTAGTGCAGGCCGTGGTAGATGTGGTCCTTTAGTCCTTTGGACTAATCTTTCCCTTGTATCCTGTTTTTTTCATTCTCCCTTGCTCCCAAAGGGGTGAGACTAGTGGAGTATCTTAGATGGCTGCTCACAGGCTTTTAAGACCCCAGAAGCTATTCATCAAGGTAGAATGTAGAACATTGTCTTTATAAACTGTGTTATGCCAGTTGAGCTAGATGTTCCCCGAGACCATGGTCACCATGGCCCTCAGCCCAGCAATTCACTCCTTTAGAGAGTTTGGATGCGTCTATGGAGATTCTATGACCTTTTCTTGTACAAGTTGTGCTGGCTTCCCCAGTATTGTGTACTATCTTACCCTTCACCAAAGTTTACCACTTATCTATTTTCTATTTAGTTCCCACCCACACCCCTCCCATCCCTGGTAACCAAAAAAGATTGTTTCTTTTTGTGTGTAAACTTTTTCATAAGTTTTTACGATAGGGGTCTCATACAATACTGGTCCTTTTGTGATTGACTTATTTCACTCAGCATAATGTCCTCCAGTTTCATCCATGTTATGAGATGCTTCATAGATTCATCATTGTTCTTTATCGTTGCATAATACTCCATTGTGTGTATGTACCACAGTTTATTTATCCATTCATCTGTTGATGGGCATCTAGTTTGTTTCCATCTTTATGCTATTGTGAACAGGGCTGCAATGAACATAGGTGTACATTTGTCTATTCGTGTGACAGCTCTTATTTCTCCAGGATATATTCCTAGGAGTAGGATTGCTAGATCATATGGTATTTCTATTTCTAGCTTTCTAAGGAAGCACCATATCATTTTCCAAAATGGTTGTATCATTATGGATTACCACCAGCAGTGCATAAGAGTTCCGATCTCCCCACAGTCTCTCCAACGTTTGTTATTTCCAGTGTTTTTGATTCGTGCCAGTAATGCCGGGGTGAGATGGTATCTCATTGCAGTTTTAATTTGCATTTCTCTAACGGCTAGTGATCTCAAGCATTTCTTCATGTGTCTGTTGGCCCCTTGAATGTCTTGTTTGGTGAAGTGTCTATTCATTTCCTTTGCCAATTTTGTAATTGGATTATTTGTCTTTTAGTTGCAGAGGTGTTGGATTTTCTTGTAGATTTTAGAGATTAGACCTTTGTCTGACTTGTAATGTCCAAAATTTTTTTCTCAGTCTGTAGGTTCTCTTTTTATTCTTTTGATTAATTCTTTTGATGAGCATAAATTAATTTTTAGAAGATCCCAGTTAATATCTAGCTTATCTTCTGGAGTTTGTGTGTTGTTGATTATGGATTGTATCCTGTTAATGCCACATATTAGGGACTGTAGCATTGATCCTATTTTTTCTTCTATGAACTTTATAGTTTTTGGCTTTATATTTAGGTCTTTGACCCATTTTGAATTCGTTTTTGTATATGGTGTGAGGTATGGATCCTGTTTCATTTTCTTGCAGATGGACATCCAGTTTTGCCAGCACCAGTTGTTAAAAAGACTGTCTTTCCCACATTTGATGGACTTTGGGCCCTTGTTGAAGATCAGGTGACCGTAGGTGGATGGATTTACATCTGGGTTCTCAATTCTGTTCCATTGGTCAACGTGCCTGTCATTGTACCAGTACCAGACTATTTTGACTACCATAGCTGTATAGCAGGTTCTGAGGTCAGGTAGTGCATGTCCACCTACTTTATTCTTCTTCTTCAATAGTTCTTTACTTATCTGGGTCTTCTTCCCTTTCCATATAAAGTTAATGATTGGTTTTTCTACCTCTTTAAAGAATGCTGTTGGTACTTGGATCGGGATTGCATTGTATTTCTAAATAGCTTTGGGTAGAATTGTCATTTTCACTATGTTGAGTCTACCTATCCATGAGCATGGTATGTTTTTCCATTTATAGAGGTCCCTTTGGGTTTCTTGCAGTATTTTTTTCTAGTTTTCTTTGTATAGGTCTTTTACATCCTTGGTTAGATTTATTCCTAAGTATTTTATTTTTTTAGAGGCTATTACAAATGGTATTGTTTTCCTGATTTCCTTTTCATTGTTCTCTTTATTGATGCATAGGAATCCAACTGATTTTTGTATGTTTTACCATGTATCCTTCTACTCTGCTGAATCTTTCTATTAGTTCCAGTAGTTTTCTCATGTAGTCTTTGGGGTTTTATGTGTAAAGTATCATATCATCTGCAAACAGGGACAGTTTAACTTCTTCATTACCAGTTTGGATGCCCTTTATTTCTTTTTCTTGCCTTATTGCTCGAGCTAGGACTTCCAGCACAATGTTAAATAGGAGTGGTGATAAAGGACATCCTTGTCTTATTCCTGTTCTCAGGGGGAATGTTTTCAGCCTTTCTCCATTAAGAATGATGTTGGCTTATTGCTTTGCATAGATACCCTTTACTGTGTTGAGAAATTTCCCTTCTATACCTATTTTATTAAGAGCTTTTAACAGGAATGGGTATTGGACTTTGTCGGATGCCTTTTCTGCATCAATTGAGATGATCATGTGATTCTTTTCTTTCCTTTTATTTATGTGGTGGATTACATTGATTGATTTTCTAAAACGTTGAACTATCCTTGCATATGTGATGTGAATCCTACTTGGTCGTGGTGAGTTATTTTTTTAATATGATGCTGAATTCTATTGGCTAAAATTTTGTTAAGAATTTTTGCATCTGTATTCATGAGAGATATGTGTCTGTCATTCTCTTTTTCTGTGGTGTCTTTGCCTGGTTTTGGTATCAGGGTTATCCTGGAACTCAGAAGTGACACTTCCTTTTCTATGTTCTGAAATACTTTGAGTAGTACTTGTGTAAGTTCTTCTCTGAATGTTTGGTAGAATTCTCCAGTGAAGCCTTCTGGGCCAGGGCTTTTTTTGTTGGGAGTTTTCTTTATTACCCTTTCAATCTCTTCTCTTGTTACAGTTCTGTTCAGATTTTCAACATCACTTTGTGGTAGTCTGAGTAGGTAGTGTGTGTCTAGAGATTTATCCATTTCCTCTAGGTTTTCAAATTTGTTAGAGTATAGTTTTCCATAATACTCTGTTATTGTCCTTTTTATTTCAGTTGGGTCTGTTGTAATGTCCCTAATTCATTTCTTATTTGGGTAATTTGCATCCTCTCCTGTTGTTCTTTTGTCAGTCTGTTTAGTGGTTTGTCAATTTTGTTGAACCTTTCAAAGAACCAACTTTTGGTTTTTTTTTTTTATTATTATTCTTTCTATTGTTTTTCTATTCTCTATTTCATTTATTTCTGCTCTGATATTGATTATTTCCTTTCTTGTAGTGGCTGTGGAATTTTTTTTTTTTTTTGGTTGTTCTCTTTCTATTTATTCGAGTTCTGTAGTTAATGTTTTGATTTTGTCCCTTTCTTCTTTTTTGATATGTGCATCTATTGCTATAATTTGTCCTCTGAGGACTGCCTTTCCTGTGTCCCAAAGGTTTTGGTATGATGTGTTTCCATTCTTGTTTGATTCTAGGAATTTTTGTTTCCATCTCTGATTTCTTCTATTACCCAGTGGTTTGTAAGCAGGGTGTTATTGAGTTTCCATGTAATTGATTTTTTTTTTTTCCTTGCTCTTCCTGTTGTTAATTTCTACCCTGATGGTGTTGTGATAGGAGAAGATACTTTGTATAATCTCAACATTTTGGATCTTGTTGAGGATTGTTATGTGGCCTAAGATGTGCTGTATTCTGGAAAATGTGCCATGTGCATTGGAAAAGAATGTGTACTTTGCAGCTGTTGGGTGGAGTGTTCTATATATGTCTATGAGTTCAAGTTGGCTGATTGTGCCCTTTAGGTCTTCTGTAGCTTTGCTGTTCTTTCTACATATTCTGTCCTTTACCGAGAGTGGTGTGTTGACGTCTCCTACTCTTACTGTGGAACTGTCAATTTCTCTTTTCAGTGCTGTTAGACTTTGTTTTATGTATTTTGGAGCCCGGTCATTGGGTGCGTAGATGTTTATTATGGTTATGTCTTCATGATGGATTGTCCCCTTAATCATTTTATAGTGTCCTTCTTTGTTTTTTATGGTGGATTTTGTTTTAAAGTCTATTGTATCTGAGATTAGTATTGCCACTCATGCTCTTTTTTATTACCTGTTTGCTTGATACATATTTTTTTTCCATCCTCTGAATTTTAATACTTTATGTCTTTGTTCCTAAGATGTGGCTCTTGTAGATAGCATATTGATGGATCCTTTTTTTATCCATTGTGTCGCTGTCCGTCTCTTTATGGGTGCATTTAGGTCATTTACATTCAGTGTAATTATTGATAGGTGTGAGTTTATTGTCTTTTTGTAGTGCTTCTTTTTTGTAGTGCTGATGTTTTCTTTGTTCCTCTTACTTACCTGTACTGAATTGCTTTTATTTGTGATTTTTTTTTTCATTTCTTTTGTTTTTGTAGATTTTGTTTTTATTGAGACCTTATGTTTTTCTTCTTTATTTTGATGAGTAGGTTTGTTAACTTTCTTTGTGTTTACCTTGAAATTTACCGTTTTCTTCCTAGGTTTGAACCTGTCTAATATTATTTGGTATCACTTTGCCTTCTTCTCCATTAGAAGGTTCTATACCTATATCATTTATTCTCTCTTTTATTGTTTTGATGTTGTTGTCATTTACCTATTAACCTCTCTGATTTCATGTTGTAATTCTTTTGGGTTTGGATAGTCCTTGAGTCTTCATTTCCTATGTTGGTATCTGGCTGTTACGATCCTGAGTCCTAGAATCAGCCTGTGGTCTGATGTTGTTTCGTCTCAGAACGAAGGATTCCCTTTAATAATTCTTGCATGTTTGGTTTTGTTTTTACATAGTCCCTTAATTTCTGACCTAATTTCACCATCATATTTGACTAAGAGTTTTGCAGGATATATTACTCTTGGCTAGCAATTTTTTTTCTTTCAAGGTTTAATGTATGTCATCCCATTGCTTTCTTGCCTACATAGTTTCTGCCAAGTAATCCAAGCTTAGTCTTATTGTTTAGCCTCTGTATGTGACTTCTGATTTATCTAGAGCTGCTCTCAGGATAGTTTCTTCTTTTTTGGTTTTATGGAATGTGATTATGATATGCCATGGTAATTTTCTTTTGAGGTCTATCCTATGTAGCATTCTTTGAGTTTCTTGGATGGTCAGCTTTTCATCTTTCATGATATTAGGGAATATTTTGGTCAGCAATTCTTCAGTGATCCTCTCTGTGTTTTCTGTTTTCTCCCCCATTCTGGAATTCTGATCACTTGCAGATTTTTGCTTTTGATTGTATCCCACATAATTCTCAGGGTTTCTTCATTTTTCTTTGTTATGTTTTATGATTTTTCCTCAGAGTTGTATCCAAGTGTTTGTCTTCAATTTCACTGATTCTGTCTTCCATTGTTTCAAACCTGTTCCTCAGCCCTTCTATGACACTGTCCATTTCTGAATTATTGTTGTTTATCTTTTGGATGTGTAATTGTAGTTTTCATATGATTTCTTGTTGTGAATTTATTTTGGCACTTTATTCCTGTATTATTTTCCTGAATTCTTCCATTTTTTGTCTGCATTTTCCATGAATTTGTCTTCCTTTTCCATGAATTTTTCTATTTTTTCCTCATTTTTGTTTGCTTTTTGCTTCAAATCTTGGATAATTCTGAATATTAGAGATTTGAATTCCCTATCAGGTAGTTCTAGTGTCTTTTCTTCTACTGGGAAGTCATCTGTTGTTTTATTTTGGATGCCCAGCAGAACTACCATGTCCTGTTTTTGCATATGTTTTGATATTTTCTGCTGCCTTTGGGACATTCAGTAGTTATTTTCCTCATTTATTGATTGTAGATTTGTTTGTTTCGTCCTGCTTTTTTGTTTTATTTGGTTACGTCTGAGCAGGTGGGCTGTGCGTTCTTTGTTGTTTGCTTGTCTGGGCAGAATACATTTCACTTCCTTCTCCAATGGGCAGGGTCAGTCATTCAGGTATGGTATAGCAGGGCAGGTCTAGCTGAAAAGGAGTTTCTGGAATGGGTAGTTTGTGGCAAGTACTAGGGCCGACAGTGCGGACCAGGAATCAATGCAGGGCAGGTTCCAGTAGGTTGTGCCTGTGCTGCTTGGGAATGTGATGTTCAGTCCATGGTGCAGGTAGGCAGGAAGGAGGGGGAGATTGTGATGTGTGGAGCTAAGATGGGTACGATAATGGGGAGAGAGAGGAGAGAGGAACAGGAGCCAAAAACATACACAGAAACAAAGAGTGCTAAGGGAGCTTGCTATTGGAGTGGAAAGATAAGAGACTAAGAAACGGAGAAAAACCAAAAAAAAAAAAAAAAAGGGGTAAAAAAATGAATAAATAAAAATTAGAGGAAAAAAAAGAAAGAATGTCCCCAGGGATCCCACCGTGTGCCAGCTAGGACTGGGGAAGTTGCTCCAGGCCATGAAGTACAGCCTGGCTAGAAAGGGTAGAGGTGTCACAGAGCCCCAGGTATTCAGGAGACAGAAAGAGAAGGTAAGTATAGAGAGAAAAGAAACTGGAAATGAAGAAATACAAAAAGGGAAAAAGGGAGAGAAGAAAACAAAACAAAGAAACAAAAACAAAACCAACAAAAAAAAAAGAGAGAAAAAAAACAAGAAAAAATAAATGCCCCCAGGGATGTCACTGTGTGCCTGTGCAACGTAAGGGAGTAGCTCCCAAGCCTCACCGTACTGCCTGGCTAGAAGGGGCTCCAAAGCCAAGAAAAGAAAAAAGAAAACAAACAAACAAATTAAAACACACAAACAAAAAAAGCCCCAGAGGTCCCAGCAGTGAGGCCGCGAGGCCGGGAAGAAGTTTCACAGTCGAGGTGTGTTTTGCAGCCCATCAGGAAGAAGCAAAGATGGCACACGGAGCCAGGTATTTGAGAGAAATGAGGCAGAGGTGGTGAGAGGTAAGGAAGAAATCAAAAGAAGCAGAAAAAAGCAACACTAGCAGCCAACAAATGGTACTCAGGGAGCCAGCCAGTGCTGGTGAGTGGAACCCAAGTGGCACCAGGGTGAAGTCTGTGCTTCCTGGCCAGGAGAGTGTGGCTGAGGAAGCAGAGGAGGCTGAGTGGGGGTGAAGAAGGGTGGAAGGTGGGAAGGTATATACCGCTGGTTACCAGTTGTTCTGTCTCCTGCTGGAAGCTCTGTGAAGCTGCTTTCTTGTACCTCCTGTTTTCCAATCTTCGATAGGAGTACAAGATGGCAGATCAATGCTGTGTTAGCTGACAGGGGACCTCTGCATGTTTCTCTCCTAGCTCTCTTATCTCTGTTAGTTTCTTATTCCATTCAGTGCTTGGCTGAGTTCTTTATCTCTTCATTTGATGCTTAGGGTTTCAGGATTGATGTGTGTCTCTGTTTGCCTTAGTTTTTCGGATCTTTGCTGTGGTGGGATGGCATGGTGCTCCTGTCTATAGTGTCATGTTGCCTGGAAGTCCCCCCAAATCATTTTTTTTTAATATTAACTTATCTGAAATTATAATAGTAATATAAATCTTGATTTAAAAGCAAACAGTAAGAATTGTATAAAATGAATTATAAGTTTCTCTATCCTTCCCCTCCACAGGTAAATGAATTTGTTGTTGTTATTAGGTGCCATTGAGTTGGTTCCAACTCATAATTACCCTAAGTACAATAGAAAAAAAATACTGCCTCATCCTATGCCATCCTCACAATCATTGGTATGCTTGAGCCCTTTGTTGCAGCCACTGTGTCAATTCATTTCGTTGAAGGTCTTTTTCTTTTTCACTGACCCTCTATTTACCAAGCAGGATAATAAGCTGTCCAAAGTATATGAGAGAAGTCTCACTATTCTCGCCTCTAAGGAGCATTTTGACTGTACTTCTTCCAAGACAGATTTGTTTGTTTTTCTGGCAGTCGATGGTATATTTGGAGCCTTAGAGGCACAGTGGTTAACAGCTGCAGCGAGCTGTGGCTGCTAACCAATATGTTAGCCATTTGAATCCACCAGCAACTCCTTGGAAACCCTGTGGTGGCAGTTCCACTCTGTCCTAAAAGGTCGCTATGAGTCAAAATCGACTTGACAATAACAGATTATGTTTTGTGTTTTCTACAATCCTCCTATAAAGATTAAAAATTTCACCTAAAAAATTATGTGCCATGTACTTACAAGAGAATATGACTCTATGGCAACAGGGGGATGCTTTATTCAATATTCTTCATCAACACCATAATTCAAAGGTATCAATTCCTCTTCAGTCTTCCTTATTCATTGTCCAGCATTCACATGCACATGAGATGATTGAAAATGCCATGGCTTGGGTCAGGTGCACCTCAGCCTTTGTCATGGATTGAATTGTGTCCCCCAAAAATATCTGTTAACTTCGCTGTGTCATGATTCCCAGTATTGTATAATTGTTTACCATTTTGTAATCTGATGTGATTTCCTTATGTGTTGTAAATTAAATCACTATGATCTAATAAGATGTATTAGTGGCAGTTATACTGATGAGGTATACTAGATTGGATAGCGTCTTAAGCCAATCGCTTTTGATATATAAAAGAGAGAAGTGAGCAGAGACACATGGGAACCCCATAACACCAAGAAAGCAGTGCCAGAAGCAGAGTGTGTCCTTTGGACCTGATGTTCCTGTGCAGAGAAGCTCCTAGATCAAAGGAAGATTGATGACATGGACCTTCCTCCAGAGCCAATGGAGAAAGCATTCCCCTGGAGCTGATGTCCTGAATTTGGACTTGTAGCCTACCAGACTGTGAGAGAATAAACTTCTCTTTGTTAAAGCCATCCACTTGTGGTATTTCTGTTATAGCAGCACTAGATGACTAAGATATTCCTCAAAGTGATGTCTTTGCTTTTTAACCTTTAAAGAGGTCTTTTGCAGCAGATTTGCCCAGTGCAGTGAGTCTTTTGATTTCTTGACTGCTGTTTCCATGGGCATTGATTGTGGATCAAAGTAAAATGTAATCCTTGACAATTTCAATATTTTTTCCATTTATCATGACGTTGCTTACTGGTCTAGTTGTGATGATTTTTGTTTTGTTTATGTTGAGGTGTAATCCATAATGAAAGCTGTAGTCTTTGATCTTCATCAGTAAGTGCTTTAAGTCCTCCTCACTTTCAGCAAGCAAAGTTGTGTCATCTGCATATTACAGATTGTTAACGAGTCTTCCTCCAATCTTGATGTTGTGCTCTTCATATGGTCCAGCTTCTCGGATTGTTTGCTCAGCATAGAGATTGAATAAGTATGGTGAAAGATACAACACTGACACACACCTTTTCTGATTTTAAGCCACTCAGTATCCCCGTGTTCTGTTCCAATGACTGTCTTTTGATCTATGTACAGGTTTCCCATGAGCACAACGAAGTGTTCTGTAATTCTCATTTTTCACAATGTTATCCATAATTTGTTATGATCCACACAGTCGAATGCCTTTGCACAGTCAATAAAACACAGGAAAACGTCTTTCTGGTATTCTCTGCTTTCAGACAGTATCCATCTGACATCAGCAATGATATTCCTCATTCCATGTCTTCTTCTGAATCCAGCTTGACTTTCTGGTAGTTCCCTGTCAATGTACCGCTGCAACCGTTTTTGAATTATCTTCAGCAAAATTTAACTTGTGATATTAATGATATTGTTCAATAATGTCTGCAGTCCATTGGATCACCTTTCTTTGGAATGGGCACAGATGTAGATCTTTTCCAGTTGGTTGGCCAGGTAGTTGTCTTCAAATTTCCTGGCATAGATGAGGGAGCACTTCAAGCGTTGCACCTATTTGTTGAAACTTCTCAATTGGTGTTCCATCAATTCCTGGAGCCTTGTTTTTCGGCAACTCCTGCAGTTCAGCTTGGACTTCTTCCTTCATTACCCTCAATTCTTGATCGTATGCTACTTCCTGAAATGGTTTAATGTTGATCAATTCTTTTTGGTACAGTGACTTGGTATATTCCTTCCATCTTCTTGTGATGCTTCCTGTGTCCTCTAATATTTTTCCCATAGAATCCTTTAATTTTTCAGCTCGAGGCTTGTATTTTCTCTTCAGTTGTTTCAGCTTGAGAAATGCTGAGCATGTTCTTCCCTTTAGGTTTTCTAAATCCTGGTCTTTACGTATTTGATTATAATACATTACATGGTCTTCCTGAGCCACTCTTTGAAATCTTCTGTTCAGCTCTTTTACCTCATCATTTCTTCCATTTGCTTTAGCTACTCTATGTTTAAATTTAATTTTCAGAGTCTCTTCTGACATCCATTTTCGTCTTTTTTTTTTTTTTTTTTCCTGTCTTTTTAATGACCTTTTGCTTTCTTCATGTATGATGTCCTTGATGTCATTCAACAACTCTTCTGGTCTTCGGTCATTAGTCTTCAGTGTGTTAAATCTATTCTTGCTATGGTCTCTAAATTCAGGTAGGATATACTCTAGGTTGTACTTTGGCTCTAGTAGACTTATTTTAATTTTCTTCAGCTTCAACTGGAACTTGCATATGAGCAATTGATGGTCTGCTCTGCAGTCAGCCCCTGGCCTTGTTCTGACTGATGATATTGAGCTTCTCCATGGACTCTTTCCACAGATGTAGCTGATTTGATTCCTGTGTATTCCATTGACGAGGTCCTCATGTACAGTTGTCAATTATGTTTTTTCTGACCCTCTATTTTACCAAGTATGTTTTCCTTCTCCACGGACTGGTCCCTCCTGATGACACATCCAAGGTAAGTGACAAAAAGTCTCCCCATTCTCACATTCTGGCTGTACTTCTTCCAGGACAGATTTGTTCATTCTCTTGGCGGTCAATGGTATATTCAATATTCTTTGCCAACACCATAATTCTAAGTCATCATTTCTTTGCTCTTCCTCATTCATTGTCCAGATTATGCATGCATATGAATTTTGGTGTATGTATTTAATTATAACCTTAACTATAATGTGTTTATCTATCTCTTTACTGATTTATTAAATTTCATCTGTCAGTTGATCTCTCACTGAAATAGGAAGGAAGAACTTAATCCCTTGAATGACCTACCTATGTCTATATCTTAATTTATGTTTATTAATATTATTATTATTTTAGATATTCTAGGAAGTTTCAGATAGATTGTGTTTTCTTTCAGACTGATTTCACATGCGTGCGTGCACACGCACACACACACACGCACGCACACAGGCTCAAACACAACCAGCTTCTCTATTAACAATTGGTTTAGAAGACTTCTCAGGTGTTTGCCCTGAAACTCACCTTCTTCTCACCTTCTTCTTTTCCCTCATCCCTATATTTCTTTGCAATGCAATGCATGACAGAATCATTTTTTATCCAAGGGATTTGTTATGGATTAAATTGTGTCTCCAAAAATTTGTACTATAATTCTAATATTTTTGCCTGTGGATGTAATCCTATTCGGGAATAGTATTTCCTTTATTATGTTAATGTGTCCGTAACAGTGTAGAGTGTGCCCTAACCCTAATTAATTCTGAGTTATAAGGAGCAGCATAAACATAGAGGTAAGAAGGGAGCACAAACTGTAAAAAGCAGAAGCACATATGAGGATTGCCAAGGAACTGAGGAATACTGGGGCTATGGAAACTGAGACAAGGTTCTTCCCTCAGACGTGACAGATAGAGAGGCTTCCCCTATAGCCAGCACCCTGCATACGGACTTCTAGCCTCCTAAACAGTGAGAAAATAAATGTCTGTTCTTTAAGGCCACTGACTTGTATTTCTGTTATAGCAGTAGTAGGAAACTAAGATAGGCTTATTTTGGAATGATTACTTTTTTAGGTTGTATACTTTTAAGAAATTTGTCTTGTGACTGGTAAATTCTTTTCTTACTTTTAATATTTTTATTTATTTTATTAGGTGATGAGATTTAATGTTAGAATTTAAATGATCCTAACATCACTCTCCTGTCATTATTCAGGGTATAATGTATGTCATAAGATCATAATGCATGTGTTTTTTGCACTTTCTATAAGGAAGATTGAGCACAGAGAACAGTTTTCTCTTTTGAATGGTACTAGCTATTTTTTTTCCTTATTACTTTTGGTGACTCAGCAATATTGAGCCATCTCAACAGAAGAACAACTTCTGTAGCTGAAAGTGCATGCATTGTAATTGTCAGCACAAAAATTATATTAAGCCAATAATATAAATTGATTGAAGCTCATTTAATATATGATTTGCAGATTGGGGTAGCAGTTCTACTAAAACCAAAAAAACCAGTTGCTGTCAAGAGTTGATTCTGACTCACAAAGATCCTATGGGACAAAGTAGAACTGCCCCATAGGGTTTCCAAGGAGCAGCTGGTGGACTTGAACTGCTGACCTTTTGGTTAGCAGCTGTAGCTCTTAACCACTGCACCACCAGGGCTTCATATTTCTACTAGGGAGTAAAAAATGTCCCAAAGAAGAGAGAACTTCCAAAGGTTCTTATATCCCAGCTTATGGCTAGTAAAACAATGCATGGTCACTATGATTCCATACAGCATTATTGTGAAGAACAATTAAAATAATTGCTGATTTACCTTAACACTTAGTTCTAGTCTAGTCTGGAGTTTCTGTTTCTCAAAACTGACTGCACATAGATAATTCTTCAAAAGAGCACAATGCCTAAGGCAAAACAGTCTTTACTAATTAGGCAGTCTATTGTTTGACTTAAAGTTGACTTTTAGGAGACCAGTTTCCTCAAAGCTCAAGGTTCAAAGATCACCTCATGGTGATAGCTTGAGTGGGTCACCCCAACCTCCATGGAACCCAGAAATCTGGATTCCATGAGAATTAAAACTCTGTTTCTCGTAATGCTAATTCACCTTCTCCATATCTGGACAATCCTCTTTTAAATGAAGCCATTTCCCTGGCAAAAAATTACTCATAGTTTCATAGTGGACCAGGTTTTCCCTGGCCCTTACTAATTATCCTGTAAATATAAACAATAATTGAACCAGGTCCATCTACTGATGCCCTATGAATAGTTTCCAGAGGTTCCTAAATCAATACATCTTTGTGCAATGCAGAGAGTTCAGAGAATGAACATACTAATTGTAAGAATTCCACAGTAAACACTGCCCATGCCCAAATTTTCTACTATGCATGTTATATGATAAAGATGAACCATCTTTATTTAAAAATAATAAAATTAGAGGACTTCCAGCAAAATGGCGCTCTAGGCAGAAGCACCACACTGTCCCTCCACAGCAAAGATCCGAAAAACTAAGCCGAACAGAGAAAACAACAATCCATCAAGCCCTAAAACATCAAATGAAGAGATAAAGAACTCAGCCAAGCACCAAATAGAGTGAGAAAACTGACAGAGAAAGGACAGTGAGGAGAGATTCATGCAGAGGTCCCCTACCAGCTAACACAGCATGGATCCGCCATCTTGGACTCCTGTCGAAGACCAGCAAACTCGGGGTATGAGAAAGCAGCTTCATAGAGCTTCCAGTGGGAGACAAAACAACCATTAATTTGGGATATAAGCTTTCCCACCCCCCACACTTCTTCATCCCCACTTGGCCTCCTCTGCTTCCCGCAACCACAGTCTCTGTTCGGGAAACAGCAGCTGCTTAGATTCCACCAGCCCACACTAGCTGGCATTCTGAGTGCCATTTGTTGGCTGTGGTGTTGCTTTTTTTCTGCTTCATTTGACTTCTTCCTTACCTCTCACAACCTCCCCCTCCTTTCCCTCAAATACCTGGATCCGTGCACCATCTTTGCTTCTTCCTGAGGGGTTGAGGAGCTCCATTCGAGTGTGGAGCTGCTTCCTGGTCTGGGCTGCTGCACTGGTAGGAACCCAGGGCTTTTGTTCGTTTGTTTGTTTTGAATTGTTAGTTTGTTTTCTTTTCCTTTGCTTGAGCTGGGAGCCCTTTCTGGCCAGGCGGTGCTGCATGGAAAGGAGACTGCCAACTCCGTTTCAAAGACATGCAGAGGGATCCCTGAGAGCATTTCTTTTCTCACTGTTTTCTTTTCCCCCTTTTGTTTTCTGTTTTATGGGGGGCTTTTATTATTCTTTTTTTTTTAATTTGTTTTGTTTTCTTTTTCCCTCTTTTTCCCTTTTTGTCTTTCTTCACTACTCAGTTTCTCGTCTCTCCATATCTTCCTTCTCTTTCTGTTCCCTAAATACCTGGTGTTGTATGCCTCTGCACCTTCTGGCCAGGCTGTACTGCAAAACCTGAGAGTGACTTCTCCAGACCTCATAGCTGCACCAGTGGGATCCCTGGGAACTTTGCAGTTCTTTAACACTTCTGATTTTATTTATTCATTCTTTTCTTTTCTTCCTCTTCTCCTATCTGTTTTCCTCCATTTCATAGTCTCTCATCTAACTACTCCAATGGCAAGCTCCCCTACCATTCTTTTTTGTTTGTTTGTACGTTTTTGGCTGCTGTTCTTCTCTTCTCTCTCCCATATCCATCTTAGCTCCACACATAACAATCTTCCTGCTACATCCTGCCTGCCAGCATCGTGTGTTTAACATCACACCATCAATCAGCACAGGCACGGCCTACTGGAACCTGCCCTGCACTGATTGCCAACCCGCCCTGGTGGCTGTAGTGAGTGTCACAGACAACAAGTCCCAGTGACTCCTCTTCAGCTAGAACTGCCCTGCCATACCATGTCTGAGTGACTGACTCTGCCAGTTGGAGAAGGAGGTGAAAAGTATTGAGCCCACAGATGAGCAAACAACAAAGAACACGCAGTCCACTTGCTCACACATAGTCAAATTTTCTTAAAAAAGGGATGAAACAAACAAATATGCAATCAGTAAATGAGAAAAATAATTACTGAATGCCCCGAAGACAGCAGACAATATCAAAACATTTACAAAAACAGGACAGGATGATTCCAGTAGGCGTCCAAAATAAAACACCAGAAGACCTTCCAGTGGAAGAAAAGGCAGTAGAACCACCTGATAGGGAATTCAAATCTTGAATACTCAGAATTATTGAAGAGCTGAGGCAAAAAGCTGACAAACATGAGGACAAAATAGACAAATTAATGGAAAATACAGACAAAAAATTGGAAGAATTCAGGAAAATAATGCAGGAACAAAGCGCCAAAATAAATTCACAACTAGAAATTATACAAAGACATAAATTAGAAATCCAAAAGATAAACAACAAGATTTCAGGAAAGGATGGTGTCATAGAAGGGCTGAGAAGGAGATTTGAAATGGTGGAAGACAGGATCAGTGGAATTGAAGACAAACACTTGGATAGAACTCTGCTTGAGGAAAACTCAGAAAAAAGAACAAAGAAAAATGAAGAGACCCTGAGAGTTATGTGGGATACAATCAAAAGCAAAAATTTGTGATGGATTGGAATTCCAGAACAGGGGGAGAAAACAGAAAACAGAGAGGATCACAGAAGAACTGCTGATAGAAAACGTCCCCAATATCATGAAAGATGAAAAGCTGGCCATCCAAGAAGCTCAACGAACCCCATATAGGAGAGACACCAAAAGAAAATCACCAAGGCATAGAATAATCAAACTCGCCAACACCAAAGACAAACAAAGAATCCTGAGAGCAGCTCATGAAAAACAAGAAGTCACATAGAGAGGAGAAACAATAAGACTAATCTCAGATTCTTCGGCAGAAACCATGCAGGCAAGAAGACAATGGGATGACATGTATAAAATCTTGAAAGAAAAAAAACTGCCAGCCAAGAATAATATATCCTGCAAAACTCTCGTTCAAACTTGATGGTGAAATTAGGTCATTTCCAGATAAACAGAAATTAAGGGAATATGTAAAAGCCAAACCAAACGTACAAGAATTATTAAAGGGAGTTCTTTGATCTGAGGACAAACAACTTCAGCTCACAGGCAGAATCTAGGATGCAGGATTGTACCAGCTAGATACCAGTCTAGGAAATGAACTCTCGAGGACTATCCAAAAACAAAAGAAATACAACAGGGATTCAGAGCAGTTATTCAGTAAATGACAACAACATCAAAACAATAAAAGAGGGAATAAACAGCATAGGTATAGAACCTTCTAATGGAGAGGAAGGCAAGGTGATACCAAGTAATAATAGACTGCTTCAAGCTTAGAAAGATAAGGGTAAAATTCATGGTAAACACAAAGAAAGTTAACAAACATACTAATAAAAAATAGAGTAAAAACCTAAAGTCTCAGCAAAAACAAAATGTACAAACACAAAAGAAATGAAAAAAAATCCACAAACAAAAGTAACTCGGCACAGCAGAGTAAGAAGAAAGAAAACTTCAGCACCACAAAAAAAAAGCACTACAATATGACAGCAACAAACTCACATCTATCAATAATTACACCGAATGTAAATGGACTCAATGCACCCATAAAGAGACGGACAGTGACAGAAAGGATAAGAAAACAGGATCGATCAATATGCTTTCTACAAGAGACACACCTTAGAAAAAACATGTGAATTTATTAAAAATCAAAGGTTGGAAAAAATATATCAAGCTAACAACTACCAAAAAAGAGCAGGAGTGGCAATTCTATTCTCAGATAAAATAGACTTTAAAACAAAATCTACCATAAAAGACAAAGATGGACAGTATATAATGATTAAGGGGACAAGCCATCATAAAGAAATAACCATAATAAACATCTACGCACCCAACGACAGGGCTCCAAAATACATAAAACAAACTCTAACAACACTGAAAAGAGAAATTGACATTTAACAATAATAGTAGGAGACTTCAACACACCACTCTCAGTAAAGGACAGAACAACTAAGAAGAAACTCAGCAAAGATACAGAAGACCTAAAGAGCACAATCAGCCAACTTGACTTCATAGACATATATAGAATAATCCATCCAACCACTGAAAACTACATATTCTTTTCCAGTACACATGGAACCTTCTGCAGAATAGACCACATCTTAGGCCACAGAGCAATACTCGACAAGATCCAAAACATTAAGATAATTCAAAGCATCTTTTCTGACCACAATGCCATCAAGGTAGAAATTAACACTAGAAAGAGCAAGGAAAAATCAGTTACATGGAAACTGAATAATACCCTGCTTACACATCAGTGGGTAATAGAATAAATCAGAGATGGAATCAAAAAATTCCTAAAATCAAATGAGAATTAAAACACATCATACCAAAACCTTTGGGACACAGCAAAGGCATTCCTCAGAGGGCAATTTATAGCAATAGATGCACATATCAGAAAAGAAGAAAGGAACAAAATCAAAACGTTAACTACAGAACTCAAACAAATAGAAAGAGAACAGCAAAAGAAGCGCACAACCACAGGAAGAAAGGAAATAGTAAAGATCAGAGCAGAAACAAAGGAAATAGAGAACAGAAAAACAATAGAAAGAATCAACAAAACCAAAAGTTGGTTCTTTGAAAGAATCAACAAAATCGACGAACCACTGGCCAGACTGACAAAGGAAAAACAGGAGAGGACACAAATAACCCAAATAAGATATGAAATGGGGGACTTTACAACAGACCCAACTGAAATAAAAAGGATTATAACAGAATATTATGAAAAAGTATACTCCAACAAATTTGAAAACCTAGAGGAAATAGAAAAATTTATAGAAACACACGGCCTACCCAAACTACAACAAAGTGATGTTGAAAATCTGAACAGACCCATAACAGGAGAAGAGATTGAAAAGATAATTAAAAAACTCCCAACCAAAAAAAGCCCAGGTCCAGATGGCTTCACTGGAGAATTCTACAAAGCATTTACAGAAGAGATTGTACCTGTACTACTCAAGCTATTTCAGAGCATAGAAGAGGAAGCAACACTTCCAAATTCATTCTATGAAGCCAGCATAACACTGATACCAAAACCAGGCAAAGACGTCACAAAAAAGGAAAATTGCAGACCAATATCTCTCATGAATATAGATGTAAAAATTCTGAACAAAATTCTAGCCAATATAATTCAGCATCATATCAAAAAAATAATATACCATGACCAAGTAGGATTCATACCAGGTATGCAAGGATGGTTCAACATTAGAAAATCCATCAACATAATCCACCACATAAATAAAAGGAAAGAAAAGAATCACATGATCATCTCAGTTGACACAGAAAAGGCATTTGACAAAGTCCAACACCCATTCCTGATGAAAACTCTCAATAAAATAGGTATAGAAGGGAAATTTCTCAACATAATAAAGGGCATCTATGCAAAACCAACAGTCAACATCATTCTTAATGGAGAGAGGCTGAAACCATTCCCCTTGAAAACAGGAACAAGACAAGGATGCCCTTTATCACCACTCCTATTTAACATTGTACTGGAAGTTCTAGCTAGAGCAATAAGGCAAGAGAAAGAAATAAACAGCATCCAAATTGGTAATGAAGAAGTTAAGCTGTCCCTGTTTGCAGATGATATGATACTATACATAGAAAACCCTAAAGACTCCATGAGAAATCTACTGGAACTAATAGAAAGATTCAGCAGAGTAGCAGGTTACAAGATAAACATTCAAAAATCAGTTGGATTCCTATACACCAAGAAGGAGAATGATGAAAAGGAGACCAGGAAAACAATACCATTTATAATAGCCTCTAAAAAAATAAAATATTTGGGAATAAATCTGACCAGGGATGTAAAAGACCTATACAAAGAAAACTACAAAACACTACTGCATGAAACCCAAAGGGATCTACATAAATGGAAAAACATACCATGCTCATGGATAGGCAGACTCAACATTGTGAAAATGATGATTATACCCAAAGCAATTTACAAATACAACGCTATCCCGATCCAAATACCAACAACATTCTTCAAAGAGATGGAGAAACTAATCATTACCTTTATATGGAAAGGGAAGAAGCCCCGAATAAGTAAAGCACTACTGAAGAAGATGAATAAAGTTGGAGGATTCACACTACCTGACTTCAGAACCTACTATACAGCTACAGTAATCAAAACAGCCTGATACTGGTACAATGACAGATACATTGACCAATGGAACAGAATTGAAAACCCAGATGTAAATCCATCCACCTACGGTCACCTGATCTTCAACAAGGGCCCAAAGTCCATCAAATGGGTAAAAGACAGTCTTTTTAACAAATGGTGCTGGCAAAACTGGATATCCATCTGCAAAAAAAAAATGAAACAGGACCCATACCTCACACGGTATACAAAAACTACTCCAAAATGGATCAAAGACCTGAATATAATGCCTAAAACTATAAAGTTCATAGAAGAAAAAATAGAACCAACACTACAGGCCCTAATACACGGCATTAATAGGATACAAACCATAACCATCAACGCACAAAACCCAACAGATAAGCTAGATAACTGGGATCTTCTAAAAATCAAACACCTATGCTCTTCCAAAGAATTCACCAAAAGAGTAAAAAGAGAACCTACAGACTGGGAAAAAATTTTTGGACAGTACAAGTCAGACAAAGGTCTAATCTCCATAATCTACAAGAAAATCCAACACCTCTACAACAAAAAGACAAACAATCTTATCAAAAAATGGGCAAAGGAAATGAACAGACACTTCACCCAAGAAGACATTCAAATGGCCAACAGACACTTGAGGAAATGCTCGCGTTCACTAGCCATTAGAGAAATGCAGATTAAAACCACAATGAGATACCATCTCACCCCGGCATTACTGGCAAGAATCAAAAATACTGGAAATAACAAATGTTGGAGGGGCTTCGGGGAGATGGGAACTCTTATACACTGCTGGTGGGAATGCAAAATGATACAACCATTTTGGAAAATGATATGGCGTTTCCTCAGAAAGCTAGAAATAGACATACCATTCGATCCAGCAATCCCACTCCTAGGAATATATCCTAGAGAAATAATAGTCATCACTCTAATAGACATATGCACACCTATGTTCATGGCAGCATTGTTCACAATAGCAAAACGATGGAAACAACCTAGATGCCCATCAACAGACGAATGGACAAACAAACTATGGTACATACACACAATGGAGTACTATGCAACAAGAAAGAACAACAATGAATCTGTGAAGCATCTCATAACATGGATGAAACTGGAGGACATTATGTTGAGTGAAATAAGTCAATCACAAAAGGACAAATATTGTATGAGACCACTATTGTAAAAACTCATGAAAAAGTTCACACAGAAAATATAACAATCTTTGTTGGATACCAGGGATGGGGGCGGGGGGGAGTACTAAATAGGCAATAGACAAGTGGTATCTTGGGTGAAGGGTGAGACAGTACACAATACAGGGGAAACTAGCACAACTTGTACAAGGAAAGGTCATGGAAGCCCCATAGACACATCCAAGCTCCCTGAGGGACTGAATTGCTGGGCAGAGGGCTGTGGGGACCATGGTCTCGGGAAACATCTAGCTCAGTTGGTATGACACAGTTTATAAAGACAATGCTCTACATTCTACCTTGGTGAGTAGTGTCTGGGGTCTTAAAAGCCTGTGAGTGGCCATCTAAGATACTCCACTGGTCTCATCCCTTCGGGAGCAAGGGAGAATGAAGAGAATAGGATACAAGGAAAAGATTAGTCCAAAGGACTAATTGTCCACAGCTACCAAGGCCTTCACCAGACTGAGTCCAGTACAGTTAGATGGTGCCCGGCTACCACCACTGACTACTCTGACCAGGATCACAACAGAGGGTTCTGGACAGAGCTGGAGAAAGATGTAGAACATAATTCTAACTCACAAAAAAAGACCAGATTTACTGGCCTAAAAGAGACAGGAGAAACCCCGAGAGTCTGGCCCCTAGACACCATTTTAGCTCAGTGGTGAAGTTATGTCGAGGTTCACCGTTCAGCCTCGGAGTGGACAGCCCTGTAAAACCAAATGGGACTAATGAGGTACAGTAGTCCAGTGACAAGGGCCAGAAGGCAGAAGTGGACAAGGAAGCTGGTAATAGGGAACCCAAGTTTGAGTAAGGATATTGTTGATGTGTGTTGTGAGATTGTTAACCATTGTCATAGGGCAACATGTGTAATAACTGTTAAATGAGAAACTATTTTGTTCTGTAAGCCTTCATTTTAAGTGAGAAGAGCAGCACAATTGGAAGAGCGTAGTCAATGTCAGTGAACAGTGCATGCAGAAATTTTTGAAATGGTTTGTCTTTGGCTATGTGTATTTTCACCAGAATAAAAGGTTGAGAAGTTAGAGGGTTGACATGTTGTGGGGTTGTTAACCAACGTCATCAAACAATATGTGTACACTGTTTCATGAGAAACTATTTGTTCTGTAAGCCTTCACCTGAAGTATAATTAAAAAAAAAAAAAAAAAGCCTGGGGAATAGTGTAGTTTTGGGCTAACAGGGAGTCCGGGGGCCATGTCTTCCAGGGTCCCTCCAGTCTCAGTCAGACCATTAAGTCTGGTCTTTTTACTAGAATTTGAATTCTGCACCCAGATTTTCTCCCGCTCTATCAGGGAGTCTCTTTTGTGTTCCCTGTGGGGGTGGTCATTGGTGGTAGCTGGGCACCATCTAGTTCTTCTGGTCTCAGGCTGATGGAGTCTCTGGTTTATGTGGCCCTTTCTGTTTCTTGGGCTAATATTTTGATTGTGTCTTTGGTGTTCTTCATTCTCCTTTGCTCCAGGTGGGTTGGGACCAATTGATGCATCTTAAATGGCTGCTCCCAAGCTTTTAAAACCCCAGACACCACTTACCAAGTGGAATGCAGAACATTTTCTTAAAAAACTTTGTTATGCCATTTGACCTAGTTGTCCCTTGTAACCATGGTCCCCAAACCCCTGCCACTGCTACTCTGTCCGTTGAAGTGTTTGGTTGTATTCAGGAAACTTCTTAGCTTTTGATTTAGTCCAGTTGTTCTGACCTCCCCTGTAGTGTGTGTTTTCCTTCCCTTCACCCTATTTACTACTCTTACGGACTATTTTCCCACTCCTATTTGAGTCTTATAGTTGTACACAGGCAAGCCTTGAGAAAAGTTTTTATAATAAAATAAATACCTACAAATAAATAATTCAACTTATATAATATTCCATCGTACCACAAAGAGTAGTTTAATATTTTAATGATGACCCAAATCTAGGAAAACACTTCTCATTGATGTCAGAATCAGATAATATATAAGTTATATTTGGTATATGTATATGAAATATTATTTTACTGTGTTTTAATCCTGAGAAAATAACTAATTGAAAATTATGTATCTGTGGCATTTCTTAATAAAACATATTCAGTTAAAGAGCTAATGTGATATTTATTACAGATCCATTCTTCAAGCATATATAGCTAATCAAATCTCCATCTTCCTTACTCTGCTGGAGTGAGGAACAACCTCAAAGTTGCCATTTTACACCACCTGGGTAGTTCAAACTGTTAATACACAGTGTAGCTTAACAGAAAGGAATGAGGTTCTAGTCTACCCCGAGGTGCTTCTGAAACAAGTTGGCATTACATATGCATCAAATTAATATAATACTTGAGAGGAAATTTTTATATTTTATAAAATTGTTATATTTTCTTATAATGTAAATTACTACATTCATCCTATTTTTTCCAAATTAATTAAATAGTATATGGTTACTGTGGTGGATACATAATAGTTTTTTGTCCAGCACCACTCCCCTTTTAATTAATATGTTTTAAATTTAAACAGAGAAACAGCAGTCCCTTTTTAGAGGTAAAAATTAAAAGATTCAGGAGCATTTGGAAGTCATATCTTCTAAGCTGTAGAAGGTAGAAGTGTCAGATACATCACTGGCCCTCCACAATTTTTCATTGTCCTAATGAGAGATTATTACAAAATATAACATATCCTTTTGGCATAGTGAGAAGTTAAGACCAACAGGATTATATAGTTTTTTTTTCCCTCAACTTCCCAAGTACTTACGTACTCAGTGTTTTATATGCACTTGTTTATTTATTATCATAGCAATTTTAAAAACTTTATTTTCAGAGAAGTTTTAGGTTTAAAAAAAATTATGCATAAAGTAGAGAGAATTCACTCTTCCCCTCTGCACTGTTTCTCCTATTATTATCATTTTGCATTAGTGTTGTATATTTGTTACAATGATGAATAAATATCGATACATTATTTAACTGAAGTCCATAGTTTACATTAGCGTTCACTCTGTGTTGTACAGTTCTATGGACTTTGACAAATGCATAATGTCACGTATTTACCATTACAATATAACACAGAATAGTTTCAATGCCCTAAAAATGCCCTTGCTCCACCTATTCATTTCTCCCCTCCACTCCCTGAATCATTGACAACCACTGATCTTTTCACTATCCGTGTAGTTTTGCCTCTTCCAGAATGTCTGTCAGTTTGTCCTACTGTGGGGGCTTGCATGTTGCTGTGATGTTGGAAGTTACCCCACCGGTATTCAGATACCAGCAGGGTCACCTATGGCAGACAGGTTTTAGCTAAACTTCCAGACTAAGAAAGATTAGGAAGAAGGAACCTGCAGTCTACTTCTGAAAAGACTTAGCTAGTGAAAATCTTATGAATAGCAGAACAACATTGTCTGATATACAGCTGGAAGTGAGCCTCCCAGGTAGGAAGGCACTCAAAAGATCACAGTAAGAGCTGCGTACGTGGATGGAGTCAAGCTTTTGGGATCTTTGTTTGCTGATGTGGCATGACTCAAAACAAGAAGAAACAGCTACAAACATCCATTAATAATCGGAACGTGGAATGTATGAAGTATGAATCCAGGAAAATTGGTAGTCAAAAAAGAAATGGAATGCGTAAACATCAATATCCTAGGCATTAGTGAGCTGAAAAGGACTGGTATTTGCCATTTTGAATCAGAAAATCATACGGTCTGCTATGCTGGGAATGACAACTTGAAGAAGAATGGCATTTCATTCATCTTCAAAAGGAACATTTCAATATCTATCCTGAAGTACAATGGTGCCAATGATAGGATAATATCCATACACCTACAAGGAAGACTAGTTAATACAACTATTATTCAAATTTATGCATCAACCACTAAAGCCAAAGATGAAGAGACTGAAGATTTTTACCAGCTTCTGCAGTCTAAAACCGACTGAACACGCAATCAGGATGCACTGATAATTACTGGTGATTGGAATCCCAAAGTTGGAAACAAAGAAGAAGGATCGGTACTTGGAAAATATGACCTTGGTGATAGAAACGATGCTGGAGATCACATGATAGAATTTTGCAAGAGCAATGACTTCTTCATTGCAAATACCTTTTTTCACCAACATAAACAGCGACTATACACATGCACCTAGCCAGATGGAATACACAGGAACCAAATCAACTTTATCTGTGGAAAGAGACAATGGAAAAGCTCAATATCATCAGTCGGAACAAGGCCAGGGGCCGACTGCAGAACAGACCATCAATTGCTCATATGCAAGTTCAAGTTGAAATGGAAGAAAATTAGAACAAGTCCACAAGAGCCAAAGTACAACCTTGAATATATCCCACCTGAATTTAGAGACCATCTCAAGAATAGATTTGACATGTTGAACACTAATAACCAAAGATCAGATGAGTTGTGGAATGACATCAAGGACTCATATGTGAAGAAGGCAAGAGGTTACTAAAAAGACAGGAAACAAAGAAAAGACCAAAACAGATGTCAGAAGAGACTGAAACTTGCTACAGGAAGAAATGATGAAGTGAAAGAACTGAAGAGAAGATTTCAAAGGGCAACTCGAGAAGACAAAGTAAAGTAGTATAATGACATGTGCGAGGAGCTGGAGATAGAAAACCAAAAAGGAAGAACACACTCTGCATTTCTCAAGCTGGATGAGATGAAGAAAAATTCAAGCCTTGAATTGCAATAGTGAAGGATTCTATGGGGAAAATATTAAACGACGCAGGAACCATCAAAAGAAGATGGAAGGAATACACAGAGTCATTATACCAAAAAGATTTGATCAACGTTCAACCATTTCAGGAGGTAGCATATGATCAGGAACCGATGGTACTGAAGGAAGAAGTCCAAGCTCACTGAAGTCATTGGCGAAAAAAAAGGCTTCAGGAATTGACGGAATATCAACTGAGATGTTTCAACAAACGGATGCAGTGCTGGAAGTGCTCACTAGTCTATGCCAAGAAATTTGGAAGATAGCTACCTGGCCAACAGACTGGAAAAGATCCATATTTATGCCTAGTCCCAAGAAACGTGATCCAAACGAATACAGAAATTATCAAACAATATCATTACTATCACACGCAAGTAAAATTTTGCCAAAGATCATTCAAAAGCAGCTGCAGCAGTACGTCGACAGAGAACTGCCAGAAGTTCAGGCCAGATTCAGAAGAGGACGTGGAACCAGGGATATCATTGCTAATGTCCGGTGGATCCTGGCTGAAGGCAGAGAATATCAGAAAGATGTTTACCTGTGTTTTATTGACTATGCAAAGACATTCGATTGTGTGGATAATAACAAATTATGGATAACATTGGGAACAATGGGAATTCCAGAACACTTAACTGTGCTCATGAGGAACCTGTACATAGATCAAGGGGCAGTCGTCCAGACAGAGCAAGGGGATACTGCGTGGTTTAAAGTCAGGAAAGGTGTGTCAGGGTTGCATCCTTTCACCATACGTATTCAATCTGTATGCTGAGCAAATAATCCAAAAAGCTGGACTATATGAAGAAGAATGGGACATCAGGATTGTAGGAAAACTCATCAACAACCTGCATTATGCAGATGACACAACCTTACTTGCTGAAAGTGAAGAGGACTTGAAGCACTTACTGATGAAGATCAAAGACCATAGCCTTCAGTATGGATTACACCTCAACATAAAGAAGACAGAAATCCTCACAACTGGACCAATAAGCCACATCATGCTAAATGGAGAAAAAATTGATGTTGTCAAGGATTTCATTTTATCTGTATCCACAATCAACACCTATGAAAGCAGCATTTAAGACATCAAAAGACGCATTGCGTTGGGCAAATCTGCTGCAAAAGACCTCTTTAAAGTGTTGAAAAGTGAAGATGTCACCTTGAAGACTAAGGTGCGCCTGACCCAAGCCATGGTATTTTCAATCACATCATATGCATGCGAAAGCTGGACAATGAACAAGGAAGAATGAAGAATTGATGCCTTTGAATTGTGCTGTTGGTGAAGAATATTGAATATACCGTGGACTACCAAAAGAAAGAACAAATCTATCTTGGAAGAAGTACAATCAGAATGCTCCTTAGAAGTAAGGATGGTAAGACTACATCTTACATACTTTGGACATGTTGTCAGGAGGGATCACTCCCTGGAGAAGGACATCATGCTTGGTAAAGTAGAGGGCCAGTGAGAGAGAGCAAGACCCTCAACAAGATGGATTGACACAGTGGCTGCAACAATGGGCTCAAGCATAGCAACGATTGTAAGCATGGCGCAGGACCGGGCAGTGTTTCATTCTGTGGTGCATAGGGTCGCTATGAGTCAGAACTGACTGGATGGCACCTAACAACAACAACAGAGTTTTGCCTTTCCCAGAATTTCATGTAGTTGGAATCATACAGTATGTAGCCTGATTCCTTTCAGTTAACAATTTGCATTTAAGGTTCCTCCATGTCTTTTTGTGACTTGATAGCATTTTTTTTAAAAAAAATCACTGAATAATACTCCATTGTATAAATGCACCACAGTTTGTTTACCTATTGAAGGATGTCTTAGGTATCTAGTGCTGCTATAACAGAAACAAATGAGTGACATTAACAAATGGAAATTTATTTTCTCACAGTTTTTAGGAAGCCAGAGTTCTGAAATCAGGTTCCTGGCCCTAGGAGAAGGCTTTATGTCTCTGTTGGCTCTGGAGGAAGTACCTTGTCTCTTCTGAGCTTCTGTTCCTGGGAAGACTTCATGACCTTGGCAACTCTCTTCCTCCATCTCTCTCTGTTTGCTTGTTTAATCTCTTTTTGTATCTCAAAAGAGATTGACTCAAGATACACCCTCCACTAATCCTGCCTCTTTAACACAACAAGGACAACCCATTCCCAAATGGGATTATAACCACAGGCATAGAGGTTAGAATTTACAACACATATTTTGGGGGGACACAATTAAATCCATAACATTCCACTCTTTGTTCCCCCCCAAAATTCATGTCCTTGCCACATGCAAAACACATTCACCCCATCGCATGATCCCAAAAGTCTTAAATAATCTCTAAGTCCAAAATCTCAACTTCTAAATCATCTAAATCAAATATGGGTGAAACTTTTTAGGCGTATTCCATCCTGTGACAAAATTCCACTTCATCTATGAACCTGTGAAATCTAGAATGCAAGTTATCTGTTTCCAAAGTACAATGGTGGAATAGGCAACAGGTAGACATTTCCATTTAAATTGGAGAAATTGGAGGGAAAGAAGGTGTCTTAGTCATCTAGTGCTGCCATAACAGAAATATCACAAGTGGATGGTTTTAACGAAGAGAAGTTTATTTCCTTACAGTAAAGTAGGCTAAAAGTCCAAATTCAAGGTGTCAGCTCCAGGGGAAGGCTTTCTCTCTCTTGGCCTTCTCATCAGTGTTCCCCGAGACTAGGAGCTTCTCAGCGCAGGGACCCCAGTCCAAAGGACGCGGTCTGCTCCCGGTGTTGCTTTCTTGATGGTATGAGGTCCCCCTGTCTCACTGCTCACTTCTGTCTTTTATATCTAAAGACATTGCCTCAGGACACAATCCAGTCTTGTAGATCCAATACTGCCTTACTAACACAACTGCCACCCATCCTCCCTGATTAACATCATACAGGCAGGATTTACAACATATAGGAAAATCACACAGTACCAGGAATCATGGCCCAGCAAAACTGATACACACATTTTTTGGGGGACTTAATTCAAACCATGACAGAAGGGATAACACACACCAAGCAAGTCCAAAACCCAGCAGAAAAAATTACATTAACTCTCAAATCTTGAAAATTATCTTCTCTTCTCTGAGACCATCTGAGCAATGGCCCTGCCCTCCAGACTCTGGGTTTTGGCCATGCTCTCAGGACTTTGGGTGGAGGCCCCTCAGCCCTGGGCTTCAGCTTTGCCTTTCAGGACCACTGGTACGGCAATTCCGTTCCCTCAACTTTGGGAGGCCCCATTCTCCTAGTCCATCTGAGTGGTGACCCTACCCCCTTGGCCCTGGCAGGCCCTATTCTTCTGCCCCTTGAGCATGACAGTTCTGTCTCCTCAGCTTGTGTGGCGACTCCATCCCCTGGCACAACTTAATGGCAGCCCCACACTCCAGAACCAAGTTTGCAAAGATCCAACTCTTTGAAACCTATTAGGCTGTGGCCCTACCCTTTGAGATCCAAGAGATCATAGCTCTACCCTTTGAAACTGAGAAGGTCTTGCTTCCCATGCTCCTTTCAACAGTTCTGCTGACCTCTGAGCTGCTCCACAGATGATCTTTTTCATGGAGGACAATATATTAGCTCCTTTGGCCTGTTTCTTGCCTATAGAATTCCAAAAGGCAGACAGCATTCTTTCCTTTCGTTCTTTCTCTGTCCCCTTCACTCTAAGCTGATGGGTTTTCTGCTGTGGTAGTTGGTTAGAGCCATCAGTCATAGGCTTAATCTCTTTAACAATATTCTGCTCCTGGCAATCTTTTATTTATTTATATATATATATATATATATATATATATATATACACTTTAGATGAAGGTTTACAGAGCAAACTAGCTTCTCATTAAACAATTTATATATACATATATATAGTTTTGTGATATTGGTTGCCAACCACACAGCATGTCAACACTCTCCCCTTCTCAACCTTAGGTTCCCCATGACCAGCTTTTCTGTCCCTTCCTGCCTTTTCATCTTTGCCCCTGTGCTGGTGTGTCCACTCAGTCTCCTTTTATTTTATGGGGATGCCTAATCTTTGGCTAAAGGGTGAACCTCAGGAGTGACTCCATTACTGATCTAAGAGAGTGCCCAGGGGCCATACTCTTGGGTTTCTCCAGTCTCTGTCAGACCAGTAATCTGGTTTTTTCTTTTCTTTCTTTTTTTTTTTTTTTTTTGTGAGTTAGAATTTTGTTCTAAATTTTTGTCAAGCCCTGTCCCGGACCCTCTATTGTGATCCCTATCAGAGCAGTCGGTGGTGGTAGCCAAGCACCATCTAGTTGTCTGGACTCAGTCTGGTGGAGGCTGTGGTACTTGTGGTCCATTAGTCCTTTGGACTAATTTTTCCTTTGTGTCTTTGGTTTTCTTCATTCTCTCTTGCTCCAGATGGGTGAGACCAGTGGAGTATCTTAGATGGCTGCTCACAAGCTTTTAAGACCCCGGACACTACTCACCAAAGTAGAATGTAAAACATTTTCTTTATAAACTATGTTATGTCAATTCTGCTAGATGTTCCCTGAGACCGTGGTCCCCACAGCCCTCAGCCCAGTAATTTGGTCCCTTGGGGAGTTCAGATGTGTCTATGGAGCTTCCATGGCCTTGCCTTGGACAAGTTGTGCTGATTCTCCCAGTATTGTGTACTGTCTTACCCTTCTCCAAAGTTACCACTTAACTATTGTCTATTTAGTTTTTCTCTCCCCATCCCTCTCCTCCCTCATAACTAGCAAAGATTGTCTCTTTTTGTGTGTAAATCTTTTCATGACTTTTTATAGTAGTGGTCTCATACAATATTTATCGTTTTGTGATTGACTTATTTCACTAGGCATAATACCCTCCAGATTCATCCATGTTGTGAGATGCTTCACAGATTCATCATTGTTCTTTCTTGTTGCATAGTATTTCATTGTGTGTATGTACCATAGATTGTTTATCCATTTATCTGTTGATAGGCACCTAGGTTGCTTCCATCTTTTTCTTATTGTGAGCAATACTGCAATGAACATGGGTGTGCATATGTCTATTTGTATGATGACTCATTTCTCTAGGATATATTCCTAGGAGTGGGATTGCTGAACCATATGGTATTTCTATTCCTAGCTTTTTAAGGAAGTGCCATATTGTTTTCCAAAATGATTGTCCCATTTTGCATTCCCACTAGCAGTGCATAAGAGTTCCAATCTCCCTGTAGCCTCTCCAACATTTGTTATTTTCTGTTTTTTTAACTCATGTTAGTAAATGTCGAGGTGAGATGGCATCTTATGGTAGTTTTGATTTGCATTAGTCTAATGGCTAGTGATCGCAAGCATTTCCTCATGTGTCTGTTAGTCACTTGAATATCTTCTTTGGTGAAGTGAATGTTCATATCCTTTGCTCATTTTTTAATTGGATTATTTGTCTTTTTGTTGTAGAGGTGCTGGATTTTCCTTTAGCTTTTGGAGATTAGACCTTTGTCATATTTGTTATAGCCAAAGATTTTTTCCCAGTCTGTAGGTTCTCTTTCTACTCTTTTGATGAAGTCTTTTGACAAGCATAAATGCTTAATTTTTAGAAGATTCCAGTTATCTAGCTTATCTTCTGGTGTTTCTGTATTGTTAGTTATAGTTTATATCTGGTTAATGCCATGTATTAGGGTCTCTAGCATTGACCTTATTTTTTTCTATTATGTTTATAGTTTTTGGATTTATATTTAGATATTTGATCCATTTTTAATTAGTTTTTGTGTATGGTGTGAGGTATGGGTCCTACTTCATTTTTTTGCAGATGGATATCCAGTTTTGCCAACATCATTTGTTAAAAAGACTGCCTTTTCCACATTTGATGGACTTTGGGTCTTTGTCAAAGATCAGGTGACCATAGGTGGATGGATTTATGGGTTCTCAATTCTGTTCCACTGGTCAGTGTATCTGTCAATGTACCAGTACCAGGTTGTTTTGACTACCATAGCCATATATCAGGTTCTGAGGTCAGGTAGTGCAAGTTCTCCTACTTTATTCTTCTTTCTCAATAGTGCTTTACTTACCTGGGGCCTCTTCTCTTTCCGTACAAAGTTAATGATTAGTTTTTCCATCTCTTTAAAGAATGCTGTTGGTATTTGAATCCCTGGTTAGATTTATTCCTAAGTAGTTTATTTGTAGGGGGGCTATTATAAATGGTATTGTTTTCCTGATTTCTTTTCATCGTTCTCTTTACTGGTGTATAGGAATCCAACTGATGTTTTTATGTTTACCTTATATCCTGCTACTCTACTGAATCTTTCTATTAGTTCCAATAGTTTTCTCATAACGTCTTTTGGGTTTCCTATGTATAGCAGCATATCAAGATTATATTGTTTGAATGCCTATTAGTTGTTATTAAATAGTATGCACTAGTTTAGAAAAAACAAACAAGCAAATGCACAAAAATTTATTAGCTCCTAAAAACAGAACACTAAAAGATGAGAGTGGAGCACCTCCAGGGATTGGAAAGCTGTCAAGACTCTTTTTCTCTGCCTCTCACTCCTGCCCATCTCTGCATGTTCTCTTTGCTTTCTCTTACTATAGATGACTGTCTTCACCTGTCAGAGAACATCTTTACTGGAATCTCTGGGTTTGCATTTTTAGAGTGTCATCATCATTGGGGGAAAGGAAAGCCACACATTCCTCTCAGTGCCAGCTGGAAACATCAGAAATGATCCAGTGTGGCCCAAGTTAACCCTGCATCAGGGAAATGAAACATCATAATTGATGGAGTATGAATCACCACTAATGAAGCTCTTGAAGTCTAAGATTTGTGATTCTGGTCAAAAACACATAGCTGGAGGGCTGGAGGGCAGGAGGTCATCTCTGAAGAAGAGGCACAGGGTCAGTCAAAGAAGAGAATCTGCTTCTACTAAAACCAACCCACCTTTTTTCACAGTAAGAAACATCAATGATTATCCCAATAGAAACCTATCATAAGCCTATCCAACCCATATATGTCCGGATGAAGGTGTAGATTATAAGATCATTTTCTTTGGTCTTATTCCTCACCCAAGAAACTATAGTATCGGTTCCTCTAAACATTGGTGTCATGATCCCAAGCTCTCTCTCCAATATTCAGACATTTTCATGTTACTTATTTTCTGTTCCTTTTTACTAATAAAATGCTTTATATGCTTAGTACAAAGAATGGTATGGTCTAGTCATAATTCCTCAGAATAAGTGTACTGACTTAGTCTGACTCTAAGGAATTATCCAAGCAGTTTTTTCTTACACAGTTTTTTCCCTTTAATCTACTCTTCTCATAAAAACAATCAACTATCACATACAATGTCAGTTTTCTCTTATTCTACTGAAAAACAAAAAAGGAATATATGTACATTTATGAAGTATATATTAATTGAAAACACATACAAAGTATATTTACAAAATAAGAATTATCTTAATGTAATGATTAGTGTGGAAAATCTTTAAATTATATTAGAGTAAAATATAACGAGCAATACATATTTTGCTCGGTGTGGCCCGAAAGATATAGCACTTAATGCAAATTTATTTCACAGGTACATAAATGCAAAGCATTTTTTTCTTTCTTTTGGTGTTTTAATTATTCCATTTAGATTATTATTAGACATCCTCCAAGAAAAATGTTTGCAAATTTTTTTTCCTGATTAAGTTGCAAATGAGCTGAAAATCATTATCTTTGTGGGGGAAAAAATGAAAAGCTCTAAATATAAAGATGGAAAATAAGCTTTTCCTTCTATTGACTTCATAATACCCAAGATTAATTTTATATATGTATATATATTGCTTGAAGAAAACAACAGAATGTGACATCTAGAGCAACAAAAGTTTCATTCACAACATATTTAAGAATGTCAGTGAAAACAATTTCTATTCAACTCACTCCTACTCCTACTCATAAATTAATCATCTTTTTAACCTTTCTCTGTTACATTGAGATAATCTAATTTGGAAAAAAATATAACAAGTATGTCCTTTGCTGTATAGAGGAGTAAGAATTCTTTACTTTTTCTGTTAAAATTTGTTCTATGCCTCACTAGATTTTTATATATTTGGTAGTATCTCTATATTCTAATGGGCTCCCAGAAGCAATTATTAGTACTTGAAATCATATTTTTATGCTTTAAGGCACATATAAACCAAAAGAAAAAAACCACATCAGTTGTCGTTGACTCATGGTGACCCCATGTGTGAAGAATAGAACTGTGCTCCATAGTATTTTTAAGGCTGTGATTGCTGTAGAACAGAGTAAAATTGCCCCATAAGATTTCCAAGGAGCAGCTGGTAGATTTGGACTGCCATCCTTTTGGTTATATATATATTCTTTCCTTATTAATTCATTTATTGCAGATTTATTTGCAGATCTTGCGGCCTTTCTTCTGAGTTTCTTCTGAGTGGGTTCAAATTGCCCACCTTTTGTCAGAAGTCGAGAGCTTAACCATTTGTGCCACCCAGGGACTCCAAGGCACACATAGCATGTATAAAATTATTTATCATACCAATTTGACAAGAAAAACAGATTCTAAAAATGAGACAAATTAAACCTTATTGTCATTTATCTAATCGGTATTTTAGTTTATAACAGACAATATAAATGTAGCAAGAGATTTTAAGATGTTGTGCCCAATTTATATATTATATTCATACTGCTGTAATTTTAAATAATCAAGATTCTTTAGTTGTTCCTCATGTGGGCTGAAAGCATTTTCAGTAAAAAAAATTTATCATTATTTTCAATATATTATGTATAAGGAGAAATAAGCAATAGTATCATTTCACTTGACTGAAGTTTTTTTTTTTTTTTTTTTTTTTTTAATTTAAATTTAGCATAACCTAGCACAAGGCCTGGCTGAGGGATTTTGTTTTGAAATCCCAACATCACCTATAGGAAGAGTATTGATCATACCTTGGTCACAAAGTGGAAAACAGAAGCTTTGTGTCATTCTTTTTATAGGCTATTGAATTTTAGAATCCATATCAGTCTGCCCCTTGACAGAGAAGGCAAGCCAAATTAAATCAAAATTTTAAGCTTCAATGTAATCTAATCTGCTTGTGTAGATAAAACCACAAAGTTCCATCATGCCAACTATCCCATCTTAAGCAATTTGTTTCCTTATCGTCTTGCCTTTGACATTTTATTATGTGACAGACCAAGAAACAACATTGATTTCCCTTAGAGAGTTTAATTCACATCTGGTATCTTTTAGAAAGCCTCCCTGACAGAAATGGCAATTATAATATGAAATCACTCACTTTGAATAACATCTTTAAATATCACATGATTTACTTGCACACATATTAAAGTTCTGGGGAAATATGTCAAAATGGCTTCAATACTGATATAGTTGAACTCCTTCCCAAAGCCTCAAGAGATATCTAGCGACCCAAGACATACTTACAACTTTATTTACAGCACATGGGCACACATCTGACTGCCCCAGGAAAAGATACATGGTACAATAGCTTATAAGAACTTTTTCACAAGGGATTATTTAAGCAATAGAGATTTGCTGAAAAAAAAATTCCTTCTAGGAAATTTAGAAAGACAGGACACAGCGAGGCACAACTAGCTTATTCCATGAATTTCCCCTCTACTTCTTCTCTAAAATATCTTCATGGTAACAGAAAATGTAATTCTTATTTAATTTTTCTGGTTATGGCAAATATTTCAAGTTTATTAAGCAGGTAATAGGATCCTCTCTCTCTCTTCACATATTCCTCCAACCTCTAGGAAGCCTATCTTAGGTGTTCCCAAGAACTCCTTCATCATGAGTCACTTTGTGCCCATGACAATACTAGAGGAGCTTGTAGAGCTGAAACTCGCCGACTGCTAACAGAGGTATAAGAGGCCAGGCCTGTGAGAGTTTATGGAATATTTTATTGAAGCCCATTTCACTTGACTTGAGTTGGGGAGGAAGTGCCCATTACTCCCTCACTTGAAAATATAGCAAATCCACAATAATCACTATGTGATGGACAACTCATGACAACACTTTCTTTAGAAAGTGGAGTTATCTGATTAATTTCTGGTTAAATTATTGTTGATAGCATACCCTGTTCTTTTCTGTTTTTCTGAAAAGCTATAATAAGATATCAGACACCCCTTTTGCTCATGTACATATTATAATATTTCTATGATAAAGGGTGGAATAGTATTCAGACAAGTTTAATTTTTAGTCATGGATCCTCCACGTGCTTCACATAAAATAATACAGTATTGATTTAGGATACAAATGTGAGATGATTGTGCTGGGGATGTTTATTATCATGATTATTTGAACTGAAAATTAAAACTAGTCTTTTTTCGACAGGAAGTATTTTGACTGCATTTGATTTTTGTTTGTATGTTTGATTAATTTTTTTGGACTGAGTTTGTGTTATGCATTAAATTATGTCTTCCAAAAAGATATGTTGAAGTCCTAACACTTATACCTGTGAATGTGATCTTGTTTGGGGAAAAAAGGGTCATTCTTTGAATATATCAGTTAAGTTAGTGAGGACATACCAGAGTCAGGTGGGTCCTAATCCTGTATGACTGGTGTCTTATAAAAGAGGAAGATAGTCATAGAGACAGACACACACACACACAGTGTAGGAAGGTGCCATGTGAAGATATATCTACAAGCAGCAAAAGAATGCCACAGATTGCTAGCAACCACTAGAAGCCAGAAGAGAGGCATGGAACCGTTCCTCTCTAAGAACCCTCAGAGGCAGTCAACATGATCAACACACTGGTTTGGACTTCTAGCCTCCAAAGCTGGGAGACAATGCATTTTTGTTTGTTTGTTTTTAAGCTATTCACTTTGTAGTGTTTTGTTACTATAGCCCGAGAAAGTTAAGACAGTTTGTCACTGCCAATTAGGCAGTTTTGTACATATACGTACTTTCCATAAAAAAAATGAATGAGCCTAATATTCAATTTTAAGATATTTATCAAAAAATGTGTAAAACATGTAATAAGACAAAGGTGTTCTATATGTAAAAAGAACAGTCAAAAGTATTTTGAAAGTAGCAATATTTCAATTTTGTCAATAATTTCTGAGCATTTGTTGCTAAATAAAATACCTATAAGCAAGAGTGCCTAGTATAATTAATTAATGATCATCTAATAAATCTAAGTTCGATTCTCCAAAATTGAGAAAATACATAATATTAATTCCAGGAGGGAGCCTTGGTGGTGCAGTGGTTAAGAGCTACGGCTGCTAACCAAAAGATCAGCAGTTCAAATCCAGCGGCCGCTCCTTGGAAACCCTATGAGGTAGTTCTACTCTGTTCTCTAAGGTCGCTATGAGTTGGAACTGACTCTGTAGCACCTAACAACAACAACAACAATTCCAGGAAAAAAATAATTTTAAAAGCCTAGGTGGTTTCTGATTATTTATTTTCAACAAAACTGAAGGAGGAACAACTTGAATTGTCAATCGGTAAGCACTAAAAAAACAGGTGATTTTAGAATGTATATATATATATATATATATATATGTATATATGTGTGTGTGTATATATATAAATATATATATAAATATATATATATAAGCTTGGCTGCTAACCCAAAGGTCGTAGTTCGAATGCACTAGCCACTCCTTGGAAACCCTGTGGGATAGGTCGTAGTTCGAATGCACTAGCTACTCCTTGGAAACCCTATGGGGCAGTTCTACTCTGTCTTATGGGGTTGCTATGAGTCAGAATCGACAATGGGTTTGGTTTTGGTTTTATATGTATATATATATATATATATATATATATATATATACACACACACACACACAAGAAGGAATTCAAATAATTAAATAATATTATAAAACAAAATTACTTCTATGCATATTAATTTACATATGGAAATAAATTTTCTAAGTAGTTATATTTATTAAAATTAAAAATGAGCTGAGATAGGGATGGGAAAGGGGTATATTTTAATCCTCTATCCCCATCCTCTGGTGTACTGGTTATTGGTTTACCAGTAGTGAATATTATGAAATACTAACTAGAGATGCATAGACTCTTGGTGGGGTCTCTGTTTCTGGCTGAGATTGACAAAGTTGGTCATAGCTCACAACTCTATATATGCTAGAACATAAAAGGTAGAAAAAAATGGTAATCTCCAGTAGTGAACTGCAGACAGTAGAGGCATATTTCACTGCAGGAGGGGAAAATGTGCCAAAAAGTCCTAATTTGCTCTCCCTGCAGGGCACCAATTACTTATGGCCTGAAAAATGCAAAAGAAGAAGGATGCCAAAGTTTGGGAAAAGAACATATGGTGAATGGAATGACCTCTCTGGACGTATGGGGACAGAAGCTATAGAAATTTCATCAGCTTCTGTCCAGAAATCCACTGAGGGTAATTCATCATCTCTTCTCATACATGAATAATAAAAATATTTAGATGTTATTCTGTAAAAGAAAAAGTCCGTATCTCTTATAATTTTAGAGCTAACAATATGCAAGGTAAAGTTTTCTGTCCTCAGCTCAGGTTATACCATGTGCCAATATTATTTGGCTAAAATTTGCACATCCCCTCTCCTCAACTCATCCAAATTAATTGATTGATTCAGGAATTTCAAAGAGGTTAGGGGCAAGCAGATAGTTCTATGTATACCTAATTGAAGTGTCCCACCCCACACCTTATGTAGCTCACTTAATGAATGCTCATTATAATGCCATAATTTTATAATTAGTTTTGAGTTCCTAAAATACTTTCATTTTAGTTCCTAATACTCAGTCCAGTTTATTTTAAAGCTTCAATCTCAAATTTGATATAAGCTTTCCTTATATCTATCCCCTACCAGGGAGCACAGCTTACTTGGTTTGGCATGTTAGGGAGCAATTGTAGAGGATAGAGAGAGAAAAATAAAGACTTCTTCTTATTTGACTGGGAGTGGTTAAGATGTGCTGTCACCTCTTACTTTTACCCCAACCCTTGTTTAGTTTGGCTGTTTTGATTAACCTAGTTATGGGCTGTTAGATTCAAGGAGATGCTACGGCATGTCTCACTAAGAGAATTCACACCTTAGAAGTTCCCTTTGGCGATGAAGTTGCTTTAGATGTTTAGCCTCAGTTTAGGTTTCTTCCTCAGTTTTTGGTATTACTCTATATTCTGCTGATGCACATTCTTCTTCACATCCCTTATGATAGCAGTCTCCTCAAAATTGTTGTCTCAGTCTTGAAGCAATCATGCATGTGAACCTGTTTGGAACCCATCCTTTTTAACTTTGAGGAACTGGTTCTCTTTACCCCTATTCAAATAGCATTGTTACCCAAATAGTATATGAAATAACTAAGCCCAGTGTGTAGATACTCTGATCTTTAAAAGTGATTTTCTTAGGGCCCAATTCCCTTAGCATTAGATCAAAACAATTCACTTCTTTCCATGAAATCATTCTTCAAATCGTCAACTTATCATATACCAACTGGGGGCGAATGAGTGTTGGCAGAGCTGGATCTCATACTGTGAGCCTTGCCTTGTGGAGAGGAAGCTGCTACAACTTCTGGCAGTTGTCTGACCTTAGACTGCCATTCTCAGTGTCTTTTATACATAGGAACAACAAATATCTTGTTGCATGACAGCACACCCCCCAACAGACACACGAATCTTTCAGTAGCTCTGCCTTATTCCTTAACACCTCACCAGTTACAACTGGGGATGCAGCAGCAACAATCTTAGGCTGCCATGATATCCAGTCAAGAAGATAAGAGCCTGATTAGCCACTGTATCTGAGGACATAGGATAGATCCTGGCATAAGAAAGATTTGGATTTTAGGAGATGAGAAATTGGATACGGTAAAGATGAACACGGAAACTTAATAATTTTTCCTGAAATCTCAGAATTTTTTTGTGCACAGAAAAAACATTTCTAAGGAATACTTCATGCTTTGCTGGGCTCTGGAGATAAGAATTGTGATTATAATCCTCCCAGCTCATTGGAATGTGCTATAGAACACATTGTTTCCTATACCAATTATTAAGAGGATTTTCTAAAACCTAACTGTTCCCAAGAAAGAATACAACATATTTAATCTAATCAAAACTTGATGGGATTCCTGGCTGTTATGTTTTTAGCTGTGTCTCAAACATTCCTACCCAAGTTTTGTTGTCTTGTCATGTTTTTCATTATCCACCAACCCTCTCTGCACTTCAGGCACATTTTTATCTAAAAAAAAAAAAATTAGATGCTAATTCTAAACTACTTTCGTTTATCTCACATGCTCCCTATCCTTCATATCATTTTGCTTACCTTCCTCCTGCTGCAGATGCCTAGCACAGCAAGTATTATTTTCAGTGACTTCTTTCTTCTCTTCAGAGAGCAAGATAGATTCCAGAGCATAGACTTCAGAAATAGATTAGAAATTTATATCACATCAAACATTCTACCCATCATTTTTCTCTCCCTTTTTTTTCTAAGTGGCATGGGATATTAGTATTTTTCACTTTAGAACTGTTTATTGAAGGTAGCAGCCTAAGTCACACCTTTTGCAAACATCTTCTCCCTACTTCCAGACTGAGAAAGAACATGTGCGTTAGCATGGGTTTATGTTCCTCTAAGAGTCTCTCCCTGCTAAAAGACATATGGTTCCCAAAAGTCAACGTCCCATATTACATCAACCCAGGAATGTCTGTCTGACAACTGAGTGATACACTGTTCTTACACATCATAGACTACTTGATGGTTCTGTGTATTATAGTACAGTTTATCATAATCCTTTTGGTTTCCCTTCTATGGATGTTTCCCACCTCAATAAATTTATGTGACATTGCTTGGCATAGCATCTATGTCATCATAACTTATCTCACAATTCTAACTATTCTAAGATCTGACCTATAGGAATACTTTTGGGAGAGTACCAAAGTCAATATTAATTTTTTTCATTTTGCACTTTTTATTATCATTTATTAATTTCCCAAGAATAAGAATGAACATCAAAGTCAACAGTTCCTCTACTTTTAAAATCTGTTATCAAAAAATTACTAGACATGGCATGCAAGATGATCGGGTAACTAAAATATACCATGACATCTTCTCATTAGTTTGACTCATATCTGGTCATTCTCTAATTTTGTCTTCAAACTATGGCATAAAACATCTATCCTACTCTAGTTCTTAATATGGCAGTGCCACGATAAACTGGTAAAATAAGAAGGGGTGTGGGCCATGGTGAGCTACCAGGTATTAATGAAGCTGGCCATAACCATACTCCAGAACAATATAAATTAGTATTAGGGAAGATACAATAACCAGTACCTGAGGGCAAATCGAAAGTCAGAGAAAAGAGAGGCCAATGAAGGGCTGAGAGGTCCCTTATGAACATTCACAGCTGGCCCCTCAGGTATTTCTGTGTGTGTCTTAAGTACAATATAGAACAATGGTGTAATTTATTGTCCAGAGAAGAAAAGCTCTGAGGGAGAAAGGAGGTGTCACAATATTCTGAGACACAGGTAAAACAGGGACTGTCTTGGGTGCACCAGGAATATGATCACTGACCTTAAAGTCTCTCATCATTTCTTGCATTACACATTGCATTATGGTACGTCCTAGATTCAGAGCCAGAGAAATCATAAAGCATAATATGTCTCCCTTTCTTTATCGAGTGAACCCCTTTGCTCCCATCATAGCTTTTCATAAACATATCCACAAAGAAGTCTTCTCGACCCTACCCCCACCAGCCAGTGTGACTCATTGCTATGCTCTTTTGACATTCCTTTGACTAACAGTTGAGTAATGAGTTGCAATGACTCCCTTCTAGATCAAATACCATCCCCCCAGAATTTAGCACAGAGTCTAGCACTCGTTAATTAAAAAAAAAAAAAAAAAAACCCACAGCCCTTGAGTCAATTCTGACTCATAAGAACCCTATAGGACAGAGTAGAACTGCCCCACGGGGTTTCCAAGATTGTAAATCTTTATGGAAGCAGGCTGCCACAGCTTTCTACCATGGAGCTAATTGCAGGTTTGAACTGTTGACGTTTTGGTTAGCAGCTGAGGGCTTTAACCACTGTGCCACCAGGGCTCCTGTGCCCAACACTCATTAGGGTCCACAAACGTTGGTTGAACTGAACATAGGAGAACTACTATTTTCATAATGTTCAACTGGAAGAAAGGGTAGACAATTGTATAATTTTTAAAAAATAAAGTGAAAAACAGGGGAAAAAGATGTGTAAAATTTACAAATTATTAATAAGAGCAAGACTTCAAAAATTTGTAACCATTACTTCTGGGTAACATGCCGCTATAGTCAGAAGCACCACACTGTCCCTCCGTAGCAAAGATCAGAAAAACTAAGTCAGACAGAGTCACACGTCAATCCTGAAACCCTACACATCAAATGAAGAGATAAAGAACTCAGCCAAGCACCAAATGGAATAAGAAAATGACTGAGAGCAGAGAGTGAGGAGAAATGCAGAAGTCCCCTATTAACTACCGCAGCATGGATCTGCCATCTTGGATTCCTATCGGAGATCAGTGAACAGGTGGGATGAGAAAGCAGCTTAACCAGCAGGAGACATAACAACCAGTAACCAGCAGTATAGGCTTTCCCACCCCCCACCCTTCTTCATGCCCACTTATCCTCCTCTGCTTCCTGCAGCCACAGTCTCTTGTCCGGAAAGCACCCAAGTGTCACTTGGATTTCACCCACCCGTACTGGCCGTCTCCCTGAGTGCCTTTTGTTGACTGCTGGTGTTGCTTTTTTCCACTTCTCACCACCTCCCCCTCCTTTCTCTTAAATACCTGGCTCCATGCGCCATCTTTGCTTCTTCCTGAAAGGCTGCAAAACACCACTTGACTGTGAAATTGCTTCCCGGTCAGTGCTGCCATGCTGGTAGGATGCCCAGACTTTTTTGTTTGTTTGTTTGCTCTGATTTGTTCTGTTTTGATTTGTTTGTTAGTTTTCTTTTTCTTTTCTCGGCTTGGGAGTCCCTTCTAGCCAGGCAGTACCACACGGCTTGGAAACTACTCCCTTATTCTGTGCAGACGCAAAGGGACATCCCTGGGGACAATTTTTTTTCTTTTTTTGTTTGTTTGTTTTTGGTTTTTTTGTTTTTTTGTTTTGTTTTCTTCTAGCTCTTATTCTCTTTTTGTCTTTCTTCATTTCCAGTTTCTCGATTTTTCATTTTTTTCTTTTACTCTTTCTCTTTTTGTTTTTCCTAATTTCTCAGTCTCTCATCTCTCCACTCCAATAGCAAGCTCCCTTAGCACTCTTTTTTGTTTTTGTGTATGATTTTGGCTCCCATTCCTCTCTCCGCTCTTCTTTCCCATACCCATCTTAGCTCCACACGTCACAATCTACCCTCTCCTTCCTGCCTACCTGCCCCATGCGCTGAACATCACACTCCCAAGCAGCACAGGCACGGCCTACTGAAACCTGTCCTGCACTGATTCCCAGTTCGCACTGTCAACTCTGGTACGTGCCACAAACAACCCATCCCAGCAACTCCCCTTCAGCTGGACCTGCCCTGCTGTACTGTACCTGAGTGACTGACCCTGCCCATTGGAGAAGGAGGTGAAAAGTATTGTGCCCACAGATGAGCAAACAACAAAGAATGCACAGCCCGCCTGCTCAGACATAATCAAATAAAACAAAAAAGCAGGATGAAACAAACAAATCTACAGTCAATAAATAAGGTAAATATCCACTGAATGCCCCAAAGACAGCAGTCAATATCAAAACATTTACAAAAACAGGACAGGATGGTTCCAGTAGCTGTCCACAATAAAACACCAGATGACTTTCCAGTAGAAGAAAAGGCACTAGACCTAACTGATAGGGAATTCAAATCTCTAATATTCAGAATTATCCAAGAGTTGAAGCAAAAAACAGACAAAAATTAGGAAAATATTGACAAATTCATGGAAAAGGCAGACAAATCCATGGAAAATACAAAAAAAAAAAAAAATAGAAGAATTCAAGAAAATAGTACAGGAACAAAATGCCAACATAAATTCACAACTAGAAAATATACAAAAACAACAATTAGAAATCCAAAAGCTAAACAACAAGATTTCCGAAATGGACACTGTCATAGAAGGGCTGAGGAGCAGGTTTGAAATGATGGAAGATAGGATAAGTGAAATTGAAGACAAATACTTGGCTACAACTCTGAGGAAAAATCAGAAAAAAAGAACAAAGAAAAGTGAAGAAACACTAAGAATTATGTGGGATGCAATCAAAAGCAAAAATATGTGAGTGATCGGAGTTTCATAACAGAAGGAGAAAACAGAAAACGCAGAGAGGATCACTGAAGAATTACTGACATAAATCTTCCCCGATATCATGAAAGATGAAAAGCTGACCATTCAAGAAGCTTAATGAACCCATATAGGATAAACCACAAAAGAAAATCACCAAGGCATATCGCAATCACACTTGATAAAACCAAAAACAAATAAAGAATCCTGAGAGCAGTTGAAGAAAAACAAAAAGTCACATACAGAGGAGAAACAATAAGACTAAGCTTGGATTATTCAGCAGAAACCATACAGGCAAGAAGGCAATGGGATGACATATATAAAAACTTGAAACAAAAAAATTGCCAGCCAAGAATAATATATCCTGCAAAACTCTCATTCAAATATGATGGTGAAATTAGGTCATTTCCAGATAAACAGAAATCCAGGGACTATGGAAAAACCAAATCAAACTTAAAAGGCTTATTAAAGGGAGTCCTTTAATCTGAGAACAAACAACATCAGACCACAGGCTGAATATAGGACACAGGATTGTACTAGCCAGATACCATCCTAGGAAATGAACTCTTTAGGACTATGCAAAACCACAAGAATTACAACAGGGAACCATAGAGGTTAATCTGTAAATGACAACAGCATCAGAACAATAAAAGAGCAAATAAACAGTGTAGGTATAGAACCTTCTAATAGAGAGGAAGGCAAGGCGATACCAAGTAATAATAGACTGGTTCAAATCTAGGAAGATAAGGGTAAATTCCAAGGTAACCACAAAGAAAGTTAACAAACCTACTCATCAAAACAAAGAAGAAAAGCATAAAGTCTCAGTAAAAACAAAACCTATAAAAACAGAAGAAATGAGAAAAAAAATCCACAAACAAAAGGAACTCAGCACAAGAGAGTAAGAGGAACAAAGAAAACATCAGCACCACAAAAAAAAGCACTACAAAATGCAATCTAACCCCTAGGAATGTATCCTAGAGAAATAAGAGCTGTCACATGAATAGACGTGTGCACACCCATATTCATTACAACACTGTTCACAACACAAAAAGATGGAAACAACCTAGATGCCCATCAACAGATGAATGGATAAACAAAATATGGTACATATACACAGTGGAGTATTATGCAAAGATAAAGAACATTGATGAATCTGTGAAGCATCTCATAACATGGATGAAACTGAAGGACATTATGCTGAGTGAAATAAGTCAATCACAAAAGGACAAATATTGTATGAGACCTCTACTGTAAAAACTCATGAAAAAGTTTACATACAAAAAGAAACAATCTTTATTGGTTACAAGGGATGGGGGGTGGGGGGGATCTAAATAGACAATAGATAAGTGGTAACTTTGGTGAAGGGTAAGACAGTACACAATACTGGGGAAGCCAGCACAACTTGTACAAGGAAAGGTCATGGAAGCTCCATAGACACTTCCAAACTCCCTGAGGGACTGAATTGCTGAGTGGAGGGCTGTGGTGACCATGCTCTCAGGGAACATCTAGCTCAATTGGCATAACACAGTTTATAAAGACAATGTTCTACATTCTACCTTGGTGAGTAGCGTCTGGGGTCTTAAAAGCCTGTGAGCAGCTATCTAAGATACTCCACTGGTCTCACCCCTTCAGGAGCAAAGGAGAATGAGGAGAACAAGATACAAGTAAAAGATTAATCCAAAGGACTAATGGACCACGGCCACCACGGCCTCCACCAGCCTGAGTCTGGTAAAGCTAGATGGTGCCTAGCTACCACCACTGACTGCTCTGACTGCGATCACAATGGAGGGTCCTGGACAGAGCTGGAAAAAGATGTAGAACAGAATTCTAACTCACAAAAAAGACCAGATTTACTGGCCTCACAGACTGGACAAACCCTGAGAATATGGCCCCTGGACACACTTTTAGCTCAGTGCTGAAATCACTCCTGAAGTTCACCATTCAGCCGGGTATTGGACAGCCTCATAAAACAAAATGGGACTAATGAGGCACAGAAGTCCAGGGACAAGGACTAGAAGGCAGGAGGGGACAGAAAAGCTGGTGAAAGTGAACCCAAGGTTGAGAAGAGACAGTGTTGACATGTCGTGGGGTTGTTAACCACTGTCATACAGCAGTACGTGTAGTAACTGTTCAATGAGAAACTATTTGTTCTGCAAACCTTCATCTAAGGTACAAAAAAGGATTATCTATGTGAGATCAAATTGACAACTGCAACTCAAAAGGTTTGATGGGAAGCATAGGGGGCAGTGAGTTGAAGATAATGGTGATGGAATAATTTGGAAAAGGATAGCAGCACAACTGGAAGAATGTAACAGATGTTACTGAATTGTACCTGTAGAAACTTTCAAAATGGTGTAACTTTGGCTATGTATATTTTCACCAAAAAAAACGTCCTCAAGGTCAAGAAGGGAGAGTGTTGACATGTCGTGGGGTTATTAACCAATGTCATAAAACGATATGTGTACTGACTGTTTAATGAGAATCTATTTGTTCTGTAAACCTTCATCTAAAGTACAATAAGAAAAAAAATTTGTAACCATCAGCCAAGCCACCACGATTAATAAAATCATTAACTATATAATGTCAAATTAGACACAACTGATTATTCATTTAGGCCATTGACTAGGAGATCATATTTTCATATGCTTAAAAATTTTCTCTAGGCATTGTTTATTTATTTATTTATTTATTTTTAATTATATTTTATTGTACTTCAGGTGAAGGCTTGCAGAACAAATAGTTTCTCATGAAACACTAGTACACGTGTTGTTTTATGACACTGGTTAACAAACCCACAACATATTAACCCTCTAAATTCGCAACCTTTTTTTTTTTGGTGAAAATAAACATAGCCAAAGATAGACCATTTCAAAAATTTCTACATACACAGTTCAGTGACATTGACTACGCTCTTCCAATTGTGCTGTTATTCTCACTTAAGATGAAGGCTTACAGAACAAAATGGTTGCTCATTTAACAGTTACTACAAATGTTGCCCTATGACAATGGTTAATAATCTCACAACACATCATCAATATCCTTACTCAACCTTGGGTTCCCTATCACCAGCTTTCTTGTCCCATTCTGCCTCCTGGCCCTTGTCACTGGACTCCTGTACCTCGTTAGTCTCATTTGGTTTTACAGGGCTGTCCACTCAGAGGCTGAACAGTGAACCTCGGAGGTAACTTCACCACTGAGCTAAAAGGGTGTCTGGGGGCCATACTCTTGAAGTTTCTCCAGTCTCCTTTAGGTCAGTAAATCTGGTCTTTTTTTTTTTTTTTTTTTTTTTTGTGAGTTAGAATTATGCTCTACATCCTTCTCCAGCTCTGTCCAGAACCCTCTGTTGTGATCCTGGTCAGAGCAGTCAGTGGTGGTAGCTGGGCACCATCTAGCTGTACTGGACTCAGTCCGATGGAGGTCTTGGTAGCTGTGGATAATTAGTCCTTCAGACTAATCTTTTCCTTGTACCCTGTTCTCTTCATTCTCCCATGCTCCCGAAGGGATGAGACCAGTGGAGTATCTTAGATGGCCGCTCACAGGCTTTTAAGACCCCAGACACTACTCATCAAGGTAGAATGTAGAGCATTGTCTTTATAAGCTGTGTCATGCCACTTGAGCTAGATGTTCCCTGATACCATGGTCCCCACAGCCCTCCACCCAGCAATTCAGTCCTCTCTAGGCATTGTTTATTTTTTAGCGTAGTATAGTAACCAGGTCAGTATTGAGCATGGAGTAGGTGTTCCATAGTTACCTGTCAATTCACTTAATAGTCTTTGTCATAATACATGTCTACTACAGACAGAAAATTAATTCTATATCTGAACAGGAATCAGTCCTGATGAACTAATTCCATAGCTGAATTCAACTAAAATAGAAACATATCTTGCAAGAGGCCATCTGAAAATTAATTTTAAAATTTATCAAGCATTTATAAGATTATATAAACGAATAAAACGTTACCGAAAGAGACTGAAAACATTTAGGCCTTGAGAATGTTGGTCTTAGGAAGTGGAAAGGCAGAGAGAGAAAGAAAAACGTGTCTGTTAACAGGGGTATTCTGTTTTCAAAAATTGAACTAATGTATAATGCCCTGGTGTGGTAAGTGGGGTTGAAGAGCAGGAAAAATCAAAACTAGACAAAATGAAAACATTTTTGAAGATTTGTTTTCCAGGATGGAGGTGGGGGCAATGAATATTCTCTTTCACAAACCTCTAGAAATTTTGTAGCTCTGAATATGCAAATAAGGATCATTTTTTAGTAAACTACTATATACATTAAGCATTTTTTACTGAAAAATAAGTTTAGGTCTGTGAAGGAAACATAAAAGATAAATACCTCATTGTATTAGCCATGAATTAGCATCATGCTCCTCACAGGAAACACAGAAATGAGTAAGGCTAGATGACTCTCAAATATCTTTGCAATTGATATTTCTGACGTTGCTTTTCCCCAAATATTCATTCCTTCCTTGCTTCCTTAATTTTCCCCCAAAGAAAACTGTTCTCTTGAAACTACTTTTTTTCTAAAACTTTTTTTTTTACTAACGCTTTCTAGATGTACTAAAACGTAACATTTCCATGTTGTATATAACTATTTCTGATGTTTTGGAGACTAGGTAGAGTTAAATCCATAGGAATCTTCACAAAAATTTAAAGTAAAAGTGGATTGTGTTTACAGAACTAAAAGAAAATTTTCCTAAATGTCAAAAAAAAAAAAGTTATGATAGCAAAAATCTAGGAGACACCAATGCCATCTAACTCTATTTTGAAACAGGTCACAATGTGGCCCAATCACATTTCCTCTTCTCTGTTGGTAGAGTCAGTCATTGTTTCTCTCACTTTTACAAAGAGTAACCTCATCTATTATGCAAAACTTAAGTTCATTTTTTCAATACTTAAGAACAGTGGTTAACATTTTTCTTCCTTCTCTTGGTTTGGGAAATCACTTAAAAGACTGGCTTCATATGTTTTTACTTAATATAATTGTGATGCAAAGCATCTTTACATTTTAGGGAAAATTTTTGATACTAATCATCCTTTTAGTATATGCCTAGCCCTGGTGGAACACTGGTTAAGTGCTTGGCTGCAAACCGAAAGGTCAGCAGTTCCAACCTATGAGAGGCTCCCTAGAAGAAAATTCCTGGTGATCTGCTTCTGAAAAGATTACAGCCTAAGAAACACTATGGGGCAGTTCCATTCTGTCCTATAGGGTTGCTATAGGGTTGTTATGAGTTGGAATTGACTTGACAGCACACAACAAGAACAATTCATGACTTTTAAAATTTTCACCTACAGAAGAAGCAAAAGTACCATGTGTACATGCATGTGCAAGGTTTGCCCTCTTTAACGCTATGTTCTGAATGTTACTAATACGTCAGCCACAACACATTTAGGTTATCCTTCATCCCAAACAAATGGAATAGGGTGGAAAATGATGTATTTCTTCATTCATAAAATAACTCACCATAATGAAGACAATATTTCTCTTGAGAGGAATAATCACCTTCAATTCAGGCAGACATGAATATGTAACATAAGTAAAATGTAGTGAGGTCTCCTCACTTTGAAAACTCTCTGGCTCTGTGCCTGGTACAAGAGTCACTGTGTCTAGTTCTTTGGCACCCATCCTGAAACCTGCAAAGAGACATGTCATAATATACAAAATACGCCAATAGACAGAAAATACACGATAAATAAAATTAAAATTTCAAATAAAAATGCTACATACAATAGAATCAAGCTACTGAAATTTAATTAAAAAAAATATATCAAAAAAAAAACATTGCTCTACACACCAAACCACTAAAATAATTCCCTTTAAAAAGGGAATAGGGATTCCTACCATTGCTATTATTCTGGGAGCCGTGGTGGCAGAGTGGTTAAGAGCTGTGGTTGCTAACCAAAAGATCAGTAGTTCAAATCCACCAGCTGCTCCTTGAAAACCCTATGGATGCAGTTCTATTCTATCCTATAGGGTCACTATGAGTCAGAATTGCCTGGATGGCAGCAGAATTGGTTTTATTGTTATTATTATTTTTCAATATTGTCTTGAAAATTTTAGAAAATAAACCATAAGAAGAAAATTAAATAGCTCCCATATTTTCTTTTTAAAGAGATAAAACTACTTATTTTACTGTTGTTATCATTGTTTAGCTACATAGCTCAAGAGATGCTAGTAAAAAGTTTTAGCCTTAAAGAGAACATTTGCTAATTACTATAAGTAACTGAAATCAACATAAACCTTCAAATTTAATAACTCTTGTCCAGTCTGGGGACTAGGACAATTAAAAATCAAATGAAAAAATACATATATTCCGTTTATACTACTATAAAACCAAACCAAAACAAAAAAAAAAATCCTGCTGCCATCCAGTGGATTCAGACTCACAGCAGCCCCACAGGACAGAGTAGAACTGTCCCATAGGGTGTCCATGAAGCAGCTGGTGGATTCGAACTACCAGCCTTTTGGTTAGCAACTGAGCTCTTTAACCACTACACTACCTTATAAATTCAGGAATAAATTTAACAGAAATATATGGCCCCTATATCAAGACAGGAAAGCCTGGTGGTGTAGTCGTTTAGAGCTCGGCTGGTAACCAAAAGATGGACAGTTTGAATTCACCAGCTGCTCCTTGGAAACTCTATGGGGCAGCTCTATTCTGTCCTATAGGGTCACTATAAGTCTGAATGGACTCAACGGCAAAGATTTTTTGTTTGTTTGTTTGTTTGTTTATATCAAGACAGGAGCCCTCATGGCCTAGTGGTTAAGACCTCAGCTGCTAACCAAAAGATGGACAGTTTGAATCCACCAGCCACTCCTTGGAAACTCTGTGGGGCAGCTCTACTCTATCCTATAGGGTCGCTATGAGTCAGAATCAACTTGATGGCACCTAACAACAATAGTTTATCAAGTCAAGAAGGAGCCCTGATGGCTCAGTGGTTACGCCCTCGACTGCTAATCCAAAAGTCTGCTATTCAAACTCACCAGCCACTCTGCAGAAGAAAGATGTGGCAGTCAGTTTCCTTGGAAACCCAAGAGGCAGTTCTCCTCTGCCCTATAGGGTTGCTATGAATTGGAGCCAACTCCATGGCAAAGGATTTGGTTTTGTTTTTATATCAAGACATAGGAGCACTTGTGGTGCAGTGGTTAAGTGCTGGGCTGCTAACCAAAAGGTGGGCAGTTCGAAACCACCAGTCTCTCCACAGGAGAAAAATGCAGCAGTCTGCTTTCATCAAAATTGTTGTTATTGTTGTTGTTAGTTGCCATCCAGCCAGTTCAGACTCTTAGCGACCCTACGTACAATAGAACGAAACACTGCCCAGTCCTGCGCCATCCTCACATGGTTATGTTTGAGCCCATTGTTGCAGCCACTGTGTCAATACATGTTGTTGAGGGACTTCCTCCTTTTCACTGACCCTCTACTTTACCAAGCATGATGTCCTTCTCCAGGGACTGATCCCTCTCAATAACATGTCCAAAGTATGTGAGACAAAGTCTCAACATCCTTGCTTCTAAGGAGCATTCAGGCTGTACTTTTTCCAGGACGGATTTGTGCGTTCTTCTGGCAATCTATGGTATATTCAGTATTCCTCACCAACACCATAATTCAATGGCATACATTCTTCTTCAGTCTTCCTTATTCATTGTCCAGCTTTCACATGCATACGAGGCAATTGAAAATACCATGGCTTGGGTCAGGCACACCTTAGTCCTCAGAGTAATATCTTTGCTTTTTAACACTTTAAAGAGGTCTTTTGGAGCAGATTTACCCAATGCAATTTCTTCATTGTGTTGATTGTGGATCCAAGTAAAATTAAATCCTTGACAACATCAATCTTTTCTCCATTTATCATGATGTTGTTTTTTGGTCCAGTTGTGAGGATTTTTGTTTTCTTCGTGTTGAGGTGTAATCCACACTGAAGGCTGTGGTCTTTGATCTTTATCAGTAATTGCTTCAAGTCCTCTTCACTTTCAGCAAGAAAGGCTGAGTCATCTACATATCACAGGTTGTTAATGAGTCTTCCTCCAATACTGATGCCTTGTTCTTCCTCATATAGTCCAGCTTCTGGGATTATTTGCTCAGCATACAGATTGAATAAGTATGGTGAAAGGATACAACCCTGACGCACACCTTTCCTGATTTTAAACCATGTAGTATCCCCTTGTTCTGTTTGAACGACTGCCTCTTGTTCTATGTACAGTTTCCTCATGAGCGCAAGTAAGTATTCTAGAATCCCCATTCTTCACAGTGTTATCCATAATTTGTTAAGATCCACACAGTCGAATGCCTTTGCATCTGTAAAGATTATAGCCCCGGAAACCCTAAGGGGAAGTTCTACTCTGTCCTATAGGGTCACTATGAGTTGGAATCAACTCGCTGGCAACAGATTTATATAGAGACAAAAAAATACAAACAATGATTACTAACACATTGAGCTCTTATTTTATGCCAGGTAGTATTTTAAGTATTTTATGTGTATTGTCTCTTTGATACTCAAAACAGTCTATATACTAGTAGATGTTTTCATTTCCCTAGTTTCAATAGTTGAGGAAACTGAGACACAAATGTCTGGTAAATTGCCCAAAGTCATTCAGATGGTAAGCAACGGTCATGGACCCGCTGGCTCCGGGGTCTAAGTTATCAGTTTTCACAATTCTATTAAATCTTATCAATGAGCATTAAATAATATCTGAAGAAAAAGTAAAATATATCATGGTAATGGGTAGGGAGACAATATTATAAAACACCGTTGTCCAAGAAATAACATAGGTATTTAACTTACTTCCCTTTCCTTTGAACAGAGATTAAATTAGTAAACAGTGTAGATTCGAAAGTATATTGTATCATAGTGGCTGAGGGTACAGTATAGGTTTGGTGCAAGATTGTCATGGGCTAGAATTTTTGGTTTCCCAAATATTAGCTGAAGGACAATGAGCAAATTACTAGAACTTTCTGAATCACAAGTGACATTCTTGAGGATTGAATAGAATAGCATGCATAAAGAAATACTGTGATGCAAAAAAAAATGCTGAATGAATGGTAGCTATTATTATTAATAAAATGCTAAACAATTAATACTGTATTATAGCTATTAGTTACCTCAAATACTTCCAGAACTAAGGAGGGCTATAAAAAACAGAGTGTTACAACGATTATTTATTTTTTCAAAAGATTTTCTTTAGTTATAAGAGCTCTGAGTTAAGAAAAGAGAATTACCCTCATTTTATTCCTGATAATGAGACAGAACCTCCACAGTGCTGTATTCTTTACCTGGCTTCCTCCCCGACAGTGTTGTATCGCAAAATTGTTTCCTTTGCTGGGCTCCTGCTCCCATTGGCTTTGCATCTGAATCCTGCTTTTGCTTGAGGTTGTACGTAAGCCACATTGTGCCTGCATAGTATGATTAAGAATGTTGCTGATATAACTTATATGAACTCTCTACCCCTCAACCCCTTTAAGAGTAACCTGCTTGCCCGCCCTTAGCGAGCAGTCTTGGCAGCAACAGCTCCAACTGCTCCATTTCCTTGTACAGAGAAATAAAGGCGCCTTTCTTGTTCTTTCACCTCGGTCTCTCATTTATTGGCCAATACACGTCATGCCGAATAAGACCCTGGGGTTTCCACCTGCTAACGATAACTCTAATGACTTAAGAGTTTAAATAACTTAACCACAATCTCAGAGCTATTCTGCTTTGTTTATCACATCCCAGTCTTTCTTTAAAGCTAACATTTTAAATTTTTGAGTATATTTCAAAATTCTTTCTAAAACCGTTTAAGTGAAATTATACATTTTCAGTAAATCTATCAGTTAATAAATTTTAGTCATGAAAAACATTTCCAACTGATTTTCAATGACTAATGAGAAAAAGACACATTTCCTTGGGCAAACCTGCTGCAAAAGATCTCTTTAAAGTGTTAAAAAGCAAAGATGTCACCTTGAAGACTAAGGTGCACCTGACACAAGCCATGGTGTTTTCAATCGCCTCATGTGCTCAGGAAAGCTGGACAGTGAATAAGGAAGACCTAAGAAGAATCAATGCCTTTGAATTGTGGTTTTGGCAAAGAATATTTGAATATACCATGGACTGCCAAAAGACAGAACAAATCTGTCTTGGAAGAAGTACAGGCGAATGCTCCTTAGAAGCAAGAATGGTGAGACTTCGTCTCACATACTTTGAACGTGTTGTCAGGAGGGACCAGTCCCTGGAGGACATCTTGTTTGGTAAAGTAGAGGGTCAGTGAAAAAGAGGAGACCCTCAACAAGATGCATTGACACAGTGGCTGCAACAATGGGCTCAAGCATAACAACGATTGTGAGGATGGCACAGGACCGGGCAGTGTTTCATTCTGTGGTGCGTAGGGTTGCTATTAGTTGGAACCGACTCGATGGTAGCTAACAACAACAACAACCATGAGAAAAATTAATGGATTTTAAAATTCACCAAATTTTAGGAAAATAATTCACATTAACAATTATAACATGTGCCGAAGTTTGCATCCTAATTTTATTTTTCATATGTAATTGGAAAAATGAGAACGTAAAAAAACACTTTAAATTTATGAAGGGGTCAAGTTAATGTATATCTATTTTACCAGCCTGTCAGTATATTTAGGTTTATAGATACTACATATACTGTGCATGTATACAGTGTATATGGTACATGTATACATGTACATATACTACAGTATTACAGTCTTTCCCATGACTGTTACAATAAGAGTATGTTTTATGGGTAAAATATCAGCAACAGAGAAGTTAGCAAAAATTGTTTTTAAGGAATTGTTTCTATCCAAATTTAAGAAGACATGAGTGAGAAGAAACAAACAGTCCAGTTTTATTTGAATGTCGTTCTTTATTCAAAGGTTACCTCTCATTTGAAATAATTAGAAAAGTATTATGAATAACGATATTCCTAAGCTCCAGTTATGTTCTCCAGATTAAAATTAGGTCGGATGTTATGCCAGCTACAGTCTAACAAATATGCCCAGAAATCTTGAAAATGAAGACAAATTTTGTAACAACATCTGTTTTAAGAAATAAGGTATATTCTATTGGAGTTAAACATGTCCAAAAGAGATAGAATTCCGCAAGAGGTAGAACTCAGAATTTAACTGAAAACTAATGCGTTATACTAAAAAATTAAATTTTAAAAAAAAAAACATTGAAATGAGTAATATTTCATACTTTAATTTGGAGTATGGGTTCTTTAAAGTTACTTCTTAGTGAATTCCTTTGTGTTCATTTTCTTCCATGGCTGACACAGCAAACTGACCTCCTGTCATACCAAAACCTATCTGCTAGCGTCTGTTGTTTTAATTAGTGACTACACTGAACTGAGTAGGAAAGCAAAATAGAATAATCAAGTTGATCACTTTAAAAAAAAAGTAAATTGGGTCACTTTTAGTTCTTTAGATTTGATTTTTTTTTTCCCCTTCAATTTGAGCCTGGAGGAGATGGGAATATACTTCTAAAAGTAGATATTCTAGCATAGGACAAAAATAATGTGCAAATACTGAGCTTCCATAGCCTATTTCTGTTTATGTGAAACCTACACATCTTAATTGATATAATCACTAAACCATCAGTTATTTTAGTCACCTAATGGTGGAGAAAGGAGCCCTGGCAGCACAACAGTTAAGCACCAGGCTGCTAAAGGGAGGTTGGGATCAAACCCATCCAGTGGCTCCCTGGGAGAAAGACCTGGCAATTTGCTCCAGTAAAGATTTCAGCCAAGAAAACTGTACGGGGCAGATCTACTCCTTCACATGGGGTCACTATGAGTCAAAATTGACTTGACAGTGCCTAACAACAACAATGGGAGACAGAGGAGGCATTTATATCTAGAAATTTAAAATTTTTCATAATCACATGTGCATGTATACATTATATTTTACTATGGCATTGCTTTAAAGTATCCTTTTTTTTTTTAAGACTCACAAATGCAACCATATATTTGCATACAATTCATCAAGTCAGCAATTAGTGCTGGCCTCAGCTGGACTCACTCATGCATCTGTAGTCAGAAGCAGGTGGGCATGCTAGACTCTTGAGGCCTATTGTCACTTCTGCCGCATTCAATATAGGTCAAAGAAAATCACAAGGCTAGTATAGATTCAAGGGGCAGGGAAATAGACTCCACTCTTGATGAGAATATTTATAAACTAATTGGAAATGGGCATGAATGTAAGGAGAGGAATAATCACAGCCATTTTTGCAAAACAGTATACCACAAATCGTTTTTACAATTAAAATAACACATGCCCATACCAAAAATTTCAAACAGTATAGCCCGTTGTTGCCTGTTACCGTAGAGTTTAACTCATACCTACCCTCTAGAAAAGAGTAGGATTTCCAGGGTGCAGCTAGTGGATTCAAACTGCTGGTCTTTTGGTTAGCAGCCAAGCTATTAACCACTGTGCCACCTGGCCTCCTCAAGCAGTATAGATGATATTAAAAAAAAAAAAAAGATACATGTGCACATTGCCTGTAGTTAAAGTGGGGAAAAGACTCATTTTGTGTTTCAGTATAAATATAATACAGAAAAAATGTTTATTTAACCAACTAAAATAGGAAATAGAATAGTGGTAGAACTTTTTATCACTGTATCTCCAAAACTCATAACAATAACAGTTGTAACTTGCTGACTTATTCAGAAATAAGTTAAAGTTTTCCTTCTCATCCTCCATCCCTGCCACCATGGCCACTTTGTTCATGAGTCCATTTGGCAATGACAGGAGTGGCTAGGGAAAGAGGATGACTGGTTTCCAAAGAAGGTGTCATCCTATCCACTTGATTGTTAAAATCCTCCTCTGCCGAGTTTACCCTTCGGTGAGCATTCACAGAAGTTGCAAATATCTTCAACTTTTCTGACCCATTCAGGGAGATCTATCCACATACCTCTTCTCCATACCTCCTTGTCTCCAATTTTCCAATCATGTTCCTTCCAAGTCCCTGACTTCCAGTCAAACCACTGACCACAACCCATGAATCAGTATACAATTGCACACCTGGCCATTGTTCCTTCCAAAGTGAATAATGAGGTGTGTGGCTCAAAATTCTGCTCATTTAGAGAATTTTCCTTCACCACTGCCTTTCAGGGATGTCCCAGAAAGGGGCTGTAGTGCTATCTCTGTCCACTTTGGTGTGGTGCCTCCATATCAGGCAGAACCATCTGTAAACCAGGCATGAGTTTTCTTTTCCTCCATCAGTTGATCATAAGGAACTCCCCATGAGGCCATAGGTGCAGACTGGGAGATGGAAGGTAATGCAACAGGAGTGGAGACCATGGACATTTGGACCACTTCCTCATGCAACTTACTTGTGCCTTCAGGTCCTGCTTGGGCCCGATCTCGCATATACCACATCCACTGAATGATGGAGGGCTGCTGTGCACATCCAAATTTATGGCTCTGTGGGTCAGACAACACCCAGTTCATGAGGGGCAGCTCAAGCCGCATGGTGACTTGGTGGTCCATGGTTAAGCATTCAGTCTCTTCTAAGGCCCAGTAACAAGCCAAAAGCTGTTTCTCAAAAGGAGACTAGTTATCTGCAGAGGATGGCAGGGCTTTGTTCCAAAACCCTAAGGGTCTGCATTGCGATTCACCAACAGGGGCCTGCCAAAGATTCCAAACAGCATCTCTATCTACCACAACACTTCAAGCACCATTGGATCAGCTGGATCATATGGTCCAAGTGGCAGAACCACTTACAGGGCAGCCTGAACCTGTTGCAGAGCCTTCTCATGGTCTGGGCTCCACTAGAAACTAGCAGCTTTTTGAGTCACTTGATAAATAGGCTGGAGTAACACACCCAAATGAGGGATATGTTGCCTCCAAAATCCAAAGAGGCCCATTAGGCACTGTGCCTCCTTTTTAGTTGTGGTAGGGGCTAGATGCATAACTTATCTTTCACTTTAGAAGGAACAGCTCTACATGCTCCACATCACTGGACCCCTAGAAATTTCACTGAGGTGAAAGGCAGCTGAATTTTTGTGGAATTAATTTCCCAACCTCTAGCATGCGAATGTTTTACCAATAAGTCCAGAGTCACTGACACTTCTTCCTTACTAGGTGCAATCAGCACAATGTCATCAATGTAATGGACCAGTGTGACATCTTGTGGAAGGGAAAGGTAATCAAGGTCCCTGCAGAATAAATTATGATACAGTCCTGGAGAGTTGATATATCTTGAGGTAGGACACTAAAGGTGTATTGCTGGCCTTGCCAGCTGAAGGCAAACTGTTTCTGGTGGTTCATCAAAACAGATATGGAGAAAAATCCATTAGCCAGATCAACAGCTGCATACCAGGTACCAGGAGATGTATTAATTTGCTCAAGCAATGAAACTATGTCTTGAACAGCTGCTGCAACTGGAGTCACCACCTAGTTAAGTTTTCAATAATCCACTCTCATTCTCCAGACTCATCTGTTTTTCGCACAGGCCAAATAGACGAGTTGAATAGGGATGTGGTGGGAATTACCACCTCTGAATCCTTCAAGTCCTTGATGGTTGCAGTAATCTCTGCAATCCCTCCAGGAATGTGGTATTGTTTTTGGTTTACTATTTTCCTAGATAGAGGCAGTTCTAATGGCTTCCACTTGGCTTTTCCTACCATAATAGCCCTTATTACACTTGTCAAGAATCCAATGTGGAGGTTCTCCCAGTTGCTGAGTATAGCTATTCCAATTATGCATTCTGGAACTGGTGAAATCACTACATGATGGGCTTGGGGACCCACTGGACCTACTGTGAGATGGACATGAACTAAGACTCCATTAATAACCTGACCTCCATATGTCCCTACCATGACTCGTGGGCCCTGGTGATGTTTTGGGTCTCCTGGAATTTGTGTTGGTTCAGAGCCAGTATCCAGTAATCCCCCAAAAGTCTGATTATTTCATTTTCCCCAAAAGTCACTCTCGTAAATGGCTGTAGATCTCTTTGCGGAAGGCTGGGAGAAAGATTAACAGTGTAAGTTTTTGGCAGTGTAGTGGGGTCCTTACTCCAGGGGACCCAGCCTCCCCATCATTCAAGGAGTTATGTGTCTGTAAACTCGCTCAAGTCTGGGAATTGACTGAGGAGCTGTGACTTTCTATTCTGGCAATTTGAGTTAGATTGTTGTTTCTTTGATCTAGAATTCTTCCATTTGTGCAGATCAAGTAAATATTTAGTATATTTCCTATCTATTTCACTTCTAGGGATACCATGATTAAATAGCCAATGCCATAAGTTCATACAAATCAGGCTATTCTGATTACTGCTTTGACTTCATTGTCCATCATGGTAATCATCCCTACCTTCTCTGTCAGTTGAGTGCTGCCACTTGGCCCCTACCACCATGGAGTCCAATCAATCCCATTGTAGTTAAGTGTATTAATTTATTTAGGGAAGTTCCCACTGTTAAATCTGACTTTCATAAAATAGCAATCACAGCAGTCTTTAAGGACGCTGGGACTCTCATTACAGATTTGTTCCCCATCGTTGTGGTAAAACGTGTGTTTTCTGGGCACTACATGTATGGGTCTGTGGATCTAACCTGATAAATCCACTCTATCATGTCAATTTCCCTGAGCCTTTGAATACTTTCTTCTATAGTACACCAAGGCGGGTCTGGTACTTCAACTTGATCTATTGTAGGCCACTGCATAATCCATGCTTCAGTGACCCAACCAAATAAACTATTAGATCCTTTCCTAACCTCTCAAGCTGAAATATTAAATGAAGTATCTGTACTTAGTGGGCCCATATCAATAAACTAAGACTGGTCCATCTTTATGTTCCTTGCACCATTATCCCACACCCTTAATAGCCATTACCACACATATTTCCCAGGTTTCTGTCTGTACATATTAGAAAACTCAAGCAGTTATTTTGGAGTGTAACATACCTCCTCCTGGGTCACAGTTTGTACTTCACCTTTCGGGGCTCCCTGGAACTTAAGTCTAGTTATAGGTCTAAACCAAAAAAACCCACTGCCATTGAATCAATTCTGACTTATACTGACCCCATAGGGTTTCCAAGCCTGAAAATCTTTACTGAAGCAGACTGCCACATCTTTCTTTCACAGAGCCACTGGTGGTTTCAAACCTTTTGGTTAGCAATCAATTGCTTTACCCACAGTGTCACCATAGGTCTAGAAGCCAAAATGTGTGGTGGGGATGTATTTTGAGAACATTCAGCATTGTCTTGTAAGGTTTCTGCCTAAGGCAATGACTCAGGGAATGACCTCAGACAAAGTTCTTCAGAAAAAGCTGGGTTAATCACATCAGATGGGGGTACTGGGGTGGGTGACTTAGCAGAAAAAGATGGAGTAATATCTTCAGAGGAGAGTGACAATGCTGGTTCTGTTGGCAGGAGTGATTCAAAGGAATTTAGGGGCTCAGTGTCCCCAGCTTCCTAATTATCTGCCTGTCTTAGTTATCTAGTGCTGCTATAACAGAAATACCACACATGATGGCTTTAACAAAGAGAAATTTATTCTCACAGTCTAGGAGGCTAGAAGTCTGTATTCAGGGTGCCAGCTCCAGAGGAAGGCTCTCTCTCTCTGTCGGCTTTGGGAGAATTTCCTTGTCATCAATCTTCCCCTGATTTAGGAAATTTCAGTCCAGGAACCTCAGATCAAAAGGACACACTCTGCTCCTGGCATGCTTTCTTGGTAGTATGAGGTCCCCCTGTCTCTCTGCTCACTTCTCTCTTTTATGTCTCAAAAGAGATTGACTTAAGATACAACCTAATCTTAAAGATTGAGTACTGCCTCATTAAAATAACTGCCGCTAATCCTACCTCATAAACATCATAGAGACAGGATTTACAACACACAAGAAAATCACATTAGATGACAAAATGGTGGACAGTCACACAATACTGGGAATTATGACCTAGCCAAGTTGATAGACGTTTTGGGGGGACATAATTCAACCCATGACACTGCTCAGATATCCCCATCTCAAGTTTCAGGATCCCATTTCTTCCTAATCAGTGCCTTCACTTTAACGTGAGACACCACTCAAAGTTGGGAATTGAGTTGGCATTGTAATTCAACCACTGTTTTTTTTTACAAAATTACAATAAGACTCTGGATTTGGTTTTTGGCAATATCAGCTCTATTACTACAAGAAATAAGGCTTTCTTTCAGGGCACAAGTGGAAACTTTGAGGTTGTTTATGTGGTGGTTTAGCTTTGACTTTGAAGCCCTGAGCTTATCTCTTTCTTTCCAATTTCTGAGTTTCATCTCATGTCTTTCCAGTTTGTCTAGTGAAAGTAGGACCAACCAAACAGCTTCCTTATACTTCTCATCATGACAAAATTGTAGAAAGTCATCAAACATGCGATCAACCAGGGCCTCGCATCTCACAATACCTGATCTATTGTGGTGATAGGTCGTGTATCTCTATTGCCACCTCATGCCATGAATTAGCAGTGCCCTCTTCACTGCTGGAAGCAGAGTCATCAACATCTTTAAAACTAACTGGACTTGAGAACCAATTTAGAAAACTCATCCTTACAATTTTGTTTCTCTAGAACCACTCTTGGTATCAAATGTCTTAGTCTGGGTTCTCTAGAGAAGCAAAATCAGTGAAGCATTTCTATATGTATGTGTGTGTGTGTGTGTGTGTGTATGTATATATATATATATGTATGTATGTATATATATACACCCGTTGCTGTCAAGTCACTTCCAACTCATAGCAACCCTATAGGACAGAGTAGATATGTCCCATAGGGTTTCCAAGAAGCAGCTGGTGGATTTGAACTGCTGATCTTTTGGTTAGCAGTCAAGCTCTTAAACATTGTGCCACCAGGGCTCCATATATATATATATAGAGAGAGAGAGAGAGATTTATATCAAGGAAATGGCACACATGGTTATAGAGGCTGCAAATCCCAAGTCCATGTATCAGGCTCATGTAGATGCAGGAGTTGGTGAGCCCGAAATCAACAGGTCAGACAACAGGCCTCTGGCTCACAGGCTGTGGAGGCCGACAAATCCCAAGATTGGCAGGTAAGCTGCTAGCTCAAGTCCCAAGAACCAGAGGTCAGGTGAACAGGAGCAAGCTGCAGGATCCAAAGTGAGCAAAAGCCCAGGAGCCTTGCCAGAAAGTCTATCTATATTGGATACAGGCCACACCCCCAAGGAAACTCCCTTTAAAATGATTGGCTACTCATAGCAGATCCCATCATGGAGGTGTTCACATTATATCAGGTTTCATCATGGAGGTGATTACATCACAATACAAATGACAAACTGTATCATAACTGCAAAACCGCTGAGAATTATGGCCCAGAGAAGTTGACACACAACCTTAACAATCACAGCAAGGTTCTCCCTTGAGTGTATATATCTGGAATTGCTGTTTTGTAGGATATGTTCATCTTTAACTTCACAAAACTACCAACAATTTTCCAGAGACACCTAATTAATTCACACACCCATCAGCAGAACATTAGATTTTCTTTCCTCACAGCCTTATTAACAATTAATAGTATTAAACTTTCTAAATTTTGCAAAATTGAAAATCGAATGAACCAATCTTTATAGTTTTATTAGACATATTGGCTTTCTTTTATGTGATATTTATATTTCTAGATCATTTCATATATGAAATATGCAACTCATTTCTTTCTTGTGTTCACTCAGAGAGTGTGATGGTATAGAATTTGAAATCTTTTATTTAATCTTTCTATAGAACAAAAAATGATCTTTGTAATTATAGTTTTCAAGCTGGCGTAGCCTTTAAGAAAATTATGATATATCTTCAATCAAGCACTCCATTTGTCAGAATTTTATAAAGTTATAGTTAATAAAATAGGTAGATATCTTACCCAAAGGCAGATAATTTGGTCCTATTATTAAATGAAAGGTAAAGAAGAATGTCTAATCTAAATCTAAAAACTCACTTCTGCTTTGTCCAAAGGTGAATTTTCTAACTCATATCTTACTTATAGGCAATTTTCATATATTATTTAAGAGTAGGAACTAGACATTGTACCTTATTTCCCCATCCACTCATCCTAGTACCTTCTCGTCTCTCATCTTCCTACCTAACAATAGAGTCCAAAGAAGCATAGCATCCACATGAGGCAGAAAATGATTGAATAATCATGTGAGGTCATGCTGACACAGGAATTAGAATTGGAGAACTTCCCCTCACAGTAAATAAGTTTCATATTTTTGCATTGCTACCTCATTCAATTTTCAAAGAGGGAATCACAATTTCTGTAGCAATAATCCATTTTGAAATACAGTAACAAAAGCCTACAATATGAAATATAAATCATGGTGGAATCATTCTATGAGATTGGTTTAAAATGAACCTCTTGTTGCTACCACATGCTGCTAGATGTACTGTGTGCAATTCTAATGAAATGCCACAGAAGAAAGTGTATATTTCCACACTAATATTTTAAACTTTTATTTACAAAAACTATTGAAATCATGTCCTGATAACTTTGAGTACTCAAAAAAATATGTTAGAAAACATTTTACTGATCCTCTGTTAAGACTTGTCTAAGCTGGTGGGAAGGTGTGTGGTGAGATAGTAGAGAGCATCAGGTAGAAATTAAGAGGTGTATCAAGCTGGAATCGGCAAGTAAGATGACAGGAAGACTGGTGGTTTTTGACTTAAGTATTCTGCTTATGGCTCAGCTTTAAGGGTCTTACGTTCTGTAGCTAGACACCAAAAAGAATTGTTGACAGATACTAAGTGTAAAATGTGGAAGGGAAAAACAGGCTCTGCATGGCTGAATATGGCTGCCTTCATGCTTTCCATTAGTTCACTGCTGTTTCTATTAGTTCACTGTTGTTTTCCAAGCCCCTGTTATGTGACCTCGCTGAGGCAGTCTTATGTAACCCTCTGGCATGGAGCCACCTTTGTTCTTGACCACTACAAAACCTCACCACCCCCTACTGCTGGGTGCGGAGATCTGCCTTGGTCCTTCAGCCACCAGAAACTACTGCCTCAATATGAAAATCTCCCTAATAAAGACTCCTTCACTGACACACTGGAATTGCCCACCTCTTTCTTTAGTCTCTCAGCACTCTCTTATTTTGGAGGCAAATTTCAAGTTACTGGCCCATACCTGGACAAACGTGAATGATTAATGTAAGATTTTCTTTGGAATTAAAATATACCTTTTGTTGTCTCAATATCTGGGCTTATCAGATAATTGAATGTATCCTAGATATAAATCCCTGAGGTAAAGATCAAACCTGGGAGGAAGTTTTAATTAAACCAGTCAATAAAATAACAAGTTTGAAACAGTATTCCATATATGTCCATATTTAGATGGTCAATAAATTTATTGAAGGCTTAAAATGATTCTTATTTTGGTCTATATATTATTGGCGCTTTATCTTATTGACCAAATGTTATAAAAATCAAGATTTTATTACTTGCTAGTTATATAGCCTATCACAAATATATGAAAAAATTGAGGTTTTTTTATAATCTATAAAAGTGCATATGTTTCAAGAGTGGAAGCAGCATTTACACCTTGCAAATTTAGACAGGTTTATATAGCAGAAAGCCATTCCAAGAGTGGAATGATTTCATGCTGAGAAGCCACATCAGAAAAATTGACACTAATGAAGAAACATAAACTCCATTCAAAGTCACTTGGTCTTTATTAAAGTGAACATGAGAACAGTACTATTCAATACAGTGAACCGGCCACCCTGGATTCATGTCCTGGTCCCAAGAGGTGGAGCCTACATTAACAGATGAAGGTAGTGGAAGAATATAACATTGAGAGTTTCAATTTAAAATGAAATTGCCATGTGAACTTGCAATCCAAGAAGGGATAGCCAGTATTTGTCCTCATTGAATGATACAGGATATCATGAAATGGAGACAAAGCTGACATGGGTAAACAGATGTAGTATGTAAGTCCAATGGAATATCACTCTGCCATTAAGAGAAATGAAGTTCTGAAACATGGAAGAATCTCGAAAACATCATGCTGAGTAAAAAAAAATCAGTTACAAAAAGACAAATAATGTATGATCCCATTTACAAGAAATGTCTAGAATAGGCAAATGTATGGAGACCAAAGTTTATCAGTGGTTACCAGGAACGGGAGCGAGGGGGAAAGAGGAAGTCATTGTTTAGGGGCACTAAACCTCTGTTAAGGGTTATGGAAAAATTTGGAAATGAAAAGTGGCAATGGTTGCACAACTTAATGAACATAATTAATGTCACGTAATTAATGTCACTGAATTATACATGCAAAAAATGCTGGAATGGCAAATATTTTGTTTATATACCTATACACATTAAATATATATATATAAACAAATTAAATATATACATATACATGTATAAAGACTGCAGGGGTCTGGGCATTGAACAAAGACAACACACTGGGATGACAACAGAGGAGCCAAGGGCCACCATGGGCAAGGATGAAGAGGAAGTATCAGATATCACATATCTACAACTAGGAAAATGAGTTTGTGAGCAAATGTGAAACTCACATAGGGTACTTCCTGAGCTAATTCATAGGAATGTTAGGGGTGAATTCCTACAATTCTACAGGTTGGGCTCTATCTGATAAATATGGTTTTGTTATTACTAATAAGAGGTTTTTTGGTTTTATTTTTTTTACATTCTAAGACTGAAATGGCCTGGAGAAATACAAGTTTTTTATTTTAGTAAGAAGCAGTCTGCAGCTGTAGATTTTGTTAAATATATCCACCTTAATGTGATTTTATTGTGTGCCACTAATACGATCTTTTAAGTTCTCAAAATCTATTAAAGTATTTAGGATCAACTTTTTTTTATTAAAATATTTTATTGTGCTTTTGGTGAAAGTTTACACAGCAAATTAGGTTTCCATTTAACAATATCTACACAATTTGTTCAGTGACATTGGTTACATTTTTCGGTGTGTCAGTTTTCTCATTATTTCTATTCTGGTTGTTCTTTTAGGAGCAACTTTTTATTTATCAGTTCTAAATTGAAAATTTTATTAAGAGTAAAGATAAACTTAAGTGTAATGAAGAAGTTTCCGTTACTTAATACCAAAAACAAACAAATAAAAACTAAAAAACATGATTTTTAAAAGTTGAATCCATTTGAATTAGTTCAGTATTTCTGAAATAAAATTGAGTCATATATATCTAAATAAGAATGCACTTGCTAGCTAATTTCTAAGTATTCTTAGGATATATTTCAAAAAATGATAACTAAGCTGATGTTAATGGAACCATTGTGAAATAATAACAAAATAAGTAAAATGCATCATAACAGAATAATTAAACACATGTCTCCATGGTGAACATCAATTTCATGGGATATGGTGTAAACAATTTATAAATAGGGAAACTGGGGAGCTATTTGGGAAAGTGTATAAAAATAATAATGTGTGAAAAGTACACAGTACGACCGTATGTGCAGTGTGATTGAATTGATTTAAAAATTAGAAGTGATAGATAAGGTTGAGGAAATTTGATTCTCGTATTTTATGAAAAATATTGAAGTAATATTTTAAGTCCCTTTTCAGTATCATAGGTTCAAGTATCATTGCAGAATATTTTTGTGTAAACCCCAAATTTCTTTATTTTAATTTTCATTTAAGAAAAAATGCACAATTCCATGGCATTTGCTTACACAGGTGGGAGATATTGAAATCTTGAGATGGAAGCAATAGGTCAAGAGCCTTCTATGGGGCTTTACTTTCTGAGCATATGATAATTGTAGAAAATTAAGTCAGTAACATTTTCTTTATTTTTATCACATACCTACTACTTTGAGTCAAGCACTGTGCTGGTCATATAACAACATGGGAAGAGAGAAAAATGAAGACACTCCAGGCACTTGATGTTTTGTGAGCTAAGGTAAATAATCAAGTTGGGCCAAAGCTGCAGTGCATTTTTTTTTTGGTTAATACCACAGCATGAGTCTCTCAAGTATAGTTCCATAAATATAAAACAACTTGTGTTTCCATAATTAATGCAGAAAGGATGCATAGTTTTTGTCTGCAGAAAATGGAAATAGGAAGAATAATGAAACACAGATTGTTACAACATATTAGATCAATAATAATAAAGCACTAAAAATGTATGGGGAAATGTCAAGATAAAAATAATGATTATTTTAAGCATTTAAGCAAACTGACTGATGGTATTACTCCAAAGCAAAGGGATGACAGAAAATCACAGATGGTAGCTTACAATATATGAGAATAATGAAAAATACCTGTAGGATTCAACAAACTATCTACTGATTAAAAGGATTAACTAGACTCAGAAAATATATTCAAAATTATTTTCTGTCAATAAAAAGGGTAATAAAAAATTCAACATAACCTCCAGTAAAAGAAATATTATCAACAAATCTAAGTTGCTTTGTAGAAAAGGCAGAACAATAGACATCCTACTCTGATTTTTTAAACCTCTATAGTCAAAGCCCCCTCATAAAAACTTGGCAAAACATGATTTTTATATGGTTTCATTCAGAAGGATACTCAACATTTTGGAGAAAATAAAATTTCTCAAAAATTTAATGAAATCTTGGAGGAACAATTCGAATTAGAAACTTCAGGCATTATTACTTGGTTCGTTGTTGTCTGACGTGCTTATTAAAAGGTATATTTTGTTATTTTATAAAGGATAATATATGGTGTAATAACTACTGCCTTCAAGATGATAAATCAAAAATTTGAAAGAACAAGTAGAATGAATTCAGAGTTGCAAACAGGAAAAAGTTGTATAAGTGACAGTGTATGAAGTTCCTTTGTTTGTTCCCCCCATTTTTGTTTATCATCTTAATATTCATAATGCTTCATGGTTCTGGGTGCAATTTTATTTCATATTTAATGGAATAAGTAGGACCCTCAGAATAGTCAGCAAGAAATCTGGCTTACAGCACATAAATTATTGTTTTGTTCTTACAATTATATCCTGTTCTTAACATGCAGTGGGCTGATTGAATAACTACTCCTTTTTCACTCTTCTCTGTGTTGAAGCCTCATCATGGGTGGATTGTAGTCCTCCATTTCTTCCTTCTGGGCTTGGCCAAATGACTTGATTTGGCCAATGGAATGAATCAGAGTGGCAGTATGTCAGTTATAATCCAAGGCCTGAAGAGACGTTTTATTTATCCTCTTGCCTTTGTCCAGTGATATGAGAATAGTATGCCCCAGCTATTGGTTAGTGTTATATGGCTAATGCTGTGAGAATAGTGTGCCCCAGTTAGCCCAAGAGTTTGAATAGAATGAGAAACACGTGGAGCAGGGCAGCCTGCTCACAGAATTGCAGTGAGAAGCAGATCTGCACCAGCTGCTTCGCCTGAAACAGCTGATTTCAGCCTACAACTGTTAAACCTCAGAAGACCCATAGATGAAAATGAAATATTATAATTTTAACCCACTGATTTCTGGAGTGGTCTATCTCATATTTGTGAGACTACCTAACAGAAACATAGAGTAAGTCAGAATATGGTAAAAAAAAAAAAAAAAAAAAAAAAAAAGATCATCAGGATTGGTGTAAACAATGATGCGAATTGGAATGCCAGATTTGTCACTCACCTGCTGTATTCATTTAGCAAAATGATTTAAGCCCTCTGAATCTCTGTGTTTCAATGAGAACAATAAAACATTGTTTATAAGTCACTGCTACTATCTAGGACCCTTTTTATGATAACTTGGTCCCTAACTATTGCCTACTTCAAGCCCCTTGGCGACCCAAACTCAGCTGTAGCTGTTATCTAGTGTTAACTCTCCCATTGCCTACCATATTCTAGTGAATCCTGATGAAGCCTCTGCTCCCTGAATCCCTTTTCAAAGTGTGCAGTGACTGCCATCAATCTTTTAATTCACCCTCAGGACCCAGGCTCACTTGTCTATTTGATTTATTCTGCCTATTGCAGAGCCATCCCAAAATTTGAACTCTACTGTGGAAGTATGACTAATTTGGGAATTCTGACTTCTCCTTGTTATGATGCCAATGAACCTCTTTAGATAACATTTCCTATGAAGAATGGTATATTATATTGAGATTGACAAGTCAAGTGACTCGTTGTTGTTTAGAAACAATCACATACACTTGATTTGGAACTGGCAATATTTCGTTAGGAATACAACATTAGTCCTGGCCATCACAATCCAAATGGGACATATACAAAATGGAACACATTCAGGGAACAATAATGAGAGTAGTAAGGAAGGTTAAAAAATGTTTTATAGTAAATTACTAGGAATGTGAAGCAGGTGTTTTCAAATATTTGAAGGGAGCATGAAAGAAGGAGCAGATTTATTTAGTTGGTCCTGGAAGGTAACTCTAGAACCATGTACAGAAGTTACAAGCAGATAATTTTAGAAAATTACAAAAATGATGTACAACTATTTAAGTGTTCTTTATTTTTTGCAACTAATTTATTTCAAGTCAAGCAGATAAAATAGAGAAAAAAAAAAAAAGAATAGGACTTCAGGGACTTGAGGGAATATAGCAAAAGATATACCTTTCATGTCATTGGGGTCCCAGAAGGGGAAAGGAAAGAAGATGAGGCTGAATAAGTACTATAATTCGAAAGTCTGAGCAAATCCCAAACAGGATAATCCCAAAGAAATCCACAGCAAGATACATCATAAACCAATAACAGAAAGGTAACAGGACCATTTCCAAACACTTCAAAACTAAATCACATACTTCTAAGTAATCTATGGGTCAAAGAGGAAATCTCAAGGGAAACAAAAAATACCTTTAACTAAGTAAAAATAAAAATATAACATATCAAAATTTGTGGGACACAGCTAAAGCAGTACTGAGAGAAAAATCCACAACACTCAGTGCATTCACTAGCAAAGAGGAAAAGTCTCAAATTAATAATATGAGTTTCCCCCTCTAGAACCTAGAAAAATAGCAAACTAAAACCAAAGTAAACAGAAGCAAGTAAATAATAAAGATAAGAGCAGAAATCAAGTGAAATTGAAAATAGTAAAACAATACAGAAACCCAATGACACGGACAGCATGCTATTGAAAAGATCAATAAAAATCACAAACATCTAGCAAAACTGTCAAAGAAAAAAGGACATAAGACACAATTACCAGTATCAGAAAGGAAACGGGATATCACTACAGACCCTGCAGGCATCACAAAGATAGTAAAGAAATACTATGAACAAATCTACACACACAGATGCAACAACTTAAACTAAATGGATTAATTTCTCAAAAAATAGAAACCAAACTGCCACAACTCTTCCAATATGAAACAGATAACATGAATGGCCCTTAACTATTGAAGAAATTGGTTTTGTAATCCAAAACTCCCAAAAAATAAGTCTCCAGGTTCAGAAGATTTCAGTGGGGAATTCTACCCAATATTGAAATAATTAACACCAATTCTATACAATTTCTTCCAGGAAATAGAAGGGAACACATCCCAATTCATATTATTAAGCTAGTTTTACCCTTATACCAAGATCAAAGACAGTATAAAAAAGGAAACTACAGAATATTATCTCACATGACTATAAACAAAAATATCCTTAACAAAACATTAGCAAATATATTCAACAACACATAAAAATAATTATCCATCCTGACCACATAGGTTTAATTCCAGGGATGCAAGGTTGACTTATATTAGTCAATGCAGAAAAATCACTGACAAAATTTATCACCCACTGATGATAAAAACTGAAAAAAAAAAAAAAGGAATAGAAGGAACTTCACCAAATTCATAAAGAATTCTACAAAAAGCCTACAGCTAACATTATATCTAATGATGAGAGACTGCTTTCCCTCTAAAATTGGTAACAAGGCAAGGTTGGCTATTCTCACCAGTCTTACTCAAAATAGTGCTGAAAGTTCTAACTAGTATAATAAAAAAGAAAACGAAAAGCATAAAGATCAGAAAGGAAGATATAAAACTGTCCCTATAGGCAGATGACATGACTGCCTACTTAGAAAATCCCTAGGAATCTAGCAAAAAACAACAAACTCTAGAATTAATAAGTAAGTTCAGCCAGGGTACAGACAGAAAATAAACAAAAAAATCAATTGTATTTCTATATGCTAGCAATGAACACCTAGATACAGAAATTTAAAAAGATAACACCATTTACATTCATTTAAAAAATGAAATACTTAGATGCATATCTAATATAACACATTCATGACTTTTATGCTAAAAACTACACAACATGATGAAAGAAATCAAGTATCTAAACTAACAGAGCGACATGTCATGCACGGCTTGAAAGACTCAACATAGTAAAGATGTCAGTTTTCTCTAAACTGATATTCCTAACAAAGTCTCAGCAAGTTTTTGTACATATAAACAATATTACTCTAAAATTCGTATAGGAAGACAGAGAAACTGGAATAGCTAAAACAATTTTTGAAAAAGAAGAATAAAGTGAGAGGAATCAGTCTACCAACTTTCAAGACTTACTATATAGCTACAGTAACAAAGACTGGGTGGTATTGGCATAGGCATAGACACATAGATCAATGAAACAGGAGAGAACCAAGAAATAGGGCTACCCAAATACACCCTACCGATCTTTGACAAAGGTGCAAAAGGAATTCAATAGTGTTAAGATAGTTTTTTCAACAAATGATGTTAGAAGAAATGGAAATCTACAATCAAAAAAAAAAGAACTTCAACCTACATTTCACTCTTTATACAAAAATTAGTTCAAAATAAAGTGCAAACTTAAATTTTTCAAAAAATATTTTATTGAGTTTTTGGTGAAAGTTTATACCACAAATTAGGTTCACACTTAACCATTTCCACACATATTATACATGTAACATTGATGACGTTTTCCACATTGCATCAATATTCTTATTTCCATTCTGGTTATTCCGTTTCCATTATTCTTGCTTCCCTGCCCCTCCCCCACCCCCACCTTCTCATCTTTGCTTTAGGGCAAATATTGATCCTTTGGTCTCAAACAGATGATTGTTTGTTTGTTTTGTTTTGTTATTATGTAAAAGGAGCACAGGTTTTGTTATTATGTAAAAGGAGCACAGGACTCACAGGTGATAACTGTTAATTTATGATCCAACTACTCTTGGAGTAGTTTCAGTTCATAGTTTAAAGGGTTTCTCAAGGTGATAGTCTCAGGGGTTCCCCAAGTCTCTGCCAGTCCAGTAAGTCTGGCCTTTTTTAATATTTTGAGTTTTGTTCTACAATTTTCTCCCATTCTATCTGGGACCATCTATTGTGGCCCTGGCCAGAATGGGTCGGTAGTGGTAACTGGTCACCATCTAGTTCTGGTTCCCAGATAAGTGAAGTCGTGGTTCCTATAGGCAATAGGTCCTATAAACTGGCTTCTTCTTTGAGTCTTTGGTTTCCTTCTTTCTCTTTTGCTCCAGACAAGTAGAGACTAATAGTTGTATCTTAATGGCCACTTACAAGCTTTTAAGGCCCCAAACAATACCTACCAAACTAGGATGTAGAACATAAACTTTATAGGCTATGTTGTGCCAGCTAGATATCCCACATGACTATGGTCTTAGGCCTTCAAACCCGGTGAGACAATTCTTTGAGTTGTTTGGCTATATCTGGGAGGTATCTCTGACTGTGCCCCCTATGTGCTTTATTACACATATGAATATATGTGCAACACTCACAAACATGTATATAGATATGCCTACAGATATAGATGCTCATGTATGTACACACATATACCTTCTTATACACATATATGCATACATATCTATCTATGTAACCACTCACGTATTTTTTGGTTGTTACTGCTATTGTTGTCAAATCATATGCATTATAGCATTTACCAATAATGTCCCTTATTCTTGTGTATTTCTTAGTGTCACCCTTTACCTTGGTTAAGTTCTGCTCACTTTAATGGCATTCAGTATTTACTTTTCTATTACCAAAACTAACCCGTGTCTATTGTCTAAAGAGTGATTCCCCATCCCTCCTCCTCCTATCCCTGGTAACCACCAAAGAATGTTAATTTCTATGTGCATATCTATTTTTCTCTTTTTGTAAAAGTGGGATCATACGATATTTATCCTTTTGTGCTTGACTTATTTCACTCAAAAGATCATCCTCCAGATTCATCCATGATATGTTTTGTGGACTCCTCATTATTCTTCACAGTTGTGTAGTATTCCATTTTATGTATGTACCACAATTCGTTTATCCATTCATCTGTTGATGGGCACTCGGTTTGTTTACATATTTTGCTATTGTGAATAATGCTGCAATGAACATAAGTGTGCAAATGTCTATTTGTGTCACTGCTCTTATATCTCTTGGATATAAACCTAGGAGTAGAATGGCTGGATCATAGGGTATTTCTGAGAAAGTGCTACGCCATATTTCATAGTGGTTGCACCATTTTACATTCCCACTAGCAGTGGCTAAGTGTTCTGATCTCCCCACCACCTCACCACCATTTGTTGTTTTCTGTTTGTTTTTTATCATCGCCATTTTTGCGGGGGTGAGATGCTATCTCATTGTAGTTTTGATTCTTATCTCTCTTATGTCTAATGATCACAAGAATCATTTCATGCATGTATTGGCAGCTTGAATATCATCTTTGATGAAGCATCTGTTCATGTTTTCTGCCCCTTTTTTAATTGGATTGTTTGCCTTTTTGTGTGTTGAGTTGTTGCAGTTTCCTTTATATTTTAGAGATCAGACACTCAGATACATCATTCTCAAAGATTTTTTCCCAATCTGTAGGTTCTCTTTTTACTCTTTTGATAAAGTTTTTTGATGATTCTAAGCATTTAATTTTTAGTAGTTGTCAGTTATCTAATTAGTTTTAGGTTGCTCGTGCATTTGTACCTGTGTTGGGTAATCTATAACTGAAAATAATTAGGTCCTGTAGTTTTGTCCTGGTACTAGCTTCCAAAAACTTTATAGTTTTAGCTTTAGCATTTAGGTTTTTTATCCATTTGAGTTAGTTTTGTGTACAGATCGAGGTATGGATCCTGTGATAGTTAAGGTTGTGTGTCAACTTGATGAGATTTGATATAATGTGATCACCCCCATGACAGGATCTGCTGTGTGTAGCCAATCAATTGAAAGGGAGTTTCGTTGGGTGTGTGGCGTGCACTGAATATAAGGGGACATTCTGGCCAGCCTCATAGGGCTTTTGCTCACTTTGTATCCTGCAGCTGGCTCCTGTTTGTCCAACCTCCAGTTCTTGGGACTTGAGCCAGCAGCTTACCTGTGGTCATGCCTGCCCATCTTGAGATTCGTCAGTCTTTGCAGCCTGTGAGCAAGACCCCTGCTCTCTGACCTGTCAATATTGGGTTCACCAGCCTCTGCGGCTACATGAATCAGGAGTAGCCTCTATCCTGACCCACGGACTTGGGACATTCCAGACTCTACAACTGCATGAGCCATTTCCTTGATATAAAACTCTCTGTATATACCTTTATACAGCTTACTGGTTTTGCTTCTCTAAAGAACCCAGCCTAAGACAGATCCTGTTCTATTTTTTCTACAAATGGATATTCAGTTTTGCCAGCAGAATTTGTTAAAGAGACTGTTTCTTTCTCATTGAATGGACTTTGAAACTTTGTTCAAAATCAGCTGCCCGTAGATGGATAGATTTATTTCTGGATTCTCAACTCGATTCCACTGGTCTCTGTGTCTGTGGTTGAACCAGTACCAGACTATTTTGATTACTGTGGCTATATAATGTTTTGAGATTGAGGAGTGTGAGGCCCCATACATTGTTCTTCAATATTGCTTTGGCTATTCAGGGCCTCTTTCCATTCCATACAAATCTGGTGATATGTTATTCCATTTCAGTAAAGCATGTTGTTGGACTCTGGATTGGGACTGCATTATATCTATAGATTACTTTGGGTAGTATTGACATTTTCACAATGTTAAGTCTTCCAATCCAGAGGCATGGAATATTTTTCCATTTATGAAAGTCTCTTGTAGTTTCTTGCAATAGCGTATCATAGTTTTCATTGTATAAGTCTTTCACATTCCTGGTTAGGTTTATTTCTAGGTATTTTATCCTTTTGGGGGTTATTGTAAATGGTACTATTTTCTTGATTTCCTTTTCAGAGTTCTCCTTGTTAGTGTAACAAAAAAAAAGAAAAGAAAAGAAAACCCAACTGATATGCGCGCATTCATCTTGTATCCTGCAACATTGCTTAATTCTCCTATTAGATGCAGTAGCTTTATTGTGGAATCTCTGGGATTTTCTATTTATAGAATCATGTCATCTGAAAACAGAGACAGTTTTACTTCTTCCTTTCCAATTTGGATACCCTTTTTTTCCGTTTCTTGCCTCCATTGCTTTTGGTTGGACTTCAAGTACGCTATTGAATAACAGTGGTGATAGTGGTCATCCTTACCTCATTCCTGTTCTCAAGGGGAATACCCTTAGGCTTTCTCCATTTAGAATAATGTTGACTGTTGGTTTTGCATATATTCCCTTATTTATGTTGAGGAATTTCCCTTCTATTCCTATTTTGCTGAGAGTTTTTATGCTGAAAGGGTGTTATAATATATCAAATGCCTTTTCTGCATCGATTGAGATTATCATGTGATTCTTTGCCTTTGCTTTAGTTATATGGTTAATTACATTAATTGATTTTCTCATGTTGAACCAACCTTACATTCCTCAGATGAATCTCATCTGATCATGATGTATGATTTTTGTTTGATATGCTGTTGATTACTGTTGGCTAGAAATTTTGCATCTATATTTATGAGGGATATTGGCCTGTGATTTTCTTTCTTTTTCTTTTTTGTGGTGTCTTTACCTGGCTTTGGTATCAGTGTGATGCTGGCTTTATAGAATGAGTTGGGGAGTATTTTTCCTTTTCTGTGTTTTGTGAGAGCTTAAGTAGAATTGGTGTCAACACTTGTCTATATGTTTGGTAAAACTCACTAGTGAAAACATCTGTACAGAGCTTTTCATTTTTATTTTTTTTTTAGTTGGGAGTTTTTTGATGACGTCTTCAATTTCTTCTTTTGTTTTGATTCTGTTTAGATTTTCTACATCTATTTGTGTTAGTTTCTATAGGTAGTGAGTTTCTAGAAATGTGTACATTTCTTCTAAGTTAGCAAATTTGTTAGAATACAGTTTTTCATCCTTCCATCTTCTTTTGATGCTTCCTGCATCATTCAGTATTTTCTCTGTAGAATCCTTCAATATTGGCACTCAAGGCTTGAATTTTTTCTTCAGTTCTTTCAGCTTGAGAAATCCTGAGTGTGTTCTTCTCTTTTGGTTTTCTAACTCCAGGTCTTTGCACATTTCATTTTAATATTTCATTTTGTCTTTTCAAGACACTCTTTGAAATCTTCTGTTCAGCTCTTTTACTTCATCATTTCTTTCTTTTGCTTTAGCTACTTTATGCTCATAAGAAAGTTTCAGAGTTTCTTCTGACATTCATTTTGGTCTTTTCTTTCTTTCCTGTATTTTTAATGACATTTTGTTTTCTTTATGTATGATGTCTGTCTTAGGCTGGGTTCTCTAGAGAAGAAAAACCAGTAAAGCGTATAAATATACACATAGAGAGAGATTTATATCAAGGAAACAGCTCATGTGATTGTAGAGGCTAGAACGTCCCAAGTCCATGGATCAGGGTAGAGGCTTCTCCCAAATCACGCAGCCACATAAGCTGATGAGCCCAAGATCAGCAGGTCAGAGAACAGGGCTCCCGCTCACAGGCTGTGAAGATTGACAAATTCCAAGATCAGCTGGCAAGACCACAATGTTTCTCCTGACTCACGTAGCTGCAGGGGCTGGTGAACCCAAGATTGGCAGGTCAGAGAGCAGGGCTCCACTCACAGGCTGTAAAGACTGATGAATCCCAAGTTCAGCAGATAAGCTGACAACTCAAGTCCAAAGAACCAGAGACGAGACAACAGGAGGCAGCCACAGGATCCAGAGTGAGCAAAAAGCCGGAATGTCTGCTTATATTCAGGTGCAGGCCACACCCCAAAGGAGACTCCCTTTCATCTGATTGGCTACTCATAGTATATTCAATCATGAGATTGATCATATTAAAACACTAAGAATCATGGCCCAGTCAAGTTGACACACAATCTTCACCATCACAATGTCCTTGATGTTATTCCACAACCCATCTGGTCTTCAGTCATTAGTGTTTAATGCATAAATCTATTCTTTCTATTTTCTTTAAATTCAGGTGGGATATACTCAAGGTCATACTTTGGCTCTTGTGGACTTGTTTTAATTTTCCTTGGCTTCAACTTGAACTTGCATATGAGCAATTGATGTCAGATGGATCTAGGCTTAAAGCAGACAATACCTGAAAGAAATGTGTTTTATTGACTATGCAAAAGTATTTGTGTGGATCATAACAAATTATGGATAACATTGCGAAGGATGCGAATTCCAGAACACTTAATTGTGCTCATGTGAAACCTGTACATAGACCAAGAGGCAGTTGTTTGAACAAAACAAAGGCATACTACATGATTTAAAATCAGGAAAGGTGTGCAACAGGGTTGCATCTTTTCATCATATTTATTCAAACTGTATGCTCAGCAAATAATCCAAGAAGTTGGACTATATGAAGAAGAACAGGTCACCGGGACTGGAGGAAGACTCACTAACAACCTGTGATACGCAGATGACAATCTTGCTTGCTAAAACCAAAGAGAATGTGAAGCACTTACTGATGAAGATCAAAGACTACAGCCTTCAGTAAGGATTACACCTCAACATAAAGAAAACAAAAATCTTCACAAGTGGACCGATAAATAACAGTATGATAAATAGAGAAAATATTGAAATTGTCAAGGGTTTGATTTTATTCGGATCCACAATCAATGCCCATGGAAGTAGAAGTCAAGAAATCAAATGACGTATTGCATTGGGCAAATCTGCTAAAAAAGACCTCTTTAAAGTGTTGAAAAGCAACAATGTCATGTTGAGGACTAAGGTGTGCCTGACCCAAGCCATTATATTTTCAATCACCTCATATGCATGTGAAAGCTGGACAACGAATAACAAAGAATGAAGAAGAATTGATGCCTTTGAATTACGGAGTTAGTAAAGAATATTGGCTATATCACGGACTGCCAGAGGAACAAACAAGTCTGCCTTGAAAGAAGTACAGTCAGAGTTCTCCCTGGAAGCGAGGATAGTGAGACTTCATCTCATGTACTTTGGACACTTTATCAGGAGGGATCAGTCCCTGGAAAAGGACAGAATGTTTGGTAAGTAGAGTGGCAGTGAAAAAAGAGGAAGACCCTCGATGAGATGTATTGACACAGTGGCTCCAACAACGGGCTCAAACACAGAAACAATTGTGATGATGGTGCAGGACTGAGTAATATTTCATTCTATTGTACATAGGGTTGCTATGAGTTGGAACCAACTTGATTACACCTAAAAACAACAATTTTTCAGAGTATTCTGTTACTACCCAATTTATCTCAATTGGATCTGTTGTAATGTCTACAGTTTCATTTCTTATTTTGGTTATTTTCATCTTCTCATTTTTTCCCTCTGTCAATTTGACTAGTGGTTTATCTAGTTTATTGATCCTTGCAAAGAACCAACTTCTTATCCCATTGCTTCTTTCTATTGTTTTTCTGTTTTGCATTTCATTTATTTCTCCTCTATCTTTATTATTTCCTTTCTTCTGGTAGCTCTGGTCTTCTTTTACTCTTCCTTTTCTATTTGTTCCAGTAGTTGGGTTAAGTTACTCATTTTGGACCTTTCTTTTTCTTTAATGTAAGCATTTATTGCTTTTAAATTTCCCTCCAAGCACTTCTTCTGCTGTGTCCCAAAGATTTTGGTATGCTGTGTTTTCATTCTCATTTAATTCTAAGTATTTTGTAATTTCACTTTTGATTTCTTCTATGACCCTATTGTTTTTTAGTGTTGTGTTATTGAGTTTCCGTGTATTTAATTTATTTTCCTTGTTCATCCTGTTATTGATTTCTAGTTTCATACCCATATGGTCAGAAAAGGTGCTTTGTATAATTTCAGTCTTTTTAAATATATTGAGGTTTGCTTAGTGGCCTAAAATATGGTCTATTCTGGAGAATGTTCCATGTGCATTGGAGAAGAATGTGTATTGTTTTGCTGTCATGTGATGTTTTGCATATATGTCCCTGAGGTCCAGTTGGTGCATAGTGTTGTTTAGGTCTTCTGCATCTTTGTTGATATTCTTTCTAGTTTCTAGTTGTTCTGTCCATCTTTGAAAGTGGTGTGTTAAAATCTACTATTATTGTATATCTCTCTGTTTCTCTCTTCAGTTCTGTTAGAGTTTGTTTTATAAATTTTGGAGCTCTGGCAATGGGTACATAAATACTTAACATTGTTATGTCTTCTTTGTGAATTGACCTTTAAATCACTATATAACGTTCTTCTTTGTCTCTTACAGTGGATTTTGACTTAAAGTCTATTTTGTGAGATATTAATATTGTCATTCCTGCTCTATTTTGGTTACTGTTTGCTTGGTATATTTTTTCCCATCCTTTGATGTTTAACTTATGTCTTTGTGTCTTGGGTGTGTCTCTTGTAGACAATATATTGATTATTCATGCTTTTTTTTTTTTTTTAAATCTATTCTGCCACTGTCTGCCTCTTGACTGGTGCATTTAATCCATTTACATTCAGTGTGATTATTGATAGGAATGGACTTACTGGTGTCATTTTGTTATAATTTATTTTGCTGTGTTAACATTTTTTTGTTCTTTACTTTCTGTGATGAGTTCTTTTGTATATGGCTTTCCTTTTTGTTTCATTCTTTACAGTTGTTTTTTGTTTACTGAGTCTTTCTTGGAGCCCTGATGATACAGCAGTTAAGAGCTTGTCTGCTAACCAAAAGGTCAGCAGTTCATCTATAACCCACTCCTTGAAAACCCTATGGGCTAATTTCACTCAGTCCTACTGGGTCACCGTGAGTCAGAATCGACTCAAGGACAATGTTTTTTTTTTTTTTTTCTTTTTTTAGTCTTTTTGATTTTCTTCTTCTTTGTTTTGTTGAGTAGATCTATTATTTTTCTTCATAGTTACCATGAAATTTACATTTATCATCCTAAATTTAAAACAGTCTGTTACATCTTGTGATCGCCTTGACTTCCTCTGCATGTGGAAATTGTATAATTACACCATGAATCCCTCCTTCTGTGTTAAGGTTGTTGTTGTTTGCATCTTTATATCTCTGGTTCCCTTTAATCATTTTGTATCTTTATTTTACTTTTGAGAAGTTTTCACCTGGCTTGGTATTTGGGTGATGCGGTCATATGCCTTTATCTCAGGTTGTTGTCTGACGTCTTTGTTTTTCTATCCAAAGGATTCCTTTTAATATTTCTTGTAGGGCTGGTCTAGTGGTTACAAATCCTCTCAATTTCTGCTTATCTGGGAATGTCCTAATTCAGCCCTCTTTTTTGAAAGACACTTTTGCTGAAAATATGATTCTTAGTTGGCAGTTCTTTTCCTTCAGGGCTTTGTATATGTCATCCCATTACCGTCTTGCCTGCATGGTTTCTGATGAAAAATCTGTACTAAGTCTTATTGGGGCCTCCTTGTAGATACAGTCGCTATGAGTTGAAATGGACTCGATAACAATGGGTTTGCTTTTTTTGGTTTTTGTAGATGATATTTCACTTTTATGGAGCTGTTCTTCAGAGATTGTCTTTGTCTTGGGTTAATTTCTTTTGTGGTCTATCCCGTATGGAGTTGTTCAGCTTCTTGGATGTAAATCTTCTCCTCTTCCATAATATTTGGGAAATTTTCTGCCATTATATCCTCATATATTCTCTCTGTACTATTTCTCTCTCTCTCTCTCTCTTCCCCTTCTGGGATTCTTAATATATATGTGTTATTATTATTAATGGTATTCCACATAACCTTTAGGCTTTCTTCATTTTTCTTCCATCTTCTTTCCGCTTATTCCTCAAACAACTTAGTATCAAGGTATTTGTCCTCTATTTCACTGATTCTTTCTTCCATTGATTCAATTCTACTTCTGTATCCTTCCATTGAGTTGTTTATTCCTGATATTCTGTTGTTAAGCTTCTGAATTTCTAGTTGATATTTTTGTATGGTTTCTATTTCTCTATTGACTTCATAAATTTTTTTCCTTGTATTTTTTTCCCAAATTCTTCTAGGGTTTTTTCTGTGTTTTTCTTGTCTCCTTGAGGAAAGTGATATTAGTTTTTTGAATTCCTTGTACGGTTGATCTATCATCAATTCTTCATCAGAAAGGCTTTCCGTCTCTTTATTTTGCTCAATAGCTTAAGGCATCGAATCCTGTTTCTTCTATGATTTGTAATTGACTGCTGTCCTCAAGGCAATAAAGTTCTATTATATTTGTTCATATATTTCTTATTGAGTCTAGGGTTTTTTTGTTTTTTTGTTTTGCTTTTTTTATATTGTTTTTTTCTTTTCAATATAACTGGAGCTTAGCTTTTTCTCTTTCTCTTTATATTGTCTCCTTTTTCGTGTTGTTTTAATTGCTGCTTTTTTTTAGTATTGTTTTATGTATAACTATGATGTCACTGGTTGGTTGCTCTACGTATGGGTTTGGTCCTGTTGGATGGCTATGTACTTTCTTCTCATTGGTGGATATGGTAGATCACACACACTGTGGTCTTATGTTGTTAGGTGCATAAGTCTTCTCTTAGAGGAGCGCTTACTGGTGCACTAACATAGCCTTTCCTCAGTGTCTGGCACCAGGTGTTGGATGGTCAAGGTTCTTTCACAGCTCTTGAGGGATAATATGTTCCCTATGCATATCCATAAGCCATTAGTGCAATCTCTGAAGCACAGGATAGGGCTGTAAAAACAGCATAGGGGAGGTATCTGACCTTCTCCAACCCCACAAGGGCAAGATCAGCAGTGCAAGGCTGACTCCCATGAGCTGGAGGTCAGACAAGCCTACTCTCTCTGCCATCTTCACTAATTCTAACACCAACTATCCCTCACACAGTGCTCTCTACTTCTCTGCTGGGTTTGATAACTCATTGCAATGGCCACACAGAACTCAAAGATCATATTAGTGATTATGAGGTTTATTATAAGGGAAGTAACTATTATAATTCAGGCTCAGGAAAACTCAGGACACAGTTCTTTCATCAGGACAGCCTCTCCCCAGCTGTGCTCACAGGCATGCCTCTCCCTGGCCCTCATTGTCTGCCCAAGGCTCTCAGCATTCTCTCTCCATGGGCAGGGAAGCCCAAAATACCATCTCTTGCTGCTGGGTCTCTCCTGCTGGTCTTTCCTTTCTTGGTGGTGATAGCCTCCTTCTCCCTGCTCTGGAATTGGCTCTCTTTTAAGGCAAAATTGACCAATCCCCTTGGAAGGCCACAATTACCCTATCACACAATCACCTGGGTGGGAGTTAAGAGCCCAAAGCTGGAAAGGCAACACAGATGTAATCAGTTACACCACAGGTGCACAGGGAGGGCCAGGCATGACAGGGTGCAGCAGCCCACACAGCCGGGGAGGTGTCAGCATGGCAGGGCACAGAGTCTCTCTCAGCCAGGGAGGTGGGGGTGACTGGGCAGGGTGTAGAGTCCTGCTGGGCCAGGGGTGTTGGTTGGGCAGTGCATGGATTAAAAATATTTAACTATCTGTTTAAAAGCTACTTTCATTATTAAGTATGTTAAATTATAAACATTTGAAAAACATTAGTGATGTATCATCTTAATTTTACCATGAAGCATTCTGTTTCCTCATATCCTTGGTAATTTTAAATTTTAATTATTTTCTTCTTAAAAACAAAAGGGTCCTAAGGGATAATCTGTGAAAATACTGCAACTATAGATAAGAGTAATTGAATATGATCTTGTTAAATCAAATAATTATTGAACCAAAGTTTCCAATGAAAATTACATATTGATCACATAACAGACTTGTAAGGCTTTAAATTCTCACAGCTCATTAATAAGTTATATACAAGTAATTTAAGCTACTATAAATTTATAAATAGTACTCTACACAGAAGAATTAATAAAAAGCCTAGAAATCACTGTTTATTAATTTTACATTTGCTAAAGAGTTTATCAGAAGAGAAGATTAAAAGGCAAATTAAATCTTAAGTCCCATTATACTGACATGATGCAGTTAGCCTTGTCATAAAGCATGCCTAAGAACCTCAGAAGTATCAAAAGATATTAAAAAATCTGACACTTGTATTCTTCTGTAAATATTAAAATGCATCTGAATAATCTTAATATATCTTTTTTATATATATACAAAATACATGCCTTATAAAGTAAAAGTAGCCTGGTTTGAGAAACTTTTGTTCTTCTGGGATTTTATTTTTAATAATTCAATTTAAATGAATGTTTCTGATAATTTCTTAAGCCAAATCTCTCCAGTATGTGAACTAAATGGCACTTATTCATCTAACAAATAATATTTTGCTACTGGGTATTATTAACAATGCATTATTACAAGAGATTTCTCCTTTTGGGTGGGGTGGGGATTTCTTTTTGTCTCAAACTTTTTTAGAGACCTGAAAATCTGATTTATCTATTCTCATGATATCCTTTTCAAATGTGTGATATTATCTTTCTTCATTAAACACATATGTTCATTGAAGCAGAGAAAAAAAATAAAAAACAAAATTACCCAATGTTTCTGGACTGTCTTAATGAATTCAGAAATAGAAATAGAAACAATATGTAAACTTGTTAAAATATATACATAGAAGATAACTTGACTGCCTTAAGCATCCAGTTCCTCATATCATTAAATTTATATTTAAGGAGTCATGTTAATGCAATTTATATTTTACTTAGAATAAAATTACATTTGTGAGACTTCCGGCAACATGGTGCTCTAGACAGAAGCACCATGCTGTCCCTCCACAGCAAAGATGCAAAAAACTAAGTCAAACAGAGAAAATAGAAATCCTGAAACCCTAAAACACCCACTGAAGAGGTAAAGAACTCAGCCAAGCATCAAATGGAGTGAGAAAACTGACAGAGAACAGAGACAGGGGAGAGATTCATGCAGAGGTCCCCTATCAGCTAACGCAGCATGCACCCGCCATCTTGGACTCCTATCAGAGACCAGCAGATAGGGGGAACAAGAAAGCAGCTTCACAGAGCTTCCAGCAGGAGACAGAACAACTGGTAACCAGTGATATATGCCTTCCCACCTCCCACCCTTCTTCACCCCCACTCAGCCTCCTCTGCTTCCTGCGGCCACAGTCTCCTGGCCAGGAAGCACCGACTTCACGCTGGTGCCGCTTGGATTCCACTCACCCGCACTGGCCGGCTCCCTGAGTACCATTTGTTGGCTGCTAGTGTTGCTTTTTTCCGCTTCTTTAGATTTCTTCCTTACCTCTCACCACCTCTGCCTTGTTTCTCTCAAATACCTGGCTCCGTGTGCCATCTTTGCTTCTTCCTGACGGGCTGTGAAACACCGCTTGACTGTGAAACTGCTTCCCAGTACCGCGGCCTCACTGCTGGGACCACTGGGGCTTTTTTTGTTTGTGTGTTTTCATTTGTTCGTTTGTTTTCTTTTTCTTTTCTTGACTTGGGAGCCCCTTTTAGCCAGGCAGTATGGCGCGGCTTGGTAGCTACTCCCTTATTCTGCGCAGGAGCACAGTGACATCCCTGGGGGCATTTCTTTTTTCTTGTTTTTTTTTTTTTTCCTCTCTTTTTTTGTTTCTTTGTTTTGTTTTCTTCTCTTTTTCCCTTTTTGTCTTTCTTCGTTTCCAGTTTCTTATCTCTCTATACTTACCTTCTCTTCCTGTCTCCTGAATACTTGGTGTTGTGTGACACCTCAACCCTTTCTAGCCAGGCTGTACTTCATGGCCTGGAGCAACTTCCCCAGTCCTAGATGCGACACCAGTCGGATCCCTAGGGACATTCTTTCTTTATTCCCTCTAATTTTTATTTATTTATTTTTTTTACTCTTTTGTTTTTCTCCATTTCTCAGTCTCTCATCTTTCCACTCCAATAGCAAGCTCCCTTGGCACTCTTTGTTTCTGTGTATGTTTTTGGCTCCTGTTCCTCTCTCCTCTCTCCCATACCCATCTTATCTCCACACATCACAATCTCCCCCCTCCATCCTGCCTACCTGCACCGTGCACTTAACATCACACCACCAAGCAGCACAGGCACAGCCTACCGGAACTTGCACTGCACAGATTACTGACTCGCCCTGCTGGGTGTAGTAAGTGACACAAACAACCCATCCCAGCAAGTCCTCTTCAACTAGACCTGTCCTGTTGTACCATATCTGAGCGACTGACCCTGCCAATTGGAGAAGGAGGTGAGAAGTATCGTGCCCAAAGACGAGCAAACAACAAAGAACGCACAGCCCGCTTGCTCAGACATAGCCAAATTAAAAAAAAATAGGACAAAACAAACAAATCTACAATCAATAAATGAGAAAAATAACTACTGAATGCCCCAAAGACAGCAGACAATATCAAAACATTTACAAAAACAGGACAGGATGGTTCCAATAGGCATCCAAAATAAAACACCAGAAGACATTCCAGTAGAAGAAAAGGCACTAGAACTACCTGGTAGGGAATTCAAATCTCTAATAGTCAGAATTATCCAAGAGTTGAAGCAAAAAGCAGACAAAAATGAGGAAAAAATTGACAAATTCATGGAAAATACAGGCAAAAAAATGGAAGAATTCAGGAAAATAATGCAGGAACAAAATGCAAAAATAAATTCACAACTATAAATTATACAAAAACAACAATCAGAAATCCAAATGATAAACAACAATATTTCAGAAATGGACACTGTCATAGAAGGGCTGCAGAGTAGGTTTGAAACGATGGAATACAGGATCAGTGGAATTGAAGACAAACACTTGGATACAACTTGATTTGAGGAAAAATCTGAAAAAAGAAAGAAAATAAATGAAGAGACCCTAAGAGTTATGTGGGATACAATCAAAAGCAAAAAACTGCGAGTGATCAGAGCTCCAGAACAGGGGGAGAAAACAGAAAACACAGAGGATCATTGAAGAATTACTGACAGAACTCTTCCCCAATATCATGATAGATGAAAAGCTGACCATCCAAGAAGCTCAACGAACCCCATACAGGATAGACCCCAAAAGAAAATCACCAAGGCATATCATAATCGCACTCACTAAAACCAAAGACAAACAAAGAATCCTGACAGCAGCTCAAGAAAAACAAAAAGTCACATACAGAGGAGAAACAATAAGACTAAGCTCAGATTATTCAGCAGAAACCACGTATGCAAGATGGCAATGGGATGACATATATAAAACCTTGAAAGAAAAAAATTGCCAGCCAAGAATACTATATCCTGCAAAACTCTCGTTCAAATATGATGGTGAAATTAGGTCATTTCCAGATAAACAGAAATTAAGGGAATATGTAAAAACCAAACCAAACTTACAAGACTTATTAAAGAAAGTCCTTCGATCTGAGAACAAACAGTATCAGACCACAGGCGGAATATAGGACTCAGGATTGTACTAGCCAGATACCAACCTAGGAAATGAACTCTTAAGGACTATGCAAAATCAAAAGAATCCCAAAAGGAAACGAGAGAGGTTAATCTGTAAGTGACAACAGCATCAGAACAATAAAAGAGGGGATAAACAGCGTAGGTATAGAAGCTTCTAATGGAGAGAAAGTCAAGAAATACCAAGTAATAACAGACTGGTTCAAATCTAGGAAGATAAGGGTAAATTTCACAGTAACCACAAAGAAAATTAACAAACCTACTCCTCAAAATAAAGAAGAAAACATAAAGTGTCAGTAAAAACAAAACCTACGAAAAGGAAATAAATGACAAAAAAATCCACAAACAAAAGGAACTCAGCACAGGAGAGTAAGAGGAACAAAACTGGAGGACATTATGCTGAGTGAAATAAGTCAATCACAAAAGGACAAATATTGTATGAGACCTCTACTGTATAACTCATACAAAAGTTTACACACAAAAAGAAACAGTCTTTGTTGGTGTCTTAGTCATCTAGTGCTGCTACAACAGAAATACCACAAGTGGATGGCTTTAACAAAGAGAAATTTATTTCTTCACAGTAAGGTAGGCTGAAAGTCCAAATTCAGGGCGTCAGCTCCAGGGGAAGGCTTTTTCTCTCCGTCAGCTTTCTCATCAGTGTTCCCCCATACTAGGAGCTTCTCAGCTCAGGAACCCTGGTCCAAAGGATGCGCTCTGCTCCCGGCACTGCTTTCTTGATGGTATGAGGTCCCCCTGTCTTAAGACTCACTTCTGTCTTTTATATCTCAAGAGATTGCCTCAGGACACAGTCCAGTTTTGTAGATCAGGTACTGCCTTACTAACACAACTGCCACCCATCCTCCCTCATTAACATCATAGAGGCAGGATTTACAACACAGAGAAATCACACAGTACCAGGAATCATGGCCCAGCCAAACTGATATACACATTTTTAGGGGGACATAATTCGAACCATGACAGTTGGTTACGAGGGATGGGAGGAGTGGGGGGAACTAAATAGATAATTGATAACTTTGGTGAAGGGTAAGACAGTACACATTACTGGGGAAGCCAGCACAACTTGTACAAGGAAAGGTCATGGAAGCTCCATAGACACTTCCAAACTCCTTGAGGGACTGAATTGCTGGGCGGAGGGCTGTGGAGACCATGGTCTCGGGGAACATGTAGCTCAATTGGCATAACACAGCTTATAAAGACAGTGTTCTACATCCTACCTTGGTGAGTAGCGTCTGAGGTCTTAAAAGCCTGTGAGCAGCCATCTAAGATACTCCACTGGTCTCATCCCTTCGGGAGCAATGGAGAATGAAGAGAACAAGATACAAGGAAAAGATTAGTCCAAAGGACTAATGGACCACAGCTACCACAGCCTCCACCAGACTGAGTCCAGTACAGCTAGATGGTGCCTGGCTACCACCACTGCCTGCTCTGACCAGGATCACAATAGAGGGTCCTGGACAGAACTGGAAAAGGATGTAGAACAGAATTCTAACTCACAAAAAAAGACCAGATTTACCGGTCTGACAGACTGGAGAAATCCCAAGAGTATGGCTCCCAGACACCCTTTTAGCCCCATGGTGAAGCCCCTCCTGAAATTCACCATTTAGCCGGAGATTGGACAGCCTCATAAAACAAAATGGGACTAATGAGGCACAGCAGTCCAGTGATAAGGACTAGAAGGCAGGAGGGGACAGGAAAGCTGGTGATAGGGAACCCAAGGTTGAGAAGGGACAGTGTTGACATGTCGTGGGGTTGTTAACCATTGTCATAGGGCAATATGTGTGCTGTTTAATGAGAAACTATTTGTTCTGCAAACTTTCATCTAACGTCCAAAAAAAGAAAAAAAGGAATTATCTATGTGAGATCAGATTGACAGTAGCAACTCAAAAGGTTTGATGGGAAGCATAGGGGACAGTAAGTTGAAGATAATGGTGATGGAATAATTTGGGAAAGGATAGCAAGAATAATAGCACAACTGGAAGAATGTAATCAATGTCACTGAATTGTACATGTAGAAACTTTCAAAATGGTGTAACTTTAGCTATGTATATTTTCACCAAAAAAAATGTCCTCAAGGTCGAGAAGGGAGAGTGTTGACATGTCGTGGGGTTGTTAACCAATGTCATAAAACAGTATGTGTACTGACTGTTTAATGAGAAACTACTTGTTCTGTAAACCTTCTTCTAAAGAACAATAAAATTTTTTTTTTTAATTACATTTCTGATATTTATTTTGTTAAGAAATAAAGTATCGAGCACCTAATATGAGACAGGCTACATTCCTGAGTCACCACACCAGACCAAAGAAACAGAGATCCCATACCTCACAGATCTTACATTCTAGTACCAAAAGAGAATTGTGAATATTGTTTTAACATACTCACAATACTGAGCCTCACATATAAAACAAACCAAGCACATTACATTGGAGTCAATTTCGACTCATAGAACCCTATAGGACAGAATAGATCTGCCCCATGGGGTTTCCAAGGCTGTAAGTATTTATGGAAGCAGACTGTCACATCTGTCTCCCTCGGAGTAGCTGAGGGGTTCGAACCACTGACCTTCTGGTTAGCAGCTGAGCACTTAACCACTGCACCACCAGGGCACCTCACTTCACATATAGATAGATGGAAATAGTGATAAAGATTCTTAAAATATTAGACTTTATATAAAGTCATGAGTTGGAAATAGTGATAAAGATATCACAATAGGAACATTTTTCAATTACCAGAAAAAAAATCCAATTTAGTTTTCTAAGTTTTAGTTTATAACCTGCCTTTAATCAGTTAAAAAAAACTAGGGATAATAACTGGTAAGTTGTTAAATCTACCAGTTACAATATACATGTGAGTTTAGCACGTTTGTCTTAGAGTCTAAGAAAATATGAAGAAAATTTGATGAAAAGTTAATGTCTGCATTTTATTATAATAGAGTAATTGAATTTCAGACTATTCAATTAGGTGGTCAAGACAAAGTTATATTTCATTAAAAACAAGAAGATTTGAGCAGGTTTCCATTTATTAACTGCATAGCAGCCTTTAGGCTTTCCTATATTGTGCCCTGAGTCGAAATTGACTCAACAGCAATGGGTTTGGGTATTTTTTTGGCTTATACTGTGCCCTGAGTAGGGCAGACACCTCAAGACAATAATAGTGGAAAATAATTACTTTTAAATGTAGATATTTGTCTAAATAATGAAAACACAGTTATTTGGGTTTTTTTGTTTTGTTTTATCTTTCACACTCTATGTTTAATCTTATTTACTAAAGTACAGAAAAAAACTTCTTTAGACACTGTCATTTTCAAAAACATTTTGGAAGACAGCTACCTGGCTAACTGACTGGAAGGGATCTATATTTATACCTATTCCCAGGAAAGGTGATCCAATGGAATGCAGAAGTTATCGAACAATATCATTAATATCAGACACAAGTAAAATTTTGCTGACGATTATTCAAAAGTGGCTGCAGCAGTATATTGAGGCAAAACTGCCAGAGATTAAACTAGATTCAGAAAAGGAGGTTGTACAAGGGATATCACTGATGATATCAGATGGATCCTGGCCGAAAGCAGAGAATACCAGAAAGATGTTCACCTGTGCTTTATTGAATATACAAAGGCATTCAACTGTGTGGATCATAACAAATTATGGACAACATTGCAAAGAATGGGAATTCCAGCACATTCAACTGTGCTCTTGAGGAACCTATACACAAAACAAGAGGCAACTGTTCTAACAGAGCAAGGGGATACTGCATGGTTTAAAGTCAGGAAAGGTGTGCTTTGGGGTTGTATCCTTTCACCATAACTACTCAATCTGTATGCTGAAGAAATAATCTGGGAAATTGGACTACATGAAGAACATGGCGTCAGGATTTGAGGAGGACTCATTAACAACCTGCCATATGCAGATGACACAATCTTACTTGCTGAAAGTGAAGAGGACTTGAAGCACTTACTGATAAAGATCAAAGATCACAGCCTTCAGTATGGATTACACCTCAACATAAAGAAAACAAAGCGAGGCCAGGCCAAGATGGCAGAGTAGTCAGATGCCTCCGGTAGACCCTCTTACAACAAAGACCTGATAAAACAAGTGAATTGATTATACGTGACAATCTGGAAGCCCTGAACATATAAGGCAAAGTTGAGGAAACAGACTGAGTGGCAGGGGGAGGGAGACATGGTTCGGAAGAATCAAGGAGTTGCCAGACCTGACCTGGCAAGAGTCTGAGCCCTTCAGGCCTCATCAGCTTGTGGGTGAGCAGTGAGGCAGGCAAGCAGCAGTGCTTGGGAGGTGCATTTTCTGCATTTGGAGAGACTCAGTGCCAGAAAGTCTACTTGGCCACCCAGAACCAGTAATAAGCAGCACTGGATCAGTGAAAGATAAGTACTTGCATATGGCCTACCAAGCAGAACAAAAACACCCCGCTTGGGGAAAAACCTCCCTCCCATTCACTCCTCACTCCCTGCTCTGCACTGGGTCCCAGACTGGCTTAAGCAATTGCTGAGTCCCCTGGGCTGGAAGTAAGATCCATCACATGCCCTGGGCCATTCTCCTGGCCTTGGAGAGTGAACAAATCAACAAACAGGGGAAAAAATAAACTGCCAGCTCCCCAAATCCGGGAACCCAGGGTAAGCACAGCTCTTTTGCCTAGGCATAGGCATATGGGATCCACGGACTTTGAGTGCCTTTCCCCTGCAGAGAATTGTGTGTGGCCATTTCAACAGAGTAGACCCTCATTATTGCAGTACAACAGGACATATACATGAAGTCTAACTTGAACTGTTTCAGCTGTGAAGTGGCAGGTTCGAGACATTTGACACTGCCCTGCCCTTTAAGCAGAGTCTTCACCTACAAACATCAGGGACGTGAGGACTGGTAGATCCACCTACATCACCTAGCCAGCTGAGATAGGGACACAAGAATAAGAGGTACCCCCTAGTCCTTATAATCAACAGCATTGGGGGTTCATAGTCTGGATGCAAAACCTACCCACCTACGTGCTCTAGGGAACAGGGACATGCCTTCCTCCTGGACACCTGGGGGTGGCTGTCAGCCCCCTGCCTTGCTCAGATTGTGTCTTCTTGCTGCAGCCAGATGCCTGTGCCTACACGAATCACCCATGCCTCTCTAGGACTGCAGGTGAGAGCCTACAGCACACACTTGGTGGCCATCTACCTAGGCACCTGAGCTGAATCCACACAGGAGGAGTGGGTGGACTCCTTAGCTCACATACATAGTAACAGATCTAACCACTGGTGACAGGACATTAGAGCTTAAAATGTGCCAATAATCAAACTAGCTCATACGAGCAACCTATTTGAGCATTATCAAACCAAAACAAGAATCTAGGACAGAGTAAGCAAACATAAAATAAATAAATATAATAACTTATTGATAGCTCAGAGACAAGAGTCTATATGAAATCACATAGAGGTAGACCATGATAGCTTCAGCAAGCTCCCAAAATAAAGAATCTAGAAATTTTCTGGAGGAAGAAAATTTCTTGGAATTACCAGAGGCAGAATACAAAAGATTAATATACAGACCTCTTCAAGATATTAGGAAGGAAATGAAACAAAATACAGAATACACAGTAGAGGTAATTAAAAAGATTAGAGAAGAGCATAATGACAAATTTAACAGGCTACAAGAATCCATAGAGAGAAATCAGAAATCAGAAATCCAAAAGTATAACAACAAAATATCAGAATTGGACAACTCAATAGAAAGTCATAGGGGCAGAATTGAGGCAATGGCAGTAAGAATTAGTGACACTGAAGATAAAGCACTTGACACCAACTTATTTGAAGAAAAATCAGATAAAAGGATTTTAAAAAATGAAGAAACCCTAAGAATTATGTGGGACTCTATCAAGAGGAATAACCTATCAATGACTGGAGTACAAGAACAGGGAGGAATAACAGAAAATACAGAGAGAATTTTTGAACCTTTATTGGCAGAAAACTTCCCTGATATCGTGAAAGATGACAAGTTATCTATCCAAGATGCTTATTGAAACCTACATAAGGTAAATCCCAAAAGAAAGTCACCAAGACATATTATAATCATACTTGCCAAAACCAAAGATAAAGAGAGAATTTTAAGAGCAGCTAGGGATAAATGAAAAGTCATCTACAAAGGAGACTCAATAAGAATAAGCTCAGAGTACTCAGCAGAAACCACACAGGCAAGAAGATAATGGGATGACATAAATGAAGCCTTGAAGGAAAAAAAACCAAAAACAAAAAACTGCCAGCCAAGAATTATATATCCACAAAACTGTCTGTCAAATAATGGGGGAATTAGGGCATTTCCAGACAAACAGAAGCTTAGGGAATTTGCAAAAACCAAATCAAAATTACAAGAAATACTAAAGGGATTTCTCCGGTTAGAAAATCAGTAACATCAGACAACAATCCAAGACTAGAACACAGGACAGAACAACCAGATATTAACGCAGAGAAGGAAGTCACAAAAACAAATCAAAGCTAAAATACTGAAAATGGGGAAACATGTCAATATGTAAAAGATGACATCATTAAAACAAAAAAGAGGGACTTAAAAAATGTCGACATAGATTTTTCATATGGAGAGGAAGTCAAGGCAATGTAGAGAAATAAAAGACTGGTATAAACTTAGGAAAAAAAGGGTAAATATTAAGGTAACCACAAAGGAAACTAACAATTCTACAAGTCAAAATAAAAAACTAGAAAAATATAAAGAATCAGAAAACACAAAATCAACAACAATGAAAAAGATGAAAAGAAAATACATGAAGAAAAATGACTCAGCATAGAAAATTAAGTGGAACAAACAGTGAACAACACACAAAAAAAGACATCAAAATGACAGCACTACGCTCATACCTATCAATAATTATGCTGAATGTAAATGGACTAAATGCACCAATAAAGAGACAGAGAGTGGCAGATTGGATTAAAAAACACGATCCATCTATATGCTGTCTACAAGAGACACACCTTAGACTTAAATATACAAACACACTAAAACTCAAAGGATGGAAAAAAATATATCAAGCAAACAACACTCAAAATGAGTAGGAGTGGCAATATTAATCTCTGACAAAATAGATTTTAAAGTAAAATCCAAAACAAAGGATAAGGAAGGACACTATATAATGATTAAAGGGTCAATACACCAGGAAGATATAACTATAATAAATATTTACTCACCCAATGACAGGGCTCCAAAATACGTAAAACAAACTCTAACAGCAATGAAAGAGAGATAGACAGCTCCACAATAGTAGTAGGAGACTTCAACACACCACTTTTGGTGAAGGACAGAACATCCAGAAAGAAGCTCAGCAAAGACATGGAAGATCTATAGTCAACCAACTTGATCTAATAGACATATACTGAACACTCCACCCAACAGCACCTAAGTGTACTTTCTTTTCTGATGCACATGGACTATTCTCCATAATAGACCACATATTAGGCCATAAAGCAAGCCTTAACAAAATCCAAAGCATAGAAATATAACAAAGCATCTTTTCTGACCATAAAGCCATAAAAGTAGAAATCAACAACTGAAAAAGCAAGGAAAAAAAATCAAACACATGGAAACTGAACAACACCTTGCTCAAAAACTACTGGATTATAGAAGAAATTAAGGATGGAATAAATAAATTCATATAATTAAACGAGAATGAAAACACCTTCTACCAGAACCTTTGGGACACAGCAAAAGCAGTGTTCAGAGGTCAGTTTTTAGCAATAAGTGCACACATCCAAAAGGAAGAAAGGGCCATAATCAAAACATTCACCCTACAACTGGAACAAGTAGAAAGAGAGCAGCAAAAGAAGCCATCAGGCACCAGAAGAAAAGAAATAATAAGAATTAGAGCAGAAATAAATGAAACAGAGAATAGAAAAACAACTGAGTTAACAAAACCTAAATCTAGTTCTTTCAAAAGATCAACATATTGATAAAACATTGGCCAAACTGACAAAAGAAAAACAGGAGAGGAAACAAATAACCCATATAAGAAATGAGATGGGTGATGTTACAACAGACCCAACTGAAATTAAAAGAATCATAATCTAATACTATGAAAAACTGTACTCTAACAAATTTGAAAACCTAGACAAAATGGACAAATTTCACTACCTACCTAAATTAACACAAACAGAGGTAGAACAACTAAATAAACCCATTGTCATGGATTGAATTATGTCCCCCCAAAAATGTGTGTAGCAGTTTGACTGGGTCATGATTCCTGGTATTGTGTGATTTTCCCAAGTGTGCTAAATCCTGCCTCTATGATGTTAATGAGGGAGGATGGGCGTCAGTTGTGTTAGTGAGGCAGGACTCAAATTATAACATAAGACTGGATTATGTTCTGAGGCAATCTCTTGAGATATAAAAGACAGAAGTGAGCAGTGAGACAGGGGGACCTCATACAATCAAGAAAGCAGTGCCAGGAGCAGAGGGCTTACTTTGGACTGGGGTCCCTGTGCAGAAAAGCTCATAGTCCAGGGGAACACTGATGAGAAGGCCAAGAGACAGAAAGCCTTCCTCTGGAGCTGACACCCTGAATTTGGACTTTTGGCCTACTTTACTGTAAAGAAATAAACTTCTCTTTGTTTAAACCATCCACTTGTGGTATTTCTGTTAACAGATAACTAAGAGAGAATTTGGTACCCAGAGAGTGGGTTGCTATTGTAACAGATACCTAAACTGTGGAAGCTGTTTTGAAACTGTGAATGGACAGAGCAGTGGCAGCAGCAAAGGACCAGCAGCAGCAGAGAACGTGCAGCAGCAGAGAAGCGACAGTGGCAGAGAACCAACAGCAGCAGAACCAGGACACCAGTGCGAGACGGCGCTGGAGCCGACCCACGGAGTGAGAGAGCTGAGTGCCTGTGCGCAGGCTTCCTGGTGGAGTGGGGTGCCTCCGGGCACTTATCGGTGGAGCTACAAAGGTTTGGAACACTTGCCCCAGCAGGGCAGATACAGGCATGAGGCCTGAGGGCTGAGAGGCCACAGGAAGCAGAAGCTGAAGAGACTAGGGACACAAGAAGAAGAGCTGCCTGAGTCTCAAAAGGTATGGCTATGACCTCAGGGATTTCCAAGGGTGGAGCCATGGCCTCTGGTGCTTCTAAGGGTGGAGTCACCACTCAGATGGACTAAGAGAATGGTGCACCTAAAGCCTAGGGAGCAGAGTTACTGTCCCAGTGGGCCTGGAAGCCGGAGCTGAAGCCCAGGGCCTAGAGGCCTCCACTCAGAATCTGGAGAGTGTGGAAGGCAGGACCATTGTGTCAATTGTCTCAGAGAACAGAGGATTATTTTGAAAGCCTTGAGGACTAATGTAATGTGTTCTGCCGACTTGCTTGGTGCCTGTTATCCCTTCTTTCCCTCCAGTTTCTCCCATTTGTAATGGAAATGTCTAGCTTGTGTCTGTTCTGCCATTGTACCTTTGGAAGCAGATTAATTTGTATTCTAGATTTCACAGAAAGAGGAATTTTTCGATTTTGGACTTGGAGTTAAGACTTTTGCTTTGATATGATGGGGTGAATATGTTTTCTATGTTGCAAGATGTGATTTTTGGGGGGCTAAAGGGTGGAATGTCATGGATTGAATTATGTCCCCCCGAAAATGTGTTTAGCAGTTTGGCTGGGTCATGATTCCTGGTAGTGTGTGATTTTCCCATGTGTGGTAAATCCTGCCTCTATGATGTTAATGAGGGAGGATGGGCGGCAGTTGTATTAGTGAGGCAGGACTCAATTTACAAGAGTGGATTATGTCCTGAGGCAATCTCTTGAGATGTAAAAGACAGAAGTGAGCAGTGAGACAGGGGGAGTTCATACCATCAAGAAAGCAGAGCCAGGAGCAGAGGGCGTCTTTGGACCTGGGTCCCTGCGCCTAAAAGCTCCTAGTCCGGGGGAACACTGATAAGAAGGCCAAGAGAGAAAGAAAAGCCTTCCCGTGGAGCTGACACCCTGAATTTGGACTTTTAGCCTACTTTATTGTAAGGAAATAAACTTCTTTTTGTTAAAACAATCCACTTGCGGTATTACTGTTATAGCAGCACTAGATAACTAAGACACCCATAAGAAAAGAAGAGATTGAAAAGGTAATTAAAAAACTCCCAACAAAAGAAAGCCCTGGCCCAGATGGCTTCACTGGAAAATTCTACCAAACTTTCAGAGAAGAGTTAACACCACTACTACTAAAGGTATTTCAGAGCATAGAAAAGGATGGAATACTCCCAAACTCATTCTATGAAGCCAGTATAACCCTGATACCAAAACCTGGTAAAGACACCACAAAAAAAGAAAATTACAGACCAATATCCCTCATGAAAATTGATGCAAAAAACCTGAAAAAAAATTCTACACAACAGAATTCAGCAATATATCAAAAAAGTAATTCACCATGATCAAGTGAGATTTATATCAGGTATGCAGGGATGATTCAACATAAGAAGAAAATCAATATAATCCATCACATAAATAAAAGACAAGAACCACACGATCTTATCAATCAATGCAGAAAAGGCATTTAACAAAGTCCAACACCCATTCATGATAAAAACTCTCAAAAAAATAGGAATAGAAGGGAAATTTCTCAATATAATTAAGGGCATTTATATAAAGCCAACAGCCAACATCATTCAAACAAGGATGTCCTTTATCACCACTTTTATTCAACATTGTGCTGGAGGTCCTAGCCAGAGCAATTAGGCTAGAAAAAGAAATAAAGGACATCCAAATCGGTAGGGAAGAAGTCAAAGTATCTGTATTTGCAGATGATATGATCTTATACACAGAAAACCCCAAAGAATCCATAAGAAAACTACTGGAACTAATAGGAGATTTCAGCAAAGTTTCAGGATACAAGATGACCCTATAAAAATCCTTTACACCAACAAAGAAAACCTCGAAGAGGAAATCACCAAATCAATACCATTTACAATAGCCCCCAAGAGAATAAAATACTTAGGAATAAATCTAACCAGAGATTAAAAGATTTATACAATGAAAACTATAAGACCCTACTGCAAGAAAACAAAAGAGACCTGCATAAGTGGAAAAACATACCTTGCTCATGGATAGGAAGACTCAACATTGTGAAAACGTCAATTCTACCCAAAGTGATCTACAGATACAATGCAACCCCATCCAAATTCCACTGGCATTTTTTAATGAGATGGAGAAACAAATCACCAACTTAATATGGAAAGGGAAGAGGCCCCGAATAAGTAGAGCATTACTCAAGAAGAAGAACAAAGTGGGAGGCTTCACACTACCTGATTTTAGAACGTGTTATACCACCACGGTAGTCAAAACAGCCTGATACTGGTACAACAACAGATACATAGACCAATGGAACAGAATTGAGAATCCATACATAAATTTATCCACCTATGAGCAGCTGATATTTGAAAAAGGCCCAATGTCTGTTAATTGGGGAAAAGACAGTCTCTTTAACAAATGGTGCTGGCATAACTGGATATCCATCTGCAAGACACTAAAACAAGACCCGTACCTCACACCATTCACAAAAACTAACTCAAAATGGATCAAAGACTTAAATATAAAATCAAAAACAATAAAGATCATGGAAGAAAAAATAGGGACAACACTAGGAGTCCTAATACATGGCATAAACACAATACCAACCATAAGTAACAATGCACAAGCCCCAGAAGAGAGACTAGACAACTGGGATCTCCCAAAAATCAAACAATTATGCTCATCAAAAGACTTTACCAAAAGAGTAAAAAGACAACCTAAAGACTAGGAAAAAAATTTTTGCTATGACAAATCCAGTCAGTGCCTAATCTCTAAAATCTACAAGATACTGCAAACCCTCAACAACAAGAAGACAAATAACTCAATTAAAAAATGGGCAAAGGATATGAACAGACACTTCGCCAAAGAAGACACTCAGGCGGCTAACAGACACAAGAAGAAACGCTCATGATCATTAGCCATTAGAGAAATGCAGATCAAAATTACAAAGAGATACCATCTCACCCCAACAAGGCTAGCATTTATCCAAAAAACACAAAATAATAAATGCTGGAGAGATGGAGAGACTGGAACTCTTACACACTGTTGGTGGGAATGTAAAATGGTACAACCACTTTGGAAATCAATTTGGTGCTTCCTTCAAAAGCTGGAAACAGAAGTACCATACGGTCTAGCTATTCCGCTCCTTGGAATACACCCTAGAGAAATAAGAGCCATCACACGAATAGATATATGCACACCCATGTTCATTGCAGCATTATTCACAACAGCAAAAAGATGAAAACAACCTAGGTGCCCATCACTGGAAGAATGGATAAACAAATGATGGTATATCCACACAATGGAATACTACGCAATGATGAAGAATGTTGAAGCTGTGAAACATCCTATAACGTGGAGGAATCTGGAGGGCATTAAGCTGAGTGAATTTAGTCAGTCACAGAAGGGCAAATATTGTATAAGACCACTATTATAAGAATTCAAGAGACGCTTTAAACACAGAAGACAACATTCTGTGATGGTTACAAGGGTGGGGAGGGAGTGTGAGGGTTATTCACTAACTAGGTAGTAAACAGGTATTATCTTAGGTGAAGGGAAGGACAGCACACACTATGGGGGAAGTCAGCACAACGGAACTAAACCGAAGCTAAGAAGTTTACTGAATACAATCAAACACTTTAAGGGACAGAGTAGCAAGGGTAGGGATCTGGGCACCATGCTTTCAGGGGATGTCTAGGTCAATTGGTATGACAACGCTTATTAAGAAAATGTTCTGCATCCTACTTTGGTGAGTGGCATCTGGGGTCTTAAAAGCTTGCAAGCGGCCATCTAAGATGCATTGATTTGTCCCAACCACCCCACGTAAAAGAGAATGAAGAATACCAGAGACACAAGGAAGATATTAGGCCAAGAGACAGAAAGGGCCACATAAACCAGACTTCATCAGCCTGAGAATAGAAGAACTAGATGGTGCCCAGCAACCACCAATGACCGCCCTGACAGGGAACACAACATCCCTGATGGAGCAGGAGAAAGGTGGGGTGCAAATCTCAAATTCTAGTAAGAAGACCAGACTTAATGGGCTAACTGAGACTGGAGGAACCCTGGAAAGCATGGCCCCTAGATTCTCTATCAGCCCAGAACTAAGACAATTTCCGAGGCCAACTCGTCAGACAGGGATTGGACTAGACGCTGGGACATAAAGTGATACTCATGAGGAGTGTGCCTCTTAGCTCAAGTAGATACAAGAGACTAAACAGACAGCTTCTGTCTGGAGGTGAGATGGGAAGGCAGAGAGGGTTAGGAGCTAGCTGAATGGATAGAGAGCAATTAAGGTCACATAACAATGTATGTATAAATTTTTGTATGGGAGACTAACTTGAAATGTAAAGCTCATTTAAAGTACAATAATTAAAAAAAAGAAAATTTAATGATCAGAAAACAAACATTGCTACAAAAAAAGAAAACAAAAATCCTCACAACTGAAATAAATAAGCAACATCATGCTAAATGGAGAAAAGACTAAAGTTGTCAAGAATTTCATTTTAACTGGAACCTCAGTCAGCAGTCATGGAAGTAGAAGTCAAGAAATAAAACAACACATAGCATTGGGCAAATTTGCTGCAAAAGACCTTTTTAAAGTGTTGAAAAGCAAAGATGTCACCTCAAAGACTAGGTTGTGCCTGGAGTAAGCCACAGTGTTTTCAGTCTCTTCATACGCATGCAAAAGCTGGATGATGAATAAGGAAGACCAAAGAATTGACACCTTTCAAATTGTGTTGGCGAAGAATATTGACTATATCATGGACTGCCAAAAGAATGAACAAATCTGGCTTGGAAGAAGTACAGCCAGAATGCACCTTAGAAGCAAGGATGATGAAACTATGTCTCACATACTTTGGATATGTTATCAGAATGGATCAGTCCCCTGGAGAAGGACATCATGCTTGGTAAAGTAGATGGTCAGGGAAAAAGGGGAAGATCCTTAACGAAATGGATTGACACAGTGGCTTCAACAATAGGCTCAAGCATAACAATGATTCTGAGGATGGCTCAGGACTAGGCAGTGTTTCATTCTGTTGTACATACTGTCACTATAAGTTGTAACTGACTGGATGGCTGCTAACAACAACAACAAATATATATATAAATATATATATGCATATACACATATATATACATATGTGTATATATATACAGATATATATACACATATGTATATATATACACACACACACATATATATATTTCTTTGGAGTACACATAAATATGGATTTCTTCCAGTTGGTTGGCCAGGTAGCTGTCTTCCATATTTCTTGTCATAGATGAGTGAGCACTTCCAGCTCTACATCCCTTTGTTGAAACATCTCAATTGGTATTCTGTCAATTCCTGGATCCTTGTTGCTCACCAATACCTTCACTGCAGCTTGGACTTGTTCCTTTAGTACTATCTGTTCCTGATCATATGCTAACTCTTCAAATGGCTGAAAGTCGACCATTTCTTTTTGGCCTGGTGACTCTGTGTATTCCTTGCATCTTCTTTTGATGCTCCCTGCATTGCTTAATATTTTCCCAGTAGAATCTTTCACTATTGCAACTTGAGGCTTGAACTTTCTCTTCAGTTCTTTCAGCTTGAGAAATGCCAAGCGAGTTCTTCCCTTTTGGTTTTCTATATCCAGGTCTTTGCACATGTCATTATAATACTTTACTTTGTCTTTTTGTGCTGGCCTTTGGAATCTTCTGTTCAGCTTTTTTACTTCATCAGTTCTTCCTTTCTCTTTAGCTACTCGACGTTCAAGAGCAAGTTTCAGAGTTTCTTCTCACATCCATTTTGGTCTTTTCTTTCTTTCCTGTCTTTTTAATTACTTCTTGCTTGCTTCGTGTGTGATGTTCTTGATGTCATTCCACAACTCATCTGGTCTTCATCATTAAATCTATTCTTTCCATGGTCAGTAAATTCAGATGGGATATATTCAAGGTCGTATTTTGGCCTTCATGGACTTGTTCTATTTTTCTTCAGTTTCAGCTTAAACTTGCATATGAGCAATTGATGGTCCATTCTGCAGTCGGCCCCTTGGCCTTGTTCTAACTGACCATATTGAGCTTTTCCATCGTATCTTTCCACAGAGGTAGTCGATTTGATTTCTGTGTTTTCCATCAGGCAAGGTCCACGTGTATAGTCACTGTTTGTGTTGTTGAAAAAGGTATTTGCAATGAGGAAGTCATTGTTCTTACAAAATTCTATCATAGATCTCCAGCATGGTTTCTATCACCAAGGCCATATTTTCCAACTACTGTTCCTTCTTCTTTGTTTCCAACTTTCACGATCTAATCACTAGTAATTATCAGTGTACCCTGATTGCATATGCAGTCAATTTCAGACTACAGAAGTTGGTAAAAATCTTCAATTTCTTCATCTTTGGCCTTAGTGGCTGGTGCATAAATTTGAATAATAGTCGTATTAACTGGTCTTCCTTGTAGGCATATGGATATTATCCTATCACTGACAGCATTGTACTTTAGGATAGATCTTGAAATGTTCTTCTGGACAATAAATGCAATGTCATTCCTCTTCAAGTTGTCATTCCCAGCATAGTAGACCATAGGATTGTCTAATTCAAAATTTCCCATACTAGTCCATTTCACTAATGCCTAGGATATCAACGTTTATGCCTTCCATTTCATTTTTGATGATTTCCAGTTTTCCTAGATTAATACTTTGTACATTCCACGTTCTGATTATTAATGGATGTTTGCAGCTGTTTCTTCTCATTTTTAGTCATGCCACATCAGCAAATGAAGGTCCTGAAAGCTTGAATCCAACCATATCATTAAGGTCAACTCTACTTTGAAGAGGCAGCTCTTCCTCAATCATCTTTTGAGTGCCTTCCAACCTGAGGGTCTCATCTTCCAGCATTATATCAGACAATATTCTGCTGCTATTCATAAGGTTTTCATTGGCCAATTTTTTTCAGAAGTAGACCGCTGAGTCCTTCCTCCTAGTCTGTCTTAGTCTGGAAGCTCACCTGCAACCTGTCAGCCACGGGTGATCCTGCTGGCATTTGAATACCAGTGGCATAGCTTCCAGCATCATAGTGAGAAGCAAGCCCCCACAGTATGACAAACTGACAGATGCTATGTGGCCATATGGTCTACCGCCATGTTATCCTGAAGGCATCTGATCTCAGAAGCAAAGCATAGTCAGGCATGGTTAGTACTTGAATGGGTGACTGTTTGAGAATACCAAGCGCTGTAAAAAGGAGCCCTGGTGGCACAGTGGTTAAACCTCTCAGTTGCTAACTGAGAAAGATTGGTGGTTTGAACCCACCAGCCTCTCTGAGGGAGAAATATGTGGTAGTCTGCTTTTGTAAAGATTTACAGCCTTGGAAACCCTACAGGGTATTCTACTCTGTCACATAGGGTCACTCTGAGTAGAAATTGACCATATAAATAATTTCTCATAGCCCTTGAATTTTCAAAACTTTTTTTTTCTTTTTGTAAGCATATGATAGTTTAACTCTCCCTTCCTGGGAGTTATTCAAGTTCCATCCATTTTCCAGTAGGTACTTCTCTAGGAAAGTATATAACATTCAAGCTGTATTTATGTTTTATTTTGAAATGAGCAGTACATGGATGCATTCACCTACAAAATGAGAAAATTAATCCAAAGCTACAGTACATAAAAGTTAGGAAGAGGAAGATTCACCCATAACATAAGCCTGTTAGTAATAAATTTTCCTTTGGTGAATTTTTGGGATTTCCACATTGTCAATATTTAAAATATTATTGGACTCACACTTCTGCTTGATAGACTTTTTCAGCAGCCATGCATTTCCACAGAGCTTCATTGAGAATAACAATGGGGAAATGCTCCTGACATTAGTTCACTTTCTAAAGTTTCTCTAAATTTGACTCCATCATTCACTACATTATGTGGCACATTTGAAGTCCTCCCTCCTTGTTTATGACTCAGATTAGTGTTTGAAACCAGTCATTGTGTTTCTTATTTCATCTTCTGACAGAGTGTACATATTGTAAACTTTTCATCTTGTCACATATATCATTTCTCAAGGTTGCTAATTATTTCTCTCTAAATCTTCAATCTCCTCCGATTAGCTCATGAATTTTTTATTTACGTGGTGCTCAAATGTAAGTGCAGAATTGAAAACATGGTCTTACAACAGTATTGCAAACTAAAGTTTTTGTTTGTTTTGCATTACTATATAAAACATCTTAAATGGTTAAAACCGAACCCATTGCCATCGAGTTGATTCCAATTCATAGCGACCCTATAGGACAGAGAAGAACTTCCCCATAGGGTTTCCAAGGAGCACCTGGTGGATTCAAACTGCTGACATTTTGGTTACCAGCCATAGCTCTCAACCACTACACCACCAGGGTTTCCCTTAAATGGTTAGGGAGGCAAATTAAAGGAATAAAATTCAAACTTAAATCATGTTTCTAACTGAGTTTTTATTAGTGAATGACCCATTTTTGTATCTTGTGCAACTTATTATTATTTTTATTTGTTCCCCAATATCTTGGTTTACAATCAAATTATTAGGAAAAATAATATTAATGACTCATAATTTACATTATTCAAAGAATTTCGTAAATATAGGTAAGTCCCAAATCTCCTAGTTTGTTTTCTATTTAATTCTTCTCTCTCCTCTCTGTCTCAAGAGGCAGGTCTACATGAATGTCAAGTGGAGATCATGTGACCTCTGACTTCTGATTGGTTTGGCCAAAGAAGAACTCTGGCAGGAGATCAGATAGAGGGAGGAGAGCAAGGCCAGGGCATTTAGTCCCTCGATCAACTTACAGAATGGTGGAATGAGGACTTGGTGAATTTGCTCTTCCTCTAAAAAAAATGAAAATATGGTCAAAACAACAAAAATCAACCATTTCAGTACTCTGGCAATTAACCAAAGCCACAGAAAGAACTGAAAATCAGCTGTTCAAGGGAAACTACTGAACTTCAATAAGACAGGAGTGTCCGTGATATTTTAATGGGAACTATTCCCTTCCCTCCTTCCTCTTAGCTCAGTGGCGCAGCAACCAAAAGCCAGCAGAACTGCAAAATTTAAGTTTATTTCTAAGCCAAAATAATTATAAAAATAGAATAGACAGATGGAATACAGAGGAATCAAATTGACTACATCAATGGAAAGAGATTATGGAGAAGCTCAATATCATCAGTCAAAATAAAGCCAGGGGAAAATTGAGGAACAGACCATCAGCAGCTCATATGTAAGTTCAAGTTGAAGCTGAAGAAAATTACAGCAAGTCCACGAGAGCCAAAATACAACCTTGAGTATATCCCACCTGATTTAGAGACCATATAAAGAATAGATTTGACACATTGGACACTAATGACTGAAGACCAGACGAGTTGTTGGATGACATCAAGAATATCATGCATGAAGAAAGCAAAAGGTCATTAAAAAGACAGGTAGGAAAGAAAAGACCAAAATGGATGTGAGAAGAGACTCTGAAACTTGCTCTTGAATGTAGAGTAGCTAAAGGGAAAGGAAGAAATGATGAAGTAAAAGAGCTGAACAGAAAATTTCAAAGGCCAGCTCAAGAAGACAAAGTAATGTCTTATAATGAAATGTGCAAAGATCTGGAGTTAGAAAACCAAAAGGGAAGAATACACTTGGCATTTCTCAAGCTGAAAGAACTGAAGAAAAAATTCAAGCCTCAAGTTGAAATATTGAAGGATTCTACTGGGAAAATATTAAGCAATGCAGGGAGCATCAAAAGAAGATGGAAGGTATACACAGAGTCACTGTACCAAAAAGAATTGGTTGATGTTCAACCATTTCACGGGTAGCATATGAACAAGAACCGATGGTACTGAAGGAAGAAGTCCAAGTTGCACTGAAAGCATTGGATTAAAACAAGGCTCCAGGAATTGATAAAATACCAATTAAGATGTTGCAACAAATGGAGGTAGCACTGGAAGTGCTCACTTGCCCATGTCAAGAAATTTGGAAGAGAACTACCTGGCCATCTGATTGGAAGACAGCCATATTAGTGCCCGTTCCAAAGAAATTCTGATCCAACAGAATTCCGAAATTATCAAACAATACAATTAATACCACATACAAGTAGACTTTTGCTGAAGATTCTTCAAAAGCAGTTGCAGCAGTACATGAACAGGGAACTGCCAGACATTCAAGCTGGATTCAGAAGAGGATGTGGAACCAGGGATATCATTGCTGATGTCAGACACATTTTGTCTGAAAGCAGAGAATACCTGAAAGATGTTTACCTCTATTTTATTGACTATGCAAGGGCATTCGACTGTGTGGATCATGATAAATTATGAATAACATTTCAAAGAATGGGAATTCCAGAACTCTTAATTGTGCTCATGCGGAACCTGTGCATAGACTAAGAGGCAGTTGTCTGAGCAGAAAAAGGGGGTACTACACGGTTAAAAATCAGGAAAGGTGTGTGTCAGGGTTGTATAAATTCACTATACTTATTCAATCTGTATGTTGAGCAAATAATCCGAGAAGCTGGATTATATGAAAAACAACATGGCATTAGGATTGAAGGAAGACTCACTGACAACCTTCAATATGCAGATGACACAACCTTGTTTGCTGAAAATGAAGAGGACTTGAAGCACTTACTCGAGAAGATCAAAGACCACAGCCTTCAGTATGGATTACACCTCAACACAAAGAAAACAAAAATCCTCACAACTGGACCTATAAGCAATATCATGATAAACAGAGAAAATATTGAAATTGTCAAGGATTTCATTTTACTTGGATCCTTAATCAATGCCCATGAAAGCACAAATCAAGAAATAAAACGATGCATTGCATTGGGCAAATCTGCTGCAAAAGACCTCTTTAAGGTGTTGAAAAGCACATATGTCATCCTGAGGACTATGGGGTGTCTGATCCAACCCCCCCGACCCAAAAACAAACCCATTGCCTTTGAGTAGATTCCGACTCACAGGAACTCTTTCGGACAGAGTAGAACTGCCTGCCGCATAGTGTTGCCAACAAGTGGCTGGTAGAGTCGAACTGCCAACTTTTGGTTAGCAGCTGAGCTCTTAACCACTGCACCACCGGGACTCTGTGTCTCACCCAAGCCATGGTATTTTCAATAGCCTCATATGCATGTGAGAGCTGAACAATGAATAAGGAAGACCAAAGAAGAACTGATGCCTTTGAATTATGGTGTTTGTGATGAATATTGAGTATACCGTGGATTGCCAGAGGAATGAACAAATCTGTCTTTGAAGAAGTACAGCCAGAATGCTCCTTAGAAGGAAGGACTGCAAGACTTCATCTCACGTACTTTGGACATGTTATCAGGAGGGACCAGTCCCTGGAGAAGGACATAATGCTTGGTAAAGTAGAGGTGCTTGATAAAGAGGAAGATACTCAATGAGATGGATTGACACAGTGACTGAAACAATGGACTCAAGCACGACAACAATTGTGAGGATGGTGCAGGACCAGGCAGTGTTTCGTTCTGTTGTACACAGGGTCGCTATGAGCCAGAACTGACTCGATGGCACCTGACAACAACAACAAACATTTAGATGATTTCATATATAAAAACAACTCATATTTACCTAAGAACTGCTTATAAGCTGAGACTGCAAGTAATTGGTAATGTTTGTTATAATTTGTTTTGACTCACCATTAATGTAAAAAAGAAGTAGAGAGATTTATTATTGCCAGCCAGAATATAAGAACTCACTACTATTCATTTTCACTATTTTATTACAAACCAAATCATTGCTTTGCTATACGATTCCACAGTCTATCTCTAATAAAATTTCTAAGGATGGTGATAGCAATCCTGTTGTTTCTTATTGCTACTTCTCTCCTAATATTTCAGTCATGAAACTACTTGACTCTAAGACATTACTATTGTTACAAATGCACAGCCTATTGGTACAGTAGGTTTATAGTCACTGGTATTTATACTTTCTAGTAGGAGGAGCATTTTAGCACATCATAAAGAGTACAGATACATGAAACAATAGAAATGAATTACAGATTCCTCTACTAATTTACATCTTTGTTCTTTACTCTGCTTAGAATTATTTCTGCAGTCTGATGAAATAAACATAAGCAAAGAAAGCTGGGGAAGGAAATTGTCATGTACCATAGTTAAAAGATTGGAGAACAAAGATGTTTTCACATCGTACCAGCCTTATTTAAATGGTGAATCATGTGGTTAGTCTAGCATATTATCATTCTCCTCATTGAATCTGGACTTCTGGAGTGTAGAGCTTTATATCATATACTGCACTTCAGGGTTATTTATCCTACACTTGTATGTGAGTAGAAGCTCTACCTTTAGAAGTACATTTTAATCCACTCTTCTGAAAATTAACATTAAAAAGAATAGAAGGTTTCAGACCACTAGTAAATGCAGGACTTTCAAAAGATGTTAGTGACTGGTTTTTGTTAACTTTTTATAATAAAACTTGTATATTCCCATTAAATTATTACACATTTAATAGGTACAGAGTAGAAATAAATAAGTGGTGCAGAGATGGTGGCAAATGGTATTTATATATGTTATTTAAAAATTTCCTGATACTTTTATATCAATTACAAAGTCTTTTCAATGTGTCATCTCCAGAGTCTTTAAAACAGAGACATCTGAAATAATTTTAAAGGTATATTGTACTGCTCACTAACTGATGATATTTTCAGGTTAAAATTTATTGTTCTTCTTGATCATTAGTTATACCCAGGAATATAACCAGGAATAACAATGATATAAAATGAAAGGGATGTTTGCAATGATTTAGAAAACAACTGATTTCTTTTTATTGGAACAGGAATGAAATTTCTGAGTCAGCAGTACTTTTCTGCCTACTTGTCAGAATTGATCCTGAGATCAAAGAATTAATCCTGATCAAGTATGACTTCAAAATTCTAGAGAGATTTAACAATAAAACCTGAGTAAATACTACACTTAAAAATAAATGTTTTATATTTTCCTAAGAAATAAGTTATTTGGTGTCATTTTTACACATTTTACTGGGGGCATTGTTTTTTATTTCAAGTGAGGTTTTAGTAAACAACACAGCAATCTCATTCACTGATGAGAAATACCACTAGAGTACAGACCTTCTGGCCTGTTTTCTTCAAAGAAAAAAATGTTACTCTGTAGGAGAAAAAGAAAACCAAACTAATAGTTTTTTCTTATTCATATTTTTGAGTAGTTTAGAAAATTAGCTAACCACAGTAAAATTCATAGAGACAAATTTTAGAAATGTATGGACTTCACCCTGAGTTTTCTATCCTGCCTTCACACTGGAAAAAAAATCAACTAAATTATGAAGCAACTTCAACAGGATAAGTGGGCCTGTGAGACAATTGCATGGGTAACAAAAAATGCTTGGGGTAGATGATTAAAGAATGCTTTGCGAGGATGAACCAGTTTCAGCACACTGAATTGCCTCTGCTTGGATGACTAACTGAGGGAGAGTGTGGTATTTCACCCCTACAGAATTGGTTTCCTGGAGAAGAGTACAGATAATAACCTGTGTGGCAGCAGTGCAGAGTGGCATGCTGTTGAATTGCATGTGTTTCATGTTAGCAATATATTTTTGTGCACTGCCTGCCAACAGGGGTGCCAGAGGTTGTCACAGGAGAAGAGATCTTTGCAGCTATCTTAAGTAACATCCCAGAAATTTCAAAGAATTAAAAATAAATTTATTTGGAGGCGGGGCCAAGATGGCAGAGTAGTTATACGCTTCCAGTGGTCCCTCTTACAACAAAGACCCAAAAAATAAGTGAATCGATTATATATGACAATTGAGGGGCCCTGAACATCAAAGGCAAAGACAGAGTGGCAGGGGGAGAGAGAGACGGTTCGGAAGCAGTGAGGATTTGCCAGACCTGACCCGGTGGAAGCCAGAGCCCTTCAGCCCAGATCAGCTCAGGAGTGAGTGGTGAGGCAGGTAAGCAGCACTTCTTGGAAGGCATTTTCCGTATTGGGAGAGACCCAGCGCCACAGTCTACGTGGCCATCCAGAACCAGTGAGAAGCAGTCCTTGATCTGCAAAAGATAAGTATTTGCATCTGGACTACCGGGCAGATCAAAAACATTCCCCTTGGGAAAAACTTCTCCCTCATTTACCTCCCTGCTCCCTGCTCTGCACTGAGTTCAAGATGGCTTCAGTGACTGCCGAGTCACCTGGGCTGAAGTTAGGAGCCATCACATGCCCTGAGCCATTCTCCTGACCTTGGAGAGGGAACAAATTAACAAATGGGAAAGAAATAACCTGCTGGCTCCCCTAAGCCAGGAACTCAGGGTAGGCACAGAACATTTCTCTAGGCACAGGAATAAGGGATCCATGGATTTTGAGTGCCTTTCTCCTGGCATAGACTTGTGTGGGCCCATTTCAACATCTTACGCCCTCATTACTGCAGTACAACAGGGTATATACCTGAAGTCTAACTTGAACTGTTTCAGCTGTGAAGTGGCAGGTTTGTGACATTTGACTCTGCTCTGCCCATTAAGCAGGGTCTTCACCTACCCACATCAGGGGCCTGAGGGCTGGTGGATCCACCCATGCCACCTAGCCACCTGGGATAGGGGCACAAGAATAAGTGGTGCCCCCCAGTCCTTACAGCCAACTGCACTGGGTGCTCATACTCCGGCTGCAAAACCCACCCACTTACGCGTTCTAGGGAACAGGGACACACCTTCCTCCTGGACACTCGGGGGTGGCTGTCAGCCTCCTGCCTTCCTCAGAGTGTGTCCCCCTGCTGCAGCCAGATGCCCTTGCCTACACCAATCACCCATGCCTGTCTAGGCCTGTAGGTGAGAGCCAACACCACACACCTGGTGGCTGTCTACCTGGACACCTGAGCTGAATCTATATAGGAGGAGTGGGTGGACTACTGAACTCACATACCTAGTAACAGATATAACCACCTGGTGATGGGACATTAGAGTTTCAAAGGTGCCAATAATCAAACTAGCTAATACGAGCAACCTATTTGGCCATATCAAAACAAAACAAGAAGCTAGGATACAATAAGCAAACATAAAATAAATAAATATAATGGCATTCATTGGCTCAGAGACAATAGTCAATATCAAATCACATAAAGAGGCAATCCATGATCGCTTCAGCAAGCTCACAAAATAAAGAATCTAGAAATTTTCCAGAGGAAGAAAATTTCTTGGAATTACTGGAGGCAGAATACAAAAGATTAATGTACAGAACTCTTCAAGATATCGGGAAGGAAATTATGCAAAACACAGAACACACAACAGAGGAAACTAAAAATATTAGAGAAGAGCATAATGACAAATTTAACAGGCTGCAAGAATCCATAGAGAGACAGCAATCAGAAATCCAGAAGATTAACTATAAAATGTCAGAACTGGACAACTCAATAGAAAGCCATAGGAGCAGAATCGAAGCAATGGAAGTCAGAATTAGTGAGATTGAAGATAAAGCACTTGACACCAACTTATTTGAGGAAAAATCAGATAAAAAGATTTAAAAAATTAAGAAACCCTAAGAATTATGTGGGACTCTATCAAGAGGAATAACCTAAGAGTGATTGGAATACCAGAATGAGGGGAATAACAGAAAACACGGAGAGAATTGTTTAAGATTTGCAGGCAGAATATTTCCCTGATATCATGAAAGATGACAAGATATCTATCCAAGATGCTCATTGAACCCCAAATAAGGTAGATTCCAAAAGAAAGTCACAAGACATATTATAATCAACCTTGCCAAAACCAAAGATAAAGAGAGAATTTTAAATGTAGCTAGGGATAAACAAAAAGTCTTCTACAAAGGAGAGCCAATAAGAATGAGCTCGGACTACTCAGCAGAAACCATGCAGGCAAGAAGGCAATGGGATGACATATTAAAGCCTTGAAGGAAAAAAACTTCCAGCCAAGAATTATATATCCAGCAAAACTGTCTCTCAAATATGATGGCAAGATTAGGGCATTTGTAGATAAACAGACGTTTAGGGAATTTGCAAAAACCAAACCAAAATTACAAGAAATACTAAAGGGAGTCCTCTGGTTAGAAAATCGATAACATCAGATAACAACCTAAGACTAGACCTTAGGACAAAGCAACCAGATATCAACCCAGATAGGGAAGTCACAAAAATAAATCAAAGCTAAAACACTGAAAATAGGGAAATAGAGATGTCAATATCTAAACGATGATAACATTAAAACAAAAAAGAGGGACTTAAAAAATGTAGACATAGATTTTTCATATGGAGAGGAAGTCAAGGCGATATAAAGAAATAAAAGACTGGTATAAACTTAGACAAATAGGCATAAATATTAAGGTAACCACAAAGGAAACTAACAATCCTACATGTAAAAAGAAAAAACAAGAAAAATATAAAGACTCAGCAAATACAAAACCAACAACAATGAAAAAGATGAAAACAATACATAAATAAAAATGACTCACCACAGAAAATTAAGTGGAACAAAGAAACTGTGAAGAATACACACACACAAAAAAAGGACATCAAAATGACAACACTAAACTCATACCTATCAGTAATTACTATGAATGTAAATGGACCAAATGCACCAATAAAGAAATAGAGAGTGACAGACTGGAAAAAAAAAAATCCATCTATGTGCTGCCTACGAGAGACACACCTTAGACTTAAAGACACAAACTAACCAAAACTCACAGGATGAAAGAAAGTATATCAAGCAAATAACACGCAAAAAAGAGCAGGAGTGACTATTAATCTCTGACAAAATAGACTTTCAAGTAAAATCCACCACAAAGGATAAAGAAGGACACTATATGATGATTAAAGGGTCAATACACCAGGATGACATAACTATAATATTTATGCACCCAGTGACAAGGCTCCAAAATACATAAAACAAACTCTAACAGCATTGAAAAGAGAGATACGCAGCTCCACAAAAGTAGTAGGAGACTTCAACACACCACTTTTGGTGAAGAATAGAACATCCAGAAAGAAGCTCAACAAGGACATGCAAGATCTAAATGCTACAATCAAACAATTTGATCTCATAAACATATACTGAACACTCCACCCATCAGCAGCCAACTATGTTTTCTTTTCCAATGCACGTGGGACATTCTCCAGAATAGACCACATATTAGGCCATAAAGCAAGCCTCAACAAAATCCAAAGCATAGAAATATTACAAAGCATCTTTTCTGACCATAAAGCCAAAAAAGTAGAAATCAATAACTGAAAAAGCAAGGAAAAAAAATCAAACACATGGAAACTGAACAACACCTTGCTGAAAAACTACTGGGTTATAGAAGAAATTAAGGATGGAATAAAGAAATGCATAGAATCAAACAAGAATGAAAACATCCTACCAGAACCTTTGGGACACAGCAAAAACTGTGCTCAGAGGTCAGTTTTTAGCAATAAGTGCACACATCCAAAAAGGAGAAAGGGCCATAATCAAAACATTAACCCTACAACTGGAACAAGTAGAAAGAGAGCAGCGAAAGAAGTCCTCGGGCTCCAGAAGAAAGGAAATAATAAGAATTAGAGCAGAATTAAATAGAGAATAGAAAAAATAACTGAAAGAATTAACAAGACCAAAACCTGGTTCTTTGAAAAGATCAGCAAAATTGATAAATCATTGGCCAAACTGACAAAAGAAAAACAGGAGAGGAAGCAAATAACCCGTATAAGAAATGAGATGGGTGATATCACAACAGACCCAACAGGAATTAAAAGAATGATAACCGAATACTATGAAAAATTGTACTCCGACAAATTTGAAAACCTAGAGGAAATGACAAATTTCTGGAAACTCACTACCTACCTAAACTAAAACAAACAGAGGTAGAACAACTAAATAAACTCATAAAAAAAGAAGAGATTGAAAAGGTAATTAAAAAACTCCCAACAACAACAACAACAAAAAAAGTCCTGGCCCAGATAGCTTCACTGGAGAATTCTACCAAACTTTCAGAGAAGAGTTAACACCACTACTGCTAAAGGTATTTCAGAGCATAGAAAAGGATGAAATACTCCCAAACTCATTCTGTGAAGCCAGTATAACCCTGATACCAAAACCTGGTAAAGACACCACCAAAAAGGAAAATTACAGACAAATATCCCTCATGAACATTGACACTAATACCCTCAACAAAATTCTAGCCAATAGAATTCAGCAACATATCAAAAAAAACTTCACCATGATCAAGTGGAATTTATACCAGGTATGCAGGGATGGTTCAACATTAGAAAAACAACTAATATAATCCATCACATAAGTAAAACAAAAGACAAGAACAACATGATCTTATCAATTGATGCAGAAAAGTCATTTGACAAAGTCCAACACCCATTCATGATAAAAACTCACAACAAAATAGGAATAGAAGGGAAATTCCTCAATATAATTAAGTGCATTTATATAAAGCCAACAGCCAACATCATCCTAAATGGAGAGAGTTTGAAAACATTCCCCTTGAGAATGGGAACCAGACAAGGATGCGCTTTATCACCACTCTTATTCAACATGGTGCTGGAGGTCCTAGCCAGAGCAATTAGGCTAGAAAAAGAAATAAACGGCATCCAAATTGGTAGGGAAGAAGTCAAAGTATCTCTATTTGCAGATGATATGATCTTATACACAGAAAACCCCAAAGAATCCACAAGAAAACTACTGGAACTAATGGAAGATTTCAGCAAAGTATCAGGATACATGCTAAACATACAAAAATCAGTTGGATTCCTTTACACCAACAAAAAGAACTTCAAAGAAGAAATCGCCAAATCAATACCATTTACAATAGCCCTCAAGAAGATAAAATACTTAGGAATAAATCTAACCAGAGACATAAAAGACCTATACAATGAACACTACAAGACGCTACTGCAAGTAATCAAAAGAGACCTGCATAAGTGGAAAAACATACCTTGCTCATGGATAGGAAGACTCAACATTGTGAAAATGTCAATTCTACCCAAAGCGATCTACAGATACAATGTAATCCCAACCCAAATTCCAAAGGCATTTTTTAATGAGATGGATAAACAAATTACCAACTTCATGTGGAAAGGGAAGAGGCCCCGGATAAGTAAAGCATTACTCAAGAAGAACTAAGTGGCAGGCCTCACACAACCTGATTTTAGAACTTATTATACTGCCACAGTAGTCAAAACAGCCTGGTACTGGTACAACAACAGATACATAGACCAATGGAACAGAACTGAGAATCTAGACATAAATTCATCCAGCTATGATCAGCTCGTGTTTCACAAAGGCCCAAAGTCCGTTAACTGGGGAAAAGACAGTCTCTTTAGCAAATGGTGCTGGCATAACTGGATATCCATCTGCAAAAAACTGAAACAAGACCAATACCTCACACTATGAACAAAAACTAACTCAGAAAGGATCAAAGACCTAAATATAAAATCAAAAATGATAAAGATCATGGAAGAAAAAATAGGGATAATGCTAGGAGCCCTAATACATGGCATAAACAGAATACTAACCATAAGTAACTATGCAGAAGCACCAGAAAAGAGACTAGATAAATGGGAGCTCCTAAAAATCAAACACTTATGCTCATCAAAAGACTTCACCAAAAGAGTAAAAAGACACCTACAGACTGGGAAAAAATTTTTGACTGTGAGAAATCTGATCAGCGTCTAATCTCTAAAATCTACAAGATACTGCAAAATCTCAACAACAAAAGGACAAACAACCCTATTAAAAAATGGGCAAAGTATATGAACAGGCACTTCTCCAAAGAAGACATTCAGGCAGCTAACAGACACATGAAGAAATGCTCACGATCATTAGCCATTAGAGAATGCGAATCAAAATTACAATGAGATACCATCTCAGCCCAACAAAGCTAGCATTAATCAAAAAAACACAAAATAATAAATGCTGGTGAAGTTGTGGAGAGACTGGAACACTTATGCACTGTTGGTGGGAATGCAAAATGGTAGAACCACTTTGGAAATCAATTTGGTGCTTCCTTAAAAAGCTAGAAATAGAAGTACCATATGATCCAGCAATCCCACTCCTTGGAATATATCCTAGAGAGATAAGAGCCATCACACGAATATATATTTGCACACCCATATTCATTGCAGCACTATTCATGATAGTAAAAAGATGGAAACCACCTAGGTGCCCATCAACAGATGAATAGATAAACAAATTATGGCATATTCACACAATGGGATAGTACGCAACAATAAAGAACAAGGATGAAGCTGTGAAACAGCTTATAATGCGGAGGGATCTGGAGGGCTTTATACTGAGTGAATTTAGTTAGTCACAAAAGGGCAAATATTGTATAAGACCACTATTATAAGAACTCAAGAAAAGGTTTAAACACAGAAGAAAACATTCTTTGATGGTTACAATGGTGGAGAGGGAGGGTGAGGGTTATTCGCTAACTAGATGGTAGGCAAGAGTTATCTTAGGTGAAGGAAAGGACAGCACACACTACAGGGGAAATAAGCACAAAACAGGACTAAACCAAAGCTAAGAAGTTTCCTGAATACAATCAAACACTTCAAGGGACAGAGTAGCAGGGGTGGGAGTCAGGGAACCATGCTTTCAGGGGACATCTAGGTCAACTGGCATAACAAAGTTTATTAATAAAACTTTCTGCATCCAACTTTGGTGAGTGGCATCTAAGATGCATCAATTGGTCCCAACCACCTGGAATAAAGGAGAATGAAGACACCAAAGACACAAGGAAAGTATTAGCCCAAGAGATAGAAAGGGCCATATAAACCAGAAATTGCAACAGCCTAAGACCAGAAGAACTGGATGGTGACCAGCTATCACCATTGACTGCCCTGACAGGGAACATGACAGAGAGTCTCTGATGGAGCAGCAGAAGGGTGGGATGCAAAACTCAAATTCTAGTAAAAAGGTCATACTTAATGGTCTGACTGAGACTGGAGGATCTCCGGAAAGCATGGTCCCCAGACTCTCTGTCACCCAGAACTAAAACTATTCCTGAGGCCAACTCTTCAGACAAAGATTGGAGTGGACCGTGGGACATAAAATGATACTCGTGAAGAGCGTGCTTCTTAGCTCAAGTAGAAACATAAGACTAAATGGGCAGCTTCTGTCTGGAGGTGAGATGAGAAGGCAGAGAGGGTTAGGAGCTGGTTGAATGGACACGGGAAATCAGAGGTGGAAAAAGGAGTGTGCTGTCACAGTACAGGGAGAGCAATCAGGGTCACATAACAATGTATGTATAAATTTTTGTATGAGAGACTAACTTGAATTGTAAACTTTCAGTTAACCTACAGCAATAAAAATAAACAAATAAATTTATTTCAGTCATCTAATTTTTTAAAATAACACCTTATACAGAAATCTCAGAGGAGACAAACAAGCTCCATGAACAACAAAACAGCATGAATGTTGGAGCCTGAAAAGTGTGAAGAGTGTTTCTGGAGAAGGAAGACCAGTGTGGTGTATTGGAGACTCAGAAGGATGAAGAGGGTTTTCTTATATATGAGAATGGGGTATGTAGCTCCATGTGGGATATCAGAACCTCAGTGTATTGAGGAGGGTACCCAAGCAGAACAACAGTCTGAAGCAGGATACATAGCCCAACCCAGGTGCATGGTTGTGGAGGGCATCTACATGAGGGTGGGAGGTCAGCTGATGGAGTAGCCTATGCTGTCTGTTGAAGCTTGAACAGGGAGACTGTTTTTTGTGCTGGGGGACAGGGAGGGCAAGATTTCAGAGTAGGATGATGAGGAATTCAAGAAAGATGCAGAAATGATATAAAATTGGTATATTCAGGTATTAATCAAAATAAATAAATACATTCAAGAAATGGAAGCTAAGTTTTTCACTGCAGGAGAAAGGGTTTATATATATAAAGAAAGCTAGAATGAACACGGTGGTGTTATGTTCCACTATGCATTTGTCCTATCTTAACCTGCACCAGGAAAAGAAGCTATGCCAGGTGTCTTAGTCAGGGTTCTCTAGAGAAACAGAATAAGTGATACATCTCTCTCTCTCTCTCTCTTTCCACTTTCTCCAGGTTCCTGTTGTGAATTTGCTTGCGCTACTAACAGCTGTAGCTGCTTGTTCCCTTTATTGATTTTCCTCCTGCCACCAAGGACTGTTAATGATAATAATAATTAAATTATATATAAATATATACAAATATGTATGTGTATATATGTGTATATATATATATATATATATATATATAGAGAGAGAGAGAGAGAGAGAGAGAGAGAGAGAGATTTACTTTGAGGAATTGGCTCAGGCAATTGTGGGGGACTGGCAGGTCCAAAATCCATAGGTCACGAGATAGACTAGAGACTCCTGCAGGCTTGAGTCCCAAAATATGTGGGTGACAGAACAGCATATGGGTATTCTGGCCAAATGCCTGTTTATAGTCTGGAGGCAGAACACACCCTATAGAAGCTCCCAGTTTGCTCCTAAGGCCTTCCACTGATTGGTTAAGGCCCACCCTCATTATGGAAAGTAATCTGCTTTCACTGACCCTTTACTTTACCAGGCTTGATTAAAAAAAAAAAAGAAGAGTAAGATCCTTAATGAGATGGATTGACACAGTGCCTGCAAACATGAGCAGTGGCTGCAACAATGAATATGAGAATGGCACAGGACCGGGCAGCGTTTGGTTCCGTCTGTTGTGCATGGGGTCGCTATGAGTCAGAACTGACTCGATGGCACCTAATAACAACAATCTGCTTTACTTGAGGCCAACTAAATTATGTAATTACTTTATAACAGCAACTAGACTAGTGTTTTACCAAACAACCGGGCCTAGCCAAGTGGACACATGAAATAAACCATCACAGTAGGCTTTCATGTGTGTAACCACACGCATGCAGTTTATCCAAGTGGATCAGAAGCTTTCAGCTAAGAATAAAATGTATTGGTACACTTTCTGGCTACCGTTGTTACGGGTATCCTCATGATAATAATATGATAAAATAAGCCACAAGTAAACAATTGACATTTAGGATAGTGACAGATAATATGTGGAGTAGTTTTGCCTGTGGTTGATGGATGAAATCACAGTGACTTGGCTACAGGTGATAACTTAAGGCAAATTGCTGTAGTTTCATCCCAGAGACCTTCACATGCACTATAAATTGGTGCCTCACTCATGGCATGAGCATAGCCAGTGTAACTGTTCCATATATGAATGTGTCAGTGTGGCTTCACTTGTTCTGCATATAGAGCCATTGCTATACGGGCAGAAGCCCCAGGCCTGGGTGGCAGAAAAACATATTCTCCAGGTGACTGTTGTGAATTTGCTTGAGCTACTAACAGGTGTGGCTGCTTGCTCCTTTTATTGATTTTCCTCCTTCCTCTTGCCATGAAGGAGGACTATTAATGATAATAATAAAAAAATTAATTATAATAACAAGTACAATAAGAACTAACTTGTTAGTAACAGTACGAAGCACTCTATATAGATTTTTTTCACATAATGCTCAAAACATTTATATATTCATACTACTATCATCCTCTTTGGAAAACAAGTAAAGACTCAGAAAGGTTACGAAACTTGCCCAAAGTCACAGAGCTAGTAATTAGTGGAGGTTTAAAAGTAACAATGAAAGTGTGACTATTAGACATTTAAGCAGTAATAATAGCAAGGCTTGATATTTTATAATGGGAGGCAGAGGATGATTTCTTTATATCCCATAAAACACAATTATGTAGACAGTTGTCTGTTCTGTCTAAATGCATTCACTGATTTTAGCTAAAGCGACACTGAAGCTACCATATCATGCAAAGTTAAGTCAGAGAAAACAGGCTTTCTCTATAACATACTGGGAAATAATATGCCTGAGTTTCTTGTAAATAATCTACTATGTCTGTATCAAAAGCCTGGAATTTTCTCATATTTTGCACCTACCGAGCTGTGCCTTGACAACATAGATATGGCCTTGGGATTTCAAGAGCTGCCCAGGATTGAGAAATCCTTGGTCTCTACCAGAGTGTGTTTGTTACTGTTTTTGCAAGTGCACAAAAACAAACACTCACTTGCCCATCTGTTTAGCTTATCATTTACTATTCTCAGTAAATAAACAGTTTGCAACTCTGACCAATAGAAGCTTATAATCCTGTAGAGTTGAACTGGCCCAGCTGGAGTTCTACCCTCAAAACAAAATCAGGAAGAGAGAAAATGAGAATTTGGCTTACAAACACCAGTATATTTGGGGATTGTGATCAGTGGGCAAGAGAAGTGCCCACAAGTAAACAGAGCATTTTAAAAATATGCTTCTTAGAATTTGTTCAAACTTAATGAGATATATTTGTTGTATTGGCTAACGCTAGTGTTAGAGCTTATCTTCTTAGGAATACTTTTGGCAGTATTCTGGGATGCCTACCAAAGGAGTTCACTTACACAGGGATTAAACCAGACCACAAATCACTACATTCTGCTTGTTCTCACAATTTCTGAAGTTCTGTTTTTGTTTTTCTTTTCTTGATTTTTCAGCTATACTGCCTAGAGTATACCCTCAGATTGGTTCAGTTTGAAGATTGAAACATATAGGAAAATAGCTCAGAAGTTATTTAAGTACAGGCTCCCCTACTATTATTGAATTCTTCCTTCAGAGAACTGACTCCTTTAGAAAGAGAAGCATGAATCCTTGGTTGGTTCCACCCTCTGGGAGACAGTGAGCTGGGTTTTTCTTTTCTTTTTTTTTTTTTTTTACAGTAAATATGAAAGCACTGTTATCTCAATGACAATAAAGGACAACAGTCACTCAAATGTATCATTTTCTGTAACAATTCTGTGGAAATTAGGGTAGAAATTATCATCTCAAATACATTTATTTGCCCAACTGGGTCATCAACCCTATGTCTGTGAAACCTTAATAGAGTCATAGAGCTCTATTTTTATAAAATAGTTGACTAGAGAAGAGCCTTGAGGAGTAGATGAAGAAAGTGGATCAAGAAGGGAGCACATTTTAAAACTTATGTGAGTAGCATCAGGAAACTGAGCCCAACATACGTTACAAAAATTAGAATTCCTCCTACAGAGAGAGGTATCTTCCACTCAGTCACTTAATAGCATATGACTAGGCTCAAATGTGAAAAATTCCAAGTAAGAGAAAGGGATAAAAGGTGAAAGAAATAAAGCAACATGGTGTTGTTGTTGTTAAGTGCCATCAAGTCGGTTCCGACTCATAGAAACCCTATGTAAAACAGAATGAAACACTGCCCAGTTCTGTGCCATCCTCATAATCGTTGTTATGCTTAAGCCCATTGTTGCAGCCACTGTGTCAATCCATTTCATTGAGGGTCTTCCTCTTTTTTGCTGACCCTCTACTTTACCAAGCATGATGTCCTTCTCCAGGGGCTGATCCCTCTTGACAACGTATCCAAATTATGTGAGATGTAGTCTCACCATCCTTGCTTCTAAGGAGCATTCTGGTTGTACTTCTTCCAAGACAGATTTGTTCGTTCTTTTGTCAGCCCATGGTATATTTAGTATTCTTCTCCAACACCACAATTCAAAGGCATCAATTCTTCTTCAGTCTTCTTTATTCATCATCCAGCTTTCACATGCATAGGAGGCAACTGAAAACACCATGGCTTGGGTCAGGTGCACCTTAGTCTTCAAAGTGACAGCTTTGCTTTTCAACACTTTAAAGAGCTATTTTGCAGCAAATTTGTCCAATGCAATGTGTCTTTTGATTTCTTGAGTGCTGCTTCCATGGGTGTTGACTGTGGGTCCAAGTAAAATGAAATCTTTGACAACTTCAGTCTTTTCCCTGTTGATCATGATGTTGCTTATTGGTCTAGTTGTGAGGATTTTTGTTTTCTTTATGTTGAGGTGTAATCTATACTTAAGGCTGTGGTCTTTGATCTTCATCAGTAAGTGCTTCAAGTCCTCTTTACTTTCAGCAAGCAAGACTGTGTCATCTGCATAACACAGGTTGTTAATGAGTCTTCCTCCAAACCTGATGCCCTGTTCTTCTTCATATAGTCCAGTTTCTTGGATTACTTACTCAGAATACAGATTGAACAGGTATGTTGAAAGGATACATCCCTGACACACACCTTTCCTGACTTTGAACCACACAGTATCCCCTCGTTCTGTTCCAGGGACTGCCTCTTGATCTATGTACAGGTTCTTCATGAGCGCAATTAACTGTTCTGGAATTCCCATTCTTTGTGATATTATCCATAATTTGTTATGATCCACATAGTCAAATGCCTTTGCATAGTTAATAACACACAGGTAAACATCTTTCTGGTATTCTCTGCTTTCAGCCAGGATTCATCTGACATCAGCAATGATATCCTTGGTTCCACACCCTCTTCTGAATCCAGCTTGAATTTCTGGCAGTTCCCTGTTGATATACTGCTGCGGCCACTATTGAATGTTGCAGCATAGCAACAGCATTTAGAACGAAAAAAACATAGGCAGTAAAAATCTGTATATTTGTACATGAAGAGTGATTTTAAACAGGGATGTTGGAGAAGGATAAAAGGAGAAGGGTAGATAAGCATTTCAACTTAGCATCTATGGACTTATTTTCCCCAAACTCATAAGATAAGAATAGTTATAGATATTGGAAATTCCTTTTTATATATCTTCCACAGTAAGTGGTGAATCAGGCTGCTGTAACCACAGCCTGACCTAGACTGATATCTCAAGCCTCTATTTCAGGGCTGCTTCTCTGATCTTGGACACAAAGCTAACTTCTGATGAATGCCTTCTGTAGACTTTCAGGGACAAATATTTCAGTTGTTGATAAAATAACTCAAGTGTATATCTCACACACTAATGAAAGTTACATATTCAATCTGCTGTGCACCAGGCTAAACATTTATTGCACAATGTATACATAACGTACCTTTTGTCACTGATGACAAATACTTAAGTACGATTGTTTCGCCAATATGATAAATGAAGCACACATAGCCTGTTAAAAAGATATAATCATTTTGCTGACAGGAAAAAATGAAATGACTCTTATAAAGGAAAATATAAAGGACTCACCAAGAGTTCCACATAGCATATTTGGCACAGACACTGATAAGAAAAAAAGGAAATAAGTCACTTCAATAACAAATGCAGCTATACATAAAAATCCATAAGTTAGTATTTGAGTCCCTTCTATGGCAAGATTGTGTACAATTTCCCAAAGTTGTAGATTAGTGTAATCTGCCACTTTTTGAGATAAAGATACTGGTGGTATTCAGTGTACAGAACCCTACTGTATCCATCACCATAACTTAATATATGAGGAGTTTCTTTGTCTGCCTGCTTATGCATCTTTCATAGTTTCATCTGTAATCTGCATCTTAGCTGGCAGAGTTTGGAATTTAGATTTCAGTAACTGTGAGAAAACATACATTGGTCTTCATAAGAGAGGCTCACTTCTTTCTTTATGTTTGAGTCACCATTTAAAAGTATCTATTTATAGCATTGCAAATGAAATGGTGATATGCGTTAATGCACTGAGATTAATTTATGCTCATTTTTTCACAATAACAGAACAATAAAGTTATCAGGAAACTAAGAATCATATTCTATTTCCAAATTATATAGCAGCTTTTCTTTCAATTCTACAGTTTTATTTAATTCTGGGAGGAAAAAGTCTAATAACATTCTCAAAAATCCTCACTTCTTTTTTCTACAACTTCTTCTTTTAAATATGCAGATGTCTGCACATTAATGTGCAAAGTCTTAAATTACAAACATTTTTCCAAGTACATTTGCATAAACGTTTTTCTTTTGGAAAAGTTATTGTAAAATTGAAAGACCAGAAACAACTTCTGAAATGGCAGAGTAAAGACCTCAATGAATAGCTGTCTCACAAAAATAATTACGTCACAAAGCCAGCCCAGATTTAAAGGGTGGGAAAATACACTTTAAATTTGATGGGAGGAGTTACAATCACATAACAAACGAGCATGGATCTTTTCCACCAATGGTATTGGGACAACTGGATATCCACATGCAAACATAATGAAATTGGACACTTTCCTTATACCATACACAAAAATTAACTTAAAATTGATCATAGACCTAAACCATCTAGAAGAAAAAAATAGAAAACTATCATGATCATGGGTTAGGCAACATTTTCTTAGATACAACATCATAAGTATAAGCAACAAAAGAAAAAAGAGATAAATAAGACTTTATTAAGATTAAAAACGTTTGTGCTTCAAAGGGCATTGTCAAGAAAGTTAAAAGACAAACCACAGAATATTTGGAAATATTTGTAAATCATATGTCAGACAAGGAACTTATATCCAGGAAATATAAAAAATTCTTACAACTCAACAATAAAGTACAAATAACCCAATTTTAAAATGAGCAAAGGATTTGAATAGACATTTCACCAAAGATATGCAAATGGCCAATAAAAAAACAATAAAAGATGCTTAACATCATTAATCACATAGAGATAATATTTCACATCCACTAGGATATCTAAGGAGCCCTGGTGGTACAGTGGCTAAGAGTTTGGCTGCTAACGAACAGGTTGGCAGTTTGAATTCACCAGGTGTTCCTTGGAAACCCTATGGGGCAATTCTACTCTGTCCTATACAGGGTCACTAAAATAAAAAAGACAGATAATAATTATTGTTGGTGAGGAAATGAAGAAATTTGAACATTCAGACATCCCTGATGGAAATATAACATGATGCAACCACTTTTGAAAATAGTTTGACAGTCTTCAAAGTCTTAAGCATAGAGTTATCATCTGGTACAGGAATTCCATTCCTAGGTATATGCCCAAGAGAAATTAAAACACAGGTCTACACAAAAATGTAAACATCAATGTTCATATCAGCAAATTCATAACAGAAAAAAACCTGGAAACAACCCAAATATCCATCAACTGATGAATGAATAAAAAAAATGTGGTATATCATACAATGGTATATTGTATGGCAATTAAAAAAATGAAATTCTGATACATGCTACAACATGAGTGAACCTTGAAAAGATTATGGTAAGTGAAAGAAGCAAGTCACAAAAGACCACATATTACACAATTTTTATTTATGTGAAATGTTCAGGCTAATCTATAAAGACAGAAAGTTGATTAGTGGTTACCTGGGGGTGGGGTAGAAGGATGGCTGGCAGTGGAGATGGAAAGGGGAACGACTGCTAATGGGTATGGGATTTGTTTGGAAGAAGGTAATGAAAATGTTCTAAAACTAGATTGGGAGGATGCCTGCACAATCTGTGAATATACTAAAAAAAAAAAAAGTACTGAACTGAATGCTTTAATTGGGGGAATTATATGATGTGTGAATTATATCTCAATTTTAAAAAATGAGGGTCAAAAGGTAGCAAATATTCAGTCTATTTTGTGGCGTCAGAATTTTACTTAAAGCATCTCAAACTATCACTTCTGCTTTCATAAAATAATCTTTAAAAATGTTTTGGCAACATGTCACAGGCACTCAAACTCTATATAATTACACTTTCTTCTTAAATATCTAAATCACTCTAATGTAGTCAAGTCTACAAATAGCTAGTAGATTAATAATTCTAAAATGTTGATTTTTATCAGTGTTTTTGGGCTGTTTTGGACATTACTATTGGTCACTATTGACAAACTCAAACATTTAAACACTTTCCTCAAGGATTTCAGTCATCTGGCTCCCCTTAATATCACTTTTGTTTGTTATTTCCACAATAATAGACTTTAGCTTCTTCTCAAGCATATCTGATTATTTATAGAATCATAATTTTTGTTATGACGCTGTTATAGTTTGTGACTGCAAGTAACAGACAATCAAACATCTGGTTTCATCTCTCACACCTGTTAACTCCCATTATTACAATGAATAAAAAGTTGAGCAAACTAAAATCAATGACTTTTTTTTGGACTCATCAGAGAACTGAGATCACAGGGAAAACCATTACCCCATAATCTGGAGAGACAGGCAAATAAAGAGGGTTACAATCAAGATCTGATTACAGTGGACTTCTCATCATAAGCCATGCAAGCAAGAAGAAAATGGAATGAAATTTTTTAATTGTTGAAAGAAAAAAATCTGGAATTCTATATCCAGGGAAAATATTCTTTAAAATAAAATAAATAAATACTTTCTCAACGCCACTTGGACTCCTGTCAGAGATCAGCAGACAGGGAGTACAGGAAAGCAGCTTCACGGAGCTCCCAGCAGGAGACAGAGCTCCCGGTAACCAGTGATATATGCTTTCCCACCCCCCTCCCTTCTTTCCCCTGCTTGGCCTCTGCTGCTTAATGCAGTCCAAAGTCTATCAGCAAGGAGGCACCCACTCCCTGTTGCTAGGATTTGCCCTGCCCACACTGGCCAGCACCCTTGAAGCCATTTCTTTGTTGTTGGTGTTGCTTTTTTCTACTTCTTTTGGTTTCTTCCCTGCCATTCACCTCCTCCTCCTCCTTTCTGTCAAACACCTGGCTCCGTGTGCCATCTTTGCTTCTTCATGACAGGCTGTGAAGCACCACCTGGCTGAGGAACTGCTTCCCTGGTCCACGCAACCATGTTGGTGGGATCCCTGGGGATTTTTTGTTGTGGTTTGGTTTGGTTTGCTTGTTTGTATTCTTTTTCTTTTTGTGGCTTGGGGGCCCCTTCTAGCCAGGCTGTACTGCACAGCTTGAGAGGTACTCCCTTGGTCTGCACAGCTGCATCGGTGGGATCCCTGGGGACATTTCTTTTTTTCTAATTTTTATTTATTTATTTTTCTCTCTTCCTTTTTGTTTTTCTCTGTTTCTTGGTTTCTCATCTCTCCACTCCAATGGCAAGCTCCCTCAGCACTTTGTTCAGTTGGTTTTATTGGCTCCTGTTTCTCTCTCCTCTCTCTCTTCTTTCCCACATCAGTCTTAGCTCCACACATCACAACTTCCCCTCTCCTTCCTGCCTACTGGCACAATGTTCCAAACATTACATCCCTGAGCAGCACATGCATGGCCAAACGGAACCTACACTGCACTGAAACTCAGCTCACCCTATCGGCTCTACTACATGCCACAAATATCCTATCCCAGCTTCTCTCCTTCAGCTGGATCTGCCCTGCTACACCATACCTGAGTGACTGACCCTGCTCATTGGACAAGGAGGTGAAAAATATCATGCCCAAAGAGGAGCAAATAACAAAGAACACACAGCCTGCCTGCTCAGACATAAGCAAATAAAACAAAAAAAAGGATGAAACAAATAAATCAGCAATCAATAAATGAAGAAAATAAAACTGAATGTCCTGACAATATCAAAACTTATTTAAAAAAAAAAAACAGAACAGGATGGTTCCAATAGGCATCCAAAATAAAGCACCAGATAAATTTCCAGTAGAAGAAAGGCATTAGAACTACCTGAAAAGGAATTCAAATCTCTAATATTCACAGCTATCCAAGAGATGAAGCAAAAAGTAGACAAAAATGAAGAAACTACAGACAAATTCATGGAAAAGGCAGACAAATTCACGGAAAATACAGCTGGAAAAATGGAAGAATTTAGGAAAATAATGCAGGAACAAAATGCCACAATAAATTCACAGCTATAAATCATACAAAAACAATTAGAAATCCAAAAGATAAACAACAAGATTTCAGAAATGGATAGTGTCATAGAAGGGCTGAGGAGCAGGTTTAAAATGATGGAGACATGATCAGCGAAAGTGAAGACAAACATTGAGATACAACTTTGAGGAAAAATCAGAAAAAGAAATGAAGAAAAATGAAGAAACCCTGAGAATTATGTGGGATACAATCAAAAGCAAAAATTTGCAAGTGATCAGAATTCCAGAAAAGGGGTAGAAAATGGAAACCACAGAGAGGATTATTGAAAAACTGCTGACAGAAATCTTCCTTAATACCATGAAAGATGAAAATGGAAAACACAGAGAGGATCATTGAAAAACTGCTGACAGAAATCTTCCTTAATACCATGAAAGATGAAAAGCTGACCATCCTAGAAGCTCAATGAACCCTATATAGGATAGACCCCAAAATTAAATTACCAAGGCATATCATAATCACACTCCCTAAAACCAAAGAAAGAAAGAATACTGAGAGCAACTCTAGAAAAATGAAAAATCAAATACAGAGGTGAAACAATAAGACTAAGCTCTGATTACTTGGCAGAAACTATGCAGGCAAGAAGGCAATGGGATGACATACATAAAACCTTGAAAGAAAAAAATTGCCAGCCAAGAATAATATATCCTGGAAAACTCTCACTTAGATATGATGGTGAAATTAGGTCATTTCCAGATAAACAAAAATTAAGTGACTATGTAAAAACCAAACCAAACTAACAAGAATTATTAAAGGGAGTCCTTCGGTCTGAGAACAAACAATATCAGACAATAGGCTGAATCTAGGATGCAGGATCGTACCATCCAGATACCAATCTAGGAAATGAACTTTCAAGGACTATCCAAAACCAAAAGAATTACAACAGGGAACCAGAAAGGCTAATCTGTAAATGACAACAACATCAGAACAATCAAAGAGGGAATAAACAGTGCAGGTATAGAATCTTCTAATGGAGAAGAAGGCAAGGTGATACTAATTAATAACAGACACTTTCAAACCTAGGAAGAAAAGGGTAAATTTCAAGGTAAACACAAAGAAAGTTAACAAACCTACTCATCAAAATAAAGAAGAAAAACATAAAGTCTCAGTAAAAACAAAACCTACAAAAACAAAAGAAATGAGAAAAAATAAACAAATAAAAGGAATTCAGCACAGGAGAATAAGGGGAACAAAGAAAATGTCAGCACTACAAAAAAAGCATTACAAAATTACAACAATAAACTCCCACCTATCAATAATTACACCATATGTAAATGGCCTAAAAGCACCATAAAGAGACAGAGAGTGACAGAATGGATGAAAAAGCAGGATCCATCAATATGCTATCTGCAAGAGACACAACTTAGAAACAAAGATGTAAATTTATTAAAAATCAATGGATGGAAAAAAATATATCAAGGAAACAGCTACCAAAAAAGATCAGGAGTGGTGAAGATGATGAGGACCTTCCTCCAGAGCCAACAAAGAGAGAAAACCTTCCCCTGGAGCTTACACCCTGAATTTGGAACTTTAGCCTACTTTACTGTGAGGAAACAAACTTCTCTTTGTTAAAGCCATCTGCTTGTAGTATTTCTGTTACAGCAACAACAGGTGACTAAGACAAGTGGCAATACTAATCTCAGATAAAATAGACTTTAAAACAAAATCGATCATAAAAGACAAAGAAGGGCACTATATAATGATTAATGGGATGATCCATTATGAAGACATAACCAAAATAAATATCTACCCAATGACAGGGATCCAAAATACATTAAAAAAAACTCTAACAGCACTGAAAAGAGAAATTGACAGTTCCACAATAATAGTAGGAGACTTCAACATACCACTCTTGGTAAAGGACAGAACATCTAAAAAGAAATTCAACAAAGATACAGAAGATCTGAAGGTCACAATCAGCCAACTTGACCTCATAGACATATATAGAACACTCCACCCAACAGCTGCAGAGTACACATTTTTTCCAATGCACATAGAATGTTCTCCAGAATAGACCACATCTTAGGCCACAGAGAAATCCTCAACAAATTCAAAAACATTGAAATAATACAAAGTATCTTCTCTGACCACAATGTCATAAAAGTAGAATTTAACAACAGGAAGAGTGAAGAAAAAAAATTAATTACATAGAAACTGAATAACACCCTGCTTACAAACCACTGAGTAATAGAAGAAATCAGAGATGGAATAAAAAAATTCCTAGAATCAAATGAGAATGAAAATGCATCATACCAAAACATTTGGGACACAGGAAAGGCAGTCCTCAAGGACAATTTATAGCAATAGATGCACACATCTAAAAAGAAGAAAGGTACAAAATCAAAACATTAGCTACACAACTCGAACAAACAGAAAAAGAACAGCAAAAGAAGCCCACAGCCACCAGAAGAAAGGAAATAATAAAGATCAGAGCAGAAATAAATGAAATAGAGAATAGAAAAATAATACAAAGAATCAACAAAACCAAAAGTTGGTTCTTCAAAAGAATCAACAAAATTGAAAAACCACTGGCCAAACTGACAAAAGAAAAACAGGAAAGCATGCAAATAACCCAAATAAGAAATGAAATGGGGGACATTACAACAGACCCAACTGAAATGAAAGGGATCATAACAGATTATTATGAAAAACTATACTCCAACAAAATTTGAAAACCTAGAGGAAATGGGCACATTCCTAGAAATACACTATCTACCAAAAAAAAACTAACATAAAAGATGTTGAAAATCTGAACAGATCTATAACAAGACAAGAGATTGAAAAGGTAATAAAAAAGACTCCCAACAACAAAAAAAGCCCTGGCCCAGATGTCTTCACTGGAAAATTCTACAAAACATTCAGAGATGAACTTGTACCAGTACTGCTCAAACTATTTCAGAACATAAAAACAGAAGCAATACTTCAGAATTCATTCAATGAAGCCAGCATCCCCGATACCAAAACCATGAAAAGACACCACAAAAAAAAATTACAGACAAATATCTCTCATTAATATAGATGCAAAAACTCTCAACAAAATTCTAGCTAATAGAATTCAGCATCATATCAAAACAATAATACACCATGACCAAATAGGATTCATACCAGGTATGCAAGGATGGTTCAACATTAGAAAATCAATGAATGTAATCCACCACATAAAAAAAAGGGAAAAAAAAGAATTACATGATATCTCAATTGATGTAGTAAAGGTGTTTGACAAAGTCCAGCACCCATTCCTGATAAAAACTCTCAATAAAATTGGTACACAAGGAAAATTTCTCAACATAATAAAGGGCATCTATGTGAAACCAATGGCCAACATCATTCTGAATAGAGAGAGGCTGAAAACATTCCCCTTGAGAACAGGAACAAGACAAGGATGCCCTTTATTTTTATCACCATTCCTATTTAACATTGTGCTGGAAGTCCTAGCTCAAGCAATAAGGCAAGAAAAAGAAATAAAGGGCATCCAAACTGGTAATGAAGAAGTTAAACTGTCCGTATTTGCCGATGATATGATACTATACATAGTAAACCCTAAAGACTCCATGAGAAATCTACCGGAACTAATAGAAAGATTCAGCAGAGTAGTAGGATACAAGATAAACATACAAAAATCAGTTGGATTCCTATACACCAATAAAGAGAATGATGAAAAGAAATCAGGAAAACAATACCATTTATAATATCCCCTAAAAAGATAAAATACTTAGGAATGAATCTAACCAGGGATGTAAAAGACTGATACAAAGAAAACTACAAAACACTACTGCAAGAAAGCAAAAGAGATTTACATAAATGGAAAAACATACCATGCTGATGGACAGGTAGACTCATCATTGTGAAAACGACAATTCTGCACAAAGCAATTTACAAATACAATTCAATCCCTATCCAAATACCAACAACATTCTTTAAAGAGATGGAAAAACTAATCATTAATTTTATATGGAAAGGGAAGAAGCTCCGGATAAATAAAGCTCTATAGAAGAAGAAAGAGAAAGTAGGAGGACTCGCACTACCTGAACTCAGAACATACTATACAGCTATGGTAGTCAAAGTAGCCTGGTACTGGTACAACAACAGATATACTGACCAATGGAACAGAATTGAGAACCCAGATGAAAATCCACCCACCTACAGTCACATGATCTTCGACAAGGGCTCAAAGTCCATCAAATGGGGAAAAGACAGTCTTTTTAACAAATTGTGCTGGCAAAACTGGATGTCCATCTGCAAAAAAAAATGAAACAGGACCCATACCTCACACCATATACAAAAACGAATTCAAAATGGATCAAAGACCTAAATATAAAGCCAAAGACTTTAAATATTATAGATGAAATAATAAGATAAATGCTAGAGGCCCTAATACACAGCACTAACAGGATATAAACCATAACTAACAACACACAAACTCCAGAAGATAAGCTAAATAACTGGGATCTTCTAAAAATTAAACACATGTTCATCAAAAGACTTCATGAAACGAGTAAAAAGAGAACCTACATACTGGGAAAAAAAATTCGGCTATCACAATTCCGACAAAGGTCTAATCTCTAAAATCTATAGGAAAATCCAACACCTATACAACAAAAGACAAAGAATCCAATTTAAAAATAGGCAAAGGAAATGAACGGACACTTTACCAAAGATGGCATCCAAGCAACTAACAGACACATGAAGAAATGCTCGTGATCACTAGCCATTAGAGAAATGCAAATCAAAACCATAATGAGATACCAGCTGAATCAAAAAAACAGAAAATAATAAATGTTGGGGAGGCTGTGGGGAGATCAGAACACTTATGCACTGCTGGTGGGAATGCAAAATGATACAACCATTTTGGAAAATGATATGGCACTTCCTTAGAAATCTAGAAATAGAAATACCATACGATTCAGCAATCCCACTCCTAGGAATATATACTAGAGAAATAAGAGTCATCACCCGAATAGACATATGCACACCCATGTTCATGGCAGCATTGTTCATAACAGCAAAACAATGGAAACAACCTAGATGCCCATGAACAGATGAATGGATAAACAAACTATGGTACATATTCACAATGGAGTATTACACAACGAGAAGGAAAAATGATGAATCTGTGACACATCTCATAACATGGATGAACCTGGAGGGCATTATGCTGAGTGAAATAAGTCAATCACAAAAGGACAAATATTGTATGAGGCCACTATTATAAATACTCATGAACAGGTTTACACACAAAAAGAAACCATCTTTGATGGTTACGATGGAGGGATGGGGTGAGGATGAAAAAACACTAAATAGACAATAGATAAGTGGTAACTATGGTGAAGGGTAGGACAGTACACAGTACTGGGGAAGCCAGCACAACTGCTACAAGGGAAGGTTTTGGAAGCTCCATAGACACATCCAAACTCCCTGATGGACTGAATTGCTGGCCTGAGGGCTGTGAGGACCATGGTCTTGGGGAACATCTAGCTCAACTGGCATAACATAGTTTATAAAGAAAATGTTCTGTATTCTACTTTGGTGAATAGCATCTGGGATCTTAAAAGCCTGTGACTGGCCATCTAAATACTCCACTGGTCTCACGCCTTCAGGAGCAAGGGAGAATGAAGAAAACTAAAGATATAAGGGAAAGATTAATCCAAAGGACTAACAGGCCACAACTACCATGACCTCCACCAGACTGAGTCCAGTAGAACTAGATTGTGCCTGTCTGAAACCACCAACTGCTGTGACAGGGATCACAATAGAAGATCCCTGACAGAGCTGGATAAAAATGTAGAACAAAATTCTAACTTACATACACACACACAAAAAAAAAAAAAAAAAAACACAGACTTACTTGCCTGACAGAGACTGGAGAAATCCCAAGAGTATGGCCCTCAGACATGCTTTTAGCTCAGTAATGAAGTCACTCCTGAGGTTCACCCTTCAGTCAAAGATTAGACAGACCCATAAAGTAAAACAAGACTAAATGGGCACACCAGCCTAGCGGCAAGGACTAGAAGTCAGGAGGGGACAGGAAAGCAGGTAATAGGGAACCTAAGGTCGAGAAGGGAGAGTGTTGACATGTTATGGGGTTGTTAACCAATGTCATAAAACAATACGTGTACTGTTTAATGAGAAGTTAGTTTGTTCTGTAAACTTTCATCTCAAGTACAATAAAAAAAAAAGAAAAAAATTCAATTCCTTGAAAGACACATGCTACAAATATTCTCACAAGAAGCAACAGATAAATTGAATAGGCCTATATGTATTAAAGAAATTGAATCAATAATTAATAACCTTTCAAAAACAGCACCACGCCTAGATGCTTCACCTATGAATTCTACCAAACATTTAAGGAAAGTGTTCTTGTTGTTCTGTGGCCTTGAGTCAGCTTCAACTCATAATGACCTTATGTACAAGAGAACAAAACAGTGCTCTGTCCTGCACCATGCTCACAATCCTTGCTATGTTCCAGCCCATTGTTGCAACCACTGTGTCAAACCATCTCATTGAAGGTTTTCTTCTTTTCTGTTGATGCTCTGCTTTACCAAGCATGATATCCTTCTTCAAGGACTCATCCCTCCTGACAACATGTACAAAACACGTGAAACATACTCTCATCATCCTTTCTTCTAAGGAGCATTCATGCTGTGCTTTTTCCAAGAAAGATTTGTTTGTTGTTCTGGCAGTCCATTGTATATTCAATATTCTATGCCAATACCATAATACAAAGGCATCAATCCTTCTTTGGTCTTCCTTATTCATTGTCCAGTTTTCCCATGCAAATGAGGCAAGTAAAAAAAACCATGGTTTGAATCAGGAGCACCTTACTCTTCAAGGTGACATCTTTGCTTTTTAACACATTAAATAAGTCTTTTGCAGCAGATTAGCCCAATGCAATACACCATTTGATTTCTATTTTTTTTTTTATTGTACTTCAGGTGAAGGTTTACAGAACAAATAGTTTCTCATTAAACAGTAGTACACATATTGTTTTATGACATTGGTTAACAACCCCACAACATGTCAACCCTTTACTTTCTCGACCTTTTCTTTTTTGGTGAAAATATACATAGCCAAAGATACACCATTTCAAAAATTTCTACATGCACAGCTCAGTGGCATCAACTATGCTCTTCCACTTGTGCTGCTATTCTCCTGTTAGATGAAGATTTACAGAACAAAATAGTTTCTCATTATACAGTTAGTAAACATGTTGCCCTACGACAATGGTTAACAACCCCACTACACGTCAACACTGTCCTTAGTCAACCTTGGGTTCCCTATCACCAGTTTTCCTGTCCCCTTCCACCTTCTAGCCCTTGTCCCCGGACGCTGTGCCTCATTAGTCACATTTTGTTTTATGGGGCTGTCCAATCCCTGGCTGAAGGTGAAACTCAGAATTGACTTTACCACTGAGCTAAAAGAGTGTCTTGGGGCCATACTCTCAGGGTTTCTCCAGTCTCTTTTAGGCCAGTAAACTGGTCTTTTATTGTGTGTGTTACAATTTTGTTCTACCTCCTTCTCCAGCTCTGTCCAGAACCCTCTGTTGTGATCCCAGTCAAAGTAGTCAGTGGTGGTAGCTGGGCACCATCTAGCTGTACTGGACTCAGTCCGGTGGAGGCCTTGGTAGCTGTGGACAATTAGTCCTTTGGACTAATCTTTTCCTTGTATCCTGTTCTCTTCATTCTCCCTTGCTCCTGAAGGGATGAGACCAGTCGAGTATCTTAGATGGCTGCTCACAGGCTTTTAAGACCCCAGACACTACTCACCAAGGTAGAATATAGAACATTTTCTTTATAAACTATGCCAATTGATCTAGATGTTCAACGAGACCATGGTCCCCACAGTCCTCAGCCCAGGAATTCAGTCCCTCAGGGAGTTTGGATGTGTCTATGGAGCTTCCATGACCTTTCCTTGTAAAAGATCTGCTGGTTTCCCCAGTATTGTCTACTGTCGAACCGTTCACCAAATATACCACTTATCTATTGCCTATTTAGTATTTCCCCACCCCCTCCCATCCCTGGTAACCGACAAAGATTGTTACTTTTTGTGTGTAAACTTTTTCATGGGGTTTTACAATAGAGGTCTCATACAATATTTGTCATTTTGTGATTAACTTATTTCACTCAGCATAATATCCTCCAGTTTCTTCCATGTTATAAGATGCTTCATAGATTCATCATTGTTCTTTCTTGTTGCATAGTACACCATTGTGTGTATGTACCATAGTTTGTTAATCCATTCATCTGTTCATGGGCATCTAGGTTGTTTCCATCGTTTTGCTATTGTGAACAATGCTGCCAAGAACATAGGTGTGCATATGTCTCTTCGAGTGACGACTCTTATTTCTCTAGGATATATTCCTAGGAGTGGGATTGCTGGATCGAATGGTATGTCTATTTCTAGCTTTCTGAGGAAGCGCCATATCATTTTCCAAAATGGTTGTATCATTTTGCATTCCCACCAGCAGTGCATAAGAGTTCTGATCTCCCCGCAGCCCCTCCAACATTTGGTGTTTCCAGTGTTTTTGATTCGTGCCAGTAATGCCAGGGTGAGATGGTATCTCACTGTGGTTTTAATTTGCATTTTTCTAATGGCTAGTGATCGCAAGCATTTCCTCATGTGTCTGTTGGCCATTTGAATGTCTTCTCCGGTGAAGTGTCTGTTCATTTCCTTTGCCCATTTTTTAATAGGATTATTTGTCTTTTTCTTGTAGAGGTGTTGGATTTTCCTGTAGGTTATGGAGATTAGACGTTTGTCTGACTTGTACTGTCCAAAAATTTTCTCCCACTCTGTAGGTTCTCTTTTTACTCTTTCGGTGAAGTCTTTTGAAGAGCATAGGTGTTTGATTTTTAGAAGATCCCAGTTATATTGCTTATTTTCTGGGCTTTGTGTATTCATAGTTATGGTTTGTGAACTGTTAATGCTGTGTATCAGGGCCTGTAGCATTGGTCCTATTTTTTTTTTTCTATGAACTTTATAGTTTTTGGCTTTATATTTAGGTCTTTGACCCAGTTTGAATTCGTTTTTGTATATGGTGTGAGGTATGGGTCCTGTTTCATTTTTTTGCAGATGGATATCCAGTTTTGCCAGCACTGTTTGTTAAAAAGACTGTCTTTTCCCCATTTGATGGACTTGGGGCCCTTGTCGAAGATCAGTTGACCGTAGGTGGATGGATTTACAACCAGGTTCTCAATTCTGTTCCATTGGTCAATGTATCTGTCGTAGTACTAGTACCAGGCTGTTTTGACTACGGTAGCTGTGTAGCAGGTTCTGAGGTCAGGTAGTGTGAGTCCTCCAACTTTATTCTTCTTCTTCAGTAGTGCTTTATTTATTCGGGGCATCTTCCCTTTCCATGTAAAAATAATGATTATTTTTTTGATCTCTTTGAAGAATGTTGTTGGTACTTGGATTGGGACTGCTTTGTATTTGTAAATTGCTTTGGGTAGAATTTTCATTTTCACAATGTTGAGTCTACCTATCCATGAGCATGGTATGTTTTTCCATTTATGTGAATCCCTTTGGGTTTCTTGCAGTAGTGTTTTGTAGTTTTCTTTGTATCAGTCTTTTACATCCCTGGTTAGATTCATTCCTAAGTATTTTATCTTTTTAGGGGATATTATAAATGGTATTGTTTTCCTGATTTCTTTTCATCATTCTCTTTATCGGTGTATAGGAATCCAACTGATTTTTGTATGCTTATCTTGTATCCTACTACTCTACTGAATCTTTCTATTAGTTCCGGTAGATTTCTCATGGAGTCTTTAGGGTTTACTATGTATAGTATCATATCATCGGCAAATACGGACAGTTTAACTTCTTCATTACCAGTTTGGATGCCCTTTATTTCTTTTTCTTGCCTTATTGCTCGAGCTAGTACTTCCAGCACAATGTTAAATAGGAGTGGTGATAAAAGGCATCCTTGTCTTGTTCCTGTTCTCAAGGGGAATGTTTTCAGCCTCTCTCTATTAAGAATGATGTTGGCTGTTGGTTTTTCATAGATGCCCTTTATTATGTTGAGAAATTTCCCTTTTATACCTACTTAATGGAGAGTTTTGATCAGGAATGTGTGTTGGACTTTGTCGAATGCTTTTTCTGTGTCAATTGAGATGATCATGTGATTCTTTTCTTTCCTTTTATTTATGTGGTAGATTATGCTGATTGATTTTCTAATGTTGAACCATCCTTGCCTACCTGGTATGTATCCTACTTGGTCGTGGTGTACTATTTTTTTGATATGATGCTGAATTATATTGGCTAGAATTTTGTTGAGAATTTTTGCATCTATATTCATGAGAGATATTGGCCTGTAATTTTCTTTTTTTTTTTTTTTTTGTGGCATCTTTGCTTGGTTTTGGTATCAGCATTATGCGGGCATCAGAGAATGAATTCGGAAGTGTTGCTTCCTTTTCTGTGCTCTGAAATAGCTTGAGTAGTACTGGTACAAGCTCTTATCTGAATGTTTTGTAGAATTCTCCAGTGACGCCATCTGGACCAGGGCTTGTTTTGGTTGGGAGTTTTTTTTTATTACCCTTTCATCTCTTCTCTTGTTATGGGTTATCAAGGTTTGAATTATGTCCCCCTAAAAATGTGTGTACCAATTTGGCTAGGCCATGATTCCTGGTACTGTGTGATTTTCCTTTATGTTGTAAATCTGCCTTTATGATGTTAATGAGGGAGGATGGGTGGCAGTTGTGTTAGTAAGGCAGGACCTGATCTACAAGACTGGATTGTGTCCTGAGGTAACGTCTTGAGATATAAAAGACAGAAGTGAGCAGTGAGGCAGGGGGACCTCATACCATGAAGAAAGCAGTGCCGGGAGCAGAGCGCGTACTTTGGACTGGGGTCCCTGTGCCAAGAAGCTCCTAGTCCAGGGGAACACTGAAGAGAAGAAGGCTGACAGAGAGAAAAAGCCTTCCCCTGGAACTGACACCCTGAATTTGGACTTTTAGCCTACTTTGACTGTGAAGAAATAAACTTCTCTTTGTTAAAACCATCCACTTGTGGTATTTCTGTATGGCAGCACTAGATAACTAAGACATGGGTCTGTTCAGATTTTCAACATCACTTTGTTGTAGTTCGGGTAGGCCGTGTGTTTCTATAAATTTATCCCTTTCCTCTAGGTTTTCAAATTTGTTGGAGTATAGTTTTTCATAATATTCTGTTATAATCCTTTTTATTTCAATTGGGTCTGTTGTAATGTTGCCCATTTCATCTTATTTGGGTTATTTGAATCCTCTCCTATTTTTCTTTTGTCAGTCTGGCCAGTGGTTTGTCCATTTTGTTGATTCTTTCAAAGAACCAACTTTTGGTTTTGTTAATTCTTTCTATTGTTTTTCTGTTCTCTATTTCATTGATTTCTGCTCTGATCTTTACTATTTACTTTCTTCCAGTGGTTGTGGGATTTCTTGCTGTTCTCTTTCTATTTGTTTGAGTTCTGTAGTTAATGTTTTGATTTTGTCCCTTTCTTCCTTTTTGATATGTGCATCTATTGCTATAAATTGTCCTCTGAGGACTGCCTTTGCTGTGTCTCAAAGGTTTTGGTATGATGTGTTTTCATTCTCATTTGATTCTAGGAATTTTTTTATTCCATCTCTGATTTCTTCCATTATCCAGTGATGTGTAAGCAGGGTATTATTCAGTTTCCATGTAAATGATTGTTTTTCCTTGCACTTTCTGTTTTTAATTTCTACCTTAATGGCATTGTGGTCAGAGAATAAACTGAATTATCTCAACGTTTTGGATCTTGTTGAGGATTGCTCTGTGGCCTAAGATGTGCTCTATTCTGGAGAACGTTCCATGTGCATTGGAAAAGAATGTGTACTTCGCAGCTGTTGGATGGATTGTACTATGTATGTCTGTGAGGTTAAGTTGGCTGTGCACTTTAGGTTTTCTGTATCTTTGCTGAGTTTCTTTTTAGTTGTTCTGTCCTTTACTGAGAGTGGTGTGTAGAAGTCTCCTACTATTATTGTGGAACTGTCAATTTCTCTTTCCAGTGTTGTTAAAGTTTGTTTTATGTATTTCGGAGCCCTGTCATTGGGGGCGTAGATGTTTATTATGGTTATGTCTTCAGGATGGATCCTCCCCTTAATCATTATATAGTGTCCTTCTTTGTCTTTTATGGTGGATTTTGTTTTAAAGTCTATTTTCTCTGAGATTAGTATTGCCACTCCTGTTCTTGTTTGGTAGTTGTTAGCTTGATATATTTTTTTCCAACCTTTAACTTTTAATAAATACACATCTTTGTTTCTAAGGTGTGTCTCTTGTAGACAGCATATTGATGCATCCTGTTTTCTTATCCATTTTGTCACTGTCCATCTCTTTATGGCTGTATTGAATCCATTTACATTCATTGTAATTACTGATAGATGTGAGTTTGTCGCTGTCATTTTGTAGTCCTTTTTTTTGTTGTGCTGACGTTTTCTTTGTTCTTGCTCTTCTGTGCTGACTTACTTTTGTTTGTTGTTGTTTTTTTTCATTTCTTTTGTTTTTATAGGTTTTCTTTTTGCTGAGACTTTATGTTTTTCCTCTTTATTTTTATGAGTATGTTTGTTAAGTTTCGTGTGGTTACTGTGTAATTTTCCCATATCTTTCTAAGTTTGAAGCAGTCTATTATTACTTGGTATTGCTTTGCCTTCCTCTCCATTAGAAGGCTCTATACCTACATGGTTTATTCCCTCTTTAATTGTTCTGACGTTGTTGTCATTTACAGATTAACTGCTCTGATTCCCTGTTGTATTCCTTTTGGTTTTGGATATTCCTTGAGAGTTCATTTCCTAGATTCTTATCTGGCTGGTATGATTTTGCATCCTAGATTCAGCCTGTGAGCTGAAATTGTTTGTTCTCAGATCGAAGAAATACCTTCAATAATTCTTGTAAGTTTGGTTTGTTTTTTACATATTCCCTTAATTTCTTTTTATCTGGAAATGTCCTAATTTCACCATCATATTTGAATGAGAGTTTTGCAGGATATATTATTCTTGGCTGGCAATCTCTTTCTTTCAAGGTTTTATATATGTCATTCCATTGCTTTCTTGCCTGTATTGTTTCTGCTGAATAATCTGAGCTTAGTCTTATTGTTTCTCCTCTGTTTGTGACTTCTTGTTTTTTACAAGCTGCTCTCAGGATTCTTTGTCTTTGGTGTTGGCTAGTGTGATTATGCTATGCCTTGGTGATTTTCTTTTAGGGTCTATCCTATATGGGGTTCATTGAGCTTCTTGGATGGCCAGCTTTCCATCTTTCATGGTATTGGGGAAGTTTTCTGTCAGCAGTTTTTCAATGATGCTCTCTGTTTTGTTTTCTCCCCCTGTTCTGGAACTCCAATCACTCATAGATTTTTGGTTTTGATTGTACCCCACATAACTCTCAGGGTCTCTTCATCTTTCTTTGTTCTTTCTTCTGAGTGTTCGTCAAACAGAGTTTTATCCAAGTGTTTGTCTTCAATTCCACTGATTCTGTCTTCCACCGTTTCAAATCTGCTCCTCAGCCCTTCTATGCCTCTGTCCGTTTCTGAAATCTTGTTGTTTATTATCTTTTGGATTTCTAATTGTTGTTTTTGTATAATTTCTTGTTGTGAATTTATTTTGGCATTTTGTTTCTGCATTATTTTCTTGAATTCTTTCATTTTTTTGTCTGTATTTTCTGTTAATTTTTCTACCTTTTCCATGAATTTGTCTATTTTTCCTCCTTTTTATCTGCTTTTTCTTCAACTCTTGGATAATTGTGAGTATTAGAGATTTGAATTCCCTATCAGGTAGTTCTGGTGCCTTTTCTTCTACTGGAAAGTCATCTGGTGTTTTATTTTGGATGCCTACTGGAACCATCCTGTCCTGTTTTTGTAAATATTTTGATATTGTCTGCTGTCTTTGGGGGCATTCAGTAGTTGTTTTTCTCGTTTATTGATTGTAGATTTGTTTGTTTCATCCTTTTTTTTATACTTTGGCTATGTCTGAGCAGGCGGGCTGTGTGTTCTTTTTTGTTTGCTCATCTGTGGGCATGATACTTTTTGCCTCCTCCTCCAATTGGCAAGGTCAGTCTCTGAGCTGTAGTACAGCAGGGCAGGTATAGCTGAAGAGGAGTTACTTGTATGGGTTGTTTGTTGCACTAACTATAGCCACCAGGGCAAGTTGGTAGTCAGTACAGGGCAGGTTCTGGTAGGTTGTGCCTGTGTTGCTTGGTGGTTTGATGTTAAGCGCACAGTGCAGGTAGGCATGATGGATGGGGGAGATTGCTATGTGTGGAGCTAAGATGGATATCGGCAAGAGGAGAGAGGAACAGGATCCAAAAACATACAAACAAACAAATAAGAATGCTAGGGGAGCTTGCCATTGGAGTGGAGAAATGACAAGACTATGAAATGTAGAAAAACAAAAAGGGAAAGAAGAAGAAAAAAAAAGAAGAAAAAAGAATGAATAAATAAAAATTGGAAAGGAATAGGAAAAGTAAACCTCCCAGGGATCCCACTGGTGGGGCTACAAGGTCTGGGGAAGTTGTTCTCAGGTGTTGCAGTACAGCCTGGCTAGAAGGTGTAGAGGTATTCAGCGCCAGATTTTCAGAGAATAGGAAGAGAAGGAAGGTATAGAGAGATGAGAAACTGAGTAATAAAGAAAAACAAAAAGGAAAAAAGAGGGAAAAGAAAACAAAACAAATTAAAAAAAAAAAAAGAACAAGAAAAGCCCCCCAAAAAACAGGAAAAAAAAAAAAACCATGAAAATTGAAATGTCCTCAGGGATCCCTCTGCACGTCTGCTTAAGCCGATGGGGTAGGTCCCAAGCTGTGCATCACAGCCCGGCCAGAACAGGCTCCCAACTCGAGAAAAGGAAAAGAAAACAAACAAACAATTCAAAACAAACAAACAAACAAACAAAAGTCCCGGGATCCTACCAGCGTGGCAGCCCAGACCGGGAAGCAGTTCCACACTCGAACAGAGCTCTGCAGCCCCTCAAGAAGAAGCAAAGATGGCACACAGAGCCAGGTATTTGACCTAAAGGAGGGGGAGGTGGTAAGAGGTAAGGAAGAAATCAAAAGAAGCAGAAAAAAAAGCAACACCAGCAGCCAACAAATGGCACTGAGGGAGCCGGCCAGTGCGGGCAGGTGGAATCCAATCAGCCGGTGCTTCCCAGACAAAAGACTTTGGCCACGTGAAGCAGAGGAGGCCAAGTGGGGGTGAAGAAGGCTATGGGTTGGGAAAGCATATATCACAAGTTACTGGTTGTTTTGTTTTCTGCTGGAAGCTCCATAAAGCTGCATCCTCACACCCCATTTGCTGGTCTCTGACAGGAGTCCAAGATGGCAGCTCCGTGCTGTGTTAGCTGATGGGGACCTCTGCATGAATCTTTCTTCACTCTCCATTCTCTGTCAGTTTTCTCACTCCATTTGGTGCTTGGCTGAGTTCTTTATCTCTTCATTTGATGTTTTAGAGTTTCAAGAGTGCTGTTTTCTCTGTTTGGCTTAGTTTTTCGGATCTTTGCTGTGGAGGGACAGTGTGGTGCTTCTGCCTAGAGCGCCATTTTGCTGGAAGTCCCCATCAGCTTTTGATGCTTCCTGCAGTGTTCAACTGTTTTCTCATAGAATCCTTCAATATTGCAACTCTAGGTTTAAATTTTTCTTCAGTTCTTTCAGCTTGAGAAATGTCAAGGGTGTTCTTCCCTTTTGGTTTTCTAACTCCAGGTCTTTGCACATTTCATTACAGTATTTTACTTTGTCTTCTCGAGCCAGCCTTTGAAATATTCTGTTCAGAGCTTTTACTTCATCATTTCTTCTGTTTGCTTTAGCTACTCGTTGTTCAAGAGCAAGTTTCAGAGTTCCTTCTGACATCCTTCTTTGTCTTTTCTTTCTTTCCTGTCTTTTTAATTACCTTTTGCTTTCTTCATGTATGATGTCCTTGAAGTCATCCCACAATAAGTATGGGCTTCAGTCATTAGTGCTCAGTGGGTCAAATTTATTATTGTGATGGTGTCCAAGTTCAGGTGGGATATACTCAAATGGTACTCCTGAACTTCTTTTAATTTTCTTCAGCTTCAACTTGATTTTGCATAGCAATTGATGATCTGTTCTGCAGTTAGCCTCTGGCCTTCCTCTGACTGATCATATTGAGCTTCTCCATCAACTCTATCCACAATTATAGTTGGGAATGACAAATTGAAGAGGAATGGCATTGTATTCATCATTAAAAAGAACATTTCAAGATCTATCCTGAAGTACAACATGGTCAGTAATAGGGTAATATCCATATGCCTAAAAGGAAGACCAGTTAACACAACTATTATTCATATTTATACACCAACCACTAAGAACAAAGTACATATTAATAAGGTGAAAATAAAATAATATTTATTGTTCCCTTACCAGTGATATTAACTTTCTTCACTTGGTTTAGGTAGTATTTGTCAGATTTTTTCACTGTGAAGTTAATCTTCTTTTCTTTATGTTTAATAAGTATTTTATAGGGAAATATTTTAAGACCATGTAAATATTTTTTCTAATTAAACTGTCACCTACTAGTTTTAATATGTATTGATGAATATTACCTGAAAGTATTATTAATGTGATGGTTACCAAATGGTGATTAAAATAAATAAATAAAAGTCATCAGTCCTTTTACAGCTATTAATTTTCAACTGGTGTAAATCTAATTGGTTATAACTCAGTGAAAATATTGGAATGGATGGTGCATGGAGAGAATTAAGTCATTATCCCAAGACTTAAAAAGTATAAAGAAAAGCTTTATTTTAAGATACAGTAAGAATATGTATGTTAACTAAAAGAAAAAAATAGCTGTTGTAGCAATATAAGAATAAAAAAGCCTTTCAGTATAATAGTTTAGACATTTTCTTTTTATAGAATTTTAGCATATATTTTTTGATGTTGAATAAATATTTTAAACCATTTTTCATTTTTACCTAATCAAGATTCACTGTTCTGTCACAAAATAAAATCACAGTGTGAGTAGAGTTCATTTTGCAATATGGCTCAAAGCAAGTTATGAGCCTATCTGTAATGGAATAGAACAAGTTGAAAAATAAATCAGTATTCTTAAACTTATTTCACTTGTATCCTATAACATTTACCAGACACTGTATCATGCAGTAGTTAAAATAAATCTCTATACACCCAAATAGAATAAACCGCCAGAGGACAATGTTATTGACATTCATCTACTTAAAATAAAAGCAATTTCTGACATTGCTCAAATAATAGAATGGACTTCATCTGCTTAATGTACTGAATGTAATGAAATTTTTCTACAGCCAACTCATTGATGAAATAAGCTATTTCTTAAGGTAAAAGGAAGCATAAGAGTAAATGTAATAGACCATGGCCTCACCTATCCAGAGACAGAAGAACTAGATGGTGCCTGGCTACAACTACCAACTGTTCTGACCAAGGACATAATAGATAGTCCCAGATAGAATGGGAGAATATTGTGGAACAAAACTTAAAATCTTAAAAAAAGGCCAGACTTACTGGACCAGCAGAGACCTGGGGAACCTCCAACACTGTTGTCATGAGATACCCTCTAAACTTTGAACAGAAACTACTCCCAGAGATTACCTTTTAACTAAATAACAGATTGGTTCATAAAATAATATCACCTGGGAGTACTGTGCTCCTTTTATATATTAAAAAAGATCATCTGTTTGAGACAAGAGGGTCAGCATTTACCCTAAAGCAAAGATGAGAAGATGAGAAGGTTGAGGGGCAGGGAAGTAATAATAATGGAAATGGAATAACCAGAAAGGCAATAATGAGAATGTTGATGCAATGTGGACTACATAACCAATGTCTCTGAACAATATGTGCAGAAATTATTAAATGAGAACCTAATTTGCTATGTAAACTTTCACCAAAAACTCTATAAAATATTTTTGTAAATGAAAAAATAGTAAATACATTCAACAAAGTGGAAAAATGGCTAAATTGAAAGCAAAAAACAGATAAAATCTTAGAAAGCCTGAATTAAAGATGTGTCTAAAATAAGAAATATGACACAACATGCAATTTCTCAAAGCATATCTTTCTGTAATATTGGTATCAACTAAAGACATCTGGAGTAAAATGGTCTTTTGTTTCCTTTCCAATGGTCAGTCAAAACTTCATTCATAATTACACTGTATCTTGAACCTCCGCTAAGTGCCCTCAGAAAATGCTTATGCTTTCTAACACTTTCATATCTGAGAAAATTTCTTCTCAGTTTGTTTTACTATCTGAAACTGTATGAAGATAACAATTAACCCTTGATTTTTTTTTAATGGTCTTGTGTGTTGGGGAAGAGCTGAGGGAAGCAGGTGGGGAGCAACAGCTCTTTAGTCAGAAATTTTTTCTCTCCAGAGGTTCTTTGACCCTGCTGGCTGTGGAAACCACCCTCTCAGCACTTGAAATGGTATTCATGTGATTTCTTTTCCTCCCATTTTGCCTATTTTAATTCATCTTTCACATTACTATGAAGATAACATTTTGGCATGCAAAAAAAAAAAAAAAAAATCACAAAATGAGATTTCCTACTCCCACAGGTAAAAACCTAGATTATTTTGCATAGAATCCTTAGATCTTAATAAGCTGATTGAGAGTTTTAAATCTTTCATAAACATTTTCTACGTTTTTTACTATTTCTCATTGTCCCTCATATTTTAATTTTTTATATCAATTTTTAAACTTAATTTGTGATTAATAAATGTGTTTAATAAAGAATTCAAATTTTATTTTAAATGTAATTATAATGGAGTGGGTAAGGAATCTCTAATTTTTTATTAGTATAACATCATATTTACTTGACTATTTTTTAAGTATATCTACAGCCATCATGGCTTCATTCTTCTTGGTCTACCCCTTCTGAGAACTTTTAAAGCATTTATATTATTTTGCTGCTATATGTTCCTGTAATGCTAATACATATTTTTCATTGTCAGTATTGCTGAGTAAATCATTAGCTAGTGAAGTAAATAAATTTGCACTTCTGTCCACAACAGTTAATCCTTGGCTGCTAACCGAAAGTTTGGTGGTTTGAACCCACCCAGCAGCTCCAAGGGAGAAAGATCTGGCAATCCGCTTCTGTAAAGATTACAACCTAAAAAATCCTATGGGACAGCTCTACACTGTCACGTGGGGTCACTATAAGTCAAAAATCGACTTGATGGCACCCAACAACATCTGTATACATCATAGCACTTAGGGTTTTGCTGTATAAGTAGAATACAAGGAGGTTAAAAGTGGTAACAGTTATCACTATATAAGTTCTCACTACTGCATTTTTTTCATAGTTTATTTTCAAATTAATCCTATTTGGGTAGGTATTATTATCCCTGCTTTATAGATGTAGAATCAGATGCTTAAAGTGGTCATTTGACTTTTCAAAGATGACTTAGCTAGTCAGCAAAAGGAATGGAAATCAAATCCACTTTCCTTTGACCAAAGCCTATGACTTTTCCACTACATAAGCCTGGGACTAGGCCCTAACTAAATAAATACTGGCTTGTATATGTTACTTACTATTTGTTCCATGTGTATATTTTTGTACATTTTACACTCATTTAAGAAAAGTAAAATATATTTTACTACTTTAATGTTCTGTTCCTTATAGAGAGCTTCTTGCCATAGCAAAGGAAAGAAGTTCCTCATATATGTCATAATATACTCCAAAATGTCAAAAATGTGTTTTTCATGTTAAAATCTGGATATCTAAGCATGAAAAATGTGAACAATCCCAATTATAACACAGCATCAGATATAATGGAAGGTGAAATAACAAATTTCTTTTAGCTCTAAACCAATGGAAAAATCATAAATTCTTCATCAAGATAGAAACTAAAACTAATTTGTTCTCTCAAACACTGCTAGTGGGAGGGTAAAATAGTTCAACCACTTTGGAAAACAGTTTGACAGTTTTTTAAAATATTAAACATATAGCTGGCATATAGCCCAACCATTCCGTTCCTAGCTATATATGTAAAAACAAATGAAAGCATGTGTTCATGTAAAAACTTGTACATGAATGTTCATAACAGCTGTATTTGTAATAGTCAAACTCTGGAAAAAACCTAAATGTCCATCAACAGGTGAATCAATATATTAATTGTGGTATATCCAAACAAAGGAATTCTACTCAACAATAAAAAAGAAGAAATGCAGCAACATAAACAGATCCCAAAATAATAATGCTAAGTGAAAAGGTCAGACAAAAGAGGATACTTACTGTATAATCTCATTTATATAAAATTATGGAAAATAGAAACTAACCTATAGTGGCAAAAAACCGATCAGTGGTTATCTGGCCGAGCAGGGCAGGATGAAAGCATGAGGAAACTTTGCAGTGACAGGTAAGTTTGCTCTCTTGATTGCAGTAATGGCTTCATGAGTATATTAACTATGTCAAAACTTAAGCAAACTGTATGCATTTAATATTTATAGTTTATCATATGCCAGTTATACCTCAGTAAAGTTGAAAAAAGTCATAACAGCAAAACATATATTGCTACATTTGTTTATATATATTTATTACACACAGAAAAGTAAGAATATGTAAATTGCCCACTCGTCTGACTTCTCCCTCTACTAAATTAAAAATAAATATCACTTTCTATTCTTGTTACTCATCTGGTATCAAAGCTCATGTAAAAAGAGAAGTGGTTAATTCCAAAATATGAAATACAGTAAATCCTGAGGTGAGTTTTCTAACTATGTTGTAATTTGTCAAATGAAATAGGCAGAAATTATTAGCTGTCTCAACTGCCTATGTCCCAGTTTGTTCTCTTAACTTTCTCTTCCTTCCTAAGAAAGATGATACAAAAACTTTGAACAAAATCTCTCACTCCTGTGAGATTCTAATCCAAAATGGAAAAAAAAAAAAGTTGGCTTCTTTAAATGTTGCAGACCACATCTGTAAACAAAGCATAACTAGCTAGTATAACAAACTTGTGAAATGTAGCATGAGATGGATATTCCATAAGACTCTAATATTTGAAAAACGTACATGAGCTGGATATTAAAATCCTCTCACTTTCTAAGCTTTCTTCTTTACTGAAAATACAAATGACATTTTACTCATACATTTCTAAAGGGGAAGCTGGAGTACAGGACAAGTAAACTAAAGGATTATATAGCCATCTACTTAAATACTTACAATTGTCATTATCTGTGGTAAAATAAATTCCCCTAAGGAAATTTATTTTAAAAGATGAGATTCATTTAAAAAAAAAAAAAAAAAAGGATATCGGCAGTTATGTACATTGCTAATATACCTGAACTATGCAACCATAGATGTGTCAAGACACACACACCAGATTTTCATTTTAACAGTAAAATCTCCCTAAGGCAATAGAGTTCAGAAATAAAGGCAGTAACTGAAAGCCCATTGTTTTTCTTTTCCATTGGCTAAATCCCTTTCTAAGTAAGTCAGCCGTTCCTTGAGGTAAGAAAAGCAAGACAAATTTATAACCCGAGCACAACATTATAGAAGACAAAACAAACAGGAGGATAACACTGTACAAAGAATGTGTCCTGACCTTTTCCACTCCAGAGCATACACAGGAGAAGGTATTTTTTATAAGACACAGTATGGTAGGTTGAGGCTGATCACAGCTAGAGAGAATCCTCCTGCAGATCCTAGCCTCCTCAGGCCCTACCAGGCCATGTCAGGATCTACAGGATCACAATCTCAGACCTATCCATTGCTCACTTGTGTTGAGGCACTGGAAAGCTCTGTACTAGACGTTTTATGTTCTTAAATTGATTTTAAAAGGAATATTGAATTTTCCATATCCTACATTTTAGAATATGTTTCAGGCTGATTTATTTTTCCTAGGCTTTCCCAAAACTTTGGTGACCCAAATGATAGCATTTCTTCCAACAGAACTCATATTTTTAAAAAATTGTATTTTTGGAAAAGAACTACATACATCATGTGAATGTTTTCATTTTCCTATTATATATATATATATATAAATATATATATATATATTTTATGCTAGATCTTTTTTTTTTTTTTTTTAGATTTTTTTTTTTTTATTGTACTTCAGGTAAAGTCTTACAGAACAAATAGTTTCTCATGAAACAGAAGTACACATGTTGTTTTACAACATCGGTTAACAACCCCACAACATATCAACCCTCTATCTTCTCAACCTCTTTTTTTTTTTTTTTTTGGTGAAAATACACATAGCTAAAGACACACCATTTCAAAAATTTCTACAGGCACAGTTCAGTGACACTGACTACGCTTGTCCAATTGTGCTGTTATTCTCACTTAAGATGAAGGCTTACAGAACAAAATAGTTTCTCTTTATAAGAGTTACTACAAATGTTGCCCTACGACAATGGTTAACAATCTCACAACACATCAACAATATCCTTACTCAACCTTGGGTTCCCTATCACCAGCTTCCTTGTTCCCGTCTGCTTTCTGGCCCTTGTCACTGGACTCCTGTACCTCCTTAGTCTCATTTGGTTTTACAGGTCTGTCCACTCCCAGGCTGAACAGTGAACCTCGGAGGTAACTTCACCACTGAGCTAAAAAGGTGTCTGGGGGCCATACTCTCGGGGTTTCTCCAGTCTCCTTTAGGCCAGTAAATCTGGTCTTCTTTTTGTGACTTAGAATTATGCTCTACATCCGTCTCCAGCTCTGTCCAGAACCCTCTGTTGTGATCCTGGTCAGAGCAGTCAGTGGTGGTAGCTGGGCACCATCTAACTGTACTGGTCTCAGTCTGGTGGAGGCCTTGGTAGCTGTGGACAATTAGTCCTTTGGACTAATCTTTTCCTTGTATCCTGTTCTCTTCATTCTCCCTTGCTCCCGAAGGGATGAGACCAGTGGAGTATCTTAGATGGCCACTCACAGGCTTTTAAGACCCCAGACACTACTCACCAAGGTAGAATGTAGAGCATTGTCTTTATAAGCTGTGTCATGCCAGTTGAGCTAGATGTTCCCCGAGACCATGGTCCCCAGAGCCCTCCGCCCAGCAATTCAGTCCCTCAGGGAGTTTGGATGTGTCTGTGGAGCTTCCATGACCTTTCCTTATACAAGCTGTGCTAGTTTCTCCTGTATGGTGTACAGTCTCACCCTTCACCCAAGATACCACTTATCTATTATCTATTTAGTATTCCCCCCCACACACACTCCTCCCATCCCTAGTAACCAACAAAGATTGTTACATTTTGTGTGTGAACTTTTTCATGGGTTTTTACAATAGAGGTCTCATACAATATTTGTCCTTTTGTGATTGACTTATTTCACTCAGCATAATGTCCTCCAGCTTCATCCATGTTATGAGATGGTTCACAGATTCATTGTTGTTCTTTCTCGTTGCATAGTACCCCATTGTGTGTATGTACCACCTAGTATATATATTTTATAAAAGACATTTGTGCATTGTGACCAGGGTCAAGATCCCTAATAAGTTAGTGTAATTATGACAACCACCATTTAATTTATGTATTTTATATAAAATATATAAACTTATCATCATTATATATAAACTTATCGTCATTATATATCTTTATTAAAATGTTTGTAACTCAGTTAAACGAGGTAACACATTAGTAATACAATGAAATCATATATAATATTTACATGCCTCTATAACTCTTCTTTATTATTAAAATTGAACAAGATTTCTGCTTTGCGAAAGGGTAACAGTGTCCAGATTTACTCTTTCACTTGAAACAACCAAAGAAAGAAAAAAATAATAAACAATGGTTTTCAAGACATAGGTTATCAAAAAATTAAGGACAGTGATCCTAGAAATGGGAACAAAGTGTTAGAACAGTGTACAGTCAATTCACCTGTATGGCTTGTTAAAACACAATAGATGGAATCCTTACCTAGAGTCCTCGATTCAATAGGTCAGGGGTAGGCCCAATAATTTGCATTTCTAACAAGTTTCCAGGTAAAGCTGATGCTGCTGATCTTGGAACCACACTTTCAGAACTGTGTTAGAGACAAGTCTGTAGCTTCTAACAGGAAGTTAAGGAGAAGCTGAAGTTTCAACAGCTATTAGAACTGGCCCTACTCATCCATAATGACTCCTATTGGAGCACATTTGATACATTGAAAACTCAGATTTTATTTTTCTAGACAGAGGTTATTTCTGTAAATATTCATAGCCAGTTTACTACTTAAAAGGTTTTTCTCACTGAGTACAACACTTTTTTCTACATCTCTCTTGGCTTCCCTCAGCTTAGCCCATTTCAGTCTTGCCTTCTGTATCATTAGTAATCAATGAATGTGATCATGGTATCTATGAGATAAAAAACATCCTATAAGTCTAGGTGGTGGCAAGTGAGTTGAAAAGATCTTCAGAAAGTACATTTGAGTGTGTGAAACTCCATTTGTTTACCTTTTGTTTAGACAAAAATGATTATGGTATGATAAATTGACTTGGAACTCTAAATGTCAATCATTGCAACTTGAATATTACATGTATGCATAAATTACAGGTTTACTGAAGGATCTGATATCTGAGTGAGATCTGGCTTAAGTTAAGAAGGCAAGAGGAGGGTCATGACCTGAACGACAGGCTACAGTTTTTTTGTGAGGAAGGCATCTTGCTGCCTCTCAGATTAGTCTCATCCAAACACCTAGGTTAATGTGTCAAATATCCTACCAAGAGAAGCTAATGAAAGGGCTAGGTAGCTTATTCAACTTTGGTGTGACATAGGTGACTATACTGCAAGTCTGACATATATTTTCTCTTAGTTCATACATGAGGCTCTAGCTGCAACTCTGCTAATTCAGAATATCTGGTTTTGAACATAAACTACTGCTCAAAACTTGCCACTATAGTTCCCAGCATTATGAGGTTTATCTTCTGTTTTGGATTTTGATTCTTACCTCTAACCTCATCTAGGTTTATCCAATAATGTATCTTTTACTCTTCATTATCATGGATTGAATTGTGTTCCCAAAAAATACGTGTCAACTAGCCTAGGCCATGATTCCTAGTATTGTGTAATTATCTTCCAATTTGTGATCTGATGCAATTGTCCTCTATTTTGTCATATTGTGTAATTATGTATTATAAATCCTAAGCCTCTATATGTTAATGAGGCTGGATTAGTGTGGGGAGTATCTTGAGTCACGTCCTTACTCAAATCATGTCCTTACTCAAGTCATACCTTACTCAAGTCACGTCCTTACTCAAGTCACTGTCTTACTTAAGTCACATCCTTGCTTGAGTCACATCTTTTATCTTACGAGAGATGAAAGGAGAGAGAAGTGAGCAGAGAAGGGAGGGACCTCACTACCACCAAGGAGAGCCAGGAGTGAAGTATATCCTTTGGACCTGGGGTCTCTGAAATGAGAACCTCCTAGACCCAGGGGAAGATTAATACCAAGACACATGGAGATATGCAAGGAACACCAGGCCCACAGTTGTTGAAAGGAGATAAGGACCTTCCCCCGGATCCAACAGAGACAGAAAGCGTTCCCCTAGAACTGGCATCCTGAATTTGGACTTCTAGCCTCCTAAACTTGAGAGAATAAATTTCCGTTTGTTAAAGTACCCATTTGTGGTATTTCTATTATAGCAGTACTAGATAACTAAGATAAAATTTGATACCAGGAGTAGGGTGCTACTCTAATACCTACAATGTGGAAGTGGTTTTGGAATTGGGTAACGGCTAGAGGCTGGAAGAGTTTTAAAGTGTCTAACAGTAAAAGCCTAGATTGCCTTGAAGGGACTGTTGATAGAATTATGGACATCAAAGGAAGTTCTGGTGAGGGCTCAGAAGGAAATGAAGATAGCTATAAAGAAAGTCTCTATTTTCATACAGAATACATATGGCACGAGCAACATAATCTTGCTACATATGTGGATGATAAATGTACTTCTGGTGAGTCTTTAAGAGGAAATGATGGTCATGTGATTGGGAAATGGAAGAAGGGCAATGCTTTTCATGCAATGGCAAAGAACTTGTCTGAATATGTTCAAATGGTGGGTGGAAGGTAGAACTTGTAAGTGATGAACTCAAATATCTGACTGATGAAATTTTGAGGTAAGATCTTAAAGGGGCCATGTGGTTTCTCCTTGCCACTTATAGTAAAATGTAAGAAGAAAGAGATGGACTTAAAAATGAACTGGAAAAATGTAAACAAAACTTAAAGATTTGGAAAATCCTACTGCACAAACTGAGGACATGTGTCCTAGAATTTTCATCAAGGATGTGGCTACACAAACTTGTGTTAAAGAGATTAAGCCTGTGACTGATGGATCTAACCAACTACCACAGCAGAAAACTCATCAGCTTAGACTGAAGGGAACAGAGAAAGAATGAAAGGAGAGTGTCAAGGAATGAATTGTGTCCCCCCCCAAATATCTGTCAACTTGGCTAGGTCATGATTCCCAGTATCGTATGACTGTCTACCATTTTGTCATCTGATGTTATTTCCCTGTGTGTTGTAAATCTTACCACTGTGATGTTAATGAGATGCATCAGCGGCAGTTATACTGATGAGATTTACAAGGTTAGATAGTGTCTTAAGCCAATCTCTTTTGAGATATAAAAGAGAGAAGTGAGCAGGGAAGCATAGGGACCTCATACCACCAAGAAAGAAGCTCTGGGGGCAGCCCGCATCCCTTGGGCCCAGGGTTCCTGCACAGAGAAACTCCTCATCCAGGGGAAGATTGGTGACAAGGACCTTCCTCCAGGGCCAGCAGAGAAAGCCTACTCCTGGAGCTGATGCCCTGAGTTTAGACTTCTAGCCTACAAGATTGTGAGAGAATAAACTTCTGTTTGTTGAAGCCATCCACTTATGGTATTTCTGTTATAGCAGCACTAGATAACCAAGACAGAGAGAATGCTGTCTGCCTCTTGGAATTCTACAAACATGAAACAAGCCAAAGGAACTGCATCTGTTGTCATCCAAGAAAAGAAAAGGACCATCCCTGGAGCAGCTTGGAGATCAGCAGAACTGTTAGAAGGAGTATGGGAAGCAGGGCTTTCTTGATTTCAAAGGCTGGGACCATACTCTCCTGGATCTCAAAGGATAGGGTTATGCTTTCCTAGATACCCTGGTGGGGCCACAGCCTCCTAGGTTTCAGATTCAGATCTTTGCCAACTTGGTTCTGGAGTGTGGGACTACCACTGAAGTGTGCCAGAGGGATGGGGCTGCTGCCCAGCTCTGTGGGGGTGAGGCTGCCATGTCCAAGGGGCAGAAGAACAGGGCCTGCCAGGGCCCAGGGGTTGGGGTTACCACTCAGATGGACTAGGAGAAGAAGGCTGCCCAAAGCAGAGGGAGCAGAGGTGTCATCCCAGTTGGCCTGGAAGGCAGAGATGAAGCTCAGGGTCGAGGGTTATCCACCCAGAATTCAGAGAGCATGGCCAACACCCAGAGTCTGGAGGGCAGGGCCATTGTCTAGATAGTCTCTGAGAATAAAAGCTTATTTTCCAGCCTTGAGAACTCATGTAAATTGTTCTGCTGAGTTTTGGACTTGCTTGATGGCCATTATCCCTTCTTTTCTCCAGTTTCTACCATTTGTAATGGAAATGTCTACCTTGTACCTGTTCCACCATTGTAGTTTGGAAACAGATAACTTGTAGTCTAGAATTCACAGGTTTACAGATGAAGAGGAATTTTGTTCCAGGATGGAAAACACCTAAAGTCTTACCTGTGTTTGATTTAGATGATTCAAAAGATGGGATTTTGGACTTGGAGTCGATTTAAGACTTTGGGGATGATGTGATGGGGTGAATGTGTCTTACATGTGGCAAGGACATGAATTTTGGAGGGCAAAAGGATGAAATGTCATGGATTGAATTGCATCCCCCCAAAATATGTGTCAGCTTGGCTAGGCCATGATTCCTAGTATTGTGTAATTGTCTTCCATTTTGTGACCTGATGTAATTGTCCTCCATTTTGTAGTATTATGTAATTACATGTTGTAAAACCTAAACCTCTACATGTTAATGAGGCAGGATTAGTCTGGTGTGTATCTTGTGTCACGCCCTTACTCAAGTCACCACCTTACTCAAGTCATGTCCTAATTCAAGTCACTGCCTTATTTAAGTCACATCCTTGATTAAGTCACATATTTTATCTCACAAAAGATAAAAGGAAAGAGAATTGAGCAGAGAGGAATGGGACCTCACTACCATCAAGAAAAAAGAGCTGGGAGCAGAACACATCCTTTGGACCCAGGGTCCCTGCACTGAGAACTTCCTAGACCCAGAGGAAGATCGATGCCAAGACACATGGAGATCTCCGAGGACTGTCGGCCCACAGATGTTGAAAGGAGACAAGGACCTTCCCCCAGAGCCACCAGAGAGAGAAAGCCTTCCCCTAGAGCTGGTGCCTTGAGTTTGGACTTCTAGCCTCCTAAACTGTGACAGAATAAATTTCTGTTTGCTAAAGCCATCTACTTGTGGTTTCTTTGTTATAGCAGCACTAGATAACTAAGACACTAATTATCCATTTTTTTTTTCCTTTGGTAAGTATGTAAAATGTATCTGTGGTCATGACAAACTCATTGACCAAAGGAGGACTAGCTTTCCAATTTCACTGCAGCAGAACTGAACTCAGTAATCTATAATGCATTTTATTGAGGCTTCTTACATGAATAAATCTGTCACTTGCAGAATATTTTTATCAGGTACTTATGACAATAATTAAAATAAATTAGCAGCTTTGTTATTTATTTTGCAAATACTACTTTTAATATTTAGATTCTGATTTCACTTTTTGTATATGGGAATGTATTAATACTAAACTTTAACAAGCTAAAAGTACTTTTAAAACTTCAAACAATATGCCTTTACTCAGTCTATAAAAACATTTGCTAATGGGCAAAAAGAGTAATCTTTTTTAGGAGGGAATGCAGATAAAGCAGAAATAAGAATGACAACCTAGTCACTCCAAACTCAGAAAAAATGGTAAAAGAAGCACTTTTATATTAAATATAAGTACATATGTATACATATTAAGATACACCTTTAAAAATAAATATTTATAACTATGAAGTTTATGTTTCTCTTTATTTGATATATATTTTAAAATTAAAAGTTAAAGAATTAATGTTCAGAAAGTATTTTCTTAATGAAACGTGACAATAACATGAATTAATAATTTTTGCATTTTAAGAATTCACAATAACATGTTCAGCTTGCCCCAATTTTCTGATGAAAGGGAGATACAGTTATGCATTTATTCAATATTCAATTTTCCAACAACAGAAATCATAGTTACATAAATGTAATTTTCTGCATACTAGCATACATACCCTTATCTAGGGACTCTATAGGGATAGTAAATAATTGTCATTTGAATTACCATATTACTAATTTCTCATTATTAATAATTTTTCAGTAAACATTTGTGATATACAACTACCAGATTACATAAGCATATTATTTAACTGGCAACTGCAAATGTCTAGAACAGATCAGTGTTAGTCTCCTAAAATAGATGCTGCCTTCCTGTCAGCCCTATGTCTTCTTCCAGAGTAAATGCTAGAACCCTGCAGAGAAGTCAGTCTGGGAACCATGTGTCAAAACAAGGAGTCTATGTGACTTCTTTCTTCATTTGTGTAGTAAAGGTTAGGTGTAAAAAGTTTCTTCGTTTCAAGAAACTTTGTTTATTTGACTCCATGATGTCATTATGATGAGAGTGTATAGATTAAACTAGAGTCTGCAAAAATACATTTTTAGGTTGTAGTTGAGCTTTATACTAATTCTATTCGCCCCTCCCATGAACTGCCACTTCCTCCACTCATTCTCCTGGTATAATAAGCTTTATCCATGATTAGGTCTTTGTTCATTAAATCTGCAGTAAATAGGAGTCTCCCTTACTGTTATAATTGTAGTGGAATTTCCATAGTGTTTCCATAAGTTTTTCATACTGGGTTCAGAATAGACCAGATCATTAAGTTTGTTTGTCAACTTCGCTGGGCCATGATTCTCAGTGGGTTGGCAGTTATGACGTAGTTTTACAGTCGTGTGATGATGTGATCACCTCTATAATGAGATATGATATAATGTGATCACTCCATGATGGAAGCTGCTGTGAGCAGCCAATCAGTTGAAAGGGAGTTTCCTTGGGGCTGCGGCCTGCATCCAATATAGGTAGACTTTCTGGCAAGGTTCATGGGCATTTTACTCACCCTGGATCCTGCAGCTGGCTCCTGTTTGTCTGACCTCCGGTTCTTGGGACTTGAGCCAGCAGGTTACCTGCCATCTTGCCTGCCAATCTTGGGATTCATCAGTCTTCACAGCCTGTGAACAAGAGCCCTGTTTTCTTACTTGCAGATCTTGTGTTCACCAGCCCCTGCAGCTACATGAATCAGAAGGCACCAGCCTGACCCATGGACTTAGGATGTTACAGCCTCTACAACCATGTGAGCCATTTCCTTGATAAAAAATTGCATATTCTTTACTGGTTTTGCTTCTCCAGAGAACCCAGACTAAGACAATCACTTTGGTAAAGGTCTTTCTAGGCATCATTAATGACTGAACAAAGACTGGAAAATTAGCATCTATTTCTAGGAGGTGGACTTCTTATAGCCTTACCAGTGTGAGGAGTGAAGTAAACATAGATTTACAATTTTTTAAATCATACTGCACATTTATCATATTTAAAATAACTTCCTCATCTCTAGCCAAGTATGCAGAGGCTGGAGAAACCACTCAAGAGTATTTCTGCATTACCAAAATAGATGCCAAATTCAGTAAGCATCAATACCTAAATACTTTAATTACTCAAAACTTCCAGACTTTTACTATAAATAAGGCATAAACTTGGTTACTTTATTTTCTGACTCAGAATGGATTAGAAACACCAAATTAGAAAGGAAAATGATCTCTTGAGGTACAAATATCAAACACTAAAATGAGGGAATGTTAATAGTATATTAGTGAATGCAAAAAAAAAAAAGGTCCAATATAAAGTAAATCTAGAATCCAAAAATCATAGCAATCATGGTAACTAAATTTAGTCTAAATTTAGTCTTTGAATTGTTCCAGAAAACATCACTGTATTAGAAAAGAATATAATAACTGGTGTTTATAATTATCTTGGGACAGCAAGACAATATGAATTGTTGCTGAGTTTGCTTAATTACTGCAGGAAAGTATGTACTGTACCTCTTAAAATTATATGAAAAATTGTTAGCATAAAATAGTTAAATTTAAAAAAGAACAAATTTAAGTTAGCTGGGAAAATTTTATATCATATCCAGTGATAAATAAACTTGGTCATACAAATTAAAATATAGATGATAACTGTGAGGAATCTAATAAAAAGATAGCCAAAATTTCTTTTCAAAGATTAGATTGCTTTAATGATTAGAATGCTTTGAGCTCATGCACCAAAAGAAGGGGATTTTTGAAATGGGAGCACCTGGTGAATTTGAACTGCTGGCATTTTGGTTAGCAAACGTAGCTCTTAACCACTACACCACCAGGGTTTCCAATTTGCCATAGGAGGTTTTAACTTCAGTTAGTGCACAGATAGGACCTGTTGAACGTATGATAGTCTTTTGATTGGTCATAATATGGAGGTCTTAAAGAATAATCTCTTGCAAATGAAAGCATTCTCACCTAACATAAAATTTTTGCAAGAGTTTGTGCTTAGTCAACATCCAAAAATAATCCTAGAGCTTTCATGGCTGAGCCAGTGGGAAGGAAGTAACCCCAGATACATTGCAATAAAACCCTCAGAAACCGAAATATCTTAATAGGAATGAGATAAAAGACAGATTACCAAAAAAGAGTAAAAATTAACTTGATAATCTGAATTCTCAATGGCAAAAATACAAATCACAACTTTATGGAATAATTTTTTTCAAATCATTGAGAAAAAATAACAGCACCTCTAAAATTTTATGCTCAGAAAAAAGTATTTTACAGGAATAACATTGAGGTAAAGTCATTTTCAAGAAAAACAGAAATATATAGAATCTATAGAAAATTTATGAATCCACTTAAGAAATTCTAAATATATTCTAAAGAAAGAAGAAAATTACCTAAGAAGGATGGTGTGAGTGTAAGAAGGAACGGTGGGCACAGAATTTATGGTGAAAGATATATTAATATAAACATCAACAGCATAAAACAATAGTTAAAATGTTTAATATTGGATATAAAAAATAGAGCACTAAAACTGTGGAGAATTGCATAAAAATCCATCTTTAATTATTAGAAAAACTACAAGGTAAATTCAAGAAAATTAGAAGGAAGGATAATAAGATAATAGTAGAAATAATAAAATAGAAAACAAAAATACAGAATTGACAAAGATGAGATGGCTCATTGTCAAGACTAATAAACAACGTTTCAAGTTTGTTTCAAAAAAAAAAAAAAGGAGAAAAGAAGATAATAATGATTCATAGGTATTAAAAAGATAATAAAATAGACCCACACAAATATAGTCATTTGATCTTTGACAAAGGAGCAAAGGCAATTAAATGGAGAAACAAATGGTGTTGGAACATCTGAACATCCACATGCAAAAAAATGGTTCTAGACACAAACCTTTTACTTTCCACAAAAATTTACTAAAATGGATCACAGACCTAAATGCTAAATGCAAAACTACGTAAGGTCTAGAAGTTAAAATAGGAGAAAATCTAAGTGACCTTGGGTTTTTCAAGGAGCTCTTAGATACAGCACCAAAAGTGTGATCCATGAAATAAAAAACTGATACATTGGGCTTCCTTACAATTAAAAACTTTTGCTTTGTGAAAGACACTGTTAAGGTAATGAAAAGACAAGCCACAGACTAGGAGAAAATATTTGCAAACATTTATCTGATAAAGAATTTGTATTCAAAATGTACAAATAAACTCTTAAAACTCAGGAATAAGAAAACAAACTACTCAATTATAAAATAGGCAAAAGATCTGGACACCTCACCAAAGAAAGTACAAATAAGCATATAAAAAGATGCTCAACATCTTATGTCATTAGGAAATTGCAAATAAAAACAAGATACCACTACACATCTATTCAAACCAAAACCAAACCTATTGCTGTAAAGTCAATTCTGACTCATAGTGACCCTATAAGACAGAGTAGAACTGCCCCATAGGATTCTCAAGTCTGTAATCTTTATGCAAGCAGACTTCCACATCTCTCTCCCACAGAGCCACTTGTGCGTTCCAACAGCTGACCTTTCAGTTAGTAGCCTAATGCTTAACCACTGCACCACCAGGGCTCCTTACACACCTATTAGAATGGCTGAGATCCAAAATACTGACCATGCCAAATGCTGGTGAGGATGTGGAACAATAGGAACTCTCTCATCCACGGCTGGTGGGAATGAAAATGGTATAGCCACTTTTGAAGACAGTCTGGCAGTTTATTTCAAAGTTAAACACAGGCTTACCATATGATACAGTAATTGTGCTCCTAGGTAGTTACTCAAGTGAGTTGAAAACCTACATCCACTTAAAATCCTACATACAATATTTATAGCAGCTTTATTCATAATTGCCCAAAATTGGAAGCAACCAAGCAATAGGTGAATGGATAAACAAATTGGTACATCCATACAATGGAGTATTACTCGGCTTTTAAAAGAAACGAGCTATTAAACTACAAAATGACATGGAGGGACCTTAAATGCATACTGTTAAGGAAAAGAAGACAGTTTGAAAAAACAACAAACTATGTGATTCCAACTATGTGACGTTACGGAAAAGGCAAAACTATGGGGACAATAAATAGAATAGTGGCTGCCAGGGGTTTATGGGGAGGAGGGATGGATGAATAGGTAGAGCACAGGGGATTTTAAGAGAAATGAATCTAAACTATGTGAGACTGTAATGGTGTATACATGACATTATGCATTTGTCAAAACCCTTAGAACTGTACAACACAAAGAATGAACCCTACTGTAAACTATGGACTTTAGTTAATAATAAAATATCTATACTGGTTCATCACTTGTAACATATGTATCACATATATGCAAAGTGTTAATTATAGGGGAAATTATAGGGGGAGGGGAGTCAGAGGGAGTATGTGGGAACTCTTTGTATCCGTAATTTTTCAGTAAATCTAAAACTACTCTTAGAGACAAAACAATATTTAATACTAATCCTGTAACAAGAGCAATTTAATTGAAGAAGTGTCTTTTAAAAGTAAGAAATAAGAATGTTTAGACAAGAAATTGAATACTTTTAATGTAGAAGAAGAAAACTCACACTCTATAAAAGTGTAAAAAAAACAGCAGTTTCAAAACACTTCATTCATATTTGTTGAATTCATCTTCTCGTACATGCATAAAATATTATATGAACTTCTTTGAACTGACATCTGGTTGCCGGGAAATGCTGTGTTTGTCACAAGTGCTTGTCACAAAATCAATTACTTTGAGTGCATTTTCAAGTAGCAGAAAAAGGTATATAGTCACAAAGGAGGCCTGGTGGCACAGTGGATAAGCACTTGGCTGCTAACTGAAAGTTTGGTGGCAACCACTCTGCAGGAGAAAGATATGGCAGTCTGCTTCCGTAAGGATTTACAGCCTTAGAAACACTGCAGGGGCAGTTCTACTCTGTCCTACAGAGTTGCCATGATTTGGAATCCAATCGACGGCAGTGGATTGTATAGTCAGGACAGAGTCTGACTGTTCATTCACACAAAATTAAAACAGCAGTAGCAACAAGCAAAAAATCCTCTCAATTAAATGAACTTAAGGCCAGTTTTGGGAAGACGCTTAGTGAAGGGGGAAAAAAAAAGTGTACTCTTAGAAGCCTATGTTTTGTAAAGTGTTGAGCTAAACATGTAAAGAAGGAGACATGAGCAATAAAAGGTAAGTAAGGCAGAGAGTAATGGAAAGGAATTTTTTAAACTATGAAATATCAAGATAATTCATTTTAATACAATAATCAATTCCTTTCTATTGAAAATCTCAATAAATTAAACTTTGCCTCTTTAGCCTTTTAATCTTGAATTATATACATAGCACCATAGGAGCTGTGGTTCCATTCAATCATGGAACATGTCATGATTGAATCATTGGTATAAACATTTTCAAGCAATGAGCTCCAAAACACTTTTTTACTAGATAATTGGCTATATCACCATATAAGCTCGACTGTAGTTCACTGCTACAGTTAAAAAAAAGAAAGAAATTTAAAAATCACTGAAGTATATGTGGAATCCAAGAATTTATAAAGACCTATAAATTAGAGATCCGTTGGAATATAACCAAAAAAACCAAACTCATTGCCATCGAGTCACTAATGACTCATAGCAACCCTACAGGACAGAGTAGCACTGTCCCATAGGATTTCCAAGAAGTGGCTAGTGGCTTTGAACTGCCAACCTTTTGGTTACCAGCCAAGCTCTTCACCACTGCATGAAAATACCTTTTAAACCTGTTTAACTTAATTTTTTTTTTAATTTTTAACCTGTTTTCATTATTTTGTTACCAATATTTAAAACAAATCACACGTGAATATTGTAGAGGTGGAAGAGACGGATGTCTATTCTGAGACAATTAAAAAGGCCACATTTCACCACTGTGGTCAACAAAACATTGTTACTTTTACTTTCCTAATCTTAAAACAGTATTAAGCTTCCTATGTTTACAACACCAACATCTTTTGTCAATTTCATAGCTTATATTTAAAGCATTTTTAGTTCAGTTCTACCTATTTCCAGGTTTGAAATTTTTGAAACTGCAGAATTGAACATTAAAGCACCACTCAGGGACTCCAACCTTTCCAACAGTAGACAATTATAAACAACGTGGGAAAAGTATATGAAACAACAGGTTTCAAATATTGTACAACAGGCAGTGCAGGACTATGACCCCTGAAAGAAGGGAAATAAATGAGGTGAGCCTCAATTGTCGCCCACCTTTCTGCCTGAAGTACTTTCCAGATTCTAACGCAAAAAGGGAAAGCTGAGGAAGAGCACAGTGGCCTTTTTGAATTGAGGAGAGAGAAACAGCAGTTCTGGCTGCAGCAGTGGCTGGAATTTGTGGAGCAGAGTACCAGAAAGGAGGGAGCAGTGCAGATAATTTATTTTGAAAGTATGAGAAGGATCCCTCTGAGTCTCGGGATGAACACCAGGCTGCACAAAGCAGAGTGAGTCTTGGTGAAGCTAGGCAAAGAACAATCACCAAACAAATAATACAACGGAGGCTCCAGAATTCTCCAAAAATGAAAACACAATATTGAAAATTAATAATAATAACTGTCATTGTTGTTAGGTGCCATCGAGTTGGTTCAAACTCATAGTGACCTTATGTGCAAAAGAAGGAAACATGTCCAGTCCCACACCATCCTCTCAATCCTTGTTATGACAGGGCCCACTGTTGAAGCTACTGTGTCAATTCATCTTATCAAGGGTTTTCCTCTTTTTCACTGACCCTCCACTTTACCAAACATGATGTGCTTCTCCAGGGACTAGTCCATCCTGAGAACATGTCCAAAGTATGTGAGATGAAGTCTCGCCATCCTTGCTTCCAAGGAGCACTCTGGCTGTATTTCTTCCAAGACAGATATGTTCATTCTTCTGGCAGTCCGTGGTATGCTCAATATTCTTCATGAACACTGTAATTCAAAGGCGTCAGTTCTTCTTCTGTCTTCCTTATTCACTGTTCAGCTTTTGCATCAGGTAATTGAAAATATCATGGCTTGGGTCAGGCTCATCTTAGTCTTCAGAGTGACATCTTTGCTTCTTAACAATTCATAGAGGTCTGTTGCAGCAGATTTTCCTTTGATTTTCTGAGTGCTGCTTCCATGAGCATTGATTGTGGTTCCAAGTAAAATGAAATTCTTGACAACATCAATCTTTTCTCCATTTATCATGATGTTGCTTATCGGTAAAGTTGTGAGGATTTTTGTTTTCTTTATATTCAGATGTAATCCATACTAAAGTCTGTAGTCTTTGACCTTCGTCAATAAGTGCTTCGAGTCCTCTTTGCATTCAGCAAGGAAGGTTGTGTCATCTACATGTCTCAGGTTGTTAATGAGTCTTCCTCCAATCCTGATGCCCCATTCTTCTTCATATAGTACAGCTTCTCAGATTATTTGCTCAGCATACAGATTGAATAAGTGTAGTGAAATGATGCAACCCAGACACACACTTTTCTTGATTTTAAACCTTGCAGTATCCCCTTGCTCTGTTCAAACAACTACCTCTTGGTCTATGTACACATTCCACATGAGCACAATTAAGTGTTCTGGAATTCCCATTCTTTGCAATGTTATCCATAATTTGTTATGATCCACATAGTCGATTCCCTTTGCATAGTCAATAAAACAAAGGTAAACATCTCTCTGGCATCCTCTGCTTTCAGCCAGGATACATCTGACATCAACAATGATATCCATCCTTCCCTATCCTCTTCTGAATCCAGCTTGAATTTCTGGCAGTTCCTTGTTGATGTACTGCTGCAATCACTTGTGGATGATTTTCATCAAAATTTTACTTGTATGTGATATTAATGATATTGTTCAATAATTTCTGCATTCTATTGGATCATGTTTCTTTGGAATGAGCACAAATATAGATCTCTTCCAGTCAGTTGACCAGGTAGCTATCTTCCAAATTTCTTGGCATAGACGAGTGTGCACCTCCAGTGCTGCATCCATTTGTTGAAATATCTCAATGGGTATTCCATGAATTCCTGGAGACTTGTTTTTCACCAATGCCTTCAGTGCAGTTTAGACTTCTTTCAGTACCATTGGTTCTTGATCATATGCTACCTCCTGAAATAGTTAAACATAAACCAATTTTTTTTTTTTTTGGTACAGTGACTCTGTGTATTTCTTCTATCTGCTTTTGATGCTTCCTGCATTTTTCAATATTTGCCCATAGAATCCTTCAGAATTGCACTTTGAGTCTTGAATTTTTTCTTCAGTTCTTTCAACTTGAGAAATTCTGAGCTTGTTCTTTCCTTTTGGTTTTCTAACTCCAGGTCTTTGCATATATCATTATAGTACTTTGTCTTCTCGAGCTGCCTTTTGAAATCTTCTTTTCAGCTCTTCTACTTCATCATTTGTTCCATTCACTGTAACTACTCTATGTTCAAGAGAAAGTTTCAGAGTCTCTTCTGACATCCGTTTTAATCTTTTCTTTCTTTCCTGTCTTTTTAATGACTTTTTGCTTTCTTCATGTATGATGTCCTTAATGTCTTCCCACAATTCATCTGATCTTTGGTCATTAATTTTCAAGGCATCAGATCTGTCCTTGAGATGGTCTCCAAATTCAGGTGGTATATACTCAGTGTCTTATTTTTGCCCTTATAGACTTGTTTTAATTTTCTTGAGCTTGAACTTGTTTATGAGGAATTGATGGTCTGTTCTGCAGTCAGCTCCTGGCCTTGTTATGACCGATGATTTTGAGCTTTTCCATCATCTCTTTCCACAGATGTAGCTGATTTGATTCATGTGTTTTCCATCTGGTGAGGTCCACATGTATAGTCACCCTTTATGCTGTGGATAAAAGGTATTTTCAATGAAGAAGTCATTGGTCTTACAAATTCTATCCTGTGATTGATCTCTGGCGTCATTTCTATCACCAAGGCCATGTTTTCCAAATACCAATCTTTCTTCCTCGTTTCCAACTTTCATATTCTGATAGCCAGTAATTATCAATGCATCTTGATTGCATGTTTAATCAATTTCAGACTGCAGAAGTTGGTTAAAAATCTTCAATTTTTTCATCTTTGGCCTTAGTGGTAGATGTATAAATTTTAATAATAGTCCTATTAACTGATATTCCTTGTGTTGTTGTTGTTAGGTGCTGTCCAGTCGGTTCTGACTCATAGTGACCTTATATGTACAACTGAAGGAAACACGGCCCAGTCCTGCGTCATCCTCACAATCGTTACTATGCTTGAATTCCTCACTGTAGCCACTGTGTCAATCCACCTTGTTGAGGGTCTTCCTCTTTTGCACTGATCCTCTGCTTTACCAAGCATGATGTCCTTCTCCAGGGATTGATCCCTCTTGGTAACATGTACAAAGTTTATGACACATAGTCTCACCATCCTTGCTTCTAAGGAGCATTTTGGCTTTACTTCTTTCAAGACAGATTCATTCGTTCTTTTGGAAGTCCATGTGGTATATTCAACATTCTTCGTCAACACCATAATTCAATGGTGTCAATTCTTCTTCAGCTTTCCTTATTCATTGTTCAGATTTTGCATGCATATGAGGAAATTGAATACACCATGGATTGCATCAGGCCCACCTTAGTCCTTAAAGTGACATCTTGGCTTTTCAACACTTTAAAGAGTTCTTTTGCACCAGACCCGCCCAATGTAATATGTCCTTTGATTTCCTGACTTCTGCTTAAATGAGCATTGATTGTGGATCCGAAAAATGAAATCTTTGACAACTTCCATCTTTTCTCTGTTTATCATGATGTTGCTTATTGGTCCAGTTGTGAGGATTTTTGTTTTCTTTACGTTGAGTTGTAATCCATACTGAAGATTAGTCTGATCCTCAACAATAAGTGCTTCTAGTTCTCTTTGTATTCCTTATTCAGCAAGCAAGGTTATGTCATCTCATGTCTCAGGTTGTTAATGAGCCTTCCTCCAATCCAGATGCCCCTTTCTTCTTCATATAGTCCAGCTTCTTGGATTATCTGCTCAACATACAGATTGTATAGTGAAAGGATACAACACTGACGCACATCTTTCCTGACTTTAAATGGCACAGTATCCCCTTGTTCTGTTCAAATGACTGCCTCTTGATCTACGTACAGATTCCTCACAAGAACAATTAAGTGCTCTGGAATTCCCATTCTTTGCAATGTTATCCATAATTTGTTATGATCCACACAATTGAATGCCTTTGTATAGTCAATAAAACACACGTAAACATCTTTCTGGTATTCTGTTTTCAGCCAGGATCCATCTGACATCAGCAATGATATCCCTCATTCCATGTCCTCTTATGAATCCAGATTGAATTTCTGCAAATTCCCTGTTGATGTACTGCTGCAACTGGTTTTGAATGATCTTAAGCAAAGTTTTACTTGTGTGTGATATTAATGACATTGTTCAAAAACTTCCTCATTCTGTTGGATCACCTTTCTTGGGAATAGATATAAATGTGCATCTCTTCCAATCAGTTGGCCAAGTAGCTGTCTTCAAAATTTCTTGGCGTAGATGATGAGCGCTTCCAGCACCTCATGTGTTTGTTGAAACATCTCAATTGGTATTCTGCCAATTCCTGGAGCTTTGTTTTTTGCCTATGCCTTCAGTGCAGCTTGGATTTCTTCTTTTAGTACCATCAGTTCCTGATCGTATGCTACCTTCTGAAATGGTTGAACGTCAACCAATTCTTTTTGGTATAGTGACTCTGTGAATCCCTTCTATATTCTTTTGATGCTTCTTGCATCATTTAATATTTTTCTCATAGAATCCTTTAATATTGTAAATCAAGGCTTGAGTTTTTTCTTCAGTTTTTTCAGCGTGAGAGAAATGCAGAGCGTGTTCTTCTTCCTTTTTGGTTTTCTAATTCCGATCTTTGCACATCTCATTATAGCACTTTACTTTGTCTTCTCAAGTTGCCCTTTGAAATCTTCTGTTCAGCTCTTTCACTTCACCATTTCTTCCTGTTGCTTTAGCTACTCGACATTAAAAAGTAGCCATCCATTTTGTCTTTTCTTTCTTTCCAGTCTTTTTAATGACCTCTTGGTTTCTTCATGCATTATGTCCTTGATGTCATTCCATGACTCATCTTGTCTTCCATCATTAGTGTTCAACATGTCAAATCTACTCTTGAGATGTCTCTAAATTCAGGTGGGGTATACTCGAAGGTCATACTTTGGCTCTCACAGATTTGTTCGAATTTCTTCGGCTTCAATTTGAACTTGCTATGAGAGACTGATGGTTTGTTCTGCAGTTGGCCCCTGGTCTTGTACTGACTGATGATATTGAGCTTTCCATTGTCTCTTTCCACAGACGTAGTCGATTTGATTCCTATGTATTCCATCTAGCCAGGTCCATGTATATAGCTGCCATTTACATTGTTGAAAAAAGTTTTGCAATGAAGAAGTCGTTTGTCTTGCAAAATTCTATCATGCGAACTCCAGCGTCATTTTTATCACCAAGGCCTTATTTTTAGACACCAATTCTTCTTCTTTGTTTACAATTTTCGCATTCCAATCACCAGTGACTATCAACGCATTCTGATTGCATGTCCGATCAATTTCCAACTGCAAAGTTACTAAAATCTTCAATATCTTCATCTTTGGTTTTAGTGGTCGATGTGTAAATTTGAATAACAGTTGGAATATCTGGTCTTTCTTGTTGGTGAATGGATATTATCCTATCTATCACTGACAACCTTGTACTGTAGGATAGATCTTAAAATGTTCTTTTTTTTTAGAATATGAATGCAATGCCATTTGTCCTCAATTTGTCACTCCTGGCATAGTAGACGATATGAGTGTCCAATTCAAAATGGCCAATACCAATCCATTTCAACTCACTAATGCCTAGGATATCAATGTTTATGCTTTCCCTTTCATTTTTGATGATTTCCAATTTTCCTAGATTCATATTTCGTACATTACGTGTTCTGATTATTAATGGCTGTTTGCAGTTGTTTCTTCTCATTTTAAGTCATGCCACATCAGCAGATGAAGGTACCAAAAGCTTGACTCCATCCACATCATTAAGTAGTAGAATTAAAATTCTACTTTGAGGAGGCAGCTCTTCTTCAGTTGAATTTTGAGTGCCTTCCAACCTGAGGGGTTTATCTTCTGGCACTATATCAGACAATATTCCACTGTCATTCATAAGGCTTTCACTAGCTATTTCTTTTCAGAAGTAGACCTCCAGGTCCTTCTTCCTAGTTTTGTCTTAGTCTGGAAGCTCAGCTGAAACTGTCCACCATGGGTTACCCTGCTGGTATTTGAATACCGGTGGCACAGCTTCCAGCATCACAGCAGGATGCAAGCCTCCACAGTATGACAAACTGACAGGTGCGTCGGGGGTTCTTCCTTGTAGCATATGCATATTATCCTATCGCTGACAGAATTGTACTTCAGGATAGATCTTGAAATGTTCTTTTTAATGATGAATGCAACACCATTCCTGTCCAATTTGTCATTCCTGGTATAGTAGATCATACGATTGTCTGATTCAGAATGGCCAATACCAGTCCATTTCAGCTCACCAATGCCTAGATATCGACTTTTATGCTTTCCATCTCATTTTTGATAACTTCCAATTTTCCTAGATTCATACTTCATACATTCCATGTTCCGATTATTAATGGATGTTTGCAGCTGCTTCTTCTCATTTTGAGTAATGCCACATCAGCAAATGAAGGTTCTGAAAGCTTGACTCCATCCATGTCATTAAGGTCGACTCTACTTTGAGGAGGCAGCCCTTCCCCAGTCGTCTTTTGAGTGCCTTCTAACACGAGGGGCTCATCTTCCGACACTATATCAGACAATGTTCCACTGCTATTCATAAGGTTTTCACTAGCCAGTTTTTTCAGAAGTAGACTGCCAGGTCCTTTTTCCTATTCTGTCTTAGTCTAGAAGCTCTGCTGAAATCTGTCCATCAATACCAACAGGGGCTGGTATTTGAATATCAGTGGCAAAGCTTCCAGTATCACAGCAACACAGAAGCCACTACAATAGGACAAACTTACAGATGCATGGTGGAATAGATAGGCTTAATAGCAAATGGCCATTGCAAAAGATAAGATTAGTGAACTTAAATACCATGAAAAAATATATGCCAATGAATTCAACAACTTAGTTGACATGGACAAATTCCTTGAAAGACACAAATTATCAAAAATGACAGAGAAAGAAAGAGAAAAATTGAACAACTCAATTTCTGTTACAGAAATGTCATTAAAAGTAAAAATCTCACCATAGAAATAAACTCCAGTCCCAGATGTCTTTACAAGTATATTCTTTAAACAGTTAAGAGTGAAATAATACCACTCTTACCCAAACTCTATCAGAGAGTAGGAGATGAGAAAACACTTTCCAATTTATCATATGAAGTTAGAAAAACTCCAACACCAAATATGGCAAAGACGTCAAAAATATATATAAACTACAGACTACTAGTTGCTATGGCGTCAACTTCAACTAATGATGGTTCCATGTGTGTCAGACTAGAACTGTGCTTGATAGTGTTTTCAATGACTGATTTTTCTGAAAGGAGATCACCAGGCCTTTCTTCCAAGGTGCCTCTGAGTGGACTCAAACCTTCAACTTTTTGGTTAGAAGCCTAGTGCACTAAACGTTTGCACCCCCAAAACTGCATACTAATATACACAAAAACTCTTAACAAAAATTAGAAATTCAATTTCAGTAGTATGTATAATTGATCATATATTACAACCAAATAGGATTTTTCTGAGGAATGAAAGTTTGGTTTAATAATTAAAAATATATTAATATAATTAAACATTAATAGGATAAAAGTTAAAAACCCTATGATATTGTAAATAGGTGAAGAAAAAGAACTTGAAAATTGAACGTTCACTTAAGATAAAATCTCTAAACAAACTAAGGAAAGAAGGAAGCTTCCTCAACCTGTTAAAGAGCATGTACAATAATATCTACAACTAAGAATGTACTTAATGTTGAAAATATACTTTCTCACTAAGATTCAACCAAGGCCAAGACATCCATTCTCACCACTTTTATTCAATGTTGTGCTGGAGGCTCAGTAAATAAAATAGAGGAAAATAAAAAGATAAAATGCATACAAGTTAGAAAAAAAAAGTTAAATTTTTTTCCATAGGAAATTCTAAGAAATCTACAGGGAAGAAGGGATGAAAAGAAAAAGGGGGAAAAGGTCAGGGAAAGAAAGAACTAAAGAGCAAGAGAGAGAAAACTACAAGAGTTAAACTTTTTCAAGGCTGTAGGATATTAGGTTAATATACAAAAAATCATTTCTGTTTCTACATACCTACTCTTCACGTATTGACTATCTTGGTACCCAATATTTCACACTTAAAACAATAATAAAAAATCAACTCTGACTATTTCATGCATTAACGATGTACATCTGGCAGTAACAAACACCAATGTGCAAGGCAACAGTAATGCTGGCTGTGATGGTTAAGATTATGTGTCAACTTGACTGGACCCTGATTCTCAGTGGTTTGGTAGTTATGCAATGATGTAATTTGCAGTTATGTAATGATGTAATTTGGCAGTTATGTAATGTTGTAGCCAGCCTCCATTTTGTGATCTGATGTGGTTATCTTCCGTTTTCACATACAGCTGATTTTCCCATAATGACCTGGTCTTTGGAACCTTACCATACAGCTGAGGAGTAGGTGTATGGTATCTAGGAACAACTGATAAGTGAAATCTTAAAACATATGATTTATAATAGCAATTAATAATATAAAATACTTTGTGATAAATTTAACAAAAATACAGAGCAGTACAAAACTGCTCTACCACCTGAGATAAAGTAAATTAAGTCAAAACAAATGGGAGAATTCTTCATGAATTAGGAGACTAAATAATATTTGATGCCAATTCTTCCCAAATTGGTCTGTAGATTCACCACCATTCTAATGAAAATCTTAGAAGGCCTTTTTGGTTATTATACAATTTGTAAGTTGATTTTAAAATTTATGTAGAAACGCAAAGGATCTCGAATAAACAAAATAATCTTGAAATAGATACATAAAGGTTAGGATTTACATCTCCTAATTTCAGGATTGAGTATAAAGCTACAGTAATTAAATAATATACAATTAGATCAATGGAGCAGAAAAAGAATCCAGAAATCAACCCTCACTTTTATAGACAATTAGTTTTTTATAAGACACCCATGCAGTTTGATGAGGAAATAAAATTATTATTAACAGATTGTTCAGAATCCACTAGCTATCTAGATTTTTAAATATAGGCCATATTTAAAAAGCTATATATAAAAAAATTATAAATATATTTATGTATACAAGTATATTTATATATAAAAATAATTCAGGAAAGATTATTGACATAAAAGTAAAAAGTAAAATGATATAGTTTCAAGGAGAAACACATAAAGACTTATATAATAATGTTCATAATTGCTTTATTCATAATAGCTAAAACCTGAAAACAACCTGTATGTCTACCAACAGAAGAACAGATAAATAGTAGTATATGTATATAATAAAATTCTACTCAGTAATGAAAAGGAACTACTGATACATGCAATAACTTGGATGAATGTCTAAAATACCATGCCATGCAAAAGAAATTATACACAAAAAAATATATACTCTTTGATCCCATGTATATGAAATTCTAGAAAAGGCAAATGTAATCTATGGTAAAAATATATCCAAAAAAATATTTCCCTGAGTATAGGGGTGATAGTTCAAGATTGACTAGGAAAGACCATGTGGGAACTTTCTAGGATGTGAGTTGCACGTGGTTAGGCATTTGTTAAAAATCATGCAAGCATCCTTATCATCTGTGCATTTCACTGTATGTAAATTATACTGCAAGTTGTCAAGACCTGGATATACTTCTTGTTCTATTATTCAATAGCTATGAGATCTTGGCCAAGTCTCTTAACCTTTCTGAACTATTTTTTTTTGTTTCATGTTCAGTAGAGAGATATTTTAAAAGATTCAGTTGAGAGAGTAACGGGGGAAAAAACAACTTACACAATGCCTAAGAGTAAATTCATGTCTTTGCCTTTTAAAACTTTATCCCTCAACCTTCTATGTAATTTAGAGGTGAGTTTATATAAGATCTTTATTTTGATGAAGGTGCTATAAGATGTAGAAAAGATTGTGTTAGTCAAAGGACCCAATCTCTTTAACAATAGTGTGAGGATTATCAGGGAGAATTTGGAGGTTTCTCTTCCGAGCTGGCATGTAGCCACAGGTCTTTTAGTAGAGCGGTCAGCTTTTAGAAAACTGAACTGAACTGAACTGAACCATATGCCATTTTCCCCCTTAAATCCATCAGTAGCCCTGGATGCAGCCATACCCAGTAGCCAACCTACTCCCTCAATGTAACACATACTTGTTCTCTGAATCTGCCCTAGCAAAGAAAACAGTCACAAGATCTGACTCCATTTAAAAACAGGACTAAAATCTCACATTCATCAGTCCTGCTCCCTTCAAACATTCCTGATCTCAGAATCTAATATTTTCTTGATCATTTTTCATATGAGGAAGGAGGGCACAGACAGATTAATTGTAAGTGAGTGAATATGCAGGCTCTAGTGTGAATAATGAGCTCCTGGCTCTTGGTCCAGGTACTTCCCTCCCACACCATTACCTTCTTCTCTATCCCACTGGAATAAATTCTAGGGTCCTTTTACTTAAGTATCCTATTGCCCATCCCCAAATCTCAACACAGACACATGTATTTACTCTCATTAGGCGCTAAGCAAGAAAAATACAACATTTAAGTCACTCCAGACATCATCACTCTTGATAAAATTAGTCTTGCTTCTGTTCATGTACGCTTGAGGATGTAGAATAAATTTTGCTTTCAGTTTTCCTAATGGTTTGACATACGAAAGTTAGAACTCAAAATTCTAGATAAACAGGTGTGTGTGTGTGTATAATTTGACTGTCACTGAATAAATTGGTATGTAGATGGAAAAATACTTCCTAAAGTGATATATAAATATATTTATTATCATCAATGTTGGATAGGAGGCACTTTGCTTGTTATTGTTGAAGATATAAAATTAGTAATACATAGGTTGCACACTCAAAGAACTTTAACTCTAATGTTGACAGTGGGATAAAGCAACTATATAAATAACTATAACTCAAAGCAGAAGATAAGATCTTCCACAGATAAGAGAAGTGTAAACAAAGAAAAACAATGTCAAGAGCCTGAGGAATAGTTTCATGAAAGTCTTCATTGGACATTTTTATCCATAAAATCATCTTAGAAGATACACAGAAGCAGGGTGACTATTATTCCCACTTTATAAATGAGGGAGCTAAAACTCAGAGCTCAGAGTAACCAATTACTCAGCCCACATTCCTCCAGCTAATAAGTGATGGAATCATTAACTCAAGTTATCAGAATTCAATCCCTGAGGAAATTATGTATTCTCCTTTAGAGTACAGTCTTCTATTTCTAACAAGCTAACTGACTTTAAATCATTTTTTAAATATCCTATGGTCACTGCATCCTTTGGTGAAAAATTCAGTATTTTTATATTGATGATCAGAAGTCAATTATTAGATCCATTTCAAGAGGTAACATTTGTCATATACCAAAATAATTTAAATGTTTTTATTGCTAAATTACACAGGATGCAAATAGGAATTGCAGCCTTCCACAGAGAAATATGAAGTCCTACTTCCTAGCTAATCTGACTCAGAAAAGCATATCCAGAGATATCATTTTGGAAGACTGACATTAAATAAATAATAGCCAGTGTGAGAAAGAATCCCATAGTATGCAAATGGTCATGTGATATTTTTCTTCTTCTTTTTATTTAGTGCTTTATTTGGAGCTCCTTATTCCAGTTTGTAATAAAAGAAACCTGGTGCTGCTGCTTCATTCCTCACCATGTGTGAGTGATTATGGGGGAGGACAGCTGTCTGTCAAAAGTAGAAGATGCCTTCAGAAAGTCTGAAAAATGAAATTGCTTATTGCAAAGTGATTGCTTTGGTTTATCTCCCATGCACAGACTGCCTGGTCAAGTCACTGAAATTTGAGCGAGACAGTTGTGTTGACATGTAGTGTTGAAAACAATCCTTTATTTCTTGATTAACTTCATTAAGTGAATTTTCTTAATTCTTCAAAAGTCAGCACTTGAAAATTAATCACTGATCATATAACACTGCTTATACCCCACATTATTCAATTATTTAAAATAAAGTGTGAGGATGGAGTAAGATGGTGAAGTGCGTGGACACTCCCCTTTACTCCCCCAGCAACCAACCCACTGAACAATGAATAAAAACAAGCACAAACTGAGATCTCAAAACTCCAGATGGCAGCTGAGGTGTTAGAGAGTCGAGGTGAGTCCAGAAAGGGGGGGCGGGGAGGAGGAGCAGAGATGGCACAGAAGCTGGGAGAACCTACCTGCTACATCTGGAGCACTCACTCATCACAGCCATTTTGGGACAGGGCTGGGCAACACCCCAAACAGGGAACACAGAAAAGGGGTAATCTGAGGAAGTTGTAGCCCAATTTTTTTTTTTTTTTTAATATTTTATTGTACTTCAGGTGAAGGCTTACAGAACAAACAGTTTCTCATGTAACAATAGTACATATGCTGTTTTATGACTTTGGTTAACAACCCCACAACATTTTAACCCTCTGAATTCTCAGCTTTTTTTTTTTTTTTTTTTTTTTTTGGTGAAAATACACATAGCCAAAGATACACCATTTCAAAACTTTTTACGTACACATTTAAGTGACATTGACTATGCTCTTCCAATTGTGCTGCCATTCTCACCCAAGATGAAGGCTTATAGGACAAATAGCCTACCATTTAACAGTCACTACAAATGTTGCCCTATAACAATGGTTAACAATCTCACAACACATCAACAGTATCCTTACTCAACTTTGTGTTCCCTATCATCAGCTTCCTACTCCCCGTCTGCCTTCTGGCCCTTGTCACTGGACTCCTGTACCTCGTTAGTCTCATTTAGTTTTACTGGGTGTAGCCCAATTTTTTAAGGTGGCATAAATTGGCCATGAGATTTTGAAGGCTGTGCAACGGGGAGGGGGTGAAGGGAGACTGTGGCACTGCAACAGAATGCTGTAAAATCTCATGGAGGCCCAAGACAGATGGGTACTTGGACCAGGAGGAACTGTGTAATCATTAAGGTTGTGTGTCAACTTGGCGGGGCCATGATTCTCAGTGGTTTGGCAGTTATGATGTAGTTTGGCAGTCATATGATGATGTGTTCACTTCCATGATGAGATTTGATATAATGTGATTACCTCCGTGATGGGATCTGCTATGAGTAGTCAATCAGTTGAGAGGGTGTTTCCTTGGGGCTGTGGCCTGCATCCAATATAAGTGGACTATCTGGCAAGGCTTGTGGACTTTTGCTTACTCTGAATCCTGCACCTTGCTCTTGTTTGTCTGACCTCCAGTTCTTGGGTCTTGAGCTAGCAGTTTACCTGCAATCTTGCTTGCCAATCTTGGGATTTGTTGGTCTTTGCAGCCTATTAGCAGGAGCCTTGCTGTCTGACCTGCCAATCTTGGGTTCACCAGCCCCTGTGGCTATGTGAGTCAGGAGAAGCCTCCAGTCTGATCCACAGATTTCGCACGTTCCAGCCTCTACAACCATGTGAGCCATTCCTTTGATATAAATCTCTCTATATAGATATTTGTATGCTTTCCTGGTTTTGCTTCTCTAGAGAACCCAACCTAAGACAGACTGCAAAGTCAGCAGGGCAAGAGGAACACTTCAGACAGACAAGCAACACAGAGGGAAATGGCTAGCTCTCTTCCCACAGTGAGACACCATGGAAGAGCCTGTGCAAGGCTGTCCATGATAGAAAGACATAGACAGTCCCCTATCTTCGCCACAGGAAAGTCGAGCCCCACTGTTTACATCGGCATCTGTGATCAGCTAAACCCCTCAGCTCCTGTATGTGCATATTGAATTCCAGAGATCAAGCATCCAGAATTCCTGAATCAGCACTGAAAAACTCTAAGGGTAAGCATGCCCTCTAGTGGTCCTCAGGAGACGATACCAGGCCCTCTGCTGCTGGGTCAATTCTGACTCATAGTGACATTGTGGGATGGAGTGGAGCTGCCCCATGAAGTTCCCAGGACTATGAGTTTTTGCAGAGGCAGCCTGTTGCTTCTTTCTATCATAGAGTGGCCGGTGGGTGTGGGTCCCAGCCTTTTAGTAGGTGTCATGGATTGAATTGTGTCCCCTAAAAATGTGTCAACTTGGCTAGGTCCTGATTCCCAGTATTGTGTGATTGTCCACCATTTTGTCATCTGATGTGACTTTCCTATGTGTTGCAAATCCTATTTCTACAATGTTAATGAGGTGGGATTAGTGGCAGTTATGTTAATGAGGCACGACTCAATCAACAAGATTAGGTTGTGCCTTAAGTCAACCTCTTTTAAGATATAAAAGAGAGAAGCAAGCAGAGAGACAGGGGGACCTCATACTACCAAGAAAGCAGTGCTGGGAGCAGAGCACATCCTTTGGACCCAAGGTCCCTACACCTGAGACCAAGGGAAGATTGATGACAAGGACCTTCCCCCAGAGCCAACACAGAGAGAAAACCTTCCTCTGGAGCTGGCACCCTGAATCCAGACTTCTAGCCTCCTGGACTGTGAAAGAATAAATTTCTCTTTGTTAAAGCCATCCACTTGCAGGATTTATGTTATAGCAGCACCAGTTAACTAAGACAGTTGGTAACCAGGTGCTTGGCTGCTGCAAGAAAATTTTCCCACAAAAACTAGAATACAAAATTTAAAGTAAAAAAAAATATATATATATATATATATATATATATATATATATATATATATATATATATATATATATATATATATATATATATATATAAACATAGATAAAGAAAAAGGCCCAAGTTCAGCAAAAACAGTAAAACACACAAAATCAAAACAGAAGAAGGACCAATCAAAAGCAAAACATGAAGAAGAGGAAATTTCTTCTGTGGTGGTCAGACTAATAAAAAGAATTGATAATTTTCAGACTATGGTGCTAAATATGTTTAAAGAAAGAAAAAAGCACACAGAAAACAAACTAGCAAAGATCAGGAAACAAAATAAGAGATTCAACAAGGAAATTGAAAAAGTAAAAATAAAAAAAGAACAATTAGAACTGAAGAATAAAGCAATTAAATGAGAAAAAGAGAACAACACTCAACAGAATCAAACAGAAAGAAGATAGAACAAATAAACTAGAAGACAAAATAACTAAATGTATCAAGTCTCAAGAGAAAAGAATAAAAGAACACAAACAAACACAAATAGAAATATGTGATTAAATTAAGAAATCTAACATTAGAATTATTGGAATCCCAGAGTGCCATGACAACAATAAATGTATAGAAACAATTTTCCAAGAGATAACCACAGAGAATTTCCCAGACCTGAACAGTGAACCAAGCTTGCAAATAGAGGAAGCTACACAAACCACAATTAGAAGATATATGATAAGATCAACTTCCCACCATATCTTAATAAAATTTTTGAAAACCAAAGACAAGGACAGAATTCTGAAAGCAGCAAGAGAAAACTGCAATATAACATACCAAGGGGCTTTCATAAGAATCAGTGAAAATATGTCCCCAGAAAGTCTAGAGGCCAGAGGACAATAGAGAGACACATATAATATATTGAACAAAAACAATTGCCAACCAAAAATTATTTACCCAACAAAGCTGTCATTCAAAAATGAGGGGGAAATCGAGGCATTCCCAAACAGATGCTCTGAGACTTTACCACTACCAGACTATCTATGCAACTATTTCTCAAGGTAGTACTCCAAAAGGCAAGGCAAGTGCATTAAATAAATACTATATCCATACACAGGAAAAATAAATAAATAACAAGAGAGAGCTCTCCAAAAAATGCAACAACACGGGTAATCATAAGGACCAAGTAAATTATATTTTCAGGGAATAATCTCAGTAATCAAATCCTGCAAATAATACATCAAGTTTGGAAAAAATAAGTACAAAGTAAACTAATTGAATATAGGTTGTATACTGATGTTAATGGAGGCATACCAACTGAAATGGTGAAGGGAGGAGCATATCAGGAATAGATTTATTATGTTAAGGTAGTATGTTAACTGTTGTTCATATGCTAAACATTATTGCAATTGTAAGTTGTGTAATGTAATATATGTGGTAACAACTAAGAAATCACTGAGTAAAAACATCCAGAACAAAAGAAGGAAGAAAGCAAAAAAAGGCTCATAATAAGAAAGCAGCCAAATACAAACAAAAACAAAAATATTGGAATAAAAAAACAAGATACAAATCACTCAAAAAATAAATAACAAAATGAAGGAAGTAGATACTTCATTTTGAGTAATAACCTTAAGTATAAATGGTATAAACATCCCAAGCAAAAGGCAGAGAATAGAGAAAAAACTATCATTTTGCTGTATATAAGAAGCATACCTTACACATAAGGACACAAATGGACTGAAAATAAAAGGATGAAGTAAAATTTTCCATGCAATCAGTAAACAAGCAAGGGAAGCCATACTGATATCAGATAAAATAGACTTTAAATAAAAATCTATTATAAGAGATAAAGAAGGACATTACATAATAATGAAAGGGTCAATCCAGCAAGACTACACAACAATTATAAATATATATGCAACTAACAGCAATGCTCCAAAATACATGAAACAAATAATGACTAATATGAGAAGAGAAATAGACAACACAATAGTAGTAGGGGACTTCAACACACAACTTTCAATTATAGACTGAACTTCTAAAAAGATCACTGAGGACATCGAGAACTCAAATAAAATCACAGGCCAACTGGACTAAATGGACACATATAAAAAACTCCACCCAGGATCAGAACCATACACATTCTTCTCCAGTGCACATGGATCATTTTCCAGAATAGACCATATGCTAAGACACAAAACAAGTCTCAACAAATTTTAAAAGATAGAAATCATACTAAGTATCTTCTCTGACCACAATGTTATAAAGCTAGAAATCAACAACAGAAAAAATGAGGAAAATAAATAAATATGTGGAAATGAATTAAGGCACTACTAAAAAACTATTGGGTCATAGAAGAAATCAAAAGTGAAATTAAAAAATTTCTGGAATCAAACAAAAATGAAAACACAGCATATCAAAACCTTTGGGACACAGCAAAAACAGTACTCAGAAAGAAATTCATAGCAATAAATGCCTACATTAAAAAACAGGAAAGATCCAAAATCAGTAACTTAAACTGATAACTTGAACAAATAGAAAATGAAGAGTAAAAAAAGCCAAAAGCTATCAGATAAAAGAAGGAGTGTGCTGTCACATTGTGGGGATTGCAACTAATGTCACAAAACAATATGTGTATACATTTTGTATGAGAAATTAACTTGAGCTGTAAACTTATACCTAAAGCATACACACACACAAAAAAAAAACAATTGTAATGGAGGATGCAGTTTAGGTCAGAATGTTGAAGAAAGTCCTTTATTATCTAACTTTCTTCCTCTTCAAAAAGAAAAAAGGAAAGAATAAAGATCAGAGCAGAAATAAATGAAATAAAAATAGGAAAAAAAAATCAACAAAACCAGAAGTTGGTTGTTTGATAGGATCAATCAAATAAACAACCCACTGGCTAGATTTACAAAAAAAAAAAAAAAAAAAAAAAAAAAGAGGCAAATAGCCAAATTAAGAAATGAAATTTGTGACATTACAACTGATCCAACAGAGACAAAGATCATAACTGATTGCTATGAAAAACTATACTTCAAAAATTTGAAAAATTAGATGAAATGGACAAATTCCTAGAAACACAGTACCTACCCACATTACACAGAGGTAAAAAATTTAAACAGACCCATTACAAAAGAAGAGATTGAAGATGTTATCAAAAAACTGCCAACAACAACAACAAAAAAGCCCAGGACCAAAAGTTTGCACTGGAGAATTCTACCAAACATTCTGAGAATAGTAGACACCAATTCTACGCAGTCTCTTCAAAAATATAGAAGAGGGAGGAACACTACCGAACTCTTGATATGAAACCAGCAAAACCCTGATACCTAATCCAGGCAAAAACAACACAAAAAAGAAGAAGAAGAAGATTACAGACCAGTGTCTCTTACATGTAAATATGCAAAAATCATCAACAAAATTGTAGCCAACAGGCTTCAGCAGTACATTAAAAAAATCATACACCATGATCAGGTGGGATTCATATCAGGATTACAAGGGAGGTTCACCATTAGAAAATCAATTAATGTAATCCACCACATAAATAAAACAAAGGAAATGAACCATATGATCATATCAACCGATGCAGAAAAGACATTTGATAAAATCCAATACCCTTTCCTGATAAAAACTCTTAGCAAAATAGAAATACAAGGGAAATTTCTCAATATAATTAAGGGCATATATGTAAAATCAACAGCCAACATTACACCAATAGAAAAAGACTGAGAGCCTTCCCTTTGAGAATGGGAATGAAACAACGATGCCCATTATCACCACTCTTATTCAACATTGTACTGGAAGTCGTAGCCAGAGCAATAAGGCAAGAAAGAGAAATAAAAGTTTTCCACATCAGAAAGGAAGAAATAAAACTATTTCTATTTGCAGATAACATGATCCTATACATAGAAGACCCTAAAAATTCCACAAGAAAACTGCTGGAACTAATAGAAGAATTTAGCAGTGTTGCAGGGTACAAAATCAACTTGCAAAAGTCAGCTGAGCTCTTCTGTACTAACAAAGACTTCTCCAAAAAAGAAATCAAGAAAACAATACCATTTACAATAGCCTCCAAATCAATAAAATACCTAGGAATTAACCTAACCAGGGACATAAAAGACCTATACAATGAAAATCATAAAACACTACTATAAGAGACTAAAAAAGACTTACAAAAATGGAAAGACACCCCATGTTCATGGATTGGAAGACTCAATATAGTGAAAATGTCAATTCTACCCAAAGCAATCTATAGATACAATGCAATCCCAATACAAATCCCAATATTCTTTACTGAAATGGAAAAACTAATGATCAACTTCATATAGCAAGGGAAAAAAATCCCAAATAGCCAAACCAATACTGAAGAAAAAGAACAAAGCAGTAAGTCTTGTACTCCCTGGTATCAAAGCATACTACACAGACACTGTAATCAAAACAACCTGCTATTGCTTCAACAATAGACACATAGATCAGTGGAATAGAAGTGAGAACTCAGAATTAAACCCAGCCATCTATGGACAACTGATTTTTGAGAAGGTGTCAAAGTCCATTCAGTGGGACAGAAACAGTCTCTTTAATAAAGGGTGTTGTCAAAACTGAATATTCACCTCTTAAAAAAAATGAAACAGGACCAATACTTCACACCATACACAAAAACCAACTCAAAATGGATCAATGACCTAAATGCTAAACCAAAAACCATAAAATTCCTGCAAGAAAACATAGGGAAAAATCTATGGGACCTAGTCTTTTGTAAAAACAGGGTAACAAACATAACAACAAGTGCACAAATAGAAGAAGACAAAATAGATAAATGGGACCTCATAAAAATTAAAAATTTATGCTTATCAAAGACTTTATAAAAGAGTAAATAGAAAATCTACAGACTAGGAAAATGTCTTTGGAAATGACTTATTTGATAAGGCTCTAATCTCTAAAGTCTATGAAAAACTGCAACAACTCAACAACAGAAAACAAACAACCCAATAACAAAATGGCAAAAGACATGAATAGAACCTTCACCAAAGAGAATATCCAAGCAGCCAACAAACATGAAAATATGTTCATGCTCTTTAGCCCTCAATCCATTGCCATCAAATCGATTCCAACTCATAGTGACTCTATAAGACAGAGTAAAACTGCTCCATAGGGTTTCCAAGGAGCAGCTGGTGGATTTGAACTGCTGACCTTTTCGTTAGCAGCCATAGCACACCATAGCTCTTAACCACTGTGCCACAAGTGCCCCTAAAACCCATTGCCATCAAGTCAATTCCGACCCATGGCAACCCTATAAGACATAGTAGAACTGCCCATCGGGTTTCCAAGGAGCAGCTGGTGGATTCGAACTGCCAGCCTGTTCGTTAGTAGCTGTAACTCTTAACCACTGCACCACCAAGGGTCCTAGGTTCATTAGTCATTATACAGATGCAAATCAAAACTACTATGAGATACCATCTTACCCTGGCTAAAATGGTACTGATGAAAAAAAAAAAACCAGATAATAATAAATGTTGGTGAGTATGTGGGGAAATTTAAACCCTTATCCATTGCTAGTGGGACTGTAAAATGGTAAAACCACCATGGAAAATGATATGGCGCTTTCTCAAAAAACTAGAAATAGAACTACCCTATGATCTAGTAATCCCACTCCTAGGTATATACACTAAAAAAAATAAAAACAAAATCCATTGCCGTCAATTCAATTCCAACTCATAGGACAGAGTAGAAGTGCCCCATAGGTTTTTCCAAGGCTGTACTTTTTATGGGAGTAGTCTGACATATCTTTCTCCCACAGAGCTGCTGGTGTGTTCGAACCATCGACCTTTTGGTTAGCAGCCGAGCACTTAATCACTGTGCCACCAGGGCTCCTTGGGTATATACTCTAGAGACCTAAAAATAATGACATGAACAGACACATGCACACATATGTTCATTGCTACTTTATTCACAATAGCAAATAAATGGAAACAATCAAAGTGCCCATCAACAGATAAATGGATAAGCAAATTGTGGAACATACATACAATGGAATACTACACAGCCACAAAGAACAATGATGAGCCTGTGAAACATAACATGAATGGACCTGGAGGGCATAATGCTAAGTGAAATAAATGAAGCATGTAAGGACAAATATTGTACAAAGGATAGATATATGTAGAGAGACCAATGTTCATTGGTAGTTACCAGGGAGAGGAAAGAGGGAGTGGAAAGTACACTTTAGATTGTGGAGACTTGTTATTTTTGGTGATGGGAAAAGTGGCACCAAATGTGGATACAATGAGCATGGTGAAACTCAAGTATGTAACTTGATGAGTATGAAACTCATCTATGTAAACATCTATCTACCAAAGGAAGGTACAGATGGGTACATAGTTGACAACAGGTAGAAGTAGCTATAACTAAAACAAAAAAACCAAACCCATTGCCGTCAAGTAGATTCTAACTCATAGTGACCCTATAGAACAGAGTAGAACTGCCCCATAGGGTTTCCAAGGAGCAGCTGGTGGATTCAGACTACCAACCTTTTGTTTAGCAGCCAAGCTCTTAATCACTATGCCACCAGGGCTCCAGAATATAGGTATGTATAAATACAAATATGTGGGTGCAGGCACATATATTCATTGAAGACACAAAGACACTTTTCAGACACAGCTAAACACCTTCCAAGATTGATTTTCTGGGTTTGAAAACTTCGGACCATAGTCTCATGGAACAACTCAGTTAATTGGCATAACACAGTTCACAAAGATCATGATCTTCATCCGGTGAAGTGAGTAGGGTCTTCGGTTTTAAAAGCTTATGAGAGGCCATCTAAGACACAAGTATGAGTCTCTACTCATCAGGAGCAAAACAGTAAGAAGGTAACCAAAAGCTCAGCAAAGAAACAACTCTATACAAGTTGTTTCTGAGACCAGAAGAACTAGATGGTGCCCAGCTACTACCAGTGAGTGATCTGACCTGGTCACAATAGACGATCTTAAACAGAATGGGGTAAAATGTAGAGTAGAACTGAAATTTTAATTAAAAAAGCCACACAAACTAGAACAGTAGAGAACAGAAGACTCCCTGAGACGATTGCTCCGAGACCCTTTTTTAACCTAGAACCGAGCCTCTTGCCTTAGATCACCTTTTAGCGAAATAGCAAAGTGGCACACAAAGTAAGGAATATCACCCATAAGATCGGTGCTCTACTTAAAAACCATCTGTATGCAACCATAAGGTCAACAATTACTCAAAAGTAAAGATGAGAAGATACAGGGGCAGAGAAACTGCAGTACTGGAAATGGAACAAACAGAATGGTGACACGTTGTGATAAATGTAACTAATGTCACTGAAAAATCTGTGCAGAAATTGTCAAATGGGAACCTAACTTGCTGTATAAACTTTCACCAAAAACTCAATAAAATATTATTTTAAAAATATTAATTAAATTAATTAAAAAAGAAAATAAATTGTGTTTTACTCACTTTGTTACTATTTTTCAATATAAAACTGCATCTGTGCTTGATTATGATACTTTAAAATTCTAATATGTTCATACTTCATTTCACCAGTCATTTACGTATGCAGATGTTGTTTACATTTATAAAACATATCTCTGTATAAGCCATTATTTACCAACATTATTGTGGTAAAATTACATTTATACACAAACATTCTGAAATAATTAATCAAATGTAAATTTTATACTTGCACCGAGATATGAATGAATGTGATAAATACATAATCACTGACCCAACTTGATGCAGAATTTATAGGCCTACCAAAATTTTCTTCGGAATTCAAATAGTATATGAAATTAATACATGGGTATAAATAGCAGGAAGCAAGTTAGGTACAAATAAACAATATAATGTATATTTTTAGTTCATGATCAAGACAAAAAAGAAAAAGAAATGACACACTTCTAATAATAACTCTCACTCCCTTTACACCCCTGTTAAAAGTAATATAGAGTTTTTAGAAAGATCAATTGCATAAAATGATAAGTGAAAAATAATCCTGAGTGTGCAGTTGCCCCAATCTACACTAATTTTTTTATTTTCCATTTATTCCCCAATAAGTCTCATACTTTTGTTAAAAACTCAGTATTTTAGAGAAATTCCCATAGGTATACTGATTTTTTTTTTTTACTTTTGGAAATATGTGGGATTAAAGCCTAATTAATATGTAGCAGCTATTGATATGCCAATGTTTCTCCGACAAGATGGATTTTTAAATACTTGAATTCTCCCTTCACCTGTTAGTCTATTAAAATGATTAAGAATATTAGTGAAGATTGGTGTAAGAATCTGCATTGAGTTTGTGTTAATCACCTTAAGTATTCAACTGTTGAAAGCATTCAGAGGAATAAAACAGTTGATACTCAGTGAAGAGCTTTACTACAGGCACAGGATACTGTACAACAACAGCAAAGGAAGGATGTGCATTGAAAGGGATTGAAGATTGCAAGAATAGACTTCGCTATTCTCTCACAGCTGGGCCTTAAAGGATGCATTTTGTCTCCAGTTGTAGAAGCACCATCTCCATGTATGCGAAACACCTTTCTATCCAGAAGTCCAGATTCTGCTCATCATGGGGGTCTCTTATATTGAGCTGCTCTCACAGGCATATTCTAGGCACATCCCAGGCACATTCCAGCTATGCAACCATCTTTAATCATTGTAACCTCCCAGATGCCACCAATACCACGTGCAAATCATAATCTAATTATTATCAAACAATGCTGACAGGCTAATATCTCCTGTCCCTGAAATAACTCACAAACCTATGGTTATAGAATATTATATATATTTAGTTAATTTATCTTAAAGCACTGACCACTGATAACCCTCATATTGCAGGCAGCTTTGGCGAATAGACTGTGGTTAATCCTGGAGTGCTGAGATTAACTCATACTATGCAGGATCTGTAATGAAAAGACTACAAAACAAGTTTCATTCATTCAAAATACGTAGATTGAATGTCTTCAGAAGATGTAAAGATTCTATTCCTTTATTAGAATGTAATAACTTTACTCAACAGATGAAAGCTAACAATAAAAGTTTACAGTCAGTGTTTGTGACCAAAGCCGACAGTGTGATTAGAATGCATATTTTTCATGGCCTGTCATCTGGTACAGCAAATGAGAACCAGATTATCTTCTGGGATGAGAGCTAACAAAGAACGTGTATTTTTCTTTTTGAGTGCTGCAAGACAATTTCTTTGTTCTGTTTCCTCCAGGGAGATTTCTAATTCTGTTACTAACATGCTATTTTTCTGCTGCAACTTCCTGCTTCCTACTTGCTATTATTTGAAACAGTTTTATTTTTTCCAAGGAAAAACAAACATGAAACTATCAAAGAGCAACTCTAAATAATGAGAAGAAAAGACTTCATCCAACAAAACCCTAATATTTAGCCTATAGGTGATAAATTACTATGGTGTGAAAACACTACCCTGTAACACAAGGGGTCACCATGAGTTGAAATTTACTCAATGGCAACTGGTTTTTACCTATACATGTATACATATGCATACATGTGTATTACGCATATACATATGTATATGCATACATAGATATGTATACATATATATGCATACATAGATACGTATGCATATGTATATGCATACATAGGTATGTATGCATATGTGGGTGTGTTTACACACTCACACACACAGTGTAGATTTATTTAATGTATGAATCTCCCTGCTGAGAGTAAACTCCAAGATGATAGATAGGTCAATCCCCATTTTGTTCATCTAGCATAGCACCTAGTACAGGTAGATACCCAACAAATATTTGTTGAGTGAGTGAATGATACAGATAATTAGGTGGGACAGAACATGGAAACCAGCCAAAGAGAAGAAGTTCAATTTTCAAAAATTTCTAGGTGAGTGAAGAAGTCACAGACAGGAAAGTAAGCAGGCCCAGACAGTTAGGCTTTAAGTTTCCAGACTACAGTGGTGCTTGGGCTATTCTATGCTAATCTAAGGAAGAGACTAACAGCTTTATACTATTTCTGCATTGTCTTGTGGATATGAATATTCCTTAGACTTCAGCTGTGCTAAGATGGAGAATTCAGTTAGATATCCTCAAGCAGAATAGCATAAATAACATTTATCTCATATAGAAAAGCCTTTATTATATAAAGACACCAGGAAAACATTAAATACAAATTCATTCTTATTAAATCGGTTAACTGTATTTTAAATTGAATGACGATTCCTATAGATTATTTGAATGGTGCTATGTGAGCCCTCATGGTGCAGTGGTTAAGAATTTAGGCTGCTAACCAAAAGGTCAGCGGTTTGAATCCACCAGCTGCTCCATGGAAACCCTATGGGGCAGTTGTCTGTCCTATAGAGTCGCTACGAGTGGCAATGGACTCCAGGGCAATGGGTTTGGTTTGGTAATGGAAGAAGCCCTGGTGGTGCAGTGGCTAAGCGATTGGCTGCTAACGAAAATGTTGGCAGTTCGAACCCATCAGCCGCTCTACAGAGAAAGATGTGGCAATCTGCTTTCATAAAGATTACAGCCTTGGAAAGCCTATAGTGAAGTTCTGTTCTGTCCTATAGAGACACTATGAGTTGGAATCCATTTGGCAGCACACAACAACAACAGGAAGAAAAATAGTCTAAACAAACAAACAAAAAAAAACCCAAACCTGTTGCCGTCCAGCCGATTCCTACTCATAGCGACCCTACAGGACAGGGTAGAACTGCCCCACAGAGTTTCCAAGGAGTGCCTGCTGGATTCAAACTGCGAACCTTTTGGTTAACAGCCATAGCACCTAACCCCCATGCCACCAGGGTTTCCGAAAAATAGTCTATCAGAGCTAAATTTGAGATCTAGTTCTGAAAATTACTAGTTACAGATTGAGGGGGAAGTTATCTATCATTTTTGTACTTGTTTCCTCATTTATAAAAATGTGGATGTATTTCCTTCTGACAGGGCTTTTTATAAAAGAATGTATATGACAGTAAATTTCTCACATCCTGGAACAATATCAGGAGCTACAGTGCTGCAAATGGTTAAAAGCTGATGATGTAATTTTATCGTATTTTCTAACCTAGTTTGCTAATGAAGAAGCCAATTTATGCAATGTTTTCAAGAGAGGGCAGACCTAGAGATATTGACTTCATAATCATTTGTGTGGACATGAAATTTAAGCCAAGCGGGCAGGTAAGATATATGGAAAAGTGAAGAGAACGAAGTGTACAATTCCAGTGGTTTATGGCTAACTTACTTTCAAACATAATTCTATTGAAAAAAAGTTTATTTCCTCACACATTTATAAAATCATCAATAAATCTATCAATAGTTTGTCCAGCCGATTACATTGTTACATTTTATTATACTGCAATATACACGAAACAATGTTTTGCCTCCATTTCTACCATCTAATGAACTATCTAGATGCTAAGTCATGCTCTAGTCTATTAGCAACTTGTCCACTACCAAAGACCAATGCTATAACTCATCTAAGCATAGACAGGAATTACAATGCCCTGAAAGTTGAGTTTAAAAGACCAGTACTGAGCAGCATAAACATTGTTACAGACTTAAGAACCACATGAAAAGTGGTCTCATCTATTTAGCTTGTTTAAGTGCTTGTCTATCTTTTAAATTAAGCAGCAATAATTTATCCCTTGCCATTTCCTAAGTATTCCCTTGAAAAATGGTATCAAATTTATGAGTGGAAGAAATTCCAACTATAATACCTATGTAAGGGTATTATATGAAAAGGGAATTATGAGAGTTTAAACACACACATTTTCCCACCCATACTGCACTGAAACATGATTAATGGACCGTGCTGATATTATCAAATGGGTTAGGGACAAGGAGCAAACAAACTAAATATTTCCACTTCTTTACCTATCTCTCAGTTCAACTATAAAACCCTCAACTCCAAATCTCAAATTCACACTGCTTCAAACTGACTCCTTAATTTGCCAAACCCTGTACCAACCATGCTTATAGTAAGTTCTCTCCATTGTGCTTTCCACAATACTACCACACTGCAAATACTCTCTAGAAAAATCATTTAAAAAAAAAAAAAACCTGGCCTTTAATTTTTGATTTGCTTCTCTATTAATTCTTAGCTTTGTAGAACAAATCTTTGTGATAATAAACACAGAAAGTCTAAAGGGAAATCTTATTAACCATATATGACAAATATACTTTTTTTCTTGTTTTGATGCAGTAAATCTTAGTTTCTTGGAGTATGTTCTTTAAAATTCTATACACTGTAGAAAGTTTTTCTTTTCCCTTATAAAATATAATTGAAAATCTGACTCCCTCAAAAAATGACCCATGTGATGCATTTTAAGATTTACATTATGGGAAAATGCAAACATATACAAATAAGAAAAAATCTGCCAAGTAAAATATGCTTAACAGTATTTAAGCTAAATATTTTATACAAATATCATTATGTTTGGATAAAGTCCGTATTCTGAGTACTCAGTTGGGATTTCATAATTATATATACAACTTCAGGTACTATGCTAAGATCACCACTTAAACCAGCTACTACATACGTTAAATGTTTATTGCTTCTGTTAATTTATATAGCATACTCTTAATGTTTGCCCCTTCTAAAACATAATCTTATTCCTAAAGTAACGCCCCACACATAAACACACACTTTCTCTCTCTCTTCTGCTGTCTCTCTTCAGATTAAGTATATTATTGACACTGCTTATTTATTTATTTATTTATTTGAGAAAAAGAACATTTGGGTATTAGACAGACACAAAAAGAGGAAAAAAAGTCACAACAAAGGTAATAACTAAATAATATTAGATGCAAAATTATATAAGCATATATTGCCTTCCCCATCACAAACAATATCACAAAAACATACAAGCCTTCTTCACACTGATCACGTTCAAAACTCAATTGGATATAAGTAGAAGTTAGCCACAATTCACCAAACACTTGATCACATTAGCTGATTGCATTTAAATTGTTTTTCGGTAATTCAAGGAACAGATTATTTGTAAGACTCTTGGGATAACACTTTCCCACAGTAACAAGTCAGGTTCTGCTGTTCATCTGCTTTTAGAGTTAAATCCCTTTCATACCCAGTGTAAAGTTTTTAACAAAGTCGGATTTGCAGTTAAAGATTATACACAATGCTATGTAATTCTACCTAAGGCCCAAACCAGGAACAAGACCTGCACGCTAATCTCAACTCCACCTCTAACAGCTCTGTGTGAGGCAGCACACATGTGAATTTCATATTCTTTCTCCTCAGGTCATTTAAAATATTATTTTAGAATTTCAAAATTATAACTTTTTATTATGTTTTAAATTACTTAAATGAAGCAAATGGGAAAATGTCTCAGAAATATTTTTTACCCCTCTTACCCATACAGTTGAAAAGGTTCACGTTCAATCACCAGCAACAAAGCCCTTTCAGAAAGGGTGGATGGAATTTGTCTTTATTACTTCTTTAAACACCCTTAGGCCAATTGTGACATTGTCCGGTGTAAGGCACTATTTCTCAACATGACAGTTAGCACAAAGTCAATAGACTCTACAAGAAAAATACATGTGCCATGGTCAAACAAATTTGGGACACACTAGGAAAGCTGAGTTGGATAAAACAAAACAGATTTTCTTATAAGACTTCTCAAAGCTTCCAACATATTAATTTGAATTGTGAATACCCAAAAGTGAGATGGTACATGCAAAATTTATCAAAGCAGAATGAAGGAAAGAGTATACAGATTTCAGAATGAGACAAACTTGAGCACAGATACCAGGTTTATCTTACAGTTGCTGTGTATGCTTGGGTAGGGAAAACTCTCTGCACCTTAGTTGCCTCATTTGCCAGTGGATAAGAGACAGTCCCTAGAATGGGACACACCAGTGCTCAGATCCCAATGCTGCCACTTATTCACTGAGGTCTTAGGCTAGTTACTTAGGCTCTGTCATGGATTAAATTGTGTCCCCCAAAAATATGTGTATCAATTTAGCTAGGCCATGATTCCTTGTATTGTGTGATTGTCCACCATTTGGTCATCTGATGTGATTTTCCTATGTGTTGTAAATCCTATCACTATGACGTTAATGAGATTGATTATCAGCAGTTATGTTGATGAGATCTACAAGATTAAATTATGTCTTAAGTCATCCTCTTTTGAGATATAAAAGAGAGAAGCCAGCAGAGAGACAGGGGGACCTCATACCACCAAGAAAGAAGCACCATGAGCATAGTGTGTCATTTGGACCTGGAGTCCCCGTGCAGAGAAGCTCCTAGTCCAGGAGAAGATTGATGACAAGCACCTTCCTCCAGAGCTGAGAGAGAGAGAAAGCCTTCCCCTGGAGCTGATGCCCTGAATTTGGACTTGTACCCTACTATACTGTGAGAGAATAAATTTCTGTTTGTTAAAGCCATTCACTTGTGGAATTTCTGTTATAGCAGCACTAGATAACTAAAACAGGATCTCTGCATCTTGGTATCTCCTTTTGAAAAACAAAGATAACAACAAAATGTTTTGACAGATATTTTAGGGGACACAGTTCAATCCATGACACTCCTCATTTCTACGCTCTTCCCAGAATTGTCCATTTTATCCTGTCAACAAGTGATAACTAGTGCTGTCAGTGTGATATTAATTCTGTATATTCTGTATATTCATCTTTTCAAATTCACATGCCATTAAAAAGACCCTTAAAGATCAGCAATGATGCAAGAAACTTCAAATACCACACTATTCAAGAGTAAATGGTGATAGCCAGAAAACTACCAACCATATTTTGTGAGGGTAACTTTGTCTTAAAGCATCTTTTGCGGTAGATTTGCCCAATGCAATACGTCGTTTGATTTCCTGACACTGTTCCATGGGTGTTGATTGTGGATCCAAGTAAAATGAAACCCTTGACAATATCAATATTTTCTTTATTTATCATGATGTTCTTTATTGGTCTAGTTGTGAGGATTTTTGTTTTCTTTACGCATATTGCAGAATGTTAATGAGTCTTCCTCCAATCCTGATGCTGTGTTCTCCTACAGATAGTCCAGCTTCTCAGAATATTTGCTCAGCATATAGATTGAATAAGTATAGTTAAAGGATACAACCCTGGAGCATATATTTTCTGATGTTAAACCAAACAGTATCCCCTTATTCTGTTTAAATGACTGACTCTTGGTCTAGGTACATGAACACAATTAGGTGTACTGGAATTCACATTCTTCAATACATTATCCATAATTTGTTACAATCCACGTGGTCAAATGCCTTTGTGTAGTCAATAAAGTACAAGTAAACATCTTTCTGGTATTCTCTACTTTCTGCCAAGATCTATCTGACATCAACAATGATGTCGCTCATTCTATGTCCTCTTGTGAATCTGGCTTGAATTTCTGGCAGTTCCCTGTCAATGTACAGCTGCTGCCATTTTTTAATTATCTTCAGCAAAATATGCTTGTATGTGATACTAATGACATTGTTCAATAATTTCTGAATTCCATTGGATCACCTTTCTTTGTAATGGGCAGGAATATGGATCTCTTCCAGTCAGTTGGCCAGATAACTGTCATCCAAATTTCTTTGCACTAGTAATCACTTCCAGTGTTGCATCCTTTTGTTGAAGCATCTCAATTGGTATTCCATCAATTCCCGGAGGCTTCTTTTTCTTCAATGCCCTCAGTGCAGCATGGACTTTGTCCTTCAGTATCTTCAGTTTTTGATCATATGCTACTAACTCCCAAACTAAAAACAATCCTAATGTCTATTAGCAGTTGAATGGCTAAATAAACTGTGCAATATTATGCAATATCACTATATAATGGAATACTATACAGCAAAAAAAAAAAATCAATGAAAAATAGTTACTATAACCAAATGGATGAATCTCACAAAAAAGTTTGAGTGAAATAAATCACACAGAAAGACGCATATTGAATGATACCATTTGTATTCAATTTAAGAAACAAAAACAAAAAATGGGCAATCTATATACATAGAAAACCCTAAAGACTCTACGAGAAATCTACTGGAACTAATAGAAAGATTCAGCAGAGTAGCTGGATACAAGATAAACATTCAAAAATCAGTTGGATTCCTATACACCAGTAACGAGAATGATGAAAAGGAAATCAGGAAAACAATACCTTTTTCAATAGCCCCTAAAAAGATAAAATACTTAGGAATAAATCTGACCAGGGATGTAAAAGACCTATACAAAGAAAACTATAAAACACTACTGCATGAAACCCAAAGGGATCTACATAAATGGAAAAACATACCATACTCATGGATAGGCAGACTCAACATTGTGAAAATGGCAATTCTACCCAAAGCAATTTACAAATACAATGCAATCCCGATCCAAATACCAGCAACATTCTTCAAAGAGATGGAAAAACTAATCATTAACTTTATATGGAAAGGGAAGAAGCCCCGAGTAAGTAAAGCACTACTGAAGAAGAAGAATAAAGTTGGAGGACTCACACTACCTGACTTCAGAACCTATTATACAGCTACAGTAGTCCAAATAGCCTGGTACTGGTACAATGACAGATACATTGACCAATGGAACAGAATTGAGAACCCAGGTGTAAATCCATCCACCTACGGTCACCTGATCTTCGACAAGGGCCCAAACTCCATCAAATGGGGAAAAGACAGTCTTTTTAACAAATGGTGCTGGCAAAACTGGATATCCATTTGCAAAAAAATGAAACAGGACCCATACCTCACACCATATACAAAAACTACTTCAAAATGTATCAAAGACATGAATATAAAGCTTAAAACTATAAAGTTCATAGAAGAAAAAATAGGACCAACACTTCAGGCCTTATACATGGCATTAACAGGACACAAACCATAACCATCAATGCACAAAACCCAACAGATAAGCTAGATAACTGGGATCTTCTTAATATCAAACACCTATGCTCTTCAAAAGACTTCACCAAAAGAGTCAAAAGAGAACATAGAGACTGGGAAAAAATTTTTGGACTGTACAAGTCAGAAAAAGGTCTAATCTCCATAATCTACAAGAAAATCCAACACCTCTACAACAAACAGACAAATAATCCTATTAAAAAATGGGCAAAGGAAATGAACAGACACTTCACCAAAGAAGGCATTCAAATGGCCAACAGACACATGAGGAAATGCTCGCGATCACTAGCCATTAGAGAAATGCAAATTAAAACCACAATGAGCTACCATCTCACCCCAGCATTACTGGCATGAATCAAAAACACTGGAAATACCAAATGTTGGAGAGGCTGCGGGGAGATGGGAACTCTTATGCACTGCTGGTGGGAATGCAAAATGATACAACCATTTTGGAAAATGATATGGCGCTTCCTCAGAAAACTAGAAATAGACATACCATTCGATCCAGCAATCCCACTCCTAGGAATATATCCTAGAGAAATAAGAGTCGTCACTCGAATAGACATATCACACCTATGTTCATGGCAGCATTGTTCACAATAGCAAAATGATGGAAACAACCTAGATGCCCATGAACAGACAAATGGATAAACAAACTATGGTACATACACATAATGGAGTACTATGCAACGAGAAAGAACAACAATGAATCTGTGAAGCATCTCATAACATGGATGAAACTGGACGACATTGTGCTGAGTGAAATAAGTCAATCACAAAAGGACAAGTATTGTATGAGACCTCTATTGTAAAAACCCATGAAAAAGTTCACACGCAGAATGTAACAATGTTTGTTGGTTACCAGCGATGGGAGGGGTGGGGGGGGGGAATACCAAATAGGCAATGGATAAGTGGTATCTTGGGTGAAGGGTGAGACAGTACACAATACAGGGGAAACTAGCACAACCTGTACAAGGAAAGGTCATGGAAGCCCCATAGACACATCCAAGCTCCCTGAGGGACTGAGTTGCTGGGCAGAGGGCTCTGGGGAGCATGGTATCGGGGAACATCTAGCTCAATTGGCATGACACAGCTTATAAAGACAATGTTCTACATTCTACCTTGGTGAGTAGTGTCTGGGGTCTTAAAGGCCTGTGAGTGGCCATCTAAGATACTCCACTGGTCTCATCCCTTCAGGAGCAAGGGAGAACGAAGATAACAGGATACAAGGAAAAGATTAGTCCAAAGGACTAATTGTCCACAGCTACCAAGGCCTCCACCGGACTGAGTCCAGTACAGCTAGATGGTGCCCGGCTACCACCACTGACTGCTCTGACCAGGATCACAACAGAGGGTTCTGGACAGAGCTGTAGAAGGATGCAGAGCATAATTCTAACTCACAAAAAAAAAAAAAGACCAGATTTACTGGCCTAAAGGAGACTGGAGAAACCTCGAGAGTATGGCCCCCAGACACCCTTTTAGCTCAGTGGTGAAGTTACCTCTGAGGTTCACTGTTCAGCCTGGGAGTGGACAGACCTGTAAAACCAAATGAGACTAACGAGGTACAGAAGTCCAGTGACAAGGCCCAGAAAGCAGAAGGGGACAAGGAAGCTGGTGATAGGGAACACAAGATTGAGTAAGGATATTGTTGATGTGTTGTGAGATTGTTAACCATTGTCATAGGGCAACATTTGTAGTAACTGTTAAAATGAGAAACTATTTTGTTCTGTAAGCCTTCATCTTAAGTGAGAATAGCAGCACAATTGGAAGAGTGTAGTGAATGTCACTGAACTGTGTACGTAGAAATTTTTGAAACGGTGTATCTTTGGCTATGTGTATTTTCACCAAAAAAAAAAAAAAAGGTTGAGAATTTAGAGGGTTAATATGTTGTGGGGTTGTTAACCAATGTCATAAGACAACATGTGTACTACTGTTTCATGAGAAACTATTTGTTCTGTAAGCCTTCACCTGAAGTACAATAAAATATATTTTTAAAAAAATAAAAAAAAAATGGGCAATTTATAGCATTTGAAATCCAAACAGTTGCTACCTTGGAGGAAGAAAGTGAGAATTGTGAATGGAGAACTAGAAGGAGGTTTCTGATGTGCAGGTATTGTTTTGACCTGGGTAGTGTTCACTTTGAAGTAATTTATTGCACTGTAATCTTATGATATGTGCACTTTTCTGTATATTTGTTATATTTCAATAACAAATGTCTTATCTAAAATTTTCAATATTATCATGTCTTCTGTGATATAAAACCATTCACTGGCTTCCTAATGCCTTCTGAACAAAATCAAGACTTTATCTTCTTAGCCCCATTTTCCACCTCTGCCATGGAGGCACCCTGCCCTCTAACCACACAAACAGTTTGCAGTTCAACAAATACTTTTTTGTAACTGTGCCGTTGGCTTGCTGTTTGGAAATAGTCTTTCCTTTGCCCACTTACCTAATTCCACTTACCCATAAAGTACAACCTCCTCCAGGAAGCCACATAGGTTACATTTCTCTCCTTTGTATTCTGTTAGGATCCCGTCTTGCCTGAGTAAGAGTACTTACAACTATTGTTAACTATCAGTCTATGTGTCTTATCTTTCACTGGGAACTATAAGTCTTATTCATTTCCATATCCCCAGTGCCTAGCACTATTATTGGCACATAGTATGCACTCAACAAATATTGTTGAATTAAATTGTCTACAAGTTAATTGACTAAAAAATGTAGCTTCAGTTGAAAACAGAAAAAGTGGACAGCTTATTTACTCATATTCATAGTTATGTTTTACTTGAGAAGTAACGGTTGGAGAGAGTAAGCTCAATTAAAAAATTATAATTTAAGCAAAAAGCAAATTCACACTGTATAACATTGAAAATAATGATAACTTTTTTAAATTCACTCAAATCATTTTCTGGTCATTCCTGTTCCAGATAGGGCTATATGGATTTAAATGTAATCACTATCGTATTACTAAATACAGGTAATACAAAATTTATAAATTTAAAATGCAAATTAGTTGTATACCTTTCCTGAACTTTTTTTCAGAAATTGAATCACAAATAAACGTGACCAAAATCTGCACATTTCCTGTTGAAGTCTTCGTTTCTCAACGATTTTGTTCAGGGTATATTTTATATGGCTACCTATACATAATAGATATTAACAAATTTAGAAGCTTTCATGTTCTATCTCTGCCACAGTAAGGTCTCCAAAGCCCTATTTTCATATTTACAGAAAGACAGAATAAGAAAGATCTGCAACAAATCCCCTTGCTGCAAGTGACATAATGAGACTATCCCCATTAAACCAATAGCAATGATAGTGCCATGGATTTTACTAAGCCTATTAAAGAGCAAAGGTTCCCAACAGGATTTCTGTGGTACATTATCTTTCATGAAAATACATTTTAACAGAACTCAAAGATCTTTAAATGTCATGCAAAGACAAACACTCAAAGCCTTTCTCTCTAGATTCAAAATGCATTTTATAGCAGCATTTTGTAGCAGGTAAACAGATAAAGCATCTCAAGAATAACTATTTTTCCTTCAACCAATGTTTTTTTTCTTCCCATACATATTAGCTAGGCTTCTTGGATTTCAAGTAGAGGAAGCTTATTAAAGAAAGAGAAGTTTTTAAATTAGGCTACACAGCTGTCTTTCAGAACCTAAAAGCTGTCAGTAGGCGTAAGGGAGAGGAGCTGAGCCTCAAGATTACACAAATGTGGATCTGAAAACTGATGGGAACCCAGAACAAGCTCTTACCTCTGCTTCTATTGTATTTCTTTTTACGTACTGGTATCTGCTGAAAACCATTCCATTTGATGGACAAAGTTCCTTTAAAGTTCCTGATGTTGTGTATTACAGATTTTACAGATATGGTTACACAAAAATGCTGGCTCTCTCTTTTCCTCTATGTATACACAATACATACATACATACATATATATATGGATTTTACTGATATACATATGTGTATGTACATATACATGTATATATGTATGTATGTATATATATATATAGAAAGACTAGTACATATCCATCAGACTCCTATGGGGAAGAAAAGCTAACTGGGCCCACTTGAATGCACAATTTTTTCATGAATCAGCTATGATCAGGTAACTAAGGTGACTTAGAAGAAGCATAGCTTCTGTGGCCTCTCTCTAACCCTGTGAGACATTTTATGTGACCTAAAAGTCAAAATGAAAAGTCTAAACAGAAATACCAGTAAAGGTCCATTCTATTAAGTCAAAGATAAAAGCTTTTCTAAAAAAAGAAAGCTTTACATGCTTAGCAAATATTAGTGTTGACATTCAACAAAGATTAATCACCCCAAAGAATCATTAATTATTTTAAACATTATATTTATTTGGCCTCATAAGGGCATATTCTTTGTCTTTTATCATCCTACAGAGGGGACTAATTCAGGAAAATTCCCAGTCTCAAACATTCAATGTTTCATTGTCCTAAGAAGGAATTAAGTAGCAATTATAATAGAAACACATATTTTAAAATCAGTAATGTTTACCTCATTGATATCATATTCAACTTAATTAATGGAAAAGAATTGTATTTCTCTTCATAAAGTCCAAACTCAGTTTCAATAATACCAGTAATTTCAATAATTCAGGAGTTATTATAATTTATTTTTGTGGAATATGTACCCAGTTATTTAAGACTATGCTTAAAACCAAAAAACCAAACCCGCTGCCATCAAGTGAATTGTGACCCATAGCAACCTTATAGGAGAGAGTAGAACTGTCCCATAGTGTTTCCAGGGAGAAGCTGGTGTATTTGAACTACCGATCTTTTGGTTAGCAGCCGAGCTCTTAACCACTGTGCCAGCAGGGCTCCAGACTATGCTTAAAATGCTTGAATTCTTTAAAAAGTTATAAGAAGAGACTAAAAAAAAGAAAAGCAGAAACAGAAATCCAAAACAACTAAAAACTGCAACAGATGTAATGACAATAAAACATTAAAAAATTCAAAGTATGTGCCAATCCCAATAATTTAATATTTAATAGCTAATTGACCCCCCACGCATCAGTCATTTTGTCATACCCTGGGGGCTTGTGTGTTGCTGTGATGCTGGAAGATATGCCACTGGTATTCAAACAGCAGCAAGGGTCACCCACAGTGGAAAGGTTTCAGTTGAGCTTCCAGGCTAAGACAGACTAGGAAGAAGGACCTAGTGGTTTACTTTTGAAAACAATTAGCCAGTGAAAATCTTATGAAGAACAGTGGAACACTGTCTGATATAATGCCAGAAGATTCCTCAGGTTGGAAGGCACTCAAAAGACTTCTGGGGAAGAGCTGCCTCCCCAAAATGGAGTTGACCTTAATGACGTGGATGGAATCAAGCTCTAGGGACCTCCATCTGCTGATGTGGAACGACTCAAAATGAGGAGAAACAGCTGCAAACATCCATTAATAATGGGAACATGGAATGTATGAAATATGAATCTAGGAATATTGGAAATTGTCAAAAATGAAATGGAATGCATAAACATCAATTCCCTAGGCATCAGTGAACTGAAATGGATCAGTATTGGCCATTTTGAATCAAACAATCATATGGTCTACTATGCCAGGAATGACAAATTGAAGAGGAAAGGTACAGCATTCATTGTCAAAAAGAACATTTCGGGATCTACCCTGAGGTACAACGCTGATAGTGATAGGATAATATCCGCATGCCTACAAAGAAGACCAGTTAATACGACTTGTTTTAGTAATCTAATGCTGCTATAACAGAAATACCACAAGTGGATGACTTCAATAAACAGAAGTTTATTCTCTCACACTCTAGCAGGCCAGAAGTCCAAATTCAGGGCATCAGCTACAGGGGAAGTCTTTTTCTCTCTGTTGGTTCTGGAGGAAGGTCCTTGTCATCAGTATTCCCCTGGACTAGGAGCTTCTCTGCCAGGAACCCTAGGTCCAAATGACCTGCTCTGCTCCCTGTGCTGCTTTCTTGGTGGTATGAGGTTCCCAATTCTCTGATTGATTCTCTTTCCTTTTATCTGTTTTAAGATAAAAGGTGATGCAGGCAACACCCCAGGAAAACTCCGTTTACATTGGATCAAGGATGTGACCTGAATAAGGGTGTTACATCCCACCATAATCCTCTTTAACATAATCTAATCTTGCCTCATTAACCACAGGCAGAGATTAGGATTTATAACACATAGGAAAATTACATCAATCACAAAATGGAGGACAACTACACAATATTGGGAATCACGGCCTAACCGAGTTGACACATATTTTGGGGGAGACACAATTCGATCCATGACACAAATATTATTCAAATTTATGCACCAAGCACTAAGGCCAAAGATGAAGAAACTGAAGATTTTTACCAACTTCTGCAGCCTGAAAATGATAGGACGTGCAATCAGGGTTGTATCCTTTCACCATTTTATTCAATCTGAATACTGAGCAAATGATACAAGAAGGTGGATTATTTGAAGAAGAACACGACATCAGGATTGGAGGAAGACTCATTAACAACCTACATTATTCAGATGACACGACATTGCTTGCTGAAAGTAAAGAGGACTTGAAGCATTACTGATGAAGATCAAAGACTATAGCCTTCAGTATGGGTTACATCTCAAAATAAAGATAACAAAAATCCTCACAATGGGACCAGTAAGCAACATCATGATAAACAGACAAAAGATTGAACTTGTTACAGATTTCATTTTACTTGGACCCACAATCAACACCCACGGAAGCAGTAGTCAAGAAATCAAACGACGCATCATATCGGGCAAAGTTGCAGCAAACGACTTTTTTAGTGTCAAAAAGCAAAGATGTCACTTTAAGGACTAAGGTGCGCCTGACCCAAGCCATGGTGTTTTCAGTTGCTTCATACAAATGCAAAAGCTGGGCAATGAATAAGGGAGACAGAAGAAGAATCGATGCCTTTGAATTATGGTGTTGGTGAAGAATATTGAATATACCATGGACTGCCAGAAGAACAAACAAATCTCTCTTAGAAGAAGTACAGCCAGAATGCTCCTTAGAAGTGAGAATGGCGAGACTTCATCTCACATACTTGGACATGTTATCAGGAGGGATCAGTACCTGGAGAAGGGCATCAAGCTTGATAAAGCAGAGGGTCATGGAAAAAGAGGAAGATACTCAACAAGATGAATTGTCACAGCGTCTGCAACCATGAGCTCAAGCATAACAACAATCATGGGGATGGCACAGAGCGGGGCAGTGTTTCGTTCTGTTGTACATAGGGTCGCTATGAATCAGAACTGACCAGATGGCACATAACAACAACAACAATAACAATTGATCATACTATTAGATAAAAGTCATTCTATAATTTCAAGCTATAGGTTGAAGAATCTATATTTAAATATAATAAATATCATAGTATTTATTTATGTTAACAAAAATAAGCATTTATGCAACTATCCACCAGTGGGAAAGCATAGGTGGAATAAATTGCATATAAGAATAGATTATTAAAGAAGGAGAGTTGAGATTCATTTGGAGAACTTGAAGAAACCTCATGAGTGGCAAAATATTTTCAACAAGATCTATTGATCATATTAACAGACACAGAGTAACTAGATTCCAGATGAGTAAAAACCATGGGTGAAACAAAGTTCTTCACCTTCAGGAAGTTCAGGTTTTGGGTTTATACTACAACCAACAAGTTTTCATTCCTGGATCTGTTGAAAGAACCCAGCATCTAGAAGTTTCTCATTTAATGTTGTCTTTTCTAAAAAGCAAATTCTTCAACATTCTCTTCTTCCATATATTTGTTTTTTACATCATAGATAATTTTACAATACTTATAGAGGTACATCTCCTATGGTATAACAGAGAACTTGTTTTAGCTCAAAATATTTAAATAGTGGGTAGAAACAGTACATTACCATTATTTCTCACTTTTTCACATATCTATGAAGCTAAAGAAATTGCTAGGAATATGTGTAATAGGTGGATGACTGGATGGATGTGTATAGTCCTTGCATTGTTCAAGTGTTTTTGCCTTAGCTAAAAGAAGGAGTAAGCCAAATACAGATAGAGATATGTCTTTTTTTTTAATTCTTAAAAAAAAATTGTAAAGAAATGAGTGCAAATTTTATCTAAAAGATATTTGATACGTAAACAACAATACAAAAAGCAGAGCTAATTAAGTAATGTTCTTTATCATAGCTCACTACCTTCCCCTCCTTGATAATAGTTTTTGTTTTTTTAAAACTCTTTTCTGTTTCTTTGATTCCTAGTATGACTGAGGACTAAAATTTAAATTGCGTTTCGTTTTAATTAATCTAATTTAAATTTAAATAGCCACACTGAGCTCTTTAAATAGCTACAGTGTTGGACAGGGCTATACCAGGTTATCTATATTCTTCCCCCAAGCGAATTGCTTGGGAAGTATCATGTGACATTATTCTGTATAGAAAGACACCACACTCTGTATAGAAAGGCATTCAGGTCTGACTTCCGGCTTCCTCTCCAATGTTAGATTTCTTCTTTCATCTATCATTTTCCCCTCTGGGCATTATTCTTTAATGAAAAACAATGAATTATGCATAAAAATTTACAGCAGCTTAAAGGGAAGGAGGAGTTATTTAAAACATGTGACTATGCTTCCTGAAATGGTTTCTAACCTTTACATTTAGAGAACAAGCTAAGAGATGGCATTTGCAAAGATTTCCTAGGATGTTATTAACTATTTAAGACACGCTCTACACAGTATTCAATAAAAAGTGACTTTCCCCCTTTTTACAACCAGGAAAAAATTGCCCTACTTATAGTATAAATCAAAAAACCAGTCTCAAGTCTTTGCCTTGTGATCTCATCTCTCAAAAATAAACAATCTCACAGTCCCTCATGCAGAGCCTCTCTTCCTACCTACCCAACATGACAAAGTGGAGTAGAACTAGCCACAGATGGCTTCCTCTGTTTATATGCTGCTTGGTTTAGTACTAAGGTTCAGTTGTCACTGCCACGGAGGCTAAAGAGGAGAAAAATATGACTGTTGAATTTCCTGCTCCTGATTTTGCATTTCTGCCATGACACTTGCCTTCTTCTCACCCTGCCCACTGACGCCAAAGGCACAGAGGCACAAGAAAACTAGTTTGGAGCATGAGAGAATTAAAGGACACAAGTGATATACAGGCGAGGCGAACCTCACAGGCAGTTGTGTATTCTCCAGGTCACCTGGTATTTGGTAAAAAGAAGGCAATGAGCAGCATGATTGTCCATTGCCCAGGCTGTGGAGTCAGACAGAAGTGACCTCAGGTCTTCATTTGGATATTAACTAACTATGAACTTGAGTAAGTTATTTAAGCTCTGTGTGTCTAAATTACCTCAACTGTAAAATGAAGATATTAACAGCTACCTCAGAAGATGTTTATTAGGACAAATTAAATAATACATATGAATTTGTTACTCAGTACCTGGGAGAGTGTCTCCAATTGATAGGTATTACAATCTCTAAAAGCACAAAATTAATGTGTTGTTGTTAGGTGTCATTGAGTCAGTTCTGACTCATAGCGACCCTATGTACAATAGAATGAAACACTGCCTGGTCCTGTGCCATCCTCACAATCATTGTTATGTTTGAGCCCATTGTTGCAGCCACTGTGTCAGTCCATCTCATTGAGGGTCTTCCTCATTTTCACTGACTCTCTACTTTACCAAACATGATGTCCTTCTCCAGGGACGGGTCCCTCCTGATAATACGTCCAAAGTATGTGGGATAAAGTCTTACCAACATTACTTCTAAGGAGCATTATGGTTGTTACTTCTTCCAAGACAGATTTGTTCCTTCTTCTGGCAGTCCATGGTATATTCAGTATTTTTCACCAACACCATAATTCAAAGACATCAATTCTTCAGTCTTCCTTATTCATTGTCCAGCTTTCCCATGCCTATAAGGTAATTGAAAACACCATGGCTTGGGTCAGGTGCACCTTAGTCCTCAGAGTGACATCTTTGCTTTTTAACAGTTTAAAGAGATCTTTTTCAGATTGCTCAATGCAATATGTTGTTTGATTTCTTGACTGTTGCTTCCATGGGCATTGATTGTGGATCCAAGTAAAATGAAATCCTTGATAACTTCAATCTTTTCTCCATTTATCATGATGTTGCTTATTGGTCCAGCTGTGAGGGATTTTGTTTACTTTATGTTGAGGTGTAATCCATACTGAAGGCTGTGGTCTTTGATCTTCATCAATAAGTGCTTCAAGTCATCTTCACTTTCGGCAAGCAAGGTTGTGTCATCTGCATACGCAAGTTGTTAATGAGTTTTCCTCCAATCCTGCTGCCCCATTCTTCTTCATATAGTCCACCTTCTCAGATTATTTGCTCAGCATCCAAATTGAATTAGTATGGTGAAAAGATACAACCCTGACACACATCATTTCTGATGTTAAATTAAGCAGTATTCACTTGTTCTGTTGGAACGACTGCCTCTTGATCTATGTACAGGTTCCTCATGAGCACAACTAAATGTTCTGAAATTCCTATTCTTCACAATGTTATCCATAATTTGTTATGATCCACGCAGTTGAATGCCTTTACATAGTCAATAAAGCACAGTTAAATATCTTTCTGGTATTCTCTGCTTTCAGCCAAGATCCATCTGACATCAGCAATGATATCCCTTCTTCCACATCCTCTTCTGAATCGGGCTTGTGTTTGTGGCAGTTTCCTGTCAATGTACTGGTGCAACCTTCTTTGACTTACCTTCAGCAAAAGTTTACTTGCATGTGATATTAATGATATTGTTCAATAATGTTCTCATTCTGTTGGATCACATTTCTTTGGAATGGGTACAAATATGGATCTCTTTCAGTCATTTGGTGTGATGAATTACTTAGTATGGCCTTTCTCACCATGGTCTTGCAACTCCCACCCATGTGATTAAGCCAGGCTGTGCAAATAAGATAATTGTGGCCCACCAAGGAGATTTGTCAGTGTTGCCTTAAAAGAGAGTCAATTCCAGAACAGAGAGGAGAGCCCACCACCACTAAGGAAGGAGAGACCAGCAGGAGAGACCTGCAGGAGATGGCACAGTGGGCTTCCGAGAGTGGGTGAGAAAGCTGCATGCCTTTGGGCAGAGATTGAGGGAGAAACCTATGCCTGACCCATGAATTTGGGACTTGCTAGCCTCCACAACCTCATAAGCCATTTCCTTTACAGGCTTATGATTTCTGTGAGACATTACAACGAATTAAGGAAACCGAAGATGGGAGGGAAAGTACTGAGGGGAGGGGGAGTAGTTGATATTAAAGTTGACAGAGTGGCACAGCAGCTTGGTAAAGCTGGACATTTGGAACATCTTTAACCTCTGCCTCATAGGAACCAGCTTTGTGCTAATTCTTCTAAACGAAATTATTCATTTAGTTGGCCAGGTAATTGTCTTCCACATTTCTTGGCATAGACAAGTGAGTGCTTCCATTATTGCATCCATTTGTTGAAATATCTCAATTGGTATTCTGTCAATTCCTAGAGTTCTGTTTTTCACCAATGCCTTTAGTGCAGATTGGACTTCTTCCTTCAGTACCATCAGTTCTTGGTCATATGCTACCTCCTGAAAAGGTGGCATGTAGACCAATTCTTTTTGGTACAGTGACTCTGTGTATTCATTCCATCTTCCTTTGATGCTTCCTGCATCATTCAAAAATTTTCCCATAGAATCCTACAATGCTGCAATTCAAGCCTTAAGTATTTTCTTCAGCTCTCTCATCTTAAGAAATGCCAGCATGTTCTTCCCTTTTGGTTTTCTGATTCCAGGTCTTTGCACATGTCATTATAATACCTTACTTTGTCCTCTTGAGCTGCCTTTTGAAATCTTCTGTTCAGCTCTTTTACTTCATCATTTCTTCATTTTGCTTTAGCTACTCTAGTTCAAGAGAAAGTTTCAGATTCTCTTCTGACATCCATTTTCATCCTTTCTTTCTTTCCTGTCTGTGTAATGACCTCTTGCTTTCTTCATGTATGATATCCTTGACGTCATTCCACAACTCATCTGGTCTTCGATTGTTAGTGTTCAGTGTGTGAAATCTCTTCTTGAGATGGTCTCTAAATTCACATAGGATATGTCATACTTTGGCTCTCGGGAACTTGTTTTAATTTTCTTCAGCTTCAACTTGAATTTGCATATGAGCAATTGATGGTCTGTTCCATAGTCAGCCCCTGGCCTTGTTTTGACTGATGATATTGAACTTACTTATTTTGTCTTTCTAGAGATATAGTGGATTTGATTCCTGTGTATTCCATCCGGTTAGGTCCACGTGTACTGTCATCGTTTACATTGTTGAAAAAAGGTATTTGTAATGAATAAGTCATTGTTGCAAAACTCTGTCATGCAATCTCCAGCATGGTTTTTATCACTAAGGTCATATTTTCCAACTACTGATCCTTCTTTGTTTCCAGCTTCCACATTCCAATCACCAGTAATTATCAATGCATCTTGATTGCATGTTTGATCAATTTCAGACTGCAGAAGTTAGTAAGTTAATAAGCGTAGGTATAACTTAATTACAACAATCTTAGCAAGTGCTCATCATACAGTTGTTTTCCCCTGCTTTACTATCTGTGTTGAATTATGCTCTTCCTTGAAATTTTAACAACACTGCCCACTCAATGTTAGTGAGTGGGCAGTGCTAGTAAATGAATTTAATCCACCCATTTTACACCCCAGCCTTGTAATACTCTATGTCATATGAATGTGAAACTGTGGCAGTGAGTGGCAGTTGTCTGGATAGGTTTGGTAGATGTGAAAATGTGCAAGAAGTTTCTAGGCATCATTCTGTGAATTGTCTGCTTTAGTGATGCAGTCAGTTAAGGTCATTCGGGATAATTTCACTCAATTCCTGCACTTGCCAATTTCCTCAATCCTAGCAGCGGTTACCTTGATCTTTATTTTCCCAGCACTTCCAACTGTTTTGTAAATCTATAATTCTTGTATTAAATTCCTTCCTGCTTGATTACTAACTGCATTTTGTTTTCTTGTTTGAATCTTAATGCATGCAACACCCCATGTTTAACATCTCCAACACTGCATTAATTCTTTTTCCTTCAAATGTACCACTACTTCTAGGATTTTCCTTATTGATAAGTTACCAGAATTCATCTGTCATTAGAATAATCTTTAACTCCTCCCTTTCTCAAAATCTCCATCCATTTAATGTAAATCCTACAATACTGACATGTCTCAAATCAGATATCTTCTCTATATTCCCACAGCTACTGCCTTACGACAGACTCTTAATATTACTTACTAATGATATTTTCTTCATCTCCTAATAAGTCTTCTTCTGCTTTGAAAGAACCCAAAGACCAAACCAGTTGACATCAAGTTGATTCCAACTCACCGTGACCCCGTAGGTGCAGAGTAAAACTGTACTCCATAGGGTTTTCAATGCTGTGACTTTTCTGAAGCAGATTACGAGGACTTTTTTCAGAGGCACCTCTGGGTGGATTTGAATCACCAACATTTCAGTCACCCAGGGACCTAAAGTGCCTAAGTTATTCTTATATAATGCAATCTGATCATGCCGCATCCTTGCTGGGAGGTCTACAGTGATTTTTATTGTTTATATTACAAAGTTCAAATTCTTAATCACAACACACAAAAGTTTTTGTGTTATGATCCGTCTTTCTTTCCAGCCACATATCTTACTTTTCTTTCCTTCTTTCACTTTCCAGCCTTGTGAAACTGCCTATAGATCCCTAAACATTCCATACTACTTTTGTCTGCAAGCAACAGAAACCCTCTCAAAGCAGCTAGTACCAACAATGTTGTTGTTAGGTGCCAACAAGTTGGCTCTGACTTGTAGTGGCTCTATGTACAACAGACTGAAATACAGCCTGGTCTTATACCGTCCTCACGATCATTGTTATGCTTGATCCCATTGTTGCAGCCACTGTGTCAGTCCATCTCTTTGAGGGTTTTCCTCTTTTTCGCTGACCGTCTACTTTACCTAGCATGATGTCCTTCTCCAGGGACTGGTCCCACCTGATAACATGTCCAAAGTATGTGCCAAAAATGGAAGGGAACAATTGTGGTAAAGGTATGACTATATCATAGATTACAATAATGGGTCAAAAGTACAACTCATGCCACGGAAAGTGAAACTTTGAATTAGAAAGTCTTTATTCAGTTGGCGTATTAGCACAGGGTTTCTAATTACTGCCTCCCTGAGTCTACTCCTCCATTCTTTTCTTTTTCTTGAAGCAGTTTCTCTGCTCTGCTTATCTTGCACATGGAGCAATCTGCCCACCATCCTAAACTCTATACAAAGTCCTTGCAGCTCTAGAACCCATCACAAACTGGTTTTTCTTACTCCCCCTAAGTTTTTTTGTCCTCCACGTATTCAGCCTATGTCTTCTTCTATACACACACAGATACACACAGAGACATACACACACACACACAAACCCCTCCCACCCCCCCGCCGCAAAAGAAAGAAAATCTGAACATTCTTTTCCTGTGTAAGATAGGGCAGGGGGAAATCTAGATTTCAAGCTGGAAGTAGCAGATGGGTAGGGCAGTCACATTGACCAACATATGCAGTACATAAAACTCTGTTGTTCCACTTGGAATATTTTTATCCCCCTTTCTGCTGGAGGTAATCACTCATCTCTGAAAACACTGTAGGTTTCTTAAGGGCAGAGATTTTGTGTTGTTTACTGATGTATCTTTATTCTGAAAAGCATTAGGCAATCTATAATAGTTGATGAATTACTAACTAAACCCTTATCTCTACCTATAAAGTCTTTTCTGTCCCTGCCAAAAATGGCCACTCCCTTATTTACACCAGGAAACCCTGCTGGCTTAGTGGTTAGTGCTGCTAACCAAAAAGTCGGCAGTTCGAATCCACCAGTCACTCCTTGGAAACACTATGCGTAGTTCTACTCTGTCCTATAGGGTCACTATGAGTCTGAATTGAGTGTACGGCAATGGGTTTGGTTTTTTGGTTTTGGTATAATACCCTCTACACATACCTTTATTAGAAATTAAAACACCAATTTACTTATCTGATTCCATTTTGGTTTCACTTTACTAGATTGTAAGCTCCTTGAAAAATCATCATGATTTATTAATTTCTAACAATGTTGGTAACCCAATGTCCTTGTTGTTGTTATTGGGTGCCACTGAGTTGGTTTCCAACTCATAGCGACCCATGTGACAGAGTAGAACTTCCTCATATGATTTTCCAGGTTGTAATCTTTACAGGAGCAGATCACCAGATCCTTCTCCCATGGAGCCTCTGGGTGGGTTTGAATCGATAACCATTTGGTTAACAGCTGAATGCTTAACAGTTGCATCACCAGGGCTCCTTTAAACCCAATGTAGATCCTCAAAAATGCTTGTTGAATAACTGAAAAAATGGGCAGCTCTAACAAGCTCTTTGTACTGGTTCACTCTGGTCCACAAAGAAGCAGAAATAAATCAGTACAAACCTTGTAACTAGGCAGAAAATGCCTTATCCCTGCAAGCAAAAGCATTTTATGCCCATCGCTCTTCCTAGCTTTACTGGCCTTTGTCTGAAGAAACTGGTCTTTAGACATCAACTCTTTGACACACACTTGGAGACTTTGCTAAAGGTGTTGATACAAAAGTTTGACAAATTTTTCCTGAGGACACAATTATCAAACAAGTCTCTGTGGAATATACTAATTGGCTCTGTTTTAATATTCTTTTATCAGAGCATATATAATTCTTCTGTTTGGATGTCATCTAAGAGGTATCAAATGCCAAAAATAATCAGATGTATTGTTCTTTCATTTCCTTAATGAACTCTGCTGTACTTTGTCCTTTCCAGCAAATTGCAAGTGAGTCACAGATTGGAAAAAAAGTCTAAAAGAAAGCAACTTTCCAAGCTATCACTCAGAAATGGAAATGGTAAATATTAACTTCAATGTACAAAATCATCTGTCAGAGTTAATGTCCATCAGGGATTACTTATTTGCTTCTATAGCCAATGAACAGCAAAGTTTTTAAACCTTTGAATAGTGAAAATTTTTCTTTTGGTATATTTATCAACTTGTTTCCTAGCTAATTAATTTTACTCAAGAGATGAATACTTGTATATTTTTCTAAATTTAAACTCTATAAAACAGAATAAAAAGTAAAAATCTGTTTCTACTCTCTGCAATTAATTTGAATGAATATTACAATTTTTTTTTTTTTTTTTAGTTATTTGTTTTTAACAGCATTAGGGTTGTCTAAAAGTTTAACATTTTTGGGTTGCCGAAAAGCTTAAAACAAATTTGGTTAAGTAAGCCAAAAGTAGTACTTTTTAAAAGTATCAAAACAGGCATTACTAGTTTGCCTGTGTTGAAACAGGGTCATCTTAGATGTCCAATACAGATGAGAGTTCTCTACAATAACCTCCAATAATTACAATGAAAACACTCTAATTTGTATGTATTTTGTCTCTTCTGCTCTCAGATGACGGTGAAGAGGCTAATTGCTCTCCAGCATAGCCCATTACACCCACAGTTAATTAACTGCAGGAATTATCTACAGGACCTTTTCTCTACAACTAGAAAGTTTCAGGTTTCACAAATGAAATTTGTTTCCTCTTTTGAAGTGTACAGTGGTATTATATTCAGTAAATATAGACTGGTATCTAGGATAAGTCCTCTCTGCTATGATTATCTTCCTGGGCCATGGGAGAGAGATAGGAATCCCTTTGGGAACAATTTGCTTTACTGTTCTTTGTAACAATAGTCACATTCATTGCGTTATTCTTTTGCAAGTGGTGTACAAGAAACAGCATAAAATGTAGGGCGAAAACAAAGAGTAGCCTGGAATAAGCAGTAAAAGTAGAATCCAGCTGGTCCCTGCTCAGCTCCAGGTAATGCTAGAAGGAATCCATGTGGTTAAAGTCAGACCTCACCACTGCCTCCAGCCAAACCAACCCCTACACATAAAAGGCCATTCCCAAAACTGGGATTTGCTCACTCTCCACTCCTGACCCACCAAATTTGGGTCATACAAGTAACCTGAAAGGGTGAAATTTCTGTTTTAACTACCTAATCATAGGCAAAGCCTTATCTTAGTCTCTGTCTAAATTGTTGAGGGATGTATGAAAGAGAGAAGCTTCAAGGCAAATAATTAAGGTCACAGGAAGAAGTCATCAGAATAGAAGGAGACAGTATGTCTCGCCCTTTGGGACAGAAAATTTATCTTAATAAGAAGGCAAATCTGTTACTGGCTAAAATGATAGCATCATAGAAGATTGTAATGGAACATTAAAGATGAATGGGGGTAGGGGAATTTAAAGATAAAATTATCTTATCATTAAGTGCCTTTAGGGAAGAGTGCCCTCTCTGAAAACCTAACTAGCCATTGGTTTACTGAATTTAGTGAAAAGTCCTTGAAGGAAAATATGGCAAGACACTTGAACCTTATTTTAGTTAATGAATAGTTTTCAAGAAAACACAGTTTGTGTTTTTGTTTTTTAAGTTCTCATGCCATTTGAAGAGCATAAAAGTACTAATACATGGTACATAGAAATTTAGCCAAAATAATAATCAGTTTATCAAATTGGATAGTCCTTTGCCCTGAATTCTAAGTTAGTTTAAAAACTTTTAATAATTTTTTTTTTACAGCCTCCAACATTAGCCTAAGTATTATCCTTGGAAAGCTATAAACCCACTGCTATCAAGTCAATTCCATCTCACAGCAATCCTGTAGGACAAAGTAGAACTGCCTCAAAGGGTTTTCAAGGCTGTAAATCTTTACAGAAATAGACTGCCACATCTTTCTCCCATGGTTGAATTAATTTATGATACGGATTAAAAATATCAGAATCATAGGATAAATTAAAAGTACTAGAAACAGGAATGGAATTAAGTGGAAAAGATGACTTCAAATGAAAATCAATGCCTCTCAAAAACATTTTTTTTTTCCTTCTACAGTATTTGCTGAGAACATTCCATGTCGGAAGCTTACTAATGTTCTTCTTTATAAGGCCCAGTGTAATATCACCCTTCCCATGGTTCTCTTTCAACCTTCAAATCGAATACTTCAGTCAATGCAGGTAATGTTAGTTTTGAGGTGTTTTGACTATTCACAGAGTGCGTTCTTTTTCATGTTTGTTACTGATGTATGTTATAAATAAGGGAGATATTTAAAAATATGTATTTTAATTTTAATTGATCCATTTAGAAAAAAAGCTGCTTTGAATTGTTAAAAATTATTGGCCATTTATGTTACTTTTAATGGAAGATTGAAAATGATGGCCCACATAGTTCTCTACTCATGACTCCTCTTCACTCTCTTTCAGACACTAAATGTTACAGGTCAGGCTTTTACTTATGGTTTTGTGCCTTAGATGATGATCTCATATATGAGGTTTAAGCTCAGTCTTAGTCGCTGGTATGTGCAATAATCATCTCAAGTTAACTGATGGGCACATCACACTTATTGTGAAATTGCTATTCAAGAAAGGTAAACAAACCACTTCACTGATATGCATGAATATATTGGCTATTTTAAAATGAATTATTTTGTGCTGGATATTGTTATACTGGATCATAGTGCCTTGCAGCTCCAAACAGTCATGATACTTGTATTTAGGGTTTGAGGTAAAATAATGTGAGATTGAAGAGGAGAGAAGTTCAGTTACAAGGACCCAGGATGAAAGCCAAATGAAATGCAAAGCTCTTACTATCTGGAGGCCAAAAAGAATCCTTTTAGAGAAGGATAAAACATGACCAGTCATAAGAGTCCAGTGAAAGGAAGAAAGTGAAAGGGAAACATTTTTTCCCTGCTGCCGAATTAAATACACCATCTATTTTCCCAAAACATACCATTCATCCAATGATTAACACGACACAGGAAAGAAATACGCTTACAGTATGATTCCTGAAAGACTTTTACAACAAAGAAAAAAAAAAAGAGCTAAACTCTACAATAAAAAAATTAATGTCTAGAAGATGAGTTAAACTTGGTCCAGAAGGATTTGAGAAAGCAGGATGAGACTTCAGCATTAAAGTACGGATAGACACAGAGGAGAGAAAAACAAGACTTCCCAAGTGAGTCAGAGAGCAAATGCAAAAGCCCAGGTATGACAACAAAAACAGTGTATTTAAGTCACGTTTGACTTAAACAAGGCAGGCATGTTTGGATACAGGGAAAATAATAAAAAGAAATGCATGAAAGAGCCAGGGTATGAAGTTCCTTAGATGCCCAGGATTAGTCTGGACTAATGCAAAGGAAAGCAGAGCAACAGTGATTTTCTTTGAGCCTACCTGCTGCTGAAATTAGGAGATGAGGAAGATGGCTGGATTTCAGCATACAGTATTATGAGAGAAAATTTTAGAATTAGGGAAACCATCTGAAGTTTGTTAGAATCAGTCAATTGTATGATGATGAAGTCCAGAAATGGGGAAGGGACTTGAAAGTAGAGAAGGGGCAAATTTAAGAGCCACTTCAGACAAATAAGTAATAGGACTTTCTGATAGAGGAGGTGAAAGGAAGAGAAAAGTCAGCAAGGAAATAGCCGACGGGTCTAGCCTGGATTCCTCTGATAGGAATGTGTCTTGGTTATCCAGTGCTGCTATAATAGAAATAGCACAAGTGGGAAGCTTTAACAAACAGAAATATATTTTCTCACAGTTTAGGGGGCTAAAAATCTAAATTCATGGTGCTTGCTCTAGAAGGCTTTCTCTCTCTTTCACCTCTGGAAGCCCTTGTATCTTTTGAGCTTCTGCTCCTAGGCAATCTTCATATGGTTTGGCATCTCTCTTCTCCCATCTCTGCTTGCTTCTCTATGCCTATCTTGCTTTTTTATATCTCAAAAGAGATTAATTTAAGACACCCTACACTAATACTGTCTCATTAACATAACAAGAAAAACTCATTCGCAAATGGGATTATAACCACAAGTATAGGGTTCTAAATTTACAGCACATATTTTTGAAGGACATGATTCAATCCAAAACAGAATGGATGGACAGATGGGAGAGAAGTTGATTTCACCATGTCCATGCTAGGTCCTTGAGGCAATAGCAGGGCATATAAATAGATGATGTTGCCAGGAAAAATAACCTTCTCCTCCAACCTCGAAGTATTGTAAATATAAAACAAGGCAGTATGTATAAAAGTACTTTCTAAGCTATATAAATATAGCTTAAGTATAAGGGATGTTTTCATAGCTATTTCCATTATAATTAACTATAATGTTACAAGGCTCAGACTTGAGGAATCTCAAGGTTAAATAGACTAGTGGGTGTCTTCTTCACGGTTAAAGCTAAAGCACTGAACATAGGTGAGTTTTCTAGATAATGTGAGTAGTGGAGAAGAGCAATGGGTTCAGAGTGTCTTGGCAATGTTCAAGAAAGAAAAAAATACTAAAATCCTAACAGATTCAGATTTACATACCTGGAGAAAGGCTGTCTTTTCTTTTTCATAAAAGTTGAATTTGCTATCAATACTCAGGAAAGTCAGTATTTAGACATAAGACACAACCCAATATACCTCAACTTCTTATCTATTACTCCTGCCCCTCAAACACAGACACAGACAAACACAAATGGGAAAAAAAAGAAGTAAATTACATGGCCAATGATGTAATAACATGCAAAGTAATGGATTCACCATATTTTCATCATTTATGAAATTAAAATAATGATTTGACTGAGAGATTATTTTAATATGAAGGGACCAAACAGGGTTCTATGAGACATGTTCCTTTGTGATACAAAAGTATGGGATTAGAGAAAATTACTCTGTTGATTTGCCAGGTAAAAGGGTAAAGGAAGCTGATTATCCTTAGCTTTGATTAAGTAAATTAAAACAGCTAAATTCTATAGAGACTGAGATAATGCCTGGGGTGAATTAACGCCTAAGAAAACCAATAGGCTATAACTTGTTTGTTTGTAACAAGATTTAATTTAAAGCTTACAACAGAACAAAGTCGTTTTTCACAGAATATTTCTCAGAAATAGATTGTCTTCTTGAAAGACAATTAATTTTGGACTTGTCCTTTCTCATTATTTAATACTCATAAACCAATATACTGTGGCTACTCTAATTACTATAGTTTTTAAAGTATGTTATCAAGTCACAGATATGAGATCTCTGGAATATTACTTAGAAATTATGCAGCACACATACAAAAAAATATAACCATCTTTCCAGTTTCATAATATATCTGTAATGAGCATGTATCACCTTTAGGATGAAAACAGAAATAAATACCATTTCTGACTTGACCAGATGATTAGACCAATGAGTATTGTTGAACAGGAAATCCCAAAATCCTAAGGAAGAAAATTTGCTTGAGAAGGTTACTGGCCTCTATTCTCAAAAGGATTAGTCTCTGTGTGCTACAAATGGTTTAAGCACTCAACTTGTAGCCAAAAGTTTGGTAGTTCCAACCCACTCAGAGGTGCCTCAGAAGAAAGGCCCAGTGATCTGCTTCAAAAGATCACAGCTTTGAAAATCCTATGAAGCTGTTCTACTCTGCAAACATGGGGGCACCATGAGTCAGAATCGACATAGCAACAATAACAATAATATTGAGTTCACAAAATGATTGTATCAGAAGTCAAAAATAGAGTGGTAATTAGATGGGTATTCTATGGCAAACCAAAGAAATACAATGTTTGATGTAAAGACAGTGAAGTGAATCATTAAAAAAAGATAATTGTAGATATGTTTTGCATGCTAAATAGAATAATATCAAGAAAATACAATAGATTGTAAGAAGTCTGTTTTTGTTCAAACTCGTATCCATTTCTTAATATTGTTTGTTCCATGTAGAGATATTTTTCTCCTTTTTTTCTCACCCAACTGATGGGTGTGTGTGTGCCTGCAAAAATCGTACTAAAATGTGAGATTTTCTTTCCTCAACTAGCTCAGCACACTGCTCCACTGAGAAGCCCTAAAGGTTTTCACAGGGCAAATATTGCCAATCTATAACAGAATGTCATAATTATAAAAAAAACAAACAAACAAACTACAAAGTGTATGTCAGAAGTAAATGGCCTGCTATAGAAGATAGGAGCAGGACATAAAGGAAGAGATTATACAGAAAGACTATCAAATGGTAGTGCTTTATTGAAATGGTAAACTCTCTCCTATCTGTATATATTTAGTGACATATCTCAAATGCTGGAAGATATAATGTGCATCTTTTTTAGTGTGGGATTTTACACATCCTTAATAGGAAGAAATGATGCCAGAGATTGCATGATAGAATTTTGCAAGACCAACAACTTCTTCATTGCAAGTACCTTTTTTCAAGAACATAAACTGAGACTATACACGTGGATCTTGCTGGGTGGACTATAATGGAATACACAGGAATCAAATCAACAACATCTGTGGAAAGAGTCGACGCAAAAGGTCAATACCATCAGTCAGAAAAAGACCAGGGGCCAACTATGGAACAGACCATAAATTGCTCTTATGCAACTTTAAGTTGAAGTTGAAGAAAATTAGAACAAGTCCATGAGAGCGAAAGTCTGACCTTGAGTATATCCCACCTAAATCTAGAGACCATCTCAACAATGCATTTGACGCATTGAACACTAACGACCAAAGACAAGACAAGTTATAGAATGACATCAAAGACGTCATACATGAAGAAAGCTATAGGTCATTAAATAGACAGGAAAGACAGAAAAGACCAAAATGGATGTCAGAAGAGACTCTGGAACTTGCTCTTGAATGTCAAGTAGCTAAAGTGAAAGGAAGAAGCGATGAAGTAAAAGAGCTGAACGGAAGATTTCAAAAGGCAGCTTAACAAGACAAAGTAAAGTATTATAATGATATGTACAAAGATCTGGAGTTAGAAAACCAAAAGGGAAGAACAAGCTCAGTATTTCTCAAGCTTAAAGAACTGAAGAAAAAAATTCAAGTCTTGAGTTGCAACCCTGAAGGATTCTATCTGCAAAAAACTGAACAACGAAGGAAGCATAAAAGAAGATGGAAGGAATACAGAGAGTCTGTACCAAAAAGAAGTGGTCAACGTTTAATGATTTCAGGAGATAGTATATGATCAAGAATTGATGGTACTGAAAGAAGAAGTCCAAGGTGCACTGAAGACGTTGTGAAAAACAAGGCTCCAGGAAGCGATGGAATACCAACTGAGATGTTTCAATAAGTGGAGGCAGCACAGGAAGTGCTCACTCATCTAAGCCAAGAAATTTGGAAAACAACTACCTGGCCAACCACCTGGAAGAGATCCATATTTATGCCTGTGCCAAAGAAAGACGATCCAACAGAATGCTAAAATTATCAAACAATATCATTAATATCACGTGAAAGTAAAATTTTGCTGAAGATAATTCAAAAGCGGTTGCAGCAGTACAACAGGGAACTGCCAGAAATTCAAGCCCGATTCAGAAGAGGCATGGAATCAGGGCTATCATACCTGATATCAGATGGATTCTGGCTGAAAGCAGAAAATGCCAGAAAGATGTTTACCTGTGTTTCATTGACTATGCAAAGACATTCAACTGTGTAGATCATAACAAATTATGAGTAACATTGCATAGAATGAGAATTCCAGAACACTTAGTTGTGCTTATGAGGAACCTGGACATAGACCAAGAGGCAGTTGTTCAGACAGAACAAGGGGATACTCTGTGGTTTAAAGTCAGGAAAGGTGTGTGTCGAGGTTGTATCTTTTCCCCCTACTTATTCAATCTGTATGCTGAGCAAATAATCTGAGAAATTGGACTATATGAAGAAGAATGGGGCATCAGAATTGAAGGAAGACTCATTAACAACACGCAATAAGCAGATGACACAACCTTGCTTGCTGAAAGTGAAGAGGACTTGAAGTACTTCCTGATGAAGATCAAAGACTACAGCCTTCCATATGGATTACACCTCAACATGAAGAAAACAAAAATCCTCACAACTGGACTAATAAGCAACATCATGATAAATGGAGAAAAGACTGAATTTGTCAAGGATTTCATTTTACTTGGATCCACAATCAATGCCCATGGAAGCCGCAGTCAGGAAATCAAACGATGTATTGTATTGGGAAAATGCTGCAAAAGACCTCTTTAAAGTGTTAACAAGCAAAGACGTCAGTTTAAGGACTAAGGTGTGTCTGACCCAAGTCATGGTGTTTTCAATCATCTCATATGACGTGAAATCTGGACAATGAATAAGGAAGACCAAAGTAGAATTGATGCCTTTGAATTATGGTGCTGGTGAAGAATATCGAATATAACATGGACTGCCAAAAGAACAAACAAATCTCTCTTGTTAGAAGTACAGCCAGAATGCTCCTTAGAGGCAAAGATGGCGAGACTTCATCTCACATATTTTGGACGTTATCAGGCAGGGCCAGACTCCAGAGAAGGACATTGTCATGGATTGAACTATACCCCCAAAATGCGTGTCAACCTGGCTATGCCATGATTCCCAGTATTGTGTGATTGTCCGCCATTTTGTCATCTGATGTGATTTTCCTATGTGTTGTAAATCCTGCCTCTATTATGTTACTCAGGTGGGATTAGAGGCAGTTATGTTAAGGAGGCAGGACTCCATCTGCAAGATTAGATTTTTTTCTAAAGCCAATCTCTTTTGAGAAATAAAGGAGAGAAGCCAGCAGAGAGACAGGGGGACCTCATACCACCAAGAAAGCAATGCTGGGAACAGAGTGCATCCTTTGGACCCAAGGTTCTGTGGAAAGAAGCTCCTAGACCGGGGAAGATTGATGACAACAACTTCCTCCAAAGCTAACAGAGAAAGACTTCCCCTGGAGCTGGTGCCCTGAATTTGGATTTCTAGCCTACCACACTGTGAGAGAATAAACATCTGTTTGTTAAAGCCATCCACTTGTGCTATTTCTGTTATAGTAGCACTAGATAACTAACGCAGACATCATGCTTGGTAAAGTAGAAGGTCAGTGAAAGAGAGGAATTTCCTCAACGAGATGAATTGTCACAGCGGCTTCAACAATAGCCTCAAGGGTAACAACAATTATCAGGGATGGCGCAGGACTGGGCAGTGTTTCGTTCTATTGTACATAGGGTCACTGTGAGTTGGAACTGACTCGATGGCACCTAATAACAACAACAATATGAAGCAAAGACCTTGTTATATTTGTTACTCATAGAATTTGGATAATATATAATCCCTTTGAGGGCAGGGAATTTGTCTCATTTATTCTCTATTATATCTCCGGAACCTTGGAAGGTGCCTGGTGCTTGGTCAATTAATATTAGTTGAATGAATGCTTGTACAGATACTTGTTGAATTTAACAAAGCTGGAGGATAGTATTTATTCCAGCCAGAAACATATTGTAATCTATTGTGTTCTCATAATATTGCACTTTATCTCTGAGTATCTATAGTCTGAATCATATGAAACAAAAATCATCAGATAGTATTAACTATGATCATAATTTTTTTAAAAAAGGGGAGAAATAAAGAAATGTAGACAGTCAATCTGGAAATAATTTATATAAATATTCCTTAGAAATAGTCCATGCTGCACCATTTTGAGACTTAGTGTGGAATGTCTCGATGAATTTAGAGAGACTTTAGATTTAGAATTGTGACGTTGGAGAATGGCTACAAAATTCAGGGACCACGTCTTGGTAAGAACACCCTCCCTCGTTGTTCCCATGTACACACATGTCTTTCTCTAAGTTGCTTCCAAATCATTTTGCCTTATTACATCTACTGAAGTTACACCAATAATGATTCATTGGTGCTATCAAGCATTCTTTAAAAATGCAAACATTTTAAGAAGATCAATCATTCAAGAATCAGGAAAGAGAAGAGCACTTCATCAAAGTGAACAGTAAATGAAAAATTAGCTTTTAAATAACTCAGTTAGAGGCTGTATGGAGAATGAATAAAAGCTCAGACTCCAGAGCCGTCTTCAAATTCTAGCTTCACCCCCATTAGTTATGTGACTTTGCGCAAGTTATTTACACTGCATTCTTTGATACCTGGCCTGTAGGAGTGTTAGTTAGCAACAAAGTGTTAGTAGCTATTTCTATTGGTATTTAAGAAATGGAAGAATTTTAATAATACTTCCTTTAAAGGATGAATGAAGAAAAGTAAAATCTCTTCAAATGTGTTTCAAGTTGATTTCTGATTCAGAATGATTTGCTTCTTTGCATTTATGCATTTCAAGCGGGTTCTATTTTCCCTGTCATAAATTTCCTAAACTTACCTACTCAGAAGAAATCTTACTAAACTAAAGTGACCATATTCCTTCTGGTGTTGATATTAAATGCTTTCATTCTTTACCAAACAATTGAAAATAAACATGTATTAATGTTTTTGTCCCAAATGTAATTGTGTAATCCCAAAACAAATCATATTTGTCTCCAAATGATGCTTCCAACAAACTATGGTTAAGGAAAAACAAAAACAAAAACTATCTTCCTTGTACTGTCCTTGCCAGGAAGTGAAATAATAAATTCTTTTTCAGGCAAATATTATTAGTACAAATAATTGCAATTACAAATTATGTGCAAACCTGTTGCAGGAAATAAGGAAAAGACAGATTGTAATTAGAACTTTGATTAAAAGTCTGATAAACCATGCAAACAAATGGCCCAGCAGTCTACAATGTTTAGGTAATAACTGAATATGGTTTTGTTAAACATTTTATGATTGTTTAATTCTAATTTATTTGGCAAATAACACTTTATATTGAAAAAGCATAAATTTGTGTTTTACTTTGACTTAGCAATAAGAGAATGTTTGTTTGTTTTTCCCTAGAATAATAACTAAGTTAAAAATGGTATTATTAAATAACAATTGATTTTATTGATGTTTATTTATTTATTTATCACTTATGTTGCTATTCTTGTAAGTTTTCATTTTGATTGTGGCTATGCTTTTTGTTTTCTTAAATAAAAAAGAATGGTACTGAGTCTTCACAAGGTTCATGGAAGAAAACTTTTTTTTTTTTCTGTACCTGAAAGGTTTAAAATTTATATATCAGCAATACTTCTATTTTCTGGTTGAAAAACAACCCATTGCCATTGAGTCAAGTCCAACTCATAGCAACCCTAAATGACAGAGTAGAAGTGCCCTATATAGTTTTCAAGACTGTAAATCTTTATGGAATCAGCCTGACACACCTCTCCCCTACAGAACAATTGGTAAATTTGAACCACATACATTTAGGTTAGCAGCCAAGTGCTTTAACCACAGCACCACCAGGGCTCCTCATTTTCTTATTTAGAGGACCTGGTTGAGGCATACTGACAATGACAAGTATGTTAATAAGATAATAATACATAGTAGTAACCAATGTTTTTATAGTGCATTATGGTTTTGAAAATTATTTTAATACCCACTACCGCATATATACAACCCCATATGGCTGAGATGGGTATTATACCCACTTCTCACTTATCAACATGGTTAGGTTCCAAAGACCAGGTTGTCATGTGAAAATTGACGTTATGTGAAAATGGAGGATGACCACATCAGATCACTACATAGAAGATGACTATATCATTACATAACTGCCACATTACACATAACCTTAACCATCACAGCCAGCATTACTCTCGCCTTACACCTTGGTGTTCACTACCACCAGACATATGTCATTAACGTGCAAAATAGTTGGATAGTAGATTTTTTACTATTATAGTAAATGTGAAATGTTGGATAATGAACTGGTCGATAAGTAAGGAGTAGGTTTATCAAGATCCTAATTTAACTGATGAAGAAACTGAGATTCAAAGTGTAAGTGAAATGATTGCCCTAAAGTCACAACAGTAACTGACTGCAGTAAAGACCTGGAACCTACATCTTAAGTATTTTGTCTTCTCTGAAGAAAAAAAGTATAATAATGATGAATAAAATTAAAGTAAGATGCCTAACACAGTATTTCTCTTTCTGATAATATCCTACAAATTATGAAAATCCTCATGCTCTCAAACACCTAAATATGCTAGAGAAAATATTATAGATGTCCATTTTAAAGCATAGATGAACAAAAACAGGATATCTCAAGAGACCAGAAACAAAGAAGGAACAGAAATCATTGAAGACTATAGCATCTGAGGGCATTTGCTGATTATGGTCAACAAAGACCTGTATAATAAAAATAGAGCAGAGAATTTGAACTAGGAAAACCTTAAAGCTGAGACCTCTGAAGCGGTTCACACTCAGTAAACTAGAAAAAGAACCAATTCTGCCAAAAGAGATAGATTGTCTCTGCCTTAGTTATTAGTTATACCTTAGTTACTAGTAAAGTGAAATAAGACATTCTACCCTGATAATTTGTTTTCAAAAGCCAGACCTCATGCAAGAAGTGTATTTACATACTTACTAGCTGCATTGTTTAAAAACTGTAAATCAATAAATTAATTAGCTTAAATCATCTGTCCACAATTGGGTAGCCCCCAGCACCTCGTAAAAGCCAACGGTCTCATTCATTCTCCTCTTAGAATTACCACATGGAATGTCCCATTAAAACTTTGAAACCACCAAATAAAAAAGAAAGCAAGGCACCATTAAATAGTATGAATAAAATAACAAACAGCAGCAATATACATATAAACTCTTCATATGTTGTGATTTTCAGATAAAAACTATAAAATTCAGTTTTTTAAATATTTTAAAAGATACAAGAGACAAAATCAACAACAGGAACAACTAATGGAGGCCACCAAAAATGATTAGGTAGAAAATTTGAAAAATAGAACTACAGAAACAAATGGTAAAATAATTAAACTTCAAAAAGACACATAAAATGAATGAATTAAATAAGAGAATAAGTGAACTAGGAAATAGTGTATAGGAAATACCAGAAAGCCAGAGGCAAGGAAGGCAGAAAAAGAGAGAGAATATGAAATAAATAAATAAAAGACACAGAAGACACTTTGAAGTCTAACATATGGTAAAAATGGTGTGGCAGAGGCGTCTGATCTCCTCTAACTTCACAAGAGGGAAGAAAAATCAAGATCATCAGCCCAAGACTGATTCCTATGGAGGTCAGACACACCTCCTCTCTTCAACCTTTTTACCAATTCTGACACCAATCATCCCTCCCACAGCACTTTCTATTTCTCTGCTGGGTTCAACAGTTTGTTGCAATAGCCACACAGAACTCACAGACCATACTCACAGTTACCGGGTTTACTAGGGAAGTAACAGGTTACAATTCAGGATACAGTTCTTTAATCAGGACAACCTCTTCTCAGCCATGCCTGCAGGCAGGCCTCTATCTGGCCCTTGGCCCCTCAGCCTGGCCTCAGCCCTTGTCTTTGTTATCTAGTGCTGCTATAACAGAAATACCACAAGTGGGTGGCTTTAACAAAGAGAAGTTTATTCTCTCACAGTCTAGGAGGCTAGAAGTTCAAATTCAGGGTGCCAGCTCCAGGGGAAGGCTTTCTCTCACTGTCAGTTCTAGGGGAAGGTCCTTGTCATCAATCTTCCCCAGTTGAGGAGCTTCTCAACGCAGGGTCCCTGGGTCCAAAGGACACACTATTCTCCTGGCTCTTGTATCTTGATGGTATGGGGTCCCCCTGTCTTCTCTGCTCGCTTCTCTCTCTTATATCTCAAAAGAGATTGACTTAAGACACAACCTAATCTTGTGGATTGAGTCCTGTCTTGTTAACATAACTGCCACTAATCCCACCTCATTAACATCATAGAGGTAGGATTTACAACACATAGAAAAATCACATCAGATGACAAAATAGTGGACAATCACACTACTGGAAACCATGGCCCAGCCACGCTGACAGATATTTTTGGAGGCACAGTTCAATCTATGACAGCCCTGCTAGAGCAAGTGTTACAAACCTCTTTAGTTCTGCCAATAAATGCCTGGATGCACCCCATTCTGCCAGAAAGACTCCTGCCCAAAGGTGCTCAGCTTTCTTGCTCAGTGGTCAGGGAAGCCCATGACACCACACCATCTCCTGCAGGTCTGGTTCTGTTCCCTCTGCTGCTGCCATTTCTCTGCACTGCTTCTTGCCGTCTCTTGCCATCTCTGGTGTTATAGGTCTTTCTCTCTCTTTCTGTCTCTTGGGTAAAGGATTCCAGGTCCAAAGGATGTGCTCCAGTCCTATCTTTTTCTTGGTGGTTGTTGGGTCCCCCTCTGCTCTGGGATTGTCTCTCTTTTAAGCCTAGCAGGATGGAAATCAATCCCCTCATTAGGGTTTCATACACCTTATTTTCATGGTCCCATCCCCACATGGTTGCCATGCACCTTATTTGTATTATTAGCAAGTTGTCCAATCCTCTTGGTGTGCCACAAGAACCTTATTTGCATAGTCCCACCCAATCATTTGGTAGGAGTTACAAGATCATGGTGAGAAAGGCCATATAAAAGCAATCCATCACACCATATATATATATATATATATATATATATATATATATATATATATACTTAATTGTAGTTTCAGAAAAAGATATGAGAATGAGAGATAGATAATTCAAAAAGATAATGGTTACAATTTTCCAGAATTAATGAAAAATATAAATCCCCAGAATCAGAAAGTACAATGAATCCCATTCAGAGTAAGTAAAATGAAATCCACAGTATCTTCAAAAGATTGAGGGGAAAAAAGTGACCTTGTAATTGCATACATAGTGAAAACAAATTTTCAAGGAAAAACACATATGGCAAGAAATTGACCAACAAAAGATCTTTACCAATGGAATACTAAAGAATTCATTTGAAAGAGAAGGAAACTTATGTCAGAAAGAAGGTCTAAGATAGACAAAAACATGATAAGCATAGAAAATGACAAATGTGATATTAATCTCAACAAATTTAATAGACTAGATAAAATAAAAATAAACCTACTACTTTCACCAGTACTAAAATACCAACTCAAAACTATTGAAAAAATATATTTTACAGATTTTAAAAATGCATCAGAGAGCTGTAAAGGATCTCAGAGGTAAAAAAATAAGTGAAAGGGAGATCCAGATTCAAGCAAGAGTCTGCAAACAATGATCCATTAGGTCAAGTCAGGGCCATGGCTTGTTTTTGTATCACAAAGAGCTAAGGATGATTTTTTCATTTTTAAAGAACTATAAGAAGATAAATAAAAAACAAACAAAAACAAAACACAATATGTGACAGAATCTATGTGGCCGGCAAAACATAAACTTTTTACTATCTGACCCTTTTCAGAAAAAGTTTTCCAACCTCTACTCTAGAATTCAGAATATAAGTAGAGCTCTAAACTTGGCTTTGACCTTAAGGACAGTTGCAGGATGTAACACACATAATTTGGTTTTTCTTGGTTTCTCAGGGGCTAAAGGAGAAAAGTCCAGCGACATCTCAAATTGTAGAATATATTAAAAGAAACCCTCAACTCCCCACCCACATTCAAAAGGTTATGGTGTCAGAGTAAGGAGTCCTAGAAACAGACCCAGAGTGCTGCAAAGAAAATTACTTGTCTTAAAAATTGGTGTTAAAAACGAATATACCCACTTAGGAGCTTGTCATGGTTTGAATTATGTCCCCCAAGAAATGTGTGTATCAATTTGGCTGAGCCATGATTCCCAGAATTGTGTGGTTGGCCTCCATTTTGTGATTGTAATTTTATGTTAAAGAGGATTAGGGTGGGATTGTAACACCACTTTACCCAGGTCACATCCCTGATCCAATCAATGTAAATGGAGTTTCCCTGGGTGTGGCCTGCACCACCTTTTATCTCTCAAGAGATAAAAGGAAAGGGAAGCAAGCAGAAAGTTGGGGACCTCATAACATCAAGAAAGCAGTGCCGGGAGCAGAGCGGGTCCTTTGGACCGGGGTCCCTGTGCAGAGAAGCTCCTAGTCCAGGGGAACACTGAAGAGAAGAAGGCCGACAGAGAGAAAAAGCCTTCCCCTGGAGCTGACGCCCTGAATTTTGACTTTTAGCCTACTTAAACTGTGAGGAAATAAACTTCTCTTCATTAAAACCATCCACTTGTGGTATTTCTGTTATAGCAGCACTAGATGACTAAGACAGAGCTGTATCCTTAAGTTGGTTCTCACATAAATTTGCAGCCTGAATCCATATAATTTGATACATCTGAAAACCCTTAAGATGAGAATTTAATGTAAAGTGACTCAGGTTTAAAAGAAGTACTTTCAAATGCCTTCCAAAAGTAAATATAAATCTTCTCTAAAGGAACCTATTGTCAATTCAAACATCATAGAATTTTCACTTAAAAACTTCTGAGTAAAATGATCATAAATTTACAAAAATCACTAAGCAATCAGGCATACTGTATTTTTACACAAATAACTCGGCCTTCTACATTTGTTTGCCAACCACGACTCCCCACCGTGAGGTATTTTCATAAGTGTCTTTATGCCATTTTGTTTTTACATGCTGCTGTAAAAAAAAAGAAAATTAGCATAGCATGCTTATGAAAATACTTCGCAGGGGGAGGGCACAGTTGTCATATACAGAAGGTGTGTGTTATTTGCATGAAAATACAGTAATGAAAAAGACAGCAGCATTGGATTCACAAAGATTTAAAATACAGGCAGTCACCACATTTCGAACCTCTAAGTTACATACAACCCATAGTTACGAACCAATCCCTGTAAAACCTATTAAAAATTTTAAGTACATACAATGGTTAGGAATAACAAACGGCACTACTTTGTGATGTACATCAAACATTATTATTATTATTACTGTATTATTAAGTTAAAGATGTTTTAGTGTATCTGCAAGTGTTTCTTTAATGTTTTTAATGCATAGAAAGGTACTAAACCAAAACCAAACCCATTGCTATCGAGTCGATTCTGACTCATAGAGACCCTGTTGGACAGAGTAGAACAGCCCCATAGGGTTTCCAAGGAGCATCTGGTGGATTTGAACCACCAACCTTTTGGTTAGCAGCTGTAGCTCTTAACCACTAAGCTACCAGGATTTCCATACAAAGGTATACTGTATACTATATACTAAGATTAAACATTTGACTGACATTAGATACAAACTGTACCTAACTGTTCCAACTTACATACATATCCGACTTAAAGACAGGCCTAGGAACACAACTTATTTGTAATCCAGAGACTGCCTATACTGGAATTATTAAACAATATAAAATATCCTTGCTATTTTAAATAAAGCATTTAAAAATATTATATAGAGCAGGAAGCTATAAAAGTTGACCCCGGTAATGGTAACAAATCACAGGAGGCAGCTCAGATGCAGGTCTTTGTGGCTGGACTCTGCCCTACATGCAGAATCTGGAGTTCCCAGTGTCCCTGGGGTTCCCTCCTGCCCCTGGGGCACTGACCTGTCTACCCATTTAGGGCTTCAGTATCTCTTCTCCCTGTATGACCCCTCCTTTAGCAACAGTGATGGACAGAAGGTGCTGGCACCCATCTCTTTCTAATGTGTATGAGTGCTTCTTGTTCCCAGATGGTATTACATCCATAGCATCTAGCCTCTTTCCAGGAAAACCATGAGATGTTCTGGTCTTATGATGGTTGAGTACCTGGTCGGCACTCTATGTGTTTCCCAGTGATTAATGTAGTGGTAGTGCTGGGTGGAGAAAGCTCTACTCTCTCATCTCACTCAGACCACAACTCCTGACCCCATCTTGTAACAAAAGTTGTGAGGGTGACCCTAGAAGGATGTGAAAACATGAATCAGTCACAATTCACTGTAGAAAATAAAAACTGCTCTAGATACAATTTAATCAGGAAGGGTTTTATTATGGGGAATTAAGGCTAAAAGAACGACTTTCTAGCCTGTTTGTATTCTAGAATACTTAGAAAATAGGGTCACTGGGAGATAAATAAGATTTTTTTTTTAATCTCAGTTTTGAGACTTTTATTGCTGGATTGGGCAACAAGCTAAACCTGTTCTTAGCAGAGCTCCACCCAAAAATTCTTCAACTCCTCTGCCTCCAAGACACATAGCCCCAACCTTATTCATGTGTCCTTCCCCTGCATTTACCCTGGGAGCTCCAATATGCAGATCACAGCCTAAGATAATTTAAATGCCAAAATATAAAATAGACATGATTTTATCTCCCACACCACTAGATAAAACTCTTATTTTACTCTCTACACAGTGTTTTATATATCAAGATATTTTTAAATAAGTTATTCACTTCCTCTATAAAAGAAGAAAAGTACAACTAATAGATAACTAACATCATAGCTATTGACTATAAATGTATATAATCAAGTAATCATATTTCTCAAAAATTCTGCCTTTTGAGAAAATTGACCCAGAACTGAAGCCTTAAATGTTGTTTTCCTTTTTTTTAATTTCTATTTTTAAATGGCAATTTTACAAGTGGTTCTGAATGCCAAGAAATAAATGTCTCTGCAATTAATGGAAAATAAAATACCTTTTATATTGTATTGGCAGAGCTGCTTATGCTAATTCTCAATAACTGAGGAAGTGTGGCTAATAAATAATACTCTAAAACCCAACTATCATTTTTGTCTACTCTCATTTTTCCTCAATATGTATTGGCAATGAACCCTTTATTGCCACAGAGAACATTCTGCTATGCAACGCCTTAAACATCACATTACAATAAACTTTGTGTTGCTGCATTTCTTCTCCTTTCTTCTTCTCTTTTTTCTTAACACAAATCTCCAACTAGATACCTATGGCAGCAAAATCATTAGCTGAGGAAAATACAGCTCAGCAAAGGGAGTTTATGTGTTAAGAAGTCAAATAATGAAAAACTTTTCACTCCACTTAAGCACGCCAGGGACATACGACATGCCAGTCATTGTAATAAGTCATGGCAGTATAGATAAGGGCCAGCTCCATTCTTGTCCTCAAGGAAATGGTGCTCTAGCAGGATCATTGGGAGATAAATAAATAACTAAAATAGTAAATCCAGTAGATTAACCTTAATTGCAACAAGAACAGAGGAATGGTACTAAAGTCAGTCTTCCCAGTCTTGAAGAACAGGCAGAAATCATGGCACTGTGGGTCTGAGATGATGGTTGTGCCAGCGATGAGGATTAACTTTGATGCCTGAGAAGGAAAACCTGGAAACACTATTCAGTGAAACTTCATTGAGAGATGCAACTAAGAGTTGGTTTCAATTCTCTCCCCCCTACACAGGTTTAAGTGGTCAGATTTGATCACAATGACTTCATGTAGTAGCTTAATCACAGCACAGAACTCTACACAAGTCTCATCTCTCTCTCCCATGATGGATAAAGGATAGATAATAAGTTACCTCACCTTCTTTTTTATCCCTCAAGACTGCATTATTAAAAAATCTACTTTTCACTTCTGGCAAAATGGTGCTCTAGGCAGAAGCACCACGCTGTCCCTCCACAGCAAACATCTGAAAAACTAAGCCAAACAGAGAAAACAGCAACCCTGAAACTCTAAAACATCAAATGAAGATAAAGAACTGAGCCAAGCACCAAATGGAGTGAGAAAACTGACAGAGAATGAAGAGCAAGGAGAGATTCATGCAGAGGTCCCCTATCAGCTAACGCAGCGCAGATCTGCCATCTTGGACTCTTGTCAGAGACCAGCAAATAGGGGGTACGAGAAAGCAGCTTCACGGAGATTCTAGCAGGAGACAAAACAACCAGTTATTTGTGATATAAGCCTTCCCATCCCCCACCCTTCTTCACTCCCCACTTGGCCTCTTCTGCTTCCCACAGCCACAGTCTCTTGGTCAGGAATAACCAGCTGCTTGGATTACACCAGCCCGCACTGGCCAGCTCTCTGAGTGCCATTTGTTGGCTGCTGGTGTTGCTTTATTCTGCTTCTTTTCACTGCTTCCTTACCTCTCACCATTTCCCCCTACTTTTGCTCAAATACCTGGCTCCGTGAGCCATCTTTGCTTCTTCCTGGGGGGCTGTGGGGCTCCATTCGAGTATGGAACTACTTCCCAGTCTGGGCTGCCACACTGGTGGGATCAGAGGCTATTGTTTGTTTGTTCTGAATTGTTTGTTTTCTTTTCCTTTTCTCGAGTTGGGAGCCCATTCTGGCTGGACAGTGCTACACAGCTTGGGACCTACTCCATTGGCTTGAGCGGACGCACAAAGGGAGCCCTGAGGGCATTTCTTTTTTCCTCTTTTTGGGGGGGCTTTTCTTGTTCTTTTTTTTTTTTAATTTGTTTTGCTTTCTTTCCCCTCTTTTTCCTTCTTTGTCTTTCTTCATTACTCAATTTCTCGTCTCTCTATACCTTCCTTCTCTTCCGGTTCCCTGAATACCTGGCGCTGAATACCTCTATGCTTTCTAGCCAAGCTGTACTGCAACACCTGGGAACAATGTCCCCAGACCTCGTAGCAGCACCGGTGGCATCCCTGGGAACTTTGCTGTTCTTTTTCCTTTCTAATTTTTATTTATTCAGTCTTTTCTTTGCTTTTTCTTCTACCCCTTTCTGTTTTTCTCCATTTCATAGTCTCTCATCTCTCCACTCCAACGGCAAGCTCCCCTAGCACTTTTTTTTGTTTGTTTGTATGTTTTTGGCTCCTGTTCCTCTCTCCACTCTCCCATAGCAATCTTAGATCCACACATAACAATCTCCCCCCTCCATCCTGCCTACCTACACTGTGCACTTAATATCACCCACCAAGCAGCACAGGCACAGCCTACCAGAACCTGCTCTGCACTGATTATTGACCCGCCTTGGTGGCTGTAGTAAGTGCCACAAACAACCCATCCTAACAACTCCTCTTCATCTAGACCTGCCCTGTTGTACCATATCTGAGCAACTGACCATGTCAATTGGAGGAGGCAAAAAGTATCATGTCAAGAGACAAGCAAACAACAAAGAAAACACAGCTTTCCTGCTCAGTCATAGACAAATTTAAAAAAAAAAGGATGAAACAAACAAATCTACAATCAATAAATGAGAAAAATAACTACTGAATGCTTTGACGACAGCAGACAATATCAAAACAATTACAAAAAAAGGACAGCATGGTTCCAGTAGGCATCCAAAATAAAACACCAGATGACTTTCCAGTGGAAGAAAAGGCAATAGAACTACTTGATAGGGAATTCAAATCTCTAATACTCAGAATTACCCGAGAGTTGAAGCAAAAAGCAGACAAAAATGAGGAAAAAATAGACAAATTCATGGAAAATACAGACCAAAAAAATGGGAGAATTCAGGAAAATAATGCAGGAACAAAATGCCAAAATAAATTCACGGCTAGAAATTATACAAAAGCAACAGTTAGAAATCCAAAAGATACACAACAAGATTTCAGAAATGGACAGTGTCATAGAAGGGCTGAGGAGCAGATTTGAAACTGTGGAAGACAGGATCAGTGCAATTGAAGACAAACACTTGCATACAACTTTGTTCAAGGAAAACTCAGAAAAAAGAAAAATGAAGAGACTCTGAGAGTTATGTGCACTACAATCAAAAGCAAAAATTTTCGAGTGATCAGAGTTCCAAAACAGGGGGAGAAAATAGAAAACACAGAGAGGATCATTGAAGAACTTCTGACAGAAAACTTCCCCAATATCATGAAAGATGAAAAGCTGGCCATCCAAAAAGCTCAACGAACACCATATACGAGAGACCCCAAAAGAAAATTACCAAGACATATCATAATGACACTCACCAAAACCAAAGACAAACAAAGAATCCTGAGAGCAGCTCATGAAAAACAAGAAGTCACATATAGAGGAGAAACAGTAAGACTAAACTCAGATTATTCGGCAGAAACAATGCAGGCAAGAAGGCAATGGGATGACATATATAAAACCTTGAAGAAAAAAAACTGCCACCAAGAATAATATATCCTGCAAAACTCTCATTCAAATATGATGGTGAAATTAGGACTTTCCCAGACAAACAAAAATTAAGGGAATATGTAAAAACCAAACCAAACTTACAAGAATTATTAAAGGGAGTCCTTTGATCTGATAATAAACAACTTCAGTTCACAGGCTGAATCTAGGATGCAGGATTGTACCAGCCAGATACCAATCTAGGAAATGAACTCTCAAGGACTATCCAAAACCAAAAGAAATACAACAGGGAATCAGAGCACTTAATCTGTAAATGACAACAACATCAGAACAATAAAAGAGGGAATAAATGGTGTAGGTATACAACCTTCTAATGGAGAGGAAGGCAAGGCGATACCAAGTAACAATAGACTGCTTCAAACTTAGTAAGATATGGGTAAATTTCACGGTAACCACAAAGAAACTTAACAAACATCTCATAAAAATAAAGAATAAAAACATAAAGTCTCAGCAAAAACAAAACCTACAAAAACAAAAGAAATGCAAAAAAAATCCACAAGCAAAAGTAATTCAGCACAGGAGAGTAAGAAGAACAAAGAAAACATCAGCACCACAAAAAAAAGCACTACAAAATGACAGCAACAAACTCACATCTATCAATAATTACACTAAATGTAAATGAATTCATTGCACTCATAAAGAGATGGAGAGTGACAGAATGGATAAAAAAACAGGATCCAGCAATATGTTGTCTATAAGAGACACACCTTAGAAACAAAGACGTGAATTTACTAAAAATCAAAGGTTTGGGATGGCGTGGTCAACATGGCAGAGTACTTAGATGCTTCCTATACCCCTCTTACAACAAAGACCTGGAAAAACAAGTGATTTGATTCTATGTGAATATCTGGCAGCTCTTAACAAGGCAAGGTTAAGAAATCCGTCTGAGTGATACAGGAGAAAGAGACCATTTGGTAGAGGTGAGGAGGGCTAGAGCCACGGTGGCTAAACTGCAGTGCCACAGCCATGCCATCCGCGGTGAAGCAGGCAAACAGCTGTGCTGTGCGTGAGCTCAGGAAGCAGTTTCCACATCGAGAGAGACCCAGCAGCAGAGATTCTGCTTGGAGACTCCGAACTAGTGAAGAGCAGCTCCCAAGAGGATAGGATAAGTACATGCGTGCACCATTTTGCGGGGATTAAAAAAAAAAAAAAAGCCCATTTTGGAAAAACCTTTCTCCCTTTTACCTCCTCCTTCTGTGCTCTGCACCGGTAGTCCGCTGGGCCAGAAGTAGATCCCAAAAGGCACCCTGACCCATTCTCCTGGCCTTGGAGAGGAAACAAATAAGCTGCTGGATCCCCTAGGCCAGGAACACAGGGTCAGCACAGCTCCTTTGCTGGCCACAGGTATCAGGGATCAGCAGACTCTGAGTGCCTTACACCCCTGTATAGACTTGTGGGGACCCATCTCAACAGCGTTAGTCCTCACTGCCACAGTACAACAGGTCAAACATCTGAAGTTTAACTTCAACTGCTTCAGCTGTGAACTGGAAAATTTGTGACCCTTGAAACAGCTCTTCCCCTTAAGTAGGCACTTTTATCGATCTATAGCAGGAGCTTGAGGACCGGTGGTAGCACCTAAAGTGCCTAGTCACCTGCTACAGCATTTCAAGAAAAGGTTGTGCCCTCGAGTCTTACAGCCAGCAGAATGGGGTGCTCATAGTCTGGCTGCAAAACTCACCTACCTACTCACCCTAGAGAACAGGGACACGCTTTCCTTTAAGACTCTCAGGGGCAGCCATCAGCTCCCTGCCTGGCTCAGCACGTGATCCCCTACCACAGCTAGAGTCCAGTGCCTGCACCAATCACCCGTGCCTCTCTAGGACTGGGGGCTGAGAGCCTGCATCACACACTTGGTGACTGACTGCCTGAACACCGGAGCTCAACCCATACAGGAAAATTTAACGGACTCCTGTGTGCACATACTTAGTTACAGAACTAACTACCTGGGACAGAATGTTAGAGATCCAAAGGTGTCAAAATCAAACTAGTGCACATGAGCAGCCTATTTGGGCATATCAAAACAAAACTAAATAAGAAGCTAGGTCTCACTAAACAAATACAAAATAAAATTATAATAAATTGTTGATGGCTCGGAGACAACAGTCAATATCAAGTCACATAAAGAGGCAGTCCATGGTGGCTTCAGCAAGCTCCCAAAATAAAGAATCAATAAATTCTCTGGAGGAAGAGAATTTCTTGGAATTACCAGAGGCAGAATACAAAAAATTAATATACAGAACTCTTCTAGAAATAAAAGAAAATTCAACAGAATGCAGAAACAGCAAGGGAACATACAGACACAGTAGTAGCGGAACTTAAAAAAGTTTTTCAAGAACATAATGATAAACTTAATAGGCTGCAAGAATCCATACAGAGACAGCAATCAGAAATCCAGATGATTAACAATAAAATGCCAGAATTAGAGTACTCAATAGAAAGTCATAGGAACAAAATTGAGGCAGTAGAAGTTACAATTAGTGACATTGAAGATAAACCTCTTGACGCCAACTTATTTGAGGAAAAATCAGATAAAAGAATTAAAAAGAATGAAGAAACTCTAAGAGTCATGTGGGACTCTATCACGAGATATAACCTACGAGTGATTGGAGTACCAGAGCAGGGGGGGATAACAGAAAATACAGAGAAAATTGTTGAAGATTTGTTGACAAAAAACTTTCCTGATATCATGAAAGATGAGAAGATATCTATCCAAGATGCTCATTGAACCCCGCATAAGGTAGATCCCAAAAGAAAGTCACCAAGACATATTATAAACAAACTTACCAAAATCAAAGATAAAGAGAGAATTTCAAGAGCAGCTAGGGATAAATGAAAAGTCATCTACAAAGGAGAGTCAATTAGAATAAGTTCAGACTATTCAGCAGAAACCATACAGGCTAGAAGGCAATGGGATGACATACTTAAAGCCTTGAAGGAAAATAACTGTCAGTCAAGAGTTATATTTCCAGAAAAACTGTCTCTCAAATATGATGGCGAAATTAGGGCATTTCCAGATAAACAGAAGTTCAGGGAATTTGCAAAAACCGAACAAAAATTACAACAAATACTAAAGGGAGTCCTAAGATTAGATAATCAATAACACCAGATAACAACACAAGACTAGAATACAGGACAGAGCAATCAGATATTGACTCAGATATGGATATCGAAAATACATCAAAGCTAAAACATTCAAAATAGGGAAACAGATATCAGTATGTAAAAAAGGACAACATTAAAACAAAAAAGAGGGACTTAAAAAAATGGAGACATTGATTGTTCATGTGGAGGGGAAGTTAAGGTGATATAAAGTAATAAAAGACTGGTATAAACTTATAAAAATAGGAGTAAATATTAAGGTAACAACAAAGGAATCTAACAATCCTACCAATCAAAATAAAAAGTAGAAAAACATAAACACCCAGCACACACAAAATCTATAACAAAGAAAAAGATGAAAAAAAAATACATAAAGAAAAACGACTCAGCACAGAAAATTGAGGAGAACAAAGAAACTGTGAACAACACACAAAAAGAGACATCAGGATGACAGTACTAAACTCACACCTATCAATAATTATGCTGAATAAACGTACTTAATGCACCAATAAAGAGATGGAGAGTGGCAGATTGGATAAAAAGCATGATCCATCTATATGCTGCCTAAAAGAGACACACATTAGACTTAAAGACACAAACAGGCTAAAACTCAAAGGATGGAAAAAAAATATATCAAGCAAACAACACTCAAAAAAGAGCACGAGTGGCAATATTAATCTCTGACAAAATAGATTTTAAAGTAAAATCCACCACAAAGGATAAGGAAGGGCACTATATAATGATTAAAAAGTCAATATACCAGGAGGACATAACTATAATAAATATTTACACACCCAACAACAGGACTCCAAAATACATAAAACAAACTCTTAACGGCTCTGAAGAGACAGATAGGCAGCTCCACAATAGTAGTAGGAGACTTCAACACATCACTTTTGGTGAAGGACAGAACATCCAGAAAGACTCTCAACAAAGTCACGGAAGAGCTAAATGTTACAATCAACCAACTTGATCTCATAGACGTATACCGAACACTGAACCCAACAGCAGCGAAATATACTTTATTTTCCAACGCATATGGAAAATTCTCCAGAATAGACCACATATTAGGCCGTAAAGCAAGCGTTAACAAAATCCAAAGCACTGAAATATGACAAAGCATCTTTTCTGAACATAAAACCATAAAGTAGAAATCAACAATAGAAAAAGCAAGGAAAAAGAATCAAACACATGGAAACTGAACACCTTGCTCAAAAACTACTGGGTTATAGAAGAAATGAAGGATGGAATAAAGAAATTCATAGAATCAAAGGAGAATGAAAACACATCCTACCAGAACCTTTGGGATACAGGAAAAGCAGTGCTCAGAGGTCAGTTTATAGCACTAAATGCACACATCCAAAAAGAAGAAAGGGCCAATATCAAAACATTAACCCTATAACTGGAATAAGTAGAAACAGAGCAGCAGAAGAAGCCCTCAGGTGTCAGAAGAAAGGAAATAATAAGACTTAGAGCTGAATTAAATCAAACCGAGAATAGAAAAACAATTGAAACAGTTAACAGGACCAAAAGCTGGTTCTTTGAAAAGATCAACAAAATGGATACACCCCTGGCCAAACTGAAAAAAGAAAAACAGGAGATGAAGCAGATAACCCGTATAAGAAATGAGACGGGTGATATCACAACAGACCCAACTGAAATTAAAGAAATCATAATAGAATACTATGAAAAATTGTACTCTAACAAATTTGAAAGCCTAGAGGAAATGAACGAATTCCTAGAAACTTAATACCTATCTGAACTAACACAAACAGAGGTAGAACAACTAAATAAATCCATAACAAAAGAAGAGATTAAAAAGGTAATTTAAAAAAGCCCCCCCCCCAAAAAAAAGCCCTGGCCCAGATGGCTTCACTGGAGATATCTACCAAACGTTCAGAGAAGAGTTAACACCACTACTACTAAAGGTATTTCAGAGCACAGAAAAGGACGAAATACTCCAAAACTCATTCTATGAAGCCAGCATAACTCTGATACCAAATTCAGGTAAAGACACCACAAAAAAGAAAATTACAGACCAATATCCCTCATGAACGTTGACACAAAAATCCTCAACAAAATTCTAGCCAATAGAATTCAGCAACATATCAAAAAAAAATAATTCACGATGATCAAATTGGATTTATATCAGATATGCAGAGATGGTTCAACTTTAGAAAAACAATCAATGTAATCCATCACATAAATAAAACAAAGGACAAGAACCACATGATCTTATCAATCGATGCAGAAGGCATTTGACAAAGTCAAACACCCATTCATGATAAAAACTCTCAACAAAATAGAAATAGATTGCAAATTCTTCAATATAATTAAGGGCATTTATATAAAGCCAACAGATAACATCATCCTAAATGGAGAGACTTTGAAAGCATTCCCCCTGAGAACAGGAACCAGACAAGGATGCCCTGTATGGCTGCTCTCATTCAACATTGTGTTGGAAGTCCTAGTGAGAGCAATTAGGCTAGAAAAAGAAATAAAGAGCATCCAAATTGGTAGGGACGAAGTCAGTGTATCTCTCTATTTGCAGATGATATGATCTTATACACAGAAAACCCCTAAGAATCCACAAGAAAACTACTGGAACTAATAGAAGATTTCAGCAAAGTTTCAGGATACAAGGTAAACATACAAAAATCCATTGGATTCCTTACACCAACAAAGAGAACCTCGAAGAGGAAACCATCACATCAATACCAGTTACAATAGCCCCCAAGAAGATAAAATACTTAGGAATAAATCTAATCAGGGACGTAAAAGACCTATACAAAGAAAACTACAAGACACTAATGCAAGAAACCAGAAGAGATATGCATAAGTGGAAAAACAGACCTTGCTCACACATAGGTAGACTCAACACTGTGAAAATGTCAATTCTATCCAAAGCAATCTACAGAAACAATGCAATCCAGATCCAAATTCCACCAGCATTTTTTAATGAGATGGAGAAACAAATCACCAACTTCATATGGAAAGGGAAGAGGCCTCGAATAGGTAAAGCATTACTCAAGAAGAAGAACAAAGTGCGAGGCCTCACACTACCTGATTGTAGAAACTATTATACTGCCACGGTAGTCAAAACAGCCTGGTACTGGTACAACAGATACACAGACCAGCTGGACAGAATTGAGAATCTAGACATAAATTCATCCACCTATGAGCAGCTCATGTTTGACAAAGGCCCACAGTCTGTTAATTGGGGAAAAGATAGTCTCTTTAACAAATGGTGCCGGCGTAACTGGATATCCATCTGCAAAACACAGAAACAAGACCCATACCTCACACCATGCACAAAAACTAACTCAAAATGGATCATAGACTTAAATATAAAATCAAAAATGATAAAGATCATGAAAGAAAAAATAGGGACAACACTAGGGGCCCTAATACATGGCATAAACACAGTGCGAACCATAAGTAACAATGCACAAGCACCAGAAGAGAGACTAGATAATTGGAACTCCTACAAATCAAACACTTACGCTCGTCAAAAGACTTCACCAGAAGAGTAAAAAGACAACCTACAGACTCGGAAAAAAATTTTGGCTATGACAAATCCGATCAGCATCTAATCTCCAAAACTTGCAAGATACTGCAAAAGCTCAAAAACAAAAAGACAAATAACCCAATTAAAAACTGGGCAAAGGATATGAACAGGCACTTTGCCAAAGAAGATATCCAGGTGGCTAAGAGACACATGAAGAAATGCTCACAATCATTAGCCATTAGAGAAACACAGATCAAAACTACAATGAGATATCATCTCACCCCAACAAGGCTAGTATTAATACAAAAAACACAAATTAATAAATGCTGGCGAGGTTGTGGAGAGACAGGAACACTTATACACTTTTGGTGGGAATGTAAAATGGTACAACCACTTTGGAAATCGATTTGGCATTTCTTAAATGCTAGAAATAGAAGTACCATACAATTCAGCTATCCTCTTCCTTGGAATATATCCTAGAGAAATAAGAGCTGTCATATGAATAGATATATATACACACCCATGTTCATTGCAGCACTGTTCACAATAGCAAAAAGATGGAAACAACTTAGGTGCCCATCAATGATGAATGGATAAACAAATAAATTATGGTATATCCAGACAATGGAATACCATGCAACAATAAAGAACAACGATGAAGCTTGAAACATAACATGGAGGAAACTAGAGGTCATTATGCTGAGTGAATTTAGTTAGTCACAGAAAAACAAATATTGTATAAGACCAGTATTATAAGAACTCAAGGAAAGGTTTAAACACAGAAGAAAACATTCTTTGATGGTTATGAGGGTGGGGAGGGAGGGTGAGTGTTATTTACTAACTAGATAGTAGATAAGAATTATCTTAGGTGAAGGGAAGGACAGCACACACTGCAGGGGAAGTCAGCACAACTGGACTAAACCAAAGCTAAGAAGTTTCATGAATACAATCAAATACTTTGAGAGACAGAGTAGCAGGGATGAGGGGCCTGGGGACCATGCTTTCAGGGGACATCTAGGTCAATTGGCATAACAAAGCTTATTAAGAAAATGTTCTACATTCTACTTTGGTGAGTGGCATCTGGGGTCTTAAAAGCTTGTAAGTGGCCATCTAAAATGCATCAGTTGGTCCCAACTACCTGGAGTAAAGAGAATGGAGAATACCAAAGACACAAGGAAAGTATTAGCCCAAGAGACAGAAAGGGCCACATAAACCAGAGACTTCATCAGCCTGAGACCAGAAGAACTAGATGATGCCCAGCTACCACCAATGACCACCCTGACAGGGAACACAACAGAGAGTCCCTGATGGAGCAAGAGAAAGGTAGGGTGCAGAACTCAAATTCTATTAAGAAGACCAGACTTAATGGTCTGACTGAGACTGGAGGAACCCCAGAAAGCATGGCCCTCAGATTCTCTATCAGCCCAGAAGTGAAACAATTTCCGAGGTCAACTCTTCAGACAGGGATAGGACTGGACTGGGGGACATAAAGTGATACTCCTGAGGAACGTGCTTCTTAGCTCAAGTAGACACAAGAGACTAAATGGGCCGCTTCTGTCTGAAGGTGAGATGGGAAGGCAGAGAGGGTTAGGAGCTGGTTGAATGGACATGGAGAATCAGGGGTGGAAAGCTGTCACCATATGCAGAGAACAATTAGAGTCACATAACAATGTACGTATAAATTTTGTACAGGAAAACAAAAAAATCTACTCAATTTTTTCCTCTTTTATACTTACCATAAATATGAATTATCTAGGCATACTGGTTAGGAAGGACTTTTGTGACAATTTGGGTCCTCTAAAGGAGCCCCGGTGGCACAGTGTCTAAGAAAGAGCTCATCTGGTAACCAAAAAGTCAGCAGTTCAAATCCACCAGCTGCTCCTTGGAAACCCTATAGAGCAGTTCTACTCTATCCTATGGGGTCTCTATGAGTCGGAATCGACTCTACGGCAAAGGGCTTTTTTTGGATGGGTGGAAGGGGTTCCTCTAAGTTGGAGTTAGATGGAGTTAGAAATGCAAGAAGTTAATTAGGGGTAATGCCTGTAAAATATAAAGAGGGATCAGCAGTAGGCACGGAGAGCCTTCAGACCACGAAGCTGGTCTGATACCTGTTCATCTCATTTAGAATGGAAGTTCCACAGGCCAAAAATAGAGCCTGACATAGAGTAAATTTTTAATAAATGGTAGTTAAGTGACAGAATAAATGAATCCAGTTGAGGTGAAGGGAGCAACAGGAGAAAGATAGAAGTAAATATCTAAAACAAATAAGTAACAATAAGTTCTCGTATTACCTCAGTGGTTGGTGAGCTAGATAGCATGAAATTTATTTGAATGGGCTTTCTCTAGAAGCAAGCCTTCCAGGTGGGCTAGAGGGGGCTTTTGTAAAACTTCCAGCTCTTCTTCCTGGTGATTTTGACTCCTCCATTATAAGAAAAGACTGTTCAACATTTAACTTTGTTTTAATTGGAATACTTGAAAATAGAAGGTGGTAGCAGTATATCCAAACAAGGTTTCTGGATCAGATTGCAAATGACACAGGATTCAGTTGCTTACCAACCAAAATCCCATGGGTGGTTTTGCTGTGATTTCTTGAGCTAAAGACACAGTATAGACACAATATACTGCACAAGAACTCTTTCCCCACATGACAGCTAAGGCCTGAAATGATGCCTTTAGAGATGAAAGGTATGTTTCTACCCTTACAAAGTGTTACAAGAAAGCATTTGTTGATCATCTGGTGAGTGTACAATGTGAACAAAAGATTTGATCATATATAGAATGTTTGAGGAAGAGAGTGAATAAAGGTCCTGGGAAACTGAGGGAGAAGAGGCATAACCTAGTGTTTCAGTTAGTTATTGCTATGTAACAAACCACCCTAAACCTAATATGTAAAATGGCAACCATTTTATTATGGTCATGGATTCCGTAAGTCAGGAATTCAGACAGTACACAATGACAATGACTTATCTTTGCTCCTTGATATCTGGAGCCTCAGCTAGGGGGACTCGAATATTGGAACACTTGCAGGTGGAATCATCGGAGGACTTCTTCACTCATATGACTTGCAACTGGACTGGGATGACTTGAAGGCTGGCCTCATCTCATCGACTGGAGCACTGATGTGCAACCTCTCCATGTAGCTTGGGCTTCTCATAGCATGGCAGCAAGAGTCTAGAAAGCAAGTGTTCCAGGAGACCAAGGTAGAAGCTGCAAGCCTTCTTCTTATCTAGCCTCAGAGGCCTCAAGCACATGCTATTGAAATGCCACTACATTCTACTGAATGACACTACATCACTAAGGCCAGGTCACTTCTTTATTGGGGCGTGATAAGGTCAAACTGCAGAAGTTCACGTGGGATGGGAAATATTTTTGCAGCTGTATCTGGGAAATACAATCTGCCTTATACAGGGAAAAAGAGTTCATAAAGCAGGGGGATTTGGGGGAAAAAAAAGTTTACGACCCTGACTCAACCCTAAGGACCATAGTGCTAATACAATACAAAGCATATTTTTTATATTTTTGTGATTGCCTAATATCTTGCAAGCCCAAATTGAAAATGAAAAGAAAGTAGAAATTGCTATCTATATAGTCTCAAGTAATCTAAATAATCTTTAACAATTGAGGCTCTGTCAGGAAATATACATTATTAGGGCAATGCTGAAGTTAGAATTTCCATATATATTTACTTCTGTGTCTTATGATGTTTCTTACAAAGTAATGATTTTAATCCCTATAAACACTTGTTGCCATCAAGTTGATTACGACTCATACTCACCCTATAGGACAGAGGAGAACTTCCCCATAAAGTTTCCAAGGCTGTAATCTTTACAGAAACTGACTGCCTCATCTTTCTCCTGCAGAGCAGCTGGTAGTTTCGAACCGCTGACCTTTCAGTTAGCAGCTGAACTGTTAACCACTGAACCACCAGGGATCCTTTTTTAATCCCTAAAATGGGGTCTATTGTTTATGAGTTAACTTTTCACTTTGTTTTCTGATAGTGATGTCTTTCACTGTCAGGTCCACTTTGAGCAGCTATCTGCCCTTGACAGAAATAAAATGACTCTATTTTTCTGAATACTCTGTAGTCAGAGTTGAGAAAGGCTTAACAAATTACCAAGCAGAAGGGCCATCAATAATTGCCAAGACGTGTTAGCATTTTTGACACAAAATGTCATTATTTAAGCCTCTACAATCCCCAGTATTTTCATTTTTGCCAAGTAGCTCTACAGATTACATGTTTTCTCCAAGAGTTGTATTATTTTAATGATCTTAAATCAGCTATTGTGGATCAAAGTAAAAAGGAAATGTATTTTTGCTTACAATCCTCTGAAGAACGCGTTGGTGTTTCTTCTGAAGAACAGAATTTCCAAAGGCAACAATTTATTTTTGTAGTCAAATCCCATGCTTCTTCTGCTACTTAATTTTTCAGCATAGTTTGGGAATCTATTTACTTTTTAGACTTGTCCTTTATCATTTAATTTAAATACTCCATCTTCAAGAGTTGGAAATTTTAGTCTAGTTGTGGATTTCAAGTGCCAGAACACAATATATGTGAAGATACCTGTGGGGTGAGGAATTCCTTTAGTCAGATAATTTGTTCTTTGTCCTTGGTTCCTGGGAGATTATCTCTAAATCCTTGAATTTCCGAGTGATTAGAACATCTTTGTTATGCTAACAAGTTGACTAAGGGTGTGGGACCTAGAAGCCCCACCATGAGTTGTCACCCTGACCTCCTTGGAGGAGATGGGGGCTAGAGATTGAGTTTAACCACATAGACAATGATTCAATGAATTATGATTATATAATGAAACACCAATAAAAGTCCTGGACACTGAAGCTCAGGCAAGCTTCCTGATTAATGACAGACATCTATACACAGGAGGGTAATGTGTCCTTTTTGGACATGGAAGCTTCGAATCGGGGTCCCTACTAGATCTTGCCCCATGTGTCTCTCCTTTATGCTTGTCCTTAGTTGTATCATATATAATAAAGCTATAACCCTAAATACAGTGATTTCCTGATTTCTGTGAGTCTTTCCAGAGAATTATTAAACCCGAGGGGGTAGTGGGAACTCTTGTTTGTAGCCAATTGGTCAGAAGCTCAGGTGTCCTGGGCTGAGTATCTTGAGGAATAGTGGGAACCCCTGAATTTGTAGCCAGCAGGTAAGAGGTTTAGGCATCCCGGGGACTCCAAAACTTGCGGCTGGTGTCTGAAATCTTGGGCAGATTAGCAATCTGCCCTTTAACTTGTGATATCTAGCTCTGGGTGATAAAGGTCAGAAGAACTGCATTCGAAGCTGGTGTCAGAAAAGACATTTAAAGTTAGTGTCAGAAGAAGACATACAGACACTTTAATGTCTGCTTAGAAAACTTGCTAGTATTGTAGGGGAATAACAAAAAGATGCAGTAATATAATGTGGTTCGATTTGTAAGTTGAAGTAGATGAATAAAAATTGAAGATGCTTTTTTTTCCCCCCCAGGGTGCTGTAGTTGCAATGTCCTTTCTCTCACAGCGCTTACTGTCTCCTATTTTTCTGCCTCATTGCCCTTCGGAGAGTCATGAAAGTCTTCTTTAGACCAGAGTAGGTTTTCTTCTTAATCCATTTTCAATTAAAACCTTTTCACGGTCTGTGGTAGATAGAGTTGACCACCCACTTTTTATGCCTCTGTAGTTCTTTGGTAAGGCAGTATTTCCTGTTTTAGTGAGTTTATCCTCCAGGTGGGTGGCTTTTGAAATGCATGAATCTCAAGAAACCAGAGTTGGAACCCCAATATTGTGTAGATTGATCATTGTATTAGGTGATGCGTCCTGGATTTGTGAATTTTCTAAACTTTTTACTGTTTTGCTTTTCTGTGAGATAAGCCTCCTCACTATATTTCCTAGCTACTATGTTCTCCTGAGAATGTACTTTTCATGACAATAAGCTACTCTTAGTTTTCATTCATTCATAGTCGCCATTTTTTACCGGATGCCATTCATTGCTTCCGGGTGTTACTGGATTCCTGCTCCGCCTGTGGTATATATGGTTGACCACCTACTTTTTATGCCTTGACTCATATTCCAATATTTACTACCTCCAGGGTCCGCTGGTCCGTATGTGATACCACATAATATGTATCAAAATCCATAACTCATAACAAAATTTCTGAATTGGTCCTTGAATCAGCATGTCTTCCATTAGTGAAAACAGAGTATCAACAAAAAATTTAAAGAAGAAAATAATTGGACCTTGAAAGCATTACTAAGGCAATTTTTCCTGTCAGGCCTTCAGTATAAAGGGAGAACTACAACAAAACAAAACAACAACCCATTGCTGTTGAGTCGATCCGGACTCATAGCAAGCCTATAGGACAGAGCAGAACTGCCCCATAGGGTTTCCAAGGAGCGGCTGGTGAATTCCAATTGCCTACCTTTTGGTTAGCACCTGAACGCTTAACCTCTGAATCATCAGGGCTAGGCACTTTTATTATACCTCTCCTGACTATACCGGTGAGAAGTCTACGAAGGTCTAAGCATACGCCACAATTAAAGCCCCCATCAGTAAAACATGACCCAAGGGACTCATTCTTCCTAATTCTGCTACCCTTATGATACATCAGCCATATTAACTCTGGCCCAGTCATATTAACATTAGGCCCAAATGCTTGGATCAGAAGCTGGTACCTGAATGACTAGACCAAGGGCAAAGAAGCCTAGGTGAGAAATGAAGAAGGTTAACAGTCCCTGAGATAGCTTGGTCTAAAATTCTGCCCAATAGGGGTGATCCATATACACTGGTGAGAAACTGACCCAATCAGAACCTATCTCTTAGGCCTCTGACAGAGAAACAAAATCCCCACAACATGTCATTGCTTGGATTGTCTAAATGTCAATTGCTATTATACAGAGTGAGGGGATAATATTTTATTTCACTTTTTGGTGCTTCACAGTCCTGTGCAGCTTTGTAATAAACTTCTTCTCTCAAAGGAATTCTGGGAAAGATTCCTCCTTGCAACCCTAAAGTGCCTAACTAATGCAAATAATTACAGATACATTAATCCTATATGGCAGTGGTCCCCAAGACCACTCCCAGGTTCAGTGATTCACTTGAAGGACTCATAGGACTCAACATATAGTCACACTAACAGCTACGATTTATTACAAAACAAGATCAGCAAAGAGAAACAGCTCACAGGGCAAAATGAGGACACCAGACACTAGTCTCCAAGAGTCCTCTCCCACTGAAGTTACATAGGATGTGCTTAATTATTTTAGCATGGAATTGTGATAACACCTGTGAAGTGTTGTCTATTAGTGAAGCTCATCTGACTCAGCACCCAAGGTTTTTATTGGGGCTGGTCACCTAGGTGCTCTTTGCCCAGAGCTTACTAAAATTCTGGACTCCAGAAGGTAAGTAGGTATTCAGCATAAACTACATTGTTTGTACAGTTTGAGGCTAGTGAGCCACCATTATAAGTTAGGAAATGGTAAGAACATTCCTGAAATTCAAGTCACTAGACATCACTCAAAGGCCAACCTTGCAAGAAGGTCTTTCTAAGGATAGCAGTCTCAGGTCGACTATGTTAACTATTCAGTGCACCCCTTTGCCATGTATTTCTCTTTCCTAACATAAATGACTCCAAATTATTGTATATTTTCTTTGTTAAGCTTTATTCCCAAATCTTTAATCAGTTTTATTGATTACTTTTAGCCTTTCCTACGTTAACGAGAATGGCAATACAGGCAGTGCCTAGGCTACAAACATCTGACTTGCATACAACCTGTAGTTGCAAATCAAGCCCCATAAAGCCTATTATATTAAAAATTCAAGGTACTTACAATGGTCCATAATTACAAATGGGTGCTATCAAAACATTATTATTATTATTGTTACTGTACAGCATACCTCGGAGATATTGCAGGTTCAGTTCCTTCCATACCGCCATAATAAAGCGAATATCGAAATAAAGTGAGTCTCGTAAATTTTTTGGTTTCCCGGTACATATAAAAGTTACATTTACACTATACTGCAGTCTATTAAGCATGCAATAGCATTGTCTAAAAAGAGCAATGTACATACCTTAATTTAAAAATACTTTATTGCTAAAAAATGCTAAACATCATCTGAGCCTTCAGCAAATCGTAATCTTTTTGCTAGTGGAGGGTCTTGCCTGGATGTTGATGGCTGCTGACTGCTCAGGGTGTTGGTTGCTGAAAGCTGGGGTAGCTGTGGCAATTTCTTAAAATAAGACAACAATGAAGTTTGCAGCGTGATTGACTCTTCCTTTCACGAAAGATTTCTTTGTAGCATGCGATGCTGTTTGATAGCTTTTTACACCACAGGAGAACTTCCTTCAAAAATTGAAGTCAATCCTCTTAAACTCTGTGCTGATTTATCAACTAAGTTTATGTAATATTCTAAATCCTTTGTTGTCATTTCAACAATATTCACAGCATCTTCACCAGGGTAGTTTCAATCTCAAGAAGCCACTTTCTTTGCTCATCTGTAAGAACCAACTCCTCATCTGGTAAAGTTTTATCATGAGATGGCAGCAATGCAGTCATATCTTCAGGCTCCACTTCTAATTCTAGTTCTCTTGCTACTTCCACTACATTCACAGTTACTTCCTCCACTGAAGTCTTGAACACGTCAAAGTCATCCATGAGGGTTGGAATTAACTTCTTCTGAACTCCTGTTAATGTTGATATTTTGAACTCCTCCCATGAATCATGAATGTTCTTAATGGCATCTAGAATGGTAAATCCTTAGCAGAAGGTTTTCAATTTACTTTGCCCAGATCCATCAGAAGAATCACTATCTATGCCAGCTATAGCCTTACAAATTGAATTTCTTAAATAATATGTCTTGAAAGTCAAAATTACTCCTTGATTCATGGATTACAGAATGGATGTTGTGTTTGCAGGCATAAAAACAACATTAATTCCCCTGTACGTACCCATCAGAGCTCTTAGGCAACTAGATGCATTGTCAATGAGCAGTAATATTTTGGAAGAAATTTTTTTTTTTTGAGCAGTAGTTCTCAAGAGTGGGCTTAAAATATTCAGTAAACCATGTTGTAAACAGATATACTGTCATTCAGGCTTTGTTATTCCATTTATAGAGCACAGGCAGAGAAGATTTAGCATAATTCCTAAGGGCCCTAGGATTTTTAGAATGGTAAATGAGCATTCGGTTCAACATAAAGTCACCAGCTGCATTAGTCCAGAACAAGAAAGTCAGCCTGTCCTTTGAAGCTTTGAAGCCAGGCACATTGACTTATCCTCTCTAGCTATGAAAGTCTTAGATGGCCATCTTCTTCCAATATAAGGCTGTTTCATCTAATTGATAATGTAGCCATATTCATCAATTATCTCAGCTAGATCTTTCAGATAACTTGCTGCAGTTTCTACATCAGCACTTGCTGCTTCATCTTGCACTTTTACATTACAGAGACAGCTTCTTTCCTTAAATCTCATGAACCAACCCCTGCTAGCTTCGAATTTTTCTTCTGCGGCTTCTTCACCTCTCTCAGCCTTCATAGAATCAAAGAGAGATAGGGCCTTTTTCTAGATTAGGCTTTGGCTTAAAGAAATGCTGTGGGTGGTTTGATCTTCTATCCAGACCACTAAAACTTCCTACATATCAGCAGTAAGTCTGTTTCACTTTCTTATCATTTGTGTGTTCACTGTAGTAGCACTTTTACTTTACCTCAATAACTTCTCCTTTGCATTCACAACTTGGCTAACTGTTTGGCACAAGAAACCTAGCTTTCAACCTGTCTCAGCTTTCTACATGCCTTCCTCACTAAGCTTAATCACTTCTGGCTTTTGATTTATAGTGAGAGACGTGCAATTCTTCTATTCACTTAAACACTTAGATGCCATTGTAGGGTTATTAATTGGCCTTTCAATATTGTTGTGTCTCAGGGAATAGGGAGGTCCAAGGAGAGGGAAAGAGATGGGGGGAATAACCTGTTGATGAAACAGTCAGAACACAAACAACATTTATCGATTAAATTCGTTGTCCTATATGGGAGCAGTTTGTGGCACCCCAAAACAATTACAATAGTAACATCAAAGATCACTGATCACATGTCACCATAACAGGTATAATAATAATGAAAAAGTTTGAAATATTGCAAGAATTAACAAAATGTGACACAGAGACATGAAGTGAGCACATGCTGTTGGAAAAATGGCACCGATAGACTTGCTCAACGCAGGGTTGCCACAAAACTTCTATTTGTAAAAAATGCAGTATCTGTGAAGTGCAATAAAGTGAAGCACAGTAAAAGTAGGTATACCTGTGATGTTATGTTAAAAATGTTTTATTGTATCTGGAAGTGATTCTTTAATGTTTTCTATGCATAGAAAAGTACATTATATACTATGTAGTAAGACAAACATTTTACTAACTGATGTTAGATACAAACTGTACCTAACTGTTCCTCCTTATAAATTTGACTTAAATATAGACTTAGGTGTGGAACTCTTTTGTAATTCAGAGACTGCCTGTACTTCAGAAAATCTATTGCAATGAATATATCAGTAATGTATTTGCATTCTATTGTTTTACCATATTTTATGTAATTACAGAAGTAACCCATCTATTACTGCCCAAATGTGTGTGAGTGCATATGGGTACAAACATTTGCATTTTGTGTGTTAAAAGGAATTGTTAAAGGGAAGAATGGAAGGTCCTGGAGGCCAGATTGGGGTGTGGCTATAATATTTAAATGAAAAAAAGTCTATCAGGTTTAGCTGGATGGATTTTTAAGAAGTAGTTGCTACTGAGTCATCTCCACTGAAATTTAAGAAAAACCCTAGAGTGTCATATTTCCATCAGATAATGGCAACAAAATTATAAAATGTCATGAAGTTAAAGAGAGAAGACTGGACAGCCAAATGATGGATGCTATTATTATTTCCTTCCAAGGTAATTGGTGACTCATTAGCTTGTTGGATTAATTACACTGTTTCCATCAGAAGACAATCAATAGCAAATTATATTCTAAGGAATGAATTAAAATAAAACATTGTGCGATAGATTAGAATAGATGTTATATTAATAGTGTTTGCTGAACTATTCATGACTTAGCTTGAAAAGCCTCATGCTTCTCACCTGGGAAAAGCCATGGGACTATAGTTGGGTCTCAGGCTGACATCCTGAAGGGGAGATCATGAAGCCAATAGTGCAGTTTCAGTCTGGATTCAGGGCTTGGTTTCCACCTTCACTCTGGTCCTTTACAGCAGAACTCACGTTTCACAGGTTCCCCTCCTCCCAGGCTACTGCACAATGAGTGTAATAACCCTAACTCTAACCCTAATCAGATCTTATCTCTAAGACCACAATAAAACGTTTAATTACAATTTGATTGGCTAATTAAGATTTATCAATTATTTTTCTTATATAATCTTAATAAATTATATATTTTTATTTGGATCCCATTGATGATTACAAACATAATGTTTATCCATTTTAAGCCAATAAATGCCACCTGAATAACTTCCAAGGCATCTATCACTTTTTAAATGAAGAGAAAACCATCAGCAGAGGAAAATTCTCACAATTCTCTATCCCTTGGTTTAGAAGATGAGGACTACCATAACGATAATTAATCACTCCAAGAACAGCTGTTAATTAAAATTTTTAGTTTACACTCTTGCATTCTGCAGTTCACTAACCAACACTCTCTAGCAAGTTTATTTCTAGAAATGTGTTTTTTAAAAAAAGCATTGTCTTAGTTATCTAGTGCTGCTATAACAGAAATACCACAAGTGGATGGCTTTAACAAAGAGACGTTTATTCTCTCACCGTCTAGTAGGGTAGAAGTCCGAATTCAGGGTGCTGGCTCCAGGGGAAGGCTTTCTTTCTGTGTCGGCTCTGAAGGAAGGTCCTTGTCATCAGTCTTCCCTTGGTCTGGGAGCATCCCAGCACAGGAACCTCAGGTTCAAAGGATGCACTCTGCTCCTGGCACTGCCTTCCTGGTGGTATGAGGCCCCCATGTCTCTCTGCTCGCTTCTCTCTTTTATGTCTCAACAGAGATTGGCTTAAGACACTATCTAATCTTGCAGATCTCATCAATATAACTGGGACTAATCCACCTTATTACATCATAGTGATAGGATTTACAACACATAAGGAAATCACGCCAGATGATAAAATGGTAGACGATCATACAATGCTGGGAATCATGACCAATCCAAGTTAACAGTTATTTCTGGGGGACACAATTAAATCCATGACAAGCACACATGACAAGTATGAAGAGACCTAATTTCATAAAAGGATCTTAACCTAGTGACAATGACTAATGATCTTCACTCAAGTTAAGAAACAAAAAAACAAAACCGACCTTTATTTTGTGCACCATCTCAGGACAGCAATTAGGGTGCCGGACTTTTTAAACCATTGAGCCAAACAACACGTCAGGTAGTAAGAGCTATTTTCCATTTTAAAAATCTTCTTGAGAACAAGAAAATAATGAAGTGAACTTAAAGGGTGAATAAAAATCTCTAAGCTTACAATTTTAATTGTCTAAAGCTTTATAAAACAGTCACCATGAAGCTAAGTGACTTGAACCATCCACATGCTTAATTGGGAGGTTCTCTGCCCTTCTTTCACTCAACAGACAATTCTTCAGTGCCACATTACAAAATATAAAATCATGGTGAAAAATAAAACTAGAATATAGGTTTTATATTTTTCTTCCAAGGTAGAAAACTTAAGAAGCTTGGAGCACAAGTGGAATTTACTCTCATCTTTCAGTTGAATATTATAAAACTTTAAAAGAGGAAAATAGATATGGCCAATAATTAACCACTATAAATGTTAATGCCATCAATGACTTTGCAGTTTGGGCAGCAAATTAATTCACATCTCATTTATCTTGCACCCCAAATTAATATCAGTTGCAGAGCTCATATTTCAGAGAGGCAGAAAGTATTGTTCATATGCTATAGTTCCAATGCCCTAAATATTTTCCTGGAAAATATAAGAATCCACAGACTGGAAACAATGTTTGCCGACCTGGGGAGAATCCTAGTATCTGTCCATCGCTATTGCCTTAGCCACTATAACTCATTGCTGTCACAAAGTACCACTATAGAATGCTGCTTCACCATTGCTCCAGAATGGCAGGAGGGAATTCTTATTCTCTCAGGTAATAACAATATCAATTTGAAGCAAATAAATGTAATAAATATGGTTTTATAACTTATTGGAGTGATTTTTGTGAGTTAAATACCATGATGGAGAGTGAACTTTGTTAAAAAGAAAAACATAAATAAATGTTTACAATATGACCCTAGATATCAAGACACCTTATATTTATATCAGATGTTATGCACCGAAGAGTGGAAACAGTAGGAAGAGGGAAAAAGGAGGAGAACTCAAAATTAAATTATTCATTTTATGAGCTCTTTCTTTTCTAAATGTCTCCTGAGTAAAAAGTTTGAACCTAGGCAAAAAGTTCTCCTTAATGCATTACAGTTATTATATATCATCCCAGTGGGTTTTGCTCCTCTCTCCCAAAACTAGATTTATACTCTCTTTTACTTAGCTTGGACTTCAGATCTCCTTTAATCATGATTCATTTACATTTTTCAATTTAAAAATCAATACACTTAACAAGAACATAGAAGGAAAACTGCCATCGAATTGTTTTTCTTACTATGTGTCATTGCTACATGTTCAAGTTTTTTCATAAGTAAAGGATCTAATCGTTTGTTTTGTTCTGAAGAGGTCTTTAAAACCCTTTATATTATCCTTTTACATTTTCTGAAGACTTTGATTAATTTTGACTGTCTTTTTTAGACACAATTCTTGCAAATATATGCCGTTGTTGTTAGGTGCCATCGAGCTGATTTTGACTCATAGTGCCACCCTTTCTCTTTGCTTTTGTTTATATGTTCTTCCTTCCAATTTGTCTACATCATACTAAAACTGTAAATTATAACAGAGTTATCTGACTGAGGAATAGTAAGGAGGCTGGTGAAGATGGTGAGGAGTAAGCAACAAGGAGGGTAGATGAAAGAATATGTGGAGCAGGGAGTAAACATATTTTGTGAAGCCTTCTGGGTGACTTGCGTAAACATTAGTTTTTTTGTCTAATGATACAGGAAGCCAGTGTATGGATTTCACTGACATGATCTTAAGTGATATGATCTAATCTATCTTTAAACAATATTTCAATAGTGGCTCTGTCGGAAATAGACCAAAAGGGAGCAAAGGAGGAAGCAAGAAGACAAGTTGGGGGATATTGCAATAAAATAGATAGGACAAGAGGTAATGGTAGCTCAAGACACTGTATTAGCAGTACAGGTTGGGAGATGTAGTCATATTTTGAAGGTAGAGAAACAAATTTTGTTAAATAGAATAAGACATGACAGATCAAGAAAAGTAAAGGATGCTTCCAAATGTTTTGGCCAAAGAAAATGGAAGAAGGAAATTACTTATTACAGAGGAGTAGGATGTTCGTGGGTAGAAGTAGAGGATGAGATTATTAACTTGGTTTTTGAAACGTGAAGTTTGAGATATCCAAACTTGAGATATCCACAGGTGATACCTGGGAAGTCAGTTAAATATATGAACTTGGAGTTGGAAAGGGGGTTAAGCTGTAGATATAAATTTTGAGTTTTTATCTTGTAGATGGATATTAAAGTCTTAAGATTTGAAGAAATCCCTAAGGGAGTGAGTAAAGGACTGTGTGCTGGGTGCTCCAACAATAAGAGGTCAGCAAGATGAGGAAGAGTCAATAAACGAAATAGAAAAATAATGCCCAAAGAGGTAAGAAGAAAAGCAAGAGAGTATGATGCCTTTGAAGCTAAATAAAGAAACTATTTCAAGCAGAAAGGAGTAATTATCAAATGTTATAAATAGGTTGGGTAAGATGAAGTCTGAGAAATGGCCATTGGATTTAACAACATGGAGGTTGAATTCAAATGAAAATATGTGGGTTTGAGAGAGAACAGGAGACTAGAAATTGGAAAATTTGCTAGAAGTACTCACAGAACTCATTGAAAGCTGCTTTACTCACAGCTACAGTTTATTATAGGGACAAAATACAAATTAAAATCAGCAAAGGGAAGAAACATATAAGGCAGAGTCCAAATGCAGAGGTTCTAATCATCCTCTCTCCGTGCAGCCATGGACAGAGCTACCTCCTCTATCCACAATGTGTGACAATATGTACAAAGCATTGCAAACCAAGAAAGCTCACCCAAGACTTTATTATCCAGAGTTTTCATTAGGGCAAGATCACATACTGTCTACATTGCTAAACTTTAGTCTCCAGCCCCTCCCATAGTCGAGTTAATGAGGTTAGTCTCCAGTTCCTCCAGGAGTCAGAACTGATAAGGCAGGATACACAGCACTTATTATAAATCACATTGTTAGGCTGTTTGATAGCCAAAGCCCCAGGCATGGAAAGACACCCTTACTAGGCAGAATAGTCTAGGGACCTAGAGATAATAACCTCCCTTTTCTTAAGAAAAATAAGATAATCTTTAAACAGGATAATCATCTGGTTTTGATCCTAATGTTAGTCCATGGGATGGCTGATACTTCAAATAAAGGGTGTCATGGCATTTCATTTTAGAAATATACCTCTTCCTCCACACCCAGCTTGAATTGTTAAGTGGCATGGTCCTGACTCACTTTGTGTTTTGTGCCTGGTCTGCTGCAGGACTAGACAGATTAGAAGGAATAAGGGGTAAGCAGAATTAGCACTCAAAGCTAGAAAGGAGGACACAGAATTATATGAAGAAACGACCCCTTTTTCCAAATGTGGGAAGGCATAAATCTGTAACCTGTTGCTTTATTTTGGTATGTTCAACAATGCTGTTATACTGTGAATGAATCTGCCTCTGGCAATGGAAACTATTAAGGAGGCCCAGTGGTGAAGTGGAGCCCTGGTGGTGCAGAGGTCAAAGCACGTGGCTGCCAACCAAAAGTTCAGTGGTTCAAACCCAAAAGATGTGGCAGTCTGCTCCTATAAAGATCAAACCCAAAAACCAAGCCCATTGCCACTGAGTTTACTCCAACCCATATCGACCCCATAGGACAGAGTAGAACTGCCCCATAGCCTTGGGAACCCTATGAGGCAGCTCCACTCAATTCCCTAGGTCCATCATGAGTCAGAATTAACTTGACAACAACATTTTGTTTTGTTTCTTAATGATGAAGTAAGAAAAATGTGGTTCTTTGCATCCCCTACTTCCAAGGGAAAGGTTAATTCTTTACTACTTAATATTTTTTGTTTATTTGTTTTTAAGATGAGACATATATTGACAGAGTTAGATATAACTGGAACTGTGTTTTGCTAAGGGAATATGAAGAAGCAATAGAGGGGCAAAGGAATTGAGAATGTATGTAAAGAAAGGATTAAAATGGAAGACCATGAAATTTAATGAAAATCAGAGGGAAAGGGAGAAAGAACATGGGAATGTGAGGAATAGTGAAAAAGTAGTAAGGTCATTGGTTTGAAGGTCTTGGTAGAATCAAAGAATTATTAGAATTGGGGTGTGAGCTGGAAAGACACGACGGAGTGGTGGTGGTCAGAGGTGTGGTGCTTGACATTGACAAGATCTAGAGTGCGAGAATAGGACAGAGTGGCTGATGCAGCGTGAAGGACATGATGTAGGGTAGAAGCAAGAAGTCAAGGAACCTAGAGTCCAGGGTTTTGAAAGGATCAAAAATGTGGATATTTAATCACCAAGAACAGTGACAGGACTAGTAGGTACCGGAGAGAGAGAAATTAAAACACAAATTAAAATCATTAAGCAATAAGAAGCAATGACATGTTTGGGGGAAACGGCAAGGGAAAATGGAGGGGGGGGAAGCATAGACTACTTTTAATATGGGGTAAATTTTTTTATTTTAATTTTTTTTCTCTTATTGCTAGCTTCTCACCAGACAATGGAATGTGTAGTGCTAGAAGGGAATCTTCACTCCTTCAAATAACTTCATGGAAATAATTTTCGAAAAATATAGCAAAGTGTTAACAATTGTTTTCTTAGAGAAAAGGTCATGAGTGACTTGAATTTTCTTCTTTATTGTTTTATGTATTTTCTCAATTTACCACAAATAAGAGTGAAATACTTTTCTGATTAGAAAACAATAATTAAGAAAGAAAGTAAATAATCAAAAGCTTTTATATGCTAATATCAAAAATATGTCATTATGGCTAAATTATTTGTGATCACGAACTTAGTAGATTATTGTTCCTTTAACATTTACAAAAGCAACTTTATTGGATAGCAATCTCCATTTAATAAATATTTCTATTCATTATTTTCTATGATCTCAAGGAAAAATTAAACTCAGCACACTTTTGGGTTGTGGGTCGGGCATGATGTTATTTCTATGAAAGTCTTGTTTAAAGTGCTTCTGTTTGAGCCCAAAATGATAAAATTCCTTTTTGGGGGGTCAATTGGCCACACTTTTTTGGAATTCTTTGGAAACTATATACTACTTCTATTTCCTGGAAACTTTAATGATAATAAGCTAATTTTCAATGAATCAAAGTCACAGAAGCCCAACTTTCCTGGCCTACATTTCTGGCCTTTGCAGTTAGACCTCAGGCCACTGGCTAAATGCTGCTTTTGAGAGACAGCCATCAGTTTGACTCTCTAAAACCATTCTCTTTCAACTTTTTGTTTAGTAAAGTTCTTTAGGCAAATTATCTGTCATTTGTCTTAACACTTATGGTTCATAACAAAGAACTGCCTAAAAAGCTTAGGGGTCTGTTTTTTTAATATTTATTTTGAATGACACAAACATACTTAATTAAGAGACACTCTCTTAAAGAGTGGTATAACAGTAGTCATTTTTATCCCTTTTTGCTTATGTCAGGGACTCCCCACCAAAATTAATACTTACATGAACTGTGAATGTTAAATTTTCTTTAGGATCCTAGTTAGAAAGTAATTATAAAAGAAAACAATGCATTAAACTTTTAACCTGTCAGTGTAATATTGACAAGTTTGTATGTGAAAACTTTCCAGATTATCAAGTAACTCAGCACTGTCAGCACACATCCCTAGGTGAGTTAACCCTGACCCTGCCTTCCTTCCCAGAAAAGTAATCTCTTTAGAATACTTTAACGTTCATCACTTTGAATTTGCTAGAGTTTTTAAAAAATTTTTTTGCAAACAATCATCCAATGTATTGGTGAAATTTCCATAAGGTAAGGGAGAGAGTGAGACTTCACTGCCAGAATTTTAGAACTGAAACATTCTTTGTCTTACATCCCAACATTAAGTCAATGGAATATAAAAAATCATCAAGATGCCCTCTTTTCTTGTAAAATTTACTCAAAACTAAGTTCTCTGACAGTACTTTCCTTATCTCTGTGACTTGTATCACTCTTCAAACTATGATTTGTATCAGTCTGTAAATGTCTACTTTTTCTTAGTAAAAACCAAAAAATCCAAACCCGTCGCAGTCAAGTTGATTCTGACTCATAGCGACCCTATAGGCAGAGCAGAAGTGCCCCAAGGAGTCCAGGGAGTGACTGATGGATTCAAACTGCCAACCTTTTGGTTAGCAGCCATAGCTCTTAACCACTGTGCTACTAGGGCTCCTTTCCTTAATAGCAACCTCTAAATTATCAGGACTCTGAAGTTTACCTAAAAATTCAGATTTTGTGACAGGACTTAGCTAAAAATAACTAAAAGTATCCAGGTTATTAGAAAAACATGTTTTATTTTATCAAGACTTAAAAAATGCCTACTTGGCATGATTTTCTTAAATAAACTGAAACTTTAAATAATATATTTGTAGTGCACCCCAGAGTTCCTTTGGGGTTATATTCTTTGTGATTTGAAAATTGTGAATACAAAGCTTAAGCACAATTATGTAAAAATAGTGATTAATTTTAGAGCTAGTCTTAAGCAATAATTATAGTAGGGAAACATTAGTTTTCTCTTTGTGGTGGGGAAGATAAATGTTGCAGGTTAAAAAAATAACAAAGCCGTGCAATTTCAGTGTTAAGCACCACTCTTCTCTTTGCAAGACTTGAATTATCTTTGAGGCAGTCAATCATTTGTTTTGGAAAGAGGAAAGTGATAATGAAAGAGGTTCTCTAGTTTATGAGCAGATCTGCAACTATATGGACTACACATATCCTTTGCATAAACATTTTTTTTCTTGTATGGGTTTCTTCCTCTCTGTATCTATACAGTATTGCTTGTTTTCAGGAACTGGGTGTTTGAATTCTTGGTCCAGAAGTTACTTACAGGGGATCAGGAGCAGAGACACAAAAGACCACAGGAAAGGCCTGCTAGCCTGATCTTCTATTCAAGTATGTTTTATTCTTCACTTGTATCAAAAAAATATAATGTCTGAAGAAAACTAAAACAGGCTAAGGGGAGAGTGTGGGACAGGTAGGCAGTCAGGAGAGACAACACCTGGCAGGGAATCAGTGTTCTCACAAAGGGCATCAGTGGCAGCTTCCTTGAAGGGCTTTGTGGACATTAAACATCCATGAGTGGCCAGAACAGGAGGAAAGGACAGGATGGTTTATGAGCGTATGTGAGATACCTAGGGAAATCCAGAAATAACCAGGAAGACTTTGGGAGCACCTTGGTATCCTGAATTCTACACATGGGGACCAGATTCATTGAAATCTAAGTTATTACTGTTAGTGTGGCCTCATTTGTACCTAGAATCTGCTAAGACTTAGGGATATTCAGACTATAGAGTTAAATGGAAAAACACACAAATATAGTTACCAAGAAAGACAACTGGAAACATGGAACTTGAGCAAAGGTCAGACAGAGATAACACCTGAAGATATACATTCGGGAGTCATAGAAAAACAGTAGCTAAAACAATGATATCAGAAGTCTTCCAGGTAGGAAGAATGTATCTAGAAGAGCAAGGATCAAAGTTGTAGTTTTAAGAACTGTTCATATTTAGAGTTACGGGGAAGAAATAGGAAAAACAAAAAACAAAACAAAACAAACAAACGAAAAAAAACCCAGTAATTTGAGGAAAATCAAAATAGAAAAATATCAAAAAGACAAGAAGGAGAGCATTCAAAAGAAGCAAACAAGTATCAATAGTACCTGACTCTACAAAGACAACAGAATTAATACTGAGAAGTAAAAATGGTTGAATTTGTTTAGAGGATATATAGGAACTAGTAAGAGAAGTGTATCATTAGCATGGTAGAATCAGAAGCTAAATTTTATGATCTTATAAAGGAATTTATAAGAAACAGTTTTAGATTAGGTACCTTAAACATTTGGCCAAGAAAGAAAAAAGCAAACTAAGATGGTGTCAGCAAGTATGCCTAGCACAGATCTGGTATTTCAATAGGATTTATTAATTCTAAATAAGTAAATAAATAAGTGAATTAACAATTTGATAAGTGAATAAGATTTGACTTATTTGTTTTGTTTTGGTTTTGATGAGGGAATTCTTTGCATTTTTAAAAGCAGAAGGGAAGATGCCCATGGAAAGAGAGAAGCTGGCCTTGCTAAAGACAGGAGGCATAATAATGAGGGCAAGGTAGAGACAGAGATAACAAATTAGACCCAAAGTGTAGATTGGTGTTCACTTCCTTTGAAGCTGCAAGGATAAACATATCTAAATGTCTACATATAAGACTAAATACTTGATAACTTCAGTGTCCTCTGAGAGACAGAAATCAAGGTTACTAGAGGAAACCATGGGGCCTAAGATGAGACAGATTTGGAAATAATTCAATCTTTCTGAAGTTTGATTATAATATGGAAGCTCTTCCCAAGCATGGACCAATCTATTTTAAGTACTATTCTACCTCTTTTCCACAAGTTTCAACCCCGTATGTGTTGTTGAAAGGCTGGAGCCCCAAATGCAAGGTGAGGAGGAGAGTTTACAGTTTTACCTGAGGTTGCTGTTGGGCAGGAAAAGGAGTCTGCTGAGAGTGGCTGTGCAGGTGCAGGTGCAAATTTGCCTACTAATGGCTTCCTACTCGAATTCCTCAACTTCATGTTCTCACAGCATAGAATGGAACCAAAATTTACAGGTGTTCAAAGCATTTGTTAGTTTGTTGGCCTTTATTAACTCACAGAAATACTCTTACATAAACCCAGGTGTTGAAAACAACTCTTAAGTCCAATATTATTTAACTGACTAAAAATTGTCTACATTATACTAACAATGAAAATTTGCTGAGCATATTTTAGATTTGAATACCTGAATCTATTTATTTGTGTTTTTCATTTATCTTAAATGACTTAATTTTTCCTCAGATTACATTTATATCTATTATACTTGCACTCTGGGAAAGGTCTAATAACCTATATTTTTATCTGTGATGATGCAGCATTTACTTTAGCAACTCCCAAATGGAAAAAGCATAGGAAAAGCTGGCACCCAGGAAACAGTTCTCCAGAGTGGTGAGGATCATAATCAGTTATTGCTCCCTTACCTTTAAGCACATGACTGTTGAAATAGAATTCTAAAAGAAAGCACAACAACCAAGAAGAGGAAGAGGGAAATGAGTGTGTAAAGAGAGCTATTTCTGGAGACCTGTGCTAAAATTTAAAATATATTTTCCCATATAAATGATACCATAAATGACATCTAAGGTGTGAACAGCACCATTCAAAACATTATTTCATAATAGGCTCTTTTGGATTATCTTGGGATTGCAACCACCTTTATACACCATATCTGTGCAAAAACAAAAGGCATTCCTCATTCTAAAGAAATGACTCATAAGCGATATAACCCACTACAAGCCATTTTGTGATAGCTTTTATTTGTACTTTGGACACAGACAATATATGGCTCTAGGCTATCTTAGGAAATAAGATGGCAAGTAGGTTCATTTCATGTGCCAACTTCAATCAGTTGGAGTGATGTGTTAAAAAGTATTCTGAAATCACGTTTTGTCTAGGCAGAAAAGAGTGCTATTACTTATTATTTATATCTTTCATGAACATGAGTTAAGAATAAGATGGCATCTTCTGTTATGGATTGAATTGTGTCCCCCAAAAAGATATGTTGAAGCCCTAACCCCTGGTATCTGTAAATCTGTATCTGTTTAGAAATAGGGTATTTGAAGATGCTATCAGTTAAGTTAACCTGAGATCATACTGGAGTAGAGTGAGTCTTAATTCAATATGAGTGGTGCTCTTATAATAGAGAAGAGACACACAGAGGAAGGATGGCCATGCGAAGATGTATCTATAAGCCAAAAACACAAATGGCTCCAGAAACTGAGAGAGAGAGAAAAGGATCTTCCCCTCGAGACTTTGAAGGGAGCATGGCCCTGCCAACATGTTGATTTGACTTCTAAACTCCAGAACATTCAGACAGTAAATGTTTGTTCTTAGAAGCCACTCAGCTTGTAGTGTTTTGTTACAACAGCCCTAGGAAACTAATACACCATTTGTTCTAGAAGATGGGGAGAAGAAAGTAATATGAATAAAGTTTAAACATCTAGACATGAAGAACGACAAACTAAGAATTTTGTTTTATCCCATCTTAATTCATATCATTTAGCCTTAAAAGGGAAAGCATACTCATGCCATACACAAAAACTCAAAATGGAACAATGACTTAAATTAAAGCTAAAACCATAAAGTTCTTGGAAGAAAATATAGGGGCAAAACTACATAACCTATTTTTTTTTTCTTTTTTAATGATAGATTATCAAGCCCAACTACAAATGCAAGAGCAGCAGAGGACAAAATAGATAACTATAACCTCATAAAAATTAAATGCTTATGCTCATCGAAAGACTTTATCAAGAATTGTCTCCAACAGCCCTCTCAGGTTGCTGATCACAGGAAAATGAAGAGATTATGGCTGTGATGCCTCACTAAGGCAAATAAAAGTGAAAGAAAGGGAGTAGCAACCTACTAGCTCCCAAGTCAGTGCAGGAATTTCTCAAGTCAGTACATTTGGAAGAATATTATCTAGAAGGACCTAATGTGTCTTGAGTAAACCCTCACCATCATAATTCCATTATTGCCATGTCTGAAGTTGACATACCAAACCAAACCAAACCCACTGCCCTCGAGTCAGTGGATTCCAACTCACAGCAACCTCATACATTTCCAAGGCTGCAAATCTTTACAGAAACAGACTGCCACATCTTTCTCCCAAGGAGCCGCTGGTTGTTTCTACCCACTGACCTGTTGGTTAGCAGTTCATCTCTTTAACCACTGCACCACCAGGGCTCCTGAAGTTGACATAGGATAGCTTTTATTTTATTTTTTTTTTCCATATGAAATTTTATTTTGAGTTTATAGTATTTTAAGTAGGGGCTGGCTAGTTAAAAGGAGAAACTAAATTTGAGGCAATTTATTAAGTAATAAAAAATCCAATGGCTATTATTTATGACTTGGTGGCTGGGCCTGCACCATCAAAATCAACATCTAATTGCATTTTCTGTTGATTGTTGTTATTATAAACAGAGTCCAGATCTGGATAAGAGATGTTTTTTAACGAAGCAAGAAAAAATAAAGGTTTAAATCATTGCTGCCAGCTAAATGAGTTGAGCATTTTAGGAGGCAAAGGGCAGAAAGAGAAGTCTGTTAACATGCATGCATTTCATGTATTGACCCTGAAGTAGTCTTTATAATTAATCCATGATGTTTAATTTTATTTCTGATATGAGTTGTACATGAGCTTTGATTTCTCATCACTTCTGATATAATTTTTAACCTGAATATGTTAAAATGAACTTTTATTGTTTTTTTGTTTTTTTTTACAAAATGTATTGTGACCCTAATACTCAGCGACATGTTTTCTCCTTTTCAAAATGGGCGATTGAGAGCTTGACATAACTAACATCATAATGATACTCTAAGTACCCTGTAAGTTTTTTTGCTTGGTATTTTGTACACTCTCACTTTCAATGTCCTTTTTTATTACACCAGCTGCACTGGTCTCTTTCCAAAAGGGTGTGGGGACTTCTCAGCTCTTGCAGCCTTGGTCTCCCTCCTTTTCTTTGTTCTCTTTGGGGATGGTCTTCAGCCTGCAAGGCGGCAGCTAGGAAGGCTGCCTAACACTTTTGGTCTGCAACTTTCTTTCTTGCTCCTTATTTTGGTCAGAGTAAACTTGGCAGGCAAATTCCGCTAGCTGCGATATTTTTATATAAGTTTTCTTTTTTGCCTGCTAAAACAAAGATTAGAGTCCAGATGTCCGGTGTGCACATCTTTAGTCTAATAAAGAGTTTCTTGTAATTGTCTTGTGATGTATAATCATCCAACCACCTGTGGGCCACGTGTCTGAAGACACTATGTAACCCTTACACAAATGATATATAAGCTCTGATGTACAAATTGCCTTTCAGGGCTCCATGAAGACAGCCAACTTTGCTGTTAGGCTCCCCATTGGTGTCACCTCCTAATAAACTTTCTTTCTGACTTGGAGTACATTTCATTGGCTTGACTGCTCCAGGGCACAGTCCCTAATCAGGTAACGATATTTAAAAGGGAGTCCGGTGGTGCAGTGGTTAAGCATTCGCTGCTAAAAGAAAGGTCAGTGGTTTGAACTCACCAGCTGTTCCGCAAGAGAAAGATGTGGCAGTCAGTTTCCGTAAAGATCATAGCCTTGGAAACCCTATGGGGCAGTTCTAGTCTGTCCTACAGGGTTCCTATGAGCTGGAATTGACTCCAAGGCAATGGGTTTGGGTTTGGTACTTAAAAATCACTTAGAAGTATATGTACACCTAAGGTTATTGGTGTAAGGTGGGAGAGAGGTGAAAAAGCAGACTCATTGTTTAGGGCACAGTGAGCTTCTGTTAAGGGTGATGGAAAAATCTGGAAATAGATAATAGTGATAGTAGTACAACATGATGAACACAATTAATGTCCCTAAATTGTACATGTGAAGAATGTTGAAAAATCGAATGTTTTGTTACATACATATCTACCACAGTTAAAAAAGGAAGATCTTTATGTGTTGAGATAGGAACCAAGTCACGAACAACTTTGTGTTGCATACCCTTGACATTTTAAAAACCCACTCATGTATATCTGTAGATACACAATAAGTAACAAATTGATAACAATGATTATCACTTAAGTAGGGAAAAAAATCACTTGGAAGCAGGAGCTCATTTTGATCTTGATTTTTCAAAAATTATATTAGTGTGGAGGTAGTTTTGCATTTTAGGAATGTTAAATAAGACCATTGTTTCTCAGACCTTTATTTCACATAATTGCCTGTTTTGTTGTTGTTGTTAGGTGCCATAAAGTCAGTTTTGAGTCATAGTGACCCCACGCACAACAGAAGGAAACACTGCCCAGTCCTGCGCCATCCTCACAATTGTTGCTATACTTGAATCTATTGTTGCAGCCACTGTGTCAATCCATCTCATTGAAGGTCTTCCTCCTTTTTGCTGACCCTCTGCTTTAGCAAGCATGATGTCCTTCTCCAGGAACTGATCCCTTCTGATAACATGTCCAAAGTATGTGAGACGTAGTTTCGCTTTCCTTGCATCTAAGGAGTATTCTGGTTGTACTTCTTCCAAGACAGATTTGTTTGTTCTTTTGGCAATCCACGGTACAGTCAATATTCTTCTCCAACACCACAATTCAAAGGCATCAGTTCTTCTTTGGTCTTCCTTATTCATTTTCCAGCTTTCTTATGCATATGAGGCAATTGAAAACACCATGTCCTGAGTAAGGCGCACCTTTGTCCTCAAGGTGACATCCTTGATTTTCAACAATTTAAAGAGGTCTTTCGCAGCCGATTTACCCAATGCAATGCATCTTTTGATTTCTTAATTGCTGCTTCCATGGGTGTTGATTGTGGATCCAAGTAAAATGAAATCCTTGACAATTTCAATATTTTCTCTGTTTATCATGATGTTGCTTATAGGTCCAGTTGTGAGGATTTTTGTTTTCTTTGTGTTGAGGTGTAATCCATACTGAAGGCTGTGGTCTTTGATCTTCTCGAGTAAGTGCTTCAAGTCCTCTTCATTTTCAGCAAACAAGGTTGTGTCATCTGCATATTCCAGGTTGTTAATGAGTCTTCCATAAATCCTGATGACCCGTTCTTCTTCATATAGTCCAGCTTTTTGGATTATTTGCTCAGCATACAGACTGAATAGGTATGGTGAAAGGATACAACCCTGACAGACACCTTTCCTGACTTTAAACCATGCAGTATCCCCTCGTTCTGTTCGAACAATTGCCTCTTGATCCATGTACAGATTCCTCATGAGCCAACTGAGTGTTCTGTAATTCCCATTCTCTGCAATGTTATCCATAATTTGTTATGATCTACACAGTTGAATGCCTTAGCATAGTCAATAAAGCACAGGTAAATATCTTTCTGGTATTCTCTGCTTTCAGCCAGAATCCACGTGACATCAGAAATGATATCCGTGGTTCCAAATCCTCTTCTAATTGCTGATAGTTCCTTGTCAATATACTGCTGCAGCCACTTTTGAATGATCTTCAGCAAAATCTTGATTCCACGTGATATTAATGATGTTGTTCAATAATTTCCGCATTCGTTGGATCACCTTTCTTGGGAATAGGCATAAATATGAATCTCTTCCAGTCAGTTGGCCAGGTAGCTGTCTTCCAAATTTCTGGGCATAGACGAGTGAGCACTTCTAGTGCTGCATTCTTTTGTTGAAACATCTCAGTTGGTATTCAGTCATTTCCCAGAGCCTTGTTTTTCATGAATGCCTTGAGTGCAGCTTGGACTTCTTCCTTCACTACGATCGGTTCCTGATCATATGTTACCTTCTGAAATGGTTGAACGTCAACTAATTCTTTTTGGTATAGTGACTCTGTGTATTCCTTCCATCTTCTTTTGATGCTTCCTGCATCATTTAATATTTTCCCCATAGAATCCTTCACTATCGCAACTCGAGGCTTGAATTTTTTCTTCAGTTCTTTCAGCTTGGAAAATGCTGAGCATGTTCTTCCATTTTGGTTTTCTATCTCCAGGTCTTTGCACATGTCATCATAATACTTTACTCTGTCTTCTCAAGACAATCTTGGAAATCTTCTGTTCAGCTCTCTTATTTCATCATTTTTTCCTTTTCCTTTAGCTACTCGATGTTCAAGGGCAAGTTTCAGAGTCTCTTCTGACATCCATTTTGGTCTTTGCTTTCTTTCCTGTCTTTTTAATGACCTCTTGCTTTCTTCGTGTATGATGTCCTTGATGTCATTCCACAACTTGTCTGGTCTTCGGTCGTTAGTGTTCAGTGCATCAAATCTATTCTTGAGATGGTCTCTAAATTCAGGTGGGATATAGTCAAGGTCATACTTTGGCTCTTGTGGACTTATTCTAATTTTCTTCAGTTTCAACTTGAAATTGCATATGAGTTATTGATGGTCTGATCTGCAATCAGCCCTGGCCTTGTTCTGACTGATGATACTGAGCTTTTCCATCAATTCTTTCCACAGATGTAATCAATTTGACTCCTGTATATTCCATCTGTTGAGGTCCATGTGTATAGTCACCATTTATGTTGGTGAAAAAAGGTATTTTCAGTGAAGAAGTTGTTGGTCTTGCAAAATTCTAGAATGCAATCTCCAGCATAGTGTCTATCACCAAGGCCATATTTTCCAACTACCAATCCTTCTCTGTTTCCAACTTTCGAATTCCAATCACCAGTAATTATCAGTGCATTCTGATTGTAAAGTGCCTTTTAAAAGATAGCTAATATGTAAATTGATTACAAGGATGGCGCAGGATTGGGCAATGTTTCCGTGTTTTGTACATAGGGTTGCTATGAGTCGGAACCACTCACCAGCACCTAACCACAATAAAAACATTTAAATTTTTTACTTCTGAGTGCTGTTCTTTTTTTCCGTTAATCTAATTTGCCTTCACTGCTGGCTAGTTTCTCTAAGGTTGATCATCTTTATTTATCTTTTTGAAATCATTATGTCATGGCCAACTAATTAATGCAACAATATAAAATATTGTTTCATAAACCAATGATAATTTTGTGAATTGAAGAAAATGGTCCACACTGTATGCATTTTTCTATTTCTCACATAATTGATCATCACTATCTCTTGTGCATGCTGAAATGAACATTTTGGTTTGCTAAATAATTAAAACTTAAAGAAAGAGGTTGAAAGAACTTGTAGTAGTGGGAGCTATAGTCCTTTATAAAGCAATTAAAACCATAATTACAGATGAAAAGCAGTAGAATCTGGTCAAATAAATCTTGTCGACAGCTGATGATAGAGTTTCTATTTTACTACAGTTGTTTAATTATCATTACTGTAGAAAGTGTTTAGGAGTTTTAACACGGTTCTAGAGGATTTTTTAGTTCCAAAATGTCATTTATGTGGGTGTTCATTACATGAGTCTCTAGAGTTGTATATCATGAAAATATATGTAATGAACTGAATGTTTGTAAATTTTTAGTGTCCGTTCAAGTATCCCTCTGTGACTTATCTCTAATAAATACCTTCTCCTACCTCAAGTCTTTTGTCAAGAATTCTCACATTGATACCTGAGTATCCGAAAAATCAAAAATAAAATTGAAATAAAATGCAAAGTAATGCGAAGGGAATTTACAAATATTATCAAAGATTGCATACAATTAATGTTGGAGAATGACTTGAATCTTAGAAACTCTTCACACAAGGATTTAACAAAGTTAGACCAGTTAACAACTGAAAAAGGAAATCAGCAAGAATGATGAAAGAAAATGTGTTTTCAAAGAGAATTATTTGAATATCAAAGGATCAAAAGAAGTCATTAAGAAAATTTATAAAACTCTTGAATTTTTTTTTCCTTCTGTTTGTCCGTCATTTTTGTGTGTCTTTCTCTTCTTTTCTTCCTCTCTCCTTCTTTCTTTCTTTTTTTTCCTTGCAAAATTTCCCTCTCTAAGATCACAAGGCAAAAGTCAAAAGTAAAATCTATGACTTAGTAGTGTGTTATCTTACAAATTTGTTAAAGTCCATCATAAAGAATTAGGGGAAAATTTTTTTATGTACAAAATAAATATATATCCTTTCTTTAATCATATAATTAAAATTTTTTCATTATTCACAGGGAAATTTTTATTCCCATTTGAATGGATTCTGTTGGTGACTATTCCCAGTAACAATTACTCTCAGATAACAAAGATATTCTTTATGTCATTTACCTTTCCAGATAAATCAAAATCTCCTCTTGATTTTTTTTTTGTTTGTTTGTTTTTATTGGAAAGCAGGTAAAGCACAAACAATCAGATATTTAGTCTTCTCACATATTTTTGTTCAATATAGCTCATGACAAATCTCTTAGTTAGCCACGCCTTCTATTCATCAAAACATTATGTAACTCCAGGATGGTGTAAGGACAATACAAATTGAAAATAAGAGGTTTTAATTTTCCCTGCTGAAAATAATGGAGGAGGTTCCCCTCCTCCTATTCGTTCAGAATTCACTTCAGATAAATTCTATCTCTTTGAAAGGTATATAAATCTAAGGTGTTACCTCAAGAACCTAACAGCCACCTCTATAAAGTGTAACTTCAGGTAATCTTTCCCTCATTTGTTGTTAGCTGTGGTGAAGTCCGGCCCCAGACTCATGGGGATCCTATGTGTCACAGAATAGAACTGCTAATTGAGTTTTCTTGGCTGTAATCTTTACAGAAGTCAATCTCCAGGCCTTTTCTTCACCTGAGCCGCTGGGTAGGTTCCAACCACCCTCCGGGTTAGCAGCAAATTGCAATTCTGCCTCCGGCCATAAAGATACTAGAAAATTAGCTATTTTATCTTGAAAACATGAATTTAATGGGTTGCATCCACTCAGCTATATAAAGGGTAAAATTTCTTTCTGTTTTTGCAAACCTTTAGTAGATTGCCTTTGATGTACCACATTCTGGTTTAATGCTTATTCGATAATAAATCCTTTTATTCCCTCTCTCTCTTCTATTTTTGTGGAGAGGTTTTCTGGGTTGGGAGTGGACTTTGTTTTTAATTATATTTCTCCAACAGTGACTAGAGAAACAATAGAGCTATTATCAACTTAGCTTAATTGTATCTGTGTGTTATTACCCAGTCATTACTTTAAGTGTACGGTATTTTTGTGAAAATAGATATGGTGAGTGTGTATAAATAATAAATAAATTTAGATGTGCAGTGTATTAGTAGAGGTCTGATTAGAATGAGAGAAAAATTACGCATGAGGATTTCTTATGCGACACAAACATACACTTATTCTATTGCATTAGTTGATTTTTATTGTTCTTTTTTGTCCTAGAATAAAATGGTTAATTATCTGATAAATCCAAAAAATAAAGGAACATGACAAGATAGATTTTTCCACATTTCATTTTTAGTTTAAAACATTTTTAAAAATTAGAGGAATTGCTACTTATTTTCACAGCCTGTAAACCATAAGCTCCTGTGCATTTTTTGTTTCTTTTTTATCTGTTTTTTTATAAGAACCAATACCTAAAATATCTGTATAACTTGAAGCCATTTTGTCCACTTATTGGATTTCTCACATAAAAGTTAAACTGTAATGGCCACCTGGAGAAAAGGAATGAGATCCGGAGGGACAGATACTCTTGTGTTTAAGACAAGGTAGCTCTGTTTCCTGAAACCAATTCCTGAAAAGCAGCATTTCACACACATACTACTTTTTTCCCCCTCTAATTGCAATAGCAGGCAGTAGCAATTTAAGAAAACATAAGCAGACCCAGAATTTATTGTTTTCTTCCAGTTTAGTTAATAGATATATTTGCTTATTGCCCAATCCACCAAACCAGAACTCTTTCTATGACTCTGGCAAAACAGCTTTCTAAAAATTGTGTTATGAATGTATAACCAGACCTTCCTCATATGCAAGAGAAACAAGGGCACAGAGTTGAATACTGACTGAAACCTACTTGACCATTACGTGCACATGGCAGAGACTTGTTTGAAGGGAAACCACACACAGGCCCCCACTGGAGAGACCTTCACAGACTACCTGGTTTTTAAGAACTCTCCAGCCAGGTGGTCCTCCTGCCACTACTAGAATTTCTCCATTTTCTATTATCTTTAAAATGTATTCTTCTCTATATCTACCTCCAACTTTCATTCTCCCATTCCAACTGTTAATCCACATTTTTTGTAGCTTTACCTTTCAAATACAATTGATTCTCTTGATTCCAAACATTTAGAGAAATGCAATTTCAAATTGACTAATAACCCTGTCTCCTTACTCTGATTGGCAGTTTCCATAACACATGCAACATCTTACTGAGACAATTTTTAAATTTATTATTTTCACCTAAGCTGTCTCTCTCTTAAAGTTATTATATTTTTCTCTTTATCCTTAATTCTATAACATTTTACTATTAGCTATATCCATTTTATTTGGGTATAGCACCCAAACCCTTAATTTAACTTATGCTTACTTTCAGGGAGTACTAGTTTGAAATTTGAATCTGAACAATTTTATCTTTTACTTTCTATCTTCAAGTACACGCCGAAGCTACTTCAGCTATCGAAGTTCACAGGCACAAGAATGAGCCCACAGATATCACCATGTCAGCTTGTTAACTTAAGATTATTAATTTATCTTTTGATCTATAACCACATCACTGTTGATAAGCTTCTGTTTTCAACATTCACATCAGCAATTCTCACACAGCATAATAAGTTATGCGTCATTTCTTGTTATCCTGATCATTTAAAAAAATAGTCACAATTGTCCTAGCCAACTCTAAACCTCAGTCATTGCTTTTGCACAATTAAGTCTGATGTCCATTCATAAGGAAATACGTATTTTTCTATTTCTTGCTAAAAATCCATTTTGCACACTCTAATATGCTGATGAAGCACTCCCTAGCAACAGGAGTGAGTCACATATATCCCCTTCACAGGGGAAGAATAAAGAATAAAGAGTTTTTATCACCCGACTAAATAAAGAGGTAAAGGATTAGTAGCCAGATGGGACTTGTTGAGAGTCTCACTTGTGTCTTGAGTTTTGGGAGTTATTTCCCTTTAAAAATCGGCCTAGTTTACAAATAATATCTGCAGTGCAGTTACCTTGCTAAATTACATTGGCAGTCTACCAAACTTAGAAATTTCAAGGACCAGGTGGTTATGACAGATTAAAAAAAAAAAGAAGATAAATTTCTTGCTCTCAGTAGCAGAGAAAATAGAGCTTCTGAAAGTAGACTTATATTTCATAAATAATATTTTACTTGCAACAGAAGATGAGTGTATTAGTGGTAAAGGTAAATTTTAATTATGAAACAATGTACTTCAACTGATACATTAAAATAAATCTTCTTAATTTTATATATAGTATTTATATCTTCCATTCCTCTGGAGCTAATCTAACACACACACACATACACACACACAAAATAGGTTCTCTGGAGGAAAGAATATAATACAGTAAATGAAAAATATTTCTTGTTTTGTTATGAGAGAAAAAAAACTTTTCTATGTCATATTTGGAATATTTATGGGACTAATTCCTTGGATCTCTAAAACCACCCAGAAAAGACTATGGAAAAGGAAAACCTAGTGATTAAATTGTTCTGGTTCTAAAAGTTTCTTATGGGACAATGAGGTATCTGAAGGATTTTTATTATTTATTTATTTTATTATTATTATTTGATAAATTAAAAAATAATGAACTCAATTGTTATCTTCAAATTTGAGATGATGCTAAAATTTGAACATGTTATCTTCCACATGACTATGGAGAAAATGCATTCATTCCCCCTACACCCCATCTCTGTCAAGAGATCATATACCCCTGAATGACAAACACAGCTGGAGCTCCCCATTTCAGGGATATATAGTAAATGATGTGCGTTGAAGGCAATCACTGGTAGGTTCTGGCCATATATTTCTTTAGATTGAGGCCACTTTAAAAAAGACCCAATCACGGGTAGGCAGAAGGAATGAGCAGTGGGTGAGAAGAAGGGGACCAATGGAGAGGGAAACTATTTCCCTCTGCTGAGGAAGCAGTGGCTAAAACTCTGCAATGCTATAGCCCCCATTGAATGTTTGGAGGAAGACAGAAGCAATCTCAACAGAAAATCAACGAAATCAAATATAACATTTTCACAAACACTAATCCCTTCTCTCAAGTTTGGACTACAGGGCAATTGAGCACTTCCGCTATGTCTTTGAGGTACCTTGTGTTCTCACCAGATCCAAGGTATAAAAGTCTACTATTCCTGGGAACCCCACATGGGATAATGAAGGGCACCAGTTTTCTTTGGGGCATAATTCAAATTTCTCATGAGTGAACCTTCTATTCATTTAGTCTCCCTCGTCTTTCCCTCTCTCCCTTCCAATCTTCCTCCTTTGCTTTATTTTTCCTTTGAAATGTAAAGGTAAAATAATCAACCTTTCAATTTGTAAGTAGAAGATAACCAAGCTTTCTTTGTTTAATAAAGAGGAGAGAGATGGTCTCTTCCCCACTGTTCCCATCCTCACAGTATCTCCTTGAAAACATAATAGACTAAGAGGAAGGTCAGGGCCTTCTGAACACTGGAACTTTAAACACATATCTCTAAAATTAATTTAGAAGTCTCCACAAGATGTACAAGAGACAAACACAAATTGAGTCCTTTTGTCTCTCAAACAGAAGTTTTAATTCTCTTCTATGTTTCTGTACAAATTTATGTGAAATTCTGCCTAAATTTTAAGGTCACTTTCATGCTATCTGTCATGGATTAAATTGTGTCCCCCAAAAATATATGTTACCTTGGTTAGACCATGATTCCCAGTCTTGTGTGCTTGTCCTCCGTTTTGTGATTGTAATTTGATGTTAAAGAGGATTAGGGTAGGATTGTAACACCCTTACTAAGGTCACAACCCTCATCCAATGTAAAGGGAGTTTCTCTGGAGTGTGGCCTGCACCGCCTTTTATCTCTTACAAGATATAAAAGGAAAGGGAAGCAACCAGAGAGTGGGGACCTCATACCACCAAGAAAACAGAGCTGGGAGCAGCGTGTGTCCTTTGGACCTGGGGTTCCTCTGTGGAGAAGCTCCTAGTCCAGGGGAAGGTTGATGACAAGGACCTTCCTCCAGAGCTGACTGAGAGAAAAAGCCTTCCCTGGAGCCAGCACCTTGAATTCAGACTTCTAGCCTACTGGACTGTGAGAGAATAAAATTCTCTTTGTTAAAGCCATCCACTTGTGGTATTTCTGTTTTAGCAGCCATAGACAACCAAGACACTACCTTATTTGCATGTAAATCTGATAACACTTCTCATTCCCGTGAAGTCAATTCCGACTCACAGTGACACCATAGGACAGAGTAGAACTGCCCCTTAGGGTTTCCAAGGTTGTGATCTTTATGGAAGCAGACTGCCATATCTTTCTCCCATAGAGCATCTGGTGAGTTCGAACGTTGACCTTTTGTTTAGCAACTGAGCACTTTAACCACTCCACCACCAGGAGTCCTTTGATAATGCTTACTCAGTATTAAATGGTGATCTCTCTCCTCTATATTGGTACAGAGGGATCTTTTGTTGGCAGGATTATTTTATTACCCTAATCCTTCTTTGTTGCTTCCTTCCTTTCTTCCTTTTCCCCCCATTATTCTTTCAACAAACTTAGTGTAGATAGCATCAGTAAGTACAAAAAATTTAGAGCATAACACTTGTCTTCAAGATTACAACTTATACAAAAACATAAAACAAGATAGTACCACTTCTTATATAGTACCTTTAATTTCTTCTTCAAGAGTTTAACATATAGGTTTTATTTGTTTGGTAAATTAAGTGTTATGGTAGTTAACTTTAAAATTTTTTTTTTTTGTCTCATTGTGACTATCCCTTTATTGTTTATTCAGGTATATATTCTTCTACTTCCTGCATTATTTTTAGTTCTGCTTACAAGATTTCTGAGAACATGTTTGTAATTACATTGTTTTTTGCATGCTTCATAGTGCATTGGCCAATAGTAATGGTGCATGAGACTTGTAAGTACCTGTGCTTAACAGGGGAAAAATTCAGTGCTGTCTAAGGAGGTGATTCTTTTGATAACTCTATGGGCTTCACTAGAGTGCAAGCTTTCTTACTCTTCTAACTTTTGTTAGTTTGTTTTAATTTTAACCAAGATTTATTTTTCTTTTCTGAAAAGCAGAGTAATAGAAATATATTTAAGAGTTTACAGCCTATTACAAAATTAGAATATTCATTACATTCTACCCATGTTTGAGGTTTATCAGCTCACTTGAAATGCATATATATAAATACCTGAAACTTGTGATACAACAGAAAGAATATATATATATATATATATATATACATGTATCACAAGACTCAGATATTCATTGCTGAGAATTAGCATAGTGTTGGCAAAAGGAAAATGCAACCCAAAAAGTGACAGGTATAATTAAAAACAGGCAAAGCACTAGGAATCAGAATGCTTGGAAAATTAGCTGTGTGACCTTGAACAAGTCACCTACTTTGGACTGGGAATTCCTTCCTTATCATTTGAATAAAGATGTAGGATAGTTGGTGCTCTTACAAGTGCTTTATGGATAAAAAAGTCTATACTTCTTTCGGAATGCTAATTGCACTCTACAATTCTTAGAAATATTCCATCAGAAAAGAATACGTTTTCTGTCATTCCCTCTGGCAATTCCTGGTGATATATGACCCACTTTATTATAAGGATGAAGTTAAGAAACTTGTAAAAAGAGTAATATCCTTCTCTATGACCTTAAAAAAGCTTCAGTGTCATTAAGTTTCTCTCCACTCATCCATGTAGTGAAGATAAAAATTACAAATGTTACTCATGAAAGTTTTGCGTCAGAGGGGCTATATCTCTATTCTCCCCGCCAAACAGTTTGAATATCTAGGCATGAATTTGAGAAATGCCCTTTCTTGTTCTCCAGCCTAGCAGACATACGGAGGGAGAAAAATCCATACATCATAATATCTATCTCACAATTTGCCTTTCATCTGCCTAACTAATGGTTTTCAGGTACAAGAGGGTTTTTGTCCACATTCCCGAAGATATGTTGTTATATTGTTGTTAAGTGTCATCGAGTTGGTTCTTACTCATAGCAACTCTATGTTCAACAGAACAAAACACTGCCCGATCCTGTGCCATCCTCACAATTGTTGATATGCTTGAGCCCATCATTGCAGACACTGTGTCAATCCATCTCCTTGAGGGTCTTCCTCTTTTTCACTGATCCTCTACTTTATCAAGCATGATGTCCTTTTCCAGGGCCTGGTCCCTCCTGATAACATGTCCAAAGTATGTGAGATGAAGTCTTGCCATCCTCGCTTCCAAGGAGCACTCTGGCTGTACTTCTTCCAAGACAGATCTGTTTGCTCTTCTGGCAGTCCATGGTATACTCAATATTCTTCACTGACACCACAACTCAAAAGCATCAATTATTCTTTGGTCTTCCTTATTCATTGCCCAGTTTTCACATGCATATGACACAACTGAAAATACCATGGCTTCGATCAGGCACACCTTAGTCCTCAAAGTGACATCTTTGCTTTTTAACCCTCTAAAGAGGCCTTTTGCAGCAGACTTGCCCAATCCAATACATCATTTGCTATCTTGACTGCTGCTTCCATGGGTGTTGATTGTGGATCCAAGTAAAATGAAATCTTTGACAACTTCAGTCTTTTCTCTGTTTATCATGATGTTGCTTATGTTCCAATTGTGAAGATTTTTGTTTTCTTTATGTTAAGGTGTAATCCATACCGAAGACTGTGGTCTTTGATCTTCATCAGCAAGTGCATCAAGTCCTCTTCACTTTCAGCAAGCAAGGTTGTGTCATCTGCATAACACAGGTTGTTAATGAGTCTTCTTCCAATCCTGATACTGCATTCTTCTTCACATAGTCCAGCTTTTTAGATTATTTGCTCAAGATACAGACCAAATAAGTATGGTGAAAGGATTCAGCTGTGATGCACACGTTTCCCAGTTTTAAACCATGCAGCATCCCCTTGTTCTGTTCAAACTACTGCCTCTTTGTCAATGTACAGGTTCCTCATTAGCACGATAAAGTGTTCTGAATTCCCATTCTTCCCAATGTTCTCCATAATTTGTTATGATCTACACAGTCGAGTGCCTTTGCATAGTCAATAAAACACAGGTAAACATCTTTATGGTATTCTCTACTTTCAGCCAAGATCTATCTGATGTTAGCAATGATATCCCTTGTTCCACGCCCTGTTCTGAATCCAGCTTGAATTTCTGGCAGTTCTCTGTCAATGTACTGCTACACTCGTTTTTTAATTATCCTCAGACAAATTTTACTTGCACATGCTATTAATGATATTGTTAGATAATTTCTGCATTCTCTTGCATCACCTTTCTTTGCAATGAGCACAAATACGGATCTCCTCCAGTTGGTTGGCTAGGTAGCTGTCTTCCAAATTTCTTGGCTTAGGTAAGTGAACACTTAGAGCATTACCTCCATTTGTTGAAATATCTCAATCGGTATTCCATCAATTCCTAGAGCCTTGTTTTTTACCAATGCTTTCAGTTAAGCTTGGACTTCTTCCTTCAATACCATTGGTTTTTGATCTTATGCTACTACCTGAAATGGTTGAATGTTGACCAATTCTTTTTGGTAAAGTGACTCAGTGTATTCCTTCCATCTGCTTTTGATGCTTCCTATGTTATTCAATATTTTGCCCATAGAATCCTTCAAAATTGCAACTTAAGACTTGAATTTTTTTTCTTCAGTTATTTCAGCTTGAGAAATGCAGAGTGTGTTCTTCCATTTTTGCTTTTCTAATTTCAGGTCTTTGCACATTTCATTATAATACTTCACTTTGTCTTCTCGAGCCCTCCTTTGAAATCTCCTGTTCAGCTCTTTTATTTCATCATTTTTCCATTGGCTTTAGCTACTCCACATTCAAAAGCAGGTTTCAGAGTCTCCTCAAACATCCATTTTGGTCTTTTCTTTCTTGCTTGTCTTTTTAATAACTATTTGCTTTCTTCATGTATGATGTCCTTGATGTCATCCCACAAATTGTCTGGTCTTTGGACATTAATATTCGATGCATCAAATCTCACCTTGAGACGGTCTGTAAATTAAGATGGGATATACTCAACATCATATTTTGGCCCTCGTGGACTTGCTGTAATTTTCTTCAGCTTCAACTTGAACTTGTGTATGAGCAATTGACAGTCTGTTCAGCAGTCGGCCCCTGGCCTTATTCTGACTGGTGATATTGAGCTTCTGCATTATCTTTTTCCACAGATGTAGTCGAAGTGATTCCTATGTATTCCATCCAGCAAGGTACACATGTATACACACCATTTATGTTGTTGAAAAAAGGTATTGAAATTAACAAGTCACTGGTCTTGCAAAATTCTATCATGTGATCTCCAGTGTCGTTTCTATCACCAAGACCATATTTTCCAACTACTGATCCTTCGTTTCCAACCTTTGCATTCCAATCCCCAGTATTATTAGTGCATCTCATTTGCATGTTTGATCAATTTCATACTGCAGAACTTGGTATAAATCTTCAATTTCTTCAACTTCAGCATTAGTGGTTGGTGCATAAATTTGAATAGTAGTTTTATTAACTGGTCCTCACAGTAGGATGACCAGATTATCCTATCACTGACAGCTTTGTACTCCAGGATAGATCTTGAAATGTTTTTATGATGAATGTGATGCCATTCCTCTTCAATTTGTCATTCCTGGCATAGTAGACCATATGATTATCTGATTCAAAATGGCCAATACTAGTCCATTTCAGCTTGCTAATGCCTAGGATATTGATGTTTATGTATTCTATTTCATTTTCGACTACTTCCAATTTTCCTAGATTCATACTTTGTACATTCCACGTTTCAATTATCAATGGATGTTTGCAGCTCTTTCTTTTCATTTTGAGTCATGCTCCATCAGCAAATGTAGGTCCCAAAACCTTTAGTCCACCCACATCATTACGGTTGACTCTACTTTGAGGAGGCAGCTCTTCCCCAGTTGTATTTTGAGTGCCTATCAACTTGAGGGGCTCATCTTCCTGCATTATATCAGACAATGTTCCACTGCCATTCATAAGTTTTTTACTGGCCCATTTTTTCAGAAGTAGTCTAAGACTCTTTTGACTTAGTCTGGAATCTCTGCTGAAACCTGTCCCCTATGGTTGACCCTGCTGATACTTGAACTAACAGTGGCATAGCTTCCAGCATCACAGCAACATACAAGCCAGCACAGTATGACAAACTGACAGAAGAGTGGTGGCCAGAGATATAAGACACCATTAAAAGTGACAAGAATTCTTGGAAATGGAAGGAATGGATAGGATCGATATAAATCTGGCAGGCAAAGCAAAACTACTTCAGCTTACATATATTAGGAAATCTGTTTGTAAAGCTGATCTGCTAAGGAGATCAGAAGATGAAACCTAACAGCCAATATTGATAAGCTATCACTCTCATTTCCATAGTCCAGTAATAATGTCAGACTATTATTCTGCTGCCCAGTTTTAGTTTAAATAATAGGTACTGAATACCAAAGGGGTGCAGAAGGATTCTGTAGATGCCATTAAGACTTAACTAAAAAAAGCAAAAAAATCCAAATTTACTTTTTATTATCCATAAACATAGTCCCAAAATAAAATTGCAGAGTGCTGTCTGTATTACAAAATCAAGTGAGAGTTTTCCTTACATAGTTTTACTAATCACAGAGTTTATCTTCACCTATGAACTTAAATATTAATATGGTTGTTAAATATTTCTTCAAACTACTCAAAAGCACCCTAAAGGAGATTGAAGTAGCCTCTAATTATCGCAAGAAGTTTTCTTTTCTTTCAAATACATATGTATATATGTAAGAAACAGAAAGACAGACGTGAAAAAGAGAAATAGGGTGTGCACATGGATAAGCCAATTAAAATATATTCTTCAGCCTAATGGTCTAAACATTGTATGAAAATATATTATGTTACTTTTACAAAAGAGATAGGACAGTAGTCACATGTTGAAATTCTCATTAGACCAATTAATTTGGCCTTTGGCAAGGAGTAGTTAATTTCTAAGGAAAATAATCTTTTCAATTGTAGAGCTTACTAGTGAATCTTATTGCCAAGAGTTTCTTTCAAACCGCAGTTATGAATTTTTACCTGAACTGCAACTAATCTAAAGCGCATTCTATTATTCTAATCTTTAGAGTCGTCTTGAACTCCAGGTTTGTAATTTTAATAGAATCAAACTTGCTTTCCTCTGACATACTTTTTCCAAAACATGTCTTATAACCTGAGTAGAAAAAACTACTGCATTTCAATCAAGGTAAATGATACTAAAGAATATGTAAAAGTCTGTGCAAATCCTTAAGTTTAAAAACTAATCCTATAAAAATCTAGGGATGCCAGCACACTACAGAGGAACTTATATGACAGGATGTTAAAACAGTAATCTTTCTACCTTGGTTTTGACTAAGGCACAGAAGATGAGAACTATAGAGCAGTTGTCAAGTACCCACAGTTCTGAAGTGAGAAGTTAGTTTGCCTATGCTGGAACCTGAGATCCTAAGAGGTCAGCCCCCTCACCTAAAAATAAATAAAGTAAAAATAATAATAATAAGACTAAAAAAATAAAGAATAGTCACAGAGCAGATTTCCTTGGGGAAGACTTGTCAGTGAGCTACTCCACAGGGGCTGGAAGAGAATGCTCCCCCTTATACAGGCATACCTCATTTTATTGTGCTTCACTTATTGCACTTGGCAGATACTGCGTTTTTTACAAATTCAAAGTTTGTGGCAACCCTGCATAGATCAAGTCTACCGGTGCCATTTTTTCAGCAGCATTTGCTCACTTCATGTTTTTGTGTCACATTTTGGTAATTCTCACAAAAATCTCAAACTTTTTCATTATTATTATGCCTGTTATGGTGATCTGTGATCAGTGATCTTTAATGTTACTATTGTAATTGTTTTGGGGTGCCACGAACCATGGCCATAAAAAATGGTGAACTTAATCAATAAATGTTGTGTGTGTTCGTATTGCTCCACCGACCAGCCATTCTCCAGTCTCTCTCCCTCTCAGTGGGCCTCCCTATTCCCTGAGACACGACAATATTGAAATTAGGCCACTTGATAACCCTGCAATGGCCTCTTAAGTGTTCAAGTGAAAGGAAGAGTCACACATTTTTCACTTTAAATCAAAAGCTAGAAATTATTAAACTTAGGAAGACATGTTGAAAGACGAGATAGGCTGAAAGATAGGCCAAAAGCACCAAAGAGTTAGCCAAGCTGTGAATGCAAAGGAAAAGTTCTTGAAGGAAATTAAAAGTGCTACTCCAGTGAACATACGAATGATAAGAAAGCAAAATGGACTTACTGCTGATAGGGAGAAAGTTTTAGTGGTCTGGAAAGAAGATCAAATCAGCCACATTCCCTTAAACTAAAACCTAATCCAGAGCAAGGCTCTAACTCTCTTCAACCCTGTGAAGACTAAGGGAAGAGAGGAAGCTGCGGAAGAAAGCTTGAAGCTAACAAAGGTTGGTTCATGAGTTTTAAGGAAAGAAGCCTTCTCCATAACATGAAAGTGCAAGGTGAAGCAGCAAGTGCTGATGTAGAAGCTGCAGAAAGTTATCCAGAAGATCTAGATAAGATAATTGATGCAGACAGCCACATTAAACAACATGTTATCAATGTAAACAAAACAGACTTATATTGGAAGAACATGTCATCTAGGACTTTCATAGCTATAGAGGAGAAGGCAATGCCTGGCTTCAAAGTTTCAAAGGTAGACTGACTCTTTTGTTAGGGGCTAACAAAGCTGGTGATTTTAAGTTAAAGCCAATGCTCATTTACCATTCTGAAAATCCTAGGGCCCTTAAGAATTATGCTAAATCTACTCTGCCTGTGCTCTATAAATGGAACAATAAAGCCTGGATGACAGCACATCTGTTTACAAAATGGTTTGCTGAATATTTTAAGCCCAATGTTGAGAACTACTGCTCAGAAAAAAAAAAAAAAAATTCCTTCCAAAATATTTCTGCTCATTGACAATGCACGGGTCACCCAAGAGCTCTGAAGGAGATGTACAAGGAGATTAATGTTGTTTTCATGCCTGCTAACACAACATCCATTCTGCAGCCCATGGTTCAAGGAGTAGTTTCGACTTTCAAGTCTTATTATCTAAGAAATATATTTTGTAAGGCTATAGCTGGCATAGATAGTGATTTGTCTGATGGATGTGGGCAAAGTAAATGGAAACCTTCTGGAAAGGATTCACCGTTCTAGATGCCATTAAGAATATTTGTGATTCATGGGATAAGTTCAAAGTATTAACATTAACAGGAGTTTGGAAGAAGCTAATGCCAACCCTTATGGTTGACTTTGAGGGGTTCAAGACTTCAGTGGAGGAAGTAACTGCAGATGTGGTGGAAATAGCAAGAGAACTAGAATTAGAAGTGGAGCCTGAAGATGTGACTGACTTGCTGCAATCTCATGAGAAAAATTTAACAGATGAGGAGTTGGTTCTTATGGATGAGAAAAGAAAGTGGTTTCTTGAGATGGAATCTACTCCTGGTGAAGATTCTGTGAACATTATTGAAATGACAGCAAAAGATTTAGACTATTACATAAACTTAATTGATAAAGCAGCATCAGGGTTTGAGAGGATTGACTCCAATTTTGAAAGACGTTCCATTGTGGGTAAAATGCCATCAAACAGCACCAGAGAGAAATATTTTGTGAAAGAATAGTCAATTGATGTGGAAAACTTCATTGTTGTCTTATTTTAAGAAATTGCCACAGCCTCCCCAACTTTCAGCAACCACCACCCTGATCAGTCAGCAGCCATCGACATTGAAGACATTCCACCAGCAAAAATGTCACAACTCGCTGAAGGCTCAGATGATAGTTAATATTTTTTATCAGTAAAGTATTTTTTAATTAAAGTATGTAGATTTTTTTAGACATAATGCTATTGTACACTTAATAGTCTACATTATAGTATGAACATAACTTTCATATGCACTGGGAAACTAAAAATTTCTTGTGACTCACTTTATTTTGATATTCGCTTTATTGTGTTGGTTTACAACCAAAACCACAATGTTTCCGAGGTATGCCCATATTAGTTCTAATGGGGGGGGGGGGGCTTCTAGAGAACCACTGAGGGAGCTTATATGCATCCCCTGAGATTTAGGTGATACAGAAGATTGGTATATGAAACATACCTTGGAAGTTTAAAATTAAGAGGCTACACCTATCAGGCTGAGCAGTAAGTTTTGTGGGAGGGAGGTCAAGGAAGTATATAGTATGATTATAGATTTAATCTCAAATATATCAGTAACTGAATTAAATGTAAATGCAGTTGATATTCCAAAAAAAAGAAAACAAAGATGTTTAGACTATACAAAAATGCTTTTTGATACATTTAAAACATAAAATTACAGAAAGATTGAAAGTAAAAGAATGGAATATAACATTCTATGCAAATACTAGCCAAAATCATTGATTTTAAACAAATATATTTTAAGGCAATAAAACTTATCTGCAGTAAAAAGATTCAACTCACTATAGTAACAAAATTATTTAAAATTTTGACCCACTGAATAACATGGTCTCAAAACATATAAAGCAAAAATGAACAAAACTGTAAGAAAAAATTAATTAATTTAAAAAACTATAGAGGCATATTGATATGTCTCAGTCAGTAATTGACAGAAAAAACAGACAAAAAGTTTTTGAGCTTTCACTTAGAGAATAAGGGTTGAAGTTTGAACCACTTGCTCCTCTGGTCAAGAACCTCTTAAATTAATACTTTTACGACCCTAACATATTAAACAGACATCAGGGCTAGGATCTGTATCTTTTGCATTCTTCCAATGCCTCGTGTACAGTGACACCACTCCAAAATATATCTAAGCCCCAAACAGGTTCAATGGTTTTTTAAATGCATATTTATCTAGATTAAAAAAAAAAACTAGTCTAATAATAAACATAGGTATTCTTATTTTGTAAACAGAGAAATAATCTTTTGCCAAAATCATCCCCCTGCACAAGCAGAGGTAGAAGTGGTATGACAAGCCAAAAAGAACAACTATGGAGGAAACAGTTCTTCAGAGGAACTCTCAAAGGAACAGCAGTATTTCTCTTTATTTGGTCAGTAATGTATGTTACACTGGCAGTGGAGAAAGAAAGGCAATATTTGACCTACTTCTGACTAGTGTCAGTAGGTGATAGCAAAATAGGCATTCTCAGTCACTATTAGGGGTACAGCCTGCTTGGAGCAAATGTGCCTATACCAAACCTCTTTTAGGAGACTGTATTACTATTTATCAATATCCAATTCTCTTTCCTGTAGAAAATCATTATTCTTTACTACCTTGAAACCAGTAATAGTCCTGTGATTTGATTTGGACATTGAAATGTGAGCAGAATTGTTATGTCACTTCAAGGCTTTAAAACCAAGTGCAATGTTAAGGGTGATGGAAAAATTTGGGAACGGGTAAGGGTGATGGTTGAACAACATGATGAACAAAAGTCAATGTCACTGAATTGTATATGTGAGGACTGTTGAAATGGCAAAGGTTTTGTTATATGTGTATTTACTACAATTTTTTTAAAAAAGGCAAGTGTGAGCTACAGCTTAATATTGACCAGCAAAGTTCCAGATACTGGCTGTTTCTGGATCCTCAGGGACAGTGCAGTGCATACTGATTAACAGATCATGGGTGAACAACAGCATGCATTGGAATTAAACTTTTTTTGTGTTAAGTCTCTGAGGCTTTGGGTTTGTTTTTTTTTTATTATTATTGAAAGATAACCTAGCTTACTTGATTTTAAAATTCCTTGACCTAGAAATTACACTGCATAAATTTATCTGAGGCTTATACTCACACCTGTGAGTGAAGACATGTGAACAAGGATACAGAATTCTTATGAAAAGATACATAAGAAATCAGTAACTCTGGTTGCCTTTGATAATCGGGATTATTTGAGATTATTTCATTATCTGAGAATTGAGGGTCTAGGCGGCACTTAGTTTTTCTTGCATTTTTTTAATTATTTAAAAGTACATACATTGTTGCTTGACTAAAAAGAAACTAAAAAATTAAAATAAATTGGAAGAATGAGAGAGAGAGCGTGTGTGTGCATGCATGTGTGTTTCAAATTAGCCTTATGCTTTTCTATTAAAATAGAAGAACATCATTTATACTAGACTGAACATTTCTAGGAGCCCTGGTGGTGCAGTGGTTAAGAGCTTGGCTGTTAACCAAGAGGTGGCAGTTCAAATCCACCAGGCACTCCTTGGGAACCTTATGGGGCAGTCCTATTCCGCCCTGTTGGGGCATTATTTTATGGTTCTTACTTATTTGAAAATTGGATTTGAGCTGTTTTCAATCATTTTTTTCATCACTCTAAATTATTATCTATTTCTAGGGACCTGCAATTTTATTCTTTTCTCAAGGATTTATAGGAAAATACAGCAGCAGGAGAACAACTAAGAAGACAGCACAGCCCTGCTTCCTGGAGGAGCCATTCCATTCATGGTGAGTCTCAGTAGGTGCCAAATCCATGCAGCTCATCCTTCTAGAAGATCGCTGGGCAGGAGTTAAATGTATCAGAAGAGGAAATGTTTGCCTTGCAAAAATATTGACTCCTAATCTATAGATATATGTGAGAACTCTATCCCTTCATCAAAAATTTTTTGAATAACACTGCATCTCTCTATAAATTTATTCTTGGAAATTTTATTGTCTTTATGCATCACTTTAACTGAAACTTTTAAGGGGGAAACAGTATCAAGATAATATCTTAAACATGGAAAAATCTCCCATAATTTCTCTACTTAACACACATTCATTTAACATTTTTCTATCAAAACTATTTCCATTATTTTATTATAACCTTTCAGTCTTGCCCACAGTATCAATAGATTCACTATTTATTACTTTAATGCACCTATCTATTCCTATGTTTTGATTGAAAAAAAATTGCTAAATGTTTTATTGAGCTATTTTCCTTATAGTTTACCTTCATATTATCCCTGAATTTGTAGATCAGAGCCTCATTATTAAAATGGATTTGCTCTAAAATTAGATTTATGTTTATTTATATAAGAAGAACAAAGTATAAAAATTTACGTATATTTGTATAAGAAGATTGTTTAGAAAATAGCTTACTTCCAGGTAAATCTGCTATTATATTATATGTGTACATGTATATTTTATATGTATGCATATGCAGAATAATTATATACATAAACACACACATATGTATATATTATATATATATATAGTTAATATATGTAGTGACAATAGATACTAAATGAAAGAATATACAAATTTATTTTAGTTGCCATTATATAAGAAAAAAATCTATTCTCTTATCACTATAGTTTAGAAATGTTGATGAAATAGCCCCTATATCTACATATATAAATTGATTTGAAAAGTCAAGTTGAAACTGGTTGTTTGGTGTGTTTCAAATTGTCATTCTTGAACTTCTCCCAACAATTACGCCTTCTGACATTGGCTGTTTTGGTGCACATACTGAATTTGATTACATAGACTATGACTCAATTTAGAAATAAAACCCTTCATTTTATTGGATTCCTTGGATGGTTGCAGTGCGATTAATTATTTTTGTGTGTGGCATTTCTAGCCATGGACTTGTAACTCCTACCCAGGTGATTCTGTGATAGGGTAATTGTGGCCTGCTAAGTGCATTGGTCAGTTTTGCCTTAAAAAGAGACAACTCAGAGCAGAGAGGTGGAGCCCACCACCACCAAGAAAGGAGACACTCAGCAGCAGAGACCCGGCAGTGGGAGATGGCACAGTGGGCTTCCCGGCCCGTGGAGAGAGAAAGCTGAGTGCTTTTGGGCAGAGACTGAGGGCCGGAGGAGGCGTGCCTGCGAGCACAGCTGAGGAGAGGCTGTCCTGATAGAAGAACTGTATCCTGAGTGTTCTTGAGCCTGAGTTGTAACTGTTACCTCCCTAATAAACCCCATAATTGTGAATATGGTCTGTGAGTTCTGTGTCACCATTGCAATGAATTATTGAACTCAGTAGAGAGTGCTGTGGAAGGGAGGGTTTGTGTCAGAATTGGTAGAGATGGCAGAGAGAAGAGGCTTATCTGGTCTCCATCTCATAGGAATCAGCCTTGGGCTATTAATCTTGGTTCTCCTTGGAGGAGATCAGACACCACCCTCAAGCCATTTTTACAATGGTGCAATTAACACACTAGGCTGCTAACCAAAAGGCAGAAGGTTAGAGTCTGCCCAAAGGCATCTCAGAAGAAAGGCCCCTCGTGATCTACTTCCAAAAAATCACCCATTGAAAACCCACTCTGACAGACATGGGGTTGTCATAAGACAGAAACAACTCAACAGCAACTGATTTCTTTTATTAGAACACAGTCATCATTATTCATTTTTATCATTATTACATTTGTAGAAAATGCCAGCATGATACCTTATTCTAACTATAAAAATAACCTATCATTTTCAGATTATTCGTTATTTACTACTGTTAAATTTTAAATGTTAATCTCTAATACAGGAGGAGGAAGGTAAGAGATGACTAATAAATAGGAAGTCTGGTTTCAATTTGTTTAAATATATATAGCACTCAAAAACTGCTTTTCATAAGGCATTGGAACAAGCATAAAATTTAATCCCTATTTGATTTTTATATCAGGTAAATTGCCTTCAACTGAAAATAGCAGAAATCAAGGCATTTTGTGCCTCAAGTAACTGAAAAATTAAATATTTTCCCAATAATGTTAATAAGCTCTTAATTTCATCTGACTCTCCATTCTGTTCCACAGTGTAAATTGTATCTAAACATAGACATTCTTGTCTTTCTTGTTCTCTTCCTCCAACCACTACACAAAATCCTGGGCTTCCTTTTGACTGAGCCAACCTAGGACCCTTGTTCACCTCTGCGTAGTTACTTTGATTCAAGGACTGTGATGCCCTATTTAGATTAGGTGTTTGTGTGGAGTCAATCCCACCCATATGCCATGGTTGAAAAATCCTAGGTCCTATTAGGAAAAGAGAAGGGGTAAACAGGTTCCAGGGAAACAAACAGCAATATCTTTCTTTTGAGAGCAATTATTTCTGTGAAGCTAGTAAGTCTGTTTTAAAGTGCCTATCTTTTCCACCAAAGGGACTTCTTTTCAAAGAGAGCATGCCATAACTGTTAGTTTTACCTTTTTCATTATATGCATGTATTAAAAGATCATGACAAGAGAAGATAGTTGCTCTTATCCATTAGTTTATTCATCCATCTATTTAACTAAGATTTATTAAGATATATATTCTGTAAGATATAAGATATATATTCTAGGCACTGGGAATACAACAGTAGACGAGAGAGAACATCTCTACTCTCAAGGAGATGACATCCAAGAATGGGAGACCAACAATAAGACAATAATCAAGTAAGCTAATAAGTAACACAATAATTTCAGAAAATTAAAAAATAAATTATGATAATAAGAGAGAGAATTAAGTGGGGGTAGGAGGGGTACAAATTTAGCTATGATTATCAGGAAATACCTCTCTGAGAAGGTGACATGGCCTCTAAGGACCAAAGAAGGAAAAGAATCTGGCCAAGTGAGAATGTTGGGAAAGAACATTCTGCTTACAGAGAGAGTAGTAAGTGCAGAGATACAGAGATAAGAACCAGCTTGATGTGCTAGAAAAACAGAAAGCTATCCAACACAGTTGGAATACAGTGAGCATGGAGGAGACTGATGGAAGATGAAGTTAAAGAAGGCTGTGGCCCAATTGTGTAAAACCTTACAAATCAAACTAAGGCATTTGTATTTTATTCTAATTGAAATGAGGACACATTACCAAACAGGCTCATTCTGGCTGCCCAGTATCTGGCCACCCCTTATATATGGAGAGAATTTTCCCACCATATAAATCTTGGTGTTAAGAAAAGCCTGGACTTCATACTCTAAAACTGAAATGCCAGATATTCACTTTTCTAGCTTCCATTGAAGCTATGAAAGAATGAAAGGAAATACAAGAAACCCTCTTAGATGATGACAGTGGTTGTAGGAAGACTGAGTCCTGGGGCATCAAGAGGAGCAATGCTGATGGCAGTACCTAGTCTTCTGACGTAACTACATCAATCCTTGTCAGCAAAGACCACAATGATGCCCTAAGTGAAACAGTGCTATAGTGTGACTGTGATGTGGCTCCTGGCCGAGTAGTCCTGAACCTGATCCTCCAATTCCCCTAGAAATTATTTGTGTTAACAATACCTTTGTAATAAATGATTTTCTGCTTATATAGGTATATTAGTTATCTATTGTTGCATAACAAATTGTCTCCAAATTTAGCAGCTTAAAACCACAATAAACATTTATTATCTCACATGGTTCTGTGGGTCAGAAATTCACAAACAACTTAGCTGAGTTCTGGCTCAGAATTTCTCATAAGGTTGCAGTCATGATTTCAGCCAGGGATTTACTCATGTGAAGGCTTGGCTGGGGCAGGAGGATCCACTCTCAAGATGCCTCATTTCATCTGTTATCAAGAGGCCTCAGTTTCTCACTAGCTGTAGGCAGGAGGTCTCAGTTATTTACCACTTGGACTTCTCCATAGGGTTGCTTGAGTGTCCTCACATATGATAGTTAGCTTCCTCCAGAGTAAAGAAGAACAAGAGGGAAACTGCAATGTCTTCTACAGTCTAGCCTCAGAAGTTACATTCTATCATTTCAGCAGTATCCTATTGGTTACACAGATCAACCTTCTCAAATATGGGAGCGGAACACACAGGGCATGGATAGCAAGGATGTAGGGATAAGTGAGGACAATCTTGAAGACTGGCTACCAGTACTAGTGAAAATTGGTTTCGGCTGTTTGCAACTAATGGTCCTAACTCATCTTAAAGACTTTAGATGTTTTTAAGCCAGGGAGTGATATGTTCTGATTAAAATTTTTAAAAGATTATTTCAGTTGTTATATGGAGAATGGAATGTTAAGGCAAGATGGAAGCAAGAGGCTTTTGCTTATATTTCAAGTGAGTTATAATGTTATTATGGTAGCAGTAAAATGATGAAATCTGTTCAAATTCAGGTTAGAGTTGCACAGAGCAGCCACACAATTTGCTAATTGGGTAGAGGATTTGAGGGGAATATATGAATTAAGGATATCTCCAAAGTTTTAGACTCGACAACAGGGTGTATATCAGAGCCATTTACAGAGCTAGAGACAAGAACAGGAGAAACAGTTTTGTACGGGGAAACCAAGAGTTCTGTTTTAAATGTAAGCTTGATACATCTATTACACACTCGAGTGAAGGTGTAGTTTATACTGTTAAATATATGAGTCTAGAGTTCAGGGCCAGAGATATAAATTTGGTGTCTTCACAGCCAAAGATATAAATCAGATGTCTTCAGGAAATATATGATATTTAAAGCCACTTTCTCCATTAATTTAGTAGCCCCATCACCATAGAAAGCAAATCAGAGTACATGAATAAAATTTTACTACCACTAAAATAAAGCAGTTTTGCCATTTTCATGGGCTTGTACAATTCTTTCCTTTAAAAAGGTAAACGAAAAGATATGTTCTTAAAAAAGAAGAGAAATAATGAGATGCCAATATCCTCAGAATAAACTTAATCAGATTAATCAACTGACCTAATGTTTGAAGCTTCCATATTCTTAAAGCAGACATACAAAAAAACTTGTATTAAATTTATTTGCTTTTGTTAAAATTAATTCAACCAGCTTGAAATTTTGAAGCATATATTGATATTCTGAAGAGTATTGATATTTGGCAGATATTGTAAATGACTGAATAAGCATCTCGTGAATGAGGCACTAAGACAGCGCTTCCATGACAGGCAGTCTCTCATCCTAACACTGATTCTTAATCACTTTGTCCACTCCTCACTAAACCAAAAACAAACAAACAAACAAACAAACCAAACACATTGCTGTCTTGTCAATTCTGATTCACAACTCATACAGACCCTATAGGACAGAGTAGAACTGCCCCATAGGGTTTCCAAGGAGCAGCTAGTGGATTAGAACTGTCGACATTTTTGGTTACCAGCTGAGCTTTTAAACCACTGCACCACCAGAGCTCCACCACTCCTCGCTAGAGGGAAGCAAATAGATGCTAGGTTGTGTTGGGTGATAGTTAAGGTACATCCCTAAACATAGTTCCTTTGTCCAAGTAATTTATTATGGTTACATTTATATTTAGAAATGTTTGTGTGATTGAACTGCCAAACATTTGTTCCTGTCTTCCTGACCAGCATCTTGTTTTCTGAAATGGATGATCCTCTATTGGCTTACAGTTATTAAGACATTACTGTCCACTACACACCTTTGAACCTGCAATTCTTGTCAAACATGTAATAATACAGCATCTTTGATCACTATCACTATAACAAGACCTTAGGTAGAAGTAAATGTTCTATCAAACCAGAATACACTATTGATGCACGGTCAGGGACTATTGTCACTTGAGTAAAATAATATTTTTATTTCAGACTGGAATTTTCATTCCGGCTCTGAAATAGAGAAACCAGTTTGGCAGGCATATTTTCAAAAACCTTCCTCTATTATTTGAGTAGGTATGTTGACCTATTTTTGTTTAATTCAGTATAAACTAGTCACTGTCGACCTATTTTTAATTCAGTATAGACTAGTCACTGTCCCCTCTTCAGCTAAAACTCAAAATGTATAAAACTAAATTTGTGATTTTTCCCCAAATGAACTTCTACAGATAAATCTATTTATGTTGGTATATTTTTTGATAAGCAGGATTGAAAATTTGTAATTGCTTTTGACTCCCCCCCTTGCACTCCCAACACCTAATCAGTAATGAATTTTGTATATTAAAAAACACACACACATACACATTTGTTAAGCATCTGTTGTATACTGTGTGTTTAGGGTACAAAACTGAATAAGATCACACCTGCCCTTCAGAAACTCACACTGCTTGCATTTATCCGTTTTTCTATATTTCTTCTGCTGCTAAAACAACCCTAACTAGCTTCCCTGCCTCCACTCTCTCACATCCGATTTATCTTAAACATTGCTGCCAGATTAACCACAGCAAATAATTCTTTGCATATGTTATACCCATTCTCAAAAATTTGTAGGGATTCCACTTTTTATGCAGAATTATGTTATATATCTTTACCTGGTATTCAAGACACTCAACAAGATGTTCTTAATCTTGCTTTGAAGCTCTTCTGTCCACTCCCCCAAACCCTCTGTTCCATCCAAACTAGTCTAAACACGGTTCCCACACGAGCTGTATATAACTCTGCTATCAAGTCTTAGTTCACACTATTTCCCTTGCCTGGGATGTATATTTCCCTCCACCATATTTATCTAAGTTGAATAATACATACTTAAGAATATGCAATATTTATAACTTTAATGGTACCTTTTTTAAAAAGCTTTAGCCACTTATCAAATATAAACTATCTATTTAATTTTTAAGTATATATTCTATTTCTCCATTCAGGTTGTACATGCCCTGAAATCAGGAACTTCTTGATGCATGTTTGTATACCTGGTGCCTGCAAAGCTTTCCACGAGCACTTCAAGAATGTATGGTGAAGCAGCTTGCTGATATTGGAAGTGCCAGCACAATCTCTGAAGGTAGAAAATAATGACTGGAGTATCTATGGTTGCTATGAGTCGGAATCAACTCGGTGGCAATGAGTTTGATTTGGTTTTATGTGGAATTCGTAAGAGAATTTTCAGAGTGCTCCAGAAGCTTCTGGTCAATAGATATTAAAGAAAATAAAAGTATTCTATTTTCTGGCAAAGTTCAATTATGTGTGGCTAGATCATTTTATGTGTTAGATTTCTATGTAGGTTCTTGAGGGTAGTAGATAAAATTTGCCTAATGCCATTTACTTAACCAAGGAGAAACTCTTTTCTCTTGAAGTTGTGTAGAGGAGAGGGATAACCAAAAATCCACTGCCGTCGAGTCGATTCTGACTCATGGCGACCTTATAGGAGAAAGTAGAACTGTCTGATAGGGTTTCCAAGGAGCAGCTCATGGATGCAAACTGTTGACCTTTCAGTGAGCAGCCTGAACTCTTAATCACTGCACCACCAGGGCTCCAGGAGGAGGATAGGAGGAAGGAATTCTTTCATGTACAGTTTATTCTCTGTCACAGCTAAGCCCTGGGGTCTAGAAATGCAACTCTGATCAGTAATAGCATCAATTTTATAACCCTCCTCCACATGTAGAACTTAATTACTTAGGATAGAACTTCTTTAAAAATCTATACTATACATTATTTTACCACAAATGAAATTTCCTATATTTCATATCTTATTTTTCTTTGTATAATTGAAGGCTTTAATTGAGTCCGGCTTAGAATTAATTATACAATGTAATCTTTGAATTTGATTCCTTACTGTAATTCCGTTATTATAGTCAGAATTGTAGAATTTGGAGCTTGGAAGGGACCTGATAAGTACAGATAGATAAAGAAACTGAGGCCAAGAGAGCTGGAGCCATTTGCTGGAAGGTATGTTGTTAAGAATTGAAAGTATCAGTTCAAGATCTTGTCTCCTAACTCTCCAGTGCTTTTTCTACAACATCCAGAATATAAGGCACCAATCACACTAATAGATGTCCATTGTAGGAAGTGAAATTAAGCAATACTATTCCCTAACTTTTCTCATAAGCAGCTCAAAAGACATATCTAACAACAATTTCCAATTCAAATGTGAAAAGGATAATGCATATTTTCTAAAATTAACTTTGATGATTAGAATTCTAGTATTGATTTATTTGAATGGTAAGGAGAAGCCTCTGGTCCATCCTCTCTCTGTCTCTCTCTCAATCTCTCCCTAAGTAATTCTAGAATAAACATTTCAGAAATTAATGCTAAAGTAAGTTTTGAAAAGACAAGTAAAAGCTCTTCATAGAAGTTCAGTGTGAATTTGTTGGTGAAGGATAAAATCTCCAGATTTTTAGATCTGAATTTCAAAGCCCCCTTTAAGCTTTAATTTAATGCCATACAGTTGTCCAAGACAATTTGGGGGAAAACCACTATCAAAGAAAGGAGACAGTGGTTTATCGTAAAGGTGATATATTTTTCCTTCTCTTCCTAAACTCTGAGATCAAACTTGAGATCAAATAGGAAAAAAGAAGGGCAAATGTAGCTTTTTTTCTATCTCATGGATCCCTTAGCGTCAGTGATTCTGCAGCTCTAACACCTCCTTCCCCTCCCCACTCCTGCACTCTACACAGAACTGTGAATGGATAGGTCCAAACGACTTTCATGGTGGGGTATACAGAGGACCTCAGTTCTAGCTTTGAATTGGCCAATAACTTGACCACTGTGTATCTTCAACTTGCTTCAGATTTCTTTTCTATACAATGTAGACTTGGATAAGTTAATTTTAAGATACCTTCCAGATCTAAAATTCAGAAATCCTCAGAAATTTTTCACATGTACACAGCATGTATTCACCCAATTAAGGCTTTTACAAAACTAGTTTCTAAATTTAACCAAATAAAACCTGTTTAATAATGGAGCTCTGGTGGCACAGTGGTTAAGAGTTCAGCTGTTAATCAAAAGGTCAGCAGTTCGAATCTACCAGCCACTCCTTGAAAACCATATGGGGCAGTTCTGCTCTGTCCTATAAGGTCTCTATGAGTCAGAATTGACTCGACAGCAACAGGTTTGGTTTATGGTTTAATAATAATAATAACCATAACAATAATAATGATATTAATTGGTAGAATGTTTAATATGTGCCAAATTTTTCTAAGAATTTTACATGAATTGACTTATTAAAATCTCACAAGATCACATAAGGTAGATTCTGTTATCAAATCCATTTTATACATAGGGATTCTGAAGCCCCGAGGTTAATAAACCTGCTCAAGGGTACACAGGACCTTCTATCCCTAAATATCTGCCTATAACACCTTTGTTTTTATCTACCATGCTATCCTCCCTATTGTTCTCTCAGAACAGTAGGTCCCATTTCTATGTGAGTATTTGGCTTATATCTGTAAAAATGGAGAACAGAGTAAAACTTCATCATTCTTTAGTCCTCGAATATCCAGAAAATGTTGCAAATTCCTGGATCTAATTGCCCCCCAAAATCCTTAATAATAATATAAGATTATAGCAGATTTGTAAATTTATACAATCTCCATTTTAAACTATCTATAATTTTAATAACATAATATATATTAATACTTTTTCTTGAATGTTTATTTAACAGATGGTGCCCTTTCATTAGCCTCCCTCATTTGCTGTTCTTCTGTCACCAGTTATATTGTAATTTCCCAGACTCACTTTTCTCCTATGCCATGATTCGTCAAGTTTTAAGACAGACACTCAATTCACCAAATATTCTTCTCTTCATAGTATTTAATCCGATATATGGAAACAGTACCAACAGTGAAAAACAAATGACAATCAGGAAATTGTTTCTGTGTCTTGTATCAAAGGCTTTGATAGAAGTGATAGAGTACAGAATTCATAGTATGACTGACGATCCACCAGCTTTTAATTAAAAGAGAAAAGATGTAAGAGACCTGCATAAGTGGAAAAATATACCTTGCTCATGGATAGGTAGACTCAACATAGTGAAAATGCCAATTCTACCCAAAGCAATCTACAGATACAATGCAATCCCCATCCAAATTCCAGCCCCGTTTTTTAGTGAGATGGAGAAAAAAATCACCAACTTCATATGGAAAGGGAAGAGGCCCCGGATAAATAAAGCACTACTCAAGAAGAACAAGTGGGAGGCCTTACACTACCTGATTTTAGGACCTATTATACTGCCACGGTAGTCAAGACAGCCTGGTACTGGTAAAATAACAGATACATAGACCAATGGAACAGAGTCGAGAATCCAGATATAAGCTCATCCACCTATGAGCAGCTAATATTTGACAAAGGCCCAAAGTCCATTAATTGGGGAAAAGACAGTCTCTTCAACAAATGGTACTGGCATAATTGGATATCTATATGCAAAAAACTGAAACAAGAGCCATATCTCACACCATGTATAAAAACTAACTCAAAATGGATCAAAGACTTAAATATAAAATCGAAAATGATAAAGATAATGGAAGAAAAAATACGGACAATGCTAGGAGCCCTAATACATGGCATAAACACAATACAAACCATAAGTAACAATGCACAAGCACCAGAAGAGAGACTAGATAAATGGGAGCTCCTAAAAATCAAACACTTATGCTCATCCAAAGACTTCGCCAAAAGAGTGAAAAGGCAACCTACAGACTGGGAAAAAATTTTTGGCTACAACAAATCCAATCAGTGTTTAATCTCTAAAATCTACAAGATACTCCAAAACCGCAACAGCAAAAAGACAAATATCCCAATTAAAAAATGGGCAAAGGATATGAACAGGCACTTCACCAAAGAAGATATTCAGGCAGCTAACAGACACAGGAAGAAATGCTCACGACCATTAGCCATCAGAGAAATGCAGATCAAAACTACAATGAGATATCATCTCACCCCAACAAGGCTAGCATTAATCCATAAAACACAAAATAACAAATGCTGGAGAGGTTGTGGAGAGACTGGAACACTTATACACTATTGGTGGGAATGTAAAATGGTACTACCACTTTGGAAATCGATTTGGCGCTTCCTTAAAAAGCTAGAAATAGAAGTACCATACGATCCAGCTATCCCGCTCCTTGGAATATATCCTAGAGAAACAAGAGCCATCACATGAATAGATATATGCACAGCCATGTTCATCGCAGCATTGTTCACAATAGCCAAAGGATGGAAGCAACCTAAGTGCCCATCGATGGACGAATGGATAAACAAACTATGGTATGTCCGCACAATGGAATACTATACAACGATAAAGAACAATGATGAAGCTGTGAAACATCGTATAACTTGGTGGAAGCTAGAACTTATGCTAAGTGAATTTAGTCAGGCACAGGACAAATACTGTATAAGACCACTATTATAAGAACTCAAGAAAAGGTTTAAACACAGAAGAAAACATTCTTTGATGGTTACGGGGGTGGGGAGGGAAGGTGAGGGTTATTCACTAACTAGATAGTACATAAGAATCATCTTAGGTGAAGGGAAGGACAGCACACACTACAGGGAAAGCCAGCACAACTAGACTAAACCAAAGCTAAGAAGTTTCCTCGATACAATCAAACACTTCAAGGGACAGAGTAGCAGGGGTGGGAGTCAGGGAACCATGCTTTCAGGGGACATCTATGTCAATTGGCATAACACACCTTATTAAGAAAATGTTCTGTATCCTACTTTGGTGAGTGGCGTCTGGGGTCTTAAAAGCTTGCAAGCGGCCATCTAAGATGCATTAATTGGTCCCAGCCACTTGGAGTAAAGGAGAATGAAGAACACCAAAGACACAAGGAAAGTATTGGCACAAGAGAGAGAATGGGCCACATAAACCAGAGACTTCATCAGCCTGAGACCAGAAGAACTAGATGGTGCCCGGCTACCACCAATGTACGTCCTGACAGGGAACACAACAGAGAGTCCCTGATGGAGCAGTAGAACGATGGGATGCAGAACTCAAACACTAGTAAGAAGACCAGACTTAATTGTCTGACTAAGACTGGAGGCGCCCCAGAAAGCATGGCTCCTGGTCTCTCCATCACCCCAGAACTAAAACAATTTCTGAGTCCAACGCCTCAGACAGCGATCGGACTGGACTGTGGGACATAAAGTCATACTCATGAAGAATGTGCCTCTTAGACAAGTAGATATAAGAGACCAAAGGGGCGGCTTCTGTCCAGAAGTTACAGGGGAATGCAGAGAGAGTTAGGAGCTGGTTGAATGTTCATGGGGAATCAGGGGTGGAGGGGAGGAGTGTGCTGTTGCAGAATGGGGTGAGCAGTTGGGGTCTTATAACAATGTATGTTAAAAAAAAAATTCTGTATGGGAGACTAACTTGAAATGTAAACTTCATTTAATTACATAATTAAAAAAAAATACTTAGAATCAAATGATAATGAAAACGCAACATACCAAAACCTGTGGGATGCAGCAAAAGCATTGCTAAAAGAAAAAAAAAAAGAGAGAGAGAGAAAAGATGTAATAAATAGAACTGATAAATCTAAGTCAGTGTAGAATAGCATTTTACGGTCTCTGAGGCAGCCTTAATTTTTTTTAAGCTTATTCATGATTTATGTTTTGAGAAAGTGGGGATTTCATTAAAAATAATTGAGTTCAATGGTGTTTCTGCATATACAGAAATTTTGTGATGGTTATCAAGCTCTTACTATGGGATCTAGTATGCCAGACATAGAATTCCCCTTAGAATGTCTTGGGTTATGTTCATCTGTCAACTGCCTACTCTCAATACATTGCAGAATATTCAAACTTCTCTACAGCCTCGTCTACATGAGGAGGTACCCAGAAGGGACTCAAAGAAGATGTGGCAGTGGATTGAGGTATTCTTTCTTCCCACTAATGACAATAACCAACATTATGAGCACTTACTATATGCAGAGAACTGGCTAATTCCTTCTCATTTAAAATCTCATTTAATTCTCAAAGCAGCCCTATAAGGCTATTTTAACTCTACATAAAGAAAACAGATACAATGAAGTAAAGTAACTTACCCAACTAAGAAGTACTGGAGCTCATATTGTAAGCCTATTGTTGTCTGATTTTAGAGTCTGTGCATTACTAACCCAGCTATAGACCCTATATGTCCTTCCTGCTGGCCTACAGCAATAGAAAGTGGACACAACCAGTCTGTGGTACATCTTTAATTAGGTCACCAAACTACCCATCTATGTACTCAATGTTTAGAGGTGAAAGGAAAGACATGGGAGTGAGAAATCAGGGATCCAAGGAGACTTGGAGAGGTAAGGATTCTGTGGTGCGGGAAAAATAGAGACCTATAACAGGGGAGTCTTTCCTAAAATTCCAGAGTGAAGATTCCAGGCCTTCTGACTTCCTTTGGCCTCATCATGCTAGTGTCTGAGCAAACAAGTATAATAACGTAAGCTCCTGGGTCCCAGTCCTATATCGGGAGTCATAGAATAGTTAACGCCTCAGTCCTTTCCTAAAAGCTTTAGGCAGAAGATGTCCCCATGAGTTTGCTTCCATGATCTCACTGAGGCAGCTTCAATAAGGTCAGAATTTTCGGCATTTGTAGAGGATACAAACATGTTTTTTCAGCAACTCTACTCAAAAATAGGAAGCAGCACCCCTGATCAGGAGCCTACTAGAAGCCACTCTCCAGCTTCACCCCATCCTTCTTCCTCTACCACCCCAGTAGGTCACTTGCCTTGAACAATCTTATCTCGTTAGAGATAGTTCACATGATTTATTGACTTCATAACCAAGAAACGAGGTTCAGACATCAAACTATTAATATGCACAAGTATATTACACTAAAGCTATATCTCAAAAACAATACACTTAAATGGAATTAAAATCGCCATCATGTTAGCTAAACACAAACTAAACAAATAAAAAGAACAGTTTTGTGTGTATGTGTGTGTGGGAGTAGAAGACATTGCTAAAGAGCTACCAAAGAAATGGCTTATAACCTATTTTAGAAAACCATGTATCAAGTATAAATGAATTCACAGGGATGCTATTTAACACTGGTACTGAAATGAAAGGCAAGTACAAGAGAGCTCAGTTAAGAATTGGAGCCAAAAGATTATATTCAATTTTTTTCTCACGCAAGACATAATTTAACTTTTTATTATGTAAAACTATCAGTTCAATTTTATAATGCAGAAAAATTGCTTGGCACAATTCAAAAATTACATTGACTATTTTCTGTAAAAAATACAATTTTATTTTGAAATACACTCAAACTTGTACAAATTGTAATTGGTTTTCTGAAATTGGCCGGTGTCCAAATGAGCTTTATTCCTGTATACAGCCCAATACCACTGATGCACCACAAAAAATACCATCTCCCTCTGGTCCTACAGCTCAAGGGATTTTCCAGCTCCACCTGCCACTCCTGTTTATTCTCACTCCCGTCTGGCTTCCAGTTTTTCAATTTTAACAATTTCCCCAAATTGTTAAAACCTGTGCAGAATCTGTCACTTTTCTAGGCCACTTTGTACTAACAGCCCGGTTGGCCAGTCTGCTGAGCTGGCTTCAGCCTCCCCCAGCATGCCTCCAGGATTCCTTGCGTTCGTTGCTTTACACACTGCCCCTAACAGAAAAGTCCTTCCCTTCCCACATAGTTCCCTAGTTAGTCTCCATTCTCAAGCCTGATTCAGTGCCCCACAGGATGAGAGGGGAACCGAAGTGATGAGCAGATGCTAGTGCAATAAAGGTTGCAATTTCCCTATTCTTTTCATAGATTTTTGAAAAAATAAGTAAAAATCTAATTAAAGATACAGAAGTATTATTTGTATATTAAAAATATTGAAAAGAACATAAAATCTGATTCCAAATAAACTGTAGACTACAGTCACTCAACAGATTAGGTCATAGAATTGACATGTTTGGAAGATTGTTTTAAAATAAATAAATAAATAAATAAATAAATAAATAAAGTACCCTATGTGTGTTCATTCACTCTCCACACAAATTATTGTACACACTGATATAAATGTATTATAAAAACCAAACCAGTTGCCATCAAGTCGATTCTGACTTACGGCAACCACATGTGTCAGAAGACAACTGTGTTCCATAGGGTTTTCAAGGCTGTGAACTTTTGGAAGCAGATCACCAAGCCTTTCTTCCAAAGTACATCTGGGTGGGTTTGAACCCAAAACTTTGGGTTAGTAGTCAAGTACTTAATTGTTTGTGCCAGCCAGGGACTCCTAAATGTATTATAACAGCTTTGAAAGCAGTGCTTGGCCTGAAACTCTTTTATCACAAACCTTCTCAGGATCCAATGCATACAAAACAAATTGCAAGATTAAGTCACTTAGAGCAAAGCTGCCCAATAGAAATACAATGTGAGCCACATATGCAATTTTAAATTTTCTAGTATCTACATTAAAAATGGAGCCCTGGTGGCACAGTGGTTAAGAACTACAGCTGTTAACCAAAAGGTCGGCAGTTCAAATTCACCAGCTGCTCCTTGGAAACCCTTATGGGGCAGTTCTACTCTTTTAATATAATTAAAAGATATAGATGAAATTAATTTTAAAAGTATATTTTATTTGACCCAATATATCCAAAATATTATCATTTTAACACATAATGTAAGAAATTATTGAGATAATTTATATTCCTTTTTTTTTTCTTTAACTGAGTCTTTGAAATTTGGTTTGTATTTTACACTTACAGCACAGCTCAGTTTGGACTAGCCATATTTCAAATTCTCAATAGCCACACATGCCTACGGGCTACCATATTGATAGAACTGCCTTAGAGGAACAGATACTTGCTATCAATTTTGTATTAAAAATGTCTGTAATTAAAATTTACTCTTAAAATAAGACAAATAATTCATGTCTATAAATGTCTCAAAATAATTTAAAAAGGTTCTAATTCTCACCAAAAACATGTCCTCATTTTATTTACTCAGTTATTCAGTATCAACCTGAAATCACAAGCTATAGTTTGAATTCTTATTGCTGCCACATATTATTTGTGATGCTCATGTTCTAGGCATCCATCTGACAGGATGTTCCATATAAAGCTGTCCCAGCCCTCACTATGGAAACACAGTCCTGGGACTAGGGACAGCAAGTTACTTGAAGAGTACATGCATTGAAAAGAACATATAACAAAAAAGCATTAGAAATAGTGTATTTTCAGTTTCAGGAATGACATAACATTTTCATGAATTCTTGTTTCCTTGATTAACTTTCTATGCTCTCTTCTCTCCATAGCTCTAAGTTACTCTACAAATTTAATGAGAATTGTTCTCATCACAAGGTCATTCTAAGTAGAAAAACCCTTTATATATATATATTTTTAAGGTAATTTTAGAAAACATTTAAATCTATAGGAAAAAATGGTAACATCTTTTATTTAAAAAAGCCAAAAACTTAATACCAAAAATGTTCTTGTAATTTATTAAGCAACACCACAGTCATAAATTCATTTATTCAGTCATTCAACAAACTCTTTTTTGCACAGACATTATGTGCCATATGCTGTATATAGAAGGGAGATACAACAAAGGACAACCCAGTTCCTGCCTAGACGTTTACATTCTATCAGAAGAGACAGAGCTGTCCACTGTCTGTACTCATATTAGAAGTGTTGGAGTTTCTGCAAGAAAAGTATGCACAGGCCATTTGGGGAATCATTGAGAGGGCACCTGGCCTTGCTTATGTGGGTCAGGCATTCTCCAAAAGTAGTATTACCAAAGCTGAGCCCTGAACGATGAGTAGAAGTTTTAAGACCAAAGTAAGGGAAAAGAGGGAAAAACAAAGTGAGTGTTACTTGAAAGAACTCAGGTTCAAATCAGGCAGTCTTATTTAGGGAGCTTTAAGAAAATCTGCCCAGCTAATTTGTAAGTCGCTATGGGTCAGTCTGAGTTGGAACTGACTCAACAGCACCAGGTTTGGTTTTTGTTTTCTTTTGTTTTAATCCATAAGTATGCAGAAAATGTGGCAAGAGATGAGCCTGAGGAATTAAGTAAACAGAAATCTTGAAGGGCCTTGTAAAGTCATCCCAAAGATGAGAAGCTACCAGAGGGTTTTATGCAGGAAAGTGGCTTACCATATTAAGCATTATAAAAATCATTCTGGCTGCTCTGTGGATGCCACATGGCTTGGGAGCAATACTGGAGTGAGGGAAACTGGTGGAGGTATGGTATATTTTAATAATTGGTGACTGTCTGGATATTTAGTGATTGGAGAAATTGATAATGATACCCAGGTCCATTGCTCTGTCAATGAATGGGTGGTAGTGCCATTCATTAAAGCAGTGGATCATAATAATTGGTAAATCAAGTATTTACTCTGTGCCAGGTATTGCTATATTTGTTTTTTCATATAGTAAACAATTTAATCTTCACAACATGCTATGAAATAAGTATTATAATTACCCCCAAATTTTACTGTTGTAGAAACAGAGATAAACCCATTGAGTCCAACTCATAGCGACCCTATCCAAAAAGCTAAATAATGTATCCAAGATTACACAGTTAAATAGGTATTGGAGTCTAGATGTCAACTCAAGCTCTCTGTCGCTAGAGATACCAACAGTGGCCAATACACTGAATGGAAATACAGGAATCACATAAAACCTACATTTCAATATTTTTCTTTGGTCTATGATAGTTTCATAGAATGTTATATCATTGCAATAATTTCGGCACCATTCCTAAGAAGAGATCCCTACCCAAAGGTATTTATTTAGAGAAACTTTGTTCCACTCAACTAGAAATCTCCAAGCAGTTTCTGAATCACCGCTTGACTGAGCAACATTATTCTTTTAGGCCTTTTAACATTAAATTTATAAAACATGCCAATCCATAAAGGTTTTTAACGTAAAAACTATTATGTTTCTGGAAGCACTTCCATTTGGAGTTCCGACTCATAATTACAAATGGGTTATTGTTAGAGTGACCATAGTCCCAGTTTGCCCAAGTAAGTCCCACTGCTTTATGCTTGTCATCAGCACATAATTATTAACAGCCTCTGTTTCACTCTCAAAGACATCATAGTTTAGAAAATAAATAAATTAGTCATTCTATGGATTAAGCACACATTAAAAAAAAGGAGACTGTATCTTAATACTCTGTGTGTGTGTAATAGAAAAGTACCTCTAACTAATGTTTATGCAATTCCTTCAGTTTTCTCCAGTATCTCAACACTTCCAAACCCCCACCACACTATTTCCTCACCTACTTAGGCTATATAGTTATATAAATCCTATTTAGATTATACCAAGTAGAATCCATGCAGGGTTATTTCTCACATTACTTTCTGGAATGACTGATCACCAACATTCATCCCATGGCTCATAATTTGACCCATTTGATGAGTCTCTGCTCAGTTCTACCACATGTTCCATCAGATCCATTCTAATGTATATACACAATGCACTATCCAGAGGCCTGAAGGAGCCCTGGTGGTGCAGTGGTTAAGCACTTTAAAAGGTTCGAAGTTCGAACCCACCAGCAACTCTGCAGGAGAAAGACCTGGCGATCTGCTCCCATAAAGATTACAGCCTAGGAAACCCTATGGGGCAGCTCTATTCTGTCCTATAAGGTCACTGTGAGTTGGAATTGACTTTGTCACACAATAACAACAACATCCAAAGGTCCGAGACACTTGTAACTTAATGGGAAATGGCTATATGGAGGAAAGATCTTTTCCTTTAACAAAAATTTGATTAAAATCTTTTCAAACATTTGATTTTATTCTATTTGACTGAAATATTTATTCCACTGCATTTCCAGTTATTTTTCAAGAAAAAATGAAATCACTAATAGTTTGACAGTTTTGGTTATCTATTGCTGCTATAACAGAAATACCACAAATGGATGGCTCTAATAAAGAGAAATTTATTCCCTCACAGTCTAGTAGGCTACAAGTCCAAATTCATAGTGTCAGCTCCAAGAGAAGGCTTTCTTTCTCTGTTGGCTTGGGAGGAAGGCCCTTGTCATCAATCTTCCCTTGGTCTAGGAGTTTCTCCATGTAGGAAACCCAGGTCCAAAGATGCACTCTGCTCCCAGTGATGCTTTCTTGGTGGTATCAGGTCCCCATGTCTCTCTGCTTGCTTCTGTCTTTCATATCGCAAAAGAGATTGGTTCAAGATGCAATCTAATCTTGTAGAGCTCATCAACGTAACTGCCACTAATCCATCTCATTAACTTCATAGTGATAGGATTTACAACACATAGGAAAATCACATCGGATGACAACATGGTGGACAATTACAAAACACTGGGAATCATGGCCTAGCCAAATTGATACACATATTTTTGGGGGACATAATTCAATCCATGACAGATTCCCTATTTCACTTCCACCTCTGAGTGAGACCCACTCTGTAGCAGTAGCAAGGAGAACAAGGAAGTCTCAGGAATAGATTGCCTACCCATTGCTGTCAAGTCAGTTCACAGCCACCCTAAAGGACAGGGCAACCAAGGGGTTGCCAAGCCTATAATTTTTATGGAAGCAGACTGCAACATCCTTCTGCGGAGCAGCTGATGGGTTCCAACCTCTGACCTTTTGGTGAGCAGCCAAGTGCTCCTTGGACACCAGGGCTCCTAACAGATTTCCTAGCTTACCATAAACCTGGACCAACCTACTTATGGTACCAGAGACTGAGAATCTACTTCTTCCAGACAGTGGTTCCTTCCAGGCAGTAATTCATTCATTTCACAAATATTTATTGAGCACTTACTTTGTGTGAAGTATTGATATAGACAGTTAGAATACAATAGTGAACAGAAGTGTGGCACATTTTGTTTTCCAAAATACAAATCAAGAGACATGCTTCTCTAATTGTTAAATTCTGAAGAACCACATTTCTATAATTCCATGATAACTTATGGTTTTCTGAATTTGCTGAAATGTAAGACTCTTGGAAATTAAACTAAAGGTTATTATAAATATAATTGTTTTTGAAATGATTGACTTTTGTATTTCAGATGTCCACTTTTTTTTTTTTTTTAAGGAAAAGTCTATTTTACATGTCTGGCTTAGAGCTCATTAAAAAATAAAGAAATAAAAATAAATAAATAAATAAAGAAATAAAAATAAAGAAATAAACAGGTCCATACTCAAATGGTGATTTGCCTAGTATAATGACTATTATAACTTTTCTCCAAGTTTGAAGCATGAAAAAATTCTAGAAGTTTCAACTAAAATTGTAAACTACTTATGGTGAATGTTATTTTTATATGCTCCTTCATGGTAACATGGCACAACAATTACATAATGCCTAAATGGAGACAGAAGTGTAGAGTAACCTATGCCAACAATTCTGATGTTTACACTCAAACTAAACTCCCTGTAACCTTAAGAATATGCTAAATTTATTTATATGAAAACAAACTCTGGGACTACCAAAATGACCAGAGAAATAGCTGTAACTAACGGTAAAGGACAATAACATAAGCGCTATAAGAATGTAGTAATATAATCTTCGTTGTCATCCAACCATTCTTCTGTACTTTGTGAATGGATTTTGAGAGACAAAGACAATATTGAAAAAATTATTAGGATCTATAAAAATTTTTTCATATAAACTATCTGGATGGAAAATTTGTCAATTTAAATATCTGCAATACTACTATCTGACGATATTGAACCTAGTTGGATTTTTTTTAACATGATTGACTAGATACTAAAAATTGGTGTATAAAAAATGTTTGACAAACAACATTTGTATTTATTCAAGACACTTAGTCCTTGTTGAAACTCCTTGTGTGAAACTGAGCCATGAGGCTAATAAAATTATTTCCATTAAATTATAAACCCTTAATTTTGAGGAAAGTTTATTAGGTTTTAAGACTCATTTAAAAATGTTTTTAGCCATTTCCAGAGTAAACCGCACTATTTGATACTGCAAGGAGAAGAGGTGTATGTAGTCATTATTACCATTGACTGATTATTTAGTTCACCCTTTCCAGCACATAAGAAAATGTGTGCCAAACTTGCTTTTACTTTATCCTGCTCCCTTTAGGTGCTCTAAGAGGTTTCCTATAGTGAACTAATAAAGGAAGTCACATATCCTAACTTCCAGACAAATCTTTCCATGCAGATGTTCTTGAACATCCTGAGTAATTTCCCCAGATTCCATCTTACCTTTGTGGAAATGAACACCTTCCCTGCTAAGTTTCAGATGCCACGGGCACAGTGTTGTAAATGCATCGTTATGCACACAGATTTTCTGGTTTGTCTGAATAGTAATAAATTTCATACTCCCATTTACATTATAATCCCAGCTCTTACAGTTGGTTCCAGGCCTCATTTATATATAGACAGAGATGATAGACATACAGAGATACAGAGATACAGATAAAGAGGTATAGATACACATATGTGCATGCACATACACATACATATAAACTTTCTGGACTGCTCTGATTCTGATTGTTCAATTCTTTTATGCTACCCCCTACTTTGCCTCCAGATATGTGCATTTTCACAGTATCAGCACATTTTTCAATCCCTAGAAGTTATACTGCAGGTAAACAAAAGACATACCTAATATTAACACTTGTTTCTACCTTCTGCAATGGAAGGGAGGGAGGCTGTATTATTTAAAAAAAAAAAAAAAGAATACAGTAGTGTCTACCCTTTGTAACATTCTGGATATCATCAGGGTGATTGTTAGAAAGACTATTGATGCAAATCTTTGAATTCCAGATCATTATATGTAGTTCCCTATGCTGCTCTGTGATATCTTAAAATCAGGTTTTTCAAGGTACTGTTTCCAAAAATATACATTAAATAATTGTTTTCAATTAACTGGCATTGGCAATAGAAAAAGGTTGATTGAGAAACTTTTTTTAATATGTATATGTGGCAAATATTCCTATTATTAAAATAAAATTATGCAAACTTTAAGATATTTCATAATTCAATTTTAAAACTAAAAATGGATGATGCTGCCATAAATGATTATTTTACGTACAAATTTATTAATATTATAGGTATCAATAATTGAATGTTACATGTAGAAATTCTATGTCCCATTGGTAGTAAGGTAAAGTAAAATGTCATATGCTAAATCTTCACTATTACTCTTTATCTCTAGGTAAACCGCTCTGTAACATTATACCCACCACCAGTGTGATTATTCTTACACAAAGGCCTATCTCTGTGTTTCTGTGCTAAAAACATTTGAGTATCCTCCAGAAAACCTGCAGGATAAAGTCCAGACTTACGGTATTCCAGACACTTCCCTCCCTATCTCTCCACTCTCAGGCCTCACTACTCCCCACATCTTATACTGTACATACCAGAAATGCCTAGTGCTCCTGGAATATATCCTGCTTGGTGTCTTTGAAAATACTATTCTCTCCTTCTTTAATAACAGAGTAGCATTGTTTTATTCTATGTCTAATTATAACAGTATCTCTGGACTAACCACAAAAATAAATATACTATGAGAAATTTTATTTAAAAGTGGTTAATTAGCTCTACTAAATGAGAATTTGTATGACCTCTCTTGATAAGAAAATAATTCTTACCCATTACCAGAAGCATAACCCCAGACAAAACTTCAGAATACTATGAATAAATTTATGTCCACAAATTTGACAAGTTAGAAAAAATAAACAAATTTCTTCAAAAGTACAATTTATAAAAACTGAAAGAGGATGAAACAGACAATCTGAGTAGCCCTCCATCTATTAAAGAAATGACATTTGTTATCAAAAATTTTTCCAACAGAAAAAAAAACTCCAGGCTCAGATGGTTTCTCTGGTGAATTCTATCAAACATTTAAGGAAGAAATAACAGCAATATTACACAAACTCTTCTAGAAAATACAGGAGGAAGCAACACTTCCCAAGTCTTTTTATCATGCTAGCTTAATCCAATTACCTGTCTAAGATTTCACACACACTCAAAATTAAAGATCATTATTCTTCATGAACATAGATGTACAAATCCTCAACAAAATATTAACATGTCAAATTTAGCAATACGTAAAAAGCATAATGCATCATGACTGATTAGGGTACATCCCAGGAATCCAGGCAAACATTCAAAAAGGAATCTTTGAAATTCAGCATATTAACAGAATCAAGGAAAAAAATATGATCATTTCCACAGACACATAAAAAGCATTTGACAAAATCTAACACCTCATCATAAAAAGCAAACAAATACTCCTAGCAAACTAGGAACAGAAAGGACCTTCCTCAGTCTGAAAAAAAGCCTATATAGTTATTATCATACCAAAACCAAACCAAACTCCTTGCCATCCAATCAATTCAAACTCATAGCGGCCTTATAGGACAGAATAGAACTGGCCGTAGGGTTTCCAAGGAGCAGCTGGTGGATTAGAACTGCTAACATTTTTGTTAACAGCCGAGTTCTTAACCACTGTACCACCAGGGCTCCTGTTAACATCATACTTAATGGTAAAATATTGAAAACTTTCTCACTAAAAGGCAAGGATGTCCATTCTTACCACTTCTATTTAACATCATACTGGAAGTCCTATCCAGTGAACTGGGGCAGGAAAAAAAAACATAAAAATCAAAGACGTAAAGATTGAAAACAAAAAACAAATAAAATCCACCATCTTGGCCCTGCTTCCAGTACTCTAGAAAAAGTTTTAAGAGTTATATTCTTTGTATAAACTGAAAAAAACAAAAACCAAACTTGTTGCCATCAAGTTGATTCTGACTCATAGCAACTTTATAGGACAGAGTAGAACTGCCCTATAGGGTTTCCAAGGAGCAGCTGGTGGATTTGAACTTACAGTCTTTTGGTTAGCAGCCTAGCTCTTAACCACTGCACCACTAGTGCTCCATTCTTTATATAGCACATATTTATTTATAACAGATAGTTTTTGGATCACACAACATAGCCATTTCCTTTTGCCTTATAATGTCTAAGTAAGACAAAAATTACCAACTAACAGGTTTACTGACTCTGGAGTGTTCTTAAACAGTTTGGAACAACAACTGTATTTCATATTGTTCTACCTTAACGCTGTATCTATATTAATATTTATAGATTGCCTCCTAGTGTTTATCTATGCACATAAATATTTTATGTAGTTATGTTCAAATTTCATATTCATTGCTTTGCTCTTTTTTAATTTAATATTTTAATATAACCATGTTTTCATGTTAATATATAACCTGAATAATTATTATTTAAATGGATTCACAACACTTCATTAAGTGAATGCCAAAATGTTTTGACCATTTTTCTACTATTATTACCTTTTAGATGAAACACATATATTTATCTGATTGGCAATCATCTAAAGTACATAATTTTAGATATTTTAAAGGAACTGGATGTGGAAATTTTCCTTTAGCAGAGTACTTACATTTGCCATCTACTGAAGAATGCGAAGCAATCAAATTCGAAGGCCAACATGTACTGTGTCAGATTATTCTGTACCCACTCAGGAAGATTATTTCACCTATTCCAATTTCTCAGTTCAAGGCCCAGATATATCTCTCTGCCTACCATCTTTAAACTGACCATGATGAAAGAGTAGATTACCCGCCTCAGTGTCCAGCTGCTTGCCACAAGCCTGGTCCAAGCACTCAGATATTACATCCTGGGTATAGCACTGGATTTGATTTTTAAAATATTACAAAACTCATGCAGGTCCTTGAATTTACCAAATCTAAACTTTGGAATTTCTTAACTTCTAGTTTCACTTCTCCAAAACACTCATAATGAAGGCTCATCTCTCACACTTTTTAAAAAGTCAAGTTTCCCTTTCCTAGCAATTCTCTAGATGAAATTGCTTACTTCTGTAGGTATGGCCACCCTCAAAAATAAAATAAAATAAAAACAAGCCAGGGAGCTATTTGATAGTAAAGACTCCTTATTGGCTTTAAATTCTCAAAGAATTGATACGAAAATAAAATTATTATAGCTGACATTTATTGAGAGTCTATTAGCCAAGAACAGTGAAAAGTGCTTTGCACATTTTTCACTTTAATCCTCACAAAAATCTTATCAGGTAGGTACTATTACTAACTTCATTTTATAGAGGAGGAAATGGATTTTTTAAAGTTCACGAATAACTAACCAAGATCACATCATGTGCAAATGTTAGTGTTGTAAGAGGAGTAGATGTTTAATTTTATGTAACTTAGGAATCAGTAAGAGAACCCCACGAATTATATATCAATATCTCTCAAAAATGAGAACATGAGATTTTTATTAAATGAAAATAGATATAATAATATATTCCCCAGATACATTTTTGTGAAACACAGTATGCTTCCTTCCATCCTCCATATATCCATGCCAAATATGAAATTGTTTCTAGATGAAGCCTTAGAATCTTCCTCAAATAGTGGTCTAGGCAGCTACCACCTGCCACCTGGATCTGGCTACCATCTGATATGGCTAAAGAGAAGAATCCTATTTCTCATCCTAGAAAACTAATACAGGGCACTTATTATAAGCCAGGCACTTTTCTACACCCTTGGGATACATCAATTAACATAGTAGACAAAAATATGCCCCAGCACCACCATCTTTCACTGAGCTTAAAGTAACAAGGATCATTCTCCATTTCATTTGCTCACCTTCTTATTCATCCATTTCTTCAACAAAAATTCTGTGAATCCATTTTGTGCCTAGTACTGCACTTTTTTGGAAGAATATTAAAAAAAAAATTCAACCCCTACCTACAAAGAACACTCATGCTGATTAGGAGAGACAGGCATAAAAACAACTATTAATATAAATTGTGAGGTATTAATAATATAGGTAAATATAAACAACTATGGAAGTACAGCAGTAAAGTGATTCTTCTCATGTCTTTAGACATGAGCCTTGATCTATAATATCTACTATATACCTAAAATATATTTATGTTTAAAAAGTCTTAATGTATCTGATTATTATTTAAAAGGCTAGTGTCCTTTCTCATAAAGCTGTAACAGAAACAACTTAATTGCACTTAATTATATTTGCTTGCTCTTTAAACATGAAAAGGCACTGCTGAGTCCACACTGTACTTAACCATATACACAGTAAATATTAAGCATGAGTGGTAAGTGACTCAGTGGAATACAACTGTCACTTGTATAGTCTATGAAGGAACATTGTAATTGAGAGGTGGTGCTGGCAAAGCCTCCCAGGTTTAATTTAATTAGTACAGTACTGACCTTTTGATAGTATTGACATATAATCTTCTTTCCCTATGGGCTGGCCTGTTCATTATGTTTTCTGCCCAAAGGTTAGAGCACACTGATTTCCAATCACCAGTTTGTAAAACTGCCAAGTCATCTCTGTCAACTGTTTTTGCTCAAGCAGTTTAAAAATTATGCAAGTCAACTCAAGTAACTGAAGCAATAATTAAAATCAGCAGATTGTAAAGAAGGCCCCAGGATACCTGAAAACACTATTCAGGATTGCATGGTTACTGAAGAGCCATGATTCTAAAATGATCTGTCACTGTAAGTAACTGCCAAATTCTCTCATATTTCTATAGGCCAGAAATTTCAGACTTTTATTATAAGTAAACAATTCACTATAAAGCTTGAGTAAACTACTAACACACACAAAAATTCTTTCATGAAGAGTATGATGATCTACTGAGTGAATGGGCTCTCTGGGAAACTTAAAGTCCCTGTGTGAAAATTCAGGAATTTATGTTTTAATAATTTTAATATTGTATATATCATTTGGAAACCCTGGTGGTGTAGTCGTTAAGAGTTCAGCTGCTAACCAAGAGGTCAGCAGTTCCAATACACCAGACACTCCATGGAAACCCTATGAGGCATTTCTACTCTGTCCTATAGGGTTGCTATGAGTCGGAATCAACTAGATGGCAACTGGTGTTTGGTTTTTATATCAGTTAGGATTAGATTTATCTGAGAGTAACAGAGACCTAAAATAACTTTGGCTTAAAGCAAGATAGAAGTTTATTTCTTCATAGCACAGAAGGAGGCAGCAGCTCTAGTTCAAGAAGTCTTCAGGAACAAAAATTTCTTCCAACTCCTCCCTTCACCATCTGTAGGGTGTGATTCTCGTCTTTATGACTCAAACGGGAAAACAGAGTTCCAGATTTCATATCCACATTACAGACAGCAGGAAAAAAGAGAGATAAAAAAGAATATAAAGCAAAAGAAGGCCATCATGTTTTAAGAAAGATTTCCAGATGATGCCACATGCTTATATTCTCTTAGCCAGATTTAGTCATATGGTCACTTCTGGCTGCAGTGAAGGCAGAAAATGTTCTTTTTTTTTTTTGCTGGTAGCCATCTGCCTCTGCTATAACATGTGGATCATCTGACTATGGAATAAGGAGGGAATAGACATTAGGTATCCTACTAGTTTCTGACACACTATTTGATTAAAGAATGATTTAAAAGTACTTTGAGAGTTCTGGCAAAATGGTGCTCTAGGCAGAAGCACCATGCTGTCCCTCCACAGCAAAGATCCGAAAAACTAAGCCGAACAGAGAATACAACAATCCTGAAACCCTAAAACATCAAGTGAAGAGATAAAGAACTCAGCCAAGCACCAAATGGAGTGAGAAAACTGACAGAGAACGGAGAGCGAGGAGAGATTCATGAAGAGGTCCCCTAGCAGCACGGATCTGCATCTTGGACTCCTATCGGAGACCAGCAAACAGGAGGTATGAGAGAGTAGCCTCACGGAGCATCCAACGGGAGACAAAACAACCGGTAATTCGCAGTATATGCTTTCCCACCCCCCACCCTTCTTCACCCCAGCTCAGCCTCCTCTGCTACCTGTGGCCACAATCTCTTGACCAAGAAAAACCGGCTGCTTGGATTCCACACACCCAAACAGGCCGGCTCCAAGTTCCATTTGTTGGCTGCTGGTGTTGCTTTTATCTGCTTCTTTTGATTTCTTCCTTACCTCTCACCACCTCCCCCTCCTTTCGCTGAAATACCTGGCTCCCTGTGCCATCTTTGCTTCTTCCTGAGGGGCTGAAGAGCTCCAGAAATTTGTGATATATGCTTTCCCACTCCCTACCCTTCTTCACCCACACTCGGACCCCTCTGCTTCCCGCGGACACAGTCTCTTGTCCAAAACACACCAGCCCGCACTAGCTGGCTCTCTGAGTGCCATTTTTTGGCTCCTAGTGTTGCTTATTTTTCTGCTTCTTTTGATTTCATCCTTAACTCTCGCCACCTCCCCCTCCATTCGCTAAAATACTTGGCTCCGTGCGCCATCTTTGCTTCTTCCTGGGGGGCTGTGGAGCTCCGTTTGAGTGTGGAGCTGCTTCCCGGTCTGGGCTGCTGCTCTGGTGGGATCCCAGGGCTTTTGTCCATTTGTTTGTTTTCAATTGTTTGTTTGTTTTCTTTTCCTTTTCTTGAGTTGGGAGCCCTTTCTGGTGGGGCAGTGCTGCCTGGCAAGGGGACCTCCCCCTCAGCTTGCACAGACGTGCAGAGGGATCCCTGAGAGATCCCCTGGTTTTTTGGGGGACTTTCTTGTTTTATTTTGTTTTTTTATTTGTTTTGTTTTCTTTTCCCTCTTTTTCCATTTTTGTCTTTCTTCATTGCTCAGTTTCTCGCCTCTCTATATCTTCCTTCTCTTTCTGTTCCCTGAGTACCTAGCATTGTATACCTCTATGCCTTCTAGCCAGGCTGTACTGCAACACCTGAGAGCAACTTCCCTAGACCTTATAGCTACACCGGTGGGATACCTGGGAACTTTGCGGTTCTTTAAACTTTCTGAATTTCATTTATTCTTTTCTTTTCTTTTCTTTTCTTCTTCTTCCCCTTTCTGTTTTTCTCCATTTCATAGTCACTCATTTCTCCACTCCAACAGCAAGCTCCCCTAGCATACATTTTTGCTTCTATGTTTTTGGCTCCTGTTCCTCTCTCCTCTCTCCCATACCCATCTTAGCTCCACACATAACAATCTCCCTGCTGCATCCTGCCTACCAGCACAGTGCACTTGACATTACATCAACAAGCAGCACAGGCATGGCCTACTGGAACCTGCCCTGCACTGATTACCGACCCACCCTGGTGGCTGTAGTAAGTGCCACAAACAACCCATCCCAGTAACTCCTTTTCAGCTAGACCAGCCCTACCTAATCATATGTGAGTGACTGACCCTGCTAAATGGAGAAGGAGGAGAAAAGTATTGTGCCCACAGATGATCAAACAACAAAGAATACACAGTCCACCTGCACAGACACAGTCAAATTTACAAAAAAAAAGGGATGAAACAAACAAATCTACAATCAAAAAATGAGAAATATAACTACTGAATGCCCCGAAGAGAGAAGACAGTATCAAAACATTTACAAAACCAGGGTACGATGGTTCCAGTAGGTGTCCAAAATAAAACACCAAATAACTTTCCAATGGAAGAAAAGGCACTAGAACTACCTGATAGGGAATTCAAATATCTAATACTCAGAATTCTCCAAGAGCTGAGGTAAAAAGCTGACAAAAATGAGGAAAAAATAGACAAATTCATGGAAAATACAGACAAAAAATTGGAAGAATTCAGGAAAATAATGCAGGAACAAAATTCCAAAATAAATTCACAACTAGAAATTATACAAAGACAACAATTAGAACTCCAAAAGATAAACAACAACATTTCAGAAATGGACGGTGCCACAGAAGGGCTGAGAAGCAGATTTGAAATGGCAGAAGACAGGATCAGTGGGATTGAAGACAAACACTTGGATACAAATCTATTTCAGGACAACTCAGAAAAAAGAACACAGAAAAATGAAGAGACCCTGAGAGTTATGTGGGATACAACCAATAGCAAAAATTTTCGAGTGATTGGAATTCCAGAATAGGGGGAGAAAACAGAAAACACAGAGAGGATCATTCAAGAACTGCTGACAGAAAACTTCCCCAAAATCATGAAAGATGAAAAGCTGGCCATCCAAGAAGCTCAACGAACCCCATATATGAGAGACCCCAAAAGAAAATCACCAAGGCATATCATAATCACACTCGACAAAACCAAAGACAAACAAAGAATCCTGAGAGCAGTTCGTGAAAAACAAGTAGTCACATACAGAGGAGAAAAAATAAGACTAAGCTCAGATTATTCGGCAGAAACCATGCACGCCAGAAGGCAATGGGATGACATATATAAAATCTTGAAAGAAAAAATTGCCAGCCAAGAATAATATATCCTGCAAAACTCTCATGCAAATTTGATGGTGAAATTAGGTCATTTCCAGATAAGCAGAAATTAAGGGAATATGTAAAAGTCAAACCAAACTTACAAGAATTATTAAAGGGAGTTCTTCAATCTGAAGACAAACAGCTGCAGCTCACAGGCAGAATCTAGGACGCAGGATCGTACCAGCCAGATACCAATCTAGGACATGAACTCTCGAGGACTATCCAAAACCAAAAGAAATACAACAGGGAATCAGAGCAGTTAATCAGTAAATGACAACAACATCAAAACAATAAAAGAGGGAATAAACGGCATAGGTATAGAACCTTCTAATGGAGAGGAAGACAAGGCAATACCAAGTAATGGTAGACTGCTTCAAACTTAGAAAGATAAGGGTAAAATTCATGGTAACCACAAAGAAAGTTAACAAACCAACTCATAAAAATAAAGAGGAAAAACATAAAGTCTCAGCAAAAAAAAAAAAACCTACAAAAACAAAAGAAATGAAAAATTAATCCCCAAACAAAAGTAACTCAGCCCAAGAGAGTAAGAAGAACAAAGAAAACCTCAGCACCACAAAAAAAAAAACTACAAAATGACAGCAACAAACTCACATCTATTAATAATTACACTGAATGTAAATGGACTCAATGCACCCATAAAAAGACGGAGAGTGACAGAATGGATAAGAAAACAGGATCCATCAATATGCTGTCTACAAGAGACACACCTTAGAAACAAAGATGTGAATTTATTAAAAGTCAAAGCTTGGAAAAAAATAAATCAAGCTAACAACTACCAAAAAGGAGCAGGAGGGGCAATTCTAATCTCAGATAAAATAGACTTTAAAATTAAATCTACCATAAAAGACAAAGAAGGACCCTATACAGTGATTAAGGGGACGACCCACCATGAAGACACAACCATAATAAACATCTACGCACCCAATGACAGGGCTCTAAATACATAAAACAAACTCTAACAACACTGAAAAGATAAATTGACACTTCCACAATAATAGGAGGAGACTTCAACACACCACTCTCAGTAAAGGACAGAACAACTAAGAAGAAACTCAGCAAAGATACACAAGACCTAAAGGGCACAATCAGCCAACTTGACCTCATAGATCTATATAGAACACTCCATCCAACCGCTGCAAAGTACACATTCCTTTCCAATGCGCATGGAATGTTCTCCAGAATAGAGCACATCTTAGGCCACAGAGCAATCCTCAACAAGATCCAAAATGGTGAGATAATTCAAAGTATCTTCTCTGACTACAATGCCTTCAAGGTAGAAATTAACAACAGAAAGAGCAAGGAAAAAAATCAATTACATAGAAACTGAATAATACCCTGCTTACACATCAGTGGGTAATAGAAGAAATCAGAGATGGAATCAAAAAATTCCTAGAATCAAATGAGAATGAAAACACATCATACAGAAACCTTTGGGATACAGCAAAGGCAGTCCTCAGAGGACAATTTATAGCAATAGATGCACATATCAGAAAAGAAGAAAGGGACAATATCAAATCGTTAACTACAGAACTCAAACAAATCGAAAGAGAACAGCAAAAAAAGCCCACAACCACAGGAAGAAAGGAAATAGTAAAGATCAGAGCAGAAATAAATGAAACAGAGAACAGAAAACCAATAGAAAGAATCAACAAAACCAAAAGTTGGTTCTTTGAAAGAATCAACAAAATTGACAAACCACTGGCCAGAATCACAAAAGAAAAACAGGAGAGGACACAAATAACCCAAATAAGAAATAAATTGGAGACATTACAACAGACCCAACTGAAATAAAAAGGATTATAACAGAATATTATGAAAAACTATACTCCAACAAATTTGAAAACTTAGAGGAAATGGATAAATTTCTAGAAACACACGGCCTACCCAAACTACAATGAAGTGATGTTGAAAATCTGAACAGACCCATACCAAGTGAAGAGATTGAAAAGGTCATAAAAAACACTCTCAACCAAAAAAAGCCCTGGCCCAGATGGCTTCACTGGAGAATTCTACAAAACATTCAGATAAGAGCTTGTACCAGTACTACTCAAGCTACTTCAGAGCATAGAAGAGGAAGCAACACTTCCAAATTCATTCTATGAAGCTAGCATAACGCTGATACCAAAACCAGGCAAAGACGTCACAACAAAAGAAAATTACAGACCAATATCTCTCATGAATATAGATGCAAAAATTCTTAACAGAATTCTAGCCAATTGAATTCAGCATCATATCAAAAAAATAATACACCACGACCAAAGAGGATTCATACCAGGTATGCAAGGATGGTTCAACACTAGAAAAGCAATCAACGTAATCCACCACATAAAAGAAAGGAAAGAAAATAATCACATGATTATCTCAATTGATGCAGAAAAGGCATTTGACAAAGTCCAACACCCATTCCTGATAAAAACTTTCAATAAAATAGGTATAGAAGGGACATTTCTCAACATAATAAAGGACATCTATGTAAAACCAACGGCCAACATCATTGTTAATGGAGAGCAGCTGAAAACATTCCCCTTGAAATCAGGAACAAGATAAGGATGCCCTTTATCACCACTCCTATTTAACATTGTGCTGGAAGTTCTTGCTAGAGCAATAAGGCAAGAAAAAGAAATAAAGGGCATCCAAATTGGTAATGAAGAGGTTAAACTGTCCCTGTTTGCAGATGATATGATACTATACATAGGAAACCCTAAAGACTCCACGAGAAATCTACTGGAACTAATAGAAAGATTCAGCAGAGTAGCAGGATACAAGATAAACATTCAAAAATCAGTTGGATTCCTATACACCGATAAGGAGAATGATGAAAAGGATATCAGGAAAACAATATCATTTTCAGTAACCCCTAAAAAGATAAAATACTTAGGAATAAATCTGACCAGGGATGTAAAAGACTTATACAAAGAAAACTACAAAACACTATTGCATGAAACCCAAAGGGATCTACATAAATGGAAAAACATACCATGCTCATGGATAGGCAGACTCAACATTGTGAAAATGTCAATTCTACCCAAAGCAATTTACAAATACAATGCAATCCCAATCCAAATACCAACAACATTCTTCAAAGAGATGGAAAAACTAATCATTAACTTTATATGGAAAAGGAAGAAGCCCCGGATAAGTAAAGCACTACTGAAGAAGAGGAATAAAGTTGAAGGACTCACACTACCTGACTTCAGAACCTACTATACAGCTACAGTAGTCAGAACAGCCTGGTACTGGTACTACGATAGATACATTGACCAATGGAACAGAATTGAGATCCAGATGTAAATCCATCCACCTATGGTCACCTGATTCTCGACAAGAGCACAAGGTCCATCAAATGGGGAAAATACAGTCTTTTTAACAAATGGTGCTGGCAAAACTGGATATCCATTTGCAAAAAAATGAAACAGGACCCATACCTCACGCCGTATCCAAAAACTACTTCAAAATGGATCAAAGTCCTGAATATAAAGCCTAAAAGTATAAAGTTCATAGAAGAAAAAAAAGGACCAACACTTCAGGCCTTAATACATGGCATTAACAGGATGCAAACCATAGCCATCAATGCACAAACCCCAATAGATAAGCTAGATAACTGGGATCTTCTTAATATCAAACACCTATGCTCTTCAAAAGACTTTACCAAAAGAGTAAAAAGAGAACCTACAGACTGGGAAAAAATTTTTGGACAGTACAAGTCAGACAAAGGTCGAATCTCCATAATCTACAAGAAAATCCAACACCTGTACAACAAAAAGACAAATAATCCTATTAAAAAATGGGCAAAGGAAATGAACAGACACTTCACCAAAGAAGGCATTCAAATGGCCAAAAGACACATGAGGAAATGCTCGCGATCACTAGCCATTAGAGAAATGCAAATTAAAACCACAATGAGATACCATCTCACCCCGGCATTACTGGCACGAATCAAAAACACTGGAAATAACAAATGTTGGAGGGGCTGCGGGGAGATGGGAATTCTTATGCACTGCTGGTGGGAATGCAAAATGATACAACCATTTTGGAAAATGATACGGCGCTTCCTCAGAAAGCTAGAAATAGACATACCATTCGATCCAGCAATTCCACTCCTAGGAATATATCCTAGAGAAATAAGAGTCGTCACTCAAATAGACATATGCACATCTATGTTCATGGCAGCATTGTTTACAATAGCAAAATGATGGAAACAACATAGGTGCCCATCAACAGATAAATGGATAAACAAACTATGGTACATACACACAATAGAGTACTATGCAACGAGAAAGAACAACAATGAATCTATGAAACATCTCATAACATGGATGAAACTGGAGGACAATATGCTGAATGAAATAAGTCAATCACAAAAGGACAAATATTGTATGAGACCTCTATTGTAAAAACCCATGAAAAAGTTCACACACAAAATGTAACAATCTTTGTTGGTTTCCAGTAATGGGAGGGGTGGGGGGGAAATACTAAATAGGCAATAGATAAGTGGCATCTTGGGTGAAGGGTGAGACAGTACACAGTACAGGGGAAACTAGCACAACTTGTACAAGGAAAGGTCATGGAAGCCCCATAGACACATCCAAACTCCCTGAGGGACTGAATTGCTGGGTGGAGGGCTGTGGGGACCATGGTCTCGGGAAACATCTAGCTCAATTGGCATGACACAGCTTATAAAGACAATGTTCTACATTCTACCTTGCTGAGTAGTGTCTGGGGTCTAAAAGCCTGTGAGTGGCCATCTAAGATACTCCAGTGGTCTCATCCCTTCGGGAGCAAGGGAGAATGAAGAGAACAGGATACAAAGAAAAGATGAATCCGAAGGACTAATCGTCCACAGCTACCAAGGCCTCCACCGGACTGAGTCCAGTACAGCTAGATGGTGCCCGGCTACCACCACTGACTGCTCTGACCAGGATCACAACAGAGGGTTCTGGACAGAGCTGGAGAAGGATGTAGAACATAGTTCTAACTCACAAAAAAAAAGACCAGATTTACTGGCCTAAAGGAGACTGGAGAAACCCTGAGAGTATGGCCCCAGACACCCTTTTAGCTCAGTGGTGAAGTTATCTCTGAGGTTCACTGTTTAGCCTGAGAGTGGACAGCCCCGTAAAACCAAATGAGACTAACGAGGTACAGTAGTCCAGTGACAAGGGCCAGAAGGCAGAAGGGGACAAGGAAGCTGGTGATAGGGAACCCAAGGTTGAGTAAGGATATTGTTGATGTGTTGTGAGATTGTTAACCATTGTCATAGGGCAACATTTGTAGTAACTGTTAAATGAGAAACTATTTTGTTCTGTAAGCCTTCGTCTTAAGTGAGAATAACAGCACAGTTGGAAGAGCGTAGTGAATGTCACTGAACTGTGCATGTAGAAATTTTTGAAATGGTGTATCTTTGGCTATGCGTATTTTCACCAAAAAAAAAAAAAAATGTTGAGAAGATAGAGGGTTGACATGTTGTGGGGTTGTTAACCAATGTCATAAAACGATATGTGTACTACTGTTTCATGAGAAACTATTTGTTCTGTAAGCCTTCACCTGAAGTACAATAAAAAAAAAGAAAGAAAAAAAGAAAAAGTACTTTGATAGTATGAAAATGAACTAAAGACAGATGATTTATAGAAAACATACTAAGAAGAAATGAGTAAGGGCAAAACAATCCCCAGCATATGTAAAAAGTTAAGAACAAAGAAAAAGCAAAATGGCCAGATTGAGAAATAACAAAGAATTAAAGTCAGCCTTCCTAGTATTGAAAACAAGGAGTAGGGGAGAGAAAATATTACACGAATTATTAGAATGTGAATAAGAAGGTAAAGAAGACTATGTACAGCCTTACCAGAATATAAGGAACAGAAATCTAATCTAATTACAGAAGGAAGCTTTGAACAGAAAAGATGTGGCCAAGACTCTTAGTGCTCCAGGAAATTATCCAAACAGATGATTGACTAGGTTGAGTTTAAATCCTTTCAACTTAACTTAACATTCTTTTCTTAAAAAAGTATTATTTTGGCTCTACTAAATTTAAAAGGAGAACAGTGCCAGGAATTTTAAAGATACTGATTTTTTTATAAAAAGGTGGAATCCCTTCCATGCAGGACTTTGAAACTTCATGTGGGAAGAAACATTTACATTCAATAATGTTAATAATTCTGTAATAAAATTACAAATAATGGAATGAAATGACAAAATGAGTAACTGGGGAGAAGAGTGTATTAGAGCTGGACCTTATAGGAAAATTAGAATATCAACAGGTAAACAAATAATTTCTTTAGTAAGAATCCGCATAAAGCTGGTCCCTATGAGGCGGAGGTTAAAGATTTCCCAAACATCCAGCTTCTCCGAGGCGCTGTACCACTCTATCATCTCTCTCTCTCTCCCCTCAGTACTCTTCTTCCTATCGTTGGGTTCAGTAATTCATTGCAACATCTCACAGAACTCAGGAACTATACTTACAGTTAAGTGGTTTATTGGGGAACTAACAGTTACAACTTGAGATCAGGATCAACTTGGGAGTAACTGGATACAACTCAGGAGACAGGATGCAGTTCATCAACCAAGACAGCTTTAAACCAGGACAGCTCTCAGCTCCTTCTCCTCCGTGACCCTCTCAGGCCTCTGTTACACCCTTTTGGCTCCACTGCTCAGGCAAGTGCTACAGCTCTTTTGGCTCCACTGATGAGTACCTGGAGGCACCCCTCACTGTCATCAAGCCTCCTGCCCAAAGACGGTCAGATCTCTCTCTCCATGTGGGACAGCAAGCCCCTGGCATCCAACTGCTGGTCCTGTGATTCTTGCCTGCTTGTGCCATCTCTCGCCCATCTTCAGTGTTACAGCTTTTGACAGTATTACAAGTCTTTTAGGAGATTCCCTTGTTCTCGCTGTCTATCTCTCTCTCTCTAGGGTTGGCTGCTTATAAGCAAGCTCCTTATCAATTTCAAAGCATGGCCCTCTGAGAAATGACCAATTCCCTGGTAGACCACAATCACTCAATTTGTATAGGAATTGACCAATTCCCACAAGGTCAATTAATCCTATTGAGTGGTTTTAAGCACCCTAATAGACTAACCAGTTCCTTTGCAAGACTGTGGCCTAGTCAATCATTTTGGCAGAATTATAAATACAACACCACAAAGGCCACATATAAGAAAAACCCATTGCACTGCCATATAGACTTGAGCTGGGGATTGAGGGGAGGGAACGCAGCTAGAGAAGCCGTCGCAAAACCTCTAACTGGTTCAGGTTATAAAGGATACATTTGGTAGGAAATATTGCATAGCTTCCAACCCACTCTAGACTACTATCTACTCTGTGTTCATATCCCAAACCAAATCGGTTTCCATCGAGTCAATTCCGACGCATGTGTTTCAGAGTAGAACTCTGTATAGAGTTTTCAATGGCTATGACCTTCGGGAAGTAGACTGCCAGCCCTTTCTTTCGAGCCACCTCTGGGTGAATTCAAAGAGCCAACCTTTTGGATAGCAGCTGAGCAGTTATCTGTTTGAACCACCCAAGAACTCATTTATATCACAAACCCATCCCTAATTAGACAGAAGAAAGAAATTACTGTTTAGTAGCTATTTATCATGTACCTCTGGCTTGTCCTACTTCACTTTTACAAACCTTCCAACTCATACAGGTCTCAGTAAAAACCACCCAGGAGTCATTCAATAATATTAGACAAGTTAAATAAATAAGCATATTTCCTTGTTTTTAACTGTAGCCATTAAAATTTAACATGGTAAAACTGGTTATCATGTGATAATACCAAATCCTGCAAGGCTGTTGTATATGTTAGTAATTAAAAATGAGAAATCAAACTAATATTCAACAAATGCTTTGTTGCCAAAACTGTTTCCCAAAATGAAATTTCTAGGTTAAAAATACTAAGATATGTGGTCCCTGGTGGTAAAAATGTTTGGGAAACATTGAACTAATTTTGAAAAATTATTGCATCTTTGCAGAAGATCATTTCAGTTAAGCAGCACTCTCCATATTTAGGTTGATTTTCTGGATAGTTGAAAAGATAAGTATTCAGTCTATTCTTTAATGATTAATATTTTAATGTGAATATAATAAAAATGTTATTTTATCCTTCATGCTTTTTTCAAAGCAACAGTTGAAAATGTTGTCAAGAACAGTATTTCTTCTCTCATCATCTCAAAGTCGTCCTGAGATAGTCAATACTATCCTAAAATAGTTACTGAGATTTTCCAAAAGAAAATTTGTCTTTTAATAATTACTTTAAAAACTTAGCCACAGCATTAAGACAAGTTAAATATAATAAATGAGTAATAATAAGTCACCTGAATCTTTATTTTTCTTTCATAACAAGCATAAGGCTTATTTTTTAAAAAATCAACTATTGGCTGTAATAATTCTGTCATACACTGCAGCTTTGATTCTGAAAACAAAATTTCACTATTCTGTAGGGATTCACACAGCAAAACCAAGGAGACTGCATTAGAAATCAAGAACTCTAGGTCATTTAGGACTCCTGGTGGCGCAGTGATTAAGAGCTCAGCTGCTAACCTATGGGTAGGCAGTTTGAATCCACTAGCCGCGCTCCGTGGAAAACTTGTGGGGCAGTTCTATTTTGTCCTATAGGGTCGCTATGATTTGGAATAGACTTGACAGCAACTGATTTGGTTTTTGGTTTTTTTGGTCTAGTCTTAGATGAGACAGAAGCATCTATGGCTAGACCAGATTAAAAAGCTCCAAAGTAAGAGGTGTAATAGAAAATATCTTATGTAAAATAATTAAAAATAAAGTTTTGCTAATATTTTCTATATGAATTAACAGTAGTGCATGTATAAATGAATATACATGTATTATAGGCACAAATTCAAAACATTATTGATACAGATATTCAGTAGAAAAATTATAGACTGCTAAGCAAGCTGACTGATTAGGGCCTTTCCTATTCTGAGGTTTTATAGCTGTTATCCTAAGTTAGTCACTTTACTTCTCTGGTGGAAAGAAACTGAGAGGCATTAATTAAGCAGAGTTCACAAAATGCCTTTAGAGGCAGCCGATATTGGAAATAAATAATTCCCAGAGTAAGGCAATAAGGAGGGGTGGAGACTGTGGTAAACTACAGCACACTCATCCCATCTAAGTGGAGCTATCTACTACTCAGCTGTAGCTGATTACTACCATGCAAGAAAGTTCTGAGTGTTCAAGAACATTCAGAAATTTAGAATTTATAGAAACTCTTATGTTTAGGGAAAAATAATGGAACAAAACACTGTGGTTCTGACCTGACTCTAGGCTGCCAGTCTGCTCTGGGGCAGTGATTAGGCGCATAAGCTCAGGAGTTTGAGAGAATTAAATGCTCAGCTAAAGGCTCCATCACCAAAAGATGCTTGACTTGGCTCAGCTCCAAATTGAGCTAAGACTGTTTCCTTGTCTATAAAATGAGAATAACAGTAGAGCCTGCTTAATTGGGTAGTTGTGAGGTTTAGATGAGAAAATGCCTACAAGCATAATGTCTAGGACATAGTAAGTATTCAGTAATAATAATATCTGAGTTTTTATTAAATACTAGGCACTTTCAATTATGACACCTGATTTAAATTCTTATATAAATCCAGGATTCCAATCTCTTTATATCAGGCTGTTTCTAGCATACACAGATTCTCACCTATAGAATTGCATTCAAAATTATTTCCCTGTCAACAACACAGGATTCTTTTGAGGGCCAAAGCAGGTAATGCAGGCAAAGGTATTTGAAAAGTATAGCACACTATACAAATGCTACATATTATCAACTGACTCCTAGAGGTCTTAAAATAATTCTAAGTGTAGGCTGGTCTCAGTGTTACTGAGAGTCATCAGTGTTGCAAACTCTATATTCAGAGTGCCTAAGTTAAGAAATCAAGTTCTAGTAACTTTAAGCCTAGTGTAGAGTGCTGCTTTGTTACTGTTTCTGAAATCAAAATAAAGTCTAATTTTTTATAATTCCTCTTTAAGTGACATTTACCACAAGAAAATATCAAAGATGTCATACACAGGAAATGACATTCCAGTCCAGCAAAATATAGATTATAAGAAAAGATAGTGGCATCTTCCACACTGAGGAAATCATTGAGAAGTTTCAGTCTGTGATTTCTTAGTTCTACTTAGAAAATAAAGCTGAGGTCTCTGATGGTTTATCATCTGAAACCTAAATTAAATAGTAACAAAAAAACTTTACTCTGTTCAAAATTTCAAATATTATACTGGCCTGAACTCTTATGATTAACTTATGAAAGACAATTAAAACAAGATTCCTCAAAGAATTAAACAGACCATGCAACATAACTTTCAGTATTGCCAAATTAATTGAAGGCCCCACTATCTCCTTTTACTAGAATAATATGACTTTTTATCAAGAAATACTGTAACTCCCTTTGTAGCCTCATTTCAAATTAATTTCCTATTTTCAAAAAATGAAAACAAATTTATGTTTTATAAGTATGAGAGAGATTGTCATTTAGAATTTATGTAACAGACAGAGCTTCAAATTTATTAGGAGTTAATAGAATTTTTTCAGAGCTTAACAGTTCTTCATTATGTTAGACAGAATTTCAAGCAAAATTTTATTGTTAGTCTCCACACAAAGAAATGAAGATAAAGCAAGCCTATCCAAGTGTCTTTGTTATCTAGTGCTGATATCACAGAAAAGCTGCAAGTGGGTGGCTTTAATGAACAGGTATTTATTTTCTCACAGTTCAGGAGGCTAGAAGTCAGAATTCAGGTCACTAGCTATAGGGGAAAGCTCTCTTCGTTGACTCTGAGGTGAGATTCTTGTCTCTTTCAGTTTCTATAGCCCTAGTGTTCCTGGGTTCCTTGGTGATCTTCACTTGGCATCTATTTTCCCCTATTTGTGCTTGTCTCTGTGTCTATGCTGTTCCTTATTACTCAGAAATGATTAGGTTTTAGACACAACCTATACTGATATGGCCTCATTAATATAACAAAGAAAATCCTATTCCCAAATAGAATTAAATTTATAGGCATAAAGGTTAGGATTGTTACATATATTTGGGCAATACACAATTTAATCCATAACACCAAATGAGATCGTTAAGGTTGTGTGTCAACTTGGCTGGGACATGATTCTCAGTGGTCTGGTCATCGTGGCAGGGATGGAGGTTATGCATGGGCTTAGCAACATGGGCTTCCACTCACCAAGGGTGATTTGGCTACAGCCACTGCTGAGTGCACAATCTGCCAGCAGCAGGGACCAACACTGAGTTCCCAGTATGGCACCATTCCTCCAGGTGATCAGCCAGCAGCCTGATGGCAGGTTGATTACATTGGACCACTTCCATAATGGAAAGGGCAGAATTTTGTTCTTACTGGAATAGACACTTACTCGGGATACAGATTTGCCTTCCCTGCACACAGTGCTTCTGCCAAAACTACATATGCAGACTTATAGAATGCCCAATCCACTATCATGGTATCCCACACAGCATCATCTCGGATCAAGGGGCTCACTTCACAGCAGATGAAGTATGGCAGTGGACTCATGCTCATGGAATTCACTGGTCTTATCATGTTCTCCATCATCCTGAAGCAGCTGGCTTGATAGAATGATGGATTGTCCTTCTAAAGACACAATTACAGCACCATCTAAGTGGCAATATCTTGCAGGATTGGGGAAGTGTTCTCCAGGAGGCTGTATATGCTCTAAACCAGCATCCAATATATGCTGCTGTTTCTCCCGTAGCCAGGATTCATGGGTCCAGGAATCAAGGGGTGGAAATGGAAATGGCACCACTCACTATTACCCTTAGTGACCCATTCAAAATATTTTGCTTCCTGTCACCATTACCCTATGCTCTGCAGGTCTAGGGGTCTTAGTTCCAAAGGGAGGAATGCTCCCACCTAGAGACATGTCACTGATTCCATTGAATTGGAAGTTAATAATGCCACCTGGCCACTTTGGGCTCCTTATGCCTCTGGATCAATAGGAAAATAAGGGAGTTACCATACTGGCTGGTGTGACTGATCCTGATTACCAAGAGGAAATTGGACTGACATTACATAATGGAGGTAAAGAAGAGTATATCTGGAATGCAGGAGATCCCTTAGGGCATCTCTTAGTACTACCATGCCCTGTGACTAAAGTCAATGTAAAACTACAGCAACCCAATTCTGACATGATTACTAATGGCCCAGACCCCTCAGGAATGAAGGTTTGGATCACCCCACTAGGCAAAGAACCACGACCAGCTGAGGTGCTTGCTGAGGGCAAAGGGAATACAGAATGGGTGGTGGAAGAAGGTAGCTCTAAATACCAGTTATGGCCAAGTGACCAGTTGCAGAATGAGGACTTTAATTGTTATGAGTATTGCAGGCTTGTATGTGTGCATCAAATATGTCTGTCTTCTTCACTTAGGAAATATAAGATGTAAACAGGGCTGTTGTGTTTTTGGTTGTATGTGTATTAGTTGTATCACGTTAAGTGCAAGCATGACTTTATAATTGTCTTTATTTGGAGATTATGTATGGTTTAAGGACATGTGTACAGGTACCAAGTTGACAAGGCGTGGACTGTGATGGTTAAGATTGCGTGTCAACTTGGCTGTGCCATAATTCTTAGTGGTTTGGCAGTTATGATGTAGTCTGGCAATCATACAATGATGTGATCACCTCCATGATGAGATTTGATATAATGTGATCACCTCCATGATGGGATCTGTTGTGAGTAGTCAATCAGTTGAAAAGGAGTTCCCCTGGGGGTGTGGCACGCATCCAAGATAGGTGAACTTCCTGGCAAGGTTCATGGGCTTTTCCTCACTCTGGATCGTGCAGCTCGCTTCTGTTTATCTGGCCTCCAGTTCTTGGGACTTGAGCTAGCAGCTTACCTGCCATCTTGCCTGCTGATCGTGGGATTCGTTGGTCTTCACAGCCTATGAACCAGAGCTCTACTATTTGACTTGCTGATTTGGGGTTCACCAGCCCCTGTGCTACGTGAATCAAGAGAAGCCTCCAGCCTAACCCATGGACTGGGATGTCCCAGCCTCCACAACCATGTGAGCCATTTCCTTAATATAAATCTCTCTATATATTTATATACTTTACTGATTTTGCTTCTCTAGAGAATCCAGCCTAAGACACCAAGCAATGGAATTCAATCCCTAAACTCTCAACAACCAATCCCATGTTGCATACTCTAGGCCAAAAGTCCGCATATTACAGCTATGGGCCAAATCTGGTCCACTATTTTTGTAATTAAAAGTTTATTGGGTCATGCCAGATAATTTATGCTAATAATGTGATTTATGGTGAGGACCTTGGGCCACTAAGTGTCAGATTGACCTTTGGAGGGGCTGGAGACTGAATAACTAAGGTCAGCCATGTGGGCCTGTTATGCCTATATGTTACCCATTACAAATAAAAACTGTAGACATCAAGACTCAGGTGGGCTTACCTGTTTGACAGTACTCCATATGTGTTGTCACACGTCATTGCTGAGAGAATTAGGCATTGTCCATACAATTCCACTAGGAAGAGGCAACTAGAAGCTTGTGCCTGATCTCTCCTAGATGCTTCCCTATGGCCTTTGCCTCTGCTGAGTTTAATCTGTATCCTTTCACTGTAATGATGAGTATAACAGCTTTTCTGGGTTCTGAGTCCTTCTACTGAGTCATCGCACCTGAAAGTGGTCTTGGGGACTCCCAAAGTTATTGACCCCTGCCTCTGCCATTTTTAAAATTTAAAATGTCAAATTGACAAAGTGATAGTACTTAAGCTAATGAAGTATACTGAAAGTTTTCAGAGTTCACATTATTTTCTTCCTAACTTATTAGCAATTCTCCAACAACCATTTTGATTTTTAGCAAATTTCAGCCCCACAACAAGACCATTTCATTAGTAATCAGTATCATGCCAATATATTTTCCTTAACCCATGGTTCTCAGTTATAAATACTTAAATTTATATAATATTTATTTGGAACAATCACAGAACAAGTAGTAGTAGTGTATGTTCTAAAATGCAGATGCATTCTTTACTGTGGTCAGCAGTGGCTTCCAAGATTTAAACTTACCAAAATTGTTAGGAAGAACTGGTCATTTGAGTGGCCTTTACTTTTTTTTTTTTTTTTTTTTTTAATTTTTTAACTTGGTTCTAGACAGATTGTTGGAAAACAAGTATGCATATTGCACTTCCCTATCTTCAAGCAATATAAAAATAAACTTGACAAATAATTTAAAAAAAATACAGTCGTAGTTAAGGAGAGACTTTACTCAAAAAAATTAGTGCAATAAGGGGAAGGGAACAATTGAAATAGGGGGAAAACTCTGACCTAACATCTGTAAGCCTCTCAAAGGTTAAGCAGAAAGTGCTTTTCTCTTATTTAAAAAAAAAAAAAAAAAAAAAAGCCCACTTCCTTCAAGTGACTCATAGTGACACTATAGGAGAGAATGGAACTGTCCCATAGGGTTTCCAAGGCTGTAAATCTTTATGGAAGCAGACTGCCACATCTTTCTCCTGTCGAGTGGTTGGTAGATTTGAACTGCCAATTGTTTGGTTAGCAACTGAGCACTTTAACCACTGAGCCAGCAGGGCTCCTTTTCTCTTATAGTTAAGAGGTAAGTAAGGCTAGAAATAATATGTCTGGAGGAGTGGCATGAGTGAAGGTAGTGCGTTCTGACAGTAAATCAAAGAAGGTTTTACCCTGAGGTCAGCCTATTCTTGGGAGAGGTCATTAGAAAGGGTTATATGTTGGTTTAGGCTGAGGGTGGGTCAAAGTTCAGGGGCCTAGCGGAAGGAAAGAAAGATAACTGAGAACTGAGGTTTGATTAACAACTATCTTGTTCTGGTCTACAAAACTCTTTAGCTAATCATGTGTCTGGCCTTCTCACAGGTAAACAAGGGGGCATCCTTGAGTCTTATCTAAGTAAAATGGGGAAGGGTGTTTCTTTCTAGTGAGCCATTTCCTAGAACAAAAAAGGGTGGGGGGATTTTTTAATCATGGCTACTTTCCAGGAGATCAGGGCTTAGGTAATATAACATTATCAGGTCATAGAATTAAGAGCAAAAACAAAAGCACGGTGCCCCTCACCATTAGGAAGACAACCAGTAGATTTAACGGGAGAATTGAATTAATTTTGGCAAAAGTCTAAATACTATAAAGTAACATTAATAATATTTTAGCCTAGAAAATTACTTCAAAGCCAGTTTAATATCAGAGACACTGCAAGAGAAGAAATGTCCTGTTAAAATAAGGGAGGAAATAAAAGTTTATATCTTACTGATGCACTAAGAAAACCCAAGCTGGCCTCCAGAAATCTGTAATGGTGTCTAATCACACGGAAAAGGTACCAGGAGAGGGGAAAGGGAGCTGTTGCATCCTCCTCTTATCTTGGGTTATGAGCTTAGCACAGGGAATTTCTAAACTTTACATCATTCTTTTCCATTTTAGTCTCTATATTTGCAAAGCAAAGGGCGAAGCTGAAGAATTTTAGTAATGCTAGTAATGAGTAAATCTTTAGAATTTGGGGGAAATTATATAACATATTTCTATTTAATTAAGTAATTTAACTTAAAAATAAAGATCATTAGCCCATACTCTGAGCCAGGCACCAGTCTAGGTGACGGTATTAGAGTATGGAGAAAGATAAAGCCCTGCTGCTTTTCCAGTGGAGAGGAAAGACAAAAAGAAGTAAATAAGCAAGAGGACAATATTATTATAAACAATGATAAGGGTTATATGGAAATAAAAACCCCAGTGTGATTAACCATGATTGGTGGGAAGAAGAATCTTGGAGAGTGGAAGGGAGGAGGCACACAGTTTTGTTAGAAAGGTCAGAGGAGACCTGTCTGAATGGATGACATGTGATCTGAGTAAGTTATGCTAAAACCCAAGATGATGGTATTTCTGGTAGAGGAGACTGAAATGCAAAAGCCCCAAGGAACACAAAAGAGGTCAGTGGGGCTGAAGGAAGTAAGGGGGAGAATGGTTTGAGATAACTTTTGTTCCTTTATTTTTGTAATCTATAAAACAGGAAGAGAATATGCCAAGGCCTAAAGATCATGGTTTTGCTCCCTTCTCACTTTTGATCTATAAGAACAAATCTTCTGCGTTGCCAAAGTTTGGAATGAGGCAAAAACTTAACTGAGAACTGAGGGCCTAAACTTTACTCTCAAAGTGTAAACAGTAATAAAAACTACATTGAGAATGTTGCAGGCTATATCACCCAAATGGCATGGTCTGTTGTCCATTGCAACTTGATTACCTTTGAAGAATATAGAAAATTGAGTGACATGTGGAAGAAGCACAGAATAAAAATTGATCCAGGAAAGTACAGGACAAAGTCATATAAGCACTGAATTAGGTAATTCGTGCCGAAAGGCATGCTTCCTAAATTGCGTTTATGGTCTGATATAATATACGGGAGTTAATGGTTTAAAAAAACAAAGAAGAAGAAGAAGAAGCAAAACATAACATAAAATTGCCCTCCCATCACTTCAACTTCCACATAGACAGTATTGCAGATACTGTGAAAATCCATACCATAACATGCCTAGGAATATTTACAGCTTAAAAAAGATATTTCTCAGAGCTGGCTTATCAAACTCCTTAAGGTTATCAGTAAAAATAAAATCTATACTGAAATTATATATAAACTATATCAGGGATAGAAAATATATGGCAGGCATTCTCTCTCTCCCTCACTTGTCTCTGAAACTCATGATAAACATCACCAATCACCCCTGACTATCTACTTGTCAGAGAGTGCAGTGATCACAGCAAAGGTTTCTCTCAACCATTCTAACAAGGGTAATACTGCTTCAGCTATTTGAATGTACTTTTCTGTTTTGCATCTCTGCCCATGTGACATTCTTTCTAGTCAACCTAAGGCTTCCATCTACTTGAATGGGAGGTGGGGAGAGGGTTAATATTTAATCTCAGCAAGAATATAAAGAGAAAAAAAGAGATAATCCACTTCTCTGTGCTATAAAACAACAGGCTTGGAAGCCAGCTTTGTTATAAGGAAAAAATGTAATAAATTCTTTATCTGCCGTTTTGGAATTAGCATGCAGTCTTGGTGGCCTTAACAAAGTAAAGTAATTTTGTTTTAGTGAGATGCTGGCCAGACAGAAAGCAGAAGGTAGTAATCTTCAATTTCTGATAAAAGCAAATATTCAAACATATGCCCTAATATTCTTTCTCAAGGCCAAAATCCCAGAAAGGGAAAGTATGTTAGAAAGTTTGAGGAAAATTTGGAATTCTAGAAGAAAATTGCTTATAATCTACCCACAAACAATCCTCGAAGCAGCCATATCAAAATATATTGAACAACCAGGCAAAGAAGGGATCTACTTAACACCCTCAAGACTCATTGTTTCCCATGTGGCATGATGTACAAGACCCCAAAGATTCCCATATGCCCAGTTATACATGGAAGATAGCTGAGTTGAGAATCTATAGGTCTGCCTAGGAGGCTCCTGTAGCAAAATAGAAGGAGATCCCATGGCAAAAACTAAAAGGCTAACTGTCTTAGTCATCTAGTGCTGCTATAACAGAAGTACCACAAGTGGATGGCTTTAACAAAGAGAAATTTATTCTCTCACAGTCTAGTAGGCTACAAGTCCAAATTTAGAGTGTCAGCTCCAGGGGAACTCATTCTCTCTCTGTCAGCTGTGGAGGAAGGTCTTTGTCATTAATCTTCCCCTGGACTAGGAGCTTCTCAATGAAGGGACCCCAGGTCCAAAGGACACGCTATTCTCCTGGCTCTTGTTTCTTGGTGGTATGAGGTCCCCCTGTTTCTCTGTTCTTCTTTCTTTTATATCTCAAAAGAGATTGGCTCAAGACATAATCCAATCTTGTAGACAGAGTCCTGCCTCATTAACGTAACTGCTGCTAATCTCATCTCATCAACATCATAGAGACAGGATTTACAACACATAGGAAAATCATATCAGATGACAAAATGGTGGACAATCACACAGTATTGGGAATCATGACCTAGCCAATTAGATATTTTTGGGAGACACAATCCAATCCATAACACTAACAAACTAGGTTAGGGGGTTGTTTGTGCCACCAGGAGCCAAGATCAGCTGAGAAAGACCTTGTCATGCCTTGACACTACATAGAAAGAGTCTAGCTGTCATCAGTCAGATAGTAACACAAACTAGCTATGTCCAGCAGAGATCAGCAAGATTCCAGGAGCTACCATATGTATCTGAAGACCTCTTCTTCCCTCCATCACCAAGAGGACATATGTCCTACTCTCCCCCATATGCCCAAACACCAATTTAGAAAGGAATGGGGAAGAGGGCTGAACTCTAATACTGAGCATTTATCTAAAAGGTTCTTTCATTATTACATTAGACTGAAATTACTAGTTTGAATTCAAATCTATGGTTGCCATCCCCACATACATATTATTCAGCAAGAATAAAAGTTCAATAGGAAAACCTTTTTTTCGTAATAGAATAGGCTATATTTTCTCTGCCCCTTTCAGCATAATTTGTAAGCCCACTAGACACTAGACTTTAAATATTAAAGTTTGTGACCAACGCTTTTCTTGGACAGTGCTAATGTGAATGCCAAAAATATTTGTCTCTGTAACTCTTTCTTTTTTTCCTATGTATAATTAACTGACTAATTTCCAAAACCACTTCAGATTCAGATTCTCTCTGTAAAATGTGAGTTCAGACACATTATATCAGGTCTTGTTATCTACAAAGACATGCAATTTTTTTCATGAGTTGTTTTTCTAAGATCCATTGTGTTGATTAACAGTTTAACTCTAAAAAGAGCAATCTACTTCCTTCATCCTGAAGTTCTTGTGTTGAGGATTGTGTGGGAAAGACAAAGGATATTACCATGTCTACAACAAAACTGAGCACTTTAAGTATATTTCTCTCAGTCAGATCAGACTTATCTACAAAAGTATCATATAAACAACTCTTCTGGTGATAAATATTAAAAAATACATAGGTTGGTTATGGGTTGATTAAAGTGCTTTAAACTATACTTTCTTTCTGAGATCCTAAATTTATCTCTCTGTCTCTCTTTCTTTGTCTTTCTCTTCCTCCCTCACACATATATTCTACCATTACTTTTCTAATTGCATTCCCTGTTTTTATCTTGTAGACATCAGAATTCTCCCAGGGGTAGACAGTTTTCCCTTTGACTTCCACTTCTTTTGTCTCCAATTTCAAAAGAAGTTTTTAACGATGAGATGACAACCACATGTACTTTTATGCAGAGCCATTCATTTCTATAATTCTGAAAATAAATGGAATTATTTACTATGACGAAAATGTATGCTCTATTCAGATAGTTATGGTTTCTCTGAGTGATGTCATTCTTATAAATGCACTTAATATTAGTATTCCTAGTTGGTTAATAAACAGACCTTACAAAAGGTAAAAACAAAGGCTATCTAAGTATTTCTTTAATTCTTCAGAGCAATGGTGACTTTTGACGTTATACTGCAAATGCCCAAATTGATAAGAAAATTCAAGATAAGTGACATATACAGAAGTGCCTTTGAAAGGTTCACTAGTATATTCTCCATTTTAGAGAAGGTGCTATAATTTCATTTATTATTTCATGTGTATAACTTGGACTTTATTTAAACATTACTATATTATTTTTATGATAAAGTTATAATTATACTATAAAATATGCCATATTTAAGTTAGATTTATTGACAAACATGGAAAAATCAAAGGAAATCGATCTGAATCGTTTTCAAGAAGGAATTCCTTAAATCAATCAGTTTGTAATGCCTAGCTCATTCAATTTTATGAAGTAGAAAGAACAATAGGGTGAGGGGAGGGCTGTAGTTCCTGTTCTGCCATTAGATAAGTTTGTCATCTTAGGCACTGACCAAGTCTCTTTTACTTTGGCTTCCTCATCTGTAGAATGAGCAAATTGGAAGTTACTTCCAAGTACCTTTCCAAGTCTACAAACCTTGACTGATTATTCTAAACTATTAAATACTGTGAAAGGCACATAAATAGGATTGGAGTTGGTTATAATACACATCAAAAGAAATTAGGGCTTCTCTAATTTGGTTTCTAAATTTGAAACTATATTTTTAAAAATGCTTGATAGTGTAGTGACTGAATATTGACTTCCCTTCCCACTCCAAAAAACGATTTGCCCACATCCTCCTTCCTGAAGCCTATAAATGTTATTTTGAAAAACAGTCTTAGCACGTGTAGTTAAGTTAGAGGGCTTGAGAGGCGACAGTATCCTGGGTTGTCTGGGTGGGCCCTAAATGCAATCATATGTATTCTTATAAGAGAGAGGCAGATGGAGTTTTGACACTGACACATAGAGAAGACACAGAGAAGAGGACAAGGCAATGTAAACACAGAGGCAGAGACTGGAGTGATGCAGCCATAACCCATGGAAAACCTTCAGGCACCAGAAGCTGAAGGGCAACGAATGAATTCTTCCCTGAAGTCTCCAGGGTGAGTGGGGTCCTTCTGACACCTTGGTTTCAGACTTTTGGCCTCCAGGATTGTGAGAGTTTTAAGCTACCAAGTTTCTGGGAATTTGCTACAGCAGCCTCAGGAAACTAAGATTCCCTACGAATTATTTATTAGTGGAGCAGCCAGTGATGAAGACTTCTCCCTTGCTTGACTTCCCAGTTTCCTTGGCACATGTTGTAGTTTAGGAAGCCCAGTGGAATCCAAGAAATTGCTATGGGAGAGCCATATGTTTTTCTTTCTTTCCACTCCCACCTTTTTCAGTCTCTGTTTTTGCTCAAAACAGCAGTAGTTACTTGTTCTTATTTTCAGTGATTTATCATCCCATGATTTTTCAGGAGGTAAAAACTGTCCTAGAGAAAAGCTTCAGAAAATCAGTAGTTTTATGTTTTTATATGTAATGTTTCATACTATGTAAACTTTGAAGAGTCATAATGGAAGATTTCCCAGATTTGAGAAAGAAAAAATTCAAAATGTTACTTCTGTAGATACAACCCCTTAACTACTGATGCCTTTATTCTCAGATCCACTCTTATCTTTCATTTTCCCCCTCTCTTTAAATGGACAATTGAGTATTGATTAGTGCCTTTATTTTCTCTTAACAGTGGCCTAAAACTTATCAATTAATACACAGGCAAATAGAAAGCAAGCCATGAAGTCAGGTTTGTCCAGGAGTCTCTGTACAAATATAGGTATAGAAACGGTGGTCATTCCAAGCAGAAAGAATTACACAAAGGCATAGAGATGGGAAAATGCATGGAGAAAGCTGTTTCCAAGAGAAAGCCTAAAACCATATTGATTGCTCCTTTCCTAGAAGTTACTAGCCCCAAATTATTCCATTAATAAACCCAGTAATTCATCTTTGGATAACTACCCCCACTCATCCTGCCACCAAGTAGTTTTTATAAATATAGTCAATGTCATGTATATTTTGAAAGAAATCTAAACTTCCTTTCTTCCCAGAAATACGAAATGTCTTTGGAAGACATCAGATATGATATGTTTTTCAATTAGTTTGCTTGTATTTGTTTTGGGTTAGGAAGAACAGAGCAATTTTCACCAATCTAATCTCATTAATCTCCAAGTTATCTATCTGAGAGAGAAAAGCTACATAGCAAGCTATTTATTTTCTGTTCGGTGAGTTCTTGTATCATTCTCCTTGCAGTTTAATGAACAGTTTCTCCAAATCTCCAGAGCAATCGAAGTGTTTATTACAGCAAATAATATGTTTGCTGAAGCACACAGCATTACAGAAGTCTTTCCTGGGAAACTTCCCTTCTGATACATTGGCCTCTTATTCCACTGTGCAAAGGAAGGTCATAATAAAGCACATTTACACCTTGCCCAATGCTGCAGCCCTTCTTCACTATTAATAAAGCCCTGAAATCTGGCAAAGTATTTACACTTTCAAGTTCAAACATTTTTAAAATATTGGTTTTATTTTCAGGATAATCTTAAATTGATTTTGACTTTTTACTAAAGTATAATATGCATTTTTTTAAAAAGCACACATGAACAGATCTGTGAATTTTCACAAATTTCATACATTCATGTTACCAGTACCAGATTAAGAAACAGACCATTGTCAGCATGCCAGAAGATGCCTTTCATGCCCTCAAGCTCCCCTTCCAGGGTCACCACTATCCTGACTTCTATGACCATAGATTAATTTTTTATATTTGTACTTCATATAACTAGAATCATACAGTATGCACTCTTGTGTCTGACTTCATTTGACATCAGATTTATGAAATTATTTGATATTGTGTGTTGTTATAGGTCATTCATTCCTATTCTACACAATGGTATTCCAGTGTGTGAATATACCATGATTTATCTTTACATTGTTGATGGACATTTGGGTAGTTTCAAGATTGGAACTATTACAAACAGTGCTTTGATGAACAATCTCTTGGTGAAAATAAATATGCACTTCTATCGGATATATGCTTGGGAGTGGAACTGCTTGGACACGGTGTATGTATATGTTCTAATTTAGTGAATAATTAAATTGGTGTGTCAATTTTCACTCTCTCAGCATGTGTTTCACCTGCTTCAGATCCTCACCAACACTTGGGTTTATCTTTTTTTCATCTAGCCATTCTGATAAATATGTAGTGGTAAGGCTTTGTGGTTTGGTTGCCATTTTCTTGATGGCTGATTTGGAACACCTTTGCGTATGTTCATTGATTGTATATTTTTGTTTAAGTATTTTGCCCATTTTTCTATTGGGTCACTCTCTTTTTTTCTTTAATTCTTAAGATTTCATTATAAATTATGGATATAGGTACTTTGTAGAGAAAATGTATTGCATATACCTTCTCCCACCGTGGGGGTTACTTTTCACTTTCTTAGTATTGTCTTTTGGTCAGTTTTGTTGTTGTTGTTATTTTGTTAGTTGATATTGAGTTTACTCAGATTCGTGCAGACCTTTGTATAACAAAATGAAACATTGTCCAGTCCTGTGCCATCTTCTTGACTGTTGGTATATTTGAGTCCATTGTTACACCTATTGTGTCGATCTTTCTTAAATTTTACTCTTGAGCAATTTATCAATTTTTACTTTTATGGTGGGCACTTTTGTGTATCCAGTTTAATAAATTTTTGTCTACAAAGTATCATGAAGATATTTTACATTCTTCTAAAAGCTTTAGTGATTTGCCTTCCACAGCTAGATTGCAATCCATCTGATACTGATTTTTGCATATGAGAATGAAATATTTTTTCCATATGGATATCCAATTCATAGAGCACCATTTATTAAAAATCCATCCTTTTTTCTACTATACTGCGAACATTTTTTTAAAATAAAAATCAACCGGGTATCAATATCTAGCATCTTTTTTAAACTTGACTACAATCACAACTTAAATTCTTAATTTGGAAAAATTTAAATCCACTGATACACAATAAATTATGTATTTGATTTGGTACCAAGTTTCAGAATGAAAAAGAACAGAATTTAAAAATGACTGAGGGGAAAGTTATTATTGTCTCCCAAACTATTTGATGTCTAATTCATTTTTTTAATGTGTCGTTGCTCTATAATAATAATCAGCATTAGCATTATTCTCCTATCCCCTTTGTCCTGAGCTACAGGATGCTATAATAATAGACATTATTAGCCTGGGTTCCACAGAGTGATATTTGAGGCAATTATTACTCTTGCAGTCTATCATCCCCCACAACATGTACAAATTCTTGCTTTCTCTCTCACTTAATCTTTTCAAATCTCCACTTTTTTCCTCTTCTGTTTCCCCAGTATATGGATATCCTCTCCCCCTCACCCCCAACTTTTTGTTAAATCTTCATCAACCTTTTCCTTAACCCTGTCAGTGGAAAGTTAGCTAATATTTATCAAACATCTATTATGTGCTAGGCTGTGTGGTAGTTTTCTCTTAAAATAATATTTCTAGTATGTAGAGAAAATCATTCTATATGTTTACAACTGTTATCTGTAATAACTATTAATATTTTTAAAGAAGCACTTATTTTAGAATTTGATGAAAGCTTTGGTTTCTCTCTTTTAAAAATACGCACATAGACAAAATTTTACATACAATGTCAGGAGTTCCCAGACCTCTAAAAGCCCAGGTTAAGAACCTTTCCACTAGAGAAACACATAAAGCAATTATTATGTTTTCTAAAAATTTTCTCTATGAGCAGCTTTGATGGTTAAACATCACAATGTCTAAAACATGCTGCTTTATAGAGGATAATTTTATAGTTGCTTGTTGGGCTGAATAAATAATTTCAATATAAAAAAAGGATTAAACTGGATATAGTAGCTATCTATTTTTAATTATAGATGAATTTAGGACACTTCATTTTGGTACTAATAAGTTTATAAAAATCTTTTTAAAAGAAGAGTCATTAGTATAGACAATTCCTTCAATTCTTTAATGAAACACTTAGTGGTTGCTACCATCAGTCCTATTTCTGAGCCATTAGCTAGGAAACACACAGACAGCCTCACTATCAGCTCTTTTCAGATAAATAAAAGTACAAAACATAATTTTTTTTCATAGTAATACAAGAGCACAGCAGATAGTCCTTTCTTTAAAGAATCAAAAACATTTAATCAATCTGTGTTACAAAATATACCAATTTGTTATGACATTTAGAAATACCACATAAAGTGCTCTGCAGTGCCATATTCGAGCACAGACACACACAGAGCCTCCCACATCTGAACAATAGACGGGAACACTGAGACTGCAGGTGGTGTTACAGATCCAGCTGTGTGCTTCAGTGAACAGCAACTACAGCCCCTCATCCTCAACATCTGCTCACCTAAAAACCTGTTGTTTTTTCTTCTTACTGCTCCACAGACGTTGGAGCTGTCAGCCCTGAGTTTTATCTAATAGGTATGTTCTTTGCTTCATCAAAAGAAGATCAAGTTCCAGGAAATAACACACTCCTTAGATATAACATGACAGAACCAGTGGATTGATCTCCGTGAGCTGGCACTTTTTTTTTTTTTTTTTTTTTGCCCCCCAGCATGCTCAAGGTGCCTTCACAAGTCAAGATAAAAAAATAAAAATGTATTTTTCAGGCTGAAAATTCCTCACCTGGTAGTTCCTCAGATTATCTGCTCCAAGGAAGAATCTCTATAATATTTATTCTCTATTGAATAAGCAATCCTTATTTCCCAAGTGACCTTGTCAACATATGTTAGAATCTCAGGCCGACAGGACAGATGGAGGCTGATCCGACTTTTGGCACTTACTCTTTTTGCTGGTAAGACTAGTGACTGCTTTTGTTTCCAGGGGCAGAGCACAAAGGAAAATTAGAGGTCACAAAATAATTTATAATGTATCAGGAAATGCAAATATGCAGAGTCAAGACAGAAATAGAGAGATAATTACTAAGTGAGGTACTCAAATAAAAAACATTATTAAACACTTAATGATAGGTCAACTGTCATCATCACATGTTACTCTCTGACCATCATCATTTTATTATCTATGAATCTTCCACAACCACCTCCCACTGTGAAGGCATATCTTAGGTATCTGATCTTTTTTTTTAACAATTGAATGCTTAAACGACACGACAAAACTTTAGTGTATGATTTACAAATATTTATCAAAATCATGTCCAAACAACAGAAGCCCCCATAATTCTCACACAAAAGGAAAAATATAAAATATATTATAATTAAAATATAATATATTCCATTATTAAAAATTATATGGAAGTCTAATATTAAAACAGACTTTAAAATGAGCTCAGAAAACATCACACTTCCCATTCTTCTCAAAACCGTGGACTTCTTACCTGGGGATCATTTGTTTTTTGTGAGAAAAATAAACTTTTATCTTGTCTGGGTCATGTTTTGGTATATCTTTGTTACATCAACTTAGCCTGGACACTAACTAATACACATGCCAGTGGAAAGAAAGAAAGAACAGAGAAGGAGCACAGAGAATAAAGATGTGGAAGAGAGAAATTTAGAGTTCATGAGATATAAATAACACCATTACATCTTCAAAACAATAGAACCACTGAGGATAACAATATAATTAACATACTACCAAGATGAGCTTAGGTTATTTTCTTGACTAGAAATCCATACTGCTGCCCTAAAATCGACATAGATAGAGACAAAGCAATATATAAAGGGAAGTCAGAAAAACTTGGCCCAGGATAGAAAATACAGTTCCTCTAAGTATCTAAAGGTACCCATTGATCCTATCACATTTTCACTGTGCATCCCCACTATTGTTCTCACTTATCTTCTTATTAAAGTCACCCTCAGCTCCTCTGTTGTTCAGTGACGTCGAGTTCATTCTGACTCATAGCAACCCCTTATAACCGAGTAGAACTTCCCCATAGGGTTTTCTTGGCTGTATTCTTTGCAGAAGCTGATAGCCAGGTCTTCCTCTCACAGAGCCCGTGGGTGGGTTCCAATCACCAGTCTTTCAGTTCACAGCCAAGCGCTTAATCATTTGCTCCTTTCAGCTCCTATACTCCTCTTTTGTATTTCAAACTCACCTGGCCAAACCCCAGTTACGATTAAATACAACTTTCTAATTACTTTGAACCTGATCCTGAAAAGTTGAATATGGTTAGAATACAACCATCCAGCCATGCTGATTTTAAACTAATAACCACCACAAACCTCAGGTAGGCTCTTAATGCCGCCCTGTCATCCTACTATATTACCCAGGTAAACTATGTTGCCTGTCTCCGAGTGGATGATTTTCTACCTTCTCCTATCTTTCTTACCTTTCAAAACCTCCTCCCTTTCAGCAGATGACATTGCTTAATATTTCAGTGAGAAAAATATTGGCAATTAGTAGAGAACTTCTATATCCTTCCATCTCTACAACTACCAACTTGCCAGCAATTGCACTCATATATTTGGTCCCCACTTCTGTCCCAGTGGTTGAAAGATAACTCCTCCACTTGAGCAATGGATCCAATCTTCCTTTACCTATTGAAAGACTTCACCTCTGTCTGTGATTGAACGCTCTCTCTCTTAAACAACATCTTTTTTCTTATCAATCGGATTATTTCCATCCACATAAAGCCATGCTGTAATATAGTTCATCTAAAAAATAAATAAACCTTATTGAACCTTAATCTCCTAACAGCCACTCTCCATTTTCTTCCTTCTTATATATAAAACTCTTCTAAAGATTAATAATAACCATGTTTGAATTTCCTCTCCTCTCATTGTCCAAAGTAGGTTTTCATCTTCACCACTTCACTAAAGGCAGTTATAAAGATCACCACTCATCTCCATGTTATCAAATTCATGACCATTTATCTGTCTCTATCTTCCTCTATCCCTCAGTGCTATTAGCACTATTAGTCATTTTGTCCTCCTTGAAATAATTTCTTTGATTGGCTTTCTAGACAACACGCTCTCCTGATTTTCCTCCTACCTTACTAGCAATTTCTTTGTGGTTTCCTTGACACCTCCCTCCTCAACCAAGGGCTTAACTCTAAGCCTTCATCTCATATCTCTTTTTTCAACTACACTTACTCCCTTTGTGATTTCATCCAGTTCAGTAGTTTTAAATACCATCTGTATATTGAAACTTAAAAAAATTTATATCTGGCCCCAACCTCTTTCCTAAACTCTCTGCCCTTGTATATCCAACAGGTTATTTTGGTAGCTACTCCTATATGTCTACCAGGCATAACAAACCTAACATCCAAAACCAAATTCTTGATTTCCCCTTAGCGCTGCTCTTCTCCAAATTTTCACTATCTCAGTAAATGACACAACCAAGTCAAAAACCCAAGAGACATCCTTGACACCTCTCTTTCTTGTTCACTAATATACAACCCAATAGCAAATCCAGTTGTCTCTATCTTCAGGATGTACCCAGAATCCAAGCACTTCTCCACAGTTACTACTGATACTACACATTCCAAATCTCCATTGTTTCTCACATATATTATTACACTAGATATTTATTCTCCTTCAGTCTATGTATCATGCAGAAGTCAGAATGGCTGTTTTACAATTAAATAAGATCATGTCATTCCTATGCACAAACTTTCCAGTAGCTTCCCTTCACACTTAAAATCCAAACTCTTAACCATGACTTACAAAATGTACATGATCTGGTCCCTGGATATCTCTCTAACCAACTCTCTGGAAACTCTCCCCTTCAACCGCTATGCTCTAATTGTTCGTTTTATTCCTAGAATACAACAATCACATTTCTTCAATGCCTTTTTCTTGCTTTTCCCTTTATCTGGGATGTTCTTCTCTCAGACAGCTACACAGTCACACCTTAAGTTCTCTTAGGTCACTGTCCATACTGCATCTCCTCAAAGCAGTAACTCCCCACTCTACATAAAATCACAGACCTTTTGATGTTTACCCTCTTTGCCTATTTTATTTCTTCGTGTCACCTACTACTATCTGACATTGTTTCATATGTATTTGTTTATGTGACTATTTTATCCATGTTTAAAGTGTAAGCTCCCTGAGAGTAGATATTGTTTACTATTCTAATGTCTAGAACTGTGCTTGATACATAGGCACAATAAGCATTTGTTAAATGCATGAATGGTTCCTGAGTCCAAAGGCATGATGAATTTGTTAATTATGATTCAAAACCAATACTATATCTATATATGTGTGTATGTACTATCATAAAAAAATCTAGTAATTCAAAATTGAATTTATAATTGAATGTATTTCTAAAATTTAATTCATTTCAACTACAGACAGGACATGAAGAAAGAGTAAATTACTTCAATGGCATCTGACATCATTCTGTAACCATTCTGTATAAGTCAAAGAAATTTCTTTCCCTGAATTAGACTATACAGTAGGAACTTACTTCCAAAATAGGAATAATATTACCGAAGCTCATTTAACAATTATTTCCCTAGACAAATTAAACTCCATTTATCTATGCCAAGCGTTCATTACTTCAGTAAAATGGATGAGCACCTCTTCCTAGATGAATTGTCTGAGCAGAGCTGGAGTTACATTGTTAGTGCTATGCCATAGCACACAAGCATCCATTTGGCACACTGCAGGTGCTGATGGGATAACACTACCAAAGTGTGAGTTTAACTCTTCCTGACAATTTTCATAATGTCTTCATTATTACTTAGTGACAATAAGCAAATAATAGACTATGATAAATTTTAAGCCATTTCAATTTATTCAGGTAGTAATAATCCTTACTTTAAATGTGATTTGGAGTTTTTCCCCACACTAGAATCCCAAACATTCTGCTTTTCTCACTCTCAAATGCATAGATATCAAAATCAGGGTAAATTAGTGTCAAATATGAATTGATTTTACAATGTTAATTGGTGTTTCTTCCTGACTCACTGGTATCTAGGGATGCATTGTTATAGCTCCATGCATTTTTAACCACTAATGTTACCTAGGATTTATAACAATATTCGTGCATTCGAAATTATCAGAAACCACAAAAACAAATTTCTCAGGGTCACAGTACACATCTTGTGCCATAAAGCAGTAGCATTTATTTCCATACTTCAAGATTAAGTTAACGTTATTAGAAAATAACTTACAGTTTCTATCTTTGGCTCTCATTGTTAAGAAAGGTGAGTCCTGCAAGTGGGAAGCCCCTGAATTTTGGCTGAGTGCCACGAGGGTTTAGGGATATAGAATTGGAGCTACAAGTTGAGACAAAGAAGAAGTTCTGTTTTTTATGAAGGGAAAAGAATTTGAAAATGTTAGAAGGAAAATCTTAAAAGAAAGTCAGCCTATTAAAATGATACTGCATGGGAGAAAAAAAAAAGTTAAAAACTGTCAGATAAAATAGTGGAGAAGAACAATGCGGTCTTTTCAGAAGTTTGCTGTGGAGTGTTTGATGTATACTTCCTTATCCATCTTTCCTCTGTGAAATCTTTATTAAAAGATACACTGTCACTAGCAATGACACCTGAATGGGTTGATTCCTTAGGGCAACTAGAAGAAGGACTGGTTGGCATCCAGGCAGCTGTGGGAGTATCAAACAATGCATGAGTACAGAGGTTTAGAGGAAGGGAGGCTGATATCTGATTTAGACAATCTTTTTGGCTCACCTTTGCTTCCAGAATTCAGACAATGTCACTCACTGCTTTCACCAAAAGTCTTGTCATTCCACAACAAATTATTCTGGAACAGTTTGAATACTCTATTTATTAAACTCATTTATAAAACTGAAGGAAACAGCAGACTTTATTTCTTGGGGAATCATGCCCAGATGGCAATTTAATAATTTATCTAAAACTGGAAATAGATTTATTTGAAACTGTTGTTTAATAAAAAAGACAGTAATGATTTACACATATAGTAATTTCCCACCAACTGCTCACTTTGTCAGGATAAAATATTAATTCCATCCCAGAAACACCTAGGTATATGGAGGAATGCATACTTCTCTTCCATACTACTCAATTAAACAAGGTTTTATCCCTCCAATAAAATCTTACCATGCAGCTTTCCCTGGTGATGATTGTGTGACTGAATAGGGCTTGCACTCTCTTGCCCAGGAATTGAAGACACTCCACTTCAGGCATAGTAATTTTAAGGTAGATGGACAAGTGATATTACTCATAACAGAAGGCTTTCACTGTTCTTCAAATAACTGAATATTCCCAATTTGACTTTATTCAATTTAGAAAGCTACACGATTCAGCTAGCCACTTGAACCCAATTTATTACAGAAAGGCTTTTCATATGCACCAAAGTCTCACAGAGGCTGACAGTGCCATCAATAGGAAACACATACAGAAACATGGTCGTCTTTCAATTCATGCTTTCTGAAAATAAGATTCTTCATGCACACGTGCAGCTATTGAGAACTAAACAAGGTAGACAGAATAAGTGGAGCCCAAAGGACAAAAAACAACAACAACAAAAAAAAAAAACCCACATGTCTGTCAGTTTGTTGTACTGTGGAGGCTTGTGTATTGCTGTGATGCTGGAAGCTATGCCACCGGTATTCAGATACCAACAGTGTCACCCATGTCAGACAGGTTTCAGCTGAGCTTCCAGACTAATACAGACTAGGAAGAAGGATTCGGCAGTCTACTGCTGAAAAGAATTAGCCAGTGAAAACCTTATGGTTAGCAGCAGAACATTGTCTGAAGATGCTGGAAGATGAGTCCCCCAGGTTGGAAGGCACTCAAAAGACGACTGGGGAAGAGCTGCCTCCTCAAAGTAGAGGCGACCTTAATGATGTGGGTGGGGTCAAGCTTTTGGGACCTTCATTTGCTGATGTGGCATGACTTAAAATGAGAAGAAACAGCTGCAAACATCCATTAATAATCAAAATGTGGAACGTACAAAGTACGAATCTAGGAAAATTGGAAATCATCAAAAATGAAATGGAACACATAAAGATCCATATCCTAGGCATTAGTGAGCTAAAATGGACTGGTATTGGCCATTTTGAATCAGACAACCATATAGTGTACTATGCCAGGAATGACAACTTGAAGAGGAATGGTGCTGCATTCATCCTCAAAAAGAACATTTCAAGATCTATGCTGAAGTACAACGCTGTCAGTGATAGGATAATATCCATACGTCTACTAGGAAGACCAGTTAATACAACTATTATTCAGAATGATGCACCAACGACTAAGGCCAAAGATGAAGAAACTGAAGCTTTTTACCAACTTCTACAGTCTGAAATTGATTGAACATGCAATCAGGATGCATTGATAATTACTGGTGATTGGAATGCGAAAGTTGGAAACAAAGAAGGATCAGTAGTTGGAAAATATGGCCTTGGTGATAGAAACAATGCTGGAGATTGCATGATAAGTTTTGCAAGACCAATGACTTCTTCATTGCAAATACCTTTTTTCACCAACATAAACGGTGACTATATACATGGACCTCGCCAGATGGAATACACAGGAATCAAATCGACTACATCTGTGGAAAGAGACGATGGAAAAGCTCAATATCATCAGACAGAACAAGGCCAGGGGCTGACTGCAGAACAGACCATCAATTGCTCATATGCAAGTTCAAGATGAAACTGAAGAAATTAGAACAAGTCCAAGAGAGCCAAAGTACAACCTTGAATATATCCCACCTGAATTTAGAGACCATCTCAAGAACAGATTTGACGGGTTGAACACAATGACCGAAGACCAGACGAGTTGTGGAATGACGTCAAGGACATCATACGCAAAGAAAGCAAGAGGTCATTAAAAAGACAGGAAAGAAAGAAAAGACCAAAATGGATGGGAGAAGAGACTCTGAAACTTGCTCTTGAATATCGAGTAGCTAAAGTAAAAGGAAGAAATGACGAAGTAAAAGAACTGAAGATTTCAAAGGGTGGCTCAAGAAGACAAAGAAAAGTATTATAATGACATGTGCAAAGAGCTGGAGACAGAAAACCAAAAGGGAAGAACATGCTTGGCATTCCTCAAGCTGAAAGAACCGAAGAAAAAATTCAAGCCTCAAGTTACAATAGTGAAGGATTCTATGGGAAAATATTAAATGATTCAGGGAGCATCAAAACAAGATGGAAGGGAAACACAGAGTCACTATACCAAAAAGAATTGATCGACGTTTAACCATTTCAAGAGGTAACATATGATCAGGAACTGATGGTACTGAAGGAAGACGTCCAAGCTGCACTGAAGGCATTGGTGAAAAATAAGTCTCCGAGAATTGACGGAATATCAATTGAGATGTTTCAACAAACGGATGCAGCACTGGAAGTGCGCAGTTGTCTATGCCGAGAAATTTGGCAGGCAGCTACCTGGCCAACTGACTGATCCATATTTATGCCTATTCCCAAGAAAGGTGATCCAACCAAATGTGTAAATTATTGAACAATATCATTAATATCACATGCAAGTAAAATTTTGCTGAAGATCATTCAAAAGCAGCTGCAGCAGTATGTCGACAGGGAACTGCCAGAAATTCAGGCCAGACTCAGAAGAGGACTTGGAACCAGGGATATCATTGCTGATGTCAGATGAATCCTGGCTGAAAGGAGAGAAAACCAGAAATGTTTACCTGTGTTTTATTGACTATGCAAAGGCATTCAATTGTGTGGATCATAACAAATTATGGATAACATTAAAAAGAATGGGAATTCCAGAACATTTAACTGTGCTCATGAGGAACCTGTACACAGATCAAGAGGCAGTTGTTCGGCTAGAACAAGGCGATACTGCGTGGTTTAAAGTCAGGAAATGTCAGGGTTGTATCCTTTCCCCATACCTATTCAATCTGTATGCTGAGCAAATAATCCGAGAAGCTGGACTATATGAAGAAGAAAAGGGCATCACAATTGGAAGAAGACTAACAACCTGCGATATGCAGATAACCCAACCTTGCTTGCTGAAAGTGAAGAGGACTTGAAGCACTTACGAGTGAAGATCAAAGACCACAGCCTTCAGTATGGACTACATCTCAACATAAAGAAAACAAAAATCCTTACAATTGGACCAGTAAGAAACATCATGATAAATGGAGAAAAGATTGAAGTTGTCAAGGATTTCATTTTACTTGGATCCACAATCAACACCCATGGAAAGTTAGGAAATCAAAAGATGCATTGCATTGGGCAAATCTGCTGCAAAAGACCTCTTTAAAGTGTTGAAAAGCAAACATGTGACCTTGAAGACTAATGTGCACCTGACCCAAGCCAAGGTATTCTCAATCGCATCATATGAATGTGAAAGCTGGACAACGAATAAGGAAGACCGAAGAAGAATTGATACATTTGGTTTTGTGGTGTTGGCGAAGAATATTGAATATACCATGGACTGCCAAAAGAACGAATGTATCTGTCTTGGAAGAAGTACAACCAGAATGCTCCTTAGAAGGAAGGATGGCGAAATTACATCTTACATACTTTGGACATGCTGTCAGGAGGGATCAGTCCCTGGAGAAGGACATCATGCTTGGTAAAGTACAGTGTCATTGAAAAAGAGGAAGACCCTCAACAAGATGGACTGACACAGTGGCTGCAAAAATGGACTCAAGCATAACAACAATTGTGAGCATAGCACAGGAACAGGCAGTGTTTCGTTCTGTGGTGCATAGGGTCACTATGAGTCAGAACTGACATGATGGCACCTAACGACAACAGCAACAAAGGACAAACCTCTGTTTGCCTGTATATAATAAGAGTATCCTTCACACATCCCATACAGAATGGAGTATGGGTAGGTATTTATTTTGGGGTGGGAGGACAGAAGAGATGGAAAGCCAATATGGACATTCAGCAATAGTAATTAGAAGATCTATTCAACAGAGAAAGAGTGCAGGATCTGAAGTACAAAAAGGTACAGAAGTCAAGCCTAAAGACAGCAGTAACTGACTAACTAGAAAGGAAAAATCAGCATTGAGCTGTGTGGAAAATAAAACAATCATTCTTCTGATGTTATGTTTAATTTCCACTTTAAAAACAAAAAGAAACCTTTTATTTCTTAATTCAATAATCAGTATAATGTTTTTCTCTTAAAAAGTTCCATGACTCTTAACGATTGCTCTCTTCTTTGTTTTCCTCTCTCCCAAGAGAAATCAAAGTACTTTGTCAACCAGAGATCACTTTAGTTAGCAATTTAAAACAGAATTTCTTAGCTTATAATACATAAAAATGAAATTTCATCCTTACCACCTGTAATCAATCTGCTTTCACGTTTTATATGGGTGAATACTTCTATTATGTATGTGAAATTTATTATGGGTAACTTCCACATTTCTTATGAACCAGAGTTCATAACTACTATAGGGAGGGTACTAGCAGTAAGAGTAATAAAATCGTAGGCAGATAATTTATATCCTCTCTTACAATGGTAAAGGAAGTTCATCATAACTTTGCATAGGTCATTTTAAGGTCAACTTCTCAAGTTTGCAAGACAATACTTATACCCATGCCAATACATAAACAATGACTTTAAAAAGCCTATAGCAGTATTTTCCCAGGTGTGTTCTATAAAATTTTTCTGTGATATGTTAGTAATGGATATTAAACATTAAGTTTGGAAGCACTAGGTTAACAGTTTTTTTCTTTTTTCTTTTTTTTTTTTTAATTCAGGACTTCTCAGAACATCTGATATGCTCGTGTGTTAGTGAATTTAAAAGACAAGGGACTACACAGTGTTTCACATCCTATTTGATGAGGACCACTGTACTGACCATCCTGTGCTATCAGTGATGTGCACATACACTGTTTTTTGTTTTAAATTTTTAATAATATTTTATTGTGTTTTCAGTGAAGGTTTTTACACAGCAATTTAGGTTCCCATTCAACACTTTCTACACAAATTTTTCAGTGACATTGGTTATATTCTTCACAATGTGTGAACATTTTCAATATTTTCATTCTGGTTGTTCCATTGCCATTAATCTAGTTTCCCTGACCCCTTACATTCTCATCTTTGTTTTAAAGTAATTGTTGACCATTTGGTCTCATACAGATGATTTCTTAAATGAGCATAGTCCTCATGGGTGATATTCTTTAATTTATGAGCCAATCTGTTACTTAGCTAAAAGGTGACCTCAGGGACTATAGTGCATAAACACTTTGGCAAATACTGTTCTATAGATTCATTAAGCAGATAAGCCAATGACAGGGAAATATACAATGGAAAACCTATACACTTCTTACTCCTAAAATGTGTTTAAAAAAAAAAAAAAAACCTGTTGCTGTTGAGTCAATTCTGACTCATAGCACCCCTACAGGACAGAGTAGAACTGCCCCACAGGATTTCCAAAGAGCACAGTTGGTGGAGTCAAGTTGCTGACCTTTTGGTTAGCAGCCATAGCTCTTACCCACTGTGCCACCAAGGCTGCAAATATTGTGTTAGAGATCATGAAATATAGTACCTCTTCTCTCTTAAACATCATACAAAATAAGAAATGCTTGCTCTGTATGTGTTGAAATGAGTTACGCCCTGCAAGCTGATGGAAACTAGTTGATGGCAAATATTTTCAACTAAGATTTACTTTTTGCCCAGCAGTTTCTATACACCAATATGAAAGGAGCCCTTAGGCCCTTTAATCCACATCTCTGTAAATAGGGAAAGATAGGAAGAATGGGGTATAATTTTAAGTTATGAGGTTGTATTTTGGGTCACAGTGTTATTTAGAATGAATGTGTATTTGGAAGACTGCAATCCAACATAGTTTACTGACTATTGTTAAAAAAAACAAACAAACAAACAAAAAAAAAACCTCAGTCATAAAATGAGATTCAGGCATTAAATGAACCTATCTCCACCTTTGATTTAAAAACAAAAACAAAAAAAACTGTTAAAGTTCAAAGAGTACCCAAGTTGCTTTTAAGGTTCATCTTCACATTTAGGAGTGAATGTTCAAGAATTCATTTTCTTAAATAATCCTACAAAGTACAGGTACAAGTATGCTATTCAGACAGGCACAATGTCTATTAGATCTCCACTTAGGTCACAAGCTGTGTAATTTTGGATGAGGTACTCAACCTCTCTGTCTCAGAGTTCTCATGAGTAAAATGGGAAAAATAATTATATACTCACACACATATATGCATATACAGATATATCATAAAGTTATTATGAAAATTAAATGAGTGAACATATGTAAAGCATTTAGAACAATGTTTGACACAGAATAAACATTTAAAATATTTTAGATATTATTATCATCATCATTATTATGAACTAGGTATTATGCTATTTACTGGGGATAGAAACAACAGTAAGCAAAACAGACAAGTTCTCTACTCTCAGGAAGCTTACAGTTCACTGTAGGATACACATAAATAAAAAATCAGAGAAACAAATAAAGTACGTGCAAATAATAAATGCTTGAATGGAAACCAACTGTGCTGCCATCAAGACCAGAGCAGGAATCTCACTGCATTTAAGTTGATTGAGAAGAACACCTCAGAAGAAGATGTTTCAACGGCTATATAAAAAATGAGTAGGTGAGAGCCATGTGAAGAATGTTGCAAAGCAAAATACAGGTAAATGGAACAGCATGTGGAAATGTTTAGAAACAGAAAAAAGTTAACGGTCATGGTATCAGCAAGAAGTGGCACACTCAAGTTAGGGTATTTAGAAGAGGGCTTAATGAAGGAAATATTTACAAAGTTATGAGTAGGGAATGCAGCATCCTGGGACCAGTAATAGAGGGGTTGTCACCATTCCTAATGCAAAGAGATGAAAATGGACAGTGATAACCAGAACCCAGAAGGAGGGAGGTATGTAGATCAAGCTGCTTTGAGAGAATTTTGACTTTTCTGAGTCCAGGCAGAGGTAACCCAACAGGGAGAGGTCCAAAAGAAAATAATGTCTTCTTCCTCAGATCTCCTGGTAGGGCAACTTATTAGCCAACCCAATCAGAAGCCAGAAGAAAAGGAAAGTATTGATATAGTCTATGCAGACCAGCTTCCTGGAGCAGAGAGTAAGCTGGAAAAAGAAGGGGACAGAAACAATAGGGGCAAGTGGGATATATCTGTTGTTACTGTTGTTAGGTGGCATCGAGTCAGTTCTGACTCATAGCAACCTTACGCACTACCGAACAAAACACTGCCAGGTCCTGTGTTATCTTCATGATCACTGTTATGCTTGAGCTCATTGTTGCAGGCACTGTGTCAATCCATCTCGTTGAGGATCTTTGTCTTTTTCGTTGACCCTCTACTTTACCAAACATGATGTCCTTCTCCAGGGACTGGTCTTTCCTGATAACATGTCCAAAGTATGCAAGACAAAGTCTCACCATCCATGCTTCCAAAGAGCATTCTGGCTGTACTTCTTCCAAGACAGATTTGTTTGCTCTTCTGGCAGTCCATGGTATACAGTATTCTTTGCCAACAGCCTAATTCAAAGGCATCAATTCTTCTTCAGTCTTCCTTATTCATTGTCCAGCTTTCATATGCATATGAGGCAACTGAAAACATCATGGCTTGGGTCAGGTGCACCTTAGTCCTTAAGGTGACATCTTTGCTTTTTAACACTTTAAGGAGGTCTTTTGCAGCAGATTCACCCAATACAATGGGTCCTTTGATTTCTTCACTGCTGCTTTCATGGGCATTGATTGTAGATCCAGGTAAAATGAAATCCTTAACAACTTCAATCTTTTCTCCATTTATCATGATGTTGCTTATTGATCCAGTAGTGAGGATTGCTGTTTTCTTTATATCAAGGTGTAACCCATATTGAAGGCTGTAGTCTTTGATCTTCATCAGGAAGTGTTTCAAATCCTCTTCACTTGCAGCTAGCAAGGTTGTGCCATCTGCATAACGCAGGTTGCTAATGAGTCTTCCTCCAATCCTGATGTCAAGTTCTTCTTCATATAGTCCAGCTCCTCGGATTATTTGCTCAGCATACAGATTGAATGAGCATGGTGAAAGGATACAACCCTGACACACATCTTTCTTGACTTTAAACCACGCAGTATCCCCTTGTTCTGCCCAAACAACTGCCGATTGATCTATGTACAGGTTTCTCATAAGCATAATTAAGTGTTCTGGAATTTCCATCCTTCCCAATGTTATCCATAATTTGTTATGATCTACACAGTCGAATGTCTTTGCATAGTCGATAAAACACAGGTAAACATCTTTCTCGTATTCTCTGCTTTTAGTCAAGATCCAACTGACTTCAAAGATGATATCCCTGGTTCTACATCCTCTTCTGAATCCAGCTTGAATGTCTGGCAATTCCTTTTCAATGTACTGCTGCAACTGCTTTTAAATGATCTTCAGCAAAATTTTACTGATATTGTTCAATAACTTCCACATTCGGTTGGATCATCTTTCTTTGGAATAGGCATAAATATGGATCTCTTCCAGTCAGTTGGCCAGGTAGCTGTCTTCCAGATTTATTGGCATACACAAGTGGGCACTTCCAGCACTGCATCTGTTTGTTGAAATATCTTAACTGGTATTCTGTCGATTCCTGGAGCCTTGTTTTTCACCAATGCCTTCAGTGCAGCTTGGACTTCTTTCTTCGGTACCATTGATTTTTGAGCATATGCTACCTCCTGAAATGGGTGAACGTCAACCACTTCTTTTTGGTACAGTGACTCTGTGTATTCCTTCCATCTTCTTTTGATGCTTCCTGCATCATTCAGTATTTTGCCCATAGAATCCTTCACTATTGCAACTCAAGGCTTGAAGTTTTTCTTCAGTTCTTTCAGTTTGAGAAATGCAGAGCGTGTTCTTCCCTTTTGGTTTTCTAACTCCAGGTGTTTGCATATGTCATTATAGTACTTTACTTTGTCTTCTCGAGCTGCCCTTTGAAATCTTCTGTTCAGCTCTTTTAATTCATCATTCCTTCTGCTTGCTTTAGCAACTCAGCATTCAAGAGCAAGCTTCAGAGTCTCTTCTGACATCCATTTTGATCTTTTCTTTCTTTCCTATGTTTTTAACGGCCTCTTGCTTTCTTCATGTGTGATGTCCTTGATGTCATTGCACAACTCATCTGGTCTTCGTTCATTAGTGTTCAACACATTAAATTTCATCTTGAGGTGGTCTCTAAATTCAGGTGAGATATACTCACGGTCATACTTTGGCTCTCGTGGACTTGTTTTAATTTTCTTCAGCTTCAAGTTGAACTTGTATATGAACAATTGAAGGTCTGTTCCACAGTTGGCTCCTGGCCTTGTTCTGACTGATGATATTGAGCTTTTCCACCATCTCTTTCCACAAATGTATTGATTTGATTCTGTGTATTCCATCTGGCAAGGTCCATGTGTATAGTCACTGTTTATGTTGTTGAAAAAAGGTGTTTGCAATGAAGAAGTCATTTGTCCTGCAAAATTCTATTATGCAATTTCCAGCATTGTTTCTATCACCAAGGCCATACTTTTCAGCTACTGATCCTTCCTCATTTCCTCGCATTCCAATCACCACTAATTATCAAAGCATCCTGATTGCATGTTCAATCAATTTCAGACTGCAGAAGTTGGCAAAAATTTTCAACTTTTTTTCAATTTTCAATTTTCCTCTTCTTTGGCCTTAGAGGTTGGTTCATAAATTTGAATAACAGTCGAATTAACTCATCTTCCTTGTAGGGTTATGGATATTATCCTATCCCTGACAGGGTTGTACTTTAGGATAGATCTTGAAATGTTCTTTTTGACGATGAATGCAATGCCATTCCTCTTCAACTTGTCATTCCCCAAATAGTAGACCATATGTTATATCTAGCAATGTGAATTAGAAGAACTGAAGGAAAACCACTATGGTTGGAACACAGTGATTGAAGGAAGGAGTGTGACAAAATGAGGGTAGTTAGAGAGAGAGCAGCTGAATAACTCCAGGGCCGTAAGAAATTTAGCTTTTATTCTAAATGCAATGGGAAGTCAGAGAAAGTTTTCCAGGAGGTGATGACATGATCCAACTTGTGTTTTAATGGATTACTCTGCCTGATATGTAAAGAATGGACTGGAAGAATTTAAGTGGGAGCAGGGAGATCAGCACAGAAATTGTGGCAATAATCCAGAGAAAAAATATGATGGGAAGAGAGGACGTGTATAGCAGTGGATAGATTTAAGTTGAGGTTAGAACTGGTAGGTCTTTATCTCATGGATTGGATGTAGGGGTATATAAGAAAGGAGAGAATCAAAGATGACTAGTAGGTTTCCATCTGGAGCAATTGGCTTGATGTTGCTCATTGGGTAAGACTGATCAGGAACAGATTTGGGAGATGAGGAAAAGGAATTCAGTGTTGCATGTGTTAAGTTTGAGATCAGGTGAAAATGTCAAATAGCCAACAAAATATCTAAGCCTGGGAACACAGTCATCAGGATGCATTGATAATAAAGCCTAGCCACAATAATTGATGAGATGACCTATGGAGAGAGTGTTGTGAGGGAAAACAGAAGATTATCTCTTATTTATCAAATTATTTTTTATATAAATCAATCAAGTATTAAGCAGAAATACTTACATTGTTATGCATAGATAATTTGGAGGTCTGCTGAAACCTATGGATCCCATCTCAGAATAATGTTTTAAATGCAAAAGATAAAACAAATAGGAAAACAAAGAAAACCAATTATTTTTAAATGAACTTATCAAAATGTAATAATCAAATGTATAATAGAATAATTAATTTGTTTATTTTTAATGCATTAAATATCTCTAGAGGTAAGTCTAGTAACTATCATAATTTCAAAGTAGTGATGAGCACAAATGATGTTTTGTGGTATCTGTAACTACTGGAATTTGGTATCCAAAAAAAAAAATCTGTTCTTTCTGCTAAGAGAAAGTCACAGATATTCTCATTCTATTATGTGTGTGTTCTTATATTCGAAATAAGGGAAACATTAAAAGTTACTATATTCCTTACTCTCAAGGATGTCTTGATAGTATTGGAAAGGATAGAGGGTGGAGAGGACATACACATCATTAGACCATTACACTGTGGTGGAAGAATGCTGGTGAAAAAGGAATTCTCAGTGTGTTATGGAAACCCAGTGGAAGGCCTTAGGAAATCTTCTGCTAGATGTCTCTTCAGTCATGTCAGAAAGAAGTATGACTTTGGCATTTCATGTAAAGTAATAACATGAGAATGCATATGAAATCTGAGACAGGGTAATCAAAAACAGGAACAGCACAGTTACTGCATGCATTGTCCTTGTCCTCTGCATTATTTTCTTTCTCAGACAGGCAGGGCATATCCATGTGACTCACAACTGCTATTTCTTCCACTCTCCCAAAGGGCTTCCTGACCTCACCAACAGAACCAGGGTATAAAGGACCCTTTGAACTTGCTAATCACTCTATATGGAACCTACTCTACCTAGATCTTTGCACAGTTTTGTCCCTCACTTCATTCAGGACTCTGCTGAAACATTACCCTATCAGTGAGGTCTTCCTAATTCAAAATAGCCCCTTTCTCCATCACTCTCTATCTCTGTACCTGCTTTTTTACATAACACTTACCACTGCCTGAAATTATAATTTGAGGAGAAAATACTTGTTTATTGTCAGTCTCTTCCACTTCAAGGTCAGCACCGTAAGTGTTGAGACTTTATCTTGTTTCTTCTAGACCTAGATGAGTTTTTGGCACACATTAGTAAATCACCAAGTATTTGTTGAATAAATTAGTTAATCCACACCTTGTTTAAGGATGTACTGTCCTCACCTGGTTGTAGTCATGACTGCCACCCTGATCACAGCAAGTCACTCAAGACCCTTGTCTTACATATGCCACACAACCTGGCCTTTACTGCTACATCTTCCCATTCCATCCACCCCCCCTCCCCACCCTTCGGTTAGAGTTCTCTGCCTTCACCTAATGAGAAGTTAATACCATGGAGTAGATGTCCCATTCCAACATAATATCCAGCTTATCTCTAAATAGTGATACCAACACACTCTACAATCCCACACAAGGCTAGAATTGTCTCAAAATGATACTGACAATGTGGCTGAAAAGTCCTCTGGTGACACCAAAACCAGGTCTCACTTCTTCTCTGTTTCTTCTATCCCCATACCTCCCTCCAATTCCAATCTTCCAACTATATCTCCTCTCTCTAGGCTCCTTCATGTTCATGCCATTATTTTTTCCATTTTTCTGTTACCTTACATAGTAATATAGCTAATAAAAGAAGAATCTACAAAGGCAGTGACAGTTGGGATAAAAGTAGGAACTCAAGAAAATATTTAGAAGGTAGAATTTACATGAATGAGAAAATTACAAAGTCAAAGATAATTTCAAGGGTTTCTTGCTTGGGTGACTGGCTGATGACAATAAAAGAAAATAAATAGGGAGTGTAGATAGAAGAGAATGTTTATGTGATGAATAAATAAATCCAGTTTTGGATATTTATAATTCTAAGTGCCTGTGATATAACTAAGCAGATGTTGAGAAAGCAGTTAAGAATGTGAATATAAGGAGTTGGGAGGCATGAGCCTATAGAAGGGAATATATCGAAATTAGGAGTGAGGATTATGTCTCCCAGGAAAATTAGACTCCAGATAGCAGAGGATTGATATTGGATCCTAAAAGTAGCAAGATTTAGCAAAATTATTACGATATTTTGGTATTAAAACTCAGAGTTTTGTCTAATACACAGAGATCGATCTCTGGAGAAAAAGAATAAAGAAAAAAAATGCTGATTTAGGGCAGTATTACCACTAATATTTTTTGCCACAAGCATATTTCTGTATAACAGGATAACTATTGAAATGTTGCAGTATTCTTTAAAAAAAAAACTAAACTCATAGCTGCAGAATTCAATGGAACAATAACAAACAATGCTAGACAAGGCAACAAGAACTTGTCACTGCTTGTCAGTCAAGACCCTGTACAACATAAGGTCAAAGACTGAGCTGCGTTATAACATCAAGTGATAAGCACTGTCTTTTGCTAAGCACTATCTTTTAAACTTTGCCTCTGACAGGTAACAGTTCCTAATGGGGACATCAAAATTCATGACTGTAGAAATTGAATATGCCTAGACTCGCTAAGTGCCTCCACGCTTTTGCACAGGCTGCCCTCTCTACATGGAACCACTTGTTTCTCCACTCCTCTCCTTTCACTCCCTGGTACAACTGGGCTGAATAGACTCTCATTTACCATCCACGTGGCTGCCTTTAATCATTGCTCACTCATCCAACATTATCAGAGCTGTTCAGTGGTCTGAGAACTGCTAGCAATGTGCCATGACATAACTAATGCACAATAATTTTTGTAAGAAAGGCAGGAAGAGAGTAAGGTAAGACTTAAGACTTAACATGTATTTACTGAGGGCTAACTATGTGCCAGGCATTGGTCTATGGTCTGTGGATAGACAAGGAACAAGGCAAGATAAAATCTCTGCCCTCATGGAGCTTATATTCTAGTGGGTTTAGAAAGAATATTAAAAATAAATATATCAGTTATTGATCCAAAAACCAAACCAAACCCGTCACCATCAGGTCATTTCTGACTCAAGATGATGTCGTTTGTTACAGAGTAGAACTAAGCTCCATATATTTTTCTTGACTGTAATCTTTACGGAAGCAGATCACTAGGTTTTTAGTCCATTTGCACCACCCATAGACCTTCAGTTAATGCTACTAGTTATTAAAAAATTTAAAGCAGAGTAAGGGACTAGATATGATGGGAAGAAAGGTACTATTTTAGATAGGGTGATCAGAGAAAGTTTCTGTGATGGGTAGATATTTTAGTAGAGATTTGAAGAAAATGAGAGATGCATATGAAGTGAGAATACCTACAAAGAAAGCATTTGAGGCAGAGACAAAGACTGACTAAACCGTTCATATGTCTAAGCACACAGCTAAACTACATTTCCTGGCCTCCTTTGAAGGTCGATCTGGCCAAGGTGATTAAGTTATAACCAAAGAAATGTAGGTCGAAGTATTGACCAGCTCATCCAGATCTGGCCCAAATAAACCTCCTGCAAATTTTTCACTTTCTTTCTTCCCCCTTCCCTTGATTGGATAATGACCTGAGGGTAAGCTTGAAGATGACAGAGTGCCTCCTTCACCCTCCTTCAGAAGATGGCAGAGTTCTGATTGCTTTAAACAGAGAACCCTCTTTCCCATCACCTTTCATCACCTATTGGTCACTCCCATCACACTTTCCCAGGAATGTGAATTAAAGTTCTATTTTTGTTAAGTCATTGAGTTACTGGTATTGCAACTAGTTAAAATGTAAAACTTAAATTAACCAATGTAAGGAACATTAAATGCAAAGGCTATGAGATAATGAGGCAATAGTGTGCTTGGTGTGTTCGAGGAAGAATGAGGAAGCTGTTAGTGTAGCTGGAGCACATGACGGCTGGGTGAAATGAGATCAGAGACGTGTGAGGATGGTGATGGTAACACTTTGGACTTTACCTTGAGTGAAATGGGTAGGTCCTAGATCAGTTTTGTTCAATAGAACTTACTGTGATAACAAAAACAAGTAACCACTAGCCTGAAGTGTGCCAAATGTGGCTGAGGAAGTGAATGTTTAATTTTACTTATTAAAATTTTAAAGTAAATAGTCACATGTGGCTAGGGCTACATATTGGAAAGTGCAGTTTTAGCTGGCTGTAAGCAGAAGAGTGACATAACTTGTTTTATATTTTTAAGTAATAATCCTGACTCCTTTGTGGGTAATACGCTGTAGCACTGGGCAAATCTGCCACAAAAAAAAAACCTCTTTAAAGTGTTAAAAAAGCAAACATGTCACTTTGAGGACTAAGTGCACCTGACCCAAGCCATGGTATTTTCAATTGCCTCATAAGCATGAGAAAGCTGGACAATGAATAAGGAAAACCAAAGAAGAATTGATGCCTTTGAATTATGGTGTTGGCAAAGAATATTAAATATACCAAGGACTTCCAGAAGAACAAACAAATTTGTCTTGGAAGAAGTACAGCCAGAGTGCTCCTTAGAAGCAAGTATGCCGAGACTTTGTCTCACGCACTTTGGACGGGTTATCAGGACGGATATCATGCTTGGCAAAGTAGAAGGTCAGGAAAAGAGAGGAAGACCCTCAACGAGATGGACTGACACAGTGTCTGCAGCAATGGGCTCAAGCATAGCAACAACTGTGAGGATGGTGCAGGACGTGTTTCTGTTGTACACAGGGTCTGCTACAAGTCAAAGCCAACTGCATGGTACCTAACAACACAACAACACTGCAGCATGGATAAGAATGGAAACAAGGATACTGCACAGGAGTAAAAGGCTGCTAAAACAGGTCAATTGAGAGTTGAGATGATAGAAGTGGGGGTGTGGAAAAACGGATGGATTCTGAAGGTATTTGAGCTACAATCAAAAGAATTTATTGTTATACTAAATGTGAGTTTTGTGAGAAAAACTCCAATTAAATTTTATCCTCCCACCATCCTGTTTAAGCAGCTGGATAAGGGCATTTACCAAGAAAGCCTAGAGGAAGAGAAGTTTTGCTCTGATGTGAACCTGTTTGGTTTGAGGTGTCCACTAGATGCCTAAATGGAGATTGAAGCAGTCTGGATTTCAGGAAACATTTTTCTCTGAAAAAAAGGAAGCAATGTGAGCCACTAAAAGCTACACAGTTGTACAGCATAAAAGTCATGTTTGCCTCAGTGATGTTAATACCAGTGTATAAATAGTGTTGCTTCACTAAAAATGCTTGTCACTTTGATTTCTGTCCAAATACTTCTTTGATTTATGAATTCTCAATTCCCTAAAGTTTACATATTTTTATTTAGTTTGTAGGGTTCTAGATTCCTATCATACTGTTTATTAAAAATTGGATACAATAGTTTACAATAAAGCATTGAAATATCTGGATCAAAGTTAGAGAGAACAACACGAATAGGCTAAAGACACTCATATGACCCCTCTAAGAAAATAATGACCATTCATGGAATTTAATTTATTGCAGCTCAGTGAGAAAATAAAATATATACTTGAACTTTATCCTTTTTGATTTTATGTTTTGCTTTGTTTTTAAATTTTTAAAGTATTATCTAATATATTTACATATACCAAAAAAAAAAAAAAAAAAGAAAATCCAAACTCATTGCTGTTAAGTCGATTCTGACTCAGCAACCCTGTACGACAGAGTAGAACTACCCCAAACGGTTTCCAAGGAGTGGCTGGTTAATTCAAACTATTTACCTTTTGGTTAGCAGCTAAACTCTTAACCGTGGCACCACCAGGGATCCATTTACATATATACACACAGACATAATTTTATACATGTGCATAAGTGTGATCACATCATAATATGTCTTTTTTTGTTCATCTTTTTTTTTCTTTTCCATTTTTGCTTGCTTTCCCTCCTCTACTGTTTTTCACTTCCTCTCCTTCCCACATCACATTTGACACTTCTGCAAGGTAAAAACAGTTGCCATATAGTAAATTCTGACTCATGGCGACCCCATATGTATCAGAGTAGAACTTTGCTCCAAAGTTTTCAATGGCTGATTTTTTTGGAAGCAGATCACCAGGCCTTTATTCCAAGGCAACTCTGGGTGAATTCAAACCTCCAGCCTTTTGCTTAGCAGCTGAGCAAGTTAACCCTTTGCACCAGCCAGGATTCCACACGGTTATTAGTCAATTTGGAATCAATTTTCTTCAAACTTTGAAATCAAGAGAATCAATTACAAACAAAAGATAAAGAAAGCTGCAAAAATGTTGGTTAGTCATGGTCTCGGGGAACATCTAGCTCACTTGGCATAACACAGTTTATAAAGACAGTGTTCTACATTCTACCTCAGTGAGTAGCGTCTGGGATCTTAAAATCCTGTGAGCAGCCATCTAAGATACTCCACTGGTCTCACCGGTTCGGGAGCAAGGGAGAATGAAGAGAACAGAATACAAGGAAAAGATTAGTCCAAAGGACTAATGGACCACAACTACCAAGTCCTCCACCAGACTGAGTCCAGTACAGTTAGATGGTGCCCGGCTACCACCACTGACTGCTCTGACCAGGATCACAACAGAGGGTTCTGGACAGAGCTGGAGAAGGATGTAGAACAAAATTCTAACACACACAAAAAAGACCAGATTTACTGGCCTGAAAGAAACTGGAGGAACACTGAGAGTATGGCCCCCAGACAACCTTTTAGCTCAGTGGTGAAGTTACTTTCGAGGTTCACCATTCAGCCGGAGACTAGGCAGCCCCATAAAACAAAACAGGACTAATGAGGCACAGCAGCCCAGGGACAAGGACTACAAGGCAGAAGAGGACAGGATAGCTAGTGATAGGGAACCCAAGGTTGAGTAAGGACAGTGTTGACATGTAGTGGGGTTGTTAACCATTGTCATAGGGCAACATGTGTACTGTTTAATGAGAAACTATTTTGTTCTGTAAACCTTCATCTAAAGAATAGCAGCACAACTGGAAGAACGTAATCGATGTCACTGAATTGTAAATGTAGAAATTTTTGAAATGGAGTATCTTCAGCTATGTATATTTTCACCAAAAAAAAAGGTGGAGAAGGGAGAGGGTTGACATGTCTTGGGGTTGTTAACCAATATCATAAAACAATATGTGTACTGACTAATGAGAAACTATTTGTTCTGTAAACCTTCACCTAAAGTACAACTAAAAACAAAACAAACAAAAAAAATGTTGGTTAACAGTTGGAATGGGAGAATGAAAGTTGGGAGCAAAGGTTGGACAGATTTGCTTACAGCCCCCTTTATAAGGTTAGTATAACTGTGCCATGGGTTTCCTAGGCTGTAATCTTTAAGGGAGCAGATCACCAAGTCTTTTCTCCTGTTAAGCTGCTGGGTGGGTTCAAACCACCAACTTTTCAGTTAGCAGCTGAGTGCTTAACAATTGCACCACCAGAGGTCCTTTTCCTAAGCTCAGGTTTCCTCGGCTGTGACCCAAACCCACTGTGTGCATGCAGGATCCAACTGCACCTTGCCTCTGCATTACCATTGTGGGATGTGGGGGCCAGGGAAACAAATGCAACCATGAAACTCATGTTCAACGTGATCATAAAGTTTATGTGCTGTGAGTAATAAAGCCCGTTGTCTCTGACCCAGGAGTTTCATGTTGACTGTCAGCAGCTAAGAAACTTGTCAGCTAACTTGCTGGCTGACAAGCAGGGTAAACTCTCAAACCCTTCACAGTTATTGACAGAAGGAAGGACCAGCAAATTCAAATACCTTCACAAAATATCTCACCTACTTTCTGGCACCTGATATTTCTTATCACTCTTTGGTTTAACTATATCTCATGTTACAATTCAAATACTCCTAGAGGGAAAAAAATTACAAAATACATAAAAACATACAGATACGTTTCTAAGGAGATTATTGAAAGGATATCATGGAGTCACCAATGAGAGGCTACACAAAAAGGTCTGGAATTACTCAAGGCAAACCTTGCCTTCATTAAGAAATTATTTTGATGTCAATAGTTTTGTTTTATAGTCCATTCTGGTTCAGTCATTCTATATTTTAAAAATTTACTCCACCTCACTTCCAGCAAATTGGCTATCAAGGCAGAAGCACCACGCCGTCCCTCCACAGCAAAGATCCAAAAAACTAAGCCGAACAGAGAAATCAACAATCCTGAAACCCTAAAACATCAAATGAAGAGATAAAGAACTCAGCCAAGCACCAAATGGAGTGAGAAAACTGACAGAGAAAGGAGAGCGAGGAGAGATTCATGCAGAGGTCCCCTACCAGCTAACGCAGTGCAGATCCACCATCTTGGACTCCTATCGGAGACCAGCAAACAGGGGGTATGAGAAAGCAGCTTCACAGAGCTTCCAGGGGGAGACAAAACAACCGGTAATTTGCGATATACACTTTCCCACCTCCCAACCTTTTTCACCCCCACTTGGCATCCTCTGCTTCCCACAGCCACAATTTCTTGTCTGGGAAACACCGGCTGCTTGGATTCCACACACCTAAATGGGCCAGCTCTCTGAGTGCCATTTGTTGGCTGCTGGTGTTGCTTTTTTCCACTTCTTTTGATTTCTTCCTTACCTCTCACCACCTCCCCCTCCTTTCGCTCAAATACCTAGCTCTGTGCACCATCTTTGCTTCTTCCTGAGGGGCTGCAGAGCTCCGGTAATTTGTGATATATGCTTTCCCACTCCCTACACTTCTTCACCCACACTCGGCCCCCTCTGCTTTCCGCGGACACAGTCTCCTGTCCGAGAAACACCGGCTGCTTGGATTCCACCGGCCTGCACTAGCTGGCTCATGAATGCCATTTGTTGGCTGCTGGTGTTGCTTTTTTTTCTGCTTCTTTGGATTACTTCCTTACCTCTCACTACCTGCCCCTCCTTTCATTCAATTACCTGGTTCCGTGCACCATCTTTGCTTCTTCCTGAGGGGCCGTGGAGGTCCATTCGAGTGTGGAGCTGCTTCCCAATCTGGGCTGCTGCGCTGGTAGGCTCCAAGGGCTTTTTTTCATATGTTTATTTTGAATTGTTTGTTGGTTTTCTTTTCCTTTTCTTGAATTGGGATCCCTTTCTCGCCAGGCGGTGCTGCATGGCAGGGAGACTAACCCATCGGTTTCCGCAGATATGCAGAGGGATCCATGAGTGCATTTCTTTTTCATTTTTTTTTTCTGTTTTTCTGCGAACTTTCCTTGTTCTTTTTTTTTTTTTAATTTGATTTGTTTTATTTTCACTCTTTTTCCCTTTTTGTCTTTATTCATTACTCGGTTTCTCATCTCTCTATATCTTCCTTCTCTTTCTGTTCCCTGAATACCTGGCATTGTATACCTCTACACCTTCTAGCCAGGCTGTACTGCAACACCTGAGAACAACTTCCCCAGACCTCACAGCTGCACTGGAGGGATCCCTGGGAACTTCGTGGTTCTTTAACCTTTCCGATCTTTATTTATTCCTTTTTTTTTTAATTCCTCTTTCCCTTTCTGTTTTTCTCCATTTCATAGTCTCTCATCTCTCCACTCCAATGGCAAGCTCCCCTAGAATTCTTTTTGTTTGTTTGTATGATTTGGCTCCTGTTCCTCTCTCCTCACTCCCATATCCATCTTATCTCCACACATAACATTCTCCCTGCTACATCCTGCCTACTGGCACCATGCGCTTAACATCATACCACCAAGCAGCACAGGCATGGCCTACTGGAACCTGCCCTGCATTGATTACCAAACCGCCCTGGTGGCTGCAGTAAGTGCCACAAAAACCTGTCCCAGTAACTCCTCTTCAGCTAGACCTACACTGCTGTACCATATCTCAGTGACTGACCATGCCAATTGGAGAAGAAGGTGAAAGGTATTGTGCCCACAAACGAGAAAACAACAAAGAACATACAGTCTGCCTGCTCAGAAATAGTCAAATTTAAAAAAAAAAGAGATGAAACAAACAAATCTACAATCCGTAAACGGGAAAAGTAACTACTGAATGCCCCAAAGAGGGCAGACAATATCAAAACATTAACAAACAGAACAAAACAGAACAAAAACAGGATGGTTCCAGTAGGCATCCAAAATACAACACCAGGTGACTTTCCAGTGGAAGAAAAGGCACTAGAAGTACCTGATAGAGAAGTCAAATCTCTAATACTCAGAATTCTCCAAGAGCTGAGGCAAAAAGCTGACAAACATGAGGAAAAAGTAAACAAATTCATGGAAAATACAGGCAAAAAATTGGAAGAATTCAGAAAATAATGCAGGAACAAAATGCTAAAATAAATTCACAACTACAAATTATACAAAGACAACAATTAGAAGTCCAAAAGATAAACAACAAGATTTCAGAAGTGGACAGGGTCATAGAAAGGCTGAGAAGCAGATATGAAACGGTGGAAGGCAGGATCAGTGGAATTGAAGACAAACACTTGCATACAACTCTGTTTCAGGAAAACTCAGAAAAAACAACAAAGAAAAATGAAAAGACCTTGAGAGTTATGTGGGATAGAATCAAAAGTAAAAATTTTCGAGTGATTGGAATTCCAGAACAGGGGTAAAAACAGAAAACACAGAGAGGATCATTGAAGAACTGCTGACAGAAAACTTCCCCAATATCATGAAAGATGAAAACCTGGCCATCCAAGATGCTCAATGAACCCCATATATGAGAGACCCCAAAATAAAATCACCAAGGCATATCATAATCACACTCACCAAAACCAAAGACAAACAAAGAATCCTGAGAGCAGCACATGAAAAACAAGAAGTCACAGACAGAGGAGAAACAATAAGACTAAGCTCAGATTATTTGGCAGAAACTATGCATAAGAAGGCAATGGGAAGACATATATAAAATCTTGAAAGAAAAAAATTGCCAGCCAAGAATAATATATCCTGCAAAACTCTCATTCAAATTTGATGGTGAAATTTGGTCATTTCCAAATAAACAGAAATTAAGGGAATATGTAAAAGTCAAACCAAACTTACAAGAATTATTAAAGGGAGTTCTTTGATCTGAGGACAAACAACTTCAGCTCACTGGCAGAATCTAGGATGTAGGATCGTACCAGCCAGATACCACTCTAGGAAATGAACTCTCAAGGACTATCCAAAACCAAACTAAACACGACAGGAAATTAGAGCAGTTAATCAGTAAATGACAACAACATCAAAACAATAAAAGAGGGAATAAATGGCATAGGTATAGAACCTTCTAATGGAGAGGAAGGCAAGGTGATACCAAGTAATGGTAGACTGCTTCAAACTTAGAAAGAAGGGTAAAATTCATGGTAACCACAAAGAAAGTTAACAAACATACTCATAAAAATAAAGAATAAAAACATGAACTCTCAGCAAAAACAAAACCTACAAAAACAAAAGAAATGAAAAATAAATCCACAAACAAAAGTAACTCAGCACAAGAGAGTAAGAAGAACAAAGAAAACTTCAGAACCACAAAAAAAAGTACTACAAAATGACAGCAATAAACTCACATCTATCAATAATTACACTGAATGTAAATGTACTCAATGCACCCATAAAGAGATGGAGAGTGACAGAATGGTTAAGAAAACAGGATCCATCAATATGCTGTCTACAAGAGACATACCTTAGAAACAAAGATGTGAATTTATTAAAAGTCAAAGGTTGGAAAAAAATATATCAAGCTAACAACTACCAATAAAGAGCAGAAGTGGCAACTCTAATCTCAGATAAAATAGACTTTAAAACAAAATCTACCATAAAAGTCAAAGAAGGACACTATATATTGATTAAGAGGACGATCCATCATGAAGACATAACCATAATAAACATCTACGCACCCAGTGCCAGGGCTCCAAAATACATAAAACTCTAACAACAATGAAAAGAGAAATTGACAGTTCCACAATAATAGTAGGAGACTTCAACACACTACTCTCAGTAAAGGACAGAACAACTAAGAAGAAACTCAGCAAAGATAAAGAAGACCTAAAGGGCACAATCAGCCAACTTGACCTCAAAGATATATATAGAACACTCCATTCAACTGCTGCAAACTACATATTCTTTTCCAATGCACATGGAACCTTCTGCAGAATAGACCACATCTTAGGCCAAACAGCAACCCTCAACAAGATCCAAAACGTTGAGATAATTCAAAGTATCTTCTCTGACCACAATGCCATCAAGGTGGAAATTAACAATAGAAAGAGCAAGGAAATAAAATCAATCACATGGAAACTGAATAATACCCTGCTTACACATCAGTGGGTAATAGAAGAAATCAGAGATGGAATCAAAAAATTCCGAGAATCAAATGAGAATGGAAACACTTCATACCAAAACCTTTGGGACACAGTAAAGGCAGTCCTCAGAGGACAATTTATAGCAATAGACGCACATATCAAAAAAGAAGAAAGGGACAAATTTAAAACATTAACTACAGAACTCAAACAAATAGAAAGAGAACAGCAAAAAAAAGTGCACAACCACAGGAAGAAAGGAAATAGTAAAGATTAGAGCAGAAATAAAGGAAATAGAGAACAGGAAACCAATAGAAAGAATCAACAAAACCAAAAGTTGGTTCTTTGAAAGAATCAACAAAATCGACAAACCACTGGCCAGACTGACAAAACAAAAACAGCAGAGGGCACAAATAACCCAAATAAGAAATGAAATGGGGGACATTACAACAGACACAACTGAAATAAAAAGGATTATAACAGAATATTATGAAAAACTATACCACAACAAATTTGAAAACTTAGAGGAAATGGATAAATTTCTAGAAACACACGGCCTACCCAAACTACAACAAAGTGATGTTGAAAATCTGAACAGACCCATAAAAAGAGAAGAGATTGAAAAGTTAATAAAAAAAACTCCCAACCAAAAACAGCCCTGGCCCAGATGGCTTCACTGGAGAATTCTACAAAACATTTACAGAAGAGTTTGTACTAGGACTACGCAAACTTTCAGAGCATAGAAGAGGAAGCAACACTTCCAAATTCACTCTATGAAGCCAGCATAACACTGATACCAAAACCAGGCAAAGACGTCACAAAAAAAGAAAATTACAGACCAATATCTCTCATGAATATAGATGCAAAAATTATGAACAAAATTCTAGCCAGTATAATTCAGCATCATATCAAAAAAATAATGCAACATGACCAAGTAGGATTCGTACCAGATACGCAAGGATGGTTCAACATTAGAAAATCAATCAACATAATCCACCACATAAATAAAAGGAAAGAAAAGAATCACATGATCATCTCAACTGATGCAGAAAAGGCATTTGACAAAGTCCAACACCCATTCCTGATCAAAACTCTCAATGAAATAGGTATAAAAGGGAAATTCCTCAACATAATAAAGGGCATCTATGCAAAACCAATGGCCAACATCATTCTTAATGGAGAGAGGCTGAAAACATTCCCCTTGAAACAGGAAAAAGACAAGGATGCCCTTTATCACCACTCCTATTTAACATGGTGCTGGAAGTTCTAGCTAGAGCAATAAGGCAAGAAAAAGAAATCAAGGGCATCCAAATTGGTAATGAAGAAGTTAAACTGTCCCTTTTTGCAGATGATATGATACTATACATAGAAAACCCTAAAGACTCCACGAGAAATCTACTGGAACTAATAAAAAGATTCAGCAGAGTAGCAGGATACAAGATAAACATTCAAAAATCAGTTTGATTCCTATACACCAATAAGGAGAATGATGAAAAGGAAATCAGGAAAACATTACCATCTTCAATAGCCTCCTAAAAGATAAAATACTTAGGAATAAATTTGACCAGGGATGTAAAAGACCTATACAAAGAAAACTACAAAACACTACTGCATAAAACCCAAAGGGATCTGCATAAATGGAAAAACATACCATGCTCATGGATAGGCAGACTCAACATTGTGAAAATGACAATTCTACCCAAAGCAATTTACAAATACAATGCAATCCCGATCCAAATACCAACAACATTCTTCAAAGAGATGGAAAATCTAATCATTAACTTTATATGGAAATGGAAGAAGCCTCAAATAAGTAAAGCACTACTGAAGAAGAAGAATAAAGTTAGAGGACTCACACTACCTGACTTCAGAACCTACTATACAGCTACAGTAGTCAAAACAGCCTGGGACTGGTACAACGACAGATACATTGACCAATGGAACAGAACTGAGAACCCAGATGTAAATCCATCCACCTACCGTCACCTGATGTTCGACAAGGGCCTGAAGTCCACCAAATGGGGAAAAGACAGTCTTTTTAACAAATGGTGCTGGCAAAACTGGATATCCATCTGCAAAAAAATGAAACAGGGCCCATACCTCACACTGTATACAAAAACTACTTCAAAATGGATCAAAGACCTGAATATAAAGCCTGAAACTTTAAAGTTCATAGGAGAAAAAATAGGACCAACACTTCAGGCCTTAATACATGGCATTAACAGGATACAAACCATAGCCATCAACGCACAAACCCCAACAGATAAGCTAGATAACTGGGATCTTCTAAAAATCAAACACCTATGCTCTTCAAAAGACTTCACCAAAAGAGTAGAAAGAGAACTTACAGACTGGGAAAAAATTTTTGGACTGTACAAGTCAGACAAAGGTCTAATCTCCATAATCTACAAGAAAATCCAACACCTCTACAACAAAAAGACAAATAATCCTGTTAAAAAAGGGGCAAAGGATATGAACAGACACTTCACCAAATAAGACATTCAAATGGCCAACAGACACATGAGGAAATGCTCACGATCACTAGCCAGTAGAGAAATGCAAATTAAAACCACAATGAGATAGCATCTCACCACGGCATTACTGGCACGAATCAAAAACACTGGAAATAACAAATGTTGGAGGGGCTGCCAGGGAGATCGGAACTCTTACGCACTGCTGGTGGGAATGAAAAATATACAACCATTTTGGAAGATGATATGGCGCTTCCTCAGAAACCTAGAAATAGACATACCATTCGATCCAGCAATCCCACTCCTAGGAATATATCCTAGAGAACTAAGAGTCATCACTCGAATAGACATATGCACACCTATGTTCATGGCAGCATTGTTCACAATAGCAAAACAATGGAAACAACCTAGATGCCCATCAACAGATGAATGGATAAACAAACTATGGTACATACAAACAACGGAGTACTATGCAACACAAAAGAACAACAATGAATCTGTGAAGCATCTCATAACATGGATGAAACTGGAGGACATTATGTTGAGTGAAATAAGTCAATCACAAAAGGACAAATATTGTATGAGACCTCTATTGTAAAAACTCAAGAAAAAGTTCACACACAAAATGTAACAATCTTTGTTGGTTACCAGGGATGGGAGGGGTGGGGGGGAAATACTAAATAGGCAATAGATAAGTGGTATCTTGGGTGAAGGGTGAAACAGTACACAATACAGGGGAAACTAGCACAACTTGTACAAGGAAAGGTCATGGAAGCCCCATAGACACATCCAAACTCCCTGAGGGACTGAATTGCCCGGGGGAGGGCTGTGGGGACCATGGTCTCATGGAACATCTAGCTCAATTGGCATAACACAATTTATAAAGACAATGTTCTACATTCTACCTTGGTGAGTAGTGCCTGGGGTCTTAAAAGCCTGTGAGCGGCCATCTAAGATACTCCACTGGTCTCATCCCTTCGGGAGCAAGGGAGAATGAAGAGAACAGGATACAAGGAAAAGATCAGTCCAAAGGACTAATGGTCCACAGCTACCAAGGCCTCCACCCAACTGAGTCCAGTACAGCTAGATGGTGCCCGGCTACCACCACTGACTGCTCTGACCAGGATCACAACAGAGGGTTCTGGACAGAGCTGGAGATGGATGTAGAGCATAATTCTAACTCACAAAAAAAAAGACCAGATTTACTGGCCTAAAGGAGACTGAAGAAACCTCGAGAGTATGGCCCCCAGGCACCCTTTTAGCTCAGTGGTGAAGTTATCTCCGAGGTTCACTGTTCAGCCTGGGAGTGGACAGCCCCGTAAAACCAAATGGGACTAATGAGGTACAGTAGTCCAGTGACAAGAGCCAGAAGGCAGAAGGGGACAAGGAAGCTGGTGATAGGGAACCCAAGTTTGAGTAAGGATATTGTTGAGGTTTTGTGAGATTGTTAACCATTGTCATAGGGCAACATGTGTAGTAACTGTTAAATGAGAAACTATTTTGTTCTGTAAGCCTTCATCTTAAGTGAGAATAGCAGCACAATTGGAAGAGCGTAGTCAATGTCACTGAACTGTGCATGTAGAAATTTGTGAAATGGTGTCTCTTTGGCTATGTATATTTTCACCAAAAAAAATGGTTGAGAAGTTAGAGGGTTGACATGTGGAGTTGCTGACCAATGTCATAAAACAATATGTGTACTACTGTTTCATGAGAAACTATTTGTTCTATAAGCCTTCACCTGAAGTACAATAAATAAAAAACAAAAAATTTACTCTACAATCTCTCTAAATTCACTAGCCTCAGCCCTGCAGAAAACACCTATAAACTGTCTCTTTTCCAACTTTTGACAAAATAATCTCTTTTTAGTTGTCACTTTATTACTGAAAATCCTTTTGCAATTTCAAGAAGATTTTGCTTTCTAACATTTCAGTGAGTTTTAATCTTAGACTAATTTAAGTAGGGAGTTCTTAAGTCAAGAAGTAGGATTGATTAATAACCAAAAGAACTAATAATGCCTGGAAAAGATACTTTTTTTTGTTCATTTTGACTGAAAAAGTTGTAAATCACTCTTAATTTAGACATGTGGAACAAGTTAATAAAAATAAAATTCTTACTAGTAATACTTTCCATTCATCATAAAAAAGCTCCAAATATTTTATAGGCAATATCATAATTAATGCTTACATTAATCTTGGGAAATGAGTAAACATATAAATTGTTCTCTCTATTGGGCAATTAGGGACCTAAGGCACCAAGTATTCACTCATTTTCCTAAGGAATGCAGCTTGCTAAATGAGAACCCAGTACTAGGCTACACTGCCTGTATCTGAAGAGAGCCTGTAATAGGGTCCAGTGGGTATAATAGGACAATTCCATGAATTTTAACAACTTTCTGAAATCTTTATGATAGAAGCCTAATTATATGAATTTGGTAGTCACATCCAGGTAAATGTTTCTGGCATTCTGTTTATGGAAAAGTATATATGTGTCAATACTCCACTGACAAAATTTGCTCTTTTAATTAATTAGCTAACTAATTAGTTTTCATTTACTGCTTTAAAGATTTTCCTGAGATTTCAGCTCTGTAGTCTGGGAGTTCCCTGTGGTTAATGTATTCACAGAAAAATTTGTGGACTTCCAGTGAGAAAAATGGAAATGCATGAGTAATAGAGGAAGGTCAAACCAATCTTGGGCAGAAAGAGGGACAGCATATTAAAACTCCAACTCAGCATGTGCCTCCCAGGGAATGCACCTATGACAGTTGATACCAGCAGTGATCCAAGAAATAAGGCACTAAGATGCAGTTTTGGAACTGGATCACGTGCCACCCCCTGGTAATAAGGACCTTCATCACTGGTGGCAGATGGAGCACTGGAGTCCCTGGCAAAAGGGGTAATCCAATTGTTAAAACTCTTATGAGCCATGAATTGAGTGGTATGCCAGTGTAAGAAAATATATTAGTCGATGCTTTATGCCAAGCATCTGGGAAACACGGGAAATAGTTAACTATAAGGACAATGGAATTGGGTAGTTTTTACTAAGCTCAACTGATGTTTTGAAAAAAAGATAAGGAAAAGCTGACAACAATTAATCACCAGTTGATAGTTAAGTGTGAAAGCAAGAAGGGCTTCTTGGTAGCTCACAAAGAGTCATTCGTCTCTTGCAGAGGGCAGAGAAAGCTGGGGACCAGGCCCAGGACTTAATTGGAATAACCTAACTCCAAAGAAGGTTAAACCTCAACTAAGGCAGATCTGCTTTGCCAAGATGAAAGCCCTGTTTGGGAAAGAATGGGACCCAAATAACTTTGCATGGAACTCAGAACAGAAAAGATCCTGCTGAACACCAAGACCATGGTGTAAACAGTTTAGATGCTTTGGCCAAATGAACTGGCAGACCCTATGGTATTAGAGGCTGTGGTGATGGGAAAGGACACCACATGGAACATATGGAAAACTCCAGTGGGAGGATCACAGTGCAAATTCCTAGAGGTCTTGAGCAAGGTCATGCCATGTGTAGCTGAAAACTATCCACCTTTGAAAAACGACTCCTAGTATGCTACTAAGATATTTTGTCCATGGGCCACCAAGTGATCCTGCAGCCATAGCTACCAATCATCAGTTGGTAGATATCAGTTATATACCCACAAAGTCATATGAATAGGTGGTCCTAACAGCAATCTGTCATAAGATAGAGGTGGTACATCTGGGATCTAGTACATGCAGAACCAGAAGTCACAAGCAAACTGCATGAGCAGGTAGTCCAGATCCTCATGTAATCTTGCTGCACCAGTAGCTCATGCTCAGTTCTTACCTAGGGCCATATGGGGGATCTCTTGCAACCCACTCACTGAAAAAGAAAAGCCTGAGCTTGGTTCAGATATGGGTTGGCTTGGTACGTGGATGCAGGTTGAATATGGACAGTAGTTGTAGTATCCTCACACAGGGGTGGCTTGCAAGAGTGGCAAGAGAAAATTCTCCGTATGAAGAACGTGGGGCAGTGCACTTGGCCATTCACTTTATGTGAAAAGAGAAGTCTGAAAAAAGAATTTTAAATGTGGTCACCCTACCATTGACATGAAATATTTTACTATTCAATTGAATCAGACACTAATTCTATTCAGTCTAGCATGCTTCCTCTTTGTTATTTTTATAATCAGAAGTGTGTAATAAACCAAGTCTGCTTTTTATTTGTTTTTATTTTTTGCTTCCTGAAAGCTTAGAGATAAATTAAAAGCCCAATTGTGACATTTTTGCTAGTCCACATAATTAACATAATTATTATTTTTAATTTCTATTAATAGGTATTTTTCTTGGTTCTAATTCCCCATTTAGACTTCCTTTTAAATATAAGCATTGTGTTGTGACCCTTAGGGATGCTTTGTTCAAAAGAAAGTAGATGATTGATATACAGATAAACAAAGACAAATAGGTATTGTTATATAGTTTTAAAAGCAAAACCCAACACAGGATTGACCCTAAGGCAAAACTGTTAATTGGGATAATATCTCTTCAGCATCTTTCATCCTTCTAGGTATAGTGTAGTTCCCACTCTCTGTTTTCCACCTTATTGCTCTTCCTTTCCATTTCCACCCTAGTATCTCTCATATCTTTTTTGTCACAGAATTATGGGTCTAGCCAATCAGAGTCAGCAAAGATGTTAGTCAACAATGCCTTAAGGAGTTACCCTTCCCAGGACAATTTATATTTTGTTAGAAATGTATTAAAGATGAATAGGCTCAAGGCCCAAAGGAGTGATATTCAGATGACTGAATATGACACATGCAGAGAGGTTTAGTCACTGTCTTAGTTATCTAGAGCTGCTATAACAGAAATATCATAAGTGGATGGCTTTAACAAAGAGAAATTTATTTTCCACAGTTTAGGAGGCTAGAAGTCCGAATTCAGGATCCCGGCTCTAGGGGAAGATCCTTGTCTCTTCAGCTTCTTTCTTGATTACTTGGAGATCTCCATGTGTCTTGGCATCTGTCTTACCCTGTATTTCCTTTGCTGGCTTGTTTAATCTCTTTCATATCTCAAAAGAGATACATCCTACACTAATCCTGCCTCATTAACATAACAAAGACAACCCATTCCCAAATGGGGTTACAACCACAGGCATACAGGTTAGGATTTACTACATATATTTTTGGAAGACATAATTCAATCCATAATAGTCACCTTATCTCACTTGGCATCATCTTCTGCAGTTGGAGCATGAGAATTTTCTTACCCACGTAGATCTCATAACTGTTATGACTAGCTTACTTGACATATTTTATTAAGCCTCAAAAAATGAAGAAGAGGCAATTTTTTATGGCTATACAGTGAGTTTTTCTCTAAATTTTTATGACATCAAAGGAACTTTTGAGAATAAAACAATTTTGTAAACTACTACATGAGTACTATTTTCACTTTTTCAAACTTTCCTTATGCCTTTGACTAACATAAACTAGAATGTATAACTGTAATCCCAGTTGCATCAAATTTGTAATCTGCTGCTTTAAATTATCTTTATAATTTATTTTCCCATGCTTCTATATGGTTTTCACAGTTAATCATTTTAACAGCTAAATAATTTTTTATTAAGTTGATGTACTATAATTTACCTAATAATTCTTTTGTTATTAAAATTAAGGCTACTTCTGTGCTTTTTCTGTTATGTATAGCATTGAAATGAACATTTGGCACACATAGCTTTTTACCTTGTTGAATTATTTTTGTGGAGTTAAATACTAGTAAAAAGATTTTATAAGTCAAACGTGAACATGTCTATGCCTCTTGATATGAATTATTATATTTGCTTTCCATGATGTTTTTTATCAATTTAAGCCATGTTAATAGGCCATCATATCATTAAAAAATGAAGTAATCTACCATCTAAAACATAGGGCTTAGTCATTACCACAAAAGGTATTAGAATCCCCATCTCTTGACTCCCTATCTTTCATTTATTGACTACACTAAGAGCAGACAAAAGACCTCTTTAAAGTGTTAAAAAGCAAAGATGTCACCTTGAAGACTAAGGTGTTCCTGACCCAAGCCATGGTATTTTCAATCGCCTCATATGTGGCGAAAGCTGGACAATGAAGAAGGAAAACGGAAGAATAATTGATTCCTTTGAATTACGGAGCTGGTGAAGAATATTGAATATACCATGGACTGCCAAAAGAACGAACAAATCTGTCTCTGAAGAAATACAGTTAGAATGCCCCTTAGAAGCAAGGATGGCAAGACTACGTGTCACATACTTTGGGCATGTTATCAGGAGGGATCAGTCCCTGGAGAAGGAGATCATGCTTGGTAAAGTAGAGGGTCATCAAAAGAGAGAAGACCCTCAATGAGGTGTATTGACACAGTGGCTTCAACAATGAGCTCAAGCATAACGATTGTAAGGATGGCGTAGGACTTGGCAGTGTTTCAGTCTGTTGTACATAGGATCACTACGAGTTGGAACCAACTGACGGCACCTAACAACAACAACAACAAGAGCAGATAGTTGTTATATGCAAATTACATTTACACAAAACAAATACTAATACAAGGAAGCATACCAAAAAGGTTTTCAAATTAGGGCTTAAGTTCTACTTATTTTAAAAATGTTCAATACAAAAAAATATCACTTTGGTTCAACAAAAGCCTCTGAAACACCTTAGATTTCATTGGAATGAAATTAGACTTAAAAATATTTACCTTTAGAACTGAAAAACAATTACGTATCACTGAAAAAGCAACTACTTCTTAAAAATAAATCATTATAACTCTATACTTGTAATTTGAAAGTACTACTTATAATTCTTGAATCAATATTTAAAGTGGAGTATTTCTAAAATGAGATTAATCCCACTTTTCTACTCTAAATCCTAAAAAGAACTAACAATTTTCTTGTCTTTATTATTAAAATAAGCCAACTCCATACATAATTTTCTGAATTTCAAAACATGGACCATTTCTGTGTAAGTCATCTGGGTTATTGTAACATACAACCCATAAATCTCAACAGCTTAGAACAACAAAAGTTTATTTCTCACTCATTTTATAAGTTGGCAGCTGTGGGTCATAGGCTAGAGCACGTCCTTTCATTCAAGGATCCAGGCTGAAGATGAAGCCTTTACCTGGGACACATAATTCTCACGGTAGGGGAAAAAAATAAAATACAAGAAAGCTAGTTGGAAACCATAATGGTGCTTAAAGTTTTCTGCTTGGATGTGGCATATCTGACTTCTGCTTACGTTCTAGTGGCCAAAGCCCAAAATCAATGGGGCAGAAATTTCGACTCCACACACAGCAGGCACAGCAAGTTATACAGAAATGGATGAAAATCATTTCTCTTTCAGGAAGGAAAAGCAAATTTTGGGGAACACTAATACAATCTTCCATAATCTCTTTTTCTTTTACTTCACACTCTGTCTGCCACACTCACCTCATGAGATATTCCTAGGTTGCCTGCCAGATGATGAACTATTCCATAGATAACTGGAAAGAATGTATTCCTGCCATAAGTATGGCTGAATACATTGAATAATGAAACATTTTTAATCTTCTTTGATGCCACAAAAATTCTACATTTTTGCTAAACTTATGCCACTTCAAATCATCATCTTTTAATTACATCATGAAAGCATAGCTTTATTAATATTATTTCTGTATAGAATTTTTAAACAGGCAATAAAAATTAAGAAATACACGAGATGCTTCAATAAATAACAGGATTAAGGTGGGATTCAAATTTGATACCAGATGAACACTGAATATCATTTTTTCAGTTGAGTAGAAAGAGCTATTTAATTCCAATAAGATTTATGCAAAATAGACAACTCAGAAAGAATTTTATATGAAACATTAGAATTTGTCAAACTATGTGCTTTTTCTCCATTTGTATGCACAGTCTATGCAAACCAAACTGCAGACCCTGAAATTTTATCAATATCATTGTGCCGTATTTATTAGTATTCACTTGCCTATACCTTTTATCCAAATAGCTACCATCTTGAATCAATAGAATATCTCCTGTTAAAATTCTGGCACTACTGAACAACAAATGACACAAAGGGTAAATTTTCTCACCTAGATAAAAGATAGGAATATAACATGTTTCATTGGTATTTAATGATTTACATTATAAAACTAAAAGCATACAGTGTAGTTTATGTTCTGCACAAAAAAAATAAATAAATAAAAGCACCAAGAAGGCACTGATTGCTCTAAATAAGAAGTAAAAACTCTAGAAATAAAACTGCAACCTACGTATATTCACTTGTATATTTTGAATTCAAATATGAAGCTGTATGTGAGGGGAATATGTCCTTTTCTTCTTGAATTTTAAGTCAAGATACTCAACAAATTGATGTAAGTTTTCCAAGGTAATACCAGATTAGGCATAGACCTAATTACATTTTTCTTAATCATTATCAGTATTCGAATTCATACAAATGAGCTGGATATACAAATATAAAGGGAAAATACTGGCGGCAAGGTGTGAGGAAATTTAAATTCTTAAGGAAATGGAAAATGGGGTAGTAAAAAATTACTGTAACTTTCCCAGTTCTGCTTTATTTTGTAAAAATTCACTTAATATGTACAGATAACATCACATAATGATCTCTGGCAAGGGAAGCAGCGTATTATAGACAGTTCATTATTCGAATCTCAGTTGTAGAGCTATGGGCAAGTGAATTAAGTGGTTTGAGTCTCATTTACAAAATTAGGAAAGTTAGACATTCTTTGAAATCTTGCAAAAATTAAAGAAAATGTATATAAAGAACCTAGCATAGTGTTTGGCATATAAGTGGTATCTTAGTCATCTAGTGCTGCCATAACAGAGATACCACAAGTGGATGGTTTTAACGAACAGAAGTTTATTTCCTCATAGTTAAAGTAGGCTAAAAGTCTAAATTCAGGGCGTCAGCTCCAGGGGAAGGCTTTCTCTCTCTCCGTCTTCTTCTCTTCAGTGTTCCCCCGGACTAGGAGGTTCTCAACGCAGGTACCCCAGTCCAAAGGATGCTCTCTTCTCCTGGCACTACTTTCTTGATGGTATGAGGTCCCCCTGTCTCACTGCTCACTTCTGTCTTTTATATCTCAAGAGATTGCCTCAGGACACAATCCAGTCTTGTAGATCAGGTCCTGCCTTACTAACACAACTGCCACCCATCCTCCCTCACTAACATCATAGAGGCAGCTTTACAACATACAGGAAAATTGCACAGTACCAGGAATCATGGCCTAGCCAAATCGATACACACACTTTTTGGGGGACACAATTCAAACCATGACAAGTGATATTCAATATGAGGAAATTTTTGTCATTGTCATTATTGTTTTCTGTTTATTAATATAAAAATATGTTCAAACTTCAATAAGCTACTCTGTGGCATCAGCTGACATTTTAAGCAGGGTCCATTTTGAGAATATGAGCTATGCAAGGCAATGTATTAGGTCCTATGAGAAATACAACATAAAGGAAAACTTTATATCTGACCTGTTGTAAATGTGGTATTGAGAAAGGACAAGAGAAGAGTTAGCTAGAATAAAGACTAGAGTTATTTGGTCGTCACTTTTGTGACTGATGGAATAAAAAGGAGAGTCCTGTGCATACTGGCTGTATCAGCATACGTGGTGCAAGTAACAACCTCTCTCTGCAGTTTTGTTTTGATCATGATAGAGGTGGCAGTGCAAAGTGTATGTAGAAAAAAAACTGCTAGTGCAGATATTCCAGCTGATTTCTAGTCCTCTAAAAGAAGGGAAATACTGGGAAGATAGAATGCCAAAGAAATCTGGCAAACATTAGAGCACAAAATGATGCTTTTTTAATGACTTGTTAGCTAAGGAATTTTGATGATGCTTTGAAATCCCAGTGGGGTTAGGAGTGGGGTGAGATGCTACTAACATGGTATTAGACATTAACCATAAGCCAAACAATGGAACAAAGGAGAATGAAGAAAACCAAAGACACAGGTAAAGTTTAGTCCAAAGACCAATGGACCACAGCTACCAGAGCCTCCACCAGACCGAGTCCAGAATAGCTAGGTGGTGCCCAGCTACCAGCAATGACTGCTCTGACAGGGATAACAATAGAGGGTCCCAGACAGAGCTGGAGAAAAATGTAGAACACAATTCTAACTCACAAAAAAAAGACCAGACTTGAGGTGGGGCCAAGATGGCAGAGTAGACAGACTCTTCCGATAGACCCTCTTACAACAAAGACCCAAAAAAACAAGTGATTCGATTATATATCACAAAATCTGGGAGCCCTGAACATTAAAGGCAGAGTTGAGGAACCAGACAGAGTGGCAGGTGGAGGGAGAGAAGGTTCAGAAGCAGCAAGAAGTTGCCAGACTTGACCCAGCAAAAGCCTGAGCCCCTTAGGCCTGAGCAGCTCATGGGTGAGCGGTGAGGCAGGCAAGCAGCCGTGTTCAGGAGGAGCGCTTTACGCACCGGAAGAGACCTAGTGCCAGAGAGTCTACGCAGCCACCCAAAACCAGTGAGAAGCAGCCCTTGATCGGGCAAAAGATACCGTCCTAACACACGGATCAAAAACACCCCCCTTAGGGAAAAACATCTCTCTAAGTTACCTCCCTGCTCCCTGCTCTGCACTGGGTCCCAGATCAGCTTCAGCAATTGCCAAGTCCCCTGGGCTGGAAGTAGGATCCATCACATGCCCGAAGCAATTCTCCTAGCCTTGCAGAGTGAACAAATTAACAAATGAGAAAAAATAAACTGCCAGCTCCCCTAAGCCAGGAATCTAGGGTAGGCACAGCTCCTTTGCCTAGGCACAGGCATAAGGGATCCATGGACTTGGAGTGCCTTTCCCACTACAGAGACTTGTGTGGGCCCATCTCAACAGCGTTGGCCCCCATTACCACAGTTCAACAGGGTATATACTGGAACACTAACTTCAACTGTTTCAGCTGTGAAGTGGCAGGTTTGTGACATTTGACACTGCTCTACCCATTAAACAGGTACTTCACCTACCCACATCAGAGGCCTGAGGACTGGTGGCTCCACCCACGCCACCTAGCCACCTGTGATAGGGGCCCATGAATAATGGGTGCCCCCAGTCCTTACCACCAATGGCATTATGTGCTCATAGTCCAGCTGCAAAACCTACCCACCTACGCACTTTAGGGAACAGAGACACGCCTTCCTCCTGGACACTCGGGGCAGCTGTCAGCCCCCTGCCTTGCTCAGAGTGTGTCCCCCTGCGGCAGCCAGGTGCCTGTGCGTACAAAAATCACCCATGCATGTCTAGGACTGTAAGTGAGAGCCTACACCACACACTTGGTGCCATCTACCTGGGCACCTGAGCTGAAACCATACAGGAGTGAGTAGACTCCTGAGCTCACGTACCTAGTTAACAGATCTAACCACCTGGTGACAGGACATTAGAGCTTTAAAGTTGCCAATAATCAAACCAGCTCATACAAGTAGCCTATTTGGGCATATCAAAACAAGATAAGAAGCTAGGATATAGTAAGCAAACATAAAATAAATACATATAATAACTTATTGATGGCTCAGAGACAACAGTCAATATCAAATCACATAAAGAGACAATCCATGATGGCTTCAGCAAGCTCCCAAAATAAAGAATCTAGAAATTTTCCAAAGGAGGAAAATTTCTTGGAATTACCAGAGGCAGAATACAAAAGATTAATATATAGAACTCTTCAAGAAATTAGGAAAGAAATTAAGCAAAGTGCAGAACAAGCAATAAGAAAATTAAAAAGATTAGAGAACAACACAATGACAAATTTAACAGACTGCAAGAATCCATAAAGAGACAGCAATCAGAAATCCAGAAGATTAACAATAAAATGTCAGAATTAGACAACTCAATAGAAAGTCATAGGAGCAGAATTGAGGCAATTGAAGTCAGAATTAGTGAGATTGAAGATAAAGCACTTGACACCAACTTACTTGAGGAAATATCAGATAAAAGGATTAAAAAAAATGAAAAAACCCTAAGAATAATGTGGGACTCTATCAAGAAGAATAACCTATGTGTGACTAGAGTACCAGAACAGGGGAGGATAACAGAAAATACAAAGAGAATTGTTGAAGATTTGTTGGCAGACAACTTTCCTGATATCGTGAAAGATGAGAAGATATCTGTCCAAGATGCTCATCGAACCCCACAAAAGGTAGATCCCAAAACAAAGTCAGAAAGACATATTATAATCAAACTTGCCAAAACCAAAGATAGAGAATTTTAAGAGCAGCTAGGGATAAATGAAAAGTCATCTACAAAGGAGAGTCAATAAGAATAAGGTCGAACTACTCAGCAGAAACTATGCGGGCAAGAAGGCAATGGGATGACATAAATATAGCCTTGAAGGAAAAAAGGTGCCAGCCAAGAATTACATATCCAGCAAAACTGTCTCTCAAATATGATGGTGAAATTAGAGCATTTCCAGATAAACAGAAGTTTAGGGAATTTGCAAAAACCAAACGAAATTACATGAAATACTAAAGGTAGTCCTCTGCTTAGAAAATCAGTAACATCAGATAACAACCCAAGACTACAGCACAGGACAGAGCAACCAGATATCAACCCAGATAGGGAAGTCACATAAGGAAATCAAATCTAAAACACTGAAAATAGGGAAACAGATGTCAATATATAAAAGGTGACAACATTACAACAAAAAAGAAGGACTTAAAAAATGTAGACATAGATTTTTCACATGGAGAGGAAGTCAAGGCAATATAAAGAAACAAAAGACTGGTATAAGCTTAGAAAAATAGAGGTAAATATTAAGGTAACCACAAAGGAAACTAACAATCCTACAAGTCAAAATTAAAAAACAAAATCTGGAAAAATATAAAGACTCAGCAAACACAAAATTAACAACAAAGAAAAAGATGAAAATACATAAAGAAAAATGACTCAACACAGACAATTAAGTGGAACAAAGTAACTGTGAAGAACACACAAAATAAGACATCAAATTGACAGCACTAAACTCATACCCAGAAATCATTACGCTGAATGTAAATGGACTAAAGGCACCAATAAAGGGACAGAGAGTGGCAGATTGGATTAAAAAACACGATCCCTCTATATGCCGCCTACAAAAGACACATCTTAGACTTAAAAACATAAACAAACTAAAACTAAAAGGATGTAAAAAAATATATCAAGCAAACAACACTCAAAAAAGAGCAGGAGTGGTAATTAATCTTTGACAAAATAGACTTTAAAGTAAAATCCACCACAAAGGATAAGGAAGGACACTACATAATGATTAAACGGTAAATATACCTGGAGGACATAGCTATAACAAATATTTATGCACCCAAAGACAGGGCTCCAAAATACATAAAACAAACTCTAACAGCACTGAAAAGAGAGAGAGACAGCTCCACAATAGTAGTAGGAGACTTCAGTACACCACTTTCAGTGAAGGACAGAACATCCAGAAAGAAGCTCAACAAAGACACGGAAGAGCTAAATGCTACAATTAAACAACTTGATCTCATAGACACATGCCGAACACTCAACCCAGCAGCAGCCAAGTATACTTTCTTTTTCAATGCACATGGAACATTCTCCAGAAAAGACCACATATTAGGCCATAAAGCAAACCTTAACAAAATCCAATACATCAAAATATTACAAAGCATCTTTTCTGACCATAAAGTCATAAAGTAGAAATCCACAACAGAAAAAGCAAGGAAAAAAAAGCACATGGAAACTGAACAACACCTTGTTCAAAAACTACTGGGTTATAGAAGAAATTAAGGATGGAATAAAGAAATTCATAGAATCAAATAAGAATGAAAACACATCCTACCAGAACCTTTGGGACACAGCAAAAGCAGCGGTCAGAGGTCAGTTGATAGCAATAAATGCACACTACCAAAAAGAAGAAAGGGCCATAATCAAAACATTCACCCTACAACTGGAACAAGCAGAAAGAGAGAAGCAAAAGAAGCCCTCAGGAGCTGGAAGAAAGAAAATAATAAGAATCAGAGCAGAATTAAATGAAATAGAGAATAGAAAAACAACTGAAAGAGTTTACAAGACTAAAAGCTGGTTCTTTAAAAAGGTCAACAAAATGGATAAACCTTTGGCCAAACTGACAAGAGAAAAACAGGAGAGGAAACAGATAACCCATATAAGAAATGAGATAGGTGATATCACATCAGACCAAACTAAAATTAAAAGAATCATAACAGAATACTATGAAAAATTGTACTCTGACAAATTGGAACACCTAGAGGAAATGGACAAATTTCTAGAAAATCACTACCTACCTAAACTAACATAACAGAGGTAGAACAACCCTAAATAAACCCATAACAAAAAAAGAGACTGAAAAGGTAATTAAAAAAACTCCCAACAAAAAAAAAAGCCCTGGCCTGGATGGCTTCACTGGAGAATTCTATGAAACTTTCAGAGAAGAGTTAACACCACTACTACTAAAGGTATTTCAGAGCATAGAAAAGGATGAAATACTCCCAAACTCATTCTATGAAGCCAGCATAACCCTGATACCAAAACCAGGTAAAGACAACACAAAAAAAGAAAATTATACACAAATATCTGTCATGAACATTGACACAAAAACCCTCACAAAAATTCTAGCCAATAGAATTCAGCAACATATCAAAAAGATAATTCACCATGTTCAAGTGGGATTACTACCAGGTATGCAGGAATGGTTCAACATTAGAAAAACAATCAATGTAATCCATTACCTAAATAAAACAAAAGACAAGAACCACATGATATTATCAATCGATGGAGAAAAGGCATTTGACAAAGTCCAACACCCATTCATGATAAAAACTCTCAGCAAAATAGGAATAGACAGGAAATTCCTCAGTATAATTAAGGGCGTTTATACAAAGCCAGCAGCCAACATCATCCTAAATGGAGAGACTTGGAAAGCATTCCCCCTGAGAACAGGAACCACACAAGGATGCTCTTTATCATCACTCTTATTCAACACTGTGCTGGAGGTCCTAGCCAGAGCAATTAGGCTAGAAAAAGAAATAAAGGGCATCCAAATTTCTAGGGAAGAAGTCAAAGTATCTCTATTTGCAGATGATATGATTTTATACACAGAAAACCAAAAAAAATCCACAAGAAAACTACCAGAACTAATAGAAGATTTCAGCAAAGTTTCAGGATACAAGATAAACATACAAAAATCAGTTGGATTCCTTTACACCAACAAAAAGAACCTCGAAGAGGAAATCACCAAATTAACACCATTTACAACAGCCCCCAAGAAAATAAAATACTTAGTAATAAATGTAACCAGAGACGTAAAAGATCTATACAATGAAAACTACAAGACACTACTGCAAGAAGCCAAAAGAGACATGCGTAAGTGGAAGAACATATCTTGCTCAAGGACAGGAAGACTCAACATTCTGAAAGTATCAATTCTACCCAAAACGATCTACAGATACAATGCAATCCCGATCCAAATTCCACTGGCATTTTTTAATGAAATGGAGAAACAAATCACCAACTTCATATGAAAAGGGAAGAGGCCCCAAACAAGTAGAGCATTACTTAAGAAGAAGAACAAAGTGGGAGGCCTCACACTACCTCATTTTAGAAATTATTGTACTGCCACGGTAGTCAAAACAGCCTGGTACTGTTACAACAACAGATACATAGACCAATGGAACAGATTTGAGAATCCAGACATAAATTCATCCACCTATGAGCATCTGATATTTGACAAAGGCCCAAAATCTGTTAATTGGGTAAGGGACAGTCTCTTTAACAAACAGTGTTTGCATAACTGGATATCCAGCTGCAAAAAACTGAAACAAGACACATACCTCACACCATGCACAAAAACTAACTCAAAATGGGTCAAAGGCTTAAATACAAAAAATAAAGATCACGGAAGAAAAAATAGGGACAATGTTAGGAGCTCTAACAGATGGCATAAATACAATATGAACCATAAGAAACAATGCACAAGCACCAGAAGAGAGACTAGATAAAAATCAAACACTTATGCTCATCAAAAGATTTCACCAAAAGAGTAAAAAGACAACCTACAGAATGTAAAAATTTTTCGTTATGACAAATCCGATCAGCGTCTAATCTCTAACATCTACAAGATACACAAAACCTCAACAACAGAAAGACAAATAACCCAATTAAAAAATGCACAAAGGATATGAACAAGCACTTCACCAAAGAAGATATTCAAGTGGCTAACAGACACATGAAGAAATGCTCACGATCATTAGCCATTAGAGAAATGCAAATCAAAACTACAATGACATATCATCTCACCCCAACGATGCTAGCATTAATCCAAAAAACACAAACTAATAAATGCTGGAGAGGTTGTGGAGAGACTGGAACACTTATACACTGTTGTTGGGAATGTAAAATGGTACAACCACTTTGGAAATCGATTTTGCACTTCCTTAAAAAGCTAGAAATAGAAGTCCCATACGATCCAGCTATCCCTCTCCTTTTGGAATATATCCTAGTGAAATAAAAGCTGTCACTTGAGTAGATATATGCACACTCATGTTCATTGCATCACTGTTCACAATAGCCAAAAGATGGAAACAACCCAGGTGCCCATGAACAGACGAATGGATAAACAAATTATGGTATATCCACACAATGGAATACTACACAACATTAAAAGAACAACAGTGAAGCAGTGAAACATCTTATAACATGGAGGAAGCTGGAAGGCATTATGCTGAGTGAATTTACTCAGTCACAGAAGGACAAATATTGTATAAGACCACTATTATAAGAACTCAAGAGAAGGTTTAAACACAGAAGAAAATGTTCTTTGATGGTTACGAGTGTGGGGAGGGAGGAGAGGGTTATTCGCTAACTAGATATTAGATAAGAATTAGGTGAATGGTAGGACAGCACACACTACAGGGGAAGTCAGCACAACTGGACTAAACCAAAGCTAAGAAGTTTCCTGAATACAATCAAACAATTTGAGGGACAGAGTAGCAGGGTAGGGGTCTGGGGACCATGGTTTCAGGGAACATCTAGGTCAATTGGCATGACAAAGCTTATTAAGAAAATGTTCTTCATCCTACTTTGGGGAGTGGCGTCTGGGGTCTTAAAAGCTTGCAAGTGGCCATCTAAGATGCATCAGTTGGTCCCAACCACCTGGAGTAAAGGAGAATGAAGAACACCAAAGACACAAGGAAAGTAGTAGCCCAAGAGACAGAAAGGGCCACATAAATCAGAGACTTCATCAGCCTGAGACCAGAAGAACTAGATGGTGCCCGGCTACCACCAATGCCCGCCCTGACAGGGAACACAAAAGAGAGTCCCTGATGGAGCAGGAGAAAGGTAGGGTGCAGAACTCAAATTCTAGTAAGAAGACCAGACTTAATGTTCTGAGACTGGAGGAGCCCCAGAAAGCATGGCCCCTGGATTCTCTATCAGCCCAGAACTAAATTTCTAAGGCCAATTCTTCAGACAGGGATTGGACTAGATTGTGGGACATAAAGTGATACTCGTGAGGAGTGTGCCTCTTAGCTCAAGTAGATAAAAGACACTAAATGGGCAACTTCTGTCCGGAGGTGAGATGGGAAGGCAGAGAGGGTTAGGAGCTGGTTGAACGGACTGGGGAATCAGGGGTGGAAAGGAGGAATGTTCTGTCATGATATGGGGAGAGCAATTAGGATCACATAACAATATATGTATAAATTTTTGTATGAGAAAAAAATAAAAAAAGGAAAAAAAAAAAACGAGACTTACTGGTCTGACAGAGACTGGAGAAACCCTGAGAGTAGGACCCCAAACACCCTTTTAACTCAGTACTAAAGTCACTTCTGAAGTTCTCCCTTCAGCCAAAAATTAGTCAGGTGTATAAAACAAACAATAGCACATGTAGTTCAACCATGTATATGAGGCTAAATGCACACACCAGCCCAAAACCAAAGAAGAGAAGACAGGAAGGCACAGAAAACTGGACAAATGGAAATGGGGAACCCAAGGTCAAGAAGGGGAGAGCGATGACACATTGAAGAGTTGACAACCAATGTCACAAAACAATTTATGTATTAAATGTTTAGTGAGAAACTAATTTGCTCTGTGAACTTTCACCTAAAGCACAATTAAAAAATAAATAAACCAAACCTATTGCCATTGAGTCGATTCAGCCACTAACAATAGGGGAAATCAAAACTAGAACAAGTATAATGGATAACAGCTAAAGTTGAATTCAAGGAGACGTCAAATTCTTATCTAGGGTTTTGTATACATACATATCAATCTTGCACCTTATAATATCTTTTCTGATCTATACGTATGTATCTACATATATAATCAGTCACTAATCACACTGGCTTGAATTTTATGAAATTGTAATGAGCCACAACCTAAGGTAGCACCATTCACTAGCAAGCATAGCATGATTCTCCAGACAGAATAGCCAGACTTGGTAGCGCGAGTTGAGGAAAGCTAACTTTAAATTAATAGCAAATGTCACAAATGCATATGGGGAACAGAAAAAAGAATGAGATTAGTTTTCTGGAGAAGAAATATTTGCCTAATAAATGCTTTTAAACTTTTATTTGGATTCAATGATAGAAAAATAATAGACAGGTTTTCATTTCATCTGGAATTATTTAGTTTACACATAAAGACAAAAAACTTGGAAGCTGTTATTTTACAATTATGTGGGAAAACTGCACAGGATTTGAAGAATGTAGAAACCAAACTACTTCTGACATTTCTTGGCGTATTCAATCATTTCATATGTATCTAATTAACATGTAAGTCATACCAGTTGATTAAAATCCAATAGTCTAGACTTCCATTAACTAGGCTGTCATTTATTCAAGTAAATATATAAACAGCACTATTCTGGCCATAGAAAGATCAAAGATTATATAGTACTTTTCCAAGGAGTTTTCAAACGAAAGAAAAATAGCCACAATGAGTGAGTATTCCTAGCAGTTCATTGTCTTTCTTAATGGCACTCACTCCAGTGCAGGGTTCTCAGGCTGTCTACATCATCTGTCACACTTGCTGGCCCTCAGCCAGGCCTCTGCCCTGCTTCGGCAAATGTTGCAAAGCTCCTTAGCTCTACCGATAAGTGCCCAGAGGCACCCCACTCTGCCAGGTGATGTTGAATGCATTGCTGCAGCCTAAAACTAGGACATTTTTAATTCCTCCCACCTAAGTTTTAACTCTCAAAGTGGATCATACTGAGCCTCCAGCAATTTGTCAATTATAGTTTAAAGTGTTCTTACCAGTAGTGACTTCAGATGAAGGCTCCTGTTCCTGGCTTTTTGCTACCAGTAAGCTGTGATTCTCTGTATCTACCCTCTGTCTCTCCAGTTTTCAGGGTGGCAGTTTGTCTGTGACCTCAATTTTCTAACGGATCTAAGAAGCATTGTTGATTTTCAGTTTGTTCAGCTTTTTCTTGTTGTGAGAATGGAAATGACAATTTCCAAGCTCTTTACATGTGGGGCCAGACAAGTATCTTTTTGTTATAATTATTTTAATTCTTTCTGGCAGAGAACCCTGGTCATAATAGGCACTCAATAAATATTTGTTAATTTGACACCATCTCTCCTTTACCAAGCTGATTCCTTTCAACAGCACAGACTTGTGAATAGCATCCAAATTAAAATTAATAAAAAAACTTACCTATAATTGCTTTTAAAATATCTCATCTACAATGTAAAACTCTTGCTGTCCAAAACTACGTTTACTTTCTCAACATGCATTGCTGCTATAAGAGAGCTGAAAAAGGCAAAACCAAAGCTACTCAGACAGAGTTTCAAAATCTATTTTAAAATTCAGTCAACACACAAATTAAAAAAAAAAATCTTCAGGTGGTAACCATAACATTTACCTCATGAGACTACAAAAATAATATAAGAATGGGAAATGAAGTATTTTACGTATATCTGGAAATTGAAGAAATATACCTAGTGTTAATGTTCCTTCTTCAAAATGATAAACCAGTGTCTATTGTATTGTTGTTATAACTAAACAAACAGTAAGAACTTCTGCACATTCACTCTAAAGAGCCAAACTATTAATAATATAACAGAAAAAAAAAAAAAACTTGTTCATACGAGTGCTTTGGATAAATATTTTTGCAACATACTTATTTTATGCAAATAAAAATCTTTGTCATCCTTTCTAATACCACAGCAAGATGATTGTTTGCATGTAGTGAGGACATCTCTATGATACGTGACATGCAAAGAGAGCTCAGCAATACTGACTCATATTTTAAAAGGTCTCATTACTTAAAAGTGACACAGCAATCGCAGTAACACAGGGAAATATTTTCTTTGATTAAATTAATGTAAGGCCATAAGCTCACCATTGGAGAATGTGTTCATATAATCCCCTTCATTCAAGCAGATTGTGTGCTTTGATTCTCTATCCACCCCTCTTCTTTCCCTTTCCTTCTCCCCTCTTAACTCCAAATGTTCATACGCAAATACTCACCTGCCGTTTCTATTCAAATACTTTCTTGTCCAAAACTACTAGATAAAATATCCCCACTGGAAAGGTCTATAATGAAAATAAAAATAACAAGAGAAAAAGATGAATATCTAACTATTACCAGAGTTAATCAATGTTGCCTAAAAAAGAACATCATAATCATCATTCTTGAAAAAGCTGAAAATTAAAAAGGAAAATCTTTCCAAATAGAAATGATAAAGTTCAGCAGTCAAAAATATATTTAATTTATAAATAAAAGTAATTAACATCTTTGGATAATTGACAAAGATATCCTGTATAATAAAAAAAAAAATTAAAATTACATTTGGAAATAGATTGTTTCAGAAGATTATACAAAGGAAACAAAATTATATATTCAGTAACAATTAATGGGAAATCCTGGTGGCATAGTGGTTAAGAGCCATAGCTGCTAACCAAAGGTCAGCAGTACGAATCCACCAGGCGCTCCTTGGAAACCCTATCAGGCAGGTCTACTCTGTCGTATAGGGTCGCTATGAGTTGGAATGGACACGATTGCAATGGGTTTGATTTTTTGGTTTTTAATGGTTAATGAATGACTATCAAGTATTAAGTTACCAGGAAGGATATTACTTTTAACTATGACAATAGTCTAGTTTCCTGTTTTCTGTTTCAACCAGAATAGAATAAAATAATTTTGCTAATTGAGGGCACTACATTATGAAGTAGTTTCTTCTCAAAATTAGCTGTCAGTTCATTGTTCCTTAATTCAAGAGAGCACACAAAATGTATTTGTTGACACAGTTCTTTGTTAACTTAAAAGATCCCTTAGTCAGTGTCATAGATTGAACTATGTCCCCCCAAAAATGTGTGTACCAGTTTGGCTGGGCCATGATCCCTAGTATTGTGATTTTCCTATATGTTGTCAATCCTGCCTCTATGATGTTAATGAGGGAAGATGGGGTGGCAGTCATGTTAGTAAGGCATTACTCAATCTACAAGATTGGATTGTGTCCTGAGGCAATCTCTTGAGATGGAAAGGAGAGAAGTGAGCAGAGAGACAGGGGGACCTCGTACCACCAAGAAACAGTGCCAGGAGCAGAGCACATCCTTTGGACCTGGGGTCTCTGTGCAGAGAAGCTCCTAGCCTGGGGGAACATTGATGAGAAGGCCAACAGAGACAGAAAGTCTTCCCCTGCAGCTCATACCCTGAATTTGGACTTTTAGCCTACTTTACTGTGAAGAAATAAATTTCTCTTTGCTAAAGCTATCCACTTGTGGCATTTCTGTTACAGCAGCACTAGATGACTAAGACAGTCAGGAATCTCTTTAACTTCCCACAGGCTCAGAACAAAGGAAATGATTAGATCCTCTCATCTTTACTGCAGAAGAATTTGAATCTATAAAGTTTATGCCTCCTAGGATTAACAACAGTTGAAACAGAGAGGTGGAAAAAAAATCATGAAAAAACTAATACCTAAGAGTGGAGTTCTCACTATTCACTATCGGGAAGGCAGTCCTGATTACAAGTGCTCAGAGTGCCATCAGAACCTGCTGAGTCAGAGGACGCTGGTTTTCAATTCATAGAAGTACCATGTGAGCATTTCATTTGAAAAGTGCATGACCCACTCCTGAAGAAATAGTTTACATATTTATCTGCCTTGAACCCAAATCAGCCTTTTTTCCATCAAAAGGCCATGATTTCAGTACATCTTTCCTGAGAAAATTTATTATCCTTTTAGTGTGACAGTAAAGAACTCAACAGTCAAGGAACTTTCTAAGTTGGAGTATACTGAAATTGGAAATGGTGGTTAAGTCTAAAATATGTAATTAACCCTAAGTTCAATCCACATACTACAAAAAGGAAAATGCACTAAAGAAGTTCTATTCACATCACAAATATGAAAAATGATTAATCTATGCTACTAATTAGGCCTCTGGCATTTTAAATCATGGCATCATCAACAATAGTTTAAGGTGATGAAAACAACATAAGGAATCAAATTAGCAATTAGTAAATGCCTGAATAGAGCCCTTGTACTGCAGTGGTTAAGAGCTATGGCTGCCAACCAAAAGGTCAGCAGTTCGAAACCACCAGCCACTCCTGGGAAACCCTATGGAGCAGTTCTGCTCTGTCCTACAGGGTTGCTATGAGTCGGAATCCACTCGAAGACCACAGGCTTGGTTTTTGGTTTAAACGACTAAATACCTAATGTGTTGTTGTTGTTGTCAGTTGCCCTTGAGTTGGCTCAGACTCATAGCGACCTTATGTACAACTGAAGGAAACACTGCCCGTCATGCACCATCCTCACAATCGTTGTTATGCTTGAGTCCATTGTTGCAGCCTCTGTGTCAATCCATCTCGTTGAGGGTCGTCTTCTTTTTCAATGACTTTCTATTTTACCAAGCATGATGTCCTTCTCCAGGGACTGGTCCCTCCTAATAACATGTCCAAAGTATGTGAGGTGACGTCTTGCCATCCTTACTTCTAAGGAGCACTCTGGCTGTACTTCTTCAAAGTCAGATTTGTTCCTTCTTCTGGCAGTCCATGGTATATTCAATATTCTTCGCCAACATCATAATTCAAGGCATCAATTCTTCTTTGGGCTTCTTTATTCATTGTCCAGCTTTTGCATGTATATGAGGTGACTGAAAATACCACAGCTTGGGTCAGGTGCACCTTAGTCCTCAAAGTGACATCTTTGTGTTTTAACACCTTAAAGAGGTCTTTTGCAGCACATTGGCCTAATGCAACACATTGTTTGATTTCTTAACTGCTTCTTCCATTGGTGATTATGAATCCAAGTAAAATGAAATCCTTGACAGCTTCAATCTTTTCTCCATTTATTATGATGTTGCTTACTGGTCCAGTTGTGAGGATTTTTATTTTCTTTGAGTGTAATCCATACTGAAGGCTGTGGTCTTTGATCTTCATCAGTAAGTACTTCAAGTCCTCTTCACTTTCAGCAAGCAAGGTTTTATCATTTGCATATCACAGGTTGTTAATAAGTCTTCCTCCAATCCTGATGCCCCGTTCTTCTTCATATAGTCCAGCTTCTCAGATTATTTGCTCAGCAATTAGATTGAATATGTACAGTATAAACATACTACCCTGATGCATACTTTTATTGACTTTAAAACATGCAATGTCCCCTTGCTATGTTCAAAAGACTGCCTCTTGATCTACGTACGGGTTCTGGAATTCCCATTCTTCACAATATTATCCATAATTTGCTACGATCCACATAGTCGAATACCTTTGCGTAGTCAGTAAGACACAGGTAAATATCTTTCTGGTATTCTATATTTTCAGCCAGGATCTATCTGACATCAGCTATGATATCCCTGATTCCACCTCTTCTTCTGAATCCAGCTTGAATTTCTGGCAGATCCTTGTCGATATACTGCTGCAGCTGCTTTTGAGTGATCGTCAAAAAAATTTTACTTTTGTGTGATATTAATGATATTGTTCGGTAATTTCTGCATTCAATCGGATCACCTTTCTTTGGAATAGGCATAAATATGGATCTCTCCCAGTCAGTTGGCCAGGCAGCTGTCTTCCAAATTACTTGGCATAGACGAGCAAGCACTTCCAGTGCTGCATCCATTTGTTGAAACATCCTGATTGGTATTCCAACAATTCCCGGAGCTCTGTTTTTCACCACTACCTTCAGTGCAGCTTGGACTTCTTTCTTCAGTACCATTGGTTCTTGATTAAATGCTACCTCCTGAAACGGTTGAATGTCAACCAATTCTTTTTGGTACAATGACTTCTTCCATCTTCTTTTGGGATTTCCTGTGTCATTTAATATTTTCCCTGTAAAATCCTTCAAGATTGCAACTCAAGGCTTGAATTTTTTCTTCAGTTCTTTCAGCTTGAGAAATGCCAAGTGTCTTCTCACCTTTTGGCTTTCTAACTCTAGGTCTTTGCACATTTCATTATAATACTTTATTTTGTCTTCTCAAGCTGCCCTTTGAAATTTTCTGTTCATTTCTTTTACTTTATCATTTCTTCCTTTTTCTTTAGCTACTCTATATTCAAGAGCAATTTTCAGAGTCTCTTCTGACATCCATTTTCTGTACATGCTACCAAATCAAATCCATTGATGTCTAGTCAATTCCTACTCATAGCAACCCTATAGGACAGAGTAGTACTGCCCCGTAGGGTTTCCAAGGCTGTAATCTCTATGGAAGTGGACTGCCACATCTTCCTCCCATGGAGCAGCTGGTGGCTTCAAACAGCCAACCTTTCAGTTAGCAGCCAAGTGCTTAACTACTGTGCCACCAGGGCTCCTTGTAGATGATATAGTTAGATGTAGACAGGTAACCTAAATTTATGCAGCATTTAATGACAAATGATATTTCATTGGATTTTTAAAATTCAAAATAGAGGCCCAAGTACCATTACCAGATATAATAACTTTATTAAAAATTACAAATTCAACAAAAATATTTACCACTAAATATGCACATTAACCTTCATCTAATGTTTGTGGCTCATCTAGCTGAAAATTCATTAATCTATACCTCAGTTCTTCGTCTGTAAAACGGGTGAAACAATACCTAACAAACAGGGTTATTATGAGTATTAAGTGAGATAATATATGTAAATTAGTTACCTTTGCACCAAGCAAATACCTAATAAATAATAATACATACCATTAGCCCAACATGAAAATGAAATCCATTTACTATGCATCCTATTATATTCTGGGTATATTCTATTACTTTTTATATATTATCACTAAAACTTTAACAACTCCAAAATAAAATTTACATTATTATCTTTCCTTTATAGATGAGGAAAGTGAGGATATATTGGTTCAATATCCACAGAACTAGAAGAGAGAAATTAGAATTAAAATGCATGTTCATCTGACCCCAAAGCCCATCTAATCTCAACTACCCCAGTGGTTCTCAAATATTAGTGTACACAAGAATATCCTGGAGATTCTTGCTCTTGTTAAAATAGTTTCTAGTTCCTATCACCACAGATTCTGACTCAGAATATTGAGGTGATGCCCACGAATTTGGATTTATAACAAGCTAACAGGTAATTCTGATACTCCTGGCCTGAGGAACACAATTTGACTGAAGTACACCAGACAGTCACTCAGAAAATGCAGGATAAGTTAATAGTGATTACTCTCCTGTTTGGGGACCTTTATGAAAACCTAAAGACTGAATTATCAAAAGGCTAGACAATGTGTCTATATTCAGTTTTACCATTTTAAGATCCAGGCATAAAGTTGGCTTAAGCATTATATCTGGGCAAACTGCATTCCTTCTTCATAAGATGTGAGTTTTAAATCTGTTCTTCGCACCACCCTCGCCCCCTAACACACACACACAAAATCATCCCAGAACCATTCTTGGTTTCCTAAATTTTCCAATAAGCCAAATAGTAAAATTTTCAGAGAAATCTCTGATCAGGAAAATTTTGTGAACTATATGTTTTAAAGAGCCCTGGTGGCACAGTGGTTAAGCGCTCAGGCTGCTAACCAAAGGTCAGCAGTTCAAATCCACCAGCTGCTCCTTGGAAACCCTATGGGGCAGTTCTACTGTGTCCTATAGGGTCACTATGAGTCATAATTGACTCGACTGCAACAGGCTTGGTTTTGGTATATCCTTAAAATTAAATAATTGATAAATATGCTAATAAACACAATACTCATAATAGAAGGCTGTTTTCTCCACTGCTATAGATACATAAGACCACACCCATGTTGATGCAAATGAACCTTGGAAAGGATTTACACTAATTATTGATTCATTTCTGTGCAGGTAGTCTTAGCTGTTATCAGGTGCTGTCCAGTTAGTTTCAACTCATAGCGACCCCATGTATAACATAATGAAACATTGCTGGGTCCTGTGCCTTCCTCATAATAGTAGGTATGTTTGAGCCCATTGTTGCAGCCACTGTGTCAATCCATCTCATTAAGGGTCTTGCTCTTTTTTCTGACCCTCTGCTTTACCAAGCATGATGTCCTTCTCCAGGGATTGATCCCTCCTAATAACATGTCTAAAGTAAGGGAGACGAAGTCACACCGTCCTCACTGTTCAGCTATCCTAGTCTTAAATACTTACGGAAATAATTTAACAAAGCTTCTAGGCAGTAGGTATTACCTTTTGGCTATATCTAACTATATCCATTCACCAAAGAGCAACATGTAGGACTGACGAAAGAAAACACGTATAATTAACTAGATAATTATTTATGCCAAACCCAAGATTGATGATTATATATTCAGTGAAACCTATCTGAACTCTCTGTATTGGGAAATTTACTGATTCACCAAGTTATCTATTTAGTTTTTCAACAGTTGGATTTGATAGAAAGTTTTTCTTCTTTTATTCCAGAAATTCATAATCTGGTGTCCATGGACTCTCCTCCCATAAAGAAGTTCATCTATAAACCTAAAATTCTAAGCAAGCTTTTGGATATTGTGATGGTTAAGGTTGTGTGCCCACTTGGCTAGGCCATGTTTCTCAGTGGTTTGGCAGTTATGACATAGTTTGTCAGTTGTGTAATGATGTAATCACATCCACGATGAGATCTACTATGAGTAGCCAATCAGTTGACAGAAAGTTTTCCTGAGGGTGTGGCCTGCATCCAATAATATATGTGGACTTTCTGTCATGCTGGCTTTTACTGTGCTCTGGATTCTGCATTCTGCTCATCAACATCTGACCTCCTGTTCTTGGGACTTGAGCCAGCAGCCACATACACACACACACACACACACACACACACACACACACATTCACTGGTTTTGCTTCTCTAGAGAACCCCGCCTAAGATAGATACTGTTGCACATGTATATCTTCCATCAGTTCAGCTACCCACAACAGATTAAGAACCATTGATTAACCTCAGGAAATCTGTCTCCCTGGAAACAATCATTCCTCCCAGTTGTACCACTGAGAATTTTATAGTCTTAAAATTTTTATACCTCTTTCACATGTCAGCCTCTCCATTAATTGAAAGCAGCAATCCTGTTTTCCTCCAATTAACAAGTCTTGTCTTTTACAGGCTAAATATTTCCAGTTCTGCCCCACCATTTCAACTTGATGTGCTTTCTGGATAAAAGTGGTTTTCCTCTCTTTCAGACTCGCTAGGTATATATTTATGAAGCATATTACTAACCATAGCATTTTTTCATACCTGAATTTATTCATTAATTTTCTCTAATTGTAATTCATACCAATTGTAAATTAAAATATAATTTTTTGGTCTACTAATATTTATAACAAGAAATAAATGCAGCAGTGGAAAAGGTAAAGTTTTGTACATTCTCTAACATTAACACTGTTCTATTTGATTTAATCTCCTGTGGAAAATATCTTCAAGCAGTGCCATAAATGTTTTGTTTCACTTGCTATGTGTTAATGTACTTAAATGCCTTGCATAACAAATAATGTAGCCACACAAAATAAAATAACATATTAAATAAAAACAGGAATCTTCATGCTTTTTCTAGTGAGATAGTCTATTCTCCTGAATTGGCAGAAAAAAAAACAAAAAGTAATCTTTCTACCTAATTTAAAAGAAACTTCCAGCCAACCTTCAGCATTTTTTTAAATTATCTGTTCCTAAACTGCACATCATACTATGCAGTTAAATACACAGGCATACAAGAAGAAAATGAAATTATAAGAGTGCCTAGGAAAGGTATATATTGTAAGAACCAATACAAAAAATAAAAAGGACTTCCTGAGAATAAAAGGTCTCAGAGAACTGAGGATAGAGAATGGCAAGTAGACTATGAACTGTACTGTCTGCAGGAATAGTGATTATAACACATTGCTCTTTGGGGTATTATATATAAGACAAGAGGGCATTTATTATTTTTAATATTATTTGAAAGCACTGAAAAGTTGGGCTGCCATAAAAAAACAAAAATAAAAACTCCTCTTTTGACTTCCCTGATGCCTGAAATTCTTATGTTAAGGACTCAAATATCTAATAAAAATATATTTAGGTTAACAGTGAATCATGATTACCCATCAATTCCTCAGCATATATGTCTTAGCTCACTGAGTTAAGGCTCCAAGTAACCCAAAACATAACTGAATTTTGGTGGGAGGAAAACCAACAAGATCACACAGAAGTAAATGTCTGATGATTGCTCAAGCTTAGAATTTTTCTCAGCTTTTGACACCCCTAGTCTTTGTAAGATCTATAATGATACTAGTAATAATTTTACTAGATATCATATTTACTGAGGACTCACAATGTTCCAGGCACTGTGTTTAGTATCTTATTCCTCATAGCCACTGTCAGATAGGTCAGGGGTTACCATACTAAGGCCTGGGGGGCAAATCTAACTGTGAGCTATTTCTGTAAATAAAGTTTTATTGGTACACAGCCATGCTCACCATGCTCATTCATTTACATTTCAACTATGGCAGCTTCCACACTGCAATGGCAGAGCTGAGTAGATGTGGCAGGCCTTGTGTTCTGCAAAGCCTAAAATACTTACTATTTGGCCCTTTACAGGAAAAGTTTACAACTCCTGAGATAGATGCTATTGATTTTAATTTTTACAGTTGAGAAAACTGATGTATCCAGTCTACTGTGGTAGGTAATAGTCTATAATTATTTCTCAATTACAATAAAAATCTCATGAGATTGAACTACAACCATATAATGAACCTCTTAATATGGAACAAGATGTATAGTTCTTACCTCTGGCCCACAGCCTACAATATATAGTGAAATCGCATGTATGATTTTCAGAAATCTTGAAATAAACTTATATATGAAATTTGCATTTTAACATTTATTATATGAAACAGATAAGAAAAAGGAAAAAAGATGATATTTTTATCTTAGTTATATGTAGAAAATAGCAATGATAAAAATATTAAATAGTTCTACAAAAGGCACCATTTAATGATGGTAAAAAGTTGAAAATTTTCAATAAATTGCCAACTTTTATTTATAAAACAAATTATTCTAAAACAATTATGGAATTCAGTGAAAATATTGCATTAAATTTTACAGAAGAAAATAAAAAAGAAGCTACTAAACCTTACTTATGAAGGAACATAGATTAAGACATAGTTAAAATTATAAGGAAACTCTAAGTTGTGAAAGCATGGATTTATTTTTTTAAAAAACCAACATATGTTTATAGACAGCTCTTGAATTAAATATATAAAGCAAATATAATGTAAAATTATATTTTCCAATATGATTTTTGAGACACTCATGAAATTAATCTATTTCATTCAAATCAGCCAAAACAGTAATATCTCATTGAAGTTTAATAAATAGACCTGTATACAGAACCAGATAAAGAAATAAAAATAATAATCTTGAAATGGCAAAATGTGGGGACAATTTTATGAACTTTATAATTCAGTAACTTTAAGTTCACTACATATAATAGAGTGAAGAGTAATTATATATATATTGTGATAGAAATCCTTAGGAGATGCAGAAGAGTCATTAAAGGAATCCTGATAAAATGACTGGCATCCCTTAATGCTGTCAGCTGCTAATCAAAAGGTTGGAGGTTAAAGTCCACCCGGATGCTCCTGGGATGAAAGGTCTGCCGATTTACTTCTGAAAAACCAGCCGTGGAACACCCTATGAAGCACAATTCTACCATGATACACATAAGGTCACCAAGAGTTGGAATTGACTGGACAGCAACTGTTTTTGTTTATTTGTCTGTTTAACAAAATGACTTGATTATTTAAAGAGGGACCATAAAAAAATGCTAAATTATTATATGATGAACAAACAAGTCTTCCAGTGCAGATATAAAAGTCCATTATTTTTGCCATTATATTCTTTATGGGTTTGATGTTTTTAAGGATCCATAAATAATTATAAAGGAGAAGAAGGACAATTAAAAATATAAGAACTCTGGAAGGAATCAAGGAAAATTCAAAGGATAAAAGGACTAACCAACTTAGTTTAAAAGAGAGAGTATAATGAGAAATATATTTAAGCAATATCATCAGCTAAAGACATATGAACCATAAATTCTTACATAAAGTCTCAGAAATAAAAAGTAAAGACATTTTATTCATTTATTATTGCAATGCAGAATCTTGGACTAACATCAGAAGTTAATACTGAATTCAATAAACTCAACATAATTTGAAAACAAAGAGTAGAGCTCTGCTTCTGTCAATATGGGACCTTTCAGCTATAGAACAATGAAGACTTAAAAGGACACATTATTAGAGATACTACTGGTATCACAAGAGGTAGGGGAAGCAACAAGTACCTCCGTCTTTCAAGAAAAATATGGAAAAACAAAAAACACGAGCTGGTAGATATGGCAGTAAATGTAAATAAGCACTGACAGTAAAGAAGAGTAATAGTAATAATGCCTGATTAAGTACCTTTGGAAACTGGGTGGAGGAATACTTAATCTAAGTAATAGTTGACTATACCATTTTGACTACATAAACTCAGGCTAAATACAAAGAGAACTGCAACAAAATATTGAAATATATTTAGTTCATATGTATTTCACACTACTGTGGGTTAGAAATTTTGACATAAAAATGTATACTAAAATTGAGAAAATAAATTTATTTTGAATAATTAAGTCAGGTTTCTCGCTGTTGCAGATGGGAGTTACAATTATGGAAAGGGAGAATTTGTGTTGCTGAATTAGAGGTATCCATATAACACCTGATTTTGATATGTGTATGTATACATATATTCCCTAGCTTTGTTCAATGACCCAGCTTAGAAGAAATAACACCTCAGTAGTAATAAGTGCATACAGAGCCCAGGCCTTGGTTTCAAAGTCCTATTTTCCAGTAAAACAGATCATGGTTTCTTGAAAAATGGGCTAATTCTAGAACCTGGTAAAGTACAAGGTGAGCCTGTCACAAGTACTCAAAGAATAACAAGGATATGTCAAAAGGACATAGGAGTCAATTTGAAGGAAGACATGCTGATCAAATCTGAGACATTTTGAACTTCAAGATATATAATGATAGTAAAAAAGTAGTACAAGTGGGGCCTAGATACTGGAGTAGTCAGGCGCTTCTGGTGGACCCTCTTACTACAAAGACCCAAAAAAAAACCAAGTGATTCGATTATACATGGCAATCTGGGACCTCTGAACATCAAAGGCAGAGTTGAGGAACCAGACTGAGTGGCAGGAGGAGGGAGAGATGGTTTGAAAGCAGCGAGGAGTGGCCAGACCTAACCCAGTGAGAGCCTCAGCCCTTTAGGCCTGAGCAGCTCTTGGGTGAGTGGTGAGGCAAGCAGGCAGTGGTCCTTGGGAAGCACGTTTTCTGCACGGGGAGAGACCCAGCACCAGAGAGGCTACACATCCACCGAGAACCAGTGAGAAGCAGCCTTCATCAGCGAAAGATAAGTACTTGCGAATGGCTTACCTTGTTGATCAAAAAAAACCCCTTAGGGAAAAACCTCTCTCCCATTTACCTCCCCGCTCCTTGCTCTGCACTAGGTCCTGGACCAGCTTCAGCAACTGCCAAGCCCCTGGGCCAGAGGTAGGATCTGTCACGCACCCAGAGCCATTCTCCCTGCCTTGGAGAGTGAACAAATTAACAAACAGGGGAAAAGATAAACTGCCAGCTCCCGTAAGCCAGGAACTCAGGGTAGGCACAGCTCCTTCACCTAGGCACAGACATAAGGGATCCACAGACTTTTAGTGCTTTTCCCCCTGCATAGACTTCTGTGGGCCCATTTCAAGAGCGTAGGCCCTCATTACCACAGTACAACAGGGTATATACCAGAACTCTAACTTCAACTGTTTCAGCTGTGAAGTGGAATGTTCCTGACATATGACAATGCTCTGCCCATTAAGCAGGGTCTTCACCTACCCACATCAGGGGTTTGAGGACTGGTGGCTCCACCCATACCACCTAGCCACCTGCAGTAGGGGCCCGTGAATAAGAGGTTCCCCCTAGTCCTTAAATCAAGAGCATTAGGTGCTCATAGTACAGCTGCAAAACCCACCCACCTACGCGCTCTAGGAAACAGGGACACACCTTCCTCCTGGACACTCAGGGGCAGCCATCAGCCCCATTCCTTACTCAGAGTGTGTCCCCCTACTGCAGCCAGATGCCTATGCCTACACCAGTCACCCATGCCTGTCTAGGACTGTAAGTGAGAGCCTACACCACACACTTCGTGGCTATCTACCTGAGCACCTGAGCTGAATCCATACAGGAGGAGTGGGCGGACTCCTGAGCTCACATACCTAGTAACAGATCAAACCATGTGGAGACAGGACATTAGAGCTGCAAATGTGCAAATAATCAAACTAGCTCATATGAGTAGCCTATTTGGGCATATCAAAACAAAACAAGAAGCTAGGACACAATAAGCAAACATAAAATAAATAAATACAATAACTTATTCATGGCTCAGAGACAACAGTCAATATCAAATGACATAAAGAGGCAATCTATGATGGCTTCAGCAAGCTCCCAAAATAAAGAATCTAGAAATTTTCCAAAGGAGGAAAATCTCTTGGAATTACCGGAGGCAGAATACAAAAGGTTAATATACAGAACTCTTTAAGAAATTAGAAAGGATATTAAGCAAAATGCAGAACACACAATAGAGGAAATTAAAAAGATTAGAAAAGAGCATAATGACAAATTTAACAGGTTGCAAGAATCCATAGAGAGACAGCAATCAGAAATCCAGAAGATTAACAATAAAATGTCAGAATTAGACAACTCAATAGAAAGTCATAGGAGCAGAATTGAGGCAATTGAAGTCAGAATTAGTGTGATTGAAGATAAAGCACTTGACACCAACTTACTTGAGGAAATATCAGATAAAAGGATTTAAAAAAATGAAAAAACCCTAAGAATAATGTGGGACTCTATCAAGAAGAATAACCTATGTGTGATTGGAGTACCAGAACAGGGGAGGATAACAGAAAATACAAAGAGAATTGTTGAAGATTTGTTGGCAGACAACTTCCCCGATATCGTGAAAGATGAGAAGATATCTGTCCAAGATGCTCATCGAACCCCACAAAAGGTAGATCCCAAAACAAAGTCACCAAGACCTATTATAATCAAAACTTGCCAAAACCAAAGACAAAGAGAGAATTTTAAGAGCAGCTAGGGATAAATGAAAAGTCATCTACAAAGGAGAGTCAATAAGAATAAGGTCGAACTACTCAGCAGAAACTATGTGGGCAAGAAGGCAATGGGATGACATAAATATAGCCTTGAAGGAAAAAAGGTGCCAGCCAAGAATTATATATCCAGCAAAACTGTCTCTCATATATGATGGTGAAATTAGAGCATTTCCAGATAAACAGAAGTTTAGGGAATTTGCAAAAACCAAACAAAATTACATGAAACACTAAAGGTAGTCCTCTGCTTAGAAAATCAGTAACATCAGATAACAACCTAAGACTACAGCACAGGACAGAGCAACCAGATATCAACCCAGATAGGGAAGTCACAAAAGGAAATCAAAGCTAAAACACTGAAAATAGGGAAACAGATGTCAATATATAAAAGGTGACAACATTACAACAAAAAAGAAGGACTTAAAAAATGTAAACATAGATTTTTCACATGGAGAGGAAGTCAAGGCAATATAAAGAAACAAAAGACTGGTATAAGCTTAGAAAAATAGAGGTAAATATTAAGGTAACCACAAAGGAAACTAACAATCCTACAAGTCAAAATTAAAAAACAAAATCTGGAAAAATATAAAGACTCAGCAAACACAAAATTAACAACAAAGAAAAAGATGAAAATACATAAAGAAAAATGACTCAGCACAGACAATTAAGTGGAACAAAGTAACTGTGAAGAACACACAAAATAAGACATCAAATTGACAGCACTAAACTCATACCCAGCAATCATTACGCTGAATGTAAATGGACTAAGAGCACCAATAAAGAGACAGAGAGTAGCAGATTGGATAAAAAAACACAATCTGTCTAAATGCTGCCTACAAAAGACACATCTTAGACTTAAAAACACAAACTAAAACTCAAAGAATGGAAAAAATATATATCAACCAAACAACACTCAAAAAAGAGGAGTGGCAATATTAATCTCTGACAAAATAGACTTTAAAGTAAAATCCACCACAAAGGATAAGGAAGGGCACTACATAATGATTAAAGGGTCAATACACCAGGAGGACATAGCTATAACAAATATTTACGTACCCAACGACAGGGCTCCAAAATCATAAAGCAAACTCTAACAGCACTGAAAAGAGAGATAGACAGCTCACAAAAGTAGTAGGAGACTTCAACACACCACTTTTGGTGAAGGACAGAACATCCAGAAAGAAGCTCAACAAAGACACGGAAGAGCTAAATGCTACAATCAACCAACTTGATCTCATAGACATATACCGAACACTCTACCCAACAGCAGCCAAGTATAGTTTCTTTTCCAACGCACATGGAACATTCTCCAGAATAGACCACATATTAGGCCATAAAGCAAGACTTAACAAATCCAAAGCGTCAAAATACTACAAAGCATCATTTCTGACCATAAAGCCATAAAAGTAGAAATCAACAACAGAAAAAGCAAGGGAAAAAAATCAAACACATGGAAACTGACCAACACCTTGTTCAAAAACTACTGGGTTATAGAAGAAATGAAGGATGGAATAAAGAAATTCATAGAATTATATGAGAATGAAAACACATCCTACCAGAACCTTTGGGACACAGCAAAAGCAGTGGTGAGAAGTCAGTTTATAGCAATAAATGCACACATCCAAAAAAGAAGAAAGGGCCATAATCAAAACATTCACCCTACAACTGGAACAAGTAGAAAGAGAGCAGCAAAAGAAGCCCTCAGGCGCCAGAAGAAATAAAATAATAAGAATTAGAGCAGAATTAAATGAAATAGAGAATAGAAAAATAATTGAAAGAGTTAACAAGTCCAAAAGCTGGTTCTTTGAAAAGATCAACAAAATTGATAAACCACTGGCCAAACTGACAAAAGAAAAACAGGAGAGGAAGCAGATAACTCGTATAAGAAGTGAGATGGGTGATATCACAACAGACCCAACTGAAATTAAAAGAATCATAACAGAATACTATGAAAAATTGTACTCTGACAAATTTGAAAACCTAGAAGAAATGGACAAATTTCTAGAAACTCACTACCTACCTAAATTAACACAACAGAGGTAGAACAACTACGTAAACCCATAACAAAAGAAGAGATTGAAAAGGTTATTAAACAACTGCCACCAAAAAAAAGCCCTGGCCTGGATGGCTTCACTGGAGAGTTCTACCAAACTTTCAGAGAAGAGTTAACACCACTACTGCTAAAGCTATTTCAGAGCATAGAAAAGGATAGAATACTACCAAACTCATTCTATGAAGCCAGCATAACCCTGATACTAAAACCAGGTAAAGACACCACAAAAAAAAAAAATTACAGACCAATATCCCTCATGAACATTGACGCAAAAATCCTCAACAAAATTCTAGCCAATAGAATTCAGCAACATATCAAAAAAATAATTCACCATGATCAAGTGGGATTTATACCTGGTATGCAGGGATTGTTCGGCATTAGAAGAACAATTAACATAATCTATCACCTAAATAAAACAAAAGACAAGAACCACATAATCTTGTCAGTCGATGGAGAAAAGGCATTTGACAAAATCCAACACCCATTCATGAGAAAAACTCTCAACAAAATAGGAATAGAAGGGAAATTCCTCAATATAATTAAGGGCATTTGTACAAAACCAATAGCCAACATCATCCTGAATGGAGAGACTTTGAAAGCATTCCCCTTGAGAATGGGCACCAGACAAGGATGCCCTTTATCACCACTCTCATTCAACATTGTGCTGGAAGTCCTAGCCAGAGCAATTAGGCTAGAAAAAGAAATAAAGGGCATCCAAATAGGTAGGAAAGAAGTCAAAGTATATTTGCAGATGATATGATCTTATACACAGAAAACCCCAAAGAGTCCACAAGAAAACTACTGGAACTAATAGAAGATCTCAACAAAGTTTCAGGATACAAGTTAAACATACAAAAATCAGTTGGATTCCTTTACATCAACAAAGAGAACTTCGAAGAGGAAATCGGCAAATCAATACCATTTACAATAGCCCCCAAGATGATAAAATACTTAGTAATAAATCTACCCAGAGATGTAAAAGATCTATACAATGAAAACTACAAGACATTACTGCAAGAAACCAAAAGAGACATGCATAAGTGGAAAAACATACCTTGCTCATGGATAGGTAGACTCAACATAGTGAAAATGTCAATTCTCCCCAAAGCGATCTACAGATACAATGCAATCCTGACCAAAATTCCAACAGCATTTTTTAATGAGATGGAGAAACAAATCACCAACTTCATATGGAAAGGGAAGAGGCCCTGAATAAGTGAAGCATTACTCAAGAAGAAGAACAAAGTGGGAGGCTTCACACTACCCGATTTTAGAACCCATTATACCACCATGGTAGTCAAAACAGCCTGGTACTGGTACAACAACAGATACATAGACCAATGCAACAGAACTGAGAATACAGACATAAATTCATCCACCTATGAGCATCTGATATTTGACAAAGGCCCAAAGTCTGTTAATTGGGAAAAGACAGTTGCTTTAACAAATGGTTCTGGCATAACTGGATATCCATCCGCAAAACACTGAAACAAGACCCATACCTCACACCATGCACAAAAAGTAACCCAAAATGGATAAAAGGCTTAAATATAAAATCAAAAACGATAAAGATCATAGAAAATAAAATAGGGACAATGCTAGGAGCCCTAATACATTGTAAAAACACAATACAAACTATAAGTAACAATGCACACGCACCAGAAGAGACACTAGATAAATGGGAGCTCCTAAAAATCAAACACTTATGCTCATTAAAAGACTTCACCAAAAGAGTAAAAATACAACCTACAGACTGGGAAAAAATTTTTGGCTACAACAAATCCAATCAGCTTCTAATCTCTAAAATCTATAAGATCCTGCAAAACTGCAACAACAAAGAGACAAAAAATCCAATTAAAAAATGGGCAAAGGATATGAACAGGCACCTTGCCAAAGAAGATATTCAGGAGGCTAACAGACACATGAAGAAATGGTCATGATCATTAGCCATTATAGAAATGCAGATCAAAACTACAATGAGATTTCATCTCAACCCAACGATGCTAGCATTAATCCAAAAAACACAAAATAATAAATGCTGGAGAGGTTGTGGAGAGACTGGAACACTGATACATTGTTGGTGGAAACAGTGGTACAACCACTTTGGAAATTGATTTTGCACTTCCTTAAAAAGCTAGAAATACAAGTACCATACGATTCAGCTATCCTGCTACTTGGAATATATCCTAGAGAAATGATCCATCACACAAATAGATACATGCACACCCATGTTCATTGCAGCACTGTTCACAATAGCCAAAAGATGGAAACAAGCTAGGTGCCCATCAACAGACGAATGGATAAACAAATTATGGTATATCCACACAATGGAATACTACCCAACAATAAAGAACAATGATGAAGCTGTGAAACATAACATGGAGGAAGCTGGAAAGCATTATGCTGAGTGAATTTACTCAGTCACAGAAGGACAAATATTGTATAAGACCACTATTATAAGAACTCAAGAAAAGGTTTAAACACAGAAGAAAACATTCTTTGATGGTTACGAGGGTGGGGAGGGAGGGAGAGGGTTATTTACTAACTAGATAGTAGAAAAGAATCATCTTAGGTGAAGGGAAGGACAGCACACACTTCAGGGGAAGCCAGCACAACTGGAGTAAACCACAGCTAAGAATTTTCATGAGTACGATCAAACACTTTGAGGGACAGAGTAGCAGGGTAGGGGTCTGGGGACCATGGTTTCAGGGGACATCTACGTCAATGGGCATAACAAAGCTTATTAAGAAAATGTTCTGCATCCTACTTTGGGGAGTGGCGTCTGGGGTCTTAAAAGCTTGCAAGTGGCCATCTAAGATGCATCAGTTGGTCCCAACCACCTGGAGTAAAGGAGAATGAAGAACACCAAAGACACAAGGAAAGTAATAGCCCAAGAGACAGAAAGGGCCACATAAATCAGAGACTTCATCAGCCTGAGACCAGAAGAACTAGATGGTGCCCGGCTACCACCAATGCCCGCCTTGACAGGGAACACAAAAGAGAGCCCCTGATGGAGTAGGAGAAAGGTGGGGTACAGAACTCAAATTCTAGTAAGAAGGCCAGACTTAATGTTCTGAGACTGGAGGAACCCCAGAAAGCATGGCCCCTGGATTCTCTATCAGCCCAGAACTAAAACAATTTCGGAGGCCAACTCTTCAGACAGGAATTGGACTGGACTTTGGGATGTAAAGTGATACTCGTGAGGAGTGTGCCTCTTAGCTCAAATAGATACAAGAGACTAAATGGGCGGCTTCTGTCTGAAGGTGAGATGGGAAGGCAGAGAGGGTTAGGAGCTGGTTGAATGGACATGGGGAATCGGGTGGAAAGGAGGAGTGTACTGTCACAGTATGGGGAGAGCAATTAGAGTCACGTAACAATGTACGTATTAATTTTTGTATGGGAAAAGATAAAAAAACAAGTAGTACAAGTCCACACTGATATAAATGAATGAATGAGAAGGGAAAGCTCTTCCCTAATAAATTTAGAAGGAATAGTGGTATTAGAAAATCACTACTCAGCAATCATCACAGTAATAACTGATTCAGGCAAAAATCACCCATAGTAGTTAAAACCAGTTAGCAAACGTTTGAGAAGTTAATAGAATATTTAAATAATCTCAAAATATCTCACCATAAAGTAATTATTATATACAAAGATAAATATAGTAAGTTTACAGTGGAAATACCTGGAAGAGACATGGCCTTAATTAAATAATCCAAGTTAATATCACCAGGAAAGAGACGAATCTTATCACGTGCCTTCTGATATGCTGCACTGAGAAGAAAGCTACCTCACTCTTGTGGCACACCTTCCAAAAACACATAAACTTAATTTCACCATCATGAACCCAAATTGAGGGATATTCTCCAAAGCAAATGGCCTATACTCCTCAAAAATGCTAAAGGTGTGAAGACAAAGACTAGGAAATTGTTCCAGATTAAAGTAGCCTAGAGAATCATGGCAATTAAATACACTGTGTGATTCTGACTTGGCAAGAGAGACTAAGAGAATGATAAAGCAATTGTAGTGAATGTCATCATCTGAGGAACTTAAGTGAAGGAGATATAGGATTCTTTGTACTATCCTCACAACTTTTTGTAAGCTTAAAATTATTTTAAAATAAAAATGTAAAAAATAAATGACAATTATCTATACCAAGCAAATGATATAATAAGAAATGAGTTCTATACATATAAGAATCAAACAATAAAGTCAAGACTCAATATATCAAAGAAAATTATTTTTGAGAAAAGGTATACCCCCAAAACAAGATAAAATACTTAATATTTTTTTTAGTCTTGTAACAAAATATTTCTTAAATAGAACTATAAAGAAATACTAATGAAGCCACAACTACGGTACACATTTTAACCCATTTTTTTCAGAAACCAACAGATTAAGTAAAAAAAAATAAGTAATTACATAGAATTTACTATAGTTTAACAATTGTGAGCACATTATATAGACACAATTTCATGACAGAGAAGGCACATTTTTTTTTAAATATCTACGCAACATTCAGAAAAACTGACCACATTTTAAACCACAAAGAAAAATGAAAAAACTGCCAAACTCAAAACACATAGGCTACAATTAGAAGTTAACAAGAAAAAAACTAGCCTCTTTCTACTAAAAACATCTATATGGTGACAATTTTTATAAAACAAGTTATAGAGACTATTCATTTATAAAATATTTATTTAATATCTGTTACGTGCAAGGTCCTGGTCTAGGCACTGGGAATGAAGCAGGAAACAAAACAGACCAAAAACTCCACAATCTATTAAAATTATATTCTACTTATTATTGGATTATACCTCTACATAAAGAAACAAAAATCCTCAGAACTAGACCAATAAGCAACATCATGATAAACGGAGAAAATATTGATATTGCTGAGGATTTCCTTTTACTTGGATTCACAGTCAGCTCCTATGGAAGCGGCAGTCAAGAAATCAAACAACATATTGCATTGGGCAAATCTGCCGCAAAAGACTTCTGTGAAGTATTGAAAAGCAAAGATGTCACTTTAAGAACTAAGTTGCACCTAACCCAAGCCATAGTATTTTCAATCACCTTGTATGCATTTAAAACTGGACTATGAATAAGGAAGACCAAAGAAGAATTGATGCTTTTGAATTATGGTGTTCAGTAAGAATATTGAATATATCACAGACTGCCAGAAGAATGAACAAGTCTGTCTTGGAAGAAGTACAGCCAGAATGCTCCTTGGAAGTGAGGATGGCGAGACTTCGTCTCATGTACTTTGGACATGTTATCAGGAGGGACCACTCCCTGGAGAAGGACATCATGCTTGGTAAGGTAGAGTGTCTGCGAAAAAGAGGAAGACTCTTGACGAGATGGATTGACACAGTGGCTACAACAAAGGGCTCAAATATAGTAATGATTGTGAGGATGGCGCAGGATCGGGCAGTATTTTGTTCTGCAGTACAGAGTCACTATGAGTCGGAATTGACTTGACAGCACCTAACAACAATAACAACTACTTATTCACAAGTGAAAGTTTTAAAAAAGATAATTTTAAATAATGTTAAGTGCCATAAAGATAATAAATCAGGGAAAGTTAAAATTTGCTTGATGAAATGGAGCCAATGTTGCAATTAGTGTAAGTCCATTACAGACAGAAAAGAAAAAAAAAAAACATTTTTTTCTAACATTAGATAAGATCAATCTTTAAAACTTTTACCTGACAGGAAAAAAAATTGCTGTTTTCATATTCAAGATTACTAGTGTTTGCACATTTTTTCTATGTTTATATATATTTGTGTTTCTCCTCAGTAGATTGGGTGGGGCTTTATCGTATTACCTATTTTACTACTGATTTTTCTTCGTAATTTTAAAAATATTTGTCCTAGTTTATCTAGTGCTGCTATAACAGAAATATCACAAGTGGATGGCTTTAACAAACAGAACTTATTTTCTCACAGTTTAGGAGGCTAGAAGTCTGAATTCAGGATGCCAGCTCCAGGGGAAGGCTTTCTCTTTCAGCTCCAGAGGAATGTCCTTGTCTCTTTGAGCTTCTGCACCTGGAAGATCTTCATGTGGTTTGGCATCTGTCTTTCCCCATCTCTGCTTTTTCCATTGCTTGTTTAATTTCTTTTATTTCTCAAAAGATATTGACTTAAAATACACTCTACACTAATCCTGTCTCAACATAACAAAGACAACCCATTCCCAAATGGGATTATAACCACAGACATAGAGGTTAGAACTTCCAACACATATTTTTAGGGGACACAATTCAATTTATAACATTCCACTCTTTGGCCCCCCAAAATTCATGTCTTTGTCACATGCAAAACACATTCACCCTATCACATCATCCCAAAAGTTTTAAATTAACTCCAAATCCAAAATCTCATCTTCTGAATAATCTAAACCAGATATGGGTGAGACTTTAGGCATATTCCATCCTGGGGCAAAATTCCTCTTCATCTGAAAACCTGTGAAATCTCAAATACAGGTTATCTGCTTCAAAAACATAATGGTGGAACAGGTACAAGGTATACATTTCCATTACAAATGGGAGAAATTGTAGGGAAAGAAGGGATAACAGGCACCAAGCAAGTCCAAAACCCAGCAGGACAGTTTACATTAGCTCTCAAGGCTTGAAGATAATCCTCTGTTCTCTGAGATCTTCTAGACAATGGCCCTGCCCTTCAGACTCTGTGTGCGGGCCATACTCTCTGGATTCTGGGTGGAGGCCCCTGAGCCCTGGGCTTCTGCTCAGCCCTCTAGGCCCACTGGGAAGGCAACTCTGCTCCCTTTAGGTGGCCCCATTTTCCTAGCTCATCTGAGTGCTGGCCCCATCCCCTAGGCCCAAGCAGGTCCCATTCTTCTGCCCCTTGGGCATGGGAGCCTCACTCCCTCAGCTTTGGGCAGCAACCCCAACCTCTTGGCCAAACTGAATGGCAGCCCCTCATTCTGGAACCAAGTTGGTGAATGTCTGATTCTTTGAAATCTAGGAGGCTGTGACTCTACCCTTTGATGCCTTAGAGGCCATGGCTCTACCCTTTGAGACCAAGGCAGCTCTGCTTCCTGTGCTTCAACAGTTCTGCTGATCTCCAGGCTGCTCCAAAGATGGTCCTTTTTTTTTTTTTTTTCTTGGAGGACAACAGATGCAGCTCCTTTGGCCTACTTCCTGCCTGTAGAATTCCAAGAGGTAGTCAGCATTCTCTCTTTTCATTATTCATCTGTCCCCTTCAGTCTAAGCTCATGGGTTTTCTGCTGTGGTAATTGGTTAGATCCATCAGTCACAAGTTTAATTTCTGTAATGAAAAATTTCATACATGTCCTTGGTGAAAATTCTAGGACATGTGTCCTTAGTTTGTACAACAGAATTTTCCAAATCTTTAACTTTTGTTTACATTTTGCACAGTTCATTTTTAAGTCCATCTCTTTCCTCTCATATTTTACTATAAGCAACAAGGAAAAACCATGTGACCTTAGGATCTTCCTTAGAAATCTTATCAGCCAGAAATTCAAGTTCATCACTTACAAGTTCTACTTTCTACCAAACATTCGAACATAATTCAGATAAGTTCTTTGCCACAGCATAAAAAGCTTCACCCTTCCTCCTTTGTCCAATCATATGTTCATCATTTTCTTTCAAAGCCTCACCAGAAGCACATTTCTAGCAACATTCTGTTGCTGGTGCCAGATATATTCTCTTAAGACAATAGAGACTTTCTCTATAGTTCTCACTTCCTTCTGAGCTGTCAGCAGAATTGTCTTTGACATACATAATTCTACCAACAGTCTCTTCAAGGCAATCTAGACTTTTACTATTAAGCCTCTTAAAACTGCCCACCTCTACCCATTACTCAATTCCGAAACCATGTCCATATTTGTTAGAACAGTACCCCACTTCTGGTACCAAATTCTGTTTTAGTTATCAAGTACTGCTATAACAGAAATACCACAAATGGGTGGCTTTAACAAACAAATTTATTTTCTCACAGTTTCGGAGGCTAGAAGTCTGAATTCAGGGTGCCAATTCTAGGGGAAGTCATTCTCTCTGTTGGCTCTGTAGGAAGGTCCTTGTTTCTTCTGCTCCTGGGTGATCTTCATGTGGTTTGGCATCTCTCTTCTGCGAACTCTGCTTGGTCACTGCTTGTTTAATCTCTTTTATATCTCAAAAGAGGCTGACTTAAAACACGCTCTACACTAATCTGTCTCATTAACATAACAAAGACAACCCATTCCCAAATGGAATTCTAACTACAGGCATGTTGTTGGCATTGTAGGTGCCCTCAAGTTGGTTCAGACTCATAGCAACCCCATGTACAACAGAACAAAACAGTGCACAGTCCTGTGCCATCCTCACAATTGTTGCTATGTTTGAGCCCATTGTAGCCACTGTGTCAATCTATCTCATTGAGGGTCTTCCTCATTTTTGCTGACCCTCTGCTTTACCAGGCATGATGTCCTTCTCCAGGGACTGAGGCTAGAATTTACAACACATATTTTTGGGGGACACAATTCAATCAATAACAATATATCTACATACAAAGAAAAAAAAGTGAAAAATTTTGCACACTCTGTTCCTGCTCCCAGAGGTTTCTACTGATACTATGTATAAGTATGTATATATATACACACACATATACATACACATAAACATATATATACACATGTGGGCGTGTATACATATATATATTCACGTAAACCAGATTATCATATGTATATTGTTGTGTTTTGTGAAACTAATTTTCAAGTTTTAAGAAATTCACAGAGGAGGTACCATTTAAACTTCTCTTTTCAGCTTAAATATCCTTCCTCAGAAAAGACTACTGGCAGCCTCCTCTGAAGTACTGCAACCCAATATTGATCCTTGTCTTCACATGTCCTTGTTTATTAAATTATAAGTATTTCTTACAACTTTTAGTTATCTTGTTTGTTAATTTGTTGTTAACAAACAAGTTAATAAAATTTCTTGTTTCATTAACTTATAAATTTCATGAAAATAAGGACATTACTTATCTCATTCATGAGTGTATCCCCAAAACCTAGCACAGTAAGTGTCTTAGTTATCTAGTACTGCTATAACAGAAATACCACAAGTGGATGGTTTTAACAAAGAGAAGTTTATTCCCTTACAGTAAAGTAGGCTAAAAGTCCAAATTCAGGGTGTCAGCTCCAGGGGTAGGCTTTCTCTCTCTCGGCCTTCTCATCAGTGTTCCCCCGGACTAGGAGCTTCTCGGCACAAGGACCCCGGTCCAAAGGACGTGCTCTGCTTCCGGCCCTGCTTTCTTGATGGTATGAGGTCCCCCCGCCATCTCTCTGCTGGTTTATCTCTTTTATACCGCAAGAGATTGCCTCAGGACACAATCTAATCTTGTAGATTGAGTCATGCCTCAGTAACACAACTGCTGCCCATCCTCACTCATTAACATCATAGAGGCAGGATTTACAACACATGGGAAAATCACACAATACCGGGAATCATGGCCCAGCCAAACTGATATACACATTTTTGGGGGGACATAATTCAATCCATGACAGTAAGTGTTTAAAAATATTTGAAGAATGGCAAGAAGAGAGGAAGGAAGGGAAGGAAATTGGAGAGAATGAATTGTATCTTCACTAGATAAGGAACTAGAAGGAAAGCCTTTCAGATAGAGGAGGAGAATGAACACAGCCACAGAAAATGCTTGCTTTGCTCTTCTGCTGTTTATTGCTATAGATGAACAGAACAGAATAAAATAGAATAAAGTAGAGTAACATGAAATAAAATAAGACATCCTCAAAAAGAGTTTTTCAGAAGATATTTTTGAGAAATATCTTTCATCTAAGTATTAATAACTTCTTTCACCTCGTCATTTATGAACAAATTCTGGTGTAAAAGTATCGCACAGAGTAATAGAAAACAGAATAAATATGGTCTTAATAACTGCTGTCCCAAACAAACCTGGAGTTCCAGAACTTTAGGATTTTAATGGGATGGCAGATATAAATTTCCACTAAGAGCAAGTTAAGATGGAACTACTAAATAAGAGGCTGATCTAAAACTGAGTAAGAGTAAAATGGCCTAACAGGTAATGAAAATTTATGAAACTAGGAAAAAAACCTGTATCTAAACAGCAGTTCCTGAATCCCAAAGGATGCTATCTTGTTTTCAGAAAGTATCCAGTTATCTTTGGACATTATTGAAAGTTACATAGCTAAGTTTTTCCTCGGAAAATAATGAGAAATAGTATCTTGAGATTAGAATCCATGTCTTATACTCCTTCGTGTCCTACCACCAAACAATGCCAAAAATACAGTTTATGAGAACCTACTATGTTACAGACATTTTCAGACATTGCAAGATGCCCTTCCTTCCAGGGAACTGCAGTCTCATGGGGAAGACAGATAAGCAAACAGATTATTTAAGTCCAGAACAATGAGAATCAATACCAGCGTAATCTCAAGGTGCAAGGAGAGGAAGAGGTTAAACACATATTGATGTTGATGACTATTTTGATTAAAAGTTAGTTTCAAACTCTAACTAATCCTTTCTTTTGTCCCTCCATTTAGAAACTTCATATAAAAGGAGTCATTTGCTAAAGAGAGCTTGTTTGATTTCCAAGCAGGCTATTCAGAACTGTTTTAACATTAGAAGATCCGTGCTAGTGAAGAGAGAATGATAATAGATAGGACAACTGAGAAGCTTATGATAAAACAAAATTTAATTGCTTTTAAAAACTATATAAACAAACATGAGAGTATATTATGCCATTAAATGATAATCTTCTAAATTAAAAAAAAAAAAATAGTGTTTCTGATTAACAAAATGGGAGGCACTATTACCACCTAAGGAGCCCTGATGGCAAAGCGGTAAAACCTCGGCTGCTAACCAAACAGGTCAGCGGTTTGAACTCACCCGCCGTTCTGTGGGAGGAAGATATGGCAATCTGTTTCTCTAAAGATTACAGTTTTGGAAAGTCGATAGGGCTACTCTACTGTCCTATAGGGTTGCTATGAGTGGGTTTGGTTTCATTTGGTTTGGTCTATTACCACGGAAAGGTCAAATAATTACATTGCCCATATTTCTCCCTTCTTCCCGTACTTTCGCAGTTTAGTCTCCAGCCTGGAAAATATATATATATATATATTTTTTTTTTTTGTACTTTAGATGAAGGTTTACAGAACAAATAGTTTCTCATTAAACAGTTAATACACAGATTGTTTTATGACAATGGATAACAAGCCCACGACATGTCAACACTGTCCCTTCTCAACCTTAGGTTCCCTATTACCAGCTTTCCTGTCCACTCCTGCTTTCTAGTCCTTGTCCCTGGACTGTTGTGCCCCATTAGTCTCATTTTGTTTTATGGGACTTTTAATATTTCGCTGAACGGTGAACCTCTGGAGTGACATCATTACTGAGCTAAATGAGTGGCCGGGGGCCATACACAGGGTTTCTCCAGTCTCTGTTAGGCCAGAAATCTAGACTTTTTTTGTGAGTTAGTATTTTGTTCTACATTTTTCTCCAGCTCTGTCCGGGAACCTCTGTTGTGATCTCTGTCAGAGCAGTCAGTGGTAGTAGCGGGGTACCATCTAGCTGTACTGGACTCAGTCTGGTGGAGGCTGTGGTAGATGTGGTCCATTAGTCCTCTGGACTAACCTTTCCCTTGTATCTTGTTTTCTTCATTCTCCCTTGCTCCCTAAGGGGTGAGAACAGTGGAGTATCTTATAAGGCTACTCACAAGCTTTTAAGACCCCAGATGCTACTCACTGAGGTAGAATGTAGAACATTGTCTTTATAAACTGTTATGTCAATTGAGCTAGATGTCCCCTGAGACCATGGTCCCCATAGCCCTCAGCCCAGCAATTCGGTCCCTCAGGGATTTTCGATGTGTCTATGGAACTTCTGTGACCTTTCCTTGTACAAGCTGTGATGGCTTCCCCAGTATTGTGTATTGTCTTACCCTTCACCAAACTTACTAGTTGTCTATCGTCTATTCAGTATTTACCACTCCCCCATCCCTCCTAACTAACAAAGATTGTTTCTTTTCGTGCATAAACCTTTTCATGAGTTTTTACAGTAGTGGTCTCATACAATATTTCTCCTTTTGTGATTGACTTATTCCACTCTGCATAATGTCCTCCAGTTTCATCCATGTTATGAGATGCTTCACAGAGTCATCATTGTTCTTTATCGTAGCATAATACTCCATTGTGTGTATGTACCACAGTTTGTTTATCCATTCATCTGTTGATGGGCATCTAGGTTGTTTCCATCGTTTTGCTATTGTGAACAATGCTGCCATGAACATGGGTGTGCTTAGGTTTACTCGTGTGATGGCTCTTATTTCTCTAGGATATATTCCTAGGCATGGGATTGCTGGATCGTATGGTATTTCTATTTCTAGCTTTCTAAGAAAGTGCCATAACATTTTCCAAAATGGTTGTACCATTTTGCATTCCCACCAGCAGTGCATAACAGTTCAGATTTCCCGGTAGCCTCTCCAACACTTTTTATTTCCAGTTTTTTTGATTTGTGCCAGTAATTCTATGGTGAGATGCTTGATTGCAAGTATTTCCTCATGTGTCTGTTGGCCACTTGAATGTCTTCTTTGGTATAATGTCTGTTCATTTCCTTTACCCATTTTTTAATTGGATAATTTGTCTTTCTGTTATAGAGGTGTTGGATTCTCTTGTGGATTTTAGAGATTAGACCTTTATCTGACTTGTAATATCCAAAAATTTTTTCCCACTCTGTAGGTTCTCTTTTTACTCTTTTGGTGAAGTCTTTTGATGAGCATAATTGTTTAATTCTTAGAAGATCCCACTTATCTAGCTTATCGTCTGTAGTTTGTGTGTTGTTGGTAACGGTTTATATCCTGTTAGTGCCATGTATTAAGGCCTCTAGAGTTGATCCTATTTTTTCTTCTATGAACTTTATAGTTTCTGACTTTATACTTATGTCTTTGATCCATTTTGAATTAGTTTTTGTGAGGTATGGGTCCTGTTTAACTTTTTTTTGCAGATGGACATCCAGTTTTGTCAGCGCCATTTGTCAAAAAAGACTGTCTGCCATCTGATGGACATTGGGCCATTGTCGAAGATCAGGTGACAGCAGGTGGATCGATTTACATCTGGGTTCTCAATTCTGTTCTATTGGTCAATGTATCTGTCGTTATACCAATACCAGGCTGTTGTGACTACCGTAGCTGTATAGTGGGTTCTGAGGTCAGGTAATGCGAGTCCTCCTACTTTATTCTTCTTCTTCAATAGTGCTTTATTTATCTGGGCCTTCCTCCATTTCCATATAAAGTTAATGATTAGCTTTTCCATCTCATTAAAGAATATTGTTGGTATTTGGATAAGGATTGCATTGTATTTGTAAATTGCTTTGGGTAGAACTGTCATTTTCACAACGTTGAGTCTACCTATCCACGAGCATGGTATGTTTTTCCATTTATGTAGATCCCTTTGGGTTTCTTGCAGTAGTGTTTTGTAATTTTCTTTGTATAAGTCTTTTATGTCCCTGGTTAGATTTATTCCTAAGTATTTTATTTTTTTAGGGGCGATTATAAATGGTATTATTTTCCTGATTTCATTTTTATTGTTCTCTTTATTGTTGTATAGGAATCAAACTGATTTTTGTAGGTTTGTCTTGAATCCTGCTACTCTGCCGAATCTTTCTATTAGTTCCAATAGTTTTCTTGTGGAGTCTTTAGGGTTTTCTATGTATAGCACCATATCATCTGCAAACAGAGACAGTTTAACTTCTTCATTACCAATTTGGATACCCTTTATTTCTTTTTCTTGCCTTATTGCTCTAGTTAGCACTTCTAGCACAATGTTAAATAGGAGTGGTGATAAAGGGCATCCTTGTCTTGTTCTTATTCTCAAAGGGAATGTTTTCAGCCTCTCTCCATTAAGAATGATGTTGGCCATTGGTTTTGCATAGATGTCCTTTATTTTGTTGAGAAATTTCCCTTCTATTTCTATTTTATTGAGTTTTTCTGAGGAATGGGTGTTGGACTTTGTCAGATGCCTTTTCTGTGTCAGTTGAGATGATCATGTGATTCTTTTCTTTCCTTTTATTTATGTGGTGGACTACGTCAATTGATTTTCTAATGTTGAACCATCCTTGCATACCTAGTATGAATCCTACTTTGTCATGGTGCATTATTTTCTTGATATGATGCTGAATTCTATTGGCTAGAATTTTGTTGAGAATTTTTGCATCTATTTTCATGGGCAACATTTGTCTGTAGTTTTCTTTTTTTGTGGTGTCTTTGCCTGGTTTTGGTGTCAGGGTTATGCTGGCTTCATAGAATGAATTCAGAAGTGTTACCTTCCTTTTCTAGGTTCTGAAACAGATTGAGTAGTACTGGTATAAGCTCTTCTCTGAATGTTTGGTAGAATTCTCCAGTGAAGCCAACTGGGCCAGGGATTTTTTTGTTGGGAGTTTTTTTTATTACCTTTTCAATCTCTTCTCTTATTATGGGTCTGTTCAGATTTTCAACATCACTTTGTTGTAGTTTGGGTAGGTAGCGTGTTTCTAGAAATCTATCATTTCCTCTAGGTTTCCAAATTTGTTGGAGTGTACTTTTTCATAATACTCTGTTATGATCCTTTTTATTTTTGTTGAGTCAGTTGTAATGTCCCCCATTTCATTTCTTATTTGGGTTATTTGCGTCCTCTCCTGTTTTTCTTTTGTCAGTCTGGCCAGTGGTTTGTCGATTTTGTTGATCCTTTCAAAGAACGAACTTTGGGTTTTGTTGATTCTTTCTATAGTTTTTCTATTCTCTATTTCATTTATTTCTGCTCTGATCTTTATTATTTCCTTTCTTCTGGTGGCTGTGGGCTTTTTTTACTGTTCTCTTTCTATTTGTTTGAGTTCTGTAGTTAATGTTTTGATTTTGTCCCTTTCTTCTTTTTTGATGTGTGCATCTATTGCTATAAATTGTCTTCTGAGGACTGCCTTTGCTGTTTCCCAAAGGTTTGGGTATGATGTATTTTCATTCTCTTTTTACTCTAAGAATTTTTTGACTCCATCTCTGATTTCTTCTATTACCCAGTGGTTTGTAGGGAGGGTGTTATTCAGTTTACATGTAATTGATTTTTTTCCTTGCTCTTCCTGTTGTTAATTTCTATCTTGATGGCACTGTGGTCGGAGAAGATACTTTGTATTATCTCAACATTTTGGATCTTGTTGAGGGTTTCTGTGTGGCCTAAGATGTGATCTATTCTGGAGAATGTTCCACGTGCATTGAAAAAGAATGTGCACCTTGCATTTGTAGGGTGGATTATTCTATATATGTCTATGAGGTCAAGTTGGCTGATTGTCCCCTTTAGGTCTTCTGTATCTTTGCTGAGTTTCTTTCTCGATGTTCTGCCCTTTACTGAGAGTGGTGTTTGAAGTCTCCTACTATTATTGTGGAACTGTCAATTTCTCTTTTCAGTGCTGTTAGAGTTTGTTTTATGTATTTTGGAGCCCTGTCATTAGGTGCGTAGATATTTATTATGGTTATGTTTTCATGATGGATCATCCCCCTAATCATTACATAGTGTCCTTCTTTGTCTTTTATGGTGGATTTTGTTTTAAAGTCTATTTTATCTGAGATTAGTATTGCCACTCCTCCTCTTTTTTGGTAGCTATTTGCTTGATACATTTTTTTCCATCCTTTGATTTTTAATAAATTTATGACTTTGTTTCTAGGCTGTGTCTCTTGTAGATAGCATATTGATGGATCCTGTTTTTTTTTATCCATTCTGTCACACTCTGTCTCTTTATGGGTGCATTTAGGTCATTTACATACAGTGTAATTATTGATAGGTGTGTGTTTATTGCTGTCATTTTGTGGTGCTTTTTTTGTGGTGCTCACATTTTCTTTGTTCCTCTTACTCTCCTGTGCTGAATTCCTTTTGTTTGTGTATCTTTTTTTCATTTCTTTTGTTTTTGTAGGTTTTGTTTTTACTGAGACTTTATGTTTTTATTCTTTATTTTGATGAGTAGGCTTGTTAACTTTCTTTGTGGTTGCCTTGAAATTTACCCTTATCTTCCTAGGCTTGCTATCACCTTGCCTTCCTCTCCATTAGAAGGTTCTATACCTACATCGTTTATTCCCTGTTTTATTGTTTTGATGTTGGTTCCCTGTTGTTATTCTTTTGGTTTTGGATAGTCCTTGAGAGTTCATTTCCTAGGTCGGTATCTGGCTGGTACGATCCTGCGTCCTAGATTCAGCCTGTGGTCTAATGTTGTTTGTTCTTAGATCAAAGGACTCCCTTTAATAATTCTTGTAAGTTTGGTTTTGTTTTTACATAGTCCTTTCATTTATGTTTATCTGGAAATGACCGAATTTCACCATCATATTTGAATGAGAGTTTTGCAGGATACATTATTCTTGGCTGGCAATTTTTTTCTTTCAAGGTTTTATATATGCCATCCCATTGCCTTCTTGCCTGCATAGTTTCTGCCAAATAATCCAAGCTTAGTCTTATTGTTTCTCCTCTGTATGTGACTTTGTCTTTCTTGAGCTGCTCTCAGGATTCTTTGTTTGCTTTTGGTTTTAGTGAGTGTGATTATGATATGCCTTGGTGATTTGCTTTTGGAGTCTATCCTATGTGGGGTTTGTTGAGCTTCTTGGATAGTCAGCTTTACATGTTTCATGATATTGGGGAAGTTTTCTGTCAGCAATTCTTCAATGATCCTCTCTGTGTTTTCTGTTTTCTCCCCCTGTTCTGGATCTCCCATCACACGCAGATTTTTGTTTTTGATTGTATCCCACATAATCTCAGGTTTCTTCATATTTCTTCATTCTTTTTTCTGATTTTTCCTCAAAGAGAGTTGTATCCAAGTGTTCATCTTCAATTTTGCTGACACTGTCTGCCATTGCTTCAAACTTGCTCCTCAGCCCTTCTATGACACTCTCCATTTCTGAAATCTTGTTGTTTATCTTTTGGATTTCTAATTGTTTTTTTTTGTTTGTTTGTTTTTGTTTTTTTTTTTTTTTGTATGATTTCTAGTTGTGAATTTATTTTGGCATTTTGTTCCTGTATTATTTTCCTGGATTCTAAATTTTCCATGAATTTGTCTTCTTTTTCCATTAATTTGTCTATTTTTTCCTCATTTTTGTCTGCCTTTTGCTTCAACTCTTGGATAGCTCTGAATATCAGAGATACGAATTCCCTATCAGATATTTCTAGTTCCTTGTCTTCCACTGGAAAGTCATTTGGTGTTTTATTTTGATGCCTACTGGAACCATCTTGTCCTTTTTTTGTATATGTTTTGGCATTGTCTTCTGTCTTTGGGATATTCAGTAGTAATTTTCCTTGTTTATTGATTGTAGATTTGTTTGTTTCATCCTGCTTTTTTGTTTTATTTGGTTATGTCTGAGCAGGCAGTCTGTGCATTCCTTGTTGTATGTTCATCTGTGAGCACGATACTTTTCACCTCCTTGTCCAATGGGCAAGGTCAGTCACTCAGATGTAGTGCAGCTGGGCAGGTCCACCTGAAGGGGAGTTGTTGGGATGGGTTGTTTGTGGCATGTACTAGGTCCAACAGGGCAGACTGGGAATAAGTGCAGAGCAGGTAGGCCATGCCTGTGCTGGCTTGAGGGTGTGATGTTCAGTGCATGGTGCAGGTAGGCAGGAAGGAGGCTATAGATTGTGATGTGTGGAAGTAAGACTGGTATGGGAAAGAGGAGAGAGGAACAGGAGCCAAAAACATGCAAAAAAACAAGAGTGCTAAGTGAGACTGCCATTGGAGTGGAGAGATGAAAGACTGACAAATGGAGAAAAACAAAATGGAGAAAAAAGAAAAAGAGTAAAAGAAAAAAATGAATAAATAAAAATTATAAAAAAGAAAAGTTAAGTCCCCAGCGATCCCTCTGGTGTGGCTGGGAGGACTGGGGAAGCTGCTCCCAGGCTGTGAATTACAGCTTGGCTAGAAAGGGTAGAGGTGTCACCCAGTGCCAGGTATTCAGGAGACAGGAAGAGAAGGTAAGTATAGAGAGACAAAAAACTGACTGAGAAACTAAGAAAGGGAAAAAGAGAGAAAAGAAAACAAACAAAACAAACAAACAAACAAAAAAACAAGAAAAAACAAATGCTTCCAGGGATCTCACTGCACGGCTGCATAGACTGACAGAGTACCTCCCAAGCTGCACAGTAGTGCCTGCTTGGAAGGGGCTCCCAAGCCGAGAAAAGAAAAAGAAAACAAACAAACCAAATCAAAACAGAATAAACAAACAAAAAGCCCCAGGGATCCCACCAGCTTGGCAGCACAGTTTCACAGTCGAGTAGCATTTCACAGACTTTCAGGAAGAAGCAAGCTGCACAGTAGTGCCTGCTTGGAAGGGGCTCCCAAGCCGAGAAAAGAAAAAGAAAACAAACAAACCAAATCAAAACAGAATAAACAAACAAAAAGCCCCAGGGATCCCACCAGCTTGGCAGCACAGTTTCACAGTCGAGTAGCATTTCACAGACTTTCAGGAAGAAGCAAAGATGGCACACGTAGCCAGATATTTGACAGAAAGGAGGGGCAGGTGGTGAGAAGTATGGAAGAAAACAAAAGAAGCGGAAAAAAGGAACACCAGCAACCAATGAATGGCACTCAGGGAGCTGGCCAGTGCGGGCAGGTGGAATCCAAGTGGCACAGGGGTGAAGCTTGTGCTTCCCAGCTTAGACTGTGGCGGCAAGAAGCAAAGGAGGCCTAGCGGGGGTGAAGAAGGGTGGGGGTGGGAAAACATATATTGCTGGTTACCGGTTGTTCTGTCTCCTGCTGGGAGCTCTGTGAAGCTGATTTTCCATACTCCCTGTTCACTAACCTCTGACAGGAGCCCAAGATGGTGGATCCATGCTGCGTTAGCTCTTAGGGGACCTCTGCATGTATCTCTCCTCACTCTCTGTTCTCTGTCAGTTTCTTATTCCATTTGATGCTTGGCTGAGTTCTTTATCTCTTCATTTGATGCTTAGGGTTTCAGGACTGACATTTGTCTCTGTTTGACTCAGTTTTTCGGGTCTTTGCTGTGGAGGGACGGCATGGTGCTTCTGTCTACAGCACCATGTTACCCAGAAGTCTCCAACCTGGAAAATATCTTGATGCACCATTCTACTGTGATTTTTGTTTTTATCTTCATTTGTGTTTCAAATCAAAAAACTATAATGTTCAAAAAATAGTAAAGAGAAGCAGAATGAAAGTCTATTCAACTACATAAAAACTACTTGAGTCCAGATGGTGAACTTGTAGGGGGTGGGGGAAAGTACTTATGAATACCACACACCCTGTTACTTGCCTCAAGATTACTTAAAATAACAGATATTTCACATTTTTCTTATTGAATACATGTAGCTAAAGGCTGATTTATAACTGCAAAAAGAATAGTCAAAGTACATTCATAATATGCCTTTATGCATATATCTTTCTTACCACATATATTGATTTCTAGTGTTCACAGTTTTAAAATGTAAAACACAATTTAATATAAATTTAATGGCTCATATTCAATATAGTTTCCCAAGTTTATATATACATTGTGCCAGCTTTTGCTATCTTGCCTCACATAGACTTCAGGAAATATGTGAGTTGCTACAGCTCAAGAATTCAAATAAAAGCAAATTATAGTCTCCAATGCAAAGTCATACAGTTCTCAAATGGTTACAAATTCAGAATGATCAGTTCTGCCATTTAACAAGTCTAGAGGAATCTCAGCTTTTGTTAGAAAACTCTTTTTTACATAGCTTGATAAAGAATTCTAACTCTAGGTCAAAGTACATACTATCTCCTTAGACAAAATCTACCAAGTGCCACAGTATTCGATGAATTGGTGTCTCTTCAGAATCTCCTTAGGATTGCCAGAGCAAACATTCTTATATGTCCATCTTATTCAATTCATGGTTCTCTAAAACAGGGATTATTAACTCCAAATCCATAGATATCCTTCAATCAGTCCATATACTCTCTGAAACTATATGGGACATATTTTTTTTTTTTCTGGAGAGGAGCCCCTAGAATCAAAAACGGGATCACTGACACCAAATTGGTTGGATATTGAGAGCCTAAGTTACAAGCTGACCACTCATCTGTCAGTCTGTTGGTTTTGTGGTACTGCAGTGGCTTGAGTGTTGCTATAACATGGCACCAGTATTTCAAATACCAGCAGGGTCACCCATGGTGGACAGGTTTCAGCAGAGCATTCAGACTAACACAGATTAGGAAGAAAAGCCTAGCCATCTGTTCCCAAAATTAGCCAATGAAAAGCCTATGGATCACAACAGAATATAGTATAATATTAAAAAAAAAAAAAAAAAAAAAAAACCTGGTGCCGTCAAGTCGATTCCTACTCATAGTGACCCTCTAAGACAGAGTGGAACTGCCCCATAGCATTTCCAAGGCTGTAAATCTTTACGAAAACAGACTTCCACATCTTTTTCCCATGGAGCATATGCTGGGTATGAACCACTGAACTTCTAGTTAGCAGACAAGCTCTTAACCACCGCTGTACCCCCATGCTCCATAGTATAATACAGGGCTGGAAAATGAATCTCCTAGTTTGAAGGCAGTACACAATAGCCATAACATTAGACTTCATCATACCAATGTTCATGAACATACTGCAGGACCAGGCAACATTTTATTCTATTATACATAAGGTTGTCACAAGTCAGAGCTGACTGGATAGCAACTAACAACAACAAAAAATCATAATGAAGCTTATCACATAAACAAACCTCTGGAATTTATAGTAGATATCCAACCTATAGAAAAATATCCTCAGATGTATGTATTTTGTCAAACATCTCATGGTGACTTATTTTTTTCTCTTCCCTAATCCTTGTATGCTTTATTAAAAGCTGATTTTCACACATTGGTCACTTCAAATAATATTTTGTTGCTGTATTTCCTGTTAAAGTCACCAACATGTTTTGTTTTTAAAGTTAACATACATTCAAATTTATCTTATGCTTTGATTTTTTGAATTTTGAATAAGGTCATATGTTATTTTTACTTATTTATTTTTTCATTCAAGGATCTCTGGTGATATAATGGTTAACAGCTCGATGGCTAACCAGAATTTGAACCCACCAGTCACTCCATGGGAGAAAGATGTGGCAGCCTGCTTCGTTAAAGATTTACAGATTTGTAAACCCTATAGGGCAGTTCCACTTTGTCTTATAGGGCCACTATAGCTGGAATTGACTGGATGGCAAGAAGTTTGGTTTGTTTGTTTTTTTGTTTTTTGTTTTTTTGTTTTTTTTTTCAGTCTCTCATTCTACTACCACTACATAGATAAGTTTCTTTGTTCCCAACACCGGAATATTTTCAAACCAGAAAAGGATTTATTAAGGACATTAGGTAACTTATCAAATATTTTCCTCAGTTGAAGAACAAACTTAGGATGCTAGACATCAAGGAAAATTGCTAGTCAGAACAGAACTATAGGACTGTTCTAGCGAAAACTTCACTGGAACTGCAGCTTGTCACTTACTATGCTACAGATTAAACAACTGACAGCTACAAAGAACCTAAATTTTAGTAAAAAAAAAAAAAAAAGTGTAGATGTGAGAGTAGACCCATTTTCCTTGTGAATATCAGAGTGCTAAATATATTAGACTTGAACATTGGACTGTGATAATAGTATTTCCAGGAAATGGTAGATTGTTAAAATGACAATTCTCCATTCCTCCAATGAAGAGTCAGAGTCTATTACTGCAACCCTCGATTTTTAGGTTGGCCATGTGAATTGTTTTGGCCAATAGGGCATTAGCAAATTGTGGCACAAGCAGAGGCTGGAAAAGCACTGGGGCTTGCCCATCTGTCACTCTTGAGATTCTTTGTTACTACTATCATATGAATAAGCCTGAACTATTCTGATAGACTGCGTTATGCAGATGACACAAACTTGCTTGCTGAAAGTGAAGAGGACTTGAAGCATTTACTGATGAAGATCAAAGACTACAGCCTTCAGTATGGATTACACCTCAACATAAAGAAAACAAAAATCCTGACAACTGGACCAATAAGCAGCATCATGATAAAGAGAGAAAAGATATAAGTTGTCAAGGATTTCATTTTACTCGGATCCACAGTCAACACCCATGGAAGGAGCAGTCAAAAAAATCAAAAGTGGCATTGAATTGGGCAAATTTACTGCAAAAGATCTCTTCAAGGTATTCAAAAGCAAAGCTGTCACCTTGAAGACTAAGGTGCACCTGACCCAAGCCATGGTGTTTTCAATCACCTCATACGCATGTGAAAGCTGGACGATGAATAATAAAGACTAAAGAAGAACTGGCACCTTTGAATTGCGGTGTTGGTGAAGAATATTGAATATACTGAGGATTGCCAAGAGAATGAATAAATCTGTCTTGGAAGAAATACAATCAGAATGCCCCTTGGAAGCAGGGATGGCAAGATTACGTCTCACATACTTTGGACATGTTATCAGGAAGGACCAGTCCTTGGAGAAGGACATCATGCTTGGTAAAGTAGACGGCCAGCAAAAAAGCAGAAGACCCTCGATGAGATGGATTAACACAGTGGCTGCAACAATGGGCTCAAGCATAATGATTGTGTGCATGGTGCAGGACCAGACAGTGTTACATTCTGTTGTACATAGTGTCACTATGATTCGGAACTGACTCAAGGGTACCTAATAACAACAACAACTCTATTCGATATAACCCTAATTCTCACCTGAGAGAACCACATTATTTGTATTTTCTAATATGGTACAACGTACAATTGGGGGTGTCATCAGTCAGTTGATAAGTATTTATTAAATGTCTATTATATGGATAGTATTGTGCTTGATACTTTATGGGCTGTAAAGAAGTATTAGACCTAGAAATTGCCCTCCAAGAGCTTACTACCTAGTTGGAAACGAAAGATGTTTACTTATTAAAAAGCAAACTTCAAGTAATGCATAACAAGTACTGAAGACATCACACAGAGCAGTAGAGCATAGTGATAGAGTAGTTTCTGCAGCCACATTGCTGTCTCCATCACTTACCTGCTGTATAGGTTGTGCAAGTTACTTGACCTTTCTGTGTGTGTTTCTTAATATAAAAAATAGTATACCAATAGTATCTATCTCATAGATAATTATAGGGAGTTTATATATATATATATATACACACATAATACTTAGAAAAGTTAAAATGTTAATACATATGAAGTTCTTAGCACGTAGTACATGTTATATAAGTGCTATAGATCTACATACAGAGACACACAAATTGGTTACAAATTATTAGCTACAGCACATGAACTGCTCTGAAAAGAGGCAAAAACCAACTACCTCTAGAAAAAAAAGTAGCCAACTTCCTGCCTTTAATTTCATGCTCCAACTATTACTGGTTTTCAGAATTCAGAACAAAATTTGCTAGAATTTTTATTTCCTCAAATATTTAAATGCAGTGTTGTCATAGTATCATATATTGCAGAAAAACTCTAAAGGCATGAGAAGGGCATGTTTTAATCACAACCCTCATGTTAAACCTGCTCTGTTTTCAAAGGGCTGTTAGAATCAATATAGCTACATCAGATACATCATCGTAGAAATATAGTCTAAACCGCATTAACATCAGGACCTTATCTGTTTTGCCCCCTGGTTTATCTATCCCAAGAGGGTGGCACACAATAGACACTCAGTGAATATTCTTTCAATAAATGAATGACTGTGTGAAAGTAATTTTAGAAGCTGTAGACGTTTTAGACAATATTAACGGAAGTGAATCTAACTAGGTACTATTGTTTAGCCAAGAGGTTTTGTTTTTTGTTTTTTTTTTTTTGACTGCAAAAAAAGTTCTGCAGGTAAAAAAAAAATTAATTTCAAATTAGTTTTAGAAGTTGTATTTATTTAATAATGGATTTAGATTTTCAGAAATTTTCTTTTTAAAATTATTCAGCACCTCCTGTATCTGTTGATTCCAACTCATAGCCCACCAGGTGATTCTGATGCACACTAAACTGTGAGAACCCTGGCTTAGAGGAATTTTGTGTTCTCCAATGCCTTTCCTTACAGATCTCTAAAGGAATGACATTTGTTCTGCCTTGAAAAAAATAGAGTATTCCTACTGGAGTAACCCCGAGAGTATGGCCCCCAGACACCTTTTTAGCTCAGTGGTGAAGTCATCTCCGAGGTTCAACGTTCAGCCTGGGAGTGGACAGCCCCATAAAACCAAATGGGACTAATGAGGTACAGCAGTCCAGGGACAAGGGCCAGTAGGCAGAAGGGGACAAGGAAGCTGGTGATAGGGAACCCAAGGTTGAGTAAGGATAGCGTGGATGTGTTGTGAGGTTGTTAACCATTGTCATAGGGCAACATGTGTACTAACTGTTAAATGAGAAGTTATTTTGTTCTGTAAGCCTTCATCTAAAGTGAGAATAGCAGCACAATTGGAAGAGCGTAGTCGATGTCACTGAACTCTGCACGTAGAAATTTTTGAAATGGTGTATCTTTGGCTATGTATATTTTCACCAAAAAAAAAAAAAAAGGTCGAGAAGTTAGAGGGTTGACATGTTGTGGGGTTGTTAACCAATGTCATAAAACAATATGTGTACTACTGTTTCATGAGAAACTATCTGTTCTGTAAGCCTTCACCTGAAGTACAATAAATAAATAAAATAAAATAAATAGACTATTCTTGGGTTATTTTAGGAACTGATTCCAATATTACAAAAATAAAAATAAAAAAGCAATCTCACTTTTCTTTTCTGAAACAATAGATAGATCAAAACTTTTCTACTAGGAAAATTTTTTTCAAAAGCTTGAGCAGGAAATTTTTATGTCTTCTCCCATGTAACTTATGCCAATTTTTTTTTTTTTTTACTTTATTTTAAGAACTGGTTAATTTAGTGACGAGAATAAAAGATATCACATAATAGAAAGTATAAAGGCACCAAAGAAAAAAGCCAAAAACTGAAGGTTGAAGAAAAGGTTAATACTAAACTTTATTTCAAATACACAAAGATTTTCAGAGTCATGAAATTCATCTAAAGAGGCTCTTGCATAAAGTAACAATAATTTATAACTAAAATGGAAAAACCAATTTTTGAATTCAGATACACACTCGAAAATTAAAAATAGAGATCAGGAAAAAAGAAATAAAAGAGAGACTAGAGAATTTGGAATGAAGGTCTTAAAATAATGTGAAGGCACTGTCTCCATGAACATTTTCAACAGTTACTGAGCATCTGTACTGTGTTAACCACTTTAGGAATTAGAATTCAGTTGATACATATTCAGTTGATATTTCACAGAGGTCACTGTCTAGTTGAGAAACTATCTACCTACCTTGCAACGAAGTTCATGGCTACAAGTCCTAGGAAAAGAACACAAATTTCATTTTAACAAATAGAGTTATAAAACCCATCTCCATGGCACAATTCTATATCCAGTCTTTTCAGAAGGACCACAAAAACACAGCTCCAATAAGAAAAAAAAATGATGTTAACAGGCCTAGTACAGTGCCTCAGACATAGTAGGCACTCTGTAACCACTTGTTACTATTAAACCTTTCAATAAATTCTATTATCTGTTCTTTCAAGGTAGAAATATTGGTGCCTTAAATGGCTGTGTTAATATACCAACGAGAAGGAGGTACTGAACATGCAAAAGAGAAGACATACCATTGCCAACTACACTAATAACAAAGGTTTCAGAGTTCATGATGTGTTTCAGAGAAGATGTAAGTGGCATTGTAGATGACTCAATGAGGAACAGTAAGAGACTACTGGGTGAACAATAATGAAACTGTCAATATGGATCAATCCATCAAAGGAATTTATTAAGCTCCAATAGTATATAAAATGACCTTGAATATTGTATTATGTACTTTAGAAGGAAACAAAGAACAAAAAGCTGAGTTTCTTCTATGACTAATTGGAGGATAAGATGTATAAGAAAACTCAATGCAAAGTGATAAATGACAAGCACCAATTTGATGATAGACAATGAGGGCTACAGGAGTCAATATCAAATTTAAGAGATTTACATTGGCAGGTGGTGTTGGTGTTTTTCAGATTTGCTTTGGACTCCTTGTTTTTCTGTGTTTTAAGGATACAATCATTAATTCCCGTGCTTCCTCCTTTTCCTTCTCTTTCCACATCCCCTAAACTAAGAAAATTGGAGAGCTTATGGTGGAAGGGTGGAGTGTATTTGATTAGAAAAATTACAAAGGTAGTAAATGAAAAGAGAAGGGGAATATCACCTGTAATATGTTAGAAGAAACAACCAACCAAATCAGTGGGCAGAGGAGGGCGTGGGGCAGGATGTGAGAACTTTATACAATATATCAGTAGTTAACCATAAAAACAAAACTCCAAGCTACAGAACTAATTATAAATGCCACCAAGGTTGCCGGTGGAACTATAATACTGTTACTAACCCACATTCACATGTCCTAAATGTTTCACAAAATGATTTTGCAAGTATTATTAATTCACACAACAAATTTAGGTAGAAAACAGCTGCTCAGAGTACTTAAATGACTTGATTAAAGACAAGTAGCTAGAAGTAATGGAGCCAGGACTTAAACACAAGTATTCAAATTAGTGCTCTTTGAAAACCAGAGGTGAGGAAGTCTCTTGGCCTGTATTTAGTATTAAAAGAGGTGTTCTAATGACAGGAGTAACTAACATTTGCTGAGCACCAACCAGCCATGTGACAAGTGTTTCACCTCTATAACCAGGAGGTCTCCTTAGCCCAGCTGGTGGGTACTCATATATACAAGAACTTACAGTACTATCCCTTTTGGGTATCTTTACTAGTCATAAAGATTAGGGAGAATACCCTAAACCTCTCCCAAAAGTTCTGTAGGCCCTCTGCCCTACTTTCATCTCTTATTCCACTTTCCTTCTTTGATGAATTCTGTTCACCATATTGCTGATGCTCCACCTGGGCTGCTGGCCACACCTCTGTCAATTATATTTAGACCACTGATCTCTACTCTATCCATAGGCAATGCCCTTTGCCGTATTACCAACCTCTGATGCCCCTTGAGGTGTCTTCTCCTTCTGCTACCTCCCCTAGAGTTCTGTCTCCACCTACCTCTGGATCTCTATCTCTCACTCTTTGGCCAGTAAGTGAGTATTTCCCCCTCCTAGTGTACAGTTTTCTAAGGAAAGCACCCACAGTTGATTTGCTTGGGCTCCTGTTATATAATTGAGTCAAAAATGGCCTCTGTGTATTGGTCCTAGGTTGTTTGCTTTTTTATAGCAAGCTAAGGCATGTTAGCCCAAAGGAGCCCACTGGCACCAAAATCAAATTTCTACTTATCCAGTTGTTTTAAAAATAGCTCAAATAGGCAGATTTTTTAGGCACTTACATTCTGCTCACTTACATACGCCATGAAACTGCACCAAACATCTGGTAGCCATAGATAAAATAAGACCCTGTAGTCATGAAGACCCTGAAGTACTGCTGCCTTTGGAGCCCTCTGACTCAGAGACTCCCCATCTTGCTACAGGAGGATATCATGTAAGGTGCACGTAAGCCTCCCTCCCCCTTTCTCCTCTTCCCTGAGATTTTTCATGCCCCCTTTTTCTTCTGGTGGCTCCCTGTGCCCCTTGACTCTGGCAAACCTCCTGCTGTGGGGTAGCACCCCCTGCATGCAGCTGTCAATGCATCAGCCCCAATAAATAACTTGTGCTATCTCATGGTTATATGGCTTTTCTTGATCACCCCCAAATTCCCTCAAACTCACTACAGCCCCACTGATTGTTATTATAACTTCACCACCTAGCTTTCTATGGTAAGATGAAGGAACTCATCAGCAAAGTGACTTGGACACTAACGACACAGTTCTTTCATGTTTTTACCACCCCACACCCTGAGGCTTTCTCTTTTCTAGAGCATAGACGTGACACTAAGAGGGTCCAGTCAGGAAGTGTTCAGCCTCAGAAGTTCATAATATAAACTGGATTTATTTCTTCCTCTCCTAACAGGCAACACTGATACTGAATCTTATCCACTCAGTCAGACTCCTTACTTCTCTCAGGGGCCTAGCTGACAATCCCTAAATTCTAGTTTCCTTCATTCCCATGATTCCAGTCCATCAAACATAATTGTATTTGTCTGAAATCCAAATGCAGAAAGATTTCAAGTTATTTTTATAGGCTCTGGGGCCTCAGACAAAACGCAAACCAAGGAATGGTTTAAGTATCTTTAAGTATCTCCTAAAGTATCTCCTAAAGTTCTACAGGGGCCCTGGTGGCACAGTGGTTAAGCATTTGGCTGCTAACCAAAATGCTGGCAGTTTGAATCCAACAGCCACTCCTTGGAAACCCTATGGGGCAGTTCTACTCAGAATGAGGTGATTATTTTTGTTTGTTTGTTTGTTTGCTTGCTTTTTGCAAAACACAGAGACCCTCTAATGCCACATCTTTCAAACAGAGACAATATATTTAACCTCAAAACTTAAGATGCAGATAATGCATCCAAAAAAGACATTTGATTAACCATAACTATGTTCCATGAAATTTGATAACTTATATTCTACACTCTTCTACTTCACTTTTAAATGAAATCACAACCCACTAAAATGATTTCATGTGTCATTAATGGACTGTATCCATAGTTTGAAGAAATTTTTCTAGAATAATGGGATGTTGCCTAACACTATATCTTTGAATGTTAAATCAATGATCCTGCCATTAAGATACCATGTTACATATATGTTAGTTTAAACCCCCTCAAGCACCCTCGAAGATAAATATACCAAAAAAACCCAAACCTGTTGCCATCGAGTCGATTCTGGCTCATATGCCTAAATGACAAACTCCAGGATAGTAAATGACTTTTCCCAAGGTCTGTCAGTTTGTCCTACAGTGGTGGCTTGTGTGTTGCTGTGATGCTGGAAGCTATGCTACCAGTATTTCAAATACCAGCAGGATCACCTACGGTGAAGAGGTTTCAGCAAAGCTTCCATACTAAGACAGACCAGGAAGAAGGCCCTGGCGGTCTACTTCTGAAAAAATCTACCAGTGAAAACCTTATGAATAGCGGTGGAATATTGTCTAATATAGTGCCAGAAGACGAGCCCCTCAGTTTGGAAGGCCCTGAAAATATGAATAGGGAAGAGCTGCCTCCTCAAAGTAGAATTGACTTTAATGACCTGGATGGAATAAAGCTTTCAGGATCTTCATTTGCTGAGATGGCACAAATCAAAATGAGAAGAAACAGATTCAAATATCCATTAATAATCAGAAAATGGAATGTATAAAGTAAGCCTGCAGAACTCTCTGGCCTGTCACTTGACCTATGAATTTGGAACTTCCAGCCTCCACAATTGCATGAACCATATCCTTGAAGTAAATCTCTCCCTTTATATATATATACACATATATATATATATATATATATATATATATATATATCTCACTGGTTTTGCTCTTCTAGAGAATCCAGGCTAAGACAGGACATTAAACTCTAAGTCTTCTAAGCATGAGGCCATGGAGCTGGCCCTAATCAGTGGGGTCATTACACATAAAGACTGTTGGTTAGGGGCATTGGGGTAAAATGGAAAAAAAGATTTCACAGTTTATATTACAGTATAAAAACTGGATTGAGAGTTAGGGGCTCTGGATTCTATTACAATTCTACCATAAGTAAGACTAATAAGATACACACTCCATCTTGTGTAAATTATTTTATCTTTGGGGCACTGATGGTTTCTCAGGTCCAGTTACTTTTTCTTGAATAAATATATATATTTAGTATCTATCAAAGGCTGGGGAAGTGCTAAATCCTGAAATTACAGTGGTGAACAAATGCAACATGCAGCTTATAAGGTCATTAGGAAGAGAAAACAGTCAATAATTACAAATGTGATTAATATAAAGTGCAGGTTGACATGGGAGCCAGTGGGGTGGGAAGGGGTAATCTCCTTTGAAGGATGAAGGGATACTTCCAAGTGTGGGGGAGGAGAGTTGAAGGTGAGACGTGAAGAATGAGCAAGAGTTAGTTAAATAAACTGTGTTTCTTGTTGGGAGAGGGGAAACAGGGGCAGAGGTTTAGCAGGGGCATAGAGAAAAGGCAGAAGAGTAAGGCATTTGGGCAGAAGGAAAAGAGTGGGTCACAGCACTCTCTCTGGAACAAATACTGATTGTGTAGTAACACACACTGATTGCTAACAATCTCAGGGAGAAAGAAAGTGGGTGTTGATTGACAGGATCTCATGTGATGACTTAAAAATCCAAACCAACACTGCTGTCCCAGAAGAAGGGAGAACCACAGAACAGACAAAACAAGTGTTTTTCCCCAGAAACGGAGCCTGAGGTAAGGATATGGGTACAAGGAGTTCATTTTGGAAGTTATTGCAGGAAGCACTGAGGGAATGAGATGTGAATGGGATGTGAGACAGGGGAAAGAAGAAAACTAATAAAAGTTGTATTACTCGGTGGGTAAGTGAACTTACTCCTACTGAAGACCTTCTCAGAGTCAGTGTAGAGCAATGCCTCAGAATCATCTCACTGTGGGGTAAGGAAACTGGGGTATTTTCACCAGCTCTCATCCCTCATTGCTTAAGGATTGTCCCAGGGAGTTAACTCCCCAGGACTACTAAACCACCGGGCCTTCCATGGGTGGAACACACTCCCTGTTGTGGGTTGAATTGCATCCCCTGAAAAGATACATTGAAATCCTAAACCCTGTATCTGTGGATGTAATCTTGTTTAGGGAAACAGGCTCCTTCTTTGAAGATGTTATCAGTTAGGTTAAGATGGTCATATCCAAGTAGGATGGGTCCTAATCCTATATGACTGGTGTCTTATAAAAGAGAAGGATAGACACAGAAACAGAGTCACAAGCAAGGGGAAGACACCATGTGAGGCTATGTCTACAAGCAAAGGTACACCAAAGATTGCTGGCAGCCACCAGAAACCAAAAGCCCTCGGAACAAAATGACATGGCCAAGGCTCTGGTCTGGACTTCTAGCTTCCAGAATTATAAGAAAATAAATTTTTGTTCTTTAAAGGCACTCACTTTGTGGTATTTTGTTATGGCATCCCTAGGAAACTAAGACACTTCTATAACTACAGAATGCCTCAGTGAAAGACACAAGAAGCCATCAGCATTCTGTCTGCAGTGAACTTCAGGTTAGGCTGAGGGAATGTGGGTGGGCACAAATGGTGTCTACTAAAGTGTCTGATACAGAGTTCATTGAGCTGTGAGTGGGGAGCTAAGGGGACAGAGATGATGATGGAAGATAATTCTAGAAGATTGACTATGAAACAAGGAGACAGATACGGTGGTAGCTGGGGCTTTCTAGTTCTAACACTTAATTCATCGAATCACAAAGTTTTAGCACTCAGTTTCCCAACCACCATTTATGTGAGAAACCTGAACCTGTGAGGAACAAAACAGTTTGTCAAAGTTTCACAGCCACTATGGATAAGAGTCTTGTAACATTTATTCCAGTATTCTTTTTACTATTACATACTATTTTACTTATACAGCTTTCAGCCTGGGGGAGAGAAAATCCAAGATGGGGATTGGCATGATCTCATCTACATCTAGATAAGACATGTGCATCATCTGGAAAGTGGATTCACAGACATTCGATAGATAGCACCTGGTATGAAAGAACTTCTATCTTCATGAAAGCTGTATAAATATTTTCCCCAAGAACCCACCTTCTATCTTCTTATTTTCTACACCTTCTGAATAAGTAAAAGTAACAGAAAATTTTTCCACAGAATATAGCTATTGTGCTCTGCATGTACATTAAGGTATATGACACACAATAAATAAGAAAAACTGGATTTCTCCAGTTTAGTAGTAAAGAATAAGGCTGAATTATTGAATGCAGTCATATACCATAATCTTCCAAATAATAAGTTAGCATATACCAGACAAAGAAAATTCTACTAAGCCCAGATACATCATGGGTTTCTAGGAAACAACCTAAAGAGTGAAAAAAATCAATATTAATGCAGCATTTAATCATTTATAGGAGGACAACATTCTCATAACTGCATTTTAGTAGCAGTCTAAAATTATATCTCCTAAATATAATAACATGGTTTTAGTCACTGGAGAGATTCTCCTAGCATGCAGTGATTTATTCAGGGAGTGTGAGAAGATTTGAGATATTAAAATCTTAAATGTGAAAGGGTATCTTCTCTGCCTGGATAATAATTATAATGAGGATAAAAATATAGCATAAAAAAAGGACATCTACAAAATAACGATACATTATAAGATGAACAATGAAATTTTTCATTAAAGATGTCTAATATACCTAATATGAACCAGAGGGCAAATGAAAGAATAAGTCATAGTGACCACTGTCATGAGCAATTTTAAAAAGAAAAATGCTACACAGGAGTTATCTTAACTGGTTAAGTGTTCTAGACATGTAGGTGAGTTTAGGCATATCTCTCAACCTTCCTTAAGATCATCCCAAAATGATGTACTATGCCCAAACCTTTCTATTTAAACAGCTTCAAAGGGTCTCAGTCAATCTCAGACTGCTCATACACTGTTAAACCCAACTTTTGTCAAACTGTTTGATGATTCCGAATTGGACTTAGGTCAATTTGATTTATGTTTCTTCTCTTGGCCTATGCTATGTACACTTACCATACTGAGTTGTCACAGTGCAAAGAGGATCCACAGGGACAGACATGATATACCTCCTAAAGGGCCATTAATAGGAAATAACAGAGCAAGGCCTGTCCTTTGCTCCCAATTTACAAAACATCTGAAAATATGTGTGAGGCAAGTATTATACCATAAATATTCACATAAAAAAAGTTGTTTGCCAGCCAATCTGAGGATCTGATACCAAATTATCAATCAATTTCTTTCAATAGTCTGTCCTTCTAATGGCAATATTATGATCTTACCATTTACAACTATTGGCCGAGACAGAGAGTTCTATTTTCTCCACTTATGATTTGTCATTATCACACACATTCTTCAAAGTCTTGTCACTGCTGAGTCATTTTACTTTTTCCTCCTCTTTTTGTGCTAATTCATTACTATACGTGGTCTGTTATTTGTTCATTACTGTATTTGGTTTGTATAAACCTAAAATGGAAAGAATAGTAGGGTAGGTGTCTATTAAAGATAGACACCTATCAAATATTTTCTTGGAATATCACCAAACAGGTGCAATGATAAGATTCCCAAACTGGTCTTTTGCTTATCTTTAATTTACAAAACATCTTCTGAAAACATTCTCTCTTCAACTGTTACAGTGTAGATTTTGCAAATTGCCACTGTTACTACCTCCCAGGAAACCATCAGAAGTTAGTTTGAAGAATGTGTTTTGGACGTTTTTGTGAGGAAAATTTTTTCTACTGAATATCTGCAGAGAACAAAATATACCATGATTTTCAAGGGCCTTGTCAGTGACAGATAATGTGTACCTAAGTAGACCTTAAGGTACAAAACGAGATCTTAAAATTTTACATTTGCTATAAAATTAAAGCTATGATCACCAACAACTTTTTACCTGATTACTTTCTTTGTTCGGATTCAAAAACAAAACAAAACTCCTTGCTGTCAAGACAATTCTGACTCATAGAGACTATATAGGACAGACTAGAACTGCCCCATAGGGTTTTCAAGGCTGTAATCTTTACGGAAGCAGATTGCTGCATCTTTCTCCCGTGGACCTGCTAGTGGGTTCGAACCACTGAGCTTTTGGTTAGCAGCCAAACTCTTAACCACTGTGCCACAAGAACTCCCTTGTTTCTGATTGTTGTTGTTAGGTGCCATCCAGTCGGTTCCAACTCATAGTGACCCTATGTACAACAGAATGAGACATTGCCCAATCCTGGGCCATCCACCATCATCGTTTTGTTTGAGCCCATTGTTGCAGTCACTGTGTCAGTCCATCTCATTGAGGGTCTTACTCTTTTCTGCTGACCCTCTACCAAGCATGATGTCCTTCTCCAGGGATTAGTCCCTCCTGATAACATATCCAAAGTACGTAAGATGAAGGCTCGCCTTCCTCGCTTCTAATGAGTATTCTAGCTGTACTTCTTTCAAGACAGATCTGTTTGTTCTTCTGGCAGTCCATGGTATATTCAACATTCTTCACCAACACCATAATTCAAAGGTGCCCATTCTTCTTCCGTCTTTCTTATTCATCGTCCAGCTTTTGCATGCATATGAGGCGACTGAAAACACCATGGCTTGGGTCAGGTGCATCTTAGTCCTCAAAGTGCCATCTTTTCTTTTTAACACCTTAAAGAGGTCTTTTGCCGCAGATTTGCTCAATGCAACGCGTCTTTCCATTTCTTGACTGCTGCTTCCATGGGTGTTGATTGTAGATACAAGTAAAATGAAATCCTTGACAAGTTCAGTCTTTTCTCTGTTTATCATGATGTTGCTTACTGGTTCAGTTGTGAGGATTTTTGTTTTCTTTATGTTGAGGTGTAATCCATATTGAAGGCTGTGGTCTTTGATCTTCATCAGTAAGTGCTTCAAGTTCTCTTAACTTTCAGCAAGCAAGGTTGTGTCATCTGCATACCACAGGTTGTTAATGAGTCTTCCTCCAATCCTGATGCCCCGTTCTTCTTCACATAGTCCAGCTTCTCAGATTATTTGCTCAGCATACAGACTGAATAAGTATGCTGAAATGATACAACCCTGACACCTTTTCTGACTTTAAACCATGTAGTATCCCCTTGTTCTGTTCAAACAACTGCTTCTTGATCTTTCTGATTAGCAGCACTCGAATAATAGCGATCTACAGAGTTATGAAAGCTTACTCCTTACAGATCTTCAATCAAGAAAATAGCCTATCTTTCAAGCATTTATGTGCAGTTTTCTAATTGGAACGAATGTTCCAAGCCAATCATATAAGTGTAATCTCTTCCTAGAATTTTATATATGTGATATGCCCAGTCCTCTAAGATGGTTCTGCTGATCTCAGGGGACATCTAGCAAATTGAACTCTTGTCAGTAAGCCTTTGACATTCTTAAAGAATTAATCTGAAGAGCTTTGTGAATCCTCAAATTATCAAATACTACTATGTATGATATTTCAAAAATAATACTGAATTCTAGTAAGGTTCTTTCCTTTGATCCCAGTAGCCCACAAGCTCCAAGAAACATGCATCCTGCAGTGCCAGGCACAGATTCTTGAGATGAAGATGTTAAAGCTAGCTAAGGCTCATTAAAAACTAGGCTCACTCATTTCCCACATCTAACAACCTGTGCACACAATTCAAATTTGTGCTTAGCAAAATGACAAATTATGACAGGTTTAGACACTACTTTTGAAGCAGTGAAAGCCAAAGTTCCACTATACTGCCTCTTCTATAACCATGGCTTTGAGCACCTCACTGTTCTCTCAGAGTAAAATGAACATCATTCGATGAGAGGATAGATGGGAAAGCAGCTAATAGCTCTGGAAGAAAGCAATAATTAGATATAGAGAATTGTGACTGTTACATTTTATTTTGCATTATATGATGAATGTAATCACTTATTGAGCTGTTTTTTCAAGATAGCTTCCACTGACCTTTTCACAGCTCAGTCAGTGTGCGAGGGGAAAGAGGAGGTATAGAATGCATTTCACATTCTGATATTATCCTGCAGTTCAACAGGTAGAGAATTCTCCAGTGTCACTGAGAAACCTGATTAACAGGTTAGGAATACATTAGTACAAAGGACTGGAAGTATTCACACCCTGCATGATGCTTTCCCTTTCTCATTAAGCCTGACATTTCAGTGCTTTGTTGAAAACTAGAAACTCATGAGTGCACTGGTCTGAAGGTATGAAATTTTGCCAAATACACAGAATACTCCACAAAAAAAGAAAGGAAAGAGTCTTAGGCTGGGTTCTCTAGAGGATCAAAACCAGTTAACTGTACATATATAAATATATATAAAGAGATTTATCTCAAGGAAATAGCTCACACAATTATGGAGGCTGGCAAGTCCCAAATCAGTGTGTCAGGCATCAGGCTGGAGGCTTTTCTTGACTCACATGGTTGCAGGGGCTGATGAAGACAAAATCAGCTGGTCAGGCTGTGGGCTCACATCCCAAGAACTGGAGGTCAGAAGATGATGAGTCAGATGCAGGATCCAGAGGGTGAGCTTTGCCAGAACATCCATATACATACTGGATGCAGGCCACAACCCCAAGGAAACTCCCTTTCAACTGATTGGCTGCTCATAACAGATCACATTTATAGATGGTGATTACATCACAATGTATCATATCATGGCCGGTGATTACATCATATCTGCTGAACCACTGAGAATCACAGCCTAGCCAAGTTGACACATAAACTTAGCCGTCACAGAAAAGAAAGGAAGTACAGAGTCGTTGATGGACATTTTGTAGCTAAGGCACTTCATGACAATTTCAAAGAAGCAGCAGTTGAGCCAGTTTTCAGACAGCAATGAACAGCTGCTAGAATACTGATGACCAAACCAGCCTATATGATAGTGTACTTTAACCAGTAAACCAAGCATGTTTGCTTTCTCTACTCTTTATTCCAAAATGGTCTGTATTATTTTTAGCCAAAGGTTTTTTCTAAGTTCCTGGGTTTATATTTTGACCTCCATTCCAAAGAAATTAAGTATCTGCTTAACTTTCGGAAGTGAAGATCTGACCAGAGAATACTGTCAACCACTGGAACAACAGAAGCAATCGCCTGTTAGAGGTAAGTGGGTATTGGGTACAGCTGAACTGTCATGACCTGGGGCTTGGATTTTCTCTGGAAGTTGAGGATAGATAGTAAGCATCTGCATATGTCACTGTATCCTCACACTATACTACACCTCTTTGTTTTATTGATAAATGTTAAAATTAAAGGTTTTTTTCCTATAAAAATAACAGTTGTTGCCCTATTTAGGAATTTCAGCAGAAATGGGAAGTTTCACTCTGAAAAAATGCTTTCAGATCATTTGTGGAAATCATCATAATTAATTTGTCTCTATTCTGCATACTAATATATACTCAAATATTATGTATGTTCGTTTTCCTCTATAATTTGTTAGTGGATAGCATACTCCTATGCAGAATATTCATGTATCTGGAACTTAAACATTAAGCAGAATATAGTCAGAGTATATTTCTATCTTATTCATTTGTCCTTAGAAGTACTAGTCATGAACCCCTGAAGCAAGTTATAAGGGTCAGGAAAATCTTGTTCTGCCTATAAAAAATCATAAGCAACTATATGCTATAAACAGCTACACAAAATCAATTTTAGATAGATAGTCAAAGATACTCTGATAGAGCAAAGAAAAGAATTCTAAAAAGGATTTATTCCCATAATTTTATAATTTTTATTTCTAGATTTTTCACTCTTTCATACCTGTATGTATGCCTGAAAATTAGGAATCAAATTTACTCTATCAAATATAAAACTCTTTCCCCTTTTTTATATACAATTTATCCCTAAAAAATCAGTAACATGGAATATAAATAAATTTAAATGCTATATAGAAAATCTCTATTATCTAATTATGATGTCTTTAGTAAAAAAGCATTGAAAATTATATCCATTAAAATAAGGAAGTGATAAAATGGTTTAATGAACTAGTACAAGTAAATGAATTAATAAATATGTCATATTAGTTATCTATTGCTACATAACAAAATTATCAACTGAAAACAACATTTATTATCTTACAGTTTCTGTGTATCATGATTTGGGGTGCAGCTTAGTTTTGGAGCCTCTGGCTCAAGGTCTCTCATACAATTGCAGTCAAGCTGTTGTTTGGTGCTGTGTCCTAATCAAAAGATTGGACTTGGGTAGGATGTTGTCTTAGGCTGGGTTCTCTAGAGAAGGAAAACCAGTAAAGTGTATAAATATGTATACATATATATAGAGAGAGAAAGATTTATATCGAGGAAATGGATCATGCAGTTGTAGAGGCTGGAATGTCCCAAGTCTGTGGGTCAGGATAGAGTCTTCTGATTCACGTAGCCGCAGGGGCTAGCAAACCCAAGATTGGTAGGTCAGAGAGTAGGGCTCTTGCTCACAGGCCGCAAAGATCGATGAATCCCAAGATCGACAGGCAAGACCACAGGTAAGCCACTAGCTCAAGTCCCAAGAAGTGGAGGTCAGACGAACAGGAGCCAGCTGCAGGATCCAGAACAAGCAAAAGTCTCCGAGACTTGCCAGAACATCTGCTTATATTCAATGCAGGCCACAGCCCCAAGGAAACGTCCTTTCAACTGATTGGCTACTCACAACAGATCCCATCATGTGGGTGATCACATACGAAATCTCAACAGGGAAGTGATCACAACATTATACGACTGCCAAAACCTGAGAATCATGGCCCAGCCAAGTTGACACACAGTCTTAACCTGACAGAGGTACCTTTAAGCTTAATCGTGTGCCTATTGAAAGGTCTCAGAAGACATGCATTCAAACTCACTCACACAGTCCTCTTCACAGGGCTGCCTCATAACATAACTGATTTCTCTCAGAGAAATGATCCAAAAAAAGAGCAAGAGAGTACATCTATGATGTAAGCCACAGGCTTTTTCAATCTAATCTTGGAAGTGACATCTTATAATGCTTGCCATATTCTGTTCATTAGAAGCAAGTCAGTAAATCCAGCTCACACTCCTGGGAAGGAGATTACAAAAGAGTATGAATACCAGAAGATGGGGATCTTTTTGAGTGATCTTGGAGGCTGTCTTTCACATACGGTGTTGACACTTTCTTGGAAATATATCATTTAGATGAAAGAATGCTTAATCAGCAGCCATTTCTTATTTATGGTAATTGATTAAAATATTCTGCATAAATGTGAGATCTGACTAATTCAGTTATTTTCACCTGGACTCAAGGCTCCAAAAATCACATTTAAATATAATTTATTCTTCCCTATTTTGTTGTTGTTACATGTCGTCAAGTTGGTTCAGACTCGTAGTGACCCTATGTACAACAGAACGAAACAGTGCCTGGTCCTGCGTCATCCTCACAATCATCAATATGTTTAAGCCCATTGTTGCAGCCACTGTGGCCATCCATCTCGTCCAGGGTCTTCCTCTTTTCACTGACCCTCTACCTTACCAAGCATGATGTCCTTCTCCAGGGACTGGTTCCTCCTAATAATATGTCCAAAGTACGTGAAATGAAGTCTCACCATCCTCGCCTCCAAGGAGCACTCTGGCTGTACTTCTTCCAAGACAGACTTGTTCGTTCTTCTGGTAGTCCACAGTATATTCAATATGCCTCATGAACACCATAATTTAAAGGCATTAATTCTTCTTCGGTCTTCCTTATTCACTGTCCAGCATTCACATGCATATGAGAAAATTGAAAATATCATGGCTTAGGTCAGAACCACCTTAGTCCTTGAAGTGACATCTTTGCTTTTCTATACTTTAAAGAGGTCTTTTGCAGCAGATTTGCCCAATGTAAATCTTCCCTACAAAGTAAGTTATATCTTCCAAGATGGGCCATTTTAACATTGTGAGAAACCAATTTGAACTCTCTACAGTATGTAGAATCATCTTTAAAAGTAATTTACAATTATCAAGGAAGTGTTAAATGCCATTATATGGTTTGGAAATAAGATTGTTAAATTCTTTGTACAGTGTCAGAAACTCAAGTTTAGACCACAAATCAAATGTGATGAAGACCCACATCTGTCCAACTGTGGCCAGAGTATTTTTCTGGTTCATCAAGAAAAGTTCTTTCTGTTTGTTTGTTTTTTATTTGAAGGGGGCTAAATGGTGAGATAGAAACAAACAAAAATTTAAAAGACTTGGAAAACCTGATTCATTCCAGATCCATTTTTGCCTCATTTTTCTAAGCATAAAGGGAAAAATAAAGTATCAATCAAAAACATGTATAATATCCAACCATTAGTTTTAATACATAACTGCTGCTCATATAGCTGCCCAATTCATTATCTTTCAACGTACAAATCTGTATTCAAGTCTTCAAGTCTTGCTCTAAATTGTTTTTACAAATCTTTACATAAGCATCATCAAGAATTAAATCTATATTTTAATAATGAGTCACCACTTCTTTCGCTTCACAGTTTTCTAAAAGAATTTTTATAATGTGTATCAGGCTGGTATACTTTTGGCTCTCTTTCTTGAGATAGAAATAATGGTATTAGGCCATCAGAATCACATTGGATCCCTACATTTTATTTAGTTATTTTTTTAAAATAAGGAGGGGTCAGGCTAATCCTGTGACCTGTGGACAATTCAGAGAATTCAATGGTTAGAAAACTAATCCCATCAGAACATCTGTCTCCCTGACCTGGCTCTTGCCTGTGGTTGGCTCCAAAGCAAAACTGTTGGATGTGACAAAAGACATACTAATGATCATGCATATTCTCAAAATCACAACTCTTACCACTATATTCTTCTCCAGGCTTGTCAGAATACCCCCTGTTGAGTCACCTTCTTTCGCTTTCCATGATGCCATTTTTAAAAATTCCCAGAAATCAAATAAGGCATATGGCCGAAAATGCTATAAATTAGTTATTTTTAAATATATAGTCACGAGGCGTGGCCAAGATGGTGGTGTAGTTAGACACTTCCTATATCCCTCTTACAACAAAGACCTGGAAAAACAAGTGATTTGATTCTCTATGAATACCTAGAAGCACTGAACAAGGCAAAGTTGAGGAATTGGACTGAGTGATGGGGGAAGAGGGAGACGGTTTCGAAGAAGCAAAGAGCTCCAGAGCCGTGGCAGTGAAACTGCAGCTCTGCAGCCACGCCGGTCCGCAGTGAAGCAGGCAACAGCTGTGTGCGCGCTGGGGAAGCAGTTTCCACATCAAGAGAGACCCGACAGCAGAGATTCTGCTTGAACACTCTGAACCAGAGAAAAGCAGCTCCCAAGTGGCTAAGGTAAGTACATGTGCGTGGCCTTTCGTGGGGATTAAAAAAAAAACCATTTAGGAAAAACCTCTCTCCCTTTTACCTCCTCCCTCCATGCTCGGCACCTACACCAGAAGTCCACTGGGCCAAATATAGATCCCAAAAGGTGCCCTGACCCACTCTCCTGGCCTTGGAGAGGGAACAAATAAGCTACTGGCTCCCCTAAGCAAGGAACATAGGGTCGGCACAGCTCCTTTGCTAGGCACGGGTATAAGGGTTCTGCAGACTCTGAGTGCTTTACATCCCTGTATAGACTTGTGTGGACCCATCTCAACAGCGTTAGTCCTCACCACCACAGTACAGCAGGGCAAACATCTGAAGTTTAACTTCAACTGTTTCAGCTGTGAAGTGGCAGATCTGTAACCCTCGAACAGCCCTGCCCTTAAGTAGGCACTTTTATCAATCTGCAATAGGGGCTTGAGGACTGCTGGCTGCACCTAAACCTTCTAGTCACCTGCTACAGGAGTCCAAGAAAAAGTGGTGCCCTCGAGTCTTTACAGGCAACAGAGTGGGGTGCTCATAGTCTGCATGCAAAACTCACCTACCTACTCACCCTAGAGAATAGGAACACGCTTTCCTTTCAGACTCGCAGGGGCAGCCCTCAGACCCCAGCCTGGCTAACAGCGTGATCCCCTACAACAACCAGAGTCCAGTGCCGGAACCAATCACTGATGCCTCTCTAGGACGGTGGGTGAGAGCCTGCATCACACACTTCATGACCGACTGCCTGGACACCTGAGCTGAACCCATATAGGAAAATTTAAAAGACACCTGTGTACACATACTTAGCTACAGAACTAACTAACTGGTGACAGGACGTTAGAGATTCAAAGGTATCAATAATCAAACTAGAGCACACAAGCAGCCAATCTGGGCATATCAAAACAAAACAAAACAAGAAGCTAGGTCTCAGTAAACAAATATAAAATAAAATTATAATAAATTATTGATGGCTTGGAGACAACAGTCAATATCAAACCACATAAAGAGGCAGTTCATGATGGCTTCAGCAAGCTCCCAAAATAAAGAATCAATAAATTCTCTGGAGGAAGAGAATTTCTTGGAATTACTAGAGACAGAATACAAAAGATTAATATACAGAACTCTTCTAGAAATTAGAAAGGAAATTCTCAGAATACAGCAACATGCAGGGAACACACAGACAAAGTAGTAGTGGAACTTAAAGTTATTCAAGAACATAATGACAAATTTAATAGGCTGCAAGAATCCATAGAGAGACAGAAATCATAAATCCAAAATATTAACAATAAAATTTCAGAATTAGACAACTCAATAGAAAGTCATAGGAGCAGAATTGAGGCAGTAGAAGTCAGAATTAGTGACCTTGAAGATAAAGCTCTTGACGCCAACTTATTTGAACAAAAATCAGATAAGAGAATTAAAAAGAATAAAGAAACTCTAAGAGTCATGTGGGACTCTGTCAAGAGAAATAACCTACAAGTGATTGGAGTACCAGAAAAGGGGGGGATAACAGAAAGTACAGAGAGAATTGTTGAAGATTTGTTGACAGAAAACTTCCCTGATATCATGAAAGATGAGAAGATATCTATCCAAGATGCTCATTGAACCCCGCATAAGGTAGATCCCAAAAGAAACTCACTAAGACATATAATAATCAAACTTACCAAAACAAAAGATAAAAAGAGAATTTTAAGAGTGGCTAGGAATAAAAGAAAAGTCATCTACAAGAGATTCAATTAGAATAAGCTTGGGCTACTCAGCAGAAACCATGCAGGCTAGAAGGCAATGGGATGACATATATAAAGCCTTGAAAGAAAAAAACTGCCAGCCAAGAATTATATATCCAGCAAAACTGTCTCTCAAATACGATGGTGAAATTAGAGCATTTCCAGATAAACAGAAGTTCAGGGAATTTGCAAAAACCAAACAAAAATTACAACAAATACTAAAGGGAGTCCTAAGGTTAGATAATCAGTAACACCAGATAACAACACAAGACTAGAATACAGGAGAGAGCAACCAGGTATTTACTCAGATACAGATATCAAAAATATATCAAAACTAAAACATTCAAAATAGGGAAACAGATATCAATATGTTTTAAAAAAAGGCCAACATTAAAACAAAAAAGAGGGACTTAAAAAATGGAGACATTGATTGTTCATGTGGAGGGGACGTTAAGGTGATATAAAGTAATAAAAGACTGGTATAAACTTAGAAAAATAGGGGTAAATATTAAGGTAACCACAAAAGAATCTAACAATCCTACAAATGAAAATTAAAAAGTAGAAAAGCATAAAGACCCAGCAAACACAAAATCTACAACAATGAAAAAGACGGAAGAAAAATACATAAAGAAAAATGACTCAGCACAGAAAACCGAGGGGAAGAAAGAAACTGTGAACAACGCACAAAAAGAGATATCAAGATGACAGCACTAAACTCATACCTATCAATAATTACGCTGAATGTAAACGGGCTTAATGCACCAATAAAGAGACGGAGAGTGGCAGATTGGATAAATAGCATGATCCATCTATATGCTGCCCACAAGAGATGCACCTTAGATGTAAAGAAACAAACAGGCTAAAACTCAAAGGATGGAAAAAAATATATCAAGCAAACAACACTCAAAAAAGAGCAGGAGTGGCAATATTAATCTCTGACAAAATAGACTTTAAAGTAAAATCCACCACAAAGGATAAGGAAGGGCACTACATAATGATTAAAGGGTCAATACAACAGGAGGACATAACCATAATAAATATTTACGCACCCAACAACAGGGCTCCAAAATACATAAAACAAACTCTAAGAGTTCTGAAGAGAGAGATAGACAGCTCCACAGTAGTAGTAGAAGACTTCAGCACGCCACTTTCGGTGAAGGACAGAACATCCAGAAAGAAGCTCAACAAGACACGGAAGAGCTAAATGCTACAATCAAACAACTTGATCTCATAGACATATACCGAACACTCCACCCAACAGCAGCCAAGTATACTTTCTTTTCCAATGCACATGGAACATTCTCCAGAATAGACCACATATTAGGCCATAAAGCAAGCTTTAACAAAATCCAACACATCAAAATATTACAAAGCATCTTTTCTGACCATAAAGCCATAAAAGTGGAAATCAACAACACAAAAAGCAAGGAAAAAAAATCAAACACATGGAAACTGAACAACACCTTGCTCAAAAACTACTGGGTTATAGAAGAAATTAAGGATGGAATAAAGAAATTTATAGAATCAAACGAGAATCAAAACACATCCTACCAGGACCTTTGGGACACAGCAAAAGCAGTGCTCAGAGGTCAGTTTATAGCAAAAAATGCACACATCCAGAAGGAAGAGAGTGTCATAGTCAAAGCATTAACCCTACAACTTAAATTAGTATAAAGAGAGCAGCAAAAGAAGCCCACAGGCGCCAGAAGGAAGGAAATAATAAGAATTAGAGCAGAATTAAACGAAATAGAGAATAGAAAAACAATTGAAAGAGTTAACAAGTCCAAAAGCTGGTTCTTTGAAAAGATCAACGAAATTGATAAACCATTGACCAAACCGACAAAAGAATAACAAGAGAGGAAGCAGATAAGCCGTATAAGAAATGAGATGGGTGATATCACAACAGACCCAACTGAAATTAAAAGAATCATAACAGAATACTATGAAAAATTGTACTCTGACAAATTTGAAAACCTAGAGGAAATGGACAAATTTCTAGAAACTCACTACCTATCTAAACTAACACAAACAGAGGTAGAACAACTAAATAAACCCGTAACAAAAGAAGAGATTGAAAAGGTTATTAAACAACTGCCAACAAAAAAAAGCCCTGGCCTGGATGGCTTCACTAGAGAATTCTACCAAACTTTCAGAGAAGAGATAACACCACTTCTACTACAGGTATTTCAGAGCATAGAAAAGGATGGACTACTCCCAAACTCATTCTATGAAGCCAGCATAACCCTGATACCAAAACCAGGTAATCACACCACAAAAAAAATTACAGATCGATATCCCTCAAGAACATTGACACAAAAATCCTCAACAAAATTTTAGCCAATAGAATTCAGCAACATATCAAAAAAAATAATTAACCATGAGGATTCATACCAGGTACGCAGGGATGGTTCAACATTAGAAAAATAATCAATGTAATCCATCACATAAATAAAACAAAAGACAAGAACCACATGATCTTATCAATCGATGCAGAAAAGTATTCAACAAAGTCCAACACCCATTCATGGTAAAAACTCTCAATAAAATAGGAATAGAAGGAAAATTCCTCAATATGATTAAGGGCATTTATACAAAACCAACAGCCAACATCATCCTAAATGAAGAGACTTTGAAAGCATTCCCCTTGAGAACAGGAACCAAACAAGGATGCCCTCTATCACCCCTATTATTCAACATTGTGCAGGAGGTCCTAGCCAGAGCAATTAGGCTAGAAAAGGAAATAAAGGGCATCCAGATAGGTAGGGAAGAAGTCAAAATATCTCTATTTGCAGATGATATGATCTTATACACAGAAAACCCCAAAGAATCCACAAGAAAACTACTGGAACTAATAGAAGATTTCAGCAAAGTTTCAGGATACAAGATAAACATACAAAAATCAATTGGATTCCTTTACACCAACAAAGAGAACCTTGAAGAGGAAATCACCAAATCAATACCATTTACAATAGCCCCCAAGAAGATGAAATACTTAGGAATAAATCTAACCAGAGATGTAAAAGATCTATACAGAGAAAACTACAAGACACTACTGCAAGAAAGTAAAAGAGACTTGCATAAGTGTAAAAATAGACCCGGCTCACGGATAGGTAGATTCAACACAGTGAAAATGTCAATTCTACCCAAAGCAATCTACAGCTACAATGCAATCTCGATCCAAATTCCACCAGCATTTTTTAATGAGATGGAGAAACAAATCACCAACTTAATATGGAAAGGGAAGAGGCCCCAAATAAATAAAGCACTACTCAAGAAGAAGAACAAAGTGGGAGGCCTTACACTACCTGATTTTAGGACCTATTATACTGCCATGGTAGTCAAGACAGCCTGGTACTGGTACAGCAATAGATACATAGACCAATGGAACTGAACTGAGAATCCCGATATAAGCTTATCCACCTATGAGCAGCTGATATTTGACAAAGGCCCAAAGTCTGGGGAAAAGACAATCTCTTTAACAAATGGTGCTGGCATAACTAGATATCTATATGCAAAAAATTGAAACAAGACCCATACCTCACACCATGTATAAAAACTAACTCAAAATGGATCAAAGGCTTAAATATAAAATCAAAAACGATAAAGATCATAGAAAAAAAATAGGGACAATGCTAGGATCCCTAATACATGGCATAAACACAATACGAAGCATAAGTAACAATGCACAAGCCCCAGGAGAGAGGCTAGATAAATGGGAGCTCCAAAAAGTCAAACACTTATGCTCATCAAAAGACTTCACCAAAAGAGTCAAAAGACAACCTACAGACTGGGAAAAAAATTTTGGCTATGACAAATCTGATCAGCGTTTAATCTCTAAAATCTATAAGATACTGCCAAACCTCAACAACAAAAAGACAAATAACCCAATTTAAAAAATGGGCAAAGGATATGAACAGGCACTTCACCAAAGAAGATATTCAGGCGGCTAATAGACAGATGAAGAAATGCTCACGATCATTAGCCATTAGGGAAATGCAGACCAAAACTGCAATGAGATATCATCTCACCCCAACAAGGCTAGCCTGAATCCAAAAAACACAAAATAATAAATGCTGGAGAGGCTGTGGAGAGACTGGAACACTTATACACTGTCGGTGGGAATGTAAAATGGTACATACACTTTGGAAATCGATTTGGCACTTCCTTAAAAAGCTAGAAATAGAAGTACCATACGATCCAGCTATCCCGCTCCTTGGAATATATCCTAGAGAAACAAGAGCCGTTACATGAATAGATACACGCACACTCATGTTCATTGCAGCACTGTTCACGATAGCAAAAAGATGGAAGCAACCTAGGTGCCCATCAATGGACGAATGGATAAACAAACTATGGTATATCCACACAATGGAATATTATGCAACGATAAAGAACAACGATGAAGCTGTGAAACATCGTGTAACACGGTGGAAGCTGGAACTTATTATGCTGAGTGCATTTAGTCAGTCACAGAAAGACAAATACTGTATAAGACCACTATTATAAGAACTCAAGAAAAGATTTAAACACAGAAGAAAACATTCTTTGATGGTTACGGGGGTGGGGAGGGAGGGGAAGTGTTATTCACTAACTAGACAGTAGAAAAGAATCGTCTTAGGTGAAGGGAAGGACAGCACACACTTCAGGGGAAGCCACCACAACTGGAGTAAACCAAAGCTAAGAAGTTTCCTCAATACAATCAAATATTTTGAGAGACAGGGTAGCAGGGATGCGGGGTCTGGCGACCATGCTTTCAGGGGACATCTAGGTCAACGAGCATAACAAAGCTTGTTAAGAAAATGTTCTGCATCCTACTTTCGTGAGTGGCATCTGGGGTGTTAAAAGTTTGCAAGCAGCCATCTAAGATGCATCAATTGGTCTCAACCACTTGGAGTAAAGGAGAACAAAGAACAGCAAAGACACAAGGAAAGTATTAGCCCAAGAGACAGAATGGGCCACATAAACCAGAGACTTCACCAGCCTGAGACCAGAAGAACTAGATGGTGCCTGGCTACCACCAATGAATGTTCTGACAGGGAACACAACAGAGAGTCCCTGATGGAGCAGTAGAAGGATGGTATGCAGAACTCAAATTCTAGTAAGAAGACCAGACTTAGTGGTCTGACTGAGACTGGAGGCACCCCTGAAAGCATGGCCCCTGGACTCTCTATCAGCCCAGAACTAAAACAATTTCTGAGGCCAACTCTTCAGACATGGATTGGACTGGACTGTGGGACATAAAGTGATACTCGTGAAGAATGTGCCTCTTAGTCAAGTGAATACAAAAGAACAAAGGAGAAGCTTCTGTCCAGAGGTGAGATGGGAATGCAGAGAAAATTAAGAGCTGGTTGAATGTTCATGGGGAATCAGGGGCGGAGGGGAGCAGTGTGCTGTCACAGAATCGGGTGAGTGGTTGGGGTCTCATTAACAATGTATGTAAAAAAAATAATAAAATTTGTATGGGAGACTAATTTGAAATGTAAACTTCATTTAATTACAATAAAAAAATAAAATAAAATAAATATATAGTCACAACTATTCCCCAACTATTTTTCATTATGTAAGTGGAAGACATTACTTCCAATTTAGGGGTTATCCATAAATGATAAAGCAAATTCACATAAGAATTATTCACAGAAATGCTAACATATGTATGCAAATATATATTCATGTATTGTATATTGAGGCTCACACATGCTGTGAAGAATAATTAAACAACTTGATATCGAAAGTAATGCTGAAGTATACTTTTAGCAGAGAATAAAAGGGCATTCCCATGAACGCATATCTATCAAACTGCTAAGATTTACAAATGATACAGTTTAAAAGGGGGAAATAACAAGTGCTAAGAAGTAATCTTTAAAATTCTAAGCTCATTCCTTAGACCAAAAAAAAAAAGGGGGGGTGGGGCAAGGGGGCTGATTACTAACAAAGTTGCATAAATCTCTATTTTAATTCCTATTAGAAAATGGCTCTTTTAGCCACTGTATGAATTCATCAGCTCTAGATCTGAAACAGTGTGGTTGTCCTTTTCTCTGGGGATGCTTCCTTAAGTGAGATAAAGTCTCACTCAAAACTTATTTAAAGACAAAAGAAGTTAGCTTGCCCTTGCAGTGGGAAGACTTGTGTTTTGAGAAAGTTATCATAATTAAATTTACCCACGTGATTGAGTAGCTATTTATCAACTCCCCCCAAAGTAAGAAGTTTAACATCCAGGAACATTTATAACTTAGAGATAAGAGTAGCACAGCGAATTTTTGTTTAAACTATCTAAACCCTTTTGTCTCCACCTTGCCCTTTCAAGTGTCTTGACACATGAACAGTGCTGTTGTAACAGGCATCCCTTTCTTCAGCGGACACTGGCTAAGCACGAAGCACAGGCAGTTATTTTGGCCACCAGCAGACTTCTCGGTTGGACCCACTTCTATAGAGAACACAAACACATAACCATGCAAGGTAGTCCTGATTCAGGTGGTGGGAGTCAAAAAGTATCGTGGAGCAATGCAGGCCACCAAGCAGTCATTTCAACAGAACACGACCTCTGTAATCCAAACAGTAAATCTGAGGAGATCAATCTCTAGGAGATTGTGAAAGCCAATCCAGAGATCATGAAGGATAATCTGGAGAATTCTAAAGGCAAAAAATTTAAAAAAGCTACGTTTCCACAACAATGAAATTCCAGCAGTTTTTATGATTGCTCTTTCTCCCCACTCCCCCTCCCTCGCTACCCCAACAAGGAACTCCTTTATCTGCTAAAGAAAGCAAGAGAGTTAGAATAGCTTTATAACATGCTTGGTCCAGCCATCTATTTTTCTCATTGGAGTACAAACTTACTATGAATAGGTGCCTAACCTGTGAATGCCATGTACCCGCATTTAGTACTTACTAAACGCAAAGCAATAAAATCTCACTTTATGCAGAAAAAAGAAATTGAGACATTAAAAATCAGTCAGGTAAAAATGATCAATTTCTACAGTTACAGAAACTATTATTAGGTGAAAAGGGACAGTTTCAAAAGTGCCTGCATACACTATCCAAAAACATTTCCATATTTCATTTATTTTGGTGTTTTTCCAGTAGCCATGCTTGACTGCATGCCATCAATTTGGTGACTAAGAAGTTTGATAACACCATTTTTCTATATCAGGAAGATACATACACAACTTAGCTTTGGGCTTATAATTAAATGAACCACAAAACCTTCATTTATTAAAATTCATTGCAGATATTTGGACAGAAATTTATTCATGCTCGGAGACAATAAGAAATTATTGTAAAGGTTATTGAACTGAAATTTGTATTATTTTTATCCCCCCCAAAAAAACGACATAAGTAAATTCTGTATTCTCTTAACTACAGTCATGAATCACTTAACGTCCACGATACAATATGTTCTGTGAAATAGAGTTATGTGGTTTGGACATTGTGCGAATATCATATTGTATAAGGCAGTTTACAAACGTCCAACTTACGTACAACCCATAGTTATGAACCAACTCCCCATAAGCCTATTATAAGAAAAATCTGTGGTACATACAATAGTTTGTAATAACAGACAAGCTCTACTTCGTGATGCGCATCAGAACATTATTATTATTACTGTATTATTATGTTAAAGGTGCTTTAGTGTATCTGGAAGTGTTTCTTTGATGTTTTTATGCATAAAAAGTTACACTATATATTTGGGTTTTGGCATATACTATATACTAAGACAAACATTTGACTAACTGACATTAGCTACGAACCATACCTAACTGTTCTTATTTACTACAAATTCGACTTAAAGACAATTTTGAAAACGGAACGCATTCATAATCCGAGGAAACCCTGTATAACCTTACAGGATCACAGACATATAAGCAGTCAGACGTTGCCCAGGTGGATATTATGTGGCACCTGACTGTATATTATATGTCATATCTAGGTGTGCCAAGTAAATAACAATGTTGATAGATAATATTGCTAGTAGTTGTCTTAGTTCTCTAGGACTGCCATGACAAAATACCACAAAGTGGGTGGCTTTAAAGAACAGAAATTTATTTTCTCACACTTCTGGAGCCTAAAAGTTCAAATCAGGGTCTCTGCCACATCAGTTCCTCCTATGGACCTTTCTCCTAGTTTCTGGTGACTGCCGGCAATCCTTCGTGTTCCTTTGCTGCTTATAGATGAGTCTGCCTCCACTGTCACATGGTGTCTCCCCCTGTGTGTTTGTACTACCCTTTATAAGACACCAGTCAGAAGGGGTTAGGTATAGGACCCACTGCTATGACCTCATTAACATAACAAAATACGCTATTTCCAAACAGGATCACATTTATAGGTACCGGGGTTTGGACTTCATCATATTTTTTGGGGGGACACAATTCAATCTATAACAATAGTATATGCCAATAAAATACGAATATGATTTTTTAAATTTGGCTTAATATAAAAATCACTGCAATACCTGTGAACACACAAACGCCCCAGAATTCTAGCTGGCACCAACTGTCATTCCCCCTTCCAACAAGCACATTTGTTCTTAATCTTTCACACATTATTCTACCTTAATTCTTTACTATTATTTCCTAACTTACATTCCATCTCAGTTTTCCCCTTGATCTTTACAAATTGATATTTCTTATCATAACTCCCACATTTCTCTCACTGTGCCACCACTTAAGTTACTTTCAACAGATATATGACTAGACTACAGGAACTAACTTGTGTTTGGAGATTTCTTTATATATTTACTTTCTATCTCCTCAACCTGTGATTATCTGGTCTTGTCAACAGACTATTTTTTAAAATTTTTAATTTAAAAGATAATAAAAAAGAAGTAAAATCACTATTAACCCCATTATTTAAAAATCTATAAAAAGTTAATGCAAAAAATTAAATCCACATCTTTCTCTCTGTAAATTCACACAATTGCTATCATCAAAGTTTACCATGGTTAATAGCTTCCATTCCCATTGCCATCGAGATGATTCCAACTCATAGGGACCCTATGGGACAGAGTAGAACTGCCCCATAGGGTTTCCAAGGAGCGGCTGGTCAATTCGAAATGCTCACCTTTTGGTTAGAAGCCAAGTTCTTAACCATTGCGCCACCAGGGCTCTGGTTAATAGCTCAGTGTCCATGTTTTCTGACATTTTACCATTTTCATACAGACATCCTTCTCTCACTTTTTTATATTTGTGTTTGTGTGTGTGTGTGTGCATGCGTGTGTGTGTGTACCTTATGGGATCATATATACATACACACATATTGCTTTATCCATTAAAAATATTTTATGGATTATTGTTGCTAGTTGCAATCGACTTGGCAGTGTTGCCCAGTCCCGCACCATCTTCACAATCGTTGGTATTCTCGAGCCCATTGTTGTGGCCACTGTGTATACTGAGTGTCTTCCAACCTAGGGGGCTTACCTTCTAGCACTGTATTGCATAATATCTATTGTGATTCATAAGATTTTCCTTGCCTAATTTGCTTTTCTTTTTATTGTGCTTTAAGTGTAGGTTTACGGTTCAAGTTAGTTTCTCATACAAAAATTTATACACGCATTGTTACGAGACCCTAGTTGCTTCCCCTATAACGTGACAGCATACTCCTTCTTTCCACCTCAGATCTCCCGTGTCCATTCAACCAGCTCCTGTCCCTTTTTGCCTTCTCATCTCACCTCCAGACAGGAACTGCCCATTTAGTCTCCTGTATACACTTCAGCTAAAAAGCACTCTCTTCACGAGTATTATTTTATGTCTTATAGTCCAGTCTAATCTATGTCTGAAGAGTTGGCTTCAGGAATAGTTTCAGTTCTAGACTAACAGAGAGACTGGAGGCCATGTCTTCCAGGGTCCCTCCAGTCTCAGTCAGACCATTAAGTCTTGTCTTTTTACCAGAATTTGAGTTCTGCACCCTACTTTTCGCCTACTCCATCAGGGACTTTCTGTTGTGTTCCCTGTCAAGTGATCATTGGTGGTACCCAGGCACCACCTAGTTCTTCTGGTCTCAGGCTGATGGAGTCTTTGGTTTATGTGGCCCCTTCTGTCTCTTGGACTAATACTTTCCTTGTATCTTTGATATTTTTCGTTCTTTTTTGCTCCAGGTGGGTTGGGACCAATTGATGCATCTTAGATGGCTGCTCACTAGCTTTTAAGACCCCAGCCTAATTTTCAACAGTAGATCGCCAGACCTTTCTTCTTAGTCTCTCTTAGTCCAGGAGCTCGGCTGAAAACTGTCCACCATGAGTGACCCTGCTAACATTTGAAATACCACTGGGATAGCTTCCACAATCACAGCAACACATAAGCCACCACAGTACGACAAACTGACAGATTTAGTGGTGGATATCTCTTCATATTAATACAAAGAGAACTATTTATTCTATTAAAGGGCTGCATTAGCATGTATAACTCTCCTATGACTTATCAATTCCCCATTGTTAGGTTGCTTTCAGTTTTTTACATTTATATGCAACACTGCAATGAAGTTAACATATATCTTTATGTACCTTTTCTGTACCATTTTTCCATATGATAAATTTCCCAAAAGTAGGATTGCTAAATCATAGGGATTTTTTTTGAGATTCCTTAGAACAGGATTCATGTTTTCTCTTTCCTTTGTAGATTCCCACAGGATTCATATAACATTCCAAGATATAGTGGTCACTAACTGGTGTTAGCAGACTTTGGTTAATGGAGTGGTTTACTATTCTAAAAGTAAGACTAACCTTTGCAAACATCCTGAACAAATAAAATTGAATGACTCATTTTATTCCAACAGTAGTAAATTCTACACAGCTATCCAAAGCTTCTGTTAGGAAGACTATGGTGATAGGCAACTCTTTATTGAAAAGCATTTTCCTAGATCCATTCAAACTGTATAAAACTTGAGATAAATGTTTGTATGTTCTCAGTAGTCTACAACAGTAAGTGGTCATACTGATTCCTGCCACACAATGTTGCTGTTAAGATTCAGCGAGGGAATGCACTTGGTATAGTTTCTATAATGCTTACTATATACAGGCACTCAGTGAATATCATCTTTCTTCATTTTATCACTGCATAAGCTTTGGAGCTTCTCTTTAAATAATATATCACTATATTCTGTTTTAAATTATAGAAGTTATTCAAAATAAAAGAATTAAATTATTATTATCAACAAGTTTTTATGACAAAATCTGTAGTGTCTTAACCCATTTAATAAAGGAAAAAAATACTTCCAGATATATTTACTTGTGAGTTAGAAAAGAGAGAGCTAAGCAGAAGAGATTACAAAGAGTATGTACAGTCATCAATCACCATCAGATTATTTAAGGTCAGCCAATCAACTGAAGGAACCCTGGGTTATGTAACTCAGGTAACAGTGAAAACTTTTGGTGGGAGCATCTTTGCAGAGTTCTAGCACTTAAAATAGCTATTCCTAGCATACGTAAGGGCCAGTGCAGGTATGTTTATGCACTTTTTTATTTCATAAGATTTCAAACTGCAACGTATTACAGCAAGGCAAGGACACATACTCTCATTAAATTCTTTAAAGCTAGAAAGAAGACTCAAAACCCTGACCCAAATTCAAATAAATTCTGTCCTAAAGTGCAATGTAAGTACCATCCATACTGCAATCAAGAATCACAAAAGTTTTGTCTACACTCCTTTTGCTCCAAATGTAACTCCATTGTCTCACCTTTGGGGGTTTCCCACACTATTTTTTATGTATAGAATCCTTATCTCCCAGCCGCTTTGAAGACCACAGTTACATCTGACCTCCTCCACAAGGTCATCACTAATCCCCCTTGGTTTGAGATGCTAATACAATCAGCCTTCTATGAATGAATGTGGCTCTACCACTTTGTCAGGAATCCACAGAGCCCTAAATCCAAATCTCTTTACCCTTTCACAGTGTCATGTACTTCTTATTCTTCTAGCATCAGATGCTTAAGATGTATTTTTGAAATTGAATTATCTTTTAAGAATGCCAGACTCAAAATTAACGTATGGTCACTGACCTCCACTAGCAGTGGGTTAGACAAAAATCAGCCATTGATGACACAGGACATAGGACAGGAACTGCAGCTTACTTGCAGGATAGTATCAAGCACCCCCCTTCAAAAGGAACCTTTGCAGTAATCCATACAGGCTACTGGGCTGCCTTGCCAGTACATGCAGACAAGTGGAATGTCTGGGTGTTTACATTTTCCTAGAGGGGCCCTTAAACAATGATTATCTGGTACAAGAATGTGAAAGCCCAATAAACTTTCCCCAGCTCAGGACAATCTGTGAGTTATGCTTATGCTCCAGAACTCCCCTCTGGGATCAACTGAAGTTATCCTATTTACAAGTCCCAGTACAAAATAAAAATGTGGGGTCCCGTGTTCAAAAATCATCTTAAAAAGTGCCGTTAAAGTACTAAAATATAAACTTTTTTTCTTTCTTCTTTAGTCTCTCTCTCTCAAACTGTCATTGTATTTTTACTTGCTATTTAATGCCATCCTAAGTAAGGAAAACTTAAAATTTTTAATTATTAGCATGAGAACACGTCAATTGAAAAAGTTGTATCTCCTTGAAGAAGGACCATGCAACTCCATGGTAAATGTATACAGTTTTGATTCCCCCTTTCATTTCCCAAAGAGATCTATTGACAGTTGCTTAGGTAGTCATACATTTGAAAAACAGAAATATCCAGACTTTTGAGGACTGTTGGTTACCGAATCCAACTCATACTGATATCCAGAGATCCAAAATACCATCATGGTTCCTACTATTACAATAAGGACATCTGAAAATCAAGTGGCAAATAAAGTCCTGGCCCAAGGTTATGTTATCTCATTATTCAGTGTATCTATAGACCTACCCAGTTGTCATCACCTTAGTTGTCGAATGCCTAATTGGGATGGACATACTTAGCAGGTCTCAGAATGTTCACATTGATTCCTTGACATGTGGAGCAATATCACAGCAAGATTGAGAAGAAGCCCATGAAACTTCCCACCCACCAAAGTTCTTAAAACCAATAAGTACCACATCCTGGTGGAATGGCAGAGATTAGTGTCACTCCAAAGACTTAAATGAGGCAAGGATGATGTTCCCACTATATCAACATTTAATTCACCAGTCTGGTCTCGGCCAAAAACAAAAATAATCATGGTGAAGGATAATGGACTTATCCAAATGGAAGCCCCAATTTAAGCTGTTGTTCTGGTTATAGTATCTTTATTTACAACAGATCAACCAAGCCTCTAGTTTAAGGTATATGGCTTTTAATCTGGCATATATAGTGTTTTATTCAATACCAACTAGGAAGGAAAAGCTGAAGCAGTTCACAATCACCTAGGACAAATAGCAGTGTATATTCACCATCTTGTCCCAGAGCTATGCTAACTCTCCTGCTCTGTCATAATAAGTCCATAATGACCTGGCTTATCTGAACATTCCACCAGAGCATCGTTATGAAATTGTGATACTAAATTAATCAGACCTTGTGAGTAAAAAAGTATTCTGGATATTCAGGTAAGACAGTGAAAGATAAACTAGTGACTGGCATATTGGTGAAGTTTTAGGAGTCCAATGGTTTGAGGAATGCCAACACCTCCAAGGTTAAAGTAGGAGTTATTGCACCTGTACCTCCAGCACCAACAAAGAAGCACAGACTTTTGTAGATCTCCTCCAGTTGAATCAGAATGTATTGCTCTTGGAAGATCTATTCTAATTGTTTATCAGGCGACCTAGAAAGCTGCTCAGTTTTAAGGGGATCCCCGAGTGATGCAATAATGTCCTCAACCACTGCGTGCAGCTAATACCATTTAGAATTTTGAAAGATTTCTTACTGATAACACTCAGAATAGCAATACATTCATTATATACTACTTCTGCTCCCAAGAGAAAACAATCATCTTGTTCTTCTTCAAAATCCTCAAATACTCCATTAACAGCAAGTGCATAATCCCTAGTGATCAATGGGCACCTCTCCACCATGGCTCAGTTACATTGCAGGCTACTGAGAGCAGGTAAGGTTAGAAAGGGCCAGGATCAGTAATTAAAAAAAAAAAAAAAAAAAAAGTCTTGCTTATATGACTAACCTTGTTTGAATGTAAAAGAGAGAATAAAAAGAAATGAGAAAAGCAGAATAATATGTTTATTTCAAGTGAAAATATAAAGGGGTAAAGTTGCTTTTCATTTTTTTATTTTCTATGTTAGTTTTGACTCGTCTCCCATCTACTAAAGTAAAAGAGTAGACCACTATTTAAATGGTGCCTGGCTACCATTACTGAACATTTTGATCAAAGGTTCTACAGAAGATTCCTGATCAAAAGGGGGAAAATGTAAAACAGAGGTTCACAGTTTCAGAAAATCCAGGCTTTCTGGAGCCATGGGGGCTGGATGAACCCCTGAAACCACTGCCCTGAGATAATCTTTAAAACTGAAATCAAAAATATCCCCTGAAGTCTTCTTAAAACCAAACAATAGTTTAGCTAAGCTAAATGACTGCCTTGAGCATTATACTCTTTTAAAAACTATATGGGATCAAAGTGACAATAGCAACTCACAAGGTTAGATGGAACCTTGGGCAGCAGTGAGGTTATGTTAATGGGGGAGGAACAACTCCGAAAAGGAAGATGAGAATGGTTGCACAACTTGAAGAATGTAATCAATGTCACTGAATTATCTAAGTAAAAATGGCTAAATTGGTGTATGTTTATGTATGTATATTCTAAACAACAAGAAAACACATTTAAAGAAAAAATATTTTCAAAGGTATGTAAATTTTAAAAAATGTTTAGAACTTAAAATCAAATGCTTTAAAGAAAATAATATCGGAAAATGTGATCTACATATTACATAAATCAAAATCTGGTTCACTGAGTAACAATTCACGTTCTTAAAGTTCTTTAACTTCCAACTGGCAAAGCATTTTCACATATATAATAAGTAGTTTACCCAAAATATCTACAAAGGAGAAACGAATGAATTTGTTATTCCTGTAGAGACTGAAACCACCAAAGTGCAGAGATTTTCTGGATAGCCTCATATAATTCAAATTAAAATGAAGACGTCTCCTTATATACTTTGTAAAAGTGCATTAGGCTAATCTGATATACTATACCAAATAAGAACTGCTGTCTTCATTCATTTGGACATTTGAAAATCATTTGTTTGTGTTTATTTTTTATTAAGTATCAAGCACTGTGTTAAGCTTGGGGATTAAAAAATGAATTAACAAGTAAGCTCTGCCCTTAAGGACACACACACACACACACAGACACACACCTACACATGTATGCAGAAGTAATTATAACATAATATGATATACTCTTGGAGCCCTGGTGGTGCAGTGGTTAATGGTTCAGCTGCTAATCAAAAGGTCAGCAGTTCGAATCCACCAGCCACTCCTCAGAAACCCTATGGGGCAGTTCTACTCTGTCCTACAGGGTTGCTATGAGTCAGAATCAACTCAGTGGCAAGCGGTTATGATATACCCCTAATATAAACAAAAGTATTTTAAGAACAACAACAAAGTCAGCTATTTATTCTGAATGAGGTTACATAAGACCTTATAGAAAAGGTAATGTTTCTGATAGGACCTTAAAAGATGAGATGGATTTCAGGACAGGATGAAAGAAGTTTGGAAGGATGAGTGTCAGGTTTGGCAGAGAGGACAGTGAAGAATCAAAAGGAACTCCCAGGAAGCACGAACATTTATAGTGGTGTTCAAGGAAGATAGGTCGGCTTCTGTCCAGAGGTGAGAGGGGAAGGCAGAGAGAGTTAGGAGCTGGTTGAATGTTCATGGGGAATCAGGGGTGGAGGGGAGGAGTGTGCTGTCGTGGAATGGGGTGAGTGGTTGGGGTCTCATAACAATGTAAGTTAAAAAAAAAAAAAAAATTCCGTATGGGAGACTAACTTGAAATGTAAACCTCATTTAATTACAACAGCTAAAAAAAAAAGGGAAAAAAAAAAACAGAGGAGGAAGGTAGTTGTGGAGAATAGTGCATGATGGTCTAGGTTTATATTTTTGGTAGAACAACATAAGTTTTACCACGACTACTAGAAATCAAAATGCCTATAACATAAGAATAACATCTACCAGATCCTTGCATTTTCAATCAAAGCCTAGAAAAATATAGACGAGCTTCATAATGGGAAGAAGAAACATTTTTCACAAATTAACACGGGATATTTTAATGTACATTGTGTTTTATGGCATTGCCTTACATTATGTTCCATGTATAGCATTTGTTTTATATCTATGCATTTTATTTCTTTGGGGATAAACCTTTGTATGAAGAGCATCATTTTTCCTAAAACAGCAGTTGGCACTTAATATCACTCTAAAGAATCATTTTCATAACCTCTCTTTAGGGAACTACATTTTAGTAGAAGTAAAAGTTTGAGGAAATAAAAGCAATGATGTTATAGAGAAGCTAAAATTAGTGAACAATTGCTTGGTGAATAGCAATAACATTCTACTAGTAGAGTTTAAATGCAACTAGATCTTAGGCATTCACCTTTCTTTATGGTACACTTTAACAAGCTCACTTGAGAGAAAGGAGCTTACTAAAACACTACAAATTTGGCATTCCATATAATAAAAGAATTTCTACCTCATTACTCATATATGATAACAATATAATACATGTAAATATTTTTTGTAAAATGTATAGGTCTTCTCATATGCAGTGATAACTGTCAATGCTTACTGAATAGTATAAAATGATTTTTAATAATTAAAAAGAAATTGTCAAATAAAAATTATTAAAGAATATTTTGAGTGCTTACTCTGTGTCAAGCACTGCGATAAGTGCTCTGCGTACATTCTTTTATTTAATCCTTTCAACCATCCCAGAAAAATAAGTATTATTCTAAATTTACAACTGAGGAAACTGACCTAGAAAGGTAATATGACTTGTCCAAGAGAATATTAGAAAGCAATATACAGATGATATGAAGAAGACCTGAGTAGAAGCCCATACTAATATCAAAGACCCAGCTATTAAACATAAGAAATGAAACAGGCCAACATGGCATCCTAGACAGAAGCACCATGCCATCACTCTGCAGCAAAGACCTGAAAAACTAAGTAAAACAGACACAAACGTCAATCCTGGAACCCTAAGCATCAAATGAAGGGATAAAGAACTAGATCAAACAGTGAGTGGAAGAAAAAATTGACGGAAAACAGAGAACAAGGAGAGAAACAGAGTGGAGGTCCCCTGTCAACTAACACAGCACAGCATTGCCATCTTCAGGCACAACCAGCAACAACCCCAGACAGGGAGAATGGGAAAGGAACTTCACAGAGCTCTCAACAGGAGACACAGCACCTAGTAACCAAAGAAACATACTTTCCTGCCCCTTGACCTTCTGGTGAGTTGAGGCAACAACCCCCCATCCTGGTGGCCCCTATCCACTTCCAGGGTCAACAATATCAGCCCCCTCCCCCCTGGACCCCATTGACCCATCCCATCACATGGCTTTTTTTTTTTTCATTTCTTCCTTTTCTTTCCTTCCTCCCTTCCACCTACCCCATATGTTACTTCTCCCTGCTTTTTGCCAGCCCCTGCTACACCACCATGGCTAGAGAGCCACCAGTGCACCAGCTCACCACTGCTTGGGTCTGCCTTGCCCCTACTTGCCAGCACCCACAGTGCCACCATTTTTTTCTTCTTCTTTACTTTTATTCTTCCTTTTCTTTCTCCCTCCTACCTAGCCCCATATGCCACCTCTCCCCCCTTCCCACCACCCCCACCACACCACCATGGCTGGAGAGCCACCAGCCTACCACCAGCCCAGGTCCGCCCCGCCCCACCCGCTGGCACCCACAGTGCTGCCATTTTTTTCTCCCTTTTTCTCTTTCTTTTCTTTCTCCCTCCCACCTAGCCCCATAACCCACCTCCTTTCCCTTCCCACTGGCCCTGGTGCTGCCCACCCCCACTCATTAGCCCCCACTGTGCCATTTTTTGTCTTTTTTTCCTTTCTTACCTTTCTTTCTCCCTGTTACCTAGCTCTGTACACTACCTTATGTCCTTCCTGTGGCCCTGGCCATGCCATCATTTATTTAATTTTCTTCTTTTTCTTTCTTCCTTTTCTTTATACTTCCCACCTAGCCCCATATGCCACCACTCCTCCCCTTCCTGGCAGACCCCAGGTCCACCCTACCCCCATCTGCTGACTAGCCTTTTTTTCTCTCTCTCTTTTCTTTATCACCTCCACCTAGTCCCATACACCCCTTCCCCCACTTAATGATGGCCCCCACTGTGGCACCACAGCTAGAGCATGTTTGACACTGAGGCCCACCACTACACTGGGCACTCACCACCCCTCCATCCCACCACTTGACCAGCAGATGAATGGTGGAAAGAAAGCCCATACCACTCCCTGTCTGACACCCCCACCCATCTGACAAGGTGCTGTGAACATTCATACATAGCTGGACCAACATCATGAGGCAGACAGCACTTACCCAGTCTGCCTTCACCCACCTCACCAAACCAGTGTACAGCAAAGCAGACTCACCCTGCCTGTTGCTGTCCTGCCCACCTAGACAAGGTGGTGAGATCTATCATGCCCACAGACAAGCAAGCAGCAAGACACATACGGTCCACCCTGACATATCAAAACAAAACAGAAAAGTAGAATGAAACAAACATAGAATCAATCAATAAAGAAAATAATACTTTAATGTCTTGGAGACAGCAGACAATATCAAAACATATAAGAAAGCAGGACAAGACAGCTCCAGCAAGTGATCAAAATAAAGAATCATATAACCTTCTGGTAGAAAAAAAGGCAGTGGAACTACCTGGTATGGAATTCAAAAGACTAATATTTAGGATTCTCCAGGAGATTAGGAAATAGATGAAGGAAAAAGCAGATAAAACCAATGAAAAAATAGACAAAATCATATAAACACAGATAAAACCAATAAAAACAGAGTCAAAACCAAGGAAAACACAAACAGAGCAATAGAAGAATTCAGGAGTACAATACAAGAAAAGTCAAAATAAATAAACAGTTAGAAATCATACAAAAATAGCAACTAGCAATTCAAAAGATAAACAACAAAATTTCAGAACTGGACAACGCAATAGGTTTTAGAAGCACATTTGAAACAATTGAAGACAGAATCAGCGAGATTGAAGACAAATCCACAGACACAATTTTGTTTGAGGAAACATAAGAGAAAAGAATTAAGGAAAAAAAAAAGAAAACCTAAGAATTATGTGGACACAAACAAGAGCAAAAATTTGCACATGATCAGAGTTCCAGCACAGGGGAAGAAAATGGAAAACACAGAGAAGATTGTTGAACACTTGCTGGTAGGAAACTTCTCAAATATAATGAAAGATGAAAAGATGATCATCCAAGAAGCTCAACAAACCCCATATAGGATAGCTCTCAAAAGAAAGTCACTAAGACATATCATAATCACATTGCCAAAGACAAAGAAAGAATCCCAAGAGCAGCTCTAGAAAAATGAAGTCACTTACAATGGGGAAACAATAAGACTAAGCTCTGATTACTCGGAAAAAACTATGCAGGCAAGAAAGCAATGGGATGATATATATAAAACCTTGAAAGAAAAAAAAAAAAGCTGCCAACCAAGAATAATAAATCCTGCAAAACTCTCAAATATGAACACTGCCAGTTAAATAGAAATTAAGGGAACTCGTAAAAACCAAACCAAACTTACAAGAAATATTAAAGAGAATCTTTCAGTTAGAAAACAACTTCAGACAACAACTAGAGTCTAGGACACAGGCATCATCAGCCAGATACTAACCTAGGTAAAGAATGTTTAGCTTTGTTTTATTATTGAGAGTGAAACAGAGACATCAATCTGTAAATGACCACAACGTCAAAACAATAAAAGGGAGAATCACGGTATAGGTATAGAACTTTTAAATGGAAAGGAAGTAAGGTGATATAAAGTAATAAAAGACTGGTGCAAATCTAGGAAGATAAGGGTATATTTCAAGATAATCCCAAAGAAGGTTAACAAAACTACTTATCAAAGTAAAAAAGAAAAAAAAAGAAAACAAAGTAAAGACTCAGTAGACACAGACTCTATAATAGTGAAAGGAAGGAAACGAAAATCCACAAATAAAAGGAACTCAAGACATGAAAGTAAGAAGTAAGAGGAACAAAGAAAATGTCAGCACCACAACAATATGACAGCAATAAACTCATACCTATCAACAATCAATCACACTGAATGAAAATGGCTTAAATGCACTCATAAAGAGACAGAGAGCGGCAGAATGGATAACAAAAATACAGCCCATCAATATGCTGTCTATAAGAGAGACACCTTAGACATAAAATGACAAATATATTAAAAATCAAAGAATGGAAAAAAAATATATCTATCAAACAGTAACCAAAAAAGAGCAGGAGTGCCAATACTAATCTCTGATAAAATAGAGTTTAAGGCAAAATCAACCCTAAAAGACAAGGAAGGACATTATATAATAATTAAAGGGACAATCTACCAAGAAGACATAACCTTAATAATTATCTGCACACCTATCAACTGGGCTCCAAAACACATTAAAAAAAACTTGAACAGCACTGAAAAGAGAAATAGTTCCACAGTAGTAGTAAGAGAGCTCAACACACCACTCTTGGTAATGGATAGAACATCCAGAAAGAAATTCAACAAAGATACAGAAGATCTAAAGGCCAAAATCAACCAACTTAACCTCACAGACATATATAGAACACTCTACCCAACAGAGTCCCTATGAGTCAGAATTGACTCGATGGCAATGGTTTTTTTTTTTTTTTCTTCTACCAGCAAAGTATACATTCTTTTCCAACATACATGCAATATTCTCCCGAATGACCACATTTTAGGCCACAAAGCAACCCTTAATAAAATCATAGAAATAATACATCAAAATAATACAACACATTCTCTCAGATCACAACACCACAAAAGCAGAAATCAGTAACAGGAAAAGCAAGGAAAAAAATTCAAATACATGGAAACTGAATAGCACCTTGCTTAAAAACAACTGGATAATAGAAGAAATCAAAGGGAATAAAAAAATCCCTAGAAGCAAATGAGAATGAAAACATATCATACCACAACCTTTGGGACACAGCAAAGGCAGTGCTAAGAGGTCAATTTACAGCAACAAACACACACATCAAAAACAAACAGACCAAAATCAAAATGTCAGCTCTACAACTTGAACAAATAGAAAGAGAACAGGAAAAGAAGCCCACAGTCATCGGAAGAAAGGAAATAATAAGAAGCAGAAAAAAACGAAATAGGGAACAGAAAAAAAAAATAGAATCAACACTACCAAAAGATGGCTCTTTGAAAAGATCAACAAAATCGACAAACCACTGGACAACCTGACAAAAGAAAAACAGGAGAAGAAGCAAATAACCTATACAAAAAATTAGATGCGAGACATTATAATAGACCCACCTGAAATAAAAAGGATCATAACACACTACTGTGAAAAACTGTATTTGAACAAATTTGAGAACCTAGAGGAAATGGGAAAATTTCTAAAAACACACTACCCACCCAAACTAACACAAACTGAGATAGAAAATCTAAACAGACCTATAACAAGAGAAGAGATTGAAGAGGTAATAAAAAAAACTCCTAAAACAAAAAACAAAAAAACCCTGGCCCAGACGGCTTTACTGGAGAATTCTAAAAAACATTCGGAAAACAGCTCACACTAATAGTACTCAAATTATTTCAGAGCACAGAAAAGGAAGCAATTCTTTCAAATTCATTCTATGAAGCCAGCATAACCCTGATACCAAAGCCCACCACAAAAAAAGAAAATTACAGACCAATGTCTCTCACAAATATAGATGCAAAAATTCTTAACAAAATTCTAGCCAACAGAATTCAGCATCATATCAAAAAAATAATACACTCCGACCAAGTGGGATTCATACCAGGTATGAAAGCATGGCTCAATATTAGAAATGTAATCAATGTAATTCATCACATAAATAGAACAACAACAACAAAAGAAGCACATGATCATCTCACTTCATGCAGAAAAGGCATTTGATAAAGTCCAACACACATTCCTGATAAAAACTGTCAACAGAACAGGCATAGAAGGGAAATTTCTCAACATAATAAAGGGCACCAATGCAAAACCAAGCCCCAACATCACCCACAACAGAGAGAGGATGAAAGAATTTCCCTGACAACAGGAACAAGAAAAGGATGCCCTTTATCATCTCTTCTATTTAACATTGTGCTCAAAGTCCTAGCTACAGCAATAACACAAGAAAAAAAAATAAAGGGCATTCAAATTGGAAAGGAAGAAGTAAAACTAACCCTGTTCGAAGATGATATGATCCTATAATGTAGAGAACTCCAAAGATTCCATAAGAAAACTACTGGAACTAATAGAAAGATTCAGCAGAGTAGCAGGTTACAAGATAAGCATACAAAAATCAGTTGGATTCCTATACACCAACAAAGAGAACTTCAAAAAGAAAATCAGGAAAATAATATCATTTATAATAGCCCTTAAAAAGATAAAATATTTAGGAATAAATCTAACCAGGGGCATAAAAGACCTATACAAAGAAAACTAAAAAACCGATTACAAGAAACCAAGACAGACCTACATGAATGGAAAAATCATACCATGCTCATGGATAGGAAGACTCAACCTTGTGAAAATGTCAACTCTACCTGGCAGGATCCGGCAGTGTTTCGTTTTGTTGTGCATAGGATCATTATGAGTCGGAACCAACTCAAGGGCACATAACAACAACCTATGCTTGCTGAAAGTGAAGAGGACTTGAAGCTTTACTGATGAAAATCAAAGATTACAGCCTTTAGTATGGATTACACAATGTTAAAAAAAAAAAATCCTCACAACTGGACCAATAAGCAACATCATGATAAATGAAGAAAATATAGAAGTTGTCAATGATTTCATTTTACTTGTATCCACAATCCATGGAAACTCACTCCAAACCACTGCCTTTGAGCAGATTCTGACTCATAGTGATCCTATCGGACAGAGTAGAACTGCTTCATAGGATTTCCAAGGCTGTAAATCTTTATGGAAGCAGACTGGGACATCTTTCTCCTGTGGAGCAGCTGGTGGTTTCAAACCAACTACCTTTTGGTTAGAAGCCAAGCACTTTTACACTGAGTCACCAGGGCTCCCTTGGAAGCATCAGTCAAGAAATCAAATGACATATTGCATTGGGTAAATCTGCTGCAAAACATCTCTTTAACCTTTCATAGGTGAATTATTATTTTTTTGGAATTTTTTGGTGATGCCACGTTTTTTCACTATTGGAGTGAATGCTGAATCATTATTTGCTGGTAGTTTTTTATTATTTGAAAAAATGAGTGCCAATTGCAAGCGGGCCATATCAGTACCATGTTCCATGAAGTACATGAAGACCACCGTACACAAACTATTTTCACCCCAAAAATAACTCATTTACTTGAATACTTTCAAATGCTGATAACCATACCTTCCCAATAACACAAAGGAAATAGTAAAAATAGCTGCAAGTCTTATTTCGCTGCACAGAAGCCAAAAGATACAAAAGTTTCACACAATCACTCCTCCAAGAAGCATCCCCCTCATAAGAATAGCTCTCAACACTCAACTGTGGCACTGACCAACATCCTTGTTTTTAAGCAGTTGCACCGGTATCTGCTACATGGCCAGAATGTACCAAAGTAGCTCAAATGTCTGTCAATAAACCTCCAGGGGAAGAAAATGTTAGTGTACGTTTATCTGCCAGTAACTAGTAAAGGGTAAAGTGTTAAAAAGCAAAGATGTCACTTTGAGGACTAAGGTGTGACTGACCCAAGCCATGGTCTTTTCATATGCATACAAAAGCTGGACAATGAATAAGGAAGACTGAGGAAGAATTGATGCCTTTGAATTATGGTGCTGGCGAAGAATATTGAATATACCATGGATTGCCAGAGAAGGAACAAATCTGACTTGGAGGAAGTACAGCCAGAATGCTCCTTAGAAGTGAAATGGCAAGACTTCATCTCATTTCCTTTGGACATGTTATCAGGAGGACATGTTATCCTCGAGAAGGATATTATGCTTGGTAAAGTAGAAGGTCAGCAAAAAAGAGGAAGACCCTCAACAAGATGGATTGACACAGTGGCTTCCACAACGGGCTCAAACAGCAATGATTGTAAGGAGAGCGCAGGACCTATGCAACATTTTGTTCTGTTGTACGTAGGGTTGCTATGAGTAGGAACCGACTCAAAGGCACCTAACAGCAACAAAACCCAAAGAACCAAACCCACTGCCATCGAGTTGATCTGACTCATAGCGACCCTACAGGACAGGGTATAACTGCACATAAGGCTTCCAAGGCTGTAATCATTACAGAAACAGACTGCCACATCTTCCTTCCTCAGAACTCAATTCACTGTCCTTTAGGTTCTCTAGAGAAGCAAAACCAGTAAAGCGTATAAATATATATAGAGAGAGATTCATATCAAGGAAATAGCTCACTCAATTGTAGAGGCTAAAACATCCCAAGTCCAAAGATCAGGGTAGAGGCCTCTCCCAGTTCACGTAGCCTCAGAAGCTGGTGAACCCAAGGTTGGCAGGTTGGAGAGGGGCTCCTGCTCACAGGCTGTGAAAGTCAGTGAATTCCAAGATCCACAGACAAGACCGCAAGTTTTCTCCTGGTTCACGTAGCTGCAAGGCTGGCGAACCCAAGGTCAGCAGGTTGGGGAACTGGACCCTTGCCTGCAGGCTGAGAAGTTCGACGAATTCCGAGATCAACAGGTAAGCTGCTAGCTCAAGTCTCATGAACCGGAGGTGAGACAAGAGGCAGCTGCTGAGTCTGGAACAAGCCAAAAACCTTGGCAAGGTGAGCAGGCAGAAAGTAACTGACAGAATGCAGAGAGATGAAACTGAGAGGGCGGTGAGCTGCCACAGGCCCTGCCTCTGCCAGTACCACTCAGCAGATTCCATCACAGGGGTGATCACAGCGTCATACAACTGCTAAAACACTGAGAATAATGGTCTAGCCAAGTTGACATACAGTCTTAACCATGACAGTCCACCCCTTGTCAACTTGGCACCTGCACACATCTCCTGAAACCATACATAATCTCTGAATAAAGATGATTACAAAGTCATACTTGCGCCTAACATGATACAACTAATATGCATACAATCGAAAATGCACTAGCCTTGTTTACATCTCATATTTTATAAGTGAAGGAAACAAAAATATTAGATGCACACATACAAAACAGAAATACTTATAGCAATTACAGTCCCCGTTTCTGCAACCAGTCACATGGCCGTAACTGGTATTTAGAACTACCTTCTTTCACCCCCCTTCTGTATTCCCTTTGCCCTCAGCAAGCACCTCAGCTGGTCGTGGTTCTTTGCCTGGTGGGTTGACCCAAACCTTCATTCCTGAAGGGTGTGGGTCATTAGTAGTCATGTTGGAATTAGGTTGCTGTAGTTTTCCACTTCAATCACAGGGCACGGTAGTACTAAGAGATGCCCTGAGGAATCTCCTGCATTCCAGACATACGCTTCTTTACCTCCATTATGTAATATCAATCTGATTTCCTCTTGGTAATCAGGATCAATCACACCAGCCAGTATGGTAACTCCCTTCTTTGCCTGTTGAGCCAGAGGCATAAGGAGCCCAAAGTGGCCAGGTGGCATTCTTCCAGTTCAACGGAATAAGTGATATGTCTCCAAGTGGGAGCATTCCTCCCTTTGGAACTAAGACCTCTAGGCCTGCAGAGCATAAAGTCAAGGGGACAGGAAGCAAAAATCTTGCAAGTGGGTCACTATGGGTAATATGAGTGGTGCCACTCCCATTTCCACCCCTTGATTCCTGGACCCGTGAATCCTGGCTATGGGAGAAACAGCACCATATATTGGACGCTGGTTTAAAGCATATACAGCCTCCTGGAGAATGCTGCCCCAACCCTTCAAGGTATTCCCACCTAGCTGGCGCCGTAATTGTGTCTTTAGAAGGCCATTTCATCATTCTATCAAGCCAGCTGCTTCAGGATGATGGGGAACATGGTAAGACCAGTGAATTCCATGAGCATGGGCCCACTGCCACACTTCATTTACTGTGAAGTGAATCCCTTGATCTGAGGCAATGCTGTGTGGGATACCTTGATGGTGGATAAGGCATTCTGTAAGTCCACAGATGGTAGTTTTGGCAGGAGCATTGCATGCAGGGAAGGCAAATCCATATCCAGAGTAAGTGTCTATTCAGTAAGGAAAAAACGCTGCCCTTTCCATGATGGAAGTGGTCCAATGTAATCAACTTGCCACCAGGTTGCTGGCTGATCACCTCAAGGGATGGTGCTATATCAGGGACTCAGTGTTGGTCTCTGCTTCTGGCAGATTAGGCACTCAGCAGTGGCTGTAGCGAAGTCAGCCTTGGTGAGTGGAAGTTCATGCTGCTGGGCCCATGCATAACCTCCATCCCTGCCACCATGGCCACTTTGTTCATGAGCCCATTGAGCAATGACAGGAGTAGCTGGGGAAAGAGGATGACTGGTTTCCACAGAACGTGTCATCCTATCCACTTGATTGTTAAAAGCATCTTCTGCTGAGGTCACCCTTTGGTGAGCATTCACATGAGACACAAATATCCTCACTTCTTTGGCCCATTCAGAGAGGTCTATCCACATACCTCTTCCCCATAAATCCTTGTCTCCAATTTTCCAATCTTGTTCCTTCCAAGTCCCTGACCATCCAGCCAAACCATTGGCCGTAGCCCATGAATCAGTATATAATTGCACATCTGGCCATTTCTCCTTCCAAGCAAAGTGAACAACCAGGTGCACTGCTCAAAGTTCTGCCCATTGAGAGGATTTCCCTTCACCACTGTCCTTCATGGAGGTCCCAGAAAGGGGCTGTAGTGCTGCTGCAGTCCACTTTTGAGTGGCACCTGCATATCGTGCAGAACCATCTGTAAACCAGACACGAGTTTTCTCTTCCTCAGTTAACTGATCATAAGGAACTCCCCATGAGGCCATAGGTGCAGGCTGGGAGATGGAAGGTAATGTGACAGGAGTGGAGACCATGGGCATTTGGGCCACTTCCTCATGCAACTTACTCGTGCCTCCAGGTTCTGCTCGGGCCCGATCTCAAATATACCACTTCCATTTAATGATGGAGTGCTGCTGTGCACATCCAACTTTATGGTTCTGTGGGTCAGACAACACCCAGTTCATGATGGGCAGCTCAGGCCTCATGGTTACTTGGTGTCCCATGGTTAAGCGTTCAGTCTCTGCTAAGGCCCAGTAACAAGCCAAAAGTTGTTTCTCAAAAGGAGAGTAGTTATCTGCAGAGGATGGCAGAGCTTTGCTCCAAAATCCTAAGGGTCTGCACTGTGATTCACTGATAGGGGCCTTCCAAAGACTCCAAACAGCATCTCTATCTGCCATGGACACTTCAAGCACCACTGGATCAGCTGGATCATATGGTCCAAGTGGCACAGCGGCTTGCACAGCAGTCTAAACCTGTTGCAGAGCCTTCTCTTGTTCTGGTCCCCACTCAAAACTAGCAGCTTTTCGAGTCACTTGGTAAATAGGCTGGAGTAGCACACCCAAATGAAGAATACGTTGCCTCCAAAATCCAAAGAGGCCTACTAGGCATTGCGCCTCCTTTTTAGTTGTGGGAGCAGCAAGAGGTAATAACTTATCCTTCACTTTAGAAGGAATGTCTCAACATGCCCCACACCACTGGACCCCTAGATATTTCACTGAAGTGGAAGGTGCCTGAATTTTTGTGGGATTAATCTCCCACCCTCTAGCATGCAAATGTTTTACCAATAAGTCCAGAGTCATTGACACTTCTTCCTTACTAGGTCCAATCAGCATAACGTCATCAATACAATGGACCAGTGTGACATCTTGTGGAAGGAAAGGTGATCAAGTTCCCTGCAGACTAAATTATGACATAAGGCTGGAGAATTGATGTAGCTCTGAGGTAGGCAAGTGAAGGTGTGTTGTTGGCCTTGCCAGCTAAAGGCAAACTGCTTCTGGTGGTCCTTTGAAACAGGTATGGAGAAAAAGGCATTAGCCAGTCAGTAGCTGCTTACCAAGTACCAGGAGATGTATTAATTTGCTCAAGCAATGAAACTACATCTGGAACAGCAGCTGCAATCAGAGTCACTACTTGGTTAAGTTTTTGATAATCTACTATCATTCTCCAAGTTGCATCTGTTTTTTGCACAGGCCAAATAGGCGAACTGAATGGGGATGTGGTGGGAATCACCACCCCTGCATCCTTCAAGTCCTTGATGGTGGCAGTAATCTCTGCAATCCCTCCAGGAATGCGGTATTGCTTTTGGTTTACTATTTTCCTAGGTAGGGACAGTTCTAATGGCTTCCACTTTGCTTTCCCTACCATAATAGCCCTTACTTAGGTCACATCCCTGATCCAATGTAAAGGGAGTTTCCTTGGGGTGTGGCCTGTACCACCTCTTACCTCTTGTAAGAGATAAAAAGGAAAGGGAAGCAAGGAGAGAATTGGGGACCTCATACCATCAAGAAAGCAGTGCCAGAAGCAGAGAGCATCCTTTGGACAGGGGTCCCTGCACAGAGAAGCTCCTAGTCCAGGGGAACACTGATGAGAAGGCTGACAGAGAAAAAGCCTTGCCCTGGAGCTGATGCCCTTAATCTGGACTTTTACCCTATTTAGCTGTGAGGAAATAAACTTCTCTTCATTAAAACCATCCACTTGTGGTGTTTTTGTTATAGCAGCACTAGATGCCTAAGACAACCACTGTTCCACCAGGGCTCCTCCAACAACAAACTTTAAAGGACTGATAATACCAAGTGTTGGTGAGAATGTGAGGGAACTTGAACTCTTAAACACTGCTGATGAGAATGTAAAATGGTACAACATAAACACTTTGAAAAAGTTTGGATTTTTTTTTTTTTTAAGTTAAACATATACCTAGTATATGAACCAGTCATTCCACTACAAGGTATTTACTCAAGAGAAATTAGTTTATATTCATGCAGGAATGTTCAGACAGCTTTATTTTAATAGCCAATAGAAATAATCAAAATGTCCATCAATAGGTGAAAGGATAAATTGTGATCTATCCATATAATGGAATATTACTCAGCAATAAAAAAGGAATGAACTATTGATACAAGTTACAACATGGATGGATCCCAAAATAACTACACTGAATGAAAGAAGCCAGGCAAAAGGAAGTAGTATATACTGTATGATTTTATTTATAAGAAAGTCCAGAAAATGCAAACTAACCTAAGTGAGGAAAAGCAGATCAGTGATTGCCTGGGATGGGATGTATCAGGGAGAGGCAGAAGAAACAGATTACAAAGGCACATGAGGAAACTTTGGGGGACAATGTATACATGCATTATCTTGATTTTGGTGATGGTTTCACAGGTGTATGAATAACCTGTCAAAACGCATCAAATTATACATTTTAAGTATCTGCAGTTTATTGCATGTCAGTTATACCTCTATGAAGCTGTTAAAAATGTATATATTTCGTTTTTGTGTGTCTGAATTTTTTTAACTGTGAGAATTACCATCAACATTTTAATAATAGTCACCTCTGGGTAGAGGAAAAATTAGGAATGTTTGAAATTTTTTCTGTGAGTGCAACTGCATTTTCTCAATATCCTACAACAATTATGTATATTAAGACTAAATATGTTATTTTAAATTTTAAAAATGTATTTTTTTAAAATATGTATTTTTGAATTAGTAGAAGGAAAAGCAACATAAGTTCAGAAAGTTTATATTTATATATTCTTCCTACTTTTCTACACTATGATTTCTTTACAACAAAGATAAACATTGTATCGAAAAATAAAAGATGTATTTTTAAAACAAAGCATTGTCTTATTGCAGACTCTAGAAAGTTTGTCCACTATACTGGCAATTATCTCCAACCTTAAATTTGTTAAAATAACCAGAAAATCAATCTATAAACATCCACTTTGGATGTGGACCTTACTCTCACAGAATAGGTAACTTTTTTTTTTGTAACTCCATTTTGCTTCGTGGCCTCCCCTACCCCGTTGGTCTTTGGACAGAAAACGCTAAGAGTGGGAGGGCAAGTATAGATAGGTCCTTTCTTTGGCAAGTTACAGTGACTAGTATCTTGATAGCATTTTTAACTCAGGTGAAGTAAGACATTACAGACGTCTAAGACCAGACATTTTGCATCCAAGTTGGGAGCGAATGTATAGATCAATGATGATGTGTAACTTTCACCAGTCTGTATTGGCCTTCCTGAGACCAGGTCCCACGCCTGTCCTAACCGCCTCAGGCGCGCGTGCCCTCACTCTACCCAGCGGCTCTCCGGCCCTGGAACCCGGCGCCTGTGGAAGGGAAGGGGCGTGTGACGCCGACGCCGTCGCCTAGGGCAGCGTTGCGATTCCGGCCTGACGCTGCCTAGTTTTTGTCTGACCGCATGCCGAGCCCGCCTGGCCTCAGTTTCCCCAAAGCGGAGAAGCCATGCTGTCCTGTTTCTTGTTCCTTTCGAAGAACATCAATGCCTCTCTGGTGTCCCTACATAGAGCGCGCCGCAGCTTCGCGCTCCCGTCGCGCTGGGCCCCGAGGCGCTCCAGGGGTCCCTGGCCGGCTGCCCCCTGCCGCCTGCTGGCCGCCTCTGCCTTCTCCTGGGATCCTCCCGGGCTCGCCACCCCCTCCAGGGTGCGCCAAAACTACCACCCTGAGTCGGAGGCCGCCATCAACCGCCAGATCAACCTCGAGCTCTACGCGTCTTACGTATACTTGTCCATGGCCTATTATTTCTCCCGGGATGATGTGGCCTTGAACAACTTCGCCAGGTATTTCCTTCACCTGTCCCGGGAGGAAACAGAACATGCGGAGAAACTGATGCGCCTGCAGAACCAGCGGGGAGGCCGGATCTGCCTGCAGGATATCAAGAAACCCGACCTGGATGACTGGGAAAGTGGGCTGAAAGCCATGGAGTGTGCGCTGCTCTTGGAAAAAAATGTGAATCAGTCGTTGCTGGAATTGCATGCTCTGGCCTCAGACAAAGGTGACCCCCACTTGTGTGACTTTCTGGAAACTAATTATCTGAATGAGCAAGTGAAGTCAATCAAAGAACTAGGAGACCATGTACACAACTTGGTTAAGATGGGGGCCCCAGATTCTGGCCTGGCGGAGTACCTTTTTGACAAACACACTCTTGGAAGTGAAAACAAGCAGAACTAAGCCACCAGCTGCCTTCCTCACCGCCCAGTGGGTTGAAGGACCCACAGTCAGCTGTCTCTTTAAATACACTGAACTGAAACTTCCACCTTTATATTCTTCTCCTGTTAAACTGGTCCTCAGAAAATGTGTTTAGCCGCATGTTAACAGCGGCTTTTGGGCCAGCATCAAGATATTTTTTTACTCAACCTGAAAGGTAGCTCAGGATAATATGGTATAAAAAGAGCTGCAAAAAAATAAAGAAGTAAAATACTGCAAAGTAGATGCAAACTAACTTTCTGCAGATAACAATTATTTCAGACCATGAAACTACACTTGCTTATAATCTTCGAGACCTTATGTTCAAGGCTGAATGGGAAAATGTGTAAGATAAATATACCCATAACAAGATGAAGAATAAATATAGTACTGCAAAAAATTATACATGCAAAAATTCATTAACAACTTTTCCTAAAGTGTGTTCTAAGAAGCATTAATGTCCAGAGATGATCTGTTTTTTGTTTTTAAAAAGATTTTGTAATAAATTTGGGACAAGGTACCTAAGGTATAAATTCTGGCCTTGAAAAGTCACACTGTGTATTTGTATTTTAAGGGCTCTGGGAAGTCCTGCAATTAAAAACAAATCACAAACAACTTGAGAGTATCCAATTTTCGAGTAGCTCAGTGTTTCTCAAACATATTCAATTAATGATGATACTAGAACAACCAAAGTCTGATTCCTGATTCTATACACTTCACCCTCCCTTCTAACATACCAGAGGAGTGAATACACTGCAGAAAACATCTTTCTATGACCTGTAAAGAAACCCTGGCGGTATAATGGTTAGATGCTACAGCTGCTAACCAAAAGGTCAGCAGTTCGAATCCACCAGGTGCTCCTTGGAAACTCTATGGGGGCAGTTCTGGAGAAAGAACATTGGGTTGGAAAAGTCAAGAAGGGCTCCAGAATGAAGGAGGCATCCAGCTGGACAGATGTTTTCTTTAGAGGAGGTTGGGGTGAGATGAGTGGGAGAATATTTGGCGAGAAGACGTTGGGCTAGACTAGAGCACTGGGTGGTGTTTGCAAAGCTGATTTGGGGGGCATCAAGTGGTGGTGAGTAGGAGGGGCTTGTGTTTAATTCTGTGGGCAACAGCAATGCCTTCAGGGGCTCTCAGTAGAAGAATACTGTGATAAGAGTTGAGCAGTAAGAATCTTAATCTGGTTGTACAGAATAAAAATCTGAAAACAATTTAAACGAGTGTTAGTTTAGGTCCCCAGAGAGGCAGATACGAAGGTGGGATTAGATGTGCAAGGACTTTGTAAGGAGGAACAGAAAAGCCTCCAAAAGAAAATGGGGAAGAACCTCGGAGAAGCAAGGGCAGTAGTCAGACCCCATGCAAGTCTGACCCCTAGGGAGGGAAGGAAGGAAAATTGTGCATATAGTTCTAAGGAAAGTTCTGCAAAGCTTTTGGGGAGACCTCCAGCCAAAGTTGCTTGTCAGAGGAATTCCAAGTCTCCCAGAAATGGGGTTGCCCAAGTACCTTTCCAGCATGCAGATATTGACTGGGAGCAACCCATAGGAAGTGTGATCTTGAAAGAAACTAAGTGATATATCTGAAAATAAAAACAAAGAGTTGATAGAGTTTAGAGGCAGAGTTTTGTTTTGTTTTTTTAATTTTGCTACTGACTCATTGGTGAGAGTTACAGAAATGGGGTAGGGGAGTAAAGTTGATGGGCATCAAGCCTGAGTGACTGGAGAATAGGAGATTTGAGAATAAATAAGGATCTCAGCAGGAGCAATAGTTGGGGGTGGACAGCACATAATGATTTTGTTTTTGATTATGTTGATCAATCTCACTTTATCCTTAAGTGGGCGTATTTTGATGCCCAGGGATCCTACTACATTACTTCAGAAAATTTCCCCTTCAATTCTTCTATATAAGTGTTTTTCAAACCACAAATTGTAGCCCATTAAAGTGTCATGAAATTATTTAGTGAGTCACTATCTGCCTTTTGTTAACAGAATAAAAGGGAAAATATTAGAGCATGACATGTGAAATAGGGTATTGTCTCTTGAAATTCTTGTTTCGATTGTGTGTGTGTTTATGTATTTACATCCTAGGTAGTGATATTTCTTATTCTGTGTTGCTATCAAAAAAAAGTTTAATAGCCCCATCCTAGAGTCCCTGTGTGACGCGAACAGTTAAGTGCTCCACTACTAGCTGAAGGGTTGGTGGTTCAAACACACCCAGAGGCACCTTAGAAGACAGGCCTGGTGATCTACTTCTGAAAGGTCATAGTCTTGAAAAACCCTATGGAGCAGTTCTCCTCTGCACACACGGGGTTGCCATGAGTCGGAATTGATTCAACGTTAATCAACAACAACACATAACTAGTTTACAGATTTTCAACCCACTGCTGTCGAGTCAATTCCAACTCATAGCAACCCCATAGGGTTTTTGAGGCTGTAAATCTCTACAGAAGCAGACTGTCACATCTTTCTCCCAAGGAGCCACTGGTAGTTTCAAACAGCTGACTGTTTGGTTAGCAGTACACATTCTCATCTCTCCTCAAATCCAAATCCCTGCCCCACCCCCCACCATCAGTTGATAATCTTCTTATTTCACTGAGAAATTAGAAATAATCATGAGAACTGTACACTTTCCAGTCATTGAATTAATCAGATAGTTATATCTGTATTCACATACTTGTCTCTCTGTTCTACTACAATAGTTGAAGCACCCGTGCTGCCTCCTGAGGCCAATCTTCTACCATGTTCTGAATCCCAATCCTTCCACATCCTCCAGAATACAAGGACATTACACCTACAACTATTCTCTCTCTTGAATTATCAATTTTGCCTTTTCTAGTCGATGATTCCCATGAGGATACAAACATGGTGTTATCTCTCTTTATCTTTTAAAAAAAATACCACCTTTAAACTCACATTCCTTCCAGCAAACACCAGCTCTCTTTTACAACAACATTCTTAGAAAAAGTTGTTTCTACTACATTCTGTCTCCACTTCTGTTCGCTGTTGATTGCTGCCAAGTCAGACTTTGTTCACCACCACACCAATGTTTTTCTCTGTCAATGACTTTCGTTGTTGTTAGCTACCACTGGAGTCAGCTCTGACTCATGGTGACCTTACGTATAACAGAACAAAATGTTGCCTGATCCTGTACCATTTTAATGATCATTGGTATCTTTGAGTTCATTGTTGTTGCTATTGTGTCACTCCATCTCATTGGGGGTTTCCCTCTTTTTCACTGATTTTCTACTTTACTAATCATGATGTCTTTTTTTAGAGCTTGATCTTTCCTGATGATGTGTCCAAAGTAAGCAAAAGACCAAAAAACAAACCAACCCCTTGACGTCGAGTCGATTCTGACTCATAGCAACCCTATAAGACAGAGTAGAACTACCCCATAGGTTTCTAAGGAGCAGCTGGTGGATTCAAACTGCCAACCTTTTGGTTAGCGACCAAGCTCTTAACCACTGCGGCACCAGGGCTTCAAAGTAGGCAAACATGTTGTTAAATCCAGAAGTCTTTTCTCAGCCTTGCTCTTACTCAGCTCTGTGGATGGATTTGTAAATTATTTCTTGAAATACTTGCTTCTCTTGGTCTCAGTGCACCTCTCTCTCCTGGCTCTCCTCCTCCCTCACTGGCCTCTACATCTCTGTCTCCTTTTCTGATTCTCCCAAGTCTTCCTTATCTTTAAACATTACATCTTCACATTTGGAAGACTTCTCTTCTGTATCTATACTTGCTCCTTAAACATCTCATCCAGTCCAATGACTTTTATTTAAATAACGTATATTTGTTGAAAAATTACCTGTTTATCTAGATTATTTGACTCCTGCTTTGAACTCTAGACTTATAGAATATATCTAAATACTTAATTCATATTTTATCTCAGATGTCTAATATCTAATATTGAACATGTTCAAACCCATACTCTTCATTTCGCCACCCCCCAAAATCTGCTTCACTTTATAACAAATGTGTGTGTGTGTGAAATAATCCATTCTATCAGTTTCTAAGGCCCAATTATTCTTGACTACTGTTTCTCTCATATCCTACTCCAATTCTTCAGCAAATCCTATCAGGTTTTCCTTCAAAATAGATCTTGAATCTTACCACTTCTTACAAACTTCATTATTGTCACTCTGGTACAAACCCCCACCTTCTTTTCCTACATTATTATACTCCACATTTCACTCTTAACTGGTCTTACTGCTTCTACATTTGATCATATGCAATGATTTCTCCACAAAGCAGCCAAAATGTTTCATTTTAAGTGTAAGTCAGATCATGTCACTTATCTTAGAACCTTTAGATGGTGTCCATTCTCGTTTGGAGTAAAAACCCAGGGTTCTTAACCATGGCCCACAGGGCCCTAAATAATCGAGCCCCTGTTACCTCTTTGATGTCAATATATATTTTACACACACACACACACATAAACTCACTTCCGTAGAGTCAATTCTGACTCATAGTGACCCTATACAACAGACTACAACTACCCCATAGGGTTTCCAAGACCATAAATCTTTACAGAAGCACACTGCCACATCTTTCTCCCACAGAGTTGCTGATGAGTTTGAACCACCAAACTTTAGCAGCTGAGTGCTTTAACCACTGTGCAACCAAGGATCCTCATATATATACATACATATACGTGTTGTATATATATATAGAGAGAGACTAACTCCCCTTTGCTCACTATAAGCCATTGCTGTCAAGTCAATTTCAATTCATAGTGACCCTATACAACAGAATAGAACTGCCCCATAGTGTTTCCAAGGAGTGGCTGTTGGATTCGAACTGCCGTCCTCTTGGTTAGCAGCTGAGCTCTTAACCATTGCGCCACCAGGACTCCCTATATTCCAGTCAAATTTGCCTCCTTTGTACCTCACAGCCTGTCACATCTATAGGAACATTTTGTCTCCAAATGTAAACACCTTCAAATGTCTGATCAATGTCACTTTATAAAAAGACTTCACTTATTATCCAATCCCACATCTCTCCCACATTTCCCATCTTTCTTTATCTTCTTATTTGATTTATTTCTCCTTACAGCACATGACACATTTTTTTTATTTGTTGATGCTTTCTTCTTTCACTAGAAGATAAGCTTTGTGGGACAGGGAATTTGTTACTACTGTCTCCAACTCCTAGAGAAGCAGTACCTGTACCTTAGTAGGTTGTCAAAGAATATATAAGTGAATGAATGTGGCAGTGTGTGAATAAATGAAAATATTCAGGAAGCAGTTGGAAATACTGGTCTGTCTCTTTCAGAAAGTTAGGATCAGAGAAGTGAATCTGGAAGTTTTCCATTCAGAGATGATAAGTAATACTGTGGAAGAGATTGGAACCGGCAAAGGAGAGAGGTGGAAACAGAGAGACAGAGGAGGGGTCCAAATATACACACTTGGAAAATTAGAGAAGCCCTATATTTAGAGAAGATTAGATAAAGAAGCCTCGAAGGAATACAGAAAAATAATATAAAAATAGCAAAACCAAAAGAAAAAAACTGGTCTTGGAAACCTTGAGAGTTTCCATCAAATGCTACAGAGCTTAACAAGGTTATGAACTAAAAGACCATCAGAGTTGGCAATCAGTAAGTCATTGGTGACCTTCAGAATAATGGCTGTAGAAGTGGTAGAGACTGAAGGCAGAATTCATAGGGTTAAGGTAAACTCGAAGTGGAAAATATAGAATTCTCTTTTGAGAAATTTTAAGTAATCAAAGGAACAAGAAGTTAAAGGATGGCTGTAAATGTTTGTAGGCTTAGGAAAGAAGCCTTAAAAAACGAGAGGGTCCAGGGGAGACTGAAGCACATGAGAAAAAGAGCACAGGTCTGACCCAGAAGGATATGCCCACCCAAAGCAGGATGCACAAAAGAGAGGAGAAGAAGTGATATACATTTTGAGATGAGAGGAGTGCATTAATTGAGCTCAAACTTCTAAATAAAGTAGCAAATGAAATCACCTACTGAGAAATTACTACCTCTATATGGAAATAGTTTAATTAATTTATCAGATATTATTACAAAAATAAGCAAATATAAGTTATTTTACAGACAAAAAAATAAGTCCTTACCCTGTGTCTAATATTTAAAACAAAAACTTGAGCTTTCACAAATGAAAAAATACATACTTAGAACTGAACTAAATAAAAGCTAGATTTCTAAACGAAAACCTAGTTTGCAGAAATAAATGACTCATAAACCCTTAAATATCATGATACCCAATCAAACCCATTGCCATCGAGACATTTTGACTCATAGCAACCCTATAGGGCAGAGTAGAACTGCCCCATAGAGTTTCCAAGGATTGGCTGGTGGATTCGAATGGCTGACCTCTTGGTTAGCAGCTGTAGCTCTTAACCATTATACCACCAGGGTTTCCAACTATCATGATAGTTTACAATATCCTTGAACACAAATTGCTTGGAATGCCAAGATGCAAGACCTTCTCACTTTCAGAGAAATATAGCATATTTCCCCTAACTCTAGCAGCTGTTGAAAAGCATCTTCTTTCACTTTCAATTGTTAATCAGAGTTTGGTTAATCAGTGTGGTTCTTTTAAAAGGCAAGAAGTTCCTTGGAGGAGCACTCAATCTGCATGCCAAGACCTCCTGAATAGGGATTGTGTGTGTGTGTATTTCTGTCTATAAGCTTCTTACCAAAATTTTGCCCCAGAGTTCCTGAAGCCAAGAAAGATCAATGTACTTTTTAAAATACTTTGGAGTTCTGGCAAAATGGCGCTCTAGGCACAAGCACCACACTGTCCCTCCACAGCAAAGATCCGAAAAACTAAGTCGAACAGAGAATACAACAATCTTGAAACCCTAAAACATCAAATGAAGAGATAAAGAACTCAGCCAAGCACCAAATGGAGTGAGAAAACTGACAGAGAACGGAGAGCGAGGAGAGATTCATGCAGAGGTCCCCTACCAGCTAACGCAGTGCGGATCTGCCATCTTGGACTCTTATCAGAGACCAGCAAGCAGGGGGTACGAGAAAGCAGCCTCACGGAGCATCCAGCGGGAGACAAAACAACTGGTACTTTGCGATATATGCTTTCCCACCCCCCACACTTCTTCACCCTACTCGGCCTCCTCTGCTTCCCGCGGCCACAATCTCTTGACCGGTAAACACTGGCTGCTTGGATTCCACCCACCTGAATGGGCCAGCTCTCTGAGTGCCACTTGTTGGCTGTTGATGTTGCTTTTTTCCGCTTCTTTTGATTTCTTCCTTACCTCTCACCACTACCCCCTCCTTTCGCTCAAATACCTGGCTCCGTGCACCATATTTGCTTCTTCCTGAGGGGCTGCAGAGCTCCGGTAATTTGTGATATACGCTTTCCCACTCCCTACACTTCTTCACCCACACTCGGCCCCTTCTTCTTCCCATGCACACAGTCTCTTGTCCAAGAAACACCAGCCAGCACTACTGGCTCTCTGAGTGCCATTTGTTGGCTGCCAGTGTTGCTTTTTTTTTCTGCTTCTCTTGATTTCTTCCTTACCTCTTACCACCTCCCCCTCCTTTCACTCAAATACCTGGCTCCGTGCACCATCTTTGCTTCTTCCTGAGGGGCTGTGGAGCTCCGTTCGAGTGTGGAGCTGCTTCCTGGTCTGGGCTGCCGTGCTGGTGGGATGCCGGGGCTTTTGTTCGTTTCTTTGTTTTCAATTGTTTGTTTGTTTTCTTTTCCTTTTTTGATTTGGGAGCCCTTTCTGGCCAGGTGGTGCTACGTGGCAAGGAGACTTCCCCCTCTGCTTGCACAGACCTGCAGAGGGATCCCTGAGAGCATTTCTTTTTTCATTGAGCTCTTTTTTTTTTTTTCTGTATTTTTGGGGGCCTTTCTTGTTCTTTTTTTTTTAATTTGTTTTGTTTTCTTTTCCCTCTTTTTCCCTTTTTGTCTTTCTTCATTGCTCAGTTTCTCGTCTCTCTATATCTTCCTTCTCTTTTTGTTCCATGAATACCTGGCGTTGTATACCTCTACACATTCTAGCCAGGCTGTACTGCAACACCTGGGAGCGACTTCCCCAGACCTCAAAGCTGCACCGGTGGGATCCCTGGGAACTTTGCGGTTCTTTAACCTTTCCAATTATTATTTATTCATTCTTTTCTTCCTCTTCCCCTTTCTGTTTTTCCCCATTTCATAGTCTCTCACCTTTCCACTCCAACAGCAAGCTCCCCTAGCATTCTTTTATGTTTGTTTGTATGTTTTTGGCTTCTGTTCCTCTCTGCTCTCTTCCATACCCATCGTAGCTCCACACATAACAATCTCCCTGCTACATCCTGCCTACCTGCATTGTTTGCTTGACATCACACCACCAAGCAGCACAGGCACAGCCTACTGGAAACTGCCCTGCACTGATTATCGACTCACTCTGGTGGCTGTAGTTAGTGCCACAAACAACCCGTCCCAGTAACTCCTCTTCAGCTAGACCTACCCTGCTGTACCATATCTGAGTGACTGACCCTGCCAATTGGAGAAGGAGGTGAAAACTATTGTGCCAAAAGACAAGCAAACAACAAAGAACACACAGTCTGCCTGCTCAGACCTAGTCAAATTTTTTTTTTAAAGGGACAAAACAAGTAAATCTACAATCAATAAACAAGAAAAACAACTACCGAATTCCCCAAAGACACCAAACAATATCAAAACATTTACAAAAACAGGACAGGATGGTTCCAGTAGGCATGCAAAATAAAACACCAGATGACTCTCCTGTGGAAGAAAATGCACTAGAACTACCTGATAGGGAATTCAAATCTCTAATACTCAGAATTCTCCAAGAGCTAAGCTAAAAAGCTGACAAACATGAGGAACAAATAGATAAAGTCATAGAAAATACAGACAAAAAATTGGAAAAATTCGGGAAAATAATGCAGGAACAAAATGCCAAAATAAATTCACAACTAGAAATTATAAAAAGACAACAATGAGAAATCCAAAAGATAAACAACAACATTTCAGAAGTGGACAGGGTCATAGAAGGGCTGAGAAGCAGATTTGAAATGGTGGAAGACAGGATCAGTGGAATTGAAGACAAACACTTGCATACAACCCTGTTTCAGGAAAACTCAGAAAAAAGAACAAAGAAAAATGAAGAGACCCTGAGAGTTATGTGGGATACAATCAAAAGCAAAAATTTGAGAGTGATTGGAATTCCAGAACAGGGGGAGAAAACAGAAAACACAGAGAGGATCATTGAAGAACTGCTGACAGAAAACTTCCCAATATCATGAAAGATGAAAAGCTGGCCATCCAAGAAGCTCAACGAACCCCATATATGAGAGACCCCAAAAGAAAAACACCAAGGCATATCATAATCACACTTGCCAAAACCAAAGACAAACAAAGAATCCTGAGAGGAGCTCATGAAAAACAATAAGTCACATACAGAGGAGAAACAATAAGACTGAGTTCAGATTATTCAGCAGAAACCATGTAGGCAAGAAGGCAACGGTATGACATTTATAAAATCTTGAAACAAAAAAATTGCCAGCCAAGAATAATATATCCTGCAAAACTCTCATTCAAATTTGATGGTGAAATTAGGTCATTTCCAGATAAACAGAAATTAAGAGAATATGTAAAAGTCAAACCAAACTTACAAGAATTATTAAAGGGAGTTCTTCGATCTGAGGACAAACAGCTTCAGCTCACTGGCACAATCTAGGACACGGGATCGTACCAGCCAGATACCAATCTAGGAAATGAACTCAAGAGGACTATCCAAAAACAAAAGAAATACAACAGGGTCTCAGAGCAGTTAATCAGTAAATGACAACAACATCAAAACAATAAAAGAGGGGAAAATGGCATAGGTATAGAACCTTCTAATGGAGAGGAAGACAAGGCAATACAAGTAATGGTAGACTGCTTCAAACTTAGAAAGATAATGGTAAAATTCATGGTAACCACAAAGAAAGTTAACAAACCAACTCATAAAAATAAAGAGGAAAAACATAAAGTCTCAGAAAAACAAAATCTACAAAAACAAAAGAAATGAAAAATAAATCCACAAACAAAAGTAACTCAGCACAAGAGAGTAAGAAGAACAAAGAAAACTTCAGCACCACATACACACACACAAAAAAAAACTACAAAATGACAGCAACAAATTCACATCTATCAATAATTACACTAAATGTAATTGGACTCAATGCACCCATAAAGAGATGGAGAGTGACAGAATGGATAAGTAAACAGGATCCATCAATATACTGTCTACAAGAGACACACCTCAGAAACAAAGATGTGAATTTATTAAAAGTCAAAGGTTGGAAAAAAATATATCAAGCTAACAACTACCAAAAAAGAGCAGAAGTGGCAATTCTAATCTCAGATAAAATAGACTTTAAAATAAACTCTACCATAAAAGACAAAGAAGGACACTATATAATGATTAAGAGGACGATCCATCATGAAGACATAACCATAATAAACATCTACGCACCCAGTGCCAGGGCTCCAAAATACATAAAACAAACTCTAACAACAATGAAAAGAGAAATTGACAGTTCCATAATAATAGTAGGAGATTTCAACACACCACTCTCAGTAAAGGACAGAACAACTAAGAAGAAACTCAACAAAGATACAGAAGACCTAAAGGGCACAATCAGCCAACTTGACCTCAAAGATATATATAGAACACTCCATCCAACTGCTGCAAAGTACACATTCTTTTCCAATGCGCATGGAACATTCTCCAGAATAGACCACATCTTAGACCACAGAGCAATCCTCAACAAGATTCAAAACGTTGAGATAATTCAAAGTATCTTCTCTGACCACAATGCTATCAAGGTAGAAATTAACAATAGAAAGAGCAAGGAAATAAAATCAATCACATGGAAACTGAATAATAGCCTGCTTACACATCAGTGAGTAATAGAAGAAATCAGAGATGGAATCAAAAAATTCCTAGAACCAAACGAGAATTAAAACACATCATACCAAAACCTTTGGGACACAGCTAAGGCAGTCCGCACAGGAAAATTTATAGCAATAGATGCACATATCAGAAAAGAAGTAAGGGACATATTCAAAACATTAACTACAGAACTCAAACAAGTACAAAGAGAACAGCAAAAAAAGCCCACAACCACAGGAAGAAAGGAAATAGTAAAGATCAGAGCAGAAATAAATGAAATAGAGAACAGAAAAACAATAGAAAGAATCAACAAAACCAAAAGTTGGTTCTTTGAAACAATCAACAAAATCAACAAACCACTGGCCAGACTGACAAAAGAAAAACAGGAGAGGGTGCAAATAACCCAAATAAGAAATGAAATGGGCAACGTTACAACAGACCCAACTGAAATAAAAAGGATTATAACAGAATATTATGAAACAATATACTCCAACAAATTTGAAAACCTAGAGGAAATGGATAGATTTCTAGAAACACACAGCCTACCCAAACTACAACAAAGTGATGTTGAAAATCTGAACAGACCAATAACAAGAGAAGAGATTGAAAAGGTAATAAAAAAAACTCCCAACCAAAAAAAGCCCTGGCCCAGATGGCTTCACTTGAGAATTCTACAAAACATTTACAGAACAGCTTGTACCAGGACTACTCAAGCTATTTCAGAGCATAGAAGAGAAAGCAACACTTCAAAATTCATTCTATGAAGCCAGCATAATGCTGATACCAAAACCAGGCAAAGACGTCACAAAAAAAGAAAATTACACACCAATTTCTCTCATGAATATAGATGAAAAAATTATGAACAAAATTCTAGCCAAGAGAATTCAGCATCATATCAAAAAAATAATACACCATGACCAAGTAGGATTCATACCAGGTATACAAGGATGGTTCAACATTAGAATATCAATCAACATAATCCACCACATAAATAAAAGAGAAAAGAATCACATGATCATCTCAACTGATGCAGAAAAGGCATTCGACAAAGTCCAACACCCATTCCTGATCAAAACTCTCAATAAAATAGGTATAGAGGGGAAATTTTTCAACATAATAAAGGGTATCTATGCAAAACCAATGGCCAACATCATTCTTAATGGAGAGAGGCTGAAAATATTCCCCTTGAAAACAGGAACAAGACAAGGATGCCCTTTATCACCACTCCTATTTAACATTGTGCTGGAAGTTCTAGCTAGAGCAGTAAGGCAAGAAAAAGAAATAAAGGGCATCCAAATTGGTAGTGAAGAAGTTAAACGGTCCCTGTTTGCAGATGATATGATACTATACATACAAAACCCTAAAGACTCCACGAGAAATCTACTGGAACTAATAGAAAGATACAGCAGAGTAGCAGGATACAAGATAAACATTAAAAAATCAGTTGGATTCCTATACACCAATAAGGAGAATGATGAAAAGGAAATCAGGAAAACAATACCATTTTTGATAGCCCCTAAAAAGATAAAATACTTAGGAATAAATCTGACCAGGGATGTAAAAGACCTATACAAAGAAAACTACAAAACAATACTGCATGAAACCCAAAGGGATCTACATAAATGGAAAAACATACCATGCTCATGGATAGGTAGACTCAACATTGTGAAAATGACAACTCTACCCAAGGCAATTTACAAATACAATGCAATCCCGATGCAAATATCAGCAACATTCTTCAAAGAGATGGAAAAACTAATCATTAACTTTACATGGAAAGGGAAGAAGCCCCGAATAAGTAAAGCACTACTGAAGAAGAATAATAAAGTTGAAGGACTCACGCTACCTGACTTCAGAACCTACTATACAGCTACAGTAGTCAAAACAGCCCGGTACTGGTACAATGACAGATACATTGACCAATGGAACAGAATTGAGAACCCCAATGTAAATCCATCCACCTATGGTCACCTGATCTTCGACAAGGACCCAAAGTCCATCAAATGGGGAAAAGACAGTCTTTTTAACAAATGGTGCTGGCAAAACTGGATATCCATCTGCAAAAAAATGAAACAGGACCCATACCTCACGCCATATATAAAAACTACTTCAAAATGTATCAAAGACATGAATATAAAGCCTAAAACTATAAAGTTCATAGACGAAAAAATAGGAGCAACACTTCAGGCCTTAATACATGGCATTAACAGGATACAAACCATAACCATCAATGCACAAACCCCAATAGATAAGCTAGATAACTGGGATCTTCTAAAAATCAAACACCTATGCTCTTCTAAAGACTTCACCAAAGAGAAAAAAGAGAACCTCCAGACTGGGAAAAAAATTTTGGACTGTACAAGTCAGTCAAAGTTCTAATCTCCATAATCTACAAGAAAATCCAACACCTCTACAACAAAAAGACAAATAATCCTATTAAAAAATGGGTAAAGGTAATGAACAGACACTTCACCAAAGAAGACATTCAAGCGGCCAACAGACACATGAGGAAATGCTCACGATCACTAACCATTAGAGAAATGCAAATTAAAACCACAATGAGATACCATCTCACCCCGGCATTACTGGCACGAATCAAAAACACTGGAAATAACAAATGTTGGAGAGGCTGCGGGGAGACTGGAACTCTTATGCACTGCTGGTGGGAATGCAAAATGATACAACCATTTTGGAAAATGATATGGCGCTTCCTCAGAAAGCTAGAAATAGACATACCATTCGATCCGGCAATCCCACTCCTGGGAATATATCCTAGAGAAATAAGAGTCGTCACTCAAATAGACATATGCACACCTATGTTCATGGCAGCATTGTTCACAATAGCAAAACGATGGAAACAACGTAGGTGCCCATGAACAGACGAATGGATAAACAAACTATGGTACATACACACAATGGAGTACTATGCAACGAGAAAGAACAACAATGAATCTGTGAACCATCTCATAACATGGATGAAACTGGAGGACATTATGCTGAGTGAAATAAGTCAATCACAAAAGGACAAATATTGTATGAGACCTCTATTGTAAAAACCAATGAAAAAGTTCATACACAAAATGTAACAATCTTTGTTGGTTACCAGGGATGGGAGGGGTGGGGGGGAAATACTAAATAGGCAATAGATAAGTGGTACCTTGCGTGAAGGGTGAGACTGTACACAATACAGGAGAAACTAGCACAACTTGTACAAGGAAAGGTCATGGAAGCTCCATAGACATATCCAAACTCCCTGAGGGACTGAATTGCTGGGCGGAGGGCTGTGAGGACCATGGTCTCGGGGAACATCTAGCTCAATTGGTATGACACCATTTATAGAGACAGTGCTCTACATTCTACCTTGGTGAGTAGTGTCTGGGGTCTTAAAAGCCTGTGAGCGGCCATCTAAGATACTCCACTGGTCTCATCCCTTAGGGAGCAAGGGAGAATGAAGAGAACAGGATACAAGGAAAAGATTAGTCTGAAGGACTAATTGTCCACAGCTACCAAGGCCTCCACCGGACTGAATTCAGTACAGCTAGATGGTGCCCGGCTACCACCACTGACTGCTGTGACCAGGATCACAACAGAGGGTTCTGGACAGAGCTGGAGAAGGATGTAGAACATAATTCTAACTCACAAATAAAAGACCAGATTTACTGGCCTAAAGGAGACTGGAGAAACCCCGAGAGTCTGGCACCCAGACACCCTTTTGGCTCAGTGGTGAAGTTATCTCTGAGGTTCACCATTCAGCCTGGGAGTGGACAGCCCCGTAAAACCAAATGAGACAGTAGTCCAGTGACAGGCCAGAAGGCAGAAGGGGACAAGGAAGCTGGTGATAGGGAACCCAAGGTTAAGTAAGGATATTGTTGATGGATTGTGAGATTGTTATCCATTGTCATAGGGCAACATTTGTAGTAACTGTTAAATGAGAAACTATTTTGTTCTGTAAGCCTTCATCTTAAGTGAGAATAACAGCACAATTGGAAGCGCATAGTCAATGTCACTGAACTGTGCATGTAGAAATTTTTGAAATGGTGTATCTTTGGCTATGTGTATTTTCACCAAAAAAATGGTTGAGAAGTTAGAGGGTTGACATGTTGTGGGGTTGTTAACCAATGTCATAAAACAATATGTGTACTACTGTTTCATGAGAAACTATTTGTTCCGTGGGCCTTCACTTGAAGTACAATAAAAAATATATATATTTGAACTTCACTCTCAACCTTTCCATTCTTAGATAAAAAGCAACAGAGCCAACATTCAGCACCTCTACCATAACAAAGGTGAAGGACGCATGGTGAAGAAAAGGGAGTAATAGAGGCTCCCTCACAAGAGACTCTCCTCCACTCCCTCTAAGTAAAGAGTTCACCAGGAGACACAGGCAGGAAATGGACAACTAGAAAACATATACAATTGCTAACTAGAACTACAAGTGTAGTGTCTTTGTTTACAACAGACTGTTAAACTGTCAAACAGTACTCAGTTTATAAAATCAGAAAGGTGCACAGGCTTTGGGGTGTTTTGTTAACTTTCATAAGCTTCATAACTTTAGAGTGCAAGATGAAGACACTATTATTAAAAATTATTTGTTGATAAATGACAAAAACAAGAAGTATGGTGTGTGTGTGTATGTGTGTGTGTTTGCTGAGTGTCAGACTTCCAATGCCACACAAGAAAAGGGACTGCCTGGTAATCCCAGAGACATGCACTCAGGGTTGGGCCCCTTCCAAGCAAACTGGCCAACTTCCCAGTACAAATGGTGGCCAAACAATCTCCTGAGAGAGAGATCTAATGCTTTTGAGATACCCTGATCTCTCTCAAAGCCTAATCACCATATTTTCATAGGATGAAAATGGCAAAAAGAATTTCCAATACCACAAAAGGACTATTAGACTAATACAATGCTATTGCATAACCTAACACTGATCCTAGGCAGTGTAGCCTGCTCATTAAGAGCCTGCCCTTCAGAGTCAGAATATCTAAGTGAGAGTAGCTGCTCCACCACCTACCAAATGGTGATTCTGGGAACAGAAGTTAAACTCTCAGAGATATATTTTCCTCTTCTGTAATAACAGAGCCTACCTCAAAGTTTATTGTGGGAATTAAGTGAGATACAGCATATAAAATTCAACACATTGTCTGGTACATAGCATAGCAAATGCTTAATAAATATTTCATGTTTAGAATTTGTGTTTGTAAAGGGGAGAAAATTATGCGAGTGTGTTTGTGAAATGTGTTTGCTTGTATGTGCATAGACTATCTCTGGAAGGATAATGTCAGTTGCACTCAGTGAAATGAACCTGGTAGCTGGGAAAAGAAGCACTAGCAAGACTTTTTTCACTGTAAAACCTATATCACATCTCTTGAAATTTTAACCATTTGAATGTATTGCCTATTCAAAAAATAATAAAATATAAATATAGTAAATAAATACTAAATAGTGCTAATTTTATTCACTTCTAAACAATGCTCACATGCTGCATTACACTATAGTATGTCCCCACATTAAATTAAGAAGAATCCAAATATGAAGTTGAAGAATAACAGGAAGAGGATTCATAAGTCCTCCCTTTTTATCCGGTCTAAGGCATTTACCAAGTCTTTCTCTGTTTGTTTCTTTTGCTCTCTCCTTAGCCACTTATTAAATATATAGACAGTCCTAACTTTGAATGGTTCCAAAAATGCATAATTTTCAGTTACCACAATTTACTTAAATAACACCATTCCCCCAACAACACGGTTTAAATTTCAGTTACCACAGTATATTAATTTGAGTAATTGTATAAAGTACAAACTTCATTACTAGTTCTTCAGCCCAAAAATCACTATGTAAATAAATTGATGTGCAACATGATCAGTGACCAACATGTCACTTCCGTCAAGTCTGTCAGTGATTGGTCATTGTGCATGTTTTACAGACAGTAAAACATGTAGTGTGTTGGCTCCTTGTCTTTCAGTGATAAACCAATGCAACATTTTCCAAAAATGGATAATCCAAAGAGGAAATTAGTTAAAAATGATGAAATTGCAGCAAAGAAGTGAGAAGTAATGTTGAAAGTGAAATTTTATATTATTAGAGCTTAACGACCTAAATGAGCGGTTATGATTAAAATGTATGAAGATATCCCAAAAGAAGTGATACCAGTAAAAAAATGCACATTAAAGGAATTCAAGAAGATACTTCAGAACATTAAAAGCACAAAAGTAAAATTTTAGAAAGTGATCCAAACTTAGAAAGGAGCATGACAATTTGCCAAGGCATATAAAAGATGCTCGCTCTGTGTTGTAAAGTTATACTATGAGAACAAAAAAGCAAGCACTGTCTAAACTACTCTTGATATCTTTTATACAAAGAAATAAAACACTTTAATTTTCAATGTTTCTGATGCTTAAATTACAGTGTACTATATAAATATTGGTTTGACTTTATTTCCCTGTACATTTGTAACCGAGGGTAAGAGAATTTTTAATATTTTGACAAAAATTTTAAAGGTTACGGAATAATCATAATTTTCCCATTTATTATTTAGATCATTTTGCATGGTTTCACTTTGCAAAGTCATGTTTACAATCCTACACTGCCATGCAAAGCAAAGATTGCCTATATTTTCACTAACATAAAAAACTGATATCTTTGTTAAGAACACCATTCCAAAGATTTTTTTCTGGTCATTGTCAGGCATTTCCCCATTTAAATAAACATCTTAGGTGGTAATATAGGAAGCAATTTATTTTGAACACAACCAAACTAGAATTAGGAACAGTGTTCCCATTTAAAATTTAATAATAATAATAATTTATATGCTCAATGTACTACTCAATTTATAAAGTACCTTTATGTATATTAACTTATTTATTTCTCCCAACAATCCTATAATGTAGGTATTATCCTCATCTCACTGATGAAGAAACTGAGACTCATATGTCACATTATTAGCAAGTGGCTGAGCCAGACTCAGACCCTGAGCTTTCAATTTCAGGTTCTGGGGGGTTTCCACTATGTCATTTTGCTTCCTAGGAAAGGATTCAAGGACAAATCCATGCAGAGTTACTCATTTGAGTTATGAGAGACAGTGTGCTTCTTTTCCACTAGAGAATGTGTACTTCATGCTTAATTTTAAAGAATAAATGATTTATGAATCCAGTTATAGTCATTAATGGAAATTAACTATGCCAAACTCTTAATTACTGGATGCATTTTCAATCACATTAACTAGCAGTGAAAATGCCACAAATGTCAGTAGTAGCTGAGTTCAGTTTCTTGGTATTTAATATTCCACTGTGACTTATGAGGTTTTTACACTATCGGATTCATATGGATAAATGATTTTCCTATAAATGAGCAAGTTCCATGCAAAATAATTTAAAGTCTTTTATTTTCTCCTTTATTGACATGTGTTCTGGACAGCCTAGTCATATTTAAAATAGAAAATGTTTGATAGAACTGTTTCAACATTTCTTTACAGACAAATACAAAATATATTTGAGGACGAACAGTCTTAGAACTAACTACATTATTTCTGGCTGCTTTGCATTTTGAAATACGTAAATATAAAGTAATAAAATAAAAAAATAAAAAAGTTGCCCTTGAGCCATTTCCAACTAATGGCAACTCCATGTGTGTTAGAGTAGCACTGTGCTCCATAAAGTTTTAAATGGCTAATTTTTCAGAAGTAGATTGCCAGGCCTTTCTTCTGAGGTGCCTTGGGTGGACTCAACACTTCCAACTTTTCACTTAGCAGCTGAATGCGTTAGCCATTTGCACCACCCAGTGATTCTTTGAAATAGCTAAACACTACATATTAGTAATCTTGAAAGGACAAAGAATAAAAGTTGCTTTGAAAAAACCAGTTACTATGGAAAAACGGGAAACCCTGGTGGAAAAAGATAACACATCAGTAAGATAGAAATAAATGAAACTATAACTGGGTAATTTCAGTGTCACAAACTTGAAGGAATTTTAATGACCTGAAACATCTAATTTGTAGTTTGCTACTTCTGTCCGTTACCACCTCCATACAGACTTCATCCAAAGGAGGTGAGTTAAGAAGAAGTAAAGCGAATCTGTGTGAATCTGGAGGAGGAAACTCATGGTTGGAAGTCTGTGAAAAGGTAATGATTTTGTAAGTAAGAAGAGGAGATGAGTTCATTATGTAAAACAGGGAAATTAGTCAAACATAGATGAAGAAATGAGTATTACAATAAATGAGCAATTCCAAGAAGAGTTGATGGGAATATAGAGATTTACCATTGTCCGGAGAGGAAAAGGGAATCTTTGCACAGAGTGCTTCTATCTAGTCAGAAACCTAATAATTATTATTAACAATTCCCTCTCCCTCAATCCCAATGTCCAAACTGTTACCAAGTTCTGTTGATTTTTACCTCCTATATATTTCTTGATTGTGCCTACCCTCTGCATCTCCACCACTAGAACCCTAGTATGAGCTACCACCATTGCTCCCTGTCATTGTCTTCTTGGCTGTCTTCCCACATTTACTCTGCCCCTGCCCCAGTCTACTCTCTAATAGGACAGTGATCTTTGTAAAACAAATATCTGATCATGTTACCCGTGACTAGACTCTTCTATGGTCTTGCATTGCCCTTGGGATAAAAACATAATTATTCAATTTGGCATGAAAGGCCTTGTATGGTCTGGCTCCTGCTATCTCTATATGTCCCAGCACTTTGCTCTTTCCACCCTAAGGAAACACACTGCCATGATTTTAGTCTCTAGACTCACCACATACCCTCCTGACACACAATTTTTGACCATGTTGCTCCATCTGCTTGGAAATTTCTTCATTCCCTCCACCTACTCACTCCTACTTAATCTTCAGTTCTGCAACTGCCACATACACAGAGAAGGTATCTTCTGTTTGTCCCTCCAGATCCACTCTCCACCCCGTTCCACCTTTCTGCATGCCTCAAGATTCTGGCCTTTAAGTACATATCAATGGGTTTTCCTGCCCTGTGATTCCATCAAGATACTTACTCTCCTAGTTCCTTCCTTTTGTGTCACTGCAGGCTTGTGGTATCCCTCCACTGAAGGGATGCCTCCTGTAAGGCAGCTCTCTGTTCAGGCCCTCTGTCTGCAGGTTCTAGGACCCCTCTAACTCTTGATGCCATAGGCTTGAAGTGGAAATGCATAACTCTTGTCTTTGTAAATAGCTGCTTTATTATGAATCCCAAAACCCACTGCCATAGCGTGAATTCCCACTCATAGTGACCCTACAGGACAGAGTAGAACTGACCCATAGGATTTCCAAGGCTGTAGTCTTTATGGAAGCAGACTGCCACATCTTTCTCCTGTGGAGCGGATGGTGGGTTCGAACTACCAACCCTTTGGTTAACAGCCAAGTACTTAACCACTGTGCCACCAGGGCTCCTTTGCTTTATTATACTCTCTTCAAATTACTCAGTTTGACTATATCATGTGTTTTCAGTCAGGATCGTCACGTGATCCTGTCCCTGCCTTTCTCCAATATGATCTCCTGATACTTTTCCTCTCACTCCCATCCACATTGCTCACAGTCTCAACTACAACATATTGGATGATTTGCATTTCTCTGCATGCCCTTTATTACTTTTGGATATTCTCCTTTACTATTCACCTGTCAAAATATCTACCCACAATTCAGCAATTTCCTTTCCTGGCACACTGACATCTTCAATATACCACTTTCTGACTTGAGTTTGCGTAGTCATTGAATCCCCATAGTACTCTATCTATGCCAAAGCCCTTATCATTCTGTGGTTGCCTGTTTATTCATCCATCTGTCCTACGAGGCTTTGAATCACGATGTCTTTAGTTTCTATTCCTCAGTGCCTAATAAACTGCCTGGCATACGATAGCTATTCAGTAAATGAATCAAACTACAAAGTTGTATTTATAGTCTCGCTAAAGTAGTTGAAAGCCATTCTATAATACATTAAGGCAGAGTGTATTACCAAAACGTTTACCTATTTATTCAAAATCAATTTTTCTTTAAATATAACATTTTAGAGAGGATATAGTTACCGTATCCTGAATACTTTCAAAAGTGTACAGAATGACACAACCGCCTTCATCAGCCATTTATTTCTCCCAAAATAAAATCTTTAGACTTTCTTCTCAATTCTCCTTGACTAAGCATTGGACCCCTTCCATGTTGTCAGAGAAAATTTGGTACATTGAAAGTAAGAAAGGTCCAGAAAACTAGGTCAAAAAAGATTTTGGAAAAAGACTTTTCCAAGTAAAACATAATGAATTTTTCATAGTATTCCTACTTTCATGTAGTCGATGTAGAGGGTTGGAGGGATGAAGATAGTTTACAGAGGTGGTAGAACAAAAAGGCGCCCTTGATGCACTTTTGAGATGATTATTTAGGACTATCCCAGCTCCAGATGTCCCCATGGGACTGACTGAGACCTTTGTTTTTTTTTTTTTTTTTTTTTTTTTGTATCACAGCCCAACCTCCTCCTGGCTTAATCAAGCTTCCTTCATTTCCCTTCAAGTGCTGATCCTGAAAGCATACCCCCATAGATCTTTTGTACGCCAATCTCTGTGTTAGAGTCAGCTTTCCAGGGCAATGACTATGACAGCCCTCAGCAAGTATCTCATGTTAATAAACTTGTTAATAAACAAGTATCTCATGCTTCCTTCTATGACTATTTAATCATAAACATACAGGCATTCATATATGTATCATAAATATATAAGAATTTTCTGTTTTATTCTTTAAGTGGGACCTTATTATAAACTCCTTAATTTTCCAACTAAACAATACATAGTATAAATTCCTCTAGGACAACTGATACAGTTTTTATAGCTTTATATCATTCTTTTTGTGGCCAAATAGTATTTCATGATGTGTACATAACATAATGTATCCAATTATTCATCTTTTCATGACATTTACTTTGTTTACAGTTTTGTTTTGTTTTCCTTTGGCTTCCAGGAACAATGCTAAAGAAAACATCATTGTACATATGCCCTTATCTACTGGTAGGTATTCTGCAGAATAGGTTTCCAAAAGTGGGAGTAAGTTCAAGAATTTTTTTTCTTTTTTTTTATTTTAATAGGTATGCCAGATTTCTTTCTAAAGTGCTATAAAATTCACATTTGTACTACTAATGCAAGAGAATAACTTATGGAGTAATTCTACATATCCCACTTTGATGTATCTCTTTCTTGCCCTCTGACATTGCTGAGTGATTTAGTATGAACATACTTTTTCAGGATGAAAATCTAGAAAAGTCTCAAAAATACTCTTGCTAAACAACTCATGGCATGGTAGAAATGGAGACAACAAAAATAGGAAACATCTTTTTAAAAGAAAAGTGCTACTTCCTATTATAAAGCAAACCTAGATTTCTTTTAAGAATAGTTTTAAATTCGAAATAGAGGATATTATCAGTCTAAATTTTATCTGAAACAATTTCCTTTTTTACTCAGACTCTCTTAAAAGTAATAGAATGCATCTAACCTCTTTTATCCTAGGGTTTGTTATTAGAAAATCTCTTCATGTGTTCAAAACTCAGTGACAACCTAGTAAGAGTTATTATAGAACCAGACATTTCTCAGAATTCCAGGAATAAATGTTGATTTTTTGAAAGCAGCAAAAAATGGTGTTCAGTTCCAAAACCAACCTACAACTTATCATTTTTAAAATTTAAATTTGGTCAGATACAAAATTAGGTAGGTGCTACCATCTCTGATTTCAACAGCAAACTATATACAAATAGAATCCATGATAAAAATCTTATGTTCTTAAGTGTATTCTACTGACATACAATAAAATGTATATCACACAAAGTTCAGCTATCGTGCCATTTGAAAATTTGTTGTGATTTGCAAGGAAAACAGTTTTCCTCCTTGTCTTAGCTAAATTAGAAGTTAATGAACTACCTATTCCACTGCAGCATTAACATAAATAAATACAAATCTACAACAGAGTTAATCAAATTGAGTCGAACAATACATTTTCCCAAGTACATTTTGCACAAAACCACAGGCCAAGGAGTAATTAGTTTTATGCATGGGTACTTGGCATTTTCAACTTGAAAAACATTTTTGCGAAGTAAAGTCAATTCTGTTTGCAAGCTCAACTTATTGGTTGCTAATGCTAGGACACCACCTTGTGGATAAGGCATCTAACTTGGAAGCTTGTCTATTTGAAAATCACCTATATAGTAAATGGTAAAATATATATATATATATATATATATATATATATATATATATATATATATATATATATATATATATTCTAAGATTCACAGAAATTGATCAGTAACTTCACCTTTATTTTACTAACACGTCTGTATAAGGTTATGAAAAGAATACTAAATATATTTATCAAAAGAAACTTTTTCTTGTTATGCATCAGCTACAGACCAAACATTATAATCCAAATTAGGTATCCATTAGAAAAGCAATTTAATGAAACATTTTTTCCACAGAAAATTAATGAATTCCATGTTAGTAAAAGAAGCTTTTCATTTACCTCTATAACATAGGCCCCAACACTTTAAATAGCACATAGATGGATTGTCAATGTATTGTTCCTGAGTTTCATATGGTCAATATTCATAAAAATATCTGAGGCATATGAGAATCTCAGATATCAAAATGACTTTCTTTTTAAAAAGAATATCTCCATTTGCCTTCCTATTTATCTAAAATAAGATTTTAAATGCATGCTTCGCAGCATGTATACTAAAACAAGAATGATACAGAGAAGATCAGCATGGCTCCTGTGCAAGGATGACATGCAAATTCATGAAGTATTCCATATTTTTAAGTTTATTAATCTTGTTTATCCAAACCATTAACTTTGTTTTCATTCTATCTATGTAATCAAATAAAATTTAAGTAACATGCAATGGCAAGAATTAATGCATGGTTATTTGAACCAGAAAGAAGTGCCATAGAAGAACTTATTAAAAACTCATTGCCATCAAGTCGATTCTGACTCATAGCGACCCTATAGAACAGAGTAGAACTGCCCCATAGGGTTTCCAAGGAGCGGCTCTTGGATTCCAAATGCTGATCTTTTGGTAAGGAGCCGAGCTCTTAACCACTGTGTCACCAGGGCTCCCATAGAAGACCTATAACTGTTAAATACCAACCTGCATTATTTTTGCAAAAGTGAGTTGGACTCATTACTTTTTTGCTACTCAGAGTAAATTTAAAAAAAAAACAACTTTGCAGTCGAGTCAATTCCGACTCACAGCGACCCTATAGGACAGAGTAGAACTGCCCCATAGAGTTTCCAAGGAGCAGCTGGTGGATCTTTTGTTTAGCAGCCAGTAACACTTAACCACTGGGCCACCAGGGCTCCCTCAGAGTAAGCAGGCAGTACTTTTTAAAATACGTGAACTCCAATATAGTACTTCTTTCAAGATGTTATCAATTGCTTATTGTAGTGTGTAGTTTTAATAATTTCAGCTGAAACCCTTTAATGACTCTTTGTAAATTTTAACTCATTTTAGTTGATTTTCAGCACTAGTTACATAGGAATTGATTTTTATGGATTTAGTAGAATAAATGTGCTGTATTTTGATAAAATTCACTTATTGTATGTGTATTGTAATCTCTAAAGAAAAGAATGACAGCGTCTTAAAAAAAGTTTTAATTCTTCTAGGAGTGTTGATAAAACATAGCTTTATGAAACACAAGTAGATTAGCAGAGCACTGAGCAAGGGTTTGGGAGGGCTAGGCTCTAAACCTCCCTCTACAACCCATCAGCCACTCATCTTGGGCAAATCAGTTCACTTATTCTGCCTTAGTTATCAGAGCTGTCAAAAGGCATACTGGTAGCTATACAGAGAATTTTTGCAAAGACAAAAAATAGTATGTGTAAAATTTCTGGGTCTACCGTAATATAGACAGTCATTAGATTTTTTAAGAGAGAGAGAGAAAACGAGAAGAGAAAGGAAGGGAAAGGGGAAGAGAGAGAAGAGAAGACAAGAGAAGTCGATTAGATCCTCATTCCAATCCCTGACCTCTGAAACAGCTATGGTTTCTCTAGCTTTTTTTTTTTTTTTTTTTTTTGTGAGCCATGCCTATATCCTGCCAATACGTTTTTCTTTGTTTTTCATTTATTAAACTATTTTGACCTGGGTTCTGTCTTGAAATAAAACATCTTGGTTAATATACCTTCCATGAGACTTTTGGAAAGTTATTACACCCATTTAATTGCTAGGACTTGAAATTGACTGGACAGCACTTAACAACAACAACAATGGAGAAGGGATTAAAAATGCAGATTTTGATCAAACAGGTCCTACTTTCAATTCTGATTCCTTGCTTATCAGTCGTGTTAACTTTGGGTGAGTTTTTGCACTTTCTGTGCCTTGGTTTTCTCATTTTCCTCACAGGGTTCTGAAGAATGCTAAATTAAAGTGTGTAAAGGCATTTAGCACTGGGATATGGCAAGTGTTAAAAAGGTAGTTTATTATTATAATACTATAAATGGATATTTATATCCTCCCAAACCTGAAAATAGACCAAAGTATGAAATATTCACCATTCATGATATTTACAAGGAAAATGAATGCTGTTCTGCAATTGATGCCCACCAAATATCTGGGCAGAAAAAGACTTAAAGGGTAATTTGATGGAGTCTGAACTGATTTCCTCTAAATGACTGAAGCTTTAAAACAACTTGTAATTTCCTAACTGCACCATAGTACACAGAACACAACACATTCAACTCTTTGAAAGATTTGAATCGTCACAGGCCATTAATCTATAATGAAAATAATTTACGAGAATCTTTGACTTACAAAGGTGACTTACCTTCCCTGTAATGGATTTGAGGCTCCTTCAGTTAATGTACTAAATCAAGGTTCAGTAGACTGTTCAAATAGCTTAGTCACGAAAGTTGCCAGATGTCTTGGTGAAGAACCCAGAGGAATAAAAATGATAGCCATTAGTCTCTGTCTTCCTACTATGTAATCCTTTAAAAATTAAAAATGCCAGTTGGTGATTTTTGAAATGTGAGAGAGCATTGTTTACAGCCATATGTGTGATTTATTGAACTCAAAATACATTTAACTAATACAAAAGCATTTCACAAATACACAAATTAAGTCTCAGAAAACAAGTCAACATTCTTTCTCCACGTTCTCCATTCTTTTTTTTCTTTGCTAATTCAATCCCTAAACTTCTTTTAAGAGTAAACTCAAATCTTAATATTTCCCTAAATCTTTCCTTATCTATCACAATTACTAATGACTGTGTGAGACCATTGTATACTTGATTTTATTCTATGTCTGTAAGGGAGGAGCAAACCAAGATTGTGAGTACCCCAAGTAGACTAAAAGGCTAGGGCTCCTTCAAATCCATAGTCTTGAAACATGAATTTAGCATTTATTCTGGTGAAGGTAATCTCATTTTTTTTTTTCTTTTTCTGCTCATAAAGGTAAAAAATTCTTTCTTCATGTTCAGACTGTAGGATTTATTAGAGGCATAATATTTGAACTCATGTGGATTGTCTTTCATTTCACATTTTTCTCATCAATCATAGCTGGACAACATTAGTCACACTCAGGAAGAATGACTGTAACTTACAGAGATACATTTCCAAATTGCTTTTCAAAATATGTGAATTTTTTTTTTTTTTCTGGCTTTCATGTCAGCAAAAAATTTCCAACCTGTCTGTAGTTTTTGTTCTTGCTAGAATTTTCTTATGGAATATCCTGAATAAGCATTCTCTTGGGAGGCATATTAAAGTGCTTAAACTTTAGATAAAAGTAAATACGCTTTCCTAGTAAATTGTATCCTTCCATTTATCATTCATTTTCAGAAATTCAGCTACCTTGACTGCTGATTTCAAGTAACTGTCAGATGGCTGGCTCAGGGTTGGTAGTGTGGCCTGCAGTTGCCCTCTGTGCCTTGCACATGATGAGCTTAGGTGGTTAATGGTGGAAGGTGTTTTATTTTGGAATTTTTAGTTGAATAAACTAAGTCATTAAGAGAGGTTGTGAAGGAGTCATATGTGGAAGTCCAAGGTTAGTTATAAATTGGCTGCTTGGACATTCTACTAGTTAATTTGAATGCTTCTAAAAACACTACCTCCTACTATACCTTAAAAATTCATTCAGGTCAGGGAATTTGAGTTTCTCAAAAGAAAAAGTAGATTATGGGGTGGATGTGGTAACTGTTCTGGGACAATTTCTGTGCTCCTGGACTCAAAATAAAGCTTTATATCCTCCTAAACCTGAAAATGGGAGCTCCTGGGTGGTGTAAACAGTTAATGCACTTTGCTGCTAATCCAAAGGTTGGTGGTTCGAGTTCACCCAGAGGAACCTCAGAAGAAAGGCCTACTGATCTACTTCTGAAAAATCAGACATTAAGAACTCTGTGAGGCACATTTCTACTCTGATACAAACAACAGTCTCCATAAGTTGGAGTTAACTCAATGCTAACTGGTTTTAAACCTGAAAATAAACCAAAGTATGAAATATCCATCATTAATTATTTGTATCAGTACCTGCTTCCCTAGGGTACTGATCTTCTAGGAGCAGTTACATGAAAAATCCATGATATAATTCCATAATGTGCCCATCCCTGTTTTTTAAAAATCATTGTCCTAGAGTGTTAAGGTGTCGTCCTGAACTATAGTAGAGACTAAATGTGAATGGGTGGATCTGTTGCTGTCATGCCAACCCTAAAGTTCTCTCTTCCTCTGATAACACACTTCCTTGCCATGCCCCCTGGCTAAAAGCATCACATATTTCAGTGAGCCACATTTTGGGATACTTCTTAATGTATGTCTTTCAATAATTTCAAATATTAACATTTTTGTTGCTTAGTTACATTAATATTATTGAAAAATTATACGTTTATCTACTCACAGTCTACTTAATAATTTTTTTTTGAAAATCGATCGTGTCACTGGCAGCAAAGATTTGAGAGAAATGTTCTGCTTATTACAGTATTGCTTTCAATTGAATCCAGAATGATCTAGTGCATTTACATTAAGAATTCTTCACCGAAATAGTTTTAGGAGGTGTGGCCAAGATGGCAGTATAGTTAGACGCTTCCTATATCCCTCTTACAACAAAGACCTGGAAAAAAAAGTGATTTGATTCTATATGAAAGTCTAGGAGGCCTGAACAAGGCAAAGCTGAGAAATAGGACTCAGTGACCGGTCGCGGGGAGGGAGACAGTTTGGAAGATGTGAAGAGTGCCAGAACCACAGCAGCAAAACTGCAGCTCTGCAGTCACAACTGTCCAAAGTGAAGCAGGCAAACAGCTGTGCTGTGCACATGGTCAGAAAGCAGTTTCCACATCTAGAGAGAACCAGCAGCAGAGATTCCCTTGAACACTCCAAACCAGTGAAATGCAGCCCCCAAGTGGCTAAGATGAATACATGCGTGCGGCCTTTCCCAGGGATTAAAAAAAAAAAAAAAAAAGGCCATTTGGGAAAAACTTCTCTCCCTTTTACCACCTCCCTCTGTGCTTTGCACTGGGAGTCTGCTGGGCCAGAAGTAGATCCCAAAATGTGCCCTGACTCATTCTCCTGGCCTTGGAGAGGGAACAAATAAGCTACTGGCTCCCCTATGCCAGGAACATAGGGTCGGCACAGCTCCTTTGCTAGGCACCGGTATAAGGGGTCTGGTGACTCTGAGTGCCTTACACCCCTGTATAGACTTGTGCGGACCCATCTCAACAGCGTTAGTCCTCACCACCACAGTACAACAGGGCAAATATCTGAAGTTTAACTTCAACTGTTTCAGCTGTGAAGTGGCAGATTTGTGACCCTCAAAACAGCCCTGCCCTTAAGTAGGCGCTTTTATCGATCTGTAACAGGGGCTTGAGGACTGCTGGCTGCACCTAAACCTTCTAGTCACCTGCTACAGGAGTCCAAGAAAAAGTGTTGCCCTCGAGTCTTTACAGCCAACAGAGTTGGGTGCTCATAGTCTGGATGCAAAACTCACTTACCTACTCACCCTAGAGAACAGGGACACGCTTTCCTTTCAGACTCTCGTGGGTAGCCGTCAGCCCCCTGCCTGGCTCAGCACATGATCCCCTACCACAGCCAGAGTCCAGTGCCTGCACCAATCACCCATGCTTCTCTAGGACTGGGGGTGAGAGCCTGCATCACACACTTCGTGATCAACTGCCTGGACACCTGAGCTGAACCCATATAGGAAAATTTAACAGACTCCTGTGTACACATACTTAGCTACAGAAGTAACTAGTGACAGGATGTTAGAGATTCAAAGGTATCAGTATCAAACTAGAGCACATGAGCAGCCAATCTGGGCATATCAAAACAAAACAAAACAAGAAGCTAGGTCTCACTAAACAAATACAAAATAAAATTATAATAAATTATTGATGGCTCGGAGACAACCGTCAATATCAAATCACATAAAGAGGCAGTCCGTGAAGGCTTCAGCAAGCTCCCAAAATAAAGAATCAATAAATTCTCTGGAGGAAGAGAACTTCTTGGAATTACCAGAGGCAGAATACAAAAGATTAATATACAGAACTCTTCTAGAAATTAGAAAGGAAATTCACAGAATGCAGCAACGTGCAGGGAACATACAGACAAAGTAGTAGCGGAACTAAAAAAAGTTATTCAAGAACATAATGACAAATTTAATAGGCTGCAAGAATCCATAGAGAGACAGTAATCAGAAATCCAGAAGACTAACAATAAAATTTCAGAATTAGACAACTCAATAGAAAGTCATAGGAGAAGAATTGAGGCAGTAGAAGTTAGAATTGGTGACACTGAAGATAAAGCTCTTGATGCCAACTTATTTGAGCAAAAATCAGATAAAAGAATTAAAAAGAATGAAGAAACTCTAAGAGTCATGTGGGACTCTATCAAGAGATATAACCTACGAGTGATTGGAGTACCAGAACAAGGGGGGATAACAAAAAATATGGAGAGAATTGTTGAAGATTTGTTGGCAGAAAATGTCCCTGATATCATGAAAGATGAGAAGGTATCTATCCAAGATGCTCATTGAACCCCGCATAAGGTAGATCCCAAAAGAAGTTCACCAAGACATATTATAATCAAACTTGCCAAATCCAAAGATAAAGAGAGAATTTTAAGAGCAGCTAGGGATAAATGAAAAGTCATCTACAAAGGAGAGTCAATAAGAATAAGGTCAAACTACTCAGCAGACACCATGCAGACAAGAAGGCAATGGGATGACGTATATAAAGCCTTGAAGGAAAAAAACTGCCAGCCAAGAATTATATATCCAGCAAAACTGTCTCTCAAATATGATGGTGAAATTAGGGCATTTCCAGATAAACAAAAGTTCAGGGAATTTGCAAAAACCAAAAATTACAACAAATACTAAAGGGAGTCCTAAGGTTAGATAATCAATAACACCAGATAACAACGCAAGACTAGAATACAGGACAGAGCAATCAGATATTGACTCAGCTATGGATATCGAAAATACATCAAAGCTAAAAAATTAAAAATAGGGAAACAGATATCAATACGTAAAAAAGGACAGCATTAAAACAAAAAAGAGGGACTTAAAAAATGGAGACATTGATTGTTCATGTGGAGGGGAAGTTAAGGCAATATAAAGTAATAAAAGACTGGTATAAACTTAGAAAAATAGGGGTAAATATTAAGGTAACCACAAAAGAATCTAACAATCCTAAAAATCATAATAAAAAAGTACAAAAACATAAACACCCAGCAAACACAAATCTACAACAATGAAAAAGATGAAAAACAAATACATAAAGAAAAATGACTCAGCATAGAAAACCGAGGGAAAGAAAGAAACTGTGAACAACACACAAAAAGAGATATCAGGATGACAGCATTAAACTCATACCTATCAATAATTACGCTGAATGTAAACAGACTTAATGCACCAATAAAGAGACAGAGAGAGGCAGACTGGATAAATAGCACGATCCATCTATATGCTGCCAACAAGAGACGCACCTTAAACTTAACGACACGAACAGGCTAAAACTCAAAGGATGGAAAAAAATATATCAAGCAAACAACACTCAAAAAAGAGCAGGAGTGGCAATATTAATCTCTGACAAAATAGACTTTAAAGAAAAATCCACCACAAAGGATAAGGAAGGGCACTACATAATGATTAAAGGGTCAATACAACAGGAGGACATAACCATAATAAATATTTACACGCCGAACAACAGGGCTCCAAAATACATAAAACAAACTCTAAGATCTCTGAAGAGAGAGATAGACAGCTCCACAATAGTAGTAGGAGACTTCAACACGCCACTTTTGGTGAAGGACAGAACATCCAGAAAGAAGCTCAACAAAGACACAGAAGAGCTAAATGCTACAATCAACCAACTTGATCTCATAGACATATACCAAACACTCCACCCAACAGCAGCCAAGTATACTTTCTTTTCCAATGCACATGGAACATTCTCCAGAATAGACCACATATTAGGCCATAAAGCAAGCCTTAACAAAATCCAAAACACAGAAATATTACAAATCATCTTTTCTGACCATAAAGCCATAAAAGTGGAAATCAACAACACAAAAAGCAAGGAAAAAAAATCAAACACATGGAAACTGAACAACACCTTGCTCAAAAACTACTGGGTTATAGAAGAAATTAAGGATGGAATAAAGAAATTCATAGAATCAAACGAGAATGAAAACACATCCTACCAGAACCTTTGGGACACAGCAAAAGCAGTACTCAGAGGTCAGTTTATAGCAAAAAATGCACACATCCAGAAGGAAGAGAGGGTCATAATCAAAGCATTAACCCTACAACTTAAATTAGTATAAAGAGAGCAGCAAAAGAAGCCCACAGGCACCAGAAGGAAGGAAATAATAAGAATTAGAGCAGAATTAAATGAAATAGAGAATAGAAAAACAATTGAAAGAGTTAACAAGTCCAAAAGCTGGTTCTTTGAAAAGATCAACAAAATTGATAAACTGTTGTTCAAACTTACAAAAGAAAAATAAGAGAGGAAGCAGATAGCCCGTATAAGAAATGAGATGGGTGATATCACAACAGACCCAACTGAAATTAAAAGAATCATAACAGAATACTATGAAAAATTGTACTCTGACAAATTTGAAAACCTAGAGGAAATGGACAAATTTCTAGAAACTCACTACCTATCTAAACTAACACAGAGGTAGAACAACTAAATAAACCCATAACAAAAGAAGAGATTGAAAAGGTTATTAAACAACTGCCAACAAAAAAAAGCCCTGGCCTGGATGGCTTCACTAGAGAATTCTACCAAACTTTCAGAGAAGAGATAACACCACTTCTACTACAGGTATTTCAGAGCATAGAAAAGGATGGACTACTCCCAAACTCATTCTATGAAGCCAGCATAACCCTGATACCAAAACCAGGTAATCACACCACAAAAAAAATTACAGATCGATATCCCTCAAGAACATTGACACAAAAATCCTCAACAAAATTTTAGCCAATAGAATTCAGCAACATATCAAAAAAATATTTCACCAAGTGGGATTTATATCAGGTATGCAGGGATGGTTCAACATTTGAAAAACAATCCACGTAATCCATCACATAAATAAAACAAAAGACAAGAACCACATGATCTTATCAATTGATGCAGAAAAGGCACTTGACAAAGTCCAACACCCATTCATGATAAAAACTCTCAATAAAATAGGAATAGAAGGGAAATTCCTCAATATAATTAAGGGCATTTATACAAAACCAACAGCCAACATCATCCTAAATGGAGAGACTTTGAAAGCATTCTCCTTGAGAACAGGAACCAAACAAGGATGCCCTCTATCACCCCTATTATTCAACATTGTGTGGGAGGTCCTAGCCAGAGCAGTTAGGCTAGAAAAAGAAATAAAGGGCATCCAAATAGGTAGGGAAGAAGTCAAAGTATCTCTATTTGCAGACGATATGATCTTATACACAGAAAACCCCAAAGAATCCACAAGAAAACTACTGGAACTAATAGAAGATTTCAGCAAAGTTTCAGGATACAAGATAAACATACAAAAATCAATTGGATTCCTTTACACCAACAAAGAGAACCTTGAAGAGGAAATCACCAAATCAATACCATTTACAATAGCCCCCAAGAAGATAAAATACTTAGGAATAAATCTAACCAGAGATGCAAAAGATCTATACAGAGAAAACTACAAGACACTACTGCAAGAAAGTAAAAGAGACCTGCATAAGTGGAAAAATATACTTTGCTCATGTATAGGTGGACTCAACATAGTGAAAATGTCAATTCTACCCAAAGTAATCTACAGATACAATGTGATCCCAATCCAAATTCCACCAGCATTTTTTAATGAGATGGAGAAACAAATCACCAACTTCATATGGAAAGGGAAGAGGCCCCGAATAAATAAAGCATTTCTCAAGAAGAAGAACAAAGTGGGAGGCCTTACACTACCTGATTTTAGGACCTATTATACTGCCACGGTAGTCAAGACAGCCTGGTACTGGTACAACAGATACATAGACCAATGGAACAGAGTTGAGAATCCAGACATAAGCTCATCCACCTATGAGCAGCTAATATTTGACAAAGGCCCAAAGTCCATTAATTGGGGAAAAGACAGTCTCTTTAACAAATGGTACTGTCATAACTGGATATCTATATGCAAAAAACTGAAACAAGACTCATATCTCACACCATGTACAAAAACTAACTCAAAATGGATCAAAGACTTAAATACAAAATCGAAAACGATAAAGATCATGAAAGAAAAAATAGGGACAACGCTAGGAGCCCTAATACCTGGCACAAACACAATACGAACCATAAGTAACAATGAACACCAGAAGAGAGACTAGATAAATGGGAGCTCCTAAAAATCATAAAAAGACTTCACCAAAAGAGTCAAAAGACAACCTACAGACTGGAAAAAACTTTTTGGCTATGATGAATCCGATCAGCGTTCAATCTCTAAAATCTACAAGGTACTGCAAACTGCAACAACAAAAAGACAAATAACCCAATTAAAAACTGGGCAAAGGATATGAACAGGCACTTCACCAAAGAAGATCTTCAGGCGGCTAACAGACACATGAAGAAATGCCCACGATCATTAGCCATTAGAGAAATGCAGATCAAAATTACAATGAGATATCATCTCGCCCCAGCAAGGCTAGCATTAATCCAAAAACACAGAATAACAAATGCTGGAGAGGTTGTGGAGAGACTAGAACACTTATACACTGTTGGTGGGAATGTAAAATGGTACAACCACTTTGGAAATCGATTTGGCGCTTCCTTAAAAAGCTAGAAATAGAAGTACCATACGATCCAGCTATCCCGCTCCGTGGAATATATCCTAGAGATATAAGAGCAGTCACACGAATAGATATATGCACACCTATGCTCACTGCAGCACTGTTCACAATAGCAAAAAGATGGAAGCAACCTAGGTGCCCATCAATGGACAAATGGATAAACAAACTATGGTATATCCACACAATGGAATATTATGCAACAATAAAGAACAATGATGAATCTGTGAAACATTGTATAACATGGTGGAAGCTGGAATTTATTATGCTGAGTGAATTTAGTCAGAACAAATACTGTATAAGACCACTATTACAATAACTCAAGTAAAGGTTTAAACACAGAAGAAAACATTCTTTGATGGTTACGGGGGTGGGGAAGGAGGGTGAGGGTTATTCACTAACTAGATAGTAGAAAAGAATCATCTTAGGTGAAGGGAAGGACAGCACACACTTCAGGGGAAGCCAGCACAACTGGAGTAAACCACAGCTAAGAATTTTCCTGAATACAATCAAATACTTTCAGAGACAGAGTAGCAAGGATGTGGGGTTTGGGGACCATGGTTTCAGGGGACATCTAGGTCAATGGGCATAACAAAGCTTTTTAAGAAAATGTTCTGCATCCTACTTTCGTGAGTGGTATCTGGGGTCTTAAAAGCTTGCAAGCGGCCATCTAAGATGCATTAATTGGTCCCAGCCACTTGGAGTAAAGGAGAACAAAGAACAGCAAAGACACAAGGAAAGTATTAGCCCAAGAGACAGAATGGGCCACATAAACCAGAGACTTTATCAGCCTGAGACCAGAAGAACTAGATGGTGCCTGGCTACCACCAATGAATGTCCTGACAGGGAACACAACAGAGAGTCCCTGATGGAGCAGTACAACGATGGTATGCAGAACTCAAATTCTAGAAGACCAGACTTAATGGTCTGAATGAGACTAGAGGCGCCCCGGAAAGCATGGCCCCTGGACTCTCTATCAGCCCAGAACTAAAACAATTTCCGAGGCCAACTCTTCAGACAGGGACTGGAGTGGACTTTGGGACATAAAGTGATACTCGTGAAGAATGTGCCTCTTAGTCACGTAGATATGAGACCAAAGGGGCGACTTCTGTCCAGAGGTGACATGGGAAGGCAGAGAGAGTTAGGAGCTGGTTGATGGGGAATCAGGGGCGGAGGGGAAGAGTGTGCTGTCGCAGAATGGAGTGAGCGGTTGGGGTCTCATAGCAATGTATGTTAAAAAAAAAAAATTTGTACGGGAGACTAACTTGAAATGTAAACTTCATTGACTTACAACAATTAAAAAAAATAATAATAATAATTCTTCATTGAAAGTAATGGAGATGAGCCCAGATTAAGAATGCTCTATTGCTTTCAAAGAAGTCCAGTGATAAAACTTTCTGTATTTAACATCAGTGGCCTATTTTACTGCCCACCTCTCTACAATAATGTGTGCACTCTCTTTTAACCCAAGGCAATTCAATAGCATTACTTATTCCTATTGTATATTTCTAAAATGTATTCTACAGGAAACGGCGGGGGGGGGGGGGGGGCTAGTCAAGGGCAACAGCTGATTCTTATTGTTATAAATAGTAGTTGAGATTTTAAAAAAAGTTTTGTTTTTTTTTTTTTTTTACTTTTTTATCTAGGTTCTTAAAACCTGACAATTCTACTCTCACTTACGTGTGACAGTCCAATAACTGAGATGGCATTTGCAAGCTATCATTAGAGAAAAATGCACTCCAAGTTGCTTTTTTCTCCAGTTCTGGTTATGTGTTATGCTGAATTGTTCATGACATCTGATACTTATTTACCATTGTTGCAAAGAACACACATTAGGATCTACCAAGTGGTTGAGTGGGGATATTTATTTGATGTTATGGATTGAATTGTGTCCCCCAAAACTGTATGTCAACTTGGCTAAGCCATGATTCCCAGTATTGTGTGGTTGTCCACCATTTTATGATCTGATGTAATTATCCTATGTGTTGCAAATCCTATCTCTATGATGTTAATGAAGCAGGATTAGAGGCAGGTATATTAACAAGGCAGGACTCAATCTACAGGACTAAGTTGTATCTTCAGTCAATCTCTGTTAAGATATAAAATAAAGAACCAAGCACAGAGGAGAGAGACCTCATATCACCAAGAAACACGAGCCAGGAGAAGAGCACATTCTTTGGACCTAGGGTCCCTGTACCGAGAAGCTCCTAGACCCTGAGGAAGATTGATGACAAGGACCTTCCCCCAGAGCTGATAGAGAAAGACTTCACCTGGAGCAGGTGCCCTGAATTCAAACTTCTATCCTCCTAGACCATGAGAGAATACATTTTTTTGTTAAAGCATCCACTTACGGTATTTCTGTTAGAGCAGCACTAGATAGCTAAGACATTTAGAGAGTGATTAGAGGAGAAAGATCTCTGCAGAAATGACCAGTTTACATAATGTTAAAATCAATAATTTTGACCTAATTTTCATCACAGCTGAAATGTATAGAGAACATAGTTTGCTATAATTTATTGAATTAAGCACTTTCATATATTAACAAGATGCTTATCATATCATGAGTGTCTTAGTCATCTAGTGCTGCTCTAACAGAAATACCACAAGTGGACGGATTTAACAAAGAGAAACTTATTTTCTCACAGTCTAGTAGGCGACAAGTTCAAATTCAGGGCATCAGCTCTAGCGGAAGGCTTTCTCTCTCTGCCAGCTCTGGAGGAAGGTCCTTGTCATCAGTCTTCCCCCAGCCTAGGAGCTTCTCTGTGCAGGAACCATGGGTCCAAAGGATATGCTCTACTCCTGGCACTGCTTTCTTGGAGGTATGAGGTTCCCACTCTCTGCTTGCTTCCCTTTCCTTTTATCTCTTGTAAGATAAAAGGTGGTGCAGGCCACACCCCAGGGAAACTCCCTTTACATTGGATCATGGATGTAACTTTAGCAAAGGTGTTAGAATCCCACCCTAATCCTCTTTAACACAAAATTACAATCACAAAACGGAGGACAACCACACAATACTAGAAATTATGGCCCAGCCAAATCGATACATACATTTTTGGGGGGACATAATTCAATCTATGACAATGAGAAAGTGTAACTAAACAATATACTAAAGAGTCACAGAACCATTGACTTTTTAACTAATAAAGTCTTTAAATATCATCTTGTTTTGACATGTTAACCACTCATCTTTTGTCCAAGTGAAAACAAAGAACAGATGAATTCATGGCTGAGAGGGTTGAAGAAGTGAGACTTGCTTTAGAGCAGATACTAGAAATCTCTTTTTATAACAAGAGCTGCATACATTTAAAATGTTACATTGTTTAAGAAAAAAAAACTTTAAATATATATTTCATTTTTAAGTAAACAATAAGAAATGCTAAACTTTACTAATTAAAATGATTCATGGTTGCAAAAATTATTGAACTGCTTACAGGCAAATAAGCAATTTGTATATTAAAACTACTCTCTTCTTTTTCAGCCTAAAGCAAACCTTATCAGAATTAATTATAATTCATTTTAACCTAACCTAAACTTAGAGGCTTAAAAAATCTTGATACTGTCTTTAAGATATTAAACTTGATTAGAATTTCATAACTATAGACAGATATATTACCTTTTGTTATTCCTCTCAAGTCTAACTGAAATAAACTAAAGGTGGTTCTTTGACTAGAGGGTTGGATTCTAATCATGTTAAAAAGAAACCCAAGTCTGATCAAACTTTAAACAAGAATCTTCCAAGAAGAGGCTACATAAAGAAGAAAGTAATGGAGGTTTCATTGTCATAACTTGAGAAGGTTGGTCTCAAAGCATACTGGACCCCAACAACATGGACCAGTAGGGAGGAGAAGAAAATGTAGGCCAAAGACAAATAAGGAGGCTGAGTACAGTTAACAAGCATTCATTTTGTTTACCCAACATCAATTCTAACCCTTTTTGTATTCAGAACCATCATTTGTTGGAAAGATTATGCATTTTCCACTGACTTCAGTCTTGCTGGGATGTCCACTAAGAGGCCCTACCTTGACTTGGCCAAAGGAGATGGAGAAAACATAGACCAACCATGACCAATCCAATACCCTTGAGATAGGGTTGCAAGGGAAGAAAATATTTGCAGCTGATGCGTCTCAGTGATGGTGAGATGCTGAGCAAACTCTCCATGATCTCCTGCTGCCTCTATCCCCAGAACTGCTATTTCCAAGACCTGGTCCCCCAGCTTTTGTGTGTATGTGAAAAAGCGATACTTCCATATTCCTTCAATAAATATTTCTTTGTTTTACTCTTACATTAGCTCAAGGAAGTTTTTGTTACTTTTAGCCAAATAACCTAAGTGTTTCACTGAGAAACTGGCCTGAGTCTAGAACTGGATATAGAGTAGAGGGAAAGGATGCTGATAGCCAAAGTCAGTGTTCCAAGAGCAGTATCCAAAGTGACAAGACCATGTCAGTCTTGGTTCTGTCAAGGATTGACACCAGCATCCAAGGAGGTTCATTCCTGGGAAAAATGCACACTGGGAAGTTTTATGAATTGAATGTTGTTGTTAGGTGTTGTTGAGTCAATTTTCAACTTATAGCAACCCCATGTGACAAAGTAGAACTGCCCCATAGGATTTCCTAGGCTTTAATCTTTATGTAAGCAGATCACAGGTCTTTCCCCCATGGAGTCGCTGGGTAGGTTCAAATCATCAACCTTTTGGTTAGCAGCTGAGCACTTAAGTATTGCACCACCAAGGCTCCTTATGCATTGAATAGTGCCCCAAAAAAGATACATTGAAGTCCTAACCCCTGTCCCCGTGAATGTGACCTTGTTAGAAATAGGGTCCTCGAAGATATTATTAGTTAACATGAGGTCTACTGGAGTAGGGTAGGTCCTAATCCAATATGAGTGGTGGCCTTATAAAAGACGAAAGAGATACAGAACACAGAGAGGGAGGATGACCATGTGAAGATGCATCTGAAAGCCAAGGAACACTTGGGGCTACCAGAAACTGGGTGAGATGAGAAAGAATTTTTCCCAAGGAACTTCAGAGTTTGGCCCTACTGATACCCTGAATTTGGACCTGTAGCCTCCAGGACCTTGAAATAATAAATTTCTGTTATTATAAGCCACCTAGTTTGTGGTACTTTGATACAGCAGCCCTAGGAAACTAATACAGAAGGAGCACAAATAGCAGGGCCTACATCTTTGGATGAGCTATGGTGTTATCAGTATGGACCAATCAATCACTTCAAAATAGTAGAGCAGCCAGAAACAAGAATACAGGGAGCAAGCACACTAGCCAGAGAAAATGACTGACAGAAAATTAGGGATTCTGTGGGTTGAAGTTCAGCGTAAAGGACCAAACAAGGGGGTAGAAGTAGTCTGCAGCTCACAGCTCTCCCGACTGCCATGGCTCACTCCATAACAGCAGACCCTGGATCCAGATTAGTAAGATTGATTCCAGACCTGTTGCTGAGGCTGAAGTAATTAATAACGCTCTTACTCTTGTCACAAATGGCCCAAATGCTAAACAAAGACGCATGAGGGCTTCCAGCTGGGAGTGACTAAGTGGAGCTAAAAGGCAGGCCTTAAGAGGATAAATATGGTTCTGTTAACAGTGGGGAAATTCAGTGAAAAGCTGTGATGGAACTAAAAAAAAAAGTTTAAATATGTAATCTACCACACTTTTTGATATTTCTCAAAGACACCACTTTTCTGCATTTGAACACACTCTTCTTTCTCCTTGAGATGTTCTTTCCTTTCTTCTTCCTGTGGTAAGAGATTTTTTTCATATCTTAGATCCAGCTCAAAGGCCACCTATCTTCTAGGGAGAATTCTTAGTTGTTATACGTGGTTTTATGATATTTTTACACAATTTTAATTTGCGTTAATTATTTATTCCTACTACAGGAAGGCATGAACAATTTCTAAATAATAGGTGGATCTGTTCATTGTGTCCTGTGCATACCAGGCATACAGAAAATAGTTATTGAATGAGTGAGTGCCAAGTTCGTAGAAGGTTTAACTCCTTCTCTGGCTGAATTTATTTAGATCTCTCTTTAATGTGTTAAGTATTTATGAAAAAATGTTTCTGCTGGAACTTAAACTTCATTAGTATCTGAAAGACTATATGCCTCTTTTACACACAAAATTAATTCTATTTCCCAGGGAGAAGAAATTTTCCCACAATGAGAAGGAGAGAAAATGCAGATGGGTAGGAGTAGGAATAGAAAGAATATATCCCATAACTCAGCTATAGAAATATATTTCCAAATTCCTTAGGTGCATGTGTTTGGTGTATAGATGGACTATAACAATGCAGCATTTTAATTTGTAATTGGAAAACATGCATAACAAGAACATCAGTTGCAATGAAACAGAAAAAGTGCTTAAGTGCTCTAAAACCAACTATGGAGGGGTCTAGTTTATCTGTGGTTGATGAAAGATCATTCTCTGCTTCATTCAGACAGCTCTTTATTCCAGATCAAACTCTTAAAAAATATATTCCCTTCTCTGACACCTAAAATTCCAGCTTTCACTGACCACGGTCATCAGCATTGTCTTTTAAGGAAAGGATTCTTCCTCAGTGATAAAGAATAGTAGGTAACTAATAATGTGCATATCTGAAAGCTATTCCACTGATAAGTTGCCTCTACTTAAAATACAAAATGCTTAAAAAGAAGGGAACTGTATATCATTTTTTTGTTTCTTATTCATATAGCACCAGATTTACCCATAATATAAGTGAATTTTAAAATCAGCATTAAGACCTATTCCCTTAATCTCCCCCTCTCTCTCTGTACATATCTATCTATAGTTTATGTTGTCTGTGTGTGTGTGTGTGTGTGTGTGTGTGTGTGTAGATAGATAGAAAAATAGATAGCTGTCATCAAATCAGCTCTAACTCATGGCAACCTTACGTAAATAGAACAAAATGTTGCCGGCTCTTGCATCATCCTCACCATCTCCAGTATGTTCGAGTCCATCATGAGGCTATTGTGCCAATCCATCTCACCGAGGGTCTTCCTCACCCTCAATTGCCCCTTACTTCACCAAACATGATATCTTCCTCTAGCGACTGATCCCTCCTGACAACGTGTCCAAAGCAAGTGAGTAAACAATGTTCTGTTGCGATCCGTAAAGTTTTCATTGGCTAATTTTTGGAAGTAGATCGCGAAGCCTTTCTTCCTAGTTTGCCTTAGTCTGGAAGCTCTACTGGAACCTGTCCACCATGGGTGACCCTGCTGGTATTTGAAGTACCCATGGCATAGCTTCCAGCATCACAGCAACACACAAGCCACCACGATACAACGAACAGATGGTGGAGATATATATTTACATATACATGCATACATCTTGAAAATATACATGTTCAAGGGACAACAAATAAAATAGTGAAGAGAAAATATGTTTTATAAAATTTCATATAAACTTGGTTCAGCAATTCAGAATTCCACCAAAAATGTCAATGTGTAAATCATGTTGATGCATCTCCTGAAACAGTGGCCATTTGGAAGAAATCAGATTGTGTATCCTTTTATAAAGATAATCAGGAATATTTCAAATCAACTCTTTTCAAGGGACTTATGACCTTTCAGAAGGTTAAAGTCTCTATTCCTGTTACTTTGGGGATTTTTTCTGTATCTTTAACAAGCTCAGTATAAGTAGCACCAGTCCCTGACAAATGTGTTGGCAGTTTACCTGCAAGAAATGAGGTCTGCATTTTGACTGATTATACTGGAGTTTGACATTATAAAAAGGTGACTCAAGTTTTTTTTTATGAAATAATGCTGCTAGTTTACTTATAAGAGTAAAAGTTTTGATTCCTAATCACCGCAATTTGGAAGATTTCCTTTTCAAATAACAAGACTTCAGAGCATAAATGCTACATGTTAGAGCTTATACAGTGATAGGTAGAACTCTACCTGCATAAACTGTCTTCTTTTTACTATGACCTTATAATAACTATGTCACATGAAGTATCAAAGGCTGTTTATTTCCAAAAAGTTATATCTAAATGTAACCTGAATCATCTAACTTTCTGAAGTAAAGAATGGTCTAATTTACAGAGGGTCAACCTAATGATCTATTTAGCCACCAAAACCAGAGTTGTTTCATTAGACCCTAGATATAAACTGGGAGACTCTGGCCTGGCTGTCTCTATGGAAGAGTAGATGACCAGTAAGTTGTTGGAGGAGGCATGGCTTGGAGTGAGGTCAGTCATCTCTGTAGCAGTTGTTGTTGTTAGGTGCCTCCAGTCGCTTCTGACTCATAGCAATCCTGTGTACAACAGAACGAAACACTGCCCGATCCTGCACCATCCTCACAATCATTGCTGTTTGAGCCCATTGTTGCAGCCACTGTGTCAATCTATCTCGCTGAGGATCTTCTTCTTTTTCACTGATCTTCTACTTTACCAAGCATGATGTCCTTCTCCAGGGACTGGTCCCTCCTGATAGCATGTCCAAAGTACATGAGACAAAGTCTTGCCATCCTTGCTTCTAAAAGCATTCTGGCTGTACTTCTTCCAGGACAGGTTTGTTCATTCTCCTGGCAGTCCATGGTATATTCGATATTCTTTGCCAACAATATAATTCAGAAGCATCAACTATTCTTCAGTCTTCTTTATTCACTATCCAGCTTTTGCATGTATATGAGGTGGTTGAAAATATCATGACTGGGGTCAGGCACACCTTAGTCCTCAAAGTGACATCTTTGCTTAGTCCTCAAAGTGACATCTCCATTGTACTTAGGTTAAAAGGAAACTCCCTCCTAGAAAGTGGGGAAATGTTATCAAATCCCTAATTACTTTTCTATAGACTTTCCTTTGCCCCGCAGGCCATGGCAGAGCATGCTCTCCAGGCATGCTGTGGTTAGAAGCATCAGTAAGTCTACGAGTTTCTCCTTTCTGGAGATAGAGGGGAAGGGTTGGGCTCTTCCACTTCAACCACTGAAACTATGAGTAATTATGATTAATTTCACTCTTTTATTTTACTGGGTATCACTCCAAAACACCCTCCAAGGGAAGAGAATATGATGAAAAAGAGACAAAGAGTCATGGCTAGAAGGGGTCTTCCAAACTTTTGGTGTATAGGGCAGGAGAATGTCTGGAATTTTTTGAGCGTATCAGTCAACAGAGGACCAAGGTAACAACAGATCATGTGAGTGGAAGCCTAACAGGTAAAGGGAGCCTACTCTATAGCCTCATAGGACATTCCGTTTGCTCTAAAATCACAGGGGAACATATTTTGTTTGTACAGTGTGATGCAATAAATTGGCACAAGCTCCTGAAAAATAAATTCTGTCCTTGGTTCTTATTTCTTCTATTATGGTCAAAATTGAAATTATCTTGCCTGAAATATCATGCTTTCCACATAGAATTTTATACAAGGCAAAAGTGTCTGTATAAACTTTTTTTTTTTGGTCAAAAGGAAAAATGTACAATAACCCAGTTAGCAGCCTCTGTCATTTTGTGGGCTAGTATAAAAATAAAATTTGGATTTTTATTTCCTATATACTTGGAATAAACTGATATGATACAGCAGATGTCCAATGCCTAAGTCCAGGTTTTCCCCAAATTTCTCAACAATGTCCTTTTCTGCCATCAAGCCTCAGGTGAACCAACTCCAGTGTTTCTAATCTTTAGAAATGTACAGATCCCTTTCAAAATGGCTTTGGGGGAAAAAATCCTCTTTGAGGCTTTCTGGTGTTGACAGATTATTTTTACTATTATGTTTGTTAAATATGTATAAACACAAAACTAAGTATAAACTCCTTATGCTTAAAGTTTATGCTGTAAGCTTTAATTATAAAACCAAAATAAGTTTACCAATAACAAAAACAAAATTATAAAAGCAATAAAATTCAAATTAATATCATTAACTTACGTGATAGGTAAAGTTATTGTGCTGAGACTAAATGTAAATATGATACTTAACTACTTCAGCACAGATTTGTCTTAGTTTGGAATGCATATACTTTCTTGTGATAGCTGATGATTCAAGTGTTCTGAGACTTTTCTCTATTAAAATTATTGTGAATCTTTCAACTGTATAGTGCACTGTGATGTCATTTGGCCTTTACCCAGTAGAAAATGTGTCATTTATGTATTAAGTTCTATCTCTATTATTTTTCCTATTATCCCACATTTAAGATACCACTTAGTTTAAACACACTGTTAGATACCAATTGTCTTAGTTATCTAGTGTTGCTATAACAGAAACATCACAAGTGGATGGCTTTAACGAACAGAAATTTATTCTCTCACAGTTCAGGAGGCTAGAATTCCAAATTCAGGGCACTAGCTCTAGGGGAAGTCCTTTTCTCTCTGTCAGCTCTGGGGGAAGGTCTTTGTCTCTCTCTTCTGCGGGGTCTAGGAGTTTGTCAGCGCAGGGACCCCAGGTCCAAAGGACACGCTCTGCTCCAGGGCTCTTCTTTCTTGGTGAAAGGAAGTCCTCTCTGCTCACTTCTCTCTTTTGTATCTCAAAAGAGATTGACTTAAGATACAATCTAGCCCTATACATTGAGTTCTGCCTCATTAACATAACTGCCTCTGATCCTGCCTCATTAACATCACAAGCCCGCCCATTATCGTCCAGTTGATTCCAACTCATAGCAACCCTATAGGATGGAGTACAACTATCCCATAGGTTTCCCAAGGAGGGACTGGAGGATTCAAACTGCTGACCTTTTTGGTTAGCAGCTGAGGTCTTAACCACTATGCCACCAGGGCTCCCGTTAACATCAGAGAGGTTAGGAGTCACAACACACAGGATAATTACATCAGATCACAAATTAGAGAACAACTACACAATACTGGGTATCATAGCCTAGCCAAGTTGACACACATTTTGGGGAGACACAATTCAATCCATAACAGCAATGAACAGTGGTTCTTCATCAGGGTAATTTTGACCACGGGATATTTGATGGTGACTGTAGACATTTTTGGTTATCACTACCTGGGTGATATGGTACTGACATCTAGTGAATACAGGTCAGAGATTCTTCTAAAACTTCTGCAATGTACAGGATAACCCCCATAACAAACAATCATCCAGTCCAAAATGTTGATAGTGTGAAGGCAGAAACCTAGCCAAAGCAAATGCCAAACGCCAATTGTCAAATCCTATTTTAGTACTTGGCAGTAAGCGGGCCTCTGAATGTTCCAAAATGTGTTCATAACAATTTATTTTAGATTTTTGGTGGAAATTAAAACACATATTTAAAAAGACACTCTGTATTTCTGAAAAATACCTCAACTCCATCAGACTAATAAAAATTTAAAGTTTAAAATTTTTAAGAACCCAGTAAGAGTTAACATTTTGAGGAAGTATACTTCCTTATATAATAAGATTCCCATTAGGACCTAAGATTACTGATTCCTGACCTATTTATAAAATATAGCTGTTTTTTAAAAGCATTTACTGCTAAAATTAGCCAGTGTGTTCACACATTTGTGGAATTACTCTAAAATATCAGTAAATTGAGCCAACATCAGAAAACATTTGCTCATCATTTAATTGAGTGTGATACCATGCAAAAAAATTTACTGCAGAATCAATGCTATTTTATAATCTGAGGTTTGGATATATATTCCTACAAATGGGTGATGGCATGAGAGTTTATAAACTGAAATAATAGATTAGCTTAAGATGATATAACAATTTAGAATCATAAAACCATCCTAAGTGTATCAGAAAAGTATTTATTGAACGTCCGCATGTGACATAGTCTTCAAAAATTTCAATCCCAGGTCAAGTACAATCTGTGTTTTTCTTCCCTCACAGTATCTATGTTTAATGGGAAAATAATGTTTAATCTGGAAAATAAACCCTTGCCAAGAATAAAGAAGCAAGAATCTTTAAACGTTAATGTTTTAGTTTGCTGCAACAGAAAATTAGATTTCAAAATAGTTTGCATTTCAGTTCCTTTCACATCTTCTGTTTAGTTGCTGCAAAGTGTGAATCATCTTTAATATTTGTGCTTGTACATCTTCTCTGGAGGCAGTATTGATTAAGACACAAGCCTAGAATCAAGCCATCTTTATTTGACTCCTGATTCTCCTAATAACTAGTTGTGTGACCTTAGGCAAGTTATCTAACCTCCTTTTAAGTCATTTCCTCAGTTATACAATAGAGATAATAACAATTCTATTATTTTTGTGATAGATAATTAAGGCAATATAGAGACAGTTTAGAATAATACCTGGCACTTGATAAGCTCTCAGTGTTTGCTATAATTATTTATTTATTTAAGCCATTATAATGGGAACTAATTAAAATATTATGACCATTATTAAAGCTCCATTTTTAAAACACAGCTGGATATTTGAAATGATCAGCATTATTCTGCCTGAAGTGAACCATTTTCTTATTTCTCTCTGGACAATAGTTTCACTGAAAATTTGTCCATTTACTATTTTTGAATAAAATTATTATTATTTTCATTAATTCAAAAAGTAAATTATTGAGTACCTCCTATGTGCTAGATCAGACATATTCTAGGGTAGAGATTCAAAAATGAATAAGACAGAGGCTCCCTAAAGAAGTTAATGATCTAATGGGAAATTGAAACTGACACAGAACCAAATCACACTAAAAACTGCTTTAGCCCACTACCTGAGTCACAGGCTTGCTTAAAAATGTGTCAGTGAACAGGCCCTAGCCACTGACGATGCAGGAAAAACAAAGAGCAATGAAATGTATTTTCTGTACTTTGTATGTCAACAACTCTCTTTATGAAGGGAACTATTGATCATATATTTAATTCCAAGTTTCTTTTGTATGAATACACACACACACCACCTAAAGCATACAGAGTGTTTTTCTTTTAATCTTATATCATATTCAATAAATGCTCTGAAAAGTTGTACTTCAGGATGGCCTCCAGGGAAACAAGTCATGGAAATTGGCACTACTCCAAAAAAAGAAAGAACAGAGAACCGAAATTATAAGCATTGTGTTTAGAACACCCCTGCCATTTCCTTTGTTCCCCCACAGGGTTGTGAATAAGGATTGGCATGAAAATACCTTGTGCATTTATAGCCCTGCTTAGCCTCTGTGATGTTCCTATGCTTTGTATGCTAAGAGATTCAAAAGGATTAGCAGTATGAGAAGGTGAAGATGATAAAGCTATATATACACGGAGGTTTAGGAGCAGGTGATGCTTAAAAGTTAACTAGAAAACAAAACAAAACAAAAAATCTGCATGCAATTATCCTAACATAACATTCCTTGAGAGAATATTTCTACCTGTAGCATTTAAATATTTCCCTTGTTTTTGTCGCATTTATAATAAAAAGAAAATGTTCTATCACCTTTGGAAAAAAAGATAGAAATAATGGGGTATAATGCTGTTGATGCAAATTACTGAGGGTCCACATTTTCGTGTCATTTGGCTCTGTAACAAAAAATCAGCTTAAAACTCTTGTTTCTGTTAAAAACTCCAAAGCGTCTCAGATTTTTACTGTACTTGCATAAGTTAACAAGTTAGCCTGCCAGTTTCTTGGGTGCTGGTAGAAGACAAAGCATTCTTGGATCACAGACAAAGGATGGCTTGTTATTCACAATACTAGTATTAGGCAGAGATCATCATTTTTGCACCAGTTCCCTGATCCCTAGTTTCCATGAGTGAATGCAAACAGGGCCAGGTGACACTTGTACATTCAGTAGGATATATTACAAGAAAGGAACTTTGAGCTTAGAAAACTATTTTATAATGGACAGCAAGCATGCCTCACTGTTGCCCCAGAGAGAGACATTATCTTTATTATACTGAGCAGTAAACAAACTTTCCTATTCCCCAGAAGGAGACATTATCTTTATCTTTCAAGGCTGTTCACTATACAAACATCCCTGAAAACATAATTTGGGAAAAGGCAAACAATGGCTTTGTTCACAAAATATGCAGAAATGCAAAAGGTTGGTGGAGAATTGCATTATTAAAGCTATAACCACTTAAATATTTCCTAACTCTGAAATAGTTTTTAAGGTTTAGAAAACCTGTGTTTATGTGTACTACAGAGTGTGTAATAAAATCATCACACTATGGTAGCCAGCTGTGATATAAAGTAAATTTAATTCCTGCAAGAACAGAAAGGAAAAACTGTGAAGCGGTAAAATCCAAATGAACTATGTATGACTACAATTCTTGTTGTTTGGAGGCAATTCAAGCACTAACGCAAGTTGGTCACCACTTTGTCATTAATTAGAAACTAAAACATTTCAACACATATTCCCCATTTTTCCAGTAGATCTTTAATATCAGGGCTTTTACACATCCTACAATTGGATTTGTTGTTGAGAGTAAGGACATACAGTCTTCTTCTGGTATTCCTTCCCACACTCATGATGATGTTAGAAATGAAAATAGCTTTAGCTAAACACTTATAGAGAAAGCCATTTTGGTATGGTTTTATTGTAATAAAGAGTGAAAGCTCTAGAGTATTGGAAACTATCAGAACTCATTTCTCCTCCCTGTTCAGATACATCACTTCATTTTCTACAAAATCCACAACCCAAGAGCTAAATATAGTATTACTACCATGCTGAAGTACACTACAGAGTAAGTGCCTAGTGTCACACATTATGGAGCTAGTCAAGAGAAGAATTCATAGGTTTTTTTGTTTTTTGGGATTTTAGAAAAAATAAATGAAATTCCAATTCCTAATTAAGCATTCCCCCTATTAGACAACTGGAACTTCATTTTATCAACCTTTCTATTTCAGCTCCCTAACAAAAAAGGTTGAAACTCGGTACAATGTTACTGAATAAAAATTTAAAGGATTCTTTGTCAATGTTTTCCTGACTATGGTAACATAACTTCAGATGACTTAAGATATTAATATAAACACTTTTCTACTGGGACTAACAGTTACAACACTAAGATACATTTGACACAAACCTATTTTGATTCTATTAAGTAAGACAAATATGGCAGTAATGTGTAGAGGCTGCATTGATCCAAAAACCACAAACTCAATTCCTGCCCTCCAAAAGCTGACATCATAGAAGGAGGCTGTGAAGAATAGAGTAAGTATTCAAAAACCTTAATAGAGGTAGAAAAAGAGAATGACAACAAGGGATAAAGAGAGTTTTATGTAAATTAATTTTATCCTAATTACAGAAGGCTAAATTAGCAAACATTTGATTTATAGACTATTTTTCAAAGATTAATAACTAAATTTCTGCTTCAGGTTGGCTGCCTGAACACAAAAATTTACTTATGTATCTTCCCTAGATCTCCTCGAAATGACAGAAGAATACAAAACTAAGAATATGAAGCAAGGAACATGTTGAGTCAGAATATAATTTTGATTGGTTGTTATTCTTTCTGAACAAAGACTGCCATTTGAAAGGTGCTAGATACTTCTATTCTACCAGTACAGACAACAAAACCTTAGACTGGGAAAACATACTCAGCTGTAAGAAATATTACAGTAACAGCCAAAGTTCTGATTCTCTCTTCTCTTCAGTACAGACCTTAGAATTTTTTTTTTTTTTTTTTAACAGTGACTTGGAAATTTCAGGGTAACAAAAAATGGAGAGGAGGCCAACCAAAAGAATTTATACTATACCTTTATTTCCTATCCAAGGCAATACCATGCAACATTCAGACTCTATTCTAGCTGCTTCTATCTTTCTTTCAAAGTTGTGAGTTCCCAGCCAGAGTTATCTAGGACCCTCAACAAACCTAGCTCAGTGGGTCATAAAGCCAACACAAAGAAGTTGGCCAAAAACCCCCAGCCAGCCTCTATAGTAAAGTTCATTGGCTTCTTTTAAAGTAGAAAGTATTTCCAAACACTTTTATTACCTCCCTGGGAAGAAACTGTATGATCTTGATGACAACTGAATTATAACTCTCTTAAATCATTTCAGGTTCAATGGTCTTATCTCATTTAGATCCCTGAATGGAAGGAACATTTCTGTTCTCTGATAGATATTAAACAGCAAGAAGGCATAATTTCTACACAAAGAAATACTTCTCAAGGAAATTTTTCAAACATTACTTGTTACATTCCCTTGTTGCTGAATGTATGATAATTTCACCTCTGGAAAGAGATACACCAAGCTTTACTTAGGAAAAATAATTAGTTTGGCAAACCCATTTGTTTCCCAGGAGTAAGATGCATTAACAGGTCATCTTGTTCAAGAACCCAGAGATTTTTCTAAAGGTCTCCTATATCCACACAGATCATTATGAACATTACACAAGACAGTAGTACTCTGAAGAATACAGTGAAGAAGAATCAGTTCTTCATCCCTATTCCAGCTATCCAGTTCAGGCCATCCTGCCTCATGACTGCACAATCTCCATAGCCTCCTGAATAGCCTGATGGCCTTCAATTATTCCTCACATGCCAATCATCATACACATTGTTGCCAACATTTTGTTTCTAAAAACATAACTTCAAAAATATAAGTCACCCACTTATATTTTCTCACTGACCCCCATTACTTATAGAACGAGTTCAAACTACTTAGCATGGCATTTTTAACCCTTGTATGACCTAAGTCCAACTCATCTTTCCAGCCACATTTTCTTTCATTTCCCACCAGGCATGTCAAGCTGAATTCATCTCTCCCTGAAAAAAAAAATACATTTTCAATTCTCCATCCCTTTTCCAGTACTCTTCTCTCTATTTTGAAAATCTGGGGCTTGTACTGGAGATAATTTATCATTATGTGATTTTGAACCAGAAAATGAGAACAAGCAAAGCAGATGCTGTGATGTATCCAAGGTCGGGGATTGAAAAGCGGGACTACCCAAAGGTAAGAAAAGTGAGAGAACATGATTTTGTGACTAGATGGATCTTGGCTGAACAGAAAGATAAGTGAAATCTAGAAAAGGCTGAAACGCTAGGAGAAAAGTAAGGCAGTGAAGCAACGATGGTCAAGGGAAAGAAAATAGCTGGTTCCATGGCAGAAGTAAAAGAACAAAAGTTTAGGGTAAAAGGCATGAGATCTTTAAAGCTGAACAGTTCTAGGTGGTAAGTTTCAAGATGTTGAATAGTATTGCTGAAACTGAATGAATTTTTAGTAATTTTTAATTGGAGAAAGCCAAGAAGTGATGAGGCTAGGGTTTTAAAATGGTCATATAGATCAAATCAGCCAGGTAAAGGCAGAGGATGAAGTGAATAGAAAAACCTTGTCTTAACTACCTAAATCTTCCCTGAATGTGGAGGAACCACCTGGAAGAGGTGAAGAGGATGGAATTGAGAAGGTGAATAGGATATATCACCAGATGACATGGACCTCAGCTCAGTGAACAACCTAAAACAAACTGAAATACATCTAGTTTTATCTCTTTAGACAAAATAATGTTTAAGATAATTACTACTAAAAGCAATTTCTCCAAAGAGGTAACAATAGAGTTGATTTGTATTTTTACAGTAGGTTAAAAAATGAAAGATGTATTTTGTAAGCAAACAAACACTGGGAAGAAACATCTCCTGAGCAAAATACAGAAGGTTGGGATATTAAACTTAATCATAACCAGAGTGAAATGTTTGCTTATAATCCATATTAAGATAACTAAGTATTTAACTTTTTGACAAAATTTTAAGTGTAGCAGTAAAAATGGCTTGGTAGACTTCAAAAGAGACAAGAAAGAGAACCCTGCCCCTGCTGTTTGAGTCAAATTTTTCTTCAGGATCTTTATTAACAGAAGAGGCCCTGCTGACCCTTAGCACTATTTCATGCTTTGACTATGACCACTGACAGAGAGATGAATAGATTTTTATTGGACATATATTAGATAAATTGAAAATATTCTAGGCTGCCTGTCAAAGAAACGTGTCATAAATCATTAAGTTACAAGAAAGAAAAATGTTATTTCAGTAGACACCTTAAAAATGGATGTAACTTTAGGGACTCGGGCAGACATGGCTGTGGCAGCATGCTTGTCCGCTTCCCACTTTTGTCCTTTTGAATATATGCCAAATAAAACTTCCTTTTTACTTTACTAAACTGTGTGATGTTTTTCCCCTACAACAGTTAATGGTGCTGTGAGGAGGATCTGAAGCTACGAACCCAGTCAACTTCGAAGAGACCTGGACTGCGGAGCAGAAACCGGCAAAGAAAGGTCCTATCTTCTGGACCTACGTGTTCCCACTCCACGTCCCTTTGACATTGGCGGGGTGAGTGCTCTCAGAAAACAAACCTTTGCTTATTTTTTGTTGTTCTTCTTTCTCATGTTTTCTTAAGTTTTGTTTGGCATATTTGTTTGTAAAACCAGTTAATTGATTAAGGAGAATCTTTCTTAGATTTTTGCTTGATTGTTTGGTTAAGAGAGACATTTAGTTAACTCTTTAAGTGAACTGCAGTTTAGGCCTGGATTTGGGTGTTTGAAGAGGTAATTCTATTTTCAAAGAGCTGTGAGTCACTATAAGCTGCAAAATTCGGACCTTTTTGTGGCTCAGAGAAAACCTGGAAAATAGTGCTGTTTTGCCAAATTCGCAGGGAGAGGTGGCAGCTCTTGCCTGTTTTGCCAAATTCTCAGGGGGAGGTGGCAGCTCCTGACCTGTGTTTTGATATTTAAGGGAGAAGTGGTAGTTCTGTACCTGTTTTTTCCATTGAATTGGGTCGAGCTTACCAAAAATTGCTATATACACTTCTAGAAACTAGGATCCCCATATCCTTGTTTTGTGTGGTATTATCTGGTGAGCTTATGTGGTCTTTCTGTTTCCTTTTGTTCTAAGAGCTTGCTTCTGGTCTAGAACATTGTGTCTAAGTTTGTCTTGTATTAGATTTGTGGCTCTGGCTAAGAATTGCTGTTTTTTGTAAGGCTAGTCATAGAATCTCAGTTCCTTCTTCGTCCAGAAAAAACTGCATCTTGTGTCTGTCTTGTGATTTAGATTTTTAATAGCTAGTTGGAAAAACTTTGATATAAATTGGTCTATTTGAAAAGTACACTAAGATCTTTATGTTTTATACTACGTCTATCTTAAAAGTGAAACCTTTGTAAGTAACTTAAGCTAGATATTATATGAAATGTGTTTTATTTAAGGAAAAAGGATAGTTTTGTCTTAAAGTAAAAGTAGCAGTTCCAGAACAGTAAAAAAGAAAGAAATTAGCAATTTTTTGTCTTTCAGAATGCCTCCATCATAATTTAAACATATGTAAATGTCTTCCATGAGTCAAGAGAGTGAGGGCGGAGCACAATCATGCCTCCCCACCTCCCAGTCTCCAAGGTCCTGTAGCTCCAGAGATGATTTTGAAAGACCCCTTTCCAGCTAGGTGGAGACTCTTTTAAGACAAAAGATAAGAAAAATTGCTGCTTTGCTATAGTTATCAGAAATTGGGTAGATCCTAATCATAGAACTGTAAACAAGTTCTCTCTATTATAGGGGAACTTTAAGAAGTAAAAAAAAAAATAGAAATCACAATGAGACATACCTGAAGTGGCCTGGAAAAATGTTTCCAGCAGTACCAAACACTTAAGGTTATATCTATATCAATGAATTGGTCAAGTGAGCAGAGACTTTGTGATTTCCAAAGCCAGCTGACAAAATCTTTAAGGGCTAAAATTAGATTGGGGAAAATATGAGAAGTAGTAAAAGTTGAATGAAATCTTAGAATGTTTAAATACTTTTCTTTCAACAACAGTTATGTTTTGTGGTATACAGGCTTAAAATAATTCCAAAGGTATTTTAGGTAGCTTATTGATGTCATTAAGTTAATAGATTTTGTCATAATTTAAGTTCATATACTTTGCCTTTTTACACCACAAGAGGATATATAGATATATATATTTAAGTCTGCGAGTAAGTGTTCATTTTTGCCATTTCAAGGGATACACTGTAAGAGATATACAACAAAGGCAAACTTTAAGAGGTTTATTGAAAAAGAAATTTATTTGATATGGTCAAGTTTCATCTGTCTGACTAAAGTTTAATGGTTTAATTTAGGAGATTTTTAGGAGTTTTAATGTTAAGTAGCATATAAAACAAAGAATTGGGTTTCTCGCAGTTAAAATAACAAAATTTTCTTTAATTTCTGAGTTAAAGGGTTAATTTATTCTTTGTGTAATCTGCCTGGAAGACAAAGGTTTGGCTTCTCATTAGAATAAGATTCCTGAGTGAATACCAAGCCTCATGGTTTTTAGAAAAGAAAGCTAAGGGTTTTACTTTAAGATCTTTGGTTAAATAAGTATTGTTTCACAGGGACCTATATTATTATCTCTTTATTGCTAACTTGGTTGCAACTTTATCTTTTTGAATCTAGCATTATTAAAGCCAATGGTTTGATTAAGGAATTCACATCATTCACCTATGAAGTTTTTTTTATTACAATTCAGGTATTTAGAGATTTGATAATCTTGGTATATTTTTGGTATGTCCTGACTATATAGTATTTTGTCTCAAAATTATTATGCATTATATCTGAAGCTCTTTGAATATGGTTAATGGCTATAACTGATTTTATTTGGCCTTTATGTTGGGCTTGAAATTAATTTCTATCAGGTCTTTCACTATTAAGAATACTATGTTTATCAATTAATCATCGCCATATTAAGTTTTGTCATCTGCAGATAAGTTTTTACTTTGCTGATTTGCTGAAAAAGTTTGACCAAAATATCTCAACAAAAAGATGGACTATATTGGACTTGCTAAAAAGACTGTGACTAGACTGAATAAAATTTCCAGAGCTCCTAAGCAGAAGCTGATGAGTTTGCAGACTTTGGCTGATCCAGATTCACGTGGAACAGAAATTAACTAAATAAGATTGAGTAAACTAAAGGAAACTATGGTTTTTTAATATTGCTGATATTTTAAGGTTCTAATTTCTGGATATAAGAAATCATTCTCCTCTCCCCTAAATTATCTAACTAATGGGTTTAGATATGGTAACTCTTGAATTAGAAGTTCCTGTTGGTAAACTTAGCCAAGTTGTAGATATCATAACCAGAGAACTGTCTGAAATTTGAGCTATGATTTTACAAAATAGAACAGCATTAGATTTCCTGTTAGTCTCTTAAGAAACAGTTTGTGCCTCAATAGATCAATGTTGCTATATTTATATTAATACTCAATCTGAGGTTTTGCAGAATGTAGTTGCTGTTGAGGCACATGAAAAGCAGTTACTGATGCTGCTTATATAGAGACAAACACTTCATGAGATTTGTTTCCTTGGTTCAAAGACCTTAAGGCCATGGTTTCATTGGTTATTTCAGGCAAGTGACCTAATATAATCGTTGGTGATTCTGTTTTATTTCCTAGTTTGCTGCATGGTGCCTGGGATCTTAAAAACCAGATGATGTCCAATTACCATTTGTTGAGCATTTTTGATAAACGATTCTATAACAAGATCATGATGCAAAGGAAAGAATGATGAGAGTGTTGTATATATTCTCCTGGAATCCAGATTTCTGGTTTTCAGGGAGGTTGAGGCAACCCACACGGGATATTTGCCTTTGGGTGTCCTCTTGAACCTTGAGCTTTGAGAAAAAAACTGGTTCCTGAAGACACTTTGAGTCAAACAATGGTCCAGATAAACTAGTAAGACCATTTTGCTCTGGATATTGAGCTTTTTTTTTTTTTTTTTTTTGAAGAATTCAGTCTGTTTTAGGAAACTAACTTCAAAGATCAGACAGAGTTATGTTTAGGGTAAATTAGTAATTAGCTTAAGCAGTCTTTAAGACAATGTCATATGAAATACCTGTCTAATGTTTGTAATCAAACTGTCACCCTCTTACGATGCAGAAAATTATTTATCTTAAAGAAACCAGATTTTCAGAGGAGATTGACTTTATGGCTCAGACCCCGTTTTGTCTTTGGTTCCATTTCTACTTCTGAGAAAGTGACTCATGACTGTTAATAGGTAAACCAAGGAGGGGCAGCTTGCCCTTGGGAAGTACACTTAGTATGTTTTAAACAGACTAACTGAAGACCTCCTACAGGAAAGGTCCATCCTGTATTATTTTGCTAATCATTAGTTCTGTAATGAAAGCTTGTCACATGTAAATTTCTCTATAGTTTTTTTCCTCTAGACAAATTTTGAGTGCTCTTTATAGATATATGTTTCTGTGCGATAGATCCAACTATACTAATTTAGATGATCCTTTCCAACTGATAGTGAATTTATGTGGGCAATCACTTGTTTGCTAATGAATGTGTGGACAAGGCACTCTGAGAACTTTAGGGTTATCTTTAAGTATTCATAGTAACAATGCTAGTAAATATTGAAAAGGTAATGTTAAAATTGTAAAATGAAAGTCAGAAGAAAACCCATTGGTCCAACGTGCAGGGTATGGTTGGTAGCTTTAATTCCTACTTATGGTATATCTGAGTTGGAGAAATCTTTAAGAAAAATTTGTCAGTCACTATGGGACAAATAACAGATGAGACAGAAGCACAACAGTGATCTCTGATCTCATAAGCCAAGGTGACATGAGATAACAAAATAACCTTAGATTTTTTTTATTAGTCCAAGAAAGTGTAGTCTGTGTTGTAGACAAGATATACATAGAATTAGACAGCAAGCTACTTGATTACACATTGTCACACCCTTACAAACACCAGATCTATTTGGTTGGTTACCATCAGGAATAAGTACATGGGCTAGATCACTACTGCAAGGAATATTAATATCCTTAGTCTACATCCTGATAGTATTAGGCATTATAAAATTTATCCTCTATTGTCTTAACACACGTAAAAGGCAAAAGAAGGCCTCAGGCTAAAATGTTGATGTACATTGAGTCTGCTCACTCTGGCAATGCTATTGATGGGAACATTGCTCTTACTTAATAACCTGGTGAAGAACCAGATGGTATCCGGTGGAAAACCAGCACCGTGAGTTTAAAAAGCCTGCAATGGCTGCCATCTAGGAGCGGGACTAAGTCCAGGTATTGATCTTTGATGTGTTATCTCCAATCTCTGATCAAAAGGAGGGACTGATTTAGGAAATAATATTGGAGTTATTATTCCCTCTCCTTGAGCATACAGAATGTGACCCAGCTGAAGCTGGGCTCACACGGGCTAACAAGGATTCACAAGGACACATCAACTGGGTCCTGAGGTATAAAGACAATAGCTAAGATAATATTGGAAAACATCTTAAGGAAGTTTTCACAAAAGCCCATCAAACAGAACACAAAAGACTTTCCACTCTTATCTTTTTCTATTAGCATTTAGTGAATATAAATTTGTTGGACCAATGAAGACCCTCCTGACTTTTATAACTGAAACCTGTACCAATGATTGTTAAGGGAGATCATTCAAAACGTAAGATTATAATTTCTAGCCAATCAGTGAAAAAGTGATGCTTTCAATGATTCTACCCATTCTGTGATGTTGATATATACTGATGGTTCTATAACTGTTCTTTGGACTTGGGCAGACATGGCTGTGGCAGCATGCTTGTCTGCTTCCCACTTTTGTCCTTTTGAATATATGCCAAATAAAACTTTCTTTTTACTTAAAAAAAAAAAAATGGATGCAATTTTAAAATCACTTTAAAGCCTGTCCATTATAACCACATTTTACCCCTACGGTTATCAGTCTCTACCTAAAAAAGTGAATAACATCAACTAAAAATCAGGAAGTGTAACAACTAGGTAAAGGAAATTTAATTGTAGCTATGTATGCTCAAATTCAGATGGAGTACTTAAGTGATTGACCAAACTTTTACAAATTATTCACCATAAATTGAGACATTCTAAATTATGAAGATGTTAATAAAATCTGGGAAATTATCAACAATAAAAATAATATTCTTAAAATCTGGAAAGCAGCAGGAAAAAAAAAAAAACCCAGCTCATTGATGACATTAGAAATTGGATTAAAAAAACCAATAAAATAAATTTGGCAAATTTTTAAATACTTTTAATAAAACATATCCAATTTTTATGTAATATGGTAGTGACCTACGTGATAACCACTTAATGCACTGACCTTGCTAATCATTATATAGTTATCAATAAATTTTCAAAAATATGGTGTTGATCATGTCATTTCTCCATTAATAAGTTGGCTAGTTGCTTAAGGAATTATGTAGGATTGTCGTGAGGAGTCAATTTGATAAAGCTTGTTAAAATTTTAGTGCAATGCCTGACTTTGAGAAATTGCTCAATAAATGGCAGCTTGTATTACCATTGTTACATAAAACCTATGAGCAAGACAGAACAAGCACAAGAGGTGATGAATTACAATATATCACAGCAAAGTGTCAGCAATAGAGGTAGCAAGCATTGCAGGAGTTCATAGCACAGAGGGAATCCAGGAACAAGGCAACTCCACAGAGATGCTTTTTTGAGATGTTGCTGCTTGGTTGGGCCTCAAATGCAGAACAGAGATGAGGGGTGGAGAGCACACTGGGCAGAGTGCTAAGGTCCTGGAGCACATGGGCATGATTTATTCAGGAGATAGACCAGTATGGCCACGAGAGGCTATTGGGGAAGATTTGGGGACATGCAACTGAAATGTAAAGTGGAAATCAGGTAGGGTAAGACTTTAAATTTCAAGGCAAGGAGTTGGCATATTTTTAGCCAATGAGAAATGAAGCAAAGCTCCTAGTTATACAGGTGTATTTATGCATATCACAATAAAAAAGAACATTTCAAGATCTATACTGAAATAGTGCTGTCACTGATGAGATAACATGTATATGCTTCACAACTGGACCAATAAGTAACATCACAATAAATTGAGAAAAGACTGAAGTTGTCAAGAATTTCAATTTACTTGGATCCACAATCAACACCAATGGAAGCAGGAGTCAAGAAATCAAAATTAGACAAATCTCCTGCAAAAGAGCTCTTTAAAGTGTTAAAAAAACAAAGATGTCACCTTGAGGACTAAGGTGCAGCTGACCCAAGCCATGTTATTTTCAATCGCTTCACATGCATGTGAAAGTTGGACAATGAATAAGGAAGACTGAAGAAGAATTTATGCATTTTAATTACAGTGTTGGTGAGGAATGTTGAATAGACAATCGACTGCCAGAAGAACAAACAAATCTATCTTAGAAGTACAGCCAGAATATTCCTTAGAAGAGACCATAGTAAGACTTCGACTCACTTAGTTTGGACATGTTATCAGAAGGGACCAGTCCCTGGAGAAGGACATCATGCTTGGTAAAGTAGAGGTTCACTGAAAAAGAGGAAACCACCACCGAGATGGAGTGACACAGTGCGTGAAACAATGGGTTCAAACATAGCAATGATTGTGAGGCTGGCACAGCACCAGACAGTGTTTTGTTCTGTTGTGCATGGGATCACTATAAGTCAAAATTGACTCGATGGCACCTAACGACGACAGCATTTATGCATAGTGCTAAATTAATTCACGTACATTGTCAAAAATTACCTCATGAGAATTTTTGGATTGGATCTCTATTAAAAAATTAAAAACACAAAATAAAGCTTATCCTTTTTTTCTCTTAAAATAGCACTTAATGTAGTTAAAAAAACAGTGCATAGTAGGTACTCAATAAATACGTGATTCTTAAATTTTAAAAGAATGTTTAGTCATTGATAATAACGAAAATAAGAATGTATGTATAAAATTTGGCCTTTGAATCCCAAGCCATTACGTCTTCCAATAGTTTAACCTTTCCCACTCAGGCAGCTGACGAGGGGGAAAGATGGAATGATTAGAATTCATCTCCTCTCTCTTCTTCTATTGGACATACTAACCAGCAGAGGAACAGCATAAAGCAGCAATGCTGGGGCAGAGGTGAAGCCAGTAAATGACAAAAAAGCAAGCTACAAAAATGAATAATCACCCTCTAAGTAATACAAGTTGATTGTGCAGTATTATGGATAATTATCCTTTTGAAAGCACTTTGACAATGAATATCATTTGCAAACAGCTATCACATGCACAATCCTAAAACGGCTCACACCTTAATTGACCTTGTTATTACCAAACTACAATATGTACAACACGGGGCTTGCGTCTTCCCTTGATGTCTGAGATGTGACTGTGGCATGTGGTAGTCCACCCAAGGACACTGCTCCTGCCTGGGCCTGTCTCAAAAGAAAGCCAGAGGAAGTCTAGTTTTGTTTCATGGAGAGGGAGGAATAAACTTATTAATTTGGCACATAGATATCATATCTTTTGCTAGTATGTTTTTAATCTAGTGATGAATAAATTGTGAAAAAGTCCTGAGCACAATAACCAGACTTCTAAGCAACATTATGTTTCACAATTTTTAGAAAAAGTGACTTTGTTCTTGCAGACAGTATTAATAAATCATTAAATTTAAATAATTTTCAAAAGAATTCAGTTAAATTCAAAGAAGTAATAAGCATACACTCTTAGCTAAGATGAATAGAATGCTATCCTTGGCCTTAAAGAGCTTATGATCTAGTGGAAACAGACACTTGAACAACCATCCACAGACAAAAAAGAAGTATAAAGTAATAATATTAATTACAATATTATGAATAATTATAATAAATACAATTAATACTAATAGTAATGGCAATTTAATAATAAATAATAGTAATTGTAATTATTGTTATTATTAGGTAACATTGAGTCTATTCCAGCTCATAGTGACCCTATGCACAACAGAATGAAACACTGCCTGGTCCTGCGCCATCCCCACAATCCTTGTTATGCTTGAGCCCACTGCTGCAGCCACTGTGTCCAGCTCGTTGAGGGTCTTCCTCTTTTTCACTGACCCTCTACTTTACCAAGCATGATGTCCTTCTCCAGGGACTGAGCCATCCTGATAACATGCCCAAAGTATGTGACATGTAGTCTCACCATCTTTGCTTCTAAGGAGCATTCTGGTTGTACTTCTTCCAAGACAGATTCGTTCCTTCTTTTGGCAGTCCATGGTATATTCAATATTCTTTACCAACACCACAATTCAAAGGTGTCAGTTCTTCTTCAGTCTTCCTTATTCATTGACCAGCTTTCGTAAGCATATGAGGCGACTGAAAATACCATGGCTTGAGTCAGGTGCACCTTAGTCTTCAAGGTGACATCTTTGCTTTTCAACACTTTAAAGAGGTCTTTTGCAGCAGATTTGCCCAATGCAATGCATCTTTTGATTTCTTGACTGCTGCTCCCATAGGTATTGATTGTAGATCCAGCTAAAATGAAATCCTTGACAACTTCAATCTTTTCCCCATTTATCAAAATGTTACTTATTGGTCCAGTTGTGAGGATTTTTGTTTTCTTTATGTTGAGGTGTAATCCATGCTGAAGGATGTGGTCTTTGATCTTCATCAGCAAGTGCTTCAAGTCCTCTTTACTTTCAGCAAGCAAGGTTGTGTCATCTACATATTGCAAGTTGTTAATGAGTTTTCCTCATTATTGGAAACCAGTAATTACAATTAGTATTATTTATTATTAATAATTACATAGACAATCACATAGACACAGCAGCCAGACTGCCTGAGTTCATATTCTGACTTCACCACCAATGAGCTGCTTGACCTTAGGCAAAGTTCTTTTAACCACTCTCTGCCTCAGTTTTCTCATCTTTAAAATATGAATAATAGTACCATCATAAGAATATACATAAGTTCATGCATGTAAAATCCTTGGAAGGGTGCCTGGAATATTATAAAACTCACAAAATTTCTATTATAACCACCTGTGAGAACAAATCATTAAGGATTGTCAGAGCAGGGAGCAAATAATTCTACTTAAGACAAGGGGCGGATGTCAGGAAAGGCTTCAAAACACAAATCATAATGTGACTTTAAGCCTTGTTATGAAGAAAAATTGGCAAGGGGTAGTTTAGGCAGACAAAAAACAGAATAAGCTAGACCAGGGACATGGATGTGCATGGTGTACTCCAATGATAAACCTCTCTTCAAGTTGTTGTTGTTGTTGTTAGGTGGCATTGAGTAGGTTCTGACTCATAGCGGCCCTACATACTACAGAACAAAACACTGCCCAGTCCTGTGCCATGCTCACAATCGTTGTTATGCTTGAGCCCATTGTTGCAGCCCATCTCATTGAGGGTCTTCCTCTTTTTCATTGACCCTCTACTTTACCAAGCATGATGTCCTTCTCCAGGGACTGATCCCTCCCGACAACATGTCCAAAGTATGTAAGACGTAGTCTCACCATCTTTGCTTCTAAGGAGCATTCTGGTTGTACTTCTTCCAAGAAAGTTTTTTTGCTGTTTTGGCAGTCCATGGTATATTCAATATTTTTCACCAACACCACAATTCAAAGGCGTCGGTTCTTCAGTCTTTCTTATTCATTGTCCAGCTTTCACATGCATATGATGTGATTAAAAATACCATGGCTTGGGTCAGGAGTACCTTAGTCTTCAAGGTGACATCTTTGCTTTTCAACACTTTAAAGAGGTCTTTTGCAGCAGATTTGTACAATGCAATGCATCTTTTGATTTCCTGACTACCACTTCCATCGGTATTGATTGTGGATCCAAGTAAAATGAAATCCTTGACAAATTCAGTCTTTTCTCCATTTATCCTGATGTTGCTTATTGGTCCAATGGTGAGAACTTTTGTTTTCTTTATGTTGAGGTGTAATCCATGCTTAAGGCTGTGGTCTTTGATCTTCATCAGTAAGTGCTTAAGTCCTCTTTACTTGCAGCAAACAAGGTTGTGTCATCTGCATAACGCAGGTTGCTAATGAGTCTTCCACCAGTCCTGATGTCCCGTTCTTCATATAGTTCAGCTTCTCAGATTATTTGCTCAGCATACATATTGAATAGGTATGGTGAAAGGACACAACCCTGACGCACACCTTTCTTGACTTTAAACTATGCAGTATCCCCTTGTTCTGTTCCAATGACTGCCTCTTGATTCATGTACAGATTCCTCATGAGCACAATTAAGTGTTCCAGAATTCCCATTCTTCTCAATGTTATCCATAATTTGTTATGATCCACATAGTCGAATGCCTTAGCATTGTAAATAAACACAGGTAAAGATCTTTCTGGTATTCTCTGCTTTCAGCCAGGATCCATCTGACATCAGCAAGGATATCCCTGGTTCCACATGCTCTTCTAAATCCGGCTTGAATTTCTGGCAGTTCCCTGTCAATATACTGCTGCAGCCACTTTTGAATGATCTTCAGCAAAATTTTGCTTGCATATGATATTAATGATATTGTTCGATAATTTCTGCATTCGGTTGGATCACCTTTCTTGGGACTAGGCATAAATATGGATCTCTTCCAGTCAGCTGGCCAGGTAACTGACTTCCAAATTTCTTGGCATAGACTAGTGAGCACTTCCAGTGCTGCATCTATTTGTCAAAACATCTCATTTGGTATTCCGTCAATTCCTGGAGCCCTGTTTTTCGCCAGTGCCTTCAGTGCAGCTTGGATTTCTTCCTTCAGTACCATCAGTTCCTGATCATATGTTACCTCTTGAAATGTCTGAACATTGACCAATTCTTTTTGGTACAGTGACTCATGTATTCCTTCCATCTTCTTTTGATGCCTCCTGCGTCGTTTAATATTTTTCCCAATAGAATCCTTCAGTATTACAACTCGAGGCTTGAATTTTTCTTCAGTTCTTTCAGTTTGAGAAATGCTGAGTGTGTTCTTCCTTTTTGGTTTTCTGTCTCCAGCTCTTTGCACATGTCATCAGAATACTTTGTCTTCTTGAGCCACCCTTTGAAATCTTCTCTTCAGCCCTTTTACTTCATCATTTTCTCCTTTTGCTTTAACTACTCGACATTCAAGAGCAAGTTTCAGAGTCTCTGGCAACCATTTTGGCCTTTTCTTTCTCTCCTGTCTTTTTTAATTACCTCTTGCTTTCTTCATGTATGATGCCCTTGATGTCATTCCACAACTCTTCTGGTCTTTGGTCATTAGTGTTCAACGACTCAAATCTATTCTTGAGGTGGTCTCTAAATTCAGGTAGAATATACTCAAGGTCGTACTTTGGCTCTAGTGGACTTGTTCTAATTTTCTTCAGTTTCAACTTGAACTTGCATATGAGCAATTGATGGTCTGTCCTATAGTTGGCCCCTGGCCTTGTTCTGACTGATGATATTGAGCTTTTCCATCATCTCTTTCCACAGATGTAATCAATTTGATTCCTGTGTATTCCATATGGTGAGGTCCATTTGTACAGTAGCCATTTATGTTGGTGAAAAAATGTATTTGAAATGAAGAAGTCAGTGGTCTTGCAAAATTCTATCATTCAATCTCTGGTATGGTTTCTATCACCAAGATCATATTTTCCAACTACCAGTCCTTCTTCTTTGTTTCCAACTTTCGCATTCCAATCATCAGTAATTATCAATGCATCCTGATGGCATGTTCAACCAATTTCAAACTGCAGAAGCTGGTAAAAATCTTCAATTTCTTCATCTTTGGCCTTTGAATAATAGTCATAGTAACTGGTCTTCCTTGTAGGCATCTGGATATTATCCTATCACTGACAGAATTGTACTTCAGGATAGATCTTGGAATGTTCTTTTTGATGATGAATGCAATGCCATTCCTCTTTAAGCTGTCATTCCCAGCATAGTATACCATATGAGTCTCCAATTCACAATGGCCAATACCAGTCCATTTTAGCTCACTAATGTCTAGGATATGGATCTTTACGTGTTCCATTTCATTTTTGATGATTTCCAATTTTCCTAGACTCATACTTCATACATTCCACATTCCAATTATTAATGTATGTTTGCAGCTGTTTCTTCCCATTTTGAGTTGTGCCACATCAGCAAATTAAAGTCCTGAAAGCTTGACTACATCTATGTCATTAAGGTCGACTCTACTTTGAGGAGGCAGCTCTTTCCCGGCTGTCTTTTGAGTGCCTTCCAATCTGGAGGGTCTCATCTTCTGGCATTATATCAGTGTTCAGCTGCTATTCATAAGGTTTTCACTGGCTAATTCTTTTCAAAAGTAGACTGCGGGTCCTTCTTCCTAGTCTGTCTTGGTCTGGAAGCTCAGCTGAAACCTGTCTGCACGGGTTACCCTGCTGGTATCTGAATACCAGTGTCATAGCTTCTAGCATCACAGCAACATGCAAGCCCCCACAGTATGACAAACTGACAGACATATGTCCTCAAAAAGTTGTTATATTTACATAACTTTAAAGCAACCCTGCTAAGATAACTATTTGCCATTACATTGACTAAACTGAAGATCAAAGAGCTTAAGTAACCTACCCAAGTAAATATTGCTAGTAAGAGGCCAGCTGAGACTGTAAGCATCCAGGTCTACTGAGTATCAAAGTGCTCATTCTTTCCACAAACACCTGGCTCCCTCCCCACTCTGTTCTATTGCATTAACCTGAGGCAGTCATCAGTGATGTCCTGAACACAGACATCAGTAGTAGAGATGAAGAGTGAACAGTTGATTCCAAATACAGTTGCTTTCCAGGACTTAGAAATGATTTGACCATGGGCTATGTGAAAAGGGAAGATGTTAAAAGCAATTCTAAATTTCCTATCTTGAGTAATGAGCTTCTGAGTGAAAGGAGGAAGCTTGAGGAGAAAGATAATGGAGTTTGTTTGAAGATTTGGTGGTTTTGAAGTGCCCATGAGATATCCATTGAAGAGATCCAACCGGCGGGTAGAAACAGAGCTTGGAGCTTAGCACAGAGGTTAGCCTGCAAATAGAAACGTATGAGATATCAAGCATTAGGTGATAGTTGAGGATAAGAAAAGAGAGATTTGCAGAGGAGAAAAGGAAGGATGAGCTTTTATGAAAGATTAAGTCCTTAGTTCTTGAAAAATCACCAATTTTAATCCGTTAGTCGATTGTGCTGAACTACTGAACCATCATAACATCCGTAAATGACAGATATTTTTCAGTCCTTGACTGCATCTCGAGCAGCCAAATGCATTATAAACATGCAATGCAATGTCTTCCAAACTTACCAAGCACCGTCTCATAGAATTTATTGACCATCACAATATCCCGACAAAAAAGGCAAGAGTTGCAATATTATCCATCAATAAGGACTTTGTGATACAAAATAGTTCTGTAAAATTACTGGTGAAGCTGGAATGCAGACTTAGCTCTCTTGATTCACACTCTAGATCATTATTCAGTGGAGTGACTGTATCTGTTGACACAATGTGCATCTGTCCCTCCCTGGGACTGAAGTGAAACCAAATCAGTTCACACTGTTGTCTTAACAGCTCTAAAATTATAATTGCTATTTAATCACTACTAAATTAGACTTGGCCTTGGTTTCTTGGCAAGCATTTATTTCATTAGTAGTATACTGAATTTTTCCCTTTTTTATTCTACCCTCTTACCAAACATCTCATTCTAAGATGTCAACATGCAAAGTATCATTTTTTATAAAATTATGACTACAGAGTAAGGAAAATAATATTATAGTTGAGTATCTTTTTTCATTTAAGAGAAAGAATGCTATCAGTAGGCATCATGAAAATGTAAGCCTAAATAACAAGAGTAATTCCAATGAGTACCTTTTCCTAAGCACAAATTCCCTTTTGCATGGCAAATCAACTTCACTGATACATAATATGTAAATTATGAAACTAATTTTAAAACACATCTCACATTCATATTTAAATTATATCAAATGTTTGTTCTGCAACACATTATTATATTTTACCAGCTTCCTTGGTAATTATATTCTTATACCCAGTGAGAGAATGCATTTCCAATAGTCTAACACAGAAACATAAAAATCGTAGCTTGATTGTGCGTTTCATTGATATCTATCTAGGAATAGTGAAGAATGTATGCATATTAACAAAAAAAAAATTTTTAAATTAAGAGTTATGTTAATGGAATTAAAGCATAAAGAATTAAACTGCAACCTTGACTGAATCACTCTAACCTCCAGCCATCAGTTTTATCAATTATAAAATGAAGAGGTTAATCTTTAAAGTCCTTTCTAGTTCTAATATTTAATATGAAGTGGCAGTACCAAGGCATGAAACAGGAAGCTTTAGAAAAATTCCCAGTAGCACTCAAGACCACTCCCAAACAAATGTACCATAGAAGTCAAAAGAGTGAACGACTATGCAAAGTGCAGTGTGAAGCTAAGTTCCCAGCGTGCCCACTCAGCAAGATTGCTGCCTCCAACCTTCTCCAATGTACACATTATTGTATTGAACTGCTCACATTTTGTTCTTTAGTTCCAATAATTACATGTAATAACAAAGCTTGTATCAGAACAAGTGTTTGTAAATCAAGGAGCATTTTAAAGCACACTCTCCTAATTTTAAAAGGTAAATTTTGTCTTCTTTTCTATAATCCAAGACAACTAAAAGAAATGCTATAATGTTCTTTCCACGACACACATATTCGATTTTCAACACTTCAAGACCAGACCCACAGTTGCGGCTTAGAAGTTTTAGTATGTTTCCCATGAGCACATAGGAGTTCGCTAATAAAGTTTTACTTTCAAGGTCACTGACACATGCAATTAAGGCACTTGGGAGATAATTCAGTATTTGATTTGAGAGACAGAAGTTGAACTAAAATAAGCCTATTGAAAAGTGCTAGATGCTAAATTATTCGCTCAGATTCTGTAACTAGAAAACTTGAATTTGCTAGTGCCTCAGGCACTGATACATTAAAGTTTTAATATAAAAAGTTCTGCTTATGACTTTGCCCTGATGACTTCTTGTCATTCATATGCCAAAAAAGGCCATATGGATAAATGTACCAGGGCATGGGCAATAAGTAATTAACTGCACCTCACTTAAAATCTTTTTTTCATACTAGCCAGAAACTCTGTCTCCCAATGACATTAACTTACTTAAAATGAATAATACATGGCAAGAAATGGGTGCCTCTGTTTTAGTGCACTGTGCAGACAAGGCAAGGGCAAGACTCATAAGTGTTGTGCATATAGTCACAGACCGATGAGGCACAGAATAATTACAAGTTCATCCCAAAAACAAAGACCATTAATAATATTACCTCATACACACCTCAAGGATCAGGACTGAAGGAAGTAATTACAGCATATAGCAATTGTCTCTAAATGTTCCTTCAAGGTACCTGATTTAATTTTTATGATGTTCTGAGATATTCTTTCCTTTCACATATTTTGAAAAGGCAATGGGCTTATAAGAATAAAAGGATAAAAGAGAAATAATCTGGATTCTGTTCCAGGTTAAATTATTTCATTGAGTTGTTAAATACCTAATATATTTATTTCATACAATCTTAATGGGAAACTATAAGACAAAATAAAACCGAGTACTATCTATTATTATAGGCTACTAACTTATCAGAATTTTTAATACTGCATTGGCAAATTTGAGCATATCTTAGACAATGTTTCAAAGACTTTTCCAATGAGAGTGTTTTATAATTCTCACTTTGATGTTTTAGTATGTCAAAACTTCTTTCAACATAACTCTTTTTTTTTTTACGGAGGCTTCAAAAATTATTCCATACTTAAACCAGATCACAGGCATTTATTATAAATTCATGTTATTTTTATAGGAAATTAATATTTATTATGGCTGGTTTGGAGTAATATTTTAATATGAAATTTAATTCACATGAAAAAATAATTAAAATAAATTGACTATAAGATTATATCTTCTAATAAAATACAAATATTATTTTAATGTAAAACATTTATTAAGTATCTTCTAGTTTATTATCTTAATTTATTTTTGTTAGAGTAGCTCCTCTGAAATTTGTTATGAAAACAGTGAAATATATTCATATAAGGACCTTAAATGAGACATCTAACACTTCAGAGTATAACTTCATTACTTTTTTGTGAAGTCAAAAGTGATTAAGGCATGAATTTCTCATATAACCTCCTAAAGGCAAAAACTTCCTACAGTTGTTCTCCATAGCAGTTACTCTTGTAATTTACATAAATATATAGGTAGATAAAGTGTGTGTGTGTTATATCTACTGGTTAGGAGTTTTTTCCTCAGGTAGCTGGATTAAATTACTTTATGTGTTTTTCCCAATCCAGAAACCAAATTATTGCACATCTAGGCATTCATATTCACACCGCCTCGCTAACCTCTTATTCTCAGGCGTGAGCTAAGTTCACTTCAGGAGTGAAGCCTTTCTCTCAGCCTCACACCATACAATACTTCAAGGTGATTTATAGACTATACAAGCTAGCAGTAAATATATACAGATGAATTTATTACATTGTTTTGTCCTGTAGAACGGCACCCTTGTACAGGTGCACAGGACATGAGACAGAAAAGAGGGAACCCAAATGTGTGCTAATCCAATAAGAAAGAGCAGCCTATTAATACCACACAACACCCAGGTTAATTCCCCATCACCAGAAACTATCAAAAGAAATTCTAATATCTACTTAGGAATTTTCTGTTAATTTAAAAAGCAAAATAGAGCATTGAGTTTTTGTTTCTGGGAATGGAAAATTTGGCAAAGGATATTGGTGAGGGTAGCACATGATTGATGTAATTGATGTCACTAAACAGCAGACATGAAAAATGTTGAATTGGCAAATGTTATGCTATCTATATTTTTACAATAAAATAATTTTTTAAAAAAAAAAAAGAAGCAAAATGGAAGGAATGGTTTTGCTCTCCTATTATCAGGTATGCACCTGGGTGGTGCAAACGGTAAATGCTGTCAACCGTAGACAGTGGTTCTAATCCATCCAGAAGTACCTCAGAAGAAAGTCCTGGTAATCTACTTCCAAAAAACCAACCACTGAAAAATTTACGGAGACCTGTTCTAGTCTGACACACATGGGGTCACTGTGAGTCAGAATCAACTGCATGGCAACTGTTTTTTGTTTTGCTTTGTTTTTCATTATTGGGTATATTATTGTCTGAGGTGTAAAAATACTGAAACATGGATAGATAATTCATTAAGCACCAATATTTGAAAGGGAGCCTTGGTTAGTTATTGTTGTTAGGTACCATCAAGCCAAATTTCGACTAAGAACAACCCTATGTGACAGAGTAGAACTGCCCCTAGGGTTTAATCTTTACAGGAGAAGATTGTCAGGTCTTTCTCCAGCAGAGCCTCTGGGTGGGTTAGATTGTCAACATTTTGGTTGGCAGCCGAGCACTTAACTATTTGTGCCACCAGGGCTCCTTGGCTAATTTTTAGGAAGAGATATTCCAAGTGTCTATGTGTGAGCAAATTCACCCCATCTAAATTGGTATTGTCTTAGTAGGGACTGGGAAATGACAAATGATAATTGCATTTCAATTTCAACATCTGGACATATATCACATCCAGCTCTGATTCATTATGGTTGAGTTCAGTACAATTAGTTCATTCATCTTCTCCTTTATCTAAAACAAAGTACAAAAGGAAGATTTTATTCAACCAAATAAACGGAGTCTGGGGGCTAGATAGACAATTTTAATTTTAAATTGGATCAGTGAAGCTGCTGAAAAGGTTTTACTCTTAAGACCTGGGTTATGTAGATTATCTGTCCTAGTGCTGAAACACTCATCTATCTCCAGCCGTGGCTAACCCTCAGCTCAGGTAAGAGACTCTCCTTTCTCCATAGGAAAAGCATATAAATGCATGTTTATGCCGCTTTGAACATTAGGTAAAGCCAGTTTGCTGAATTAACAGCAGGGATTAATCCAAAGCAGTATTTCTCAAACTTTAGTAGCTAAGACTCCCTTGGAGAGCTGGTTACAAGGACAGTTTCCTGGGTTTATCCTAAGGGTTTTAGACTCAGTAGGTGTGGGTTGGATCCAGGAATTTGCTTTTAATAATTACCCAAATTGCTTCTGATGCTGGTGGTCTCTGGGGTACCCTTTGAGAAGCACTGATCTAAAAGGCAAGAACCAACAGCTGGGCAACTCCTAAATACACTATCAATCTATTTATATTGTTCCCACAATTGCTTAGTTTAAGGGTTGCTGAAGGATAGTAAAAGAATGAGAAACTTTTGTGGAAAGCGTAATAGCCTATCCAAGGTTTACTCGCACATGGATTCCGTCATCAGAGCTTTCAGTGCTTTCTCTTTGTGCTGTCATGCTTCAGCTTGCAATCTCCTTTTATGTGTGTGTACACACACACATGCAAACACACACACGTATGATTTAATTATCTTTCCATTTAAAATTTAAATAAACCACAAACCACAACTTTCAAAATTCTTAATATGAAACTTGGTGGTAAATGAGCAATTATTTGGGTATCTGGCTTTCCTTGTATTAATCGCAACTGAAGTAATCTAGGAGATGTAAAATGTAGCAGTATGCATTGGAAGCTAGGAAAGAATAACCACCAAATTCTAAAAACCTCAAAGAACCATTGCTAGACAGTGGGAAGATGGAAACAGACAAAAGATACCCACAGTCTGCTTAAGTCTTATCTTTACCTTCCCTTCATACAAAGACAATTGAATCTCAGGATATTTCAAATCCCAGTTTAGAGGGGCAAGAGTTTCCATTGGTAAAGATGATCTCAATGTTCAAAGACAAGAAACAGAAAAAAAAAGGTAAATCAATGGAAAACATGAGCCGTATAAAATAAGGGTGTAACATAAATGAAGAAAAATGTTGCCAATATGATGTGAAGAAAAAATATAGTTACTGAAAAGGTGTACTGCAGAATTCAGAAATAAATTTGAAAGAGCATCTGCTTTGTGAAGTCAATTAAACCAAGAAATTATAGCTGTGAAAGAAGAAATATGTTGAGAAAACATAAAACTAAAATAAAAGGGGGTAGCTTAAGAAATTTATTATACGTTAACAGATTTTAAGTTTGTTAAAATCAGTGAGTACAAATAAATACTGTGGAAAATTAAATCAGTGACATAAAGATAAGATTCCTGTTCCAGAATTCAAAGAAAAGATTCAGAGATGAAGAGGGAGATGAAGAAGAGAAAAGGAAAGAGTCCCCTGAAGTCTTCTTAAAACCAAACAATAGCCTAGCTAAACTAGTTAAAAAAAAAAAAACAGTCTGCCTCGAGCATTATGCTCTTTTAAGAACTGGCTATATGGGATCAAAGTGACAACAGCAACTCGAAAGATTAGATAAGAACTTTAGGGGGCAGTGAGTATGTTACTGGGCAATAAACAATTTAGAAAAGGAGGGTGAGAAATGGATGCACAACTTGAAGAATGTAGTCAGTGTCACTGAATTGTACGCTTAGAAACCATTGAATTGGCGTAAGTTTGCTGTGTATATTCTCAACAACAACAAAATTATTTTTTTTAAAAAAAGAGAGAGAAAAATAAATAGCAGAAGGGACATAATTACCTTGTTTGTTTGCAGCATTTGGGGCACTATGGAAAGTGTGTCATTCCTCATTTCTGTTTTCTCATTTAATCCTCACAACAATCCCATGGAGTAGTATTATCACCATTTTATAAATAAGCAAACTAATGAGAGACTTAAATTAAAAACTTATACTCTTACCTAATACACTACACTGCCTTTCCATAAAAAATGATAAATATGGAGAACGGACTGAAAGAGATTTCTAAAATATGAGAAATTGATGATCCTCAATTACCAAACAGAACAAATGCAATGTTCAGAATATTCAGGAAAAAACTTCAATAAAATGAGGAAATACCTTACTATGCACATTTAAAAAGCTCATTAAGTACTAAGCAAAATCAACTATATGAGACCAACCACTAGATACACACTCAAAAAATCTTCAACTTTGTGAATCAAGGCAAATGCCATATTTATTTAGATGGGGAAATACATCGGGTTACTTACAAAGGATCAAAAATCTTACTTGACAACATTAAATACCAGAACATAGTGTAACAACATCTACAGAGATGAAGGAAAAATTCCGTTCCAGAAATGCTATAAAATGTCAAAGATATATTTAATATTTGAATTTCTATTCAAAAAGAAATGCTTGTAGAAGACGACTTAGAAAGTATACCAATTATTCAGTAAAGAATTAATCAATAAAAGAAATGGGGGGGGAGGGTGGTGGAGTAAGTCTAAATAAAGAGCCAGACATCAGTGACGCTAAGGTCAAAAAAGGATTGGTGGTAAGAATTAAATTTAAATAATTGTGAATAATATTTTTCTGAAAGAACATACACGTAATATTTAAAAATCTGGAAATTATGTTTTTAAATCTTATGATACAGGGATCAAAATGAAAGTTAAACCGCAATTACAGAATACTTAGGAAGTAACAATTTTGATGAGAACATTACACATCAAAACATTGAGATATAGATAAACAGTACTTAGGGAAAAATTAACAGTATTAAAAGAACAAAAATAAGACAAGTCAGAAACAAAATGATAAAGCAACCTTTATTGATTACTTTGAACCATTTTGAAAAAACAAAAGCATAGCAAATCTGAAAACTAAAAATTATTATAAAAATAAAAAACTGAGACAGTATGTATTTGCAGACTCAGAAATTTTTTAAATCATATACCAACTCTATACTAATAATTTTCAAAATCTTGACAAAATGAATGATAAACAAAATTCAGTCAAATTTTCAATAAAAATAAAAATTAGTGAAATTAATTCAGGAAGAAATTAAAAATCTGAAAAAAATGGAAGGATTTGAAATGTTTCAAAGTTTTTTCAAAAGTTTAAGAAGTAGATACTTCTTATAATTTACCAAATGTTCTTAGATGTAGAAGAAGACTAAAACTTTGCCAAATAAATTTATGAGAGTATTCAGATACTAGAACAATGCACAAAACTTTTATAAACTGTATTTATTAAAACAAACGAAATATAGCAGTATTATTATAGCTTTTTATGGATATTAAAAAAGTAGTACATGTTCATTGTCTAAAACACAGATAAGCACAAAGAAAAATTACAAATCTCCAATTTTAGTTACCCTAAGATATCAAAACCAAACCTACTGCCCTGGAGTTGATTCCAACTCATGGCAACCCCATATCAGAGTAGAACTGTACTCTGTAGGATTTCCAATGGATGTAATATTACAGAAGTAGATCCCCAGGTCTTTCTTTGGCAGTACCACTGGATAGAGTGGAACAGCCAAACTTTCAGTTAGTAGCCGAGTCTAAATGGTTTCCTTCACCCAGTGACCTTACCTCAAGATTACTACTCTTAATATTTGGGTGCATTTTTTTAGTTTTTTATTTATAATAATTGCGGTTAGCATCTCATCACTTAACCACTTCAATACTAGGGCTCCATTACAATAATGGAGGCCTATTAACATATATATAAATAAAATGATACAGCATTTTACACAGTCTTTTGTAACACTACAACATCTTTTTTAAATGACTGCCACATATTGTGGTTGTGCTGTAATTTATTTATCCAATTTGTTATTTTTGCACATTTTCTCCAAATTTTACAATTATTTTGAAAAGCTGCTATGGATAGACATTATTGTAGATTATAGAAACATCGGTGTGCATATTGATGATTCTCCTCTGAATTAATTATTAGAGATGGAATTTCTGGATCAAAATATGCATAAAAAAGATTTTGACTACATCAAGCAGAAATCCTCCATTCTAGATGAATACCATTTTACCTGTTTATCTACACTCTATGAAATTTTAAGTAAATTATGCTCTAATTTCTCTATACGTATAAATATGTGTGTTTCTGTGTGTGCATATATTTAAAAAGAAAGAATAAGGAAAAAATATTAAGAAACATAAAAATGCTTATCTCTTCTTTGTAAGACTATGGGTGATTACAGATATTCATCTGCATCATCTATCCTAAATTTTCTCTTTAAGAATATATCTGAGCCTTACTTTCAATTATGGTAGACAAATTTCTATTAATCCAACCCCCACCTGGAGAAAATAAATATGTACACTTTCAGAAAGATACACCTGTTTGAAAACATGGAGTACTTGTTATTTTTGCACATTTTCCAAAGCAGAAAGGACTTGAAGAGCACAGTGTTTAATAAAGAAACAACAGAGATAAACCTAACATTCAACTCTGCTTTTCCCTTCAGAGCATTAGCTGATTCAAAAATGATATCTGAGAGGCTGAGTACCTGAACAGAATTTCTGACAATCTTACAGGGCTCAGGAGGCAAAAATTGGAATTCTGAGCTTTCCCAGGAGACAGGGTACTGTTAAACACCCCAGGCTTCCTATTGAGACCATCAAAGGGCTACAACATGGAATAATAACAACCTGGAAATAGTTAAACCTAAGACTAAAATTAAGATTCAATTCAGTTTCATCTCTAATTAGATTATGGTGATTTGCCCCACTCTACCTACCTTCCAGAAAGTTATATCATGCAGATGTTCAAATTATTTCTGTAATTTTCCGAACAATACTCAGAATACAATAAAAAAAAACTGGGAACACCAGAGTTTATCAGATGACCAAAATTCAAGAAAATAAAAACAAAAGGTCCACAAAATATTCACGTAAATAGAATTATTCCAATTACATGTTGTTGTTGTTGTTGTTAGGTGCTGTCAAGTCAGTTACAACTTATAGCAACCCTATGTACAATGGAAGGAAACACGGCCCGGTCCTGTGCCATCTTCACAATCATTGTTATGCTTAAGCCCATTGTTGGAGCCACTGTGTCAAGCCATTTCATTGAGGGTCTTCCTCATTTTGGCTGACCTTCACTTTACCAAGCATGATGTCCTTCTCCAGAGACTGGTCCCTCCTGATAACATGCCCAAAGTATATGAGACGAAGTCTTGCCATCCCTACTGCCAAGAAGCATTCTGGCTGTACTTCTTCCAAGACACATTTGTTCGTTCTTCTGCCAGTCCACGGTATAGAATGTGTTCTTGGTCAACACCATAATTCAAAAGCACCAATTCCTCTTCAGTCTTCCTAATTCATTGTCCAGCTTTTGCATGCATATGAGGCAATTGAAAACACTGTGGCTTGGGTCTGGCACACCTTAGTCTTCAAGGTGACATCTTTGCTTTTTAACACTTTAAAGAGGTCTTTTGCAGCGAATTGGCCCAATGCAATACATCATTTGATTTCTTGACTGCTGCTCCCATGGATGTTGATTGTGAATACAAGTAAAATTAAATCCTTGACAACTTCATTCTTTTCTCCATTTATTATACTGTTGCTTATTGGTCCAGTTGTGAGGATTTTTGTTTTATGTTGCAATGTAATCCATACTAAAGGCTGTAGTCTTTGATCTTCATCAGTAAGTGTTTCAAGTCCTCCTCACTTTCAGCAAGCAAGGTTGTGTTATCTGCATATCATAGGTTGTTTATGAGTCTTCCTCCAAGCCTGATGCCTCATTCTTCTTCATATAGTCCAGCTTCTCAGATTATTTGTTCAGCATACAGATTGAATAAGTATGGTAAAAGGATACAACCATGACCCACATCTTTCCTGACATTAAACCATGCAATATTTCCTTGTTCTGTTCAAAAGACTGCCTCTTCGTCTATGTGCAGGTTCTTCATGAGCACAATTAAGTGTTTGGGAATTCCATTGTTCATAATGTGATCCAAAATTTGTCATGATCCACAAGACGAACGCCTTTGCATAGTCAATAAAAAACACTGGTAAACATCTTTCTGGTATTCTCTGCTTCCACTTCAGATCCATCTGGCATCAGCAATGATATCCTTCATTCCATGTCCTCTTCTGAATCCGGCTTGAATTTCTGGCAGTTCACTATTGATGTACTGCTGCAGCTGCTTTTGAATGATTTTCAACATAATTTTACTTGCATGTGATCTTAACAATATTGTTCAATAATTTCCACGTTCTGTCGGGTCATCTTCTTTTAAATGGGTACAAATAGGGATCTCTTCCATTCAGTTGGCCAGTTGGCTGTCCTCCAAATTTCTTGACAGACAATTGAGCACCTCTAGGGCTGCATCCATTTGTTAAAACATCTCAATCAGTATTCCGTCAATTCCTGGAGCCTTGTTTTTCGACAATACCTTCAGTACAGCTTGGACTTCTTCCTTCAGTAGCCATTGGTTCTTGATCATATGCCACCTCCTGAAATGGCTGAATGTCAACCACTTCTTTTTGGTATAGTGACTCTGTATTCCTTCCATCTTCTTTTGATGCTTCCTGCATTGTTTAATAATGTCGCCGTAGAATCCTTCAATATTGTGACCCAAGGCTCGAATTTTTTCTTCAGTTCTTTCAGCTTGAGAAATACTGAGCCTATTCTCCCCTTTTGGTTTTCTAATTCCAGGTCTTTGCACATTTCACTATAATACGTTAATTTGTCTTCTCAAGCCGTCCTTTGAAATTTTCTCTCCAGCTCTTTTACTTCATCATTTCTTCCATTTGCTTTAGCTACTCAACGTTCAAGAGCAAGTTTCAGAGTCTCTTCTCACATCCATTTTGGTCTTTTCTTTCTTTCCTTTTTAGTGACATTTTGCTTTCTTCATGTATGATATCCTTGATGTCATTCCACAACTCATCTGTTCTTCTGTCATTAGTATTCAACATGTCATATCTATTCTTGAGATGGTCTCTAAATTCAGGTGGGGTATATTCAAGGTTGTACTTTGGGTCTCATGGACTTGTTCTAATTTTCTTCAGTTTCAACTTGAACTTGCATATGAGCAATTGATGGTCTGTCCTATAGTTGGCCCCTGGCCTTGTTCTGACTGATGATATTGAGTTTTTCCACTGTCTCTTTCTACAGATGTAGTCAATTTGATTCCTGTATATTCCATCTGGCAAGGTCCACGTGTATAGTCACCATTTACGTTGTTGGAAAAATGTATTTGCAATGAAGAAGTCATTTGTCTTGCAAAATTCTATCATGTGATCTCCAGAAGCCTTTCTATCACCAAGGTCATAATTTCCAACTACCGATACTTCTTCGTTTCCAACTTTTGCATTTCAATCACCAGTAATTATCAATGCATCCTGACTGTATGTTTGATCAATTTCAGACTGCAGAAGTTGGTACAAATCTTCAATTTCTTCATCTTTGGTGTTAGTGGTTGGTTCATAAATTTGAATAACAGTCATATTAACTGATCTTTCTTGTAGGCATATGGATATTATCCTATCACTGACAGCACTGTTCTTCAAGATAGATCTTGAAATGTTCTTTTTGACAATGAATGTAATGCCATTCATCTTCATTTTGTCATTCCTGGCATAGTATACCATACGATTCTTCCATTCAGAATGGCCGATACCAGTTCATTTTAGCTCACTAGTGCCTAGGATATTAATCTTTATGTATTCCATTTCATTTTTGATGATTTCCAATTTTCCCAGATTCATACTTTGTACATTCCATATTCCGATTATTAATGGATATTTGCATCTGTTTCTTCCCATTTTGAGTCATGCCACATCAGCAAATGAAGGTCCCAAAAGATTGATTTCATTCATGTCATTAAGGTTGACTCTACTTTGAGGAGGCAGCTCTTCCCCAGTCGTCTTTTGAGTGCCTTTCAACCTGAGGAGCTCATCTTCCAGCACTATATCAGACAATGTTCCACTGTTATTCATAACGTTTTCACTGGTTAATTTTTTCAGAAGTAGACTGCCAGGTCCTTCTTTCTAGTCTGTTTTAGTCTGGAAGCTCAGCTGAAACCTGTCCACCACAGGTGACCCTGCTGGTATTTGAAATACTGGTGGCATAGCTTCCAGCATCGCAGCAATACGCAAGCTCCCACTGTATGATAAACTGACAGATGTGTGAAGGAGTGTAAGGTAACATGACATTATTCAAAAAGACATAACCAGAGATGCGATATTTGAGAGACTAGGATTTTCTAAAGAGGCAAAGAGAGGCTGGCATTGTCAACTCAAGGAAAAACACTTGGAGAATCAGGTTACTAGACTTCTTCTGTCTTGCCCTTCAGTCATCTTCAACTCATGGCTTTCTTCTCATGGTTCGAAATTGCTTATGGAATTCTAAGCATCGTGTTTGCTGTGAAGCCAACAAAAAGGAAGAAAAAGGCAATCCCTTCCTCTGCCATCTTTAAGCACAGGTTTACTTATATCCTTTGTTTATATCTTACTGACCAGAATTTCGTCACTTGGCTAAGACTAACTGTAAGAGAGGCTGGGAAATGCAGTGCTTTCTTCTGGATAGTCATGCTTACTAAAAACCATAGGTTCTATCTCTAAGGAAGATGGGAGAAAGGATACTGGGTAGACAATTAGCAGCCTCTGCCATGGTTCTATTTATATTTCATATTTCAGAGACAGAGCATTCTGGATGATAATAATGTCCACTGGTGTTAGATTGCTAAAGTGTGGAGGACATAAAAGATATTGAAGCTGAGTAGCTTAAAGGACAATACCTGAAGTGAGGAAGTTGCGTGGATTCTATAGATGGGCACAGAAATCACTCAGAATCATAGTTGGAACTGCAAAGAATAAAAACCAAGCAAAGTCAAACACTTCACTAAATTTTGAGAGAAAACTGAAAGTCAGTCAATAACCGTATATTCAGACAGTGTGATTGTTATAGAAGCGAGTATTAGGTAACAGGAGGAGAGAACCCTGATCTAGAGTTAACCAACTTTTAACTTCATCCCTCCAGGCCAGGAGATGCAGAAGGTAAGGATGAGGGAAAAGCTTCAAATAATACTGGTAGTGAAAACAGCGCAGTCCCACAGATTTGGTGTTTAATCACAACTTTGTCATTGACCAGTTCTGTGATTACTGGCAAAGTATAAAACCATCTTCTTTCATCTTTATGAACTAAGAATAATTCCTATCTTGAATGCATATTGTAAAGATTAAACAAAATAACATTTAAATATCTCTGAGCTCATAGTAGATTCTCAAAAAAGAAAAAAAAGCCATGATCTCTTCTTCATTCTACAACCCCCAATATTTCTGTAGCAGATGTTAATTTTTTGTTTTGAGACAATAGTCCCTTCTAGAAAAATTTAGGACAGAGTGCAAAAATAGCAATGCTAGATAATACATTAAGTAACTTTCAATTAAGAAGGTTCATATTAGGCATAATTTATAATGAATAGGGAATCTCTTTTAGACCATAAATTCATACCCTTGTTTTTCTTGGTACCATCTACTAGGCATTAGGGGAGAGAGGGTGCTGTGACTCTCAGTGCCATGTATGAAGAATAAGCAAATATCCTCCCAGGGTGCCACTTTGCTAAAAGCCTGTCATATGTCCACAATGCACTGGAGCATTAACAGCACATCTCATTTTATATCCCCACTTGACAAGCACAACTTAAAGCAAGGATGAGCCTGCACTAAGTGTGCTTGTCTAATTCCCACTACTGCTAATTATGTGCAAGCAGCAGGAAGACCACATTCTGCAGGATGAGGCTTCCTTTTCAATAGAGATTATGAAAGCCAGTAAACTTTCAAAGTAGCAGATGATTTCTTATAGTTATTAGTACTTTATATACCTGTGGATATTTTATTTCATAACCTTAACTCTTATTGAGTTGTGGTCACATAGCCTATATGAGCTTTCAAAAAATAAAGTCAGTTTTAATCTATTGCCTGGCAAAACCTAGCAGCAATTGTTCTTTGTAAAGAACCCCTGCCATGCTATTTTCTGAATTGCAGAGTAGAAAAATTGTCTGAAGGCTAAGATGCACCAGTGAGAAGAATAAAATACATAAAAATAAAAACCTCCCTATATCTTTTTATTTGAGTTCTACTAAACTAGACCATGCCATTTTTAAAAGGAGATAAGGAAATTTTAAACTTTTTTCAGAAGATTTTCTATTTTGATCTTTCTGATTACAGAAGGAAGTACACATGAAATGCTTTGGCCTTAACAGCAAAATACATCTCATTATAAAATACACTATACAAACACGTTTCTTGGTGCAGCTTCCCCCAGGATATTTATGATGCAAACAAAAGTTAGAATCTAAAATTTTTTTTCTGTGTTTCAACATGGATTGCCTACCTCTAAAATGTTTAAAATTGTAGGCTATAACCAAGAAAGTGTATTTTGATAAGATATGAGAACAGGATATTGCCAAAGCTAAGCAGAACATCACATCATCTCTATAACAGATCAAACTGAGTATATTCTTTCACCAACATCTTTTAGAGAAGCTCATTTTCTTATGGAATATCTGATAGGAAAATAAAACCCAAATAAGCCAATGTGTACAACTTGGACGTATACAGAGTTTATACTTACCTTTTTTATCCCTAGGTGACTGAATACAGCATTTTATTTTTATCAGAGTCCCAATTCAATTCTAAATCTCTGGAATTGCTTAATGCTATACTATGCCTTTTTCCAAATGATTTTCAAAGATTTTCAGTTCATGTAAATTCTCCTTGAGGTTTCCTATTTTGAGCCTCTCCATTTTTAATTTTATCATCAGGAGTGTTTGAAGTGCTTTTATGGAAGGAAAACTCTGTCTGTCAAATTCTTCCTTTAAAGTACATTTTCAATAAATGTATATTCTCTATCAAGTGAAGAGTGATCATTACCCTCAGTTCACAGACAAGGTAAATAAGTGCTGCAGAGTGAAGAGCAAAGACAGAATCAAATTCATGCACAGTGAAGATAGACATCTTGTCTTTTTAACCTTATCCTATTCTCTTTAAATTACACATGATGTCCTCTGTGCTATCTTCAAAATGGAAAAACAGCAAAGACAAAAAACAGTTTAACTAGTTAAGTCTTTCTACTTTTGTCAATACATAGCATGGCATGACCACGTGGACATCTCAATTCAAAAGCAGGTTTATTGTGAGTAAAAAAACTGATCCCAAAACTTCAATTGTATCAGTCGTACTTTTGTTTTTGAGAGATTCAGAAGATGAACTCCTAAGGACCTAGGAGAGCAAATCTGGTTATTTGTCCCCCACTTCCACGCCAAGTGAGCTCCAGAAGTGGTATCAGGCTAAACCTAGGGCCAATTATTTTCCTAGAGAACAGAGATAGGTACCCTGGAATGGAGAAAATACCTACCTCTCTTCTCCTTCAGATCATTCACTCTTCCCATCTCCCAAACATTGAAATCAAGCATATTTTCTGGGCCAGCTTTAGGCTAGGCCTAGAGCAATGCCCAGCAAAACATACCCGCATCCAATAACTGGGAGTCAGTTGATTGAATACCTTCCACAATTAAAGACAAAATGAGAATGCTGATTGAGTGAACATATTGTCTCTATGTACACTGGCAGGTAAGCAGAATAAGACTTCCAGGAACATACAAATAAAAAGCAACAGTGAACTAGCAAGACATTCTTTATATGCTCTGTAAATATGAAATAATTTTTAAGGAGTCTTGGAATTGGTTCAGTCTGGGTGGTCATCCTAGAACAAATGGGATTAGTTGACTTCTTTCTTCTTTTTAGGAGAATTAGATGGACACTCAGAAATTGATTGGGATTACAAATCAAACTTCTGGAAAGAGAATAAACAAGCCACTATAAATGTGTGTGAAGATGCCTCATTAAAGGGACAGCCAAGTTACCTGGCTCCAGCCTTCGACTTAACACATTAAGCAGGCTGCGAAGCCCTTCCCCTGAGGGTAGCCATTAGGCTGCTGGCTAAGTTGCAAAAATTACAATATAAACAGCCTTTTTCTAAATAGATATTTCTTCCTCACCACTTCAGTAACCTTCAAGTGTTAACAGTTTTGAGAAATATGACAAGAAAAACGAAGAGGAAAAAGTTTTTTAAAAAAAAACCAATGCATTTTCTAGACAAAGACAATTTATAATCCATTGAAATAAGCACATTTGCAGGAAAAAAACAGATTTTTTTCCTACATTTGCATTAAATGAAATTTGCCACACAAATTTATCTATTATACCTTCTGTTAGGTGTTATGATTTCCTTTAAAAATAAGCATTTCTTTCATTAACTAGTTGAAGTTCATAAACCACATTCATCTCTAGGCACAAGCTTGTTCTTTTTCTTGTGTTCCCTAATTTGACACTGGGACCAAACAACCATCCAAATTTAAAAACCTCAAAGTCACTTTCAACATTTCATTCAGTCTTACATCTAATCACAGCTCTCCTTCCATTACCACTGAAGTTAGTCAAATTCAGACTCCAGTAACCCTATGGGCAGTTCTACTCTGTCCTATAGAGTCACTATGAGTCTGAATTGACTCCTCGGCAATGGGTTTGGTTTTTTTATTTTTGTTTTGTTTTTGTTTTGGTTTACATCCAGTAACAGCCTTCACTGCAGCTTCTCTTTGATTCATCCCTGTACAAATACACTGTCCACATTGCTACAAGAATAATCTTTCCATGTCCTGCTTCTAGTTATATCACCTACTCAAATGGCTTTAGTAGTTCCAAAAAGTCTATAAAATAAAGTCCAGGTACCTTGGTAAGTGTTCAAGGAAGATATTCAACTCCTTAGTCTAATCTGACCCCAACTGCTCCTATACTCTTTCCCATTGGTCCCCTCAACTGGTGCCCTGCTGTAACAATTACATTGCCACTTAGACCCGCACTGCAAGCCTCTGCTTTTCTTGATGTATCCATTGCCAAGATGCTTCTCTTCCTATCATCAGCCTCCTCAACGATGCCATAAACTAATTCCTTGCCAACTCCACCTCACCAACTGATTCAGATCTCTGCTCTGAGTCCACCTCCTGAGGACAGCCTTTGCTGAAAACCCAAAGTAGGTCAGACTGTGTCTATTTCAAACTCTCCTGGCCTCTCATATTTCTCCTTTGCAGTGCTCATGGTATGTGTGATTAACTATTTGCATAATTACTTGTCAAATTCTGTTTCTGCCACCTAACAGCCAAGCACTATAAGGGCAAAGATTGCTATCTATTTCTTCCCCTGTATTCCCAGCACCTGGGGAAAGCAACAGTCATTCTCCATCTGTGCTCCTATAGAGAATTTTGTTCATCATTACACTAGACTAGTTCTCAAATCGAATGTGCACTACAGAAATTCATCATGATGATGTGTACGTGTCTCATCTGCAGCTCCCACATTTTATTCATCTTTGTCTCCCTGACAGTACCTTGCACAAAGCTGTGCAATGTTCAGTAAATGTTTATTTAATCTAGTTGGATGGAAAAATCATTAAATAAATGCCTTTCCAACTATAAAACCTGCAAGTAAAAACTGACCTTTGGCAGATTGGGATTATTAGCTCTGACTTGAGATAATCAAGAGATAATCTCACTGTCCAAGTGAGAGTAAATGAAGTTATGTTTCTGCCATTTCATTAAACTGGAGGTTTTAAACCCTGAATCTCCCTAATAGCTTCTAAATAAATTCACTTTTATATTTATTGTATTTACCCTACAAATAGAGTTTACTTCATGCTTGCAGAGCTCAAATTCCTTTCAAAATCTATTAAACATTCTTTTTTTCATGTATATGTATTATATGTCTTCAAATTAAAATATATCAACATGCTAAGAGGTCAATTTTTACAACAACATGAATTATTTTCTAGGTCTGTGGGTCTCCTCCTGTGTCAAATCCATCCAACAAGCTTTTTTTCAGGGTCTACAGTGTGCCAGCATCCATACATAGCAGTTCCAGATATTCTAAATGTAAATAATTGCAAAATGGTAGGGTATAGTTAGAGGACTTGTCTTGAAGCTACATTTGCATAGTAAGTATGATATTTTTGTTTAAATTTATGCATTTGGAGTGGCCTGGGGGGAAGACAATGGAGAATATGGGGGAACATACTCCCCCATCATCAACAAAAAACAATGGCACCAAAGAAAAGCTAGTATTACTGTGGTGTTACAGTTCTTCCTGCTGTTTTAGAAACAAAAATCAGTCAACATTTTTCCATTCTTCCCCAGTCAACAACCTTGTAAAAGCATAGTATATTAAGGAACTGAGTGTTCCATCATCTTGGTTCAAATGCTAGTTTATACAAGTTCAATTTTAAAATAATTTTCATTAACAACACTTGTTTGAGTATCATACAAGTGTGAAACATGCTCTAGTACAGGTAAAATCACAAGATAACTATTTTATCTTGCAAATGAGTGGACGTTTACTCATTTTATTTTGAGAAGCAATGCTTTTATTATTCAGCTCAGTAAATGTTGTTGTTGTTGTTAGGTACCACCAAGTTGGTTCCGATTCATAGCAACACCACGTACAACAGAACGAAACAATGCACAGTCCCATGCCATCCTCACTATCATTGTTATGCTTGAGCCCATTGCTGCAGTCCACTGTGTCAATCTATCTCACTGAGGGTCTTTCTCTTTTTTGCTGACCCTCTACTTTACCTACTCCAGGGAATGGTCTCTCCTGATAACATAGCCAAAGCACATGAGACAAGTCTCACCATCCTCACTTCCAAGGAGCATTACAACTATACATCTTCAAAGACAGATTTGTTCATTCTTCTGACAGTCCATGGTATATTCAATATTCTTCACCAATGCCGTAATTCAAATTCATCAATTCTTCTTTGGTCTTCCTCATTCATTGCCCAGCTTTCGCATGCATATGAGGTGATTGAAAATACCATGGCTTAGAAAGGCCAATATTATTCTTAATGTAGAGACGCTGAAAACATTCCCTTTGAGAACAGGAACAAGACAAGGATGCCCTTTATCACCACTCTTATTTAACATTGTGCTGGAAGTCCTAGCTTGAGCAATAAGGCAAGAAAAAGAAATAAAGGGCATCCAAATTGGCAATGAAGAAGTTAAATTGTCCCTGTTTGCAGATGATATGACACTATACATAAAAAACCCTAAAGACTCCACAAGAAAACCACTGGAACTAATAGAAAGATTCAGCAGACTAGCAGGATACAAGACAAACATACAAAAATCAGTTGGAATCCTATACACCAATAAAGAGAATGAAGGAAATCAGGAAAACAATACCATTTATAATAGCCCCTAAAAAAAAAAATACTTAGGAATAAATCTAACCAAGGATGTAAAAGACCTATACAAAGAAAATTACAAAACACTACTGCGAGAAACCAAAACAGATCTACATAAATGGAAAAACATACCATGTTCATGGATAGGTAGACTCAACATTGTGAAAATGACAATTCTACCCAAAGCAATTTGCAAATACAATGCAATCCTGATCCAAATATCAACAACATGCTTTAAAGAGATAGAAAAACTAATCATTAACTTTATATGGAAAGGAAAGAAGCCCTGGATAACTAAAGCACTATTGAAGAAGAAGAATACAGTAGAAGCACATGCACTACTGGACCTCAGAACCTACTACACAGCTACAGCAGTCAAAACAGCCTGGTACTGGTACAATGACAGATACAGTGACCAATGGAACAGAATTGAGAACCCAGATGTAAATCCATCCAACTACGGTCACCTGATCTTTGACAAGCCCACAAAGTCCATCAGATGGGGCACAGTCTTTTTAACAAATGGTGCTGGCAAAACTGGATGTCCATCTGCAAAAAAATGAAACAGGACCCATACCTCACACCATATACAAAAACTAATTCAAAATGGATCAAAGACCTAAATATAAAGCCAAAACCTATAAAGTTCATAGAACAAAAAATACAGTCAATGCTAGAGGCCCTAATACACGGCATTAAAAGCATACAAACCATAACTAACAACACACAAACTCCAGAAGATAAGCTAGATAACTGGAATATTCTAAAAATCACACAGTTATGCTCATCAAAAGACTTCACTAAAAGAGTAAAAAGAGAACCTACAGACTGGGAAAAAAATTTTTGGATATTACAAGTCAGACAAAGGTCTAATCTCTAAAATCTACAAGAAAATCCAACGCCTCTACAACAAAAAGACAAATAATCTAATTTAAAAATGGGCAAAGGAAATGAACAGACATTTCACCAAAGAAGACATTCAAGCGGCCAACAGACATATGAGGAAATGCTCACGATTGGTAGCCATTAGAGAAATGTAAATCAAAACCACAACAAGATACCATCTCACCCCGGAATTATGGGCATGAATCAAAAACACTGGAAATAACAAATGTTAATGGGGAGATCGGAACTCTTATGCACTGCTGGTGGGAATGCAAAATGATACAACCATTTTGGAAAATGATATGGCACTTCCTTAGAAAGCTAGAAATAGAAATACCATACGATCCAGCAATCCCACTCCTAGGAATCTATCCTAGAGAAATGCGAGTCATCACACGAATAGACATATGCACACCCATGTTCATTGCAGCATTGTTCACAAAAGCAAAATGATGGAAACAACCTAGATGCCCATCAATAGATGAATGGATGAACAAACTATGGTACATACACACAATGGAGTATTATGCAATGATAAAGAACAATGGTGCATCTGTGAAGCATCTCATAACATGGATGAAACTGGAGGACATTATGCTGAGTGAAATAAGTCAATCACAAAAGGACAAATATCGTATGAGACCTCTACTGTAAAAACTTATGAAAAAGTTTACACACAAAAAGAAACAATCTTTGTTGTTTACAAGGGATGGGAGGGGTGGGGGGGACACACTAAATACACAACAGATAAGTGGTAACTTTGGTGAAGGGTAAGACAGTACACAAGACTGGGGAAGCCAGCACAACTTGTACAAGGAAAGGTCATGGAAGCGCCATATACACATCCAAACTCCCTGAGGGACGAAATTGCTGGGCTGAGGGCTATGGGAACCATGACCTTGGGGAACATCTAGCTCAACTGGCATAACATAGTTTATAAAGAAAATGTTCTACGTTCTACCTTGGTGAGTAGTGTCTGGGTCTTAAAAGCCTGTGAGCAGCCATCTAAGATACTCCACTGTTATCACCCCTTCGGGAGCAAGGGAGAATGAAGAGAACAAGATACAATGGAAAGATTAGTCCAAAGGACTAATGGACCACAACTACCATGGCCTCCACCAGACTGAGTTCAGTACAACTAGATGGTGCCCAGCTACCACCACTGACTGTTCTGACAGGATTACAACAGAGGGTCCCAGACAGAGCTGAAGAAAAATGTAGAACAAAATTCTAACTTACAAAAAAAGACCAGACTTACTGGCCTGACAGAGACTGGAGAAACCCTGAGAGTATGGCCCCCGGACGCCCTTTTAGCTCAGTAATGAAGTCACTCCCGAGGTTCACCCTCCAGCCAAAGATTAGACAGGCCCATAAAACAAAACAAGACTAATGGGGCACAACAACCCAGGGACAAGGACTAGAAGGCAGGAGTGGACAGGAAAGCTGGTATTAGGGAACCTAAGGTTGAGAAGGGACAGTGTTGACATGTCCTGGGGTTGTTAACCAATGTCATTAAAACAATTTGTGTACTGTTTAATGAGAAATTATGTTCTCTAAACCTTCATCTAAAGTACAATAAAAAAAAAAATCTTTTAAAAAAAGAGGAGAAAATACCATGTTTTAGGCCAGGCACACCCTAGTCTCCAAAGTGATATCTTTGCTTTTTTAAATTTTAAAGAGGTATTTTGCAGATTTGCTCAGTGCAATATGTCATCCAATTTCTGGACTGCTGCTTCCACGGGTGTTGATTGTGGATCCAAGTAAAATGAAACCCTTGACAAACTCCAATCTATTTTCCGTTTATCGTGATGTTGCTTATTGGTAAAGTTGTGAGGATTTTTGTTTTCTTTATGTTGAGGTATAATCCGTACTGAAGGCTGTAGTGTTTAATCTTCATTATAAGTGCTGCAAATCCTCTTCACTTTCAGCAAGAAAGGTTGTGTCATCTGCACATCACAACTGTTAATGAGTCTTGCTTCAATCTTGATGCCACATTCTTTCTCAGATAGTCCAGCTTCTCGGATTATTTGATCAGTGTATGGATTGAATAACTATCGTGAAAGGATATAACCTTGACGCATGCAATATCCCCTTGTTCTGTTCGAACAACTGCCTCTTGATCTATGTACAGGTTCCTCATGAGCACAACTAAGTGTTCTGGAATTCCGACTCTTCACAATGTTATCCATAATTTGTTAGGATCCACAGAGTCCAATGCCTTTGCATAGTCAATAAAACACATGTAAATATCTTTCTGGTGTTCTCTGCTTTCAGCCAAGATCCATCTAACATCAGAAATGATATCCCTCATTCTACGATCTCCTCTGAATCTGGCTTGAATTTCTGGCAGTGAGCACCTCCAGCACTGCATCTGTTTGTTGAAAAATCTCGTTGGTATTCCAACAAATCCTGGAGCCTTGTTTTTTGCCAGTGCCTTCAGTGCAGCTTGGACTTCTTCCTAGAGTACCATCAGTCTTGATCATATGCTATCTCCTGAAACAGCCGAATGTCGACCAGTTGTTTTTGATACAGTGACTCTGTATTCCCTCCAACTTCTTCTGATGCTTGCTGTGTCATTCTATATTTTGCTGATAGAATCTTTCAATATTGCAACTGGAGGCCTGAATTTTTTATTCAGTTCTTTCAGCCTGAGAAATGTTGAGTGTGTTCTTCCCTTTTGGTTTTCTAACTCCAGGTCTTCTCATATTTCATTGTAATACTTTACTTTGTGTTCTCGAGTCATCCTTTGAAATCTTCTGTTCAGCTCTTTGACTTCATCATTTCTTCCTTTCCTTTAGCTACTCTGTGTTCAGAAGCAAGTTTCAGAGTCTCTTCTGACATCCATTTCGATCTTTTCTTTCTTTCCTGTCTTTTTAATGCCTCTTTCTTTCTTCTTGAATGATGTCCTTGATGTCATTACACAACTCATCTGGTCTTTGGTCATTAGTGTTCAATGCATCAAATCTAATATTGTTATGGTCTCTAAATTTAGGTGGGATATACTCAACTTCGTACTTTGGCTCTCCTGGAGTTCCTCTAATTTTCTTCAGCTTCAACTTGAACTTGCATATGAGTAATTGATAGACTGTTCTGCAGTCAGCCCCGGCCTTGTTCTGATTGATGATGTTGAGCTTTTCCATGATCTCTTTCTACAGATGTAGTCGATTTGATTCCTGTGTATTCCATCTGATGAGGTCCAAGTGTTGATGTTGTTGAAAAAGGTATTTGCAATGAAGAAGCTGTTGGTCTTGCAAAAGTCTATCATGCGATCTCCACAGTCATTTCTTTCACTAAGGCCATATTTTGCAACTACCAATCCTTCGTTTCCAATTTTTACATTCCAACTGCCAGTAATTATCAATGCATCTTGATTGCATGATTGATCAATTTCAGATGGCAGAAGTTGATAAAAAATTTCGATTTCCTCATCCTTGGCCTTAGTGGTTGGTGCATAAATTTGAATAATTGTCATATTAAGTGGTCTCCCTTGTAGGCGTACGGATATTATCCTGTCACTGACAACACTGTACTTCAGGATAGATCTTGAAATGTTCTTTCAATGATGAATGTAACACCATTCCTCTTCAAGGTGTCATTCACAGCACAGTAGACCAATCCATTTTGGCTCACTAATGCCTGGGGTATCAATTTTATGTGTTCCTTTTCATTTTTGACGACTTCCAATTTTCCTAGCTTCATACTTCATGCATTCCATGCTCTGATTATTAATGGATGTTTGCACCTGTTTCTTCTCATTTTGAATCGTGCCACCACAGCAGATAAAGGTCCTGAAAGCTTAACTCCATCCAATTCATTAAGGCTGACTCTGCTTTGAGAATGCAGCTTTTCCCCAGTAGTATTTTGAGTGCCTTCTTCCAATCTGAGGGGCTCATCTTCCAGCACTATGCCAGACAACGTTCTGCTGCTATTCATAAGGTTTTCATTGGCCAACTTTTTCAGAAGTACACTGCCAGGTCCTTCTCCCTAGTCTGTCTTAGTCTGGAAATTCCACTGAAACCTGTCCACCATGGGTAACCCTGTTGGTATTTGAAATACCGATGGCATAGATTCCAGCATCACAGCAACACACAAGCCACCACAGTATGACAAACTGACACCTGTTATATTTGTCTTTACTATTTTATTGAAACCAAATAGTTCATTTTAATTGTTTAGTCTCATAACAAAAACACAGGTGTGAACTTAATATACTAATAATGTTTTAGGCCAAAGGTGCTTCAGATGGTATTAGTGAGCACTCCAAAAACAAAGGTTATAATGCTGTTTTGATGAAGAAATGTGGAGGAAAAATTTAATTATTTCTGAGCATATGGTGGTATGGGCAATGCCAAACTGAAAAGAATCCCCCTTGTAGCAGCTGGTTCCGTCTTTATATTTTGAACAATTATTCAGTTTCAGCAAGCAACATCATCTGTCACAGCAAAACAAGTTTTCAAATAAAATTTATGTTCTTTTTCAGTTTTGTTTGCATTTGAATTACAAGATTATTTTGAATTATAAGATTGTGGGAGGGGGGTTATATGGAGATTATGGTGAACTGAGCCCACCCCAGCCACCAGTTGACACACATAGGGCAGGATAAAACAAACGCAGTATGAACTGTACTATTAGATGTAATTTTTAATGTCATTTTAAACCAAGAAACAAAATTAATCATCGTTTTTCTATTTCCCATTCAACTAGCTCATAAAAGTATGTAATATATTTAATAATAAACACAAAATACTTGAACATTTTTAAAATATCGATCATAGTGATGAGTAAAAATAATTTAAAAGCTACATTGGCAAGGTTGTGATCATTTGTTTTTCATTTTAAAGAGGTCATGCATGCATTTCTCAACTTTGAGAAACACTGTTCTCACCTACACAGTATCATTTCTCCTATATTTTGGTAATAGTAATCCCACTCTTCCCTTGGAGAATCATTTCTTTTCTATTCTGTGTGGTTCTAATACAATCATAAATCATGGGGTTTCTTCTCTTCCTATCCAATGCATGAACACATGAGTCACACTAGAGCCATCAGGTTCTCTGTCACAGGAATTTGAATATTGAATGGAGGGACACATGAAAATAGAAGACAGATGTAATTGAGTTATTTCTGATGTGAACTGCCGTTAAGTTCTCGCTGTCGAGATCTCTGGAGCTACAGAAGGTTTCTGTTCTTTCCTGAGTTTGTTATTGAACCTATCATTTTATATTATGAGGTAGCCATTATTATTCCTATAAATCTTCCTTTTTTTTTCCTTTTGCTTAAGTTAATCAAAAACAGTTTCTGTTGGTTACCACCAAAGAACCTTAACCAGTATACTAATCTAAACAAAACAATCCAAACCCACACAAACACCAAAGAAGACCAAAAAGTACTAAAAAGTTCATAAAAGTATAGGGAACAGAAAAGCAATACTGTGCATAGCATTTTCTTCCTTTCTCTGCCTGTTTTATAAGTTTGGATTCACTTGTTAATGCATTTTACAAACAGCATTCATCTCTATAACATACCACACCTGATTAAATGTTTCTTGAAAGCAAGAAATAATTCTTATTCATGTGGCATCTCTAGTATCTCAAAGAATACTTGCTTGGCACACATAATAGACAGCCAATAAACAAACAAAAACAGTTTTGTTTAACTGAAGAGTTTCACCTTAAATGTTCACTGATATATCAGTATGTCAATAAACAGTTTTTAAAAATCATAGAGTTTATTATAAGAAGAGGCACAGTTAACTTTTCTAGTTATTGAATTCCTACAATGATAATTATTATTATGATAAGCATCCTTCATTCTACAGTAAGCTCCTTAAAATCAGAAATGGTTTTAGTCTTTGTTTCTCCAGAACCTAAAAGCCTTGTATATAGTTGTCACTCAAAATTGTTTAATGAATAAATACATATTGAGGTTAGATATATCACTTTGGAACTTTCATGATATAAATTAATGTAACTTGAATTTGAAGACACTTAATATCCTACTCTAGTTCATATTTAATGTTCTGCCCAAACTGACATCTGCCCAAACTAATATCTGTATTATTTGCCATATTTCGTCCTTAAAACTATGACGTATGTTATAGAGCAGCACCAGTTTTTCCAATTCTCTAAAAACATACTAGGTATCTTGAGGTCTAAGATGAGAACAACTCAGCATTAAAAGTTAATTAATTGGTAGCACTGACACTCTTTTAGGAGTACTGTCATTGTCAACATCTGTATTAAGAAATTTTAAGTCCTTTTTTACCGAAGCACAAGATACAGAAGAAATCACTTTAACCTAGGCAAACACTTCTGTGACCTAAGATTTTCTTACATACAGCGTTAAGAACCAGCTAGCCTTACTCTTACCTCTCCCCTATTCCATTCCCATCCCATCTCCCCAACCCAAACAAGTCACTTTTGTTGGCCATTCTGCAGAATTCAGTCATGGTCTTATACAGAAGATGTTTCACTTAAAACTGGATGTTGGTGAGAAGAGTCTAAAGATAGTGGTCCGAAAGACTGAACCAAGACACAGTAAGCATACTGTACTTCGGAAATAAGTGATTTCGCTATACTTTTTGGAACTGTGGAATTTGAAATCCTCAAGTAGAAATTGAATTAAAGACTTCTTGTCCCAAGGTATCTGACTAAAAATCAAAACAAAACAAACAAACAAAATACTTTGTTCTAGTCCTTTCTCTCCCATTAACTAGCTTTATGACCTTAATTAAGTCCTGGTGGCACAACAGTACAACAGTTAAGCACTCGGCTGCTATCTGGTAAGTTGGCAGTTCAAACCCACCCAGTGGCTCTGCAGGAGAAAGACCTGGAGATCTGCTCCTGCAAAGATTACAGCCTAGAAAACCCTATGGGACAGTCCTATCACATAGGGTTGTGATGATCAGAACTGACTCAAGGGCATCTAACAACAACAATCTCTCTGAACCTCAGCTTCCATGTTTATGCGTCTAACCATCTCTCCACTTTGACAGAAAACTTTTTTTGAGCATATCATGCCCTCTCTTACATTCACACCTTTGTACATGTTGTAAACGTTTTTGCCTCCTTTTAATTGTCTGGCTAACTACACTCAATCAATCAACACCTCCTTCAGGAGGCCTTCTAGGCTGCTCTAGCGCTCCCTCCCTATGCTCCCATAGCATCTTGGACATGGCTCTATCAAAGCTCTTCTCACACTCCATCATTACTACCTCTGTTAATCTATCCGTCTCTTCTCTTGAACTAAGAGCTTTTTGAGGGCATAGGCTGTGTCTTCCTCACACTACCTTTATCACTTAACACAGTGCTTGTTCATATTAGGAGCTCAATAAGTGAATTATTAATCAAAGACTGAATGAATCAATGAATGAATGAAAAACAGATTCTCTTTTAATATTGGTGTTTTTTCATTGCCAAATGGTATATTTGGTAAATATCATTCTAGAGATATATAAACTTTTGGGATAATGCTTGGTCTCATTAAAATACAAAATGTAACTGAAGGAAAGAAATTTAGCTGCATCCCTTCCTGCCAGAATCTATTGTTCTTATGGTCCTTAGATCAGCTTAATTACAATGCAGGTATTTATATAAACACAATTATGCTACTTGTAGTCAATTCACCTTAAATGCTTTCTTTAGATGATTGCAGAAGTGTAGGGAGAAAAAATGAATGTCATTACTATCACAGCAGTTATTATAATAGAGTTTTGAATAATGAATGAACAGTGTTTAAAAGAATAATTTAAGAGCAGTTTATTAGGCAAATTGTTTCTCTTGATATGTATTAAATTACATTGTTATATTCATAAAAATGGTGTATTACAAAATCAAGTATTACATAACAGGAAGATGTCAATGCTAACAATATTACTGAACTTATAGTTTGAAAACTTATATTTTAATACGATTATACTTCAGGTTTTCTTTACCATCAATGTAGTAAAAAGAAAATAAGTTTGAAATATTCCTGATTTTTGAAATCCAAAAAAGAAAAAGCGCATACTGAGAAAGTAAATATTTATATGTATCAAGTATTGTTATTGGTTGGAATATTTTGCCATAACAAATAAACAAGCTGTGCCATTCACATTGATGTTTGTTTTTTCTCGCTTGCTTGCTTGCTTGCCTGCTTTTGTCTTTGTTTTATCATCCCTCTATAATTTTCTTTAGGGGGCATTGCTGTCTCATTGGTAGAGTTCTCAACTTCCATGCAGGAGACCCAGTTCTATTCTGGGCCAGTGCACCTCATGTGCAGCCACTACTCCTCTGTCAGTGGAGGCTTGCCTGTTGCTATGACGCAGGTTTCAGCAGAGCTTTCAAATTAAGACATATTAGGAAGAAACAACTGGCAATCTACTTCCAAAAAATCAGCCAATGAAAACTCTATGGATCATAACAATCCAACCTCATTGTTCATGGGGTCACCACAAATCAGGGACTGAATGAATGACAGCTAACAACAACAACATAATTTATTATACAATTGGGAGATAATTTGCTTCATGGTCTAAGCTTGCATTGTATTGTTCCAGTAGCTCACAAACACATATCTGGAAACCAAGAGTGCTTGAAAAGACGGAATTTTATTTTTGACAATAGATATATAAATGGAGGAAAAAGAAAAGCTGAAAATTTTTAAATATAACTTTTTATTCATCAAAGCAGTGAATATTACAATGATCACTGTCCTAAAAGCCAGACAGACTTTATAAACTTACAAAAGAGCAACACAAAAGGAGAAAACAAAGGGAGGAGACACACAATCACAAAGCTTATTTCCTACAATCACGACAGTTTCTCTGTAGCAGCTGAATTATAATAGAGATGTTACCATCTGGAAAGCCTATAAAAGGCAGTCTATGTTCTCAATTACCATCTATTCCTTGGCCTTGCATATTGTCCATATGTGTGGTTATTTGTTTTCATTTTTCATATCTCTGTTTATTAAAAATCCTCAGAAAACAGGGTGGATTTAGAAATTAAATACATTTTTTTCTCTAAGATTTGGGACAGTTCAGAGCAAATATAAATTTGAGGAGAGGTGTGAGGCAGCAGATATGATTGTACATATTACGCAATAAGACTAGGTCAAGAATGAACAAGTAAGAGTGCAGTGAATCATCACTTTATAGCTGAATTTAACTGAGCAACTCAAAATGTCACTGGATTGTCACCTAAAGAAACTCATAGCATCAATCTGAAAATAAAAAACTCATTTTTACCTCTTACGAACAATTATCAAAAGAAGTGGATAAGTTACAGAAATTACAGCATCATCATTTGGCTTTCAGAGTTCTGACAGTTAGCCCTTGATTCCCCAGTAAAAGAGATTGTTTATATGATAATTGAATGCTTTAGACACATCACTAATGATTTTTTTTCATTACGGTAATGTTAATCTCAACTAGGAATCCCTCCTTCAATAATTACTTACATTTCCTTGACTCATGTAATCAGTTTTAGTTTACTTCATTTACATTCCTTGTTATTATATTATTATTATTTAAAATGATAGCTGATATTTATGAAATGATTACTGTGTCCTCAGCACTATGACAAGCACTTTACAGGAATTACCTCACTTACTCCCTACAACCAAGTTATCTTCATCTTATAAATGAGAAAATGGAATCTTAGAAAGGATTTCTTGACCTGGTTCGTGGCAGAACCTGGACTCTTCCCAGGCCTGTGACTCATAAGGCCACAATCTTAGTCACAGACCTACACTGTTTGAATAAAGAGCATGACCATACCATTTAAAATCTCATTCTAATAACCTTTGTTAAACATAATATCCTCATTTTATTTTACTTTTAATTAGACTAAAAACAAAAAAATAAATTCCTCAGTTGCAGAAGGAAGTCACTCATTTAATTGAGCAAAACTGCTGTAAAATTTTGATCTTGAATTCTGCTGATTCTTCAAGCAATTACCATTAGCAATTTATACCAGATACATAAATACCCTATACCAAAGATCATAGCAAGTTTTTCTACTTAACTCAAGCTTATTATATTGAAACAGAATTCTTTATTAAAACTAATGTGCCCAATAATAGTAAACATTAATTCTAAAATTAATCCCATGATGATCTTTTGTCTACTTAGCAATGTCCTAATAGCCTTCTTTCCCATTTTGAGAAGCTTCATCTTCTTTCTGATTTCGATCTCTGTCCAAAAATAGTTAAATATTCCACTAGTTTTAGCAGGTAAGATTTTATATTTAGTATTTCCACAGAGACGTTGTTAGTTTTTTTGTTTGGTGCCTTTTGTTGTTTGGCTCCAAGTCTTAGCGATCTTATGTATAATAGAATCAAACGTTGCCAGGTCCTGCGCCACTCTCACAATTGTTGCTATGTTTGAACCCATTGTTGTAGCCACTGCATCAATCCATCTCTTTGAGGGTCTTCTTTTTATTTAATGACCCTCTGCTTTACCAAGTATGATATCCTATTCCAGCCATTAGTCCCTCCTTATAACATATCCAAAGTAAGCCAGAGGAAGTCTCGTCATCCTCTCTTCTAAGGAACATTCTGGCTGTACTTCCTTTCAGACAGCTTTGTTTCTTCTTCTGGCAGTACATGGTATATTCAGTATTCTTTGCCAACACCACGATTTGAATGTGTCTGTTCTTCAGTCTTCACTTTTGTTTTTCAGCTTTCTCCGGCATTGAGGAAACTGAAAATACCACGGGTTAGGGCAGATGAAACTCAGTCATCCAAGTGACATCTTTGCTTTTTAAGATTTTAAAGAGGTCTTTGCCTCAGATTTGCCCAATGCAATACTTTTTTTTTTATTTTTTATTTATTTATTTTAAACTTAAAAAGTCAACAAAATTTGACAATAGCAGAAACGAGAACGTTTCTCTGATCGGGTTGTGCTCACCTAGTACAGAGTTAATCACACAAAGGAAAACTCCTGGAAAACAGACTGCAAATAAATAAAGTGCACTGCAAGTCCCAGGCATCCAGGGCCCAGAGGGGGAAGAAAGCAGAGGAGGACAAGCAGAAGTACTGGAACTGCCCAATGCCAAAATGGTAAGAAAAGCAGGGGGCACAAACATGATACTAACAACTGTCCCTGCCCCTCCCCTAGCCAATCCCTTTGAGCCAAGAGACCACAGCCAAGGCCAGAGCCAAGGTCCTGGACTCCTATGTAGGGGGTGGGGCTTCCCTGCAAGGTGAGGGGGCGGGGTTCTGTGAGTGCTGAAGGCAGGTACCCCTGAGCTCTGCTACACATTTCTTCTGGAGGGAAGGCCTCAAGCAGCTCCTTGTACAGGGAGCTCACACTGCAAACAACCCCATCTCCACCACACCCACACACTCACATACACTTACACACATACTCACTCACACACACTCACACACTTACCCTGCAGAGTCTCCTGCTTGCCATTCTCAGGGCCCTCACTTCCAGGATGGCCCACAAAGAGGCTGAACCTGAGGTTCTTCACCCAGACTGGGAGGCCTGGGTCTAAAAAGGTCACATCTGTGAGTCACAGCCAGGAGGCCCGTCAGTCCTCCTCGGACCCACATGGCTCTTCTCTCATAAGGTTGCCCACCCCCTGAGATCTGTGGATGGAAACAGTAGGATGACAAGCACCCAGAAGTGGTCCTGGATAGAGAAGGATGGGGTAGATGAGAGGGGCCACCCAGATCGGGGGCTTCTAGGAGACTTGGCACAAGGACAGAAGCCATCAGGCTCTGGCTGTGGGGACTGCAGGGGCCCGAGGTGGCTGCATCCAGCCTCATTGGCCAGGCTGAGGTAGGCAGAGGTCTTCTTCCAGGCCCCCAGCTCCAGCCAGGCTGCTGAGGAGGGAAGATGGCCAAAGGAGCTACATCTGTGTCCTCCAAGAAAAAAAAAGGGTCACCCCTGGAGCAGCTCAGAGATCAGAAGAACTGTTGGAAGGAGCATGGGAAGCAGGGCCTTCTCAGTTTCAAAGGGTGGGGCCACGGTCTCCTGGGCCTCAAATGGTAGGGCTGCAGCCTCCTAGAGTCGGATCTTCACCAACTCAGTTCTGGAGTGTGGGGCCACTGTTAAGGCGTGCCAGGGGGATCTGGCCACCACCCAAAGCTGAGGGATCAGGGCTGCCATGCCTAAGGAGCAGAAGATCGGGCCTGCCGGGACCAAGGGGGTGGGTTCACCATTCAGATGGACTAGGAGAATGGGGCTGCTCAAAGCCGAGGGAGCAAAGTTGCCATCCCAGTAGGCCTGGAGGGTGGAGCTGAAGCCCGGGGCTGAGGGTCCTTCACCCAGAATCCAGAGGGCATGGCCAACACCCAGAGTTTGGAGGGCAGGGCCACTGCCCAGATGGTCCCAAAGAACAGATTATTTTCAAGCATCAGGAGCTAATGTAAATTTTTCTGCCCAGTTTTGGACTTGCTTGGTACTTGTTATCTTTCCTTTTTCTCCAATTTCTCCCATTTGTAATGGAAATGTCTACCTCATGCCTGTTCCACAATCGGACTTTGGAAACGGATAACTTGTATTCTAGATTTTACAGATTCACAGATGAAGATGAATTTTGTCCCAGGATGGAATATGCCTAAAGCTCACTCATATTTGATTTAGATGATTCAGAAGATGAGATTTTGGACTTGGAGTTGATTTAAGACTTTCAGGATGATGTGATGGGGTGAATGTGTTTTACATGTAGTAAAGACATGAATTTGGGGGGCCAAAGTGTAGAATGTTATGGATTGAATTATGTCCCCCCAAAATATGCATTGTAAATCCTAACCTCTATGCCTATGGTTATAATCCCATTTGGGAATGGGTTGTCTTTTTTATGTTAATGAAGAAGGATTAGTGTAGGGTGTATCTTCAGTCAATCTCTTTTGAGACATAAAAGAGATTAAATGCAGGCTAGATGCAAAGTTGGGATAAGATATATGCAAAGACACATGGAGATCTCCAAGGAAACAGGAAACAAGCTGAAGAAACAAAGAACTTCCTCCAGAGCTGACAGAGAGAAAACCTTCCCCTAGAGCCATCACTCTAAATTCAGACTTCTAGCCTCCTAAACTGTGAGAAAATAAATTTCTGTTAAATACTTGTGGTATTTCTATTATAGCATCACTAGATAACTAAGACACAGAGGTTCTTGATCATATGCTACCTCCTGTAATGGCTGAACACTGACCAATTCTTTTTGTTACAGTGACTCTGTGTATTCCTTCCATCTTCTTGTAATGCCTTCTGCATCATTCAATTTTTTGCTCATAGAATCCTTCAGTGCTATTGCAACTTAAGGCTTGAATTTTCTCGTCAGTTCTTGAGAAATGCTAATTGTGTTCTTCATTATAATACTTTACCTTGCACTTTTCATTATAACACTTTACCTTGTCTTTTTGAGCTGCTCCTTGAAATTTTCTATTCAGATCTTTTACTTCCTCATTTCTTCTGTTCACTGTAGCTACTCTGCACTCAAAAACAAGTTTCAGGGTCTCTTCTGGCATCCATTTTTGTCTTTTCTTTCTTTCCCGTCTTTTTAGGGACCATATACTTTCTTCATATATGATGATGTCCTTGATGTCATCCTACAACTCTTCTGGACTTCAGTCATTAGTGTCCAGTACATCAAATCTATTCTTGATTTGATTTCTTAATTCAGGCAGGATGTATTCAAGGTTGTGCTTTCGATCTCATGCACTGGCTTTGATTTTCTTCAGCTTTAGCTTGCGTATGAGCAATTGATGGTCTATTCCTTAGTCAGCCCTTGGCTTTCTCTGGACTGATGATATTGTGCTTCTCTATCATCTGTTTCCACAGATGTACTCTATTTTATTCCTGTGTAGTTCATCTGGTGAGATTCAAGTGTGTAGTTATTGTTTGTGTTATTGAAAAATGAGTAAGTCACTGGTCTTACAGAATTCTATTATGCAATCTCCAGCATAGTTCCTATCACCAATGTCATATTTTCCAACTACTGATCCTTCTTCTTTGTTTCCAACCATCAGTAATTACCATTGCATTTTGGTTGCATGTTTAATCAATTTCAGACTGCAGCAGTTAGTAAAAATCTTTGGTTTTTTCATCTATGTCATTTGTGATTGGTATATAAATTTGACTAATAGTTGTACCAACTGGTATTCCTTGTAGGCATATGAATATTAACCTATCACTGACAGCAATGTACTTCAGGATATATCTTGAAATGTTCTTTTTGACAATGAATGCAATACCATTCCTCTTCAATTCACAGTACCTGGCATAGTAGACCACATGATTATCTGATTCAAAATGGCCAATACCAATCCATTCCAGCCTGTTAATATCTAGAATATCCATCTGTCTTAGGCTGGATTCTCTAGAGAAGCCAAACCAGTAAAGTGTATAAATATATATAGAGAGAGAGATTATATCAAGGAAACAGCTCACATGATTGTAGAGGCTAGAACGTCCCAAGTCCATGGATCAGGGTAGAGGCCTCTCCCAAGTCACACAGCTGCAGAAGCTGGCAAGCCCAAGATCGGAAGGTCAGAGAGCAGGGCTCCCACTCACAGGCTGTGCAGACCGACGAATCTCAAATTCGGCAGATAAGCTGACAGCTCAAATCCCAAGAACGGGAGATGAGACGACAGGAAGCAGCGGCAGGATCCAGAGAGAGCAAAAAGCCAGAACGTCTGCTTATATACTGATGCGGGCCACACCCCCAAGGAGACTCCCTTTCATCTGATTGGCTACTCACAGTATATTCAATCATGGGAGTGATTACATTAAAACACGGAGAATCATGGCCCAGCCAAGCTGACACACAATCTTAACCATCACACCATCTTCAAATGTTCCATTTCATTTCTGACAACTTCCAATTTTTTTAATTCATACTTCGTACATTCCATGTTCAAACTATTAATGCATGTTTACAGCTGTTGCTTCTCATTTTGAGTCATGCCACATCAGCAAATGAAGGTCCCAAAGTCTTTACTCCAACTGTATCGTTAAGATCAACTCAACTTTGAGGAGGCAGCTCTTCCTCAGCTGTCTTTTGAGTGCCTTCCAACCTGAGGAGCTCATCTTCCAGCACTATATAAGACAATGTTCTGTTGTTATCCGTAAGGTTTTCTTTGGCTAATTTTCAGTAGCAGATCACCAGATCTTCCTTCCTAGTCAGTCTTAGTCTAAAAGCTCCAGTGAAACCTGTCCAATATGGGTGACCCTGCTAATATTTGAAACGCCAGTGGCATACTTCCAGCATCATAGCAATATGCAAGCCACCACAGTACAACTGACAGACAGGTGCCACAGGGAAAACACACATTTTTGTTGAGTCATTTCCCATTTGTCCAGACCATAGTATCTTAATATATTTTTTACTCTAACATACTGATTTTTTAAACAGAAATTTAAGGTGATTTATTATATTTTCCTGAGACTTCCATACACTGAAATCCAAGATTCCAACAGTGATAATTTCACCAGGTTTCAGTATCCCTACCATTACCAGACATCAAGACTATAGATCTTCACAGCACTATATTCAGAGGTAGGATATATACCCAACTTCATTCCCTCATATTAACTCATAATATAATACAGCAATTGCCAAAATTTGGTACACTTAACCCTGAGAGTGCCTGAGATGGTTTAGTTGGTACACAGATAAACATTTTAATTAATTAATGATAATATGTGTATTAAATATATGTCAAAATATATAACTAACACATCAAAGCTGTGATACCATTGTTTAGGACAAGGCTAAAAGAGTATTTAGGTGGGGTTTTTTGTTTGTTTGTTTTGTTTTGTTTTTTTAAGAGAGTCATTTTAACAGAATATGTTAAGAAAATAATAGGCGAAAAGGTAGTACATGAACAAGGCAAAACTCATAAAAATTCTACATGAATTACGGAGGTCTGAAAAACAGTAACATAATTGTAAGATAACTGGAAGTTGAATATAGACTTAAAAGAAATATCAAAATTAGGCCAACATGAAGTACTATACCTGGTGGCATACTGGTTAAGAACTGCTAATCCAAAAGTCAGCAGTTCAAATCCACCAGGCACTCCTCAGAAACCCTATGGGGCAGTTCTACTCTGTCCTACAGGTTCACTATGAGTCGGAATCGACTCGACGGCAATACGTTTAAAGTACTATAGCTAATTCATGGTTGTTACTGAAGTAAAAAAAGAAAAAAAAAAGGACTTGTTTCCATATTAGAAGATAATATCTTCAGGCATATCTCAAAGCTAATGTTTCATTAAATGTGATATTATAAACATTAACTTCTACAAATCCAGCCAAGAAGTAAAATGTGCTACATTTTAAATAATGGATAATACTTATAGATTTTATCTCACTCAAATATGTGGTTTACTCTGTAAAGGCAATGAATTCCAAGGGCCTGAAAAGATTTGTAAGTACTTTTTAAAAGGCTTTCTAGAATTTTACTTGAGCCAGAAATATTAAGAACCATGTAAAATAAAGCAAAGCTGAGAGTAAAGTAGATTCTATTCCTACATTACATCATAATAAGAATGTGAAGCAAAGCAAGTTCCATTTAACAGTTGAAAAGGAGAAAGTGGTAGAATTTGTTAGGTTAGGGGAAGTTTTGAGCTTTGTCCACTCTCAGTTTTCTTAAATTGTTTGAAAATTGTGGCTTTGTTGCTTTCCGAAGAGGGAAGAGGGGAATAAAAGCATTTCTTTAAATACAGGGTGAGTTACTTCTTTTGGCTTGTTGTTATTTTGAATACAAACTTCTGCTTCCAGCTATTATTTTCAGAAGAAATGCCAAGTTATCAATATTATAAATATAAGTTAATGAAAGATTACACTAGAGGATTCTAAACACAAGTGGTTCAATAACATTAGTCAACAGTATCAAAATTCAAAGACAAATAACATGATTCTACACTTAAATTTGTATAATTTGCTATATGTAAAATATATCTCAATAAACAATATTTGGTAGGAAAAATGATAGGAAGACTTACATAGTAAACTGATAGCAAAATTACAGAACTAGTCAATTCTTGGTAATGGTAAATCCTGAATAAAAATTATTTCAAGGGAAATAATCCAAAGATACCAAATAATACTTCAAGAAGATTTGTCATAAAAATTGTGACAGACAGTAGCTAGGGGACAAATTAGAGAACTGAGCCTCAGGCACTCTAGTCAGCTTGTAAGCAATCAAATTTATATCCAATGAGACTAAAAACGAACACAACAAAGTGTCAATACGGTAAAGGGATTGCCAAAATCACTAGAAATGATTGTTAGAGATGCACAGCTTGTACACACAACAACAGAAATGAGATATTCATTACCTTAATCTTCCTCTCTACTGTCTACCCAGAGGAAGAAAAAGTGGGAGGGACTGAAGACAAAAATTCTGTCCGCTTTCAATTTGTGAAAGTAGGATTTGGATCGAATACTCCTTCTTACCATTCTGATGTTTTGTTTATACTTACTTATTCCTCCTTCTCACATGGTTCTTTCAATGCTCTGATTCCATTTTTTTGTTTGTTTCTTTCTTTCTTTTTAACTAAATTCAATTGTTCATAGAACACTGCTCATTTCCGTTATGGTCACTTGTCTTTACAAGATCTCTTTGGTTTCGCATTTCTTCTTACATTCTTTCTGCTTTATCCATTATTCTCAATACCATTCACATATTCCCTTTCTATCAAACTAACATATGTTTAGTTGCATATATATTTATCCATGTGTTTTAACTATGTCCTATTCAACTTGTTGGTGAGGGAGAGATTCCTACTCTACAGTTATGTGTTGGCCAAATATACAACACCCAACACAGGACAGAAGAGAATGACAGCAATTTATTAGTGACATATCCTAACAGCCCAGCGGAGGAGGACACCACACAGGGTCACACGGATTGCACTCAGGAACAGAAAGAAAATGTAGGAGGTGTGGGAAGCAGGCTTTGTAGTATCAAGAGGGTGGGATGCTTGTGACTGGCTAATTTGAATGATTCCACGAACTGGCAAGAGACTGAAACCTGTTACTCTGGGAAAAGCAGGAGCTGTACGTTATCTGTTTTATAAGAAGGACTGGTTGGCTAGGAGACCTTATTTGCAAGAGCAGAATAGGGAGGAGAACTTGCAGTTACACCACTCGAGATCCTCTCAATTTCACTGGATGTCAGTGCAGCATATACAATTGGACCTTAATTTTAGGCCTTAACTACAACACACACACACGTCTGTCAGTTTGTCATACAGTGGGAGCTTGTGTGTTGCTGTGATACTGGAAGCTATGCCACGAGTATTCAAACACCAGCAGGATCACCTATTGTGGACAGGTTTCAGCTGAGCTTCCAGACTAGGAAGAAGGAAACAGCAGTCTACTTCTGAAAAGAATTAGCCAGTGAAAACCTTATGAATAGCAGCAGAACATTGTCTGATATAGTGCCAGAAGATAAGCCCCTCAGGTTGGAAGGCACTCAAAAGACACCTGGGGAAGAGCTGCCTCCTCAAAGTAGAGTCGACCATAATGATATGGATGGAGTAAAGCTTTCAGGACCTTTATTTGCTGATGTGGCACAACTCAAACTGAGAAGCAGCAGCTGCAAACTGCCATTAATAATCAGAATGTGGAATGTACGATGTATGACTCTAGGAAAATTGAAAATCGTCAAAAATGAAATGGAATGCATAAACATCCATATCCTAGGCATTGGTAAGCAGAAATGGACTGCACTGGTCACTTTGAATTGGACAACCATATCGTCTACTATGCTGGGAACAACTTGAAGAGGAATGGCGTTGCATTCATCGTCAAAATGAACATTTCAAGATTTATCCTGAAGTACAATGCTGTCAGTGATTGGATAATATCCATACACCTACAAGGAAGACTAGTTAATACGACTGTTATTCAAATTTATGCACCAACCACCAAGGCCAAAGATGAAGAAGCTGAAGATTTTTACCAACTTCTGCAGTATGAAATTGAGCAAACATGCAATCAGGATGTATTGATAATTACTAGTGATTGGAATGCAAAAGTTGGAAACAAAGAAGAATTGGTAGTTGGAAAATATGGCCTTGTTGATAGAAATGATGCAGGAGATCCCATGATAGAATTTTGTGAGACCAATGACTTCTTCATTGCAAATACCTTTTTTCAACAACATAAACAGTGACTATACATGTAGGCCTCACCAGATGGAATACACAGGCATCAAATCGACTACATCTGTAGAAAGAGATGATGGAAAAGCTCAATATCATCAGTCAAAACAAGTCCAGGGGCCAACTGAAGAACAGACCATCAATTGCTCATATGCAAGTTCAAGTCGAAATTGAAGAAAATTAGAAAAAGTCCACAAGAGCCAAGGTACGACCTTGAGTATATCCCACCTGAACTTAGAGACCATATCAAGAATATATTAGACGCATTTGAACACTAATGACTGAAGACCAGATGAGCTGTGGAATGACATCAAGGACATCATACATGAAGAAAGCAAGCACACATTAAAAAGAAAGAAAGCATACATTAAAAAGACAGGAAAGAAAGAAAAGTCCTAAATGGATATCAGAAGAGACTCTGAAATATGTGCTTGAACATAAAGCAAATGGAAGAAATGATGAAATAAAAGAGTTGAATAGATTTCAGTGGGTGGCTTGAGAAGACAAAGTAAAGAATTATAAAGACATGTGTAAAGATCTGGAGATAGAAAACCAAAAGGGAAGAACATGCTCTGCATTTCTCAAGCTGAAAGAACTGAAGAAAAAATTCAAGCCTTGAGTTGCAATAGTGAAGGATTCTACGAGGAAAATATTAAAGCATGAAGCATTAAAAGAAGATGGAAGGAATATACAGAGTCACTATACAAAAAAGAATTGGTTGAAGTTCAACCATTTCAGGAGGTAGCATATGATCAGGAACTGATGGTACTTAGGGATGAGGTCCAAACTGCACTGAAGGCATCGGCAAAAAACAAGTCTCCAGGAATGGACAGAATACCCATTGAGATGTTTCAACAAACGGATGCAGTGCTGAAAGTGCTCACTCATCTATGCCAAGAAATTTGGAAGACAGCTATTTATGCCCATTCCAAAGAAAGGTGATCCAACAGAATAGGGAAATTATCGAACAATATCATTAATATCACATGCAAGTAAAATTTTGCTGAAGACCATTCAAAAGCGGTTGCAGCAGTACATCCACAGGGAACTGCTAGAAATTCAAGCCAGATTCAAAAGAGGATGTGGAACCAGGAATATCATTACTAATGTCAAATGGATCCTGGCTGAAAGCAGAGAATGCCAGAAAGATGTTTATCTGTGTTTTACTAACTATGCTAAGGCATTCGACTGTGTGGATCATAACAAATTATGGATAACATTGGGAAGAATGGGAATTCCAGAACACTTAAATGTGCTCATGAGGAACCTGTACATAGACCAAGAGGCAGTCATTCAGACAGAACGAGAGGATACTACGTGGTTTAAAGTCAGGAAAGGTGTGTGTCAGGGTTGTATCCTTTCACCATACTTATCAATCTGTATGCTGAGCAAATAATCCAAGAAGCTGGACTATATGAAAAAGAACACAACAACAGGATTGAAGGAAGACTCATTAACAACCTGTCTTATGTAGATGACACAACTTTCTTTGCTGAAAGTGAAGAGGACTTGAAATACTTACTGATGAAGATCAAAGACTACAGCCCCCAGTATGGATTACACCTAAACATAAGAAAAAAAAAAAACCTCTCAACTGTACCACTAATGATAAACAGAGAAAAGATTACAGGTTTCAAGGATTTCATTTTACTGGGATCCACATGGAAACAGCAGCAAAGAAATCAAATGAGGTATGTTGTTGTTAGGTGCCGTGGAGTCAGTTACAACTCACAGCCACCCCATGCACAACAGAATGAAATACTGCCAGGTCCTGTGTCATTCCTCACAATTGTTGCTATGCTTGAGTCCATTGTTGCAGCCACTGTCAATCCACCTTGTTGACATTCTTCCTCTTTTATGTTGACCTCTATTTTACCAAGCATGATGTCCTTCCCCAGGGACTGATCCCTCCTGATAACATGTCCAAAGTATGTAAGATGTAGTCTCACCATCCTTGCCTCTAGGGAGCGTTCTCCATTGTACTTCTTCTAAGACAGATTTGTTTGTTCTTTTGGCAGTCCATGATATATTCAATATTCTTCGCCAACACCACAGTTCAAAGGCATCAATTCTTCAGTCTTCCTTATTCGTTGTCCAGCTTTCCCATGCATATGAAGTGATTGAAAACGTCATGGCTTGGGTCAGGCACACCTTAGTCCTCAAGGTGACACCTTTGCCTTTCAATACTTTAAAGAGACCTTTTGCAACAGATTTGCCCAATGCAATGTGTCTTTTGATTTCTTGTCTGCTGCTTCCATGGGTGTTGATTGTTACCCAAATAAAATGAAATCCTTGACAACCTCAATCTTTTTTTCTCCATTTATCACGATGTTGTTTATTGATTCAGTTGTGAGGATTTTCTTTATACTGGTGTGTAATCCATGCTGAAGACTATGGTCTTTGATCTTCATCAGTAAGTGCTTCAAGTCCTCTTCATTTTTGGCAAGCAAGGTTGTGTAATATGCATAACACAGGTTGTTAATAAGTCTTTCTCCAACCCTGATGCCCCGTTCTTCTTCATACAGTCCAGCTTCTCAGAATATTTGCTCAACATGCAGATTGAATAGGTATGGTGAAAGGATACAGTCCTGACGTGCACTCTCCTGACTTTAAACCATGCAGTATCCCCTTGCTCTGTTTGAACGACTGCCTGTTGATCTATGTACAGATTCCTCATGAGCACAATTAAGTGTTCCAGAATTTTCATTGTCTGCAATGTTATCCATAATTTATTATGCTCCACACAGTCAAATGCCTTAGCATTGTCAATAAAACACATATAAACATCTTTCTGGTATTCTCTGCTTTCAGCCAGTATACATCTTCATCAGCAATGATATCCCTGGTTCCACGTCCTCTTCTAAATCTGGCTTGAATTTCTGGCAGTTCCCCGTCAATATACTGCTGCAGCTGCTTTTTAATGATCTTCAGCAAAATTTTGCTTGCTTGTGATATTAATGATATTGTTCGATAATTTCCCTATTCTGTTGGATCACCTTTCTTTGGAATAGGCATAAATATGGATCTCTTCCAGTCGGTTGGCCAGGTAGCTGTCTTCCAAATTTCTTGGCATAGACAAGTAAGCACTTTCAGTGCTGCATCTATTTGTTGAAACATCTCAACTGGTATTCCATCAATTCCCGGAGCCTTGTTTTTCGCCAATGCCTTCAGTGCAACTTGGACCTCTTCCCTAAGTACCATTGGTTCCTGATCATATGCTACCTCCTGAAATGGTTGAACGTTGACCAATTCTTTTTGGTATAGTGACTCTGTGTATTCCTTCCATCTTCTTTTGATGCTTCCTGTGACGTTTAATATTTTCGCAGAAGAATCCTTCAGTATTGCAACTCCAGGCTCAATTTTTTTTTTCTTTTTTTTTCAGTTCTTTCAGCTTGAGAAATGGCGAGCGTGTTCTTTCCCTTTGGTTTATTATCTCCAGGTCTTTGCACATGTCATTATAATACTTTACTTTGTCTTCTGAAGCTGCCCTTTGAAATCTTCTGATCAGTTCTTTTACTTCATCATTTCTTCCGTTTGCTTTAGCTATTCAACTTGCAAAAGCAAGTTTTAGAGTCTCTTCTGATATCCATTTAGGTCCTTTCTTTGTTTCCTGTTTTTAAATGACCCCTTGCTTTCTTCATGTATGATGTCCTTGATATCATTCCACAACTCATCTGGTCTTCAGTCATTAGTGTTCAACCCATCAAATCTATTCTTGAGATGGTCTCTAAATTCAGGTGGGATATACTCAAGGTTGCACTTTAGCTCTCTTGGACTTGTTCTAATTTTCTTCAGTTTCAGCTAGAACTTACTTATGAGCAATTGATGGTCTGTTCTGCAGTTGGCCCCTGGCCTTGTTCTGACTGATGGTATTGAGCTTTTGTATTGTCTCTTTCCACAGATGTAATCTATTTGATTCCCGTGTATTCCATCTGGCGAGGTCCATGTGTATAGTCGCCATTGATGTTGGTGAAAAAAGGTATTTGCAATGAAGAAGATGTTGGTTTCACAAAATTATATCATGGGATCTCCTGCATCATTTCTATCACCAAGGCCATATTTTCCAACTATCGATTCTTCTTCCTTGTTTCCAACTTTCACATTCCAATCACCAGCAATTATCAGTGCATCCTGATGGCATGTTCGATCAACTTTAGATTGCAGAAGTTGGTAAAAATCTTCAATTTCTTCATCTTTGGCTTAGTTGGTTCAAAAATTTGAATAATAGTCATATTAACTTGTCTTCCTTGTAGGTGTATGGGTATTATCCTATCACCGACAGCGTTGTACTTCAGGATACATCTGAAATATTCGTTTTGATGATGAATGCAATGCCATTCCTCTTCAAGTTGTCGTTCCAGCATAGTAGACCATATGATTGCCTAATTCAAAGTGACCAATGCCAGTCCATTTCAGTTCACCAATGCCTAGGATATTGATGTTTATGTGTTCCATTTCATTTTTCACAATTTCCCATTTTCCTAGATTCATACTTCGTACATTTCACATTCTGATTATTAATGGATGTTTGCAGCTGTTTCTTCTCAGTTTGAGTTGTGCCACATCAGCAAATAAAGGTCCTGAAAGCTTGACTCCATCCATGTCATTACAGTCAACTCTACTTTGAGGAGGAAGCTCTTTCCCAGGTGTCTTTTGAGTGCCTTCCAACCTGAGGGGCTTATCTTCTGGCACTATATCAGAAAATGTTCCACTGCTATTCATAAGGTTTTCACTGGCTAATTCTTTTCAGAAGTAGACTGCTGTTTCCTTCTTCCTAGTCTGTCTTAGTCTGGAAGCTCAGTTGAAACCTGTCCACCATAGGTGATCCTGCTCGTATTTGAATACTGGTGGCATAGCTTCCAGCATCACAGCAGCAGATAAGCCCCCACAGTACAAAAAACTGACAGATGTGTGGGGGAAAATGACACATTGCATTGGGCAAGTCTGCTGCAAAGACCTCTTTAAAGTATCAAAAAGCAAAGATGTCACCTTGAAGATAAAAATGCACCTGACCCAAGCCATGGTGTTTTCAATTGCCTCATATGCATGGGAAAGCTGGACAATGAATAAAGAAGACTGAAGAAGAATTGATGCCTTTGAACTGTGGTGTTGGCGAAGAATATTGAACATACCATGGACTGCCAAAAGAACAAACAAATCTGTCTTGGAAGAAATACAATCAGAATTCTCCTTAGAAGAAAGAATGGCGAGACTTCGTTTCACATACTTTCTACATGTCATCAGGAGGAACCAGTCCCTGGAGGAGGACATTATGCTTGGTAAAGTAGAGGGTCAGCAAAAAAGAGGAAGACCCTTAATGAGATGGATTGACACAGTGGCTGCAACAATGGGTTCAAGCATAGAAATGATTGTGAAAATGGCTCAGGACTGGACAGTGTTTAGTTTTGTTGTACACAGGGTTGCTATGAGTCGGAACTGACTCGATGGCACCTAACAACAACACACTACACCACGAAAGGTCATATGTGGGTATGACTTATAATTTTAAATGATGTTGTTCAATAAGTGTTCTGTTTCTCACTCTTCCCATTTAAAATATGTTTCTTGATAATAATCTGTGTTGCTATACAGTCTAAAGTTCATTCCTTCTGTACTATACATAGTATTTCAGAGTATGCACATGGCACCTCTACTTATCCAATACCCAAGGCAGCAATGAATATCTGCATACTAGCCTCCTTGCATACCTGTGAGAGAGTGTCTCAGGGATATACAGTAGTGAAATGTTGTGTGATATGCAAAAGTGTAGGCATTATAGAAAATAAGTAATTTTGTCTACTTAATACCATATAACTCTCACAAATGACTGTCTAAATTTAAACTCCCATCCGCTATACATGAGAATGCCATTTCCCTACATCCTAACTGGTTGGTGATGTTATTTGACTTTAATTTTTGCCAATCTGACAGATGTGCAATGGTATTTTAATGCCTTTTTAATTTGCATGTTCTGATTACCATTGATATTGAACATGCCTATTAGCCACTTGGTTTTTACCTTCTCTGAATTGTGCCTTTGTATCATTCTTTTTGTATTAGCTTTTATGATATCTTCTTAATGATGTTAATTACTTCCTTGTACATTGTAGGTATTGGTCTTTGTTGAACAGTGACTTTTCCATAACCTCAAAACTGTAACCTGCCTCTTAATATTTATTCCAATATACAAAAATATTTAATTAAATGTATCAATTTCTGTGTGTGGTTTTTGTTTTGGGGTCTTGTTTAAGAAATTCTTTCCCAATCCAAGGTTACAAAAATATTCCCTGATATTTCCTCCAGTAGCATCATAGTTTTACATTTCATATTACTTCTTAAGATAGTTAGCTTATTAATGTTGTTTATCTTATCTTTTAATGTAGACACTAAAAGAAAAAAAAAACAAAACCCCGTTGCCATCAAGTTGATTCTGACTTATAGCGACCCTATAGGACAGAGTAGAACTGCCCCATAGAGTTTCCAAGGAGCACCTAGTGTATTCGAACTGCCAACCTTTTTGTTAGCAGTTGTAGCACTTAACCACTATGCCACCAGGGTTTCCATGTAGATATTTAAGACTACAGAATTCTTTTGAAATACCACATTAGTAGCAACTCCTCCCAAAATTTGTTTGTGGTATTTTCATTAGTCTTCACTACTAAAAAAACTTTAGTTTAAATTACAGCTTGGGTGCTATCAATGCTCTGAAATTCAGTGAGGAATATCTTACGGCCTGTGTGAAACATGAACTATTTTAGTAAATATTCTGCATATACTGCAGAAGAATGTACATTCTCCAATTCTTGGATTGAATGTTTCACACAAAATCATCTGATCAAGTTTTATAAATACACTGTTCAAATTATCTGTGGTCTTGTTTTTTTTTTTTTTTTTTTTTTGTATTCCAGGTTTAAAATACTGAGGTATTCTAAAATATCAAACTATTATGGTGGTTTTGTCAATATTTCCTTATAATTCAATAATGCCTTGCTTTATATATTTTTAGACTAAGTTATTTAATGTGTACAAGTTTAGAATTGCTGCATTTTCCTAGTGTGTGTAACTTTTTTAAATCATTATCTAGTGATTTTCTTTAGATGCGTATTAATGCTTTTGGCATCAAAGTCTAATTTTTCTGATATTAACATAGACTACTCAGCTTTATTTTGGTTAGAATTTGTATTAGTTAATTAATTAATTAATTAATTTTTATTAGTCATTATGATTTTAGATAGGTTTCTTACAGAGAACATAAGCTTAAATATTTAATCCTGTGTGACACTCTTCTCAACTAGAGAGTTTCATCCATTTACATTTATTTTAATAATATATTTTACTTTGTTATTACCATTTATATCATGCCATTTGTTTTGCTTTTTTAGGTCTTCTGTCTTGTCCACTTTGGATTGATTGAGAGATTTTGTTCTTTTTCCATTTACACATTTATAAAATACACTCACTATGGATTTTTATGTGTGTATGTGGTTACACTAGCCATCTTAACATGCATACTTAACAATATCTAAATTTAATCATGTTTACCCTTCCTTCAACCAACATATGGACCTTTAATGATTTAACTCTGATAATCCTTTGCCAATTAATACGTCATTGTTGTCCAGTGTTTTATCTTTTTATTTAGCCCATCTTAGTCATCTAGTGCTGCTACAACAGAAATACCACAAGTGGATGGCTTTAACAAAGAGAAATTTATCTCTTCACAGTAAAGTAGGCTAAAAGTCCAAATTCAAGGCGTCAGCTCCAGGGGAAGACTTTCTCCCTCTGTCGGCCTTCTCATCAATGTTCCCCCGGACTAGGAGCTTCTCCACACAGGGACCCTCCAAAGGACACGTTCTGCTCCTGGCACTGCTTTCTTGGTGGTATGAGGTCCCCCTGTCTCTCTGCTCACTTCTCTCTTTTATATATCAAGAGATTGCCTCAGGATACAGTCCAATCTTGTAGATTGAGGCCTGCCTCACTAACACAACTGCTGCCCATCCGCCCTCATTAACATCACAGAGGCAGGATTTACAACATATAGGAAAATTACACAATACTGGGAATCATGGCCCAGCCAAATTGATACACATGTTTTTTGGGGGGACATAATTCAATCCATGACAGCCCCCACAAATTAGACATCATTTCAGTGTTTTTTATGGTCATTGCTTATTTCGACTTACCCATATATTTACCAATACATTTCTTCATAATTTCTTTCCTTTATTTTCACCTCTACACTTTACCTTATTTTGTGATGGATGGGTGATGGATTTCAAAACTTTTTTTTACAACATTTAATCAAGCATTTTTAGTTATTTTTATCTAGAAGTTCTTTCAGAGTAATTAGTGTACAATTTTGCCTGAAATTATGTTTTTGTCTTACTTTCCTTGCACTCTTAAGATAAATTTAGAGAACAACATGCCAATTTTTAATATACTCTTCGATACAGTTAGCTAACACATTAATGGAGATCTTTGTATTTATGTTAAAATATGGAATTGGCCTATGATTTTGTACAACCATATCTGGTTTTGCTATCAAGATTTTACGAGCCTGAAAATATACTGCCTTTTTATCCTTCACCGAGCCTATAATTCGCTTGAATCATGAGAAAACACACAAGCCTAAAGTATAAAGCCAATTTTGAGGGATAGATAGAAAAAAAACTCAGGAGTTTTGTCAATTTAACTGGTGTTGTGACACAGAAATGAGCCACTATCTGCAAAAATAAATTCTGTCATTCTCAATGTAATGTTTTTAAATGAGGAAGTGTGACCTGTTGTACATGAAAATATAAATCTATAAAAATATATTTTTAGGAATATATTCACTAAATAGTACATACACTTGCCTGAAGCATTTACTCTTTTTTTTTTTTTTTAAATAATATTTTATTAAGTTTTTGGTGAAAGTTTACACAGCAAGTTAGGTTCCCGTTTGACAATTTCTGCACAAATTGTTCGGTAACATTAGTTACATTTATTACAATGTGTCAACATTCTCTTTGTGTTCTGTTTGTTCTATTTCTAGTATTCTAGTTTACCTGCCCCCTTATTTTCTCATCTTTGCTTCTGAATAATTGCTGACCTTTTGGTCTCATACACATGGTTTTCAGTAGAGTACCAATCTTACAGGTAATATCCTTTATTTTGTGTGCCATCCTATTTTACTAAAAGGAAATCTAAGGTTCGCGCTTAAGGAGTGTCTCAGGGCAATAGTCTCAGAGAGTCCTCTGTTCTCTGCTGTTCCAGTTTGTCTGAGTTTTGTTTTTTGTGTCTTTTTTTAAAGGAGAATTTGAGTTCTGCTCCACATTTTGATCCTGTTCTAGCTGAGAGTACCCACTGTGACCCTGATTAGAACTGTAAGTGGTGGTAGCCAGGCACCATCTAGTTCCTCTGGTCTCACTGTAAATGAGGCTGTGGCTCATGTAGACTTGTTTCTTCTCTGAGCTTTTGGTTACCTTCTTACTGTTTTGCTCCTGGTGAGTAGAGACCCATAGTTGTATCTTAGATGGCCACTCGCAAGCATTTAAGACCCCAGATGCTACTCACTTCACTAGGATGCAGATCATGATTTTTGTGAACTGTTATGACAGTAGACTGAGTTGCAAGCCCGGAAAACCAATCTTGAAAGGTGTTTGGTTATGTCTGTAGAGTATCCACATTTGTGTCTTCAGTGAATATACGTGCCTGCACTCAGATATAGATTCTTCTATCTGTTCTTACCTATAGACACACCTGTACCGACCTGTACATCAATATGCCTATAACCATCCGTATGTGCTCAAACACTCATTTTTACTTTGGATGTGCTGTGCTCGCTACATCCACATTTGGTGCCACTTTTCCCATCACCAAAAAAAATAGCAAGTCTATACGATCTAAACTGTACTTTCCTCTCTCTGCTTTCTCTCCCTGGTAACCAGCAATGAACATTGTTTTGTCTATATATGTATCTATTCTTGTCTTCTTATAAAAGAAGGATCATACAATATTTGTCCTTAGATGCTTTACTTATTTCACTTAGCATTATGCCCTCCAGGTCTGTCCATGTTATGTTTCATGTACTCATCTTTGTTCTTTATGGTTGCATAGTATTCCACTGCGTTATGTATCACAATTTGCTTATCCATTCATCCGCTGATGGGCACTTCAGTTGTTTCCATTTATTTGCTATTATGAATAAAGCAGCAAAAAACACAGGTGTGCATATGTCTGTTAGTCTCATTATTTTTAGGTCTCTAGACCTAAAAATAGATCATAGGGTAGTTCTATTTCTAGTTTTTTGAGAAAGCACCATACCATTTTCTACAGTGGTTGTACTATTTTGCAGTCCCACCAGCAATGGATAAGGGTTCCAATCTCCCCACATCCTTGCCAACATTTATCTTTTTTTTTTTTTAAATCAATGTCATTTTAGCTGGGGTAAGGTGGTATCTCATTGTAGTTTTGAACTGCATCTCTCTAACGGCTAATGATTGTAAACATCTTTTCATATGTTTGTTGGCTACTTGGATGTTCTTTTTGGTGAAGGTTCTGTTTATGTCCTTTGCCCATTTTGTGAGTGGATTGTTTGTCTTTTTGTTGTTGAGTTGTTGAAGTTTACTCTAGATTTTAGAGACTAGACCTTTATTGGATAAGTTGTTTATGAAGATTTTTTGCAGTCTGTAGGTTGTGTCTCTACTCTTTTAATAAGGTCTTTTGATAAGCATAATTTTTTAATTTTTATGAGACCTCATCTTTTTTGTCTTCGTCTATTTGTGCATTTGTTGTTATGTTTGTTACCCTATTTTTATAAAAGATTAGGTCCCACAGTTTTCTCCCTATGTTTTCTTTCAGGAATTTTATGGTTTTAGATTTAAAATTTAGGTCTTTGATCCATTTTGAGTTAGTTTTTGTGTATGGTGTGAGGTATAGGTCCTGTTTTATTTTTCTGCAGGTGGATTAAACAGACTGTTTCTGCCTCACTGAATGCAATTTGACCCCTTGTTGAAAATCAGTTGTCCAAAGATGGCTGGGTTTAATTCAGAGTTCTCAATTCTATTCCACTGGTCTATGCGTCTATCATGGAACCAATACCAGGCTGATTACAGCAGCTGTATAGTATGTTTTGATATTGGGGAGTGTGAGGCCCGCTGCTTTGTTCTTTTTCTTCAACATTGCTTTGGCTATTTGGGGTTTCTTTCTTTTCCATATGAAGGTGCCCATTAGTTTTTTCATTTCAGTAAAGAATGTTGTTGGAATTTGTATCCCAACTGCATTGTATCTGTAGACCACTTTAGGTAGACTTGACATTCTCACTATATTAAGTCTTCCAATCTATGGGCACAGGATGTCTTTCCATTTTTGTAAGTCTCTTTTAGTCTCTTGTAGTAGTGTTTTATAATTTTCATTGTATAAGTCTTTCATGTCCTTCATTAGGTTAATTCCTAGGTATTTTATCAATTTGGGGGCTATTGTAAATGGTATTGTTTCCTTGATTTCTTTTTGGAAGAAGTCTTTGTTAGTGAAGAGGAACTCAACTGATTTTTGTGTACTGATCTTGTACCCTGCAACGTCGCTAAATTCTTCGATTAGTTCCAACAGTTTTCTTGTGGAATCTTTAGGGTTTTCTATGTATAAGATCATATATTGTGCAAATAGAGATAGTTTTACTTCTTCCTTTCTAATTTGGATACCTTTTATTTCTCTTTCTTGTCTTATTGCACTGGATAGGACTTCTAGTACAATGCTGAGTAAGAGTGGTGATAATGGGCATCCTTGTCCCATTCCCATTCTCAAAGGGAAGGTTCTCAGCCTTCTCTGTTGACTATAACATCGGCTGTTGGTTTTGCATACCTGCTTTTAATTATGTTGAGAAATTTCCCTTCTATTTCTATTTTGCTGAGAGTTTTTATCAGGAAAGTTGTTGAATTTTATCAAATGCCTTTTATGCATCAATTGATACATGATCATATGGTTCCTTTCCTTTGTTTTATTTATGTAGTGGATTATATTGATTGATTTTCTAATGTTGAACCACACTTGTAATCCTGGTATGGATCCCAGTTTATCATGATGTATGATTTTTTTTTAATACGTTGCTGAAATCTGTTGGCTAGAATTTTGTTGAAAATGTTTGCTATGTTCATAAGGGATGTTGGTGTGTAATTTTCTTTCTTTCTTTTTCTTTTTTTTTAGGGGGGTGATATCTTTGCCTGGTTAAGGTGTTGGGATTATGCTGGCTTCACAGAAAGAGACTCGTAGTTTCTGAAACTATTGATAAATTTCTCTTTCTTAAAGGTAATCATGCCATCTCCCTTAGAGGGTTATTTTGAGGGTAAAATCAGTTAAAGCATATCAAGTGCTTAGAACACTTGATTTACTAAGTGTTTGGCACTTATTAAATTGGTGTTGTTTTCATTAATATTATTATTACTAGGTAAAGATTTTTATCCTTGATCTTTGACTTTTTCTGCTTTTAATCATTCCTGGAAGATTATAGAGATTGTTTTTATTAAATTATTAAAAATACTAAAAATATAAGATTATTACTGCTATGGTTTAACCACACAGCCTGCTGATTCTGAAATAATTTATTCCTTCTACCTCTTCTACTCCAGGGAGTCTATATCAAGTTAAACTCCCTTTGTTTTTGAAAAAGATATACATAATGAATAAATAAAGCATGTAGTTAATCTTTTACAACTAACCTTTAGCATAAAAAGATTGTCAAATTATCTTCCTCCCAACAATTCATCACTGTCCTTTATTTTCTGAAAAAAAGGGGAGAGATGCCCTTATCTAAACAGCTTCACAGGACATATTTGATTAGTTCTAAAGTAAAATATGAAATGTCACAGAAATATTGCTATTAGACATTACAGAACTTTAATGAGCTCCTTTTACTCTCCCTTCTCCTACTCTATTACCCTTCCCTTATGAACCTCAATCACTTATTACTTTAGCAACAATAAAAGACTAAAATCCAAGTTGTTAACCCAATGATAAAACCTTAAAAAACTGGTTGTAACAAAAAATAATCAGTCTTTTCTCCCATTTCTTTGCTCTAAAGACTCTCTCTTATAGCCTAACTATACTACCTTCAAGCCCCAAACCAGTGAAAAACCAGTTGCCATGGAGTTGATTCTGACTCACGGTGACCCCATGTGTGTAGAGCAGAACTGTGCTCCGAAAGGTTTTCAATAGCTAATTTTTCAGAAGTAGATCATCAGGCCTTTCTTCTGAGGAACCTCTGGGTGGACTCCAACCTCCAATCTGAATTTCCAACCTTTCGGTTAGCAGCAGAGGGCGTTAACCATCAGCATCACCCAGGGACTCCAAGCCCCAAATAAGAATTCATATTTAAATCAAAACCAAACCCATTGCCATTGAGTCGATTATACAAAAAAGGCTATGGACTTGGGGACCACATGAACTGAACTGACTTAACTCAAATAGTTGTTGAAGAGGTTAAATAAAATATGTATATATAATGCCTAGCGCATTTCTTGGTAAAAATTACTCAGTGTCAATTTCTTTTCCTGCCTCCTTTCTCTTGAAATCCCACATTTGTGCCTTCATTTATGCTTAATTTTTGACTCTCTTCACAACCTCCAGCTGTCAAAATCTTACTTATCCTGAGTTCTGGCAAGATGGTGCTCTAGGCAGAAGCAGCACGCCGTCCCTCCACAGCAAAGATCCGAAAAACTAAGCCAAACAGAGAATGCAACAGTCCTGAAACCCCAGAACATCAAATGAAGAGATAAAGAAATCAGCCGAGCACCAAATGGAGTGAGAATACTGACAGAGAACGGAGAGTGAGGAGAGATTCATGCAGAGGTCCCCTACCAGCTAACGCAGTGCAGATCCACCATCTTGGACTCCTATGGGAGACCAACAAACGGGGGTACGAGAAAGCAGCCTCACGGAGCATCCAGTGGGAGACAAAACAGCTGGTAATTTGCAGTGTGCACTTTCCCACCCCCCACCCCTCTTCACCCCAGGTCGGCCTCCTCTGCTTCCCGTGGCCACAGTCTCTTGACTGGGAAGCGCCGGCTGCTTGGATTCCACACACCCAAGCGGGCGGCTCTCTGGGTGCCATTTGTTGACTGCTAGTGTTGCTTTTTTTTTCTGCTTCTTTTGATTTCTCACTTGCCTCTCACCGCCTCCCCTTCCTTTTTCTCGAGTGCCTGGCTCTAAGCGCCATATTTGCTTCTTCCTGAGGGGCTGCGGGGCTCCATTCGAGTGTGCAGCTGCTTCCCGGTCTGGGCTGCCGTGCTGGTGGGATCCCGGGGCTTTTGTTCATTTGTTTGTTTTGAACTGTCTGTTTGTTCTCTTTTCCTTTTCTTGAGTTGGGAGCCCTTTCTGGCCAGGCGGAGCCGCATGGCAAGGAGACTGCCCTTCCGCTCCACAGACGTGCGGAGGGATCCCTGAGGGCATTTCTTTTCTCGTTGGTTTTTTTTTTTTCCCTGCTTTTTGGGGGGCCTTTCTTGTTCTTTTTTTTTTATTTATTTGTTTTGTTTTCTTTTCCCTCTTTTTCCCTTTTGTCTTTCTTCATTGCTCAGTTTCTCGTCTCTCTATATCTTCCTTCTCTTTCTGATCCCTTGAATACCAGGCGTTGTATGCCTCTGCTCCTTCTGGTCAGGCTGTGCTGCGACACCTGAGACCGACTTCCCCAGACCTCATAGCTGCATCGGTGGGATCCCTGGGAACTTTGCAGTTCTTTAACCTTTCTGATTTTTATTTGTTCATTCTTTTCTTTTCTTCCTCTTCCCCTTTCTGTTTTTCTCCATTTCATAGTCTCTCATCTCTCCATTCCAATGGCAAGCTCCCCTAGCATTCTTTTCTGTTTGTTTGTATGTTTTTTGGCTCCTTTTCTTCTCTCTTCTCTCCCATGTCCAGCTTAGCTCCACACATAACAATCTCCCCGCTGCATCCTGCCTACCTGCACCGTGCGCTTGACATCACACGACCAAGCAGTGCAGGCACGGCCTACTGGAACCTGCACAGCACTGATTACTGACCCGCCCTGGTGGCTGTACTGAGTGCCACAAACAACCTGTCCCAGTGCCTCCTCTTCAGCTAGACCTGCCCTGCTGTACCATATCTGAGTGACTGAACCTGCCAGTTGGAGAAAGAGGTAAAAAGTAATGAGCGCACAGACGAGCAAACAACAAAGAGCACGCAGTCCGCCTGCTCAGACATACTCAAATTTTTTTCCTTTTAAAAAGACGAAACAAACAAATCTACAATCAGTAAACGAGAAAAATAATTACTGAATGCCCCGAAAACAGCAAACAATATCAAAACATTTACAATAACAGGACAGGATGGTTCCAGTAGGCGTCCAAATTAAAACACCAGATGACTCTCCTGTGGAGGAAAATGCACTAGAAGTATCTGATAAGGAATTCAAATCTCTAATACTTGGAATTTTCCAAGAACTGAGGCAAAAAGCTGACAAACATGAGAAAAAAATAGACAAATTCATGGAAAATACAAACAAAAAATTGGAAGAATTCAAGAAGATGATGCAGGAAGAAAATGCCAAATTAAATTCACAAATAGAAATTATACAAAAACAACATTAGAAATCCAAAAGATAAACAACCAGATTTCAGAAATGGATGATGTCACAGAAGGGCTGAGAAGCAGATTTGAAACGGTGGAAGACAGGATCAGTGGAACTGAGGACAAACACTTGGATACAACTCTGTTTCAGGAAAACTCCGAAAAAAGAACAAAGAAAAATTAAGAGACCCTGAGAGTTATGTGAGACACAATTAAGGGCAAAAATTTACAAGTGATTGGCATTCCAGAACAGGGGGAGAAAACTGAAAACACAGAGAGGATCATTGAAGAACTGCTGACAGAAAACTTCCCCAATATCATATAAGATGAAAAGCTGGCCATCCAAGAAGCTCAACAAACCCCATATAGAAGAGACCCCAAAAGAAAAACACCAAGGCATATCATATTCACAGTTGCCAAAACCAAAGACAAACAAAGAATCCTGAGAGCAGCTCGTGAAGAAGTCACATACAGAGGAGAAACAATAAGACTAAGCTCAGATTATTCGGCAGAAACCATGCAAGAAAGACAGCAATGGGATGACATATATAAAATCCTGAAAGAAAAAGACTGTCAGCCAAGAATAATATATCCTGCAAAACTATCATTCAAATTTGATGGTGAAATTAGGACATTTCCAGATAAACAGAAACTAAGGGAATATGTAACAGTCAAACCAAACTTACAAGAATTAATAAAGGGAGTTCTTCCATCTGAGGACAAACAGCTTCAGCCCACAGGAGGAACCTAGGACACAGAATGGTATGAGCCAGGTACCAATCTAGGAAATGAACTCTCGAGGAGTATCCAAAACCAAAAGAAATACAACAGGGAATCAGAGCAGTCAATCGATGGATGACAATAACATCAAAACAATGAAAGAGGGAATAAACAGCATAGGTACAGAACCTTCTAATGGAGAGGAAGGCAAGACGATACCAGGTAATGGTAGACTGCTTCAAACTTAGAAAGATAAGGGTAAAATTCATGGTAACCGCAAAGAAAGTTAACAAACCAACTCATAAACATAAAGACGAAAAACAAAGTCTCAGCAAAAACTAAACCTACAAAAACAAAAGAAATAAAAAAAATCCACAAACAAAAGTAACTCAGCACAAGAGAGTAAGAAGAACAAAGAAAACTTCAGCACCACAAAAAAAAGCACTACAAAATGACAGCAACAAACTCACATCTATCAATAATTACACTGAATGTAAATGGATTCAATGCACCCATAAAGAGACAGAGAGTCACAGAATGGATAAGAAAACAGGATCCATCAATATGCTGTCTACAAGAGACACACCTTAGAAACAAAGATGTGAATTTATTAAAAGTCAAAGGTTGGAAAAAAATATATCAAGCTAACAACTACCAAAAAAGAGCAGGAGTGGCAATTCTAATCTCAGATAAAATAGACTTTAAAACAAAATCCACCATAAAAGACAAAGAAGGACACTATATAATGATTAAGGGGACGATCCATCATGAAGACATAACCATAATAAACATATACGCACCCAAAGACAGGGGTCCAAAATACATAAAACAAACTCTAAAAACACTGGAAAGAGAAATTTACAGTTCCAAAATAATAGTAGGAGACTTCAACACACCATTCTCAGTAAAGGACAGAACAACTAATAAGAAACTCAGCAAAGATACAGAAGACCTAAAGGGCACAATCAGCCAACTTGACCTCATAGACATATAGAGAACACTCCATTCAACTGCTGCAAAGTACACATTCTTTTCCAATGAACATGGAATGTTCTCCAGAATAGACCACATCTTAGGCCACAGAGCAATCCTCAAAAAGATCCAAAATGTATACATAATTCAAAGTATCTTCTCTGACCACAATGCCATCAAGGTAGAAATTAACACTAGAAAGAGCAAGGAAAAAAAATCAAATACATGGAAACTGAATAATACCCTGCTTACACATCACTGGGTAATAGAAGAAATCAGAGATGGAATCAAAAAATTCCTAGATCACATGAGAATGAAAACACATCATACCAAAACCTTTGGGACACAGCAAAGGCAGTTCTAGGGACAATTTATAGCAATCAATGCACATATCAAAAAAGAAGAAAGGGACATATTCAAAACATTAACTAAAGAACTCAAACAAGTAGAAAGAGAACAGCAAAAAAAGCCCACAACCACAGGAAGAAAGGAAATAGTAAAGATCAGAGCAGAAATAAATGAAATAGAGAACAGAAAAACAATAGAAAGAATCAACAAAACCAAAAGTTGGTTCTTTGAAACAATCAACAAAATCAACAAACCACTGGCCAGACTGACAAAAGAAAAACAGGAGAGGATGCAAATAACCCAAACAAGAAATGAAATGGGCAATGTTACAACAGACCCAACTGAAATAAAAAGGATTATAACAGAATATTATGAAACAATATACTCCAACAAATTTGAAAACCTAGAGGAAATGGATAGATTTCTAGAAACACACAGCCTACCCAAACTACAACAAAGTGATGTTGAAAATCTGAACAGACCCATAACAAGAGAAGAGATTGAAAAGGTAATAAAAAAAACTCCCAACCAAAAAAAGCCCTGGCCCAGATGGCGTCACTGGAGAATTCTACAAAACATTTACAGAAGAGCTTGTACCAGTTCTACTCAAACTATTTCAGAGCATAGAAGAGGAAGCAGCACTTAAAAATTCATTCTATGAAGCCAGCATAACACTGATACCAAAACCAGGCAAAGACGTCACAAAAAAAGAAAATTACAGACCAATATCTCTCATGAATATAGATGCAAAAATTTTCAACAAAATTCTAGCCAATAGAATTCAGCATCCTATCAAAAACATAATACACCACGACCAAGCAGGATTCAGACCAGGTATGCAAGGATGGTTCAACATTAGAAAATCAATCAACATAATCCTCCACATAAATAAAAGGAAAGAAAAGAATCACATGATTATCTCAATTGACGCAGAAAAGGCATTTGACAAAGCCCAACACCCATTCCTGATAAAAACTCTCAATCAAATAGGTATAGAAGGGAAATTTCTCAACATAATAAAGGGCATCTATGCAAAACCAATGGCTAACATCATTGTTAATGGAGAGAGGCTGAAAACATTCCCCCTGAAAACAGGAAGACGACAAGGATGCCCTTTATCACCACTCCTATTTAACATTGTGCTGGAAGTTCTAGCTAGAGCAATAAGGCAAGAAAAAGAAATAAAAGGCATCCAAATTGGTAATGAAGAAGTTAAACTGTCCCTGTTTTCAGATGATATGATACTATACATACAAAACCCTAAAGACTCTACGAGAAATCTACTGGAACTAACAGAAAGATTCAGCAGAGTAGCAGGATAGAAGATAAACATTCAAAAATCAGTTGGATTCCTACACACCAGTAAGGAGAACGATGAAAAGGAAATCAGGAAATCAATACCATTTTCAATAGCCCCTAAAAAGATAAAATACTTAGGAATAAATCTGACCAGGGATGTAAAAGACCTATACAAAGAAAACTACACAACACTACTGCATGAAACCCAAAGGGATCTACATAAATGGAAAAACACACCATGCTCATGGATAGGCAGACTCAACATTGTGAAAATGTCAATTCTACCCAAAGTAATTTACAAACACAACACAATCCCAATCTAAATACCAACAACATTCTTCAAAGAGATGGAAAAACTAATCATTAACTTTATATGGAAAAGGGAAGAACCCCGAATAAGTAAAGCACTACTGAAGAAGAAGAATAAAGTTGGAGGACTCACACTACCTGACTTCAGAACCTACTATACAGCTACAGTAGTCAAAACAGCCTGGTACTGGTACAATGACAGATACATTGACCAATGGAACAGAATTGAGAACCCAGATGTAAATCCATCCACCTACAGTCACCTGATCTTCGACAAGGGCCCAAAGTCCATCAAATGGGGAAAAGACTGTCTTTTTAACAAATGGTGCTGGCAAAACTGGGTATCCATCTGCAAAAAATTGAAACAGGACCCATACCTCATGCGGTATACAAAAACTACTTCACAATGGATCAAAGACCTGAATATAAAGCCTAAAACTATAAAGTTCATAGAAGAAAAAATAGGACCAACACTTCAGGCCTTAATACATGGCATTAACAGGATACAAACCATAACCATCAACACACAAAACCCAGTAGATAAGCTAGATAACTGGGATCTTCTAAAAATCAAACACCTATGCTCTTCAAAAGACTTCACCAAAAGAGTAAAAAGAGAACCTAAAGACTGGGAAAAATTTTTCGACAGTACAAGTCAGACAAAGGTCTAATCTCCATAATCTACAAGAAAATCCAACACCTCTACAACCAAATGACAAAGGAAATGAACAGACACTTCACCAAAGAAGACATTCAAATGGCCAACAGACACATGCAGAAATGCTCGCGATCACTAGCCGTTAGAGAAATGCAAATTAAAACCACAATGAGATACCATCTCACCCTGGCATTACCGGCACGAATCAAAAACACTGGAAATAACAAATGTTGGAGGGGCTGCGGGGAAGTCGGAATTCTTATGCACTGCTGGTGGGAATGCAAAATGATACAACCATTTTGGAAAATGATATAGCGCTTCTGAGGAAGCTAGAAATAGACATACCATTCGATCCAGCAATCCCACTCCTAGGAATATATCCTAGAGAAATAAGAGTCATCACTCGAATAGACATATGCACACCTATGTTCATGGCAGCATTGTTCACAATAGCAAAAAGATGGAAACAACCTAGATGCCCATCAACAGATGAATGGATAAACAAACTATGGTACATACAAACAACGGAGTACTATGCAACACAAAAGAACAACAATGAATCTGTGAACCATCTCATAACACGAATGAAACTGGAGGACATTATGCTGAGTGAAATAAGTCAATCACAAAAGGACAAATATTATATGAGACCTCTATTGTAAAAATCCTTGAAAAAGTTCACACACAAAATGTAACAATCTTTGTTGGTTACCAGGGATGGGAGGGGTGGGGGGGAAATACTAAATAGGCAATAGATAAGTGGTATCTTGGGTGAAGGGTGAGACAGTACACAATACAGGGGAAACTAGCACAACCTGTACAAGGAAAGGTCATGGAAGCTCCATAAACACATCCAAACTCCCTGAGGGACTGAATTGCTGGGCAAAGGGCTCTGGGGACAATGGTCTCGGGGAACATCTGGCTCAATTGGCATGACACAGCTTATAAAGACAATGTTCGACATTCTACCTTGGTGAGTAGTGTCTGGGGTCTTAAAAGCCTGTGAGCAGCCATCTAAGATACTCCACTGGTCTCATCCCTTCAGGAGCAAGGGAGAATGAAGAGAACAGGATACAACGAAAAGATTAGTCCAAAGGACTAATTGTCCACAGCTACCAAGGCCTCCACCAGACTGAGTCCAGTACAGCTAGATGGTGCCTGGCTACCACCACTGACTGCTCTGACCAGGATCACAACAGAGGGTTCTGGACAGAGCTGGAGACGGATGTAGAGCATAATTCTAACTCACAAAAAAAAGACCAGATTTACCGGCCTAAAGGAGACTGGAGAAACCTCGAGAGTATGGCCCCCAGGCACCCTTTTAGCTCAGTGGTGAAGTTACCTCCGAGGTTCACTGTTCAGCCTGGGAGTGGACAGCCCCGTAAAACCAAATGAGACTAACGAGGTACAGGAGTCCAGTGACAAGGGCCAGAAGGCAGAAGGGGACAAGGAAGCTGGTGATAGAGAACCCAAGGTTGAGTAAGGATATTGTTGATGTGTTGTGAGATTGTTAACCATTGTCATAGGGCAACATTTGTAGTAACTGTTAAATGAGAAACTATTTTGTTCTGCAAGCCTTCATCTTAAGTGAGAATAACAGCACAATCGGAAGAGGGTAGTCAATGTCACTGAACTGTGTGTGTAGAAATTTTTGAAACGGTGTATCTTTGGCTATGTGTATTTTCACCAAAAAAAAAAAAAAAGGTTGAGAATTTAGAGGGTTAATATGTTGTGGGGTTGTTAACCAATGTCATAAAACAACATGTGTACTACTGTTTCATGAGAAAGTATTTGTTCTGTAAGCATTCACCTTAAGTACAATAAAAAAAAAAAATCTTACCTATCCTTTTTAGTCCACTTACATTGCACCTTCTTAACAAAGTCTCCTCAAATTACTCTTCTTAAAGAGTTCTGGTTATTTAATAAGGCACTCTGGTGGTGCAGTGGTTAAATCACTCAGCTGCTAACTGTAAGGTTTGTGGTTTGAACCCACCAGCAGCTCCACAGAAGAAATATGTGGCGGTCTGCCTCCATAAAGATAACTGCCTTGGAAATTCTTTGGGGGCACTTCTACCCTGTTCTACAGGGTCACTATGTATCAGAATCATTTAAATGACAATGGGATTTTTAGTTCTTTAATAGTAGTGACAATATATTCTGATATTCTGTCAAAATTTCTAAGAGTGAGTGGCTTGAACACAGTGGAATCTTTTTTTTTTCTTTTTTTGGAATGAACAGTTAAAAACTGGAATGGTGGGGTTGGGCTGGGTATAAATCAAATAGACTATAGAAACTGACAACTATGAAACATTGCTGAAAGAAATTAAAGAAGATCTAAATAAATGGAAAGTCATTTGGTGTTCATGGATTGGAAGACTTAATGTTGTTAAGATGTCAATACTACACAAAGCAATCTATAGAATCAACGCAACCCCTATGGACATTTTAATAGCCTTCTTGCAGAAAGGGAAAAGTTAATCCTATAATTTATATGAAATTGCAAGCGGCCCCTAGTAGCCAAAGCAATCTTGAAAAGGATGGACACATTTTTTTCTTTCTTCAATCTTTTTCTGAGTGCTATATTGGAGGCACCTTCTACCAGCACCACTCACAATGATATTGTTGCTTCAAGAAAAGTATCGTTTTTCCGCCCAGTGTATACAAGAAACATGCTTTGTCCAAGTTTAATGGAATCATTTTCAGCATACTGCCTCACTTTGGCTCAGTTTTCATTGCATTTAGTTGATTTTCTTCATATGTTGAGATTCTGAGTTATAGAAGGTTGCCTATAAAGATTAAACCAAACCAAAACCAAACCCATTGCCATTGAGTCAATTCCAACTCACAGCAACCATACAGCAGCAGCTAACAAGAAGAAGCTAGTTTCTTGAAAGATGTACTTTCCATTTCTGTTTATTCTTTCTCTTATTTTTCAGTTTGTTTCAGAGAGAAGGGAAAAATATATTTTAATGCAACTTAAACCGGAAATTCTCAAAGTTTGACACTTCTTGATCAATAGCATTCATCCCTTACATTTTTTAGAATATACAGAATATACTGTGAGAAAAAAATTATTCTATTATAGAAAAATAGATATATTGTTGTTATTGTTGTGTGGTTTTGTGTCGATTCCAACTCATAGTGATCCTATATGACAGAAAAGAACTGATCCACAGGGTTTTCTAGGCTGTAATCTTCACAGGAGCAGATCGTCAGGAGATTAGATAGATAGATACAGATGATATACTTTTATTGCTTACACAGTTCTTTGGTTTATTTTTAAATTCCATTTTGACTTTTAAAAGCTAATTCCAATTGCATTTGCTCCAAATATTTCCTTAAAGAATTATAAAGTTCTCTTTTGAGTAGTTACAGATGTCAAGACTCCTGTCTTGGACAAGTGATAGTGGATTCAACTGGAACTTACTTAAAAATAAGAAGTATGTATACCACTTAAACCATGTCCTACTTTTTATTTTAAAGTTCATCAAGGTGTATTAGCTTTTTTAAAAAATCTAGATTCTGTAAGATAGTCTGTATTATCAACCAAATGGCATTTTTTTTTATATGACAAATTAATTCTACTGTTTCCACAGGGGGAAATTTTAGGACAAAGTAGGAAGGGGAAACAATCCTAAGAATGTAACTGAATTAACCATATTACAAAAATTACAAAAAATAGACCACTGAAACCATGTGCATTATTTTTTATAAGCAATAAAATATTGTGGATCCAAAATAAATTTTTAGAATGAATGTGCAATGGAAATCAGATTGACTACAATAACTTTGAACAATAATTGTATTACTATATAGAATATTACATTGATATTGAAAGAATAACAGTTATGCTATAGGAAGGGTTGGATTTAAAAATGGCAAACACAAGTGTTAACAATTGTGGCATGAGTGGTAACAGAGATAAAGAAATTAAAATCACTCCAAATATCCATTGCAATCACTGAAATGATTCATTATCTTTATAATTTTTGTCAGCTTACAAGAGTAATACATGCTGATGGTAAAACATTTGCACTTAACAAAACTACATAACACTGAAAGATAAACTCTCCCATTATCCAAGCCCAAAGTAAGAAAACAGATCAGATTTTTAAAAGCACAAACACATCGATATTAACATTTGTGTTTACCTGTATTTTTAGTTTTTGGTTTTTTTGTGGGGAGGGGGCCTTTTTATTCATTTATAAGCACTTAATGGTTTTTGAATTGTTTTAGCAAAAGATGGGCTTGGATGGACCATATTTTATTTAATTTATCCTTTATTAGGCAGCAGTATTATTGTTTCCAATTTTTCACAATTTTAAAATAAGAATACAAAATGAACATGCTTGTGTATATATCTGTGCACACTTCAAAGTGTACCTATAATTATGAAAATAAGATTGATGAATCAGAGTATAATCATACTACATTTTAACACAAATCACTCAATATCTCTGATATTTATTAGATAATTTCTGAATTTTGTTGGATCACTCTTCTTTGGAATAGGCATAAATATGGATTTCTTTCAGTCCATTGGCCAGGTAGATGTCTTCCAAATTTCTTGGCATAGACAAGTGAGCACTTCCAGCACTGCATCTGTTCGTTGAAACATCTCAGCTGGTATTCCATCTATTTCTGGAGGCTTGTTTTTTGCCAATGTCTTCAGTGAAGCTTGAACTTCTTCCTTCAGTACCATTGATTTTTGATCATGTGCTACCTCCTGAAACAACTGAACCTCAATCAATTCTTTTTGGTACCATGACTCTGAATCCCTTCCATCTTCTTTTGATGCTTCCTGCATCATTCAGTATTTTGCCCACAGAATCCTACACTATTGCAACTCAAGGCTTGAATTTTTTCTGAGTGTGTTCTTCCTTTTTGGTTTTCTAACTCCAGGTCTTTGCACATAAACAATATCATTATTGAACAATACCATTAATAATACCAATAATATCACACGTAAGTAATATTTTGCTGAAAATCATTCAAAAGTGGTTTCAGCAGTAAATCAACAGGGAACTGCCAAAAATTCAAGCTGGATTCAGAAGAGGACATGGAACAAGAGATATAATTGCTGATGTCACATAGATCCTGGTGAAAGCACAAAATATCAAAAAGATGCTTACCTGTGTTTTATTGACTATACAAAGGCATTCAACTATGTGGATCATAACAAATTATGGATAACATTGCAAAGAACAGGAATTCCAGAACACTTAATTGTGCTCATGAGGAACCTGTACATAGACCAAGAGGCAGTCATTTGAACAGAACAAGGGTGTACCGTGTGGTTTAAAGTCAGGAAAGGTGTGAGTCAGGGTTGTATCCTTTCACCATACTTATTCAATCTGTTTGCTGAGGAAATAACTCAAGAAGCTGGACTATATGAAGAAGAAAGGGGCATCAGGATTGGAGGAAGACTCATTAAGAACCTGCGTTACGCAGATAATACAACCTTGCTTGCTGAAAGTGAAGAGGACTTGAAGCACTTACTGATGAAGATCAAAGACCACAGCCTTCAGTATGAATTACACCTCAACATAAAGAAAACAAAAATCCTCACAACTTTATCAATAAGCAACACTATGATAAATGGAGAAAAAACTGAAGTTATCAAAGACTTCATTTTATCTGGATCCACAATCAACACCCATGGAAGCAGCAGTCAAGAAATCAAAAGATGCACTGCATCAGGCAAATATGCTGCAAAGACCTCTTTAAGTTGTTAAAAAGCAAAGATGTCGATTTAAGGATAAGGTGTGCCTGAGCCAAGCCATGCTGTGTTCAATCATCTCATATGCATGTGAAAGCTGGACAATGAATAAGGAAGACCAAAGAAGAACTGACACCTTTGAATTAAGGTGTTGGCAAAGAATACTGAATATACCATGGACTGCCAGAAGAATGAACCAATCTGTCTTGGAAGAAGTACAGCCAGAACGCTCCTTAGAAGCAAGGACAGTAAGACTTCGTCTCACATACTTTGGACATGTTATCAGGAGGGACCAGTCCCTGGAGAAGGACATCATGCTTGGTAAAGCAGAGAGTCAGCGAAGAACAGTAAGACCCTCAACGAGATGCATTGACACAGTGGCTGCCAACAATGGGCTCAAGCATAACAACAATTGTGAGGATGGTGCAGGACCAGGTAGTGTTTTGTTCTGTTGTACATAGGGTTGCTATGAATCTGAACCGACTCAATGGCACCTGACAACATCAACAACAAATGTCTCTAAAAAATATTAGAACACTGTACTTCTACCAAGAGCATTGTCATTTTGCCCATATTGTTGCCCACACTGGATAAGAAAAGATTTTAGTGCTGATTTTAAAAATTGTTAAAACATTAAAATGGAAACACTCCCTCCCATCCTCCATGACAGAAAAGGAATAGAATTATACTGAGAACTATGATATTGACAGGAGAGAGACACACATGCAAATTTAAATCCTAACTAAGGAAGCAATTCAAACCTCAAAGGAGAAGGGTCATAATGAAAAGAGCCGTCCACATAATAATAAAAACAATTTTAATACGTTAAGTTTTTTTTCAGTTTTTCTCCAGATAGTCCAAGGAAAAAGAAATTTTGTCAGCCTGAGGAAAAAAGGCTATTGTAAAATATTGATCAACCAGAAAATAATTATTTCCATCTCAAATATTACTATTATTAGAGATTAATAACAACTTATCTGATGTTGGTGATAATAAAAATTAAGAGTGTCTTATATGTATAACCCTATAGGACAGGTATAACTGTCCTATAGGGTCACCATAAGCTGGAATTTTGGGTTTTATGTGTATAAAAATAAGTTTTTCCCTACCTTTTTTAATCTTTCAAAGTTAGAATCCACAGACTGCTTGTTCTACATTATCACTTTAAGTCTTGTTTTTTTTCCTCTAATAATATAGTCATATATTATTAAGCCTCTAGTGCTGTTGTATTTTCTTTGATTTTAATAGAAAGAAATAATTAAATCAAAACAAAATTATACTCAGCTTACAAAGACAAATTGAAAATAACCATTTACCTGAGTCCTTCAACCACCCATTTAATCAACATGTGTTTTTAATGGTTACAGTTAAATGCTGACTGAGAGAGCTTAATTAAGAAATACAATGATGAAATTAGTAAAGGTACTAAAGACAGCCATATGGACATTCAGCCTGTCAATCCATAGACTCTCTGTATTCACTTTATGTTTTTAAAATACATTTAGGAACAATCTGGTGAGCCAATATAGCAATACCAGATGTACTTTGTAAGTTAATTATGAAACAGATGGTTTTATGATCACACTTGTGTTTTAAAAGGTTGTATTCTATTATATAAGGTTCACATTTATGACACATGCTTCTTGTTTAGTATAGTGGATGGTGTCATCCTGTCAGAACATGTCATACGTTTCTCTTTCCTTGCATCTGTTCAGTAAGTATGCTGACTGATTCACTCAGTAGGAGGGATAAATTATCCAATTACATTGTTGAGAGTATGAGTGTGGTATATTACACAGTCCTAATTTTCTTATTAACATGATGACATCAGTATATCTTATACTACAGGCAACCATGGGAAATCAACACAGACATCTAAAAGTTAAATTGGATTGCATCCAGTTTATTAAATATCTAATCAAGATTTAACATGAAAATTTTATTCCTTAATGATGTCTTTCTACTGTAGACAATGCAGTTTTGTTTAACTAAGCTTAAAGTACTATGTACTCTGGAAGTAATTCTATGTTAAGAGACTATATCCATAATAATTCTTACTGTGCTAAACTAATAATAAAAACATTAGCCCCTACTTAGCCATAATAGAAAATAAATGTGACTACAGAGATATGCATGCCCTCCTGAAGAAAGAAATTAAGCATTATGCCTTTTGCTCATGCAGTAAATTTCAATTTTTGTCAGTTCTTTAGGATGTAGTGAAATATAAGAAAAGCAGTTCAGGAAAAGCCTGTCTTGTCTATAAACTCAGTCTAAGTGTCCTGGTATTCTGGCAATGTTCCCTGTCTGACTTATAGAGGTAACCTAATCCTAGATTTGAGTGATCCAGTGGGAATAATATTATTATCTGAACTGGCTATGTTAAGTGTTACTAATAATGAGAACAGACCCTCATTCATTCAACTAGCATTTATTTACCACCTACTAAATGCTTCTGTGGAAGCCACTGGGGATACAGATATAAGTGGATCATTGTTCATGCCCTCAAGGAAATCACAATCTAGTAATAAAGGCATGCAAATAATTATACAAACATACATAGATATTACAATTAAAATTACTATTACTGTAAACAAATATTGAATTCCAGTTAATGGTATTCATGCTGAAGTATTAAAGGGGAAGTTTACTGATATTTGCAATGTACTTTGAAATGCACCCAAAACAAGAAGGATTAGTGATGGAGAAAGGGATGGCTAGATATGTTATAAAGCAAGTACAGTAAAATGTTAATGATAGAATCCAGGTGATTCTATAGAGATGTTTAGTATAAAATTCTTTCAAACTTTGAGAACAGTTTACAATAAAATGTTGGAAAGGAAATGAAAGTAAAATTATGGAATATGGAGTCAGTTGTTGGCAATAATAAGATTTAAAGTAAGACCATGTGAGTTGGTTGTTTGAGAATGAAAAAATAGGTAAATAGAGAAAATTCAAAGAATCAAGAAATTGGGCAGGGGACTGGAAAGTTCATCTACTTGAATCTATATAGATGTTAAAATTATCAAAATTTTATATTTGTTGTACTGGAGAAAGTGATAGAGATATCACTTATTACTTATAGTCAAGGAATGAGAGAGATTGACCTGAATGTAGCTAACAGAAACTATAGGAGATAGCAAGTGACAGCCTGATGACAGAAGTTTCAATGCTAGAAGCTTTTTGGAAGGAGGGAGTAACAATGTTCTGTATATAACAGAGAGAAACTGATATAATTTCAGGCTCAGAGGTAAAAGGACCATAGGAGAGTAAATAGTCACTACCTGAGAAGGTTACATGAAAAACAAGTGTGCTAAGCCCAGGTGGTGCAATGGATAAGTGCTTAGCTGGTAATACAGTGGCTCTACAGGAGAAAGGCCTGGTAATCTGCTTCTATAAAGATTACAGCCAAGAAAACCCTATGGGACAGTTCTACTCTGTCACATGGGGTCACTGTGAATCAGAATTGACTCAATGATATTCAACAACAAAAACAAGGTTCATTAAAATTTTGGTCACAGCATGAAGGTAAAGGAGTTTAATGAAGAGGCTGAAGCTTAATGAAGAGTAGATTTCACTAAGGACAAATCACAAATTCCAGGGAGTATAATAGAAGAGTTTAGGAAATGGGAATGATAAGGGTGGAAATGGAGTCAGATAAAGTTATATGTAAGTCATTTGCAGACCTGAGCTACCTGTGAGGAATAAAATATATAGAAATAAAAGTGTGACAAAAATAATCCCGGTGGTCTCAGAAACCCACTGGGATGATAACACTGAATGATGGAAGGAGAGAGGGAGTTACGGGTATCTTGCCAGAAGCTAGCAGGAAGAGTAGAGATTTTTCAAGCAGACAGGCAGGGGAAGGGCTCCAAGCAATGGAAACAGTCTGAGCAAAGGCTCAGAGGCATAAGACAGTAAGGTGTCCTGGGCACTATAAGTAGTTGAGCATTTCTGGTGTATAAAATTCAAGGGTGGGAGTTCTAATAATGAAGCTGCAGAGAGAGCTCATATGTTCCCATATATGCTATGGGAAAAGGGTTTAAAATTTATCCTGTAAGCAGTGGGTAACCACTGAATAATTTTGAGGAAGAAAGTGATATGATCACATATTGTTTTTTAAAAGATTATTCTGGACACAGTATAGGGCCTAGATTGGATGTTGCATTCTAAAAGCAGAAAGACAAGGTAAGATGATTGTTTCAAGGGTAAGTGAAAGATGATTAATTCCTGAGCTAGATATGTGGCAGTAGAGATGGAGAGGCATGGAGAGAGAAATGAGATTACGTTTAAAAAAACAGAACCAATAGACTGTAGCAACTGATGCAAAGGTAAGATAAAGTGAGAAATTCCTGAAAGCCTCAAGTTTGTGAAATAAGCATGGAGCCAGTCACCACAAGAGAAGCAAGAATAGTTGAGAAGGTTTAGAGTACGGGATATGATGAATTCCTTTGTGACACTAGGTGGGATACCACTGCAAACTTCTCTGGTAGCAATCTGAGTTATAAAATTGGGGTATTTGTATTGATTGCTAAGTAGTTGTTACCAGTTTTAAATACTGAACTAAAGTTTGATCATTCCCTGCCTATCTACTGCTAGTCCAAACATTATAATAAATGAATGCAAATTAGGCAGGAGGGAAGCAAAAAAATCAAGAGAGATTTATAGAATTAATATAAGACATCTCACTTGAAAAAAATGTAGCATTTAATAGTGCTTAAAATATGCAAATAGCTAGTGTTATGGACTGAATTATGTCCCCTTAAAATATGTGCTGTAAATCTTAACCCCTGTACTTGTGGTTATAATCCCATTTGGGAAGGAGTCTTCTTTGTTATGTTAATGAAGCAGTATAAGTATAGGGTGTATTTTAACTTAATCTCTTTTGAGATGTAAGAGTAGATTAAGCAAGCAAACAAACACAAATAGAGGTATAGAAATAAGTCACATAATTGCCAAGGAACCTAGGAATAGAAACTGAAAAGAGAAAAGAACCTTACCCTAGACAGAAGAGAGCAAGAGCCTTCCCCTAGGGCTGGCACCATGAATGCAGACTTCTAGCCTCCCAAACTGTAAGAAAATACATTTTTGTTTGTTCAAGCCACCCACTGTGATACCCCTGTCATAAAAGAACTAAACAACTTAGCTAGGAAAAAGTAGTTCCAATGTATTATCTCAATAATTTATAGCTTAGTAATACTTTTCACATCAACTAATTCTTTTGGTACAGTGACTCTGTGTCTTCCTTCAATATTCAACCATTTCAGGAGGTAGTATATGATCAAGAGCTGACAGTAGTGAAGGAAGAAGTCCAAGTTGTACAGAAGGCATTGGTGAAAAACAAGGCACCAGGAACTGATGGAATACCAACTGAGATGTTTCAACCAATGGACGCACCACCGGAGGCACTCAATATGCCAAGAACTTTAGAAGACAGTTACCTGGCCAGTCAACTAGAAGAGAGCCATATTTGTGCCCATTCCAAAGAGAGGTGATCTAACAGAATGTGGAAATTATCGAACAATATCATTAATATCACAGGCAAGTCAAATTTTGCTGACGATCATTCGAAAGCAGTTGCAGCAGTACATCCACAGGAATTGCCGGAAATTCAAGCCAGATTCAGAAAAGGACTTGGAACAAGGGATGTCATTGCCAGTGTCAGATGGATCTTGGCTGAAGGCAGAGAATACCAGAAATATGCTTACCTGTGTTTTGTTGATTATGCAAAGGCATTCGACTGTGTGGATCATAATAAATTATGGATAACATTGTGAAGAATAGGAATACCAGTACACTTAATTTTGCTCATGCAGAACCTGCACATAGACCAATAGGCAGTTGTTCAAAAAGAATAAGGTGATACTATGTGGTTTAAAATCAGGAAAGGTGTGCATCAGGGTTGTATTCTTTCACCATACTAATTTATTCTGTATGCTGAGCAAATAATTTGAGACTATATAAAGAAGAAAGAGGCATCAAGATTGGAGGAGGACTCATTAACGACCTGTGATATATAGATGACACAACCTTGCTTGATGAAAGTGAAGAAGAAACAATTACTCATGAAGATCAAAGACTACAGCCTTCAGTATGGATTACACCTCAACACAAAGAAAACAAAAATCCTCACAACTGGACCAATAAGCAACATCATAATAAACAGAGAAAAGATTGAAATTGTCCAAGATTTCATTTTCTTGGATCCACAAACAACATGGAAGCAGCAGTCAAGAAATAAAATGACATATTGCATTGGGCAAATCTGCTGCAAAAGACCTCTTTGAAGTGTTAAAAATCAAAGATGTCATGTTGAGGACCAAAGTGTGCCTGACCCAAGCCATGGTATTTTCAATCACCTCACACACATGTGAAAGCTGGACAATGAATAAGGAAGACTGAAGAAAAATTGACACCTTTGAATTATAGTGTTGATAAAGAATACTGAATATACTATGGACTTCCAGAAAAACAAATCTGTCTTGGAAGAAACATAGCCAGAATACTCCTTAAAAGCAAGGATGGCAACATCCTTGTACTTACTTACTTTGGATATATTATCAGGAGGGACCAGTCCCTGAAGAAGGACATCATGCTTGGTTAAGTAGAGGCTCAGCAAAAAAGAGAAAGACCGTCGATGAGATGGACTGACACAGCGGCTGCAACAATGGGCCCAAACATAGCAGTGATTGTGAGGATGGCTCAGGACCGGGCAGTGTTTCGTTCTGGTGTACATAGGGTCACTAAGAGTCAGAACTGACTTGATGGCATTTAACGGCAATACTTTTAAAATCTATGACATTATAATTATGGGCCTATTACTATTGTATAGTCCAGTACATTACTGAGTCAACAAAACTGGAAGTGTACTCTTGGCTTTCTTAGAATAGTTGTGGAGTTAGATGAAAGCTTAATGTTATTTGTGTTAAATATGGAAATAAACCAAAAATAAAAAAAAAAAAACCATTGCCACTGAAATATGGACATTAAAAATTCATTTCCTGAAAACCGGAAAAATATCACACTTATCCCCAAAAGAAGGGCTATTTCTTTCATTTTGTTATAAGATAGGGAAGCTATTTTGTAAAAATTTTAATTATAAGGTAAAATCTAAATATAAAATTATAGCTTTGGGCTTCTATTTGGCGTAATATTATTATAAATAGGTGATCCATCCTCTTCATGAGTCAATTTTACCCACTTCTGTATAGATGCAGTATTCTAGACTGTGTGGACATAAAATCATTTAATGCTAGAACATGGTTAAATTTATAATTAAAAGTGACATTTCTTTGCAACTAATAATCATGGAAAAATCTATGTAAAACTCATTGACTGGAAAACTAATTTGCTATGTAAACTTTCACCTAAAGCACAATACAAAGTTCAAAAACAAACCTGACATTTCTTAAACTACGTCTGTCAGTACTTGGATTTGACACACTATCATCAATAAAGACACATTTAGCATTCTCAAATGAAATACAATTTCTTTTAAAACATTTTCATGATTTTTAATTATCTAATAGCTTTTGTTTTTTTTTTTCCCCCTGCTTGCTCTATCTTGGTTATCTGTCTCCACTGATAGAAAACTTATTTACTGCATTACTCCTTTGGCCTCTGTTGAATTTGCAGAGTTTGGGTTTTGTTTTTTCCTTTTTTTTTTTTTTTTTTTTTTGGTTTTTTACTTATTAGTGTTTCTTATATTAATGACTGAACATATGCTAATTAAGATATGATCCTTTTTTACTTACAACCAAAATAACAAAAGAAGAAAAACTAACCCCTGCCATCAAGTTGATTCTGACTCACAGCAATCCTATAGGACAGAGTAGAATTGCCCCATAGGGTTTCCAAGACTGTAAATCTTTACAGGAACAGACTGCCACATCTTTCTCTTGCAGGGTGGTTGGTGGGTTCAAACCACCAACCTTTTGGTTAGCAGCTGAGCACTTAACCACTGCACCACCAGTGCTCAGCAACTGTAAAACAGAATTCTAACAGCTTCTTTCACTTATAGGTTATAATTCTGCATCAGTGCCTCTGCATCTCAACGGTGAAGATAAAGAAGGTAGGCTGGAATATGACAACCTGGTGTTTTCATCTAAAATTTCTGACAAGTGGCTATTATTCACAATTGCTTAATGTAAGCACTATTAGAATGAACAGTCTCTTTTGTAATCCGAATAGCAAAAATTGTGGCAATTCCATTTTAAGCTCTGTTCTATTCTGATAAAGATACATTCAGCATTTAAATCAGTATGCAATCAAACATACATAATCAACTGCCTCTCCACAATCTGAAACAAATTAGGTCACCCCAGGAATAAATCATGGAGTGAGCACTTTAGCATTTTAAGAATTTCTTCCTTCCAAGTCTTCTTTCTGTTCAAGTCTTGTATAAATGACTCAGAAAAAAACGACCCTTGAAGTTTCCAAATTTTTAAAGCAATTATCATAGGCCCTTTGACATTACCATTAACTTTAATCTTCCCTTCATTCTAAGGCCTATCCAGCCTCTAACTTTCTTCCCTTTGCCTCCAGTTTTCTGCCCAGCAATCACTTCTTGAATTTTGAATTTAGCAACAGAATTTTGTTTCTGTTTTTTTACCTTTAATACATCCCAAGGCAGGGTGTGTTCCCCCTCTTTGGCCCTTCCTACACTGGTTCATTCTGAGAAATCAAAATTTATGATCAAACTGCAGCCTAACCACAGCCTCCCCCAGCAATCTGGCATCTTCCTGATTATCTAATAGATAATCCACACCGCTCTGCTTACCCTGTTCTTTCCACAGGATTCTTGTTCCTATCCCTTTACTTGTCTCCTGGAAAAGAGGAAACCATTAAGGAGCAATGGCATTTCAATTTGTCTGAAAACAATTTAGGAAAAAAAAGGAAGAAGGTAGGTTAAGTGGCTTATATGTAACTTCTGATAGCTACTGGAAATAACACAATCTAACTTTACTTATTCTCTGAGCAACTGGTCAACCAAGAAGGATTAAGACCCAAATGAGGTAGTTTTTTTTTCCAAAAGTTATAAGACTTTTATCATTATTGGCATGTGAGATAGTTCTAAAACAAGCATTTAAAATTATAAAAATAAAAACAAACAAAACAAAGAGAAAACTCTTAGTCAACTTTGGAGCATGCGAGGAAACTAACTTATTTTTTAAATTGATGAAGGCTATCAAGTATTTATTCTACCTCTCCTGTATGAACTGCATCCTAAGGTAACCAAATAGTTGACAAAGAAAGGATCTCTTAACTTTAGTAGGGTAACTGCTAAATTAAGAAGAAATCATGGAATTAAAATATCACTATTTGGGAACCATTAAGAAATTAATGGATCTCAGCTGCTAACCAAAAGGTCAGCAGTTCGAATCCACCAGCTGCTCCCTGGAAACTGTATAGGACAGTTGTACTGTGTCCTATAGGGTTGCTCTGAGTTGGAATTGAGTCAATAGTAACCGTTTGGTTTTTGGTAAGCAATAATCATCAATAGATACAGATGTCACAAAAGAATAGAGTCGCCTTTAACCACTGCGCAACCAGGACTCCTTTTATGTTATAAACACTTTGAATTTCAAAATTATTGTAACTTTCCCTATATTTTAGCACTATAATCTTAGAGTTAAACCCATGGCTCATCTCAAAAAACTGTATAGGTCCTTGTGGCATCTATTTTTTGTATATTACTCTTTCTTCTGAATCTATTTTATTTTCCTGCCTTTCTTTTCCATTTGCCTCATTTATTTTCTAATTTTATTTTACAACACATTGTTTGTATTCTTATAAACTGTACACAGTTTGACTCAGTGTGTGATTTCAAACTGTTTTCATTTGTCCCAGTTTGAACAAATGCAAGATTTTCTTTTCACCTTAAAAATCAAATCTCAGTGTCGAAGTCCTCACTATCCATTTGTAGACTCAGAATTGTCCTGGGCCATTAGAAAAAGGATTACCTTTAATGGAGATGTGGGACTGACACAGATTAAGTTTTAATTTAAACCTGACACTCAACAAGCAAGAAGTGACTTTTGGTAATCAAGAGCCTCACAGCTTTCTGAAGCTTTGCAGAGGCTCTTAGTTTCTCCAGCACTTTCTCCCTTGCCCATGATCTCTTAACAACTTCTCTTCTCTGCCCATCAACTCTATTTATCCAGTTTATTTAACATTTCAGTGTGTATTCTAAGATTTTTGAATTCTGCTTTGGTTTGTGGCTATTTTGTTCTTCCTTTTCCTTTTGTTTGTTTTCTTATAATACTTCTTGTAGCCTTTGTCAATGTTCTGTTGTAATTCTTATCCTTCTAGCTGGGGAAGGGAAGAGGCTCTCAGGGTCCAAGTGAAAGTATTAGGTGGGATGGGGAAAAGGAGCAGAAATTGTTTTTATTTTTACATGATTTAAGTTCATATTTATAATATTTCCCACCAAACCATATTATATTCTTGTGGATGAATACATCATTACATAGAAAGGAAAGTATCAAAGTGGGTAAGTAAATGAACTTTTTTTTTTTTTAAATATGGTTACCAAGAAGATTAGGTTCACCCACATGTAATAGAAAACCCAAATTAACAGTAGCTTAAACACACAAACTTTTTGTGTGTGTGTGTTTGTGTGTGTTTCCCACATAAATAAATGCCCAGACTTGATATTGCAGTTCAATTAAGTCATCAGAGACCCAGGCTCTTTTGAAATTTTGACTTTGCCATTATTATATATAGTCTTCAGCTATATGTTTTTAAATATTGCTGAAGATCTGCCACTTTATCAACATTCCAGCCAGCAGTAAGGAGGAAGGGCACGAGGCACATTCATTTCAACATAAGTTGTATCTCACTTTCATTTACATCCCTTTGGTGAGAAATTAATAAGGTGGCCAGCCTATCTGAGAAGAATTCTGGGTGGCTGAATATATTTTTAGCTGACTGAGCAAAAAAAAACAATGATTGTCTAACAATGCAAAGGGAAAAGAACAAGTAATTGAAGCAACTCCTAATTTCTATCACAGTAGTTTTGGACATTGTATTCTAAAAGGGAGAGTCTAACCTTGAAAGTTCACCAATCAGTATTTCAGAAAGTAAAAACTAAAGAAGAACCAACTAGAGGTAAGAGATGGAGGTAGGCAATAATAAGTAAAAAGAATTTGGTAGCCCAGGAACTAATTAAATGCATGCTGAAACTTTCAAGGTCCTACTTTGATGTTCCATTGGACCAGATTTGGTTTTTCAAACGGGATAAGCAGAAATGAAAAGTAGGATACACTTTGAAGAATCCTTAACTACTATTTCTTTCAGATTAAATAGAACATAAGGATGCTGCTGAACAAATCTGTCTTAGAAGAATGCTACTTAGAAGCAATAATGGCGAAACTAAGTCTCACATACTTTGGACATGTTGTCAGGAGGGATCAGTCCCTTGAGAAGGACATCATGCCTGGTAAAGTAGAGGGTCAGCGAAAAAGAGGAAGATCCTCAATGAGATGGAATGACACAGTGGCTGCAACAATGGGCTTAAGCATAACGATGACTGGGAGGATTGCGCAGGACCAGGCAATGTTTCGTTCTGCTGTACGTAGGGTCACTATGCGTCAGAACTGACTCGACGGCCCCTAACAACAACAACGATGCTGCATCGGAACCTACCACTTCTTCATGCAAGGTGTTAAATGGAGAGACTACACTCGCAATTTGCAAACAGAAATAACAGCAGAGAGTTCTAAGGCATTGGGGGAAGGGAGGTTGCTGTGTCTTATCTCATGGAATTAGGATAGCCTGTGTAGATGATCCATCTACCATCTTAATTTTACAAGTGAGGACCCTGAGGTTCAGGGAAATGATGTGACTTTCCAAATGAGTTTAAATCTTAGTACTAGATACAGAAGCTTCCTGATTCCTAGTCCATGGCTCTTCAATCTTAAATCTCTTGGCCGCATCTAGTTATTTATCAAATTTTAGCTTCCTCAGTCTGGGAAAGGTCTCCGCACATCAATTCAGGATTCTTATTTCTAGCATTTAGGTAACACTGAGTCAAAAAGCCAGCTTAACTCACAGTTATTTTATAACTAGCTAAATTCTAAATTTTTATGCAGATTCATTTAAACCATTTTTTAACCTGCCTTTATGTTCACATTGATGCAGCTTTTTATTCATCTTCTGTTAATAATAGTCTTAGATATTAAGAAGTTTGACTGTGCTACTTCCTACTCAGAATACTCTCAATTTAACCAGGTCCTTATGATTCATCAGTCATCCGTTGGTCTGGGAGCACCTCAGCGCAGGAACCTCAGGTCCAAAGGACACACTCTGCTCCCGGTACTGCTTTCTTGGTGGTATGAGGTTCCCGTGTGTCTCTGCTCGCTTCTCTCTTTTATATCGCAAAAGAGACTGGCTTAAGACACTATCTAATCTTGTAGACCTCATCAGTATAACTACCGCTAATCCATCTTATTACATTGTAGTGATAGAATTTACAACACATAAGGAAATCACGTCAGATTACAAAATGGTACACAATCATACAATACTGGTAATCACGACCCAGCCAAGTTGACAGATATTTTGGGGGGACACAATTCAATCCATGACATATGGGGACTGATCAGCCTGGTATAAAGTGAGATGATAAAGTTAAGATACATCAAACTGCCAAGGGACTTGAATGGCATGCTAGGTGTTTTGTTTTTGTCCTATAAATAAAGTGAACCATTAAGGGCTATAAATTTGAGGACCAACATGATCCTATTTATGTTTTGGGAAGAAAACTTTGACAGTAGTAAGAAGACAGCATGATATGGGTGTAAAACTAAAAGCAGGAAGATTGGTTTGCTGACAATTGCAGTGGTCCAGGCAAAAGATGGTGAGGTAGTTAGAAGGGAGGAGCACGGATGAATTTGAAAGACATTTTCTGGATGTTTATGAGAAGAATTGATGACTAATACCCCTCTGTGATGTCAGCAATACGTCAAATGTTTCTTATTTAGATGACTAAGGTGATGCAATAAATGAGACAGAAGAAAGAGCAGGTGTTGTGAAAAGAGCTGAAAAAGAAAAAACGAGCTCCTGACATTGGGAAACTTGTCTGAAACTCACAACTAGGCTTAGTGTTACTACAAACTGGTTTGAGGCTTCTAGCTAGGCCATTTGTTCTGCTCTTGGACATAAACAATCTCATAGAACATCAATATCAAACAAAGTAACTCTAAGACCATGACCAAGTGAGACAAAAACAAGATCATTGTGCAACCCACAAAATACCAAACATTTCTCTCTGTCAGCTAAAATGAGTAAATGCTACTTCTTTATTAATTACAGCTTTATACTTGTCTAGTCTGCCCTCCCTATAAATAAGATCTACTGAGATACCTAATTATAGATTTTCCCCTGCTTTCTGGTAGCACCAATCCAGAGCTAGCCCCTGCTTTCTTAAATAGTCTCCAAAACTGCCCAACCAAAGCTCAAATCCTTTCTTTCTAATACTCTCTGTCTTAGTCATCTAGTACTGCTGTAACAGAAATACCACAAGTGGATGACTTTAACAAACCAAAATTTATTTTCTCACAGTCTGGTAGGCTACAAGTCCAAACTCAGGGCGAAGGCTTTCTCTCTGTGTTGGTTCTGGAGGAAGGTCCTTGTCATCAATCTTCCCCTGGACTAGGAGCTTCTCTGAGCAGGAACCCCGGGTCCAAAGAATGCGCTGTGCTCCTGGCACTGCTTTCTTGGCAGTATGAGGTCCCCAACTCTCTGCTTGCTTCCCTGTCCTTTTATCTCTTGTAAGGTAAAAGGTGGTACAGGCCACACCCCAGGGAAACACCCTTTACCTTGGATCAGGGATGCGACCTTAGTAAGGGTGTTACAAACCCACCCTAATCCTCTTTAAAATAAACTTACAATCACAAAATGGAGGACAACCACACAATACTGGGAATCATGGCCTAACCAAGTTGATACATATTTTGGGGGGACATAATTCAATCCATGACACCCTCTTACTGAGATACCCCATGTTTCCCTATGGAAACGTCTGTGTTTTGTTTTGTTTTCTAGATAGCAGTTTGTTTAACATTTGCCAGTACACACTAGTATATAACCCTATAAAAAATTATTCTCACAAAAATCCATCAGTAGAAATGTATGAGAAAGTTCACTGCAGTATTATTTGTGGTAACAGTGATGGGCATAAATCTTTAGGAGAGTAGATAAAGTGGAAACTTCAAGCATAAAGTATGCAACAATTAGAAGAATGAGATTACAGTCATCTAGTAACAATATTTAAAATATAATGCTTAGTGAAAAATTTAAAACAGAATGAGGTAATACCATCTATATTAAAATCATATGTACAAAAAGCAATAATACACATTTATAAAAACACTGACACCCCCTCAAAAAAAGATACATATTAAATATAATAGAACAATTACCTAACAGTGTAGAGGTGGCGATGGAAATTGGCAGAGGAAATACATAAACAAAATAAGAAAGGAAACTTGCACTAACCAATGATGAAAATATGTAACTGAGAAATATAACTAACTCAACTCTCTGCACCTGAGATCACCCCAACTTCCAGGGGAAATAGTTACCTGAGTTAAGTTATCCAGGTTAAGGATAAACCAGTAGTTGGTAGATGGATCCCTGGGCAACTATGCTGAGTGGGATGTTAAAGAAGCCCTTCTGGTTAAGAATCCGTATCTACAATAGCATATTCAAAAGGGAATGTGTGATGGTTAAGATTGTGTGTCAACTTTACTGGGCCATGATTTTCAGTGTTTTGGTAGTTCTATAATGTTGTGATCACTTCACTGTTGAAATTTGGTACGTGATCACCCCCATGATAGAATGTGCTGAGTGGTACCAGCGGGGGTGGGGTCTGTGGCAGCTCACTGCCCCCTCAGCCTTCATCTCTCTGCCCTCCACCGGCTACTTCCTTACTGCTTGCCTTGCCAAGGCTTTGGCTTGTTCTAGATCCAGGAGCTGCCTCTTGTCATCTGCCCGCCAGTTCTTGGGACTTGAGCTAGCAGCTTACCCAATCTTGGGATTCATCAATCTTCACAGCCTGCGAGCAAGAGTCCTGCTCCCTGACCTGCAGATCTTGGGTTCACCACCCCCTGCAGCTACACGAATCAGGAGAAATCTTGCGGTTTTGCCTGCCAATCTTGGTATTCATCAACCTTCACAGCCTGTGAGTAGGAGCCCTGCTTTCTGACCTGCCAATCTTGGGTTCACCAGCTTCTGTGGCTGTGTGAATTGGGAGAGGCCTCTATCCTGATCCACAGATTTGGGATGTTCCAGCCTCTACAATCGCATGAGCTGTTTCCTTGATATAAATCTCTCTGCATATATATTTATAAGCTTTACTGGTTTTGCTTCTCTAGAGAACCCAGCCTAAGACAGAATGCCAGAAGAAACGCAAGTATTTTAGTATGTTTATAATGTTTTAGCAAAGAGTAAAACCTGGAGATGTCAGTAGAGAACAGATCATAAAAAGCCAGACATGCCACACTAAGAAGTTTAATTTTTATCATGAAAGCAATGAGAATCCAGTGGAAGATTTTATGGAGGAAATATGATTATATTTGTCTAAAAAAGATCTGACAATGTGGAGAATGGATTCACAGTGTTGAGTCTGAAGGCAGGAAGACAACTTGGGAAACTACTATACAAATCCAGGTGAGAAATGATGAGGTTGTGGGGATAAAGATGAGGGGACTCAGGAGAGAGAAGAATAAAGAGACTGTAAATAACTTGATTATTGATTAGTTATGTGAGAGTAACGGGTAAATGAAGGAAGAAGTCAAGGATGATGATGTGGACAATAATGCCCTTCACTGAGGCGTTTTTGTTTATTTGCTTTTTTATGTGATATGTGAGGCATAAATGGTGAGTTTAGTTGTAGAAATATCAACTTTAAGTATTTCTCAGATATTAGTATACCAATAGCATAATTTATTATATACCCAGAACAAATAATTTTTATACCTTCCTCTATATGAAGAAGTTATTTTTCAGAAATAGTTGTAAAAATAAAGAAATAATAATAATAGTCAGAAAAGAAAGTACACAATGAAATTTCATTTACTGACCTTGGTATATAACATCATGCAGTAAAAAAGATTAAAAAAAAAAAAAAACCTCACTGTTTATAGTGAATCCACTTTTAAATGCAGGAAGATGTCATATCACAGGGGTTAAAAATGAACTGCATCCAAAAGTGAGCTCAACTGATTTCGAATCATTATGAACTTACTATTGAATAGGTGCAGCTGAGTCCACGTGTCATGGTCTGACTGCATAACTAGCAGTTCTCTAAATTTACTTCCGTAAAGAATACGACGTTGAAGATTACAAAAATGTGCTAATTTTGAACTTTACATCTATATTATTAACACTTAGCAGTAAAACTGCAGTTGTTTAGAACTTAAGTCAACAAAATTTTTTTTAGGAAAGAATATTTTATCACTAACTTTTTTTTTAGAATTGCCAATGCATGGTGATAATAAAAGCAGGTTGACTTTTAGTCAGTTTATTATCGATTTTAAAATCTTTACAGATGAAGCCCCCACCTTATTCCTGCACACAGCACTGACCTCTCTCACAGACTTGTCCTGCAGTATACAGTTGGTTGTTACCAACATGAACACAGATCAGGAGTTCCAACCTCGGCACTATTGACATTTTGGCTGAATAATTTCTTTATTGTTCAGGGCTATCTTGTGCATTGTAAAATGGTTAATAGCATCCCTAGCCTCTCTCAGATGCTAGTAGCACTCTCTCCTTCAGTTGTGACAATCAAGAATGTCTCTGGACATTGCCAAATATCCTGTGGGAGGCAAAATCATCCCCAGTGGAAAACCACTGACATAGATTAATGAGGAGGTCAATAGGTAGCCTTAGAGGACAACAGTATTTTATACAACAGGTAGAGGAAACAGAGAGAATCAATAGTATCCATGTGGCTAGGATTAGGTATGAACAAGTCTGAATCTATAATGGGGGAAAACAACAGAGCCTATTTCTCTAACTCTACTCCTTACCAGATGTTATTGATTGAATTATGTCCCCCCAAGATATGTGTTGTAAATTCTAACCCCTATAACTGTGGTTGGGGCCCTGGTGGCACAGTGGTTAAGAGCTCGACTGCAAACCAAAAAGTCAGTAGTTCAAATCCACCAGCCGCTCCTTGGAAACCCTATCGGGCAGTTTACTCTATCCTATAGGGTCGCTATGAGTGGGAATCAACTAGACAGCAATGGGTTTGGTTTTGGTTTCTATATCTGTGGTTATGATCCCATTTGCGAATGGGTTTTCTTTGCTATGTTAATGAGGCAGTATTAGTGTAGGATGTGTCTCAAACCAATCTCTTTTGAGCTATAAAAGAGCAGATTAAGCAAGCAAGTAGAGATGAGGAAGACAGATGCCATGCCACAAGAAGATCACCAAGGAGCCAAGGAACAGAAGCTAAAAAGAAACAAGGGCCTTCCCCTAGAGCCGACAGAGAAAGAAAGCCTTCCCCTAGAGCCGATGCCCTGAATTCGGACTTCTAGGCCCCTAAACTGTGAGGAGCCCTGTTGGTGCAGTGCTTAAACACTCAGTTGCTAACCTAAAGGTCTGCAGTTCGAACCCACCAGCTGCTCCATGGAAGAAAGATGTGGCAGTCAGCTTCCATAAAGATTTACAGCCTTGGAAACCCTGTTGGATAATTCTACTCTGTGTTACAGGGTTATTATGAATCAGAATTGACTCAATGGCAATGGTTTTATTTTTATTAACTGTGAGAAAATAAATTTGTTTGTTAAAGCCAACCTCTTGTAGTATTTCTGTTACAGCAATACTAGATAACTAAGACATCAGAAAGACTGCATAAAATTCCTTCAAGGAGAGGCTAAGTGACCTGTTAAATTTAACTCCCCAGAGTATACATCTTGTCTGTCTCTCGATATTGATGGACAAGTAACCCAACAGATTTGTGACAAACCCCTTGCTCCTTGATGGTCATATCTGAATTTAAAAATTGTTTTCTTTGAACAGGATTTTACACTGTTCACTTCATTATCTCCCAAATTTCCACCTTTATGCTTACATATAACTACATAAAATTTCCTTTAATGATCACTCAATCATTTACAAATCTATAAACTCTCATGTATTTTGAAACCTGCTTCTACTAATGTATTTAGATTCATCTATTTAGTTTTCTTTTTTTCCGACTCAAAAGACCTTGCTTCACTTTTTGATACTTTCAATGATTTAAAAGATCTCTCATTTTTTAGGAGATGTGTGTGTAGAAAACATATTTACAATTTTTAACCTCTAGGTCTAACAATATTTTGGAAACTCTAAGAGTGTATGAAATATCCTTTAAATGTTTTATTCCATTTATGAAATAGAGTGTCATTTATTCCTTGGTTTTTATTTAACTAATTTCCTTTGCTGGGCATTTTCTCCCTATGCCACAGCTGTCTATTGAAGTGGTGCCCCGCCTTCAAAACTGAACCCAAATCCCACCACCTCTAGGAAGCTTTTGGACAAATTGCTTTCTCACTCCCCTATAACAGTCCATCAGTACTTTTATACTCTTACTATAGTACTTAATACAGACTTCCTTGGTATTAGAATTATTTAAGTTACTACTCTGTAAGTCTACGGAGGACACAGACAATGTTAATCCTTTTTGTATCTCCGGCTGAACCTAGGACAATGCTTTGCAAAATAGATGCCCCAAAAATGTGTATTAAAGTGAATCAAACATAATCAGTATGTTGAAAATAGACTCTGAACTGGACTTTAATAATGTTCTCTGATCTTAGTTTTAAATTTGTTATAGGCTTTGTGGTAATAATCTTGAACCTACTTGAGCTATCTAGCAAAGAATTAAAAGAAATGAACAACATATATTTCTATGGGGGTTATAGTTTATAAAGTATATCGGCTCATTAATTACTGAATAATCAATAAACAATTAGGTGAATAGAAAAGAATGGATGGTAGTCATAAACTATTAGTGTAATTTATATATTTGTATCATGTTTAAAAACCGCCACTAAGTGATTTTATGTCAAGAGACTCGTACTGCCCTATTACCTCTATGACCTTAGGCATATTTGATATTTGTAAGTTATGAATCCATCATATGCACCATGCCTATCTTACAGTTACCATCAAAATCAAATGAGATAATGGAAAACAATAGCACTTAACATTATTGAGAGGTAAATATTCATCATCAACTCTACAATGTGTTTGTATTTAATTATCACAACAATCCTATGAGGTTGATCATCATTCCTATTTTTAAAAATAAAGAAACTTTGGCACAGAGAGCTTAGATAATTTCACAAGGGCCCATAGCTAGTAAGACATAAAATTGGAATTTAATAGTAGGTAGTCTGATTCCAGAGCCAAAGCTTGTAGCCAAAATGCTACATTGCTAATTATTAGTTCCATCCCTCTGAATTTTGTAAAACTTGGCTATTTGGCATTAATTAGCTATTTCAAATTTTTAGAATCTCAAATTCCTTGAGCAGAAACTTTTCTAGAAATGAATCACTGTTTAGATTTCCTAGTGGTATAAAGCAACAAATTAATCAAAATGTTCCATAAAATTCAAATGAAAGTGGCAAAATTAATCTGTTAGAGGACTGATTTAGTAAACATATTAGCTTAATCACTTCCCAATTATTTCTCCCCTATAAAGTAGCTAGTTACACTCTTTTGTATTATATATATATATGAAACATTGAATACTAATTAAATCCATTTTTGGTTCGTTCATTAGAGAATTTATTACTGCTCAGTAGCTCATTTCAGATTAAAAATTGAAACCTTAAAGGGTTAATCTTAGGCATTAAAGAAATATAAAACCCAAACCAAACCTGTTGGAGTTGAGTCAATTCCGACTCATAGTGACCGTATAGGACAGAGTAGAAGTGCCCCACAGGGTTTCCAAGGAGCACCTGGTGGATTCAAACTGCCAACCTCTGGTTAGCAGCCATAGCTCTTAATCACTACACCACTAGGGTTTCCTAAGGAAATAAAAGACCTGTTAAACCTGTTGCCATCTAGTCAATTCCAACTTATAGTGACCCTATAGGACAGAGTAGAACTACCCCGTAAGGTTTCCAAGGCTGGTGGATTCGAGCTGCCAATGTTTTGGGGTTAACCACTGTACCACCAGGCCTCCGTAAGACCTGTTCGATCTATTTTCCTTTTAATTTAGAAAATGCTATATATCACATGCCATTCATTTAGATTGCTTTCAACATTCAGTTTCAACTGGCATGCGCAATTTGGAGAACAACACTGCCATCCAGGGGTAAAAGATTGAAAATGCAGAGCCAGAATAACTGAAAAACTTGTTGCAGTGGTTCTCAGCTTCAGATGAAACACCCAGATGTGCTGCAAGCTGTTATGAGTTGAATTACTAATAATAGTTTGAGTACTAAAGATTGTATATTACATGCTTTAAAAAAATGACAGAACTCCCAATAATAACTTCTCTTTTACCACTTATTCAGGTACGAGAGAAAGGGGGCAGAATTATAAGCTCCTTGTTAGGAATGGCCCATAACTTTCTAGTACCTACGATAGTAAATATTAGAATGTTATGAATGTCCTATTGTCCCTATATGGGGAAAATGCTTTAAAGGAGTAAAATAACATGATCAAAACAACAGAAATTGAAAAGGCATAAAATTCAGCAACCATTCCTATGCATAAAAAAACCTCTAGAAAAATAGAAGAAAACTACTTGGATTTCATTTAAACTGTTTACCATAACAAACACCAAATATTTTTTCAGATGGTGAAATCTTAAAGCCATTCCCATTAAAATCAGGTACAAGCCAGAGATACTCACTATCATTGTTATGGCTTAACATTATTTTAGATGTTCTAGCAAATATAATAATACAAGAAAACCGAATAACTGATATAGATACTGAAAAAGAAAAGTGATTTTCTTTGCTGATAACATGATGTATGCCTAGAAAATCCTGCTTTCCTCAAAAAAAATTTTTTTAAAGAGATTGGATAACAAATATACAGAGAAAAACAAATTCATGGTGTGGATCTACACCAGCAATAACCAACTCAAAAAGAAATGAGAGAAAATATTGTGTTCATAACCACAACCAAAACATGAAGCTATAGTTAAAATTTTATTTTTTTTTAAGTTAATACTAGCACATGATACAAAATTCAAAAGGTACAAAAGGGTACATGGGAGACTTACTTACGTCCTCTAGCCACTGACTTCCTCTCCAAGGAACAAAGCTTCTATACAAACAAGTAATTGTAGTGTGTGTGTGAATGTGTATACATACCCTTCCTGCAAATAAACACAAACAATAGCCTACTACAGTGTAATGCCACAGGATTTTTTCATTAAACAATATATCATAAAAAGTCTTCCATTTTGGTAAATAGAGAGCTAAATCATTCTTAACGGATCCATTCATTTAACCAGTTGTGTATTGACAGTTGCCTCCAATATTTTATTATTACCCTTATGTAATAGATAACCTTAAACATGCATACTTAATTTGTACCAGTATAACTGTACATTTTTCTAAAAGTAGAACTGCTAATTCAACAGGTAAGTATATTCATTTAACAGCTTTATTGAGATATAATTGATAGACAATAACCTGCACATATTAAATTGTTTGGTAAGTTCTGACATATATATACATATATACATACACACTATGAAACCATCACAAAAATTGAGATAATGAACATATAACTATCATCCCCAACAATAGCCCAATGACCCTTTGTAGTCTCTCTCTCCCATTCATTTCATTCCTCCTCCTCCTTCCCAAAGCAGACACTGATCTATTTTTTGTCACTATACATTACCCACCCAGCAGCTCTGCGGGAGAAAGACCTGGAGATCTGCTCCCACAAATATTACAGCCTAAGGAACCCTATGGGGCAGTTCTACTCTGTCACATGGGGTCGCTATGAATTGAAATCAATTCGATGGCACCAAACAACAATATACATTACTTTGCATTTCCTAGAATTTTATACAAATGAAATAATACAGAATATATTTTTTGTCTGGATTCTTTCACTTAAATTTTTTTAAAATTATTTTGAGATTTATCCATGTTGTAGTGTGAGTGATATACATATATACATCCTTCTCCTCACTTATAGACTATATCGTTACCCAACATTGCACATTTATAATAGTAAAAAATCAACTATGCAACTATTTTGTGAATTAACAATGTACATCTGCAGTAATGAACACTGAGGTTCAAAGTGAGAGTAATACTGGCTTTGATGGTTATGTGTCAGCTTGGCTGGGCCATGATTCTCAGTGGTTTGACATTTATATAATGATGTAATTTGGCAGTTATGCAATGATGTAGTCATCCTCCATTTTTGCATAGCACAAATTTTGCATAATGACTTGGTCACTGGAACATAACCATGTCGAAAGAGGAGGAGAGGGTGTACATATCCCACAGCTTTTTTGGTCATTCATCTTTTGATGAACATTTGGGCTGTTTCTATATTTTGGCTATTACAAATTAAGCTTCTCTGGACATTCGTATTATGTCTTTGTATGGACATACACTTCCATTTCTCTCAAGTAAATAGCTAGGAGGGGAAAGCCTGGATTACGTGGTTGGTGAACGCATAATTTCTTTCAAAATTACCAAACTTATTTTAAAGTGGTTGTACCATTTTACTTTCCAACTAGCGGTGTTTCAGAGTTCTGGTTGTTCAACATCCTCATCAACACTTGTCATAATCAGACTTTCTAATTTTAGCCATTACTAATAGGTATGGTGCAAACAATTTGTGCTCGACTAACCTAAACTATTACTCTAATCTAAAGGGTGGTTGTTCAAGCCCACCCAGCAGCACCATGAAAAAAAGGCCTAATGATCTTCTTCCATAAAGATTATAGCCAGGAAAACCCTATGGAGCAGTTCTACTCTGCAATACATGGGGTTACCATGTGTCAGAATCTACTCGATGGCAACAGGTATGGTTGGGTTTGGTTTTTGGTAATAGGTGTGTAATGGTATCTTGTCATGGTGTTAAAGCCCCTACATTCTAGGACCTCAGCCTTATTGAGGAGAGGTATAAAAATAAAGAGAAAATTACAATTCAGTTATGTACTAGTAATGGCAAAAACTACTTCATGTAACCTAGTAAAACAGGAAGTCAGCAGTTAATCTGTTTGTGTCCAAATTACACATTAAACTGTAAAAATGTCAATTCAAATACAAGTCTGAGCTATTCTAAGTGAACTAGAGCATCAAGTGTTAAAAGAATAGGCTCTGGAAAGCACAGCTTCATGGGCATAAGGCCACATACTCAGAAGCGGGCCAATGAGCGGTTTAATGCTCTTCAGTCGCAATCTTGAAATTCTTAATGTTATCTTTGAATTTGTGTTTTGTAAGTGAAGTCCAACAGGACAATGAAACATTTGCCAAGGGCTTGTAGTCTCAGTTCATGTGCAGTCCTACCTATCATCTTGCTGTTGTTGACAGTTGCTGTGGAGTTGATTCTGACTCATGGTGACCCCATGTGTGTAGAACAGAAATGCTCCACAGGGTTTTCAATGCTATGACCTCCCAAAAGCAGACTGCCAGTCCTGTCTTACAAGGTGCCTCTGGGTATAGCCTCTGTGTTATGGACTGAGTTGTGTCCCCCCTCAAAAATTGTGTTATAAATCCTAACCCCTATAACTGTGATAAAAGGAGTCATGGTGGTGCAGTGGCTAAGCTCTTAGCTGCTAACCAAAAGGTTAGCAGCCACTCCACATGAGAAAAGACTTGGCGAGCTGCTATAGTGAAGATTTAAGCCTTGGAAACCCTATGAGGCAGTTCTACTCTGTTCTGTAGGGTCACTATAAGTTGGAATCAACTATAGGGCACACAATTACATACCTGTGATGTAATCCTATTTGGGAATAGTTTTCTTATGTTAATGAGGCCATACCAGTGTAGGTTGTGTGTTAAATGTAATCACTTTTAAGATATAGAAAGAGAAGATTAGGCACATAAACAAGCAAGCACAAATGCGGGAAAGATAGATGTCACCTGGAGATCTCTAAGGAACGCTTAAACAGAATGCTAGAGAAACTGAGACAAGGATTTTCCCCCAGAGCGGACAAAGAGAGAGCCTTCCTCTAGAGCTGGTGCCCTTAATTCAGACTTCTAGCCTCCTAACCTGTGAGAGAATAAATTTTTCGTTAAAACCACCCTCTCTTAGTTATCTAGTGCTTCTATAACAGAAATACCACAAGTGGATGGCTTTGACAAACAGAAGTTTATTCTCTCACAGTTTAGGAGGCTAGAAGTCCAAATTCAGGGCACCAGCTCCAGGGAAGGCTTTCTCTCCCTGTCAGCTCTGGGGGAAAGCCCCTGTCTCCTTTCAACATCTGTGGGCCCAAAGTTCATTGGAGATCTCCATGTATCTTTGTAACCCAATGGGAATGGGTCCTGCCTGGTGCAATCCCTGGAGTCAACTGAGAGACACCAGGCCTTTGAGAAAGAGAAGGCAGACTTTATTGTAAGCAAGTCAAGCAAGGAGCTCAGAGACTAAGTCTCAAATCAACCTCCCCAAGGTTGAGGATTTTAGGGCAGTTATAGGGTTCAGGATAGGGAACTTACGCATAATTCATGAAGTTTCTGAGAATAGGCGAGCAATTTCGGGAACTAATTAACATGTATGGGGGTGCAGTGGGGATGCACTATGACGGCTGGGGGGGTATGACACATGAAGTTTATCTAAGCACAGCTTTGCGGCTTATCGCTCATGTGGGAATGGGGGGGGAGGGCAGTTGGTCAGTAGTGAAGTGGCCTTGAGCAGAGAAGCAGCAGTTTAAGATGACTTTATGTTGTCACACAGACAACACAGAAATGTCTTATCAGGAACTCAGAGAGCCTGGCTGGGATGGGAAGAGGAAGGGGAATAGTTTAACCCTGTTGGTTACAGCTTGGCATCAATCTTCCCCTGGATCTAGGAGGCTCTCAGTGCAAGGAACCTGGGTCCAAATGACACACTCTGCTCCTGGCTCTTTTTTCTTGGTGGTATGAGGTCCATCCCCTCTCTGCTCACTTCTCTCTCCTTTTATCTCTTGTAAGATACAAGGTGAGTAAGGGTGTGACTTAAGTCTGGGTGAAACCTGAGTAAGGGTGTGACTATCTTCTTGTAAGGCTGTTATTCAAGATACACCCCACACTGATCCTGCCTCATTAACATATAAAAACCAAACCCAACCCAGTGCCTTCGGTCAACGCATAGCAACCCTATAGGACAGAGTAGAACTGTCCAATAGGGTTTCCAAAGCTGAAATCTTTATAAAAGCAGACTGCTACATCTTACTGCTGCAGAGGGGCTAGTGGATTCGACCACCAACTTTTCAGTTAGCAGCTGAACACTTAATTGCTGCACCACCAGGGCTCAATTAACATATATAGAGATTAGGATTTACAACAGATTACAAAATGGTGGATAATTATATCAGATCATAAAATGAAGGACAACCACACAATACTGGGAATCATGGCCTAGCCAAGTTGACACATATTTTCGGGGGAACACAATTCAATCTATGGCACACCCGCTTATGGTATTTCTGTTGCAGCAGAATAAGAAGCTAAGACATTCCTCAAATGTGTCCTCCAGCTTCCCACTTCCCTGCCCGTGACCAGCCAACTGCTGCCACTGTGCTCAGATGCACACACTCCTCTTTGAGTTGCTGGGCACCTGTGAGGATCTGTACTGGCCACACCAGTATTCCTGTACTTGAGGGAGTACCACATTAAATACCAAAAAAAAAAAAAAAAAAAAAAACTCACCATGACAGGTCAAGAGAGACCATGGAGGAAAGGAAGAAACATTTTTCTGCTGTTTGAACAAGGGGTCCTACATTTTCATTTTTGTACTGTGCCCTGCAAATTATGTAGGAGGCCCTGGAATCTTGCAGCAGTGGTCTGCCCCACCTGAACTTGGCTTCTCTGAAGTCAATTCCCGCATCTGTAAAATTAGAGTAACATTTCTTTCTTTGTTGGATTTTTGTTAAGATTTTGGAGATAATTCATGCAGAGCGTCTGACCCTGTTCTTGACTCATTTTAACACTCAATACTAGAAAGTAATAAACCATAAGTTTAAAAAAAAAAAAAAGTTCTTTGAGTCCATTCCCACTCATGGCACCCCACGTTAATGGATTCGTTAACAACTACTAGATTATCTAATTTAGACTCACTTCCTCATATCTTCGCAGCCCAAAGCACTTCCCACTGGCAGACCTAACAAATGTGCATTCTGGATCTTCTTCAAATGTTCAATGTCTAAGCGTAAACTTTCTTATAGTGTGCAGAAGAATATGTCCACATCTCACCTATGAGGCTGGAACAAAAAGCTGAGAAGATCTAATCGGTCGGACTTGTTAGAAAGCCCAGGAATCTAGATACAAATTTGGAGCAAAAATCGGTGACTCATAATGTGCTTGAACTTTTCACAAAAGCTCTTTCACTCCCATAGAAAGACGAACAGCAAACTCCCGACACTGCCATGGGCAGTCTACAAGCGAACATAATAAAATGAAAATCTTGGACAACTTCAAAAAGTGGCAACGAACACCTTACACAGCGCCCTCTAGAACGCATGCTCGCGATTGCTTTCCGCCACAACTCCCGATTCCAGCGCGTCGCCTCCTGCGCCGGAAGTTGCTGTCCTTCAGTTCGGTTCTTCCCCTCAAAGCGTCAGCGTACTTTACATCAACGCGTCGGCGCGTAAAAGCCGGCGGATGAGTTTTGGCCATAAGAGGCCACCGTTGAGGGGCGCGGCGACGCAGCCGCAGTCTCGCAGACGCAGTTCACGTGCCGACAGAAGAGCCGAGTTAATTCCGCAGATCATCTTCTTCGATCTACTATGGCTCAGCCGGGAACTCTGAACCTCAATAACGAGGTGAGCACCAAGCCTGGGAGCATGTGGGGCTGCCATGTGGCGTTGACATTTAGGGTCCTCAGAACCGGCTTCTCTGCGTCTTTCCGACGTGCGTGTGATCTGCCGATTTGAAACTCCGAAGCCGGGGGTGGAGCAGGAGGAGCTTTCTGATGGACCCAGGCGAGGTTTCCTGAGTCTCCGAGCACGGGAACATAACCCCCCTTGAGAGTTTTTAGGTGACTAAATCAAGAGGCATATGTCTGACTCTTAGGCCCCACGATTTTTACCTGTGAGATTTTGGGAAGATTATTTACTCTTTATGTTTAGTGTTTTCATCTGTAAAACGAAGCTTATGATAGTACCTTTCTATTGCTTTTGGTAGAGACAAATTCAGACAAGGCCAGTCTCTAATCTCTATTATACCACTCTCCCCTCAACCTGTGTACTTCAGCCTTATTGACCTTCGTCCACTAACTAGCCTAGTTCTCTCCAGATCTTTTGTATATGCTGTTCCTATTACATGAAACTCCTTTTTTCTCTGATTAACCATTTAATACTTTTTCCTACTTCAGTTGTCACTTTCTCAAGGAAACCAGTTTTGGTATTCATTTAACCTTTTTGAAGGCTTGTATAGCATGATTTACTTCTTTTTAGCGCTTGTTATAGTGGCTTTGTGCATGTGTGTATGTTTATGTGAGTGTGAAAGAGAGATATTCTTATCCCCCCTGCCCCCACTTGACTGTAAATGTTTACGTACCCTTATATCCCCAGTACCTATCTGTTAAGTGAATAACTTGAGCCGTCATTTTTATAATTTTTAGTAACTGTAGATTAACTCTTCTTAGCTGGATTTCAGGAATGTATTTCAGAGATCCTACAGCTACCTGGTGGCGCAGTGGTTAAGAGCTTGGCTGTGGTCGGCAGTTCAAACTCACCAACCCCTCCATGGGAGGAAGATAATGGCAGTCTGCTTCTATAAAGATTTACAACCTTGGAAACTCTGTGGGGCAGTTCTACCCTGCCCTGTAGGGTCACTATGAGTCGGAATCAACTCGATGGCAGTGGGTTTGGGTTTTTTATATTGTCTGGAGTTCCTGGGTGGTGCAAATGGCTAACGCTTTTGGCTGCTAACCTAAAGATTGGAAGTTCAGGTCCACCAAGAGGTGCCTCAGAAGAAAGGCCTGGCAATCTTTTTCCAAAAAATTAGCCATTGAAAACCCTGTGGAGCACAGTTCTACTGTGACACTCACTGTGAGTCAGAGTCAACGCCACACAACTTTTTTTTTTTTTTTTTTAAATAGAGTTGTCTTTGGGATAGTGGTACTTATATATGTGATTGATTTTGTAGGAACCTTTGTTTCATAATTTGGAATTATAGCTTTCTCTTTTAAAAAGTCACCTAACAGTCTAATTTAAAATGTACTTAATTTCTCAGACTGTCTTGTGAAAATAAAAGCCTGCTTGCAGAGGCCCCAACTGTATTATGCTTTCATTGTCTCCTACACTTGGTAGTTCTGTCTGAAAATTTCACATCCCAGGATAAAGGCTAACTCCAGGAACTTAAAATATATTTATGCTTATGAAGTAATGTAAAAGTTTATCATTACTTTTTGTTTTAAAATAAACCATAATTTTTTACTTGGTTTTATTATTTATTGCACATTTAATTTTCCCGAGTACTTTTTGTGTATTTTGAAGAGAAACTATTTCAGTGATTTATTGTAGCAGCTTCCCTAACATCTAGCGTAGTACTTTGTAGATAATAAGTATTTGTTAGACAGATGAAAGTATGGATAGCAGAGCTTGAATTGTTAAATATCAACCAATGTTCAAATGAGAGGGAAAATCCCCCCCATTAGAGAAAGAAGGAGGCACAAATGACAATAGTGCCATGGCATTTTTAGTGAGCAACGAATTTACAAAATTACAGCTGAATTTGCTCCAGTCATCTGTTTCTTTAGGTAGTAGTGATATGTAAAATTTGGATTTAAATGAAGCAATCTCATGGGGTCATACTGTAAAAGATAATATCAAAAACTGTGTGCTTATGAAGTTACGAAACTCCCCTGCGATAATTGGACATACTTTTTAGTAATACTTTTTAATTTTTTTTTTTTTTTCTCTGAAATGGTAATTCGGGATTTATCCGTAAGAAGAGAGCCAGTTTCTGTATTTGGTTGTTGAACTATTCTGTGAAATTTTGCTAGGTGGCAGTATATTCTCAGTAATAGTTAAATTGTGGCTAATCCCTAAGCACCTCTAAATTTTTTAATTGTTGCTCATCAGGAAAAAAAAAAAGTATAATTCAACCATAAATTATCCAAATGGCCAAATTATAAGTCCTCTTATAATTAATATTGCTAATACGAAATAGTTCAAACATATGGAAAATAATATAACAAATGTCCTTGTAATCCACCTACGTAAATGTCAATGGTATGCCATATCCTACTGCTTAATTCCACCCACCTTCTTTTTCACCTCAAAGATAGTTATTACTTTTTTGGTGTGTGTTCTTCTCGTCCATAGTTTTCATAATTTTAGTGACGTGTATTTATACCCAGTGTATAGTATTTTGTGTATTTTTAAGCTCTTCATATGTTGTATATAGATAGAGTCATGTTATACATATTCTGCGAGTTAACTTTCTATCAAACATTATTTTTGAGGTTTATCCACAGTCATACATTCAGATCTAATATATTGACTGAAAATACTATGTTGCTGTATGTAGATAAAGTATTTTATCTCTTATGCAGTTTTTTATAAGAATGATGCAATGCATAATCTTGTGCATAATCTTTCCCTATTGTTGGAGATGTGTCTTATGGATAGATTCCTTGAAGTGGGAGTTTTGTTAGGTATTGCCAAATTTTCCTGCAGAAGAAACATACCAATTTGCATTCCTCCCAGCAGTGTATGAGAATGTCTGTTTCCTCACAGCCTTACAAACAGAATGTGTTGTCATATTTTTTAGTAGTTGCCAGTCCGATAGGTGAGTAATGAATAACCAGAAATTTTAATGTATTCTAAGAAACACAGATATACTCTTATTTTTCATAGCAGTGCAAGCTCCCCAAGAGTTGGTTTAAAGTAGCATGTAACTTTGTCCATGTCCAAGTCTGCTCTCAGCTTTGTAGATCAGAAACTTGTTATCATCGTCACTCCAAAAGTATAACTAATTCTCTCAGAAGCAGACATACATTAACCAGGCTTGTAAGAAGCTGTGTAAATGAGAAAGCTAATGTAAGCAGTACTGCTCACAGTGTAAAATATAGTCTTTTTTTTGGTTTGTTTTCTAATGGGCTGCATGTAAGGTAGAACGACAGAAAGGGGTTTCAGTTGTACGATTCAAATGTTGGGCTATGATCCATCCATCCCAATAATTGAATTTTTTCAATACAGATCAGATTTCTCAAGTCTGAGCTGGGGACCCTTTCTTTGGAATCTCCTTAAATTAGACACTGCCAACTTTTGCCTCTATGTAGTTCTCTTTTCTGTGCTTATGTTGACTCTTCCCCATGTTCTTTTCTCAAGCAGAGATATTAGCTTCCCAGTTGTTTAAAATCGTAGTTTTGTCCTGCCTACCCAAGACTTGATCCACGTTACCCTGCCTGTGTTCAGATTTTACCAGGTTAACTCTGAGGGCATCTGTATGTCTGGGTTCTAGATGACACCTTCTGTCAGCACATGCATGTTTGTGTGTGTGTGTGTGTTAAGTCTTAACTCCTTTTCTTCATGTTTACCTACTACTGAAGACCATTTGATCTTATAGATTATAGTAAATGCATTCTTTTGCTGCTTGGAAGCCCTCAGCTTTGGCTTGTCAGTCTTGGTGTTAAAGGCCTACAGGTTTTTCCTTCATTTTCTGTCTTCAACCCACCACTTCTACTTTCATTTTATTTCTTCTTTGTCAGCACATTTCATTTCCAATATGCCTCTATTTTCTCCTTGCTCACTTTATTCCTTTTTCTTCCTTTTCCTTCCAAACAATGTCATATTCTTTTCACTATTCTAACAAAAATAGTTCTGCTTACTTTTGGTTGGGGAATTAGAGTGTATTGCCCTTAAGTAATGCATTGGGCTTCTGGCTATATTGGGTATTTTTGTTGATTTCTAGTTTATCTGTCAGCCAACTTTGTAATTCCTGGGTGACAAATGAATTGGCAACCTTTTAAATCCTAAATAGAAGACTATTAATTGCTCATCGGTTTTGCAAAAAATAAAGCTAAGTGCTTGGAAAAAAATACTAGAATGGGCAGTTGTGAGAAAAATAACATTTTAATATCATTTTTATATAAAGTGACTACGAATATACTTATTTTTATACACTTAAATTTTCAAATTTTTCTACAGCCTGCTCTCAAATGCTGAAAAAAATAAATAAGCTAGAAAAGCATTTTTTGGTATTGGTGTGAAACTAAGTATATGAAGCATTCCCTTTGCTTTTAGAATCCCCTTATCTAGTAATGACAAACATTTAAAAAAAAAAAAAAAAAAACCCTGTTGCTATCAAGTCGATAGTGTCTTATAGCAACCGTATAGGACAGAGTAGAACTGCCTCATAGGGTTTCCAAGGAGCGGCTGGTGAATTCGAACTGCAAACCTTTTGGTTAGCACCCAACTTTTAACCACTGCACCACCAGGGCATCTACTATGACATACATAGTACTTTTTAAATTGGAGTTTTAAAAGTGTTTTAAAACTTTTTAAAAAGAGTTTTAAAAGTTTTGAAGTGGAGTTTAGCTTTCCCATGATTGGAAAGTAACTAAGGACCAACTCTGCGCGCTGCAGTTTATGTTTATTACCTGAGCTTGGTTAGCAGTGGTTAACAAATGGTATATAGTCATTTAATGCACCTGCGAGGTACAGCGTTTGGTAACCTTTGCTAACATTTAATGCATATCTATCACACTTGCTATTAATTTATCATGAATGATTTTTAACTTTGAATAAATGCATCATAAACCCGTTATAATGCTGTTTATAAAATGTAGCGGTTCTTTATTTTTCACTTAAACCTAGTCTAAATGGCCTTTCATTTATGCAGAGTATAACTTTTTTCTAAATGGATCTAACTGAAATTTCCAAAGATTTTAAAATATCTAATGGGAAAGTAACCTGATTACTCTACATTCTTTTAATATAATATGCATTTGGAACAGTGAATGAACAAGTGACTGTTACTGCACTTCTGGTCATTTAACAAACATTTATTGAACACTTACATATGCCATGCATTATTTTATGTATTAAGATGCAGTGTTGAGCAAAACCGGATATTTGCCCTTCATGGATTTTATAGCCTAGTCGGGGAAAGACATTAAACAAAATCTGACTAAAAGTAAAATATTAAAATATTAGCAATGGTAGGTTTTAGAGGTACTGGCACTTGGTGTGCTTATAATGGGAGATTCTTGACCCAGTTAGGGAGAACAGGAAAGACTTTCCTGAGAAATGACAATTGAGCCAAAACCAGAAGGATGAACAGATGTTAACTATCATAAGAAGAAAGGCATTCCTACCAGAAGATGGGATGCTCTGTGGTAGGTATAAGTATAGTGAGGTCAAGGAATTATAAGAAACCCCATGTGGCCATAAGAGCGATTATAAGTCACTGAAGAGAGTTAAGCAGATCTAAGTCATCAGATCTGTGTGTTAAAAAAAAATTCTGACTGTGTTGTGGATAACTGATTGGAGAAGCTTATGAGTGGGTGTAGAGAAACCAGTTAACAGTAACTCAGTCAAGAGAGCTAGAAGGTAAAGATAGAAAATAGTGGTACAATTTGAGAGAAATAATCAGGAGATAAAATCAGCAGAATTTGGTGATAGAGTCATTGTGAGGTATTTAGAAAAACGCTATCTGTAATGAGCCCTAGGTTTCTGGCTTTTATAACTGAGAAGATTGTTCCAGTTCCTGAAATATAAAACACCAAAAAGGAGATCCAGGTTAAGGGTAAGAACATGAGTTAAGGTGTGAGTTTGCAGAGATGATGAAAACACTCAGAAGGAAATGTCAAGTAGGCAGTGGCACATTTAGGTCTGGAGCTACTAGGAGAAATCTCAGCTGAAGATAAACATTTTTGAGTCATCTTTGTTTAGATGGCAATCAATAATATTCAAAAATGTGATCACCTAGGGCTAAAAAGCATATTGTGAAAAGAAGAGTTGGCCTAGGACTACCCCTTTGTGATGGTTAAGATTATGTGTCAACTTGGCTAGGCCATGATTCTCAGTGATTTGGCAGATATTATGTAATCATCGTCCATTTGATGTGAGCAGCTAGTCAGTTGAAAGCCAGTCAGTTTCCTCGGGGAGGTGTGGCCTGTATCAAGTATATATGGGTGTTCTGGCAAAGCCCTCTCTGGATCCTGCATCCGACTCGTCGTCCTCTGAACTCTGGTTCTTGGGATGTGAGCCAGCAGCCTTCCACCTGACCTGCAGATCTTGGGGTTCACCAGCTTCCACAACCACATGAGTCAGGAGAGGCCTCCAGCCTTACACCTGGCCCATGGATTTGGGACTTGGCAGCCTCCACACTGTGTGTGCCACTTCCTTGAGATAAATCTGTTTCATTATATTTTTATATGTATATATGTGTATTTGTGTATATGTATATATCTGTACATATACAGACATATACATATGCACACTTATACATATGCTTCACTGGTTTTACTCCTCTAGAGAACCCAACCTAAGATACCCTTGTACTGTATTACATTTTCCTTGAACTGTGTTATTACATTTTGTGGCTAGGTACAGGTAGGTGAACCTTCAAGGAAGACCAAGATGAATTGGCTAGAAAGGAGGAATACCAGGAGAGTATTCTATCATGGAAGCCAAGGGAAAAGTGTTTCAAGAAGGAGGAAGTGACCAACAGTGTCACATGCTGCTGAGATCTCAAGTAAAATGAATTTTGGAAAATTCTCATTGGATACAGGGACTTTTTGTGAATCACTGATGTCCTTAGTGACAGCTCTTTTAGTGAACTGGTGGGAATGAAATCAGACTGGAATTATGTGGCATGCAGAAATGGAGATAGTGAGTTTAGACTTCTCTTTCTAAAAGTTTGGCTCTAAAGGCAATGCGAAAGAGAAGGTGTTCCTAGTAAATTGGGTAGTGAGAACATACTATTTGTCTTTTCTTTACTGAATATGACTCAAGCATGTTTAAATATCAGTGGGGAAAATCCACTTAAAGGGAGTAGATTGACAATGCTAGAGTAAAGGGACATTCTATAGAAAGGATTCTTGGAAGGCAGAAGAGGATGGGATTGAAAGCATAGTTAAGAGATTAATCTCAGACAGTTATAAGGGTATTTCTTATATTGTAGCTATTAATAGAGTTGGTGATATAAGTAAATTTGCATTCATGATGGTAGAAAGATGATGGTTCCCATCTGATGTTTATTTTCTCCATGAAGTTGAAAATGAGAGGGGAGGAGGGAGGTCAGAAACTTTAGGAGAGTGGGCAAAGGTTTAAAATGGTCATTGTAGAGTGAATTGACCAGAAAAATATGATAGGATTGCTAGGATGTGTGAGAGCCCATTTGAGATTTGTTATTAAATTTTAGTAGGTAGAATACCTCAAGTAGTTTCTGGCTACTGGGGTGCCGTCATGAAGAACTCAAAATGTTTTCATCAGGATTAAGTTTTTCCAACCAGAGGGATAGGAGAGCTTAGGGTATTGGCAAGTGTTGATCATGTACCTAAGCCAGGTGAAAGAAGGAAAATTAAAAAGAAAAGGCTTGTTTAAGAGAAAGTATAGGGATCAGAGGCTGGTGGTCCTAATGAAGTCAAAGATGGTTGTGGGTGGCTGATAGAAGTCGTGATTACAGTGTGGAATATTTAGTGGTCTTAGAATAATTAGTGGTTTTAGAAATGAAGTAGTTATGAGTGATGACAAGGTCTGAGTGTGACCGTAGAAGTGAGTGGCTGAGATGGAATAGATTAGGTTTTTAGAAATGAGAAAGTCAAGAAGTAAAGATGTAATATTGGATGGGTTATCCAAGTGGACATCCAAGTCACCCAAGATGATGGCAAAACTTAGGGTGGAAAGAAATTTTAAGTTGAGTGCCAGTATCTTCAATGAATGAGGGGGTTAATGACAGTAAAGAAGGGTAAGAGAAAGTGTTATAGTCAAATGCCGAGAGCTTCAAAGATTTTGGAAAAAAAAATGATGTTGGTATTATTTTGACAAGAAGAGTTTGAAGGATTGTATGTGCCAGGTACTCTTGCAAGGCACAGAAAACACTGTGAATATTGCAAGACAGTGTCCTTTAGGAGATCCAAGTCTGTAAAAAAACAACTGCCACATGAACAGTGGCAGTACAGTGAGATAGATTTGTAAGAGAACCTACAGAGTATTTTGGGGACCCCAAGAATAGAGTAGTTATCTCTAACTGAAGAGACTGGGGAAAATTTTATAGGAAAGAATATGTCTAAACTGAATTTTATGTAATTCCTCAAGTGAAGAAGGGGAAAAAGGACATTCTGGGAGGAATTATAAGGTGTATGTCTCCTTACCATGATAGACAAAACATAAACTCAGAGTGATAACATCCAATTGTATTAGTGAATATTGTTATAACATGTAGTTGTTTATAACTAAAATATTTCTGTTTTGGCCAGTAACTCTGTTTTCTAAGAGTTCAGCATTGTTCTCTAGTGGGAAGATTTAAAACATGGATTTGTGTATGTGAGCACAAATGTGCCTTTGTGTTTGTGGAGTTTCATTTAAAGTTACGATTGAAATAATTTATTACTAAAAAATAAATGCGAGTAATGTAAAATCACTTTCATGCTTTTACTTTTGTTAATACAAACACTCATTCAATAAATTGAATTATACCATTACAGATGGAGCTCTGTTATAAACCGTAAAGATACAAAGGTGAATATAGCAGTCTCTGATCTCAGGGAACTCACAGTTTATTATATTCCAAGTCCAACAAACTATAATATTAAAATCACGAATCACTGGGAATGCCTTGACTTCTTTTTGTTTTAATAAGTTTGTTTCTCTTAAGCCCTCAGACACATGTTTAGACTATTGATTTATTCATCCACTGTTTACATAAGTTTGATTTCATCAAATTGAATATAGTTAGGCAAAAATTTGGTTAAAGTGGTAGGCTAAGTCTAGAATATTGAGACTCAAAATGAAAATGTGTTTATTACTGAAGTAAGTGCCTTTCTAATTTTGACTTTATTCCTCTAAGGTTGTGAAGATGAGGAAAGAAGTGAAGAGAATCCGAGTTTTGGTTATCCGAAAACTTGTCAGGAGCGTTGGCAGACTGAAGTCAAAAAAGTGAGTCATTTAAAGTAATAGTCCTGTAACTTATAAGATGTCAAAAGTTGTTTTTATTCAGTATTTATTAAATTTGAGTGTGGGACCTAGAAGAATAATCAAATATCTTACTCATACTGTATTTTATATGTAGAGCGATATCTGAGTGAGATAAAGTGTGCTGTGTTAGCCTATCCTTAACATAGTTTGGACCATATTAAGAGACAAGAATTCCTCTGCTGTTTTTCAAAATTCTCTGTTTTTTTTCAGAATGAAAGTCCTTTAGGACTAGTTACGTGTTTTATGTTACTAGAATTTATTTTAAGATGTTGATATGATTTTACAAATCTAATAACACCTTGAATCAGTTATGAAAATTTTATATCACTTTTTTCTTGGAATTGTTAATTAATTTGAAATTGTTCATACTTTGTGGAAGTGTTTACCAAAACAATGTCTTCCATATAACTTTTGGAAAATTTTTGTATTTTCAGTGTCACTAGTGTTAGAGAAAAAGTATTTATAGTTCTTATTGCTTTAAGCATGAATACCTAACAAAGTCTTCAGATGTTTTCTTCTTGATTAGTTTCCTGTTTCATAAATCTTCAAGATGATATCCTTTCTCACTGATAAAATCAGGTATTTATGGTCTCTATTTTTTAATTCTGGAGAATGAACTTAAATTTAATAAAATTATATCTAAGTTTTAATTTTAGCTTATGAAAGTTATATTACATTAAATACAGTGTGTGACCGGTTTATTTATTAAAAGTACTATTGACCTTATCATTAATGAATCAGGAAGACAAACTATCTACCAGTGGTAACAATCGTTAATATGTAATACCAGAACAATGCTTATTTTTGTCAGTTTCAAACACTCGAGTTTGTGAAATTGGGGTGTGTGGTTTTTTGTTTTTTGGAGGGGCACAGGTTGGCAGAGTGTTATTTAAAAACTTATTATGTTTTTCTAAAAGAAACAGACTTCTTACAGGATATGAATCTAAAATTAATGTCTTCCCTGGCTAACTGTTACGTTTTTTGCAGAGGTACTGAAGATGCACTATTAAAAAACCAAAGACGGGCACAACGATTACTTGAAGAAATTCATGCCATGAAGGTAAGGACTTGTGTTGGTGTGTATGTGTATATGTTGCTGTGTCTCCTGTCAGTCTACATTTTATGTGTATATGGTATGATTTATTTAAATATTCCTAAGTATTGCATAAAACTTGTATGGGATTGTTTGGTGAAGAATGTAACACATTTAAAAATTTTTAATATTTTTTAGCTTGCATTTTTCCATATTTTTTACTGAATTTGTAAAAGTGCTAGACTAATTTGAGTCAAATCTCTGCCAGACTAAACTCATATATGTTTAATAATGCCTTATGGCTCAGGTTTTTATTTTTACAGTAACTTTAGGCATAAGGTCTGTTACTTTGAAGAATTAAAACGTTCATGCTATCTGGGAATGTTGATGGTAATATTGGTGGCTGACATCATGCTCTGCCTATTGCCAGCTCAATAAATTTTTGTGTGGTGATGGCAGCATTTTATTCAGCTCTTCAGTAACTTAAAATAAAATTAGTGTTGGACCAACGTGATCTGTATTTTTATTTCTTTCAGCCAGACTCTTCACTAGCATAATTTTTAGGTCTTCTTGCTGCTCTTACTTTGTAGAAACTTTCATTTACCAAATAACATACTATTAAATGTCTGAGAGACTGTTATATTACAGAACTTAAAAACAACATTTGGTACCAGCAATTATCTTAATTGCAGGGTCATTTTTGCATGTATGTTTGACTATTATATTTTGGTTTAACTTCAAGTTTTGAGTTAGGTAAAAGAGCATGAGAATTCCCTAACAATATTTTAATGAGTAAGATAATCAATTCTTTTCATTGTCTTTCTTCCTTTTAAAGGGATGGAAATAATTTTTTTGTAAAGAATATAAAGTATTTTATAGGTCAAAGTTACTATGGTTAATCTGAGTAGAAACAGATTTAGGAAATGATTCTTTGGAATGAGGTATATTTGTTTTTTGTGGATTTTTTGTTTATATTTTTCCTAAGGGCTGCACAACTCATGGAATCCATCTATATATTCTCAAAGTCTTAATCCCTTTTTTAATCCAATGATTAGGTCAAAATACTCTATTTTTCTCTTCGTTATGTTTGTGTTCATTTGGTTTGCACCTCATTTAGGCTTTTTCATATACAGACAGTCTCCAGGTTGCAAACGTCTGCCTTATGCACAACCATAGTTACCAGCCAACCCTTGTAAAGCCTATTATGTTAAAAATTCAAGGTACATACAGTGGGACGTCCGTCAAAACATTATTATTGATGTGTTAATACGTTAAAGATGTTTTAGTGTATCTGAAAGTGTTTCTTTAATAGTTTTTATACATCGAAAGGTACACTGTGTACTCTATACTAAGACATACATCTGACTAACTAATGTTAGATACGAACCATACCTAACTGTTCTGACTTACATAGAAATGTGACTTAAAGACCGACTTAGGAACAGAACTCGTGTGTAACCCGAGTACTTCCTGTACTTTTTTTCCCCCCTCAAATCCCTGTGAGAAATAAAATCTTTAGTGATTTTTTATTTGAGTCTAACACTAAGATAAGAAGTTATGATTTCTCTGTCTCTTTCACTTTCTCTTAACCAAGGTCCTCACTAAATTACATTGTCTACCAAAATTTTTCCCTGTAATTTCTTCCAAATAGTCATTTTTGTAGTCCTAAATTATTCAGAGGCTTTGAGCTTCTATATAATTGCTGGTTTTATTTTACTATGGAAAGGATGAAGTATATAAAATAAGCCTATATGAAGTGTATGTAAAGCCTGAGAACAGAAGAATACATACTCTTTAGAGTGCTTCCTGTTTGTATTTTTCAGTAATGAATTTGATTTAGTCAATTAGAGAAGTTGTCCAATTTGATCTATATCTAAAGCCATTTTCTGTTTTTCTTAAATCTCATAAGCAAAGGTAAATCTGATTCAGTGATAAAGTTCATAGGTTTACAAGATTTCTGTGTCACACTGTAGTTTTGGTTTTTTTCCTTCTGTTTTTCTTTATGATTATATAAGAGCATCATGGAATTGTTGTCTCATAAAAAGCCAAAATTCATAGCCTGTGTGTTCCTTGAATTCATCAGATTTATAGCATTTATATTTCTTGAATTTGTGGCAGTAGTTTTATAGGATGGTCTGGGTTGACTGCTCTGACTTCAATTTCTTTTATAATGCCATTTCAAAACTGGATTGAATTTAAATATAAAAACCAGAATAAAACGAGTACCAGAAAGACTATATGTTTGCTCTTCTTAAGTGTTAGATTTCATTTCTCATTTATGCTTCTTGGCTTTCTTTTCTAAAAGAAACAAATACAGTGCACTTTTTTATTAAAAGATTATTTGTAATTTTCTAAGAAAGTATATATCACAGATATGGAAGTATCAAAGAAATAGTCACAAAAGACAAAACTCACAGTTGTAATTAAATTTGAAGGAAAACCTCTGCTTATTCTTTTTTCCAGAATTTTTTCCTTGGCTCATATACCACTACATTTTTATAGTCTTGTTCATGACACACTGTCCTATACTTGTTTTCAATGATAGTAGGGTATTTGTTGCAAGAGGACTTCCTCATGAAGAAAACCTGAGATATTTTTAGAAATGGGAGTTTGTTTTTTCTGGACAAGACAAAAATGGCCTGATCTTTAGGCTATAAAATCATAGGGTCTAGAACTTTATAGACTCTATAATGTATGAAGCCCAAGTCTTTGCTGCTTTTCCTAATAGTATTCGTAGTTCTAATTTTCATAGCTTTTATAAATACTGGCTTCTGATAAGGTTTCTTTGTTTTTGTAAGTTAAAGTAACTTACCAATTTGTAAATCCCTAAGTTATTTAGCTGAAGAGGAAGTGGTAAAATTAAGGCATGCACTGAAATCACTCAAAATGGGCAGGAAATCCTTTTCTCAATAATTAAGATAATAACTAGCTTTTATTGAGCATTTGGAGCCCTAGTGGCACAGTGGTTAAAGAGCCTGGCTGTTAACCAAAAGGTCAGCAGTTCGAATCTGCCAGCTGCTCTTTGGAAACCCTATGGGGCAGTTCTGCTCTATACTATAAGGTGGTTATGAGGTGGAACTGACTTGACAGCAGTGGGTTTATTTTGTTTTTTTGGCACAGTGATTAAAGATCCTGGCTGTTAACCAAAAGGTCAGCAGTTCGAATCTGCCAGCTGCTCTTTGGAAACCCTATGGGGCAGTTCTACTCTATACTATAAGGTGGTTATGAGGTGGAATTGACTTGACAGCAGTGGGTTTATTTTGTTTTTTTGGATTGAGCATTTATTACATGCCAGGTATTATACTATATTTTATATGCACCTTATGAAGTAGATTTTATTATTATCCCTAACTTACAAAATATGAAACTGAGACTTAGAGAGTTTAAGCAGCTTGTCCAAGTTCAAACAGTTGTTTAGCAGTGGACTCCATTTAAAAACAAAAAACAAAAAACAACCAAATCTGTTGTTGTCGAGTCGATTTTAACTCAATAGCAACCGTATTACCCACAGTAGAACTGCCCCATAGGGCTTACTGTGGGTAATGCTGTAATCTTTATGGAAGCAGATTGTCACACCTTCCTCCGTGGAATGTTAGGTGAGTTCAAACCACTGACTGCTTAGCAGCCGAGTGCTTAACCATTGTGCCACCAGGCCTTATCATAACTTACCATAAAGCTAATGGCGTTAGCCACTATTTAGTAAGGTAAGAAATACCAGAAATATTTCTAGATTCCCCATCCCCCGGCACACTAACAGCAGCCCCACACTCTAGAACAGAGATGGTAAACGTCCAGGTCTTAGAAACCTGGGAGGTTGTGGCCTGACTTTGAGATCCAGGGGACTGTGACCCTACCCTTTGAAACTGAGAAGGGTCTTCTTCCCATGCTTCTTTCAGTAGCTCTGCTGATCTCCAAGCTGCTCCAGGGATGGTTCTTTTCTTCTCTTGGAAGACAACAGATGTAGCTCCTTTGGTCTGTTTTCTGCCTGTAGAATTCTAAGAGGTAGACAGCATTCTTTTCTTTTGTTCTTTCCCTGTCCCTTTCAGTCTAATGTGTTGAGTTTTCTGCTGTGGTAGTCACAGGCTTAATCTCTTTAACAAAAGACTGTGTAACCACACCCTTGGTGAACATTCTAGGACACCTGTCCTTATTTGTTGTTTTATTTTCATTTTGCATAGTTTATTTTGAAGTCCACATCTTTCCTCTCGCATTTTGCTATGAGAGAAACCGTGTGACTCCTTTAAATCTTGCTTAGAAATCTCATCAGCCAGATAGATATCCAGGTTTATCGTTTACAAGTGCTACCTTCCACCAAACATTTAAACAATTCAGACAAGTTCTTTGCCACTGCATAAAAAACATCGCCCTTCCTCCGTTGTCCGGTTCACATGTTCATCATTTTCTTTTGAAGCCTCACCAGAAGCACATTTAATACCCACGTTTCTAGCAACATTCTGTTGCTGGTGCCATATGCGTTCTCTAAGATGATAGAGACTTTCTCTGTAGCTCTCCTCATTTCCTTCTGAGCCTCACCAAAATTGCCTTTGATGTCCATAGTTCTACCAGTAGTCTCTTCAAGGCGATCTAGTGTTTGGCACCTTAAAAATCTTCCAGCCTCTACCCATTATCCAATTCTAAAACCACTTCCACATTGTAGGTATTTGTTAGAGCAGTACCCCACTCCCAGTACCAAATTATGTCTTAGTTTATCTAGTGCTGTTATAATGGAAATACCACAATTGAGTGGCTTTAACGAACAGAAATTTATTTTCTTGTAGTTTATGAGGCTAGAAGTCCAGATTCAGGGTGCTGGTTCTAGGGAAAGGCTTTCTTTCTGTATCTGCTCTGGAGGATGGTCCTTGTTTCTTTAAACTTTTGCTCTTGAGTGATCTTCATGTGGCTTGGCATCTCTCTTCCCTCATCTTTGCTCCGCTGGCTTACATATTTAAACTCTTATATCTCAAAAGAGATCGACTCAAGATAAACCCTACACTAATCTAGCCTCATTAACATAACAGATGCAACCCATTTCCAAATAGGGTTATAACCACAGGCATAGAGGTTAGGATTCATAACATATTTTTAGGGGACACAATTCAATCCAAGTAGTCATTTAAAAAGGCAGGAAAGAAAGAAAAGACCAAAGTCCGTGTCAGAAGAGACTTTGAAACTGCTTTTGAACATACAGTAGCTAAAGCAAGCGAAGATATGATGAAATTAAAGAGCTGAACAGACGATTTCAAAGGATGGCTCAAGAAGACAAAGTTTTTTAATGAAATGTGCAAAGACCTGCAGTTAGGAAACCAAAAGGGAAGAACACGTTTGGCATTTCTCAAGTTGAGAGACCTGAAGAAAAAATTCAAGCCTCAAGTTGCAATATTGAAGGATTCTGTGGGCAAAATATTGGATGACCAGGAGTCACTGAGAGAAAAAAAATTGGTTGACTTTCAGCCATTTCAGGAGGTAGCATATGATCAAGAACTGATGGTATGAAAGAAGAAGGTGAAGCTTCACCAAAGGCGTTGGTGAAAAACAAGCCTCCAGGAATTGACGGAATACCAACTGAGATATTTCCACAAACGGATGCAATGATGGAAGTGCTCACTGTTCTCTGCCAAGAAATTTGGAAGACAGCTACCTAGCCAACCAAGTGGAAGAGATCCATATTTGTGCCCATTCCAAGGAAAGGTGACCCAACTAAATGCAGAAATTATCAAACAATGTCATTAATATCACAAGTAAAATTTTGCTGAAGATCATTCAAAAATGGTTGCAGTGGTACATTTGACAGGGAATCGTCAGAAATTCAAACAGGATTTAGATGAGAACGTGGAATGAGGGATATCATTGCTGATATCAAATGGACCTTGGCTGAAAGCAGAGAACACCAGAAAGATCTTTACCTTTGTTTTATTGACTATGCAAAGACATTTGACTGTGTGGATCATAACAAATTATGGATAACATTGTGAAGAGTAGGAATTCCAGAACACTTAATCGTGCTCATGCAGAATGTATACATAGACCAAGAAGCAGTTGTTCAAACAGAACGAGGGGGTACTGTGTGGTTTAAAATCAGGAAGGTGTGCCTCAGGGTTTTATTCTTTCACCATACTTACTCGATCTGTATGCTGAACAAATGTGAGGAGCTGGACTGTATGAAGAAGAATGTGGTATCAGGATTGGAGGAAGGCTAACAACCTGTGATACGCAGATGGCACAACCTTGCTTGCTAAAAGTGAAGCACTTACTGATGAATATCAAAGAGTACAGCCTTCAGTATGGATTACACCTCAACACAAAACAAAAATCCTCACAACTGGACTGATAAGCAACATCACGATAAATGGAAAAAAAGATTAAAGTTGTCAAGGATTTCATAATCAACTCAGATCCGCAGTCAACACCCAAGGAAGCAGCAGTCAAGAAATGAAATGATGTATTGCAAATCTGCAGCAAAAGACCTCTTTAAAGTATGAAAAAGCACAGATGTCACTTTGAAGACTAAGGTGTGCCTGATCCAAGCCATGGTATTTTCAGTCACCTCATATGTGTGCACAAGCTGCTCAATGAATAAGGAAGACCGAACAGTTGACACCTTTGAATTATGGTGCTGATGAAGAATATTGAGTATACCACGGACTGTCAGAAGAATGAACAGATCTTTCTTGGAAGAGGTATAGCCAGAATGCTTCTTAGGAGTAAGGATGGCGAGACTTCTCATGTGTTTTGGACATGTTATCAGGTGGGACCAGTTCCTGATGAAGGGCATCATGCTTGGTAAAGTAGAGGGTCAGCAAAAAGCAGAAGACCCTCAGTAAGATGGATTGACACAGTAACTGCCACAATAGGCTTAAGCATAGCAGTCATTGTGAGGATGATGCAGGACTGGGCAGTGTTTCATTCTGTTGAAAGTAGGGTCGGTAGCTATGATTCGCAACTGACTCCATGGGACCTAAGAGCTACAACAAATTTTGCATAGTAAACTGACTAATCCCTTCAAGGTACGTAGAATAGATCAAGCATAGGGTAGGGCTGTGGCCCAACCAATCACTTTTGAGAGAATTATAAACCTAAGGCCAGGAAGGCCATATGTAATGAGAAACCCATTACTCTGCATTTACCAAGTTCTGTTACTCCTGTCTCCTAAATATGTAGCAACTTCTTAGATCAGGTTCTTATTATTTCACAGTTGGACTTCCTGCCTCTGGACTTAGTCTTCTCAAATCATGTTCTACACTGTAACCAGTGAGCTTTCCAAAATGCATCTCTGATCAGATTTCTTGCCTGCAGGGCCTACAAAGGTCCTTTGTGGTCTAGTTTCTAGCTACCTCTCTACTCCTTCTGTATCTTGTTACTAACCTCTAATTTTTCTGTCAACTATCCTGAACCCCAAACATACCAGTTTATCGCATGCCTCCTTGCCTTTGGTCAGGCTTTTTACGCATAGCACATCCCTTCCACCTGAATAAAGACTTACTCTTCCTTTAACGCCTGTCTCTCAAATTGCTTGCTCTAGGAATGTTTCTCTGACACCACCATTCACATCCCAGAGGAATTATTTACCACCACCTCTATACAGATTTTTAACCTTGTGTATGTCTCTGCCATCATTCTGTATTTCAGTTTGTTTTCATGACATTCCTACTACATAGAGAACTTCTTAGGAGAATAGGTTGTTTTACTCAACTCTTTACCCCTAACACCTATTATTGTGTCTGGTACCTCGTGAATGCTGCCTAGCTAGCTAGCTAAGTGACTTGTTATGCAAAATTCCTTACTTACATTGGCATGTTTAGAATGTTGAAGTTGCTCTGAGTCTCTGTAGATAAGTAGAATATTTCTGTACTGGTACTAAGACGAGTCAGTAACCAAAGAGTTGCTTTTGTTGTTCGTAGTGTTAAGTACCAGAAACAGAAAAGCAAAAAGGTACTTGATTTTACAGCCACCTTAGCTAAATCCCTAAGGCCATATTAACTTACTTTTAATTTAATCTTTTAAAACATAGATCTTTTTTTGCTCCTAAGACAGATCAGGATACCTTGGTTTAATAGCCTTCTATACCCAAGTTGTGAGTTTTGAAATGGTAAACAGGAAGTTATAGTGGTCTTTTAAAAGATCAGTATATACTGCTGTCCTCACACTCATGTAGCGGCATTTAGAAACAGATCATCACATTGGAATTCCACTTTTTTTTTTTCCTGGCATGTGGTTTCTACAGCTTTAATTCAATACTTTGACTAGGTCATAGTACTGAAAATGTGTTGAATTTTTAGTATGTAGGGGACATGATTTTCATTATAAGTCATGTTGATATAAGAATATCATCAAGTCTCTGAAAATATTCCCATTTTTTAAAAAAGAGCAGTTATAGCAAAGTGGTATCCATCCTGTTTTTGAACCTGCTTGCTCCTATTTGAAAACAAGCTGGAGGTGCTCATTGCAAAATTGAAAATGCTGTTACCATTTACGGAGTCGTAACACACACCTAATTTTTGAATGAGGAACTGATTCAGGAATTGCTTAAATCTGGATAAGCCTAGTTCAAAGGCTACTGAGTATGTAAACAGGATTTAGGGGTAGGAAGAAAGAAAGCAATATCACATTAGCTTTATAAAATGTTTTTTTCTTTTTGTTTTGTTCTGATTTTTTTAAGTTTTGTAATTCTGGAAATTTGAACTTACAACCTTGGCAGAACATTTCCTACTAACTATGAAAATATCCGAAGCCCTTTTCAACTACTAATTCAAAAATTTTGGACAACCAATACTACTGTCATAATTCCAGTATGAAATAATGTGGTGCTTGAGAAGAAGCAAATATTACAACACACAATGACAACAAAGGGCCCTTGAGAAAAGCAGCAATAGGAACGATAATGGGTCTTGCAAAATGGTGGGTTTTTTTTCCAACTGGGATGTCACCTCAATTTTGGGGTAGATGGGGACAAATTATTTCCAAACATTTATGCTCATTAACTTGAACACATATTTTACATTGTTAGGTTTCCATTGTAATGGAAAACCACGTATTCTTTTTCTTTCTTCCTCTATTAGAATAACTAATATTAGTATTTTGGTTTTTCAGAGAATGAATGTTTTGTGATAAGAGAAATTCAATTATGTTGTATTTTTTTCTTGAGTATGAAGAATTTCATGTCCTTTTTCTCTACCTGCCACTAAATGATGTAAGCTATGTAGTCTTCTAAGAAATTAAAATAATTCCAAGAGGAATGATTGATCCAATCAACAATGTTTCTTTTGAAATTTATAGTGAATATAGCTCACTTTATTCTCCCTTTTTCCTCTACAAAGACTAACCAAACCCTTTACAAAATATATCAATTTTATCCATGGGTGGGGTAGGGTGAGAAATCCTCACTTTTTAAATTCCTGATTTCTGTTGAAATTTAGTATATTAAAATACAACAGATGGGTTTGGGTTATAATTAATCATTGTGTTCATCGCAACCAGTTTTTATGTTCAAAACTCAGTTTTAATGATCATATGTGTATCTTAAAATCCATAAAATTTGTGACTGTAGAATAAATAAAGATTAGGAGTTTCCAGAACTGCAATTATAAATTGCGTATTATGTTATCAAGTAGTTAAATAAACTTTAAATTAGGACCTACTGTAAACTTAGATGAATAGAATTTTATTCATGTGGTGGAGGAACATACAGTTCTGTAGGAAACAAATGTCTCTCCCTGATATGAGCCTAGGTGGTGCAATGGTTAAGTGCTCAGCTGCTAACCAAAAGGTCGACGGTTCAAACCCACCAGCTGCTCTGTGAGAGAAAAGACCTGCTGATCTGCTCCTGTAAAGATTACCCATTGCCATCGAGTCAATTCTGGTTCGTAGTGACCCTATAGAACAGAGTAGAACTGCCCCGTAGGGTTTCTAAGGCTGTAATATTTACAGAAGCAGACTGCCACATCTTTCCCCTTTGAAGCTGCTGGTAGGTTCGAACCACCAACCTTTTGGTTAGCAGCCGAGCACTCACCCATAAAGATTACAGCCTAGAGAATCCTATGGGGCAGTTGTGCTCTGTCATATGAGGTCACATGAGGAGCCGAAATTGACTTGACGGCACATAACAACGTTTTAATCAAAAAGTTTTGGGAACCTGTAGAGGAGTTCAATTAATGTAATTAAGGGATCTAAAGAAGGCTTTACAGAGTGGGGGATACTGAGTTGAAAACTTGAGGAATAATTATGATTCTGCTAGGGAAAGGGCATACTAGGTAAGAAGAGCACATCAAGAACAAAGCATGAAGGTCTGAAAATGCATGGACTGAATTGGAAGGGCTGCTTATAGAGTGTTCCTGCAATATTCTGTATTTCTATTATGTATTTCAGCTGTCATTATCTCTTTACATGTCTCCCTTTCTTTGAGAATGGAATGTGGTCTTTTTTCCATATCTGGTTCTTAACGCACTATCATAAAGTAGACACTGAGCATGTCTTTCATCTGTGAATTAATATTGTGACTAGAATATGGAATGAATGAAAGTGTAAATGGTTGAAGACAGTGACTAAAATGATAGATGAGGTTATGTTTTAACACCTCTTAGAAAATGTAGACACACCAGAGGTTTTTGAGTAATCATATGTGTTTTTCCAGAAAGATAAATCTAAAGGCAGTGTTGATGATTGATTGGAGCGAAAAGAGACTAGACGCAAAACAACTGGGTAGGAAGCAATGCCTTATAGGTCTTCCTTATGGGCTTTTATTTTTTAATTCATGAAGCAGACGTTTATTAAGCCTATTTTTGTAGAAGATGTTGTGCCATGTGTTTCAGTGTTCCTACTCTGCACAAATTTACAGTGTCATAGAGGGGAGCTGGCATGCGCAGTTTTAAAAACAGGATATGTTGTGATAGGTGATCCGAGTATTTTAAAGGAGCAAGAGATAGCTTCTAGCTAGTAATCAGGAAAGCTTCATTTGGAGCTTTTATGAAAAAGATGATAGTTTGATCAGAAATATAAATGTTACTGATTTACCAAGTTGATATGATTTTGTTGATTTTCTCTAATTGTGTCTGAATTAGATAGCAAGGATACTGTTTTATGCAACTTCACATCCCAGGCATATATGTTATTTATAGCATTAGGAGGCTCGGCTTCAGATATAAGAACAGTGCTTATAAATAACATAATAATAATTTTAGTTATTAATTATTGAGCTCCTACTCTGTACTAGGCTCCTTGAAAAACAAAAACCAAACCCATTGCCATCAAGTTGATTCTGACTCATATAGTGACCGTCCCTGTAGGACAGAGGACTGCCCCCATAGAGTTTCCAAGGAACGGCTGGTGGATTCAAACTGCCAGCCTTTTGGTTAGCAACGGAGCTTAACCACTGTGCCACCAGGGCTCCTATATTATTTCTGATCTTCATAACAGCTCTTCAAGGTTCCTATTAGCTTCATTTTACTGATGCAAAAACTGAGGATTTTAAGTTAATTGTTTTGCCCAAAGCCACGGTATAAGAGCTTGGCAAAGCCAGGATTGAAACCAAATCTGTCTGATTCCATAGCCCATGCTTTTATACTCTACCAACTTAACCTCTCACTTTAAGTAATGGTTGCACAATTTTGTCAGGAATAATTAGGTATTACGAAGAAATTATGCTGCACTGGTGGCACAAATAGTTAAGCACTCCACTACTAGCCAGAAGGTTGGCCACTTGAATCCACCAGAGGTGCCTTGGAAAACAGGCCTGGCAATCTGCTTCTGAAAGGTCACAGCCTCAAAAACCCTGTGGAGCAGTTCTACTCTGCACACATGGGGTTGCCATGAGTCAGGGTCAACTCAACAGCAACTAACAACAGTAAATGAAGAAATTATTGTAGTTTTGTGTTGATTTATTGTTGTGATTTTAATGATAACTGTTAATTGAAAATTGAAGTAATAACGAAATATATCAATACTGCCTCTTGGAAAAAAGTACGATTTGCTGATAATTTGGCATAATTAGAAGAGCTAGACCTTCCTGAAGCTATAAAGCGCCTGGTTATCCATAAAGGAATATGTGTGTCCATTTAAAGTTTAGAAATAATACCTAGAAGCTAAATTTCAAAATAATCAATTCCCTGGGACCGTGAATTACTAGCAACCACTAGATTTCAAGAAAAATTCATTCCTTGCCAAATTTTGACACTCTGTTTTAAACAAATTTGAATTAACATGGTCCTGGTATTAATTGGTATAGGTTCCGCAAACTATTAACATATGGAAATATAATTGAGCAGTGCATTGGGTTTTATTAATCTTATGTGTCCTTGAAAAAGATTGCTGGTAATTTGAAGATTCTAGAGAAATAGTTTGAAGGAATTAGAACCTGTAATAACAAATAGTTTGACTTCCTTCAAGTTTGAAAGACTGTCCCTTATTCTTTCACTTAAAGACCACTTCCCTTTAACACTTCCTTATATCCCTTTAATATATCCTTATATCTTAGCCATGATTCCCATCTTATAGGGAAAAACTGCCTCAGTCACCTACTATAACTTCCCCCAGGCCTTTTGATAAATTTCCTAGGTGATTCACTGTGGCTGAAGGGGTGTTATGGGCTAACATAATTGTTTCAGTTTGAGATTTTATTTTTTTGTGTTTGTTTTCTTTAACTCTTTCGGGTTGAGCAAGTAATACTAAACTTGCAGATGCTTATGGATAAAAAAACTAATACAGTAAATCCACTCATGTTGTTGTTGCTGTTGTTGATTCTGACCTACAACAATCCAGTGTGTGCAGAGTAGAACTACTCCACAGTGTTTCAAGGCTGTGACCTTTTGGAAGCAGGTCACCAGTCCTGTCTTCCAAGGCATCTCTCTCTGGGTGAGTTCTAACCATCACTCAGAAACTCCTTGCTACACAGAATCACTCACTCTTAAACAAATGTTTGGACTCCATTTCAAAAATGGGAAGCTTTTCTTCCCGGTTAGATGCTGTCACATCAGTTCTAACTCATGGTGACCCCATGTGTGTCAGAGTAGAACTGTGCTCCCTAGGGTTTTCAGTGGCTGATTTTACGAAAGTAGATCACCAGACCTTTCTACCAAGGCACCTCCAGATGAACTTGAACCTCCAACCTTTCTGTTAGCAGCCAAGCATGTTAACCATTTGCACCACCCAGGCACCTCAAGGCCAGCGTGTTGTTAGAAGAGAATCTCAAGAATGATTAATTTCTGTCTGCTTTGGCTAATTCCTTACAATAGCATTCTGCATAAAATCTTCAGACTGATGTAATTGCTGCTCTTGTTTTTTCTACCTGCCTCTTTGAACATGAGAGAAGTAAGTAATTTTATATAACAAAAACAGCAAATATTTTTGTTTGACATAAATAATGTGGTCATGCTTAGTCATTTGTGTTAAACAAGCCCTTTTGCTCTACTTTCTAAAAGATGCTTTCACTGTGAGAGATAGGATTGTATAATGACAAGAAGGTTTTGGAGCTTCATTTGACTAAATTACTTGATAATGTTTTGTTGTTGTTGTATGCTGCCAAGTCAATTCCAACTCATAGTGACCCTATAGAACAGAGTAGAACTGCCCCGTAGGGTTTCCAAGGAGCTGCTGATGGATTCAGACTGCCAACCTTTTGGTTAGCAACCTGAGTTCTTAACCACTTGGCCACCAGGGCTCCTGATAATGTTTACGCTTAGTGAATATATTTATTTAAAAAATTTTTTTAAAACTTTGGACTGTTGAATTATAAAAGTATATTGTTTTTTAGTTTTTGTTCACTGATCTCTATGAAAATAATTTATAGTTGAAAATACATTCAGTTCAGTTTTTAGAATATGAAGATGTAACTTTTGACATGAAGTTCAACTTAGAACTGAAGTGAGATGGTAATATTTGTGGACATTTAGTAATTCTTTTAATTGGTTGCCAGCAAAAACTTGACACCAATACAATTTCCTGGTAGTAAACTTACTGTTTTGAAGTTGGTGGCACAGTGGTTAGGTGCTATAGCTGTTAACCAAAAGGTCAGCAGTTCAAATCCACGAGCCGCTCCTTAGAAACCCTCTGGGGCAGTTCTGCTCTGTCCCGTAGGGTCGCTTTAAGTCAGACTTGACTGCAACAAGTTTGGGTTTTTGGGTTTTTTTTAATTGACTTAAATGCAACAGGTATTGTCTGCTAGGCTGAGTGTAAATTCCTGGTAGGAGCCCTTGGGTGATGCAGACAGTTAATGCTTAAACTCAGCTGCTAACCAAAAGGTTGAAGGTTTGCGTCCACACGGAGGTACCTCAGAAGAAAAGCCTGGTGATCTACTTCCAAAAAATTAACCATTGAAAACCCTGTGGAGCATATTTCTATTGTGACTCACATGGGGTCACCTTGAGTCAAACAGAGTTGACTAAATGACAACTGGTTTTTTTTAAATCCCTGTTGAGAATTAAAAGCTTATTCATCAGAAGTTTTGTTTGTTTGTTTTAATCAGTTAGCCTCTCTCATCCTGTCCACCTTTATCTCTCATCCCCATTTTTGTCTTCGTACTACAGTCAACATTATATCCCCAACATATTTTGTGCATTCCTGTTTTTAAGTTTCTGTAGTTTTATCTGATAACAAGGCTTCATTCACCACCAATGCAAACACAAGCTTCCAAAATCCAAAACAAATCACTGTCACAGCCTTCACCAACTTGTAAAACTGTCATTTTGCTAGGGGAGAGGGGACTTGTTCATGAAGGCTTACATTGTAATGGACAGAAGGTATGAGCAATTTGAAAAACTTTGGAGATTTTGTTAATGGTTCCCACCATTGAGAACTACTGTGCTAGACAGAAATTGCCCTTTTTACTTCATCTGCATCTACATAGTACTTAAGAAATCAGCTTGTAATGTAGTCTGTTATGTTGCATCTTCCTTTGTGGGTTCTGATGCCTGGTCATTTGCATGTTATTCCCAAACTTAAATTCTACTCTGTTTTGGTTATGTCTTTTTTATGCAATACCAGATGTTCTACACATAGAAAGCTCTCAGTAACATGTTTCAAAAATTAATATGCACATCCATAAATAGATTTTTAAAGAGGTGACAGCAAAGTGCCATTAAATTTTTCTAATCAAAATGAAATCTATCAAAGTTGTTTGTGAATGTTTTTAGTTTATTTTCCTTATCCTCTCATCTGATAATGAAGAACCTTTGTTAATTAGCTCATTTTCCAATTCAGGTTTCAGATTTTTGAATTTCAGAGGAGATAGAGCCAAGATGGCAGACAAGTCAGACACACTGAGTTATCTCTCTGCAACAGAGACCTGAAAAAACAGGTAAAACAGATACAGGCGTCAATCCTGGAACCCTGAACCTTAAATGAACGTATGAAGTATTAGATTAGAAGCCACTAAGCGGAAGAAATTGACGGAAAACGGCAAAAGAGTAGAGATGCGGGGTGGAGGTTCCTAACCAACCGGCATAACACAATGTGGTCAGCATCAGCCAGATACCATCCTAGGTAATGTAACCTCAAGGATAAAACAAAACTGAAAGATTTAAAACAGGGAACTAGAGATGTCAATCTAAATGACACCAACGTAAGAATAATAAAAAGGGGGATAAACGGTATACATAGAGAACTTACAAATGAAGAGGAAGTCAAGACAATATCAAGTAATGAAAGACTGGTTCATACTTAGGAAGATAATGGTAAATTTCAAGGTAAGCATGGACAAAGTTAACAGACCTACTCATCAAAATGAAGAAAAACATAAAATCTCAGTAAATACAAAATCTACAAAAATGAAAGAAATTCTACAAATAAAAGGAGCTCAACACATAAAAGTAAGGGGAAAAAAGAAAACTCTAGCACCAGAAAAAACACTACAAAATGAAGGCAATAAACTCATACCTATTGATAATCACAGTGAATGTAAATGGCTTAAATGCAACCATAAAGAGAGAGTGACAGAACAGATAAAAAAAACAATGACCCATCAGTATGCTGTCTACAGGAGATACACCTTAGACACAAAGACATAAATATATTAAAAATCAAAGGATGGGGAAAGATGTATCAAGCAAACAGCAACCAAAAAACAGCAGGAGTGGCAATACCCATCTCAGATAAAATAGACTTTAAGACAAAATCCACCATAAAAGACAAGGAAGGACATTATATAATTATTAAAGGGACAATCCACTATGATGACTGTCTTAGTCATCTAGTGCTGCTCTAACAGAAGCACCACAAGTGGATGGTTTTAACAAAGAGAAGTTTATTTCCTTACAGTAAAGTAGGCTAAAAGTCCAAATTCAAGGTGTCAGCTCCAGGGGAAGGCTTTCTCTCTCTCGGCCTTCTCATCAGTGTTCCCCCAGACTAGGAGCTTCTCGGCGCAGGGACCCAGATCCAAAGGACGCACTCTGCTCCTGGCACTGCTTTCTTGATGGTATGAGGTCCCCATGTCTCACTGCTCACTTCTGTCTTTTATATCTCAAGAGATTGCCTCAGGACACAATCCAGTATTGTAGATCAGGTCCTGCCTTACTAACACAACTGCCACCAATCCTCCCTCATTAACATGATAGAGGCAGGTTTACAACATAGAGGAAGATCACACAGTACCAGGAATCATGGCCTAGCCAAATTGATGCACACATTTTTGGGGGGACATAATTCAAACCATGACAATGACATAACCATAATAAATATGTACATAATGACAGTGCTCCAAAATACATAAAACAAACTAACAGCACTGAAAAGAGAAATTGACATTTCCATAATAATAGTAGGAGACTTCAACACACCAGTTTTGGTAAAGGACAGAGCATCTAGAAAGAAACTCAGAAAAGATACAGGCAATCCAAAGGCCACAATCCACCAGCTTGACTTCATAGACATACGCAGAACAATCCACCCAACAGCAACAAAATATACGTTCTTTTCCAACATACATGGAGTGCTGTCCAGAATAGACCACATCTTAGACCACAAAGAAACCCTCAACAAAATGCAAAACATCGAATTAATACAAAGTATCTTTTCTGATTACACCATTGAAGTAGAAGTTAATTACAGGAAGAGCAAGGGAGAAAGCCAAAAACATGGAAGCTGAGTAACACCTTGCTTCAAAACCACTGGATAATAGAAGAAATCAAAGATGGAATCAAGACATTCCTAGAATCAAATGAGAATGAAAAATCATACCAGAACCTTTGGGACACAGCAGAGGCAGTGCTCAGAGGTCAATTCATAGCAGTAGATGCACACATAAAAAAGAAGAAAGGGACAAAATCAAAACATTAGCTACACAACTCAAACAGAAAGAGAACAGCAAAAGAAACCCACAGCCACCAGAAGAAAGGAAATAACGAAGAGCAGAGCAGAAATAGAGAATAGAAAAACAATAAAAAGAATCCACAAAACCAGAAGTTCTTTGAAAGGATCAACAAAATTGACAAACCATTGGTCAAATTGACCAAAAAAAAAAGAGAGGAAGCAAATAACCCAAAAAAGAAATCAGATTTGGGGGGTGGGGGAGATGACTTTATAACAGAGTACTATGAAAAACTGTACTCCAAAAAATTTGAAAACCTAGAGGAAATGGACATATTTCTAGAAACACACTGCTTACCTAAACTAACACAAACTGAGGTTGAAAATCTGAACAGACCCAAAACAAGAGAAGAGATTTAAAAAGTAATTTAAAAAAGTCCTGGCCCAGATGGCTTCAGTGGAGAATTTTACCAAACATTCAGAGAAGAGCTCACACAAGCTCTGCTCAAACTATTTCAGAACATAGAAAAGGAAGGGATACTTTCGAATTCATTCTGTGAAGCCAGCGTAACCCTAATACCAAAACCAGGCAAAGACACTACAAAAAGAGAAAATTACAGACCAATATCTTTCATAAATATAGGTGCAAAGCTTCTGAACAAAATTCTAGTCAATAAAATTCAGCATCATTTAAAAAAAAATAATGCACCATGACCAAGTGGAGTTCATGCCAGGTGTGCAAGGATGGTTCAACATTAGAAAATCAATCATCGTAATCCACCGCATAAATAAAAGGAAGAATCATATGATCATCTCAATTGATGCAGAAAAGGCATTTGATAAAAGTCCAACAACCATTCCGGATAAAAACTCTCGATAAAATAGGAATAGAAGGGAAATTCCTCAAAATAATAAAGAACATCTCTACAAAACCAACAGCCAACATCATTTTCGATGGAGACAGACTAAAAACATTATCCCTGAGAATGAGAACAAGACAAGGATGCTCTTTATCACCACTCCTATTTAACATTGTGCTGGAAGTCCTAGCTAGAGCAGTAAGGTAAGAAGAAGAAATAAAAGGCATCCAAATTGGTAAGGAAGAAGTAACATTATCCCGATTCACGGACGTTATGATACTATACATAGAGAACCCTAAAGACTCCACAAGAAAACAACTCGAACTAATAGATTCAGCAGCGTATAGGATACAAGATAAACATACAAAACTCAGTTGGATTACAGTACACCATTAAAGAGAACTACGAGTAGGGAATCAGTACCATTTACAACAGCCCCTGAAAAAATACTTACGAGTATATCTAACCAGGGATGTAAAAGATTATACAAAGAAAACTACAAAACACTACTGCAGGAAAGCGAAAGAGACTGCTTTACTCATGGATAGGCAGACTCAACGTTGTGAAAATGTCAATCCTGCGCAAAGCGACGTACAAATATAATGCAGTCCCTGTCCAAATACCAACAGCTTTCTTAAATGAAATGGAAAAACTAATCATTAACTTCATATGGAAAGGAAAGTGGCCCCTTGTCTTAGGCTGGGTTCTCCAGAGAAGCAAAACCAGCAAAGTTTATAAATACATATATAGAGAGAGATTTATATCAAGGAAACAGCTGACAGGATTGTAGAAGCTAGAATGTCCCAAGTCCGTGGATCAGGGTAGAGGCCTCTCCCAAGTCACGTAGCCGCAGAAGCTGGCAAGCCCAAGATTGGCAGGTCGGAGAGCAGGGCTCCTGCTCACAGGCTGTGGAGATCGACATATCCCAAGTTCGGCAGATAAGCTGACAGCTCAAGTCCCAAGAACTGGACATGAGGCACCAGGAGGCAGCCACAGGATCCAGAGAGAGAGCAAAAAGCCAGAATGTCTGCTTATATTCAGATGCGGGCCACACCCCCAAGGAGACTCCCTTTCATCTGATTGGCTACTCACAGTATATTCAGTCATGGGAGTGATTACATTAAAACACTGAGAATCATGGCCCAGCCAAGTTGACACACCATCTTAACCGTCACACCCCAGATAAGTAAAGCATTATTGAAGAAGAACAAAGTAGGAGACCTTAAACTATCTAACCCCAGAACCTACTATACAGTTGTGGTAGTCAAAACAGCCTGGTACTGGTACAGTGACAGACACATTGACTAATAGAACAGAATCAACCCAGATGGAAATCCATCCACCTACAGTCACCTGACCTTTGACAAAGACTCAAAGACCATTAAATTGGGAAAAGACAGTCTTTTTTAACAAATGGTGCTAGCAAAACCGCATGTCCATCTGTAGAACATTGGAACAGGACCCATACCTCACACCGTACACAAAAACTAATTCCAAATGGATCAAAGACTATATATAAAACCAAAACCTATAAAGATCATAGAAGAAAAAATAAGGTCAATGCTAGGGGCTCTTAAATAGCATAAATATGATACAGACTATAACAATACACAGCTATAACAGGCTATAACAATATCAGAAGATAAACTAGATAACTGGGATCTTCTAAAAATTAAACACTTAATGCTCATCAAAAGACTTCACCAAAAGAGTAAAAAGAGAACCTACAGACTGGGGGAAAAAATTGGCTATGACATATTTGACAAAGGTCTAATCTCTAAAATCTGTAAGAAAATCCAACACCTCTACAACAAAAAGACAAAAATCTAATTAAAAAATGAGCAAAGGGTATGAACAGACACTTCAGCAAAAAAGACATTCAGGCAGCTAACAGACACATGAGGAAATGCTCATGATCACTAGCCATTACAGAAATGCAAATCAAAACTACAGTGAGATACTATCCCACCCCAACATTACACACTAATCAGAGAAGCAGAAAAGAACAGATATTGGAGAGGCTTCCAGGAGATTGGAACTCCTATGCACTGTTAGTGGAAATGTAAAATGTACTACCACTTTGAAAAATGATATGGTGCTTCCTTAAAATGTTAGAAATAGAAATATTGTACTTTCCAACAATCTCACTCCTAGAAATGTATCTAGAGAAGTAAGAGCCATTACACAAATAGACATACGCACACCCATGTTCACTGCAGCATTATTCACAATAGCAAAAAGATGAAAATAACCTAAGTGCTTATCAAAAGATGAATGGATAAACAAACTATGGTACATACACACAATAGAATACTGCACAATGATAAAGAACAGTGATGAATCTCCAAAACATCTCGCAACATGGGTGAATCTGGAGGGCCTTATGTTGAGTCAAGTAAGTCAATCACAAAAGGACAAATACCGTATGAGACCACTATTGTAAAAACTCATGAAAAGGTTTACACACAGAAAGAATCTTTGATGGTTGCAAAGAAGGGGATGGGAGTGAAAAGTACTAAGTAGATAGTAGATAAATGATAACTTTGATGAAGGATAAGACAGTATACAATACTGGGGAAGTCAACACAACTTGACCAAAGCAGTCATAGAAGCTTCATAGATACATCCAGACTCCCTAAGGGCACAGGTTACTGAGCTGAGGGCTGGGGACCATGGTCTTGGAGAACATCTAGCTCAGTTGGCATAACATAAAGAAAATGTTCTACATCTGACTGTAGTGAGTATCATCTGGGATCTTAAAAGCCTGTGAGCAGCCCTCTAATATACATCTCCTGGTCCTGTCCCATCTGGAGCAAAGGAGAATGAAGAAAACCAAAAATACAAAGGAAAGATTAGTCTAAAGGACTAATGGACTACAACTACAACAGCCTCCACCAGACTGACCCCAGAACAACTAGATAGTGTCCCAGCTACCACCACCGACAGGTTCTGACAGGGATCCAATGGAGGATCTTGGACAGAGCAGGAGAAAAATGTAGAACAAAATTCAAATTCACGAAAAAAACGCTAGACTTACAGGTCTTACAGACACTGGAGAAACCCCAAGAGTATGGCCCCCAGACACTCTTTTAACTCTGTCCTGAAGTCTCTCCTGAAGTTCATCCTTCAGCCAAAGATTAGACAGAGGAACATGCTTTGTAGTTCAGTCATGTATATGAGACTAAATGGGCACACCAGCCCAAAAGTAAAGACAAGAAGGCAGGAAGGGACAGGAAAACTGGACAAATGAAAACAGGGAACCCAGGTTGAAGAAGGGGAGCATGTTGACACATCATGTGGTTGGCAACCAGTGTCACAAAACAATTTGCATATTAATTGTTTAATGAAAAACTAATTTGGTCTGTAAATTTTCGCCTAAAGCACACATACACACACACAAAAACCCCACAGCTAACATCATAAAGACTGAATGTTTGATCAAGAACAAGACAAGGATGTCCACGCTCACCACTCTTATTCAGCGTACTACTATAGTTCTGACAGTAAAGGTAAGAAAAAGAAATAAAAGAATGGAAAAAATAAAACTACTCCTATTTGCAGATAATATATTGTCTATGTAGAAAATCCCAAGGAATCTACCAATAAAACAAACTAGATCTAATAAACAAGTTCCAGAAGGTCACAGGATATAAGATCAACACACAAACAAATCAGATTTCTATATAGTAACAATGAACACGGGAAACACAAAATTTAAAAAAAGAAAGAAAAAACACCATTTACAAACACTCCAAAGAAAATTAAATATTTAGGTATAAAGTTAACAAAACGTACAGAATCTGTATGCTGAAAATTACAAAATACTGATAAATTTTGTAATATGTCACCTCTGGGGAAACTGTATAGGTGATACACAAGATCTCTCTGTATTGCTTCTTAAAACTGCATGCAAATATACAGTTATCTCAAAATGAGAAATTAATGTTAAAAATAAAGGAGTGAGAGAGGACGAGGACATTTCTCTATATTGAAATGGAAAGATCTCACTGTTAAGTGAAAGAAAACAGGTTCAGAAGAGTGTATTTGCATGCATTGCAAAATCTGGAAGGAGACACAAACTAAAGTGGTTCTCTGAGGGATTGGTTGAGAAGAGGTGAATAGGGGACAGGCATGGGTGGCAGGGGTGTACACGTTTTTGTAATGTTTGGCTTTTGAAACATGAAAAACTAAAAAAAGGATTCCTCTAAAATAAAAATTTGAATTTCACGTAGTGAGTTTCTTTTGAAGTCAAGCAATGTAAAACAGCCATGTGTTGAAGACTTTTAAGATTTAGAAGGATATGATTGTAAAAGGAAGGAAGAATAAAGCCACTGTGTCAACATTTCCTGAAATTTTTAACAAGTTTGCTTGATACTGCTTTTGTAGCACTGTGTGCCCTTGAGTCTGTTTCTTCATTCAAAAACTGGAAATAATTCCTGTTCAGTGTCTTTGTTGTGGAGGTTAAATAACATATTCATTATCAAAGTTCCTAGCATAGTACTCTTTTAATAAATATTTATAAAATTGAAATCTCTGTAGTCTTTTACTCCATGTAAGTGGAATAGATAAATTTAAGTTGTTTATTACCTCAACACCATTTTGAAAAGTTATACCAAAAGTATTCATTGCCAGAGAGTCTGAACAGAGATGTCCAAATTGTATTGTAACTTAGACCAGAAGCTGAAATAGTTCTTAATATTTTTGCTAGTATGGTATAATTTAATTTTTTTATTGTTGTTTTTTTTTACCTGATATTATTTAATCCTGTACTTTGCCAGAAAAGTTCACAGACTTTATAATGTCATTACAGAACTATCTGCGTGATCAAAGAACTTTATTTCGGTTCCACAAAAAATATATTAGATCTGTATTTTGTGTGTCACATACTCAACTACTTTGTAGAAATAACGGAAATGAATATGTTGTTTGCCCATATTGGACAAATAACCGTAGTGTAGAAAACACTGGTAGACACATTAGAGGGACATTTAGCACTGATTGCATATGCAAGGAAAACTCTGTTGCAAAAAGACAGTCTTAAAAGGTGACTAGAACTTAATAAGTTGTATCATAGGCCTAGACCAAACCCATGGCCATCAAGTCGATTGTGACTCATGGCGACCCTAAGTTGTAGGATGGGAGACTCAAATTTATATTGTTTTATTTTTGCTTAGAAAAAGTTTTTGAAGAAAGTATCTGTCGAATTGAGAAATAGAAAATTTTTAGATTACTTAACTAATTTTATTACATGAAGTTCTATGTTAGGTGTGATAGTGATTTAGATTTCAACAGAACAGCAGTAAAAAAATTTTTGTGGTTGCAGTTTTTTGTGGTTGTATTTTTTTAGATCTTAATTTTAAAAAAAAGTGAAGGACATAGTTATTAAATGTAACGTCTGTTATAGTTTATGGACAGGAACAGTTGTTACTGGCAGGTCTGTTTTAAGCTATACCCAGTACTGAGATAACTGAGCTATTCACTGCAACAATTTATAATACTTAACAATTAAAAATAAATTTCATTCTTTCAATGAGTATTTACTGTACGTTTACCAAATGCAACATACTGAGAATAACACTAGGCACCAAGGATATGTTTGAAAATATATATGCGTGTGTGTACACACACACGCATATATATTCTTTTTGTTGTTGTTTATTGTTGTAGTTTAAGTGAAAGTTTGCATTTCAAGTTAGTCTCTTATACAAAAATTTATACATACATTGTTATGTGTCCCTAATTGCTCTCCCTATACTATGACAGCACACTCCTCCTTTCCACCCTAATTACCCACGTCCATTCAGCCAGCTCCTAATGCTCTCTGCCTTCTCATCTCACCTCCAGACAGAAGCTGCCGTTTAGTCTCATGTTTCTACTTGAGCTAAGAAGCACACTCTTCATGAATATCATTTTATGTCCCACAATCCAGTCCAATCTTTGTCTGAAGAGTTGGCCTCGGAACTTGTTCTAGTTCTGGGCTGACAGAGAGTCCAGGGGCCATGTTTTCTGGGGTTCCTCCAGTCTCAGTCAGACCATTAAGTCTGATCTTTTTACTAGAATTTGAGTTCTGCACCCCATCTTTCTCCTGCTCCATCAGGGACTCTTGTTGTGTTCCCTGTCAGGGTGGTCATTGGTGGTGGCCATGCACCATCTAGTTTTTCTGGCCTCAGGCTGATGAAGTCTCTGGTTTATATGGCTCTTTCTATCTCTTGGGCTACTACTTTCCTTGTGTCTTTGATGTTCTTCATTCTCCTTTACTCTAGGTGGTTGGGACAAATTGATGCATCTTAGATGGCTGCTTGCTAGCTTTTAAGACCCCAGACGCCACTCACCAAAGTAGGATGCAGAACATTTTCTTAATAAGCTTTGTTATGCCAATTTACCTAGATGTCCCCTGAAAGCATGGTCCCCAGATCCCTACCCCTGCTACTCAATAAAGAAAGTATGTCAAGGAGAAAAGAGGAATTAACTTGTCAGAAGTTTCTGATAGGCCAGAGAGGGACAGTCAGATGCTGCTGATACATCAAGTAAAAGGAGTACTGAGAACTGTTATCAGATTTAGTAATGTGGAGATAGTTGGTAACTTTTACAAGAATGAGATTGGTGGAGTTGTTGGAGCAAAAGCCAACTTGAAGTATTATCATTAAGGTGACCATATGACAAGATTTCCCTGGACTGTTCTGGTTTTTACTACTACTTGTTGTTAGGTGCTGTCAAGTCTGTTTCTACTCATAGCGACCCTACATACAACAGAATGAAGCACTGATTGGTCTTTTTACTACTTATCCCAGTATAGTTGTTAATAGTGCCTTGTTTTACTTTCAGATGGGTCCTAGTTTGAACAACATATTATGTGTCCAGTGTTATAATTCATTGCTTTCATTATTCTTTTGACACCCAAGTTTATTTGGCCGGTGGCAGCCCATTTAAGTCAACATATGTGACTTTTTGAGAGGACCTCATTAGTCCTTCCTTTTGTGGCATAACAATGTTTCAGGGCTTGTCCTTTTCCTGCCTCCGATTTGTAATCTCTAAGAAGCCCTGTTTGTTTTAATGAGTAATCTGTTTGAGAACTTAGACTTCAAATGTGGATAGAGTTTTGATTGGGGAGAAGAAAAGAGAAATGTAGGTGGCCAGAGGAAGACATCCCCCCCACCAAAAAAAAAAAAAATGTGGACAGTTTATCAGAGATGCTAGGGTATGAGAATAGGAAGTTTACTTAGGGCATTCTATGTAAAACTAAATGAATGGAATATGGATGGAACTCCTAGGAGAAGTGTTACTATAATAGAGCAGAAAGATAGATGTGAGGCTAGGTAATAGGATTTGAATGTTTGAAGGTCTTTGACTTCATTGTGTATTCAGAAGGGTGACATAATGGGCTTTGAAATTACTAGTTCTAGAGCAGGGAAACCAGTTAGGCTGTTGTAATCCACACAGTCCATAATGAGTTCCTGAACCTAGAGGTAGAATAGTGGTAGTCAGAAGGAGAGAACCAAACTCAGTAGACATGCAGAAGAGAAGGCAGAAGGGGGTGGGAGCATAACAGAAGCATGATACAGAGGCCAGCGGAGTGTCAGATGACTCTGAGCTGTCTAACCTGAGCTGCAGAGGATGGAGATGCCATTAGTTGCAGTAGAGAGCACAGGAGTAGGTGTAGGAGAAAGACAGTAATATTTTATTTGGAAAAATCCTTTGGCAATATGATGATGGATTATAACCTTCTTGAAGTTCCATCTGGTAAAACAATATTTAGGAAGTAAGGTTTTTGTCACTAAAGGGTATCCATAATGAGATTCCCATCTGTAGAAAAGCATGGAGATTTGGATGTCAGTAACTCTCATGGGTTATTTCAGATTCTTTATTTCAGGGAAATACACTGCTTGCCTCATTTCCAAATAGGCCAAAAATACCCAAGAAAACAGATGTTTTGTGGTGCCTTCTAATTCCTTGTATCAAGGATTAACCCCTCATGGACTAAGTATCATTCTAGTTTTGATCACACTTGAGAAAACACAAAAATGTTTTTTAATTCGTTGTTAAAAGCCCAGCCGTCCTTAGAGCCTCTTAAAATAAAAAAATGTCAGCATGGTTACTACCTCCACGTGACTTTGTTTTGACCCAGTCTTCCTCCCACAGGCAGTTATACAATAGTCTTATTGCAAATGTACTTTTCTCACTCAACTAGGGACAGCACTGGTTATATGTCATGCATCAGTGTATTAGATAGTTCAAGCAAAAGTCTCTGGAGAGAGGAATATAATCAAATGACCAAAATTGTAATTAACAATAAAAGAAAAATTACCATTGAGTTGATTCTGTGATTCTGACTCATAACAACTCTATAGGACAGAGTAGAACTGCCTTCATGGAGTTTCCAAGACTGTAATCTTTACTGGAGCAGAGTGCCACATTTTTCTCCCACAGAACTACTGGTAGATTTGAACCACCAACCTTTTGGTTAACAGCTGAGTGCTTACCACTGCACCACCAGGCTTCCTTAAAGTTGTGATTACCCAATTATGATTTGATATTTTGTGTATAAGCAAAGAAGTAGTATCTAGCACAGTGTGAAATGAGGGAAATGGAATTATTCTGATGGATCTTTGAACTAGTGGATGATTACCTTTGATGTAGAAAACTCAAGTAATGTCAGTTTACTGTAATTAGGAAGGCATTCAAACCATTTTTAATTGGTCATCACTGACAACAAACAGGATATGGTAGAAAGCAAGATATGAGGGATCTAGTCCTAGTTTTGCTGTGATACCTTGAATACGTCTCTTAAGCTTCTTGAGTCATTATTTCCTCATCTGTAAAACGAGTGGATCAGGGGTCCCCAAGGCCACCCACAGTGGTCTACTTTGTACCACTCTAGCATTCGTCCTCCCTGTTTTTTCCATTATTCTCTTCAGCTCTACTATAAAAAACATGCATTAGCAACTAAAAATTCTTTGGAAAATCCTGATTTTGACTTTTCTACTGATAAGATGTTATACTGATCTTGTTTTAGTTTTTCCTTTTCTCACTAAGAAATGAGCATTTTAAATGGTCTGATTCTTTTCAACAGATGTCATTGTGCTAGAATCTGGTAATCAAAGGCGAGTAAGATACCATTCTCACCCTTGAAGAACTTATATTGTAGGCTCTTTATCCCATTTTTATATGAAGAAAATAGATCACAGAGGTTTATGTGAAGCATAAATGCTTCTGTGACTTTTATATAGTTCCTCAGACCATTTCTTTTGACTAGATAGCTTATTGCCTGACCACGTTCAAGCTTGCTTCCTTCCTGTGCACGTGAAGCGGAACTGTTCCCAACAAGTTGATTAGAATGTACTTCCACTTCTGGGTAAAATCCCATCGTGTCCAAGCCCCTAAATACCATTTATATTTCAAAGTTTTCTACTGTTTACCTAAATTAGGGCCTTATGGGGTTTCATCCACCTAACTTGCAATCTTACCTGCTTCCTAAGGCTCTTTTGTGGGAAACCATTTATCATGAAAAGAGTCGTTATATTATCTTGTCAGGCAAGGTACTGCAGCCTCAAATTGAGGGAAATTGCCATTCATCTCAGGCATTCTTTGAAAATTGTGATTTACTTCACACTTGACAATTAATTCCCAAAATCCCCCAGAGTTTAAATTACTCATCTGGTAGGTCCTAGTGAGTTTTGCTGTAGCGACTGGCTTTCTTTGTCAATTTGAAGAGTAATTTATATATTTTTCAAACATGAGAAAATTGTTATTTCACAAAAATTAGATGAAGAAAAACATATCATAGAAACTATTAAATTCAATCCAAGATTAATAAAAACATAGAAGGTATTCTGGTTCAAAATGTACGTAAATCTAAGACTTAGATAAATGGACACAATTTGTAAGTCCTTGCAGTTTAACGTGAACTTCCCAAATAAACTCCACAACAGACTCTTAGCAGAGTTCAGAAAAGCTATCAGTGAAATTTTCTCTTATCTTTTGAAGAAAATATTAACGTTTAAGGTACTTTCTGTCCAATAGGAGCCTTATTCTGAGAGTTAATACCCAATCTCTTCTAAAGAAAAGGATAGGGAGAGAAGAGTAATTTTATAATAATTATTACATTTTTTGCATTTTCTATAAAAAAGACTCAAGGAATTAACAGAATACCAGTCAAGATGTTTCAACAAAGGGATGCAGTGCTGGAGGTGCACACTAGTCTATGCCAAGAAATTTAGAGGACAGAAAGGTGATTCAGCAGAAATGCAGAAATTATCAAACAATGTCATTAATATCACACACAAGTAAAATTTTGTTGAAGATCATTCAAAAAAGGTTGCAGCAGTATATGGACAGAGAACTGCCAGAACGTCCAGCCGGATTCAGAAGAGGACATGAACAAGGGATATCATTCTGATGTCGGATGGATCTTGGCTGAAAGCAGAGAATACCAGAAAGATGCTTATCTGTGTTTTATTGACTATGCAAAGGCATTGGACTGTGTGTATCATAACAAATTATGGATAACATTGTAAAGAATGGGAATTCCAGAACATGAACAACCTGTACATAGACCAAGAGGCAGTTGTTTGAACAGAACAAGGGGATACTGCATGGTTTAAAGTCAGGAAAGGTGTGCTTCAGGGTTGTATTTTTTTCAGCATACTTGTTCAATGTGTATGCTGAGCAAATAATCCAAGAAGCTGGAATAGATGAAGGACTCGGCATCAGGATTGGAGGAAGACTTATTAACAACCCGCAATATGCAAATGGAACAAACTTACTTGCTGAAAGTGAAGAGGAAAAATCCTCACAACTGGACCAATAAGCAGCAGCATCATAAACAATGAAAACATTGAAGTTGTCAAGGATTTCATTTTACCTGGATCTACAGTCAGTGCCCATGGAAGCAGCAGTCAGGAAATCAAAAGATTCATTGCATTGGGCAAATCTGCTGCAAAAGACCTCTTTCACGTGTTAAAAAGCAAAGATGTCACCTTAAGGACTAAGGTGTACCTGACCCAAGCCATGGTATTTTCAGTCTCCTCATATGCGTGCAAAAGCTGGACAATGTGTATGGAAGACTGAAAAAAAAATTGATGCCTTTGAATTTTGGTGTCAGTAAAGAATATTGACTATATCATGGACTGTCAGAAGAACGAACAAATCTGTCTGGAAGAAGTACAGCCAGAAAGCTCCTTAAAAGTGAGGATGGTGAGACTTCATCCAGTGTACTTTGGACATGTTATCTGGATGGACCAGTTTCTGGAGAAGGACATCATGCTTGGTGAAGTAGAGGATAAGCGAAAAAGAGGAAGGCAGTCAGTGAGATGGAATGACACAGTGGCTCCAACAACGGGCTCAAGCTTTGCAACAATTGTGAGGATGGTGCAAGACTGGAAAGTGTTTTCATTCTGTTGCACATAGGATCCTGTGAGTTGGAACCGACTCAATAACCTAACAGCACCAACATTTATATGTCACGGTCCTTGTTAAAATAATATGGTATAATGAATTCTTTTACATTATAACAATTCGTAGGAGATAGAAAGTGTATTTTCTTCCTATTATTTCTGTAACAATTTACCACAAACTTAGTAGCTAAAATAACACTTTTTTTTTATCTTACAGTGCTTGAGGTTATTAGTCCTTCAATCAAATTTCAGCAGGGCTGTGTTTCTTCTGGAGGCTCTAGGAGAGAACCTGTTCCTTGCTTTTTCCAGTTTCTAGAGGCTACCCTCATTCCTTGACTTATGAGCCCTTCTTCTGTCTTCAAGATGAGCAACATAGCATTTCAGATATCTGTCTGTGTGATTACACCTCAACATAAAACAAAATCCTCACAACTAGACCAATAAACAACATTATGTTAAATGGAGAAAATGTTGATGTCAAGGATTTCATTTTACTTGGATTCACAATCAACGCCTGTGGAAGCAGCAGTCAGGAAATCAAATGACCTATTGCATTGGGCACATGTGCTGTAAAAGACCTTTTTAAAGTGTTAAAAAGCAAAGATGTCACCTTGAGGACTAAGGTGGTCTTTACTCAAGCCATGGTATTTTCAGTCGCCTCATATACATGCAAAAGCTGTACAGTGAATAAGGAAGACCAAAGAACAATTGATGCCTTTAAATTATGGTGTTGGCAAAGAGTATTGAATATACCATGGACTGCCAGAAGAATGAACAAATCTCTCTTGGAAGAAGTACATCCAGAATACTCCTTAGAAGCGAGGATGGCGAGACTTCATCTCAGACACTTTGGACGTGTTATCATAAGGAAGGACAAGTCCCTGTAGAAGGACGTCATGCTTGGTAAGTTAAAGGTCGGCAAAAAAGAGGAAGACACTCAACGAGATGGATTGACACAGTGGCTACAACAGTGACCTGAAACATACCAATGATTGTGAGGATGGCACAGGACTGGGCAGTGTTTTGTTCTGTTATACATAGTGTCTCTATGAGTCGGAACTGACTGTAGGGCACTGAACAACAACATCATCTATCTCCTGTGGGCCTACACATCGCTCGCTCTCTTTCTCTCTCTGTCTTTCTGATTTTAACCCTTCTGCCTCCCCCTTATAAGGGCCCTTGCAGTTACAATGTCTCACCCAAATAATCTAGAATAATGTCCCTATCTCAAGATTCTTCATTCAGTCACATCTGCAAGGTCCCTTTTCCACGTAAGGAGTAATGGGGTTTTGGGGATTAGGACACACAGGTTTTGGGGATTAGGACATGGACATTTAGCACAACAAGTGTAAATAATAGCTGTTTGTGTTCTAAAAGTAAAGGTTATTGTAACCCTAATCTGTGTTTGCTTGCCAACTACCAAACCTACAGATGTAAACAAATGTTTTTCCCTTTCTCAGTGCTCCCCACTTAATAGCCCTTTTTTGGAGGTACTGTATTCCTAAAATACACCTTTGGTTTTGATTACATGAAGTTAGTTTATTAAATTTTATGTCTACCATGTGTCTACCATCCTTTGGGTTTTTGCAAAAAATGAATCGGATAAGAAAATGCTGATACTCTGACTCCTGCTTTTCTTATAATTAATAAACTGTCCTTTCCATCACCCCAGGAGTCACAATTATATCTTCTACCAGCTTCCATGAAGCTATGCTATAGTAACTTGTTAGCTTGCGAGTAGAATAAAATCTCAAACCCTTCACAGATCTAGACGAGTGACTACTGCTAATAATTTAGCCCAACAAATTCACAGCCTTTTCAGTAGCAAAGTTTTTTTGTTTTTTGTTTTTTTTTTTAAATATAACCCAACCTGGTGCTGTCACAGTATAGGGAGAGCAATTAGAGTCACATAATAGTGTATGTATAAATTTTTGTATGAGAAACTAACTTGAAATGTAAACTTCACTTAAACTACAAAAATAAAAATAAATAAATACACCCAACCTTAATAAATTCAGATGACTTTCAGCTTAAGCATATCTTCTAGAAGTATTCTGTTTACTTTGAGCCTTCATCCCATTTTCCCTGTAGTATTTCTGAAAGACAGCAAAAGTTGACAACTACTTCAGAGGTCCCTGCTGAGGTTGCTCAGTACCTCACATTTATTAAGGGAAAAAAAAAAATTATTACACTAAAGGGTACAGTTAACACTTTCAGTTCATATAAGTACATCATTATGCTTCACTTTAAAACCTGTAGTTTTTATAGGTAAAAGGTTCTGTTGTTTAAATGGTCACATGATACCACTTTGAACCATGAAATAGAAATTAATTTTGAGTTAATTTATACATGAATACTTTTAAATACTGTAGAAATCATTTGGATTATATCAAAGGGGCAGTAGGATGGAAAGATAATGACCAAGAAACACTAAGGTCAGTCTTACCACCAATTACGTATAGGATTTTGGACAAATCACTTGAGTCTTACTTTCCATTTTGTTAAATAAAGACTTGAATAAAGACAATTTTGATTCCTTGTAGTCGAGAATTTAATTTATTCTCGTTTTTTTAATTTATATAGTTGTTTTAAGCCTGGGAATTTCCTTTAATCACTGCTTTACATGCTTCCCATTGATTCTGATATATAGTGTTCCCTTATCATTAATTTTCAGCAATCCTAAAATTTCTGTTTATATTTACCCCTTTCCAAGAGTTATTTAATGAAGTCATTTTTGTTTTTGTTTTATTCCAGGTTAGGTGGGCCATTTTGCTTTTTTTTCCTTTAATTTTTAGTTTTTCATTGTAATCAGGAAGTGTTGTAATATTTTACTTTATATAACTTACTGATACTTTCTTTGACAATGTACGAGTTTTTATAAATGTTGCATGTGTACTTGAGAAGAGGGTATAATTTCTAATATCAGGATATACTGTTCAAAGTAAATCCTAACACAAATACAACTTACTCCATAAAGATCTTCTAATTCTTACTATTTTTTGTCCCCTTTTGACCTTTTTTGAACTGAGAGTGGTGTGTGAAAGTCACCTCTTAGTGTATTTCTGTATCTCCTCCATCTCCTGTAGTTCCTGCTTTGTATCAGTAGTTGCTATGTTTTAGTTGCTGTATAAATATTCATAAGTGTTACCTTCATTATGAATTTTGACTTTAAGCATTATAAAGTGCCTAGCGTTGGCTCATTTAAATTTTTTTTTCCTGAATTCTTTTTTGCCTGATACCAGAATTTCAACCTCTGCTTTCTAATTGTTCCTGTTTATTTGGTGTATCTTTGCCCATTCTTTTTATTTTTAACCTTTTTGACTCACTGTGTCCTTTGTGTGTCTCTTATATATAGCACAGAGTTAGATTTGGCTTTATGATCCAATTTGAAAGTTTTTAGGGCTCTAATACCCATTGCCATGGAGTCAATTCGGACTCATAGCGACCCTATAGGACATAGTAGAACTTCTCATATGGTTTCCAAGTAGTGCTTGGTGGATTCGAACTGCTGACCTTTTAAAGGTTAGCAGCCATAGCTCTTAACCACTGTGCCACTACGGCTCTAATAGACAAATTAAACTAATTCACCAGTTCAGTTATATTCCTAATGTTTGCTTTCAACTCTGTATGCCGTTTTATATTAGAATTATTGGGTAGTCTATATTGAATTTGGAAACCCTGGTGGCGTATTGGTTAAGAGCTATGGCTGCTGACCAGAAGGTTGGCAGTTCAAATCCACCAGGTGCTCCTTGGAAACTCTATGGGGAAGCTCTCCTCTGTTCTGTGGGGTCACTATGAGTCGAAATCAACTCGATGGCAATGGGTTTGATATCGGTTTTTTTTATATTGAATTTATTTCTCTACTTGGCTTGTGTGTGATTTTTTAAGTTTTTCATTTGGTATTTTGAAAGGTGTATTTTTGTTCCGTGGGTACCTTTATATTTATAATGTTCTTTCCCATTTTTTAATGTCATCTTTCTTTTCTATTCTGTTGACTTTTACCTGATATCTTTTGACTCGTCTATTACCTAACTCACACATAATTAATGATATTCTGTTTGTGCTTTCTCCTCTACTTTTTTTAGTTGCATTACAGATACTTTGTCAAAATATGTAAAGTTTACATACTTTTCTTCTTCGTTTGCCTCCACACTTATTTTAGTTCTAGCTCCAACTCATGGCGACCCCATATGTGTCAGAGTAGAACTGTACTCCACAGAGCTTTCAGTCACTGATTTTTTAGAAGTAGATCACTAGGCCTTTCTTCCGAGGCACATCCAGGTGGACTCAAACCTCCAGCCTTTTGATTAGCAACTGAGCACCTTAACTGTTGGCACCAACCAGGAACTCTGCAAATAGATGATCACCCTCAGTCTTTTACCAAAGTTATCTCTCACTGGCTGAAGCTCTTCCAGAATATTTCACAGGAGAGGCACATGTGTACAGTGTTCTCTGAATTCTTGCAAGTTCAAAACTATTTTTTCTATAGACTTGATACCTGAGGGGCTGTTTGATTGAGCATAAAATTCTTGCTTTGCACTTGCTTGTCTTGAGTTCCTTAAAAATAGTGCTTCCTGCTTGCTTTGTATGTTCTCTTCGTGTCTGATACAACCCTAATTTTCTTACCATTATAACTAAATTAATCTGTGTATTTCATTTTTCCTTGTCTTTAAAGTCTAATAGTTTTACCAGGATAGCTCTTGTTAATTGTTCCAAGTCACTTTAACCAGGTCCTTAGTAGGTCCTTTTGGTATATAGATTCAAGGGTTTTTATTTATTTGTTTTTCATAAAGTTTTCTAGAATTACAGTTTTAAGTATTGGTTTCCTTTCATTGTTTTGTTTTTCTTCCAATTATACATATGTTTGATTGTCTTTGCTACTTTCTTTCTGGCCCTTTTTCTTTATTTTCATTCTCTTGTTTTCTTCCCTTTCTTTAATGCCCCTTGTTAAATTTTTATTTGACTCTATTCTCCCTTTCTGAGATTTTTTATTTATTTATTTATTTCCTACAGTTTATCAACTCTTGATGCATTGTTTTCCATGTTTTGTCCATTTGTTTTAGTGTTTTAATTTTTTATAGTTTTTACACCCCCTAAATTCTTGTTTGAGGTTCCCTAATGCAGTTTGGAGGGTTGTTGTCTTGGTCATCTGGGGCTGCTATAACACAAATACCACAAGTGGATGGCTTTAACAAAGAGAAATTTATTTCCTCACAGTAAAGTAGGCTAAAAGTCCAAATTCAGGGCATCAGATCCAGGGAAAGGCTTTCTCTCTCTGTCAGCCTTCTTCTCATCAGTGTTCCTCTGGACTAGGAGCTTCTCCGTGCAGGTGCCCCAGGTCCAAAGGACACACTCTGCTCCTGGCACTGCTTTCTTGGTCGTATGAGGTCCCTGTGTTTCCCTGCTCACTTTTATATCTCAAGAGATTCCCTCAGGACACAATCCGGTCTCATAGGTTGAGTCCTGCCTTACTGACACAACTGCCACCCATCCTCCCTCATTAATATCATAGAGGCAGGATTTACAACATATAGGAAAATCACACAATACCAGGAATCATGGCCTAGCCAAATTGATACACACATTTTTGGGGGGACATAATTCAATCCATGACAGTTGTATTACAATTGTCTTTTGTTTCATGGTTAGTTTTGGGAGAAGAATCTTTTTATCAGGTAAATATGTTATGATTTACATTTTCTTTTTTCTTCTTACATTAAATTTATGTGGATTTCATCGTTTTATTATTCCTAGGCATTTTGTGGATAGGAATACACCTTATGTCAGTATAGTGAATTTTTTTTTTAATGTATGGTGATGGGGATGTGGTTTACATGTGTTGTTTTTCTGTAGTCACAGTATGGTCCTTAATTCTTCTCTCCCTTATTTACTTTCATTGTCACATGTGAAAGAAGTACCATACTGTTAATCTGTTTTTCCCCCCAGAAGCCATCTTCTTGAGGTTGCTGCCTTAAGAACTACTCACTTTCAAGACTTTCTTTATAACCAGTGCTGTGAATTACCAAGTCTCACACCTACATTCAGTGTTTTGATGCTTTGTAGTGAGTTTTCTTTTTCTGGAAGTGAATTTTTTTTTGTCATTCATGTGAGTCCCTCATTCCAGTCTCCTGTTTTTCTCCCAGTATCTTAATCTTCCTTTCTCCGTTCTCCACATTCATGAGCTTGCAGCAGCAGTAAGAGTGTCGTTGAATTTAGTGTTAGTTTCTATATTTACACTATTTTGAAGTTTATGATATTCTCTGTTTCCTAATAATACTGAAGGATTGGATCATATGTGGTTTTATTTAGACTGGCTTTTTTTTTCTTACAGAGTATAAAAAGGTGCTTGTAGGCAGCGCATTGACACAAACAGGGCAAGTCTTGAAATTTCAATTTTTTAACAGTAAAGTACCTAAGGGAGCCTATCTCCAAAATTATCAAAAGTCACTAAAAACATTTTTCAGTGAAATACATCACATGAGGAATGTATATTTTACATATATAGATATAGATAGATGTGTATATTTATATATTTACAATTTAAAATGAGTCATTTTTTACATAATTGTTTATATAGATTTGTTTTATATACACATTTTTCACATTTGTATTCATGTATACAAAATGAAATTAGGTTTGTATTTTTAGTGTTTTCTAATCTTTTAGCTGTTAGACCATCATTATCAGTGTTTTATTATTTTCCATTCCACTTTCTTTCCAAAAGCACACACTGCTTTAATGCAGAATCTGTGGGAATTTTTCAGAAGGAAGTATACAAATATACAAACTAATATGTACAAGAATGTCATCATATTCGTATTTATAAAAAGATCAAAAATCAGAAACTAAAGGCAGACATGTTGAAAGAATGAAAAAATGGATATACATTTAGCGTATCTCTAATTGAAAAAGCCAGTTTACAAAGTGGTATGATTTTGTTTTTGTTTAAAATATAATTTAAATATCATTTTCATGTAATACCTTCACAGTTTTTGTCATGTGACATATCTACCTTACTGTCACTCAATGTTGTTTTAAAATCAACTATCTAAATTTTTTATTTAGCTTTTTTGTAAAAAATATTATAAATTAAACCACACAAACGTTTATTTTTCATGCATGTTAAGATAACTTGATAACTATTAAAATAGAAAAACTTCGTATTTGTCTGATCTAGAATCGTTCCTCTTGCCCTTAGTGGAATTCATATCAAGCTTAAATTATAGTGAAACCTGTGAGAGCCGGAACTTGATGGGACTGCCTTCTTTTTCTGGGTCTTGCAAGTTTTCTGCCTTTGACAGGGTACAGTCTTACCACTTTTTTATCTCTTGTTTTAGTGGAAAATATTTGAATTTTCCTTCTCTGACAGGTTTCCACCTTACACAGGTTCTGGCTTCAGGTTTTTCTGTATTTTAGAGAAAATTTCAGAGGGGTGTATACAAAAATTGTAACCATGTAAACATTGCCAGTAATTTTATTTTTCTTTCTCACGTTCTGTGTTTTTTAATTTTTTTAAATAAATCTAGATAAATTAGTCTCAATTTTACGGCACACATTTGAGTTTTCTGTCTTCCATGAACTCTCAATATAATTAATTATCTTAGGAAGATTAGCTCCTAAAGTTATTTTGCCTTGATTTTTATGGTAGCATGAAAATTTTTACTGTGATAGGAATTATTCTCTTCTAAAAATTAAGATGTTATTTAATAACAAGTTTCTTATTGTGAAACATGGGAAGAATTTTTACTCATAGTAGTAATGGCTGTTTAAAATTAGACTCATAACTAAAAGTTTTGTTTTATTCTTTCACAGGAATTGAAACCTGATGTAGTAACTAAATCTGCTCTTGGTGATGACATAAACTTTGAAAAAATCTGCAAAAAGGTACATCTGCAACTGATTGTTTTATGAAAAATTCTTCATACTTTTTTTGTGTGTCATCGTTTTCCTTGAAAACTTATCAAGAAACCAATTATTATTAATATATTTTGATTTTCCTACTTGAGCTTCAGAATTGCCACTGAAAAATATTTTATGGTAATTTATGAATTTTGCTTTGCTGTGATATCACACCTTCAAGGTTCTTAAAGGTATGTTGGACTTACTGTGTCATTGCGTATGTTAGATAACATTTAGTCTATTAATCTTAACAGTTAAAACAAAAAATCTTTATTATTAATCTTTTCAAAGCATTTTCATGAATATGAATTCCTGTATTATCCCTATGAAAGATTAGTTTTATCCCTTTTTTACAAATGAAGTTCAAGAGAGTTGCATGAGATACCATTTTTATATGGCAAAGTCAGAACTTTTAACCAGATCATCTGCTCTTTGGAGTTAACCATGCTACGTCTCCTTACTGTATCTCCTTTTTCATTGCCACTCACATTGCTGATATTTATACAAGTCAATTCCACTTTAGAATAGTTTGTGGATTCATTGATTTTTCTGTTAACTGCTTTTCTGTTTTCACTTTCATTCATTTCTCATCTGTATTATTTCTTTCCATTGTTCTGCTTTGTATTTAATTTGTTCTTTTCTAGTTTCCTAATGTGGAAGTTTAAATTACTGGTTTTAGATCTTTCTTATTTTCTACATGAGCATTTAATGCTACAAATTTCCCCCAAGCACTATTTTAGCTACATCCCCTAAGTTTTGATATATTGTATTTTTCTTTTCTTTAAGTTTTAAAATATTTATAATTTCCCTTAGAACTACTTCTTTGACCCATGATTTATTTAGAAGTGTGCTATATAATTTCCAAACAGGTTTTCCAGTTATCTTTTTATTAATTATTTTCTTGTTTAATTTTGTTATCTGAAAGCATACTTTTTGTGATTTTTTTTTTTTTTTTTTAATTTGTTAAGATTTGTGTCATGACCAAGGATATGGTTTATTTTGGTAAAGTGTGTATTGTGAAAGAATACTTGGTGGAGATACTGTATAGTTTTTTACTCTTTTCCTCCTTTCTAACAAACCTAATCAGCAGTTGACTCATATTAATAGTAGTTCATGGCTGTAACTATTAATTACCCTCGCAGAGATATGAGAGGTTGTTGAACATTAAAATCTCAAGAGTTGAGAATAGCTATTTGAGGGAAAATTCAAGCATCAGAGTAGTTAAACTGGATGGTATTTAAGGGCTTTTCCAGTCTTAAAATGTACTGATTCTGCATTTATGTATACTAGCACTTACTCTTTACAACTGATTGATACTGTTGTTGTTAACTGCTATTGAGTAGACTCTGACTTATGGCGACCTTATGTACAACAGAATGAAACATTGCCCAGTACTGCATCATCCTCACAATCACCAGCGTGTTCGAGTCCGTCGTTGTGGCTGTTGTGCCAGTCCATCTCATTGAGGATCTCCCATACCTTTCTTGGTGCTCTGCTTCACCAAACTTGATGTCCTCTTCTAGCAATTGATCCCTCCTGATGGCATGCCCAAAGCAAGCAAATCAGACAATGTTCTATTGTGATCCATAGGGTTTCATTAACTGATTTTAGAAAGTAGATCTCCAGGCCTTTCTTCTAGTCTGTCTTAATCTGGAAGCTCTTCTGAAATCTGTCCATCACGGATGACCCTCCTGGTATTTGGAATACTCATGATGGCATAGATTCTGGCCTCATGGCAACATACAAGCCATCACAGTATGACAAGCTGGCAGGCAAGTTTTGATAATTGATACTAGGCATGTTAAATTTTAAAGTATCTATTGTAACTTGGAGTTAGAAAACTAAAAAGGAAGAATATGCTCAGCATTTCTCAATCTGAAAGCACTGAAGAAAAAATTCAAGCCTCAAGATGCAATATTGAAGGATTCTATAGGGAAAATATTAAATGACTTCAGAAGCATCAAAAGAAGATGGAAGGAATACAGAGAGTCACTGTACCAAAAAGAATTGGTTGACATTCAGCCATTTCGAGAGGTAGTATAAGATCAAGAACTGGTAGTATTGAAGGAAGACGTCCAAGCTGCACTGAAGGCATTGGCAAAAAGTAAGGCTCCAGGAATTGACTGAATGCCAGTTGAGATGTCTCAACAAACGGATTCAGCACTGGAAGTGCTCACTCATCTCTGCCAAGAAATTTGGAAGACAGCTATCTGACCAACTGACTGGGAAAGATGCATATTTGTGCCTATTCCAAAGAAAGGAGATACAACAATGAAGAAATTATTGAACAATATCATTAATATCACACAGAGTAAAATTTTGCTGAAGGTCGTTCAGAAGTGATCGCAGCAGTACATCAATAGGGAACTGCCAGAAATTCAAGATGGGTTTGTAAGAAGACGTGGAATGAGAGATATCATTGCTGATGTCAGATAGATCTTAGCTGAAATCAGAGAATACCAGAAAGATCTTTACCTGCATTTTACTGACTTTGCAAAGGCATTCAACCGTGTGGATCATAACAAATTAGGGATAACATTGTGAAGAGTAGGAATTCCAGAACACTTAATTTTGCCCATGAGGAACCTGTACATGAACCAAGAGGCAGTCGTTCGAACAGAACAAGGAGATACTGCCTGGTTCAAAGTCAGGAAAAGGTGTGTATCAGGGTTGTATCCTTTCACCATACTTATTCAGTTAGTATGCTGAGCAAATAATCCAAGAGGCTGGACTGTATGAAGAAGAACGGGGCACCAGGGTTGGAGGAAGACTCATTAACAGCCTGCAATATGCAGATGACACAACCTTGCTTGCCAAAAGTGAAGAGAATTTGAAGCACTTACTGATGATGATCAAAGACTGCAGCCCTCAGTGTGGATTACACCTCAAAATAAAGAAAACAAAAATTCTCACAACTGCACCAGTAACCAACATCATGATAAATAGAGTAGAAATTGAAGTTTGTCAAGGATTTCATTTTACTTGGATCCACAGTCAACACCCACGGAAGCAGCAGTCAAGAAATCAGAAGACACATTGCATTGGGCAAATCTGCTGCAAGAGACGTCTTTAAAGTGTTGGAAAGCAAAGATGTCACCTTGAAAACTAAAGTGGGTCTGACCCAAGCCATGATGTTTTCAATTGCTTCATATGCTTGCTAAAGCTAGATGATGAATAAAGAAGACCGAAGAAGAACTGATGCCTTTGAATTATGGTGTTGGCCAAGTCAAACTTCCCTGCTCAAGAATCATTTCAGAGTCCTTGCCAGCTGCTTGATTTCAGCTGTTTCATTGCTATTTTATTTACGATTTCCTTCCATTGTATCCAGCGTTTTCTGTATCAAAGTGAGTGAATAAAACCTCTAAAACAAAAATAAGATTAGCAGCAAAATGTCATGCAGAAACAAGTGATTATTTTTTAGTCTGTCACAGGAAGGGAGCTCAGTGAAAGATAATGAAATAGGAAGTAAGTTTCTTACATAGAGCTCTACATATTTGGGGCTGTTTAACCACCCGAAGAGAGCAGAACAAATTGTGTAACATTTTACAGCTAGCCTAGTATTTCCATATACATTCTTATCTTAACTTTCTTAACAGTCCTCTCAGATAGAAAGTGTGCATGGTTGTGTAGTAATGTCTTCATTTTTCAAATGAGGAAAGAAGGACTAAAGGTTGATTAGCTTGCTAATGTTTATATGATAAATGTTTAGAGTAGGGACTAGAACTCTGACATTATTGCCAGAATTCCATGAACTTTCCAGTTCATCAGCATCTATTGCATGCATAGCACTCAGCTGACACTATGTAGGATATGAAGGAAATAGAAGACACAGTATATTTTCTAGAGAATATGTAATCTAGTAGAAAATAAAAGACAGTTATATAAACCAGCTAGAGGATATAAGATGAAGCAAATATTTTTTAACATCTACCAGTTGTCTGGTCTGACACACGTTAGGTCATTTACATATGTTACCTTTCAGGGAAAATGATAATAGCCTCATTTACAGATGAGACAACAGTCCCAGAAAAGTAAAAAAAAAAAATTACCCATAGTCAATCAGTAGAAAGTGGCAGGTCCAAAATCTAAACCCAAGTCTCTGCCTACAAAACCAAAGGTTCAAACGAAAGAGGAGCCCTGATGGCGCAGTGGTTAAGAGTACGGCTGCTAACTTTTGCAAAAGGTCTGCAGTTTGAATCCACCAGCCATTCCTTAGAAACCCTGTAGGGCAGTTCTGCTCTGTCCTATAGGGTCTTTATGAGTCGGAATCTGCTCAAGGGCAAAAGATTGGTTTTTTGTTTTGTTACATGTATATAAGACTTCATTTTAGAATCATGGCATCACAAGAATAACAAGAGTTCAACAAAAACAGAAAAGCCTCCTGGTCCCCGAACTGTGGACTCAGCCTTTTGGTCAAATAGCTGATAAGAAGGTTCTGTCTTTTTTGATGAGTCAACATAAGTGCTCTGTGTTTAACATAGGAAAAGAAAAATGTAAATGGTGACAAAACATTAATATTTCCAAACCATCCATCTGTTTTTATCTTTTGGACACTGAATCATATAACTGATTTGGCCCTCTCCTCCTATTACCTGTTAAAAACTCTCATGCCGGAAATGTGCTTAATCCACAGACGTATTCAGGCTTTTGAGGCATGCATGTTGGACACCACCCTCATTATATGCTCCATTTTAATTAAAGCTTAAACAGAATCAGATTGGCCTAGTTATTAACACATCCACCAACATCCACATATTCTTCCACGTGATGAGTTAATTAATAGGTGACCACCATCTAATTAGGAAGTATACTGCCAGAAGTCCCTGATATGCTTTCTCCCAGTCACAGCCTTTCCCCCACCAAAGTAACTACTGTCTTGACCTCTAACATCTTGATTAGTTTCATCTGTTTTTGAACTTCACATAAATGGAATTATACATTGTGTATTCTGTTGTATCTGTCTTTATTTACTCAGTAGTGTTTTTGAAATTCTCCTGTGCTTTTATGTGTAATAGTAATATGTTTGTTTTCATTGCCGTACAGTATTCCAGAGTGGCTATACCACAATGTATTTATCCACTGTACTGTTGATAGACATTTCAGTTGTTCCAGTTTGGGGTTATTAAAAGTAATACTGTTATTAACATTCTTATACATATCTTTTGGGACACTGACTTACACATTCCTCTTGGGAATATACCTAACAGTGGACTTATTTGGTCTTGGAACATGCATGTGCCCAATTTGGTAGATACTGCCAAACAGTTTTCCAAAGTGGATATACTAATACATACTCCTCCCTGCAGTATATGAGAGTTCTAGTTGGTATTGCTGGTACATTTCATTTTAGACATCTAGTGGATATATAATAATTTCTAAATTTAATTTAAGTTTTCCAATAGCATGTCATCATTTTGGTTGACAATTTGCATGTCACCTTTTTGTGAAATGTCTTTTCATATCTTTTGCTCAGTTTTTAATTGGCTTGTTTTCTTAGTGATTTGTAAGTGTTCTTTATGTATTCTTGGATGAGCTCTTTGCAGGTTGGAAGTATTTACTTTGATTCCTGGCATGGCTTTTTACTCTCTTAGTGATTTCATTTGATGAAAAGAAGTTCCTAATTTTAATTAATCCAGTTTAGCAGTCCTTTCCATTATGATTAGCGTATTCACTCTCCTTTTTCCCTCCCTTCTCATAGTTTCTACCTACTTTTATAGAAAGTACTTACTGCCTACTTTTGATACTACCTTACTGCATTGTGTATTTGTACTCTTTTAAATGCTTTTTGAAACTGGGAGATAGATGATAAACAGATAAATATGTAATAGTTCAGGACTCACAGGAAGTATTGCATGCCATCTTCAGGTAGGTAGATAGGCAGGCAGCCAGGCATAGTTCTTGGTAAACTTTTTGTGTAAATGGCTACAAATGGCTAATATGCCCATGCCTGTGTATGTGCTTGTCTTTGTTGTGTGTAGATTATCATCTTCCTGAAAAAGTTGCCTTACCTATTATCCATCCATTTACTTCATTCTTTCATGAAAGTCAAATTGATGGAAGTGGTCCATGATCTACGATAATAGCCGTGAAAATTCTCATCATCTCTCAAGAGAGAATATCCAAAACCAAACCAAACCCACTGTGGTCAAGTCAATTCCGACTCATAGTGACCCTATAGGACAGAGTAGAACTGCCCCATAGGGTTTCCAAGGCTATAAATCTTTATGGAAGCTTACTCCTACATCTTTCTCCCACAGAGCAGCTGGTGGGCTCAAACCGCTGACCTCTCGGTCAGCAGCCAAGGGCTTTTAACCACTGTACCACCAGGGCTTTTTAGAGAGAACATAGTGGGCCAAATTTGTCTTCGGAATTTTGCTTTCTATGTGTCCTCACCATTTTCCATTTTTCTTCTAGAAATCTGATGCCATTGTGGAACACCCGATCCTGACCTTCAGCTGTATTCTGTTTTCCAATTCTTGCCTGACACTCGATGCCATCACCCTTCCTCCCCCTACTAACCCCACCATGCTTAGTTTGTCACAGTTCTTCTGAGCCAGTTTAATGGTCTGTTTCCTATGATATTTCTATTTTTTTCAAATAAATACAAATATTAACGTACTGATTTATATCTTCAGATAAAAACCTAGAATTGAAATTAAACCCAGTGGAGCCCTGGTGTCACAGTGGTTAAGAGCTACAGCTGCTAACCAAAAGGTCGGCAATTTGAATCCACCAGCTGCTCCTTGGAAACCCTATGGAGCCATTCTTCTCTGTCCTGTAGGATCACTATGAGTTGGAATCAATGGCAATAGGTTTTGGTTTTATATTAAAAGTATTGCTACTAACATTCGACTTCTTCTGGTTCATTTAAAGTCAGTTTGTTTCTAGACATTTCAAAGAAATTGAACATTACAGGTAAGAGATCTTTTTCATATTTAGACTATTGTTTACATTCACAGGTACATTCTCAAAATCCTTTTCAAAATTGAACATCAAATGCTTTTGTGTTCTCAATAAATACCCATATTCCAAAATAAAATTTTTCCGTTTTCCCTTTTTTATTTAATTTATTCAAAATGGAAATAACTAGAGGTGTGTGAAAACCGCAATTTTTCTGAGAATTCTCCTTAAATAAGGAGAGCTGTGGTTTTTCTCATACCTCCCAATATTGTGAAGTCTTTTTTCATGCAGGTGTAAAAACTGTTCATAGAGACTACTGAGCCTTTTAAGCTTCAAAACAAGTTTATGTAAATTTAAGATGTATCACTGTATTTGAATTCCTTCTATAAACCTACATAACATTCTCTCTCTCCTTTAAAGTTTATCACATTCTGCCTTGTATTAGTTAACTCTGTGCATTTGTCTTGCCCTTTTAAACTGGAGTAAGATTGTGAGCCCCCAAACATAAAGACGATGTTTTTATGTGTAAGACCATGCCTTAACATGGTAAGGGTTCATTGAATATAAAGAGCAGAGCCCTAGTGGCACAATGATTAAGAGCTTGGCTGCTAACCAAAAAGTCGGCAGTTCGAATCCACCAGCTGCTCCTTAAAAACCCTATGGGGCAGTTCTACTCTGTCCTATCGGGTCACTATGAGTCGGAGTCAACTCATTGAAAACGGGTTAAAATATAAAGAGGGAGGAAGTAAGTGAGAAAGGAAGATGGCCAGGAGGGAAATAAGGGACTGCTCTCTACTTACTCTTGTGATTCTTGCACTTAACCCAGTGCCTAAATCAAAATGCAGATGTACTCTAAAAATGTAGCAAATTTTACAGTTTATTGTATAAAAAGCATCTGGGTTTGGATGACAAGATAAGGGAACATTATCTCAAATAGTTGAGAAGGAAACTGTTCAGGAATACTAAATTAAGAAACCTGGTTTTGACTACCAACTTGTTCCTAACTGACTAATCTTGGAAGTCAAATCTGAATGTTAATCTAATTGTTAGATAAAATCTTTGGCCTATATCTCCTTTAGTTCTTGTTAAAATTTGAATTTAAAATTTAAATGAAAGCTTTTTAAATTGCTTTCTTAAGAATATAATTTTTTTTTAAAAAAAGACTTAAAATGTTAAATTTAACATTTAAACTTAGGAATAAAAAAACCTATAAATGCTTGCTGTAATTTATAAAATTTGCTACTTTTAACTAAGACTTTCTTATTTTTAAATCAGACATTTTAAGCTCTACATGTATAACATTTTTTCATTTTTTTTAGGAACCAAATTTATAAAGGCTGTAACTAACATGTATGTCAATAACAGTTTTTCCGTTTGCACGTTTTTTCCCATTAGAATATTTATCTGCTCCTGTCTTAGTTATCTAGTGCTGCTGTAACAGAAATACCACAGTGGATGGCTTTAGCAAAGAGAAATCTATTCGCAGTTTAGTAGGCTAGAAGTCCAAATTCAGGGCAATAGCTCCAGAGAAAGGCTTTCTCTCTCTATCGGCTCTGGTGGAAGGTCCTTATCTCCTTTCTCAGCATCGGGCCTGGCATTCCTTGGAGATCTCCATGTGTCTTGGTATCAGTCTTCCCCTGGGTCTGTGAGATTCTCAGCACAGGAACCCCAGGTCCAGAGGATGCAGTCCACTCCCGGCTCTTCTTTCTTAGTGGTAATGAGGTCTCGCTCCTCTCTGCTTGCTTCTCTCTTTATATCTCAAAAGAATTTGACTCAAGATATAACCCAATCCTGTAGATTGTGCCCTGTGTCATTAACATAACTGCCTCTAACCCTGCCTCATTAGTATCATAGAGGTTAGGATATACGACACATAGGGTGGTTACATCAGATCACAAAGTGAAGGACTGGCACACAATACTGGGAATCATGGCCTAGCCAAGTTGACAAACATTTTTGGGGTCACAGTTCAATCCATGACAGCTTCCCAGATCATAAGCTACTCATATTTGCAACTCAAGTACAAATATGAATTTATTAAAACCATCTAACAGCTAAATATGAGGAATTTTGAAGAACCAGATGTATTCTAAGGATGTAAAACTCCTGTACACAGTGCATTCTGACATTGATGAATGATTTGATTAAGTAATTTTTAATTCAGTGAAAGCCTCGATTCGCATTATTATAGGAGTGGTATTAGTACTTCATCATAATATGTGCCTTTTCTCTGTAGGCTAACAATTTAGATGCACTACTAAGAAGTGATTGGTAATAACCTTGTTATCAGTTACAAACTCACCCTCTGTTTGCAAAGATTCCTGTCCATAGAGGGACAAGGCTTAAATTTCTAAGTTCCCTGCATTCTAACTAGTATTGCCTTGCCACTGGTTGCATGACTTCAAGTGAGTCGCTTATCTTGTTTTTTCTCATTTCTGTAATAAAAAGCCTTTCCAGACATTCTGGTAATGCATTTTAGTCCCCCTTCAAAGTCCTTATTGCAACAGATATAAAAATGACAGTGTTTATCCTCAGTGTTTAGATTTGTCTTGCCAAAAATTTAAATATTTCATATACTCTCTCATACTTAGCAAACTTTTTATAATACTTCCATATTATGTTTTTTAATATTTTGTTAAGTATTCTTAAACAACTGACCTTTTTCATGTTTAAGTATAACAGGAGTAGTTCGTTCTACAAGATATTTGGCTGCAGTGTTGGGTAACCAACTTTATCAAAATTTCAAGTTTGTAAATATTAGAAACAGGAGGTAACATTTTGAAATGTTGTTGTTGTTAGACCCCATCAAGTCGGTTCCAGCTCATAATGACCCTTTGCACAACACAGTAAAACTCTGCCCGATCCTCACCATTCACAGTCTTTGCTATGTTTGAGTCCATTGTTGCAGCCACTGTGTCAAAACATCACATTGAGTATCTTCCTCTTTTTCCCTGACCCTCTACCAAGTATGATGTCCTTCTCCAGGGACTGGCCCCTTCTGGTAACATGTCCAGAGTACGTGAGATGAAGTCTCACCGTCCTCATTTCTAAGGAACATTCTAGCTGTGCTTCTTCCAGGAGAGGTTTGCTCAGTCTGGCAGTCCATGGTATATTCTGTATTCTTCACCCGACACCATAATTCAAAGGCATCAGTTCTTTGGTCTTCCTTATTCATTGTCCAGCTTTTGCATGCTTATGAGGCAGCTGAAAATACCATGGCTTGGGTCAGGCGCACCCTAGTCCTCAAGGTAACATCTTTGCTTTTTAATGCATTAAAGAGGTCTTTTGCAGCAGATTTGCCGAATGCTATGTGTCTTTTGGTTTCTTGACTGCTGCTTCCATGGATATTAATTGTGGATCCAAGTAAAATGAAGTCCTTGACAAACTTCAATATTTTCTGTTTATCATGATGTTGCTTATTGGTCCAGTTGTGAGGATTTTTGTTTTCTTTATGTTGAGGTGTAATCCATACCGAAGGCTGTAGTCTTTGATCTTCATCAGTAAGTGCTTCAAATCCTCTTCACTTTCAGCAAGCAAGGTTGTATCATCTGCATATCACAGATTGTTAATGAGTCTTCCTCCAGTCCTGATACTGCGTTCTTCTTCATATAGCCCAGCTTCTCGGGTTACTTGCTCAGCATACAGATTGAATAAGTATGGTGAAAGGATACAACACTGACACCTTTCCTGACTTTAAACCACATGGTATCCCCTTGTTCTGTTTGTACAAATGCCTCTTGATCTTTGTACAGGTTCCACATGACCACAATTAATCTTCTGAAATTCCCATTCTTCACAATGTTTTCCATAATTTGTTATGATCCACACAGTCGAATGCCTTTGCATAGTCAATAAGACAGGTAAACACCCTTCTGGTATTCTTGATTAGTTTCATCTGTTTTTGAACTGTCTATAAATGGAATTGTACACTGTGTATTCTGTTGTATCTGTCTTTATTTACTCAGTAGTGTTTTTGAAATTCTCCCATGCTTTTGTGTGTAATAGTAATATGTTTGTTTTCATTGCCGTACAGTATTCCAGAGTGGCTATACCACAATGTATTTATCCACTGTACTGTTGATAGACATTTCAGTTGTTTCCAGTTTGGGGTTATTACAAGTAATAATGTTATTAACTTGGCTTTCAGCCAAGATCCATCTGACATCAGAATGATATCCCTCGCTCCATATCCTCTTCTGAATCTGGCTTGACTTTCTGGCAGTTCCCTGTAGATGTATTGTTGCAACCTTTTTTGAATTATCTTCTGCATAATTTTAATTTCATGTGATATTAATGGTATTATTCAATAATATCCACATTCTCTTGGATCACTTTTCTTTGGGATAGACACGTTTATGGACCTCTTCAGTTGATTGGCCAGGTAACTGTCTTCAGATTTCTTGGCGTGGACAAGTGAATGCTTCCAGCCTTGCACCCATTTGTGGAAACATCTTAATTGGTATTTCATCAATTCCTGGAGCCTTGTTTATTGTTCTCATTTTGAAATATATATACTAAAATACCATTATGGTACAAAGTAGATATGGCAAATACCTACAAGAAAACATTTTTGTTAAATGGATTCCCAGCTAAATGAATAGGAATGTGAGAAGCCATCTATTTTTAATCCATTGTTTTTAAACAGAATTGCATTCCTTCTTGTGGAGCAGTGTTTATTTGAGTCACTGTTGAAGACACAGACACTGCCACATAGTATAAACTAGGTTTTGTATTTATGACTATTAAAAACTTGCCCAGATTTGTGTTCTCTGATGTGGAGAGATAACAGGAAGTCATAGTCCCAAACCTCATACTTTTCCTGCATAAGCCGCATTCTCATCACGTATACAGGTAGTCCCTGACATACTCGAGTTCTGATGAAGCACACTGTCCTTTTTTTTTAATATAATATCATTAGTAATACGTACTACATACAGTATTGCATTACATAATTTACTGATGTTATCATCTTTATGCCAACCCCCAAAAATAAAGATTGGATTTATAAAGATAGTATGATGGTAGATCCTAAAGCTGTGTTATATATAATTCTTGGTTCAGAATTGTAAAAGGTGTGTGGCAGGGTTGTATCCTTTCACCTTACTTGTTCAATCTGTATACTGAGCAAGTAATCAGAGAAGCTAGCCTATATGAAGAAGAATGTGGCATCAGAATTGGAGGAAGAATCATTAACAACCTGAGATACGTAGGTCACACAGCCTTGCTTGCTGAAAATGAAGACAGCTTGAAGCACTTACTGATCAAGGTCAAAGACTGTAGCCTTCAGTATAGATTACACCTGAATGTGAAGAAAACAAAAATCCTTAACAACTGGACCTACAAACAACATCATGATAAATGAAGAAGAAATTGAAGTTGTCAAGGATTTCATTCTACTTGAATCAGCACTCCAGTATCCTTGGAAACAACAGTCAAGAAATGGCATATTGCACTTGTCAAATATGCTGCAGAAAACCTCTTTAAAATTTTTTCAAAACCAAGGATGTCACTTTGATGAGTGAGGTGCACCTGACCCAAGCCATGTTCTTTTCCATCTCTTCATATGCATGCAGAAGCTGGACAATGAAAAAGCAATACAGAAGAAGAATTGATACATTCAAATTGTGGTGTTAGTGAAGAATATTGGTGTTAGTGGACTGCCAGAAGAACGAACAAATAAGTCTTAGAAGAAATACAACCAGAATGCTCCTTAGAAGTGAGGATTGCAAGGCTTTGGCTCGCTTAACTTTGGATACTTCATCAAAAAAGACGAGTTGGTAGAAAAAAAATCATGTTTTCTAAAGTAGGCGATCAGGAAAAATGAGGGTAACCTCAATAAGATGGATTGACACAATAGCAGAAATAATGGACTGAAACATAACAAGGATCATGTAAATGTTATACAAAAGGTCGCTATTGTATTATACAAAGGTCACCATGAGTCAGAGCCATCTCAACAGCAACTAACAGCAGCAGTACCTAATTCTACATATTAGATTAAGTAATCATACCTGATTGGTTATAACTATTCAATTTTATCAGTTGTTAAGAGCTCGGCTGCTAATCAGAAGATCGTCATTTCGAATCTACCAGCCGTTCCTTGGAAACCCTGTGGGGTGCTATGAGTTAGAATCGACTCAACAGCAGCGGGTTTGGTTTTGTTTGTTTTTTTTTTTTTTTAATTAAATTTTATATTTGAGTAGTCACATACCAATTTTACATACCTTGTAGACCCAAACCTCTGTGTTCTTCCAACTCGCTGCTGATACACATGGCTGCATTGGCTATCTAGTGCACAACTCCAGTTGTGACAACTACAGTGTCGCTGGTACTCCTGGGATTATATAATGCAATGCCCTTTTTAAATCAATCTCACTTTTTATTAACCTGGTATTCTCCCTGTCATGGTTTGAATTATGTCCCCCAAAAAATGTGTGTATCAATTTGGCTGGGCCATGATTCCCAGAATTGTGTGGTTGGCCTCCATTTTGTGATTGTAATTTTATGTTTAAGAGGGTTTGAGTGGGATTGTAACGCCACCTTTACCCCAGGTCACGTCCGTGATCCAGTGTAAAGGGAGTTTCCTTGGGGTGTGGCTTGCACCACCTTTTATCTCTAAAAGGAAAGGGAAGCAAGCAGAGAGTTGGGGTACCTCATACTATCAAGAAAGCAGTGCTAGGAGCGGAGCGTGTCGTTTGGACTGGGGTCCCTGCGCAGAGAAGCTCCTAGTCCGGGGGAACACCGAAGAGAAGAAGGCCAACAGAGAGAAAAAGCCTTCCCCTGGAGCTGATGCCCTGAATTTGGACTTTTAGCCTACTTTAACTGTGAGGAAATAAATTTCTCTTTGTTAATGCCATCCACTTGTGGTATTTCTGTTATAGCAGCATTAGATAACTAAGACACTCCCCCAAATAAGTCCTCCACAAAGGTTGCAACATAAAACCGCAGTTATAGAGGAAGACATATATAACAAATAAAAGTAATATCTTCATTCATTAGATTAGTACATAATTGAAGAATTGAAAATCTTACTCTAGAGCCTTTGTGTTTGATAGAATTTACTGAAACCAGGTCATTAAATCGTAGTTAATCTGAGATATCTCCCAAGGCATAGAAATAGCTTTGCTAAACAAACTCAGTGATAAAAAATGATTTCTAACAAAACACTATTACCTGGAGTCAACATTAGACATGCAGTTATCACTATTGCTCTTCTAAAACTTCTTATGACTAAGCTGAAAAGATGTACCTGGCTTTGGAAGGAGAAACATCCAAGTTAATTAAAGTTTTTAGCAAGTTTTCAAAGCAGAGATTTGGAAGCGGCAATAGATCTGTTTTTGAACAATTGTGTGTGAATACATTTTAGTCAAAACCTATTTAGGATTCCCAGAACTTCCTATCTAAAACATGTGAGATTAACTCAGTATATATGGATGTTCATATACTGGGGATTAACTTTCAAGTGAATTTTTAGTAGCTGCAAGGGGGAGTATACTGAAAAGAAGCAGTTAAAGATAAACAGCTGCTCCTGGAGTGTTCTTAGTGTGTCTTCTTTTTCCCTTACCCTGAAGGGCAGTTTCCTGTGGGATGCATAACATTGGTCAAGACTAGTAGTTTCTATTGTCACTGATATTATTATTTTTTTATTTTGTTTTCTTCTCTTTTTTTAATTGCACTTTAGATGAAGGTTTACAGCACAAACTAGCTTCTCATGTCACTGATTTTAAATATAAATGTTCTAGGGTTAGTCCTGAAAGTTCAAACATATTGCTTCTGCGCAGCATACTGAATTGTTTCTATTAAGCCAGAATCTCAAATTGTATCATTTTTCTGAAAATACGTTTAGCATAGTTAGTGCCTTGGTTTGGCAACAAAAGTCTATCATGGCAGTGTTTTTGTTTTAAATTAAACTTAACCATAGGCATGCTGAATTTCTTTTCCTTCCTTTTTTTTTTTTAGTTTTTCCTCCCCAGGATTCTGCTTGCACAAAATTTAGAAGTAGGCATTACACTTTCTGCAAAGGGCCAGATAGTAAACATTTTAGACTTTGCAGGCCCTACAGTCTCTGTTACAACTATTCTACTATGCCATTATGGCATGAGAGCAACCATAAACAGTATGTAAATGAATGAGCTTCACTATATTCCCGTAAAACTTAATTTAAAATACAAGTAGCAGGCCCAGAACTAGCCCAGGGGCCACAGTTTGCCGACCCCCAGTTTTGAGAATCACATATTTCTAAAATTTTTTTTTTTCTTTTTGTGGAAATGGCAGTCGTCTGTTGTCTCCTCACTTCCAACTTTAGCTGAGTTTCATAGAATTTATGCCCATGTCAAGATTTTTGTATTGATATTATATTGACTTCTCAGTTTTAAGCATTAGTTGTTGACTGCTATGGAAGATAAGGATTTAGATCTCTTTCCTTCTCCGGCTCCTATGTCATATATGTACCTCCTTACTCCTCTATCCCCCTAATATATATTCATTATTATTAATCAGTTGATCATAATCAAATTTAGATTAAATGGCCCCTGAGTGATTATATTATTGTGACTGTGAGTCATGTGAGTGATTATTACTCTTCCTTTTCTATGTATTTTTATTTCCTTCAGTTTTTAATTGTTGTGTTTTTGTTTGTTTGTTTTGTTATTCTTCTGTTTTTTCACTAATGTGCAGTACCAAACTTTCATCAGTTATTAAAATCTCCTCTCAAGATATTCAGACTCACCAAGTATTCTGCCACCGCAGGATCTCCTGTCACCATCATCCTGGGGATTCCCTTTGCCTGGGTCTCCTGTTTCTTACATCCTATGTCCTTCTCATTTTTTGTATCCTTCCTCATTTTAGTGGGCAGAATTTCTGGGGTAAAAATGTGCAAAGGACATAAATTTTTCTAAACCTTGCATATCCAAAAGTTTTTATTTTTTCCTAGGTATATGTAATTCTAGGCTGGAAATTATTTTCCTCAGAATTTGAGAAGCATTAGAATTACTCTGTTGTTTCCTGACCTCCAGAATTGCTGTTCTGAAGTCTGAAGCTGTTCTGATTATGACTTTGTTTTCATATATTGTGTTGAATCCCTTCAGCCTAAAAACCTTTATTAGCGTTCTGTGTTCCAGTTCTTCTATCCTTTCTATAAAACTCCAGCAAGTATGTTTCACCCATAGCTTCAGTAGCTCAGCTTGTCGCTGAGTGACCCAGGATACTAGCAGTATCAGTAATATAAAGATATCGGCAATCTCTGTTGGTGGCAAAGTCACAGTACTACTAATAGCAACATTCATAATTGAAGGAAACACTAAGTTTCAATTAGAGGTTAGTGGAAATAAAGTTATAAGTCCCCCTCCATTCAAGTTTATAGACAAGCCAGTGTATTTGTAAGGAGTTTGTCCTCACTTAAAATCATAATAAAGCTGCATTATGAAGATCTCAGCACAAAAAATAGACATTCAAATTATGTAATTTTCCTACTCCTAATTTTTAAAAGGAGCCCTGGTGGCGCAGTGGTTAAGTGTTTGGCTGCTAACCTAAAAGTGGGTAGTTCAAATCCACCAGCTGTTCCTTGGAAACCCTGTGGGGCATTTCTGCTCATTTCTGCTCTGTCCTATAGGGTTGCTGAGTCGGAATCAACTCTACAGCAACGGGTTTGGTTTTTTTGGTTATTTTTTTTTTAAATTGTTCATAGGAAATAAAGATGATAGTAGAATCATAGAAAAGACAGAAGCCTCCTCAATATGTATTACCTGAGTGTTGGTGTCTGTTTTATCCCGTTAATCCTGTTAACACTTACATTTAAAGATTGTCTGAATTGTCTTAATTATACATACATTAAATATTTTATATATATAATCTCTTCTCATTTAGTTGTCATCAGCTATTTATAAAGTTGGCTGTGTGCCAGGCACTCTGTTAGATACTGGAAATACAGCAGTGATGGTAGACATTCAAAATTTAAATATATAGTATTAGATAATTTCCAGGTCTACATTAAATGGAATTTCAAACATCACAGAAGTCATAAATTATTTGTATCACCTAGCTTAATTAACACTAATATGTTATCTGATTCTTTTATATTATTTTTCTTAACTAGATGTTTTAAGTTCTTTGAAAGCAGAGGTTATACTACGTTTTTTAAAATATCACACATGTTGTTTAGCACAATTCTAGAAGCATATTAAGTACCCAGAGAATATTTATTAGTTGATTACTTGATATTTTTTATTGTTCAAAAGTAGTAATATTTTTGTCAGCATGATTTTTATTTGTTGTTATCATGGATTATATAGATGACTTATATAATGAGAATATTAACAAATTCCCTTTCTCTAACTCAGAGGCTGATACATTTTTTTATTCACTTTTTAATAGTGCCAAGTTTTTATTCCCATATGTTTATTTTTCAATTTGCAGCCAGATTCTACCGCGACTGAAAGAGCAATTGCCAGACTAGCAGTACACCCTCTTCTGAAGAAAAAAATAGATACGCTGAAAGGTATGAATTAAATGTTTTTAAAACCATGTTTTTAGTATGTGATTTAGGATAAATGGCTATTCATTTATTTATTGTAAATATTTTTATGGTTCTTTGTCCCCTTGAGGATATTTTTATATTATAAATATAGATCTCTTTCAAATATTTTAAATGTTGGGAAGTGCCTGAAAATACGGAAGGTAGATGATGTCTGAAGAAAAACGAAATCTATACTTTTTTACTAAAATTCTGATTAACAATTTTATAAATGTATATATATTCATGATAACATTGAATACTGTTGGTTTGCTGAATATTAATGTAATTATTTTATTACTTTGTTTTTGCCACTTAATCACATAGTTTTTATTTATGTGTGTTATAAAATATATTTACTGCGCTAAATGCTTTTGCTGCAGACTAGAAGATAATGTATTTTTATGCCTGAAAACACAATTTATAATAGTCTGCATTCATATCAATACAATGTTGTTGTTAGGTACCATTGAATCAGTTCCAACTCATAGCAGCTGTAATCTTTATGGGAGCAGATTGCCAGGTCTTTCTCCCGTGGAGCTGCTGGGTGGGTTCTGAACCACCAGCATTTTGGTTGACAGTCAAGCACTTAACCGTTTGTGCCACCAGGGCTCTATCAATACATTATTGCTATTGAAATTAAAGTTGCCATTTTATGGTATATTTTTTGTATTCAGTGAAGTTTTTACTATTATTCATAACACCGAGACATGAGAATATGTCTTAAGATGATGATAAGTTTTTCAGAAGTAAAGGATTTCCATTAATCCAAATCCATTTTACATAACGAATAGAATCTTCTGTCTTCTAAGTGTTTCCAAACAATTTAAGAAACATTATGCTGAAACAGTGATTTTTTTTTATATTGTGTTTCAATGCTGAAACAAATCATGTATTATTTATCTATGCAGCTGCTGTCAAAGCCTTTAAAGATGCAAGACAAAATACTGCTGAAGTTAAGTCATCAGATGCTTCAGAAGAAAATTGTTCCAAGGAAACTTTGTGTTCAAATGATGATGAAAAGAAGTTGCAGCATGATGGAACTATTTTCAGTGAGCAGAAAGAGAAAGAAGTCAAAATATTGGCAAATAAACCAGTAAATAATGCAAAGGAAAAAAGTGGCAAGATGGAGTATGGACCCAATGCAATGAACATTCCAAATTCTCCAACAAAACCTTCTGAAGAGGATTCTGTAGTTTTGTCTTCATCCCAGAAGACACCGGCTGACCTAAAAATTAAAACATTAAGTCAAACCAAAAAAAAGGAAACATCCAATAGCTCAGTTGGTAATAACAGTGATGGAGAAGAATTACATGAGGAAGAGAAGGAGTATTTTGATGATAGCACAGAAGAAAGGTTTTACAAACAGTCTTCCATGTCTGAGGATAGTGATAGCGATGATGACTTCTTCATTGGGAAAGTCAGACGGACACGAAAGAAGGAGAGTAGCTGCCATTCTTCAGTAGAGGAACAAAAAAACCCAAAAAAACTGTTACCCGAAGAAGAAACACTCAAAACTCACTGGGATGTGAAAGAGGACAAAAACAAGCCAAATACAGAATCCAGGAAGTTTGAATCAGTATTTTTCCACTCGTTATCTGGATCTAAAAGCTTCAGAAGGTAAGAGCATTTTTCTATTCTGAAATAATTATTAGCTCTTCATTTTTTAAAGAACTAAAAAATTAATTTTAAAGTTTTCAAAATATTTAGCTACACATTCTAACAATGGGGTGAGACTCTTTCACATATAGAATTCTAGTTTGTACAACACATCCTGTTATTAGACTTTATATTAAGTTGCCAAATACACATGTGGCAGTGCCTCATTTATTCAGCCTCATCACAAAATGAGATGTTATAGCCAAATAATTTGTCTAGGTAATTTAAGTTTTATCCCTTCAGTTATCAAAATTTTGAAACATTGGGTTAGTTGATGATGAAAATCGTTTGGAAGTGTCTCACATAATCTCCCTTTTTTAAACAAAACTTTCTGAAAATAATGTGATTTTTTTTTTTTTTTCTTGATGACCCAGGGCCATTATTAAAAACATCAATCATTCTATTATGTGTTCTTACGTCAGTATATAAGGTTGCCTGCCCTAACTCTTGAGTTTCTCCAGACTGCTTTATGTTTGGTGGTACTGCTCTCTCCATCCCTGCTGTTTACCACCACTGTTCATAGCTGTTGTAAGTCTATAAATTTAATTTCTTATGTAATTCTAATCTGATAGGGATATCATCACACTTCAGTGTAAAAATCATGGCTACCTGATCTTTTCAGTAACAGCTGTTTTCTTCAGTAAACTGGTTTTTGTTTTTGTTAAATATGGGTCAGGGATATTCCTTAATGAAATAGAAAAATGTGATGTAGAAATTTTCCAAAGAGGTAGGAATAAGGAAAAGATACACAGCCATCTTTGGAACCTTGAAAATAATTAAGATATTTACTTATATCTCCCAAACCTGCCTCGAAAGGCTACGTTTTTTCCTCATTTGAAAATAACACATTACTACCTTTTCCCCCTCCCACAATATGTAAATTTTAATTTTTGTTTATGTGATTCATTTTCCCTATGAGAAGATTTTTGAAATTTTTTATCTAAATGGTCCCCAGAATAGGATATTTTTCAGTTACAAAGAGAATTCCTAGAAGGATGGTGAGAGGAAAAGTTCCTCATGTTTCTAGACTCATATTGGAGTTCAGCAAACCTTCAGTTAGCTAAAACTTAGGATTTTCATAATTTTTTATTGATTGATGCTGGGATAGAGGAGCACAGTAGTGTTTTGACTGGCTTTTTATCGGTTTTATTATGTTATCTTAAGATCAGAACATTTAATGATCTTTTAAAATCATAATAGTATTTTTCTTCTTTTAGAAGTTCCAGAGAACAGGCGCCGAAAAGCAAAATCCCAGGTATGTATTGACTCATGACCTGTGTATGTAACTGAGCCCTTGTGGAGAAGTGGTTAAGAGTTTGGCTGCTAACCAAAACGTCAGCAGTTTGAATCCACCAGCTGCTTCTTAGAAACCCTATGGGGCAATTCTTCTCTGTCCTATAGGTGAGCTAGGAGTTGGAATCCACTCGACAGCAACAGGTTTGCTAAAGTGGAAGGATAAAAAATTCTGATTACTTAATAATCTGAATGAATTATGTACTCACAGAAATAGGAACAGTATCTTATAATTATCAATGTAATTTTTTTCTTTTTTAATTGGAGAAATGATTTTTCCCTCTATCCTGCCAGTGGGAAAGATACTGACAAAAATCAGGAAAATTATATCTATTTAATTTGTCTTGAATTAAGTCAAACATATTCTTAAGTAAATTATTGTATAAATTATATCTTAATCATTTAATGCCATACCATTAAACACCAGTAACAAGTATGTTACTTTCTAGGTTAAAAGTAAGTTTAAAGTATTTTCAGATTAGTTAATAACAAATCAAATGAATTTTAATATATTTGGATAATCTGACTGCTGTACACAACCCCAGCTCTCACTAGGTTAACGCAATAAAAATTTCTCACATCTCAATCCACTGTGAATTGGCAGAGGGGCTCTGTTCCACATAGTTACTCAAGAATCAGGCTTCTTTCATCACTTGGCCCCTCCTCCACCAGGTCCTAAATATTTTCCATTTGGTCAAGAGAAGGGAATACAGTATGTCTTAGTTATCTAGTGTTGCTATAACAGAAATACCACAAGTGGATGGCTTTAACAAAGATATTTATTTCTTCACAGTCAAGTAGGCTGAAAGTCCAAATTCAGGATGTCAGCTCCAGGAGAAGACTTTCTTTCTCTGTCAGCCTTCTCATCAGTGTTCCCCAGGACTAGGAGCTTCTCCTCGTAGGGACCCCCGGGTCCAAAGGACACACTCTGCTCCTGGCAGTGCTTTTTTGGTGGTATGAGGTCCGCCTGTCTTCTCTGTTCACTTCTTTCTTTTATATCTCAAGAAATTGCCTCAGGACACAATCCAATCTTGTAGATTGAGTCCTGCCTCATGAACACAACTGCCGCCCATCCTCCCTCATTAACATCATAGAGGCAGGATTTACAACAACCATACCTTTAATCTCTCTGCTGCTGGGCGGAGTCTTTATGGGCATTTATTGCTCAGAAATTTTCTCAGTCTTATCTCTTTTTGGAGTCCAGAAGCTTCTCGAAAGCTCAGGTTCCCAAATATCTAGACTTTGTTTGCTCTAGTTTTTGCATGTGAGCTGACCAGTTCTTTCCTGAACTCTTCTCATTTTTTGTAGTACATTGCTAAACACAACCAACAGCAGCCAGCATACACTAATATTTTTATTCTTTTCAACCACTTAGCGCTAAAAACCCTGTAGATATGTGGCCTGTTATCCCTGGAAACAGTTTTACCTATTTCTTTAGCACATAGGTTCCATATATGCACATTTCCAGCCTCAAACAATCCATTTTCTTATCACCTACCACTGAAAACTGCTGACCTCTACTTCTAAGTACCAATTTCAGTATTATTTGTAGTAGACTCTATCAGATGTAGCAAATAACTGCCATATTTCAGTGGTTTGTTTCTTATTCATCACGGTCTGTTGGCTCTGTGCAGGCTCTTTCCATCTTGAACCTCTGCCTCCTCAGTCATAGGAGTTCTCTTCATTCAGCCAGTGGTTAGGGCGGAGTTGGGAGGGGGAGAGAAAGAGATAATGGAGGATTAAATGTGAGGTTTTTATGTCCAGGTCTGTTCCTCACATTCCATTGACTGTAACTCAGTTACATGCTGTCACCTAACTGCAAGGCGAATAATTGTGTGCCTAGGCGGAAAAGGAAACAACATTAGGCAGACACATGGCAATCTGCCACATTTACCATGTATTCACAAACATAGGATAACTAAGTAGGCAGTTCCACATTTTCTCAATGGGAAGATCCAGGTAAAAGGTTTTTTGTTTGTTTGCTTAGCTTATAAATTTAAAATATTTAATTTATGATTTACTTACACGTACAAACTTACATAATATTTTTGTTGTTGTTAGGTGCCATCAACTTGATTCCAACTCATAGCAACCCCATGTGACAAAGTAGAAATTCCCCATAGGGTTTTCTTGGCTATAATCTTTACAGAAGATCGCGAGGTCTTTCTCTCACTGGTGTGTTTGAACCAACATTTCAGTTAGCAGCTGAGTGCTTAACCATTGCACCACCAGGGCTCCTTTTACATAATATATAAAATTACATATAGTTTAGAAATATTACCTTATTCAAATACCAGTTTTAGTGAAACACTTTTCAGTTAAACTCTTTACTCTTTATCACTGGAGTAGTTTTTTAAGTATTATAACAGATTTCTAGAGCACATGTGATCTGCACAGGATATGGAACACTTTGAATCTGTGTACAATGATGTTTTGGAAGTTTTATCCCAAGCTGTTTCACTCATTTTTATAATATTATGACATTGGGTTTTTAAAGCAATCTTTAAAAGGCTATTGACATTGTTGACTAACTGGAGCAACAGTTAAGTGCCCAGCTCCTAACTGGAAGGTTGACAGTTTGAACCCACCCAGCTGCTCCATAGGAGAAAGACTTGGCTTTCTACTTCTGTAAAGAATACAGCCAAGAAAACCTATGGGGCAGTTCTGCTCTGTCACATGGGATCTCTATGAGTCCAAAATCTACTTGACAGCACCCAACAACAAAATACTGATTAATAAATAAATAAATATGTATATATGTGTGTGTGTGTATGTGTGTGTGTATATATAGATATATACATACACAATGAAACCTGTCAGAGCCGGAAATCAATGGGACAGCCTTGTTTTTCCAGGTCTTGCAAGTTTTCTGCCTTTGATAAGGTGTAGTCATAACACTTTTCGATAGCTAGTTTTAGTAGAAAATATTTCAGTTTTCCTTCTCTGACAGGTTTCTGCCTTCCACAAGTTCTGGTTTTTGCAGGTTTTACTGTATATTGCCTCCCTTTTTCTTTTGGATTCATCAGCTAAGCTCTCTCTAAGCATCCAGACATACATCGATTCATGTCTTCTCAGGCTGATGTGTCTTCCCCAAACAGTACTTTTTTTTTTTTTTTTTTCAAAATAATGTAATTGAAGTGCCTCATAATATAAGAGACTATAAAGACTTGAATATCAAGAGGGCAATTTTATGGCAAAAAAATAACTTCGTCTTATACTTGAGCAGATTTAGTAATTTACCTTACAGTAACTTTTGTCCAATAACAGAAGAAAGTAGAATCAATTAACCTTTTAAAAATAACTCTCCTATCAGCATTGTTAGATCCAATGTCTTTGGTTTGGTTTTAAAAAATGAATTTTCTGGCTGTATCTATTCCATGCACAGATGTCATAAGCTAGTAATGGTTCTTTGAAAATACAAGATGCTCCCCCCCGCCCTTTTTTTTTCAGCTTTCCATGTTGGCTGGAAATAAGCCAGCCTTTTTCTGTATAACTGTCAATAAGCCAGCATAGCATTTTTTAGGTAGCACTCAATTGATTGTCCATATGTAAACTTTGTAACTTCAAAATGTTTTCTTTTGGACGTAGATTTTAAGTTGTAAGATATTCTATTTAATTAGGAATAACTAAATTTCTTCCTTTGGTATTGATTTAAAGAAGATGAAATTTATGTCTCTGGTATGCTGTTTAGGTATGTAGTTAAGTTTTCATTACTTTTGCTTTCTTCCCCCAGGTTTTCAGCAAGATGAACCTGAAATCAAGAATCAATTTAATAATAGTAAACAAAGAAGACCTAATAATACAAAACAGCAATTGCAGCTGCCTCTTCATCCTTCATGGGAAGCAAGCAGGAGGCAAAAAGAACAGCAATCTAAAATTGCTGTGTTTCAGGGGAAAAAAATTACATTTGATGATTGATTAATGCCTCTTCTTGTGAACTTTTCTATCTAAAAACAAATTTCTTTAACTGACCTCTATTATTTACACTTGTCATTGAATTAATCTCCTTTTAGTGGGTTATAGAAATAATTTTTTCTTTTTTAAGTGTGTCCAAGCTTATAGAAGCCTTTCACAAATCAAATATATAACTAAAGTTGTATTTTTTATAATATGTCCCAGGCTATTTCCTGTATAAAAGAATTTTGGAGTCATACCTGTTATCTCAGATTTTACCATTTGTACTTATCATGAAGAGTATTCAGTGATTCACCTCTATGGTTTTTACCTTGAAAATAAATATAGAGATATATTCAAAATAATAATGAAAAACTGTGAGGAAATTGTAGCTATTTAATATAGTGGGAACACCTTTACTAAAATTTATTCTCATTAGCAAAACTAGGATAATAACATTTATTAGGGGTATACAGATAATATAGAAATATTATTTTTTAAAACTTTAAATTGTACTTTTTTTGTCATGTTATTAATTACTTGTCAGTACTTTTTGATTATTCTAAAATAGTTTCCCAAGACAATGTTAGATTTCACAGTTATATTTCATTTATTTAGGGAAATTGTTTAATATAACAACACAACCAAAAGCCTGTTGTATTTTTTGCTGCATATATATATGTCCATTAAACCAAGAAAGTATAACATCTATTTATTCGGCCATGTACTCTTATAAAATGTTTTTTTCAGGAACTGTAGATCCTCAAATCTTTGAAGTTGTCAAGGATTTCGTTTTGCTTGGATCCACAGTCAGCACCCATGGAAACAGCAGTCAAGAAATCAAACAACGTTTTGCATTGGGCAAATCTTCTGCAAAAGAGCTCTTTAAAGTGTTAAAAAGCAAAGATGTTACCTTGACTACTAGGATGCGCCTGACCCAAGCCATGGTATTTTCAATTGCATCATATGCATGGGAAAGCTGGACAGTGAATAAGGAAGACTGAAGAAGAATTAATGCCTTTGAATTATGGTGTTGGCAAATAATATTGAATGTACCATGGACTGCCAGAACAATGAACAAATCTGTCTTGGAAGAAGTACAGTCAGAATGCTCCTTAGAAGCAAGGTGGCAAGACTTCGTCTCATGTGCTTTGTACGTGTTATCAGGAGGGACCATTTCCTGGAGAAGGACATCATGCTATCAGGCTTGATTTAGTAGAAGTTCAGCAAAAAAGATGGATTGACACAATGGCTGCAACAGTGGACTCAAACGTAGCAACGATTGTGAGGATTGGGCAAGAGCAGACTCAGTGACACCTAACAATGATAACAATATAGATGGTAATTTAAAATAACAAGTCCTGAAGGAGTTAGGATTAAGAGCATTTCCACAGCAGGAGAGGTTGTAAGATGACTCACTGAGGAGGAGACTGCTTTGTACACCACAGTCCTGTTATTCAAAAGGAAAATATATTTTTTTAAATCCCTTCAAATGTTTCACTTGGTGATCCTCTAAGAGAAATTAAGTATTTTGGATTTAAATGACTGAATACCTAATGTGTTGATTCTGACTCACAGCAATCCTATGTACAACAGAATGTAACACTGCCTGGTCTTGCGCTATCCTTACAATTGTTGCTATGTTTGAGCCCATTGTCGCAGCCAGTGTGTCAGTCCATCTCGTTGAGGGGCTTCCTCTTTTCTTACTGACCATCTATAACACAAGAATATCCAGGATCATGCCTTACATTAAGTTGTCATATCTCTTAAGTATGGAGCAGTTCATGAGTCTTTGTATTTTATGACACTGACTTTTTTTAAAAGTTCAAGCCAGTTATTTGCATTATCCCTTGATTTGGTTTTGTCTGATATCTTCATGATTAAATTCAAAGTATATACTTTTGGCAGGAATGTCACAGATACTGTGTTAATCCCTGTGCATCATATTAGGAGGCACATGATGTTGATTTGTCCTATTTCTAGTGACAGTAACTTTGCTTGCTTGGATAAAGTAGTTTATCTATCAGCTATTTCCACTGGGAAGTTATTTTTCTGCTTGTAATTAATAATTATCTTGTGGGGAGATACTTTGAAACCATGTAAATATCCTGTTCTGATATTTTCACCCACTATTTTTAGCAGATTGATTAAGCACTCGGCTGTTAACCAAAAGGTTGGTGGTTTGAACCCACCCAATGGCTCCACAGGAGAAAAGACCTAGGTATCTGCTCCCAGAAAAATTACAGCCTAGGAAACCCTATGGGGCACTTCTACTCTCATAAAGGGTTACCATGAATTGGAATTGACTTGCCAGCACACGACAACTCGTTTAGCATCCACTGATGATCTTAGCTGAAAGAGTTACTCTATGGTAGTTGCAAATGGTGATTTTTTTTAAAATTCCATCTTGTTTCTACATTTATTAGCTGGTTTTCTGTAATAAGGAAAACTTCCCCTTCTTTATTCTTTTTTTTGCGTCAGCTTAATCACATTGATAACTCTTTTATGAGTTATTATGTGTTACTGTGATTTATTTTTTATTGACTATTTTTTATGATTTCATTTGATCTCTTATTGTCTTATAAAGTGTATAATATACATCTTTAATTATCACAGTCTAACTTCAAGGAATATACCACTTCACATATGCGGTAAGAACCTTACTACAGTAACTTCAGTTTCCTTTCTCCCAGCCTTTGTGCCGTTGTTTTCATACGTTTGCTTCTGTAATACAGTTTTAAATTGTTTTTCTTTTAAGTAGGTATCTTTAAGAAGTTTAAAAAATGAGAGGAAAAAGTATTTTATATTTACCCACGTGTTTACCATTTCTGGTGTTCTTCAATCCTTTCTGTAGATTCAGATTTCTATCTGGTATCATTTTCCTTCAGCCTAAAAGACTGCCTTCAACATTCCTTGCAGTGATATTCTGTTAGCAGTGGATTCTGTCAGTTTTTGTATGTCTGGAAAAGTTTTGTTTTTGTTTTTTAATCTTAATTTTTGAAAGATGTTTTTACTGGTTATAGAATTTCAGATTAACAGTTTTTTGTTGTTGTTTTCTTTCAGTACTTCAAAGATGCTGCTCCATTTTCTTTGGTTTGCATTTTTCTTGTTTTTTTCTTCCTCTGTATATAATGCGGTTACATTGTTTCTTTTTTCCTCTGGCTGCTTTTAAGATTCAATCTTTATCACTGGTTTTCAGTAGTTTAATTCTGAGTATGATGTGCCTTGATACCATTTTCTCATGGTTTGGGGCTTGCCAAGCTTCATGTAGTTTTGGGTTTATAGTTTCATCAAATATTTTCTTTCACCTTCTCTCTTCTCTTACTGTAATTTCAATTAGAGGTATATTGGGACACTTGATCATTACTGCTCTGTTGCTGAGTTTTTGGTTATTTTTTCCACTGCTTCGTTTTTGATAAATTCTATAGCTATATCTTCAGGTTCACTAATCATTCATAAATCACAAAGGAAATTAGAAAATACTTTTAGTTGAACGAAAAAAACACAACAAAATTTATGGGATGCAGTGAAAGCAGTGCTCTGAGGGAAATTTAACTAACTTTATACCTTAAGAAACTAAAAAAAGAAGAGCAAACTAAACCCAAAGCAAGCAGAAGGAAAGAAATAATAGTGCAATTAGATAAAATAGAAAAACAGAGAAAATCAATGAAACCAAAAAGTAGTCTTTGAAAAGAAAGCAAAATTGACACACTGGCCAGGGAAAAAGAAGACTTAAATTACTAAAATCAGCAATGAAAGGGCATATTACTGCAGACTTCACAGAAATAAGGGTTATGGGGGAATATTATGAACAATTGTACACCAACAAATTAGATAACCTAGATGAAATGGACAAATTCCTAGAAAGACAAAGACTACCAAAACTGACTTGAGAAGAAGTAGAAAATCTGAATAGATCTGTAACAAGTAGGGAGATTGAATTAGTAATCCCAAGTTTTCCCACAAAGCAAATGTCAGGCCCAGATGGCCTTCCCTTTAAAGAAGAATTAACACCATTTCTTAACAAACTCTTCCAAAAATTAGGAGAGAACTCTTACTAACTCTGTGAATTCTGTATTACCCTGATACCAAAACTAGACAAGACATTAAAAAATTACAGATCAATATCCTTTATAAATATAGATGTCATAGATTGAATTATGTCTCCCAAAAAATGTGTGTATCAAGTTGGCTGGGCTATGATTCCCAGTATTGTGTGGTTATCCTCCATTTTGTGATTGTAATTTTGTGTTAAAGAGGATTAGGGTGGGATTGTAACACCTGTATTAAAGTCACATCCCTGATCCAGTGTAAAGGGAGTTTCCCTGGGGTGTGACCTGTACCACCTTTTATCTTACAAGAGATGAAAGGGAAGCAAGCAGAGAGTGGGACCACATACCACTAAGAAAGCTGTGCTGGGAGCAGAGCACATCCTTTGGACCTGAGGTTCCTGCGCTGAGATGCTCCCAGATCAAGGGATGACAAGGACCTTCCTCCAGAGCCAACAGAGAAAGCCTTCCCCTGGAGCTGATGCCCTGACTTTGGACTTGTAGCCTACTAGACTGAGAGAATAAATTTATCTTTGTTAAAGCCATCCACTTGGGGTATTTCTGTTACAGCAGCACTAGATTACTAAGACAGAAGGCGTTATGAGTATAGACATTAAAATTCCAGTTTGTAAATTGTCTTTTGATTTTATCTATGTTGTTTGTCTTTCTGTCATGCAAAAGGTATGTTTTATTTGAATGTACTCAAGTATATCGTAATAAGCCAAAATTAAGTTTTTCCATTTATTTCATTTTTGCATCTGGATTTTGAATCAAAGAAAATCTTTCCCTCCCCGTAGTTGCAAAAGAATCACCCATGCTTACTTCTAGTACTTGTATGGTTTGCTTTCTGACTTACCTGGCACTGCTTGCTTATTGTTCGTATTTGCCTAGAAGACCTCTGGCATTTGTCTAGCAAGTCAGCAGCATGAAAACTTATATCCAGGGCTGGAAAACTGGAGATTCGTGTGGTGCAGTGACAAAACAGTTGTTAAAATTGCAATTACTTGGACGACAGGCCACATGCCTACTGGCTCAGTAGCGCTAAGATAGAAAAAAAAGAGATGGGCTGTGGCGATAATTTGCTAGTTTGCAAGCAAAAGGAAAAGAAAATGGAAACGCCAGTTTTTTAGACCCAAATGGTAAGAAATTGTGGACAAAGTTCCATTAAGACTTTACTTTCCAGCACAGATCTGAGTATGAGTATGTCACTTTTGCCTAAATTTTATACACTTAAGGCATGGGGCAAAGGAGGAATAAAATAAGGCAGGCTCAATTATATTTAGGAAAGAACTTTGGAAGATGCTACTAGCATGTTTAATTGAGTAAATAACTTTCCTTCAGAAACAGTCTGTTTATTTGTAATGGCAAAGAAATCACAAGCCTGGACTAAAGAAGCCTTATGATGTTATAACAGTAAAAGAACATTGAGATCCCAAACTTGTGCAGGGAGCAGATAGGTTGCAAAAGCTGTCAAGTGCCCAAGGTGGACACGCTCCCCATCATTTATTTCAAATGTGACCTAGGGTGATAATGGATAAGTGACAACTTCCAGGAGGGTGGATCCAGGAACTGTAAAGAACAGTGAACATGTATTCCTTCCAGAGAGCAAAACTGTAATCAAGGAAGTACCACCTCTGTGAGATCACAAAGACCTCAGAATGCCTCCCACAAGGATTTCATTACTACTACAGACCAGTACCTTTGTGTGTCTCCAATATTCCTCTTACCAGATGGCAGTTTTTATTGCCAGTATCCTATCCTTGCTCACCGTATAGTCTGATAGGCATTGTGGCAGCAGAGAGATTTTGATAACTTGTTCAAGGTTCACTGTACCTCAGAACTGATGGGAAGAATCATGGCATCAGTCAAAGATCTTGGCCTTTGAGCTGGTTGCAATGATTAGATGGAACTTTGGGTTGTCTCTCTTGGGGGAGGAGAGTTCGTGTTCCAGGTGTGGTAGCTATTTGGTAACCAGAAGGGCATTCTGTATCAAATACCAACTATTCATGAATCTATTTCTTCTTAAGCACCTGGCTAAATTACTTTTTTCCAGACTCTTTGAAGTTAGGCAAATGCTGGCCAATGGAATACGGGTAAAAATCATTACATGACCTTCACCTGCCCCGCAAAACCCTCCAGGCAATCTTCTACATTTTTTCTCGTTTCCCCTATACGCGGGGTTGCCGTGAGTCTGAATCAACTCATCAGCAACACTTTTGGTTTTTTGTGGGTTCTTTTTCCCCCAGCTACATGTTGACATCCTGGGCAACCTTGGAAGACAGATTGTGAAGATGGTGAAGTTTCTGTCAGCCAGAGCCCCTGTATATTGCATGCAGCAAATCCCCTCAACACTTTCTAGCTACCTGTTGAACTTTACATGAGCAAGAAATAAGAATTTCTTTAAGACACTGATATTTGGGAATTTGTTACTGCAGTCAGGGTTACTTTTGGGATCTAAGATTTATTTTTCCAAAATAAGTATTGTTCTATTTTTGAGTAGTCAGATCATTCTTTCTCTACTTAAATGAAATGTCACCATATAGTCATGAGGATGTGTCTAGACCCTCTTTTTCTTTTCTGCTTAGCTATTTCCCTGATCAATATTATATGTTCAGTTATTATAGCTTTATATTCTATTGAGATACCCAGTAACCTGATTTACCCATAAATCTCCCGTCCCCAATTTTTCTTGGCTATTTCTATGCCTTTAACAATAAATTTTAAAATGAGCATGTCAAATGTCATTTAAAAATTCCATTGGGATATTAATTTTGATGACTGAGAAATTATTTCTAACCTGGGAAGTATTATGTTGTTTGTGCTTTGGAACATGTGTTTCTCTTCAAGGGAAAACTTGTTTTGAAAGAAAGTCATTCTCCATGTTGTTTCAGGATAAAATTAAAAGGATATTTTTCAGTAAAAGCAGCCAAAACTTAGAGGGTCAAAGAAGGGAGGGGGTTATTTGTGTTTATTTATACACTAAACATGGTAAGAATACTCACTGTTTAGCTTAACTCTCAGGATCAGAAATTAGTAGCTTTCGTATATATCAGCTAAGAGCAGATTTATCTCATTCCTGAAATGGGTGTGAATCAGTTCTGAATTTTTATCACAGCGACCACATGTGATGAAATAGAAGTTGTCAAACCCCATCAATTTTTTAGATTTTTAAGCACTAGAATTATTAATGCCTAAAATTTACTTTCTTCAGTGCTTGAATTTCTGTTCTCTGTTTTGGTATCCACAAGGCTTTCGCCATCAATTTTGCAATCTCTGCTCAGATGTCATCTTACTAGAGAGAACTTCTGTGACCTCCCTTAGAAAACACCAACTGGTTATTCCCCTACTTACATTGTTTTTCTTCTAGTACATTTACCACTGATGTATATAAGTTTATATGATCGTCATTCTCTCCCATCTAGAGTATAAGATTTGAGCATAAGGCCTTTGTTTTCTTCTCTGCCATGTCCCAGCCTTGAACGGTGCCTAGTACATGTAGGTGCTCAGTTAAATAATTGAGTTTTATTTTAAAATAAATTGTCATGAACATATATAATTTCTTCACAGTTTATCTGCGACTCATAGATAAATTACTATATTGATACAGTTAGAAGGGTATTAGAATAATCCAGATGTAAGATGGTGTGACTTGTACTTGGGTAGTAGCATTGAGAGTGAGAATGGGAGCAAAGATAAGGGATGATAGATTATAGAGAAGAAGGTTTGAATTAAACTTCTAGGAAAAGTATAGTACAGTAATTGAAATAAGAAAGCATGATTGTTGGACAGTGTAAAGGGGTCCATTTGAAATTTATTTAAAGTGAGCAGTAAGCATAACCAATAGTATTTTCATTTCTCTGACCTGTTATTTCGTTTGTTTGGTCATATTTATTTGGGGCTCTTGGTCTTTTAGTTTGTAGAGGCTCTTCATATGTCAGAGAAATTAACCTTTGCCTATGATGACATTTTGCAAAGATTTTTTATTTTGTCTTTTGACTTTTTTTTTTCAAACAATATTTGATTTTGTTCATGTTATAAATGATGTCTGAGCTTTTACCTTCTAACTGGTTGTTGTTGATGTACGTGAAGGCTATGAACTTACAAATATTGATAATTTTCTTGGCCATTTTATAAAATTCTCACTACTTTTAATAGTTACTCCATTGTTTCTCCAGGTTCAGAATTATATCATCTAAAAATAATGATTATTTTGTGTACTATTTCTAATTTCTGTAACTTTATTTCACTTGCCAAATTGGCATTAGCCAATACTTCTAGTCCAACATAAAATAATAGCATTGACTGTGGACCTTCTTGTATGTTCCTGATATCAATAGAATGCTTCCAGTGCTTCCGTTTAAGCATGAAGATGACTTTTATATTAAATTGGTATGTTGTGTGATGTTATTGTAGTCCCTGGGCGTGCGAATGGTTAAGAGCTCCACAACTAACAAAAAGATTGGCAATTCAAATTCACCAAGAGGTAGCTTAGAAGAAAGACTTGACAATCTACTTCCGAAAGGTCACAGCCATTGAGAATCCTCTGAAACACATGGGGTCACCATAAGTTGGAATCAACTTGACAACAACTTTCTTTTTTTCTTTAACGGTGTTAAGATTTATTCCTTTTATTGAGATATATTTTTCTTTAATCAAGAACGGATATTGAATTTTATCAAATGCCTTTTAAGCATTTATGAAGCTGATCATATGATTTTCCTCTTGTTCTCTAAGGGTTTAGTGGAATACCTCTGTGAAAACCATATGTGCGTAGTGTATTTGACAACTTTCTTTTCTATAATTATCTGGTTACATTTTCATCTGAACTCAATTTATATTTTTCTCAAAAAAATTAACATTTCACTCGTTACACATTTTATTTGCAGAGTTAAACAATGTAATCTCTTGATTCTTTTAAGTTTGGATCATTTCACACTTTTTCTCATTTTGCATATTTATATTTTACATTTTTTCCCCTAGATTAATTGGTTAATGGTTTTCTTAAAGGTATACATGTTTTTCTATGTGTGCTCTTCTATCCATATCCCATAGATCTTGATACATTATGATTTCCAGGCTCTTGTTTTTCTTCTTTCCTACATTTTTTTGATTGCCTTTTCAAGTGTCTTTCCAATTTTCCTTCTCTGCTATTTTGGAATTTGTTTTGGTAAGTCCCTTTAAATTTTAATATACGTATTTTCTTAAAATCTAACGTTAATCTCAGTAATTCTACCAGCCTATCAAGCATACAAAGGAGCACTGGTGGCACAGTGGTTAAGGGCTCAGCTGCTAACTGAAAGTTTGGCGGTTCAAACCCTCTGGTTGCTTCACTGGAGAAAAATGTGGCAATATACTTCCATAAAGATACAGTCTAGAAAACTCTTTGGGGCAGTTCTACTCTTTCTTATAGGGTCGCTATGAGTCAGAATCAACTTGACAGCAGTGGTTTTGATTTTTATCAAACAGATATAGGCCTTTGATACCTTTCATGTAAAGGTGTCAGATATTTTAGTGTTTAGTTCTGCTTTTAATTTTAACTCAAAACTAGACATGATCATTATTGCTTTGTACAAGCAATGCTTGTGTAGGTTTACTCGTGTATTTACTAGCTTCTTTGCTCTTTGATTTTTGTTTTGTCTCCAACCTTTCTGGTATTTTCGTATTTTCTTAAGTACATATTTTTCAAGATTGTGTAGTGAAGATCTGTTAGTGATTAACCCTGTTAGTTTTTGTTTTTTAAAACAGTGTCTGTTTTAATCTCATTCTCAAATGTCGCTCGAGCTGGGTAACTAATCTTGGTTAATAATAATTTCCTGCCATCACTGTGAAAATATTTCACTGTTTTCTGACTTCCTTTGTTTCTGTTGAGATGTCGGCTGTCAGTCACATTATCGTTTCTTTTTAGATGATTAGTATGTATATGAGTGGTTCTTTTATAATATGAAATATTTGTATTTTTTAATAGAGGATATCCTTGTAATTTTTATTTTTTAATAGAGGATATCCTTGTAATTTTATACACTAAATAGTCTATTGCTTTAGAACAAAGGTCAGCAAACTTTTTCTGAAAAGGGTAAGATAGTAAATATTCTAAGCTTTGTAGGCCATAAAGTCTCTGTGGCCACCACTCAACTCTGGTATTGTCACAAAAAAGCAGCCATAGGTAATGTGTAAACAACTAGGAATGTCTGTGTTTCAATAACTTGTATCTACAAAAACAGCTGATAGGCCAGATGTAACCCATGGTCTGTGTTTGTGACCCCTGCTCTAGACAGTGTCTATTTACTGCCTATTATAAGTAATGATTAAATTAATATATTTCTTCTTCCTCTCAGCTCCCTTTCCCTCATTAGTGAATATTATTCAGTGGTCTTTCTAGGATTTATCTTTATATTCATAAATCTAAGAATATAGAGATAGGTATATTTACAGCTTTAAATTTTATATTTTGTCACCATTTATAAAAAAATGAAGAAATAGCAAACATTTTTCTTCCCTTTTCAACAGTTATTATGTCATTTCTACCTTATGAAGGTTTAAAGCATTTACATTCGGTTTTATCACTCTAATTTTGTGAGTTAAGTGACTTGTCAAAGGCCACACAACTGGTAAGTGGTGAAGCTAGTATGTGAGCTGGGTAGCCTGTGTTGTTAACAACTACATCATACATACATATTTTTCTGGAGCTGAGATAATCCTGATACCAAAACCTAACAAAGATTGCAGGGATGGGAGAAGCCCAACCATTTATAAATGAAGATGTGAAAATGCCAAATAGCAAACCACATTCTGTTGTTGTTAGGTGCCGCTGAGTCAGTTCTGACTCATAGCGACCCTATGCCCAACAGAACGAAATGCTGCGTGGTCCTGTGCCCCCCTCACAATCGTTGCCATGCTTGAGCCCATTGTTGCAGCCACTGTGTCAGTCTATCTTGTTGAGAGTCTTCCACTTTTTCGCTGACCCCCTGTTTACCAAGCATGATGTCCTTCTCCAGGGACTGGTCCCTCCTGATAACATGTCCAAAGTATGTGAGAAGTAGTCTTGCCATCCTTCTAAGGAGCATTCTGGTTGTACTTCTTCCAAGACAGGTTTGTTTGTTCTTTTGGCAGTCCATGGTATATTCAATATTCTTTGCCAACACTACGGTTCAAAGTTGTCAGTTCTTCTTTGGTCTTCCTTATTCATTATCCAGCTTTCCCACGCATATGAGGCAATTGAAAACACCATGACTTGGGTCAGGTGCACGTTAGTCCTCAAGGTGACATCTTTGATTTTCAACACTTTAACGAGGTCTTTTGCAGCCGGTTTGCCCAATGCAATGCATCTTTTGATTTCTTGACTGCTACTTCCATGGGCATTGATTGTGGATCCAAGTAAAATGACATCCTTGACAATCTCAGTCTTTTCTCCATTTATAATGAGGTTGCTTATCACTTCTTATGTTAACTTTGCTACTAGACTTTAAAGAGCAAGTTTCAGAGTCCCTTCTGACATCCATTTTGGTCTTTTCTTTCTTGTCTTTGCAATGACCTCTTGCTTTCTTCAGTATGATGTCCTTGATATCATTCACCAGTTCGTCTGGTGTTCGTTCATTAGTGTTCAATGAGTCAAATCTGTTCTTGAGATGGTCTCTAAATTCAGGTGGGATATACTCAAAGTCGTACTTTGGCTTTCGTGGACTTGTTCTCATTTTCTTCATTTTCAGCTTGAACTTGCATATGAGCAGTTGATGGTCTGTTCCACAGTTTGCCCCCGGCCTTGTTCTGACTGATGATATTGAGCTTTTCCATCATCCTTTTCCACAGATGTAGTCGATTTGATGCTATGTATTTCATCTGGTGAGGTCCATGTGTATAGTTGCCATTTATGTTGTTGACAAAAGGTATTTGCAATGAAGAAGTCATTGGTCTTGCAAAAGTCTATCATGTGATCTCCGGCATTGTTTCTATCACCAAGGCCATATTTTCCAACTATCGATCCTTCTTTGTTTCCAGCTTTCACATTCCAATCACCAGTAATTATCAATGCATCAATGTATGTATGAGGAATTTCATACTGCAGAAGTTGGTAAAAATCTTTAATTTCTTCATTTTTGGCCTTAGTGGTTGGTCTGCAAATTTGAATAATAGTCGTATTAACTCGTCTTCCTTGTAGGTGTATGGATATTATCACTGACAGTGTTGTACTTCAGGATAGATGTTGAAATGTTCTTTTTGATGATGAATGCAATGCCATTCCTCTTCAATTTGTCATTCCCAGCATAGTAGGCCATATGATTGTCCTATTCAAAATGGCCAATACCAGTTCATTTCAGCTCACTAATGCCTAGGATATCGATGGTTATGTGCTCCATTTCCTTTTTTACAATTTCTAATTTTCCTAGATTCATACTTCGTGCATTCCACGTTGCCATTATTAATAGATGTTTGCAGCTGTGTCTTCTTATTTCAAAATGAAGGGACAGAGGGAAATACACAGAAAACAAAAAACTAAGACCTAGCCCTGCCACATTTGCAAACAGGATTCTATACCTTGTATATAGTTATTGCTCTTTAACAGGTTGTTGTTGTTTTTAGGTGCTATCAAGTGGGTTCCTACTCATAGTAACCCTATGTACAACAGAAGGAAATACTTCCAATCCTGCACAGTCCTCACAATCATTGAGCCTACTGTTGCAGCCACTGTGGCAGTCCGTCTTGGTGAGGGTTTTACTCTTTTTCTCTTACCCTCTACTTTACCAAGCATGATGTGCTTCTCCAGGGATTGGTCCCTCCTGATAACATGTCCAGACTACATGAGACAAAGTTTCGCCGTCCTCACTTCTAAGGAGCATTTTGGCTGTACTTCTTCCAAGATACATTTGTTCATTCTTCTGGTATACTCAATATTCTTCTCCAACACCGTAATTCAAAGGCATCAATTCTTCTTCGGTCTTTCTCGTTCGTTTTCCAGCTTTTGCATGCATGTGAGGTGATTGAAAATACCATGGCTTGGATCAGGCACACCTTAGTCCTCAAAGTGGGATCTTTGCTTATTAACACTTGAAACAGGTCTTTTGCAGCAGATTTTCCCAAATCAATACATCATTTGATTTCTTGACTGCTGCTTCCATTGCTGTTGATTGTGAATCCAAGTAAAATGAAGTCCTTGACCACTTTAATCTTTTCTCCATTTATCATGATATTACTATTTGGTAGAGTTGTGAAGATTTTTGTTTTCTTTATGTTGAGCTGTAATCCATACTGAAGGCTGTAGTCCTTGATCTTTATCAGTAAGTGCTTCAAGTCCTCGTCGCTTTCAGCAAGCAAGGTTGTGCAAGCAATCTTTGATGTGAAAAACAGATGAACTATGCACGATAGATTAGTAAGTAAGCACAAGTAAACCCATACCTACCTTGCCTATTGGATAATCTGTCTCTGATCATATGCTACCTCCTGAAATGGTTGAACATCAACCAAATCTTTTTGGTACAGTGACTGTTTATTCCTTCCATCTTCTTTTCATGCTTCCTGTGTCATTGAATATGTTACCCATAGAATTTTTCAGTATTGCAACTTGAGGCTTAAATTTTTTCTTCACTTCTTTCCACTTGAGAAATCCTGAGCGTGTTCTTCCCTTTGGTTTTCTAACTTCAGGTCTTTGCAGATTTCATTACAATACTTTACTTTCTCTTCTGAAGTTACTCTTTGAAATTTTCTGTTCAGCTCTTTTACTTCATTTCTTCCATTCACTTTAGCTACAAGGTCCACATTGTATAGTCACTGTTTATGTTGTTGAAAAATGTATTTGCAATGAAGAAATCATTGGTCTTGCAAAATTCAGTCTCCAGCATCATTTCTATCGACAATGTCATATTTTCCAAGAGTGGATCCTTCTTTGTTTCCAGCTTTTGCTTTTTAATCACCAGTAATTATCAATGCCTCTTGATTGCATGTTTGGCCAATTTCAGACTGCAGAAGTTGGTAAAAATCTTCAATTTCTTCATCTTTGGCCTCAGTGCTTGGTGCGTAAATTTGAATAACAGTCGTATTGACCAGTCTTTCTTGTTGGCATATGGATATTATCCTATCACTGACAGTGTTGTACTTCAGGATAGAGCTTGAAATGTTCTTCTTGACAATGAATATGATGCCTTCCTCTTCATTTTATCATTCCTAGCATAGTAGACTATAGGACTGTCCCATTTAAAATGGCCAATATCAGTCCATTTCAGCTCACTAATGCCTAGGATATTGATCTTTACGGGTTGCATTTCATTTTTGATGACTTTATTATTTTCCCTAGATTCATACTTCATACAAGCCACAATCAACTACTCACCTGTCAGTGTGTCATAATGTGGTGAGTTGTGTGTTGCTGTGATGCTGGAAGATACGCCACTGGTATTTCAAATACCAGCAGGATCACCCATGGTGGACAGATTTCAGCAGAATTTCCAGATTGAGACAGACTAGGAAGAAGGACCTGGTGATCTACTTCTAAAAAGTTGGCCAGTGAAAAGTGTATGAATAGCAGTAGAACATTGATACAGTGCCAGAAGATGAGCCTCTCATGTTGGAAGGCACTCAAAATACAACTGGGGAAAAGCTGCCTCCTCAAAGTAGAATCGACCTTAATGACATGGATGGAGCAAATCTTTTGGGACCTTCATTTGCTAATGTGGCATGACTAAAAATGAGAAGAAATAGCTGCAAACATTTATTGTTTTGAGAACAGAGAAAACAGCCCTACAAAGTTTGCCTATAAGAACTTATCTGGCACTGTAGGGCTGAGGTCTTTTTTGTATCTTTGTTCTTGAATGGAAGTGAACTGGGAACAGGGAAATGACCTATTGAGTATATGTGAAAAAGAAGAGAGGGAGAGAAATACACAGAAAACAAAAACTAAGACCTAGCCCTGCCATATTTGCAAACAGAATTCTATACATAGTATATAGTTAGTGCTCTTTACCACTTACTCAGTAAACATTAGCTGTTAATTCTTGAGAAACTCATCTGGTCCCAATAAGTCATTTCTAACTGTTGTCAATCTTTTAGTCACTTTGCTTATGATTAAAATTTTAGAGAGAAAGCATCATTAAATTGATCTAGCTTGTGACCTAAAACTACCTACTGCTTGGTGTAGGGCACCATGATTAACAATTCCCCCAGAATGTATTCTATGTGGGAGATATATTTCCCCAAGAGGAAATTGGGGGGAGAATGTATTTTAAAAAGTGGGCAGACTACGTGTTAGCCAAGAAACAATAGCTGTCCACTACAAGTCTAATAAATGGATGCATATATATGAATCTATAAGAAGAAATGAGCACCTTACGAGATAGATAAAGTAGCTGTGTGCTCAGAGGGCAAGTGCTTTATTCCTGGGAAGACTAGAGGTCTAAAGGAAATAGTTGTCCAGTAGGATTGGAGGACGGCATGTATGAAAAATGGTAGAATCTAAAACTGATGAAGTGGGGAATTGGAGCCAGATAAAAAAAGGCCCTAAATGTCAGTTAGGGTGCTTGAAACTTAGTTTATAGGAAATTGAGAAACCATAATCGAAAAAACTGGGGAAAAAATGGTATGTACTGGTGCAAAGATTTAAAGCGTATAAACCATTTTGACAGGCATCCTTAGGTTTTTTGGCTTCTAGTAGCTAACCTCTTTGAAAATATGATAGGTCAAAGTTTTCCCATGATATTTAAAATCAACAGATCATTTGTGTAAGGTTAAAATTACACTTGACAATAATGGGGAAATAAATACGCACGCATATGACAAAAACAGCTCCAAAAACAACTTTTTGGCTTTTCTTGTGAAAGATCATAGCACCTTGAATGTCTTTCATGGGGTTCCAAAATGATCTCAAGTTACTAAAAGGGGTGGGGGGGAGTCAGTTATCCAAGTTCCATGTTTAATTTAGTGAAGTATATTAATGAAAGAAATACATAGTTCAAATGAAAAAACATATATGCAATCCAGGATACTCTTCCTCAGCACTTTAAAAAAAATCACTGATTTTGATAATGGATCCAGGCAGTGATCATTAATGGCTTCTAAGATGATAGTGGAGGGATCAGACTGACAACACTGAACCTACTGATGAATCTTAACATCCCAAAAAGATGTCTTCCAGAGACATCACGGGCTTCTTGATGTGACACAATTGTGAAGGACACAGCACCACATCTGAAGTCATCTTGCTTCTCAAAATCAAACCAAGATCAAGCCTCTAGATCTGAATTTTTATGGGAAATACAGGGAACAGGAGTGTGTTAAATGATACCACCAGGACACAATCAGCAAAATTCAGAATGTGGAGAATTCTACAAGACAAGATCCCTGTGCTTTTTCCACAAATAGCAAGAAAAAGGAAATATATATTTTTACAAAGACTTAAAACACAGTAACCAAATGCAGTGTGTAGACTTTACTTGATCCTGATTCAAACAAACCAATTTCTAGAAAAGGAAAGAAAGAAATGAGATACTTGGTGAAATTTGAATACTGACTAGATATTTGTTGATATTCAGGAACAGCTAATTTGTTAATTTTTTATGTTAGATAATCGTATTGGGTTATATTGGGAAGAGTTCTAATCTTTTAGAGGTACCCACTGAATAACTTGGATGAAATAATGTCTTGGTTTTGCTTTAAAATAATAGAATGGGCAGGGGGTTTGAGAAGTGTGAGTAAAGGAATAGAAGAAACAGTATTGGCTGTGTGCTGATAACTGCTGATGCTGGGGGATGTGTATATGGAGATTCTTTACACTATTCTAATTTTATATGTTTGAAATTTTCCATTAGAAAATAACGCATGGTATAACTGGAGAAACTTTAAAATATGCAGAAAAATATGAAACAAAATAAAATCATTTTCCCAAGACTCCAAAATTAACCACTACTAAACTTTTGTTTTATTTGAGTCTCTTTATATGCAAATACATTCAACACACACATCTGGAAATATTTAGGTTAATGTCAATATATAATACAGTGGAACATTTTTTCATGCCATCAAATAAAAAACAGAACCTTTAGAGAATACCCAATAATCCTTCCTACAATAAGATTTGAAAAATGATCAATTATATCCCCATTGCCGTTGAGTTGATTTCATCTCATAGTGACCTATGGGACAGAGTAGAACTGCCCCATAGGGTTTCCAAGGAGCGGCTGGTGGATTAACTGCCAACCTTTTGGTTAGCAGCCAAACCCTTAACCACTGCACCACCAGGGCCCCATCAATTATAGAGATAGGTTATTTCCAATTATTACATAGGTTTAACGGTGCTTCATAAATCTTTATCTGTGTATTTGATTGTTTCCTTAAGATAGAGTCCTCAAAGTAGTTATTGTTCCACAGGAATTCTTTAAGGCTCTTGATACATATTATTATTTTCATGAACCGAAAAAAAACCCAAACTCATTGCCATCAAGTCGATTCTGACTCATGAAAAGTGATGCCAATTTATACTTGAACAACTTATTAAAGTGCCAGTCTCTCACTTGACAGCAATGAAGAGTAATATCATTTAAATCATTATGTATTTGCAATGTTTCATCTTCCCATAGGAAAATGATATGCTTCTCCCTTTATCCAATAAATATTTGGAATTTTCTTTGTAAGACCCCTATGTAAAGATAATTCCTAGGTATATTATTAATACAGTCTTTTAAAAAGTATAGTTCTTCACTGATTATTACTAACAGAGTAAAGTTATTGATATCTTGTACCCAGTTATTTTATTGGACTTATATTCTAGGATTCATTTTCTTGGGTTTTTTTTTTTTTTTTTGAGAACTGTTGTAACTTCTCGGTCATCTGAAAAATGAAGAAAATCGTAGCTCCTACTCCATAGTTGTGAGGATAAAATGAAGTAACGTATATATAAAGCCCTGTGTCTAGAACATAATGAGGATTCATTAAATGTTTACTGTCTATTGTTATATATCTGAACTGTCTCACAAAACATAACACACATCCCCTTAATTAGCGCCTTTGGGAAAAAAAATGGCCATTGATGTCTTGTGTGAGATGACATTTTTACAAATCAAGCATCTCACATTGTAGGGGCATATGATTTAATATCTTTAGAGTACTTACAAAACAGTAGTAAATTTATGATTCTGTGAACTGTTTTTGCGAGGCACTTGTAGTATGGTTACCTCAGTGTAATGAATTTGTTGATGCCAACTAACTAAAATGATTTTAGTGGAACCAGGATGGAAATATTGATTTTGAAAGTACAAAATATTCTGATGGGTAAAGTACACAACTCAGATTTTCTAGCAAATTTAAATGAGAATAGTGTTTGAGGCTGAAGCACTCACACTGGCTTCTTGTTAGATCACTGAGAGAGAAATAATCCCAGAGGGCCTCCTGCAGTGAAATTGTGAAACCTTGTACATGAGGAGAAAGAAAAGGAGAATATGTAATTTTTTTCCGTGTCTCTATTACTCAGAAGTATTCCCTTGAGGAATTGGGGGTGGGGGGTCGCTGCGGGGGAGGATAAAGTTTATGTGTGCCTAGCTCCTGATAAAACTTCTGAAACTCTGCAAGAATAACAGGGTGATTCCCTGTGGACTGAAAGGCACCTCTGATCAGCCTAGGCATTGGAGGAAATCTTAGCTTGGCTGGACATTTTCCAGAGAACAGGTTGCCTAAATTAGTGAAGAAGTTACACCATGTGTATAATTTCCATCTGATCCTTTTCATTTCATCCCCTTAGATCTCTGATTTGCAAGGCAAATTTAGCTCAGTTACTGATGTTCTTGAACTGAGGTTCAGAAAGCTCTGGAATGAGTTGTTATGCATTTCACCATCCTTACCCCACACCAACCACATGTAACTTTCTGTATAACCTGGATTAAAAGGAATGGTGAGAGCACCAACAGAGAATGTTGGCAGAGGGGAAGGGTATAACTATGGTTACTCTCACCCAAGCCTCCTATTACCCCTGCAGTTCTTCTAGAACTCTGGTTCAGTTGTGCTTTTTCCAGAGGTTTTTCTCTCATCCCCACTCGCCATCGGACTGTACTTTACATTATCTGTAAATGTGTTAAAACACACTGTAAATTCTAGAAGTAAAGAGTACAATGCCCCTCCCTAATGCTATTCCTTCCAGAGGGAGCCTCTCATGTTCAAAGACAAACAACAGAGTAGAGGGCTGGTTCACCCTTAGCGAAGAGGTCAATGGGATGTGTAACTTGAAAGAATAGTGCTCTCTCTTGTTCTTTTATCTGTTGTCTTTGGATTGACCCTCCTTTTTGGACCTCCAGTATGACTGGTTGAATAAGAAGGAACTGGGATCTTCTCTCACCTGTGAGGATTGGTATCCATCCTGAGATGCCCCAGTAGGATTTTATGAAACACAGAAGATGGGGTAGGAGTGAGCAGTTTAGATCTACCAAATGTCAAATGTCAAAATGAGTTCTAGCTGCTCATATATCTTCCAACAACGCTCACCAGTATTAGAACCCATACAGGTGTTTGACCCAGAACCCTAGCCAGTAATTGCCTTTCTTTAGCTAGAGTGTTCTCCATCCCATCTGAGATCCTGGCCCCACAATATTTGGGTTATGTTACTTAGTTATGCCTTCTAATCACATGAAAACTACTGAAATGTGCCCTCCCCTAGAAAAGTATAATAAAGGTAGAAGAAAATTTTGGAAAAAAATTTAAATATCTATGATATTTAAAAAGCAGATTTATTTAAAAAGCCCTTATACATCAAGAAGAAATAATCTAATAGAAAAGACGAAGAGCCCAAAAGAAAAAAAAAAAATGGGAAAGAACATGAACAGGAAGGTCACAGAAAGCAATAAATTAATTATGAATATTAAACTATTTTAATTTCAGTCCCATTCTTAATAAATATATTTTCCCCATACCATACAGTAGAGAGAAAAAGTTTGAAAAATTGTTGGCACACTCAAACAATTTTGGAAGGAAATTTGGCAATATATTTCTGTAACCCACAGATATATAAGCTATGTAAAGTATTACCACTGAATCCTTCTTGGAATTCTGGCCATGAATGAGTTCCTAGCAAAATACAAATTACAAAAATTGAACCAAGAAAAGTAGATAGTTTGAACTGACTATTTATCACAAAAGAAATTGGGAAATTTCTACTGAAAAACGCACTAACTGAAATTTATCTAATTTTTAATAATTGGATAGAATCAATGTTATTTAAACCCTTCTACCAAAAAAACAAACCAAACCCACTGCCACTGAGTGGATTCTGACTCATAGAAACCCTATAGGACAGAGTAAAACTGCCCCATAGTGTTTCCAAGGCTGTAAATATTTACAGAAGCAGACTGCCATGTCTTTTTCTGTGGAGTGGCTGGTGGGTTCAAACCACTCACCTTTTGGTTAGCAGCCCAGCGTTTCAACCACTGTGCTACCAGGACTAAACCTCTTCCAGGCCATAGGAAAAAAAGGAAATTTTTCAATTTATTTTATGTCATTTGCATAACTATTTTATGAAAACTTGATTTAAACAAAAACAAAGAACAATTTAATTTTTTATTGTTGTGCTTTAAGTGAAAGTTTACAATTCAAGGTAGTCTCTCATACAAAAATTTATACATACATTGTTACGTGACCCTAGTTGCTCTCCCTATACTGTGACAGCACACTTCTCCTTTCCACTCTGGATTTCCTGTGTCCAAACAACTCCTGACCCTCTCTGCCTTCTCATCTCGCCTCTGGACAGGAGCTGCCCATTTAGTCTCATGTATCTACTTGAGCTAAGAAGCACACTCTTCACAAGTATCATTTTATGTCTCATAGTCCAGTCCAATCTTTGTCTGAAGAGTTGGCCTAGGGAATGGTTTTAGTTTTGGACTAACAGAGAGTCTGGGGGCCATGTCTTCAAGGGTCCCTCCAGTCTCAATCAAACCATTAAGTCTAGTCTTTTTACTAGAATTTGAGTTCTGCACCCCACTACCCTCACCCTCCGTCAGAGAATGTCTGTTGTGTTCCCTGTCAGGGAGTCATTGGTGGTAGCTGAGCACCATCTCATTCTTCCAGTCTCAGGCTGATGAAGTATCTGGTTTATGTAGCCCTTTCTGTCTCTTGGTCTAATACTTCCCTTGTGTACATGGTGTTCTTTATTCTACTTTACTCCAGGTGGGTTGGGACCAATTGATGCCTCTTAGATGGCCACTCACTAGCTTTTAAGACCCCAGACGCCACTCACCAAAGTAGGATGCAGAACATTTGCTTAATAAACTTTATTATGCCAATTGACCTAGACGTCCCCTGAAAGCATGGTCCCTAGACCCCCGCCCCAGCTACTCTGTCCCTCAAAGTGTTTGGTTGTATTCAGGAAAATTCTTAGCTTTGGTTTAGTCCAGTTGTGCTGACTTCCCCTGTAGTGTGTGCTGTCCTTCCCTTCACCTAAGATGATTCTTGCCTGCTATCTAGTTAGTTAATATCCCTCTCCCTTCCTCCCCACCCTCGTAACCATCAAAGAATGTTGTCTTCTGTGTTTGAACCTTTTTTTGGGTTCTTATAATAGTGGTCTTAAATAATATTTCTTCTTTTGCGACTGACTAAATTCATTCAGCCTAATACCTTCCAGATTCCTCCATGTTATAAGATGTTTCATGGATTTATCACTGTTATTTATTGTTGCATAGTATTCCATTGTGTGAATATACCATAATTTATCCATTCATCCAGTGATGGGCACTTAGCTTGTTTCCATCTTTTTGCTATTGTGAACAGTGCTACAATGAACAAGGGTGTGCATATATCTATCCATGTGATGGCTCTTCTTTCTCTAGGATATAATCCAATGAGTGAGATTACTGGATTATATAGTACTTCTATTTCTAGCTTTTTAAGGAAGCACCAACTCAATTTCCAAAGTGGTTGTACCATTTTACATTCTGACCAACAGTGTATAAGTGTTGCAGTCTCTCCACAACCTCTCCAGCATTTATTATTTTGTGTTTTTTGGATTAATGCTAGCCTTGTTGGGGTGAGATGGTATCTCATTATAATTTTGATTTGCGTATCTCTAATGGCTAATAATCGTGAGCGTTTCTTCATGTGTCTGTTAGCCACCTGAATGTCTTCTCTGGTGAAGGGCCTGTTCATATCCTTTGCCCATTTTTTAATTGGGTTGTCTGTATTTTTGTTGTTGAGGTTTTACAGTATCTTGTAGATTTTAGAGATTAGACACTGACTGGATTTGTCATAGCCAATTTTTTTTTCCAAGTCTGTAGATTGTCTTTTGACTCTTTTGGTGAGGTCCTTTGATGAACATAAGTGTCTGATTTTCAGGAACTCCCAGTTATCTAGTTTCTCTTCTGGTGTTTGTGCATTGTTTCTTATGGTTTGTATTCTGTTTATGCCAGGTATTAGGGCTCCTAGCATTATCCCTATTTTTTCTTCCATGATCTTTATCGTTTAAGATTTTATATTTAGGTCTTTGATCCATTTGGAGTTAGCTTTTATACATGGTGTGAGGTATGGGTCTTGTTTCAGTTTTTTGCAGATGGATATCCAGTTATGCCAGCACCATTTGTTAACGAGACTGTCTTTTCCCCAAATAAGGGACTCTGGGCCTTTGTCAAATATCAACTGCTCATAGGTGGATGAATTTATGTCTGGATTCTCAATTCTGTTCCATTGGTCTATGTATCTGTTGTTGTACCAATACCAGGCTGTTTTGACTACCGCGGCGGTACAATACATTCTAAAATCAGGTAGTAATGCTTTACTTATTTGGGGCCTCCTCCCTTTCCATATGAAGTTGGTGATTTGTTTCTTCATCTCATTACAAAATGCCAGTGGAATTTAGATCGGGATTGCATTGTATCTGTATGATCGCTTTGGGTAGAACTGACATTTTCACAGTGTTGAGTCTTCCTATCTATGAGCAAGGTATGTTTTTCCACTTATGTAGGTCTCTTTTGGTTTCTTGCAATAGCGTCTTGTAGTTTTCATTGTATAGGTCTTTTACGTCTCTGCTTAGATTTATTCCTAAGTATTTTATCTTCTTGGGGGCTATTGTAAATGGTGTTGATTTGCTGATTTCCTCTTCAAGGTTCTCTTTGTTGGTGTAAAGGAATCCAACGGATTTTTGTATGTTTATCTTGTATCCTGAAACTTTGCTGAAATCTTTTATTAGTTCCAGTAGTTTTCTTGTGGATTCTTTGGGGTTTTCTGTGTATAAGATCATATCATCTGCAAATAGAGATACTTTGACTTCTTCCCTACCAATTTGGATGTCCTTTATTTCTTTTTCTAGCATAATTGCTCTGGCTAGGACCTCCAGCACCATGTTGAATAAGAGTGGTGATAAAGGGCATCCTTGTCTGGTTCCCATTCTCAAGGGGAATGCTTTCATAGTCTCTCCGTTTAGGATGATGTTGGCTGTTGGCTTTGTACAAATGCCCTTAATTATATGAAGGAATTTCCCTTCTATTCCTATTTTGTTGAGAATTTTTATCATGAATGAGTGTTGGACTTTGTCAAATGCCTTTTCTGCTTTGATTCATAAGATCATATGGTTCTTTTGTTTTATTTATGTGATGGATTACATTGATTGTTTTTCTAATGATGAACCATCCCTGCATACCTGGCATAAATCCCACTTGATCATGATGAATTATTTTTTTGATATGTTGCTGAATTCTATTGGCTAGAATTTTGTTGACAATTTTTGCATCAATGTTCATGAGGGATATTGGTCTCTAATTTTCTTTTTTTGTGATGTCTTTTTCTGGTTTTGGTATGAGGGTTATGCTGGCTTCATAGAATGAGTTTGGGTGTAATCCATCCTTTTCTATGCTCTGAAATACCTTTAGTAGTAGTGGTGTTAACTCTTCTTTGAAAGTTTGGTAGAATTCTGCAGTAAAGCCATCTGGGCCAAGGCTGTTTTATTTGTTGTGAGTTTTTTAATTACTTTTTCAATCTCTTCTTTTATATGGATTTATTTAGTTGTTCTACCTCTGTTTGTGTTAGTTTATGTCGATAGTGAGTTTCTAGAAATTTGTCCATTTTCTCTATGTTTTCAGACTTGTTAGAGTACAATTTTTCATAGTACTCCTATGATTCTTTTAATTTCAGTAGGGTCTGTTGTGATATCACCCATCTCGTTTCGTATACAGGTTATCTGTTTCCTCTCCTGCTTTTCTTTTGTATGTTTGGCCAATGGTTTGTCAACTTTGTTGATCTTTTCAAAGAACCAGCTTTTGGTTTTGTTAACTTTTTCAATTGTTTTCTGTTCAGTATTTCATTTAATTCTGCTCTTAGTATTTCCTTTCTTCTGGCATCTAAGGGCTTCTTTTACTGCTCCTTCTCTACTTGTTCCAGTTGTAGGGTTAATGTTTTGATTATAGCCTTTTCTTCTTTTTGGATGTGTGCATTTATTGCTATAAACTGACCTCTGAGCACTGCTTTTGCTGTGTCCCAAAGGTTCTGGTACGATGTGTTTTCATTCTCGTTTGATTCTATGAATTTCTTTATTCCATCCTTAATTTCTTCTATATCCCAGTAGTTTTTGAGCAAGGTGTTATTCAGTTTCCATGTGTTTGATTTTTTTTCCTTGCTTTTTTTGTTGTTGATTTCTACTTTTATGGCTTTATGGTCAGAAAAGATGCTTTGTAATATTTCAATGCTTTGGATTTTGTTAAGGCTTGCTTTATGGCCTAATATGTGGTCTATTCTGGAGAATGTTCCATGTGCATTGGAAAAGAAAGTATACTTGGCTGCTGTTGGGTAGAGTGTTCAGTATATGTCTATGAGATCAAGCTGGTTGATTGTAGCACTTAGATCTTCTGTGTCTTTGTTGAGCTTCTTTCTGGATGTTCTGTCCTTCTCAAAAGTGGTGTGTTGAAGTCTCCTACTACTATTGTGGAGCTGTCTATCTCTCTTTCCAGTGCTGTTAGAGTTTATGTATTTTGGAGCCCTGTCAGGTGCATAAATATTTGTTATAGTTATGGCCTCCTGGTGTATTGACCCTTTAATCATTATATAGTGTCCCTCCTTATCCTTTGTGGTGGATTTTACTTTAAAGTCTGTTTTGTCAGAGATTAATATTGCCACTCCTGCTCTTTTTTGATTGTTGTTTGCTTGATATATTTCTTTCCATCCTTTGAGTTTTAGTTTGTTTGTGTCTTTAAGTCTGAGGTGTGTCTCTTGTAGGCAGCATATAGACAGATTGTGTTTTTTTATCCATTCTTCCACTCTCTGTCTCTTTATTGGTGCATTTAGTCCATTTACATTCAGCGTAGTTATTGATAGGTATGAGTTTAGTGCTGTCACTTTGATGTCTTTTTTTGTGTGTTGTTCAAAGTTTCTTTGTTCTGCTTCATTTTCTTTGCTGAGTTGTTTTTCTTTTCATCTTTTTCATTGTTGTAGATTTTGTGTTTGCTGAGTCTTTATATATATATTTTTTTTTTTTTTTGACTTGTAGGATTGTTAGTTTCCTTTGTGGTTACCTTAATATTTACCCCTATTTTTCTAAGTTTATACCAGTCTTTTATTTCTTTATGTCACCTTGATTTCCTCTCCGTATGTAAAGTCTATGTCTACATTTTTTAAGTCCCTCTTTTTTGTTTCAGTGTTGTCATATTTTACATGTTGACATCTGTTTCCATACTTTCAGTGTTTTTGCTTTGATTTATTTGTGTGATTTCCCTATCTGGGTTGATATCTGGTTGCTCTGTCGTGTGTTCTAGTCTTGGGTTGTTATCTCATGTTACTGATTTTCTAACCAGAGGACTCCCCTTAGTATTTCTTATAATTTTGGTTTGGTTTTTGCAAATTCCCTAAACTTCTGTTTATCTGGAAATGCCCTAATTTTGTCTTTATATTTGAGAGACAGTTACGCTGGTTATGTAATGCTTGACTAGCAGTTTTTTTTTTCCTTCAAGGCTTTATATATGTGATCCCATTGCCTTCTTGCCTGCATGGTTTCTGCTGAGTAGTCCAAGCTTAGTCTTATTGACTCTCCTTTGTAGATAACTTTTCGTTTATCCCTAGCTGCTCTTAATATTCTCTCTGTATCTTTGGTTTTGGCAAGTTTGATTATAATATGTCCTGGTGACTTTCTTTTGGCATCTACCTTATGTGGGATTCAATGGGCATCTTGAATAGATATCTTCTTATCTTTCACGATATCAGGGAAGCTTTCTACCAACAAATCTTCAACAATTCTCTCCGTATTTTCTGTTATCCCCTCCATTCTGGTAATCCAATCACTCATAGGTTATTTCTCTTGATCGAGTCCCACATAATTCTTAGGTTTTCTTCATTTTTTTCAATCCTTTTATCTGATTTTTCCTCAAATAATTTGGTGTCAAGTGCTTTATCTTCAGTCTCTCTAATTCCAGCTTCTACTGCCTCAGTTCTGCTCCTATGACTTTCTATTGAGTTGTCCAATTCTGAAATTTTATTGTTGATCTTCTGGATTTCTGATTGCTATCTTTCTATGGATTCTTGCAGCCTATCAATTTTGTCATTATTCTCTTGAATAACCTTAAGTTCCTCTTTGCTTTCTCTGTGTGTTCCTTGGCTTGTTCTGTGTTTTGCCTGAGCTCCTTCACGATCTCTTGAAGAGTTCTTTATATGAATCTTTTGTATTCTGTCTCCAGTAATTCCAAGATATTCTCTTCCTCCAAAAAATTTCTTGATTCTTTATTTTTGGAGCTTGCTTAAGCATCATGGTCTGCCTCTTTATGTGATTTGATATTGACTGTTGTCTCTGAGCCATCAATAAATTATTATATTTATTTATTTTATATTTGCTTACTGTGTCCTAGCTGCTTGTTTTGTTTTGTTTCGATATGTCAAAATAGGCTGCTTATGTGTCATAGTTTGATTATTGACACCTTCAAAGCTCTAACGTCCTGTTACCAGGTGGTTAGATCTGTTACTAAATATGTGAGCTGAGGAATCCATTTGCTTTTTCTTGTATGGATTCAGTCAGGTGTCCAGGGAGTCAGTCACCAAGTGTGTGGTGTAGGCTCTCACCTACAGCCCTAGACAGGCATGGGTGATTGGTGTAGGCACAGGTACCTGGCTGCAGTAGGGGGTCATGGGCTGAACAAGGAAGGGCACTGACAGCTACCCCTGAGTGTCTTGGAGGAAAGCTTGTCCCTGTTCCCTAGAGTGTGTGTGTTGGGGGGGTGGTTTGGAGTCAGACTCTGAGCACTCAGTGCTGTTGGTTGTAAGGACTGGGAGGCACCACTTATTCTTGAACCCCTGTCGTGGGTGGCTAGGTGACGTGGGTGGAGCCACCAGTCCTGAGGCCCCTGATGTGCGCAGGTGAGGAGCCTGCTTAACGGGCAGAGCAGTGTCAAATGTCACAAACCTGCCACTTCATAGCTGAAACAGTTAAAGTTAGACTTCAGGTATATACCCTGTTGTACTGTGGTAATGAGGGCCCATGTAGTTGAAATGGGCCCACACAAGTCTATGCAGGGCTGAAAGGCATTCATACTCCGTGGACCCCTTATGGCTGTGCCTAGGCAAAGGAGCTGTGCCTACCCTGAGTTCCTGGCTTAGGGGAGCTGGCAGGTTATTTTTTCCCTGTTTGTTAATTTCTTCCCTCTCCAAGGCCAGTAGAATGGCTCAGGGAGCATGATGGGTTCTACTTCTGGCCCAGGGGACTCAGCAATAGCTGAAGCCAGCCTGTGACTCAGTGCAGAGCAAGGAGGGGGAAGGTAAATGGGAGAGAGGTTTTTCCCCAAGGGAGTGTTTTTTGATCCACGTGGTAGGCCAGATGCAAGTACTTATCTTATGCTAGTTGAGCACTGCTTTTCAATGATTCGGGATGCCTGAGTAGCCTCCCTGCTACTGCGCCTCTCCCAATGTGGAAAACGCCTCCATAGAGCCACTGTTTGCCTCACTGTGTACTTGAGCATATCCAGCCTGAAGGGCGCTGGCTCCTGCCAGGTCAGGTCTGACAAGTCCTGCTTCTGAACCATCTCTCCCTCTCCCTGCCACTCAGTCTGATTCCTCAACTTTGTCTTTGATGTTAAGGGCTCCTAGATTGTCATATACCATCAAGTAACTTGTTTTTTCAGGTCTTTGTTGTAAGAGGGACCACAGGAAGCGTCTGACTACTCCGCCATCTTGGCCCTGCCCCAAGAACAATTTACTTATGAAAACAGATGCAAAAATATAAATGAAATATTAGCAAATAGAACCTAATTGTGCATCAAAAGGATAATACATTATGACTATGTAGAATATATTCTAGGAATGTAAGTGTAGATCAAAATCAGGAAATATATTCACATAATCCACTTATTAGTAAACACTGATATACTTAGAAAACCTGATACTAATAAAGAAACTGATATAATTAATTCAAAAAATTAATCAGATGGCTGGATACAAGATTAATATATTTAAAAAGTAGCTTTCTCCTTGTCTAGAAATAAGCATCTGTATATGGATATGGGGGAAAATTCCATTCAAAATAATGTCAAAAACTTTCTCCAGAAATATATTTAGCAAGAAATTTGAGGGTGTATTTGAAGAAAACAATAAAAACTTAGTTAGGAACATAGAATAATTTATAAACTAATGAAAGACATGCCACGTTACTGTAGGAAAGATTTAATATCAGAAAAATGATCAAGTCCCTAAAAATTAATAGGAAATATAATAAAAAGCAAGTAAAATTAAATAGTACTTATTTTTCTGTTACCAGAAACCAGAAACCTAACATTGTTTTAGAAGTTTTTCCTAATATCATTCTTTTAAAAAAGAATGTGATTGTAAGAATTGAAAATGATTGCCTCTAATGTTTGCTATGCTGTAACAGTCTAATTCACTGGTTTGCAAATGACTTGTTAGTAATATTGGCACTAAATTTATCAGGCTCCAAATTTATTAATTAGTTCAGTAAAGATATATGAAGACCTAACTTGATTCATTAAAAAAAAAAAAAGTTATCTTTTATCAGGCTCTGTCATTACATTTGTCTTTAGCACTTCCTGTTATATACAGTTATGTCTTGAACTCTAGTTTGACTTGGTTTGCAAAGAAATTGGGAACTGGCAATACTGCATTTCTATAAGTAACATATGCATATTATCGGTCATCTTATTGATGATTTACCTTTTGGTTTTGTGGTTCTATTTTTTTCTTTCTCCAAAGTTGGTGCCTATTCTTAATAGTTAAGCAGGAAACAATTTGTTGTCGTTAAGTGCTGTCGAGTTGGGTCCAACTCCTAGCAACCTTATGTATAACAGAACTAGATGTTGCCCAGTCCTGCACCATCTTCATAATCATTGGTATGTTCTAGTCCACTGTTTTGGCTATTGTGCAATTCATCTTGAATTAGTGGCAGCAAATTGTAGATACATACATATATCCTTTCAAGTCATTCATTCCCAATCCTGCTTTTCCCTGCCCACAGTAAGAAATACTAAAATTTACTTGAAACTTAATTAAATCTTGCAATTATTTATAACATAAAATAATTTTGAATATATGAAATGAGTAAACCATGAAGAAAATAATTTATTCACCCTTAGTGTTATAAACAGCTAATACTTGAGACACAAAAAGTTATTTTAATAAGGGTTATCTAAAAGATTTCAAGTTATCTGACAAATAGGAAAGATCTGTATTTCCTTACGAAATAGAGCATGGTTTAAAAACTGAAATGACCCTTTCCATTGAAAGGATCCTGTTTATCGAAAGGATTCAGTTAGTTTTTAGAAAGCAAGAGAAGCAGTAAACTGTTGGTTTTCAGGTATCCCAGTCTGTCTGAATCGACTTGGCAGCAACGGGTTTGGTTTTTTTGGTTTAGTCTCCTACAGCTCAAAGTATGCCACTATTATATATTTAAGTAATTTGCAAATGATTTCATTGCTATGAATTGGTAATTACTTAGTGTATCCCAGAGTTTCCCAAGAAAAAATGGTTCAACAGGATAATGAGTGCTACTCAAAAAAGACTTTTGTGGTAAAGCAAATTTGAAAAACACTGGACAACAAAGATAAAGTGGTTTCTTTATTGCATTGCTTCTCAGAGTCTTTAATATGCTAATACGTGTTGTGAATCTCCCAGACAGAGATAACATTTGTCGTATGTATTTTAACATGGTGTTCTTTTTGAGTAGTGCATCTTGTGAAATTAGAATTCCTCGGTACATGCGTTAGGAAACAATGGTTTAGAATATGATGATGTTTCCCTAATTCTGTATGAATGATATTTTACTCATTCAAATTAAAGAGGAGCATGATGCAAAGCTCAAAGTTTACCTGTGCTTTATTGAATATGCAAAGGCATTTGACTGTATGGATCATAACAAATTATGAATAATATTGCAAAGAATGAGAATTCCAGAACACTTAATTGTGCTCATGAGGAACCTGTACATAGATCAAGAGGCAGTTGTTTGAACAGAATAAGGGGATACTGCATGGTTTAAAATCAGGAAAGGTGTGCATCAGGGTCATATCCTTTCACCATACTTATTTAATCTGTATGCTGAGCAAATAATCTGAGAAGTTGGACTATATGAAGAAGATCAAGGCATTAAAATTGGAGGAAGGCTCATTAACACAACCTTGCTTGCTGAAAGTGAAGAGGACTTGAAGCACTTGCTGATGAAGATCAAAGACTACAGCCTTCAATATGGATTACACCTTGTCATGGATTGAATTGTGTCCCCCCAAAATATCTGTCAATTTGGCTGGGTCATGATTCCCAGTACTGTATGATTGTGTACCGTTTTGTAATCTGATGTGATTTCCTTATGTGTTGTAAACTCTATCACTATGATATAATAGGATGGATTAGTGGCAGTTATTCTGATGAGGTCTACAACATTAGATAGTGTCTTAAGCCAATCTCTTTTGAGGTAGAAAAAAGAGAGAAGTGAGCAGAGACACATGGGAACCTCATACCACCAAGAAAGCAGTGCCGGGAACAGAGCGCGTCATTTGGACCTGAGGTTCCTGCACTGAGATTCTCCCAGACCAAGGGAAGACTGATGCATCACGAGGACCTTCCTCCAGAGCTGACAGAGAAAGCATTCCCCTGGAGCTGATGCCCTGAATTAGGACTTGTAGCCTACTGGGTTGTGAGAGAATAAACTTCTCTTTGTTAAAGCCATCCATTTGTGGTATTTCTGTTGTAGCAGCACTAGATGACTAAGACACACCTTAACACAAAGAAAACAAAAATCCTCACAACTGGACCAATAAGCAACATCATGATAAATGGAGAAGAGATTGAAGTCGTCAAGAATTTCATTTTACTTGGATCCACAACCAATGCCCATGGAAGCAGCAGTCAAGAAATCAAATGACATATTGCATTGTCAAATCTGCTGCAAAAGACTTCTTTAAAGTGTTGAAAGGCAAAGATGTCACTTTGAGGACTAAGGTGTGCCTGACCCAAGCCATAGTATTTGTAATTTCCTCATATGCATGCGAAAGCTGGACAATGAATAAGGAAGACTGAAGAATTGATGCCTTTGAATTATGATGTTGGCAAAGAATATTGAAGATACCATGGACTGCCAGAAGAACAAACAAATGTGTCTTGGAAGAAGTACAGCCAGAATTCTCCTTAGATGTGAGACTCGCTCACATACTTTGGACATGTTATCAGGAGGAATCAGTCCCTGAAGAAGGACATCATGCTTGGTAAAGTACAGGGTCAGGGAAAAAGAGAAAGACACTTAATGAGATGTGTTGACACAGTGGCTGCAACAATGGGCTCAAACAGCAATGACTGTGAGGATGAGGAATGACTGGGCAGTGTTTCATTCTGTTGTGCATAGGGTCACTATGAGTCGGAATCAACTTGACAGTACCTAACAACGATACAAGGGCTTTGTTTAAAGTTAAGATGCAAATTACTATAATGAAAATGAATGATTTAATCCATGTGTTAATCCTCTACTAATATATGTGGCTAACATTAGAAATGTTAACAAATGAGTACCAAAAAAGCAGTCAAGTTTTCTGGCAAAAAAGAAGTGTCTGCCTTTCCCTGTCTCTGGGTAAGAAGCTAACAGTGAACACTGTTCGAAACACTGATCACTGATGAAACAAAGGAAATCATCCTTTGCATAAGAAGCAAAGCATTTCAGATAACATCACTTTGAGCAGGCGAGAGAAGCAGTAAATTTGTGCTTTCAGGTATCACTGATGCTTTACAACTTAAATCTGCATATTGCCAGCCAAGAACATTTTTTACCTACAAGAGCTCCTTAAGGGTGAATTGTTTTTTGTGGATTAGTTTTATAAATCATTCCCCCAAAATACTTCAACAGTTCTGGACCTGTTTGCCCTCCCAGGTTACCAGTTTCTCAGCTATACGGGTGCACATTTAAATAAGGATTACTATGGTAACGCTCTCTCAAATGAGTATATATTCCCTATTCGACCTAATCAAAGCAGAGTGTGGTTATTCTCACAATGCCTACTCTGCTTCCTTACAAGCCAAAGAAATCCAAACCCGTTGCCTGCAAGTCAACTCGGACTCACAGCGACCCTAAACAACAGAGTAGAACTGCCCCATAGGGTTTCCAAGTTGCCCCTGGTGGATTTGAATTGCCAACTTTTTGGTTAGCAGCTGTAGCTTTTAACCACTACACTATCACGATTTTTGCTTCCTTACAAGTAGTTAGTAATGGTGATCTAAGTTAGGGTCCACTCAGGTATGACAGTATCTGTTTCAAAACATCAGCTACATTTATTTTTCAAAGCCAAGTTTCAAGTCATGTGAGCTTATTAAGCAATTTGTTATTGCAAAAGGCACCAACCATATACAATACATGGTTTTAGTATTCTAACTTAAAACGAAATTCAGATCATTTATTTATATGTAAAGACAAATAACCACTATATACACTTGAAATCATTTATTCAAGGCATTTTTATATAATCTTGCAAATATAGTATAGACATATAATAAGAGAATATGAGAGTACAAAGAATAATATAAAGCCAGTGTCTGGGCATTTAAAATAAGAGCTCTTCAAAATGTTACAAATGTTTTACAAATAGGATTCCTGAAAAATTGGGGAGAAATCAAAACTTTATTTAAAACATTACAATACCAAGTGACATGTCACTTGGTTTGTAGCAAGCAGTTATATATTAATTAAATGTTTATATCACGTGAGTTAAGACTTAATACATTTTACATTCAAGTTGAAATAATTCAGCACCATTTTCGAATGATAAATGAAATTCTCTAAGTGTTCACAAGTGGCCCAGGACTTTAGGTAACTGGGAATAAAACTTAATTTGATGACTGAACATACTGATTGCAAATGTGAATTCTAAACATAAAAAAAATATGGAAAAGGGCTAATTTTTTACTTATCATACTATTAATATCAAAACAAGAACAAAGTTATTTTTAAAACAAAATGTCTCCTGATGAAGAATTCAAGATTTTCACCCAATCTGCTAAAGATTCTCAGCGACACCTGATAATTTTAGTGAACTACATTTCCTCTAGAATCTGAATATTGGGATTGTTCTGTTGGGTTTCAAAGAGAAACACAGTGTTCATTATTACAAATAATTCCTACCAAATAATTAGATGATAGACATTTAATAAAATTCTCATGTAAAAAATATAAAGATTTTCTAGAAATAGGCAAGTTGTCTATTAATATGTGCAATGTTACTGTTGGGGGACTGAATCCTAGCTTCAAAAGTCAAGAAGTTTTTAATCCAGACTGTGGTCTGAGTAATTATGAGACCACTAATATGGAATATAAAAGACTCATAAAACTATTATTCCAAATTAGTCCATTTTCTTATAGCCTTTATTAAAGACTCTTTAAAAGTCTCTTCACAGTACTTAATATTTTTTTGTTCATTTCTACTTCCTATTCTTATTTTGTAAGAAAGTCTTCAGAGCTTGTTAAGACTGAATTGTTGATATTCCTTATTTTATTAATTGATAACCCCTTGATTTTGATGGTTATTCAGAGTAGACCTGTAAGATTCAAAAATATTGGGTGCTAAATCAATACCGGTAAGTTATTTGGAAGTGTTTAGGAGTGACAGGAGGGGAAAGGAATATTTATATAAGGAATAAGAATCTTTAGCTTCCTATTTTTTTTTTCCCCAAAATCAACCAAATAGTAGGTGTTATATTTAAAAGTCAAATATGGAAATATTTTTATAATCATTAGTAACACATATATGAATGTCATATTTATAACTAATTTTTAAAATAAAATACGCTCATGAAAAACAATAGTGCTTAAAATTGAAATTTTATAGACATGTACTTATAATTTATTTAAAATAAGGTGAGTCTAACGGATAATGAAGGTGCTTTTTTATGCTTACTGAGGTTAGGCATAGTCTTTTTTATGTCCCAATGCCTGGCAAATGATGATGATCAACAGATAGAAGGCCCAATACATGACTATAAATGAGACTCTTATATGTATCCAAAGGCCACAGTATTGGTTAGTTTTTAAACACAAGGGTAATAATCTTAATGAAACACTAGATCTTAAATCTGAAGATGCCAGTCTGGCTCAGTATTAATACTGACAGTAGTTTTTGTTTTTGTTTGTTTTGTTTTTTTTACAAAAGCAAGTATATTCAAATACCTCTATTAGAAAGTATATTCAAATACCTCTATTAGAAAAGATTACAGTTTTGAAAGGCTCATTCCACAATCTTAAAACTATAAACCAATTTAAGGCAAGGAAGTACATTAAAGAAGTTGTTCCATAGCTCAAATGATGGTTCAATGAAAGTTCTGGGTCTCTATCAAGCTGTCTGTATTCTCAGTTGGTGTGTGCCCTGGCAGACAAGGATAAGAGTGTGTACCTGCCCTTTGAGGACTGCCCATCTCTAGCCCCTCTTACCTTGGTATGCGCCCACTGAGTGCAGAATGATCATTAGTAATTGATGTTGACTTTTCAACTCTATCACATATTACACAGGGATGCCAACTCACTTTTAACATTCTACCTAACTTGTTCTGGGACTGGAAATACCTTTCTTGAGATTTTAATACTGGTTAATATACGAAAAACTTCAGCTGAAGCACCACTAACTTTAAGTGTGATTTAATTTCTTTCTGCACCTTTTGAATTTCAGGAAAAAGAGAAATTCTCTAAATTTTATTGTAGCACATGATTTCACAGTTTAAATAAAATCACAGCTGTCTCACTATGCAGCACAGTCCTTGGCTTTGCAGAAAGTATTCTTCTTCTCTGTTCATCAGCCCCTCAAGTATGCTATGTGCTTTGCTAATTTGGACTATATTTCACTCACAAAAAAAATAATAATCATGTATGATTGATTCCTGAATGATGCAGGATGATGTTCCTCTATTGCACACATATTATGTCATATATTCTGGATAATTTAAAATTCTTTAGCATCTCTCTTTTTAATAGCTGAACATAAAATAAATGTGTAAAGATTTAAAATGCTAAGATTTTTTCATGGATTATTTTGAAGTATTTGAGAGATAGCTGCAGCTTGGGTGACATGTTTGTATGATTTTTTTCTGTCAGCAAGGAAATTTCTTTTAAATTAATACTTCAATATGCTTAAATTTATATTATCTCTGGACATGTCAAATCTATCATCAAAATGACTTCTCATTAAAACAGTTGTCCTACACACATCTGTCATCAAAATGACTTCCCATTTACACAGCTGTCCTACGTATACCAGTCCCCAGAATGGTAATGTAAGAATGTCTCTGCCCATAGGAAAAACAGAAGTAGAGGGGAGTATCAAAAAATTCAGACAGGAATTGGGCAGCTCAATTACTTAATTCATTCCTAAACAAAAGCTGACTCAAGTTAGAATGAAATTGTGCACTTGACAGAAAGAAGGGAGTTTATCTACTAATTTAAAAATGTAAACATAAATTTTATATGGGGTGTAACTATCTGAATACATATACTGCCATTTCTCTGCTATACGGTAATACTTTGTGACACTGATGTTAATGTGTTTGTTCGTTCTTCAGCACCAAATGTGTCCATATATGTTTAAACAGTAGGAGCATCATTTCTAAAGGAATCTATACTAGGGCATATGTATGCCAGCTTTTATTATGCTTCACTGAAGTGTCAGCACTTTAGAAAATTTTCAGCTCAAATAATTTTGGCTCGTTCAATGAAATATTTTCTCTTTTGCACTATAATTTGAAAAGAAGCAGAAGAGATAGGAATTTCTTTCAAAAAGCCAAGTATGCCACTACAGAATTGAAACATTATGTTAATTCACAAAGTTATATGAATAATAAGTATTAAAAATTTCCCAAATAATGCCGATTTAAATGTTCAGAATCCAGTTATATGCTTTGTTATAAAACTGTCCAAACAAAAAGCCCTTTGTTGTTTTCTGCTCTTTTCCCAAATACATAAATCCTACTGAAGTTAATTTATTTTTTCCCACTTCAGAACACCAGGCACTGATTCATCCACTGGGAGTTTTGGCTTGCTTTCTAATACCTAGATTAAGAAAGAAAAAAAAAAGTATTAACCTGGTAAGATTATGAATGAGTACAGCAAATTTTAAAGATAACCTTTTTTAAACTTTATGTAACAATTTCCCTCCATCTAAGCAATAGGTGCCTCATGAAAATAGCCACTGTTATTTTTAATAATGATTTGAAGAAAGTTACTCTATGCCAATAGCACAGAGTGTATGTCTGATGCCCACAGTCTTGACATTTAGGTTCAAGGAAACAAACTCTGAAACAATCAATAGCAAAGCAGGATTTATGGGATTGGCAGCCCTGACGGGGTCAGTTCATTTGTGGAATCAGTGTGGCTTGTCCACCAAGCAACAGGGTGATGGGCTCTATACCATCTTGCACTAGTCCTTTTCCAGCAGGGTTTTGAACTTTTGCTATCAATAGGCAGGAAGTGGGTCAAAGCTAATAAATCAAATATCGTTGTATTCAACCTGTGATTATAGATGCTCATGTAAAGGAAGTAAGAATGCATTCAGTCCAAATCATAAACCAACAATTTCCAAACAGCAAATTCTATGAGGAGAAAGAGAACATAATTGTAGTATTTTAGAACTAAAAGGGGCCTCAGATGTCACCTGGTACATATCTTTAGTTTACAATGAGGAAAATGAGGGAGAGACGATACATTAAAGGCACACACCTACTTACTGGGTGGTTTTTCACATACAAACTGAATGTTCTCTCTCTGGGTGGCGCAAACAGTTAACCACTCAACTACTAACCGAAAGGTTGGAGTTTTAAACCCACACAGAGACACCTTTAAAGAAAGACCTGGTGATCTGCTTCTGAAAGATCACAGCCTTGAAAACCCTATGGAGTGCAGTTCTACACTGACACACATGGGGTCGTCATGAGTCAGAGTCGACTTGATGGCAACTGATTTGGTTTAAATGTTCTCAAATATTTGATCGACATGAAAAATAATTAGTAAACTGAGAGATGCTCTATGACCAGTATAGTAATGTCACCACCACAATTACACACACACTGTTGCTTATGCTGCCCCCAGACTGACCACACAATTTTAGGCAAGTTATACCCTCTGCTCAAGAAACTTAAAAAACTCCCATCTTCTCCAGAATGAAGTTCAAACTTTTTTAGCTTGCTATGCAATGCTCTCTTTGATCTAACCTCAATTTACTTTTCCATCCTTTTTGCCCAACTCTTAACTCCACGAAACTTATTCTTTAGCCAAACTAGAAGACTTGCTTTTCCAAGCATGCCCTGCACTTTCCTCCTGCCACAGGGTTGTCCTGCTGTTGGCTCCTCCCAGCCAGCCCTCCCTCTAACTCTCCCTACTGCAGTCCTCCTCGGCCTGCAAGGCCCAATCCAAATGCCATCCTAAAAGCGAAAGCAATCGCTCCTTCCTCTGTAATCTGAGCCTCAGTGAGGGAGGTCTGAGATGAAAGTCAAAATATAAGCAGTAAGAAATCCTCCTCCTAAAGGTGAGTTGTTGTTTGTCTCATTTTCCCCAAGTCAGGTGTTATGCACTTATCCTGTGATTTCCCACTCATAGAATTAGTATAATCTTAATATTTTATTATGAATCATCAACTATGGATAACTGCACTTTTTCATATTTTAATCCCATCAGTATTGCTTATAAAATTCCACCTCAGCCACTCTTACAGTTTCGTTACCGTCAGTGACAACTAGTAAAAATAAGCAACTCTTTGGGATGGCCACAGCAAATAATCAAGATGTTGCTGAGTTTTGATAAGTTAAAGTCACTCATGGCTGCTGACTGATCCATGTGTCAGCAGAGACACACTGTCTCATGGGTGCAGGTTGCAGGAATCCCTCAAGTACAGTTGTAATATTGCTGGAACACTGTAACGATTTTTATTTGTTCTAAATATCTGACAGTATCCAATTCAATGTAGTCTACTGAATGGGAAGCAAGACACATTCTATGCAACAACAGAGTTTCACTCTCCAGACCTGTTCCTAGCGAGAGGCCAGCAGTCTTGAGAGTCAGTTTGTTAGAGCAGAGATCCTCCTGGTCCCACTGCATTTTATTTTACCTCTCGTTGAACTTTTCGTGTTGTATCTGTATTACAGTTATATGTGTATTTCTCTCACGCCCTCTACTCAATTCCAAATTCCTTGAAAGAGAGGCTAATTCATTAATTCATCAAATGTTGACTGAGAAACTACAAGGTGGCAGATCTGTGCCTGGCACTGGGCATATAGCAGTGGGCAAGAGACTAGTTCCTGGCCATCATGGAGTGAAGCAGGAGGGACAAACATTAAACAAAGAGATTCACAAATAATTAATTGGAATTATTATAATAAGGCTACCAGGGAGCAGTCCAGGTGCTAAAAGTCATATTTATCTTTGCATTACCCTTTAAGGTCTAGTTCAGGACCTCGATAAACTCATGGCACGTAAGTGAGAACGTAAGTGAATAAATTTATGGAGAATGTGTGAATTAATTAAGGGATTATAAAAATGAAAATAAATGAATTAATCATTTTATTTTAACTTAAATTACACTGATGTTCTGGGGGGGTTGAGCATTTCCACACAATGTGGGCCATAAAACCAGCCAGGCTTTCTGTGTTGTGGGCATGAAGAATACATGTGATTGCCTTTTTTCAGTGTCACCCTTTTGCTGTCATAGGCTTCATCTATTCCATATGCTGGGATGACACTTGTAAAGCACAGGCCTGCTCCTTCTTGTGAACAAAGAAAGGATGCCTCGTCAGAGTGAGTGCAGCTCTGAGCCACAGTGCAAGGCTTTGGGCTGTTTTTAGTCCCACTATCCCCTGGTGAGGAACCCATGTATAGGGCAAAACCTGTACAGCCAGGTTTAGGGGATGTTCATGTATGGTTCATGTGCAGCTAACCATTTTCCTGGTTTTGTATCAGGGAGAGATTTCCATTAATTATGAATTTCTAGTGTAGCCCTGCTATACCTTTCTGCATGACCTGAAGACCCTGATTCCTCACCAACATCAAAGCAAAGTTAACATGCATACGTGCTCAGTATCATTCTAATGGAACACTTAAGGAGTCAGAGTAGGACAGAGTGGCAAACAGGCAAACCTGCCCAACTTTGATTCCTTTCATCAAAGCACCTCCCTTCTTAACATTTTATATGCTGTGATTCCTACTAAGATTTCATTCAAAGAAAGGTTTTAGGACTAGAAAAATTATGAAGGAATCTTTTCTTCCTTCCTTACAGGGTTATTTCCCTAGTACCCATGGTTCCAGAACTCAAATACATGAAATCTTGATTTCTAGAGAACAGGGATTCTGATCTCTTTGGTTGCATACTTTAAAGGCAGTAATTTTCAAAATGTACTTTAAAGTACCCTAGGAATTTCTTTAGAGCTCCTACAGGGACTATTGCTGTTGGGGCATGGGGATGGGAAGCAGTAAACCCAACTATTGGGTCTCCCACAAGTCCACCAACACTGCATACTGAGCAATTTTGCATACTGGGCCTCCCCATAGGCTTTTTGGGTAAAAAAAATGTGTTCTTTGTGTATGTGTTGGCTTGAAAACTAAGATTTACGATGATAAAAACCTTAGTACATCTCTGCTTCACTAGCATTAGCAAAAAAAGATCAGCTTTAATTATGTGACAGCACAGACTCTATACCATTTTCTACTTTTGGTTTATTTTGTAAGGAAGGCGCAGTAGTTACTAAGGGAAACAGACGTGTGTCAGGTGTAATGCCTTTTGGAAGACTAACCCTCTTTATGAAGAAATCACTTAGCTAGGCAAATAGGACTTACGGTGAAATTGTGCAGCCTGAGGCATATGCATGATGCCCTGTGTAGCGAATTTCACAGCGCACAACATTGTTGGAATAGTCCGACTCAGGCACCAGGTAGCTGGGGTTCACACTGACCTAGGCAAGGCAAACAGCATTTATGTTTCAAATCTCCTCATCAGTATTTACTGGTTAATCTATTTCTTTTCATAAGTGCTAGAAAAAGGGAATGTGGTGCAACTAAATCAAATGGGAAGGGGTGTTTAATTAGATAGTTAAACTCTGGAGAAGATATCCCGTAAAAACAAAATAAACCCGTTCCTCTTGAGTTGATTCTGACTCATAGCAACCCTATAGGGCAGAGTAGAACTGCCCCATAGGGTTTCCAAGGAGCAGCTGGTGGATTTGAACTGCTGACCATTTGGTTAGCAGCTGAACACTTTAACCACTGTAGTACCAGGGCCCCAGAGAATATATAGAGGGAGAATATATATTTTTCTCTGAAGCCCTTTAAAATAAAAAAAATTTCTTCATATGTCTAGGCTGATTTAGAAGTAGTTCTAGATGACTTATAATTGCTTTCAGAACCATAATTATTTAATGTTTGAATCCAGAAGATGGGAGGCTATTGATTTGCAATCTAAATAAATAACAGATGCTTATTTTCAAAGATCACTACCTTCAGAATGTAGTTTCCTGGTTTTACATCTGTAATATCAATCCATTGGCAGTCTATGTCTGCATTATAGGTATCGTAACAGCCAGGACTCAACCCCTAGAACGAAGAAAATAAAAAAATTTAAAAGACGATATATAGTCAGAATATTCTAAAGAACATACTATTATTTGCAAATTAAATCTTAAGTGAGTACTAGAAGAGTTTGACATAAAATTTCTTTTACTGCATCTCTCTTGAAAAATACATATTAGTCTTGAGTATATATTACTCTCCCTTGAAAAGTATATATTACTTAGCCTCCAGCTACAAAAGATTCAGGACTAATATAAGTAGTAGTATACCTAACTTCTTAAATAGTGTAATACATCATCAGTGATAAATACAATCTTAAGTGACAAAATAGGCCTCTACCAACATTGTAGAATATTATCAGGTCAGAAATAAAGTCCTGGTGGTGCAGTGGTTAAGCACTGGGCTGCTAACCAAAAGGTCGGCAGTTTGAATCCAACAGCTGCTCCATGGAAACTTTATGGGGCAGTTCTACTCTGTTCTGTAGCGTCGCTGAGTTGGAATCGACTCGACTGCAACAAGTTTGGTTTTTTTGATTAATAGTTAATTTAGCTCAAATGTCCTCTCCTCAGTGAAACACTTCTCAGTTTCCCCTCTTGGAAATTACCTTTCAGTATTCTGAATGCCCACGATACTTTTTTATGTACAGCTTTTGTAGCCTTTATACATTTCTGCTCAGTATTATGATTACACTATATAAGAATATATCTAACTAGAGATTGTAAGCTCCCTAAGGGTAGAGTCTATGTTGCATCTTTGAATGTGCCAGGAACAATTTTAAACATGTTATTACATACGTAAGTTCAATTCTCAGAACTTCATGAAGTAGGTGCTATTAATCCCCATTTTATAGATGAGGAAACTGAGGTACAATGAGGTCAAGTAACTTACCTAAGGAGATAGTAAGTGCTGAGCTGGTTTTGAGCTTAAGCAATTTGGTCCAGAATCCCTGTTGTTAACCATCACACTATACTCTCTCTCACATGGTCACTGAAACATTTGTTGAATTGAAGGAATGAAAGTATGCCTTAATGAATGAATGCTATGCCACTCCACTTGCTAAGATATTCACTTCAATAAGTAAAGGACTGCCTTCTACAGGCTGAGAGGAGAACACAGCAATGAATATAGCAATAAGATATATTCCTTGCTCTCAAGAAAGGTACAGTCTAGAGAAGTTTTTTCATCTTGGAGTCTGTAAATATATTCTTGATTCCATTAATTCTTCACAAGAAATTTTAACTGTTGTGTTTTCATTCTAATAATAACCAAAAAATTAAAAGGTACTAGCAAGAATCATTTTAACTCAATACTGCCATTTAATTTTAGCATCCAAAGTGCTTTGGTACTTACAATCACCTTGGTCACCAAAGAGATGACATAATCTTTTTGGCATGCTCTCCCATGCTGGTTTGGCGGTAGCTTGCTTTGGGAAGAATGGGGGAAGAACTGTGCTGTCACACAGCACAGACAGGCCAAACCTGAAAGTGCCTGTGCACAGCAGTGAAAACCATATTCCACGGTTACTGCCTAGATCCCCACCTTGGTCTACACCAACTTGCAATCATTCATTAGCAGTATGCTTAGTAGTAAATACATAATGAATAATTTTTGGCTTCTGATTGTAGTACATAATTCTGATTCTGGCACATAATACATACTCAATAAGGGTTAGCTATTATTATTATCATAATTATTATTATTACACTCATGACACTGTAAGAGATTCATTGGATTAGATATATATTTAAGGCTGGTTTAAACAATGCTACAGTGCTTTTCTTCAAGTGAACAAAAGAGCTTTAAAGAATGCTAAAACTAGCATTCTAAGATTGCTCAGCTGACAGAGTTTAAGTATAAGCTTTAATTATCTGAACTAGCAAACAAAGAACTGGAGTTATTAAGGCCATTAAGCAAACATTTCATGTATTAGTATTATGAACATCAAAATATAAAAATAGATTAAATATAGAACCTGAGTTAGGGTTTTCTAAATTAGCTATTTGGTTTTAGTAAAACATAACTGTCACATTAAATTAATGAGGTCAATTTGTTTCTAGTTTTGCATATATTTAATATGTAAATTTGTTATACAAAATCTTAAGAATTATAAATTATAAAAGTATAAATATAATGAAGTTATACCTAATTTTATGTTGGAATATATTTAAACCAAAAACCAAATCAGCTGCTGTTGAGTTGATTCAGACTCATGGCAACCCCATGTGTTTCAGAGTAAAACTGTGCTCTATAGGGTTTTCAATAACTGTGATCGTTCAGAAGTAGACTGCCAGGCCTTTCTTCCAAAGCACCTGTGGATGGATTTGAACCACTAACCTCTCGGTTAGTAGCTGAGCACTTAACTTTTTGCACCACCCAGGGACTCCTAAATACATTTAAGCAACATTATAATAAAACTAATTTAAGTCAATACTGGGGACTTGTGAGAAATTTTTTTTCCTTAAAATGAAGTCTGTGTTCAAGAGACGTTGATCTAATAAAAAAGATAAATATATAAATTATTTATAATGCAAGTCTTAGTTAAAAAAAAAAAAAAAGTCCTAGTGAGTACAAGTTAATTAGGACATATATAGATGATGGTTAATGCGAATCAAACCAAATCCACTGCATCGAGTAGATTCTGACTCATAGCAACCCTATAGGACAGAGTAGAACTGCCTCATAGGGTTTCCAAGGCTGTAAGTCTTTACGAAGCAGACTGGCACTTCTTTCTCCAGTGGAGCGGCTGGTGGGTTTGAACCACCAACCTTTTGGTTAGCAGCCAAGTGCTTTAACCACTGCACCACCAGTGCTCCCTGTTAATAAGTATGGTACCATATAAAATAAAGTGAAGTGACCCCAAGTAACAGGGAAAAAATAAATGCCATAAATACCTACAGTCCCATATTCAAATATTTCAACACAGAGTGAGCTGTCCAGAGTGGCTCTTTTTCTAAATGGGGGGAATAAACTCCAAGTCTCCCTACACACCTGGGTGCTATGGGACTTGGAGATCATCCAATGAAAAGGGAATCTCTCTATGCTCACATGTGTAATGTGTGGGGAGGCTCACATCTCCTTTTGCTTAAAAAATAAGTGCTGCCCAGGGGCACGTGGAATTTAGCCTTTCCCCCTCCAATTGCGACGATGTTCTAAGCTCAGAGAGAAAATAAATGGTAACGTTTAGGTCACCAAAAAGCTTCCTGCCACAGCCCTGGAATTTGCTTCCCAAGATCCCAGCTGCCGATCCTTTTGTGCGCTGGGTTATGTACATTCACTACTCCTTGCCAAGGTTTGGGCTGGGGTAAAATTATAATGTCTTTCACAAATTAGGGTTTCTTATGGAAATACTGACATAGCTTTTAACTGGCACACATTTTCCAATTATAAAACATACAAACTGCTTCGTTCAGCACTACTTTAAAAAATCCATCCAAATGACATCTGACATCAATTACACTGTAGGTTTAAATATGTATGCGTGGAGGAAGAAATTGTGTCCTTCTGCTTGTATTTATATGATTAAAAGAGGCAATTTTTTAAAAGTGCTTTATAAGAAACCTTATTCCCTCTCTTTTTGCAAACCTCAATCACCATCCTATTTTTAGCTTAATACGTGGAGGAAGGAAAGGTTTTGCAGGTGAGAAAACAGAGGTATCTTGTCTACAGTTACTCACCAAGCCAGTTAAAGAATACAGAATGAGTGCAGGTGTTATAAATCATTCAATCTCCAGAGAATTAACTCTGCGTTTTTCATCAGGGAAGACAAAAGAGGGTGCACACTGACCTGTGACCATGAGTAGGGGCTACATGCATAGCTGGAAATACTTTAAGAGTAATTTGGGTCATGAAGCCATCACTTTCCTTTTTCTCAGTTATTTTCCGCCTTGACTAGATGACCCCCTAAATGAGACAGTTTATATGAGAGAAGCGGGAGGAAAGAAAGTAGCTGACCGCTTTGTTTTCTCTCTGAAGACTGTGGGCTCTTGATTTCAGGGTGCCAACTTACCTGTGTGTGTGCAGTACAGGCAAATCGCCTGTGGTAGCCATAGTCACAGGATGTGTCCTCTAGACAGAAGCTTGCTTTGTGGCCTTCAGCCACTCTCCTCTGGGTGCTGGCATCAAGCAGGTCATAGTGGCTGAATTCATCCATGCTGTGATAATGTCTAATGTCCCACACAACACAGAGAAATAGGTCAGTTACACTCAAAGAAAGCAATGAGGATGTTAACTTCTCCACTGCCTCACAAATTTATTTTCACATCACATTAAAATTGAGATCAATTTATCTTCTTCCTAAAGACAGATCCATGCTAGATTTTTTTTTCAGAGATAAAAGCCTATTAAAATTATAAGTTTTTAACTTTATTAATAGGGAAAAATGACTTCTCTTGAATCCTTTTGTTCTTCTAGTATGACCTGATTTATCATTTAATATTAAGTAGACACAGAGAGTAAACTACCTGTGCTTAAATGAACTTCCAATATATTCTGTAGTGCATTTCTTTTGCCTGCCACTACTGATGTTTCATTCCAAAAAATAAAAGCACATAATGCTTGGGAGGCTGCTATAATATCTTAAAAAATCAAATTCTCAGATTTAAAATCATTAATAAAATGAAAAATGAGAAACAGAGCATCTTTTATCCACCATTATTATTTAAATAGCATAAACTTTTCTTTAAAAATAAAATATCTCGACTTCTGGGCAACATGGTGGTATAGTCAGAAGCACCACACCGTCCCTCCACAGCAAAGATCAGAAAAACTGTCAAACAGAGTCACAAGTCAGTCCTGAATCCCTAAGAATCAAATGAAGAGATAAAGAACTCAGCCAAGCACCAAATGGAATAAGAAACGACTGAGAACAGAGAGTGAGGAGAGATAAATGCAGAGGTCCCCTATCAGCTATTGCATGAAGGGTCCGCCATCTTGGACTCCTATCGGAGATCAGCAAACAGGGGGTACAAGAAAGTAGCTTCATGGAGCTTCTGGCGGGAGACAGAACAACCAGTATCCAGCGATACAGGCTTTCCCAACCCCCATCCTTCTTCACCCCCACTTGGCCTCTCTGCTTCCTGCAGCCACAGTCTCTTGGCCGGGAAGCACCAGCTTCACTCTGTGTCACTTGGATTCCACCCGCCCGCACTGGCTGGCTCCCTGAACACCTTTTGTTGGCTGCTGGTGTTGTTTTTTTCTGTGTTTTTAGATTTCTTTCTTACCTCTCACCACCTATAAAACCACCTGTGAAACCACCTATGAAACCACCTGTGAAACTGCTCCCTGGCCCATGCCGCCACATTGGGGGGACCCCTGGGGCTTTTCTGATTTCTTGCTTCTTTGCTCTGATTTGTTCTGTTTTGATTTGTTTGTTTGTTTTCTTTTTATTTTCTCAGCTCGGACAGCACTGCACGGCTTGGAAGCTACTCCCTTATTATGCGCAGATGCACAGGGACATTCCTGGGGGCATTTCTTTTTTCTTGTTTCTTTGTTTTGTTTTCTTCTCTACCTTATTCCTTTTTGACTTTCTTCATTTCCAGTTTCTTGATTTATTCTTTTTTTTTTTTCATTTTTGTTTTTCCCCATTTCTCAGTCTCTCATCCCTCCACTCCAATAGCAAGCTCCCTTAGCACTCTTTTTTGTTTGTGTGTATGTTTTTGGCTCCTGTTCCTCTGTCCTCTCTCTCATCTTTCCCATACCCATCTTAGCTCCATGCATCACAATCTACCCCCTCCTTCCTGCCTACCTGCACTGTGCGCTGAACATCACACTCCCAAGCAGCACAGGCACGGCCTACTGGAACCTGCCTTGTACTGATTCCCAGTCCACACTGTCAGCCCTGGTATGTGCCACAAACAACCCATCCCAGCAACTCCCCTTCAGCTGGACCTACCCTGCTGTACCATACCTGAGTGACTGACCCAGAAGGAGGTGAAAAGTATCGTGTCCACAGACGAGCAAGCAACAAAGAACACACAGCCCGCCTGCTCAGACATAACCAAACAAAACAAAAAACAGGACAAAACAAACAAATCTACAATGGATAAATGAGGAAAATAACCACTGAATGCCCCAAAGACAGCAGACAATATCAAAACATTTATAAAAATAGGACAGGATGGTTCCAGTAGGCCTCCAACATAAAACAGCAGATGACTTTCCAGTAGAAGAAAAGGCACTAGACCTAATTGATAGGGAATTCAAATCTCTAATATTCAGAATTATCCAAGAGTTGAAGCAAAAAGTGACAAAAATGAGGAAAAAATAGACAAATTCATGGAAAATACAGACCAAAAAATGGAATAATTCAAGAAAATAATACAGGAACAAAATGCTAACATAAATTCACAACTAGAAATTATACAAAAACAACAATTAGAAATCCAGAAGATAAACAACAAGATTTCAGGAATGGGAAGTGTCATAGAAGGGCTGAGGAGCAGGTTTGAAATGATGGAAGATAGGATCAGCAAAATTGAAGACAAACACTTGGATACAACTCTGTTTGAGGAAAAATCAGAAAAAAGAACGAAGAAAAATGAAGAAACCCTGAGAATTATGTGGGATACAATCAAAAGCAAAACTCTGTGAGTGACTGGAGTTCCAGAACAGGGGGAGAAAACAGAAAACACAGAGAATCATTGAAGAATTGCTGACAGAAAACTTCCCCAATATCATGAAAGATAAAAAGCTGACCATCCAAGAAGCTCAACAAACCCCATACAGGATAGACCCCAAAAGAAAATCACCAAGGCATATCATAATGACACTCGCTAAAACCAAAGACAGACAAAGAATACTGAGAGCAGCTCGAGAAAAATAAAAAGTCACATACAGAGGAGAAACAATAAGACTAAGCTCAGATTATTCGGCAGAAACCATGCAGGCAAGAAGGCAATAGGATGACATACATAAAACCTTGAAAAAAATTGCCAGCCAAGAATAATATACCCTGCAAAACTCTCGTTCAAATATGATGGTGAAATTAGGTCATTTCCAGACAAACAGAAATCCAGGGACTATGTAAAAAACAAACCAAACTTACAAGACTTAGTAAAGGAAGTCCTTTGATCTGAGAACAAACAACATCAGACCACAGGCTGAATACAGGACACAAGATTGTACTAGCCAGATACCAACCTAGAAATGAACTCTTAAGGACTATGCAAAACCAAAAGAATTACAACAGGGAATGAGAGAGATTAATCTGTAAATGACAACAACATCAGAACAATAAAAGAGGGACTAAATGGTGTAGGTATAGAACCTTCTAATGGAGAGGAAGGCAAAGTGATTCCAAGTAATAATAGACTGGTTCAAATCTGGGAAGATAAGGGTAAATTTTAAGGTAACCACAAAGGAAGTTAACAAACCTACTCATCAAAATAAAGAAGAAAAACAAAGTCTCAGTAAAAACAAAACCTACAGAAACAAAAGAAATGAAAAAAAAATTCCACAAACAAAAGGAACTCAGCACAGGAGAGTAAGAGGAACAAAGAAAACGTCAGCACCACAAAAAAAAGCACTACAAAATGCAATCCCACTCCTAGGAATATATCCTAGAGAAATAAGAGCCATCACTTGGATAGACATATGCACACCCATATTCATTGCAGCTCTGTTCACAATAGCAAAAAGATGGAAACAACCTAGATGCCCATCAACAGAAGAATGGATAAACAAACTATGGTACATACACACAACGGAGTACTATACAAAGATGAAGAACAATGATGAGCCTGTGAAGCATCTCATAATATGGATGAAACTTGGGACATTATGCAGAGTGAAATCAGTCAAACACAAAAGGACAAATATTGTATGAGACCGCTAATGTAAACACTCATGTAAAAGTTGACACACAAAAAGAAACAATCTTTGTTGGTTACGAGGGATGGGGGTAGGTGGGGAGGGAATACTAAATAGCCAATAGATAAATGGTAACTTTGGTGAAGGGTAAGACAGTACACAATACTGGGGAAACCAGCACAACTTGTACAAGGAAAGGTCATGGAAGCTCCATAGACACATCCAAACTCCCTGAGGGACTGAACTGCTGGGCAGAGGGCTGTGGGGACCATAGTCTCAGGGAACATCTAGCTCAACTGGCATAACACAGTTTATAAAGACAATGTTCTACATTCTACCTTAGTGAGTAGTGTCTGGGGTGTTAAAAGCCTGTGAGCAGCCATCTAAGATACTCCACTGGTCCCACCCCTTCAGGAGCAAGGGAGAATGAAGAGAACAAGATACAAGGAAAAGATGAGTCCAAAGGGTTAATGGACCACAGCTACCACAGCCTCCACCAGACTGAGTCCAGTACAGCTAGATGGTGCCTGGCTACCACCACTGACTGCTCTGACCAGGATCACAATAGAAGGTCCTGGACAGAGCTGGAAAAGGATGTAGAACAAAATTATAACTCACACACACACACACACACAAAAAAGACCAGATTTACTGGCCTGATATACTGGAGAAACCCCGAGAGTATGGCCCCCGGACACTCTGTTAGCTCAATGGTGAAGTCACTCTTGAAGTACACTGTTCAGCCGGGGATTGGATAGCTTATAAAATAGAATGGGACTAATGAGGCACAGCAGTCCATGGACAAGTACTAGAAGGCAGGAGGGGAAAGGAAAGCTGGTGATGGGGACCCAAGGTTGAGAAGGGATAGTATTGACATGTTGTGGGGTTGTTAACCATTGTCATAGGGCAATATGTGTATTAACTGTTTAATGAGAAACTGTTTGTTCTGCAAACTTTCATCTAAGGTACAAAAAAAAAAAAAAAGAATTATCTATATGAGATCAAACTGACAACAGCAACTCAAAGGGTTTGATAGGAAGCCTGGGGGGCGGTGAGTTGAAGATAATGGTGATGCAGTAATTTGGAAAGGGATAGTGAGAATGGCAGCGCAGCAGCGGGAAGAATGTAATCTATGCCACTGAGTTGTACATCTAGAAACTTTTGAAATGGTGTGACTCTGGCTATGCATATTTTCACCAAAAAACAGGTCCTCCAAGGTTGAGAGGGGAGAGTGTTGACATGTCATGGGGTTGTTAACCAATGTCATAAAACAATATGTTCTCTGACTGTTTAATGAGAAACTGTTTGTTCTGTAAACCTTCATCTAAAGTACAATTTAAAAAATTTAAAAATAAATTAAAATATTTCTATTTTACCAGCAAATTAGGTGGCTCATGCCTATTTTTCTTATTTCACGAGATAGAAGGTGCTGAACTGGTCATCTCATGTAAAGAACGAGCTTGAAAAAATGGCTTGAATGGCAGAAAGAAAGTTTAAGGGCACATTTCAGGACTTCCTGGCAATAACAACCTGGGAAAGTTACCAGGGAAAATTACAGAACTACTTTATGTGAAAATCTTTAAATTTACAACAGAACAGGCAACTACTATGGGTTTGATATAGGCCTTTTAAGAGATCAAGGAAGATCATCCTCAGCTCGTGGAGTATATCATTTGCATCTTTCTTTGAGAATGGTATCTGACTCCTCTTGATAACACAGTCTTAAATCTCTCAGATATGGTCTTTATTAAATGCTAACTAACCAAAGATGAAGGAGCCCTGGTAGCAAAGTAGTTAAGTGCTCGGCTGCTGACTGAAAGGTCAGCAGTTCAAACCACCAGCTGCTCTGAGGCAGAAACATGTGACAGGCGACTTCCGTAAAGATTTACAGCCTTGGAAATCACATAGGGCAGTTCTACTCTGTCCTACAGGGTCGCTATGAGTCGGAATCGACTTAACGGCAGTGGGTTTGAACCATAGGTGATTTTGGTTGTAACAGAATTTTTTAGAAATCCTAATTGTAGTATCTTGGAGTAAAATTCTATTGATGCCAAATGCTGTATCTTATCAACAGTTTTAATAAGCTGGGCTTAGACTTTGCAATTCAAAAAATAACAGGATCTAGTAGTTGATGGATTATCTTATCGTTAAACTTCCTTGATTATGTAAAATTACACAGAGAATTCTTAATGGAAATAACAGTATTTTTTGTTTGTTTGTTTGACAATTAAGACTTGGATTTGTTATATCAAGAGCCACCTGACAGATGAAAAAGTAACTCAGAAGTACCCAAGGGGCTCATCCACTTACTGGTGACAGCTATGCCATTCCCAGGAATATCTTGGTCGGCTTGGTAAGAAATCTGATGTCCCCTGGTTTTTCACTCTTTGGGGAAATCTTAGCAGCACCCTGTGATCATAATCTCTGACATCTGCCCTATATGCTGAACTGCAATTTTGAAAGAAGAAAAATAATTATATTCACAGAATAGTAACTAAATACAAAACTATAAACAAAACCTCATCATAATATAATAGTGACAGCTCTCTTCCCCAAGTAGACTATCAGTTCCAAGGGGCCCAGATTCCACAGAACCTAGAACAGTGCCTGTCAAGTCAGAGCTCAATGTATATTTGCTGACTAAGTGAATGAATCGTAAGTATGGAGATCCCCAGAGCTTAAAAGCAAGAAAGATAATAAAATTGGCACTAAAAATTTACATGTGATAATAAATTCTGTATTTACAATAAATTCAAGTGTAACAATATGAATTAATAAAACTGAGGTGGAAATTATCTCAAATAAAGAAGAACTCATAGATACTCATTATTAAGGACCTCGAATTTTACAACACATTTCTTCTCAGACAGTTAACTAAGACGTAAAGTCAGGGAAATAACTCTTAAAATACACCCAGATTTAGATAAACAATTTTGTAACTTCACTATCTTCAAAACAAACACTAATGTAATATCATAGGAAGTACAGTGGTGTGAGTAATGCAGGACTTAGGAATGAAAATCATGAGCTTGAATTTGTTCTTTTCCTTTAGCCTGACAGTTATAAATGGCCAAACTGGAAGAAATATACAAATACATACCACTGCATTCCTTCTAACATATATTTTTGTGAATATATGTTCAAGTACTACTGATGACCTTATTTTACACTTTAAAATCTTCATGGGACCTATCAATACATCTTTTGCTCCCTCTGCTGGTTTCCCAGCAGCAAATCCATTCCCAAAATTGCTACGATTTTATTTCAGGACTGATGGAAAAACAAAGCTCTTGCTCATGACTGAAGTAATACCAAAACAGCCAAGTGAATCGTTGCCTCAAACAAAAGAGGAAAAATTAACCTTTGCCAATGAGGGGTGCCACAGTGGCAAATATTAACAAGCTCTCCCATTACAATGATTTTTTTCCATCTTACTGTATACTTGTTTTACAGAACGTTACTGGAATAGTTGGCACCAACGTTTGAGACTCTTGGAAAAAGAACATGAGATTTCCAGTTTCTAAGATAAGGGTTTTCTCTGTCTCCCTGATCTGTGCTATTGTTTGAGAGACAGAACCCACAGAAATCTTCAAAATTTAACTCTCCATCCCGATCAGAATGCGCAAGAGGTCACGTCCCACTTCCAGCTCTAGTTCCACTTCTCAGCTCTAGTCTGCGCCGAACAGGAGGCATCAGAACCAAGCACCACTGCAGCCCCTACCTGGCCAGGCAGTTTTCCTCGGCGGCGCATCTCAGGTTGTACATGGCCATCTTCTGAACGTAAGTGGACGCCTGGATGTAGTAGGGGTCAGGCACCAGGTCCGGCAGACCTAAACGTCAGCAGCGTCGGGCACAGTAGTTAGACAACCCCGCGCCCTCCACTCCGGCTCCCGGTCCCTCTGGGTCCCTAACTCCTCACCCTTCGCCCGCCGGGACCGCAAGGTGGGACTGCAGAAGCGGGAAAACGGGGGATTCTGGGGGCTGCAAAGTAAAATGGAAAGGAAGCAGGAGGAGCCAGGCGCGCGCGGTTTCCACCAGATTCCAGGGCTGCTTCTGCAGGCGCGGGGGGAGGAGTCGTATCTGCGGGTGCCAGGGCCCGCCGCGCCCAGGCAGCCACGTCGGGGAGCCACATAGTTGTGGACAGGGTGCGGGGGTGCTTCCAGTGGACTTGGGGGCGCTTACCGTATTGGAAGTAGCCGGTGCCGTATCCGGGCCGGTACCTGCCCCCAGGCCGTGGCCTCTCGTACGTGTCGTAGTAGTTGTAATAGGGGTTGTCGTCGGTATACTTGTAGGGGTTGTATGGGTCGTCGCCCACCATGCCGTCCACCCGGCTGGGCGGCTGCAGGTTACTGAGCGTCGGACGCTCTCCTGGCGCAGTCCGGTTGCCGGCGCCCGAGCCGCCAGCGCCGCTGAGTTCGGACGACGAGTAGCCAGCTTGGAACCAGTGGCGGGCGGCGGGCCTGGGGCGGTCAGCGGTGGTTCCCGTCGAGCCGTTTGCCCGCGCCCGCGCCGCCGCTGTGCGGTTGTTCCGGAGCAGCAGGACATGCGTGCGCGGCTGCGGGCCGACGGCGCCCGGGTCCCTGCGCCGCTGCGGCTGGTACTGCGAGCCCAGGCTCAGTAAGCTGAACACCTGCCCGTTGTTCTCCCATTGGATCCTCTGCCGCCAAGCGCCCGGGGCTGCCGGCGGCTCGCGCGGGGGCCGCTGCTGGCCGGCGGCCGGCGAGGGGCAGCGAAGGAGCGCGAAGAGCTGCAGCGGGCCGAACAGGAACGCGGGCCAGGCGAGGCGCATCGCTCTCTTTGCCGTTTTGTACCCAGTTGGAGAAGACGTGGCTTAGAGAAAATAAAAACGGGGCTCAAATCACGTGAGGGAGGGAGAAATCATCCAGCCAAGGAGGCGGGCCAAGCTGGGTATCTCAGTCCCCACCAAGCAGTGCCAAGGGTGGGCTGCAGACCCTCCTCCAGTAAAGACGGCCTCTCGGACGTGGCGCCCTGCTCTCTCCCCTTTCCCAGTACTTCTGGAAGGCGGAGGGGAGCGACGCGGCGGCCTCGGCGAGCAGGCAGTGTCTGGAGTGAAAGAAGGAGAAGAGATTTAAAACTTTCTGGCACGTTTGCAAAGTTACACAAGCCGTGCTGGCCCGGCCGCCCCTCCGCTATTTGTTCACGTAATGAGATTGGAAACGTGCAAGGCTGACAGCTCCTCGCCTCTGCCCCTCCCTCTCCTCCCCTTCCCTTCTTCCTCTCCCCCCCCCCGCCCCCAGACACGTTGCAGAGAGTTTAGGGGAAAGAAGAAAACGGAACACACATCCTGAGACACACAGCTTAATCTGGAGCGAACATGCAGGAATTTAAAAAAACTCAGACAGACGAAGTCAGCCAGGCCATGGGGCGACGCCAAAATATGCATGGAGAAAAATGCTATTAGGTCACCAGCCCTGGAGAGGCGGGAAAGGGAGAGGTGGGGAGTGTGCTGGGGGCGAGAGGCGGGGGAGGGGGGAGACAGTTGTGACTAACATTGATCCATAAAGGAGTTAACCAGACATATTTCCCAATGCATACTCACTCGCTTTTATGGGAAGCGCCCTCGGCAAATAAACCCTACGATATCAAATTTTGTTTTTCTGTGTGTAGGTAATATGAGAAATGGTTTACAAATTTGTTTCCTACGCGAAGATTTTAATAACCAACAGTGAAGTTTTACACGAAACAAAGCCAGCTAAAGCTAAAGCGATGAATAAACTCTCTTTCACAATGCCGGCCTGAATGTACTTTGAGTAGAAGTGAAGAACCATCTTTCATCTCAACAGCGTCTACCAGGCGGTTTCTTTCATGAAAGGGAGCTAGAACAAGTGGGCCTAAGCGCACTAAGAAGGCAGCTTCAAACAGGCATTTGATCTGACCTTTTGGTTTTTCTTTTCTACTTCTAATACGGAGGGTTTGACTTCAGATTTAAAAAATTGACATCACCGTTTGTTACATGTTGAAGGTCAGCGAAGCATCCCATGTGGTTTGATTGCTCTCCCAATCCAAACAAAGATTTCTGAAGAAATAGCTTTTGAGGTTCAAATTTTGTTAAATAGAAGAGGGTAGGAGTGGCCAGAAAGAGAACGGGTAGGAAGATAAGCAATGCTCTCTGGAAGGAGATGCTTAATGGATGAGTTATTCAGGTAACACTCAGGGTTTGGGCAATGCTGGAAGCATTTCAAAGAAAAAATAGTAGTAAATGTAGTAAATTTAAAACTACTACTCAAAACCAGATTTTAATAACTTTTTTATTGGTCTCATCATTGGGCTGTTGTCTAGATAGATTTCACACCCACCTATCTCTCTCAGTCTCTGTTTCTCCATATTTAATCACCACGTTTTGGTAGTGTGATGGGCATCTGCTGATTTGATTGCCCAGCATTGATTTCCCCTTTTTTTTCTGGTAAGAACAGCTGTATTTTCCTATGGGAAACTTTCCCTCCACAATTTAACCAGCAATATGAGTCTGAATCCATTCGATGGAAACGGGTTTGATTTTTGGTTTTAATGATATCCAAGCTTGGCCAATCAGTCTCCCTAGAATTTGAATCTTGAGCAGAAGGACATAAGGATAAAAAAATGTTGGAGCTCACTCTTCCCACTAAAGTATCTATTAGGTCTTGGAGCACAAATCCCGGAGAGCTGTTTTAGGAGAGTCCCTTCTAAGCTCTGGTTCTTCAGCTTTTCCTTTACTTCTTCCAATGCATTCCTTTGTGGCTTAACCTGATGAGTCAATTTCTGTTGTTTGCCACCAAAGAACCCTGACTGACACCCAAGTATGCTCAACTAACCAGATACTAGGGACACAGCCATATTATCTCAGTTAACTAGATCACACTGATAACTGAGTCCAAGGTGATAGGTTTGGCTTTTTTAGAGCCAAGTTAGATTTGTTCTGCCCATGACACACAAATTCGTATCTTTGGCTAACAAATTCATATCTTTGGTCACGAAGGGGTATTAAGGGAAGCTTACCAGTGGACTGGAAAATCTATCGCTTCTGTGATGAAGATAAAAATTCAAGTGCAAATCCAGTTGATAGTGCTCTCACTTTGTATGAAGGTCATCACTAGCTGTCATTTTACAGACTTGCTTAAAATTGTTGTTGTTGTTAGGTGCCATTGAGTTGGTTCCAACTCATAGTGACCCTACGTACAACAGAATGAAACACTACTCTGTCCTGTGCCATCCTCACAATTGTTGCTGTGTTTGAGCTCATTGTTGCAGCCACTGTGTGAGTCTGTCTCGTTGAAGGTCTTCCTCTTTTTTGCTGGCACTGTGCTTTAAAAAGCTTGATGTCCTTCTTCAGGGACTGGTCCCTCCTGATAACATGTGCAAAGTACGTGAGACAATTTCTCCAGTCCCACTAAAAGAAGATGGGGTAAAAAGAAGAAGCAGGTGTAGATAATTTGGATGGGCAGGCCAAATTATAGGAGGAGCAGGAAGGGAGAGATTGTAATTCTCTCTCTTCTGAAAAAAGCTCTGGACGTACCCATGTACAGCTTAATTCCCGGAAGAGAAAAGCCCACAACTGCTATTGCTTGACCACAGGCCCCTGCAGGATGACCTCTGCTGTGGGGTTCATACTGTCAGAGAGGCAGACCAGAGTAGACCCTGATGGGAAGGTAGAGTGTTTGCACTGGATCTCAGATAAAATGCACCAATCTGGTGCTCACATAAAGCTGTGTATCTTGGAATGTCTGATTTATTCTGTTTGGCTCTTAGTTATCTCTAGGATTCAAGGGTTAACCCAGATCCTTTCTAAAATATTTTCCTAGTTTTAAAATCATTTTTTTGTAAATATTTAAGGAATTTCAGCTACTTTCAATTCATATACTATAATTTTTTATCATGTTGATTAATATTTAATTGAATAATTCTTTTAATTGGACTTTAAAATTTTGGATGCATTTTATGTGTGAGTGCAATTTTCCCTTTTTACACATTTCCGGTTTTTATAATTCTAGTGAAATTCAGTATACATTTATTTATTTCACAAAAGTTTCTTGAACATATTTATGCTCCAAAGCATAGCACGCCTTAATGATGATTTGCACACCATGAATAACCATTGAATGTCAACTGATTCTCTTAATCTCAAAATTTATAACTAAATGCGGTCGATCATTTGTTTTGAATCTGTTCCAACAAACTTAAAAATGTCTTGCCAGAGTCTAAATAACTGACTAGAATGGTAATGGTATACAATATATATTTTCTTTTAAACAAACATGCACACACACACATACCTTAGAATATTAAAAAGAAATGACAATGCATTAGCCTTGGTCAGACATCAGTTTTTTCTCTCTTCTGTTTTCTCTAAATTCTCTGATTTACGACCTAACCAGGTGGAGAACAAACATGTGGCCACCACACTGGGGACAATTAAAACTGTTTGTAAGCACTGTGGGAGACAATCTAGCCATACATTGTGCTGTCTGTTCAATGATGTCATGGATTTAATTGTGTCCTCGGGAGATGTCTGTTGGCTTGGCTGGGTCATGATTCCCAGTGTTGTGTAATTGTCCACCATTTTGCCATCTGATGTGGTTTCCCTATGTGTTGTAAATCCTATCTCTATGGTGTTGATGAGATGGGATTAGCGACAGTTATGTAAACTCAATCTACAAGATTATTCTACAACTTGGGCCAATCTCTTTTGAGATACGGGAGGGAGTATCAAGCAGAGACATGAAGACCTCATACCACCGTGAAAGCAATGCCGGGAGCAGAGTGTGTCCTTTGGACCTGAGGTTCCTGTGCTGAGAAGCTCCCACACCAGGAGGAGATTGATGACAAGGACCTCTCCTGGAGCTGGCACCCTCAATTCAGACTTCTAGCCTCCTAGATTGTGAGAGAATAAAGTTCTCTTTGTTAAAGCTATCCACTTGTGGTATTTCTGTTATAGCAGCACTAGATAACTAAGACAAATGACAAAACTCTTCTTCACAAAAATTGGACAAACCACAGTTCCTTCCCACTTAAAACTGAAATAGTAGTAATAATAATAATAACTGCACTTACATCAAAATACCTTCAGATTTTAAGCCCTGGAAAGATCTATAGCCAATTCTACTTTTGACAATAAGGCTTTTATTTTTTTTCTAATTAATTTTTTTTATTGTACTTTAGATGAAGGTTTACAGAACAAATAGTTTCTCATTAAACAGTCAGTACACATATTATTTTATGACATTGGTTAACAACCCCACGACATGTCAACACTCTCCCTTCTTGACCTTAAGGACCTTCTTTTGATAAAAAATATACATAGCTGAAGTTACACCATTTCAGAAGTTTCTACAAGTACAATTTGGTGACATCTATTACATTCTTCCAGTTGTGCTGCTATTCTCACTATACTTTTCCAAATTATTCCACCACCATTATCTTTAACTCACTGTCCCCTAGGCTTCCCATCAAACCTTTTGAGTTGCTGTTGTCAATTTGATCTCACGTAGTAGTTCTTTTTTTTTTTTTTTGTACCGTAGATGAAGGTTTGCAGAATAGTTTCTCATTATACAGTTAGTACACATACTGCCCTATGACAATGGTTAACAACCCCATGACATGTCAACACTGTCCCTTCTCAACCTTGTGTCCCCTATCACCAGCTTTCTTTTCCCCTCCTGCCTTCTAGTCCTTGTCCCTGGACTGCTGTGCTTCATTAGTCCTGTTTTGTTTTATGAGGCTGTCCAAACCCCGGCTGAATGGTGAACTTCAGGAGGGGCTTCACCACTGAGCTAAAACAGTGGCCGGGGGCTATACTCTCGAGGTTTCTCCAGTCTGTCAAGCCAGTAAATCTGTATTTTTGTGTGTGTGTGTGTGAGAGTTAGAACTCTGTTCTACATCCTTTTCCATCTCTGTCCAAGACCCTCCCTCTATTGTGATCCCAGTCAGAGCAATCAGTGGTGGTAGCCAGGTACCATCTAGCTGTACTGGACTCAGTCTGGTGGAGGCTGTGGTAGCCGTGGTCCATTAGTCCTTTGGACTAATCTTTTCCTTGTATCTTGTTCTCTTCATTCTCCCTTGCTCCTGAAGGGGTGGGACCAGTGGAGTATCTTAGATGGCTGCTCACAGGCTTTTAAGACCCCAGACGCACCAAGGTAGAATGTAGAACATTGTCTTTATAAACTGTGTTATGCCAGTTGAGCTAGATGTTCCCTGAGACTATGGTCCCCACAGCCCTCTGCCCAGCAGTTCAGTCCCTCAGGGAGTTTGGATGTGTCTATGGAGCTTCCATGACCTTTCCTTGTACAAGTTGTGCTGGTTTCCCCAGTATTGTGTACTGTCTTACCCTTCACCAAAGTTACCATTTATCTATTGGCTATTTAGTATTCCCTCCCCACCTACCCCCATCCCTCGTAACCAACAAAGATTGTTTCTTTTTGTGTGTCAACTTTTACATGAGTGTTTACATTAGAGGTCTCATACAATATTTGTCCTTTTGTGATTGACTGATTTCACTCTGCATAATGTCCCAAGTTTCATCCATATTATGAGATGCTTCACAGGTTCATCATTGTTCTTCATCTTTGTATAGTACTCCGTTGTGTGTATGTACCATAGTTTGTTTATCCATTCTTCTGTTGATGGGCATCTAGGTTGTTTCCATCTTTTTGCTATTGTGAACAGAGCTGCAATGAATATGGGTGTGCATATGTCTATCCAAGTGATGGCTCTTATTTCTCTAGGATATATTCCTAGGAGTGGGATTGCATTTTGTAGTGCTTTTTTTTTGTGGTGCTGACGTTTTCTTTGTTCCTCTTACTCTCCTGTGCTGAGTTCCTTTTGTTTGTGGAATTTTTTTTTCATTTCTTTTGTTTTTGTAGGTTTTGTTTTTACTGAGACTTTATGTTTTCTTCTTTATTTTGATGAGTAGGTTTGTTAACTTTCTTTGTGGTTATCTTGGAATTTACCCTTATCTTCCTAGATTTGAGCCAGTCTATTATTACTTGGTATCGCTTGACTTCCTCTCCATTAGAAGGTTCTATACCTACACCATTTATTCCTTCTTTTATTGTTCTGATGCTGTTGTCATTTACAGATTAACCTCTCTAGTTCCCTTTTGTAATTCTTTTGGTTTTGCATAGTCCTTACGAGTTCATTTCCTAGGTTGGTATCTGGCTAGTACAATCCTGTGTCCTATATTCAGCCTGTGCTCTGATGTTGTTTGTTCTCAGATCGAAGGCTCCCTTTAATAAGTCTTGTAAGTTTGGTTTGGTTTTTACATAGTCCCTTAATTTCTGTTTATCTGGAAATGACCTAATTTCACCATCATATTTGAACAAGAGTTTTGCAGGATATATTATTCTTGGCTGGCAATTTTTTTCTTTCAAGGTTTTATATATGTCATCCCACTGAATAAGGCTTTCTTTTTGTGGGCAATTCCTCAGTATGTACCTTAAGAAGACGAGAGATGAATGATGCTAATGCTATCAACAGGGTCCCTAGGTGGTGCAAATGGTTAATGCACTCTGTTGCTAACCAAAAGGTTGGAGGTTCAAATCCACTCAGCTGCCTCAGGAGAAAGGCCTGGTGATCTGCTTCAGAAAAAACCAGTCATTGAAGACCTTATGGAGCTCAGTTCTACTCAGCTAAACATGGGGTCATTATGAGTCGGAATCAATTCAATTGCAACTGGTAATACTGGTAAGTTATCAACATCATCAACAAAGTTAAACTATAATGTTGACCTGTTGACCAAGAAATGAAAGTTGTCATAATACTGTATTCCTAGTATTTAACTATATTTATAATTGTGAGATTAAAGAAAAAAAAACCTGTTGCCGTCGAGTTGATTCAGATTCATAGCAATCTTATAGGACAAGGTAGAACTGTCCTGTAGAGTTTCCAAGGCTCTAATCGTTATGGAAGCGGAGTGCCACATTTTTCTCCCAAGGAGCAGCTGGTGGGTTCGAACTGCAGACCTTTTGGTTAGCAGCTGAGCACTTAACCACCATACCACCAGGGCTCCTTAATTGTGAGATAGTTTATATAAATGGAAAGTAGAGTTAGGTAGAAAGTCCAAAATACTAATGTTATAATCAGAGGACTTGGAGTTGAACATAAATTCCTTTGTTTGGGACTCTGGAAGCTCATACAAATTTTGTTTCTTTGGTAAAGAGTAGTGCTCATATAAAATGTGCTTTGGTGCCATGTATTTTTAAAAACATTACAGAGAACAAAATGAACATAGAAAGCAGGGACTTGGAGATGTATACGGGAAAAATGATTGAGAAAAGAGGTAAGTACTATGTCTAACACAAGGGAGAATCGAGAGTTGAATGAAGATGTTGAGCACATTTTTAAAAAGTAATTCAGAAAGAATAATAGAATGAAATAACGAACCAGAACTCTTTTTACTTGGAATAAAAGGGGGGTGAAGACTTAGCCTTAAAGTTAACAGTGTGTTTGTGTTCCCTTCTTCCACTCATCCTTGCCACATACCACTTCCAGGTATTCACCCAAATATAAAAAGTAGACAGTTGGTACACACTTGTCTGTGTATCAGGACTGAGCTAAAAAAAAATAAATCTGTAAACAAACTGGGTAGAAGAATTCCAGAAATAAATCTTGTTTAGTTACCCATCCCCTTGAGCCACCTAGGGAATGGAAAAGTGGAATTTAACTCTAGGGGATAGAAAAGCACTTCATTCTAGTCTTTAATGCATATTCATATGTGATTAAGTAAAGAATGTCAGTCACTATACCTAAATGGAAAACAGAGAAGAGGTGATGTTATGATAGGAGAATGAGTCTTTGAAATATAATGAATCAGGGCTCAAATTTGGTTATATTGACCACAAAAATAAGAGGTCAGTCAGTTGGCAAAATTGCCTGCAAGGAGAATCCAAGTGATTTGATTGGGCCTGATGTACTGTCTAATGATAAAGAGGCAGGTGTTCTTCATGCTGTGGGGTGTACTAGGGCCATTTGTTATTAGTTGATAGAACAGTGTGCTCCCAGGTCCACATCCTGGCTTATTTGCTGCTCCTTGTCTCTTTTGGGATCCAGTTTCACTGACCCAGGATGCTAAAAGTTAATTTTATGTAACCTAGGTGTGTTCCTCTGAGAAGGTAGGAGATAGATCCGGAGGGCATCACCTTCATCTGCCTGTGCTGCACAGTGATCACAATCTCACTATTAGACAGTTGTGCCTTTGCTTTAATTTAAACAAATATGCACTCTCTTCTTTGGTCCCAAGAGGAACACAGTGACAACTTACTAACAACCTAATGTAGAATATACAGGATTTTTTTTTTCTCCTATAAAAATGATAGATCTTCGAAAATTTAAAGATGCTATGTGTGAGGGAGCCCTGGTGGTGAAGTGGTTAGGAGCTTAGGCTGCTAACCAAAAGGTTAGCAGTTCAAATCCACCAGCCACTCCTCAGAAACCCTATGGGGCAGTTCTGCTCTGTCCTATAGGGTTGCTATGAGTTGGAATCGACTCAATGGCACACAACAATAACAACAATGTGTGTTTGGAGTGGAGGCAGAATGGGAGGAAGATTTTGATGGGGTTGTGGAAGTGTAAACCTGTTTCCCAATTGTGCATTAGGTCAGCTTTGAAAATCATCATTCTTTCCCTTTATGTTATGATTAGAATGTTAGTCATTTTGCCGCTTACTGCTCTTGACTATACAAAACCTTAACCAAAGAATCAAAGACTTTTATATAACAGCTCCTAAAGTTATGAGAGTCTTTTTAAAGTCTAGTCTTTTGAAGATCTAGATGGTACAATATACTAAACATGGGTTGCTCTGGCTTCTACCTATTTTCTTTTCTTACATTTTGTGGATCACAGTCATCTCTTCCAGAAGGGGCAGAGAAAGAGAAAAACTGAAAATCTGTGGGATAGCACCTCCTCACTCTTTATTCCTCCACAGGTCTAACCCATACCTTCCCTTCAGTTCAGGCCTCAGGCCTCTGATTCCTTAGGACACTCTCATCCTCAGATGCCGACACTGATGAGGACAGATGTCTCTAGTTCAAGGCCTCTTCCAGGCTCCTGGCTGCAACTTCCACCAGTTCTTGGACACCTCCACCTGGCTGTCTTGCCAGCTCAACAGGTCTAAAACTAGATTTGTCATCATCTTCCCAAGTCCTATTATCCCCCGACTCACATTCCCAGCCACAGGGGCTGCATCGCATCTCTGTTCATTCCCCCATTTCATGCTCCCTCTGTACAGGTGGAAACACTGGTGGCATAGTGGTTAAGTGGTACAGCTGCTAACCAAAAGGTTGGCAGTTCGAATGCACCAGGTGCTCCTTGGAAACTCTATAGGGCAATTCTGCTCTTCAGAATTGACTCAACGGCAGTGGGTTTCTGTACAGGCAGGGCCCTGGGCCTGGGAAGGCAGCAGTGAGCAGACCAAACCCCTACCCTCATGCATGGCAGGAACTCAGACAATAAGCAAATAAATAAATATAAATTCCAACATCAGGTGGTAACATGTACTACAAAGGAAAATAAAACAGGCTTAGGAGATCACGGCCAGAGGGACCCCATTTTACACAGGTGTTTAACACAATGGGACAGGATGGGCTCACCCAACGAGTCAGCATGGATGGAGACGACAAGATCTGACCCTGGAGCACAGCAACGTCTTGAGATTAAGAAGAGGATGGAAAGCCCAGGGAGACTGAGAAATGGCTGCTCGGGAAATAAGAAGAAAATCAGGACTATAGTCCCAGAAGCAAAGCAAAGAAAATGTTTCAGAAAAAAAGGGTCCGGCACGCCCCAAGTTCCAGTGGGGTGAACACTGAGGACTGGCCACTGGACTTAGCAATACGTAAGTCACAGGGCGGTCTGTTCCACGACCCGTCACAGGGATGGTGCAGGACTGGGCAGCGTTTCGTTCCGCTGTGCACGGGGTTGCCATGAGTCAGGAGACGATTCCATGGCCACTGAGGACAACAGGTCACGGGAGACAAGAGTATTTCAGTGGAGTGTGGGGAAGGAAGCCTGCCGAAGAGACTGCCGAGAGAACGAGACGGAGGGGAGAAATAAGACGGCAGGAACAGACGGCTCTTCCGAAGGGCTCTGATATAAAGAGGAGCAGCAATGAAAAGGAAACAAAGTCCAGTCTGAGGTTTTGGAGGCTTTTCTTCTGATGGGACATTACAGTGTGTTTGTGGGCTGGTGGGCGGGTATAATCCAGTGGAAAGGGAAATTTTAAAGACGCCGGGGCAAAAAGGAAGTAATTGCAGAAGCCAAGTCCTGATTAGTGAGGAGCTGGAACCAGAGCACAGTGGAGGTTTTGGTTTAAGATAGTATCTTCGTCATCTAGTGCTGCTATAACAGAAATACCACAAGTGGATGGCTTTAACAAAGAGACATAGGTGATATAATTTCACTGGACAATTTGGCCACTATTTTTGGTTACTTATGGGAACAAGACAAGTTTGTCTGCCAGTGACATATCTTTTATACTTTATTCTCAATGGTCTACAATTTTTAAACGAATAAATACAAGCACCTATTACACAATTGCATATTGGGAAATACTAAATACATTTATTAAATGACAGTATTAAATGAATTTTCACAACATCAAAATGATCTGTGGCTAAGGAATATACCCTGCCTGAATAACTGAGTTGAATACACAGTGCCTTTCCCAATTTGCTAAATGGACCTCCTAGTAGGAAAAGGAACTAATGTCAGAAAAGTAAGCAATTTAATCGCTCTCTCTAACAGGACAATGTCTATTCTTTCATTAATAATGATCATTACTATTTCTTTTCATTTGCTATGTTCCTGTCACTATGCAAAGTGCTTAAATGTATTACCTGATTTTATCCTCACAACAACTCTGTGAGGTGGTTATTAATTCATTTTATGGATAAGAAACTGAAGCTTAGAGACATTAAACAACATGCTCAATTAGAAATTGGCAGAGCTAGATCTTGAACCCAGGTTTATCTGTTATAAACTACCATATTAAACCCTTGCCATTTAAAGTAGAGGGTAAGTATTTGTTTCCTTCATTTTCTTTCTTTGTTTAATTATTGGAAATAGTAAAATAAGCTGAGTGATTCATTGAAGGTTCCATGGCAAGGAGGTTGTGGCCAGATCAATTAAATTATTAGACTACCGACAACTGTTTACCTAATGCTTATGGGTAAGTGGCTTTGGGATAGGTGTGACATACAAGTTAACTGGAAAGGCGACAAGTAGTAGAAAGAACATCGGTGCAGGAGACAGTCCTCGGATAACCCTTACCTCTACTCTCTTCTGACAGTTGTTGGATAAATTACTTAACTATTCTGAGACTCAGGTTCCTCAACCAAAAATAAAGTTAAAAATAAAGATAAAAATCCATCTTGCAGGATTTTTGTAAGGATTAAGTGTTTGCAAGTGTATGGCAGCGAACCTAGCATATATTAGGTATGGAGTAGGTGGTAACTGTTGTTATTACTTGGTACTTGGACATTAGAGTTTAAAAGTCAACAAAGACTGTATACAGAAAACCATGCAGAAAGGCATTTTCTATAAACCTGGGAAAAGGGACATTTACTTTTAAAAGTGCCTATTTTGTTACTTTGAGATAGGAAGAATTTTTTTTTTAGTTAAATCGGCATTATTTAGATATAATTTACATAAATAAAATGCACAGTTGGATGAATTTTAACAAATATATATGCCCTTGTAACCATCATCACAATCAAGATATGAAATATTTCTATTCCTCCACGATGTTCCTTTGAGTGCGCTTGTCTGCTTGCAGGCAGTCTTACTCCACCCTAACCCCATTGCCTCCCCAGTTATCAAGGTTCTAATTTGTTTTTCACCTGGGTTAGTTTTATGTGCTCTAGAATTTCACATAAATGGGAGTCATACAGCAGATACCCTTATGTGTCTGTTCTTTTGCTCAGTGACATTCATCCATGTTGTTACTCATATCAGCAGTTAATTTATTTATTTTTTTGCTGAGTAGTATTTCATGTTATAAACATACCACAACTTGTTTATCTGTTCATTGGGTTGTTTGTTTCTAGATTGGGGCTATTATGAATAAAGCTGCTATGAGCATTCACCTACAAGTTATTCTATGGATGTATGCTTTTATTTCTTTTTGATGGGATAGGATTGCTGGATCTTTAGAGTAGGTGCATGTTTAACTTCTTAAGAAAATGTCAAATCTTCTTCTAAGTGGTTGTACTATTTTACATTCTCATAAGTCACATATAGCATTCCAGTTACTCCACATCCTTATCAACCCTTAATATTATCAGTCTTCTTTAATTCTAGCCATTGGGTGTGAAGTGATAGTTCATCATTGTTCATTGTTGTTTTAATTTGCATTTTTCCTACTGACTACTGATCTTGAGTAAATTTTCATGTGCTTATTGACCATTTGTTAGATATACATTTGTGAAATATCTGTTTAAATTATTTGCTGATTTTTTAATTTGATGTTTTGCCTTCTTAAGGTTTAAGAGTTTTTTATACATTTGGATGCAAGACTTATGTCAGACATATGTATTATGGATATTTTTTCCCAGGCTGTGGTCTTACCTTTTCGTTTTACTAATAGTGTCTTTTGAAGAATAGAAGTTTGTGATTTTGATAAAATCCAGTTTAGCCTTTTATTTCTCTTATGGTTAGTGCTTTTTTTGTCTTAAGAAATCTTTGCCTAGCCCAAAGTCGCAAGGATTTTCTTCTATATTTTCTTTAAGAAGCTTTATAATTTTAGCTTTACGTTTAGGTCTTATGATCCACTTCAAAATATTTTTGTGTATAGTATAATGTAGGAGTTGAGGTTTATTTCTTTATTTTTTGGATGGCTATTCAGTTGATTCAATGCTATTTGTTGACACTTTGCCAACAATCAATTACTATATACGACTGAGTCTATTTCTGGACTTTGTATTCTGTTTCACCAATCTGCTTATTTATTCTTATGCCAGTACCACACTGTCTTGATTACTGTAGCTTTATAAGAAGTCATGAAATCAGGTAATGAAAGTCCTCTAACTTTATTTTTGTTCCAAAAAAGTATGCTGGCTGTTCTCGGATCTTCATATTCCCATATAAATTTTAGAATCAACCTGTCAATTTCTGCTCAAAAAATTGCTGGAATTCTGATTTAGGCTGTGTTGAATCTATGATTAATATGGGGAGAATTTTCATCCTAACAACGTGGATCTTTCAATCCAAGAACATGCTATATCACTCTGTTTATTCAGGCCTTCTTTAATTCCTTTCAACGGTGTTTTGTAATGTTCAGTGTAGAAATCTTGTATGTTTTTCCTAGGTATTCTGTGTTTTTTGAAGTTATTGAAAATGAAAATTTTCAAACTTAATTTTCCTGTTGTTTTTTGCTAGTTTATAGAAATACAAATTATTTTGTATATTGAATTTGTATCTTTTTAACAACCTTTCCTTATTAAAATTTTAAGAGGCAAATAATAAACTGCAAAAGATCAGTTGACACAAGTAATTATTCTGTATGAAGAATTTTATAAAGTAGGTAATGAAAAAATCATTACCATATCAGTTAACTATTACTATATCACAAAACACCCCCAAACTTCTTTTTGTTGGGTGCCGCCAAGTTGATTCTGACTCGTAGTGACCCCATGTGACAGAGCAAAAATGCCTTATAGGATTTTCTTGGAAGCAGATCACCAGGTCTTTCTTATGCAGAGCAGCTGAGTGGCTTCGTCATCAACCTTTCCGTTAGCAGCTGAGCACTCAACTGTTGCCTGACCAGGACTGCTTATCCCAAAATTTAGTGGCTTAAAATGTTAACATTTTACTATTTCATAATCCTGAGTTTGCTGGGCAGTTTTTCTACTGTTTTTACCTGGCTCACTCATTCAGCTACATTCAGCTATATCTTGGTCTCAGAAACATGTATGATACATATATTATCCTATCTGTGAATTAATCCATTTATTGGGGAAAATAATTTTGATCACAAAAATATCTATTAAAAAGAACATGAATAGTTCCTTTTGTATATTCACAAGATTAGAAATGACTGGATACTTCCAAAAATACATGATATTTAATCTAAAAGACTAATTATTCTCTATCAGTTATGGTCCTTCATAAAAAAATTGCAAGATAAAAAAGTATAAAGTATTTTATTTATTCTTCTGATGATCTTAACCCATCATAGATTCTGTAACAGAAGTTCATAGGAGGAGGCAGGAGCAGTATTTGTACATATTACTCTTCTTTTAATCATGGATCAAAGGTAAATAATTTTTAAATGAAATATTGATAATCATTAATGCATATACATATATATATGTATGTGTATGTTTGTGTGTGTATATAACATACATATATAAGCATTCCAGAATTGTTGATATATAACATATCCAAAACTGATTATGTTTTGACACCAAAATTTTTCCATATTTTGATCTCTATCTTAGTAATCATAGTCCTTGCTGGCTATGCAAGAAACCTGGGGAGGTATCCTTCAGGTCACCCAGTCCTTTACCCCAACATTCAATCCATTTCCAAATATTGTCAATTTGCCTCCTTTATATTTCTTGGATCTTTCCACTTCTCACCATCTCCATTGCCAACATGCTTGTCCAAGTCACTAACCACATCTGTCCTAGGAATAGTTTCCTAATCAATTTCCCTACATCCACTCTTACTCACCACCCAAATACTCCATACCTCAGGTGATCTTTTTACAAACACTAATCTGATCATTTAATTCCTTTCATCAAACCTTTTAGGAGCTTCTCACTGCCCTTAAGGTAAACTTGAAAATCCATTCTATGGGCTAATGAAGCCTGCCTGATCTGGCTCTTGCTTACTTCTGCAGATTCAACCCTTTCTCTCCCCATCTTCCCACAGCCCCACATCCTTTACACTGCTACCATTCATTGCAGTTTCTAGATCAAACTGTCAAGCCCTCTCACCTCCTCTTCTTTACCTTCCTCATGAACCAGTCCTACTGCTACTCTTTTCCTAGCCAATTTCATCTCATTCTTCAATACCCTTCTTCGGAGAGCCTTTAGAGACTTACCTTAACACCTAGAGGGGTCAGCTCTTTCTCTTTTGTACATGCATAGCATACTGCACTTCTTAGTAAAGCTGACCTCACTCATAATTATGTGATCGTTATCTGTCTTCTCAACTAAACTGTAATTTTCATAAAATATAAATTTCATAAATAATATATTCGCTCAGGCTATTTATTTCCATCTGTAGGAATAATGACTTCCTTTGTGTATTGTGTGTCGACCAAGTAAAGTCTGTTCTCAGTACAGATTAATAAGTAGTAATCATAAAAATACTTTGTCCCAGCCCAACATGGTTTCAGCAAACATGTATTACACTCTCAGAATCAATGTGTGCCAAATAAAAAGTCACTTCAGATGTCCCAGCATGGGAACTTAAGTATTTACTCATTTGGGAGAGAAATGGGCATAATTTAACCAGAATAGCAGAACGTCTACTCCAGAGAGGTCTTGGGCTGAAGCAATTGGAACCTTAATCTCACTAAAATGACCAGGTCTTGGTGGAGGTGAATGGGGAAACTTGCCCAATGCTTGACCACACAAAGCTGCCTTTACGCGCACCAAAAATCTCCATGTTTCCTAATTTAAAAGGGTAAAAGTAACTTAATTATAAGCAAAGCACTTTTATGGTAAACTAAATAGTTTTACAGTTATCCCATTTTAATTTCCATTGTAAATTTAATAACTTGTTTAACTGAGCAGTTATTCACATCTTTTTAGGACTCTGGTTATTTTAAGAGCTGTCCTGTGTTAAGAATGGTGTTTCGGTATCTCAACAATGACAGCATGGTGAATTGAGCACGAGATGAGGAAAAGAAATAAATTAAGATGGATAATACTGAATTCCAAGGTTTATGTGGTAGAACGAGTGTGTGAACATTGAGAGAGTGGCTCTTAAAAATGCTGAGACTTATTTGGAGAGAAAACAGGGCCTTAGCTAAGAGCAGCTCCAGCTGCAATCTAAAAAAACTCATTGCTGTCTAGTTGATTCCGACTCATAGCAACCCTATAGAACAGAGTAGAACTACCCCATAGGTTTTCCAAAGAGCTGCAATCTAAAAAAACTCATTGCTGTCTAGTTGATTCCGACTCATAGCAACCCTATAGAACAGAGTAGAACTACCCCATAGGTTTTCCAAAGAGCCGCTGGTGGATTCAAACTGCTGACCTTTTGGTTAGCACCAGGGCTCCAGCTTCAATCCAAATGGTGATATTTTCATATACGAAGTGCTGAATTACTATTTAGTGATCTTTCAAGCAAACCACAGAGGAAATCCACAAATGACTACAGCAGATTTTGGTGTCAACCCTTATGTACTCAGTCAAGTAGGCTCTTTTCTAAGTATCCTCATTCGAGACTTTCAAAAAAGAAAAAAGCCCTGTATCTAGCTAAAGAAGCAAAGAATAAACATAAATAGAAGTTACTGCCTTATTTATCAAAATGGTTCTGCTATGCTATAATCTGTTGCTGTCAAGTTGATTCCGATTCATAGCTACCTTATAGGACAGAGTAGAACTGCCCCACAGGGTTTCCAAGGAGTAGTTGGTGGATTCAAACAGCAGACCTTTTGATTAACAGCTGAGCTCTTAGGCACTGCACCACCAGGGCACCATTGTACTTATAATTGGCTACATAAACAAGTGAGTAGTGAGAACACAATTGGCACAATTTGCTAATAATTTTTTTTATCAGTAATGGATATTATCAAGTTGATGTTTTCAGGAAATAAATAATATATTTTTTGGTGACACTGTTGTTACTTGTTAGGTGCCCTTGAGATGGTTCTGACTGATAGCATTGCAGCCACTGTGTCAGTTCATCTCGTTGAGGATCTTTCTTTCTTTCCCTGATCTCTACCAAGCATGATGTCCTTCTCCAGGGACTAGTCCCTCCTGATAACAAGTCCAAAGTATATGAGACGAAGTCTCACCATCCTCACTTCTAAGACAGATTTGTTTGTTCTTCTGGCAGTCCATGGTATCTTCAATATTCTTTGCCAACATCATAATTCAAAGGCATCAATTCTTCTTCAGTCTTCCTTATTCATTGTCCAGCTTTTGCATGCATATGACGTGACTGAAAATACAATGGCTTAGGTAAATGCACATTAGTCCACAAAGTGACATCTTCACCTTTTGACACTTGAAAGAGGTCTTTTGCAGCAGATTTGACCAATGCAATATGTCACTTCATTTCTTGACTGCTGCTTCCAAGGGTGCTGATGGCGGATCCAAGTAAAATGAAATCCTTGACAACTTCAATCTTTTCTCTGTTTATCATGATGTTGCTTACTGGTCCAGTTGTGAGGATTTTTGTTTTCTTTATGTTGATGTGTAATTCATACTGAAGGCTGTAATTTTTGATCTTCATCCGTAAATGCTTCAAATCCTCTTCACTTTCAGCAAGCAAGGTTGTGTCATCTGCTTATTGCAGGTTGTTAATGAGTCTTCCTCCAATCCTGATGCCCAGCTCTTCTTCATATAATCTGGATTCTCAAATTATTTGCTCAGCATACAGACTGAACAAGTATGGTGAAAGGATACCTTATGCAAACCTTTCCCGATTTTAGACTATGCAGTATCCCCTTGTTCTGTTTGAACGACTGTGCCTTGGTCTATGTACAGATTCCTCCTGAGCACAATTAACTGTTCCGGAATTCCCATTCTTCACAATGTTATCCATAATTTGTTACAATCCACATAGTTGAAAGCGTTTGCATAGTCAATAAAACACATGTAAACATCTTTCTAGTATTCTCTGCTTTCAACCAAGATCCATCTGACATCAGCAATGATATTCCTCTTTCCAACTCCTTTCCTGAATCCAGCTTAAATTTTGGCAAACGCCCTGTCGATGTACTGCTGCTACGGCTTTTGAATTATCGTCAGCAAAATTTTCCTTGCATGTGATGTTAATGATATTTTTCAATAATTTCCACATTGTGTTGGATTACCTTTCTTTGGAATGGGCACAAATATGGATCTCTTCCAGTTGGTTGGCCAGGTAGCTGTCTTCCAAATTTCTTGGCATAGAGTAAGCACCTCCAGCACTGCATCCATTTGTTGAAACATCTCAGTGGGTATTCTGTCAATTCCTGGAGCTTTGTTTTTTGCGAATGCCTTCAGTGCAGCTTGGACTTCTTCCTTCAGTACCATCAGTTCTTGATCATATGCTACCTCCTGAAATGGTTGAATGTTGACCAATACACACAGTGACTCTGTATTCCTTCCATCTCCTTTTGATGCTTCCTGTGTCATTCAATATTTCACCCATAGAATCCTTCAATTTTGCAACTGAAGGCTTAAATTGTTTCTTCAGTTGTTTCATCTTGAGAAATGCCAAGCATGTTCTTCCCTTTTGGTTTTCTATCTCCAGGTCTTTGCACAGTTCATTATAATACTTTACTTTGTCTTCTTGAGCTGCCCTTTGAAATCTTCTATTCAACTCTTTTACTTTATCATTTCTTGTATTCACTTTAACTACTCTATGTTCAAGTGCAAGTTTCAGAGTCTCTTGTGACATACATTTTGGTCTTTCCTTTCTTTCCTGTCTTTTTAATGACCTTTTGCTTTCTTCATATACGATGTCCTTGATGTCATCCCATAACTTGTCTGGTCTTCGGTCATTGATGTTCAAAGCATCAAATCTACTCTTTAGATGTTCTCTAAATTCAAGTGGGATATACTCAAGATTGTAGTTTGGCTCTTGTGGACTTGTTTCATTTTCTTCAGCTTCAACTTGAACTTCCGTATGAGCAATTGATAGTCTGTTCCACAGTCGTTCCCTGGCCTTGTTCTGACTGATGATATTGAGCTTTTCCATTGTCTCTTTCCACAGATGTAGTCCATTTCATTCCTGCGTATTCCGTCTGGCGAGGTGTACGTGTATAGTCACCGTTTATGTTGTTGAAAAAAGGTATTTGCAATCAAGAAGTCATTGGTCTTGTAAAATTCTATCATGCAATATTCGGCATTGTTTCTATCACCAAGGACATGTTTTCCAACTACCGATCCTTCTTTTTTGTTTCCAACTTTCATATTCCAGTCACCAGTGATTATCAATGCATCTTGATTGCATGTTGGATCAATTTCAGACTGCAAAAGTTGGTAAAAATCTCCAGTTTCCTCATCTTTGGCATTAGTGGTTGTTGCATAAATTTGAATAATAGTCATAGTAGCTGGTCTTCTTGTAAGCGTATAGCTATTATCCTGTCACTGACAGCATTGTACTTTAGGATAGATCTTGAAATGTTCTTTTTGACAATGAATGTGACACCATTCCTGTTTAATTTGTCATTCCAAGCACAGTAGATCACATAACTGTCCAATTTAAAATGACCAATACCAGTCTATTTCAGCTCACTGACCTAGGATATCGATCTTTATGTGTTCCATTTCATTTTTGACAACTTCCAATTTTCCTAGGTTCATATTTCGTTCATTCCACGTTCTGATTATTAATGATGTTTGAAGCTATTTCTTCTCATGTTGAGTCACACCAGAGCAGCAACTGAAGGTCGCAAAAGCTTTATTCCATCCACATCATAAAGGTTGACTCTACTTTGAGAAGGCATCTCTTCTCCAGTCATATTTAGAGTGCTTTCCAACCTGATGGGCTCATCTGGCACTATATCAGACAATGTTCAGTTGCTATTCATAAGGTTTCCACTGGCCAGTTTATTCAGAAGTAGACAAATAGGTCCTTCTTCCTACTCTGTCTTAGTCTGGAAGCTCTTCTGAAACTTGTCTGCCATGCGTGACCCGGCTGGTATTTGAAATACCGGTGGCATAGCTTCCAGCGTCACAGCAACATACAAGCCACCACAGTATGACAAACTGACAGACAAGTTGATGATACTAGGGGACCACTAAATAGACTCTTGCTATAATATTTTACATTTAAAAAAAATTTTTTTAGATTATACTTTAGATGAAGGTTTACAGAACAAATAGTTTCTCATTAAAAAGTTAGTACACATATTGTTTTATGACAGTGGTTAACAATACTATGGCATGTCAGCACTGTCCCTTCTCAACCTTGGGTTCCCTATTACCACCTTTCCTGTCCCCTCCTGCCTTCTAGTCCTTGTCCCTGGACTGTTGTGCCCCATTAATCTCATTTTGTTTTATGGGGCTGTCTAATCTTTGGCTGAAGGGTGAACCTTGGGAGTGACTTCATTTCTGAGCTAAAAGGGTGTCAGTGTTTCTCCAGTCTCTGTCAGGCCAGTAAGTCTGGTTTTTTTCTGTGAGTTAGAATTTTGTTCTACATTTTTCTCCAGCTCTATCCGGGACCCTCTGTTGTGATCCTAGTCTGAGCAGTCAGTGGTGGTAGCTGGGCACCATCTAGTTGTACTGGACTCAGTCTGGTGGAGGCCATGGTAGTTGTGGTCCATTAGTCCTTTGGACTAATCTTTCCCTTGTGTCTTGTTTTCTTCATTCTCCCTTGCTCTCGAAGAGGTGAGACTAGTGGCGTTTCTTAGATGGCTTTTCACAGGCCTTTAAGACCTCAGACGCTACTCACCAAGTTAGAAGGTAGAACATTTTCTTTATAAAGTGTGTTATGCCAATTGAGCTAGATGGTCCCGAAACCATGGTCCCCACAGCCCTCCACCCAGAAATTCAGTCCCTCAGGGAGTTTGGATGTATCTATAGAGCTTCCATAACCTTTCCTTGTACAAGTTGTGCTGGCTTCCCCAGTATTGTTACTGTCTTACCCTTCACCAAAGTTACCATTTTTCTATTGTCTATTTAGTATCCTCCCCACCCCGCCCATCCTTCATAACCAACAAAGATTGCTTCTCCGTATGTAAACTTTTTCATGAGTTTTTGTAGTAGAGGTGTCATACAATATTCGTTCTTTTGTGATTGACTTATTTCACTGCATAAAGTCCTCCAGTTTCATCCATGTTATGAGATGCTTCACAGATTCATCATTATTCTTTATCGTTGTATAATACTCCATTGGGTGTATGTACCATAGTTTGTTTATCCATTCATCTGTTGAAGGGCATCTAGGTTGTTTCCATCTTTTTGCTGTTGTGAACAATGCTACAATGAGTGTGGGTGTGCATATGTCTGTTCGTGTGATGGCTTTTATTTCTCTGGGATATATTTCTAGGAGTGGGATTGCTGGATCGTATGGTATTTCTATTTCTAGCTTTCTAAGGAAGAGCCATATCATTTTCCAAAATGGTTGTATCATTATGCATTCCCACCAGCATTGCGTAAGAGTTCCAATCTCCCTGCAGCTTCTCCAACATTTGTTATTTCCAGTGTTTTTCATTCGTGCCAGTAATGCTGGGGTGAGATGGTATCTTATTGTGGTTTTAATTTGCATTTCTGTAATGGCTACTGATCATGAGCATTTCCTCATGTGTCTGTTGGCTACTTGAATGTCTTCTTTGGTGAAGTGTCTGTTCATTTCCTTTGTCCATTTTTTAATTAGATTATTTGTTTTTTTGTTGTAGAGGTATTGGGTTTTCTTGTAGATATAGAGATTAGACCTTTCACTTGTAATGTCCAAAAAATTTTTGCCAGTCTGTAGGTTCTCTTTTTACTCTTTTGGTGAAGTCTTTTGATGAGCATAAGTGTTTGATTTTTAGAAGATCCCAGTTATGTAGCTTATCTTCTGGAGTTTGTGTGTTGTTAGTTATGGTTTGTATGCTTTTAATGCCGTGTATTAGGGCCTCTAGCATTGATTGTATTTTTTGTTCTATGAACTTTATAGTTTTTGGCTTTCTATTTAGGTCTTTGATCCATTTTGAATTAGTTTTTGTATATTGTGTGAGGTATGGGTCCTGTTTCATTTTTTTGCAGATGGACATCCAGTTTTGCCAGCACCATTTGTTAAAAGGACTGTTTTTCCCCCATTGGATGGACTTTGTGCGCTTGTCAAAGATCAGGTGACTGTAGGTGGATGGATTTACATCTGGGTTCTCAATTGTGTTCCATTGGTCAATGTGTCTGTTGTTGTACCACTACTAGGCTTTTTTTTTTTTTTTTAATTGTACTTTAGATGAAGATTTGCAGAACAAATAGTTTCTCAGTACTAGGCTGTTTTGACTACCGTAGCTGTATAGCAGATTTTGAGGTCAGGAGTGTGAGTCTTCCTATTTTTCTTCTTCAGTACTGCTTTACTTATTCGGGGCTTCTTCCCTTTCCATATAAAGTTAATGATTAGTTCTTCCATTTCTTTGAAGAATGTTGTTGGTATATGGATCAGGATTGCATTGTGTTTGTAAATTGCTTTGGGTAGAATTGTCTTTTTCAGTATGTTGAGTCTACCTATCCATAAGCATGGTATGTTTTCCCATTTATGTAGATCCCTTTGGGTTTCTTGCAGTAATGTTTTGTAGTTTTCTTTGTATAGGTCTTTTACATCCCTGGTTAGATTTATTCCTAAGTATTTTATCTTTTTAGGGGCTATTATAAATGGTACTGTTATCCTGATTTCCTTTTCATCGTTCTCTTTATTGATGTATAGGAATCCCAAGTGATTTCCATATGTTTATCTTGTATCCTGTTCCTCTGTTTAATTTTCTATTAGTTCCATTAGTTTTCTTGTGGAGTCTTTAGGGTTTTCTATGTATAGTATCATATCATCTGCAAACAGGGACCATTTAACTTCTCATTACCAGTTTGGATGCCCTTTATTTCTTTTTCTTGCCTTATTGCTCTAGCTAGGACTTCCAGCACAGTGTTAAATAGGAGTGGAGATAAAGGGCATTGTTGTCTTGTTCCTGTTCTCAGGGGGAGTTTTTTCAGCCTCTCTCCATTAAGAATGGTGTTGGTTGTTGGTTTTGCATAGATGCCCTCTATTATGTTGAGACATTTCCCTTCTATACCTATTGTATTGAGAGTTTTTATCAGGAATTGGTGTTGGATTTTGTCAAATGCCTTTTCTGCATCAATTGAGATGATCATGTGACTCTTTTCTTTCCTTTTATTTATGAGGTGGATTACATTGATTGATTTTCTAATGTTGAACCATCCTTGCACACTTGGTATGAATCCTACTTGGTTGTGGTGAATTATTTTTTTGATATGATGCTGAATTCTGTTGGCTAGAATTTTGTTGAGAATTTTTGCATCTATATTCGTGAGAGATATTGGTTTGTAATTTTCTTTTTTTTTTGTGGCATCTTTGTCTGGTTTTGGTATCAGGGTTATGCTGGCTTCATAGAACGATTTCAGAAGTTTTGCTTCCTTTTCTATGTTCTGAAATAGTTTGACTAGTACTGATATAAGCCTTCTCTGAATGTTTGGTAGCATTCTCCAGTGAAGCCATCAGGGCCAGGGTTTTTTTTGTTGGGAGTTTTTTTTATTACCTTTTCAGTCTCTTCTCTTGTTACTGGTCTGTTCAGATTTTCAACATCATTTTGTGATAGTTTGGGTAGGTAGTGTGTTTGTAGAAATTTATCCATTTCCTCTAGGTTTTCAAATTTGTTGGAGTATAGTTTTGCATAATACTCTGTTATGATCCTTTTATTTCAGTTGGATCTGTTGTAATGTTCCCTCTCCTGTTTTTCTTTTGTCAGTCTGGCCAGTTTGTCGATTTTGTTGATCCTTTCAAAGAAGCGACTTTTGGTTTTGTTGATTCTTTCTATTGTTTTTCTATTTCCTATTTCATTTATTTCTGCTCTAATCTTTATTATTTCCTTTCCTCTGGTGGCTGTGGGTTTTTTTTTGTTTGTTTGTTTTCTTTTTTCTTTTTGCTGTGCTCTCTATTTGTTCCATCTGTGTAGCTAATGTTTTGATTTTATCCCTTTCTTCTTTTTTGATATGTGCTTCTATTGCTATAAATTGTCCTATGAGGACTGGATTTGCTGTGTCCCAAAGGTTTTGTATGATGTATTTTCATTCTCTTTTGATTCTAGGAATTTTTTTATTCCGTCTTTGATTTATTCTATTACCCAGTAATGTGTAAGCAGGGTGTTATTCAGTTTCCATGTAAATTTTTTTTTCCTTGCTCTTCCTGTCATTAATTTCTACCTTGATGGTGTTGTGGTCAGAGAAGATATTTTATATTATCTCGACATTTTGGATCTTGCTGAGGATTGTTATGTGGCCTAAGATGTGGTCTATTCTGGAGAACATTCCATGTGCATTGGAAAAGAATGTGTACTTTGCAGCTGTTGGATGGAGTGTTCTATATATGTCTATGAGGTCAAATTGGCTGACTGTGCTCTTTAGGTCTTCTGTATCTTTGCTGAGTTTCTTTTTAGATGTTCTGTCCTTTACCGAGAGTGGCATGTTGAAGTCTTCTACTATTATTGTGGAACCGTAAATTTCTCTTTTCAGTGTTGTTAGAGTTTGTTTTGTGTATTTTGGACCCCTGTAATTGAGTGCATAGATGTTTATAATGGTTATGTCTTCATGATGGATTGTCCCCTTAATCATTATATAGTGTATTTCTTTGTCTTTTATGGTGGATTTTGTTTTAAAGTCTATTTTATCTGAGATTAGTATTGCCACTTCTGCTCTTTTTTGGTAGTTGTTTGCTTGATATATCTTTTTCCATCCTTTGATTTTTAATAAATTCACATCTTTGTTTCTAAGGTGTGTCTCTTGTAGACAGCATATTGATGGATCCTGTTTTTTTATCCATTCTGTCACTCTCCATCTCTTTATGGGTGCATTTAGGCCATTTACATTCAGTGTGATTATTGATAGGTGTGAGTTTATTGCTGTCATTTTGTAGTGCTTTTTTTGTGGTGCTGATGTTTTCTTTGTTCCTCTTACTCTCCTATGCTGAATTCCTTTTGTTTGTGGATTTTGTTTTTTTCATTTCTTTTGTTTTTGTAGGTTTCGTTTTTCCTGAGACTGGTTGTTTTCCCTCTTTATTTTGTTAAGTAGGTTTGTTAACTTTCTTTGTGGTTACTGTGAAATTTACCCTTATCTTTCTAAGTTTGAAGCAGTCTATTATTACTTGGTATCACCTTGCCTTCCTCTGCATTAGAAGGTTCTATACCTACACTGTTTACTCCCTCTTTTATTGTTCTGGGGTTGTTTTCATTTACAGATTAACTGCTCTGATTTGCTGTTGTATTTCTTTTGGTTTTGGATAGTCTTTGAGAGTTTCCTAGATGGTATCTGGCTGGTACAATCCTGTGTCCCAGATTCAACCTGTGAGCTGATGTTGTTTATTCTTAAATCGAAGGACTCCCTTTAATAATTCTTGTAAGTTTGGTTTGGTGTTTGCATATTCCCTTAATTTCTGTTTATCTGGAAATGACCTAATTTCACCATCAAATTTGCACGAGAGTTTTGCAGGATATATTATTCTTGGCTGGCAATTTTTCTCTTTCAAGGTTTTATATATGTCATCCCATTGCCTTCTTGCCTGCATGGTTTCTGCCGAATAATGTGAGCTAAGTGTTATTGTTTCTCCCCTGTATGTGACTTTTTGTTTTTCTCAAGCTGCTGTCAGGATTGTTTGTCTTTGGTTTTGGCAAGTGTGATTATGATATGCCTTGGTGATTTTCTTTTGGAGTCTATCCTATATCAGGTTCGTTGAGCTTCTTGGATGGCCAGCTTTTCATCTTTCATGATATTGAGGAAATTTTCTCTCAGTAATTCTTCAATGATCCTCTCTGTGTGTTCTGTTTTCTCCCCCCGTTCTGGAATCTGATCACTTGCAGATTTTTGCTTTTGATAGTGTCCCACATAATTCTCAGGGTTTCTTCATTTTTCTTCATTCTTTTTTCTGATTTTTCCTCAGAGTTGTATCCAAGTGTTTGCCTTCAATTTTGCTGAGCCTGTCTTCCACTGCTTCAAACCTTCTCCTCAGCCCTTCTATGACACTGTCCATTTCTGAAATCTTGTTGTTTATCTTTTGGATTTCTAATTGTTGTTTTTGTATGATTTCTAGTTGTGAATTTAACATTTTGTTCCTGCATTAGTTTCCTGAATTCTTCCTTTTTTTTTTTTTTTTGTCTGCTTTTTCCATGAATTTGTCTATTTTTTCCTCATTCATATCTGCTTTTTGCTTCAACTCTTGGATAGCTCTGAATATTAGACTTTTGAATTCCCTATCAAGTAGTTCTAGTGCCTTTTCTTCTACAGGAAACTCATCTGGTGTTTTATTTTGGATGTCTACTGGAACCATCCTGTCCTGTTTTTGTAAATGTTTTGATATTGTCTGCTGTCTTCCGGGCATTTGGTAGTTATTTTCCTCATTTACTGATTGTCGGTTTGTTTGTTTCAGCCTGTTTTCTTGTTTTACTTGGTTATGTCTGAGCAGGCGGACTGTGTGTTCTTTGTTGTTTGCTCATCTGTGGGCACAATACTTTTCACCTCCTTCTCTAATTGGCAGGGTCAGTTACTCATATATGGTACATCAGGGCAGGTCTAGCTGAAGAGCAGTTACTGGGAATGGTTGTTTGTGGCACGTACTTGGGCCAACAGGGCGGGCTGGGAATCAGTGCAAGGAAGGTTCTGGTAGGCCATGCCTGTGCTGCTTGTGGGTGTGATGTTTAGCACACACTGCAGGTAGGCAGATGGAGCGGGGAGATTGTGACATGTGGAGCTAAGATGAGTGTGGGAAAGAGGAGAGAGGAACAGGTGCCAAAAACATTCAAACAAAGAAAAAAGAGTGCTAAGAGAGCTTGCCATTGGAGTGGAGAGATGAGAGACTGAGAAATGGAGAAAAACAAAAATGAGATGAAGAAGAAAAAATATTAATAAATAAAAATTAGAAAGAAAAACCCATAGGGATCACACTGGTGCAGTTGCAAGGTCTGGGGAAGTTGCCTCCAGGCTGTGAAGTACAGCCTGGCTAGGAGAGGTTGAGGTGTCACTCAGCACCAGGTATTTAGGAGACAGAAAGAGAAAGTAAGTATAGAGAGATGAGAAACTGAGTAATGAAGAAAGACAAAAGGGAAAAAGAGAGAAAACAAATAAAAAAACAAGAACAAGAACCTCCCCCCCCCAAAAAAAAAAACAAGAAAAAAGAAATGCCCTCAGAGATCCCTCTGTGTCTGTGCAAACTAAGGGAGTAGGTCCCAAGCAATGCAGTACTATCTGGCTTGAATGGGCTCCCAATTTGAGAAAAGAAAAAGAAAAACAAACAGATCAAAACAAACAAGCACACAAAAGCCCCGGGACCCCACCAGCGTGGCAGCACGGACCAGGAAGCAGTTTCACATTCAAGCAACATTTCACAGCCTTTCAGGAAGAAGCAAGGATGGCACACGGAGCCAGGTATTTGAGAAAAGGGAGGGAGAGGCTGTGAGAGGTATGGAAGAAATGAAAAGAAGTGGAAAAAAGCAACACCAACAGCCAACAAAAGGCACTCAGGGAGCCAGCCAGTGTGGGTGGGTGGAATCCAAGCAGCACTGAGGTGAAGCTTGTGCTTCCCAGCCAAGAGACTGTGGCTGCAGGAAGCAGAGGAGGCCGAGTAGGGGTGAAGACGGTTAGGGGTGGGAAAGTGTATATCGCTAGTTACCAGCTGTTCTGTCTCCTTCTGGAAGCTCTGTGAAGCTGCTTTCCTGTACCTTTTGTTCACGGATCTCTGATAAGATTCCAAGATGGCAGATCCATGTCACGTTAGCTGATTGGGGACCTCTGCATTTATCTCTCCACACTCTCTGTTCTCTGTCAGTTTCTTATTCTATTCGGTGCTTGGCTGAGTTCTTTATCTCTTCATTTGATGCCTAGGCTTTCAGGATTGATGTTTTCTCTGTTTGGGTTAGTTTTTCAGATGTTTACTGTGGAGGGACAGCATGGTGCTTCTGTCTCTATAGCGCCGTGTTGCCTGGAAGTCAATATTTTACATTTTATCTAATCATCTTTTAAAAAAAGATATGCCTTTTGTTATGGTCTCCCATCTTACTTTCTGAAAGGCTCTGCCATAACACTTTGTAAGAGAATGGAGGTCTGTCTTTAATAGTCAATGTTTACCCACATTGGCTAGAGACTGAGATTGAGAGTGATGTCTTAAGAGATTTTTAACAAAAACTGGCTATGTCTTAAGTATATCCTTTATGTTTTGGCATTTTCCTTGGAGACTGAGTAATGTTTCCAATTTGTTAATTACTGTTAGGATGCTTATTGAATTGATACCCTGCTGAGTTGACATGGGACTCGAATTATATTTGGGTTACATGTTAGGAACTACACTTTGGGATTCTGAGTATAAGAAATGATAGTCAGTGTTACCTTAGAGTAAATTAACACCCTAGAACTGAACACTTACCGTATCTACGCCTGTCAGACTGTTAACAGAATGATTTTAAAAGGGGAAATGGTCCCAACATAAGTGGTAGTGGTTTTTCGAATAATACCATAGATTAATGAAATGTTGTGGAGATGATTAAAGTCAAAATTTTAGTTTTGAAGACAGGATGCTTTTGATATAGAACTAAATTTATGCAGTACTGTATGAAGCTATCTACTAAAGAAGTCTAAAATATTCTCTGGTGATATTGAGGCATAAGCTTAGTTTTTAATCCATTTTCAAAAGACTCTCAATTTCTTAGAATTTTCCTCAATTTCTTCAGATAATTCCTGGAAAAAAAGAAAACCGTAGTAGATATATTCTTATTAGTTTAATTCATAAGGTTTTCACTGACCAATTTTTTCAGAAGTAGACAGGCAAGTCCTTCTTCCTAGTTTGTCTTAGTCTGGAAGCTTCCCTGAAACCTGTCTACCCTGGGTGACCCTGCTGGTATTTGAAATACTGGCGGCATACCTTCCAGCATCACAGCAACATGCAAGCCACCAGGGTATGACAAACTGATAGATGAGTTGATGATAGTAGGGGACCACTTAATAGACTATTGCTACAATAGTTCTACTCCCCTTCCAAAAAACCCACGTCCTGAGAACATGGCTTCCACCGGGAGACTTGAAGTTAGTTTTTGCATTTACTAATACTTGCTACTTGCTACTAGAAATTTGAGAAATTCATGGGAAGTGCCTTACCAAGAACCCAAGAAATGGAACTTTAGGTGTGGTTAGCAAATGACCATAAAATTGCAGTAGTAGTAGACCCTGGGAGACAGAAAAATGTTCTTTTATAGATCTGGTGGGCCCAAAGCCACAAAATACTTTCCTTTCCACAGTGGGCTGTCTCACTGCTCTAGAATGAGTGTGTGGTAGGATGGAGAGTGGCTGGAATTCATCATATGTCAAGTTCATAACTGTGAATGGGTAAAACAGGAAAAATACTTGCTTTTGTATTCCTATAGAAAATAACCATAATGAGTCATCCTCTAGGGGGCAATAGAGTATGATTCAGGCTCAGAATTGCCTTTCTGAGGGAAGGATTGATCATAAAGAATTATTGAGCAATCTTAGACTGTTAAAAACATTAAACAGGCTTTGACTTTATTATAACTCCCAGAATCTCCTTAAATTTTTGTGGTTAGTGAAGCTAAACAGGGCTGAGGTGGCAGGAATATCACAGATGAATGGAGCCTAAATCCAAGATCCGGGGAAGACTTTGCAAGTGAGGGCTGAGATAAGGGTCACTCAGATTCTTGAAGTGGTATCCTATAATGGCAGGTCTATGACCCTGAGAAGCTCCTGGGCTCAGGGTGGGGACTGTGGCCCTTTTATTTAACTCTAGTATGAGTTTTCAGCCACCTGACCCCTGCATTTTACAATACCCAAGATGGGAAGACACTTTTTTTTCTTTTATTTGTGCTTTAAATGAAGGTTTACAGAACAAACTAGTTTCTCATTAAATAATACATGTTTTGTGACTTTGATTGCCAACTTCATGACATGTCAACACTCTCCCCTTCTCGACCTTGGGTTCCCCATTACCAGCTTTCCTGTCCCCTCCTGCCTTCTAGTCCTTCCCCCTGGGCTGGTGTGTCCATTTAGTCTCAGTTAGTTTTATGGGCCTGTCTAATCTTTGGCTGAATTGTGAACCTCAGCAGTGAATTCAGTACTGAGTTAAAAGGGTGTCTGAAAGCCATACTCTCAGGATTTCTCCAGTTAGTCAGGCCTGTAAGTCTGGTCTTTTTTATGAGTTAGAATTTTATTCTACATTTTTCTTCAGCTCTGTCGAGGACCTTCTATTGTGATCCCTGTCAAAGCAGTCGATGTTGGTAGCCAGGCACCATCTAGTTGTGCTGGATTCAGTCTTGTGGAAGCTGTGGTAGTTGTGGTCCATTAGTCCTTTGGACTGATCTTTCCCTTGTGTCTTTGGGCTTTTTCATTCTCTCCTGCTCCAGACGGGGTGGGACCAGTGGAGTATCATAGATGGCTGCTCACAGGATTTTAAGACCTAGATGCTACCCATCAAAGTAGGATGTAGAAGTTGTCTTTTTAAACTATGTTAGGGAGGACAAGTTTTACAGGTGACTTCAGAGTCACCAAAACTTTGATGAGTAGAGCTTGACCCCAAACCACCCAAAACTGAGTGGTCAGTTGCCCATATAATAGAAAAAACTCTATGAAATCACCTTCATCCTCATGTTATGAAAGCAAGGACCCATGGTGGATAGGTGGGGATTAAAATCCTAATGCTTATATATTTTATCCCCAATTTGCTAGGTGAAACTTTGATGGGCATAGTTATGGTACATTTCGCAGGGGTGCCTGGTAAGAAGCCTCCCACAACCAGGTGAAGAAGGAGCGCATGTCGGCGTGCGTTGAGTGGTGGTTTTTGTACCGGGTTGTACAACATGGGTTGTACAAACACATGTGGCATTCTTCTCTTTGTAGAGGTACGTGAAGATCTAACAGGTGCAAGGGCAACAAAGAAAATAGTATTAATTTGCAAATATCCATAGCCTCCCTCACAATTTCACTTTCTTCCAAAGAGAAAGATTTCATACTTGCTGGATCTCATTTTCATGTAGAGTTGGGGAGATGGGATCATCCTTATGAGAAACTCAACTGAAGCATAATAATAAACCATTTGTTTAAATTATACTCTTTTGGATAAAAGTATGAAGACTACACTTAAGTCATGTTGAGAAAGGGAGAGACACTTATTAAAGGACACACAGGACAAAAATAAACTTGACAGAAGGCTGAATGCAGCAAGGGAAATCCCGTAGATGCAAAAGGAGGAAAATGAGTGAGAAAGGGTGGCAGCAAGAAGGCCATATTAAGGGACTGAGTTGAGTATTATTATAAATAGATGAAGAGTAAGAAAAATATCTAAAAAACAATGTTAAGTCATGTGGCTTCTATTAATAATACATTGTCCTTTCCTGCCATTTCTCTTGCCAAGATACTGAGTAAAGATTTCAATTGCTTTTATTTACTATTTAAGAGTAGGCCATTTGGGGGCAAGGACTCTATTATATTTAGATTATAATTATATAACATATAATTACATAATACATAAATAAAATAAACAATGGTAGACTATTTGGGGGAGCCCTGGTGGCACAGTGGTTAAGAGATTGGCTGCTAACCAAAAAATTGGCAGTTCTAATCTATCAGCTGCTCCTTGGAAACTATATAGGGCAGTTCTGCTCTGTCCTATAGGGTCATTGTGAGTTGGAATCGACTTGATGGCAATGGGTTTTTTTTTTTTTTTTTTTAGTTTTAGATCATTTAGGGGCAGGAACTCAATTATACATAACTATAATCTAAATGTAATTGAGTCCCTGCCCCCAAAAGGTCTATTCTTTTTTATTTTATTTATTGTTAAAGCAATAAATATTGTTTTCTATTTATTAGCCTGATTACTCCTTTTAGCTCTTTCTTCACTTCATATTTTGATAATACACTTTCCAAGCAGCAATAAATCTGAAAAATATTTTAGAAATGTATTTTAAAATCAACAAAAAATATTAAATTCTAGCCAAGTAATACCAGGCTTCCTACCAAGTACAGTAATTGTTACTTGTGGAATTTTCTTAGCGTGGCCAAGGCATTTGACTCAGTAACTATAACTCTGGAATGAGTAGCTGGGTGGAGACACTAGTCTGTTGGAAAGTTAGAGGGTTAGTTCAAACTCATATGCTGGATGAAGAGATTTACTGATGGATTAACACAACAGATCCAAGAAACATAGGGTACATGTTTTCTTCAAATTGATCTATGAACTTCATCGACCTGTGCTATTGATTCCCCTTTGTTCCTACGCAATTGTTTGCCTCTTCCGCCTATTTTTCTTGCTTTTTTTTCTTTACACCGTAATAACAAACCATTTGTTAAATTGTACTCTTTTGGACGTAAGCATGAAGACCACACTTGGGTCATGTTAAGAAAGCGGAGAGACACTTATTTAAGGCATACCTGGACTAGAAATAACCACAAAGCATTGAGAAACTGAGGCAATTATATGGACCAGAGAGCCACAGAATCACTACTCAACCAGGTAACACATCATGCACAGTTCTTAGCCACAAAGTCCAGTCCCAGTTTTTGACATTCATCTTCTTTGACTGAGTTTTAGTTGAAACTGAATTTCCTTATTGTCCTTTCCAAAATAGCAACTGTGTGGAACAAATCTGTAAAAATGGATAATGTAACTGTAAGTAAATAAATTGCCAATGGTATAGTCTAAGAGAAAATATTAATTAAAAAAAATTCATTTGTGAGTGGCTGGTTCATCATCAAAGTGTTAGTTAGGATATGTTCAAATGCCGAGAACATGTTAAGGAAATTTTTAAAATAATTTTCACTACTGCATATTTTAAAAAAATCCGTTGCTGTCAAGTCGATTCTGACTCATAGTGGATTCAAGCTGCTGACCCTCTGGTTAGCAGCCAAGCTCTTAACGGCTACATCACCAGGGCTCTACTGCATGTTTACTGTGTTCTAAAAGTGATTTGCAATACCATGTAGTTTCCTTCCCCCTTTTTATCAATTCACTGAAAATCTTTGTGCTAAACTCGTTTTTGGTTTTTAAACTTAAACCGTTAACATGAACAATGAAAGGTTATAAAGTTTTTCTTCTCTTCGTTCATACTTTAAAAAGCACTAAGCCATCAAATTGTGGTGGTGCAGATATATTGGTTCATTTGCAAACGGGCTAGAGACTTCAAGGTGTCTTTTTTTTCAATGTCTCTTTTTCCCTTGCACATAAGTCACTTCAGTATTCATTATTTTGGAAAATGCTGCATCTAATAAACTAATGCAAATAAAAAGATCAGGACTTTTTCTAAGAAACAAACAAAACCTGCTCAGATGAATAATATAGCTCTATTAATCTGTAACATCGGAAATATTTTCCTACCCCTTTCACTGAGACATATAAACATTTACCCCAAAACTTCTCAAAATAAATTTAAACATCATTTAAATGGATATTTATAGAGTCTTTCAGTTTACAGATCCCTAGAAGTTCATTTGCTCTGCTTAGAATTCAGCCTTTTAGCACACAGAGAAGGATGCTCAAGAAGTAGCACAGTGCCCAACTAATTGGAAGTTAGCTGATGCTGATTTTAGGCTGAAAATTTAGCTTCTAACACTTGGTAAATATGAAGCATCCAAGAACCAAAATTATTACAAATCCAAGAATAAGTAAGGTCATTTAGTTCAAGCTTGCTAAAAAAAATAACTTCAAATTTTAATTTGGGATTTTATGTGGGGTGTATCGAATAGGTTCTCAATGCCCATTCCACACACGCCCTCATGTGCCTTCCAGAACTGAAGAAGTGGGAAAGCTAAAATCTACACTTTCCACACTCCCCTGAAGCTATGGTTCAAGAATTAGGTTCTGTAATCAGACCAGGAGCACGAAAGTTGAAACTGAAATGAGACAGAGGTCCTCCTTCTTCAGTTTCTCCTGATTTTGCTGGAAGCATGATTGTGGAGGAATTGGGATTTTCTGTCACAGAAGAGTCCCAGGGTCCAGTCACTAACTTTGTGGGTGTGGGAAGTATTACAGAGCCTAGGAGGATAGATCCAGGAGGATTCCTGGATTGCAGCTAAGCATGGATTTTTCCCAAGGGCAGCTTCCAGATTCCCAACTGCCCTAAAAGTGGTCAAGATTGCAGCTCCCTCAGTAGGCCAGTGTTACGGAATTGACAGAAGGCTGAATGCAGCAAGGAAAATACCGTAGATGCAAAATGAGGAAAATGAGTGAGAAAGGGTGGCAGCAAGAAGGCCATATTAAGGGACTGAGTTGAGTATTATTATAAATAGATGAAGAGTAAGAAAAATATCTAAAAAACAATTTGGAAATAATTCCTGGAGTCAGTCCTGGAGATCACTCTCCATCCCTTTCAATTATTTTATAAGGTCCTAATTCCCTGATTGGAATCCTTCTCTGCTTGAAGTAGAATGGTTTCTGTTATCTGTAACTGAATATGGATTGATAATAGTGTTTGAGGCAGTAGATTAGGTATTTAACCTACTTGGGTTTGAAGGCAGTAAGGATCTGCTTACAATTAAATGATTGGGCCAAGAAGTCCCTGAGTGGTGCAGTTAAACGCACTCAGCTGCTAACTGAAAGGTTAAAGGTTTGAGTCCACCCAGAGGTGCCTTGGGAGAAAGGCCGTGCAATCTGCTTCAGAAAAATCAGCCATTGAAAACCCTGTGGGAATACCCGAGGCCAACTCTTCAGACAAAGATTAGACTGGACTATGGGACGTAAAATGATACTCAGGAAGAGTGTGCTTCTTAGCTCAAGTAGGTACATGAGACTAAATGGGCAGCTTCTGTCCGGAGGTGAGATGAGAAGGCAGAGAGAGTCAGGAGCGGGTTGAATGGACACGGGAAATCAGGGGTTGAAAGGAGGAGTGTGCTGTCACAGTACAGGGAGAGCAATTAGGGTCACATAACAATGTATGTATACATTTTTGTATGAGAGATGAACTTGAATTGTAAACTTTCACTTAAAGTACAACAATAAAATAAAATAAAACCCTGTGGTGCACAGTTCTATTCTGACACATGCAGGATCGTCACGAGTCATTAGTAATCCATGGCGCCTAGTGGTGAAACAGTTACTTACATGATTACCTGTATTCATCTGGTGTGAAGTGCCTATTGAAAACATGGATTTGATGGCTCGAGTGACAAGGGCCACAGCATAGCATAAGGGCATGTGAATAGCGGTAAACTAGCTGTTGCAAACTACATTGGACAGATTAAAAAAAGAAATGAGAAATTCAGGGCTTTAAATCATCTGCTCAGTGTGGTTAGGGAACCAGGGAATTTTTAGCCTTAGAATTGTCTTTCTTGTGGTTGCTGGGCTGACAAAGCCCAACATTAATTGCAGAGTTTGAGCCTATGGCTTGCTGAATTACAACATAGGTTGAATTTAGGTCTTGCAGGTTTCTTATGTGAAAATGCATTGCTTAAGGAAGAGTAAGACTCCAAGAATGGAAAAGGTGATCCTTCGGAAGATTTGGAAAATTCTGCTTACTCTAAAATTAACCCTCTGACCTTCCCATGCTGATAGATGTTGCCCCTTGTTTTGAGTGTTTGAAGAACCTGGAGTGACCTTGCAAGGGGATGCTAATTTGTCTTATGTTCCCCCCTACCTATAGCATTCCTTGAGACCTATAAGTAGAATCTGATCCCAGGATGCCCCTGAAGCCCATTTATAAAGCCATATCTGGAACTAAAAGCCTTTGCAGAAACTTGAAAACATTGCAAAATTTTGCTAAAAGAAGTGGGATGATGCTCACAGGTTTGAAGATCTTACCATGTACCTCATTACACAGAAAGAGCTGGCCTCTTAGAAGAATGGAATGGCAATGAGCTGGAATCCAACTCCTTACAAGCTGGAGTGATGACAACATCAGAGATGAAATCTGTTCTCAACTCGTGACCAGCATCATGAGTCTGGGCACGAAGAGGTGGAATTGGAAGTGGCACGGTTCACAATATGTTAAACACACACTTCCAAAATTGTTGCTTACTATTTCACGATGACCCGGGGATGCAAAGCTCTGGTTGGCCAGGTCTAGATTATCTGTCAATTCTCAGTACCAAATATCAGGTCTACTCAAAACAAATGGTTTGAGAATTGGGAAGATGGTAATTCTCTAAAGAAATATCTCAATACAATTGCCAGAAGAAGAGAAAGGAATGCTGGATAGCAAAAATGACTGTCTCATCATCTGGAAAGGCCATTGACCCAAGCAAGTATCCCATGTACCATCATAATGCCCGAAAATCTACCACAAGCAAACCAGTACCCATGTTTAAGATTTACCCCTTCCGAAAATTGAAAAAGCCTTCTACTTAAGGCATTATCTCATCATGAAAATGAGAGGTTACATAATCTCTCCAGAGTGACAGAAATGGGACTTCATACAGTACTGACTGCAAAGCCCCTACTTTTATAAAAAGTACATAAATCATGCAAGTCATGCATGTAAATCATGCAGCACATGGTGTAACATTCAGAAGGTACAGTAAAGGGATATATGATGAAAAATACGTTTCCATTTCACTCCTACCTCTTAGATATGCAGTTTACCCTGGGGATCTGTTAACAATTTTTTTGTGTGTGTCCTTCTGTGTATATGTGTGTGTACATATACAAACGTGTGTATATTTATCTTAAAAACACACACAAAAAAGGATGTAGCACTGTTATTCTATGCTTTTTTCTATGTCCTTCTATTTGATGTGAAGATTATTACATATTAATACAAATAGATTAGGCTTGTTGTTTTTGCTAATACCATATATGTTGTTTTTGCTAATACATCATTGTCTGTGTGTAGCTTTGTATAACTAGCCCCTCACTTATACTTTCTTCCAATCTTTTGCTGTTACTAACCATGCTACAATGAATATTCTTGTATCTAAAGCTTTGAGCTCATACACAAGTATACCTGCAGCCTAAATTCCCAGAAATAGAATTTTTTGATAAAAGGACATGTGAATTTTTAATCTGATAGTCACTGCCAGGTTGCTTCCCAAAGGGATTATTTCAGTTTATGCTCCTCTCAGGGACGAATGAAAGCTCACATTTCCCTACATCCTCCCCAACTCAGGGAGTTGTGAGGTGTTTTGATCTTTATCAACCCGATAAATGGCAATGGATATTTTGTTACAGTTTTAATTTGCATTTCCTTTACTATGGGTGATTTTGAGCACCTCTTCTTAAGTATAAAAGTAATTTGAATTTTCATATCCTTTCTGTATTGGATTGTTAGTCCTTTCAATCTGATTCAGGGTAATTAACTGTATTAGCTGTACAGTTAAATTAACTGTATATTAATAAAATATGCTTTTTTGATTGACTAGTGTGTTGCAAATATTGTTCTCATTTGTTAATGATACTTTTATTCTAGGCAGAAAGTTTATTTTATGTGAGTGACTTTATTGTTTGTTGTTAAAATGATTTTTGCCTGTTTTGACAGACTTTAAAAAGCCTTTCCTTGTTTGAGATTGCAAAAATATTCTCCCATGTTTTCTTGCCAATGTGTTTATGGTTTGCAGTGTCGTATTAAAAAACGTGAAATTCTTTTTGGTGTAAAGAATGTGATTGGGATCCAACTTCATTTTTTTTCCCAGGTAACGAAACTCTCCAAAGATGACATCTCACCAAGTCTGTCTGCCATGTGCCTATCAGGGTCTGGTTAATTTATCAGTGCCTTTGACACTGCTCCCTCAGAGCTGAATTCTGTTTTATTTTTTTAATTGCATCTTGTATTTGAGAGACGGTGATGCTTGTATATCTTGCACAGATGCAGGAAGATCACCAGGGGAAACTTATGTCTTCACCAAGGCTTATGCTGCTCAATCTGATCAGTGTGGAGATATGCATGTCTGCCATGGTGCTGCTTCTCTGGAATGTCATGCACGTGTAATAGAATGGGTCGTTATCTTTGCCATACTTAATTGTATTAGCAATAGTATTGTTTTAATGTAATCCAGCTGATGGTCAATTAGAAACTAAATTTCTTTTGTATTTCTTTCAGGGGGCTAAAAACAATAATTATTTTTTAACGGTATTTTTTGGTTAAAAAATAATGAAGTTTAAAATAGTTTTTAAAGATTAGTAAATATATTACTATTAATTTTATTTTTAAAATCTCACTGTGTTGTTAATTCAATAAAAAAGGGATGCTTCATCTAAAGTACAATAATAAAAAAAAATGGGATGCTTCATGAAACCAATTTCCTAACCATTCAGAATCAACCAAATTTATCTATATGTATAAAATGCTTAGAAATGCTTCCCCAAGTTTAAATGTTAGTGATTTTCTTGTCATTGGTCCATCCAATGAAGATGCAAGCATCCTGTGACCATGTGAAGACCTTGTATAGCTGATCTTGGAGAAACATAACTAGGCATTAAAATAAAAATAAACAGGAAATAGGAGGAGGTTAAAATGAACACCAGTTGACAACTTGTGTGTGTCAGACACTATGCCAAGTGCTATACCTGCAGTACCACTTGTAATTTTTACATCAACTGAAGGAAGTAGGGACTACTATTACTCCTGCTTTATAAATGAGGAACGGCCTCAGAGAGGTGAAGTGATTTCCAATGCCACACAGTCAGTAAGTGAACAGGGGCTTGACCCACTACCATGAGACTGAGCCCATGTTTTCTCCTGACTGCCTTCCTTATACCCACCCTCAGACAGAAAGGGTGAAGGCTGAAGGCAGGAATGGATACAGGTTTGGATCTCAGGGGTCAGAGGCCTCTTAGAGTGAGCAGGCTGGGACAGAAGGAAGATGAGAGGACAAGGTGAGCCCAACTGCTCAGGTGACTTGGAGCCTAGGCCAAGTCTGTCCAGGGTCCATTTTCCCATGACCAGCTATCTTGCTTGCTCCCACTCCTGGGCAACGTCAGTGTAGAGGGCAGAGCTGGCGTGTAGAGGACTGGATGCGTGGCATTTCCTCTTGTAAGGCACTGGGATAGCTTATTTGAAGAGAGCAGCTAGACACTGGGAATGCAAGAGCCCATCATTCTCACCTGCTAAGCAGTTCTTGATGTCCCTGGGTGATGCAAATGGTTTGTGCCTGACTACAACCTAAAGGTTGGTGCTTCAAACCCACACAGCAGCACGGCAGAAGAAAGGCCTGATGATCTGTTTCCGTAAAGATTATAGCCAAGAAAACCCTATGGAGCAGTTCTATTCTGCAGCACATGGGATCACCATGAGTCAAAATCCACTCGAAAGCAAGGGTTTGGGTTTTTTTAGAAGCAGTCCTTGGGTCAGCTCCCAGCTTAAAGACCAGGACTTAGTCCATCCAGGTCCACAAGTAAGTGGGGGAGACGTACAGGGAGGCCTGACACCGCATCTACTTGGACACAATGAGTACTCTGTCTTACAGAGCTGCCCCTACAGGACTCCTTCAGACATATGGGTCAGGCTGGGACATGCTGCTGCAAACTGGGGGAAACGAAGAAAAGGGTGGGGGCAAAATTGCAAATGGCTTAGAGCCCCAGAATGCTATCATCTGTCTATTCATCCTCTGGGTATTTTCTCCAAGGTTCAGCTGGTCTTGAACGGCTCAGGCAGCCAGTGATCACATGGAAAACCTTGCCAATTGTTTTGACTCTGAGGGCTCTCAAGAAGGTGGTGACTATGCAAAGAAAAATTTGTTTGTGCTTCTGAGATTTTATGTACCTAATCTTCTAAAAATCACTAATATTTCTAAAGCATGTTATGTCACCTAGTTTGAACTTGATAAAGGGCATGAAAGTGGCTTTAAAAGTTGTGTGGACCTCAGAGTGTAGCACACGGACTATATATTGATTGCTCTCTCAAGAATTTGATCATTAAATGATGTGTCTAACAAAAAGATTTTTACTTGGGTTTGCAATTAAATATGTAAATAAATAGAAAAAATGTCCTAGTATATGATCAGTGACAGGTCTCTTAGAAAAAAATGTACGTTGCACATTATGTTGTTATATATGTTGTAATAATGTATGTTATAATATCTACTGCTAGGTATATTTTAGTAACCTAATTGTACTTTCTTAAAGTAAGAATTAGGAGTATTTTTTGATTCTTACTGGTACACTAACAAACTTATTTAGTTTGTAATCCCTTTCTGTCCCCAAGCTGAAAAATAGAAAATTAGGAAAGCAGTTTCTGTTGCTATTAAAAGAAAATGGCATTTGTGTTCCAATGCAGTAAAATAAATTGTGCAATTAAGAGGAAGTGAGGTATAGTGAGAACAGCATAGCTTTACAGGTGCCATTTCTGCTCCTGCCATTGATTGCTCTGTACTTAAGGAGAGTTACTTCTCTGAGTCTGTCTCTTGTTCTGTACAGTGATGATAATAATAACGATTTTGAGATAGTTGATAGTACATAGCAGTCACTCAATCATAGTATTGATTATTATTACTAATGACAAAGAAAATGAATTGTCAGCCAAAAGCAAAATGTACTTCCTTTGAATAGGAAGTAATTGGTATTCCTGGGAAAAAAGCTAATTGCAGTTACTATAATGTAAATTAGGTATTATCTGTTTGAGTTGTAGAAACCTGAAACCAAACCCATTGCCATCCAATAGATTCTGACTGATAGCAACCCTGTAGGAGAAAGCAGGACTGCCCCATAGTGTTTCCAAGGCTGTAAATCTTTACAGAAGCAGACAGCCACATCTTTCTCCTGTGGAGCAGCTTTGAACCGCCACCTTTCAGTTAGCAGCCAAGCATCTCACTACCCAGAGTTCAGAAACAGTTTGCAATTTGTAGATGACTTTATGATATAAATTCAGTGTCTCATGAGTAAAAATATCATCCCCAAAGATGAAAACAGTGGGCCTTAATAAGCAAGTCCTTGTGCCGTAGCTTTATAATTTCTAAAGTAAAGGAGATGGGGACCACTTTCATACTCTAGTAAAGGAGATGGGAACAAATTTCAGACTAAATAAAGGAGATGGGAACCACTTTAAGACCAGAGTAAAGGACATGGGGAACACTTTCAGACCAAAGTAAAGGACATGGGGACAACTTTCAGCCAAAAGTAAAGGAGATGGGGACCACGTTCAGACTAAAGTAAAGATGATGGGGACCACTTTTAGACTAAAGTAAAGGCAATGGGAACCAGTTTCAGACGAAAGTAAAGGAGATGGGGACTAATTTCACACTAAAGTAAAGGAAATGGGGAACCACTTTGAGATTAAAGTAAAGGAGATGGGAAGCATTTTCAGACTAGAGGAGATAGGAACGACTTTCAGACTATAGTGAAGGAGATGGCAACCACTTTCAGACTAAAGGAAATTGATGAGAACCAATTTCACGCTAAAGTAAAGGAGATGGGAACCAGTTTCAGACTAAAGTATACGAGATGGAAACCACTTTTAGACTAAAGTCAAGGAGATGGGGGATGACCTTAAGACTAAAATAAAGGAGATGGGAACCACTTTCAGACTAAAGTGAAGGAGATGGGGAACCACATTCAGAGTAAGGTAAAGGAGATGAGGACCACTTTCACGCTAAAGTAAAGAAGATGGGAACCAGTTTCAGACTAAAGTATAGTAGATGGAAACCACTTTTAGACTCAAGTATAGGAGATGGGAACGACTTTCAGACTACAGTAAAGGAGATGGGGACCACTTTCTGACTAAAGTAAAGGAAACAGGGAACCACTTTCAGACTAAAGTTAGAAGACATAATGATTCTGTTCTGGAAAAATCAATTCATCAATATGTTTTTTTCCATGGCTATAAAAAGTATTTGAAAGTGAGCAAAACAAGTAGTAAAAAAATCTTGTTATGTATTTTTCCCTTGGATAATGAGTTGCTAGTTCAATTCCTCTTGGAAAAGATTATTTTGTGCTCTGGTCAAGGTGGCCTACTTTCTTTTTGTGTTTATGGCTTTGAAATTAGAACTTATTTGTATTTTGTCAGGGAGTTTCCACTTTAGGAACAAAGAAAATTATATGCCTGAAGAACATGGTTGGCCAAATTATTGTTGTTTATGTCTGTGTTAGGCCTGAAAGAAAATACATAGAATTTGAGTGTCTTTTTTTTTTCTGGGAAATACAGTGTCTCATTTTGTTTTATGACATAATAATATTCTTTCCCCATTTTCACTATGTCCAAAAGTGAATTCTCTGAGCATGTCTTACAATCTGAACACACATGTGTAAGAAATGGAAGAAAGAGGAAGCATCAGAAGGAGTCTTTCCTTACAAGTTTTCAATAAATTTGTAAATTTTCCCTCTTCTGAAAGATTGTTTGCACAAATTTTAAATAATCTAAGTGTCAATTTTTAGGAATTGTCCACAAAATGAAGTCCTTTCCTCTATAATTATATCACATTCACTGGGAATTTTTCCTGTGTTTCATGTGGGAAAATCAGAATCTTGGCCACTAGAATAGTATATTGTAAGGGATGGTTATCAAGAAGAACGTGTAATCACAGTATTTCTAAATAAAAAAAAAATGCAATGTAAACATTAAATAAATTGATTTGTAAAGTGTAGATAGTAGATTCAAAGAGGAATCTTTAAGTAAAACCTGGTGTTGACTAAATTATTTCATTCGTTTGTGCTAGGTGCCCTCTTCTGGTCATTGTCAGTAATGTTTAGTAGTTTATTTCTCTAAATTCTGCTTTGCCATGAAGCATGGTAAGGGCAACTGCATGTGTTCCCATGCTGGTCTTCATATGTGAGGAAAGAAATCTGAACAGAAACGACTATTAACTTTTCAAGCATTGGAGTCTTGTTCCCCTCCCTCACGCTAGCACTTTTGATCACCAAGCAACATTTGGTTAGCCTTGTGTGGCACAATAATACTGTTGTTTTTAACTGGTAGGGTCTTCTTTTTTTTTCTTATGACTTCACCAACAGTCCAAGTTAGTCATTCGTACTTGTGACGAGCAGAAACCTGAGATCAGGAAATGGACATCTTTACCCTCTCCCCATCCCCATTCCACCACAGAAGCTTCTGAGTAAGCTCCAGGAGCATCAATCCCCAGGGAAAGGGGGGACTCCAATGTGATTAAGTGTTAAACCTGAAATGACTATGAAATTAATGAATTTTACTTAGTTTAACTTAAATTTTCAGCCTCAGAAAGAAATCTCAGAACCAGAAATTACATGAAGTTTATTACTGAAAAATTATATCTCGCTACACCTGTTTAAAAACTATGATTGAAATACAGACTCTTATGTCTGCTGACTTTCACAGGAAAACACAATTGTAGATCACAGAGCTTAGCGTGTCAGAGCTGAGAGTGACTGCAGATGTCCTCTAGCCCAGTTTCTAGTCCAGGATACACTTAATCTTCCAATATCCTCTGAAAGATGGAATAGCATACCCCCTCCCAGACAAAGAACACAAGTGTTCACTGCTTGCTATAAAAGCAGTGATTTCCCAAGTTCAATGTTTCTCAGCTATGATGCAAACCCACTGTGTGCATCAAATTCATATGGCCAAATTGGGTCATGCTGGTGGGACTTGGGGACAAGGGAAACCAATGTAAGTAGGCTGCTTGCTGTGTTATAAGTAATAAAATACTTTGTTTCTGACCCAGGAGTCTTGTGTCTTCTGTCAGCATCCATGAAAGAGCAACAGGCAAGTTTATTAGTTTGTAAGTATGGTAAAATCAAATCTCAGACCTGATAACAGCTACCCACCAACTTACATTTTTTCACCGTACCATTCTACAATGAATATTTTCACCTTCTTTATATGTTAGGTACTAGGCCAATGCCAAAAGAATTTTTATGATGGGCATCTTAGTCATCTAGTGTTGCTGTAACAGAAACACCACAAGTGGATGGCTCTTTAACAAAGAGAAATTTATTTTCTCACAGTCTAGTAGGCTACAAGTGCAAATTCGGGGCATCAGCTCCAGAGGAAGGCTTTCTCTCTCTGTCAGCTCTGGAGGAAGGTCCTTGTGATGCATCAGTCTTCCCTTGGTCTGGGAGCATCTAAGCACAGGAACCCCAGGTCCAAAGGATGCGCTGTACTCCCAGCACTTTCTTGGTAGTATGAGGTTCCCATGTCTCTCTGCTTGCTTATTTCTTTTATATCTCAAAAGAGATTGGCTTAAGACAGTATCTAATCTTGTAGATCTCATCAGTGTAACTGCCACTAATCCATCTTATCACATCATAGTGATAGAATTTCCAACACATAGGGAAATCACATCAGATGATAAAATGGTAGACAATCATACAATACTGGGAATCATGACATAATCAAGTTGACAGATATTTTGAGGGGACACAATTCAATCCATGACAATGGGTTATTTATGGAAGTCAGTAACTTAAAAGATACTCAGAAAATGAAAATGTGTTAATCTCATAAACAGTATATTACTTATCAGAAAGGAAAATGTCAGCAATATTTTAATAAGGCTTGCTCTACACCTTGCTCCTCCAAGCCGGAAAAGAACCAAAAAATCCATCTTAAATTTGATACTGTATTTTATACAAATAACATGTGCCTTCTGCATTTGTTTTTTGACCACATCTTCCCTCCCCACCCCCCGTCCCAGGTATTTTCACCAGCACACTATGCTAATCTTTTTTTACAGCAACATATGGAAGAGGGTTGGCATGGTGGTACTTGTGAGAGGAATGGGGAGGCCTCATGTACTCACCACCTAGCTTCAACAATTATCAAACATGACCAATCTTATTCCATCTGTAGTCCCTACTCCTCCACCCTCCACTGGATTTTTTTTTTTTTAAATTTTATTGTACTTCAGGGGAAGGCTTACAGTACAAATAATTTCTCATGAAACAGTAGTACACATATACTTTTATGACATTGGTTAACAACCCCACAACATATTAACCCTCTAACTTCTCAACCTTTTTTTTTTTTTTGGTGAAAATACACATAGCCAAAGATACACCATTTCAAAAATTTCTACACACACAGTTCAGTGACATTGACTATGCTCTTCCAATTGTGCTGTTATTCTCACTTAAGATGAAGGCTTACAGAACAAAATAGTTTCTCATTTAACAGTTACTACAAATGTTGCCCTATGACAATGGTTAACAATCTCACAACACATCAACAATATCCTTACTCAACCTTGGGTTCCCTATCACCAGCTTCCTTGTCCCCTTCTGCCTTCTGGCCCTAGTCACTGGACTCCTGTACCTCGTTAGTCTCATTTGGTTTTACAGGGCTGTCCACTCCCAGGCTGAACAGTAAACCTCGGAGGTAACTTCACCACTGAGCTAAAAGGGTGTCTGGGGGCCATACTCTCAGGGTTTCTCCAGTCTCCTTCAGGCCAGTAAATCTGCCCTTTTTTTGTGAGTTAGAATTATGCTCTACATCCTTCTCCAGCTCTGTCCAGAACCCTCTGTTGTGATCCTGGTCAGAGCAGTCAGTAGTGGTAGCCGGGCACCATCTAGCTGTACTGGACTCAGTCCAGTGGAGGCCTTGGTAGCTGTGGACAATTACTCCTTTGGACTGATCTTTTCCTTGTATCCTGTTCTCTTTATTCTCCCTTGCTCCCGAAGGGATAAGACCAGTGGAGTATCTTAGATGGCCACTCACAGGCTTTTAAGACCCCAGACACTACTTACCAAGGTAGAATGTAGCGCATTGTCTTTATAAGATGTGTCATGCCATTTGAGCTAGATGTTCCCCGAGACCATGGTCCCCACAGCCCTCCGCCCAGCAATTCAGTCCCTCAGGGAGTTTGGATGTGTCTACGGGGCTTCCATGACCTTTCCTTGTACAGGTTGTGCTAGTTTCCCCTGTATTGTGTACTGTCTCACCCTTCACCCAAGATACCACTTATCTATTGCCTATTTAGTATTTCCCTCCCACCCCTCCCATCCCTGGTAACCAACAAAACATTTTGTGTGTGAACTTTTTCATGGGTTTTTATAACAGAGGTCTCATACAATATTTGTCCTTTTGTGATTGACTTATTTTACTCAGCGTAATGTCCTCCAGTTTCATCCATGTTATGAGATGCTTCACAGTTTCATTGTTCTTTCTCATTGCATAGTACTCCATTGTGTGTATGTACCATAGTTTGTTTATCCATTCATCTGTTGATGGGCATCTGGGTTGTTTCCATCTTTTTGCTTTTGTGAACAATGCTGCCATGAACATAGGTGTGATATGTCTATTCGAGTGACGACTCTTATTTCTCTGGGATATATTCCTAGGAGTGGGATTGCTGGATTGAATGGTATGTCTATTTCCAGCTTTCTGAGGAAGCGCCATATCATTTTCCAAAATGGTTGTATCATTTTGCATTCCCACCAGCAGTGCATAAGAGTTCCCATCTCCCCGCAGCCCCTCCAACATTGGTTATTTCCAGTGTTTTTGATGTGTGCCAGTAATGCTGGGGTGAGATGGTATCTCATTGTGGTTTTAATTTGCATTTCTCTAATGGCTAGTGATCGCGAGCATTTCCTCATGTGTCTGTTGGCCATTTGAATGTCTTCTTTGGTGAAGTGTCTGTTCATTTCCTTTGCCCATTTTTTAATAGGATTATTTGTCTTTTGGTTGTAGAGGTGTTGGATTTTCTTGTAGATTATAGAGACTAAACCTTTGTCAGACTTGTACTATCCAAAAATTTTTTGCCAGTCTGTAGGTTCTCTTTGTACACTTTTGGTGAAGTCTTTTGAAGAGCATAGGTGTTTGATTTTTAGGAGATCCCAGTTATCTAGCTTATCTATTGGGGTTTGTGCGTTGATGGTTATGGTTTGTATCCTGTTAATGCCATGTATTAAGGCCTGAAGTGTTGGTCCTATTTTTTCTTCTATGAACTTTATAGTTTTAGGCTTTATATTCAGGTCTTTGATCCATTTTGAAGTAGTTTTTGTTACGGTGTGAAGTATGGGTCCTGTTTCATTTTTTTGCAAATGGATACCCAGTTTTGCCAGCACCATTTGTTAAAAAGACTGTCTTTTCCCCATTTGATGGACTTTGGGCCCTTGTCGAAGATCAGGTGACCATGGGTGGATGGATTTACATCTGGGTTCTCAATTCTGTTCCCTTGGTCAATGTATCTGTCGTTGTACCAGTACCAGGCTGTTTTGACTACTGTAGCTGTGTAGTAGGTTCTGAAGTCCGGTAGTGTGAGTCCTCCAACTTTCTTCTTCTTCTTCAGTAGTGCTTTACTTATTCGGGGCTTCTTCCCTTTCCATATAAAGTTAATGATTAGTTTTTCCATCTCTTTGAAGAATGTTGTTGGTATTTGGATCGGGATTGCGTTGTATTTGTAAATTGCTTTGGGTAGAATTGTCATTTTCACAATGTTGAGTCTGCCTATCCATGAGCATGGTAAGTTTTTCCATTTATGTAGATCCCTTTGGGTTTCATGCTGTAGTGTTTTGTAGTTTTCTTTGTATCAGTCTTTTACATCCCTGGTCATATTTATTCCTAAGTATTTTATCTTTTTAGGGGCTATTGAAAATGGTATTGTTTTCCTGATTTCCTTTTCATCGTTTTCCTTACTGGTGTATAGGAATCCAACCGATTTTTGAATGTTTATCTTGTATCCTGCTACTCTGCTGAATCTTTCTATTAGTTCCAGTAGATTTCTCATGGAGTCTTTAGGGTTTTCTATGTATAATATCATATCATCTGCAAAGCCACTGGATTATTTTTAAATAAATCCATAATATCATATCATTTAATCCATAAATCTTTCAATAATTGACATTTTTTCATGAAAAAAATAATATTTTACAGAAATGACAGATGATTTTAATGAGTTTAATATTTGCAGTCAAAGTGAAATATGACCAGAAGTGGCATTTAACTAAAAAAAGTACTTGCACATCATTGGTATGATCAGTTTTAATCTCAGGTCAAGCAGAAAGGTATTTTAAAGCCCCACCACTTACCACTTTTGTTGTTTTTAATTTGTATTGCTAAATTTAGAGTGTAATGATGATTTAACCAGATCCAGGTTACAAATGGAAATATAAATAAAACCTTATCAACTTTAAATAATTAAACTCTGCCATCAGGAGCAAGAATATTTGCCAGTTACTGCCATTTTCATGGTGGAACTGTTAATGCTTGACATCTACTGATGGAAAATCTAAAAATAATTATTTTTCTATCTAAATTAGCCACACTGATTTTTTTAACAACTCCTGATGTTATGATTTAGCAGTGGAAACAATTTTTGAGAGTTATGTTAGTGCATGTATGCATTTGCATGTTTGTGTACACACACTGAAAATGCTTTAGAATTGTGAGAAAATGCTGTAGTTTGTTGGTTTGTATTCAGTCAGCAAACACTGCTATAGCTGTGCTTGCTAAAATGTTGAGATTCTTGTAGGTAAAAAGCTGCCGTTCTAAGCCTCCTGACTGTCCTCCTGCTCCCCAGTCTACCAGGACCTCCCATGATCCAGCAACAAAAGGTTGAAAGTTGGCACAGCCGAGAGCTTGGATGATGTAGTTCTTGCACAAGACAGTCTCCAAATTGATTTGATAGGTGCCCTGCTTTACTGATTGTTAAACATTTTGAAAAACTGCTCAAGTTTAGAAGATGATATAAAAGTGGTCCAGGGAAAAGATAAAAGGTAGGCCAAAAAAGTGACAGGAAAATAAATAGTCTCAGAAAAGTAAGATGGAGCTAACTAGAAAACCAGGCTGAGAACTCCCTCTGTGTGAAAAAGAACAGAATTTATCTAGTATTTCAAAGCTAGAAGGCCAGTTGGAAAATAATTAGACTATAAATACAATGATCACAAATAGCAACAGGGTTGCATAAAAAGTGTCTGTACTAAAAACAAAAGGAGCTTTAGTGGTGCAGTGGTTTAGAGCTCAGTTGCTAACTGAAAGATCTGCAGTTCGAAGCCACTAGCCATTCTGGGGAGAAAGATGTAGCAATCTGTTTCCATAAAGATGATGACCTTGGAAGCCCTATGGGGCAGTTCTACTCTGTCCTACAGGGTCACTATGAGTTGGAATGGACTCGATGGCAAGGGTACTGAAAACCACAAAGCAAGTACGTAAAACTGAGTTGACTTTGCTGATAAAAGATGCTGCTGGTGGACACTGTGAAACATTGCATGTATAATGCAATATAAAGTTGCTGGGAACAGTTTTGTAAGAGAATCTCTTAATTTATGACCATTTAATGAACTTGCTGTACTAACCAATGTTTGCCATTGTCCTCTGTAAAACACATAGATTGGTGCCCATAGCACAGTTCAGAATTTGCTGCTGTTGTTAGTTGCTGTAGAGTTGATTCCAGCTCATGGCCAACTGCAATCCATAGGGTTTTCAATTCTGTAACCTTTTGAAAGCAGATTGCCAAGCCTCACTTCCGAGGTATCTTTGGGTGAGTTCAAACAGTCAACCTTTAGGTTAGTAGTCCAGCGCTTGACTATTTGCATCATCCAGGGACTCCTAGTTCATGATTATTTAGCTTTTCTCTAGTTTGCTAAGCTCTTATCAGTTAAGACGTATGTTTGTCAACAGAATAATCCATTGTGTTTTTTTCCCAAACCAGTTTATGCTAGTTATACTTATAAATTTATATGCATAAATTAAATAGCTATTTATATAAAGTAATGAAATATGAGTGAAAAAAGTAAAAAAGTTGTTTCTATGAAAATTAAGTTAAAAGCTTTAAAAAGACTTAACAGAGACCTGTCACTAAAAATAACTGTTGAATCAGATGTGGATAATTAGTGTAACAGAATTGGGAAGGGATAATCACCTTATTCTGGAAGGGTTTTACACCCAGATTGTTTCAACAAGTATCCTCAAAATCACAAGTCACCTTAAAGAAATAAAATTTAGAAGTTACAGATAATGCATGATGAGACGGTTAACTTAAAAAAGAAAAAAAACAACATATATTCACTCAGTTGACCTATTGTCTTTTCATCAAAAGATTGGTAAACGAATGTGTATTCATTTGCACTTGAAATAAAAAGGTATGTATTATTTTTATACGTAAATTATTATTGTTGTTGTTAGATGCCATCAAGTTGATTTCAACTCATAGCGACCTCACATGACAGAGCACAATTGCCCTATAGGGTTTTCTAGGCAGTAATCTTTTTGGGAGCAGATCTCCAGATTTTTTTCTTGTGGATCTGCTGAGTGGGTTTGAACTGACAACCTTTTGGATAGCAGTCAAGCGCTGAACTTTTGCACTATCAGGGCTCCTTACATAAAGTATAATATGTATAAGTGCTTTAACTGAGGTTTTTTGATTAACGACCAATTGTTGATTCAAACTGCATCAAGATTGCGACTAGATTTGTATTGTATGTGATTGTTAGAACCAACTAGAAGTTAAATGTTAAGTATGATTTCTGTTATGTTTAAAAATATTCTCTATAGAACGGTCTATAAAATTAACGGAATAGGAGACTTGTATCAACCTTATTTGTGTCTCCTCTTCATGTACATTACTCATGTTTGAAGAAGAAAGAGAAGAAGAGTTTAATTCTCACGCCCTTCCTTACGTGAGAAAAAGGGTCAGAAGATGAACTGAACCAACAAAGCATCATTATCTGCATATTACCTGTCATGGATTGAATTGTGTCCCTCAAAAATACATGTATCAATTTGGCTAGACCATGATTGTCCACCATTTTGTCACCTGAGGTGATTTTCCTATGTGTTGTAAATCCTGCCTGTATGATGTTAATGAGGGGGGGATGGGTGGCAGTTGTGTTGATGAGGCAGGACTCAATCTACGGGATTGGATTGTGTCTTGAGCTGGTTTCTTTTGAGATATAAAAGATAGAAGGGAGCAGAGAGATGGGGCACCCCATACCACCAAGAAAGCAGTGCCGGGATCAGAGGGCATCCTAGAAGCTCCTAGTCCAGGGGAAGACTGATGAGGACTTTCCTCCAGAGCCAACAGGGAGAGAAAGCCTTCTCCTGTAGCTGGCGCCCTAAATTTCATCTTGTAGCCTACTAGACTGTGAGAAAATAAATTTCTTTTTGTTAAAGCCATCCACTTGTGGTGTTCCTATTATAGTAGCACTGGATAACCAAGACATTAACCTATTTCTGGAAATTCTTGTTCTATACTAGGCAACAGAAACCATTGCTCAGAGAGGGGTTTTTCAGGCTGTGACTACTCCAGCATACTGGAGGTATCTATCTAGGTGACCCTGAGGGACCAGACTTTCCCTGGGGAATTCGGCCTGAGGGATAACTGCTAACAAATGAGTGTGTAGTGAGGTGGGGGAAGGGGTTGAAAAGTATATACCATGATTCAAATCTGCAACAAAATGTTAACTTTTTCTTCACTAAAACTTATCTCATTCTACCCTGGAAACTTTATTCCTGTTGCTAGCTGGAAATTATTTGCTCTTGTCAGTTAAAGAGAAGTTAGCCTCTCTACAGGAGTCCTGGTGGCACAGGGGTTAAGTGCTCAGCTGCTAACCAAGAAGTCAGTGGTTCAAACCCACCAGCTGCTCTGCTGGAGAAAGGTGTGGCACTGTGCTTCCATAAAGATTCACAGCCTTGGAAACCCTATGAGGCAGTTCTACTCTGTCCTATAGGGTGACTATGAGTTGGAATCAATTTGATGACAGTGGGTTTGGTTTGGGATTTTTGGTAGCTTCTCTACGTTCAAATTTCTTATCATCGTTTTAATTTTTACTCTCAATACCTTTATTCTCTTTTATTCCTGTCAATACTGGCATCTGGGTATAAGAGGAAGCTGATGCATCCTTATAGCACTTGGGGAAGTTTCCACATGTCATCATCTGATCCTCACTGGCCTTTGCCGAGATGTCCTCATCTTGCCTTGCCACCGGAAGAGCTGTGCCGGTGTCTGCTGAGATGTGGCTGGTTTTGTCTGGACTGCTACTGGGGTGTTGTGATGGCATTCACAGATCACTGACCATTTATTTTGTTATTGCTTTTACATGCAAGGACTCCTGGACACTAGGCCTCGGGCTGGTCCTGCACCTCAGTATCTTACCACTCTTCTGTTCATGTGAGCCCTGTTGCCTCAGTACAAACTGGTCATGGGCTTTGCTAAGGTGCTTGCAATCCCCTGACTGCACCTGTGGACCTAGTCCACTAGCCCTAGTGCTCTTGGATCATTCCTTGACCTATTTGATATCTACATTCCTGTCACCCCAGGGGCTTTGAACCTGAGAGAGGAGCTAGGATACTTGCATGTGATCTTTTGCCCTACTCTCACCCTCTTTTGGCTCAACTCCACAGCAGTTGGAAGAATCGTTCTCCATTCTGTTGGATGAAGTGTTTCCTTACACCGTATCTTCATGCCTCTCTTTACTGTGGCTTATAGTAAATCTCTATACGCAGAGATTTTCGGAGTTTTACTCTCGATATATAAAGAGAAGTTTAAAATTTATAAAAACTCCTTTCTGTTTCATAAAGGCCTGGATGCCAATGCTGTTATATCACAAAGCATTCAAAAGAGTCTGCTTTAGACTCAAATCTAAGCAATGGCATTTTTGATCTAGGGAATAACTATTCATTGACTCCTTTCCTGGAGCAATAAATCCCTAAGTCTAACCTCAGTTGCTGAAGGGAAATAGGGAATGGGGAAAACTGGATTACTATGAAGGAAAACACATCAAATATATTTAAAAAGATCCCACTAGGTATATCCTCCCTGAGTGAAATATCACCCAGTACCTACTTCAAGCCCTGTTGTTGCTACCTGCAAACACATCTGCCAAAACTCATACCTTGTTCTTATCCAGGAAGTAGCAATAAAAGGTCCCTGGGAACCTTAGTTTGTGGGTGAGATAGAAACAAAAAAAATCAAACTCATTGCTGTCGAGTGGATTCTGACTCATAGATACCCTGTAGGACAGAACAGAACTGCCCCGTAAGGTTTCCAAAGAGCAGCTGGTAGGTTTAAACTGCCCACTTTTTGGTTAGCAGCCAAGCTCTTAACCACTATGCCACCAGGGCTCCACATGAGAGAGAGGGACTGAAAAAGTGAGTGAGAAGAACACCAGAGGGTAGGTGCTATCTAGCATCTGGCACAACTGATGGACTTGTTAAACAAACACACTCTCATTCTAAGATTGGGAAAACAGAGGCACATGGCCCTTGACTCTGAACATGTCCCCATCGCCAACCTCATATACTCTTAGTGTCAAACACAAAGAAGCTTTAATAGCATTTTTGTCTCCTTTGTCCATTAAAGTATCGACGTAAAGCAGAGTGCCACAGACAGGTGTTTCCTCACTTACTGCGAAAACCTTTTATTGGGTCTTTATCAAAGAGAAATTGACAGAAGCACTGAAGGGCCAACATTCTCTCAACTACACAGACACTATGAAGCCAACAAGATGGTGGGGAACTTCCACTTATATATTGTCTTAAACTAGTAAGTGTGCCTTTAAAAAAAAAAAATTCACCTCCTTTGGTTTTCCTGTTCACTGCTTTATGGTTTTGAATTCTATCGGGGACGTATGGCCAGTAAACTATATTTATTAATGTTAAGGATGCAGTTTAAAAGCAGAATGAGTCAATAATGTGTTCTCATAGTCGGCATTTAAATATGTGAGGTAAATTTAAGAGACTGCAAAATGAAACCTCACCTAAAAAAAACAGAAAACCAAACCCGTTGCCATCAAGCAGATTCCGACTCATAGCAACACTGTAGGACAGAGTAGAATTGCCCTATATGGTTTCCAAGGAGCGCCTGGTGGAGTCAAACTGCCAACGTTTTGGTTAGACACTGTAGCTCTTAACCAGTGTACCACCAGGCCTCACCTAAAAAAATAGTGAGAACTAAATAAAACACACATGGAAATACAAATCTAGATGAAATTTGTGGAAAATCTTCCCTTCTTTTATCTGACATTGGCAGGGATTTGAGCGATTTGTGTTCTCTGGTGAGAGTGAGTGTGCCCACCCCTCTTTTATGGTGACATCAATACCAGTTCACTTAAGCAAAAATATTCACATTTCACCTGACTTTTTTTTTGGCAGGAATTTGAAGTTAATATGAAAGCTTCCTCAAAGGGTTACCAGTCTTAGAGCTTTGAAGACAATAAAATCTACTTAAATGCCTTTGTTTATCAAGTTCTTGGAACAAAATATATACAACATATATCAAGTCACCGTGCCTCATCTCTCTCCTGGAGAAAGTTTGCAGACTGCATTCTTTACTTGTCGAAGGTCATTTTCACTTCTTAGTTCATGGCTATAATCTGAATGGTTCCCAGCTATATGCTAATAAGGCTGAAGGTTAAGTGCTGGACTGCTAGCTGAAAGGTTGGCTGGCAGTTGGAACCCACCCAGAGGCACCTTCAGAGACAGACCTGGTGATATCTGCTTAGGAAAGAATAGACTCCATGGCAACTAACAACAACAACAATACACATTTAGAGATAAAGTTTTAAATGCAAATGTATCTGATGGTCCCATTACCCATTGGCATAGAGTGGACTCATAGTAACCCTATAGGACGGAGTAGAACTGCTCCATGGGGTTTCCAAGGAGTGGCTAGTGGATTTGAACTGACGACCATTTGGTTAGCAACCAAGCCTTTAACCACTGCGCCACCAGGACTCTGCCTGATGGTAGGAAGGCAGTATTTTTCAAACTGTAGGTTGAGATTGATTAATAGATCATGAAACTAATTCAATGAATGGTACACTACCAGAATTTTTAAGAAGAAAAAATAAAATAGAAAATATCGGGGTTTATTGCATAGATTCTTAGCAAGAACTGAACACATTGCAAAATAGCTTTACTTGTCTATGTATGTACGGAGACCTGGTAATGCAGTGGTTAAGGGCGTGGCTGCTAACGAAAAGGTCAGCAGTTTGAATCCACCAGCTGCTCCTCGGAAACCCTTTGGGGCAGTTCTACTCTGTCCTATAGGGCTGCTATCAGTCGGAATTGACTTGACAGCAATTGGTTTGGGTTTTTTTTTTTTTTTTTTTTTTTTTGGTATGTATGTGTGTTGGTGTTTATATTGCAGGTCATTACCAAAACTAGTTAGAAAACACTTTTCTAGGGGAAAAGAGAAACTAAAAGGTAGGATAAAAAAAAAAAACAACCTGTTGCCACTGAGCCAATTCCGACTCATAGCAAACCTACAGGACAAAGTAGATGCCCCATAGAGTTTCCAAGGAACACCTGGTGAATTCGAACTGCCAGCCTTTTGGTTAGCAGCCATAGCACTTAACCCTATGCCACTAGGGTTTCCAAAAAGGTAGGATAGAGATGCTGTCTTAGTCATCCACAAGTGGATGGCTTTCACGAAGAGAAATTTATTTTCTCACAGTCTAGTAGGCTACAAGTCCAAATTCAGGGTGTCAGCTCCAGGGGAAGGCTTTCTGTCTCTGTCTGCTCTGGAGGAAAGTCCTCGTCATCATCAAGTCTTCCCCTGGACTAGGAGCTTCTCTGCATAGGAACCTTGGGTCCAAAGGACACGATCTGCTCCTGGTGCTCTTTTCTTGGTGGTATGAGGTCCCCAACTCTCTGCTTGCTTCCCTTTCCTTTTATCTCTTGAGAGATAAAAGGTGGTACAGGCCACACCCCAGGGAAACTCCCTTTACATTGGATGAGGGATGTGACTTGGGTAAGGGTAGTGTTACAATCCCACTCTAATCCTCTTTAACATAAAACTACAATCACAAAATGGAGGCCAACCACACAATTCTGGGAATCATGGCCCAGCCAAATTGATCCACACATTTTTGGGGGGACATAATTAAAACCATGACATTCCAATCTTTGGCCCCCAAAAAATCACATCCTTGCAACATGGAAAACTTATTCACCCCATCATATCATAGCAAAAGTCTTAACTTCAAGTCCAAAATTCAAAATTCTTCTTCATCTGTGCAATCTAGAATACAAGTTATTTGCTTCCAAAGGTACAATGGCAGAACAGGCACAAGCTAGACATTTCCATTACAAATGGGAGAAACTAGAGGGAAAGAAGGGATAACAGGCACCAAGCAAGTCAACAGTACACATTGCATTAGCCCTCAAGGCTTTGAAAATAAACCTCTGTTCTCTGAGACAATTTACACGATAGCCCTGCCCTCCAGACTCTAGGTATTGGCCACACTCTGTAGACTCTGAGTGTAGGCCCCTTGGCCCTGGGCTTTGGCTCCGCCTTCCAGGCCCACTGGGACAGCAACTCTGCTCTCTCAGCTTTAGGCACACCATTCTCCTAGTCCATCTGAGTGGCAACTCCACCCTTAGAAGCACCAGAGGCCATGGCTCCACACTTTGAAACCCCTGAGGTCATGGCCATACCTTTTGAGACCGAGGCAGCTCAGCTTCTTGTGTTCCTTGTCTCTTCAGCTTCTGTTTCCTGGTTTCTTGGCTTTTGGCTCCTCGGCTCTCAAGCCTACATCTGTCCTGCTGGGGCAAGTGTTCCAAAGCTCTGTAGCTTCACAAGCAAGTGCCCAGAGGCACCCCACTCTGCCAGGAAGTCTCCTTCGGACAGGTACTCAGCTCTCTCACTCCGTGGGTCAGCTCCAACACCATCCTCCTGGTTCTGCTGCTGTTGGTTCTCTGCCGCTGCTGCTTCTCTGCTGCTGCAGGTTCTCTGCTGTTGCTGGTCCTCTGCCACTGCCACTCCTCCATCCATTCACAGTTTCAAAACCACTTCCACATTTTAGTTATCTGTTAGAACAGCACCCCACTCTCTTGGTACCAAATGTCTTAGGCTGGGTTCTCTACAGAACCAGTAAAGCATATAAATGTATATATATAGAGATTTATATCAAGGAAATAGCTTACCCAATTATAGAGGCTAAAACTTCTCAAGTCCACAGATCAGGGTAGAGGCCTCTCCCAATTCACGGAGCCACAGAAGCTGGTGAACCCAAGGTCGGCAGGTCAGAGAGAGGCTCCTGCTCACAGGCTGTGAAGGTCAATGAATTCCAAGATCAGCAAACAAGACCACGAGGTTTCTCCTGATTCACGTAGCTGCAGGGGCTGGCAAACCCAAGGTCAGCAGGTTGGGGAACTGGACTCTTGCTCACAGGCTGAGAAGTTCGACGAATTCCAAGATCATCAGGTAAGCTGCTAGCTCAAGTCCCAAGAACCAGAGGTGAGACAACAAGAGGCAGCTGCTGAGTCTGGAACAAGCCAAAAACCTTGGCAAGGCGAGCAGTCAGAAAGTAACCAGCAGAAGGCAGAGAGATGAAACTGAGGGGGCCGTGAGCTGCCACAGGCTCTGACTCTGCCAGTACCTCTCAGCAGATTCCATCATGGGGGTGATCACGACATGATACAACTGCTAAAACACTGAGAATAATGGCCTAGCCAAGTTGACGTACAATCTTAACCATCACAGATGTGAAACTAATTTTATCTACTATAAAATTCTGCCAATAGTCGTTGCATCTTTTGTTTCTGGGACACAAAGTTATTTGCATCTTTAAGCAGAAACTGACAGATATGTATTCTCCTGTATGACCCTCTAAACAAGGACACTAAAATAAAACAATACAATATATAACCAAAAAAAAAAATTTTTAACTGTAGATAACATCAATGTTCATTGCAGCACTATTCACAGTAGCCAAAAGGTAGGAACAACCCAAGTGTCCTTTAACACATGAACGGATAAACCAAATGTGGCATATACATGCAATGGAATATCGTTCAGCCATAAAAAGGAATGAAGTTCTGATACATGTCACGCCATGGATGAGCCTCGAAAACATTACACTAAGTGAAATAAACCAGACACAAAAAGGTGATGAAAAAGTTCTGGAAACAAATAGTGGTGATAGTTGCGGAACATTGTCAGTGTGATTAACGGCACTGCATTGCACACTTGAAAATGGTTAAAATGTCAAATTTTATGCTGTGTATATTTTATCACATTTAAAAATAATCCTGGAATGAAAATTTTTCTGTATTAAGCAACTCCCACTGCTCTGAATGTGTTCTTTTCTTAGGTAAAATCTATAGGTAGGACCAACAAACAAGGAAACAATCACTCAGAGCACATCATTAACACATGGACTCCGGGGAATTGTTTAAACCATTTTTTTTTTTTTTTTTTACTTTCCTCGTAGTTTCATTTCATTTCATTTAGTGTCACTTTCAGAGGATATCAAGGAGTCCTCTCCTCCTGGATTCCTCTTCTTTCCTCATCCCCATTTCCACCACTTAGGGCCACACCCTGACCAGGTGTCAAGCACCTGTTATGGACCTGTCTGTTATGAGTGGCTTCACTCCAGGCTTCATCTATAAGGGTCAGTAGCAGATCCTCTTTAAACATCATAGAAGGAAGCTCTGGCCTTCCAGATTCTACACAGCACAGTATCTACAAAGCAAGAAAGATATATAACTTTCTACTACCAATATTAACCACCTATCAGAGCATAATTTAAATGCATCATTATGATAACAAATCCTGTCTATTGATTCTGTCTTGCCAAAAACACCCTTGCAGCACACCCTGAGGGTGATGGGAAAGAAAAATCCCTATTTTTATATAGATATTGAGGACTTTTTGTTTATGCATTTCCTCATAATCTGTTTTTTGATCAGGTTGAGAATAGCTAATTCTTTCTTGTAGCTTTCTGTCTATTGGTCAGGCTCAATAATTCCAATGCTCTAGACTTTTCCATAGAGTATTCAAGCTTAGGTTGTGTTCACGTCTCTCTAGGTTCTAGATCTTCCAAGTAAGTGTCCTCTGAGGAAGAAGTTGTTCACTAACATAGAATTTGAAAACTACTGACTTACCAAAGAAATATATCCAAATATATGAGCCACCTCACAATTTAGAAAATTGTCAAATTTTTTGTAAACCATAATTTGTAACTTTAATATTTAAAACTAAATATAAAGTGACGCTTATGGAGAAAAACCAGATACCATGTGTTTATGACCAGAACAACATCAGTCTTATGAAATAACCAGCCTCCAAACAAGGGTATTAGGAAGCAGAGCTTGATGATACCAAAGCCAGTTAGCAGGCATTCGAGCATTTAATTAATTTAATTGGCTTCCTTCAACTAGTATAACCAAAACCAAACCACGTTGCCTTCAAGTCAATTTCAACTTATAGCAACCCTGTAGAATAGAGTAGAACTGCCTCATAGGGTTTCCAAGGAGCAGCTGGTGGATTCAACCTGCCAACCTTTTGGTTAGCAGCTGTAGCTGTTAACCCCTCTGCCACCAAGGCTCCTTCAACTAGTATATCAGATGATTATTCTGGAACTTCTGATACATGGTTTGTTTGTTCTGCTTTCCCTCTTCATGCACCCACCAATCCCCAAATTTCAATAAAAACAAAATAAATTTATACTCTCATGCTACCAGAATGCCAGACAAATGCTGTTTTCCTACTCAAAATCTTTTTATGAAGGGCTAGAAGTTTATGCTTGTTTCTAAATTGCAACTAAATAAAAAAAATCTATTTTCAAATCAACAAAAATGTATTAAGGCCTATTATACTGTTATGCTAAGATTATTAGGATAAATAAAAAATGTGAAAAAAGCAGTCTTTGCTGTCGAGAGTATAAAATGTAATTAGGGATAAGGGACAAGTAATCTAAATAAGAGAGCAATTAAATAAAATGAAATTTTAAAATAACTATCCATTACAAGTGGAAAACGTACCTCGCACAAGGCAGTACATGATTAAGTGTCTGATTAACATTCCAGACAATGGTTGCTATGGGAGATCAGAGGTTCTTCATAAGTTGGGCCCGTCAGAGAAAGATTTTCTTTAAAGAAGTAGGACTGAAGTTCGGCCTTGGAGGGTTGTATAACATGCACCAAATGTTTGGCTAGACCTAGGAAGCACACAATTGCTTTTAATAAAACTTTGGGCTGATGTTCTCTGTTTGGAGAGTCAGTATGTTTAGGGAATGCACAGTGCCAGTAAAAAGTCAGTCTCTTTAGATGGTGATAGTAATAACCCTGACAGTAGGTTCCCTTCTCCCAGACCAAATACACAGAGGGACTGGAAGTCTGAAGGGGTCATGTCAGAAATAGCCCACTTGTCGGAACTGGGATGTGTTTGTGGAACTGTGTGTCGAAGCACCTGTGCCCACCCATGTCTGGGCGTAGTTTTTAGTCCTTCATTTTCCCAAGTTCGCAGATGTTACCGGAGGGAAAGAAAATGCTCAGTGTTTATGCAGTGAATCTGCTCTGAAGAAACTATTGTGCTCAACTGAGGAAATGCCATAGTTATTTTGGTATTCCTTTAATTTTGGAAGTCTTATTATTTGCAGGGCTGACCAAAAAACTCTTAAAATTCCACAAGTAAACATCAAATTCCTGCTTAACAGTGTGGGTGTTATTGGTCTTTGAAAAAGAAAAGACCTGTTCAGTCATTCTTGCACCCATCTAAGAAGTTAGAGGCCTTTCTGGTATTGACAGTGCAGATATTTTATGACATAAATCTTTATCTTATTAATGAGTTGGAACAGCTACCTCAAAATATAGGCTCTGGAGGACAATTCTATTCCTAGCATTTCTGACACTGGCAGCAAAGAGCAGGCAGAGATAAAATAAAACTAGGACAACGCTTCCACAATCAGTCTTTTATCAGCAATCAAGGAATCTCCACCTCATAAAAATTATCTTTAGGTCTTTTTAACTTAAGTCTTTTCTGAGATAGATAAATAGAGGAGAATGCATTCAGGTTCTCTAGTTTATCTTCTTCAATGTCTATAAAAATGCTTTTTCTTTTAAGAAATAAAGACAAAGGAATGGTAATTTATGTATCTTTTTTCATATATTGTAATTTTTGTTAATTGGAGAATTGAAATAATCCTAGAATCAACTGGGGTCACTTGTCCTTTGATAATTTTAAATAAAAGTTGACTCAAAACCATCCCTGGGGATTCTTACTTGACGATGGGTTGGGGTTCCAGGGAGTAGTGGTAGGCTTTGTCTTATTTGTCTCCTGGTTACCTCTGTCCTTAAGTTATTACTTCTATTGAATTTCTCATATCTACTCTTCATTCCACTTACCTTGTATGTCACTGACTCTTACTCCTCTAAGCACTACTGACCCAAGTCTATGTAAGTAGAATTTCCTGAAGATTTGGAACAAAGCAGTATACTTGGGATGTGGTGGAGCACTCCACTCTGAATATTAAGTATTCAGATACTAGGTTTGTAAAAATACTCCAGACATTTCTGTAGCCAACAGGCCCTTATTTCTAATAAGGATCTAGCCTCCCATCACACTGCAACACATACCCCCACGCTTCAGATCTCTTTTCCACATTTTTAAAGTTTTGCTAGCCCCTGAACCCAAGATTCCTGTAGTTCATCTATCTCCTGGATTTGCTCCAGACCAGTGCTTTCCAGTAGAACTTTCTGTGATGATGGAAATATTCTATAATCTGCACCATTTAATTTTAACTAATTTAAAGTCACATTTAAATAGCTACATGTGACTGTTGTTGTTTGCCATTAAGTTGATTCTTAACTCATAGAGACCCGATGTGATAGACTAGAACTGCCTCATAAGGTTTTCTTGGCTGTAATCTTTATGGAAGCAGATTGTCAGGTCTTTTCTCCCACAGAGCTGTTGTGTGGGTTCGAGCTGCCAACCTTTTGGCTAGCAGCTTAGCACTTAACTGTTGCACCACTGGGGCTCCTTTACATGTAGCTAGTTGTTATCATAAAAGCCTTGGAGGCATAATGATTAGGTACTTGGCTACTAACTGAAAAGTTGGCAATTCAAACCCACCGAGTGGCTCTGTGGGAGAAAAGACCTGGTGGTCTGCCCCTGTAAAGAGTTCAGCCTAGGAAACCCTATGGGGTAGTTCTACTCTGTCATTTAGGGTTGCTACACATGGAAACCCTCGTAGCGTAGTGGTTAAGAGCTATGGCTGCTAACCAAAAAGCCCAGCATTTCAGATCCACCAGTCACTCCTTGGAAACTCTATGGAGCAGTTCTACTCTGTCCTTGAGGGTTGCTATGACTATGAGTTGGAATCGACTCAACGGCAATGGGTTTGGGTTTTTTTTTGGCTTATAGATGGCACATAACAACACAGTTGTTATCATACCGAACCGCACAGCTCCAGACCATCCACAATTGACCAAGAGATGTCTTTTAAAATGAACAGTCCCATTCGAGTGTTTCTCAACACAGACTTTTCTCTCCCTGCTGAGAACAGTTGTTTTTTTTTCCTTCCCATTTGCTAAACATCTGACATGGTCTGTATTGATGGACATGAAGCTTAGTCATGAGACTATTGAAAAAAGGGGACAAACAACCTTCAGTTTAGCTTTTAGTATTCTATTGCTTCAGCCTTGCTCTCTCAAATATATCCTCTTAAACATATACATTCGTTTAAGACCAGTGTCAAAGCAAAAATTAGTAAATCTTGATTCTGTTTTGAAGTACTTGAGAAGTAACTTCTTAGAATAGGCAAAAAATTTAGTATATCTAAGTCATACTTTTCTCCCATGTATCTGTCATTTTGTCATACAGTGGGGGCTTGAGTGTTGCTGTGATGCTGGAAGCTATGCCACCGGTATTCAGATACCACCAGGGTCACCCCTGGTGGACAGGTTTCAGCTGAGCTTCCAGACTAAGAGACTAGGAGGAAGGACCAACCAGTCTACTTCTGAAAAGATTTAGACAGTGAAAACCTTATGAATAGCAGCAGAACATTATTTGATACAGTGCTGGAAGATGAACCCCTTAGGTTGCAAGTCACTCAAAAGACAACCAGGGAAGGGTTGCCTCCTCAAAGTAGAGTCGACCTTAATGACATGGATGGAGTTAAGCTTTCAGGACCTTCATTTGCTGATGAAGCACAACTCTAATGAGAAGAAACAGCAGCAAACATCCATTAATAATCAGAAAGTAGAATGTACGAAGTATGAATCTAAGAAAATTGGAAGTCGTCAAAAATGAAATGGAATGCATAAACATTGATATCCTAGGCATTAGTGAGCTGAAATGGACTGTTACTGGCCATTTTAAATTGGATAATCATATGGTATACTATGCGGGGAATGACAACCTGAAGAGGAATGGTGTTGCATTCATTCTCAAAAAGAACATTTTAAGATCTATTCTGAAGTACAACGCTGTCAGTGATAGGATAATATCCATACGCCTACAAGGAAGACCAGTTAATATAATTATTATTAAAATTTACGCACCAACCACTAAGGCCAAAGATGAAGAAATTGAAGATTTTTACCTACTTCTGAAGTCTGAAATTGGTTGAACATGCAATCAGGATGCATTGATAATTACTGGTGATTGGAATGCAAAAATTGGAAACAAAGAGGAAGGAGGGGTAGTTGGAAAATGTGACCTTGGTGATAAATACGATGCCAGAGATCGCATGATAGACTTTTACAAGACCAATGACTTCTTCACTACAAATACTTTTTCTCACCAGCGTAAGTGGCAACTATACACGTAGACCTTGCCAGATAGAATACACAGGAATCAAATCAACTACATCTGTGGGAAGAGACAATGGAAAATCTCAATATCATCAGTCAGAACAAGGCCAGAGGCTGACTGCAGAACAGACCATCAATTGCTCATATGCAAGTTCAAGTTGAAACTGAAGAAAATTAGAACAAGTCAAGGAGAGCCAAAGAACAACCTTGAGCATATCCCACGTGAATTTAGAGACCATCTCAAGAATAGATTTGACATGTTGAACACTAATGACTGAAGACCAGACAAGTTGTGGAATGACATCAAGGACATCATACATGAAGAAAGCAAAAGGTCATTAGAAAGACAAGACAGAAAGAAAAGACCAAAACAGATGTCAGAAGAGACTCTGAAACTTGCTCTTGAATGTCAAGTAGGTAAAGCGAAAGGAAGAAATGATGAAGTAAAAGAATTGAACAGAAGATTTCAAAGGGCAGCTTGAGAAGACAAAGTAAAGTATTATAATGACATGTGCAAAGACCTGGAGATGGAAAACGAAAAAGGAAGAACGCACATTGCATTTCTCAAGCTGAAAGAATTGAAGAAAACATTTAAGACTCGAGTTGCAATACTGAAGGATTCTATGGGGAAAATATTAAACGACTCAGGAAGCATCAAAAGAAGATGGAAGGAATACAGAGTCACTATACCAAAAAGAATTGGTCAATGTTCAACCATTTCAGGAGGTACCGTATGAGCAGGAACCAAGGGTACTGAAGAAAGAAGTCCAAGCTGCACTGAAGACATTGGCGAAAAACAAGGCTCTAGGAATCGGTGGAATACCAACTGAGATATTTCGGCAAACAGATGCAGAGCTGGAAGTACTCACTCGTCTATGCCAAGAAATTTGGAAGGCAGCCACCTGGCCAACTGACGAGAAGAAATCTATATTTATGCCTATTCCCAACAAAGGTGATCCTATCGAATGTGGAAATTATCAAACAATATCATTAATACCACACCGAAGTAAAATTTTGCTGAAGATCATTCAAAAGCGGCTGCAGCAATATATCAACAGGGAACTGCCAGAAATTCAAGCCAGATTCATAAGAGGACACAGAACCAGGGATATCATTGCTGTTGTCAGATGGATCCTGGCTGAAAGCAGAGAATACCAGAAAAATGCTTACCTGTGTTTTATTGACTATGCAAAGGCATTTGACTGTGTGGATAATAACAAATTATGGAAAACATTGCGAAGAATGGGAGTTCCAGAACACTCAACTGTGCTCATGAGGAGCCTGTACATAGATCAAGAGGCAGTTGTTCGAACAGAACAAGGGGATACTGCATGGTTTAAAGTCAGGAAAGGTGTGTGTCAGGGTTGTATCCTTTCACCGTACCTGTTCAATCTGTATACTGACGCTGGACTGTATGAAGAAGAATGGGACATCAGGATTGGAGGAAGACTCATTAACAACCTGTGTTAGGCTGATGACACAACCTTGCTTGCTGAAAATGAAGAGGACTTGAAGCACTTACTGATAAAGATCGAAGCCACAACCTTCAGTATGGATTACACCTTAACATAAAGAAAACAAAAATCCTCACAACTAGACCAATAAGCAACATCATGATAAATGGGGAAAAGATTGAAATTGTCAAGGATTTCATTTTAATTGGATCCACAATCAACACCATGGAAGCAGCAGTCAAATCAAAAAACACATTGCATTGGGCAAATCTGCTGCAAAAGACATCTTTAAAGTATTGAAAAGCAAAGATGTCACCTTGAAGACTAATGTCGTAGTCATCTAGTGCTGCTATAACAGAAATACCACAAGTGGATGGTTTTAACGAAGAGAAGTTTATTTCCTCACAGTCAAAGTAGGCTAAAAGTCCAAATCCAGGGCGTCAGTTCCAGGGGAAGGCTTTTTCTCTCTGTCGGCCTTCTTTTCTTCGGTGTTCCCCCAGACTAGGAGCTTCTCTGTGCAGGGACCCCGGTCCAAAGGATGAGCTCTACTCCCAGCACTGTCTTCTTGATGGTATGAGGTCCCAACTCTCTGCTTGCTTCCCTTTCCTTTTATCTCTTGAGAGATAAAAGGTGGTGCAGGCCACACCCTAGGGAAACTCCCTTTACATTGGATTGGGGATATGACCTGGGTAAGGGTGGTGTTACAATCCCACCCTAATCCTCTTTAACATAAAATTACAATCACAAAATGAAGGCCAACCACACAATTCTGGGAATCATGGCCCAGCCAAATTGATACACACATTTTTGGGGGGACATAATTCAAACTATGACAACTAAGGTGAGCCTGACCCAAGACATGGTGTTTTCAATCTCCTCCTATGCATGTGAAAGCTGGACAATGAATAAGAAAGACTGAAGAAGAAGTGATGCCTTTCAATTGTGGTGTTGGAGAAGAACAGTGACTATACTACGGACTGCCAAAAGAACATACAAATCTGTCTTGGAAGAAGTACAACCAGAATGCTCCTTAGAAGCAAGGATGGCAAGACTATGTCTCCCATACTTTGGACATGTTATCTGGCGGGATCAGTCCCTGGAGAAGGACACCATGCTTGCTAAAGTAGAGAGTCAGCAAAAAAGAGGAAGATCCTCAATGAGATGGATTGACACAGTGGCTGCAACTATGGACTTCAGCATAACAACGATTGTGAAGATGGCACAGGACCAGGCAGTGTTTCGTTTTGTTGTACATAGTGTCGCTGTAAGTTGGAAGGAACTCGATGGCACCTAACAACAACAAGTCATACTTTTAAAATATATAATTTGTGTGTCTAATTTTTAGGATAGCACCTAAAAACAACAAGTCATACTTTTAAAATACATAATTTGTGTTTCTAATTTTTAGGATACACTTCAAGTAGATTTTTTTTCTTTTGTCAGTTGAATACAAGGAAGTCTAGCATTCCCTACAGTGGGAGGATATGTTTTATTTTTAGGTTAATATTCTTTTCCTTTCAAAGAACTGAATATGCCTTTGCATCTTATTGCTATTTCTTTTGGTATAAAGAATAAGCTATAAAGCACTAGGATTATTTTAAAGGAAGTTTTACGCATCCCAAGAGTGTAGACTTTGTTTTACAATATATATTTGCCTTCTACATTCCTTTGTTTAAAATGTTTATTGCAAATGTTAATCTTAAACAGATGGGATTTGTTTTTGTGACTGAGCGTGCGTTTAATAGATGCTGTGAACACCTCCTTTCACAAAAATACCATTTGCTTTTGAGCCAAGCCTCACTTGATATTTCCTTTCTGAAACACTTCCTTGTTTAGCTATTTGCTTGTTGTCTCTACATTTCTTCTGCATTTGGCACCCAATCCTTCGGGTGTTCCACATAAAAACTTACCATTTCTATTTACAAAGATCAGAGCAGAATTATACACCCTGGAGCACTTCCTATTGCTCTTAGCATTACCACCTTCCAGATGCCTTTCTCCCTGCTTATGAAGCAATTTGTCTACATTCTGTTAGGCAAGAAGAACTCTGCAAAAGAAACATTTGTGATTGAACTTGCAATTTATTTCCTGTTAATTCATCACACCAAGTAAAATTTGTAGTTTTTGCCAGTATTAAAGTCTTATTTTAAACTATTTTAGCCAAAGCTAATAATAAGTGAAAGGAGTCCTTGGGTAGTGCAAACGGCTTGGCTGTTAACCAAAAGTGGGAGGTTCGAGTTCACCCAGAGGTGCCTGGGAAGAAAGGCCTGGTAACCTATTTCTGAAAAATCAGCAACTGAAAACCCCACGCAGCACAATTCTACTCTGACACACATGGGGTCTCCATGAGTCGGAACTGACTAGACGGCAACTGGTTAACAAGTAAAAAAAAAAGCATGATTCTGATTCTTAACATTTTATCTTTTAAACTTTCAGTCCTAATGGTTAGTCAAAGTCTTATTCTGTCACCCATTATGCATATTGATTGGCTTGTAAACTAAAAAATATCTCTAATATATACTTTAAGAGTTACATAATCACATGAATAAAGATATGCACTAAAGGAAAAAAATCACAAGCTACAACTCTGTAGCAATCATAATTTGTTTCTTTTCATTTACACGTTTTTACATGTAAAAATATGTAAAAATTAAACATTTCATACTTATACTAACCATATCCATATAATTCAGTATCTTATTTTGCAGTGAATTAACATTTGATTATAAGATCTTTCCAAGTTGTGACATGTTCTTTTCAATCTTCTTTTTTTTTTTTCGAATAACCATCATTTCAATGGCTACATATTATTCCATTCAAGGTTCACACTATAATTTATTTAAATATCCCCCTATTGGTGTACCTTTGAAATATATCTGATATTTTAGTATTATAAAAAAGACTGCTAGGAGCATCTTTGCAGCTTTTTCCATATTTTGTTTAACCTAATAGTAGGATTATTTATCTATTTATAGACAATCTATTAATCTCCTTAGATCTATATTTGATAGACTGTGTCTATATCTATTTATTATTTATTATTACTTTACTGCATTAGTTAAATGTTGAAACCCTAACATCAGGCAAGGGTGCAACCAGTAATTATACACAATACAGCTAATTTTTGATTGTGAATTTTGAAATGAAAAGGGTTCCTAGTAAGGCTTTCTCCTTGGAGAGAGGAAACTTAGGTGTGGGTATGAGACTTGTGGTAGACTTGGGAAGTGGAGTAGAGAGTGGAAAGTAGATATTACCTCCAAAATATAATGAAATGCCAGAAAATCATACCTGCTTCACAATTTTGGCTAGTGCTAGTCCTGTGTACAGTAATCATTCTAGAGGAAAACAGAAAATATCTTTGAAACATTACGTCATTTAAACATTAAACATGAACTCTTTTTGTTGCATGGCCAATTTCTCAAAGTAATGTAGGCCAACAGAATTGTGGTTTCTATTATACTCTTGGCTATTGGGACATGCATTAGTAGGCACACTCTGTATTTTAGGAAGTCACAAAGAGTTGCGTTAGGAGTGGGTAAATGCAGTTGTCAGTACCAAAATTAGACGGAGGAATTTAATTTCAATTTGGTCCTAGCAATCATCATAATTAAGATTTCAGGTCCTACTCTATGGCATTTACAATCCGCTATTTAAGTTCTGTGGTCATTTGGCTATTTAGAAATATTTTGATTCTCTTCTTTCTGGGCACATGGTCGTAATTGTCATTCTCCTCCTTTCTTAAAGTTGTGACTTTGGCCAATAAAATGGGAAGAAAAGTTTATGACTGTCTCTTTCATGTAGAAGCATTAGCCCATGAAAGATAGTCTTGAATGGGCATTGCTTTAAGTTGTACCTATTCAATAGCCACTGGGAAATGTGGAATTATGAAGACTATTGAATGAAGAGGAATCAATTCTCATAATCATTAAAGCAGGAAGGAAAACAGATCAGCACAAATCAGTATTTCTCTGGATACACTTCACCTGCTTTGTAGAAAAGCCAGTAACTCTCAGCTTCTTCCCAAGTAATCCTGAAAGTAATCAGGAAACTCACTGTGCTATGCAGCCAAGTATTTTGGCTGCATTTGCCATCTGTGATCTTCTCTTCTGCTCCAAATCACTATGGCAATGCCATAGCGCAGCTCTTTCAATGATGCGCACCAGAAGTGTCCCTGCCACTAATACAATTATTGCTGAGCCAAAAAGTCAATGCCATATTCCAAGGACAATTACACCTAAACCAAAAGCTCTGGCTACTGCAAAAATTGCAGGTGCCCCCTCACATTGCCATGGGAGCTCCTAGGACCAATATAGCAATGCCTTGTAGTTGCAAAATTTAATTTATTTTCATTTTTCTTAATTTTTTTTTTTTAAATTACAGTCCGCTTTGTCTCAGAGCTCAAATATGCAGTCATGGTGGCTAGAGGAGTGTGACAGATAGACATGGGACTATGTTTGGAATTCCCCTTTCCCTCTGTCCTGACCCTCAGTACTTAAATAAGCCAATGCATCGAAAAGATTCCTTCTTTCTTTTAGATGATTTCTCTGTTAGGAATCTCCCCAGGGCCTCTTGTAATTAGAGACTTGGCAGGCCCCAGCCTTCTGTTCTCCAGACTTGTCTGTATCTTAGAGTGATCGCTGGTTACAGCCAAGCTGGGTCTTCCTCTTACAAATGCTTTGTGAGCTTGTTGTATCTCTTTGATTATAGTGACCACGATTTTGTGGGTCACAGTCTAAGAAGGTACCAAACTAAACAGAGTTGAATTAGGATGAAGTGGATGAAAACAAAATAAATATAAGGTGGAGCCACTATACTATTTCTTTAAACAGGTACATTCTATTGGGAAAAGGAACATCATTAGAAACGGAGAAATTTTATCAGAACAGAAACAAAATGCCTGCAGTTGTTTCTAAAGGACAGTAGTTTATCTTCTAATCTCTATTGTTCCAGGGCAACCGCAACCCCTCTGAGCTAGCTAATCACTGGGGCAGAGACTGCTTGTCCTCCAAATTTATTTTGCACTTCTTTTTTAGTAAATTTTAGCTGGGCACAGGGTTCTTAAAGGTCTACATGACTCTTAATGGAAGAGGTAGCCCTTCAAGGTCTTCTTTTCCCCTTCTGGTTCATTGGAATAGAGATACAATGGCGGGAGCTAAAGTAGCCACCTTAGACCATGAGATGGAAATCGCATGTGGAAGATGACGGAGCAACAAGATGCAAAAAGCTTGAATCCTCAACATCATGAAGTTGCATATCTGCCTTGGACAATTTATATCCAGAATGTTAAATGAGAAATAAATAAGTTTCTATCTAATTAAAGCTACTGTCATTATTTATTTATTTTACAACAGCTGAGATTTTAAACTCACTAATACAATGAGAAAATAGGGATGGTAGAAGAAAGCTACCAGAAATTTAGACAGAACTGTAAAAATCAGAATTTTTTGGAGTAAAAAATATTTTACGTAAAGCAAAGAAATCCAAAATCATTGCTGACAAGATTAAACCTACCCAGTGTTTGTGCAATATTAGGAGAAGCAAGTGTGGTGTTTTTCCAAAGTAATACATATTAGTTAACTTACTGTAATTCTGCAACCCATGTCCTCAGTATTGCAAATCATTAGATGACTTTGGATGTCAATACATTTCAACGAACTTCACTTTATGAGCTCAACCATGGAGGACCACTTGTTCTCCCATTCCTCAGAATAGGAAGGAGGAGCCCAAGATGGCTGCTTAGTGAGACACACTATAATGTGCCCCTACAATAAAGACTTGACAAACCAAGTGAAAAAGATATAGATGACAACCTTGGAAACCTGAGCATCAAATGGAAGCCTGAAGAATTAGAGCACTGAGTAGGAAAGACTGAGAGAAAACAGCAGACGAGGAGATTTACACATCATCAGCTTCTGGCCAGCTGGCACAGAGCACCATGACCATCTTGAGGCAAGGCAAGCAGCATCCCTGGGTGAGGAGCACAGAAAGGCAATTCCACAGAATTCAGAACAGGAGACAGGGATACTGTGTAAACAAGTCTAGAATGAAATAAGGTAACAGGACTCAAGCTGAATCTAAAAAGGGAAAGTACAGGAAGACAGGCAAGAGCACCACTGATCCCGGTGACCACAGAGCAGGGAGGGAGCCAGGAACTAAGGACAGGACTACCCACCAGTGGGGGTGCCTGACTATTTGGACAGGAAACACTCACCAAAGAGTAAAACCATAGACTAACAACTAGAGATCCCCCACCCACCCAGCCTCTGTGCCACTCCACCCACCTCACATTTATTCAAGCCAAGCCCCAGTCTCCTGCTGAAGGCAGCCAGGAGCATCCCCACATGCACACTCTGTGACAGGCATGCTCACTGTGCCTTCCGCCCTATGACCAGCAGCTTACTCCCATGCCTCCCGCTGGGCAACCGGTGGTGTGCTTCCATACCATCCCCCAAGACACTGGAGGGGCACTCCCAGCACCACCCAACCAGAGACTGGTGGCACACTTTCCACACCCCCCACCCTGTGACCGGCAGTGTGTTTCCCCACATCACCTGCATGGTGGCCAGCAGCATGCTTCTGCACCCTCTGCCTGGTGACTGGGGGTGTGGTCCCCATGCCACACACCCAGCAATCAGCAGGTGTGCTCATCACTCCCACCATGCCCACCTGCTGACCAGCTGAAACTCTCCCAGCACCCCCAATCATGACCAGCTAGGCAGACACATCCCCTTATCAGCAATTGCCCAGCTCAGCCCAACAGGTGCCACCTGCTACCCTGCTAATGACGAGCAACATCACCCAGCAATTGCTCGGCTGTGACATCACCCATCTCACACTCAGACAGTCCCTGCACACTGACTGCACATGCACTGAGACCCCTCAATCTCCCTCCACCTGCTGAGACATCAATTCATGCACACACAGAGGGCCTATCCTATCCATTTGGGTAGCACTGCCTTCTTGTGGCTACAAAGATGTCCTGCCGTGCTCTTCAGTGAGCACACTAACTGCTAGCACCAACCCGGTCCCACAAGAGCTATGGAGGGAACCTGACCACACAACTCTTGCCACTTTATATCAGGGAAAGAACCTGCTCCCCCACCTCCACTCAATCATGTAAGGGAAGACATATGCACCTAACAACAGAGGACTCATATGTAGGTGTGACCTACCATACCCAGCAGTGAGAGGAAATTACACCCAGTCAACTGATAACACCAAACTCATACATAAACCAGTACCACAAAATGACAATTAAAATAATACCAAGAAGAAAGACATTCTAAAGAGAAAGAGAAGAAACAAGGCTCCTGATATATCAATACAAAACAAAGCAAAAAATTAGGACAAAATAAACAAACATACAATCAATAAATAAATATCTAAATAAATAAAATAACACCTTAATGCCTTGGAGACAGCAGAAAACAACCAGTCATATGAAGAAACAGGATAAGGGGGCTCAAGCAAGGGTGCAAAATAAAGGGATGGAAAATCTTCCTGAGAAAGAACTGATACTAGAACTATCTGATAAGGAATTTAAAAGACTTATATTTAGGCTTTTCAAAGAGATCAAGGAAAACACAAAGGAATTCAGAAAATAATACAAGAACAAAATGACAAACTCAATAGACAAATAAAAACCATACTAAAACACCTAGACATTTAGAAGCTTAACAATAGAGTATTAGAAATAGACAACTGAACAGAAGGACATCAAAGTAGAATTGAATCAATGGAACAAAGAATTAGCAAAATAGAGAACAAATCCCTGGATACTAATTTGTCTGAGGAACAATCAGAAAAAAGACTGAAGAAAAATGAAGAAAGCCTAAGGATTGTGTGGAACAAAACCAAGAGAAATAATTTACGCATAATAGGAATTCAGAAGGGGGGGGGGGAAGCAGAGAGAATTTTTGAAGATATAATGGCAGAAAACTTCCCAAATATCATGAAAGTTGAGGTTTCCATATAAAAATCTCAACCAGACCAGCCTTAAAAGAAATATTAAACGGAGCCCTTCGGATCAAGAACCAGCAATGTCAGACAACGACCTGAGATAAAGACACATGACAGTATCACCCAGATACCAAGCTAGGTAAAGACTTCACAAAGTAAAAATAAAGCTGCAAAACAGATTACAGGGAACCAGAAATGTTAAGGTATAAAAGATGACAACTTCTAAACAAAAGGGAGAATAAATGGTGTAGTTTCAAAATTTCCATATGGAGAGGAAGTTAAGGTGACTTCAAGATATAGCAGACTGTTTTAAACATAGGAGGACAAAGGCAAACTTCAGGGTAACCACAAAGAAAATTAATAAATCTACTCACCAAAATAAACAGGAAGAAAATAAAAAGACTCAATAAAACAAAACCAACAATAACAAATAATAGGAAAAGAAAATCCATATACGAAAAGATCTCAGCACAGAAAATGAAGAGGAACAAATAAATCATTAACACCACAAAAAATAGTATAACAAAATACCAACAATGAATTCATATGTATCAATAATCACACTGGATGTAAATGGATTAAATGCACTAGTCAAGAGGCAGAGAGTGGCAAAATGGATTTAAAAAAAAAAAAAAGACCCATCAATATGTTGTCTACAAGAGATATACCGTAGACACAAATACCTAAATAGGTTAAAAATCAAAGGATGGAAAAAATATACCCAGCAGACAGTACTCAAAAGAGAGCAAGAGTGGTAATATTAATTTCTGACAAAGTGAACTTTACGCCAAAATCCATTATAAGAGACAAAGAAGGGCATTGTACGATGATTAAAGAGTAAATTCACTGAAAAGACATAACAATAATAAATATTTTATTGCACCCAATGCCAGAACTCCAAAATATATAAAACAAACTCTAACAGAATTGAAAAGAGAAATAAACAGTTCTACAATAATAGTAGGAAATTTTAACTTGAACAGAACAACTAGAAAGAAAATCAACAAAGAGACAGAAGATCTAAATAACACTATTAATCAACTCAACCTCATATATAGAACACGCCACCCAACAGCATCACAATACACATTCTTCTCCAACACACATGAAACATTCTCTAGAATAGACCATATTTTAGGCCACAAAGCAAGCCTCAATAAATGTAAAAATATCAAATTATACAAAGCATCTTCTCCAACCATAATGCTATAAAACTAAAAATTAATAACAGGAAGAACAAGAAAAATAAATTAAATACATGGAAACTAAATAACATATTACTAACAAATTATTGGGTCATAGAAGAAATCAAAAGTGAAATTAAAACATATTTAGAATCAGATGGGGGGCCAAGATGGCGGAGTAGTCAGACGCTTCCGGTGGACCCTCTTACAACAAAGACTCGAAAAAACAAGTGAATCAATTATATATGACAATCTAGGAGCCCTGAACATTTAAGGCAAAGTTGAGGAACTGGACTGAGTGGTGGGGCAGGGAGAGACTGTTCGGAAGCAGTGAGGAGTTGCCAGACCTGACCTGGTGAGAGCCTGAGCCCTTCAGGCCTGAGCAGCTCATGGGTGAGCAGTGAGGCAGGCAAGCAGTGGTGCTTGGGAAGTGCGTTTTCCGCACCAGGAGAGACCCAGTGCCAGAGACTCTACTTGGCCACTCAGAACCAGTGAGAAGAAGCCCTGGATCAGCAAAAGATAAGTACTTGCCTACGGCCTACCGCATGGATCAAAAATACCCCCTTAGAGAAAAACATCCCTCTTATTTACCTCCCCTCTCCCTGCTCTGCACTGGGTCCCGGACTGGTTTCAGCAATTGCTGAGTCCCCTGGGCCAGGAGTAGGATCCATCACACACCCTGAGTCATTCTTCTGGCCTTGGAGATTGAACAAATTAACAAACAGAGGAAAAAATAAACTGCCAGCTCCCCTAAGCCAGGAACCCAGGGTAGGCACAGCTCCTTTGCCTAGGCACAGACATAAGGGATCCCTGGACTTTGAGTGCCTTTCCTCTGCAGAGACTTGTGTGGGCCCATCTCAACAGCATAGGCCCTCATTACTGAAGTCTAACTTGAACTGTTTCAGATGTGAAGTGGCAGGTTCCTGACATCTGACGCTGTTCTGCCCATTAAACAGGGTCTTCACCTACCCACATCATAGGCCTGAGGACTGGTGGCTCCACACACACCAGCTAGCCACCTGTGATAGGGGTGGCCAACAGCACTGGGTGCTCACAGTTTGGCTGCAAAACCCACCCACCTACGTGCTCTAGGGAACAGGAACATGCCTTCCTCCTGGACACTCGGGGGCAGCTGTCAGCCACCTGCTTTACTCAGAGTGTGTCCCCCTGCTGCAGCCAGATGCCTGTGCCTACACCAATCACCCATGCCTGTCTAGGACTGTAGGTGAGAGCCTACACCGCACACTTGGTGGCTAGCTACCTGGGCACCTGAGCTGAATCCATACAGGAGGAGTGGGCAGACTCCTCAGCTCACATACCTAGTAACAAATCTAACTACCTAGTGACAGGACATTAGAGCTTCAAAGGTGCCAATAATCAAACTAGCTCATACGAGCAGCCTATTTGGGCATACCAAAACAAAACAAGAAGCTAGGACACAGTAAGAAAACATAAAATAAATAAATATAATAACTTATTGATGGCTTGGAGACAACAGTCAATATCAAATCCATAAAGAGGTAATCCATGATGGCTTCAGCAAGCTCCTAAAGTAAAGAACCTAGGAATTTTCCAGAGGAGGAAAATTTCTTGGAATTACCAGAGGCAGAATACAAAAGATTAATATACAGAACTCTTCAAGAAATTAGGAAGGAAATTAAGCAAAACACAGAACACCCAATAGAGGAAATTAAAAAGATTAGCACATAATGGCAAATTTAACAGGCTGCAAGAATCCATAGAGAGACAGCAATCAGAAATCCAGAAGATTAACAATAAAATTTCGGAATTAGACAACTCAATAGAAAGTCATAAGAGCAGAGTTGAGGCAATGGAAGTCAGAATTAGTGAGACTGAAGATAAAGCACTTGACACCAACTTATCTGAGGAAAAATCAGATAAAAACAGGATCTAAAAAAAATGAAGAAACCCTAAGAATTATTTGGGACTCTATCAAGAAGAATAATCTACAAGTGATTGGAGTACCAGAACGGGGTGGGGGATAATAGAAAATACAGAGAGAATTGTTGAAGATTTGATGGCAGAAAACTTCCCTGATATCGTGAAAGATTACAAGATATCTATCCAAGATGCTCATCAAACCCCACATAAGGTAGATCCCAAAAGAAAGTCACCAAGACATATTATAATCAAACTTGCCAAAACCAAAGATAAAGAGAGAATTTTAAGAGCAGCTAGGGATAAACGAAAAGTCATCTACAAAGGAGAGTCAATAAGCACAAGCTCAGACTACTCAGCAGAAACCATGCAGGCAAAAAGGCAATGGGATGATATACCTAAAGACTTGAAGGAAAACAACTGCCAGCCAAGAATTATATATCCAGCAAAACTGTCTCTCAAATATGATGGCAAAATTAGGGCATTTCCAGATAAAAAATATTTAGAACCAAATGAGAATCAAAACACAGCGCACCAAAACCTTTGGGACACAACAAAAGCAGTGCTCAGAAGGAAATTTATAACAATAAATGCATACATTAAAAAAGAAGAAAGGTCCAAAATCAACAACTTAACCTGATGACTTGAACAAATAGAAAAGGAGGAGCAAAAGAAGACTAAAGCTACCAGAAGAAAGGAAATAATAAAGATCAGAGCAGAAGAAAAACATTAGAAAGAATCAACAAGACTAGAAGTTGGTTCTTTCAGAGGATCAAAAAAAATTGACAAACCAGTGCCAAACTGACAAATGAAACGAATGAGAAGATGCAAATAACCAAAATAAGAAGTGAAAGGGTGTCATTACAACAGATTCAACTGAGATAAAGAGGATCATAACAAATTATGAAAAATTGTATTCTAACCAATTTAAAAACTTAGAATAAATGAAGAAATTTCTAGAAACACACCACCTACCTAAACTCACACAAATAGAGGTCGAAAATCTAAATAGATTCATTCCTTAGAATAATTTCATTAGAAGAATAATAGAAGAAACACTTCAAAATATTTTGCCTCTCTCCATTCCCCTACTCCCCACTCCTGTGCCCAGGATAAGAAAACAAATTGCCACAATCCTAAGAATAACTTCCTTTCCCAGCATCACGTGAGTGAATGTTCTCTGCTCCTAGGAGACTTGCAGCCCTAGAATGACCACCTCCTTGACCCTGTGGCTTTGTGTAGGCCCACTGATTAGAAGAGAGGGACTCTGCCTATGAGCTGATTGATTATAAGCTCAGTCTTGTCTGGATCACTTTAGTTCTCATAACAGATAAAAACTGTTTGGTTGCAAGTGATAGAAAACATGACAAAAGATGACTTAAACCATAAGGGTATTTACTATTCCGTTAGAACAAGAAGTCTAGAAGTAGTTGAGCCTAAGATTAGTTGACTTCAGTGGCACAATGATATCACCAAGACCTAGACGTGTTCCATTCTCCTACTCTTGCTTTTCTCAGCACGTTGGCTTCCATTCCCCTGTATACAAGATGACCACGCAGCCCCACCTCACATCTTTCTTCAATCCTACTCAAAAGCAGGAAGCTAGAAGAGAAGACAAGAAGCAGCTTTCTCTTCTCATGCCTCTCTAAATCAAGAAGGAAAATCTTTAGAAGCCCTCTGCTACTCAAATTGTGAATCTTCAGACCACAGCATCACTGTCACCTGGGAACTTATAAATGTAATATTCCAGGCCCTACTCTGATTACTGATTCAGATTCTGCATTTTAACAAGATCCCTAAGTAATTTGTTCATACGTTAATATTTGAGAAGCACCGATCTAATTTAATAGACCATTCTACATTATTAGCCAGTACTGGGTGACACGGCTATTCCTAGATGGAAGGGAGGATGAGAAAGTAATTTTCCTTTTCTAGTCTCTTGGAGCAATGGTTATTTGCTTGGCTGCTAACCAAAATGTTGGAGGTTGTTACCTACCAGTAGCTCCAAGGAGAAAAGACCTGACGATCTGCTCCCATACAGATTTACAGCCGAGGAAACCCTATCAGGCAGTTCTACTTTGTTCTACAGTGTCACTATGAGTTGGAATAGACTTGACGGCACACAACAAAAACAGTAGTGGGAAACAGGAAAGGGCAAATGAGGTAGGCAATGGCTGTTGGATGGGCAACTCCCAGGGTCAGCCATGGTAGGTATTTCACAGGGGACCGAGTGGTGTCAAACGTTATATTCCGTGGAGTTCAGTGTACCCACTGTGCTCTCAGAGCTCTTGTAGCCTGTGAAGCTTGCCCAGAGAATGAAGTGCAGGCCTCGTTAGTAGTATTTTTACCAGCAGGTTGAAACTTCACCCGTGTGACTTTGGAAAACTTTATTGTTTTTATAATCTTGAGGTTTAAGAGTGCTATGTGACCCAGGGGAATTCAAAGGAAAAAACATTAAAGCTACTATAATTGAAGGGAAGGTGAAGATTGTAAAATAACAGGTTTCTTTTTAGTTCTGGTTGGTATGAAACGTTTTTTTCACAGAAGTAGCCAATAAAATCTATTTTCATATACGTTTTCTGTTTTACATTGGTTTTCTGACCTTATTGAAAATTTATTAAGAAGGTTGTTCATATATATGAACTAACTGGCTTAAAGGATTTTAGTCTAATTTTTACAGTGTGAAATGTGTCATTTCTAGGATAAGCCATTAATAAGTCTTCTTCAGTGGTTCATAGAGTAAAATTGTAACAAGATTTTCAATCATACAAATAATAAAACAAAGAGTAAAATGATTTATTTAAAAAAAAGGAAAATGTGGTAGACTTCTTGATGTTAGGGCAAGAACCTTGTAAACTCTAATTTAAGCTAACCTTGGTGACTTCCTGCTGATTATGTGATATTTTGCTTGTGATATTGTAGAAATAACAGGCTGTTTGTTTGCTTGGTTGCAAAATACATGTGAGCACTTATTTAGAAGACTCCCAGATGAATGATCTTTCCCACTGGTTATTTAAAGGGCACTTTGAGAATGGGACTTGGGCTTCATTTCCACCTCCTTCCGACCAAATCTTTATTTTGCTTCATTCCATGGAAAATATATGTTCCCAATGAACATATTTTGATGTCGCCTTACCAGTTTGTTTTGATAGAAAAATTGGGAGTAACCCAGGAGGAACAGAATTACTCTCAGGGAAAAAGCAGAGGGTTCTTGATAGAGATACCTGTTTGCCTTCAGAAATGCTGCAGACACAATTAAAACCTTTAAATTGAAAGTACAGATGAGTCATTGGTGTGTTTAGAAGAGCAGATGGTTGGGGGACAGGTCACGCCTTACATGGCTTGGCTTGTTTTCGGTGCACATAGTTCTCATTGAATTGGCTGGGAGTCCCCTACTGAGATCTGCTGGCAGACTGTGACGCCCACTAAAACAACTGTGACTTTCAACAAAAATCCATGCCATGGGTGCCAAAGCAAACTGGTGAAAATTGTCCACTTTCAGGCAACCCGGACAAAAACCATAGGAGGGCTAAAGTCACTATTTAAAGGGCTCTCTATAAAAGCCAAAAGAAATGTATCCCGATTTATTTGAATACAGGTCCTTGTAAAAGACAAAGCCAGGGTTAGCCAAATTTGCGTTTCATACCTGGAGCCTGGATTCTGCTCAACCTAACCTGGCCCATGAAAACAGTGAGGCTCCTTGGCCCTTGTTCTTTGAGATGCTAAATGGAGATTTCATGACTTTAAATGCAAAGATTTGGTGATTTATTGGGGATCCGGGTGAATCCTGTTTTTATTTTTTTCAGAGAGTTTATGCTCTTTGAACTAAAAGGGAAACAATATTTTCAACAAAGCAAAAAGCAAGTTTGATTACGAAACTGGAAACCTTAAGAAAATATTTTCTTTTTTGGTATTTGAATTCCAGATTCTCATCAAATGTAAGTCGTATTCAGTCTGTTTAGTGGTAAATCAGAAAGTTAACACTTGACCTTGGCAAAGTTACCTGCTAATGAGGATGAAAGGTACATGGAACAATTTCTGTCTATCTGAGTCACCAAGTTTTCCTTCAACAGCACAAATGTGTCATCTGTTTTGTCGTGACTTGTCTTGAGCAATAGAATCTGGGATGATCATAGAGAGGGATGGGAAGGGCACTGGACTGCAAGTCAGAGGTGATATTCACACATATGCATACGTCTGTGAATCCATAGACTTTCTGGAAGAATACGCAAGAAACTGGTAATAGAGGTGGCTGCTGGGGTGAGGTACTAGAGTGGGAAACTGATGAGTCAGGGGTGGGAATAGAATTTATTTTTTTACGTATACTCTTTATTGATTTTTCAATTTTGTACAGTGTAGGTATGTTGCCCAATCAAGAAAATTAATAGTAATAAAAAGTTAAAAGATAGACCTTTTTGGGGGGCTCTACATTAAACTTAGTGGATAATTTTCTCTCTGGACCTCAGATGTTTCTTTTGTGAAGTGAAATGGAGTAGAGTGTAGACTACAAAAATCACTAATATTTCTTAAAGCAGTGACTCTATAATTATGTAAAATAAAATTTTCCATTCTGAGTTTGATCCTGAGATAATACATTATTAACAATAACAACATGAAGCATAAGCAGTATCTTACTAGTCAAAAGTTCAAAATTCAGTGGTTGTTTGCTGAGCAGCTGCCCTGAGAAGTAGTATTAGGTAAGTAGAAGGGGAACAGGAGACGTTGCCTGGGGCGGAAGCAGTGGGGGACAGGAGAACAGAGTGATTAAAGGCCAGGAGGCCATAACAAATAAGGCATACTCAATGGCAGAACTTGGTTAAGACCAGGCCACCTGGCTAGAATCATCACTTCACAAAAGCCTCTGCCAAGCCTTGCTTTACTGAGGAGCTGACTCTGAAGCAGCTGCCTTTGACCAGCCCAGATGACCCTGACTTACTATTTTACCTTGTCCTCTGGCCTCACACCTCAGACTGCCTACATTTCAGATAGCCCCCAGCTTTCTTTCTGCCTACTCTAATTCCATCACAGCTTTCATGGTGAAGACTTGGCCTCTCTTCTCTGTCCTTGCACTTTCTCCAGCATACTTTTGCAATGCAGAACTGATTTCTCCCTTCAGTCACAAATGACTAAACGTTTACAGCTTGGCTGTTTTGGGCAGTGTTGTAGGGGAAAAACATCATACAGTCTAGTAAAGCAAAAAGAAAGTTTTATTCGGCATGTATTCAAAAAGGACAAAAGTAGGAAGCGGGCAAGCATGCTGCCACAGCCATGTCTGCCTGAATCCAAAGAATATCACAGAATAGACAAAAGTAGGAAAACGGACTAACATCCTGCTACAGCCATGTCTGCCCAAGTCCAGAGAATACTACAGAACAGGCAAGAATGGGAAAACGGTGAAGCATGCTGTCACAGCCATGTCTGCCCAAGTCCCAAGAACAGTTACAGAGCCATCAGTATATATCAACATCACAAAATGGGTAGACTCATTGAAAGCGTCACTTTTTCACTGATTGGCTAGAAATTGTAATCTTACATTTTGAATCGTCTTTCTCAACGATCATTGGTAAGGGTTTCAGTTATGAAAGTCAGGGTCTTCATTGGTCCAACAAATTCCTATTCATTAAATGTTAATAGAAAAAGACAAAAGGTGAGAAGTCCTTTGGGTTAGGTTTTACTGCCCTTTTGTGAAAACGTCCTTAAAATAATTTCTGAGATTGTCCCATCTGTTGTCTTATCTCAGGGCCCAGTTGATGTGTCTCTGTGAGTCTGTGAGGGCCCAGCTCCAGCTGGGTCAGAATTCTCCATGCTGAAGGAGAGGGAATAACAACTCCAATATTATTTCCTAAATCAGCAGGTGATATGGAAAAGGACATGGCCTTTGAAGTCAGTCAGGCAGGACTTGGGCTCAAATGTTAGAAGTGCCCTCACTTATTGGCTGTAGAGATACGAGTAAGCTACTTTGACTCTCTGTGCCTGTTATACACCACAAGCCTGGAAGGTGCCTGTGGACACAGCTTATTCAACTAGAAAGAAAGCAATCTCACTCAGCCCCGTTGAACACACTCAGAGAGTCCAGAACACAGTTCTCAGCCTCAACTCTTGATATTTGGGACCAGATGATTCTTTGTTGTGGAGGGCTAAGCTGTGTATTGTAGGATGTTTAGCAGCATCCTTGCCTTCTATCCACTAGATGCCAGTAGCACTTGCCCCCCTCAGATGTGACAACCAAAATGTCTCTAAACTAAAAAAACTAAATCTGTTGCCGTAGAGTCGATTTTGACTCATAGAGAACCTACAGGACGGAGTAGAACTTCCCCATAGGGTTTCCAGGGAGCAGCTGGTGGATTTGAACTGATGACCTTTTGGCTAGCAGCCTATCTCTTAACCACTGTGCCACCAGGGCTCCAAAATTGCCAACTGTCCCCTGGGGTGGGGGCAAAATAACCCTCAGTTGAGAACCATTGATCCAGAGGGTGATTTCCAGAGGGTGGTTTTTGCATCAAGTTTCATTTTGGTTCATACAAAGTCAGACTAGAGTGGATGTCTGGACAATACTGTCTTTTTCTGGTTTCTTCATCTGTCACCACCTGCCTTCAATCCAGCTTCTTTTAGCAGTTAGGTAGGGCAATGTGAGCATGTGCATGGCCTCCACATGTGTCAATTTAATGCTTTCAGAGTTTTAAGAGTCTTCAGGGAGAGCTTTTAAGGGACAAACTTAGTCTTGCTGATATTGCCCATCTTCTTGATAAAGCTTTCCTGTGTTATTACTCTCAGTTTCTGTCTTAACAAAGAGCTGTAGGAAATGAGGGAGTGAGGAGCAAGAGAACATTCCATCCTGTCACAGCAAAAGGGAACCCAACAGCAAGTTGTCTGATGTAAGACTTGGTTTACAACCAGAGTTAATTCTCTTTTTTCTCCCTAGCTCTCAGAATACAGTGCTCCCTCATAACCAGCTACCATCTTTCTCCTCACTGTGATAATGAACAGCCTCCACATCAAGGATTGTAGGCTGTGACTTAACTTTTGGATGCTTAATTCCTTGGATGGATTATGTTCATATTTGGCAGGTCTTCAAGTTAGTCTGAGGAATTTGTACCATTTTTCTAAAAGCAATGATGTGGTTAAGGGAAGAGAGAATTTCTAGTGAATGGGAGGTCAACTGTGTTAAATGCACCAAAGATATTGTGGGTGATGGAAACTGAGAAAAACTATTGGACGAATGGTTGGAAGGGCACTGATGATATCTCCAAAGGTGCTTCAGTGAGAAAAGAGGATAGAGACCACATGGTGGGGCAGAAAGCGGGGTTAAAGGAAGAAAGGCATGAGAAGAACAGAAACAGAGGTTTAGATAACTCTTTCTCAAGAAGGAAGGGGGTGCATAGTAAATGCAGATTGGTTTTTCAAGACAGAGGACACTTGAGACTGTTTGAAAGAGGGGAGGAAGCCAGTGTATTGCAGAAATAAACGGTGCTAGAGAGGAGGGGCTAAGCAAGGGAGTAATTTTCCAGAAAGAAAAAACATCCCTTCCTCTGAGACTTGTAGAAAGAATAAGAGGGAATTCCCTTATAGCTTACTGTTTTCAATTAAGGAGTTGAAACGCCTCTTATAAAATGCACATGAAAAGGTAAAATACTGGATGGTTATCAGCCATGAACGTTCTAATATAAACCAGCTTTAGAAATCTGTGGGGAATAAACTAGTGATTAAGTATTTATTAAACATTTATTATTCATATGCCATAAGGCTTTGGACTTCTGCCAATTCTCTGAAACGAAAGGCAAAATTATTTCAAAATGTTTAGTTTATATTAAGAGGGAAACATTAACTAAGTGCTAATCTGGCCTTAACATTTTGTAACTTTTAGTCATCGTCAACCAAACTGATCACTATCATCTCTTTTAACAAAAGAGTTGGGTCCCCAGCTTGTTGTTGTGTGCCATGAGTTGATTCCAACTCATATCGACCCCATTGGACAGAGCAGAGCTGCTCCATAGAGTTTCCTGGGCTGTAAATGTTTACGGGAGCAGATCGCCAAGTCATTTCTGTGGAGCCACTGATGGATTCGATCACAGACTTTTTCAGTTAGCAGCCAGGTGCTTAACTATTATGCCACCAGAGCTCCTCATGTCCCCAGCTTAGTGGGCAAATATTTACGAGCACCTACTATGTACAAGTGCTGTGTTAGGTACTGATTTAGTGGGTGTTGGGAAAGTGGTGGAGGGAAGAGGGTGGAGAACTGAGCCAGGAGAGCTCTGAGAGCCAGAACTTGTAAAGAGCTATCCAGACTCACAAGAAACATTTAAACCTAGCATCTTGGGTCCTTGAAACAGAAGGTTTTACAACACGGTATACACAAAATCTTTTATTATCAGTGGAGCACTAGATAGACTACTGACAAAGTGTCCATAGGAAGGAAGATCAAAAGACAGAAATCCTTGTCTTTGCTCTGGCAATATTATGCTGAAGATGAGAGTCCTTTCACATTTTTTTTTTTAATATTCAAGTATGAATTTAAATCTGTGCCCTACAGACAAATAACTTAATGCCCTCTGCCTAGATGCCTCATCAATTTAAAAAAAAAAAGTCAGAGAAATAATATCTTTTTTGCCTGAAGACAGGTGGCTGGCCGGATTAGATGTTATTTTGAGGTCCACTTCAGCTCCCAGAATTCTATTTCTAGGATAAAACTACTCAAATACATGCAAAATATAACATACATTTATTGCCTCTTTTCAAACAAATCCATTTTTTTCTTGAACACAGTTAAGAGACAATTTACTATGCTTTTGTTTGTTTGTTTTGGCAATTTAGCAATAGTTTGTATGGTTTCTGTGGCTTCTTGGTCACTTTGTCTGTTCATCAGCTTGACCATGAGGTCATCAGAGGCCAACACTGTCAGCTCTTTGGATGTCTGTCCCTTAGGCATGCATTCTCAACAAGACAATAAAAAGTTTTTTGTTGGTTTTTTGGGAGTGGGGGGAGGACAGACAACATAATATTAGATATTATATTGGTTTGTGGCTCACCAAAGAGTCGTAGTACATGAACAGATACATGGTATATTTGTGGTATTAAAATTTCATGGAGGGGAAGGAGGGTGATTAGAAAAAAAATCTAAAAATGTTTCTGGGGAGGATAGGATAAAAAAAAAATGTTGAGAAACATTGCTTTAGGGGAAGGAGTCCTGGAGAATTAAGATCTATTGGGTGGGACTCTGATTCAATACATACAATAATTTATTTTTTAAGTTTTTAAAGTATGTGTTTAAATTATGTCCTCCTCTCCCCTCCTCCCACTTTCTTTCTAATTTACCACAGGACACTTTTTGGAATGTTTTAAATTTAGGCATTTTCAAATTCAATGCAGTACATAAAACTCAATTCATGGAAAGAGTGTTTCTGTGACAAAAGGCATGTCTTGGAAAATAACTCTATCTTCTGAGGTCAGACTGTTCTGTATGGCAATCTGGCAGCAAGGTCTTGCAGTAGGCAGTGGAAGGAGAGTCTTTGGGCACCAGGAAGACATACATTTTAATCCCAGATTTGAATTAACCTTACAATCAGGGAAAAATGCTTAATGCCCCTGAGCCCCAGTTTCCTCATCTGTCAAACAAGGATACTAATACCTAACTTGTAGCGTTGTTAAAGGATTCGAGATAACAAGATGTCAAGTAGCTGGCACTCACTGTTTCTGAGTTAGGCTGTAAGGATGAAGTAAACTGGGTACTTCCTTTGATAAACTTCACAAATATTTGTTTGGGTCTTGCTGTTGCCTTAAAAAAAGAAAGAAAGAAAGAAAATTCCTTGTAAACAGAATGTAGCCGGCTGCTGAGTTTAAATAAACTCAAAAGGATTATCAGTAGCTTGCAGAATAAGTCTTGGGCTTTGCATCAACGAGAAGACATCAGGTCTACCAGAGATATCAACTTGGAGCAGCATTTCTCTTGCTCCATAAAATCACCATGATTTATTCCTTTAATGAAAAAGTTAGGGACTTGTACGGACACAACAGCTGTTGTTTTATGAAGGTAAAATAGTCCAGAATTCTTTGTGGCTGGGTTGCTGCCACAAGGGGTCAGATCTGGATTTTTGATGGAGGCTGGCATCATCTCAGAGTGACACAAACATGACTGGACATCAAATAGCTTGAAATAACTTGAAATTGTTTTAGGTGAGAAAAACTCAAGCAACAGCAAACCAGACCAGCTCTGTTTAAGAAAGGGCTTCAGTGCCCTTGATGTAAGGCTGAGTTGAGTGTCTGGAGCGGCAACAGAAACAGGAAAGCAGTTATCTTGAAGCTTGCCCTGGATGCGGGTTGCCCACTTAACAGATATGAGCAGTTTAACTGTCTGGATGAATCAAGGGCTCTTTCCCTCCATTGTTATAAATAGGGATGGGTAAATGTTTTGGATTCATCTGCCTCCAAGAATACTTCAGATGTTTTGGATTCAACGGAACACAATACTTCGTGCCTAGCACATTTTTTCTTTATTTTTTAGGACCGTGTGTCATTTATGGAAAATGGAATCCATATGTTTCTCCTTCATTTACACTTAAATCATCAAAAGGTTGTGTGGTAAGAGCTATTTGATGTTGCTTTTTTTTTTTTTTTTTTTTTTTTTTTTAGTATAAGCCTTTTAAAAACTTAAGTCCCTTTAAAAGAAAAAGAAAAAAAACCTAATAGGAAGGACTGTTTTGCCAAGACGAAAAGCGTTTGAATACCAGGAAGTTCAGCTACAAACCCATGAATTTCAAATGGGTCCAGAATTTGGGAGAAAACAAAGACTCCTCCCTAGCCAGTTTCAAAAGCAGCTCGGATGAATGCAGAAAAGCAGCTGGCAACCAGCAAGCGCACCAGAGGGAGAGAGGCTGTGAGCAGCTCGTTACCCAGCAGCGAACGCGTGTGCCGACTGCTGGAGGATCTGTTACTCTCTGGCCTCCAGAGAGTTGTTGCTTCGGTCCTGGTAAAGAACTCTTTGCCCTATTTTAGCGTGCAAATGTCTGTTTTAGCGGTGTTTGCCCGGGGTTCTTCTCCTGTCCTACGCCAGCATTTCCTATCTGTTCTACCATCTGGCTCAAACAGCCAGCAATTGAACTGAGTAGTGTGTGCATTTGGGATGATGTTTGTTTACTGGGCAATTTCTTTAGAGAAATAGCTCTTTTGATCACAATAGGACTGATAAGGTGTGCAGTTTGTGTAAAGTGAGAAATAAAAACATTAACATGTTAACTAGGAACCCACAGGTTAGTAATAAGTTTAAAGTGATAAGTAGTAAGTAACGTAAAATTAAGTTTTCTTGCCCCCAACTCAGTGTTTCAGTCAGGGACATCGTAACAGCTAGCTCTTAAGCCATTTTAGGCATATACTATAATTTTTATGTGGTATCTTGTGCAAAGTTTTGGAAGAAACGTATCCAAATTAGAAATATTTTGTATGACTAGTATAATCAATATATCTTTTAGTCTCAGTAGAGGATATTTATCTTTTCATCTTTAGAGCATAATAGAATGATAGGATGTGGAACTTCATTGTCCAGTGGTCTTCAGACTGTGTGGTCTGAAGTCACTCCATCAGAATTAACAGCGCTGTGAATTACCTACATATCCCATCCCAGTCTTCTGCAGTTGAATGTCAGGGCTTTGGAATCTTAGAGTTTAGAGCTTTTCTCCCCTTTGGAAATAAGAGCATTCAATAAAATGTTCCTTAATCCTACCACCCAGAGATAATAACCATAACCACTGTTAACTCTTGGATGTACCTCCTTTGAATTAACATACAATCACACACACACACACACATTTAATGAAATCATACTGTTTGTTCTGTTTTGTAAATTCTCTTTTTCATTTAGCAATATATTGTAAACTTTTCCCCATGTCAATAAACTTTATGTCTTAAGTTTTAACGCTTGCAGGGTATTTCATTGTGGAGTTGTACCACAATTAGCTTAATATCAGAGTATTTTTTAAAATGAGATTTTAAAAATTATTATTTCAGATACATGGTTAAATGATAACCTTAGTTTAAACATATATATACTATATTTTAGGAAATTTTACAGTTCCTTCCATTGTAGACCGAAGCATGGACCACCCTTTGAGAGCCATGGAGAGTATCCTTCTCCCTCTTTTAGTAGAGGACAAGCACTCCTATGTAGATAATCCTTTTGAAAGGCCCTAGAAAAGAAGGTCAGTAAAACAATTAGTAAATCGTGTTTCTTCTTCTTCTTTAAAAGAGTAAGTTATTTCCACTGCCTTCCCATACCAAGAAAACCGTTACGACTTAAACTCATCTGTCTCTCCTTGTTTGAGGCTTAGTCCACGGGTAAAGTTCCTGGAGTCTTGAACTTAAAAGAAAGCTGAAGTCCAAACCTATTTTGGTGTCTGTGAGTTCCTTCACCTCTTGTTTTGGATTTCTCCAATCAGTTACTAGAGAACTCAGTTCTGTCCCTTTTGTTGACAGGTTGCCAGGATACATCCAGGCCACAAAGGCTGGGGTTCCCATTACCCAGGCAGCCTCACACACTAATACGGGCTCCCCAGGAGGGGATGTGAATCTTGGAGCTTGTGGCTATTCTGTTCCTGATTCCAACAGCCCCTTCACTGGACACTCAAAGGGGCTTCGAGTGTCATGATAAAAGCTGAAATGGAAAAGTAAGGAACAAATGTTAAAAGGTGAGACTCTCATAAGGCATGTTGTTTCTCTGTTGCCTGGTTACCAGCTCCTCATCTCAAACCTTACCTTTCAACTAATAATGACTGCTGTTTTTAGATAGTTTTGATCTCTTTCACTTACATCTCGTCAGTACATGGTAAATATATTTTTGATCTAGAAAAGGATCTTAAAGAAAATAATTAGTCCTTAAATAAAAAACCTCAAGTACTACTAAACAAAATAAACATTTTACTTCATTGGATGATTCTAGCAATGATTCGAACTATGGATCAAATAAATGTTTTAAAGGATAAAAGAGAATCAAATTCCATTTGAAGGAAGGAATATTTAAACCATTTTCTTCTAAGAAAGGTAGATAAAACGTTTGTAATGTTAACCCAGGATTACATGTTTATTAGGAGCCCTGGTGACACAGTGGTTAAGTGCTCAGCAGCTAACCTAAAAATTGGTGGTTGGAACCCACCAGCAGCTCCTCGGGAGAAAAATGTGGCAGTCTGCTTCCATAAAGATTACAGCCTTAGAAACCCTATAGGGCAGTTCTACTCTGTCCTATAGGGTCACGATGAGTCAGAATCAACTTGACTGTAATGGATTTATATTTAGCCAGATTACCCATGAAAGAAAAGGGGTGATAAAGGCTATAGTTATTCAGGTAAAATTTACATAACATGAAATATAACATAACTCAAGTTCTTAAATTCAATTCTTAATTCAATGCATTTGATAAATTTATACACCCATGTAACTATCACCCCAATCAAGACCTAGAACATTTTCATCACCCCAGAAAGTTTCCTCATATCCCTTCTAGTCAGTCTTCCCTCCATAACCAACTACTATTCTCATTTCTATTACCAGTGAATAACTTGGCTGTTCATGATCTTCATGTACATACAATCATACACTATGCATTCTTATATATATGGTTTCTTTCTTTTTGTGTGTGTATCTTAAGTGAAAGTTTACAGTTCAAGTTAGTTTCTCATACAAAAATTTATACACACATTGTTATGGGACCCTAGTTGATCTTCCTGTACTGTGATGGCACACTCCTCCTTTCCCTCGCCCGGATTTCCCGTGTCCATTCAACCAGCTCCTGTTCCTTTCTGCCTTCTCATCTTGCCTCTGGACAGGAGCTGCCCATTCAGTCTCATGTATCTACATGAGCTAAGAAACACACTCTTCATGAGTATCATTTTATGTCTTGTAGTCCAGTCTAATCTTTGTCTGAAGAAGGGTTCGGGAATGGTTTTAGTTTTGGGCTAACAGAGTCTGGGGGCCATGTCTTCCGGGATCCCTCCCGTGTCAGTCAGACCATTTAGCCTGGCCTTTTTACTAGAAATTCAGTTCTACACCCCACTTTTCTCCTGCTCCGTCAGGGACTCTCTGTTATATTCCCTGTGAGGGCGGTCATTGGTGGTAGCCGGGCACCATCTAGTTCTTCTGGTTATATATGGTTTCTTCAGTTGAGTATAATGTTTTTGAGACTCTTAACATGTTGCTACATATGTCAGTAGTTCGATTCTTTCTATAGGTGAGCAGTATTGGAGCCCTGTGGTGCAGTGGTTAAGCATTTGGCTGTTAAACAAAAGGGTGGCAGTTTGAATCCACCAGTCGCTCCTTGAAAACCCTATGGGGCAGCTCTAGTCTGTCCTGTAGGGTCGCTGTGAGTCGGAATTGACTCAATGGCATTGGGTATGGGTGTATTGGGTTGTATGATTATTTCATACTTGTTTATTGATTCTTCTTTTGAGTCAGAATCAACTCAATGGCAACTGGTTTTGATCTGTTTCCAATTTGGGCCTGCTAGAACTAAAGCTGCTATAAACATTCTTGCACAAGTCTTCTAGGGGACCTATTTTATTTCTTTTGGGTTCAGACCTAGGACTGAAATTGACAGTTTATAGGGTAGATGTATGTTTAACTTTATAATGTGCATGAAATACTATCTCATTCTGGTTATAATTTGCATTTCCCTGATAACTAATGAAGTTGAGCACTTTTACATAGTCTTGTTGGAAATTTGTGTCTCTTTTTTGTTAAGTGTCTGTTCACATCTTTTGCCCATTTTTAATTTTTTTTTTTTTTCTATCTTTAGTCCCTGGGTGGTGTGAATGGTTAATGTGTTCGACTGCTAACTGAAAGTTTAGGGATTTGAGTCCACCTAGAGGCAGGGATGGTGACCCCACATGTGTCAGAGTAGAACTGTGCTCTGTAGGGTTTTCAATGGCTGATTTTTTGGAAATAAATCACCAGGCCTTTCCTGTGAGGTACCTCTGGGTGGACTCAAACCTCCAAACCTCTATCCATTCTGTTAGTAGCTGCACGTTAACTGTTTGCACCACCCAGGGACTCCGTTTATATCTTTACTGATATACGATTTATGTACAACAAAATGCGTCCATTTTAAGTACACAATTTAGTAAGTTTTGGCAAATGGTTATATTCATGTAACCACTAACAAAATCAATATAAGAACATGTCCATTATTCAATGTTCCTCCTGTCCCAATACCTTTGTAGCCAATCCTCTGCCAACCTACCCACCCACCAAGCAACCACTGATCTACTTGCTATCACTACAGATTAATCTTTCCTGCTCTACAGTTTCATATAAATGGAATATTCAGTATATACTCTTTTGTATCTGACTTCTTTTATTCAGCATAATGTTTTTGAGATAGATCCATCTTATGTGTTTTAGTATTTTTTTTCATTTTTTATTGTGGAATAATATTCTATTGTATGAATATGCAATAATTTATTTTTCCCTTTACCTATTGATGGATATTTGTTATTTCTAGTTTCTCACTATTATAAGTAAAGCTGCTATAAACATTTGTATATAAGTCTTCTTGTGGATTTATATTTTAATTTCTCTTAGGTAAATCTGTAGGGGTAGAATTCCTATGTTATAGAGTAGGTATAGATTTAACTTCGTAAGAAACTGTTAAACAGTTCTCCAAAGTGATCATAACATTTCACATTGCTACAAGGCACGTGAGTTCTCATTGCTCCACATCTACACTAACATTTGGTATTGATAATCTTTTTAATTTTAAGCATTCTAGTGTTTGTGTAGTGATATTGAGGTTTTAATTTGCACTTTCCTGATGACTGATAACAAACTATATTGAGCATTTTTTCATAGGTCTATTTGCCATTTATGCATCTTCTGTTGGGAATTTTTAAAAACTGGATCATTTGTCTTATCTTTGATTATAAGAGTTATTTATATATTCTGTATACAAGTCCTTTTCATATATATACATATTGCATATATTTTCTCCTACTCTGTGGCTTGTCTTTTCATTTTCTTAATAATGTTTTTTAAAGAGCAGAAGTTTCTAATTCAGAAGAAGTCCAATTTATTAATTTTCTCTTTTATATTTAGTGCTTTTTATGTTTTGTCTAAGAAATCTTGGTAAATATCAGGGTCATAAGAAATTCTCTTATATTTTCTTCTAGAACTTTATAGTTTTAGCTTTTATATTTAGCTCAATGATCCATCTTGAGTTAATTTTTTTGTGTGGTGAAAGTAGGGGGTTGATATTAATTTTATTCCATATATGTATCCAGTTGTTCCACAACCATTTGTTTAAAAAGATTTTCCTCTCTCCATTGAATTTTCTTGGCATCTTTTTCAAAAAATAAATTGACCATATACGTGAATTTACCATATATTTCTGGACTCTGTATCTGTTACATGGACTATTCATCTATCCTCATTGACATCATTAATTTTAATAAGCCAACTTATCTTGGCTTCTAGGCAGTGAAGCAAGTATTCAAAACAAATAAGGAAGTTCAGCCTTTCCATGAATGCTTGCCAGTGGAACCATGCAGAGCAGTTTGATTCAGGCTGGACATTCTTTCTTGCATGTTGCCTAAATCTTTCCCTAGGCATAATCTGATTTTAAATGATTCTTTAATAAGCTAAAGACAAAAATATATAGTTACAAACTTATTTAAGAAGGTTGACGTCAGTTAAAGAGATGTATTTTTCAAAACCATTTACACAGAATATGATTTGAACTTAATTTTTATTCATTCAGTAATTTATTGAGTGCCTACTGTATTCTAGACACTCTTCTAGACACTTAGGAGAGAGGAGAATATAACTTCTGCAAGGAAATATTATTTATAATCTCTACCTTGTTGTCTTTTAAAAAATATATTTCTCACAATTACAGAGAAATAATCCATACCAGGTAAAATAGACATCAGATTAAATATCCTGAGTTGACAGAAAAAATATTAAAACTCAAACATCTACCAAGCAAAATTATGCCCTCAGTCTTTCCAAACTTTGCTGTCACTGCTGTAGAATAGACATTTCTTTATGAGTGAGAAAATGTAAATTATTATTTCCAGGAGTTGTATTTTTCAGTTTATTTTAGAATTTTAATTTTATGTATTATTTCTAAGAGAAATTTGTTTGGAAACCGGGCCTTACTATGACTCTTTATTCTATGCATTATTTAAAAGGAATAAAATAATGTTATTTTAAATAATTTACCTAGACTCTCTGGTGAGGTAGTATATACAATTCTGTAAATAAATAGTAGATACAAAGAATGTGTATAATTCTAGAACATCCTTGCTGAGGAGTAGCACCCAAACAGTATCCCTAGCACAAAGTATGGTAGTAGAAATACACCATGTTGGGGCATCAGAGGGGGAAAAGTGAAGGAGGCAAGTTGTTAATAGGTTAAAAGTGATGACAAGCTGCAAATGGAATGTCTCGTGTGCAATTCAGCCAAGCAGGCATTTGAGAGAAGACTTCAAGAGGAATTCGATGGAGTTCTGTGTTAGCAAAACTTGGTAGGATTCTGGTTGCACTGAGTGTTGTTTTGTAAATTCACACAGATTGATAATAGGATGTTTCACTATTAAAATGGAGTATCATTTGCATGGTCTAATGCAGGGGTTGGCTAACTTTTCCTATAATTGCCAAATTGTAAATATTTTAGGCTTTGTGGGCACTCTGCTGTTGTAAGAAAAAAGCAGTCAAAGATAACACATAAATAAATAAGCATTGCTGTGTTCCAATAAAACTTCATTTACAAAAACAGATGCCCAGACAGGCAAATTTGTCCCATGAGCCGTAGTTTGCCATCTTCTTCCTCTGATGGTCAAGGCATTATGATCAAATACCTTCCAAAATCATACACTGATATTTAAAGACCAATGGCCTTAAAATTGTTCTTCCTCTGAGTACTGGGTACTTTGAGGCTTTCTTCAGAAGTGATGTAACTTCCAGGGAAAATTAAACTTTGCAAGTCATCTGTGCTCAGAACACATGTGGTCCAGAGAGACAATGTAGGAATAAGGTCAGCTCAGGGAGGCCAAACACTCTGGTTCTCCTTCAGCTTCCCACCTAGTTAGTCATGCAGTGCCCCCAGTCCATGTGACTAGCTAGTCATACTGCCACCTCAAGTGTGCCCATCTAATTCCATCCTGGGGGAAGCTGCATCCCATTAATGCTGGTTACTTATTACTTAATAAACGGTCCCTACAATGAGATATAGTGATTGGCCCAGTACATAGTCCTTGACTGAACTCTTATTTATCTTGGATCCCTGGTATAGCTGTAACTATTATAATAGTAATTCCATGAATTAGTATTGTAAGGGGGATTGAACAAAGGTCAAATACTCAAGTATCCCTAAGATCTGAAAAACTACCATAAAAAACTGTCTGCTAACTCTTCATTTCCAAAAGTCCTTTTATGTTTTTATTCCTCTGTTTAAACAATGAGCTCTATTTTTGTTTAATATATATATATATATATATATATATATATATATATATATATATATATATATATATAAAACCAAGTTGATCTTTCAGCTCAGTCAACATTCAATATATTTTTAAGCACCTACAATAGCCTGGTGCTGGGCTAGTGGGAATATAATTAGGTAGAGGGCAGTCAAGTTCCTAAAGTCTTGTTTACATCTGAATAAAGGAGATAGGTTTTACAAATAAGCAAGACAAAAAAACAGAGGCGGTGAACAGCAGTGTCACAGAACATAACTGTGATGGTGGTGGTAGCAGAGTAACATGTATGCATGTATGTGTGTATGTGTGTGTGTTTGAGAGAGAAATTGCTTTAGAAGGAATAGTTAGGGAAGGCCTCTCTGAGGAGATGATGCTTGAATGGAGACCTGAAGGATGAAAATAAGAAAGCCAGGCAAAGAAATGGAAAAGATTTTAGGCTGTGAGAGAAGCATGTGCAAAGCCCTTTATAACCTCACTTCCAACCCGCCCTGGAGTGGAAAAGAGCTTGGCTTGTTTGAGGAACTGAAAGGTGATTGTGGAGGAAGCATAGCACAGACAGGAGAGGAAAAAGTGAGACTAAATCACAGCCTTAGAGGTATTAGGTTACAGAGGGCCTTCATGGTCAAGAGTTGGGATTTTATTTTAAGTGTGAAGCATGGGGCATTTAGTCAGGGGAGAGTTCGGATTTGATTTTTAATTTAAGAAGTTCAATGTGGCTGCTCTGAAAAAAAAAAAAGAGTTAGCAGGAACAAGGGTGGAAGTGGTTACTCCTTACACATTGCCAAAACTCAGCATGTAGACTATGAGGTATTTCCATTCACCTGCCTAGCAGTAAACTTGTGACTGCAGGCAAAACATCCAAAAGGAATAGCTGCCCACGTTAATACTCGATGTGCACCTGTTTCTATCTGAATTAATGTAATATCATAAGAGGCTATCCAGTATCAAAAGATGGAGGCAAGCGTGAGAGAATGTGAGAAAGGAGATGCATTAAGATGCAAAAAGCAGAAAGAAAAGGAGAAGATGAGAAACTGAGCAGAAGGAAAGTATAAGAAAATGACTAGAGTAGGATATGCTGTTTCCTTTTCTACCAAATCATTCATAGACAATCATATAGGGTCTGAACAATGCTAAGTATTTTTTCTGTACCATTTTACCTCTTCTTTTGCTCTCTAGTGGTTAAGAGCTACAGCTAACCAAAAGTCGTCAGTTTGAATCTACCAGGTGCTCCTTGGAAACCCTATGGGGCAGTTCAATGCTATCCTTTAGGGTCGCTATGGTCGGCATCAACTTGACGGCAGAGGGTTTGGTTTTTTGCTTTTTTCCTCTCTACTACCCAACTCCTCATCTTACAAGTTCACAATAAAATCAAGAACCTAGTTGGAGAGCTGGGGCAAAGGGAAATATTCTCATTTTCTCCTCAGCCTGGCCTCACCACCAGTGTGGCTTCTCCCAAGTCAAAAGATATGGTCAAAGATTATTTTAGTAAAATTACTGTGAAATAAGCAAAAAGCAAAAGGAGAAGTGATGGTAACGATTGGAGATAAGTAAAAATAAGTGATTGGAGAAAGACTCAGAATTCAATTTTCAGTTAGATTTTCAGCCAACAATTACCCTTTTGTGCCATCTGACCTAGTTTCAATCCAGCATATTATAAATCAAAGAAGTGCCAGATGGGGCCTGCATCCTGGCAGGGATTAATTCCTAAATGAAAACGATGACAATGACTACTGATACATTCCCTCGACCAAGAAGGAATATGGAGAGGGATGTGTAGAGGTGTGTGTGCAGTTGGAAGCAGACTGCTCATTGAGGTGATAGTAAATACAGCGAATAAAACTCCAGCTTCTTTTTTTATTGTGCTTTAGGTGAAGGTTTACAGAACAAATAGTTTCTCATTAAATTGTCAGTACACATATTGTTTTATGACATTGGTTAACAACCCCACAACATGTCAACCCTCTCCTTTCTTGACATCTTTTTTTTTTGGTGAAAATATACATAGCCAAAGATACACCATTTCAAAAATGTCTACAAGCACACTTCAGTGACATCAACTACACTCTTCTGATTGTGCTGCTATTCTCACTTTAGATGAAGGTTTACGGAACAAAATAGTTTCTCATTAAATAGTTACTACACATGTTGCCCTATGACAATGGTTAACAACCCCGCTACATGTCAACACTGTCCTTACTCAACCTTGGGTGCCCTATCCCCAGCTTTCCTGTCCCTTTCTGCCTTCTAGACCTTGTCCCTGGACTGTGCCTCATTAGTCTCATGTTGTTTTATGGAGCTGTCCAATCCCTGGCTGAATGGTGAACCTCGGAAGTGACTTCACCACTGAGCTAAAAGGGTGTCTGGAGGCCATACTCTCGGGGTTTCTCCAGTCTCTTTCAGGCCAGTAAATCTGGTCTTTTTTGTGTGAGTTAGAATTTTGTTCTACATCCTTCACCAGCTCTCTCCAGAACCCTCTCTTGTGATCCTGGTCAGAGCAGTCAGTGATGGTAGCCGGGCACCATATAGCTGTACTGGACTCAGTCTGGTGGAGGCCTTGGTAACTGTGGTCCATAAGTTCTTTGGACTAATCTTTTCTTTGTATCCTGTTCTCTTCATTCTCCCTTGCTCCCAAAGGGGTGAGACCAGTGAAGTATCTTAGATGGCTGCTCACAGGCTTTTAAGACCCCAGACGCTACTCACCAAGGTAGAATGTAGAACATTGTCTTTATAGACTGTGTTATGCCAATTGAGCTAGATGTTCCCCGAGACCATGGTCCTCACAGCCTTCCGCCCAGCAATTCAGTCCCTCAGGGAGTTTGGATGTGTATATGGGGCTTCCATGACCTTTCCTTGTACAAGTTGTGCTGGTTTCCCCAGTACTATGTACTGTCTCACCCTTCACCAAAGATACCACTTATCTATTGTCTGTTTAGTATTCCCCTCTACCCCTCCTATCCCTCGTAACCAACAAAGATTGTAACTTTTTGTGTGTAAATTTTTTCATGAATTTTTACAATAGCGGTCTCATACAATATTTGTCCTTTTGTGATTGACTTATTTCACTCAGCATAACGTCCTCCAGTTTCATCTATGTTATGAGACGCTTCACAGATTCGTCATTGTTTTTTATCATTGCGTAGTACTCCATTGTGTGTATCTACCATAGTTTGTTTATCTATTCATCTGTTGATGGACATCTAGGTTGTTTCCATCTTTTTACTATTGTGAACAATGCTGCCGTGAACATGGGTGTGCATATGTCTGTTCAAGTGACGGCTCTTATTTCTCTAAGATATAATCCTAGGAGTGGGATTGCTGGATCATATGGTATATCTATTTCTAGCTTTCTAAGGAAGCGCCATATCATCTTCCAAAATGGTTGTATGATTTTTCATTCCCACCAGCAGTGCATAAGAGTTCTGATCTCCCCACAGCCTCTCCAACATTTACTAATTCCCGTGTTTTTGATCTGTGCCAGTAATGCCAGGGTGCGATGGTATCTCATGTGGTTTTAATTTGCATTTCTCTAATGGCTAGTGATTGCGAGCATTTCCTCACGTGTCTGTTGACTGCCTGAATGTCTTCTTTGGTGAAGTGTCTGTTCATTTCCTTTGTCCATTTTCTAATAGGATTATTTGTCTTTTTGTTGTAGAAGTGGTGGATTTTCTTGTAGATTATAGAGATTAGACCTTGTCTGACTTGTACTGTCCAAAAATTTTTTCCCAGTCTGTAGGTTCTCTTTTTACTCTTTTGGTGAAGTCTTTTGAAGAGCATAGGTTTTTTATTTTTAGAAGATTCCAGTTATCTAGCTTATCTTCTGGGATTTGTGTGTTGATGGTTATGGTTTGTATCCTGTTAATGCCATGTATTAGGTCCTGTAGCATTAGTCCTATTTTTTCTTCTATGAACTTTATAGTTTTGGGCTTTATATTTAGGTCTTTGATCCATTTTGAATTAGTTTTTGTATATGGTGTGAGGTATGTGTCCTGTTTCTTTTTTTTGTAGATGGTTATCCAGTTTTGCCAGCACCATTTGTTAAAAAGACTGTCTTTTCCCCATTTGATGGACTTTGGGCCCTTGTTGAAGATCAGGTGACTGTAGGTGGATGGATTTATATCTGGGTTCTCAATTCTGTTTCATTAGTCAATGTATGTGTCATTGTACCAGTACCAGGCTGTTCTGACTACCATAGCTATACAGTAGATTGAGAGTAGGTAGTGTGAGTCCTCCAACTTTATTCTTCTTCTTCAACAGTGCTTTACATATTCGGGGCTTCTTCCCTTTCCATATGAAGTTAATGATTAGTTTTTCCATCTCTTTGAAGAATGTTGTTGGTATTTGGATCGGGACTGCATTGTATTTGTAAATTGCTTTGGGTAGAATTGTCATTTTCACAATGTTAAGTCTACCTATCCATGAGATGGTATATTTTTCCATTTATGTAGATCCCTTTGGGTCTCTTGCGGTAGTATTTTGTAGTTTTCTTTGTATCAGTCTTTTACATCCTGGTTAGATTTATTCCTAAGTATTTTACTTTTTTAGGGGCTATTATAAATGATATTGTTTTCCTTTTCATTGTTCTCTTTATTGGTCTATAGGAAACCAACTGATTTTTGTATGTTTATCTTGTATCCTGCTACTTTGCTGACTCTTTCTATTAGTTCCAGTAGATTTCTCATGGAGTCTTTAGGGTTTTCTATGTATAGTATCATATCATCTGCAAACAGGGACAGTTTAACTTCTTCATTACCAATTTGGATGCCCTTTGTTTCTTTTTCTTGCCTTATTGCTCTAGCTAGAACTTCCAGCACAATGTTAAATAGAAATAGTGATAAAGGGCATCCTTGCCTTGTTCCTGTTCTCAAGGGGTATGTTTTCAGCCTCTCTCCATTAAGAATGATGTTGTCTGTTTTGCATAGATGCCCTTTACTATGTTGAGAAATTTCCCTTCTATACCTATTTTATTGAGAGTTTTTATCAGGAATGGGTGTTGGGCTTTGTCAAATGCCTTTTCTGTGTCAATTGAGATGATCATGTAATTATTTTCTTTCCTTTTATTGGTGTGGTGGATTATGTTGATTGATAGTCTAATGTTGAACCATCTTTGCACACCTGGTATGAATCCTACTTGGTTGTGGTGTATTATTTTTTTGATATGATGCTGAATTCTATTGCCTAGAATTTTTGCATCTATATTCATGAGAGATATTGGTCTGTAATTTTCTTTTTTGTGGCATCTTTGCCTGGTTTTGATATCAGGGTTTTGCTGGCTTCATAGAATGAATTTGGAAGTGTTGCTTCTTTTCCTATTCCCTGAAATAGCTTGAGTAGTACTGGTACAAGCTCTTCTGTAAATGTTTTGTAGAATTCTCCAGTGAAGCCATCTGGGCCAGGGCTCTTTTTGTTGGGAGGTTTTTAATTACCTTTTTAATCTCTTCTCTTTTTATGGGTCTGTTCAGATTTTCAACATCACTTTGTTGTAGTTTGAGTAGGTAGTGTGTTTCTAGAAATTTATCCATTTCCTCTAGGTTTTCAAATTTGTTGGAATATAGTTTTTCATAATATTCTGTTATGATCCTCTTTATTTCAGTTGGGTCTGTTGTAATGTCACCCATTTCATTTCTTATTTGGGTTATTTGTGTTCTCTCCTCTTTTTCTTTTGTCAGTCTGGCCAGTGGTTTGTTGATTTTGTTGATTCTTTCAAAGAAGCGACTTTTGGTTTTGTTGATTCTTTCTATTGGTTTTCTGTTCTCTATTTCATTTATTTCTGCTCTGATCTTTATTATTTCCTTTCTTCTGGTGGCTGTGGGCTTTTTTTTTTTTCTGTTCTCTTTCTATTTATTTGAGTTGTATAGTTAATGTTTTGATTTTGTCCCTTTCTTCTCTTTTGATGTGTGCATCTATTGCTATAAATCGTCCTCTGAGGACTTCCTTTGCTGTGTCCCAAAGGTTTTGGTATGATGTGTTTTCATTCTCATTTGATTCTAGGAATTTTTTGATTCCATCTCTGATTTCTTCTATTACCAAGTGGTTTGTAAGCAGGGTGTTATTCAGTTTCCATGTAATTGATTTTTTTTCTTGCTCTTTCTGTTCTTAATTTCTACCTTGATGGCATTGTGGTCAGAGAAGATACTTTGTATTATCTCAACGTTTTGGATCTTGTTGAGGACTACTCTGTTGCCTAAGATGTGGTCTCTTCTGGGGAGCATTCCATGTGCATTGGAAAAGAATGTGTACTTTGCAGCTGTTGGATGGAGTGTTCTATATATGTCTATGAGGTCAAATTGGCTGATTGTGCCCTTTAGGTCTTCTGTATCTTTGCTGAGTTTCTTTTTAGATGTTCTGTCCTTTATGAGAGTGGTGTGTTGAAGTCTTCTACTATTATTGTGGAACTGTCAATTTCTCTCTTCAGTACTGTTAGAGTTTGTTTTATGTCTTTTGGAGCCCTGTCATTGGGTATGTAGATGTTTATTATGGTTATGTCTTCATGATGGGTCATCCCATTAATCATTATATAGTGTCATTCTTTGTCTTTTATGGTGGATTTTGCTTTAAAGTCTATTTTATCTGAGATTAGTATTGCCACTCCTGCTCTTTTTTGGTAGTTGTTAGCTTGATATATATTTTTCCAACCTTTGATTTTTAATAAATTCACATCTTTGTTTCTAAAGTGTGTCTCTTGTAGACAGCATATTGATGGATACTGGGTTTTTATCCATTCTGTCACTCTCCGTCTCTTTATGGGTGCATTGAGTCCATTTACATTCAGTGTAATTATTGATAGATGTGAGTCTATTGCTGTCATTTTGTAGTTTTTTTTTTTGTTTTTTTTTTGTGGTGCTGAATTTTTCTTTGTTCTTACTCTCCTGTGCTGAATTCCTTTTGTTTGTGGATTTTTTTTTCATTTCTTTTGTTTTCGTAGGTATTGTTTTTACTGAGACTTTTTATTTTTCCTCTTTATTTTGATGAGTTGGTTTGTTAACTTTCTTTGTGGTTACTGTGAAATTTACCCTTATCTTTCTAAGTTTTAAGCAGTCTATTATTACTTGGTATCGCCTTGCCTTCCTCTCCATTAGAAGGTTCTCTCCATTAGAAGGTTCTCTACCTACACTGTTTATTCCCTCTTTTATTGTTCTGATGTAGTTGTCATTTACAGATTAACTGCTCTGATTCCCTGTTGCATTTCTTTTGGTTTTGGATAGTTCTTGAGAGTTCATTTCCTAGATTGGTATCTGGCTGGTACGATCCTGTGTCCTAGATTCAGACTTTCCATGTATGTCTTTTTGCTCTCTGTTCTCTGTCAGTTTTTTATCCCATTTGGTGCTTGGCTGAGTTCTTTATCTCTTCATTTCATGGTTAGAGTTTTAGGGTTGCTGTTTTCTCTGTTTGGCTTAGTGTTTCAGATCTTTGCTGTGAAGGGATGGTGTGGTGCTTCTGCCTAGAGCACCATGTTGCCAGAAAAAACTCCAGCTTCTTGCTAAAACGAAGTACATATATTCACTGAAATGCTGGAAATAATACATGTATTTGTTTTTTGAAAGCCTACTTAAACTTACGGCTCATTTTAAGATCAGCAATGTATATGAAAGGTTAATATTTACATAACTGGAATCATTTTATGGCATTTCCTCTCAAAAACATAGAAAGATTGTGCAACATTAAAAAAAGATAAATCTTGGATTGCTGTATCTGTGCAGTTCCCAGTCAACCATTTTATACATGAAACACATGACATTTCAGTCAACAAAAATTAAAACCAAATTTTCCTCTTCAGTTAGCCTATTTCCTCTGTAAAACATGGTGTGAAGTGGAGTTTAATTATTTTAACAGTTGGGACAATTATGAGTGATAAGAAGTTTCCAAATGAGGTTTTCAACCGGGAGTCCCAGGGGAAGCATATTGATAAGTAACACAGGACTGCTGTTCTAGCTAAGTTTATTTAAAAGCACACTATCACATGCTTGCCTGTATTAAATTAGCTTAGTTAAGACTCATTAAAAAAATTAACAATTGTTAATGTACTGACTTTTTTCATTGTTAATTTTTTAACTTGAATTTTACAATTGGATCATTACAAAAAGGATCAGCATTTGTAACCTGAAATTGGGACATGCACTAACATGAGAGTTACAGAGCAGATCCTAAATGTATGCATTTTCAAATATTGATTTCATGATGTCTTGAGATCCTTCAGCTTATTTTATGTATATTTTCCACATGATCATTGTCTTAGTCATCTAGTGCTGCTCTAACAGAAATACCACAAGTGGATGGCTTTTAACAAGAGAAATTTATTCTCTCACAGCCCAGTAAGCTACAAGTCCAAATTCAGGGCATCATCTCCAGAAGGCTTTCTTTCTCGGCTCTGGGGAAAGGTCTGTGTCATCAATCTTCCCTTGATCTGGAAGGTCCTTGTGATGCGGCAGTCTTCCCTTGGTCTGGAAGCATCTCAGCGCAGGAACCTCAGGTCCAAAGGACACTCTCTGCTCCTGGCACTGCTTTCTTGGTGGTGTGAGGTCCCCAAGTGCCTCTGCTCGATTCTCTCTTTTATATCTCAAAAGAGATTGGATTAAGACACTGTCTAATCTTGTAAACTTCATCAGTATAACCTCATCACAGTGATAGAATTTACAACGTGTAAGAAGATCACATATAACCTCATCATAGTGATAGAATTTACAACACATAAGGAAATCACATCAGATTACACAGTCCTACAATTACTGGGAATCATGACCTAGCCAAGTCGCTACACACATTTTTGGGGGGACACAATTCAATCTATGACAATCATCATATTTAATAAGGCCCTAGCATTTGAAGAATTAGAAAACTAGGAACATGGAGATGTAAACAAATAAATAAAACACAACTTACAAAACTTAAAAAGAAGTTAAAAGAAGATGTGTGAAAAGAAATAGCAGTGACTGAGCAAAAGTAAAGCATTGAGAAATTGTTACAGACACTGAAAGCAAATGAGGACTTGACTAACTACATCTCTGTGCTTTCCCACAGTACGATTGACGGTTAGCTAATTATTTTTCAAGACAGGGAAGAAAATCCTTTTTAGTTAGCTTATGTTATTTGCCACATTTGTCTGTTAGTGGAATAGCTTTGTAGATAGTACCTCTGGACATAAATGGACAGAAAGGGTAAAGGAGGAGACAAAGAGGAAGAGGATGCTCTTAATGCCTATTCCATGGCAGAATTTTCTGAAAAGTCCATTTAGGAGTTGGGATATCCAAACCCAATCAGAAAAAACCCACACAGGTAAAGAGTTACACTAGATTTGTAGACTGAGTGATAGACAACTAGCCTACTTGCTCAGTATGAAGGCAGTAGAATATCATAATTTAAATAATGCTACAGTAGTAATGCAGTAATTGCATCCATGGAGGCAAGGCAAAGACCATCACTGAGACATTGACATTGTTGAGCTTCTGATTACCTCTATATCTCTTACACTGATAGAATTATGTCTCTACTCTGTAAGCGACTGGAGTAGGATTTTCTTTATTTGTAACTAAACACAATCTTAACAGATACAGAACTGAAGTAAACATACTGTAATGATTAGCATGTTAAGTCATAGATGGAAAGATTTGGCTTGTATCTCTAATAGATGAGGTGGAGTTGATGATGGGAACTCAAAAATTATGTCACAAAATATCCCACTTCCAGAGGTAACATCCTGGACTGAATGAATTATTGGGTAAATCCAGTTCCAGGCAGGCCCTTCGGCTTACCTGGCAGAGCAACTCCAGTGTCCTCAGATATTTGGGGCATTTATTAAAAGGACATGTGTGCATGGAAACACAGGGAGAATCTAATTATCAGGCCTCAGGAAGCACAGGAACTATCTGTTCCAGGGGAATTCCTAGCCAAAAAGTTGAGTAGACTCTGTTCTCTGATCCAAACATTAAAATAATCAATTGATCATTTTTCATAAAAGTGTTAGAATTCTAGGAGAAAGTCAGACAGGCTTCTCAACCAAGTACTTTTTATTTCTAGAGTATAGTATTAAGTAATAATCAAGTATTATCCCCATTGGTTTTTAAGCCTTATGCTGGTAAGATCATCTTTAATTGTTTCAAAAGTCTCAACAGAACTGGAGACCACACCTTGCATTCCTTTTCAGGAGAGATGGAGAACGGGGCTTGTCCATAGTTAAACTCTATGAATCCAACCTAGTCACTGCTTTTCTGCATGTAAGGTGACCTCCCTCCCTCTTTTTATACCAAAACGATTGACAGTGATAACATCCAATTATAATTTTTCCTTTTTTATTTGGAACATTGTAAGGAAGGCTTCTTCTATTCTCTCATAGAAATAGGCATGTAGATGTTCTCTAGACATAGGATAAGATATAAAGAGCTTAGGATATCAGACACCTTCTGTACCCATGGCAGCTCTGGTTTTTTAGCAGCAGCGGCAGCTCATGGACTTTCACCCAAAGGTCTCAACATTACCTGTCCCCGTGGTTTACTCTACTCCATCCACAATCACTCCCTCACCCTCTATTCTGTCTTCTGCTGCATGACTTGTTTGCCATGATGTTTATGCTATTACTCAACTTTACATCTCTGTAGGTATCGTCTTTGCTTCAGCAACCATTGCTAACTATTTTCTTTTCCAAAAGGGTAATCCAATTGAACCGGTTAATCTTTTCATGTCAAGTCATGCCATAGATCATTGATGAGCCTATATGGATTGGCTACCTTTTGTACAGTGCCCAGCTCTGATCCTATAAGCTTGGTTTGGGGATGATAGTTCAGTAATAGGTTACAGAACATGCCCATCTAGGGCTACATAACTGGAAAGGGGCAAATTTCCTCAGAAGGGGCCATGAACATAACAAGCAGCATGGTTAAAATATTTCATATTGATTTGATTTGGTAATTTCAAAAAATGTACTCATAGTTCTCATACCTTTTCAGTATTTCTTTCCTTTTCAGGAGTACAGCTTGAAATGTTTCTTAATAAAATGTAAATAGTAAGGTCTGATTTGAGTTAGCTGGAGAATTAAAACTTTGAAATTCCTCTGAATATTTTGATAAAAGAGAGAACAATTTCAAAAGCCTATAGTTGGTCTCCTAATTACATTTTCTGCTTGCTGGATTTTTTATGAAAATATGTGGAAGAAGACATTTTAAAAGCATATAATAACAATTATGATATCATACCTACCATGTACCAGACAGTGTGCTAAGCCTTTTATCTTACGTTTAACCCTCACAACAACCGTGCAATGTAGGTATCATCATTCGACTAAGAATATGATGAAACTGAGACACAGAGAGGTTACATATCTCACTTGAGATTCCATAACTGACATGCATTTTGGAGCCAGGGTCTGAACTTCAGTCTGAGTTTAGAAGAGGGGTATGCAAAAAGTACTTTGGAGTGGAGACTAACAAAGTAGTTACTTGATTCTTTGCTATAAGCTGCACTTTCTGCTTTTATAGCAATTTAAACCTTACCAATGTATTCCACAATTTGCCTGAATCTGGACTTTTTTCCCTCTGATGTGATAATACAATCAAGATTAAGATCTGAGTGATGTGATCCCATAACACACAGAAAAGGGAATGGAGAATTGGTTTGGCATCCAAAGGGAAAATGCTGTTGGAAATACTCTCATTCCTTAATCTTTGTTTAAATGCAGCAAAATTCTACAGCAGAAGTTCACTTCTAGACCAGAAATATCTGTGAGGATTTAAGAAAAATATTTAGGCGTATGTCAGCTACTAGTAACATCAGATGGGGACATGGAGGCAACTGTTTGGAACCAACATTAAACAGAATTTCAGAATTGGAAGGGAACATACAAGTCTGGCTTTATGTAGTACACATAGTCTCAAAAAGTTAGGTGCAAATAACATTTTTGTCAACCAGAGAAATCTATTTATTTACTAAAAGTTTGCTTTTAGAGAAAACTCTGCAATGCATTCTTTTAGGAAACTGAAGAACTTTCTTTGCTTAGTCCTTAAATGTTAAACATTGATGTACTCCAGATTTCATCACCCATGATATTTTTTTAGTCATATGTGATATATTTTACAAGCAAATCTGTAAAGTTTCCCATTTCCTATAGGCTGAAATAAAAATTCCTGAGAGTAGCTGTGATGGTTGAGATTGTGTGTCAACTTGGCTAGGCCATGATTCTCAGTGTTTTGGCAGTCGTATAATGTGATCACTTCCCTGCTGAGATTGGACATGTGATCATCCTAATGATGGGATCTGCTGTGAGTAGCCAGTCAGTTGAAAAGGCGTTTCCTTGGGTATGTGGCCTGCATTGAATATAAGCAGACATTCTGGCAAGGTTGGGGGCTTTTTGTTCATGCTGAATCCTGCAGCTGGATCCTGTTCGTCTGACCTCCAGTTCTTGGGACTTGAACTAGCAGCTTACCTGCAGTCTTGCCTGCCAACCTTGGGATTCATCGATCTTTGCAGCCTGTGAGCAAGAGTCCTGCTCTCTGACCCGCTGATCTTGGGTTCATGAGACCCTGTGGATGCGTAAATCAGGAGAAGCCTCTATCCTGACCCACAGACTTGGGACATTCCAGCCTCTACAACCGTGTGAGCCATTTCCTTAATATAAATCTCTCTATATATATTTATAAACTTTACTGGTTTTGCTTCTCTGGAGAACCCAGCCTAAGACAGTAGCTATAAGGCCTTTCATGATTTGTTTCTAACTTATCTTCCCAGTTACTTATATCATTCACTACTCATTTTCTTCCTTTCCTTTCATCCAAATCTCATGACTCATCTACATACACTCACACGTACACACACAAACACCCCAACCACTTACACCCATCTGCACACACACCCATCTAGACATTCACATCCATCTGCACATTCACACCCACCCACTTACACCCACACACACAGTCATCCACTCACATCTATTCACACACCCATTTTAACCATTCACACCTATCTACACATACATATCCACTCACACCCACACACAAACCCACATCCAACCACTTACACCCATCTATACTTTCACACCCACACTATCTATTCACACCTACACACACTCTCACCCTTACACTCATGCCCATCTACCCACACCCATACCCATTAACCTACCCATCTACTCACACACATCTATACATGCACACCCAGCCATGAACATGCATCAACTCATATCCACTTATACACCCACACCTATGTGCACATTCTTTCACTCACATCTTCTATATACACACACCCACACTTATCCACTCAATTATATACCCACACCCTTCCACTCACACTCAGTTACATACCTATACCCGTCTATTCACACGTACACACATCCTCTCCTACCCATACACATACACTCAACCCCCCACAAACAAACACAGACACAAACCACAGACACACACACACACACCATACATACACCTATCCCGCCTGCCACAAAGCAAGTCCCAGAATTTTTCAAACATATCATCCTCTTTCAGATTTCCACATCTTTGCATAATTCTCTGTCAACAGGAAATGTCTTTCCCTCCTATTTATCTAGCGCCTATTCATCTTTCAAGAACCAGATCAAATGACCTTTTTCTTCTGCACATGCTTTATTTGTAATAGCCAAACTGAGATCATCCCAGATGTCCTTCAAGAGGTTAAACAAATTATGGTACATATACGTCATGGAATACTGCTAAGCAAAAAAAGACGACTGAACTATTGATACATGCAACTTGGATGAATCTTTAGGGAAAACTGGGCAAAGGGTATAAGAGATTTCTGTATTATTTCTTTCAGCTGCATGTGAATCTATAATTCTCAAAAAATTGCAATAAAAAAATTATAATTTCATTATCCCACCAAAAAAATGAACATTCATTCTTAATATCTGGATGTCAGGATACATTTTAAAATAGAGTGATGGGATAAAACCAAACAGGATGAAATGCATCTAGGAACATATAAACTTCTACAATTATGTCATACAATCAATTGCATCAGTGCAGACTGAGGGCGATCTAGAGAACCAGCAGATCCCAGGATCACAACTGAGGTCTGGAACACAATGATAAGCACAGACAAACCACTCAAGGCTTTAATCCTTTCAAGACTCAATTATTTTCTGCTTTGAATTTTTTTGATATCGTGTGTTTTCACTAATGGAAGCCATGCTGATTAAAGGACCAGTTCAGAATTTTTGTTATGAGTTGTGGATTTTGATACTCATTATCTGCAATCCCATATGTCCCAGCAGACCCTGGATGTTGTAAATCCTGCTAATATGAGTCATGATAAAATTAGTTTTTATTATTTAATTTTATTCTTGAAAATTTGCAAAACGTAAGGTAAAACGTGAAGGCACCTGGCAATGACTGTACATATGTTTTATTCCAGTCTTCGTCTTCTTAGCCTTTTTATTATTTTCAATAAAACTTTTCAAAACATGGTTGTCTTAGTTATCTAGTGCTGCTATAACAGAAATACCACAAGTGGATGGCTATAACCAACGGAAATTTATTCTCTCACAGTCTAGTAGGCTAGAAGTCCGAATTCAGGGTGCTAGCTCCAGGGGAAGAATTTCTCTATCTGTCAGCTCTGGGGAAAGGTCCTTGTTATCAATCTTCCCTGGTCAAGGAACTTTTCAGTTCAGGGACCCCAGGTCCAAAGGACACATTATTCTCCTGTTCTTGTTTCTTGGTGGTATGAGGTCCCCATGTCTCTCTGCTCACTTCTCTCTTATATCTCAAAAGAGATTGACTTAAGACACAGCTTAATCTTGTAGATTGAGTCCTGCTTCATTAACGTAACTGCCACTAATCCTACCTCATTAACATCATAGAGGTAGGATTTACAACACACAGGAAAATCACATCAGATGACAAAATAGTGGATAATCAATACTGGGAATCATGGCCTAGCCAAGTTGACTGATATTTTGGGGGGACACAATTCAGTCCATGACAATGGTACAATGCATTCTTCATTACTGCAAAAGCAATACTTACAGCCCAAATAAATAAAGCCAAGGGATTTTTTATCTCAGGAAAATTGCCACTACAATGCATTCTTCATTACTGCAAAAGCAGTACTGACAGGCCAAATAAATAAAACTAAAGGAATTTGAATCTCAGGAAAATTACCACTACTATGTATTCTTCATTATAACAAAAGAAATACTAACAGCTAAGAAGCAGAAACAGCTTCCCTGGAATACTGCAGAACTGCTCACAGCGGTGCATTCCACCTGCTACAGTTTAAGCAATGATTGGGCCCTAAGATTGAATGCAGGCTAAGAATAACTTATAGGAGCTTTAATCTCTTGAAAAGTACCACTGCAAAGCATTATTCCTTATTGCAAAAGCATTATTTACGGTTCAGAAGCTAGAAAAGCAGGGAGCCAGTAACACCTGGAAACAATGAGTGGCATCAGGGAGAAAATGCCCACTATGACTAAATAAAGACTGGGAATAGCTTATTCTTTCAATAAATACATTCTCCCAAGAACATAGTAACTGGGAAACATAGTGAGGAGGCTTATCTCCCAGAAATAAAGGCAAACCTGTCAAAAGTTTAGAAAATTCACACATCCATGGGCTATCTCCTGAGACAATTGCTCAGTCTACACAAAAATGAGTCCAACTCAGGGTTCTTGAGCTTCACACATTTCAAAAGGTTCCTGCTTTGAGGCTAAATGTGTTAAAATCAGGCTGCTTCCTTCCCAAAGAACTCCAGGAGCATAAAAATCATTTGGGATACAGTATGTCCCATGAGTCACAAAATTAAGCAACATACTCTGAAGCTGCATTATTGGGTACAACTTTCTTCAGGAGGGAGCACACAAGCAGAAAAACAGCAAGGGATCTCAAAATTTGGGGGCTACTACCAACTAACCAGAGCCCTGGTGGTGCAGTGGTTAAGAGTTATGGCTGCTAACCAAAAGGTTGGCAGTTTGAACCCACCAGCTGCTCCTTGTGAGTCGGAATCGACTTGATGGCAAATTTTTTTTTTTTTTTACCAACCAACCAGTTACCGTTGAGTGGGTTCCAATGCATAGTGACCCCATTTATATGAGAGTAGGACTGTGTTCCGTAGGGTTTTCAATGCCTGATTTTTTGGAAGCAGATCACCAGGCCTTTCTTTTGCAGCACCTCAGGGTGGACTCAAATACCAACCTTTCAGTTAGCAGCCAAGCTCATTAACCCTTTGCACCACCCAGTGATTCCTTTGGGCTAGTACATCATGCTAATGTAATAATTTGCACTTGTGTGACAATTTTCTCCTACCTGTTGAGAAGTTCCAAATCTAATGCAATTATTATGGGCAAAATTCTCATTCTCACCCTGAAATGAATTTTTTCTGAGCTGTACAAGGCAATGTCTCCAAAACCCTTATGCTATTTGTACAATATATTTCCAATTTCATATTTGCTTCACTCATGTTTATGTGGCACATACATATTGAGTGTGAGATGGATAAACAGTAATGCCCATAAATTGTTGATGCCAGGGGATGTTTAATAGAATTACACAGGAAGTGTTGTCCCACTGCATGATGGAGGATTCATTTTATGCTAGGACTCCAAATAGGAAATGACTCAACAAGAAGGAAAGTGTGTTTTCTGCTCATACTACAAGCTGGAAGTGACTCTTTCTACCCAGAAAGAGTTTAGAACCCCTCTCTGGTTGTTAAAGAAGGCTGATTATGGCCCTGAGGACACAGTAAAGGGAGAGAAAGAAAACTTTGTTATGCACGCAGCATTCTCTTTAACAAGAAATATAGTCAGTCAGCTGGAAGCAGTATTTATTGAAGTCTCTGAAGAAACTCGTTAATAAAGACTACCTTACGTAAATGTGTAAAGGCAAAGGGGGAAATGGAGAGCAATCTGTAAGTGTGGGTGGGAAAGACATACTGACCACACTAAGAAAGACACAAAATCTGAAACGAGCATTCCCTCAGCCACACTGAGTATTCTGGCCCAAGCCAGAGAGAGATACTAGAACCCACTGTATAATCTTATGATTTCTGTGAATATTTATGCTTTTGTTACTATAAAGTGAATTGCATTATCACTGTAATTATAGGGGACTGACTCAGGCATCTCAACAGGGCCCGTGGGATTGGAAGGAGCTCCTCTGTGGGGTTTTCAATAGAGACTTGAGTTTGGTGATCATGACCTGACTATTAAGCTTCTGTTGCACACTGTGGCCAAAACTAGCCAAGCAACATTTTTTGAAGAGGGCTGCATTCATGACACTGATCTCTCTTTCAGGGTGTGTGATGGTTGAAATTGTGTGTCAACTTGGCTGGGGCATGATTCTCAGCGTTTATATGTGATCACTCCCTTGATAGGATCTGCTATGAGTGGCCAATCAGTGGATGGGGAGTTTCTTTGGGCACGTGGCCTGCATCTGAATATGAGCAGATGTTCTGGCTTTTTACTTGCTCTGGATCCTACAGCTGGCTCCTGTTCATCTGACCCCTGGTTCTTGGAACTTGAGCTAGCAGCTTATGGGCTGATCCTGAGATTCATCGACCTTCACAGCCTGTGAGCAAGAGCTCTGCTCTCCTACCTGCCAATCTTGGGTTTGCAAGCCCCTGCAGCTATGTGAATCAGGAGAAACCTCTATCCTGATCCACAGACTTGGGATGTTCCAGCCTCTACAACCATGTGAGCTGTTTCCTTGAGGTAAATCTCTCTTTCTGTAAATATTTATATGCTTTACTGATTTTGCTTCTCTAGAGAACCCAGCCTGGGACAGGGTATATTAGTTTTCTATTACCATAGTAAGAAATTACCACAAAATTAGCATCTTATAACAACACAAACTCATTATATTACAGTTCTATAGGTCAGAAGTCCAACATGGGTGTCACTGGGCTAGAATCAAGGGGTTAGCAGAGCTGCGCTCCTTTCTGGAGACTCCAGAAGAGAATGTTTCCTTGCTGTTCTCAGCTTGTAGAAGCCAATGTCTTGGCTTATGGCCCTTTCCTCCATCTTTAAAGCCGGAAATGACTAGTCCAGTCCCTTTCATACTTCAAATTTCTACTGCTACTTCTTCCCATTTCTCTCACAGTAAATCCAGAAAGGTTCTCCACTTTTGAGGACTCATGTGATTAGATTGGGCATATCTGGATAATCCAGAATAATCTCCCTAATTCAAGGTCCATACCTTAATCACATCTGCAAATACCCTTTTTTTCCATGTAAAGTAACATATTCATAGGCTCTGAGCCTTAGGGCTTGGACATCTTTGTTGGGGGGGGGCATTATTTTGCCAACCACTCTCTGCCCTCTGGCCCCTAAAGATTATGTCGATTCCACAGGCAAAGCACATTCACCCCATGCCAAGGGCACCAAAAATCTTAACCCATTATAGCGTCAATTCAAAATCCAAAATCTCATCTAAATCTCATCAGTTCAAAAGTCCCAAATCTCATAATCTGAATCAGGTATTAGGTGAGACTCTGGATAGAAGCCATCCTGGGGGCACAATTCCTCTCTATTTGTTTCTGTGGAAACAAGTTATCTATTTTCAAAGTACAGTGGTATGACAGGCATAGGATAACTGTTATAGACATCCTGCTTCAAAATGAAAGAAAATAGAATTTTAAAATGGAGCCACCAGTCTTAAACAATTTCAAAATTCAGTCGGACAAAATCCATTTGGTTTCAAGACCTGATTTGCTGATCTGCCCTCTGGGTTTGAGACTTCATCCTCTGACTCATCCTTTCTTTTCAGCTGAGTTGTTTTATCATCCTGTTTCCTGCCTGTAAAATTTTAGTAGTCTGACAGCCTTCTTTTATTTCATATAGTCTGTCGCTTTCAGTCCAAGCTGGAAATGTTTCTGCTGATATAAAATTCTCAAGAACTTTGTGCATCTCTCATGGATATTCACTCCATTAGACAATAAAAATCTGTTGCCATCATGACACTACTTATAAAGATAATGCTCTACATTCTACCTTGGTGAGTAGTGTCTGGGGTCTTAAAAGCCTGTGAGCAGCCATCTAAGATACTACACTGGTCTCATCCCTTCGGGAGCAAGGGAGAATGAAGAGAACAGGATACAATGAAAAGATTAGTCCAAAGGACTAATCGTCCACAGCTACTAAGACCTCCACCAGACTGAGTCCAGTACAGCTAGATTGTGCCCGGCTACCACCACTGACTGCTCTGACCAGGATCACAATAGAGGGTTCTGGACAGAGCTGGAGAAGGATGTAGAGCATAATTCTAGCTCACACACAAAAAAAGAGACCAGATTTACTGGCCTAAAGGAGACTGGAGAAACCTCAAGAGTATGGCCCCCAGGCACCCTTTTAGCTCAGTGGTGAAGTTACCTTCGAGGTTCACTGTTCAGCCTGGGAGTGGACAGCCCAGTAAAACCAAATGAGACTAACGAGGTACAGGAGTCCAGTGACAAGGGCCAGAAGGCAGAAGGGGAGTAGGAAGCTGATGATAGGGAACACAGGTTGAGTAAGGATACTGTTGATGTGTTGTGAGATTGTTAACCATTGTTATAGGGCAACATTTGTAGTAACTGTTAAATGGGAGGCTATTTTGTCCTGTAAGCCTTCATCTTAAGTGAGAATAACAGCACAATTAGAAGAGCGTAGTCAATGTCACTTAAATGTGTACGTAAAAAGTTTTGAAATGGTGTATCTTTGGCTATGTGTATTTTCACCAAAAAAAAAAAAAAGCTGAGAATTTAGAGGGTTAAAATGTTGTGGGGTTGTTAACCAAAGTCATAAAACAGCATGTGTACTACTGTTACATGAGAAACTGTTCTGTAAGCTTTCACCTGAAGTACAATAAAATATTAAAAAAAAAAAAAAAAATCTGTTGCCGTGGAGTCAATTCTGACTCATAGAGACTCTAGAGGACAGAGTAGAACTGCCCACAGAATTTCCAAGGCTGTGATGTTTATGGAACAGACTGCCACTTCTTTCTTCCGTGGAGTGGCTGGTCAGTTCGAGCTGCCAACTTTCGGCTAGCAGCCAAGCGCTTAACAACTGTGCCACCAGGGTTCCTTCTATTAGACAGTAGGCTTATCTGATGATCCACCCTAGATAATCTCTATTTTTGGGGATTTTGCTGATATGGCTGAGGGTCAACACCCTTAAGCTTCCTAGATGCTCTGGTTTGTTTAAGGGAATTTGTGTGCCAGTACCTCCATGATCACAATGCATCCTTGTTATTATTGTAATATGACTGAATTACCTTCCAGGGAAAAGTTACATAATAGGGGCTCAATGAATCTTTATTCATTGGATAAATGGACTTTTTCTGTAATGAAAGTAGCTCCTGAACCAAGTGAGAGTAAGGAGAAAACCAGCTGGAAACCAGCCTATAAGAGACATTAAAACATCATTTGAATAAATGGAAATATGAGGTCCTTTAAAAAATTAGATTCCTTACATAACTGATGATATATTTTCTTTTCATTGCACCCACCTCCTTTTGTCACTACCCCATGGCTTTTTCCCTCACCTCCAATTCTACTCTCTCCAGAATGTAATGGAGTTAAAATGCAAGCCATATTTTGCTAGTGGTGAGTTGGTTGGCATCACCTTTATCCCGCCAGCCAAATGGAAAATCCAGAGCAAATTGGCAGAGTAGTCAACCATGGGATGCCATATTCTTACCTCCCTTCCTAGTGACTTCTTATCCTAACTTTGCTATGTTGTCTTTAGACTTAAAGAGAAGACAGACAGACAGTAGAAACAATGAAGCAAGGTGAAATAGAGCACAGAAGGTGGGGAAAGAGCCTGTTGAAGGCATAAGAAAGATAGGAAAATTTATAGTTTTACTCAGTGTTCACTGAATTGATTTTAAATTGAATTCTTCTAATAAAATATTCCAATCTTTCAAATCCTAGTGTGACTTAAAAATGGATACATAGATCCTCTTGTTTACTAAAGGAACATAGAAAAAGGAAGTTGATACCTTCACTGATTTCCTTGCTATTTGATAGTTATCGGGCACAGGATGGAAGGAAGTTTCAATAAATTTTAAACCACAAAAAAAAATTTAAACTACAACTAAGGAGGTTCATAAACAAAGAGCTGTCACCACATTTCATGTTTTGTTTGGGCTCTGGGGACATGGAGAATGATCAAGTTCCTCCTAGATACCAGGAGACCCATTTTAGTGATTTTCTCTAGCTAGGGATAGGATATGTACAATTTTCTGGGAAACGGAAGGTTGTAGTAGGATTCTGAACCATCAGTGTGCTCAAACCTTCTGGCCGGTGAAAGAGTGCATAGTTCACAAGATTCAGAGATGTCAAATGGAATGACAATAGCTTTCAGATGACTTATTTATATATGAGGATGAGAGATGTGGGGAGAACAACAACAAAAAGCTCTGTGTTCAGAAACAGCCTTCAGCTTGTGGGTGTATCCAAACTAAGTCTGCAGAGTCACAACCAGGGAAGTCATAGTGAATATATTAGAAAATAGAGGAGCATTCATCCATGTAGCAGAAACCCATCCTGCCTTATAGGCTCTTCTCTGTTTCTGACTTCCTTCTCAGGGACTTTCCTCAGTAACAGTTCTGGGTTGAGTGAGCTTTATTAATAAAGGGTGTTGATGTCTGTAATGAACGGTAATGATGATCAATTTAATTGTTAGCCAGGCTTCAGGAGGTATAGACCTCTTGGATCAGGGTAGAGCTAAGGCACAGCTTTAAAACTGCTGTAGTGGGAGTGGGTAATGTGGTTGACAAAGTTCCTCCAGGATACCGTGAGGCCCATTTCTCTGTGCCAATCTATCCTGGCCAAGGACAGGCTTTCAAGGGCAGCTTATTAGCCATTGTGCTTGTTTTTACCTGGACACACTAATTCAGGGACTATACTTCTGACACTGCCACCCTGTGGTTTGAAAGATTGTGCCCCAGGTGTGGCACTGATTTGGCATTCTGAGATAGTAGAGTAAGAATGTAAAAGCAGTGGGAGCTCTGGGCAAGCATAATATGTGATGGAGGCTAGTGAATACATGTATCTATTTGAAATTCTTTCAAAAATTCCGTACTAAAACATGGGTATTTGTGGGTTTTTTCTAATTTTTTTTCATAATACAATCAATTTTGGACACTTGATGAATGTTGTTGTTGTTGTTAGTCGTCACTGAGTCAGTTCTGACTCATGGTGACCCCACGTGAGCAGAGTACAATTGCTCTATAGGGTTTTCAAGGCTGTGACCTTTTGGAAGCAGATCGCCAGGCCTGTCTTCCTGGAGCCTCTGGATGGGCTCAAACTGCCAATCTTTTGGCTAGTAGTCGAATATTTAACTGCACCACCCAGAGATGCAGGATATCTTATTCTAGGCTGAGAAAGGATTATTGTACTGCTTTTACACATTTTCGGTTCAAACTAATTTATAGGTGCTTCTTGACAAAATGGTCAGCATGGAAGGAAGAAAAAGTGCAGCAAACCCTGCAATCCCCACAAGGAAGCATAATTCTTTTATGAAGTATTTCCAGCCTAAATCTTGGAAATCCAATGATAGGCTATATTGTTAATAACTTGTTTATGGTTCTTTTTATTGACTGATTCATTCTTTAGACTAATAATTTAAGTCATCCAACATGTCTCATCTGGGGAATCATTCGAAGGTAAATCAAGGGCTATTAGGTTAAATAGAAGAGTAGCTCCTATTCTGTCATTTGATAACTAATTATGGGAATGTCTCCAAAAGGTTCAGATGGCCTTCAGTGCATTTTTTTTTCCTCTTTGTAGTTTTCTTTCTCTTTTTTCCCCCCCATTTTCTCTTCCATGGCTGCTCTAAACACTGACTTTTTTTTTCCCGTCTATAATAGGAGGCAACATTTCCTATGACCCTCCAATAATACATGAAGATTCTTTCCCAGGTCACTGCTTCTTTCTTTTCTCCTTGAATTTTTTCCCTCCCTCCTAAAACTAAGCACTTCAGTCTCATTCTACTTTCATTAGAAAACATCCTTTCTGAATTTTACTGAGAAATATGGCCTGGTTTTAGCAATCATTTCCCTTAGAGAAGACTTCAGTTGGATTCCCAGTTTCCTGAGGACAACTGCTCTTGAAGTGTTTTCAAATATTTAATGAAGGCCAAAAATGGGAGCAAGGAGATACCTTAAAGCAAGGATCACAAATGGACAAACGCAAATACCTCTGAAGATCAAGCAAGAGATACAAATTAATGAAGCAGGTTGGTGAGAAACTTGGTAGAATGAAGACTGGCTGCCTCATCTATAGACACTGTCCTTAATCAGCATAAGCTGTGCTGGAGTTTGACTCATGAAAATGTGGGCTCTGTATGGCCAGATCTTCCACTTTATCAAGAGAAACCCCAAATCTAGATTTTATGTGACATCTCCCAATTTTAAAATAATGGCAACTAATGTAAACATTTTTAAACTGATGCAGGCCAAAAAAAACATATCTATGGGCCAGATTTGGCCTATAAGCCATTGCTTTAAAGGCTTGAGAAAGAGCTACTGGAATAGAGCTATTCTATTGGAATAGAGCTAACTTAAATGTCAAAAAATATGGTATGTGAAATTCCTTTGTAGATCTGTTTGTTATTCAATGGCCAGCCTTTCCTACTGGCTTTTTTTTTTTTTTTTCCCAGCCCATCCTTTGAACTTCTATACATTATTGGCCTTGGAAACCTCATGGGGCAGTTCTACTCTGTCCTTTAGGGTCACTATGAGTTGGCATCGAGTTGATCGCAATGGGTTTAACGTGATTATAATGATGGTTTTCATAACCAGTTTTCCAACTCTCCAAATACCAGTATTACAATTATATGGTCATACCTGTGTGGCATTCATGACTCTTGGGCACTATGTGATTTGGATACTCAATATAGAGTGAAAATTACAGGCTTGATATATAGTAATTTTCATAGGGTGATATTATAAGCCTTGACAACATAAAATGTTCTTGCAGAAAGCTCTACTTAGAAGTGTATGGAGTACATTTTTCTCATTTTCTGTTTTCATCGCTTTCCTAACAGCATAGACTAATATGTCTACCCTTTTCAATTAGACTGAATGAAACTGAAGAATGTATTTACCGATTTTAAATTCTTCATAGTAAAAGACAGATAAGGAGGGGGAATTTTTTCATTAGGTATTCAAAATCGGCCTCGAAATGCCAGTTGTTCATATTCCCTGGAAGTTGTGTTTCAGCTTAAACGACTTTTTGAAAAATGTTTTATATTTTCCCTTTTCCAATCCTGTTCCTATCCATCCTAAACCATATCATGACCACCATTACCCAGTTGCTGTCACTTGGCCTTCAGTCCACTCACATCATAATTACTAAGGACTGAAGGTACTTATGAAGCCACTGGCTCAGGTTCTACCCAGAAAGGAAGTGCAGAGAACCAGCCAGAGTGAGAAGGAGGCTTCAACACTTCCTGGTCGGCCTTGTTCTATAGGTGTGATCTATTTGCTTTGACCCTCTCTGTGACAGCAGTGACCTTATGGCTGGGTGCTCAACAGGGGAAGAGTGTCATATAAAATATAATACACTGCCTTTGAGTCGATTCAGACTCATAGCAATGCTATAGGGTTTCTAAGGCTGTAAATCTCTACAGAAGCAAACTGCCACATATTTCTCCCTCGGAGCCACTGGTGGTTCCAAACTACCGACCTTTTGGTTAGCAGTCAATCGCTTTAACCACTGTGCCATCAGGGCTCTAAATATGGTTAAAATGGCAGATTTCCCTTTGTGATTTCATTCAGTTAGTGAAAAATGAAAAAGCAACATTTTCTAGATCTTAAAACTTAGTGATGGTGTAAAAATTACAAAAATATGTTTTTAGGGGTCTGAATGAGCTAAGGGTTGAATGTTAAGATAAGCATCTTGTTATTTTCCAAGATGCTATAAAAATTTATTTGTGTTTATATTTATTGCAATAGTAGAGTAGTATGCAGCTTGAATATCACAGATTTTTATTACTTATATGCTGAGGATGATTGTATCAGTCAGGAGACAAAAACCATACCAGTTATTTAAACAGAGATATTTAATATTAAGAGTTGTTAACTAGGAATGAAATTGTTGCCTGGGTAACTAACAGGTTGAAAGGGAGGTGGTAGCTACCATTCGTAGGGCTGAAGGATAAAAGGAAAGAGGGATAAGTTGTTAAAACTTAGAAGCTTAGAAAAGGACCCCATGTAGCTGAAAATCAGACCTCTGAGGAGGAAATGCAGACTAGCTGGGTGATGTCTGCTGGGGAAGGGTAGAGAGTCCGTGTCTTAGTTATCTAATGCTGCTATAACAGAAATATCACAAGTGGATGGCTTTAACAAGCAGAAAATTATTTTCTCACAGTTTAAGAGCTGGAAGTCTGAATTCAGGGTGCCAGCTCTAGGGAAGGCTTTCTCTCTCTGCCAGCTCTGGAGGAAGTTCCTGTTCTCTTTTGAGCTTCTGCTTCTGGGTGATCTTCATGTGGTGTGGCATCTCTCTTCCCCCATCTCTGCCTCTGCTCGCTTGTTTAATCTCTTTTATATCTCAAAAGAGATTAACTCTGGACACACCCTACACTAATCCTGTCTCATCAACATAACAAAGTCAACCTATTCCCAAATGCAATTATAACCAAAAGCATAGAGGTTAGGATGTACCACACGTATTTTTGGTGGACACAATTCAATCCATACCAGTCTGGTTCTGTGAGTGTCAGAAAAACTGTAATAAACTAGACTCAGGGGCTGCGGTAGGAAAGAACAGCTGCTGCAGGGATGAAGACATGTTGCTGCAGTGGATGCTCACAGGCACCAAAAGCAGACAGGAAGCCTTTAAGAGGGAGGAAGTCCTCTCTCCCTCCTGCAGTCTCACATTCTCCCTCCAGCCCTACTTGTCACAAAGCGATACCACAGAGCCAGCTGGCAAAGTAGAAATGAGGTGTGTAGAGTCCCAGTACCAGGATCACAAAGCTGCGTGTAGAAATGAAGGTTTGGGGTATAGAGACAATAAGTTAATATCTAGCACCACAACGATACCTCCTAGCTCTTTATAAAGGTCATGGGTAAAATGCAGGGTTTTTTTTTTTTTCCACCCTGAAACAAAGCATGTTATTCAAATTTTTCTGTAAAAAAAAAAATCTCTGGGAAAGGAAGTGTTGTAATCAACTTCTCAAGGACCGTTGGTTCAGTGTTTACAGTTTTCAAGTTTCTTATTTCTGATTTATAGACAAAAGTGCACATTTAATAAGTCAGTTTTGACCCAAAACATCTTCCCTCTCTCAAAAAACATTCATCAAACTAAGAGAAAACAAAATCTTGAAATTTGAAATATCACTATTAGAATTCATTTCGGACTAAGCTAATGACCACTACTGAAGTACAGCGACATCTCAATTAGTATTATGTTTTCACGTGGGTAAAAAACCCTTAAAAAAGTGGCCAAACTTATGTAAATAAAGGAAGGCAGTCCAAAGTTTGCATGATGGCTTCAACATTATCAGGGACCCACCATCTAGGTCTCCGCTCTGTCATGTCAAGGGTCACATGGATGTAACCTGGTTCAAAATGGCTGCAGGAGCTTCAGCCATCACATTCATATTCTAAGCATCAGTATGGAGGAAGGAAAGAAGAAAATTCTTCCCCATTTTTCAAGAAGAGTTCTTATAAGTCCCACACATAACTTCCACTAGCTACAAAGGAGTTTGTAGACTTTTAGCTGTGAAATCATGTTCCCAGATAAAAATTGAGGCTCTGTTCATTTGAGGGATTTGGTCACAAGGGTTATTGGTAGGCAACTAGCAGTCTCTGACAGATTCTGGGAGGAATATTACCTCATTAATCATTAAGGCTTGGTGTGAATGAGTCCATTAGCTCCTTTTTGTAAGCAAGATTGCATAGTAAAGAAGAGTGGAGAGTAAATGGGTTTCTTAGGCTGGGGAGAGTGGAGGCTGCTGAACGGAGTTGGTGGAGGACATTGAAGACAAATTTCCTCTATTTTACAATTTTACTCAGAGCTGTCTTTCAGATTTATATTTTTGTCCATTAAATAATTTAGATTAGTACCAACAGGGAAGGAGTCATTTAGTATTCATATTTATTTTGTTTCAAAGAAAGAAGTTATTTTTTAAAAGATTTAACCACTCTTTTGATTGTATTCTCTCCCCATTCTTTTAGGGGAATACCTTCTAATGCCAAATGGGTTCTGGATTTCCATGGTTATTACATTTCTCTTTGTGAGTTTGTCTCTCTCTTCCCATGAACCTCAAAGCGCATGGAAAAATGGCATCATATTGATAAAATATGAAGCTTTCCAAGACATTCTTTAACTGTTCTACGTGTAAATATGGTCAACATGAATAATTCAGGCCAATTGGAGTGAACATTTTCTCCATGGTGCTTGGGTGAAACTGGCTGGCTTTGTGAAGTGATTCTCTTTATAAACTAGCAACATTGTTTTACTACGTGTCTGGTTGACAGGCCAATTTCTTAAGTGTTTTAAACATATGTATTTGGTATTTTCCAGCACTTTTGCTTTTAGAGCTAACTTATAGGCTGGAGCAGCTGACCATGCTGCACCATGGCATGTTGCCTTGGGAGAATCATGGGTGGAAACATCATAAATCACTCCAGTAGACATCTCTGTTCCTCAAAATTTCACTGGCTTCCAGCTACCTCATCTTTCATACTATGATACCTTCCATCACAATAAGACAGAAATTTCAGGGGAACATTGGAGGAGGAAAGGGATGGTAGAAAAAAATAGATGAAGATTCACTTGGGAATTTTATAATGCTTCATCTTGTCCGCTACAGAGAAAATATTTGTTTGTAGTGCACAAACATTTGCACATGTAAAGATCCATCCCTAATCAGAATGGTAAAATGGCTGCAAATTAAACACCATAGGTTCTGGACTTAGGCAGCCTTTGCTTTTACCTTGCATCCATTATAAGGACAGACTCAGCACGTCATTACCGAACCACCTGGATTTCCCTCACCTCATCCCAACCCTTGGCGGGTAATGTAGATTTTTCTTAACGTTGTTGGTGACAACAGAAAAAGGGTTAATATTGCATTCCATGCAGGAAAGAACTTTATCTGGAGTACCATATACAGCAAGACAAAATAAGCCCTGTCACTTTGGGAAAACATAGTCTTCTGCAGCCCCAATCTCCTGCTTTTTCCATTTACAAGTTTCTCTTCTCCTGTGCCCTTTACTCTGTTCCCTATTGCCTCTTCCTTCACCTACAGGGGAGCATAAAGGTTATTCAGAACTGAACTGTTACCTTCCTATGGGGCATATGAATAGTACATTAAAACAGAGATGAAAACTAAAGAGAAGAAGCTCTGCTGGTAGAATTTCAGGCAGAGTGAATAATGGAAAGAGCCGAGTATTTGAGCCAAAGAGAGCTGGAATTGATTCCCAGTTCTGTCATTTAGAAGCTGACTGTCTTGGGCAAGTTACTTTCCCAAACTGAGTCACAGTTTCTTTGTTTATAAAATTGGAATAATAATACCTTCTTCATAATCATTTGAGGATTAACTGAAATTATGCATTTAAAAGCATTAGTGCAATATCTGACACAAAATAGGCATTCAATAAAGATCAGTTCTCAGAAGGGTGATGCACAAGGATTTGGGGCAAGTCACAGAACTTTCTCAGTATTCTAATCTGTCAGGAACAGAGTTGACTGTGCGTGTGTTTGTGTACTTGTGTGTATGTATGAGAGAGAAAGAGAGTTTAGAAGAAGTAAGATATTTGATTGCATTGATTTTTCAAAACCCATCTTAAGTACTTTTAGTGTCTGCAACTTCCTGCTATCAGGGAACCTGGAAACTAAATCAGAGGGTCCTTGATGAAAAAGAAATGAAAACCAATGGAACAGAGTGGGTTGGGAGGGATATTCCACCCAGGTACAGATAGAAACATAAGGAAATATTTTTACTCTATTCCTTGTGCTCCCTTTCTCTTTTGGATGACACTGATCAAATAATAAATTTTGTTTCTCTAAGCATCATTTTCTGTGCTGGTCACTCTATCTGGGGCCAACACATTCTTCTGTAACATATGTTAATATTACTGTCTTAGGATCTGTCAAAATGAAGAATAACTTCCTTCTCTGTGCCAGACCTGGTTTGATACTCTTAATTGCAAAGGGTCAGATCTTTCTTGGCAGCCATATACAGAAACTGGGCATAAGTTCTCACAGATATTTTTTCTCCTTCTCAAATGCAATGCCCAAACAATATTTAGATATTCCAAGCACTGCTGTGCTCTCTCTGCTGGAATTGAGTGTTTGCCATGGTTGGCAGGGCTAGCCCAGATCAGGTGCTGCTCCCTCTGTGATTGAGAGTGGATGCTTCAGTCAGGGTCATCCTTCAGGAAATGAAGAAGGTCCTGAGACTTCCAAAAATAACCTTTCTTTGGACAAGATTATAGGCCTCTGCTGGTAATTGTTGTTAGGTGCCTACGAGTTGGTTCTGACTCAGAGACCTCATGTACAAGAGAACGAAATACTGCCCAGTCCTGCGCCATCCTCATAATTGTTGCTGTGTTTGGGCCCATTGTTGCAGCCACTGTGTCAGTCCATCTTGTTGAGAGTCTTCCTCCTTTTCACTGAACCTCTGCTTTACCAGCATGATGTCCTTTTCCAGGGACTGGTCCCTCCTGATAACATTTTCAAAGTACATGAGACGAAGTCTCTCCATCCTTGCTTCCACGGAGCATTCAGGCTGTACTTTTTCCAAGACAGATTTGTCCATTCTTCTGGCAGTCCATATTATCTTAAATATTCTTCACCAACACCATAATTCAAAGGCATCAATTCTTCTTCAGCCTTCCTTATTCATTATCCAGCTTTCACAGGCATGTGAAGTGATTGAAAATATTATGGCTTTGGTCAGGTGCACCTTAGTCCTCAAGGTGACATCTTTGCTTTTTTAACACTTTAAATAGGTCTTTTGTGGCAGATTTTCCCAATGCAATTAAAAAACAAACTCGTTGCCGTCGAGTCAGTTCCTACTCATAGCAACCCTATAGGACAAAGTAGAATTGCCTCATAGGGTTTCCAAGGAATGGCTGCTGCATTTGAACTGCCAATCTTTAGGTTAGCAGCCGAGCTCTTAACCACTGTGCCACCAGGGCTCCCCCAGTGCAATTCATCATTTAATTTCTTGACTGCTGCTTCCGTGGGCATTGATTGTGGATCCAAGTACAATGAAATCCTTAACAACTTCAATCTTTTCTCTGTTTATTATGATGTTACTTATTGGTCCAGTTGTGAGGACTTTTGTTTTCTTTATGTTAAAGTGTAATTCACACTGAAGGCTGTAGTCTTTGATCTTCATCAGTAAATGCTTCAAGTCCTCTTCACTTTCAGCAAGCAAGGTTGTGTCATCTGCATATCACAGGTTGTTAACGAGTCTCCCTCCAATCTTGATGCTGCGTTCTTCTTCATATAGTCTGGGAAGAAGGACCCGGAGAGCTATTTCTGAGAAAATGAGCCAGTGAAAACCTTATGGATAGCAGCAGAACACTATCTTACTCTGGTAGAATTTCCCAAATTTAAAAATTCCTTAGGCTTCTGCCCATAGTGAGATCTTAACAGCCCTTTCTTCTGGTTTGTTTGAGATACAAGTGGCCATGTTTTTTATTAAAAAAAAAAAAGATTGGAAGACACTTTGTTGTTGTTGTTGTTGCTGTTATGTGCTGTCAAGTCAGTTGCAACTCATAGCGACCCTAAATACAATGGAACAAAACACTGCCCAGTCCTGTGCTATCCTCACAATTGTTGCTGTGTTTGAGCACACTGTTGCAGCCACTGTGTCAATCTATCTCATTGACGATCTTTCTCTTTTTCACTAACCCTTTAATTACAAAGCATGAGGTCCTTTTCCAGGGGCTAGTCCCTCCGATAACATGTCCAAAGTACTTGAGATGAAGTGTCACCATCCTTACTTCTAAGGAGCATTCTGGCTGTACTTCTTCCAAGACAGATTTGTTCATTCTTCTTGCAGTCCATGGTATATTTAATATCCTTCACCAACATCTTAATTAAAAGGCATCAATTTTTCTTTGGTCTTCCTTATTCATTGTCTAGCTTTTGCATGCATACGAGGTGGTTGGAGAATACCATCCATGGCTTGCGTGAGGCTCACCTTAGTCCTCAAAGTGTCATCCTTGCTTTTTGCAGCAGATTTGCCCAATGCAATATGTCATTTGATTTCTTGACTGCTGCTTCTGTGGGCATTGGTTGTGGATACAAGTAAAATGAAATTCTTGGCAACTTCAATTTTTTCTCTGTTTATTATGCTGTTTCTTGTTGGTCCAGCTGTGAGGATTTTTGTTCTTTATGTTGAAGTGTAATCCATACTGAAGGCTGTGGTCTTTGATCTTCATCAGTAAGTACGACAAGCTCTGCTTGCTTTCAGCAAGCAAGGTTGTGTCATCTGCATATCACAGGAAGGAATGAGTCTTCCTCCAATCCTGATGCTCCGCTCTTCTTCACATAGTCCATCTTCCCGGATTATTTGTTCAGCATACAGATTGAATAAGTATGGTGAAAGGATGCAACCCTGACACACACCTTTCCTGACTTTAAACCACACAGTATCCCCTTGTTCTGTGCAAACGACTGCGTCGTGGTCTATATACAGTTTCCACATGAGCACAATTAAATGTTACGGAATTCCCATTCTTCACAATGTTATCCATAATTTGTCATGAGCCACACAGTTGAATGCCTTTGCATAGTCAATAAGACACAGGTAAACACCTTTCTGGCATTCTCTGCTTTCAGCCAAGATCCATATATGACATATATCAAACAAGAAAATGAACAGAATGCCGTCGAGCTCAAGAGACCATCAAGTACACACTTTGCTTATTTTTCAGAAAAGAAAGAGCTACGTATATCCCACAGGGAAGAGTGGAGGCCTGGGTTTCGTTCTTTGCTTGAGACTGTTGGCCACAATTTAGTAGTACCCCATTCTTGTAAGAAGGAAAAGTACATACATCGTGGGTTATAAAAGGCTCATCCCTTTCTGATGGTTTTCCTGATACCATCATAATATTCAGAATAGTACTTCAATACAATTACTTCTGCAGGTGTTCTGAACCTCAGGTTCATAAATACTCAAGAAGTCTGTGATATTACTATATCACAATTAAAATAGGTGTCACATCTAAAAATATTTGATAAATTACTTCAGTAAAATTAGTTTCACTTGTAATAGTTAGAATTTTATTTTTTTGCATGTAAATACATTCTTCTGAAAAGAGGTCTATAGGCTTTGTGGAACTGCCAAAAGGACCCATGGCACTAAAAATGTTAAGAATCCTGGATGTAGTAGATGTTTCCATAGGTTGCAAGAGGTCATTTTATATGATGTTCTGGTTTCATTAATCTAATTTTCAGAGTTATTGGTTTTTCCTTCAGTGGCCTCACCACAATGGTCTCAGCATCTGTTGGTTTGTGCTAAGCCTCTATGACGTGCTGCAATTGTAAGTCTTTCTTTGGGCAGAACACTACTTTCAATTTGGTAACAGTGCAGTTCATAATGGAAAATATTCTTTCTTCATAATCATGTCAGCGTTTATTGAACAAATCCTATGTGCTACTTACTATGCTAGCCAAAGAAGATACTAGGTCAAATAAAAAACAATCACTTTTAAGACTATCAGCTTATAGTCGAGAGAGAGAGAGAGAGAGAGTGTGTGTAATAACTTCCTGATTTATGTTTTCCCCTCACAGATCTTGGAGGCATCTGAGGTTTAATGGGGACTTTCCAGCATTCCAGACTGCTGCCTTGCAATGAAGCTCTGCGTCATGGTCTATGGGTTTAAGGTACTGGCAACAGTGTGGAACCCCAGGACAGCCAACCTCACTAACATTCGCTCTAAGCAGAAGCCCAAAATGAGCCTGGCCTGAAATCAGAGCAAGCACTAGAGAAAAACTTCTTTGTTAATGGAAACAGGAAAAGAGAAGAGGGCTTCCAAAAAATTGCAACAAACTTTTCACCATTGTGAAGAATCCACCTTCCTTATCAACCAAGCCATCCTATCTAGTGATTCTTGTTCTAGTGGTTTGCCAGAAATAGAGAGTGTTAATCTTTCTGAAAAAATAAAAACAAACACCCCCAAAAATAGACCTGGAACTGTGATACTCTCGAGATGGTCAAGTAGGAGAATTATGTCAGAAAGCCAGTTTAGTCCCCCTGTGATCCCATCCCGCAGGCCTGGATTCAGGGTGTGCTATATCTGTGGCCGAGAGTTTGGATCCCAGTCACTTGCCATTCATGAGCCCCAATGCTTGGAGAAGTGGCGTATTGAAAACAGCAAGTTGCCCAAGCACCTAAGGAGGCCAGAACCCTCCAAGCCACATCCTCCCAGTGGCAACGAATTCTATAGTCTTCAGGCAGCTAATGAGGCAGCGTTCCACAGTGCCCAGGCCCAGCTGCTGCCCTGTGAATACTGTGGCCACACGTTCTTGCCAGGTCGTCTTCTAGTTCACCAAAGAAGCTGCAAGCCAAAGGGTGAGGATCTCACAGCACCAATCCCCAACAGCTCTGATGATCTTGCTAGCCTCAAGAAAGCACCTAGTGGAATCCCAGCCAGACCAAGGACTCTCATCTGCTACATCTGTGGCCGGGAATTTGGCACCTTATCCCTTCCTATTCATGAACCCAAATGCCTGGAAAAATGGAAAATAGAAAATGACCGGCTCCCCAGGGAGTTCCGCAGGCCACTCCCACAGAAAGCCCAGCCTCTTTCAACTGGAAGGTCCAGCCAAGAGGGGCCAAGTCAAGGTCAGCTTGTGCCTTGCCCAAATTGTAGCCAGACCTTTGCCCCAGACCGCCTTCCAGTGCACCAGAGAAGTTGTAAAGCTCAGCCTAGTTGGCCAAAAGGTCAGAATTTCACCCTAGGGAGCAAAGGTGGCCTAAATGAGTGCAGTGACTCCAAACAGCAGAGGAACATGGCAGCACCCACTGTGTCTGATAAGGTAATTCATGCCACATAAGATGTACTAGGTGGACCTGGGGGTACATTCTGCCTCTAGGGGAGTGAGAGAAAACTGTCCCAGAATCAGTCACCTCACCCCTAGGATGACTTTTTACAGTGCTTATTTCTGCCTCAATGTAGTCTGTCCAAGTTGACCCTTGTTGGACTCCAAGGGCCATACCTCTCGGAAAAGTAGATACAAGAACATCCTTGCCTGGTTGGTTCATATTCCTCTTCAGTTCTGCTATATAAAAGAGAGATGGACCTCTTTCTTCCCTGATCCTTCATACCAATAATCCCTAGGAGAGACTATTATTTGCAAATGACTCATTAATGCTGTGTCTACATTACAGAGATATAATTCCCATTCCAACAGCCAATATTTATTGCCGGTTTATTTTAGTCATCTACCTTAGGAATTCATTTTTGGCAATGCTGGGTTATGTTAAGTTTATCTTACTAAAATAGAATCTGTGTCAAAAACCCCAGATGACTTTAGAAATAATTAAATACTGGAGTGCTTTCAGAAATACACATGCTTTGCAAATATAGCATATTTTCTTTAAACACTTACATGATTGTAGTAATTAAGGTATTAATCCTAACATAGTCACTAAAATACCTAAGTGTGATGTTTATGGTCCTGGGAGGTACTGAGTTCCCTTTGCTGATCTATAGCCTGTGTTTGAGTTGAAATCCAGGGCCTGAACCCAACTTGGGTCATCCTAAAACAAACAAACATGGCTCAAGGTGTCCCTAGCTTATAGGGTGAAGAGTTGTTGGGCCTTTACCTGAAGTTTCATCAGCACAGGATTAGGGAAGAATGGAGGGTGGCTACCTGCAAGACAGGGCATAGTCCATGCCCTTTGTCCTTCCATTAAAGCCAGGGAAGTGGATGTGCTACCCTGGGTCACTCCTTACAGAATGTGAAGTCATGAGAAGTAGGAGATGGTCAAAGTCTTTTCTCCACGTCTTGCTACTTGAAACGCCCATCATGTGGGAACTCTTTAATGGACTTTTTAGGGGAACTAAGGTTATACAATCTATTGTAAAATCTGTTGTAAAAGACAATACCAGAGGGATTGGGGGGGCATCTATTTTTTTAATCCAATTTTTCTTCTTTATTTTAAAATGTTATTTCTTTGGGGAATGTTTAGTTCGATTTTCTTTCATATTTAGAACAAAATGATTGTGCACTTACTGGTTTTGAAGATTCCAAGACAATGATTCTGAAGCTGAAGAGTCAGACGAACAGATGCTGGGCAAGTTTTCCAATGAATGTTGTAGAAAGAACAGTTAATTTCTTTGACTAACGAAAACCCAAACTCTTAAGTGTGGCATAGGCTACAAACTGGTCTCATAAGCATGATCTGTTTTTCCCATCTTCTGGCTGTTGCTTTTCTTCTAAAACGTGTGGGGTCCGGATTCAGAGAGGAAAAGAATCCATGTCTCTGGGCTAAAAGTCAGAAACTCCTTTTATGTTCTGACTTACAGCCCTGTTTCTTGACTGTATGCATTTACTTCAAATGTTCTTATTACAGATCTCGAGATAGGGAAGAGTGTGGTCAGGATTCCTGTGCTTGTTGTTGTAACACATACTTTGTGCTCCCAAGAGTGGAGCCAACAGGCAGAGCACAGCGTGTTCTCACTCAGTCACGACTGCAGAGAGGCTGGCCTGGGCTCCCGGTTCACATAAGACATCTTCCTGACTCACCCCATCATCTGGAGAGGATAACATTAGGATGAGAGGTCAGCGATGGCCCCTCCATAGCCCATGAGTAGGGACTCCCTCAGAACAAGGGCATCTGGCGCACTTGGTGATGTCAGAGCACGCACAGCCCTGCCCCCAGACCTGAAATCAGATGTGTCATTGGGAAACTGGCACCCACTGCCATCAGATGTGTGCCGGCCAGTTTGGGGACTACACAGACTTTCACAGAGGGCATACAAAGGTCATCCAACATAAGGTCTCTTTAGCTGCCAGATTTAAAACAAGTTCAGGTTAATTAAAATGCAGGAAACTCTGAGGTCAGAGTGGCATAAGACTTCCTGGAGAAGATGGTTGCCATTCCACAGTGCTTTTGGCAGAGAGCCTTTTCTGGGTAGTGTAGTTTTCTTTTTTAGTTATTGTTTGATCCTGTCTATTGATGTTTTTTCTTTCTTTGTATCATTTAAAATTTAGATGGTACAATGAATCACCTATTTTGCATCAAGGGCACTACCTTATACGTTATTAGATTTCAGAATGTGATCTGCCTGTGACTGCCGACTTTTGACTGACTGACACACATGCATTCCTTTGTAGAATTCAGATGTCTGCTTATTCTCATCACTTAGAGCCATTTCCCTCTAGAATCCTTGATCTGACTTCAGATTAGAATCAGCTGTCTCGCCTAAGGTTCTCAAAGGGTTTGATCTCTTTTTTGTTGTTGTTGTTGTCAAAAATAGACTCAGTAAGGGGACCTCATACCATCAAGAAAGCAGTGCCAGGAGCAGAGCACGTCCTTTGGACTGGGGTCCCTGCGCAGAGAAGCTCCTAGTCGGGGGGATCACCAAAAAGAAGAAGGCCGACAGAGAGAAAAAGCCTTCCCCTGGAGGTGACACCTTGAATTTGGACTTTTAGCCTACTTTGACTGTGAGGAAATAAACTTCTCTTCGTTAAAACCAAATATATATATATATACTCAGTAAAACATACATCAATTCAACCATTTCTACCTGTACAATTCAGTGACCTTGATTACATTCTTAGAGTTGTGCAACCATTCTCATGCTCCTTTTCTGAGTTGTTCCTCCCCCATTAACATGAACTCACAGCCCCCCAAAGTTCCTATCTAATCTTTTGAGTTGCTGCTGTCACTTTGATCCTGTATAGCTAGTTCTCAGAAGCGCATAATGCTTAAGGCAGACACTTTTTACTAGTTTAGCTAAACTATTGTTTGGTTTCAAGAAGACTTCAAGGAATATTTTTGGTTTAAGTTTTAAAGATTACCTTAGGGCAATAGTTTCAGGGGTTCATCCAGCCCCCATGGCTCCAGAAGTCTGGAGTCCGTGAGAATTTGAAATTTTGTTCTGCAATTTCCTGCTTTTGATCAGAATTCTATAGAATCTTTGATCAAAATGTTCAGTAATGGTAGCCATACACCATCCAGTTCTTTTGGTTTCGTGGCAAAGGAGGTAGTTGTTCATGGAGGCAATTAGCCACACATTCCATATGCTCCTCCTATTCCCGACTGTCTTCTTCCTCTGTTACTCCGGGTGAATAAAGACCAATTGTCATGCCTTGGATGGCCACTTTCAAGCTTTTAAGACCCCAGGCACTACACAACAAACTAGGAGACAGAACAGAAGCACAAAACAAGTTATTAGGCCAAATAACTGGGATATCCCATGAAACCATGATCTAAACCTACAAACCAAGGAGCAAAATCCTTTGAGGTTTTTGGTTGTATATGAGCAATCTCAGAAGCTACTCTTTTTTTTTTTTTTTTTTGTCATTGTTGTAAACATATCACACAACTTTGCCAATTTAACTTTTTATAGGTGTACAACTTACTGACAACAGTTACAATAATTGGCTGTACAACCGTACCCTTAATCAATGCTATTTTTCCATCACGGTTAACCCCCCTTTTCCTCTCCCTCCCACCCCTGGTAACCACTAATAAACTTTGGTCTCTGTACATTTGCCTTTTCTTGTCTTTTTATATAAGTGGGTTCATACAATATTTGTCCTTTTGTGATTGAAGTATTTCATTCAGCATAATGTCTTCAAGCTCCATCCATATTGTAGCATGTATTAAGACTTTGTTTCTTCTACTGGCTGAGTAGTATTCCATTGTATGTATGTACCATAGTTTGTTTATCCATTCATCTGTTGATAGGCATTTAGGTTGTTTGCACTTTGGGTTGTTGTGAATAGTGTAAGGGGTTCAATGTTATAGTGAATTCAGGTGAGGAAACTATTTTCAGAATCCTGATGACGTACTTGGAAAACAATTCACTCTGGTTGGGTGACAATGATTGTTTTCCCTGGCAGAGTGAATTACTTTCTGCTCAGAATGTTCCTCCAACACAGATTGGCTCAGTTCCTTTATGACACAGATGCTCCTGTTAAACTTCAATCAAATCTAAACACATATAAATGTTGCTAAGATGAGTTCTCCTCCAAGACCTTGGTGGGCATTTTGCTTTAGTTCTGCTTTGCCCTCTAACCTCTGTATGGACTTGAGTTGTTTACATTGCTTCTTATCTGATGTATAGGGCTGAATGCATGCTTTCTGATCTCACAAAAAAGTTGTGAAGGACACGGAGCTCTGACATAGCCATGTCCACTAGATCCTGTTTTGATGTTCTGATGGATCTCCCTACTCTGATCCCCAGTGTAGATTTTTATTTAAAATCTGACTGTCCTGGGATTGTTGCTTTCCCATTACATGTGTAATGAGCAGCATCATGCCCCCTTTCTTTCCTCTAGGAGAAGAAGAGCCTTCATAAACAATATCTAACTTGGCAAGATTTTGAAACTGGTGTTAATTCCATACAAAATTTTGACTCATTCTATGGGAAACCATTTTAAATTTTAATTTAGCATCTATTTAATAAGATCCTTTGAAGTGTCTTTTAGTAAGCTCTTTCCAAAACGATATGGAGAACATGATGATATAAGTCATTTCTGATCCTTCTTTTAATACGAATGAATAAATTTTAATATTTTCTAATATTTTAATATTTTAATGTTTGTCAGAAATATTGTTCTTTCTAGAAGCTGATGTTATTTCATACTTTGGCTTTAGGCCTTTTCAGGCAGGCTAATTGGAACACAGACTCACAGAGTTAATTAAATATAACTGTAAATGGAAATGAAGCCTTTACCTGATTAACTTTTATTAGTTAGATAATGCTGGGGGATATTTTCTTAAGATTTTGTTTGTAACTTGTGAAACACTGTTCCTAAAAATCCTGTCCTATATTACAAGATAGGCATTGCTTTTCTTAAGGGAAACTATCTTTTCTATAAATGATGGTCAGTCTCTCTGAATGCGGTTTTAAGACGCCTTTCATATCCCAGATGCCCCTATTTGAGGCAAAGCCCCACCAGACAATTCTCTAGTATCTGGTGCTGCCATCTGGCGTTTTGTTTTAAAGTAATTTCTTCTATACAATCAAAAATATTATTTGCTGTTTCATGGCTAAGTACCTCATTCTTTAAAGGCAACATTCTCAGTAAAAGCTCACAACAAAAAAGACTCAGAAGGGAAGGATAGATGTTTCTCACATTTTCAAATTTTATTTGTGTGAGTGCATGTACATCTGTTGGGTAAGAAGAATTTGAAGTTTAGTGAGAGACATAGGAGGAAGGAAACTTTTGTTGCGTACCTTTCTGGTTGGCACTTAATATGTATGATCTCATCTTAGTCTTCATAATATTACTATGATATGGATGTTGTATTTGTTTTCTAGGGCTACTGTAGCAAAGAACAACAAATTGAGTGGCTTAAAACGACAAAGTTGTTCTCTCACAATTATGGAGGCTTAGAAGTCTGAAAGCAAGGTGTCAGCAGAGTTGCTTCCTTCTGGAGGCTCTGAGGGAAAATATGTTCCTTGGCTGTCTCCTAGCTTCTGGTGTTGCCAGCAATCCTTGGCATTCCTTGGCTTGCAGCTGCATTTCTCCATTCTCTGGCTCCATCGTCACATGGTGTTTCCCTGTGTCTGTGTCTCTTCTCCTTTTCTTATAAGGATACCAGTCATATTGAATTAGAGTCCACCCTAATGACCTTATCTAAACTTAATTACATCTGCAAAGAGCCTATTTACAAATAAGGTCATATTCATAGGTACAGGGGTTAGAACTTCAAAGTATCTTTTTTGGGGAGACTATTCAACCCATAATGTATATTATTTACCCATTTTCTAGATGGGGAGACTTAGATTCCAAGAGGTTAAAGAATTTGCCGAAGTCACACAGTGGGTGTGGCAGTGGATATGAGAACCAGCTCTGTTTAATTACAAAGACCCGTGTTTTCTAACATCACTACAATGAAGGTATAGATGTAATAAAACAAAGGGTTATGTTTACCCTGCCAAGCTGTGAATGTTAGGTGGGACAAAGAAGAAAGAAGTTTGTTCATTCAATAAGTATTATTAGGCATTGGACTAAGGACTAATATATAATCATAAAAATATATATTATATATATATATAATATATATAATTATAGTCCTATGGAGGAAATTAGATGAAATACATGAAAATACATATGTAATTTCAAATCATGCTATGACAGTGAATAAAGGTGGGATGTGGACTTTCAAGATCTTGGTTAGGAAGTAACATTTCAGCTGAGATATGAGAGATGTGAAGGCATTAATCAGAAGGAAAAATAGAGAAGGAGGGCATTCCAGCCAAGGATAACATGTGTGAAAGCCCTGAAGCATGAAAGATCTTATAAGGAAGTAAAAGAAGTCCAAATGTGGCCAGAGCCACATGAGGGAGGGGACAGGCACTCAAGATGAGGTTGTAGAGGCAGCATAGTTCCTTCCTTCAGCTGCTCTGTGGACATAGGATGATCGTCTTTTGGTTACTACAGGAACTCAGGTAAGAGCAGATGATGACTTGGTCGAGAGAGGTCACAGCAGAGTTGGAGAGAAAGTACACTGGGTAGAACCTGGTGATAGGATGTGGAGGGGTGAAAAAGGTGGTCAAGGATGACTGCTGAATTTCTAGCTTGAGCAACTGCATAAGCTGTCTTATTTTCAAGGATGCAGAACACCTGAGAAAGGGCAGGCTTTGGGGGATAAAACCAATGGTTTCATTTTGTATACATCAAATTCAAAATGCTTGTGTGATATCTAGGTGGATACATTGTTTGTTTTTGTTTTTGCTGTTGAGTCGATTTCCACTCATGGCGACCCTATATGTGTCAGAGTATTACTGTGCTCCATAGAATTTTCAATGGCTGATATTTTAGAAGTAGATCTCCAGACCTTTTTTCCGAGGTGCCTCTAGTGGACTCAAACCACCAACATTTTGGTTAGCAGCCAAGTGCCTTAACCATTTGCACCACCCAGTGACTCCAAATCATTAAGTTAGGCTGCATACATGCATCTGGAACTCAGAAGAAAAGACTGGGCTAGGGATATACATTTGTGCATCATTAACATATATTCAAAGCCATTGTAATGAGCATAAAATTAGAAAAATAGAAAGGCCTAGGGCTGAGCCCAGCGGCATTAAAAGAGGCAGAGTAGAAGAGAAGGAGCTGGAGAATGAGTGGCTGGAGACAGGGAGAAGCACCTGAAGAGTATTGTGCCACAGAAGCTGAAGATCAGAGAAAATGTCAAGAATAAGGGTGTGGATACCGTGGGAAATACCGAGAGGTTGAGTAAGATGAGGACTAAAAATTATCTAGTTGATTTGGCAGTGTGGATTTTTCTCGATAATCTGGGAGAGAATACATTCAGTGTAGTGGTAGAAATGGCAGAGTGTGTGGGTAATGAAGATGTGAAGACAGGATGTGTTTTGAGAAGTTTGGCCTTGAAGTCTAGGAGAGAAATAGCAAGTAGGCTAGAAATAGAGATATTGGGTTAAGAGGGGTTTCTTTAACTCTTGGGAGCTTCTGGACTATATTTGAACACTTAAGATAATGATCCAGTGGAGAGAGGGAGGTTGAAGAATCAGGAGAGGTGAAAAGGAAAAATGCAAAACCTAGAGGAAGAAGAGGCATCAGAAGATGGGATAGGATGGGACACTTCCTCCATTGTTTTCGGTGGGATGTTGAGTGCAGATGGAGGCAAGTCTGTAGATTAGTGGTGGGAAGATGAGAAGTTGCAATCTGTTAGTTTATATCTTTTTTTTTTTTTTCTCCCAAGAAGTACCCTGTAAGCTTATCAAGCCTATCAGACAAGGAAGAGAGGTATAAAGAGGGAGAAAAGGGTTAATTTTAAAAGCCTTCTTAGTCCTTTGTCTCTTCATAGCTTCTGTTAAACTGAGTTCCTGAAATCAAGAGTAAGGCTCCTAAAACTATTGCCTTTCTAATCTCCATACACAAGAATGGCTTGAAACTCTTTGGAGGTGTAGATAAAACACGCAGTGGGATCCTTCCTGGGGTTCTGATCCTTATAATCATCTTTAGTGGCCCTAATTCACCTCCTCAGCTGTGCTGACATCATGAAATCCAGCCTCGACCTCACAAACTGCCCCTTGATGATGCTGACAGCTGGATTACTAATGTCCAACTCCATGTGCCATTTCTTCATCTTTCCTTGGTGCCAACCATGCCTGCATATCAGGACAGCATTCCAGGACTCCATGGCGCTCAGCAGTACAAAGAACAACTTTAAGGTAACAGGAACTATTCTCTCCTGTACTGTTGGCTCTGAAGGCCAACCCAGAGAGTCTGTGTATGTGTGTGTGTTGGGGGGAGTGGGAGAGTTTACAAAGAGCAATGTCATCACTGTGTAGATTCCTAAGAGGAAATTTCGAAGAATAATCCTCACCTGTACAAATTACAGTGTAACATAATTGTTGAAAATTTAATTAGCCTCATCTTATAATTACATTTCACATATCAGTGAGAAGAGAGACCATGGTAGATACAGCTATCTCTCTCAGAGTTTAAAGACCTAAGCAAAAGTAGGTGGTCTTTGCATTAAGGCTCCGATATGTGGCGTCTTGATTCTCTAGAAATAAAAATAGTGATTGAACCTCTGTTAGAGGAAGGAATCACATATTACAAACTTAACAAATATTATTCAGGCCTAAAATAAACAAACAAAAAAGCAATATAGCCAAACCCTCAAAGAATTAATCTAGCTTACATGAATTTCTATGTCTTTATAGACTTGTATCACCCCTCCACTCCAACTCTGGGCTGTTGCCGTTTGCCGTTGAGTCAATTTCAACTCATATAGACACCCTATATGACAGAGTAGAACTGCCCTATAGGATTTCTAAGGTTGTAAATCTTTATGGGTGCAGATCACCAGGTCTTTTCTCCCATGGAGCAGTTGGTGGGTTAGAACTGTCGACCTTTTGGTTAGCACTGAGCACTTTAACCATTGTGCAACCAGGTCTCCTTATCTCCTGCTACCAGCCTCCAAAACACGTGCATCCACATTTTCTAGTATAGAGTGTTTAGTAAATCTTTGTAGAATGACTGAATGCGTATACATGATTCTTAGAAATCCAGATTCCAAGATCAATAGCTAAAATCTTACCCAAAGTTCTTAGAACTCCACCAAAAGCAGGGCAACAGCATCTTGAAGGAGTCACTGAAGTTGGTGGAAGTGATTGCTCCGTGAACAGATCTCACTGTTAAACGTGAGACACAAGTTCAGCTTTATGAGTAGGTGACTTATTGAGAGAGTTTTACCTAGGACTCTCTCTTGCTTTCCCTGTATATTGTGTAATTCTCCTCTTCCTTACTTCTATTGTCTTTTTCAAGCATTTTTCTCTAAGAGGTTGTCCTACAAATTGAGGAAGGGCCTAATCAAGGAAGTCAAAAAGTTTCCAATACTGGTGTTCTGCTCACCAGCTTTAATACTATAAGGTCCTCAAGGAGCTCTCACATCCCAGGCTACCTTTGTTTAATCAGAGAAGGTGAAAATATAAACATAACACAGATACCAATTTAAAGCTTCAGGAAATTAGCGGCAGAGAGTTGGGAGCAAGGAGAGGGAGGGGTTGGAGTTAACAACTTTGACAAAAAAAGAAACTTTTAAAAAAGTTTTTGTTTTTGTTTATTGTTGAAGTTAGTCTCTTATACAAAAATTTATACATATATTGTTAAGCGACCCTCATTGCTCTCCCTATACCGTGACAGCACACTCCTATTGTCCTTTAAGGTTAGAATTCTTTCTAGTCTATCTAAAGTGATAGTTGTCATCTCTTTCATTGGGAAACTTCTTTCCTTGGACTTCCCTCTGAGTTGGGAGCCCTTTAGCATGTAAGCTATAGACAAGTCAGTCAGTGGAATTAACTGAATTTCCAGGTTTCAGGTCACAGAGTGTCTACACCTTTTCTTCCCCCCATCTCTAACTATAGAAGGTGGACCAACTCAACTGCTGGTGTATTTTCTTGATCTCCTAGAGTTCTGCAGCTCTGGGGAATGGCTGTCTCAGTTTGCAGGTTTTTCCTCTTGTCCCCATTGTTCCTTTGTTGCTTCATTTTACCCTTTGATCTGGAAGTCATCTGAGCATGATAGTCAGGGCTGGTGCCAAGCTGATGGACACAAGAACCCAAACCCAGGGACATCCTCTATCTATTTTCTTCAAGGAATGTCATTTCTGGCCATAAGGAATTTCTCAGGATATTCAGTCAGTATCTCAAACACCTTACCTTCTAACCAGGTTCCTTCTAAGAGACCATAAAAAACAAACAGTTTAATCTCAAATGTGAAAAAGTAAAAAGAAACTTCAGCTAAGAAACTAAAACCTTTCAGGAACATAGACTATAATTTAGAATTAGTTCTTTGAATTGTATTTTTCATCCTTAAATCTCAGGATGAGAAATTAAATAACTAGACTGTCAAACATATTTAAAATACCAATAGTACTTTTTTAAAAGAAAAACCAAGTTTATGAAGAAAAATTTTAAGTCTTTTCAAACAAATAGCCCAGTCTTTCTTATTGTTAAAAGAAGCAAAACAAACTGCAAATCACAAGTAACAGACTAACAGTTGGCCAATAGACAGGCTGGATTGGAAAATTCCTTTACGTGGCATCCAGTGATTTCCAAAAACAATTTAATTTCAAACAATGATCCTTCCAGATGTGACATTTGGGTAGAATTGTTTGAAAACACGGGAAGTGAATGTAAAGTACCAGTGGTTTCTAGACAATCACACTTTGTAACTGTCAAGATTTGAGATTTAACTATAGAGTTACTCCTATACGTTAACACCCTATTTATACTTTGCCTGCATTTGCAGGATATGCCTGGAGGAATGGAAACTTAACTGTACATATTCAGCCTCAGTCGAGTTTGCTGTAATTGCACTTTGAATGCCAGAGGCAAAATTCTGACTTGATAAATTAGTTGTTGATGTGCCCTGATACTCTGGTCTCCTTTTTCTTTCAGCATCTTCTGCACTCTCTTTACCCCTACCCCTTGATATTATTGGGAGGGAATTAAGGAAATCTGATAAACTCCTTTAATAGAGAAATGTCACTCATAGGCATGTTTGCCTATGAATGTCACTCACAGAAGTATCCTCATTTTCAAAGAGGATCTCGGAAAAGAGCAATGCTTAACCCAAAAGAATGAACTTTTGAGGTCATGGGAGGATAGAAGTAGAAATTTTGCTGCATTCTCTAAAATGCACCCAGTGGCTGACTCTGTAGACACCTAAGGCAGAATATCATGCCTTACCTTGTTGTTAGTTGCTGTCAAGTAGCACATTTCTGGAAAGCTGAATCAGACAGACCTGAATTCAGATCATAGATGCACAACAAAACACATTATTTCTGAGTGAATTACTTAACCTCTCTAAGTCTTGGTTCCCAACTGTGGCAGGGTTAAATGATAGAACACTTGCATAATAGCCCGATAGTGTCTGACTAATCATTTGTTAGCTCCTTCCTGCCGTCTTCACAATGGCAGTGTGGTGAAAGGCAGAGTCTGAGGACTGCTGCCTCTCTGTGCCTCAGTTTCCTGGTTTGTAAAATGAAAGTATTGATAGTGTCTTGCTCAGAGGGTTACCGTGAGAATAAATAAAATAATGCATGTAAAGTGCTTGGTACAAAAAAAACATAAACAAAAACAAAAGAACAAATTTGTTGTCATCAAGTTGATTCCAACTCATCTCTTATAAGACAAAAAGTGTAACTCAAGCAAGGGTGTGATTTGAGTAAGGGTGTGACTCGAGTAAGGCAGTGCAACTCAAGATACACCGCACTCTAATCCCGCCTCATGGATGTTTCAGGATTTACAACATATGAAATGGAGGATAGTTATATAATATCACAAAACGGAGGGTAATTAGATCAGGAGATGGAGGATAATTACATACTCCTGGGGAATCATGGCCTAGCCAAACTGACATATATTTTGGGAGGACACAATTCAATCCATGACAATAGTCAAGCACAAACTCAAGGACCTTAGTGCAGAACCTAAAATCAAACCTGTTGCCATTGAGTTGATTCCAACTCATAATGACCCTATAGAACAGAGTAGAACTACCTCATAGGATTTCTAAGGCTGTAATCTTTGCTGAAGCAAACTGCCACATCGTTCTCCCGTAGAGCAGCTGGTAGTTTCAAACTGCTGACCTTTAGCAGGCGGTTTGCAGGTTAGCAGGCAAGCACTTAACCACTGTGGCACCAGGGCTCCAGTACAAGGGCCTAAACCCATTGCCACTGAGTTTAGTAAACGCTCTGTGTCAGCTGCCATTATGCTACTTGGTGAGACATTTTAAATATTGACTAATACACAAAGATTTATAAAACGTCTTTCTTTTTTTCTTCTCAAGTGTGGAAAAATGGAAACTTTCCTCTTACTTCCCCCATCCAAAACTTCTGCATTCTATGATATGCCATGTGTACTTACCACAGACATCTCAATTATTTGGCCTAATGGAGGGAATCAGGAGTGTGGAAAATCTAAAACAGCAGATAAGACCCAAATTCTTTATGTTTGATTTTGTCCTGTGGAAAGAGAAATACTCGTTGATGGAATGACACCCATTCTAACAGCTGCACAATCACAGAGCAATTCCCTCAGATCCTGCCAGGATGCACCCTGTTTTTGACAATCTGGCATCCAGCTGGGGTGTGAAAAGCAAAAATCTTTCAGCAAGTAAATGACTTGAGGATTACCAGTGGTTACTGTGTACATATGGTCTTGGAAATCAGGCCTTTAATGTATGAGCTTCTTATGCGTAAGAGTAGGTTTTAAGCCTCCTCAAGTTCTGTTGTGATTTGCTGTTGTTGTTGTCGTTAGGTGCTGTTTAGCCAATTCCAGTTTATAGTGACCTTTTGCACAACAGAATGAAATGCTGCCTGGTCTTGAGCCATACTCAAATTGTTGCTGTGTTTGAGCCCATTGTTGCAGCCATCTCATTGAGGGTCTTCCTTTTTTTCAATGACCCTCTGCTTTACCAAGCATGATGTCCTTCTCCAGGAGCTGGTCCAGCCTGATAACAGTCCAAAGTATATAAGAAGTCTTGCCATCCTTGCTTCTAAGGAGCATCCTGACTGTACTTCTTCCAAGACAGATTTGTTTCTGCTTCTGGCAGTCCATGGTATATTCAATATTCTTCACCAATACCGTAATTCAAAGGCATCAATTCTTCGGTCTTCCTTATTCATCGTCCAGCTTTCGAATGCATATGAGGCGATTGAAAATACCATGACTTGGGTCGGGTGCATCTTAGTCTTCAAAGTGATATCTTTGCTTTTTAACACTTTAAAGAGGTCTTTGCAGCTGATTTGCCCACTGCAGTATGTTGTTTGATTTCCTGACTGCTGCTTCCAAGGTCATTGATTATGCATCCAAGTAAAATGAAATCCTTGACAACTTCAGTATTTTCTCCATTTATCATAATGTTACTTATTGGTCTAGTTGTGATGATTTTTGTTCTCTTTATGTTGAGACGTAATCCATACTGAAGGCTGTAATCTTTGATCTTCATCAGTAAGTGCTTGTTATGTCATCTGTATATCGCAGATTGTTAATGAGTCTTCATCCAATCCAGATGCTGAGTTCTTCATATAGTCCAGTTTACAGGATTATTTGCTATAATGCTTAAATTAAAATAGAGCAGGAAATTTTCAGTGTGGCATAATCTCCAATATGTTGTTGTTTTGTTTTGTCTCTAAAATACCTCACCTACTACCCGACAAGTTTGTTTTTTTTAATTTCACATTCAAAATTTCAGTCTGATGCTTTGAATTAAAGCATTAATGCCATAGGAGAGCCAAGCTATAATGAAAAGTTTCCCTAGATAGGTAACAAACCTTTCTAGCCATTGGCACATTAATGTGAATTAACCATAAATTTAACCCATTTCTTAGCAATGAGTCATAAGTGGAGACAAGTGTGGAGAGGGATTGGGAAAATTGACTGCTCAAAGCCACAAGCTCAAATGCTTTCAGGGGCTGGGCAGCCTGCGTATAGAGAGTGGGGGAGACTAGGGTATCTTGGGGAGTAAGTCCCACCTAAAGACAATCATATTGAAAACTTTTGAAACTATTGCGTTGGCCAAATAAAACATGTCTGTTGGCCTAAATGGCCTTTGGTCCATCAGCATTCTATCTGAAATCCAGAGTATGAAATAGAGAAGAGGCAGTTCTAGGGGGTAGTCTGGGTTAGATGCTGAAAACAGAATAGCCTGGATCAGTCATGAGAAGACAGCTGAAGGGGTAGTTGTGTGTAGGGACCAGGGATACACATACTTCCTGCCCAAGCATAGGGTAATTCACCAAACCTGTCACTACCCTTTGAATCACCTGTGGGGGTTTTTAGAACAATGAGGGCATTCTTGTAGGTCAGACACCTGGTAGCCAAACTTTCTAAGAATTTTAAAGCGCCACAAAAGACTAAGATTCTAGAGAGATTCCAAGTCTGGAGAGCAGTTTTCAGAACTAATCAGTCCTAGTCCAAACATGTAAATGGGCAGAGAAGTCAAGAAAAACGCTTCCTCCCCTCAGCAGGTCCTCTTATGACCCTTTTTTCCCTTCTTCCCTGGTCAGATGGAATGAGCTCTATGCATGTGAAATGAGGATCTGTCGACCTTACTTATTGCCCAGAGAAAGAGGTTTTTTAAGTAAAAAAAATCCTTATGAAATAAAGGCAGTGTGTTGATTATGATCATTCTCATTGTGAGGGCCAGTGGTTCTACCTAGCACAGTGCCTGACACACCACCTGTAATCAGACAATACTTCCTGAACAGCAGCTGCTGGGCTGCAATTGAATCACCCACTGAGAGACAGCCCTTCCCTCCAGATGCATTACCATGTAGTTTAGGTCTCATCTCTTGAATCCGTCTAAGCTGTGATTTTAGCAGATGTCTCTGGTTTATTTCTGCTCACAATGCAACTCCAATAGCAATGTTTAGAATCCCATTGTTTCATTATTGTTTTGAAATTGAAAAATATCTGATTAAGCCCAGATATTTACAGACTGGTCATATACTGTGCTAGTCACCAGTCATACTCCATCGAGAGACAAAGTATACATGGACATTGAGGACCAATTCTAGGCCTGAGATGGGTGAGGATTGCCATGTGTATATCTCCATGGTTACCATTTTTTTATTTTGCATTTGTGACTTTGTCATTAAAGGCTATGATTACAACCAGATTGTTGGAAAGTGTCTTAAGGTAGAAGTGCCTTTTCTATTTTGCTCAAAGTTGTGGTTCAGGTCAGCAGGGCCATTTCCCATTCAGGATTCTTTCTCACCTCTTAAAAAAAAAACAAACGAACAAATAAACCAGTTGCTGCTGAGTTGATTCTGACTCACAGTGATCCCACAGAACAGAGTAGAACTGCCCCGTAGGGTTTCCAAGGAGCAGCTGGTAGATTCAAACTGCCGAAATTTTGGTTAGCAGCTGTGTTCTTAACCACTGTGCCACCAGGTCTCCCTCTCACCTCTGGGTACCTTGATTTCCCTTTGACTCTTAGGTTGATGAATATCCTCAAACCAACACGGGCACATGGGTGTTTTGATGCAGAGAAGTTATGATGCAAAACACACACAGACACACGCACATAAAAAACAAAACAAACATTAAACTTTATGCATTTCTTTTTTTAATTCCAAGTAATGTGCAAAGCATGTTTCTTGGGGGAAGAAGCCAAGAATTTCATTTGCATACACATTTGGTAATAAAAAAGACATCTTTTACATTTTGATATGGCTGCTTGGGCATAGCCTCAATAAGATGGCCTCATCAAAAAGACCAGGGCAACAGCTTCAATAACAACAAATAAATCCAGCAAACCACTGCCTTCCATGTGCAAATGTGGGCGGTCTCGTCTCTTCCCTGGCAGCATATGGATAATTTTACCTGTGCCCTTCTAGAACCAAAATCCACAGTTCTCTCTTCCTTTCTTCCTAATGTGAACGACCTCAGGAACTGTAGGCTGGAAAGAAGATAAGGGAAAAGCCATGGAAGATGTAAAGGAATAAATAGTTGGAGACCAGAGGAGCCCTTCAGTATTGCTGAAGTCAAACAAAGAAAGTGACTAACTGACCTTATATGTCCTTGGTGCACACACACGCACCCACCCACCCACATACACACATACACACACACACTCATATACTAAAAGACCTTGAGGTCTGCATACTGGAAGATGAGGAACCCGTGCCAGTTAAGTTTCAAATAGACCAGATACCTTGCACAGGAGCACAGAGGGTGAGCCCTGTTTTGTGCATATCTGTCTCTGACTGCAGGGCTCAGCTCCTGACACCATGGAATTGGACTTTTCTTGATAAAATCATATACAGACTTGAGTTTATTCCTAATGCACTTTCTCTGGCCAAAAAAAAAAAAAAAAATTTACTGTCCTGAAAAAAAAACTCAATAAATTACATTTCCTAATTTTCTCTAGTTCTTTTCCTCTTTTCAATTTTTTTTGGGGAGCGGGGGTGAAGTGTGGTTTTCTTGAACTGGAAAACTCTTTGGGAGACAAATTAAAGGATTCAGAAACTAGAAATTTTTAAAAGATTCCATAATTCCTGTCGAACGGCATTTTAAAACACAGTATTTGATACATTATTTGATTTTGGAATCATTTGAGGATATCTGCTGCTGACGTTGAACGCACTGCATTACATGGGCATGGCAATACAAAAATACTCCACTCAACTACGTCTTCATGAGTGTTTTTTAATTGGCTTCATTGAGGTATAATTTCTAATAAACTGCATCTATTTAACACGTACAATTCCATGAGCTTTGACAGTTTTATACACCTGTGACACCACGACCAAAAGCAAGATACAGAACATTTCCGTCATCCTTGCACCTGTTAAAATTTATCCCGCTTTCCTCCTCTAACCTCCAGGCAACCTCTGACTTGCTTTTCAATCACTACAGATTAGTACAGATTACATATAAATGGCATCATACAGCACGTACCCTTTTGTGTCTGGCTTCTTTCAGCATAAGGATTTTGAGTTTCATCCATGTTGGTATGTGTATCCGTAGGCTTTTGTTTTTTTAATTGCTGAGTAATATTCCATTGAATGGCTATATTAAATTTGGTTTATCTATTCTCTTATTGGTGGACATTTGGGAAATTTCCAGTAGCATTAGTGTTTTAATTATCAACTGAGAGTGCTGTCTACTTCAGTGCAAGTGGAATCAGTTTGCATTTTACCAATTATCTCATGATGTTTTCAGTATATAAAAGTTACAAATTGCCCCATATGGCCCACTCCTTCATGTGATTTTGTCTTATAGGTATTAAGTCCTCATCCTTGAATTCAGATCTCAATACAATCCCAACCCACTTTTCACTGCTTTCTTTCTTTGCCCTTTTTTGGCCTAACTCCCACAATACCACACAGGAAGCTTCACTTGGTTGATGCCGCTCTCTTGGCATAGAAATACCTTCCTTCTAGCACTGTCTATCAAACCCCTACTCAGCTACTGAAGCATATACCAGTTGCCATCCAGTCGATTTCCCCACACAGTGACCCGATGTGTGTCAGAGTAGAACTGTGCTCCACAGGGTTTTCAATTGCTGATTTTTCAGAAGTGTATCGAGAGGCCTTTCTTCTGAGATGCCTCTGAGTGAACTCAAGCTTCCAACCTTTTAGTTAGCAGCCAAATGATAAGATGATGGAATCTGGGGGCAGGACCAAGGGGGAAGAAGGGAGAGACACTTAGAAAAGGTGTCAACCTTTGACCACCTTCTCAAGGGCTGACCAATCATGTTTCAATTGTGTCTTGAACAAAACAATCCTTAATTTCAAACTTCCTCTAACCAGTCTTTTCATTATGGTCTTTAAAGTATTATGTTAATATATTACAGTACTATTAAGCAATTAGGAGCCCTGATAGCACAGTGGTTAAGTGCTCAGCTGCTAACCGAAAGGTCAACGGTTCAAACCCACCAGCTGCTCCACAGGAGAAAGATGTAACAGTCTGCCTCCTTAAAGATTATGTTTGGTTGTATTGTTAGGTGCCCATGAGTTGGTTCCAATTCATAGCTACCCCATGTACAACAGAACCAGATGCTGCCAAGTCCTGCACCATCCTCACAATCATTGTTATATTTGAGCCCATTGCTGTAAACACTGTGTCAATCCATCTCATTGAGGGTTTTCCTCTTTTTTACTGACCTTCTGCTTTACAAAGCATCATGTCCTTCTACAGGGACTGGTCCCTCTTGATAACATGTTCAAAGAACGTGAGATGAAGTCTCACCATCCTTGCTTCTAAGGAGCATTCTGGCTGTACTTCTTCCAAGACAAATTTCTTTATTCTTCTGGCAGTCCATGGTATATTCAATATTCTTCACCAACCCTGTAATTCAAAGGCATCAATTCTTCTTCGGTCTTCCTTATTCATTCCAGCTTTCACATTCATAGGAGGTGATTGAAAATACCATGGCTTGGGTAAGGGGCACCTTAGCCTTCAAGGTAACATCTTTGCTTTTTAACACTTTAAGGAGGTCTTTTGCAGCAGATTTTCCCACTGCAATGTGTCGTTTGATTTCTTGACGGCTGCTTCCAAGGGCAATGACTGTGGATCTGAGTAAAATGAAATCCTTGACAACTTCAGTATTTTCTCCATTTATCATGTTATTTATTGGTCTAGTTGTGAGGATTTTTGTTTTCTTTATGTCAAGGTGTAATCCATACTGAAGGCTGTAGTCTTTGATCTTCATCAGTAAATGCTTCAAGCTGTGCTTGCTTTCAGCAAGCAAGGCTATGTCATCTGCGTATCACAAGTTGTTAATGAGTCAGTCTCCCTCCAATCCCAATGCCTTGTTCTTTCATATACTCCAGTTTCTCAGATTATTTGCTCAGCATACAGATTGAATAAGTATGGTGAAAGGACACAACCCTGATGCACACCTTTTTTATTTTAAACCATGCAGTATAGCCTTGGAAACTCTATGGACAGTTCTACTCTGTCCTGTAGAATCATTATGAGTCGGAATGGACTTTATAACAACAGATTGTATTAAGCAATTGTTGAAAATGTCAGATTGTTTAGCAATTTATTTGAGAGAGTTCTCTTCCTCTTATCCGTACAGTTCCACCCATTCAATAAACCCATTTCAAATATCACCTACTCATCTGGCTTCTGATCACAACTGTTCCCTTCCTTCCTACAGTCCAAAGACATTGTGTCCCCCTATCATAGCACTTATAAAGTTTTATTTTTCCTTAATTCAGTTAATAGTTTCTATGTTTGTATCCATTACTGAAGAGAGTTAAGATTTGGGGGTCCCCCATGGCCTCCAGCACAGTGAAGGTGCTGTACTCAGTTAAGTGTTTGTTGTTGGAGGGAGCAGATGAATAAAGGCTTGAAGGCAGCAAAATTGAGGACCGTGATCTCTAGCTTGGGTAACAGTGTTTAATTTAGTATGGCTTGGAGGACTAGGGATTAAGGTTGGACATGACTATCAGGATGAAGTGTTTGAACTTTATTCTGTTTACCGTGGATAACAGAAATTACTGAGATCATGTCATAGAGGCTGTTGTGGATTGAATTATGTCCCTCTAAAATGTCTGTCTGCTTGGCTGGGTCATGATTCCCAGTACTGTGTGATTGAGTATCATTCTGTGATCTGATGTGATTTCCTTATGTGTTGTAAATTCAGTCACTAACATCGAATAAGATGGATTAGCAACAGTATACTGATGAGGTATACAAGATTAGATAGTGTCTTAAGCCAGTCTCTTTTGAGATATAAAAGAAGTGAGCAGAGACACATGGGAACCTCATACCACCAAGAAAGAAGTGCCGGGAGCAGAGCGCATCCTTTGGACCTGAGGTTCCTGTGCTGAGATTCTTCCAGACCAAGGGAAGACTGATGCATTACAAGGAACTTCCTCCAGAGGCAACAGAAAGCATTCTCTTGGAGCTGATGTCCTGAATTTGGACTTGTAGCCTACTGGACTGTGAGAGAATTAATTTCTCTCTGTTAAAACCATCTACTTGTGGTATTTCTGTTATAGCAGCACTAGATGACTAATACAGAGGTCAAGTTTATACAAATCAGGGTTAAGTGCAAGGAGAGGGGGCTTGGGGGCTGAACAGTGTATGGTGATTTGTCACCAGAATATGCAATACAAGACTCAAGGGATGGTTTGATCCACCTATCCCCTAAATTATCATCTTTTTGACGGCCACTTTTCAACATTGAGAGCTAATACTGTACAGCCTCCTTTAGTTATTTGTGGGTTCATTTTCTGGCTAATACATCCAGGCCAGAGAAACAAATCTGAACATAATTAAGCTATCTGGAAGAACTATGTTTAGATTATCTTATGGTGGAAACAGATTCATGCTAAATCCTGTCCTCAGATTGTTTTTCCAGACTTTTGTTATTGCTTTTTTGGGGGGGGCTTTGAAAAATAAATTTATTTTCTCACAGTTCTGGGATCTAGAAGTCGAAATCAGAGTCTCAGCTATGTTGATTCTTTCTGTGGGCCTCTCTCCTAGTTTCTGTTGTCTGCCAGCATTCTTTGGCATTTCTTTGCTTATAGATAGGTCCTTACTTGTCTCAATGTGTGTGAAAGAAGCCAATAACAAATGGCCACAGCTTATGTGATTCTATTTATATGAAATGTTCGGAATAGGCAAATCCATAGAGACAAGGTAGATTAGTGGTTACCAGGGTCTGGGCTTGGAGTGAGGAATGAGGAGTGACTGCTAATGAGTATGGGGTTTCTATTTGAGGTGATGAAATTGTACTGGATTTAGACAGTGGGGATGCTATCTTTGAGAATATTCTAGGGCTTTGACCCAGTTCATTCTGGCTCAAACCCCTGCTGAGAACTTGCATCTCCAGCACATTCCCAGGAGATGCTAATATTGCTGGTTAGGGATCAATTCTGTGAACCACTAGTAGATCCCAAACCAAAAACCAAACCAGTTGCTGTTAAGTTGATTCTGACTCATAGCGGCCCTATAGGACAGAGTAGAACAGTCCCATAGGGCTTCCAAGGGGTGGTTGGTGGATTCAAACTGCCAATCTTTTGGTTAGCCGCTGTCTTAACCACTCCACCACCAGGGTTCCACTAGTATAGCAGGGGCTCTCAAAATTTATTATACATAAGAATCACCTGGGAAATCTTGTTAAAATATAGATTCTGATTCAGCATATCCGGGAGGGAAATGCAAATTCTCAGCAGGGGTTCCAACTGGAACAAAGCATCTTGAAGCCCCGGAATATTCTATGAACCATTGAATTGTATATTTTAAAAGAGGAAACTAAAAAAAAAAGAAAAAAACTTGTGAGGATAATCTATTTATCCCTGTTTTTACCCATTTCGATATTCTTTCTTTCCTTTCTGAAGCCCCAATTCTTTTTCTGTTATTATTTTCTTATTGTTTAGAGAACTTCCTTTAGCCATTATTTAAGAATAGATTTGGTAGCAACAAATTCTTTCGTGTTCCTTTGTCTGAAAATGTCTTTTTTTCCCTCCATTCCTGAGGGCAATTTTTAGCAGGCTTCTTTCTTTCTAACCTTTGTGGTTTCAGATGAGAAATCTTCTGTCATTTGTATTAGAGCTCCCCTGTAAGTAATGTATCATTTCTTCCTGACAATTTTCAAGATTTTTTTTTGTCTTTAGTTTTCAGAAGTTTAATTATGCTATGTCTTTGTGTGAATTCCTTTGGGCTTATTCTGTTTGGAGCTCAGTTTATTGAATCTGTGGGTTTGTGTCTTTCACCAAATTTGGGAAGTTTTTAGCCATTATTTTTTCAAATACTTTTTAGTCTCACCCTCTCTCCTCTCATTCTGGGACTCTAATGATACAAATGTTAGCTCTTCGGTTATTGCTTTTTACAGTAATGATGCAAAACTCTAGGACTTAAGTTGCTTCATACAAGCATTCAACAGATGTGTATTCAACTATAAACAATTAGCAAAATAAAATAGTATTATTTGAATAGTGTAATTTAAAATACTGCAAATATTTTTAAATTTCATTGTAGTTTTATTTATGCTATGCAAAGCTATATTCATTAATAATACTGATTCTAATTTCAATTAGTAACTCATTATAATGCTAAACTCTATTATATACATAATCCTTGAATATTGGCTTTTATGAGTTATTTAAAAAATTTCCAGGAAGTAATCTGGGTTCTTCTTGATTTTTATCTTTGGACTGATTTTTATCTTTGGACTGATTTTTATTACTTAACCCCTGCTTAAGTTTTAACTCTGGTGTTAATGTTCTTTTTTATTGCTTTATTATTCTAACAAAAATGACACATTTGTTTCTTAAAAATTCAAGCCATATTTAAAAAGTACAAAAATGAGAACATAAAACATCAAATTTTTGTAATTTTACTAAATTTAACAGACAAAAATAAACCAATGTGAATCTGATGATATTGCTGAATTTTAGAAAAATATTAGTTTTTAAAAGAACCCACTTAAAGCTAAAAGATAAAAAAACAAATTTAAGGATTTGATTTAAAACAGTTCAATTTCATGTTTTAACTTTACATTGTTTCACACTCTTTTAATTTACTGTTGCCAAGAAGATGAGGAATTTCATATTGTTAATCTCTTTGCAACTCCCTTTCTTCTCCCAATTTTTGATAAGTATGGTATTTTTATTTGTCAAGGTGTATTTTTTTATATTGCTTTCTCTAAGTGTAATTTCTATAGTTATTTCCCCTTAATTCTCTATTTAAATGAATTTGTCATCAGCCTCCTATTCACAGTTTATATATTTCTGAGCTTTTTTGGTTATTTCATTCCTCAATTGCCTGTATTTTATTAATCGTTGTTTTTCAAAGATGACTGGAGGTAGGGTAATTATATAATTTATTGACCAAGCAGGGGCACTTTAGAGAATAAAAGAAAGAGCTTGTAATACTTAGCCTAGAGAATAGGTATCAAAGGGACTGTCCTAGGCAAAGCAGGACTTAAGATTACTGTAAAGCTAGTGGTGATGTATTTCATGAGTTTTTGCCTGCTTCAACTCAGTACTTCTTGAGGCATTTAAACAGTGCCAAATTGTTCCTTAAGCAAAGGAACATCTACTTGGAGAAAAATTTTGACTCTGGCTAAAGGTCTTGTAGTTCACTTCCTGGAGTTCATGGATGTGTCTTAGGAAGTCCACCAATCAGTTGAGATCATATCTACAATTCTGTGTGCATGTGTGTTTTTCCTGGGAAGATGACCATCGCTTTCATCATATTTTCAAAGTGGTCCGTGCCCCATAAATATTATTTACTAATTTCTATTTCACAACATAGCTCCAGATCATTGACATCCTTGGATCATATTCTTTCAACTCCCTTGTAAATAACATATTTTTTTATGTTATAATTTATGTTATTTACAACATAAGTTATAAATAATACTATAAGTTATTACTTTTAGTATTTATTATGGGGTAATATTAATAGTGTTTCTGATCTCCTATAAAATTGCTAATAATCACTTTCATATTAGTTTTCTGTATCTCTTTTACTGAGATTCATACAATAATATTTAGTCTTAGGAATATTTCTTCCTTTGGTCCAATTGTTATACTTCCTTCTATAAGCTAATAGGTTTGCTGTTCACTGTGATTTCTTTTTAGCCTGAGCTACCCAGAGGTCATAAAGAACTATTTGAAGCTGTTTGAAATAGGTATACTAGTCTGGATTTTCTGCCTCAGTGATTTTCTTTTGGGGTCTATCCTATATGGGGTTCGTTGAACTTCTTGGATGGCCAGCTTTTCATCTTTCATGATACTGGGGAAGTTTTCTGTCTGCAGTTCTTCAATGATCCTCTCTGTGTTTTCTGTTTTCTCCCCCTGTTCTGGAACTCCGATTACTCGAAAATTTTTGCTTTTGATTGTATCCCACATAACTCTCAGGGTCTCTTCATCTTTTCTTCCTTCTTTTTTCTGAGTTTTCCTCAAACAGAGTTGTAACCAAGTGTTTGTCTTCAATTCCACTGATCCTGTCTTCCACCATTTCAAATCTGCTCCTCAGCCCGTCTATGACACTGTCCATTTCTGAAATCTTGTTGTTTATCTTTTGGATTTCTAATGGTTGTTTTTGTAAAATTTCTAGTTGTGAATTTATTTTGGCATTTTGTTCCTGCATTATTTTTCTGAATTCTTCCATTTTTTTTACTGTATTTTCCATAAATTTTTCTGCCTTTTCCATGAATTTGTCTATTTTTCCCTCATGTATGTCTGTTTTTTGCTTCAGCTCTTGGATAATTCTGAGTATTAGAGATTTAAATTCCCTATCAGGTAGTTCTAGTGCCTTTTCTTCCACTGGAAAGTCATCTGGTGTTTTATTTTGGAAACCTACTGGAACCATCCTGTCCTGTTTTTGTAAAAGTTTTGATATTGTCTGCTGTCTTTGGGGCATTCAGTAGTTATTTTTCTCATTTATTGATTGTAGATTTGTTTGTTTTGTCCCTTTTTTTTTTTTTTTAATTTGGCTATGTCTGAGCAGGCAGGCTGTGTGCTCTTCGTTGTTTGCTCATCTGTGGGCACAATACTTTTCGCCTCCTTCTCCACCTGGCAGGGTCAGTCACTCAGATATGGTATGGCAGGGCAGGTCTAGCTGAAGAGGAGTTACTGGGATGGGTTGTTTGTGGCACTTACTACAGCCACCAGAGTGGGTCGGTAATCAGTGCAGGGCAGGCTCCAGTAGGCCGTGCCTGTGCTGCTTGGTGGTGTGATGTTAAGCGCACAGTGCAGGTAGGCAGGATGTAGCAGGGAGATTGTTATGTGTGGAGCTAAGATGGATATGGGAGAAAGGAGAGAGGAACAGGAGCCAAAAACATACAAACAAACATAAAAGAATGCTAGGGGAGCTTGCCGTTGGAGTGGAGAGATGAGAGACTATGAAATGGAGAAAAACAGAAAGGGGAAGAGGAAGAAAAGAAAAGAATGAGTAAATAAAAATTGGAAAGGTTAAGGAACAGAAAAGTTCCCAGGGATCCCACCGGTGCAGCTATGAGGTCTGGGGAAGCTGTTCTCAGGTGTTGCAGTATAGCCTGGCTAGAAGGCGTAAAGGTATACAACACCAGGTATTCAGGGAACAGAAAGAGAAGGAAGATATAGAGAGATGAGAAACTGAGTAATGAAGAAAGACAAAAAGGAAAAAAGAGGGAAAAGAAAACAAAACAAATTTTAAAAAAAAAACAACAACAAGAAAAGCCCCCCAAAAAACAGAAAAAAAAAGAAAACCAAAAAAACCAGCAAAAAAAGAAATGCTCTCAGGGATCCCTCTGCACGTCTGTGCAAGCTGAGGGGGTAGTTTCCAAGTCATGCAGCACCACCTGGCCAGAACGGGCTCCCAACTCAAGAAAAGGAAAAGAAAACAAACAAACAATTCAAAACAAACAAACAAACAAACAAACAAACAAAGCCCCAGGATCCCACCAGCGCAGCAGCCCAGACCGGGAAGCAACTCCACATTCGAATGGAGCTCCGCAACCCCTCAGGAAGAAGCAAAGATGGCACATGGAGCCAGGTATTTGGGCAAAAGGAGGGGGAGGTGGTGAGAGGTAAGGAAGAAATCAAAAGAAGGGGAAAAAAGCAACACCAGCAGCCAACAAATGTCACTCAGAGAGCCGGCCCGTTCGGGTGGGTGAAATCCAAGCAGCCGGTGCTTCCTGGACAAGAGATTGTGGCCGTGGGAAGCAGAGGAGGCCGAGTGGGGGTGAAGAAGGGTGGGAGGGGTGGGAAAGCGTATATTGCAAATTACCAGTTGTTTTGTCTCCCGCTGGAAGCTCCGTGAAGCTGCTTTCTCGTACCGCCTGTTTGCTGATCTCCAACAGGAGTCCAAGATGTCAGATCCGCACTGCATTAGCTGATAGGGGACCTCTGCATGAATCTCTCCTCGTTTTCTGTTCTCTGTCAGTTTTCTCACTCCATTTGGTGCTTGGCTGAGTTCTTTATCTCTTCATTTGATGTTTTAGGGTTTCAGGATTGCTGTTTCCACTGTTGGGCTTAGTTTTTCGGATCTTTGCTGTGGAGGGATGAATGTAGATTTTCTGGAACAATTATGTCCATTCCTCTTCCATTAATGCCTCTGTTGAGGTCCTTGTCTCTTTTTTTGGTCCGTAATCTTCCCCCCTTGCTTTAATAGTGGTATTACAGCTATTCATTTTAAACTGTGAATAATGAATGGATGGATGAAGAGACCATCTATGCACATTACAAGAAAAGTGGTTAAATGTCCACTTCCCTTTGTGTTGCACAGGCCTGGCCTAAGAGATTGAACATGAGGTGTTCTTGACAGAGAAAAAGACATTAAACAAAAAGAAAAAAAACTACTGCATGGAAAATACAATGATAATTACAGTAGTGGCTAGGAAAATGATTGAAATCACATGAAAAGCTAGCAGATTCAAGTTAGAATACATGCACATATGAAAGCTTTCCCTAGAGTTCTCAAGTGGTCCTGTCTATATCCAGCCTAAATAGACTTTCCCAGGAAACTAACAACTACAGCAAAATTGTGATGAGCCGTAATAGACTGTGTATAGGGGCATTAAAGGGGCTGTTAGTTGCCCCCTCCCCCCATAGCAGTTCACACCTGTAATAGTTTATATAGATTCAGTGATTAACTTTTTTAAAGCCTTTGCCTTAATGTTAGAAAAGTAATGCTGCACCACTTAAAGATTATCTGAAATGTTGACAGAAAAATTGTTGATCCTAATCCTTTGCCCTGAAGAAACTTTACAGACTTATCAACTTCCTGTTTGTCTTCCTTTGATTACACTTTCCTGGAGTCAGCTGGCCCTGGCAAAGCCCTACCTAGACAAGGATCCCTGCCCTCACCGACTTCCACTGCTCCTGCTTTGTTCTTTTATGTCATATTGAAAACTAGGGCACAGCATGTTAGCCAAGGAGGGGCTTTCTGCTCTTTCAGGCAGGGCTAGAGTCTCTTCTTCCTGTTTCTCTTCTCCATCCCCCAAATAGCCACTACAATCTAAAAACACTGAGGAAAAAGGCTGCAAAGTAAAACCTTGATGGGTGGGGTGGTGGCAATAACCACAAGTTGGAGATGGCTGAGTTTTCCCTAGACGTTTCAGACTGACAGTCATGAAATTAATGAGAAAGGGGTTTCTCTTATCTTGGTCCAGAGCCATAGGGATACATTTGTCTCTTCAGCTGTGGCTAGGTTATTTGTACTTCCCTACAGCATAGTTTAGGAATAAGATACTCAAAACCTAAGACTATGAGATATGTTGCAGGTTCAACTGCAGTTCAACCACAAACATAGAGTATGGGGCAAGCTTTGGAAAATATATGATAGAACATCTTAGCTTTTTAATGGTATTTTCTCCCACATCACTTTTAGTTAGTCTGTGCGTATTTTCTGACCTCTGTGTCTGCTTGTTTTCTTCTAGGAAACCTTCTGACAGTGTGACATGAATGTCTTCATTATGACCCATGTCATTTGTTTTGCTTATATGCTTGGTTAAATATTGGATTTGGTTCATACTTTCCATATGGAATTTTAATAAATTCATTATTCTCAAAATGAAAGAATAACTTCTCATTTTCTATAAAAATCTGTATTTAATTAATCTTTTAAGTAAAAGAACATGTAAAAAATGGTAAGAAACTTTTGGATCTCTTGAAAATTATTATTGTAGCAGAAAAAAAACCCTATGCTTACTCCTAGGTCTTGGATTTTCCAAAGTCACTTTTCAGGTGTCAAACACTGCTACATGGCTAATGCAAAGGAAGGCTGAACAACTATCTGCTAGTTTTGATTAAAATACACAGTCTATTGGCATAATTGAGTATAGAATTTTAGAACAAAAATATTTTACCTCAAATAACATGCTTTTTATGAGGAAAAAAAAAAAAAAACTTGGATCATCCAAGGAGTGACTTTATTCTCCATTTTGTTTGGTTTGTATTAACTGTGGGTATTCTCATCTTGAATCTGTTGTTATTTCTGACCTTAGCTAAGCAGAAATCATCAATGTGTTTCTTTCCAGCTTGCTCTTCCTCTGTGCTCTTTTCACTGCAGGCATCACACCTAATAGTCACAGTGAAAAGGAGGCTGAATCTAAAGTGCACACATTTTTTACTATGTTTTATTTCCCAAAGGAGACCACACCATCCACTTAATTTGTTTCTGCTTTCATGCCACCCAGCATTATGAAACAAAATATTGAAAAAAGGTCATTTAATTCCACTAAAATTCCTTGCAGCTCAATTTAAATGGGCCTTTTCCATTATTCAGTAAGTATTCTTCCCTAATTGAATCACTGTCACATTCCCCACAGTGCCTAACTCCAGCATTTTTCACTATTCTTTTCCCCAGAATCTGGATCTCTTCATTTTTTGAGGATCATTTTGCCTCATATTTAGAAGACTATGGGAGCTCCATTAATTCCTCACTTCTCTACAACAACTTTTTTCTATTTCCATCTATTCCTTTTCTTGTAATTTCCATTCTTCAGAGGTTAACACTTCCAGTTATGGCCTTCATCCCATCTCCTCCTTCCTCCTCTGAGTCCTTTTTCTATGGATTAGCCCTTTTTTCTTGGGCCTACAGTCTTTCTCCCTTTGTACAAATGGATACTTTCTATAAATATGTGCAAGACTCCCCTATCCTAAAAACAACATCAGAATAAACATTTCTTCAACTCTGCTTATATCTCAGATTTCCTTCTGATCTTTCCTTTCCACACAGTTTTTGAAAGTATTTTTTTCCCACTACCTAATCTTCAACTCCTAACAATTTAGTTTTTACCCTTACTACTCCATAGAAAGGAGCCTGGTGGCAAATGATTAAGTGGTTGGCTGCTAACTGAAAGGTTGGCAGTTTGAACCCACCCAGCAGCTCCATGGGAGAAAGACCTGGCAATCTGCTCCCATAAAAATCACAGCCCGGAAAACCCCATGGGGCCCGTTCTCTGTCACAAGATGTTCCTATGAGTCGAAAATTGACCTGATGGTACCTGTCAAAACTCCATTGAAATTAAACATTCAAAAGTCACTGGTATATAGTCTGCTGGCAACCAGATCTCGTGACTTTTTCTCAGTCACTCATTACTTTTTGTAGCATTTGACAAACACCATTTTTCTGGAAACCAGTCTTTTGTTGTCATGTCCTATTTCTTTGTCTATAACCCTGAACTTTTCTATCTCTCTTCTAGCTGCAGTTTTCCTTGCTCAGTCTCTTTATTAAAGATATTTCCCAAGAAATTTTTCTCCAAGTACTCTCTATATATGGAACCCTGGTGGCTCAGTGGTTAAGTGCACAGCTGCTAACTGAAAGGTCGGTGGTTTGAACCCACCAGCCTCTCCTCAGGAGCATGATGTGTGCTTCTGTGAAGATTACAGCCTTGGAAACCCTAGGGAGCAGTTTTATTCTGTCACAGAGGGTCCATATGAATCAGAATCAACTTGCTGGCAATAGGTTTGGTTTTTTTTTTTTTCTTTTTTTAAACTCTCTATATGCTTCTTTTTCTGGAATTTTCATGGTTTTACACACATTTTCTGTGCGAATAGTTTACAAATTTTGAACTGAATTCCAAGTCTGTTTCTCCTTATAGTTGGACTGATTAACATTTAAATTCTACTGGTATGTCAAACTCAATAGGCCCCAAGCAGAACCCGTATTTTTCTTCTTCCCCAACTTGCTTTTCCTGAATTCTTTCTTTCTGTAATGACAACACCATCTTCCCTGTCATCCAGAATAAAATAGTGAGATTATTTTGGACCCCTGATTTCTTTATTCCCAGTGCCATGAAGGCTTAAGCTCTTATAGATATGCTCCTCTGCTAGCCCCATTAGATAAATTGCTGCCAGACTAAATTGAAGGACAATTTCAGGTTATTCCCCTGCTAACAGCTGCCCATCATTTACAAAATGAAATCCAGACCTTAGCATGGCTTTCTTGGTCTTTCACAGCACGGCTGCAAGCCTACCTGTCGGATTCTAGTTCTCAACTCTACACTGAACACTATGAAAACTGAAATATGTGCTATACTTATACTTACATTTGTTGGAAACAAAGAAGAAGGATCAGTACTTGGAAAATATGGCCTTGGTGATAGAAACGACACTGGACATCATGTGATAGAATTTTGTAAGACCAGTGACTTCTTCATCGCAAATACCTTTTTTCACCAATACACGTGGACCTCACCAGATGGAATACACAGGAATCAAATTGACTACATCTGTGGAAAGAGATGATGGAAAAGCTCAATATTATCAGTCAGAATGAGGCCAGGGGCTCACTGCAGAACAGATCATTGATTGTTCATATGCAAGTTCTACTTGAAGCTAAAGAAAACTAGAACAAGCCCATGGGAGCCAAAGTACAACCTTGAGGAGGTGGGGCCAAGATGGCAGAGTAGTCAGATACTTCCGGTGGACCCTCTTACAACAAAGACCAAAAAAAACAAGTGATTTGATTATATACGGCAGTCTGGGAGCCCTGAACATCAAAGGCAGAGTTGGGGAACTGGACGGAGTGGCAGGGGGAGGGAGAGACGTTTCGGAAGCAGCGAGGAGTTGCCAGACCTGACCCGGTGAGAGCCTGAGCCCTTCAGGCCTGAGCAGCTCTTGGAAGAGTGGTGAGTCAAGCAAGCATCTGTGCTTGGGAGGCACGTTTTCCACACTGAGAGATACCCAGCACCAGAGAGTCTACATGGCCACCCAGAACCAGTGAGAAGCAGCCTTCGATCTGGTGAAACATAAGTAATTGTGTATGGCCTACCGCACAGATCAAAAACACCCCCTTTAGGGAAAAATCTGTCTCCCATTTACCTCCCCACTCCCTGCTCTGCACTGGGTCCTGGACTGGCTTCAGCAGTCGCCGAGTCCCCTGGGCCGGAAGTACAATCCATCACATGCCCAGGGCCATTCTCCCTGCCTTGGAGAGTGAACAAATTAACAAACAGGGGAAAAAATAAACTGCCAGCTCTCCTAAGCCAGGAACCCAGGGTAGGCACAGCTCTTTTGCCCAGGCACAGGCATAAGGGATCCACAGACTTTGAGTGCCTTTCCCCCTGGATAGACTTGTGTAAGCCCATCTCAACAGCTTAGGCCCTCATTACTACAGTACAACAGTATATATATGGAACTCAAACTTCAACTGTTTCAGCTGCAAAATGGCAGGTTCTTGACATTTGACACTGCTCTGCCCATTACACAGGGTCATCACCTACCCACATCAGAGGCCTGAGGACTGGTGGATCCACCCACGCCACCTACCCACCTGCAATAGGGGCCCATGAATAAAAGGTGCCCCCAAGTCTTTACAGCCAACAGCATTAAATGCTCATAGTCCAGCTGCAAAACCCACCCACCTATGTGCTCTAGGGAACAGGGACACGACTTCCTCCTGGATGCTCGGGGGTGGCCGTCAGCCCCCTGCCTTGCTCAGAGTGTGTCCCAATGCTACAGCCAGATGCCTGTGCCTATACCAATCACCCATGCCTCTCTAGGACTGTAAGTGAGAGCCTACACCACACACTTGGTGGCTGTCTACCTGGGCACTTGAGCTGAATCCATACAGGAGGAGTGGGCAGACTCCTCAGCTCACATACATAGTAACAGATCTAACCACCTGGTGACAGGACATTAGAGATTCAAAGGTGCCAATAATCAAACTAGCTCATACGAGCAGCCTATTTGGGCATATCAAAACAAAACAAGAAGCAAGGACACGGTAAGCAAGCATAAAATAAATAAATATAATACCTTATTGATTTCTCAGAGACAACAGTCAATATCAAATCACAAATTGGTAAGGAAGAAGTCAAAGTATCTGTATTTGAAGATGATATGATCTTATACACAGAAAAAACCCTAAAGAATCCACAAGAAAACTACTGAAACTAATAGAAGATTTCAGCAAAGTATCAGGATACAAGATAAACATAGAAAAATCAGTTGGATTCCTCTACACCAACAAAGAGAACCTTGAAGAAGAAATCACCAAATCAATACAATTTGCAATAGCCCCCAAGAAGATAAAATGCTTAGGAATAAATCTAACCAGAGAAGTAAAAGAGCTATACAATGAAAACTACAAAACCCTACTTCAAGAAACCAAAAGAGACATGCATATGTGGAAAAACATACCTTGCTCATGAATAGGTAGACTTAACATTGTGAAAATGTCAGTTCTACCCAAAACGATCTACAGATACAATGCAATCTTAATCCAAATTCCAATGACATTTTTTAATGAGATGGAGAAACAAATCACCAACTTCATATGGAAAAGGAGGAGGCCCCAAATAAGTAAAGCATTCCTCAAGAAAAAGAACAAAGTGGGAGGCCTCACACTACCTGATTTTAGAACTTATTATACTGCCACAATAGTCAAAACAACCTGGTACTGGTACAACAACAGATACATAGACCAATGGAACAGAATTGATAATCCAGACATAAATTCTTCCACCTATGAGCATCTGATATTTGACAAAGGCCCAAAGTCTGTTAACTGGGGAAAAGACAAGTCTCTTTAACAAATGGTGCTGGCATAACTGGACATCCATCTGCAAATAACTGAAACAAGACCCATACCTCACACCATGCATAAAAACTAACTTAAAATGGATTAAAGACTTAAACATAAAATTGAAAATGATAAAGATCATGGAAGAAAAAATCGGGACAATGATAGGAGCCCTAATACGTGGCATAAACACAATATGAACCATAAATAACAATGCACAAGCACCAGAAGAGAGACTAAATAACTGGAAGCTCCTAAAAATCAAACACTTATGCTCATCAAAAGACTTCATCAAGTGAATAAAAAGACAAGCTACCTACTGGGAAAAAAATTTTGGCTATGACAAATCCAATCAGCATCTAATCTCTAAAATCTACAAGATACTGCAAAACCTCAGCAACATATGAACTGCCACTTCACCAAAGAAGGTATTCAGGCGGCTAACAGACACATGAAGAATGCTCATAATCATTAGCCATTAGAGAAATTCAGATCAAAACTACAATGAGATATCATCTCAACCCAACAAGGCTAGCATTAATCCAAAAAACACAAAATAATAAATGCTGGAGACGTTGTGGAGAGACTGGAACACTTATACACTGTTGATGGGAATGTAAAATGGTACAACCACTTTGGAAATCGATTTGGTGCTTCTTAAAAAGCTAGAAATAGAAGTCCCATATGATCCAGCTATATATCCTAGAGAAATAAAAGACATCACATGAATAGATATATGCACACCCTTGTTCATTGCAGCACTGTTCATAATAGCAAAAAGATGGAAACAACCGAGACGCCCATCAACGGATGAATGGATAAACAAATTATGATATATCCACACAATGTAATACTATGCAATGATAAAGAACAACGATGAAGCCGTGAAACATAACATGAAGGAAGCTGGAGGTCATTATGCTGAGTGAATTTAGTCAGTCACAAAAGGACAAATATTGTATAAGACTACAATTATAAGAACTCAAGAAAAGGTTTAAACATAGAAGAAAATATTCTTTGATAGTTACGAGGGTGAGGAGGGAGGGTGAGGCTTATGTACTAACTAGATAGTAGATAAGAATTATCTTATGTGAAGGGAAGGACAGCACACACTACAGGGGAAGTCAGCACAACTGGACTAAACCAAAGCTAAGAAGTTTCCTGAATACAATCAAACACTTGGAGGGACAGAGTAGCAGGGGTAGAGGTCTGGGGACCATGCTTTCAGGGGACATCTAGGTTAATTGGCATAACAAAGCTTATTAAGAAAATGTTCTGCATCCTACTTTGGTGAGTGGCGTCTAGGGTCTTAAAAGCTTGCAAGCAGCCATCTAAGATGTGTCAATTGGTCCCAACCACCTGGAGTAAAGGAGAATGAACACCAAAGACACACGGAAAGTATTAGCCCAAGAGATAGAAAGGACCATATAAGCCAGAGACTTCATAAGCCTGAGACCAGAAGAACTAGATGGTGCCTGGCTACCACCAATGACCGCCATGACAGGGAACACAAGAGAGTCCCGGATGGAGCAGGAGAAAGGTGGGGTGCAGAACTCGAGTTCTAGTAAGAAGACCAGACTTAATGGTCTGGCTGAGACTGAACAACTCCGGAAAGCATGGTCCCTGGATTCTCTATCAGCCCAGAACTAGAACAATTTCTGAGGCCAACTCTTCAGACAGAGATTGGACTGGACTGTGGTACATAAAGTGATACTCGTGAGGAGCGTGCCTCTTAGCTCAAATAGATACAAGAGACTAAATGGTCTGCTTCTGTCTGGAGGTGATACTGGAAGGCAGAGAGGATTAGGAGCTGTTTGAATGGACATGGGGAATCAGGGGTGGAAAGGAGGAGTGTGCTGTCACAGTATGGGGAGAGTAATTAGAGTCACATAACAATGTATGTATAAATTTTTGTATGGGAAAAAAAAAGTACAACCATGAGTATATCCCACCTGAATTTAGAGACCATCTCAAGAGTAGATTTGATGCATTGAACACTAATGCCTGAAGACCAGATGAGTTGTGGAATGACATCAAGGACATCATACATGAAGAAAGCCAGGGGTCATTAAAAAGACAAGAAAGAAAGAAAAGACCAAGATGGATGTCAAAGATACTCTGAAAATTGCTCTTGAACATTGATCAACTAAAGCAAACGGAAGAAATGATGAAGTAAAAAAGCTGAACAGATTTCAAAGGAGAGCTCAAAAAGACAAAGTAAAATATTATAATGACATGTGCAAAGAGCTGGAGACAGAAAACCAAAAGGGAAGAACATACTTGGCATTCCTCATGCTGAAAGAACTGAATAAAAAATTCAAGCCTTGAGTTACAATATTGAAGGATTCTACAGGAAAAATATTAAACGACTCAGGAAGCATCAAAAGGAGACGGCACAGAGTCACTATACCAAAAAGAATTGGTTGACTTTCAACCATTTCAGGAGGTAGCATATGATCAGGAACTGATGGTACTAAAGGAAGAGGTCCAAGCTGCACTGAAAGCATTGGTGAAAAACAAGGGTCCAGAAACTGACAGAATACCAACTGAGATGTTTCAACAAACAGTTTTATAGCAGGAAGTGCTCACTTATCTATGCCAAGAAATTTAGAAGACAGCTACTTGGCCAACAAACTAGAAGAGATCCATATTTATGCCTATTCCAAAGAAAGGTGATCCAACCAAGTGTGGAAATTATTGAAAAATATCATTAATATACCAGACAGGTAAAATTTTGCTAAAGATAATTCAAAAGTGGCTATAACAGTACATTGACAGGGAACTACCAGAAATTCAACTCAGATTCAGGAGAGGATGTGGAACCAGGGATATCATTGCTGATGTCAGATGGATCTTGACTGAAAGCAGAGAATAGCAGGAAGATGTTTACCTGTGTTTTATTGACTATGCAAAGGTATTCGACTGTGTGGGTCATAACTAATTATGAATAACGTTATGAAGGTTGGGAATTCCAGAGCACTTAATTGTGTTCATGAGGAACCTGTACATAAATCAAGAGTCAGTCATTCGAACAGAAAAAGGGGATACTGTGTGGTTTAAAGTCAGGAAAGGTGTGTGTCAGGGCTGTATCCTTTCACCATACTTTTTCAATCTGTATGCTGAGCAAATAGTCTGAGAAGTTGGACTATATAAAGAAGAATGCCGTATCAGGATTAGAGAAAGACTCATTAACAATCTGCTTTATGCAGATGACACAGCCTCGCTTGCTGAAAGTGAAGAGGACTTGAAGCACTTACTGGTAAGATAAAAGACTACAGCCTTCAGTATGGATTACACCTCAACATAAAGAAAACAAAAGTCCTCAAAACTGGACCAATAAGCAACTTCATGATAAACGAAGAAAAGGTTGAAGTTGTCAAGGATTTCATTTTACTTGGATCCACAATCAACACCCATGGAAGCAGCAGTCAAGAAATTAAATAACACGTTGCATTGGGCAAATCTGCTGCAAAAGACCTCTTTAAAGTGTTAAGAAGCAAATACGTCACTTAAAGGACTAAGGTGCACCTGACCCAAACCCTGGTATTTTCAATTGCCTCATATGCATGCGGAAGCTGGACAACGAGTAAGGAAGCCCGAAGAAGAATTGATGCCTTTGAATTATAATGTTGGCAAAGAGTATTGAATATACCACGGACTGCCAAAAGAACGGACAAGACTTTCTTGGAAGAAGTACAGCCAGAATGCTTCTTAGAAGCAAGGATGGTGAGACTTTTCATCTCACGTACTTTGGACATGTCATCAGGAGGGATCAGTCCCTGGAGAAGGACATCATGCTTGGTAAAGTACAGGGTCAGCAAAAAAGAGGAAAACCTTCAAAGAGATGGATTGACACAGTGGCTGCAACAATGGGCTCAAGCATAACAATGATTGTGAGGATGGCGCAGCACTGGGCAGTGTTTCGTTCTGTTGTCCATACGGTTGCTATGAATCACAACTGACTCAATGGCACCTAACAACAACAACAATACTCACCTTTTGGTTTCTGCCCCTGATGAGAAGACAACTGAAATTCTTATCATTGTTTCATTGTTCCCCTGTGTGTATTACTTCTGTTTTTATTTGGTCTATTATTTTCTCTGGCTACTTTCAAACTTATCTTTGGTTTTTAGCAGTTTCACTATACATTCTCTCCTCACTTATTGACTATCTCGTTATCAGATATTTTGCATTTATGACAATAGTAAAAAATATACTATCTGACTATTTTGTGCATTAACATGACCAGCAGGACATATAGCACTCGCATACATTTTCCACCTCTTGGGCTTATTGGGAAGCTACTGTCCCACTGACAGTACAGACAGGTATAACAGAAAGTACAAAAACAGATACTCCATTTTCACTTAATGCAGATTTTGTGTAATGGCCTGGTCTTTGGAATCTAACCAAGTCGATAAGTGAGGAGAGGGTGTAATGTGTCTAGTTGCATTTTTCTCCTTATATATCCTGTTTAGATTTCTCTGAGGTTATTGGGTATTTCATTTGTTGTCTCACTAATTTTAGAAAATTCTAAGCCATCATAACAAATTATGGGTAACATTGTGAAGAGTGGGAATTCTGAAACACTTAACTGTGCTCATGAGGAGCCTGTACATAGATAAAGAGTCAGTCGTTTGAACAGAACAAGGGGATACTGTGTGGTTTAAAGTCAGGAAACGTGTGTGTCAGGGCTGTATCCTTTCACCACATTTATTCGATCTCTATGCTGAGCAAATAATCTGAGAAGCTGGACTACATGAAGAAGAATGGGACATCAGGATTGGAGGAAGACTCATAAACAACCTGTGTTATGCAGATGACACAACCTTGCTTGCTGAAAGTGAAGAGGACTTGAAACACTTACTGATGAAGATAAAAGACTACAGCCTTCAGTATGGATTACATCTCAACATAAAGAAAACAAAAATCCTCACAGCTGGACCAATAAACAACTTCATGATAAACGGAGAAAAAATTGAAGTTGTCAAGGATTTCATTTTACTTGGATCCACAATCAACACCCATGGAAGCAGCAGTCAAGAAATTAAATAACATGTTGCATTGGGCAAATCTGCTGCAAAAGACCTCTTTAAAGTGTTGAAAAGCAAAGATGTCATCCTGAAGACTAAGATGTACCTGACCCAAGCCATGGTATTTTCAATTGCATCATATGCTTGCAAAAGCTGGACAATGACTAAGGAAGACCAAAGAAGAATTGATGCCTTTCAATTGTGGTGTTGATGAAGAATATTGAATATACTATGGACTGACAAAAAAATGAACAAATCTGTCTTGGAAGAAGTACAACAAGAATGCTCCCTAGAAGCAAGGATGGTGAGAGTACTCTTACATACTTTGGACAGGTTATCAGGAGGGATCAGTCCCTGGAGAAGTACATCATCCTTGGTAAAGTACAAGACCACTGGAAAAGCGGAAGACCCTCAAGGAGATAGATTGACACAGAGGCTTTGATAATGGGCTTAAGCATAACAACGATTGTGAGCACGGCACAGGACCAGGAAGAGTATCATTCTGTGGTACATAGGTTCCTTATGAGTCAGAACCAACTCGACGGCATCTAACAAGAACAACTGCTCAAAGCCTAATTTCTTCAGCTCTGCCCTGAGACTTAGGCAAGCCCTCTGTTCTTGAATTGGTGGTAGTTTCTCTCAGGAGGTTTTTGCCTCTCCTCAATGGTAGACTGAGAGCCCCTAATGCTGGCTATAAGACATAGTGGTTGAGAGAGTTTACATAGATAGTTCCAGTGTTCCTGCACCTCAAAGGGATTGATACTCAGCTCTCCTGCCCTGTCTTCTGCAGCAGACAATTGCTGCCTCAAACTCATAAAAGGTCTGGAGTGTGAAAGGCTTTCTCTTAGTTCTCTTGATCCACCCTCCAACTTAGGCAGGTCTTTAGGTTCATTAATTTACTTTGCACTTTGAGTCTCCAGTGGACTCAAAGATTATGATGTTTTAGGCTATTCTACTTTTTTTCATTGTGTGGGTGGGAGCAATGTTACTTGTGTTTTCCTATGTCCTAGACAGAAGCAGAAACTCCATATTGCATTTTATCATTAGCTCTTTCTTATATTGGTTTCCTGCAGAAACATATGTTAGGAAAAGGATCTGAGTTCAAGTAGTTTATTTGGAAAATGATCTCAAAATACATCAGTAATGTAAAGGGAGGAGAGAAAGAGAAGAGAAGGAAGCCTCTATTCGTGTTAATGAGCAACTGTAGCACGGTCCTCCTGGGGATTTGTGAAGATAGTATGAAGTCAGCCTTAGTGAGGAAGCAAAATATTTATCCAACTCTCATCCATAATTGTTTAGGCTTGCTTTCCAGTGTTCTAGCTTCTCTGCCTGTGGGTAGAGCCTACTTTAGGTCAAAAAAGGCAGAGAATCACAGATACTTACAGTAGAAAGTTATTGCCATGTGGGAATGTGGGCAAGCACAACAGTATCTCACCAATGACACTTATTACTTTCTATCTCAACCATATTTGTGTACTAGAGTCTGATGTTATCGAAAGGAGGATTCATGCCTGATATATCTTTGTATTTGTCCCAGCATGGTGGTTTGTATATAATCATCAAAAGGCAATCAATCAATGTTTATTAAATAAGAAAATACACTTTATACAACACCAGTATGGAAAATTCTGGTTAGCTATTCTTTTCCTATCCTCCTTCCAAGCTCACATCCTCACCCTCACCCTAATCATTCAGATAACATAGTTTGGCCGTTTTTGCCAAAATGGTTAAATTCACAAGGCAATTCTCAACTTTTCCTGTTTTAGACATGGGTAATCTCTCTGATCCATATTTGTCTTTATCCTTGGATTAAGATCACCTGTGTACTTCTAGAAAATAATTTAATTCTGCTCATTATCTTTTATTTAATCATCCCTAATTCTAATGTTTCAGTCTACCTCTAAAAAAAAAAAATATATGCAATTTGTTTGAAATACCTTTCCAATTTTTATCTTTCAGATTATTATATTAATATCTTACTCAAGAGACCTCTTTACTGGTCTTTCGTCACTCTTTTTTCCCTCTTTTCCTGTTTTAAAGATATTTTATTCTACAAATAAACTCACAAGTATCAAATTGTGATTGTGTATAAATTTTTACTTCTTCAGATACATAGATTCCAATAGGCCAAATGGCTAAAGGAAATGAGAAGGACTGACTTGGGCTTGAGATGGTTAAAATACTTCAGCAACACTTTTTCAGACTGGTAGATTTTTTAAAAACTATATTGATTTTCCAGCTAATTTAAATGCATTTCAATTTTAAAATATAATTTCCAAACCTGAACTTTATCTGATGGACATTTCATATTACTTACAGCCGGCAACGATAAGACGCCCACCAACAATTGTTTGCTACATTTGTGGTCGTGAATATGGAACAAAATCTATAAGCATCCATGAGCCACAATGTCTGAAAAAATGGCATAATGAAAACAACATGTTGCCTAAGGAACTAAGGAGACCAGAACCTAAGAAACCAGAAGTCAGGGCCATTAGTGGTAAGTTCCTGGAGAAAAGAAGACTTGGAAGCATTTTAAAAGGGGAGACTTTTCTCTCTAAACTTACAAGAGTAAAGGTATTCTTTCTTACTTGTTCAAACAACTGTAATCAGCAACATTTACTTTTACTGTCTTGACTATAGTCAAATAGAAGAAAAGTTCTGGAATGCCTGTCCATAGTGTTGTCTTCAGATGCTGAGACATAAAGACACTATGTCCCGGCAAAGCTGTGCAAGGAGAGGGACCCACTGGAGTTTACATACTTTTATATATTTTCAAACATCGTACTTAAAAAATAAATGAAGCTTACAAATCCTTTCTTGACATCCAGAGTCACAGTTTCAAAAATGGGTGTGTCTTGGTATTCACAGAGCTGGAGCACCAAACTCAAATGTTTACAGGGTCCACTAGTCAGGTTACAAAAATGAACAAACTATTCCAAGTGTAAAAAGGGAAGGAGGGACTATGGTGAGTTGGATAGCACCTGCGCTCTCTAAAGGAGACAGCTGCTGCCCAGGTCCAGCTGGTGTTATCATTAAGAAATTTAACCCAATGTGGTGAGATCTTTCAATAACACAATAGAAGCTGGAAATACAGAGATTTATATAAAATGTCTAGATTTTTTTATTTTTGCAATTAATACTTTGTAAAGTACTGTGCAAGCTGAATGAAATTGGAGCTTTATAGACTGCCATGTGGGGCCTCATCACAGAGCCTTATGCATACTCATTTAAGATGTGAGAATAAAATAGTTAAGAGAATATTTTTGCCATGCAAAGTCAGATTTGTTTATCATATTTCTACCATTGTCATTTTCTCAGCTGATCCCCTGATTCCCATCAAAGGAAAACCATTCTTGGTTTTAAGAGGAATATCATTTCATTCATTGTTCTCCATAGGTAACCCCAGATTTGCAGTGCTGGAAGGTACTTTCAAAGTTGTCAATTAGTCCAAAGAACTGTTGTTAGAGACATGACCCCAGGAAGAGTTTTAAAGCAACCCATGGAGTGGAATCTTGATTGTTATGATAAAGTTCTAGATGCTGTTAGAACCCATCTATTCACAGTTCTTACCAAGGGGAAGACTTTGTGTACAGGTGGGAAAAGAGTACCAGGTGAAAACATTCACCTATTCAAATAGAACATTTGCCTAGAAAGAGATTGTTTACCTCAGTGAAAACTCTTCCCAGAAATCCTCATTTGGTGTCAAAAATATGTTTCTTTCTGTCTGATTTTTGTCACATTCCCTGCTTGAGCATAATTATCACACATCTAGAAGAGGTGAGAGAAACAACGGATCTGAAAGCCCTGGTGGGTTGACTCTTCTGTTATTGCTACAGCTGGGGTGGGCAGGTCTTGTAACAGCACTTGCTTGAAATTTTCCTCTTGTTCCCATGCTGTGTTTATCTCAAAAGTTGCCCTTCTTCTCTAGGCAAAAAGAATTCACGTTATCATTTGCCTCACATGGACTCACTATAGTCATAGAGTTCAAATTACCCTTCCCCTAGATCCAAAGTCAGATTCCTATGTAAAGACCTTTAAAAACATGATGAATTCTTTTCAAGTAAGAATCAGTGAATACTCTGGAGTTTTTGAGTCTGTATTAATAACTCATGAGTAAGAAGAAAGTCAGTATCATTCTTTTTCCAACAGACTTTTCAAAGCATGAACAATACACACTTATATCCTACATAGCAAGTGATACTTGCTTTATCCAATGGAGAAATCCTAGGTTGTTCTGAGGTTTAGTTTCCCATGGAGCAAAAAGAACATTAGGATCAAACATGTTAAGGACTCTAAGGCTTGCTATGGTCACGTAAACCATTAGATAGAAACCATATGAGAATTGCCCAGGCTTTAATGAAGAAGTATATGTTGTGCCAATGATAAAAACTATGGAATATATTTTTGAGTGCCTGGCTACGTTTTGGGGGACCTATTTTGGGTGATTCTAAGACATAGTCAATTTCATTCAACTTAAATAAAGTTTATTAAAGTTAAATCCCACACTGTTTCCCTAAAATAAAGCCATATGCATTTTTTCCTATGATCTGCCAATGAAGATTATACATCTCTCAGCTGTTTTTGTTGTTTTCTTTAAGACCCTTATTTTCATCTGATTAACTATTGTTTGCATTCTTCAATTTAATTAGCTAAAGAATCTCGGAGTTTATGACCATAACCAGTACCCATAAAGAGATGATAAATTTTTAGGATACAATTCATTTTAAATTCACTCTCAACTGTCAGTTTTGGCCTCCAAAAACATTTCAGTGAAGAATTACAGAAGAGGAAAATACAAATGCATGTTCTTTCCCCCTTTGTAAGCTTATATTTAGAGTCAACTGAAAGAAGGCCAAAAGTTCTATTTGCAAGATAACAATGTGTAAGCAAAGATGTTAACAATTAGTGAAGAATGCATATCATAACACATAAAACAGTTTTCCCCTTTTTAAAGTCCAAGGAGTAGAAAGCCTCTGGTTCATAGCTAACTTTACTCAACCCCTAAAAGAGTAAGCAGCACTTTTTTTTTTTCCGAAAGTAATATAATTTGTTTAAAAGTCTCAGTCAACAGGTATTTCCTGAAAATACTTTCCATAAAAACTAGAATATGGTTCTCCAGAGTGAAAACTGATCCGTTTCACCTTTTTCTTTTCCTTTTTTTTAACTTTCCAGCCAAAGGTTTCTATGATCTCGATGCTTTAAATGAAGCTGCTTGGACAAGTGCCCAGAGCCAGTTGGTTCCTTGTAATATTTGCGGGCGTACCTTCCTGCCAGACAGACTGATTGTTCACCAACGATCTTGTAAACCCAAAGCAGCCAAGTAAAGCTCTCTCTCACTATTGAAGTGTTATGGGAATTAAATCTCTTTGAAAAAGACTGATATATTGTGGAAAGGAGAAACAAGAGGTGAGGAGAGAAGAGACAGGGAAAACTGGTATTGGCCAGGGGATGGTCTAGCACTGGAAGCCCAGCCCAGTGCTTTGGTGGGTCCAGCGGAGGCCTGCCATTATACGGAGGGTCTGGTTTTAACAGGCAGCTGCATGTGCATACTCTCTGGGGACCATTTCACACTTGGGTTTGGCAAAATTAGAAGTGGGCTGCTCCTATCAGAACTGGCATTTTTGTCTAAGGGAAATTTCAGAGCCAGTTGTTGCCATTTTCCTTCCACTCTATTTTCCTGAACAAGATTTTGACCCTCACAATTAGGGCTATTATTTTGTGGAAAGAGGCTTTGGGGGCTACTGCAGGCAACTCCTTAGTCCCAGAAAGAATTGTATTCCTTCCCGTGCCTGTGCCAGGGAAATTTTTTGAATTGAGTTACTGATTAGAAGATTCTTTTCTTTATAAGATCATTCAACAAGAGAGACATTCAAAAAAGGCTAAGAAATTAAAGTACTGGAACAATATCTAACTCAGACTTCCTTTTTAATAGCAAGACATGCTACAGATAAATTTCAGAACCAGTGCCAGCTTCATGTTTCAGGAGATTGATACGATTTCTCAAAATGGGTGGAGACAAGCTCCTTCCTTGTATAGAAGTCTAGTATGAGTTCTCCAGGCCCTCATAAGGGTTTATAGGTGTTTTATTGTTGAGGTCTAAAAGCCTAAGCCTGCCAGTAAGTTCCATACCTCCCCACCCAGGGCCCATGCACAGTAAGTGGGTTATGAAACCACTCTGTATTCAGAGACCTTGAATGTGCATTCATACAGCTGGCTTGCCTGGGAGGAAGCCAGGGCCAGGGCGGTGCTCTGCCCCAGAAAATTTGCTCCCCTAGGCGGTGCTGCATGCCTGGACTTCCAGCAGTATTCCTTGAGATCTTTGTTTATTATATGGCTGAATTCCAGGTCCACTCTGGATCCACTGGGTTCCTGCAAACCTCTCATTCATGACCTTACACAGCATAGTCAGCTCCAAATTATACAAGCAAATTAATTTGGCTTAATATTTTGGTCACACACCACACAAGGTTAGGTTAGGATAATTGTGGCAATCATTCTGATTTTCCTGTCTGTTCCAAAGGAAACAAGAGGTGAACTTTTAAGAGAGTTTTTAGACACCCTCACATAAAGTGATAATCTTGTGGAAGACATGGGATTCAGTGACTTAACAGTTATCTTGTTAACAAAATTAAACTTCTAACATATTTGGAATGTACTCTGCTGGTTAGTCACTATGCTAAGTGCCTCAGGGACTTCATTTTATATAAACTCTCACATCAACCCCACAAGTAGACATCATTGTTCTTATTTTTCAAATGAGGAAACCAATGCTTTAAAAAAAGATCACACCAAAATTGAGTTAAGGATGAAGTAGGAAAGCAAACTCAAGACTGTTGAACTTCCATGCCCAAACTATAATCCATTGCTATCTGTATGCTAGATATTATCATTGATAAGATTAACCATTATCCTAACCTAACCCTGTGTAGTGTGTGACCAAAATATTAAGCCAAATTAATTCATTTGTATGATTTAGAGCTGACTGTACTATGTAAGGTCATGTATGTGAGGTTTGCAGAAATCCAGTTAATCTAAGATTAATTGATAAACTAAAACATGACAAATATGAAAATTTCTTGTACCATATGTAGTAACTAAGGCAAATGGGAATCTTAGCTTGCCTATAGTTCTATTACTAATCTAGGTTTATCTTGGACTGAGGTAAAAATAAAAGTTGGAACTGCATTGTGTTGGGGGTTTCAAAAGACACTTCTGCAGTCTGCTGATGCTCAGAAGTCAAAAGGCAGGGGCAATAAAGTAAAAATTCTGGTCTCATCTTTGAAATGAGTTGCCATGTGGCCGGCCATAAAGGGAGATTCTTGGGCACTTTGCTTTGAAAAGGAATTAGTTAAGGGCTGGAGAGGCACAATTGGTTAAGGGCTCAACTTCTAACAAAAAGTTGGCAGTTCAAACTTCTGAGAGGCCTCAGAAGACAGGCCTGGCAATCTGCTTCTGGAAGGTCTCAGCTACTGAAAACTCTATGGAGCACAGTTCTGCTCTGACACAAACAGGGCCACCATGAGTCAGAATCTACCTGATGGCAACTGGTTTGCTTTGAAAAAGCATGACAAAAGAAAATCCTTTATCTGTGTGAATCATTAAGTCTATGAGATTTTGAAGTGGCTGAAAATGACCAGATCTTGTAGGAATTAGCACATCAACAGAGAACTGTGAGCCAACTTGAGGTACTTCAAGGTGCTGACAGTGGGGATTCCACTTAAGGCTCCACTTCAACCAGCCTACAGATGTTCCTTAGAATTAAATCCAGAGCAAACTCAGTGTAATGACATCAATCCCAGAGTTCCAGACCATTATCAAGACAAGTCATCAAAGTCTCACCATTAATAGGAAAGAGATCACCTGCTCCTTGCCAACTGCCCTTCCCCCCATTAGTTCCCATCTGTGCAGACATTTGTGCCTTCAGAAGACAATAATTTATTCAGCAATGGTTGGCACCTCCATGAGCTGTGAATTTTCTTGAAATGATTCCCATAGATACTCTCTTAAATGATGAAGAATAGATATTAGATGAAAGTGCTTAGAACTTGTAAATTCATTCAGGCAGTTATTGGTCTGGGATGTAATGTTATTACAGGCATCAACAACAATGCAATTCCCTCACCACTCTCGTAACTGGTGTAGCACAAGCTTTAACTGAATTCCCCTGTAGTTGAGATTATGGGAAGAATTCCAGGATTTCTTGATGATCATTTGCATACTGAATTCACATGAAAGTTGGAAGGCATGTCCCATCAGAAGGGAACTCAGGGGACTGAACAACCATGATCTACTAATGAGTGTGGAGAGGGAGAATCTCCTACTGTGAGTAAGCATGTAAATCTGCTACAGCTCCATTATGGGGGCTCTTCAGACAGCCTCATCCTCATATTTTCTGACAGACAAGTGTTTCCAAGTGGGAACTCAGGGACATTTCCCTGATGACATAGCATCAGCCTGGGGAACACTGAGTTGAGCCCCTTCATGAAGAAAGAAGCTGCTAAGAACAAGCGGGGCCTTTGTGAACAAGAAACAGAGGGTGGAGGTCAAAAGTCCTTTACCCCATGGAAATCTGAAATGACCCTTGGTCTTTCTGACTGTGTCTGCTTCTGACATTAGCAGCAGTTCTTCTTTATGCCCCTGTCTAAGACCAATTGTATGGCTTCTGACATTAGCAGCAGTTCTTCTTTACGCCCCTGTCTAAGACCAATTGTATGGCTTTAATCCCATATGAGGTCAGGGCAGGAAGTTCAGCCCTTTCTTTCCCCAATCCCAAGGGGTCCTTTCCCTCCTTTGGCAATGGTCCACCTTCCCTTATCACTTACTTTCCTACTGACTCACTGTCTGGCCCTCATGAACGCTGGACCTGTTTCTGCTGGTCCTGCCCACTCTCTGTGAGTACTGTGGTGAGAAATGAAAAACGAGGTTTTCCTGCACTTGGAAGAAACAGCACAAATGGGAAGCAGAACAGTTTTCCAGTAGGGGCCAAACTGGTGGCGGGAAAAGAATCTGCACCAGAAAAAACACTGCTAAATTCTCATGGAATAGTACACCCTATGCTTACTTCTTTTTAAATTTTATTTTAAAAATGTTCAAATAGATATATCATAGAGAAGAAAATAATAAAGTCTCATGCTCCTTAAATCCAGCTAAACTTAATTCTTGACATCCCACTGAGGTTGATTTTGAATGATTTAAATTCCAGCTGCCACTATTTTGTACATAAGAAGAAGATGGAAGTGGCAGGAAGAGGTGTCGGGAGTGCAAAATTCCAGGGTATCTCTGATAAGCCTTTTAATCCTACCTATGGAAACATGGGATTTAAGCCAGCATGTATGTAAATTAACTGCAATAGTGATACAAAATAGTGAGATCTGGCCTAAACGCTATGGGGCTAAGTCCTCAATGATTGCCCTTTTGTTGTTATTGTTGTTGGCTGCCATGGAGATGATTCTGACTCATAGTGACCCCACAAGACAGAGTGGAACTTCCCCCATGGGGTTTTCTTGGCTGTAATCTTCATGGCAACTAACCTCCAGGTCATCCTCCCATGGAGCAATTGGGTGGGTTTGAACCTTTTGGTTAGTAGCTGAGAACATAACCATTGTGCCATCAGGGCTCCTTGATCACCCTTTAAACTGAGGTTTTACAGACCATTTTTAGACTAGGAGTGTGGTAGGCAGAATAATGGTCCACCAAAGGCGTTGGCACCCTAGGCTACAGAACCTGGGAATATTCTATCTTACATGGAAAAAGGGACTTTGCAGATGTGATTAATGTTATGAACTTTGAGATGGAGAGATTACCCTGGATTATTGGGGTGGGCCTGGTCTAATCACACAAGTCCTTAGAAAATGAAGAAGACAGAAAGATGAACATGAGAAGAATACTCTGTTATTGGTTCTGAGATGTAGGAGGGCTATGAACAAGGACCAGAGAGAGGTCTCCAGGAGCTAAGGGACACCCCAGCTGGCAGCTAGAGAAGAAATGAAGACTTCAGTCCTTCAACCACTGGAACTGGATTTTGCCAACAACCTGAATTAGCAAGGAAAAGGTTTCTCCCCTAGAGTCTCCAGAAAGGAACACAGCCCTGTCAACACCTTGATTTTGTCTGGTGAGTCCAGTCTTGAACTTCTGACCTACAGAACTGTCAAAAAATAAGTGTGCTGGGGAGTTCCAGAAAAATGGCATGCTAGGCAGAAAATACCACGCCGTCCCTCCACAGCAAAGATCCGAAAAACTAAACCAAACAGAGAATAGAACAATCCTGAAACCCTAAAACCATCAAATGAAGAGATAAAGAACTCAGCTAAGCACCAAATGGAGTGAGAAACTGACAGAGAATGGAGAGTGAGGAGAGATTCATGCAGAGGTCCCCTACCAGCTAAAGCAGCATGGATCCACCATCTTGGACTCCTATCGGAGATCAGCAAACAGGGGTACGAGAAAGCGGCCTCACGGAGCTTCCAGCGGGAGACAAAACAACCGGTAATTTGCAATATACGCTCCCCCCCACCTTCTTCACCGACTCAGCCTCCTCTGCTTCCCGCGGCCACAATCTCTTGACCGGGAAACACTGGCTGCTTGGATTCCACATACCTGAACGGGCCGGCTCTCTGTGTGCCATTTGTTGGCTGCTGGTGTTGCTTTTTTCTGCTTCTTTTGATTTCTTCCTTACCTCTCACTACCTCCTCCTCCTTTCGCTCAAATACCTGGCTCTGTGTGCCATCTTTGCTTCTTCCTGATGGGCTGCAGAGCTCCGGTAATTTGTGATATATGCTTTCCCACTCCCTACCCTTCTTCACCCACACTCAGCCCCCTCTGCTTGCGCGGACACAGTCTCTTGTCTGAGAAACACCAGCCCGCACTAGCTGGCTCTCTGAGTGCCATTTGTTGGCTGCTAGTGTTGCTTTTTTTTCTGCTTCTTTTGATTTCTTCCTTAACTCTCACCACCTCCCCCTCCTTTCACTCAAATATCTGGCTCCGTGTGCCATCTTTGCTTCTTCCTAAGAGGCTGTGGAGCTCCATTCGAGTGTGGAGCTGCTTCCTGGTCTGGGCTGCCACACTGGTGGGATCCTGGAGCTTTTGTTCATTTGTTTGTTTTTAATTGTTTGTTTGTTTTCTTTTCCTTTTCTTGAGTTGGGAGCCCTTTCTGGCCAGGTGGTGCTGCATGGCAGGGAGACTTCCCCCTCAGCTTCCACAGACATGCAGAGGGATCCCTGAGGGCATTTCTTTTTTCGTTGTTTTTTTTTTTTTTTCTCTTTTTTTGGGGGCCTTTCTTGTTCTTTTCTTTTTTTTAATTTGATTTTTCTTCTTTTCCCTCTTTTTCCCTTTTTGTCCTTCTTCATTGCTCAGTTTCTCATCTCTCTATATCTTCCTTCTCTTTCTGTTCCCTGAATATCTGGCGTTGTATACCTCTTCGCCTTCTAGCCAGGCTGTACTGCAACACCTGAGAGTGACTTCCCCAGACCTTATAGCTGCACTGGTGGGATCCCTGGTAACTTTTCGGTTCTTTAACTTTTCTGATTTTTATTTACTCATTCTTTTCTTTTCTTCCTCTTCCCCTTTCTGTTTTTCTCCATTTCATAGTCTCTCATCTCTCCACTCCAATGGAAAGCTCCCCTAACATTCTTTTTTGTTTGTTTGTATGTTTTTGACTCCTGTTCCTCTCTCCTCTCTCCCATATCCATCTTAGCTCCACACATAACAATCTCCCTGCTGCATCCTGCCTACCTGCACCGTGTGCTTGGCATCACACCACCAAGCAGCACAGGCACGGCCTACTGGAACCTGCCCTGCACTGATTATCAACCCACTCTGGTGGCTGTAGTAAGTGCCACAAAAAACCCATCCTAGTAACTCCTCTTCAGCTAGACCTGGCCTGCCATACCATATCTGAGTAACTGACCCTGCCAATTGGAGAAGGAGGTGAAAAGTATTGTGCCCACAGATGAGCAAACAACAAAGAACACACAGTCCACCTGCTCAGACCTAGTCAAATTTTTTTAAAAAAGGGATGAAACAAACAAATCTACAATCAATAAATGAGAAAAATAACTACTGAATGCCCCAAAGACAGCAGACAATATCAAAACATTTACAAAAACAGGACAGGATGGTTCCAGTAGGCATCCAAAATAAAACACCAGATGACTCTCCTGTGGAAGAAAATGCACTAGAACTACCTGATAGGGAATTCAAATCTCTAATCCTCAGAATTCTCCAAGAGCTGAGGCAAAAAGCTGACAAACATGAGGAAAAAATAGACAAATTCATGGAAAATACACACAAAAAAATGGAAGAATTCAGGAAAATATTGCAGGAACAAAAGGCCAAAATAAATTCGCAACTAGAAATTATACAATGACAACAATTAGAAATCCAAAAGATAAACAACAAGATTTCAGAAATAGACGGTGTTATAGAAGGGCTGAGAAGCAGATGTGAAATGGTGGAAAACAGGATCAGTGGAATTGAAGACAAACACTTGGATACAACTCTGTTTCAGGACAACTCAGAAAAAAGAACAAAGAAAAATGAAGAGACCCTGAGAGTTATGTGGGATACGATCAAAAGCAAAAATTTTCGAGTGATTGGAATTTCAGAAAGGGGAGAAAACAGAAAACACAGAGAGGATCATTGAAGAACTGCTGACAGAAAACTTTCCCAATATCATGAAAGATGAAAAGCTGGCCATCCAAGAAGCTCAACGAACCCCGTATAGGAGAGACCCCCAAAGAAAATCACCAAGGCATATCATAATCACACTCGCCAAAACCAAAGACAAACAAAGTATCCTGAGAGCAGCTAGTGAAAAACAAGAAGTCACATACAGAGGAGAAACAATAAGACTAAGCTCAGATTATTCAGCAGAAACCATGCAAAAAAGACAGCAATGGGATGACATATATAAAATCTTGAAAGAAAAAAATTTTCCAACAAGAATAATATATCCTGCAAAACTCTCATTCAGATCTGATGGTGAATTAGGTCATTTCCAGATAAACAGAAATTAAGGAAATATTGAAAATTCAAACCAAACTTACAAGAATTATCAAAGGGAGTTCTTCAATCTGAGGACAAACAGCTTCAGCTCACAGGCAGAATCTAGGATGCAGGATCATACCAGCCAGATACCAATCTAGGAAATAAACTCGCAAGGACTATCCAAAGCCAAAAGAAATACAACAGGGAATCAGAGCAGTTAATCAGTAAATGACAACAACATCAAAACAATAAAAGGGAATAAACGGCATAGCTATAGAACCTTCTAATGGAGGAAAGCAAGGTGATACCAAGTAATGGTAGACTGCTTCAAACTTAGAAAGATAAGGGTAAAATTTACGTCAACCACAAAGAAAGTTAACAAACATACTCATTAAAAAAAAGAGGAAAAACATAAAGTCTCAGCAAAAACCTACAAAATCAAAAGAAATGAAAAAAAATCCACAAACAAAAGTAACTCAGCACAAGGGAGCAAGAAGAACAAAGAAAACTTCAGCAGCACAAAAAAAAAGCACTACAAAATGACAGCAACAAACTCACATCTATCAATAATTACACTGAATGTAAATGGACTCAATGCACCCACAAAGAGATGGAGAGTGACAGAATGCATAAGAAAACAGGATCCATCAATATGTTGTCTACAAAAGACACACCTTAGAAACAAAGATGTGAATTTATAAAAAGTCAAAGGTTGGAAAAAAATATAGCAAGCTAACAACTACCAAAAAAGAGCAGGAGTAGCAACTCTAATCTCAGATAAGATAGACTTTAAAACAAAATCTACCATAAAAGACAAAGAAGGACACTATATAATGATTAAGGGGATTATCAATCTTGAAGACATAACCATAATAAACATTTACGCACCCAATGACAGGGCTCCAAAATACATAAAACAAACTCTAACAACACCTAAAAGAGAAATTGACAGTTCCACAATAATAGTAGGAGGCTTCAACACACCACCCTCAGTAAAGGACAGAACAAGAAGAAACTCAGCAAAGATACAGAAGACCTAAAGGGCACAATCAGCCAACTTGACCTCATAGACATATATAGAACACTCCATCCAACCACTGCAAAGTACAAATTCTTTTCCAATGCACATGGAACATTCTCCAGAATAAACCACATCTTAGGACATAGAACAATCCTCAACAAGATTCAAAACGTTGAGATAATTCAAAGTATCTTCTCTGACCACAATGCCACCAAGGTAGAAATTAACAATAGAAAGAGCAAGGAAAAAAAAAAAATCAATTACATGGAAACTGAATAATACCCTGCTTCCACATCACTGGGTAATAAAAGAACTCAGAGATGGAATCATAAAATTCCTAGAATCAAATGAGAATGAAAACACATCATACCAAAACCTTCGGGACACAGTAAAGGCAGTCCTCAGAGGACAATTTATAGCAATAGATGGACATATCAAAAAAGAAGAAAGGGACAAAATCAAAACATTCACTACAGAACTCAAACAAATAGAAAGAGAACAGCAAAAAAAAAAACCCACAACCACCGGAAGAAAGGAAATAGTAAAGATCAGAGCAGAAATAAATGAAATAGAGAACAGAAAAACAATAGAAAGAATCAACAAATCCAAAAGTCGGTTCTTCGAAAGAATCAACAAAATCGACAAACCACTGGCCAGACTGACAAAAGAAAAACAGGAGAGGACACAAATAACCCAAATAAGAAATGAAATGGGGGACATTACAACAGACCCAACTGAAATAAAAAGGATTATAACAGAATATTATGAAAAACTATATTCCAAGAAATTTGAAAACCTAGAGGAAATGGATAAATTTCTAGAAACACATGGCCTACCCAAACTACAACAAAGTGATGTTGAAAATCTGAACAGACCTATAACAAGAGAACAGATTCAAAAGGTAATAAAAAAAAAACTCCCAACCAAAAAGCCCTGGTCCAGATGGCTTCACTGGAGAATTCTCCAAAACATTTACAGAAGCGCTTGTACCAGTACTACTCAAGTTATTTCAGAGCATAGAAGAGGAAGCAACGCTTCCAGATTCATTCTATGAAGCCAGCATAACGCTGTTACCAAAACCAGGCAAAGACGTCACAAAAAAAGAAAATTACAGACCAATATCTCTCATGAATATAGATGCAAAAATTCTTAACAAAATTCTAGCCAATTGAATTCAGCATCATATCAAAAAAATAATAGACTACGACCAAGATATGCAAGATTCATACCAGATATGCAAGAATGGTTCAACATTAGAAAATCAATCAATATAATCCACCACATAAATAAAAGGAAAGAATCACTTGATCATCTCAATTGATGCAGAAAAGGCATTTGACAAAGTCCAACACCCATTCCTGATCAAAACTCTCAATAAAATAGGTATAGAAGGGAAATTTCTCAACATAATAAAGGGCATCTATGTAAAACCGATGGCCAACATCATTCTGAAGCTGAGGCTGAAAACATTCCCCTTGAGAACAGGAACAAGACAAGGATGCCCTTTATCACCACTCCTATTTAACATTGTGCTGGAAGTTCTAGCTAGAGCAGTAAGGCAAGAAAAAGAAATAAAAGGCATCCAAATTGGTAATGAAGAAGTTAAACTGTCCCTGTTTGCAGATGATATGACACTATATATAGAAAACCCTAAAGACTCCATGAGAAATCTCCTGGAACTAATAGAAAGATTCAGCAGAGTAGCAGGATACAAGACAAACATTCAAAAATCAGTTGAATTCCTATACACCAGTAAGGAGAACGATGAAAAGGAAATCAGGAAAACAATACCATTTTCAATAGCCCCTAAACAGATAAAATACTTATGAATAAATCTGAGCAGGGATGTAAAAGACTGATGCAAAGAAAACTACAAAACACTACTGCGTGAAACCCAAAGGGATCTACATAAATGGAAAAACATACCATGCTCATGGATAGGCAGACTCAACATTGTAAAAATGATAATTCTACCCAAAGCAATTTGCAAATACAATACAATCCCAATCCAAATACCAACAACATTCTTCAAAGAGATGGAAAAACTAATCATTAACTTTATATGGAAAGGGAAGAAGCCCCGAATAAGTAAAGCACTCCTAAAGAAGAAGAATAAAGTTGGAGGACTCACACTACCTAACCTCTCAACGTACTGTACAGCTACAGGTAGTCAAACAGCCTGGTACTGGTACAGTGACAGATACATCGACCAATGGAACAGAATTGAGAACCCAAAGGTAAATCCATCCACCTACGGTCACCTGATCTTCAATAAGGGCCCAAAGTCCATCAAATGGGGAAAAGACCGTCTTTTTAACAAATGGTGCTGGCAAAACTGGATATCCATCTGCAAAAAAATGAAACAGAACCCATACCTCATGCAGTATACAAAAACTACTTCAAAATGGATCAAAGACCTGAATATAAAGCCTAAAACTATAAAGTTCATAGAAGAAAAAATAGGACCAACACTTCAGGCCTTAATACGGCATTAACAGGATACAAACCATAACCATCAATGCACAAACCCCAATAGATAAGCTAGATAACTAGGATCTTCTAAAAATCAAACACCTATGCTCTTCAAAAGACTTCACCAAAAGTGTACAAAGAGAACCTACAGACTGGCAAAAAATTTTTGGATAGTACAAGTCAGACAAAGGTTTAGTCTCCATAATCTACAAGAAAATCCAACACCTCTACAACCAAAAGACAAATAATCCTATTAAAAAATGGGCAAAGGAAATGAACAGATACTTCACCAAAGAAGACATTCAAATGGCCAACAGACACATGAGGAAATGCTCGCGATCACTAGCCATTAGAGAAATGCAAATTAAAACCACAATGATATACCATCTCACCCCGGCATTACTGGCACGAATCAAAAACACTGGAAATAACCAATGTTGGAGGGGCTGCGGGGAGATGGGAACTCTTATGCACTGCTGGTGGGAATGCAAAATGATACAACCATTTTGGAAAATAATATAGCGCTTCCTCAGAAAGCTGGAAATAGACATACCATTCGATCCAGCAATCCCACTCCTAGGAATATATCCTAGAGAAATAAGAGTCGTCACTCGAATAGACATATCACACCTATGTTCATGGCAGCATTGTTCACAATAGCAAAAAGATGGAAACAACCCAGATGCCCATCAACAGATGAATGGATAAACAAACTGTGCTACATACACACAATGGAGTACTATGCAACGAGAAAGAACAACAATGTATCTGTGAAGCATCTCATAACATGGATGAAACTAGAGGACATTTTGCTGAGTGAAATAAGTCAATCACAAAAGCTTAAATATTGTATGAGACCTCTATTGTAAAAACCCATGAAAAAGTTCACACACAAAGTGTAACAATCTTTGTTGGTTACCAGGGATGGGAGGGGTGGGGGAGAAATACTAAATAGGCAATAGATAAGTGGTATCTTTGGTGAAGAGTGAGACAGTACACAATACAGGGGAAACTAGCACAAGTTGTAAAAGGAAAGGTCATGGAAGCCCCATAGACACATCCAAACTCCCTGAGGGACTGAATTGCTGGGCGGAGAGCTGTGGGGACCATTGTCTCAGGGATCATCTAGCTCAATTGGCATAACACAGCTTATAAAGACAATGTTCTACATTCTACCTTGGTGAGTAGTGTCTTGGGTCTTAAAAGCCTGTGAGTGGCCATCTAAGATACTCCGCTGGTCTCATCTCTTCGGGAGCAAGGGAGAATGAAGAGAACAGGATACAAGGAAAAGATCAGTCCGAAGGACTAATTGTCCACAGCTACCAAGGCCTCCACCAGACTGAGTCCAGTACAGCTGGATGGTGCCCAGCTACCACCACTGACTGCTCTGACCAGGATCACAACAGAGGGCTCTGGACAGAGCCGGAGAAGGATGTAGAACATAACTCTAACTCACAAAAAAAAGACCAGGTTACTGGCCTAAAGGAGACTGGAGAAACCCTGAGAGTATGACCCCCAGACACCCTTTTAGCTCAGTGGTGAAGTTCTCTCCGAGGTTCACCGTTCAGCCTGGGAGTGGACAGCCCCGTAAAACCAAATGAGACTAACGAGGTACAGTAGTCCAGTGACAAGGGCCAGAAGGCAGAAGGGGACAAGGAAGCTGGTGATAGGGAACCCAAGGTTGAGTAAGGATATTGTTGATGTGTTGTGAGTTTGTTAACCATTGTCATAGGGCAACATTTGTAGTAACTGTTAAATGAGAAACTGTTTTGTTCAGTAAGCCTTCTTCTTAAGTGAGAATAACAGCACAATTGGAAGAGCATAGTCAATGTCACTGAACTGTGCATGTAGAAATTTTTGAAATGGTGTATCTTTGGCTATGTGTATTTTCACCAAAAAAAAAAATGTTGAGAGGTTAGAGGGTTGACATGTTGTGGGGTTGTTAACCAATGTCATGAAACAATATGTGTACTACTGTTTCATGAGAAACTATTTGTTCTGTAAGCCTTCACCGGAAGTACAATTAAAAAAAAGAAAAAGGAAGTGTGCATTGTTTAAGCCATGATGTTTGTCAAGTTACATGTTTGTTATGGCAGCAATGAAAAACTAATACAAGGAGCATTTATGGCATAAAGTACAATGTATACTTCCTATTGATCAGAGAGGTAAGCTCTCAAATCCATGAGAGTGCTCGCCACTTCCCACTGCTTTCTTTAGTGAGAGTGCAACAGAGACAACACTCGGTAGAGGCAGATGTTACAAGAAAATACTGACTCCAAGATTTTCCACCCCTGAACACATAAATATTTGGAAGCATGGACAAATTCTGGTTGCAGATTTTTAATCTTCTGTTAAAGAAAACATTGTCCTTAATCTTTTTAACCATAAACTGATTCTTCCATATGTAGATACATGTTTTAAACATAATGATAAATGGACAAATGCAGTTGAACAATTTCACAGTTAAGTTTTGGCACTAATGAGCCCATAGCCACTTCTCTGTTCTGGATGTCATATTCTTTTCCATGATCTAGAAAGAAAATAACTTCATAGTCTGAAGTGGTAGATGGCTATTGTTATAGGAAGCTCTAAATAAGGTAGAGGTTGAAAAACAGTCAAAACATCCAGTCTCTGAAAGTGCAGACATGCTTTGAACGAATATCAAAGTTTCTCTTATGATTTCCTGAGGGGCTACATATAGATCTAAAAAGTAGGTTGGGCCATCAAAATAACTTGCTTAAAGTGTAGGGGAAGGGTAGACAAAAGCACCTGATTTGATGCCCGGCATTCAGCCCAGTTATGAAGCAGGAAATTTGCCTTCAATACCTTCCGTCTCCCCTATTTTCACTTTTTGCCCTCTGGCCCCACATCACGGTTTCTGTGGAATCCTACTCTCCCACCTCCACCTACCCCTGCCTGGTCTTCTGTTTCTGTTGGAACAAAAACTTAAGGGCACTATGCTCCAGAAATTCCTCCACCTCCCCCAAACTGCCCTTCAACATTTTACTTTCCTATCTCCCTTTCTCAACTTTTTGTTAGATATTTCATTGGAAAGAAATCTGAGGAGCCCATTCCTGCCACGGGGCTCATGGATAATAACGGCTTCATGCTGTCTCTCTCAAGTGACATAGATATTTCAAAAGAAGATCCCTAGAAGTATTACCTATACCTTTATCCAAATTAATGAAATCTCTGGTGGTGTAATTTTAGACAAAATGTTAGAATGGAGGTCATGAGGGCATGGGAAGTGGGGCTCTCCTTGAACGTTATTGTCCCTTATCACACCACTGAGACATCTGCTTGCTCTAGCTCTGAATAACAGCATTTCTGACTGAAATGTCCACTTACAGCATGTATTAAGGTAGGCAAATTGAGGTAAAAAATAGACCCCAAAAAGTATGATGGCTTGTGTAAGACAGAAGTTTATTTCTTGTTCTGATAAAAGTACTGGGCAAGTGGGCAGCTTAGTAAAGTGTCCCTCCTACATGAAATAATTCAGGAATCCAGGCTGATGAAGACTATGCCACCTTCAACAGATGGCTGTCTAAGGTTGCCCTTGGGGGACCTCTTCTTTCCATCCAGCCAGAAGGAGAAAATAGCAGGTTTGTATGGACCAGACCTGGAACAAATGCTCATCCTTTCACTCACATTCATTGGCCAAATCTCAGCCACGTGGCTGCACCTAAGTGCAAGAGAGGCTGGAAAGTGTGCTCTCACTGTGGCTTCAGGAAGAAGAGGTGAACATGAATTTGGGGGAACAATTAATAGTCTCTGCCATGCAGCTCAAACAAATCTATTCCTGGCTCCTTGTCATGGATTGAATTGTGTCCCCAAAAAAATCTGTCAACTTGGCTAGGCCATGATTCCCAGTATTATATGATGGTCCACCATTTTGTCATCTGATGCAATTTTCCTATGTGTTGTAAATCCTATCTCTATGATGTTAATGAGATGGGATTAGTGGCAGTTATGTAGATTCATTCTACAAGGTTAATAAACAATTTAAGCAATCTCTTTTGAGATATAAAAGACAGAAGTGAGTAGAGAGACAGGGGAACCTCATATCACCAAGAAAGCAGTGCCAGGAGCAGAGTGCATCCTTTGGACCTGGGGTTCCTGGGCAGAGAAGCTCCTAGTCCAGGGGAAGATTGATGACACGGACCTTCACCCTGTGGGTCCTATAGAGTCACTATGAGTTGGAAGAATTTGATGGCAATGGGTTTTTGGTTTAGCAATGAAGAATAGAAACAAAACCTATACATAGTTGTGGTCATCAGGGAAGACTCACAGGACGAATTTGAGAGTGGGCATTTTTTTGTTTTGGAGATTATCTGGAAGAGCAAGTCAAAGGAACAGCCTGAGACAGGTCGGAGGCTGGATTTCAGTGCGTAAAAGGTGAAAGATAATTATTAATGAAGACATCAGAGTACAATGGCTTCATTTCTTCCAAGCCTTCAGCTTGAGATAAGTGCTGAAGCACTTTGAACAAGTTTTATGACTTGCCTTAGTTTTCATCAGGGAAGGTGTCTTAGTTATCTAGTGCTACTGTAACAGAAATACCACAAATGGGTGGCTTTAACAAATAGAAATTTATTTTCTCACAGGCTAGGAGTTCAAAATCAGGGTGCCTGCTTAGGGGAAGGCTTTGTCTCTCTGTCTGCTTGGGAGGAAGGTCCTTGTTCTTCTTTTGAGCTTCTGTTCCTCGGGGATCTTCATGGGGTTTGGAATCTATCTTCCCCCATCTTTGCTTTTTTGCTGCTTGCTTAATCTGCTTTTTATCTCAAAACAGATTGACTTCAGACACACCCCACACTAACACTGCCTGATTAACCTAACAAGAAAACCCATTCCCAAATGGGATTATAGCCACAGGTATAAAGGTTAGGATTTACAACACATGTTTTTAGGGGCCACAATTCAATCCATAACAGAAAGTATTGGGCAAGATGGACTCTAAAAGAAGAATGGGGATGAGTCGACACAGAGGTTAAGAAGGTTATAGATCTACCTTTTCCACTTTGTTCCCACATATGTCCCTTTCTAACTTTCATTCTCTCAAAATATCGTTGTCTCTATCCCCCTTTATTGCAGTTCTCTCAGAGGCAGGTTCATTTCCCACGGCTCTAGATATAAGCACTCTCTAGCCAGAAGAGGGCAGTATTCGGAAGTGATGAAATAGAAATCCTCACTGCGCAGTCAGTTTCTCGTTTTTTGGTTACTGTAGTAGCGAATTATAAAAGGGACATGAGTTTACTCCTGAAGTCATACCACGTGACCCTCTCATCTCCCCCTCCCACCTTTTTTAAAGGAATAATCATAAATATTTGGGATATCATTGACAAATTGGCTTCCTAATGGACCATATTTTGGCAAGTTTTCTGACAAAAATTAAACAGAATATAGCAGGCAAATATCTAGATTTTGTGAGAAGAAAGCACGTAGTGATTCAGGAAAAAATGTGCTTTATTTAAAGATTGTCTGCTCTTATCATGAAAATGGGCAAGTAGAATTTGTACTCTACTCATTTTTTTTTTTTTTTCAAAATCATTGTATAAGGCACTCATTAACTTTCTCAACACATATTTCTTGAGCACCTATTAGGTGTCGTGTACTGGCTGGGCAATGGGGACGTAGGTAGATGATTGCAGCAAGGAAGGATATGAGATCATACAGACCGATGGCATGGGCTTGAGAGAAGCTGTATTTTCAAAGGAAGGTGAGAAAGTTCTAAAAAACAAACAGAAAGCAATAGGGAGACCAAATGGTCAAAAATTACTCTAAAGCAAAGATGATAATGTAAGGGGCAGGGAAACTAGAGTACTGGAAATGGTATATCCAGAACGGAATGAATGAGAACGATGACACGTTATGAAAAATGTAACCAATATCACTGAATTATCTGTGTAGAAATTATTAAATGGGAACCTAATTTGATGTGTAAACTTTCACTTTAAATGCAGTAAAATATTATTTTAAAGAACTAAAAAGCAATGGGGAAGAAAGAGGACTCTTACCCCACCCCCAGACACTGTGCTGTGTGGGGTATGAGAGTCTGGACAGCGTGCTCAGGGGACAGCTGTGTTTTAGCTAGATTAAGAAGGATTATTCTGAACATTGATGGAAGACATCAAGAGGACACAGGGGGAGTTTGCTGATGCCAGACCATGAGGCTATAAAGAAAGGGTTTTTGAGTAGAAAACAGAGCCAGCTTCATGAGTGCGTGACAAATGCTTAGAAATCACATTTAGATATCCTGCATTTGGTTTAATGCTTTTCTATTGCCAGCTTCAAATTCTTAATAATTTTTGGACGAGGGGCCCCACATTTTCATTTTGCACCGAGTTCTGCAAATTATGTTGGCAGTCCCTATAAGGAGGTGAGTGATGTGGGGTCGTTTGGGGAAAGTAAGATTAGGGAATTTACAGACCTCTCTGTGGATGAGTCTTCATGATGCCCTAGGATGTTTGAATGGTGGTGGTTAAAGTAAACGGGTATACTGCCAAGAGAGATTAACCTGCAGTCGAGTTGATTTCGACTCATAGTGACCCTATAGGACAGAGTAGAACTGCCCCGAAGAGTTTCCAAGGCTGTAAATCTTTATGGAAGTAGACTGTCACAACTTTCCTATAGGGTTTCCAAGGAGCGGCTGGTGGATTTGAACTGCTGATGTTTTGGTTAGCAGCTGACCTCTTTAACCACTGTGCCACCAGGGCTCCATCAAGAGATTAGTGCTGGTGGTTTTTTTTTTTTTTTTTAAAGGGAATGATGGTTCGTCAATTCTAACTAAAGTCTCCTTCTAGAGATTAGTATCTTGGGCATTTTTTAAAGATAAGGTGGGAGGTGTTGGGAGGAAGGGTGCCTGGAGAGAGGCAGTTTCCAGAGGAGTGCTTATTCTTCTGTGGGTCAGGAGTAGGGAGGTCTAACCCAAAGCACATGGGGCTCTGAGGCCTCACTTAGGCTTATGGATACTTGGTGCTCTGTCACTTCGTTTCTAGACTGTGGTATAAGGTGTTCTGGGGGGACTAAGGGGTTTGTGAGCATCCTTTAAGTCCCACTGTGTGCAACATTGTATCCAGAAGAGAGATGACCTTACCAGACATCATACAGCCAGTCAAACATTTGAATGTAGTAAAATACTTTAGTCTTTTTCTTTATGCTTTTTGAATATAATGTCTAGCTTAAAGAGCCTTCCCAATCCTCCAAGACTATACAAGCAATCTTAAATTTCTTCTAACAATTGTTGGTTTTTATATTTAGTCCTTAGTTCCATCTGAAATTTGATTATTATATGGTGCATAATAAGGATCTAGGTCCATGGGTGGTGCAAACAGTTTGCTCTTGGCTACTAACTGAAAGTTTGGTGGTTTAAACTCATCCAGGGATGCCACAGAAGAAAGGCCTGGTGATCAGCTTCCCTAAAGATTACAGCCAACAAAACTGTATGGAGCAGTTCAACTCTCTAATACAGGGGGTGGCCCATGAGTCAAAACTGACTTGACAGCAATAGGTCTGGTTTTTGTTTTTTTAGAAGGGATTGAACTTTTTTCCTAAATGAAGTCAGTTTTTCCAGCACCATTTATTAGTCTATCCTACGTATAAAAGGGTCTAGTATTGGGTACTCCATTCTGTTCTACAGATCTATTTTACTCTCTGCAATATTATCACATTGTTTATAGGACTATATCTTTAGAAAGTATGGTGATACTGTGTGGCAAAGGCATCCAGCGATGTTCTTCTTTTTAAAAAATTTTCTTGGCTTTTCGTACTCATTTCTTCTTCTACATGAATTCTAGAATCAAGCTTGTCAAAGAATACAAGTAATTCTACTAGGATATTAATTTGTCTAGAATTGATAAATTATTTTAGGAAGAATCAGCAGTTTTACAATATGGACGCTTTCCATTCAGGAACATAGTTGCAATTTATGTTTAAAATGTAAGCTTTCAATCCTGAGTTCCATCCACCCACCCATCTTAACTTGCTTTGCCGATAACGTGATCTTTTTGCACATTTGCTGCTTTTGAGGAACCCTTGCTAGCTCCCTGACCACAGCCATGTGAATGTTTCAGGTAACTGAGGGGCAGTGAATGCATGCAGAATGATAGCGTGAGGACAGAAAAGACTTCACTTTCAGAAATTTTCTAACTTCTAGGAGCTTCTATTCATTTCCTAAATGTATGTTGCTAAATTGAATTGTTTCTTTTCTCGAGGGCTCTAGATAGGATTTGGATAGTTTTGCTTTAGACCCTGAAGATGTCCATATCAATATCTCCTCTGTAATTGGAGAGCTAAAATATAAAGCCATATGAAATTAAATGCCAAGCATCATTGCAAATCAATATACCATTGGAAAAGCACTCCACATAGCTCACTGTATTTTTCAGGAAAGTAAAACCTTCAGCAATACCCATCATGTAAAAAAATAAAAGAAAAAGGAAATAATCTCTATTCAGCCAATTCATTATTCTCCTGTCCAAGGCTAATCAAGGCATATGATTAATAATATTCCCTTAAAATTGCATCCTGGGAAGTGTTTTCACTTAGGTTTAATGAAAAACACACTTGGAAGCAACTGAGTGATGTGGAGAAGTGGTTAGTTATTATCCTTGTTTATGAATTAGCATGAGTTTAAAGAGTAGTTGATGCTGAAGGCTGAAGTTTTTATTTCTTTTTCATCATTTTTGTTCCATCCAAACTGAAACCAAAAAATTGACAAATGTCTGGGGGTATTTAGCATAAAAAAGAACCCAGAGGCCAGAGATTTGGAATCAGAGATGGTAGACTGGATCATCTGATGAAACCCTGGAGCCCAGCAGGTGGCAATAGAGGCTCTTCTCTTCCCTTCATGTCCAGGCATTGCAAGTCATTTGCCTTCTTAACTCCTCATTAAGGCAAACATCATTTCAATTATCTGTGGTCTCCTTAATGGAACCCTGGCAGTGCAGTGGTTAAAGCTTTCGACTGCTAACCAAAAGACTGGCAATGTGAACCCACCAGCTGCTCCGAAGGAGAAAGATGTGGCAATCTGCTTCCATAAAGATTTATAGCCTTGGACACCCTATGGGGCAGTGCTACTCTGTCCTATAGGGTCACTATGAGTTGGAAGCGACTCAACGGCAGTGGTTTGGTTTGTTGGCTTTATGGTCCCTTTGTTCTCAAGGAACTAAGAGTAGAAGGAGTCAGGGTGAAGTAGGAGGAATGAAAGCGTGTACACAAAATCTGAGCCCTTGAGAAGGACTTTGCTTTCCCATCTATGAAGACTTCTGTTCATAAAGAACACAAATGCTTTGATAACATCTATATATGTTACCAATGGAAAAAAATTTGTTTTTCAGTTGGGGAGGGATAATAAAATTTTAATTACCTATAGCTTTCAGCTTAATAGAAAAGTTCTTAGCAGACCGTTTTGTATGGCTTATTATTTCAAAGGGAACTCACTGAAATCCTTGAACTATTCATGACTGTTATAAAAAGCAAAAATGTAAAAACTCCCAGGTTTTTTCATGCAGAGCACTGAGAGAGTTGAGATGTTACTCACAAGGAGGATTTGGAAAAGGAAAGCGTCTACACTAGGAGACAGTAGTATTTTCAGAGCACACCAAAGTAAAAGAAGAGATTGATTTATAGAATGTTTCCAAAGATCCATCCTGAAAGGAGACAGGCATTTCTTTTAGGGTTGTTATTTCGTTTCATTTTTAAAACATAGTTGGTAAAAACAGCTTAGAGTCTGGAGCTCAGAGCTTGAGTTCAAATTCCATGTCCATCAATTACTACCAATGGGATCTTGAGTAAATTACTTATCCTTTTTGTGCCTCCATTTTTTGTTTGTTTTGTCTTAAAATGGGATTAGTATTAGTATTTACCTGATAGGGCTGCTGTGAGAAAAAAAATGTAAGGCACCTAGAAGCACTCAACAAAATATTAGCTATTATGGCAGAGACAATTAGTGCTCAGTGATTATCTACTTGTTCCTTTACATTTCTCAGCCTCCTTGCAGTTAGTTTGAAGTTAGGCACCTAATTCTGACCAATGAACAGGAGCGGAAGGGCTGAGGCAGTTAACACTCACTGTATCTCTTTCCCTGATGAAGAGGACTTGGAGGCCAAGTGTTACAGAAAGTGTAGCTGCAAGATGGAAGAGAGCAACCCAATCCGCATCAGGGTGAGAAACAACTTTTGTTGTGTTAGTCACCGAGATTTCAGGGTTAGTTTATTACCACAACACAGCTTCACTGTGTAATGGAAGACGTAAGATTTGACTATTAGTGTTTCTTTATAAGTATTGGAGTCCTGGTGGTGCAGTGGTTAAGAGCCCAGCTACTAAGCAAAAGGTTGGCAGTTCGAATCCACCAGCTTCTCCTTGGAAACTTTATGGGACAGTTCTACTTTGTCCTATAGGGTTGCTATGAGTTGGAATCGACTCAAAGGCTATGGGTTTGTAAGTATTGTTATTTCTATAATGGCTAATAAAATGTCAAGGTAAAATGAGTATTAGACTGACTTCTAGTTCTTCATAATCAGAATGTAACCTCCTCGAGAGTAAGGACTTTATATCCTATTTACCACTGAAATTTCAGGACCTAGAATAGTGGTTGGCATATCATAAGTGCTAAATCCCTATTTTTTGTGAAGGCTCTGAGCATTTTCAATATACACAGCACTCTGCATACATTGTAGAATATTCAAGAAACTGAAACCAAGGTCTCTGCCCTCAAGGAGTACATAACCAATGGAGAAGACAAACAAACCTGTCTCTTCCCTTCCCTACTCCCCACAAACCAATCACATTGTTGCTTCAGCTATAAGGTACTGTGTTTAAATACTGATTAACATCACAGACTGAAGGAGGTCAGATGACAGAGTGCTCAGAAAGGGCTGCAAATAACCGGGGCACAAAGGGGATAATATTTCAATAGGTGAGAGACAGACAGACAGACTGACCCAGGTTAGGAAATAGCTGGAGTAAAGACCAAGGTTTTAGATATGAGACTGCAAATATTAATGAGACAAGTCCAGATGGAAAGAAAAATGCATGTGTAGAAAAGAAAAAAAAAGGATTATATGGTGAATTACATGGTATGATGCCCAGATCCCAGCCTCAGCACTAAAGCACTCATTCCCCCAGCTGCTGGAGTGTTTACACCTGAAGACTCTCAGATCAGACCCCTCCACCCACCGAAAATTGCTCTCATCTGAAAAGACTCACCCAGCCCAAGGTCTTTTCCCCCTCCCAGGGGCAACCCACATCTAGTGATTGACTGATTTGAAGGTATAAAGGCCAGGCACCCTGGTCTTAATGGAAGGATAGCTCTGCAAGGCCATTCCAGCTCCAGAGCTCCCCATGGGATTGTCAGCAGCTTTGGTTGTGACTGTATCACAGCCTAATGTCCCTCTGCCCAATCCTACTTCTGTCACTCCCCACAAGTGCCAATCCCCAAAGCAGACCCCAATATGCCTGTGTGCAAACCTCCACCCCCAAATCTGCTCTGCGACAGATAATAAGGATGCTGAGAAAATCTTATGAAGGATCACAAAAGCCAAGACGAGCTTAAACCTGTTGGAGAAGGAAAAAAGTGGGGGTATTTAAAGACTTCTGAGGAGGGAAATAACAGGCTAGGAAGGGTTTGGCCTGGTAAAGAAAAGGAGGATAGATGGAAGCAAAGATCCTATATCTGGAGAGCCAGAAGTTGACTTCAAAAATTCTGCTAGACTGTCTATGGAGCTCTTCGGTGGAGTTCCACTGTCTAGACCCCAGAAGGTTTGTCTGGAAACTGCCTACTATTTAGAAACCCACTTAGGACTCTGAGCTACAAGTCTAATGAGTAAAAGGGAGTGAAATTCCTTCCCTGACTCCACTTCAAGTAGGATCATTTGAATTGAGATGAGTCTGTGGAGTAGCGAGAGGGAAGGAGTAAATTCTAGGTTTCTTGAAGAAAAATCTCAGCACTTTGTGACCTTTCACAATGTAGAATTGGGATTATGAGGGAAGAAGCAACTGAAAAGTAGACCGCATCCTTATATGACCATATCTGCCACATTCTTACCAGTCAGATCTTAGTGCTCAGTGGTAGCATTGGTCACAGAATTAAAAGTCAGCTGGCAGAAGTATTCCGTCAGGAGAGAGACAAAGAGAGAGAGAGAGTAACAGTAGCTAAGTAATGATGAGAAACTACTGAAATTATTGATAATGAATATCACTGATTGTTTGAAGTGGTAACTTTTCCACACACAGCATACATAATATTTAGGATCTTTTTTCTAGACTAATAAGAAGACAGTGTCTCTCTTCCCAATCTTCTTTTGCTTTTTGCTTTTATAAGGATACTAGAAATACCAAGACATTGCATCTTAGATATTGATAACATATAACCAAAACTACATGCAAATCTAATAAATGCTGTCAATGGGAGTCTTGGAAAACTAACACTTTGGCAGGAGCAGTTCTAAAAGTGTTGATTGAATATTTAAATTAAAACTTTGAGGAAAAGGTGAGTCTTCCAAAATGTTTTTATAATGGGGCCATTAGCTCAGGTGAACTTAGCATGCTATACTGGTGATCTCAGACTGATAGAGAAGATGTCATAGGATGTAAATATGGGAATTTATGTATTTAAAGGTGTCATGGTTTGAATTATGTGCCCCCCAAAATGTGTCTATCAATTTGGCTAGGCCATGATTCCTGGTACTGTGTGATTTTCCTGTATATTGTAAACCTGCCTCTATGATGTTAATGTGGGATGGGTGGCAGTTGTGTTAGTAAGGCAGGACCTGATCTACAAGACTGGATTGTGTTCTGAGGCAATCTCTGAGATATGAAAGACAGAACTGAGCAATGAGACATTGGGACCTCATACCATCAAGAAAGCAGTGCCGGGAGCAGAGTGCGTCCTTTGGACCGGGGTCCCTGCGTCGAGAAGCTCCTAGTCTGGGGGAACACTGACGAGAAGACTGAGAGAGAGAAAGCCTTCCCCTGGAGCTGACACCTTGAATTTGGACTTTTAGCCTACTTTGATTATGAGGAAATAAACTTCTCTTCATTAAAACCATCCACTTGTGGTATTTCTGTTTTAGCAGGACTAGATAGCTAAGACAAAAAGAAATAACAAAGGTGGGACATCCTAGGCAGAATGTGTGCAATGAATGGTTTTGACACTAATGAGCTCACTAGGATGGGAGTTATCATCTAAGCTCATTCAACAAATCTTTCTTGAGACTCTGCCTTGTGCCAAGCTTCGAAAGGGGGTGATTTTGGCAAATTCATGAAGAATTATAACTGGTAAAGCTTTCTGAATTCAGAAGGAGGAGGGAAAGGGTAGAAGAAACAAAGGGGGAAAAGAACTAAAACCTGTAACTGTCCAAATCAGAAGAACGGAGTCTGGACCAAGGGGCTACTGTGAGAAAAGTTTGCTCAGTGAAATTCTCTGGTGTGTTCCAGAAGACCTCAGTGAAATCAAGAGATCACATGACTTCTGGGGGCAGAGGCATAATATAGCATTATGGAGTGATTGGAAGAGTCTGTCCTGGAGTCAGGCTACCTGAGTTAACATCCCACATTTATCACTACAACTATGGGACTTTGGCTAGGTTTTCTATCCCTCAGTTTTTGCATCTGTACAATGAGGTTAGTACCAGTACCTCATGGGATTGATGCTAGAAATTAATAAAAGAATTCACTGGGCTCAGCACAATGCCTACCACTTTATAAGAGTCCTTGAATAGATTTACATGTGCTATGTGATGGTGGATATACTGAGGAGAGGAATATCATTGGAGAAATGAAAGGGGCAACTGTTCTTGGGATATAATCATTGAAATCCCCCAGCCTAAGCTCCCTTAGGTAACAGGAATGGTAAAATCACCCATCACAAGCAGCATGAAGAACAAAGCAGGGATACAATCTCTTTGGGGTCATTCATCTCATTGCAGACATCCACAGAGACAAGCAATTTCTTTTCTCTTACGTTTATAGCTTATAGAGTGTCTTAGCTTGATAGACTACAGGTACCTTCTGGTCAGACTTAAGCAATTTTCTCAATTTTTACTTAATAAGAATAATTCACTCTAAGTGCCAAGTCTGCATAAATAGTTCTTGACAGATGAAACAGTTTATAAATCCTGAGGAGCTTTTTATTGTTCCTTGAAAAACCTTTACACTTACTATCTGTAGGCCCTAAGGGCCTGTTGTATGGGAAGGGCCCTCACTCTAAAGAACAAAAAATAGGTAATTTAAAAACAACAACAACAACAACAGATATCGTGGTCCTGGAAGACTGAGTCTTCCTCCAACTCGAAATCTTCAAATTTCTGTTCAGTTTTTTTTTTTTTTTTAATTGTACTTCAGGTGAAGGCTTACAGAACAAATAGTTTCTCATGAAACAGTAGTACACATATTGTTTTATGACATTGGATAATCCTGTTCAGTTTTAGTATATAAGGCATTGGCAAGAACAGAAATAAGCCATATTCATGGGATTTCACTGCCAACACTGCTGGGTCCTTGCATGACAGATGACAAATGGCTTTTCTTCTTTTTCTTTCACCCTTGCCCTGACACTTCTGAACTCTTGCTCTTATGTCTTCTCTGGCCTTTGAGGATAACAAAACAGTTGCGTGTTAAGCAGAGTTAGTCCTTGAAATAGTTATTTTGGCTTTCATAAGCTCAAGGTAGGAATAAATGAAAATAAAGAGAAATGATTTAGCTTGTTCCAAATTATAATACATTCTGATAAGATAGGGGAATCACATTTTCAGGGCATTTCTCATCCCTGTTTTCAACATCAAGCTTTAAATCTCACCACATACATCAAGACGAGTTGATACAAGGGATATTCAACCACTGCCCTCTCTTTCTTAGCTGGACACTTGGCTTTCTAGCTTTTTACATGTCTTATTCATTTCTCCTGACATTAGCATGTGTATGAGACAAGTAGAACATTGGAGGATATATTTGTATATAACTTTGTTCCCATCTTTGTATATCAATTAATAAAGCCTCTTAAAAAGAAACCTTTCAGAGACATAGTATTGGGAGACAATTTCCCCTGAATCTGTCATGTTTTTGCACATCTTGCAAAAGAGCTACTGGTTCTCCTTTTTTCTGGGTCATCTTTTCAAGGATGTTTGTATAATGAACAGCCTTAGAAGATGGAGACAGTGTCTCCCTCTAGAGCAAAGGGCAGGCATGCTTACTGCCCATTATAAAAGATTCAGGTTCCCTAAGCTCAGGGTTCTTCTCCTGTAACATAACCTACTGTATGTGCAGGTGTCATCTGGCTCTCTTTACATTGCTCTGTGGGAATTGGGGCTCAGGGACCAGCATAGAAATGCTGCTGCTACTGTTGCTGTGAGTAACAAACTGTTCTTCATCTCTGATCAAGTTATCTTGTGCCTTCTGCCCACAGCCGTGAAACTAACCATCAAGCTAACTAGTTTGCATGTAAGCAGGTTAAAATGTCAGTACTCAACATGTAGTTCCAAATTTAAAATGATCCCAGGAAATTTATTAGTGTGAAAAATCCCTGACAAACATTCTTAACGTTTTGACCACCGTAGCGCAATACCAAACTGCTCAGCATGTCCCACTGCTCTCCAAGATTCTCAAACTCATCCTGATATGCGCGTGTGTGTGACAGCAGCTACGCTCAACCATCATTCTTCTTGAATTCTTATTTCTGGAAACTTCTTAAAAGTGGGTGAGAAAACATTCAACTCTCCAGATCACTTTTAAAATGTTATCAGATATCTGATCCATTCACTAAGGATTAATCCTCTGAAAATAGCAAAGACAATTTGTGTTGAGCAAAAATACAGAAAATGTCTCTCCTTCTATTGTGCATGCTGACCCAGTAGGACCTGAAATGAGTATGTCATTCTGACTCATTCATTTATTCAAATCAACTTATACATTAATTAAAAAAAATTTTCACAGAGGTGAATAAGATAGGCACATTTCCGGACATTATGGAAATTATAAACTAATGGGAAAGAAAACACTAAAAATAATTACATAAAAATGATTTAATAAGTCATAAAAACTATGAAGAAAATGAGTACTATGAAGCATGATATGAGAGAATGTAATGTGGCGACTTTTTTATTCTCTCAAAATTTAGACGTTTTATACATTAGCAAGTAACTACACTATAAAACTTTTGAAAAATTGAGATTGATTTTCCCTTCTTTTTCTTTTTCTTTTTTTTTTTTTTTTTTTGTGGCTTGGATCTAGCAGGACCATAGACATTGACAATCTACGAGAAGGTGAAGCTTATTGGCCATTATGTAGGAATCAGAAGCTGAAGGAAGTTGAAGAAAAAAAAAAGAGGCACACTTTACTTCTCAAAACATTAACGTAGACCTAAGATCTGAAAAAATTATCTCAACTTCCCAGCAAATTTCTAGGTACATTTAGGTGATTACAGCCTACAGTAGTAAGCATCTAATCTGTTAAGCATGAAAATAAGTCCAGTTGAAATAATGAAGGGGAAAAACACTTCAAAATACTGGTTAGTTACAAATAGTCTAGCTAAAAATGTCAGAAAAGCAGAAGCTTATGAAATTTTCCAAGTAACTCTCAGTCTCATTCAGTTCACAGGTTTTATTTGTGCAGCAATATTGCAGGACAGGATCAGCTAGCATTCCGGACCTGCAGGGAATAATCAGGAGCTCTGATGGCTCAGTGGTTAAGTGTCTGGCTGCTAACCAAAAGGTTGGTGGTTTGAACCTACCAGCCACTCCAGGGGAGAAAGATGTGACAGTCTGCTTCTGTCAAGATTTACAGCCTTGGAAACCCTATGGGACAGTTCTGCTGTGTCCTATAAGGTCGCTGTGAGTCAGAAACAACTCGACAGCAACAGGTTTGGTTTGGTTTGTGTTAGGGAATAGTCTGTGTGTCCTCTCTCTGTCTCTCTCTCTGCTTCTGTCTCTTTCTCTCCTTGTATGTGTGTAAAGTTATGTATATTTATTTTCTCAATAATTCAAGCATAAGTGTTTGAATTATTCTGAATAATACAGATAATTTTCTAAAATCTGTACTTTTGCCTACTGTTGGAAAGGCTTAGTCATAAAATCCAAGAAATGACCCTATTTTTAAGCAGGAAGGAAGAAAGGCTAGGATAAAGAGGATTTGACTAAGGGATGGTTTAAAAAAAAAAAAAGAAGAAGGTATTATTACGTACATCTAGATTAAAGGAAACTAATCCAATTGAAATCTTCTTTTAAGGTGGTGCCAGAAGGGAATTTATTTCTCTTTGTCGTAATGTTAGGACTTGAAATAACTTACCTAGTAATTAGTTACTTCATGGGAAATAAAAATCTTATTTGTGTTTGCATTACCAAAACTGAAGGCAAAGAAGCCAAAATGTGGTAGACCACTTCTCATCTGTCCACAATGGTAGATGTTTATCTCTGTTTCTTCCTAAATGCTGCATGTGTATCTAGATGAGCCTGAGGTTTTCTGCCAAAGAATACAGGACTGATTTTTACTATCCGGCAAATCACACTGCTCCCAGCTATTGCATCTGGCTTGGTGACCCTCACTATGCAGTTCATTTTGGACAGGGATTGTTCGACATGATTTCCATTGCCCCCAAAAGTAAATAAATTACAAATTGGTGTAAAACTTCCGGCTTTCTTTCAGGTAAGTTGTTTTCTGTAGCTCTATTCATAGTACACAAACACTCTCCAACATTTTAATTTTATGAGAACTTCACCCCTGTCATCAAGTCAAATATAAAGTCAAAAGACTGCAATCTCTCTTTCACTTCTCCATCCCTTTGAGAGAGAGACCCTGAGGCAAGATATGGATGTAGGTAAAAGGTCTTTTTTGTGTAAAAAGTAAGGCTTCATTGATTATATTGCCTGTGTTTAGAAATATCCCCATGGTGTTCAATTTCTTTCTTCACATCAAACCGTGGAAATTTCTAGCATCTAACAATAAAATCCTGATGTTTCCTGTAGGATTCTTGGTGACTGCTACTACTGTATCTGAATTACAACTTGTGAAATAATGTAAGCAACTGACTCATATTCTATTAATAAAGGAAATTCTCCTGCTGGGTTCAAGTCAGTCTCAAAACGTCTAAACAAAGAACAGTTGTCTTGGGTTTATGATGGCATTCTTAGTTCTGTTTGTACAAAGGTAGATCTAAGTGATACTGCCTTGAGAATTTGGTATAAACTATCTCCATTTAATGGGAGCAGAAACTAAAGCAAATTTTTTCTTCTTTAGAATGTTATCTTACATATGCAAAAATTTCCATTGATAACTGAAGTGCTGTCATTTAATGAGAAAGTACAGAATCTATACCTTGGATGTGTTTTTAAGCGGGATATAGGAGGGGCTCTTGCTGGTTTGTATATCTTTGGTCATAAGTAGAGAGAAGTTTCCCTTAAGTATTGATTTTTGGATCAGCTACGTCAAAAACAGTGGGGAACTTTAAAAATGATACAGATTTGAGACACCAGTTTCAAGGATTCTCATTTTGTCAGTCTGAAGCAAAGCTTTCAAATCAGTGTTACTTATTAGTCTTTCATTGGTTTTCAAGGTATGCCATGTTTGGGAAACAGTTTTGAAATCCATAGGATACTTTATTCTTTCCTATCATGCTTTTTAATGAAAACATAAAGAAATATAACAATGACCTCTAATTATGCCAAAAATAAGTAGCCCAGTGCTTTATTTATCCATTTATTTTTTCAAAGCAAATGCTGTAGCTGCAAAGCACTAGATTATTAAGGAACAGCCAGCTCAAGATAAGCTTATGAAACGTGTCAAATGTGTCTTACATATCCTTCAGCCCTCGCTTTATCCATGGTTGCCTAGGTGCCTGTACCAGTCAAGATGAACTAGGTTATACTGTGGAATAAAACAGTGCCCAAATCTTAGTGACTTAATACAGCAAACTTTATTTCTTACTCACGCTACAGCTCCATTACGATCGGTTGCAGCTCTGCTCCGCAGCATTTTCCTTGGGGCCCAGGCTGACAGAGCAATTTCTGTCTAGAACATCGCTGATATTTGTGGCAGAGCTACAAAGAAGACATGGTGAACCATGCACACGCTCTTAAAGCTTCTCCCCAGAGAGGGTCACATGCCATGCCTGAATTCAATGGACAAGGATGCATAATCCCCCCACAGGGAGGGGTATCAAATATCTGTGAATCAGAGTGCACCACAAAATTCTCTTTAGGAAACAAATAGTGCTGATCTTAAACAAACAAACAAAAAAAAGTATTTATTGAGTACCTACTATGTTCCAGACACTATCTATACACTGGAAATACAGCAGTAAATGAAAACGATGAAATCTTGTGCTTTCATTGAAGCAGGAGGGGAGAAAGAATTAAAAATAAACATTCTGTTTTGAATAAAAACAAATGAGGATAAGGGAATGAGAGTAATGGGAGTGCTGGGAGTTCTACTTAGACAGGGTAGTCAAGAAAGTGACCTGTGCGGAGGTATTTGAGTATAAAACTGAAAGAAGCAAATGAAGGTCATTCTAAGACCTGGAAGCAGGAGAATTTGAGACAGAAAGAGCAGCAATTACAAAGGCCTTATGGCAAGAAGGAGCCCTGGTGATCAGTGGTTAAGAGCTCGGCTGCTAACCAAAAGGTCAGCCGTTCGAATCCATCAGTTGCTCCTTGGAAACCCTATGGGGCAGTTCTACTGTGTTCTATAGGGTTGCAATGAGTCAGAATCGACTCAGTGGCAATGGGTTTGGTTTGGTTGGGTTTTAAGGCAAGAACATGGGTGGCCTGACTGAGAAGCTGCAAGAAGGTCAGGGTGTCTGGAAAGGAGTGAGCCAATGGAAGTGGGAAATTAGGTGGGAGAGGTAGCCAGGAACATGATTATGTAGGGTCTTGCAGACCATAACAAGGAATTTGAATTTGCTTACAATGAGAAGGGAAGCCACCACAGAATTTGAGCAAGGGAGGGTCATGATCACATTTATGTACATATTTTACATCTTTCCAGGGACTGTTTGAATATAAACTATAGAGAAGCAAGAGTGGAAGAAGAGTGACCAGTTAGGAAGCTATTGCAGGTAGTTAAAGGGAGAGGTGTTGATGGTTTGGACCAAGGTGATGGTAAGCAGAAATGGTAATAAGTAGTCATTTTTAGGGCATGTTGTAGAAATAGACTGGCAGGATTTGTTGACGTGTTGGATGTGAGTTTTGAGAGAAAGAGAAGAGTCAAGGATAACTCTCAGGCGTCAGCCTGAACAACTGGGTAAATGGAGTCCATTTCCTGGATTGGAAACATGAAAGAGAGCTGGGAGAGAATCAAAAGTTTGTTTTTAGATGAAATAAGTTTAGGTTGCCTATTAGACCTCCAAGGTTGGGTATATAATTCTGAAGTACAAGGGAGAGTCTGGTTGGAGTCATAAATTAGAGAGCCACAAGATGAATGAGATCACTTAGGAAATAAGTGGAGATAGAAATGAGAAGAGGTCTAGGATTGAACCCTAGGGTCCTCCAAAATTTTGGAGGTTGAGGAGGGGAGAGGATCATGCAAGGAGTAAAAGAAGTGAGTGAGGTAGAGGGAAAATCCTGTAATTTCATCTTTGACCCATGATATTTAGAATTTCCTAGATTTTTTTATCATTACTGATTTCTAATTTAAATTGTTCGTGGTCAGAGAATATACTTTGTATCTTTTGATCCTGATAATTTTATTGAGACTTGTTTAATGGCCCAGCACATCGTCTGTCTTTGACAGTGCACTATGAGCATTTGAAAGGAAAATCTGTATTCTCAGAGACTTTTTGAACATAGTGTTCTATAAATGCCATCAAGATTTATTTTTGTTGCTCAGATCCTCTATATTATCACAGGGTTTCTGTCTAGTTGTTCTATCATTTGCTTATAACCCATTGCCCTCATTCCAACTCATAGTGACCCTACAGGGCAGAATAGAACTGCTCCATACAGTTTCCACAGAGCAGCTGGTGGATTCAAACTGCCAACCTTTTGGTTTGCAGCCATCTCTTAACCACTGTGCCATGAGGGCTGCTGATAGAAGGATGTTGAAGTCTCCCATACCACAGGAGTTCACCTGAGACTCATGCAGGTTCATACTAACAATTAGGGGATGCTCCTCTTGCCATTCTGGGATTCCCCTCTCACCCTCCAGCCCATGGAGACTCATTTTCCTCATCCATCTGGCCAGAAATATGGGATACCTCTTGGAGTTTTAGCTGCTTATAGTGCTGCTGCTGCTGTAGCATTCCAAGGCCAGGGCCTTCCCTGGGGGCAAAGACACAAGAGAAGAGAGAAAAAAATTGAGAAATTTACCCCTATGCTATCACTTCTACAAGTTTTTACTTCCTTCTACGATCTGCCTACTTTGTTTACTCTTCAGAGTCCTCAGGTAGTTGTTTGTTTGTTGTTGTTTTATTTTGTTTTGCTTGTATTTTTGTCCAGCATTTTTAGTTGTAATCAGTGACAGGGATGGAGCTTAGGGAGTTTATGCCATCATACTGGCACTGGAACTCCCAAGAAGTTCTTACTTTTACAGAGGAAAAACTTCCATCTTTTCACCAGGGATTCTGAATTTTGTGTTTCATCCAATAAGACCTTCCTCATCCCAAGAATATTAAAATATACCTTTTGACTATATTTTCCATTTTGTCAATTGTGCTGGTCTATTCCATTTTTAAACATCTTCTTGATGCAATCTTATTAATTTATACCATTTAGTCTACAATTTTGATTTTCAAAATTACTCAGTGTAAAAATGTTCTCTTATTACTTTAAAAATTCCTATATTTGACCAATTCCTGAATTTCTAGTTTTGCTCTCTATATCATTCTGATTTCTTTTATTACCGATTGGACTTCTCAAAGGTTTGTTTCTTGTAATGAAATGACATTTTCAAAAAGACAACATTTGATTTTACTGATATGCTTTATATTGCTTTTATTTTCTATTTTAATTAATTTCTCTTTCTATCCTTTAAATCCCTCACTTCTACTTTCCTTGGGTATGTTTTCTCTGGCTTCTTGTGTTCTATCTTGTTGTCATGGACTGAATTGTGTCCCCAAAAAATATCTGTCAGTTTGACTTCCCAGTATTGAGTGGTGGCCACCATTTTGTCATCTGATGCAATTTTCCTGTGTGTTGTAAATCCTATCTCTATGATGTTAATGAGATGGGATTAGCGGCAGTTATGTAGACTCAGTCTGTGAGATTAATCTGCAATTTAAGCAATCTCTTCTGAGATATAAAAGAGAGAAGTGAGCAGAGAGACAAGGGGACCTCATATCACCAAGAAATCAGCACTGGGAGCAAAGCATGTCCTTTGGACTTGCGGTTCCTGTGCAAAGAAGCTCCTAGACCACAGGAAGATTGATGATAAGGACCTTCCTCCAGAGTCGACAGAGACAGAAAGTCTTCCCTTTGAGCTAGGGCCCTAAATTTGGACTTCTAGCATACTAGACTGTGAGAGAATAACAAATGTCTGTTTGTTAAAGCCATCCACTTGTGGTATTTCTGTTAGAGCAGCACTAGATGACTAAGACACTTATATTTTCTAGCTTCTTATGTTCTCTAGTTTCTTTCTCTGGCTTCTTATATTATTTGGTTCATTTGTATTTATATTTAGTTTATTAAATACTTTTAAGCCTAGATTTTTTTTTCTCCTGATTATCATTTTGCATGTTTTAAAATTTCCAAGTGAATAGATTTTACGGTTTTAGTTTCTTTCTCCCCACTCCCCACTCCCCCATTGTTTTGGAGTTAATTTTCTATTTTATTTCATTTTGGTTTGAGGATGTGTTGCTATGGTTTCTGATTTTGCAAGTTTATTGGAATTTTATTTTTAGCCTAATATGTGATCTCCAATTGTGAATGCGCCTTATGTGTTTGAGAAAATGTTCTCTTTATAAATACACATCTTATCTGTTCAAACATATTGTTATGTCCTTTATATGATCATACATATTTTTTGTCTGTTTATTTCTGAGAAATATTCTTTTTTTTACTTTTACTTCAGGTGAAGGCTTACAGAACAAATAGTTTCTCATGAAACAGTAGTACACATATTATTTTATGACATTGGTTAACAACCCCACAATATATCAACCCTCTCCCTTCTCAACCTTTTTTTTTTTTTTTTTGGTGAAAATATACATAGCCAAAGATACACCATTTCAAAAATTTCTACATGCACAGTTCAGTGACATCGACTGCACTCTTCCAATTGTGCTGCTATTCTCACTTTAGATGAAGGCTTAAAGAATAAAATAGTTTCTCATTTAACAGTTAGTACACATGTTGCCCTATGACAATGGTTAACAACCTCACTACACATCAACCCTATCCTTACTCAACCTTGGATTCCCTGTCACCAGCTTTGCTGTCCCCGTCTGCCTTCTGGCCCTTGTCCCTGGACTGCTGTCCCTCCTTAGTCCCATTTGGTTTTATGGGGCTGTCCACTCCCCGGCTGAACGGTGAACCTCGGAAATGACTTCACCACTGAGCTAAAAGGGTGTCTTGGGGCCATGCTCTCGGTGCTGAGAAATATTTTTTAAAGTCTCCTAAATTAGGTTCCTTTCTTGTTGCTGGACTGGTCCCAGAGTATGCATCCCAAAGCACCTATGGATTGCATTTTTCATGATTTTCTATAACCTCTGGAACCAGCTCAGGGCTCCAAAGGGAGAGATGTGGGAAGACAACGTACAAAGGTCTTTAATATAATGCCTGTTGCATCATCTCTTTGCTTCCCTAGCTAGAGCCAGATCAGCAGTAAACTTGGCTAGCTAGTCTCTCTCTCTGGCGGTAACTGCATGCAATTAACAAGCAAAGCCATGTCTCTATACAGGACACTATAAGTTACCTTATGTGAAGAAGAAAAAAAAGGAAATTCCCTGGTGAAAGTCTTTGTATATCCTCAGAGCACTCATTTACTTCCATAAGACACAAATTTCTAAACTGTTAAACGACTAAACAACTTTGACAATAGTATCTCCTTTTCAAGGGAAGAAAGGTTGTACTTGTAAAGATGTTGAAAATGCCATGGCTTCAGAGAAAATTTTTCCTAAGTAAAGTAAAGTTTATAGTTCACAGAAGCAGCCCTAGTGGCACAGTCGTTAAGCACTCTGGGGCTAACCAAAAGGTCAGCAGTTCAAACCCACCAGCTGCTCTTCTGGAGAAAGATGTGGCAATTTGCTTCCATAAAGATTTACAGCCTTGGAAACCCTATGTGGCAGTTCTCCTCTGTCCTGTGGGGTCACTATGAGTTGGAATCAACTCAACCGCAACAGGTTATAGTTCACAGAATATATATACATCAGATAATTTTTACTAGTAATTATCCTGGGAAAAAAGTAAGAAAGATATGATTAGCATCTCTATTCTGATACCCACTAAGTACCAAAGATCATAAAAGATTCATTCAAGGTTATATAGCTAGTAAGTAATGGAGCCAGTATTGGAATACATATCTTATGACTCTTAGTTTCAAGTTATTTTCACTTTATCATAGCAGCCTCCTACAACCTCAATTTTCATGAGAAAATTCTCCCTGGGTTCCAATTCATATATCTGATGACGTTTTGAAAATGAGGAATTCTTCAAATGTAGTTGTTGAATAAATATTTGTTGCTTTTAATGGAATGCACTGGATCTCTTCCAGTTGCCCCTTTTACCCTTTCCACCATGCTCTGAACACCAGGAGGCTGACTTAACTATAGCATCATAGGCTCCCTTGCCCTCTGACATTCGGTAGGGTTGGCCAATAGGAGCACCACCAGGAGACCCAGTGAAGGAAGAGAGTGAGGCCCAGGCATTTATTTCTCTCACTCCCACCTCTCAGATTGCTGTGAGCTGGCTATGTACCTGAACTGAAGATTCCAGGTCTTGTAAGGGGCCCTTTCACCCAGTTCTCTTTTTCTCTGTGTTTAAGTAGCATTTTCCTTCCTTTGCCCTCTCTGGCCTAGAGAGGGAGTTGTTCGCTACTGTTACTTACCCCAAGTACTTCACTATCCCCTGTGGTTTCCCTACACCCTGCAATGCCTTTGTAAATTGTCCCTTTCTTAAACAATCCTCAAATTATCTAATTTGAAAGTGCTGTTTCTTGCAAGGATGCTGACTGATAAAGGGAACATATTACTCTTCAGGTATATAGCTTAAGTAAAAAAAGATGGGGTGAAGGGATAAGTTTCCTAGCCAAGCCAAAAGCTATTCATATACTAACATCTGATTAATATAGTTTTGGAAAGGCGTTGACTCTTTTAATATATTCTTCATTTGGGATTACACATTTTCTGGACCCAAATCATAATCAGATCCAAAAGATTTCTAATACTTTATATATTGTTAATAACATTTCACAGTAACAGAAAAAGAAAAAAGAAAAACAATCATTTCAGTTTCCAAAGCAGAGAGAAAAACCAGTGCATTACTCCTAAATCACTCTGTTGCCATGCAGACGTCTTTACACCACCACCCTTAGAAGAGTTAGGTTCCTTTGATCCTGAGGCTAATTAAAGCAAGCATGGGAGCTACAAGGGCTTACTTCCAAAAGTCAATGTAAGAAGAGAGTGGAGTTAATGATTTATTATGTGTTAACGAAGGGATTGAAACAATGCATTTTCAGCAGGTGTCTACATGTACAAGAGGGTTCACACACAAACACATACATATACACATATGACCAGAAAAGAAAACCAGTGAAGAAAATGGTATGAGTCTCAGAATTCGTTGTGGCGCTTAGGGACTATACAGGAATGGAGGCTATTACTTTTCTCTGAGCCAGAGCAGGGTGATACGCTGACATGTTTGGTATTTTCTGCCAGTTGGCCACAATTAGGGTGGGTGGGAAAATATGCTTCATTCCCATTCCCCTCCCTTATTCCCCTGCCATGGATTAATTTTTAACATAATGCCATAAGGAATATTATAATTCAAAAAATAAGAACCGAGTCAAGCTACATAATCGCTTAATCAATACAGGATAGGTTTCCACTGCCAACGTGCAGAGGAGCTTCGTCCTCCAGTGGATTTGTTTTCCTGTTGTTTGTACAGGAGTAAAACTATATTGTTTTGTTTGCATTTTAATAAGAAGGGAAATTGAAAACTAAAATATAATGGCTGAAGTTACTGAAGGGTATGAAGTGGAGAAAAATAAGGCTGAGTCTTTCATGCTCACAATTTTCAGTTTTAAAAGAATCTCCTTGTCATCCAAGATAAGGAGATAAAGTAGTCCACTAGAAATTTAAGTTTTAAAATTCGTGTCTTTGGACAATTATTGTGGGCTGCTATTTCCTTGGTTCTGTTTTAGCTGCGTAACAGATACTTCCCCAGACCACCAACTTAGGGGTACGGGCATGGAACAATTAATAGCAAAACAGTTTGTCAGTGCATCAGCCTTTCTAGGAATTTGAAACGAGGGAGATAAGAGTAAGCATTTAGAAACTAAAATTATGATTGCTAAACTTAACATTTTTTCCTAGTTTCTAAAAGTAAAGAGAAGTAACTATATTTTAAATAAAAATTGATATATTGAGAACCAAATGATTCAAAATATTATTTAACACTATAACTACAATTGCTATTTGAACAAAAAATAGTTTACTTCTGTCAGAAAAGATGGCAAAGAAATGAGAAACACACATTAAAAGCAGAAGAGAAAAATGGCATGAAAAAAGACCAAATGTATTAGCTTGATGATAAATGGCATAATGACTTACTAAATTAACAAGATGGCAGCAGGAATGTTCATACTAATATCAGGCAGAGTTGAATTCAACTGAAAGTGTTAAGTTGGTAACAATGCAGGTTAAAATCCACAAAGAAGTTCTAATCTTTATAATTCCTTATTAGTCAAAATGATAATAATAATTACTGTGGATAAAATCTAAAATTACAGAGAATAAAGGATAAATTTACAGGGATACAATGATAGTGGGAGATGACATTGCACATTCAATCTTGTATGAACCAAAAAGACAAAAGTTAGCCATGAATACAAAAGATTTAAATAACAACATTTTACAGACTGAATTAATAGATATACATATATCAAATGTCAAACCCTAGAAACAGACAAATGCTTTTTATGCTATTTTTTTTTTTTGAGGATCCGTAGACATTCCCAGAAACTTACCGTATTTTTTTTAATAAAAAAAAATACCTACTAGGCACTTCACCAAAGAAGACTTTCAGGCAACTAACAGATACATGAGGAAATACTCTAGATCATTAGCCAATCAAAATTACAATGAGATACCATCTCACCCTGACATTATTAAAACTAATCAAAAAAATAGAAAATAACAAAGAGAGGTTGCCAGCATTTGGAACTCTTATGCACTGCTGGTGGGAATGTAAAATGGTACAACTACTATGGAAAACGAAATGGCACCCCCTTAAGAAGCTAGAAATAGAAATATCATACAATTCAGCAATCCCACTACTAGAAATACATCCTAGAGAAATGAAAGCTGTCACACAAATAGACATATGCACACTCATGTTCATGGCAGCATTATTTACAATAGCAAAAAGATGGAAACAACCTAAGTGCTCATCTACAGATGAATAAATAAACAAATTATGGTACATACACACAATGGAATACTATGCAACAATAAAGAACAACAATGAATCCGTGAAACATCTCACAAATGGATGAATCTGGAGGGCATTGTGCTGAGTGAAATAGGTCAATCACAAAAGGATAAATATTGTATGAGACCACTATTATTAACACCCAAGAAAAGATTTACTCACAGAATAAAATAATCTTTGATGGTTATGAGGGAGGAAAAGATGGGGAGGGGAAATCACTAACTAAATAGCAGACAACTGTTAACTTCGGCGAAGGGAAAGGCAGCACAGAATATAGGGTAAGTCAGCACAGCTTGATCAAGGCAAAGTCATAGAGACTTCCTAGACACATCAAAACACCTTGAGAGACCAGGTTACTGGGGCTGAAGGCTGGGGACCATGGTCTTGGGGGACATCTAGGTCAATTGACATAACATAGTTCATAAAGAAAATGTTTTACATCCTACTTTAGTGAGTAGTGTCTGGGATCTTAAAACCTTGCGAATGGCCATCTAAGATCCATCTATTTGTCCCATGATGTTCAGAGCAAAGGACAATGAAGAAACCAAAGACACAAGGAAAATATTAGTCCAAAGGACTAATGGAGCCCTGGTGGCATAGTGGTTAAGAGCTTGGCTGCTAAACAAAAGGTCAGCAGTTCAAATCCACCAGCCACTCCTTGGAAACCCTATGGGGCAGTTCTACTCTGTCCTATAGGGTTGCTATATGTCAGAATTGACTCACTGGCACCTAACACCAGCCACAAAGGACTGATGGACCACATGAATCACAGCCTTCACCAACCTGAGCCCGGAAAAACTAGATGGCGCCTGGCTATCACCACTGACTACTCTGACAGGGATCACAACAGAGGGTCCTAGATACCGCAGGAGAAAAATGTAGAACAAAATTCAAATTCACAAAAAAAGACCAGACTTATTGGTCTGACAGAGACTGGAGGAACCCCCGAGACTACGGTCCTCCAACACCCAAAGTTCGCCTTTCAGCCAAAGACTGGAGAGGCCTATAAAACAAACAATAACACACATGAGTAATGTGCTTCTTAGTTCGATCAAGTATACAAAACCAAAATGGGCAACACATATCCAAAAGCAAGAACGAGAAGGCAAGGAAGAACAGGAAAACTGGATAAATGGACATGGAGTACCCAGGGTGGAAAGGAAAAGGGGAGAGTACTGACACATTGTGGAAATTGCAACCAATGTCACAAAACAATTTTTGTTTAAACTTTTGAATGAGAAACTAATTTGCGCTGTAAACTTTTACCTAAAACACAATAAAATTTCTTTTAAAAACCTACTAGTTTCTCAAAAGTAGAATTATTACAGGTCATATTCTCTGACCTAAGTGAATTCAATGCTAGAAATAAACATGAAAATTAGAAACAAAACATAAACTTCTTTATTAAACAATACTCAGATTCAAGAGATAATCAAAATCACAATTACAGAACTTCATAATTATGTTGTGGTACCTTAACAGAAATAGCACAGTGGGTGACTTTAAAAAGCAGAAATTTATTTTCTCACATTGCAGAAGGCTAGAAGTCCAAATTCAGGGCATGGCTCTAGGGAGAATTCTTTCTTTGTCTATTTCAGCTTCTAGTAGGCTTCAGTCCTTGGAGTTTCTGGGCTTGTAGATGCATCTGCTGTGTGTCTGGCTTCATACGGTGTCTTTTCCCTGTGTGTGTATCTCTTGTCTATTCTGCTCTTTTTAGAACTCAGAAGTGATTAGGTTTAGGACCCACCCTACTCTGTCATGGTCTCATTAACATAACAAACAAAAAACCTTATTTCCAAACAGAATCACATCTACAGGTACAGGAGCCACGATTTCAACACGTGTTTTGGGGGACACAATTCAATCCCTAACACAGAATGTCTGAAAAATAACAATGAGAGAAAATTTTTAAATAAACATTTATATTACTAAAAAAGAAAGATTGACAATAAGTGAATACAATGCCCCTTGTTAAGCTTGAAAAATGAATGCCACAGTACAATTTAGAAAAACAGAAGGAACATATTTTAAATATATGTATGAAGCAAAGATTCAAAAATAGAAAAATGATAAAAATTATAAATGGATTCAAGATCTGGTTCTGGGGGGTGGTAGGATCAAATGCAATTAAATAGTTAAATCATTCAGCAATACTGAGAATGAGTACTGGTACAACAACAGACACATAGACCAACGGAACAGAATTGAGAATCCAGACATGAATTTATCCACCTATGAGCAGCTGATATTTGACAAAGGCCCAAAGTCCATTAATTGGGGAAAAGACAGTCTCTTTAACAAATGGTACTGGCATAACTGGATACCCATCTGCAAAAAACTGAAACAAGACCCATACCTCACACCATGTACAAAAACTAACTCAAAATGGATCAAAGACTTAAATATAAAATTGAAAACAATAAAGATCATGGAAGAAAAAATAGGGACAATGCTAGGAGCCCTAATACATGGCATAAACACAATATGAACCATAAGTAGCAATGCACAAGCACCAGAAGAGACACTAGGTAAATGGGAGCTCCAAAAACTCAAACACTTATGCTCATCCAAAGACTTCACCAAAAGAATAGAAAGACAGCCTACAGACTGGGAAAAAAGTTTTAGCTACGAACAACAAATCCAATCAGCGTCTAATCTCTAAAATGTACAAGATACTGCAAAACCTCAACAACAAAAAGACAAATAACCCAATTAAAAAATGGGCAAAGAATATGAACAGCCACTTTCCCAAAGAAGATATTTAGGTGGCTAACAGAAACATGAAGAAATGCTCACGATCATTAGCCATTAAAGAAATGCAGATCAAAACTACAATGAAATATCATCTTACCCCAACAAGGCTAGCATTAATCAAAAAAACACAAAATAATAAATGCTGGAGAGGTTGTGGAGAGACTGGAACACTTATACACTGTTGGTTGGAATGTAAAATGGTACAACCACTTTGGAAATCGATTTGGCGCTTCCTTAAAAAGCTAGAAATAGAAGTACCATACGATCCAGCTATCCTGCTTCTTGGAATATATCCTAGAGAAATAAGAGCCATCACACTAATAGATATATGCACATCCATGTTCATTGCAGCACTGTTCACAATAGGAAAAAGATGGAAACAACCTAGGTACTCACCAACGGACGAATGGATAAATAAATAAATTATGGTATATCCACACAATGGAATACTATGCAACGATAAAGAACAACGACGAAGCCATGAAACATCTTATAACATGGAGGAAGCTGGAGGTCATTATGCTGAGTGAATTTAGTCAATCACAGAAGGACAAATATTGTATAAGACCCACTATTATAAGAACTCAAGAAAAGGTTTAAACACAGAAGAAAACATTCTTTGACGGTTACGAGGGTGGGGAGGGAAGGTGAGGGTTATTTACTAACTAGATAGTAGATAAGAATTATCTCAGGTAAAGGGAAGGACAGCACACACTACAGGGGAAGTCAGCACAACTGGACTAAACCAAAGCTAAGAAGTTTCCTGAATACAATCAAACACTTGGAGGGACAGAATAGCACGGGTAGGGATCTGGGGACCATGCTTTCAGGGGACACCTAGGTCAACTGACATAACAAAGCTTATTAAGAAAATGTTCTGCATCCTACTTTGGTGAGTGGTATCTGGGGTCTTAAAAGCTTTCAAGCGGCCATCTAAGATGCATCAATTGGTCCCAACCACCTGGAGTAAAGGAGAGTGAAGAACACCAAAGACACAAGGAGAGTATTAGCCCAAGAGACAGAAAGGGCCACATAAAAACCAGAGACTTCATCAGCCTGAGACCAGAAGAACTAGATGGTGCCTGGCTACCACCAATGACCGCCCTGACAGGGAACACAACAGAGAGTCCTGGATGGACCAGGAGAAAGGTGGGATGCAGAACTCAGTTCTACTAAGAAGACCAGACTTAATAGTTTGAGACTGGAGGAACCCCAGAAAGCATGGCCCCTGGATTCTCTATCAGCCCAGAACTAAAACAATTTCCGAGGCCAACTCTTCAAACAGGGATTGGACTGGACTGTGGGACGTAAAGTGATACTCATGAGGAGTGTGCCTCTCAGCTCAAGTAGATACAAGAGACTAAACAGGCAGCTTCTGTATGGAGGTGAGATGGGAAGACAGAGAGCGTTAGGAGCTGGTTGAATGGACATGGGGAAACGGGTGGAAAAGAGGAGTGTGCTGTCACAGTATGGGTAGAGCAATTAGGGTCACATAACAATGTATGTATAAATTTTTGTATGGGAAAAAATATAAAAAAAGAATGAGAAAGAACAAGAGAAAGAGAGAACACAAATGGTCAGAATAAGCAATGTAAAGGGGGAGTTATTACAGAAATGAGAAAATCATAAGAAAATACTTTGCACGATTTTATACTTATAACTTTAAAACTTGAATTATTTTTCAAGAGGAAATAAATAAACTTCAGATGTGGAAGAAATTTTAAGTATTGTCACAATTCTACAAAAAATTTCAGACCCAGAAGTTGTATTTAGTAATTTTTTTCGCAAGAAACAGATTATTCCAATATGATTTAAACAAGCAACTTAAAAGAAGGAAATCTCTTCAAATTCTTTTATGACACTAGTATATGTGTGATAGTAACATCTGACAGGTCTCTCTCCCTCTCTTGCTCTTTCTGTCTTTTCAAGGAAATTTTAAGTGATACGTTAGCAAAGAGAATATGGGTATATTAAAAGAATAATACAACATAACCAAGTGTGATTAACTCCAAGAATGTATCCAATTCAATATTAGAAAATTCGGTGATTTCTTTTAATCCCTCAAATCACAGTAGATGCTAAAAGGTATTTGATTAAATTCATAACCTACTCCTGTTTGAAAATTAAAGAAAAAAAAAATCTCCCCCCAAAAAGAAATAAGAATATATTCTTATCAAGATAATCTATATAGTCCAAACTTGGTAAAAATATAATGAAATAAAACTTTCTATTTAAAATAGTAGTGAAAATATAAAATAAAAATAAAATATCTAGAAATAAATTTATTAAGAAATGTTCTGGAGGTATATAAAAGAAAATAAAAATTCTACTAAAGGACATTAAATACGATTTAATGCATGAAAACACATGTCATGTTCTTGGGTACAAAAAACTGAATATTTTAAGGCTATTTGTCTATTTAATTTCCTCAAAATAATCTATAATATCTATGCATTTTTATTCAGAATTGAAGCAAGAATTTCTTTAGGAACTTGTAAATTATTCTAAAATTCCTTTGGAAAAATAGATAAATGAAAAAGCCAAGTAAATGTGAAAGAATAAAGAAAAATGAACTATAAGAGTACTTGTTCTATTAGCTATTAAAACTGATAAATTACAATATCTAAAACAGAACTGACACAGGAGGCACAGAAACAGTTTCAATTGAAATAGAATAAAGTAGCCAGCAATAGACCTAAGGATATATGGTGGTGAAGCATATGATAAAGATGGCATTTCAAAATGGTAAGAATATGAATAGAATTTCTGATAAATAACACTGGAGTTACTGGATAGACATCTGGGAAAAACAAAGCTGAATTCCTTATGGGAAAAATAACTTCCAGATGGATCAAAGATTTAAATGTGTATGGGGGAAAAAAGGAAAGGAAAGAGAGAAGAAAAAATAGAAAGCAAGCAAGCAAGAAAGCAGGAAAGGATGGAAGGAAGTAGGAAAGGAGGGACAGAGGGAGGGGGGAAGGAAAGAAGGAAGGAAAGAAAAGAAAACATAAAATACTAAAAGAAAATAGGAGTGAGAAATTTTATAGCCTTAGAAAGGTAAAATCTTTCTAAGCAATGTAAGAAATTCAGGATTCATAATGAAATATTGATAAGTTTGATTATATAATAACATAAACTTTCTGTACCGTGAAATAAGCTTTTAAAGTTAATTTTAAAAAATACGAAAAAAGCTAATACACTTAATTCACAAAGAACTCTAGCAAATCAATGAGACAAAGTCAACCATTCTATAAGGAAAAAAAACTGAAGAAAATAGCAAGCAGTTGACAAAAGGAGAACTACAAAGGGATGATAAATATGTGGAAAAGAGTCACTCTCTAATAGAGAAATGAAAAAGAAATTACATATCATTCTTTACTCATCAAATTAGCAGATGTTTATGTGACTGTGGAGAAAGCTGAAATCTTCAAGTCTTATTGATGGGAATATAATTCTGCACAAGATTTCTGGAGTGTAGTATGGCAGTGTGTATAAATTTTGTAATTAGCATACTTTTTGACCTAACAACTTCACTTCTAAAAATTTAATCTAAGGAGGTAATTTCATAAGTTAAATTAATATAAATGTACAAGAATTTTCTTTAGCGCATATGAACAATCTATAAATGTCCCTCAGTATGGAACTGATTCAATTAATTTTGGTACAAATTGTAGAATATATTATATTTAATAAAATGCCAGCACAAATCTGTATATAATTATGCAGACAGATGCTCATAACATATTTTTGGTTGAGAAAAGTAGATTGAAAATAGTAGGTAATCAATATGAAATTATATATAATAAGATCCACCTACGTATAGTGGAGTTCAGCTGCTAACCAAAAGGTTGGCAGTTCAAATCCACCAGGTGCTCCTTGGAAACCCTGTGGGGCAGTTCTACTCTGTCCTATAGGGTCACTATAAGTTGGAATCAACTCAACAGCAATGGGTTTGGTTTTTTTGTTCTTATGTATATGTCCACCACTCGTCTGTTAGTTTGCTTACTGTGGTGGCTTGCATATGGCTGTGATGCTGGAAGCTATGCCACTGGTATTTCAAATACCAGCAGGGTCACCCATGGTCAACAAGGTTCAGCTGAGTTTCCAGACTGAGACAGACTAGGAAAAAGGATCTGGTGGTCTACTTCTGAAAAAATTGGCCAGTGAAAACCTTATGAATAGCAGCAGAACATTGTCTGATATAGTGTCAGAAGATGAGCCCCTCAGGTTGGAAGGCACTCAAAACATGACTGCAGAAGAGCTACCTCCTCAAAGTAAAGACATGACTGGAGTTACACTTTCGGGACCTTCATTTGCTGACGTAGCACAAATCAAACTGAGAAGACACAGCTGGAAACTACCATTAATAATCAGAACACAGAACATACAAAGTATGAATCTAGGAAAATTGGAAGTCTTCGGATATGAAAAGGAACACATAAACTTCAATATCCTGGGTGTTAGTGAGCTGAAATGGACTGATACTGGCTATTTTGCATCAGACAACCACATGGCCTATTATGCCGGGAATGACAAATTAGTTACATTCATCGTTAAAAAAAAAAATGTCAAGATCTATCCTGAGGTACAACGGCGTCAGTGACAGTATAATATTCATATGCCTACCAGGCACACCAGTAAATACAACTATTATTCAAATTTACACACCAACCCCTAATACCAAAGACAAAGTAATTGAAGATTCTTACCAAATTCTGCAGTCTGAAATTGTTCAAACATGCAATCAAGATGCATTGATAATTATTGGTGACTGGAACATGAAAGTTGGAAAAAAAAGAAGGGTCTGTAGTTGGAAAATATGATCTTGGTGATAGAAATGACACTGGAGAGCGCATGATAGAATTTTGCAAGACCAATGGCTTGTTTAATGCAAATACCTTCTTTCAATAACATAAACGGCAACTATATACGTGGACCTTGCCAAATGGAATACACAGGAATTAAAACGACTACATCTGTGGAGAAAGACAATGGAGAAGCTCAATATCATCAGTCAGAACAAGGTCAGGGGCCAACTGCGGAACAGACCATCAACTGCTCGTATGTAAATTCAAGCTGAAGCTGAAGAAAATTAAAGCAAGTCCATGAGAGCCAAAATATAACCTTGAATACATCCCACCTGAATTTAGAGACCATCTCAAGAATACATCTGACGCTTTGTACACTAATGACCAAAGACCACACAAGTTCTGGAATGACATCAAAGACAAAAAGTGACCAAAATGGATGTCAGAAGAGACTCTGAAACTTGTTCTTGAACACAGAGTAGCTAAAGCTAATTGAAGAAATGATGAAGTAAAAGAGCTGAACAGAAGGTTTCAAGGGGCAGCTCAAGAAGACAAAGTAAAGTATTACAATGAATGTGCAAAGACTTGGAGTTAGAAAACCAAAAGGGAAGAACATGCTTAGCGTTTCTTAAGATGAGAGGACTGAAGAAAACTTCAAGCTTCAAGTTGCAATATTGAAGGATTCTACAGGGAAAATATGAATGAAAATATAAATTGAATTTACTAGTGGTTACCAGGGGTGGGAGTTGGAGGGAGGGGAGAGGGGGACTAACATTGATGGAAAAATTGCATAGATTAGGAGTAGGGTTGTACAGTCTATTATTGTAATTGCTGTCAATAAGTTGTACACCTGTAAAAGGTTGAATTGGCAAGTTGTGTGACAGATACATGTACAATAACAACAAAGAAAAAGAGTAGTTGCTGAGGCTGCTTATGAACAAGCAAGTCATGGAATTTGGTTCCTTGATTTGGAAGTTTAGGGTCATAGTTTTATGGGACATCCCAGTTAATTGGTCTAACAACGTGTTTAGTGCTTCTATTTTACCTCCCAGTTTGTTGCATAATGAGTACCTGGGGTCTTAAAAGCTTACAAGCAGCCATCTAAGACACAACAATTGGTCTTTATTCACCTGGAGCAACAGAATAAGTAGGGCAGTCAGGAATAAGAGGAGGATATGGAATGTGTGGCTAATTGCCTCAATGAACCACTGCCTCCTTTACCATGAGACCAGAAGAACTGGATGGTACCCAGCTACCATTAATGAACATTTTGATCAAACATTTCATGGAAGAATCCTGATCAAAAGGGGGAAAATGCAGAACAGAATTTAAAATGCTCATGGCCTGTAGACTTTCTGGAGCCATGGAGGGTGGATGAACTCCTGAAACTATCACCTTGAGATAATCTTTAAGCTTAAAACCAAAAATATCCCCTGAAGTTATCTTAAAGTCAAACTACAGTCTAGCTTAACTAGTAAAAAAGGTCTGCCTTGAGCATTATGCTCTTTTAAGAACTATCTATATGGGATCAAATTGACAACAGCAACTTGAAAGATTAGATAGGAACCTTAGGGAGCAGTGAGTTTGTGTTAATGAGGGAGGAACAATTCAGAAAAGAAGGATGAGAATGATTGCACAACTCGAAGAAAGTAATTGATGTCACTAAATTGTATATGTAAAACTGTTCAATTGGTGTGTGTTTTGCTGTGTATATTCTCAAAAACAACAGCAAAGTAGATAAAATTTAGAAGAAAAAAAATATATTAAAGGAGCAGATTTTGCACAGAAAAAAGCCACAGCACAGTAAGATTGCCAAGGACCCAAGAAACAGAAGCTGAGAAGAGACACGGATCTTCCCCCAGAGCCAAGAAAGAGTCTTCCTCTAGAGCCAGTGCCCTGAATTTGGATTTCTAGCCTTCTAACTGTGAGAAGGAGCCCTGGTGGCACAGTGGTTAAAAGCTTGGCTGCTAACCAAAAGGTCAGCAGTTTGAATCCACAAGCTGTTTCCTGGAAACCGCATGGGGCGACTGTATTCTGTCCTATAGGGTTGCTATGAGTCAGAATCATCTTGATGGCAATGGGTTGTTTCTGTTGTTGTTAACTGTGAGAAAATAAATTTCTGCCAATTAAAGCTACCTGCTCATGACATTTCTTCTATAGCAGCCCAATGAAACTAAGACACTATTATTGTAGTTTTATTACTGCTGTTAAAAATAAAATATTCACAATATTTTAAAAAAACTTGTTTAAGCAAAAAGGGAATCTTTCGGCTCATATAGATGAAAAATGTAGGATTTGTGTTTGATTTAAGGCACATTATGATCAGGACTTCAGAGTCAGGAGGAGTCAGTTTTTCTTTCGCTCTGTTTCCAAGTCTTTGTTCTGCTTTCTCTGTGGTGGCTCTACGTTCAGAACCAGGTCTCCCCTTACGTCGGCAAGATGGTTGCCACATTCCTGACTCCCCTTCTCCCCGGTTCAGCACTAGCATGAAAGAGTAAAAGTCTGATTACTCAGTGGAAAGCTCTGGGTTCACTGGGTCTGGTTGACTTAACTTGAGACGTATGCCGTTTCACGTATCGACCACTGTGTTTTAGAAAATGTAAGATGCTGATTGACTTAGGCCAGTGTGTTGTGTCACATGCTCCACCCCTGAAGTGTATTACCTAGAGCATGTGTCTCAAGAGTTGAGGAGTGAGGTGGTCAGGTCTCTGTAAGGAAAATTGACAGTATTGTTACCAGGAAAAGTATAAGTAGATGCTGGGCAGATAAAAGAACAAAAGAAGTTTATCTCTTCATGATGGTATTTCTGAGCATATCTATATTTCTTCCTACTTTTATGTATTATTTGAGGATTTACCATTTTTTTGATTAGCAAAAACTATTAGCATGCATCATTTTTATATTAGATAAAGAATGAATCTATTTTCAACATAAATAATAAAAAGATAGATATTTGTTCCTCCATTTCATGTTCCCTTTCTCTTGTATTTCTGCGGTGTTTTCCGTTTATATATATTTTTTTCCTATAAAACTCTCATTATTACTTCTTCCTGTTATATCTTCAAAGCTGTTATTCAAATTTCCAAAGTCGAAGTCAAAAGAATCTGTAAAAAAAATTAAAGTATTTACTCTAGGAAATATTTCAGAGAAAGCAGTGTAAAAGTTAAGAAATGTATGGTGACTCCAGAATGTTTGAAGGGAGTATTAGGAGACTGATCTTAAAGTCATATTTGCACAACAAGCATAGTTTTTACTCAGATTGCAATGTTATATGCAGTTGCTATGGGAAGGGGTGGCCTTCCAAATCCCGCTTGATGCTCCCTTTAGTGAATGGTTCATTTAGCTGACTGTCTCACAAATGTTAATATGCTCATGAGTTGCCTTGTGATCTTATTAAAATGCAGACTCTGATCCAGTGTGTACAAGGTAGAGCCCAAGACTCTTCTTTTCTATCAAGCTCCCAGGTGATGGGAGTTGCTGGGTGGTGCAAACAGTTAACGTACTTGGCTGCTAACCTAAAGGCTGGATGTTTTAATCCACCCAGGAGCACCTAAGAAGAAAGGCCTGGCGACCTGCTTCTGAAAAAATCAGCCACTGAAAACACTATGGAGCACAGGTCTACTCGAACCCACATGGCATGACCAAGAGTCAGAGTCAACTCCACAGTAACTGGTTCCACGTGACACTAATGCTCCAATTCATGGGCCACACTTTGAAAGGTGAGCTATTGGATGACATTTTCCCATCCATCAAGTAAAGAATTAAACCAGTCATATCCTGCATTGCTGTTGTTGCTAGTTGCCATGGAGTCAGCTCCGACTTATACTGACCACATGTTTAACAGAACAAAACATTGCCTGCTCCTGTGCCATCTTCATGATCATTGGTAGATTTGAGTCCATAGTTTGGCTATTTTTTATTAAAATTAGGAAGATGTTAAAATATACTTTTAACTATTCCAGTTTTCTTTGTATATGTTGCTTTTTTTTTTTTTTCTATTTAGGTCTGAATTTAAAAAATCAACAAAACTTGATTCTGTATTACCTAATGTTAAAAGAAAGTAAATATTTTGATTCTCTCTCCCACCCTCTAACATAAAATCCCAAATCTGTTTTTACATTAATTCCATGAGAAAAAAAATGCTTTGTTGCAATCTTGAATGCTGTTTTTCTTGTTCTGGAAGCAAAAATTTCTCAATTCAAGTTTGAAATACACTGGAATTGTGTAGAGAATCCTTTATTGTTTGAGATTTTGACAATCTGCCATCAAGGGGTAAAGTCAAGAGCCAAAGGTTTTTACTTCATTGCGTCAATCAGTCTGATTTGAAGGGCAGAAGGAGCAAAGTGCAAACAACTTTTTTTTTTTTTTTTGGAGAAAAAGCATTTTAAAACTGAGATTTCCACATGTGCAAAATGGTGGCTGTCTCTCCTCATTGTGTGTCCATGTGATGTCAGGCACCAGAGAGCCCCAGCTTTGAACACGAGTACGGACTGGAGGACCAAGACATTTAACCTGTCATAGGGCAATATCTGTGGCTGCACAAGAATTCACTTCAGGTTACAAACATTTTTAATGAATTTTAACGATGTTTACATTTTTAAGCTTCACATAGCCCTTTCCCAATCCTTCCTGCCTCTTCTGAGATGAATGCCATCAGGGATCCAAGTTGAAGGCAGGAGTCAGCTTTGTTCAAGAGGTGTGTGTGAGTGTGTGTGTCTGTGTGTGTGTGCAGAAACACCCCTACCGTGCCTCCATTGGTTTCAGTACCTTTCATTCAGCTTGCCCCAGAAGCCAAAATCGCTTTTTGGGGACTAAACTAGGCAATTCCAAAATTACCTGCTATTACTGTAGAAGTCTCTGGGGGTGCAAATGGTTAACATGCTCAGCTGCTCACTGAAAATTTGGTGGTTCAAGTCTGCCCAGAGACATCTTGGAAGAAAGGCTTACTACTTTTTTCAGAGCATCTGGCAATCTACTTTAGAAAGATCACAGCCATTGAAAAGCCTACGGAGCACGGTTTTATTCTGACACACATGGGATCTCCATGAGTCAGAATTGACTCATAGGCAACTGGTTTGTTTTGTTGTGTTTTTTTTTTTGAATATTATTTTTACTGTATACAAGCATCTCACTTGCCCTTAAGTTCCTGCCTGTTTTTATAACTCACTCTGCTTGCTTGTAGGGTGAGCCACGATATTATTTCTCTTGGACCTTTGTTGCTGTCCTGACAGCATACACAGATTACCTCATCCTTCGGTAGTTTACTTGGACTTTCAGACTGTACTCGCACTTACAACTACATACTTTCTTCTCTGACTCCTACTGAGGTCCACTAATTAGGTGTTTTCACATCCTTACTTGCTTGCTTATGCCTCTGTGAAAGTTATTGGCACCTACCAAGAAGACAGTTTTAGTGATATGAAAACAGAGACATTTATAAGAACAAAAAAGCTTGTGGATGAAGAAAAGAATCAGTACATCCTACAGTTATCTTTGCCCAGAGACATAGAGCTCTGGTAACCAAAGGCACTTGCCTTTTAAAAGGCATCAGCATAGTAAACAACTTCTTTTTACTGTTAAAACTGCGACATTTGTTTGCTATTGGATGTGGGGTGAGCTAAAGTGCGAGTTTAGCCTTTAGCCTTGCCCTAATGATGACAGAAGTAGAGACTCCTACGATGCCCTCCTGTGGCCTGGGAATCACCCTCACGCTTCCTTCTCTTGGCCTCAGAAAATTGGTGATACACCAGCTCCCCACCAGCATCCTGGGGACCCTACTGGAGTATGTTAGGAGTTAATGCCCCTAACCTCGCCTAGAGACAGAAAAAAGAGTCTTGCCTATACATGGGGTTGTTTTTTAAATGTATAAGAAGAAAATTATGTTTTAAGGTCATTAATTGTTGAATTCAAAACTTAAGCTATGGAAGAATAAAAAAGGATTCAAATATGTTTTGAATAATCATTTAGTCTAGAGCATCTGGCAAACATAAACTTGGAAGTATGAAACAACCTCCATGTTAACAATGGCCATTTTCCAAGGAACAGTGAGGGATGTACATTTAAAATAACAATAATAATAAAAGCAAAACCCCCATCATCTGCCTTAGAAGCAATGATGGCAGGAATCATAAAGGATGGTGATAATCCAAGGAAGGCTATGCCTTCAAGTCCTGCCATTGAAATCTGATGTAATGAAATGAGGGTTTAATTATAAAAATGGTGACTTTCACTTCTATTTTTAATTTTATGGATAAAAACTAAGCATTGGAAATATGAAAGACCCAAATAAAGGCATCAAATAAGAATAGCTGAAACTCCTTTTCCTATCCTGGTTGGGGGAAGGGAGGAAGGACAGAAGATCATTTGGCAAGCAATAGATAAATATAAGCAAACTGCAAGTGCTTGACTTTGCCTTAAGTGGCAAAATGCAAGATAAAGACAAGATTGCCAGAGTCCAAGTTGATAAACATGGAGACAATTATTGTTTTTATTTGTTGGCTTCAAAAGTACATTTTACTGAATACAAAATGCTGTGCTGGAAAGCTGTAAGGCCATTAAAATCCCAAAATAGAGACATTCTGAGAGTCGAAGCACGCAGAGAGTATTTTTAATTATTTCAGAAAAGAAAGTATCACATGTAGTATGAAAGAATTTCCCTAAATAAGGATTACAATTCCACAATGTATGCTGTACCATATGGCAGTATAGCAATAATATGTTGAACCTGACTAAAAAATTTAGACCAAAGCACTGAAACAAATCAACATATTAAAATCAAATGTATTATATTTTGATATTATTTTTTAATATTTTTGATGAGGTGAGGAGGGAAGGGAGGAGGCCGGAAGGGAATTAATAAAAAGCAAAATGCCACAATAGTTAAGCAAAAATTGGTTAAGTTGATTCAGATCAACTCCATGGGAAGTCTGTATGATATTTTTTAAATTTTATAATAAATCCAAAATAATACTGGTCTGATTTTTTCCCTAAACAGGCACCTTTGAGTGGCTATATTCATCTATACCCAGTCTGAGTGGGCATATGCACAAACCAAAAAGCTAAAAGAAAATTGTGTCTGTCTCCAGAACATTTTAAAACTAATTTATTTTACTTTACATCGTCATTAAGAAAGATTATTTAAACAGAGGCATAGTCTACTTTTGAATATTCTGTCCTGAGACTAAAATTAGCAAGTAAGCTCTTGAATTTAAACCATGCCAAGTTTTGAATCCAATTGTATTAACCTTCCTACCAGTTTTCCTACGTGGTTTAATCTGATAGCCCCAAGAGATGGGTTCTGCAGGAGCCTGAGCTAATGGGGAAGGAAGTGGTTAAGAAGGAAGAAGCACACTTCTTGGCAGATTCTGAGCAGGCAGTGACCTTACTCAAAGCCCGAGTAGATAGTGCCTAAATATCACAAGGATGGTTTAGAAGTGTCAAAAAGCTTAACCAACCAGTTGCCCTTGAGTTAAGTCCCACTCATGGCAACCTTGTATGTCAAAAGCTTACTTGTTTTAAGATAGCTGATAGTCCTACCATTTGTTCACTCAACAAGGATACATTTTTCAGTTAAACATTTTGTAGGCCACCTACCATGTGCAGAGTTTTGTGCTTGGCAATTTGTATGGTTAGAGAGGTGAATGAGATACGGTCCTAGATCTCAAGAAAAGGTGCCCCTCTTATACCTGCCAGGCCTTGGCAAGAGGACAAATGGAAGCCCACACATTATATGCCTAAATATTTAAAAGCTTAAGTTAACTTTTAAAAGTAAAATTACTTAAGTAAAGCTGAAAATGCTTAAATAGTGAAAACTTAATGTAAAGTTATTAAATATTTTTATAAAAATAAAACTATCTGCAATTCTAGCACTGAGTATCTCTTTCATTGCCAATGTAAAGAATTAGTAACTCCCTCCATGTACATTATGCCTATTGTTGTTGTGCGCCATCGAGCTTATTCCAACTAATAGTGACCCTACAGGACAGAGTAGAACTGCCCCATAGGGTTTCCTAGGCTGAAATCTTTACAGGAGCAGATGGCCGTGTCTTTTCCGCCGCAGAGAGGCTGGCGGGTTCAAACCGCTGACCTTCTGGTTAGCAGCTGAGCGCTTAACCATTGAACCACCAGGTTGAATTGATTACATTATCAGGTTAAGTTGATTATGATATGTTCCTAATGTTAACCTAGACCTACATATGTTATGCTTATTATGTTATCCTAGACCCACATATATAAATTGTTTAGTATTGCGGTGTTCCTCAGCCACCATGAGCAATTCTTGTAAATATACCTCCTGAGCCACAAATCAGAACACAAAGCAAGAAAAGAGGTCTTGGCACTACAGGCAAATGTTTCTTTGTTATGCAAAACTATTTTGCATTCGTGTTGCATAAAAGGAAGGATTTGACAGTAACTTTGTCTTTTCTCTTCCCTAAGCACATTTTCCCCTCAAATTTCAGCTTTACTTCAGACAAGGGCAGTGCCACAGCCAACAAACCTTCACAACATTCAAATGAAATCATTCTTGAATTGAGGATCTAGGGGAAGAAATGTGGATAAAAGTTTCCCTGGCCCCCGAACAATTTGATCACAAAGCTATTGTTTTAGGATGACAGCTGCATTGTGTCAGTGTTCAGGGCTGAATCTCAAGTGACTATGTACCCAGGAGTTTTTAAATAAAGTTACCATTTTGGTGTCTGTGATAGGTAGTGCTCACTAAAGCATGGGTCCTGGGGCATGGGCCCCTCTTGCCTAGGCCAAGGATGGTACTACCATGGAGCTTGTACTTTTTCAAGGGAGATAATACATGTAAATCATGAATTACAGTAGGAGACAAATGAAAGGGTGCTATGATAGAAGCATAGCAATAATATCCAACTTTTATTGGCTTACTATGTGCCAGACACTCTTCCAAATGCTTTACATACATTAGCTCATTCGAACCTCACGGAACAGTAATAAATGAAGATTACAAAATGCAGAAGAGAGGTACAGACACATTTGACAGCTTGCCCAAGCTTGTGAGCAGTAGTCAGTCCAGGTTCCGAGGCCATATTTTTAAGTAGAAGGCTGATGGATATAGTGGTTTGCCAAATTTTATTTTAGATTTTTGAATCTATGATCATGAGTAGTATTGGTATTCATTTTTTCTTTATTGTAATGTTCTTGTCCTGTTTTAAAGGAAAAGCAGCAGGGTGTGAAATAACCATGTCAGTCTTTGGAAGAACAAAGTTGGAGGATTTATACTAGTGGATATAAAGACATATTATAAATCTACAATTATTAAACCAATATGGTATTCAAGAAAGGAGAAATAAATCAAGGGAACAGCATAGAGAATCCAGAAACAAGTCTACACCTAAATGGACATTTGATTTATGACAAAAAAAAATGGCCCTACCCAGAAGTGGGCAAAAGTCAGTCTTTTTAATAAATGATGATGGGTCAGTTGGATATTCATATATGGAAATAAGTGAAATTTTATTCTTACCTCACATCATACTAAAAAAATCAATCCCAGATGGATTGTAGTTCTAAATGCAAAAGGTAAAGCATCCATGCTTCTAGAAGACAGCATGAAGACATACCTTCCTGTCCTTGAGGGACCAAAGATATTTTTCAAGCAGAGCACAAAAGCACTAGTCATAAAGAAAATGATTGATGAATTGGACTACATCAAAATTAGGAAGTTCTGTTTATTAAAAGACATCTTTAACACAGCAAGAGTTTATGCCAGATTGTGGGAGAAGATATTAGCAATACATATATCTTGCAAAGATTCATATCCAGAATATATAAAGAACTCCTACAAATCAATAAGAAAAAGGCAGATTACACAATTAAGAAAAAAAAAGACAAGAAATTTGAGCAAGCACTCATAAAAGAATATTTAAATGGCAAAAAAATATGAAAATGTGAGAAAATTTATTAGTCATTAGGATAATGAAAATCAAAACCACAATGAGATTTAATAACACATTCACTAGAATGGCTAAAAATTTTAAAAGATTATTCATACCAAGCATTAGTGAGGATGTGAGACTGTTATACCCTAAGGAAGTAAATTGGTAAACTTATTCTGGAAAAGTTGTTTGCAGTAAATATTAAACTTGAAAAACCCTTATTCTGTGTCCTAGTAATTTCACTCTTAGATATATACCCAGTAGAAATCCATTCATATGTGCACCAAAAGACATGGACAAACATGTTCATAGCAGTATTATGTGTAATAGTCCCAGATTATAGATAGATAGTAAAATGAATAAATATATTATGGTATATTTCCATAATTGAATAATGTTCAGCAATGAAAATAAATGAAACAACATGGATGAAATTCATAAGCATTATATTGTGTTAAAGAAGCTAAACCGAAAAAGCATACTCCACTTCATAAGGTTTAAAAACATGCCAACTAACCTGTGGTGTAGATAGCAGGATTGTGGCTATCTTCGATGTTGAAGAGGAACAACAACCCAAAGTGGGAACAAGGGGACGCCTTGGGATGCTGGCAAAGTTCTACATCTGAATCTAGCTGGAGGAAACACAAGCATGTTCACAGTGTAGAAATCTATCAAGCTATACAGTTATGATTTATGTACTTTTCTAGAAGTATAAAATACTGCAATAAAAATTTGAATACTGCCCCTGGTGATAGGGAACACAAGGTGGAGTAAGGATATTCTTGATGTGTTGTGAGATTGTTAACCATTGTCATAGGGCAACATGGGTAGTAACTGTTAAATGAGAAACTATTTTGTTCTGTAAGCCTTCATCTTAAGTGAGAATAACAGCACAGTTGGAAGAGCGTAGTCAATGTCACTGAACTGTGTATGTAGAAATTTTTGAAACGGTGTATCTGGCTATCTGTATTTTCATCAAAAAAAAAAATAAAAAGTTTGAGAATTTAGAGGCTTAATATGTTGTGGGGTTGTTAACCAATGTCATAAAACAACATGTGTACTACTGTTTCATGAGAAACTATTTGTTCTGTAAGCCTTCACCTGAAGTACAATAAAATATAAAAAAAAAAAAAATTTTGAATACTGTGAGAGAAATAAACAGAGACGGAATAGAGAATAAGTAAAGGATGGAGGTAAAAGAAGGGCCTTCTAAGGAGGTAACATGGAGGGGAGTCCTGGAAGATAAGAAAGGCACACAGCTGGGGAAAACGTTATACTCTCTGCAAAGGTGGGTAAACTACCTGAGTTTCAAATTGGTAGGAAGTGTTTTTATGATTAATTCATTACTCCTTTTGTCGTTTATCAAAGATTAAGATCCTGTGACACAAAATAGATGCATTTTGATGGACTGTACGGCTAGGGAAGATTCAGAAATATGTGATGTTGCGCAGAGTTTGCATATGTATAGAGACCAAAGATGGGCCAGGCCATGAATTTTTCTGGGAAGAGGTAGCCTGGAGGTACGGCATAAGGACACTGATTGAGAAAAGAGAGAGATGATGAAAAAGAAAAGGGGAATATCAAACCCAATCTTGACCGTCTTCGCAACTTGGCCTAGACAAAAATATCAGGACAAAAATTACCAAAAAAGAAGACAGCATCTGAAGCTAGTTGCAAAATATTTAGTTATGTGTGTATACAACATACATGTGTAGACCTGTTTATGGGTTCACATGAGCAAGCCTACATGAGAAAACTGAGTAGGCAGGACATACATAAGCAGGGAGTTTAGAAAGGAGAGATGGAGAGAAGGAGCTTCATCAATAAAGATAAGGTGAAAACTAGGTATACAAGTTTCTTGTTTGACATCATCTGGAAAAAAATTAACTGTTTTATAGATGTTTCTCACCTTTTAACAAAATTATTATAGGCACGAAACTTATGAATTGATGGATCAAACCCAAAACACCTGACTTGAGTCTTTTCTAACTCAGCAACCCTGTAGTACAAGGTAAGACTTCCCCAGAGGGTTTCCAAGGCTGTAATCTTTATGGAAGCAGATTGCCACATCTTTCTCCAGCAGAGCGGCTGGTAGGGTTGAACAGCTAAGCACTTAACCTCTGTGCCACCAGGGTTCCTTGATGGCTCAAAATGGGGGGTGGGGGGGTGGGGGGGTGGGGGAGGGTGTGCAAAAAAAAAAAAAAAAGATTGCTGAAGGCCTTCCTATGTACCCTTAACTGATGTAATGAAGGAATGAATTAGAAATGTGTTCAGGAATCATGACAATAGAAAATAGGACAAAAAAGTCCGCACTATGCTGACCTTTAGTAACATTTTCCAGTATTCAGAAAGCATCAAATATCTTACTCCTCTGCATACAGTTGTTGTACATACAAATGGTGGGTATAGGTGTGTTCATGCTCTTAGGCTAAAGACTGTATAGTCTAACTGGGCTCAAGATGACAAAGTTGCTGAACATCACAATAACACAAAGACTTGGATATTCACACAGTTAACTCTGGCTATTATTGGGAAAACAATGCCATGGTGTAATTTGATTAATGATTCTCTGCAGCTTTTTACTTTTGGTATTAACCTGTGCATAAAAGTTTTAAAACAGCCAAACTATTTTTGGTTATGGAAACAGAGTCTGAAATAAGAAAATGTAAAATCCAAGGACAGTTCACATTAGATTTCTAAAATTATTACAGTGCTAAAATATAAAATTTACTTTTCCAGGTGTGAGCCAGATGCTGCAAGATTATTTTAAGGTACTTTCTCTTCTGCAAAGACTTTTCTTTCAACATACCCTCAAGGATTACATACCGATGATTCACACTTGTGCTGAATCCATTCCAAATTGCCTGTGTAGGAGTTCCTTCTAACAAAAATCAAACAAAGACTTCAGGATTTGTTTAACTGGTGTTTTATTGGGAGTCATTTATTTTCTAGGACTTCAAGAGAACACCCTGAAAACAAATAAAAATATAATGGAATATTGTAATTATTAACAAGTCATCAGTGATGTTGAGCTAGTTTGTAAACCAAAAAACCTATGAAAAAGCAAAAGCAATAAGGTGTATTTTTATTTATAGAATATGTAATCCTTATTACATCAGGTAATACTCAGCTAATCACAATAAAAAAACTTTCTCTTGGGGTAAACAGGTCTGAAATAGCTGGGAAAAGAAATATGCTAAAATCCTCTACTATAAACCTCCTTGTCTTCGGTAAACTTATAGCCTAAACATAACAAAGAGATTAATAAATATATGATAAAAACTTTATGATCAGACTGGACAAAAATAAATTCAATTTTATTATACCATAGATAAAACTAAGAAAATATATAGGTGTCTGTCCTAATATTTCCCACTAAACCTGTGTCCTAAAAATAAATATCAAAAAAATACAGTTTGCATTTTTCATGTAGGAAACATGAAGCTGTGAGGCAGACTGTGACAGATATCTTCATGTCACAGCAGGGGGACTCACGTAAATCCTAAACAATGGAAAAGCCCTTGATGTATATTAGCACATTCTGCACATTCCTAATCCATTATAGGAAGAGTGATGGGGAACACAATTATATAGAGGCTGAGGCATTTTTCCAGGCTGATTAGATGTGGCAGTCCACGGTATCTTCAATATTCTTCATCAACACCATAATTAAAAGGCATCAATTCTTCTTCGGGCTTCCTTATTCATTGCCCAGCTTTTACAGGCAAGTGAGGTGATTGAAACTATCATGGTTTGGATCAGGAGCACCTTAGTCCTCAAGGTGACATCTTTGCTTTATAACACTTTAAAGAGGTCTTTTGCAGCAGATTTGTCCAATGCAATCTGTCATTTGATTTCCTGACTGCTGCTTCCATGGGCATTGATTATGGATCCAAGTAAAATGAAATCCTTGACAACTTCAGTATTTTCTCCATTCATCATGATGTTGCTTATTGGTCCAGTTGTGAGGATTTTTGTTTTCTTTATGTTGAAGAGTAGTCCATGCTGAAATCTATAGTCTTTGATCATCATCAGTAAGTGCTTCAAGTCCTCTTCACTTTCAGCAAGCAAGTTTATGTCATCTACCTTGGAAGGAGTACAGCCAGAATACTCCTTAGAGGTGAGGATGGCGAGACTTTTTTTCACATAGTTTGGACATGTTATCAGGAGAAACCAGTCCCTGGAGAAGGACATCGTACTTGGTAAAGTACAGGGTCAGCGAAAAAGAGGAAGACCCTCAGTGAGATGGACTGACACAGTGGCTGCAAAGATGGGCTCAAGCATAGCAACAATTATGAGAATGGCGCAGGATCAGGCAGCATTCCTTTTGTCGTATGTAGGGTCACTATGAGTCAGAACTGACTGGACAGCACCTAACAACAACCATTAGGATGTGACAATCCTGTAGCAGAATCCTCCCTCTGACTGTACTTACTAGTTTCCAACAACTACAGCAGAGAAATTTCAGTTGTCGGCTTTTCCTGCTCTAGGAAAACAATGAATCTTAGGAGAATAGCCCGGGCTCTCAGTTAATTTCATCTATGCCAGTGATGCATTTGCCAGATATGTGCTGGGGAGAAGCTTCTGTAGGCTGTCTCCTGTGCAATTATGCCTCCTGTAGGCTGTCATAATCTCATTAGACAAAACCTTGAGGACCACACCCACGAGAACCCTCCCCAGATAAAAACACCGCCATCCCAACACTCTCCCTATTTCCAGCTCCCCATCTCTGCCTCCTCCCCATTTTGGCCTTTCCTAGGTTCCCGTCTCCTCTCCTTCATTCACTTTGACTCTTTTCTCATCTCTTCTCTGTTCCCCATCTTGTTTTCTTCCTCCTTTCCTCCGTTTCTTCCTCCTCTGGCCCTTCTCCTTGTATCCTGCCCTCCCTTCTTTCTCCTGTTTCTCTTTCATCTGCATTCTTTTGGATGGATGCCTCTTTGAGCATATTCATTGCAAAGCCTATTTCACCATCTTGTCTCCTAGTAACCAGCTTGTCTCATTCTCACATCCTTTCCCCCACTACACATCTCATCCTTCGCCCATGCTGCCACCGTATAACCCAAGCACATATTTCCTTTGGGGAAGTAGAGTGATTAGAGAGATGAACATCTTACGGGAATTCAAAATCCTATTGCTTTATTGCCATCAGCAACACATTTAGGCCAGATTTTCAAGGACCTTCCCTTTTCACAGCCTCCTATTTTTAAAGTTCCTTTGATTCATGCTTAAAGCCAATAAATTGTTTTCTGCAAAATAAGAGACAAAAAGCCAGTTTGCTCTCATAAAAATGGAGCTGTTGCTTTGAAAATCTGGCCAGAAATTTTGGTAGAATTGTCTGTTCATCAAGGCTCAAAAGACCAAAGGAATAGACATCTTTAGGAGAAAAAAAATGACAGTCCTGCAGCTACTATCTAGTGCTTTAGATAATAGATGTTTGGCCAGCGCCTAACAGGTCTGTAAGCCATTACAGAAATGAAATCGTTAAAGTAAATTATGCCTAAAGTATGCAAATGCATAATCTTCTCACTACTATTTTATTACATATAGCAAATAGTTCACTGTCAGACTCCAGAAAAAAATGCTCCTTTAAGCTCGATTGGTGGGTGCTTTGTTCATGGAGCAAATGTGAATGTGGCCCCATGCGTTCAAAATCTGGCAATGGAGATCTCCACCTCCCAAAATAAAAACAATCTTACCAACTGTCTCATAACGAAAACTGAACTACTGGACTATGTGCCCACTTTTTGTCTCCTTTCAAAATGCTGACTTTTTGTTTTTTACAGTGTGAATTTTCTTAAGATAAAACGAGGGGGTAAAAATAGTGCTTGTCTGTGCTGTTCTTGACAGAATTTCAAATGAAGCCAAATTCTCTCATTCTGCTCAAACCAGACAGGAAGTTATTGCCTTCATGGTTCCTTACAGAATCCTATCAGCTGTTTAATGATTCACAGTTCAGCATATGATCATGGCATTCTTATCTCTGGTTAACCCAAATTAAAGTTTACGTTGTCTGCTTTATTCAGATTTTCTTACTGGGTGTAGCATTCACTGGGAACCATGATAATGAAAATCACCCTAGCCAGTCATCCTGGCACTAAAAATGTGTGGTTTGCTAATTATATATATAAAAAAAAAGCCATTACATCAGATTAAAATCTCATCTCTAAATAGGTAATAAGCTCAGAGTTTCTTTGTCTGACTGGTGTCATCAAATCCATTGTTCCCTTTGTATCAGAGTCAAAAGAATCTGTTTTGGTTTTTGAAAAATTCAAATGAAATTTCTAATACTATAAGAAAATATTTTTAAATAAGTAAGGGCACTATTTGAGAAAGAAAATCGTGCCAGTTAAGTGTATAAAGTGCATAATGATTCTGTTTCAAGTGAAAAGAAATATATAATCAAGATCTTGTGGTATTTAAGTTTTTCCAAATGCCAATAGAATGTGTAAGTTGAAGAGGACCTTAGAGATCATCCAAAGGTTCTCAAATTTAGCTCAAATCAGAAACACCTGCAGGATTTGTTAAAACTCAGATCATTGGCCCATCTCCCCACCTCCACCCCCCAGAGTTTCTAATTCAGTAGAATTTGCATTTCCAATGAGTTCCCAGGAAATGCTGGTGATGCTGGTCCAGGGACCACACTGTGAGAACCACTGTCTTAGTCCAACCTTGATTTGTGGAATAGAAACCTGCAGATTAAATATGTTGCCCAATGTCAAACAATGGGTGAGTGGATGAAGTAAGATAAGAACCTAGTTCTCCTTGCTCCCAGTTTAATTCTTCATCTTCTACACCACTGTTTCTCAAACTCTAATGTGTATACAAATAACCTGGAGATCTTGTTAAAATGCAAATTCTGATTCAGTAGATCTGAAGTAGGACCTAAGCTTCTGCATTTCTAGCAAGTTCCAGGGGCTGTCCTTGCAGCTGGTCCACAGACCCGTTTTGATTAGCAAGGTCCTGCACTATGCTATACAATCATCCTCTTCTCATTGCCATCAAGTCTATTTAGACTCATAGCGACTCTATAGGACAGAGTAGAACTGCCCCACAGGGTTTCCAAGGCTGTAAATCTTGACAGAAGCAGACTGCCACATCTTTCTCCCTCGGAGGGGCTGGTGAGTTCCAACTGCCAACCTTTTGGTTAGTAGCTGAGCACTCAACCAAGGCACCACCAGGGCTTCTAAAATAAAGTACAGTGCAATGTACTAGGTGTTAACACAAGCAATATGTACAACAATGGAAAGAGTACTGAAAGGAAGGGGTATTTAGGGATGAACTTCCAGAGGAAGTAACTTCTGAGTTGGGTTTGAATGTAAACATGAGAGTATGACAGACGTTGGTGGAGAGAACGTGGGGAGAGAATGGTAAGTGGACAGGGCAGCAGACATTCCAGATGAAAAGACCTGAGAACAAAACACTGAGGAAGGTTTACATTTAGGGAGCTGAAAGAAGGAGAGAGATCAAAATAGAGAGAGCATCTTCAGAGAAGGAGAAACTAATATCCAGAGCTAGCTTTAAAAATGGAATATTTATTTATATAGTGCTCTTGCGCTCCAGCAGACACAATGAGCACCTAACTTCTTATCAGTTTTGTAGTCGATAGGAAACCCAACGTACTGTAGCACAATAGAACTGATTGATAAGGCAGATACACTGGCGAAAATGCAGAAATTAATATAAGTGTCAAAGTAGTAATTTAGAATTTTAAAAAAACACTATCCCTCTCAAGCAATTACAATTTAAACTAATACGCGAACATCGATTTTAAGTGTGTACACTTTAAAGCAATCCTATAAAATAGAGTTGATTGGCTAGATTGCAGACTCTGAGAGGGCAGGAAATAAGAATTGACATAATAAATTTCTAAAGATTAATTAGTGTTTCTACTTCTAATCTTGCACTTCTTTACAAGCTTTATTTTGTTTTTTAAAGAAACGTCTTCTTTTCTCTCTACGTTTTTTCTCAACTTAGCTCAGTTGCAAACCCCTGCTCTTTTTGGCAGCTTACTTCTCATTAGGGAGCAATCTTTCTCTGACTCAGACATTTCTGCCTTTTCCCCTCTCTCGTGTAAGACCTCTACCTAAATTTTCCAGCTATGTTTCAGCTAAAAGATCCCCTTTCCTGTGTGGGTAATGCATTTCTCTTCAGTTTATTTTCTACTGTACAGTTTCCCTGTCCCTCCTTGGAAGAAAGTCCTCTTATAGAACTTTCTTAGCTCTCAACATATCTGGGCACAGTGATTTAGAGATGTGTTGTAAATTTTCCTCAGATACGAGTTTCTTGATTGAGAGAGAATACTTGTACCCAGAAGCTCTTCACATAGAAGGTTAATTAAGACTTTAGCTTACCATGTGCTAATTAAATGATTTTCCTGCTTTCTATATAAACTTTTTGTTGCCATGTACACTTAAATACTAATTAACATTGTTATCAATTCAAGGATTATTCAGTATTTAACACAATTAAAAACGTATTTATGGACTATCACATCAATTCAGAAATTATTAAGCTTATAAAATATAAATATAGATAAACTTTTGATACCATCAAAAAGAAAGAAGACGTAAAAAAAGAACATTAATCAAAGAAATTGAAAACGAGAAAATAGAGAAAAGCAATTAAACAAAAAACTGGTTCTTTGGAAAAATCAGTAAAATTAATAAACTTCTAGCAAGACTGACAAAGATGAAAAGAGAAAAGACACAAATCAACAATATCAGGAATAAAACAGGGGCTATCACTACAAACCTTGCATATAGCAAAAGGATAATAAGAGAACTCTACAAACAACTTTGTGCTCATAAATTTGACAACTTAGAAGAAAAGGACTCAGAAAGTCACAATCTACCAAAACCGAATCAAGATTAAATATGCAGCTTGAATAGTTCTATAACCACTAAAGAAATTGAATTAGTAATTTAAAAGCTCCTGAAAAAGAAATCTTCAGGCACAGTTGGTTTCAGCGAATAATCCTACAAAACATTTAAAGAATTAATACTAAATTTACACAATATCTTCCAAAAAATAGAGGAGGAGGGAATATTTTCCAACTCATTTTATGAGGCAAACACCACCCTGACCAGAGAAAGAAAACTACAGACCAATACCTCTCATAACTTAGGATGCAAAAATTCCCAACAAATACTAGCAAATCAAATCCAGCAATGTATAAAAAGAAGTGTACACCATGACCAAGTAGGATTTATTCAGGTGTGCAAGACTGGTTCGACATTTGAAAATCAGTCTGTGTAATCCACCATATCAACAGGCTAATGAAGAAATATCATACGATTGTATCAATTAATGCTGAAAACATTTGACAAAATCTAATACTCATTCATGATAAAAATTCTCAGCTAACTAGGAATAGAGGAGCAACTTCTTTAACTTGATAAAGTACATCTACAAAACACCTACAGTTAATTCCATACTTAATGGTGAAAGACTCAAGGCAACGATGTCTATTCTCACCACTTTTATTCAACATAGTACTGGAAGTTCTAAACAGTGCAATAAAACAAGAAAAAGAAATTAAACGCATATGGATTGGAAAAGCAGAACTAAAACTGTACCTATTTGCAAATGACATGATTGCCTATATGAAAAATCCTAAGGAATTTTTTAAAAAGGGGGAAATGAAGTTCATAGTAGTAATAAGTGAATTCAGTAAGGTCACAAGATACAAGATAAACACACAAAAATCAATTGCATTTCTATATAATATCAAGGAATATGCTGAAACCAAAATTTAAATCACAATGTCATTAAATAATTTTCCAAAGAAAATGAAATACTTAGGTATAAACTTAACCAAACATATACAGAATCTGTATACTGAAAATTACAAAATGAAGATGACAGAAATCAAAGACCAAAATAAGTGGAGACATGTATTATGTTTGTGGATTGGAAGATGTCAGTTCTCCCCAAATCAATCTATAGGTTTAACGTAATTCCTGTCAAAATTCCAGGGAAGTGTTGTGTAGATAGAGATAAGCTTTATTCTAAAATTTACATGGAAAAGTACAGGTCCTAGAATAGTTAAAAGAATCTTGCAAAAAAAAAAGCTAGGAGCAATCATTCTACCCAATATCAAGGTCTACTATAAAGATACAGTAATCAAGACAGTGTGATATTGGTAGAGAGATATACTCAAGAATCAATGGAACAGTATAGAGAACCAGAAATAGATCCACACAAAATATGCCCAACTGATTTTTGACAAAGGTACAAAAATAATTTAATGGAGGAAGGATAGGGTTTTAGATATAAGGTGCTGGAGGCAAAAAATAATAATAATAATTCAATCTAAATCTCACACTTTATAAAAAAATTAATTTAAAATGGGTCACAGATTTAAATATAAAACATAAAACTATAAAACTTGCAGAAAAAAAATTTTAAAGGAGAAAATATTTTGGATCTAGGGTTAGGCAATAATTCTTACACTTGACACCAAAATCACAATCCTTAAAAAAAATTGATAAATTGGACCTCATCAAGATTAAAAAACTTTGATCAGCAAAAGGCTTTGTTAAAAGAATGAAAAGACAAACTATACACCAGGAGAAAATATTTTCAAACCTTGTGTCTAACAATGACTAGTATCTAGACTAGGTAAGGAACACTCAAAACTCAACATTAAAAAATCAAACAATCGCATTAGAAAAAGGACAAAATACATGAACAGATATTTCACCAAAGAGGATATGAAAATAAGCACATGAAAAGATGTTCAACAGCATTAGTCATTCGAAAATTCAAATTAAAACCACAAAGAAATATCACTACACACCTATCAGAATGACTGAAAAAAAAAAGTGACCAACAGCAAGTTACAGTGAGGATGCAGAGAAATTCAATCACTCATACATTTCTGGTGGGAATGTAAAATGGTACAGTCACTCTAGGAAACAGTTGGGCAGTTTCTTATAGAAGTAAACATGCAACTACCGTACAACCTAGCAATTGCTCTCTTGGGCATTTATGCCAGAGAAATGAAAACTAATGTGCACACAAAAAAACCTGTAACAGATGTTCACAGCAGCTTTATTCATAGTAGCCAAAAACTGGGAACAACACACACGTCCTTCAACAGGTGAATGATTAAATGAACCGTGGTACATTCATATCATAGGATACTACTCAGCAATAGAAAGGAGTGAACTATTGATACATGCAACAACTTTGATGACTCTCTAGAGAATTATGCTGAGCCCTGGTGTCACAATGGTTAAGATCTAGGCTGCTAACCAAAAGGTTGACAGTTCAAATCCACCAGCCACTCCTTGGAAACCCAATGGGGCAGTTCTACTCTGTCCTGTAGGGTGGCTATGGGTCACAACCGACTCGGTGGCACGTAACGACAACAAAAGGTTACATACTGTATGATTTCATTTATACAAAATTCCTAAAAGGACAAAATTATAGAAATGAAGAACTGATTACTAGTTGCCAATGGGCAGTGAAGGGGGTAAGTGGGTGTGGCTGTAAAGGGGTAAGAGAGATCCTTGTGATGATGAAACTGTTCTGTATCTTGGCTGTATCAATGTCAATATCCTGGTTGTGATATTCTACTATATTTTTCTCACTGGGAGAAACTGGGTAAAGGGTACAGGGGATCTCTCTGTATTACTTCTTACAACTGCATGTGAACCTTCAATTATTCCAAAAGAAAAGCTTAATTCAAAACATTACTTCTAATATTTTCTTATTTTTTAATTTTTTAATAAAATTTTTATCAATCCTGAAAAGAGACATAGGAGTCAAATTATAATATAATTCCATGGGAGGCAATGGGGAATTATTAATCTATCTTACTAAATACTGATTAATAGGCATAATACTAATAATCTATATTGTAAGTGAGAAGCCCTCTATGGGATATTGCAAGATAACTGAACGTAATATTGCCTCCACAAATCTTATGTGGAACAAGCTATCATATGAGAAACCAAAAATATATTGAGTGTGAATACAGTCTCAGTTTCCCCATATAGAATGATTAATAAAGTGGTATTTCTAAGCTAATCTTATCCAAATTATGACTTTATGCAGTGTTTCTTCTGTTACCACTGCTCAGGCTCATTAGTGAGTTTTAATCTCTGATAATGTCATATTTATTAACATTAAGATAGTCAATGTGGGTCATTTGCTAATTGGAATAATTCTATAATACAAAGAGAAAATCTCATCATTTCTGTGCAAAGAAAATCATTATAAAAGTACAATCTATAAATTGTATCCTATGATTGGATACTGAGGCCATAAATCTATAGCAACCCTATAGGACAGAGTAGAACTGCCCCATAGGGTTTCCAAGGAGCAGCTAGTGGATTTATCCTTTGCCCCATCATGCATTGACCTTGACAGTACAGGTAACATGCCATTTGTATACTATTTTATCCATTCATTTGTTCAGTTTTTTTTAAATTTGTTCAGCTAACATTATTGAGGACACAATGTGTGCATAAAATTATGCTAGGCACTGAAGTAGGGAAGAAAGATAAGTAAGGCTCTGCCCTCAAGTAGATTTAAAAATAACACACATCCAGGAGCATCAACATATAAAACAGAAAGTCTTAAATGCCCTAAGATACAGTCTGTATAAACAAGGGGTCATCAGCATTCAGGAGAAGTGAGTCCTCCTGACTAAGAGAAATCAGGCTTTATGGAGATATTGGCAACTAGTAGGATTTTTAAGGAGGCTAGATTTGAACAGACTGAAGTGGTGAAGGGTGAGGACAGGAGCAAAGACCTTCTGGAATTGTGAGGGAAATCTGAGTCCATCTTGGATGACAAAGGTGTGTCCTCTATTCTACCTCTGACACTGGTCATTCCAGCTTGCTTACATATTTTCAGTGACAGGTCAGTAACTACTTTGAAAATAAGTTTCTTGAGTTATACAGTAAATTTCTTACTGTTACCTATTTCCTTATTTAGAAAATGAACTTCACAGAAATTAAAACCAGTTGCTGTCGAGTTGACTCCAACTCATGGTTACCCTTATGTGTATCAGAGTAAACTGTGTTCCATGGGGACAATAGCTGATTTTTCAGAAGTAGATAGCCAAGCCTTTCTTCTGAGACCTCTCTGGGTGGACTTGAACTGACAAACTTTCTGTTAGAAGCTGAGTGCCTTAGCCATTTGCACCACTTAAGGACTCTGTACAGGAATTAAGAAACCATAAATTTCTAAAATACCAAATAAATACATATTTTTTTACTATTTTTGTTAACAATGAAGACAGAATAAGAGAAAGCTGGCACAAAGGGTAGCAGTCAGATAGGAAATTATTTACAAGGAAGAATTCTGTGGGGATTAGGGTTTAAGGATTGTAGCACTGGAATAGTTGCCAAAGGAAGTTTAGGAATACCTGTGGTCTTTAAAGGAAAAGAGAAATTAGTACTCATTGTCCTAGGACAGTGTTACAGTCTATCTTCAAAACCCAGTATGGGAATATACCAGATGTGAATTTCTTTCAACTTGTGAGTGTTTGTGCCTGATGAAGCTAAGACTGGTAAATAATTTAAGTGCATATGTTTATCTATCATTAATCCTCTAAGGAGTTTAAGAGAGGCCTTGGGATTTTTTCATCTGTGTATTGATTTGGGTCATCCTTTTTGATGCTCATCCATATGCTTTCATACTAGAACACGTTGTTGTTGTTATTAGCTGCCGTCAAGTCGGCCCTAACTCAGGGCAACTCCATGCACAATGACATCAGACTAGACCACTGTGATCCTTAGGGTTTTTCAATCACTGATTTTCGGAAGTAGATCACCAGACGTTTCTTCCTAGTCTGTTTTAGTCTGGAAACTCCACTGAAACCTCTTCAACATCCTAGCAACACACAAGCCACCACTGACAAACAGGTGGTGGTTGCACGTAAGGTGCGTTGAATGAGAATTGAATATGAAAGGCAAGAATTCTACCACTGAACCACCTCTGCTCCCACTAGACACTTAATAGAGTCTTAATGTCAGTGTACCTACTCACAAATTTAAACTCTATCTTTCCCTTCTTCCCCAGCATTTCTCTTGTCTGCCTGGTTCTCATCACGTATCACAGCCCACACCCAAACTAAAGAGGCAGAGGAGTCCACAGGCTCCTCTAGTCTGAAAGGGTAAAATACATCCCTGCTCTCTCTGCTGCCCCAAGCCATGGGAGGGGACAGGAGACAGGGCCACCCTATGTTCCCAGCATAGGCAGTCATTCATGTGTTGTAATTTGAAGACTATGACAGAGCCCTTCGAACCCTAGAGAATCTTTCTCTATGACCCCTTCATGGGGATTGGTGGCCACTGTAATGTACACAGGTTACTTGAGTGAAATAATGCACAAACAGCCCAAGTAGCCTAGTTTCCTGCCAAAGGAGGAACACTCTCCCTCTCCAATTAGCCAATTAAGTGGCCCCTGAAAGCTAAGGTCTTTAAAGCCTCACATATACTCCATGGAATCTGGAACCTTGATGTGTGAGTGTGTGTGTGTGTCTGTATTAGGGTAAGGAGGAGGGAAGGAGTAAGTAAAGAAAGGTGATTATGTCACATATAAGATATTAAAAACACATCTTAGTTCTCCTTGAAACTCTAAAAACTACTCCCATAATTCAAAAGTGATTTTCATCCTAGTAAAAATTAACTGAATCAAATTTAATGAGCCCTGTGACTCAACAACAGCAGCAACATGATTGTAAAGCAATGTTGGGTTCAACTGTGAGGGTGGATAAAGTGCTGAACATAACTGAGTTATCCATTTCTTTAGATAATTTTTAAAGCCTTGCAGGTTTTGATCTTGAAAATTTTTAAACGCTACAAATAATTGAGTCTTAGCCTCACCACTTCCAATTTGACTGAGTGACATTAAAAAAACAAACAAACAAAAAACATGTAAGGTCTTCAAACGTGAACACAAAGCCCTTCACACCCACCCCTGCTACTCCTACTCTCTAATTCTATAGAGATATTATGAATTTACATAACAGATCTGTTTCCCCCAGCACAGTTCAAAAAAAGAAACATATTAGATCAACAAAGAGTGTTTTTACTTTAGCCTGATGAGCTGTATTTCAAACAGCCATGCAGATAGGAGGCTTAAGAGTCATCTGCTTATACACACACGTACACATGCACTCCTTCCCATTTGATGATCACAAAGCAAACTCTTATAATCACAGATTGTAGGACTGAACTTCTTGGGAGACATGCCATCTAAGAACCCACAACACTGCAGAGAAGTTTAATTACTACATTGCCCCATGGAGCTTGCCCTCAATTCTGACGAGTGGATTTCACGTAAACCTTATAAACAAAATGTCTAACTCCTTCTGCTCAGAGTAAAAAAATGTCTGTATACTTTCTCAAGTAATCAGTCCCAAGGTGAGGAATTCCCAAAGAAAACAATAGTTTTTAAGCTTATGTGGTTTTGTCAAATTCCAGATACCATGCAAAAATGTCAAGTATGAGTTTTTGTCTTCTTGTCAAGGTCTAGTTCACTCACCTGAATAAACTCACCTCTGATACACATTACTCCATCAGTATTAGATTAGAATTTTCTTCCTTGGACAATGCTTAATGCAGAAATGGGTAAAGTCATGTTGCTTTGAGTAGCTAAAGTTAAACATTTATTTTAAAGCGTACATGTTGTTTTTGTTAGGTGCCACCTAGTCAGTTCTGACCAATAGCAACCCTATGTACAACAGAATGAACCACTGCTGGGTCCTGTGCCATCTTCACAATCTTTGCTATGCTTAAGCCTGTTGTTGCAGGCATTGTGTCAATTCATCTCGATGAGAGTCTTCCCCTTTCTCACTGATCCTCTACTTTACCAAGCAAGAAGTCCTTCTCTGGGGACTGGTCCCTCCTGATAACAAGTTCAAAGTACATGAGACCAAGTCTCGTCATCCTCGCTTCTAAGGAGCATTCTGGCTGTACTTCTTCCGAAATAGATTTGTTCGGTCTTCTGGCAGTCCATGGTATATTCAATACTCTTCGCTAACACCACAATTCGAAGGCATCAATTCTTCTTCAGTCTTCCTTATTCATTGTCCAGTTTTCACACGTATATGAGGCAATTGAAAATACCATGGCTTGGGTCAGGTACACCTTAGTCCTTAAGGTAACATCTTTGCTTTTTAACACTTTAAAGAGAGTCTTTTACACCAAACATGTCCAATGCACCTGGTAATAAATCAAAGATGGAATAGAAAAATTCCTAGAATCAAATGATAATGAAAACACATCTGTCATGGATTGAATTGTGTCCCCCAAAAATACATGTACCAAACTGGTTAGGTCATGATTCCTAGTATTGTGTGATTGTCCACTATTTTGTCATCTGATGTGATTTTCCTATGTGTTGTAAACCCTACCTCTATAATGTTAATGAGATGGGATAGGTGGCATTTATGTTAATGAGGCAAGACTCAATCTACAAGATTGGATTGTGTCTTGAGCCAATCTCTTTTGAGATATAAAAGAGAGAAAGCAAGCAGAGAGGCAGGGGGGCCTCATATCACCAAGAAAGCAGTGCCGAGAGCAGAGCACATCCTTTGGACCCGGAGTTCCTGCACAGAGGAGCTCCTAGTCCAGCAGAAGATTGATGACAAGGACCTTCCTCCAGAGCTGACAGAGAAAGCCTTCCCTTGGAGCTGATGCCCTGAATTTGGACTTCTGGACTACTAGACTGTAAAAGAATAAAATTCTGTTTGTTAAAGCCATCCACTTGTGGTATTTCTGTTACAGCAGCACTAGATGACTGAGACAACATTGTACCAAAACCTTTGGGATACAGCAAAGGCAGAGCTCAGAGGTTAATTTATAGCAACAGATGAACACATCAAAAAAGAAGAAAGGGATAAAATCAAAATGTTAGCTTTACATCTGGAACAAATAGAAAGAGAACAGTAAAAGAAGCCCACAGCAACCAGAAGAAAGGAAATAAAGATCAGAGCAGAAATAAATGAAATGGAGACTAGAAAAACAATAGAAACAAACAAACAAACAAAAAAAAAAACAAGAAAAGTTGATTCTTTGAGAGGATCAACAAAATCAACAAACCAATGGCAAAACTGATAGAAGAAAAACAGGAGAGGAAGCATATAACCCAAATAGGAAATGAAATGAGGACATCACAACAGTTGAAATGAAATAGATCATAACAGAGTACTATCAAAAACTGTACTCCAACAAATTTGAAAGCCTAGAGGAAATAGACTAATTTCTAGAAACACACTACCTATCTAAACTAACACAAACTGAGGTAAAAAATCTGAACAGATACATAACAAGAGAAGAGACTGAAAAGGTAATTAAAAAAAAGACTCCCAACCAAAAGAAGTCCTGGCCCAGATGGCTTCACTGGAGAATTCTACCAAACATTCAGAGAAGAGCTCACAGTACTACTCAAACTATTTCAGAACATAGAAAAAGAACAGATACTTCCAAATTCATTCCATAAAGCTAGCATAACCTTGATACCAAACCAGGCAAAGACACCACAAAAAAAGAAAATTACAGACCAGTATCTCTCATGAATATAGATGCAAAAATTCTCAATGAATTCTAGCCAAGAATTCAGCATCATATATATATATATATATATATATATATATATATATATACGTATATACACACACATATACCATGACCAAGTGAGATTCATACCAGATATGCAAGGATAGTTGAACACTGGAAAGTCAATCGACGTTATCCACCACATAAATAAAAGAATCACATCTCAATAGATGCAGAAAAAGCTTTTGATAAAGTCCAATACCCATTCTTAATAAAAACTCTCAATAAAATAGATACAAAAGGGAAATGCCTCAACATAATAAAGGGCATCATGATTAAGAGTTCAGCTACTAACCAAGTGGTCAGCAGTTCAAATACACCAGCCACTCTTTGCAAACACTATGTGGCAGCTCTACTCTGTTCTATAGGGTCGCTATGAGTCAGAATCAACTTGATGGCAATGAGTTATACAAAACCAGCAGCCAACATCATTCTCAATGGAAAGAGGATGAAAACATTCCGTGTGAGAACGGGAACCAGATGAGAATGCCTTTACCATTACTCCTATTTAACATTGTGCTGGAGATCCCAGCTAGAACAATAAGGCAAGAAAAAATAAACGGCATCCAAACTGGTAAGGAAGAAGTAAAATTATCCCTATTCATGAATAATATGATACTATATGTACAGAACTCTAAGGAATCCACAAAGAAACTACTGGAACTAATAGAGAGATTCAGCAAAGTAGCAGGTTAAAATATAAACATACAAAAATCTGTTGGATTCCTATACACCAATAAAGAGAACCACAAAAAGAAAATCAGAATAGCAATACTACTTATAATAGCCCCTAAAAAAGTAAAATACTTAGGAATAAATCTAATCGGGGATGTAAAAGACCTATACAAAGAAAACTACAAAACACTACTGCAATAAACATAAATGGAAAAACATATTGTGCTCATGGATAGGTAGACTAAACATTGTAAAAATATCAATTCTACCCAAAGCAATCTATAAATATAATGCAATCTCTATCTAAATATCAACAGCATTCTTTAATAAGATGGAAAAACTAATCATTAACTTTATATGGAAAGGAAATAGGTCCTGGATAAGTAAAGCATTGTTGAAGAAGAACAAAGCAGGAGGCCTCACACTATCTGACTTCAGAACTTACTACACAGCATTGGTAGTCAAAACAGCCTGGTACTCATACAATGACAGACACACTGATCAATGGAACAGAATTGAGAACCCAGACGTAAATCCATCCACCTACAGTCTCCTGACCTTCGACAAAGGCTCAAAGTCCATTAAATGGGGAAAAGACAGTCTTCTTAACAAATGGTGCTGGCAAAACTGGATGTCCATCTGTAAAAAACTGAAACAGGACCCATACCTCACACTATACACAAAAACTAATCCACAAGGGATCAAAGACCTAAATATAAAACCAAAACTATAAAGATCATGGAAGAAAAAATGGGATCAATGCTAGAGGCCCTAATATACAGCATAAATAGGATACAAAGCATTACTAACTACACAAACACCAGAAGATAAGCTAGAGAACTGGATCTTCTGAAAATTAAACACTTATGCTCATCAAAAGACTTCAGCAAAAGAGGAAAAAGAGAACCTGCAGACTGGAGGAAAAAATTTGACTATGAGCTTCCCTGGGCGTTGATTGTGGATTCAAGTAAAACGAAATTCTTGACAACTTCAATATTTTCTCCATTTATCATGATGTTGCTTATTGACCCAGTTGTGAGGATTTTTGTTTTCTTTATGTTGAGGTGTAATCCATACTGAAGGCTGTAGTCTTTGATCTTCATCAGTAAGTGCTTCAAGTCCTCTTCTCTTTCAACAAGCAAGGTTGTGTCATCTGCATAACGCAGGTTATTAATGAGCCTTCCTCAAATCCTGATGCCCCATTCTTCTTCATATAGTCCAGTTTCTCAGATTATTTGCTCATCATACAGATTGAATAAATATGGCAAAAGGATACAACCCTGACACACATCTTTCCTGATTTTAAACCACACAACGTCCCCTTCTTCTGTTAGAATGACTGCCTCTTGGTCTATGTACAGGTTCCGCCTGTGCACAGTTAAGTGTTCTGGAAATTCCATTCTTCACAATTTTATCCATAATTTGTCATAATCCATACAGTCAAATACCTTTGCATAGTCAGTAAAGCATAGATAAACATCGATCTGGTGTTCTCTGCTTTCAGACAATATCCATCTGACATCAGCAATGGTAACCCTGGTTCCACGTACTCTTCTGAATCTGTCTTGAATTTCTGGCAGTTCCCTGTCGATGTACTGCTGCAACCATTTTTGAATTGTCATTGTGGTGAAAAACATGTGAAACTGTTCACTACAAATTAGTAAGTAAGCATAAGTAAGGATGTGCTTACTTGCTTACTATATAGTCAGTCCCTGTCAGGGACTGTAAATTTGAAAAGAGGCTTTGATTCTGTTGGAAAGTGATGTGGGTTGGGAGAGAGACAGATGCCAGCTGTACCTAGAAGCAGAATCTTTGATAAGGTGAAAAAATGTGAAATTACTCCCTACAGATTAGTAAGTAAGCACAACAAGCCCATGCTTAGCTTGCTTATTGGGTAATTCACCCCTGGTGGAAAACAACAGTAAAGGTAACATAGGAGATTAAAATATCCAAGGAAACCCAATTTTTGTGAGTATTTTTATCTTTTACAAGCGCGTGATTGTTAATGTTATGTGTCAACTTGGCTAGGCCATGATTCTCAGTATTATGTAATTATCCTCCATTTTGTGATATAATATAATCACTTCCATGATGCAATCTGATAAGATCAGCCAATCAGTTGTAAGGGTGTATCTTAGTTATCTAATGTTGCTATGACAGCAATATCACAAATGAATGGCTTCAACAAAGAGAAATTTATTCTCTCACAGTCTAGGAGACTAGAAGTCCAAATTCAGGGTGCCAGATCCAGGGGAATGCTTTCTCTCGCTGTCAGTTTTTGGGGGAAGTTCCTTGTCATCAATTTTCCCCTGGTCTAGGAGCTCAGCACAGGCACCCCAGGTCCAAAGGACACATTCTATTCCCAGAGCATCTTTCTTTGTGATAAGAGGCCCCATTCCTCTCTGCTCAATTGTCTCTTTTATATCTCAAAAGATATTGGCTCAAGATACAACCTAATCCTGTATATTGAGTCTAGTCTCATTAACATAACTGCCTCTACCTCATCTGGAGCAAGGGATAATGAAGAAAACCAAAGACACAAGGGAAAGATTAGCCCAAAGGACTAATGGACCGCAACTACCACAGCCTCTACCAGACTGAGTCCAGCACAATTAGATGGTGCCCAGCTACCACCACTCACTACTCTGATAGGGATCACAATAGAGGGTCCTAGACAGAGCTGAAGAAAAATGTGGAACAAAATTCTAACTCACAAAAAAAGACCAGACTTCCTGGTCTGACAGAGACTGAAGAAACCCTGAGAGTATGGCCTCTAGACATCATTTTAACTCAGTACTGAAGTCACGCCTGAGGTTCACCCTTCAGCCAAAGATTGGACAGCCCCATAAAACAAAATGAGACTAAATGGGCACACCAGCCCCCAGGGCAAGGACAAGAAGGCAAAAGGGACAGGAAAGCTGGTAATGGGGAACCCAAGGTCAAGAAGGGGAAAGTGTTGACATGTCATTGAGTTGGCAACCACTGTCATAAAACAATATATATATACTGTTTAATGAGAAACTAATTTGCTCTGTAAACCTTCATCTAAAGTATAACTTAAAAATAAATAAACATAACTGCCTCTAATCCTGCCTATTAACATCATAGAGGTTAGAATTTACAACATATAGGATAATCACATCAGATCACAAAATGGTGGACAACCACACAATACTGGGAATCATGGCATAGCCTAGTTGATACACATTTTAGGGGGACACAATTTGATCCCTAATAGGGAAGTTCCCTGGAGCTGTGGCCTTCACCCCATATATGTATGGACATTCTGGCCAAGCTCACTTGCTTGCTCTGGATTCTGTGTCCAGTTTATCATCATCTGACTACCCCTTCTTGGAACTTGAGCCAGCAGCCTGTCTCCTGACCTGCCGACTTTGTGATTCTCCAGCTCCACAGTCCTGTGAGCCAGTAGCCTGTCATCTGATTTGCAGATTTTGGGATTCACTGGCTTCTGCAGCCCTGTCAGCCAGCAGCCTGCTGTCTGACCTGCTGATTCTGGGTTCTTTAGCCCCTACAACCATAGTTACCATAGCTGTCCTTTATTCCTGCATTCTTCTTGGTGTCCTCTCTTACGATGGTCATGTTGAGCTGACTTCTCTAATACTGTGTATTGCCTTTCCCTTCACCAATATTAACTCATGTCTACTATCTCTTTGGTAATTTTCCCTCCCTCCAGCTCCCATCGCTGGTAACCATCAAAGAATTGCTTTGTTTTTTTTTTTTCCTTATGTGTAAGTCCTTTGTTGTTACTTTATAAAAGCAGTCTCATACAATATTTATCTTTTTCCTTTGTTTGATTTCTTGACAGCTGCTTCCTTGGGCGTTGATTGTGGATTCAAGTAAAATGAAATTCTTGACAACTTCAATCTTTTCTCTGCTTATTATGATGTTGCTTATTTGTCCAGTTGTGAGGATTTTTGTTTTCTTTATGTTGAGGTGTAATCCATACTGAAGGCTGTAGTCTTTGATCTTCATCAGTAAGTTCTTCAAGTCCTCTTCACTTTCAGCAAGCAAGGTTGTGTCATCTGCATAACGCAGGTTGTTAATGAGTCTTCCTCCAATTCTGATGTTGTATTCTTCATCTAGTCTGGCTTCTCAGATTATTTGCTCAGCATATAGATTGAATAGTTATGGTGAAAGGATACTACCCTGACACACACCTTTCCTGATTTTAAATCACATATGGAAACCCTGGTGGCATAGTGGTTAAGAGTTTGGCTGTTAACCAAAAGGTCGGCAGTTTGAATCCACCAGGTGCTCTTTGGAAACCCTATGGGGTAGTTCTACTCTGTCCTACAGGGTCACTATGAGTCAGAATCGACTCAATGGCAATTAATTTTTTTTTTTTTTTAATGGTAGCTACTATGGGGTCACTATGAGTCAGAATTGACTTGATGGCAACAGGTTTGGTTTTGGGGTTTTTTTTTTTTTTGGTTTATGGTAACTACTGGCACAGTGGTTAAGTGTTTGGCTGCTAACCAAAAGTTCGGCAGTTGGAATCCACCTGCTGCTCCTTGAAAACCCTATAGGGCAGTTCTACTCTGTCATATAGTGTTGCTATAAGTCAGAATCAATTTAAGGGCAATGGTTTTTTTTTTTAATGGTAACTACTTGAGCCCGTCTGGCACAGTTCCAAAGGTTGGCAGTTCGAATCCACTAGCTGCTCCTTGGAAACCCTATCGGGCTGTTCTACTCTGTCCTACAGGGTCGCTATGAGTCGGAATCAACTCAATGGCAATGAGTTTTTTGGGTTTTACAGTAACTACTATAGCATAGACAATCCTCCAACAATAGAATCAACGAACAATAATCTATGAATGGATACATACATAGATATGCCAAGAAGTGAAAGCAGAGGTAAGGGAACACACTCACCGGCAGATACAGGTTCAGTGGAGAAATTTCTAAAGACATGACTGTAGGCTGTCTTCATATATTGATATGGACAATAGAGTGCACAAGTGGCACAGTCAGGGAAACCTCTTAGACATAACTAAACACTTCACAGGATGAAGTCCCCAGGCTTGAAGGCAAAGGACCGCAGATTTGAGGCACAATTGGCACAACATAGTTCTGAAAAACAATATTCTATCACCTACTTTTGTAGCTTCTGGGGTCTTAAAAGCTTACAAGCACCCATCTGAGATAAAATGTTCAGTCTCTTCTAGTCCAGAGCAAAGGAGAGTGAAAAAAAACTAAAGACTCAAGGCAGCAATTAGTCCAAAGAATTAATGGAGCATGTGAGCCACAACCTATATGACCCCAAAACCATAAGAACTAGATGGTGCCTAGCTACCACTACCAGCTGCTCTGACTGGGATTACAAAAGAGGGTCCCCACAGAGCGGGAGAAAAATGTAAAACAAATGATCAAATTCACAAAAAAGACCAGACTTACTCATCTGACAGAGACTAGAGGAACCCTTGAGACTATGGCCCCTGGACACCCTTCTAACTCAGAGCTGAATCCACTCCCAAAGTTCACCTTTCAGCCAAAGATTAGACAGGCCTGTAAAACAGACAATAACACATAAGGAACATGCTTCTTAAATAAATCAAGTATATGAGATTGAATGGGCAACACCTACCCAAAAACAAAGACGAGGAGGTAGGAAGGGACAGGAAAACTAGAAGATTGGAACCAGGGAACCCGGAGTGGAAAGGGAAAGGGGAGAATGCTGACACAATGTGGGATTGCAACCAGTGCCACAGAACAATTTTTGTGTAAATTTTTAAATGAGAAACAAATTTGTTCTATAAACTTTCGCCTAAATCACAATTTTGCAAATATATATATATAAAGAAATCAAACTTATTGTATTGGGCAAATCTGTTGTAAAAGACCTTGTTAAAGTGTTAAAAAAGCAAAGATGTCACTTTGAGGACTAAGGTGTGCCTGAACCAAACCATAATATTTTCAATCACCTTATATGCATGGAAAGCTGGACAATGAATAAGGAAAACTGAAGAATCGATGCGTTTGGATTATGAGGTTGGCAAAGTATATTGAATATACCATGGACTGCCAGCAGAACGAACAAATCTGTCTTGGAAGAAGTCCAGCCAGAATGCTCCTTAGAAGTATTTTGGACATACTTTGGACATGTTATCAGGAGGGTCCAGTCCCTGGAGAAGGACATCATGCTTGGTAGAGGGTCAGTGAAAGAGAGGAAAACGCTCAGTGAGATGAATTGACACAGTGTCTGTAACGATTGGCTCAAGCATAGCAACAATTGTGAGACTGGCGCAGAATCTGGCAGTGTTTCATTCTGTTGTTCATAGGATCTCTATTAGTTGGAACCAACTTGACAGCAGCTAACAACAGAGAACCCAGCCTAAGATATTGGGTACCTAGAGCGGTTCTAGAGAAGTAAAATTGTAAGGATGAGTTTTCTAAATTGGTTCTTAAGTCTTACTAGTTTTAAAGGCACTGATGACTCTGCCTCCAGTAGTAAAGAGTGCACAGCTAATCGATGGCATGAGTTGGCAATATTTATATGCAAACTATCACCACCAATAGGTCAGGTATTGGTGAGAAGCGAGTGGCTGGTGATCATGTTTGACACTTTTCTACAATTTTATCAGCATGAGAAATGTAGGGAAGCTGGTTGATTGGTTCTACTTTTGCTAGATGAAGTGGTAAAAGAAAGAGATGAGCTCAGGGCTTCAGAGTCACAGCTCAAGTGCCACATAAGAGACCCCAGAGTTGCCACTTTTGTCCTGAAAGAAAGCCTTATATCTTGTAGTAACAGAACTGGTATTGCCTAAAACCAAACCCAGAGTCTTATTATAAGAGGGCTGAATTACAACTCCAGTTAAATTTCCAAAATTGAGTGGTGTCTGAAGTTAAAGTCAGGGCATTGATTGGGAAGAAATGAGATCCTGAAACTTAGGATGGAGACATATGGACAGATAATCAAGAAGCTGGGGACATTGAACCCCTAAATTCCACTGAATCACTCCTGCCAACAGAACCAGCCCTCCCATCTAAAGAGATTACTCCATCTTTGTCTGCTAAACCACCTTCTCCAGGAAAATCATTATCCCTTCTACCCCCATCTGCTGAGATTAACCCAGCTGTGCCAAAAAGTCTTTGTCTGAGATATCGCTTGGGGCAGCGCCTGGGACATTGCTTGGGGCATCACCTGAGGTAGATGCCTTAAAAGACATTGCAGAGTGTTCCCAGGACCCACCCACACCACTCATTTTTGCTTCTAGACTTATAACTAGACTTAAGTCCCAATGTACCCCAAAAGGTGAAATACAAGATGTGACCCAGGAGGAGGTATGCATACTCCGAAAGAACTGCTTGACTTTTCTCATATGCACAAAGAGAAACCGGGGGAATATGTGTACAAGAGACACTACTCACTATTACCCCTAGTAACCCACTTGCAAAATTTTTGTTTCCTATCCCTGTGATCCTATGCTCTTTGGGTCTAGAAGTCTTAGTTCCAAAGAGACAAATGCCCCCACCTAGAGACACAGCACTGATTCCATTAAATTGGAAGTTAAGAATGCCACCCGGGCACTTTGGGATCCTCATGTCTCTGGATCAACAGGCAAAAAAGACAGTTACTATATTGGCTGGTGTGATTGATCCTGATTGTTGTTGTTGTTAGGTGCCATCGAGTTGATTCCAACTCATAGCGACACTATGCACAACAGAACGAAACACTGCCCTGTCCTACACCATCCTCAGAATGGTTGCTATGCTTGAGCCCATTGTTGCAGCCACTGTGTCAATCCATCTCTTTGAGGGTCCTCCTCTTTTTCACTGACACTCTACCAAGCATGATGTCCCTCTCCAGGGACTGATCCTGCCTGATAACACGTCCAAAGTATGTGAGATGTAGTCTCACCATCTTTGCGTCTAAGGAGCATTCTGGTTGTACTTCTTCCAAGACAGATTTGTTCATTCTTTTGGCAGTCCATGGTATATTTAATATTCTTCACTAACAACACAATTCAAAGGCATCAATTCTTCTTCAGTCTTCCTTATTTATGGTCCAGCTTTCACATGCATATGAGGCGAATGAAAACATCATGGCTTGGGTCAGGCACACCTTAGTCCTCCAGGTAACATCTTTGCTTTTTAACACTTTAAAGAGATATAGCCGATTTGTCCAATGCAATGCATAATATGATTTCTTGACTGCTGCTTCCATGGGTGTTGACTGTGGATCCAAGTAAAATGAAATCCTTGACAACCTCCATCTTTTCTCCGTTTATCATGATGTTGCTTATGGGTCTAGTTGTGAGGATTTTTGTTTTCTTTATATTGAGGTGTAACTCATACTGAAGGCTGTGGTCTTTGATCTTCATTAGTAAGTGCTTTAAGTCCTCTTCACTTTCAGCAAGCAAGGTTGTGTCATCTGCATAACGCAGGTTGTTAATGAGTCTTCTTCCAATCCTGATGTCCTGTTCTTCATATAGTCCAGCTTCTCAGATTATTTGCTCAGCATATAGATTGAATGGTTACGGTGAAATGATACAACCCTGACGCACACCTTTCCTGACTTTAAACCATGCAGTATCCCCTTGTACTGTTCTAATGACTACCTCTTGATTCATATACAGATTCCTCATGAGCACAATTAAGTGTTCCAGAATTCCCATTCTTCTCAATGTTATCCATAATTTGTTATGATCCACACAGTCGAATGCCTTAGCATAGTCAATAAAACACAGGTAAACATCTTTCTGGTATTCTTTCTCTGCTTTCAGCCAGGATCCATCTGCCATCAGCAATGATATCCTTGGTTCCACGTCCTTTTCTAAATCTGGCTTGAATTTCTGGAAGTTCGCTGTTGATATACTGCTCAGCCACTTTTGAATGATCTTCAGCAAAATTTTATTTGCACGTGATATTAATCATATTGTTTGATAATTTCTGCATTCAGTTGAATCACCTTTCTCAGGAATAGGCATAAATATGGATCTCTTCCAGTTGGTTGGCCAGGTAGCTGTCTTCCAAATTTCTTGGCATAAATGAGTGAGCTCTTCCAGTGCTGCACCCATTTGTTGAAACATCTCAATTAGTATTCCGTCAATTCCTGGAGCCCTGTTTTCCACCAATGCCTTCAGTGTAGCTTGGATTTTTTCCCTCAGTACCATTGGTTCCTGATCATATGTTACCTCTTGAAATGGTTGAACGTTGACTAATTCTTTTTGGTATAATGACTCTGTATTCCTTCCATCATCTTTTGATGCTTCCTGCATCGTTTAATATTTTCTCTATAGAGTCCTTCAGTATTACAACTTAAGGCTTGAATTTTTTCTTCAGTTCTTTCAGCTTGATGAATGCTGAGCGTGTTCTTCGTTTTCGATTTTGTAGCTCCAGGTCTTTGCACATATCATCAGAATACTTTACTTTGTCTTCTCTAGCTGCCCTTTGAAATCTTCTGTTCAGCTCTTTTACTTCATCATTTTTTCCTTTTGCTTTAGCTACTCAGCATTCAAGAGCAAGTTTCAGAGTCTCTTCTGACATCCATTTAGGTCTTTTCTTTCTCTCCTATCTTTTTAATGACATCTTGCTTTCTTCCTGTATGATGTCCTTGAGGTCATTCCATAACTCTTCTGGTCTTTGGTCATTAGTGTTCAACGTCTCAAGTCTATTCTTGAGATGGGCTCTAAATTCAGGTGGAATATACTCAAGGTAGTACTTTGGCTCTAGGGGACTTGTTCTAATTTTCTTCAGTTTCAACATGAACTTGCATATGAGTAATTGATGGTCTGATCCACAGTCAGCCCCTGGCCTTGTTCTAACTGATGATACTGAGCTTTTCCATTGTCTTTTTCCACAGATGTAGTCAATTTGATTCCTGTGTATTCCATCTGGTGAGGTCCGTGTATAGTCACTGTTTACGTTGGTGCAAAAAGGTATTTGCAATGAAGAAGTTGTTGCTCTTGCAAAATTCATTCATGGGATCTCCAGCATTGTTTGTATCACCTAGGCCATATTTTCCAACTATTGATCCTTCTTCTTTGTTTCCAACTGTCATATTCCAATCACCAGTAATTATCAATGCATCCTGATTGCATGTTGGATCAATTTCAGACAGCAGAAGCTGGTAAAAATCTTCAGTTTCTTCATCTTTGGCCTTAGTGGTTGGTGCGTCAATTTGAATAATAGTCGTATTAACTGGTCTTCCTTGTAGGTGTATGGATATTTTCCTATCGCCGATGGCGTTGTACTTCAGGATGGATCTGATATGTTCTTTTTGATGGTGAATACAACACTATTCCTCCTCAAGTTATTATTCCTGGCATAGTAGACCATATGATTGTCCCATCCAAAATGTCCAATACCAGTCCATTTCAGCTCACTAATGCCTAGAATATCGATCTTTATGCATTCCATTTCATTTTTGATGATTTCCAGTTTTCCTAGATTCACACTTCGTACATTCCACATTCCAATTATTAATGAATATCTGTAGCTGTTCCTTCTTATTTGGAGTCGTGCCACATCAGCAAATGAAGATCCCGAAAGCTTGACTCCATCCACTTCATTAAGGTAGACTCTACTTTAAGGAGTCATCTCTTCCCCAGATGTCTTTTGAGCCTTCCAACCTGAGGGGCTCATCTTCCAGCACTATATCAGACAATGTTCTGCTGCTATTTATAAGGTTTTCACTGGCTAATTCTTTTCAAAAGTAGACTGCCAGGTCCTTCTCCCTAGTCTGAGTCTGGAAGCTCAGCTGAAACCTGTCTGCCATAAGTGATCCTGCTGGTATTTGAATACCTGTGGCATAGCTTCCAGCATCACAGCAACACATAAGCCGCCACAGTCCAAAAAACTGACAGAAGTGTGGGTGATCCTGATTACCAAGGGAAAATTGAATTGATATCCCATAATGGAGATAAAGAAGAGTATGTGTGCAACACAGAAGATCCCTTATGGTGTCTGTTAGTACTACCATGCTCGGTTATTAAAGTCAATGGAAAACTATAGCAACCTAATTCTGACATGACTACTAATGGCCCACATCCTTCAGGAATGAAGGTTTGGGTCACCCCACCAGGCAAAGAACCACAACTAGCTGAGGTACTAGCTGAGGGTAAAGGAAATACGGAATGAGTGGTGGAAGAATGTAGCTCTAAATACTAGTTATGGCCGTGTGACCAGTTGCAGAAATGAGGACTGTAATTGTTATGAGTATTTCTTGTTTTATTATATGTGTATTTGTGTATGTATATTAAAAAAAAACAGACCCGTGGCCGTCAAGCCAACTCATAGCGACACTATAGGACAGGGGAGAACTGTCCCATAGGGTTTCCAAGGAGCAGCCGGTGGACTTGAACTGCTGAAGCTCTGGTTAGTAGCAGAGCTCTTAACCACTGTGCCACCAGGGATCCCATGTGTGTGTATATATACATATACATATATATATATATATATATGAAGCCCTGGTGGTACAGTGGTTAAGCATTATATATATAGCATATATTTTTGTTTTCTTCCCTCCCTTGTCCAGTCACTTATAAAATAGAAGATGTAAACAGGGCTAGTGCCCTTTCAGTTGTACGTATGTTAGTTGTATCATGTTAGGTGTAAGTGTGACTTTATAATTATCTTATTTAGAGATTATGCATGGTTTAAGGAGATGTGCACAGGTACCTAGTTGACAAGGTGTAGACTGTGATAGTTAATGTTATGTGTCAACTTGGTTAGGCCTTGATTCTCAGTATTATGTAGTTATTTGTGATCTGATGTAATTATCCTCCATTTTGTGATATAATGTAATCATCTCCAAGATGTGATGTGATGTGATGTGATCAGCCAATCGGTTGTAAGGGGTGTTTCCCTGGGGGGTGGCCTGCACCCAATATATATATGGACATTCTGGCAAAGCTCACTTACTTGCTCTGAATCTTGTTTCTGGCTCGTCATCATCTAACCTCTGGTTCTTAAGACTTGAGCCAGCAGACTGTTGCCTGACTTGCTGACTTTGGGATTCACCAGCTCCACAGCACTGAGCTAGCAGCCTGTCATCTGATCTGCTGACTTTGGATCAGTCAGCTTCTGTAGCCCTCTGAGCCAGGAGACTGTTGTCTGACCTGCTGATTCTGGGTTCATCCACCCCTGAAAACACGTGAGTCAGGAGAAGCCTCCAGCCGATGCCTAACCCATGGACTTTGGGACTTGCCAGCCTCCACAACTGCATCAGCTATTTCCTTGAGATAAATTTCTCTCTCTCTCTTTATATATATATGTATATATACACACTCCACTAGTTTTGCTTCTCTAGAGAACTCAGTCTAAGACAAAGTGTTAACAGATTGGAATTGTAGGTTTGTAGCTTTTGGCAGACATGTTTATTTTGTACTAATGGAAATATTTGGCTTTGCAAAATGTGTTTTGGTCAGGTAGACTCATAACCCAGGCCATTCATCACTGGGGTAATGTTAGGACTAGGATAGTTTGGCAGGTCCAAGAGAACATGAGTAACGCCAAAATATGCACAAAAAAACATTCTCTGAGTGAGCAGGTATCTGAGATGGTACCACGTGACCCAAGGGTTGACAGCAACTGCACCTCCTTCTGTCCCTTCCCACTGTGCAGTATATACCTGCAAATCACAGCGTGACTCAGACCCTCCCAACTCTGGCAGAAGTTTGTCCATGACGGCAGTTACCTTGAAAAGTAGGAAGAGGTTCACTGTGGGTCTGGGTTGGTCATGAACATCTAGGTATGCCCTGAGCAGGTAGACATTTCTAAGCTCTCACTTCAGAGAATCTGAACTGTACTGGGCAGTTCTGGCTATCTCACAGGACTTATAGGTCATGCCCCAAGCCTAGAGTAAGTGTCCCCCACAATGATCAGATCATACCATGCTCAGTACCCCAGCAGGAGTGGTATTCCTTTTCGTTATGTAGGACAATTCAGTGCAATAGGCTTGGACATGTAGTGGTTGTGAGCAGAGGGTGAGGGTAGATAATGATAAATCATTAACCATGGCATGAACAAGCAAGACACAAATTTTCCTCTGTCAGTGTAAATGCAGTCTCCAAATTCTTCTTTGAGTCTGCCTACCATAACTCACATAGATTAAGACTCTGACTCAAGAAAAATCCTCTTGTTACAGCCAGGTCAGGTGTGATATTTTAAGGAGTCTGAAGACAGGAGTACCTGGGTGGTGCAAATGGCTGTACACTTGTCTGCTAACTGAAAGATTGGAGGTTTGAGACCATCTGGAGGTGCCTTGGAAGAAAGTCCTGTGATCTAATTCTGAAAAATTGGTCATTGAAAACACTAGGGAGTACTCTGACACACATGGGATCACCACGAGTGGGAATCAACTTGACGACAATTGATTTTTTTGGAAGACAATTTGCCATCACATGATGTTGCAATGTTGCTACTGCTGCACAACAGCAAATGGAGGATAAACATGCACTCCTTGCTTTAACAGTACGTTAATACTTGACCCCAAGACCTCTGTCTGTGTACTCACTTCCTTTCAAATCCTGTCCAATATGGAAGGTTGACAACCAGCTGAGACATCTGTGCTGTAATAGACAATAGTAATATTTAGAGTCATATGTAACAATATCTAAAATATCTTCCAATTTTCTCATACCTGCAAGCTTTTCTTATGTTTAAAACATGGTTAGCCTTTCATTTATATCCCAGTACACGTCTTTGGTAGTGCAAATGGTTCAGCGTTTGACTACTAACCGAAAGGTTGGTTGTTCGATTGCAGACAGGCGCCTTGGAAGAGAGTCTTGGTGATTTGCTTCTGAAAGGTCACAGCTTTGAAAACCCTTTGGAGCAGTTCTACTCTGCACATATGGGGTCACCATGAGTCAGAATCAACTCAATGGCAACTAACAGCAACAACACATGGGGTCATTGTCTTACTTATCTAGTGCTGCTATGAGAGAAGTACCACAAATGGGTGGCTTTAACAAACATAAATTTATTTTTTCATAATTTAGGAGGCTAGAAGTCTGAATTCAGGGTGCTGGCGCCAAGGGAAGAGTTCCTCTCTCTGTTGGCTCCTAAGGAAGGTCCTTGTCTTTTTGAGCTTCTTCTCCTGGGTGATCTTCATGTGGCTTGGCATCTCTCTTCCCCCATCTCTGCTTCTTTCACTTGCTTGTTTGATCTCTTTTATATCTTAAAAGAGATTGAGCTAAAACACATTTTACACTAATCCTGCCTCATTAACATAACAAAGACAACTCATTCCCAAATGGGATTATAACTACAGGCATAGAGGTTAGGATTTCCAACACATGTTTTGACACAATTTAATCCATAACAGTTGTCATGAGTTGGAATCAACACAACAGCAACTGGTTTGGTTTTGGTTACTGTTGGGGACAAGCTCCTGATGTAATTTTCCAGATCTTCTGGCTTGCAGGAAAATCACATCACCAGATGCCTTGCTTGTTTCAAAAGCAATTTGTGCTTTTTTATTATTATGGTAAAAATATAATAACAAAAAATTTGCCAATTCAACATTTTATACATGTACAATTCAGTGACACCAACTGCATCAATCATGTTGTACAATCATTGCCATAATCCGTTGCCAAATTTTCCATCACCATAAACTGAAACTCCGTGTTTCTTTAACAATGACTTGCCTCTTCCACCTCCTTCCTGCCCCTGGTAACCACTATTAAACTTAGATCTCTATACATTGCCTATTCTAGGTATTTCATCTAAGTGAGATCAAAGAATGTTTGTCCTTTTGTGGTTGACTTACTTTACTCAGCATAATGTTTTCAAAGTTTATCCATGCTATCATGTATCAGAACTTTGTTTCCCTTTATGGCTTAATAATATTCCATTGTATATACTACAGTTTGTTTATCCATTTATCTGTTGATGGCCGTTTACGTTTTTTCCATCTTTTGGCTATTATGAACAGTGATGCAGTGAACATTTTTGTACATGTGTTTGTTTGTGTTGCTGCTTTCAAGTCTCTTGGCTGTATAACAAGGAGTGGAATTGCTGGGTTCTATGGTAGCTCTATATTTAACTTTTTGAGAACTTCCAAACTGCTTTTCATGGCAGCTGCACCATTTTGCACCATCAGCAATGGACAAGAGTTCCGATTTGTTTTTGAACATGCACAGTTTCTTATGCATAGGGTGGCTATGAGTTGAAGTTGACTGAGGGGCAATGGGTTTGTTTTTTTTTTTTTTTCTTAGTTTCTTACCCAGAACCCTGGTGGTGCAGTGGCTAAGAGCTCAGGTTGCTAACCAAAAGTTTGGCAGTTTGAATCCACTAGCTGTTCCTTGGAAACCTATAGGGCAGTTCTACTCTGTCCTATATGGTCGCTATCAGTCGGAATTGACTATACGGCAACGGGTTAATGGGAGTTTCTTGTCCAATCTTATGACAGATTTGTATTTTTCAGTTTATAGATCTATACTTCTTCATGGTAATCTGTGCTTGTCTTGGCAACTAGTCACCAAAGCATGGAGAATAAGGATTCTCCATTATTCCTTTCATCTTTGAGACTTAGGTCCTTTGGCTGGTTTATGGAGTTGGGAACCAGAGGGGGCACATTCCTATTAATAGATGAAAGATAGATTTAACAGAAAGACTAAAGATAAGCTCTTGCAGTATACACATAAAGCTGGCACTTCAGTTCCAGCTTTGGAGTGTCTGGGGTGAGGAGGAATGCTGGAGCCTCAGCAACTTCTTATTTGACTTACCATTAAAAACGACCCCTCTGAAGTGCCTGCCTTTTAGGTGTCATATGGTTCTTGCAGCTGAAGCAGGCTTTCTCTAACTTGGTTATTTTGCATGTAAAATATTTAAAATCAGATAGATACACATTAGCTTAAAAACCAAAACCCATTGCCTTCGAGTTGATTCTAACTCATAGTGGCCCTAAAGGACAGAGTAGAACTGCTCCATAGGGTTTCCAAGGCTATAAATCTTTACAGAAGCAGACTGCCATTTCTTTCTCCCGCAGAGCGGCTGGTGGGTTCAAACCACTGACCGTTCGGTTAGCAATCAAGTGCGCCATCAGGGTTCCTTAGAGTTCCTTAATTTCCATCTTTTAAGTTAAAATAAAAAGACTTGTTTTCTTTTATTTAGATGGGAGGGACTCCCATTAAATGGATTTGAACCGCAAACCTTTTGGTTAGCAGCTGTACCTCTTAACCACTGTACCACCAGGGCTCTGGCCAACATAGCAACTGGAAAAAAGAATCAAAATATTTAATCTCAGCTTGATACCAAGGTCATCACCTTTATTGTTCAATGATTTTTCTTTCTGATTATCTTAAACTTTCAGGGTCTAGGCAATTTCATATGCAAGAAAGAAAGAACTAAATTGTTTTTATAAAATTATGCTAGAAAGTAAGGGAAAATGCATTTACAAAACCAAAATTCAAACATCTTAAACTATTTTTTCCACCTTACTCCCCAATCCTTTTCTAAGAGTGTAATTATTTAACTAAAATCATTACATACATACATATTTGAATTAACTCTGTACTCTATTCTATTCTCATATTTGTGTGCTCTTGGACGGGAGGACCAACTATCTAGCTTTTCATGTTGAGATAATGAAAGGGAGGAGCGAACTCAAGAGAAACAAGGTTTGGTTTCCCTCTGGATACTCAGATAGGCTGAATAGCTTTCATTCTGGATAGACTCTTCTAGAAGCAGACTTCGTGAGAATCACTAATGACTCTTTTTATCAGGAAATGCAGGAGGATGTGTATTTGTGGAGGTGTGTTTGAAATGTCTGCCCCAAGATTATATCCAAGTTTTCAGCCTTCTGGAACTATTCTTTTCTTTAATAATCAAATAAATGGGATGAATACGCCAATTCCAGTGTCCTTCCCTGTATTTTCACAGATTTCCCCAGGGGATTTTGTTTTCCAGTTCATCTCTTTCTCTGAATTCCTGTGCCTGTGCTGCTGCCTACCTCCTTCCACACTCTCAGTGCTCCACTGCAGACAGCACTGAAGGCTACCTTGTTGTGCAACACGAGGGGGCGCCACTCACTTTGTACTTTATGTGAACGATGCCTGCTGGAGCACAGCTTCTATGAAGTCAATGGTGTCTCTAAAACTGGCCAACGCTGAAACCCAAAAACCCATTGCCATGGAGTCAATTCCGACCCACAGAGATCCTAGAGGACAGAGTAGAACTGCCCCATAGGGTTTCCAAGGAGTAGCTGGTGGATTTGAACTGCCAACCTTTTGGTTAGCAGCTGTACCTCTTAACCACTGTACCACTAAGCCTCTGGCCAACATAGCAATTGGAAAAAAACAAAAAAATCTTTTTTCTTCACTTGCCAAAATATTATTAAGTCAAGGCTGATATACATGATAGAATTCTACTAAAGGTGTTGCGGTTAATAAAGCCCACAGCGTCACTCTGAGCAGGAATCAACTCAATGGCACACAACAACAACAAACATCACAGGGTGGGGAATTCTTTTAGGCAAGGTTGCGAGTAGGGGATCAACTTTCATAGTCAAACAAGCCCAAACCATTGAAGTATTTTCTTTAAAAAAAAAAAAAAAAAAAAAAAAAACCTAAATGGAATTCTGCCTTCTTTCTAAGCCTTTGCCTCGAAATGCAGTCAACTGCTAAAATGATAGGTATTTTTATTGCTTTTACAGATGGTTTGAGGAGAAAGGAGGGAAGGATGAGTTGAGCCCATGCAAGTGATTTAAGACTATGGCAAAACCCCAAGCTGAAAGCCTGAAATCCCGGATTCATCCCTTCCTCACCCCTTCACATTATAGATTCAACGTTTTCCAGACTGAAAGCAAGGGAGAATATGGCCTTCAGACACTTATATAGAACCAAGCATCTTTTATCTATCCAGTGTCAGCTAGTTGTTTACGCTATTGATTTGAAAATCCCCTTCCTGCCCTAGGTCTTTCTTACATTACCAATTAGCTTGTTCCTAATGTCCTGTCACCTACATTAAGATCCCCTGATTAGAGTAACTGCAATTTCATTTTTATTATGTTTCTTGGGATGGGAGGTTTTCTCCTACTGTGTAATTCCTCTCTTGTGAACATGATTGGTAAACACATATTTAATTAAACGAGTGAAAAGTAAATACATTTTCTTTTTATAACTGATTTATGAGAACTTAATGCAGTCTAAATCAAAGCTTTCCATTATTCTCTAATCCTTCAAATAGCTACTGCATGGAATATGAAATTAACTAATGTTGTACCTATAAATTTTCTTTATGTTGCACTAAAGCTAAGTAAATTGAACAAAGATATTCACCTATGGAAAAATTAGAAAGCGCTGTGATTAGAGAGAACCATGTCCAAAATAGTTAAACAGCCAGGAAAATCTACTCCTGGTAAAAGGATATTAGTCAGCTATTCCAGACTACCTTATAAAAGGACAGAAATGGAACTAGAGAACTAATTATCAATTAAACTTAGGCAAACAATTAGAGGAGGCATTAAAGTCTGTGAAATAAATTTTTACTTATATTTATTTAAGAAATAGGGAGCCTTCTTCTTTATAACCTTAGGTTAACTTCTCTTCCCTATTTGTCTTAATAGAAAACCATGTCACATACTGAAGTTTCAGGACATACTACATAAAATCTACACTGTTTAGGGAAAAAAAAAATTAATAGTATGAAACAGGGAATTTGAAGGTTCCAGAAAAGATGGGACTAAGTTGAAAAGACAAGAGACCAAAGTAGTAACTGAATGCTTTATTTACTTGGAATAATGCTATCTTCTTTATCCCAGTTGGACCCAACATGTGTTTCCTTTGAGCTCCCTAGTTGAACGTAATAACAAGATAGGCATTTAAATGAGGTTCTATAGAAGCAGTTAATTCTCCTAGTTCCCTGTAGCAAACAAGCCAGTTTAGCCACGGAGAAGGTGAGATATTGTGTGAGAAAAAGAATCATTGAAATCCATACATTTCAAACAACAGGTCTTTCACTGCCTCCCTTGTGGAGTGTCAAGAGGCTGCCTCATGTTAGAGAATGTTCACTGGCAGAGCTCCTTTCCGTGCGGTGGGGAGGAGACCTAATGACTGCTAAATTATAGTTGCTGCTCTGTTAGGGTATGAAGTTTTCTGTCAAAACGGCAGAAAGCCAGGCCAGTTGGTGCAGTAGGAAGCTGCCTCATAATGTTCTTTGAGGAATTTCTAAACACAGCTCTGCCATCAAATACTGCCCATAAGAAAGTGCCTGAGAGTCCCACCATAATATTCACTCTTTTTGCATAAAGGAGATTCTAACTGGACTCGTGAGTGGTCTTTTACCTGCACAGAATTTTCCCAAGAGATATACCCGCTAGTGACCTTAATGTAGATAGGTTATCAGGTTGGTTCAAGATCTTACTAGGATCCAGAGGGAGTGGGGCACAGGAAAAGTATATTTTGGTGTCAAGGGTTGGGTGGAAACAGAAAAAGTCTTTGCGATGTCAGACTTTAGCTCAGACCTAAGAAGTAAGGGTAAGGGGTTTTTAGAGGTAAGAGAAGTTGGATCTATTACGAGAAGTAGAGGGCAGTTGACAAGAGAAGGGAGGTGGTTGCCACTCAACATAAACCTTGTCTATCCCACAGCTTTGCAGTTAAGTCCTGGCCTTGAGTGAGGAAGGGACCCTGGTTTGGTGGCAGCCATTTATGACTCTCATATTGCCAAAGCAAAACAGAAGAAACCACAGAGGTCTGGCTGACTTGGGCTCCAGCCTGTCTCCTGTATTTCAATGTTGAGCAGGAATCTGCTGTTAGGAGCTTATCTTCCTTAGCAACAAAGAAGTAGGACTTGCCGTTTTAACCAGCCAGCATTTTTTAGCCAAATAATCTACTACAATTGGAAATTTCATTACAAAATTGTCTCCTGTTATTTTCTTACTTTCAATAGAACTGAGGAAAACAATAAAACAGAAGTGCAAGTGGGCCCTGCTGCTTCTCTGGGGGTCACGGGCATGTCACCTACACATCCTGTACCACGCAGGTTATCTGAACAACGGGGAAGGAACAAATGCTGTACATCAGTCAGCACGTTTTATCTCACTGCTTTCAGGCATAAAAATGCCAGTGTAATGAAAATTAAGCCAGGTGATAAACTACTACAGGAAGAGAGAGTTTTTTCAAGGTTTCTTGCCTGGAGAAAATAGAAGAAAATATTAAAGATAATTGGGTCAGGCTTCAGTAATCTTAAAAGTTTTATACCACCTAAAACAGCATTGATACTTTCTGAAAGTTTAATAATGATACAAAAGGAAAAAATAAAGGGCTGGACTGTTTTAAATCTCTAGAAGTTTCCTTGTAAAGGAATTCAAGGCAGAAGGTAAAATAAATGAATCCTGTCTACCGGGCTGATTAAAGAGCAACAATTGTATTGTCAATCCTGCCAGGATTCGTACACCTTCACAGAATTCAGAATTAGAGGTGCTTGTGAGCCTGTTGTTCTAGACAAATGGACAACAGACATCTGCCTAAAGGTGAAGAACTGTTTTACTAACTGTCTTGTGTGGTAATTGATGGCAGCTCACCATGAAAATGACAGAGATGTAGGTTAAGAGGTCAGTCATCTGCCAAGACCTGTGAGCCTAGAGTATGATTTGAATGTTATACATGGACAGGAGGGAAGGCAACTGTGCATGTAGGACTGTGGATATAGACGGCACCGATCCTGGGTCGGATAATTCATGCGGACGCTTCTTCTTGGGCCACACTTCAAATCATGCCTCTCTGGCTGCTGTCTATTTCATCAGGCCCAGTGTGTGAGTACATAAGGACGTGTGCAAGAGGTAAGTTTTCATTGGTCTTGTCTTCATCATTTGTTTATTATTTGCAATTATGAAACTGCTGCAACAATAATAAAAGTGATCATGAGTTTAGAAAAGGGAAAGTATAAGAATATATTCCAAACCAGCTGCCATCAAGCTGATTCCAACTCATGGAGCTCCTATGTCTATCAGAATAGAACTATGTGCCTAGGGTTTTCAGTGCTTCATTTCTCAAAAGTAGATCTCCAGGCTTTTCTTCTGAGGTACCTCTGGGTGGGCTCAAACCTCCAACCTTTTGGTTAGCAGCCAAGCACATTTACCATTTGCACCATCAAGGGACTCCAAGAATATTTTAAAGGTTGTTTATTATGTCATTGTTTCTGGTAGCAAAAACAAGAAAACAAAAAACTACAGACATATTAAATGTCTGTGAAATATTGGTCATGAAACATTAGTCGGCCTCTAAATAAAATGAGGTTGATCTGTATTTTTTTTTTTGCATGAAAGGATGTCCATAATAAGCTACTAATTGTAACAAAGAAAGGAAGAGGAAAAAAGAAAGATTAAAGAAGAAGAAGAAAAAGAAGTTGCTAAATTATGAACAACATGTATACTTTGATTCCATTTTTTGGTAAAAAAAAATTTTTTTTTTTATATGCAAGGGAAACAGTCTGGCAGAGCCTATCCAAGGGTACACTTAGGGAATAGTATTGGGCAGAGTAAGGTTTGGGCTTTTATGTTTTACTAAACAGACTTCTTTGCTATTTACATTTTAAAATTTAGTATATATTAGCTTGTTAAATTTTAAAAACAGCTGATTAATTTTTTGGAAAAAGAGAAAAAAGTGGTGAAATTAAAAAATATGGAAAAAGCCGACAGGTAGTTCAAAATTTGTATTTTTGCATGCAGATCATCTCCTGTGCCGGGAGTAGTTAATTTTACTGCAGTTACTCAGTTTGTGTTCATCTCCAGTGGGTAAGTTAGGACTGATATTATCTCTCTAGAAGTTCGGTATGTGTGTGTGTGTATAATTTCTGCTAATATGCTGAGAGGAAAGAAAGAGAAAATAGTGAATCAGTTCCACTTTTCTTCTTTCTATTTTGGGGCATCCTTATTATTCTCTTTCTTCCTTCCTTCCGTTCTTTCTCTTTTATTACATAGCTATTATTTGCACCTAAATATCATGTATTAGTCATGAATCTTTTGATTACAAGAGCTAGAAACCCAGCTCAAACTAGCTTATACCAAAACAGGAAGCTGGGTGGGAATTTTGTGATTATGTAAGTAAGAAACCCAGGGCTTTCACATTTTTTATCAAGATTTTCTTTCTTTTTCCATCTCTCAGTGCTGCTTTTTTCTAAATTGGCTTTATTCTAAACCAAGCTGTTGCCTAAGGGTAGCAAAGATGGCAATTACAGCCGCACTAGACGTACATCACCCTCAGTGCTAACAGCCCTGAGGGAACAAAAAAGAACGCTTCTTTTTCAGTAGCTCCAACTAATCCCCCGTCACTGGGCAGTCCCTGTGGCCAAGAGGATGAGAGACTCTGCTTGGCCAGCCTTGATTACATGCTCATTCCTATGGTGAGGGAAATAAGTCAAGTGATAAACAAACATTTCAACTGGGGAAGAAGGAGTTCCCAGAAGAAAAAGAAAAGTTGCTGCTTCAATAAGGGAGAGAAGGTTTGCTAAGTAGGCAAAAAACAACAGATGCACACCAAACATGAAATTAGAAAATGCATCACATTCCACGTGAGTAACAGAGCCACCCTTATCCTCTTGGTCTTTCTAAATTCTTGAAATGTCCCCTTCCTTAAGTTTCTGTAATTTCTTTAAAAAAATCACCCTCTGGATTAGAAGACATTGTTGCTTGCATTTTCTTCCCTTGTGTATCCTGTTATGAGCCAGACTCCCTCTGTTTGGCCCAATTTTCCTGTCACTTGTCTTTCAATCATTTATCTCAAAAGGAAATTTTGGTAAAATGAAAAACTCTGATTTTTAAAATACCTTATTTGATTATGGGAGAAGAAAACATGCTATTTCAGATAGGTTTTTAAAAGGCTTGAGCTGGCGAATTATTGCATAAAAATAACTTACGTTCCTTTTCCTGAGCCAGCAGTCCTTTAAAAAGCAGGTGTTCCGGATACTAGAGATGACAAACAGCTTTATAACTAACACAAGGAAGTGCAGAGGACAGTGAGCATCTCTGCCAAGTGTTAACGCCAAGGAGAAAATATTCCAAAACGGACTTCTCCGTAACCATCTCAAAACGGGGGAAGCCAGAGGATTAGTAAAACAGTAAGTGTACAGTCTGGTCACTTTGAAGCCTGACATATTAGCTAGTTTGCTAAGGGCATACATTTACACAGCTCTTTCCAAGGGAAAAGATATTTCCTTCAGCCAAGCATGAAGACAACACTAGTTTTTCTCTGTCCTCAGTGCATGCTAGTATCAGAAACATCTGTTGCATACTCTCCATGGAGTGCGGAGATTATCATGAAGTTTGCAGAATACAGACGGGATGCCTTAATCCACTGGCTGTAAAAGTTATTTTCTACTTGATTAGTTGTTGTTTTGGGGGGAGGGGGAGGGAAATTGAGACCTAGGTTTGGAGAATCATACGTGCTCTGCTTCTGTTTCAAAAAGCACAATAGACCTGGAGGAAAACATGTTCTGCAGCTTCTTGGCCGCTGAGCGTAAAGAAAAAGGGTGGTTTTTTTCGTTGTGTTTTGTTTTAATGCTCCCAGTATCCTTTGGGAACATCTATACAGCACATCAGTAATTTGCTTCTGACATTTATTGATGAGGTTTCCACCAAACATCAGTGTTCCCAATGCTTTCTAACTCTCACATCCGTTATCTTCCATGTAGACCTGTAGCTGGTTAGTTGCCTGTTCTCCCCTCTTTGACAACACTGCCATCCATTTTGACAGAACGATTTTGTATGGATACTTAGGGAGCAAGTATAATAAGGATGATTTTTTACATTCTCTAGAACTGAGATGTCCTGTAGAAATATGTAATATGAGTAAAATAAGTGATTTTGTTTACTAGTAGCTACATAAAAAAATAGCTGGTAAAATTAATTTTTAGTATTTTATTTAACACAATATATCCAAACGTTATACAGTTATTAATGAGATACTTTACATTATTTTTTTCATACTAAGCCTTTGAAATTCGGTGTGTGTATTACATTTGCAGCCCATCTCTATTTGGACTAGCCACGTTTCAAGTACAATCGTCCCTCAGTATCCGTCGGGGATTGGTTCTAGGATCCTTGCGAATACCAACATTTGTGGATGCTCAAGTCCCTTATATAAAATGGTGTAGTATTTGCATATAACCTACGCACATCCTCTCGTATACTTTAAATCATCTCTAGATTACTTCTAATACCTAATACAATGCATATGCTATATAAATACTTGTTTCATCACAATTGAAGACTTGTTCTGGAAGGTAGCCTTTCTCTTCTATGAGTTTCCCGAGCTCTTCTGGGAACGCTGATGCTGCCTAAGCATCCATTGCCAATTCTCCTGTGATCTTGAAGTTCTTGAGGCTGTAGTGCTTTACAGAGCTAGCCAGCCATCTCTTCAAAACAAACCCGTTGCCATCCAGTGGATTCCGACTCAGACCCATCCTGCTGTTACTAGCCTTTAACTCCTTCCTCTCACTCTCCTCAACCCCCTCACACCTAGCCTTTGAAGGATTGTTTTGACCACATCATTGCTTTTTAGGAGCCATTTTTTCACAGAAACAAAGGGTGCATACAACACAAATAGCAAATGAAGGAGACGCGAGGCGAGCAATGCTCAAACCAGGGCTGGAGAGAGACTGAGAATCTGTGAAATGGAGCGAGGCCACAGCGGGGAGATGGTTACACGTCACTTCATTTGCATAGATTCAGCGCCGTGCTAGGCAGGTGGCAAATCAAGGCTTCGCTTTTGGAAACTTTGTTTTCTTCTTGGAATATTTTCAATCCGCGGTTGGTTTAATCTGCGAATGCGGCACCCCAGATACAGAGGGCTGACTGTACTCAATAAGTACACGTGGCTAGTGGCTACTGGAGGTCCCTGGGTGGTGAAGACAGTTTGCGGGCAACTACTAAAGGTTGACGTTTCAAACCCACCAAGGGGCGCCATGGAAGAAAAATCTGGTGATCTACATCCATAAAGATTATAACCAAGAAAACCCTATGGAAAAGTTCTACTCTGTAACACTTGGAGTCACTGTGAGCCGGAATTGATTCCATGGGAACGGGTAAAGTGGCTTCTCTATTCAACAGTACAGTCCTAGAAGGATTCTGCCGGCTATTCTCAAAGTACTTGTCCTGGACTATTGGTGCTTTATATAATACTTCATAGTTCTGAGTAGTTCAGGATGTTGTGAACAATGGAATCATTTTTTTTCCAAAGTTCTAACTTCCTCAAATCTGTACCAAGGTTCCAAGTTCTTTTCCCTTAGCCAATCTAACTACTAGAAGCCATATCAAAGGTCATGACAGATTTTAGAAAATGTGGAAAGTTGAGGTGAGGAGAAGCACCCCAAATTTCCAGATCACAGTTTTTAATTAAATTCCATATTAGATAACAAAATTTTAAAAATCATCCACCTGACTATTTGTGATTCACATAGACATTTTTATCATCTTCATGATTTTCTACTACCTAACCTGCTCTTAGTTTATTTTGTGTTCTAGTCTCAATTCTCCAAGGATTTAGAATAATTCATCTCCTTTCCACCCCCAATACAAGTTTCTAATGGCACTGCTGATCCTCATACCAGGGAGGATGCCTCAGGAGTTACCACTTTGTGTAAAGATAAGCTTTCTAGGGATGAGCAATATGGAGTGACATTGTTCTCACAGATGCTTTATAACCACTGTAATGTGTCAACATTTCCACTGTGTTTCCTGCATTTATGTATGGTTAATGGTGCTGTTGGTGATGATTCATGTGCGTGTGTGTATGTGCGCATGTGCACCAGTCTATCCTGCCATGGAGTTGGTTTCCAGCTCATGGCAACCCCAGGCACAACGGAATGAAACGCTACCCAGTCCTGTGCCATTCCCATGATCAGTTGTAGATCCAACTGTTGTGATCTATAAGGTTTTCATTGGCTGATTTTTGAAAGCAGGCAGTCAGGCCTTTCTTCCTAGTCCATCTTAGACTGGAAGCTCCACTAAAAGCCATTCATCATTATATCAACCTGCAAGCCTCCACTGACAGATGGGTGGTGGCTGTGCATGATGAGGTGCATCAGCTGGGAATCAAACCCGGGTCTGCAGCATGGAAAGCGAGAATTCTACCACTGAACTTCCAATGCCCCCTTAAACCACTTATTTAAGGAGAACTACTCTAAACACTCATAGATTCCGAACGGTTGGTGAATGGACACAACAGTGGGAAATGCTTCGTCTACCTAGAAGGCTCCTCCTCTCACTACGTATATGGGTGGCTTCTCAATCTTCAAATCTCAGGGGCCCTACTTGACCACCCAATGTATATTGTAGATCCCTTCCTTCTTTTCTGCCATAGCAATATGTTTTTGCCTTTATAGCTCTTAGCATCACTGCCATATATTTGTTCACTGATTATTTATAACGGTAGTCTGTTAAGCCTGTTTTGCTCATCCCTGTATATACTAAACAACTAGCACAGTGCCCAGTGGATAGCAGGTGCTTGCAAATATTTATATTTTTCCAAGAGCATTGTATCACATTAATGGTACACATATCAAAATCATCTTAAATTCAGCCCTGGAGTTTAAAATGTTGATGGTATTCCCCTAATTAAAGATGTCTCACTTTTTTTAATTCTTCCTCTTCGTCTTTTCCTGAATTGCTAATCAAATCACCGTTGGAAGTCTGGGTAGAAGGTTAAATGCTATTTACAAACCAGAGTTAAGTATCAAATAAGAGGATCTAAATTTTTAAATCTTAAATCACCAGAGAACCAATGACAATCCTTAGAAATGAGATAAAATGTTTTCCAAATAACATTTCAAGTAATCTAATACCAATTATAATAAAAGTAGGGTTTTGGACAACTATACACATACCACATAGGAATCCAAGATACACTATTATTATGGTTGAAGGAGCAAAGGATTCTAGTTCTCTTTAATGCCGGGATATAAGTAGAGAAACAGAGATATTTTCAGCCAGCTAGTCAGCACTCAAGAGTCCTTGGGTGGCACAAACGGTTAGGTTCTTGACTGCTAACAGAAAGGTTAGTGGTTTGAACCCACCCAGAGGTAATTCAGAAGAAAGGCCTGGTGATCTACTTCTGAAAGATCACAGCCTTGAAAACCTTATGGGATGCAGTTCTACTTGCACACATGGGGAAGCCATGAGTTGGAATCTTCTTGACAGTAATGAGTTCGGGTTTGTTTGTTTTTTTTTAATTAGTCAGCACTCCGTTCCAGAGTCCATATTTCAAGTGCATTTGCCCAGTTGCTGTAGGCATTATACAGTTTATTTATTTAACAAATACTTATTAACACTCTTGATCTGCTCAATTTTAAATTCTTTATAAATATTAGCTTATTTAATTATCATAGCAGTTCTTTGAAGTAGGAACTATTAATATTCCATTTTGCAGTTGAGGAAACTAAGGCCTTGGTTACATTAAATAACTTCGAAGATAAGAGATGAAGGTGGGATTTGAACCCAGAGAGTGTGTCTGCCAGGTCAATGTGCTTAGCCTCTATACTACAGGGTTACCCTGGACATTGAATTTAAAAACATTTAGCCCGTCAACAATTATATCCTTCTCTATTCTCCTCACAACCTTAAAAAATATCCCATGATTTACAGGTAACATTTTTCATCAGCCATCAAGTTTTGTTCATCGAGTTCAGTATGTATTTAGCTTTTCTCTCCTTGCTTTATTCTAAAGAGGGCCATATGTCCCCAAGCTGAGGATTTGGAAACTGAAAGTTATAAATTTGGGGAAGAAAGTAAAACTCACGAGACAGTCATACCTAAGAAGACTAAAGACCTTACTTCATTTTCGGAACTATCCTTTCTTCCCAAAAGCTGTTTGGAAATAGGATTTATTCTGGTTTGGAACAGTGGGGATTATAATTACTTATGCATTCCATCCACTGACGGCTTTCTTCTGCTGCTTAGAGTAACCAGTTTTAATGTCTTTGCATGGCTTATCCAAGGGGAAAACGTTTCTGATCTATTAACCCCCCCAGGAGCTGCTTAAAGATAAATTGGGAGACCCAAGTCAGTTATAGCTTTAATTCCCTTAGGGTCTAAATCATTTGGATTCATTTCACAGCCTTGGGCATTATCCATAGAACAAGATAATCATCTGCAAATGCATGTGTTTGGTCTCTAGGTAAATATATGAGAAAAAGGAGAGTGATCCAACGCAAATCCATCATAATCACTGGTAAAAACAACAAAAATTCTGTATCTAAGTAAGGTGGTTGCATAGTGTCGTAATACCGAAGTACAGATAATAAGTTATGGTAAAATCATTGTCAAAATTACAAAACAAGACTTTATAGTTGCCTTTATAGGACCAGATGCAACTAAATATACAGTGTGGTTACAACTGATAAGTAATCAATGGAGTGCATTTTCATAGGTCTCGTACTCTGCAACCATCTAGGGCCATGGAAACCCGGCATGGTGTTCGGGAGTTGACCTGTATTCCTCATCAAAGCACTTAACCACACTCAGCTGATCTGCATTCCATTTTAAAACAACCTAATCAAATTCATTTCAAATACCAAAACCTCTAGTTAGAGATTTAATCTGTTTATGCACACGTGTGAAATCTCTAGTGTCTAAACGTGCCCTTGCCTAAGAATACTCCACATTCACACAACGCAAATTTCACAAGACTTCCCAGCCCTAAGTTTTCCGGTCTTAAATGAACTTACTTCTGCGCTTTTTTTTTTCTTTTTTGCAAGTGGAAAGAAACAGGACACTTCCCAGTCAGGGTCACACTGCCCTAGATGATGTTTGGTTTTATGCACATTGGCCTGAAATTGGGAAATCATTCTGGAAGGGAAACTACAGGTGTTCCCCCTCTGAGGATCAGTGTCTGTCTTGGTCTCTCTTTCTCCCTCTTTCAAATGGTCTTTAATCTGTGAGATACACCAATTGCTGAAAGACCCATCCTACTAAGGAATCTTAGGAAATGTTTCTCTCTCCTATCAGCCCAAATTGGAAAGCATCATAACCCAGCAGGCAAATTAATAATTTGGAAGCTTTGGAAAATGTATTAATCCCGTGGTGTAGCATACACTAAAGAATCTGAGTATTTAATAACTAAGATATTGTTATATGCAAATATCACAGTTTGAAAGCAAGTGTGGTAACCATTTAGCAATTGTATAGCATTTTCAAAGGAGCCTGGTGGGGCTGTTAACTGAAAGGTTGGCGTTTCTACCCCACCAGCTGCTCCGCAGGAGAAAGATGTAATAGCCTGCTTTCATAAAGATTACAGCCTTGGAAACTCTATGTGGCAGTTCTACTCTGTCCTATAGGGTCACTATGGGTCAGAATCAACTCGATGGCAATGGGTTTTTGGATTTTTATAGCATTTTCATTTATTCCTAGGGTGAATACTCTGATGTAGGAGGGCTACTTGTTTTGCCAATAGAAAAAACAAACCCAAGAAAAAGTTGAATAATAAGGCTGTACAACTGAAGAGTTATAAACACTCCTTGGTTATTGCTGTAGAGTGGTCAGTATTTCTCTTGCAGACAAAAGCTTCCTTTAAAAATAACCATTTTATGATTAAATAACAGATCCACGATATCAATTCATGTTGGTGACTAGGGTAGTCACTAATGCAGATGAAAAAAAGACACTAGAATCAAAGACAAAAATTAGACAAATAAGAATTTTATTCAGGCTATTGCAAGAGGAGAGCACTCCAAATCTGAGTATCAGAGTGTCTCTGCCCAGTGGTTTGCCCTTAGACTGTTACAAGGAGAGTAGACAAGTTACAGGTGGAACAATTTACAGTTGGGATTGTTTTGCAGACAGGGGAAGTCTCAGTCAGTTAGCTGAACAGGAAATGTTTATCCTGTGTCTAGCTGGTTTCAGAGAGATAAACTGTTCTAATCTCAGCTAATCATTCATGAGACAAAGCATGGGAAATTGGAGGGTCTCTGTCTGGTCTTTTCAGCACATTCAGGCAAAAGGGGAAAAGTCTGTGTTTGGCCTTTATCATAGGTAAACAAAGAAGTCATCTGTAAATCTTATGGGAGTCATGAGAAAGAGTGGACCTCGAGTTTCATCTATGTCATATGGGGAAGGGTGGTTTTGTGGTAAGCTGTTTCCTGAAACACAAAAAGTTGAGGGCATTTCTTAACTATCATGGTTTTCCAAGAGCACAGGGCTCAGGTAAAATTTTCCATGGTAACCTGATTCAGATTGGAGGCTTCAGCAGACAGATAGGGAGTGACATGATGCGACCCGAGGGGAGTCAGTTCAAATAGTACTGAAGACAACAAGAAACTCTGGGGAGAAAAAAGACTTTCCATAAAAAGTATCTGAGACCTGTTAAAGATGTTGTGGGTAGAATCCCTGGAAAAAGAGATTAATAAACCAGGACTCAGGTAGATTCAGAAATACCACTTTTAAATCAAAACTGAATGAGTTTTACGGATGAAACTTAACAAGAATGGTCAGAGAGTATCTCAGGGCAGAGGAGAAAAGTGAGCCCAAGTCAAACTCGGGCAGAATAAAGAACTGTTATTGTTAGTTGCTGTCAAGTCGATTCCAACTCATGACAACCCATGTGTTACAGAGTAGAACTGCTCTGTAGGATTTTCAAGGCTATAATCTTAATGGAAACAGATCGCCAGGCCTATCATCTACATACCACTGGGTGGGTTCGAACCACCAACCTTTAGGTTAGCAGTTGAGCACAAATCATTTGCGCTACCTAGGGACCTTGAATAAAGAACTAACCTGCAAAATATCCACTATTGGGTTAATTATAGTTAAATCCAGTCATTAAATCCATAGATTTCCTGCCAGAATAGAGTTGGAACCCATATCTCCTGTCTGTAGTCTAGCAGATTTACAGATTCACTTAGCTCTCTGCTAGTAACTCATTATGAAAAACGAGCATAGAGGAGAGATCATGGTCCTCAAATCAGATGATTTACAGAAAACTCTTTAATCCCTTGCAGATAGTCTCTTTGTATTTTTGCCCTAGTGTGCATCTTAACACATGGCAAGACATTCATTCATTTGATCATATTTTTGCACATTTTTGTAATTGTTTCCATTTAAAAATACCAACAACAAAATTTATAATAATCTGTAAGAATGGGTAAAGAGGAGTAATAGGATTAATTGGAATCCCAGGATTCTCAGAGAAACACAAAATTTCTTCTACACCAAATCTTTTACTACAGCTTTTAATTATAAGCAACTAAGCTGATAGATTTGAATTTCATCTTCCTCCCCAATTCTAACTTTATTAGAGGTCTAAGATGGAACAGAAGGCTAAAACTTGGCCCAAGAAGAGACAAAAGTAGAAATACTAAGGAAAAAATAGCCATTCAAAGCTGATGAAATGACTGTAGAAAATAGTCAGATGAGGAATGCCAAATTCCTAGTCACACTCAGCTCAGGCACACAGTACACACGTGCAAAAAAGATGAACACTTGTCTCAAGAAGAAGTAGAAGATAAGGGAGTTATGTTCAGAGAAAAGGAGTGGGGGAGAGAATATAAGGATGTCACAAAAAATAAGGTAGAAAACTGGGTAAAACCATGGTTTTCTATAAGCTTTCCTTTCCTCCTTTCCTCTGAAAAATTCAAAAATGTTGATCAACTGGGTTCCTAATCATTCTTTGTCAAAGCCTCATTTCTTTACTCTTATTTCTGTGGTTATTTCAGAAAGTAAAACTGCTATAGAATTTATACTTCTGTTCAGCATTCATTTTCATGTTGAAACTCTGCATTTTACATAAAAGACAGTTTTCTCATGTTTACAGTGAAGTATAATATATGTTCACATTTCCTCATATTATTTATCCAGTATTTCTGGGTATGTTGTAGGATTGCACTTCCTGGTCCTCTTGAGATTAGGTGGAATCATATGACTAGTTCTGGCCAATGAATTGTGAGTAGGATTAGTGTAACTTCTGACCTGGATTATTTAATTGCTGGTATAAAATCTTCCAGAGTTTTCTTTCCTTCACTATAGTGAGCAGGAATATTACTGTTAGTGGATGGCTCATTAGGCTGATGTCTTAAAGTGAGAAAAACATGAAGCAGGCATGCAGTTGTTACATAATGGAAGCAAGAAATAATTTATTAATCTATGGAAGTTTCGGGTCCTTGTGTTGTCGTTGCTTGTTACCACAGTATAACCTAACATATCCTGACTTATAACAATCACATTTATGAAAGAAGTGTGATCTGATTCTTGATACGAATAACTTACAATTACCTGCATATGCTAGGAGCCAAGCAAATGAAACAAACTTGACTCCAAAATAAAAAAGTAGCCTGGCCCAAGCAAATTATAGCTCTCAACCAGAAATCAGAAAGGACCTTAAACAGGGCTCCCTTCCACACCCGGACTCTGCAATAAGAACAATAAAGAGTACAACTGTGTAATACAGAGTTGTATGTTTTATTAAGCAAAATCTACACTTAAAAAATACAGAATACTTTTCTTCTTGATCACTGTCAGTGTTATGGCAAGTTTATTCAAGTTTTATAGCATAATAAATATATATTATAAAAATTGGGTAAAGGGTAGAGAAGGCAGATGTTAAATTGTAATAATTGAATGAAAAATTACATGGCAGCTATTTGGCAGACGCTATGCAGTGAAATGCATTTCTGTATAATTATTTTCAATAGGTAACTCTGAGTATAAAAATGTGTTGAGGATTCAAATATGAGTAATATGAACTCCCTGGCACATGATGGGAACTGAAAGTTGAATAGTAGGGGATAAGAAGTGGACCTGAAGCAGAAATATGCTAAGCGCTCTGAGAGGCGCACACGCTGTGCTATGGCAGTTGTTGGTGGGGAGTGTTCTAAAAAGAGGTAAATGGTCCAGTGACTGTGGCTGCTAAACCACTCCATTGGTACTTACTAGCTTACAGCCACCGCTGCTTGATTAGAAAACTGAGTATCAGAGAGTAGTTGTTAGTAAGGAGGGGCTGAAGGACTGCAGAAGCAGTTTATTAGCTTGGTAAAAAGTCAACATTATGTTGAGGAAGCTGGCTGGCATTCTTGCCATCCAGTCTAAAACCTAGCAGCTCTGTTTCAACCGAACTGCTTCACTACTTCCACGCTTTGGTGTGTTAATTTGCGGTTTAGAATTTGGCAAGAGTTTGCACAGGAGAAGCAAACCAACAGTCCGTGCAAAGCAAACTCACAGCCTACGTGGGAAAGGGTATATAAGCATATGGCACACGGCGGTGTAAAAAATAATCACATGGAAACAATGGTAAATATGTAATCAAAAACATGTTAAAAACAGAAAAAAATAACAAAAGAACTATAAAAAGATAGGGGAAAGTATGTGAAACAGCATCTCAAAATATCACTCTTTTACACTATGGCACACTTTTTCCTTTGGCTACTCCAGAACAGAAAATCTTCTTTCCCAGGACACTCCAATCTCTGCACACACAACACAATCGGGTCCCCTCTTCTTGTTGAATCATTTAAAATTAGTTAACACCTAGCTCATTGTTACAGCTAACGGATGTTTATGGCAGTTAGAGATATCCATTTATAATTCTATAATAAATCATTCACTCAATAATTTAAGACTGATTCAAAAAAAAAAAGAAAACAACAAAACAGGGTGTCCAAACATTTAAGAGGATGGGAATGAAAGTATGTTTCCTATAGAACATAGCAAGGGCGACACCAATTCAATCCGTATCTACTGGATAGAAGCAGGATGTGCTTTTCTCAGAGTTTATACTAGGCAAAAAAAAAGTAGTTTTATTTTAACCAGATGTGAATGAATTAAACCCAATATTTTCAAGTATTTTTAGTGCTATATGATGTCATCTGATTTTATATTTTCTACTGAGGGATAATGTGTATTTTTAAAATTGTGAAGCCACTTTCCATGTATGTACTTAAAGTCTTATACATGATAAACTACAGTAAACAAATTACAACACCGCAGGGCAAGGTCTTGGCTGTTTATGTCAAAAAGCAGAGAGAGAAATTTAGTTTCTCAGCAGGAAATGGAATTAAAAGCATGTGAATTGTCTTCTGCTGGTCTTCAAGAAAGTCCTCATTTCAATGACTATGGTACCAGTCTAAAGAGGTTCAGGGCAAGGATTGTTCCTGGCACCTTTCCTTTTTCCTGAACTGCTAACAGAGGGGCAGAGGACTCCATAAACACTGCTTGCTGTTACACTGGTCATCCAGGGAACGCCAGTTTTTAAGCAACCTGGGTCTTCCTTTTTTATTGTTAATATATTTTCAGTGACAGGCTTACAGATGGCACTCATCTCCATTGCCACTAACCCAGATACTGCTGGATTTCCCAGGGGCGCTGCTCTTGTCCTCTGGAACTGGCAAGGGAAGGAGGATGCCCCTAAATTGACGAGGACTTGCTGCCTCACACTTTTCTCTGGAGCAGCTACAGGCAAGCAGCCACACTCTGGAGCAAAAGTGTGGTCCTCAAAGGCTTTGCTGAGTGAACTTTTTCGAGTCATCTCGCCTGGGAAAGAGATTTCTTAAAAACCATTTAAAGCTTTCCAAAGGGCAAAAGCGAGCCAGTCATGAGCCAATGTTACCATAAATGCTTCCACTCCCTTGATTTCATTTCGGAAATAATGAAGGAAAGAGGCAGTCACCACTGCTGGCTTTGCTGACGCCTTATCCAGCAGCCCGCCCGACCTGCCCCCACCCCCCAGCAGTTAAGAATGGAACGCTGAAAGTAAAGTTAATATTATCGTAGGGTCGTTGGTGCATTAAAACGTTGTTGAATTAAACAGCCATTATTTCATTCAGAACAACGTCTCCTCCATCCACCACCCACATCTAAGCACAGAACAGTCCCGGCAAAGCCTCCTTGCCCTTCGCCTCTAGAGTGACTGTGGCTCTGAGGAGAAATCCTCCAGGGCGGGAGAGCCCCCAGGTCAGGGGGTAGGGAGGGCTGAAGACTCCGTGCAAATTATTCTGACAACGGGCTTCTCAGGCACAAGTTTCCCAAGATCGTGCCCACGTCTCATTTTCCTCCTTCCCGATTTTCTTTCCTTGGCTTATAGCTGGAACCCTGGAATGGTTTGGGACGAATGAGGTGGCAGTGGCTGACGCACAGATCACGGTGAGAGGCGACTTCATTTCTGGGGGAAGAGGCCGCGAAGCACGGAGGGAGGGGGAAAGAAAGTGGAAAGTGGGGGCAAAAAGTAGGAGGGGAGGAGAGGAGAAGCCCAGCTGGGGACAAGCAATCGTGGTACAGATAAACGAGCGAAAGGTAAAGAATAAAGAGCAGGTTCGTAGACAGGAGCCTGCGTGGGGGTAGGGGGGTTGGGAAGGTAGGGAGTGAGGGAGGGGCGTGGGCCGTGCAGGGGTCGCCGCGGGGAGGGCGGGGAGGGCTGCTGTCAGTCAGGCCGAGCCGGGCTCGCCGGCACGGGGGGCGGGCGCGGGGGCGCACGGCAGCCGGAGGGCGCGGCGGCTCCCGCAGCCTGGGCAGTGGTGGCCGCGCCCCCGTCCCCGGTCGTGCGCCCGCGCCGTGCTCCGCGCCGGCTCTGAGCCGCGACCGCCTTGGGGGTGCCCCAGCCCGCGCGCGCCCGTTGTGGGTCCGGGGAGCGGCGCCGGCGGCCCGGCCGCATTGTGACGTAGCGGGGCCGCTGCAGCGCCTCCACCGTCCGCCGGCCCGCCCGCTCGCCCGCTCCCACTCCCGCGGCGGCTTTTCCTGCTCCCTCTGCCGCTGTCCATCCGACCGTCGGTCCGTCAGTCCATCCGCACTCTGGAGCCGCCGGCGCCCAGGGCGCCCCGGGTGAGTTCAGGTCTCCGGCGGGCGCCGTGGGGCAGCGGAGGGGGTCGGGCGCGGGCAAGTCAGCCCTGCCAAGTTTGTACCTAGCGACCCCGGCCGGTGTCGCCTGCTCCCCTGAGTCCCCGGGCCCGCTTTGTACCGTGAGCCCCGGCTGCTCCAGGAAGCGGCGGCGCCTCTGCAGAAAAGGGGAGATCGCTATAGTAACGGCGGCGGCGGCGGCTGCCAAGCGGCTGTTCTACCCCACCGGGGAAGGGGGAAGAGCCCCCACCTCTGTTTCCAAAGGATTGTTCTTTTCACTTGCCCGCTTCGTGTCGTTATTATTGTTGCTTCCATCACGGATCGTAACCGAGGCTGAGATGGGCAGTGCCGCGGCTCGTTAAGAGCTAAGAAGGGGCGAAGTAACAGGAACAATACTAACAACAAGGATAGTAATAAACGCAAAGGAGGGACGCCTAGTATTGATGCCCCGCAAGGGGAGCCCCTCTCCCGTCAGCACCGCGGCTCCTTGCCTGCCCCGTCCAGCCCTGGCTCTGACCGCCTGCCGCCAGCGCTGTCCTGTGTCCCGGGCTTGTCCTTGTCAGTTTTAGAGGGGAATGTTACTCTCTCGGCCTTGTCTCGTGGTGATGACTTTCATCTGCAGGTGGTAAGTGGGGTGACTGGTATTTTGGCTATTGTCAAATGCCACGTTTTGTTTATTTCATTTTTACGAAAAGAAAAGAGGGAAAATTATGAGCCATTACTGGCAGCCATACAGTTTCCACAGGAAATACTAGCATTCTTTGAGGAACACGCTACTGCTTGCAGCGAAGAAAGTCTTTAGGAAACAAAAAGGCGACAGCATTGTTGCTCGTTTTCAGTGGACCGCTAGGAGCGGGGGAAACGGTTTTTTTTTTTTTTTTTTTTTGTTTTGTTTTGTTTTGTTTTCCTGTGGGAACGTTGCTTTCCTTGGGAAAGTTAATTAAGGAAGCATTACTGTTGGTGTCTGTTTTTCACTTGCTCAAGGCTGGATCCCACTGTCCTCATGCTATTACTGACAAGTGCCTATCAAAGAGCCCAGAGGAAGGGAGAACCATCTCACCACACACCATGTGCCATGGAGCCCGGCCAGGGTGCAGTTTGCAAAATGAAATGAGGGCTGTCTGGGGAGGTTTGTGAGGATTACATGTGTGCAGAGTATGTCAGTTCTCTAAGGTGTCACTCTAAACACGTACTTCAAGCACTTTCTGTTGCTGAATCTGCAAGAAGGCAAAAACCTATTTCTCTTAGTATGGAGCAGACATCCCAGTTGGGAATGAGTTGAAATCTGTATTTCATTTGTATGCATTGAGATTTTAAAAGGCAAAGAGAACAGGGTGTAGGAAAGCAGCATGCTAATGTGTATACCACTGGGAGAGAATGTCTATCGACTATTTCTGATGCTTCTTAAAGATAAATTACATTCAGCATGGTTAGAGTTTACTGAGACAACTCCAGTTGTCCTTAAAACTGTGTTAAAAAGGTGTGACATTTTGGTACCTATCACAGAAGTCTCTTGGGAAGGCAGTGTTAACTGAGGATTACCCATAACTAAATACATATGAGTCCCCAGGTCTGAAATTGAAAGAAAAGGATCTTAAGGATCTCTTTACATCTCAGTTAGAAATGAAATATACAGGGGGATTTAAAAACAAGAGATGTAATTTTTACGACACACTTCAGTTTCTCCATAGCAAGCATTTCATGAGGAGAGGTTACAAGACAGTAGATTTGAAATGATTCTGTGTTTATTAATTTGACATTTACCATTTGTTGATGTCCAAAAGGAAATGACTAAAGAAAATGAATTTCCCTGTCTATTATGTCACAGCCTTGCTAATTCCAGGCAGTCATTCCAGGGCAGGTGTACAGTGAAAATGCAGAACAGAGGCCAAGAAACTGTGTGTGTGCTGTTTTTTTGGAAAGAATTGTAGCGGTACTTTACTGCTGTAAAGAGGAGGGAAGCCCAACAAACATCTAATACAAACAAATGATCTTTGATGTTGTCAGAGAAAGCCAGGAGCTGTTTTTCTTGCCAGATTTAAGATATTTCTCGTCAAAGGAGGAAATCGTCCCAAGGAACAGGTGCATCATTGTAAGAAACACAAGGGGATTTCTCTTTTAAATGCAAAACCTAATTGAACAGCAACAAGAGACATCAGTGACATTCTTAGAATAGAGATCTTGTTTTTGCCAGTCTATTAGATTACGGTTGCAATGGGAGATGTGTGTCTTGGGAGAAAAACAGTATCCTAGTGAAAATTAAACAGTTGCTTTTCTGAAACTTTTATCTTTATATACTCATTTCCCTATACCCCTTTGACTGTGACTGGCATGCAAATTCACTTGCAGGAAGTAATTTACTAAAAATGAAACAATAAATTGGTTACTAATATAATATATACTGTGCATGATTTTGCACTTTATATAGGTTAACCAAAAAATATAAACCTGTTGCCATTGAGTAGATTCCAACTCGTAGCAACCCTTTAGAAGCCCATAGGGTTTCCACTGAGCAGCTGGTAGATTTGAACTGCCAACCTTTTGGTTAGCAGCCAAGCTCTTAACCACTGCACCACCAGGCCTCCTGCACCACCAGGCCTCCTTATATAGGCTAGATAACTACATTTTGTATTTTATGGTTTGTATTTTATCATCTGCTCTTTTTTACAACTTTTAAAATTAATGATCAAAATAAGTGTTGAAATGATGAATGTTAACTGATAGAATTGATGCCTAGGCCCTGGAAAAGTACTAATTGATTCATAAATAGTTATTGTGCATTGAATTTGTGTATAGGTGGGATATAAAAATATAAAATGCACTCTATTCACAAGGAATTTACAAAAAAGTAGGACACATAAAAATTAAATAATAAAAAACATGAAGAAAGAAGACATTTTATGATGGAGTGCCAAAAATAGTCATTAGTGCTAAATAGTAATTGAAATGAAATTCCAAGGAGAAAGTACCAAGTCATCTTAGGTGTATTATCAGTTATCTATTGCTGCATAACAAATCACCCCAAAACGTAGTTGCTGAAAATAACTACTGTAGCTCATGATTATGTGGTAAGCAATTTGGATTGGAAGGAGACCTGGTGGTGCAATGGTTAAGCACTTAGCTGGTAACAGGAAGGTTGGCAGTTCGAACCCACCCAGCGGCTCTTTGAGAAAAAGACCTGGTCATCTGCTCTCAAAAACATTACAGCCTACAAAACTTTATGGGGCAGTTCAGCTCTGTTACATGGGGTCATTATGAATTGAACATCAACTTGATGCCACCTAACAAGAACAATAACAATTTGGGTTGGGTTCAGCCACGTGGTGGTTCTGCTGCTCTTGGCTGGATTTCCTTAGGCATTTTCAGTCAGCTGGTGGATTGGCTGGTGGCAGGATGATCTAGAATGACCTTAGACATCTGGATGTTATCAGGCTGTTGGCCAGGTTAACAGGCGACGGGGCCATTTGTCTTCCATTATTCAGCAGGCTAGCCTGGGCTTCTTTACATGGTGGTCAAACAGGGTTCCAAGAGCAGCAAAAGAGCAAGCCTCTGTGCACAAGTACTTTTTTAAGCCTCTGCTTGTGTCACATTTGCTGCTTTCCCGTTGGCCAAATCAAATCACAAGGCCACCCCACATTCAAGGTGGGTAGAAAGACTTCACTTATTGATGGGTTAGAAGACCCTTGGCATAGCAGATGTTTTCTGCTGAGGGATAATGGAATGTAAGTTAGGAGAAAGAACTGGAGCCTGCTTGTGGACACATGAGAACTGAGGTTAAGGAATTGCCTTGTGCATCATCATCCTGTAATCTTAGTCTGTAAACAATTTGTAGAAGAGGAGCAATACAATGATAATGAAATTTTAGCTGTATCTTTCTAACAGTGGTGTCAGCATAGTGTGGAGACGGTAGCCTAGTGGCACAGTCGGCAGAACATTGTTGTAACGTGGCAGGAGGTGGGAAAGGCTCTGACAAACATGGAGGCAGTGGAAATAGAATGGAATGGATCTATCTGGGAGATCCCGTATTTAGGATTAAGTGACTGATTATAGGGGGTTAGTGAAAGCACAGAGTCAGAATCATTCTGAGGTTTTAAAAAGCTTAAGTGACTGAATGATTGTGCTGTTGTGAGAAATAGAGAAATCAGTAAGTGACTTATTTTGGGGGAGGAGAAAAATTCAGTTCCAGAAAGGTTGATTAAAAGAGATAAATTGAATGTGAAAGTACTTTATAAGCTGTAGCGTATGCTATGAATATTAGGTACTGTTTAGCGTTTAAATCTCAGGGGACTATTACATATCAGTTAGGTTTCTTTAATTGTAAAGCAACAGAAAACAAACGCAAAAAGATATTTATTGCTAGGCTGTGGGGGTGGGGGGTACCCTGAGGACCAAAGAGAAGTCAGAAGAACTATTTTCAGGGTGGAACCAGAGCTGCTTTAAGGGTCTCGGGAATAGGAAATGATGTTCTTTCTCCGGAAGCACTGATGGAGGTAGACCATTGGAGTGCGGTGCTCAAGAGTCAGCATAACAGGAAAGAGTATCCCTTTGGCCCAGTTTGAGTGGCATGCGCAATCCTGAGCCAGAAGCATTAGATTAACAGCCCCACCAAGACAGCACATAGTAAGGAGTAGGTACTTCCTCAAAGGATATTGGGGCACTGCTGTCAGAAGAAGGAATGGATGCTGGGTAGCAAAACCAAGAAATGCCCATCAGAGATGAGTACTTGAAGATTTATTTGAGTTATCCATTGGAAAGCAGACAGGGCAGGAGATACCAGATTAGATTTATATAGAGATGTAGGTGCATTAATGACAGGTGAATCCATGGTACTGGTGGGGTTTTCTCAGGGAGAGAGAGTAAAGAAAGAACAGAGGCCCCAACACCATGCCCTCATCTAGACTTCTCCATAAGTGTTAGTAGATGTTTTATTAGGAGAGAGAATTCTAAACACGTTCTGTCTTTCCCCTAAAGGCTCAGTTGAAGAGCTGTTTCACCAGCCTTGTCTTATAAATGGCCAGTCCGAAATTCAGGTGGTGTCCTTACCACAAAGTACAGCTGTTGGACCAGACAGAAACATCTAGCCTTTCTAACTTTACACAGTCTGAACAGTTACACAGCTGCTCTTTGTGAAAGAGCCCTGGATGGACCAGCTCAAACCCAAGCATACACTTTTATAGCTTCTCTTACACGATTCTAGGAACCTTGAAAATAATAAATGTTAACTGAATGAGTGGATGTGCCATTATCTGGTGCAGTAAAATCTTCTAAAGTAATCTTGTCTGGCTTTTCATTTTTCAGGGTAGAGTTTACTATAAAGTCCCTAAAAACTTTTTATAGATTTAAATGTTATAAGGTGCTCTTTTTCTCGGTAATGGCTGTTTTTTAAATCCACTATTCCCAAAAATAAACTTTCTTTTTAAAAACACAAAGTGTTTACTCTTTATATTTGTCAGGACGCTTGGTTGCAAGTGACAGAAACTCAGTTTATACTTGCTTAAGTAGAAGGGGGCATATACTGAATCCTGTGCTGGAAAAGTTCAGGAAGAATCTGGTTCTGATTTCTTCTCTTCTTCATGGTAGCAAAATGGTTATCAGCCACTTCAGGCTTAGCCCTGACAATAAAAGGGAGGAATTCAGGATTAACTGTAATTAGACCAGTTTCAATCATATGCTCATGCCTGAACCAGTACGTATGGCCAGAGATTTAGAACATACCACTTGGCTCAGCCCTGCCCTGGAGCCTTTGGGAAGGGAAGGTGTAGTATATGTAAGGAGTATATATGTGTTTATTGGGGGGGAAGTAGTCAGCAAAACTCCCCTAAACCATATAATCTGAGAGCAGAGAAGGGATAGTTTGTAAAAACAAGATAACTAAATGAAGAGAAAGTGGATGCTGTGCAACAAAGCCAGCAGACACCTACTATTGCATCTGTTTTCCCTAGAGGACAGATCATCCTCTCCCCAGGCCTCCAAGCCAGAAATCTGGGAATGATCCTGATCTGACCTTCTCACTTTTCCCCTCCACCTAATTAGTCATCAAGGCTTCCTGCTCCATCTCTTAATCTTTCTTCTCTTCCTCCCTGTTTCACTCTTCACAAATCGCCTCTGAAAATGCTGCCTCCGGTCTCCCCACTTCCAGTCCATCCACCTCACCACTACCAGAGTGTTCTTTCTAAAAAACAAATAGATAAAATTGAATCCTGTAACTCCCCTTCTAAGAATCATTCAGCACCTCCTCATAGCCTTGGGATGGTTGTGTATGGGAATGGGTGGTGGTGGTGGGGAGGGGCAAGGGGAAGAGCCCCAGCTCCTGATGATGAATTACGGGGTTCCCCATGATGTCCTCCCACTGTAGAGTCACCTCTCACCCCTAGCTGCCCACATTATCCCCATGCTGTGTCTGACTTGTCTGACTTCAGAGTCCTCAGATGCTCCATTTTCTGTTGCTTTTTCATGCCTTTTCACTCGCTGTTCTCCCTGCAGAATATCTTTCCTCCTTTCTTGACCTGGTGAACATCTACTTATCCTTCTAGACTCAACCCAAGTCTTGCTCAAGAAGCTTTTGCTGAACATCCCCTCCCACATCCCCTGCATCACCCTTTGTTTTGTAATACACCATTGGATATACTTGTCTGTCCCTCCCTCTGGGCTTAATGTCTTGAGTGCTGGACTGTGCTTTCTTGTCTTTGTATATCCATGTGTGTGATACTGTGCCCTTCTCTTACACAATTCTAATCCTGAATTATATGCTCAATATATTTTTTGAATGAATGGAAAAATATACAGGATCATTGATCTTAGAATTTTAGGGTTTTAAGGCAATTATTTTTAGATTTATTCTATTCCTTTTAAATTGATTCTCCCATTTCCATCTCAGAATGTTGGACATGAAGGCAGGTCTTCTTTGAAGTTGCTGCTGAGATACTTTTTCAGCATTTTTTGAACTGTGCTTGCTTTTTACTTGGTCACTATCTTAGTTATCTAGTGCTGCTATAGCAGAATCACCACAAGTAGATGGCTTTAGCAAAGAGAAATTTATTCTCTCACAGTCTAGGAGGCTGGAAGTTCAAATTCAGGGCACTAGCTCCAGGGGAATGCTCTCTCTCTGTGTCGACTCAAGAGGGAAGGTCCTTGTCATCAATCTTCCCTGGTGGAGGAGCTTCTCACTTGCCACAAAGCTACTTCCCCCTGGAGATTGTGGAACTATCAAAAGTAGAATCAAGTTTCAGTTGGGCACCTTAGTTACATGGCCCTTGAGAGCTCTTCCAATTCATTATGATTTTTTGTTGTTGTTGTTGTTGTTTGTATACCAAGTGACCTCCTGGGTATGAAACATTCCAGCCGCCTTCCTAGCAAAGGATTGGAGGGAAGTCCTTAGTTGTCAGTTATGTTAAAAAGACAATGGGAAAGGGTCTGTTTAAAGAAGTAAGGGCTCCAGTGCTATAGTTAAAATTAAGATGAATTTCTGCCTTAGAAATTCTAGTTACATTCTTCTTCTTCTGCCAGGTAATAAGGGCCTCTTACAGAGGTTGCAATGCTATGTATAAGATGAAGGCCTTTTAACAGGCGTAGAAAAGGCTTGACTCTAAGGGTCACTCAGAGAGTTATTCTATTGGTATATAAAATGAGCTGAACACTTTGGAAGCCTCAGAAGTTCAGTGGTTCTTTTTTTTTCAGTCTAAGAACCTTTTGAAATTCTGATGAAAGCAGTGGATTCTTTCCTTAGAGAAAAAAGATACACATATACACACACATACCACTTTGTATTTAATTTTGGGAGGGTCTAAGAATCTGTGGAAGCCCATCTGTGGATTTCCTGGGGTTCCATGGACTCCAGGCTAAAAACCCTGTTTAAAAGCTTTAATCCAGAAGAAAGATAATAGCCATTGTTGAGTGTTTACCATGTGCCACATGTAACCGTTTATTGAGTGTTTATCATGATCTGGTCCTTTAGAAGAGTATGGTATAGCTAACCAACCCTCTAAGACATGCATCATGAGCCCCATTTTAAGCTATGGAGAGTAAGGGTCAGAGAGGAAGCTTACTCAGAGCCTCCCAGCTGGCAAGTGGTGAAAATGGAATTAAACCCAGAACCCAGTTCTGTATAACTACTCCTTTATGCTGCCTCCATGTTTATTCATTTTACCAGGAACTGGCATAACTGCCACTGAAGCTTGGAGCCTCTGTTAGTCCTGACTTCTCTCAGCCTTCAGCTTATCTTGTTGAAAGTTGGTCAAGCGGCTCCTTCTGCAACAACAACGTTTTGGAATGTCTCTAGTTTGGAACAGTCAAGGTCTGCTCACTCTTCTTCACCTATCACAACTTTTCTGCATGCTGAGCCGATAACATCATTCCATTGATAGCACTGCTGGTTTCATCATCCCTCGCTGAGCTCCTGGCTCATTCCTGAGTGCGGTTTACATGCTTGGAAACATTAACTCGACAGATACTCAACAACAAAAATGACTACAAATTCTCCATTTAAATCCTTTCGTGGATGTTTATTGAGGGCCTGCTCTATACCAGGCTCTCTCCTCCAAACTGTGGTCATAGCAGTGAGCAGGCGATGTGGATCCTGAGCTCATGGTGCCCACATCTAGCTTATATCTAGTTGGGAAAGGGACTCATAAATAATTTAAATAAAGTGTGATACGTTTTATGAGAAAGGATCAATTCTACTTGAGCTCCTCTGTTCTTTGAAGCTTTAAAAAAAATCACAGAATGTCTACTTTTCTAGCCCTTTCCTCCCTCAGGATGTTTAGAGCGTTTCAGGTTTCTGGAGAGTCAGGGAGGACACCCAGGCAGATCAGTTAATCTCAGCTCCCCCTTTGCAGATGAGAAGGCAGAGTGACCAGATGACCTAACCACAGATGGGGTAAAAACAGAGGTAACTTATTGGTCTGGTGTCCAGTAAACCATTGCTTTCTTTACCCTTTTAGCCACAAGCTGCTCCTAATTTATTTGTGGTGTGACTGTTGTCGTTGTTTGGTCTTTATACTCTCTGAGCTCTCTTTGCCGCAAACCTGGCAGGCAAGCGCTGCTCAGGAAGCAGACACATCGGCAGTCTCTGCTCCCTCTTTGAAGCCTCTGATAGGTTCCCTGCGTGTTGTCTCCTCCCTCACTCCACAGTTACTTCTCACTCACCCACTTGCCACAGAGGCAGCCTCCTAGGTTTTGTCCCAAAATGTTGTCTTGTGACTGCTTCGAGCAGCAGTGGCCAATAGAAATATAATAGGATCTTCGATTCAATGAGCCCCGTAGGTCATTTTAAATTTTCTGGTAGTCACGTTAAGAAACGTAGAGGGAAACAGGTGAGATTGATTTTAATAATATATTTTGTTTAACTCAGTGTATCCAAAATTTGGTGTGTATTTTACATTTGCATCCCATCTAAATTCAGGTTAGCCACACTTGAAATGTTCGGTAGCCATGTGTGACTAGTGGCTTCCATAGTGGACAGCAGGCTTGGACTCTAGGAGGCACTGGGACCTCCCAAGGGCAGAATCAGACACTGCCTCCTCTGTCTCCCTCAGTACTTGGCTTACACCTCTGGTGTTGCCCCTACAGGACGTGTTGTATGCAACTATCCGTGTACTCAGACCTGGGCTCTTAAGGGTAGGGAATCTTTGTCATCTTTCTGTCCCTAGTAGAGAGCACAGTAGTAGGCCCACAATAGGCATTCGCTACATGGTGAATGTATTAATGTATAAAGGAGGGCTGTGTGTAACCCAGGAGCCCTGATGGCGCAGTGGTTAAGAGTTCAGCTGCTAACCAAAAGGTCAGCAGTTCGAATCCACCAGTCACTTCTTAAAAATCCTATGGGGCAGTTCTCCTCTGTCCTATAGGGTGGCTAGGAGTGGGAATCAACTCCATGGTGCAGTGGGTTGTATGTAACAGCCACTCTGTAGGAGAAGGATGTGGCAGTCTGCTTCTGTAAAGATTACATCCTTGGAAACCCTGTGAGGCAGTTCTCCTCTGTCCTGTGGGTCGCTATAAGTTGGATTCGACTTGATAGCAACAATTTTGTTATTTTTGGTATAGGTAACCCCAGGAGCTGAGGGGGTTGGTATGTGGAGACCTGCTTTACCAACCCTTAGTCTCTGGCTTTTCTACCCCTTCTCAGAGGCTCTGCCCCCACTTTTCAATCCTCTGCCTCCTTCCAGTGCCACAGAATAACATTTGAGTCAGAATGGACAGGAGGCCTCTAAATTTTCAGAAGGGATATTCCAGCCTAGAATTGTACCAAGCCTGTGTGTTTTGTTCAGCTTTTAGTTTACCTCTTCTAATACTAAATATTAAGGAGCCCTGTTGACACGATGGTTAAGTGCTTGGCTGCCAACAGAAAGGTTGGTGGTTCAAACCCACCCAACGGCTTCGCAGGAGGAAGATTTGGCGATCTGCTCCCATAAGGATAACAGCCTAGAAAACCCTGTGGGGCAGTTCTCTGTCACATGAGGTCAGTATGAGTCAGAATTGAGTTGACAGAACCTGTATTAATCATCTAGTACTGCTCTAACAGAAATACCACAAGTGGATGGCTTTAACAAAGAGAAATTTATTTTCTCACAGTCTAGTAGGCCACAAGTCCAAATACAGGGTGTAAGCTCCACGGGAAGGCTTTCTCTCTCTGTTGGCTCTGGAGAAAGGTCCTTGTGATACATCAGTCTTCCCTTGGTCTGGGAACATCTCAGTGCAGGAATCTCAGGTCCAAAGGACACGCTCTGCTCCAGGCACTGCTTTCTTGGTGGTATGAGGTTCCCAACTCTCTGCTTGCTTCCTTTTCCTTTGGTCTCTTGAGAGATAAAAGGTGGTGCAGGCCACACCCCAGGGGAACTCCCTTTACATTGGATCAGGGATGTGACCTTAGTAAGAGTGTTATACGATCCCACCCTAATTCTCTTTAACATAAAATTACAGTCACAAAATGGAGGACAGCTACACAGTTCTAGGAATCATGGCCCAGCCAAATTGTTGCACGCATTTTTTGGGGGACATAATTCAAACCATGACAGCACCCAACAACAACAACAATATTGAGTATTAGAGGAATTTCTAAGCAGGCTAGTATATAATGAACATAGTTAAATCGTAATGGTCTTAACAGGATGCAAAACACAAAACAGATGAAACATGAAAACAACTCATCCACTGAGCAAGCCTCCTACTGAGATTACAAAAAAATGGCAACTGACATATAGGGCATTAAATTTACAAGGGAAGAATAGCCTGCATCAGGGAGTTGTTAGAGTCATCATGACGGGCTTTCTCTGTTTCCAGTGGTTTTAGAGTCATCACCACTCCTCCTGAGAGAACGGAGATTTATATCCTGAGTAAATTTGCCTTTACACGTACAGTAGTTAAATTTTGTAAGTGCTTCTCACCAGCTAGTGTGCATGTGTTTGCTTGTCTGCTTTATCTGTAATGATAAACGTCACTTAAAAATCTCACACAACCAACTGTAAATGATTGGCGCACCCACAAAACCATACCAACCACATATTTAAGTAAACTCAAAGTTTGAAAATGGAAAAAAAATGTGGTGTTTGATTTAAGTCAGATAAGCATTTTAAGAAGGAATTTTCATCTCAGAAAAGAATATGGTTACTTCAGGCCCCCTTAAAGAGTGCACTGAAATGGGAAGTAGAATTGGGGTCTAGTCTCAGTTCTCTTATTGATTACCAGTTTCAACATGGAGCGCTCGTTAACGTGCTCGGGGCTGTTGTTTCTCACTGTGTACATAAGGAGAAGTAAACCCTGCTGCCACACACTATGTTTTAGGAAGATGGATGAAATCCAGAAACAGGCTTTGAACAATTTCTCCAAAAAAAAAATTTATTTGGAACAGTTCAGGGGTGAGGTAGCTTGCCAATATCTTTGTAAAGTCAATTCTTAAATGTTAGAAAAATCATAGCATACATCATATGGTAAATAATTGAGTATTAGCCATGTTTAAGTAATCTGATGATCTCGTCTTTAGAAAGATGGTTCAATATAGATAAAGCTTTGCATCCTTTGGCTTCAGTTCTGAGAATGTTGTCTTGATTTGGATCTTTTCAAAAGGAACCTGTATCTCTCTGTAACTCTAATATTCTTCTTCAAATATGATGGCTCTGGTGTGCTATGCTGGTGTAATTGAAAACTTATAACAAGGCTGAGAGCTACTTTGGAATTGGCTCAGTGAACTTGGAGTGGATTTGTCAAAGTGGTGAAAGGTTTAAAGGAATTTTCATAAATGAGGTCTCCAAGCTGTGTTTTCAGCATAGAATTCCAATGAACACCAAGGCCTGTGAACTTAGAGAATAGCGCCTCGGAGAAGAGCAGTCATATCAAGATGGAAACCAATGATTCATTTTTATTCCTCGAGTTCTGCAGATGTAAGCACACTTAGCCGCTGATAATCATGATTTAGCAGTACTGTTGTGCACTAAAAATACAATTTAAAAGTCTAATCTTTAATTAAGTTGAGTACTCACAGATTAACATGGTTACAAATCTTAGGCACTGGATGTAGCTCAGTGTTTACTCATGTTGCTAGGAGATAGCTGAGCTCTTCTCAAGTTGCAGATTGATTCGGTGAGAAGAGGGATGTGAGCTTCTCCCAGTAAAGGGACTTGATTATTTCTTTTCCCTTTCATAATGTATGTAAATGCATTTCAGGCAGCAAATTCCTGCACACTCAGGGCTTTTGTTGGCTATGGAAAGCACAGGTGTGTGCACCTAAGTAAACGTTCAGAGGCTAGCTATTTGAAAGAGTGATTTGACCTAGAGCGTCTGGATGAAATAAGCATCATGACGTGAGTACAGGTATTTCGGTTTTTAACATAACAAGTGTTTCTGTTTGTCAGAATCATCAAGAAAATAGGTTTCTCTTTAAAATCTCTTTATCATGAGGCTAATGATGGTTTTGTGTTTTTGCCATCAGTGGGAAACTGTCAAATTAGAATAGAGATTTGATCCAGGTTGTTAGTTTCCAAAATCATTAATACTTGTATGAAGGAAACCAAACTCTGTTTTTCTTTCCTTTCTTTTCCTAGCTTTGGCAAATGTCGCTGCATGACACATTGTACAATAGTTTTTAAAAATGCAGAGCTAATGCTTGCATAGCATGAAAGAGAGTAACTATGCCAACTCACTTGCCTTGTCCCTGAAAAGGACTCAAGATTGCTGTGTGTTATTTCAGTAGGATCGGGCATGAAAGAGTGACCTCTCCAAGCTCAAAAGCAGAACTCAGAAAAAACCTACAGGGTCGAATTCCTATTTGATCTATTTGAGGCCGGCACTTGCACATGGGGCTGGGATTGCAAAGCAGAGGCCCTTCCTAAGAGTTGTAAAAATAGCAGAATTGTCTCAAGGAACAAAATCAGGGTTAGGATGACTCGTGCTTATAGCAGAATTATATTCTGTATCCAAGCTCAGAACAACCTGGATTGCATCAATCAAGTAGAACTGGGTCGGGGGGTGGGGAGCTGCTGCTGGGGGTCAGGCTTATGACTGCACTCCAGGAGGATGTGCCCACGACCTGTCTTGGTAATTAACACACTTTTAACCGCCTCTGGATAATTATTGACTCAGCCTGTAGAAAGCCAGTTGTTGATTTTGGTAGTAATTGTTTTCTCAATCTGTGTAAGTACCTAGCACCGTGTTTGGTACGCACTATGTGATCAATATATGTTAGCTGAATAAATGAATCCTTCAACATGTCTTGCAAGTAGGTGTGTTCATGATATAAAGTCTCAGGCTTACTCCATTGCAGTAAATAGAGTCCAGGGACTTCTTCTCTTAGAAGATATCATGTTACCTATGTTATTTACACTAAGAACGTTCCTCTGAGGCAAGGTACTGTCAAACAAGTGGGCAAAATACCCTGTGATGGAAAATTTCATTGTTTAGCCACTGGTTGTCATAGGTGATGGAATTGTAAGAGGCATAAAACTTGCTTTTACCTAACTTCTAATGCTAGAAGGGAAAGACGATAATGAGATGGAAAGGTAAGAGAACAATAAAATCTGGCTCACAGATTATGAGCTTCTTGAAGGCAGTAATTATTCCAGTCATTTGCACTATTGCCTGGAACACCCAACAGTGTACGTGTTAAAGATGGTAGATAAGAGGCAGAATTAATTACTGGTTAAGAGCAGGGACTAACTTCAGGGCAAGGCACTGCCTCCTACTAGATGTGCGATTTGGAGCCACTTCCTGAACCTCTGGAGATGTTTATTTCTTTTCTTCCTGTCTTCATTAAGATATTTATTGATTACTTCATTTATGTTAGATAGGTTTTGGGTGTCACGGATAAAATGGGAACAGCAGATACCAGATCCACTCTTTTGCCCTTTTCTACCTGCTCTTTGTGCTGAGGTGCTGGCCCAGCGTTGTGGACTCAATCAACAGCTCCTTTGTTTTCTGGCTTCAGGGTGGGTTTGGCCAATGGGAGGCATAAGCAGGAGATTAGAAGGCAGGTGGGGATAGAGAGTTTGGGTTACTTGTTCCCTGGACTCCCTCTTTACCGGGTCACCAATCCCCCCTGCGGACCACAGCTGCTGCAGGCAGCCCTCTCCCTAAAGCTGCTCTGTAGTACCTGTACTCTTCCCAAGCCACTTCAGGGTGATAACTGCTCCCCGTTAGTATTACTAGTGTAGGGTATTGCACCACCTCTTGTCATTTCTCCAAACCCTGTGCACATCTTTGCAAATGTTCTCCTTAGTAAACTCTTTTAAAACTGCAGCTGGGTGTGCCACCAGTTTCGTTTTAGGAACATGAATGACACAACTGATGAACTGCCTTAGAGGTTATTCTAAGAATGAGAGGATTTAGATTGAATTTAGTGCAATGGTTGGCAGCTAGCAAGTGTCAAGAAGGTTAGGTATTATTATCATCATTAGCTTTTATTGCAAAATATTGGATTTGCAATATTAATTATCCTTGCATAGTTTTAAAACTTTTAAAAGGTGAGAAGACAACAACTATTATTTTGCAACTGTTAGGTACCTGAATGACACAATGGTTAAGTGCTCAACTACTAGCTGAAAAGTTGGCAGTTCTAACCCACCCAGACAGGCCTGGGGATCTGTTTTTGAAAGGTCATGCATAGCCTTGAAAACCCTGTGGAGCACAGTTCTACTCTGCACAAATGGGGTCACCATGAATTGGAATCAACTGGACAACAACTAACAATGACAGCAAAAAAAGATGCACATATATGTAAATTTCAATTTCAATGTAACAATATTTTGCAACTGTTAAAAATGGGAAAAAATAAAATAGAGACTAAGGGCTTAAGGTCACACTACGATCCAGTGGCAGAACTGAAAAAGGAATTAAGGGTTTTTGACTTTGTTTCTTTGTACAGTATACACAATGATGACATGTCTGGGAAAAGAAAGTTGCAACTTCAAAGTATTTAGTATGTTAAAACGTGTATCCTACTTTGGGTAATTGGGTATGCCTAATGTAATAACCCTATTCATGACTACTAAATAGTAATAGGGTTGAATCATGGACAACTCAGCATCTTCAAGATTATTTGTTACTCTAGGGGCTGGGACTAACCATTTTCACATTTATATCCTCCTGGTAGTTTCAAGAAAGACAATACTTAGGACTGAATTTCTTATAGACTCTTTAAGGTAGATCTATTTATTTATAATCAATGCCGAATAGGAGACCAACATTCTAATGTTTGTATAGTAGATTTTCTACTAGCACACGTTTTTCTAACTTCTGCTTAAAGTTCTCATTCTTGAGTCACATAAAATAGGTCAGTCTATGATACTTAGAGTCATCTCGCCTATAACTTGTAGTACATTCATTAAACTGTTTGTCAAGAATGAAAGCTAACAAAGTCCCTGAAGAAGTACTGGTCAGTTTGAAAAACAAAACATACTACAACTTCTTTCCATATGTTAGTAAATTTGTCATAGATGTTGAAAGTTCAGACGATATGGATGTGTCTTTCAATGTTAGAAAAATTGTCCAAGTACTGTCTAACAAACAAGAAAGGGAATTTCAGGACTTTTTTTTACAATTAAGTAGAGTCAAGGGAGGAGTAGCAATTTGAAAGGTCTTTTGATGTCAGTCCAAATGAGGATTTATAGATTGTCCCTTCTGTGCAAGGAGCTGAGTCGGCAAAAATAAATATCCTGTTTCCAGAAAAGCTGATGCTTCTAGAAGGAATTATTGTCATTTGAACATTTGGATCTTTTCTTATTTAGCATTTTGTTTAAGATCAACCCCAAGTACGGTTGCTACCTTCTTTCGTTATAAAGAATGTACTTTTCAAATATTGAGCACTTAAAAGATAAGCTTTCTCGGTTATTTATCTACTTAGTTATTTAATTATATATTTATTTAATTTATTGTCTTTGAATTGTCTTTTCTGAAGGAGTTATTATACTGTAGTGTCATCATGATCTCCCTCTTGATCCTAGTGATGTCTCTTTTAAGTTCATCCTGGCCCTTCATATCTGTTTAGATTTTGTCTGTTCTTCCTTTTCATCTTGAGTGAAATACAGTGACATATTCACTGAGAGGAATTAGTGTATTGATACTGATTGTTATTCTAAATGATTTGACTGCTTTCACCACATCACTTGTGTCAACATGAGTGCCAGTAATGCGAGAATAAAATAAAGTTCTTAGTAGATACGTATAGAAAATATCACATTATACCCAAGAACCTTGTGTGGCTCTTTGCCAAACAGAGGTAGTCATAGGCCTTTAAAATATAGTAACTGACGGTGTTTACAGATGGAGGACACACTACCTTATGCATTCATTCTATAAATACGCTTTGCTACCTTTTCATGTGTGTGTATGCAGTCTTTTCCTTCTAGGAACTTACTGTCTGGTCAAGGAGAAAAATTTTTGTATCAACAGTAGAGGCTTAAACCAAATGCAGTGTAGGAAGGAGGAGAGCTCAGTCAACTCTACCTGTAATGGGGAGGAGGGTGGTCAGATTAGCAAGGGCTTCCCAGGAAAGTTGGCATTTGATTTAGGGTTAAAGACCAAGTGGGTGTTAAGCAGGCATAAAATTTAGGGGAGGGCATTGGGGTCTGACAGAACTTGAGAAATTGCATTTTGATGTGACTTCACAGTAAGATATATGGTGTGGAATAGCAGAAGATAGTGGTAAGAGGATTATTGGAGCCAAATCTTGATCCTTTTCCACTGTGGAAAAAGGGAATTTATATATCTTTCCTGATCAGATGCTACCTCCTGAAATGGTTGAACGTCAACCAATTCTTTTTGGTATAGTGACTCTGTATATTCCATCCATCTTCTTTTGATGCTTCCTACGTCATTTAATATTTTCCCCATAGAATCCTTCAGTATTGTAACTCGAGGCTTAAATTTTTTTCTTCAGTTCTTTCAGCTTGAGAAATACTGAGCATATTCTTCCTGTTTGGTTTTCTGTCTCAAGTCTTTGCACGTGTCATTGTAATACTTTACTTTGTCTTTTTGAGCCACCCTTTGAAATCTTCTGTTCAGCTATTTTACTGTATCATTTCTTCCTTTTGCTTTAGCTATTCTACATTCAAGAGCAAGTTTCAGTCTCTTCTGACATCCATTTTTATCTTTTTTTTTTTTCTGTCTTTTCATGACCTCCTGCTTTCTTCATGTATGCTGTCCTTGATGTCATTCCCCAACTTGGCTGGTCTTCGATCGTTAGTGTTCTGTGCCTCAAATCTATTCTTGAGATGGTCTCTAAATTCAGGTGGGATATACTCAAGGCCGTACTTTGGCTCTTGTGGGCTTGTTCTAATTTTTTTCAGTTTCAACTTGAACTTGCAGATGAGCAATTGATGGTCTGTTCTGCAATCAGCTACTGGCCTTGTTCTGACTGATGATATTGAGCTTTTCCATCTTTTCTTTCCTCAGATGTAGTCCATTTGATTCCTGTGTATTCCATCTGGTGAGATCCAAGTGTATAGTTGCTTTTTATGTTGGTGAAAAAAGGTATTTGCAATAAAGAAGTCATTGGTCTTACAAAATTCTATCATGTGATCTCTGGCATCGTTTCTATTACTGAGGCCGTATTTTCCAACTATTAATCCTTCTTCTTTGTTTCCAGCTTTCGCATTCCAATCACCAGTAATTATCAATGCATCCTGATTGCATGTTTGATCAATTTCAGACTGCAGAGGTTGGTAAAAATTTTCAGTTTCCTCATCTTTGGCCTTAGTGGTTGATGTGTAAATTTGAATAATAGTCATATTAACTGGTCTTCCTTGTAGGCATATGGATATTATCCTATCGCTGACAGAGTTGTGCTTCAGGATAGATCTTGAAACATTCTTTTTGATGATGAATGCAACTCCATTCCTCTTGAAATTGTCGCTCCCTACATAGTAGACCATATGATTGTCCAATTCAAAATGTCCAATACTAGGAACCAATAGTACTGAAGGAAGAAGTCCAAGCTGCACTGAAGGCATTGACTCAGGAATTGACGGAATGCCAACTGAGATATTTCAACAAATGGATGCAACACTGGAAGTGCTCACTCATCTATGCCAAGAAATTTGGAAGACAGCTGCCTGGCAAATCAACTGGAAGAGGTCCATATTTATGCCTATTTCCAGGAAAGGTGATCCAACCAAATGTGGAAATTATCGAACAATATCATTAATATCACATGCAAGTAAAATTTTTGCTGAAGATCATTCAAAAGTGGCTGCAGCAGTGTATTGACGGAGGACTGTCAGAAATTCAAGCCGGATTCAGAAGAGAACATGGAATCAGGAATACCATTGCTGATGTCAGATGGATCCTGGCTGAAAGCAGAGAATGCCAGAAAGATGTTTACCTATGTTTTATTGACTATGCAAAGGCATTCAACTGTGTGGATCATAACAAATTATGGATAACATTCTGAAGAATGGGAATTCCAGAACACTTAATTGTGCTCGTGAGGAACCTGTACATGGATCAAGAGGCAGCCGTTCAAACAGAGCAAGGGGATATACTGTAGTTTAAATCAGGAAAGGTGTGTGTCAGGGTTGTATCCTTTCACCATATTTACTCAGTCTGTGTTCTAAGAAAATAATCGAAGAAGCTGGACTATATGAAGAAGAACGTGACATCAGGATTGAAGGAAGACACGTTAACAACCTGTGTTAGGCAGATGTCACAGCCTTGCTTGCTGAAAGTGAAGAGGTCTTAAAGAACTTACTGATGAAGATCAGAGGCCACAGCCTTCAGTGTGGATTACACCTCAGCATAAAGAAAACAAAAATCCTCACAACTGGACCCATGAGCAACATCATGAGAAATGGAGAAAAAGTTGAAGTTGTCAAGGATTTCATTTTACTTGGATCCACAGTCAGCACCCATGGAAGCAGCAGTCAGGAAATCAAAAGAAGCATTGCATTGGGCAAATCTGCTATGAAAGACCTCTTTAAAGTGTTAAAATGCAAAGATGTTACCTTGAAGACTAAGGTGCACCTGACCCAAGCCATGGTGTTTTCAGTCGCCTCATATGCATGTAAAAGCTGGATAATGAATAAGGAAGACTGAAGAAGAATTGACATGTTAGTGAAGAATATTGAATATACCATGGACTGCCAAAAGAATGAACAAATCTGTCTTGAAAGAAGTATAATGAGAATGCTCCTTAGAAGCAAGGATGGCGAGACTATGTCTCACATACTTTGGACATGCTATCAGGAGGTACCAGTCCCTGGAGAAGGACATCATGCTTGGTAAAGTTAGAGGGTCAGTGAAAAAGAGGAGAGCCTCAATGAGATAGATCAACACAGTAGGCTTGAGCATAACAGTGATTGTGAGGATGGCGCAGGACCAGGTAGTATTTCATTCTGTTGTACATAGGGTTGCTATGAGTCAAAAACAACTCAACGGCACCTAACAACACGCAACAACATATATCTTTATCAGTGAGTGATATTAATAAATAATCCTACGTTATTGTGTCACCCATCCCCAAGGCTTATACTGTCACCTCTGTTGGTCACTTCCAAATTTATATCTCTAGCCCTGGACTTCAGATACTCTTTGCCTTCTGGACATCTGCATTTTGATGTTTCATCAACTCTCACAAGTTTCTACCCCCAAATTAAATTCATCATCTTTCCCTCAAAGTCTTAGTTCTCTTCTAGTAGCCCCAGCCAGCTTCAAACCAGAATTCTGGGAATTATGCAAAACATTCTCATCTCTTGAACCTCTGCCCCCCAGTGTTTTCCATCATCCAAACACTGAAAAAATCTTGCCTTATTTACGAAATTACTCTCAACAGTATTGTGTCCTTTCCATCACCATTTCCAGTACCTTAATTCAGATGGTAATCATTTTTCCCTTTGATTATTGTAGCAATCTCAACCGAATTCTGTTTCTGATCAGTTCTCATGCTCTTTCCAAGTTGATCATTCAAAAATTGATTGTGTTAATGATTCTTCTAGTAATTTTTTAGTAGGTTCTTATTACCTTCAGGATGAAGTCCAACAACCTTAGCATGATATATAAGCCTTACTATCCTGGGCCTGTGCACTTGTCCAGCGTCATGGGTCTCTTGACCTCTCCTCCACCCTATCCAGCCTTACTGAATGGCTTGAATCTATTAGTCTCCTGGAAATTTTCTTATTCCTATTCACTGCTTTCTTACCTTGTCAACTCATTTCTCCTGACCTATGCTTCTACCTAAGTCAGGGTGAGGTTCTCCCCTTTTGTACTTCCATAATTGTATGGTGAAAGATTGTTTACTTTTATCTGTCTCCACCAGATCACAGTCTTCTTAATGCCAAGGACCGTGTCTCACTCATGTCTGTAGTATTTCCAGTACTTAGTTTCGTATCTGGCACAAAGTGATAGCAATAATAATAATAGTGTTCATTAAGCACTTATTGTAGACCAAGCAAGGTGCTAAGTTATTCACATACATTATCTTCTTTAATCTTTCCAACAACTCTGTCAGATTCTTGTTGTTGTTAGTTGTTAACTGGCATCAAGTTGGCTCTGACTCATTGCATCCCAATATATAATAGAATGAAATATTTTCTTGTCCTGTGCCGTCCGCATGATTGTTGATGTGTTTGAGTCCATTGTTCTGGTTATTGCATAGTGCCTTCTGACCTGAAGGTTCATCTTCTGCAGTATATCAGGTAATATTCTGTTGTGATACATAGGGTTTTCATTGGCTAATTTTCAGAAGTGGGTTGCCGGGCCTTTCTTCCTAGTTTGTCTTAGTCTGGAAGCTCCACTGAAACCTGTCCACCATTGGTGACACTTCTTGTATTTGAAATACCAGGGACATAGCTTCCAGCATCATAGCAACATGCAAGTCACCAGAGGATAACAAACTGAGAGGTTGTGGAGGCTTTATCAGATAGATAATGTCAGAATCACTGCTTTAAAGATGAAGAAACTGAAGCCTAAAGAAGTTTAAAAATATACTGAAAATTGAGAACCTAGTAAGTGGCAGAGCCAGGTTGTTTGACTCAGATTGACTTTAACAAAGAAATATTAAGTAATAGAAAATAAACATTAGGCCAAATGATGTATTCCCTGTCCTCAGTACCTTACTCCTTCCCTCTGTGTTTGTGTGCACTATAATTTGATACCTGTTGATGAGGCTACTGCCAGGAGAGAACCCTTCTCTCTGTCTCTCACCTTTACTGTCTCCATGCCTACTTTCTGACAAAAGCATTTTGGGTTTTTGGTGGAAATACATACAACTAATCATATTAATGCATATATCACCAAATCAGAATATGCTTTATGGTGGCATAAATAATAATGAATGAATAAATAAGAAAGGTAAAATTTAAATTGCCTTCCATTTTCCGCAAGTGCAGAAAAGCTAATTCAAACTGGCTGCAGTTAAACAGAAGGAATTTATTGGCTTATGGTGCTGAAAAGTCCAGAGGTAGTTTTTGCTCCAGGTGAGTAATGATTTGGAGCACAGGCTATGTCATCATGGCTCAGTTTCTCCCCATTTCAGCTCTGTTTCTCTGAAAAGGTACTGTTCTCAAACTGCCTTCCCTTTTTGGTAGAGTGAGGATAACTGTAGTAGCTCCAGCCTTCACATTTCCAGGGTCAAAGTCTGAGGGAAATAATTTCTTTATTAGATTTTTAGCAAAAGTCACAATGTGTTTTATTGGCTGGTTGGATACCGTGTCAATTCCTGAACCAGTCTAGTCTTGGAGGATGCCATGTGCTGGTGGACTTAGGTCTGGGGAAAAACAAAATCAGGCTATGCTTTGGGAAAGGTAATGTGACAGAAAAGTGAATATTAGAAGGTTGGGCAAGAGATTTGTTACAGGGTGTCTGATCGGGACTATTTTAGCAAGGCAAGAGAGAGTTTAGATCTATACTAGGTAGAGGCAATAGAAATAAACTGCAGAGGATTAATATAATGATTTCTAGAGATGTTAAATGGATGGGTAGATGAATGGATGAATAGAGCCAAGCATGTGCTCCTTCAAACTCACTCAGGTACTTAATGATTTATTCAACTTACAAATCTTAACTTTGGTGCAACAAACTTATCGGGCCTAGAGGAGCAACTATCAGAAGCAGGCACAGAAGCAACCTATGTGGCAACAGCCTGAGAGGAAACAAAGTTAAAAGCAGGCATATCATGAGGGAGTAATCTAGGGTGGTTTTTAAAAATAAGTATTCAGAAGTATAAAGCTTCATATAAAATCATTAAATTAGATTCGGTATTAATTGCTGAAGTAAGCATGGAAGTATATTATATACTTTAGAATTCTTTCAATCAAAAATGAAGCTTCAAATGGAGTCATCTTAAGAATTGCCAGGATAGAGTAATCCTAGGTATTGTCCGTATAGAGTATTGGTCAGAAGTGTGCACTCTGGCATTAGAGTGCCTGGTTTGAATTCTTGCTCAGCCATTTACTAGCTGTAGAACCTTGAGCAAATTGCTTAACGTCTAAAATGGAGGTACCTTCTTTGTTGGCGTGTTTTAAGGGTTGAATAAAAAAAGAACCGTGAGAGCCGCTGTAGCATAGTAGCATGTAGCAGGCACTCAACAAAGTATGCGATTACCTCCACGTACAGTTTCATCCTTAGCAATAGCAGGAAAGTGAGCAGCGAGTGCATTTGTACTGCAAATTGTATTTTCAACTGGCTTTCATGCTTTGTAGATGTGTTATAACAGGAGGAAATTTTACCTTGTTTTATATTAAAAGTCACAATTTTGTGTACTAAAATTTATTTCGAGGAACTTTCTTAGGTTGCAGCCTGAATGCATTTGGTTTTCCCATATAGTTCCTGAAAAAAGTTAGATGAACAAATCTTAGTCTTGAACAATCATTTAGTGCACACAGTATATTAACATATGGTCCCTAGTTAATTCCTGTTTTGTGGGAATTCTCAAGTTCATTGGTTTTGATTGTTCAGTAAATGGTCTCATTTACTATTCATTATTTTAGCTACTTAGTCAGACATCATAACAGAAGAACCTTTAAAATCATGTTATTTTCTAGATGCTTGGAAGTTGTAGTAGTTCCTAGATATTTCAGAGGTCCCTGGGTGGTGCATTTAGTTAACATACTCAGCTGTTAACCAAAAGATTGGAGGTTTAAGTTCACCCAGAGGCACCTTAGAAAAGGACTTGGCAATTGACTTCTGAAAAAATCGCCACCAGAAATCCTGTGGAGCACAGTTCTTCTCTGACACACATGGGGTCATCATGAGTTGGAGTTGACTTGATAGCAACTGGTCTGGTCTGGTCTAACTGGTAATAAGCAATGAATGAATGATAAGCACCTTCGTGTTAATCTAGTGAGGCTCTTCTGACTCTCTGCTTTTTTAGCTTTTTTGTCTCCCTTGGTTTCTTTGATTGATACAGATGTAACACATCTTGTGTCCCCTCTCATTCTGATCATTCTCTGTACCTTTACCTTGCATTGTTTTTCCTGTATAACAGTTATCTAAATTTAACATATCCCATGTTTGTTTGTTTATTGTCTGTCTCCTCCATCTGAATGTAAGCAGATGATGGCAAAACTTTTTTTTGTTCACTGCTGTACTCCCCAAATCTAGCAAAGTGCCTGGCCCATAGCAGAAGATCAGGAAAGATTTGTTGGATGAATATATCCACAGATAACAACTTGTGCTTAGTAGAGTCTCACACAAGTTGTGTTGCTACATGAATGTGTTTTTGTAAAGATTGTTTGCTGATAATAATGTAGTACTTGTTCACTGAAAATGCAAACAAGTCTTGGAAAATGCACAAAAAATCAGTAGAAAAAGTTAAAATCACTCTTCAACTCTGAGACGATGGTTTACCATTTTGGAGTGTTTATCTCTCTTCATGTATTTGATACTGTAATTGTGTATAATCATCTTGGGTATATTATTTTATATCCTGCATTTTTTCACTTAGTATTGTATCATAACTCTGTCTATATTTTTACAGATTTTTATAAAGATTTCTATTTAATAATGGTAGAGAAAGATGAATTTCTCACCACCCTCCAAAATAGCAGAAATAATGAAAAACAGAGGGGAAAAGTCCATCTGCATTGCAGCAAGTCACTGGCAATAGCCTCAGAGCACAAACCTTGAAGCATAACCTGCCAAGTCTATAATGTTTTGATACAGGTGAAGGAGGAATAAGAGTGTATGCTTATCTCATTTGCTTGGACCTTGAGCAAGATACAGATTTCCTTCAAGTTAAGTATGCTTTCGTTAAAAGCATATCCAATGTCCCGAAATTCTGTGACAAGACCTAGAGCTCTAGACAAGCCATGGAAGAAGTATACACCCAGGTACAGTACGGTACCAGTTGCTATCGAGTCGATTCCAACTAATGGGGAACACATGTGTGTCAGAGTAGGACTGAGCTCCTTAGGGTTCTCAATGGCTAATTTTTTTGGAAGTAGATTGCCAGGCCTTCCAAGGCACCTCTGGGTGGACTTAAATCTCCAGTTTACTAGTTAGCAGCCTGGTGTGTCAGCCATTTGCACCACCTAAGGACTCCCATTCAGACACACACCCTTGTTAACATTCAGGTAGCACCACAGAAAGGCAGATGAGATGGAACTGGAGGAGAAACCATTCTGATGTGCCATTTTAATTTCCTTTTCCCTAGCCGGCTGGCTGAGGGAGCCTGCCGAAAGTGAAGTTTGGAAAGGAGAGAGAGCTAGCAGCAATTGCCCTTAAGGGCTTTGCTGTGAGGCACACTGGACTGAGCCACCAGATGAGCAGGGAGCAGAAAAGAAAGGCATTCTGGAAGAGCTAGCCAGGCTTTTAGGGAAGTGCATTACTTATTTCAGACTCTGCAAACGTACTAAGATACTAAATAGTATTTGGTGAATTGAAAGAGTTAATTCTTTTCCCCTAACCCATTTCGTAAAGAGACATGGCCACTAGGGAGAAAATAACCCATTAAGATTAGAAATAAGAATGAAATAGCTGAGCTTGTACAAATTTTGTATAGTTTACAGAAAGAGGTTAGCACAGAGATAGGAGCCATAAATCAAAGATTAAGCAACATGGCACACAGGGCATGTGTTTCTGTAATTGTAAAATGAGCTTTGCAGCAAAAGGTGAAGCTGAGCTTTTCAAATTGCTGGAATGTCACTGCTTATTTATGAGCCAAGATAAACTCATTTTTAGATAAATGACTAAATTGAAATACTATAATGTGTACTATTCAAGTGCTGTTGTTGTTAAAAAATGTGACTATAAAAATGTCACATTATTACAGAACCTATTTGTTGGTTAGGTATTTTCTGAGTCCTGTCTACTCAGTTTATTCACTCCTCCCAGGTTTTACTACTGCCTGACTTGCATAGCCAGTACATAGTAACTATTGTAAAAGCAAGATATAGTCATGTCTACCTCAGACAGTTGTGAAGAATCTCAGGAACTCTAACCCACAGCTGATAATGTTAGCTGATGATATTAGATGAGGTAGAAATAAAGACAGTTAGCAGAGACCATACCTCATTTACCAGAAAGCAGTGGGCTCTTCTAAATTCAAGTTCGTATTTATTTTGAAATGTTAAATGCCACATTTTAGTGTTCTGTCATTTTCCTTGAGCACTCAAACTATCATGGCGTCTCTCTGCCAAATGTAACTAAGACAGAGCTTATTATGTAACCCATTAAATAACCAGCACAAATCCACACAGTGGCAGCTATTCTGTATTTTGTGTGCCTTGAAGGTTATGAATTGAAATCTACTATCAATGTTAGTAAATCACATTTTACATGTTAACATGGCTAGGCCACAGTGGGCTGGAATGTTTGGAGGTAAATAACAAAGTCAGATTTGATAGGGAAGTGGGATATATGCTATGATGGAAATGGAGGAGATGGCAGTCACAAAGAAGAATAGATCAGTAAGGAAGACATCTTTGTGAAGAGGAGAGCAGAGAATCAAGAGGATGAGTCAAGTAACAACATGAGGAGATATCATGGCAGGCTTAAGTTCTCCACAGAAGTTATAAGAAGAACTAAGGAAAAGAAGGTGCAGGACGAGGCAGCATTTTGTTTTGTAATACATAAGGTCTCCGTGAGTTAGAGCTAACTCGGCAGCAACTAACAGTAACAAAAACAATAAGGAAAAGAAAAACAGAAGAGCAAACTAATACTAGCAAACGCTTACATAGCACTTACCATGTGCCAGACACTGTTTTAGATGCTTTACATACATTAGCTCATTTAATCTTCACAGTAACCTTACAAGGTAGGAGTGATTAACGTCTCCACAAGACCTGACTGTTTCACAGTCAGGATGGTTCCAGCAAAGAGATGGTGAGTAACAGAGAGCACTACTAGTTCACGTCAGTGTACTTCAGGTAGTGAAATCGAGGAAGGGAAACATAGGTTGGATTAGACAAAATATTTAAATAGCAAAGCCTAGTCTGGTAACTATAGATTCGTATTAGAAGAAAATTTTTTTAATATTTCTGTTCTGGAATTGAAAAATATCTTTTAGAAAGTGTGCTAATTTTGTGCTACTTTGCAGTAGTCCTAGATTAAAGAGCATGTGAAATATTTGATGGTTACCACCATACAAGTGAACAAACCACTGATTTTGGATGTGTTCAATAATCTGTGAATTATTTCTTCAGTCTACACCCCTTGGGCAAAAATGATATTGACCGTGTAGGTATGGATTTAGTGACTGCAGTTTTCAGGAAATGTTATTAAATTGTTCAGAGATATTATTAAGTTAGTGTAGATTTGGCCTGAAGATATTTTGAAATGCATTTGACAAAGCACCTTCACTTGTAACAACTAACAGTTAAAATAGTGGGAGGAAGACATTTAGTCAACCTAAATATATATTTTCAAGTATTTCCCCCTTTCCTTTTTCTTAATGACCATGCCCCGGAAACTAAGATAATATATAATCTTACTTTAAAGAAAATCAAAAATTATGTTAGTATTCATATTATTTATCTTTGGCAGAATGTAGTTTTTAGGAAAAAAAGTTTTGTAAAGTTTAAGATGAAAAATTGCCATCAACCCAAAAGATGGACATTTTTATATGCCATATCTAAAGTTTTGTTTTTACAATGTCAAAATAACTCCTCAGTTCAATTAACCATTTGATTCAGTGATACAAATAAGCCAAAGTAGTCATTCAGCTAACTTAACCTATTTTTCTTCTTTCTTTCTTCTTTCTCTATCACAAATACCATATTTTTATGTAAATAAGGTGCACCTTCTACGTTTGTTTGCCAACCACGCCCTCCCTACCCCACTGTGAGGTATTTTCATAAGCACCGCTGTGCCAATTTTTTTTTTTGTTTACATATTGCTGTAAAAAAAAAAAACATTAGCCCCTTACAAAAATACCTCGCAGGAGAAGGGAATAGTGGGCAAACAAACATTGAAGGTTCGCATTATTTGTGTAAAAATACGGTACCTTTTTGTAGTTATAGAGAGAGCTGTTACACCAGCTCTTATGGAAAGTGAAAAGTGTTTTCAGTTGTTATGGTACAGGACGACTGTTCTTAGTAAACTTGAAAGCATACTAAGTTACGGCAGATGGTTTCTCTGGATTATAACCGTTGCATATCAGGTTCCCTGGGAAACAGACTGTATGTAGGAAACTTACTAGGGAGTTCTCCTGGGATCAACACCTGTAGAAGGAAAGGAAGGCAGCAGAACTGGACAGAGGAAGAAGTGTTGGGCTCTGATGTAGTTTCAGCAAAGGCCACAGCCAACCTATGGGAAGCTCTGAAGCTAGGAGGGCCTTTAGCATTGGGCCAAATTGGGGAAAAGGGGCCTGGCCTATATAACCCTATGTCAGCCAGTCATTGAATATAGGCTACTTAGGTGGCTCTCTAGCCAGTGAGCAGGTTGCAGAGAAGGCTCACAGCTGAGGGCTGTCAGCCAACATCCTTCCTCAGCAGTTGAGGGAATAAGTCCTTTAGTCTTGAGAGGGGTTCTAGACAACACACAACAGGGCCTTCTATAGTAACTGACTAAAATATTGTGAAATTTGGAGAGAAAAATATAAATAAAAGATGGCATCCACACTTTATTGCAGACAACTTTTAAGTTACATATATTGTCATCACAGAAGCTCCATTTTACAGACAGGGAAACTAAAGCTAAGAGCAATTTGGTTACTTGAGTAAGCTCTTTTTTGTGTAAAAAAGGAAGAGGTAATATATTTAGCTATATACTGGTTATTAGGAGAAATATATATATATGCAATAAATAAGTCAATAAGGTGAGCCATTTTTAGTTTTATGTGTACTGTATTATACCTGTTGCTGTTGAGTCAATTCCTACTCATAGCAACCTTATAGGACAGAGGAGAACTGCCCTATGGGGTTTCCAAGGAGCAGTTGGATTAGAACTGCCAACCTTGTGGTTAGTAGCCAAACACTTAACCACTGTGACACCAGGGCTCCATTAGGACCTTTATATAGGTTCTATCATCTAATCTTTGTAACTTTTATCTGAGGGAGGTACTGTTATCCCAATTTTACTGGTGAATAAAGACTCAGAGAGGTTACATAACTTGTCCAAGATCACGCAGCTAGTTATTGATACAGTCATGACCGAGTCTGCCCAAATCAAAGTCCTTTTTCTTGCTCCTGTGCTGCAGTATTTTAGTTTTAGTTCTTGCACCTTAGCTAGAGATCTTCTTATTCAGTAGATAACTTTCTGCCCCAATTTTAACCATATTTCCTTCTCCAACTTCTTGTCCTCATAAATCTCAGAAATTTGCTATTTAAACTCAGGCAGCTCCCATAATAGTGAGACTGTAACCACCAGCATTTGAGTCATTGTTTGAGGTTAGACTTTCATTAGAGTTCATCTCATTTGACCCTTGCCACAACCCCTGTAGGTAGAAAAGGAAGTTTGTATCCCTACATTAGCAGAATGGTAGTGCTGATGACAGTGATCCAGCATTCTATGAAAACAAGGCCATTCTGGGGCGCTCCTGCCTTGTGTGGATGTGGCAGGAGTCATTTGAACCTGGCTCTACTGGTTCCAAGTCCCTTGCTTGAATTCCCATTCGATGAAATTAACATGGGAAAGGAAAATATGTATATATACACAATAAGTACGGAAGCAATCAACCTTTAAATGATCCTACATTATAATCGTATTATTTATTATGAGGAGATTCTGGAACCATTAGAAAGAAATCCTTTGAGTGGCCATTAGGAAAAATATAAGTACATGTACTTTATTCTTAAGTATGAGACTTTAGAAATGAATTTAAACCTCATTTAAATTAAAATAACCTCTAAGGGCTTCTCATCTGGTTAGAATGCCTGAACTATGTATCTCTTTTTCTGAGAGAATACGGTTGACTGATCCCCACAGTTGAATCATATTACAAGTGATACAACACTTCTATTGCTCTGTGACAGCCTGCTTCCTCTGGTTTGTTTTTGATAGCACATTTAAAGCAGCCAAGGTTCTCTTGTTTCTCTGCTTATGTTAATAGAGCGCTGCTTGTGTTAGACAATTCAGGAGGATTTTAAGGACATTTGTTAGATTTTCATCTAATGTGTTTTATCTTCTATAGTAGAAAGAAGGAGTAAGAAGAGTCATTGTAATATGGAGTGCACTATATTTCAGTCACTTATATTCTTTGATATCATGAAGTAAAAAACAAATAATCTCAATCTAAAGTATTTTGTATCGTTTCTCAGGGTTCCAAGCAATTACTGCTTTATTCATATGTCTTTGGTTTCAGCTCAAATCTTAATTTAATGGAGGATTTCGAGAATAGTTGGATGGAACAGACATTTCTGCATGATTGATGAAGTGCCCCATATATATTGTATAACTCCATATTATAAATTATTTGGGACTTTTGTATTAAAAACAGATGAAAATATATAGCTTTGGTGTGCTTTTTGAAATGCAGAAAGAGGGATATAGGTATATACACATATACGCATATTAATACATTATGAACACATATGTATGCACATGTGTTCATTAACAAGCACAAGTCAGTCAGCTTAAAAATACACATTGACAATTTGTCTTTATTAATCTAGACATTTATAAACTGGATTATCACTACTATTGCTATAGTCAAGACCAACTAAGAATTCATTGTTATTTTTCTACTGCTCGGGTATTAAAATGGTCACAAAACTGTAATAATACTATTTCAAATCTACACATATGTATGTTAGGTTATGCTGATACTGACGATTTATAAAGGTTTGTAAATGGAAACCAAATTAAGGATGCCTTTGAGTGTGCTCTGTCTCTTTTTTCTACAGTGAAGTCAGAAATCAAGTATAATATCTTGAGAATTCATATATAATGTACAATAACTTAATAAAGACTTTCAGGTTTTATTGTAATATAGATCCCCATAGTATTTGGAGGAAATTTTGTGTATCATTTGAGTCTATTTGGCCCAAGTCTTCAAGGGAATGTTCATTTCCTACAGCCTCTTTATGGGCTTGGGCTAAACATAAGACTTTGTAGCAGGGTTTAGACACACCTCTGCTTTTAGGGTAGGGATCCCAAAGTTATATGTACATAGCAGCCAGGAAGGTACTTGGGTTCCAGGAGGAGACTTAGGTATTAATACAGAGTGAGGAGTGGTGGAGACTGGCAAACTGAAGGATGTAGTCATGATTAAGAGGGACTTTATTCACAATACATGGTGGCTGTTCTGAGGTTGAAGGGGTTTGAGTGGCGGCTGACTTAGCATGGTAATGAGCCAGTACATTGCCTTGATAATTTTGAAGTCCTATCATCTACCGTCCATCTACTTCCTGATGTCTACAGGCCCCACCAACAAGTTGGTAAAGGAGGCAGCTGCATTTGTTATCATTGAGGATCGCAGGGTTATTTTCTCTACATTTTCTGATTTCCAAGAGAAGAGGAAAATATGGATGTCTGTGAAATTTCCTGATTTTTAGAACACTCTGTGTACCAAATCAAACCCTTATATGGGCTATATGTGGCCTGAATGCCTCCAGTTTTCACATTTCCTTCTAAGTCAGGGGTGGACTAGAGTCCCAGGCTGTCTTCTGTTTTACATACATATGATGCCAGTGGAGTTTGAGTAGGAAACTGTCTTAACAGAATCTTCAAAATAAAATCAAAGACAATTTTGGATAGATTTACATTTTCTTCTGCAAGTGTGAAAAATGCAGTGACCCTCCAGTTTTCTAGTTTAAGCCATGTGTATGTGCTGGTTTTTTTTTTTGTTTTTGTTTTTGTTTTTTTTGTTTTTTAAAAAGTGCAATTGGAATCCTGTTTCATTTGGGATTGTCTTTTATTATTGATTGGTCTAAAACTGGATACTGAATTTCCTCTTTCCCCTTTATACCTCAGTATGAGATTTCCTGTCTTGATTCAGGCCTTTGTGGTCAGTTTTTATCTGATCATTTGTCTGACTGATATCCTTGATATGTTTTTATAACATTTTTAACAGAAAATGTAAGTGCTATTTATGGAACACCGGCTGGTCGGCTGTGAAGGGTCTCTTGTGATTTCTCAAGTTGTTTTCACATTCTGCTGACACTGGCTTCTAGAACAGAAGTCTGGGAACTAACAATGAGTGTTAGACCACTGAACACAGGTTTCCTTCCTTTCCAAGTCTGTCTTCAGGGGCAGAGAGAAAAGATGAATGATAACGGAAAATAGTTAAGTGTAGCTGGGTGGGGGGTTAATTACATTAATTTCAGACTCAACTAAGCTTGAAGACAATATAATAATCTATAAAAATGGAATGCCAATAAGAAGCCAAGCAACTATTACCTTTTTTTTATTTTTTAAGAGTACAATATGTTATAGTAATCAGGAGCTCATAAATTGCCCTTACAAGAAGTTTAGAAAAAGACACTGTACAAAAACTACTAAGAATTGGAAATTGTGGGGAGATTCTTTTTCCCTGTTGCACCTGAGGTATTTTTACCATGTGTTGAGTTTCATTTTGGTTGTTTAGTGGAGAACATCGGGATTCTGCTGTGCTTCTTGTACATGTGACGGATGAAGAGGGGTCAAGATGCAGTTGAATTATTTTAAATAGTGAGGAGCCAAATGTAAATAGTACCCTAGTACTGTTCCCTCATTGTATATGTGAATACAGAGAACCATCATATTTTTCCCCTCATTGATCCTAAGGTGTTGTTAGGTGCTGTGGAGTTGGTTCTGACTCATAGCGACCCTGTGTACAACAGAATGAAACACTGCACGGTCCAGAGCCGTTCTTACAGTCGTTGTTATGCTTGAGCCCATTGTTGCAGCCACTGTGTCAATCCATCTCATTGAGGGTCTTCCTCTTTTTCTATGACCCTCTACTTTACCAAGCGTGATGTTCTTCTCCAGGGACTGGTCCCTCCTGATAACATGTCCAAAGTATGTGAGACGAAGTCTCTTCATCCTCTCTTCTAAGAAGTATTCTGGCTGTACTTCCTCCAAGACAGATTTGTTTGTTCTTCTGGCAGTCCATGGTGTATTCAGTATTCTTCACCAGCACCTTAATTCAAAGATATCAATTCTTTGCTCTTCCTTATTCATTTTCCAGCTTTCTCATGCATATGAGGTGGTTGAAACACCATGACTTGGGTCAGGCACACCTTAGTCCTCAAAGTGACATCTTTGCTTTCTAGAACTTTAAAGAGGTCTTTTGCAGCAGATTTGCCTAACGCAAATAACTTATCCTGAGTTATTAAGTGGTAGATAGGAATGGGAATAAGCAGAGGGGCAAAACGTTCTAGTTTCTTCCAACACACATCTCTCCCTTTCCTCATCAGGAGAGCTTCAGTTCCTTCTTTCATCAACAATACTAAGAATTTCCAGGTAAAAGACCAATGAGAACTTGACACCTAGAGAGAAACGAATGTTTTCCAAAATACTTTCAGCAGCCTTACAAATAATTTAGAAAGTTGATAGGCCCTAAAATATACTGCATTGTCAGCTGTGCACAGTATGCTCAATATGTACTATTGTTTTATTCCACAACTATAAGCATTCATTTCCATGACCCCCTTTGTTAAAACATGTGAACATTTATATTTAAATATGCTAAAGAAGCACATAGTCCTACAATAATTCCAGGGAAATTTTAAAGTAAATTTTAGCACCTCGTCACCTGTGTCTAGACAAATTTATTAGGCACTTGCTGATGGTAATTCCTGTTTATTAAGCTGATTATCAGGCTGCTTACATGAGAGCATTCCTAAATTAGCTTTAGTACCTTAAAATTTAAGCTTAAATAGAGATCGGGCATTCATAAATTGAATAAAGTGGTCATAGACTAAGAGAGAAGAAAATGTTTTTTAATGCATTTCTGGCATCTCACCTCTCCCTTTATTTCAGCCCCAAGAGCCTGCTTTACCGTAAGGAAGGACATATTTAAAATTAGAATCTCTAGTGCCAGAAATTTCTACTTTATGTCTTGGCTAACCAGTGAGGATAATCAGCACCTTGTCTCTCTTAAAACTGACAGGGTACATTTTTAAAGTGTTGAAAGAGAAGTATACAGAGCTCACAGGTTAAGCAGTCTCAATTCCCTAGCCTCGGCAAAGGTTTTGAAACTTGTTTTTGGATGTCAGGGTAATGCACTGTGGTCAGTTAAATAAACTGATGACTTCGGTCATCAGTATTTTCTAGCTAATACATAAAAATCGGAAGTGCATACTCTGAAACATGATAATCGACATTATTCATAGCAGTGTGCATTTTGTGCCTTTTTATGCTCCTTTTCCAAAGGGAACAATTTATTTCCCAGTTTGGTAAACCTGTCAACTGTTTAGTGTATTAAGAAGGCAAACCATTTAAACACTCAAGTTTAATCCTTCAGAAATTTACCCTGTCCCAGCTTTTCAGTGAGTTCTGCCCAGATTCACACAAGTGCAATGGTGGTTTTATTTGGAAAACGGTAGGAATATCTGTGCCTCTGTGACTCTTTAAAACCATAACCCCTCCAGTACCTCCTTAACCTTTAAATAGCAGTAGGAGCCTTTCTTTGTCTCTCAGAGTTCTGTAGGAAGCTCCATGGTCTTCCGGCAGGCTCCAGCCATGTGAAATCCACCCCTAATATCTTGAAATTGTTGGGTAGGAGGAGATAATTGGGGTGTGGTGGGAGTAGCCAACACTTAAATAAGCAACAGCCTGTTCTGAATTTAGCTGCTTCCAAAATCCTTTGTCCTTTGTAAATTTGCCTCTTGTTTATACCATAGGATCAGAAGTTAAACGGATGTAAAATAAATTTTAAGGCAATTTCTCTAGCAAACTTATATGAAATATGTTTATTATGTTGAAACCACTTCACTCTGTAGGAGATTAGGACTAATTCTCTCAAGTATGAGGATGCATGAGATGATTTGGATTTAGCTGTGTTTGCCCATAGGCTACACATTCTCATGTTAATCAGGCTGTTTTGATTGCCAGACAATGGAAAATTTCAAATTGGTGCTATCAACATGGAAAGAACATGCTCGACATTTCTCAAGCTGAAAGAACTGAAGAAAAACTCAAGCCTCAAGTTGCAATATTGAAGGATTCTATGTGCAAAATATTGAACAAGCAGGAAGCACCAAAAGAAGGTGGAAAGAATACACAGAGTTACTATACCAAAAAGAATTGATCAATGTTCAGCTATTTCAGGAGGTAGCATATGATCAAGAACTGATGGTACTGAAGGAAGAAGTCCAAGCTCCACTGAAGGCATTGGTGAAAAACAAGGCTCCAGGAAGTGATGGAATACCAACTGGTATGTTTCAACAAACAGATGCAAGACTGGAAGCACTCACTCATCTAGGCCAAGAAATTTAGAAGATAGATGCCTAGCCATCTGACTGGAAGAGATCTGTATTTGTGCCCATTCCAAAGACAGGTGATCCAACAGAATGTGGAAATTATCAAGCAATATCATTAATATCACATGCAAGTACAATTATGCTGAAGATAATTCAAAAATGTCTGCAGCAGTATGTCGACAGGGAACTGCCAGAAATTTAAGCTGGATTCGGGAGCGGATGTGAAACAAGGGATATCATTGCTGATGTCAGATGGATCTTGGCTGAAAGCAGAGAATACCAGAAAGATGTTTATCTGTGTTTTATCGACTATGCAAAGGCATTTGACTTGTGTGGATCATAACAAATTATGGAAAACATTGCAAAGAATGGGAATTCCAGAACATTTAATTGTGCTGATGCAAACCTGTGCATAGACCAAGAGGCAGTTGTTCAAACAGAACAACAGGATACTGTGTGGTTTAATATCAGGAAAGGTGTGTTTCAGGGTTGTATCCTTTCACCATACTTATTCAGTCTGTATGCTGAGCAAAGAATCTGTAAAACTGGGCTATATGAAGAAGAACAGGGCATCAGGATTAGAGGAAGACTCTTGACAACCTGGGATATACAGATGACACAACCTTGCTTGTGAAGATCAAAGACTACAGCCTTCAGTATGGATTACACCTTAACATAAAGGAAATAAAAATCCTCATAACTGAACCAATAAGCAACATCATAATAAATGGAGAAAAGTTTGAAGTTGTCAAGGATTTCATTTTACTTGGATCCACAATTGACGCCTGTGGAAGCAGCAGTCAGGAAATCAAATGCGTATTGCATTGGGCAAATCTGCTGCAGAAGACCTTTTTCAAATGTTAAAAAGCAGACATGTCACTTTGAAGACTAAAGCATACCTGACCCAAGCCATGGTATTTTCAGTCGCCTTATATGCATGTGAAAGCTGGACAATGAATAAGTAAGACTAAAGAAGAACAGATGCTTTTGAATCATGGTGTTGGCAAAGAATATGGAATATACTGCTAGAACGAACAAATCTATCTTGGAAGAAGTACAACCAAAATGCTTCTTAGAAGCAAGGATGGTGAGACTTTGTCTCATGTACTTTGGACATGTTATCAGGAGTGTTTGGTCCCTGGAGACAGACATCATGCTTGGTAAAGTAGAGAGTCAGCAAAAAAGAGGAAGACCCTCAGTGAGATGAATTGACGCAGTGGCTGCAGCAAGGGACTCAAACATAGCAACAATTGTGGGGATGGTGCAGGACGGGGCAGTGTTTCGTTCTGTTATACATAGGGTCTCTATGAATCAGAACCACCTCTATGGCCCCTAACAACAACTTACAACACTATCAATGCACCCAACGTTACGATTTTTTTGGTTTTTCTTTTCTTTCTTTTCTACTCTTCTCCTCAGTAGAGCATCCACTGTTGTTTTGTTACCTAAATACTTAGGTCAAATGATAGAGACTGGAAGACTGAGTTGGGTGGTTGGAGGGATGCAAGAGTAGAACCAGAAACTGCTTTGTTCCATTCCTGTTGGGAGTCACTGCTGTCACTGCACAGGCATGCAGGTAATATCCACAGGTATGATAACTGTGGGCTTCCAGGGGCCTCCTGCAAGCAAAGACCTGGTGTCTCTTGACCATCATTCAGATCACTGGAGATGGACTGGGATGCTAAAGCATAGATTTGAAATAAAATGCAGCATCATTTCAGACCACATACAGCTAATCATAATTGCTAGTAGCTGTCAGTCATTGAATCCTTACGCAGTGCTGGGTGAAGTGCAGATGTTTTATGACATTATCTCATTTAATCCTTGTGACAGTCCTTCAGGGAAGTTTGATGACCATTATCCCCAGTTTAAAGATGAAGAAACGAGGATTTATAGAGAGGTTAAGGAACTTGCCCATGGTTCAGCTAAGTGGTAGGAAAAGAACTCATACTTGGCCCCAAAGCCCCGCGCCCTTAACACAACGCTGGGCCCTCCCAACTGTCTTTTTTACTCACCAGTATGTACAATAATTCCACAATGTTAGCTTCCTTATTCTGTTACTTGCTTTCATGGTGACACTGTGATAAGCAGACATTGCTCTTTTTCCAGTGAGAGAATGTTATATATATTGTTCTTAGAGACAGTTTGTAAGGGATATTTGCATTTGTTATGTGAAACCCTATCTCCATATTTTCCTTAAGTAGGAAAAATAAAATAAAATGTCTGTTTTTTCCTTTCCTCTTAAACTTGCAATTACACTTGTATTGGAGAGATGCCATCTGTCATCAACAGTTTTAGCAAATATGTTCAGGAGTTAAAACTGTAGAAGTCCTTTGTACCAACCAGATATTCCAACAACACAGTTAAAAAGTGAACATTTTAATGTTGAAAGTTACTTACATGCTAAGCTCTTAAACTAAATCAACCAATCACTATTTTCTGCTTACCTCTTAGTTGTGGATAAATATTTGCTTATGGAGGTGAACTCTTGCTGTCAAGTAGTTTTCTCACGCCCCCCCCCCCACTTCACCTCACTTTCCTCCTAGTATCATTACTGTCTGAAATCTTTCCTTTCAGTAGGAACACATAAGAAAAATTCCAGTAATTTGAACTGCATGGTGACTGTATTGAAATTAGTAAAATTTTTAATTACAAGATACTTAAAAAAAACAGCAGTATGGCTTTTAAATGTAAGCAGTTATTTTAACTTAAGCAATGAATTATTAGTAATTTTATCTTGCTTTGATGAATCTGTAAGAGTGTTTTGTAAATAAATCATCCATGTTCTGCATAGATACTATTACAGGATGATACTCCGTTGTTTGTGTTTTGTTCTTAGGTAGGTATTGAAGGTTTTTGAGAGACCAGTCATGCCCCAGTCCCCTATGGCAGGGCTTCTCAACGTTGGTGCTACTGATATTTTGGGCTGGATAAGTCTGTGTTTGGAAGGGAAGGAGGGCTGCCCTGTAACATTGTAGAATGTTTAGCAGCATCCTGGCTCCTACCCACTAAATGCCAGTAGCAACCTCCCCCAAGTTGTGACAATCAAAAATGTCTCCATACATTGCCAGATGTCCCCAGGAGGCAAAATCGTCCCAGGTTGAAAACCCTTGCTCTATAGTTCTTACCTAAATGAGAAGGTACAGTCAGGGAGGGATCTAAATATCAGCTCTGTTGATGGTCAAGCCAAAGTGGAGAATGTGGCTAAGACATAAGGCCAAGATAGGTTTCCTTTTTCTGAATTGTACATCTGTGTCCCTCACATCAGGAGAGTTGGTCTGGCAGAGCAAGCAATTGTGCAGCAGAATCTAACCCAGACCCCATCGACTGCAGAGATAAGAGCCCAGAAGGAACCAGAGTAAGCACCAGCTGACTCTGGAAGCGGAGTGAGGAGAATGTACTCTGATGCCATCTGCAGTTGGGAAAGAGAGAGCCCGGAAGGGACTTAAGCAGACATTGCTCCTGACACTCTTCTTTGAACACAGCAAGTAGAATCCTGCCTCGGTGCCTCTGCACTTGCTGTTCTCTTTGCCTAGAGTACACGTTCTCACAGATATTCACATTATTGAATCCCTCCCTTCTTTCAGGTCACTTTCCAACTGTCGTCTTACCAGGCCTTCCATGACTATTCTGTTCAAAAATAGCACAGCCCTGTGACTATAAGGCTCACTCTGCTCTATCTCCCCATCCCCCATCTCCACCTGAAATTATGTATTTGATTGTTTATTGTTTTCCTCCTCTTCTAAAATGTAAGATATGTGAGAGTAGGAAATCTATTAATCAGTAGTATAACCCCAGGACATAGATCAATGCATGGCACATAATTTCCAATCCGTGATAAGTGCTGACTAAATGAATCAATCATTTAGAGGCACTTGCTGTAAAAAGATAAAGGGTAAGGATTTTAAAGATAGCAAATGTAGCTGAAAATAAGTTGCTGGGAGAATTTTTAATGAAGAAGCACAGCTTCAAGTATGATAATTCTACCTAATGGTGTTATACTAAATTATTCCATAATTGAGATTTAGGTTTTTTCCTCATTTGATGTAATTAGTTTTATGAGACTCTCTTTTTCATGTCAAGCAAACAATAGCTTCAGAGAAGAGAAAAGTCTGAGCTGTAAGGAAATGAGGAGAGAAAGTCCAGATGATGCATGAAGTGAGAAAACAGTAGAAAAATACCAACATTTCTTGTACAATCAATCATTGAAAATGTACCAACAAGCAGAGGCCTTTCATTAGGTGGTTTATTGGAAGGCAAGGGAAGACAAGGCCAATATTCTTCTGAATGCTTGTTTTGTAGTTTCAGAACTGAGAGTTTGGAATTTAAAACAAGTAACAACTTATCCATTCAGAGTTTTAAATTTTTATTCTGTAGTCTCAAAACATTTTCTTGTTTTGGACTTTTGGCACAGGACCAGGCAGCATTTCATTCTGTTGTGTATAGGGTCGCCATGAGTCAGGTCCAATTTGATGGCAGCTAACAACAACATTTAACCAACTGCAAGTAATTTTAAATAACATCCACTCAATCTTTTGAATTGAAATGGTTGTCTTTAATAGGAAATCTGCATTTCATCATAAAGATGGAACACAAAATCCTTGGCTTAGTTGTAAAACCCAGAAATGGATGGGCTAAAATGCTACAAGCTAAGCAAATAGTAAAGATACACATTCCACCAAATGTGTTTTACTTTTGAAAAATTATGGACATATGTCCTGGCCGGGTGAAGAATGCAGTCTACTTGGGCTGTGTACTGAATTCCACTGAAACTTAATGTGACAGAAATAATCAACCTGACCACGGACAGATGCCAGAATTCACACATATTGTCAAGCGACAACTTATTTTTCAAAAAATGTTAATATCAAATTTATTACTGTTGGTTGATAGGAGTGCCTTCATGTGTTTCTTATCTATAATGTCCACTCTTTTACAGAATCTAATGTTTCTTACTTGTAAACATTGGATCAATATCATTGGTAATAATACATGTTTTCTTTTTCCTTTCTCTGTACCAGCTTCCAGAGATATATGTGAATTCCTGAAGGGCAGCCTTAGGGAAGTGGATTGGCCACCTGTTTACTATAGCTACAGAACTGAAAGGAACCAAAGTAAATATTCTATCCCATTACATTTATTTACTGTGGCTTGGAGAGGAGTTGACTCATGCAGTCTCACACACACACAGTGCTTTAGTGATAGATCCTTGCCTGAGACTAGCTCTCATGATCTCTGTCCAGTGTTCTTTCCATCCCCCATTTATGGTATAGTTGACCGAATCTTATCCCTCCTCAATTCTAACATTGCTCAGCACCTGGAGTCAGGGTTTTTTGAATGGTTGTATGATGGTGATGGGATAAATGAAGATGCCAGGGAACAAAGAAAGAAAGAAAAGAGTAGAGGGCTGCCACTCCCTGAAATTCTGCTTAAGAGTAGAATATTTTAGTAATTTGTTTGGTCAATAGACATATTAATCTTCCATTCAGTGCAAAACACCAAGGTAGATGGTATGAGGGATACAAAGATGAAAATGATCTGGTCCTTCCACTGAGGAAAGCATGCCCTCTAATAGTTTTCTTTCTTGAGATGGTCCAGTGAAGCCCATGGCCACAAATCTTCCTGGACATGTTAGAGATACAAGGAAATCATGCTCCTGTGGCTTTTGGAGACCCAACAGAATGGTATACACTGCTTGGTATTGACTTGATTAGTAGCATTTTTGTTGTTCTTGAGAATCCATCCTCTCTGAAATTTTTTAACTCAAAAATGTATTTCATTATCCCATGATTTGTTCTGTTGGCTTTGTATTTTCTAAGTACATTAACATCACTAAATGAGGTTAAAAGTAGGATTCCAGTGTTAGAGATGAGGGAATAGAGCTTGTCTCAAGTAGCTAATGATATTTCCAAAGTAATAACAAAACTTCCTCTTTTCTCTTCATTCAAATAGAAGACGATTTGACCAATAAATTCATCTAGATCCTGTCTTTCACAAAGAATTGATTCATGGACTAACAGAGTTTTAGAGCTGTAAAATTATTAGAGATAATCATTTAGACGGCTGAATCAGTAAGACACTTAATGCATATTTCCTTCTAGTCATTGAATAATAGGGCTCCCACATTCTTTTCTAATGACTTATTGGAATTTGGGTAAATGAAAGTAGAGTTGAAATGATCTATTTGCAAGTCTTTTGACATGTCCAGTCTATGGTAATATAAAACTGAGAAGTCAATTTTAAAACCTGTCAGTAGCTGCATAAAAAGTAACAATTTTATTGACTGTTGGCTACTCAGGTATTTGAACTGTGAGGTTGTAAGGAGACACTAATGATTTAGATATAATTCTGGATATAATGAAAGTAGTGATCAATGGATTGTATAGGGTTTTTTATTCCCAATCACATTAGCTATATTACCAAATAATTAAAACAGGGTTTAACGCAAGCTTTCCAGGAATCATTCCCAGATGTAAGTAAGCTAATTTTTATCATTAGAGATAACCCAACATTTTAATGCCACTGGAGCAAAAAAGCATGTACTCAGTAGAACTTTCAAGAAGCTAGCATTATTTACCTTTCTTCATTTTATCCACAAATTATTTGAAAAGATAGACTATGAATTTTTTGTCATCCATAATATCTTACAGCTTTCTGGAAGGTTTGTGTGAGAAATGCTTTTCAAAGCTTGCTGGGATGAAGTGGTGATCATAGCATCTTTACTGCAAAGAACATCTGTTTACTGGCTCTGCTTTCTTTGACTGGTTGTAGGAGTGCTTTAGGGAATGATTTCTTTCTTCTTTTGACAGGCTCCTGTGCTTGAAGTAGTGTGTGTGTATGCATGTGTACGTGTGCACACTCACACACATGTGCAGAGCATGCTAAAATCATAAATGGGTATACTTACGAATGTGTTTGCTTTTCCAGATAATTGGAAAGTCATTGACACTTTCGCATATGTGTAGAGAGCCTCAATCTGAAAAAAAAAAAAAATAAGAAATTTTAAAATATTGTTCTTTTTCTCACTTCTGATTCAGTTCTCAATTTCTAGAAATGCTTTACATTTCTAATTAAAATATACATTCAGTGTAACACCTTAAGAGAATGAGCACTTTATTCTATTCTGGTAGTTTTGTGTGTGTGTCTTAATTATAGGATGTTGTAAAACTCAGAAGCAGCTTATGTGTTTTTTTTTTTGCGGGGGGCGTATCTAAAACAGAGCTGTGAAGTTCTTGGAGCAAGTGCAAAGTTCAATTTCAGAAACATCCTGATTTTTCCTCTGGTGACTTTTTTGATTAAAAAAAAGATTTAAAAAATGCCTATTTCCCATATTTTCTAGGCCTTTGAATCACAAACATTACCAAGCATATGTTATAAGCAAATTAAGATATAACGATTTTGTTTTTACATATTAAATAAACAGTGGTTTTCAATTTATAAAAAATGCTGTAAAATATTGATTATTGTCATAGATTGAATTATGTCCCCCCAAAAATGTGTGTATCAATTTGGCTGGGCCATAATTCCTGGTATTGTGTTATCTTCCTATATGTTGTAAGTCTTGCCTCCATGATGTTAATGAGGGAGGATGGGTGGCAGCTGTGTTAGTAAGGCAGGACTCAATCTACAAGATTGTGTCCTGAGGCAATCTCTTGAGATATAAAAGAGAGAAGTGAGCAGAGAGACAGGGGGACCTCAAACCACCAAGAAAGCAGTGCCAGGAGCAGAGCGCATCCTTTGGACCTGGAGTCCCTGCGCAGAGAGGCTCCTAGTCCAGGGGAACACTGATGAGAAGAAGGCCGACAGAGAGAGAAAGCCTTTCCCTGGAGCTGATGCCCTGAATTTGGACTTTTAGCCTACTTTACTGTGAGGAAATAAACTCTTTTTAAAGCCATCCACTTGTGGTATTTCTGTTATAGCAGCACTAGATGACTAAGACAATTATATTAAAAATTTTTCAGATTTCTAGGATTACCCCTGTTATTTCAAATTTCTAAGGGACATTTGTCTTTCATTCAAAATATTTTAACAGTTGGGGTTTAACTTGAAAATTTTTAAATTTCCAAGTATTTTATACATTGCTTAAAGAAATGTAAAATATGGAAACAACTACTGAAAAAAATTTTTCCTTCTTACTTGCTCATTAAAGGAAAAAAATATGTATAAACCGAGCTGTCACTTTCTGGAACAGTATGATTTAGGCAATTACTGTTGTTTATTACTTTGAAGTTCTTGAAGACGTGGTGTGGTAAGGAGAGCCCTCATCATCTGCATGTCCACGGTTCAATCACAGGGGCGTCTGTCATAAGAGCGACATATTCACTGATGAAATGACTGCTTACGAAAGTAATCTTCTAATACTGTATCAAGTAAATATTTCCATTAACATCAGTTTTGGGCTTAATATTATATTATAATGATTATTATAACATCAGTTTACAACAATTTAACGCAAAAAATATATAATGCTAAAAATGGAGTACACAGGGAATCCATGTAACAGAGCAAGTTGATTGTGTGAATTCATAATTCAGTGAAATTGTTGAGAAACTGCCTGAATCACATACAAATTGATATTGTATGTGATTATAAATGAAGATCTGGAAGAATCAGACCAGTGAACAATGTAAGTTGACAGAACAAACATGGATCATGATATAAGTAAATGTTTCAGAATCAAAGAGAAGCTCTTGGGAAAATTGAAGAAGGTTTTGAGTATTTATGCAATAATAGCTTTATTTTAGGCTGAATGGTTATATAATTTTATCAGGAAAAAAAGTCCCCCCAAAATCAACACTTGATTCAGCCTTTATCCCAACTGACAGTTGCAAATATAGTTTGAACTGCATTCCTTATGATATAATTTTTACTGAACTTATTTAAGGTAATACCCCAGTGTGATTTTTTTTTTCACTTTCTGTGAAAAAGTGAAGTAGCCTTTTTCTGTTACCAACTATTCTTTGATGATGAAAACCTCCTGAATAAAGCCATTGTTCTAAATTATATCATCTATAATTATGAATAGGTTGTGCCTCAGTTGATTCCTCCATTTAAAACCCAAATTACTTACTTCTTACTCCTCAGAATATTTATTTAGCACAGTGATACTCAACTCTGGTCACATATTAAAATCACCTGAGGAGTCTTTAAAACTACTGATGTCCAGGCCCCAACCACGGTCCATTTAATCAGAATCTTTAAGGGGGTGGAACTTGAGATGCACTCTCTTTTAAAACTTCCTATGTAATTCTAATGAGTACCACTGATAGCACATCAAAAATGTATTAATATTTCCAACGATTAGCTTTTCAGCCAAAGAAATGAATATAGATATGATTTGCCTCCTACTCGCAATATTTTAGTATGTCGAAAACTTAAAATATTTTCCTTTACGTAAATCTAATTAAAACATAATAATGATGGTGTATTAGACCTTTATTAACAAGAAGGAGACAATTCTTAAGCAAGAGAACTCATGTCTGTATTTGAAACTAGATACTTCTTTAAAAGATTTTTTTTTTTCCTACTATCATTTCCTATTTTTAGAGAAAACATTGTAGTACTATTTGTATTTCTGAGAGGTTGAGGACCTGGTAGGCAGGACTTCCACAAACACATCACATCTCACTCTTTCTAATCTCTTCTGCTGTCCTGTCTCACAGTGCATCCTACTCTAGCGTATAAATACTCCCCTTATTTCCTACACCTGTGATGCTTCATGGGGCCTTCATGTGTCTGATGGGGCTCTTCCTTGCCCTTGACTGCCTTTCTTCCACTCATCTACCTATCACAGCCCTTCCGGGCCCAGTCTGAAGACCCCCTCTGGACTTCCACAGCCCTTTGCTCCCCACCAGCTGACTTTTCTTTGAAAGGAGGAACTGTATTATCTCTCCAGTTACTATTGGTTTAACGGTATACCAGCCACTTTTTATGCCTCTGGACCTTATAGGTAGTACGTTATTCTCGTTTTAATGTATTTAGCGTCAAGGTAGGTCCCTTTTGAAATGGCGTGAAGCTCAGCAGACCAGAGTTGGAGCCTCATTGTTGTGTAGGTTGAGCATTCTATTAGGTGATACTTCCTGGATGTGTTAGTTTTGTAAAATTTTGTGAACTTTTGCTTTTCCTTTATTTCTGTGAGATAAGGCTTGCAAGCCTAATTATGGCTTTCCTGTGTGATAGCTAGGGAGCCCTGATGGATTTGTTTTGGTTTTTCTGTCATATTTGGAAAACCAGAGATTTCCTATGTAACCTAATGGAAAGGTGCCTGCAATAAATTCTCTATTTAGCTCTTACTGGTATATTGTTATACAACAGATTGGTGGTGCCAGAGTGCCACTTGCCTTATTAGTGGCTTGTATTATCAGATCATATTTCTCAAAATCCATATTACAAACCAAAAATTTAAATACACTCTATTAGTAAGCATGCATTCCAATACTAAAAACACGTGCCATCAAAAAAAATTTTTTTAACAAAAATTTGGTAATGAAAGGGTTATATCCTCCCAATGGATATTATAATTTGCTAATACTAGATGGACACCCAGTTAATTCTTATTGAGTTAGGAAATACTGGAAAAGGACATAATGGAGAGAATCCCACAATTTCATTTAATTGTAATAAAAGTTTACAGATTTATTTTAAGGATTGCATTTTCTTGGCCATGTCATATTTCTACATTTGGAGTAAGGTGAGCATGGTATAACACCTGAATTCAGCAGTCCATTCCAGCTTGAAAAGACTTGTAAACAGATAAAAGAGTTTGCTGATTTTATGTTCAAAGAAAAGAAATGTCAGAGGTAATTGTTTAATTTCCCTTGAAATATCGTGGTTGCTGTTGTTGTTAGCTGCCATCCAGCTGACTCTGACTCATGGCAATCTTATGTACATCAGAACAGAACATTGTCCAGTCACTGCATCATCCTCACAATCGCCAGCATATTTGAGTCCGTCATTATGGCTATTGTGTCAGTTCATTTCACCCAGAGTCTCCCCTGTCCTTGCTGGCCCTCTACTTCACCAAACATGATATCCTCCTCTAGCGATTGATCCCTCCCAATGACATGTCCAAAGCAAGCAAATTAGACAGTGTTCTATTGTGATCCATAAGGTTTGCATTGTCTAATTTTTGGAAGTAGATTCCCAGGCCTTTTTTCCTAGTCTGTTTTAGTCTGGAAGCTCCACTGAAACGTGGGTGACCTTGCTGATATTTGAAATACCTGTAGCAGAGCTTCCAGCATCATAGCAACATGGAAGCTACCACACTATGACAAACTGACATATGCATGGTAGATTCAAAGAAGGTAATTCTTCATTTTTCTTAATTCAGTTTCCGAGAAACTTCAACTAATGGATATTTTCATTTAAATTGGTATATAATTTTTAAATATTATTATTTTATTTCATTGTATACTAAATAGATATCACAGTTTAGATCTATGTATTCCTTTTGTGCACAAAGAATAATACCTTACAAAGGATTTACAAGGATTTCAGGGTTTTACTTGAATAAGTTTCAATTACTAGGGATGTCTTACAAATCGCTTTTCTGTTTTTTAGCTTAGACTCCGACTTAGAGCTCATCTCTGACCAAACTTAATTGCAAGCGTTTTGTGGCAACAGCTATGCTCTTTTAGCTTTTTTGTACTTAGGTGTTCAACAAAGCCTGAAGAATGGGTATGGTTGGATCATGAGACAGGGCTCCAAACCACTTCCAGGTTACTTCGCAGCAACACTTTGACAAAAAAGTGAGCCCCACATAGAAAATGGAATGAAGAGAAGATTTGAGAAGAGATCAGGGTGTTCACGATGAAGTGAGGAGAATAGATGGGGTAACATTAAGGAATTCCTTTAGAAGGAGGCTTAACAGAAGATCATGTAAAAGTTAGGACATTCAGTATTTATTCTTGCTTGGAGTGTTGAGTGCTTTTGACTTTCTTCAATCCTAAATAGCATTGTTAAAAACATTAAACGTGAGTCTAGCACATCAGTTACTGTAACTAAAATCTCATTTTCCTCTATGTCTGCTACACTTCCAACATCTTTCTATTGATTCAGCGTATTTCATTTTGTGTTCTCTTGGATATAAAAGTATTGCCCTCTTTTGTACTTTTTTACTCCGTCTAAATTCTGCTTTGTGATATCTTCTCTCCTTCATTTTAAGTCTTCTTCTCTCCCTGATTAATAAATGTGCTTATTTGATTGCAAAGGATAATTAGGAACCTGAAATGATTAAAGACATGTTATTTGTTCTGTAGTGCTTGTGTACTTAGCATAGCCAGTGAGCAGCTTTTTTTGTTTTGCATTGAATGTTGTTAAAACCCAGACAGGCCTGAACAAAGAGCACTAACGAGCAACATGCAACATCTTCTCTCTGTGTTTGAACCCAGCTGTTACTGGGATGTTTGTGCTGACCTCACAGGGGAAGGCTGGCTACTTAGCAAACGTGGCCAACTCTAACCCCAACCAAAGGAGTTTGTATACAGCATGTCAGTTGTATACCAGAAGACCAGATGATAGTCTTGCTCAGAAGGAGTGGTTTGTCAATGATGATGACCTCCTGTCTCCCAAAAATCGAGATGCTCTGATCTCACCCACTGATTATGCTCTAGGAGGCAGGTCATGCCTGATTCATCTAACGGCTCTGTTGGGAACAGGAAGGCTTATGAATGATCAGCAAAGTGTAGTTTTCAAGGTCTTAGATGCTCAGTGTTTGTTAGTGATGTTTTCACAAACGTATTAAATAGGTAAATGTGGTATGTATAGTGAGAGCCACTTATCTTTTTGTTTCTGTTCCTCCCGTCAGATTTTACCAAAATCCTCCTGAAAAAATGAGTACCTGGAAGATTTCACCACTCCTTGCGTAAAAATCTGAAAGGTCTTCACAGGTTTTCTAGTGACTTTTTTTTAACCATATGTCTTTATTAAGTTTCTTTTTTTACATGTCCACAGATTTTACTTTTTTTTTTTTAATTGGAGTTTCTGTTGGACTCATAGCGTTGAAATCCACTTCACTGGTTGAGTAAGTTATCGTCTCTGATTAGTGAGTTTTCTACTTTTCTTACTCATGGGAAAATCACAAATGTGGGATTCTAGTGATTTTTTTGTAGCGGGGAGAGGGTGGATATGATTCTGTGGTATCATAAATCTTCAATAGAAACCTTTTTTTCATGGTTTTATGGTAGGAATGGGAAAATAGTTCCCCATTTCCAAAGGGGGTCTTGGAGGGTTTGTTGTTGTTTTTTACCCCCTTTAAAATGTCAGGTAGCTTTTTCTTGCCCGCTGTGAACATTGTGGAAAGAATCAGGCTTTTTAATATTTAGAATTATCTACGTGCCAGGATCACTATGTTGTTGTTAACTGCTGCTGAGTTGGTCCCCAGCTCATGGCAAACTGATACACAATGGGATTGGACTGTTGTGATCCATAGGGTTTTTTCTGGAAGTAGATCACCAGGTCTTTTTTCCTAAGGATTACTATAAATTTATGCAAATGAGTTACAGGCTACTCAGAATTACCTTGTTTTACAGATAAATGTATGGTTATGCATAGTTGATGTGCCGTGAATCTAACCGAACAACTTATCAGAACTGTGGGCTGTTGGGATCACGAGCTTGCAGTTAGTCATCACTCAGGTGATATAGAACTGAATTCATGGGAGATTCTTTTAATACACGTATAGACAAAGATGATACTGCTGAGGCTGTACATGCTTATGGTTCTGCTTCTTATTACTATGACCAATTATATTGGGAAATATTTAATCTTCTATATTGAGTTAGTAGTTAACATCAGTAGACCTGGGAGGAAATCAACAACTATACACAACAGTGTGGATGAATCATCCAAACAAAATATTGAGCAAAAGAAGCCAGATACAGGAGTACATACTGTGTGATCCCATTTATATAAAATACAGAACAAGGCAAACCAGTCTATTTTGTTGGAGTTCTGGAGAGTGGCTACCTTGGGTTGGCTGGGGGATGTTGACTGAAATGGGGCAAGAGGGGTATTGGCTTCAGTTGGTGAAAATTCATCAAGCTATGCAATTATGACTTGTGCATTTTTCAACAAAAAGTTTAAAGTAAGTGTAACAGTTATGAGACAGTTTGGGGAAGAGACAGCTGTTGTAGGAAATGAACATACTAGGCTGCTAACTGAAAGGTTGACGGTTTGAGTCCACCCAGAGATGCCTTGGAAAACAGTCTTAGTGATCTACTTCATAAAAATTAGCTCCTGAAAACCCTATAGAGCACAGTTCTACCTGACACACATGCATTCACTCTGAGTTGGAATCAACTCAACAACAACTGGTTTACTGGTAGTTAAAGCAGGGATAGCAGTGATGGCCCACGATGGGGGTGGAGGTGAGGATAAGCCAGTAGGAAAACCACCAGTCTAACCCAACCTTCACATTTTAGAGCTGAGGAAACCAAAGCTCCTTCAGAGACTGTTAATTGCCTAAAGTTACACAACTATTTGATGACAACATTCATTATCTTATTTAATACATTTATGTCAAGCACATACCATGTCCTAAATGTGTTGCAGGGTGCCAGGATATATTGGAGAATGAGATCGACCCAATCAGACCTTGCCCTCGGAGTTTAGAATTCACATCTTCATTTACTTGACCTGCCGGGCCTGGTAGACATTTGAATTTGCACTTCCTTGATTCACATTCCTCTTCCTATTTCAGAAAATCAGATATTTCTTTTAGTTAAAGAGCAGACTAGCCGTTCCTTCTCACTTCTACCTGTCACATGTTTCATCTTAATCAAGAAAGAATGTTTTGAGAACTGAGTGTAGTTTAATATTTTTTATGAGAGACATTGGCCTTCCAGAAAGGCTGTGAAAACGGCAGAGAGAATTCTTGCTGCATGCTCCTCTGGGCTTGCAGGCTGGAGCGCCCATCATTTCTGGTGCTTAGAGTCCTTCACATCTTTTGGCTCCTAGGCTTGTCATTTGATCAGGCCCTCATCTGCATGTCAATGAGGCTTAAAGCCCAGGGAACAAATTAACTGGTCTGGGATGTTTATGCAACTTTTCAGCAAAGGCAATTGAAAGGAAAGTTGCCCTGACTGAGCTGATTGTCTTGGAGCAGAAATATAGTGAAGTAATCATGTTAATATTATGTGACTCGAGTTATATGATATTTTCAATGATCAGCCTAGTAGGAGTTTAAACATGAGCAAAAACACAAATTAATCAAAAACAGTAAATGAAACATCCCTTTTAAAGCAGATCAACTAGCCTTTTATTTTTATACTTTTTTATTCGATTAAAGCAAAGGATGAATTCAGATTTCCTTCAGAGTATATGAACCATGTTTTCTATTGCATTTTTAAACAACAATATTAATTTCCAGTTGTATTTCTTTTCCTTTAGGACTAATTAAAGAAAACATGTTTGTTTTTCCAGGCATCACTCCCAAATCTGCAAAGTGCCAGGATATAAATTCTGGTTTTATGTTCCAAAAGAATGTTTAGGTTTTGAGATCATATAATCTTTAGAAGAATGAAAGTTTGTGTGTGAGATGGTGCATGTGGTCTTTGCTCATGAGTTTAGCTTCTTACCACAGACATTTCTAGAGAGGTAAGCAAATGCCATTCAAAGGCTTTCCTGTTACTTCTCCACAGGTTGTGTAAATAAACACGTAACAAATTCACCTTAGCTTTAATGCTGTGTTTCAGAGGCCATAAATTTAATAGCTATGATACCTCGAAATTTGCATATTCTCTTGTTTTTGCTAATGTCCTTCATATATAGGATGATTTCTCAAAAAAACTTATGGAAGAGTTCTATTTGAGTGGTGATTTTGAAGTTCTTTCAAAGTGAAATATAGTAATATATGATCATTATTTTCCTTCTGAGCAAAGTTGAAGCAGTAGCTCTATTGCCAATAATGGTATACAGTGAACCACCATCTTAGGTTATAAACTCAATGCATGAGGCAAAAATTTTGGCTACCCAAAACGACTCTTGAAAGCCTGTTGGATTGCTCATAAAATCTACCTTGCTATTAGCCCAACACTGCTAGTTTTCCTTCCAGTGTTGGAAACATCACTTTGTCTTTGTTTGAGCAACAAGTGAGACAGGGCCATGTTGTATAAGGAAGTACGTATCTTTAAACACCAGAAAGGCACTCAGTGTGGTAAGGTCACCACACCATGAAAAAATGGAAACCAAACCGAGAGATTTTTCTTTCTTTTCAGTTGCCATCGAGTCAGTTCCAACTCATGGTGACCCCTTGTGTGTCAGAGTAGAACTGTGCTCCATAGGGTTTTCAGTGGTTGATTTTTCAGAAGTAAATCACCAGGCCTTTCTTCTGAGGTGTCTCTTGTTCTTGTTAGGTGCTGTCAAGTCGGTTCCATTCAACAGAACGAAACACTGCCTGGTCCTGCACCATCCTCACAGTCTGCTATGTTTGAGCCCATGGTTGCAGCCACTGTGTCAATCCATCTCATTGAGAATCTTCCTCTTTTTCACTGACCCCTTTTCTTTACCAAGCATAATATCTTTCTCCAGGGATTGGACGCTCCTGATAACGTGTCCAAAGTACGAGACAAAAATCTTGCCATCTTTGCTTCTAAGGATCATTCTGGTTGTACTTCTTCCAACACAAAGTCGTTCGTTCTTCTGGCAGTCCATGGTATGTTCAGTATTCTTCACCAACACGATAATTCAAAGGCATCAATTATTCTTCAGTCTTCCTTATTCATTGTCCAGCTTTCGCATGTACATGAGGTAACTGAAAATACCATGGCTTGAGTCAGGCACACCTTAGTCCTCAAGTTGACATCCGTGCTCTTTAACACTTGAAAGAGGTATTTTGCAGCAGATTTGCCCACTGCAAGACATCATTTGATTTCTGACTCTACTTCCATGGGTATTGATTGTGGGTCCAAGTAAAATGAAATCCTGGACAACTTCAGTATTTTCTCCAATTATCATGAAGTTGCTTATTGGTCCAGTTGTGAGGATTTTTGTTTTCTTTATGTTGAGGTGTAATCTATACTGAAGGCCGTAGTCTTTGATCTTCATCAGTAAGTGCTTCCAGTCCTCTGAACTTTCAGCAAGCAAGGTTGTGTCATCTGCATATTACATGTTGTTAATGAGTCTCCCTCCAATCCTGATGCCATATTCTTTTCATATAGTCCAGCTTCTGGAATTATTTGCTCAGCGTATAGATTGAATAAGTATGGTCAAAGGATATAACCCTGACGCACACCTGTCCAGATTTTAAACCATGCAGTATCCCCTTGTTCTCTTGCATGACTGCCCCTTGGTTTGTGTACAGGTTCCACATGAGCACAATTAAGTGTTTTGAAATTCCCATTCTTTCCAATGTTATCCCTAATTTGTTATGATCCACACAGTACAGTGCCTTTGCATAGTCAATAAAACACAGGTAAACATCTTTCTGGTATTCTCTGCTTTCAGCCAAGATCCATCTGACATCAGCAATGATACCCCTCATTCCATAACCTCTTCTGAATCTGGCTTGAATTTCTGGCCGTTCCCTGTCAATGCACTGCTGCAACCATTTTTGAATGATCTTCAGCAAAATTTTGCTCGCGAGTGATGTTAATGATACTGTTAGATAATTTCCACATTCTATTCGCTCACCTTTCTTTGGAATGGGCACAGATACGGATCTCTTCTAGTCAGTTTTCAGGTAGCTGTCTTCCAAATTTCTTGGCATAGACAAGTAAGCTTCTAGTGTTGCATCTGTTTGTTGAAACATCTCTATTGGTATTCCATCAATTCCTGGAGGCTTCTTTTTGCCAGTGCCTTTAGTGCAGCTTTGGACTTCTTCCTAGAGTACCATTGGTTCTTGATCATATGCTACCTCCTGAAGTGGTTGAATGTTGACCAGTTCTTTTGGTACAGTGTCTCTGTGTATTCCTTCCATCTTCTTTTGACGCTTCCTGCATCATTCTTTTTTTTTTTTTGCCCACAGAATCCTTCAGTATTGCAGCTTGAGGCTTGAATTATTTCTTCAGTTTTTTAAGCTCGAGAAATGCCAAACATGTTCTTCCCTTTTTGTTTTTCAATTCTAGGTCTTTGCACATTTCAGTGTAATACTTTACTTTGTCTTCTCGAACTACCCTCTGAAATCTTCTGTTCAGCTGATTTACTTCATCATTTCTTCCATTTGCTTTAGCTATTGGATGTTCAAGAGTAAATTTCAGAGTCTCTTCTGACATCCATTTTGGTCTTTTCTTTTTAATGACCTTTTACTTTCTTCATGTATGATGTCCTTGATGTCATCCCATAGCAGCTGAGTGTGTTAACTCTTTGCACCACCTAGGGTACCCCAACCAAAGTATGGAGCAACTAATTTCCTGTCTGATGTCCCATGTTCATTATCAGACCTACACTGGTTGAGGGAAATTTCAAGCATAATTTTCCACACTATGATAATTGTTTTCCTTTCTTCCGCCTGCTGTCTGTATACTAGTTGAATTTAAGTTAAGTGCATACTTATGGTGATAACACTGTATCTGTAAAGCCCATGTATGGCCTCTCTGTGCATAATACACCAATGTACATCTCAGGGGAAATATGTTGTCAATTTCAGGGTTAAACACTTAAAAACAATACTCGTAGTGAGAGAATTAAGTGGTCTGTACCCCAACTCCCCAACTAGTTATAATTTGATTATCATTTAGAATAATTGGTTTTAAAGGTGTGTGGCATTTGTTCATGTTTCAAAATATGTAGAGTGTATTTAATACTACAATGAAGTGTAATTTGGCAACAGTGCTTTCTTGCCAGAGTTGGAGTCTTTTTTAAAAAGTCATTACACAGTTTATACATCTAAAGTTAAGGAACGTCTTTTTGATCAGACTGAAATAATTGGGCACCCAATTATTTATGTATATAAATTATTTATGTATATAAATTTATGTATATAAATTTATGTATATAAATTATTTATGTATATAAAATATATATGTTATATTTTATATATGTGTATACACACACATACACGCACACACACACACACACACACACACACACACACACACAGGGCTTCTGAACATATTTACGAGGGTTTTTCTAGTTTGGCTGCTTCTGAGAAATTGAGTCCCTTTTTTTCTCTGCTGTTCAAGGGTTCAAAGGTCAGTCCCTCCCCAGGGGTTGGTGGTGGTGGGATAAGCTCTACAACTAACTTTGGAATCACCCTCAACTCCTCTCCTTTCTTCTTCACGTACATGTGTACGCTCACTACGTGTCATCCTTCACCAAGGCCTGTTGACTCTACCTCATACTATAGCCTGAGTCTTATCACTGGTATTACCCTAGACAAGCCGCTGGGGCATCAGCCTGGACTAAGCAGTACTCCTGACTGGCCACTATGTTTCCTCTCTTCCGTTCTTCCAGTCTGGTCTCCACCTGGCTGCTTGTGTGTACCATTGGACATGAGTTAGCCCATGATATTCTCCTACTTGAAACCATTCACTGAGTCCCTCCCTATCAGAGAAATTCCAGACTCCTTTCCATGGGCCACATGGCCTGCCCTGCATGCTTACACCTCTGCTGACCTCCCTGACTTTGTCTCCTAATACTCTCTCCCATTTTCCCCCACACCGGCCTTCTTCCTGAGTCTACCAGCTCACTCCCACTTCAGAGCTTTTACACTTCCAGTTCCTCTACCATGAATCCTCTTCCCCTACATTTTTGTGTGGCTTGATCCCTTTTGTCTTTCAGGTCTCTGTTCCAGTGTCCCCTTTATAAAGATGCCTTTCCTGATCCATCATGTTTAAAGAACCCAGCCTTCTCCCAATCCCCACAGGCTGCTTTATTTTTCTTTATTGCACTTATCCAAGCCTGGAAAGATTTGATATCCTTATTTATTTACTTGTTTATTGTATGATGAATCCATTAGAACTGAGCTGTCCAATATGGTAGCCACTAGCTACATATAGCTGTTTAAATTCAATAAATCAAAATTAAATAAAATTTAAAATTCAGTTTCTTGCTTGCACTAACTGCATTTCAAGTACTCAGTAGCCATATGTGACTAATGGCTACTATATTGAACAGCACAGATATAGAACATTTCCACTGTCATAGGAAATCCTGTTGGACCACTGTGTGTTAGAATATGACCTCCCTGAGGGCAGAGATTCTGTCTTGCTTATTCACTGCTGAATGCCCAGTGACTGTCTGACACATGGTGCTGAGTAAATACAAGTAAAATGAATGAATGCTGCAGAAATGAACTAACAAGAGCCTTTGTATTTTTTTAGGAAGAGAAGCCCTCATCACTTTAATATTTATCTTCAATCCTTCCACACCCCTCAATATGCTTAAATTTCAAGATTAAAAAAAAAAAATCAGAATATGTTTTTTAATGCATAAGGGGAGCCTTAGGGAGCCTTAATCATCATAATGGAATTTCTTCAAATTCCCCTCTATTTACAATCTTTCACCTCATCTCCTTCGAGCCTTGCTTTGGGGACTCCATCTTTCAATAAAGACCTTATCTGATTTCCAGGAGAAAGTCACATTTTTCCTGGCCTTTATTTAGCACCATAAACCACTGTCCTCTTTCTGTCTCCAGGATGCATGCATATGTTTTTTGTAACTAAGGCTGTAGTTTCCAAAAGCTGGAAATACGGACGCCTGCTATTTATGCTATTTTTCTGAATTTACCTTGTGAAAAAATGTAGTCTTGACCAAGCATGAACTTGCAGCACCCTGTGTTATCCAGGTTTGGTAAGATCTGCTGCAGCGTTATGACTGTAGTTGAGTGTTGATTAAAGCAGCACTTTCCCTCTGTCTTGCTTCAGAGCTACTACCCTTATAAATTGTTGCTGTGAACTTTTGAACTCAGAGAAACTTCTGAACATATGTAATAAATAGGGCAATCCAGGGCCTAGAATTTGTGTCTTCCCTAGAACAAATCACATTTATTAAAAAAGTTTGAGTCTTAGCTTTTTGATGTTTTCTTATAATGTTTTAATACTTATCAAACCATTTTGAAACCAGTAGGTATAATTTATATCAAGTTTTTTATAAATGTCATATAAAATTGTCTAGATAAGAAATCATTTCTTTAAGTATATATGGAAATTATTTTTCAAATTAAAATGGTTTCTGAAATAATAATTTGTCATTTTTTTTGTTTTAAGACAGAAAAGTAAATTATTTAAGCCTAGAATAATTTACTGAGTTATTAGGTGCCATTGAATTGCTTCCAACTCATAGCGACCCTGCGTACAACAGAATGAAACACTGCCTGGTCCTGTGCCATCCTCACAATTGTTGCTGTGTTTGAGCCCATTGTTGCAGGTACTGTGTCAGTCCATCTTGTTGAGGGTCTTCCTCTTTTCCACTGACCCTCTACTTTACCAAGCATGATGTTCTTCTCCAGGGACTGATCCCTCCTGATAACATGTTCAAAGCAAGTGAGACAAAGTCTTGCCAACCTTGCTTCTAAGGACCATTCTGGCTGTACTTCTTCCAATACCGATTTGTTCATTCTTCTGGCAGTCCATGGTATATTCTATATTCTTCGCCAACACCATAATTCAAAGGAATCAGTTTTTCGCTGGTTTTCCTTATTAATTGTCCTACTTTAGCATTCATATGAGTCGATTGAAAATACCATGACTTGGGTTAGGCACACCTTAGTCCTCAAAATGATATCTTTGGGTTTTTTTTAACACTTTAAAGAGGTCTTTTGCAGTGGATTTGCTTGATGCAATACATCATTTAATTTCTTGGCTGCTACTTCCATGGCCGTTGATTGTAGATCCAGGTAAAATGAAATCCTTGATAACTTCAGTATTTTCTCTGTTTATCATGATGTCGCTTATTGGTCCAGTTGTGAGGATTTTTGTTTTCTTTATGTTGAGGTGTAATCCATACTGAAGGCTGTAGACTTTGATCTTCCATCAGCAAGTGCTTCAAGTCCTCTTCTCTTTCAGCAAGCAAGGTTGTGTCATCTGCATATTGCAAGTTGTTAATGAGTCTTCCTCCACCCCTGATGCAGCATTCTTCACATAGTCCAGCTTTTCAGATTATTTGCTCAGCATACAGATTGAATAAGTGGTGAAAGGATACAACCCTGACACACACCTTTCCTGATTTCAAACCACGCAGGATCCTCTTATTCTATTTTAACAACTGGTTCTGTATGAGCACAATTAAGTGTTCTGGAATTCCCATTCTTTGCAGTGTTATCCATAATTTGTTATGGTCCACACAGTTGAATGCCTCTGCATAGTCAGTAAAACACAGGTGAACATTTTTCTAATATTCTCTGCTTTTGACCAAGATCCATCTGATATCAGCAATGATATCCCTCGTTCCTCATCCTCTTTTGAATCCAGCCTGAATTTCTTTCTGGCAGTTCCCTGTCAATGTACTGCTGCAGCAGTTTTTGAATTAATGTTCAGCAAAATTTTATTTGTGTATAATACTGTTTGATAATTTTCACATTCTGTTTGATCCCTTTTCTTTGGGATTAGCACAGATATGGATCTCTTCCATTCAGTTGGCCATATAGCTGTCTTCCAAATTTCTTGGCATAGACGAGTAAGCGCTTCCAGCTTCTGAAGTCTAGATTATAGAAATTTATAGTACTTGAATATTGAAATAATATCAAATCCTCTAAATTTTTGAGTAAGTTTTATGTAAAATGTACTCTTGCTCTCAGCAACAATATGAGATTATTTTTAGGCCATCAATAAAACAAATATACTTTGCAGATCCACTATACCTTTTTCCATAAAGCTTAATGAATTATTGTACAGTCTTTTATTTAATAAAATCTTATGAGAGAAATATAATAGCTATTAGTGAAAAGTCAGATTAATCTTATTTTTATTGGAAAAGATAAAGCTTAATATGTCTTCGAAAGCTGAGTGATAAGCAGCCCATGAGTCTGTAGGCTTAGAGTTAAAGATCTTGGTCTGTACCGTGAGTTGCTAGCCATCTCTCATAATGCTTTCAGCTTCTCTAGGGAGGTTCTCATGCTACAAGGATTCCTGTGTATGGAACAGACTACTGCCAGGAGAACATGCCCGATTTTAAAGACCTCTTTATGCAGTCAGTGTTGATTATCTGCAATGTAGCGGGCTCCTTTAATGCAGAAGTGGGAAAACATTGTTCTAGGGAGCACCTGTAACCACTTTCCCACAGTTCTTTTTGGATTTCATTAACATTTTGATGTCAGAATTGCTTTTGGCTCATTGAAAATTAAGTGTTTGGTAGTGTGGCCAGCCCTTCTGTTTAAAAGAATATTCCACAACAAGCAAATATGTAAGAGTGCTTGGAAGTGTTTCAGATGTTTATACTGGCACTAGTTGATTAGGATGCCTGGAACCACATCGGAGCTGTAGATCACCTATCCTCCTGACAGGTTGCACAGCCTGCAACAGAAACTACAATTCTTTTTTTTTTTCTTGCTAAGGCTGATGATGGATAGGGCTATGTTAGCAACTGAACTGAAAACTACTGGTCTCCACTTTAAAGAAAATGAAAACACACACACACACACACACACACACAAAAAAAAAAAAAAAAAAAAAAAAAAAAAAAAAAACCCTACTGGTCTCTATCAACTCCAATACCAGCACCACATATACTGTTTCCTCATACAGGAATAACTTTAGGCTCTTAAGTCAGTGTGGATTGTAATCCTTTCTCCACCAGTTACTTGTTCTGTGAACTACTAAGTGTAATTTAACCTCTGAGGCTCATTTTTCCTATCTCTAAAATGGGGATAATTATATCAACTTTGCAGGGTTGTTGTTAAGTTTTAGAAGTTAGGCATTATAAAGCGTTTGGACATGGTAGTTGCTCTAAAAGCAGTTATTGTTTATTTAGCTTCATGAAATTCATTAGCTGGAACTCTACTTGAGGAAAAAGAGAACTGTGTGTTATTGGATTACATTATTTAGTACTTAAATTTTATTTTGTAGTGTCTCCATGAAATGTCTGCAAGTATACTCTGTGGAAAAAAAGTATGATTATATGTACCAGAGGTCCTCATTATCTGAGAATAATTGGGAGAAGAAAAAAGACCACTTACAGGCTGAAGCCACTAAAATCTGGAACCATGTTTGGATAGTCAATAGGAAAAAAAAATCATCTAGTTGGCATTTGTCTTGAGAAATTAAATTGAAACTATGAAAATAAGTCTGCTTATGTCTACATTGAATAAAATTTACCTTAGACCTTTGGAATGAATGTTGTCGTCGTTGTTGTTAGTTGTGTCAAGTCAGTTCTGATTCATGGCAACTCCATGTGTGCAGAGTAGAACTACTGTATAGAGTATTCAAGGCTGTGACCTTTTGGAAGCGGATCGCCAAGCCTTTCTTCAAAAACACCTCTGGGTGGGTTCAAACTGCCAACCTTTTGGCTAGTAGTCTAACTCTTGACTGTTTGTGCCATCCAGGGACTCCTTGGGATGAATAGGAAATTTTTTTTGACAAAATTATACAGTCCCATTACATGACATCTTTCCTTTTGTTTGACTTTACAGAACATAATGATAGATGGTCATTTTTGTAAAAAATGTTCTTGGGTTTCATCAAGTTACCTGTAGCCCTTCTTTATCTTCTGATAGTCAAATCGTTCTCCTGTGAAACATCTGTCTCACCACCATCCTTTTTGATATTCCCTTCTGAAATTATTAACAGGTCCACCATTTCTAGTGACCTGATGTATGTTTCAAGCAGTTCTTCATCATCACTTTCTCTGATTTCATGAATCCACATCAGTTTCAAGATTTGCAGTTTCACTACAAATCCACTTGTACTGTAATTGCATTGCACTACCATTTGCAGCCTCCCACAGTCAATGACGCATTGACCTCCAAAGATGTTGAGACACGCAGAAAGATGCTGCTTGTAAGCAAGGAGGGACTTTTGAGTGGGGACGCTTTTTAAAAACAGCCAATCCATTAGTAAATTTTTCATCATACAATGGCTTTTGCCTGTCTATGCTACCTTGAATCTGTGGGAAGTTGGATACCTAGGCCTCCTTATGTAGAGTTATTGGCATCTCTGGTGAGAAATCATATTGCTGACCTAAAGGCCCCCAGCATGATCTTTCTCAGTATATTTGCTCATGCTATCCCCTAGGTTTTTCAGGACATCTTTTCCATCAGTGTTATTTGATCCTCTGCTTCTATCATCAGTTCCCAGTGACAGGCCAGACATAGTGAAAAGGGGAACAATCCTTCATGCTTCCCTACCCCAGTATCACCACAATCAACTTCTAACCATGTATAAAACTGGCCAGTGATGTTTATGACAGAACTACCCTTATAGTTTTCTATTCCTGGGGGGATGGATGCAGTTTGGGGACTACTAAGAATGAAGGATGACTGTGTGGGAGTGTTCTAAGTTCCAGCTGCAAAGTTCTGATTTCCTCAGCATCACTGACCTTGGAGCACTGGATTACCTTTGCTCATTTGATCACTGAGGATATTACTGTCAATCTCAAATGAAAATAATAGTAAAAACAATAAAAAACTAACGTCTACCTGGGCACTAACTTTGTTCTAGTCAGTATTCTGAGGACTTTGCCTGTATTATCTCATTGAGTCTTCACAATACCCTTGAAGGTAGAATGTGTCTATTATGAGAAAAGTGAGTCTCCTTCATTTAAACACCTGTGAACATTGGGTGATGGAGTAGACATCTGGCAAGAGTGTAAGGTAAATATGGATGTTGTTGCCTGCTGAGCTATAAAGACCTAGAAATATTACCAGTGTTATGGATTGAATTGTGTCCTCCCAAAATATGTGTCGTAAATCCTAACCTCTATGCCTGTGGTTTAATCCCATTTGGGAACGGGTTGTCTTTGTTATGTTAATGTTTGTGTAGGGTGTATATTGAGTCAATCAATCTCTTTTGAGATATAAGATTAAACAAGTGAGCAGAGGAGAGATGGAGTAAGATAGATGCCAAGACACATGGAGATCTCCAAGGAACCAGGAACAAGCTGAAGAGACAAGGACCTTCCCCCATAGCTGACAGAGAGAGAAAGCCTTTCCCAGAGCTGGCACCCTGAATTCGGACTTCTAGCCTCCTAAACTGTGAGAAAATAAATTTCTGTTTGTAAAAGCCATCCACTTGTGGTATTTCTGTTATAGCAGTTCTGGATAACTAAGACAAGCAGTATGGCTCACCACAAAGAGGGTGTATTGGAGATTTAGGAGTCGGAGTGTTTTCTTCCCCCCAGGAATGGAGTAGATGGAAAGAATAATGGTGGAGAGCCAGGTTTTTCCCCTTTTAAGCTCAGAGGTGTTCAGAGGAACTAGTATTATAGCATTAACTTGAAGTGAATTGCATTAAACTGGAATAGGGAAATTTTAAGGCTTATTGGTAAAGATGGAATGTTTGAAGTCAGAGAACTCATAGGAATGTGTACTGGTTACCAAGTATAGAAGTAGATTAAATGGGGAGGAGGACCCTAAGAATTTCTACTTTTTTTTTTTCCAGATGACAAGAGTTGAGTGAGCCAGGAACTCAGTTGGAGTTTGACAAAATGGAGCAGAATGTCCAGCTGAGGCTGAATTGAGCGTGAACCACACACACAATTGCCTTGGCAGTGTCCGTCTTGATAATGATATAATGATAACAAACAGTGCAAATGAACTAAACAGTGCAGCAACTGTGGTTTAGTTATCTTTCCTTTGGGAAATGGAGTTTGAAAGATTCGATGAGGGTTTGAGCCCCAGACAAAAGATCTGGTCAAGAGGGAAAGAATGTATATTTTAAAACATTAAATTGAGCTTCCAGGTACCAAGGATTATGTTGTTTTCTCACTTACGTGGTTGCACTCAATGCCAAGAATTCAAGTAGTCCCATATCCATGTTGTCTTGCTTGTTCTGCCAGTTGCACTGCTGTCTGGAAGAGACTTGGTCTGAGAAGGGGCAGAGCTCCTTTTTGGGCCCCATGTAAAGTGGTTATGATTGACCTTGGCCTTAGTTGAAATTGACTCCCTTTGTCATACCTCACTCAGGAGAATTAGGCCCAGAGAAGGGAGAGTGGGTGAGAACTAGAAGTAAACACAGATTTTTAATTTGAGCCTCTAACTTGACTTAGGTGCTGAGGTTGGAGAAAGAAAGAAAACAAAATCCCTATTTTCCACAACACCTAGAACAGTGCTAGAAACTGGCAAGAAGTTAAAAAAAAAAATCTGTTGATTGATTTATAACAGTTTGAGAGGCCTTAAAGAAACACTGTATAGTGCGTATGAAAATATAAGCATCAATACTTTTTAGTGTTCAGATGTTTGACATAGATATGAGACTTCAGATGCTGTCTTAGTTACCTCGTGCTGCTGTAACAAAAAGATACCACAAGTGAGTGGCTTTAAAGAACATAAATTTATTTTCTCACAGTTCAGGAGGCTAGAAGTCTGAATTCAGGGTGTGACCGCAAGAAGAGGTCATTCCTTATGTATTTCAGCTTAGTAAAAAATAAGAAAGAAACCCATTGCCATTGGGTCAATTTCAACTCATAGTGACTGTATAGGACAGACTAGAACTGCCCCATAGGGTTTCCAAGGAGTGGCTAGTGGATTTGAGCTGCCCAGCTTTTGATTAGCAGCCTGAGCTCTCAACCACTGTGCCACCGAACTCCAAATTTTCTAGTAGCCACCAGCAATTCTTGGTGTTCCTGGGCTTATGGATGGATCTGTCTCTGTTGTTTGTCTTCCTCTTCCCCATCTGTGTGTCCCTGTATCTATTCTGCTCTTTTTATAATGCAGAAGTGATTAGGTTTAGGGCCCACCCTACTCTGATATGACCTCATTAACATAACAAAGGAAAACCCTGTTTCTAAACAGAATCATATCCAAGAGTCCAAGACTTTAGTACATATTTTGAGGGGACACACACAGTTCTGTCCATAATAGATGCATATTCTAAATAATTTTATTCATATTCTTTTCCTACTTGTGATGAAAAGGAGAGGCTCCATGTTTATGGATGTTTTATAATGAAGTCATGTGGACTAAGTGCTTTGGTACAAATGCAAAGGCAGCAGCCAATTTATTTACAAATAAATGAGTTTTTTTAATTCATTTCATTTTAATTCTTTTTATTACTATTTTTATTTATTTGTTTTTCAATGAATTTGAAAAGGGTAGTTGGCAAAACAACTCAGAAGACCTGTGTCCTCCACCTAACTGCCATTAGAAAGCTGTGTGGCCTTAGGCAAGTCACTGGGCCCCTGTGGAACTCTTTCCTCTTTTGTAAACTGATGAGATTATGCTAGATAATCAGTAATTTTATAAATAGTAGTGTCCAGTGGCTTTCTCCAGTGAAAGGAAACATAGAAGAGAACAATACTAAAAAGAGGCACACAGAAGGTTAGAGTTTGAACATAAAAAGAACCTCAAAAGATCCTGTCATTTATATTGGTGGTTCTTCTTCCCTTTGACTTCCTGCCTGCTTATTAGTTACCCTCTCCTGGTCCTAGATCTTATTTGAGTTGTTAACTGTTCCAAAATGTCTGTCTTCTCACTTTCCCCAATTCCCTCTCTGCATCTTTGGACCCTAAATTTTTGGAATTATGACTCTGGTTTTGACACATGCCCTTCCACAAAATAGAGTATGTCCTATATTTATTTTTAAATAGTAAGGCATGATTTTTTTTTTTGGTAGTAGAACTTTTCTATAGTACTGGTGCAGAAAATTTGGGATACCCTCTGTGACTAAGCCCAAGTTAGCTTGTGATAGAAAGATCCCTACTTGGTTTCACTCATTAAAACTTCTTCATTCATTAAACAAATTCTAGAGTGCTTCCATAGGCCAGACTCTGTGCTGTGCACTGTGGTTATAGCATACACAACAAAGGATCTCATCATGAGGGGGGTAGATGTATGAGCAGATAGTTACATTAAGTCATGCTAAGTGCATCAAAAGTAATTTACTCAGGATTTTATAGGGGCACAGAGGAAGAGGCCTATACATAATCTAGATTTGAAGTCAAGTGTAGACTGAAAATGTCCCGTAGGAAGTAAACTCCCAATCTGAACCTTTAAGAATAAGTTTAAAAGCTAAACTTACTAAATTAGTCAGAGTGCAGTCAGAAAAACAGAAACCACTCTAAGTATTTCAGACAGAGGGAAATTAATATAGAGAATTGGATAGTCTGCTGATAGAAAAGCTGAGCCACCAAACTAGGTACAATAAGGCAACCTGAAATTAGCAAAAGCTACTACCACCTATAAGGCTGAAAAGGAGAGGTCTATTATGACCTGGAAGTTAGTACCTTCTAGCACAAGTAAGAATGATACTTCTGCTGCCTTGTAGGAGCTGATGACATAAAGGAGACATGTCCTGTCACAGGGTAAGAGGTAGGGGGTGAGAGGGATAATGGTACCAAGTTCCTTCTGCTGCTCTCCAATCTTTTGCCCCAGCCTACTATTGGCCAACCCTACCTGAAAGCCAGTCGGTTGGTAAAGGAACTTAGGAAATATAGTTTCCTTAAGAATTGATCTGAGAGTAAATAGGTCAATGATTACCACCCACATATTGGCTGATCAAAAGCCAAAGCTGGGGGTGTGATGGTTTGGGGATGAGTATGCAGAAGTGTCACCATAAGCCAAAACACCAGGACAGTGAACAGCATGGGATATGCACAAAACCTCAGTGAGTGTTGTTGTAGTTTCAAGTGCTAGTTAGAAATTGTCAGGAGCTGGAAGTGCAGGCACACACCCAACCTGGGATGCTTTGTGTAACTTGTGAAGGAGTTGGCCATCTATGTGTGGGCAGTGGGGAGCCACTGAAAGGTTTTCAGTAAGGAAGTGGCAAGGTCGTATTTGTATTTTAGGTCACTTTGACTTTTGTGTACTCATAAGATCAGTTTAAAGAAGCAAAAGCCTGCTAACTAATTTCCTTGCTTCTAGTCTTGTTCTTAAATTCATTCAAGAAAGAAGCAATGAGACTCTGCAGTAAGAAATGGTAGAAAGTTGTGTTAGTTATCTAGTGCTGCTAAAACAGAAATACCGCAAGTGGATGGCTTTAACAAACAGAAGTTTATTCTCTCACAGTCCAGTAGGCTAGAAGTCCAAATTCAGGGTGTCATCTTCAGGGGAAGGCTTTCTCTGTCGGCTCTGGAGGAAGGTCCTTGTCATTAGTCTTCCCCTGGAGTAGGAGCTTCTCTGCGCAGGAACCCAGTTCCAAAGGACATGCTCTGGTCCCGACACTGCTTTCTTGTGGTATGAGGTCCCCCTGTCTCTCCACTCCCTTGTCTCTTTTATGTCTCAAAAGAGATTGGCTCAAGGCACAATCCAATCTTGTAGATTGAGTCCTGCCTCATTAACATAACTGCCGCCTATCCCACCTCATTAACATCATAGAAGTAGGATTTACAACACATAGGAAAATCACATCAGATGACATAATGGTGGACAGACACACAATACCGGGAATCATTGTCTAGCCAAATTGATCCACATATTTTTGGGGGACACAATTCAATCCATGACAGAAGGATAAAATGGATAAAAATTTAATTAGCAGGATGATTGATATGCAGGTGAGGGAGAAGGAGGGGTCAAGAATAATAACCAGATTTCTAACTTCAGCTGAGTGGTCGATGGTGGTGTTGCCATGTAGGGTTAAGTGAGGTTAAGGTGTTGATATACAGGAGCAGCTGAATATGCATAGAGGGGTCAGTGACTGAGTGAGAAGTTGGACCAAGACTTCTGAACTGTAGCGAGCAAAACATTTAGAGCTTTTAAAGGAAAAAGAAAGAGTGTCAGACAGGTATAAGTGTGGTTAGGTTTGCAGTAGAAGGTGACCTTGTTGTAGGTCATTTTCAGAGGAAATGGAGGAGAAACAATTAAGATGTAAAAGGAAGGCAAGAAAGTGGCAATAGTGAATATAGATCTTTCTTTTGAGAATTTTGGATGAGAAGGGTGAAAAGGTGGGATGGAATCAAAAAATGGGAGTGGGTTTTATTTATAGGATTGATGAGACTTGAAGATGTTCCTGGTCAGGTGGGAAAAGCCAGAGATGAGGGAAGTCGAGGAAAGAGAAGTGAACAAGGGCCTGAGGGCTGGAGTCAGACCTGGAGGAGCTTGGGAGAATTTTCCACAACTGCTTGCCAAGTATTGAGCCTGTGCTCCAAAGACAGTGTATTTGGAATCCCGGTCTTTGGCAAACAGCCCACATAGTTTCTTCCCACTTACAAGAATGAAGTACCTCTATTACCGTGTGTAATGATTTTAGGTAATAAACACTAACAAAAACTAGCATCGTATAGCACTTTACAACCTTCATACTGGGTTCAGCATTTCATTTAAGTCCCATGATTATCTCATATATGTGTATGTAAATATATATATTTATTTATGTGTATATTGTTTTATGCTGTCAAGTCAATTTGGACTCATAGCAACCGTATATGACGGAGTAGAACTGCCCCATAGAGTTTCCTAGGCTGTAATCTTTACAGGAGCAGATTGCCAGGTCTTTTATCCCAAGGAGCCACTGAGGGGTTCGAACCACAACTTTTCAGTTAGCAATCGAGCGCTTTAACCATTGTGTTACCAGGACTCCTTATACAACATACAAGCATATAAATACACACACATACAAATATGTGTGTGTGTATATATATATAGACATATACATATATAAGTATAAATACAGGTGTTTATATACAAATACGCATACACGTATATGTCTATATATATTTCATTGTATCCGGGAGAATCCTTTTTTAGGAAACTGAGGCACAGAGCAGACATAGCTTGCCAAATCCTGCACACTTCAGTTGCTGTTGAGTTGATTCTAACTCATGGCGACCTCATGTGTGTCCAAATAGAATTGTGATCCATAGGATTTTCAAAGGCTGATTTTTCAAAAGTAGATCACCAGGTCTTTCTTCTGAGGTGTCTCCGGGGTGGACACCAATGTCCAACTTTTCAGTTAACAGCCCAGTATTAACCGTTTGCACCATCCAGGGACTTCTACATCTTGCACAATCCATATATAATTTAAACCCAGGTCTTCTGGCTTCAGGTTGCTAGGACCATTTTTAACAGGCTTGTCATTCTCATAGATTGGCAGAGAGGGTCAGTTATGTAGGCAGTCCCCTCCCCTTTGCTTCTTGGTCCACCAGGACTTTTAGACCCAGATAAGCTGGGTCCTCTCTCCTGGAACCTCTAGTGTTCATGGTGGTAAGTGGTTTCCTTGTGGACCGTGGAGCCATTCCTCGTATTGTGGAAGCTCCTCGCCTCCTAGCCTCCTGTATTCTGACATTGTGGCTGCCCCAGATTCTGCCCACAAAGCTTCCCTATGCTGGGCTTTTCCTTTCCGCACAGCAAAGAGAGGTGCCTCCAGGCTCCTCATAAAAACAAAGAGTTGCTGCAGAGTTGATTCCGAGTCATCCTTGCAGCCTTTTTCCTCGTTCTCAAACTTACGTTTTTCTGCTACCAACTTTCTCCCAGTTTTTGAGTCTAGTATGTATTCCAAAACCCACATCTGACTCATAGCAGCCTTGTAGGACAGAGTAGAACTGCCCCATAGGGTTTCCAAGGCTGTAATCTTTACAAAAGCAGACTGCCACATCTTTCTCCCTTGGATCGGCTAGTGCATTCAAACTGGTGACCTTTTGGTTGGCAGTCGAGCGCTTTAACCACTGCGCCACCAGAGCTCCCCTAGTATATATCCAGAAGTCACAAATTTCTTCCCATTCCTAATCAAGCCCACTGCTCTTTGAAGCCACACAGACCCTGGTGGGACTCCTGACTCAATCACTTACCAAATGAAAACAACTGGGCAAGTTACTCAGCCGCACTGAAGCTAATAATTCCTCGTAGGGTTATTGTCAGGATTTCAGGAGATAACATATGTAAAGGAGCCAGCTCAGTACCAAGCTTAATAAATCCTAGCTCCCTTCTCCAACCGAGTGGCCTGGAGCTCTTATCCAGATCTTCCAGCACTTAGCACAGTAATATAATTAGCAACATTAGTATATCTAAAAGGCAATTACCATTTAATTGCTCTGGCCCCAGACAGCCTAAAGTTTCTCTCCATTTGCTTCTAATTTGGGGTTAGGGGGTTTTAGTCTTACCCTGGCTGGTCACAAAAATCACTGCCTTAGAATTGAAAATAACTTTAGGGAGCCGTTGATTACAAAATAAAAGATTTGGTAATTCCCACCATTTTGTTCTATAGAAAAATGCAAATATCAGTTTGCTCCCAGCCAGTGAACAAATCAGGTTTAAACAGCGTCTTTCTGCAAGTGAGTGAATTAACCTTCTCGGTCAGATGGGTTCTGCTCTAAAGAAGGCGTGCCCGCCCCTAAATACTCTCTTCTGATCTTCATTAGAATAAATTAGTGCCCTAGTATAGATTCAGACTTAGACTCATGTTTCAGGCATCTCTTTTTAGAAGACATTTATTTATATTACATACTCAATTTAAAGAAGTCAGTGCCCTTCCCCTGTGCCTGTGAAGTTTGTTTATCTTAGTGCTACTGTGAGACCCTAATGCGCAAATGAAGGCAGTGTGTTTTATTTCTCCTCCTCTGATCCTACATTGCATAAAGTAACAACAGACTCTAATCAAGAGGAATCCAAGGTACTTTGAGATTTCGAATCCAAATCTTTAATAGCAGAGCTGCACATGTGCATTTGAGGAAACCTAGATTGCCTGAAGCCACGTGGAAAACATTTACATCTGAACCACTTTACATGTGATTGCAAGTTAAAGTAAATTCTAAATAACTTTAGCAGTTTGCGATTTGGAAAACAGCCTGGGCCATATAAATTCTCCCTCAGTTCTTTTTCTGTTAAATCTTATGCCAAAGTAAATGGAAACCAAGAGAACCTTTGAACTCCTCAGCTCTCAAATGACCTCAGTGAAGTTAGATTGGCATAGCCAGTGTTTGGTTTTCAAAGCAAGATTTTGTTCTTTCTCCCTTGAAGTGTCCACAGCACAGTTACCTTCCTTGACAGACGATGTAGTATTGCTTCCTGGGCCCTCTAGGCTTTAGGCCACATTTGTACCTCCGAGCAGTGGGCTTTCTGCAGTAAGGAGCTCATCAGTGTAGCTCTCAGGGAATCTGTGGGGTTGATACCCAGATCTCTTAGCACCTCAGCTTCATCGTTCAGGAAGCTTTGCTTCCACTTCCCTTTCCCTTTCCCTTTCCAAAGGAGCAGTTGAAAGCGAGAGGTCTTGGGGTTCAGTGTCGTCTCTTCTTGCTGGTTAGAGCAAGCAGCTTAACTCAGCCAAGGTTCAATTTCATTTTCTGTGGACTGTGGATTTAAAATAGTATTGCCCACTCTGATCCCTCCCATCTCTGCACACTTTGTTCTTGAGCTCAGAACCACACAGTTTATTCATCATTATTTAGTTGTTATTGATAAGTAATTATTTATTAAAATATAAATATTTTTTATTTGCTACACAGCGCGTTCTTAAGATTAGATGGTATGCCTTGGAAGGCGGGCAATGGCTTACACTTCTGTGTGTGATCCTCAGAGTTCAGGGCCATGCTAGGCACACAGTAGGTTCTCAGTAAGCAACTAATTGAGCGCAGTCTTAAATGAAGGTACTTGTTTAGCCCTACTGCCTCACAGTAAACAAAGGAAAGTATTATTCATCAGTCAAGCAAATATTCATACAAATTAATTTCATTCCCCTTATATTTTAATGGAGCCCTGATGGTGCAATGGGTAAGAGCAAGGCTGCTAACCAAAAGGTTGGCAGTTGGAGTCCACTAGCTTCTCCTTGGAAACTCAGTGGGGCAGTTCAATTCTGTCCTGTAGGGTCACTATGAGTCAGAATCAACTCGACAGCAACGGGTTTGGTTCTTTTTGGTTTGGGTTTTATATTTTAAATAGGCTTCTGGGTGGCACAAATGATTTGCACTTGGCTACTAACCTAAAGGTTGGTGGTTCGAAGCCACCCACTGGTGCTGCAGAAGAAAGACCTGGGAATCTGCTTCCATAAAGATTGCAGCCAAAAAAAACTCTAGGGGGCATAGGTGTACTCTATAACACATGGGGTCACTATGAGTGGGAATCGACTCAATGACAACAGGGTTTTTTTTGGGGGGGGTATATTTTAATGTGTGCTATCTCATTAGTATAGACTTAGCTCCAAAGGAAAAAAATGACATATTTTTTACACTTTTGCCCTAATGCAAAGGAAAATGTTATATGTTTGATAAACACTTGAAATGCAAATGTTTATATATGCCTTTTTTTTTTTTTTTTGGTAAAACATTTTTTTACAATTAGTCCTCAGCTCTGAGACTCAGTATTATTGGCTATAAATTGTTATTATCTGAGCATATGAGCATATTTGAGAAATAGCATCACACGGACAATTTCTTAATCCATTATCCCAAAACTAGCTCTCAAATTTAGGTGGGCTACATGTTTAGGTCGCCTCATATGCATATGAAAGCTGGACAATGAATAGGGAAGACTGAAGAAGAACTGACACCTTTGAATTATGGTGTTGGTGAAGAATATTGAATATACTATGGACTGCCAAAAGAACGAACAAATCTGTCTTGGAAAAAGTACAACCAGAATGCTCCTTAGAAGAAAGGATGGTGAAACTTTTCATCTCACATACTTTAGACATATTATCAGTAGGTACCAGTCCCTGGAGAAGGACATCATGCTTGGTAAAGTAGAGGGTCAGCGAGAAAGAGGAAGACCCTCAATGAGATGGATTGAGACAATGGCTACAACAGTGGGGTCAAGCATAACAATGATCATGAGCATGCCGTGGTACCGGGCAGTGTTTCGTTCTGTTGTACATAAGGTTGCTATGAGTCAGAACCGACTCGAGGGAACCTACCAACAACATATGTTGCCCTCAGTTTAGGGTTGTTCTTCATTGCTCTACAAATTTACTCCAGGCGCTCACTTTTTATGTCTCTCCTTAAATCCTGCCAGTGATGGGGGGCTCACTACTGGTAGAAACTGCCTTTTTCAGTTTCAAGTAAGGCATCTTGAACTGGTCTGCAGAAATCTTAGAGATCTTTATGGGGTACAGAAGTGAGTGGAAGGCAGAGAGTTGCTGTAAACACTCTTAATATTGGTTATTATCATTGAAGATTTTTACCATTCAAAAATCTGCATAACTTGTGTATTATCGGCTAGAGGAAGCTCTTCTCAAAAGAAGTGTATTATAGTCTGCATACCTTGAGTGTACAACAGAAAATATACAGTCTGGCAGCATGTTTGAAGAGGCAGTGACTAAGAACCAACCATTTTGCAGTCAGGCATATTTAGCTTTGGAGCCTTTCTCCATACTCAGTAACTCTGAGCAAATTACTCTCTGGTCTTCCATTTCCTCATTCATGCAGAATGAGAATGATAACACCTACAACTGTTGTGAGGATTAGATAAAGTTACATATGTAAAGCAAAACATCCACACAGTGTCTAACTCACTGTTGTTTAATAAATAGTAACCAATATGAGCATTATAATTGTGGTGTTACTATTACTGTGTATTTTCATCACTGTTATTATTATCATTAAAAACTCAGGCATTGCCCACTTGGCAGGTTGTAATTGACATTGCAGTAATAGATATTTGCTTTGGTAAGGAAGATACGGATGGAGGGACTCAGCTATCTAGACAGCAGCTAGTTAGCTGATAGGGTGGCTAGCTATCTTAATAGCCATGTAGGGAAAAGGAGATTAATAGGAAGTGTCAGCCCTCAATCTCAGCCTCCCTGCGGTGGGACTGTGATGCCCAGCTTTCCTACGTGCTAACACTGTTATAAACTTCTCACCATGTACAGTCCTAAATTTTTGTTTCATGTAGGTGAAAAGTATGTTCCCTCACTGAAAGGGTTGGAGGACCCTGAAGACTTGACCTTACCCCTATATGGATAAAATATCAGCCTATTTCTCATCACTCTAATCAGTATTTTTTTGGTAAGGGCAATATTTTGCTTTAAAACAGCTTTCACCACCCCCACAAAAGCCCTGATTTGTGGTATTTGCCGATTTCCATGGTATAAATACTCCTAACATGACCAATTCCGTTTGCCAGTTTCCGTGGTGTAAATACTCCTAACGAGCTCCCAATATCAAGTCACTGAACCCAGAGTTGTGAAGGGATGCGCACAGTTGCTGAAGTTGGTACAAGCCTGCTTCGGTATACCACTAGATCAGGCTGAAGGATGTGTTGTGACAATATAGGACAGGATGATTGACAGCAAAACCTACAAGCAAATGCAATAGAGAGTGTAGTTTGTTCCCAGAATGGATCGTTATGATACTTAGCTGACAGGATTCATCCAGAATGTGAGTTAATGAGTAATTTATTTCAGTGTCATTTTTCTGTCCTCCCTCAGCACTGTTTAATCATACTCAGGTCAGGAATACTTTCCTAACCCATTTTGGGAAAAGTCTCCCTCATCACTTCCCAAGTGTCAGAATGCTTCTTTAATCAAGAGTTTAGAGATCATAAACATCGTGCCCATGTTTATCAAGTATCTTCCTTCCTTCCTTGCTTTCTTCCTTCTTTCCTTTCCCCTTTCTTCCCTTTCCCCCTCCTTCCTTCTTCCTTTCCCAAGTATTTTCTATCTTTATCTTTTGTACTCCTAACAACTCCATGACACCATCAGTCAGTCAAGTAATAGTATTCCTGCTTTTCAGAAATGGTAAACTGGAAGTAACTGCTATACTTTCATGAATCCCTCAGTCATGCTATTATCCTCATCCTTAATTTGTCGTTTTGTTATTTGGAAATCTTCACAGTTATTTAGTCATGCCTGCTTCTTTAATATTTTTCTGTGACTAAGAGAGGGGTAATTTTGACCACTGGCCACCTTTCTCTTGCTGTCAGAAATTTAATGTTATTCGCCCTCTCATGATTTTTGAAAACTATGTAGAAAATTGCATTACAGTGCTATAAATAAATTTCTGAGAACCTTTAATTAAGTGATGATATATAGTGCTTTCTCATTATATTTAAGTCCCCTGGAGATAATAAAACAGAAACCTCTTGAGAAGCTGTTCTGTTTTCAGCAGCTGATCACTGGGGCAATCAGAATTCTATTACAGACCATCTTTGAACTGTTAGCAGTGATACCAGTTGATGATTTTCGTCAACATCATGGATTAAGAAAAAATCCAAGTCTTCTCACTAAAGACCTCTTACAAGTTTTGTGAATGCCTAATGACTTAAACTAAAGAGAAGAAGACATTTGAGATAACCGATTTGCCTTATATCATGAAGCTATCTGCAGATGTGCTTGAGATCATCGCTTGTACTACTCTCATCTTTGTGAGCTTTGGTGGAAATACATGTTTATTTTATTCAACAAGGAAATGTATCACTGGGCGTTTACAGACATCCTTTCTTCTAATTTTCAGTCTTATATGTGTCCATCTTATTAAAAACCTGGTGGTGAATGTCCTGAAAATTGTTTATTCTTCTGGCTTCATGTTGGACTCAGCTGGTTGCAAAGGTCTGCACTTCACAGCAGCCTTGATGACATCCCTGCCGTCTGGTTCATGTTACACTTCGCGTTGGTCTACCACCGTAAGCTCTACCAAATTGTCCACCCCTTGAATGAGACTACAAACCTGGACCATCAGGAGCATTCCTTGAAGGTGGTTTCTGCTCTTTGGGTGGCTGGTTTGGCAGTGTACATCCCAGTTTTAATTTATACTAGAAAATCAGAACACCTGAATCCAGGAAATGATACAGACCCCTTGTCTACTAGAAGGATTTACATGGATTGCCTAATTGACTTTGGAAATAAGCAGGTAGAGTTTTACTATGGGAAAATATTTTTAGTTCTTATTGATATTATTCCTTTAGCCATCTTAGTCTTTGTCTGTTTCTGGATGTCTTTCCTCCTTTCGGAGAAAACAGAAGATAACATATGGTGACATCTGGATTGGAGATGATGATTCAGAAATTGAAATCCTCTGAGGGGCCAAGTTCAGTATTTTATTAATGTTGCTGATAACTCCACTTTGGATTTCTCACTTTATCTTAGTCTGTTTCTTGAAAGACTTGGCAGGGCGTGTCTTTATTCCAGCTGTTCTCACAGCCCTCTTGTCAGGCTTCTCTGATCTCAGTCCTTTATTGCTTATGTTGGTTAATTACAAAATGAAGTTGGTGTCCTTCTGTGGTGCCAAAGAGGAAAAATCCACAGCACAGTCTGTAAATGTTACTCTTTCTCCATATGCTTAAAGGCAAGATAACTCAATTTTAATCATTAGAAAACATCTCCCCCCACCCCCCGCCCATTGCTGGAGTACGGCTGAAGTTTTCACAGCCCTCATCAGCAGACAGTTCACACCACTTGGAAAGGGAGACTAGGAAGTTGACTCCTCTCCAAAAAATATATAAATCCTAAATTATTATAAGTTGAAGAAAAATAGTAATCATGACATTCATTATTTAGGACAGTAACAAGATTTTTCACATAGAAATTCTAAAGTGACTCAACATTGATTAGTCTGGAGATGAAGTCAACATAACAAACATGTACTGAGTATTTACTCTGTGCAGGGTGTACTAACAAAAACACTTCATTGATACTGAGGATAATGCTTTAGCTGAATTCCAAAAAGGTACTTAACAGTGAGTCTTATGTTTTCATCTTTTATTTTTTCTTGAAGTGCTTCAGTACATATTGGGAATGTATTAGTAAGGTATGCAATGTTCAGTTTTTGCACTTAGAATAATAGTAGCTCATCTAAGCTGGAATTAGGTTTTGTTCATTGTCCTTACCCTAAGTGTCTTTAGTAAATTAGGACTAGATAAAACCATTGTGTTAAAGAATTAATATTTTCTAAATTGTACTTTGTGTATATGTATAAATGTACAAATATTTGGTTACTACAGACATTTAGCTTACTAACCTTGCCTAATCACATATACATGTGTGTGCATGTGTGTATGTACTCTTCTGAAAAACGACACTTGTTTTTAGAGAATTTATTTCCTCTTTTGATTATTAAATTGATACATTTACACATTGCAAGAATTGATAAAAACCTTCACAATGTTTTTATGTATAGATTTGGATTCTATAAAAATAAGCACATTATAATTTTAGTTAAAAATACATGACCAGGTTTTTATTTCTCACAGTTAGCCAACATAGTCATTTGGACTGCTTTGGATACCATGAGTAATTATTTTAAATATATTATGCATACAAGTTATATATACAAGGAATTTTAAGCTAATTCTTATTAGGTTCTTGCATGTTTTAAATTTTCCTTCTAGGATTTGTTATACTGGAGTTCTAGTGAATGAATAGTTACTATTCCCCTAAATTGAGATTCCTGCTGTAAAACGACCGCTTCTAAAATTGTAAGCCTGGATCTCATTAACAGGAGACACTTAGAATATCTTTGTTGCCATTAAGTACTACAGAGGAAGGAAATATAAAAGTAACCAAGGCCCAGATTCTGTAGGGTTTTGTGGGCCATTGTCTGTCCCTTGTATAGCACAGGGAATTTACAAAAAAAGCACAGACTTAAGAACTGAGGTTTCTGGGTGGTCTTCATGGGAAATTCTTAGTTGAGTCTACTGAGGCAGTTTAATCACAAGGGCCCTAGACATGGATCCTGTATAATGAAGTTAACATCTGGGGAAATGGGGATGTGGAAAAGAGGTCACCATCTTTTAATTAAATGCAGATGTAGCTGGGGCTGAGAACAGCCATTGATCTTCAGCAGTGGTTCTCAAAGTGTGGTTCTGCGACCAGCAGGATCAGCATCACCTGGGAACTTGTTAGAAATACAAATTCCCGATCCCAACCCAGAGTATTGAATAAGAAACTCCGGGGGTTGAACCCAGCAGTCTGTGTCTTAACAAGCCTTCTGGCCGATTCTCATGCGTGCTAAAATTTGAGAACTACTAATCTAGGGTTGCTCCAAAGTTTAATCCTGATGAACAATCAGGGATATGAGAAAGAAGCCAGGATAACTGACTTTTGATGTAGTCTTTACTGTTATCCATGCATATTGCTGTCCTGTCTACTTGTCTCTAAACTGGAAATCAAGATTGTCATCTGTATTCCATACATTTTCAGTTATAATTTCCAAACAAATCCGCTGTAGATATTAACAGATCTCTGCAAAATCAAGAGTAAAGCATGACCATTTCAGGTGCGCCAAATATTTTCAGACTTGGATAGATTGATGCACATAACTGAGCAAAGGATCCAGTTCCCAAATTATTCCATTGTTCCTTTCCAGAAGCCAGTACAAAAAATGGTTGTCTTAAGCCCATTCTCAACTCCCCAGCTAGAAATGTTTCCTTTTCCTTCCCAGATATGTTCTTTTTTTGTTTCGGCCTTATTAGGCCATAGTGTTTGTCCTTCTGGAATTGATAAATTTTAGTCAATGAGAGAGAGTAAATCATATTCTCGCTGAATGAACAACATTCCAGTTCTCTCTTTTTTATATACACTGTTTTCACTTTAACTCTCTTACTTTCTCCCTTTTCCTCTCCCTTAGCCTCCATGATATCATTCAACTTCAGGTGAAAGGCTAGCAGATGAAAGAGGGTAAGGGAAGTTCCACAGAGATTGTCATGGTAGCAACTTGAAGAGGAGTAAAACTTGGTCAGTAACTGTTCCTGGATTGAGGTCAAGGACATTTCCCAGTGCCTGCTCAATTGCATGGAGCCCTGGTGGCACAGTGGTTAAGAGCTTAGCTGCTAACCAAAAGGTTGGCAGTTCGAATCCACCAGCCACTCCTTGGAAACCCTACGGAGCAGTTTCACCCTGTCCTTTAGGGCCGCTATTAGTTGCAATCAACTTGATGACAGTGGGTTCTCTAACGCGCATAATCTTTGAATTAGGAGGTCATCTCTTCCTTCTTCCCAGTGCAGGATTCTTATCTTCCTTCCTGACAGAAGATCCCCCAAACCTGTATTTGAACAAATTCTTACTGGCGTTGTGATCTCATAAAAGCAGCCAGTTCCACTGGAGCTCATTCAGAATGTCATTATGAGGATGTTTAATGAAATTGGTGCTCGTGAAACTCACTTCTAGATTCTTGAAGTCAAGTCCTTCTTTAACCTGATGGCTCTTCAGATTCTTAAAGTTGTTCTCTTCTCCAGGTTAGGTATCGCTATAGCCGTGCCTCATCAGACACAGCTTTTTTTCCAGCCACTAACTGTCTTGTCGTCTTTACTCTTGTTTTGGTACATTCCAGTTTGCCTGCAGGCTTCCTAAGAAGTGACACCTAGAATTGAACAAAATACATTTTTTTCTTTTGTTTTGTGTGTATTTGTGTATATTTTCTATTGTACATTTTTTTATCCTATCTTTTATAGCTACCATGAACAAGCATTCTTTCCTCCCTACTTCCAAAAAGAATTTTAAATGTTAAACTCAATTTTAAATACATCTCTCTCTCTCTCTCTCTCTCTCTCTCTCACACACACACACACACACACACACACACACACACACACACACACACACTAAAAAGTATATAAACTATGTATATCTACCTAGGCCTAAAAACCAAGGTCCTTCCCAACCCTAAAGTTCAGGTATAAATTAGTTTGTTCTCAGTATATGAATGTTTTTAAAAATAGTAGAATGACCCACAAACCATCTGCAAGAATTGGAAACTACAAATTTAAACTATAAAAAAACCATTCTTTATAGGAATTTGTCACAGCAGTCCTGATCTCTAGAATGAAGTTTATTAGTATGGTGTTATCTTACTTTCCTTTTTAATAAGACATAGTGAAAGCTGGTCATTACCCATTTTCTTGGAAAATGAAGTGCAAGTACTCGACCAACTGGATATATAAAATAATGTTTTATAGACAGTTCACAGATATCTACGGGTAAGGTATGTTAGGTACCAAAAGGTCTCTGCACTTTTCCTTAATGATGATCGTGGCTAACATTTCTGTTTAGACTCTGCTTAAAAGAAGAAGGAACAATTCATTTGGGTTATTGTGAACACCCCAGACAATACAATCTGGGGTTGAGGATGTCTATGGAATTCTGACCTAGGTGGTTCAAAGATATGCCCATGCTTCAGAGCAGTCCAGTGGCAAATCCAAAAAGCCCTGGGCTCATTTGCAGGAAACAAGTTGTCTACAACTGGTTTTGCTGCTCCTTAGTAGTATGTAACCATGGTAAAAATGTTTCTGAGTTTTGCCATCTATAAAATAAACCTATAGGACAGAGTAGGACTGCCCCACAGAGTTTCTAAGGAGCAGCTGGTGGATTCAAACAGCCGACTTTTTGATTAGCAGCCTGAGCTCTTAATCACTGCGCCACCAGGGCTCCTATCTGTAAAACAGGAAGGATATTATTGCAAATCACCACACACACCCTCTGTCTCCCTCACAGATGGTAATTAATAGATAAAAATATTAAAGTTGATTTGAAAAAATAAACTGATACAGATGCTGTGTTACTTTACGATAGCAGTTTTGGCAAGCTGAAATAAGGGAGAAAAATACTAAAGTCAGAATCTCTGGCTGTGTGTCTATGAGGCAATTACAGAACCTTTCTGAGCCTTGGTTTCCTTATCTCCATGAAGGAGATTATAAATATCTTTGTCTACCAGAATCTTTGTGAGACAGAGAGTATAGGTACAGCACCCAGACCCAGACTGTGGCACACAGTTTTGCTTCACAATTTTTTCTCTATGAGTGCCCCTCAGGGCAGGGGGAAGAAATGCAGCACCCTCTCCCCAAGAGCTGGAGCAGGCTCAGTATACTACATTGACGTTTCCTGTTTGATATTAAGCATTCACTTGCATTTTCTGCAAACATACCAGAAAATGTGATATTCCAGGAAGATGTGCTCTGTTTATACTCTGGCTTTGGAAATACTCCTGTGACTACCCCCTGCTTCTCACCCCATGCTGGCCTCATCCAGTGAGACCCTTGGTAGAAGCAAAATATGGCAGTAGGTGCTGAAGCAATTTTATCCATCTTTCTGGAAGTTCTGCTTCAGAATTCTCACCTCCAGGCCTTTGCCCAAGCTGGAATCACTTCCTGGAACATTCCTTTCCACCTGCACAACTCTCCCGCCTTTCGTTCCCTGGGTAAGTCTCCTCATCCTTCAGCTTTCAGTTTAGACCCCATTTTTTCCAGTCAGAATTCTCTTATCCCCAAGGTCTGGGTTAGGTGTCTCAGGCTCCTATGCATTTATTTGTCTCAGCAAGAACCGCATTGTATTGTAATGGCCTGTTTTCTTGTCTGTCTCCCCTTGCCGTCACTCCATACTGGCCAGGGTGGTGTCGGTCTTATCTGGCAGTACCCTGGGGCATAGTCAGTAAACGAAGAAGTGGATGATACATCTACAGCACTTGTGCTTTCCCCTTTCCTCCTCATCTGTACATCCTAGCTCTCCTTTAGTTGCCTTTTTCCAGTAGAAGTTTCTTGCCCTCTATCATTTTTCTGCTTCAGGACTAAGCATTTAGTGACTGCCATGCTTCTGGCCACTGTTGAATCAAAGAGTGAAAGAAACTGAATCCAACATTTGGAATGAGTTGCTTCCTTGCCAGCCCAGCTACTGAGCCAACTGGAGACAGCATTTCATATATTCCGGTTTTTTTTTCGACCAAGTGCTTAGTTTGTGATTTTTTTTTTTTTTTTGGAGCTCTCATTATAATGAAGAAAATAAGTCCAGTATCGATGTGCAGGTTTTAAAATTTAAAATTTACCACAGTACACCTTTGGTAGATTGTGTGTGTGTGTGTGTGTGTGTGTGTGTATGCGTATGTGTGTAGCTGCTGTGTTTTTCCAAGCATTGGTGGGTTAAAGAGTAAAGAAATAAGTTATAATGCAAATTGCTTAAAGCTAACCTCATCACCAAATCTACTCTGCTCATTTATTTTGACAAGCCCAACTTATTTTTAATTATCAGGCCTCATAGTATACTGGTAAATGTAGCAATAGTGACTTTGGCAAAAAAGGGGAAATCTGTGTAACTTGAGGCTTCAAAATGAGTCCATGCTGACTCCTTGTAAAATGGAGTGAGGCAATGCGTTTTGAAAAGAATTTCAGTAGAGCAATTTATGTGATATGTGACTGTAGTCACAAATCAGTGAGCCTTTTATGAGCCAAGACATCAGAATGTGCACATTAAAATGAGTGTAGCTTCTCAAAGAACTCATGTTGGCCACTCTTAAGCTTTTTCCAGGGATGCTGCCATTACCCAAAACATTTTTGGAAGTCTTCATTTGGAATTGTTTTCAGAGTCAGTTTTCAAGTCATAACCAAACAATAAAAAATATCACCTGAAAATCAGTTGTTGTTTTTGTATTTTTTGAGAGGGGGGTAGGCTAGTTTAAAAACTGTTTGACTACATTTTGTCATCAGATTCAACACCTAATTACTTCGAGCAGTTTCTCAAATCGAATCTTCCATAGAAGGAGGCAGTGGTGCTGTCCCTGAAGTCATTCATGAGAAGGTGATATGGTGTTGATAGACCCGCAGGGGCGTGAGCCCCTCACACACACTTTAAGAGGCCCTGGAGGCACTTCTCTTCTTGAAAATTTGTCAAAAATCTGAGAATTGGGAGCACCTTACAAGCATTGCATATAGTTGGTGCTCATTATTTCTTTATCTCCTCAAGCAGGACATCAGTTTGGAGTTTAAGATTTCTCCCAGCATCTTGTACCCATCAAAAGAAGGGACCAGTGTGTCAGCACAGCTCTGCACTGCACACAGCTCCCAGCAACCTAGTTTTGTCCCCGGTTCTGAACACTTTTTTCTTCTTTTCCTCCCTATAAATTTTTCTATCAAATTGGGAGAACAAAACCATTGGAAAATGTTTTCTAACTTCCTTACTCTCTCCCTCCTGCCCAGCCTCCATCTTCACTTGCCCCCCTACCTCAAAAAAACAAAAACCTTTACGCACACCTGCCTAAGTGAATGTCAGTGGAAAGAAATTAAAAGCCCAGTTGAGATTGAAATGGGATTATTTCAATCAGTTAACAATACTTAAGGTGAACAGACTTGTGAGAAGTGTGTGATAGGACAGGGTTAGGAGTAGCAGCACAAAAGAAAGGCCTCAGAAGCAGGTTTGGTCTGGTTCGAACCCCTTCTGAGAAATTGCATTTCTGACAAGTTCCCAGGTGATGCTAATGCCTCTGGTAAGGGACCTATTCTGAGAACCACTGGTAGAGCAATGGTTCTCAAAATTTATTATATACAGAATCCACCCCAGAATCTTGTTAAAATGTAGATTCTGATTCATTATATCTGGGATAGAAATGCAAATTCTCAGCAAGGGTTCGGACCGGAAAGAATCAGTTCGAAGCCCTGCTCGGAAGACCTCAGAGAGGTCTGGTAACACTCTGTAGTCACTGGGACAAGTGACTACAGCTTGTCTGGTCAGGGCTGATGGGGAAGGGTGTGCAGTACATATCTACAAATGGCTGGTCCCTGAGATCTCAAAGGGGCCAATGGCCAACTCTAATGCATAGCAATAAAAATCTCATGTAAAGGATTTTAAACTGAACTGCCATTTCTGGAGAGCCTGAAAAATATTTTTCACTTGGACCTCAATCCACTCTTCTTGACCTGGCCCTCTTGCTCCAAGCTGCTGATCTGGGCTGGATGGCTTAAGGTCATTTTCTGGGCTTGCACTTGGCAAGCTTCCTCCCTTTCCTGTCTAGTCACAACAGTGAAGTGGCACCATGTAAATCGACAATACCAATCACAGCAAAGCAAGAACCCTTCCTTCCTCCAGTTGTAAGGTGAAAGAAACCTAATCCCCATCTCGTAACATTTTATGGTGTTTGTGAAGGTTCTCTTGTTCTAGTACTGAGAGATAAAATGAAGGCTCTGTGAAAGCCCAAATTGTAACATGTGGGCAGTTTACTTGTAAGGAATTTTGTTGCTGTTGTGGCATCAGAATTTAAAACACTCTCTGAGTATGAATTCGGCTCAGTTAAGTAAACGTTATTTGGCAGGAGGCACCAAGAATAAAAGGGGGTTGGTACTTATTGTATTATACTAGATTCCTTTGAAGGCTCAAACATTCAGCTGCTCCCAAGGCCAGGCAAGATACAGGAATGAGTAAAGCAGGCTGAAAGGGAGAACATGTCTCATAGACAGGTAGGAGCAGCTGCTGTGCAGCTCTAGCTACTTGTGGCCTTGGGGAATGTAGGCCTGTGTTGCTAGAGCTTCAGGTATTTTCAAAGCAAAGCCAGAAATTCAGAATTCTATGTGACATCACCCAAGGTCTACAAGTTGGCAACTGGTTCAGGTTTTGTCTTTTTTTTTTTTTTTTTTTTTTTAAACACTACTAGGGCCAAACAAATCACATCTGTGGGCCAGATTCAGCTCATGGGCCTCCCGTCTCTGTGCCCTGTATAGCTGTACATTCTGTTAGAGCACGTGTGTCACTGGTCTCAAAAGGGGCTTGTCAGTTCCATTGTGGACTGGTACATGGGGTAGGAGGTGGCAGAAGAGTTAGACAAGAACGACAACCACAGTCCAGCTTTGTTTCCTTATCATATTATTTACCGCAGCTGTCGTAACCTGACCTCATCCCTTCCCATCTCATCCCTGATTCCTCAGAAGGGAGTGCCTGAGGATGCCAGATGCCCAGTGGAAGGGCAGAAGAGAAGGGGGGGAGGCATTATAATGACAACTGAGACAATGAGAACTCACTGTAGTAAAGAAGCAGTTGATGTTGGGAAGGAATGTGGCCAGGATTGGTGAACCCCAGGAATTTCTACACCTTGAGTTGGATCTAATGGTCTCAAAATGACTCTTGGAAAGTGAGAAGCATTGGACCCAGACAAAAGGAATTGGATCATAGACAGTAAGGCATCTCGAAAACTCGAGAAGGAAGTAAAGGAGAGTGTGGGATGCCTTGAATCCCTAAATCCAAGTCTGGGGCTGGGCCTTCCAACCCACTGAGATACAAATGTGAGCAGTGGCCCCGGTGTTCATGTAATGAGCTGAAACTGTTGTTTAACTCTTCTAAAATACAGAATAAACAATCTCACTACCAAAGCCAAATATAAAGATGTTCTTCTTTAATATCATGATTTATACTATCCAGCAGGTATGTGCCATTGGAATGGCTAAATTCAAGTAGGTATTGTTCTCTAGATTGTCAGAACACCTCAAACGGGCTCGATGAATACTTGTTAATTCACTTGGTTAAGGCTTGTTCCTCCACGTTTTGTAGTTAACTTTGTATTTCTATATATTTAAAGATCCACTCAGTCCTCAGCTTTGATGCATGTTTTTCTGTTTCATCTCCATTTATTTCTGTGTTTCTGATGATATTGTGTTCGTACCACATTCTGACATCCAGCTTCATCATTGTGTTCACCAAGGCCACAAGGGTAGAGTCTGTAATCAACGATTCATTGTGGAATACAGATTTAGTGAAGAGAAATTGGATTGGAAGAAAGTCTTTTAGCTGACAGGCTGGAATCCAAAGAGTCTGGATTGTCTCAGACTCCATCAGAGTGGAAGAGAAAGTTATTTTGAGTAATTTGCAAGTATGAGTGTGTTTTTTCCCCTGTAAAGCTCTGTGAGGATTAGAAGAAAAGTGATATATTTTTATACATAAGCACTTTGCTTAAGAATCTATTTTTAGATTTCTATAAATAATAAACCTTCGCCCATCTGTCAGTTTGTCGTACTGTGGTGGATTGCATGTTGCAATGAAGCTGGAAGCTATGCCACCGGTATTTCAAATACCAGCAGGGTCACTCAGGGAGGATAGGCTTCAGCAGAGCTTCCAGACTAAGACAGACTAGCAAGAAGGGCCCTAAGATCTACTTCTAAAAAGTAGCCAGTGAAAAGCATATGGATCACAGCTTAATATTGTCCAACATACTGCTGGAAGATGACCCCTCTAGGTTGGAAGGCACTCAGAATACACAGTGACCACAACGGACTCAAGCATGCCAGTGATCTTGAAGATGATGCAGGTTTGGGCAACAGTTTTATTCTGTGGTACATGGAGTTGCCATGAATTGGAGCTGACTTGACAGCATCTAAAACAATAAATAAATAATAAAACTTCTGGCTTTATATATTTTTTACAAATACAAATTGGTTTTCTTTTTATTTTAAACTTCACTATGATTTCAGAAGAACTTTTAGTGTTTATTTTAAATGGACAGTCTCATTTGAGCATGGTAATAGTGTCCTCATCCTTTCTTGGTTCTTCTCTGTATCCACTGCAAATATATAAAAATGGTATATGCAGATGGAAAGAGAATGAGAGGAAATACAGAAAATTAGTTGATGGGTTTGAGGTGTGGGATTACAAATGGTTTTTTCCTTTGTAATTATACCATTTATATAGCTTAAATAAAAAAGGAACAACTCAAAATGAAAAAGCAATGCTTTTAAAGTAAGATTTTCCTTTTAAATTTATGTAATTTTTACTCTCAATCTTACATCGCTAAGTCCATTTTCACCCGCCTAGATTTATGTCCCCTTGCCGGTAATGTACTCCTTACAGTTCAGCAAGGTGCAGAGATGAGGGAACTGAAAGAGGAGGAGGAAGGGAATTATTTCAGATAATCAAGTCATAGTATATAAGACAATTTTTATAATAAGAGAGACAAGTTCTGGGAAATGAAGCCCTATTTCAATATCTGAGAGTTGACTTTGTGGGAGATAACTGCACACCAAGGCATGGCCAGGAGATCTATATTTCTGTTCTTGATGTCTGTAGGTGCCACTGCCACCACTGATGTTGATGATAAGTGATGGGAAAACGAACTGGGAAGTGATGCAGATTACCCTGACAGATTTAAAGGATTGCCTCTGGCAGCCCCAAGGCAAGTGCTGACTGAGGACAGTATGGCGGCTGCTCAGGTCACTCTGGCACAGCCGGGGCCTCTGAAGCAAAGCTGTTAGAACAGAGGGCAATGTAGTAACTCTGTGGTTTAATCTGGGCTTAGATCCTTTTTTTTTTTTGAGGAGTGAACTGGAGGTTGTACTATAAATTCTGGAATGTCCATTACTCTTAGTTAGTTGGTGTCTGTTTTGTCTTGTATTATTATTGTGGAGATCCTGTGTCCCTTGTATCTAAGGACGTGTCCAGGGTAGGCATTTAGTATGGTTTTCCAAAGGTTTTCAGCCTGGCTTCTCATCCCCAAAGCCTCTACCTTGACCCAGGGTGTGGTAAGTGCTAGGTGGGCTGGGGTGAATCCTAATATTGATTATAGGGGAAGATTGTGATTGAGTCACTGCCTCTGGCGAGGAGGCACAAACACAAATCAAGTAAAGCAAGACCATGGTGCTCGCTGGGGAGCCATGCTGACTGCTTCTAGAAAGCTAATCTGGGGACATTCGAAGAAAAGAAATGCGCTCACGGACAATACTAGCACCCAATTAACTTTCTTATTTTGTTTGTTTAAATAAAGGTATAATTTTTTTATTATAAAACAACCAATGTTTTCCTTGTCTTTTCTGCTTCTGTCTTGTTTAGGAGTTTATAAGCGTTTGCCCTTACTCAAAATGTGCAAAGAAGAATAATGGAAGCCCCTGAATACCTTGATTTGGATGAAATTGACTTCAGTGATGACGTATCTGTAAGTATTACTACTTGCAAGCAATGTTTTCAGGGTATTCTGCCTTCAGCAACATTAACTGCTTCCTCTGTTGTAGTCTGTATATCCAAAACTCTGACAATTAGATTAAAAAATTAACAGCAGAAATCCTGTGTGGCTGCCAAACTGTGGCTTTAGAGTCTGCTGGACCAAAAAAATGAACCCTATTTAATTGTGTATGAACTTGGGTAGGCAAGGAATTTAACCTTGCTGAGCCTCCCTTTCTTAATATCTTTTAATCTTGTCAAAATTGTTCACTGAAGTAAATTTTCAAAGTGCCTGCATATAGTAGGCACCCTACGAGTGTTGATTTCCTTAATATGGCTAGCTCTGCTACAGCCAGCATACTCTAGAGTTCACAAGGACATGGACTGAAGGATGGTGAAGCTGACATTTATTAATTGATAAACAATAATGGAATCCTTCCAAACCTTGTAGGGAACAAAGCACAGGTTTGATGTTTACTGGGACTATTGAAGGAAAGTCCTGCATTGATAACAACAGGATCAGCTGACCTCTGAGGTCCTGCTTAATTCTGTAATGCTGTGGAATTATAAGTCTCTTATTTCCCATAACACCCACAAACATCCTACTGCTTCCAGGTTAAGTTATGGCTACTCAGAATGGATTGTCTGCGTGAACCTTGCTTAGAGCTACATGAGGCTTATCCTGGGCCACACAATAAATTCTGCCACACCAGCAAGCATACTGGCCTCTTAAGCCTAGGCTAGCTCTCAGAGTATGTGGTGACAAGGTTGCTGTTTCTGAACTAGCCATGTTACTTTTCTTCCCAGGAGTTCCAAAGTCACAATTTCTGTCTTACCTTCCGTTGAAGGGCCTGGATCATGGGGCCACCACTGGAAATCATGTCAAACAGATGCATTTACTTTAGCATGCCTCTGGCAGCAGTTTTATTCCTTTATTTTACTTCTTACCTTGAAGTAAAATATGCATGTTGCACACAAGAATTGGATTACTAGGATGAGTGTGATGAATCACCTGTTTTATACAACCTTGGATGAATTTTTCTTTGTACCAGGGAATTGTGAATTCAGCTTTTCCCTAGTTCAACTTCCAGATAATTTTTATTAGGCCTCAGTAAGACCAGTGTGAAGTGAGCTTCTCTTTCCCACCATGTCTGTCTGTCTGTTTGTTTTTTATCACTACTCTTGACTTAAAAGTGTTCAGAGCATGTGCTTCTTTTATGACCACTCCCTTCAAAGTATATTAAGCTGAGTGGGGAAAAGCAGGGAAGGTGAATGATAGCTTAGCGGGGTAAAGACAGGATAGAAGGCTTCACAGAAAGGGAAATTGTTCTGATTAGGAGTTTGGGGGGTGCTGGTGGCGCAGTGGTTAAGAGCTCAGCAGCTAATCAAAAGATCGGCAGTTCAAATCCACCAGCTGCTCCTTGGAAACCCGATGGGGCAGTTCTACTCTGTCCTGTAGGGTTATTAGGAGTCGGGATCCACTCAACGGAAATGGGTTTGGTTTGGTTGATGTGTCTCTGAACTTTGACAATCAACTTGTATTTTAAGAGCATAGGCTTTGTAGGAAGCCATACCTGGGCTCCTACCTTGTTCTGACATTTGTTGGCTGCATGATTTTGGGCACATTAACTTCACCTTGCTGAGTTACCTACCTAGCATTTCAGGTTGTTTTGAGGATTGAGTGAAACAATAATATACGTGAAGCACTTAGCTTGGCACACAATAAGTTACTCTTTAAAATGGTAGCTTTTGTGATTATTTAAATGAGCAATACACTAATATTTATATGACCAATGGTGAAAAAAGAACTCTAGGGAAAACACCAGGCATAAAGTCAAGACTTTTTTTTTTTTTTTTTTTTTTTAAATACAACAGAGCAGTTGTATTTACAGAAGAATCATCTGGCAGCAGCCCATAATTTTGATGAATTAGGAATCTTCACTTGAAAGATAATGAAATATGTTAAGCAATAACTGAAGTTGTTTAACAGCTTCAATTAAGATGCAGGATTATGTAATAGTTGAAGGCTGTATAATTTGACCACTCTGAAACATAAATAAAGATATCCATCTGTAACTGCATGTATAACTGCCCCCAAACCTCTCCCTCCTAAAATATGTATTTATTGTTTGAATCTTTAACCTGCATTTAAACTTAAATCAGAAGGAAAACAGTGAAATTACTTAGAATTACTGAAGTATAACAATAGCTAACATTTACTGAGTGCTCACTTTGGGACAGGCAATGTGCTAAATGGTGTATACCTGCATTATCTCATTTAATCTTTAACAACAATCCTACAAAAGAAGTATTATTAGTTTCATTTTACAGATGAGGAAACTAAAGCACAGTGATATTAAGTAACTTGTCTAGAGTCATCCAGCTAGGTAGTAGCTGTCCAACTCCAAAACATCCACTTTTAGCCACACTTGACTTCCTCTCTAAGATGCATTATAGTCTGTTCTAATGGTTCTTGTCAGGGGTGATTTCTCTCCTCCCCGCCTAAGATGTTTGGTGATACCTGGAGACATTTTTGATTGTCATTACAGGTTAGGTGCCACTGGCATCTAGTGTAAAGAGGCCGGGGATGCTGCTAAACATCCTATAATACACAGGCCGAACCCCTACAACAAAGAATTATCTGGCCTAAAATGTCAGGAGTGCCATGGATGAGAAACCCTGATCTATTTTAATTCACTTGAAACTAAAGAGGCTCTACTTTGGTAACCTCTGTAACATGTGTCTTGGTTTCCTAGTGCTATTGTAACAGAAATACCACAAGTGGGTCACTTTAAAGTACAACAAATTTATTTTCTGACCATTTTGGAGGATAAAAGTCCAAATCACTGTCTAGGCCTTGTTGATTCCTTCCTTGCTGGTAGCCCTGGACGTTCCTTGGCTCCTTGACGATTCTCAAAAGGCATCTGTCTTCCCCCTTGTGTGCATGTGCTTGGGTCTTCATGTATTTACTGCTCTTTGTATAACTTGTAAGTGATTAAGTCTAGGATCCACCCTACCCTAGCATAACCTCAACTGATTAATTGATTATACTATATTAGATTTCATTATGCAAGTTGATTACATTAAATTAGATTAGATTCCATCCACAAGTATAAAAACCTGTTGCCATCGAGTCAGCTTCGACTGATAGCAACCCATGTGTTACAGAGTAGAACTGCTCGATGGGATTTCCTAGGCTGTAATCTTTAAAGAAGCAGATTGCCAGGCCTTTTCTTTGGGGCTTCCAGGTGGATTCAAACCGCCAACCTTTAGGTTAGTGGTTGAAAAACCATTTGCACCACCCAAAGACCTCTCCACCGGTATAGGGGTTAGGATTCCAACACGTTTTGGGGAGACACAACAACATGGTAGATTATTTTATCAAAATTCAGTCTTATCCAGGTTTAATACCTTACTCATTGCAGAATTGTATTTTTCTTGCATAATAACTTCATGGGGAAAGAAGCTGAAATAACCTCTTAAATACTGAAATTATTTTCTCTGTCTGTTAAGGTAACCTAGGAGCAATGAATGTTGCAGCTGCTTTTAGGGCTAAATGGAGACTATTCAGATGCTAAAATGGAAAAATGAAGATATTTCCAGCTTGCTAATTCACTGGCATAAAAAGAAATGTCGTCTCCCATAAATATGCATTTATTTTGAGGATTCCATAAACCTCCATCTCTGACAGCCCTAAGCCTCTCTCCTGGTTAAGTGGCAGGGAAGGGGAGAAAAATGCACATTACTTTTGAAAAAGATGTTTACAAAGAAGATGCCCGAGTTTAAAAAACTTCTTCCTTTCCAGCCATACACCTATTACGCAGCCTAGGCTTTCTATTTCATGATTGTTCCCTCTGGTCATGAGCCTAGTTCTTGTTTTAATTAAAACACAAGCTGTATATCGGCACAGAAAAACAACTAGAACATTCTTGGCTTTACCTAATGAGACAAAACACAGAAGACAATCTAATTATTTTGAAGTTTCCCACACTCCAAAATAATGTGCATCTTTTGCAAAATGCAGAGTTTAAACTATACATTCTTGTAACCCTGACATCTGAAAGGGCAGAACATTGTGCAGTAACTGAAGATCTGTGAGAGATGACGACACACAAGCACAAGGGCTCAAAGTAGGGCTTTTCTGTCACTGAAAATGGGTTTACATTTCCTTTCTTTATTCCTTTGGGAGCCAGAAATACCTGTCTTAAAAAACAAAACCAAAAACCCTCTGGTATACTACTTTACCTTAGTGTTCTTAGAAGCTATTGTGTGTTTCTTTTATGAAGAGAAGATAATTTGCTGTCTTAAAGAGACTGTTGTAAACAGGACTGATTACCTAAACAAAACAGAGGCTGAACCCTAGAGCTATGGAAGAGCGTCACTCAGAACCGCCATCCATCATACGCTGACTGTGCCAGTCATGGTGCTGAGCTCTTTAAGTCATTTATGTTGTTTAAGCCTCACGTCAGCTCTGTGAGGCAGGCTCTACTATCATTCCCTGTTTGGCAGATGAGGAAATTGAGACTTGGAGAGGTTGCATGACTTCCACAAGGCTGCAGATAAACAAGTGTCAGGGTCAGGGTGTGAATTTAGAACTTTTTGACAACATTATTCTTCCCATTCTAGGCAACTTGGTTGAGTAGAAAAATCTCTGGACCAGTCACCTCACCCACCCCTCACTATCCTCAGTTGTCTCTGAAGTGACTGCAAATCCCTTTATGGAAATAAGAGTGTTGGTATACATTATAAAGAAATGAAATAAAGCAAGCTAAAAAGAACTTAAGTGAATCTTTTAATTTTACTCTATCTCAACATTTCCATCTGTAAAATGATGATAATCATCTCTATATATGCCTAAAATTCTATGGAGAAAAATCGAGAATTTATATATATGTATATTCATATATACAGAGTCCCTGGGTACTGCAAAAAGTTGATGTGCTTGGCTGCTAACTGAAAGGTTGGATGTTTGAGTCCACCCAGAGGTACCTCGGAAGAAAGGCCTGGTGACCTATTTCTGAAAAATCAGCCATTGAAAACCCTATGGAGCACAGTTCTACTCTGACACACATGGGTTGCCAGGGGACGGAGTCTGCTCGATGGAAATTGGTATTTAGGTATACATACATACGTATATGTACATGCATACACATATATATATGCATATACACATGTACACATACACAAGTACATATGTGCGTGTACACATAAGTGTACACACATACACATGTATATGCACACATACAAACTGTTCTTCTGCATGAGAATTATTATTGTCTTTCTATATCCTCTGACAGCAACTTTGGTAAAAAATGACATTTTTTTCTAAGTGGATAACCTATTATTTGTGCAAATCAAGTAAGACCAAGATAAATAAGTGTCCTTCCACCCTAGCATCCCCTTTGACCAAGCTCTTGCAACCTAGAGTAATAACACAACATTGAGTAGATCCATTTTCCTAAGGTGCCTGAACCACTGTCTGGTAGAAAAATAAACTCTCATGGCAAATAAATCTCACTTTCAACAGGTTTTCACATTTTCCATCCCACAGACTATTTTCACTAGAATACCTGCCCTCCTTCTGTTCTGTGTACATCACCTTTTACTTGTCTCAGTCCAGTGACACCCCCCAGATTTTGTTGTATTTTGACAAAGAGTCATTTCACAACAGCAGGAGACCTGGCAGTGGGAGACCTTGAGAAGGGGGATGTAGAGGGTGTCAAGTGGACTTAGGCAATGAGTTGGGTTGGGTAAGTAGAAGAAGTTTTGCCCTGATTTTAGGTATGAAAAGAATATAGAGATGTTTAAGGTCCAAGGAACCTGGCTTGCCCTCCTCTCTAGAAAGGGAGCTACCAAAGTAAGACGGATCCTGTTATACTTCCTTCTGCCTTTCCTCAGAGGTGACCAAGGCAGGCACGTGGCCTTTAGCTGCCTCAATCTCTTCTTCACTCTTCCCATCCATCAGCCCTATCCTTCCTAGCAGTCCCCATGCTCTTTATCAATATTAAAACTTTCCTTAGTGTTTCTCTATGATCTAGTTTCATCAGCTGTTCAAAATCCCCCGTCTAGACATCTAGGTCAATTGGCATAACAAAGTTTATTAAGAAAATGTTCTGCATTCCACTTTGGTGAGTGGTGTCTGGGGTCTTAAAAGCTAGCGAGTGAACATGTAAGATACATCAGTTGGTCCCAACCCACTTGGCACAAAGGAGGATGAAGAACACCAAAGACACAAGGAAAATATTAACCCAAGAGTCAAAAGGGCCATATAAACCAGAGACTCCATCAGCCTGAGACCAGAAGAACTAGACAGAGCCTGGCTACCAACAATGACCACCCTGACAGTGAACACGACAGAGAGTCCCTGACAGAGTGGGAGAAAAAGTGTGGAGTGGAACTCAAATGCATATAAAAAGACCAGACTTAATGGTCTTACTGAACCTGGAGGAACCCCCAAAGCCATGGTACCCAGATGCTGTGTTAGCCCAGAACTAAAACCATCCCCAAAGCCCACTCTCACAGACATAACAAAATAATAACTCGCAAAGTGTATGCTTCTTCGTTCAGGCAGATACCTGAGACCAAATGGGCAGCTTCTATCCAAAGGCAGAATGAGAAGGCAGGAAGAGACAGACAGGAGGTGGTTGGATGGTCACAGGAAACCCAAGGTGGAAAGGGGGAGTGTGCTGTCACATTATAGGGATTACAACTAGTGTCACGTAACAATATGTGTATAAAATTTCATATGAGAAATTAATGTGAGCTGTAAACTTTCACCTAAAGCACAATAAAAAGTGTTTTAAAATCCCCTATCTGTTCTTTTTGTGGTGATCTGTGTTTGAATCTAAATTAACTCTCATCCCTCCCTCCTCCAGTCCCATATTACCAAAAACATATTCTAACATCATATGCCATATATATATTTTTTTATATCTTAACACCTGCCAAAAGAGGATTGGGAATCATCTAATCTAGAAAAGATGACTTGATGTCCATAACTAGTGTTAGAAACTAGGACTAGAACCCAGTCCCTGGACTCCAAGTCTTGTGCTGAACACCAATTCCTGAGAAGGCAGAGAGCAACTCTACTCCTGGATTTCTCTGTGTTATGCACAGAGTGATTCCCAAGAAGAACGAGCAACTGCCAAGTTTTTTATTTGCTCTTCTCTTACTCTGCAGATAACCCTAGAAGTTCTTATCTTAGCTGATAACTGTAGGATTTATTAGTTTTATTATGTAGGTTATTTACCTTTTATGCATAATTAGCTTTTATGCCAACCCATTCAACAAGCATTTATTAAACATTTACAGTGTACCGGGTACAGTGCTAGGCTTGGGCTGAATAACATAGACTTGCTCTGTGCTCTCATACAGTTTACAGTAGGATATTATAACAATTAAGCATATATGAAATGTCAAGTTAACTTCATAGTAGGTTAGATTTAATTACAATACAATACCAAACTCCATTCTTGACAGTCAGTCTTTGCATTTATGCTGGTGATTGATTATTATCTCACAATTAAAATTAGACCATCACTGGATTTGAACAAGGTTTACAGTAGGCCACCTTCCCTACCGTAAGATAAATTTCCCTTGTAATTTTTTGTTAAGTTGTCATTTTGTCCTCAATAGAAACAATTCTTATTGCTTTATTTTTAAATGCTCGTTTTTGGTACTTTTAAATGTAAATAGTAATAATAGCTAACATCTATTGATCACTATGCACCAAGCACTGTTCTCAGTGTTTTCTGTTGTTAGCTCATAATCTTCATAGCCACACTCCCGTGGGTACTATTGTTACCTTGTTTTAAAGATGAAGAAACTGATAGATGGTAAGTAACTAAAATATTAATCAGCTAGAAAATCGTAAAGCCTGGATACAACATGGGCAGTTTGGCTCCACAATCTGTGCTTGTGACCACTGTGCTGAAAATTGCTTCTGCTGAGACCCTTGGTCACCTCTGGTTGTCCCAGGCCGCCCAAGTCTGTTCCCCATTCAGGTCCACTTCTCAGAGTAGAAGCTGATCATTCAGTACTCTGTGTTCAGAATGTTGGCAGCTCTCCAAGTTCACCATTATGGACTGTCTTCTTCCCCCTGACTCCAGGTAGAACAGTTCCTGGTGCTCTCTTAAAAGGGTCAAAAAGTACTACTGAATTTTCCCCAATACCAACCACGAGCAGTGTCTTAGTATAAAGAAATTTGATTATTATTAATTAAAAAAAAACAAGTTCTTGGACGATACGATTAAAAACAAGGAACAAAAACAAAATTCAAATACATTTGAAAATGGAATTATAATACTTCATTTCATTGGAGCCTAAATGGTGGAAAGAAATGCACTAAAGCAATCTGGGATGGATATATGAAAGCATGGATTATCAGTAACTGCACTATGTAGAGGTGGTGGTTGAAATTGTGGGAGTAGACAAGGTCATCAATGAAAACATGGAATGTGGGAAGAGAACGATGTTTCGAGGAAAGAACTATGCAGAAGTGTATCCCATGTGGTGGTGGAAGAGAAGAGGCTTCTATAAACGAAACTGGAAAGAAGTTGTCAGAGAAATAAAAAGGAAAACCAAGGGAGCTAAAGAAGGGAAATTCAAAGGGAGTAGTCAGTAGTGGCAACTCTTGTGGTTAGGTCATTATAAAGAAAAGGGTTGGAAAGTGCCCATGGGATTTTCCAGTAATGAGCCCACTAGTGGCCATAATAAGTGTCCACAGTGTGATGGGGCAAAGCCATGTCATGGTGGCTTGAGGAGTAAATGCAAAGGTGAGGAAGAAGAGACGAGAGAGTAGGCTTCTAACAAGGGTGGTTGTAAACACAAGAGCAGGAAAGCCTATGATCTATCAGGGAAGCAGAGGGTCTTGGAGAAGAGGGTTGTGATTTTTATAGAATCAAAGGACAAGAGCCAATGTTGAGTGAGTAGTAGAGAGAAGGAGAGAAGAGGGGATGATGGCAGAGCAGAAGTCCTGAGGAGATGGGAGAGAAGAAACGCAGAGCACAAGCAGAGGTCCAACAGTGAAGGGGTGGATTGTTAGTCCTCAGAGAAGGGGTAGTAGAAACGATTTGTTATGGAGGGCGTGAAGTCAGGACATTTCTTTCTGAATGGAAGGGCAGGCCTTTGGAAAGGAGGCCAGAATTTTAGGGGGGAAAAAAAAGTTTTGTTTCTGAAACTCTCATTTCAGTTATGTGTCTTTGCTTCCACTCAGTCTCAGCTTTGCTTGTGCACACTATTGTCGTTGTTTCATTGTGTGTCTGTTGAGTGCCTGCCTGGATTTTGGAAAGCTGTGTGAGAAATCATGGATTTTGAGATCGTTGTTTGGATGACTGGGTTAATTGTTTCTTTTGGAAACCTAATGGGACCTTAGTTGTTTAAAAGTCTCCAGCTTGAAAAGGTGCTTGAGATTTTAGCCCCTTCCTTTTCCGTGGCTCATTACCATTTGAGTAATGTCTGCTTGTTCACCCAGATGGCTCCAGTTCTCAGGAATAAGGGCCAAAACTTTTCAGTCTTGAACAATACCTAGGGTGGTCAGAGATTCCCATAGCTCTCATAGAAATCATATGCTGTTCTTATGAATCCCGTGTGTGATCAAACTATTTTGCATGGCAGGGCGACAAAACTGACTGGCTTAGGCTGGGATTTATAGGGTTGTCTTGTGTTGTCATATCCACACTATACAGCTTGTGAAGCTAAGTTTCAGTGTCATCCTTTGGCCACAAACTCTCTTGGGTGAGAAAAGAACAAAGATCAGCCAAAATAACCTGCTGGGATAGGCTGAACTATCTTTCCTTTTCAGTCCCAGCTCAGCCCCTGTCTTCCTGCCTCATTAGGTCTCACATTTTAGTCTGCTGAGCTTAAAATCATGACAGAAGAGAAAATGAGGAGGTGGTGCTATGGGAGACACATGGAATACAGGTTAGAGAGGAGAAATTACAACATTTAACACCACTTTGCAATTTGCAAAATGACTTTACATACATTATCTCATATAATTGTCTATGTTTTACAGGTAAGGAAATTAAAGCCCAGAAATAGTAAACGCTTTATTTGTCCAAAGCCACAGCTAGTAAATGTCAGAGATGGGACTTGAATCCACAGCTTCTGGTTCCAAATCCATTGTTCTTTATACAAAAGACTAAGGCATCAGTCAACACTAGTACTATTAATGTATTTGAAGCTTTCTTTTTTAAGTTTACCATGATTGCATTGCCAGAGTTGTACTTATGGGTTTTCTTTTTTCTAAGAGATTAAAAAACAAGAAAACCAAACACATTGTCGATGATTCAATTCCAACCCATAGCAACCCAATAGGACAGAGTAGAGCTGCCCCATAGGGTTTCCAGGGAGTGGCTGGTGGATTCGAACTGCCAGTCTTTTGGTTAGCAGCCAAGCTTTTAACCACTGTGCCACCAGGGCTCCCTGAGAACATTAGCACTATACAAATATTAGCTGTTGTTATCATTGCCACTAAAATCATGAGCTACTTACAGGAACTCATTTCAGTTCAACAAATTCCTAGTATCCTAGGTAAATAAAACATTGTCCATTCCCTCAGGAAGCAGAGAAAGCATTTATGTAAACATATAGATGAAACATCAGATTGATGGATGCATCAGAATCACCTGGATGGCTTGTGAAACCAAAGCTTGCTGGACCCACACTCAGAGTCCCTAACAAGTTCTAGGTGGTGTTGATGTCGCTGGTCTGGAAACCACACTTTGAAAGCTGATGTTACTTCCATCTTGGAGTGTCTTAGAGATGATACACCGGAAAATTTGAAGGATTAAAAGCATTTGCCTAATGTAATGGAAGGAATGGCATGCCAGGTAGATGGAATAGCATGTATAAAGGTGAAACATAGGTAAGAAACCACAAGAAATTTGGTATTGCAGCCACATGAAAAGAGAAGTGGGCAATGGTGAGAGATGACGCTGAACTCATGGAGGCTTCAAGTGCCATGCTAAGGCCTGTCTCCTGTAGGCTGTTCAGAGCCACTGAAGGATCTGAAACAGAGAAGCACCTCAGTCAAATTTTCGTTTTAGAAAGCTAATCAATTCCAGTGGCAATGTGGAGGCTTGGAGGATATTCCCACTTTCCACCTAAACGTGAAAGAGCTCCTTTGAAAATCTATAATAGTGTGACAAGGGATTAGTCAGATGTGTGTTACATTTTGGTACATTTGTCAAACAGTTAATCAGTCACTAACTGTATACCCAGCATATGTATAAGTCAAAGATATCATTCTTGCCCTCAAGAGCTGTTTGAGCCAAGACTAAGACTATAGAGCACAAGACAGAACAGGATTCCAGGACAGAAAAGAGATCACTCAGTAAGGGCTGAAGCAATCAGCCATGGTTTCATGGAGAAGGCTGGCCTTGAGGAACAATGGTGTTGCATCGCTAGAGGAAGGCGGTCCAGGCAAGGAGACCACAGTATAAAAGAACAGAACCAGTTAAAAACCAGTTGCTGATGAGTAAGTTCCGATTCATGGTGAGCCCATGTGTGTCCAGGTAGAACTGTGTTCCATAGGGTTTTCAGTGGCTGCTTTTTCAGAAGTAGATCACCAGGCCTTTCTTCAGAGGCACATCTGGGTGGACTCGAACCACCAGCCTTTCAGTTAGCAGCTAAACAGATTAACTCAGGACAGAGGAACAGAAGAGGAGCTAAACTGGATACACAGGGACACTGATGAAGCCAAAGCAACCTAGTGCAGGGCCTCTTCTTAGAGAACAGTGGGGGAGGAGTGGAAAAGAAATTTGGGTTAAAAAGGCTATTTTCACAGGGAAGTGGGTAATTTCTAGAAAAGCAATTAAGTAGGGCAACAAAAACTGGAAGTATAATACTTCTCAACCAACTGCAAGCCCCCTCTCCTCTCTGGTCATCCAAAGTTAATAAGAATCAAGGGAACAGAATACAAAGGCGAGGGAGGATGCATTAGGCCTTAGTTATGATTGGGCCCTGGGAGTTGGCATTGTCCTGAGAAAGAGGTGGATTGGCGATCTGGTAGCTCCTTATAAAAGGCCATCTGTCCATGAACTGGGATGAAGGCCTGAGAAACCTTCTCTTTCGGGTCCCAGATGGTAGCAAAATGCACTTTTGCAAAGGAGACTTCCTGGGTCGTTTGTTCATTCCCAACTTGCAAAATAGGAAAATATTTTTGCATGTTAGTTGTGTGAATTGTGTTTCTTGTGCATCTCCTTACATCACAACTTAACTATCTTTACAGCATTCCCCTAAGCTTTGTATTCCCTCCAAAGATCAGTGTTTGTACAAATTCACAAATTGCATTTTTCTTGTGTCTTTATAAAGAAGGGTGGATTTGTTCACAGGGTAGATTGGAGTCACTGCCAAGTTCGACATTCCATCCACCCTTAAAAGTATCCAAAACTTCAAATTTCTGGCTACACATCATCCTTCTCTTAGATTTCTGCACTTTTTACTTCCATTACCAGGAGCAGCACATGACTTTTTCTGCAAGGTCATTATTTCCAAAGAGTTAAGATGTATGTAGTGGCTTCCTATGTGACCCTGGATGGAGAGCAGCAAAGCCACATGTGATGTAGATTAGGGGCATTGGGCGGGGCTCAGCTAGGCACAGTCTCTGCCTGGGACTCAGTCCCCATGCCAGCAGCAGCCTGTGTTGTTCTGATTTAAACCCCATTAAATTAAAACTCATTTACACTGTGGACCTTTGATGTCTCATAGGAAGAGTCAAAGCTATGGCTAATGATTCAATAGATACTCTGACATGTCTGACTTTGAGGTGGGAGGTTCCAGGCACATGCAGTTCTGATGCATGTGCTTGGAAATGCAGATAACAGCTCATCCAGTTTAATCAAATAGATATCATTAAGTCTAGTGAGAAAGACTTAAATTGAGTTTATCATTAACTGTATTTAAACATGAGGAAACCCTGGTGGCGTAGTGGTTAAGAGCTACAGCTGCTTGCCAAAAGGTCAGCAGTTCTATTCCACTAGGGGCTCCTTGGAAACTATTTGGGGCAGTTCTACTCTGTCCTTACAGGGTCATGATGAGTCGGAATCGACTCAATGGCAACGGTTTTGGTTTTTGGTATTTAAACATAGTCAGTCTTAAATCTCCTTTCTCCCCAAAATTTTGCCTTAGAAGAAAAACCAATTTAAAAGAGAGAGAAGACTTTGCTGAAGGGTGCTTTATGGGGCACATGGCCACCGAAAACAAAAGGCCCAATTTTAATTGAATTACAGACCGTGTAATTATTTAACCTGTACCAGCTGGTCTCGTGAAGCTACCAGATTCCTTAGAGAGCTTGTACTTGGCCAGAAACATAAAGTACCTTATTAGTAACAAGAAAAATGCCTTCTGTACAGTTACCCCCAACCCCCAAAGACCATAATGTATAAGGAAATAAACCTTAAAGTTCATTTTTGGTTTAAGAGGCAGCGATCCCTCCCTCTGAGTGTGTGAATGGATTTGCTAACACACCTGTAGTCTCTGAGGAATGGCCAACAAAAACAAGATGCTATTGCATCAGACAGGTAAGAGTAATTTCTCTAACTGGTCATTTGCGATTTCATTTTTCACTTGCAAGTACTTGAAATTTTTTGTTTGTGCCATGCAGTTGACAAACTGACAGTAGCTACAAACGCACCTCCCTCTGTCTTGCTATCTGGTATAGTGTGGAAAGCACTGGTGGGTCTCAGTGTGGATGCTTCGCTTTATCTGTCAATATCAACCTAACTAAAGTACCCTTCGCACTGAAAAATGTGTCCTAATTACACATTCCTCACTTGTAATGCTAGAATAATCCTAATGAGTTTCCCATGATCGTTTTTCTTTTAGATTAAATCTTTTTTTCTCCACTCCCCAAAATTATGTAACAGTGGAGTAATTCAGATTTGTGCTTGTTCACGTATAAGAACGTTGGTCTTAGAAATACAGAGCAAAGTATTTTTAGTAAGCTGTATTTTATGAATTAAAGTGCAAATGTGATTGAAGACAGTGCTTGCCTTGTCCTTTGATTAAAGAAAGACTCCATCCTATTTACTTTGTTTTAAAAAACCCTTCGCTAAAGACAGATTGATTGGCATCAGACGTAATCCCCATGAATCATAGCTATTGATTTTACATTTGTTTTAGCTCTTCTGATTTTATGCCCCTTTATGTCATAATTTGTTATGCTGATAGCCAGCCCCTGAGTTCGTGCTGGGACTGAGACTGGAAGGTGATTTCTTGCCATTCAGATTAATCTATATATGAAACAGATGAGCTTTCAAACCCAGAAGCATGCGTCTCTTGCCATTTATGACATTACCCTGGTTTTTCCCATGGAGGTCACAGATGCCACACAGTAAAGTCTGTGGCAGGTGGCACCACTGGGGACTTTCAGATAGTGTGATCAGCACAGGCACAGGTAGGTCTCCCAACTGCCCTGGGCATTGCAGAAAGCTGGGTATTCGTCCACTTGGTTTTTCACACTTAGACTGACTCTCAGAATTTTAAATGGAAATACTATGGCCATCTTTCGGAAACTCAGACAATTCTTCTGTCTTCCACAGGTAGTGGAAGTGATAGGAGATGGAATGTCTGCTAGCCTCACCCCACCTTGCTTGTTAAATAGAGGCTGACCCAGACCTCTTTTAAACTCCACCTGCTTAGATGCTGTGGGTAAGAGTTTATGATGGGGCCCAATCACCACTAACCCATTTAGGGTAGGGTTCAATAGTCTTTCTAGATATACATATTGTATTTAAGTATCACTTCTTGTGGTTTTATTTTCTGGACAATTTGAGTGTATATAGTTTAATCTTATTTTAACGTATTATTTTATACCCTTTCTCCTCTGGCTTCCCGTTTAGTATTCAGTCACATCCCTCAAGACCATCCCAGAACTGTGCCGAAGATGTGATTCCCAAAACGAAGACAGATCAGGTGGGTTTCGCTCCTTTCCTTGCCTCCTTGTCCTGAGTTAGAGTGTGAGAATCCCTGAAAGCTGTTTCTCCTTATATTGGTTGCTCCTGCTTTCTGTTTTCTTTTTCCTTTATGGCTTCTCTACTCACTCCTGCCCTCAACAAACAGATGTTAGGTCATCTACCCAAGGATAACAGGACAGGGAGGTCCTAATGAGGACTCGACTGTATACAAATAAATGTAGGAGATCATCTTGGCAGCTCCAAACCACAGTATATGCAGCAATTTACTGAAAACCCAAGAAACCATTGGTGACAAAACATAATGATGCAGGCGCCAATGAAAAAATGTTGGATACATTTACTACCCATATGGCAAGGACCAGCTTGGGGGATGGTACTTTGCCAAAGTCTGAAACCCTATCAGGGATGCGACATGATAGAATCTGCAATAAGGCATACTGTAACAGTTAAGATTAAAGCGAAGCTTTGGAGTTTAATAGTGTAAACTAAACAGAGAATTATGGCATATAGATGAAAACCAGCTGGTTGACCTTTTCTCCTTGTACCCCCACCCCCTCCTCTGACAAAAAAAGTACATTTAAGGTTGTTTTTCCCTCTGTAAATCAAATTAAGCCTCTCTGCTTTTCTCTCTGTGATGGGCAAAAATAAAAATAAAAGAGGATATTGATGGGAAAGATACCAAACTATGCAATGATGTTTATTATTTTTTCCTAGTAATTACCTTAAAGCATCATGATTAACCTTGCCAAAGCTGGACTTCCTCTAATAGTAACGAGAATCCTGAGAACCCTGGGTGGCAGAGACTGCAGATGATCCTCAACTGAAAATAAATAGATGTGCCTTACCTATATGGCCACTAGAATTCTAGGTCTTTCTAACTGAAAAGACTTTTACAAAGCTGATTTTCTTTTCCCCTGGACCGTTCGTTTTCTTTTGACATTTTGCTTAGATGAGACAGGGAAAATAATTAGTCTTCAGGTTTGTTATCGCTGTGTCTTTTTGTGAGTGAAGGTAATCCTTCATTCAGTGTTTGGGTCAGAAACATCACAGAAGATGGTTTTAAATTCAAATAAAAGTTTTCACTTACCTTTGGGTTTTTTGTTTTTTTATATTTTTTATTCCCAAACACTCTAGTTTCGGTAGGGTATAATAGAGGCTTTTGGCTGAGAGGCTTATAAAAATGAGTCTCTTTAAAAGGTATCACCTATTTCAAAGTTGAATGTCTGACTGCAATCAGTGACACAGGCAGCAGAGGGCAGAGGAGATGTCACCAGGTTCAGAGTCTGAAGACCTGGGTTCGAGATAGGGTTCAGCCATCTGTTGGCTACATGACCTTGATCCTGTGACTAATTATCTGTAAAATAAAGAAGAAATCTGTTCTACCAATGTCACCAGGTTGTTGTTAGGATCAAAATTAGGTGAGGTATTGGAAGGTACTTTACAAATATAAAATTTTCTTTTTCTTTAATTAGAGATGGGGAGTGAGAGAGAAGAAATAATAATAGCAAACATCTCAGTAGAGCCTAATGTGTTAGGTACCATTGTAAGCTCTTCATATACATTATCCCAGTTAATCCTAAAATCTCTATGAGCTAAGTACTGTTATAATCTTCATATTATAGATGGGGGAACTGAGGCATAGAGCAGAGAACAGTTAAGTATCTTGCCCAGGGTCACACAGCAGTTAAGTTACAGAGCTTCGACTCAGAACACAAAAAGTCTGCCTCTAGAGTTCATTCTCTATCCACTACAAGTACTGCCTCTCAGATAGCTAGACTTAGCAGGGATAATTTAATGGTAAGGCATTATTCTTTAAAAAATTTTTAAATCAGCATTTTCCTTCATTGTTTAAGTAATAAATTTCTTTTCTCTGTTCATAAACAGAAGCTTTTGAAAATAATTTTTTCTGCTGCCTAGTCCATTCAGTTTTCTCCAGATCTTATGACTTTTAGCCACTTCCATAGTCTGAGGTCAGACATTTCTTCTGTGGTTGAGGAGGAGGCACATTTCAAGTTCAGAAGCTTTTAAACTTCACCCAGAGCAAAGACCCTTGGTCAAGGTAATCAGCAGTAGTTAGACCAGAAAATGGCTGTATGAGGAAAAGACGCAGGCCTCTTAAAAAAATACCATGTAGACCTCCAATTTGATGGACAGTTAGAAGCTGGTAAACCACTTATTGATAGAGCAAGAATGATCCTAGAAGGAACATGTGAAAAAAAATCCATCTCTCCACAGCATTGCCATAGAATTCTCTGTGGGCTCATTTGAAAGACATCGTCTCAGCATGGTGAAGTTTTCAGAGCCAGTACCTAAAAGAGGTGAGGCATTCTCATGGGTATCCACATACAGAAATAAGACCTGTCCTTCTTGTACCAAATGCCTAGGAGGGCTCTGCTTTAGGAGTGTTTGCAGATTTCCATCTTTATGGTAATCTTTTCAAACAAATGGCACAGAGGCACGTTGGCTTCTGAGAAGACTCCCCATCTTCTTTTGGATGGGGCACCCTCTGGGGAGACTTTTCCCCAAACCTCCTATCACTTAGAATATGCCCCCACCAAATGAAGACATTTCTCTTCAGTTGTCTAGACTATGTTAAGTACTATTTTATGTAGGTTTTCAAATGTTAACATACTTCCTTTCATTAAAAATCTTTGACAGAATGTTCTTAGACCCGTTGGTTCTTTTATTTTGTTCATTCAACAAGTATTTGTTGAGTGTTCTCTTTTTCAGGCACTGAGGACATTATAAAGAATAAGACAGCCAAGGCCTCTGCTTTCATGGAGCTTAGATTCTAAAGGGAATGACAGACGAAAAGTTAGCAAACACATAGGTAAATGAGATCACTTCAAATAGTGATAAGAGGTGAAATGAGATAATGTGATAGAGTAACATGTGGGAGTTGGTAGAGGATATGGAGGCTCAGGGAATATGAGCAGGACCCAGCCATATGAAAGCCAGGAGAAGAGTGTTGAAAGCAGGGAAACTAGCAAATGCAAAATCCCTGAGCCAGGAGTGAGCTTAGTATATATGAGGAAGAAAAAGAAAAGCAATGTAGCTACAGCATGGAGAACAATGAGAAGTGGTAGGACATGAGGTCAAGGAGGTGGGCGGGGCTAGGTTCTACAGGGACCAGTGCCTCGTGATCAGAGTTCAGATGTTATGCTAAGTGTAGTAAAGAGTACTACCAACAGAATTCCAATCTACCTAAAATCTTGTTACCTGAAAAGAGGCCTCTCAGTGTGTAGAATCACAACTCTCAGTAAGAGAAGGGATCTTAAAAATCATCTAGTCTGAGAGAGAGTATGCAAGCAAGAAAGTCCAAATAAAACAAAATGATAACATGTTGACAATAGATGAATGTGGATGAAAGATATATGGGTGTTCTTTGTCCTATTTTTATTTTCACAACTATTCTATAAATGTATTTCCAAATGAAAAGTTTAAAAGCTATTTACAAATAAAAAGTTTTAAAAAGGGTTTAAAAAAATCACATAGTTGAAAGTGACCAGATCTGTAAAGGTGGTGATCCTTATCATCCCCCCCATGGGGTCATCCAGCCTGTTCTTGCTCACTTCAGTGACAGAAAACTCACTGTCTCATGAGGCAGCCCATCCATAAATGTTAGTTATTTTGTTCAGCCAAGATCCGTGTCCTCAAATTTCCCCTCACTGATCTTGGTTCTTCCTTTGGAACCATAGTGAAGAAATGCAATTGTTCCTGGGCAAGAGTGCCGCTGACTGTTTGGAAGTAGCACTGGCTCTTGATCCTGCCTTTCCGTATCCTGTTCAGTCTTCTTACTCTCTCCAGATGCACTGCAGTTTACTAGCATCCCTCTTTTAAGGTCACTCCACGTGTGGTGCAGTCAGGACCTGTCAGCCCCCAGAGCAGTCCCAGGATTTGCCACACACCTCTGCTGCCTTCTGCTGTGGGCTACAAAGACAAGACTCATGCATGCCCTTTCTGCTTGTTTCCAAGTGTGCTGAGAGGAGCAGGCATGTGAAATGAACCCTGACTGGGACCCTTACGAGTCCCTCTATGAGACATAGAGCCCAGGACTCACCTCTCTTCATCCCTGAACCGTGGGCCAGTGCCATTAGTGGGCTTCAAAAATGGCAAATGACAAAGTGTTGTAAGAGGCCTGAGGGCAGTGTCCTTAACACCTTTCATGAGCTCACTGATGCCCACTGTTTGCCCATGGAATGCCCTTCCTTTAACTGAAGACTTTGATCCCTGTTGAGATGTATATTTTCCACTGACAGGTGTAACATTTTGAACTGTTCCCCATCATTTACATTGCATATGATTAGATTTCAGATTTTCGTGAGAAAGGAAGTTTTGAAGGGAAGGAAACGTGAAGGCACTGTAGACACTACAAAAGGTGGGAGGGAGGTGAAGAACTAGGAGCTGGAAGCCTGAGCACAAACTCTGCCTATGCTTGGAGCTGCACTAGTGCTGTTGAGGTTTCAGAGTTATTTCTTAAGTGTCCAGTGTATCAGGCATTATGCCAGGTTCTCTATAAACCGTATTATCCTCAGAATAACTCTCTGAGAGAGGATCTTTATTATGCCCATTCTGCTGATGAGGAAAGAGGCTCACAGAGGGTAAACAGTTAGCCCATGGTCCTAGAGCCAGGGCTTTAAACTGGTTCCTTCTGGTTTGAACCCCTGCTGAGAATTTGCATTTCTACCCTAGATATACTGAATCAGAATCTACAGTTTAACAAGATCCCCAAGTTATTTTTATATATAAGTTCCAGGGAACTTGTTAGAAATGCAAATTCTCAGCAGGGGTTCGAACCAAAATGAACCAGTTTTAAGCCCTGCCTGGAGCTAACAGGTAGATTTGAAACCGGCTCTGCTGTCTCCAGAACGCCTATGAAGTTGAAGGAACCACGTGTGGCTAGTAGTATAAGGGTGTAGGTGAGAAACGAAGGAATATATGTGTGAAAAATTTGCATCTAAAAAAGAAAGCTCTTTATGAAAAATTGGTGTATATTCTTTGCTTAATCCCTGCTTCTCATAAAGGAAAGGAGGACAGCACAAGACAGTGAGTGTGAACTCTGCTCAGTGGTTTTCTTCCAGTGTGAACTAAAAATAAGTTATGTAGACATATGGTATTCAAATCAAAGCACATTCGATTTCATTGACTTTTGAGTTTTTTTTTAATTAGACATTCAAATTCACATTTTTTCAATTCACAGTGCTTTAAATGTCTTGTGATTCTTTCAAAATTTGTATCTGCTAAGCTCATTGTACAATTTTCTTATGAAAGAAGGCAGATAAATATTAATCCAGCTTTGCATCTGAACTCTGAGGTTAGAAAATTCAATTATGTAATGGTAGCATATGACCCTGTGATGTGTTTGGGAATAGATTCTAAAATAATTTGAATACCTAAATAACATAAAATACTTGTATGGTAATGGGTGTAGGAAAACCATGCTTTTTAAACTTGATATCTGGTAAAGGTCATTTTGGATGTGTATTTAAAAGCATTGCAAAATTGCTATATTTTTAGTCTCTCTGCATGCAAATTATGTGACAGACCCTGAACCTATGAAAATAAAATATATAGTTTACTAAGATTTCCAAGGATTTTTGCCAGCACCAAAAATAGTAAGTCGACATGAAATTTATCCTGTAGACATTGCTGTGACATAGCTGATGATTCTAAATAGATAAACCTCCTGTTTTCAATTTTTATTAAGGTTTAATGCTAAAAGCATGAAAAAGAAGGTTGGTATGGCAGTTGAAACTGAAAAGCCTGGTGATTAATCCATTTCACAAGATGTAATACAAACTGGACTCCAAAGAATAGGAAAACACATTTTCCAGGAGTTCAGTCAAGAAAATGGATGTTTCAACCTGGTGCAACAAAAAAATCTAATATTAATGATAAGAATCGCCATTTATTTAAGTCAGGCAAAAATTTAGAAATAGTAAAACATCTACATAAGATGTTAGCCAAATAAAGGAACCAATAATTTTTTTCTTTAACAAAATTATAATTTTAATTATATAGTTGATATATAATCTATTATTAAAAAAAATGGAAAGTAAAAGCTATAATTAGTCCTGCCACCAAAACAAAATTACTGTATTTCTTTCTAGTATTTATTTTTTCCTGAGGCATATTTTTGGGCATAGTTGTAATCATAGTATGAGGACAATTTTGTCTCCTGCTTTTTTCAGAATGTGTGTGGCTGTCATTTTTAATGAACCGTAGCACTTACAAGTGAAAGTAGAGCTGCCCCCTCTGTCCAAAGGAGAGTTCATCTCTACCTTTAATCAGTTAACACATTGCTTATGTTTCTGAGAAAAAGGGTGTAAGTCAGTTTGGGGCAGTGATCATTAGAAAAGTTGAAAATAAAACTTGGGTGGTGTCAAAATAAGAAATGGGCTGGACGTAGTAGAATTTAAATACATTGTATCTTCACTCCTTCTCTTTACTTCAGAATTTCTTTTTGCTTAACCATAAGTGCCACACACTTGCTTGATTTTATAAAAGATTAATGGCAGTGTAGTAAAAAGAAAGTCAGGATGTCCATCAACAGACGAATGGATGAACAAAATGTGGTACATACATACAATGCGATATTATTCACCTATAAACAGAAATGAACTTCTGATACATAATCCAACATGGATGGACCTTGAAAACATTAGCCCGAGTGGAAAAAGTCAAAAACAAAAGGACAAATATTGCATGATTCCACTTACATGAAATTTCTAGAATAGGTAAATGCATAGAGACCCAAGTTTATTAGTGGTCACCAGGAGCTGGGAGAAGGGGGAAATGAGGAGCTATTGTTTAAGGGGTGCTAAGTTTTTTCCTGAGGTGGTGAAAAACTTTCGGAAGTGGTTAGTAGTGATGGTTGCGCAACCTGGTGAGCCTAATTAATGTCACTGAATTGTACACTTAAAATGGCAAAAATTTGGTTATATGTATTTTTACCCCAATAAAATTACTTTTAAAAGAAAAAGGAAGTCAGGGACAAGACAGCTTTAGAGAGAGAGAAAGCCCAGGGGAAGGGACTCAGTCTCCTCTTTCCCATCTTCAAAACTGTAGAGAAACCTTCTCTCAATAGAATGAGTTCAAGGAAAACTGCAGTAAGGAAGGATGAGAAACTTGAAGTACAGAGAAAAAGATAATTCAGGCACAGAGGGGTACTAAATATGAATGGATGAATAAATGTGATGAGGAGAAAGGAAACCTTGCTGCTTTGGGCTTTGTGTCATAACTGAGATATGGAACAGCTGGTACTTTGCTTCTTTTCATTGGAGTTTGACACCCGGATCCCTCAGTTATCTCCTCTTTCATCTGCGTCATCAGGCTTTTCCTCTCTAAGGAGTCATTACCCTCATAATAACAAACACTCTCTAATTATCTCAAATCTCAAAACACAAACAAAATCCCCTCTGGCAGTTTCTCTTTAGAACCAAGCTTTTTAAAAAAGAGTTATGGAAACACTGTCTCCAATCCTCCACCTCTTACTCACCCCTAAGGATCTCTAGTATGGCTTCTACCTCTATAGGTGCGGTTACACCTTCCAGTATGTCAAATCCATTGACATTTTGACATTCTCATCTTTCTTGACTTCCAAGCATTATTTGAGACCATTGACCACTTGTTTCTGGAAGCAATCCCCTCTTGGCCATGTGATATCACCTCTCTCCTTGTTTTTCTCTTAAGGCTCAGACTTCCTCTTAGTCTCCTTTGCTGACTCCTCCTCTTCCTCTGCTTGACCTTTAAATATTCAAGTGGGCCTAATTATAGGACCCTCTCTCCTCTCAATCTCTAAGTCTGAATCGGTGTCTCATCCATTCTCATGGCTTCAAGTACCATCTGTATGCTGCTGCTACTCTCCTCAGCACTCCAGCTGCCCCCCACCCGATATCTTCATTAGATGTCTCTTAGAATTCTGAAGAAGGATTCTTGAATTCCCCTCCCCAGTGTGATTCTACTAGACTCCCCGCTCAGTAAATAGCACCGGCATGCATTCAGTTACTGAAGCCAGAATTCTCCCTCTCCCTCAAACCCCACACTAAGTTATCACCAAAAAAACTCAAACCAGTTGCCATTGAGTCAATTCCGACTCACGGCAACTCCACATGTTTTAGAGTAGAACCACTCTCTGTAGGGTTTTCAGTGGCTGTGATCTTTTGGAGGTAGATCGCCAGGCCATTCTTTCGAGGTTTCTGTGGGTGAATACAGTTAGTAGCTGGGCACTTGACCATTTATTTGCACCACCCAGGGACTCCTAATCCATCACCAGGTCCCGAGTGTTCTATGCTCAAAATATATCTCCACCTGTCCACTTCCCTCCATCTCCATTGCCACACCTAAACCTGTCCACCTGTATGTTTCATCTGAATCAGTATCCTCCTCATTAGTCTATCACTTCTTTTCCCAAGACCAATTCTTGCCTACCCCAGGAATAATCCATTTCCCACAGAGTAGGCAGAAGGATATATTTTGAAATGGAAAGCCTATCATTTCACTCCTCTGTGAAAACTTTCCAGTGATACCCCCATTTCAGTTAAACTGGAAACAAAACTCTTTGTTGTGGCCAATAAGATCCCCAAATGTGCTGGCCCCTGAGACCTTCCCCAACTTCATCTTCTGTAACATTCACCCCGTCTCACTCTGTTCCAGCCAAAAGAGCTGCAGAACCAGCCAAATTCTCTTCTGCTTTGGGTATTTGTGAACGTGTTTCCTTCTACCCAGATCTTCACAAAATTAGTTTTCTCCTGTATTTTCCCCCAGATCATCACATAATAGGCTTCTTCTCAGCCCTCAGGCCTTGGCTTAAGTATCACATCCTTGATGAGGCCTTCTCAAGCTGTTCTACTTAGTAGGTCCCTTCAGCTGTTCTCTATTCCAAAACCCTGCTTGTTGCCTTCAAAGCACTTTGCATTTTGTAATTTCTTACTCATCTGTGTACTCGTTTTATTGTCTGATTCCCCTGTGAGGGCAGGGAGTATGTCTGTTTCACTCACCACCCTATCCCTAGCACCGCGCCCACAGAAGACATTCAGTAAATGTTTATTGAATAAATGAACACCGCAGGAGTATTTTATCTGTCTTCCAATTACTTTAACATATCTGAGCATGCTTTCTTGTATTCCTGCATCTCTTGCTTACATGAAAAAGAGATTGCCACCTTTCATCATGTGAAGAGATTGCCAGCTGGAAGAACAGATTCTTAGTGATACGTGGCTCTCAAGTTAATATAGGCTAATGCCACTGAAGATAAACAGAGTAGGAAATTCTTCCACTGAACTGTTTCTGAGGAAAGTTATTATTAAAAACCAATTTTCTAACTTTGCTCCCATACAATTTTCATAGTAAGTGGTTTGCCAAAATCTAGGTGAAATGCACAGTTTGGAATTTAGGTTAAAATGAATCTGAAATTAATATGACCATGTTTTGCCACTGGTTTCTGGTATCCTATTGCCTTCATATGACCCAAAGAGAGATAATCTGAATTACATGTTTAGGGAATAATTTTAATTTTGATAAGGTGGTCTTGTGGTGTTATGGAAAGAAAGTTGGAGTCAGGGAACCTCATTCCTGGTTGAGGAGTCAGCCTGCTATATAATTTTCTACATATCATTAAAATTTCCCAGTTCTCGTTTATTTTTAAGTGAGAATAATGAAAAACTGCCCATCCATCCTCCAGAATTGTCACAAAAACCTCTAATGAAATCACATACTTGCCTTTTACTCTGAAACATAGAAAGCCTTACACAAATATATTGTATAGGCAATTTTAAAAAGTGTTAAGAAGAGGAAATTTTAGAAAAATTCCAATTGAGAAATATCATTTTACAGCATTTTTTCTTTAGTACGTATTTTAAAAATATTTTAATTGTCTATAATAATGCCTGTATGAAGTTTATACGGAAGTGTACCAGAATAGGGAGGCTCAGTAGCTCTGCCATTCATTCATCCTGGGAAGAGCTGCTGTCTGCTCTTTCTCCACTTTGCTTTGTCACAGCTGCACCTGCCCTGTTCTCTCTCCAGCCTTGGAACTGAGAACTCTGGCTGAGGCAGGCGTTCGCGTGGGCGGACCTGAGGGCCTGCCAAGAGGAAGAGTAGGCTGAAGGCCAACTCTAGTTCTTCCTCCCATTTCTCCTCCTCTCTAGACCTTAAGTGAGTCCCTCTCAAAATAAGACAGAGATTCACAGACCCACCCATCTGTTTCTCATGGAAAATCGAATTCATTTAACTTTTAGCAAGAAACAGGGGAACACTCTTTTACTGTAAAGACATTCCCCTTTTCTTTCTCTTCTTGATGTCTAAAGCTAATTTTCTAATATGGACATGTAACTCCATATTTAGAAGTAAAATAAACAGGCATTTTGGAAGACATCAGGTGGAGTGGAGAGGGGAGAGCAGGGATCCCCTCTCCCACACACACACACACACTCTCCCACTCTCCCACCTGCCTGCTCCATCTGCCCCTTGCTGTCTTATCAAGCAACTATAACTTGGTCTTCTTTATCCTTTATAGTAGATTAAAACTGTAAAACATTGCCACCTTCAGTTAAAACTGGTAAGTGTCCCTGCACTGTCAGAAACCTCACTGAGCTTGCTTTCAGGCTGTCCCCTTCCCTGTGCTTCTCTGGTTAATGAGCCTTCTCACTGTCCCTTGATGTGTATCTATCTCTACAGCTCAGCACAGAGAAGGGGAGAAAGAAGGAAAACATGGTAAATGGGCCTGGAGTGAATACAAGACTTAATTCGCTCAAGAGGTGTTGTTAATGTCAAAGTGAAGGTCAGCATACTTTTTAGATGGCAGAATAACTCTGAAACCATGTACTTTCTTCAGACCCACCAATTGCTATTCTATATAAACTGTGCTTTTGAAGCCCATGGGTTTTAACTTGTCAAAATATTGAGTCTGATTTTATAATAGAATATGCTTCTTTGGTGAAGAAGTCTCTTTTCTATCCAGGGCAGTAGGGCTTGAGCATTTAAATGAGTTTTCACAGAACAAAGGAGTAAGTGTACAAAGGGCACAGAGTTATGTGAGCGGGTCTAGAAAATTCTGGGCAGAGCTAGGGATAATGAATTATGAGTCTGACACTTTTGACAACAGCTGCTTGGTATCAGTAGCCACTTAAAGTCAGGAAGTTTAGAAACCAAATCAGTGAATCTTTTCCAACAGTATTTGAGCATCCTGATGTAGATAGATCGTTGGTGACAGTTTTATAATAATAAAATCCTCTGTTCCTCCCCTTCAGCTTCACAATATCCCCAATAAAGGGTTTGTGGCATCAGTGAAAGGGATGAACAAGCTACCTTGTGAGAGTGTTCCAGAAACATGCATTCCTTGCACACATTCACTCTTCCCAACATAATTCCCCTGACACAATTCTCCAGACCCATTGTTAATGCAACCCTTTCTATGATCAGGTTACAGTTTAGTCTCCAAGGGCACTGCAGAAGAGCATCCAGCAAGTAATCTTCACTCAGACTCCATGCTTTCTTCCTGTTGTCCTGAGATGGTATAAGCTACCTGTCATCACTTCTTGCAGAGCCTGAGGTGTTGGCAATAAGTGGATCCACTATATAGATTTCAGTTTACATTGGACTATGGAACCTGAAACCCATGGCACTCTGAATCTTTCGTTAATGTCTGTTCTCTCCCTTCGGTGTGAAAATGGAAGGAGATGGAATGTAGGAGAACTTAGAAAGTAGGTCTTTGGAAGTGCCACCTTCCAGTAGCTATAGTTGTGGAATATATTGTTAGGTGCACTTTAAGTCAGTTACAGCTGAAGTTGACCACTTTGTTTCTCATGGAAAATAGAATTTATTTAACTTTTAACAAAAAACCAGGAGGGGAACCCAATTTAACCCTAAAGTCATACCACTTTTCTTTCTTTGCTTCATGTCTAATGCTAATATGGACACATAAATCCATATTTGGAAGTAAAATAAACAGGCATTTTGGTAGCCAACATTGACGTTCAGTCTTGAAAATTAAATCCACTGTTGCAATATCAAACTATAAATTATCTTCCTAAGAAAATACTAATTTATCAGTCCCAAGAGCCAAGGAGTTGTTCTGTGTCAGCAATCAGCTTAGCCTCATAATTATAAATTTGCAAGGATTTGGTGACAGACATGAATCCAGAAGAATTACAGTGTTTCATAGTGAGTCACTCAGAGTAAAGAGCCCTGTTATTTGTAGACATTCCATAAAGTCATAGAAATTTAGGGGTGAATCAGGTCTTAGCAATCATATAGTCAGACCCCTTCATTTTACAGATGAGGAAACTGAGGCTTAGGGCTTACTATAGGAAATATATGAAAATATTTCAATAAGCAGCACCTCTTCTAAAGAGATGTCTGAGCCTTTTCAAAAGCTGGCTAACTATATCACTGAATTATCTAACACAGTTAATGTGCCTCAAAAGTTGCAGGAGTGACCCACATGACAAGACTCATATTTAACCACTGTACTTTGCATCTTTGGTCTGGAATATTCCTTCTTTCCTTCCTTCATTCAAGGATTTAGCTGCTGAGCCCCAGTATGTGCCAGATGCTGTGATAGAGCACTGGCTATAAACACAAGAAGGTTCAAGAGCAATCTTTGCTCCTGAGAAGCAATCCAGAGAGCAGGTGAGACAGATGCAGGAGTGAGTAGTCGCAACAGAGCTTCAGAAATGCCCAATTCTAGGTCTGTGTAGGTGTTATCAGGGCACCGAGAAGCAGGAGCAACTATTCTGAGAAAGTCAGAGGAACTGTACCAATGAGATGACACCTGAGTTTAATCTTGACAGATGAGTCTGAGTCTCAGACAAAGAAAGCAGCAAGAGCATTGTAGGTGTGGGGTGAAGTAAGGTGGCCTTTAGGATGGAGAAATAATCCTTCGAGTAATTGGGATGCCTTGACCTGGGACTTCCAGCCCACCCCTGAGGATTTGTGCTGGTGAGTGTGGGCTGGCCAGACCAGAAAGGACTCATCTGGGAGGCAGATGTCAACTAGCCTCAATAAGTGTGATTTAGCCTATCATGAAGGACTGGCCAATAAAAGCCCAGAACATGAAGGGTCAGAGAGCTTCCTGGTTGGCAAAGGGAGGTTGACGTGCCCTCTTTGAGACACAAAAGCTTGACATTGAGAACTCTCCCAGACCTCATTTGTGTCTCTTCCTTATGACAAGCCTATTTTGTATCCTTTTGTTATAATCTATAATTGTAAGTATACTCTCTGTGAGTTCTGTGAGTCATTCCAGTGAATTACTGAACCCAAAGGAGAAGGTAAGGCCAGCAGTTAAAAGTGAGGGTGTGTTTGGACTCCCAGACTCACAGCCGGTATCTCCCTATTTGGCAGTCTAAAAGATGGTGTCCTTTTAACCTTTGAGAACTGCCCTAGCTCTGGGTGGGTAGGGTCTGAGAGAGTGGGTAGAGTCTGAGAGAGAGTGTGCCATGTGGGCAGTGGTTATCAGAAATGATTGAGAAGTGAGAAGGTGGCTGGAGCAGTCCCTCCATTTTGGAGACTGTATTTATGCTGATTCTTATCCACAAAGTTATCCACGAAGTAGGGCAAGCCCAAAGGCAGGAATGATGAAGGAAGAACACAGTGTGTCTGGAAAGGCTGAATTTAGCAATGGAGGTAGAAGGAATAATTAGTGATTTGGAAATAAGAGGTGCTGAGGTGAGAAGGTAAGTTAGAAAATGAATAAAAGAACTGTGACACACCATGCTGAAGAATTCAGCCATTATCCTGAACTAAAGTTTCCCCAGCCTTAGTAATTCAAATATCATTTCTACAACTTGTGCCATATCTAAAGTCTATCTATATTGTTTTTGCTTTATCTGTCTACCACCTGTACTATCATTTATTTAATATATTTTTCTAAAACCACTCACATATTTACTTTGAAAATAAACTTTATGTCACTGTAGTAAATAGAAAACCAATGTCACTTGCTATAAATTTAAGGTAAATGTTAAAATGACTGTGATGGAAACAAAACATTGCTCTTAATTCATTGTGTGTGAAAATCTTTGAGCCTGAGGCCTCCCTGCAGTCTCGTTGTTATAAAGAGAGACTGATAAGCTTTGGAGAGGAGTTAAATTCATCCTAGCACCAAACTGGGGCTTTCCTTAAAATAACTAGGAGGAAGAAAGAGAATTGAAAGGGTAGTAACTTTCTCATTCTATAATGTGGTGCCAGGTTGCCATCTCAGACACTGCAGCAATATGCATCCCACATGTGGGGAATTTGTGCTTTAGGCAGTGCAGGGGCACTTGAGGTTTTTGAGCTAAGAAGTGACAAAATAAGACTTACTTGAAGAGTGTAGTGAGGATGAAGATGAAGGTCCAGATTTGAGAGGGATTTAGGATGAAGCCACAGCAAGACTTGGTGCCTGAAGGACGCAGGAGAGAATGGCCAGTGGTGCCTTGGAGATGGGTTGCTTGAGAGACTACATAAATGGTGATGCAGTTATCTAGGCCAGGATCACAGGAGGAGGACTGTGTTTGGGAAAGGGGCAGTTTGTTTGTGTTGAGGTGAGGAGGAAAAAAGGAGATAACAGGCAAGGGCGGAGAAGAATAACGCCCCTGAATTGGAACATTGCTGCCTGTCATAAATCCTTTCTCATCCTAGGCCCATATGAAATGCTTGTTGAATAATGACTGGGTATGGGTGGTCAACAGCAACTGGAAACGCACTACTGGAGCTCAGAGGCATTCCAAATGCCAGGAGGTTTAGAAGAGATGATTGTGTCCTCTGAATTGGTATCAAATACATTTCTATTTGTTACCCCTAGAAAATTTGTGACATGGACAGCTTGAAGACATATTAGACAAGTTAACTTTGTAAAATGTTAAAAAATGAACCTTTTAACAAAACAGTCATGAAGAGCCTACATATGTAAAACAGTTTGCTGGTGTTTTGAGGGATAGAGAGAGAAATTAGACATAGACTCTGTTCTCAAAGAGCTTGTAAAAATCTAATAAGATAATAGAAATAAAATTTTTTGGGATTTAAACCTTTTCAACGTGTGAAGCACTTATTCATCATTTCCAGAAAAAAATTTAGCCTCAAAAATCTTTCTAGTAATCATAGTTAGTCTGAATTTTGTTTCCCTGTGTTCTAAGAAATTTACTGTATTGTTGGAGTAGAACAAACGTTATAAGTGAAATTTTTGGTAGACTCATCGGATTGGAAGTGAAATTCTTGCCAATCAATAGCTTTTTTTCTTGAGTTGTGCTTAAAATGACCATTTGCTCAGCTCAAGATAAGTAAACTAATTGAGTTTTGTCTTTTGTATATAGCATGAAATTAACCATCTTCTCAGCTGAGTATATGATATAACAATCCATTGGAGCATTCTCAAGAAAAAAAGTTAAATAATCCATTTTTCAGGACTGGGATTTTTTTCTCTTCAGTTAAGACCCAAACTAGAAAGCACAGACTTCATTTTCAGCCTAGAATAGAATCATAGGTTTCAATAAGGGAAGGGACAACAAGCCTAAATGTTGATGCCCCTTCTTCAGTTTCTAGAACCGTTATGTGGGAAGAAGTGTTTTCATAAGACTCAGACAGAATTCATTTCCACAGAGTGTTCTTAATGGCTCCTGTCAGAACAGAACAGCTGGAAAACATATGGTATCCATTTCCCTGTATCACTTGGAAAAAAATTCACATGTAAATAAAGCCAACATAAAAGAGTAGCCCTTTGAACCCGTGATCTTATACAATACATAAATATATTGGTACAGTGCATTTGTTGTATTGACTCACTAAGTTGTGTGGCTTTAATTCTTTTTTTTTATTGCATCCTGAGATGCTCATTTTCAAGAATTTCCAAAGAAATCAAGGTAACTGGCAAAATATTAGCTGACCATACCTTCTAATAAGTGTGTATCTCAGAAATGTCTATCAATATATTTAATTTTTTTCCTACTATATTTGAAGCTCTTCATAAAAGTGATGAATAAAATTAAAGGTGTATTTACATATCACAAACTCTATGACAACTATCTCTCTACTGTTTTAAATAAGTAACCATGTGTTCTTGAAAGGAAGAGAGAAAGCCTTGGCAGACATTTCTGGCAGACATTAATTTTTCATAGTGTCACATTTTTAGGAAGGAAAACATATATAAAAAATAGAAAAACTTTTGAATTTATAATGGACCAACTGGAATTAGTCTTTGCCTTTGCAAATTTACATTTCATAAATAACTTTAGGAAATCCAAGTTTTATTGGTGATTATTAACCCTGGTGGCGTAGTGGCTAAGAGCTATGGCTGCTAACCAAAAGGTCAGCAGTTCAAATCTGCCAGGCGCTCCTTGGAAACTCTGTGGGGCAGTTCTACTCCATCCTGTAGGGTTGCTATCAGTTGGAATTGACTCTATGGCAACGGGTTTGGTTTGGTTTTTCTTTTTTTAATCACTCCTGTGAGTTTATTAACAGGACTTTTGTCTTCTGTGGAATTAGGCTGTAAATCCCTCAGAAGGACACACTTTAGGCATTTAAAAATAGAGTTAACGTTATTTTGCTAAGTGACTCAAATTCAAATACTAGCATTTGTTAATTTTCTGCTGTGTGCCAAACACCTTGTACAACTAAAAGCCAGAGCCAACAAAACAGAAGAAACAGCAGCATAAGAGCATCTAGATAACTTTCTTTCTTTCTGAAACGTTTCTGTTATACCCGTTCCTTAGTAGAGAGAATCCAGTCCTCCCTCAACACCTCATAGTATTCACTTCTTCGATTCTAAAATGCCAGCACCAGAAGGGTCTCAGAGTGGATAGTTTAGTGCAGATCCTCTGAAACCCTATGCAAAATTGCAGTCTGTTGAGAAGAAAGAACCCACTGACAGTTATATAGTGTCCATACCCAGAGCACCCATTCTTAACCACCTTATCTTGGTTCCAGAACTTCACTGAATCCCTTTAGGACACATCCCAGTAGGAGGAAGAATGACCAGTGGTCTAAATTTAGAGAACTTCTAGTAACTCACATGCGATTTTCACCCCATGAATCAGTGGTAACTAGGAACTGTCACAGAAGTTACAGACCTGAGTACACATTAGTTCTTTAATTCCTCGCCAAATACATACATATACACCCACTCCTCATTTATCAACATGGTTAAATTCAGAACACCAAATAGTTATGTGAAAATCAGCGTTATGTGAAAATGGAAGATGACCACATCAGATCACTAAATGGAGGATGACTACATCATTACATAGCTGCCAAATTACATCATTACATAACTGCCAAACCACTGAGAATCATGGCCCAGCCAAGGTGGCACATAACCTTAACCATCACAGCCAGCATTACTCTCGCCTCGCACCTCAGTGTTTGTTACTGCCAGACGTTTGTTGTTAATGCACAAAATAGTCAGATAGTAGATTTTTTTACTATTGTCGTAAATGCGAAATGTTGGATAATGAGATAGTCAATAAGTGAGGAGTAGGTATACATGCTTTCATGTGAAATACTTTCCACCTGCTCTTGTCCCAGAAGACGAGAATAGATAGGAGGTCCCTAGTTGGAGGGCATGTCCCTATGTTTCACCCTTTTGGTAGGGGCCAGTGTAAGCTAAGTGGAAAGGGAGTAGAAACCTATAAATCAGTGCCTGCAAGTTCCCAAGTGTGCTGGCTCATCTGGCAGCTAGTCAGGGGAGTGCCCCAGAAAGGCAGCAGTATCATTGTGGCTGAGAAGACTGTCGTTACTCCATTCACCTGCCCCTGAGAGGAAGCACAGGTGCCCTTTCATATGAGGCTAACTGGGACAGGTCATGGTTCTTATCTTCCACTTCCAGGTGTGTCTAGCTATTTCACTTTTCACTTCATCTCAACCAGACACTTACTCAAATTCAAACTACCACATGATCTTTTTCTAAAATTTGCACAGAAATGAGAAAAATCCAGTCTGCCAACTCCAGTTTCCATTTACGACTTCCTTCTCCTTCTACTTGTTTCCAACTTCCCCAACAATGGAGGACAATGTTAAATCTTAAAGAGCACATTCTGTTGGGAAGTGTTAGCATATTATGTTTCTGTTTCATGTGCCAGAAAGCATCATGATACCTCTTTATGATGGTTGACTGGGATGCCCAGTCTAGGTGGGGTTATCGCAACCATGGTTTTTCTCCCATGGCCCAGTCATCTCCTGACCACATCATTGTTTCTGTTCTTTCCCTAATCCGCCTAACAGGACATCTAATGAGTCACCCATATGTCACAGTTTGAGTTTTCCCAATATTAAATAATTTACCCCTTCTTTACGTGGGACTTCTTAAGCATTAGAGGTGCATGTATATGTGTGTGGGTGGGTAGGTGGGTGGGTGTATGCACACCACATGCACATGTCCCTTAGCTTCCTAACTTACTCTGGAAGCTTACTGAACACAGAGTATCCCACCCTCTAATTCCGTTGGAATGGACATATATTTAATATGCTAAGTATTGAAATAACTACCAAGAAGGTGAATCTATCCAGGGAATAGATTTAAATATTTGGGTTTATTTTCCTTTAGCTGTCTGCTTTTTTGCTACTTTAATTAATTTTGAGGTAATATGTCATAATTTTCTATTATCATTCATTGTTTTCCAGTGGTAAGTAGGAATTGTTTGTTTGTGGGTGTAAGTCCTCTCTGAGTCATTCCCTTACACAGGAGCTTAGTTTGAACATGAGTTGACCATGTCTGCCTGCATGGCCAAGATGTGTTCAGCATTTCACTTTAGTATTCTTCTCTCTCTTTTTTTTTTTTTTTAAATTAGTTTCTAGCTCTAGCTGGAATTGTGGTGTCTCAACTCTTATTACAAATACACAAAAGCCCACAGGAATAGCCGATGTATATAGCAAGTTCCGCCCTGTGAAGCGGGTTTCTCCACTGAAACATCAGCCAGAGACTCTGGAGAACAATGAAAATGATGACCAAAAGAGCCAGAAGGTGGAGTACCAGAAAGAGGATGAACCTGAGCAAGGCCCCCAGCCTGAGGAGCTCAATGCTGGAGATGGACAGGGTGGCCTGCCAGGTAAGGGCACTGAGCCCGGCACTTTGCTGGGCGAACTGGAGCATTATGACCTAGACATGGATGAGATTCTGGATGTGCCTTACATTAAATCCAGTCAACAGCTTGCCTCTTTTACCAAGGTTACTTCGGAAAAAAGGATTTTGGGTTTGTGTACAACTATCAATGGCCTTTCTGGAAAAGCCTGTTCTACAGGAAGTGCTGAGAACTCACTGTGCAACCTGGCACCATTTTGTGTTCTTTCTCCTGTGAAAAGCCCTCACTTGAGAAAAGCATCATCTGTTGTCCGAGACAAGCAAAAGCTTTCCACCGAAGAGTCGGAGAGCTCCCCGCCTCTGGTTAAATGTAGCTCCGCGTATGAGCCTGAAAACCAGAGTAAGGACTTCCTACACAAGACCTTTAGTGACTCTCATAGCCGAAAAGTTGAGAAGGCAATACCAGACTGCCAGCACAGGGCTTTCCATCTGCAGGCCTCAGCCTCAGAACCCAAGCCAGAAGAGCAGATCAGTGGCTTGAACTGGACTTGCTCCCAAGGCCCAGAAGAAAGGAGTGAGTATCTGAAAAAAGCAAAAAGCATCTTGAACATTGTTAAAGAAGGACAAATATCTCTCCTGGTAAGTATAATCTAGTTCTTTATGCATATTAATAATCTAGAGACTCCATTTTAATCAACTCCATTCATCAGTAACAGAATGATGTTCTAGTTCTTGTTTAATCTTATGGGTTCAGTTGGGAGATGTGACTTTCTGAGTTTTAAAATTAAAAAGTTAGGATATTAACACAGGGAAAGACAAATAGGTTTAGAGGTAATGTTGTTTTATTTTAACTTTGCATGAATTCAGCTGCAATAAGGACAGTTAATCTAAAACAAAAACTATACAAAGGAAGTCCAGCACTTTCTTCAGCTTGAATTTTAATGTCTTTCTTTTTGCTTTTTAATTGTTCCCAACTCTCTCACTCAGTTATTTGTCAGTTCCTTGCTGATGGTAAACCTGCCAGATACATCAACAGAGGGTCTTCTGTTTTATCCTGATCATTATTCAGAAGACTTGGACCAGGATGTTTGAAAAGCATTTGCAGATAGAAGCTTAGCAGTAGAGCTTGATTGCCCTCTGACCCACATGGAGTTCCAGCTTTGCATGTCTAGGGAGCATGAAGAATCTTTTCCAAAGACTCTAGACACACAGTAACATGATGTAAGAAAAGTCTGTTCAGCTTGAACTCAGAGAGAGCTTAATAGAAACAGCACTCTGTCTGCCTCCATTGTTCTTTTCTGGCCTCCAAACTTGGATCGAATGGTAACAAACCTCGGCTCGTACTATGATGTTAATTAAAGTCCTATTTGAGAAAATTACCACATCTTGGCTATGTGATTCTAGTTAGTGTAAAGCCATGTCTAGATACGTGCAATGTGCTTGGTCCATTATCACCGCTCTCAACAGGACAATATGATTGAACAATTTTACTAATAAAGTAATAAAAAAATTTTTTTCTCCTGAAAATATCTTTTCCATTCCTTGCTCTTCCTCTCTGTTTCTCTTTGGTTCATTCTTTTCTTTTGTCCTTCCTATCTTTTCATGTTTCCCAAATGATAACACCTCTCAGTTCCCCTGACAGTACCTATCAACCAGTCCACACTCAGATGACTACACCTCACTACCTGTTGCTGTCAAGTCAATTCCGATTCATGGTAACCCCATATATTACAGACTAGAACTGCTCCATAGGGTTTTATTGGCTATCATCTTCACAGAAGGTGATTGCCAGATTTTTTTTCCACGGTGCCACTGGGTGGGTTCAAACCACCAACCTTTAGGTTAGCAGCTGATGGCAAACCAGAAAATCAAAGGTTAGGTAGCCTCCAGATGCCTCCAGGAGTGAGTTTGGGGATGAAAGTGTCTAGAGGACCTCAGGAAACACTGGTATCTGCAGCTAACATGCAGTCTGCAGTCAAAGTCAATTCCCTAATTTAAGAAAAAGCAAACAGTTAAGATAGTTTATTCATTTTAGAAATCTACAACAGGGAATAAAATATACCTTGAGCCCTCAAGGACTTAGTGGTTAAGAGAGGGCCATACCCAGGGAACCTGTCAGTTACCATAAATGTCATTGCTTGAACAAGCTCGTTGGCCCTAGCCCTGTCTCCATGTCTCACGTGAAGATATATGTCCCTTGAGAACTCATGTTCTAAAGTGTTCTATACAGAGAATGTAATAGCAAATCATTAGAATTAATGTAACCGAATTCCTCAGGTTGTTGTCCTGTCCTATTAGCCGATCAAAATAAGATGGATACCAATTGCAAGGGAAACAGAAAGTGGCAATTTATTGTCTGCGCAGACAGGGAGCAATGTGGGGCCTAGCTGCTGAAAGACCATGTGCTCCCCACCCTAGGGGATCCGGGACCTTTTATGTCCTCGAGTCCCCAGGGGACAGGGTTGGCGCCTGAAACCCTGCACCCAGAGCCCTCCCATGGCCAACTTTGGAGATCCGGGTGCTGAGTCATATAGAGCCACTCTTCATAGGAAGTCCTCTTTGTGGGACTTCTCACTTTGCAAAGGGGCTCCGGGTGGTGCTGTATGCCAGAGAATATCTTCCCCTCTGGCAATGCTCAGGTCAGGGGTCAGGTAAGGACATGATTCTCCAGATCTGCGCATGAGCCAGGATCCTGGCCCGGGGGTGCCCAAAGATCTGGGGGTGCCCAAAGATCTGGCGCTGAATACCAACTGCGGTTAGAGGCTGCGTTTTGCGAGGGCAGCAAACGAAGGGTGGAGGGAGCTGTGGCGGAGGGGGTTTCATTAACAGCAAGAAATACTGGCATATTAGATCCCCATGGCTACCACCAGAGTTTCTGGAATCTCATCTCCTCTTCAAGTGCCCTGAGCAAAAGCCCCATAGTGTGGTATTCTGATTTATTGACTTTTAAGTTTTCTACTCTTACTATTTGTACAGCCACATTTAGCTGCAGACAATCTGGACAAAATTCACGACGAAAGTGGAAACAATCTGTTGCACATTGCCGCATCCCAGGGACATGCAGAATGTCTGCAGCACCTCACTTCTTTGATGGGAGAAGATTGCCTCAATGAGCGAAATACTGAGAAGTTGACTCCAGCTGGCCTGGCCATCAAGGTGACTGGGTGGGGGCTGGGCCCTCCGCAGTTGAAAGTTATATTTCTGTTCTTTAAGGTACCTAGTGAACTAAAGTGTTAGAATGAAGAGAGAAGAGAGTGATTTACCAAGCAAACAGCAAATGAACATACTACATTTAAGAGAGAAATCGTTTTGGTCATTAGTTGCTTTGAGATTTTGAGGCTATATGCCGATGTATTATCTAATGAAGGTAGACTTCAGATCAATTAGTAAAGACAAAAGAAAATGATCTATTGTGGTTATAAGAACTTTAGTTTATTCGTAGTGACTACACTTTAGATTCTTAACCATACCTGGTTCTATCAGAGATTGATTCATTTTTTTTCCTAATGTGAGTATACTGAACAAGACAAATGAAGAAAACGTGTATTTTAAGGATGATAGCAATCAGGAGTATTTTAGATAATCAAGTAGACTTTTAATGGATCACATATGAAGTTTGTAGTATCAGGAATTGTTTAGAATATCGGGGCTGAGTTTGAGTTTAGCTCTTACAGAGCACAGTATGCTGTCAAAACCAGACATATTAATGACGATTGGGATAAAGTTAAAATCTAGAAACACTTGTACAGGAAAACATGGGCTTGTATAGCACTACAGTGAGTGCCTTTGTAAAATACAACACATCACTAGAAGGTTAGCTATTAAACTCAAATTACTTTCAAGATCTTTGGCAAATAAGTATAGAATTCAGTCATTAGGAAGCCAGAATGAAGTTCAGTGAAATATAGTACATCTTGCACTTCTGCATATATACTTTGTTTTGTGTAATTGTGCCTTCCAAAAGTTAATAATTGTAATTTTTAGAAATGGAATTATACTGAAATTTGCAAGGTGGACTTGCTAGTTAAAAAAAATCTGTTTGTGAAATCTTTAAAGAACAAGTTACATATGAGAAACAACCCTCATATATGTTTTTTACAAATTTGAATTTTTATATCTTTAATCTGTTTACAGTTCAGTAAAGTTTTATATATTAAAAATATTTTCTATTTTATTTAATTTTGCTCAAAGGTAAGATATGATTTCCAAGATGATATAGAAAATAATTCTTTTAATAAAATAAGAAATCTGTGACCCCAGGAGATATCATTTTTCTTTAGTTGTGAATGATGCTATGACTGTGACATAGTTGAGTTACAAGGAACCGTCCTTAGTACCGTCTGTTTTTTGGTGGGTGGGGTGTACATCTTCTCGTTAGTAATGTGTACTACGTACAGTGTTGTAGCACGTAATTTGCTGATGTTATTCTCAGATGTTCACTTGCAGATGTTCAATGTTATGATTTATAAAGATACTGATAATAAAAGACAATTACAGCGAAAACAAAAAAAAATGTGTTCAACTTAACATCAGAACTGACGTATGACGGAGTCATTGGGATGGAACGCCATGGTAAATCGGGGACTACCTGTAGTTAGTTCAACAACCTATACTGAGTCCAGCAAGCACTGTGTGAGGCACTGGAAATGCAAATTTGAATAAGACATAGTCCCTCTTCTTAAGGAGCTGATAGTTTGGTGGATAAAGCCGGCAGGTAAACTAATCAGTAATACAGATACAGGATCTAGGTCTTCAGCCGAGTCCTGTGAAGAGACAAGGATTGGGTCTGGTCATCATGGGGTGTGCATTTGTGAAGAATAGAATACTCTTGCAATGACAATGAATGTTGACATTTATCTTGCCCTTTTAGTGTTTATAAAATACAGTTCTCATTTAGTTTTCCTGACTAATGGTAGATTATCCAGTATCTCCTAACTATATAATTGGATGAAAAGTTTTGTTTTGTTCTTAATTTATATGCCCTGTAGGGTCGCTGTAGAATTGGAATTGACTTGATGGCAATGGGTTTGGTTTTTTTGTTGTTGCTGTTTTTAGTGCTTGTTTGAGGAGTCCTGGTGGCACAGTGGTTCAGCACTCGGTGCTAACGTAAAGATCGGCGGTTCAAACCCACCAGCCGCTCCATGGGAGAAAACACCTGGCAGTCTGCTCCTGTAGAGATTACTGCCTGGGAAACTCTGTGGGGGCTGTTCTACATTATCATATAGGGTCTCTGTGAATTGGAATTGACTTGACAGCACATAACAACAAACAACAACAGAACTTGTTTCAATAGATTGAGAAACTTAGAGTAGGATGGAACATAAGAAATTTTTAATGGTCACTGAGCTGTCCCTCTGTGTACACTCCTTCTGTGGTATCGGTAAGGAGCCCTGGTTACACAGTGGTTAGGCTGGCTGCTACCTGAAAGGTTGACGACTCAAACCCACTAGCCACTCTGCAGAAGAAAGATGTGGCAGTCTGCTTCTGTAAAGATTGCAGCCTTAGAAACCCTATGAGGCTATTCTACTCTGCCCTATCTGGTATCCATCTTAGGCATTAATTCATTTTTAAACTCCTGTACTCAACATAGTATTACCACCGTACATACAATCAGAGTGCAAACTTAAATAGCATATTTTTTTTGTTTTAATTGTTCTTTTTAATGCAAAAGATATGTCAAAATCATAAGACTCAAAAGCTTTTACAGATTTGGGGTCTCAGGCTTTTCATGCTTCTCTAGGAATGGGAGGGTTTTTCTATATCCTTATTTAATTTACAAAAGCAGTAAATACAAATATTTTAAAATAAGCACCACCTCCTTTAAAAATCTGTCCTGAAACTTTTCCTGCCTCAGTCCATTCAGTATATTTTGATGGACAATGATGAAGTTCAGAGAGTCCTAAGGAGTCATCATTCTTTTGTTTTAGGACCTTGTTTTGAACACCAGTAACCGACTCATGGAGTTTCATTAAGCACAGCTCTGAAAGCCTGCTGTCATTAAAGACAAACAAACTTGGTACAGATGGGCAGTCGTTACTCAGATAATATGACCTCCTGACAGGAAGCAGAGTCAGGGATAAGGTATCAAATAAAAAAGTTACCTGAGAAAAGGATATCATACCCAGGCTTAAGAACATCTCTCCTAGTTCTTAAACTCCTTGAAGGGAGTGCAATAAATACTTGCCAGTTAGGTGCACAATTTATTGACTGCTTTCTGGAAGACCCAACACTAGATACTGTGGGAGTTGAGGGTGTTATTGTGTGCTCTTTGGGAATAGTGAAGCAAAGTAATTGGAAAGCAAGATTTCTAAAAGGAAGTAAGATAAGTCTTTTCTAAAAAGAGGCCAGCACAAGAAATTATTTTAGTAGCTAAACAGACTTGGAATGAAATAACCTTCGATCACCTTTTATTTCTCATTCAGTCCTTCTAATTAAGCCTAAGTGGAAAGTGTTGGTCTGGTGATAACATGACTTCAAACACATAACCTTACTGATATTCCTTTTTAACAATATATGCCCAGCCCCAGACTCAGAGACTTCATCAGGCAAAAATCTCCCACTAGAATTAAATAACATTTCTTGTCGTCTTGGTATTTATATTTACGGCAAGTATATATTGCCTTCAAAGTCATGATAGTTATATAATATTTCCTTCTGCCTTTATCATGGCATTTTATTTATTTTAAACGTTGCCTCCAGGAACAACTCTGTAAACCAACTAGACATACCAGACATCTAAAGAGCACTCCACCCAGTAACAGCAGAATACCAAGTGCACATGGAACATTCTCCAGGATAAACCATATTTTAGGGCATAAAATAAGTCTCAGTAAATTTAAAAGGACTGAAATCATACAAAGTATGTTCTCTAAACACAGTGGAATGCAATTAGAAATCAGTAACAGAAGGAGATTTGGGAAATTCACAAGTATGTGGAAATTAAACTATACACTCTTAAGTAATTAATGGGTCAAAGAAGAACTCACAAGGGAAATTAGAAAAAAAATGAGATAAATGAAAATACAACAGTTAAAGCAGTACTTAGAGGGAAATTTATAGCTATAAATGCATATGTAAAAAGAGAAGAAAGATCTTAAATCAATAAATTAATCTTCCACACTAGGAAACTAGAAAAAGAAGAGCAAACTAAATCCAAAGCAAGCAGAAGGAAGGAAATAATAAAGATTAGAGTGGAAATAAATGAAATGGAGAATAGAAAAGTGAACAAAACCAACAGCTGGTTCTTTGAAAAGATCAAAAAAATTGACAAACCTTTGGCTAGACTTAGGAAGAAAGAGAAAAGACATAAATTAATAAAATCAGAAATGCTGCCTCATGTTTCTCTGTAAATACTAGTACATGTAAACTCTGTTGCCTAGCAGATGCTTAATAACTAACTATAGTTCCCATTCTTCATTCAGAGGGAATTAAACACGTTGTATGAGTGCTTTTTTAATCCCAGGAAACACTTAGCTTGCTCAAATTAAGTAATTTAAGAAAAGTCTATAATGAAGGAATTATACACAAAAGAGTGGGTAGGGTACAGGGAGCCCACAAAAGATAGTGCAGTATCCTGGAGTCAGTAAAAGCCAGGGCACTGGTGACTACCCCTAAACCTGAAAGGGCTAGAAAAGGAGTATTTACAAGAACCTAAGATGGAGAGGCCTGAATATAAGGGACTGGCTGGCTTTTTTGACCTATGATTGGTCAAAGGGACTCAGCTGGCCAGTGGCAAGTTTATAGAGAGGGAGCCAGAAGCAGAGGAGACCTCAAACTCACTTTTCTGATTTCCTACTACTGCTCCCCATCAGCCAAACCCAACCAGAAACCACAGGGCAGGGAAGCCAGCCCACACAGATCAGGGTAAAAAAGAGGGCAGAGAAGGGAAGAGATGGACCTGAATGGGGCACCTAGAAGCTATTCAGCATACATCCAGTCATGCTGGATACCCCAAAAGGAGAGAATAAAATTTGCATGTGAATAGTTGGGAGTATACTTGAAATTCCATGTCCAAATAGGAAAAATGAGCAGATTACCTCCTTTATCTTATTTTTAGAATAGGTTTTCTCCCTTGAGAAGTTAAGTGTTAGGATTCTAAAATAAAGAAAAATAAAATAATCGTATTATGCTAGCTCCAATGCTGCCTTCACTGAAGCCTTCCCTGGCTCATGCCCACAGTAGCTCTTTTCTCCTGGGCTAAGATCCCACAATGAGCAAACCAGGAAGGCAGTAGAATGTTTCATTTAGATTATAGGGTTACTGTGAGGCTCTAAGAGAGCATTCTAATAATATTAGGTAACACATATGTGCTTAGTAAACTTACATGCTTTATCTCATTTAATCTTCACAGTAGTTTTATGAGGTAGTTAATATTATGCTGGATATGTCACAGATAATTCAGTGTCAGAGGGATAAAGTAACTTGCCTAAGGTCTTATAACTGGTGGATTAACAGAATTTGGGTTTTACTCACTAGGTTATATATGTAGTGATACTCTATACATTGTTGGGAAAGCCTGCTACCCTCATACTGCCTAGGTTGTCACTGTTGTTTACTTATCTTAATCACTTTTTGTAATTCTCACATAGGACAGTACCTGAAAGAGTAAAATCTCAACAAACATTTAAAGACGGGATAGAAGTTTAAATTTTAAAAAAATTAAGAGAAGAATATCTAGTTTTATAAAACTCTCACAAAAGACGATAAGAAAAACCTACTCCCCCCCCCCCCCTTTTTTTGGCCAACTTTTGCTTTACTGTCCTTCTTATCCTAACCGGGAATCATTTTTTGGTTTCCAAAAAAATGTAAATATTATGAATGTTTTCTCTTCAGTACCAAATTTTATCATTGATAAATGATACTTTCTTTCATAATAATGTCTTCCATTCTTTTTGAAATATTTTACTGATTAAGGTAATCACATGGTCACTTAATGAAATCTTTCATTTCAAAAATGAATTTATTGACTTTCCATTAATAAATATGATAATATTTTATTTGGCAGTTGGAAGACAGTTAATGTATTGTGTAAACTTTAAGTGAAGAATAACTAATTGACAATACCACGTTGGCTTGGATATGGAGCACCTGATATGTTCATACATTGCTGGTGGGCGTGTAAGGGATCAACCACTTTGGAAACCAGTTTGACAGTTTCCTATAAAATTAAGTATACATCTCCCATATGACCCAGAACTTCTACTCCTAGGTATTTACCCAAGAGAAATAAAAACATACATTCACAAAAAGACTCATACATGAATACTCATAGCAACTTTATTCATAATATTCCCCAGATGGATAAACAAATTGTAATATATTCAAGTAATGGAATACTTCTCAGCAATAAAAAGGAACAACCTACTGACAGAAGCAATAGCTTGGGTGAATCTCAAAGGCATTTTGCCGAAAGAAGTTAGACACCAAGGTGTCTAATCCACGTGATGGACATCCTGTCAGTGGTTGTCTCCGGCAAAGGTGAAGGGGATGAGAACAAAGGAGTGAAAGAAAACTTTAGGGTAGTGGAAATGTTCTACATCTTGATTGGAGTAGTAGTTACAGGAGTATATGTGTTTGTCAAAATTCTTCAAGCTGTACATTAAAAAGGTACATTTTATAGTTTGCAAATTATACCTCAATAAAGTGATTTTAAAATAACTGATGAAAAGGTATTTAAAAGAAATTCTGCAGTTGATTTAAAGCCAAAACCACAAAGAAGATAATGTTGTTGTTAGTTGCCTTCAAGTCACTTCCAGTTTATGGTGACTCCATGTGTGCAGAGTAGAACTTCTCCACAGGATTTTTAAGGCTGTGAACTTTCAGAAGCAGATCGCCAGGCCTGTGTTCTGAGGCACCTCTGGGTGGGTTCAAACTGCCAAATTTTCATCTAGTAGTCGAACACTTAACCGTTCTGTGCCACTAATAGGTGATATACCAAAAAAAAAAAAAAAAACCCAAAACAAGCCCGTTGCTGCTAAGTTGATTCCAACTCATAGCAACTGTATAGGACAGAGTAGAACCACAGGGTTTCCAAGGAGCAGCTGGTGGATCCGAACTGCCGACCTTTTGGTTAGCAGCCGAGCTATTAACCACTGCACCACCAGGGTTCCAATAGGTGATATATTTTAAATAAGCCACATATAAAAGCCAACATTCAAGTTATTTCTTTCCTTGGTAAAATTACCATCTACGAATATTTTCATACCTGAGTAATCTTGAATTTCTTTCTTTTTTTTTTTTTTTTTTTATCTAGAATGGTCAGTTGGAGTGTGTTCGCTGGATGGTGAGTGAAACAGAAGCCATTGCAGAATTGAGCTGTTCAAAGGATTTTCCAAGCCTTATTCATTATGCCGGTTGCTATGGCCAGGTATGAAGGAGTTTTTAAATATCTTCCCTTTGTGTACCATATAACCTCCCTCTTACTTACTGTTATTCCATCAAAATCCAAGCCTAAGACACCATCAAAAATGCATCCAAGGTTTTATATGCAATGATATTTATTGTAGCACTTTTTTAATGAAGAAAAAATTTTAACCACCTAAATATCCCAAGATAGGATATTGGATAAATAAATGAAGTTATGTCCATATGAAAGAATTTTGTGGGAAAATGTTCATTATATAATATTAAACAAAAATGCATGATACAAAACTGTACCTGTAAGTTGGTACCAATTTTGAATTTTGGAGAGAGAGATAGAGGAATGAAAAGAAAGAAATAAGACTAGAAAAAATTAGATAACATATTTATAGTAGTTATCACTCATAATTACAGGAGGTTATTTTCTTGTACTTTTCTGTATTTTCCAAGTTTTCTACAATAAATATATTTTATTTTTGTAAAAAAGAAAAAATGATATATTTCCTTGAACCAAAAATTAAGAAGAAATTTTTTAGTTAGGCATTACAAGTAAGCCTTGCTTGACTAAAGATGAGCAGGCACACTAAGTAGATGACTCTTCTACATTAGAGAATCCTAGTGTTGTTAATTGATATATATGGATCACGATTCAGTGTAAGTAAAAAATTTCACTTCCTCCCTTTAAGGAGAACAAATGTAAATTTTCTTTAAAAAATTGGAAACACAAAATGCCAATCTCAGCCTTAAAAAATACAAATAAAAACTCAGCACTGTATTAAAATAGATTTATTTGTATTTGTTTGTGGCAAAGAAAGCTGTTTCTCATGCATATAACCATATCCCCTTTGGCTTCATAAACCTTCCCAGTGGCAATAAATTGTGATATTGTAAACAGGAGATTATAATTTTTCAAGCATAACAATCTCAAGTTTGAAAAATAGACTTAAGAATAACACCACAGTCTTTCTTTGGTGCTGGTCATGTTAGTAGTTTATTTATGCCATGATAACTTCCAGATATATAAATAAGTATATATATATATATATATTTCCTATGTGGCAGGCCCCATGCCATTGTATTTGTATTTGTGTACATTATTTGATTTATTCCTCAAAACAACCCTATGAGATTCTGTTGTTTTTAATCCCCATTATATAGATGAGGAGATTGAACAAAAAAAGTGACTTGTGCACATGGTCAAATGTCTTGTTGTTAGGTGTTTTTGAGTTGGTTCCAACTCATAGCGACCCCACATACAACAGAATGAAACACTGCCTGGTCCTGCACCATCCTCACGATCATTGTTATGTTTGAGTTCATTGTTGCAACCACCGTGTAAATTCATCTCATCAAGGGTCTTCCTCCTTTTCGCTGACCCTCTACTTTATCAAGAAGCGCTGGTCGTTCTCCAAGGACTGGTCCCTCCTGATAACATGTCCAAAGTACGTGACACAAAGTCTTGCCGTCCTTACTTCCAAGGAGCACTCTGGCTGTAGTTCTTCCAAGACAGACTTGTTCGTTTTCCCGGCAGTCCAGGATATTCTTCACCAACACAGCTATTCAAAGGCATCAATTCTTCTTTGGTCTTTTTCATTAAGTGTCCAGCTTTCGCATGCGTATGAGGCAATTGAAAATACCATGACTTGGGTCAGGCGCACCTTCGTCTTCAAGATGACATCTTTGCTTTTTAACACCTTAAAGAGATCTTTTGCAGCAGATTTGCCCAATACTATACATTGGCATGGGCATTGTCTAGTGAAATGTCTAGTGAAAGCAAAGACTGAGTTTCAGCTCAGTTCCTCTGACTTCAGGGCCAGATTCTATTTTCTCTCTGTCTGTGTAGATAATTCGTATAGACTTTTTACAGTAGCATAAATATAGCTGATGGAAACTATTTTACAATTTTATCTAACAATACATTGTGATATTTAGAATACTTTATGCAGCTCATGGGAGAAGTGAGCAACTCCGTTAAATTTATGAAATGAAGAAAAAGGAGCAGGAAGAACATTTAAAATTTGTAGAAGATAAAATTTTTTAAAAAGTTGTAAAAGCTACTGTCTTTGAAACAGTATGAATTACTGTTTTTTCTCGTGTATTGTACCTACTAGCCCCCAGCCATGATATTCTACAAACAGCCAATATTAGTTAATAGGCATTTGCTATAGATGCCTAAACGCTTATGTGCTGAAACCTGTGAGAGCTGAAATGCGACAGAACTGCCTTGTTTTTCCGGTTCTCAAAAGCTTTCCTCCTTTGATAGGCTGCAGCTTACCACTTTTCTATCACTCTCTGTTAATGGAAGATATTTGAGTTTTCCTTCTCTGACAGCTTTCTGCCTTACACAGGTTCCGGCTTTCACAGGTTTTACTGTTCTGGCAAAAGGGAGAATAGAATTTTCAAATGACTAGAAGATTTGATCACTGCTAATCTTCATAAGGAGCCCTGGTGTTGCAGTGTTTAAGAGCTCAGGCTGCTAACCAAAGGGTTGGCAGTTCCAATCCACCAGCCACTCCTTGGAAACCCTATGGGACAGTTCTGCTCTGTCCTATAGGGTTGCTGTGATTCAGAATCGACTCAACAGCAATGGGTTTGTTTTTTGTTTTTAATCTTCGTAAATCACCTTCAGTATAAAACAGAAATTGATGTATTCTCAAATTGCCTGAATAATTGTTTCATGTCACTGATTTCATTTACTTACATAAAGCCTAAGATATCAATGGCAAGGCTCCCTGCCCTCTTGGTAGAACATATCAAAGACAAGCAGGAAAGAATTGCATTGCTGCTCTGAGAGTCTAAGTAAATAATTGGGCATTCAGAATTGTCTTAGGAAACATTGCTTACATATACCAGTTCCTTTATTCAACTCTCACAGCAGGTTTCTCATAATTTGGAAGCTACTGGGACAGAACAAAAGAAAATGCCCTTTTGGGAACTGGTTGGGTGATCGTGCAGCTTACTTGGCTGGGTTTGAGGAAAATTATGGAAATTAGTGACCTATTTCAAGAGCTGTGTCAAACATTTGCTTCATGCTAGTATCAATCTTCAGGTTGTTATTTCAAGCTGATAAGCATTTTTAATGACCTAAAGTACAGTTTTGAGTGAGGCAGTCCAGCAGCAGAAAGCATTCTTACCCAAGTGGAAAATGCAGAAGCCCATTAGAACTGTGAATTCTGTCCAGCCAACCGACATCCGCCGCAGCCACTTATGTAACAGATAACCTGTGGAGATGCTGAACTTGGAACCATTACAAGGCTAATATTTTCACAAGAAAGACTGTTATTGAACAGTTTTCTAATGGATTCAGCACATGCATGTTTTTCTACATCAAGCAGGCACTCACTTCAGTGTGTTCTGGTTTTGTTTCTTCAGTGAATACCTCTGTAAAGGATAGTACAGGGGAAAATTCCTCTCAGTTTATTTTAGTTGCCCTCTGCCCCTCATATAGATTCTTAAAGAATGGGCTGAATTTGACTCCCAATTTGTGCCTTTTTTCTTGTGAAAATTACCTTTAACTACTCCAGTACCACAGGGTTGCCAACAGTTTTTAGTGGCCTCCTGGAGTGATAGATCTTTGGGTGATAGAAATTGATTTTCCTCTTCTTGACACATGAAGTCTCAGAGGGTGCAATTATTTCATTGCCTGATTGTACGTAGCAGAGCTAGCCACAGGGAGCGTGAAGGCAAAAGCCTCAGGGAGACTCTAGGAACAAGCAGGGGATGTCCTTGGATAAGCTTGCTTTGCTGTCCCTTGAGAAGGATGTTACTGGCAAAACAATTGAGACAGAATTGTCTCAATTCAAAGATACTGCCTGTGTGAAGAGCTGTTTTATTCACAACACAAGAGTTCAGATTGTCTAATGGCCTCCCGTCCAGCCCCCGCAGTGGGGCCTCCCACCCTCATCTGCTTGGGACTTTGGCCTGTTTTTCATTGGTCATTGAGCCACTTGACCCATTGTTGGGCTCTGTGCCACTTTCAACATCGAACCAATGATTACTTGTTTTGTTTCTGAGTCATGCATCGTGACTTTTGGTCAGGAGATTCTCCTACAAAAACAATCTGCATCACAGCATCGAGCATTTACCAAGAGCACCGATGTCTACGCTGTGTTAGTTCTCCATTTTAAACGTCTGCCTTGACACAGATACAGATTTTAAAAAAAGAAAAGACTCAGCAATTCCTTCTATTGGTCATGAGCAGTGGTATGCATGCTGGCAAGGGGGATGCTTCCACAGGCTGAGTGTTAGTGTTGTTTTTCCACAGTTTACTTTAAAACGGCAAGATATTCCCTTGACGTTATTGTTTCACTGTCATGGGGCAGAAATAAGCAAACAATGCTGAAAGTGCAGCGACTGCCGATGAAAGCAAAATAGAAAAATCTTCGATTAGTACAAGCATCCTCTGCTCTCCAAGGACTGATATTTGAAAAAGCGTAATCCACATAGAGCTCCACAAACCCACAGGTTGATAGGCAGTTAGCCTTGATTTCCATGACCCAAGAGATGTAAAGGAGTCCTTTACATGTCCTTTAAGGAGTTAGGCGTGGTGGAGAATGAGCAGTTGTAGATACTCAAACTCAGGAGGAAGGAAACAGAGTCAGGAAGAACACTGGCTCCTGAGTCAAGCTGTCTGGGTTTGAATCCTATCCCTACCACTTATAGCTATGCAGCCTGGATATGTTTATTTTTTAAAAAAGAAAAGGTCTCGCTGGGCCTCAGTTTTCTCATCTGTAAAATGGGGATAACAGAACCCTCCTCATAGGGTTGTTCTGAGAACTAATGAGAAAAGCCACATGAAGCCCTGCCCATGGCATATAGTAGGCACTAGACAAATATTGGACACCAGGGGTGGTGCAGATGGCTAAGCATTTGACTGCTAACTGAAAGGTTGGCAGTTCAAGTCCACCCAAAGACACCTCAGAAGAAAGGTCTAGTGATCTACTTCCAAAATATCAGCCATTGAAAACCCTATGAAGCACAGTTCTACTCTGACACACATGGGGTCACCATGAGTAGGAATCAACTTGATGGCAACTGGTTTAAGACAAATGTTGGCTGTGATTGTTTAAATTGCTATAATATTATTTCCTTTATTTATTTCACCATAAGTAAAAGTATCAGAGAAAGCTTATAAAAGAATTATTTAGGCCTTACTCTGTTTAATAAATTTTTAGACGCACTTTTTTTTTCACGTTTTACCATCTCTGAGTTCTACATTTTGAAATTATTGTTGACCTTTTTTTTTTACATTTTAATATCTCCAAAACTGGAATGAATCCAATAATTGATGGCATATTAGATTTGATCAACTATAATTGCAGACAAAGCTGACTCCTTCAAAACTTATTACTGCACCACGAGCTATTGAGATTTTATTGATAACAGTAATAAACTTGTGATGTGCTTTTCAGTTACATTTTTATTAGACTTTGTCCAGCAAATCTCATAAATTATGTATATTAATTGCTTCTTTAAACAACTTGTGTTGCCTTTAAGAATACACAAAATACAACATTAAAACAGGTTACCAAAACAACAGAAAATCCCCATTAGAGAAAACTAGTACATGAAGGAAGTTTTCAGTCAATAGATGAAAGTTGAATAGATAGATGGATGTGTGGGTGGACAGATGAACTGTAAGTTAGAGAGGCATTCTGTGAAACAGAAATAATACAGAAGGGCCTCTCTACTCATGTTGCTGCATTGAATGTTCTCTGAAAGCAGTAGTTATGGGGAAATGAAGATCTGAAGTTACATTCTTCCTTTAACATCTCCTCTCTGTACAGACACACACACAACACACATACACACACACACACACAGCTATAGAGCTAAGAGGGGAAGCGGGCGCCATTACATATGTATGTAATACACCTATACATTATTATGGGCTTTCTTAGTTGGAGAAAATAGTCATATTTGTTCTGTCCTCCTTATCAGGTATGTGTCATATAAGTCACTGTTTAAATTGTAGGATCTGGATCTCTGCTGGCATGTTCTCCAGAATCAGAGAAGAAAGCACAATTTTTCTGAGTGGACACTGAATACGTTCTTACAAAACCTAGGATTCTAGCCATGTCCACGTCCACCTCAGAAGTCCTAAATGTCGATTGTTAGAAGACCAGGTGTATAGTCAGCTAGTCACTGTTGGTAGTACTTTTCTGCATGATAACTTAGGGGAGATTTTTGTTTCCATATAATATCTCCATGAATATTGGGTTAGGGAAGATCTTTAATTGTAAGGAAGAAAGAATTATGCCATTATAAAAGAAGAAGGTAAGTTATTGTAACAATATGTCCTGAAACTGACTTGGAGAGCCATCAAGAGCCAAGACAACTCTTGCCTCACACAGACTTACGGTATCTTGTTCTCTCAGATTATCAAACCCCTGCAAAGTACAGATCCCTAGATTTCCCGTCAGATTTCTACATGGGGAAAAATGCTTAGTCTTATGAAGTGCAGTACTCCATTTTCTACAACCTTGTTATTAAAAGGTCAGAACACTGTGAATTTTAGTAAAGGGCATTTTCTGTGCATGTGAAATAAACATACCCACTATAATACTTAATTGGATCCGAAAAACCTGAAAAGGAGGTATATATGAAACATTTCTAAACATCTGTTAAACTCCTCTGAGCTTTACCTGCTAAAGAAGGATGCTGCTAGGATATCATAGACACTGTAGTCATCCTCTCTCTCAGTTTTCTGGTTTGTAAAAAAGGGATGTGGAGTTGGATATGCCCTAACATCTCTCACACTCTGCAATTTTAAGATTCCATGATTTAATATCATGGGACAAACCAAGTCACCACAAGTATGAGAATGACCCATTGAAGTGGATTTGTTCTACATGTAATGTGGCCATCCTTTTCACTGGTAGAGGCACAGCAACCTGCTCCCTTAAAGTCCCCATATCTTAGCCACTGACTTCAAACCAGTTGATTGTGTCCTTTATCTTGAGATAATTCCACTCACCCAATCTTTTAAGGAGTTAACATTCACATAGTTCACTCATCTGCCTCCAAATAAAAGTAGTCCAGTTTTTTGCCCCTACTTAAGTAGGAAAAATAGAGAAAGTGGTTCTACCTCATGCATGTGTGATAAACATCACTCGCTTTGATCCAAATTTCATTTCCAACTTTCTCTAGGTTTGCTTCTGAAGAAGAGGTTTAAGCATATCAGCATGTCCTTATCCTAATTCTGACTCCCAGTCCTAGCCTTCAGGTTCTCCTCTTCCTTATTCTCTAGGGACCCTTGAGGGTTTCACTCTCCCTTAGGTCTGTCTGCTTTTGCAGCTAACCCTCATCCTGATCCCTGGGTACATTCTTGGTAGGTTGTAAGCACTGGTTACGATTTTCTCTGTTTGATCTTGAGGGGCCTTACTCCCTGCTTGTTCGTTCAGAAAAAGGGTGGTGGGAATGTTCCGTCTGTCCCTGATGTCTCAGAGACCTTCATAAACAGTGCCCCTTTCCCCGGCATAAGGGGAGAAAAACATTAAAGGAGTTGGTTGTTTTTATCCAACATTCCTTTAGCAGATTAGTTGGCATGTTCAGAAGGTGAAGGCAAATTTAATCCACAAAAGTAAAAAGTTCATGACCAGTCCGAGCAAATAACTGGGGGATAGGGGGAAATCTTTTAAAAGGGTACAAAGAGGTTCACAGCTGTTTCAGACACATGATTATCTTTTTAAATGTCACATTCCACCCACTAAACTTCATGCTGTTGTTTTTACCACTCTTATATTTTTTTAACTTTATATTTAATTCTTCTATTTTAAAACACTGAAATCCCATCCCCCTGCTTTCTGCCAAAGCCAAGCACAGCATGAGAATACCACAAAAGACTCAGTGGGTAAAATGCAAACAGATTATGACAAAACATGCTGACTGCTCTGTGTCTTTGCTTTTGAAAAGTGTGTGTTCAGAGCTTCGAGTTCCCTCACTTTAGCATGGAAGAAGAGACAGCTTTACCTTTAAACTACCACCATTTGGTCGGAAAAATCAAGAGTATACCAGTTTTATTTCAGTGAGATTATGCTTGGCAGCTTAAGAAGCTGCCTCTTTTTGTAAGCCTCTTGATTGCAGCAGGTATGGGATTAAGAAGGCATGGTTGAAGGATTATAAATTTAAAAAAGTATAATCTAGTTATCTTCAAAGTCCAAGGCTTTATAATATTCTTGAAACCTGGAGGCAGTATGACACGGTAGCAAAAACATTGCTTTGCAATGTTTTTCTAAGCTCTGGATTCTAGTTCCAACTTTGGATTTTTCAAGCTGTGTGACTTTGAGGTGGTACTCAGACTTTCTCTGAATCAATGTTCCCTTCTATATAATAAGCAGATAGAACAAGAGAGTATCCAAGGTAACTTCCCACTCTTAAAATTCTTTGTGCAGTCCTCTATTGTTCTTTTCAGGCAGAGATTCATGAATTTTCAGTTTAAAGTAAATGAGAATTTTCTCTTACTATGGTAAACTGGACGAAGCCATGGTGGCACAGTGGTTAAGCACCCGGTTGCTAACCTAAAGGTCAGTGGTTCTACCCTACCAGAACGCCGTGGGAGAAAGATGTGACAGTCTGCCTCCGTAAAGATTACAGCCTTAGAAATTCAATGGGGCAGTTCTACTCTGCCCTGTAGGGTCACTATGAGTCGGACTCAACTCTACGGCAATGGGTTGTTGGTTTTTAGGGTAGCTGGGTTGTATCTAAGCTTCAAAGGTGGAGTCTTGTTTTCCTCTGTCTTTATATTTGACTTCCTGTGTGATATTGCATTAAGTCCAACTATCCTTGTGTTTACAGGAAAAGATTCTTCTGTGGCTTCTTCAGTTTATGCAAGAACAGGGCATCTCTTTGGATGAAGTGGACCAGGATGGCAACAGCGCCGTTCACATAGCCTCACAGCATGGCTACCTCGGGTGCATACAGGTACAAAAGGCAGGCTGCTTTGCACAGTGAAATGAGTTTATCAAGTAATCCTTTTAAAAAAAAAAAGAAAGATTGAAATTTTGTACACTGGAAGAATGTCTGATTTAATCAAGTTTTTGTATTATAGTACTAAACAGTAGGGAATTATATTGATATAGTTGTATTTTTTCAGAAACCCACACAAATGTGGGCATAAACTGCCCTAAGAGTTTCTTTTTGTGTGTCATAGCTGTCTGTCAAGTGGCAGAACCATTCTCGCCATCACCACCATACCTCCCTTTCCTAGGTTGATAAAGAACAGGACTGATTTTTCAGGAATGGTTTAAAAGAATTCTTCAGAGTAAAGAGTGGTAGCTTAGAGGAATGGTGCTGTGGGTTTTTTCCCTTTTCTCTGCAGTAGGAGTGACTTCTTGAAATGCATGCCCACAGGGCCCAGAAGTGGTTACAGGGGGCCTTAGGTATTGGTGCCCTCAGCCTGTGAGGGGCTAGGCAGGGCCTTTGTTGGCACCCAGTCTATCTAATGGCCTCAAGCAGCCTAACAGGCCTTGAAAATATTTTCATTTTCTACGTGCACAATGATGTAAAAAGGTTAGGAAGCAGAGCCATGGGAGAGGGGAGGGAGGTTTTTCCCTACCCCAAGCCACATGAGGGGGCACTTGAAGAGGGATGCTTAGCGAGTATTGGGTTCCTGCAGGTGGAAGAGCAGGCATCTTGTCCCTCAGCTGCAGAAAGCTCTGACTGAACCTGGTACCGCCATCGAACAGTGCATGGGTGGGAAAGCCCGTGCACAAGTTTGGGGTATGTGTGAATGAATGTAAAAACTGGATAAACTTTTCACCTGGAAGATCTGAAGGCCCTCAGTGACAAAGCAAAGAGGGGATAGCTGAAGGAGAACCAAGAGAAGCAGATAGAAGAGGAGAGAAAAGTGTGAGAAGAAGGGCTTTGCATTGGAAACAAAGTTGAGGTTTGATTTGGCCTAAATTTTGAATTATGAACATGAATCGTAATTATCATGAGATCATTCTTATAATTAGAAATGACCAAAAAATCTGTGGATGTGTTCCCACATCTGCCTAATGTGTGGGAAAGGAGGATTGACAACATGTAGCTGAAGGCCGTGATTAGAGAAAATCCTGTTACCTCCTCAAAATGTTACGTGTATGTAACAACCTCTAAGAGAACACGTTTTTGCCTTCTGTATGTTTTGTTTTCTTTATTGCAAACTCACGTAATATGCTCATTTATTCAGCAGGTATTTACTGAGGTCCTACTGGGTGCAAGGTAGACGGTATCTAAAATAGAAAAACTGGGTGGTGAGAACCAGTAGTTCAGGAAGATAGGACTCAGGAAATGACAGAAGTCATGGGAAAAACTGTAAACATAAAAGGCAGGAGATTTATAAAAACAAAAAGCATAAGTAACAGCAGAAAGCTCTCTAGAGTGTCTAGTCACATGAAACTGCTCTTTGGAAAATGACCTTGATAGAAGGTTCCAAGTATCTGCAGGTTTCCTCGTTGTTGGCAGAGCATCCATCTTCTAATTTGAGGCACCGAGTTTTAACAGGAGTGATAAGAAATTGGAGAGTATGGAAAAGAGAACATTTTAAATTATTACCAGGATCTGCAGAAAGATTAAAGGACTAGCATTGTTTTTTGTGTGGAAAGATAATTGAATGAAAACCGAAAACTACATTTTTCCATTTAAAAACACTCATGTTTAGTAGTCTTGAAATGAGCCTTTTATCAGCTAATAAATGATGGAAAGCCGAAGAAAACCAGCTGATATCAGTAATTGTGTTTTGGGATTTTAGTTCTTTTTTTCTTTTTGATATGTGAAATATCAATCACCTCTGAAGAGAGGTGGTCTGTCCTTTCAGAGCATTCATCACGCCACTTAACACAAATGATATTTTTGGCACTAGATATTATAGATGTGGAAACTTGGATAATCTTGGAGGAGGGTGTATGCACTGGGTGTGAGATTTTTAAAAAGATAAAAAAGACAGAGAAAAGCGAGTGAGCAAGGAGGGACCTTACGTGGGTGAGGAGGGACTGAGTAAGGAAAACATTGGGAAGAAAAATGCAGAGGTCAGAGACAAGTGGGAGTAATAACAGTGTGTGTTTATATTGAGTCTCTCTGAGAAGTCTGAGAGCTCGATGCCGACATGCTGTCTGTAACACTCTTGTGAGGTAGGTGGCAATGGCTTTACGGTGAATTGACCTTTTCATGGTGAGTGATCATAAACCAAAAGGAAAATGAAGCTCCTAATGACCTCTAAGTAGCCTAGGGAAAAAAAAGTGTTACCTGTTCCCAAAATAGATCCAGAGGTCTACGATCTCATCATGATATTGTCACAGAACATCTCAGATTGTGATGGTTGATGAATATTGGAATATTTTTTGTGATATCTAATGTTGTCAAAGTATAAATAAAAACAGCTTTGAATTTTCTTTCAGTTATTGATTTCAGCCATGCTCTATCAAATCTCTTTCTCCTCTGTTAATGATATCTTGGCCAGATTCCATAATTTTCTGCTTGCCTTTGACTATTAAAATTTACTCCAGGCTAGTTTAAAATCTCAACCTCATTCCTGTTTCAAAGCCTTCCCTCACCAACCCAGATTCTACTCAGGGTTTCAGGGACTGGGAATGGGGAGTGAGGCATGAATGGCTTTGACATGCCACTTTAGCCTCCTCCCCTATCTCTTCTGAACCCCAGCATTGGGGACAAAAAGGAGGTATGCAGGGAAAAAGTCAAATGTCTCTGCTTAACTGGGAAAGATCGTGTATGCTCCTTGAAAGTTGTTGCTGCTTCTTTGGCTCACTGTGGTTTGCCACCAGTGCCCTCTGTGGTAGGCCTTCAGATGCTGACTCTGTGGTGGGTGCTGTGGGTAGGGTCTTCAGAGGGCCCTTTGGAGCCTCCCCATTGTTACCTGGCATGGGAGATCTGGCTCCAACTTTGCCTTCTCCTCTCCTATACAATTCCCTCTACCTGGGATGCACCGCACTGCCTCTTGGTGCTGGAAGGCCCGCTTCATTTTTAGTTGGGCAATGACAAGAGAGCTCACACCAAACTGTGTTCTACAAAGCCTGCTCAGTCCACAAGACATGTCCTTGCTGTGGCCCATGGTGGGAGTGTGGGCTGCTTCATAGCTTTCCTACTACCTGCTGTGTCATCTCTCTTTAGTTCTTTTTATTTCTAATCAGGTAGACTCAGTAACGGATCAGCAGGTGTGCTACCCAAGCAAGTAGGAATGGGTAAAGAAAATGCCAGTCTCCCCTTCTTACGGGCATCCCCGATTTTATCAGTAATTCTCTTGGAGTCTACCCACCAAAAGGGACAAAACATCTCACCACAAACCCTACACACTCCATAAAGGCAAGGACTCTAAGGATATTGCAACCTCCTCACCTGCCCATTCCTCTCCTGTCAGCTGCGGTGGGGATTGGTAGTAGTATCTACCTCTTTGTAGGTTCTGAAAGGAGGTATCAACTGTTGAAATTTCATCAGAGGCTCTCTTTTGTAATGATGGTCCATTTTTCCCCCCGCTGTGGGCTCTGGTAACTGGTTTTGGAATAACAGAGAAAGTCCCATTCAATATTCTGTTACAGTGGTTTTATAAAAAATGTTTAGAGGGAGGTCCTGATATAATTACGTGACTCTTTGTTTTCTGACAGACCTTGGTTGAATATGGAGCAAATGTCACCATGCAGAACCACTCAGGGGAAAAGCCCTCCCAGAGTGCTGAGCGGCATGGCCACACCCTGTGCTCCCGGTACCTGGTAGTGGTGGAGACCTGCATGTCGCTGGCCTCTCAGGTGGTTAAGTTAACCAAGCAGCTAAAGGAGTAAGTGTCCTATGCGATCTGTAAGAACAAAGCCTGCCTTATAATTGGTTGTGCTTAGGTTTCAGCTTAGGGCAGTGGCGGTTCAGTGGTAAATTCTTGCTTTCCACACAGGAGACTTGGGTTTGATTCCTGCCTAGTGTATCTCATGCATAGTCCCCACCCATCTGCCATGGAGGCTTGTGTGTTGCTATCATGCTGAAGAGGTTTAGGGGAGCTTTCAGACTAAGACAGGTTAGGAAAAAAGGCCTGGTGATCTACTTCTGAAAATAAACCAATGAAGATCCACAGCCTGTCATGGGGATGGCACAGAACCAGGCAGCATTTTGTTCTGTTGTGCATGGGGTTGCCATGAGGCAGGGGCCGACTTGATGGCAGCTAACAACACCAACAGGTTTCAGCCAAGTACTTTTATAAGCTTTCTTCATTCCAGTTGTACAGTGAATTCCTAACATTCTCCTCATCTTTTCTTCCTTTGTCCCAAGTCCTCACAGCCACTGTTAATGATGAAGATGCCATCTCAGAAAAGATGATATTAAATTAAAAAGTGCAGAACAAGCACCCTCAGCAGGGAATTTAGGCCTTTCTCCTCTGTTCACATCTCAGGGCCAGACAGATTACGTAGCAGGGTACGGAAAGCACACACCGGTACCATCCGGGAGCTTCTATCTTTAATATTCCAGGAAATCAAAAAGAGCATGAAAGACGACTAGATCTGGGCCAGTTTCTTAGTTTTCTCAAGGAGAAAAATGTATATTTGGTAAATTATGGACAGACAACTTCATAACTCTCAGCCACTAAACTTATTTTAAAAGTTAAGCAGATGATTCATGAATCCCCAGAATGTAGTGCTCAGTCAGCATGAAGCTGCTTAAAATACTGTATACTAGCTAAAGTCACTTCCTTTCTTGATAAGATTGTTAAACTGGTACACATCGTTTATCTAGATGTCAGGGAAGAGTGTCTGGGAGATTGTTCTGATATGCTTTAAGAAAGGTGGGCCACATGATAGTCAGGTAGGTCTTTAGTGGGTTGAATAATTAAGGAACTGACGCCCACCGGAGGGAAGATCTCTATTGGCTTGTTTCAAAGCTCTGGCCTTAGACCATGCCACAGTGGGAACGAATTACTGAAAATCAGAATTAGTATTCAAAGTAGTATGGACAGATGAGGAGGCTAATCCTTAAAAATTATGGAACTCTGCTTTTAAGTTATAATTTTTTTTCCCCTGAATACAGTTCATTTGAACAAAGACCTGGTGGTAGTTGTGAGGCCTTAACTGATTATAAGTATAATTGATTCAACAATATGACAAGACCTTGGACCCTCTGACTCCCTGCTAAGCTCGGGGAAACCTCCTTCCTCTCTCTACTACCACTCTTTTCCCTTAGAGACATAAGCCTGTGCCCCACACCCCACCCCCATACCTAGGCTAATCGTTTTAATGAGTCTAGGCTTTTTTTTTTTTTTTAATTAAAATCTAAAAATAAAGGGGTTATTGCTCTGATATACTCTTTACACCTTAAACTGAAATTATCCGTTGAGGTCACCTTTTAGCTAAATAACAAATTGGCTCATAAAATAAAGAATATCATCTGTGAGTAATGAGATCCTTTTAAAAAATTATCTGTGTGAGACCAAATAGTCAAAAATTACTCTAAAGCAAATATGAGAAGGTAAGGTAAGGGGGCAGAGAAGCTAGGTTACTGGAAATTATGTAACCAGAATGAAATGAATGAGAATGATGAAAAATGTAACCAATATCACTGAATAATTTGTGTAGAAATTGTTAAATGGGAACCTAATTGGCTGTGTAAACTTTCACCTTAAATACAATAAAATATTATAAATAAATAAAAGGGTTACTTCTGAGCATCCACTTCCCAATTATAGAAAACCCCCCTGGGGAAGATGAGCATAAAGGTCTGAATGTAGTTGAGGGGGAAGTGTGCACAAATTAATAATTCAATAGGTTATCTTACCACAGTGAACATCCTTGTACACATGTCTTTATGTACACCTATACCTGTTGCTGTCAAGTCGATTCCAATTCATAGTGACCCTATAGGACAGAACAGAACTGCCCCATAGGGTTTCCAAGGAGCAGCTGGTGGATTCAAACTGCTGACCTTTTGGTTAGCAGCCGAGCTCTTAATCGTGTTACATGTATACGTATTCCTAAAGATAAATTTCTAGAAAAGAAATTGATAGAACAAAGGGCGTACACATTTAAAATGTGGTTAGGTGTTGCCTTGTTGTTGTTGTTGTTAGCTGCTGTTGAGTCACCCCTCCAACTCATGGCAACCTCATGCACAGCGGAGTGAAAGGCTGCCTGGTCCTGCCCCATCCGCATGATCGGTTGCAGTTTGGACCATTGGGATCCATGGGGTTTTCATTAGCTGATTTTTGGAAGTAGACTGTCAGGCCTTTCTTCCTAGTCTGTTTTAGTCTGGAAGCTCCACTGAAACCTGCCGGCATCATAGCAACACGCAAGTCTCCACTGACAGATGGGTAGCAGTTGTGCAGATTGCCTAATAGCCTTCCAAAAATAATGTCCCAGTTTCAACTCCCTCAAATAGTGTATGGACCTATCCAAAAAGAGGAACTTCAAAATGGTCTAGTAGAATGCTTTTTCTAAAGGCTCATATTCAGAGAAAACATGGCAAAACATTCTCTACAGTCTCTGTACCATGGAGTCTGAGCAGCTTTCATGAGTTATAATAGCTGTTTTATTGGCAGATTCTTCAAGGTCAGGGTCTTGGCTGCTCTCTCTGTTGATGATCCCAGGATAAAATACACATATACGCTAATAGCCAACAGTCCTTCAGTTCTCTCCAGAGCTAAATGCTGTGGACACTTTTATAGAAGTACTTAGGCCAATGACAAGATAAAACATGAGGGGTTATGTTGTAGACGCCAGTCTTTTACTTTCTGTGTGCCTCAGTGAAACTGACAAAACCAGAAATGAATAGATAATCAACTTAGTATAGCCACAGTCCACTGTGCCCTCCAGGGCCCAGGGTACCAATAACTTAGATAGGTGCAGGAGAAAAGATGGGAAACATTGCCTTTTCAGTCCAAAATTCTGGGTGGGAGACAGTCTTGAGTGCCTTTTCCTACTAGAATACCAGCTCTTTAAAAACATGGTTACTATTTAGAAATGGCAACTTTTGGCTCTGATGAAGTCCTAATCTATGAGCCTAGGACTGTGCTCATGTATTTTCTTTATTTAATTAAAATCTATAAGTCCTTTAGCATTTAAAGAATAGAGTCATTCTTTTCATATTGACCTTGCCTGTAAGCAGCTGAGGATTTTAGTCATTAGTCAACCCAATTGCCCTCAAATAGTTAATTCTTGAATATGGTGTCATTCACTTTAAGACACCTAATAAACCTTTTGAAAGCAGACCATAATTTGTCTTCATCTGTTTTAGCCCTTCACTGAATATTTTTCTAAAAACTTGATATGCAATACCAACTAGCAAAAGTGGGAAGAATAGAATGTTGTAATGCATTTTTTTTTTTCTTTAGATCAAGTTGGCAAATTACAACCCGTGGGCCAAATCCAGCTCACTGCTGTTTTTGTGAATAAAGTTTTATTAGAACATAGCCACACATTCATTTATGTATTGTCTAGGGGTGATTTTGTGCTACAGAGGCAGAATTAAGTTGTGACAGAGACCATAGAGTTCATAAGCCTAAGGTATTTACCCTCTGACCCTTAAGAAGAATGTTACTGTCTCCTGCTTTAGACAATGAAGTTTTCAGCAGGTGAGTTTGCCAGAATTAGTGAGATAAAATGAGAACACAGAATTCTTTGGTCTTAAGGATGAAATGTTAGGACTAAGACTCACCACTTTTGAAAAATAAAACAAAAGTAGATACTTCTTGGGGCTTATGGAGGGGTATCATCAGAACCTGCTCTCACAGAATTTGATTTAGGCAGCCAGTGGTTGTTGAGTATGTGTAATGACACTTGGCAAGGAGGACACTGGGCTTCTTTAAGCCGGTTTCTATGGTTCAGCAGTCATTTTAAGAATGCTTGTAACTCATGACAGCTACTACTGTGTTTGATGCTAATTGTACTAGTTTTCTATTGCTCCTATAACAAATTATAACAAGAAAAATCAGTGGCTGAAAACAACACAGATTTGTTATCTTACAGTTCTGTAGATCAGAAGTCCACTGCAGATCTCACCAAACTAAAATCAAGCTGTATTCCTTTCTGGAGGCTCTAGAATGAGAGGCTGTTTCTGCTTGTTGGGGTTGTTGACAGAAACAGTCTGTTGTGGTTATGGGACAAGGTCCCCCTTTTCTTGGTGGTTGTAAACTGAGGGTCATTGCAAACTTCTAGAGGCTGTTGCATTCCTTGGCTCACAGCCCCCTCCCTCCATCTTCAAAACCAGCAACCACGTATTGAGTCCTCACACTTTTAATCTCTCTGACCTACTCTTCTGCCTCCTATTTCCTCTTTTAAGGACTCATGTGATTAAATTAGACCCACCTGATAATCCAGGATAACCTCCCTATTTTAAAATCAGCTCATGAGCAACCTTAATTCCATCTACAACTTTAATTGCCTTTTGTTGTATAAGGTTACGTATTCACAGGTTTCAGGGATTATGATGTGACTATCTTTGGAGGGCCATTATTCTGCCTACCGACTAATACTACAGAGTTCAGTAAATACTGCTTATTCCTGTAAATTCAGGATCAGTTTACTGTACTTATTTAAAATTCTGTAGTAATGTGTGTTTTCTAAGTGAGTTTTAGTTTCATTAACCTGTGGTTTTTAGCCTATTTCTCTTAACTTTAAAACCCTTTTGATAGATATGCTATATTTTCAGAGGAAATAAGAGTGTTGCCATATGCTGTTTTTCCCTTTATATAAGAAAATGCCAAGTTATTTAAATTGTTTTTTCCCAAAGTGGAAATTGTTTTGTTTTGTCTTAGTTATCTAGTGCTGCTAAAACAGAAGTACCACAGTTAGGTGGCTTTAACAAACAGAAACTTATTTTCTCACAGTTTACGGGCTAGAAGTCCTAATTCAGGGCGCCAGCTCTAGGGGAAGGCTTTCTCTCTCCGTTGGCTCTGGGAGAAGGTCCTTGTCTCTTTTTAGCTTCTGTTCCTTGGCTCCTTAGTGATCTTCATGTGGCTGCATGGCATCTGTCTTCCCCCATCGGTGCTTGCTTGTATGCTTAATCTGCTGTTTTATATCTCAAAAGAGATTGATTTAAAACACACCAATACTTCCTCATTAACATAAGAAAAAAAACCCGTAGTCCCAAATGGGAATATAACCACAGGTAAGGTAGGATTTACAACACCTATTTTCAGGGGACACAATTAAATCCATAACAGTTTTGCTGTAATCACTAAATTAATAAAATTATCTTTTTTAAACCAAATAATTTAAAAAGAGTAAGTAAAATTTTGAAGTATATTCTTACAGATTTTTCCCTATTGGTATATGTATATATAGCAATATATACATGGTTGGTTTTCTTAAAAATAAGATTATACCACACATACTATTTTGTAGCTTCCCTTTTTACTTAATACCTTAAGGAAACTTTTCCTGTGCCTTTAGATATAAAAATATGTTATTATTTTTAATAGATTCTATTATATAAATAATAATTGATTTACTTAGTCCTTATTGATGAGCATTTAGATTACTTACAATTAACGTCCTTTTGGGTACTTTTGATTGATTCCTTAGGAGAATTTCTGAACTTTGAGGATAAAGATTATATGCATTTTTAATAGTTATTGCAAGTTATCATGAAAAAAATTTACATCTACTTATTTACAGTAGTAGCCAGGTATTAAAGAGATTATGTGTTTTCCCTTAGACAGACAGTGGAACGTGTCACACTGCAGAACCAACTCCAACAACTCCTAGAAGCCCAGAGATCAGAAGGCAAATCACTCCCTTCCTCCCCCAGGTAATACCAGGAATGTTGGTGTCTAGAGTTCTTAAGTATCTCAAATCTCTGAATCTTTTAGAGTTCCTTTTGAAAGGATGGCAGCAGAAAACCTTTTGTTCTTATAAAGAGGAATAAAAATGATATTAACAGTGGAAAAGCCTGAGTATTTCTTCATCTATGGAAAGGGAATAAAGATATAAATTCATAAAGTTGATGAAGATGGGATTAAAATTGAGAAAAATCCATGCAAAATTGATGTGTAAACAGTAAAACAATAGACAAATTTAGTAGTCATTCTAGTGGCAAAATATATGAGACATGTTACGGTTTGGTTATGGTTGCCACTGTGGAGTATTTGCAAATTGCTTTGAAAAGATATTGTGACTATTGTTATTCCAGGAGCTGTGATGGCACAGTGGTTAAGATCTTGGCTGCTAATCTAAATTGGTGATTTGAACCCACCAACTGCTCCATGGGGTAAAAATGTGGCAGCCTGCTTCTGTAGAGATTTGCAGCCTTGGAAACCGTATAGGGTAGTTCTACTCTGTCCTACAGGGTTGCTGTGAGTCAGAATTGATTCAGGGGCAGTGGGTTTATTCTTATTCCATTCTTAGTGATTGGTAAGTTAGTAGTGGTAGTAAAAGCCATGCGGTTACTTGTCATCAGGTCATTTTAACCCAGTAGGGAATCATCTCATATGTCCTGTTTCCTCTTTTCAGTTCACCGTCCTCACCAACTTCCAGAAAGTCCCAGTGGAAACCTCCAGATGCAGATGATGAATCTATAGCCAAAAGCAAACCAGGAATCCAAGAGGGGATTCGGGTTCTTGGAAGCCTGTCAGCATCCAGCCGAGCTAGGGCCAAAGCAAAAGATGAAGATTCTGATAAAATCCTACGCCAGTTGTTGGGAAAAGAAATCTCAGAGAATGTCTGCACCCAGGAAAAGTTGTCCTTTGAATTCCAGGATGCTCAGGCATCCTCTAGAAATTCGAAAAAGATTCCTCCAGAGAAGAGGGAACTGAAGTTAGCCAGGCTGCGGCAGCTGATGCAGAGGTCACTGAGTGAGTCTGACACAGACTCTAATCACTCTGAGGACCCCAAGACCACACCTGTGAAAAAGGCTGACAGGGCCCGGCCGCAGCCCATTGTAGAAAGTGTGGAGAGTATGGACAGTGCAGAAAGCTTACACTTGATGATAAAGAAACACACCTTGGCATCAGGTCGCAGGTTTCCTTTTAGCATCAAGGCCTCCAAATCCCTGGATGGCCATAGCCCTTCTCCCACCTCAGAGAACAGTGAACCAGACTTGGAATCCCAGTATCCAAGCTCTGGGAATACCCCCCCAAACCAAACCCCTGGGGATGCCACTCATCCCAGCCCTGACAGCACTGCTGCCCAAAAAGTTGCCACAAGTCCCAAGAGTGCCCTCAAATCTCCATCTTCCAAGCGCCGAACATCTCAGAACTTGAAACTCAGAGTTACCTTTGAGGAGCCTGTGGTACAGATGGAGCAAACTAACCTTGAACTTAATGGAGAAAAGGACAGAGATAGGGGCAGGGCCCCCCAGCGGACCTCCACAAGTAGTGAATCAGGAGATCAGCTGAAAAGGCCTTTTGGAACCTTCCGATCCATCATGGAGACACTAAGTGGCAACCAGAACAATAACAATAACTATCAGGCAGCCAACCAGCTAAAGATCTCTGCCCCGCCCTTGACCTCGCTTAGAAAGAAGACAACAGACACCAAGGGAAATCCCATGAGCTTGGCTAGCAAAGGAAAGAATAAGATAGTGAGTACTGCTTGGAGACTATCCTTTTTCTTCCCCCTTGAATTGATTATGCTGTAGTTTCTAGCACTAGACATTGTTGACCAGTGCCGTCTTAAGAGAATCCACAGAAAACTCCATAGGTTTGCACAGAAAGCCAAACTGACATGTTTCTAATGAGACATGTCATGTTAGAGGGTATACCCTTTGTTCTTCCTTTGGAAAATACTTTAAGAGAGAAAGGTAGGTAAATCACAAGAAATGATATTCTAGCCCCTTGATTTACCTGACTGGCTTGATCCTTGGGTGTTAGAGGTTCTAGACTAGGAGGCATTTCTACAAGATTAAACTACCAGTCATTGTGAGATGGGCCTTTCTTTGGCACTGATTCTGCGTCAGGAAGAGTTTGTTCTCTTCATGTGACTGAATAGTTTATTTTTAAGCCCCGTTAAAAAGCATATAAATAGCAACTCTATTTCCAAAGTCTTAACCACTCGATTTTGGAAGGACCTCTGAATGAATACACCACAGGGACCTCCACATTGGCATTTTAAAATACAGGCCTCCAAGTGTTGATAGGAAAGCTATAGAAGTCTGAAGTGTTTGCCAATACAGAGGGGATGGCAGAGTGTCCCATGAACTATATTTTATAATTGCATTTATTGGAAACCATGCCCTATAATCTGTGGCTTACATCCAATGAAAAGAGCTGTGAACGTCTTTTTAGGCAACGTTTCCTGCACGCTCTGTGCATAGCATGCCGTCAAAAAACAGTATAGCAGTCAAAATGTGAAGCTGTTTCTGTGGAATGAAATGGCCCATAATATCCACCATACAATCTAGTTAAACCACCTAGTGGAGAGTTAGAGCCTGCATAATTCATTATTTGCTATAAGGTTAAAATCCCATTACAGTGAGGTTTAAGGACTTTTTGAGGTACCAAACTCAAGGTTTAGTTAATATCTCTGTAATTAATTGAACACCAGTTTTTTTCAGTGTACATCAATTTCCACCATGGATTATCCTTGTTATAAAGAACTTTGGCATGCATTTGTTTTAGCTGTAAAAGTCATACTTGTGCCCCAAAAAGCAGATCTATTAGGTTAAATGTGTCAAAACTTAAATTTCTTGAATAAAACTTTTCCAAGTAACTTAATGGATTCTCTCAGTAGTAAAAGAAGAATCATCTCAACAATTCCCATGCTCCTTAAAGTCTGTACTAAGTGCTGTCCTCTAGTCTGTCTCCCGCATGCTTCATATCTATTGAGACTTGTGCATGTGTTGAGCTTGTTGCATGTTTTCAGATGATTTTTAATTGCACCTCTGTAGGAGACTTACGGCAGCTGCATCAGTCTTTCCTCTAACACGCTGATTGAAGAGCATCTGCTTACCTATGCACGGTACGTGGTGCTAGGGGATGTGTTGCCCAGCATTGCCATGGCCTTTGCTTGGAATTGCATGAGTTTTTAAATCATGAACCTGGAGCACCTTTGAGCAGGGGTTGACATGAAGGAAGAAGATTATGGCTCTTCCCCCAAATAGCAGCAGGCACAGACTGTTAACTGGGCCAGTCAACGAGCAAGGCTTATGAGTGTTCACTAGAGAAATAAAGGATTTTCTAAGACAAAGTGTTTATAATTCAAAATGTATGAACCTATATACATAAAAGAGAAAAGATCATCTTTGGAGGTCCCTGACGGCTGGGACATCTCCTTGAGCAAAGTCCTCCAGCAGCGTAGGTATCCTCTTCCAGAAATATGCCCAATTCCTTGACAATACAGGGAGCAGGAAGCAGTAAATAGAAAGCAGCAGAGGGAGAGTCAGTGTCTCTTGACTGACTTATTTCAGAAGAGTTAAGCCCCCAAACCTATTTTATAGGAGACTGTAGCTTTCATAGGAGCCCTGGTGCCACAGTGGTTAAAGCTCTCAGCTGCTAAGTGAAAGGTCGGTGGTTCGAACACACCAGCCGCTCCAAGGGAGAAAGATATGGCAGTCTGTTTCCATAAAGATTTACAGCCTTGGAAACCCTATGGGGTAGTTCTGCTCTGTCCTGTAGGGTCACTATGAGTCAGAATCAACCTGACAGCAGTGGGTTTGGGTAGCTTTTAAATCATTTTTAAAAGAAAAATTATGACATGCCATTTCAGCACTCTTTTCTTCCAAATCCTCAAAAGAATGTGTATGTGGTATGTGAGTGTATGTGTTGTGGGTATGAATTTTAGTTCATAATACTAGGGTGCAAGGAATGTCACTCTCCTTTTTTTCCCCACTAAATCAAGTTTAATCTGCCCCATGTCTCTCCTCAGGCTGGAAGTAAATTAAATCTCAGTCATTTTAGGGATGCCCCTCAGAGCCTCATTAATTCAGTACGTTGAAGGAAGAACCTTGGAGCTTCATTCTGTGCTGGTCACCCATGATCTACTTGGGTCAGGATCTGTGTTGCCTGAAAGCAGGCATCTGGGCTGCTTTCACCCACACTCGGGCAGAGAATTTTGGCCAGCGCTGAGATCCTAATGCCTCGGGTACGAAGGGAATAGAAAAAACTAGACATTCCCTTCCCAGACTTTGGGATAGGCCCACTTCTGTTGTTCCCACCCCATACCCTTCTGCCTCCGTCTTGGGCTGGGCATGTTTGCTGGTGCCTGGAAAATTCTGCTTTTGTCCTAAAACAGAAGTCACCAGCAACACCCTGAGGAAAAGAAGCACAAAGATTTGGCAAACTCTTTGGGAGGGGAAGGAGAATACTCATTTCTTCCAGGCTCCTATAGGAACTGGGAGCAAGGCAATTAGTATCTCAGTAGATTCTCCTGCCAGAAATATTTTATTCTGTTTTTTTACAAGCAAGAGGACAAAGCTGAACAGTCTGCTATAATAGGATTACAGAAATCTGAGCACAAAATGAAGTTGTGGGCCTACTCAGATATCTGACACTAGGTTACATTTTCCTACTCAGCTTAATCCTTCTAAAGGCTCAATCTTGGAACCTAACAGATTCACTGGCTTTACATAGTAATAGTTTGATTTCAGCAATAAACACTTTAAAACTCCTGAATTAAAATATTCAGTGTATTTAAATAAGCATTCAGACCCTTTCCCTTCCCACCCCCGTAAGTTGTTGTTGTTAGTTGCTCTCAAGTCAGCTCTGATTACTGGTGACCCTGAGTACAACAGAACGAAACCTTGCCCAGTCCTGTGCTATCTTCATGATCTTTGGCGTGCTTGAGTCCATTATTGCAGCCACTGTGTATTTTGAGTGCCTTCCAACCTAGGGGGCTCATCTTCTAGCACTGTGCTGGACAATATTCAGTTGTGATCCAAAGGGTTCTCGTTGACTAATTTTCAGAAGTAGATCATCAGGCCTTTCCTCCTAGTCTGTCTTAGTCTGGAAGCTCCACTGAAACATGTCCACCACAGGTGCCCCTGCTGGTGTTTGAAATACCAGTGCCATAGCTTCCAGCATCACAACAACATGCAAGCCACAAGAGTACAATAAACTGACACCTGAGTGGTAGACCCCATAAGTTAACCTATACCTTATTAAGATTTTAGTTTGGCATGTGTTTAAGTGGAAACCCTGATTCTTTCACACTAGAGAAGAGTCAAGGAGTTTCACAACTGAGTTTCACGTGTTCCTGAGAAGTAGCAGAGGTTTCTCTGATTCTCTCATAATCATACAGAGGGAGAGAGAACTTGGCCTGGTTCACTCGTTAAATAGAACAAAGATGGATCTTTCTAGTGGAAATGAAGGTTCCTTGGAAAAATTAAGACTAGAGTGGGAATGTGGGCATAAAAAACACCTAATTTACTCTAATTCCTGTTTCATTTTGTCTATGGGACCCCAGTGCAAGAAGGAAAGGAACCCAAGGGTATATCTGTGAGTGATCCCTTCTCATCTTGGCCCAAGAACTTGCTTGAAGGCCAAATGGCTTCTCTCAGGTAGCAGAGATTTCCCATGTTACTTTGGAGAGTAATGGCAGTCCATCTGTTGGGCTGGAGTTGGCTCCAGATGTTATAGCCACTCAAAGGTCCTATCAGTACAGCTCTGGGAAAAAGTGGGGTAATGGACACCAGTTCCAGGGGTACACTGGAGTCTCATTTTAGTTACTGAAAAATTTATTTTCCCTAGTAAGGAAAAAATAGGGCCAATAAATACAACATTTTAAAGAATGTCGGCTCTGTGAATGGGTTCTGTTTGCTATTTATTTTTCTAAACTGGTCACAGCTTGATAGCAAAAAACTAAATTTCTTTTCCATGCCCTTTAAAATTAGATTCAACTCTGTTACTTTGAACAGCCTTCCCAGTGTGTTTTAACTGCAGAGGATGACTTTGTTTATCACAAGCAGATTTATCTTTATTTTTTCTTATAAAGAACAAGTTGATGCCGAGTTATTACAACTCCAAGGGAATGTTTGCAATTTCTAGTCTCTAAATGCCAATGAAACAGTCATTTCCCACAGTTTAAATCTGAGATCTGTAACACATGAAGTGAGCGGTTACCGACAAGCAGAGAGCATTAACCCCTAGCCACTACCAGTCACACCCTCTTTGACCACATGGCACCATTGCCTGAGGGGTTAGCATCAGGAAACTGCTAATCCCAGAACCAGCATTAGAGTGGACTTCTTAAAAAGACATTCTCATTAAGCAATAAACACCATTAGTGTGGGTTTTACTGCCGGGAATTAACCACACTGGGAATTATATATCTGATGCCAAGGGCTTGAATCCAATATTTTGCATCAATTTTATGGTTGTTCAACAGCCACTTCAAAGAGAGTGGTCTTTTTGGCATGGTATGGCAGTGGTCATCTGCTGTGCCCAACAGGTCAGAATTTGGAACCCCTCCCCCCACCAGGTCACACAAACACTGTCCTTATTGTCAGGACATCATATTAAACAGGAAAATGAGCAAGGATGTGGAAGACATTGGGAGAGTTGAGGTGAGGCCCTGGCTGAAACCTGCTCCCAAGCAGAGCGTACCCTCAGCACTATTGAACAGATTCATGATGCAAAAATACAGGCACTAAAAGGAGCCCCTGATCCTGCTGACTGAATGTACCGTTGTCATCATTGCACTGTCTATAAGCACATAATCGCATTTCTAACTTTGCCTTAAAGTTTTGGCCTTTAAAGTTTTAATCTGTATGCTTTTTAAGGATCTTGAAGCGATAACTATAATTACTCAGCCATAAGTGTGTTACCAAGCTATCTGGGTATTATGTTGCTAACAAATTTCTAGAGTGAATCTTATTCAGAAAAGTGTGTTAAAGTGCTAATACTAAAAAGGTATTTAGTAAAGTTATTGGTGTTTATCACTATAGACATTAGAGTTTCTGCTCAAAAACCATACTTTTAAGTTCTAAGCCCTGATCTGAAGTATGTTTTCTGTACATTTCCATTTCTAATATCTGGAGTCCAGGGCTAAACAGCAGGAGAGGAAAGGTGTCAGCCAGGTAACTGGGGTGATTGCCTCTGCTCCAGAAACCCCTAGAGCAGATCTGGTTCCACCCCCCACCCCCACTGTCTCCCTGTGTTTCCCCGTGTTCTTTGGTCCTGTCCCTCCCACCCTACCTCTGCCTCCCTAGAGTTCAGATTGCATGCAGAAGGGAAACCTTCATTTCATACTGCAGCTTTGTGCCTATGTCTAGGGGGAGGGGAGGAAACTTCAATCTTGAACCATTACTCCACAGATTATATAAATTGACATTTTCTCCTTTGAAGGAGGGTATACTTTTGGTTTATTATTGGTTTTTGCATAGTAGAATTATAAGAGAATTATCTACTGATAAGGTAAAATTGTGTGTATAGAAAAATGCCCATATTGTGGGGAATATTTAAAATAATCAGATCCTTCCAGTATCTAAGCACAACTTAGCAAACTCTGTAAAACCTGGCAAAGTTCCCAAGTGTAATGAGAGAAAGATTCACAACTGGGGTTTCTTTTATACCCATGTGGGAAAGGAGGAAGCCGATTCCACCACAGAAAGACAATGAAACAAAGTTTAGTACCAAAGTATAATGAGTTAAGACATAGAAAAAGCTGTTGTAATGAAGACCCCATGTTCTGTCATAAAGCACTCCTCTAGTAAGCCAGGAAATGAAAATGTGGAACTCGTGAACACCCATGACCTTTCAGTAGGAAGGTACAGTGGGAAGACCTGCCTTAGAAACCATAACCATTCCACCAGGAATATTCTTTCAGCATGCTAGTCATGTTTTAAGGGCAGTAAGAAAACAATTCCTCAATGGTCCAGTTTTCAATTATGTAATCCTGAAAAAACCCATTGCCTTTGAGTCGATTTGCAACTCATACAGACCCGATAGGACAGAGTAGAACTGGCCTATAGGGTTTCCCAGGGTGTAATCTTTACAGACGCAGACTGCCCCATCTTTCACCCGAGGAGCAGTTAGTGGGCTCCAACCACAGTTCTTTTGGTTAGCAACAGAAACCTTAACCATTGTGCCACCAGGGCTCCTTTTTGTAACCCTAACAGGGGTATATAGTCTTAGTGTCATATTTGCACCACGTGTTTGCCACCACTAGGGGCATCCTTGCACATTGAAAGAGGAGGGTTTGTCTATAAACTCTTATGAGGCTGAATTTTTAAAGTGATATGTCAGTTGAGGTTTAAATGTACCAAACAGAGGCTTTTCCCAGAGGGTTTCCAGGTACCTTCATGAATCATCACTACCTCTTCCCCAGCCATTTTCTTCGCTTCTGTTTTGGCCGTGTACTGAAGACTGTGTTTGAGAGCTAAGCTCAATGTCCTTTTCCTTCCCACACCAAGAACAGTGCAGACTTAAAACCATCCTGAATGCCACATTCCTGGATTACCATTTCATCCATTTCAACCATCCATTTCATCCATTTCAGATGTCTCCAGCTCTGAGCTATGCATTCTGTGGTGCCAGATGAGGCGTGGTCTCTACCCAGAGTTAGCAAAATGCAAATTTTAAAGGCCATAGTCCCTACAAGACTGCCTTCACTTCTGACACCATCTGTTAGTTCTGGGGTGGAGGTTGGCATTCCCAAAACCACTCTCAGGTTTGATAATTTACTGGAAAGACTCACAGAACTCACTGAAAGCTATTATACTCACGGTTGTAGTTTATTGTAGGGAAAGGCTACAGATCAAGATCAGGTAAAGGAAGAGATACATAAAGCAGAGTCTGGGAGGGTTCCCAATGCGAACTTTCTATTGTCCTGTCCTGTGGAGTCAGGACATGTTACCCTACTAGTATCGAAGTTTGACAATACACACAGAGTATTGTCAACCAGGGAAGCTCATCTGAGCTTTGATGTCCAGAATTGTTATTAAGGCTTTATTACATAGGCATGATTGATTACACAGGCCATGTGGTTGAACTCAGTCTCCATGTTGGATGATAACATGTGACCCAAAATCCCCACCCTAAATCAACATTGTTGATCTTTCTGGCCTCTTCAGCCCACATCCTAGGACTATAGGGTGTGGCAGGCCCCACCCTAAGATCCAGTGTAGCCAGATACACCCTAAACAAAGACACTCCTATCAGGTATGACATAGATTATCTTCCAGAAGTGGAGGGCAAAGGCCAGACCTCTCTTTGGACAAGGCCAAATTCTTTACTATACAGTCCCTGCCTTCAGAGGTATCATAATCAAGTGAGGGTTAAAAAAAGGATACAGTTAAAGCATTGGTAAGTGCCATGAAAGGTATATGAGCTTCATGAAAGCAGTGACCCTCAATGGTGTCTGATGGCACCACTGTATCCCATTATACCTACAGTGTCTGGCTTGGTGCCTGTCATGTGATAGAGATTTCATAAATATCTGGAGATGAGGTGAGGTAGAGAGGAGGAAGAGGGAAAAAGAGATAAGAAAACACGAAGGACTGATCCCTTAATCACACAGAATGAATGGGAGTGCTGTATAAATCTGGGCCTTTGATTGTAAGTCTGCCTGCCTACAGTGAGTTTTAGTTTGGGTACTCCCAAGTACAAGTTTTCATACTTGGAACTAGAATTCCATTATTCGGTAGATGAGATTTAGAGATGTGTTCTCGGTAAAGCTCTGGAAGAGATCAGAAAAGTAGCAGGGTCTCCCTACTTTGGTTACCGGTGGAAATGTTGAATATGCCTGTAAACCATTTTACACTAATCCTGTAAAGTTGCTGTCTGATCTTCATGGGTTATGGAAATACGGAATCTATGCCTAGATGAGTCAGCAAGTTATATTGCTTGAAAAACTGTTATTTAAATTTAAGCCATTTCTCCTTTCCAATTTCGGTCACTCAGAATGTGATTTCATATCCAAAAATGAAATTGAGGAGCAGCAAATTATCTGAATAATTCATGCCAAAATTCCCAAACACTTTTGTTCTGTTGAATACTGGAAATTCAAGACTACGTAATTGAGGGGTTCAGAAAGGCTTGAATAATCTTGATATTTTTTGGATAAATTCCTTAACATTTTACATGATGTAGACACGTCCCTAAACATGCTGGGTTGTGTCCTGCAGAAAGAGTGTTCTTTTTAGTGTTTTTAACCGCATATGTTAAAGCCACACCCTATGTTTAACACCCTATGTTAAATTACCTCCATCAAACTCTAAACGATATTATTGATAGACTGCAACCTAGCCATTCTTTTTAAATATTTTATTTTATTTTTGTCAAAGTGATTATAGGTGAATTTCCTAATGGCAGTACTAGCGTTGTAACAAAAACTGGCTATCTCCTCCCAGCCTGCCCTGCTCCCTACTCTCAGTGCCCTGAAACAGCCGCCTGCTTTTCCCTCATGTTTTCTCTAGTATTCTGTATTTCTAAATAACATGCTCATGAAGATTTTTAGTTTTAGGTATTATCGCTGTTATCTACTGGCATCCTACTATAGAAGATGAAAATAATGATAGCTAACACCAAGCACCTGTAATGTACCAGAGAATATTCCAGGTGCTTTATGCATACTAATTTGTAATCTTCAAATGATTCTATGTGGTAAATACTATTATTATTCAAATTTTGCAGATTGGAAATTGAGGCACAGAGAGGTTCTGTATCTTGCCCAAGGTTACACAGTAATAATGATAATAAATTGTCTAGCCAAGATTTGAATTCAGGCAGTCTGGCTCCAAAATTGACATTATTAACAATGACCCAATTTTGTCTAGCTCTGCTTTAGCACCCCAACACCCTGCCCTCCAACACACACACCCCTATTTCCTCTTATCCTCATCCTCTCAATTTAGTTACATCACTCTTGGGGTTAAATCATTATTCACTGTTCATTATTATTATGACTATATACATAATAATCTGAGCTGATCCATGTGGTGTACTATATATTACATTTTCTTTCTCATGTAACTTTGGAAATAATTTTGATCTCTTAGTTTGCAGTTCATTTCTGAACATTCTGCTGAATCCCAAAGTCATCTTTCAGTGCATTGAGACAAATCTAGTAAACTGTGCTTCATTCTGTTCATGGACAGGACCCTCTCTTCTGCCCCAGTCATCTGAACTGTTGCTTTCTGGTATTGCTACACAGCTATCCTGACATTTCCCATCTACATCATGCTGGGAGTTCTTTTTGCTACTCTCCTGTGTAGAGCCCTGTTGCCTGAATTTATCTTTTGCTTTTTTTTGGTTTTTTGTTTTATTTATTCTCTTGTTTTGGTAAACACATCTTCCCATCCAATGAAGGTAAATAGGTGCTAAATTTTTTGAAACCTTGCATGTCTGAAAATACATTCAGTTAACCCTTATACTGAATTGGGAGTGGTTGGCTGGGTATAGAATGCTAGGTGGAAGTTATTTTCCTTCAGAATCTTGAGTGCATTCTTTAAATTTTTTCTTGCTTTCGATGTGTCTGTTGAGACTCACCATGCCGATCTGATTGCTGATCCCTTGGAAGCTTTTATGATTTTTTTATCCCTAATAGTTTGATTTTTTGATTCTTTGCCATGATTGGGTTGTTTCTCATTCTTAGGGCGTGGGCACTCTGTAGGTTTTTTTAGTCTGAAGACCTATGTGCTTTAATTCTTGGAAATGTTTTTATATACTTACTTTGAAAATTTTCTACCTGCCAGTTTTCTCTGTTCACTGTTTCTGGAAATCCTATTATTCTAATGTTGGACCTACTGGTCCTTAGATTTTTTAAGTTGTCTTCCCTCTTTATCCATACTTTGCCTTTTTTAGTTCTTCTTTCTATAGTATTTACTGAACCTTACCTTCCAACCTTTCCATTGAATTTTTTTTATTACTGCTATAACCATATCAATTTCCAGTAGAACTTGGTTGTTCTTGTTGTTTTTCCCTTTGTTCATTTTTATAGCACTATATATTCAAATCTTGCTATTTAAATTTTTTACAATCAAAAATACAAATGTATATTTTTTATCTTCTTATTTACTAAAAAAAAAAAAGTGACATACTCACAGTTTTGCTTCTTGCTTTTTTTATCTAACATTTTGGAAGTCTTTATTTTTTAGTACAAAGAGAATTGCTTCATTCTTTTTCACAGTTAACATATTATTTTGTTGTATAGATGTCATATACTTAATCCTTTCTCCATTTTTATTGATGTTCTGGTCTTTTTCTTATTGATTTCAAGTAGCTCTATATATTATGAAGATTAACCCTTTGTAATATGAATTACAAAGTTTTTTCTCAGTTTTTTTTTTTTGTTAATATAGTTCTTTGAAGTTCAGATCACCTCTGTATCTCTATTCACTTTGTCTTCCTTTTCTGTGTTTCTTTTGTTCTCTGTCTTTCATAGTTGAGCTTTCCTCAAATGTTTCCTAATCCCTAACTCTTTGTTCATGTTTAAAGAACAAGACATTAAAGTTGAATAGAAGCACTGGTTGTGTGCGTGAGGCTTGTTGACTAGTAAACTTAATACAGATTGCTGAGATCTAGACTTGTTTGGAGACACACCAACTGTGTTTGTAGGTCTTTTCTCTTGGACCAGTCAATTCCTCAAGATAAGGAAGCTCCAGTCTCCTGCTGGGCCTGTAAACCTGATTGCCAGCAACCCGGGACTCAAACAGACTGGAGATGGCGTGGCAGTTATGTTCCATGGGACGATTTTCACTTAATCCCACAGCCACTAACTCCTTCAGCTGAATCCAGAGTCTCTCTGGTTCACTCTTTGCAGAAAGTAACCTCCTGTCTTCTTCCCAGTTGGGAGAGGGACAGTCACCTGGCTACCCTGGTCAGGAAGCTAATCTGGAATACAAATCACTACTTCCAGAAATTTTTCAAATTGTCTTCCTATTTTCAGCACCCACACAACATGTGCTGTTACCCTCCAAAGTACCCAGTACTTCTGATTCACGTGTATTGCAGTGCAAATCAGTTTGTTGGGTTTCCCGACAGTAGACTTAGGTTTCTGTTTTTTCTACTCTGCTAAATCAGTTCCACGTGTCCATCTACCCTCCAGTTTCTGAAATATCATTAGCATTTCATCTGTTGTCAACTCCTTTCCCACTTCTTTATTCATATAGTTTTATGCTTTTTTACTTCTCTACTTCCACTTTAGTGTTGTTTTCAAAGTAAGAGGTGATAAATGTGTGTATTCAATCCACCATGTTTAATTGGAAGTCCCTAGAATGTCTTTTGACCAACCAGGTTTTTCAGTCTCTCACCTTGTTCCCTTTCCCTTTCTTGTCTGTGGACAATACTCGAAAGTTCTACTCAGAGAGATAAATAGAAACAAGAATTACAACATTCCGGCAGTGATGATGATCAAATATTTACTAAAGAACTAAAATAGACTACATGATCTTTGTTAAAAAAAAAATAAAATAAAATAAAAAGATTTTGAGGCCATAAAACCATACTTAGGATTCTTCTCCTGCATCCAGATGTGTCCTCATGTTAGTGAGTACCATAACCACAAATAGTTTTTTTTTTTTTCCTCTGGTACAGCAGAAGGAAGGAATTTAGTAATAGGTAGACTTGCCTTCAACAGATAGCTCCTCTCAGGAAATTTTTGTATGCAAAATGGAACTTGTATCTCATGAAAACAAATGCATCTGCCCAGAGGAATATTCCTTTAAAAAAGACAAAGCTGTTCCAGGATTTGAGTTTCATACTTCTTTCTACTGACTTACTAGGTATCAAGTATTGAGGGAAAAACAACATTTTTGTTCCCTAGTTTCTTCTCTTATCCATTTATCTACTCATTGTCTTCCAACATGCTACTACCCAGTAATCACACAACCAAAGAAAAAGCATTCTTCTTTAAACTTTTAAGACTTAGGCTTATTGGAGAATAAAAAGTTTCACCAGTGAATGCATGTAGACACAATTTAAATGTCTGTTATTTCCACTTGACTAGCAGTTCTGTATGTTCTGTCTTGTTTCTTAATGGTAGAATGCCTGGATTCCAATCAGTAAGATTGAGAAATTTCTTCCAGAGCCTAACTAAAAAGTACTTGGTAAGTATGTATTTTTATGTGACAATTGCTTTTATTGTTTAAAAAGAGGTTTATATGAGAAGAAAATAATTTGCCTGGTGGAATAAAGTATACTTCTGTGTGGTTTGTGTGAAGATAATTTCCATTTTTGCTGAGCTGTTTAGTGGTGTTGTAACTTGACCATAGTTTTATCTAATTTTGGCCTTGTGCTTTCTCTTCCTAGGCATAATGGCATCAATAGAAAAATGAAGAAATCCTACAGCGTAAAGCATATTGCTGAGCTAGAATCAAAAGAACTCTTCTTGTAAATCACTTTTTTATTATCTCTCACTGCGTCCTTTGGACTACACTTTTTGGAAATAAAACCATGAGAACAAACCCTCACCAGCAGAAGAACAGAATATCAGGATGCCTTAAATTTATAATAGTAGACTGTATAAAAAACATTTTTGGATGATATCTGTGTATATAACCTGTTTTTAAAGAGATACTGTTTAAAGGCATGACTGGGCAAATGTGTTTTCTAGGACTGCATTGATTCAACTGACTCACAGGACATTCATAAGCCACTAACACCATTTTGTATTTCATCAGTTGCATGACCATTTGCTAATGTTGGTTGGACTTCCCCTTCCCCATGATATGGGCAATTTGGGCTCAGCTCCTCAATGAGACCAGGTCAGTTTTCTGTCAAGAGTGTTTTTTCTGTCATTTCTACTTTTTGTATAAAATAAAATGTGTTAACAGCCACCTATACTCTTGGGGCACCTACTTTCTAATAAATTTGTGATGTTCTGATTTCTAAGGGACTTTGAGAGTATTATGATTGCTGATATTTGATTTCGGGAACAAACTGCCCAGTTTAGCTATTTCCCCATAGGGGTTAAATAAAACATTATCATTTTTATTAAGTACTAAAGGATCAGACATGCATATAAAGTAAGTCAATTCCTTCTGCCTTCTCAAATCACGGGATTGACATGGGAAAATACTAATGACAACTAAGGATTTAGCCCCTCTTTGGGTCACTTTTTCCTGCCTCTAACACATTATGAGACCTGTCTAATCCCTTTAGGAGACAGTGTGGAGCCTGAGTTCATAACAGCCCTGTCGATGCAGCTCTTTCAATCCGTGTAAGCAGTGAGTTCCAGAAGGTTTCATCCAATCACATAAAAATATAATTCTGTTGAAACTTCAAGAGTTTTACTTTCAAAGTGTTGGCATGACCTATAAGAGGCCTGTCAAGTTTTAGTTTGAAAGTAGAATGTATTTTTACAGTAGGAGGGAGCACAGTATGCTATTAACAGTCACTAGCAATGTTTCTGCACTCAAATATGAGCCATCTGTACCCCTGGTGGACAAATAGACCAAAGTACTGAGTTAGGAGGCAATTTTGCATAGGTGAATCATCCGGCAAACTCAGGCTTGGTGAGATACAGTAAGGTATAGAATAAGGTGCTAATATTTAAGTGCCTCTTATGTACCAGGTACCAGTATGTGGACATATTTCTACTCCCATTTTTTTATAGATTAGAAAATTAAACTTTAGAAAGGTTAAGTCCTATGTTCAAGGCAAAACTACAAGTAAATAGCAGAATTAGATTGTAGTACAAGTTGACTCACTTTCCCTACCACTCCATGCTATCTCCTTATTGTACTGAGTGCTGGACTAGCACACAGGAAACATGAGTCTGGTGTTGTCTCTACTTCTGGACAACTCTCTGGTCTTGGGCCGGAGACATTATCTCCTTGAGAAATCTGGAAAATGGGGAGAATGACCTACATACAGAGTCACTGGGTAGTGCAAATGGTTAAAGCACTCTGCTGCTAACCGAAAGGTTGAAGGTTTGTGTCCACCCAGAGGTGCCTTGGAAGAAAGACCTGGTGATTGATTTCCAAAAAATCAGACCTTGAAAACCCTGTTAAGCACAGTTCTACTCTGGTACACAGGGGTCACCATAAGTTGGAATTGACTCTATGGCAACTGGTTTACTGTTTTGGCCTACATACACGTCTAGGAGGTTGCTTCCAACCAACTTATAAAGCAACAAGTCTATGAATTTCAGCCAATGTGCTCTGTTCTCATTTGGGTCCTAGGAGGTGATCTTGTTAGAGCTGGGTGCTGTGTGTGGCTCTGCATTTCTCACACTGTCTTTTCTTCAGGTGAGATGCCCTAGCTTTTGGCCCCTTGCTTTTCAGTTGCCTCCTCACATTGTACTGTTCTGTCCTATTGCTTGAAATTGTATTACAGAATATAGGGCAAGCACCTGTGAAATGTAGATTCCTGTTTTTTGCTTGGTGCCAAGGTGACACCAGAATCACAAATGAGCTAGCCTGTGGGGCTTAACCTCAGAGTGAGGCCTGCTAAGGAAGGGGACCCAGAAAGTGCTCTCTGCCCCCCGAAGTTCCCAGTTTTGTCCTTAGACTGTGTTTTTAAATTTGACATTGAAGGAACTGGGGATTCTGCAGAGATTTTATAAGCCAGACACAGAGTTCCCAATTAAATATAGCAGAGAAAATTTCAAGAGTTTGAAAGAAAGAAATGTTACCTCGACCAAGAAAACTCTGACAATTACATTGTTTGTTGACACTAGCATTTTAGATATAGATACATCTGTACTAAGTACAGAGAGCAAAGATATAAAAGGTAAAATAGGAAAGTTGAACAGATTCAAATCAGCCAAACTGCAAGACAGTGCATTCTATGTTTAACGATCTCACTAGGACACTGAAAAAGCTGGCCCTTAAATTGTACACGTACATACCTTTCCCATCCAAATCCTTATAAAATGGAAAAATTAATATTTGCTTGAAATTAGTAGAAAGGATGTTTCTCTGACCACAGTCTTGGTTTTGTGCAGAAGTTTTTAACAGAAAAAGAGAAAAGCTTTTATTTCTATATAGAAATCATGACACATTTACATGTTAAAGAAAAAGAGAGTATTTCCTTGTAAGCAGAGCTTTGGGTCCCGTGCCCAACTCCCTCCCACTGGGCCAGTTAAATGAGTGGAGCTCTATCTGCATGCCTAATTACACACAGCAGAGCAGGAAACTCAGCTCCATTGTAAAAACTACCAAATATCTGTCAGCATCTTATAAAGGCTGGCATCGTTTATGTCGCTAAAGGGAATTGTATAGCCAGAGTTCAACACATCAAATTCAGAATGTTTGTTAGAAAAGATACTAAAGAGACCAAACCCTCACCACTCTGAAGGGGTTGACTTCCCATTATTTATTCTCATAAAACATTAGTATCAAGACTTCAATACTAACAATAAAGTTCTAGATGAGCATCATGGCAGTAGGAATGGGGATGGGTAGCTTCAAGAAAAACTTTTGAGAACCTTTAATACAAAATGGGTTAAATGCTGTTTGTTCAGCAGCCCACCTATATACTTAATGTTGGGATGATAAAACTAAGTAAGAATAAGGAATTCATTGCAACAGGGTTGTACATTTCCCCCCATAAAAACGAATTTCATGCTGTCTGCTGCCCATAACTCTCATTTGTTAATAGGACTGCCTTTATGTCCTGTGGTATCTCGAATATTATTAGCCTTTGTTCTTTAATTATTGCATAGTTTTATATAACTTTTCAAGTGCTTGCTTCGTGTCTCCTAGTGAGACCATAAGTTTGTTGATGTCAACAGCATCTTTCTGTCACCCCTCATGTTTGGGAAGTAAATGGTGGTTAGTAAATACGTAAGGAGCCCTGGTGGCACAGTGGTTAAGTGCTCAGCTGCTAACCAAAAGATGGGCAGTTTGAACCCACCAGCTACTCCACAAGAGAAAGATGTGTCAGTCTGCTTCCATACAGCCTTGGAAACAATGGGGCAATTCAGTCCTGTCCTATGGTGTCGCTAAGAGTCAAAATCAACTCAAGGGCAATGTTGTTACATGCAATCGAGCTGGTTCCATGGATCCTATGTACAACAGAATGAAACAGTGCCAGACCCTGTACCATCCTCTCAATCGTTGTTATGCTTGAGGCCATTGTTGCAGCCACTGTGTCAATCCATTTCATTTAGGGTCTTCCTCTTTTTCCATGACCCTCTAATTTACCAAGTATGGTGTCCTTTTCCGGGGATAACATGTCCAAAGGACGTGAGATAAAGTCTCACCATCCTCACTTCCAAGGAGCGTTCCGGCTATACGTCTTCCAAGACAGATTTCTTCTTTCTTCTGGCAGTTCATGGTATATTCAATATTCTTCGCCAACACCATGATTCAAAGGTGTCAATTCTTCTTCGGTCTTCCTTATTCGTTGTCCAGCTTTTGCATGCATATGACACAATTGAAAATACTGCAGTTTGGGTCAGGCATACCTTAGTCTTCAAAGCGTTATCCTTGCTTTTTAACACTTTAAAGAGGTCTTTTGCAGCGTATTTTCCCAATACAATGCATCGTTTGATTTCTTGACTGCCGCTTCCATGGGCATTGATTGTGGATGCAAGTAAAACAAGTTTAGTAAATGTGTATTAAGGTTTTTTCAACACCATTGTCTCTATCTGTTCTTCTCATTTCTTCCCTAGTCTTCCTTTTCCACCTCTTCTTCCTCCTCCCTTTTTCTCTCTTTTTCCACCTCCTGTTCCTTCTTTTCTTTTATCCATCTTTTCCCTCATCTTCCATCCCTTTGTTTTCTCTCTTCTCTGCCTTCAGTTCCCAAGATCTCTAAGCCCTTTATACAAGATTTTCCTTGGAACAAGCCAGGCAAAGGGACTGCACAATAAGTAGAAATGTGCTGGGCCCAGGTTTACAACTAAATCACCTCTCCCTTCTTGCCAGGGCTTCCAACCTGTTTTGTTCAGGTTGGAACCCCTGCTGAGAGTTTGCATTTCTAACCAATTCCCAGGCATTACTAATGCTAGTTGTGAGGGACCAATTCTGAGAACCACTAGGAGAGCAATGGTTCTCAAAATTTATTATAAGAATCACCTGGAGATCTTGTTAAACCATAGATACGGATTTAGTATATCTGGGGTGGAAAAGCAAATTCTCAACAGGGATTTGAACCAGAACGAACCGGTTTGAAGTCCTGCTTTTTACCAGAGCGTTTAATTAGAACAAGCATCTTTCTATATGTCAATGTATTCAACAATTGCTAAGTATGAGGCGCTGTGCTAGGCCCCCTACTTGAATGAATAAAGACCTGGAAGTTGGTACCAACCACAGTGGAGCATATGAGGAATGGTAAGTCAACCGAAGTGTGCATTTAGAGATACTTGTGTAAAAAAGTATTGTAACAGTATTGTAATGGCACTGGATCTCAAACTTTGCTGCATGTAAGAATCACCTGGGGAGCTTTTAAAAATCTGATGCCCAAGTTTCACCCTACAACAAATAAATCTCTGGAGGTAGAAACCAGGCATCAGTATTTGTAAAAACTCTTCCAGGATTTCAGTGTACAACCAATTTTACAACTGGTTCAAAGAATAGTTTGACAAAAAAGACCCTGTCCTAGAGGAGAGGGGAAGAATGGCGTATCTCTAAACGTGGAGTAGCGTGTGGGGAGGAGACTATCAGAAGTTTTACTGGAGAGTGTAATTTGAGTATAGTTTGAAAAATCAACCAATACTATAATTTCATGTGTAGGAAATAATAAATCATATAATTATAGAAAGTGAAGCTACTTTTCTGGAAGGGATAAGTAGAAGAGAGGACAATCATTTCTGAATACAGGATAGCGTCATGACACTTTTATGTTTAATCATAATAGGGCTAGGTTTTCAACTGCTATGAAACATTTCTCTAAATTTCCTAAAATCTATGTTTATAAAAGTCAAATCTTCAGCTACCCACCTGACAGTGGCATGACCAAGACAAAAGTACATGAAAGCAAAGACTCCCAATAGCACTCCCCAACCACCACTGCATGGGCTCCTCATGACGTGCAAGCAAGGTCCATATCTGCACACATTACAGCATTATACTGTATGCCAAATACCTTCTTTTGCTGACTAAGCACACACACACTCATATACATTGAATACCTACCATGTGCAAAGCTCTTCAGAAAGGTGGAAATGCAATGGTAAATCTCTGATCATAAATAAGTGATTTGGTGAAATATGGAAAGTCTGATTATGCAGGATAAATGTGAAAAGTGCAGTGATCTGTCGTGACATGATACTCCTATTTATATTTATATAATTATAGTTATGTTTTCTTTCGATGGAATTTGTTCTTGCTCAAGCAATTAAGAACAAGGAAGGAAGAATTTAAATGCTATTATTTGTTGTAACACCAGTTGCTGTCAAGTTAATTTCAACTCATGGTCATCCTATGTGTGTCAGAGTAGAACTGTGCTCCATACGCTTTTCAATGGCTGATTTTTCAGAAGTAGACTGTCAGACCTTTCTTCCAACGGTGCCTCTGGGTGGACTTGGGCCTTCAACTTTTTGTTGGCAGCCAAGCATGGGACTCCCATCTATAATTGCCTTCTCAATATCCTTTCTCTGTTCTTCCTAATTAAGAGAAGCCAGTTACATGTTCCCAGGTAAAATTAATCTTCACAGGCACCCTTGAAACCAGGAATGCTCATGTGCCTCAGTTCTGACCAGTTGGAGTTAAGTGGAAATCATGGAATGTGGCTTTAGAAAATGCTGCGGGGATAGACACTTACTTGTCACTCATCTTTTGCCTCTTGTACTTCACCCTTCTTCCTCTCTGTGGGTAGAGCACCACCTCTCATAGCCATAAGGACACAAGTCACATGCCAAAAAGGAAGAGAGGGAAGTGGGAAGGACCTGGTTCCTAGAGCACAAGCCCTAGCGTGCTGCCCATAATTTTTGTTGAATGAGAAAAATAAACCTTGTTTGACTAAGTCACTGATATCTGACGTTGATAGGAGTAGTCAAATATGAAACCTAATTGGTGTACTCAGCTGGCAGAATAAAGAGTATACATCCAGGTCACTGGAATAAAGCAGAATTTCACAATTCTCTTTTTCTATTCACCCCTAGATCTAGGAGACAGTTGGCTATGCTCCAGGATTAAAGCATGCTTTGTTAGTTAGTTTGGTAAACAGTGTACAGACAGTCCCCGGATTATGAACAAGTTCCATTCCTAAATCTCTCTTTAAGTCAAATTTATACATAGAACAATTAGGTACAGTTTGGTTCATATCTAATGTCATTTTGTCGAATGTTTGTCTTAGTATCTAGTATATAGTGCACCTTTCTATGTATAAAAACATTAAAGAAACACTTCCAGATATACTAAAACATCAGTAATAATACAGTAATAATAATAATAATGTTTTGATGTGCACCACAAAGTAGCACCCATTTGTTATTGCAAACCATTGTGTGTACCTTGAATTTTTAACATAATAGCTTTATGGGGGTTAGTTCGTAACTACAAGTTGTACATAAGTCAGAAGTTGGTAACCTGGGGACTGCCTGTATACGAAATCCTGTAATACACTGTGGTGCACCACCTTCATAAACAAAGAACTTATTTCCCTCACTGCTGGCAATGCTGTTGGCAGAAAGCCCTCAGGGAACTGCCATTGGCCCAAAGGCACACTTCTTCCCAGGGCAGCCTTAAAGACCCATTTCCTTCACCTGACTTGGGATATCTCCGAAGAGCCATCCCAGCTTCAGGTTTTGCCCAGTTTCTTCCTCTGCCTAATCCTGCTTCCTTCTCTTGCCTTCCATAGGCGTTGTTCCCAAGAGCACTCTAATGGACTTTCTGAATGCTAATTTCCATGTCTACTTCCCAGGGAACCCAATGTGTAGCAGTATATTATCATTTTAACGTCTTGAAGAAGTCCCAGAGTACGAAAGAAACTTGTTTAATTGTGTTTAGTGGTTCACTTATTTGTGAACTTGAGGACTTTCCTTTTAGAACACCTTTTCACATCCTCCATGGTGGTTGCTTTTAGTATCTTTAGTATTCTTTTGAGAAGTGCTGGAATCCATTTTAGATCATTATTTGTATATGGAATTTAGACTGTTCTACTATCATGAGGAGTCCCTGCATGGCACAAATGGTTAAGCACTCAGCTGCTAACCAAAAGGTTGGAGTGGAGGTTCAAGTCTACCCAGAGGCACCATGGAAGAAAGGCCTGGCAATCTACTTCCAAAAGATCAGCCATTGAAAATCCTATGAAGCACAGGTCTACTCTGACTCACATGGAATCGCCATGAGTCAGAAGCGACTGAATGGGAACTGTTATTTCTTGTTTTTTTTTTTTCACGAAGGCCCAGTGACAAACGAAAATGTGTGTGCCAGGGCAGAACTATTTAATCAAATTTCAGAGAAATCCAGCCAAAGTTATAGCCTATTTAAATACAATTTTATTTGTTTGCTGATGATGTCAAGTTGGTAATTAATATGGTAGCCTACGGTCATTATTGAAACATACTATTTCCAGAGCACTTCCAAAGCCTAAGGGCCCAGATGTAATACATCAACCTCATTTTACTGCTGATATTTGAACTATACCCTAAGACTCTATAGAAATGTCTTCTCTGAACTATGGCTTTTATGAAAAATAAATATAAGAAGCAGCCATATAGAAAACAGATTCTATATACTTTTTATAAAACTGTTACTGAAACCATCATACGTTTAGAAAGCCAATGACTCTATAAGGGGCCATGAAATAAATTTCTCTTAGAATTAGTTCTAGGAAAAAGTCTGCCTCTATGGAATAACTAGCATGCTTCTTTTTATTAGCTAATAAAAACCTTATATAACTTGTGTCTTGCCTGCTAGGAAAAGGTCAGAAGTAAAGTTTGCATTCAATCTCAGTAGTGATCCTTTGCCTAGTTTTTCTAGTACACCTATCTCTCTCCTACTCCTCCCTCTCCCTGTGTTCTTCTTTATCCTTTTTAAATGGTTCTAACATAGCTGTATCTTCTATTATAAGCCACTCCTAGACCTTCTGAAAATAAGTAGGCTGAAATAAAGATAGATGTTCCCATCATTGCTTTTTCTGCCTTGCCCCCTTACCTGCCCAATCCTGGCTCCTTCATTTCAATTAACTGATGTTGAAGATCCACACCAGCTGTGTGAAAGTCACCACTGATTCCAAACATAAAGCAATTGTTGCCCTCAAGTTGCTTATTGACTATCCAGAACAGGAGAAATCACATACACACATAAAGTGCAGAACAAGGAACAGTTTATGTGGTGGGGACTCTGGATAATATTAAGAGAAGGGAGAAATCACTTTTGGTTTGGCTAAGGCAGATGCTGTGCCATAGGAGCATGTAAGTTTCTCATTTGATAAAGGCAGGCGAACGTACTCAGATACAGGGAGTAGGTACTCATGTCCCCATGTAATGTGATTAAGTGTCAAAATGAGGATCACTGATATGACCACAGCATTACATATTCATAGTCAAATGGCCTTACTGGTAGTTTGTCAAACATAAAATTTTGGAAGTTTTCAATCAGCCCTTTACTTCCAACACAACAGGTGGGCAGAGATTCAGAAGTAAAACTTTGCTATTTTATTCTTATGTTTTTGCTGTAACCCAGATCCAGGGTCTCAGTCCTAGACCTTAGACTGTTCATTGTGACCACTCCTGTGGTCAGCACAATGTATTCCTCCTGGTGATAGCCAAGGCGGTACCGGTACCGCACTCAGAGCTCTCTTCAAGAGAACCTACTGTGGGGAGCACCTTTGGCTCCATCGTGGCCCTCACCCCAAGGCCATGCTTGTCCCAGACTTCTCTTCAACAGTGACTGAACACAGAAGAGTTACTGTGGCTGAGACACATCCTCCCACTGTCACACTCACCTAAGGAGCAACTCTGGCCTGGGGACTCGCCTTGACCTGGCCAAAACTTTATTCAAACTGCACTGCTTCCAATGCAATCCTTCCTTCCCTCTCTTCTTTCACAGATTTCAGCTCTGCACCACAGTCTGAAGGATCTCCCTGCCTACTTCTCTTCTCTGCCCCTTTTTCCTTCACAGACATGTTCAATAATAAATCTCTTGTATGTCTGTTATGGATTGAATTGTGTCGCCCAAAAATGTATGTCAACTTGGCTAGGCCATGATTCCCAGTACTGTGTGATTGTTCACCATTTTGTCATCTGACATGATTTTCCTATGTGTTGTAAATCCTACCTCTATGATGTTAATAAGGCAGGATTAGAAGCAGTTGTGTTAATGAGGTGAGACTCAATCTACAAGATTAGATTGTGCCTTAAATTAATCTCTTTTGAAATATAAAAGAGAGAAGCAAGCAGAGAGACATGGGGACTTCATACCACCAAGAGAAAAGCACCGGGAGCACACCGTATCCTTCAACCCGGGGTCTCTGCACTGAGAAGCTCCTAGACCAGGGGAAGATTGATGACAAGGCCCTTCCCCAAGAGCCGACAGAAAGAGAAAGCCTTCCCCTGGAGCTGGCTCCCTGAATTTGGACTTCTAGCCTACTAGACTGTGAGAGAATAAACTTCTGTTTGTTAAAGCCATCCACTTGTGGTATTTCTTTTATAGCAGCACAAGATGACTAAGACAATGTCGAATCCCATTTTGGCAGCTGCCTCTCAGATGACCTGAAATGATACACTCCTTGATCCTCCTCTTCACACCCTCCTTCTTTTACTCTCTCCTACCTTCTTTCAAGGTTCAACTTCTGATTGGGTTAAGTTTTCAGTTTTTGCCATCCTTTCGTCTCTGTTTTCTCTCCTTCTCTTGCTAGGTAGATCCCTCAGGATGATAGGGTAGATGGTGCAGTGCTTAGAACCCTGTGGGTGAAGGTGGGTAAGGACACAAGTCCTCTCGCGTCACTGCAATGATTAACTTAGTGCTAGTATGTATGTCTCCTGCAACTTATGCTAACAGTCTTTATTTTCTTCTCCAACTTGAGTTATATTACAAAAAGTCTTCTTCCTGTTCTGTTACTCCTCATAAGTTGCAAGGACCAGGTCTTTGCTTGGTGGGAGGAAGAGAGGGGCTAGGGTGGGGGCTAGGGTGTTATGTGGTTGAAGAAAGTGCATTTTATGACACAGGTAAGATGTGTTATCCAAGTTGAAAGAAAAAAAAAAGTCTATAACAGGTGGAAGAGAACCTTTCCTTTTACATTAAGCCTCTCCCTTTTTTCTGCATTTGGTGTCCTTTACTTGAAAATTTTTTACTATTCCCTGATGGATAACTCATTCTTCTTCCCTCCTCTCACCTTAGGTTTGTCTCTCACATTATCATTCTCCTTTTTTTTAATGTTAATTCAACACAAAGAATATTTAAGCAAATTATTCAAGGTGTTGTCTATTATGGCTTGTGGCATTTATTTCCCTTGCATTCATGTATGGTGAAAGAGATATACTTTTTAAAATATGTTTAAAATTTTAATGAACAGGCAGAAAAGAGCAGGTACAGGGAATAAAAAGTTAGAATGAGAAGTTATCAGGCATTATATAATTGATGATGGTTGCCTTTTTTAGGCCCACATATGGGATTTATTATCACACACAATTTCCAAAAGCTATAAAGACTCAAGAAGAAGGAAACTATTCTTCTGTCTGAGGCTTGTCTGACTGGATCACTCGCATCACGGTTGAAAACCTCCCTATTTATCTGTCTCTGCACACATAACAATGGGAGAAAACTCTGTGATGTCACAGTCATAATAATTTCTGGATTGAAATAAATCTCAGCAGGAAGCAATTACTCTTTAAGCTTTAGAGTGATAAGAGAATGGGAAGTCCCTCTCTCTGCTTGTATATACAATAGCAACATTCCAAGTGAATTCCTAGCTAGTGTTCCTCCCCAAACTTTACTCTGGCAGCCAAGAAAAATGATACTTCTTATTTTAGAACCATTTTGCTAGAATTTATCCTGGCCCAATGGCCACTTAAAAACATACTCTATTTGAATATCCTTCAGGCTCCATCTAGACACGTTTAAAAGGCTGAACTTCTTCTCCCGTCCCTTTTGTTTTCTAGACACACCACAACCATAAGGAGCACATGGCCTGCACTATACAAAATGTTCGCTAACACAGTTTCTTGATTGGTACCCAATTAAGTAAATCTCCTTGCCTGGAGGAAACTAAGTTAAAATAACATTAAGGTCCCTTCTGACGCCCACAAAAGAAAATTAAAAACCAGGGCTGAAAATTTCCTCTGTTATGCAATGAGTATTGCAGAACGACTGTCAGATGAAGTTTCAAATAAGTATTAACATTTTCCTAAACACAAGTTCCGACCCCCACAGTCTCCCTAACGCTGCAGGTCTGACTGGTGTTTGTTCTTGGAAGAGTACACCGCCCCAAATCATCAGTAACAAAGTGACTCTACCACCTCTGTTTGTGATTATATTTTCTTATTTTATTGTAAGGTCAAGAGAGCCCTTTCTTCTGCTTTTTAGTAATAAACACATGGAAAAGAAAAGCATGGTATGCTGGGCAGAGACCTGAGAGGTCGGCTGTTTCCCGATTCTTTCTGGAAGTTGCACGTTCACACGATTCCAGACAAATGAAAGTCTGTACTTTGTTTATTAAACCTCCAGAGAATGAGATTCCACCATCCCTCTCAGTAACTTTTCTTAGATGGGTGCAACCATTAAGGCTAGGCATTTTGTCCTCTAGGCCCAATTGTTTGTGTGGGATTGCTTTCCCAGAAATGCTCCTATTTGGGCTGACTCACTTGACCATGACAACTATACAATTTAGTGCAAATACATGAAAAGGGGAAAAGAGTTCTGGGAGCAGAGAATAGTAACGGGGGATTCTATAGCTCTTCCAATGCAAGACTTGACACTTCATTTTTTAACCGTAAAAGTACTAAAATACATCCTCTCATAAAGCCATGTTTTATTGGTATGTATGTGATTCAATAAAGTGAGAACCACTTTAAATCCAATAAATCGCTCATATTCCCCTTGACCCATGAACTAAATAATCATTAAGGGCAAACTTCTTGGGGTTATACATCATTTAGCTGGTATATTTTTAATAATTCAATGTTTAAAGCATCATACAAAGACAGTCAGTTCGTAAAGACAAATTCATACCCAATAACCAGCACTATCGGGTGACTAGTATCAGGTATTCTTGAATGAAATTAATATAGTTCATCTAGTTTCATTATACTTCTCCCCTCCTTCTCCACAAAGATCTATTACATTGACATTACCTGGTTTATTTCCATATTAGTGTGTGATATCTAGTACGGCTTGTTAACATGGCTTGCCATATTTTCTGGGTTGAACAAAAAATGTTTATGGGAAAAACTTCAGATTTATGCAAGGTTTTGAGCATGTGACACATATAAACTGGAACAAGAGTGTTGTTGCTAAAACCTGGGGCTTTGTTTGAAGCCTCATCTTACTGTTCTTGGGAAACCATTAAGCTAACTGCCCTGAAGGGGTCAGAGCAATTGCATTGAGGAATAAAATGTCAACAAACTGCAGAATTTGAACATCAAGCGCTTTCATCTAAACATCCTCTTCTCTCCTTTCATTTGGCAGGGGTTTGGTTTTTGAAAAGTAATAAACTCTAGCAATCTAGTTGACCTGGCGTGTGTTTAAGAAATCAAATCCTAGAGTTAGAAGCAGTATGACCTTTAATGTGGCCTCCCCACCTCAGAAGAGCCATAGAATTAGAAATATAAACAGAAAAGAAGAACAGAAATATATGTTTCAATTGTCTAGGTCTTGAAATTTTTTCAGGAGAGTACACACCAAAACAGGCCAGAAGGAACAATCTTACATCTGTTTAAACAGTTCAGTACTTCTATCTCATGACCAGCAAACGAATATAAGCATAGCACAACATAAGAAGGATATGAACAAGGAAAACCTACTCATAAGCCTGTGTAACATTTATAATATTGGGGCAGACACGGTTCAGACTTAGAGCAAGATTTCAGTCAAAGAAAAAGTTTCCTGCAGCCAAAAGTAATTTCAAAATAGTTCAGATCCTTTACTTATGTTTCTTAAAAACCATAAAAATAATACAAAGACCATAAAAATATTTATTAAAGCTTCCTTTTCTCTGCTACACTTCCCCTTCACACTTTCAGCCAACCGAGAGCATTTTAATTCAGTTTCCTGTAACTTATCTCATCATTCTCTTTTCTCTGTCTTTCCTCACCCTCTCTTTTCTGTATCATTTTTTATGTAGATTGACCTTATCTCTTCTAGCAGAAAAGAATTCATTTTTATAGGAAGAGAAAGAACCAAGAAATTAGTCTAGGCAATTACAGGATTCTCTTTGGCTGAGTAGTTTAGAGGATGAGAGTCCAAACATCCCACATTGATAATTGATCCCATTTTACATATTTACCTGTGTCATGAATTAAAAACTACTAAGGATTGAGAGCTATTTATCTTCAAGTTACCCTTAAAACTGAGATCTGAAATATCTGAGAGACATTATATAGATATATGATGCTTGCATAGTTCTAGAGATAATGTTTGCCTAGAAAAATTCATGTTTACTAAAGCACAGAGAAGGAGATTCCTGTTCTGTATCTCAAAAGACTGAAGTTTCCTTTTGGAGGTATCAGTCTGATAGAATACCAGACAGACTAGAATTTATCGAGAAAGAAGAGGAAGGAACCATAACAGAATGTCAGTCACGGACACTGAAAAATTTTTATCCCTGCATATAAAGACCATTCCAAACTATTGTCACATGGTTTAGAATGGTAAATCAGAGATTGCCTATACATGACTACCTTTAGTCTTCTAATAGGGACTAGCCTACCAAACCAAATGCCTTCAAGAGTCAGGTTATATCCTAATCAAGTGTCAGTGGCTGAGTGAGAACTATGGCATAATAGAAAGGCCATGATCTGTCTAAAGAGGCAGTAATTACTCCATTTGCACTAATTTTTATCATGTAGAAATGCTGGCTAGTGTGGCAGGATTCTCAATTTTTAAGAGTCTGGCAATCCATATGTTACATATGATATCCCCTGCAAAAAAACAATTAATTTTCAAGAAGCAGCACATCTAATACACCAAAATTTGGTCTGTTTACTTGATTCAATATAAATATTCAGTGGAAAGAATTTTCTGCAAAAAGCATCCATCAACAAATACGATATAGAAGAAACCAAACAAGTGACAATTTTTTCAAGGAAATGAATTCAATCCACCATGTAAAAATTGCAGGTTCAGGCTTAAGAAGTCAATATGGAAATGGGAAACTACTATGAAGGAGGAAGCCCTTGACCCAAAAATTCTACTTATAGAAAATTACATTTAAAAAATTTTAGTTGCAGAAAGACTAATTTACAAAGATATTTATCATGACAATTTGTAACTGTGAAAAATTGAAAAGAAACTAGTTGGCCAATAATAGGGACTTGGCTTAGTAAATTGTGTAAACATACAAAATTATGAACTCATTAAAATTGATGCTATAAAAAATAATGGAAAGATGTTCATGATATTATTAAGTAAAAAAGCAGGCTGCAAATGCATGGAAAATATCATTCCATTTTATTATATGTTTGTATTTTTATATGTATATCTTTAGGTCAAAGAAGACATTACAAAGGAAATTAGAAAATGTTTTGAAATAATAGTGAAAACACAAATATATCAAGATTTCTGAGATGCAGGTAAAGCAGTGCTAAGTGAGAAATTTTTAGCTTTTGATGCTTGTATTAGAAAAGAAGAAAAGTTTTAAATCAATGATATAAGTTCCCACATTAGGAAATGATAAAAAAAAGAACAAATTAAACACAAATTAAGTAAAATGAAGGAAATAATAAAAATGAGGACAAAAATCAATGAAAAATAAAACAAACAATAGAGGAAAAAAATCAATGAATATAAAAGCTATTCTTTTAAAAATTCTATAAAATTGGCAAATCTCAGGCTGACAAAGGAAAAAAATGGCACTGACGTAAATCATCAATATCAAGAATGAAAGAGCCATTACCACTATAGACCTTACAGGCATTAAAAAAGATAATAATATTATACACAGTTCTATGACAATAAATTTGACAACTTAGATTAAATGAACAAATCTCTTGAAAAACATAAATTAACAAAACTGACAAGGAAGAAATAGACAATCAGAATAGTCCTATATACATAATAAAGACCAATATCTAATAAAGAAATAAGAATTATAATTAAAAAATCTCCCCTCCAATATGGAATATGTGGCCAACCACCTCCATAAACAACTGCCTCCTTTGTTATGAGACCAGACGAACTGGGTGGTGCCTGGCTACCACTACTGAACATTTTGTCAAACATTCTATACAAAAAATTTGAATCAAAAGGCGGAAATGAAGAACAGATTTTCAAATTTTCATGGACTCCAACTTTCTGGAGCCAAGGGGGCTGGATGAACCTCCAAAACTATTGCTCTGAGATAATCTTTAAATCTTAAAAAAAATCTCTTGAAGTCTTCTTAAAACCAAACAATAGTTTAGCTTAACTAGTAAAAAATGTCTGCCTTGAGCATTATGCTCTTTTAAGAACTATCTATATGGGATCAAATTGACAACAGCAACTCGAAAGATTAGACAGAAACCTTGGAGGCAGTGAGTTTATGCTAATAGAGGAAGAACAACTCAGAAAAAGAGGGTGAGAATGGTTGCACAACTCAAAGAATGGAATCAATGTCACTTAATTGTGCAAGTAAAAAGAGTTGAACTGGTGTATGTTTTGCTGTGTCTATTCTCAAGAACAACAACAAAATAAAATTAAAAACAAAAAACCTTCTCTCCAAGAAAATCTCAGATCCAGATGCTTCACTGGTGAACTCTACCAAACATTCAAGAGAGAAATAATATCAGTCATACACAAACTTTTTCAGAAAATGGGAGTAGGAATATTTCCTAACTCACTTTATTACTGTGATATTAAATCCAGCAAATGTATTAAAAGAAAAGATAACTACAAAGAAATACTCCTTGTGACCATAGAAACCAAAAATCTTTAACAAACTTTGCTAATTAAATCTAGCCATATATAAAAAGGATAATTTGCTTCTGGGCAACATGGCACTATAGACAGAAGCACCAGGCTATCCCTCCACAGCACAGATCTGAAAACCTAAGTCAAACAGAGACAAACGTCAATCCTGAAACCCTCAGCATCAAATGAAGAGATAAGGAATTCAGCCAAGTACCGAATGGAATAAGAAACCGACAGAGAACAGAGAACGAGGAGAGATACATGAAGAGGTCCCCTATCAGCTAATGCAGCATGGATCTGCTATCTTGGACTCCTACAGGAGATCTGAGAACAGGGGGTATGAGAAAGAAGATTCATGGAGCTTCCAGCAGCAGATAGAACAACTGGTAACCAGTGATATACACTTTCCCACTCCCCACCCTTCTTAACCCCCACTCAGCCTCCTCTGCTTCTTGCGGCCACAGACTCTTGGCCGGGAAGCACCGGCTTCACCCCAGTGGCACTTGGATTCCACTCATCTGTACTGGCCGGCTCCCTGAGTTCCATTTGTTGGTGCTGGGGTTGCTTTTTCCAGTGTCTTTTGATTTCTTCCACACCTCTCACCCCTCCCCCTCCTGTCTTTCAAATACCTAGCTCTGTGTGCCATCTTTGCTTCTTCCCAAAAGGCTGTGAAACATCGCTCGACTGTGAAACTACTTCCCAGCCCGTGCCGCCACACTGGTGGGATCCCCGGGGCTTTATTGTTTCTTTGTTTTGATTTGATTTGTTTGTTTTCTTTTTCTTTTCTTGGCTTGGAACACCCTTCCAGCCAGGCAGTACTGCGCAGCTTGGGAGCTACTCTCTTACTCTGCACAGATGCACAGCAGAATCCCTGGTGGCATTTCTTTTTGTTTGTTTGTTTGTTTGTTTTCTTTTCTTTTCTCTCTTTTTCCCTTTTTGTCTTTCTTCATTTCTCAGTTTCTTGTCTCTCTGTACTTACCTTCTCTTCCTGTCTCCTGAATACCTGGCACTGTGTGACACTTCTACCCCTTCTAGCCAGGCTGTACTTCACGGCCTGGGAGCAACTTCCCTAGTACTTGCAGCCACACTGGTGGGATCTCTGGGAGATTTTCTTTTCTCCCCCCCCCCTAATTTTTATTTATTCTCTTTTACCCTTTTTAATATTTTTTCCTTTTTCTTTTTCTCCATTTCTCAGTCTCTCATCTCTCCACTCCAATGGCGAGCTCCCTTAGCACTCTTTTTTGTTTGTTTTTGGCTCCTGTTCCTCTCTCCTCTCTCTCCTCTTTCCCATACCCATCTTAGCTCCACACATCACAATGTCACCTCCTTCCTGCCTACCTGCACTGTGCACTGAACATCACACTTCAAAGCAGCACATGCACAGCCTACAGGAGCCTGCCCAGCACTGATTCTCAATCCACCCTGTTGGCTCTAGTACGTGCCACAAACAACCCAACCCAGCAACTCCCCTTCAGCTGTACCTGCCCTGCCATACCATACCTGAGCGAGTGACCCTGCCCATTGGGGAAGGATGCAAAAAGTATCATGCCTACAGACAAGCAAACAACAAAGACTCACAACCTGCCTGCTCAGATGTAACCAACTAAAACAAAAAAGCAGGAAGAAATAAACAAATCTACAATCAATAAATGAGGAAAATAACTATTGAATGTCCCGAACACAGCAGACAATATCAAAACATTGACAAAAACAGGACAGGATGATTCCAGTAGGCATCCAAAATAAAACACCAGATGACTTTCCAGTAGAAGAAAAGGCACTAGAACTACCTGATAAGGAATTCAAATCTCTAATATTCAGAGCTAGCCAAGAGTTGAAACAAAAAGCAGACAAAAATGGGGGTAAAAATAGACAAATTCATGGAAAATACAGACAAAAAATGGAAGAATTCAGGAAAATAATACAAGAACAAAATGCCAAAATAAATAAACAACCAGAAATCATACAAAACAACAATTAGAAATCCAAAAAATAAACAACAAGATTTCAGAAATGGACAGTGTCATAGAAGGGCTGAGGAGCAGGTTTGAAATGATGCAAGACAGGATCAGTGAAACTGAAGACAAACATTTGGCTACAACTCTGGGGAAAAATCAGGAAAAAGAACGAAGAAAATGAAGCAACCCTGAAAATTATGTGGGATACAATCAAAAGCAAAAATTTTCGAGTGATTGGAGTTCCAGAACAGGGGGAAGAAACACAGAGAGGATCATTGAGGAACTGCTGACAGAAAACTTCCCTAATATCATGAAAGATGAAAAGCTGACCATCCAAGAAGCTCAAAGAACCCCATATAGGATAGACCCCAAAAGAAAATCACCAAGGCATATCATAATCACACTTGTTAAAACCAAAAACAAACAAAGAATCCTGAGAGCAACTTGAGAAAAACAAAAAGTCACATACAGAGAAGAAACAATAAGACTAAGCTCAGCAGAAACTCTGCAGGCAAGAAGGCAATGGGGATGACATATATAAAACCTTGAAAGAAAAAAATTGCAAGCGAAGAATAATATATCCTGCAAAACTCTCATTCAAATATGATGGTGAAATTAGGACATTTCCAGATAAACAGAAATTAAAAGACTATGTAAAAACCAAACCAAACTTACAAGAATTATTATAAGATGTACTTCAATCTAAGAACAAACAACATCAGATCACAGGCTGAATCTAGGACACAGGATCATACCAGCCAGATACCAAACTAGGAAATGAACTCTCAAGGACTATCCAAAACCAAAAGAATTACAACAGGGAACCAGACAGGTTGATCTGTCAATGACAACAACATCAGAATAATAAAAGAGGGAATAAATGGTGTAGGTATAGAACCTTCTAATGCAGAGGAAGGCAAGGCAATACCAAGTAATAATAGACTGGTTTAAACCTAGGAAGATAAGGGTAAATTTCAAGGTAAATGCAAAGAAAGTTAACAAAACTACTTACCAAAATAAAGAAGAAAAACATAAAGTCTCAGTAAAAACAAAAACTACAAAAACAAAAGAAATGAAAAAAATCCACAAACAAAAGGAATTCAGCACAGGAGAGTAAGAGGAACAAAGAAAACGTCAGCACCACACAAAAAAAGCACTAGAAAATGACAGCAATAAACTCACACCTATCAATAATTAAACTGAATGTAAATGGCCTAAATGAACCCATAAAGAGATGGAGAGTGGCAAAATGGATTTAAAAAAATTAGGATCCATCAATATGCTGTCTACAAGAGACACACACAGTAGAAACAAAAAGGTAAATTTATTAAAAATCAAAGGATGGAAAAAATATATCTAGCAAACAGCTACCAAAAAACAGCAGGAGTGGCAATACTAATCTCAGATAGAATAGACTTTAAAACAAAATTCACCATAAAAGAAAAAAAGGACACTATATAATGATTAAGGGACAATCCTTCATAATACACATTTACGCACCCAATACAGGGCTCCAAAATACATAAAACAAACTCTAACAGCACTGAAAAGAGAAATTGACAGTGCCACACTCAATAATAGCAGGAGACTTCAACACACCACTCTCAGTAAAGGACAGAACATCTAGAAAGAAACTCAACAAAGATACAGAAGACTTAAAGGGCACAATCAGCCAACTTGATCTCATAGACATATATAGAACACGCCACCCAACAGCTGCAAAGTACGCTTTCTTTTCCAGTGCACATGGAACTTTCTCCAGAATAGACCACATCTTACACCACAGGGCAATCCTCAACAAGATCCAAAACTTTGAGATAATACAAAGTATCTTCTCTGACCACAATGCCATCAAGGTAGAAATTAACAATAGGAAGAGCAAGGAATAAAAATCAATTACATGGAAACTGAATAACACCCTGCTTACAAACCACTGGGTAATAGAAGAAATCAGAGATGGAATCAAAAAATTCCTAGAATCAAACAAGAATGAAAACCTTTGGGACACAACAAAGGCAGTCCTCAGAGGACAATTTATAGCAATAGATGCACACATCAAAAAAGAAGAAAGGGATAAAATCAAAACATTAACTACAGAACTCGAACAAACAGAAAGAGAACAGAAAACAAAAAGCCTACTGCCACCGGAAGAAAGGAAATAATAAAGATCAGAGCAGAAAATAAATGAAATAGAGAATAGAAAAACAATAGAAAGAATCAACAAAACCAAAAGTTGGTTCTTTGAAAGGATTGACAAAATCGACAAACCACTGGCCAGAAAAACAGAAGAGGATGCAAATAACCCAAATAAGAAATGAAATGGGGGAAATTATAACAGATCCAACTGAAATAAAAAGTATTATAACAGAGTATTATGAAAAACTATATTCCAACAAATTTGAAAACCTAGAGGAAATGGATAAATTTCTAGGAACACACTACCTCCCAAACTAGCACAAAGTGATGTTGAAAATCTGAACAGACCCATAACAAGAGAAGAGATTGAAAAGGTAATTAAAAAAAAAAAAAACAAAAAAAAAAACTCCCAACATAAAAAAGCCATGGCCCACACGGCTTTACTAGAGAATTCTACCAAACATTCAGAGAAGAGCTTCTATCAATACTTCTCAAACTATTTCAGAACATAAAAAAGGAAGTGACACTTCCGAATTCATTCTATGAAGCCGGCATAACCCTGATAACAAAACCAGGCAAAGACGCCACAAAAAAAGAAAATTACAGACCAATGTCTCTCATGAATATAGATGCAAAAATTCTAGCCAATAGAATTCAGCATCATGTCAAAAAAATAATACACCACGACCAAGTAGGATTTATACCAGGTATGCAAGGATGGTTCATCATTAGAAAAGCTATCAGCATAATCCACCACATAAATAAAAAGAAAGAAAAGAATCACATGATCATCTCAATTGATGTGGAAAATGCATTTAACAAAGTCCAACACCCATTCCTGATAAAAACTCTCAAAATAGGTATAGAAGGGAAATTTCTCAACATAATAAAGGGCATCTATACAAAACCAATGGCCAACACCATTCTTAATGGAGAGAGGCTGAAAACATTCCCCTTGAGAACAGGAACAAGACAAGAATGCCCTTTATCACTGCTCCTATTTAACTTTGTGCTGGAAGTCCTAGCTAGAGCAAAAAGGTGAGAAAAAGAAATAAAGGGCATCCAAATTCGTAATGAAGAAGTTAAACTGTCCCTGTTTGAGGATGATATGATACTATACATAGAAAACCCTAAAGACTCCACAAGAAATCCACTGGAACTAATAGATTAAGTAGAATAGAAAGATACAAAATAAACATAAAAAATCAGTTGGATTCCCATACACGAATAAAGAGAAGGATGAAAAGGAAATTAGGAAAACAATACCATTTATAATAGCCCCTAAAAAAATAAAATACTTAGGAATAAATCTAACCAGGGATGCAAAAGACCTATACAAAGAAAACTACAAAACACTACTGGAAGAAACCTAAAGGGGTCTACATAAATGGAAAAACATACCATGCTCATGGATAGGTAGACTCAACATTGTGAAAATGACAATTCTACCCAAAGCAATTTACAATTACAATGCAATCCTGATCCAAATACCAATGACATTCTTTAAAGAGATGGAAAAACTAATCATTAACTTTATATGGAAAGAGAAGAAGCCCCGGATAAGTAAAGCACCTTTGAAGAAGAATAAAGTAGGAGGACTTGCACTACCATGGCCTCCATCAGACTGAGTCCAGTACAACTAGATGGTGCCCAGCTACCACCACTCACTACTCTGACTGGGATCACAACAGCGGGTCCCGGACTGAGCTAGAGAAAAATGTAGAACAAAATTCTAATTCACAAAAAAGACCAGACTTACTGGCCTAACAGAGACTGGAGAAACCCCGAAACTATAGCCCTTGGACACTGTTTTAGCTCAGTAATGAAGTCACTCCCGAGGTTCATCATTCAGCCAAAGATTAGACAGCCCCATAAAACAGAGCGAGATAATGGGGCACAACAGTCCAGGGACAAGGACTAGAAGGCAGGAGGAGACAGGAAAGCTGATAATAGGGAACCCAAGGTTGAGAAGGGACAGTGTTGACATGTAGTGGGGTTGTTAACCATTGTCATAAAACAATATGTGTACTAACTGTTTAATGAGAAACTATTTGCTCTGTAAACCTTCATCTAAAGTACAATAAAAAATTAAATTAAAAAAAAGGATAATGCTTATGACCAAGAGGCGGGTTAACTCCAGGAATGTAATGCTGATTTACTTTTATAAATCAATCAGTCAAAAACCATACAAAACAATAGAAAAATCATATGATAATATTAATATAATAATATATTAATAGACGGAAGCATTTGAAAGAACTTAAACCCTTTCAAGGCGAATTATTTTTTCCTTTTAATTTTTTGTTGCTATTCATGTGCTTTCACCAATGGAAGGCATGCTTATTCAACGGTCCTTTCTGAATTTTTGTTATGAGTTGTGGATTTTGATACATATTATGTGGGACTTATATGCCCCAGCAGACACTGGAAGTAGGAAATATTGGTGATATTTTATTTCATGAACATTTTCAAAACATAGGGTAATACATAAAGGCACCTAGCAATGCCTGCACATAAATTTTGTTCTAGCCTTCTTCTTCTTAGCTTTTTAAATTTTTTTCATGAACTTTTCAAAATATGGGGTAATACATAAAAGCACCTGGCACTGCCTGCACGTAAATTTTGTTCTAGTCTCCTTCTTCTCGGTGCTGTATTCTCTGCATCACCTTCTAGATCTATTGGCAGGAAATGCTTCCCATCTTTTTGGAGCCATGCCTCATCTGGCACCCCCCTCATTCCTGGCTTGAACATTGTCAGAAATGAGGGTCTTCCTCTTCTCTTCTTTTTCCAGCATACACAAAACTGCCTACTGAGAGTAAGCCTGAAGAATAGTTGGTCACATCTGCCCCTGTGGTTATAGTTCCACGTTGTAAAACTGTTTACAATGACAAAGTCAATAAAAAAAATAAAAAAAAAAATACAGCAGTCGGTGCCACCATTTGAGAGAGCACCTCTGGCTATCCGTCTAATATCCTGCCCTCTAGATCATGTGGAGAGCTCCTGGGTTGTATAAAGATTCATTTTGTCCTTTATAGTTTCCAAACTCTCCTTCGTAAATACAGACAAAAACTATTCTACTTCTCTGTCTCTATGGGTCAAGTCAGGGCATGTTGATGAAGTGAGGCAGTTAAATTTTCAAAGTAGGAGACATCCTTGCACCATCCCCCTTCATCATGGTCATCATCTGCTTTATCCTTTTCCTCTGCAACATCAGCTGCTTCCTCATTCTCTACTACCATTTCAGTGTTGTTGTGCCTACCTTCAGAATGCACTGCAGATTCTGCAAGACTGGTAAGCTCCTACAACGCTTCCTCATCACCTTCCTCCTTCAAGTCTTCCTCAATTTGGGTAGAGAAAATAAATAATCTGGAATTTCATTGGGGTTCCTAAATCTCTTCACTATTTCTAAAGCAGAAGGATGTTCCAGAAAAAAATAATTGTTGGTTCTGCAAAACTAGGATAATTCCTATAGCATGCCCTCAAACAAACATGAGAATACACAAGAAGAGCAAATTGACTAATTCAAGCCTCCTGCCAAAATAAATAAAACCAAAGGAATTTGTGTCTCAGGAAAGTTACCACTACAATGCATTTTTCCTTATTGCAAAAATAGTCTTAGAGCTTAGAAGCACAAAGCACAGTACTGGAAGACTCCAAGACAACAGCTCACAGCTGAGCAGGGATGCCATAACTCCTGAATGCAATGAATGGCACCTAAGAATAGCTTATTCTCATGAGAAGGACATTCTCATGAGCACACAGGAACCAGGAGATACATTTATGAGGCTTATCTCCCAGTAAAAAAAAAAGGCAAAAGAGACAAAAGTTCTGCAAAATCACACCTCCAGGGATGCAACACCTAATACCCCATCAATACAATAATGAGGTGCCAAGTCCCATTTCTTCGGTTTCATGCATTTAAACAGGCCCTCACCTTACAGAGGCACACACTAAAAATGGGAAAGCAACTTCCCAAGAAATATGAGAGGCAGAAAATGTTGGTGGGTAACCATATATCCCAACAGTCATGAAAGGGTTTTAATACTCATTTATGATTAAAAACTTTTAGCCAACTAAGAAAAAAGGAAACAATATTAACATGATAAAAGGCATCTAAGAAAGACCTGCAGCCAAAATCGTATAGAATGATGAATGACATACTGCCTTTCCTGTAAGATCAGGAACAGGGCAAAGATATCTACTCTAACCACTTTAATTCAAATTAAAGTGGCAGTTCTAGTCAGTGTAATACTACATGGGAAAGCATATTAGTCTTGCAGATTGGAAGAAAGGTAGTAAGATTGTCTTTAGTCACAGATGGTACAATTATTTACATAGAAACTCCTGAGGAATCTACAAAACAAGGTACAAGAACTAATAAGTGAATTTTGCAAGGTCTCAATATATAAAGTTAATAAATAAAAATAAATTGCATTGCTATATATTAGCAATGAGTAAGTCTGCTTTAAATCCAATACAAAGGCACACTACTCTATCCTGTGCTCATTGCTCACATCTCAACCTCACTGGAGTTTGAGTCACTGCTGCAAAGTTTTGTGCTGAAACATAATCTCCCCTTGGGCCTGGGGCTGCCATTGGACACTGGCCCCACTCTTTTAATAACTGCTTTTTTCAAACATAAGCAGTTCTGGTGCAGATGATGTCACCATTATCACGTATACCCTAAATTATGAGGGCTATGAGAGAAATTAACAGAAAGCCCAAACTTTTTCTAGCATCCTCTTCTCTCAGTAATTGCAAGAATCTCCAGGGAAGTTACATATGTCCAGGAACCAGTCCCACTCATCTCCACTGCTTGTCAGGGGAGTGGGAATTCAGACTTGCCCTTCAGGCCCAGGATTAAGGATAAAGTCCTTTTAATGGCAAATTGAGAATGACGGTCTCTGTTATGGCTCCCTGTCAAGGTGCCCCTAGGGGATCCTTACTATTTAACTATTTTGTTAAATCACAGCATGTTTTCCTATAGTCTCTGCCACAAAACCATAAAAATTGCAGCATTACAGAAATGCCTTTGTCTAAAAAACATTATTTCCTAGTTCGGTCTGATTAGAAAAATATCAAAGATTTTTTACCTCCAAAGCCATGAATATTAGGATGTACATGAGATTTGTCGCATGCAGAGGGCCACATCTGCTCACTTCTGATTTCTCCCAAAGCAAGTCTTTGTTTACTGACTCCTAATAGAGATTTGGGGTGTGTGTGTGTGTGTATGTGCGCGTGTGTGTGTGTGTCTGAAATCTTAATTCCATGAATTCCAGTCCATAGAAGATCAAGAAAGACACTGGATCATTTTTTAAACTGCAAATATTCTTTAGGGCTCATTCACCACTCTGTGTAAATGTTTTTAATCAGTAACAGTTGTTGAGATAGATATTCATCAGTAAATGCTCCAAGTCCTCTAGACTCTCAAAATTTTGAAACTAGAGAAGACATTGTCTAGTCTCATCTCTTAATTTGAAGCATTTAATCATTTATGCAAAAAATATATGTCGTTGAGCCCCTTTTGTAAGCCAGAAACCAGAAAGAGAAATATTCCCTTAAACATCAATAATCTCTGTCATTTACTCACTCTAAGCTGGTGCGCATTAATTTCTCTCAATGTGGGACTGTAAATTCTTTAAGTCATCACCTGCTATGTAAATAATAATTTCTTATGTTATTGCTAAGTTTACTTTTTTTTTTGACTCTAGTAATGTAACCAAACCAAGCCCGTTACCGTCAAGTCGATTCAGACTCATGGCGACCCTAGAGTTTCGAACGTGGATTTGAACTGCCGAGCTTTTGGTTAGCAGCCAAACGCTTAACTACTGCCCCAACAGGGCTCCCTAGTGATGTAGCACTGGTAAATAAGTACATACGTGCATAAATATTATAATCTCAGCTAGTGATATGCTCAAAGAAAAAAAAATATAAGGAGCTAGAGAATGATGGCGAGGCTGGTGACTTGTTTAAACGGAGTGGTTATAAAAGGTTCTCTGAGGAGGTGATACCTGAGTAAGACATCTAAATGACGTGAGAGCGTGAACCAGGTGAAAATCTGGGGAAGGACGTTATCAGACAAAGAAAAAAGTAAATACACAAGCCTGGAGATGGGAAGGAGCTTGGCATATTTAAGGAACAACAAGAAACCTACTGTAGCTAGTGTAGAGTGGCAAGGCGGAGCGATAAGAGGCGAGTTCAGAGATAAGCCGGGACGAAAACAAGTATGAATGTAGGACCTTGACGGAAAGGTAGAAACAACTGAAGTAATTTTCTAAGGTCAGAGTTATTTTTTGTCCCACCCCCACTGCACTCCATGGAGCCTTTTAAAGGTAACTTAGAATTACACTGTTTCTGAAGTCAAAGTTCATCCTTATAATATCTTATAGTCCTGGTAGCAGTATATTATAAAATAGGCCACAAAGTAAGATCAGGTTGAGAAAAGGATGAGTTTTCCCTAGAAGGAATGGAGATGACTTCGAAAATTTGAAAAGAAGGGATACACATTGAGGGACTTAACTGGAACTTTTAAAACAGTGGAAGATGTCCTAATTCTTTTCCTAAATATGTCTTTCTATTAAGTGTATAGTTGATCATATTTTTATTATTATTATTATTATTTTTATTGTACTTCAGGTGGAGGCTTACAGAACAAATAGTTTCTAATGAAACAGTAGTACACATATTGTTTTATGACATTGGTTAACAACCCCACAACATGTCGACCCTCTCCCTTCTCAACCTTTTTTTTTTTTTTTTTTTGGTGAAAATATACATAGCCAAAGATACACCATTTCAAAAATTTCTATATGCACAGTTCAGTGACATCGACTACGCTCTTCCAACTGTGCTGCTATTCTCAGTTTAGATGAAGGCTTACAGAACAAAAAAGTTTCTCATTTAACAGTTAGTACACAGGTTGCCCTATGACAATGGTTCACAGCCTTACAACACATCAACACTATCCTTACTCAACCCTGGGTTCCCTATCACCAGCTTTCCTGTCCCCTTCTACCTTCTGGCCCTTGTCCCTGGACTGCTGTGCTTCATTAGTCCCATTTGGTTTTATGGGGCTGTCCACCCAAGACTGGAGAAACCCCAAGAGTATGGCCCCCAGATGCCCTTTCAGCTCAGTGGTGAAGTCATTTCCGAGGTTCACCGTTCAGCCGGGAAGTGATCATATTTTTGTAGAGCTGTAAAAAGAAGACTCTGGAAAGACAGTCACTTATGTGCAATTCCCAGAGAGAAAGCCCTCAAGGAAATGCCAGAGAAGGCCAGTGTCCAGGCCTGTCATCCACAGCTGGATTCAGCGGCAGTCCTGACCAGCAGAATAATTTAGAAATATGGCACATATTAGCTCCGGTTTCTATCCAGGATGCAGATCACACTGGTAAAATGTAAATACGTTCTGCTTTTGACAAAGTAGACAGTTCGAGTGGAACTATAAAAATCACTCCTCCCAGAGGGCTCTCTGCCCAGTACAACTGCATCAGTCTTAAAATCAGGCAGCTAAGAGTTTTCTGGAAAAAAAAAAAAAAAAAAGCACAGCAGAGTGCAGTTTATTGAGAATAAGTAATTATTTTTATTAAAGTTTAGATGTTTTAATATGTTTCCCAAGAAACTAGTCCAGAAAAGGGCAATTCCAAGACAATTACAAATAAACTTTTTTTTTAAAAAAAAGTAGTTTATATGCTTTACATGTAATAAAGTTTTAATTCTGAGCATTAAGAAAGAGGTATACAGACTGAAAGAACCCTGAGACTATGGCCCTTGGACACCCTTTTAACTCAGAAATGAAGCCAGTCTCGAAGTTCACCCTTCAGCCAAGGATCAGACCGATCTCTAAAACAAACAATAACACACGTGAAGAACGTGCTTCTTAGGTCAGTCACATATAGAAGACTAAAAGGGCAATACCCGCCCAAAAGCAGTGATGAGAAGGCAGGAAGGGATAGGAATAGTGAACAGATGGAAATGAGGAATTGGGGTGCGGAAGGGGAGAGTGTTGACACATTGAGGGGATTGCAACCTATATCACAAAACAATTTGTGTATAATTTGTCGAATGAGAAACTAATTTGCTCTGTAAAATTCCACCTAAAGTACAATAAAAAAAAAAAAAAGAATTAGTAAAATAAACTTCTAAAAAAGCTAAAAAATAAAAGAGGTATATAACTTTTTTTTACTAAAAAATAAATTTCTTCTCATCCCTAGTAAATAAGTGGTAAACAAATATACAAAGAATAACAGTCTGAAGGGACACCAAGTTAGTCACTTTGCACAGTACCTCATATTTCTGAGTTCAGACCAGACGAGTCTCTCAAGTGTGCAGAAATCTAGGGAGATCTAGAGGGAGCTCTTGCCCCAAATGGAAATGAAGACTTAATCCCAGATGATCCCAAATCCATATTTGGGCAAGAACCAACAGTACTAGCTAATTAAAAGAAAATGAAGGACTTAGAATTGGAGACGTTTTTCCTCAGACAGGAAAAGGAATATTTCAGGATTCAGATATGAATCTGAGAATCCGAAAGAGAGAAACTTAGGAACAATATAAAGAATTACTACTCACATGGCAGGTAGTGATTTAAAGAATCCCACATTAAGAGAGATTCATAACCACCAGCTTAGAGCAGTAAATAAGGAAGATTATGGTGTTTGAGGGTATGTCTCTGGCTCTTTCCAGTTGCCTTTAGGGAAGACATCTGTGCCCCTTCCCTAGATGCGCCTTTGTCTTTCCATCAGACAAATCTCATGTGTTCTAAAAATACATGGTTTAAGAGACTAAGAAGCAATGGTTTTATTATCTTTATAGTTTGAGGAGGTTGGAATAGAATTCTAGCAATTTAAAAGAATTCATGTTTAATAGAATATTGCCTGATAAGTGTTTATCTCTTAGAAATATTTAAGTTATTGACTAAACTGAGACCTCTGTTTCTACTCAGCTACTTGGCATGTCATGTCGCTCCATGTGTGCCTCAAGGAGTTTTCTCTGACTAAGCCAGGCCTGGAATCCTCTCTAAAGAACTGTCTGTGTCTCTCATTTGTTACTTATTGTGTACTATCCTACAGGATGCTTTCTTTCTTTCTTCCTATCTTCCTCCCTCCCTCCTTTTTCTCCTCTCTCCTCTTCTCTTACATGTATTGAGTGCTTATTCTATGTGAGGCACTGGTTTATACTCTTTTCAGTCTATTTCCTAATTTGATCTTCTCAACAACTCTATGATCTATTCTCTCCCAATCATACTCTCTTCTTCTTAAGTGTAGAGACTGTTTTACACTTCTTTAGAGCTTAGGTACCTAACACGCTTATTCTTCCAAAGGAGTAAAATTTTTATTAAAATTTGCATATAATTAAAATTTAATTTATATGAGACATGCAGCTCACGCCAGTATAATTGAAAAATTAATTTTGCTATTCTTGTTCAATTCAATAATTATACTCAGGCTCTGTAATTATCACCATGCATGGCAGATTCTAGGACAAAAACAAGAGTTTTTATATCTAGGAAGGAAAGGAGGGAGGGAGGGAAGGAGGGAGAGAAGTTGGGAAGGAAGAAGGGAGGAAGGCATGTTACTTCATAAAACCCATTGCTGTTGTGTCGATTCTGATTCAGAGCGGCCCTATAGGACAGAGTAGAACTGCCCCATAGGGTTTTCAAGGCAGTAATCTTTACAGGAGTAGATTGCCACATCTCTCTCCTGCGGAGCTGCTGGTGGATTCAAACCACCTACCTTTCAGTTAGCAGCCGAGCACTTAAACATAGTGCCACCAGAGCACCTTTGTTATTTCATACTTTTGATAAATTGAAAAATGTGTCTCCTCTTTCTACACCCCTTTCCCTTCTCTAGTCTTATAAATTAGCCAAGAGAAGAACATTAGTTTACTGAAGAACACTTTTCAACATAATTGTACAAAGTTGTGTATATTTTCGTAATGAAAGACAGAGAAGTGCATGTGTGGTGGAGGTAGACGGGGGACATTCCTTAAACCTTGACAGGCAACCTTAATAGGCCATTTTCTCAAAATTACAACTTATCCCAAGAAATAGTTTCCTCTTTTCAAATCATTTAAAAGCACCTCTACTAAATCAGTTTAGATCTGTTCTAAGTACTGAATCCCAAAGGCTGGGAAATTCAAATCTTGGCTTAAGAAACTATCAGTGAGATACAAGCTCATAATGGAAAGTGAAGGAATCGGTTCAAACCCATAGCCGGCAGTAACAAGGTAGAACTCTCTTCATGCTCATGGGGATGCTGATCCCATTCTGCAGGAATGTTGAAAACAGCAACTTTCTTGAAGAGAGACCCCAAACTATGCTCTTAGGTGAGGCAATCCAAGCCAAGCTTCCTTACAGGGCCAGGGACAGAGCCAAGGAAACTTCTGTCAGTTCCACAACTCTTGAGCTGTTCAGTCACCAGAAATCTGGAATTACAGAGAGGGAGAAAAAAAAAAACATTATCCAGGAAAATTTCTAAAGTACCCAATGGTAATAACAGCTACCTTTTGAAGGTATGCCACATGCCAGGAATTAACCAACTTGGCATTTTTCTAATTCTTATAACAACCATGTTATTGCTAGTTGCTGTCAAGCCTGCTCTGACTCATAGCCAGCCACCTTACGTATAACAGAACAAAACGGTGCCCAGTCCTGTGCCATCTTCCTGCTCGTTGATATATTTGAGTCTATTGTCTTGGCTATTGTGTCAGTTCATCTCACTGAGGTTTCCCTAAAAGGAAGATATTTTACAGACAAGGAAACTGAGGTTCAGAGAGGCTGAGTAACTTAAACAAGGACACAGAGCCAGTAAATGGCAGAACCAGTAATAACACCTACGTCTGTCTCAGTGTTTCTCAACCAGGAGCAATTTTGCCCCTTAGAAGACATCTGGCAATATCTGAATCAGGGCCTCTAATCAGTTATTCCTGGTTCAGTAATGGCTGACAAAACAAAACTGGAACGGACCTGAATTTATAAAATGTGAGTGGACCGGGATGATAACCAGAACGGGAAAAATTACAGGTTGATGCCCTGCTAGAAACTTAATCTCCCCCTTAGAACACAAGGGCATAACAACCAAATCTCTTGACTGGCACAGTCAGAAACAGCGGTGCCCTGCTCAAAGATAGCCGCCGACCGCACGGCTTTGAATCTGTGTCAGTCTCCACAGTCCTGGCAATAATCCAATTTCCCACATCAGGCTTCTGAAACCACTCTCTATGCCTCTTCTGAGTCTCCCATTCCAGGGCTTTGACCTATAATTTTTGTCATTCTGCTTAACCCAAATTTAAAAAATTTGGCTCTATTCCGATTTCGTGTCATTGGCCATGAGTGAACAGGTTCTAACCAGCTCAAAGCCCTTGTCTAGATACAGTTTTGGTTGTTGTAAGTACTAGCATCTAGAGAGTGGAGGTTAGGGATGCTGCTAAACATCCTACAATGGACAGGACACAGAATTATTTGGCCCCAAATATCAATAGTGTCAAGATTGAGACTCCCCAGTCTACCTGATTCTAAGACTGACTTTGTACTTTGTACATGGAAACATAGATGAGGCTGTGAAGGCGTGGCTGAGGGCAAAGGAGGAATGAAAGCCATTGGCTTCAGGTGGAGATTTCCATTAATTTATCATGGAGGGGAAGGGAGGGAGCAGGAGCAGAAATTAAGCCAATAAATTTCCATCATTTAAATTAACTGTCTCTTTTGTCAGCTGATGAACACCGCCCAGCATGGCAGAGGATACAGAAGACTCGCCTGTGGATCTAGACGAAAGCAAGCATTCCAGTCCAGGGAGCCTTTACCTCTGGCCGCCTTCAGACTATCATCTGCCTGCCTTGAGATTGATAGAGTAACCAAAGCAGCCCATTAGGCTGGCTTATCTCAGCGCCCATGACTGGCTGGCTGGGAATGAGCCTGCCAATGTCTGCTTCATCATGGGCCCAGCCTCTGGCTGTCAGCACCTGAAGCTGGGCCAGCAGAGCCAGGCGGGGCAGCCGGTACCAGACACCCAAGCCTGTTCTCTGTCCTCCCTCTACTAATAAATGGCTTTCCTGGCTCTCCGGCCACATGGATCAGTGGCAAGAACAGACTCCCTGTCGGCAAAACAGCCATTTTTCTAGGCCGGGTTGGAGCATGAAAACCAGAAGCTTTCTTGGATTGTAGTTTAAAGTGAATCCTTTCTCACACATTTTCTCCATCATTAACCAGTCATAAATCAGTCTAAGAAATCTCTTTACCCCTCAGTGAAGTTATCCTAGGCTCCTTCCAGAATTGGCTGTGCTGGAGGAATCCCACGGAGAATTCAACAAGAGCTCTCCTGCCTTCCTCAGCACACCTTCCCGCTGCTCTCAGTTTATGATGTGGCTTTTCCCAGGCCCTGCCCCAGAGGTAGGTTGGATCTCCATCCTTCCCAGCAGAGCACTTATTTCCCATTACTGTATCTGATTGTTCACTTGCTTTCTCCTAGGCTGGACTATGAGCTTGTCCAGGGCTCTCTTGTCCACAGTTGCACCCGTAACAACATTTGGCCTGGTACTAATGGGTGGTCAGATTATATTAGTTAAATGAATGAAGTGATGTCTATAGAGATCCTTATAGCAACTCTCTTATTGCATTGTAACTTTCAGATGTCTGACTCCTCCACAAAAGGGAAAGCTCCTTGAAGACAGGGACCATGTCTTTGCTCCTTTGTATTCCCAATGTCTGGCACATAATAAGAGCTGAAATATTTAGTTGGATGGTTGAAAAGTAAAGAAAAAAAAGTGAAGCAATTAATGAATCCAGGTTTGAGACTTTTTTTATATTTGACTTTCAATGTTAAAGCAGGTCTCAGAGTTTACACAACTGTATACATTCCTTAAAACTCAGAACAGTACACTAAATGGTGAATTTTACTATATGTAAAATTACGTTAGTTTTAAAAACTGAAAAAAAAGGAGCATAACAAATGTGCCAAGGAGAGTAAATCCCTTATCTCTAATATATAACTGTGGCCATTATAAAATTTATAAACAGCTTTCTTCCTTAAAAACTTTATACAAAAAAAAAAAAGATACAGTGAAACCTATGAGGGCCAGAACTCCATGGGACTGCCTTGTTTTTCTGGGTCTCAGAAAGTTTCCATCTTTGACAGGGTGCAGCCTTACCATTCTTCTATTGCTCTCTATTAGTGGAAAATATCTGCGTTTTCTTTCTCTGACAGGTTTCTGCCTTACACAGTTTCCGGCTTTGGCAAGTTTTACTGTACATGTTATTACAGAAGCATCACATCAGTATTGTGCAAAAAGGAGTGTTTAATAACTCTTTTTGGAATGTCAGGATAATCTTGTTTCATATAGAAGTTCATGGTAAAATGAGGCACTTCAGTTCCTTAAGGCAACATTCAGCTGCAGATGTCTCAGAGTCAAGCTTCTTTCAGAAGAATGTCACTCTATTAGATTTAAAAATTGATATATGTTAGAATTCCCAATTTTTTTTAAATTGCATTTTGCCTCAGGGATGTATTTACCTCCATCCCAATGTATTACATCATGAGATAGCATGCATGAACAGCCAGGACCAGTTTTCTAGGAACATACAGATGTAATATAGTACTATGTTCACAGAGTATTTTCATAATAAAAAAAGATGCCCCTAATTTTTAAAGGGTGAAAAAAACACATAAATAAACAGGGCACTAGAGATCATATGTTTGGTGCAAAGCAACAGAATTTTCATGGTTCTTGTCCTCTCTTTCTACACATGCAGATACACACACACAGAAAACCACCTCACCATTGTTGATACCATGGTTTTTGTTCCCTGTAAGTTCATCTGTTTTTGTAGTCCGACTCATACCTCATCATTCCTCTTGCAGTTCCCTATGCCTCTTCCATCTCACACCAAATCATCCATCTCTAAATACTGTTTGCACTTTCTGTTTATAGCTCTTGAGACTGGGGTCATCAGTCTAAGGCAGATTCAGTCTAAGCCACATGTAGAATGAATATAAAATAAAATAAACAGCTGCCGTTAAGTCAATTCCAACTCCTGGCAACCCCATGTGTGTCAGAGTAGAACTGTGCTCCATAGGGTTTTCAATGGTTGATTTTTTGGAGGTAGATCACCAAGTCTTTCTTCCAAGGTGCCTCTGGGTGGACTCCAACCACCACCTTCTCGGTTAGCAGCTGAGCATATTAACCATTTGCACAACCTAGGGACTCCCAGAATGAATATAGTGTAAGTGTTTTGTTTTGTGTTGTTTTGCTTGGCTTGCAGGTTTTAAAATTTTGAATGAGTTGCTGTCTTAGTAGTTGTCTAGTGCTGCTACAACAGAAATACCACAAGTGGACGGCTTTAACAAAGAGAAGTTTATTCTCTCACAGTCCAGTAGGCTACAAGTCCAAATTCAGGGTGTCAACTCCAGGGGAATGCTTTCTCTGTCGGCTGTGGAGGAAGGTCTGTGTCATCAATCTTCCCTTGGTCTGGGAGCTTCTGTGCACAGGAACCTCAGGTCTGAAGGACGCGCTCTGCTCCCAGCACTGCTTTCTCGGTGGTATGAGGTTCCCATGTGTCTCTGCTCAATACTCTCTTTTATATCTCAAGAGATTGGCTTAAGACACTATCCAGTCTTGTATACCTCATCAGTGTAACTGCTGCTAACCCATCTTACTAGATCATAGTGACCAAATTTACAACACATAAGGAAATCACATCAGATTACAAAATGGTACACAATTACACAATTCTGGGAATCATGATCCAGCCAAGTTGACGGATATTTGGGGGGGACACAATTCAATCCATGACAATTGCTAACATTTCAAAATTGGTGAATTTCCTGTACAAATTCAGTGTTCCCACTTCTCTTGAAAAAATCAGAAAATCACTGGGTCCACATTCCCATGTGGCTGCACAGATATTGAGTGGCTGCAAGACTTTCCATTGAATTCAAATGCTAAAAGACTTCTGAAGATTGTGTAGTTTCAAGACACTCCCACCGAACTACCAATAATTCTTACGTCTGAACTCGTACGGAATTCTTATAGAAATCAGCTCAAAACAACTGTGACGGGGGAAGATTTTTCTGTTACTATAAACACTGGTTGATCAGCCTCGTTGCTCGTTAGCATACAGCCTGCCTTCTAATTATGCCCTAATTTATGCTGTGTAAACATCTCCTAACAATTCCTCCACCAGCAGCTTTTCTAATTAGTAAGAAAATCAGTGGCAGATGTGAAATTCGTGGAATGCTGAATCTAAAATGTTAATTATTTTTAAAACTTTGAAACCTTTTTGAAAAATCTGTTCTCGAAAAACTTCAGCTGATGTCCTCATTAACAGAGACCCTGAAACTGCTTTGTCTCTCATTGTACTGCACTTTGAATCTGATTCTTCTCCTTTCTGGACTCTTCCCTGGGCTGAAACTATTTTGGGAGTTTACTAACTTTTACATTTCATGAGTAAAATCATGGCTTAAGTGGACTCTAGAATTGACTACTCTAACACCATTGACCAAATATCTAACTGTCCTGCCTGAGCCTGGTATACAGAGACCCAGCCTCACCCACCACAGAGCAGTGTGAGACAAGGCACACAGCCTTTGTGTTTGTCCCAGCACATGAAGAGGGCCGGGGGGTCTCCGGGGCTTCATCTTATCCCACCTTCTTAAAACTCCAGAAACTGCACTCAATACCCCAGTAGTTTCTCTTGAGAACTGGTGCATACACTTCATATAGCAGAATTGTCCCCAAGGCCATTAAAATGGGAGCAATCACTTGCCTCCAATTTGGACAGGCTTCGTGCTTCATGGACCAGCTGGTCAGTTACTCAGATGTACATGAGTGGAAAAATAGGTGATAAGACCTAACAAAGGAGATAGGCATTTTCAGTCACCCCTACAATAAAACTGGTAAAAACTAGTTTCCATCCCAGGAACGCAGAGTTGCTGGGCATTCTTCTGGAAGCACAAAGTGTTCTCTTCTGAGGCAAAAGGAGTGCAGCTCTGCCTGCACTTTTTTCCTACAGCATCTCGTGTTGTCACTTTGGAGGACAGCCTTAACCCATCGTTAACATTCATTTCCTAGCTTGATCTCAGCCATTGCGTCCTTCTAACACCTCCATCGCTCCCATTAATGGAAGGCTGCTTGTTCCACAGGCATAAGAATTCTCCCAAACCAAGAATCACTCTCTTAGTTTTTGTTTTTGTTTGTTTGTTTCGTGTTTTTGCACTGCCTCTTTCATTGTAGTCACTTTAGGTTTAAAAAAAAAAAAAGGTTTCCTTTCTTTAAGACCTAAAAATGTTTCTTCAGAGCTGGAGTAGAAATAATAATAATATGAACACAGAATATGGTCTCAGTATGTCCCAGTAATCCCATTTGATTAATTTATTTAGGACTTTCAACAACTCTGAGGGAGTGCTATTATCATCGACACTTTACAGATGGGAAAACTGAGGAGGCATTTGAGAGGTTAAGTGGCCTGCCAAGGTCACGTAGCTACTAAGTGGCAGAGATGGGATTCCAACCCAGAACATTCAGCTCCAGAGTCCATGCTCTGAAACACTATGCTATACTGAGAAATCAGCCAAGTAACACTGCTGGGTTGTTCTCGAAAGCTTCCCTCCATCTAATTGCTAGTCACACTGTTCTGATTTCAAAAATACTCCACTGTTAAATTGCTTTTATGCTTGCCCCTTAGTAGATTTTATATGAAGGGGCCAAAAAAAAAAAAAAAAAAAATCCTGACATCATGTGTGTGTGTTGAAAGGCAATGGTTCTCAACCTTAGCTGCACATTTTAATCATCTGGGGAGCTTTTATAAATTCCAATGTAAGGCCGCACCCCAGTCAGTTACATCAGAACCTCTGAGGGTGGGGCCCAGGCTTTGAAAATTTTAAAGCTCCCCAGGCAATTCTAATATTCAGCCAGTTCTGAAAACCACTGTTTTAAGGAAAGTGGGCTTCTTCCCTACTAATCCTGTTGCTTCAGAAATTACTCCACAGTGATGTGAGCTTCTGACCTGGTACTGGACTCAGCCTTACTCTGAAGTGAGAAGCTCAGCTTGCATTGGAGTTGGTCATGTGTAACGTATACTGAGGGCTTACTTTTTGCCAGGGGTCCCTGGGTGGTGCGAACAGTTAACACCCTCAGCTGCTAACCAAGTCCACTGAGAGGTACCTTGAAATAAAGACCTGGTGATCTACTTCCAAAAAATCAGCCATTGAAAACTCTATGGAGCACTATTCTACTCTGACATGTAAGAGTCACCATGAGTCCAGTTAACAACTGGTTTCTTTTTCTTTTTTTTTTGTTTCCTCTGTGCCAAGCATTGCCTAGGTGCTATATATAGGTTGGAGCCCTGGTGGCACAGTGGTTAAGAGCTATGGCTGCTAACCAAGAGGTTGGCAGTTTGAACATACCAGCGGCTCCTTGGAAACCCTGTGGGGAAGTTCTACTCCGCCCTGTAGGGTCACTATGAGTTGGAATCAACTTGAAGGCAACGGTTTTTTGTTTTTTAATATATATATGGATTAAGTAGCGCTGGTGGTACACTGATTAAGCATTCAACTGCTAACTGAAAGGTTGGTGGGTCAAACTCACCAGCTGCTCCTTGGGAGAAAGATGCAGCAGTCTGCTTCCATAAAGATTACAGTCTTGGAAACCCTGTCGAGCAGCTCTACTCTGTCCTGCAGGGTCGCTATGAGTCAAAATTGACTTGACTGCAACGGGTTTGGTTTTTGGTTTTGGTATATATGAATTAAGGAGCCCTGGTGGCACATTGGTTAAGCACTCGGCTGCTAACCAAAAGTTTGGTTGTTTGAACCCATGAGCTGCTCCACAGAAGGAAGATGTGGCAGTCTGCTTCCATAAAGATTATAGCCTTGGAAACCCTAGGGGGCAGTTCTACTCTATCGTATAGAGTCACTTTGAGTTGGAATCGACTCGATGACAACAAGTATATATGGATGTTCTAATTTCATCATTACACAATCTCAAGGGGATGGTACTCTTCGTCCTATTTTACAGAAGCAGAGACTAAGGCTCAGAAAAAACAAATTATTTGCCCAAAGTCTGACTCCAGAATCTCCCTGGGATAGAAATTTTTTAACTTTTCTGGTGACCAGGACCTGGGAAAATTTTTATATACTGTTCTTATGCTTTCTGTACCTTCTGGGATCTGTTTTAGAACACAGGTTGTGAATCCCTACATGGAAACCAACTTGTAATATAGATACCTCCCCATTCTTGCATTTTTAATGCCTCATCTTCCTGTTGCCTCTGGCTTGTAGGAAAAGCTGTGCTCACAAACAACAAGAATGTCTTCACTGAGCCAGTTCCAGAGCCCTCTGATGGCGATGGTGCTCCAGCAAGAGCATAGACCAGTACAGGACAGGCACAGAGCAAAGTGCTGATGTGGTTTGTCTTGTTCATTCCTCACAACAACCTCTGAGGTAAATGTAGCTCTCGTTCTCATTTTAGGGATAAGGGAATAGGCACAGAGAGTTTCAGCAACCTGCCCCATGTTTCACAGTTAGTAGGCAGTGGACCTGCCATTCAAGCCCAGGTAGCCTGACTCCATGGCGAAAAAAAAAAAAAAAAAAAAAAAACTCATTGCGATGGAATCAATTCTGACTCATAGTGACCCTATAGGACAGAGTAGAACTGCCTCATAGGGTTTCCAAGGAATGGCTGGTGGATTCAAACTGCTGACCTTTTGGTTAGCAGCCAAACTCTTAACCACTGTACCACCAGGGCTCCCTGCGCCATCAGGGCTCCAACTCCGTGGCAGTGGTTATTATTAATTAGAAGTATTACATAGTCGCCCCCAAATGAAGTTCACATTCTTCAAAGGAAAAGAGTAGCTTCTCAGAAAAACAGGGATGGCCACAGCCTGTACCAGAGCCCAGAGATCGTAAGAGTGGTCACCAGAGGGAGACAGAGCTTGAGACATCACAGGCTCTCCTATTTCAGCAATTAATTCAGCAAAGCAGAAGCTGGAGGAAAACAACTATGGATGGAGCACTTTGTTTGGGTTCAATTTCTTCTTCTGCTGCTTCTGCTTTCCATTTTTCCTTTGCTCTGGAATAGCTTTTAAAATATATATTTTGTAAGAACTTGCCGATAAAAGCATTAGGACTTTGACTACCTTTTTAATTATCTGCATAATTATTTGTTGACTTACATTTTTAATTCTAAAGTTAACATTTTTTTTTTTTATTTCTCAGATATAGTCTCTAAGAGCCTAGACCTAATTTTAAAAGGCTTCATGATGAAAAGTATGGAGATTCATAGTTTAGAAAATAGGCAGGGGCTCAGGATGAGAGTGGGGAATAGTGTATGTAAGACGATGAACTGCAGGCTCCTGACAGCAAGGGGTTTGGCCAAAAAGTAATGGTCAAAATAAAAATCCTTTGGCAAAGAGGTAGTTGTTGTTAGTTGCCGTGGAGCCAAGTCTGAAGTCTGACTCATGACAACCCCATGTGTGCAGAGTAGAACTGCTCCATAGGGTTTTCAGGTTGTAACATTTTGGAAGCAGATCGCCAGACCTTACTTCTGGGTGAGTTCAAACTGCCAAGCTTTCAGCTAGAGCACTTAACTGTTTATACTACCCAGGGACTCCAAGGCAGAGAAGTTAGAGAAAGGCAATCTATAATCAGGAAATATATTAAGGTTTTAGCTCTACTGTCACTTCTGGATGATACCTCTTAAGAATATGGAACACAATTTGAAGAGAAGAGAAAAGAACGTCAGGTTGTTACTGTTTTTGTTGTTGTTGAGTCGGTTCCGACTCATAATGACCCTATGTAAAACAGAAACTAAACACTGTCCAGTTCTGCACTACCTCACAATCCTCACTATGTTTGAGCCCATTGTTGCAGCCACTGTGTCAGTCCATCTCCTTGAGGGTCTTCCTCTTTTTCCCTGACCCTCTATTTTATCAAGCATGATATCCTTCTCCAGGGACTGGTCCCTCTTGATAACATGTCCGAAGTATGTGAGACAGTCTCGCCATCCTGGCTTCTAAGAGCATTCTGGCTGTATTTCTTCCAAGACAGATTTGTTTGTTCTTCTGGCAGTCGATGGTATATTCGGTATTCTTCACCAACATCATAATTCAAAGGCATCTGTTCTTCTTTGGTTTTCCTTATTTGTTGTCCAGCTTTCACATGCATATGAGGCAAATGAAAACACCATGGCTTGAGTCAGGCTAACCTAAGACCTTAAGGTAACATCTTTGCTTTTTAACACTTCAAAGAGGTTTTTTGCAGCAGATTTGCCCAACGCAATGCGTCGTTTCCTTTCTTGACTGCTATTTCCATGGGCATTGATTATGAATCCAAGGTAAAAGAAATCCTTGACAACTTCAATCTTTTCTCCGTTTATCTTGATGTTGCTTATTGGTCCAGTTGTGAAAATTTTTGTTTCCTTTATGTTGAGATGTAATCCATGCTGAAGGCTGTAGTCCTTGATCTTCATCAGTAAGTCCTCTTCACTTTCAGCAAGCAAGGTTGTGTCATCTGCATAATGCAGGTTGTTAATGAGTCTTCCTCCAATCCAGATGCCCCTTTCTTCTTCATATACTCCACCTTCATGGATTATTTGCTCAGCACACAGATTGAATAAGTGTGGTGAAAGGATAACTCTGATGCACACCTTTCTTGACTTTAAACCACGCAGTATCCCTTTGTTCTGTTCAAACGGCTGCCTCTTGATCTATGTACAGGTTCCTTGTGAGCACAATTAAGTGTTCTGGAATTCCCATTCTTTGCAATTTTATCCATAATTTGTTATGATCCACACAGTCAAATGCCTTTACATAGTCAATAAAACATAGGTAAACATCTTTCTGGTATTTTCTGCTTTTAGCTAGGACCCATTTGACATCAACAATGATATCCCTGGTTCCATGTCCTCTTCTGAATCTGGCTTGAATTTCTGCCAGTTCTCTGTTGATGTACAGCTGCAACAAATTTTGAATGATCTTCAGCAAAATTTTACTTGTGTGTGATATTAATGATATTGTTCGGTATTTTCCTCATTCGGTTGGATCACCTTTCTTTGGAATAGGCATAAATACAGATCTCTTCTAGTCATGCAAGAGATTTTATGCATAGAATCCTTCAATATTGCAACTTAAGGCTTGAATTTTTTCTTCAGTTCATTCAGCTTGAGAAATGCCAAGTGTGTTCTTCCCTTTTGGTTTTCTAACTCTAGGTCTTTGCACCTTTCTTTATAATACTTTGCTTTGTCTTCTCATGTCACCCATTGAAATCTTCTGTTCAGCTCTTTTACTTCATCATTTCTTCCATTCACTTAAGCTACTCTCCATTCAAGAACACATTTTAGAGTCTCTTCTGGCATCCATTTTGGTCTTTTCTTTCTTTCCCATCTTTTTAATGACCTTTTGCTTTCTTCATGTATGATGTCATCCCACAACTCCTCTAGTTTGGTCATCAGTGTTCAATGCTTCAAATCTGTTCTTGAGACGGTCTCTAAATTCAGGTGAGATATAATCAAGGTCATATTTGGCTCTTGTGGACTTCTTTTAATTTTCTTCAACTTCAACTTGAACTTGCATATGAGCAATTAATGGTCTGTTCCACAGTTGGCCCATGGCCTTGTTCTGTTGATGTTGAGCTTCTCCATCATCTGCTTCCATAGATGTAGTGGATTTGATTCCTGGGTATTCCATCTAGTGAGGTTCACGTGTATAGTCGCTATTTGTAGTGCAGTGACTACAGTCAGCAGTTTGAGTCCACCAGCTGCTCCTTGGAAATCCTATGGGACAGTTCTACTGCATCCTAGAGGGTCACTATGAGTCAGAATTGACTCGACAGCAACAAGTTTTTATGTTGTTCAAAAAAGATATTTCCAAAGAATAGGTCGTTAGTCTTGCAAAATTCTGTCATGATCTCCAGTGTCGTTTCTATCACCAAGGCCATATTTTCCAACTACTGATCCTTCTTCTTTGTTTCCAACTTTCGAATTCCAATCACCAGTAATTATCAATGCATCTTGATTGCATGTTTGATCAATTTCAGACTGCAGAAGTTGGTAAAAATCTTCAATTTCTTCACCTTTGGCATTAGTGGTTGGTGAGTCAATTTGAACAATAGTTGTATTAACTGGTCTTCCTTGTAGGCATATGGATATTATCCTATCACTGACAGCAATGTGCCTCAGGATGGATCTTGAAATGTTCTTTTTGACAATGAATGCAATGCCGTTACTCTTCAATTTGTCATTCCCAGCATAGTAGACAACATGATTGTCCAATTCAAAATGTCAAATACCAGTCCATTTCAGCTCTCTAATGCCTAGGATATCTATCTTTAAGCATTTCGTTTAATTTTTGACAACTTTCAATTTTCCTAGAATCATACTTTGTACATTCCACTTCCTGATTATTAATGGATGTTTGCAGCTGTTTCTTCTCTACTTGAGTCATGCCACATCAGCAAATGCAAGTCCTGAAAGCTTGACTCATTCACCTCATTAAGGTGGCCTCTACTCTGAGGAGGCCACTCTTCCCCAGATGTATTTGGAGGGCCTTCCAATGGGAGGCACTCATCTTCCAGCACTATATCAGACAATATTCTGCTACTATTCGTAAGTTTTCACTGGCTAATTTTTAAAAAAGTATATCACCACATCCTTCTTCCCATTCTGTCTTAGTCTGGAAGCTCTACTGAAACCTGTCCACCATGGGTGACCCCACTGGTATTTGAAATACTGGTGGCATAGCTTCCAGCATCATAGCAACACACAAGCCACCACAGTATGACAAACTGAGAGACAAGTGGTGGAACATTAGGTCAGACATCCCATATTCAAATTGTGCTCTGTCTTTTTTCACCTGCTGCATGACCTTGGTCATTGCCAATCTCATTGGGTTTCAAGAAAAATCTGCATGTTTCCCAGTTGCTAAAATACCTACAGGACAATCTGATGATGATCACAACTAGTGACTGCCCCCTGTGTCCTTAGAGATGGCAAATACATATCTTCTCACATGCCACTAATTGGTTGTAGTTATACTTCTGTTGTTGTTAGTTCCTGTCTGTTGATTCCAAATGATGGAGACCTCACATGTGCAGAGTAGGACTGCTTCATAGGGTTCCAAGGCTGTGACCTTTCAGAAGCAGATTGCCAGGACTATCTTCAAAGGCTCCTCTGGGGAGGTTTTAACCATCAAACTTTCAGCTAGTAGTTGAGTGCTTAATCATTTGCACCACCCAGAGACTACATAGCTATACTTAGCTGTATTGAAAAGGTTTCTGGACTATGTCCAGGCTTAACAGAAGTGAGCTCTTTGATTGATTAGCAACTGTCAGTCATGAAGGAATCATTTATTTGCCATCTCTTTCCAAGATTAAGAAAATACATGGCAGTTCAGTTTTCCATTTTGTAAAGTGGTGGTTGCCTCCTTCAGAGGTCACATGAGAATCAGCCAATAAACTTTAAGACTTTAAATGGGTCAACAGTAAGATAGCTAGGCCTCACCATGTCATTGTCCTTTGAGCCAATGTTAGCAAAGTGCTCATAAGACAAAAACTCCATAGATACTTACAGGACATCTTTTTAACATCACCCTATGTCAAATCTTTTCTTCCTCAGTCAGGACATCCTGCTCACAACAATATTACATAAGTTCTTTAACAATGAACTTAATAAAATAGGATAAGTTAGATAAATGTTCATCTCTTGTTGTGTTTATTGGGCTCCATTAACTTTTTCAAGTCATGATAAAAGATAAAAATGACTGAGAGTAACAGTTGACTTCTTAGTGATGAGCAGATGGGACAGACGCTCCTATCCCCCTGCTCTATCTGCTCACACTGCCATAGTAATATGTTCAGAATACCCACCCCAGCACAGAAGGAGTTGGCAGAAGGAGATAATGGAGTTAGATTAGAAGTAGCAGTCCAAGATTCAAGGTTATGGCAGCAGGGCTAAAGTAGAATTCCTATTCCCTTCAGGTCACATTGTAGAGAGTAGTTCTTTGGGGTGAGGAGTGAAGGGCCAATACAGACCATTCTCTGATGAAGGATTATGATATTGAGGCTTTAAACAAATTCTCCTTCAGCTCCTTTATTTTAACATTTATTTATTCAGTTAGCAGTTTTTGATCATCTAATACGTGCCAGGAATTGGGTTAGTTGAGGAATACAAAATGAAGCAGACTGCTCTCAGGGAATTCATAGCTGAGAGAGGAAGAGGAACACTTACATAGAGTGTAAATGCTCTGTGAAATTAATGGAGGCCTCTTAATCAACAAACCCTCAATGCTGTGACTAGACATGGTGTACACATATGTATGTCATAGACTAGGAGCTAAAACTAGAGATAAACACATATTTATTATGAGTTTTGCTTTTCCATATTTATTAAATCATTGATTTTCCAAATGATATTTATGACTCTGAAAACAAGTTTTAATGGGATTCTTGCTGGCATATCTGATACAAGTCTAGTCTCCTTTACTTCCTGACTATTCAGGTAAGCTTTAGCCATATTGCATTCACATTTGTCTAAGTACATATAATTTGCAGAAATCCAGTTCTCTTTATTTGAGAAAGTGTTCCTGATTATGTCAGTGCTTCTTATTTTGGGGTTTATTTACATGTTTGTCTGTGGCCCTCTTCCCTCCATAAACAGAGCTATTTGCCATTTTCAATGTTTTAAGGGGTAGTTTTCGTTTCACCTCCACGTGTTTATCGAGAGGAAAGGGCCTGCACTGGAGTAAACCTTCCTCTCTAGTCCTGTATAGATACTTAGCTATGGGATCTTAAACCACATTTGTAACTCCTTTGCACCTGGTGGAATTGTTCAGGTGAATGGAAGGGTTGATTTCTCAGTCCTTACTTTGCTTCAGATCCATATTCCAGATCCAGTTCGTGGCTTTTCACCCTGCTCATCTGACATTTTACAAGAGCAAATGCCAATAACAAAAAAGATAAAGCTTTCATCAAAACTGAAGGAACATTCTTATAGGGAAACAAATATTTTCCAAGCCTGTGAAATGAATATTAAGGAAAGAGCTGGTAGTTATAAGCTTGATTACAGTTATAATCAAGTTGGGGCACAGGACCATCCCATACTGTTTTTGCATCCTCTGTACCTAGCCCAGTGACTGGCACATAGTATAAATGCCACTGGGTGTATTCTGAACTGAATGTGTTTGTTAATTATGTCCTAATATATTTCAGATCAGTAAATAATAGTGGAAATAACTCTCCTGTCAGTGCTGTGATTCAACGGATTAAACTCCTTTCTTCCCCCCAAAACCCCAACTTTACATTGTCTTTTCTCTTTTTTAGGGAGTGAGCTATCAAGAAAAAGTTTTGGTGCACTTTCTCTAATTTGAAAATAAAGGGATGAAAGCAGACTCGCTTGATAATTGCAGGAGGACTGATGGAGGAGGAATTTTAAATAACAGGTTTGCTTCTGATGCCAGGAGAAGGCTGAGGCATTCCAGCATTACCAAGGCCCATTGAGTAGGTGACTGGCTCTGGGAATGGAATGCTCAGCAAGAAGTTTATCATTCCAAAAAGGCTGCCAATGCCCAATCTGTAGAAGGAATTTAGGAGATTAGAGAGCTTGTGCTGGTCCTGGGAACTGAGTGGTTTGTTATAGTTTGGTTCTAGCAATTCTTCATTAATTTTTTTCTGTGTACAAGGTACCATGCAATGCACATGACATGCATTGTCTCATTAAGCCTTCAGTGAGAGCACCGATTTGACTATCAATGTGTTCATCATCTAGAAACACAGACATCTGCTCAGAACATTTAAAACCAAATATGTAATGGTCACTGGACACCAGTCTATCTGACCTTTAGAGTGTGCCATGAAGTTACATGCCAAGAGATTCTGAGTGCTTTCCCTACAATATGTATTCCTGAACATTATTCTGGAAGTCCTTTTTTGACTCGTAGATACATTTTGTTGTGATTGGATGCCACCCAGTCGATTCTGACTCATAGTGACCCCATGTGACAGAGTAGAACTGCCCCCATGGGATTTTCTTGGTTGTAATCTTTGCAAAAGCAGATAACCAGGTCTTTTCTACCGCAGAGCCTCTGGGTGGGTTTGAACCGTCAGCTTTTCAGTCAGCAGCTGGGAGTTTAATCATTGAGCTATCAGGACTCCTTTGGATGCATTTAAAACCCATTTAGACTTTTCTACCATCTTCACAGCCTCTGTGGAATGCAGGGCAGAGAAGAGAGTGAATAGAGGTAGTGAGTTCTTTTATAACACTGGCTAGTAGTTGAGCACTTAACCATTTACACCACCCAGGAACTCCTTAATTTATCTAGCATTTAATAAAGACTAAGAAAATTCTTCCTAAAATTGTACTTTGAGCCCTTGGATTTAAATTTGGGCTTTTGTGTCCACATGGCTGAGGTCACTGTTATGCTGAGACTTCCTCTGAGGGGATGTGTGCCTTGTCAGTTACCTTTGTATGTACACAAGCACAAAAACAGCTGACTTCAGCATAACACGGATGATAGGGACTTCCAACAGAAATCTATCCCTTTGTCTGATTGCGCTTCCTTTCATTCTTTCATTCATTGGCACACCCAAAGGCTGTGGCACGGTTTACAATACTCACCAAGGTAGTGATTCTCAGTGATAGAGGATGGAGGGGAGCATGCTAGAATCTTAGGGAAGGGGCTCTGGAGATAGAAAGGAACCTTCTGAGAGTGTGCCCACCCCTCTCTGGTCAGGGTCACAGAGTTTTCAAAGACCAAAGATGGCATTCTGGTAAAATATATATGATGTATTTAAGGACACAAAGTTGTCGCATTAAGCAAACTAGGGGATAGGGGAAGAGGGAGGTTAACAACTGCTGGTTAATGGTAAATAAACCTTTAGTAATAAGTAAACTTTGCCGGATGGCCCCTTTCAGTGCTCTTGGAAGCCAGCAGAGAGCGCAGTTGTCATGTACATGTGATCGCTTATGTCCAGCCTGAGCTTCAACTTACTGTCTTCTTAGAAAGGGATTTGATACAAGGAGGACAGTTTAGGGTAAAGTAAAAAGCACAAGATTCAAAGTCAGAAGATTTGCATTTTAATTCCAGCCCAGCCCCTTGGCAAGTCACTCTGTGAGTCAGTTTGGGATCTATCAAATGACAGGGGCTAGGCTGGTAAAATATATCATTTTCCATTACTGAGTAGTCCCACATGCCAGGCCTGGTGCTAGGCCCTTCCATTAGCAGGTGTTCAAATCCTGCCTCTGCAGCACACTAAGTATAATGTGATTTGGGGCAAATTACTTTACGTTCTTAAGCCTCAGTTTCCTTATTTGCAGATTAGAGACAATCCTCAAAAGACTATTTTGAGGATTAGTAAAGCACTTAGCACAGCGTCTGGTACATACATGTCAAAAAATGGCAGCTATTATCATTTACAGGTTCCTGGGTAATGCCAATGGTTTGCACTAAACTACTAACCTGAAGCTTGGTGGTTCCAACCCACCCAGTGGCACTGCAGAAAAAAGGCCTGGCAGTCTGCTCCATACAGCCAAGAAAACCCTAAGGGATGCAACTCTAGTCTATGATACATGGGGTCACCACGAGTCAGAATCAACTCGATGGCAACAGATTTGGCTTTGGTTAACGTCATTTACTAATTTCATTTAATCTTCACAGCAATCCTGCAAAGTAGTTAGTACTTTTTTCTTTTATATAAATGAAGACACTGAGGCTGGTTCAGAATTTACCTATGGGGACTGTCTTGGTCATTTAGTGCTGCTATAACAGAAATACCACAAGTGGATGGCTTTAACAAAGAGAAATTTATTCTCTCACAGTCTAGTAGGCTACAAGTCTGAATTCAGGGCATCAGCTCCGGGGGAAGGTTTTCTCTTCTCCGTCAGCTCTGGTGGAAGCTCTTTATCATCAATCTTCCCCTGGCCTAGGAGCTTCTTTGCACAGGAACCTCGGGTCTATAGGATGAGCTCTGCTCCCGGAGCTGTTTTCTTGGTGGTATGAGGTCCCCAACTCTCTACTTACTTCCCTTTCTTTTTATCTCTTGTAAGACAAAAGGTGGTGCAGGCCACACCCCAGGGAAACTCCCTTTACATTGGTTCAGGGATGTGTAAGGGTGTTATGACCCCACCTTAATCCTCTTTAACATAATCTAATCTTGCCTCATTAACCAAAGGCAGAGATTAGGATTTACAACACATAGGAAAATTACAATCACAACACGGAGAACAACCACACAGTACCAGGAATCATGGCCTAACCAATTTGACACATATTTTGGGAGGACACAATTCAATCCATGACAGGCACACAGCTCAAAAGTGGCCTAACCTGGATTTAAATCCAGCTTTGATCTTTCCAATACGTTATGCTAAGTGATTTTAAAGATATAACACGTTTGTTTTAAGTGTTGCATCTTTGGGGTTATAACTTAGCAATAGAAATAAACTGAGTGGAAAAGGAGGTAGACTAGCATTCACAAGATGTTTGAAGCTAAACCGATCCTCCCCTAGGATCAGAACAAGCTGTAAGGAGGGGTAGAGACAACTTTGAAACTTGAAGTTTGGTATGAGCTGGTCTGTAAACTAAGCTCTCAGGCAGCTTTTTCTCATTTTAGCCTCCTCTCTTTTATCCTTCAAAGTATGTGTTGAAACTAACTCTCTAAGAGGATATATTAAGCCACCTTTTATCTAAAGATCTCTAAAGAGCAGCATTAAATCAAGGGCTGTTGAATAAAGTCTGACAAAATGCCATTCAGGAAGTGTTTGTTCCACCAATGCATTTGGGATTCTTGTTTTTGATTCAGTGAGGTGGATAGACAAGGAACTTCCCATATGGGTAGGGGGGGCATCCCATTGCTGGACTGAGTCACACACCTCACTTCCCACCTTGGGAATAATAAAAGCCACCATTTATGTTTGCCTCCATATTCCAATCTCTGTGCTCAGCATCCCACACATATTGCTTTCAATTCTCCCAACAATCTTGCAATGTGTGCATTATCATCTTTGGCAGATAAGGAAACTGAAGCCTGAAAGCATAGTGAGACTCATATGTAAGTGACTGAATTGGGATTTAAAGGCAAGATTGTTGGACTCCAAAATCCACTGCCCTTCCAGCCCTTAATTTCGCTTTTTGGCTGTACCTCAGAGGTGGACTCTATTCTGCAGTTCGAGCTACCTCATTTCTTTGGAGAGTCGTTGGGCTGTATTTTGGATTACTTTGGTCTGGTTTTATAATCAGCATTTACTCTCATCCTGTTTTATGCTTTCTCTTGGAAGAATCCTGGGATACATTTCCTTATCCCTTTGGGGACTCGTGGGACATGCAGTATCCCAACCACTTTTTATGCCTCTGGAGGTCTTTGGGAAGGAGGTAACCCAATTTAACGTGTATGTGTGTATATGTGTGTGTGTGTATGTGTGTGTGTGTGTTTAGCCTCAAGATGGGAGCCTTTTGAAATGCATGAAACTAAAAAATCCTGAGTGGGAACCTCATTTCTTTGGAGATTGAGCATCGTCTTAGGTGATGCCTCCTGGATGTGTGAATTTTCTAAACTTTCAACAGGTTTGCCTTTATTTCTGTGAGATAAACCTCCTCACTATGTTTCCCAGTTACTATGTTCTCGTGAGAATAAGCTATTGCCAGAGCGTGTGGGATGTGAGATAAGATTGTAACCATCTTTGAAAAATAGGATCTGCTACACACCTGAAACCCAGCATATTCAAAACCAAAGTCATTGTTTTTCCTGCCCCCAATTCTTCCTTCTCCTTATTTGCTATCTTAGTAAATAATAATGTCATTTTCCCTTAGTTGGAAACTTGGGAATCAACCTAGAATCCTTCCCAACCCCATTACACAAACCCTCATCCAAGTCCACTTAATTTGTTACCCAATTCTTTCAGTTTTGCCTTGTAAATATATCTCGAAGCCATCTGTCCCTTTTATCCCCCTTGCCTCAGTTAGACCATCAAATTAGCCCTCTGTCTATCTCCTTACTTCTGGCTTCCCCCTCTTCACTAGCCCCCAGCCTCAAAGCCATTCTCTGAGCTGCTATCAGTCATTTTCCAAAAATTTCCAAAATTCAGCCTACCCCTCTACTGAAAACTTTTCACTTCCTCCCCAAATTCCTCAATTTTTTGTGCAAAGTCAGCTATATCCTGCTCCAACTCCAGGCTGATGTTAAACACTCTGGAAAGTCCACCTTTACTCTAAACATACTGAAGCATTTGCAGTTCCACAAACTCACCGAAGATTCATGTGGCTTCAGGGCCCTTCTGTATGGTGCTCCTTGTTCTTCAAGACTAGCCAAGTATAGTAGTTCCCTCCCCCAGCAAGCCATCTCAGTGTCTTTTCCCTTGGGCTGAGTATATACGACACTTCTCTTTGCTTTTTGCTACCTTTTCTTCACATTTGGGTAAAACGTTAGCTTGTTTCAATTTTAGCTACTTTCCAGTCCTGATTGTTTTAAGGAAATTGTATTGTATGAACTTTAAAGCTGGAAGAAACCTCAACAATCATCTATCTGGCTTTCTCTTAACCCCCTACTCCTCCTGTAAAGTGAGAATCTTGCAGTACTTGAGCATCTAGCATATAGTAGGTATTCAGTTTGTGGTTTAACTGAATAATGTCCAAAATTTTATGGCCAAATTTAAAAGTTATGGTTCTGGTATTCATAACATGATCATCAATCTTGTTTGAGTAGAGAATCAAAAACAGGCTGATTGAGAACTTCCTCTTTGAGCCTCTAGGAAGAAATAGCCCTCTCTACCAGGAGTAGAGGGGAGGAGTAAGATTTTTGCTTTCTACAAGGTCATCAGTTTGGGGCCTGAAACTGCACGGAAATGGGTCTTTATTTCCCCAATGAAGACATCATTCATAAATGATTCAGACGTTTTCTGGTTCCACTTAAATTTTTTCTCCAACTTTATCTTATTTTAGTTTTTCTTCCTAAATTGAGAAGAAAAAAAAAACTTAAGATTCATGATAACATGGAAGTAAACTAAAAATTTCAGGTTGAATAAGATTTCACTTTCTCCTCTCTTCTCAAGAGGATTTAATTACTCTTTATAATGTTGGTCAATGTAGTATTTTATATGGAACAAGAAAACCACAGGAGCCCTGGTGGCACAGTGGTTAAGAGCTCAGCTGCTAACCAAAAGGTTGGCAGTTCGAATCCACCAGCCTATCCTTGGAAACCCTATGGAGCAGTTCTGTTCTGTTCCCTAGGGTCACTATGAGTTGGAATCAACCTGACAGCAATGGGTTGTTTTTTTTGAAGAAAACCACAACACATCTTCAAGGTAAATATAGATATTTTCATATTTTATAAACTAGCCATTCACATCCATAATGAATAAAACTTCTGCAAGCTTTTAAATTTCATATCTAGCTCTTTTGCATATGCATGCGAAAGCTGAACAATGAATAAGGAAGACCGGAGAAGAATCGACGCCTTTGAATTGTGGTGTTGGCGAAGAATATTGAATATACTATGGACTGCCAAAAGAAAGAACAAATCTGTCTTGGAAGAAGTGCAACCAGAATGCTCCTTACAAGGAAGGATGGTGAGACTACATCTTACATACTTTGGACATATTGTCAGAAGAGATCAGTCCCTGGAGAAGGACATCATGCTTGGTAAAGTAGACGGTCAGCGAAAAAGAGGAGGACCCTCAAAGAGACGGACTGACACAGTGGCTGCAACAGTGAGCTCAAGCATAGCAACGACTATGAACATGGCACAGGACTGGGCAGTGTTTCGTTCTGTGGTGCATAAGGTCGCTATGAGTTGAAACCAACTTGACGGCACCTAACAACAACAGCTCTTTATTCTAAAAGCTTTTTTGACAAAGGCAAGGTGTTGAAATAGTAAAGTGATCTTTGTATTCTCCAGAATAAAAAACAGATTAAATGTTAAAAATAAAAGCAGAAGATTTAACAAGGAAACTGCTGTATCTCTTCCAAATTCTATAGCGAAAGAAAAAAAAAAAAAGGCAAATATGATCTCCATTGTGAGCAGCAGCATTTATCAGTTTACCTGCTCTCACTGCAATGATGTATAGGGTTCTAATAAGGGAGAGTCCCAGGGAACTGCTTAGATCACTTCTTCCAAAAGAATGAAGTAAGGAGTAGCATCTTTTTCCATGTTGCCTGTTTTCCTATGGAGAGATCCAACTATACACATTTACAAGAGAAACTCAAATGTGTATATATCATAAAACAATAATAATAGCCTTTCTCTATGGCCTAGCATTTAGTATGCTGCCAGCCACCGAACAAAACAAAGCAAAAAAAAAAAAAAAAAAAAATCATTTGAGCTGTTTTCTAAGCTAAAGTGTTAGCACACTTAGATTTTAGCTACCTTCTGATTCTGATTGCCTTAAAGAAAATATGTTGTCTAGAACTTTAAGCTGGAAGGAGCATCAAAAATCATGTAATCTAAAAAAAAAGGAAAAAAAAAAGCTCTGTAGGGTCACCATGAGTTAGAATCAACTCAATAGCGATTGGCTTTTAATGCTCTGTGGGACAGGCCCTGTTCTGGGGTCTGGAGATACTGGGGTGGATATGATATAAATGGGGCACTGGAGACACAGAATAGGTTCTTAATGAATAGGTTCTTCTTAACTGAAGTGGATTAACCTATACGTACCTCACATATAGAGTGATAGAGAATGTAGTTGGTGAGATGCATAGTGTTGGAATTAAGAACTCAGAATGCCTCCAGCTGAGAACCTCTCTCTTTCCAGCTAAGTGACTTTGGGAAAATCTCCAATTTAATTCCTCAGGTTGTTGGAACTAAGTGCTTTGGACAGCATAAAGCAAGTACCATACAAATAAGAGGTGCTGGTGACAAACAGGAGCTTCGTGGGGATGAAAAAGATGCAAAGGTATGACTCTCTAATGGTGGAATTTCAAGCACATGCAGTCCAGAAGAGGAGATGCATTTTGAGGCAGGGAGCCCTCCCAGTGATCTGGAAAGTCAAGTGTCTGGAGGATCCAACTTTTATATGCTCACATAAAGCTGACTCTGGGCTTGGTCAAAGCTCTGTCAGTTCTAAAGGCAACAAACCCCATGGAAAAAGAGTGAAAAGTTCTTGAAAAAAATCCAATAAAATAAAATCTTCCATTCAGGAAGTGTCTGGAACTGTGCCAGGCACTTACAAGTTTTATAGTGGCTCACTTATACCTTACAACAACCCTGCAAAGTGGGTGTTATTATATCCATTTTATAGATGAGGAAACTGAGGTGTGGTAATCTGCCCAAGGATGTACAGTCCATTAATGAAGGTATGGTTGGTTCCACAGTATGGACCCTCCCCCTAGAGTACATCTTCCTCCCAGAAGAACTCCCAGGTGGCTTTTCAGCAGCATTCATTTTCCCCACCAGAGTCTAGAGTAACAGGAGGAAATGTCTCCAGGATCTCAGGGTTGAGCTCCAGGGCTACTCACGTGACTGGGTTTTCCTTCCTGGCTTGAGCTCTGCCAACTATTAAACATGTCATTCTTCCTCAAAAAAAAATCATGTCATCTAACTTTATCAATTTATTCAATAGGAAACTGAGGCCCAGATAAGGGACCTGTCTTCTCCAGGGTAACATAGGGTGTTAGCAGCCAAGCCAAGGATGATCCCCCAATGCCAGAACCCATTCCTCTGCCTCTCATCAGCAATTACGTCATTCCTCCAACAGGAGAAAACTTGAAACAGCAAAATCTATGCCAGAAGAGGCAAGCCATTGCTTCAATAAAGGGGAAAAGCCAAGATTTCATTATTGTTTGTATCCATTATCATAAACGAGTGTTTTTCAAAATGTTCAGACAAATACAAATTCCTCCAGATATTAGTAGGTATTGTGCCAAAAATAAAAAATTCTGTGCTCAAATATGTGTGAGAAACTATGGATTACACAAATTTTTGTTTTCTAAACTGTGAGTCTTTTCACAACCTTTAGTAGATCCGTGTAATGAAGCTTTTCCCAAAGTATTTAACAATAGGAGACTTTTCACCACACGTTAGGGACAATGTCTATGGGAACCTTGAGAAATGCTATCTTCAACAGATGTAACTTCTTTCTGAGGGATTTACTCCTTTTAAGGGATGTGGGCAGGCCATGCCAGCACAGCATTGGGGTTGTCTGCTTATCTTGTGCACTTTCAAGTGAACCACAATATACTGGGTGTTATGAATTGAATTATGTCCCCCCCAAAAAATATGTGTCCTACCAGTGATAGGATAATATCCATGCGCCTGCAAGAAGACCAGTTAATATGAGTATTATTCAAATTTACACACCAACCACTAAGGCCAAAGATGAAGAAACTGAAGATTTTTACCAACTTCTGCAGTCTGGAATTGATAGGACATGCAGTCAGGATGCATTGATAATTACTGGTGATTGGAATGTAAAAATTGGAAGCAAACAAGAAGGATCAGCAGTTGGAAAATATGGCCTGGTGATAGAAACAATGCTGGAGATTGCATAATAGAATTTTGCAAGACCAACAACTTCGTCATTGCAAATACCTTTTTTCAACAACATAAATGGCAACTATACATGTGGACCTTGCCAGATGAAATACACAGGAATCAAAACAACTGCATCAGTGGAAAGAGATGATGGAAAAGCTCAATATCATCAGTCAGAACAAGGCCAGGGGCTGACTTTGGAAAAGACCATCAATTGTTCGTATGCAAGTTCAAGCTGAAGCTGAAGAAAATTAGAACAAGTCCATAAGAGCCGAAGTACGATACTGAGTATATCCCACCGGGATTTAGAGACCATCTCAAGAATAGATTTAATGCATTGAACATAGTTAAGATTGTGTGTCAACTTGGCTGGGCCATGATTCTCAGTGGTTTGGCAGTTGTATGGTGTTGTGATCACTTCCATGTTGAGATTTGATATAATGTGATCACTCACATGATGGGATCTGCTGTGAGCAGAGAATCAATTGAAAGTGAGTTTCCTTGGGCATGCGGCCTGCAGAGAATATAAGTGGACATTCTGGCAAGGTTCATGGGCTTTTGCTCACTCTGGATCCTGAGGCTGGCTCCTGTTCTTCTGATTTCTGGTTCTTGGGACTTGACCTAGCAGCTTACCTGCAGTCTTGCCTGCCAATCTTGGGATCCATCGATCTTCCAAGCCTATGAAAAACAGCTGTGCTTTCTGACCTGCTGATCTTGGGTTCACCAGGCCCTGTGGCTACATGAATCAGGAGGAGCCTCCAGCCTGACCCACGGACTTGGGATGTTCCAGTTTCTACAACCATGTGAGCCATTTCCTTGATATAAATCTTTCTATATATGTATTTATACACTTTATTGGTTTTGCGTCTCTAGAGAACCCAGCCTAAGACAAACACTAAATGACCAAAGACCAGACAAGTTGTGGAATGACATCAAGGACATCATAAACAAAGCAAGAGGTCATTAAAAAGACAGGAAGGAAAGAAAAGACCAAAATGGTTGTCAGAAGAGACTCTGAAACTTGCTCTTGAATGTAGAATAGCTAAAGCAAAAGGAAGAAATGATAAAGTAAAACAGCTGAACAGAAGATTTCAAAGGGTGACTCAAGAAGACAAAGTAAAGTATTAGAATGACATGTGCAAAGACTGGGAGATAGAAAACCAAAAGGGAAGAATACACTCAGCATTTCTCAAGCTGAAAGAACTGAAGAAAAAAAATTAAGCCTCGAGTTAGAATACTGACGGATTCTACAGGGAAAATATTAAACGACGCAGGAAGCATCAAAAGAAGATGGAAGGAATACACAGAGTCACTATACCAAAAAGAATTGGTCGATGTTCAGCCATTTCAGGAGGTAGCATATGATCAGGAACCGATGGTACTGAAAGAAGAGGTCCAAGGCATTGGCGAAAAACAAGGTTCCAGGAATTGACAGAATACCCATAGATGTTTCAACAAAAGGTTGCAGCGCTAGAAGTGCTCACTTGTCTATCCCAAGAAATCTGGAAGACAGCTACTTGGTCAACTGACTGGAAGAGATTCATATTTATCCCTATTCCAAAGAAAGGTTATCCAACCAAATTTGGAAATTATTGAACAATATCATTAATATCACATGCAAGTAAAATTTCGCTGAAGATCATTCAAGAGCAGTTTCAGCAGTACAAGCTGGATTCAGGAGAGGAGGTGGAACCAAGGATATCATTGCTGATGTCACATGGATCCTGGCTGAAAGCAGAGAATACCAGAAAGATGTGTTTACCTGTGTTTTATTGACTATGCAAAGACATTTGACTGTGTGGATCATAACAAATTATAGGTAACATTGCGAAGAATGGGAATTCCAGAACACTTAACTGTGCTCATGAGGAACCAGTACATAGACCAAGAGGTAGTCATTCAAACAGAACAAGGGTTTAAAGTCAGGATAGGTGTGTGTCAAGGTTGTATCCTTTCACCATACTAATTCAATCTGTATGCTGAACAAATAATCTGAGAAGCTGGACTATATGAAGAAGAACAGGGCATCAGATTGGAGGAAGACTCATTAACAACCTGCATTATGCAGATGACACAACCTTGCTTGCTGAAAGTGAAGAGGACTTGAAGCACTAATTGGTGAAGATCAAAGGCTACAGCCTTCAGTATGGATTACACCTCAACATAAAGAAAACAAAAATCCTCACAACTGGACCAATAAGCAACATCATGATACAAGGAGAAAGGATTGAAGTTTTCAAGGATTTCATTATACTTGGATCCGCAATCAACACTCATGGAAGCAGCAGTCAAGAAATTAAACAATGTATTGTATGGGGCCAATCTGCTGCAAAAGACCTCTTTAAAATTTTAAAAAGCAAATATGTCACCTTGAAGACTAAGGTGAGCCTGACCCAAGCCGTGGTGTTTTTAATGGCCTCATATGCATACGAAAGTTAGACAATGAATAAGGGAGACCAAAGAAGAGTTGATGCCTTTGAATTATAGTGTTGGTGAAGAATACTGAATATACCATGGACTGCCAGAAGAGTGAACAAATCTGTCTTGAAAGAAGTACAGCCAGAACACTCTTAGAAGCAAGGAAGGCGAGACTATGCCTCACACACTTTGGACATGTCATCAGGAGGGATCAATCCCTGGAGAAGAACAACATGCTTGGTAAATTACAGGGTTAGTGAAAAAGAGGAAGACCCTCAACGAGATGGACTGACACAGTGGCTGCAACAATGAGCTCAAGCATAACAACGATTGTGAGGATGACACAGGACCAGGCAGAGTTTCCTTCTGTTGTACATAGGGTCGCTATGAGTCGGAACCGACTCGACGACACCTAACAACAACAAAAACAGAATATGTATTGTAAATTCTAACCCCTATACCTGTGGAGGAGCCCTGGTGGCACAGTGGTTAAGCACTCGACTGCTAACCGAAAGGTCTGTGATTTGAACCTATCAGAGGCTCCACAGGAGAAAGTTGTGGTAGTCTGCTTCCATAAAGATTTAGGGCCTAAAAACCCTATGGGGCAGTTCTACTCTGTCCTAAAGGGTCACTACGAGTTGGAATCAACTTGATGCAATAGGGATTTTTGTTGCTGTTTTTTGGGGGGGCAAGGGCGGAAGTGTATACCTGTGGATGAACCATTTGGGAATAGGAATTTCTTTGTTATGTTAATAACGTCATATCAATGTAAGGTATGTCTTAAACCAATCACTTTTACAATATAAAAGAGCAGATTAGGCACAGAAGAAGGCAGACACAGGGGGAAGACCAACACTCTCTGAAGATGACGGATGTAGACCAGTCTACAAGCCCAGGAATTCCAAGGATGGCCAGCTAGCGAAACAGAGACAGGGATTTTCCCTCAGAGTAGACAGAGGGAGAAAGGCTTCCCCTAGAGCTGGTGGCCTGAATTTGGACGTGTGGCCTCCCAGCTGTGAAAAAATAAATTTCTGTTCTTTAAAATCACCCACTTGTGGTATTACCGTTACAGCAGCACTAAGTAACTAAGACACTGGGTGACCTTTGTAGTAGCCATGGCTGAAATAAATGCAGGTGGTCTAAAGAATTAAGCAGTGACTCGAGTCAGTGCACTTTTAAGTATTTAACATTCCTCCAATTTCTGTCATTGGGTCTCATGGGAATTGTAGAAGACTGAATATAATTACTAGAAGCAGTGAAGGAGTTTAGAAAGGCTAGGACCTGGAAGTGGAAGTTCTGGAATGTGGCAACCCCAATCCCAGATAGCAGGATGCAAGCAATCAGGAACTATTATTAAATGAGTGGTTCTGAAAACTAAAAAAGGCTCTTCAAGAGGATGTGAAATTGTCATCTGTGAAATGATAAGATATAAGTAGTTCTTTTTAGGTACATCATTTTTATTTAGAAAATATTTTTTAATTCAGATGTAAGTTACAAAAGTGTATGCTCAATGGTTTATCACAAAGTGAACATACACATGTAACCACCATACAGATCAAGAACTAAATCTTTACCCACTCCCCAAAAGCCCCTTGTACCCTCTCCAACTCACTATCCTCCCCTCCCCTTCTAACACCATGAATTTGTTTTTCTTATTTTCAGATTTTATATGAATGAAGTCATATAGCATATACACTTTTTTCTGACTTCTTTTACTCAACACTTTTTTTATTCATCTGTGTTATTTTATGTAGCTGAATACCTTCATTTTAATTACCATATATTAGTCTACTATAAATATACCAATATCAGTTTATCCATTCTACTGTTAATGGACACTTGGATTTTTTTCTCTTTTGAACTATTAAAAGTGATGTTGCTGTACACATTCTTATAGGTATCTTTTGGTGCGTATGTGCAAGTATAGGATGTGTGTTCAACTTTATAACATCAAACAAACATCCAAAGAGATTTTACTAATTTAATCAACACTAATTGTGTATGAAAATTCCAGTTGCTCCATATCTTTGCTATAATACCTTTTTATAATGACATATCATGTTTCCATTAAATATAATATATAGAAGAATATTTAATTCTTTCTATAAGTGAAAAAAAGACAAAGAAGTGTAACACTGGGGTTTATTTTTTTAAAAAATCAGAATAACTTAACATTTTCAAGTAATATTAGCTCATTGCAGAAAATTTAGAAAATATTGTTTAACAACAACAAAAAACCAGAATAAAAATTTCCTAAAACCTCACCACCCAGAGATAATTATTGTTAATATTTCAGTGCATATGCTATCAGTTTCTCTCTCTCTGCTCATATGTGTATACATGTGTGTGTATAAAAAACAAACATGCACTCAAGTACATGTGTTTCAAAATGAAATCACACACCATATGTTGTTTTGTAACCTCACTTTTTGTAAATATTTTCTGTACATTAAATATTCTTCTATATGTTATATTTAATGAAATGCGTGTACTCTTCTATGGGGAAAAGATTCTCAGAGGGGTTTGGGCCTCAAGAAAGGTTAGTGTTCACAACTTAAGGCTAACTTGTTAGTTTAGATGCAAACATCCTTGAAAGGTGTTGTAGAGGGAAAAAAACCACTCAGTCTTTGAAATAAGCTTAGGAGGATTTATTCAGTAAAAAAAAATGGTAAGTTTCAATACAGAGAGATACCAGTTCACATAAGTGAAAACTTACGACTCCAGGGACAGATATCATCTAAGGAACAAACAAATTATAATACAGTCTTTTGATTGGTTAGTCTTTGGTTCAGGTCACAAGAAGGGTGGGTTAGGAGGTGGGGAATGGGCTTCTATTGGATAATTGGGTACAGAAGCTTATAGTGATTGATTTCAGCAACTAATTACAGAGGTTTTCAATTGTAGTTACACATCCTTCAGGAGGGGTCACAAAAACATCACTGTTTTATGTTAAGCAGCTCTAACCAGGTGTCTCAGGGATTTATGATAACCAGTCAGTACCAGTACCTCATTTCCCAGAAATAACTTATTAAAACAAAACCTTTGAAGCTATCTGGGGAACTTTAGATAAGGCTAGCTCCAGGACCCTTTCAAAACAAATTTTTATTACATCCTTGTCATAAAGAAACATTTCTTAGGCCTGCTTTACACAAAAAGATACCTGTGTCAAGATTTCCTTCCTTAGAGTGTATTTCTTCTACATTCTGCTTTACCACAGAGTGAAACGTCCTTAGTTCCTATGGCTACTAGGAATTAAGGAGCCACATTGCAGGTGCCTATGAAAAGTCTGGGTTGACTCTGCTGAGAGCAGCTAGGTAAATAAAGCATCCTGGGCAGGCATGTAAAAATACCAGTTTAGTTCAGCAAAAACTGAGTTTAATTCAGTCATTTAGTCCTGGTCAAAAAGGGTTCTTGATCTTCTCCTTTACAATTCCCTCCTTTTGATTAAGGATTTAATTGAACGTCCTCTGATCAATTCAAGAAGTGATTCTTCTGCCTGAACTTAGATAAAAATCACCAATAGTTATGCTGTTGTCTGATGGCTGCTTGAACCGGAAAGCATTTAATTCTTACTGTGCTATACAGGAGTTTTTTATCTTTAGGGTGGACTGATTTCATGTCACCCACAAAACAGTAACTCATCTTCTGCAAAGTGTTTCTAGCTGTTATGCAGCTTTGGTTTTCTTCACCGTGGTATTGTAAAGCTATTAAGGTGGTTAAGAGGATGCTTAGTGGTCCAGAAAGTCCAGTGATTCTACTATATGGTTTAATTAAACCCAGGATTCTTCCAGTTCATTAGAGATGGTCACTGCCTCCACATACATTTGCCTGCACATGGGCATCAAGTTGTTTCTCTGGGTCAAGGCATTAGTGGTTACTTTCATACAATATTTAATAGTGCCAATTACAATAACTATTAACATGAAAACCATGATACCGGAGAACGGAATTGATCTAACCCAGGAACCCATTCCATTGGTGTTATGGATTGAATTTTGTCCCCCAGAAATATATGTCAACTTGGCTAGGCCATGATTCCCAGTATTGTGTGGTTGCTCTCCATTTTGTGATCTGATGTAATTATCCTATGTATTGCAAATCCTAATCTCTATGATCTTAATGAGGCAGGATTAGAGACAGTTATGTTAGTGAGGCAGGGCACAATCTACAGGATTAGGTTGTATCTTCAGTCAATCTCTTTTGAGATATAAAAGAGAGAAGTGAACAGAGAGGAGAGGGACCTCATACCACAAAGAAAGAAGAGCCAGGAGAAGAGCAATTCCTTTGGACCCAAGGTACCTGCATTGAGAAGCTCCTAGACCAAAGGAAGATTGATGACAAGAACATTTCACCAGAACCAACAGAACGAGAAAGCCTTCCCCTGGAGCTGGCAGTCTGAATTCTGACTTCTAGCCTCCTAGACTATGAGAGAATAAATTTCTGTTTGTTAAACCCATCCACTTGTAGTATTTCTGTTATGCAGTGCTAAATAACTAAGATAGTTGGGAAGCCAGCTGAACATATCAGAGAAGGAAAACCAAACTTGGTTTGTTCGGGAATGTGTAACCAGGTGGATTTTTCATGTATCATGTTCTACTTCTCCTGAAGTGTTAATCCAGCTGCAGCAAGAGATGTTAGCTATAGCACAGATGCCTCCTTGCTGGGCGAACAAGAAACCTAGGGCAATTAGATTATCCAAAACTACTTTGATGAGTGAGTTCAGTGATTTCTCTTGAGCAATCATAGCATTGGCAACATCATCTCTATTCTTTCCATTGTTCTGGAGATATTACGATGGCATGTTCTAAATCTCCTACTCCATTACCAAGGGAGGAATATCCTTAAAAAACTATAACCTAAACCAGGAAGCTCCTTTAAGGGGTTCACTCTGTCTCTCCCTTGCTCATCTCTTGACCTCCTTTCTAATAGTTTCAGGTGGTTAGTTCAATCTAAACTTTCATTGTAAAAATGGATGTCTAAAGGGATTCCCATATGGCCTAATGTATATTGACCTGTCATATTCCAACCATCCAAAGAGGGAAAGCCTAGGTATAGAACTCATTATTTGGATTTGTATTGGCAAAAGTGGGGTATCTTGATCCTCCACATAAAAATAAGTATCCTTATGGAGTACATATTACGTCAGTCCTGGCATCTTACCTGGGAGAGGGATGGTTTGTGTCATGGATTGAATTGTGTCCCACAAAAAAATGTGTGTCAACATGACTAGGCCATGATTCCCAGTACCATGTGATTGCCCATCATTTTGTCATCTGATATGATTTTCCTATGTGTTGTAAATCCTAGAGGCAGTTATGTTAATGAGACAGAACTCAATCTACAAGATTAGCTTGTGTCTTAAGCCAATCTCTTTTGAGATATAAAAGGGAAAAGTGAGCAGAGAAACATGGGGACCTCATACCATCAAGAAATAAGAGCCAGGAGAATAGTGTGTCTTTCTGACCTGGGATCCCTAAGCTGAGAATTTCCTCAACCAGGGAAGATTGATGACAAGGACCTGTCTCCAGAGCCCGCAGAGAGAGAAAGCCTTGCCCTGCAGCTGGCACTCTGAATTCAGACTTCTAGCCTGATAGACTGCGAGAGAATAAATTCCTGTTTGTTAAAGCCATCCATTTGTGATATTTCTGTTACAGCAGCCCTAGATAACTAAGACAGAATTTGGTACCAAAGAGAGTGGGGTGATGCTCTAACAAATACCTAAAATGTTGAAGTGGTTTTGAAACTGTGAATGAGTAGAGACTGGAAGTATTTTAAAGTGCCTAATAGTAAAAGCCTAGATTGCCTTGAAGAGACTGTTGGTGGAATTATGGACATCAAAGACAATTGATGAGGTGAGGACTCATAAGGTAGTGAGGAGAGTTGTTACATTGCAGACAGCGAGAAACAGCAGCAGAGAAATAGCAGCAACAGAGCTAGGATACTGGTGCAAGATGGCACTGGAGCCAACCCGTGGAACCAGAGAGCTGAGTGCCTTTGTGCAGAAGGCTTCCTGATGGAGTGGGGTGCCTTGAGGCACTTATTGGCAGAGCTAAGCTTGCCAACCCATGGAGCAAGAAAGCTGAATGCCTTCCAGCTGAAGTTTACTGGTGGTGTAGGGTGCCTCCAGACACTTACTGGTGAAATTAAAGAGCCTTGGAACACTTGCCTGAGCAGGGCAGACGTGGGTAGTGAGGCCTGAGGGGCCGAAAGGCCACAGAACCAAGAAGCAGAAGCCGAAGAGACAAGGAACACAGGAAGCAAAGCTTCCTCAGTCTCAAAGGGTGGAGTCACCACTCAGATGGACTAGGAGAATGGGGCCACCAAAATCCGAGGGAGCAGTGAAGGTGGAGCTGAAGCCCAAGGCCAGGGGGCCTCCATGCAGAATCTGGAGAGTGTGGACAACACCTAGAGTCTCGAGGGCAGGATCATTGTATAAATGGTCTCAGAGAACAGAAGATTATTTTCAAGTCTTGAGGGCTAATGTAATGTGTTCTGCTGACTTGCTTGGTGCCTGTTATCTGTTCCTTCCCTCCAATTTCTCCCATTTGTAATGGAAATGTCTAGCTTGTGCCTGTTCCACCATTGCACTTTGGAAGCAGATAGCTTGTATTCTAGATTTCAAAGATGAAGAGGAATTTTTGGATTTTGGACTGGAAGTTGAAATAAGACTTTTGCTATGATATGATGGGGTGAATATATTTTACATGTTGCAAGGACATGAATTTTAGGGGGCCAAATGGTGGAATATCATAGACGAGCTATTCTCCTGGCTCTTGTTTCTTTGTGATATGAAGTCCCCATGTCTCTCTGCTTGCTTCTGTCTTTTATATCTCAAAAGAGATTGGCTTAAGACACAACTTAATCTTGTAGATTAAGTTCTGTCCCATTAAAATAATGTCTCTAATCCTGCCTCATTAACACCATAGAGGTAGGATTTACAACACACAGGTCTTTTTGTTATAGCAGCCCTAGATAACTAAGATAGTTTGATTCATCTGTTTGTGCCAATTCTCTGTCAAGGAGTTGTTGCAAATAGACAGTCATCCTACATTTAGCCAATTCCACATTTGGACATAAAAAGAACTTTTCCCTGTAGACATGCTGTTAAATTTCCTGAAAAAGCCACTTCCAATACGTGGGAAGGACATTATATGAACTTAAGGGCTTATTTTTACAATCTGAAGTGGAGGTCCAGGGTATTTTGGAACACTCTTTAATCCAAGTCAGATTTAAACATAGGACTTAGGATTGAATTGGTGTCTCAGGAGGATGCCACAGTCTCACACATATGGTTGCTTAGAGGTGATGATAAAATTGATGGTAGCAGAGGGAACAAAACTATAATTCACTATGGGAGTAGCTAATGGATCTGAGTTCTCATGTACAGTTTTGAGTAAAGGATGATAGATCCAGCAATCAGTAAGATTTGTGGATCATATGACTGCCTGAGCTAGCTTGACAGAAGCATTTTTGTGCCAGGAGTTAATGGGAGCTGCAATGAGCAGCAGTAGGGACAGAAAATTTACAAAGGGCTTCATAGTGGAGAAACACAGCCCAAAAGAAATAAACAAGGCTACTAGCATACAAATGATAGTGATGACAAAATAAACTTCAGGATGAAAGGCATAAAGGAGGATAAGAAGGCTGCTAACCAACAAAGGACAAATATAATTAGAATGCTAATGATAGAAAGATACGATGTTATTTCAGACTTCATGGGTCTTACTAAATTAACCTGCGACTGGCATTAACAGCAAAGGGTTAATAGAATATAAATGGTGGAAATGATTATAAAACTTAACACAAGAAACGAGCTAGTGATCTTAAATTCCCATACAAGTTATGAACTCAGATTAAGCAAAAATAACTATAGTGATCAGAAGGTGGCACCACAAACGAGTTATCATTAAAACCACCAAAATACCCACAATTAAAAATTATGATCCCTGTAACTAAGAAAAATTTTAAAAGAGTTAAGGCCCTCATTTACATAACTAATTTCAAAGATAACAATTGGCATAATATAATCACCCAAACCGCCAGGATATAATTCAGCAATCATGCATAGCAGCTAACAAAATTAAGATACTAAAAATGACAAAGGAAAAGGCAAACAGTCCAAATTTTACTGTAAGCTGCATAGGCAGTTTCAGGTCAAATCTGGAAATCTGGGGAAAGCAGTCTACCCAGCTGTCATCTGCTTCTCTTCTTGGTGATGCTTGAATTTTTATTTCAATCTTTCATGAGGCTCAACAGTCCATTTGGGAGTCAGGGATTTCTTCAGTTGGGACAAATGAGTCTAAGACTTAGCTCCCTGTAATTTGGCAGCACAAGAATTCATGAGTAAGACTAAGTAAATTCCCTTCCATCAAGGTTCAAGGGAATCATTTAATTGTTGTCTTTTCCAATAGCCATAATCTCTAAGTAGAAGAGGAGAGGGAGCAGGCTCTCCCGTATTCTTACTGTTAAAAGCCTCTTTAAGAAAGGTAGCATGTTCTCTAGCATAATGAATCAAAGATTGATAATACTTCAATAAATCGGCTTGGATTAAATTTGAATCTGTAATGACTACTGAATATAGTAAGTTCATTGGTTGACCCATTAAAATCTCATAAAGAGTTAATCTATGCAGGCAGAAAGGAGTGGCGCTTAGGTTCATTAACACTAACAGGAGGGCCTGCATCCAGGTCAATTCCATAGACGCTGTGAGCTTTGCCAATTGAGTTTTATGATTCCATTGGTCCTTTCCACAAGGCCAGAAGACTGGGGGTTATAAGGACAATGGAGTCTCTGAAAAATGAGAAAAAAATACAACAGGCCTTTATTTTTCCATAAAGTGAGTTCTTCTGTCTTTGCAAAGGACAGCTGGGATTCCCCACACGGGAATGATATTTTCTAATAGAATTTTTGTAACAAATACTGCTGTGGGCTTCTGAAAAAGAAAGGTCTCAACCCAACGTGAACACCTGCAAATCGTAACTAGTACAAATTTGTAACCATTGGTAGGTGTTATCTTGATAAAATCTATCTGCCACTCTAGCATTGGCCCAGTTGGCAAGGGAGGTGGAGGTTGATAACGTTTACCTGGATTAAATTCTAAGCAGGTAGATATTGTCTAATTACATTTTAGTTTTCCAAAATGTCCCCAAAAGTATTTTCATAAAATGCCTATTGTTTTGTCTCTGGCCAAATGTTCTTTCATATGGAAGGTGGTTGCAAGGGGAATATGCAAGTCTTTGGGGACAACAGGTTTGGCATCAGGCCCTTCTCATAAGGAAGATTTTTTTTTTTTTTTTTAATTTACAGTCTTCTTTCATCCATTGTCCCACCTCTAATTCAGGAGCATATTCTTGGTGACAGAATAAATCATACCAAACGGGAGGGTCTTCAATCACTATGCCTTTGGCCACTCCAAGGGATTCTACATTGCAAGTGTGTCATTTGCCATGAATAGACGGGTCGTCAGGACAATGCTTATAAGAAAATCTGTAACAATTCATGCTTCATCAATTTCATGTTTCATCATCATGAAAACAAATTCACCTGTCAGAAGGAGTGGCACAGCTGGAAGAACGTATATGGGTGAAAGAATATATATGGTTGGCTGCAGCTAAAAAAATTTCCCAAAAGAAGTCTTTCTAAAAAACTAATCACTTTATCACCAGATACAACTCTTATGTCTGTAAAACAAATTCAGAGAAAGAGCACATGCAAACACGCAGGCAAGACAGGTCTATTGCCAGGGCCTATCAAGAACCATGTAGCAGGATCCTGATAGCATTCAGTATATCTCCACTCCTTGACTTCTTCTTCAGAAGCTATTTGTTGGTATCTGCTAAGGATTTTTAAAAGGTCAGAAAATTGAGAAAAATTTTAAAGGTATGGACTCAACTTAGCCAGGCCTAACTTAACATGGCTCAGTATTTTCAAAAAGTTAGAGTTTGACGGTTTCAAAGGACATAATTCTTTTACTTTCTCCTTTTCATCTCAGCCATGACAGGGATTGTCATGAGTGGATTGAGATGCAGCCCTTCTGATAGCCATATCAGCTAAATCATTTCCTTTCATTTCCTCTGTTTGAGAAATGTTTTCAGGTTTATGGGCCTGAAATTTAACTACCACGATCTCAGAAGAAAGCAAGAGAAGCTTCCAAGGGGACGGCCACCAGGGGGCCATTTTTAATTTGGTTTCCAGATGATGTCAGAACCCGCTTTGTTTCCATAACATCCTAAAATCATGAACGACTCAAAACCAATACCTCAAATCCGTGTAAATGGTTACTGATTCTCTGGACTCCAACTTGCAAGTCCTGGTGAGCACCATCAATTCACTTTGTTGGGCTGAAGTAACATCTGGTTGTGGGTTGCTTTTCAGAACTTCAGTAGAGGTGTTAATAGCATATCCACTTTGATAACGAGAATTAGTGGAATCTGGTTTTAGATATGACCTATCAACAAAAAATATCAAATCAGGTTTGGAGAGGGGAGTTTCCTGTAGATTTTGTCTTAGAGTGAGTAATTGGTCTGTTAAATCCATGCAGTCATAAGGGACAGTCTCAAAATCATCAGATATAGGCAACAGGGTAGTTGGATTTAAAGATTTAATGTTGAGCAACCTAATGTTGAATGATGCTAAAAGTAGGACTTCATAGGAGGTTATCCTGCTGGCTGACAAATGTTGGCTAAGGGAAAAATTTAAGATTGCAGCCACAGCATGGGGAATGTACACATCTAAAAATTTATCTAGTAAAATATCAGCTGTGGCTTCCACTAGCCAGGGTGTAGTGGCAATTGCTCTAAGGTATGGGGGATATCACCTGCCTACGGGTTCCAATTGCAAGCTATAGTATCCCACGGGTCACTGCTACTCCCCCCACCCCACATGTCTCTGAGTGAGGAGCCCCAAAACATTTCCAGCAGTTTCCAGGCCATACAAAAAAGTGCTAATTGGGAAATCCTAAAGCTGGGGTGGTAAGTGGTTCCTTTCACTTAGAAATAACTTGGATACCCTCCTCAGGCAGCTGAAATGGGTCAGGTGCAGGTTCCTTTAAAAATTAACAAAGTGAGGGGGGAGCAAGATGGAGGAGTAGTCAGATGCTTCCTGTGGTCCCTCTTACAACAAAGACCTGAAAAAACAAATGAATCGATTATATATGACAATCTAGAATGGCTAAACATCAAACGCAAAGTTGAGGACTTGGACTGAGCAGCAGGGGAGGGAGAGATGATTCAGGAGCAGCGAGGAGTTGCCAGACATGACCCAGTGGGAACTAGCACCCTGCAGCCGGTGCATGCTGTGAGGCAAGCAGTGGTGCTCAGGACACGTTTTCCACATTGGGAGAGACCAAGCAGCAGAGAGTTTACACAAGCCTCCAGAGCCAGTGAAAAGTGGCACTCAATAGGCAAAAGACAAGTACATGCGTCTAACCTACCATGCGGATCAAAAAAATAACTCCATTGGGAAAAACCTCTCTCCCACTTACCTGCTTCCTCCCTGCTTTGCACCAGGTCCTGGGCCAGCTTTAGCCATTGCTGCATCCCCTGGACCTTAGGTAAGGACAAATCACTCACCCTGATCCATTCTCCCAGTGTTGGAGAGGGAACAAATTAAAAAACAGGAATAAATAATCTGTCAGCTTCCCTAAGCCAGGAACTTAGGGTAGGTGCTCTCATTTGCCTAGGGCACAGGCATAAGGGGTCCACAGACTTTGAATGCCCTTCACCCTGCATAGTCCTGTGTGGGCCCATTTCAACAACAAAGGTCTTCATTAGCACAGTACAATAGGGTATATACCTGAAACCTAACTTCAACTGTATCAGCTGTATGGTGGAGTGCCAGGTTCATGACACTTGACACCACTCTGCCCATTAAGCAGGGTCCTCACTTACCCACATCAGGGGCCTCAGGACTGGTGGCTCCACCCACTCCACCTAGCCACCCGTGACAGGGGTCCAAGAATAAGTAGTGCTTCCCAGTGCTTACAGCCAACAGCATTGGGTGGACATAGTCTGGCTGCAAAACCCACCCACCTATGTGCTTTAGGGAACAGGGACTCGCTTTCCTCCCAGACACTCAGAGGCAGCTGTTAGCCCTCTGCCTTGCTCAGCTCGTGACCCCCTACTGCAGCTAGATTCCTGTGCCTACACCAATCACCCCTGCCCATCTAGGACTGTAGGTGAGAGCCTGAACCACACACTTGGTGACTGACTACCTGGACATATGAGCTGAATCCCTACAAGAAAAGTAAAACAGACTCCTGGGCTCACATACCTAGTAACAGATCTAACCACATGGTCATAGAACCTTAGAGCTTCAAAGGTGCCAATAATCAAACTAGCTCACAAGAGCAGCCTATTTGGGCATATCAAAACATAATGAAATAAGAAGATAGGACACAGTAAGCAAACATAAAATAGGTAAATATAATAACTTATTGTTGGCTTGGAGACAACAGTCAATATCAAATCACATAAAGAGGCAGACCGTGATGGCATCAGCAAGCTCCCAAAACAAAGAGTCAAGAAATTTTCTGGAGGAAGAGAACTTCTTGGAATCACAGAGGTAGAATACAAAAGATTAACATACAGAACTCTTCAAGAGATCAGGAAGGAGATCAGGGCAAATGCAAAACAAACTAAGGAACATACAAACAAACTTTAAAAGATTATAGAAGAGCATAACAACAAATATAACAGGCTGCAAGAATCCAAAGAGAGAAAGCAAACAGAAATCCAGAAGATTAACAATAAAATTTCAAAATTAGACAACTCAATAGAAAGTCATAGCAGCAGAATTGAGGCAGTAGAAGTCAGAATTAGTGAGATTGAAGATAAGGCACTTGACACCAACTTATTTGAGGCAAAATCAGACAAAAGAATTTTAAAAAATAAAGAAACTCTAAGAATTATGTGGGACTCTTATCAAAAGGAATAACCTACGAGTGATTGGAGTACCAGAACGGGGGAGGGGGAGGGGATAACAGGAAATACAGAGAGAATTGTTGAAGATTTTTGGCAGAAAACTTCCCTGATATCGTGAAAGAAGACAAGATATCTATCCAAGATGCGCAATGAACCATACACAAGGTAGATCCCAAAAGAAAGTCACCAAGACATATTATAATCAAACTTGCCAAAACCAAAGATAAAGAAAGAATTTTAAGAGTGGCTAGGGATAAAGGAAAAGTCATCTATAAAGGAGAGTCAATAAGGATAAGCTCAGACTACTCAGCATAAACCATGCAGGCAAGAAGGCAATGGGATGACATATATAAAGTCTTGAAGGAAAAAAACTGTCAGCCAAGAATTATATATCCAGCAGAACTGTTTCTCAAATACGATGGCGAAATTAGGGCATTTCCAGATAAACAGAAGTTTAGGGAATTTGCAAAAACCAAACCAAAATTACAAGAAATACTAAAAGGGGTTCTCTGGTTAGAAAATCAATAACATCAGATAACAACCCAAGATTAGAACACAGGACAGAGCAACCAGATATCAACCCAAATAGAGGAGACACAAAAACAAATCAAAGCTAAAACACTGAAAATAAGGAAACAGAGACTTCAATATGTAAAAGTTGACAACATTAAAACAAAAAAGAGGGACTAAAAAATGTCACAGATCTTTCATATGGAGAGGAAAACAAGGTAATATAAAGAAATAAAAGACTGGTTTAAACTTAGAAAAATAAGGGTAAATATTAAATTAACCACAAAGGAACCTAAAAATCCTACACATCAAAATAAAAAACAAGAAAAACATAAAAACTCAGCAAACACAAAATCAACAACAATGAAAAAGATGAGAAGAAAATACATAAAGAAAAACGACTCAGCACAGAAAATTAAGTGGAAGAAAGAAACTGTCAACAACACACAAAAAAAGACATAAAAAGGACAACACTAAACTCATACCTATCTATAATTATGCTGAATGTAAATGGACTAAATGCACCAATAAAGAGACAGAGAGTGGCAGAATGGATAAAAGATATTATCCATCTATATGCTGCCTACAAGAGACACACTTTAGACTTAAAGAATAAAACTAAAAGGATGGGAAAAAATATATCAAGCAAACAACAATCAAAAAAGAATAGGAGTAGCAATATTAATCTCTAACAAAATACACTTTAAAGTAAAATCCACCAAAAAGGATAAGGAAGAACACTATATAATGATTAAATGGTCAATACACCAACAACAGGGCTCCAAAATACATAAAACAAACTCTGACAGCACCGAAAAGAGAGACAGACAGCTCCACAATAATAGTAGGAGACTTCAACACACCACTCTTAGTGAAGGACAGAACATCCAGAAAGAAGCTTAGTAAAGACACGGAAGATCTAAATGCCACCATCAACCAACTTGATCTCATAGACATATACCAAACACTGCACCCAACAGCAGCCAAGTATACTTTCTTTTCCAATGCACATGGAACATTCTCCAGAATAGACCACATACTAGGCAATAAAGCAAGACTTAACAGAATCCAAAGCATCAAAATATTACAAAGCACCTTTTCTGACCATAAAGCCATAAAAGTAGAAACCAATAATAGAAAAAGCAAGGGAAAAAAATCAAATACATGGAAACTGAATAACACCTTGCTCAAAAACTACTGGGTTATAGAAGAAATTAAGAAAGGAATAAAGAAATTCATAGAATCAAATGAGAATGAAAACACATTCTACCAGAAGCTTTGGGACACAGCAAAAGCAGTGCTCAGAGGTCAATTTATAGCAATAAATGCACAAAAATAAATTCCAAAAAGAAGAAAGGGCCAAAATCAAAATATTAACCCTACAATTTGAACTAATATACAGAAAGTAACAAAAGAAGCGCTTGGGCACCAGAAGAAAGGAAATAATAAAAATTAGAGCAGAATTAAATGAAATAAAGAATAGAAAAACAATTGAAAGAGTTAACAAGACCAAAAGCTGGTTCTTGGAAAAGATCAACAAAATCAATAAACCATTGCCCAAACTGACAAAAGAAAAATAGGAGAAGAAGCAAATAACCTGAATAAGAAACAAGATAGGCAATTATCACAACAGACCCAGCTGAAATTAAAAGTATCATAACAGAATACTATGGAAAACTATACTCTAACAAATTTGAAAATCTAGAGGAAATGCACAAATTTCTAGAAACACACTACCTACCTAAACTAACACAAACAGAGGTAGAACAACTAAATAAACCTGTAACAAAAGAAGAGACTGAGAAGGTAATTTAAAAACTCCCAACAAATAAAAGCCCTGGCCTGGAAGGTTTTACCTGAGAATTCTACCAAACTTTCAGAGAAGAGTTAACACCACTACTACTAAGGGTATTTCAGAGTATAGGAAAGGGTGGAATACTCCCAAGTTCATTATATGAAGCCAGCATAATCCTGATACCAAAACCAGGTAAAGACACCTCAAAAAAAGAAAATTATAGATCAATATGCCTCATGAACATAGACACAAAAATCCTCAACAAAGTTCTAGCCAATAAAATTCAACAACATATCAAAAAAGTAATTCACCATGACCAAGTGGGATTCATACCAGGTATGCAGGATGGTTCAACATTAGAAAAACAATAAATGTAATCCATCACATAAATAAAACAAAAGACAAGAACCACATGATCTTATTAATTGATACAGAAAAGGCATTTGGCAACATCCATACGATCCAGTAATCCTGCTCCTTGGAATATATCCTAGAGAAATATGAGCCATCACATGAATAGATATGTGCACACCCTTGTTCATTGCAGCACTGTTCATGATAGCAAAAAGATGGAAACAACCTGTATGCCCATCCACAAATGAATGGATAAACAAATTATAGTATATTTACACAATGAAATACTACACAACATAAAGACTAAGGATGAATCTGTGAAATATCTCATAACATGGATGAATCCGGAAGCCATTATGCTGAGTGAAATTAGTCAATTGCATAAGGACAAATATCATATAAGACCACTGTTATAAGAACTCAAGAAAAGGTTTAAACACAGAAGACAACATTCTTTGATGGTAATGAGTGTTGGGAGGGAAACAGGGAGATTCACTAACTAGATAGTAGACAAGAATTATCTTAGGTGAAGGGAAGGACAACACACACTACAGGGGAAGTCAGCACGACTGGACCAAACCAAAAGCTAAGAAGTTTCCTGAATACAACCAAACACTTTGAGGGACAGAGTAGCAGGGGTTGGGGTTTTGGGATCATGGTTTCAGAGGACATCTAGGTCAATTGGCATAACAAAGTTTATTAAGAAAAGTTTCTGCATCCCACTTTGGTGAGTGACGTCTGGGATCTTAAAAGCTAGCAAGTGGCCATCTAAGACATATCAATTGGTCCCAACCACCTGGAGCAAAGGAGAATCAAGAACACCAAAGGCACAAGGGAAATATTAGCCCAAGAGACAAAAGGACCACGTAAAGCAGAGACTGCATCATCCTGACACAAGAAGAACTAGATGGTGCCCGGCTACCACCAATGACAGCTCTGACAAGGAACACAACAGAGAGTCCCTGACAGAGCAGGAGAAAAGTGGGGTGCAGAATCCAAATTCTAGTAAAAAGACCAGACTTAATGGTCTGAGACTGGAGGGACTCCAGAAGACATGGTCTCCGGACTTTCTGTTAGCCCATAACTACAACCATTCCCAAAGCCAACTCTTCGGACAAAGATTAGACTGGACTATAAGACATAAAATGATACGCATGAAGAGTGCGCTTCTTAGCTCAAGTAGATACACGGGTCTAAATGGGCAACTCCTGCGCGTAGATGATATGAGAAGGCAGAAAGGGACAGGAGCTGGTTGAATGGACACAGGAAATCCGGGGTGGAAAAGAAAAATGTGCCGTCAAAGTATGGGGAGAGCAACAAGGGTCATATAACAATGTGTGTTAAATTTTTGTATGAGAAACTAACTTGGACTGTAAACTTTCATTTAAAGCACAATTTAAAAAAATTAATACAGTTGCTGAGTTATTAGGGAGAAATTAGGAATCCAGGCATGACAGTAGCCACAAAGCCCTCCTTAGCTGCTTCTTAGTGTTAGGGATAGGGAAAGCCAGAATTGCATCCTTTCTTTTTGCATCTATGGAAACTCCTTGTGCTTAGATAATATGCTCTAAATATTTTACTGAAGGTAGAGTTAATTGTAGTTTTTCTTTGACCACTTTATGCCCTTTAGTGGCCAAATGCTGTAATAGCAGAATACTATCATTTAAACATCCACCTTACTAAAGGGAACAGACTAACAAATCGTGAACATATTGGAGAAGAGCAGAGTCATTGGCAAAGTGTGAAGACTTTAAATTGGCATGTAAAACCTGGGAAATGTAAGTGGGGCTTTCAGTATGTCCCTGAGGCATAACTGTCCAGGTAAATTGTTGATTATCCCACTTAAAAGTAAATAGGTATTGACTCTCTGAGTGAACCAGGACACTGAAAAAGATGCTTCATAAATCTATGATGGTAAAATGAGTAGTTTCAGAGGAATATTAGATAAAAGTAGATGGGGATTAGGCACTACAGGACAGTGAGGGATAACTATATGGTTAATGGCTCATAAATCTTGTACAAAATGCCATCCTCAATTCCTGGATTTCTTCCCAGGGAAAACAGGAGTATTACATGGACTAGTGCAAGGGATAATGAGTCTTTTTTTAGGAAATATTGAACTATCGGGGCTAGTCCTTCCCTTGCTTCTTTCTTTATAGGGCATTATGAAACCCTAGGCAAGTGCTTAAAATGATCTTTTTGAGTTTTGATGGGTTCAGCTGATAAAACTCAATTAATGTCTGTGGAAGACGTGGCCTATAATGTTCTGGAACTGCAGAAAGGCAATCTGGGGCAGGAGGGCACCCAGTGTCCCAGTGGGGGTCAGCAAAGTGCCCTGGAGAGGACAGCAGCACTTCTTGCTGCCCAACACTGGGAATGGGGTCAGTGGTTAGCTGAGGATTGTCTTCCTGTGAAGGCATAGTAAGTCCCTGAAAATAACGAAGAGTTTCTTCACTATCCATAGTTTCTATCGTCCCAGGATGAGAAGCATCAGATATTTCTGAAAGTATTTACCCATGTTCAGTAAATTGTAGATGACAGCTCCATTTAGATAAAAGGTCCCTACCTAGTAGATTAACAAGAGTATTTCAGCTTAATAAAATAGGATTAATACCCTCTAAGGTCCTAAAGAAACACTAACTGGCTGAGAATTAGTTAGAATTTGCTCCCGATTCCTAATTCCTATGATTTTAAAAGTTTTACTACTCCAGGGTAAGGGATTTTTCAAGCACATGGGATTCAAAGCTGACAAAATGACTCCAGTATTGATTAAAAACTTACAAATTTTCCCATTTATTAGGAGAGTAATTTCTCTCTATTTATTTAAAGCCACTACTGGAAAAATCCCCATTTGATCCCTGGAGCTCCATCAATCTAATCTTACTAGAGAGGAAGTGGGAGGCAGAATGCCTAATTTATTCTTTAATTTAGCACACTCTCATTTAAAATATCCTGGTTTCTTACAATAAAAATACACTGGGGTTTCCAACTGGTTTCTTCCCCTTTGGGCTCCAGTTTTAGATGCCTGCACTCTAGGAGTTTGCAACCGCTCAAGCAGCAAGGCTATCAGTTTCTCTTGCCTGGTTTTACTTTGTTCACAGGCCTGATTTTGCTGCTCGATGGATTGAGCTAATTTGAAAAAGTGTCCAAAAGGTTTCTAAAGGGAGCTGTTTCCCAATCTAAACGATGGTGTTTGGCCAATTTTGAAAGCTCTAGGTTCAAACCACTGACAAAAATAGAATTGAAGGCAATCTCAGAGTCATCATTATCATTAACCCTGAGTGTTCAGGGAACAATTGTGCTAATCTATCTCTAAAATTGTATACACTTTCACCTTTCTCTCATAGACAAGCTTGAATTTTAGTGTGATCAATTTTTTTAATATACTCTTGGGATTGCTTTAATCAACAGATCATAAATTTGCCTAGTTTCCAGAAACAGATCTCTAGCAGCTTTTAGAGATGAAGGAATCAGCAAAGTCCAGTCCTCATACCATCCAACCTCAGTCATCCACAAATTTGGCCTCCCCAGGCCCCAACAACATGTAAATAATTTGATACAGATCATGGATTCCTGGCTGGTAGGTAGAGGTGAGGATTCTGAATTCATCAATAAATTTACATGGATCTTCCCTGGGAGTGGGAAAATCCTTAACTATGGCTCTTAGCTTTGCCTTGTTGCATGGTGTAAAAATTATTTGTGGAAATTGTCCAGTTTGTTCAGGTTGTCTGAGTTTAAAAGGCATCTCAACGTGAGGCTTGTCTTTAGCTTTTTTAAGTCCAAAGTCCTCAGCACTATAAGGAAGCTCAGGATTTGGGGTGTTTTCAGAATAGGAAGGGAGACATGGAGGTGGAGGTGAAGAAAGTAGAAGTGGATAATGGGAGGCAGTTGCTGGAGGAGCAGAGGGAGGAGTGACAGTGGGAGAAGGAGTAGAAGAAGGGGGTGTGACAATGGGTGCAGGAGCAATAGGAACAACAGGAGCAGGAGGGTCATGTGAAGGTTTAGAACGACGTTGCAATTTTTCTATTAGTTCACCTTGTCTAGACACTGTATCTCGCAGGAAAGCAAAACTATTTTCATTCTGTCTTTTAGAGCCTTCTAGGTGCCAGTCAAGAAAGGCTTACTTTTCCTGTCTCCTAATTTTAGAACCTTCAGATTCCAACTGGCTGTGCAGGAAAATTAACTTTTTCATTTCAAAAGCACCCCATAAATGCCACCAGTTTTCAAGACCTCCTTGCGTGAGATCATGCCAATGTTTCAGGTATAACACACTACTGGAGTCATAGTGGTCCACCATGAAAGCAGCAGGGGTTCCAATGGGGGAACCAAATGCCCTTTGGAATCAACATTACCCTTCTCACCAAGGAAATGTATATGTAAATCAGAAATGCAGACGCTTAATGTGTCTCCAAAGGAAAAAGAAAAACAGACCAGCCTTACTACTTTCTTTCAAAAAAAGTTCACTAGATAGTACCCAAAATTAATTAGTCACTTTACCAGTTCAAAACAACACACATCAACAATTAGCAAGGCTGCCACACTATGTTCAAGAAATGAACATTAAAAAAAAAAAAGAAAGCAAAGACTGAATAATTCTTCAGAAAACCTCTACACAAAAGAATGGAGGTTCTTTCTGAGAAGCACTTACCTCTAGTTTGTGGAGTCCAAGGCCTCAGGGAAATGAAAAAAAGGCACAAAAGTCCTTCAAGTTTGGCTCCAGAAACTCTGGTCCATGATCCTCAGGTCTGCCATGGCGGGGCTGATTTTGGAATCCCAGATGAGCCCTCAAATTGTTGTAGAGAACAAAACCACTCAGTCCTTGAAATAAGCTTAGAAGGATTTAATCAGAAGAATAATAAATTTATTCATTATTCAAAAGAAATGGTACATTGAATGCAGAGAAACAACAGCTCACATAAGTGAAAACTGATGACTCCAGCAAGAGAGCCTCTAACACGGATGGATATAGTCCAAGGAACAATGAATTATAATAGTCATTTGATTGGTTAGTCTTTGGTTGAGGTCACAAGAGGGTGGGTTAGGAGGTGGGGAATGGGCTTCTATTGGATAGCTGGATACAGAGGCTTACAGTTACATATCCTTCAGGAGGGGTCATAAAAACATCACTGGTTGATTTTAAGCAGCTGTAACCAGACGCCTCAGGGATTTTTGATAACCAGTCAGTACCAGTACCTCATTGCCCCGAAATAACTTGTTAAAACAAAATCCTTTTAAGTTGTCTGGGAAACTTCAAATAAGGCTAGATCCAGGACCCTTGCAAAACAATTTTTTTATTACATCCTTGTCATACAGAAATATTTCTTAAGCCCACTTTACACTAAAAGACATCTGTGTCAAGATTTCCTTCCTTAGAGTGTATTTCTTCTACGTCCTAACTTGACTGCAGAGTGAAACTCCGTTAGTTCCTATGGCTGCTAGGAATTAAGGGGCCAAATTGCAGGTGCCTGTGTAAAGTCAGGGTTGACTGCTGAGAGCAGCTAGGCTAATAAATAGCCTCTGTCAGGCATGTAAAAAGACCAGTTTGATTCAGCAAAAACTGTTTAATTCAGTCATTTAGTCCTGGTCAAAAAGGCTTCATGAACTTCTCCTTCAAAAGGCAATTATATAAAAAGATTATGAGACTGTTAAACTCCCTAACATTCTTCAACATGTATCCTTTGACCTAGTATGTCACGTAGACTAAAACTTGTCGCAGTGGCGACGGTTGTCGGGGAGGCGGAGACAATAACCAATGCCACAACTCTTACAGAGAAGTGGGGCCAGGAGGGTCACTCTGAGGAGTCGAACCTGACTTAAGTCCCAGGAGTTTATTTATAGTCACTACAGCAAGCAGTGAAGCAAATAACAGAACAATGGGCTTTGGGTGAATAACAATAAGTTTCGGGGAAGGGAGAAGGAATTCAGGTAAACAAGCCAATCAGTAAAGGGACAATAGGTTTGGGAAAACAAGTCGTGCCTAATCTCCTCCTCATCGCTGACAAGTCTCAACATGTCCTGTGCAGCATAGAGGCCTTTGAGGGGCTGAAGTTGTCAATAGTGTAGCCATGTTTAAATGGCATATATCCCCACAAAAACTCACCTGTGTACAATCAGTTACAACAATATCTACATTCCTTGGTCCTCCCAAAACTCTAACATAGTCCCTCCTAAAAAATAAAATTAAGTAGATTGTTTTTATTCCCATTTTACAGGTTAAAAAAAGATAGGTGACTTGCCCAAGGTCTCACATAAAGTGGTAACCCGGCATTTAAATCCTTAAATCCTGCTTTCCTTCCTGTACAGGAAGCATTTAATATAATTCTCTCAATTGAAAGATGCCCTCAAGTTAATTTTTGCTTAGCAACAGCCTTGTTGTTAGAAAAGAAATGAGAGACAATAATGTTCGTGTAGGAAGCCCTGTGGGCACTTCTACACTGAATGGAGGAAAAAGGTGAGTTTCAGATTGTTCCTGTTGGATGTTGACCATCGCAGCATCATGGAATTGGACCTTAGTGGGAAAAAAAGAGTAGTGAATAAACATGTGCTCTGGACATGTGCTCATTGGACTATTTGCTGCCTGAAAGTCCACTCCCAGGCCACCTCCACCCAACGTCGTTGGGATTTCTACCTGTATTCTCAAAGAGCTAACGATCTAGTTGATGAGACAAGCTACAGACACAAAAATGACCCCATAAGTAGAACTGCTAGATTTAAGAAATAAAAACTGCATTTTTCAAATGATGTGAAGTAGTCAGGTGTGGAGATAGAGAGTAGCCCTCTTGATCCACCCCTGCTGGAATTCCGATCTAGCACCCTGGAACTTGGTCTGGCCTAGTCTGAGCAGATTGTCTATCTCTGCAGTCAGCATTATTAAAGAGAAAAAGAATTCCTCCTTCCTTATAAGCATAAATTGCCCTGTTAAAAAATAAATCCAATACACAAAAGCATGAACTCATGAAACATAAATTTGGAAATGACTATTCACATTACAAAGGGATTCTCTGTTCTAATTACTCCCTGCTGAAAAATCTCTTGGTACAAAATTCCAACCCCTTAATATGGCATCAGGGTCTTTATAATCAGGACTTTCTCCAGACATTTCCATCCTCCAGTGTCCAGTACACTGTATTCAAACTGCAGCCAACTACTAGCTTTTTCTTCGGAAATTCTACAAGTGTTTGGCCTTTGTTCATGCTCTTTTGTATGTTTTGCATACCCTTCTCTCCCTTTCCTTTGCCCCAATAGGAAAAACCCCACTCATCCTTTAAACTCAACTTAGTGTGGCTTCTTCAAAAGAGATTCTCCTCCAGATCCCCTTTCTGGGGTCCCATATATTTTTTTCATACCATATAGTAAGACAACACATTATGTCAGGGTTCATGCTTGTATTCATCTGCTACTGCTGCTGTAAAAATTGCCACTAATTTAGTGGATTAAAATAACACACATTTATTACCTTACAGTTCTGGAGGTGAGAAGTCCAAAATAGGTTTAAGTAGGCTAAAACCAAGGTGTTCGCAAGGCTATGTTCCTTTTGAAGGCTCCAGGGAGAATCAGTTCCCTTGCCTTTTCCATCTTCTAGAAGCCACCTGCATTCTTTGGCTCACTACCCCTTCCTTCATCTTCAAAGCGAGCAGGGCAACATCTTCAAATTTCCCACCTGCTTAACACTCCTGCTGCCCTTTTATAAGGATCCTTGTGATTACATTAGACCAACACAGATAATCCAAGTTAATTTCCCATCTCAAGATCCTTAACTTAAACACATCTGCAAAGTCCCTGTCACCATGTAAAATAAGACATCACAGGTTCCAGGGATTAGGATGTGGAGATCTTTGGAGGGCCATTATTCTGCTTACCAAAATGCTTGATTTGTTTTATGCAAAATTCATCTCAGAATTCATGTAAGTATCATAAACCCTCTATTTGCATTAAAGTAACTAACAAGAATTATGATTTACTTAGGAGTTATCGCTGAGATTTCTTAATCTGTTGATAGCACCAGATATATTTATTAGTGATAATAATAACTATAGAGTAGTTGTGAAAATCAGATGAGACAATTCACGTAAATCACTTAGAACAGTAATTGGTGCATAGCTAACACACAAAAAAATGTTAGTTTATTATTGTTATTAAAGTCCCTGTTGGGGAAATGGTTAATGCACTGGGCTACTAACCAAAAGGTAGGGGGTTCCAGTCCACCCAGAGGTGCCTGGAAGAAAGGCCTGGAGATATACTTCTGAAAAATCAGCCATTGAAAACCCTATGGAGGACAGTTCTACTCTGACACACATGGGATCACCATAAGTCAGAATTGACTCGTTGGCAACTAGTCAGTTATTGTTATTATTATTGTGATTTTTTACTAGTACATATCTCTGACATGTAATGATGGGACAAAAGTATGGTAAAGGTCAAAATGTCTTCCTGAAAGGGAAAAAATATCAAACGTTTATTATAGATTTTAGGAGGATACACGTAGCAATAAGTGACTATGAGAAAGGATAAATGGCAAAGTTGGAAGCATTTTATTCGGTTAAGGATCTCACCTTCAAGTATTAATCCATAGCCAGTGAATGCAGATTATTCAGAGCAGTTCGAAACAAACACTGGAGTAAAGCAGAAGATAGAAAGATGGAGAACACCTTTCTATGGTCCTTTAGTGGGTCTTGGGCTAACGAAACAAGAAGAGTGCCCTCGCGTGAGGAGGTAACAAATACAATTCCCACAAAGCTTCCTCAGAAGCTCACCCAGGACTGCCAGGTTACTATCTACCTTACTGCCTATTAAAAAGTCTAGGGGCAAAGTGAACAAGGATAATGATGCAAAAGTAAATACAACATGCTAGTAATTACTTCTGGGTTCTGCCCTTTCATAAAATCTAATAAAATTAGACTTTAAATGTCTATCTTCATAAAGCAGCTCTGATATGTTTGTTCTGCTATTACTTTTTTGTCTATCTTGAATAAAAAAATGTGCATTTCATTGGAAAACAGTTCATTTTTTAAGTGGAATAGAAAAAAATTGATTTTTTTTCTAAGCCCTAATTGCAAACATGTCAAATAACATGTCACATTTAAAGGCTGTCATGGGAGCCAAACAGTGTAATTGTATATGGACAGTGCTATCTAATTTAGCTGGGTTAGTATGATTTACTAGGATGTTTTGCTATTGGTTACATTATTTAGATCTTTGATAATCTCTTGTTTTTCCCTAGTAATCTAAATCTGGAAATTTTTGCTTCTTTTGTATTAGAAGGTCATTTTTGTCAATCAAAAGATCAGGATGCAACAGGAACTGAGCCCAAAAAAGAGAAGAGAAAAGGAGAGTTCCTGCAGGTTAACAATTTACAAAGCAGAAAGTGATGTTATGGCACAGGATAAATGGAATAGTCAGGGCTTTGGGGATTTGTTGGCATATATGTTCTATGGAACTCTGTAATTGTTGGAAGAATTCATGGTCAAAATTTTTTTCCTCACAGAACCTTTTTATTTCTTAGTATTTCTTAATATAGTATCAATTGAGATTAAATCCCTGATTGGTCAAACTTGAATTGGGTTGTGACATTTTTAACACAATTTGTTTTCACTAGGAATTGAAAGCAACCTATTTCCCAGTTTTAACTCTTGTATGTAGTACAATTAATATGTTAAAAAAAAAAATTTTGAACTCAATTAGTTTAAATGGGTCATTGTATTTATGGGTCTACTGCCCTGTTACAGGAAACTCTGGTGGCATAGTTGTTAAGTGCTACAGCTGTTAACCAAAAGGTTGACTCCACCAGGCGCTCCTTGGAAACTCTATGAGGCAGTTCCACTCTGTCCTGTAAGGTTGCTATGAGTCAGAATTGACTTGACAGCAACGGGTTTTGGCCCTGTTACAAGCCTCTAGGCTTACAAAACAAAGGAACCCTTTGCCACAGTTGAGGTGCTCATAAAATCACATGAAATGCAATGATATTGGATGGCTGTGGTTTGAATACTTGATGTTAGGCCTCCACACTGGCTTTCGTCAATCCCAAACTTCAAGTTTAGTCACAGAATAGGTTTGAACTTCCATATTAACTGTCAGAATGAAAAGCAGCAGCTTAGTCAAAGGCAGCTGGATCTTCATGAAAAACTCTGGGAAAACATCTCTTCTTTCTTTTTAATTTGTAGTGAACTTTCTATCTGGAAATTGTCATGTTGTCAACAAAGTTCTTCTGATAGTGATTCAGAAACTGGAAACTAACCCTTAATGTAACTAGGTTTGCCATTACCTGCAACAATCTGAAAAAGGTACTTTTTTATGAGAGAAAGCAAAAATGGTCTATGAAAGAAAAATTCTTTAAAAATTGGATAACAGGGCTCTAGATATTATGTAGCTATCACACTCTTTGCTAAGGTACATTCTTTGGAAAACACAGGAAGAATCTAGTTCCATACCACTAGTGAAGCTATCAGTAGGTATCATGTGATGATATATAGCTCTTGAAAAATAAGATAAGTAGAATAGTTGGAAACACAATTAATTTTAAAATGAGTTGAAGCACTCAATTTGAAATACTTATACGTATCTTCCTTTCCTTAATTTTTTTTTTAATTGGAGACATACAAATGTACATTCACATGTCAGTCTTTTGATTTAATGCCAAGGATATATGTTGAGAGTTGGATATACTAATTTCAATTCCTTGTTGACTTTATTTCACAAACCTGGCCCAGAAGGCATCATCTGTGATTTCTAGTTTCAGTTTCTTTAAAGTGGAGTGAGAGTTTTAAGAACTTTTGATGTAATCTTAATGCAAGATCCATCTAGATTTTTATGGAATGTTTTCCAAATGATTGTCTCACCTGTACTATATTCAAAGGTAATTTTTTAACAACTTGGTGTACCAAGACTGCAAGATCCTGTCTGCTCTTTTTCCAGGCTGTTTCTCAGGAGATGAGTTAACCTCTCTCCTCAGACAACTAGTAGACTTACACACTGCTTGCTTTAAAAGAGGTAGATTCCTTAAAGGCCAATGCTCCTCAGGTACAATGCAAACCAATTGTGTATGTAGCATTCATCTGGGCTCATCACATTGTCCTCATGAGATTTGGAGGCAAAGGAACTGATGCAAATATGTTGATGTTCCTGTTGCTTGCTGTGCCTTGAGTAATAATGTCCTTTGTTTCTGATCCCAGAGTCTTGTGTCTTCTTCCAGCCTCCATGAACTAGTAACAGACTAATTTATCAGCTTATAAGTAGAATAAAAATCAAATCCCAGATCCAACAACCCTTAGTAAGACTACAGCTCAACAGGCAGGTCTGGAAATGGTCAAGTGTGTTGGTAACATAGCCTGTTAGCTGCATGCATTCATTGAGCCATGGACTTCAAGCAGAATATTGGTTTTTCAGTAGTTACATTGGTTATGTGCAAGTCAGTTAAGAACAGCATATACTATGTCAATAAAGGGCAATATTCATTTAGCTTTAATAAAATCAAATAAATTAAAACTGTTTACATAATATAAACAAAAATAGTGACCATAATAAAAAGCATAACCCCACAGTTCCTAAAATAAAAGTTAGTGAACATAAGAAAATATGTTCTTCTATCCTTAGATTAGCCTCTTAATAATAATTATTTTTTTATATTTTCCAGGGCAATTAAGCAACTGTTCAATATGATTTTTAGGAGTGTTAAAAATTCAGCCATGCCATGACCTTTTGTTTGCTCAAGTCTAGATTTGATTATTAGAGATCACAAAAAAGAGACTTTTAACGGTATACAGGAGCCAACAAATAACATTACCCCCACATAAAATTAACACTTTTCTATTTAATATAGTCAAATTGAACTGTGAGGAAAACAAAAAGATATTTTTCTTATCAACTACTTACCATGAGCATAAAATTTATTTCTCCTGTTAAAAGTATTCATTATTTCTTGGCACCATCAACACTGTACACCATCACACTATACACATTTAATTTAATTTTTACAATATAACTATTGTAAATTTTTATATATTCATTACAAATGATACATATATTAGCAATATATATATATTGCTAATACATATATAGTCATGTGTCTCTTAACATCCACAATACATTCTGTGAAATAAGACGTTATGTGATTTGGATGTCATGCGAACATCATTTTACATACAGGCAGTCCCTGGATTAAGAACAAGTTCCATTCCTAAGTCTGTCTTTAAGTCAAATTTGCATATAAATCAAAACGATTAGGAACAGTTCATATCTAGCATAAGTTAGTCAAATATTTGTCTTAGTATATAGTGTACCTTTCTAAGAATAAAAAACATTAAAGAAACACTTCCAGATACATTAAAACATCTTTAACATAATAATAATGATAATAATGTTTTAACGCACTTCACAAAGTATCACCTCTTGTTATTACAAACCATTGTATGTACCTCAAATTTTTAATATAGTAGGCTCTACAGGAGTTGGTTTGTAACTATGGGTTGTGCGTAAGTCAGATGTTTGTAACCTGGGGACTGCCTGTACTTAGCAAAGCTATATGGGATACTGTAGTGTACCTATATTGACTAAATAGCCACCAGGAAGCCGTTGTGTTCACTACATCCTATTCTCCAATTGGGATTTCTGAACCCTGTTATAACCTTATAGGGTCACAGACATATGCAGTCAAATGTTTCTCGGACAGATGCAGCACATGAATATATATTTATAAGGAGCCCTGGTGGCACAACAGTTAACTGCTCGGCTGCTAACCAGAAAGTTGGTGATTCAAACCCACCCAGCGGCTCCAGGAGAGAAAGATCTTGTGATCTGCTCCTGTAAAGATTACAGCCTAGAAAACCCTATGGAACAGTTCTACTCTGTCACGTGCGATAGCCGTGAATCAAAAATCAACTCAACAGCACCTAACAACAGCACAGTATATATATTTACATATATAATTAGAAAATAAAGAATATTCAGACTTATACAAGACAAAAAATCAAAATTATCCATGATTTCCACTGTACCAGAATAGTCACTGCAACTTTGTTGGATATTTAGGTTGTTTCCAATTTCTTGCTACTATAAAAAACAATGTATTACAGTAGCAGCATAACAAATGAGTCCCTGAAATTTCAACAAGTTACCACAGTATAACTTTATTTCTTGCTCATGTACAGTCCAAACCAGCATTCTTGATCACCAGGTGGCTTTCCTTTAAATGATGATTCAGGGATCCAAGATTTCTCCCATATTATGGCTTTGCCATCTTCAACACGCAGTTTCCAAGGTCACCATGAGAAGGGAAATAGCATAAACAATCACTGATGATACAAACTTGGAATGAGCCCATATCACATATCACTATTGATCGCATTCCACTGGCTAAAACTTAATCACACAATCACCTCTAACCCCAAGGTAAGCTAAGAGATATAGGTTAGCTGTGCTCCCTATAAGATGAGGAAATGGGTTTGGTGATTTGTTAATAATTTCTGAGACATATTGACTGTAACGATTAAAGCCAAAGATGAAGAAATTGAAGATTTTCAACCAACTTTTGCAGTCTGAAATTGATCAAACATTCAATCAGGATGCATTGATAATTATTGATGATTGCAATGCCAAAGTTGGAAACAAAGAAGTATCTATAGTCAGAAAATACGGCCTTAGTGATGGAAAACGACTCTAGAGATCGCATGATAGAATTTTGCAAGACCAATGACTTCTTCATTGCAAAGACCTTTTTTCAACAACATAAATGGTGACTATCCAAGTGGAACTCACCAGATGGAAAACACAGGAATCAAATTGACTATAGCTATGGAAAAAGATGATGGAAAAGCTCAGTATCATCACTGGTCAGAACAAAGCTAGGGGCCGACTGTGGAACAGACCATCAGTTGCTCGTATGCAAGTTCAAGTTGAAAATGAAGGATATTAAAACAAGTCCAAGAAAACCAAATATGACCTTGAGTATATCTCACCTGAATTTGGAGACCATCTCCAGAATAGATTTGACTCCTTGAACAGTAATGACCAAAAACCAGACCAGTTGTGGGATGACATCAAGGACTTCATACATGAAGAAAGCAAAAAAGTCATTAAAAAGACAGGAAAGAAATAAAAGACCAAAATGGATGTCAGAAGAGACTCTGAAACTTGTTCTTCAATGTAGAGCAGCTAAAGCAAATGGAGGAAATGATGAAATAAAAAAGCTGATCTAAAGATTTCAAAGGGCAGCTAGAGAAGACAAAGTAAAGTATTATAATGAAATATGCAAAGACCTGGAGTTATAAAACCAAAAAGGGAGAACACCCTTGACATTTTTCAAGCTGAAAGAAGTGAAGAAAAAATTCAAGCTCCGAGTTGCAATTTTTAAGAATTCTATGGGCAATATATAGAATGACCCAGGAAGCATCAAAAGAAGATGGAAGGAATACACAGAGTCACCGTACCAAAAAAAAGAAAAAGAAAAAAAAAATTGTTCGATGTTCAACCATTTCAGGAGGTAGCATATGATCAAGAATCAATGGTATTAAAGGAAGAAGTCCAAGCTTCACTGAAGATATTGGCAGAAAACAAGGCTCCAGGAATTGACAGAATATCAGTTGAGATGTTTCAACAAACAGATGCAGCACTGGAGGTGCTCACTCATCTATGCCAAGAAATTTGGAAGACAGCTACCTGGCCAACCCAGTGGAAGAGATCCATATTTGTGCCTGTTCCAAAGAAAGGTGACCCAACAAAATGCAGAAATTATCAAACAATATCATTAATATTACATGCAAGTAAAATTCTGCTGAAGATAATTCAAAAATGGTTGCAGCAATACACTGACAAGGAATTGCCAGAAATTCAAGCCAGATTCAGAAGAGGAGATGGAATGAGTGATTTCATTGCTGATGTCACATGGATCTTGACTGAAAGCAGAGAATACAAGAAAGATGTTTACCTGTGTTTCTTTGACTACACGAAGGCATTCAGTTGTGTGGATCATAACAAATTATGGGTATCATTGCAAAGAATGGGAATTCCAGAACACTTAATTGTGCTCATGCAGAATCTATACATAGACCAAGAGGCAGTTGTTCGAACAGAACAAGGAGATACTATGTGGTTTAAAATCAGGAAAGGTATGTGTCAGGGTTGTATCTTTTCACAATACATATTCAATCAATATGCTGAGCGAATAGTCTGAGAAACTGGACTATATGAAGAAGAACGTAGCATCAGGATTGCAAGACTCATTAACAACCTACGTTTTGCAGATAACATAATCTTGCTTGCTGAAAGCAAACAGGACTTGAAGCACTTACTGATAAAGATCAAAGACTACAGTTTTCCATATGGATTACACTTCAACATAAAGAAAACCAAAATCCTCACAACTGGAACAATAAGCAACATCATGATAAACAGAGAAAATTTTGAAGTTTTCAAGGATTTCATTGCTGGATCCACAATCAAAGCCCATGGAAGCAGCAGTCTAGAAACCAAATGACATTTTGCATTGGGCAAATCTGCTGCAAAAGACCTCTTTAAAATGTTGAAAAGCAAAGATATCACTTTGAGGACTAAGGTGTGCCTGATCCAAGCTATGATATTTTCGATCGCCTCACATGCATATGAAAGCTGGACGTGGAATAAGGAAGACTGAAGAAGAATTGATGCTTTTGAATTATGGTGTTGGTGAACAATGTTGAATATACCATGGACTGCCAAAAGAATGAACAAATCTGTCTTGGAAGCAGCACAGCCGGAGCGCTCCTTGGAAGCAAGAACTGCAAGACTTGGTCTCACATACGTTGGACATGTTATCAGGAGGGACCAGTCCTTAGAGATGGACATCATGCTTGGTAAGGTAGAGGGGTCAGTGAAAAAGAGGAAAACCCTCAAGGAGAGGGATTGACACAGTGGCTGCAACAATGGGCTCAAACATAGCAACGATTATTAGGCTAACACAGGACCTGGCAGTGTTTAGTTCTATTGTACATAGGGTCGCTATGAGTCGGAACTAACTTGAAGGCACCTAACAACAACATCTTCATCAGTAAACCTTCTCACGTTCATAATTATTTCTTCAAGAGAAATTTCTAGAAGTGGGGAATAATTTTTTTTTTTTTATTTTACAAGTATTTTGAACAGATGTCAGACTTTTAACTCTTTATCACAACCCTAAAAGTTAAGATGAATACGTTAGTATTTTCATCAGGAATCCTGTCTTACTAGAACTTGTTGGGAAAAATCATGGATCAGCAGACTTCCTGCCTGTCATGGATTGAATTATGTCCCCCCAAAAATGTGTGTATCAATTTGGCTCGGCCATGATTCCTGGTATTGTGTTAATCCTGCCTCTATGATATTAATGAGGGAGGATTGGCAGCAGTTCTGTTAGTAAGGCAAGACTCAGTCTACAAGATTGGATTGTATCCTGAGGCAATCTCTTGAGATATAAAAGAGAGAAGTGAGCAGAGAGACAGGGGGACCTCATACCACCAAGAAAGCAGTGCCGGGAGCAGAGCGCGTCCTTTGAACCTAGGATGCCTATGTGGAGAAGCTCCTAGTCTGGGGAACACTGACAAGAAGAAGGCCAACAGAGAAAGCCTTCCCCTGAAGTTAATGCCCTGAATTTGGACTTTTAGCCTACTTTACTGTGAAGAAATAAATTTCTCTTTGTTAAAGTCATCCACTTGTGGTATTTCTGTTATAGCAACACTAGATGACTAAGACACTGCCCTATGATCATTTCCCTAAAATATGTTAGCTTTAAAATATATCATTGATGAGAAACTATATTTCTTTAAATATGTGTGTACATGCATTTATACATATAAGAGTATAATTAAACAACGTGTAAACATGTTTCAGTTATTTTTAGAGGCATATTCATATTTATACACCACAGAAGGACAATTTAAAAGTTTTGGGATCTTACAAAATCATTTCCTTGACTATTAATTTTCTTTTGAAAAGCTGTGCAAAAATTTTAATTCATCTAAGGTAACGTAAAAATTCAAATAATATAATTCTGAATTTTGTAGTTTCTTATTCATACAAACCAAAAATCACACCTCAAATTTTTTCTACTTACTTATTTCTCTAAAATTCATAATCAACAAAAATATGCAGCAAACAAAGAAAATTCTAACAAGGGTGACTATAATTCTCTGGAATCTTAAAATATAAGTCAGTGTCTGCAGTGCTTAATACCTATTTGCTCTCTTATTTCCTATACCATGGAACCAATTCACAACTCATGGAATTTAGCATTTCCTAAAGATGATGGGCTTTGATCCCTGTGTCTTTTCAATTGTTCAAAATTTAATTATTGTGTTTGCTTCTTTTGACACTTTTTTTTCCTGGCTTCTCTTTGACTTATTGTGTGTTTACTTACCTTATTTATAGAATGGATATTTTCACATGGTTTACTGCACATTTTTCTTATTTATACACAAGTACTAAATATGGCTTTAACTTCCCTTCTGTATTTCGTCTTTAAAGTGATGGCTAACACTTCCCAATAGTCCTGTCCTGAAATAGAAAATATCGTTCAGAGACTTGAACCAAATGAAATATCGATTCAGGGTGGAGAATATTTTGATGTTTTAGTTTTGATACAGTTCAGTTGTTTTAGAAAATATGTAGGTTTCGATTTGGTTCAGACTGGTTCACTGGGTTTTTTGTTTTTAATGGATTTGATTTATAGTTCTGTAAAAAGTTTAATATTGGGTTTAGGTCAGAGAGGACACATTCAGCAAAATAGTTGTTTGTTTCCAATTTTGGTTCATGGATCATTACAAGGCCTTGTTGTTGTCGTTATTTCCAGAGACACAGCATAAAGTTTGTACCTGACTGTGGACTCTTCCTCTAAGAGAAGGATAATAGATGTCATTCACTCCCGGCAGAATTGTGACCACTCAGGGTAGGGCTGATGCTATGTGAGATACAGGGATATTAAAAAGCAGCGTGACAGGGATTATTTGAGTTTTAAACCAGGATAGGATTTTCTTTTTATTTTTCTACATCTGGATAGAAGATTTCTTGTAATCTCAAATTTTAAACCTTTACATTAGCCTAAATTTTAAATTGATTTCTTCTTTTTTATTTATTTAAGCATACTATTTAGTGGGCTTTGCTTTGCAAATTAATGCAGATTTTCAGGAGACCCAAATGAAAGGCTGGTGATCAAAATTAATCAGTTCTACCTTTTCAAATTTGCTAAAAGTGCCAAACAAAGGATTATCAAGTTATTGAGTATAAAGGTAGTTGTAGTACTGTTCTTCCAGCCTAAGAATGTTTAATACAAAACTACGCTTTAAAATATTAGTAGGGTTGTCATTGAGTATAGCAATATTTAAGAGAAAGAAAGGGAGCAAAATCCTCTCACTAGAAAAACTCTTTAAAGGCTGGATAAATAGTAAGGAGTGTGTTTAATACAACTAATTTATAGATGAATGTGGTGCCAAACTGGAATACATTAACAAGGTAAGGCTTCGGGGTCTCTAGGTAAGATAATATATTGCTTTCATTAAAAAGCAATCTGCATGGACGATATCCACCACCACTGGAAACTCTGCAGCTGTCACCTTTATCAGGGGAGCAAGAGCAAGCCACTACATTTTAATCACTGGAGTTTGTCAGGAACGAAAAACAGCCAGCTTCCCACAAATCAACAGACGTGTATCCTGATAAGGAAAGTGCATTGGAAAAGGACAGCTACATACCACATTACACCAACTATTCTAGGGTGATCAAAGCTCTGTAATTGTCGAAGATAAATCTACTCAATTGGGCTTTAGGATGAAACTGTTATCTTTGAACAAAGCAGACACATATTTATACGAATTATCCATGACTTAGGACATGTTTAGGTCTGAGTATTTCTTGCAATGTGGGAAGGAAAGGACAACAGAATAGCAAAGTTCGAGGCATCTTCCCACTACATTTGTTCCAGTAACTTCCTTCTGGCTATATGATACTTTGATAAAATTAAGAAGTCATCAGGAAAAAATTGGAATAAAAGTCAGGACAAGCACATCTGAATGGAGACAAAAAAACTGCACAAAGGAGAAAAAAATGAGGATTTTTCCTGACATGCTCACACCTCTCATATCCACCCTTAGAGAAATAGGGAAGGACTACCCTAGCCCAGGTGTTGCCATTCTAGCCTTATTCCAGTTCAACAGAATATAGAGCCTTCACAATAGATCTCTTTGTTTAAGGGGACTTTAGAGACTCTCTGTACTTTCCAGATAAATTCTTAACTAAAAAAATAAATAAGTTACAAACAAGCAAAAACAAACAAAACCTAGACATGTATAAGTACTACAGTTTTTTTTTTAAGGATTAAGGAATCATAATGAAAATGTTGACTATTTGATAGAAGTGTAGATCTAACCAAACAGGGGTTGGGCTTTGCAAATAAGAGTGCCTCTGATTTAATGGCATCTTGAAGATCATTAAAGTGTAGGAAGATGGAACATATGAGGATAAAACTTGGTTGCAAAAAGGGGTCCATTACTCAATGAGAAGACAACTGAGGAGAAAATGGACTCAAGCTTGGGAGGTCAAGAAGAGTCTTACACCTAGGAGATGGTGATCTATTTTCAAAACCCAAATAGGACTGTTATCTCTGGCTTAAATTACAGTTGTCAAGTGCTGGCTCCCCAAATAACCAGTTGATAAGACAAAACTGAATTTTTTGTTTGCCCAGGTAAGAAAGAACACCACCTCCAAAGACTGTAGAGGGAAGAACAAGGTCTGATCAACTGAAATTTTGAAGTCTAGGTTTAAGATGAGTCTTTCAAAGCAGAGGCTTGAGTAGAACTGAGTAAGGATCACGATATAATAGTTTAGAATTGGTAGAAACAACAAGCATTTTGGGTCAAGAAGTTCAGAGTCTTAGAATGTGAACGACCGGTTGATGTTTTCTATTAAAGATTTGATAGATCTTTCCAGAAGTTCCTGTCAAATTATTTTGAACAATCAAATTACTTTCCTGGGCAAGAGACCCTTGAAATAGTAAAAGTGTGCTACTGAAGACAATGGAATAGGAAAGTCATGTTAACATAGGCAGGTATGTGGGGAAGATGGATTGGATTCTTGGTGTTCAAGATGTAGAGGGGAAGATGGGTTTGGTTTTCACACGATGAGAGATGGAGATACATAAACCACCAGCTGCGGTCAAGTAGGCTCTGACTCACAGCAACCCCATGTGTGTCAGAGTAGAACCGTGCTCCCTAGGGTTTTCAATGGTTGATTTTTCAGAAGTCGATCTCCAGGTTCTTTCTTCCCAGGCACCCTTGGGTGGACTTGAACCTCCAACTTTTCGGTTAGCAGCTAACCACATTAACCATTTGCACCACCCAGGAAGTACATTTTTAAAAAAAGCATTTTTTGACAATATTGGTAGCAGAAGTGTTCCTGAACCTTTCCAATATAAAAGTTAGTATAACAAGTTAACCAAGATCCATCCCTATAGTGACTGATAAATGGTAAGATCCATGTCTTTTGGCCCTTTGTCACAACAGCACAGTAAAGGACCCAGCACACAGTAGCAGCTTCCTAAGATCTCTGAAATAATCATTATAAGATATTCTTACAGTGGTAACTTAGTAAACATTCATCTCAAGATACTGTATATTTTGCCAATAAAGACAAGCACCATTTGATTAAAATATCTTAAATTAGTTGCTTCATAACATCTATGCTCACAGGAAGCTAGACTGTCATTTAATAAATAATGATCCTTTGCAGTTTGGCCATTACCTAGTCTCTAAAAGTATACGGGAGAAATCGGAGCATCCTTGCAAGGCAGAAGCTATAAAGACTAAAATAAACCTGGCAACCAGGATCCAATAGCCGATGCTGCCTGATACCACAGAGCATATTTATAATGACAGTTTCCTGTAATTAAAGAAAAACTAACTGTAAAGGAGTAGAAAAAACAAATATTTTCCTGCTGCCTTTGGATTGATCAGAAAGAGTATTTGCAAAACTACTTACCTATTTATTTACAAATAGAAATAATCAAAGCAAATATTGTATTGCTGAAGGGCAAAAAAAAAAAAAAATTGGCTTCAATAAGTGTGTAAATTCTGAAATCCCTGATACCTTTTTTTAAGCCTAGAAAGAGCACACTAGTTGAATGGCTCCTAAATAATCGGACAGTGGGGAAATAAAGTAAAATCACCCCCAGACCACTTGCCCTTGAAAAGCAATTGCTTGTTGTGGAAATGAATAATTACCTTCACTGAAAATAATGAATATTACTTCAAAAGGAATTTTTTTAGTGAATACTGGTCATTTGCATTTTGGCATTTCATCAATTTCCCCCAGTATTCTAAAGTTAAACATCTAGCTCTTTTCTTTCCCGTCTTCCTCTTTCCCCATTTCACCTCTTATCTTTCTCCTTTGCTTTTCTCAACACTCCTCTCCCCACTGGTCACGCTTGCTCTAAATGAATAAGGAAATAAATATTTCATATACAATGGGTGCATTTTGTTCCGCAGAAAGGAAAAAAAAAAGTCAATGGCAATTAATGAGAATGAGAATGACAAATATTGATTGTTCAGAATACTTACACGTACACTTGGGGGAATAATTTAAAATTTGATCTTTATCTTTCTGGCAAGGTTTAGTTTGTATCTCCTTAAGAGAGAAGGCAAAAGAATGCTCCATTCTCTAACAGGGCTCAAAGAATGTCTCCAGGAAGACAGTACAATGCCCTATTACTTGTTTACCCTGACTTTGATGGGAATAGACAAAGCCGTAGGGAACATCACTGTATTTTACTAGCAGTCCCGTCACCAGTGTTCTGTCTTGGCTTTGCCACAAAATTTTTAACGGTCTTGGCCAAGTCATTTAATCTTTCCAACTTCAGTTTCTGGATTTACATAATGAGATTTGCATCTAGTTATGTCTGAGGTCCCTTCCAGTTATTCAGTCCCTTTTAACACACAATGATTCATAGTAGTGATCTACATGGATAAAATTTGGGAAGCGAGGAGTTCGGCAGAAATCTTGTGAATAAAATCAATGTTGAAAATAAAACAGGATGAATCAACTCATAAAAAAAATTATTCCATTGTGGATTGACAGAGAGATTACATAAACTGCACACATCAGAACAAAGCCTGTGGTATAAAACCCCAGAAGTGTTTTGTGACAATATTGGCAATCATGGAAAAATCTGAATTTTATCATTCTTAATCTATCTCTCTGTCATGTAGATCCATCCAAAACTTTATTTGTCAGCAGAGGTTGTAGGGTTTGAGTGATTGCTGGGATATCTGGAATTCTTGGTTAATGAACATTCCAGGAAGACTAAATAATTCTAGAAAACTTTATGGAAATTTACAGACAGGGTGCATTTCATTCCTCAAGTATCTAGATATTGATTCTTCTTTATGTATGAACTAGGAGCAGCTAAGAGTTAATTGCCTTTGGGCAATAATCATAATCTTCTGATATGGTTAAAATTATTCAGAAGTATTGAAACTACCAATTAAGAGACATTTTCCCTAATTTCACTTTAATTAGCTAAATCATAAAATCCAGTGTCCTTTTATTTATGTTATTTTCATGATGGATTATTTTAACCAATTTAATATATTGGTTAAAACCTAGGATTTTGAAGTATGTTAGATAACCCCAACTGTTCTACCTACTTTGTGCCCTTGGACAAGACATTTAGCCTCCCTAAGCATGTTCCTCGCTAGCCTGTAATTCCATAAAGATGTGAATTTATCATAGTATCTGGATATAAGAGATAATAAATATTTGTAGAATACATGAATGTTTTGCCCCTCCTAGACACTCTATATTCTCTTTATAGCCATCACGGATGACTAGTTTTGAGTAGGACTTGGTCCATTATTGGAGTCCCTGGGTGGTGCAAATGGTTAATGCCCTTGGCTGCTAAGCACAAGGTTGGAGGTTCGAGTTCACCCAGAGGTGCCTCAGAAGAAAGGCTTGGTGATCTACTTCCAAATATTCATTCAGTCATGAAAACCTTATGAATCACAGTTCTACTTGGACACACGAGTTGTTGCCATGAGTCAGGTTGACTCCACGGCAACTGATGGTGGTGGTCCAGTTTTGCTTTGCAAGACGTCAGTCACATACAAGCCATCTAGCTTTTTTTCTTGGCTGCTCTGTTCTCAGTTCAGAAAACTCTTCTAAATACCTTGAGAAGTAAGAACATTGTGCTTACCAGCACATGACTAGATACACACTAACTATTTTAAGTGGCAAGCTTATTTTATAAAAGTGCTTAACTAAATTTTGACTGGCACTCTTACAGTTAAAAAAAGGAAAGCTCTTAAGGTTAAAAAAGGAAAGGGCTCCATGCAAACCCCATGCTAATCAAGGATTCATTTCCCATGATCATTCCCACTAAAAACATATGTGAGTTCTTATGTGGTCCTATTTATTCAGTTTAAATCTTGTGATTTATATTACAAATTTAGGATTTTTTGTAGGACATGAAGAAAAATTTTTCTGCTAAAGTCTAGGAAAGTCAGTATAGGAAAATTGTGTATCACAAACCCAAATTTAAGAATAGTGTTGTATCTGACATCCTGAGTAGAACAAGAATTAAATGGTTTTCTCTGACTATCATTTTCTGTTGGAATAAAAATCTCTGTAATCCATCATCCAGAAAACTATTTAAATAACATCACCAGTCGTCTGTTGGCAGGGAAAGGAAGCCACATTGTCTCTTCTGTTTTCTTGTACTTTTCAAGATAGAATCTGAGTATTTCATGTTGATTGCTTGATTGGCTGCAAAGGGACTCTTTAAAAATACTAAAAAAAATCAGGAATCCAGTACAAATCAAACGTAAGCTGCTATCAATCATGTGCTCAGGGCATTCTGTGAGGTTTTTACTCAGAAAGATGTCATTAAAAGTTGCAGAAATTAATTGGTGCCATTGAATGTAATGGCCTTTCCTGCCATAGTTTCTCAAATGTAAAGAAAAATTATGGATAATGTAAATTCCTCGTGGGAATCTTATGGATGTCTGCTTTGTTCTGTTATTGTTTATTGCAAATGTTATTACTGTGATCTATTGCCCTATCATGCTTTGTCTATACTGTGCTGCCATCCTGCAGCCCACAACAACTGAGGGCTTTACTCACAAGCTAAGACTGTGTTTATTTGGAAATTCTTTGCTTTACGTATTCCAAAAGTGTCTCAAGGTGTTCATTTCGTGTGTTTAAATTTTTATACAAAAACAGATTTGTTCTGATTGATTAAATATTGACTTACACCATTTTTAGAACAATTCTGAATCTTATTTAAGCTCAGGGTTTGGGTTCTGCTTTCCCAGAAGGTTTGAATCTAGTGTAACAATGGCTATTACTTTGTGTGAATCAATGCATTGGGATCTGCAATCTTTTTCAATAACAAGATGGGTTTAATTAGTAGTGTTTTAAAAATTTGGCTTTTAATTAAGGGGCAATTTTATACCTCTGAAAAAAGTTTAAGGACAAGGAACTTCTTATTGCATATTAAATGCTCTCTTACATTGCAAAATCTATAATTTTATACCTAAATTACGTTAAATTTTCATCTAACCAATATCACTAAAGATTGGTGTTTTGTTTCTGAGTATTTTGAAGGCATTTGTAGACACCTCTTCGTTCTTCTCTGATTCTATGGTATGAGATTCTAGAAATTCACGAAAGGTACAAGATACCCCTTGGAAACTATAGTGAATTAAGCTTAATAGTCTAGTTTCTTCATCACCTTTTGGTTGTGTTTTGTGAAATTTAGAGTATTTCTGAATTAAACTGTTTAGGATGTATTTTGAGAATCTTAATTAGTTGACATCATGTCAAAGGTCGAAAACTCTGTAATGAAAGTTAAATCAAGGTCAAGATGGCTCCTTAGGATCACATATCCCCTTGGCTCCAACATAGAGAAATGGTAAAGAAAAGAATTAACAGAACTATTTAGTGTATAAATAAGCCAAAACTAATTTTTGTGTGTATGAAAACAGTAATACTAAAAACGCTAGAAAAAAATAACAATTTTTGGTTTGGGATTTTCTAAGTTCCACAACATGTTTGGGAAGAGGCTAGAAATACCGAATAACATTATATTTTGTTAGAAAAATATAAATAAATAAAGATATTAAAAAATAAAGTGACCATTAAAAGAATATAGATGCACTGTATAGGTTTCAATCCAGCAAAGAAAAACAGGAGGAGAAGTGTTGACGATTTTAACGAACTAATAAAATGCGGAAAAAGAAGGGGAGAAAGCAATGCAAAAAGAAATGTAAACAGAAAACACAAAATTAGATGGTGTAAACAGATACAAACATATCATTAATCACAAAAATGCAAATAGGTTAAAATTATCTACTTAAAGACAATTTATTAAAGAATATTTTTAAAAAGCCAGCTATATCCTGCTTATAGAAGACAACTTGAAACTAAAAAACACAGAAAAATTAAACACAAAGGTATGAAAAATGATATGCCTAGAAAATATTAAGCAAAAGTTACCAGTTCTGGTAATATTACTTTTGATATAATAAAATTTAAGGCAAAAAGCATTAATAGAGGCATTAGGGTTCCTGTAAGAATTTGTAACAATCATGAACTTACATGCCCTTAAAAGCAAAGACTCTAAATAGGTAAAGCAAACACTGAGAGAAGTGTGAGAAAGAACCAAGAAATCTATAGTTGCAATGTTTTTAAACCCCTCTATCAGAAATCAAGCAAAAATTTAATAACATTCTAGAAGACTGAAATAACATAATTTGAAAATTTGGTCTAATAGAAAGAGGAAGAAAATCCTTTGCTCAACTAATAAATCCTTTTCTAATACACATGAAAATTAACAAAACTTAATCACATATAAGATCATAAAAGGGAAGTCTCAATAAATTTCAGATAATAAATAGCATACAGATCATGTCCTCTATCTTCAAAGCAATTATACTTTAAAAATTAATAGCAAAAAGGTAGTTTTTTTTAAAAAAAGATACTAGTTAAAATATTTATTGTACCTATTATGTGCAAGTTATTGGAGTAGTACAAACCATCTATTTTGATCAACCAATGACTAAATTAGAGTAAGTGGCTAATCTGTTTAGATGTATTCCTACAAAATTAAACTATCTGGAGATGCAAAGGGACAATGTTTCTTATAAACATTGGCTTCTGAGGCTGCAGGTTAATGTATACTTAAGTACAAATCAAACAAAAATTTAAATGTAAAGAAATTTACCTTTAATTTAAACAAAATTGAAATTCAAAGAAAAGTCTAATTTTATAATTAAGTCCAAAATTTAGCTAAACATTCTGTCCTTTGTTTATTGAAAAATTGAAGTATGTCTAATTTGTCTAAGGGAAGTTTTGGGGAATGGTGACATATTTACAAAAACTGAGGCTGAGGCTAAGGCTATATAGTTCAAGAGGAAGTTGGTCAAGGAGTGACGGCGTCAGTCAGGGTTCAACCAGAGAAACACAACCAGCAGGAGATGTATACTAAGAAATTTATTGCAAGGAATTGGCTGATGCGATTGTGAGGGCTAACTGGGCACGTCTGAAATTCATAGTGCAGGCCATCAGGAAGGGCAGGCTGGAACTCTTGGGCACAGGCTGGAGATGCAGTCCACAGGTGGGATTTCTTCCACTTCAGGAAAGCCTTAGCACTGCTCTAAAGGGCTTTTAAATTATTGAATCAGGACCTCCCAGATTACCTAGGATAATCTCTCTCACTTTATTGTGTTTTTGTTGTTGTTGGGTGCCGTCGAGTCAGTTCCAACTCATAGCGACCCTATGTACAACAGAAGGAAACCCTGCCTGCTCCTGTGTCATCCTCACAATTACTATTGTGCTTGAGCCCACTGTTGCAGCCACTGTATCAATCTATCTCATTGAGGGTCTTCCTCTTTTTCACTGACCCTCTACTTTGCCAAGCATGATGTCCTTCTCCAGGGACTGATCCCTCCTGATAACACGTCTAAAGCATATGAGATGAGGTCTCTTCTTCCTTGCTTCCTAAGAGCATTCTGGCTGTACTTCTTTCAAGACAGATTTGTTTGTTCTTTTGGCAATCCATGGTATAGCCAATATTCTTCGCCAACACCATAATCCAAAGGCATCAATTCTTCTTCCGTCTCCTTATTCATTGCCCAGCTTTCCCACGCACATGAGGCAATTGAAAACACCGTGGCTTGGGTCAAGTGCACCTAAGTTCTTAAAGTGACATCTTGGCTTTTTAACGCTTTGAAGAAGTCTTTTGCAGCAGATTTGCCCAGTGCAATGCATCTTTTGATTTCTTGACTGCTGCTTCCATGATTGTGGATCCAAGTAAAATTAAACCCTTGACAACTTCAAACTTTTCTCTGTTTATCTTGATGTTGCTTATTGGTCCAGTTGTGAGGATTTTTGTTTTCTTTATGTTGAGGTGTAATCCATACTGACGGCTGTAGTCTTTGATCTTCATCAGTAAGTGCTTCAAGTCCTCTTCACTTTCAGCAAGCAAGGTAGTGTCATCGGCATATCAGAGCTTGTTGAGTCTTCACCTAATCCCGATGCCCTGTTCTTCTTCATATAGTCCAGCTTCTTGGATTACTTGCTCAGCATACAGATTGAATAAGTATGGTGAAAGGATATAACCCTAATATACACCTTTGCTGACTTTCAACCACGTAGTAGCCCCTTGTTCTGTTAGAAAGACTGTCTCTTGATCTAAGTACAGGTTCCTCATGAGCACAATCAAGTGTTTTGGAATTCCTGTTCTTCTCAATGTCATCCAGAATTTGTTATGATCCACACAGTTGAATGCAGGAAACATCAAAAGAAGATGGAAGGAATACACAGAGTCACTGTACCAAAAAGAACTGGTCAACATTCAGTCATTTCAGGAGATAGCATATGATCAAGAACTTATGATACGGAAGGAAGAAGTCGAAGCTGCACGGAAGACATTGGCAAAAAACAAGACTCCAGGAATTGACAGAATACCAATTGAGATGTTTCAAGAAATGGATGCAGCACTAGAAGTGCTCACTCATCTATGCCAAGATATTTGGAAGACAGCTACCTGGCCAACCAACTAGAAGAGATCCATATTCTATTCCCAAGAAAGGTGATACAACTGAATGTGGAAATTATCGAACAATATCATTAGTATCACACGCAAGTAAAATTTTGCAGAAAATCATTCAAACGCAATTGCATCAGTACATCGACAGAGAACTGCCAGAAGTTCAAGTTGGATTCAGAAGATGTTGTGCAACAAGGGATATCATTGCCAATGTCAGATGGACCCTGGCTGAAAGCAGAGAATACCAGAAAGATGTTTACCTGTCTCTCACTATAATCAACTGATTATGGGCTTTAATCACATTCACAAAATACCTTCACAACAACACCTAGATTAGAACTTGATTTAATAACTGGGGACTGTAGCCTAGCCAGAGGGGGCTGTGGTGGCACAGTGGTTAAATTACTCAGTTGCTAAATAAAAGGTCGGTGGTTCAAACCCACCAGCCACTCTACGGGAGAAAGATGTGGCAGTCTGCTTCCATAAAGATTTCAGCCTTGCAAACTCTATGGGGCAGTTCTACTCTGGCTATAGGGTCACTATGAGTGGGAATCGACTCGATGGCGATGGATTTTTTTGGTAGCCTAGCCAAGTTGATACTCCAAAGACCATCAGTGTGATCAAGATATGACACTGTTGGAGGTCAAAGTGTGTCTCCTAGTCTATATTGCTGGAGAGCATTTCTCTCACTTAGCACCTGAATTGGGTATTATCCTCATACTCAGATACCAGTACCATAATCAGGTTCTACTAAAAGCTTCTTGGATGACAAGTCAACTGCATGTTCTAAGAGCACAAAGGTTTCGTTAGCATCTCTTTATTCTTGTGCATCGATTGCTGGTGGTGGCTGCTGGCTAGACAACTCTAAGCCACTCTTCCTGAAAGTTTTATGCTTGCTATCTCTCTTTCGACTGTCCTGTCATTGCAAGGTGGCCTTTCTTTCTCAGGCAATAGTGAAGTAAGGAGATTTGATACCCCTATTTGAAATAAAGGAAACCCTGATAGCATAGTAGTTAAGTGCTATGGCTGCTAACCAAAAGGTCAGCAGTTCAAATCCACCAGGCACTCCTTGGAAACTCTATGGGACACTTCTACTCTGTCCTATAGAGTTGCTATGAGTCGGAATCAACTCTATGACAACAGGTTTGCTTTTTTTGTTTGTTTGTTTTATTGAAATAAAGGAGCCCTAGTGGCGCAGTGGTTAAGAGCTACGGCTGCTAACTAGAAGGCTGCTAAATTCGAATTCACCAGCCACTCCTTGAAAACCCAATGGGGCAGTTCTATAGGGTCGCTATGAGTTCAAGCTGACTCTACGGCAATGGGTTTTTTTACTAAAACAAATGAGTAAAAGACTTAAACAGTCAATTCACCGAAGAAGATATACAGATAGCAAATAAGGACATGAAAAGTTGCTTAACATGATTTTTATTGCAGTTGTTAGGTGCTGTTGAGTCAATTTCACACCATAGGTACTCCATGTGTGACAAAGCAAGACTACCCCATACGGTTTCCTAGGCTATAATCTTTATGGAAGCAGTCACCAGATCTTTCTTCCATGGAGCCACTGGATGAGTTCAAACCATCAACCTTTTGGTGAGCAGCCAAGCATTTGACTGTTGCACCACCAGGGCTCCCTTAACAGGATTAGTTATCAGGAAAATGCAAATTAAAACCACAGTGCTATCTTACTATACACCTATTACAATGGCAAAATTTTTAAAAAAATAAAATAAAATCGAAAAAATTATTTTTAGGAAGACACGTACATTCAATGTTCATTATGTGCCAGGCACTATTCTAGGTATTTTGCATGTATTATCTCATTAATGATTAAAATAAGGCTGTGAGGTAGATGTGACAATTTTTTCCACTTTACATTTGGGGATAATAAGTGGTGGAGCTGTGATTAGAACTAGGAAGTCTCTAACAATTATGCTGTATTGCCTAACTCTCTTACTTTTAATCTTCTCTCTCAGACTATAGGTCTTTATTCCAGAATATTATATATATACCTATACAAAAAAAATTATAAAACTTGGGTTAGTTTTCTAACTTTTGAATAAGGTTTAAGATTGATAATTCTAAGTACATCTTTAAATGGTTTATTTTTTATTTCTACAAATAGATTATTTTTCCTTTTAAAATTTCTTAGAATTAATCCATTTCCAGATCATGAATAATGCTGTTTGTATTTTCAGAGTTCAAATAAATATTCTCTGTTAATCCAGGAATACACTGTATTCAGAGGTCTAAATATCTTAATTTTTTTCTAAATAATGATTCCTTTAAATAGCAACACAAGATGAAGAAATCCTGTTTTAATTTTAGGTTGGTAAGAAGTACCTAAACATTTCATACTATTTTCCTGTTAAATAGATACAAAGTAAATAATCTTTCTTTTGCTACTAACTTGAGACTACTATGAAGGTAAAAAAATATCAGGCAAGTTGCTACTGAGGGTAAAACAAGATAGGAACATTGCTAATTGATTACTGGAAAGATTTTGCCTGAGTACCTTAACTTGATAGGACAGAAAGAAATGTATGAAAACTTGAAACCAAGATGGAGTTTGGTATATACATTGTACCACAATACTTTTTTAAATTACAAAAAATAAAAACAAGGGAAGTTCTTCCCAATTTCATATAACAGGAAATAAACAAATACAGCTGTCTGTTATCATGTAGATACCAGCTTAGTTTTGTTTTGTAGATACCACTTAAAATTCATGATACTGTAATAGTTTTCAAAATAAATTTATCAGTTATTTCACAGTAGTCCACAGTAATCGTAAAATGTATCCCTCTTTTAGGCATGGCCCTCACTACTGACACCATGATGGCAACATCAACCTTAAGAGTAGAAGACCAATGCACGTAAAGTAATGTCATAATTCCCTCTGTAAAAACAAGCTTTTTAGAACAAACTAAACACACTTAGACAATTCTGGCTGGAACCAAGGCAAAGGGATTGCAAAGTAGGCAATTGTAAAATCAGGCCCTTTTGTAAGCATTGAATTTCTACAAAAACCAAATGCAAATCTCACAAAATCCCATTGGACTCTCCTCCAACATTGCCCATTAGCTATGGGCTTAGGTGGGTAAATGGCTGTCTTATGGGTGCAGCTGAGTCAAGTACGGTATATCTGAGACTCTAGGCTTGGTATGTGCCCCAGGACAAACTACATGCTAAACCGTCATCTGTATGGCCAAGATGATTGCCACACATTTTCCTATTGACCAGACCACCAGTCCTCTGTTCCTGGCTGCTGCTGCTTTGACTTCCGATGTCCTGCTCTTCTCATCTCAAGAGGAAAGGAACAGACCTCCAGCTTGGGCTCTAGGCAGTTTCATTTCCTTCTTTGTCCTTTCCTTATTACCTCATTTCTTAGCCATACACAGTTTAAAAAAAAAAATTTTTTTCTATAGAAATCAGCAATTCTTCAGAATTAGCAATAGCACAGGTTATATCTGTTCACTTTAGATACTATGGATCAAGTTCACATCTCCCCTATCCACCTAAAGGGATGTTCTTTTTGGGCTCTTTTGCAATGACGTTCTGCATTAAGGGAATAATGTGATCAACTACCTCTTCAAAGAAGAAAAAAAGGTAATGATTGTCCAACTCCCTATCTATTCCTGGAGTCCTGGTGGCACAGTGGTTAAGAGATTGTCTGATAACCAAAGAGTTGGCAGTTCAAATCTAGCAGCTGCTCCTTGGAAACCCTATGGTGCAGTTCTACTCTGTCCTACAGAGTTGCTATGAGTCAGAATCGACTCAATGGCAACAGGTTTGGTTTGGTTTGGTTTGGTTACCTATTCTTACATATATTATTTTAAGTTAAGATAGTATTAAGTTATTTAAACCTTTTAAAAGCATTTAATCCATGTTACTCAAAAACCAAGATTTATGTCTCAGTCTTGCACCAAGTAGATAGAGATCCATACATTTTACAGAGTTTTTTCCAAATATCTCTAATATAACAGAAATTTTTGTGCAAAAATTCAGATCTCTAGATCTTCTTGGAAATCCAGAAGATCTGGCAACACTAGAAACACATTCCATCATGGTAACCATCAGTTGGAGCCAAGTCATGGCTGCCCTCCGAAATGTGCTCATGGTCTTCCCAACAGAACGAGTGAATGTTAATTGCCCTTAACATCTTATGCCTTGACCTGTTCCCTCACTTCTGTAAGCCCCCTGACACCTGTAGGCATCTGAGTTTCTCAATCTTTGGCTGTAATTATTGCATATCCAGATGGGATCAAACCTCGTTAGTTCAATTTGATTAGAGGGCTGCTTACCTAGCTTGTCCACACTCAAGAATCAAAACATTATGCTGAATTAAATAAGTCAGACACAAAAGCACAAATATTGCATGATCCCACTTATATGAAATATCTAGAACTAGCAAATGCATAAAGATCATAGTTTATTAGTAGTTACCAGGGACAGGTGGAAGGGGACACCAGGTTGTATTGCTTAAGGAGTACTGAGTTTCTGTTAAGGGTGATGAAAAAATTTGGAAATGGATAGTGATGATGAATGTAGTTAATGGCACTGAACTGTACGTGTAAAAATGTTGAAATGGCAAATGTTTTGTTATATACATTATACCATAATAATTTTTTAAATTAAGAAAAATCAAAACAAGGGAAGTCCTGACCAATTTCATATAATAAAATAGCAAAACTTCAGAGCATTTGAACTCAAGACTTTATGAAAATTAAGACAATAAAAGCCTTGTTGAGAATGACTTAACTCACATCCTGCCTAAAAATAATGTACTTACTTATATATAACAAATACTAAAACAATGGTCAATATTTTGGGTTCTGGACACATTTGAGAACCCTTTCCCCAGAAGAAATACACATTTTGCGGCGTCTGTAAGCCTCAGGTTTGGACTTCCTGCTCTAAAAAAGACAGAGATGTTGATGTCAGATTTCCTTCCTTCCCCACTAAGGAACCTGCAGATCAACCTTTTCTTAGTGTGACTAGGCAGGTAGTTCAGGGTCAATCTGGTTCAATCTGGATCCTCCTTTGTATCTTCTAAGATCTCTTCTTCTTGTCTCTGTTTCTTTTTCTTGGTCTTGCTTATGCACTCAGTCAAGACATATTCTTAACTCTTCCAGAGAGCATCCATAGAAGGCTGAGCTTCCACCCAGTGTGCGCCACCATGCAGCTGTGCTATGCTGTTGCCCGTCTCCAACCCTCCTATCTGCAAGGCTGTGCCTACCATCTCTCACTGCAGGATCAGAGTTCCTCGGCAGGGCAGAGTGAAAAAGAAGATTTTATAACTCTGCTAAGGGAAATAATCTCTGCTTGGGGCAGAAGAATTACATCTGTAAACACCATTGTACTTCCTGTGCAATACTCTAGAACATTCCCTTGGTAGCAAGAGCTCAATGTGGCTGCAATTCATCCTCTACTTAATGTCCATCTGGGTTATCATAGTCTTAGAAAGGTGCTCCCTTCAATAACAGCTATTCAGCCTACGAATTTCTGTTAAATGTGTTGACACTGGGACTGGTTTGAGGCTTTGAAATTGTATTATGATGTGTCCAATCATGTCATGTTGAATCCTATGCCCACATCTTTTTCTCCCACTTCTCCCAATTCCCCACTCTCTTCTCATTCTGTTTTCTTTGAATTTTAGCATTCCAGCTAGGCATGTAGGCTACGAGATTCTGGATAAAGTAACACAGATAAATAATCCTTTAACTTTCCAACACCATAGTTTTCCATTAAGCTTTTTCCTTCAGAAAACTGCCACCAAGCAATTCTGTATAAAGTGGGGTGCAGAGAACAATCATGAAAACAAGCCCAGAAAAAAAGAGGAAATTTATTTCTTTGTTTAAAAATGCAGCTTCTTCTGTTTTCCTTGTAACAAAAAATCTTTCATTTGTTAGCATTCTAACCTCTTGCCATGTGAGAGAGATGACATAGCTTCTGGTTGATGACGATGCCTTTTGAAGGGTCACACCCAATGTTGTGGTTTCTTCAAGGGCTGGAGATTGCTTGTGTTTTTTGATGTTCTACCTCGCACAGGCCTAAGAAGCAGATAGATGACCATGATAAATGGCTGTAATGGGAAAGTGATAAGAATTCAGGAGTCTGGCATGAGTTATGTTCTCACTCATACAGAAGTCAAGGTTTTCTTATCTTTACTCTTTAATTTCTTAATTACAAAAAAAAAAATTTCATATCCAAACAGGGTTCACAAAACATTTGTGGCTGTTGTCTGATACCAAAATGCCTAGCTCTAACATCCTTTCCTTGTTAAAGTTTTTTGGTTGTTTTGTTCATTTTGTTTTTGTTGATATAGTTTTTAAATAAAAGATAACATTCCCTATTAAATATTGAAGCAGCTTTCCTTTAATAGAAACACTTCGTTACTGAAATAGCAAACAAGCAAAAATTGCCATCTAACGTGGGCATCAGTAATATACATTGCATGTCTAGACATTCCAGGCTGCCTCTCTGCTTTCCCCCTCTAACCCAGCCCTATCGATAGGCTGTTCATTGCCTCTGGTCTCACTGTCAAAGTCCTCAGCTTGTGTGCAAATGTGAATTCTCACTCAAATCTACCCCCCTCATTCTCCCCTCCTTCCTCCCCCGCTTGCAGAAGGAAAGGGCTCAGATCACCATTTTCTTCTTTACTTACCATTATTCTCAGATAGGAAATGCTTCTCTGGCACAGGGGGCTTGGCAGGGAAAAAGAGACACGGGAGCATGATCAGTCTTAGCATACTTTCCTCTGAGTGTCACACTGTACCCTTATCCCTTCTTTCTTTTATCCGCAGACTGCCAAAATTACACTCCCCATGGTTTCCACTTTTGTGAAAGCTCTCCCCTTCTCTTTGGTTGGAGCTAATCGTTTCCTTCTCTCTCCTATAACATCACACTTAGCAATGGGATGAAGAAGAGCATGGATACTGGAGTCTTCAGGACTGGTTTAAATTCTGGCTCTGTCATTCATTACTTATATGACCTTGAACATATTACCTTAACCTCTCAAAAATTCAATTTTTTCATCTGTAAAATGGAGATAGTAACAATTCTTTATAGGATCACTGTGATAAGTACATGAAATAAAAGACTAAAAGTACCTGTGACAATACCTGGCACATGATAGTTTTCAATCAATGTGAGTTTCCCCCATAAGCCTTGCATTGACAGGGACTTGCATCTCCCTGCAACCACTACGCAAAGGAGAAATATGGTAAAACTATTACATTTATATGAAATTGTTCACCTAAATTGAGAAATTTAAGAGAAGAATGGGACTAATTATTTCCTATCTGTATAAATTGCACTTTATTTTTTAGTTAGAAAAATAAAAGTAAGCACTTGTACAACTCAACTGACTGTGACACTTGAATTATATCACCTCAACCAGGACATGTTGTTCACCAATATATAATTCATTACCTTTTGTTTTGTTTTCTTTTGGCTGCACAGTTGATATGGATTGAATTTTGTCCTCCAAAAATGTGTATCAACTTGGCAAGGCCATGATTCTCAGTATTGTGTGATTGTCCACCATTTTGTCATCTAATGTGATTTTCCTATGTGTTGTAAATCCTACCTCTATAATGTTAATGAGGCAGGATTAGAGGCAGTTATGTTAATGAGGCAGAACTCATTCTACAAGATGAGGTTGTATCTTTAAGGGACCTCATACCACCAAGAAAGAAGCTCAGGAGCGGAGTGTGTCCTTTGGACCCAGGGTCCCTGAGCTGAGAAGCTCCTAGACCAGAGGAAAATTGATAACAAGGACCTTCTCCCAGAGCTGACAGAGAGAGAAAGCCTTCCCCTGGAGCTGGCACCCTGAGTTCAGACTTCTAGCCTCCTAGACTGTGAGAGTTTGCTAAAGCCATCCACTTGTGGTATTTCTGTAATAGCAGCACTAGATGACTAAGACGACATAAAGATTCACTAAGAAAGAGAAAATCTATGTCCAAGTAATCTATTTCTTCATGAACATTTGTTAGGTATAAATAACCTGTGGTTGTTCCCTTGTTTTATTTGACTTTGCATTGTGGCTAGTCCTTTACACATCATCTTGTCCACTGGGCTGTGAACTCGCTACAGTTTTGCCATGGTCTTCTCAGGATTCTTCAAAGCACTAAACACAGTGAACTGTACACAGTGATTAGTTAATTGCTCTGTCACTGCTCTAAAAGAAAAACTTCAAAGTAAGCTTGTTATGTTGTCATAGAAGTGACTCTTATAACCATGACAGACTAAAGTTTGCTTTAACATTTCAAGCCTTCTTTTTCTTTAAATGTGCTTCTCTGGTTTGCTTCACTTTTATTGAATCCTAAGAGTGGATCTAAAGAGTTCACAGTCAGTCCTCCTGGTATTGTAGGACCCAAGGCCCCATTCCAGCTCTCTACCTCATTTCCCATACAACCTTCAGAAAGTTCCTTATCTTTTCTATACCATAGTGTCTCCATTATGTGCAAGTCTCTCATTTTAGAGATGGTTTCCAAGATCTCTTAGTGCTAACTTTATGACAAGCATGAAAATTCATCTCGGCGATTTGAGAAATGTGGCTAAGCTTAGCCTGACTAACGATTCTCTCCTGCAACTCTGAGGGAATCACATCAGACACTTCTGTGGAGGGCAGCAAGTGAATGTCATGATTTCCAGAGACCACCAAGAGCTGCAGAGACTTCCTCCTTCTTATGCAAGCAAGAGTGATGGGGAATGCTGCATCTTCTAATTTCTGTCCCACTGTTGTTGACGAGGCCACCCAGCTTGTCTCTGGCATCACTTAATTGCTCAGATTCACAGTCTTCTCTAATGGATCCAGAGAGAAGTTAAGAGATGTCAGGCTTGTTCTGTGTGGGACAAAAAAAATTAAAAGCCTTTCATCAAATCACCCTGGTTTGATGTTTTCTAACATGGCAGTGATGCTCTGTGACTCTTGAGTAAAAACACAAAAACTTAATAAAAGCCAATTCCCCCTTGGTTCCTCAGTCTGTTCTAAATGAAAACTAATACAGCCAGAACCCAGCATAGTTTTTGGCACATAGTAGGCCCATTGTAATGTTTTGTTGTTGAAACAAAGAACACACACGCTTAACACGGTTCTCATCATCCAAAAGCTTACATGCTTCAAAGTCTTCATGAGGCATCTCTCTATTTAAACTGTCATCCCTATAAAAGTCACTTCTCTACGTAGCCTTTTTCAGTGTAGAAATCCGCTGGGCTTTTTTGTCTGTTTTCCTCAAAAAGTTTATATTTTTCACTTCTATATTGAACAGGTCCTGAACTGCATGAATAAAAATATTACATGGGTTCTAATTTGGAAATATGAAGCATGTTCAAAGACAATAGGGAAAAAGGATCTAGAGGTAGGAGAGGAGAAAGGAGAAATCTGTATATAAATGGTATCTTTAGAAATGCAAAGGGAGAGCACTTTGTACTCATAATTATTCAGATTTCTTTAGTCTGCTTTCAAACCAAGATTTGTTTACTAGAGGCATTACAATTTAGTTAGACAAATTAGACTAAACTTTTTTATCTCGGGTGGTTTGCACATGACCTGATTGAACTAGTATTTCTTCCAAAGATTGCCTGGGAAGATAAATGAACAGGAGGAGCAATTAGGGTAAGGAAAAACTAAAGATTGGCTGACATGATTTAAGTTTACTGCTAAGGTAGTTTGTCATTTTGTCTCTATAATCTCTATCAGAATTGACTAAAACAGTAAACATAAATCATTATACTAATTTATTTCACTACACTGTGGTCTGGGAAAAGAAGATTTCATTTTTTTCTGAGAGACTTTGGGGATTCCGGCAGCCAGTTTGAACTTATTTTCATTTATATATTGGACAAAAAAACACAAGAGAATCAAAAATGAGTAGCTAGCGTTCCTCAAAACAATATTTTTTGGTGGCAAGCCAAGTTATTTTTATTACACTATGCTAAAATAACTATGGGATGTGCATTAAAAGCAGCTCAACATTGATTGTATTTTTTAAAAAATAAAACTTAATTCCTAAGATAGAGATGTAATCAAACGTACTGCTGAAAGTGATTTTTCATACGGTAGTTAATAAGCCTTAAGTTTCTTCTCAGAAGAAGCCTCTGTGACCACAGAGAGTCAGAATGCTTTAAACTGTCTGGTGGTTCTTTATGGAACATCAACACCCTTGAAAATTAGGACTGCAGCGATGCACTCTGAGTACAGAATGCTGCATTGCTGACTCGCCAAAACAGAAGCACCATCAAAAGGCCCCCGGACATGTGGCTCAATTGGCTACTTCAACAAAAAAGAAGTCGTTGATTAGCTTATGGACTTAAAATATTGTGCTTTGTTGTTTCCGTTTTAGGTTAAAATTTTTATTTTAAAAGGTAAATCTAATCATGAACCCACTGCAGATGAATAGTTACTTCTGAAATTTTAAAAATATATTTTCTGATACTTTTCTAGTATTTTCGTATATGCCAATCAACGAACCCACCGCCGCTGAGTCAATTCCGACTCCTAGCAACCCTACAGGACAGGGTAGAACTGCCTCATAGAGTTTCCACGGAGCTCCTGGTGGATTCGAACCACCGACCTTTTGGTTGGCAGCTGTAGCACTTAACCACTACACAACCAGGGTTTCCATTTTCATATATAGGTGTGTATTTATATATATTTGTGCGTGTGTGTGTTTCCAGCTATAATAAGCATGAAATTAAGATCATTACTTCTTGTTGTTAGATGCCATGGAGTCGACTCTGACTCACAGTGACCATATGTACAACAGAATAAAACATTGCCCAGGCCTGCATCATCCTTACAATCACCAGCTTATTCGAGTCCATCATCACTGCTATTGTGCCAGCCCATCTCACAGAGGGTCTCTCACACTGTCACCAGCCCACTACTTCACCAAACGTGATGTTTTCCTGTATGGTTTGATTCCTCATGATGACATGTCCAAAGTAAGAGAGCCAGACCATATTATGTTGTGATCCATAGAGTTGTCATTGATTTTCAGAAGTAGATCACCGGGCCTTTCTTCCTAGCCTGTCTTAATGTAGAAGCTCTACTGAAACCTGTCCACCATGGGTGATCCTGCTGATGTTTGAAATACCAGTGGTATGGCTTCTAGCATCACAGCAAAAGATAAGCCACCACAGTATGACAAACTGACAGACTAGTGATGGAGGTCATCATTACAAGTGTGGTTATCATAATTTTCTTTAGGGTTTCAAGGAATTTCAAAGCTAAGCAATACATACAAACTTATGACAGAAAACGTTTATTGAGCATCTTTCCTTTGAAACACATTGTATGAGGGGAACAGCTGAATGAATTTTAAAACGTAAAAGTTCTTTCCTAAAGTAATTACAATCTAGGATAGAAAATAAGATGTAAACATAAACGACTATAGTATAAGACAGAATCTAAAGTGTCCTTGGGCAAGATATTAACAGGCTGCTGGAGGTAGGCATGGAAGTTACACTTGACTGCAGGTTGTTGGGGGAGGCTCTATCAAGGAGATAGCAGCTGAGGTGGTCTCAAAGGATGTGTAAGATTTCATCAGGTGACAGCAGCTCTTTCAAGGTAAAAGCAACAGTGGGAGGAATGGCATAGGGGTAGAAAAGTTTGAGGCACTTCCAGGGAGTGAGGAGGAGACTGGCTGTAGCAGGGCTTGGAGGATTTGTCAATCCCGGAAGTTAACAAAAGGGTGAAGGCAAGACTGGTCAGGACTAGAGGAGGATTTCTACCCTAGTTTAACTAGTTCAAATTCACTTTTTATTCTTTTATGTATTGGGGAGGGGGGTCCTTTTAAAATTTAGCTTGGAAAAAACAGGACTCCTACTTTAAAATAACACACACACACAATAAATTGGATACCACTAAGCAAGACATTGGAGAATATTAACTCTGAGAATGCTGTGAGACCCCACTTGTCAACAACCTAACAGGGAGTTTTAAACTTTATTTAGAAGAGGATGGGAGCAACTGAAATATTTTAAGTAATTGAAAATTTTTAAGAACATGTTTAAGTAACAATTTAAACATTTTAAGTAAATAAGAACTTTAATTTTTAAGCAAGAGTTTCAAACTGCTTTAGAAAGACTAATCTAGCAACTGGGCTGGACATTAAAATATATAGGGGCCTACTTTCTGATTTTAAACCGTGCAGTATCCCCTTGTTCTGCTCAAGCAACTCCCTCTTGGTTTATGTACAAGTCTATAAGCACAATTAAGTGTTCCGGAATTCCTATCCTTTGCAATGTTATTCGTAATTTGTTCCACACAGTTGAATGCCTTTGTGTAGTCAATAAAACACAGTCAAACATCTTTCTGGTATTCTCTGCTTTCAGTCTAGATCTATCTGATATCAGCAATGATATCCTTCATTGCACATCCTCTTCTAAATCCAGCTTTAAATTTCTGGCAGTTCCCTGTCAATGTACTACTGCAACTGTTTTTGAATTATCTTCAGCAAAACTTTACTTGCATGTGACATTAATGATATTGTTTGATAATATCTGTATTCGTTTGGATCGCTTTTCTTTGGAATGGGCATGTATATGGTTCTCTTCCAGTTGTTTTAAAGTCAAAAAAGGTGTGCGTCAGGGTTGTATCATTCCACCATACTTATTCAATCTGTATGTTGAACAAATAATCCGAGGAGCTGCACTATATGAAGAAGAAAGCAGCATCAGGATTGGAGGAAGACTCATTAACAACCTACGATACACAGATGACACAACCTTGCTTGCTGAAAGCAAGCAGAACTTGAGGTTCTTACTGATGAAGATCAAACACAATAACCTTCAGTATGGATTACATTTCAGCTTAAAAAAAACAAAAAACCTCACAATTGGACCAATATGCAACATCATGATAAACGGGGAAAAGATTGAAGTTGTCAAGGAATTCATTTTACTCGGATCCACAATCATTGCCCATGGAAGCAGCAGTCAAGAAATCAAACGATGTATTGCATTGGGCAAATCTGCTGCAAAAGACCTCTTTAAAGTGTTAAAAAGCAAACATGTCACTTTGAAGGCTAATGTGCACCTGACCCAAACCATGATATTTTCAATCACCTCATATGCGTGTGAAAGCTGGACAATGAATACGGAAGACTGAAGAAGAATTGATATCCTTGAATTACGGTGTTGGCGAAAAATGTTAAATATACCAGGGACTGTCGGAAGAGTGAACAAATCTGTCTTGGAAGAAGTACAGCCTGAATGCTCCTTAGAAGTGAGGATGGCGAGACTTCATCTCACATACTTTGGACTTGTTATCAGGAGGGACCAGTCCCTGGATAAGGATATCATGCTTGGTAAAGTGGAGGGTCAGGGAAAAAGAGGAAGACCCACAAGAAGAGGGATTGACACCATGGCTGCAAGAGTGGACTCAAACATAGCAACAATTGTAAGGATGACACAAGACCAGGCAGTGATTCATTCTGTTGTACATGGGGTCGCTATGAGTCAGAACTGACTCAATGGCATCTAACAACTATAACAAAAGAGGCCTACTTAATTGGCGTATGTTTTGCTGTGTATATTCTCAACTACAACAGCAAAATAGACAAAAAATTTAAAAAAGAGGCCTACTTGCAATAGACTTGAAAAGGGATTATAAACATAGAGACAAGGATGATGATTGTAGAAAGAAAGTCAAATGACAGACCTACTGTGGGTACAGAATAGAAGTAATTAAAATGGTGGGACCAAGGCAACTAACACACCAGGACAATGCTAGTGTGGTTACTAGCAACACATCTTCAGGTAAAGGCAAGATTTGGGAGAGAATAATGGATTCACTTTGGGTTACCAAAAGCTTCTAAGGAGCATTCTGGATGTACTTCTTCCAAGACAGATTTGTTTTTTCTTCTGTCAGTCCATGGTATTTTCAATATTCTTTGCCAACACTGTAATTCAAAGGCATCAATTCTTCTTTGGTCTTCCTTATTCATTGTCCAGCTGTCACATGAATACCAGGTGATCGAAGATATTATGGCTTGGGTCAAGCACATCTTAGTCCTCAAAGTGACATCTTTACTTTTTAACACTTTAAAGAGGTCTTTTGCAGCAGATTTGCCCAATGCAATATGTCATGTGATTTCCTGACTGCTGCTTCCATGGACTTTGATTGTGAATCCAAATAAAATGAAGTCCTTGACTTCAATATTTTCTCCATTTATCATGATATTGCTTATTGGTCCAGTTGTGAGGATTTTTGTTTTCTTTACGTTGAGGTGTAATCCATATTGAAGGATGTGGTCTTTGATCTTCATCTTCAAGTCCTCTTCACTTCCAGCAAGCAAGATTGTGTCACCTGCATAATGAAGGTTATTAATGAGTCTTTCTCCCATCCTGATGCTGCGTTCTTCTTTATACAGTCCAGCTTGTAGGGTTATTTGCTCAGCATACAGTTTGAATAAGTATGTGAAAGAATACAACCCTGACGCACATCTTTCCTGATTTTATACCACATAGTATCCCCTTGTTCTGTTCGAACGACTCATGTACAGGTTCTGTGTGACCACAATTAAGTGTTCTGGAATTCCCATTCTTCGTAATGTTATCCATAATTTTTTATGATCCACACAGTCGAATGCCTTGCAAAGTCAATAAAACACAGGTAAACATCTTTCTGGTATTCTCTGCTTTCAGCTAAGATCCATCTGACATCAGCAATGATCCTCGTTCCATGTCCACTTCTGAATCCAGCTTGAATTTCCAGAAGTTCTCTCCCATGTATTGCTGCAATTGTTTTTGAATTATCTTCAGCAAAATTTTACTTATGTGTGATATTAATGATACTGTCCAATAACCCACATTCTGTTGGATCACCTTTTTCTTTAATAACTTAATAGTCAGCTCTTTTTTCTTTACTCACATAATAATATTCAGGGACTATGATGTGACTCTGAGAGATGAAAACCAGACAACTTTCACATGGGGCAGGAGTGACGCCAATAGCAAATGCATCACCCAAATTTAATTTAAAGAAATGTTTGTTTAAAATTTTGGAGATAAAAATTTAATTTGTTTATTGTTCTTCATACTTATAACTCTTGAATACTCTCATTTAAAACATCAGATATTATGATGAGTTTCATAAAACACACATTTGGTTAAATACCTTGTTTTATTTTACCCTTACCTTTATAGTAAATGGAGCCCTGGGGGCACAGTGGTTAAGAGCTTTGCTGCTAGCCAAGAGGTTGGCAGTTTGAATCCAGCAGCCGCTCCTTGAAAACCCTATGGGGCAGTTCTACTCATCCTGTAGAGTCACTGAATCGGAATCAACTTGATGGCAACGGTTTTTTTTTGTTTTTGTTTTTTTTTTTGGTTATGGTAAATAATAAATCCTTCCGAAATACTAGGCTTAAAATCACAAAATGAGAAAGTCTTCAGAAAAAATAGAATCAAAATGTTGACTTCAATATTAATAAAAAATTAACATTTAAAAATTTATATATTCATATATTGTACTTGTTTTCATAACTATACACTTCACATATAGGTAATACACACACACACAGCAGGTTTTTTCCTTCCTCTTTTCCTTAAGTTCTATTTTCCATGCCTTTTCCTCTGCCTTCCCCCCCGGCCCAGAAGATCTACTTCTCACTCCCTGAAGAGAAGCCCTCCAATGCAGGTGAGGTGTAATCCTTCATTCTCCTATGAGCTAGGAAGAGAAGTCTTGGTTAGGAAAACTGATCTGATATTATGCTGAATTAATATGAGTGTCAGAATGCTACATAAATTGCTATGTGGGGTGTTCCATTAGCCTTTAGCTGTCAGATGATCACTCCCCATTGCCTTTCTTTGCTGTGAACTATAACACATCAAGCTCTTTGGAATATCTTGAGTCTATAAGCAGGAACATGACTACTATGATGATGAGTAACCAGCACAAGGACTGAGCACCAAAACTTAGAATTCTAGTTTCAACTATGTCCCTGTCTTATTGGGTAATTAGTTCATCAATATTTGTTGCCTAAATCACACTTATCCCCTATTTTATCAACCCTCCTTATACCTAAAATTAACACAGTTTGGGAACATGAGTCTATGGAACAAAGACATAGTCAATCCATATTCTGGGCCCAATTTCTAAGGCACCAAAGTTTCTTATTTCATCAACAAGTCCAAATGCCGTAATATGCAGAACAGTGTAAACACAGTTACTTATCACTTGGGAGAAACTGTTCTGAAAAAATTAGTCCTAGAATGTGGTACATAAATACAAGACCAATAAATACTTTCAGATATTTCATTTGATTTCCAAATGATTTCAAATGAAACTCTGACACTGACACTAATTTGACAGGTTTCTAAGTCTTGATGTTCTTACATCTACCCAGATGCTATAAGGGTATATGAAAATCCCAATCTGAATAAGAGTAATCCTAAATGCTGTCATGAACTGAAGCTTTCCAAACTGTGAGAAATCCTAGCATATGGCCAATACGTAGTCACCAACTAACCACTATAGTTCTTTACTCTGAATGTTGAAAATTCTGCAACTAATCCTCACTCATTAATTTCTTGCTTTGGCTTAATGAAACTGTTACCAAGGACTTCCTGTTAAATTGTATTTTCTAAGCCTGTGCTGTGCTTTCTTTACAAAATAAGCAGTTTCCTCTATTACTACTAAGTTGAGCCTCTGAATTTTAATTATTTTTGTCCCATTCTTATCCCACCTTATCAGGGCTATGGCTATATAAAAATTTCCAAGTTGGCCAATAAAACAGTAAGTCTTAACCTTTTTAAGAATTTGATGGAAGACAAGACCCTAGGCCCAGGTAAATTTTCCTCACCAACTCTTCCCTCTCCCCCTACCCCCACCAGAGCCTAGGCTTTACAGATTTTAATTACAAGCTCCATCCCTTACAAACTTTAAAGTAATAATCTGCTAAATCAGGATATCAAACTTGTAAAAAAAATTAAAAAAAAAAAAAACTCTCTGGGCCTATTAAATTTTTTTTATAAATAAGAGGTTTTTTTGTTTTAATTTTGCTCCTCAAAAAATAAATAAGACTTAATCCTGGAGTGAGGAGAGGGGGAAAAGGTATGTTTACTTTTAAACTGGTTGTGAATGTTTTACTAAATAATTTCTTTGTGATTTTTCTATAATTCCAGTATAATTTCTTCTATGTAGTTCTAGCGAAAATTTTTGAAGCAGCTATCAATCTAGTGTCTAGACACTGATTATCTCTAATGAGGGATGGAATTATTGGATGCCTAATTAAATGCAATCCCTCAACATTAAGAAGATTGTTATCCATCCTTGGCTAAGGAAGTTACCGATTATGTCACCTTCCATATTACACATCGTTGCATTTTTTTTAAATATTGTTTTATGCCATGGAGTTTTCTTTGTCTTGCTGCTGGACTTTCTTTGTGTAATTTGACTCAGCTATAAAATTTAGTGTCTTAAAATTTGGACAAAGTAATTTTTATTTTTATTTTTTATAATTCTCTTTACAAACATACATCACAATAAAACAAACATGGTTACAGCAACAAAGTCACTAAGACAAAAATACGACCAAGTCCCAGCCAATGGCTCGAGTTAAAATGATTTTATTATTACAAATTTCAGTTTTTACTCACATATTGTTCTCCATGGTAGTGATTTTCAACCTATTTTTAAACCCAGCACATCTGAGGAATATAACACATGCCCAACACCACAGCAGCAATTCCCATCTGGCTGGAAGATGGTGGAGAACAGAGGGGCTATCAGAATTGAGAATCACTACTCAGTGGCAAAATAATATTTTCTTGTCATCCATATTATATGTCAAGAAAGAATCTAAGAGTATTGGCTAATCATGGAGGGAATTTCACTCTATCACCATGCCAAAAAGAGAAATTAGTCAAGGTATTGCTTCAATTTTCATACAAGATAATATATGCGGCAGGAAAAAAAAAAGTTTCCTTCTTTAAAAAAATTTGTGGTTTACGTATTAGAAAGCTTCATTGATCATACTAAGAAATCACCATGTCTTTATAATTATGATGAAGTCAGTACACAGGCATCTACAGTTTCCACATAGACACACCTTAGTGTTTGGAAGTATGTCTAAGAAATAACACCCTCTGAATTAAAGTAAGTATCCGTATGTAGAAGTATCTGCGGTGGTAGATTACTTGTATATCTGCCCTGGGAGATGACTTGAAAAACCTAGGTAGTCCTCCAATCCAATCTCTGAGACCAGGATATAACTTAATTACCCAGTTATTTGGTAACATGTCAGGCATGAGGAGATGATAATTTTGACAAATTATTTAAAAGGGAACCGGAAAGGAAGAATTGATCAATTTTCTTCTCTATATTGGCTACTGAAAAGCTCAGATTCACATTTATAACCCACGTCTATCAAACATACAGAATCTCACAGACTTGTATTTTCTATGCAAACACTGTTATTTTTTCTTTTCTTTCTTTCTTCTTGGATCTTATTTTTGCATTTAAAGTTTTAAAAACCTCATCACAATTTATTGTGTATATTACCACAAACAATATTAAATTGCTTAGCAAAATTATAAACACCTGTGCATAAGCACGCCATAAGAGAAAGAGTTCTCCAAAGAGCAGATACGAGTTTTCTGTAAGGTGCATCTTCAAGGGCCTGACATTTACATTCCTAGAGGAAATGAGCACACCAGAGTCTCAGATCTTGATTCCAACAGCATTAACATCATGTAACTACCTAGTTGGAGTCTATATTCCTAAGCAGCCATTTGGCACATTTAATTTACGTTTCTCCGTGAGAGAGACTGTGCTGACCAGCTGACGTGAGCATTCTGATATGCTTAGTATAATTTCCTCTGTAAATTTTCACGTTGGCATTCTGGTGCATTAATCAGTCTCTTCTAAGTTTCACATGAGTCAGTCCTTGAACCCTGACCAGTTTAGGTCTGGTAGAATTTAGTTGCTGATCATGTGCAGGTGATGAACAGCCCCTGAAGCTGTTGTGCTGCCCCATGTGTGCCTCAAGGAGCGGCCACAAAGCCACTCTTTGGCCCCACTCCATTTGCAACATCCCTTATGTTGTTGTTGTTAGGTGTCATCGGGTCGACTTCAACTCATAGCAGCCCCATGTGGCAGAGTAGAACTACCCCTTAAAGTTTTCTAGGCTTTAATCTTTACAGGAGCAGATCATCAGGTCTTTCTCCTGTGGAACAACTGGGGGATTCGAACTGCTGACCTTTCGGGTAGTAGCCGAGCACTTAACTAGTCAGCGGAACACTTCATTACAGCTTTTATATTCCCCGTTAGTGCATTTTGACATGCCATTACAACGTGACTATTTATCCGCACAAAATCTACTACTGTTATGGATTAAATTGTGTCCCCTAAAGATGTGTGTCAACTTTGCTAGGCCATGATCCCCAGTATTGTGTGATTGTCCACCATTCTGTCTTCCGATGTGATTCTCCTATGTGTTGTAAATCCCCCCTCTACGATGCTAATGAGGCAGGATTAGAGGTAGTTATGTTAATGAGGCAGGACTCAATCTACAAAATTAGGTTGTATCTTGAGTCAATCTCTTTTGAGATATAAAAGAGAGAAGCAATCAGAGAAACAGGAGACCTCCTGGCACCAAGAATGAAGAACCAGGTGGGGAGTGCCTCCTTTCGACCCAGGGTCCCTGTGCTGAAACACTCCTCGACCAGGGAAGACTGATGACAAGGACATTCTCCAAGAGCCACCAGAGAAAGAAAGCCTTCCCCTGGAGCTGGCATCCTGAATTCGGACTTCTAGCCTCCTAGACTTCGAGAGAATGAATTTCTCTTTGTTAAAGCCATCCACTTGTGGTATTTCTGACATAGCAGCACTAGATGACTAAGACAACTACTATGCCATCCTGGTGAGGAAAATGGTGGAACTCACTCTGGATACCAAAAAATAGAAAGATGTATTTAGAAGATCTGAACTCTACCAAAGGAGCACAATCTCTGATATTTTCTTCCTTTGGAAAAAAACTTATTTTGGGATGTTCTTGGATAATCAGTCAGATGCTTTTGAGGAGTAGGCATGCTTGTTTACTCCTTCATCTAGCAAGCATTTACTGAGCATCAACTACATGTTAAATGTTGTGTTATGTGTTAGATCCTGCCTCTTTATGGAATAAAGGTCCAGTGAGGGCTACAGATATTTTGAAAGTACAGAAATAACTGTGTTCTTATACATTGTGGTAAGAGCTGTGAAAAACAATAATTAAGATCTGAAGTAGAAAATAACAAAGGGAGGAAACAATACTAGATTGTAGGCACAGAGCAGCTCTCCCTCCCCCTACAGAAGATGCCTTTTAACTAGGATGAACCTGCATGTTCATTTGGTTGGGACAGTCTCAGTTAATGCCAGCCGTCCTAGCATAATTATTAATAGAGCCTGCTTTTCCACTAAAAGTAAGATAATAAATCATACAGTCACACTACTTTTAAACAACATGGAAACTCAGTAAAGTGCTAGGTCCCATAAGGGATAATGACTTCTAAGTACTTTGGGAAAACATCCTGAGGTGAAGATAAGCATTAGCAGTGTAATGGGCTGAGATTAACTTCATTCCTGGCTTGATTCCAGGAAAAAAAATCACAGCTTCAAACATAATGTATTTAAGGGCATGGAATCAATGTTGAGTGAAGACAAAAGAACAGGAATCTTCTGTAAATAAAACTTGAATCATTTTCCACATTGTGAAGACAGAATTAGCAGAAGAGGAAAACATTAGGCCTTTCTGCAACATGAAAACCTAGAAACTTTTTTATATGAAAGCAGAGAGCAGAATGTAGTAAAAAAAAAATACGTAAACCAAAAGAACCTTGGAAATCAGCTCATACAGATCCCCCATCTTAAGAGAAAACGATGCCAGAAGACATAAATGTGAATGGTAGACTTTGAAGCTGAGAGTCTCTACTGTATAATGCAAAAAGCAAAGGATCCCACTCAGGCTACGTGTTTTATGATCCCAGTTCCTTAGGCACATCACTTCATTCCTCTGCACCTCGATTTCCTTGATGTAAAACCAGCCAGAATCAAACTATCCTCCCTACTGTGTCTCAGGGTTGTTGTGAGTATTAAATAAAATCATTTAAGTATAAAGGCCTTTGCAAATTTAGTTACTGTTAGAAGCACATTCATTAGCCAAGCCCACTTTCTAAGCAAAATGGTCTAATGCTACCTTGACGTGTTGTGGCCAGAAGTTTCCACAGTGGTGTAAAGGAGACCCTGATTTGAGTTTTGCAGCTCTCATATCTCTTTCTTTCCCTGCCCCTAAAAATTCACCAAATCAAATACAAATAAAGACGGTAATTAGGTAATTAACAAGAATTAGGGCTTTACATTTGCTCTAGTTTCAGCTGAGGAGGCCATATCTATAAAAGAGACTATGCATCAACATACACAAAGGCCTTCCGTTTTAGGATTGGTTTGCCACAGACCTAAACAAGTTCAGCAACTGAAACCGCTAAGCAAATTTGAAACGAGGAATTATTAGGCTGAGAGTGAAATCTGAGCTGTTAAAATGAGCATAGTTATTCTGCAGAATAAATAGTCCGGCATAATTACTGTGAATGGCAGCACTAAAATGGAAGAACTAGAGTCTTGAAAAGGTCTCTTACACAGATGGGTCAGTATTTTTTCATGCTGTACAAAGAATTTTCAAGTAAATGCAGAAGATCTGTTAAAACTTCTAAAGAGTGAAATGAATCTAGTGAGCATAGTGAATGAAGTAGGGTAAGCTACCCATAGCCGTCCAGTCAATTCTGTCTCATAGTGACCCTACAGGACAGGCTAAAACTGCACCAAAGGATTTCCAAGGCTATAAATCTTCAGGAAAGCAGACTGCCGCATTTTTCTCCCATGGAGTGGCTGGTAGGTTCAAACTGCTGACCTTTCAGTTAGCAGCCAAGATTAGCAGCCAAGTGCTTTAACCACTGCACCACCAGGGCTCCTTAGGGTAAGCTAGGACACAGGAACAAAAACTTGTATGAACATGGTAGACGTTTATTTCTTGCTCATGTAAGAAGCCGAGCAGGTGCTTCTGATTGTTGAGGGCTCTCCTGCACACAGGCCTCAAGTACTCACTTCTGTGACCCTGCCTTTCTCTAGGGCCTCACTGTCAGTTGCATTCAGCTTCTGAAAAGGGGAAAAGGCTGGAGGGAACACAGGCACAACTTAATAGCCATGACTAAGCAATTGCACACTACATCCTCTCATTTTGCTGTCTAGAACTGGAGCACACCGCCACACCCAACTCCAAAAGAGCCTGGGAAATAGATTCTAACTGGGAAGAAGAGAAAAGCATGGCTTTCAATAAACAGCTAACATTCTGTGTTAATTCTTATTAACAGGTAAGATTTCTAGTTAAATAAATTCCATGCCAGGACCTGCAGTAGAATGGAAGTAAGCCTAACAAGTGAAAAAGGTGATGAAGTGACCCATCTTCCACTTGCCACTTTTCTCACTCTGCATTGTGCCCAACAGAGTCCCCAGCTCCTTACAAAGAGCAGAATTTCTTCTCTGTGGCCAATCCTTTATGTCCAATGCTTTACTAATAGTGAAAGGGATCAGTTTCAGGCATATTGGCCTTGTGAAAAGTCTTTGGCCAGATTATGACAGATCCATTCCCTGTAACCTATACAGTACTCTGGAAGTTATAGACTTCTTAGAAATTTTCATTTGAAAACCTTCATACACCTTGGCAATGATTTGCAACGAGTACGATTTTCAACCACAGAGAGTATTAGGAACTCTAGACGTTGAGGCCTTTGGGCCCAAAACCAATTTAAGTTGTGCTCCTACTTTTCCGATCATTCTGGAAGGTGATCCCTGACTTAGCCACACACTACTTTGAAAGCAGAGAAACCATTGGGAAAGAAGAATGCAAGGCTTGGCTGCAGGGCTTGGTGTTCAACTGAAAGGCAATACTTCAGGAAATTGTGAAACCATCCATCGTTAAGTAGATGGTATGAAGATGGAGAATATTATCTAAAAATACAAGATTCTGTTAGAAAAAGTTACTTTTCAGCTACCATTTGTGTCTCCGATCATCTTTCTGCCTACTTCTCTCTTTTTCTCAGAATGAGAAAGAAAGTGGATGCCTAGATTAAACTTTCCTTAGCTGGGTAATAAGAAATTTATCATTTCAACCAAATTATGTTTTCAATGCAAGGGACAAGGTATTTTCAAGAGAATGAATATAATGATGCAGCATGGTCTTTAAGCAGGACAAGAAGGGAAGTGAAGTCTGAAGGTTGAGTTTTAAGATACAGAGAACATGGCAGAGGTGAGAAGGTGTCAGTGGACTGACTGACTTTGTTGGAGTTACTGAGGTGCCAGTCATAACCTCTGCCCTATAGGTTCTGAACCAGACACAGAAACAGACCTTGAATGTCATAATAATTTTTGACAAAGTTGGATTGGTTAATATAGCTTGAGCCTATGGCCATAGTGAGGTTGCTTAAAACTACACATACCCTGAATTGGACTGATTTGTAGTTTTAAATGGGATGGATTGACACATTAGCCAAAACAATGGACTTATACATCATGAAGATGGCATAGGACGAGGGAACATTTGGTTCTGTTATACGTAAGGTTGCTATTAGTCAGAGCCTACTTGATGGTGACTGACAACAACAATAAACAATGTGGCTGATTTGAGAAGGAGTTCCTGAAAGCACCCTGGAAGAGTTTAGAGGAGACGGAAGGAAAGGGTATGGATTGATGGAGTGGAAGGCCACAGATGCGAGGGGTTGAGAGTTTGGGAAATGACACATGACCTAAGAGGCTTGCAGGGAACTGTAGGAACAAAGATCCAAGGCAGAAAGGACTTGGTGCTGATGATGTGTGGCAGCTTTTCAGACCAAGAGGACCCAGTTGAGTGCAGACGATGAGTGCATTAACCCCAGCTGCTTTTGAGTGCCACAGAGAGTAGTAGTAGTAACCCATTGCCGTCGAGTTAATTCCAACTCATAGTGACCCTATAGGACAGAGTAGGACTGCCCCATAGGGTTTACAAGGGGCAGCTGGTGAATTCGAACTGCCGACATTTTGGTTAGCAGTCAAGCTCTTAACCACTGCGCCACCAGGGCTCTGCAGTAGTAGTAGAAGTAGTAGTAATAGTAGAAGGGAGCAATTAAACAGGAGCCACCTGATTTCCACCTGGGGGCCTGCAGGGTTGACAGTAGCTTCTGGCTGGCTGGCTTGTCCTTCTTCATGGCTAGCAACACATTGTCAACAGTCTCAGAAATGAGGGGGAGGGACTAGAAATGTGGAAACCCCCACCTCCTCCAGCTGAGGAGACTGTGTGTACCTGTATCTCAGTGTGAATTTACCTCTAAATTTATATTTCAAAATGTCTGAGGCTCTCAATATATTAAAAATGTATTAGGTTAAACTATATAAAATTGCCAGCTTTGAGGTTAAAAATCTGTCAAAAATCAGCAATTCCATATGATTCAATTTAATACTGAAGAGAAGAATAAATTCTGTGGGCACTTTGAATTTTTAATTGTTTTACAGTAAATACTTCATGGTTTGACTAGATGGAGGCTTAATGTTCAGCCTGTCTTCAGAGAACCTGAGGATATCTCTGATGTGATGGTCACTGAGGTTCTCAATAACTCTATGTCATTAAGAGTGATAGCCACCACTTATCTGTCAGTTTGCCATCCTGTGGTGGCTTGTATGTTGCTATGATGCTGGAAGCTATGCCACCAGTATTTCAAATACCTGCAGGGTCATCCATGGCGGACAGGTTTCAGTGAACTTCCAGACTAAGACAGACTAGGAAGAAAGGCCTGGCAAGCTACTTCTGAAAACTAACCAATGAAAACCTTATGGATCATAGCAGAACATTGCTCGACTCACTTGCTTTGGACATATCCTCAGGAGGAATCAATTGCTGGAGGAGGACATAATGTTTGGTGAAGTAGAGAACAGCAAGGGCATGGGAGCCTCTTGATGAGATGGATTGGCACAAAAGCCTCAACAATGGACTCAAGCATGCTGGTAACTGTGAAGATGATGCAAGACCGAGCAACCTTTCATTCTGTTGTTCTTAAGGTCACCATGAATCAAAGTCAACTCCACCGCAGCTAATAGCAACAACATGGGTAATAGAGCTAGAGCTGGAAGAACACTTTCCTGTTCTGATTAATTCAGTGATTTAGTCAGAGTTTTAAACCCTGAAATAAAAACCCGAAGTCTACCTGCCTCACTCTTAATAAATTACCTTGCCACCCGCATCACAGATAATACAGGCTCTCAGGTAAGAATCTCCTCAAACTCTTAGGTATTTGCCTAGAGCTGAATTCAGACATATTATCTGGATGTTTTCAGGTATATTGCTGCCATTCATCCTGACACTGAAAATATTCATCCCGATTCTATTATACTGAGCCACAACAGAAATGCACAATATACAACAGATACAAATGAACTTGAAATTATAAATATCTTGATATATATTATGTTCCTGTACCACAGACTGACTTCACCAGCCCATCCTCTATACTGTCTCCAGGGTGATCTTCCTAAACAAATCTAAGCAGGTCATTTTTGTAATTTAAAGACAGCGTAAAACTGCTCCACAGGGCTTCCACGGAGCAGCTGGTGGATTCAAACCGCCGACCTTTTGGTTAGCAGCTGTAGCTTGCCGTAGCTCTTAACCATTGCGCCACCAGGCTCCAGAAGCATCATAGCTGGGGTTCAGGAATCCCACTGCTCCCTATGTCTCCAGTTTTAACCCCACATACAGCCTTTCCTTCACAATGCTCAATTACTTTGCTTCCTGAAATGTGTTGTGCATTTCATGCTTCTGTGTTTCTCCCCATGCTGATTCTTCAGCCTGTAAATTTTCTGCCTGTCAAGCCTTTACTTGGTTTAAACTTTATCTCCTCTAAGAAGTATTTGAGTAAGATTCCCCTTGTTGTGGTTCTGTAACCTCCTATACACCATGGTTTTTACCCCACTATGTATTTAGTCTTTGTTTACTGACCTACCTTACTCACAGGGCATCATGTTGGGTGCACACAATGTATTTTGAGTAGGAACTACATGAAGTAATATGTGCTCAAAAATGAGTAGAATGAATGATGTCTAAAAATTTGCAACTTAGCTCCCTATTGTTACATGCCATCGAGTCGATCTTCATCTCATAGCCACCCCATGTGACAGAGTAGAACTGCCCCATAGGGTTTTCTAGACCATAATCTTTATAGGAACAGATTTCCAGGTCTTTCTCCCTCGGAGCTACTGGGTGGGTTCCAACTGCCAACCTTTCAGTTAGCAGCCCAGCACTTAACCATTGCACCACCAGGGCTCCTTTCCAGTAATATTAGAAAAAAAAATCTGTTGCCATCAAGTCAATTCCAACTCATAGTGACCCTATAGGACAGAGTAGAACTGTCCCATAACGTTTTCAAGGCTGTAATCTTTACAGAAGCCAACTGCCACATCTTTCTCCCTCAGAGCAGCTTGTGGGTTCACACCGCTGACATTTTGGTTAGCAGCTGAGTGCTTAACTACTGTACCACCAGGCTCCTGTCTAGTAATATAGAACCCTCTATTCTTGGTTGCCCTGTATTAACCACGTTAAACATGAACTTGAAATTATTAATATGAATATCTTGATCCTGAACTCCTGAAAATTAAAGAACATATCTGAGTTTTTTATGTCAATGCTTTATTATACCAAGAAAGTTGACTATTTAAATTAATCTTTTGCTGTTTTTGTACATTGAAGGAGTCTTTTTAAACAGCTTAGTAACTAAGGAGCCCTGGTGGTGCAGTGGTTAAAACAATCAACTGCTAACTGAAAGGTTAGCAGTTTGAAACCATGGGAGAATGATTTGGCAATCTGCTTCTGTAAAGATTTACAGCCTTGGAAATCCTATGGGGTCACTATCAGTCTCGACGGCAGTGAGTCAGCAGTGGGTTGATACACTGAATACCTACTCTATGCCAGGCACTATGCTAAGTGTTACAAAGCATAGTCCTTGGAACTACCCTTAGAGTAGGCATCACTGTTCTCATTTTAAGGATAGAAAGCAGAGTAGAGGTTCTCTTCAATTTATTTAATTAATAAATATGGATTATACCTAGCCAATTTGTTTCAAATAGGTTTCATCTGAATTCCTACCAAAGATCTAAAATCTAATATCTGACACAAATCACATTTTTAGATAAAAATATAGATATCTTAATTATCTCGTAATTCAAAGAAGTCTACTTTGTTCTCTTTCCTGCCCCAACTACTTTTTCTGTCTGTTTCAGTACCCTCTGGTGACATTTCTCCTAACTTGACAGTCCCCCTTTGGATCTTCCCTTTCCTTGAGTTTTATTAAAGGTCTCAAAGCTTATAATCACTGAACAGCAATTGGATCCATGGTGCTATCCAGATCACTCAGAAGGTATATCCCTGCTTGGTGGATTTTCGATTGAAATAAAATAAGATGACACACAAGTACAGAGAAGATGAATGGCTCGAGCTGATGGGCAGCATTTGGAATTGAGTTTTGTTTTCTTCAAGAACTGTGGTGTCATTTTTCTTCATCTTATCCTGTCTCTGCTGATTCCATCTAGGGTATGTCTTTTAATGTGAAAAACTGAGTAATAGCTTCATAAGAAGAAGTCCTGAGAACATGCCTCCTGGATCCCAACTCATCTTCAATTCACATAACCTGCTCCCACAGAGTAAAGGGCATTTCTTAGCTCAATTATGTCCCAGGAAATCAGTCTTTAGGCAAAATGAGAGCAAGTAGGAGGTAAGAAACAAACAAGACACATCGTGCATTGCCTTGGGCTTATTTGGGTCAGTAGTTTCTTCTTTCAAGAGTTTTGGTTAAGTAATTCTAAGTTTTCTCAATGTTCACTTAAACTGTAAGTCAGAAGCTTTCTGTGTCATTTTGCTAGAACTCTAAGTTGTGGACACAGTGAGGTTATGACATGCATGCATACACTAACCGAGGGCTACAGGAAACTAAAACAGGCAGTAATACGATTCTTAAAGCCCAATAAAATCCAAGTTACAATAATTGTTACAATAATTATTTTGTACACATCAAAGGCTAACATGCATAAAGTAAACTTATACAATAAACACCAAAATGCCAAGCTCGTCCTCACTCTCTTGTCCCACCCTTCTTTCCCAGCACAGTGACCAAGGCGTCATCTCCAGCTGTTTCCACTCAGGTGGGCCTTAGTTGGTGCAGCCTGTTCAATCATCAAAGTTATGTGTGGAGCTATATAAATATGAATATTCACCCCTACAGATTCTGATTCCTGGTCTAAGAAAATCTATATTTTTGAAAAGCTCCACATATGGTTCACCTTACCAGCAAAAATACAGGAAGAACCCCTACTTCCAACATAAAAAAAAAAAAAAGACTCCAGAACCCTGATCAGGCCTAGAATTGGCAAAAGTCTCCTTTCCTGAAAATTCTTAGCAATCCTTCTTTGACCTTTGTTATGGATTGAATTGCATCCCCTAAAAAGATGTGTTGTAAATCCTAGCCTCCATGCCTGAGGTTATAATCCCATTAGGGAAGGGGTTGTCTTTGTTATGTTGATGAGGCAGGATTAGTGTAGGGTGTATTTTGAGTCAATCTCGTCTGAGATAGAAAAGAGATTAAACAAAGAAGCAGAAGAGAGATAGGGTAAAATGCCAAGACACATGAAGATTGCCCAGGAACAGAAGCTCAGAAGAGAAAAGGACCTTCCTCCAGAGCCAACAGAGAGAGAAAGCCTTCCCCTAGAGCCGGTGCCCTGAATTTGGACTTCTAGCCTTCTAAACTGTGAGAAAATAAATTTCTGCTTGATAAAGACACCCACTTGTGGTATTTCTGTTGTAGCAGCATTAGACATCTAAGACAACCTTCTAATAGTCAGTTTGCTTTGTGAATTAAGGCAAATTGAGTAAACCGAGTTTCCCAACCTGCAGCATGGGTTCTATCTTCTTGCTTGTCAAAATATCACATGCATCACCAGTAAGTAGCCTGTTAGAAATATAGAATCTTGGACACCATGCATTCCTGAATCAGAATCTTTTAACAAGATCCCCACAAGATTCCGCACATTAAAGACTGGGAAACTCTGCTCCAACTCACCATCTTTGATAACCTCCACGTTGATTCCTGGCCGTGTTCCTATGGACTGAAATCTTTACCTGAAAATCCTTTGCCTCTAACAGGATAATTTATAGCTGGGTTCCACTGGCTTTGCATCAAGAACATGCTACTAAATTTGCAGAACTTTTCTGAGAACAGCTACTTGTCTAAAATACCACCTGCCTGGTGCTCTCACCTTTAGGAAATGAAGACATGGCCTCAGTTATTCAAAAAACAGACATGACAATTGATCACAGCTTTATCATTGTGCTTTGCAGCTCAAAAGCCCAATAATAACCAATAGTTGGTCTTATCCATAGAGATAGGATGCACAGAGTCATAGCACCAAAAATTACTAACGTTGACACTAAATCAAAACTCCAAATCAAGAACAGATTAAATTAAAAAGCAGGCTCCTGTAAGCACTTACTGACATAATACCATTTAACTTATGGAGGAGTGAACTGCAGGTCTTTGAAATTCTTGAAATACTTGTTGAGGGCAAATATTAAGACATTGAAATTTGACACGTTAGAAGCTGTCAGATGATGTCTCCGTGATTACACAGTCAGCTCAGTTCTAAATTTAATGAAAAGGATTATCTGCCTGTCAATCAAATATTAACTGAGAGCTTACTAGGTTCTAGGTACTATAATGATGAGAAATGGACATTTTTCCTTCGATGAACGTTTATTGAGAACTTATTATGTGCTAGATAGTGTAACTCAAGATACAAGGATGAGTAAGACATAATCCCTGCCCTCAAAGAGTTTATGCCCACAAGAGCAAGGCAGGAGTGTAAACAAAGGAATATGATAAAGTTCTATGGAGTATTTTTGGGTTACAGGACAACTATTAAGGAGGCAGAGTCAATTCTACCTCAGGAAGGCTACAGTTCCATAGAGGAATATGTAAAAGTTTTTTTCAGGCACAGTGAGTAGAAAAGCAAAAGAATGAAGACATAAAACAGCATGTCACATTCACAGACCTGTGGGAACTTTAATATGCCTGGTGTTTAGTTTTATACGGTGAGGCAGATGGTCTGAGAGTGGTAGGCAGGGGCTAGATCATAAAAGTTATCATGTTTTGACTCCTTTTCTGTTAGAAAATGAGAGTCATCAAATATTTTTGAGCAGGAACCGTTTCAGTTCCTGTATTAAGCCTATTACATAAATGAATTTACTTAATTCTCAAAACAACTCTATGAGACAAGTACTATCCCAATTTTCACATGAGGAAACAGGTTCCAGGTTTCACAGCTAACAAGTGGTAGAGTATAGATTCAAACATAGATCTGTTTGACTCCAAAGCCTATGTTTTATAGAAAAGGATAAAACATGATCCCTGCTATTGATAAACTAACAAGCTAACAGGAGATTCAGGACTACCATAGATGAAGCAAATGGAAAGTAACCAAACCCCATACTATATGATATTGACAATAAGAAAAAGAACAAAGAAGTAGTAGGTGGTGGTGGGAATTTTTACAGTTTGGAGCAACATGGCAGGTGTGGGACTGAAGTTGGAAAGTTAAGAGCTTCAGAAAACCAAATCTCAACTGATCATGCTGCCCCACTCGGATTTCGTTGTTGTTGTTATGTGCCGTCAAGTCAGTTCCGACTCATAGCAACGCTATGCACAATAGAATGAAACGCTGCTCAATTCTGCACCATCTTCACAATCATTGCTATGTTTGAGCCTGTGGTTGCAGACACTGTGTCAATCCTTCTTGTTGAGGGTCTTCCTTTTTTCGCTGACCCTCTACCTTGTTGTTAGGTGCTGTCTAGTCCGTTCTGACTCATAGTGATCCTACATACAGCAGAACAAAACATTGTCTGGTCCTGCGCCATCATAACAACCACTGTTATGCTTGAGCCCATTGTTGCAGCCACTGTGTCAGTCCATCTCGTTGAGGGTCTTCCTCTTTTCCACTGACCAAGCATGATGTCCTTCTCCAGGGACTGGTTCCTCCTGATAACATGTCCAAAGTACATGAGACAAAGTCTCCCCATCCTCGATTCCAAGGAGCATTCTGGCTGTACTTCTTCCAAAACACACTTGTTCGTTCTTCTAGCAGTCCATGGTATATTTGATACTCTTTGCCAACACCGTAATTCAAAGGCATCAATTCTTTGGTCTTCCTTATTCATTGTCCAGCTGTCACATGAATACCAGGTGATGGAAAATATTATGGCTTGGTTAAGCACATCTTAGTCCTCAAAGTGACATCGTTGCTTTTCAACACTTTAAAGAAGCCTTTTGCAGCAGATTGGCCCAATGCAATACATTTGATTTCCTGACTTCTGCTTCCATGGTCATTGATAATGAATCCAAACAAAATGAAATCCCTGACAACTTCAGTCTTTTCTCCGTTTATTATGGTGTTGCTTATTGGTCCAGCTGTGAGGATTTTTGTTTTCTTTATGTTGAGGTGTAATCCATACTGAAGGCTGTAGTCTTTGATCTTCATCAGTAAGTGCTTCAAGTCCTCTTCACTTTCTGCAAGCAAGGATGTGTCATCTGCATAACACAGGTTGTTAATGAGTCTTCCTCCAATCCTGATGTCCCATTATTCTTCATATACTCCAGTTTCTCAGATTATTTGCTCAGCATATAGATTGAATAGCTATGGTGAAAGGATACAACCCTGACCCACAGTTTTCCTGACTTTAAACCACGCAGTATCCCTTTGTTCTGCTTGGATGACTGCCTCTCGGTCTATGTACAGATTCCAAATGAGCACAATTAAATGTTCTGGAATTCCTATTCTTCACAATATTATCCATAATTTGTTATGATCCACACAGTCAAATGTCTTTGCATAGTCAATAAAACACAGGTAAATATGTTTCTGGCATTCTCTGCTTTCAGCCAAGATCCATCTCACATCAGCAATGATATCCCTCAGTCAACATCTCCTTCTAAATCTGGCTTGAATTTCTGGCAGTTTCCTGTCAGATAATTAAAAAATTGCCACAACTATTTTTGAATTATCTTCAGCAAAATTTTACTTGTGTGTGATATTATTTGGTAATTTCCACATTCTGTTGGGTCACTTTTCTTTGGAATGGGCACAAATGTAGATCTCTTCCACTGGTTGGTCAGGTTGCTGTCTTCCAAATTTCTTGGCATAGACAAGTGAGCATCTCCAGTGCTGCATCCATTTGTTCAAACATCTCAGTTGGTATTCCATCAATTCCTGGAGCCTTGTTTTTCACCAATGCCTTCAGTGCAGCTCAGACTTCTTCCTTCAATACCATTGGTTCTTGATCTATGCTACCTCCTAAAATGGTTGAACGTCAACCAATTGTTTTTGGAACAGTGACTCTGTGTATTCCTTCCATCTTCTTTTGATGCATCCTGTGCCATTCAAAATTTTGCCCATAGAATTCTTTGATACTGCAACTCAAGGCTTGAATTTTTTCTTCAGTTCTTTCGGCTTGAGAAATGTTGAGCATGCTCTTCCCTTTTGATTTTCTAACTCCAGGTCTTTGCACATTTCATTATAATACCCTACTTTGCTTTCTCGAGCCACCCTTTGGAATCTTCAGATCAGCTCTTCTACTTCATCATTTCTTCCATTTGCTTTAGCTACTAGACATTCAAGAGCAAGTTTCAGAGTCTCTTCTTTCTTTGCTGTCTTTTTAATGACCTTTTGCCTTCTTCTTGTATGACATCTTTGATGTCATCCCACAACTGGTCTGATCTTCAGTCATTAGTGTTCAATGCATCAAATCTATTGTTAAGATTGTCTCTAAATTCAGGTGGGATATACTCACGGTCGTATTTTGGTTCTCGTGGACTTGTTCTAATTTTCTTCAGCTTCAGCTTGAGCTTGCATATGAGCAATTAATGGTCTGTCCTGAAGCCAGCCCTTGCCTTGTTCTGACTGATAATATTGAGCTTTTCCATCGTCTCTTTCCACAGATGTAGTCTATTTGATTCCTGTGTTTTCCAGCTGCTGTGGTCTGCGTTTATAGTTGCTGTTTATGTTGTTGAAAAAAGGTTTTTGCAATGAATAAGTCATTGGTCTTGCAATCTCTGGTGTCATTTCTATCGCTAAAACCATATTTACAAATTACAAATACTTCTTTGTTTCCAACTTTTGAATCTCAATCACCGGTAATTATCAATGCATCTTGATTGCATGTTTGATCAATTTCAGGTTGCAGAAGTTGGTAAAAATCTTCCATTTCCCCACGTGGATAAATTTGTGTATTTGCTTCTTTCTTCCCTCAACGACATACCATTTTATCTTACACACACCCCCATAGTCTCCTGGCCATAGTTTCTCTAACAAGAGAGAGAACTTAGCTTTTTCTTCTCCTGTGCATATTATCATAGGCCATTTCTAGCTATCATGGAGGCAGGAATCTTCTCTATACCACAGAACAACTCAGCAAGCTGGAAACTCCTGACCTGGTTTTTTTATACACTAAAGATGAAACAAAGGAATTTGTAAAATACCACCTCAAGCCTGGTTTATATGATTATTCTTCCTGCTGTAAAATTCTTTTTTATATGTCAGATATTTAAGAATATGTTTTTTCTACTGGCTTCCTTTCTGTAATCAAATGCTAATTTTCCCCTGCACAAATGGATTCCTCAAGTAGATTAAACAACCAAACCCGTTGCCGTCGAGTCCATGTCCTCACAGAGGCAACAGAGGGAAGCATATTTATCATAAAATACTGTCTGTAGTACATGTCATGGGTGGGTATCTTCAAGAAATATTTCAGGATCATGGACTTCAGGATAATGTAAATTTACCTATAATGTGATTTTTTACTCAAATTCTAATTATCCCTTGGCTGAGATAGAGCTGCAAATTTAGGAGTATTTGCAAATGACATGTCTTCCCATTAAAATGAAAACATCTCTATGGTCATGATATACTCAGGCACACCCTAGATACCTTGCTTAATGCACAATAGCGCCCATTCACCTCAACCCAAATTTTACATGTATCCTTACTCTGTAAATAAACCCATATTCTTATGAGAGAATTTTCTTTTTTTGGTTCCATTAAATCTACATCTATACCCAAACACATCAAGAAATGTTTTTTATGTAAATGCTCATTGTCTTTATTTGCTATTAAGATAAATTATTTTAATTATGAATAATTCTAACTGTAGTTAGTATGTTTGAGCTTTAAATTACAGCTTTCCTTTGTCTCTTTGATGGATTTGAATGATTTTCACTCATGAGCTGTTAATTAAAATTTCTGGCCCATTTTATTTGTAAGACGTCCTGCTTAAATAATAAATTGCCTTTTTGCCAAATCTACACTCGCTTGATTTATTTAGGAACAAGAGCCTATTCGTTTATGTCTACGTTAGGAATCTGAGCACACATTAACTCCTGTTCTGCTGCCAAAGTTAACCTCCTGGAGTTTTTTTAAAATGTGATTTCCTACATAGTGACAACACAAAGGCATAACATGAATAAGAGAGAAGGATTCTGCTTCTACTAGACGATTATTAAAACTGTCGGCGCCAAAGATAGTCCAGACTCGGCTTTACTTTGGCTCATGGGAATTCTGTGTGTACATGTGTGCAAGGTGATAGTTGCAAAGACACACAAAGTTGGAAAGTGCACGCTGAAATTAGGAAAAAGGAAATATATATATATATATATATACACCCAACAAAACATGCAGCTGTTAGGAGATGTGCCATAACTTTCCCCCACGTGGATGTCTGTGGCGGCACCTCACACTCTAGGTAACCGGCGCCCAGCGCTGTGAAGCATTAGGTTTTTAGAAGTGAAGTTAAACTGATAAATTAGACCTCATTTATTGAACATGAGTTAGAGCCGATTGCCTAGGGAGTCGTTTGACACCTTTGAAGACCCTGCTAACTTAATTGGTGATAGTTTGGGGGCTGAAGGAAACATTTAAGCCAGGAGCAGCAGGACACCGTGCTGCATGAAAATGGAGAAGACAAGCATTCTCTCTGACAAGGGGAGTCATATATAGATTTTTGTGTCCATTGTTCGCGCTTATTTGTGTGTGTGCTTTACTCAGTCAATCAAATATAATTGACACCACTGGGTTCTGTTGTTTTGTAGATGACAGGAGCTAATGCAAGGGAAAAAAGCTGGAAGTAAACTTCCCTCTGAAAGGCTGTGAAAAGGTTTTTCCACCGGGCCCGTGACATTTTTTGCTCAGTTGTATTAATTGATGTAGTGACAAGGCACTTGGAAAGATGATGGATACTGATCACTACACTCTTTTTAAGGTTGGGTTATATCTTGCTATTAGCATAAGCACTTGTTTGTGCAAGGAACCAACCACAGTCAGAACAAAAGGAAAAGAAATAACTAAGCAGTTAATTTGCAATATCCACCTGCCAAAGGAAGAGCACTGGGGTTTACTGTATAAGGTGCCAAGGCAGTAATGTACATGGGCATTTAGTCAAAGACAAGCTCCCCAGTTTGAACTTGACATCTACTTCCCTTGACCTGTGGTCTTTGAGGAGGCTCGGTCCTAATTTTTTAATCATTTGCTCAGGCAGCAAATGATTCTGAGAGTTTTCTTAATGCCCTAAGCAGTGTGTGTATCAGGGAGGAAGACTGAGGATAACCTACCAGCACTGGGTCACCCTGGGGCTAGTATTGCCAAATTGTTCAGGCTAAGGGAGCTATAGGGCTTAGGAAGCTCATTTCTCAGAGCCAGTGACAGTGTCAATGATGCGTTAGAGTAGCCCACATGGCTTAAGTAGACAGTGCCAGGGCTGAAATGACTTTGACTACTCACAGATAGAGCTATTCAAAGAAGACTTTGAATATGTAAAGGAGAAAATACAGAGAAAGGGCTCCTCTTTTGTCTGCACAGATCTGCTGAAAGATTGCCTAAATACAATCTGTGGTTCATCTGAGATACCTGGGACTGTACAAAATCATCCTGAGTCTTCCATGAATCATTCCAGGTATTCATATCACCTTAAGCTGTCTGAATATAATGTTCTAAATTCACAGTGCAAATGTGTTTTCAATCACACTAAAAAAATTCCTTTAATTAAAAAATTTAATTTCATTAGTTTAAATGAAGTTCATTCTTTCTCTTTCTAACATCAAGTGCTTTCCATAATTTCTATTATTTGACATTTAAATTCTGAATCACATCATTCAATATTATGAAATTTTGAGGGAGGCCTGGGACATGAATTAAAGGAAAATTTCCATTATCCGAATCCTCTAGGGAAAAATCAGTAGCTAATCCACAGTTCAAGAGAGGAAGAAGCCCAGACTTCATTTTTAACCTCCCACAAATATTTCAAGAAAGTATTTTATAAACCTCATCACTGAAGCATTTCTACAATATATCCTAAGCAATAAGTGAAACCTAGTTACCCAGAACAAATCCAGATACCCTTACCATATTTTAGGCATCAGTAGACAGACATGACAAGTATGCAGGACAAATCTCTAAACAATCCAGTTACAGTGATTATCTCACGCCCTTTCACAGAGAAAATCCTTGAATTCATTCATTCATTCAACATATATTTATTGAGCACCTACTATGTGCCAGATACTATATTAGGTACTGGGTGACTTAACAATGAACAAAAAAAATATGGGGTCTCTCATGAATCATTCAGTCTTATATGACAGACAGATATTAATCAGATAATAAACATAAATAAATTGAAAATGTGGTAAATGCTCTGTATGAGAGGTAAGTGGTACCATGAGAGTTATAAGTGGGAAATTTGACTCTAATTGAAGGGCCAGGGAGATCTTCACTAAGGAAGTAATGACTGAACTGAGATCTGGAAAAAAAATGAGTTACTTACATGAAGGGAAAACAGGGCAGGGAGAAGAGAGAGAACACTTCAGTCGTATACGCACACGGCAGGAAGGACTAAACTGGTTTTAACCAGTTGCCTTAAATTGATTCTGACTCATGATGACCCCATGTGTGTCAGGGTAAAACAGTGCTCCACAGGGTTTTCAATGGCTGATTTTTCAAAAGTAGACTACCAGGGCTTTCCTCTAAGGTACTTCTGGGTGGACTCCAACCTCCAACATTTCAGTTAGCGGCCAAGCACATTAACCTTTTGCACCACCCAGGAACTCCAAAGTTGTCCTGTTGTTGTTGTTGTGTGCTGTGAAGTCAATTACAACTCAATTCTATCTCATAGCAACCCTATATGACAGAGTAGAAATGCCCCATAGGGTTTTCTAGTCTGTAAATCTTTATGGAAGCAGATCACTAGGTCTTTTCTCTTGCAAAGCAGCTGGTGTATTTGAACCACTGACCTTTTGGTTAGCAGCCAAGCGCTTAACCATTGTGCCACCAGGGCTCCTTAAAGTTGTTCTAGGAAGTTGAATGAGTCAGAATGGCTAAAACACAGAGAGTAACCGGAATGTGATGTGAGATGAGCTGCAGCTGGTGTAGGCAGGGCCAGCCCAAACTGGGGCAAACAGCTTCTAAAATACAGAGCACATGTGAATATATTTTATTCCTCCACCAAACTCACCTACCTCCCTATTAACCTTTTACTATTTTTGTTTTCAAGACCTCAGAGTAGTGGCAATAGATTATCAAAATAACGGTAAAAGTCTGTAGGCTGCCTGTCTCACAGGTTCCCAAAAATGCCTGAGGTAGCAAGAAGAAGAGCAAGAAGAATGAAATGGAAAGAATAGTACAGGATCTTTGTGGCTAGGAGAAACTTAGACAGCAAATTTATCAGCTCTCCATGTTTACATCTACAGTGAAACGAATCCTTACTACTGGACAGTGTTTACTCTTTACATTAACCTCAAATAATTTGACTTTGGAAAAAGATTCAGATTAATTTAATAATGAAGAAATTTGCCAGAGTGGTGGGATTATATTGCAGTGATATAGAACCATCTTGGATTGTGTTCTTAATACTGTTAGAGAACAAAACACTTCTTATTTTTTGAAAAATAATGTAAGTTAGGTTTTTTTCCTGAAATGTGTACTACCAAGATGCTACTGGAGAGGATTTATTGGCAGAGGAACAAGCCCTGGCCATCACTGATTGCTAGCACCTTAACCATGGCAATGGCAACGGCAAAGGGAAGCAAGCAGATGTAGTTGGCTTGTACAGAATGCCTTGTACAGAAGCTGCTTGTTAGCACCAGCAGCACCTTGACCACGTCCACCTCTGAATTCCCACAGATATTCAAAGCACAAAAGCGTGAAAGTAGTCTATGACTTACAATTAGATACTGAAAAAAATGGACGTGAATGTAATCCTCATAGTGGAGATGTAAAGTAACAAAGAGCCATGTCTACCTTAGAGAAATAACATGCTGTACAACCTTCAGAAAACACACCCAACTGGAGAGTATGGAACTAACTGCCCATTCACAAGTCCTCTTGATAAGACATTTCAGGAAGAGTTGAATTATCAGAAAACCTATCAACAGAGAATAAATCTACCATACGCCTTTGGCAATACCATGTGGTTCTGCAGCTGTGCCTGCCCCCGGTTACTGTACATGTCAAAAACCATCAATTTACATGATTTCCCCATCAACTGGAAGCAAGTTTTGTAGACCATCCTACCTCTTAACAGAGAAAAAAAAATTCTAGACTGGGTACTGCTCAAAAGTTCTCTGCCTGCCAGTGAACAGTTCTTTACTTGATGTGTACTTTCTGTTTGTCTTTCAAATACCCCTCCACACAGCCCCTCTTTCTAGCACCATGGCTAAAATCGGCTACTTGTCTCACTGGGGATTTTCATTGGGGTTGTGCTGCATAATTCCTAAATTTGCACTTATATGCTGGAAGGAATTATGTCTTATATATCCCTTTTGTCCAGAGCTGTGAAACAGTTTGAACTCTCAATAAATAATGTGATTTGTTTACAAACAAATTTGAATCTTTGGTAAAGAGACAGATAGGAAATCCCCTCCAAACCAGGAAGAACTAACCAGTTTGAAATCAATATTTCATGATAAATTGTGTATAAGAAGGGGGCTAATTCTCATGAGAATCATCTCACTGCTGTTCAGGACTGAACATCACCCAACAATATGGCACCATGTGTCCTCAGGAGGGATTGTGGGAGTTGGCTCCAGGTGGACTTGTACAGACAAGAGTAGGCTTGTCATACCCTAATCTCCTAGAGACCAGCCCTCTGACCACAGGGCTCTGTGGCTGAGCCAGCCTCAGAACAGAGTCCTCCAACCCCTCTAGGAACCTGGCTCCAATAGTCTTGGGTCAGGAGTCACTTTCCAGAACCTACATCCTTGATCCAGCCAAAATATGCTTTTTCCAGAGACATGAGAGTTTTCCCACGCACACAAAAAAAGATTCTTACAGAAGAGCAATGTAGCCAGGTTTCAACTGCCTTCTGAGTATCTTCTAGGAAAGTATATAACAATTTTCTTGTGACCCTGTGCCCAGCTAAACCACCATGCCTCACATTCCTAGACTTCTTGTTATGACCCAAGACATAGATTCTTCCAGGTATCTTTCCTTTTCTGTATCCTCATCGCAGTGTTGCTCTGTGTTGCTTTTCCTTTGACTTTCCTTACTGTGCCCCAACCCAGTCTTTCTACTGAGCCTCAGAACCCCTGCTGCATGGTTAAAAAAGAGCTCCTGTATCTTCAGTCACGTCCCTGGATTTCTGGTTAGCTTCTGACCTTGGCTGAAGCCTAGCTTTCTCCTAAGCTCACTGCTCTAAGGAAAGGCCACTTACTTTCTGCACTCCACAGAGCTCAGGGTCAGGAGGTAGGATAGCATCCTCCTCAGTTCTCTATATTCTTTCCTCCCTCACATAAAAGCCCTTGCTTCTTTGAAGCAATTGTAATGTGACTGTGCCCCGCTGTACCTCTTCTTACTGCCCTCTTGTACTGACCTACCAATCACTCATTTCACTCAGAGGAGATTCTGGTGTCTCACTTAGCCTCTCCCTCTCCACTCCAGGCCCAGTCACCACTCCAGGTAGCTTTAGTGTCCAGGCAAACAGACATCCCATTTTTTGGCCTAGTGGCTCCTTCACTTTCTCATTTCCAACGACCTTACCTCCAATGAACCAGCCTATTCGGCCATCTGCTTCCATGGCACAGCCTGAACCTTATTATCACCCAGAACTTCTCTACTCTGAAATCATGCCTTCACACATTCTCTTCTGATCCCAGTCTCTTTCCTACCGGTTTCTCTGGTCAGTTGCTCCCGTAACACCGATTCTTCAACTCATTGAAACTTTCAGCCTGCAGAATCTCTGCTTTTACTCACTCACATGATTTCTACTCATTTCTCCTTTTGGTCTCCTCTGCATGCTTCTATTTTGCCAGGCACTTACATGTTGGTTGGGGCCAGGCTAGGGGTTGTCTGCAGCACATACTTTTCAGTCCACACAATTTCCCAGAGTAAGCTTATCTCTATACCTTCCCCTTCCTCCTCCCCACCCCTCCACCACCACCACCACCACCACCACCCAGCCAGCCAACACACACGCACACAGCCTCCATTACCGTCTACATCTGATGTCTCACAAATCCAAATCTCTGGCCATATCTCTCTACTGCGTTCCAGATATTCTTTGTCGTCCCACAGGCCTCTAAATCCCAAACTTACACAAACTAAGCTCATCATCTTTTCACAAATTGTACTTCCTCTTATGTTCTCAAGGAGCCCTGATGGTGTAGTAGTTAAAGCAATCAGCTGCTAACCAAAAGGTCAGCAGTTCAAAGCCACCGGAGGCTCTGCACAAGAAAGATGTGGCAGTGTGCTTCTGGAGAGATTTACAGCCTCGGAAAGCCTATGGGGTTGCTATGAGTAGGAATCGACTTGACGGCAGTGAGTAGCTTATGTTCTCAATCTCACTTGCTTAAGGTAGAAATCTATACTCTTTCTTATTATTATTCCCTTACAACCAAAATTTTCAAAGCTACCTCCAGACAGCAAAACCTATGTCCCCAGTCACAGACACATGCCTGATTTGGGCACCATCATCTCTTACCTGGATTATGATAACAGTGCCCTACAGGCCATCCTATCTCCATTATTGCCCCCTTCAAGTCTTTCCCTTATTGCAACTAGAATAGTTTCTGTAAATCCAAATGCCTCCTTGGGTCTTCATTGCCCTCAGAATAAAGTACAAAGTGTTAAATACAACTTTCCTAGATCCTTCATAATTAGACCTCATCCCTTCAACATCTTACTCCACCTTCTATACTCCAGTCATACTAATTATTTTCAATTTCATCATCATGATCTCTCACCTAAGGAACTTTGTACATCCTGTTTCCTCTACCTCAAAATCTCTTCCCTCTTCTGCTTTTCTCTGCAAGTACCAACTCTTCAAGTTTAAGTTTAGAGGTTGATGCCTTGATCACATGCTTAATGGCAGTGCCAACTCTATTTACTCCTACAGCTTCCTTCACGATCATTTGCCAAACTGAGTTATAATTGTCTTTTTTATTTGTTTTTATCCCCCATTAGAGTGTAAGTTCCGTAAGGGCACAGACCCAGGTTGTTTTACCCATTCCCCTATCACCAACAATTAGCATACCCAGCACATAAAACCAGTTGTCACTGAGTCAATTCCAACTCACAACGACCCCATGTGTGTTAGAGAAGAACTGTGCTCCAGAGGGTTTTCAGTGGTTGATTTTTCAAAAGTAGACCACCAGGCCTTTCTTCTAAGGTGTCTTTGGGTGGACTTGAACCTCCAACCTTTCATTTAGCAGCCAAACACATTAAACCATTTGCATCATCCAGGGACGTATCTAGCACATGGTTGTTGTTCTTGGTAGCTGCCGTCACTCAGCAATGAAGACACCATGCACAACGATTTGGACCATTGTGATCTATAGGGTTTCATTGGCTGATTTTTCAGAAGTATTATCAGGCCTTTCTTCCTAGTCCATCTTAGTCTGGAAGCGCCACTGAAATCTGTTCAGCATCAGATCAGCTTGTAAGCCTCCACTAACAGATGGGTAGTGGCTGCACCTGAAATGCATTGGCTGGGAATTGAACCCGGGTCTCCAGTATGAAAAGTAAGAATTATACCACTGCACCACCACTGACCACATCTAGCATGTAGAGGCTCTCCAGTATTTGTTAAACAGAAGAATTTAATGTCTGTACAAAACAGTTAATCCTTTTTCCAAACAATAATTTATTGTTTCATAAACAGACTTTGTAGTTATCTATGCTCTTCCTTCTTCAACATGACAGTTACATTGTAACTGAGAATGAGTTGGAAGAGACAACTCAGAACTTGGGGAAAGAGGATCAAAGGGTTTGACCTGCCCACACCTCTCTTTTTCCCTTCCCCTTTTGCTTCCCTGAACCTCCCTTAATCTTTCAATAAGAAAAATCATTTAGATTAGAGAATCCTCTGGAGAAGATAAAGATTGCTTTTCCAAATAGAAAACCAAGAATTAGAATGCAGGAAATTGTGTAAAAAACTTCTTTCCCCTTAATTCATGCTCAAATTTGACAGAAATGGAGAATACAATTGTAAATATTATAAGCTTGTAATACCACAGAGGTCCTCAACTGACCATCTTGCACTTCTGCTGCTGGGCCTTCTCTACCTTTCTTCCCTTCCTCCCCTGATGATCACAAACAAAATGGTAGCTTTGAGTTCTGGGAGTTCTCCATCACCCACAAAAGGCCTTGAAGACAGAGCCAAGGTCCTCATTTACAGCTCTTAATCCGCATCACATGCCCAGCTTTAGCTATTCTTTTTATTAAACCAACCATCCATTACAAATTGGAGGTGGAGGAAAGGGAGAGAACAACACACCTGTAATGGTGGCTGTGTTACGTTAGATAATCCAGGGAGCCAACCTAAGACAAAATTAGAAATGCAAGAGATTTAGTGGGAGAAACACCTGTGAAGGATAGAGGGGAGATAATGCAGGCAAAGGCAGGGAGATCCCCAGACCCTGACACAGGTCTGACAACTGGGAAAGGAGAGGGAGAAGGAAAGATGATTGTGTAGGAAAAGCCTCAGACTGCAGAACAGCTCTGAGAAAGTCACATCCAGGCCTCTAGGGAGCCCTGGAGAAGGATTGCCCATTAGCCTGCCCATTAGAAATCCCTGCACAGCTGAATCATGGGCTAGGAGCAGCCTGGGGAAAGCATAGCTTCAGTGTGACTGCTATGGCAGCTGGCGATTATCAGCTGACTATACTTCTCCCTAACATTCCCTGGGCAGTGCAAACAGTTAACACACTTCACTACTAACCAAAAGATTGAAAGTTCAAGTCCACCCAGAGGAATCTCAGAAGAAAAGCCTGGCCATCTACCTCTGAAAATTCAGCCATTGAAAACCCCATGGGGCACAATTCTATTCTGACACACATAGGGTCACCATGAGTTGGAATCGACTAGATGACAACTGGGTTTTTACTAGTATACTCCTTCCAGCAGGTTCTCTTTTAAATGTGATATCACCTCCATGACCGACATAGTGGCTTCAAAACTACTTTGTAAAAGTGACTCAAAATGCCAATATGGGTGTGGGAAGAGAGGGCCTCAAAGTGAATATTATGTATTACTTTACCTTAGTGGTTCTCAATCGGGGACAATTTTGGCAATGCCTGGAAATACTTTTGATTGTCCCATCTGAGGGCTGGACTGTGTAGAAGTGAGATATGCTGCTAAACATCCTACAGTGCACAGGACAGCCCTCCACAAAAAAGAACTAAAAAAAAAAGCCCATTGCCATCGAGTCGATTCTGATTCATAGCGACCCTATAGGACAGAACAGAACTGCCCCACAGGGTTTCCAAGGAGCAGCTGGTGGATCTGAACTGCCAACCTTTTGGTTAGCAACCGAGCTCTTAACCACCAAGCCACCAGGGTTCTAAAACCAACAAAGACCTACTGGGCCTGAAATGTCTATAATGCTAAGATTGAGAAACCCTGCCTTAAATTCAAAAAAAAAAAAAAAATCAACTATGTTTATTAAATAATGCAAGGTGGTGAGCACAGGGAAGCTGATAACACACTTGATACATCACTATACATTGGATAGCCTTGTAGAGCCAAAATTCTACCTTCAAACCCTGCTGATTTCCTGTTTCAGTGTGTACAGTCTAAGAAGTAAATCACACACACGGAGAAGAAGCCACGTCCACTCACAAGTCCTGCTTTGTCTACTAGCTACCATTGGTATGTATGTCCCATCTATTGTTTCTCATTGACTGCAAGGTTGAAGAAAGACAGCCTTTTGTCAGAAAGGAAGAAAAAGACCCCAAACTGTAGTTTTCTATATAACACATTCAATGTTTCTCACAGAGTTACCATTCTAACTTGAAACATAATTATTTAACAAGTTTTAGTTACCGATGGGGATCATAAACCTCTATTTTCCTTTCCTATGAAGGTTCCCAAACACTCTTCTTATTCCATTTCTCCAGGGTGGAACTATAACTGTAAAAATGTATTCTGAGCAGCCTGCTGACAGAACCTCTCACAGCTAAGAGTGGAATTTCTCAGAGCAGATAGGAGGATAAGAGTCTTGGAAATAATTTATTTGAAAATATGAAAGTAGCCCAGCACATGAGATCATTCTTGGCAGCCTAAAAAAAGAAATAGAATTGGCTATTATGCTCACAATGTGCAAAATCATAGTCAGCCTTCCAAGGGCTCAGCTGAAGGTCACAGGAAGAAATCAGACACAGAGAAGTTCAAGAGAAAAAAGAAAGAAAAGAAAAGGAAAACTTTTTGCCCAATCCCCCACCTCTGGCCTTCACTAAAACCCACAGGAAAAGCAACAGTGGATTATACTGAAGTAAAGTCGTTTCATTGCCAGTTACTGGTTCTCTGGAACGTGACTTGGACAGGAACAACCAACTTGAGATTTCAAGTGTCTGCTTCACTCTTGCTCCACTTTACTTCGAATAATCATTAAGTAACAGAAGTGTTTTATGAAAGTATCTAAAAGAATGAATAAGGAGAGTTGGCAGAGTTATAAAATGACTTTCTTGGTTTATGAACTTGTTTGAAAACCAGGTATAGCCTGATACTTAACGTGGTGTAAATGTCCCACGCAGCTATTACTATCTGGAAATAAAAGTATAGAATCTTTCTCTCCTCTGTAGCTAATGTAGGCCTTACTTACAAAAAAAAAAAAAAAAAAAAAAAAAAAACCCCAGTATTGGTTTCTGATAGAAACCTGGCTTCTATTCCTGGCAGACATCCAAGGAACAGAGCTTCTTATATTATGGAAGGAAATTCACAGATAGAAGGGTATGTGTTGAGTCTCTGGAGGCTGAGAACAAACTAAGGGTTTTTAAACTTACTTGTGCCATTTAAAACTTTATAAGATTCAAGAAAAGGATTTGCCCTCTCTTTTTTAAGTCCACGACAAAAAGAAACCAATTTCGAAGCCAGAAAACTTGGACGCCATTATTGCTACTGGCGCTATGACCTTGACAAGTGAGCCAGCATCTCTGAGCCTCAGACTTCTTTTCGTATACCTGCCTGTCTTGCCTCACTTAACAGGAAATAAATGCAATAACAGATATAAAATCCCTCTGCCTTTTTAAAAAGCAAGATGCCATGGAAGAAAGATTTTTTAGATAATTTCCTCTACTGTGATGGGCTTAGGTCTGGAGGATGGAGGCAAATCCCCCTGGTTGTGCGCTCACTCACATTCACAACCCAAAGCTTTCCCATTTTGATTGTTCTCCTTGACCAGAAAATGTAGAGTGCAAATGTGTGTCTTAGATGCAGGACAAACAAACATCCGCAAGCCTCAGAAATGCTCACGAGGAGCCTTCAGCTTGCAAGGTGATGGCTTCACGTAATAGACCACGATGTTTACATGATTCACTACAGCTTTTGACACTCTTCACAAATCAAGTCTGATTGGGTTTCTCACTGAAGCAAGCTGACAGCCTAACCAGGAGGCCTCCTGGGGCTATTCTTTCTCTCTTGCTTTCTTTTTTTTCCCCCCCTTAGTAATAGATAAAAACAAGCCCGGAAGACAGTCAGTTTGGAAGTGGTAGTATCCAAACTTAGTTTTCTTTTTTATTTATTGTCATGCAATTTCTTCTTTAACCCACAGTATTGATCTTGAGTGGGAGGTGGAGGCGGTTGGATGGAAGAGGAGCATTTCTGGTAGTCAGGCATCTGTGGTTTGGTCCTATGGGAAAGAAATAAATAGTCCCAACCTAGAAGAAGAGGGGCAGGGAGACCAAAAAAAAAAAAAAAAAGCCAGAAGATTGACTGGTTTGCAAGGGATCCCAGTGGATTCCTGCTTACACCAGAGCATCATTTAAGCCTATGTTCTTCCATCTACCTTGTTTGCAGTAAATAGCTGCCCATTATGTCAGGTCAGGCAAGTGCTGGGGCGTCACAGCTCAGTAGCCATGATCTGCCCGCAGAGCAGCAAGAAAGATCCCCCAGAGAGCAAACACATGTGTCAAGTTCTGGAGCCATCAAGGTTCTAAGCGACAGCTTATCTTGAGGGTTTAAAACATGCAAGCTGTCCCTGCTTGCTTCTCTCTTCTTCCTCCCCCACCCAAAGCCCTCCCTCCTCTCTCCCCCACCAACCCCCCTCCCCCAGTATTTTTTTCCTCTTGACAATCTGCTTGAAAGAAGACAGATGCTGGAGCAGTTTTCCTTAAGTCGGCTCTAATTCCATAAGGTGCAATCCACCAAACACAACTCTGTCCATCTTTTGAAAAGGCTAAGATCCTGAGGCAGCACCATTTATTATCTGTCTTGACACTAACACAAATATTTTCAGATGGGTTGGAGGCTGTCACTTTACTATCCTTATGTTCTTTTCCCTCAATAAATAAGACACGTTAAAGTTCTTAAAGGCAAACAAAGAACTGTATCCTGGGTACCATTTGTCCTGCAGTTGCCATGTTTAATTGAACATTTTATAGCACTCTAATGCCATGTCAGGTTCTTAATGTGACATCTGTTCCTCTCTTACATTATCAGGGGCTAAGAACATAACAGAATCTTCCTTGGATTCGTGCGTATGAGCAATGAGATTTACCCTGTGAGCTTCGCTGAATCATTTATGAGTTGTCTTATCTCACCCAGGCAATTTTATAACTTGTAAATGGCCCCTCTGGTCAGCTGTCTGGATTTTGTTTACTGTAAAATCCCAAAATAGTATGACTATTTTCAAGATAGCGAGCTAAATTTTGCTGCAGTATAGGATTACCCTTTATCTCTCCTTTATTTTGCCATTTATTGGTCCCAGACATAAGGCGTGGAACGAACTTTTATGGTGGGTGGGCGGGGGCCAATTGTATGCTACTTTTAGAATGTGTGATCCTATAGGGCAATGGTAAGAGCTGGTGTCTGGTAAACCTCGTAAGGCAATCATGCCCATTGCCATTAAGTCAATTCCGACTCATAGCAACCCTATAAGACAGAGTAGAATTGCCCCATGGAGTTTCCAAGGAGCTGCTGGTGGATTTGAATCGCCAACCTTTTGGTTAGCAGCCAAGCTCTTAATCACTGTGCTACCAGGGTTCCAAAGCAATCGTAGTATTAGGCAATTATCTCTAGAGAATGCAGCCTTGGACAGAGCTGAACAGCAGCACAACCTCTAGATGCTTACATTCCAACAGAAATCAGCTGTGTCTTACAGAGACATGCGTATCTGAACCAACATTGAAAAAGTACAGGATGTTGGCTAAACCAATGAGGGATTAACTGTTAAAGAAAGAAAAAAGAATACATCAATGTTAGAGGTGGGTAATGGATGGAGAATTGTGGGAAGTTGTGTCACTTTCGATAAGGGAAAACTATGAGAAGTAGATGGGTAGCAGTGAGTCCTTACACGAAAGAGAGCCAGCTCCCTTGGTTTGCTGAGTCCCTGCCAAGCACAAAGCACTGGGCTCCGTACAGAGCCGCGAGAGCAGTCAGCCAGCCAGCCCAATTGCATTCCAGTGCAGACAAAATCACTTAAATGTATTCTAGAGATGGCTTATATTGACAATGTGCTTTTCACCAACATACAGCCATAGTGTAATATTTTCCCCTGAGTATTCTCAGTTTTTTTTTTTTTTTTTTTTACGTATTTCTGGCGATAAATACAACTTAATATTTGTCTTTTATGTCTGTTTCAGGATGACTGACTTAACTTTCAAAAAACCCCTCCCAAGAAAGAAAAATAAAAAATGTAATATATAAAACGCACAAGATAGTCTTTGCCTTGAATCAAAAGCATATTTAGTTTTTTAAAAAACACTTTTAAACTTCAGTCATAAACAAAAACATTGAAGTGGATCACAGGACACAGCACAGTGTCAAGGGCATAGACTTTGAAGTTAATTGGATCTGGATTTCATTGCTTTCTCTATCTTTTCCCTTTCAAGTCTCAATTTACTCATCTGTAAAATGGGAATAATGGTACATATATTGTAAGCCTGTTATAAAGATTAAATATGAAGTGTCTAAAAGAACATTCATAGGCATGAAATAAATGCCTACTATTATTTATTGTTGTTGTGATCATTATTATTGGATTTATGTAAATTTGACTTGTTTAACCCCAGAAAAGAATGGGTGTAATATTTGGTAGGCTTTTTGGCGCTGTCCCTTTTTCTTTAACTTTCCATCATGGATCATGGTTGTGGCTGGATAAGGGTGGAGCAGTTGACTTGTTGTTTGCCGTCAAGTTGATTCTGACTCATAGAGACCCTATAGGACAGAGTAGAACTGCCCCATAGAGTTTTCTAGGCTGTAATCTTTACGGAAAGAGCCCTGGTGGTGCAGCTGTTAAGCACTCAGCTGCCAACCAAAAGGTTGGTGGTTTGAACCCACCAACCCTTCCGTGGGAAAAAGATGTAGCAGTCTGCTTCCATAAAGATTACAGCCTTGGAAACTCTAAGGGGCAGTTCTGCTCTGTCCTATAGGGTTACTGTTAGTTAGAATCAACTCAATGGCAGTGAGTTTTCATTTGATCTTTACAAAAGCAGATTGCCAGGTCTTGTCTCCCGTGGAGCCTCTCGTGGGTTCCAACCACCAACCTTTCTGTTAGCAGATGAGCACTCAACCATTATGCCACCAGAGCACCAGCTGACTGCATTCATATATTCTTTCCAAAATATATACTGACGCCTACCATGTACAAGCGGTATGAGAAATAGCAAGAGAAATGGGAAAGACTCCAGCTAAACAGTCATGAGAGTTAAAGTCACAACTGAAAATCTCAGTCCTTGAATTCGTATGAAGCCACCTGGTGGGTTTTCCAATGGGGGCTGGGGAAACTCTGGATTCTATCCAATCTCGTGGGAGCTCCAGTAAATCTAATGATTTAGACTTTTAGATCCAAAGGTTCACTCCAGTCCTATAGATTTCTTTAAATTCCCATCAATACCATCATTGCATAAAGCAGAAATTGTAACTTTTCTTAATTGAATTCATCATAAAAGAAGACTGCAGACCCACTGTTATGGATTGAATTGTGTTCCCCAAAAATATGTGTTGTAAATCCTAACCGCTATGCCTGTGATTATAATCCTATTTGGGAATAGGTTGTCTTTGTTATGTTAATGAGGCAGGATTAGTGTAGAGAGTATCTTGAGTAAATCCCTTTTGAAACATAAAAGAGATTAAACAAGCCAGCAGAGCAGACATGGGGGAAAATTGATGCCAAACCATACAGAGAACGCCAAGGAACCAGAAAGCTGAAGCTGAAGAGACAAGGACATTCCTCCAGAGCAAACAGAGAGAGAAAGCCTTCCCCTTGAGTCAGAGCTCTGAATTTGGACTTCTAGCCTCCTCAACTGTGAGAAAATAAATTCCTCTTTGTTAAAACCATCCACCTGTGGTATTTCTGTTATAGCAGCACTAGATAACTAAGACACCCACACTTATCTCTCCATATTTTTTAGTCACGGTAGAAACCTCTGTTATTAAAATATTTCTTACAGATGGGCAATTCATATCATGCCTATAATAAATCTTTCCATTTTCCCCAGGACGCAAATGTGAGAAACATCAAAGAAATTCAATTATAAAAACCTATTTTCATTCAGTTAAGGACAGGAAAATTTATTATGGGTTGCTATTTGCCATGTTTCACATGAGCATAAATGAATTCAATTTCAATCAAACTATCAACTCCATCCTAATAGGTTTTGGCTGAACTAAACACAAGCATCTTGGCTTAAGAAGAAACAGCTCTTACAAATATGCTTAAGGAATGAAGATTTTATAAAAAGGCAAGAGATACTTTGACACAGAAATTTTGTTCAGGACATATTTAAGCAGTATACATATGAGGTAGAACAATTATGATTTTCATGCGTGATTTTAAATTGTCCCACTTTAAATATCTAGTCTTATCTGAGAAAGAAATGTGAAGAGATGCCCACCAACGCACTACTGGGCACCTATTTGTTTTTCAAAGACTTCTGCCCAGGTTTCTCTGCCTCAAGCTGCTGTGCTAGGAATCTTGGGGTGTGCCCAAGCATCTAGATGTCTAGGGGCCTTGCCTTCTTTGTAACATGGTGGATTGTATATGGGCCAGAGGTATTTCTGTATTAGTCTCCTATGGCTGCTGTAACGGTGTATCACAAACTGAATGTCTTAAAACAACAGAAATTTATTGTCTCACAGTTCTGAAGGCTCATAATCTGAATTCAGGGTATCTGCTGAGCCATGTTCTCTCCAAATACTCCTGCGGAAGAGCCTTTATTGTCTCTCTCAGCTTCTGGTAGCCACAGGCTTTACTTGGCTTGCAGCTGAAGCATAACTCTGCCACCACATGGCCATCTTCCCTCTGTCTCTCTGTGTCTTTTCTCCTCTTTTATAGGACACCACACAGATTGGATTAGGACCCACCCTACTCTAGTATGACCTCATGTTAACTTAGTTGCTAACATCTTCCGAGACCTTGTTTCCAAACAAGGTCACATTCATAGAAACCAGGGTTAGGACTTCAACATAAATTTTGTTGTTGTTGTGTTAGGTGCTGTCGAATCAGTTCCAACTCATAGTGACCACATGTACAACAGAAGGAAACATTGCCCCATCCTGCACCATCCTCATAATCGTTATGCTTGAGCCAATTATTACAGCCACTGTGTCAATCCATCTTGTTGAGAGTCTTTCTCTTTTCTACTGACCCTCCACTCTACCAAGTATGATGTCCTTCTCCAGGGACAGGTCCCTCCTGATAACACATCCAAAGTATGCAAGACCAAGTCTCCCCATCCTCACTTCTAAGGAGCATTCTGGCTGTACTTCTTCCCAGACAGATTTGTTCGTTATTCTGACAGTCCCTGGTATATCCAGTACTCTTGGCCAACACCACAATTCAAAAGCATCAATTCTTCTTCAGTCTTCCTTATTCGTTGTCCAGCTTTCTCATACACATGAGGCAATTGAAAATATCATGTCTTGGGTCAGACACACCTTAGTCCTCATAATGACATCTTTGGTTTTTAACACTTTAAATAGGTCTTTTGCAGCAGACTTGCCTAATGCAATACGTCTTTGGATTTCTAGACTGCTGCATCCATGGATGTTGATTGTGGGTCCAAGTAAAATGAAATCCTTGACAATTTCAATATTTTCTCTGTTTATCAAGATCTTCCTTATTGGTCAAGTTGTGAGGATTTTTGTTTTCTTTATGGTGACGTGTAATCCATACTGAAGGCTGTAGTCTATGATCTTCATCAGTAAGTGCTTCAAGTCCTCTTCACTTTCAGCAAGCAAAGTTGTGTCATCTACATATCACAGATTGTTAATGAGTCTTCCTCCAATCCTGATGCCCCATTCTTCTTCATACAGTCCACCTTCTCAGATTATTTGCTCAGCATACAGATTTAATAAGTATGATAAAAGGTTACAACCCTGACACACATCTCTCCTGACTTTAAACCATGCAGTATTCCATTGTTCTGATCAAACTACTACCTCTTGGTCTATGTACAGGTTCTGCATGAGCACAGTTAAGTGTTCTGGAATTCCCATTCTTTGCAATGTTATCCACAATCTTTTATGATCCACACAGTTGAATGCTTTTGCATAGAATATAAAACACAGGTAAGCATCTTTCTGGTATTCTCTGCTTTCAGCCAAGATCCATCTGACATCAGCAATAATATCCCTTGTTCCACATCCTCTTCTGAATCCAAATTGAATTTATGGCAGTTCCCCGTCGATGTACTGATGCAACTGCTTTTAAATTTGTCAGCAGATTTTACCTGTGTGTGATATTAATGACATTGTTCAATAATGTCCGCATTCTGTTAGATCACCTTTCTTTGGAATGGGCGAAAATATGGATATCTTCCAATCAGTTGGCAAGGCAGCTATTTTCCAAATTTCCTGGCATAGAGAAGTGAGCACTTCCAGCACTGCATCTGTTTGTTGCAATATCTCAACTGGTATTCTGTCAATTTCTGAAGCCTTGTTTTTCACCAATGCCTTCCGTGCAGCTTGGACTTCTTCCGTCAGTATCATTGGTTCTTGATTATATGCTACCTCCTGAAATTGTTGACCATCAGTCAATTCTTTTTGGTACAGTGACTCTGTGTATTCTTTCCATTTTCTTTTGATGCTTTCTGCATCATTCAATATTTTCCCTGTGGAATCCTTTGATACTACAACTCGAGGCTTGAATTTTTTCTTCAGTTCTTTCAGCTTGAGAAATGCCGAGTGTGTTCTTCCCTTTTGGTTTTCTAACTCCAGGTCTTTGCACATGTCATTATAATACTTTGTTTTCTTGAGCCACCTTTTGAAATCTTCTGTTCAGCTCTTTGACTCCATCATTTCTTCCATTCACCTTAGCTACTCAACATTCAAGAGCAAGTTTCAGAGTCTCTTCTGACATCCATTTTAGTCTTTTCTTCCTTTCCTGTCTTTTTAATGACCTCTTGCTTCCTTCATGTATGATGTCCTTGATGTCATTCCACAACTCATCTGGTCTTCGGTCATTAGTGTTCAATGCATAAAATCTATTCTTGAGATGGTCTCTAAGTTCAAGTGGGATATACTCAAGGTCATATTTTGGCTCTCAGGGAATTGCTCTAATTTTCTTCAGCTTCAACTGGAACTTGCATATGAGCAATTGATGGTCTGTTCCGAAGTCAGCCCCTGCCTTGTTCTGATTGATGATATTGAGCTTCTCCATCGTTCATTTCCACATATGTAGTCTGTTTGATTCTTGTATATTCCATTTGGGGAGGTCCATGTGTATAGTCACCACTTATGTTGTTGAAAAAAGGTATTTGCAATGAAGAAGTCATTGGTCTTACAAAATTCTATCATATGATCTCCAGCATCATTTCTATCACAAAGGCCATATTTTCCAACTACCAATCCTTCGTTTCCACCTTTCACATTCCAATCACTAGTGATTATCAATGCATTTTGATTGCATGTATGATCAATTTCAGACTGCAGAAGTTGGTAAAAATCTTCAGTTTCTTCATCTTTGGCCTTATGGTTGGTGCATCAATTTGAATAGTCATATTAACTGATCTTCCTTGTAGGCGTATGTATGTTATCCTATAACTGACACCATTGTACTTCAGGACAGATCTTGAAATATTCTTTTTGATGATGAATGAGATGCCATTGCTTTTCAATTTATCCTTTCCAGCATAGTAGGCCATAGGTTGTCTGATTCAAAATGGCCAATATCAGTCCATTTCAGCTCACTAATGCCTAGGATATCGATCTTTATGTGGTCCATTTCAAAATGAAATGGAACATAAATTTTGAGGGGACACAATTCAATCCATAACAACATCCTTTCTCTAAAAATCTTTTTCCCTGTACTTACTATTACAGGAGGAGCATGATAAAGTTTTTCTTTTTCTTTTATTTTATTTATCTATTATTTATCATGAGATTTGAATAAAATGTAAACATGAAGCTGTTCCAATTGAACGGCAAGGCAGGGTATCACAGCACTCCTGATTCCCAGATAGCAAGGTAGGTCTCTAGCTGCAGGGGAGGGGGAATTGGTACAGCCCCTTGTAAAATAATTTGGCATTATTTTTATACCATTCAAACATTGCATGACCCATAAATTCTACCCCCAGGTATAGGCCATTGAAACCTAGTTTACTAAGAGCACCAAAAGGACTGTGTAAGAATCGTGTTAGCAGCACTATTTGTAGTAACAAAAATTGAAATCTCTCCAAACGTCTACCAACGGGAGAATGGATAAATAAATTGTGGTATTTTCACACAGTGGATTATTATAAAGCAGTAAAAATAAATGAATCAAATCTTCATACAATAGTATTTTGAATATTAGAAACATAGTGGGGGGAAAACAAGTCACAAGAAACTATGTGTAAGAAAATGTACATACATACATGAGACATTGATGGTTCAATAGTAGAATTCTCACCTTACATGCTGGAGACTCAGTTCAATTCCCGATTAATGCATCGCATGTGCAGCCACTACCATCTTTCAGTGCTTTCAGTGAAGGCTTCCATCTTGCCATAATGATGAATAGGTTTCATCGGAGCTTCCAGACTCAGACAGACTAGGAATAAAGGCCTGCTGATATACTTCTGAAAATGAGCAAATGAAAACCCTATGGACTCTGATCCACAACTGATCATGGGGATGGCACAGGACAGGGCAGCATTTAGTTCCATTGTGCACAGGGTCACCATGAGTTGGGCGTCGAATCAGCGGCAGCTAACAAGAACAACAACGTACATACATGCATACACAAATATATCATGATAGTATTTTCATAAAGCTCAAAATCATGCAAAAATAAATTTAAGATAGGAGTCGGCAATGGCGATGGGGATGTAAGTGGATTACCTAGGTAGTTACAATATTGTTATTACTTTTCAAGGTCTTCAGTTAAGTTACAGGTTCACTAGTGTTTATTCTTTTACTGTACTTCATTATTTGCATATATTCTTTTGTGTGTATTAAATGATAAAATATATAAAATTCAATTTTTAAAAATCTTATTAAAATGAAGTCAGTGGACTTCGAACAGCAGATACACAGGCCTAATCCTGATAGATAATTTCTGAGCACCCAACAGTGAAGAGATGCATCAGTAGATGTGATTACGATTCAACACACAGTACTATTTCAGAGTTTATCTGCAGGTCTTGCTTTAAATTTGTCAGTGTTATTTATTTACTTTTTCACATCTTTCATAACTCATGAATGAACTTCTAAGGGACATTGATAAAACTTCCAAGAACTCCCTAAAATTGTCATGCTTAAAATATTCAATGGGCTTGTAAATATTCCCATTTGAGATACCTATAGCATGTTCTTCGTCTTTCTAAGAGCCCTGCATGCAGACTCACAGACTAAGGAGGCATTCATGATAATGTATCCTATGGTTTACATGCTGCTAAACTCCCACAGCAGGTCTCCTTTGAAAAATATTTTTTGTTTTCTTCTACCTCAAAATAGGGTTACTACAACCTGTCTTTATTTCTCCATCAGACAGGGAGTTTATAGAGGTCATATGTGTTCAGAGTTTTGAATCCTGGAAAAAAGCACTATTCAAAGTCATGAGGAATTGTAATAATGACCTCATCTCCACTCCTCCTCAGATATGTAGCTGAAAACATATAAACATTTAAAAGTAAAAAATGTATAAAAAACAAAATGGGGATTAGCAATGTTTAATTATTTTGTGGCTGATAATATAGTAGGGAAATGTTTTATTACTTTAGCCCAAAACACTGGAATTGTTTTCATTACATAACCCAAAAATGCCAAAAAGGAAAAGAAAGTCTTAAGGTCGTAGCTCAGAAAATGATCTTAAAGATCCTGATGGAGCCCTATTACTGAAGTTATTTTCACCCACTGATTAAGAAATGCCATTATGAGGGAAACTATCGGTTATAAAACCATGGTAAAATATGTTGACCTAATGACTATTCCCCAAAGGTAAGCCAAAACGTTCCATGAGCTTTTATTGATTGTTGTTCCGATGTGCACCTCTGGGAACAAAACAGCAAAGAAATGTTTTGATCGGAGAAAGAGTGACCTTTTCTATGGAAGTTGAAATAACTAACTGAAAGGATAACAAAGGGGGAAAAAAATCTTATTATTTGTAATCCATGGGGAAATGGCCATTTTTATACTTTTCTACAAATTCAGGGCTCTAGTAAAATTCTTGAGGCTAGATCTGCAATGCTGTGTTCCTGATTGGAGTAATGGTTTAATATCAGTATATAACCAAGGAAGGCACACACAGAAATGCTCAATGGTGTGAGTGTGTGTGTGTGCGTGTGTGTGTGTGTGCTTCTTTATCTGTGCATCAAACAGAAGTAGTGAACACATGGATAGTAACGAGAGCTGCCATCCAATACGTGCCCAGCAATGCTCTGTACTTGTACCTACATCATGTCAATTCTCACACCAACACTCTGAAGTGAATATTATTATCCTCACTTTATAGCAGAGAAGTCTGTGGTCCAGAACATGTGAGTAACTCGTCCAAGGTCATTCAGTGAGTGTGTGGCAGAGTCTGAACTCTTAATCACATCAGCTGTTAACCACACCTCTATGTTTAAATAAGCAGAGTTTCCAGCTTTGAGAATTACAGGTTGCTGATGAGAAGATTTGCATCTTATCTTACAAAAGAAGTACCAGATTTGAATAATAACATGAACAATCACTGAATAGTTCCCTAAGGACATAAGAACCAGTTTCTGCATTAAACCATTAGCAATAGTAAAAACAACAGAAAAGATAAGGACAAGGTTTGTCTCTCAGCATTTTGGTCCAAATCTGGCTTTTATTTTTCCTTGTAGAGATTTTATCTTCTCTTAGGATAAGAATCATTTTCTTGATGGTAGCAGTTAACTCTATTTCTCAACAATTTCACTCAACAGTGCTCCATATTTGGGTCAATCAGATGTAGGAGGGCCAAAATATGACAAACAGCTCTGTCTTTATCTAGTGCTGCTATATCAGAAACACCCCAAGTGGATGGCTTTAACAAACAGAAATTTGTTTTCTCACAGTTTAGGAGATTAGAAGTTCAAATTCAGGGCACCAGCTCTAGGCGAAGTCTTTCTCTCTGTCAGCTCTGAGGAAAATCCTTGTCTCTTTAGCTTATTTCCTGGTTCCCTGGAGATCTCCATGTGGCTTGGCATCTATCTTCCCCCATCTCTGCTTGCTAGATTGCTTGTTTAATCTCTTTTATATCTCAAAAGAGATTGACCCAAGATACACCCTACACTGATCCTGCCTCATTAACGTAACAAAGACAACCCATCCACAAATGGGACTATAACCACAGGCATAGAGGTTAGGATTTACAACATATAGGCAATTATATCAGATCACAAAATGGAGGACAATCACGCAATACTGGGAATCACGGCCTAGACAAGTTGACAAACATTTTTGGGGGACACAATGCAATCCATAACTGAATAAGTTAGCCTTTCTGTACTTTAGTATTCTCATCAGTAAAATAGGAAAATAATACTCACTACCTTATATGGTTATTGTGAAGATACACAATTTAATCTATACATAACACTCACTTTAATGCTGAATACATAGTAAGTGCTATGCAAATGCTATTATTAGTAGACTATCTGAACATACTGTATTTGGAGAATAAGTGCCATAAATGGTAGAAACTGAGTTTTTCAGCAGGGTGGCAACTGCAAAGATACCTACACATAAAGTTTCTACTCCACTATGGTCTGTTAAAAGTAAACAAGGTCAGTAATAAAGAAAAATGTAAAAAAAAAAAAAAAAAAAAAAAGTTTGCTTTTAGTATTACCAGTTCTATGACCTTCTCCTCTATATTTTCCCTGTTCCTTTCTAAGAGGCCTGTATTTTCTGAGACTTCACAATAATAATATGTTTGTTCATCTACTCAACCAATATTTATCGAGTATCTACTATGTGCAAAGCATACTCTAGTTTCCCGGAAGCAATGATGGTTAAAATAATAAAATCTTTGCTCTCACGGAAGTTAATTCTAAGTGAGCATGAGGTGGAGAGAAGACAAATATGTAAATAAATAAATAAACAAGATAGTGACCAACTGTGATAAGTTATAAGAAGGAAATGATAGAATGAAAAATAAGGGAAGGTGGGGAGGGCTACTTTAGTTGGGATACTACACAAGTTGTTCCAGGTAAGTAATATTTAAACTGAAATCTGAAGGAGGAAGATACAGCCATTCAAAGACCTCAGGAAGCATCAAGTGCCGAGGCTGTTGGGCAAGAAATAGCTGATGCTTCAAGGAAACAGAAACACATCAAAGCGTGAATAGGCAAGATGAGACTGGAGAGAGGAGCAAAGGCCATTTCTCTAAGTTCCATGTAGTCCAGAGTAAAGAGTTTGGATACTGAGTTTTATTCTAAACCCAGTAAGAGGTCATTGGAGGGTTTTATGCTGGGAGGTGATGCAATATGCGTTACATTTTTTAAACACTATTCTTGCTCTTCTGTGAAGAATGACTAGATATCTAATTTCTTTTCAGTCTGAATGAGTTTCAATCTGAACATTACCTTTCCTGAGCATTTACATTTAAGTCTTAGTCTTTTGAATGGATTCCTGGCTTCAGCAAGCAACTATAGACAGAAGTTTTACTCCTGAAATCACTACCTGGAAACAAAGAAAATGGAATTCTTCTTGGTCCCTTGATGGATAATGTCTTCCTCCCATAGCTAATGCCCACTTCCCGGAGAGGAATGGTGTGGAAGTCTCCCAGTTTTGGCTCCCTGAGGCTCATTCCCAGAAGCTGCTGGAGGCACTAAAACATGTCTTAGAATATTATCTTCTTCAGGTGTGGTTCACAAATGGTAGATCATACTCCTGGAAACCAGCACCAATGACTACTCCCTTTAACCCAGACTGCCACCAGAACCTTTTAGTGTCCCTTCTTTCTTCTGCTCTATTATTGTCAAATGCTGACAGTTGTGAAACCATTTTCAAACTTTTCTCCTCCCCATTCCTTTGGCTTACACAATAGTCATTACACAGATTTCACTCTCCAGTCTCCAGCCATTTTAGCAATGTTGCTCACAACGCAAGGCAGAAAAATAAGCTATTCTCAGTTCATTCAAACTGAGGTATGGTAACACCCATCACCAGAAACTACTGCTCTGAGGAACATTTATTCTGTGTCATTTAAAGGAGGTAAATGTGAATGCTAACACAATTGTGCCTAAAAAAGGAGTTCTTTTCTGAATGAGGAGACTGTTATTTCCAATTGAGCTTCAGGAGGAAACACGAAGAGCAGTAAATGGAGAAGGGGACAGCAGTGGCCTGGGTAGCCAATGATACACAGGATAACAATAATACTAACCGACATTTACTGAGCATTTAATCTGTGCCGGGCACAATTATATACATTATTATTTTAGCACTCACAATATCTGTGTTCTATTGCTCCTATTTCATAAATAAGGATCCCAAGGATAAGAAAGGTTAAGCAAGTTGCTCAAGTCACACAGCTAGTAACAAGAAGAGTCAAAGGTCAAACCCAGGCAATCTGTCTTTAAAGGTTGTGTTCTTAACCACTCCAATTCCTTTTAAAATTACAAAGTTCTATACAAAATTAGATGGCACTCTTATTAAGAAATAAAGTTGAATGCTTTGTAGAAGTAGAAAACCTAGAAGAAATATCAAATGGATAAATATTTTAGACTAAGAACTATATCTTGTTTGACTTTGCATCATCCTTTCTTAGTGTAAAACTTGTTGGATTTATTGCCCTGGCAGTACAGTTACAGCACACCAGCAATGCTTGTCCCAAGACCATCTAATATGACTTCCGAGAGGAAGTAATACCTGAACTGAGTCTTAAAGGATATTTAGAATTTAGCCAGGCAAAGTACTTAGAAATTTAAGTTTTAGTGTCCAGGATTAGTACAAAACAGCATTTCTTTGTAAAATGGAAACTTAAGAAGTGAAAGGATAGGAATACGGTAACTCTCAATAACAAGTATCACACTATTCAACACAATCTGTCTCAAGAAGCATTCTTTGCTTTATGTAAATTCATATAGCTCTTGTGATCTTACCATTCTTTGGGCCAGGCAAGTTCAGTTAGTACTGTCCTTTCACACTTAAGAAAACCAACAACAATAAATAAATAAGTGATAGAGAATGTCTGCCAGTCTCATAGACTTGATAAGGTCTATTCCATGTTGGTTCCTGATTAAACAAGATCTGCATTTTCCAGAGTCACATTATATTTGGCCCTACAGTAGCACCATGATAAAATCAAGTCTGTCTAGATTATAGAAGATCACAATTTTTTTAAGTCTCAGCACGTATTAATATAATAAATCTAGCTATCCACACAGATAAGATTGCATGCTGGCAAGATTCTCTTTTATTGTTATAATTATTATTATTATTTACCAAAATGGAACAATTGTTTTAAAATGTTTCTTTTTCGTAGATCTTTGGAGACATCAGAGATATGTACTTGTACGTTAAAAGAGATTGCAGTTTTGCTCTGTCGTCAAGAAGACAGCTGTGCACTTTATTTCACTAGATATTTTCTAAAGCACACTCACGCGGCATCAGTCTTTTGGCTGTTGCGTTGCTTTAAAGACGTTCATTGCTTCTGGCTTCTTAGGCAGCCACTTAAGCGAGTACGTGGGAAAGCAACCTTTGAAAAGTTGTAAAGGTCTATGAGTCGTATTTCAAAGTGCCAAAACCAAGGTGCCAAAAATACTTAATAAAACAATTATTGTGCCAAGAATACACATAAATTAAATTTAAGTTGCAGAGTAACTCAGCAAGACACTTAAAGTAAAGTTTCCAGTGGCTCATGGGTCTCAGATAACAGGCAGGCAGTAATGTGAGATTAGACATATTTTCTTTTCTACTTTTCTGCTCAACATCACTCTTTTATGAGTCCAGTACATATTTGAAGGTATAAAAAATTTGGTGATAATAAAATAAAATTAGTTGTGTGGGAACCACATTGGCTTTTGTTATGCAAAACAAAACATCAGTAGAAGACAAAATATCCCTCAGGAGCTGCATGCCAGTAAGCTAGCGTGACTACTATTGCCACCTCAGCCAGCCAGCTGTGAGAGGAGACCAGGCCCTCATGTAAGCAGTTATGCTCAGGGTTCATGGTCTTTCCTTGGAAGGCCTCTACCTGATTCAGGTCTGTCCTGACTGCTGCATATCCAGTCGTAGGAAGGCAGCCAAGCAGGTAACATCAACACTCTTAAAGTTGATGCCAATCGACAAGTCTCCCAATAACCCTGCCACTATTCTCAGCTCTCAGCTTTCAGCTCTCAGCTACATGGAGACTTCTGGTGAGTTGCAAACTGAAAGGATTTAGCCCTTTTGAATTTGATCACTAACTCAAGATTTTAATCCCCAGTTTATCAGTGCTTTTAGAGCAGGCATCCTTTACCTGGCGTCCATAGTCCTTGGGAGATCAATAGATTATCTTAAGTGGGTCTATGAACCCCCAAAACATAAGTAAAATTGTGTGTGTGTGTAATTTTCTGGAAATTGTCAAAGGAATCTATGGCTCAAAAAATATTTAAGACCTAAGGATTTTTATGGTCTGGCACAAGTTATCTTTAAGAATTCTGGAAGGTCCTTGAGCAATCATCTAGCACACCATGCATGGAGAGTTAATTGTATTCAGATAATCCTCAAAAGTTAAAGAAACAAATTGTACAAGCCCCAGAAGCATAGAGATCTACAACTGTAATAAAGCAGCACATCAGGAATTGCTGGGCTAATTTCTGTGGCACTTATACTACTATTAGGAGTGAGGTAAGGAACAAACCCTTTGCATTTCTCTTATGACTTCTGCCTACCCATGCTGGGTAGAACACTGGTATGAAATAGCCACCCTCCAAACCTTCCTTTACATAGCGATCAAAGCCATCTTTATAAAATAAGTATCTGATGAAATATCTTCTTCATGGTTCAAGCTGCTTCATACTGTGTTTCTGCCCATAACTCCAGCTTCCTCTCCCAGCACTTGTGATCTTGCCCCTAGTGCTCCAGCCAGGCCAAAATATTTGATGTCTTGATTATGTACTGCCCTCCTTAAAATGTCCTTCATCTCACAAACTTCCACTCATCCTTCAAGACACAGCATAGGAGGATTTATTTGAAGATTCCTCAAAGAGTGACCCTATTAGTTCTTACACACAGTACACACATCTGCCCATTTATTATATTGTGAACTCCTTGTGGGCTAAACTGTGTTATTTCTCTGTTGGTCTTCGGTGTCTGGTACATGGTAGGAAATTGATAAATATTTGGTGAATTGATATTCTGTGGGTCTAAGCAAACAAGGGATCCAGGCCAAGGTATTAAGTAGCATAGGAAGGAGTAAGTACTTTGAGTGAGCACCATAGATCAGAATTTGAACCTCTGATTTTGGAGCAGAGGATGTGTCTTAGGCTGGGTTCTCTAGAGAAGCAAAACCATTAAAGCATATAAATATATATAGAGAGAGATTTAAATCAAGGAAACAGCTGGCACAATTGTAGAGGCTACAATGTCCCAAGTCCATGGATCAGGGTAGATGCCTCTCCCAATTCATGCAGCTGCAGAAGCTGGCAAACTCAAGATTGGTAAGTCGGAGGGCAGGGCTCCCACTCATAGTCTATGAAAGTCGACAAATTCCAAGATGGACAGGCAAGACTGCAAGGTTTCTCCTGATTCACATAGCTGCAGGGGGTGGCAAACCCAAGATCAGTAGGTTGGGGAGCAGGACTCTTGCCCGCAGGCTGTGAAGACTGACAAATCCCAGGATTGACAGGTAAGCTGCTAGCTCAAGTCCCAAGAACCAGAGGTGAGACAACAAGAGGCAGCTGCTGGATCCAGAATAAGTCAAAAACCTTGGCAAGGTGAGCAAGAAGGAAGTAGCTGGCAGAGGGTGGAGAGATGAAGGCTGAGGGGGTGGTGGGCCACCACAGATCCTGCCTCCGCTGGTACCACTCAGCAGATTCCATCATGGGGGTGATCACATATCAGATTTCAATAGGGAAGTGATCACAACATTATACAACTGCCAAAACACTGAGAATCATGGTCTAGCCAAGTTGACATACGATCTTAACCATCACAGGATGTTTGCATTCCTCCCTAACTATAAGATCTCCTGGTATGGGTTGATGAGTGTGAGATAGAAAGGAGGCAGGATACTTGGCTGGGTATTTGCATCTGTGAAGAAATGGTATATTCCAGGTGATCTGGAGGTACAAAAACTGGACTTCTGAAAACTTTTTTGGTAGAGTTGTTAAGAAGTTGATGGCAACAGGTTTGGTTTTTGTTTTCGTTAAAGACATGGTCATGTTTTTATTCTCTAACTTACACTTTTACCTCTCTTCCCCGTCTTATTATCATTGTTTTTTACTCAAACATAATTTGAGTACTGGAAGGAAAGATAGGAAAGAGAGCACAAAAGTTCTTCATATTCTCTTAATATCTAACTAGCACATATTTAAAGATGACCTTTACTTTCTTGGGCACTTCCAGTCTTCTTTGAGGTCCCCACTGGTAGCAAGTCACTCACTTCTGTGCTGTAGGTGGTGCGCCTTCTGCTGGCTGCTGCTCTGCCTCAGTCCCTGTTTTTTCAGCATTCTAGTCCACATAGATTATTGGGGTCCTGTTGCTTTTCCAGGCAGTCTTCTTAAATGAGACATAAAAGAACTTTAGTCCAATTCTCTCTCCACTTGACCCACATCTGTTCTGTGAGAAAACTCTAGCATCCTTGCTGCCCACCATTGTGTGAGTGTGGCTAGTTCCTCTCCCTCTGCCATCTCAGGTGCTAGTCACAGATTTTTGCCATTAGATTCCTCCTGCTTGTGTTGAGCAACTCTCCACTGTGCCCTACCAATTCCTAGGACACATATTAATCTCTCCAGGGGATTCCTTAAGCTCCTCTCACCAGACTGAAGGTGAAGGGCAGACACCCTCCATCCCTCCTCTGTGAGGTGGCACCAGGAATCATAACGCAGCTCTCACTGAAGAAATTCTCCTCCCAAATTCTCTCCTTCCCCTTTCTTTTTTTATGCCTCCCTTTGGAAGGCATATTTATTGTATCTTGGTATCTTGGTTGTAAGTTCCAACTTACATTCTATTAGAGCAAGAACTTTCGGATTTTTGTTGAGAAATGAATAAAATAATCTAGATAAAGCACTTAGCACAGTATTTATGAAGCCCTTTAGGAATATCAGTGCTATTATCACTGCTGATATGAAGACTATGACTTTCAAATATAGAACTCTTTAGGCATCTGTACGTTCTAGCTTTCTTTCTTATATATTTTCAGTTTCTTTAGGGAAGTAAACCTGTCTTGTATACATGAAAGAGCAACTTTTGCTAACATAAAAAGGGTACAGTTCAATTTCAAACTTTCAGTTGTCAGTTTAGAAAAGCATCGACATTAGGATCATTTTGTATTTTACCTCACATTCACCAAGGTAAAATGAATCAAATTCCCTTCTCCAATCCAAGCTTCTGTTGGAGGTGATGATTCTTCACTTTATATTTCTCTTTCTCATGAAGAGTCCATAGCCTTTCTTTTAACAGAGAAATTCTTTCCTTCTGGTTAGTGTTTATCATCTATTTTTAGATAATGATATTAACATTTTGCTAGCATGCAAGTATTTTAGAAACTGTAACATTCGTTTCATTTATATGTATAGTGAAACCTCACTCACTCTTACCCAAAAAATTAAAAATTCAGTCTAAATCATTATTTGTGTACAAGACAATATGTTTTAGTAGGGGGCAGAGGAGTTTGTGGCAATCTAGCAGAGAAGCTGACCCACTAAAAGAAAATAGAAATTCTGTATAAAGTAGAACAGAAAACATTTTTTCCCAATAGCTTGCATAAAAAGGTAAACCACAATAAGTAGAAATGAAAAAGGAACACAGTCATTTCAGCTGACTTTGCAAAGGTCCAGGGAGGATAAGAGACTATAAGAGGACCCTAGAGGAACTGAAGGATTAGGGACTAGTGGAGGGACCTAAAGTTTTAACAACCACAAAAAGCCAGTATAGATGGTATGTACTTCATGAAAAGCAGATAGTTGGTAATGAGATCCTCCTTCTTTGTAGATGCACAGGAAACATTTACTAATATTGACCATATGCTAGGCCATAAACCTATTCTCAATGAATTTCAAAGGATTTAAATCTTACAGAATGTATTCTCTGAATACAGGAGAATTAAGTTAGAAATCTATAACTAAAAAAAAAAAAAAAAAAAATATGGAATTCTCTTTATATATATATTAAGAAAATAACTTCAGTGTTCATGGAATGGAAGACTTAATATTGTTAAGATTTCAATACTACCCAAAGCAATTTATAGATTCAACAATCTCCCTAAACCAACAGCCTTCTTCAAAGAAATGGACAGCTAGTCCTTAAATTTATATAGAAATCAAGGGGCCCCAAATACCCAAAACAATCTTGAAAAAGAAGAGCAAAGTAGGAGGACTCACATTTCCCAATTTCAAAACGTACTATAGAGCCACAGTAATCAAAATAGTCTGGTACTGGTAAAATGATAGACATATTGACCAATGGAATAGAATTGCGAGTTCAGAAATTTTGACAAGAGTGCTAAGTACATTGAAGGGGAAAGAATGATGCTGAGACAACTAGATTTCCACATGCAAAGAATGAAGCTGGACCCATACCTCACATCATATATGAAAGTTAACTCAAAATGGATCAAGGAACTACATGTAAGAACTAAAATCATAAAACTCTTAGAACAAAATATAGGGGTAATGCTTTAGAACCTAGTTTTCAACAATGGAGTCTTAGAAATGACACCAAAAGCTTGAGCAACAAAAGACAAGATAGATAAATTAGACATCATCAAAATTAAAAACGTTTGTGCATCAAACTACCTTATTAACAACGTGAAAAGACAACCTACAGAATGGGAGAAAAAAACTAGTAGCCATATATATGAAAAGAGTTTAATATCCAGAATATATAAAGAACTCCTACAACTCAACATCAAAAAGACAAACAAAACAATCAAAAAATGGCCAAAGGACTTGAATAGACCTTTCACCAAGGAAGATACACAAATAGCCACTAAGCACATGAAAAGATGCTCAGCATCATTAGTCACTACGAAAATTCAAATCAAAACCACAATGAGATACCACTTCAACCCCACTAGGATGGGTATTATCAGAAAAACAGAAAACAACAAGTGTTGGCGGGGCTGTGGCAAGAGCAGAACCATTATCCATCGTTGGTAGAATTGTATAATGGTGTCACCACTGTGGAAAACAGTTTGGTGGATCATCAAAGAGTTAAACATAGAATTACCACATGACCCAGCAATTCCACTCCTAGGTATATACCCCAAAGACTGGAAAGCAGAGACACAAACAGATGCTTATACATCACTGTTCATTGCAGCACTATTCACAATTGCCAAAAGGTAGAAAAAATGTCTACCAAATGTCCACTAACAAATGAATGGATAAACATGGGGAGGGAGGGTGAGGGTTATTCACTAACTAGATAGTAGACAAGTATTGTCTCAGGTGAAGGGAAGGACAACACACACTACAGAGGAAGTCAGCACAACAGGACTAAACCAAAGCTAAGAAGTTTCCTGAATACGAGCAAACACTTTCAGGGACAGAGTAGCAAGGGTAGGGATCTAGGGACCATGCTTTCAGGGGACATCTAGGTCAATTGGTATAACAAAGCTTATTCAGAAAATGTTCGGCATCCTACTTTGGTGAGTGGCATCTGGGGCCTTAAAAGCTTGCAAGCAGCCATCTAAGATGCATCAATTGGTCCCAACCACCTGGAGTAAAGGAGAATGAAGAACACCAAAGACACAAGGAAAGTACTAGCCCAAGAGACAGAAAGGGCCATATAAACCAGAGACTTCATCAGCCTGAGACCAGAAGAACTAGATGGTGCCCAGCTACCGCCAATGACTGCCCTGACAGGAAACACAACAGAGAGTCCCTGATGGAGCAGGAGAAAGGTGGGGTGCAGAACTCAAATTCTAGTAAGAAGACCAGACTTAATGGTCTGAATGAGACTGGAGGAACCCCGGAAAGCATGGCTCCAGATTCTCTATCAGCCCAGAACTAAAACAATTTCTGAGGCCAACTCTTCAGACAGGGGTTGAACTGGACTGTGGGACATAGAGTGTTACTCAAGAGGAGTGTGCCTCTTAGCTCAAGTAGCTACAAGAGACTAAATGGGCACCTTCTGTCCACAGGTGAGATGGGAAGGCAGAGAGGGTTAGGAGCTGGTTGAATGGACGTGGGGAATAAGGGGCAGAAAGGAGGAGTGTGCTGTCACGGTAAAGGAAGAGCAATTAGGGTCATATAACAATGTATGTATACATTTTTGCATGGGAGACTAACTGGAAATGTAAACTTCATTTAAACTACCACTATAAAAAAAAAATGAATGGATAAACAAAATGTGGTGTATACAGAAAATGGAGTATTATTCAGCCATAAAGAGAAATGAAGTTCTGATATATTCTACAATACTGATGAACCTTGAAAACATTATGCTGAGTGAAATAAGTATTCACAAAACAACAAATATTATCTGATCACACTTTAAATGTAATATCTAAAATAGGAAAATGCATAGAGACCAAAGTTTATTAGTAGTTACCAGGGAAAGCTGGGAAGTGAAAAGAGGAAGTTATTGCTTAATGGGCACTGAGTTCTATTAAGGGTGATGAAAAAAGTTGGAAATAGATAGTGATAATTGTTGCACAACATGGTGAACATAATTAAAGTCACTGACATAAAAATGATTGAAATGGCAAATGTTTTGTTATATATATCTTACAAAAATTTTCCAAAAAAAAAACTCTAAATCACTAATGGATCAAAGAAGAAATCACAAGGGAAATTGTACATTATTTTTAAATGAATATTAATAAAATACTACACATCAAAACTTGTGAGATGCAGCTAAAACATTGTTCAGAGAGAAATTTATAGTCTAATTAGACTATTAAAAATACTGGAAAAGAAGAAAAGCTAAAAATCAATTAGCTAAGAATTCATCTCACATAGTTAAAAAAAAAAAGAAAAAGAGCAGAAAATTAAGCCCAAAGACAGAAAAATGAAGAAAATAATAAAGATAAGGTAAATGAATTAAGTATAAAGTATACATACAATAGAGGAAATGAGCAAATCCAAAAGCCAGTTCTTTGAAAGACTAATAAGAAATTTAAAATCCTGATGAAACTATAATTTAAAAAATGAGAGAAATAACTAAAGCCAGTGAAGAAAAGGGACATTTAAAGATCTTGCAGATATTAAAATGATTATAAGTGGATAGCACATCTCCTTAATATGATGTGATAAGAGTGGCACTTTACCTGTCTTATTTTCCTCTGAAAAACACATAACCTCAGTCTAACCATGAGAAAAACATTAAACAAATACCAATCGGGGGACATTCTACAAAATACTTGACCAGCACTCCTCCAAACTGTCAAGTCATCAAAAACAAGGAACAGCTAAGAAATTGGAGATACGATAACTAAATGTAATGTGATACCCTAGATGAAATATTGGAACAGAAAAAAAGCATTAGAGAAAAACTAATGAAATCTGAATAAAGCATAGAATTCAGTTAATAATAACTACCAACACTGGCTTCTTAGTTGTGACATATGTACCATAGTAAGGTAATATGGTAGCAATAGGGGAAACAGAGAATGAGGTATTATGGGAACTCACTATACTAACTTTATAACATTTATGTAAATCTCAAACTATTCTAAAATAAAAATTTTATTTAAAAAAGATTATAAGTGGATATTATGACCAATATAGTACAAATAAGTTATAAATTTAGATGAAATGGACAAATTCTTAGAAAAGCACAATTTACATAAACTGACATATGAAGAAATAGAAAATATGAATAGTCCTATAATTATTTTAAAAAATTAAATTTGTAGTTTTAAGCTAGTCTATCAAAATCTTGGTCCCAAAGAACTTCATTACTGAATTGTACCACATATTTAAGAAAAATAATGCCATTCTTACACAAACTCATCCAGAGAATCGAAATAGAAGGACTAATTTCCAACTCATTTTCTTTTTCCAAAACATGACAAGATTATTACAAGAAAGGATAAGTGTTGGCCAATCTTATTAATTATATAGGCACAAATATCTTAAACAAAATATGAACAACCTGAATCTAAAACCCATTGCCATCGAGACAATTCCAACTCATAGCTACTGTTATAGATTGACTTGTATCCCCCCAAAATATGTGTCAACTTAGCTAGGTCATGATTCCCAGTATTGAGGAATTGTCTACCATTTTGTCATCTGATGTGATTTCCCAATGTGCTGTAAATTCTATCACTATGATGTTAATGAGGTGGATTAGTGGCAGTTATATTGATGAGATCTACAAGATTAGATAGTGTCTTAAGCCAATCTCTTTTGAGATATAAAAGAGAGAATTGAGCAGAGAGACATGTGGACCTCACACCACCAAGAAAGCAGCACTGGGAGCAGAGCACACGTCCTTTGGACCTGAGGTTCCTAAGCTGAGATGCTCCCAGTCCAAGGGAAGACTGACGACAGGGGCCTTCCTCCAGAGCCAACAGAGAGAGAAGGCCTTCCAGCGGAGGTGACGCCCTGAATTTGGACTTGTAGCATACTGGACTGTGAGAAAATAAACTTCTCATTGTTAAAGCCATCCACTTGTGGTATTTCTGTTATAGCAGCTCTAGATGACTAAGACAGCTACCCTACAGGACAGAACAGAACTTCCCCATGGGGTTTCCAAAGCTGTAAATGTTTACTGAAGCCAACTGCCACATCTTCCTCCCACACATCCACTAGTGGGTTCGAACTGCTGACCTTTCTGTTAGCCAAGCTCTTAACCACTGCACTACCAGGGATCCTAGTAATATATACAAGAATTAGTACAATACAACCAAGTTGGGTTCATTTTACAAATGTAAAGTTGGTTACAATTTGAAAATCTATCAGTGTAACTGATCATGTTAACAGAATAAAGAAGACAATATAAACACATCAGTAGATGAAGAAAAGCCTATTTTTGATTAAAAAAAAAATTATTAGCAAACAAAGAATAGAAGAAGCTTCCTTAATCTGATAACACAATTAATAAGTAAGTTTGCAAGGTCATTAGATACAAGATTAATATATAAAATGCAATTGTATTTCTAGAAACCAGAAAAAAGCAGTTAAAAAATAAAAGTTTTAGAGACTTCCAGGCAATATAGCACTATAGTCAGAAGCAACACACCATCCCTCCACAGCAAAGATCAGAAAAACTAAGTCAAATAGAGTCACACATCAATCCTGAAACCCTAAGCATCAGATGAAGAAATAAAGAACTCAGCCAAGCACCGAATGGAGTAAGAAACTGACCAAGAAGAGAGAGCAAGGAGAGATACATGCAGAGGTCCCCTATCAGCTACCGCAGCACGAATCTGCCGTCTTGGACTCCTCTCGGAGATCAGCGAACAGGAGGTATGAGAAAACAGCTACATGAAGCTTCCAGCAGGAGACAGAACAACCAGTAACCAGCGATATAGGCTTTCCCACCCCACCCCACCCCCACCCTTCTTCACCCCCACTCAGCCTCCTCTGCTTCCTGCAGCCACAGTCTCTTGGCTATGAACCACCCCAGTGCCACTTGGATTGATTCCCCCGCACTGGCCAGCTCCCTGAGTGCCTTTTGTTGGCTTCTAGTGTTGCTTTTTTCCACTTCTTTAGATTTCTTCCTTACCTCTCACCACCTCCCCCTCCTTTCTCTCAAATACCTGGCTCTGTGAGCCATCTTTACTTCTTCCTGAAAGGCTACGAAACACCGCTTGACTGTGAAACTACTTCCCGGCCTGTGCAGCCACGCTGGTAGGACCCCCCAGGGCTTTTTTGTTTGTTTGTTTGCTCTGATTTGTTCTGTTTTGATTTGTTTCTTTGTTTTCTTTTTCTTTTATTGGCCTGGGAGCCCCTTCTAGCCAGGCAGTACCACGTGGCTTGGAAGCTACTCCCTTACTCTGTGCAGACGCACAGGAACATCCCTGGGGGCATTTCTTCTTTCTTGGTTTCTTTTTTTTTTTTTGGTTTTTTGTTCATTTTTGTTTTTGTTTTTTTTTTGTTTGTTTCTTTGTTGTATTTTCTACTCTCTCTTATTTCCTTTGTGTCTTTCTTCATTTCCAGTTTCTCAATTTATTCATTTTTTTCTTTTACCTTTTTTCTTTTTTATTTTTGTTTTTCCTCATTTCTCAATCTCTCATCTCTCTACTCCAATAGCAAGCTCCCTTAGCACTCTTTTTTGTTTGTGTGTATGTTTTTGGCTCCTGTTCCTCTCTCCTCTCTCTCTTCTTTCCCATACTCATCTTAGCTCCACACATCACAATCTACCCCCTCCTTCTTGCCTACCTGCACTGTGCGCTGAACATCACACTCCCAAGCAACACAGGCACAGCCTACTGGAATCTGTCCTGCGCTGATTCCTGGTCTGCAATGTCAGCCCTGGTATGTGCCACAAACAACCCATCCCCGCAACTCCCCTTCAGCTGGACCTACCCTGCTGTACCATACCTGAGTGACTGACCCTGTCCATTGGAGAAGGAGATGAAAAGTATTGTGCCCACAGAAGAGCAAACAACAAAGACTGCACAGCCCACCTGCTCAGACATAACCAAATAAAACAAAAAAGCAGGATGAAACAAACAAATCTACAATCAATAAATGAGAAAAATGACTACTGAAATCCCCAAAGACAGCAGACAATATCAAAACATTTACAAAAACATGACAGGATTGTTCCAGTAGGAGTCCAAAATAAAACACCAGATGACTTTCCAGTAGAAGAAAAGGCACTAGACCTAAGTGATAGGGAATTCAAATCTCTAATATTCAGAATTATCCAAGAGTTGAAGCAAAAAGCAGACAAAAACGAGGAAAAAATAGAGAAATTAATGGAAAAGGCAGACAAATTCATGGAAAATACAGACAAAAAAATGGAAGCATTCAAGAAAATAATACAGGAACAAAATGCCAAAATAAATTCACAACTAGAAAACATACAAAAACAACAATTAGAAATCCAAAAGATAAACAACAAGATTTCAGAAATGGAAAGTGTCATAGAAGGGCTGAGGAGCAGGTTTGAAATGATGGAATCAGTGAAAAGATAGGATTAGCAAAATTGAATACAAACACTTGGATACAACACTGTTTGAGAAAAAATCAAAAAAGAACGAAGAAAAATGGAGAAACCCTTAGAATTATGTGGGATACAATCAAATGCAAAAATCTGCAAGTGATCGGAGTTCCAGAACAGGGAGAGAAAACAGAAAACACAGAGAGGATCATTGAGGAACTGCTGACAGAAAACTTCCCCAATATCATGAAAGATGAAAAGCTGACCAGCCAAGAAGCTCAACAAACCCCATCTAAGATAGACCCCAAAAGAAAATCACCAAGACATATCGTAATCACACTTGCTAAAACCAAAGACAAACAAAGAATCCTGAGAGCAGCTCAAGAAAAACAAAAAGTCACATACAGAGGAGAAACAATAAGACTAAGCTCAGATTATTCGCGAGAAACCCTGCAGGCAAAAAGGCAATGGGATGACATATATAAAACCTTGAAAGAAAAAAAATGGCAGCCAAGAATAATACAACCTGCAAAACTCTCATTCAAATATGACGGTGAAATTAGGTCATTTCCAGATACACAGAAATTAAGGGACTATGTGAAAACCAAACCAAACTTACGAGACGTATTAAAGGAAGTCCTTTGATCTGAGAACAAACAATATCAGACCACAGGCTAAATATAGGACACAGGATTGTACTAGCCAGATACCAACCTAGGAAATGAACTCTTAAGGAGTAGGCAAAACCAAAAGAGTTACAAAAGGGAACCAGAGAGGTTAATCTCTAAAGGACAACAGCATCAGAACAATAAAAGAGGAAGTAAACAGTGTAGGTATAGAACCTTCTAACGGAGAGTAAGGTAAGGCAATACCAAGTAATAATAGACTGGTTCAAATCTAGGAAAATAAGGGTAAATTCCAAGGTAACCACAAAGAAAGTTAACAAACCTACTCAACAAAGTAAAGAAGAAAAACATAAAGTCTCAGTAAAAACAAAACCTACAAAAAACAGAAGAAATGAAAAAAAAAATCCACAAACAAAAGGAACTCAGCATAGGAGAGTAAGAGGAACAAAGAAAACATCAGCACCACAAAAAAAAAGCACTACAAAATGCAATCCCACTCCTAGGAATATATCCTAGAAAAATAAGAGCCATCAAATGAATAGACATACGCACACCCATATTCACTGCAGCACTGTTCACAATAGCAAAAAGATGGAAACAACCTAGATGCCCATCAACAGAAGAATGGATAAACTATGGTACATTCACTCAATGTAGTATTATGAAAAGATAAAGAACAATGATGAATCTGTGAAGCATCTCATAACATGGATGAAACTGGAGGACATTATGCTGAGTGAAATAAGTCGATCACAAAAGGACAAATATTGTATGAGACTTCTACTGTAAAAGCTCATGTAAAAGTTTACACACAAAAAGAAACAATGTTTGTTGGTTACAAGGGATGGGGGGGATTAAATAGACAATAGATAAGTGGTAACTTTGGTGCAGGGTACGGCACTACACAATACTGGGGAAGCCAAGACAACTTGTACAAGGAAAGGTCTTGGAAACTCCATAGACACTTCCAAACTCCCTGAGGGACTGAATTGCTGGGCGAAGGGCTGTGGGGACCATGGTCTCGGGAAACATCTAACTCAATTGGCATAACACAGTTTATAAAGACAACATTCTACATTCTACCTTGGTGAGTAGCATCTGGGGCCTTAAAAGCCTGTTAGCAGCCATCTAAGATACTCCACTGGTCTCACCCCTTTGGGAGCAAGGGAGAATGGAAAGAACAAGTTACAAGGAAGATTAGTCCAAAGGACTAATGCACCACAGCTACCATGGCCTCCACCAGACTGAGTCCAGTACAGCTAGCTGGTGCCCGGCTACCACCACTAACTGCTCTGACCAGTATCACAACAGAGGGTCCTGGACAGAGCTGGAAAAGGATGTAGAACAAAATTCTAACTCACAAAAAAAGACCAGATTTACTGGCCTGACAGACTGGTGAAACCCGAGAGTATGGCCCCTGGACACCCTTTTAGTTCAGTGGTGAAGTCACTCTTGAGGTTCACCATTCAGCCAAGGATTGGACAGCCTCATAAAACAAAATGGGACTAATGAGGCACAGCAGTCCAGGGACAAGGACTAGAAGGCAGGAGGCAACAGGAAAGATGGTGATAGGGAACCCAAGGTTGAGAAGGGCAATATGTGTACTGTTTAATAAGAAACTATTAGTTCCGCAAACCTTCATCTAAGGTACCGAAAAAAAAAAAAGAATTATCTATGTGAGATCAAATTGACAACAGCAACTCAAAAGGTTTGATGGGAAGCCTAGGGGGCAGTGAGTTGAAGATAATGGTGATGGAATAATTTGGAAAAGGATAGTGAAAATAGCAGCACAACTGGAAGAATATAATCGATGTCACTGAATTGTACATTTAGAAACTTTTGAAATGGTGTAACTTTGGCTATGAATATTTTCACCAAAAAGAACGTCCTCCAAGGTCGAGAAGGGAGAGTGTTGATATGTCATGGGGTTGTTAACCAATGTCATAAAACAATATGTGTACTGACTGTTTAATGAGAAACTATTTGTTCCATAAACCTTCATCTAAAGTACAATAAAAAAAATTTTTTTAAATGTACAATTAAAAAAATAAATAAATAAAAGTTTTAAAAAGATACATAATAGCATTAAAAATTCAAACATACCTAGACATAGATATACTGAAAAGATATAGAAGATCTGCACACAAGCTATAAAATATTATTGAAGGAAATAATATAAAGAAACTTCTTGTATATATCTGGAATTAATTTTGGTATAGGATAAGGGGTAAAATTTTAACTTTTTTCTTCTAATTAGTGAAGCAATGGTTTTAGCACATTAACTATTCATTTGCTGATTTGAAATATCACATTTCTCATACACTAAAGTTTTATTTATTCTTGCAGCTCTTTCTGGGCTAGCTAGCTCATTCCATTGATTAGTTGAATCTTGTACCACTGCTAGTTTAAATATTATAGCTTTATAATACATTTTATTATCCAATAAGTCAGTTCCACCATTACTGCATTGTTTAATTGCTTGACTAGTTCTGTGTGCTTACTCTTGGAGATGAGCTTTACAATTTCTTTGTGGGTTCTTCCTTAAAATACAAGAATTTTTACTGGAATTGTAAAAAACCTGCCAGTTAACCTGGAGAGGGGAGAAATTGAGAGTTGTTTCTGATGTTGAATCTTCCCATCCTATAATAATCCCTTTGCCAACTCATAGCGACCCTATAGGACAGGGTAGAACTGGCCCATGGGGTCTGATTACAGACCATAGTGTCCTATAGGGTAACGAGTCAGAATCAACTCGAGGGCACACAGCAACAACAGTCTTTAAGGAAGCACACTGCCACATCTTTCTCCCGAGGAGCAGCGGGTGAGTTCAAACTGCTGACCTTTTGAATAGCAGCCTAGCATTTAACCACTGGACCGCCACCCTCTATTTTTGGCAGCCCTGTATTAACCATGTTAAAACATAAACTTGAAATTATTAAATCTTTCTTTGTACAGTGAAACCTGTGAGAACAAGAACTCAACGGGACTGTCTTGTCTTTCCAGGTCTCGCAAGTTTTTCATCTTTGACAGGGTGCAGTCACCACTTTTCTATGGCTCTCTATTTAGTGGAAAATATTTGAGTTTTCCTTCTCTGACAGGTTTCCACCTTACACAGGTTCCAGCTTTTGCAGGCTTTACTGTATTAAGAATGTTTACTAATTCAAGAAGTTATTCTCCTAATCAATATGAAATAGTAGATTTGAACTATCTAGGATTGTGATTTAGATAGTCTGCTAACCAAAAGGCCAGAAGTTCAAACACACCAGCAGCTGCACGGGAGAAAAGACCTGGTTGGCAATCTATTCTGATTACAGCCTAGGAAAACCTATGGGGCAATTCTACTCTGTCATATAATGTCACTATGAGTTGGAATTGACTCAACCGCAATGAAGACCAAAGAGGAATTGATGTCTTTGAATTAAGATGTTGGCAAAGAATATTGAATATACGATGGACTGCTAGAAGAACAAACAAATCTGTCTTGGAAGAAGTATAGTCAGAATGCTCATTAGAAGCCAGGATAGCGAGACTTGGTCTAATATGGAGCACCTCTATCATCTCTTTTCACAGATGTAGTCAATTTGATTATTGTGTATTCCGTCTGGTGAGGTCCACTTGCATAGTTGCTGTTTATGTTGTTGAAAAAAGGTATTCGCAGTGAATAAGTCATTGGTCTTGTGAAGAATGGGAATTCCAGAAAACTTAACTGTCCTCATGAGGAACACGTACATAACCAAGAAACAGTCGTTCAGACAGGACAAGGAAATACTGCGTGGTTTAAAATCAGGAAAGGTGTGTGTCAGGGTTGTATCCTTTCACCATACATATGCAATCTGCATGCTGAGCAAATAATTGGAGAAGCTGGACTATATAAAGAAGAACTTGGCATTGGGATTGGCGGAAGACTCGTTAACGACCTGTGTTATGCAGATGACACAGCCTTGCTTGCTGAAAGTGAAGAGGACTTGAAGCAATTACTGATGAAGATCAAAGACTACAGCCTTCAGTATGGATTGCACCTCAACAGAAAGAAAACAAAAACCCTCCACAAGTGGACCAATAAGCAACATCATGATAAACAGACAAAATATTGATGTTGTCAAAGATTTCATTTTACTTGGATCCACAATCAACACCCATGGCAGCAGCAGTCAAGAAATCAAATGACATACTGCACTGGGCAAATCTGCTGCAAAATACCTCTTTAAAGTGTTGAAAAGCAAAGATGTCACTTTGAGGACACAGGTGTGCCTGACCCAAGCCATGGTATTTTCAGTCGCCTCACATGCATGCAAAAGCCGGACAATGAATAAGGAAGACCGGAGAAGAATTGATATCTTTGAATTACGGCATTGGCGAAGAATACTGAATATACCATGGACTGTCAGAAGAACGAACAAATCTGTCTTGGAAGAAGTATAGCCAGTATGGTCCTTGAAAGCAAGGACAGCTAGACTTCGTCTCAAGTGCTTTGGACATGTTATCAGTAGGGATCACTCTCTGGAGAAGGACATCATGCTTGGTAAAGTAGACGGTCAGTGAAAAAGAGGAAGACCTCAAGGAGATGGATTGACACAGTGGCTGCAGCAACGGACTCAAACATAACAATGATCGTGAGGATGGCACAGGACCAGGCAGTGTTTAGTTCCATTGTACATGGGGTCACCATGGGTCGAAACCGACTTGATGGCAAATAACAACAACAAAGGATTGTGATTTAGATAGTCTACTAATCAAAAGGCCAGCAGTTCGAACACACCAGCAGCTGCACAGGAGAAAAGACCCGGCAATCTGCTCTGATTACGGCCTAGGAAACCCTATGGGGCATTTCTAGTCTGTCCTATGAAGTTGCTGTGAGTCAGAATTGACTCAGTGGCAAACAACAAGGTTCAAATCACAACTCTATCACTTTCTAGCTGTATGACCATGGGACAAATATTTAACATCTCTGAGCCTCAATTTCCTCATAGAAAATCTTTCTTGTAGAGTTTTAAAAGAGAGTATATATAAAGTCCTAGCACATTGCCTAGCACATGGGTCACACATGCAGTGTAACTGTTGGTGGTGCTGCTGTCGTTGTTACTCTTATTCTCTACAGCACGTGGTTCAGCTTCTCTTACATAAAGGCACAGAGCAAATATTTGTCAAATGAATGTTTAAGCATAGGTTTTGATTAGTGGCATTTGAAATACGGAATTAAAATTATCTTTAATCCATTTGTGATTATACTGGAAATAATGCTGGACATGAAACATGTGTTCTCTTGATAGCCTAAAGGAAAATTATCAACACTCTGCCTAATCGCCTTTCCTAGTTGGTATCCCCAGTTGCCTAAACGGGCTCAGGGCAGACAACAAAAAATTCTCAGTTTAAGAGGAAGTGAAAAAGTCCCCTTACCCTTTCTAAGAACAAACTTCCAAAAAGAAAGCTAGTGGGGAAATTTTTCTTGTTGGGACGTTCTGGAGTAAAACAACAATTCATCCATTTCAAAGAATAACTAACACTTACCAGGAGAGTCCCATTTATTTTTGGCAAGTTGCTAGTATTTAAGACTTACCTATTAACACACATACAGAAATAACAGACACTGAAAAATCCATGAAGAACTACAGAGACTCCAGTAACAGAAATGTGGTAAGGAAAATGGAGTTTTACTAGTCCTATAGCCCTCAGCTCCTGCTAACAGAGCGTGCTTCTTACATTGTGAGTCAACAGAGAGAGCGGTATCTTCTGATTAGGCATGAGGTAGTAACAAAATACACACACATAAACACCCTCAAGTTCATTCTGTATTCAAGGTGGGCTGCTGTAGAACAATTTGTTTCACAACCAAAAGTTGACAGAACAAATTCAAAACATTTCTGTGTACATGTTTACATGAGCAGCGATTGGCACCCACAGTGGGTCTGAAGGTGTGCCTGAAGTCCCTTATGCTTTTTGTAACATTTTCAAATTCATTGCTGTCTTCCAGATGACAGGAAATTCAGGTCTGCCTCCCTCCTGGGAGATCTTTATTCACAGACAAGTCAAAAACCCTTGACAAAAGGCAACCAAGGGAACTTGCTGACCTTTTAGCTGTCTGGCTAACATCAGTGCAAGAATTGTTCCCTGATAAAACAAGAAATTCAATTTAAGGGGAAATTTAGAAGGCATTTGAGGCACTCTCATTTTATTTTACCTCTTGGACTGTCTTTCAAACTGAGAGCAAATGTAAATAAACAAGAGCTGTGCTCCCATTCCAAGGATTCAATAACAAATATCTGATCTCACAGCTTGATATAAACGAGACATTGTCTGTCTCCTTATTTATCTCTCCTTTCAGCCATTTGTTGAATTTTTTTCTCACCCCTTCTCATACACGTGTATACAGGCATATATGTATACAATTATTAAGAAGGTAAAGCTTCACTACTTTGGATAGGTCATTAGTTTTCTTTTTCCCATATCATTTGTTACATCTTGAAAGGCTGTATTCTTTTACAAATAGAAAAAGGAACAAATCACATTCCAACAATGCACTCTGAGATACTATCTGAATTCATTAGTTTTATGATGTAGCCAAAGCAAGAGGTCTGAATGATGCAAACAGTTAATGCACTCAGCTACTAATCGAAAGGCTGGAGGTTCAAGTCCAGCCAGAGGCACCTCAGAAGAAATACCAGGCTATCTACTTCTGAAAAATCAGCCATTGAAAACCTTATGGAGTGCAGTTCTACTCTGACACACATGAGGTCTTTATGAGTCCGAAATGACTGGACAGCAACCGTAAAGAAAAAAATTCAAAGTAAAGATATTCAAGTGAAGGTCTTGGGAATCTATCGGAGGTGATAGTATATATTCATTCATCAAACAATTATTTAGTGCCAAGCACTGTACTTGGATTATAAAGTCAAATAAAACAAAGGTGCTGCCTTCAGGAAGGAAGAGCCTAAAGGAAGACTGATGTAGGCCAGATGGAGAAGTTCACCAAAGTGCATGAACTGCATTCATAGCTTTAAAAGGACACTCCTCTACACAGAGCACTTGCAAAGTATTCAATTTCTGCTTAACAGAATCTCATATTCCCATAATTTCTACAGAGACCTCACAGTTGAATCTATCCCAGCTAAACTCAGCACTTCTGAGTAATATAATAAGGCAATGCACTATTGGGGTGCCTTCGAAGAGGCTGGAAGAAAGGGGAGGAGAAAAAAAGTCTCTTGCAGACCTATCAAATTTTACTCTAGTGAAGCAAGTTTCAAATGCTTACATGACATAGTACAGGAAAGCATAATAATAAGCAAGATTCTGAGAGCCTCTTCATGTCCATAGACATCAATTACTAAAAGGAATGTGTTGTGGGTGTCTGCACTAAAGGATTTCTACTTTCTTAACAGCAAAACTTGTTGAGGATGGAGGTGGAGGATTTATGTTATCTTCTTCATTTGTCTTTGTACTCCCCCTTCCATCGTGTCTTTTCTCCTAGGATAGAATCATTTATTATAGTTTCTACAATAAAAACAACAAAAATCTTAGAAGCACACAGTGGTAACTGCTAAGCCAGAATACAAAGAACTTTTTGTGGTTTGGTCCTCCCGATGAACCCAACTATTTGCCTGTAGACAGGTGTCTGAATCTAAACTCAGGTAAATTCATACAAGAAGTGCGTCCATCATCACCCTGTTTGGCTCTACTCCCATGCACCCACAAGCACTAAGAGCATAACTCCAGGCCAATGCATTAACCCAAGGACACATGATCTGGGGGTGGCTAGGACAGAGAGCATGGGCCAGATGGGAAAGTTGGCTGCTGCAGGGTTTTGCCACCGAGTGGCTCCTGAGGACCTCCCGTGCAGCTGGGATCTAGGCTCTCAGAACCAAACTGCTCCATTGGAAGATGGCAAGGAAGAAAGTGAGAGAAAATGCCCTTGCATTACTATTCATGTATCTCTGTCCCAGATTCAAAAAGAAAAAAAGAAAACACGGCCACCCTATTTCCCTCGTAAAATTCTAGAATTTCTAAGCACAGTTCTCATAGCCAACAGAACCATAATTAGAGTGTTTGCACAGGGTTCCAGTCACATGACTCCAGCCTAAGTTTCATTCATACTATGCTCACCCTACGGCCTTCAGCACAATGGCGGCATGCCTTTGGCGTTGCCAGACCATCACCGGACACCACACAGAGGGAAGCCCCAGACCTGCTCTGTGAGCTTTACCAAGAGGGTCGACACCAGTTGTTTTTAACTTGTTTTTACCTTGACGCAGTAAGAAATGATTTACATTACATTACAATGTACAAATGCACACACACACAGTCATAAAATCAAAATGAAAGTTTCACAAAAAGTTATTTATTTATAAAACATGCACGGTACTCTAATTATTTTCCATTCTATTCTAATTTTTTAATTTCTGGTTTTGACCATAAATGGATTTCATGACCCAGTAGCTTGCCATCTGTGGTTTAAAAAATAACCCTGATCTATCCGTATCTATCCCATCGCCCCAATCTATCCATCGCCTGCTAAGTACCGTAAGAATTTCAGAACAGTTTCAAGACTGCTGGCAGTATACTAAGGCCGTAGAACAGAGTGAAGCTGCATAGTATAAACAATAAAATGTCTACCACATGTGAGATTTTATATGCCCATTCAGAGGTAGACAAGCATGCTCAATAGAATTTAAAATCCTTTTAATGGGAGATGGCCTGAACACAGGAGGACATCGCTCTCTAGCTCCCTCTACTGTTTAACTGTAGATTGAAAGGAAGAGAATGAATCCCAAATGCTTCATCTTTCTCTCCGGTTTTGCTCCGCTCTTTCTCACATGGTGTGTGTGTGTGTGTGTGTGTGTGTATGTGTGTGTGTGTAACCTGACCATATTTTCTCTTTACAGTAAGGCATACATCTGAACTCAAACCCTCCATCATATCTGACACCTTTAATTGAGCACCCTGTTGAGTATGTATCTGTTGCATTAGACTGTAGCTATCAACCCTGACAGAATCTGGCACCGGGTGAAGTCTGCTTACTGTATGCTCCCATAGCAACTTGCATGTTCCTGTCCCACTGCCTTCAGTGATAGTAATGGTTACAGCAAAAGTAGATACTTTATGAGAGTCAAAAAGGATAGAGATCATGTCTCATTCATCTTTGTATCTCCCAAATAGAACTCAAAGCCTGGGATGTAACAGTTGCTCAATAAATATTTACTGAGTAAATGGATGGATAGCTAGATGATATAAAAAAGTCCTTTCTATGTTCTTTACTGAACCAAGCTAAGGATCACATAGCAGTCACTCATTGGGGAGAAATTAGTCCCTACAGGAAATTGTTTTGTTTCATTTTAATGATTTAGGCTTTTTTGTAACTACTCCCTACTTGTAGAGTAGGACAGAACAGGCTACAGGCAGATGTGGATTCATTTGCTTAACAAATATAACTGTGTCCCCACTAGCTGCTTAGCCCTGTGCTAGTAAAATACTTGCTCTAAACCCTTAATACCTACTTGAAATGGACCGAAGAATGTCAGTGAAATCCATATGTGAGATGCACATCCAAGAAGATTCTAGAACTCACTGCTTTATTCACCCTGCTTTTTGTTCATCACCCAAATCCACACCGCTACTCACAAGAAAAGTTTTTCAGTTGATCCTGTAAGCAGGGAAATCAGCTTTTGTTTGAAGAAATCAGTTATTACTATAAGATTCAAGCTTAAGGGCAGTCCTTCCCCTCCTTCTCTCTCATAACCCTTTAAACATGTCCTGGCTTCAGATAAATTACAGCAACATCTGAATTTTAAATAAGGATTTATTATATAAAAGGCAGTTCTATAGATAATCTCAATTAATCCTCATAACAATTTTGTGAGGTAGGAGGGGATCTCCCAAGTCCCGAGTGACCTTGACCTCCTTTTGTCTTCCTGGTCTTTAATCCAATCATTCAGTCTGGTTATCTACGGCTTTGTTCTCTATGCTGTTCCAGGGCAGGATGGTAATAGCAGATGGCTGGATAGTCTCAACATGGGCCAGCTTCTGACACCAGCCAGAACTTACTCTGGACAGTGTTCCATGAACTATAAAAGTGTTAATTTAATTTCTATTAACATATGGCTCAGATCCTATTTTTTAATCTAGCAAATTGGTATAGGTCATCCCCATTGCAAAGTGTTAAAACATGGTATGTAGTGAATAATGTTCAGAACAGCGGTACAACTCCTGTGGGATTTTTATCCTTCCAGGAAAATATACTTAAAAAAAAGAATATTCACACACACATTTTATTGAATAAGAGAAAGCAAGAGATTAAGAGACATTTGTGTAAAAGGGCCCCCTAAGAGGAAGCAAAGGGGCAGGAAATATGAAAGAAAGAACTGAAAACAGAGACCTGTCAAACTCCACTGAGCCATCAAGGGGGCCGGTTAAATGCTGGAGAAAAGAACTCTTTCTTCCTGTAGATTATGCCCTGGTACTGACCCCATCCTGACTGAAGTTTAATATACTCTGTATTTACCAGTTCTGTGCAATATTTCCACCACTTTTGAACTATGAGTCAAATTTAGCTGAAAACTTTAGATACGGTGATTGTGAACTAACTAAAGGGGTGTGGGTGTGCCGTGCCCTTAACAAACTTACCGGCACTCACTGGGAGATGGACTCCTTGCATGATGCCAGGCTCTCCTCAGTTCTGTGTGGAGACGGTGCCCTTTTGCAGTGGCCACTAGAGTAAATTATAGATACACCATTGACCTGTAATGATCAAGTGTAGCCATCTGCTTCAAACCCAGTTCACAGCCTTATAACTAAAAGTCGAAATTGCCCTTTCATGTTGGGGGGATGGTTGGTGAACACAGTAGAAAAGGAAAATGTCCTTGGTCATATAGCTGATAAAAAGAGTCATTGCCCTTTCAAAACCATCTGTTCCTTTGTCTTTACAGACTTTCGTATTCTGAACTTTGTAGAGACTGTTATAGAAAGAAATAAAGGTCTAGTCATCTATTTGCGTTTGGCCTGCTACTCTGCATTTCCCTAAAAGGTGACTTCACCGGCCTTAGACTTCACTCTTGTGGTGAAGGAGCCATATTGTCTTCCTGATCCCATAAGGATCTCATGTAGACAAAACCCTGCCTACACTCTCAGTGTGGAAGCTCAATCCAGCCTACTGCATTGCTTATCAGAGAAGTGGGGCTTTTACATTTGTCTCAAACCCTGATGCGGATTTACCAGAAAGCTAACGAAGCTTAGGCTTCAAGGCCCTGTACTCAATTTTTTATTCCTATTTGTCTAGTATTTTACTTAAAGAAAAAAAAAGCCAGTTGCCAGTTGAGCTGATTCCAACTCATGGTGGTCCCATATGTGTCAGAGTAAAACTGTGCTCCATAGGGTTTTCAATGGCTGCTTTTTCAGAAGTACCAGGCCTTTCTTCTGAAGCACTCGAATCATCAAACTTTTGGTTAGCAGCCAAGTACGTCTATTTGCACCACCCAGAGGCACCTTTGCTTAAAGAAAGCCCCCCAAATTGTAGACGCTTCAGATTCCACAAAATCTGGCCCAACCTGTGGCAAGAACAAAGTCACTGGGGCAGAGTTGAATATCTTTACTCCCAGTAAGCCTCAGAGCCCTGAACTTAGGTTTATCTTTCAGACATATTTACATAGAGGCTGAAAGAGAAACTGGATCTTCTAAAGGTTTCTGCTACCTCTGTGACTCTGCAGCCTGAAGAGCCATTTCTTTGATTTTTCTGAATTGCAGATCAACCCAGGTTCAGGAGCCCTCTCTGGAAGAGGAAAGCTAAGAACGTTATCAGCTCAGATCTGTTCTTCTGCAGTTAACAGGGAAGACAGTCCTTTCTTAAATTTTCATGTGGGATCCCAAAAGTAATACTTCTTCTGTTATCATTACCCTTTCATTTGCTGACCTCACAATAAGTGTAGGATGAATACTCACACTCACTGTTAAGATTCTTAGTGATTTAAGAAAGCTGACATTTGGGGCTATGTCTTCCAAGATGGGATCACTTAACTAATTTTTTAAATTCTTTTAGCTGTAAGGTGCTAATGTGCGTAGTTCATCTGCAGTGCGAGCCAATTATCAATTGGGGAAAGCAATTAAATTTTAAAACAGTATAATCATCTGCAGGAGGCCTGGTAGCACACTGACCAAGTGCTCAGCTGCTAACCTAAAGATTGACGGTTCGATCCCACCAGCTGCTCCATGGAACAAAGATGTAGCAGTCGGCTTTCATAAAGATTACAGTCTTGGAAACCCTCTGGGGCAGTTCTACTCTGTCCTGTAGGATCGCTATGAGCGGGAATCAAGTCGACGGCAACGGGTTTGGTTTTTGGTATAATCAACTGCAGATAGGAAAAAAAAAAAAAAAAAAACCCATGTGGCTGCAAGTTCTTATCTGCCTTCAGACAGGGCTTTGGTTTTCAAAGAGGAGGTGCTCTCTCTTAAGTTAAAGTCCGTGAAAGCCAAATAGACTTTTAAATTATTGTAAAGTCTCCTTGCGTGAGTGAAATTTGTAGTACACTTCTGAAATATGCTGCTGTCACAGCTGCCGTCTGACGAGGCTTGGGTTCAAATCTGTGCCTCCCCTGCAGGCTGTGCCCCTGTTGCTGCCAGCTGGCATCACCTTCCTCACAGCATCCTCCTCCTGTCTACCATGAGGGAATAAAGCCGCATCTCCCTGGGAAGTCCCCGCTGGTGACTCGGAAGAAATCTGTCTGCAGAGAAGAGATGGCAAGCGCACTTGGAAATTTAAATTATTGCTGTTTTCGGCACATTGATTCCCCCTGTATTGAACATTTGACATTGAAACAGTTTGCTTATATGTAGTAACAATAGTTGTAATTTCCCTTGTCTTGCTGAAATATAAAGGTTCATAGTTGTTTGTGGCTTTGTAGAAATCAGAAAATCTTTCTTTGTAAACTTAATGAAAAGGAAATTAGCAGACTGATGATCAAGTAGTAAGTAGTTGCCTTAAAATTTTTGCAATGACTGATTTATTACTTATTTTAAGAGAATGCCATAAGAAGTATCTATTCTAAATGGGCTGAGGCTAACACCTAAAAACTTACATAGCAATCGTCTTTGCTGTTCTGAAGAAAATTAGACAATCTTGGTTTTTAAAGCTAAGCATAGCCCCAAAGAAAGAATAAGAAAGGAGAAGAAAAACGCTGAGAGCGTTAGTAAACTTGGGCCTGCATCTGTTATGCTCCAGGGATAGTTGGGACCATTGTGCTGATGAAAGAGAATTTATGGATGTAAGTCACTTGTGCCGATAGAGCTCTGGCATATAGCTGCGGGTGCAACTGGGGACTGCAAAATCAGCCATTTGCAAGAAAACTTTGTATCACCTTCAGAAGATCCTCAAAGGTTTCCTATCAACCCTCCACTATTAAATAATCCATATCTGACTTTTTGACCATTGGAAAGACACCGAGAAGATCTTTGATCAATTTATTATCCTAACATCATCTGATATTAAGGAAGAAATTTTCAATCACTTCAAAAAGCATTTCTTAAGCAACCCACTTGACTACGGTATTATGAAGAATCTATATAAAGCAAGTTAAATAGATAAGGTTTCTACAACTAAAGTGTGACTTGCAAGTAACCTGTTCTTTCTCCACAATATGTGGCCATTAGGGAAATACTAGCAAATCTAGCTCTTTGGAAAAAGTTTATACAGTCATATCATAAAGTCATTTTTTTAACCAGTGTTTTTGCATAAACTTTCCTAAAATAGAATTATTTTTATTTTCTTAAATATTCAATTGATTTAACCTGAGAATTTTTACATGGTGGAAAAGGAAAATTAGTGTAAGCATAGGATAATGTAGAAAAATTAATTACAATTTCCAAGGCTGTGCTTGGTTTTCGTTTACAATCCATCTTCAACATAGACTGTACACCTAACTTATATAACTGATCTTATTTCCCAGGGCCAGGTCTAGGGGAGGTAAATGAGGTACCTAGGGGACAAAACTTAATGAGATATGCTCTCTCAGGGTCCTGCAAGTACACTTAAAGTATAGCCCCCAGGTGCCTCACCTGCCTCACCCTGTTGTTGTTTTTGATAGGTGCCATCAAGTTTTCGACTCATAGCAACCCCGTGTGCTAAAGAGTATAACTGCCCTATACGGTGCACAGTCGTTATGAGCTTGGCTGCTAACCAAAAGGTTGGCAGTTCGAATTCACTAGCTGCTCGTCGGAAATGCTATGGGGCAGTTCTACTCTGTCCTACAGGGGCGCTGTGAGTTGGATTGACTCAATGGCAATGGGTTTGGTTTGGTTTTCGTTTTTTTTTTAGGGTTTGCTAGGCTGTAACCTTAACCTGGTGGTGCAATGGTTAAGCACTTGGCTGCTAACAAAAAGGCTGGTGGTTCAAACCTACCCAGCGACTCCATGTGAGAAAATGACTTGGCAATCTGCTTCTGTAAAGATTACAGCCAAGAAAACCCTAAGGGGCAATTCTACTCTGTCACACAGGGTCACTATGAGTCCAAATCGACTCACCAGCACCCAACAACAAAAATAAATCTTTATGGGAACAGATCACCTAGTCACTCCCTAATGTTCCTAGTCCCACAGTATTATAACAGCCAATATACTAAATTCACATTCAAATGGCTGTTATTTTGACTAATCACAAGTGTCCAGTCATATTTGCTTCCTTACTCTCCATCCACATGAAGGATAATGATAATTGATGGCTCTTTTTTCAAATTTTAATTTCAGACTAAGAACTACAGAAATAATCGCTATTTTATATTGACAGAAAACTCCCGCCATTGTACTAATACAGATTTCTTCTTAATTTTTGTGTTGAAAATATGCTGAATGCAAATAATCACATGATCCTGTTTTCCTAATGACTTTGCGAAATCTATGGTTCATGTTAAAAACTGAGACTTTGACCACAAGATTAAAGATCATTTTTGTCCATCACTGATTGTGACGGCAGCAAATTGCTGTAAGATGGCTTTGAAAGCTCTTCACATTCTTATGAATTCTTTCACTGATTCATATTTACGACTTACTTTTAATGCTGAGACATATTTTTCAGAATTATTTCTACCACTGAATTCCCTCAGACAAATGACAATCCTCCTGCACCGTATTTTTTTTGTATAGTGATCAGTCCGTGAAAAATAAATTCCTTTGTTATAACAAGATGTTAAGTAATAATGAGAGCATTTAGAAAACAGGATGTAATCCTAAAATATTGTATTTGATTTTAATAATGCACATCAAATTGTGGTTTGAAATTTTATTGGTAATACCATTGTAAGTTCCTAGAAGGAACATTCAGTAATTGCTTATATAGTAAATCATCTTTGCTTTTCAATCAAAGCACCAGGCCTAGTCAGAGACACAAACATAAATTATGGTTTCTTTGCATTGCATATTGATTAGAGAAGGAGCCAGTGGAAAGAGATGTTCTAAAATTCAGTTCTGAAGCTTTTCAAATAGACTAAACAGGGTAGCAATGGACTGTTTTCTCACAGGGAAGAATTTAGGATTGCACATCACAGAGTGGGCCTGACAACCTGTAGCTAGGGCTTGTCCATGTCTAGTTTCCGGACACATCCAAGTCTCCAATCATCTGTTCCTTTGTGCAGATTCCACCTGGCTAACCATTCCTTTCCCCCACATTATGCCTTTCCTCAACATATTCAGGGAATGCTGCTAAAATATCAGCACTTAGCATTCATTCCACATGAACTTTGGTCTAAGTGGTTATAGACCTAAAGGAATTGTCATAGTTACAGCCAGGATACTAGGCTACAGGATGGGAGAAAAGGCTTCCCAGCGCCCTCAGGGTTGTCTTGGTGCACCCAACACTTCCAGGCTGCAGGAAGGCCAGTCAAAACACCCTTTCCATCTCTGACTCCAACCCTTGCCTCAGACAGAAGCTTCGGGAAGTTCCCTCGATAGAAGCACTGCTCTCTGGAGACAATGGTGGAGACCTAAACTGAGGAGAGCACTATCGATCGATCTCAGAGAGAGATGAACAAGCCCTGATAGCAAATCCAGCAGAAACCTCACCACTTTTTTTTTTTTTTCTGAAGACCTTTTCAAACCCTTCTCTATTCACTGAGAAGAAAGCAGTAAATTAGAGCAGAAGGTTGGGAATTTGGAAGGCTCTGGCAGCCAGGACAGGCTGAGTTATTGTTTTCTGTAACCCTCCCACCTGCCCAGGAGTCATACATAATGGAGAAGGAGGTAAATAAGAATTAAATGCCTGAAGTCTATTTTTTCTTCTGTCCTTTGATTATACCACTATTTTATTTATGATTCCCCAAAGAGAAAGAAACTTCCCTTATGTGCTGTTGCTTCTGTAAATTGTTAAAGAATCACAAAAATGAAATACTTCACAGCAGGTTTTTCTCTATTGCCTCTTTCTTGCTGTACAGACCCTTTTAAAGCAATGGTTTACCCATACATGTTCCTGCTTGCCTCCTCTACCACCACCCCATCCCCACTGCCCCCAAATACAGCTAGGCTTAATTTCACTGTATCTTATTTACTCAAGGAGATCAAATCCATCTTAAGTCCATACTGAGCTTAGTGTAGGGTTCACTAGCCCTGGACTGGTTTTTCTTCATATAATACTGTTTTGTGTCTCAGTACACTGTGCAAGGCAGTCCACATTCTTTGTTTCAGTTTGCACGAGAACTGAGTGAGCAACTACACAGAACAAAGAGTGAATAGAGGAAATGCAAACAGCTCAGGTTTGGTTTAGTTTTAAAAACTATTCTTAATAGGTCTGAAAGGGAGGCAAGAGAGTGTTTATCTGAATTATCTGTGTAATCAGTTTCCCTTTTCTTTGCCTAAATAGAATTTGATACAAGGGCTCTCTAATTCTTAATCTATCTGGAAGTTTATATTTGGTTCTAACTCTGAATCTATCTGGAAATCTGTATGTGGTTCTTTCCTCCAAACAAAATTTTAGAATTTTTTTAATATCACTTACCCCTACCACCAGGAAGCTTAAGAGATCGGGGATACTGGTTCTAATTTCATGTTATCTTTTTTTTTTTTTAATCTTTTTCTTTTCTGGTAATTTATTTTAACTTTTTATTGTTGTAAAAATATAGATAGCACAACAATCAGCATTTTTTCACATGTACAATTCAGTGACACAGTTACATCAGTCATGTTGTGTAACCATCACCAATATCCGTTATCAAATTTTCCATCACCATAAACAGAAACTCAGTGTTTCCCCTCCATCCTGCCCCTGGTAACCACTTTTAAATCTTGATCTCTATACATTTCCTAGTCTTGGTATTTCATACAAATGAGATCATCAGATGGAATGTCATTTTAACAGAAAAAACTTGGAATGCGAATAACAAGTTATACGATGTCAAGGAAAAGACTAAGATGATGCCAAAATGATGAAGCGTTCACATAGTAATTCTTCATAGCTTTAAAGAGGAAAAAATGCAATGGGATACAAAATCTGCCACACGTGGCAGGCGGGATTCTGTTTTGATTCAGGGTTACCAAATATTCCAACTTTCTACCCTTTGAGATTTATTGTACGCCCTACTCCATCAGAACACAGTAAAGGAGGCTTAAGGAAGAAATAAAGCCCCAAATAGAGAACAAGTTATATTGGAATGGCATTAAGAGGAATTTTATTTATGGGACTGCAACTGTAGAAACTCAAAGTCAGACAGAGAGAAATTAAGAGAGGGCAATTTGCCCACATTCATTCATTGAATTCACTTCAAGTCCTGCCGTTTGCCTGCATAAAACACTTGAGTCTATTGCCCCCTCATTGAGGCTCAGTTCAATGCATCCTCAGTTCAATGCGTCCTTATAGTGTGTGCAGTATATTTATTTCATGGATACTCTTTAATGTACACGATATATTACTGTGCACATTATATATATATATATATATTCATATGATATGCATACAGAATTGTATACCAAAATCATGTACAGTCTTCTGCATGGACAATTATAGAGTTATCAAGAGCACTTTTGGCTCTACTTAATTTGCACTTTACAAACTGCCTCTACAAATTAACCCCCCCGTATGATCACTGTAATAATTAAGCTGTTTTGATTAAGTTTAGGTGTCTCAACTCAGACAAATCACAGCTGCTGTAACTGAAAGAACCTGCAGGTACATTCATGCAAAGTCTGTCACGGATTTTTGAAGAATCACAGAAAATGGGATAGATGCCAGAAGAGTGGGAAATGGAAAAACGTACCAGTTTTCAAAAAGAAAATAAGGATATATTAGAGAAATTAAATTCTGTAAAACCAATTTATTTGTCACTGATTCCCAACAACAAAAAACTATTTTAAGGATTTTAAAATAATTTAGAAGCATTTATGAAACAACAGTTAGCCAGCAGGAGTGTACTAAGAATAATTCATAACAAACAAGGCTAATATTCTTTTTTTTAATTATTATGCTGTTAGAATGTTTTTTTTTTTTAAGGAAAAGCCATAATAATGGTATATCTTAGTTTCTTGATATTCTAATAGACAAATGGAGAATAACATTAATTGACAGATTGGCATCAAATCAGAGGGAGCTTCTCAGTGGAATGCTTCACTACTTTGCACTTAGTCCCATCGTGTCCAACATTTTTCTTTAATATCTTGGATGAAAAGTATAGCACAATCATGCCTTGTTTGTGTATGACAAATAGCTAGAAAGGAGAGCAAATTCAGACTATTAGGATTACAAAAAAATAAAAAGTTCAGTAAACTTTAACTGAAGAGCAAAACTAACAAAACTTAATAGGGAGAAATGTCAAGTTCTCCACTAAGGTTCAAAATGCAACTTCACGTGCACAGATTTAGGCAGATCTGTCTTACACACAGATCTTGTGGAAAAGAACCAGGCTTTTTGTTGATTAAAAATGTAGAATGAGCCAACCATGTAATGCCTGTACCAAGAGAATGACTATGATCTTTGGTTGCTTTTCCAGTGTCCAAGTAAAAGGGAGGTTATCTCCCCACTGAGAAAGATGTGGCAGCCTGCTTCTGTAAAGATTACAACCTAGAAAACTCTATGTGGCAATTCTACTCTGTCCTATAGGGTAGCTGTGAGTTGGAATTGACTCAACTGCAATGGGTTATCTTCCCACTGAGTTCCACACTGGTTGACCGTATGTGACGTATTTATTACGGGTCGAGGGACCCATCTTAAATCTAATCCATCTTTTACATGACAGCCCTTCAAATGCTTGTAGACAGCTTTCAAGCTGCCTTTTCCAACCTAAGTACCCGCTTCTTAACAGAACAAGGTGTATGTCCCCAGAACAATTCCTTGTTAATAAACCAAAAACCAAACCAAACTTGTTGCCATCAAGTCGATTCTGACTCATAGGGACCCTATAAGACAGAGTAGAACTGCGCCACAGGGTTTCCAAGGAGCAGCTGGTGGATTCGAACAGCCAAGCTTTTGGTTAGCAGCTGTAGTTATTAACATTTGCCAAAATTCTTTGTAATTGTGTCACACAAGATTGGACAGGATATCCCAGATGTTGAATGAATAGCATAGAGGAGTGTAGGACACTCACTTGCCAGGTACCAATTATTCTTCTGTTAATTAACCCTAAGATTACAATGGAGCTATAGCATACAAGCATTTAACACTAATTCAATTACACATTTCAACAAAAACAAATAAAAAGGGACACTGTCCACCCTATTACTCAGTGAACACACACCCCAGAGTAAAGACGAGATGAGAAATGTGACCCTGAGCTTTCTTGCTGAGTCACAAATTTAACTTCTTCTTTTTTTTTTTCTTTTTCAGAACTTCTATTTTAGCCGTTGGTTTTACTTGAAAATATTAAATAAGGAACCATAGAAACACTTGTAAATGTTAAGTAACAAATTTTAACACACTCAAGACCATAATCGGTTTAGCTTTTTATATTAAATGGCACTAGGTTCAGCTGTAAGTAACAAAACCAAAAGCAACAATGTCTTGAACAAAATAGAAATTTGTTTTGCTCTCACATAAACACAATTTTGAAGTAAGTTATTGAGATTTGAGATTGTGGCTCCATTTTCATAAGAGGGCTAAAATCAGTCTATTTTGTTGCTCTGCCTACTTGACGTGAGTTTTAAACCTCACATTCCAAAATGGCTGCTGAAATGCCAACGAGCCCAATGGCATTCTATTCAGCAGGACACTTCCCTGGCATTGCCTGCAACACATCTGTAACACTTCTCATAATGAGAGATGATTGTGATTTGAGAGGTTAAAAATGTAGGGTTTTTTTTGTTTATTTCGCCTGCCCCTAAATACATTATTGTCCTTTATGGGAAATTTTATATTTTCAGGGTACCTTTAACTCATTGAGAATTTTGTCTTTTTTGTGACTTTTGATAACCAAGTGAAATGTAACTCTTTTGTACATAGAGAGAGAGATAATGGATTTTTTTTTTTTCTGCATTCTCTTCACATTGCTGAGCTTACAGTTTTTAACAACACCCTATTCATACAAATGCTTGGTAAGTCAGTTCTGCTCTTTTACTTTTAGAGTTGTTTTGTTTGTGTCTAAGCACAGGATCTTATGTTTATTCCTATGACATTTATTCTTATTGTATTTGACCCATCACTCCAGAATATTGATTTTGGGGATCAGATTGCTACTATAAACATGTAAAAACCATGATAGGACCAAGGCCTGACCGCTCCTCTTGATCATCACTGCTGATTCATTAAACCCCTTGCAAGAGCTACCATATTTCACTGACTCTAAAATCCACATTTTTTTCACATTTTTACGTATTTGAAATTATGTCTTAAAATCAGCGGTATCTTAAAATTCCCGTTGGTCAGGTGACAACCATGATGTAGTTGTCTTTACCTGTACATGCACAAACTTGGTCATTGCTGTTCATATATCAGTACTTCAAATGAGTTATTGGGACTTTCCAATTTAGTTTAAAATGTCTTCAAAAAGTTTACCCTATGATTCAAAATTGAAACAAAAAGTTATTATATCCAAGGCATAACAATTGGTCTCTACTCACCTGGAACAGCAGAGGAAAAAGAAGAGTCAGGAATAGGAAGAAGATATGGAATGTGTGGCTAATTTCCTCCATGAACAACTGCCTTCTTTGTCATGAGACCAGAAGAACTGGATGGTGCCCGGCTACCATTACCGAACATTTTGATCAAAGACTCTACAGGAGAATACTGATCAAAAGGGGGAAATTGCAGAACATAATTTGAAATTCTCATAGACTGCAGACTTTGTGGAGCCATGGAGGCTGGATGAACCCCTGAAACTATTTCCCTGAGATAATCTTTAAACCCTAAACCAAAAATATCCCCTGAAGTCTTCTTAAAACCAAACAGTAGTCTAGCTTAACTGGTAAAGAAGGTCTGCCTTGAGCATTGTGCTCTTTCAAGATCTATCTATATGGGCTCAGATTGACAGTAGCAACTTGAAAGATTAGATAGGAACCTTTGGGGCAGTGAGTTTATGTTAATGGTGAAGAGACAACTCAGAAAAGGAGGGTGAGAATGGCATCACAACTCAAAGAACATAATCAATGTCACTGAGTTGTACACGTAGAAACTGTTGAATTGGTGTATGATTTGCTGTGTATATTCTCAACAACAACAAATTTTTTTTTAAAGTAGGAAGCAAGTCAAATAGAAAAAGTTATTATAGGTGGGGAGCAGCACAAAAACAGAGCACTGCAATGTGTATTTAATATCAGTGCAGCAAATAATTGATGCACTAATAAATAGTGGCCACAGTCCTATATTTTCTTGAGAATATAAGACCTAAGGAAGCATGATTGCCGCAAGTGCATAAAGCTGTGTTTCATTTTATTCCTGAGATAAGCACAAAAGGACTATCACATGGCAAGTAACGTAAGTAAGAGAAGACTGGAGAAATTAACAAATCCCTGAAAATACATCAAAGAAATTTTAATGCAGTGAGAAGAAGTGGGTGTGGCAGTGTCATGACACTCAAATGATAAAAATACAAAACCAAGTCTGGTCAAATAGGAAACGCTGACAAAGGCAGAGTGTTCTTTAACATGCCTCAGAATTAAACTGTCAATGCTAGAGGTGCTAAAGAGCTCTAAGAGCATAAATTAAGTCTAAAAACCCTCTCAAAAAGTATAAAATAAAAATTCTAAGTGATTAGAAAGCAGCATAATAGTTTAATAGTCAGCATTTTTTTCTTGTTGTTGGTTGCCGTCAAGTCAATTCTGTCTCATGCTGAGCCTATCAATCTATTTCCCCATGCTTTTCTAAATGAAAATGTTATTCACACACATTTTGAAAAACCAAACCCTTTGCAGTTGAGTTGATTCTGACTCATGGCAATCTCATGTATTACAGAGTAAACTGCTCCATAGGGTTTTCTTGGCTGTAATCTTTTATGACAGCAAATCACCAGGACTTTCTTCTGCAGCACCACTGGGTGGGTTTGGACCACCAACCACTAGGTTAGTAGTTGAGTGCAAACCATTTGTGCCACCTACAGACCTCTTCACACATATTAAGATGGTTTAAACATCTGAACGACTTCCTGTGGCTGTTAAGATAAATTCAAAACTCCTTAGCATGGCTTGCCCCTGACTACCGCTCCAGCCTCACCTCACCTCTCTTGCTCCAGATACTTTTAAGTGCTTTCAGTTCCTTATTTGATACATGTTCTGTTCATCAGTGGTTTCTCTGTCTGGTATGCTCTCACCATCTCTCTTCATTTGGTAAGCTCCTATTCGTTTTTCAGCTCCCTACTCTGTTGTTACTTCCTCTGGGAAGCCTTTCCCAGCCTCCCTGACTGGATCAAGTTCATCTACCACATATCCTTATAGCACCAGGTAGCTTTCCCATTGCAGTTAATACGGTTTAAATTTTTCACCTGTGTAATATTTTACCCATGTTTTATCCTCCCCCACCCCCAATAAACTGTAAGCTCCGAGAATGTAGGGGCCGTCTATCTATTCACCACTGTAACTCACAGTGCCATTCCTGTATGAAATGAATGCTCAGTAAATACTGAATGAATTAATCTTATGTGAAGGCACCTCCATATTTCTTCTTCATTTTCTGTAACCACTTTTCATAAATCCTAGAATTTGGCATTTCTAATCAAATATAATGTTTGAATATAACGTTAATAAAAGGTGGTGAAAGTCCACAGAAAGATAAAGCCAAAAAACTGGACTTTTCTATTAACACGGTTCATAATTACATAAAGACTAATATCCGAAGGAGGACAAGATCACTGAAAGATAAACGGTTATGATCCTATTAACCAAAAATGCAACTATTATCAAATTTGGTCATATTTATCATTAACTTACTACTTTAAAAAAATAAGAAAGAAAAGCAACCTGGCAGCCAGATGAAGTAGACACTTTTCTTCAGAGCAAATTTCTATTTACAGAGATTCAATTTAAAAGTTTTAGCATAGTTAGTTTTCTGCATTGAGAGGGAATGCAGTTATTCCTCTGTAATTATGGAGATTGTATTTTTATAAAATTCCAACAGTGTCTTTGTAATCGTGTGAATGTTTTCCAGTATTTTAATTCTGATTTATATACTATTGTTTTCTAGTGAATTATTTTATACAGACAATGTTTGGATTTATAAACATGTTTACCATTTTAAAAAATAATTTCTTCCTGCGTCTCAAACTGTCATTCTGGAATCATTCTGTATCTTGAAGTGTATCCTCTAAAAGTTCTTCCAGCTAGTCCCTTGGTGGTAAAGTACTTCCATTTGTTTATTTAAAAAAAAAAAAAAGACAATTTTACCCTCATTCTCTTGAAAGATAGTTTTGCTGGGTGTACATTTTTTCTCCCTTAATTGTTGTTGAGAACTCTGCTGTCATTCTGATTGCCATTCTTGTGATGATGGCCTGTTCTTTTTGGTTATGTTCTAACTCTTGTATTCAATGGTGACTTCATGGATATTCATTATATTAATACATATATATGCTATGTATAATCTTTTGCATGTGTCAAATAACATATTTTAAATATAACAAAGATAGGAAAAAGAAGTTATTGGATGACTCATTAATCTATGTTCTTAACTTTCCTTGTTTCTTTACATCTAGTTTCTTTGAGTTTAACTTACTGTAATTTTTCTATCTTGTTCAGATATATTCTTAATTCATTGATTTTTAACCTTTTTTCTTTTATAACACTCTATATGCAATTAAAGGAGCCCTGGTGGTGCAGTGGATAAGAGTTCGGCTGCTAACAGAAAGATCAGTGGAACCCACCAGCCAATCCATGAGAGAAAGATGTGGCAGCCAGCTTCCATGAAGATTTACAGCCTTGGAAATCCTGTGGGGCGCTTCTACCCCATTGTATAGGATCACTATGAGTCGGAATCAACTGGACGAGCAATGGGTATGGGGTAGCTCACAGAATCATTAGGACTGACCAGCCAGGTTTGAGCGTGCACAAAACATGCTACAGCACTGACCCGATAAGGCAACATTCTCTGTCACAAGGCCTTAAAGTGGCCACCTCTGCAACCAGAAGTTGACTCTCTGGCAATAATCATGGTAAAGAAAGAGAGAGTTTCTTCCTTTTCCCTCTTGCATTTTAGCTCCTGGAGCAAAATATAGCAGAGGCGTGTAAGATTGATCAAGTCTAAGACATATGCCTGTCTCTAGCTGCAAGGGAAGATGGAAAATGAGCATCTAGCATTTTTAAATCCTATATAAAAGAAGTAATTTTTGTCCCCTAAAAATATTTATAAAGTAAAACTTCCCCAAAATATAAAAACAGTTGAAATGCTAAGTGGCAAAAATGCTTGAAAATATTCACTATAACAACCAATTACAAACAATAAGGAATTGTTCCAACAACACTGTTTTATACTGTTTAATTATTACCTAATCAATTAATTCAACCATCAATATAATTTTCTTTTTTACATAATTTAAGAATTTAGGATTTTACACAACTGTTCCAAGAAAAAAAATAGGGTTTTTTGTTTGTTTGTTTTCCTGTGATAAATGACATTCTCTTCTATTGAATTCCTTAATCCACTGGACAATTAATATTTTGCATGGTCTATAAATGCAAAACAAAAAAGTTAAATGATATGACATGAAAGCTTACTGTCATGGATTGGATTTTGTCCCTCCAAAATACGTGTCAACTTGGTTAGGCTATGATTCCCAGTATTGTGTGGGTGTCCTCCATTTTGTGATTGTAATTTTATGTTAAAGAGGATTAGGGTGGAATTGTAACACTCTTACTAAGGTCCCATCCCTGATCTAATGCAAAGGGAGTTTCCCTGGAGTGTGGCCTGCACCACCTTTTATCCTATAAGAGATAAAAGAAAAAGGAAGCAAGCAGAGAAGGGAGAACTCACACCACCAAGTAAGCAGCACCAGGATCAGAGCAATTCCTTTGGACCCAGGGTTCCTGCGCAGAGAAGCTCCTAGTCTAGGTGAAGGTTGATGACAAGGACCTTCCTCCAGAGCTGACAGAGAAAGCCTTCCCCTAGAGTTGATGCCCTGAATTTGGACTTCTAGACTAGTAGACTGTGAGGAAATAAATTTCTCTTTGTTAAAGCCATCCACTTTGTGGTATTTCTGTTATAGCAGCACTACATGACTACTAAATTAACTTCCTATAATATTCTGTACTTTTTATCATAATTGTCTCAGATTGGATTCCCCAGAAAAGACTCTGAGACAGAGTTTGGCAAATAGGATATCTATTTAGGCAAACCCTTGGGATCAACCTCTGGGAAGGGATAAGAGTTGAAACAGGAATAGGCAGAAGGAGAGAAGTCAAGCTGCAATTCAGCCCAGTGACAGCATCAGCATTCAACACTAAAGACAAGTAAGGGGCTCCTTTCCTCCTTGGTTGAAGCACTAATTCACAATCTTTTTATTTATCACTCTTCAGCAGGTCCTAGACTATGTCTCCCTTTCTCTCCGTTGTAGAAAGATGAAATAAAATATCTCATTTTACATATATTAAAATTAATATTTATTTATGCCATAATCCCTGAATTTCCAGCCAAATTTTTTCAGAGGAATCTCCCTTCTCACTCTCACCCTTTCCTTCACAAAGCCACTGTTTGATCCAGTTACATTTTTATACGGGCAACATTTTAAGCAGCTCCAGTTTCTGATTTTACAAAGAATAAAAACAGAAATGATCGGAGCATTTGGCAGGAACCCTTAGACTTGAGCAGCAAGCCACTAATATATTCCTGCTGCAGAAGTGATTTGTTTTGTTTTATGAACTTGTACAAGCAACTCTTTCTTTTTCAGGGCGAGTGTAGTCAGGAAAGGGGAAAAGACCAGCACACCAGGGGGTGGCGTGGGGGGGGGGGTGCACATACTCTGTTCTTTAACCAACTTTTTGAAAAATATGTTTTATGTTGGTATCTAAATTACATAGAGCAGGCTGACACACTCTTTTTTTTCCTTTCATGAATTCTATTCTGAAAGTAGGTGTGAAATAATCCTTTTGCTGTAATTTCTGAATTGTCTGTTATGAGTCAGATATTAAATACGACTGGTTCAGATGTCACATATCGATGCAGGGCATAAGTGTCAGCATTTAGATGGAGAATAATTGGATTCATATCAGTGTTATGTTTTCAGATTGCTAGGTCAGATCTGGGTCTCCTGCTGTAAATTCTTCATTGCTGGCCCAAGTCATAGGAATGTGACAGATTTAATACCTAGAATAAGTTATTAACTGTAAGGATGCATAAAACAGTGGCACTGCTGAGCAGAGAACATTACACTGCTCATAATTCTATAAATGAAAATTAAAGTGGTTTTATTTTTTCATTTCAGTGAAATATTTTTCTTCATTAACTTTCTTGGTCTACTCAAGCAAATTCTTTATGCTTGATCTAATGTTAAACTATCACCTTTATTTTGCCATCTAATTAGGAGTGCTTAAATTCTAACACCCAAGTGTGAGAGAATGAACTGGATAAGAGAAGGGAGTTGTTCCTAATATTTCACTTCCCAAAAGGTCAAGTGGCTACTGTTGACTGCAACCATGATCTTTTGTAGGAACAATATCCAGGAAAAATTCCATGAAATATCATTTTTTGTCATTATGTACTTGTCTTTCTGTCATGGCCAAAAAGAGGAAGAATTGAAGGCTAGCCTCACCGATTAATTATAAAATTATATTTAAAAGAGAGAGAGAGAAGCAAAAATCCAAGACCAGGGAAAAAAAACATGGGTGTCGTTCATACTTTTCTGCAAGTACCAATATGTTTGGAGGTGGCTAGTGCTGGCAGACAGCTTGGACTTTTTTTGTGGTGGTATATCAGCCATGGCTTGCCTGTGCTTATGTTACCAGGCCACCTGAAACCCAAGAAAATTCTCCATTTCTACAGCACCTATCATGCAAGCCCAGGTGAATAGGAGGATTCAGGGCCACAATTATATTTGCTCAGCTGTTCATTATATTAGTTAAACGTTGACTGAATACCTCCTATAGAGAAAGCCAATCCCTGGCGGCCTACTTCTGAAAGAATTAGTCAGTGAAAGCCTTAAGAGTAGCGGCGAAATATAAGTCGCTGTAGGTAGTGTAAAATGGTGCAGCCACTTTGGGAAGCAGTATGAGTTTCTCAAAAACTTTAAAAAAAAGGAGTTACCACATGAACAAGCAATTCCACCCTGAGAAAAATACCCAAAAGATTTCAAAACACATGTCCACACAAAAACCTGTATATGAATGTCCATAACAGCATGATTTATGATAGCCAAAAAAAAAAAAAATTCCATCAACTGATGAATGGATAAACAAACTGTGGTACTTTATACAATGGAATATTATTCAGCCATAAAAAGGAATGAAGTACTGACACATGCTACAGCAGAGATGAACCTTGAAAACTTTATGCCAAGTTAAAGAGCCAGACACAAAAGACCACATATTATATGATTCCATTTATATGAAATGTCCAGAATAGGCAAATTCATAGAGACAGACAGTAGATAAGTGGTTGTCAGGGGGTGAGGGAGGAAGAAAGGGAGAGTGTCTGCTAAAGGACATGGGATTTCTTTCTGAGGTGACACAAATGTTCTGGAATTAGATAGTAGTAATCGATGTACAGCTTTGTGAATACAATAATAATCGCTGAATTGTACACTTTAAAAGGGTATATTTTATGGTACGTGAATTATAGCTCAATAAAGCTACTATTTAGAAGATAAAACAACCGACAGTTTTTTAAGGTGCTTCAAGGATCTGCAAATACTTTACTTATAAGGCAACTATTTTCCTTGGCAAGTAAGTATTTTCCCAATACTGTACCACTGAAACAAAACACAGAAATACAATGGATGGTGAAGCTGGTAAAAGTAAATACAACAATACACTTACGCATATATATATATATATATATATATATATATATATATATATATACATAGTTGTGTTAGGTGTCGTCGAGTCGATTGTGACTCATAGCGAACCTATGCACAACAGAACAAAACACTGCCCAGTCCTGCTCCATTCTCACAATCTTTATTATGCCTGGGCCCATTGTTGCAGCCACTGTGTCAATTCATCTGCTTGAGGGTCTTCCTCTTTTATGCTAACTCTCTACTTTACCAAGCATGATGTCTTTCAGAGACTGATCCCCCCTGATAACATGTCCGAAGTATGTGAGACGTAGTCTCGCTATCCTTGCTTCTGAGAAGCATTCTGGCTGTACTTCTTCCAAGACAGATTTGTTCATTCTTTCGGCAGTCTTTGGTATATTCAATATTCTTTGCCAACACTACAATTCAGAGGCATCAATTCTTCTTTGGTCTTCCTTATTCATTGTCCAGCTTTCCCATGCATATGAGGGAAAATTGAAAACACCATGACTTGGGTCAGGCACAGCTTAGCCTTCAAGGTGACTTCTTTGCTTTTCCATGCTTTAAAGAGGTCTTTTGCAGCAGATTTGCCCATTGCAATGCATCTTTTGATTTCCTGACTGCTGCTTCCATGGGTGTTGATAGTGGATCCAAGTAAAATGAAATCCTTGACAACTTCAATCTTTTCTCCATTTATCATGATATTGCTTATTGGTCCAGTTATGAGGATTTTTGTTTTCTTTATGTTGAGGTGTAATCTATATTGAAGGGTGTGGTCTTTGATCTTCATCTTCAAGCCCTCTTCACTTTTAGCCAGCAAGGTTGTGTCATCTGCATAATGCAGGTTGTTAATGAGTCTTCCTCCAATCCTGATGCCCCATTCTTTTTCATATTGTCCAGCTTCTTGGACTATTTGCTCAGCATACAGATTGAATAGGTATGGTGAAAGGATACAACCCTGACGCATACCTTTCCTAACTTTAAACCCCTTGTTCTGTACAAACTACTGCCTCTTGATCTGTGTACAGGTTCCTCATGAGCACAATTAAGTGTTCTGGAATTCCCATTCTTTGCAATATTATCTATAATTTATTATGATCCATACAGTCAAATGCTTTTGCATAGTCAATAAAACACAGGTAAGCATCTTCCTGGTATTCTCTGCTTTCAGCCTGGATTCATCTGATATCAGTAATAATATCCCTGGTTCTACACCCCCTTCTGAATTCGACTTGAATTTCTGGCAGTTCTCTGTCAATGTACTGCTGCAGCCGATTTTAAATGATCTTCAGCAAAATTTTACTTGAGTGTGATATTAATGATATTGTTTGATAATTTCCACATTCAGTTGGATCACCTTTCTGGGAATAGGCATAAATATGGATCTCTTCCAGTCAGTTGGCCAGGTAGCCATCTTTCAAATTTCTTGGCATCTCTGTTGAAACATCTCAATTGGTATTCTGTCAATTCCTGGGGCCTTGTTTTTTGACATTCGCTTCAGTGCAGCTTGGACTTCTTCCTTCAGTACCATCAGTTCCTGATCATATATGTTACCTCCTGAAATGATTGAATGTCGACTAATTCTTTTTGGTATAGTGACTCTGTGTATTCCTTCCATCTTCTTTTGATGTTTTCTGCGTCGTTTAATATTTTTCCCAGTAGAATCCTTCAGCATTGCAACTTGAGGCTTGAATTTTTTCTTCAGTTCTTTCAGCTTGAGAAATGCCAAGCATATTCTTCCCTTTTGGTTTTCTATCTCTAGGTCTTTGCACATGTCATCATAATACTTTACTTTGTCTTCTCAAGCCACCCTTTGAAATCTTCTGTTCAGCTCTCTGACTTCATTTCTTCCTTTTGCTTTAGCTACTCGATGTTCAAAAGCAAGTTTCAGAGTCTCTTCTGACATCCATTTTGGTCTTTTCTTTCTTTCCTGTCTTTTTAATGATCTCTTACTTTCTTCATGTATGATGTCCTTGATGTCATTTCACAGATCATAGGGTCTTCAGTCATTAATGCTCAACCCTTCAAATCTATTCCTGATTAAGTGAGAATAACAGCACAATTCAAAGAGCGTAGTCAGTGTCACTGCACTGTGCATGTAGAAATTTTTGAAATGGTGTATCTTTGGCTATGTGTATTTTCACCAAAAAAATAAAGGTTGAGAAGTTAGAGGGTTGATATGTTGTGGGGTTGTTAACCAATGTCATAAAACAACATGTGTACTTCCGTTTCATGAGAAACTATTTGTTCTGTAAGCCTTCACCTGAAGTACAATAGAAAAAAAAAAGAAAAAAAAAATCTATTCCTGAGATGGTCCCTAATTTAAGGTGAGACATACCCAAGGTCATACTTAAAATTTAAAAGATATGCTTGTGTTCCATCTCAAATAATTTCACATATACTTCTAGAGGAAAAGGCATCAAAGTTTGGGAACATTACTGAATATCAAAGTGGTTAAACTCAAGGCATCAGTGAGCCTGGGCTTAAATCTCAGTTGTATCACTTACTAGCTATGTGAATTGAAAAAGTTCTTTCATGTCTCTAAAGCTCAGTTTCTTCATCTGTAGAATGGGGATAACAATTCCTGGGGGTGCCAGTATCAGGGAAGTCCAAGTTATTAACATAAGATAGCAACATTTCTTGAGCCCCTGCTATATACTACTGTGCAATATGCTAGAAACATTGTGTGTAATTTCACTAAATCCTCACAAAAGCCCTCTAAGGTCCAATTGAAACATAATAATAACCAAGTGCATAGCCCTCACTGTGCACAGTTTCACTAGGTATTATTGAAAACCTAATGTTTCTAATCTCACACCCACTAAAGGGGTTATTAATATAGAATCATTGCCTTCTTCAAATTCTTTAAATTCAGATCCTGTTATTTTTAAATTTTGAAAATATTGAATTATGGTAAAGTAAAAAAATTGCTATTATTCTAATCTCTAGTGAAAGCTACTCCAGAAAATTTTTTTTAATAAAGATAACAAAAAACATATTTTACAGTTTACCAGTTGCTTTATCTTGCATATACCCTCAAGAGGATTATGTCTTAAAATGCTAAAAGGATTGACAAAAAAAAAAAAAAAAACCTATGAAATTTACCAAAAAGAAAAGACAAATAAAACACAAGAAACTGTTTCACAACTTCTAATTGACACTGGCGTCTGGGCTATCCTATTGGCTTCTAAGAGGCCCATTCATGTACAACAGTATTCATTAACTGTAAATAAATTTCAAATGTGCAGATTTGGTGACGATAATAATAAACAAAAGCCAAATTACTAAAATATATTATACCCTTGCACCAGCAATCAAACCGAGCTTAGAGTCTCTGAAAGTCCATGTGGCAATAAAAATATGGCCCCAACTGGATCAGAAATGTGAGTATAAAAACCCTCTTTCTTTTAAAGCATCTGTATAACATGTCCTAAAGTAATAATTCAATATTAAACATATTATTACCTCTATCTCCTAGTCTTGTGTTTGATTGAATGCTTAGGAACCTACCTCACAGGGAGATGCTATGTCGACCAGTCAACTTTGCAAAGCAGTCAAGGTTAGTAAAACAGGCTATGTTTACAAGACAAGGGCAAAAAGAACTTAAAACAACTCTTAGTGCATCTGAGTTAATTCCCAGTTCACATTTTTTCAAAAGTTCCTGGTCTGTACTTAATTATCTCTATTCAGTTCACTCCTTTACACATGTAGAGCCAAGTAGAGAGAATTGGGCCCAGGGGTTTTACATTTTCATTAAAAGCCATTGGTAACCTTTAACCAACTTGAATTGCGGGTGGCATCTCACTTTATGATTTCTTCAGGGGAAATTTGACTGAACACATGAAGCTCAGCTATGCAGCAAGATCCCTATTTGCTTTGCAAGTGTGTGCATTTAAAATGGTGTTTGGCAAGCATTCACCAAAGCCCCTTATACTGGCCCACAGCTGAATTATTGTCCCTCCAACTACCTTTCAGTTTCCAAAATAAAAAGGTCAGATTCATGGCACTTAAAAAAGTGCAAATGTGAGTTCTGTTAGCAGTAACTGATTTATAACAAACTTCTATTTCCATTAACTACATTGTTATTGTTGTTGCTGAATGCCCTCTATTAGATTTCGACTCATAACGACCCTATAGGACAGAGTACAACGGCCCCTTAGGGCTGCGTAGGCTGTAATCTGAACAGGAGCAGATCGCAAGGTCTTTTCTCCCCCAGAGCGGCTGGTGGGTTTGAATCATCAGTCTTTTGGTTAGCACCCAAGAGCTTAATCCTTGCTCCACCAGTGCTCCTACATTAACCACAATACCCAAAACCAAACCCACTGCTGTCAAATAGACTGCAAATCATAGCATCCACACAGGACAGAGTAGAACTGCCCTACAAGACTTCCAAGGCTGTGATCTTTACAGAAGCAGATTGTCACATCTTTCTCCCTCGGAGCCAGCGGTGGGTTCAAACCGCTGACCTTTTGATTAGCAGCTGAGTGCTTTAACCACTGCACCACCAGGGCTCCTCTTAACCACATTAGGACAATATTATTTTCCTTCAGTCAGTTCCTACATTCTGTGACAAGACTGAGCTATAATGTACATGTGTGAATATATGCAAATATATACAAACTACCAAATTGTTTAACCTCTTTGTATGTGTTTGCACATAAGTATTATCCTTCACAAGTACCTAAAAGGTAAAGAAATATGTTTACTAAATTATAAACAAATTTAAAAAGTATAATAAAAGAATTTTCTCCCTTTTATCATATGTACATAAAGTCATACCAAAACCCGAACCCGATGCCGTCAAATTGATTTCCGACTCGTAGGGACCCTATAGGATGGAGTAGAACTGCTCCATAGGGTTTCCAAGGAGAGGCTGGTTGATTCAAACTGCTGACTTTCTGGTTAGCAGCCGAGCTCTTAACCACAACCCCCCCAGGGCTCCACAGTACACATATAATATTGGGAAAAACATTCTAGTTCAAACTTTAAATGATGGCTAAATACTTTTAGAAATTCATCTGCTTTCAATTACAAAATAACGAACACATTTATTCAACCTAGGTAAGCACTCCCACATTTCACAAATTGTGTCAGATTTGTTTTCTGTAAATCGAATGAACAAAGAACAGTAACAAACAGCAGCTCTCTGGGAAAACTTTTTTCTAGCTAAATTCTGTAGATTTAAAGTTCTGTATAAAAAAAGAAAGAAAGAAGACAGAAACATAAGTAAAGACATACATGAAAAATGGGGTAAAAAAAACACCATGACATATATGACAAATAAAATGGTAATATAATCAATATATCCCCATGAGTCTGTCCGTTTGTCATGCTGTGGAGGCTTGCGTTTTGCTGTGATGCTAGAAGCTATGCCACCAGTTCTCAAATACCAGCAGGGCCACCCATGGCGGACAGGGTTCAGCTGAGCTTCCAGACTGAGACAGACTAGGAAGAAGGGCCCAGAGGTCTACTTCTGAAAAGAATCAGCCAGTGAAAACCTTATGACTAGCAGTGGAACATTGTCTGATATAATGCCAGAAGATGAGTCCCTCAAGTTGGAAGACACTCAAAATGTGACTAGGGAAGAGCTGCCTCCTCAAAGAGAAGTTGACCTTAATGACGTGGATGGAGTCAAGCTTTCCGGGCCTTCATATGTTGATGTGGCATGACTCAAAATGAGAAGAAACAGCTGCAAACATGCATTAATAATTTGAATGTGGAATGTAGGAGTATGAATCTAGGAAAATTGGAAATCATCAAAAATGAAATGGAATGCATAAACATCGATATCCTAGGCATTAGTGAGCTGAAATGGACTGATATTGGAAATTTTAGATAGGACAATCATATGGTCTACTATGATGGGAATGACAACTTGAAGAGGAATGGCGTTGCATTCATTGTCGAAAGGAACATTTCAAGACCTATCCTGAGTTACAATGCTGTCAGTGATAGGCTAATATTCATACACCTACAAGGAAGACCAGTTACTACTATTATTCAAATTTACACACCAACCACTAAGGCCAAAGATGAAGAAATTGAAGATTTTTACCAATTTCTGCAGTCTGAAATTGACTGAACATGCAATGAGGATGCATTGGTAATTACTGGTGATCGGAATGCTAAAGCTGGAAACAAAGAGTAAGAATCAGTAGTTGGAAACTATAGCCTTGGTGACAGAAACCATGCCAGAGACTGCACGATAGAATTTTGCAAGACCAACGACTTCTTCATTGCAAATACCTTTTTTCAACACCATAAACGGCAACTATGCACATGGACCTCGCCAGATGGAATACACAGGAATCACATCGACTACATCTGTGGAAAGAGATGATGGATCAATCAGAACAAGGCCAGGGGCCTACTGCAGAACAGACCACCAATTGCTCATATGTGAGTTCAAGTTGAAGCTGAAGAAAATTAGAACAAGTCCACGAGAGCCAAAGTACAACATGTTGAACGCTAATGACTGAAGATCAGACGAGTTGTGGAACGACATTAAGGACATCATACATGAAGAAAGCAAAAGGTCATTAGAAAGATGGGAAAGAAAGAAAAGACCAAAATGGATGTCAGAAGAGAATCTGAAACTTACTCTTGAACATCGAGTAGCTAAACCAAAAGAAGAAATGATGAAGTCAAAGAGCTGAACAGAAGCTCAAGAAGGCAAAGTAAAGTATTATAATAACAAATACAAAGAACCGGAGATAGAAAACCAGACGGAAAGAACACACCCAGCATTTCTCAAGCTGAAAGAACTGAAGAAAAATTCAAGCCTCAAGTTTCAATATTGAAAGATTTACCGGGAAAATATAAAACAATGCAGGAAGCATCAAACAAAGATGGAAGGAACATGCAGAGTCACTAGACCAAAAAGAACTGGTCGACGTTCAGCCATTTCAGGAGGTAGCATATGATCAGGAACCTATGGTACAGAAGGAAGAGGTCCAAGCTGCACTGAAGGCATTGGCAAAAAACAAGGCCCCAGGAATTGACAGAATACCAGTTGAGATGTTTCAACAAACAGATGCTGTGCTGGAAGTGCTCACTCATTTATGCCAAGAAATTTGGAAGACAGCTACCTGGCCAACCAACTGGAAGAGATCCATACTTATGCCTATTCCTAAGAAAGGTGATCTACCCGAATGCAGAAACTATCGAACAATATCATTAATATCATACTCAAGTAAAATTTTGTTGAAGATCATTCAAAATTGGCTGCAGCGGTATATCAACAGGGAACTGCCAGAAATTTTAAGCTGGATTCATAAGAGGACGTGGAACCAGGGATATGAAGGCTGATGATCCTGGCTGAAAGCAGAGAATACTAGAAAGACATTTACCTGTGTTTTATTGACTATGCAAAGGCATTCGACTATGTGGATCATAACAAGTTATGGATAACATTGTGAAGAATGAGAATTGCAGAACACTTAATTGTGCTCATGAGGAACCTGTACATAGATCAAGAGGCAGTTTTTCATACAGAACAAGGGGATACTGCATGGTTTAAAGTCACAAAAGGTGTGCGTCAGGGTTATATCCTTTCACCATACCTATTCAATCTGTATGCTAAGCAAATAATCCAAGAAGCTGGACTATATGAAGAAGAATGGGGCATCAGGAGTAGAGGAAGACTCATTAACAACCTGCATTATGCACATGACACAACCTTGCTTGCTAAAGTGAACAGGACTTGAAGCACTTACTGATGAAGATCAAAAACCACAGCCTTCAGTATGGATTACACCTCAACATAAAGAAAATAAAAATTTTCACAACTGGACCAAGAAGCAACATCATGATAAACAGAGAAAAGATCAAAATTGTCAAGGATTTCATTTTTTTTGGATCCATAATCAACATCCATGGAAGCAGCAGTCAAGACATCAAAAGATGCATTGCAGCAGGCAAACCTGCTGCAAAAGACTTCTTTAAAGTGTTAAAAAGCAAAGATATCACCTTGAAGACTAAGCTGCGCCTGATCCAAGCCATGGTGTTTTCAATTGTCTCATATGCATGCGAAAACTGGACAATGAATAAGGAAGACCAAAGAAGAATTGATGCCTTTGAATTGTGGTGTTGGCAAAAAGTATTGAATTTACCATGGACTGCCAAAAGAATGAACAAATCTGTCTTGGAAGAAGTACAACGAGAATGCTCCTTAGAAGCAAGGATGGCAAGATTACACCTCACATACTTTGGTCATGTTATCAGGAGAGATCAGTCCCTGGAGAAGGACATCATGCTTGGTAAAGTAGAGGGTTAGCAAAAAAGAAGACGACCTCAACCAGATGGATTGACACAGTGGCTGCAACAATGAGCTCAAGCATAACAAGGATTGTGAGGATAGCGCAGGACTGGGCAGTTTTTCATTCTGTTGTACAAAGGGTCGCTATGAGTTGGAATCAACTCAATGACACCTAACAACAACAACAGCAATCAATATACAGAGAATATTTTAAATGTATAAGAAAAGGATAAATACCCCAATAGAAATTTGGGCAAAAGCCATAAGCAGGGAAGTCAGAAAAAGAAGAAAATAAGTGTACACTAAACATTTAAAAAGATATTCAATCTTACTGTTAACCAAGGAAAAGCTAACTTTAAAAGAAGAGAAATTTTTGGCCTGGAATAATCCCAAATACTTAAAAACCAGTATACCAACTGAGTACTGGCACTTTGTGGCATTCTAATCATGTGAGTCAGGGTATAAACCGATAGCACAAGCCTTTCTGAAGGGCAAGACGTAAATATGCCTAGCTTTGATGCAGTGTAACAAATCGAATTTTAAGAATTAATTAATCCTAAGGAAATAATCAAATGAGTGAACAAAGATGAGTGTGTGTGTGTTTGTAAACCAAAGCCGTTGCCATCAAGTCGATTCCAACTCATAGCAACCCCTACAGGACAGAGTAGAACTGCCCCATAGGGTTTCCAAGCAGCGGCTGGTGGATTCAAACTGCTGACCTTTTGGTTGGCAGCCACTGCACCACCAGGGCTCAAATATATGTGTGTGTGTGTGTGTGTGTGTGTGTGTGTATGTATATGTGTGTGTATGTATATATGTATGTATGTATATATATGTGTATACATGTATATGTATATATACATAAATTGTGAAGGTGACAAGTTATAATTATATATGTAAATTGCCACCTTAACAATTCCCCTCTCTCTATTGGAAATGCCTAGTTTCTAAATTTCAAATTCTAACTTTCCTTTGATCTGTGGAATCCAAAAAAAATCTACTTGAGTGATAGAATATTGGCAGGTATTTACGATTCTTTTTCTTTCCCGACACTCCTAGCACAGTTCTGCTAGAAACACATATACCATGTACTCTACTGCTTCAGCTGTAGGATCACAAGAACTCTGGAAACTTTTCAGTGCTGTATATGGTGATCTGATAATGACTAAAGGGCTAAATTCTAAGGGTCAGCCAATGAAGTTTTTTAAATGAAATAAATACACCTCCCTGAGGCTTTTCCAAAACGAATTGGATAACATAAAACAGAGTTAAACTATCATATGTGGTTGTTCTCTGATTTAAAAATGACGGAATTTATAAAGCTGAAAAGCAATCGAACTGATAGGAGAGTTGTTTTCCTACATGGTTTAACAGTCGTGAAGCTTGACAATGCTAATTTCCCACATTTTAATAAGAACCTCTTATAAAAGTTTGTATATGACGTTAGGAGTTTGAGTTGAAGGTATCTTTAGATACTTTTCTCCACATTCACTGAGAAACTGTCAGATAGCTCACTGTCAGCCCGCGAGCCAGGCGGGATGGAAGGCCTTGTTTTCAGTTTGTGCAGTAGGTGAGCAGAGTGTGGGCATGTTTATCAGACTTGTGTTCCAGGACCTTTAAACATAATAAATATCAAAAAAAAAAAATCATCGTATCTATTCAGCACTATCAAACTTTTAAAATATAATCCAGGTTGTTAGATATACTGGATTATATTGCCAATTGTTTGTCACTGACTCATTTTTGACAAGAGAACTCCCTTCCTTGTAGACTTTTCATATCCTTATCTGTAATGTGAAGATAATATGTAATCCTTAAAAGGCTTAGTTTAGACTGCTAGACTGAAGCCTAAAAAGTATGATGTCATTTGAGGCTCTATTGCATTCAATTACTGGGTCCTTCAGATTCGGAAAGAGTTCATCATTTTCATACAAAATTCTGCTTTTCTCATTTGAAAGTAATACATGCTGAAGGAAAAAGAAATTGTGATAATTAGTAAAGGTATAAACAATAAAAATTATTCATCTTAAATAAAAACATTAATATTTTGGTACATTTCTTCTAGCTGAGTAGTTAAAATTGTAGGCTAAGGAGCCACATTGTCTGGATTTAAATCCTGCCTCTGAAGGTACTAGCTTTGTGAGCTACAGCAAGTGAGTTAGCTTCTCTGTGCTTCAGTTTCTCAAGGAGAGCGGAAGTATAAGAAAAGCCACTGTCTTAGTCATCTAGTGCTGCTCTAACAGAAATACCACAAGTGGATGGCTTTAACAAAGAGAAATTTATTCTCACAGTCTAGGAGGCCACAAGTCCAAATTCAAGGTGTCAGCTCCAGGGGAAGGCTTTCTCTGTCAGCTCTGGAGGAAGGTCCAGGTCGTCAATCTTCCCTTGGTTTAGGAGATTCTCTGTGCAGGAACCTCAGGTCCAAAGGACACGCTCTGCTACCAGCACTGCTTTCTTGGTGGTATGAGATTCCCACGTCTCTCTGCTCGCTTCTCTCAAAAGAGATTGGCCTAAGACACTATCTAATCTTGTAGATTTCATCAGTATGACTGCTGCTAATCCATTTTATTACATCATAGTGATAGGATTCACAACGCAGGGAAATCATCTCAGATTACAAAATGGTAGACAATCATCCAATACTGGGAATCATGACCTAGCCAAGTTGACAGGTATTTTAGGGGACACAGTTCAACCTATAACAGGCACCTTAATAGATTTTTATAAAAATCAAATAGGTTAATTCATATTATGTGTTTAGAACACTTCCTGGCACATGGTATCAGGTCAATAAACTTTACTATTATTATTTCCTTTTGAATTATGCATTAAATATATGGAATCTAAATTTATATTAGACTGTTTAGTGTTCTGCTTTTTAAGTTAATAGTATATCTTGTTGTAGTTAGGTTGTTGTTGATAGGTGCCATCGAGTTAGTTCCAACTCATAGTGACCCCGTGCACAAGAGAACAAAACACTGACCAATCCTGCACCATTCTCACAATCATTGCTATGTTTGAGCCCATTGTTGCAGCCACTGTGTCAGTCATCTCCTGAGAAAAAAGGTCTTTCTCTTTTTCACCGACCCTCTACTTTACCAAGCACGATGTCCTTCTCCAGGAACTGGTCCCTCCCAGTAACATATCCAAAGTATGTGAAACGAAGTCTCACCATTCTCATTTCTAAGGAACACTCTGGCTGTACTTGCAAGATGGATTTTTCATTCTTCTGGCAGTCCATGGTATATCCTATATTCTTCAACACCATAATTCAAAGACATCAATTCTTCTTTGGTCTCCCTTATTCATTGTTCAGCTTTTGCATGCGTATGAAGCGATTTAAAATATCATGGCTTGAATACTAGTCCTTAGTTCTCAAGGTGACATCTTTGCTTTTCAACACTTTAAAGAGGTCTTTTGCAACAAATTTGCACAATGCAATACATTGTTTGATTTCTTGACTGCTGCTTCCATGGGCGTTGATAGTGGATCCAAGTAAAATGAAATCCTTGACAATTTTGATCTTTTCTCCTTTTATCATGATGTTGCTTATTGGTCCAGTTGTGAGGATTTTTGTTTGCTTTATGTTCAGGTATAATCCATATTGAATGCTATATTCTTTGATTTTCATCAGTAAGTGCTTTAAGTCCACCTCTACTTCAGCAAGCATGTTGTGTCATCTGCATATTACAGGTTGGTTTTCCTCCAAAACTGATGCCTTGTTCTTTTTCATATAGTCCAGTTTCTTGGGTTATTTCCTCAGCATACACCTTTGCTGATTTTAAACCACACAGCATCCCCTTGTTCTGTTTGAACGACTGCCTTTCAGTCTATGTGCAGGTTTCTCATAAGCACAATTAAGTGTTCTGGAATTCCCATTCTTTGCAATGTTATACATAACTTGTTATGATCCACACTGTTGAATTCATTTGCATAATCAATAAAACGCAGGTAAACATCTTTCTGGTATTCTCTGCTTTCAGCCAGGATCCATCTGACATCAGTATGATATACCTCTTTCCACAACCTCTTCTGAATCTGGCTTGAATTTCTGGCAGTTCCTTTTCAATGTGCTGCTGCAGCTGTTTTTTAATTATCTCCAGCAGAATTTTACTTGTGTGTGATATTAATGATATTGTTTGATAATTTCCTCATTCTGTTGGATCACCTTTCTTTGGAATGGGCATAAATACGGATCTCTTCCAGTCAGTTGGCCAGGTAGCAGTCTTCCAAATTTATTGGCATAAACAAGTGAGCACTTCCAGCATTGCATCTATTTGTTGAAACATCTCAATTGGTATTCTGTCAATTCTTGGAGTCTTGTTATTTGCCATTACCCTCAGTGCAGCTTGAACTTCTTCCTTCAGTACCATCAGTTCTTGATCTTATGCTACTCCTGAAATGGTTGAATGTCACCCAATTCTTTTTGGTACAGTGACTCTGTGAATTCCTTCCAACCTCTTTTGATGCTTCCTGTGTCATTCAGTATTTTGCCCATAGAAGACTTTAATATTGCAACTCAACGCTTGAATTTTTTCTTCAGTTCCTTCAGCTTGAGAAATGCTAAGTGTATTCTTCCCTTTTGATTTTCTAACTCCAGGTCTTGAGTATCTTTTTTTTTTTTTTTTCCCTTTTATTTTCACTTTTAATCACTACATGGAGTCCTGGTGGTACAGTGGTTAAGAGCTATGGTGAGCTCCACCGCTAACCAAAATGTTGGCATTTTGAATTCACCAGCCGCTTCTTGGTAACTCTATGGGGCCTTTCTACTATGTCCTATAGGGTCGCTATGAGTCAGAATTGACTCAATGGCAACAGGTTTTTTGGTTTTAACTACTACATAGCATTCAATTATATGAAACTACCAAATTATTTAACCAATCTGAGGAAACAGTTCTAAAGGCTCTACTCTTCCATAATATAACCTTATCATGAAGGTCAAAATTATGTTATTAAGGCAAGGATGTGAGAGTAACAAAAAAAAAAAAAAAAGCCTTGCTGCTGTTGAGTCAATTTCAACTCATAATGATCCCATCTGTACAGCTTATCACTAAATCTCTAAAGTTTTTTTACTGGCTTAAAAAAAAGAAAATTAAAAAACAGTAACAATGTGCAATTCTTCTGAAATTCCTGACTTTTTATCTTCAGGAAATAATCCTAAAGGTTCTTCAAAATCTTTTAAGTTAGTACCTCCTTCCTTTGGCCAGTTTAACTGCCTTCATGATCTTTTCTCAGATTGCTTCAGAGAAAAAGTATCCATCAAGTAACTCTGGTTATTATCAATATATGAAAAATTAACCATGAAACAAAAGCCGTTCATAAACTGAATTTTATAAGAAGAGAACAAAACCAGAACTGACCTCAGATATTTGTGGTATAAAATACGGAGATCATTTCAGTACGTATATCTATATGGAATCTTTTTTGTTATGGGAGACTATAAAATTTATGATCTTACAGAAAATTTTATTACTCTAGGGTAGTGTTTACAGTGTTGATATAGAAATAATCATCTTATCTGTCTTGTCTTATCACCAAAGGTTTGAGTTCATGGTTGTGTCAGACTTCCAGGCCAACCTTCCCAGTTTTTAAAGCCTTCTTCTTCCAAGTTTTAAAGCCTTCTCTTTATAGTGTGAGGAGGATTTATATGGCAGTCATTGCAACCATCTTAAAGAACAACCAAAGAAACATGCAATTCAAGAAATATTTTCAATCTTTTCTTTTAAACTAACTCTTCCCACATTTGTCAATCATTATAGACAGCAAAGATGCATCTGACATTAGTATTAATCCACGCTAGGGAAAGAGTGATCAACTTTAAATAAACAGATTATTTAGCCCCTCTCCATTTTTCTCTTGGGCAAAGTTCAAATTCTTCAAGGTCATGTGTTTGAGCTAAATTTGCAAAATAAAAGCATACTATTCTTTGTTCTATATGTAAAGATAACTCTGTTGACCTACATTTAGACCCAGTGCTTTGGACTTGGACTTTACATTTTATATTCTAATTTATATTTTTGATGGAGTACAATGGACATATATTCTCAAAACTGGAATTTAGTTTATGACCATGAAATGAAGAACCTTAATTAAGGGACATTAAATGCTCAACTTTGGCCTTATTTTTTTGTTCTGTTCCTAAACTTGCTACGTATGAGAATCACCTGGGAAATTTTTAACACAGATTCTCAGGTCCAACCTCAAATCTATTGAATCAGAAACTCCAGAAGCAAAGCCCAGGAATCTGTATTTATAACATCTTCCCCAAGAAATGCTGACGCAGACAGCAGACACCTGTCCATGGACTGGAACTTGGGAGCCACTGCTCTAACCACATGGGTACATTCACTTAATTAAGTATTCCTGAAAATTTATTGTGTATACTTCTGTGGGGGATACAAAGGAAATAGAGTACATAATCCCTGTACAAAGTTTACTTCACTATAATCCTCCAAAATATATTCAATGAGATTGTTATAAGTATTACATGAAAAAAGGCATTAATGATCAAATAAACAGTAGTTTAAACAAATGTAACAGGTATTTTTCACTAAAGATTTACAAATAAAATATTTTTCACTAAATGTTTATTCCATTTGCTGTTGTTCTTAGGTGCTGTTGAGTCAGTTCCAACTCATAGTGAACACATACATGCACAAGAGAACGAAACACTGCCCAGTCCTGCACCATCCTCACAATCATTGCTATGTGTGAGCCAATTGTTGCAGCTGCCGTGTCAATCCATTCCTTTGAATGTCTTCCTCTTTTTTACTGACCCTCTGCTTTACCAAGCATGATGTCCTTCTCCAGGGACTTGTTCCTCCTGATAACATGTCCAAAGTCCATGAGACAAAGTTTCGCCATCCTCACTTCCAAGGAGCATTCTGGCTGTACTTCTAAGAAAGATTTGTTTGCTCTTCTTGCAGTCCATGGTATATTCAATATTCTTCACCACAGCGCATCAATTCTTCTTCGGTCTTCCTTATTCATTGTCCAGCTTTCGCATGCATATATGGTGACTAAAAATAACATTGTTTGGGTCAGGCACACCTTAGTCCTCAAGGTGACATCTTTGCTTTTTAATACTTTAAAGAGGTCTTTTGCAGCAGATTTGCCCAATGCAATGTGTCGTTCGATTTCATGGCTGCTGCTTCCATGGGTGTTGATTGTGGATCCAAGTAAAACGAAATCCCCAACAGTGTCAATCTTTTCTCCGTTTATCATGATGCTTCTTATTGGTCCAGTGTTGTGGGGATTTGTTTTCTTTATGTTGAGGTGTAATCCATACTGACGGCTATAGTCTTTCATCTTCATCAGTAAGTGCTTCAAGTCTTCTTCGTTTTCAGCAAGCAAAGTTGTGTCATCTGCATATCACGTGTTGTTAACGAGTCTTCCTCCAATCCTGATGCTTCATTCTTCATATACTCCAACTTCTCAGATTATCCGCTCAGCATACAGATTTAATAAGTATGGTGAAAGGACACAACCCTGATGCACACCCTTCCTGATTTTAAACCATGCAGTATCCCCTTGTTCTATCTGAACAACTGCATCTTGATCTATGTACAGGTTCCGCATGAGCACACTTAAGCGTTCTGGAATTTCCATTCTTTGTAATGTTCTCCATAACTTGTTATGATCCACACTGTCGAATGCCTTCGTGTAGTCAATAAACACAGGTAAACATTTTTCTTATATTTTCTGCTTTTAGCCAAGATCTATCTGACATCACGTCCTCTTCTGAATCCAGCTTGAATTTCTGGCAGTTCCCTGTCGATATACTGCTGCAATCGTTTTTTAATTATCTTCTGCGTAATGTTACTTTTATGTGATATTAATGATATCTTTTGATAATTTCCACAATCCTTTCGATCACCTTTCTTTGGAATGGGCACAAATATGGATATTTCCAGTTGGTTGACCAGGTAGCTGTCTTCCAAATTTCTTGGCATAGATGAGTGAGTGCCCAGCGTTGCATCCATTTGTTGAAACATCTCAGTTGGTATTCTGTCCATTCCTGGAATCTTGTTTTTCGCCAATGCCTTCAGTGCAGCTTGGATCTCTTCCTTCAGTACCATTGGTTTTTGATCATATATTACCTCCTGAAATGGTTGAATGTCAACCAGTTCTTTTTGGTACAGTGACTCTGTGTATTCCTTCCATCTTTGCTGCTTCCTGCAGCATTCAATTTTTTGCCCATAGAATCCTTCGATATTGCAACTCGAAGCTTAAATTTTCTCTTCATTTCTTTCAGCCTGAGAAATGCCAAGCGTGTTCTTCCCTTTTGGTTTTCTAACTCCAGGTCTTTGCACATTTCACTATATTTTGCTTTGTCTTCTCAAGCCGTGCATTGAAATCTTCTGTTTGGCTTTTTTTACTTCATCATCTCTTCCCTTTGCTTTACTCAACATTCAAGAGCAAGTTTCAGAGCATTTTAGTCTTTATTTCTTTTCTGTCCTTTTAAATGACCTTTTGCTCTCTTCATGTATGATGTCCTTGATGTCATCCCACAACTTGTCTGTCATTTATTTCATTATTTATTTGTATTTAATTTCTCCTTTTGAAGTGTTGGCTCATATTGATGCCACCAGTAAAGCAATGGCTCCCTTCTGAATTACCAGTACACTTGTCTCCTACCAATATTCAAAAACTAGGCTTCATAATAATACTACCTATACTAAGAAGAAAGTTGTGTCTGTGAAATGATGTTGGAACTATGACACAGAAACACTCCAAGAACCAAGAACCCAGAAGGTAAGAATGGAACACACATGCACCAACTTTTCTAATCAAATTGATCAGGGCTTGTACAGAAACAGAAGAAGGATGCCAAGAAGGAGAACAATCCCCAAACCCACTGCCGCCAAGTCGATTCCAAATCATAGCAACCCTATAGGACAGAGTAGAACTGCCCCATAGAGTTTCCAAGGAGTGCCTGGTGGATTCAAACTGCTGACCTTTTGGTTAGCAGCCATAGCTCTTAACCACTACACCACCAGGGTTTCCAAGAATAATCACAGTTCAAGGGAAATAATTTACTAGTTCTGTGGCTAATTCTAGCATAAAGACCTTACCTGGCATTGTCTGCCAGGCTGTGGTGCAGGAGACCATTACACAACATAGAAACGTGAGCTTGGCAAATGAAGGGTAAGAGGAAAATCAAAAGAAGAGTTTCTGTCATCAATTCTCCTTTTCCAAAACTGAAGCAAACATGTTTGATATTTTTAGTTTGCTTCATTCCAAATGCCATCAGAATGCTTCCATTTCTCTGGGATAGCCAGCTGGAGGGAAAATCAAATGGCTAAGAACTGAGGTTTTACATTTTATACTTTAATGAAAGGGAGAAAAGAAAAAAGATCGTATCTCAGAGTGGTTTGAAACCAAATTGCTTTTCATAGTCAGCATCATGCTTTGATGAAATGGAGGTGGTTTTCATGATGTCATCACACGGTTTAAATAAATAGCGTATGCTAAGGTTAACAAGGTGCAACCATAACAGAACTAGTGGGGGGTTATAGTCAGGCTAATTTGATCAATTACTTTTAGTTCCAGAGGTCTCCACATGAGACAGAAGCCAGTATACTCATTCTGGCAGATGAAAAATCAGTTTGGTCAACCCATAGCCTGATGGTAATGAACATTCTTTCAAACTTCATTATTCATCGCCAAGAGAGGAGAATCCCACTAATGCCAGTCACTGCCACTCAAAAGCAGCCAAAAAGATAACTGTAAATATTTTTAGGAACCAGAAACTGCATTCCATGGGGCACACTAAGACTGGTCTATGGGCTCCTCCCATTGTGACTTTAAATGTTGTATTTTAAGTTTTCCTTTACAATTATTCTTTTCCTGTTGAAAATTAATTAGAACTCAGAATAACTACCTGAACTTTTAGTCACCGTATGCTATTCCCTCTTTAAAAGCTTGTACTTTCTAATTATAAATGTTACTCCATGTAGATGAAGCTAGGAAACAGTTTTATATACACAGAGTATATGAATGAGCTGAGCAATGAACTTTAGATACATAAGTTGGGTTTATTAGCTTTTAAGGTGTTGAATACAAGGAAGTGGTTATTTGGGGACGTAAATGGCAGGAATGGAGGATAACAAGTAAAAAGAGTCATTTAAATTCCACAATTGCCCACTGTATACAAGACACTAAGCTTGGTGATACAGGGTATAGTTGAGTAACTCATGGTCTTGACTTCATTGCCCACTAAGGGAGATGATATATGCACCAAAAACTATAATCAAGGTAGAAATGCCACAGAAGAAGCACAAAATGGTCTCTAGAGGAGTCAAAAGATAGAAAGATCTTGCCTGGTAGCAGGAATCAAAAGGATGTTCCTGGAAGAGATGGTCAGGCCAAAACACCGACATTTGAGTATAAGGAATAAGTCATAAGTAGCATGGAGTGGGGAAAATGAGAGAACGTCCAGGGAATACTGAGAGGTCCTTTTTTGCTTTCCCAGAGAAAGTCTGTTGGTAGAAGTGAGAGATAAGGATAGAAAGGTAAGCTGAGATAATTTTTGAAGGATTTTGAATTCCATGATAAGGAATTTGGACAAAATAGTGAAGGGACTTATTTAAAGTTTTGAAAAGGATATATCACAATCAGAAAGATTAATCCAGCAACAGTATTCAGACAGTACTGGAGTGGGGAGAGACTGGAGGTGGAGAAAATCAGAAACTGTCATCACAATAATTTCTAACTGAATGATAATGCAAGTCTGAATTGGAGTAGTGGTAGTAGGAATTGAAATGAAAATGTAGAGATAGTGTGCACGTAGAATCTATAGGACTTGATGGCTGAATGGTTGTGAAAAGAAATAGAGATTGAAGAATCAAAAAGTTGAACTTCAACCATGGTGGCTAAAAAATGGTGGTGTCCCTCTATGAACTACTACTTCCTTTGCCATGAAACCAGAAGAAATGAATGGTGCCCAGCTACCATTACTGAACATTTTGATCAGGGACTCAATAGCTGGATCTTGATCAAAAGGAGAAAAATTGTCAAACGGAACTTCAAATTTTTATTGGAAACTAGGCTTACTGGATAGACTGAGACTGGAAGAACCCTTGAATCTATTGCCTAGAAACAACTTTTAAACCTTGAACTGAAACTATCACATGAAGTCATCTTTAAACTAAACAACAGTTTAGCCCAATAAATAATGTTTGCCTTGAGCATTGTGCCCTTTTAAAGAATTACCTATATGAGATCAAAATGACAACAGTAAGTATAAAGCACAGATGAGAACTTCAAGGGGCAGAGAACCTAAGTTAACAGTGGTGAAACTATATGGGCAGAAATAGTGAGAATGGTGACACAATGTGAAGTATGTAACTACTGTCAATGAACTATACATGCAAAGATTGTTGAATGGGTGTCTTAGGCTGGGTTCTTTAGAGAGGCAAAACCAGTAACACATATAAATATATAGAGAGATTTATATCAAGGAAACAGCTCACGCAACTGTAGAGGCTAGAACTTCCCAAGTCTGTGGATCAAGGTAGAGGCCTCTCTCAATTCACACAGCCACAGCAGGTGGCAAGCCCAAGATCAGCAGATCAGAGAGCAAGGCTCTCCCTCACAGGCTGTGAAGGTCAATGAATTCCAAGATCAGCAGGCAAGACTGCAAGGTTTCTCCTGCTTCACGTAGCTGCAGGGGCTGGTGAACCCAAGATCAGCACGTTGAGGAGCAGGACTCTTGCTTGCAGGCTATGAAGATAGATGAATCCGAAGATCAACATGTAAGCTGCTAGCTCAAGTCCCAAGAACTGGAGGTGAGACAAGAGGAGGCAGCCACAGGATCCAGAGCAACGAAAAAGCCAGAACATCTGCTTATATTCGGATGTAGGCCACACCCCCAAGGAAATTCCCTTTCAACTGATTGTCTACTCACAGCAGATTCGATCATGGGAGTGATCACATATAAACACTGAGAATCATGGCCCAGCCAAGTTCACACAGAATCTTAACCATCACAACAAGTGTGTGTTTTGTTGTGCATATTTTCACCAAAAATAAAAAAAGTTTTATTTTGCCTCAACAACAACAAGCAATGGTGGTGTCATCATCAGTAATATGAAAAATGAGAAAATAGTGCTGTTTTGGTGGGTTGGGTCAGGTACATTGGAATTTGGACACTCTAATCTAAATCCAAAAATTCATATAGCTTAAGAATGTTAGTTGAGGGAAGATATATTAGACGTTTGGGAATAAGCTGATGCAGAATAGAGTGTGGGTTCCCTCCAGCAAGAATGTTGGGTTTTCATTCATTCAACAAATATTTAATGAGCTCCTAATACATGCCAGGCACTCTCTGCTGGGCATGGCAAAGGAAACTTGTATATATAAAACAGATACTCATCATATAACTTTACATTTATTTGTGTGGTCATTTGATTAATGCCCATCTCCTCCACTAGAAGCTAAGCTGCATGGGAGCAAAGACCATATCTGGTTTGCTAAACATGATATCCCCTGTTGCACAATTCCTGGCACATAGTAAATATATAATAAAATATGTTGACTGTGTGGTTATGATTATAAGATAAATTAATGGTTATGTATAGATGTGTATATTTTGTTTACTTTGTGTCAGAATTAATAATTCTAAATGTTTTGAATACACTCACATCACTCTGTAGACTTAGATAAGACCTATATATTCATTCCTAGGAAGAGACAAGTACTGGAAAGTAGGTTCATTTCTACATGTGGACCACACATGACGCCACCGTCACAAAGAGAGTGGGTGGTCATGAGTTAAGTAAAAGAAGGTAGGAGAGAGAAACCAGAATACAGCTACACATCCACTCTGATATCCCACATTTATGCTGCTGAAACTCTATCCAAAGAGAAAAGTTATGTTCGTTCAAAGCCTCAAAGCTTGGTTGCCACTGACTACATACCACTTCAAGGCTAATTCTTTTGGGCAATGTCCAGTCAAGGCTTTCAAACATGAAAAGATTAGACATCACTCTTCTTTCCTCTCTCACCATGAAAATGCTTTTGTATATTTTATACACAAGAGAAATCACAAGGCATTTAAAAAAAAACACAGAATGCAGAGAGGAAAAAATAGATATATCCCTTAAACTTAGAAGAAAAAAAAAATCACAAAATTTTGCCAATTACTTATTTCTACAATATTTCAAAGCATGAACCACAATTTATATGCCACAACCCCTAAAAACTGCAATCTCTGGAGGGCGGGGCCAAGATGGCGGACTAGTCAGATGCTTCTGGTGGACCCTCTTACAACAAAGACCAAGAAAAACAGTGAATCAATTCTATATGACAATCTAGAAGCCCTGAGCATCTAAGGCAAAGTTGAGAACTGTACTGAGTGGCAGGGAGAGGGAGAGATGGTCCAGAAGCAGCAGAGGAGTTGCCAGACCTGACCCAGTGAGATCCTGAGCCCTTCAGGCCTGATCGGCTCATGGGTGAGCATTGAGGCAGGCAAGCAGCCGTGTTCAGGAGGCACATTTTCTGCACCAGGAGAGACCCCACGCCAGAGAGTGTACTCAGCCACTCAGAACCAGTGAGAAGCAGCCCTCATCGGCGAAGGATAAATACTTGCGTACAGCCTACCGTGCAGATCAAAAACACCCCCCTTAGGGAAAAACCTCTCTCCATTTACCTCCTTGCTCCCTGCTCTGCACTGGGTCCCAGACTGGCTTCAGCAATTGCCCAATCCCCTGGGCCGGAAGGAGCATCCGTCACGTGCCCTGAGCCATTCTCCCAGTCTTGGAGAGTGAACAAATTAACAGACAGGGGAGAAAATAAACTTCCAGCTCCCCTAAGCCAGGAACCCAGAGCAGGCACAGCTCCTTCACCTAGGCACAGGCATAAGGGATCCAAGGACTCTGAGTTAATTTCCCCCTGCAGAGACTTGTGTGGGCCCATTTCAACAGCATAGGCCCTCATTACCACAGTACAATAGGGTATATACCTGAAGTCTAATTTGAACTGTTTCAGCTGTGAAGTGGCAGGTTTGTGATATTTGACACTTCTCTGCCCATTAAGCAAGGTCTTCACCTACCCACATCAGGGGCCTGAGGACTGGTGGCTCCACCCACATCACCTAGCCACCTGTGATAGGGGCCCAAGAATAAGAGGTGCCCCCTAGTCCTTACAGCCAACACTATCGGGTGCTCATAGTCTCTGGCTGTAAAACCCACCCACTTACACATTCTAGGGAACATGGACACGCCTTCATCCTGGACACTCGGGGGTGGCCATCAGCCCCGACCTTGCTGTGAGTGTGTCCCCCTGCTGCAGCCGGATGCCTATGGCTACACCAATCACCCATGCCTGTCAAGGACTGTAGGTGAGAGCCTACACCACACCCTTGGTGCCTATCTACCTGGGCACCTGAGCTGAATCCATACAGGAGGAGTGGGAAGACTCCTGAGCTCACATACCTAGCAACAGATCTAACCACCTGGTGACAGAACATTAGAGCTTCAAAGGTGCCAGTAATCAAACTAGCTCATATGAGCAGCCTATTTGGGCATATCAAAACAAAACAAGAAGGTAGGACACAGTAAGAAAACATAAAATAAATAAATATAATAACTTATTGATGGCTCTGAGACAACAGTCAATATCAAATCACTTGAATAGGCAATCCATGATGACTTCAGCAAGCTCCCAGAATAAAGAATTTAGAAATTTTCCAGAGGAGGAAAATTTCTTGGAATTACAGAGGCAGAACACAAAAAATTAATATATAGAACTCTTCAAGAAATTAGGAAGGAAATTAAGCAAAATGCAGAACATGCAATAGAGGAAATTGAAAAGATTAGAGAAGAGCATAATGACAAAATTAACAGGCTGCAAGAATCCCTAGAGAGACAGCAGTCAGAAATCCAGAAGATTAACAATAAAATTTCAGAAGTAGACAACTCAATAGAAAGTCACAGGAGCAGAACTGAGGCAATGGAAGTCAGAATTAGTGAGCTTGAAGACAAAGCACTTGACATCAACTTATTTGAGGAAAAATCAGATAAATGGCTTTTTAAAAAATGAAGAAACCCTAAGAATTAAGTGGGATTCTATCAAGAGGAATAACCTACGAGTGACTGGAGTACCAGAACAGGGCGGGGATAACAAAAAATATAGAGAGACTCGTTGAAGATTTGTTGGCAGAAAACTTCCCTGATATCATGAAAGATGAGAAGATATCTATCCAAGTTGCTCATTGAACCCCACATAAGGTAGATCCCAAAAGAAAGTCACCAAGACATATTATAATCAAACTTGCCAAAACCAAAGATAAAGAGAGAATTTTAAGTGCAGCTAGGGATAAAAGGAAGTCATCTACAAAGGAGAGTCAATAAGAATAAGATCAGACTACTCAGCAGAAACCATGCAGGCAAGAAGGCAATGGGATGACATATATAAAGCCTTGAAGGAAAAAAAATGCCAGCCAAGAATTATATATCCAGCAAAACTGTCTCTTAAATATGATGGCAAAATTAAGGCATTTCCTCATAAACAAAAGTTTAGGCAATTTGCAAAAACCAAACCAAAATTACAAGAAATACTAAAGGAAGTCCTCCAGTTAGAAAATGAATAACATCAGATAACAACCCAAGACTAAAACACACGACAGAACAACCACATATCAACCCACATAAGGAAGTCACAAAAATAAATCAAAGCAAAAACACTGAAAATAGGGAAACAAACGTCAATATGCATAAGATGATAAAATTTAAACAAGAAAGAGGGACTTAAAAAATGTAGACATAGACTTTGCATATGGAGAAATCAAGGTGATATAAAGAAATAAAAGACTAGTATAAACTTAGAAAAATAGGGGTAAATATCAAAGTAACCACAAAGGAAACTAACAATCCTACAAGTCAAGAGAAAAAACTAGAAAAATGTAAATGCTCAGCAAAGACAAAATCAACAACAGTGAAAAAGATGAAAAGAAAATACATAAAGAGAAATGACTTAGCACATAAAATTAAGTGGAACAAGGAAACTGTGAACAGCACACACAAAAAGACATCAAAATGACAGTACTGAACTCATATCTATCAATAATTATGCTGAATGTAAATAGACTAAATGCACCAATAAAGAGACAGAGAGTGGCACATTGGATGAAAAAAAAAAAAGATCTGTCTATACGCTGCCTACGACAGACACATCTTAGGCTTAAAGACACAAACAAACTAAAATTCAAAAGATGGAAAAAAAATACATCAAGCAAACAAGACTAAAAAAAGAGCAGGAGTGGCAATAGTAATTTCTGACAAAATAGACTTTAAAATCAAATCCACCACAAAGGATAAGGAAGGACACTATATAATGATTAAAGGGTCAATACACCAGAAGGACATAACTATAATAAATATTTACGCACCCAATGACAGGGCTCCAAAATACATTAAACAAACTCGAATAGCACTGAAAAGAGAGAAAGATAGCTCCACAATAGTAGTAGGAGACTTCAACATACCACTTTAGGTGAAGGACAGAACATGCAGAAAGAAGCTCAACAAAGACACAGAAGAGCTAAATGCTACAATCAACCAATCTGATCTCATAGACATATATCAAACACTCCACCCAACAGCAGACAAGTATCCTTTCTTTTCCAGTGCACATGGAACATTCTCCAAAATAGACCACATATTAGGCCATAAAGCAAGCCTTAATAAAATCCAAAGCATCAAAATATTACAAAGCATCTTTTCTGACAATGAAGCCATAGAAGTAGAAATCAACAACACAAAAAGCAAGGAAAAAAAAATCAAACACATGGAAACTGAACAACACCTTGCTCAAAAACTACTGGGTTATAGAAGAAATTAAGGATGGAATAAAGAAATACATAGAATCAAATAAGAATGAAAATATATCTTACCAGAACCTTTGGGGCACAGAAAAAGCAGTGCTCAGAGGTCAGTTTATAGCAATAAATGCACACAACCAAAAAGAAGAAAGGGCCATAATTGAAACATTCACCCTACAACAGGAAGAAGTAGAAAGAGAGCAGCAAAAGAAGCCCTCAGGTGCCAGAAGAAAGGAAATAATAAGAATTAGAGCAGAATTAAATGAAATAGAGAATAGAAAAACAATTGAAAGAGTTAACAAGACCAAAAGCTGGTTCTTGGAAAAGATCAACAAAATTGATAAACCATTGGCCAAGCTGACAAAAGAAAAACAGGAGAGGAAGCAAGTAACTTGTATAAGAAATGAGATGGGTGATATCACAACAGACACAACTAAAATTAAAAGAATCATAACAGAATACTATGAAAAATTGTACTCTAACCAATTTGAAAACCTAGAGGAAATGGACAAATTTCTAGAAACTCACTACCTACCTAAACTAACACAAACAGAGGTAGAACAACTAAATAAACCCATAACAAAAGAAGAGATTGAAAAGGTAATTAAAACACTCCCAACAAAAAACAGTCCTGGCCCAGGTGGCTTCACTGGAGAATTCTACCAAACTTCCAGAGACAAGTTAACACCACTACTACTAAAGGTATTTCAGAACATAGAAAAGGATGGAATACTCCCAAACTCATTCTATGAAGCCAGCATAACCCTGATACCAAAACCAGGTAAAGACGCCACAAAAAAAGAAAATTACAGACCAACATCCCTCATGAACATTGACGCAAAAATCCTCAACAAAATTCTAGCCAATAGAATTCAGCAACATATCAGAAAAATAATTCACCATGACCCAGTGGGATTTATACCAGGTATGCAGGGATGGTTCAACATTAGAAACACAATCAATGTAATCCATCACATAAATAAAACAAAAGACAAGAACCACATGATCTTATCAATCAATGCAGAAAAGGCATTTGACAAAGTCCAACACCTATTCGTGATAAAAACACTCAACAAAATAGGAATAGGAGGGAAATTCCTCAGTATAATTAAGGGCATTTATATAAAGCCAACAGCCAACATCATTCTAAATAGAGAAACTTTGAAAGCATTCCGCCTGAGAATGGGAACCAGACAAGGATGACCTTTATCACCACTCTTATTCAACATTGTGCTGGAGGTCCTAGCCAGAGCAATTAGGCTAGAAAAAGAAATAAAGAGCATCCAAATTGGTAAGGAAGAAGTCAAAAAATCTCTATTTGCAGATGATATGATCTTATATGCAGAAAACCCCACAGAATCCACAAGAAAACTACTGGAACTAATAGAAGATTTCAACAAAGTTTCAGGATACAAGATCAACTTACAAAAATCAGTTGGATTCCTTTACACCAACAAAGAGAACCTCACAGAGGAAATCACCAAATCAGTACCATTTACAATAGCCCCCAAGAAGATAAAATACTTATGAATAAGTCTAATCAGAGAAATAAAAGACCTATACAATGAAAACTACAAGACACTACTGCAAGAAACCAAAACAGACCTCCATAAGTGAGAAACATACCTTGCTCATGGATAGGTAGACTCAACATTGTGAAAATGTCAATTCTACCCAAAGCAATCTACAGATACAGTGCAATCCCAATCCAAATTCCAATGACATTTTTTTAATGAGATGGAGAAACAAATTACCAACTTCATATGGAAAGGGAAGAGGCCCCAAATAAGTAAAGCATTACTCAAGAAGAAGAACAAAGTGAGAGGCCTCAGACTACCTGATTTTAGAACCTATTATTCTGCCACAGTAGTCAAAACAGCCTGCTACTCGTACAACAACAGATACATAGACCGATGGAACAGAATTGAGAATCCAGACATAAATTCATCCACCTATGAGCAGCTGATACTTGAGAAATGCCCAAAGTCTGTTAACTGGGGAAAAGACAGTCTCGTTAACAGATTGTGCTGGCATAACCGGATATCCACCTGCAAAAAAACTGAAACAAGACCCATACCTCACACCATGCACAAAAACTAACTCAAAATGGATCAAAGACTTAAATATAAAATCAAAAACGATAAAGATCATGGAGGAAAAAATAGGGACAACGCTAGGAGCCCTATTACATGGTATAAACACAATATGAACCATAAGTAACAATGCACATGCGCCAGAAGAGAGCCTAGATAAACGGAAGCTCCTAAAAATCAAATGCTTATGCTCATCAAAAGACTTCACCAAAAGACTCAAAAGACAACCTACAGACTGGGAAAAAATTTTTGGCTGGGACAAATCTGATCAACATCTAATCTCTAAAATCTACTAAAATCTACAAGATACTGCAAAACCTCAACAACAAAAAGACAAATAACCCAATTAAAAAATGGGCAAAGAATATGAACAGGCACTTCACCAAAGAAGATATTCAGGCGGCTAACAGACACATGAAGAAATGCTCACGATAATCAGCTGTTAGAGAAATGCAGATCAAAACTACAATGAGATACCATCTCACCCCAGCTAGGCTAGCATTAATCCAAACAGCACAAAATAATAAATGCTGGAGAGGTTGTAGAGAGACCAGAACACTTATCCACTGTTGGTTGAAGTGTAAAATGGTACAACTACTTTGGAAATCAATTTGGCACTTCCTTAAAAAGCTAGAATTAGAAGTACCATAGGATCCACCTAGTTCGCTCCTTGGAATATATCCTAGAGAAATAAGAGCCATCCCACGAATAGATACATACACACCCATGCTCACTGCAGCACTGTTCACAATAGCAAAAAGATGGAAACAACCTAGGTACCCTCAACGGATCAATGGATAAACAAATTATGGTATATCCACACAATGGAATACTATGCAACGATAAAGTACAATGATGAAGCCATGAAACATAACATGGAGGAATCTGGAGGGCATTATGCTGAGTGAATTTAGTCAGTCACAGAAGGACAAATATTGTATAAGACCATTATTCTAAGAACTCAAGAAAAGGTTTAAACACAGAAAACAACATTCTTTGATGGTACGAGGGTGAGGAAGGAGGGTGAGGGTTATTCACTAACTAGATATTATACAAGTATTATCTTAGGTGAAGGGAAGGACAGCACACACTACCCAGGGAAGTCAGCATTACTGGACTAAACCAAAGCTAAAAAGTTTTCTGAATACAATCAAACACTTTGAGGGACAGAATAGCAGGGGTAGGGATCTGGGGACCATGCTATCAGGGGACATCTAGGTTAATTGGCATAACAAAGCTTATTAGGGAAATGTTCTGCATCCTACTTTGGTGAGTGGCGTCTGGGGTCTTAAAAGCTTGCAAGCAGCCATCTAAGATGCATCAATTGGTCCCAACCACCTGGAATAAAGGAGAATGAACAACACCAAAGACACAAGGGAAGTAGTAGCCCAAGAGACAGAAAGGGTCACATAAACCAGAGACTTCATCAGCCTGAGACCAGAAGAACTAGATGGTACCCAGCTACCACCAATGACTGCCCTGACAGGGAACACAACAGAGAGTCCTGGATAGAGCAGGAGAAAGGTGGGGTGCAGAACTCAAATTCTAGTGAGAAGACCAGACTTAATGGTTTGAATGAGACTGGAGGAACCTTGAAAAGCATGGCCCCAAGATTCTCAGCCCAGAACTAAAACAGTTTCTGAGGCCAACTCTTCAGACAGGGATTGGACTGGACTGTGGGACATAGAGTGATACTCGTGAGGAGTGTGCCTCTTAGCTCAAGTAGATACAAGAGACTAAACAAGCAGCTTCTGTCCGGAAGTGAGATGGGAAGGCAGAGAGGGTTAGGAGCTGGTTGAAAGGACATGGGGTGTCAGGGGTGGAAAGGAGGAGTGTGCTGTCACAGTAAGGGGAGAGCAATTAGGGTCACATAACAATGTATGTATAAATTTTTGTATGGGGGACTAACCTGAAAGGTAAACTTCATCTAAACTACAGCACTAAATAAAAAAATAAAACACTGAGAATCATGGCCCAGCCAAGTTGGCACACAATCTTAACCATCACAGTCCACCCCTTGTCAACTTGGCACATGTACACATCTCCTTAAACCATACATAATCTCTGAATAAAGACAATCAGAAAGTAAAAAAACCCTGCAATATCTGTTTGCTGTTATAAAAAATATTAAATTGTATGGATTTAGATAGAAACTAGATATGGGACAGAGCCACTAACTTAAAGAAAGATTTATTTAGTCTGCATAAATAACAAGTCAGAAATCTTTCTGATGCTGTCAGGTAATCAGTATGCCACAGCTTTCCCCCAGAAGAGGAAACAAAATCTAATGATCGTTGACCTTTCCCGCAAATAGCCAAAATTGCATCAGCAGATGGGTGGCTGTCAATTAGCCATTTGTTAACCAATGTGGACTTCTTGGCAGCTCTCATGCAACCTCCACAAAATAAACAGGGGAAGGCCTGAGCAGGAATGGAGCAATGAATTCATTGCTAAGGAAGAATGTACTCTCTCCTGAATCTCATTTTTAATTTTTCATCACATTTTATATTTTTAATAAAAAAATAATTTGGTGGGAAAATAATAACTGAGAAAAACAACATCTTCTCCAACATTAATTTGGGTCATTTCTCTAACACATTTGTAGGTTGCTAGGTTTCTCAGAAAAGTTACCTTTCTGCCTTTCTATCTGCTAAAGTCAGAAATATCAAAGGAAGAGGACTACATCCCTAAGGAACTCTCCATATATAGTTGTTAAACTTACAAACATATTATTTATTTGTAATATAAATATATTCAGTGTTTTTCTGTTGTTGTTATTGTTAGGTGCTATTGAGTTGATTTTCAACCCATAATGACCCCATGTAACAGAATAGAACTTCCCCATACGGTTTTCTATGCTGTAATCTTTACAGGAGTAGATGGCCAGGTCTTTCTCCCGCAGAACTGCTGGGTGGATTTGAACCTCCCACCTTTCAATTAGCAGTTGAGTGCTTAACCATTGTGCCACCAGGGCTCCTGTTTTGACTTTTTTTTCCTTCTTCTAACAGCTTTGATTTTCTAGCAGCTTCTTTATTAGAACATTAACAAATGTAATGGTCAAGGGTACATCTGAACATTTTAAATAGAGAAAAATGATCTTCAAGACAAAAGTTCTTCACCTTTAGACCAGTGTATAAGAATCACTTAGATGATTGTTAAGGAGTCCGTGGGTGGCACAAACAGTTAAGTGCTCACCAACTAACTGAAAGATTGGTGATTTGAATCCACCCAGAGGAGCCTCAAAAGAAACGCCTGATGATCTGCTTCCAGAAGGTCATAGTCTTAAAAATTCAATGGAGCACATTTCTATTCTGCAACACATGGGGTCACTGTGGGTCAGAATCAACTCAGTGGAAACTTTTTTGTTGTTTTTGTTTGTTTGCTTTTTGTAGGGGGTGGTGTTTGAATCTATAGATTAGTTTAGGGAGAGTTAACTATACCAACAATATTGAGCCTTTAAACCCCAAGCACACCATCTCTTTGCATTTGTTTAGGTCTTATTTAATTTTTTTTCTATCAGTGCTTGTCGTTTTCAGCATACAGATCCAGTATGTATTTTGTTAGTTTATACCTAACTACACTGTTCTACTCTGCACACATGGTGTAGCCATGAGTCAGTCGACTTAATAACAAGTGGTTTGGTTTGGTTTAGATGATTGTTAGAAGTGCAGATTCCAAGGCATACTCGCGTAAATTTTTATTTAGTAAAACTGAGGTGTGGTCCAGGAATAAATTTTAATAAATACCCCAGAGGATTCAACCATAGAGCACACTTCAAGGAAATCCTTCCTGGAAGAAAGAAATGTAAATTGTTCTTATTCTTAAAATACATAAGATTTAAAAAAGCAAAAACCTAACTTCTAAAAATGTAGTGCAAAACAAGACACAATATTTTAATATGATCTTTTTGTTTTAATATAGCATATTATCAAGACATGAGAATCTATCTAGAACCTAGATCAGTATTTCTCAAACTTTAACGTTTGTAAGAATACCCTGGGGATCTTAGTAAAATGCTCCTTCTGATTCAGTAGGTTTAGGGTAGGGCCAATGCCAATACTCCTAGGCTTCAGAACACACATTGAGTAGTAAGGATGTAGACAGTGGTATTCATATTTCAGCACGCATCAGAATCACCAGGAGAGCTAGTTAAAATAAAAACTGCTGTCCCCCTGCCAAGCTTCCAATTTATGTGACTAAGGAGGCAGAAATCACAGTGATGAAGCTACAAGTAGAGAAACTGATGGCAGCCACAATAGTTGGAAGAGGCAAGGGATGGATTCTACCCCCTAGACCCTCCAGAATGAGTGCAGCCCGCTAACATCTTGTTAACTGTTTCTCTGTTCTTAATATTCTGTGCTGAGTTCTTTTTGTATATGGATCTTCTTTTCCTAGCATGTGTTATCACTGTTTTTATGTTTACTGAGTCTTTTTTATTTTCTTCTTTATTTTGGTAAGTAGATTTATTAATTTTCTTTGTGGTTATCCTGAAGTTTACCTTTATCCTCCTATATTTAAAACAGTCTGTTATATCTTGAAATTGCATTGACTTCCTCTCCATATGAAAGTTCTATAACTACACCATTCATTTCTCCGTTTGTTCTGATGTCATCATTTACAGCTCAATATCTCTGGTTCCTTGTAATCAATTTTGCAGCTTTATTTTTCTTTTGTGAAGTCTTTACATAGCTTGGTATCTGGATGTTGCTGTCTTGTGTCTTTATCACAGGTATTATCTGATGTCATTGGATCTCTAGCCAAAGGACTCCCTTTATTATTTCTTATAGGGCTTGTCTGGTGGTTACAAATTCCCTTAGTTTCTGCTCATCTGGGAATGTATTAATTTCACCCTCATTTTTGAAAGACAATTTTGCTGGCTACATGATTCTTGGTTGGCAAGTCTTTTCTTTCAGAGTATTGTATATGTCATTCCATTGCCTTCTTGCCTACATGGTTTCTGATGAGAAATAGCACTTAGTCTTAGTTATGCCCCTTTGTAAGTGATATTTCACTTTTCATGAGCTGCTCTCAAAATTCTTTCTCTGTCTTTGGTTTTGGAAAGTTTGATTATGATATGTCTTGGTGAATTTCTTATGGGGCCTATCCTGTATGGGGTTCATTGAGCACCTTGGGTGGAAATCTTCTCATCTTTCATAATATTTGGAAAGTTTTTGATCATTATTCCTTCAAAAATGCTCTCTGTGCACTTTTCCTCTCTTTCCGTTATGGAATTCCTAATGCATGCATATTATTTTTCATGATATGTCCTACATAACCCTTAGGCCATCTTTTTTTTTCTTGAGTCTTTTTTCTGATCATTGCTCACACAAATTAGTATCAAGGGATTTGTCCTCTATTTCACAGATTTTTTTCTTCCACTGATTCAATTCTACTTTTGTGTCCTTCCATTGAGTTGTTTATTTCTGTTATTGTTAAGCTTCTGTATTTCTAGTTGTTGTTTGTGTATGGTTTCTATTTGTCTGTTGAGTTTGTTGTTTTGTTCTTGTTTTGTTTTCCTGAATTCTTCTAGGTTCTTTTTCTTTGTTTTCCTTGATCTCTTTCAGGAGCCTAAATATTAGTCTTTTAAGTTCCTTGTCAGGTAGTTCTATTATCATTTCTTCCTCTGGAAGGTTTTCTAACCCTTTATTTTGCTCACTTGTTTGATCTATCTTACCTGGTTTCTTCACATGGTTTGTCATTGCCTGCTGTCTCTGAGGCATTAAGGTGTTATTTTATTTATTTATAGGTGTGTATGTCTTCCTTTAAAGAACTGAGTGGAGGTACAAGAGCAGATCCCTTCCCTGATATGGAGCAGCAACTGTTGATTGGCCAGGGTCCCTCCACAGCTCTTGTGGGACAGCATAGTCCTTCCATGTTGGTGTTAGCAGTTAGTGTGTCCACTGTAGAGCAGGGCAGTTAATCTTAGTAGGCATAGGGAGGAGATGCTACCTAAATGGATGGGGAAAGCCCTCTGTGCAGGCTCGAATTAGTGTCTCAGTAAATGGGGGGAGATCAAGGGGTCTCAGTATGGGCATGGGGGAATCGTGTCTGCTAATCTCTGGATGGGAAGGAGGGGTAGTGAGCATGCCTGCCTGTCCCTGGGCAGGGGCACATCTGTCTTTCACCAAGTGGGGGTGTAGGGAGTGCTCCTGCCAGTCACCCAGAAGGGGCAGAGTGGGCACTGCTGTCAGTTGCCAGGTGGGGCAGTGGGGCAGGCCAAGGGAGGGAGTGGAGGAGTGCCTTCACCAGGCAGGCTTGTGGGAAGCACTTCCACCAGTTGCTCAGTGATGGGCATGGTGGAAACTCCCACCAGTTGCCTGGCAGCATGGGGGGTGGGGCAGAGGGTTGCCCCTGGTCTGCAGGTGTTTGTCTCAGAGGGCACACCTCTGGTCTGGAAGCTTGCTGTGTTGGGGAGGGGGTACCACTGGTCTGTGGGCACACCAAGTGGCAGGCATGCCACCAATCCACGGGCAGCCTGCATGGGGGCCATCGTGGGGGGCGCCGTCCACCTGCTGGCACACAACAGGAAGAGTGCACCCTTGTCTGAAAACACGTGGCGAGGGGAAGGGGTCGCTGCTGGTCCATGGTTGTGAGGCTGCAGGTGCGCCGCTGATCCACAGGTCCCTGGCACCGGGCGGGTGGGGCACCACCAGTCCACTGGTGCATGGTGTGGAGGGCACTCTGCTGGTCCACAGGCGCATGGTGTGGCTAGCACAACGCTGATCCAAAGTTCACTGGCACAGGGATGGAGTAGAGTAGGTGCAGCCTGTCCACAAGCACATGGTATAGAGAAGGATGTGGTGGAGTGTGGTGCCACTGGTCCACAGGTCTCTGATGGGGGGTGGGAAGCGCACGGTGAGTTCTCCTAACTTTTGCTAGGTAAGAAGTGCACTCACCTGACTCTGGGTATGGGTACATGGGCACTCCTTCTTAGCAGCACCAGGTGATCAGGGCTTTGGCTAGTTAGATGTGAGGGGGCTGCTGCACAGAGGCTGGCTGGGTGTAGGACCTTTAGGTGTTACTCTATGGATTTACTATTCAGTGGGTGTTTCCTACCTAGATAGTCAGGTACTGCCACTGGTGAGTAGTCCCATTCCTTGTTCCTGGCTGCCTCCCTTCTCCGTGGTCACCAGGATTACTGTGGTTCCCTCCTGCCTTCCTGTACTTTCCCTTTTTTGATCTAGCTGGTGTCCACTCACCTTGTTGCATTCCAGGTTTGTTTACCCATTACCTCTGTCTCCTGTTGTGAGTTCCATGGAGTGGTCTTCCTGTACTCCTCACCTGCGAACACTGCTTGCTTTGTCTCAAAATGACCACACTGGGTAAGTCCAGCTGGCAGGACACCAATGATCCATAATTCTCCATTTCTACTGTTTTTGTACAGTCTCTCCTTCCTCTCAGCACTCAGTCCGATCGTCTGCCTTCCATTTGATGCTCAGTGTTCCAAAGTTGTCACCTATATCTGTTTCACTTGGTTTCTGGGATCTTTTTTGTAAGGGGAATATCATGGGGTGTCTGACTACGCTGCCATCTTGGACCACCTTCTCCAGCTAACATTTTGAGGTCTTGGGTGGTACCCAGAATTTGCATTTTGAAAGAGTTTCAGGTAATACTGACTGTTGGTCCTGGCACCACACTTCACAAACTACTGTTCTAGACCATATTTCACATATTTCATATATCACTGAGAAATAAATGTCTATCAGAATTTGGACTTTCTCTTTTCTTAAACTCATTGGCGAGTACTGGCAAACAGCAAAAACATGGTATTTCCGCAATCCTAGAGAAGATCATGATCACTATCTTTTAATATTTCCCTGCTATCTGATCTTTTTGGGAACAGAAAAGATGTGAAAAATAAAGGACAATGCAGGTCTTCAATTTAAAACAGATGAGAACTCATTTTAGGCAAAAGTAAGAAGAGTTTATGTACCTGGAATTTATACCCCATTTTATCTTAGTAAAAAGAGCCCTGATTGTGCAATGGTTAAGTGCTCAGCTGCTAACCGAAAGGTCAGCAGTTTGAACTCACCAGCCACTCCATGTGAGAAAGATGTGGCAGTCTGCTTCTGTAAAGATTTACAGCCTCAGAAATCCTATGGGGAAGCTCTACTCTGTCCGGTAGTGTCTCTGTGGGCCAGAATCAACTCAACGGCAACAGGTTTGGTTTCGGTTTTACCTTAGAACAAAGCATCTAAATGATATATCACTTTACTCTAAAATCTGTAACCTAAAAAATAGGTGACAACTACCAGACAAAACTCCTTCTAGAGGATCACTTACAGATGGGGGTGGGTGAATTTAAGTTGACAAGCTTTTTCCATCACCTTCATGAGACTCCCAAAACAGCCCTTTTGGCCAGAAAGTCCCTTCTGTGATGGATCATGCTAGCATCTGAATGGGGTTCATACTAGTCACCTATATGACACAATTGCACGATGCCTGGAATGGTACAACAACCCTAAGGGGTTTCCAGAAGAACCTGAAATTTCCACATTTTTCATTTGTTTGTGTTAAAGAGTCCTGTTAAAACAGAAGTACTTTACTCTGTAGGGCTAACCCATAAAGACATTATCAATCTTCACCTTGGCTTGAATGAATTCATGTAGTCAACAAATAGTATTGAGCTCCTGTTATGTGGCAGACACAGGTCTAGACACTGGAGATACTGTAGTGAACAAGAGTGGCAAGATCTCATTTCACATGGAGCTTATACTGAACGGGTGGAGGAAAAAATCAGTAAACAATAAGTGAACAAGAGCATTTCAAAGAGTGATGGGAAGAAAATGAAAGTGTCATATGATAAAGAAAGGTCTGCTATTTTACATTGGTTGGTCAAGGAAGGTTTCTCTGATAAGGTAGCAGGTGAACTAAGGCATGAATGAAAAGAGGAAGCCAATTATGACGTTCATCAAATTACCTGGCCATGGACACTTATGTTAGTGAGTGGTCAGGACACAGGAGGTTAATTTTTGATGAGGAAGGAGCAGTGGGTAATCAGGAAAGTCTAAAGAATTTGGTGCTGCCTGGGAAACAGGACTGGTGGGTATGGGGATGCCATTGAGGCCTTGGGTTGGCAGAACTGCATGTGGTCATGGGTTTTTCTGGGTGGGTTGCATTCTGAGCCACACCTCTCAATCATTTTTAAAATTCATACATTAAAAATAGTCAAGACTCAATCTGGTGAGGTTCTAACCCCAGCTGAGTCATTGCAGTGGTGAAATAATTATTTTCAGGTTTGAGCAGTTGTGAAGCTCAGCCCCACAGGCACACACTTCAAAGACTTGGCTGTTGTTCTCAATCTTTCCATTTCTGAAGCAACAAAGAACAGCAATAAACTTTTACCAGTCTGGACAAAATGGTCAATCAAAGTTTATCGAGGACCCCCACGAGGCAGACCATGTCTGAGGTTCTTCCATGAATTCAAAGAACAATACACAGTATCCCAATCCCCCAGCTTAAACCACACCCAGACTCCCATCTCCTCACCCTGCAAACCCTCCCCTGCCAATTTCTTTCCACCATTCTTTTCAATAGATTCAACTTCAAAGGCAAGTATAACTTCCCAGTCACTAAAGAACAATAGCTTACTTGATTTGAATCCTGCTGATTAGTTTGTCAGTCTTAAACCTTATTTTCATAGTCAAAGTGTATGTTGGTCAATACTCTGAAGTATTTCCATTCTTAAGTGGAGGAAACAGCAAGTGGACAGGCAGCAATTATGAGTCCCAGGGTTGGCCTTGGTTAAATGTGTGAAGAGAGGATATTTTAGATAAAGTCCTTTTCCATCCGCCTTCTTCTATCATTCTTCCTCCTTCTCCCATAGGCTTCCCAGAGCTCCCTTTTGTGGTACTCCCACATGTATTTGTCCTTTGTAACACCATTCCTACACTCTGAAATTCTTCTCATTCCCTTTTCTGCATCACAACTTATTCTGTTCTTTCCCATTCCCTCATATACAAACTAAGTAGCTAATTAATCTGAAAACTTGTTTCTAAAACAGTGCTACTCAAACTGTGGGCCCCCTACCAGCAGCAACAGCATAACATGGGATTTTATAAAAATGAAAATTCTCTGCCATTCCTAACCTAACGAATTATGTTATGGGGGAGCAGTACTCTGCCTTTACCTGCTCTTCAGATGGTTATTATGCACACTAAAGATGGATAAACACTGTTCTGGGGTGTTAATGAGAGGCAGTATATTATTGCATTGTCATTTCTAGATGTTACATACCTGTTTTTAAAGGGGCCTTCAAAGTCTTATTCTAAAAGCATGACTGTGAGAATTGCAAGAACCACTAAAAGTATGGGAAGAGAATGCCCTGTTGTACCCCACTGTAAAATGGTGGGAATAGTAGTAGTATCATCAGTACCTGTCTAACTTCAGGGGAGATAATGCAAAGCAAGATCAGCCCAAGGTTGAGCCCTATAAGGTGGAAGTCAGACATACCTCCACTCTCCAACCTTTTTTACCAATTCTGACACCAGCTGTCCCTCCCACAGCACTCTCTACTTCTATTTCTGGGTTCGATAATCCATTGCAATGGCTACACAGAACTCACAAACCATACTTACAGTTAAGTGGTTTATTAAGGAACGGGGTACAACTTGGGATCAGGATCAACAGCCTACAATTCAGGATCAGGATTACGAAGCATGTAGACAAAGTCTCCCTCCTACAGTGCAGGACATCTCTCTCAGCTCCTCTCAGTTGTGCAGGGCTCCTCTCAGACCTCTCAGGACAGGCTCCTCTTGGTCCTGCTGCCTGTCACCACCAGCTCTGCCACAGGGCCCCTTCCAGGCCTGTTGCTGTTTTCAGTGTTACAGTCCTTGACCCATGTTACAGCTCTTTTAGGGAGTTCCTTGCCTCCTCTCTCTCTCCCCTTTCTTCATTTTTCCTTCTGTTTCTTTCTCCTGCTTCTCTTCCTGTTTTTTTCTGTCTCTAAACCTCTGTGAGGCTGGCTGCTTAAATACACAAACTCCTTGTCAATTTCAAGGCATTGCACTTCCACCAGGGCCATGAACTGACCAATTCCCTCTCTGTAGGCCACAGATACTTCATTTGGATAGTAGGCCAGCTGGGCTACAACTCATTTCATTGTAGTCTATTTGCCAATCCCCACAAGATGCATATCAATCACAGGGCAGGCTGCAGCCCAAGACCAGACAAAAAGTATAAAACCAAGTTGTCAATCAATCTGGCAAAAGCAACAGACCTTCTAGGGTAGAAAACTAGGGCATAGGGCAAAAATTCCTCAAGCTGTTTTTCCAAAGAACCAAGGCAAAAGGCCACATAAAGGAACTTATTTCACCACACCCACAAAGCATACTACATGGTGGCTTTTGGCTCCACCACCCTGAGAACAGTGCTCATGGTAGGGAGGCCAGTTTCAGACAAGGACCTCTGAATATACACTCAGAAGCCATCAGAACATCCCCCTTGAAGCTCCTGACAGATAGATTAGGATACCATGACACTCAGCCATAGCCCCAGTGTTCAGAAGAATGAGAAAAAGAGCCCCTAAAATATCCTCCCTCACAATGTTAATGGCTGCCCCTAATCACACATCATTTATTGAATGTGAAAGAAGGTCTGATATGGGCAAGGCGTGATGACCCTGCAATTTATTTTACTTCTCGGTGTCACACACATGCCTCTGTTGGTTCAGCAGGGTCAAAGAGCTTAAAATTTTATCTAGAATAAGACAAACATGTAATTTTCCTCTTGCTTTATTCTTCTTTTTTTTTTCTAAATGATTAATTAAGAGACATTCCTCTACTTAATAAATTTGAGACAAGATTGTACCAACTCCTATGGTAATTCATAAAAGTTAAAGTCTTTAAAATTAAGCTTACTTGAGAACCTAGGGGCCAGAATTTTTACCAAACCTTAGGCACCCTCACAATCTTTCCGGTGCAGCAGTGTCCTCCAGGGCATAACTCTTCTAAGGGGACTTAGCCTTCTCTGTAAAGTCTTTTAGAGTGATGTGTCTTCTGGCTGGCAGTGTCTTAAAGTCAAGCAAACATGGTTTCCAGGGCTCACGCTGAGTTAAGAAAACATTTTCTGCACGACATTTAGAGCCAAATTAGGGAGCAAAGTCCTCATTCTTTTTGCTTAAGACTAGGGTTATGTGTCCACAGGCAATGTGAAACGGAATGTGGAGAAATGATCTCATGAAATAAATTAATTCAGACAGGATGGCTGGTTTGTTCATGCCCCACAGAGAGAGAGAGAGTGCACCTATGCGTGTGTGTTTAACAGCAGGTTAGGGAAACACTAACATTGATGAGATTAACGAAAACACCTTTTCACCAGCAGGAAGAACTGACTTTTCCTCTAGGCTCTACCACTTACCAATCATGTGACCCAGGGCAGCTCCTGTTTCCTGGCCTATTAGATGATCATTGTAATACCCAATTGGCTCCTTCCCAGGGTTGTGAGGAACAGAAGGTAAACTAACAAGAGTGCTCTACAGATATGTCAAAATTCAGTGTTACTGTCAATGAGTGTCCCCTCTAATGTGTGTACCCAGTTCTGTAGAGTCCAACGATCATTTTTCTTGGGTACACAGTGACCCCATGGCTTTGCCCTTTCAATCTCTTCCACAAAGACCTTAGAGCCACCCATTTACCAACACTAGATGAACTTGCTATCTCCATAATGACACCTCCAGAACAAGAAATAGGAATAGAAAATTGACTCTGAGCTTGTCACACGGAAAGCCAGGGCATTAATCCTGGTGAGCACACCAGGGGTTTTTCATCTGAGTTTGACTGGTTGGGTTCATAAAATCTCTTCCATTTTTCATCAGGAGATTCCAAATTTTATACATTTATTATTCCTCTCATTATTTCACAGCCAGCAGCATATTTTACTTGTAGCAGTGCCTAACTTGGAATAATTTTGGAAACCACAACGCTTATGAGGCATGGCTTACCGGGGCACCAGCAAGCAACCTGGCTCTTTATTAACAGACTAGGCTAAATATTGCTTACATTTGCACCCTAGTGTGTCCTGCCATTTCAGCCTTTTTTCCCCCCACCAACAACTACAGAACATGGGGATAATTCAACTTGAGCTTTCCCTACCCCCACCCCCGTCACAGTTTCAAGGAATCTGGTGTAAACATAATTTATGTAACTCCCTGTACTCATACTGAAAGCCATTGACCATTGAGTGGTGACAGCAATAATCATTATTTCCATGGAAAATGTGCTTCAGTGAAATACAGTACAGGGTTGCCTCTGCCTTCTTCAAGCCACAGTCTACCCTTAAATAATTAGTGTCCATGGGTGGTTGTCAATATAGATCAACCTAAGAGAGAAAATATGTTCACAGAGAAGTGCTTTGGCCTATAACTACACACGCAAGAAACATGGTGATTACAGATGGAGTTTTACCTCCTCATATGTTTCTCTTCTTTTCCTATGCTGCCTCCTCTGTGAGTTCATTTGGCTTATATGTGACTTATTTGACCATAAAGGAGTGAGTTTAGGTCACTCAATTTATTTAATAAAACACAATTTGAGTCTCTAGCTTTAGAAATAGAACAGCAGACAAAGAACAAGAAGAAGTTAAAGCTCGTGCTTTTTCACTTTGGAGTCCAAGACAGTAACAGAGAGCCCTGCAGCAAGGACTATCCAAAGTTTCATAGCTCATCCTAGCTTGGCATCTGTGCCTCAGGACACTGACAAATCAGCCAGTTTGTCCCATTTCTTCAGGTCACCTCAGAAATTCATGACAATGCTACAGCCCCAGGAAAAGGCAACCCTACAACCATTTTAATTTAAACTGGGCCAAAAACTGGATTGTTCACAAACAACTTTACTCCAGCACCTAGCTCATTGTCTGAAACATTCAAAACATAGTTTTATAATGATTACAAGTGAATGAAGCATGCTTCCCTTGGGTCTGCTCTATTTCAGGAGCAGTATAGTGTAGTGGAAGGAGCCCTGGTGGTTCCATGGTTAAGTACTCGGCTGCTAACCAAAAGGTTTGAGGTTAGAACCCATCCAGAGAAGACCTGGCAATCTGCTCCTGGAAAGATTACAGCCTAGGAAACCCTATGGGGCAGTTCCATTTTGCCCTATAGTGTCACTAAGAGTCAGAATTAAATTGACAGCACACAACAACAATATGGTGCAGTCGTAACGAACCAGACTCTGAAGCCAGATTTAGTTTCAAATTCCAGTTCTACCGTTTATTTGACCTCAAACTTTCCTGCAACTCAGTTTCCTTATTTGTAAAATGAGATATTAGTATCTACTTCACAGAACTGTGGTAAAGAATAATTGAGTAGAATCATTTTAGAATAGTGCATGACACTATTGTCTTTCAATAATAAGTCTATGAAAGTGTTTGCAGGACCACTGTGTTGCATAACTTTAAAGAGAACTACCCACACCAAATCTATGTGAATGACACCCTCCAGAGTTGTGGTGTGCAACCCATGAGATCACGTAATGGCCCTGACCCTTTGCTATTATTATTATTATAACACTCTGCTTAGTTCCATTTTATCTTACTTCTTCTTCAGAGTCCAAAAGTTATGCAGACAGATATAAGCCTGCAATATCTTAAGTGAAGATAAGAAATACTTTTATGCATATATAAGAAAACCAATACATTTTCCATACTGTGTCCTTTTAAACATTTTTCCTTCACCAAGCCAAGCAAAGGAAAAACCATCTTCACTAAGAGAATGAAGGTCTTATTAACCATACTCTCAGCCCAGGATTAAATCAGTCTCCTGAGGTTAAGAGTTTGCATTTTTGCCAGCCTGAACATTATTCTGTGATAGCCTGGAAGAAGGGAACCATGTTGAGAGAGGTACAAAAAGGGCTGCCCACAAGTATGTCCAGTGAAGTGCCAGTGGAATTCTGATCACCTCCAAAATCCAGGAACCCCTAATCACAGTGCCAACAAGCAGAGAAACCAAGCACTGTGCCATTCCCTTCTGATGGAGCATGGTTGTCCTTTGTTGGAAACACCAATGGGCAATTGCCTTGAGAACATAGAGAAATCAGTTCCCACCCTATGAGTTCCAGCTGCTCTCACTTTTCATTTCTAACCCCAATATCGTCGGGTGGCTTATAAGGACAGCTTCACAGAAAGTAAAAATTTAAAAAAAAAGAACAAAAAAACCCAAGCTAACTTTACAAACTCTAATGACCCTTCTCTTCAAATGGAGAATTCCTTTCCTCCAAGAAACTTGAGACCCTTTACAGCTTCAGGTAACAGAAATCCTCTCAGAAGTTGAACTTACTTTCTCTTGTTTACCATGAGGTAATTAAATTCCATTCACAAAAGTCCAGGGAGGAAAGAAAGATGTATTACCAGGCAGAGGAAGGATTCACTTTTTTACTGCCTTTCTTAGAGCTTAAAAGTGTAAAAAAAGTCTCTCCTTTAAAATTATTATATAAAAATGTCTGGATAGACAAGGATTATAATCCTTAGGAATGTCAAAGAACAAGAGAATGGCAATGGTTTCTTTCATCCTCTACCACACCATCATCCTTCCATCCCACCCACTGCCAGACTTGCCTCATTTCAAGCATAAAAGGCAAACACTAAGTTTTTAACTGGTCTCAAGTTGCCATCATCTGGAGCCAAATGAAAGATAGCTGATAGCTATCTAGCTCGATAGGAAGGAGAAAGGAGGAAGGGACTTGGAGGTAAGATATTCAGTGTATAAGGATTGCTTTCTGCAGCAAATAATAGAAAAGAATGCCAGAGGTGAGCTTCCCTATTTTGACCTCTACTCTCACAAAAAAAGTAAGAAAGAGGTTTCGAGAAAATAAGTCATATATATGGGTGATATACACACATAGACAGTGGCGAAATCGAAGTTCCACAGAAACTTTCTATCTTATCATTCTGCATCCTTGGCATTCTCAGGATCATGAGGTGGCTGATATACCTCCAGAAATCACATCCACATTTCAGTCAAAAATAAGGCAAATAGGCCCAAAGCCTTCTCCGGGTGAGGCTCTGTCTTTTTATTTGAGAAAGTAAGCCAGTCTCAAAAAGACTTCTCCCTACATCTCCTTGCCAGAACTGGATCTGGCGATGATCACTGGAAGAAAGGAGCCTAGAGAATTCATACTTTCCAGCTTCTGAGTTAGAAGAAAGCAAGGAAGAAGATGGTTGGGAATAGATGTGGACTCAGCCAACCCATAGTATTTGCCACACTGAGCAAAATGGGCTATAACAAATGCATTTGAAATGAAAGTGACTGAACTAAATTAGAAAACTTCCAGAATGTCCTCAACCGTTTTAGAGCAGAGTCTGTGGCTGTAATGAGAACTTGCAGATTAAATGCCAAGTCAAATAACACACCATAGCATTCATTCTTTGTATGGGTAGATATTATGGATCTATGGGAAAACTATCAGAAGAAGAAAAATATTTACAATTCACTGAACCCAGTTCATTAAGTAATATTTCAACTTTTGTTATGCCATACAGCATAAAGATTAAGAGCATGAACTTTGGAGTGGAACAGGCCTATGTTCAAATTCTGACTCTGCCACTTACAAGCTGAACAACTTTGGATAAGCACTTAGCCTTTGAGCCTTGTTTACTCTATTTGCAAAATCCTATTTGGTCAAAGCAGTAATTAAGTAATTATGTAAGGTGCTGTAGTAGAACCTACTAGCTGGGCTCCTCTTCTTCCATAATGGTAGAGTTGTAGTTGGGAAATAGCTGCCCAGCTGGAGACTACATTTCCCAGCCCCCTTTGCAGCTAGGTGTTGCCATTGGACTAAGTCCCAGCCAATAAAATGTAAGCAGAATAACACTTCCAGACTCAGACCATAAACCTTGCACATGAAATCCTCTACACTGGGTTTCTACATTTTGCTGGGTAAAACGGGCAACCAGAGCTACCTGTTGTTATTGTTAGCTGACGCTGAGTGGGTTAAGTGGATTCAGACTCACGGAGGACTTAGACGTACAACAGAAAGAATCATTGCCGGGTCTTGCATCATCCTCCCTATGGACAACATTTTTTAGTCCATCCTCATGGGAGTTGCGCCAGTCCATCTCACTGAGGATCTCCCATGCCTTTGTTAGCTCTCTACTTCACTGAACATGATGTCCTCCTCTAGCAAGTGATCCTTCCTGATTATGTGTCTAAAGCAAGCGAGTCAAACAATGTTCAGAGCCACCTTAAAAAACCCGTTACTTTCCTGTGGATTCTGACTCACAGCGACCCTATAGGACAGAGTAGAACTGCCCAATAGGGTTTTCAACAAGCAGCTGGTGGATTCAAACCACTGACTTTTTGGTTAGCAGCCAAGCTCTTACCCACTGCTCCACCAGGGCTCCCAGAGCTACCTTCCAAAAAAACCACTGCCATCCAGTCCATTCCAACGTGAAGAGACCCCATAGGGTTTCCAAGGCTGTAAATCTCCACAGAAGCAGACTGCCACATCTTTCTCCTGAGGAGCCAGTGGAGATTTCCAACAGCCAACTTTTCCATTAGTAGTCCATTGCTTTAACCACTGCACCTCCAGGGTTCCCCATATTGAAGATGGTAGTCCACTGTGAGCCTGGATCCTTAAATAATTAAAACCTCTAGCCCAGACTCTTATCTGAGAAAGAAATTAATTTCTACATTCCTTAAGGTACTAATTTATTATTCAGTCTCTTGTACAGTAGCTTAAACTACCTTAGCATTGGGCTGGGTACATAGTGAACCTTCAGTAAATTGCAGTTACTGTTTAAGTAACCAAGAAGCAGGAAACACCTTTATGCACTTTTTTCTTTGCAATGAAATCACATTATTGAAACAAGTAACTAAATCCCTCTGCCTGTCTCACAGTTCTAAGATCAATCAAATTATCATTTCATACAGAGTATGTGATGTTTGTTAACTAATGTTTCCAAAGACCTTTGAGAGTCTAATAGTTTAGTGAAAAGTAATAACATATTAATGAGTATTTACACAGTTACCACATTACTCATATGTCAGAATTCTTAAGCAAAGACTGCTGTGTTTGGAGAAATAATAGGAACACACTAATTTAAGAAAAATGTAGGGAATAAAACCTTTAGGGGAGCTCTAGTCAGATAGTTTCCAATAAAACCCTAGGGATTCAATCAGAGCCATACTGACTTTAAGAAAATAATAACTGAAGTAATCATAACCGAGTTCCATGTAAGTGAAAATATTTAACATGCTCAAGTTTCCAATATTTTAAATCATAAAAATAAATTTCCTAGTTACATAATGATATGAGAATATTAGATTTTGTACATCTTTTACTTGTTAGTTTTTTAAATTCCCAAAGCCTTTCCTTTCAGTAAAGGAATTTGTATAAGGCATGCCTCCTGTTTTGACCTCTACTCTCACAAAAAAAAGTAGGAAAGAGCTTAAGAGAAAATGAGTTATATATACAGATGATTGATATAATTTGTATATATATGTATCTTTTTAGATATATATAAATATAGCATAGTATTATATATAGTGCTGTATTATATATATATATATAGAGAGAGAGAGAGAGAATATCATTATTTATAAATCTGAACTTAGCCACCCTGCTGTAGCTCTAGGGAGCATTTTAGAGCATTCTTAAAACAATTCAGTATCTTTGAAGCAGAGAGTATCATGGTATATAGTAATTAGATAGGGGCATTAAATTAAAAAGGACAGTGGAGACGCCTAACTTCTTACAAGGGAAGCTAATAGAATAAAGAAAGCACTTAAGTGTATCAAGTCCAATGTGCATATACTTTTTTTAAAAAAAATTGAATTGAATTGCTGATTTCTTAATGAAATATAATAGTTTCCTAAGAAATAATCACCAGAATGATTTTTTTCCTTAGGTCCCCAGCAAGCAGTTTTTTGTCTTTAGTATTTAAAGTTAATACTTAGATTCATAAATATGTTCTTTAAATGTGATAAACTGGCTCAAGCTCTGATTTTTGTAACTGTACCCAGAGTTTTGAGATGGATTTACAAACATATTTAATTTCTTGCTGCGTTTCAGTACTTCAAAAATTAGATTAAAATATGATATAATCAAATGTTTCTTGAGCATCTATTAAGTGTACAGCACTGTGGGAAGCCCCTCCCCCACAAAAAATGGAACCTCAAAGTGGAGCAATGGACAAGAACTTAGAAATCTCCTAGTCTACTGTCTTCTACTATTTCTTTTTTATGAGGATTGGAAAAAAGCTGGAAAGAATTTTTCCCACATATAGGATCACAAAGCCAATTCACAAAAGTCTAGCTCCTCTCATTATCCCAGGGCAATGATCTCTTTTTTTCTCTTTCAAAAATATCATTTATTCATTCAACAAAAATATTTACCAAACACCAACTATTTGCAATTCAGGGTGCCAAGCACTGAGGATATAAACAAAATGACGTGAAAATTTTTTAAAATTATTTTAACAGCTGTCCTCAAAATGCCTCTCAGGAAGGGAACGGTCTTCATTTGGGGAAATTACTTGATAGAGACTTATGGTAAATAGTGACACCTTAGGGTGAATAAGGGAGAATGAAGAAAACTAAAGACACAAGGGAAAAATTAGTCCAAAGGACTAATGGACCACTACTATCACGGCCTCCACCAGACTGAGTTCAGTACAACTAGATTGTGCCTGGCTACCACCACTGACAGCCCTAACAAGGATCATAATAGAGAGTACTGGACAGAGCTGCAGAAAAACGTAGAACAAAATTCTAACTCACAAAAAAAAAGACCAGACTTACTGGCCTGACAGAGACTGGAGAAACCCCAAGAGTATGGCCCCAGGACACACTTTTGGTTCAGTAATGAAGTCACTCCTGAGGTTCACCCTTTAACCAAAGATTAGACAGGCCTATAAAACAAAATGAGACTAAAGGAGCACAGGGGCAAGGACTAGAAGGCAGGAAGTGATAGAAAAGCTGGTAATAAAGAACCCAGGATCCAGAAGGGAGAGTGTTGACATGTGGCGGGGTTGTTAACCAACATCATAAAATAATATGTGCACTGTTTGATGAGAAGCTAGTTTGTTCTGTAAACCTTCATCTAAAGTATTAAAAAAAAAAAAAAAAAAGAGGTGGCATCTATTTCTCCTTCTCTGGAATCTGGGCTAGTCTTGTGACTTATTTTGAACAATAGAATGGGGTAGAACTTGGCCGGATTCTTAAGAAGACTGACAGCTTACACTTTCCTTCCTTTTGAACCCGGAGGCCATGCTGTTAGGAAGTCCACGCTATCCTGCTGGAGAAAAAGGCCATGTGGAGGAGAACTGAGGCCACCTGACAGCCAGCATCAAAGCTTCAGACATGTAAGTGAGGCCTTCCCGGACTTTCAAGTCCAGCTCAGCTGCCGCTGAATGCTATTGCAAGAGTATCCCCAGCCAACTCCAAAGGAGCAGAACTCAGTCAACCCAGAAATTATAGGAAATAATAAATTGCTATTTTATGGGGGAAAAAAAGTTGTTATTCTTAAATTATCCTAAAATACTCTCATAGTAATTAGTCTCATAGGGCTCATTTTCACATTTTATCAATTTATTAATATTTTCTAAAAGAGTATTTACAACCTAAAATGTCTTTGACTGCAAAAAAAATTATCTACAATGGAATAAATTTTTGAAGTAGCGTCAGACAAGCAGAACATTGAATACCAACCAGATCTTTTCCAGCTTTAAGAAAGAGTAGTGAATACAAGAAGATAACATAATATGCAACTCAGTGTGAATTAAGAATTTCACTTAGTTTATATAAATCTTTATGTTTGGGCAAGAATATATTAAACTAAGTTTTTAGTGATAATTTTTGACATTATTTGATTTCCTCCCTCTTTATAATCAAGAATACAACTGTAAGTCCCTGCTTTCTGTATAACAAAAATATTTCTAACTCAAAACTCCTGCACAAGATCATGTTTGCTTCAGCACCACTTCTTTAAATATGAATTTTACCTACAACTCTATCTATCTGAGATTATCTTGACTCCAGTCTTTTAAGAATGTTGTATTTAAAATTCTAAGGCAGTGATCTCCAAGAATTACCTGTCACTACAGAGGGGTGAGGAGCCCTAGTGATGCAGTGATTAAGAGCTTGGCTGCTAACCAAAAGGTCAGCAGTTCAAATCCACCAACCGTTCCTTGGAAACCCTATGGGGCAGTTCTACTCTGTCCTATAGGGTCAAGGGGGGACACTAGATCAAGTCCGTTGAGATTCAAATTTGTTTTTCCAGGAAAGTCAGATCTGAGCTTACAATTATCCACATGAGTAAATGGGAGCAGCCAAAAGTCATTTCTATTTTAATTTAGAAGGCATTATATGATTTTTGAAGTAAATTTGTCTCCTTAATTATGTTTGTTTACACTGATGCTAAAATGAGTGTGGTTTGCTTTCCTGAGCATGTATGGATTGATTTTCAGAGAAGGTGCTCAAAAGTGGGAGAAGGATACACATGGTTTTAATAATGGCTATGGATACCCTATAAAGTATGTAATTCACATAAGGATAATGAAAGACCTTTTAGTTCACTCAATTATCTGGTTAGATAAATATAAACTCTAACCAGGCTTCTCTTGTTCAGTTAGCACACTTTTGGGAAGCCTCCTTCTGGGTCAGCAAGTATAAGCTCCAGGAATACACAGTTATTGTTATCCCAGGTAAAACATTTTTTACAGTCAATGAATTGTTAAAACCCAGTGAAGGTCACTTACACTGTTAACATTTTTCTGCAGAATGTTCTTACGTAAGCCCCAGGAAAATAAGCAGGCAAGAATCCAGTCTAGGTGAGTTAAGAACAATTATGAACCCTCAGAGCCAAAGCTTCTGGCTATCTCTGTCCGTCTTGCCTTCAATTTGGTCCTCTTTTAATCTCCTTCCATTGAAGCCTAGAGTATTTCCCACAAGAAGCCAGGCCGGATTCCAGCTCTCCTAGGACATGATGGATTCTTAAGGGAATGACCTTCTCCAAAAGTTTTTTTTAAGCCAAAGAGAGAACAAAGCTAAAGACACCGTGAAACTACCTTCTCTTTCTAACTTTAACTCAACTTCAAATTATTCACAAAGGTTAAACAGAGTTATATTCTGTTAGAGCTGGAAGAGAAGCTGGTAATCATCTAGTTCAAAACTCATTTTCAGATGGGGAATGGAGTCCCAGAGAGAATGAGTGATCTGCATGAATGCACACAAGTTTAGACTAGAACCTGGTTCGACCGAAACTGAGCCCTTAAGAGTTTCATAGACACCCTGAAGTTAAATTTCCTCCCAAAAAAATATCATACATTTCAGTACAGACCCTAAAACAATTAGCTTGAGAGCTATGTCTGTTTTGGATTTTTCTATAGAACAACTCTTTGTCCAATTCTCAATCCCTTTAGTGAAGACAATTGGGGTTGACAATATTTCAAACTTTCTTTCCTAACTGTGAACATCTATTTATCTAGATGACCTAGTCTCTTATTTTTCCAGCATATTAGAAATGAGTCTGTGAATTTTTGCAAAAGTAATATTTCTTGAGGTATTTTTCTGGGTCTCTCCAGAGGTCCTGCTGTGAGAACTATTTAAGCTAGAAAATGATAATAAAGAATGGGACTTCTTCCACTCATAGTATGGTTCCCATTAGGACATAGTCTACATTTATAGTTGAAAACCTTGTTAATTGAGTTACTATTATATGATCAAAAATACTTCACATTTACAAAAAGTAAAACACATTAGGGGAAGGTCAGTTTGACAAAAGTGTGATATTTGCAGAGAGAGCCAAAGGTTATCCATTTAAAAGGTCAAGTTAAATAAGACACCATTAGATCTCATTTGGCCTCCCACCCCTCAAGATTCATAAAGTCACATTTTATTGATCTTAGGGGAATGAGTTTTGCCTTAACTTGTTTCACTTGGCCTATCTATATTACTCAGACTCTTCTGACAGACAAGTTCAGCAAATATCACACTTCGATGTGTCTTGCTGACCTTTTTTCAAACTGGCTTTTCCTTTTTCCCTATTAAATGTTTTTGAACAGAGAGCATATTTTATTTTGTTTAGAAAGATGAAATAAATGGTGAGAATATATTCATCTACATGGCTGTGAGAGTAAAATAGACATCAACAACATAATTTTTAGAAAAACACAGTCTCAACCAGTTCTGAAGACACAGACTTTTGTACCAAGAATGTACATAGCTATTAAACCAATGGTGTCCTACTACCAATGGTATGATCTCAAAGAGAAATGAAAAAGTTCAGAGAAAAGTATCTGAAGTGCCAAGACTTTCCTTTGTGCAATATAAATATTTAGACCAAAAGTTTAAATCTGAAAGATGCTGAAAGTAAATTGGCTTGAAGTGATTGACACACTGCTACATTTCAAGAGGAACTGAAGTTGCCAGGGCTTCCCTTCCACCACACCTCACCCACCTGACCCTTATCTCTACATCAGCTCCCAACTTTGGGTGCCTCTTATCATCTGTTTATTTCTCCCAAGTTGCCAAGACTTGCATGAGAAAGACATAAAGTGTGTTGATAGAGCTTACTAAAGATTCATTCTGCTGTTATTGGGTAGTAGAAAAAACATGGACTCTGGGGACAAAAAGGCCCCCATATCCACCTCTCTACATCCTTCCCATAGTTGTTTCATCCATTCTCATCATCTCAAGTGTCATCCATTGGTGCTATAAAACACAGCTATCTGTGCTGAACTGGAAAAACCTCTGAGTTTTATGACACCTAAATTCAAGTATAAGCTCCACAACTTACTAGCTGAGTTACTGTGAGCAAACTATTTAAATTATTTGATTCTTACTTTCCTCTTTAGTTAAATCAGGGTAATAATCCTTATCATTCAAAGTTACACATAAAAAAGGTATGTAATAAACATAGAAAGATATGTAATATACATAATACAGTGTCTGCTGCATAATAGGCTACAGTGTAGTGAATCTTTTAATATGGCCCTTCTAGCCATGATCTTTGTAACTCCCATCAAATGACTGGGTGGGACTATGTAAATGAGATGCTTCTGGCCCACCAAGGGGACTGGATAGCTTGCTAATAATGTAAATAAGGTATATGTCACCCTTAGGGAGTGAGATCATGCAAATAAGGTGTATGGAACCCTAACGAGGGGATTGGTCAGTTTTACCATCCCACTGGGCTTAAAGGGAGACAAGGGGGCTGTAACATGGAAGACAGCGAGAGATGGCAGCACAGCAGTAGCAAGAGCAATAGCAGTGTGAGATGGCAGGAACCAGGAGACCGGTGCTAGACAACTGCGGTGAAGCTTGCCAACCCACAGAGCTAAGAGTTGTAACGCTCACCCAAGAAGGCCCTCAGCAGGGCTCAGCAGCTGAAGGCCCCTAGCAAGACCCAGTGGCAGAGGGAGAGAAGAAGCTGTCCTAAACAAAGAACTGTGTCCTGAGTTGTTCCTATTACTTCCAAGTTGATCCTGATCCCAAGTTGTACCCTGTTACTTCCCTAATAAACTACTTAACTGTAAGTACTGTTTGTGAGTTCTGTGAGATGTTGCAGCGATGGGAGGGAAAGGGAGTAATTGGTGTTAGAGTTGATGGAGTGGAACAGTTTGGACAAGTTGGACATTTGGGACATCTTTAACCTCTGCCTCATAGGAACAGCTTTGCATTGATGCTTATAAAAGAAATTATTATTTAGTGGCCCTTAAAATAATAATAATAATAAGTGTTGTTCTTTATATACCTTAGTTCCTCATACACTGTTCAAGAAATTTATTGAGTTGATTAAATTAATTACCTTGCTTCCTTTATATTAAATTTAAATGGTACAAAAAAATCATCCCACCATCTTTTCTTTTTCACCTTCACCTTCAGTACTGTATTAAAAGGCAATAATGAACTATTCACAATAGCTAAAGGGTAGGAACAACCTAAATGCTCATCAGCAGATGAATGGATAAACAAAATGTGGTACATACATACAATGGAATACTATTCAGTCAGTAGGAGAAATGAAGTCTTGATACATGCTACAATATGGATGGAGCTGGAAGATACTATGCTGACTGAAATAAGCCAATCACAAAAGGACAAATATTGTATGACCTGACTTATATAAAAAGATAAGAAAAGGCAAATGTACAGAGAATAAAGTTTATTAGTGGTTACTGGGATCAGAAAGGAGAAGGAAATGGAAGAGAGGGGTAAACAGTGATGGAAATATCACATTGATTAAGGGAAGGACTGCACAGTCAATTATTGTAATTGCTGTCAATAAGTTGTACACCTGTAAAAAGTTGAATTGGCAAAAGTTGTATGATAGATACATTTCCAACAACAACAAAGAGTAGCTGCTGAAGCTGCTTATGTACAACCAAAAACCTCATGGGATTTGGTTTCTTGGTTTGGAGGTTTAGGGTCATGGTTTCACAAGACATCCCAGTTGACTGGCCTAATAATATTATTTAGTGCTTCTGTTCTACCTCCCTGTTCGTTGTGTAGTATGCGAGGTCTTAATAGCTCGCTAGTGGCCATCCCAGGCACAATTGGTCTCTACTCACCTAGAGCAACAAAGGAAGAAAGAGAGTCAAAAATAGGAGGAGAATATGGAATGTGTGGCTAACTGCCTCCATGAACAACTGCCTCCTTTGTCATGAAATCAGAACTGGATGGTGCATGGCAACCACTACTGAACATTTTGATCAAACATTCTGTAGAAGAATCCTGATCAAAAGGGGGAAAATACAGACCAGAATTTCACATTATCTTGGACTCCAAATTTTCTGGAGCCATGAAGGTTGGATGAATCCCTGAAACTATTGCCTTGGGTTAATCGTTAAACTTTAAACCAAAAATATCCCCTAAAGTCTTCTTAAAACCAAATAATAGTTTAGCTTAACTAGTAAAAAAAAGTCTCCTTGAGCATTATGTTCTTTTAAGAACTATCTATATGGGAACAAATTAACAACAGCAACTCAAAAGATTAGATAGGAACTGTAGCGAGCAGGGAATCTATGTTAATTGCGGCGGAACAACTCAGAAAGGAAGGTGAGAATGGTTGCACAACTCAAAGAATGTAATCAATGCCACTAAATAGTACATGTAGAAACTGTTGAATTGGTGTATGTTTTGCTGTGTATATTCTCAACAATAACAAAATAAATAATTTTTTTAAGGCAATAATAGTTCAGGATAGATAAGGAAAATCTGTGAGAGAACAAATATAAGCATTAGTACAGTATAACCAGAAACTAAGTGGGTATGGAATGTTCAATAAATAGTTTAAATAGTTTGAGCCACTAGAGGGAGTGAGCACAGGTATGATTGAAACAAGATAAAAATTACATTATACTATTTTTTTGGTTGGCAACCACAACTTTTGACCAGAAATAATCATTCTTCTGTTTAAAAAAATGTAAATACTTAATGAAGATAGAAGCTGCATAGAATACATAAAATTATTTCTTATAAAACAAAAGTAAAATTTGAACAACAGTTTATGCAGGCATTATGAGTTTTTAAAAATACTAAAGGCAGAGTTCCGGCAAAATGGCACTCTAGGCAGAAGCACCATGCCATCCCTCCACAGCAAAGATCTGAAAAACTAAGCCGAACAGAGAATACAACAATCCTGAAACCCTAAAACATCAAATGAAGAGATAAAGAACTCAGCCAAGCACTAAATGGAGTGAAAAAAACTGACAGAGAACGGAGAGCGAGGAGAGATTCATGCAGAGGTCCCCTACCAGCTAATGCAGCACGGATCCGCCATCTTGGACTCCTATCAGAGAACAGCAAACAAGGGGTATGAGAAAGCAGCCCACGGAGTGTCCAGCAGGAAACAAAACAACCGGTAATTTGCAATATATGCTTTCCCACCCCCCACACTTCTTCACCCTGACTCGGCCTCCTCTGCTTCATGCGGCCACAATCTCTTGACCGGGAAACACCGGCTGCTTGGATTCTACACACCCGAATGAGCCGGCTCTCTGAGTGCCATTTGTTGGCTGCTGGTGTTGCTTTTTTCCACTTCATTTGATTTCTTCTTAGCTCTCACCACCTTCCCCTCCTTTCGCTCAAAATACCTGGCTCCGTGCGCCATCTTTGCTTCTTCCTGAGGGGCTGCAGAGCTCCAGTAATTTGTGATATATGCTTTCCAACTCCCTACCCTTCTTCACCTACACTCGGCCCACTCTGCTTCCCGCGGACACAGTCTCTTGTCCAAGAAACACCAGCCCACACTAGCTGGGTCTCTGAGTGCCATTTGTTGGCTGCTAGTGTTGCTTTATTTTCTGTTTCTTTTAATTTCTTCCTTCCCTCTCACCACCTCCAACTTCCTTTCGCTCAAATACCTAGCTCCGTGCACCATCTTTGCTTCTTCATGAGGGGCTGTGGAGCTCCCTTCAAGTGTGGAGCTGCTTCCTGGTCTGGGCTGCCGCGCTGGTAGGATCCCAGGACTTTTGTTCTTTTGTTTGTTTTCTTTTCCCTTCCTTGAGTAGAGAGCCCTTTCTGGCCAGGCGGTGCTGCATGGCAAGGAGACTTCCCACTTGGCTTGCACAGACATGCAAAGGGATCCCTGAGGGTGTTTCTTGTTTCGTTGGGGTTTTTTTTTTTTCCTGTTTTTTTGGGGGGCCTTTCTTGTTCTTTTTTTTAATTTGTTTTCTTTTCTTTTCCCTCTTTTTCCCTTTTTGCTTTCTTCATTCCTCAGTTTCTCATCTCTCTGTATTTTCCTTCTCTTTCTGTTCCCTGAATACCTGGTGTTGTATACCTCTACGCCTTCTAGCCAGGCTGGACTGCAACACTGGAGAGCGACTGCCCCAGACCTCATAGCTTCACAGGTGGGATCCCTGAGAACTTTCCAGTTCTTAAACCTTTCTGATTTTTATTTATTCATTCTTTTCTTTTCTTCCTCTTCCCCTTTTTGTTTTTCTCCATTTCATAGTCTCTCATCTCTCCACTCCAACGGCAAGTTACCCTAGCTTTCTTTTTTGTTTGTTTATATGTTTTTGGCTCCTGTTCCTGTCTCCTCTCTTCCATATCCATCTTAGCTCAACACATAACAATCTCCCCACTGCATCCTGCCTACCTGCACCATGCGCTTGACATCACAACACCAAGCAGCACAGGCAGAGCCTACTAGAACCTGTCCTGCACTGATTACCGACCCGCTCTGGTGGCTGTAGTAAGTGCCACAAACAACCCATTGCAGTAACTCTTCTTCAGCTAGACCTGCCCTGCCATACCATATCTGAGTGACTGACCTGCCAATTGGAGAAGGAGGTGAAAAGTATTGTGCCCACAGATGAGCAAACAACAAAGAACACACAGTCCGCTGGCTCAGACCTAGTCAAATTAAAAAAAAAAAAAAAAGAGGGATGAAACAAACAAATCTACAATCAATAAATGATAAAAATAACTGCTGAATGCCCGAAGACAGCAGACAATATATAAACATTTACAAAAACAGGACAGGATGGTTTCAGTAGGTGTCCAAAATAAAACACCAAATGACTCTCCAGTGGAAGAAAATGCACTAGAACTACCTGATAGGGAATTCAGATCTCTAATACTCAGAATTCTCTAAGAGCTGAGGCAAAAAGCTGACAAACATGAGGAAAAAATTGACAAATTCATGGAAAATACACAAAAAAATTGGAAGAATTCAGGAAAATAATGCAGGAACAAAATGCCAAAATAAATTCACAACTAGAAATTATACAAAGACAACAGTTAGAACTCCAAAAGATAAACAAAAGATTTCAGAAATGGACAGTGTCATAGAAGGGCTGAGAAGCAGATCTGAAACGGTGGAAGACAGGATCAGTGGAATTGAAGACAAACACTTGGCTACAACTCTGTTTCAGGAAAACTCAGAAAAAAGAACAAAGAAAAATGAAGAGACCTGGAGAGTTATGTGGGATACAATCAAAAGCAAAAATTTGCAAGTGATTGGAATTCCAGAACAGGGGGAGAAAACAGAAAACACAGAGAGGATCATTGAAGAATTGCTGACAGAAAACTTCCCCAATATCATGAAAGATAAAAAGCTGGCCATCCAAGAAGCTCAACAAACCCCATATAGGAGAGACCCCAAAAGAAAATCATCAAGGCATATCATAATCACACTCGACGAAACCAAACAAAGAATCCTGAGAGCAGGTCACGTAAAACAAGAAGTCACATACAGAGGAGAAACAATAAGACTAAGCTCAGATTATTCGGCAGAAACCATGCAGGAAAGAAGGCAATGGAATGACATATATAAAATATTGAACGAAAAAAATTGCCAGCCAAGAATAATATAGCCTGCAAAACTCTCGTTCAATTTTGATGGTGAAATTAGGTGATTTCCAGATAAACAGAAATTAAGGGAATATGTAAAAGTGAAACCAAACTTACAAGAATTATTAAAGGGAGTTCTTTGATCTGAAGGCAAACAACTTCAGCTCACAGGTAGAATCTAGGACGCAGGATTGTACCAGCCAGATACCAATCTAGGAAATGAACTCTCGAGGACTATCCAAAACCAAAAGAAATACAACAGGGAATCAGAGCAGTTAATCAGTAAATGACAACAACATCAAAACCATGAAAGAGGGAATAAAAGGCATAGGTATAGAACCTTCTAATGGAGAGGAAGGCAAGGCGATACCAAGTAATGGTAGACTGCTTCAAACTTAGAAAGATAAGGGTAAAATTCATGGTAACCACAAAGAAAGTTGACAAACATACTCATAAAAAAAAGAGGAAAAACATAAAGTCTCAGCCAAAACAAAACATACAAAAACAAAAGAAATGAAAAAAAATCCACAGACAGAAGTAACTCAGCACAAGACAGTAAGAAGAACAAAGAAAACTTCAGCACCACAAAAAAGGCGCTACAAAATGACAGCAACAAACTCACATCTGTCAATAATTACACTGAATGTAAATGGACTCAATGCACCCATAAAGAGACGGAGAGTGACAGATTGGATAAGAAAACAGGATCCATCAATATGCTGTCTATAAGAGACACACCTTAGAAACAAAGATGTGAATTTATTAAAAGTCAAAGGTTGGAAAAAAATAAATTAAGCTAACAACTACCAAAAAAGAGCAGGAGTGGCAATTCTAATCTCAGATAAAATAGACTTTACAACAAAATCTACCATAAAAGACAAAGAAGGACACTATATAATGATTAAGGGGACGATCCATCATGAAGACATAACCATAATAAACATCTACGCACCCAATGACAGGGCTCCAAAATACATAAAAAAAAGTATAACAACACTGAAAAGAGAAATTGACAGTTCCACAATAGTAGGAGACTTCAACACACCACTCTCAGGAAAGGATAGAACAACTAAGAAGAAACTCAGCAAAGATACAGAAGACCTAAAGGGCACAATCAGCCAACTTGACCTCATAGACATATATAGAACACTCCATCCAACTGCTGCAAAGTACACATTCTTTTCCAATGCACACAGAATGTTCTCCAGAATAGACCACATCTTAGGCCACAGAGCAATCCTCAACAAGATCCAAAACTCTGAGATAATTCAAAGTATCTTCTCTAACCACAATGCCATCAAGGTAAAAATTAACATTAGAAAAAGCAAGGAAAAAAAATCAACTACATGAAAACTGAATAATACCCTTCTTACGCATCACTGGGTAATAGAAGAAATCAGAGATGGAATCAAAAAATTCCTAGAATCAAACAAGAATTAAAACACATCATACCAAAACCTTTGGGACACAGCAAAAGCAGCCCTCAGAGGACAATTTATAGCAATAGATGCACATATCAAAAAAGAAGAAAGAGACAAAATCAAAACATTAACTACAGAACTCAAACAAATACAAAGAGAACAGCAAAAAAAGCCCACAACCACTGGAAGAAGGGAAATAGTAAAGATCAGAGCAGAAATAAATGAAACAGAGAACAGAAAAACAATAGAAAGAATCAACAAAACCAAAAGTTGGTTCTTTGAAAGAATCAACAAAATCGACAAACCACTGGCCAGACTGACAAAAGAAAGACAGGAGAGGACACAAATAACCCAAATAAGAAATGAAATGGGGGACATTACAACAGACCCAACCAAAATAAAAAGGATTATAACAGAATATTATGAAAAACTATACTCCAACAAATTTGAAAACTTAGAGGAAATGGATAAATTTCTACAAACACACAGTCTACCCAAACTACAACAAAGTGATGTTGAAAATCTGAACAGACCCATAACAAGAGAAGAGATTGAAAAGGTAATAAAAAAAACTCCCAACCAGAAAAAGCCCTGGCCCAGATGGCTTCACTGGAGAATTCTACAAAACGTTTAAAGAAGAGCTTCTACCAGTACTGCTCAAGCTATTTCAAAGCATAGAAGAGGAAGCAACACTTCCAAATTCATTCTATGAAGCCAGCATAACACTGATACAAAAACCAGGCATAGATGTCACAAAAAAAGAAAATTACAGACCAATATCTCTCATGAATATAGATGCAAAAATTCTCAACAAAATTCTAGCCAATAGAATTCAGCATCATATCAAAAAAATAATACACCATGACCAAGTAGGATTCATACCAGGTATGCAAGGATGGTTCGACATTAGAAAATCAATCAACGTAATTCACCGCATAAATAAAAGGAAAGAAAAGAATCACATGATCATCTCAATTGACGCAGAAAAGGCATTTGACAAAGTCCAACACCCATTCCTGATAAAAGCTCTCAATAAAATAGGTATAGAAGGGAAATTTCTCAACATAATAAAGGGCATCTATGCAAAACCAACGGCCAACATCATTCTTAATGGAGAGAGGCTGAAAACATTCCCCTTGAAACCAGGAACAAGACAAGGATGCCCTTTATCACCACTCGTATTTAATATTGTGCTGGAAGTTCTAGCTAGAGCAATAAGGCAAGAAAAAGAAATAAAGGGCATCCAAATTCATAATGAAGAAGTTAAACTGTCCCTGTTTGCAATGATATGATACTATACATAGAAAACCCTAAAGACTCCATGAAAAATCTACTGGAACTAATAGAAAGATTCAGCAGAGTAGCAGGATACAAGATAAACATTCAAAAATCTGTTAGATTCCTATACACCAATAACGAGAACGATGAAAAGGAAATCAGGAAAACAATACCATTTTAAATAGCCCCTAAAATGATAAAATACTTAGGAATAAATCAAACCAGGGATGTAAAAGACTGATACGAAGAAAACTACAAAACACTACTGCAGGAAACCCAAAGGGATCTACATAAATGGAAAAACATACCATGCTCATGGATAGGCAGACTCAACATTGTGAAAATGACAATTCGACCCAAAGCAATTTACAAATACAATGCAATCCCGATCCAAATACCAACAACATTCTTCAAAGAGATGGAAAAACTAATCATTAACTTTATATGGAAAGGGAAGAAGGCCGAATAAGTAAAGCACTACTAAAGAAGAAGAATAAAGTTGGAGGACTCACACTACCTAACCTCTCAACCTACTGTACAGCTACGGGTAGTCAAAACAGCCTGGTACTGGTACAATGACAGATACATTGACCAGTGGAACAGAATTAAGAACCCAGATGTAAATCCATCCACCTACAGTCACCTGATCTTTGACAAGGGCTCAAAGTCCATCAAATGGGGAAAAGACAGTCTGTTTAACAAATGGTGCTGGCAAAACTGGATATCCATCTGCAAAAATATGAAACAGGACCCATACCTCAGGCCGTATACAAAAACTACTTCAAAATGGATCAAAGACCTGAATATAAAGCCTAAAACCATAAAGTTGATAGAAGAAAAAATAGGACCAACACTTCAGGCCTTAATACACGGCATTAACAGGAAACAAACCATAATCATCAAAGCACAAACCCCAATAGATAAGCTAGATAACTGGGATCTTTTAAAAATCAAACACCTATGCTCTTCAAAAGACTTCACCAAAAGAGTAAAAAGAGAACCTACAGACTGAGAAAAAATTTTTGGACGGTACAAGTCAGACAAAGCTCTAATCTCCATAATCTACAAGAAAATCCAACTCTACAACCAAAAGACAAATAATCCTATTAAAAAATGGGCAAAGGAAATGAACAGACACTTCACCAAAGAAGACATTCAAATGGCCAACAGACACATGAGGAAATGCTCGTGATCACTAGCCATTAGAGAAATGCAAATTAAAACCACAATGAGATACCATCTCACCCCGGCATTACTGGCACGAATGAAAAACACTGGAAATAACAAATGTTGGAGGGCTGCGGGGAGATCGGAACTCTTATGCACTGCTGGTGGGAATGTAAAATGATACAACCATTTTGGAAAATGATATGGTGCTTCCTCAGAAAGCTAGAAATAGATATACCATTCGATCCAGCAATTCCACTCCTAGGAATATATCCTAGAGAAATAAGAGTCGTCACTCGAGTAGACATATGCACACCTATGTTCGTGGCAGCATTGTTCACAATAGCAAAACGATGGAAACAACCTAGATGTCCATCAACAGATGAATGGATAAACATACTATGGTACATACACACAATGGAGTACTATCCAACGACAAAGAACAACAATGAATCTGTGAAGCATCTCATAACATTGATGAAACTAGAAGACATTATGCTGAGTGAAATAAGTCAACCACAAAAGGACAAATATTGTATGAACCTCTATTGTAAAAACCCATGAAAAAGTTCACACACAAAATGTAACGATCTTTGTTGGTTACCAGGGATGGGAGGGGTGGGGTGGCAATAGATAAGTGGTATCTTGGGTGAAGGGTGAGACAGTACACAATACAGGGGAAACTAGCACAACTTGTACAAGGAAAGGTCACGGAAGCCCCATAGACACATCCAAGCTCCCTGAGAGACTGAATTGCTGCGCAGAGGGCTGTGGGGACCAAGGTCTCAGGGAACATCTAGCTCAATTGGCATAACACAGTTTATAAAGACAATGTTCTACATTTTACCTTGGTGAGTAGTGTCTAGGGTCTTAAAAGCCTGTGAGTGGCCATCTAAGATATTCCACTGGTCTCATCCCTTCCGGAGCAAGGGAAAATGAAGGGAACAAGATATAAGGAAAAGATTAGTCCAAAGGACTAATGGACCACAGCTACCAAGGCCTCCACCAGACTGAGTCCAGTACAGCTAGATGGTGCCCGGCTACCATCACTGACTGCTCTGACCAGGATCACAACAGATGGTTCTGGACAGAGCTGGAGAAGGACGTAGAGCATAATTCTAACTCACAAAAAAAAAAGACCAGATTTACTGGCCTAAAGGAGACTGGAGAAACCCCAGAGTATGGCCCCCAGACACCCTTTTAGCTCAGTGGTGAAGTCATCTCCGATGTTAACCATTCAGCCTGGGAGTGGACAGCCCCATATAACCAAATGGGACTAATAAGCTACAGTAGTCCAGTGACAAGGGCCAGAAGGCAGAAGAGGACAAGGAAGCTGGTGATAGGGAACCCAAGGTTGAGTAAGGATATTGTTGATGTGTTGTAAGATTGTTAACCATTGTCATAGGGCAACATGTGTAGTCACTGTTAAATGAGAAACTATTTTGTTCTGTAAGCCTTCATCTTAAGTGAGAATAGCAGCACAACTGGAAGAGTGTAATCAACGTCACTGAACTGTGCATGTAGAAATTTTTGAAATGGTGTATCTTTGGCTATGTGTATTTTCACCAAAAAAGAAAGGTTGAGAAGTTAGAGGGTTGACATGTTGTGGGGTTGTTAACCAATGTCATAAAACAATATGTGTACTACTGTTTCATGAGAAACTATTTGTTCTGTAAGCCTTCACTTGAAGTACAATAAAAAAAAAAAAATACTAAATGAAGGGATTTGCGACAGTTCTGTGCTATTCAGCCTTAATGAGTTAACTTAATGAGTTAAGTCAATAGCCCAATTCTAATGTAATATTTTAGAGCTATCCAATCAAAAATCATCTAATTTCTCATATAAAAATTGCAGAAGGAACTTTTATGGTCATCGTTTTACAGTTCAAGAAAAAGAGACCCAGAGGAGTTGATCGGTTTATCCAAGGTCACATATCTAGATAGAAGAAGCTCAGAAAGTATTTTATTAAAAAAACTTTCATTTAAATGGATAGAAAAATGTTGTAACAAGGAGTCACTAAGCAGATTCCCTACGTAAGGGACCAAGTAACAACATTTTCTTATAATTTAGTGCATTCAACAAAATGCAAAATAAAATTATTCCACTCTTTGCCACTCAAGTCGAAAACATTTTGCAGTCTTTTTAATGATAGTGTATAATACTGGCAAAGGTGAAGGGAAATTGTCATTTCCATTTATTTTGATGGATGTGTAAACAAGTGCGATATTTTTAAATCCAATTTAGTAAAAAGAATTAAAAGTTTTAAAATAGATTCACACAAAGATTTATATTCAGTCATGCTCTTTGCTACATCATCTATAATAACAAAGTAATACAAACACTGAAAATGTCCAACAGTCACCAAAAAACCTGTTGCCTTCGAGTCCATTCCTGCTCATAGTGACCCTATAAGACAAAGTAAAACTGCTCCATAGTGTTTTCAAGGCTGTAATCTTTTAGAAGCAGACTACCACATCTTTCTCCCACAGAATGGCTGGTGGGTTCAAACTACTGATCTTTCAGTTAGCAGCTGAGCACTTAACCACTGCACCACTAGGGCTCTATTCAATAATCAGGGAGTATTAAATATATAATGTGCATCCAAATGATGGCATTCTATGCAGCCATGAAAAGTCATTACTTTGAAGACTATTTAGTAACAGGGAAACACATTCAGTATAAAATATATTGTTGTTAGGTACTATCAAGTCAGCTCCCACACATACCCACCCCATGTATAATAGAACAAAACATTGCCTAGTTCTGCACCATCCTCACAATAGCAGGTATGTTTGAGCCCATTGTTGCATTACTTATGGGAAATACAATGTCTATGTGTTGAAGGAGAGTTCTTTCTAGTGACAGAACTCCAAGTAATTTTCTCTTTAAAATTCTTTATTTTCTACTAATGGACCTCACTACCACAGCCTCCACCAGACTGAGTCCAGTACAACTAGATGGTGCCCGGCTACCACCACTGACTGCTCTGACCAGGGTCACAACAGAGGGTCCTGGACAGAGCTGGAGAAAAATCTAGAACAAAATTCTAACTCACAAAAAAAGACCAGACTCACTGGTCTGACAGAGACTGGAGAAACTCTGAGAGTATAGCCCCTGGACACCCTTTTAGCTCAATAATGAAGTCACTCCCGAGATTCACCGTTCAGCTGAAGGTTAGACAGCTCCATAAAACAAAACGAGACTAATGGGGCACAACAGTCCAGGGACAAGGACTAGAAGGCAGGAGGGGACAGGAAAGCTGGCAATAGGGAACCCAAGGCTGAGAAGGGACAGTGTTGACATGTAGTGGGGTTAACCATTGACATAAAACAATATGTGTACTGTTTAATGAGAAACTATTTGTTCTGTAAACCTTCATCTAAAGTACAACAAAAAATAAAATAAAACAGAAATTCTTTGTTTTCTAGCTGATCGTGAGCAAGCTACTTAAGTTCTTTGATTCTCAGTTTAGGAAGGTGACATGGGTAGCTGCCACCTGATTGTTGTTGTTGCTGTTAGGTGCAATAAGGTACTAATCCCACTGAAATCATGAACGATGTTTCCCATCTGAATCTGGAGACCACCACCAGCACACTCAGCAATGACAATTTCATGTTGGGTCACTGTGCTGTCAGGCTGTGGAGTGGAGAACGCTGCCACTCGGGGATTCAAGGAAAATTCTGGTCATCACTAGCTCTCAGCTGTATTAGTTTCCTAGGGTTACAGTAACAAAATGCCACAGACTAGATGGCTTATCAGAACAGAGGAAGCCCTGGTGGCATAGTGGTTAAGAGCTATGGCTGTTAACCAAAAGTTGGCAGTTGAAATCCACCAGGTGCTCCTTGGAAACCCTATGGGGCAGTTCTTGTCTGTCCACTAGGGTTGCTATGAGTCGGAATCAACTCAATGATTTTGTTTGGTTTTTTTTTGTTTGTTTGTTTGTTTGTTTGTTTTATCAGAACAGAAATGTATTATCTTATAGTTCTGGAGGCTCATAGTCCAAATTCAGAGTGTCAGCAGAACATGTTCTCTCTGAGGGCTCTAGGGGAAGAGCCTTCTTTGTTTCTCTCAGCTACTGGTAGCCACAGGTGTTCTTTGGCTTACAGATGCATCTTCCCATGGCCCCCCTTCCTCTGCCTTTCTTTGTCTCTTCTCCATTCAGATAGAATTAGGACCCACCCTAGTCCAGTATAACCTCATGTTAACTAATAACATCTTCGAAGATCCTATGTCCAGGTCACATTCACAGGTACCAGGGATTAGAACTTCAACATATCTTTCTGGGGAACACAATTCAATCCATAACAGTAGACAATTAACAGCATCTGCCACAGCTTACTTCTACCAATGCACTCATTTCATATTCTGTCACAGCTGCTGGATGTAGTTTTTAAACATGCCTAATCATACATCGATTTCTGTCTCTGATGAGTGAAGAAAATCATCAATTCCTGGGAAAGAGTCAAATTCTTGACAATCAAGCCATTTACATTGAGTTTGGTCTGAGGAAACTTTCATATGTTATTCTCAGCATTAAAAATCGTATTTCAACCCTAAAGTGATCAATCCAGGCTAGTCAAGATATTGAAATGCTGTTGAGAGATGTCATTTAAGCAAGCCATTTGAAATCACAGAAATGGTCTTTGCTTTAAGTACAAGAAAAGAACAATGTTTTACGTCATCCTTCATTTTAGAAATGTGTGTGAGCATCTTTCCTCTCCACTGTCAGCATATTTTACCTGCTACCCATTTCTTTGTACGGTATTTCTGAAATTATGTAATCTCTGTGGCCATAATTTGGTTATATCTACCATCTCTCACAATCTTCCTCAACATTAAATCCATCATCAACAATGTTCTATGACAAAAACAATGTGTGGATTGGAATTCAATGTAGTCTCTTTTATTCACTTAGCAATGCCCTTCCTGGTTTAACATGAAGTCTGTCAGTATTAATACCAAGGAACCTTTTCCATTCTCCATGATAGCTCCAAAGTCAGTTACCTAAGTGAAAAAAAACTTTCCCTGAAGCTTAACACCTTAACATAAACCAAACAAGCAAACCTCAGATACCTTTCTCTTCATTTATGCCCTCACTTATATTGAAAGTAATTACACCCAATTATAAAGTTAAATCTCTGCTAGCACACTCTCAATAGTAATTGTCTTCCATATTGTATGTTACTGAGATTATACAATATCCAGCCCTGTCATTTGCCCCCCCAAAATGGTGTCAATTGCTCTTTCTGCTTTACTTCTGATCATACTAATCTTCACTTTTGTAGCTGCCTTTATAACTTTCTTAACAATAATGTAATTTTTTTTCTATGAAGACTAGCTTTGAATAAAGCCTTTATATGTCTGTTCTTTTCTTAAACTCTAGCAATTTTGTCCTATAAAGCATTATTTTTCACTTGTTATTGGACAATTCTATTGGTTTACTAGAGAAATCTCTCTGGTTTGCTTGAAAATTACATAAATGCTCCACTGGCTTCATGCCACTATTTAAAAATTTCATAACTGACAATGAAATTAGGGACAAATGGGCTGCCAGCCCAGTTAAAACTAGACTTGAAATATTTATTATTTAATTCTGAATCACCCTTTTCTACTCCAGCTATCTGTGTGAAATCCTCACAGATACCGATCCGTTTGTCTCAGGCCATACGAGTCACATTTTATATTAACACCAAGTTGCAGTCTTTGTGTGGCTGTTTGTCACTTTTGATCCATTGATTCATTTTTGTGAATTGGGCATATAACAATGAATAATAATAACTATTTTTTTAAAAAGGCAAATCTTTTGCATGTAAATAACAAGCAATGATGTATAAATATGTCATTGTCAATTAAATGACCAACACAGTCCTTGTCATACACACACACCTTTAAGAATGTCATATTTTTGTAGATATAAATGAATCCTGTGAAATACTAAATAATGCTAAATTTTAAAATTTGGGAAAAATACATAAGCAAAATTGTTCCATTATTCCCCCTAAAACCATCACACTATTTGTGGACCATTTCATTGGCCACAGAGGCCCCCACTGATCCATGGGTAAAGCCTTAGGGAACACTAACAAAAGCTTGGCTACAGTTTCTTGGCCCGTAAAATGGAGAAATTGTATTTCAACTCTGGGGTTATTTCTGACTTGAGACTTCTATACCTCTCATTCAATTTCAGTGAATGGAAAACTATTTCAAACAGAAAAAGTATTACGGTATTAGGTTAATGAACTTGACTTTACATTTTATCATTGCTAACTTTTTCCACTCTGGCTTACTTATTCTCCAAGGATACAACCCCAAATCCTACCCACCATTAATCCCTGAAAATTCAAAGAGTTGGCAAAACTCCCTTTTCACAATCTGGTAAAGTTCAGACTATATGAATTAGTCTTGGTTAGTGTTCACCACAAATGCTCTAGACTTGAAAACAGAAAGATCAGTGGGTGGATTTGTCAAACAGGTGTGGTTTTTTTGTCGAGGAGGGAGGTGGAGAGATATGTGGAAGTCAGCAAAAGTTAGAGCTCTCCAGGAGTGGCAAGGATCTTCTTCTAGAGGAAAGCCGTTCCTTCCAGGAGGTATTCCATGAAATTGTCAATAATAATCTGATAGGATTCTGTGGAAAGGATTCTAAATCCCTTTACAATTCTAAGATTCTATTACAAGTAGGAATCCAAATATAAGGCCTTTGTTGTAGTGATGGACTCCTACATTTCCAAAAATAACAGAATTATCACAATAGAAGTTATTGTAATCAAACCAACAAAACACTATCACTTCTATCTAATTGATCGTAATAATAGTATTGATCCAAAAATGTTAACATTGTATGTGTTAAAATAAAACTCTAACTGCATATATCATCACATTATTGTTCTTAGTTTTCTAGAAGGGGTCTCAAGGGCTATAAGACTTGAATAATCTCTAACAGTAAACAGTTTGCCTTAATTATTAATGCTGATATTTTATTTCTGGAATATGCATACTTAAACCTGTAGGCTATACAAGGTATAGATTAAGTCGTGGTTCCTCCTGTGCAGCCCCATGGCAAGCTGGACTCATCATCCTGGCATTCTCACATGTGTCGTAATTGCTCCCATCAACTGTCGGCTCTAAGAGGGCAAGACTGTGCCTCTTTGACCACTGTTTTAATCCATGCACCTCAGACTGTGCCTGGCACAAACACTTTTGAATGAATCTTAACTCTCAGTTATTTAAATACTTGAAATAAAGAACGATCCAGTGTAAGAGCAATTATGAAACACTAACTACTTATCTTTGGTCATTTTTGAAACTATTTCAAAAAGTAAAAAGAAAGCTTTTTAAGTGATGCTATTTTCAAAATGAAAACACGGGAGGAGCAAAACTGGTGTTTTTTTCTTTAACAGTTTTAACAATTTCTCTAAAGGACGGTTGAAACCATCTAAGAAATGTAAAAGCTAGTCAAATCCTAAAAGTAAATGAACAACTTTTATTAAGGTTAAGCGCAACTTTCTTTCATTCTTTTGGAATTGATCTTTTTTTTTTTTTTTTTTTTGCTTTATTTCATTTTGCTTTGGATAGTCTCCTTATATATATTTATTATATATACATATATTTTTTATATTGTTGTTGTTAGGTGCCGTCCAGTCAGTTCCGACTCATAGCAACCCTATGTACAACAGAACAAAACACTGCCCGTCCTGTGCCATCCTCACAATTGTTATGCTTGACCCCATTGTTGCAGCCACTGTGTCAATCCGTCTCATTGAGGGTCTTTCTCTTTTTCATTGACCCTCTATTTTAGTAAGCATGATGTCCTTCTCCAGGGACTGATCCCTCCTGATAACATGTTCAAAGTATGTGAGACATAGTCTTGCCATCCTTGCTTCTAAGGCACATTCTGGTGGTACTTCTTCCAAGACAGATTTGCTCGTTCTTCCGGAAGTCCATGGTATATTCAATATTCTTCGCCAACACCATAATTCAAAGGCGTCAATTCTTCTGTCTTCCTGATTAATTGTCAAGTTTTCCTATGCATATGAGGCAATTGAAAACACCATGGCTTGGGTCAGGACGTACCTTAGTCTTGAGGCAATTGAAAACACCATGGCTTGGGTCAGGACGTACCTTAGTCTTCAAGGTGACATCTTTGCTTTTCAACACTTTAAAGAGGTCTTTTGCAGCAGATTTGCCCAATGCAACGCATGTTTTGATTTCTTGACTGCTACTTCCATGAGTGTTGATTGTGGATCCAAGTAAAATGAAATCCTTGACAACTTCAACTTTTCTTCACTTATCATGATGTTGCTTATTGGTCTAGTTGTGAGGAGTTTTGTTTTGTTTTTTTTCTTTTTGTTGAGGTGTGTGGTCTTTGATCTTCATCAGTTAGTGCTTCAAATCCTCTTCACTTTCAGCAAGCAAAGCTGTATCATCTTTGACACAGGTTGTTAATGAGTCTCCCTCCAATCTCGATGCCCCATTCTTCTTCACAGAGTCCAGCTTCTCGGATTATTTGCTCAGCATACAGACTGAATAGGTATGGGGGAAGATACAACCCTGACACACACCTTTCCTGACATTAAACCACATGGTATCCCCGTGTTCTGTTTGAATGACTGTCTCTTGGTCTGTGTACAGGTTCCTCATGAGCACAATTAAGTGTTCTGGAATTCCCATTCTTCGCAATGCTGTCCATAATTTGTTATGATCCACACAGTCAAATGCCTTTGCATAGTCAATAAAACTCAGGTTAACATCTTTCTGGTATTTTCTGCTTTCAGCCAAGATCCATCTGACATCAGCAATGATATCCCTTGTTCCACATCCTCTTCTGAATCCAGCCTGAATTTCTGGCAGTTCCCTGTCGCTGGAACCACTTTTGAAAGATCTTCAGCAAAATTTTACTTGGGTGTGATCCTAATGATATTGTTTGATAATTTCCGCATTAAACTGGATCACCTTTCTTGGGAATAGGCATAAATATGGATCTCTTCCAGTCGGTTGGCCAGGTAGCTGTCTTCCAAATTTCTTGGCATAGACAAGTGAGCATTCCAGTATTGCATCCACTTGTTAAAACATCTCAGTTGGTATTCTGTCAATTCCTGGAGCCTTGTTTTTTGACATTCCCTTCAGTGCAGCTTGGACTTCTTCCTTCAATACCATTGGTTCCTGGTCATATACTACTTCCTGAAATGGCTGAACTTCAACCAATTCCTTTTGTTATAATGACTCTGTGTATTCCTTCCATCTTCTTTGAATGCTCCCTGCATCATTTAATATTTTCCCCATAGAAACCCTCACTATTGCAACTTCAGTCCTGAATTTTTTCTTCAGTTCTTTCAGCTTGAGAAATGCCAAGTGTGTTCTTCCCATTTGGTTTTCTATCTCCAGGTGTTTGCACATGTCATGATAATACCTTACTTTGTTTTCTCGAGGCACCTTTGAAATCTTCTGTTTAGTTCTTTTCCTTCACCATTTCTTCCTTTTGCTTTAGCTACTTGACTTTTAAGAGCAAGTTTCAGAGTCTCTTCTGACATCCATTTTGGTCTTTTCTTTCTTTCCTGTCTTTTTAATGACCTCTTGCTTTCTTCACATATGATATCCTTGATCTCATTCCACAACTCGACTGGTCTTCGGTCGTTAGTATTCAACGAGTCAAATCTAGTCTTGAGATGTTCTCTAAATTCAGGTGGGACATACTCAAGGTCATACTTTGGCTCTCGTGGACTTGCTTTAATTTTCTTCAGCTCCAAATTGAACTCGCATATGAGCAGTTAATGGTTTGTTCCCACACTCGGCCCCAGCCTTGTTCTGACTGATGATATTCAGCTTTTCCATCATCTCTTTCCACAGATGTAGTCCATTTGATTCCTGTGTATTCCATCTGGTGAGGTCCACGTATATAGTCACTGTTTATGTTGGTGAAAAAAAGGTATCTGCAATAAAGAAGTTGTTGATCTTGCAAAATTCTGTCATGCGATCTCCAGCATGGCTTCTATCACCAAGGCTATATTTTCCAACTACCAACCCTTCTTCTTTGTTTCCAGTTTTCACATTCCAATCACCAGTAATTAACAATGCATCCTGATTGCATGTTCGATCTATGTCAGACTGCAGAAACTGATAAAAATCTTCAGTTTCTTCATCTTTGCCCTTAGTGTTTGGTGCATAAATTTGAATAATAGTCATAGTAACTGGTCTTCCTTGCAGGGGTACAGACATTATCCTATCACTGACAGCGTTGTACTTCAGGATAGACCTTGAAATATTCTTTTTGAAGATGAATTTAATGCCATTCCTGTTCAAGTTGTCATTCCTGTCATAGCAGACCATATGATTGTCCCATTTAAAATGGCCAATACCAGTCCATTTCAGTTCACTAATGCCTAAGATATCAATGTTTATGTATTCCATTTCATTTTTGATCATTTCCAACTTTCCTAGATTCATATGTCCTACATTCTACATTCCAATTATTAATGGGTGTTTGCAGCTATTTCTTCTCATTTTGAGTCATGCCGTATCAGCACATGAAGGTCCCGAAAGCTTGACTCCATCCATGTCATTAAGGTTGACTCTACTTTGAGGAGGCAGCTTCCAACCTGAGGGACTCATTTTCCAGCACTATATCAGACAATGTTTCACTGCTATTCATACGATTTTCACTGGCTACTTCTTTTCAGAAGTAGATCGACAGATCCTTCTTCCTGGTCTGTCTTAGTCTGGAAGCTCAGCTGAAACCTAGACCCTGCTGGCATTTGAATACTAGTGGCATAGCTTTCAGCATCACAGTAACACGCAAGACTCCACAGTATGACAAACTGACAGACACATGGGGGATATTTTATATGTATGTATATAGATATATGATTTTTCTCCTGGTTTAAGCTGTGACTGCAAATTAAAGAAAATATAGCATAGGAAAAGTGTTCCACAGTATTTTTTCCCCCAAAAAAAACCAAACCCGCTGTGCGTTGAGGGGATTCCAACTCATAGAGACCCTATAGGACAGAGTAGATAGCGTTTCCAAGGAGTGGCTGGTGGATTCAAACTGCTGTCCTTTTGGTTAGCAGCCGAGCTCTTAACCACAGCACCACCAGGGCTCCTAAGTACTATTAAGCATTAAGATTGACTTTACAGAAGCCAGAGTCCACAAAAATTAGAGGTAGGAGAAACAAAATTTGTTAATTTTAATTTAAGGTAACTGTTTTGAAGTTTGGTCTTTAATTTGCCATTTCCCAGCATTATATGGAGATTGAAAAATACTACTCATTGGACATTAATAAGGATATATCTTTGTGAAAACTGAGATCTAGAAGTGGCTACACAGAACTTTTTTGGAGAACGTGAAAATAAGCATATGCTTAGGGTCTAAAATAATTCCAGCAGGCCTAAGAATTAGGCCATAAACCTAATGGAAAACAGTCAATTATCCTCGGAGGGAAGGGGAGGTGGGGAGAGGCTTTTGAATACGCTTTCTTCTATTTTGTTCCCTTTTGACTGGTTTCAAAGAAATACAATTCTGGAGGGAGCAGAGCCCCTAGGTGTTTTGCAAAAAGCAGATATTTATGCTACTTAAATGCATCAGAGAGTAAAAGCCAGCTTGAATCTGTTAGAAATTTTATGGGATTACCCAAAGATTTGGGGATCAGGGCATGCTGAAATAATTACAAACTCTAACTTTTGTAGACAAAAGTTCAAAGCTACATTTTACTAGCTGTTACATAACCTCTTTGAACCTCAGTTTTCTCATCTGAAAAATAGATATAATAATGCCTCACAGGATTAGAGATAATACATGTAAAATGCATAGCATAAAATAGTCACTCTCAGGAACGAAGAAAGGAGATAACAGAAAAACCACTGGGAAGCAAAATTCTCTTTCCCAAACTGTTTTGAAGTCAGAAATATTAGATCAAATGGTTAAAAAAAAAAAAAAAAACTACATGAGGTTCTTTAATTGCATTACGTCATCCCTACAGAAGGCATACACTGGTAAATTTGGAAAAACTTTAAGAAAATGTTTGTTACTGGCAGAAACAGATATTATGACCAAGAAATGGTGAAGCAAGTTGAAATATTAAAAATTTTAAGTATTACCGGTCCATTTTTTAATGTCTAATAAGCAGAGAAGACATACTTTTTGAAATTTAACATCTAAATTAAGCAACCTAATAGAATTACTGAACATTGAAGGAAAAGAAACAGAAGCCATCTCTGAGTATGATAACAGAGATGCTAGAGAGATATGATAGAGAAAAGATCTTTTTTACTTAACCTCAGATACACGATGTTCTCCTGGGTGTCATGATCTCTCTTATCTGTGGAGCAGATCTGGCACTTCTCCCCTGGTGACTCTCTGGCCCCCAGAGCAAGGAAGAATGGTTGCCTACCCTTTCGTGTTACATTGCTAGAAAGACACCAATGAAATGATGTTAAATATGTATGACATAATTCAGTAAGAAAGCTCTTTATCATTTTCCTAAAAATCTCCTCGCTCTCCAATGAGCCTTTGATGGAAGATAAATCCTGACTGACATCAATATGGTACTCAGATTTATCCCTCTCCTGGGAACCTAAGTCACACTTGGAGCCTTCATCAATAGCAGCTCTCTCAGAAGGATCTTCATGGAATTTCACAAACATCATTCTGTAGGATTGCAGGCCACAGTCACAGAAATGTCATATTTGTCTGAACTCCAAGTGAGGACACACCCATACGTTCTTTCCCAGGAAGCTCTTCAGCTTCCAAATAAATAGTTTTCCAATGTGGCCACCCTAGCATTGACCACACAGCTCCAACCGTGGCTGAGCATGCGAGAGTCAAATGTTTCCTGTACTATAGAGGAATCATAAGATTCTGATAATGGGTAGAAAACAAATTCATGTGGAAGAGTTAAAAATAAATCATATAAATTGGGATAATCCATATGGGGAAATGGCAGATAATCAAAGCCATCCCTAGCAAAACTTAAAAGCTCTGTTCTGTCATGATCTGGAGGCTGGACCGTAAAGTCATCATTTAGAGTCTTCTAAAAACATTGACCTAGTACGGTGCTACAGCCAAAAAGTGAATAAAATCTAGGCATTGTCACAAAAGGGTATTAGAAATAAAACAGTATCTCATCCCAGTATTGCCATAGCTGGACTATTGCCTACAGTTTTGGTTACTAGACTTTAACATAGATTCAAGAGAAATGAATAAAGACCCAGAGAAGAATGAATAAGAAGTGTGAGATATATAAGTTTTGCTAATAAGGTATATGAACACAATCAGAATGTTTTCAGAGTCCAACTAGGTTACCTATAAGGGGAGAAAAAACTACACAAACCTGGTGATCACCTTCCAAGCCTGATCACCATTGTCTTCTTTTTTTTAACTTTTTATTTTGTAATAATTTCAAAGCTGTAAAAAACAGTGCAAAGATTTCCTGTATACATCTACCCAACTCCCCCAAATGTTAACATCTTATGTAACTATAGTACAATTATCAAAACCAGGAAATTAACATTGATATTATACTATTCACTACTTTACAGTCTTTATTAAAATTTCACCAGTTGTTCCACTGATGTCTTTTTTTCTGGTCTGGAACCTAATCCAGGATCCCACATTGCATTTAGTTGTCATATCTCCTCTGTTTCCTCCAATCTGGGATGGTTCTGTAGCTTTACATTGTCTTTCTTGACCTAGACATTTTTGAAGAGTATCGACAAGTTATTGGTAGAATGTCTCTTAATTTTGGCTTGTCTGATGTTTCCTCATAATTAAATTCAGATTATGAATTTTTGGTAAGTATACCACAGGAGTTATGTTGTGTCCTTCTCAGTGCATCTTACCTGAAAGAACATGATGTTAATATGTCTCATTACTGGTGATGTTAACTTTGATTTCTTAAAGTAGATTTCTAGCAGATTTGCCCACTGTATTAATTCCCCCCGCTGTAACTAATAAGTATTGTGGGGAGAGATACTTTGAGACTCTGCAAATGTCCTGTTTCTCATCAACCTTTCGCCCACCAATCTTAGCATCCATTATGGACTCTTGCCTACAATATTTATTACTGAGGTGTTTATCAAATAGTGATTTCCTATTGCCCTCATTGCTTCTATATTTATTAACTGGAATTCTGTTATAAGGAGAAACTCTCCACTTGCCCCCATTTATTTATTTATATCATTATGGACTCATGAATGTATTTTTTATTCTATAAGTTTTAATTACTTTTTAAAGCATTTGTTTTATTGCTTAGTTGTCCCAGATTTGGCCACTGGGCCCTCCTTCCATTTGGTTCCTGTGTTCTTTCAACATGATTGCACATCATTTTTTGACCACTTCCGTACTTTCTGACATTACAAAATGTTTCAGGCTGATCTTGTACTTTCTCTCCATAAGCTGTGGAATCAGCCATTTCTACCACATAGCCATTTTCTTTTTGTGCAGGAAGGGATAGAGTTAAACAAAATATTTCTAACTCTAGAGTGAGTCTTGAACTTTTTCTTATATTTTAAGTTTCTTTCTGATGTTAATACATGGAGATACTTGCCACAAAGCAGTTATTTTTTACAAAATTAAAAAGGTTTACAGCACCATATTTAAACGTTGGCTGAGGCAAACTCAGCTGTAATTTTCCGCAGCTAACTTTTGGCCTCCTTACTATTATTGTTCCACATACATCAAGAAATAAATTTCCCTTGGAGACTAGAGGATTTCACTTACCCTTTCGACAAAATATTAAATTATGTGATTCTTGGTAGAGAGTAACAAAAGTCCTCTTCTTAAGGGATTATTTTCAACATTCAGAGAGTTCCAAAAGGCTAGCTAGATCTTTAGTCTGAGTATTTTGGGGATAAAATATTTCAAACCTACTGAAGAAAACTGAGAAGCAAACATAACTCACTACTCTAGGGTCATAGACAGCAGACTTTTTAGGCAAATATGATCACATTCAAGTTCAATGTGGCAAAAATTGCTAGCTCTTTTCAATATCCATCTCATCTTCTTTCTTAAGTAGTGGAACCCCAAAATTTTAGCTGGGCACATAGCTACCCAGAGTAAAGTGATGCTTTCTAGGCTCCTATAAAGCTAGCTGAGACAGTTGATCAAGTTCTGGCCAATGGGTTATGAGTAAAGGTGACATTTACAACTCCTCAGTTATATTCTTAAAGAAATGGGTCATGCTCTCCACTTCCTCTTTTGCTTCTACCTAATGGCTGGGACATGGACATTCTAGCAAGAGTTAGAGACGCCATCTTAGGCAAAAACATGGAAGTTATTTGTTGAAGAAGGCAAGATAACAAGGTAGATGGTACTTTGGCCTTGACACTGTGGAGCTGTCATATTAAACGGTCAGCTTACACTTAGGCTACTACATGAAAAAGAAATGAACTTCTGTTTTCCTTAAGCCACTGTTATTTGGGCATCTTTCTTAAGAATATTTAAACCTATATCTAAGTAATACAGATTCAGTCTCTGGGAGTGGAACTGCTGTAACAAAAGATATATGTGGTATTAGCTTAGCAACTGGAAAGGGAAAACAAATACACAAATAATCCAGGGTGCAAAGCTGGTGACTCTTGTTATGCCACGACAAAAACGTGGCTAAACTATTACCTGCTATACACTGGGAAGCAGGCCACAAACTGTCAAAACTAAGGTAACTAGTTGGAAAGATTCAGAATCTTGGTGCATGCTGGCTGTTTCTTGGCGACATGAAGCAAAGTCCTGCATAAGAGATGAAGTCAGGCTAGAGATAGTCAGTTTCACCTAAGAAAAAAAGAATTAAGCTTTGTTAAAAGAAGTTTTCTCTGTCTGCGGCCTGAAGTCTAAATTAAGTGAACGTCTAGTCATTTGGGTCCTCAAAGGGTTGAAAAAGCCAACTCCTCTGTACCCAATGACAAGGGGACCTGGCACCTTGGAGCACTCTCTTTTGAGGCCTCAAGGATTGGTGAGAACATCTATGCACAGGAGAGGGTGTGGCAAGTCCCTTGAAACAATGGAAGCCTTGTGGTGCCAGGACCTCTCCCAGACCTAGCCTAATGGGTCTCTACACTTGTATCCTTTCTGGTTATAATAAACAGGTAACTGTAAGTATAGGTAATATTTTCTCTAACTTTTGTGAGTCATTTGAGAGAATCATCGAGCCAACAGAGAGGCTGGTATTTGCCTATGTGGCAGGCTAGAAGGACACAGTCTTAACTTGTGAGACCCGGCTCCTTGTGGTTAGGATCAGAGACAGAATGTGCCATGTGGGTGGCTGGTGTCAGAATGATGAGGTGGGAAAGTGGGTATATGAGTTATCTTCACATTCTGAAAATCAGCCTTGTGTCAGCTATTATTCACACATAGGGTAAGATCTATGTTTGCAGTTAGTTGCTCTTGAAACTTATCTGAAGCAAGTAAACCAGAAACCTAAGTTTGTGAGGGAATGTTGTTTTTTGGCTTTTGCTCCCTGTATTACTCAGGGTCCCATCAGGAAATACTCAAATTGTGTAATTTGAGGGGAGTTTAATAAAGGAATTATTTAGGAACCTTGGGAAGAATGTGGGAGACCACAAGGGATAGTAAATAGGGCCTCTCTTGGGCTAGCAGCAGTGGTATACTGTTACCACCGTTAAGTCTGAAGGTGTGAGGAGAGAAAGCCATTACTGAAACTGGGAGAGAAAAAGAGCTGCCTGACAGGCGCTGTGACTTTTGCTTGAAGGACACCGCCAGCCCATGGCAACTTTGCAAGGAGACAGCCCAAGGGAAGTGTGGCATAATTAGTTCCTTTATGTGGTCTTTTTGCCTTGGTTCTTTGGAAAAATAGCCTGAGAGATTTTCCCCTTAAACCCTGAGGGGTTGTTGGGTTTGCCATAATTCTTTGTAGAAGGAACTTGGTAGTGGGGTGGGGGGCAGATTGTTTTCTACTCCAGAGAGTTTGTTACTTTCATCCAGGGGATTCTCCAAATTGATTGACATTTCCTGAGTAAGCTATAAACAGGCTGATGATTTGATACTTTTGTCTGATAAGTAACAAGATCTGAGCTGATTGACATCCCACGGGTAATTGAGGATTGGTTGAACTCTGGTCTGGTGAGGTAGGCCCCTCACTTTATAAATGATGAGGATTGGGGTATATAAACCGCTGAAACACAGGATTTCAGAGGCTTCTGGGAAAAGAGAGATGTTGGCTGAGAGCTGAGCTGGCAGAGAAGCAGTGCTGGCAGAGAAGCAGTGCTGGCAGAGAAGCAGTGCTGGCAGAGAAGCAGAGCCATGTGGGAGCCCAGTGGACCTGAAGCTGCTACATTGGCTATGAGCTGGGTGAGTTAGCAGCAGAAAGGCCTGATGGCAGAGACCATTTAACAGAGCTGAGCAAGCTGTTACACTGGCTGTGAGCTGGGCCAGTTAGCAGCAGAGAGAGACTGAAAGCAGGGAACTGATGGTGGAGAGGCCTGACAGCAGAGAGCAGCTGAGAAAGCTGTCCTGGTCAGAAGCTGCCCTGCACTGAAGAAAGGAGCAATGTCGTCTCCACTTAGGGGACCCTTCCAGAACTTGCTGTATGCTTCCTGATGCTAATCCAGAATTGTTTCTGTTACTTCCAAGTTGATCCTGATCCCAAGTTATAACCTGTTACTTCCCTAATAAACCTAATAACTGAGTATGTCTGAGTTTCATGTGACCATTGCATCAAATTATTGAGCACAGCTGAGTAAAGAGTGCCATGGATGGAGATGGTTGGTGATGGATGGAGAAATGGTGAAGAAGTTGGAGAGCAGAGGTATGTCTGACCTGCACCAGATTTGGCCACTGGGCGCTCCTTCCAGTTGGTTCCTGTGTCCTTTCAACATGATTCCACATCGCTTTTTGACCACTTCGTTACTTTCTGACATTACAAAATGGAATCATCTTTGTGCTGATCCTGATTTTTATCCCTCATGAATTTAGACAGCTCCTTATGTTGCATTACAGGACGAAATATCCCAACCTTTCTCTTCCCTGCCTCTGATCTTCTTGTGGGGCTCCCCATTGGCTGAACTCAATTAGAACAAAAAAACAGGAAGTTCTATTGATGCAATAACACACATAGGTTAGCATCCCAGGGCCAAGATCAGAGTAGAGGAGAAAAATGATCTAGAAGGACAAACAGAAAGTATTGTACGCATCCTCAAACCTATACCAGCAGGAAAATGGCTGCAAAAGCTATGTAGTCTCCAAGAAAGATATACTCTCCAATGTCCACTCCAGAGGATGTCATGGAACACAATGGGCAGAGAGTTCCTTCCAGAAAACAGAACAAGAAGCTGCCATGTGGTCTCAACGGGGAACTGAATCCACCGCCAAGGCAAGGAGTCCTCACAGTTCCTACTCTTCTGTGCCGGTAGCAGCCTTCTTCCTTTTCCAAATGGGAGTTTTAATTGTTGTCATTATGTTGCTGGAGGGAGATAACATGTCTTCTAGTTCATAGGTTGCTAGACCTCAAGGAACCATATCTAGACATAATGAGAATTACATATCACCCAGGGATCCTGGACTTCATTGGAGATGAGTAATTAGATGGGACATTTGAGTTACCTTCCCTTTGGAAAGGATATGTGTATATTTCGTTTGTGAGAAAAAGCATATGCCCAGATATTTGAGTGGTTAAAGGAGTGGACTGTGTTAGCAATTGTCTTCCAACATCCATTTTCCTCATCATCCTTTAGTAATTGAATTCCCAAATTGCAGCTGGGCATGTAGCCATCAGTCTCCTTTGCAGCCAGCTTTGGCCATTTGACTAAGTTCTGGCCAATAGCATGTGAGAAAAAGTGATGCTGAAATTGATGATAGTGCTCTTAAAGAAAAGAAAATATCTGCTTCCCCTAATCTGAAGTGAGCATTGGACAGTATAACTTTCTTGAATGCGGCACAGCTTTTGCAGCCCTCTTCCTGCTGATACAGCATCTTTCCTGCTGGCTGCAGTGTGGACATGATAATAATAGCTAGAGCAGCCATCCTGGACTATGAAATAGAAGTCCCATGTTGAAAATGACAGATGAGCTAGATGGAACCTGCGTCCCCAACACTGTGGAGACACCATGTCAGCCCTGTACTGCTAATTCTTAGATGTTATATGACAGTAAAAGAAATGTAAGCCTCTGTTATTTTGAGTGTATACTGCAGAAGTCAAATCCGTGCCTTAACTAATACTTAAACAAGAGCATAACTGGAAAGAAGAACAGAAAATGTAGTCACTCTGGAGAGAGCCAAGAGAAAGGGACCTACTCATAAGTTTAGAGACCACTGTGCCTTCTCTCATACCCACACCCAGAACAATCTCCGAGTTCATCACCCCTTTGTAGAATACTGCAAATATATATTGCTATCAGAAGCCTAGACATTTCCTCATTAAAATTCCATATAAAAATATCCATCTGGTAACTCAGTTTAGATACTTACCATTCCCTCTTCTGCCTCCAAGGTGAGACAGCACTGTACACAAAAAGGACCCAGCTTGGCCGTCAAATCAAGAATCACTTGGGCGTGTCACTGAAATGAACGTGTACAAACTGTTGAATTGGTGTATGTTCTGCTGTGTATATTCTCAACAACAAAAAATAAATAAATTATTAAAAGAAGAAAGAATTACTTGGGCAAACAGCAAATTTTCCCTTAGATTGAGGGGAGAAAAAGTAATTTTTTTTTTCCTTTCTGGCATAAGAGCATAGACATAGGAAAAAACATACTTGGAAATAAGAAATAATAGTTTATGAGGATAGAGAAAAGAGTGTGAAGTCCAGGGCAAGGAACCAATACAAGTCACCATTGCATCAGTTCCAACTAATGGCCACCCCATGTATGTTATAGTAGAACTGTGCTCCACAGGGTTTTCAATAGCTGATTTTTCAGAAGTAAATCGCCAGGCCTTTCTTCTGAGACGCCTTTGGGTGAACTCTAACCTCCAACCTTTCAGTTAGCAGCCAACTGCATTAAGTATTTGCATCACCCAGAGCAAGGAAAGAGTCTCTAAAATAACAGGAGATTAGGGGAAAAGAGAAAGGAAGGTAAAAAGAGCTGGACTGTTACCAACAGAGATAGTCATGGTGGAAGCAGATTCAGAGAGCTGAGCCAAACATGTAATTGAAACCAGAATTGGTTGGGATGAAAGGAGAGATTTAGAAAGTGAGATCATAAAACCAATTCCAAGTAGGCACAGTGTTTATACATAAATGTGAAATAGGTCCTAAGAGATTTTGAATGTCACTTGCCTATTTTCTAAGACTAGAGCCGTGATGCCCACAAGGGACACTTTAAGGCAATGAGAAAGCACATTCCCATTCATTAGTCCTGTTAGACAAAAAATTTGTGTGTGCTTTACATATGTTGAGGCTTTCCTTAGACATGTAACCCTGGATATGCGATTAAGGTAAGAAGCAGCTATTACAGTCTTGCAGTAGAAACATTCAGTTCTACTTAACTAGGGAGTCTGTTTAAATAATGTACTTCATATTGACTTTAAAACACAATGAAATAAGATGGTCACCTCATGGACTTGAGGCTGTCTCAGGTGTTCACAAACAGAACTAAAAGTAGATGTCCACATGATTAGTAAATATTCTTTTCTCCTTGTTTGCTTGGTCAATCTTTGCCTGTGCAACAGAGTCCACAAATTTTAAAGCATGCTCTTACTGCCTGTTTTAATACTGTTACTACTGTAAAAGATAAAAAGCAGCAATAAATAAAAAGAATGGTTATAAGATGGAAATTTTAAGACTGTAAAATGAAATAGACTACGAAAATATATATTGATTTCTAAAAACATTCTTTCCAATTTATGTTTCTCAATTACGAGTTTCAGGATCCTTTTCTATATCTATTGTAATAACTGGGAAATTATCCCAATGACTTTAAGTGACACAATGTGAGTTATCAGAAAGATCGCTAGAATTAAGTCAGAAGGCCTGTTGTGGTATTTGCTCACCAAGAAAGTAATTCTCTCTAATACCTCTGCCTGGTTATGTGCCATTGTGCAAGCCAGTTAACCTGACTCTGTTTTATCATATTTAAAAAGAGAATAAAAATATCTTGCTTATCTACACACAGGATTTAGGGAAGAGCAAATAAAATATATGTGAAACTCTACCAAAAACTATCAAGTTCTGATGAACTGAAGGCATTCAGTTTGGGTAAAGCTGTTGTCTTAGTTCTTAGTGCCGATATAAGAGAAAAACACAAGTGGGTGACTTTAACGAACATAAATTTACCCTCACTGTTTAGGAGGCTAGAAGTCCAAATTCAGGGCACTGGCTCTAGAGGAAAGCTTTCTCCCTCAACTGGCTCTGAGGGAAGGCCCTTGTCTCTTTTCAGCATCTGTTCCTCTGTTCCTTGGTGGTTTTCAGGTGGCATGGCATCCATTTTCCTCCCTCTGTGCTTCCCTTGCGTCTGTGCCTGACCTGCTCTTTTATATCTCTAAAGTGATTCGCTTAAGACACATCTGTTATGGATTGACTTGTGTCTCCTGAAAATATGTGTTTTAAATCCTAACCTCTATGCCTGTGGTTATAATCCCATTTGGGTATGAGTTGGCTTTGTTATGTTAATGAGACAGGATTAGTACAGGGTATGTCTTGAGTCAATCTCTTTTGAGATATAAAAGAGATTAAACAAGCAAGCGAGTGAGCAGAGATGGGGTAAGATAGATGCCAAGACACACGGAGATCTCGAAGGAACCAGGAAGCAGAAACTGAAGAAACAAGGACCTTCCCCCAGAGCTGACAGAGAAAGCCTCCCCCTAGAATCAGCACTCTGAATTCCGACTTCTAGCCTCCTAAACTGTGAGAAAATAAATTTCTATTTGTTAAAGCCATCAACTTGTGGTATTTCTGTTATAGTAGCACTAGATAACTAAGACAACACTCTACACTGATATGGCTTCATTAACGTAACAAAGAAAATTCTATTTCCAGATGGGATTATATCAACAAGTGGAGGGGTTAGGATTTACAACACATATTTTTGAGGGACACAATTCAATCCATAACAGCTGCCCTCGCAAATAGCTTAGTATTTCCAAGCTCTTTTTCTTGCCCAGCCCGATTCAAATCATGCCAGTCTCCCTTCTTGCCTTCTGAGTTCTTACATTTCCTGTAGTTTCACTATCCCTGGGTGAAAATGGGGATTCTATCATCTATCTTATGGAAATCACGTAAGGACAACCTGGAAAGCCCCTGGTGAAGGGCTTAGCACATGGTAAAAACGTAAACCAAACCAGTTGATTCCAATTCGTGGTGAGTCATGTATGTCAGAGTAGAACTATGCTCCATAAGGTTTGCAATGGCTAATCTTTCAGAAGCAGATCACCAGGTCTTTCTTTCAAGGTGCCTCTGGGTGGATTCAAACTGCTAAGCTTTCAGTTACTGGTTGAGTTTTTAACCACTTTTCCCACCCAGGGACTCCCTTGGCACATGGTAGACTCTCAGTAAACCCAAGTAGAGACTAACACTCCACCTCCTCTTTTGCAGATAAGGAAACTGGAGTCCAGAGATGTAAGGATATTGCCCAAATCACACACTGGGTGACAGATTTAGATGAGCTCCCATGTCTCCCAATTCACTAGCGCTCTTTCCACAGTGGCAAGCCTGTGGACTTGCAGATTGCAGCAATGTAAAACCAAATGAATAAATAGATCAAGGAGGAAATCATCAAGCTGTGTTTCCTAGTTGAGTCATCTAGTAAATCACAGAGGAGGGTTAAATAGGGTAGGGGGAGACATAAAATAATTTCCTTTCACATACGTTCAGTGAACTATTATAGCCACCTCTAGCCTAAATTTTCTAATTAAATTTTTGTTTGGTAAAATACATCCTGATACGTCCACACAATGGAATAGTATTCAGCCATTAAAAAGAATGAGGCAGATCAACATGTACTAGCATAGAAGACGTGCCTGATAGATTTAGAGAACAAAGAAAAGTGCCGACTCTAACACATTATGGAGCCCTGGTGGCGTAGTAGTTAAGAGCTCAGCTGCTGATCAAAAGACTGGCAGTTTGAGTCCACCAGCCGCTCCTTGGAAACCCTATGGGGCAGTTCTGCTCTGCCCTGTAGGGTCACTATGAGTCAGAATTGACTCAATGGCAATGGGTTAACACATTATGGTATCACATACGGTTCCATTTGTGATAACGGGTATCACATTATGGTTCCATTTTGTTTTATGGGTATATAAAAAAAAAAACCAGTTCCTGTCAAGTCAACTCTGACCCGTGGTGACCCCATGCATGTTAGAGTAGAACTGTGCTCCATAGGATTTTCAATGGCTGATTTTCAGAAGTAAATTGCCAGACTTTTCTTCTGAGGCACCTCCAAGAGGACTCAAACCAGCAATCTTTTGGTGAGCAGCTGAGTCCATTAACCATTTGCATCACCCAAGGACAACTATATAAACATATAATAAGCCTGGAAGGACATCCTTCCACATTCCAAAGACTTTCTCTTCCTATTTTGTTTCTGCATTGTTTAAATTCTCAGAGTATCCATGACTTTGATCATCAGGGGGAAAAAGACTTCTTTCAATTACAAAATGCCACTATTGAAACAACTAAAGATTAATTGCATAAAAGTGCAGTTATTCAGGTATACATGAAACTTAAAAATTAAAAAATAAGCCTAATAATGAAACCAGAGGGGAATTTAAAAAAATGAAAGCACTATGCAAGATTAAAAGTGTTGACAAGAATAAAGAAACTTTTCACCCCTTCCTTTTTTAAAGATAATTGATGTCTCATAGCATTTCCTTCATATGAGCAGGAAAACAAAACAAAAAACAGAGGAAGGCACTTTTTTTTTTTTAATTGTACTTCAGATGAAGACTTACAGAACAAATAGTTTCTCATGAAACAGTAGTACGCATATTGTTCTATGACATTGGTTAGCAACCCCACAACATGTCAACCCTCTCCCTTCTAGACCTCTTATTTTTTTTTTGGTGAAAATACACATAGCCAAAGATACACCATTTCAAAAATTTCTACATGCACCATTCAGTGACATCGACTACGCTCTTCCAATTGTGCTGCTATTCTCACCTTAGATGAAGGCTTACAGAACAAAATAGTTTCTCATTTAACAGTTAGTACACATGTTGCCCTATGACAATGGTTCACAACCTCACAACACATCCACACTATCCTTACTCAACCTTGGGTTCCCTATCACCAGCTTCCTTGTCCTCTTCTGCCTTCTGGCCCTTGTCCCTGGTCTGCTGTATCTCATTGGTCCCATTTGGTTTTACGGGGCTGTCCACTCCCAGGCTGAACGGTGAACCTCAGAGATGACCTCACCACTGAGCTAAAAGGGTGTCTAGGGGCCATGCTCTCGGGGTTTCTCCAGTCTCCTTTAGGCCAGTAAATCTGGTCTGTTTTTTTGTGAGTTAGAATTTTGTTCTACATCCTTCTCCAGCTCTGTCCAGAACCCTCTGCTGTGATCCTGGTCAGAGCAGTCAGTGGTGGTAGCCGGGCACCACCTAGCTGAGAGGAAGGCACTTTTAATGGAGCGTCTCTTTCCCCACATTTCTGTCTTAACAAAAAATGAAAAGCCATCTATCTTGAAAGGAGACGTGAAAACTTTCCCAGTCCTCAGATCTAAAAATGAAATAAGTCCAAATTATTCCCCACAGCACATGCACAAATAGCCCTACAGGATTTTCACCTACTGTTACTCAGTGTCTGAGTGCTGGGGATCTTAACCTGTGTTGGAATTCTAACCCTCAGAACTATAGGATTATAAATTTGTGTTGTTTTAAGTCACTAAATTTGCGGTAATTTGTTACAGCAGCAATAGAAAACTAATATTGCAGATGTGTGAACAAGGTAAATAATTGTTGTTGGTTTAAGCCAGTAAGTTTAGAAGTGGTTTGTTCCTCAGCAATAGATAACTGGAACAAGAAAATTAAGGCTCAAGGTAAAAAACTCTCCAAGTGACTCAACCAAGTTTAATCACATGGGCCCTAGTATCCCTTTTTTTTTTTTTTTTTTTTCTTTTTTTTCACTGTGAAAATTCTCAAATGCCTCTACTGCCAAAACTTCACCAGCCCTTTCCTCCTCTAGACTCCCTGGGTATCACTTGTTTTTGTGCCACTCCCTGAATCTGCTTTCCCAGAGGTCTCTACTGCTCTCCCTTGTGCTAAACCAAGGGCTCATTCTCAGTACATGTTGTTGCTGCCCACCACTTCTCTTTCTTTCCCCAAGAAGAGGTTCTTACACCATTACTTAAAGGTCAACATATTTAAATCCAAACTTATCATTTCTTATAAACGATGACTATTAAAAAAGTTAGTAGTACGTAAGAGAAAAGCTAATGACTTCTTAGTAAGGCCATTGAACATTTTTATGAATATATAGGCCTTTTTCTTTTTTTAACCTATTTGAGGAAGCTTTATAGTCTGACTTCAGTATGGATTACACCTCAAAGAAAACAAAAATCCTCACAACTGGACCAATAAGCAACACCATGATAAATGGAGAAAAGATTGAAGTTGTCAAGAATTTCATTTTACCTGGATCCACAATCAACACTCATGGAGGCAGCAGTCAAGAAATCAAACGGCATATTGCATCGGGCAAACCTGCTGCAAAAGACCTCTTTAAAGTGTGAAAAAGCAAAGATGTCACTTTGAGGACTAAGGTGCCCCTGACCCAAGCCATGCTATTTTCAATGGCCTCATATGCATGTGAAAGCTGAGCAACGAATAGGGAAGACCAAAGATGAATTGATGCCTTAGAATTATGGTATTGGGGAAGAATACTGAATATACCACGGACTGCCAAAGGAACGAACAAATCTGTCTTGGAAGAAGTACAGCCATAATGTTCATAAGAAGCGAGGATGGTGAGGCTTTGCCTTACATACTTTGGGCATGTTATCAGGAGGGACCAGTCGCTGGAGAATGACATCACGCTTGGAAAAGTGGAGGGTCACCAAAAAAGAGGAAGACCCTCAATGAGATGGATTGACATAGTGGCTGCAACAATGAGCTTAAGCATGACAATGATTGTGAGGATGGCACAGGACGAAACCGGGCAGTGTTTCATTCTGTTGTGCATAGGGGTTGGTATGAGTTGGAACCAACTCGGTAACAACAACATGGTTAGGTATCTTTTTTCAGTGGAGTCATAAATGACCTTTTTAAAGTGAAAATAGTTATCCTGATGAGAATTATGTTTTATCTAGCAATTAAGTTTTACAGTACAGCTATTTTAATCAGCTTAAATAACACTCTCCACTGGTCATTATACTACCAAACAAAAAGAGTTACATTTTTCAGACTGGGATGAGATGACTTAAATTCCTCAAAGAGGACTTTTATAGTAAGTCCTCCCAAAAAAATGTCCAAATAAAGTAACACTTGATTTTATAATTAGATGATTTTCATTTACTCCTCCCCATTTGTTGAGAACCACCTCCTGATAGTTTTGAAGACCCACAGTCTTTGCATAATTTAAAGAAAATCAATTTCTCCTGAGTAAAACCAGTGAGAACAGCTTCAGATCCCAGAGAAATTCACTCTGGTCTACCGTCCCAAACACAGCTTAAATGGAACCATATTCCACTTTGTTGTTGTTGTTGTTAGGTGCTGTCGAGCTGATTTTGATTAGGGTACCATAAATTAAGCAGCATTTTGACTTACACCTTTAAATCCCCATGAGACTCCTAAAAGTCAGAAGAGATGCCAGGTGAAATATAATGTATCACATGGTACTATTTGTTTAAAAGAGCCACATAATTTTTGAATGCTTGTAAATGTTACTCAAATACTGAGCAAGCATGAATGTACTTCCCCTGTAAACTCAGTCTTAGCTGGACTCTTTGTGTTCCTATTTCAGTTTAACTGAATGAGGATAATTAACACAGTGTCCATCGAGAATCAAACAAAAGGAAGAGTTGAAACTAAGTTTCATTAGGAAAGTCAAAAGAAGAAAATGGTGCTCCAAGAACAGGTGGAAAAAACCTACAAATATCTAAGGATGTCAGCATCATTGGGTGGCAGGGAGTGACCAGACTTTGTTTTCCTGGAGGCTGCTCATCAGAAATAGAGTAGAACTGCCCCATAGGGTTTCCAAGGCTGTAATCTTTACGGGAGCAGACTGCCACATCTTTCTCCCCTAAGCGGTGGCACCATTGTGTCACCAGGGCTCCCTGAGTTAAGGATACGCACTTCCAAAATGAGCATTTAAAATGTGAGAAATCAGAGTTTCCTTTCCCAGTGTTTTCACAAAACATGAAATAAAACCTTAATGTACATAAAAGGCTTTCTCTGAAGAAATGGCTGGAAATATTTAAAGCAAAATACTAACATTTAACTATTTCTGATCCTAAGAAGTAAAATATTTTAACAGCTTCCCTTATTTAGGAAATATAATATGTTGTAGGTGATGTGTTAGAGGAGGAGGGGGAAAAATCCACCCACATAACCAGATCTGGCTGCGGAATAATTTCTGGAATTGTAGACAATTATTGTATATATTCTTAGCCATGATTTTAGATGACCTTATAGCATTGGGAATTGCACCATTTTACAGCCCAGAAGTGATTATATAAAATTGTGTTAAGGTGATTATAATAAGAACTATATAGGCAGTAATGTTTGCTGCTTTGCAAAACATTTAGCCCAGGAGACTCTTTAAAGCTGAATGGAACGGAAAATGCTGGTAGTCATATTAGACCTGCTGCTCAAGTAAAAGTCAGCACTCATTGGCAACCATGACCTAGCACCATTTTCTCTGAATCTCACATCTCATTCACCATTCGACACCAGAGTAGCCAGTTATGTCCTTGAAAAATATAAAACAGATTAGTTATTTAGTATCATGTCCTAAACTCTCCCCCACTGCACCGCCAAGCCATTTTAATTTAAAATGTTCTGTTTGAAGACAGTGATTCTTAATTCATTTAGGCAGATAAATGCAAGAGACAAAAAAAAAATAATAATAATAGTTTTAAAGTGACCTTTTAGACTAATATTAAAACAAATTTAGTAGGAACTCTGTCTCTTAATTCAACCTACATGAAACTTCCAAGTTTTCAAGCACTTTTCAATCAAATAATTAGTTCTTTGTAATTTTTCTAGGTTTGTCATTAAGAAACCCATAAAAAGGGCATTTATCATGCTCTTCCTTGTATAAAGGGTATTTCAGTGAATCCATACAGCTGATACGGAAGAAATGATGGAGTAAAAGGGCCAAACAGAAGATTTCAAAGGGCACCTCGAGAAGACGAAGTATTATAATAAAACGTGCAAAGACCTAGAGTTAGAAAACCAAAAGGGAAGAACAGGCTCAGCATTTCTCAAGCTGAAAGAACCAAAGAAAAAATTCAGGCCTCAAGTTGCAATATTGAAGGATTCTGTGGGCAGTGGTTAAAGCGATCAACTATTAACTGGAAAGTTGGCGGTTCAAAACCACCAGCAGCTCTGGCTCTGCAGGAGAGAGACGTGGCAGTCTGCTTCCGTAGAGATTTACAGCCTTGGAAACCCTATGGGGTTGCTATGTGTCAGAATCGACTCCATGGCAGTGGGTTTTGGTTTATGGGCAAAATACTGAACGACACAGGAAGAATCAAAAGAAGGTGGAAGGAATATACAGACTCACTGTCCCGAAAAGAATTGGCCGAGGTTCAATCATCTCAGGTGGTAGCATATAATCAAGAACCAATCTTACTGAAGGAAGAAGTCCAAGCTGCACTAGAAGGCGCTGGCAAAAAACAGTGCTCCAGGAATTGACAGAGTATCAACTGAGATGTTTCACCAAACGAATGCGAGGCTGGAAGCACTCACTCCTCTATGCCAAGAAATTTGAAAGACAGTTACCTGGCCAACTGACTGGAAAAGATCCATATTTATGCTTATTCCATAGGAAGGTGATCCAACCAAATGTGAAAATTATCAAACAATATCATTAACATCACATGCAATCAAAATTTTGCTGAGGATAATTCAAAAGTGGCTGCAGATGTATATCAACAGGGAACTTCCAGAAATTCAAGCTGGATTCAGGAGAGGGCATGGAACAAGGGATATCATTGCTGATGTCAGATGGATCTTGGCTGAAAGCAGAGAATACCAGAAAGATGTTTACCTGTGTTTTATTGACTACACAAAGGCACTGGATTGTGTGGATCATAAGAAATTATGAATAACATTGCAAAGAATGGGAGTTCCAGAACGCTTAATTGTGCCCATTCAGAACCTGTACATAGACTAAGCGACAGTAATTCGAACAGAAGGGGATACTGCATGGTTTAAAATCAGGAAAGAAGTGCATCAGGGTTGTATCCTTTCACCATACTTATTCAATGTGTATGTGAAATAATCCGAGAAGCTGGTCTGTATGAAGAAGAACACGGCATCAGGATTGGAGGAAGACTTGTTAATAACCCGCAATATGCAGATGACACAACCTTGATTGCCCAAAGTGAAGACAACTTGAAGCACTTACTAATGAAGATCAAAGACTACAACCTTCAGTGTGGATTACACCTCAACATAAAGAAAGCAAAAATCCTTACAATTGGGCCAATAAACAACAGCATGATAAATGGCAAGTAATTGAAGTTGTCAAAGACTTCATTTTACTTGAATCCACAATCAACACCCATGGAAGCAGCAGTCAAGAAATCAAACAACATATTGCACTGAGCAAATCTGCTCCCAAAGACCTCTTTAATGTGCTAAAAAGCAACTAATGGCGCCCGGCTATCACTACTGACTGTTCTGATCAGGGCCACAATAGATGAGCCCTGATAGAATGGGAGAAAAACACTGAACAGAAGGCAAATTCTTAAAAAGTCCAGACTTGCTGGACCAGTTGAGATCAGCGGACTCCCTGAGACTATTGCCCTGAGATACTCTTTAAATCTTGAACAGAAACTATCTCCAGAGATCACTTTTTAGCGAAATAACAAGAGTGGCAGATAAAATAAAAGATACTACCCATGAGTACAGTGACCTATCAAAAGAAAACTTTATGATACCAAAATGTCAATAATTACTCTAAAGCAAAGATGAGAAGATAAGAGGGTGGGGAAACTAGAGTACCAGAAACAGGACAAGCAGAATGCAATGAAAGAGAGTGTTGACTCATTATGAAAAATGTAACTAATGTCACTGAACAAATTGTATAAAAATTGTCAAATGGGAACCTAATTTACCGGTAAACTTTCACCAAAAACACAATAAAATATTATTTAGAAGAAAGAAGAAAGTGCACTAGCTTTAGCATCAGGCAGGCCTGCGTTTTAATCCTGGCTCTGATCCTCACTAGCCTCAGGCCCAAGGGCAGGCAACTCAAACTCTTTGAGTCTCAGTTTCCCCATAAGAAAAGAGGAACTGAAAGTGCCCATTTCACAGAGTTGTTGCAACAATTCAATAGGATAATGCATGTAAAAGTAGACCTAACATAGTTCCAGGTACAATACTTCTTTTAAAATGTTAGTTTTTCTTTCTCACTTTCTCTAGGTATATATGGAAGGAAATTGTGTATATATATACAACCTAAGTCTGTGGTTCCCTATACCCACTCAGAATAGTAACCAGAGAAGCCCTGAAGATGAGTGCCTCAGCTTGGATACCATGACTCACCTTCTCACTTTGCAAAGTGCTGTGGAATCTTGGAGCAGGAGAAGACCTTAGAAGTTGTCTAGTCCAACCTCATTGCTTGGGTTCCTTCCAGAACATCTTTTTGCTTACATGCCTCTGATAATGGGTTTCTTCCACCACCCATCTGTCAGTTTGTTGTACTGTGGTGGCTTGTGTGTTGCTGTGATGCTGGAAGCTATGTTACCAGTATTTCAAATACCAGCAGGATCACCCATGGTGGATAGGTTTCAGCAGAGCTTCCAGACTAAGACAGAATAGGAAGAAAGGTGTGGTGATCTACTTCTGAAAATTAACCAATGAAAACCCAATGGAGCACAACAGAACATTGTCTGATATAGTGCTGGAAGATGAACGCCCTAGGTTGGAAGGCACTGAAAATACATAGTGCTCACAACAGTGGATACTAGCAATCACGGAGATGGCACAGGACTGGGCAATATTTCATTCTATTGTATGTGGGTTCACCATGAGTCAGAGCCGAATGAACAGCAACTAACAATAACACATAATCTTGTTCATTCCATTTTCTAATGGTATTAAACTCTTCTCTGTTTTGAACCCCCCAAAAAAATAAGTGCTAAAAAGCAAAGATGTCACTTTGATGACTAAGGTGCTCCTGACCCAAGCCATGGTATTTTCAATCACCTCATGTGCATGCAAAAGTTGGACAATGAAAAATGAATGAAGAATTAACACATCTGAATTGCAGTGTTGTTAAACAATATTGAATGTGCCACGGACTGCCAGAAGAATGAACAAACCTGTCTTGGAGGAAGTACAGCCAGAATACTCCTTAGAAGCAAAGGATGGCAAGACTTCATCTCATGTACTTTGGACATGTTATCAGAAGGGACCAGTCCTAGAAAAGGACATCATGCTCAGTAAAGTAGAGGATCAGCAAAAAAGAGGAAGATTCTCAACAATATGGATTGACACTGTGGCTGCAACAATGGGCTCAAAACACAGCAACAACTGTGAGGACGATGCAAGACAGAGAAAAATTTCACTGTGTTGTACACAGGGTCACTATGAGTCAGAACCGACTCAAGGGTACCTAACAACACCATAGAGTTGATGAAGGGACATTTTCCTTTATAGAAGAATACCAGCTAATAAATACAGAAGAAATGATATGCAACCCCTAATCAAACAGTGAATCTAGTTAATGATCACCAGTGGCTGCTAATAACAGGAGAAATGTTCGTGGGGAACATTAAAATGGATGGATACAGTTGACAACACCTGAACCTACTGATAATCTTAACATCATTAAAAGTGGGTCAAATTAATCAACATCACTGAGTTGTACATGTAGAAACTGTTGAATTGGTGTATGTTTTACTGTGTACATTCTCAATAACCATGACAAAATGAATACATTTTTTAAAAAGGTAACAGAAATATTAACATTAAGAAGAAAAAATATGTATTATGCAGCTATCAGCTAAAACAAAGTTGGCAATGCTATTTTAATATTAGACAAAGTAAACTTTAAGGTGATAAATATTACTAGAGCTAAAGAAAAAAATATTTCAAAATTATAAGGGATCAATTTGGAAATAGATAGTGGTGATGGTTGTAAAAAATGTTGAAATGTCAAATAGTTTGTCATATACACTTTTACCAGAATTAAAAAAATGGTAATAATAAAAAAAGTGGGTCAGATTATGTGATAAAATGGTATATTGGTTATTTACTGCTGCATAACGAATTACTCCAAAACCTAGTGGCTTAAAATAACAGTAAACATTTATCTTCTCACACAGTTTCTCTGGATCAGGATTTAGTAGTGGTTTAGCTGGGTAGTTCTGGCTCGAGAAATCTCATGAGGTTGCCATCAAGGTTACAGTTATCTGAGTGCCTGACTGGGGCTGGAGGATCCGCTTCCAAGATCGCTCACTCACATGACTGTTGCCAGGAGTCCTCGATTCCTTGACGCATGGGCCTTTCCATAGAATCACTTGAGTTTGCAGCTGACCTGACAGCCAGCTTTCTCCAATTAAGTGATTCAAGAGGGAGAGAAGAAGCTGCAACGTCTTTTATGACTTAGTGGCATATCATTTCTGCTATATCCTATTGGTGCTCAGCTCAGTCCTCCTATTCAACGTAAGAAGGGACTACACAAGGGTATGAATACAAGAAAGGAAGGATCATTGGGGGCCTTCTTGGAGGCTGGCTACCACAAATGGGAAGCAATTCTATAAAGTATCTTTGCCCCTTTCCCCGTAAAACCATTCCACAATCTAATCAAAACTCTAACTACCAATTCACAGTTAATGGAGGAGGGATAAGGAACAAATTAAACATAACCACAGGAAGCAACCAGCCAATTACAGAATGTGGGACAATTTAAAGAACAAGACCTAATTTCTTCAGTCAATAAATGATAGGCAGAAAAGGTGAGTAGATCGTTACAGATTTAAAAAGACTTAAGACACATAACAACAAAAGGTAATGTGGTTCTGCTTGGATCAGATTCAAACAAACCAACTGTAAAGAGTGGAAAACCAAAGACTTTTTTTGTGCAGTGGGGAATATATCAAGGACTGGGTATTAGATGATATTAAGAAATTCTTGTGAAGCATGTTCAGTAGGATAATGCCATTGTGTGTCATTAATGTCATTATATCTTATATGCTGAAGTATTTACAGTTGAAATATTATGACATTTTAGATTTGCTTTCAAATAATCTAACAAAAATTTGGAGGGATAGCTGAAACAAGATTGGCAAAAAGTTGAAACTAGTGGGAGTTCACATTATTTCTCTCTGGTTCTGAATGTTTGAAAAATCTCCACAGTTTTAAGTCGCTGCAAGTCTGGGTTTAGTTATAGCAGCTAGCATTACCTTAGTAATATAGTACCCAAAGAGCCACTACAGGATTTTTAGCCAGATTAGCGATGAGGGAGGTTCTGCAGTTGTGGTTAGAGTGATATGTCCACGTGGCAGGACAGAAGATAGGCTGGAATGCAAAGGAAGGGTGTGGGGGAGGTCAAATGTCAGTTTGGAATCAATTGCAAAACATCTGCACTTTGTGGAGATAATGGTCTTTTCTAGAAAGTGGCAGTAAGACTAGAAAGGAAGGAAAATCCTAAACTGGTGGATGGCCAAATCCTATGATTATCTACAGTTGTTTCCTGTCAAATCACCACAATTTCCTGTGTATTTAACTTCCCTTTTTGGGGTAATGCTTATTCTTGCCTTTGAGTAAATCTCTTATCATTTCAACTCAATTTTCCCTAAACTTTATACAAGTTTTTGATAGGTTTAGGGTATAAAATTTGTTTCCAAGTGTACTGGGGGAGACAGGGCAAGGAGAGGTGACAAAAGTTGATTTTACTCTTACTTTTCCATCTGTATTTCTCAGAGAACTATTGTGGCAATAAATATTTATTTTTAAAGTGTGTGATGCATACTGGAAAACGTGGAAAAAGCCACTGAGTAAATATCAGGTGATAATTATCATAAGGCTAACTCAGAGGTCACAAAAGAAGACTAAAAAAGACTTTAATTTCTTATAACTATTTTTAATCCTTACTATTAGAAGTGTTTGTATTTGGCTTGAATGAAAGGGCTCAGTTAGAGCTGACTTCAGAAGGTTGTTTAAAATGTTTATGTCTTCTCAGGCCTTTCCTGGATGGAAACATTAGCAAGCTCCTCTAAATTAATCACGCGGAGGAAAGAAACATTGTATTAAGGAGTGGAAAGTCCCAGAATCAAATCATCATAGAAATCGTCTTATCAAAACCTTGCTACTAATGGGTTGCATTTTATCACAAAATGGAATGGAGTTTCCTAGCTATTCATGGCTCAGAAAGAGAATCAGTCTTGTTGGTCAGCCTCGGGTGGGATTTATTATTGGAAGTGGTGGGCAGGAAAGAGGAAAGGTAGCAAAATTCAGTTTCCATAACCGAAATAAAGTTAATTACATGACCAAATGTTCGCGAACATGTAAAAGCACTTCATTGTGTATAAATGCTTTTGTTTGGGAATTTGTTTTAATTACTTTCTATACCTTCTACATACATAAGGGTATCTCAATAATTTCAAATAAAGGAGTCAAAAGCTGGGCCTACGTGAAAATAAAAAAAAAAAATTAGTTGTGAAATTTAAAATTCTGTCAAAGTGATCACTTGGGCTTATATGGAACCATGAAACCTGATTAAACCATGGTGTTCAATAAGGAAGTGCTTAGTTAAGAAACATGTTTTTCTTACCAAAGGGGCCCTGTTTCCTAACCCCATAGTGAGCTACGTTATGTGTGCCCATGGGAGATCAGTGCTTTTATCTGTGTCCTCTCTGGGCTGAGGAGTGGGGGCAATGAAACGAGTATTGCAACTGCTGTCTAATCCCTCATCGTTTCTAAAGTGGTCCCTGGACTGGCAGATTCCGCACTACCTGGGCGCTTATTAGAAATGCAGAATTTCAGGCCCAACACCAGACCTACTGAATCATAATCTGCATTTTAACAGGATCCCCAGGTGATTTGTAAGCATAGCACATTTTAGAAACACCCCTCTAGGATACACAAGAATTACTTCAGATTCCATTTCTCACTTTTCACTTCAAATCTTACCTATTTGATGTTTCCATCTCTGTCTTTGAGATGTTTCCTCCTTGACTGCTTGTTCTCCAGCCTAAGGCAGGTGCTCTCCCATACTTGGCCCAGGCTTTCAGGTTATCATATCCAGCCCAGACCTCAGCACTTCAGGTTATGAACCCCTTGAGGGCAGGGAGTAGGTCTGAATCATAGCTACATACATTTTAGTACCTGACACATGGTAGAAACCCAATAACTATTCGATGAATGAATAAAATAGATGGCAAAGAACATGGGCTTTGGTATAAAATAGAGTTATGAAGCCTGACTCCTCCACTTACTGGTTGTGACCTTGAATAAACTACTTAACTTCTATGAACCTCACTAAAATGGGAATCATAATACCTATCTCAAGAATTCTCGTGAGGACTAAATGAAATTAAATGTACCTGGTATAATGTACACATTCCATTGTAAGGGTTCTATTTTTTTAGTTTTGTGGAATTTTTTTTGTTTGATCTTTTGTTTAATATATTAACAAACTACCACTCACCACTAGTTACCACCAAGTGATTCCGAGTCATGAAGACCCATGTGTGTCAGAGTAGAACTGTGCTCCATAGAGTTTTCAATGGATGATTTTGAGAAGTAGATCACCAGGCCTTTCTTCTGAGGCCCCTCTGGGTGGACTCAAAGTTCTAACCCTTTGGTTAGCATCCACGCATGATAACCATTTGCACCACCCAGAGACACATTAAAAATCAGTATTGTGCCATGAGACCAGAAGAACCAGGTGGTGCCTGGCTCCCATTACTGAACATTTTGATCAAAGATTCTATGGAAGAATCCTGATAAAATGGGGAAAAATGCAGAACAGAATTTCAAATTGTCATGGAATCCAGACATTCTAGAACCATCTGGCTCCTTTCCTGGACTTGAAATTTTGGGTGGTCCCTGCGCTCTGCCTTTAGATCTCTTTTCTCTCTCTATTTATAGCCGCTTCCTGGGTAATTTCAGTCTGCCCCCATGGTTTATATTTCACTGTAATGTCTTACGAGTGTATTTCTCCAGCTAGATCTTCCCCACCTTCAAATAATATCCAAAAGCCAACACTTCCCATCACGACCAATGCTCCTACTTCTCCAAACCATCATTATCTCTTGCCTTGATCGTGCAGTAGCCTCTTACCTGGTCTCCCTGCACGCATTCTTTCTCCTTACAGTTCTTACTCCATACGACTGCCAGAGGCATCCTGCTACAGTTTCAGCCAAATCATGCTGCTCTTCTGCTCCAAAATCCTCCAATAGCTCCCCACTTCATTCATTCCCAGTAAAAGCCAAAGCACCCAAAAGGCCCCAAATGTCCCACAAGGTGCCACACAATCTAGCATTTTCTCCCACCTCTGCTTTACCTCTGTGAACTTATCTCCCACTCCTCTTCCCCACCCTTATTCTGACCCACCTTGCTGGCTTCCTCGTCAACCACACCAGGCATGTTCCTACTTTAGGACCTTTGCCTAAAATGCTCTTACCTTGGGTATCTATCTGTACAGATGGCTCCCTCATCTCCTTTAGATCTTTGCTTAGATATCCTTTTTAGTTAGGCCTTCTGTTTCATACAGAGTTCAATCATATAAGCAAAATCACTAGCAATTAAATGGATAAATACATAGATTGGTAGGTACACAGACAGACAGATTTGTTACAGGGATTTGACTTAATGCAATCGTGAGAACTGGTTAGTCTCTGTAAGATTGTTTTCTCTGCATGTCATGCTAGAGCTTGTAGTCCACAGGTCAGGGAGCAAGAAGGAAAAGTGGATGTAAATCTGAGGAGAGCAAGAACAAGCTGGAACCCTCCAGGACACACTACAACCCGTATCAGTTCTCACTGCTTCTAACGTTGGTGATGTGGGCATCCTACAGGAGAAGCTGGCACACTTTTTCATAGCTCTATACATACACCTTGCACAGGAGTTGGAGAAGCTGAAGGATAATCCAGGGGAAGGTGGAACAGTGCAGGCCTGCCTACTGCTCCACATTAATGAGTAAGCCAGCAGATCCTACTGCCCCACATTAATGGGTAAGCCAGCAGATAAGTTACAACGTGCTCAAGCTATAACACGAGCCCTGCCCTGATCTTCCAAGCATAAAAAACAAAATGAATGCTGCTTCACTTCTTCCCTCCACACAGTACACAAAAAATATACAGGGAAGGGAAATATAACTTAGCCTAGCCAGGTCACACATTGCAAAGTCACCATACCTTCCATGATCACTCAGTCTAACATCGCAACCTCTGCTCCAGCACTCACTATCCTTCTCCCGGTGTTATTTGTCTCCATGGCACTAATATTCTGTATATTTCACTTATTTATTTTGTTTACTGTCAGTCTCCCCCCCCCACCCCCCCCACCCCCCACCCCCCGCCACTTACATGTAAGCTTCAGGAGCACAGGGATTTTTATGTTTGTTCAGAGCTCTGTGTCTACTGCCCAGAGAGTGCCTGGTGCATAGCAGGCCTTCTATAAGTATTTGAAATGACAAACAAATTAGGTAAGCATTCTGGTAAGCATTTTTAATAGATCTATAATTATGATTTTTCATTTTGTTTTATTTTTTGTCTGCCCATTTCCGTCGAGTCGATTCTGATTCAGAGCAACCCTACAGGACAGAGTACAACTGCCCTACAGGGTTTCCAAGGAGCGGCTCGTGGGTTCGAACTGCCAACCTTTTGATCAGCAGCCAAGGTCTTAACCACTGCACCACCAGGGCTCCTTTTTGTCTACAGGACAATAACAGAAAGACTTTCTAACTGCAACAAGTGAGAATTAGAGGTGTAGGTGATGAATTCACATCCTGTGAAATAGTGAGTCAGTTGTTAAAGAACTAACGGCTACAGTTTATTCCCATTCCCTATCCCTTAGGAACAGGAAGCAAGTTTATAGGAAATAGCAGAAGAGTAAAAAGATGTTTTGTAGCATCTTTCAGTACCCCATTAGGTAGTGTATAGAACAGTGAAGGTAAGAGTTTGTTGATGTAAAAAGGAACATTTATCACCAGATTTCTCACATAAAAAAAAAAAATTACCGTAGAGCACATTCCAACTCGTAGTGACCCTATAGGACAGAGTAGAACTGCTCTATAGTATTTCCAAGGAGTTGCTGGTGAATTTGAACTGCCAACTTTTTGGTTAGCAGCCAATCTCTTAACCACTGTGCCACCAGGCTCCCACATTAATTTAGGCACTTGATAAATACATTTGGCTGCTACTGATAACTATCTTTAACACTCTGTCTTATCTTTCATTCTTTTTTCAGCTGTATGTACACAGGGTAGAGACCTGTGCTCTAACACGACAATGATAGACATCAGTGCTGCATTTTCTCCTGCACATTGTTCAAGCACCCATCTCCAAAAAAATTCCTCCATCCCCCCAACAATAGCATGAATTGCTCCTCTTTATAAAGAATCCTATTATATTGGCATATCTGTAACACAATTTATCTCCTTATAAATCTTTGTATATATGTACTACACGTCCACTGTAACAATCAGGTTCCCAACACAAAACAAATAGTACACATGCAATGGGATAATTTACAAGAACGTGTTACACAAGCTTGGGCAGGTATAGATGAACCACAGGAGATAGTCTAGGAATTTGGGTCTAGCAAAGTGGAGCTGTCACCACCCTAGATGCAAAGGGAGAAGAGGTTACCAGACCCAGAAGGAAAGAGAACTGTAAAGGCTGGGCCTCCCGTAACAGTTAGCCCAAGGTAACATTCCAGGAAGGTCACTAGAGTCATAAATACCTTTATCTCACTCCACTCCCTCCCCCTAATTTTCTGCCAGGACTCCCCATTGACTGACCCCAAATGGAAGCCAGAAACCACTGGAACTCCTTGATGGAATCCCTGCCAGTCAGCTTCCTGGAGCAGGCAGCAGATTGGAGAAGAGTGTGGAGTGACCCTGGAATGACATATGGAAGCTATCCAGCATGCCCACTGGAAGCAGGAACTGGATCTTCTACTTCTCTTTTTATCCTCCAGGCCACCTTTCACCAATTACTTGATTGTACCTTGTGTATACATAATATATATCTGCAAGGTCTACTAACCTTTCAAAACAAGAATGTGAGGTAGGTCTCAGTCACATCTGTGGAAGAGATCATAGTTTTCCTGTAATGACTGCAATGAGTCATGAGGAGGTTATCTCTGAAGGACAAGGAACCAGCCTGAAAGGCAAGAAGCTTCTTTAAGAGTTATATGTGACCTGTCAGAAGCAAGATCAAAGGCAACCTCTGAAATCTTTTTGGTCATTTGGTATGCTGACCTGAGGATGCCAGCACAGTTCCCTAGGTGGGAGACACAGGAATGGTGCATTGAATTCTCAGAGCAGTACAACACTCAGGTTCTACTGGCAGCAGGCCTCATGGTAAGGTGTTACGGGGCATGAATTCAATGGGCTGGACCTCACCGTACAGTAAAGTCCACTGGGAAACAACTCCTTCATATAAAAATGGTTTTAACCAGGGTCCCACAAGTTTACCTTATTACTTGTTATGTTACTCTTTTTAGCCATGTAACTTTATATGTGTGATTTATGTATTGTATTTCAATGTTGGTCAGTGACAGATATAAAAGAAGATCAATAAATGAGGGAGAAAGGTGTCTGAGAACTCTGAAACTTAATTTTTTAAATGTCAAGCTAAGGAAATCAGACAGGGCAACTAGGAACATGCCATATATCTTAAAGACCAATTAGCATGCTTCATGCCTTTTATTAAATGGATACTTCCTTTAACTAGCTATATTGCTTTCACTCAACAGCCTAATAACCCAGAAAGTAGTAAAACTAAATGCCTACTTTATTGATTAGCTGCCAAAAATTATAATATTTCACCTTTCTAATATAATATGTGCTAAAAATTTATTAGAGCATTAATTTACAAGCTTACTTCTCTAGTAGGATGAGCTATGAATACTGAACAATAACCTTCCTTTGGTCTGTTCAAACATAGAACTGCATCAAAAATATATATATGCATAGCAGTTTTCATAAGTAAGGATTTCTCCTTGAACCTTTTCACATATGTTTTTAGTTCTCTTTCTAGGTTTTTAAAATATCATAATTTCCTCATCATCCTTTAGATCATAAAGATCATAGATATTTTAAAAAGAAAGAAACAGCATAAACAGATATTAAACAAAACTTTTTTTTTTTCTTATTCCTGGAAACATATGATAAAATCAAAATTACTGTGAAACATATCACGTTTTCATCCCAAAAGGAAAGGGCTATGTTGTACATTTGGGCTCCCAAAGCTGAGATTAATGTCTAGTGCATCATAAGTGTTTTATAAATGTTTTAGCCAACTATATGCCATACGTACTAAATATGTAGCTATATACCTCTTTTCTCATTTAAACCCATGCCCTAAGAATTATCAGATGAGTGTAAATGTACTACATACATGGCTTATGCAAAGACTCCAAAATGTTTTGGATGATGCCTATGATACTTATTGATTAGAATGCTTCCAGCTGTATGGAACAGAAAGCTTTGTCTTAACTGGCTGAAACAGTAAGGAAAACTGACTATCTCACATGATAAGAAGTCGTAAGGTAAGGTGAGTTCAGCGTTGGCAATTCAGCAGCTCAATGATATTTTCAAGGACCCTGATTCTTTCCATCTTTCTGTTCTGTCTCCTCAACACATCAGCCTCATTCTCAGACTAACTCTCCTCACAGACAATTCTAGGCATGAATACATTTTTCAGGGGCAGGGGAAAAAAATAGAAAGATCTTGTCTTCTCTGAGTGTCTTTTTAAGCTCAGGAAAAACTTTCCCAGAAGCCATCCCTCACATGCACACACACAGCCAACTTCTCCTCAAGTCTTATTGGCCAGAGATGTGTCACATGTCCATTCCTAAATCAATCACTGGCAATGAAGATGGGAACACCATGAAAAGCTTAGACTAATCAGCTTTATATCACTCATACACCTGTCCTGGGCACCCCCCCAAAGTACATGGCCAAATGGAAGGACACCTGAACAAAATGAAGATTTTATAGAGATGGAGGAAGAAGGAATGGCTGCTAATATAAACAGTCAACAGCATCTACTACACAAATAAAAACAGCTTTCCTAAATCTTGAATTATAATGAATATGTTAGTTACAGTTAAATTTTTAGCAATATTATTTATTACCCTATTAAGAGGACATTTCTGAAATAATTAAATTTATAGTCCTCTTAAAACAAAAAACAAAACTATTGTTCCCTTTTTTTCTTCAGTAAAATTCTGTATTGCTAGCAGAGGTCTTCAAAATCATTTCACTGATCTTAGTTCATACTAATATGCACTCACAATACATTTTTTTAAATTCCTTCTCTGAAAGCATTTTCTTCATTCAGAAAATAAAAAAGTAGTGAGTGATTACTATGTGCCATACATAGCAATTCTAAGCATTTAAGATATGATTGTGAACAAAACCAACAAAAATCCCTGCCTCATGGGGCTTACATCGCTGTTACTAGTAAGGTAACACTGTGCAACCAGAGCTCCTTATACCTCATAGGAAAAGCATTTTGAAAATACGTAACAACTTGAAAATATGCAACATTAGTTTTAGATATTTTTGACAGAACAACCTAGTTTCTAGAAATTTATCCTGAAAAAATAGCCAAATATGTGTGCAAACATGTTCATTAAGTGAGTATTCACCATAATAGTCTATAAGAGGGGAAGATTGGCTATAGCCTAAATATCCAAACTCAGGGGCATGGTTACAAGAAAATTATTATGCATCTGTGTAGGTAATAATTAAAAATAATCATGCTGCTTAATTATTGTTTAGAATATTGTGTAACCATTAAGCATAATTGTGTGGAATGTTTAATCATTTGTGAAAATATTCATGCTAGAACACTAAATGAAAAAGCAAGCTACAAAGCAGTGAGAAAGCTATAAAAACCTTTTGCTATGTATGAATTTGAAAAACATCAAAATGTTAACAATAATTTTACATGTGTGGTATGATTTAGAGTGAGGTCCCCCACACGCACCCTGCTCTGTTTTCCAGGTTTTTATTTCCGACCATGTATTCACTGATATAGAAGGGAGAAATTGAACTCACCGTTGCTGAATTTAAAATGTCACTGTAATATCATCAACCATTTATCAAGTGTGTCCCCTATGCCAGTCACTGCCCTAAACATGTTATACGTATTATCCACTTAACCCTTTCAACCACCCTATATACAGTTGTTGCTATTTTCTCCTAAAGCTATAAAATGGGTTTGAGATAAGTTAAATATCTTGTCAAGATGCATCTCTTGTAAGTGCTACACCCTAGATTCAACCGAAAGTAGTCTGACTCCAGAGTCTGGTCTTTTAACCACTAATGCTATTTTGCCTACAAATACAGGCAGTTAACAGCAGATTTGATATGGCAGAAAATCAATGAATTAGATCACAAAACTAAGGGAGAAATCTAAATGGCTGAATGGAACTGCATCAAGAAAGCAGATTGTTTAATATTTTGACAAAGAGCAGAATGATATGTACCCACATACATCCCCACTGCCATCAAGTCGATTTGATTCCAACTCCTAGCAGCACTGTAGGACAGAGCAGAACTGCCCCATAGGATTTCCAAGGCCGTAAATCTTTACCGAAGCAGACTGCCACATCTTTCTTCCCCAAAGTGGCTGGTGGGTTTGAACTGCTGACATTTTGGTTATCAGCCAAGCGCTTAAACACTGAGCCACTGGGGCTCATTAAGAAAGAGAGCAGACTGTATAAAATTAGAAGTATATCCATCCTGAAATATGTGCCAGAAGACTACTTAGAAAGGTGGGTGTGGTTCTCAATCACTAACCTCAGAGGCAAAGAACACAAAATTAAAGAGGAAACATTAGCCTCTACAGTAACCATCAGAGTGAGTGATTGGAGATCACAGCTAACCAAAAAATCCATACCCACTGCCATCAAGCCAATTTCCATAGGGTTTCTGCGGCTATAAATCTCTCCGGAAGCAGACTGCCACAACTTTCACCCTTGGAGCCGCTGGTGGTTGCAAACCGCTGACCTTTTGGTTAGCAGCAGATTGCTTTAACCATTGCACCACCAGGGTTCCTTCTAACCCATTGCCGTCGAGTAAATTCCAACTCATAACCACCCTATAGGACAAAGTAGAACTGCCCCATAAGGTTTCCAAGGAGGGCCTGGTGGATTGGATCTGCTGACCTTTTAGTTAGCAGCCGTAGCTCTTAACCACTACGCCACTAGGGTTTCTGGGTTCCTTCTACTGGGTTAGAAATATCCCCCTCCCTTTTAAGGTATTTGTTCCCAGGCCAGAATAGTAGGTGGTTGATGCAGGGTTAAGTGCCACAGCTGCTAACCAAAAGGTTGGCAGTTTGAATCCACTAGGCGCTCCTTGGAAGCCTTATTGGGTGGGCAGTTCTACTCTGTCCTATAGGGTCTCTATGAGTCAGAATCGACTCAACGGCACTGGGCTTTGAGTGCAGGGCACCTGGGCACCTGGGTTTACCCAGGAGGACCCCTCATCCAGAAGACAATTGCTATATACCCTGATGTTTCAGTTATCTACTGCTCTCTAACAAACCACTTGAAAACTTACAAGCCTAGACAACATGATTCCTTGGTTTGACTGGTCTCGATGAGGCAGTTCTCTTGTTGATATTGCAGAATCATCCATTTGCAGTCAGAAGATAGCTGGGGCTGGAACATCCAAGATGACTCACTCACATGTCTGGTGAAATTTGGAAGACTGGACTCAGCAGGGATGCTAAGACAACTGGACCTCTCTCTCTGTCTCTCTGCCTCTTTCTCTCTCTCTCGCAGTTCTTCTCCAAAAGGCCTCTCCATGTGGTCTCTCCATCAGGGCAGCTAGACTTCTTATATGGTGCCTTGGGTTTTCCAGAAGCCCTGGTTAAGATCTCGGCTGCTAACCAAAAGGTTGGCAGTTTGAATCCACCAGCTGCTCCTTGGAAACCCTATGGGGCAATTCTACTCTGTCCTGTGGGGTTACTAAGAGTCAGAATCGACTCAACTGCAATGGGCAGACAAAAAACAAACCAAAAATCATAATAGATCTATTAAGAACACTCACCAGAATGCTTACATAATTTGTCCTTTCAAATACTTACAGATGGCCTACTACGCACCAGGCAGTCTCTGGGGAGTAGACACAGAGCCGTGAACAAACATAATAATCCCTGCAGATCACATTTAAGTGACGGTGGTGGGTTTGGTTTTTTTTGTTTTTTTATTTGAGGTTTCCAAGAGCACAAAAGTAGAAACTGGTAGGCCATCTTAAGCTTAGGCTCAGGACTGGTCCAGTGTCACTTCCACCAAATTCTATTGATTTAAGAGTGTCATAAGCCAACTAAAATTCAGTGTGGGAGGAGAATAGACAAGGGCGTGAATATTAGGAGACACCATTCACTGGGCGCCATCTCTGAAAACAAACAGCCACTTCTGCTTCCCAGCACACCCTATCCCTCACCCACACACACTGAAGGAATAGGGATTCAGAGGCAATAAAATAGAGCATATCCAATACAGAGATGAATAGTGAACCCAAAACTCCAAATAGTTGGGGAAAACCACTATCTTCCAAGAGAGAAGTCAGACTTAACAAACAGAAATAGGAATGTCAAAAGAAATTATTACTGAAGCAAAATTAAAGCGTGGGAAGAGAGAGAAATTAAATAGTTCAGGAATTCTCACAGAATTCAGTACAAAATAACAAATAACTGGCAAATATGGAAGAGAAGTCAGAAGCCGTAAAAGATAGACCCAGAAGTTCTAAACTCCGTCAAATTCTGTATGTAAAAAGAGAGAGGAAACATACTTAAAGAGAAAAAAATAAATAACAATAAAATTTTCTAGGACTGAAACAAAACATGAATCTCTTCAGAATCATGTTTTGCAAAATAATAGAAGGTAGAAAGGAAAAAGAGAAGACACAACTAGGGAGTCTGATTCAACATGACTGAAAAAACAACTGTGTAGCAGCAAAATTGTAAATGGATTAAATTCTCCAATTATAAGGCAAAGGTGGCTAGATATGGTTAAATTTTTTAAAAACATACTATATTAACAAAAAGCTGTAAGTGAGAATAATTCAAAAAAGAAAAAGGAAGATTAGTATAGTTAAATAACTCAGAAAAGTTAAAAATATTTTTAAAAAAAAGTGTTAAAAGACAGAATTAACAGCAATATAATAAAATTTGAATTCAAGACGAAATAATAAAAATAATAATAACCCATTGCCATCGGGTCAGAAATAATAAGAGGGAAAAAGATAAGTCTGTTGCAAGAGCAAAGATGTCCCTTTAAGGACTAAGGCGTGTCTGACCCAAACCATGGTGTTTTCAATGGCCTTATACGCATGTGAAAGCTTTTCATCAGATAAGGATTCAACCCTGATGCACACCTTTCTTGACTTTAAAAACCACAGAATCCCTTTGCTCTATTCGAATGACTGCTGCTTCCATGGGTGTTTTCTGTGTTATCATGACGTTGCTTATGGGTCCAGTTGTGAGGATTTTTGTTTTCTTTATGTTGAGGTGTAATCCATACTGAAGGCTGTAGCCTTTGATCTTCATCAGTAAGTGCCTCAAGACCTTTTCACGTTAAGCAAGCACGGTTGTGTCATCTGCATAACACAGATTGTTAATGAGTCTTCCTTCAATCCTGATGCCACGTTGTTCTTCTTCATATAGTCCAGCTTCTTGGATTATTTGCTCAGCAAACAGATTGAATAGATATGGTGATATGGTGAAAGAATTCAACCCTGATGCACACCTTTCTTGACTTTAAAAAACACAGAATCCCTTTGCTCTATTCGAACGACTGCTTCTTGGTCTAAGTACAGGTTCCCAATGAGCACAATTAAGTGTTCTGGAATTCCCATTCTTTGCAATGTTATCCATTATTTGTTATGATCCACACAGTCGAATGCCTTTGCATAGTCAATAAAACATAGGTAAACATCTTTCTGGCATTCTTTGCTTTCAGCCATGATCCATCTGACATCAGCAATGATATCCCTTGTTCCATGTCCACTTCTGAATCCGGCTTGAATTTCTGGCAGTTCCCCGTCGAGGTACTGCAACCGCTTTTCAATGATCTTCAGCAAAATTTTCCTTGTATATGATATTAATGATACTGTTCGATAATTTCCACATTCAGTTGAATCACTTTCTCTGGAATTGGTACAAATATGGATCTCTTCCAGTTGGTTGGCCAGGTAGCTGTCTTCCAAATTTCTAGTGCTGCATCCATTTGTTGAAACATCTCAGTTTGTATTCTGTCAATTCCTGGAGTCTTGTTTTTAGCCATTGTCTTCAGTGCAACTTAGACTTCTTCCTTCAGTACCATCGGTTCTTGATCATATGCTACCTCCTGAAATGGTTGAACGTCGACCAATTCTTTTTGTTACAGTGACTCTGGGTAGTCCTTCCATCTTCTTTTGATGCTTCCTGTGTCGTCTAATATTTTCCTCGTAGAACCCTTCAATATTGCAACTTGAGGCTTGAATTTTTTCTTCAATTCTTTTAACTTGAGAAATGCAGAGCATGTTCTTCCCTTTTGGTTTTCTAACTCCAGTTTTTTGCACATTTCATCATAATAATTTATTTTGTCTTCTCAAGCCACCCTTTGAAATCTTCTGTTCTGCTCTTTTACTACATCATTTCTTCCTTTCACTTTAGCTACTCTCCGTTCAACAGCAACTTTCATAGTTTCTTCTGACATCCATTATTGTCTTTTCTCTTTCCTGTCTTTTTAATGACTTCTTGCTTTCTTTGTGTATGATGTCCTTGATGTCATTCGCAGCTCGTCTAGTCTTCTGTCATTAGTGTTCAATGCGTTAAATCTATTCTTGAGGTGGTCTCTAAATTCAGGTGGAATATACTCAAGGTCCTACTTTGGCTCTCACGGACTTGTTCTAATTTTCTTCTATTTCAACTTAAACTTGCATATGAGCAATTGATGGTCTGTTCCACACCCAGCCCCTGGCCTTGTTCTGACTGATGATATTGAGCTTTTCCATAGACTCTTTTCACAGATGTGGAATATCATCCATGAGTACTGTGCTCCTTTAAAACATCATCTATATGATACTACACTGGTCTCATCCCTTCGGGAGCAAGGGAGAATGAAGAGAACCGGATACAAGGTAAAGATTAGTCTGAAGGACTAATTGTCCACAGCTACCAAGGCCTCCACTGGACTGAGTCCAGTACAGCTAGATGGTGCCCGGCTACCACCACTGACTGCTCTGACCAGGATCACAACAGAGGGTTCTGGACAGAGCTGGAGAAGGATGTAGAGCATAATTCTAACTCACAAAAAAAAAAGACCAGATTTATTGGCCTAAAGGAGACTGGAGAAACCTCAAGAGTATGGCCCCCAGAAACCCTTTTAGCTCAGTGGTGAAGTTAACCTTCAAGGTTCACTGTTCAGCCTGGGAGTGGACAGCCCAGTAAAACCAAATGAGACTAACGAGGTACAGGAATCCAGTGACAAGGGCCAGAAGGCAGAAGGGGAGTAGGAAGCTGATGATAGGGAACACAAGGTTGAGTAAGGACACTGTTAATGTGTTGTGAGATTGTTAACCATTGTCATAGGGCAACATTTGTAGTAACTGTTAAATGGGAGGCTATTTTGTCCTGTAAGCCTTCATCTTAAGTGAGAATAACAGCACAATTAGAAGAGCGTAGTCAATGTCACTTAAATGTGTACGTAAAAAGTTTTAAAAGGGGGTATCTTTGGCTATGTGTATTTTCACCAAAAAAAAAAAAAAAGGTTGAGAATTTAGAGGGTTAAAATGTTGTGGGGTTGTTAAGCAAAGTCATAAAACAGCATGTGTACTACTGTTACATGAGAAACTGTTTGTTCTGTAAGCCTTCACCTGAAGTACAATAAAATATTATTAAAAAAAAAAAAGATATTATCCTTTAGAACAAAAATGCTATCAAAATGATTTTATAATACCATTTAAAATAGGTAGGTAAATAGTACTGATGCAGCAACATTTTTTAGCACAATACTTTCATTTTATTAAACTCTAGTATAATAAAGTGAAAGTCACTTTTCCCAAATAAATAACTAGACTTAAAAAAAAAATCATCTATATGAGACTAAATGGTCAACGTTTACTCAAAAGCAAAGATGAGAAGGCAAGGGGGCACGGAAACTAGATTACTGGAAACAGAACATCTAGAATGGAATTAATGCAAATGTTGACACATTGTGAGAAATGTAACCAATGTCACTGAAAAATTTGTGTAGTAATTGTGAAATGGGAACCTAATTTGCTGTGTAAACTTCCACTGAAAACACAATAAAATATTATTTAAATTTTAAAAAATCATAATGTAAATAACTACATAAAGTTCTGTGACAGGAATGCGCCGTTATTTGCTTAATTATTCTCCTGTTGTTAAGACATTTAGGTTGTGTGCTTGAAAAGCATTCGTAAGATAAAAGCCACCCCTGGTATACTGGAGCCAGCTCATTCCAGATGGATAGAGCTGATCACGTGCATTTCTTCCCCAACTCTGTGTTCAGTGACACCATGTTGGTAGTTTGAACTTGACTTTTATGGAAATGTGTACACCAGCAAATGCTACAAATCAAGTCTTCCCTCCCCACTCCCCGCCCCTCCCAGAGCTGATTGTTAAATATTTACCATCACACCATTGGTTCAACACTACTTCTTCACCCTCCCCTTTACAGTTCCATTTATCCAAGCTACCAGTACAGGTGCTCAGTCTCAGTCCAAAAGAAATCCAAGGGATGAGGGAGGCTTAACTACTCTTCTCCATTCACTGCTGCTCTGCCAGAGTCATTGGTCAGCTAGCACCCTGCAGGAAGCAACCACCAAGACAGGATTAGATGTGCAAAAGATTTACAGGGGGAAATTTCCCTGGAGGATCAAGTGGAAGGGAACAGGAATAAACAGGAAGAGCATTCAGACCAGGATGCTGATGTGACTGATACCTGTGAAGGAGAGAGAGAAGGAAGGACAATTGTACAGGAAGAGCCTTAGACTGGAGAGCAGCTCTGAGAGAGTCTCAGCCAGGTTGGTGGGAAGTCCAGGAGCGAGAATGGACCAGATCTTGCACCCTTGCCCGCTCAGCCACCCATGGGTTAGGGAAGGCCTGGGGAAAATGTGGCCTTGGGGTGAGCACCGTGGTGGAACCAAAAGAGCGGCATCTCTAGGCTGTTAGTCATCTCTGCTCTGAATCAAATTCTCTCAGTCTCGTGATTCTCCCCAGGGAGAGAATAGATTACCAGCATGCCCTTTGGCAAATGCCAGATTCTACATTCCCCTTCCGAAGCACCACCCCCAGAAGCCTAGTTTTCCTTCTCAATACCAGGTGGCATCACTCCTGTGATGGTTAACGTTATGTGTCAACTTGGCAAGGCCATGATGCTCTGTGGTTTGGGCAGACATTATGTAATCATCCTCCATTTTGTGATCTGATGTGAGCAGTCAATCAGTTGGAAGGGGAGTTTCCTTGGGGGTGTGGCCTGCCTCTGATACATATGGATATTCTGGCAAAGCTCACACTCTCTCATTCCTGCATTTGTCTTGTCATCTTCTGACCTCTGGTTCTTGGGATGTGAGCCAGCAGCCTACCGCCTGACCTACAGATTTTGGATTCACCAGCTCCCACAACCCTATGAGCCAGCAGCCTGCCACCTGACTTGCAGATTTTGGGTTTATCAACCCCTGCAAACGTGTGAGTCAGGAGAAGCCTCCAGCCTGCTGCCTAACCCACAGATTTGGGACTTGGCAGCCTCCACGATTGTGTGAGCCATTTCCTTGAAATAAATTTCTCTATGTATATTTATATATACACTTCACTGGTTTTGCTCCTCTAGAGAGCCCAGCCTAAGACAACTCCTTAGAAAATAAAACTAAAAAGAACAGTTTAATCAGCCAAAACAAAACAATAACAAACAATAAAATGCCTTAATCTATTGTTTCAAGAAACATTTATCAAGTTCTTACTATGAGCAAGTCACTGTGGTCACAGAAGAAAAGAAACAAGCAACTTGAAATAGCTCTCAAATTACTTGACATTTTATTGAGATGCTTTTGAAGCATGTCACACTTTTCTTGCAAAACCGGAAAAAAAAACCTAGTCTGGGTTTTTCCTTAAGGTCTTTCCAGCCATCTCAAAAGAAAACTAATTGCTAAGGCAGAAACTTAGACTTATCTGACTATGAACTTCATCTGTAGGGAAAATATTAAATGACTATAGTACAAATGGAAACTCTGGTGGCATAGTGGTTAAGAGTTCAGCTGTTAACCAAAAGGTTGGCAGTTCAAATCCACCACGCACTCCTTCAAAACCCTATGGGGCAGTTCTACTCTGTCCTATAGGGTCACTATGAGTCGGAATTAACTCAATGGCAATGGATTTGGTTTTTTGGGGGTATAATAAGAACAGTAGAAATTTTGGAAATCACAAGAAGTCTCCTGCAATCCCATCACCCAAAGATAAACAGTCCTTTTAAGGGAACTATATGGGTGATAGGCTAAAATGAGGCCTCTGGCTTCATTAGGCCATGTCAAAGTCAATCAAGGAGTTTACTGCATGGTAGGAAAGGGTGTGGGATGAACCACATACAGTGAGATTGTCTTTTGGAAATAAGGGAAAAAATTCAGTGCTTACAATGACCTGGTAATAGTGAAGGTGTTGTAATTACCTGAAAAAAATCTGCCAAGATTATCCACCCTCCCCCCCCCCCATCGTCTGAACACCCAGGGCACTATTATTAATTGCCAGGGAGGCCCCTCTGATTTGTTGCCTTTCACTAGTCATTTGGGCCCCCTGATAGCTAGCTCTCTCACAAAGCTGTATATTCCTTGAATCAAGAACCACATCTGAGGCATCTTTTTATACCCCACAGTAGCTAGTACATTACCTCAAAACTAAAAACTGTTCCATAAAATTTATTGGATTAATGAATACATGAAACAAAACTGGCTTACCTAAAAATTAAATAAAGATAACTTTTAATTTTTCAGTTTATTTATCAGTTGTGGAGAAATTCAATCCATTGTTTTGTTTTGTTTTTCTTTGTTTTTCCTTTCTGTTGCAGGGGTTTATAAACACTTTAATAACTGGAGATAAAGCACAATACATTTGTGTGCCTTGCTAATTAACTACTGATCTACTAATAATGGTTTTACAAGGGTGTTGGCTAAAAGTATTCTAATAGAGAAAAGTATTTTTTGAGGTTATTTGTTATTTTCATTCAGTGCAAAGTATCTTCAAAGCACAAATGGGACATATGCTAATAAATAAAACAGACACCATCCCTTCACTCACGCAACCTACAGTAGTCTAATTGGGAAAAAACCACAACTTACGATCAGTGCAGTTGAAGAATTCTATCACACACCTCCCATGTACCACTTCTTAGTCTCTGGCCTCACCTCTTACTCCTGCCACAGCTGCACTGACCAAGTCCACACAGGCTTCCACCATCTTCACACAGGTACGATCCCTTGCCTCAGCCTCCTTCAAGTTTCTCTTGCTTCCTCTACTAGGGCTTCTCTGATACTGCCCCAGGGGCATGCCCGCAGGAACCTGCTCAGTGCTCACATGTAAACACCCTGGCATAAACTTCCCTCACTGCCATATTGCACATGTGTGAGTTCTCTGCTCCCCAGGGTAGCTGCCCCTACAGAACCCCTTGTCCTCTGGAGGGAAATTGGGTTCAGCCAAAGACAGGCATTGGCAAGAGATCATGGGAAGCCAGGGAGAGGTGGAGTATTTCTTCCCTCCCTTTCTGCACCACCTCAACGTGCAGTTCTGGCAGTGGTTGTGTCCCTTTAGAACTATAGCTACTGTTGGACAACTCTTGCTTGGCTCAGCACCACCAGTTTCTGGCAATACCATTTCTTCCCCTGATCCCTTCAGGCCTAGGACCAGTAATAGCTTTCAATTGTTGCTAGTACCTAGGTGCCTCAACTTTCCCTGTTGTTTCCCTTCACCCTGCTACATCTCTGTAACTAGCCCGTTCATTAAATTCTCTTCAAAAACTCAGAGGAGCATGCCTTGTTTCCTGTTAGGACCCTTCTGATATAATTACATCTACTGAGATTCTTATATAAGAGCTAATAAGCTACTTCTTTTGTAAGAAAAGTACAAGTGAGAAGAACATAGGTATTAAATTGGCATAGATTAATAAATAATAAGGTCTCTTCTGGAAAGCTGAAGGAAATAAATTAGATCTAAGAAAGTGTTTTATAAGAAAAAGGTCTTGAACTAATACATACAAATCAGAAGTATGACAGGAAAATGAGAAAACGATCATTATTCTTATTTTTAAAACTAAAAGTACAATTTCAAGGTTAGTGAAAATAAATCTAAATACAAGAAATGCACGACTTCTTTGTATTTTGTTTTTTATATTTCACCAAATTAACAGTGTTCTCATCATAAACCATATCAATAGTTTCCTAATATGTTCAGAGGAAGTAGCAGACCAGCAGTACTATTCATGCTAACAAAATGTGTGTCAGTGATTAATATGTTTAAAATGGTTATAAGCAATGACTTCAAGTCTTAATACTATTAGCACAGTCCACTTTGACTTATGAGCAATGTAAAGAATAAATGAGCTCTTAGTAAACACAACACTGGGGCAGGCCATGTATGGGTATGTTCATGTACATAATTTCCATTTATTTTCATAAAAACTGTTCTGGAATGTGCAGTTGTCACCTTGATTCATTTGGGAACTCTCTTTCCCAGAATCCCCTTCCCTGTATTGTTCTAAGTCATAGTTGGGCAAAAGAGGAACTTGCTTGAGATTTGGAAGGCAGAGAGAGAGCAGCAACCACTCCTCTCGGGTAGATTGTCAGACACAGAAAAATGTCAAATACAGTAACAGATAGAGGCAGACATGCCCGGTATGTTCCACCTTGTCCTCACTGTCCTCTGTGCTCCATCCTGCTTATCTGCCTGACGATTGGCCCTGTTGACCAACTGTGGCCCCAGGATCACCACCAAATACTTGACTGTGTATTCACACAGCCCATAGTGTAGATGAGAAAATGTTTTCCATTCTTGCATCATTTCACTCAAAAGAATCAAATGCCCCAGAATTTGTTTTGACAGTAGAGTTGATAGGACTTGATGACGAATTTTAAAGAACAGTGATTTTCAATGGAGATGTCACCAGTCAGAAAGGAGTTTTGAAAATTCGTGGGAGTATTTTTGATTATCACAATCATTAAAGGATAGCTACTGGCATTTGGGAACCCTGACGGCGCAGTGGTTAAGACTTTGGCTCCTGACCAAAAGGTCGGCAGCCCAAAGCCACCAGGCATTCCTTGGAAACCCTTTGAGGCAGTCCTACTCTGTCCTATAGGGTCACTGTGAGTTTGAAGCAACTTGACAACAACGGTTTTTTTTGATACTGGCATTTAGTAGGCAGGAACCAGTGTTGCAGATATCCTGCCATGTGCAGGGCCGTCTGCAAAGAGAACATAGTCCTTTGTCCTGCACAATTTTGGAATGCCCCATCAATAATTAAGAGGCTGAATGTATGCTCTAAGGAGCCCTTGTGGCGCAATGGTTAAGCACTTGGCTGCTAACTGAAAGATTGGCGGTTGAACCCACCAGCTGTTCTGTGGGAGAAAGATGTGGCAATCTGCTTTCATAGAGATTTACAGCCTTAGAAACCCTATGGGGCAGTTCTACTCTGTCCTATATGGTCACTATGAGTTTGAATTGACTCGACAGCAATAGGTTTTTGGGTTTACGAATGCTCTACTACAAGGTAGATTTCAAAGAGATTTGTTTTCTATGAATCTCCATTATCACCCTGCCCGTATCATAAAAGAGAAAATTATTTTGTCCCTACTTATAAATAATAAATAAGACTCAACTTTATGAGGGGGGAAAAAAAAAGATTCAAATGCCCCAGGAATAAGGGTAGGGGTGGTATCCAGTCAATCTAGTTCACATGAGTCCTGTCTCTGCCCCCTAGGGATTATTTGCCTCCCTCTGGTAGGGGAGGACAAGCATCTTGTGTCATGGATTGAATTATGTTCCCCAAAAAATGTGTGTATCAATTTGGCTGGGTCATGATTCCCGGTATTGTATGATTGTCCTCCATTTTGTGATTGTAATTTTATGTTAGAGACAATTAGGGTGGGATTGTAACACCACCCTTACTCAGGTCACATCCCTGATCCAATGTAAAGGAGTTTCCCTGGGGTGTGGCCTGCACCACCTTTTATCTCTCAAGAGATAAAAGGAAGGGAAGAAACCAGAGAATTGGGGGACCTCATACCATTAAGAAAGCAGTGCGGGAAGCAGAGCACGTCCTTTGGACCAGGGTCCCTGCGCAGAGAAGGGAACACCGAAGAGAAGAAGGCCGACAGAGAGAAAAAGCCTTCCCCTGGAGCTGACGCCCTGAATTTGGACTTTTAGCCTACTTTGTCTGTGAGGAAATAAACTTTTCTTTGTTAAAACCATCCACTTGTGGTATTTCTGTTATAGCAGCACTAGATGACTAAGACACCTTGATATATATTTCCCCCAATGGTACTGCACATTGAAGAACAGGTAACTCCTCAAAAAGAAAATCAAGACTCCAGAAGGGGTACTCATGCTGAATGGCCCAAAATAACAACATCAAATATCTATTCTATGCATTTACCCAGGATGTTATCTGTTATTGACAAGCTAATAATAACAGCTAACATTTATTCAGCATCTTGTCTGTGCCAGTAACTAAGCACTTTCCATGTACTATTTTATGAATTCTCCAACAACCTAGCAGGTAGGTACTTTTCTTTCTCTATTTTACAATAAAGAAAATGAATCAGATTGGTATTTTGTCAACTTCTAGCCCATAAGCTATAGTTGGTGAGTGCTGTAGGATCTGATTAAAGGTTTGTCTGTATGTTTAGAACTACTAGATTTTTCAGTCCCACTTTTGCTGATATTTTTGTTAATCCAGTATACAGTGATCCCAGTACTGCTAATTTATATTGTAATGACTAACGGTATAACGTAAATCTCATCCTTTTCACTCCATAAGACAATTATAAGCATGCATGAGGTATTCTACACTTCATAGCTATTCAATTTGTTAATGTAAAATTTTAAAAACCTACTTTTGCCTTAAGCTTTTAATTATAATTTAAAAATCCTATTATTCTATTATACTTAGCAAAATTTAACAATCATTTTTAAGGGTGCTTTTACAATTTGGATAATCTAATGCCTTTAAATATTTTCAAACTGAATGTATATGTATTGTATTTTCTTTTATTCTTAAGTATGTCAATTGACTCACAAAGTTTCCCAAGCACTCAAGTAATTCTTCTTTTCTTTTTAACAGCTTTACTGAGACATAGTTCACATACCATACAATTCACCCCTTTGTAGTATATAAGTCAATGGCTTCTAATATATTTACAGAGTTGTGCAACCATTACCACAACCAGTTTTATAAAATTTTCATCACAGGTAATTCTCACAAATTCAACAAGGTAAATGTATGCATAAGATGACTATTAAATTATCTTAATACTCTTTATAAACTCAGTAAGATTTTAACTTAAAATCATAAATATAAAACAATTATTCAAATACTCACTTTAAATTAGCATCATGGGTCCCATCTAATAGGCGGAATGATCTTAAAATACCTGAATCAGATTATTCCTTAACAAAAAATATGTTAATACTGAAGATTTGATTTACTTCATCATTTCAGCATTTAATTCCAAATCTTTTCAGAGTTAAAAATACACCTGCACGAACAAAAAATGATGTCATACAAACATAATTTGAAGTTGCTTTCTACAGAAGTTTGTTGGAATATATTATCAGCTAGATGAATATGCATATCAACAAGAGATTTTGGCCAGGGTTTGAGATCTAGAACCAGAGACACTCAAAACAAATTTTCTCACAACATAGCTAAGCCCTACTTTATAGACACTATATCAAGATACTACTACCCATCTGTACTTTGTCATACTGCGATGGCTTGCACATTGCTGTGATGCTGGAAGCTATGCCAACGGTATTTAAAATACCAGTAGGGTCACCCATGGTGGACAAGTTTCAGCAGACCTTCCAGACTAAAACAGACTAAGAAGAAAGGCCTAGTGATCTAGTTCTGAAAACCAACCAATGAAAACCTTATAGATCGCAACAGAATATTGTCCGATACAGTATTGGAAGATGAACCTCCTAGGTTGGAAGGCACTCAAAATACACAGTGGCCATAACAATGTACTCAAGAATACCAACAATCATGAGGATGGCACAGAACCAGGCAATGTTTTGTTCTGTTACACATGAAGTTGCTATGAATCAGAGCTGACTCAATAGCAACACTCTACAACATATCAAGAGAATTGGCTATTGGTGCCTTACTGGCAGCTAGATAAGGGAGATAGGGGTTCCCTAGAAGAGAGCGGGGCCCAAGCAAAATGCTAGCAGGCAGAGCCTGGAGAGAAAGTTGTACAAGCAGAAATTTGATGTAGCAAAAGTAGCTGAGGAAATTTAGGACAGGAATGTCTAATATTCTGTGCTGTAATTCCCCTATGTTGTCTCCCAACATTCAGCATAAATCTGATACTTTTATGTTTGAAACATTGAAGTAAGACAACGAGGATAGCTGAGAGTGATGTATGGAGCCAGGAGACTCTGTAGAAGCCGACCTCAGTATGAACTGACACAAAGGCAGCCTAAGTACTCCCCTCCTCCAAATGCTCTAGACTTAGAGAGGAGGCCCTGGACTGCAACGAGTGGGATGGGGCTTGAGCCATGCTATGCAGACAAAGGAAAGGGAGACTCCAGAAGGGTGGAGGACTTGGGAACCCCTAGGCAGCAGACGCTGAGTTGAAGGAGGATGTAGCTACGTACTTTTTAAGAAAAACTCTACTCAGGAGAAGAAATGATGGGTCATTTCCTAATATTGTTCCTGGGAAGACCAAGTCACATAGTATCCCATTTGTGCTGAGTTGTATAATTTTATATAGTGACATTCAGCTACTCAGCATCTCAGCAGCTGGAGAAGAATTTTTAGAACCTCTTTTTCAACCAATGCTAATGAAAGAAGGTTTCAGCCTCTTATAGCTATAGGGCTGAGGGGGGAAATGAATCGTTCTACTGCTCTAGCCCCAAGTTCTCTTGAATTGTCCCAATCGCTCTGGATATTTTGAATTTTGATCTTTTTAAGTAAGCAGAATGTTTTTTCCAGTTTTTTCATCAACTTATTTACTTACCTTCATTATCCTCTCATTTAACTTTATTTAAAGATTTTAAAATAGTGTTTTATGTAGGGTTATGGAGTCCCTGGGTTAACACACTCTGGGCTGCTAACCGAAAGATTGAAGATTCGGGTCCACCCAGAGGCACCTTGAAAGAATGACCTGGCAATCTGCTTCTGAAAAATCAGCTATCCAAAAACCCTATGGAGCACAGTTCCAATCTGACACACAGGCGGTTGCCATGAGTCAGAATCGACTCAATGGCAACAACAAAAAAAAAAAACTCATGTGGTCCCGAACAATTGATAAGCTGGATGAAGTCAGTCAAACCACTGGCTAATAAAGAAAAAGGAAACAGCTAAACTGGCTACTTGCCATTATGAAGACTCAGAAATTGAGCTTTGTTCCCATTTTTAATAATGATCTGCTAGCCTTTTGTATCTACATCAGGACATTTTGGTTTGGCACTTTGAGTGAATATAAACAGATTTTTGAGACATGGAGATGCTAACTTTTACTTTCCCCTTTGCCCAGGTGTTTTATTAGTAAAAGGATGCGAAAGAGGAAGAGTGTGTCACGCTTCATGCCACTGTGCCCTGGCTGCCAGGACCTGGTTCACTCAAACCACCATGGCCTGTCCTGGCTGCCAGGTCCTTGGCAAGCGTCCCCACCCAAAAGGGCCCCCACTCCCCGCAAAGAAGTCAGTGAAGGCTTGGTGAGAGGAGCGAAAAATGTTAGCAACTCTTGCACTTAACCTCAGCGATCAGTTAAATTTACCACAACTTAAACTTTGGCGACATTTTATAGCTTGCTAGGTGGGGGATTCCTGCTACTGACAGGCATGACATGAGTCCGCGGAATGTGTATAGCGCCACAACTGCTTTGGCAATAAGGGATGTGGATAAACAATTACCTGAAAAGGAACATATTTTTATGCCTGAGAGAGAAGAAAACTTCATGCAAGATTGAGCAGAACTATAATAAGTTTGATTGCTTCTTCCTGTTGTCAAGGAACACAGCATCCTCTACACCACTCCACCTCGTATGAAAAAGCCTTTCCCCATGGACCAGACAGAGTCTTCCAGGCCTCGGTATAGGCCATTTCAGCTGCACAGTGAAAACCAAGACTGTGGTATTTCTTGCAAAGACAGGAGATTCATTTTAACATTGCACCTCAACTCTCATGTAAAATATGCCCATTTTTTTAAAACACAGTAGTAAAATAATTAGCTTTCTACTTGATAACATTTTGATTTTCCCCCTATCTTTATGTTGTTCTGAAGCAAACGTAAAACCAAGGGAGTTAGTACTGCAAAACAACCAGTTTTCTCCACCCACAGCCCAGGAAAGACAGGCCATAATTTAGGTTTCTGCTCCAGAACCACAAGCTCAAATGCCAACAGTGTCCAAGCAACTGATTCAAGGGAGTGAATCTAGCTGGATGGACTAATAGGAATTATCAGAGGGGATTAAAGCAAATTGGAAAACTCATGGCCAATTTAAAATTAGACAGCATTCAGCTCCAGCCAATTGTTGCCATGCAGGAATGTAGGCTTAGCATTCGCCAAATAGTCTGACTTTTTTTTTAGAGAAACCCATAATGTAGATTTTTTTAAAATGTAAAATCTCTCAGTTCTTAAATATTGACTATTAACTGTAAAAGATTTTAAATATTGTCCTGCCTGAGGCCCAATTCAGCCCACAGCCTTCTGACATTTCCAGGAAAGAATATGCAGGATGATTCTAGAATCTGCCCTGCGGTTAAGAACTCAGCTGCTAACCAAAAGGTCGGCAGTTTGAATCCACCAGCCACTCCCTGGAAACCCTATGGGGCAGTTCTACTCTGTTTTATAGGGTCGCTATGAGTGGGAATCGACTTGATGGCAACGTTGTTTTTTTTTTCCTAGATTCTGAGAGGAGGGAAGAAGTGACGCGTGTGGCAGAGACTGAGTTGCCCCTCGTAAAGAGCTCTATGCTTCTCTTCCATTGGATAGACTTCTTGGAAAGGGGCTGCCTAGCCAGAGACTGCTTTTCCCAGCCTCCTTGCACCTAGGTGGAGCCATGTGAATAGTTCTAGCCGATGGAAATGAAGTATAGGCAGTCCCCTGGTTACAAATGTGCCTCTTAGGTACAACCCATAGTTACAAACCAACACCTATAAAGCCTATCAGGAAAAAACTGACTGGGTGTTTGGGCTTCCTGGCTCCCAAGACCGGCTGCGCTTCTCCCACTGTGCAGATGCCGCATTGGCCTATTGGGCGGCTGCTGTAAGTGGCTGCTGTGGGCTGGCAGGCCCCTGCAACATAGTAAGTCCAGTCCCGGCCTCAGCAGCCAGCAAAGAAGCCAAAATGCACCCGCCTCTCTCAGTGCTTGGAAAGGGGGGGCCCCACCATTCGCATGACCCAAGAATGGCTGGCCTGCAGGTAGTGGCGGCCAGTGGCTGGGACGCTGGCACAGCACTCTACTTACTTGCTCTCCAAGTACAACTGATCAGTGCCCCATTCTGGGCACATGGCCAGGCCTCCATGGCGCCCCCTTACCCAGCTCTGCACTACTCCATCCCCCCGGGCCCTATGTGCTGTGCAGCCTGGGCCATCACAGCACCTCTCTGGGCTTCTGTTTCCCCTTACCACATGTGGGATTTCACTATTTCAGTGGTTCTAGGTCTTTTGGTGACTTGGGGGTTGGGGGGCGCATTCTTAATTCCTGACTTCTGTATGTCCATATAGTTTCTGGGGATCAGTGGAGAACGTTGGAGTTGAGTTTCCCTAAGTGTCTTCTTGGGCCCTACACAACCCTGGGACCCTGGGCTCGCTCTTAGCACATCCTGAGTGGCACTTTCTCTCTTGCTCCCCGAGGCAGAGGCCTCATAGTTGGTGTGTGAGGTTGACAGGTCTGATGAGGAGATGATGGGGGAATGATCCATCTGGCACCATCACCATCCTACCCATGCCCCCAACCCTCCCTGCCTCTACTGAGGAGGATTCAGAACTCAATAGAAATGCGGCCTCATGGTACAACATAGATTTTTTAGTTCAGAGTCTACAATAAAGTATCTAATTGGTTTCAAAGATTTCACAGAACAGAATCTTCTATTTTGGGTAATGTTTGCCCTGTAAGTATCTCTTTAACTGTGAAGGAGGTACATACAATGGTTTGTAATAACAAATGATGCTACTGTGCCACACACATCAAAACATTATCATTACTGTATTATTATGTTAAAGACGTTTTAGTGTATCTAGAAGTGTTTTTTTAATGTTTTTTGTGCATAGAAAGGTATATTTGACTGATGTTAGATATGAACCATGCCTAACTGTTCTGATTCACGTACAATTCAATTTAGACAGACTTAGGAACAGAACTTGTTCGTAATCTGGGGACTGCTTGTATGTCATTGCTAGACAGAGACTGGCAAATATCTGGGTGTTTTTGCCATGCTGTCATCCCTTTCCAGAACAACCTTGGAGGCACATACTGAACCTACCAACTGCAGAACCAAAAACCAAACCAAACCCATTGCCACCAAGTTGATTCGGACTCTTAGCGACCCTATAGGACAGAACAGAACTGCCCCATAGGGTTTCCAAGGAGAGGCTGGTGGATTCGAACTGCCGAACTTTTTGTTAGCAGCCAAACTCTCAACCACCAGCTTAAGAGGTCAGATTTAATTTGACAAGGACAAGAACCTGGAATGTGAGGGCAACTATAAGCTATTCACGTATGGGACACTTTTCTCTGACCCTGACCTTAAAAGAGAGAAAGTTGCCTTATATTGAAAATAGCATATTAGGGTACGCAGCTCCAACCTCCTCTCCTCCATCTTAAGGAGTATGTGAAAAGCAGAAGAAACCTGAATTAGGGTCAAACTCCAAGCTCCATCTATGAAGGAGAACACAGTAAGCAATGAATAAAAGGCAACAGTTACCCCTTGACGAGAATACCTAGGAAGATGTTGCTACCCTTCATTCTCCACAAGAGGTCTAGTTAGAAGCACATACACTGATGGCTAAGGTTTCCGTTTGCCATTCCTTTTTCCCACTAGAGATGCTGTAGGAAAATGACTACTAAGTAGAATTTGCACTTCACTTTTTTACTCTGAAATAATGCCGTCAATCTAATCACGATACAATTCTGATTGAATAATCTTATCGATCATAGTTGTACTTCTAATATCTAATTGGTTATAGAACTTAATGAAGTAGTGACATTATTAGAAATGTAACATATTCTCTGGATACTGGAGAATGACACAGAAAGGCTGTTCCTTTTCTTTGGCCTTTAACTTGACCTTTGGGATATTTCAAAATTTCTATTCTTGCCTAAACATAAACCTCTGGGCCTTGTAACTCTACCTATCCACTGCCCGGAGTCAATTACAACTCATAGTGACCCTATAGGACAGAGTAGAACTGCTCCATAGGGTTTCCAAGGCTGTAATCTTTATGGAAGCAGACTGCCACATCTTTCTCCCATGTAGGGGCTGGTGGATTCGAACTGCTGAACTTTCAGTTAGCAGCTGAGTGCTTTAAACACTGGGCCACCAGAGATCCTTGTGCCTCTTAGATGAATACATATTAACTTGCTTTTGCCTGCTTATCTAGTGCTTTTTACTGATGACATGAGTTTCTGTCCATCATTCTCCCCTCTGTTGCTCCTAAGGCCACTATTTCCCTCCCCGAACTCCACCAGCATCATTTCTTCCACCCAAAACCTTCCTAAAGAAGCTGTTATCTCATTAAGCTGGCTTCCCAGAACTTCCAACATTTTCCTACTTCTGTTTAAATCTCCACATATTATAAACTCCTTAAGGGCAAGAACTATGTATTGTATTTTTTGGCTTATCCCAAGTACCTACTACATGTTGTTAGTTGTTGTATCTAGTAAGCTCCGACTCATGGCAACCTTGTGTATAACAGAAGGAAACATTGTCCGATCCTGGGCCATCCTCAAAATCTTTGATATGCTTGAGCCCATTGTTGCAGCCACCATGTCAATCTGTAGAACACATAGTAAGCATTTATTTATATTTTACTACATTTATATCATTTAAAATTAATTATATGCAAATGTGATAATGATTTATCATGATATTTTCCCCCTCTCTACATGGCAAAAATAAACCTTTCATTCAGGAATAAACAAGTTTGTTTACTTAAGGGCAGGTGTATATATAAAAAGAAACTGGTTCTACCTTTTGCGTCAATACCTTTTGGTTGATTTTGAGATTTTATTGTTTCATGTGACAGATCTAATGGCATTAAAGAATTATATTGTTCAGATCTTTTATACTTGAAAACTACTCATTATAAAGTCAGATCAACAAGTAATGCAGATGTTATCTACAGAAAGAATTCACATAGTTTACACGATGTTACACAAGCAGAAGGTGAGTACATTTTATTGTTGTAAACTTTCCTCACTCAGCTGGAAAGTTCCCTTTGTCACTTAAACATTAACTTCAATAGGCTGAGTTTTGTATAAATATAAACATTTGAATCTTCATTTCTGGTGCAAGTCAAGAATGTTTATCTCATTTGTCACTACACTGTTCTCAATATTTTGAATAGATTCTCTGGTCAACTGCTGGCTTCTGTTTCTGGTGTGACACTACGTTCATCTGATGTGTATCATGTTTTTGCTCTCCTTTGTAAATCTGGCCTTCTAAATTTATGCCCCAGGGGTTATTTCCTAAAAGGCCTGCAATTTAGGCACAGCCTCGGGATGCATTGAGCAAAATGTTCCTGTGTGTTTGGGAGTGGTTGGCGAGATCACGAGGCAGAAAGGTAAGAGGAAAGCTAACGGCAGGGAAGGGAGGAGAGGGACTGATCAAAAAAATTCAGGAATCAGATAGGAGGTACAGCTTCAGGGGTTTGCAAAGGGAATGGTGGCAGGTCATAGAGTAAACCCAAAAAATCCACCGCTATCGAGTTGGTTCTGACTCATAGCAACCCTATAGGACAGAGTAGAACTGCCTCATAGGGTTTAAAGGCTGTAAATCTTTACGGAAGCAGCCTGCCACATCTTTCTTACGTGGAGCAGCTGGCGAGTTCAAACTGCCAATCTTTTGGTTAGCCACCAAGCCATTTAACCACTGTGCCACCAGGGCTCCTCACAGAGTAAAGTCAGTTGAAAAATAAACTACGTGGAATAGGTAAATCAGGGCCCAGTGTCCAGGAAATGGCTGGCAGGAATGACATACGACATTGTGTAGTGGGGGTTCAAGATGAGTTTCCTCTTTAGGGAAAAGTGAAGGAGGAACACAGAAGCTCTAGAGTCCTGGGGAAATATAGGCCAAGCAATCCCCTGCTGTCTCCGCAGAAGTACTTACGGGGCCTGGTAACATGGCTGACAACCAACAGCACAACCAAATGCTCAGGGCTTCCACCTCCCACTGAGAAGGGACTGGAGCAATTTTTTTCAAATTTCTTGTTAGCAGGGAGAGGCTTAATGCCTTATCACCCTTGCTTACTGAGGAAGGACACAGCAATCTGCAAAAGAAAGTTACTTAGAACAAACAGGGAACTGGTATTTCTCACAGTAGTGCTTAACTGAGTAAAAATGCATAGCATGCTTTTCCACTCAGGATTTCAACACAAACTCATTAAACTTATGAAGTATTATTTTAAAATAGAATTAATTTTAAATGTTATACATGAATACAGCAATATATAAATATATGCAAACTCCTAGATACCATTAGATGCTTCACTCACTATAAATTCCTAAATAAATGCTTACTTTAAAATTCAGCTTAATCTCCAGGTTTGAGCAGGACACACTTTTTTTTTTTTTTAAGATTATTCACGACTCCCAGGCTCTTGATTAGGTTTATCCATAAAATGCCATTCAAGGTGCTGCCATTTGTTTCTTTGAACTTGCCTTGGGCAAGGGAGATCTGACTACCTTATGCTTTCAAGTCAACAGGTGAAAGATCTCTTCTGTCATCCCCATAATTCTTCTCTGAGTTACATGGTCAAGTAATATTTTAAAAAAAAAAAAAAAAAAACCTTTATAATATACCCATATCTGCACATGTCCTTTCTTTCTATTACATTGAGAGAAATGTTTCTCTTCCACATCAAGTCAATCTCTCACGCTTGTGTTGGGTTACCCCTTTCACCAGCTCAGGTTTAAGAGTCATGGTGAATGCTCTGATGGAAAACTCCAAAGATGATAAACATTCATTTGTAGTGTTAAAAATAATCAAAACTGGACCAGCTAAAAAAATGGCGCTCTAGACAGAAGCACCACGCCATCCCTCCACAGCAAAGATCTGAAAAACTAAGCCAAACAGAGAATACAACAATCGTGAAACCCTAAAACAACAAATGAAGAGATAAAGGACTCAGCCAAGCACCAAATGGAGTGAGAAAACTGACAGAGAACGGAGAGCAAGGAGAGATTCATGCAGAGGTCCCCTACCAGCTAATGCAGCGTGGATCTGCCATCTTGGACTCCTATCAGAGAACAGCAAACCGGGGTACGAGAAAGCTGCCTCATGGAGCGTCCAGCGGGACACAAAACAACTGGTAATTTACAGTATATGCTTTCCCATCCCCCCACCCTTCTTCACCCACACTCAGTTTCCTCTGCTTCATGCGGCCACAACCTCTTGACCGGGAAACACTGGATGCTTGGAATCCACACACCCGAACAGGCCGGCTCTCTGAGTGCCATTTGTTGGCTGCTGGTATTGCTTTTTTCTGCTTCTTTTGATTTCTTCTTAGCTCTCACCACCTCTCCCTCATTTTGCTCAAATACCTGGCTCTGTGCGCCATCTTTACTTCTTGCTGAGGGGCTGCAGAGCTCCGGTAATTTGTGATATATGCTTTCCCACTCCCTACACTTCTTCACCCACACTCGGCCCCCTCTGCTTCCCGAAGACACAGTCTCTTGTCCGAGAAACACCAGCGCACACTAGCTGGCTCTCTGAGTGCCATTTGTTGGCTGCTAGTGTTGCTTTTTTCCCTGCTTCTTTTGATTTCTTCCTTACCTCTCACCACCTCCCCCTCCTTTAGCTCAAACACCTGGCTCCGTGTGCCATCTTTGCTTCTTCCTGAGTGGCTGTGGAGCTCCATTCGAGTGTGGAACTGCTGCCCGGTCTGGGCTGCTGTGCTGGTGGGATCCCGGGGCTTTTGTTCATTTGTTTCTTTTGAATTGTTTGTTTGTTTTCTTCTCCTTTTCTTCAGTTGGGAGCCCTTTCTAGCCAGGTGGTGCTGCATGGCAAGGAGACTTCCCACTCAGCTTACACAGACATGCAGAGGGATCCTGAGTGCATTTCTTTCTTCGTTGGGTTTTTTTTTTTCCCTGTTTCTTTTGGGGGGGGGGGTCTCGTTTTTTTTGTTTTTTTTTTTTTTAATTTCTTTTGTTTTCCTTTCCTTCTTTTTCCCTTTCTGTCTTTCATAATTGCTTGGTTTCTTGACTCTCTATATCTTCCTTTTCTCTCTGTTCCATGAATACCTGGCATTGTATACCTCTAAGCCATCTAGCCAGGCTGGACTGCAACACCTGAGAGCGACTTCCCCAGACCTCATAGCTGCACAGATGGGATCCCTCAGAACTTTGCAGTTCTTTAACCTTTCCGATTTTTATTTATTCATTCTTTTATTTTCTTCATCTTCCCCTTTCTGTTTTTCTCCATTTCATAGTCTCTCATCTCTCCACTCCAACAGCAAGCTACCCTAGCATTCTTTTTTGTTTGTTTGCATGTTTTTGGCTCCTGTTCCTCTCTCCTCTCTCCCATATCCAACTTAGCTCCACACGTAACAATCTCCCTGCTGCACCCTGCCCACCTGCACCATGCGCTTGACATCACACCACCAAGCAGCACAGGCACGGCCGACTGGAACCTTCCCTTTTACTGATTACTGACCCGCTCTGGTGGCTTTAGTAAGTGCCACAAACATTCTGTCACAGTAACTCCTCTTCAGCTAGACCTGCCCTACCGTACCATATCTGAGTGACTGACCCTGCCAATTGGAGAAGGAGGTGAAAAGTATTGTGCCCACAGATGAGCAAACATCAAAGAACACACAGTCCGCCTGCTAAGACATAGTCAAATTTAAAAAAAAAAAAAAGGATGAAACAAACAAATCTATAATCAATAAATGAGAAAAATAACTGCTGAATGCCCGAAGACAGCAGACAATATCAAAACATTTACAAAAACAGGACAGGATGGTTCCAGTAGGCATCCAAAATAAAACACCAGATGACTCTCCAGTGGAAGAAAATGTACTAGAACTACCTGATAGCGAATTCAAATCTCTAATACTCAGAATTCTCTAAGAGCTGAAGCAAAAAGCAGACAAACATGAGGAAAAAATAGACAAATTCATGGAAAATACACACAAAAACTTGGAAGAATTCAGGAAAATAATGCAGGAACAAAATGCCAAAATAAATTCACAACTAGAAATTATACAAAGACAACAATTAGAAATCCAAAAGATAAATGACAAGATTTCAGAAATGGAAAGTGTCACAGAAGGGCTGAGAAGCAGATCTGAAATGGTGGAAGACAGGATCGGTGGAATTGAAGACAAACACTTGGCTACAACTCTGTTTCAGGAAAACTCAGAAAAAAGAACAAAGAAAAATGAAGAGACCCGGAGAGGTATGTGGGATACAATCAAAAGCAAAAATTTGCAAGTGATTGGAATTCCAGAACAGGGGGAGAAAACAGAAAACACAGAGAGGATCATTGAAGAACTGCTGACAGAAAACTTTCCCAATATCACAAAAGATGAAAAGCTGGCCATCCAAGAAGCTCTACGAAACCCATATGGGAGAGACCCCAAAAGAAAATCACCAAGGCATATCATAATCACACTTCCCAAAACCAAATACAAACAAAGAATCCTGAGAGCAGCTTGTGAAAAACAAGAAGTCACATACAGAGGAGAAACGATAAGACTAAGCTCAGATTATTCGGCAGAAACCATGCAGGCAAGAAGGCAATGGGATGACATATATAAAATCTTGAATGAAATAAATTGCCAGCCAAGAATAATATATCCTGCAAAACTCTTGTTCAAATTTGATGGTGAAATTAGGTCATTTCCAGATAAACAGAAATTAAGGGAATATGTAAAAGTCAAACCAAACTTACAAGAATTATTAAAGGGAGTTCTTCGATCTGAGGACAAAAAACTTCATCTCACAGGCAGAATCAAGGATGCAAATCGTACCAGCCTGATACAAATCTAGGAAATGAACTCTCAAGGACTATCCAAAACCAAAAGAAATACAACAGGGAATCAGAGCAATTAATTAGTAAATGACAACAACATCAAAACAATAAAAGAGGGAATAAACGGCATAGGTATAGAACCTTCTAATGGAGAGGAAGGCAAGGTGATACCAAGTCATGGTAGACTGCTTCAAACTTAGAAAGATAAAGGTAAAATTCATGGTATCCACAAAGAAAGTTAACAAACATACTCAAAAAAAAAGAGGAAAAACATAAAGTCTCAGCAAAAACAAAACTGACAAAAACTAAAGAAATGAAAAAAAAAAAATCCACAAACAAAAGTAACTCAGCACAAGAGAGTAAGAAGAACAAAGAAAATGTCAGCACCACAAAAAAAAGCTCTATAAAAATGACAGCAACAAACTCACATCTGTCAATAATTACACTGAATGTAAATGGACTCAATGCACCCATAAAGAGACGGAGAGTGACAGATTGGATAAGAAAACAGGATCCATCAATATGCTGTCTACAAGAGACACATCTTAGAAACAAAGATGTGAATTTATTAAAAGTCAAAGGTTGGAAAAAAATATATCAAGCTAACAACTACCAAAAAAGAGCAGGAGTGGCAAATCTAATCTCAGATAAAATAGACTTTAAAACGAAATCTACCATAAGAGACAAAGAAGGACACTATATAATGATTAAGGGGACGATCCATCATGAAGACATAACCATAATAAACATCTACACACCCAATGACAGGGCTCCAAAATACATAAAAAAAAGTATAACAACACTGAAAAGAGAAATTGACAGTTCCACAGTAGTAGGAGACTTCAACACACCACTCTCAGTAAAGGACAGAACAACTAAGAAGAAACTCAGCAAAGATACAGAAGACCTAAAGGGCACATTCAGCCAACTTGACCTCATAGACATATATAGAACACTCCATCCAACCGCTGCAAAGTACACATTCTTTTCCCATGCACATGGAACATTCTCCAGAATAGACCACATCTTAGGCCACAGAGCAATCCTCAACAAGATCCAAAACGCTGAGATAATTCAAAGTATCTTCTCTGACCACAATGCCATCAAGGTAAAAATTAACAATAGAAAGAGCAAGGAAAAAAAAAATCAATTACGTGGAAACTGAATAATACCCTGGTTACACATCACTGGGTAATAGAAGAACTCAGAGATGGAATCAAAAAATTCCTAGAATCAAATGAGAATGAAAACACATCATACCAAAACATTTGGGACACAGCAAAGGCAGTCCTCAGAGGACAATTTATAGCAATAGATGCACATATCAAAGAAGAAGAAAGGGACAAAATCAAAACATTAACTACAGAACTCAAACAAATACAAAGAGAACAGCAAAAAAATCCCACAACCACCAGAAGAAAGGAAATAGTAAGGATCAGAGCAGAAATAAATGAAATAGAGAACAGAAAAACAATAGAAAGAATCAACAAAACCAAAAGTTGGTTCTTTGAAAGAATCAACAAAATCGACAAACCACTGGCCAGACTGACAAAAGAAAAACAGGAGAGGACACAAATAACCCAAATAAGAAATGAAATGGGGGACATTACAACAGACCCAACTGAAATAAAAAGGATTAAAACAGAATATTATGAAAAACTATACTCCAACAAATTTTAAAACCCAGAGGAAATGGATAAATTTCTAGAAACACATGGCCTACCCAAACTACAACAAAGTGATGTTGAAAATCTGAACAGACCCATAACAAGAGAAGAGATTGAAAAGGTAATAAAAAAAACTCCAACCAAAAAAAGCCCTGGCCCAGATGGCTTCACTGGAGAATTCTACAAAACATTTACAGAAGAGCTTGTACCAGTACTAATCAAGCTATTTCAGAGCATAGAAGAGGGCAACACTTCCAAATTCATTCTCTGAAGCCAGCATAACGCTGATACCAAAACCAGGCCAAGACATCCCAAAAAAACAAAATTACAGACCAATATCTCTCATGAATATAGATGCAAAAATTCTGAACAAAATTCTAGCCAATAGAATTCAGCTTCATATCAAAAAAAATAGTACATCACAACCAAGGAGGATTCATACCAGCTATGCAATGATGGTTCAATATTAGAAAATCAATCAACATAATCCACCACATAAATAAAAAGAAAGAAAAGAATCACATGATCATCTCAATTGACGCAGAAAAGGCATTTGACAAAGTCCAACACCCATTCCTGATAAAAACTCTCAATAAAATAAGTATACAAGGGAAATTTCCCAACATAATAAAAGGCATCTATGCAAAACCAATGGCCAACATCATTCTTAATGGAGAGAGGCTGAAAACATTCCCCTTGAAAACCGGAACAAGACAAGTATGCCTTTTATCACCACTCCTATTTAGCATTGTGCTGGAAGTTCTAGCTAGAGCAATAAGGCAAGAAAAAGAAATAAAGGGGACCCATAATGGTAATGAAGAAGTTAAAGAGTCCTTGTTTGCAGATGATATGATACTATACACAGAAAACCCTAAAGACTCCACGAGAAATCTACTGGAACTGATAGAAAGTTTCAGCAGAGTAGCAGGATACAAGATAAACATTCAAAAATCGGTTGGATTCCTATACACCAATAAGGAGAACGATGAAAAGGAAATCAGGAAAACAATACCATTTTCAATAGCCCCTAAAAAGATAAAATACTTAGGAATAAATCTAACCAGGGGTGTAAAAGACCTATACAAATAAAACTACAAAACACTACTGCAGGAAACCCAAAGGGCTCTACATAAATGCAAAAACATACCATGCTCATGGATAGGCAGACTCAACATTGTTCTACCCAAAGCAATTTGCAAATACAGCACAATCCCGATCCAAACACCAACAACATTCTTCAAAGAGATGGAAAAACTAATCATTAACTTTATATGGAAAGGGAAGAATCCCCGAATAAGTAAAGCACTACTAAAGAAGAAGAATAAAGTTGGAGGACTCACACTACCTAACCTCTCAACCTACTGTACAGCTACGGGTAGTCAAAACAGCCTGGTACTGGTACAATGACAGATACATTGACCAATGGAACAGAATTGAGAACCCAGATGTAAATCCATCCACCTACAGTCACCTGATCTTTGACAAGGGCTCAAAGTCCATCAAATGGGGAAAAGACAGTCTGTTTAACAAATGGTGCTGGCAAAACTGCATATCCACCTGCAAAAAAATGAAACAGACCCATACGTCAGGCCGTATACAAAAACTACTTCAAAATGGATCAAAGACCTGAATATAAAGCCTAAAACCATAAAGTTCATAGAAGAAAAAATAGACCCAACACTTCAGACCTTAATACACGGCATTAACAGGATACAAACCATAACCACCAATGCACAAATCCCAATAGATAAGCTAGATAACTGGGATCTTCTAAAAATTAAACACCTATGCTCTTCAAAAGAATTTACCAAAAGAGTAAAAAGAGAACCTACAGATTGGGAAAAAAGTTTTGGACAGTACAAGTCAGACAAAGGTCTAATCTCCATAATCTACAAGAAAATCCAACACCTCTACAACAAAAATACAAATAATTCTATTAAAAAATGGGCAAAGGAAATGAACAGACACTTCACCAAAGAAGACATTGAAATGGCCAACAGACACATGAGGAAATGCTGGAGATCATTAGCCATTAGAGAAATGCAAATTAAAACCACAATGAGATACCATCTCACCCCGGCATTACTGGCATGAATCAAAAACACTGGAAATAACAAATGTTGGAGGGGCTGCGGGGAGATCGGAACTCTTATGCACTGCTGATGGGAATGCAAAATGATACAACCATTTTGGAAAATGATATGGCGCTTCCTCAGAAAGCTAGAAATCGACATACCATACAATCCAGCAATTCCACTCCTAGGAATATATCCTAGAGAAATAAGAGTCGTCACTCGAATAGAAATTTGCACACATATGTTCATGGCAGCATTGTTCACAATAGCAAAAAGATGGAAACAACCTAGATGCCCATCAACAGATGAATGCATAAACAAACTATAGTACATACCCACAATGGAGTACTATGCAATGACAAAGAACAATGATGAATCTGTGAAGCATCTCATAACATGGATGAAACTGGAGGACATTATGCTGAGTGAAATAAGTCAATCACAAAAGGACAAATATTGTATGAGACCTCTATTGTAAAAACCCATGAAAAAGTTCACACAAAAAATGTAACAATCTTTGTTGGTTACCAGGGATGGGAGGGGTGGGGAGGGAAATACTAAATAGGCAATAGATAAGTAGTATCTTGGGTGAGGGGTGAGACAGTACACAATACAGAGGAAACTAGCACATCTTGTACAAGGGAAGGTCATGGAAGCCCCATAGACACATCCAAGCTCCCTGAGGGACTGAATTGCTGCTTGGAAGGCTGTGGGGACCATGGTCTCGGGGAACATCTAGCTCAAGTGGCACAACACAGCTTATAAAGACAATGTTCTACATTCTCCGTAGGTGAGTAGTGTCTGGGGTCTTAAAAGCCTGTGAGCGGCCATGTAAGATACTCCACTGGTCTCATCCCTTCTGGAGCAAGCGAGAATGAAGAGAACAGGATACAAGGAAAAGATTAGTCCGAAGGACTAATGGACCACAGCTACCAAGGCCTCCACCGGACTGAGTCCAGTACAGCTAGATGGTGCCCGGCTACCACCACTGACCGCTCTAACCAGGATCACAACAGAGGATTCTGGACAGAGCTGGAGAAGGATGTAGAGCATAATTCTAACTCACAAAAAAAAGATCATATTTACTGGCCTAAAGGAGACTGGAGAAACCCTGAGAGTATGGCCCCCAGACATCCTTTTAGCTCAGTGGTGAAGTTATCTCTGAGGTTCACCATTCAGCCTGGGAGTGGACAGCTCCGTAAAACCAAATGAGACTAACGAGGTACAGTAGTCCAGTGACAGGGACCAGAAGGCAGAAGGCAACAGGGAAGCTGGTGATAGGGAACCAAAAGTTGGGTAAGGATATTGTTGATGTGTTGTGAGATTGTTAACCATTGTCATAGGGCAACATTTGTAGTAACTGTTAAATGAGAAACTATTTTGTTCTGTAAGCCTTCATCTTAAGTGAGAATAACAGCACAATTGGAAGAGCGTAGTCAATTTCACTGAACTGTGCATGTAGAAATTTTTGAAATGGTGTATCTTTGGCTATGTGTATTTTCACCAAAAAAAAAAGGTTGAGAAGTTAGAGGGTTGACATGTTGTGGGGTTGTTAACCAATGTCATAAAACAATATGTGTACTACCGTTTCATGAGAAACTATTTGTTCTGTAAGCCTTCACCTGAAGTACAATAAAGAAATAAAAAAAGTAATAATAATCAAAACTGGCCAAAATTTGAGCGTAAGCTTTATTCTCGGCAGTTATTCTATATATGTTTAGGGAGGCCATTTTGACTGCAGAAAAAGCAAAGGGCTGGAAGAAGCTAGGTACCATAGAGCTTATAAAGAGAACTTGGTTGCAGTCGAGTCAATTCCAACTCATAGTGACCCTATAGGACAGATTAGAACTGACCCATAGAGTTTCCAAGGAGCATCTGGTGGATTCAAGCTGCCGACCTTCTGGTTAGCAGCCATAACTCTTAACCACTACACCACCAGGAGAAGAAAATCAAAAACCCATTGCCATCGAGTCAATTCCAACTCAAAGCGACCCTATAGGACAGAGTAGAACTGCCCCATAGGGTTTCCAAGGAGCAGCTGGTGGCTTCAAACTGCCGACCTTTTGGTTAGCAGATCTTAACTACTACGCCACCACTTCTCCATAAAGAGAAGAGGAGGGAGAAATACAGAAATGTAGAAGATCAGCCATTGGCTAATCCTAACATGATTGACGGAACTCTGTCTTCCCTCTTTACTGAGATCAGCTGGCATTGGTTTACTTCTGGCCTGAATGCTAATAATTTAGCCCTCCACTCACCTACAGCCTTGAAGTTTTTTCTGAGATCTAAATTAGGAAGTAATGGTTTGACAACTATCCTTTTCTAGCAAGATAAGACAAATTCACATTGCTATAGAGCAGCTTCTGGCAGATTTTTGCAGTTTTGGTCAGGCTTTTTTTTTTTTTTCATGGATAAGAAAAACCTTAAAATCAAAGAAAGATGTCTGTTATTAACTTTCTTATTCAACAGTAGAAAACTAATGTCATGGTAAAATGTTCACAATATACTCCTAAACGAAAAAAAAGGCTATACAACAGTATATACAGTAGAATACCATTTAAAATTGATTGATAAATAGAGGAAGAAAGAAAGAAACAAAAGATTGAAAGAATGTATAAATTAATAGTGACTATTCCTCAGAACACACCTGGCATTTCTCAAGCTCAAAGAACTGAAGAAAAAAATTCAAGCCACAAGTTGTAATACAGAAGGATTCTAGAGGGAAAATATTAAACAACGCAGGAAGCATCAAAAGAAGATGGAAGGAATACACAGAGTCACCATACCAAAAAGAATTGGTCAACGTTCAACCATTTCAGGAGGTAGCATATGATCAGGAACCAATGATACTGAAGGAAGAGGTCCAAGCTGCACTGAAGGCATTGGTGGAAAACAAGCTTCCAGGAATTGAAGGAATACCAATTGAGATGTTTCAACAAATGGATACAGCACTGGAAGTGCTCACTCATCTATGCCAAGAAATTTGGAAGACAGCTAGCTACCTGGCCAACCGACTAGAAGAGATCCATATTTATGCCTATTTCAAAGAAAGGTGATCCAACTGAATGTGGAAATTATCAAACGATATCCTTAATATCACATGCTAGTAAAATTTTGCTGTAAGAACATTTAAAAGCAGCTGCAACAGTATATTGACACGGAACTACTAGAAACTCAAGCCGGATTCAGGAGAGGACATGGAACAAGGGCTATCACAGCTGATGTTAGATGGATCCTGGCTGAAAGCGGAGAATACCAGAAAGATGCTTAGTTGTGTTTTATTGGCTATGCAAAGGCATTCAACTGTGTGGATCATAACAAATTATGGATAACGTTGCGAAGAATGGGAATTCTAGAACGCTTAATTGTGCTCATGCCAAACCTGTACATAGACTGAGAGGCAGTCATACAAACACAAAGGAATACTGTGTGGTTTAAAGTCAGGAAAGGTATGAGTCAGGGTTGTATTTTTTCACCATACCTATTTACTCTATGGAAACCCTGGTTGCATAGTGGTTAAGAGCTATGGCTGCTAACTGAAAGTTCGAATTCACCAGGCACTCCTCTGAAACCCCATGGGGCAGTTCTACTCTGTCCTATAGGGTTGCTATGAGTCAGATTCAACTCAACAGCAACAAGTTTGTGTTTTTTTTTTTAAATTCAATCTATATGCTGAGCAAATTATCCGAAAAGCTGGACTATATGAAGAGGAACGTGGCATTAGGATTGGAAGAAAACTCATTAACAATCTGCGTTATGCAGATGACACAACCTTGCTTGCTGAAAGTAAAGAGGACTTGATGTACTTACCGATGAAGATCAAAGACCACAGCCTTCAGTATGGATTACATCTCAACATAAAGAAAACAAAAATCCTCACAACTGAACCAATAAGCCACATTATGATAAACGGAGAAAAATTGAAGTTGTCAAGGATTTCATTTTACTTGGATCCACAATCAACACCCATGGAAGCAGCAGTCAAGAAATTAAAAGAAGCATTGCATTAGGCAAATCTGCTGCAAAAGACCTCTTTAAAGTGTTGAAAAGCCAAGATGTCACCTTAAAGACTAGGATGCACCTGACCCAAGCCATGATGTTTTCAATCACCTCATATGTATGGGAAAGCTTGATGATGAAGATGGAAGAAGAATTGCCGCCTTTGAATTGTGGTGTTGGTGAAGAATATTGAATATACCATGGATTGCCAAAAGAATGAACAAATCTGTCTTGGAAGAAGTACAACCAGAATGCTCTTTAGAAGCATGGTGAGACTTTCTCTCATATACTTCGGACATGTTATCAGGAGGGACCAGTCCCTGGAGAAGGACATCATGCTTGGTAAAGTAGAGGGTAAGCGAAAAAGAGGAAGACCCTCAACAAGATGGACTGACACAGCGGCTGCAACAATGGGCTCAACCATAACAACGATTGTGAGGGTGGTGCAGGACAGGCCAGTGTTTCATTCTGTTGTACATATAGGGTCGCTAGGAGTCAGCACTGACTCAATGGCACCTAATAACAACACCAATGTTCCTCAGTATCTGGATTATGAGTGAGTGTGTGTGTGTAAAGGAACCCTGGTGGCACAGTGGTTAAAGTGCTTGGTTGCTAACCAAAAGGTTGGCGGTTTGAACCCACCTACTGCTCCATGGGAGAAAGATGTGGAAGTCTGCTTCCAAAAAGATTTACAGCCTTGGAAACGCTATGGGGCAGTTCTACTGTGTCCTATAGGGTCGCTATGAGTCAGAATCGACTCGAACACAGTGGGTGGGTTGTGTGTGCATGTTTCTGTATTTTCCAGTTTTTATGCACTGAGCTTGTGTTAGTATCTTTGTGAGTAATTTTTAAAATAGTTTTTATTTTCAGGTAAGACTAGAAGAAAATAGCACAAAGGGAGAGTGAGAGGTAAAGGGAAGACATGCAATAAGATATAGTACATTTTCTAGAGGGGGCCTGCCAATTAATCTCTGAGCTTCCCAGCAGCCAACACAAAGAGGCAACTCAATTAATTACTGACTTATAAAAACCGCTCAGCTTACTAGTTTATTATTATTCCAATGCTTCCACTAAAGAAACAGAAGCATCATTTGCCCAAAGTCTCATGGCTAATATTTGGCAAAACTGAGAATGGAACCCTGGTCTTTCATATTCAGAAACATTCATCTCTTCACTATATGCAGCTGTTCCAAAGGGAATGGGGTGATGCAGAAAAAGTTTCATGGAAGAGCTGTCATTGAGCTTGACCAGAAGTGTAGAATTTCACCGTTATGGATTGAATTGTGTTCCCCAAAAAATGTGTGTAGCAACTTGGCTAGGTCATGGTTCCCAGTATTGCAGGATTGTGTTATCTGATGTGATTTCCTTACTATGATGAGATTATATGTGATCTCTTTATGTGTTGTAAATTCTATCACTGTGATGAGGTTATACTGATGAGGTTGAGAAGATTAGATAGTGTCTTAATGCAATCTCTTTTGAGATATAAAAGAGAGAAGTAGGCAGAGACACATAGGAACCTCATACCACCAAGAAAGCAGTGCCAGGAGCAGAGCATGTCCTTTGGACCTGAGGTTCCTGTGCTGAGATGCTTCCAGACCAAGGGAAGACTGATGCATCACAAGGACTTTCCTCTAGTGCCGACAGAGAGAGAAAGCCTTCTCCTGGAGCTGATGCCCTAAATTTGGACTTGTAACTTACTGGACTATGAGAGAATAAACTTCTCTTGTTAAAAGCCTTCCACTTGTGGTATTTCTGTTGGAGCAGTACTAGATGACTAAGACATTCACCTACAAGCAAAAGAGATAGAAAAGGCATCTTAAATAAACAAATGGCAGGAGCAAAAACACAGCAATAGAAAAGCAAGATCAGTGAACAATAAGCTGTTAGTTTAGAGTTATAGTTGTGGGTATCCAGTTTATGTGAAATGTAAACACTCCTTACCCTTTGATTTAATACATTAAAATTTTTTCATTAAAATTTGATTCTAAAGATGATACGTTACCGAAAAAATTGAAGATAAGAATAACAGTAGTACCCCCATAGGATTTTTGTGAAGATGAAATGATAAAACATATAAAACATTTAACAGATTCTTGGCACAAGTAAGTACGCAATAAAAGTTAGCTACTATTATTACTAATATTATTATTTTAAGTCAACTTAGTTCTTTCCAGGGATTCTTCAAAGCATCTCTTTTGTTTTGTTTTATTAGAATTTTTTTTCCTCCCTCTCTCCCTCCTTCCCGCCTTCTTTCCTTTCTCTGTTTCAACCATGGCCTTTTGGAGACAATGCTCTAACCTTCATTGTTTAAACTGAAAGGAGGCTGTAGACATTTCAGGTCACACTGGCAGGTCAGGCCACCAAAAGAGAGACCAATAAGGAAACAGGCAAATCATGAGAGTGGCTGTTTATTCCCACTATGCACAAGGTCAGGTCTCTCTCCCAGGCTTTAGGTTTTGAACATTATCAAAGAGCACTGTCCTAGTCAACTAGCACTTCTATAACAGAAATGCAAGTAGATGGCTTTAACAAACAGAAATTTATTCTCTCATAGTCTAGAAGGCTAGAAGTCCAAATTCAAGGTGCCAGCTCCAGGGAAAGTATTTCTCTCTGTGTCGGCTCTGGAAGAAGGTCCTTGTCATCAATCTTCCCCTGGTCTAGGAGCTTCTCACTGCAGGGACCTCAGGTCCAAAGGACATGCTCTGCTCCCAGCTCTGCTTTCTTGGTAGTAGGAGCTCCCTCTCCTCTCTGCTTGATTCTCTCTTTTATGTCTCAAAAGAGATTGACTCAAGATCAAATCTAATCCTGTAGACTGAATCCTGCCTCATTAACATAACTGCCTCTTGTCCTGCCTCATTAACATCATAGAGGCAGGATTTACAACACATAGGAAAATCACATCAGATGACAAAATGGACAACTACGCAATCCTGGAGAGTCATAGCCTACCAAGTTGACACACATTTTTAGGGGACACAATTCAATCCATAACAAGCACCTATTTGAATAACACAATAAGAATCAATACAGTATATATTATCACAGCAAACAAAATGATACTTAACTCTTTCATAGGTGAATTTTTTTTTTTTTAATTTTTTGGTAATGCCATGTTTTTTCACTAATGGAATGGATGCTGAATCATTGTTTGTTGGGAGCTTTTTATTATTTGAAAAAATGGGGTTCCAATTGCAAGTGGGACGTATGTCCCATGTTCCATGAAGTACATCACACATGCAGGATTTATCAGTCCCACAGTGCATCACACTTCCTGGTTATACTTGAGCTATAAAATATTTTACCCGACTTTCCAAAAATACTAAGTGAACTTTGCACTTGCTGCACATAATTGTTAACAGTTTGATTTAGAGTGGGCCATATCAGTACCATGTTCCAAGAATGCATCACATTCATTGGCCATATCAGTCCATGGCCCAGGAAATGCATTACAAACTGTTTTTACCCCAAAAATAACTCACTTAGTTGAATATTTCCGAATGCCAGTAACCGTATCTTCCCAGTAAAAAACAGAAAACCAAACTCTTTGCCCTCAAGTCGATTCCAACTCATAGTGACCCTATAGGACAGAGTAGAGCTGCCCCATAGGGTTTCCATGGAGCAGCTGGTGGATTCGAGGTGGGAGAGGGAGAGATACCTTCCCAATAACACAAAGGAATAGTAAACATACTTGCAAGCCTTATCTCCCTGTACAGAAGCCAAAAGTCGAAAGTTTCACACAATCACTCCTCCGGGAAGCATCTCGTCAGACAAATGGCTCTCAACAATCAAATGTGATGCAGACCAACTTCCTTCTTTTTTAGTCAGTTGAACCAGCGTCCACCACTACACCAGAACATACTAAAGTGGCTCAAATGCCTGCCAATAAACCTCCAGGGGTTGAAAAATGTAACAGGGGTATATATATCCCATGGTCCATGAAAGAGTTTTAAATAACCAAAGAAGGCATAACACTATGTATTAGCTAATTAAAGAACTACAGAGGCAGAGCTAAAAACTTGGCTCTTTTTTTTTCCCTCTAAATCAGTGGTTCTGAAAGCAGGATTTCTCCCCCCTTCCCGCCCCCGCCCCCACCTCCAGAACCCTGGTGGCACAGGGGTTAAGCATCTGGCTGCTAACCAAACAAATGGTAGGCAGTACAAATGCACCAGCTGCTCTTTGCAAACTCAATGGGGGCAGTTCTGCCCTGTTCTATGGGGTCGCTATGAGTGGCAATAGGAATTGACTAGATGGTAACAGATTCCCCAGCTCCACCAGTATCATCAACATTACAAACAACTGTTTAAAGAGGTAAATTCTCTTGGCCCCACTCCAACACTTTTGAATCAGAAATGCTGAGGCTGGAAGCCAGAAATCTGCATTTTATCAAGTCCTCCAGGAGATTCTGATGTACACTAAAGATTGAGAATCCTTGATCTAGATAAGTTGACTTTTACCTGAAGAGTTGTTCTGCTGAGTGTGGAAAAGCATCAGTAGACTTGATTGTCATCTCCCCCTGTTCTTATGACTCAAAGTGGGAGAAAGAGGAAGATCTCTAGCCTAAAGGGAGGTTAAGAGTTAGTTTCTCTCACCACCCTAGGCAAGTGGAGGAGATAGGTAAGTGGAGACATTCCTATAGCAACAAGTCTTCAGAAAAATTGAGTTTGACCTTGTCCCAACAGATAAGTCAACAGGTATTAGCAGGTGGCTATGACACTGGCAGCATGAAATGGGTGGTTTCTATTGCGTTATGCTGTCCCAGAGAGATATCCGGCCCTCCCTTTCACTGGACTGTCAGTATGTAGTCCTTTATGACAAGGGCAGGAAATGGGAGTAGGGTTGCCCATTCACATGAAGGGAAGTTAGGCATTCAGGCAGGGGCTGTTAGGTAAAAGCAACTCCAACTCACTAAGTCTTTTAAAACATGAATTCAAAAGTCAATCACACTCTAATATCTTAAACTTAAACTACTATATTTAATCAAGTTCCATTAGCCTGTTCTATATTTAAAGGCTATGACTTCAAATATTTCAAGGGAAAGAAAGATTCAAAGACAGCCTCATCATAATTGTTATTTACCTGGAGGATCCTGGTTCCATACACATGGATTATTTTAGAAAAACAATTATCCTACAAAAACAAACTGACAACTTTAATAAAAGATATCCTCACAATTGCATCTTGATAGTTTTTTTTTTAATTTTTGGAGAAAAATTATTAGTATAATCCCTACCAATTACAATATGGTTTCTCAGATTATTTCAGGGTTATTTTGTATAATTTATTCATTAAGCATTGTATAATAATTAAATGTAAAGAAGAAAGCTTAAGGTTATTTATTTAATTAGCATATTCCTTTAGACATGCAGGGCAACAACAGAATGATATATTAAGACTGCTTCTTCATTTATAAAATGACTTTAATATAAAAATGCACTGAAGAATAAAACATCCTCACTATGGATACTATGAATAATAAACAAAAATATCACACTATATCTCTATGGAAATAATATATTGGCTCTATGTATAAGATTCCTTTTCCATTTATGCAAATATTTTCCATTTATACTCTATTTGCCAAGATAAAACCATTTTAAAAATGCTTTCTTAAAATGACACAATTGTCTTTACTTCTTCTAAGCCCTACATTTTCTTTCAACTAAAGATATTTTTTACAGTTTTAGGTTTTTCCAGAGATTAATTTAGAAAAGGATTAGGTATCGAGTTAGGGAAAAAAAATAAAAATTTAAATGTTATGTAAAGTGTACCAAATGGAAGGAATTTTCCTCTGATTCTAGTTTGCTGGCACATTGGTTTCCAAAAAATTTTGTTATGCAAATATATGGAAATTGTTTTATTAATAGAAAGAGAAATGTCTATGTTCTGTATGCACGTTGTTCTTATTTCTTGAGCCCTGTTCTGACTAGGAGCTAACATTAACACCGGGAATTAAGTTTCTTGGTAATATCAAGGCTTTTTTGAGAATGAATTTGTCTAATAATGGTACTTTGAAATATAATTCCCATTCAAACGTCATCAGATTCACAGCTTTTAGAGATGATTTAAGTGTCAGAGAAAAAAAGGAAGACCGTCAGTGACATGGATTGACACAGTGGCTGCAAAAATGGGCTCAAACATAGCAATGATTGTGAGGGTGGCACAGGACCGGGCAGTGTTTTGTTCTGTTGTACACAGGATTGCTATGAGTTGGAACTGACTCTACGGCACCTAACAACAACAACAGAAACACAGTAAAATCTGCGATTCCCTCATTAGTCTGAACTTTAAATAGATCATATATGTTGGCTTGAAACACAACATACTGAGCTCTTTCATAGTCAGCCAAAAACTTTTACTATTACTACCCCTCTTTTTAATACTTTGTGAAGTGGGAAGAACAGAGTCAGCAGGAAACAAAATATGCCTCTTTAGCCCGTGTCTTACTACCTGCAGGCCACTGTTTTGTCTCATTAGGCCAGAATTTAAGGACTGAAATTCTTTTATTTGGCTAAGTTCATTATCTCTCTAATCTTCCCAAGAAGCCATTAAGTTATTATTATTATCTTCATCTTATGGATAAGGAAGTTGAGGCACAAAGATATTAAGAAACCACAGGGCTTGCGTGCATCACCACTACACAACATTACCAGAGAGAGAGGAGCCCAAACCAATTTGCATTCATGGATTGTGCAACGACTTCCCCTAAACGATAGGATCTACTGCATACATCCTTTCCAAAGGATAAAATCTGACTATGATTGTTCACAGTATTTACCTTATAATATCATAATATTTACCTTATAATATAATATTATAATTACCTTATAATATCAGCTATGATAAAGAAAAGGAGCCCTGGTGGTGCAGTGGTTAAGCGCTTGCTCGGCTGCTAACAGAAAGGTCAAGGTTCGAACCCATCAGCCACTCCTCAGTAGAAAGAGGTGGTAATCTGCTTCCGTAGAGATTACAGCCTTGGAAACCCTCTGGGGCAGTTCTGCTCTGTCCTATAGGATTGCTATGAATAGGAATCGACTCAAGGACAGCAGGTTTGATTTTTTGTGGGTTTTATGATAAAGAAGATGAATCCTACTTTTCCAAAGGTGATTTGTGGTTGTATTATTTAGGATTAGGTTTGTCTGCATGTGACAGAAATCACCAAACAATGGTGGCTTAAACAAGACAGAAATTTGCTTCTGTCTCATGTAAAAGCCTAGACTAGGTATCCCTGAGCTGATGTGGCAGATTCTCAGAGACAGGGACTCAGGCTCCCACTACTTTATTGCTACAACAGTCCCAAGTTCACCTTATGGTCCTAAATGGCTGCTGGAGCTCTTACAATTACATGTGAATTCCAGCCTACTGGAGGGAGAAAGTGGGGAAAGGACATGTCCCGCCTTTTAAGAATATTTCCCAGAAGTTGCACATACTACTTCTGTTTACACATTAAATGGGCAGCGAAAGCTTAGTGATATAATCATCCCTGGCTGTACGGGAGGCCAGGAAAAGTTCTCTTTATTCAGGGTAGCCATGACCTCACTTAAATTTGAATGCTTATTATTAAGGAAGAATAGGAGTGAAGATGGATTTGGGGGGTTAAATGGCAGTCCCTGCCACAGGAGAGGAAAATGCATTCATGTTGGGGGAATCAAGACGGTGGTTTTGGGACCAGAGAGAACTGGAGAGCAGAGACCCACAGAGGCAGACAGATGTTACCACACGGAGATCTGGGCCAGATGTTGCCAGATCTTTCGTATTTAGAGAGAAGCCAGAAATCTTGACTTTTATGTGAAATTTCCTGATTTTTTTTTTTATATTGTCAGCTGTCATAGATTGAATTGTGTCCCCCAAAAATGTGTGTTAACTTGGCTGGACCATGATTTCCAGTATTGTGTGATTGTCCGCCATTTTGTCATCTGATGTGGTTTTCGTATGTGTTGTAAATCCCGCCTCTATGATGTTAATGGGGCAGGATTAGAGGCAGTTACGTTAATGAGGCCTGACTCAACCTATAAGTTTAGGTTGTATCTTAAATCAATCCCTTTTGAGATATAAAAGAAAAAAGCAAGCAGAGACACAGGGGAACCTCATACCCCAAGAAAGTAGTACCAGGAGAAGAATGTGCCCTTTGGACCCAGAGTCCCTGCACTGAGAAGCTCCTAGTCCAGGGAAAGATTGATGACAAGGACCTTCCTCCAGAACTGACAGAGAAAGAAAGGCTTTCCCTGGAGCTGACGCCCTGAATTTGGACTTCTAGCCTACTAGACTGTGAGAAAATAAACTTCTGTTTGTTGAAGCCATCTACGTGTGGTATTTCTGTTATAGCAGCACTATATAACTAAGACACTAGCTAATTAAAAAAGATTTTAAGTGGTGTGGAACAAATCAAACTCATCTGTGTCAAGCCCACAGGCTGGATATTTGCTGTCTTTCATCTAAAAGAATTGGCTTTGTTTCTTTTTTAGATTTATTATTTTTAATCAAACAACACATATCGATTGAAGACTACAATGAGAAAGGTACCATGTCAAGGGCAATGAAGAACAGAAAGATAAAATCTTTCATTGGAACAAGAAAGTCTGATGTTAGAGACAAGGTTTAGGACTAGAATTGAAAAAAAAAAGAGGTTGCAGTAACTGTTTTTCAGTTTTGCTGTACAGGTAGTCCCTGACTTAACACGGGATTCCGTTCCGACGACTCTATCGTAAGTCGGTTCTAAGCAGAACATCTCATTTTTATTTTTTTAGTTTTCATTATTATTGCCTTTTATTATCAGTATCTTTATAAATTTGATCTTTATTTGTCTTTGGGGCTGGCATGAGAATGATAACATCAGCAAATTATATGCTGCGACATTGTATATAGTACATTTAACTAACCATAAGATGTACTAAAAACCCCCAAAAAATGAATGGTCGTAAGAATGGTTCGCGGTAACTCGAATAGGTTATAAGTTGGGGACAACCTGTATTTTGTTTTGTTTTTGGTTCTGTTTCTTTAGCTGATGCCTAATACTGTATTTTATTTCCTAAGGTCTTTCCTCAATGTGTAATAGTTGACATTCCCATTTCTCAAGTAATTCACTGTCAGAATTCTGTATTCATAAAATGCATCTCTTTAAAATACTAAATATTCTCTGTCTTATTTCTTTGACTGAAAAGTTGCTTTAAGCCTTTCTCTACTTGTGCCAATCCTTGTAAAGTTAACTATATACATACACATGTCATAATGTATGTCTGAACTTGTTAATGTCCTCAAAAGGGTGTGTGATGGGACAAAAATTATTGATATGTGTCTACAACATTTACAACTGCCTCCCCCAGAGAAATGAGAGCTATGAGTCATTTCTCTTGGGAAAAGCAGTGAGAGTGGAACACAAACTAATCTTCCGTGCCCCAGGGGCATGAGTCACCTGAGCCTCTGGTGCCATAACAACAGGCAGACTGGAGTCAAGACCAGCTACATAATTTGCAGGGCCCACTGCAAAATGAAAACGTGGGGCCCCTTGTTCAAAAATTGTGAATTTCAGGATGACTGTAATAGAGCACTAAACCAAGCATGGAACCTTTCTAAGTGCAGGGCCTTGTGTGACTGCACAGGTCACGAGCCCATGAATCCAGCCATAGCTTTAGTAGTGGACTTATGGACACTTCCGGCAGGCAAGGTGAGGAGCAGATGGGCAGCAGGAAAACATGGTTCAGAGTGCCACGGCTCAAAACATGGGGTGAAGTGTTTTTGTTCTGTTTTGTTTTTTCAAGGAGCGTTTAGGAGTGGGAGAGGCACAGAAGTTTTCAGTAAGAGGAAAAAAAACACAAACAAAGGGGAAATGATAAGGGCTTTTTGTTTGTTGAAGTTGCTGTCCTCTGCATGTCCCCCTTTATGGTGTTTAAGAAATATGACGAGACAGTCATTTTGAAAGGACTTTGTAGTCTGTAAGATATTGCTTCCACTCATATAAAAAAAAAAAAAAATCCATTGCCATCAAATCGATTCCAACCCATAGCAACCCTATATGACAGAATAGAACTGCCCCACAGAGTTTCCAAGGAGCAGCTGGTGGATTTGAATTGCCAACCTTCTGGCTAGCAGCCATGGCTCTTAACCACAGCACCACCAGGACTCCACTCAGCTATAGAGGGTCACAACTATATAACCATTTGACACCTATTAATAATATCACTGTTTAGGGAATTGATAACACTGAAATAGTCATTAAACTCATTTGTTTGTATTTATTACCTGTGATGAAGAGAACATTTTGCTTGATTGTTTTTTATTTCTCTCTACCTCTTTCTTCCTTTATTTTTGCTTTCTTGAAAAATATAGTCCTTCATCATCTTTTAATAAAAAGCCTAAGTATTTTCATTTAATGATAGCTCATCATACTTATTAAAGCAGCCAACTAATTGTTTTCTCAATTTAATTGCGAAGAAGATCATGCCCTTTACGCTACTTCACTCGCAGGAGCTGTGTTCAAGGATGAGATCTCCCAAGGCTCTCCTTGGCATGTTCCCTTCCTTCTCTCCCATGCCTTTCCATCCATCTTTACAATTTCACGATGCCTCCCAGAGCCCTAATTGCCAAGCAAACAAATGTTCCCACATCATCACTCTTATAGATTGAATTGTATCCCCCCAAAATATGTGTTGTAAATCCTAACCTCTATGCCTTTTAGGAATGAGTTTTCTATTATGTTAATGAGGCAGGATTAGTGTAGGGTGTATCTTGAGTCAACCTCTTGTAAGAGATAAAAAAAGATTAGGCAAGAAGACACGGGGGAAGAGAGATGCCAAGCCACATGAAGACTGCCCAGGAGCAAAAGCTCAGAAGAGACAAGGACCTTCCTCCAGAGCCCACAGAAAGAGAAAGATTTCCCCTAGAGTCGGCACCCTAAATTCAGACTTCTAGCCTCCTAAATTATGAGAAAATAAATTTCTAGACTGTGAGAAAATACATGTTTGTCTGTTATAGCAGCACTAGATAACTAAGACAATCACTCTCTTCACAGAAATTTCCTTTGGCATCCATGCCTTGACTAATACTTGGCTTTTCACCAAAAATACAATTCATCTTGAATTCCAAATGCCACTTTTATGTTATCACTTTTCAATACCCTTAAAAAAAAAATCCCTACTTCTTTGAGATATATGCCACCTGCTGTCCCTCCTTGTGATTAGAATGTCACAGATTTCTAGTCACTTCTCTCTGTTAAGGGTCCTCAACATCGTTACACCCTTGTCCCTTCACCAAGACATCGATCAATCCAATCATCTACCTCCACTCCACACACCTAACCTGCTGAACTGTTGAAGAAAAACCACACAACTGTAAGGATTATTGTCACCAAAAATGTATGGTCTCTACCTTATTTAAGCCTCCAGTGCCACTTGTCAATCAATTTTATGTCCCTGGTGAATGCTCTCTCCAGCTCATCACAAGATCTACTGAAAACACTCTGATCTCCTCATGTCACCTACCCTGTTAATTGACCTCTTTTTTCTTAATCTTTCTTTTCCCATGGGGGGGAAAAGAACAAAAAAACACTGCTCTTGGGGATTTTCCATTTCCTGCCCCTATATTTACAAACAAGTCCATAACTGCATCCACCCTGTGATAAATTCATTGATTAGCAGCTCCGTTAACGGCCTCCCTTTTTCCATGTCCTGTACCCTGTAATTTTGTAGTCCCTTCCCATTCTGACCGTAGGCTTGGCCATGTGACTTCCTTCTGCTAAGGCTTGGATAAGTGCTTGCCTGTTTCCACCTTCTTTTTTGAAATCCTGCCATGGCCTTGAAAAGAAGCCCAGGCTAGCTTCCTGGAGGATAAGAGCGATGGAGTCAAGCTGAGCTGTTCTAGCTAAGACCATCCTAGTCCAACCAGCCCCAGCCAATCTGTCAGCTGACCACAGATGCATGGGCAAGCCCTAAGCCAAGATTAGTCAAACCTGGTCCAGATCAGTAGAACTGCCTAGCTATGGAATCATAAGAAATAATAAATGGCTGTTGTTTTTAACCACAAAGTTTTGAAATGGTTTGTTATACAGAAATAGCTAACTAATACAAATTCTCACTCCTCTCTACTCTTAAAGAAAGAAGTATCCTTTCTCTTTTTTAGGGCAAATCCCTCCACTTGTGTTTTTTTTTTTTTTTAATCCTATTCCTGCCCATATATTTCAGATCTCATCTCTTTGACTATTATCTCTCTATATTGTATTTAAAGAGTCCTGGTAGTATAGTGGTTAAGTGCTTGGCTGCCAACCAAAAGGCTGGCATATCAAACCCACCACCCACTCCGTGGAAGAAAGATGGGGCAGTCTGTTTCTGTAAAGATTTAAACCCTATGGGCAGTTCTACTCTGTCCTGTACAGTCACCATGAGTCTGAATTGACTCAATGGCAACGGGCTTGGTTTTTAGTTTTTTTTAATATATATTGCATTTTCCACCTCTTGCTCTCTTTTGATCTCTTTCCCTAATATATTTGTATGTGTGTGTGCCCACGCATGTGTGCTGTTCAGTTGATTCCAACTCATAGTAACCCCATGCGACAGATTAGAGCTGCCCCATAGGGTTTCCTAGACTGTAATTTCTATGGGAGCAGATTGCCAGGTCTTTTATCCCACGGAGCCACTGGTGGGTTCAAACCGCCAACCTTTCAGTTAGCAGCCGAGTGCTTTAACCATTGCGCCACCAGAGCTCCTCCCCTTGTATATGAATATGTTCAAAACTCTCCCATTAAAATAAATACTTAGAGGATGCTGATCTTCTGTTAAGGGCGATGAAAAAATTCAGGAATGGTGATGGTTGAACAACATGATGAACATACTTAATATCACTGAACTATGCATGTAAAGATGGTTGAAATGGAAAATGTTTTGTTACCTATATATTTACCACAATTTAAAAAAATACATATGCAAATTGGCATGCATCTACAGATTGGGAATTTTTTTTAAAAAAAGCTCACATCCTCCCATCAAAATACTAGGCAGTGAATGAATATATTAAAGTTATAAAACAAAAACTTCTTAACTTAAATAGGAGTCCCTAGGTGGCACAAACAGTTAAGCACTTGGCTATTAGACAAAAGGTTGGCATTCAAATCCATCCAGGGTCACCTCAGAAGACAGGCCTGGCAATCTGCTTCTGAAAGGTCACAGCCTTGAAAACGCTATGGAGCAGTTCTACTCTGCACACATGGGGTCACCAGGAGACACACTGACTCAATGGCAACTAACAACAACAACCCGAAAAAAAAAATAAACAAAGAAGCGTAATCCTGTGTCTTTAGCAATTTACTAATCTATTCTGTCATTCCTCCATTTATATTCCTTAAAAGAATAATCCATACTTGCTGTATCCATTTTTTGGATCTATTAACTATTCACCCTTTTTGGCTATTTTATTAATCTACCCAAGACATTTGTTAATGTCAAAAACTCTCTTCTTTGTCCTTTACTTTCTTTGTAGCTCTCCTAAATTGCTTCTGACTGCTGTTTTTCAGCTTCCCTTATGGTACCTATTCCGTTCACTGTTTCTTAAATGTTCCTTGGGGTTATGCTTTCCATGCTTTACTTGGGTGCTGTCATGTGCCAGTGGCTTCAACTACAAAATCTATGTCTTCCGCTAAGCCTTCTCTCCTGAGCTTCATTTTATTCATTTATCCATTGAGTATTAATAAGGTGTCTACTTTATAGAGTTCTGAACACTATGGGGGCTTTTGGTAGGCAGCCTCTAAAATGGCCCCTAATGATCCCTGCCTCATGTTATTCACACACTTTTGTAATTCCTTCCCTTGAATGTAGGCTTCTAATGAATAGAATACAGCAAAAGTGATGAGATGTCACTTCTGAGGTTAGGTTACAAAAAGGCTCGGACTTCCGTCTTGCTCACTCTCTATCATCCATTCTTGGTTCTCTCTCACTCTCTTTCTTGGCGCTCTCATTCTGGAGGAAGCAAGCCATGTTGTGAGTAGCCTTATGGAAAAGCCCACGTGGTAAGGAACTGATGTTCCCAGCCAAGAGCTAGCAAAGACTTGAGGCCAGCCAGCAGCCATGTAAGTGAGAATGGAAGCAGATCCTCTCACAGTTGAGTCTTGAGATAAATGCAGTCTTGATGGATAACTCGATAGCAGCACTGTGAGAGACTCTGAGTCAGGGGCACCCAGCTAATTTGAACCTGGATTCCTCACCCATCGAAATTGTGAGATAATAAATATTCGTGGTTTTAAGTCACTAAGCTAGAGGTAATTTGTTTCACAGCAATAGATAACTAATAACAGGGCTCCTCAGGACCCAAAGTCAAATAAGAAATGGTCCCTGAGCTTAACAATCTTTTAGTCCATTAGGCGTGATAGAAAAGTGGCCATGATCACAGTACAATATGTGTTATAGAAGTTTTCACAGCAAATGACAGCAGCACAGAGAGAAGAAAATTTCAAACATACTTGGAGGTGGAAGGATTCATTCAGCAGATTTTATTTTGTTGCTGAATGAGGAGGCTGAGTCATTTGATGAAAATGAGGAAAAAGAGATGGTAGGATAGAGACCTGAGGAGAAAATGAATTTTAGAATCTCTTTCTGGGAAGAATAGTTGAAAAGTTAGGAAAGAAACACATAATGGTTTCTAGGCAGTGTGGAGAATCTAGTTGGGGTTAGAGATCATGGATTTATAATGTCTTCAATCTGAGGTTGGGGCGTATTTTTTAAATGCTCTCATCAATCTGGGTAAAGGATTGGAGAAGTTGGTGATTAAATTTGGGATTTCAGAGAAAATGGAACAGAAAAGCAACAAACCAAGGAAGAAGAAAAGCTGAGAAAAACAGTAAGACAATTCAAGCAATGCTGGCTCGTAAAATTTAGTTTGAGTAGGAAAAGAAGAGACAACTGAAGTTGCTGAAAGTTTGGTGGCAGTGTAAGCATTCCTGACCCACCAATCACTAGAGCTAAAGGAGTCGATGCTGTATTTGGTTTGGCCTAGGTCATGCACTCCATTCCTCAGCGGAAACAGACTTACAGTTGAGGGTGGTAGAGGAGTGGCTACCCAGAAGTAAATCCAGGTATGTTACTATGAAAAGAGTGAGTGGATGTTATAGCAGAGGCCACTGGTTCCCTCCCGCTCCTGCTATTGTCTCCTCCTCTTCCACGGGATTTTTGGGGTGGGATAGGTGGGAGCATAGCAAGTGGATTTCCTGATCTCTCTTGTAGCTAGGGATGGCCATATGACTATGAGCTGGTCAATGGGATGTGGACAGAAGAGGTGTGTGCAATTTCTGTAACTGTGCCCTTAAAGGGAAGGGAATATTGTTCCATTTCCCTTTATATCCCTTTCTTTGAGCCAACTTTGACCATGAGGAAGAGATTACATCCTATGGAGAGCAGAGAAACATCCCTGGATGATGTCATGGAACCTTCATATCAGCCCTGGCCCTACATGAGGAATAATTAAAATTCTGCATTTTCAAGCCACTGTTAATGTGAGTCTCCATTATTAGCAGGAAGACCTATATTCCAACTAATTTAGCTGTTCACTAAAAAATATAAGCTGGGAATATAAATAAACATAGCATGAGACAGAAAGTAGTAAACGATAAAGAGAGGTACAGGTAAAAATTAATGATACTGAAAGGAGTAACCTCAAGCCAGGTTGTGAGCTTTCATAACAGGTTAAGATTGCCGACCAGTGACAGACTCCAGGTTGTCCATTGGTTATGGAGAGTAGGCCAGGGAATGTGCCTCTACAGCCAATTCTTCCAGGCAGGAAGACAGCAGTGGCTCTAGAAAACAACAGTGATGGGAGCATAGTAGGGACAACCAGCCCATGCATCAAACTCACTCAAACAACATTTTAGCCATGGTATACTTACTTGCAGGGAGCCCTGGTGGCTTCAGTGGTTAAGTGCTCGGCTGCTACCAAAAGGTCAGCAGTTTGAACCCACCAGCCGCTCTGCGGGAGAAAGCTGTGGCAGCCTGCTTCTGTAAATATTAAAAACTGCCATCGAGTCCAACTCATAGCAACTCTGTAGGAAAAAGTAGCGAACTGCCCAGTAGGGTTTCCAAGGCTGTAAATCTTTATGGAAGCAGACTGCCACATCTTTCTCCCACAGAGTAGCTGGTGGGTTCAAACCACCGACCCTTCGATTATCAGCTGAGCACTTAACCATTGGCCTATACAACAGGAAAAAAATCACAAGGTTTAGTTAAGCAAAAAGAAAGTTTTATTTGGCATATATTCAAAAAGGCAAAATTGGGAAGCAGACAAGCATACCACCAAAGCTAATGTCTGCCTGAATCCAAGGAAATATTACAGAATAGACAAAAGTGGGAAAACAGACAAGCATGCTATTAGAGTCATGTCTGCCCGAGTCTGAGGAAATATTACAGAATAAGCAAAAGTGGGAAAACAGACAAGCATGCTGCCACAGACTTGTCTGTCCAAGTCTAATGAACATTACAGAACCATCAGTATATATTAATGTTATAAATGGGCAAAACCATTGAAAGCCTTTCACAAATTAGCTAGAAACTGTGATCCTACATTTTGAATCATCTTTCTTAACAATCATTGGTACAAGTTTCAGTAATGACAGTCAGGAGGGTCATTGGTCCAACAAATTTCTGTTCACTAAATGCTAATAGAAAAAGATAAGAGTGGAAAGTCTTTTGTGTTCTGTTTGATTGGCTTATGTGAAAGGTTCCCTAAAAGATATTTTCCAAGATTATCCTAGCTATTGTCTTTGTATCTCAGGGCCCAGTTGACATTTCCTTGTGGGTCCTTGTGAGCCCAGGTGCAGCTGGGTCAGATTCTCTCTGCTCAAGGACAGAGAATAATGATTCCAATATTATTTTGTAAATCAGCTACCAGGGCTCCTTCCTGTAAAGATTACAGCCTTGGAAACCCTGTAGGGAAGGTCTACTCTGTCCTGTATGGTTCTATGAGTCTGAATCTAATCAATGGCAATGGGTTTGTTTTTTGGTTTTATATTTATTTGCACTGGTGCTCTTGATTATAATAATCATAGAAACTTAGAAATTTAAGGATTGAAAAAATCCTAGCAAAAAGAGAAACCTTCTGCTCCAATCCCTTCCTTTTGTTTCATAAGTCCAAAACGGCTGAGGCAGTTCTACACATAGACAGTAAAGCTCCCAGGCCAGTGAGGGTTGATAGCTTGTACTCAATTTGTAAGAATTCCTGTGAGGCTTTTTGGTTCTTTTTTTTTTTCATTCAGCACAATTATAACCCCAGGTTGCTCTTTGTGTGTCCACTTTTCTTTTTTAAGAACATAACTTGCATTAGTATAGCAATTTTTAGCTTTTATAATACTTTCACACATTTTCATATTTAATGTTGACAATAATGCTGTGCAGTGATTATTGGAGCTCAACCTCTTCAAGAGACCTTCCCATAGTGCTGTTACCCATCATCTGCTGGTTTTCCTGTTACTTCTAGGTTCTCTGACTCTTATTGAGGAAAAACACGTGTTTCATTATGAAATCAGAGCAAACCTCAAACAAATTATTCAGGGTCCTTTTGAACTGCACTGTTCAATAAGTAGCCACTCACCACATGTAGCTTTTTATTCTTAATTAAAATTTAAAACTTAGTGCCTCAATCACACCAGCCACATTTCAACTGCTCAGCGGCCACTTCTTTGGACAGCGCAGATATAAAGCACTTCTATCAAGACAGAAAGTTCTACTGGAAGAGCTGGAGAGACTTAAAGAGAGTATGTATCTCTCTCTTCCACCAATACTCAGTCTTGTCCTGAAGCTGCGTATAATCCAAGCCCAAAAACTGGTTGTCCTTGAACGCCTCTACTGCCTAAAGGAGATTTTAAAACTGGTGGTGCCAAGACAAATCGCTTGGCCTAGTCCTGCTACGGTCATGTGGTAATGAAAGTGCAAGATTCTTCCACAAAACTCAGTACAGCAAGTTGGAAGAAGAAAGCTTGACTCCAGCCAGCTACTTTAACGGACCTTGAGCCAGACTCGGACGTGGAGGGCGGAGGAAAGACAAAGGGGCGGGGCCGAAAGCGGGGCGGTCGGGGCTGGCGCGGTCACGAGGCCGGGGCGGGGCTCGGCGCGGCTGGGCGGGGCGCGAGAGGCGGGCCGGGGAGGTGGGGAGCCGGCTGGCCGCGCGCGAGCCAGCTTTTGCGTGCTCACGTGACAGGTCCGCGAGGCCCCGCTCACGCAGTCGTCTGGACGAGGGAAGATGGCGGCCGAGAGGGAACCTCCTCCGTTGGGGGACGGGAAGCCCAGCGACTTTGAGGAGCTGGAGGACGGAGAGGACCTGTTCACTAGCACTGTCTCCACCCTGGAGGTGAGACCGCGCGTCGACTGTGGGTGCTGAGTTCCGCCGTTGCAGCGCGTATCGCCATTAGGTGCCTTTCCCCTACCCTGATTTGTGTCTTCCCACCCCCCGGGTTTGCAAGGACCGGGTCGGGCGACACCTGTGACGCGGGTCCTACCTTGGGTACCTGTCAGTGGGCTGGAGCTGGACTGAGGCGACGAGGCCTCCTCAGGAGAAGAGCTTGCGGGCCGGGGGGACCGACCTAATCCTCTGAGGGGCCCGAACCAGACAGCATCGCAGCGCCCTTTCGCCGTTCAGCTGGCCTTCCTTGGTGTCACTTGAACTGCACCTTTTTCCAGGCCAGAGGAAGTCTTGCTCTGGGTTTCAGCAAACCTTAGCGTGCACCCCGGGGCCTTTGCAGCACTTCGGAGACGCGCTTGCTTTTCCCTTCCCATCGGAGGGGGTGCCCCCGAAAGGGGAGAGGAATGAAGTGAGCGCTGAATGGGCAAAGATCTGTAGAGAGCGTGTGGTTACACTTTTCCCAGTCTTGGCCCTTCATGGACTACTAGTTCCACTTAAGGGAGGTGCCTCTGTTTTGGGCTGTTAAATGGGTAAATGCATTTGCCCATTTTTGTTTTCTTTAGATCCTAGACTTTTTTAGGGGCCATGGTGTTTGTAAAATAATAAAGTTGAAGGGAGAGAGTAGTCCAGGAAACTTGGGGTTTTTTTTTTTTTTTTTGGTAAGTTACCAGGAGAGAAATAAAAACAGATCCCCACCTCCTTTTCCTCTTTTCTCGCATGGTCAGCGATCTCTCAAGCTGAGTGTTCCTGTTTTTGTCAAAGGAAGCACCCTCTATGAACTTCACCGTATTAGACCTCAGGAGCTATGGCTGCTAACCAAAAGGGCAGCAGTTCGAATCCACCAGCCGCTCCTTGGAAACCCTATGGGGTAGTTCTACTCTGTCTTATAGGGTCGCTATGAGTCAGAATTGACTCAACGGCAATTGGTTTGGATGTTTTGTTTGTATATCCATTTCACGTTTGAATTGCATTGCATTCGATGAGAACACATCCACCTCATAGTAATTGTAATTGTTTGTATGTGTATTAAAATGTAAGCAAATTTCTAGAGGGTTGTTTACCTTGGGCTATACCTCCTTATAAAGTGCTTTTTAGTAAGCTTTCTTGGTTTGCTCAACTCTGCACCAAATCAGTTGGAAATTACTGTAAAATATCCATTAGCTGAAATTCAGTTACCTGTGACTCGAAACTTCCAGGAACCGTTTTCAGCACTGACCACATTCTGCTAGTTGTATATGCCGGTTTCCTTCCAAATCCTACCTCCCCTCAGACAGACTTCTTGGGGCCAGGGATAGTGCCTTGATCATCTTTGTGTTTCTCACAGAATCTTGAACATTTGCATTTAGTTAATTCTTGCTGAATTGTCAAAACCAACAGCTAAGAATTAGTAAAAATTATCTTGCAGAATATATTTCTTGGGGTTAGTATCCTTTTAGTTCTTTATGCATATTGTATAGCTACCTGTATTGAAAGTTAGTGTCTGCAGGATTCTAAAAACCTGTATTCCCTTTGGGAGATAAAAAGATTTTTCCATCAGCAAGGATTGGAGAAAGTTCGATTGAGCTAGTATACTAGAATACTGTGTACACTAAGCATTCTGTTTAACCGAGGTCTTTTAGAGTTGAATAAAAAGAACAGGTATTACTCTGCATAACTGTAGCCTGCATTTCCTAAGTGGATGGAGCTTTTTTAAAAAGTATGGTATTTGATTTTTTTCGGTAAAAGACTGCAGAAGTTTAATTATGAATACTTTAAATTTATCTTGGTTAGTGCACTGTGAAAGTTGTAAATAAAGGTTTTTTTTGATTCTTCATCTAGATCTCTTATTTTCATGGACTCATTCAGGTTATTAATTTTAAGAAACAAGTGTAACTGTGAGATTTGCAAATTCAGAACTTTTTTTTTTCTGTTTGGAAAAGGATATAAATAGCAGTGTCTCTCAGTATACCAAAAACTGTTCCATTTCTCCACCTCTTTTTAAACAGTGCTTCTCAAACTTTGGTGTACTGCAGAATCCATAGAATGCTTGTTTAAAATGCAGATGTTTATGCCTTGCTGGAATCTGCACTTTTAATAAGCTCTCTAGATTAGTGCTTTTCAAACTTTGATGTGCACGTAAATCACCTAGGGATCCTGTTGAAGTACAGATTCTGATTCAGTAGTTAGGGTGGATCCCAAGGTTGTGTTTTTTTAACAAGCTCTCCTGATGCCATGGGAGTGCCTGGATGGTGCAAATGGTTAAATAAGCTCAACTACTAGCAGTTTGAACCCAACCAGGTTCCTCTTAAAACAGGCCTGATGATCGCTTCTGAAAGGTCACCACCATTCTACTCTGCACACAACGTATTGCCGTTGGAATCGACTCCACCGCAAAACTTCTGGACCATAGAAAACACTTTGAGTTGCAAGACCCAATATGATTCTGAATCAGGTTATCTGCTTTGAATAGTTACTACCTAATTGAAATTAAGACATATAATTTTTCTTTTAATTAAAGAAAAGCAGAGTTTTTAAATTATATTAATCATGTAGATAGTTTTGTTTGAGGGTGTTTGATTTGGGGGAAAAATCAGTGAAGTCAAACTCAAATTATAGACAGTTGAATGGCGTAATTGTTAAGCTTGTAATGCCTATACAACTTAGTTTACATGTATGCTTAATTAATGTGTATATTTTTTAACCCAATATTGAACTCATTTCTTTTTAAAATTAAGAAGAGGCGTATCAAGATATATTCAATAAATGAAATGTATTTCAGAACCCTACTGTAGGTTTCTATTGTGCTAATTAAACAAGAAAATGGTGGGAACTACTGGTATAGGGACAGGGAAAGGAACAGAAGGGTAGGAATCTGGTAAAAAGTTTGAGTTTTTTTGGTATCCTCCGAGGCAAGGCTTTAAATTGTTTACGAACCTTTAAGTGAAACAACCCTTAAGCATAAAGGTGCTTGCCGTAAAACAGCATGGAGTAGTAGACAACGCCTTGAGAAAAAATTAGGAAATTCATATTATATACCTGGCTCCTTTTTTTTTTTTTTAATGCTTTATTGAGAGATAATTCACCTACCGTACAATTCACCTATTTCAAGTGTGTAATTCAGTGGCTTCTAATATTTTCACTAATATGTGCAGTCATCACCACAGTCAATTTTAGAACATTTTCATCACCTCAAAAAGAAACCCTATACCTTTAGCTATCATCCCGTATTTCTGTATTTCTCATGCTTCCCCCTCCCCACACACACACTCTAAGCAGTCATGAATCTTTCTGTTTCTATACATTTCCCTATTCTGGACTTAATCAGAATCGGCAACAGTGAGTGTGGAGTTACATATGAATAAAACCTGCTGCTATTCAGTCAATTCAGACTCACAGTGACCCTATAGGACAGAATAGAATTGCCCCATAGGGTTTCCAAGGAGTGGCTGACGGATTCGAACTGCCAGCCTTTTGGTTAGCAGCTGAGCTCTTAACCACTGTGCCACCAGGGCTCCTACATATGAATGAAATTATGTAATATGTAGTCTCTTGTGACTGGTTTCTTTCACTTAGCATGTTTTCAAGATTCATTCATGTTCACTCATGTAGTATATGTGCATATATATCAGTACTTCATTCCTTTTTATTGCCAAATAATATTCCAGTGTATGGATATATCACATTTTGTTTATCCATTTGTCCCTTGATGCACATTTGGGTTGTTTCCATCTTTTGGCTATTATGAATAATGCTGCTATAAATATTGTGTACAAGAAGTTTTTCTGGGGACATATGTTTTTCTCTTGGATGTGTGTGTGTATATATATATGTACATATATATATATATAGGCTGGAATTATTGAATCATTGTAACTCTATGTTTAATCATTTGAGGAACAACCGGACTGTTTTCCTAAAGTGGTTACACCATTTTACATTCCTCCCAGCACTATGTAAGGGTTCTGATTTCTCCACATCCTTGACCACACTTGTTATTAGCTAACTTTTTGATTGTAGCCATCATAGTGGGTGTAAAGTGGTGTCTCATTTTGGTTATTATTTACATTTCCCTGATGACTAATGATCTATTGGGCATCTAGAGATCTTCCTTGAGGAAATGTGTATTCAGACCTTTTACCCATTTTTTAATTGGGTTGTCTGTCTTTTTATTAATTGAGTTGTAAGAGTTCTTTATATAATTTAGATACAAGTCCCTTATTAGATATATGATTTACAAAGATTTTCTCCCATTCTGTGAGTTGTCTTTTCACTTTCTTGATGGTTTCCTTTGAAGCACAAAAGTTTTAAATTATGATGAAAGTCTAGTTTATCTATTTTTTGTTTTGTTATCTTTGATCCATTTTGAATTTTTTGTATGGTGTAAGGGTTAACTTTATTCTTTTGTATATGGATGTCCAGTTATCCCATATCCTAGGCATATGATTCCTTTTGAGTTCATTTTTATATAAGATATGAGGTATGGGTTAAGATTCTTTTTTTTTTTTGCATATAAATATTTTGTTGTTCCAACCCTGTTTGTTCTAAAGACTATTCTTTTCCTCTAGAATGGTTTTGGTACCCATGTCAAAAATCAGTTAACCCTGGATGTATGGCTTTATAACTGGTTCTTTTAGTAACCGCATATTTAATGGCCATCTGAAGTTAAGATGAGCACTATAGTTTCACCAACACTGTCACAAGATTGTGTTTATAGAGCATTTCAAATGGAATTTCCAGATGGAAGGTGCACAGGTCTTAGAATTCCTTTCCCATCAGATAACCCCTTGCTGTAAGTCCTTAGATACAGTACTTGGTTGACTTCAATGAATGCTTGACTATTTACTCTTTCTGCAAAATTGTTTAGGTGATAACAAGAGTGCAAAGATAAGCAAAACACTGCAGTTCTTTGAGGACAGAAGCAAAGTACCAGTGAAATAAAAGGAGGAGATTCTAATTCTTATCAAGGTTCCTGACACATAGATGAGCAATAAATGTTTCTCTTTGACTGTTAAAAGCTCACAGAGCTTCATCTTGGAGCTTTAGAGGGACCTTGAAGGGGAGGATAACATTTCAGAGGAGGGAATGGCAAGGGGGCATATAAGGTTCAGTCCATATTCTAGGGTAGTGGTGTTAGGTGCCGTCCAGTCGGTTCCAGCTCATAGTGACCCTGTACACAACAAACGAAACACTGCCCGCTCCTGCGCCATCTTCACAATCATTGCTATGTTTGAGCCCACTGTTGCAGCCATTATGTCAGTCCATCTCCTTGAGGGTCTTCCTGTTTCCAGTGACCTTCTACTTTACCAAGCATGATGTCCATCTCCGGGGGCTGGTTCCTCCTAATAACACATCCAGAGTACATGAGACAAAGTCTTGCCATCCTTGCCTCTAAGGCACATTCTGGCTGTATTTCTTCCAAGACAGATTTATGCATTCTTCTGGCGGTCCATGATACATTCAGTATTCTTCGCCAACACAATTCGAAGGCATCAGTTCTTCAGTCTTCCTTATTCATTGTCCAGCTTTTATATTCTAGAGAACTGTAAGTAATCCTGCATGGCTGAATATAGGGTGTGTTACAGATTTACTATGTAGTGAGATTGTGAAGGACTTTGAAATTTATTATTTAGTCAGGAGGATTTGCATGACAGTCACATGGTTACCTAGGAAGATTAATGTGGTAGCATTCTGAGGGGTGAATTTGAGTGGGAGATACTGTTGGCAGGTAGGTAAGATGGAGACCAAATTATAACAGTCTGAGATTAAAGTCCTCGAGAAGGGCAGTGCAGATAATTAAGAAAAGGAAATCGATATGATAACATTAAAAGACATTTCTCCGGGGAAGAATGGTAAGTTTATTTCATTTTAAGATGGGTTACACGAGTGAAGATAACATCAGGCAGCTAGAAATGCTGGATGGGCTCGAGATGCACATCTGGGTGTAAGCCTCGTAAATTTATTGAATAGTAATGCTGAACTAAGCTCTGTGTAAAAGTCTTGTCCTTACCCTCATGGAGTGTATGAAGCAACAGAAGACAGTGTAATAAATGCAGTCATGTAAACAGATACCTGTGGTACCCAGTGATACGTGTGTAATTGAAATGTGCATGTGGTCAGAAGTAGTATAGAAGATAGGAGTGATTTAATGGCATAGAAATGATGTTTGAAACCCTGGAAGTGGGTGACAACATCAAGGGAGAGTAAGCAGAGTAAGACAAGGCCCCTTTTGGTAAAGAGGAATTGGAAATAAGTGTAGTATCTCTTGCTTTCATACAACAAGTAGTAACAGTGTTTAACTTGTTTTTTTTAATTCTGGATTATAATTTTCAGGTATGCCACTAACTAAATGTATTAATCTTTTGGAAGTTTAATTATGAATTGCCAGTGTTTCAGAGAGAAACATTTTGTGACCAGGTATTTAAAGGCAATAGGCATGGAAAATTACTACAAAGAGATTTATAAAGAGGTACAACTCTAGTTGTCAACTTTCACTTGAAACCATTAAATTTAAGGATTTTAGAATGCATTATTTTTAGTGACTCTAAAAAAATGTTCTATAAAGTTGCTTGCGGCAGAGATGCTCAGCTTTCTCTGTGCATGCAGTTTTTTTCCTTGAAAAAAATAAAATTTGTCTTTAATGTCAATTTTGCAAATGCCTACTTCCCTGTGAAATTTTCCCGTCTGATATTTTTAAAGTTAACGTTAAAATTACACGTAAGAAAGTTCACTTAACCATTGTCACTGAGTCAGTTCGGACTAATAGCGACCCTATAAGACAGAGTAGAACTGCCCCATAGAGTTTCCAAGGAGTGGCTGGTGGATTCGAACTGTCATTCTTTTGGTTAGCAGCTGAGCTGTTAACCACTGTGCTAACCTAAAGTCGCAAAGCTTTTGCTCATGTTTCCTTCTAGAAGCTTTATAGTTTTAGGTTTTACTTTTAGGCCTATGATTCATTTTGAGTTCATTTTTGCATAAGATACGAGGTATGGGTTAAGATTCAGTTTTTTGCTTATAGATATTCAGTTGTTCCAGCACCATTGGTTGAAAGACTAGCCTTTCTCCATTGGATTGACTTTGCAACTTTGTCAAAAAACAGTTGACCATATGTGTGTGGGTCTGTTTCTGGACTCTGTTCTGTTTCATTGATCTGTTGTCTGTTCTTTTGCCAGTTCTATACTGTCTTGATTAACTAGTAGCTAAGTCTTGAAATCAGGTGGAGTGAATCCTCTCATTTTGTACTTTTGAAAATTGTTTTGACTATTCTAGTTCTTTTGCCTTTGTGTATAATTTTAGAATCAACTTGTTGACTGCCACAAAAAAATCCTACTGAAATTTTAATTGGGACTGGAAGTCCTTAGATGGTACAGACAGTTAAATGCTTGACTACTAACCAAAAGGTTGGCAATTCAAACCCACCTAGAGGCACCTTGGAAGAAAGGCCTGGTGATCTCCTTTTGAAAGGTCATAGGCTTAAAAACCCTACAGAGCATATTTCTATTCTGCAACACATGGGTGGTGGCTGTGGGTTGGAATTGACTCATAAGGGTCATTCTTCACGTTTTGGCTCTTTCCCCAGTCTGTCTGTTATTAATTACTTTTAGGTCATTGCATTCTGTAGTATATCCATAAGTTTTAATGTTAATAAGTGGGAGAGAGAGGCTGTACAGTGCTTCCTTGATCTTGGTTGGAATCTTAAGCTCCACTTTTTAATTGACAAGATACTGGCAACAACCTTGGAATTTTTTATAAAAAATAATCTGCACACTATGAGGTGATGATGTAGGTGTATAGAGTACACATTTATTAAAGATACTGATGTCTCTTCAAGTGCATATCTTGAACTGTAGCTCTAGCCTACTAGAACCTGTGCCCCAGGCGAAGAAGCCATCAGTGCTCCCTTCCACCATTGCTTTCTCTTTCGGTGGCCGCTCTCCACATGTTCCTTTCCATGCTCTGGAGAAGATCTCTTCTACTTCATGGGATCCTGGAAGAGAAGAGGAATGGAGAAGCAAGGGCAGATAAGTGGGTCCTGACCGTCTTTAGTGAGTGAGTCCTGACAGTCTTTAGTGAGTGAGTTTGTTCCACAGCTGCTGCTAGAATTGCCCACCGGTCACACCTTTCCCAACCCACACTGCACTCCTCTGATCTGGACTGTAGGACAAAAGAGTAGTTTTTGTTATATACACATGCTAGGTTTTCTTTCTCTGCTTTTGGTGTCAGAGAACCTTAAGGACCCAAGATATTAGCATAATATGAACATTCAGTTATGATAAAACTAGGTTATAGGTTGCAAATAGTTCACATATATTATAGCTGTCTACTGTGTTACAGCTTTTGCTTTGAACAATCATTTATTTTAAAGAACTTAAGAGAGAAACAATAGTTACTTTTAATTACTAAGATATTTACCACTTTTGTGGCCCTTTCTTCAACCAGGTTTCTCTCTTGTATCATTTCTCTTCAGCATAAAGAACTTCTGTTAGTAGTTTTCTTTGAGCAGGTCTGTTGGTGATGAATTTTCTTACTTGTGCTTCATCTGAACACTCTTTATTTCACCTCCTTCCTGAGGGATACTTTTGCTGTTTGTAGATTTCTGAGTCAGTAGCTCTTCTCTTTCAGCACTTTGCATGTGTTCTTCCACTGTTTTCTAGCCTTTGTGGTATTTTTTTTTTAAATAATATTTTATTGTGTAGGTGAAAGTTTACAAAGCAAATTAGGTTCCCCTTTAACAATGTTTATACAAATTGTTCCTTACCATTGGTTGCAATTTTTACAATGTGTCAACGTTCTCATTTCCATTCTGTTTGTTCTGTTTCCATTAACCTAGCTTCACTTCCCCTCCTTGCCTTCTCATCTTTGCTTTTGGGTAGATGTTGACCGTTTGGTCTCATATAGTTAATTATTTGAGCACATTACTTATGGGTGTCATTGTTTATTTTATAAGCCGATCTATTTTTTGACTGAAAGGTGACCTGCAGAAATAGCTTCAATTCCAAGCTCAAAGGTTATCTTAGGGCAGTAGTCTCAGGGGTTCCTTAGTCTCTGTTGGTCCAGTAGGTCTGGCCTTTTTTAGGAATTTGAGTTTTGTTTTACATTTTTCTTCCATTCTATCCAGCACCTTCTGTTGTGTCCCTACTCAGGATGGTCGATAGCTGGTAGACAGCAGTAGCCAGGTACCATCTAATCCTTCTAGTTTCAGGTTAGAAGAGGCTGTGGTTCATGTGGGCTCTTAGTCCTATGGACTAGTTTCTTCTTTGAGCCTTTGATTTCCTTCGTTCTCTTTTGCTCCATACGAGTAGACACCAGTAGTTGTATCTTAGACAGCTGCTTGCAAGCTTTTAAGACCCCAGACAATAGTCACCAAACTCAGATATAGGACATTATCTTAATGAACTATGTTTTGCCAGTTGACTAAGTTGTCCCCCAAGACTATGGTCCCAAGCCTTTTAACCCAGTAAACCAATCCCGCGAGTTGTTTGGATATGTTTAGGAGGCCCCCGTAACTGCCCCCTATGTGGTTTGTTATGTATGTGGATATATATGTAGCACACACAAACGTGTATATAGGTATGCCTACAGATAAACCTATACATGCATGTGCATTTACTCACATATGCCTTTCTGTACACATAAACATCCATATCTACCTACATAACCACACATATATTTTTTTGGTTGTTTTTACTGTTGTTGCAAAATTGTATATGTTATAGCATTTACTAAAATTGTCCCTTTTTCTCACGTACTTTCTTTTTCTTGTGTACTTCTTAGTGTCCTTATTTACCTTGTGCCAACCTCACCCATATTTGGACTCGTCTTTCCCATCACCAAATGTAACAAATGTCTACTATCTAGAAAGCCATTCCCCCTCCCTCTCCCTCCCATTCCTGGTAACCATCAAAGAACATTGCTTTCTGTGTGTATACCTAGTCTTGACTTTTTATAATGGTGGGACCATACAATATTTGTCTTTTTGTGATTGACTTATTTCACTCAGCATAATGTCCTCCAGATTCGTTAATGTTTTAAGAAGTTTTATGGACTCCTCATTATTTTTTATAGTTGCACAGTATTCCATTGTATGTATGTAGCGCAAGTTGTTTATTCATTAACCCATTAAAGGGAACTTAGGTTGTTTCCATCTTTTTGCTATTGTGAAGGCTTTTTGGTTTCTGATGAAAAATATGCAGTCTTTCAAGTTAGTGTGCCCCTGTAAGTTTGTTTTTGTCTGGATGCTTTCATGTTTGCTTTTCCATGTCTTTGATTTTTAGTATAGTTTTCTTTGAGTTTATCTTCTTTGGAGTTTGCTGAGCTTCTTGAGTCTATAAATATATGTCTTTCATCAAATTTGGGAAGTTTCAGCCATTATTTCTTCAAATGTTTCTGCAACAGTCTTCTGTCTCTCCTGGGATTCCAGTAACATAAATGTTAGACTTTTTGCTATAGTCCCACATATAGTCTTGGTGCTTTGTTCTTTGCCCCCCCCCCCACTTTTTTTTCTTTCTTTTACTGAGATCGAATACTTTCTATTGATTTATTTTCAACTTCACTAACTCTTCATTTCCATTCTGTTACTGAGCCTGTTGAATGAACTTTTTATTTCAGATAATTTTTTTTCAGTTCTCAAATTTTCATTTTTTTTTTTTTTATAGCGTCTATTTTTTTGCTGAGAACTTGTGGCTTTTCATTCATTTCCAGTATACTTATCTTTACCTCATAGAGCATAGTTAGGAAAGCTTTTAAAAGTTTTTTATGACTAATACTTCTAACATTTGGCTTATCTCATGATTGGTATCTGTTGATTGTCTTTTCTCTTTAGAATTAGCTAAATTTCTGGACTTTCTTTATTTTGTCTATTGGTTTCCTTTTTAATCAGCAGGAGAGAAAGACTATAGTGGGCTTAACTACATACATTAGTTATCTATTGCTTTGTAACAAATTACTCCAAAATTTAGCAACTTAAAATAACAATCTCATACAGTAACTGAGGGTTGGAAATCTAGGAGCAGCTTAGCTGGGTGTTCTGACTCATGGTCTCTCATATGGTTGCAGTCAAGATGTCAGCCAGGGCTGCAGTGATCTGAAGGCTGAAGAGGATCCAGTTCTAAGCTCACTCATATGGCTACTGAGAGGAACCTTTAGTTCCTTGCTGTGTGGGCCTTTCCATAGGATAGCTCAGTATTTAGCAGCTGGTTTCTCCCAGAGTCAGTGATCAGAGAAAAGAACACGTAGGGGGCAGCAAGAGACTACCCAAGATGGAAGCCACAGTCTTTTATAACCTAATTTCAGAAGTGACATACCATCATTTCTGCTGTATGCTGTTGGTCACACAGACCAACCTCTGTGTGGTACAGTGCAGGAGGGTCCTATACAAGGGTATGAATACTTGGAAGCAGGGCTCATTGGGAGCCGTTTTGGAGGCTGATTATCACACTCCATTTTGGTTGCATCTTGAATTCTGTGTGTTTCTAAGTTTTATACGTTTTCCTCATCATTAAGATGAATTTCTCTTTTACATGCAGTGAGTTTTCACATTGTTTTAAGTGGTGTTGTAGATATAGCAAAACTTCTTGCTTTATCACCACTTTCTTTCTATCTCTGTGGTCACTGTTTGATCCTTAACCACACCATGTCTGAAATACCTCTGTAAAACCTTTGTCCACATACCAGTCCATCTCGAAAAACAACTGCCATACATTCAACTGTACACGTGAAGATTGTTGAAATATCATGTGTTTTATCATGTATATATCTACCACAATTCAAAAAGAGAGAGAGAAAACAGCTGCCATGGTAATCTGAATTATTCAAGAAAGAATTCAGTTGATCCTTTACTGTTCATTCCTTTGACTTGTTTTTCTAGTCATCAATCATTTGGCCAATATTTTCTCTCATTACTGCTGCACCTCACTCCACCTTAGCTCAATTAAGAAATGTGTAGTGGTTATATGCCATTTTGATCACCAGCATCCAAACAACTTTCTTATTTTAGGGGCTCTCAAGATAGGTAATAGATAGCCCAGAAGGATCAGTAAGAGACTAGTCATAGGACAGGCAAGTGTCCAGGGATGACAGAAGCACAGAAGCAAGGGTCCAGAGATGGCAGTACCAGGAGTGGCATACATGAGTAGATTATTCATATGGCAGGATCTTGGCTACCTCCCTTGATTCCTGTGCCTCATTCTCTACGTTCCTTGTCAATTCTATGAGCTCCCTGACATTTTTCTAACATATTCTTCTTCCTCTTAAATGAACAAGTCGGTTTATGTTGTTTACAACTAAAACTCTTATCAATACAGTATGTCACCCATTAAACAACTGCCATTCCTACCTGAGTGGCTTGTTCATGTTCATGAACACATCTGAACTATTCTCTCTCTTCTCTGTCCATTACTTTCTCCAAACATCCAAACACTTCAATTTTACAGAAAGCCTTTTCTAAGCAAGCCAAACCGATCTGACAATACTTTTATTCCACTTCTTACTCCTCACCTCCCCAACTTAGGCAGTTTACTAAATTTCAGTATTCTACCTAAATATTACTGTCTAAATTTCAGTATTCATTTATGAATGTTAAGAAAACATATTCAAATAAGCATAGTCAAATCTCAAATACTAATATGGTGACGATGGTCAATAGAAAAACAAACCTACTTTGAGTAATCCAAAACTCTATCCTTTCGTTGTTATTCATAACATCCTTCACCAATTAATCCTTACATAGCACAGCTAAAGTACGTACTTAGTATTCATTTATCATCAGTCAAGTTAACTAATAAACCAAATAACTTATTTAACAATAAAATTTCTTTGAGCTTATTATGAAATGTAAACAATGATACCTTACTTCACTACGTAGTATATACCAGCTAGTAATGGTCTGTAGATTCAAAGATGAAAAGCCGTGTCTCTACTCTCAAGCAGCTTAAAAGTTCAATAACAAAAACATATATAGTCATGCGTTGCTTAATGTCCATGATACCTTCTGTGAAATAGGACACTGTGTAATTTGGATGTTGTCTTAGTTAATCTAGTGCTGCTATAACAGAAATACCACAAGTGGATGGCTTTATCAAAGAGAAATTTATTCTCTCCCAGTCTAGGAGGATAGAAGTCTGAATTCAGGGCGCCAGCTGCAGGGGAATACTTTCTCTCTGTGTCGGCTCTGGGGAAAGGTCCTTTTCATCAATCTTCCCCTGCTCTAGGAGCTTCTCAGCACAGGGACCTCGGGTCCAAAGGATGCACTCTGCTCCCGGCTTTGCTTTCTTGGTGGTAGGAGGTCCCTCTGTCTCTCTGCTCTCTTCTCTCTTTTATATCTCAAAAAAGATTGACTCAAGACACAACATAATCCTGTAGATTGAGTTCTACTTCATTAATGTAACTGCCTCTAGAGGTAGGATTTATAACACACAGGAAAATCACATCAGCTCACAAAATGGTGGACAACTACACAGTACTGGGAATTGTGGCCTAGCCAAGTTGACACACATTTTTTGGGGGACACAATTCAGTGCATAACAGACATTGTGCGAGCACCATATTATGTACAACATTACCTCATAACAACACAGTCACTGTGTCTTTAAAAGCCTTAAAGCCTGACATTGTCTTGACCTCCTTATGGATGAAGATCCTTTCAAGAATTCACTTCCAGAATAAGGAGGTTTTATCCGTATTAAAAATTTACTGGGTCAAATTAACCCCCCTCTACAATTAACTTCTCTAATATTTCAACAAATTCTTCTGCTGCCTTCCCATCAGCACTCGCAGATTCACAACTCACTTTCACATTTTGCGGCGAAAAACGTTTAAACTGCCTGAACCCCCAGAGCTAGCACTAATCTCAATATCATAGTCTGGTCCTGCTTTTTCTTTAGCATCTCGAAGAAGCTTCATGCCTTAGCACTGATAGTCAACATGCTGAAAGGGGTTCACCCTGGTGGTGTAGTAGTTAAGTGCTGCGGCTGCTAACCAAAAGGTTGGCAGTTCGAATCTACCGGCCACCCCTTGTAAACCCTGTGGTGCAGCTCTGCTCTGTTCTGTAGGGTCACTATGAGTCAGAATTGACTCAATGGCAGATTTTGTGTGTGTGTGTATGTGTGTGTGTGTGTATGCGTATGCCTTAAATATTTTATTTTATTTTACCTTAAAACAATTGTATGTTCACTTAAAATTTTTTAAGCTTTTTATTTTGAAATGAATTTAGACTTAGAAAAAAGTTACAAAAATATTATACTGAGTTCTTGTATACCTTTACCCAGCTAACAGGTTATACAACAATGAAGCATTTGTCATAACCAGAATATTATTATTTATGAAATACTATTAACGAATTTATAGACCTTATTCAGATTTCACGAGTTTTCCCACTAATATTCTTTTTCTTGTCCAGGATCTGATCCAGAATCCCACATTGCATTTCATTGTATTTTTTTCTTCCTTCCTGTGTAATGGGTTTTTTGTTTGTCTCTCATGACTTGGATACTTTTGAAAGATACTGGCCAGTTAATTTGTAGAATGTCCCTCAATTTGGATTTATTTTCTCGTGATCAGATTGACATTATGTATTTCTGGCTCTTGCACTATAGTCTCTTATACACAGTTGTTTGTAAATGTATGTTGTTGTTAATTTGTGCCATTGGATGGATTCCAACTCATAGCAACCCTGCGGGACAGAGTAGGACTGCCGCATAGGGTTTCCTAGGCTGTAATCTTTATGGAAGCCGACTGTCACATCTTTCTCTCTTGGAGTGGCTGGTGGGTTTGAACCTCTGACCTTTTGGTTAGCAGCCGTGCTCTTAACCGTTGTGCCACCAGGCCTCCTTTGTAAATGCATATAGATCCGTATTTAACAGGTCACGTATCACATAATGAAATTTAGGTGGTTTTTAGAGGGTAAACCTTTGAATTAAACCCAGTAGCTATTAAAAATCTTCTGAAAGAAATAAGAGAATTTCAAGAAGATCTACTTTTATTCCTAAAATACAATAAAATTTACTTCTGGAATAGTTCTGTCCAGTATAATGTGAGCCACATATTTAATTTTAAATTCTTAGTAGTCACATTTAAAAGGGTAGAAAGAAATAGGTAGAATTAATTTTAGTAATATATTTAATTCAATATATCTAAAATATCCTTTCAGTGTTTAATCAATATAAAAATTGTTAATATGATACTCTTTTTTTTACTAAGTCTTCAAAATTCAGTTTGTATGTTACATTTATAGCACATTTCAATATAGACTAGCCACATTTCAAATGTTCAGTAGCCACGTAGCTAGAGACTAATTTTAGATAGTACAACCCTTGACTTAATCAAATCATCATAGTGTTTACGTAGGCTGTATTTTGGTCCCTGTGAAATTGTTTTCACTGAATTTCCCTTTGATGCAATGGCATAGGTGCTCTAACAAAACAGTCAGACTCATTCATGTAAGTATTAAATTAACAGCAACAAGTTGGAGTTTACTGTTTTTAAAATTGCATTTAAAATTTTTTACTATTTTATTTCTTTCAAAATTAGTTTTTGTCTCAAAGTCAGTGTCAAACAAGTTTTGGAAATTCAAAAGGAAATCAAGTTAGCACTCTGGCTTTAGAAATTATAAAATAATAAATTGGATAGGTAAAAAGAGTATTAGCAATTAGCTGATGCAGCCCTCATTTTATTGACAAAAAAACTGATACCCAAGGAGATTCATTATGAAACTGTAGAGAAGTTGGTTAGGGTAGGACCAGAACTAGAATCTGAGCTTCTGATTCCTGAGAAACGTTTGGGATTTTAGAGATAGGAACCTTTGTTTAAAATGAAGTTGAATATATAGGTAATATATGAGATCTTAGTGGCTATATTTTATCTGACACAAGTATATCTTAGTTTCTAGGAGGGTAAGGAGAAGAAATGCAAAACAACATTTATTTTTAATGAATATTGACACCTTTCTATAAAAACATGGATCATGTGTGGTAGGTATGTACTTTTTTCACAGAATGGCTTATAAGCAAGTATCTTTCTGTGTCAATAAATGCCACTCTTCTAAATTTTTATGTGGATGTACTGGCTGTTTCCAGCTTTTCATGTTATCTGATTGACAAACTTGTGGCTAAATCTTTGGCATGTCCATAGTTATTTTTTTATAATGCAATTAACAGAATACTCATTGAGTATTTGCTGCAGGACATTGAGTAAAAAGTAGTGCACAAGATAACTCCTCTTTCCTTATAGAACTTATAGTCTAGGACAGGTAATAATTATATATGGTAAGAAAAATTATGATAGGAGAAATAGATATTTTGTGGGACCATCTAGGCTAGGCACCTGTGCAGACTCAGCTAGAACTGAGTTTAAGACTCTCAGAAATATCTTCCAGAGGAAGTAATATATAAGCTTATTTACTCTTTAAATTCCTTTAAGTGAAATTGCTAAGTTAATTGGAGGCACACCTTTGTGAGAGTTTGGGTCTGTAAAAATGAGTTCCAGAGAGAAAAGAGTCTTCTTTAAGTTTTTAGTTAACAATTTGAAACTGTTTTTGAAAACTCTGAAGAAATGTCCTCATGCCATAGAGGATATTGTTACTGCTATTAGCTGCCATCAGGTCGACTGACTCATGGCAGCCTTAGGTACGACAAAACGAATCCTTGCCTGATCCTGCATCATCCTCACGATCGCCAGCATGTTTGAATCTATTGTTGTGCCTGTTGTGCCAGTTCATCTCACCGAGGGTCTCCCACTCCCTCCTTGGCTCTCTGTTTCACCACACATGGGGTACTTCAGCAATTGATCCCTCCTGATCTCGTGTTGAAAGCAAGCGAGTTGGCCAGTGTTCTGTTGTGATCCATAAGGTTTTCATTGGCTAAATTTCAGAAGTAGATTGCCAGGCCTTTCTTCTTCATCTGTCTTAGTCTGGAAGCTCTGCTAAAACCTGTCTACCATGGGTAACCCTGCTGGTATTTGAAATACCAGTTGCCTAACTTCTAGCATCATAGCAACATACAAGCCATCACAGTACGACAAACTGCAAAATGGGTGGTGGGCCCTCAGAGTAGGTAATACAAGTAGCTGTTCTTGTTCTTTCCTCTTTTCTTGTCAAGAGAATGTTCTTTTTCTGTAGTGTACAAGGACATAATTACAACGGACAAACATGCTAATCCGTTACCCATTATTGTTCTTTTAACAGTCAAGCCCGTCATCTCCAGAACCAGCTAGTCTTCCTGCAGAAGTTATTAGTATAAATTCCAGTGGTCCAAAACCCACAGAAGTTGTGCTAGAAGATGACAGAGAAGATCTTTTTGCAGGTAATTGTGAACATCTTTGTTTTGAATAATAGCCAATTGTAGTATATATCCTGTTAGATACAAAATATTCTCTAAAGCAAATTTGGAATCTTGTATAAAGTATTAATGGTAGCTCGTAACTTAAAATAGGAAATTACGAACTAGATCACTTTATAAAAAATGTTGACTGTTGAGAAGAGCATAAAATGTGATCCTTTCTAGTTCTAGGCTTTTAGGCATTTGGAAATAAACTACACATTATAATTTGGTTACTTTTGTTACCACTTGGACTCAAAAAACCATGGTTATGACATTCATTCTTTGAGAAATAGCAAAGATTGTATTCTTTGTATTCCTTAACAAATCACAAAGCAAAATTAAACTGTAGATTTAAAAATCACTCTCATTAATATTCTCTTTATGTTTGAAATCTGTTTTTAATAAAACGCTGCAGTATTTACCACCTGTTCTATTTTGATTGACTTTTAGGTGAGTAAACTGATACTTGAGGAATTTGTTTTTGATAAGGGAGAAAGATTTGGTATAATCCATCCTAACTTTAAAATGTATGTGTATCAGACATTCCAAAACAGTTATCTACTTTAAGATTTAAAATTTAGAGACAGTGTTTTGATATTAAGAAGCAAATACTTCTGTAGAATTAATGACACAAAAAATAAAATAGCAAATCTTTGTGTATTTAACATCTTAACTTACCTGAACTGGCTTTTATAATGGTTCAGTACTCAAACGATATTTCTGAATAGTATTTCTGTATTTTTTATACAAATATGCTTGAAGATAAAATTCTCCATCACAAAGTTCCATAATAATTTTCTGCTTATTAGTTCTATGAAAAGTTGCCACCACAAATAAATTCATATATTTCATCATGTCAGAAAATTAAAAGTATGATACCAAATACCTTAAATGTTTCCTTTTTTTTTTTTTTTTTTTTTTTAAGTTATCTAACAACTTAGAGTCAAAATCTGTTAATCAAAGTTGTAGTGTTCTTTTTTGTTTCCTTTTGTGGACTTCTTTTCCAGGCGATCCTTAAAAAATTTTTTCATGACATTTGTGTTTAATCTAAAAGATGACATAAGTGCTTTCTCTACTAAGCAGGTACCATCTAAAATTGTTACGTATTCCTCTTATAGTATAGGCTCATATACAGAAGTTTGGGGTTCTCCATTTTATTAAAGACTCTTTCACCTCACAGCAAGAATGCCATATAAATGAGTGTGCTGAAGCCTTACTCTTAACAACTGAACTCTGTGTGTGTGTGTGTGTGTGTGTGTGTGTGTGTGTAAGTAAAGAAAGAGGGTTGTTTTACTGTGTGCACAGCTGATCATACAGTTAGCCAAGTGAAGAGTATACAATAATATTTGCCCACTTAGCTTAATTAGAAAAATCTTTAGTCTTTCAGTTTACCTAGAATTCTCTACCAAATATTGTGATTAAAATGTGGTCCATGTCAGTGTTTGTTTTTTAAAAAATAGAAAAGAGACAAGGACTAAAAATTAATAAACAGCCATCTCTGTCCTTTGTTAACCTACAAACATACGTACTTTTTATGCTTTATCGTTTACCTTAAACTCGGTTGCATTTCATAGTAACATCTTTAGGTGATCTAAGACCTACTCTAATTGTTTCTGTATAACTGAATTAACACTAGTATCTTTTTTGGAGCCCTGGTGGTGCAGTGGTTAAGAGCTATGAATGCTAACCAACAGATTTGCAGTTAAAATCCACCAGCCGCTCCTTGGAAACCCTATAGGGCAGTTCTTCTCTGTTCTACAGGGTCACTATGAGTCAGTTGATTCAACAGCAGCAGGTTTGGGTTTTCTGGGGTGTGTTTTATAAGGCATTTTAGCAATTATATCATTCCTGCTTCTATGGAGGAGTATGGATGGTGAAAACTATTGTCCATTAATGAGAACATGTACTTGGGTTATTTTATTTCTCTTCTGTCAGAGGATAGAATATAGATATTGTTCAGTGACTTAGCCATTTTGATTCTAAAGCCTTAAAAAGAACAAACTGTATTGGTACATATGCTGATTTGTTTTGGGTAGCATTCCAAGTACTGTGTGTCAGAAGTGATACCAGAAAAAGTTCGAGTATGACAAATGATTTACTTACTTAGAGTGTTCACGAGATGTGATTAACTATGGAGCCACTCTCATCCACCATTTGTTACATCCTACACTAGTGCTCCACTGTACATACTTTAGGAAACTGTCCTGAAGGACTAAGTGGGAGTGAACGAATTGCCAATGATAAAATTGTCCTAGACTTTCAGAACTTGTTTCTGCCATAGTAACTAGCTTATTTCACTTATGCTGTTCAGCAAATGATGCCAATTGCAAGTTTAATAAATATTCTTTTGTTTTAAAAATCCCCTGGCATCTGTCATGTAAATGAAATATTATTTAGTTGACATTGACATAATTAATTTCTGCTTGTCCTCAAAGTATGTTTTCCAAGGAAAAGTTAATCACGGTACTTATAGGGTATCTTCTTTAACCCCTGTGTCTGGTTTAAATTAAAGCTTGTAAATTCCACTATGTTAATTTACCTATGCTAAAAGAAACTTTGAGAAGAATTTAAGGCAGACATTATGTAGCAGTATGTTGAAGCTCATAGCAACCCTATAGGACAAAGTAGAACTGCCCCATAGGGTTTCCTAGGCTGTAATCTTTACAGCAGCAGATCGCCAAGTTTTTTCTCCTGCGGAGCCACTGGTGAGTTCAAACTGCCTACCTTTTGATTTAGCAGCTGAGTGGTTAACCATTGTGCCACCAGGGGCACTATGAGTTGGAACGTAACTCTCTGTCTACTTATTTTACGTTTTCCCTCCCATATTAGCTACTTAGATCATATTTAGCTTTTCTGGTTTTGAAGTCTCCTACCATTTATGAATTAGCCTGTCAGAGTTAGTGCAAAGAACACAAAACATGGTATTATTGAAGTAAAATGAGATTGAAAAGTTAAAATGACTTTATCTGTACTGATACCTCAATAAAGTCATTACCTCTTTTATAGTTGTCTGTGACTCTGTTGCCAATAACAGTCCTCTTTTAGATTTTCTTTGGGGTTTTTTTTTTGTTTGCTGCTTGTTTTTATGCTAGTTGTTTTGCTTATTGTCCGTAGATTAAAGATCTCATACCTCCTAGCTTTGAGGTACTACTGTTTTTTCCTTTCTCGTGTTGGTTTCATATCTTTAAGAAAATAAAATAAGTCTATTTTCAACATCTTTAATCTGTTTCACTTCCTCCGATTAGTTTGAAGGATTTGGGCTATTATTCTTATTTTAAAATACAAAACTATGAGAGATCTGTGCTAAGTAAGGATTCTCATCAACAAGAGATAATCAGTAAGAATAACTTGATAAAATGTTAACCCGTACAACCTTATTTGAGATAAATACATTATTACTATATTTTTTAAATTATTAAAATGGCTCACTGACTACCATTACTACCTTCCCAAATCTCTAGGAACCTAAGAACCTCTGGTTAGAAACCACTTGTCTGATTCTTTGCTTCCCTTACATTCCTGCCTTTGGTTACCTGGAATCACTTCTACAAACGAGCAGAACTGTGGTTTACATTCTGGTCACTGATTGTAATTTTCACTTTCCTGGCTCTGTTTTTTGCTTATGTTATTCCATTTTCATCGAATCCCCCACCACATCCAAATCTCCTCAAATCAGTTTTGTAAACTGTTCCTGATTTTCTCCAGTCTAAAGTATTGTCTCCCATCTGAACTTAAATTGTAGTTTTTTCTGTAGTTCATATAGCAATTAAATGTCTTATCTTGTAACATTCATATTATTTTTCTTCGCTATTATTTAAGTCTTTTATTATTATTTAACATTCCACATGCTTATGTCTTGTTTTCCCAACTAGATTATAAGCTCTCCGAGGGCAGGTATGATATTTTACATTTCTTTGTGTTTCCATTGCACTTAGCACAGTGTTACATAGCTTGTAGACACTCAATTTATTGGTATGATTTTAGATATATTTAATTTTGATTTTTTAAGTGAATGAGAGCATTTAAATTAAAATCTAAACATACATTTGCTTTGTGTCATATTAGTCTATTCAACTAATAATCAATGTAATATTCAGTAATCTTTGGCAGTTAATCGCTTTAGATTACTAACTTTGTGGATTATCCATAACAGATTTTTAATCCCAGTTGGGATAATTCTGGACAGCCTTCTGCCATAAAATTTGTGTTCATCTGTATAAAATAATCATTTGGAAGGTAAGTCACCATATGTAAAGGATACACAACAAATCCAACACAAATGAATGTGGAAATACCCACATCATTGCTTTCTTCCTAGCCTTATCCTTATCAGTAGTATAGATAATTAAGCGGACTTAATGAAATTCTTCCTAAAACCAACAAAGTCACTGTTGGTTTCAAAGTTATGTTAAATATAACTAAGGAAGTATTCATAAAATTACTTTGTAAGGATTCTTTTATATATTTGTGGGTAGTATACAAAGTATTTTTCATAATTCATTAGCTGCTGTATAGAATTTTGGGAATTTGCCACCAGTATCCTTAACTAACTTGTTTAATTTATATCTAGAAGCCACGGAAGAAGTTTCTCTGGACAGTCCAGAAAGGGAACCTATCCTCTCTTCAGAACCTTCTCCTGCAGTCACCCCTGTCACTCCTACCACACTCATTGCACCCAGAATTGAATCAAAGAGTATATCTGCTCCTGTGATCTTTGATAGATCCAGAGAGGAGGTATGTGATAATGTTTTTACTCTAAATTAATATGTAAGTAACAAGTCTTTTGTTTCCTTCCCAACATCCCCTGCTAATTAAAGTTATTCCTAATTAAAGCCTTTTAGATATTTTGAGAAAAGAACATTGAACTAAAGGAGTTGGCTTCTAATTTTATCTCCACCACTCTTTAACCCAGTGACCTTGGGTATATCACTCCTTTTTAAATCAAGGAGTTTGTCATTTGTTGTCGTACAGTGATAATGTGTATCTCTCTGTGTTCATATGATGAGCAAATAAGATGATGTATGAAAGTGCTTTGAAAACTGTTAACCACAATGAAGTGGTATTTTGAGTGATTTTGTCTGATAAAATATGTAAAGGTTGTTATCCTTTTTATTATGGTAAAATATATAAAGTTTGTCATTTTAACCATTTTTCAGTGTACAACTCAGTGACATTAATTATATACACAGTGTTGTGCAGTCATCACCACTGTTTATTTCTAGAACTTTTTCATCATCCCGAAAAGAAACTGAGCACCCATCGAGTAACAACTCCCCATTCCTCCCTTGCCCAGCCCCTGGTAACCACTAATCTACTTTCTGTCTCTATGCATTTGCCTGTTCTACATAGTTAATATAAGTGGGGTCATACAATATTTGTCCTTTGGTGTTTGACTTATTTCACTCAGCATGTTTTCAAGGTTCATCCATGTTGTAGCATGTATAAGAACTTTATTTTTCTTTATGGCTGAATAATATTCCATTATATGTATATACCACATTTTGCTTATTCGTTTACCTGTTGATGGACATTTAGTTGGTTTCCACTTTTTGGCTCTGTGAATAGGCTGCAGTGAACATTGATATACAGATAATCTCAGTCCCTGCTTTCAATTTTTGGGGTTTATACTTGGAAGCAATTTTTAATCATGTGAATTCATGGTATGGAAATTATAGTAAATGGCAAAATTATATGTTTAAAAGGCACTTGTATAGGAATAGATCATTAAAATAACCATGGTTTAAAAAACCAAAACTAAAACACGAGGGATAATCAGAGGATATTTTCTTTAAATGAAAGAAGTCAGACATAAAGGAGTACTTACTGTATAATTCCATTATATGAACTTTAAAAACATGTAAAACGAATGTAAAGTGTTAGAAGTTGGGATAAGGAGTCCTGGTAGTGCAATGGTTAAGTGCTCAGCTGCTAACCAAAAGGTTGGTGGGTCAAACCTGCCAGCTCCTCTGCAGGGGAAAAGACCTGATGATCTGCTCCCATAAAGATTACAGCCTTGGAAACCCTAGGGGGCATCTACTTTGTCCTAAAGGGTCACTATGTGTTGGAATCAACTCTATGGCACAGAATAACAACAGAATCAAGATAACAGTTACATTGGTGGGTTGGAGAATGGGTTGTGGCTGGAGGGGACGCAAGAGAGGGCCTTCTGGGGTAATGATGGTGTTTATTTCTTGATATAGGTTCTGGTTCAGCAGATACATTCACTTTGTGAAAATTTATCGAGCTCATTTATATACTTCTCTGTATGCATGTAGCAATTCAGTAAGACTTTTTAAAAATCTGTGCAAGAGGGAATCCATTAAAAGAATTATGGTTAGAAAAATTCACTTTTCTTTAGATAGTCTTAGGCTATTAATATTCCTTTAAAAAACTTGCAAGGTTTAACAGTCTGAGCTTTCTTTTTGGGAATAACAAAGCTTTCTTACAGAGCTGCTATTTGGATTGCTTGTTTATAAGCGTTAAAAGGTACTTCTGTGTAGTCTCAGGATTATCTTTTCCCGTTTACTGTTCTTTTCAGTGAGCTTTATAGTACTTCATTTGGCTTGGAAGAAAATGTGTTTATTAGGTAGGTTAGATAAATTGTTGTGATAAGGTTGATTTAAGTATAATTTGTAATTTCTGTAGGTATCTAGGATTCTACTGGTAAAATGTGATGGCTGCTTCCTGGTTATTAAAGAGAAGAGATACAACTTTGAAAAGTAATATTTAAAATAATTAAGGAGTTAATTATTTCAATAATCTGAATCTGGAGATTCAGTATATAGAATTAAAAAATCTACAGTGTTCAAAAAGAAAACTAAAACTTTTTTCCTGTATCTGAGGAGTTGTAAGAACACAAGATTCTCCATTACTTCTACAGATAATCCTTTTTCTACTGTCTTTGTGCTGTTTTTTTTTAACATAGTCAAAAAATGGGAAAGCTTTTATTGTTTTTCAGAAATGGAGTGTTGAGTGCCTTTTTCAGTTACTTGATGTGATATGACCCTCATAGAAGATAGATGGTAGAAGTTACAGTTATTAGTGTTATAACTGTAACATAAATTAGAGTATTTTCTTTAATACAAAAAAAAAAAAAAATTACCTCTTCTAGATTGAAGAAGAAGCAAATGGAGATATTTTTGATATAGAAATTGGTGTATCAGATCCAGAGAAAGTCGGTGAGTTAATATTTATGTATTATTTTTTACATTTGTTCTTTTTTGATAATTGATGTTGTTTTTCTTTACTGAATGCATCGTTATAGTATTAAAATGGTACTTTTTATTTTTAAACTCGTGATTTTTAATAATGTTTGACTTTGCTTATAGGTGATGGCATGAATGCTTACATGGCATACAGAGTAACAACAAAGGTGAGCCTTATTTGCTGATGTGAAAGCCAGAAGTCAAGAAACCATTGTGCTTTCCAGGATCTGCAAGTAATGTATGATAGAAGTGTTGGTAGTAAGCCTCCCTGTATCACGAACAGCCATGTTAAGGAGTTGGAGCTTCATCTCTAACATAATGGAGAGCCATTAAGGAGTTTCAAACACAAGTGTGGCACAATTAGATTTTTGTTTTAGAATGATTTCTCTAGCCTCGGTATGAACTGGGAGGGTCAAAGTAGAGGTCAGGGTTTCTAGTTAGGCCGTTGGAATTATTAAAGATTTGTAGTCCTTTGAACCTTAATAAGAGAGAGGGTCTGTTGTAGCAATCATCGCTGTGAGAAGTAATAGTTTAAACTAAGGAAATGGTTCTTGGGCTGAGCGAAATAAATGGCTTCTTGAATTATTTAGGAGGTAGAATCAGTGGGACTTGGGTAAGGAACGAGGGGTATGCCTAGGTTACTGACTAGAGGAACTGCGTGGCTGTGGGAGTGCCATGCAGAGAGGCAGTCAATACAAGAGAAAACAGTACAGATGGGCATGAGATTCATCAATTCATCTAACAGATACTTGTTAAACATCTACCATGGGGTCAGGCCCTGTTCCCAACACAGGAATATAGTAGTACATAATAGACAACTGCCCTTATCTGAGTGTTATGTTAGAGTAGGAGAAAATATGTTGAGTTTGAGATGTCAGTGAGATTTAAGTGGAGGCATTTGGATATATAGGACTAAAGCTCAGAAGACATCTGGGAATTAAGAATCATTACCATAAATACAAGTGAATGAGATGAGTCAAGGATGGAATACAGCAGATATTTTATATCCTCTTAAGTTTTTGTTAAAAAAAAAAAAAAAAAAAGATTAAGTTTTATTTTTTTAATTGTTAGAAATCTATGTACATTAGTTAGCTACTCTGCATTCTTTTGCAAAGTAGACCATTGTGTGTTCAGTTTGGTATGATATTAACTTCTAAATAATTGCTTAATAATCAAAATTTGAAATACCTCTTCTTCACTCATAGACTTCCCTTTCCATGTTCAGTAAGAGTGAATTTTCAGTTAAAAGAAGATTCAGTGACTTTCTTGGCTTGCATAGCAAATTAGCAAGCAAGTATTTACATATTGGTTATATTGTGCCACCAGCTCCAGAAAAGAGTATAGTAGGTAAGCATGAATCTAAAAAAATTAATTTTTGTTACTGTTATTAGTTCAGTTTTAACCGTATAGATTTGTGGATTCCATAATCATTCACTGTCATAGCCTCTGTTAAAATCTAAGGGAGATTCTGAATTGAAATATTCCATTTATGATATTCATTGATTGAAGAGTATATAGCTAATAGTTTTATTTTCTAACACCTGAAGATTTTTATATATATAATATAGTGATGTTAAATATTAGATCAAAATTTGCCAAATTGAAAACAACCAGAAACCTTCACCATTTAGGCTCATTAGAGTACCATTTTACTGAGTCATACTTCTTGTTATGTGCTGTAGAATCAATTCTGACTTATAGCAACCCCAGAGGATAGAGTAGAACTGCCCATAAGGTTTCTAGGATTTAATCCTTATAGGAGCGGATCACCAGGTCTTTTCTCCCTCCGAGCCACCAGGTGGGTTCAAACTGACAACTTTCCTGTCAGCAGCCAGTTGCTTAACCATTGCGCCACCAGGGCTCCTGAGTCATGCTTAGAGGATACTTAATATAATACATTTTTCTAAAGGATGGAGATGTTTGGCCCTTAGTTACACATCATCCAAAAAAGAAGATTTGGTCTAGCCTCACTAATACAAGAACTATTTTAAACTCAGTTTATTTCTTAACTCAATTTAAATTTAAAAGAAATTTCTACTTGTACAATAATAGCTTAGTAGAGAAAATGCAGGGAATTAGAGGAAAACCATTAAAAGGTATTTATCATCTCTTAACAATTTCGTAGGGTTTTTTTTTTTTTTCCAGTCATGGGTTTTTAATTTTACCTTACTTTATTTTTCTTTGTACTTAAGAGTATTATTCTGGAAACATGTTTAAAATGAATTTTTACTTTTTAAACATTTGGTTTAAAAAGCAGTTTTATCGGTATCTTTTGTGATTTTTGAAACCTGATGTATTTTGGTAAATTTGTTACATTCTTTCCCTTTTCTTAATTCAGAATCTTGTTGAGTAGTTCTCAAACTTTTTGGTCTCGGGATTCCTATATATTCTTTAAATAACATTTTTTGTAAAAGAAAATAGTTCTTGTGAAACAAAAAATTTAATGATAAAAGTGGCTTTTTTTTTCTTTACAATTTTGCAAATCTCTTTAATTTCTGGTTTAATAGGAGATAGCTGTATTCTCCTGTCTGCTTCAGCACTCAGTCTGTTGTGATATAACACATCGTATAACCTTTCTAAAATTCCACTTAACACTCATGAGAGAATGAGAGTTAAAAAAGACAAATAATAGTATTGTTATGAAGGAGCCCTAGTGGCACAGTGGTTAAGAGCTTGGCTGCTAACCAGCTGCTTCTTGGGAACCCTAGGGGGCAGTTCTCCTCTGTCCTGTAGAGTCCCTATGAGTCAGAATCAACAGGGAGTGGGTATTGTTATGAAAATGACCCTCATGTATCCTGGACCACAGTTTGAAAACTGCCAATCTAGCTCATAGTCTTCTAAAGTATTGTATAGATATCTTTCCGCATTCTACCTTCTATGTAGGGACCTTACCCTTCTGCTTATTTTTTTTTTTATCCTTCTGTTTATCTTTTTCTGTGACTTTATATTGTACATCTATTTTTATTTACTGAAAGAGCAAAAACAGCAAACTATTATTCTCATTTTGGTGGCTAGATACATGCTAGTCTAGTTGTTACACATTGACCAAAAAAGACTTAGTAAGAGCTAGATTCTGATGCCCAAGTTCATTGTTTCCATCTGATTTTTTGTCCTAGTCTTAAACCTTTGACAAATTATTGCAATATAGTACATAGCATATGTAAATTTAAAATTGAAGTAAGAAACTAAATCCTAAGTGTAGCATCTCTCTTAACTGATTCTGATAGCCTTCATAGGTTAATAAGAGACAGTGACACAATCATGTTCGTATTATCCAGATATATGACCAGGCAGCCAATTATAAGACTATCAGTTAAGTTATAGGAATAACTAACATTCATCGAGTGCTTACTGTGCTATGGCAGTATGCTGTGTACTTTACCTGCATTCTCTCAATCAATCCTCACAACAACTTTATGAGGTTAATTTATCATTGTTCTTATTAAATAGGTAAGGAAACTAAGGTTCATCGAAGTTATGTAACATGTCCCAAGTATTATAGCTACTGAGTGGCAGAGTTTAGTTTTGACTGCAGGCTATCTTACCCTACTAATATTACCGTCATTCTAATCTCCCTCCTAATTTTGAGATGATTATTTTAATATGATCAAGGTTTGCTTTTATTTTTTACTTAAAATAGAAAACTTTTCAATTTTTAAAAATAATCTAATGCTATATTGTTGTAGAATTGTATGTCAGTATACATTTGAATTGTTTTAAAATTGTTTGTTTATATACTTATGCCAAAAAGAATTTGAGACAACTTGAAAATATGTATAGTATAAAAGTAAATATGTATATGTAAAAGTGTGGTAAGATAGTAAGATGAAGTTCTAAGTAATGCGAAGTTCCTCAAAATACATGCCATAAAATCTTGAACAATTATTAAATGTGGGTAACAAATTGATCTTTGAACCCCCTGGTAGCCAACCAGTGACAGAAGCAATCACTTATAAATTACATATTGTTCATAAAATCTTTAAAATATATTTTACTGTATTTTTGGTGAAAGTGTACACAGCAAAACAGGTTCCCATTCAAAAATTTCTACAAATAATGTTCATTGACATTGGTTACATTCTTTACATAGTGTCAACATTCTCATTATTTCCATTCTAGTTGTTCTACTCCCATTAACTTAATCTCACTGCCTCCTTCCACCCCCACCTTTTCATCCACGCTTTAGAGTAACTGATGTCCGTTTGGTCTTATATAGATAATTTTTTTAAAAAGCACAGTATTCAAGGGTGACATTCTTCACTTTTTGACCTAACCTGCTATTTAGTTATGTTCGTAAAAATTTTAAAGTAAAAATGAATACATTTCTACAAAGAATTTAAAAGGTGAGAGTCCCTTTTAAAGACTTAGTGGTTTTCAGATAATAAGCACTTACAGTGGGGTGGTGGAATAAGAGTAGTTACTTTTTCTCCTTGCTGGGAAGCTATAACTTCCCACTAAAGGAAGAGGACTCTTTTCAGAAGCACATAACTGTTGCCACCTTTATAGGGCTTTGGTTGATTATAGAGACATCCATGTATAGGAGCCCTGATGGCCTAGTGGTTAAGACCTCGGCTGCAAACCAAAAGGTCAGCAGTTCAAATCCACCGGCTGCTCCTAGGAAACCCTATGGGGCGGTTGTTCTCTGTCCTGTAGGGTCGCTGTGAGTCAGAACCAACTTGATGGCACTTACCAACGACAAAAAATTGCATGTACAAGCATACCTCAGAGATGATGTGGGTTCCATTCCAGACTACCGCAATAAAATGAGTCACACAAATTTTTTCATTCGTTGATGGGCACGTAGGTTGTTTCCATCTTTTTGCTATTATGAACAGTGCTGCAGTGAACATGGGTGTGCAGGTATCTATTCGTGTGATGGCTCTTCTTTCTCTAGGATATATTCCAAGGAGCGGGATTACTGGATTGTATGGTACTTCTATTTCTAGCTTTTTCAGGAAGCGCCAAATGGATTCCTGAAGTGGTTGTACCATTTTACATTCCCACCAACAGTGTATAAGTGTTCCAGTCTCTCCACAACCTCTCCAACATTTATTATTTTGTGTTTCTTGGATTAATGCTAGCCTTGTTGGGGTGAGGTGGTATCTCATTGTAGTTTTGATTTGCATTTCTCTAATGGCTATAATGTGGCAGTTTCTTAAAACAAGACAGCAATGGAGTTTGCCCCATTGATTGATTCTCTCTTTCCCTAAAGATTTTTCTGTAGCATGTAATGCTGTTTGACAGCATTTGATCCACAGTAGAACTACTTTCAAAATTGGAGTCAGTCCTCTCAAACCCTGCCCTTGGTTTATCAACTAAGTTTATGTAATATTCTAAGTCCTTTGTTGTCATTTCAACAGTGTTCACAGCATTTGCACCAGTAAGATTGAGATTCCATGTCAAGAAATCACTTTCTTTGCTCATCCGTAAGAAGCAACGCCTCATCCATTATAATTTTATCATGAGATTGCAGCAGTTTATTCACATCTTCAGACTCTACTTTTAATTCTAGTTCTCTTGCTGTTTCCACCACATGTACAGTTACTTCCTCCCCTGAAGTCTTGAACCCCTCAAAGTCATCCATGAGGGTTGGAATCTGCTTCTTCCAAACTCCTGTTAATGTTGCTATTTTGACCTCCTCCCATGAATCACAAATGTTCTTAATGGCATCTAGAACGGTGAATCCTTTCCAGAAGGTTTTCAATTTACTTTGCCGAGATCCATCAGAGGAATCATTATCTATGGCAGCTGTAGCCTTATGAAATGTATTTCTTGAAGAATAAGAGTTGAAAGTCGAAATTACTCCTCGATCCATGGGCTGCAGAAGGGATGTTGTGTTAGCAGGCATGAAAACAACATTAATCTCCTTGTACATCTCTGTCAGAGCTCTTGGGTGACCAGGTGCGTTGTCAGTGAGCAGTAACATTTTTAAAGGAATCTTTTCTGAGCAGTAGGTCTCAACATTGGCTTAAAATATTCAGTAACCCATGTTGTAAACAGATGTGCTGTCAATCCAGGCTTTGTTGATCCGTTTATAGAGCACAGGCAGAGTAGATTTAGCATAATTCTTAAGGGCACTAGTATTTTCGAATGGTCAATGAGCATTGGCTTCAACTTAAAGTCACCAGCTGTATTAGCCCCTAACAAGAGAGTCAGCCTGTCCTTTGAAGCTTTGAAGCCAGGCATTGACTTCTTTCTAGCTGTGAAAGTCCTAGATGGCATCTCCTTCCAATATAAGGCTGTTTCATCTACATTGAAAATCTGTTGTTTAATGTAGCCAGCTTCATCAGTTATCTCATCTAGATCTTCTGGATAACTTGCTGAAGTCTCTGCATCAGCACTTGCTACTTCACCTTGCACTGTTAGGTTATGGAGACAGCTGCTGCTTTCCTTAAACCTCATGACCCAACCTCTGCTAGCTTCAGACTTTTCTTCTGCCACTTCCTTACCTCTCTCAGCCCCACAGAATTGAAGAGAAGGCCTTGCTCTAGATTAGGCTTTGGCTTTGGCTTAAGGGAGTGTTGTGGCTGCTTTGATCTATCCAGACAACTAACACTTTCTCCATCTCAGCAATATAGGCTGTTTCTCTTTCTTAGCAATCATGTGTTTACTGGAGTAGCACTTTTAATTTCCCTCAAGAACTTTTCCTTTGCCTTCCTCACTAAGCTTAATCATTTCTAGTTTTTTATTTAAATTGAGAGACTTAGACTTTTCCTTTCACTTGAACTCTTAGAAGAAGTCATTATAGGTTTATTAATTGGCCTCATTTCAATATTGTCATGTCTCAGGGAGTAGGGAGGCCCGAGGAGACGGAGGAGCACCAGATGGTGAAGAAATCAAAACACACACAACATTTATTAAGTTTGTCTTATATGGGCATGATTCAGGGCGCCTGAAACAATTAAAATAGTAACATCAAAGATCACTGATCACAGATCACCATAACGGATACGATAATAATGAAAAAGTTTGAAATATTGCAAAAATTACCAAAATGTGACACAGAGACAAAGTGAGCACATGCTGTTGGAAAAATGGTGCCAATAGACTTGCTCAACGCAGGGTTGCTGCAGATCTTCAATTTGTAAAAAATGTAGTATCTGTGAAGTGCAATTAAAGTGCAAGTAAACGAGGTATGCCTGTAAACTATTAGAAAAGAGCAACAACAGAGGTGAAAAGTTTAACAGTAAACTGGTTAGGGTAAGTTGTTATTTTTTTTCACAATGGCCCATAACAGTTACCTCCAGGAGAAGACCCTTGACTTCAGTGAAGACAAAAGAAGGAAAGAACTATACAGTGATTAAGATGATTTCAGGGAAGCAGAATATGTGGAATAATTAACCTTACTAATTCTAGTAGTCTAATTAGAGGAGGTAATTTTAGGTGTCTGGATTTTCCTTTTCAAACCATTGTATTTTCAATGAAATTATGTTTACCAAAATGTTAATTGGTGGTATATGTTAATTATTGACTAAATGTACCAACCTGAAGAATAATTGCACAGTTTTACATTTGCTGTACATATCCATTTTTTAAATGGCTTTATTGAAATATAATTCATATGCTATACAATTTCCCGTTTAAATTGTACAGCAACTTTTATTATATTCACAGAGTTGTGCGTCCATTACCACAATCAATTTTAGAACATTTTCATTGCCCCCAAAAGAAACCCAGTGCCCCTGTCTTAGTTATCTGGTGCTGAGCTCTGGTGGTGCTGTGGTTAAGAGCTCAGCTGCTAACCAAAAGGTTGACAGTTCGAATCTGCCAGTCACTCCTTGGAAATCCTATGGGACAATTCCCCTCTGTCCTTTAGGGTCACTATGAGTCAGAATTGACTCCATGGCAGCGGGTTTGGGTTGTTTTATTTATTTATTTATTTTTTATAAGAGAAATACCATAAGTGGATGGCGTTAACAAACAAATTTATTCTCTTACAGTTTAGAAGTCTGAATTCAGGGCGCCAGCTTCAGGAAATGCTTTCTCTCTGTGTCTGGTTCTGGGTTAGGTCCCTGTCATCAATCTTCCCCTGGTCTAGGAGCGTTTCAGTGCAGAGACGCAGAGTCCAAAGGAGTGCTCCTCTCCTGGCACTTCTTTCTTGGTGGTATGAGGTCCCCTCTCTCTGCTTGCTTCTCCTTTTATCTCTTGTGAGATAGAAGGTTATGCAGGCCACACCCCAGGGAAAGTCCCTTTGCAAAGGATCAGGGCTGTGACCTGAGTAAGGATGTTGCATCCCACCGTAATCCTCTTTAACATAACCTAATCTTGCCACATTAACATCATAGAGGTTAGGATTTACAGCACAGGATATTCAGATCACAAAATGGTGGACAACCACACAATACTGGGAACCATGGCCTAGCCAAGTTGATACATGTTTTTGGGGGCACACAATTCATTCCATAACAACCCCTTAGCCATCAGCCCTCCCCTCCCCAATCTCTCCATACGTCCTAGGCCTAGGCAACCACTCTTCTACTTTCTGTCTTTAGATTTACCTATTTTGGACATTTTGTATATTAAAGGAGTCATATATCATGGATCATATGCAACCCTTTGTGACAAGCTTCTTCCAGCACGTTTTAAAGGTTCTTTCATGTTGTAGTATGTATCAGTAGTTCCTTTCTTCAGAATTTACTTTTGAAAGGGAAAAGAACAGGAAAAAAAAAATCTACAGTCTCATATATTAGTATTAACATTGAAATTGCCAATACAGAAATGATTAACATAATCTTTGTATTTTTAAATTTAAAATTGTGTTCTAAATGTCTGCAAAAGAGCCGGTTATTTTAACTATAATAAGATCAGTTAGGATAAGTTAACAAGAACATGTTCTTAGAATCTGCAGCAGGGAAAACATTAAGCAAATCCATGGGTTATACTTATTTTTGTTTTTCTAGTCCCTATGGTAAAAGAAAACCTTAATTTTATTGCTCATAAGAAATGAAAATATAAATTGAGCTTGAACACTGATTTGAAATTCCAGGATGCATATTGCAGTGCAAACACATTTTAATTTACCAAGAGTGAAATATACAATAGATAAGAAATGATTAAGCGCTCAGTAACCAAAAGGTTTGAATCTGCCACCCGCTTGGAGGGAGAAGGATGTGGCAGTCTGATTCCGTAAAGATTACAGCCTGGGAAACCGCGTGGGGCAGTTTTTCTCTATCCTATAGGGTCACTATGAGCCAAAATTGATTTGATGGCAGTGGGTTTGGTTTTTGGTTTATACTTTTACATAAAGGAACAGTTACGTGTTAGAAAACTACAAACACAGCTTTATCTGTTCCTTTGTAAGCATTTACCAAGTAGAGATGTTAGCATATCATATGAGTTTTAATGACTTAAGATACTGGTTACAAATTTAGGAGTTTTTGTTTTTGTCAAGTTTAAAGTTATTTTAAGTTATACAGAAACAATTATGAGTCTCATTCAATTTTTTCAAAGGCATGACCAAGGTCAAAGTGGGTAAAGAAGATTCATCATCCACTGAATTTGTAGAAAAACGGAGAGCAGCTCTTGAAAGGTAATTCTAGACAAATATACTTTATTACTTTTATGTTTTTACTTCAGTAATGTAAATCTAATTATATGACATAACTTTTAATGATTAATTTTTTTCAAAGTACCACTTGTTGGCTCTTCCTAAGAATGCCTTAAACTTATAAAGAAATTTGCTTCTTTCAACAATACCCTGCTGTATATTTGATATGTTTTTATTCTCATTAATCATCTCTGTAACAAAATAACACCTATTTTTGTATCATACAGTACAAGCAAGAATATAAAGTCACGAACTATTTGGGAATAGAGTTACTACAACATAGCTGTAGTTAGCAAGAGAAGTAAGAAATTACCGGATGTGTGAAAGGAAAGCATGAATGTTGTAAAGGGGGGAAAGGGTTGATAAAAATAACCAATAATAGCCAGTTGCCATTGAGTTTGTTCCGACTCATGGTGACCCTGTGTGAGTCAGGGTAGAACTGTGCCCCATAGGGTTTTTAATGGCAGGGTTTTTGGAAGTAAATCACAGCCCTTTCTTTCAAAGCGCCTCTGGGTAGACTTGGACCACAAACCTTTTAGTTAGCCTTTTGGTTAGCAGCTGAGCACTTAACCATTTGCGCCATCCAGGGACTAGTTATAAAAAATACCTCTTCGTTATTTAGTTTCTTAGGAAGTTATACCTTATCCATGTACTGTTGGATAATTTGATTAATTATAGTTCATCTAAATTTTTTCTTTTGAAATACTAGTAAGAACATCATTAAATACCGTGAAAAATGTGGGTTTTGCCCCCTCCCTTATTTCTGTATAATTCATTTTGTCCAGAGTATACAGAAGTATTAGTCATTGCTTCAGTTGATTAACTGTATACTTAGGCTAAAATATACCCTCTACTTTTCTTAGAGTACTTGACTTTACATATCCCCTGTACCTTTAAAGACTTGCCTTCATTGTGGCAGACTAGAAGGGAAGTCGATGGGAGGAATTCCATTCCCAGAATCTTAACATTTACTTCTTCCTTGCTAAGCTAAAAATGTGAGAAGACAAAATTTGAAACTATTTTAAAGCCCAGCTTTTAGAACATAGTCTGTTCGTAAGTTGGGAATTACTAGGTTTGAAACATTTTCTTAATTTCATAGGTTTGGTTTTGTTTTGTTTTGATTCTTGGCTTAAAATTGGTGATTGAGGTGGGTAGGACAGATTTTAGGGGATGGTGTATATATCTCTGGGGTGTAAATTATTTTTAAAAACAATTTTTAAGACAGTTTCTGGTTTATAATGGTAAATTATTTAAATTTTAAGAAAATGCCACAGTACAGTCAGTTTTGAACAAGTTGCAGTTAAAAAGCAAAGGAATGTGTAGTTTAAAATCTAAAATTATAGAAGACTTAAGAGATGGGATTATGGATGTGTAAAAATCAGCAGTTACTCTGGAGAAGAATTTAAATTGCATCAAAAGAAGTTTAGGTTAGGCATTAGAATTGATTCTGTTCTGAGAGAGGCCATAGATAATATTTTTAAGAATAAAGGTAGATAATCATGTGCCTTGATTTTACTTAGTCCTTTCTCAAAGTGTAAATAGGACCTTTTGAGAGACCTTTCAAGTCCTATTTTTCTATGAGTAAATTTGAACTATTTCAGATGGCATGCTTGATAAGCAACTTAATGAAGATTTATTGTACCAAGGACATATAATTTGATTCTTCATTCACCTTTCTTCTGAGTTGACTGCATTTTATGGTACTAAGGAACTTTGGTGGCACAATGGTTAAAAGACCAGCTGCTAACCAGAAGGTTGGCAGTTTGAATCCACCAGCCACTCCTTGGAAACCCTGTGGAGCAGTTCTCCACTGTCCTGTAAGGTCACTACGAGTTGGAATTGATTCGATGGCAGTGGATTTATTTAACCGTATCTTTATGCAATATGAAACATTGAAGAAAGTTTTAAGGAAATACTGAAACTCGACTAGTGTGTGAAGACAGTTTCTTTACAGATAAATGTTACTTGTTAGATGCTACCTTAGTGGAATTTGCAGTAGTGAAAAAAGAACAGTTTGAGGAAATGTTCATTTTTGCACTAGAAAAAATGACTAAAGTAAAAGCATACAAGCAAAGGAACTGGAATGATTTCTGTAATTTGACTCTAATCCTAATTCTCCTGTCCCAGCCACTTTTAATTAGTTCCCTTGCACATTTATTTTTGAATCTGCATAAGATTTTAAAATTGCATTTTCCTTAACCTTTTCTATAGCAGACTTTTCTAGAGTGGTTTTCCTGTGATGTTTCTAAAACTTTAAACATTAGTGTAGACATGCAGTACTTGCGGGGTACCCAAACTGATCAGATCTTGTCAGTCAGGAAAGTGTTTCTGTTTGTATTACTTTATCAGTACTGTGGTAATCATTTACATATTTATTTGTTCAGCTTAGAGAATCCAGATGACTATCTTGAACAGAAAGGATAAACATCTGGTATTAAAACCTAGGAAGAGAGGGAGTATTTAAGTACTCAAGTGCTCTCCTGTGCCACACTCAGTAAAGTAAGCAGAGACTACCTCTGTTGAGTATCACAAAGGTCATTTGTTTGATTTTCTTTAGAGTGCTTCGTGTCTTACCTTAAGGTCATGTTGAGGTTATTTTACGGGTAAGGATACACTTCTGTAAATATAAGCTGAGAAATTCAGTGTCACATGATAATACAGTGTACAGGAGTACAAGATTTAGAATCAGTTCTGTTCAAGCCTCACTCCACTACACACTATCTGCGTGACCTTTGGTAAGTTACTTAACATCAGGGCATTCTTCCTTATCTCTAAAATTGAAGTGTATCAGTTAAGGTTATGTTCATTTCAAGCACCTAAAAGCCCAACTGACAAGGCCTAAACAGATAATGTAGATAAATTCACCAACTCTTTCATCTCAAGAAGTTTGGAGGTAGACAGCCTTTCTGAACTATCTAATTATTAGGAACTCCTGTTGCTTCTTGATACCTGGAATGCAACCATTTCTCACCATCTACTGACTACCCTAGTCCAAATGCCTTAATTAACTGTAGTAGCCTCCTAAGTGTCCCTTCTTCAGTCATGCACCTTTGCTCAATTTTTAACTTAGCAGCCAGAGTGATCTTTTAAAACAGTAGTCAGATCATATCACTCCCCATTTTACTCAGAATAAAAGCCAAAAGTCCTTATAATGACCTACAAGACCTTACATGACCTGCACCACTGACCTCTGATACATATTTGATCTCATATCCTCCTAGATCACTCTGCTCTAGGCACACTGACCTTCTGCCTTCTCCTCAAACATCCCAGGCATGTTCCTTCCTGCCTTAACATTCTTTTTATTGGCTGTTCCTTCTGCCTAGAATTCTTTGTTCCCAGGTATCTGCATGGCTAACTCTCTTACCTCTTTCAAGTCAAATGTTAAAATATCACCTTTTTAGTGATGCCTGTTCTGACCTGTAGGGTTGCTGTAAGTCAGAATCAGTTAGATGGCAACGGGTTTGGTTTGGTTTGTTTTTTTTTTTTTGGTATTCTGGCCTGGTGGCGTGGTTAAGAGCTTGGCTGCTAACCAGAAGGTCAGCAGTTTGAATCCACCAGCCGCTCCTTGGAAACCCTATGAGGCAGTTCTACTCTGTCTTATAGGGTCGCTATGAGTCTGAATCAACTTAGTGGCAGTGGGTTTTTATTCTGACCTATCTGACTGTTTGAATTGCCACCAACCACACCTCACACTTATCCTACTGTTCTATCCTTCCTTCTTTTCCACAGCACTTCTCAGCTTGTCACACACTGTATAATGTATATGTTTATTATTTTTAAAGTTTATTGTCTGCCTTCTCTTACTAAAATGTAAGCTCCACAAGAGAAGGGATCTTGGTCATTTTTGTTCACTGATGTATTCCAGGTACACAGAATAGTACCTGAAACCTAGTAAGTGCTCAATAAATACTTGTTGAATGAACAAATTAATATCAAAGACCCAGGCTCTTTCTGCTTTTCTAATTGGTTGTTGTTATCACATGTGTCAGTTCCAAGCAAGATAACTATGTTAACTTTGTTGCTCTCAAGCATTTTATATAACCTGCTTTGTTTTGTTGTATTTTAGGTATGTAGATAGGAACTTGAAAGCCCCAAGTGACTAAATTTATCAGTAACCTTTCTTAAGAGCGAAGCTGAAGGACAGCTATTGACCACCTCTTGTTGAGTCGAATACTTACTTTTCATCCATTCCATTGTATCTTTCTGCCTTCTGTATTTCTATTTCTCTCCATACATCTTTTCTTCTTCCTACATTCTTTTCCTGTTTTTGTTCTGTATCTTTCCTTTATATATCTACAACCCTCTCTGACCTTAATTCTGAATTGGTACATATTTATAAATATTCATTATTTTAAAATCCATTTAATGTTTCTGTTCTTAACTTTAAGATTATATAAGCTTAATACTTTTTTTTTTTTTTTTAATGGTCGCTTTCTACTTCACGGTAACTCTTAAGAGAAAGGAAAGCTTTACTTTTGTTTTCTAAACATCATTTCCCAAAATTGATTCATCAGGATACTAATATGTGGTATGCTGCTGTGCATTATAAGTCTTGAAGAAAGGGGATATGTATGTAGTATATTTCCAACTTTTTTGAGTATAGAACCAGTCTTTTTTCAGGAGTATTGCATAAGACTAGTATTCTGCAGTATTCTGCAGCGCTCACTTTGGAAAGTTGTTTTAGAATACAAGTGATATCTCAGTTTGAAATACTAGACTATTTCTTAAAGGTTGGGTACCAGATGTTATGTGTTCATTCCTTCTTGTTTGTCTTACAAATATCTGAGTGCTTGCTGTTTACTAGCTATTATGTGCATTGAGATGAACAAGTCATGCAAAATGTCTTAGCAGTAGCAATCTAAGCAACTCAGTAATTTACCTAATAGTATTGGGAGAATTGCAGTGTTAAAATTGTAAGTAAAATTCCACTGGGAAAATACCAGCATTTCTTAAACTTGCAGGATTAGTGTTCCTGTTGTATCTTTTTTTGCTTTGATAATATAGGCAATAATTTTTTTTTATTGTTGTAAAGATATGTGTAACACATTTGCCAATTCAGCATTTTTCAGGTGTACACTTTAGTGATATCAGTTACATTAATCATGTAATCATCCGTAGCAAATATTCTTTTAAACCACAATGTAGACTGTATTGCACATACCTGTTAAATGATCTATTTCTATTATAATGGTGTCTTACATGGGCTGCTGACTTAAAATGAAGCTTAATATAGTATGTATTTTATTTAAGTATGGAAGAACAAAAGTTAACATTTAAACATCGATAGAATAGTCATTTTGATCAGTGTTATAGAATTCAACTTTAGAGAAGATCATCACTGTTTTTCAGAAACTTTATTAATGTTAGGCATATCTGATATGTTTACATTTTAGGCATTTTTGAAGCCTACCTTGTAAAAAGATAGAAGAAATTACTACATTTATTCTAGAGAAAGAGAATAAATATATATTAACTGTGAGGTAAACTAACATAATTGAAATATTACTGTATATAATCATTAACCTAGCAAAAGATAGCATTTTAAAACTGGGATTAGATAAGTAATCAAGAATCATCTAATATAGTAGATAATCATCCTAGGTGAAGGGAAGGACAGCACACACTATAGGGGAAGCCAGCACAACTGGACTAAACCAAAGCTAAGAAGTTTCCTCAATACAGTCAAATACTTTGAGAGACAGAGTAGCAGGGATCTGGGGGTCTGTGGACCATGCTTTCAGGGGACATATAGGTCAATTGGCATAACAAAGCTTATTAAGAAAATGTTCTTATCCTACTTTGGTGAGTGGCATCTGGGGTCTTAAAAGCTTGCAAGCGGCCATCTAAGATGCATCAATTGGTCCCAACCAGTTGAAGTAAAGGAGAATGGGGAACACCAAAGACACAAGGAAAGTATTAGCCCAAGAGACAGAATGGGCCACGTAAACCAGAGACTTCATGAGCCTGAGAACAGAAGAACTAGATGGTGCCTGGCTACCACCAGTGAACGTCCTGACGGAAAACAACAGAGGGTCCCTGATGGAGCAGTAGAACAGTGGGATGCAGAACTCAAATTCTAGTAAGAAGACCAGACTTAATGGTCTGACTGAGACTGGAGGCACCCCAGAAGGCATGGCCCCTGGACTCTCTATCATCCCGGAACTAAAACAATTTCTGAGGCCAACTCTTCAGACAGGGATTGTGCTTGTTAGTCAAGTAGATACAAGAGACCAAAGGGGCAGCTTCTGTCCAGAGGTGAGATGGGAAGGCAGAGAGAGTTAGCAGCTGGTTGAATGTTCATGGGGAATCGGGCAGAGGGGAGGAGTGTGCTGTCGCAGAATGGGGTGAGCAGTTAGGGTCTCATAACAATGTATGTTAAAAAAAAACAAAATTTGTATGGGAGACTAACTTGAAATGTAAACTTTATTTAATTACAACAATAAAAAAAATTATATTTACCTCTAAAAAAAATCATCTAATAGCTTTTTTTCTTTTTTATGAAAGGATGACTGATTATTTATTACGGATGACAGAATCTGAGCTTTTCCAGTAAAGGAAAATGACTGAAGTTGGGCGAATAGTGATTTTATAGTGGTGTTTTCCTTTACTTTTTCATTTGTATTTTATGTGGTGCATTATTTTGGTAAGGAATACATTTATTAAAACTAAAAATGTTGAAGAAAATTTAGTCCTTGTCAAATAAAGACTAAAGCTGGTGGTGATAATTTAAATCTGCTGACATGCAAAAAAATTGGTAGGTTCCCCCCCTCCCATTTTTGTAACAATAAGAATGAAAAAAGTTAACTGGAATATATAGTTATATATATCTTAGGATGCTGAAGTAAGAACTGGAAACGTATTGACTCCACTCAAAGATAAAATTATTCAACAAGCTCATATACCTTTTTATAACTGACACTGCAATGAGCACTTTATTTAACCGTTCCCGTCCCCTTACACCACCCCACCATCTATTTTTTTATACAATTGTGAAACAAACCAGTTGGGGTAACATCAGTTTTCAAAAGATGGACCAAAAGCCTTTTAATTATCAAATTGCTATAAAATTCTAAATAGAGTGAAGGCAGACTGATAGTAGGTAAGCTAAGGTACTTTTTACCTAGTTTCTTATTCTGTTGCAGTAAGATTTAACATAAAATGCTACTGATAAGTAAAGAACCAATTTTATTCCTAAATCTAGATATCTTCAACGAACAGTAAAACATCCAACTTTGCTACAGGATCCTGATTTAAGGCAGTTCTTGGAAAGTTCTGAGGTATTATTTCTACATGTAAATTTTCTCATTTTCATCAGTGTAATAATTTGTATAAGTTCACATGTTCAGCAAGTAATTAATGAACCTTTTTTTTAAATTAGGACTTAATAATGACTTGATTAAATTACTAGCAAAATATGTTTGCACTGATACTTGCAGAATGATCAGCCTCCTCCTTGAAGATTTAAAAGAAGATTAAGAGAATGGTTTATAAGTAGTCTAACTCTGAATACCCTAAGTTGTTGCTTAGGTATTGTGTTGAAATAAGCTATTCAGATCTCCATTGTAGAGGTAGTTGGGCGTATGTTTCTGTATCTACATTCTAATATCGTTACTAAGGTTTTGTGACTTGAAAGAGCCTAAATTAACTTATAACAGTGCTGCTGTTTATATTGGAGATGTTTGGCACATTTAGAGTTCTAATTGCTACTATATACATTTATTTTATTATTTGAATCTTAGAATTTTAAAAGTACTCAGAACCATACAATCCTCACAGCATAAAGAGATTTTTCTCAAGATTTCCTTCTTCTTTTCTTATAAACAGTTTATTTCTGCTAGCAAACAGGTGGTCAGTGTTAAGGTGCTTGGCAATTTCTTAATATATTTTGACAGCAGGGTGTTTGCTCCATCTAAATGTAAACGTGCAGAAGAGAAGCAAATGGAAAGTCTTATTTTTTAAGTTTTCCTTTGAGAATGTACAAGTAGTGTATTTGAGAAATTAGGTCCCACTATTGAAATGTATGAGAGTGAAGAAAATACTACCTCTTTTTCTTTCTTTTTTTTTTTTTCCTGGGGAGAAGTGTCCCTTTTGTGCCCAGTTAAACCTCTAGGCTTTTAACCGGTTTGTTTGCCCTTATTTGTCATTCAATTCCAGCTGCCTAGAGCAGTTAATACACAGGCTCTGAGTGGAGCAGGAATATTGAGGATGGTGAACAAGGCTGCCGACGCTGTCAACAAAATGACAATCAAGATGAATGAATCGGATGCAGTAAGAACTGATTTTTCGACTTGAATAATGAGATGAATTAATGAGCCCAACAATTGCATTTTAAAGCTCTACAAGTAGAAAATAGGATATTAATTTGCTTATTGAGTTTAGTTCTCAACCACATCAGTTGACTACTGTGGTTATACATGGTTAATTTGTTGTTTTAAAACAAGGAGTGTAGCTTGCTATTGGTAACCTAATTTACAGTGGTTTGCTCTTGCTAAATTAGCTCCATTTTTCATTTTTTTTTTCTTAGTGGTTTGAAGAAAAGCAGCAGCAATTTGAGAATCTCGATCAGCAACTTAGGAAACTTCATGCCAGCGTTGAAGCTCTGGTCTGTCATAGAAAAGGTTTGTTTGCCTTGTTACTTCTGTGTTTTTTGCTCCATAAAGCTAATTAAAATATTTCATTTAAGTTGTATTAAAATGAATATTGAGGTTGTTATAGAAGAGTGAAAACAGTAAATTAAGAGAATGTTTTTCTATTTCAACATTGTTATTTGAATTTTTTTGTTCTATTTTAACCTAGCTTCCAGTTTAGAAGTAGAAGAATCCTGAGCTTGTAAAAGTATATCTTGAACTTTGAATTAAAACTGTTGTCCACTTGATTAACTCTTTGTTAAATGTATTTACAGTTTAATGAATGAAGATGTCTTATTAGTAACTGATTATAATTAAAAATTTGAGATTTTAAAACTGGTATTTGAAGATTGTGTTGAAAATATCTATTTGATCTCCCCATATTTCATGGAAAATCCTTTGAAGTATTTTCTCTTTATTTTTCAACAAGGGAATATTTGAAAATCTGGGCTTATTTAAGTTCATAGAAATTTTGAGTTGTAATTTTATTAAACCATGGTGGTTTCATCCTTTCTTTTTCTTCAAAGAATACAAGTTAGGCTTTTAATGTCAGCTTTCTAAAATATTTAATAAATAATTTGATATGTGCTATTATTAGCAATGCATTTTATTAAAATAATTACAGAAACCTCCTAATGCATTTACTATTAAAAGTATTTTTTAACAGCTTTGGCATATGTATTATATCTCTTAGGGAATGGACTTTATGGTTCTTTTCAAGAACTTTACAAAATGTAGAGCAACTCCCAGGCAATGTAGTTGTTAGTCATTGACAATAGTTAGTCTGTAAATATATGTTTTTTTTTGTTCAAAATATCTGAAATGGTTTTGTCCAAAAATGTTTTTTGAAATTTTAATACTCTACTGAACATTGTTGTACAACAAAGGAAAAAGAATAAGATTTATTAGAATTGTATGTACAATTTTACCTTTTTTTTCTCCTGTTAGCTAAATAATTTTGTTATTAAGAACTACAGCCATCATCTTCATTGACATGTTTAAAGACCAAAGTATGTGGTATAAATTGAGTGTTCCTAGTTCTTTCCATAATTAAAAATACATTTCTTGTTTTTTTTATGAATGGACAGAGAAAAGAGTAAGGACTTTGGGAGAGAAGGGGGAGGCAGATTATTACTCTAAATTATTTAAGCATAATTCTGCCCCTGGGAAAATAGGCAGTGGTTCTTCATAATTTTTGGTAGATCTCTTGAGTGCTTGCAGTTATGGTTATGTTATGGTTATTATTTTAAAATACTAGTTATTTTAAAATATTGTTTGAACAATTTGTGAATAGATAAAATTTAGACAGTAGAAAATCAGTGCTTTTTTTTTTTTAACTTTACTAATGAACACTAAAAATAAATACTTTTTTATTTCAGAACTTTCAGCCAACACAGCTGCCTTTGCTAAAAGTGCTGCCATGTTAGGTAATTCTGAGGATCATACAGCTTTATCTAGAGCTTTGTCACAGCTTGCTGAGGTTGAGGAGAAGATAGACCAGTTACATCAAGAACAAGCTTTTGCTGACTTCTATATGTTCTCAGAACTACTTAGTGACTACATTCGTCTTATTGCTGCAGTGAAAGTAAGCTCTATTTTGCAGTCTTTCTTCTCACCACAATGGTTTGCATTAGGAAGAATTTAGTTTCCTGTTAGGCATGTATTTAAGTGTGTAAATTCCATACTGTGCTACCACATTTAAAATGGCTTCAAGATGAATATTAATAGTTTAATATTTCTTCCCCTAGGACTTGAACAGTATAATAGATAGAATTGGTGTTTTAAGATGTCTCAGGAATGCCAAATAAGATGGAAAATATTACACATTTACCTGCATATTTGCATATAAAAGTTTGCAACAAACAGCATTTGTTCACTCATTCTAGCACTAACTGAAACTACCCACTGGACTATGTTGTCATTAATAATGAATGCTGACTTTGTAACAAGAAGCAGGACCAAATCAGAGCTAATTGTTGTAGCGACTGTGTTTAGTGGTCACTTTAGCATGGATTTGGACTGTAATCAAACATTCTGTGTTATACCATGTACTTATTGATAAGATAGGACTAGATTAGATTTATAAATTGTGTTATGCTAATACTTAACCCCAAACAGTCTTCAGTTTCTGACTAATTGAGGAAGTAATTCTGTTATCTAATGAAAATTCATATTCTCCAGATACTGCCAGTATCCAGACAGTTAAACTGAACTGAGTATATTTAATCTATCACATTTCTACTGTGTCTTCAGATAATTTTTTAAATATTCATTATCATGGGGTGGAGGGAAACTGGGTATTTAACCTTTCACCTTGAATTCAAACATTTGTAAAGTAATGAGAGCTTGTTCCTTGATTTCCTATACAAAATTTTTCAGCTAAAGTCATCAAAGTAGTATTCATCTGCAATCAGAACATCAATACAGTGCATATTTGTTGATAATTCTACTCTCATGCTAATGGTGACAGTTATCACTAAAGAATGGTGCTTTCTTAGGTTTGGTAAATTTACCGGTTTTGCTTGTATATACTCTTACATTCCTTTTTACTTTTTATATTTCTCTGGTGGTTAATTTTTCTTTTTAGTTATTTAAAGATGGTAAAAAGATAATAGCTACCAGAGTATACTTCATTGTGTACAGGTAACTTGTGATATTCTGAAATCCAGCTTACAGATGATGATTCCTGTTTCTACCCTACCTACTCTTATACCTCATTCCAGAGCTCCCACAAGTGTAAGAGCTGTCTTGAAAAACTATGACACTTTTTAAAAACCTGTAAGTTTAAAAGGGAATCTGGGAAGTGTTTATGGGAAGGAGTATTTGCTAAGAATTGCTAACCTGGGAAGAAACTGCCTGGCAGGGGTGGCCTGCCTGTGTAATGGATGTGGGTTCCTCAAAAACAGCTTCCCTCATATTGTCAAAATCTTTTCACTCTCTTTTTACATTGCCTGCTACTACAGTTATATCCCTGTGTCCTGACATGTTCTTTCTTTATAGAACACTGGCACCAAAAGATGTACCACAGGCAGCTAAGTTTGCAAAATAATATATATAATCGCTGTCTTAGAGATTGAGAATGTTCAATTGTCTAGGGGTTAAAAAAAAAGTTAAGTCATTTAACTGTTTAATTCAGAGGCACCCAGATTCATATGAATAGGAATCCTTTTCCACTAATGTCTGCTTACATTTTTGGGACACACTTTGGGAAATGCTGAATTAGCGATTCATTGACTAAAAGAGAATTAAAAGAGCTATGGTCAAGTCGTAACTTGAGGTAAATCAACTCTTTCAGATGGGTTTTCTGCTGAAATCTGGCCCAGGTCAACTGTACAAAGGAGTTGAGAAATTATGGAAGTGGGTAATAAGTAATTTTCGTGAGGTTTTTGTTTTGTTCTTTGTTTTAAACTGTTGTTGTTAGATGCCATCAAGTCAATTTTCAACTTATAGTGACCTCATGTGACAGACCAGAACTGCCCCATCTAGTTTTGCAGGCTGTAACCTTTACAGAAGCAGATCACCAGGTCTTTCTCCCACAGAGCCGCTGGGTGGGTTCAAACTGTCAACTTTCTGGTTAACATCTGAGCGCTTAATCATTGTGCCACCAGGGTTCCTTGTTTTAAACTAATTCATTTGTTATTGAAAGAGTAATACATGCACATGATAATCTAATAGCCCCAAAAAGTAAATTTTCCTTCTACTTAAGACCTCTAGTCTGTCTCCCCTCAGTCAAGTATTACTAACTTCCTTGTATATCTTTATAGAATTATCCATGTATATGAAACTAATTTTCTTTTTCTTCCATCATAATAGTGTGTGTGTGTGTGTATATATGTGTGTGTATATATATATATATATATATATATATATATATATATATATATATATATGCCTTGAATTATTTAACCAATCTAATCTTAAAGAATATCCAGTATTTCAATAATTCATTGAGCATAAAAGTCATAGAAGTAGAATTGCTGGCCAAAGGGTATAGGCATTTTAAATTCCAATAAATATTGCTAAATTACTGCCTAAAGTGATCATACTTCTTTATACTCCTGTTAACATATGAGTTCCTTCTTCTCCCAAACAATGATGAAGATATTTTTGTGTGTAAATTTTATATCCTTAATTAATGTGGATTTAAGCATCAGGCATCTTTAAAAATGATAAGCCATTTGCATCTCTTTCTATGAATGAACTGTTTATCTCCTTTGCCCAGCTTTCTTCTGTGTTTTTATCTTACCTATTTCTAAATAACTGTTTAATACTAATGAGCATTTTGTTTATTCCTATAGAGAATACTTTCCTGATGATAATTTTGAAACTTGGAGTACTTTGGGGGTTAGAGTATAGAGCCAAAGTCGGGACCTAAGAACATCAGGAATTAGGGCCCAAAAGAAAGATAAATGTAGCCCATTTCAGAATAGTGCCTAAACATGGGCTTGTATCCAGAAAACTCCTGTTTCCTCTTTTTCACAATATGTGACCTGTGGCTAGTACTGTTAGCTAATCCCTGTTGAGTGGTAAACTCTTTACATGCATTCTCACTTATGTAATGGGCTTCTGTGAACCACTAGAGTAGTGTCAGTCATTGTGTACAATGGTTTTCAATGTTTTTAGCATTTGTTTTGTGTGCCTGGATTCTGACTCATAGCTACCCTGTAGGACAGAGTAGAACTATCCCATAGGGTTTCCTAGGCTGTAATCTTCACAGAAGCAGATTGCCAGGTCTTTCCCCTACAGAGCCGCTGAGTGAGTTTGAACCACCAACCTTTCAGTTAGCAGCTGAGTGCTTAACCATCGCGGCCCAAGGCTCCTCTTTTTAGGACTAGAACTCTTTATACAAGAATTCTAACTGGAATCCCAATTTATAAAATATATCAATTTTTTTTTTTTTTTTAAATCAGCAAATGGGTTCCTCAAGGAGTTTACCAGTTTCATTGTTTGGCCGTAAATATTGTAGCATCCCCTTCAAAATCCCAAGAAGCTGGGCAGCATAGTTTCAGATTCACTGAATTAGAATATGGTATTAATTAAAGTTACAGGGTTAAATTTCCTGGTGGACTAGGAAAACTTCCGTAACTGCAACTTCGTCTGACTTAGAGCAGCTTGTATACAAACGTTTTTAGGCAGGGGAGGGAGGACCTAAGTCGGTGATCAGTGTAAACCTCTCTCTCTTACTGAAGAGGTTGGTTCTACTAAAGTGGATTAGCATCTTCACATAAAGGGAAACGAAGTTTTGATTTACTTAAGATAGCCTTGTTAGGAGTTTAAGTACTGTTCTGATACCTTTTTTTCCCTGTGTTTGTGTTGTAGGGGTCATAAAATTAAGAAAAAGTTGATTCGTGTAGAATAAATATATTTTTTTAAATAACCTAACGTAGTAGTCTCACCCTTACCATACCACCTATATCTGTACAGAATAAATATGAGATGGTTCTGGAATATTGTGAGATAATAAATTGTGCAGGGACCAAATTAATTTACATTCAGCATATTAATGAAAAATCAGCTGATACATACTAAGAAGAACTTAAACAAATATTGAAATTAAAGGGCATTTTGCCCTTTATTGGTATATGTTTTAAATAATCAAATTGTTACTGAACAGAGTTTACAAATTAAGAGCTGATATAGCCCTGTTTCTCTAGAGATTGAGTTTTAAAGGATTTGGGGAGCAGTATAAAGAAAAAGTATTATCAGTATAAAAATGGAATAGATTATAAATTATATATTCTTTCAAATTTCATAGAACTCATCAAGAGAACATTTTTTAATTTAAAATGTCTACAACCATTGAGACCTCTGTGGTAAAAAAAATACTTTGGTTTCTGGTTGATTGGGTTTTTTAATGATTGGGTTTTTTTGGTCTATTTGTTCATTTAGTTCTACATTTTGGAAATATGCTGTATGTGGTCCACTTATAGTTCTTTCTTTCATATAAAAAAATTATTATATTTTAGTAGAAATCTAGAATTAATCAACTAAATGTATGTATGTATGGTATTTAGAAATAATCTATAATGTTTGTTGTTGCCTGCCTTCGAGTTGGACCCTCAATTCTTGGCAACCCCATGTCACAAACCACTTGTGTCATCCAGCATCCACTAGGTTAAATCATCTGTGCTACATACTTTTCATGTTATTTCTAATCCACAAAGTTAAGTATCATTTCTCCCTGTTTACATATGGGGAAACTATGGCTTAGAGAAATTTAATGAATTTACCCAGTATCATACAGTGACAAAACTAGTATTAGAATCCGAATTTGATTTGTTCCAAAGCCTGCATTCTTTCTTAAAATACACTACCTACATATTTTTCTCTTTAGAGGGTCCTTCTAGAAACATCTATTTACTGCTACTTGATCCTCAAAGCGTTTTATTTGGAATAAATTAAAATTGTTTTACGGTTTAATGTTTTCTGTTTCACCTGATTTATTAACAAGTTTCATTTGTTTGATTAGTAAATACTAAAATAGTATTAATATATCCCCAAAGTCAAAGTAGGAAAGGAATTATCATTGGATTCTCCCATCTTATCCATCAGTTCTTTCATGAGACTTCTAATTATTCTTATGTCCATATTTCATTTCCTGCCTCCATTCACTTAGTCTTGCTCTGCCAGATCATTTGAGAGAAGTAGTAGATTTTGTGACTTGTTCAGTAACAGTTTTTTTGGTCTATTTCTTCATTTAGTTCTGCATACTGGATATCTATATTCTTCCCATTTTCCTGGTGTGTAGGACTGTCTTCATTTTACATTTTGTTATAACTTTGTTTTTTAATTCCTTCTCCTTTCCTTTATTTGCTATTGGTAATTTCTTCTCTTCCATCACATTTTTTACTTAACTTTACTTCCTGTTATGAGTCTTCTCATTTTCTTTTCTCATTTCCAGCATATTTTTAACACTCAGATCTGCTTTGATATTGTTTAGTAGGAAATCTTCCAATGTAGATATGACACCAGCATTTTTCTGTTAATCTTTTTTTCAAAGCATAAAAATCTCTTAGAGATCTTACTATAAACCACATTTAAAACTCTAAAGGCAAGTGAAATGGATTTTTTTAGTTATTTTTTTTATTCTGAACTATAGTTATTTTTTTTATTCTGAACTCTCATTTTCATCCAAATATATAGAATTGATTTTTATATTGACATGCTTATATTTGATATGTTGGTGTGTTAGAATAGCATTTAAATGTTTGGTTTCATGTTTTCAATATTACAGCACTCCTAGCATTATGAAAGTATTTCACAGTGTTTACTTTTATGTAATAGCATTGTATTATTCACTTATAGGGTGTCTTTGACCATCGAATGAAGTGCTGGCAGAAATGGGAAGATGCTCAAATTACTTTGCTCAAAAAACGTGAAACGGAGGCAAAAATGATGGTTGCTAACAAACCAGATAAAATACAGCAAGCTAAGAATGAAATAAGAGAGGTGATTAACATTAAATACTTTATCACTTTACTCAAGTTTTTCATGAGTCATTTCATGTATGCATAATTTTTCATTAATTTTTTTCTGAACCATTCAACACTTAGCTGTTTTTCCGTATTTTTATGACTGTGTTAGAATTACTTTAACATTTTTATCATCATTGAAGTTTCCAGAGTCCTTTGTGACCTCCATGTGATTATGTAATGGATGAAGAAGCATACGAGAAAAAGATCTAAAATTAACCTTTGTCTTAATAGTTACACATTTCTTTTGAGATAGTTACTTTGATTTCAGATAATTAATTATTTTGTGCTAAAAATGGTTTTAGAGATAGCCTTATCCCACATTTAGCTGTCCAGGCAACATTATCCCCCATATATATGTCTTATATATGGTATTTTAAATTTGTATAAGTTTATTATAATTTATACACTTTTTTTGCCATGCTTCAATAAGGAAATTGAAGAGGTAGGATAACCTTTATGTTACTAAAAATAAATGTACCTGCTCTTTGAAGAGTATGTACCAGTGTTTTGGTTACATAGTGGGAAAATATCATTTTCATTGCTTAAATCTTCAGTTATTTTATTTTAGCTGTTCCATTGGTCACTAATCACAATATTTTATTGTTTCTGTACTGAATTTAGTGTTTACCAATAGGTGTTTAGTAGACCATAATTCCACAATTTTTTTTTTAATTAATGTGGTTATTTTGCCATTACAAAAATGTTTTTAAAATATTTGTCATATAATTTTCCTAATTTAAAGTATTTCCATGAGCATATAAATTGTGATGGACATATATTCTTGAAATTAACAGAATATTGTTAATATAGTCTTAAATAATTAATGATGTAAAAAGAAATGAGAAAATTTACACTGTAACTAGACTAAATTACTTGGTAATGAATTTTATACTCAGTATGTTTTCCTCTATCTGATTTACATTTAATTAAGCTATGGACATCGTAGTTCATCAAGTTCTAAAATATTCTAATCTTGAGTAAATATGGCAGTGAACTGTTAATAGGAATTACCAAGTTGACACCCATTTCTACCACTAGAAAGTTAGATAAAAGTTCCGGTGATGCTAAATTGGACTTTGTTAACATTGAGCTTTTCAGGGTTTTCAGACATGTTAAATTTTACTAGAAATAATTAGTCATGACAGCTAGTATTAGAATTTTTTTCCATACAAGAATGAAATATTTGTGCATTTTTGTTTGTTTTTATTAGTGGGAGGCCAAAGTACAACAAGGAGAAAGAGATTTTGAACAGATCTCTAAAACAATTCGAAAAGAAGTGGGAAGATTTGAGGCATGTATAATTGTTTTTGCACTTTTCTTAACAACATGGTCATATTTTGTGGCAATTTTGGGATAAAATTGAATCTAGTTTTCTACTAATGGACATGTTTTCATATATTGTACTTTATTTAACAGAAGGAACGAGTGAAAGATTTTAAAACTGTTATTATCAAGTACTTAGAATCATTAGTACAAACACAACAACAGGTAAGCTAATTTTGTATAACTTACAGACTTCTAGAATTCACTTTTGGTATACTTTTTTGTTTTTAAGAAGATGAGTAATGAAATGTGCTTTTAAACTCAAACAAGAATAAGAAATGGAATAGAGAAGGCCAGTGACAGCAAAGAAGAAAACAGTAGTCAAAGTAGTTGAAAACTATCCCAGGTCCTTTTTGCCTCTACCACTTCTAAACACTAGACAGATAAATTTTTCCCAATTTTCAGCTGTGAGAAACCTCCTGGACAAATTTTTCCTTTCTCTACTTTTCTAGTTTTATTTCCTTGTTGATGAGACCTGATTAAGTAAATTCTTACAGCAAGTTCTTCTCTTCCATATACATAAAACTTAAAATACTTTTTTTTTTTAAGTTTAAAAAAAGAATTGTATTGTTTTATTTTCTTTGGGGTTGGTAGTGGTTGTATTTGGGCTTTGGCCAAGCCACAAGAGGCATTTGTCTCCTTAACTAGAGAAGACCATGAGTTCTAATGTTACATTAAAGAAAAGTCTGTAACAAGATAATAGTAGAGGGTTTTTTTTCCCCTGTATTTTTTAACATAAATTTGAGTAATTTATCAAATTAATGTCTTAAATAATCATTAAATGTCTTCCAGTTTTAAAATATATGCATGTAAAAACTTGTTCATATAAAATATAATAGATTGTATTTTTTAATTAGGTGATGACATTATGTCTTCAAATTATATTTAGTTTTTATTTAAACGCTTGGTTCGTAAAGTTAGATTTTTTAAATATGAAAATAAGTCATACAAGCCTGTTTTGAAAGGAATTGTTTTACACGTAACCTTGGTTTATGCTTTAGTCTATTCTCTGGACTATTCAAGGGAGACTAGCAGTTAATTCTTTCCAGTTCCTTTTCCCTTTCTTGCCCAGTATTTTCTATTTTCCCCATTCAAGGCCAGCAGTAACATAAAATGTGAGTATTTTCTGACTTAGAAGATGTTATCGCTTTATGTTAGAATAGGTCATCACAGTTGTATTATTTCAGGTAATCTTACTTAATACATGGTGATGAACTGTTTATATATACAACTGTGCATAAATTTAAAAAAACTGAAGTTGATGTTTCTTTTGTGCTTATTATGTACATCAAAAACTGATACCAGCCAGGAGTCATTAATGTTTTAAATAATTCTTACATAAATTTTATTGACTGACTTCAGATAAAGAACTTGCAATGATCCCTTTAAAAACCAGATGTTAGTAAATGTTAATCATTGTTAGCTATTTGTATAGATTTTTTAAAATTCCATGCAGCATACATACATGTGAGTGACAAAAAGGTAATGAAGATGTCTTATATTTTTATTATCATCCACAGCTGATAAAATACTGGGAGGCATTTCTACCTGAAGCCAAAGCCATTGCCTAGCAAGAAGATGATTCCTGTTAAGACCTTGAATGTTTGTTCTAATTATGCTGAATTTCACAGTGAAAACATTTAAAACCATCTAAATAAACCACTATATATTTTATGAATTAAATGTGGTTTTATATATATATACTCTGACATTTTATTACAAGCTGCATGTCCTGACCCTCTTTGAATTAAGTGGACTGTGGCATGACATTCTGCAGTACTTTGCTGAATTGAACACTATTGTGTCTTAAATACTTGCACTAAAAAGTGCACTGCAAGGCCAGAAAATTTTACAATATTTTTTTTCTTTACAGTATGTTCCTGTAGTGTTTGTCTGATCCTTATGAAGTGAATTATCAATGCACTGATAAATGTTCACTTATACATTCCTGTACAGAAATTATGATTTTGTGATTACAGTAATAAAATGATATTCGTTGTGAAGCTTTAGTAACAAATTATTTGGGTATGTAAACATTAGGGACCTGTTTAAAGCATTTTTTTTTTTTTTAATATTTTATTGTACTTCAGGTGAAGGTAAAGCATTTTTAATAGTAAGAAATTTTTTTTTCCTAGATGTGTATAGGTGATGCTGTGATTCCTTAATTATTTTAGTTGACAGAAAAAACTGACCTCTTAAATTATTAAATAACTAAATGAAGCTTATGTTTTCTTATGAAACTACCATAAACCAAAGGACATTTATCTCTTGTTTCAACTCTTGTGAATGCTCTTGTCCTGGGTAAAGAAGAGAATAATTATCTTTGCTTGTTTTTATCTATCCCTATTAGAAGTGCCCAATTTAAGAATTCAGGGCAAAAAAAAAATGTATTTTTGTGCTTTTTAAAGTCTTATGGATTTTGCTCATCTTCTATTACCTTCAGACTCTAAGACTTTGCATATACTCAGTTTATTCTTTGCTTTTTGTCTTTTGTTTGAAAGTAAAAGTATACCATCTGTGGTCATAATTGACAGAAAATGGTACCATGCTAAAATGCACTGTGATTTGATGAATAACCAAAGATAACCCAAAACAAATTCGGAGTAAAATGAAATTTGTTTTTGGCAACTGTCTCACCTATTCTCTATCCTATTTAGATGGCTGTTATCTAAACCTTAATGCTGATGAAGTTTAAGTTGTGCCTGGCATCAAAGTTATTTTATAAAACATATTCTTAAAGATACCCCTCTTCTCAAGCGTAACAACCATATGTCCTTTCCAGAGGAATAAGGTAATATTTGTAACTGAGTCTGCTTCTTTAGCGACTTTTTGGATACAGTTAATATCTTAGAATATCTTCAACATGTGCTTGCTTCCACTGATTTTAATTAAAAGTTTTAGCCTACTTAGATGTTACTCATATTTCTACTTCTAGCACCTAGCAGAGTCCCTGACACATAATAGAATAATAATAAAGACTTGATGAATTGAAAAGGAAAAAATCCAGGAAGATGCAAAACAATGTTTGCTCTTTTGGAAAGAAGAAACTGAAGCAAAAATAGCACAATCTTCAATTGTTGCTTCTACTTGGATAACTTAAACACTTTTGAGAAATGAGTAATTCACAGTAATATTTATCAGATGCTATCTTATTGCCCCATTAATACTGAGCAAAAAACAGACTTACCAGGGGTAGAGTTCTATTATAATGATGCAGTAGTATTATATCCATAGTATATCCATAGTTTTATTACTTCCAAAGGTGTAGTTTACACATGGGATAATAAATTAGTTAATAGCCAAACCACAATCTTCCATTGAGCTATGGTGTGTTCATTTAGAACATTCAGTATCTCCAAATAAATTAATAAATATTTCCTGACTTAAGCTTAAAGTAACTGACCAGCCCCATTCCTCTTACCCACCTTTACTAAAGGGAGAAATTTCAAGTAAATTATACAAAATCTGGTACCTGTGAACATTAACAGGATTTAATTATTTCAGCACTCTCCCCAAGAAATCAATAAATTCACCCCTCAATTTTCTGTCTCCTGTTCATATTACTAAAATGCTTTCATTCCAAATAAATAGAACAACAAACTCATTACTAGTGCTGCTAACATAATCTTTCAGTTTTATAGGTCAGAATATAAATATTTTTTTTAACCAGATGAAATTTATAGGAGTAAAAGAGCATAATATAGTGGAACAAGCTGAACATGGTCAGTCAGCATACATGTGTTCAAGTCTTGGTTCTATCATTTAGTAGCTGTGTGACTTTGGGCATATCATTTTATTTCTTTATCTGTAAAACAAGGGCATAAAACTCTCCTGAAGTGCCTTTCTGCTTTAAAATGTTTTGTTTAAAATATCAAACTTCAATATAAATGTTATTCTATTAATACTATACTCTAGGGTTGCTATGAGTCAGAATTAACTCGACGGCAGTGAGGTTATGGGAGATTAGAATTCTAATCAAAGACCTATTCATAAAGTAAAACAAGGCTAGAGCAAAATGTATGTAAATATACAATTTCTTACACATAAAAGAGTAAGTTTTCTTGGTTGTATTTTTTTGTTTATTTTCAAGTATTCAGCTTGTTTTATACATACACATTTATACTGGTCTCAAAATACTTGTTTCACTGTTGCTGTTCTTTAAACTTTTATTATTATTCAGATCTAGTAAAGGTTTCCAAATCCCATCTACATATTGTTGCATAAATGGTTTTTAAACGTAAAATAAATAAGCCTCTTCAAAAGTCAAAATCAAGTTTATTTAAGGGAAGAAGTTGAATGAGTACATAGAGAAGGAAGGTTATATTCCTTCAGAAAAAAAAATGCTTCTTAATCTTGCTGTCTAAGGGAATTATAAAAACTTCCATTTTTCTGTCTTAAATAAAGCATGTGACTAGTTACAAAGCTAATGGCTGCTTCACTTTTCTTGTCAGCTCCCCTCGTGGTCAGTCACGTGATTAATGTGAGTCAGGGAGACAGCAGAAATTCAGTCACATTAACTACAGATAGATGAGCAAAAGCAGCCCTGTTTTAAAGGAAGGGGCATCACTGGTAGTGAAGAGGGCAGACAACATCTGAGAAAAGGAGGGTCAATCATTGATTTGGACCTTTGGAGGCATTTTATATTCACCAGTCAGGAAATGGGTGTTAGGAAAGACTTGGAGTGGAATCACCATCATCCTTATCTAAAATTCAGAATAAAATAAGTATCATTCCCACCTCTCATAGTGAAGTAATAATGAAGACAATGGTTGGCTAGACACTGAAATAGCAAGAAAAAGGGAATTACAAGAAGAGTGATGTGAACAATTGCTGATTATTCTGCCTTTGTGGTCACCAGTAGGAGAGGTCATGGTAATCTGTGTATGGGGTCCTCAGAGTTTAGACCGATGGAAGTACAACGTGAACCACATACAGAATTTTAAATCTTTTATAGCCAAAATTTAAAAAATGTGAAATTAATATTTAATCCAGTAGATCCAAAATATTGGTATTTTGCATTCTGTTTTTCATACTAAATCTTCAAAATCCCGTGTGTATTCTACACTTTCATTACAGTTCAGGCTAGCCATATTTTGCATACTCAATCTTCACATGTGGCTAGCAGCTACAAATTGGACTGTGGAAATGGAAATGCAGAGTAAGTCAAACAGCTGGTTATTTGCTGTGCAGAGTCCAATGAAAAGTTAGAGGCTGAATAAGAGACTTCTGATGTAGCCCTGAAGGGTAGTTAAAATTTAAGTGCAAGACTTGGTAGCATAGTGCTTTTTGCAAGTAGTAGGTACTCAACACCATAGATAGAATTACAGCATTGTATTGTCAGAGGAAACTTAGAGACTGTGTAGCAACACCACATTTTACAGATAAACAAGCAGATCCAGAGCATAAATCATTATGACTGATTTTTCCTCAAATCAGTGTACTACTGCGTGTGAATATTCTTCCCTGAAAATGCATGATTGGTATAAGAAGCTTTTCAAGATTCTTATTCTAATCATTAACATAAAGAATTCTAGAAGTACTTTGGGATACAGAGAATTTATTTGTTCAGATGCTTGCTTCAGGAGCTGCTAAGATTAGAAAATTGTGGAAAACAGAAGTTGTGGCTTCCAGCCTAATGTTTTGATGTATATGAAGAAATTAAAAATGATCATTCTTTTTTCTTGTCATATGTTTTTTTAAATTCCCTAAAGATTGACTATTTTTCTTAACTGGGTCAAATGGAAGCTTTGTAATGACAACCAATCAGGGTGAAGCTGCCCACTTTGTTAATATGCAAAAAATTATCTTTTTTAACAGGGCCAGGTAATGTGATAAGCAGTTTTAAGGGAATATGAGGTGGGGGGGGGGGGGGGGGTTCTGTTTTAAATTTCTGTGTGTAACTGTTCAGTAAAAACTAAAATCAGACAAAAGTACACTAAACAAATAAATTGCTTTCTGATTGCTTCTATAGTCGTCTTGAGTTATCTTGATTTTAACCTGTACTTTATTTCTTAGATCTTTATTTCTAATGTTCTCACTATATGTATGTATGTGTATTTGTGTGTGTGCATGCATGACAGTAGGTTTTTTAACCGAACGAAGTTCCTAAACATTTTTTAAAAATTTTTTTAATTGTACTTCAGGTGAAGGTTTACAGAACAAATAGTTTCTCATTAAACAGGACACATTGTTTTATGACATTGGTTAACAACCCCACAACATGTCAACACTCTCCCTTCTTGTCCTTGGAGGACCTTTTTTTTTTTTTGTGAAAATATACACAGCCAAAGATACACCATTTCAAAAATTTCTACATGTACAATTCAGTGACATCGATCACGGTCTTCCAGTTGTGCTGCTATTCTCCCCATCCTTTTCCAAATTATTCTATCACCATTATCTTCAACTCATTGCCCCCTAGGCTTCTCATCAAACCTTTTGAGTTGCTGCTGTCAATTTGATCTCAAACACACACACACACACATATATATATATAGTACTTTAGTTGAAGGTTTACAGAACAAAATAGTTTCTCATTAAACAGTACACACATTGCCCTATGACAACGGTTAACAACCCCATGACATGTCCACACTGTCCTTTCTCAACCTTGGGTTCCCTATCACCAGCTTTCCTGTCCCCTCCTGCCTTCTAGTGCTTGTCCCTGGACTGCTGTGCTTCATTAGTCCCATCTAAATTTAAAGTGTTAAACAGGCTTGTGTAACTGAGACATAAAGCCAAATGCTTATGTTTTCACAGTTAACATAGCTAATGTCTTGGTAACTAATTGATTCTACTGAAATTTTTTTTCCTTCTCATTTCCATTGTTTCTCTCCTGGAGTCAAGATCTTGTGAAACAAAACCATTTTGTCTCCTATGAAATACACATTCAGTTTCTCCTTATTATGTTAGTCCTACAACCTACTGCTAAATTAATCTTCCTTAGAGTCTAACCCTGTGCAGAAATCTTTAATAGATTCTCTACAGAGGACAGATAAAGTCAAGATGCTCCAGAATCTGGTCTCTAACTACTTTTCCTATCTTAATTCTTACCCCTTACCTTCACCTACCTTTTGCTTTAATCAGATGAGGTCCGTTTCCTGAACATGTTCTGTGCCTTCCTGGCTCGGTGTTTTTGTTGGTGATGCCCTTTGTCTGAGCTATCTTTCCCTTTAACAGCAAATTTTCAAATTCTACCCATCCTCTAAACTTTAATGTCAAATTTAAAGTCAGTATATCTATATATCCTTTTAATTACCCTAGCTAGGATAACGGAGGAAATCTCTCTTGATCTCTCAATAGGGCCTTAGTAATAGGAGGGTAAGTCAGAAAGTATTGCTGCTAGGGTTCCAGTTCATACATGCACGGGTTCATTTCAAACAAAATGTGTTTAAACATGTCTCTGTGATCAGTGGACGGCTGCATACACACTCTCAGTAATACACTTGTCTTAACCTTATTAGGGTACCTTCAAAAGAAAGGATACTCCTTATGCCATGGAATAAAATGATTTTGAGGTCAGGGGATTTTTAACAAAATCCAAGTGAACATCTTCCCAAACCACTGAAGCTTTGCAACAAGTTTATGGAAATGCTGCCCCACATAAAACAACAGTTTTTTGATGGATCAAGCGCTTTAAGGAAGGTTGGGAAGACTTCAAAGATGAGCCAAAAGAGGGAAGACCACTCAGAAATTTATGGTGACTGGGGATTCCAAAGGGGCAGTCTTGATAGATTTTCTGAGAGGACACAGGATGATCACGGTGGCTTATTATGAAGAAGTTTTAAGAAAAATTGAAAACTGCATTAGTTAGAAAAAGTCCAGGAAAGTTGCACCGAGGAATTTTTTTCTGTCACCACAATGCACCTGCTCATTCTTTGAGGACAGTAAGGACTGTCCTACAAGAATTTCGTTGGGAAACCTTATCCCATCCACCCTACAGCCCTGATCTTGCTCCTTCAGACTTCTTTTTGTTCCCAAAGCTCAAAGAATATTTAAAATGAGCACGGTTTGAGTCCCTCGAGGATGCCAAAACTGCCTTTTTGACGTGGTATAAATCAAAGAGCACAGAATTCTTCGGCGAAGGCTTAACCAGTTGCCATCGAGTTGATTCTGACTCATAGCATCCTACAGGACAGAGTAAAACTGCCCCATACGGTTTCCAAGGCGTGCCTGGTGGAATCGAACTGCCAACCTTTTGGTTAGAAGCAGTAGCTCTTAACCACTAGGCCTTCAGGGTTTCCCCAGGAAGGCTTCAGAAATGTAGACCTAAATAGAGGCTATGTGGAGAAACAATAGCTTCACATTTTGATCTTTTTGCTTAATAAAGGTTTCTATGATTTTGTAGCAATACTTTTTGACTTACCCTTGTACTTTGCACCTTTCAGATTGTACTTTGGGATGTCTGTCTTGCATTATAGTTGCCTGGGCTTACTGCCTTACTAGGCTGTATGTTTCTTGAGGAATTACTATGCCCTTGTATTTCTTTTAGAACCTAGTATGGTACAACCATGAAGGAGTGTAATGGAACCATTAAGAACACAGTTATGCTGCCTGAATCCTGGCTCAAGAACCTACAGTATTGACCTTGAGCAACTTAATTAACTTCTCTAAATCTTATTTCTATACCTGTAGCATGAAAGGTAATAACAGCACCTGTTCAATGTGTTCCTTAAGAGGATGAAGATAACAGATGTGACTTTCCTAGCAATAGCCAAGTCCTTAATAAATACTAGCTAGCAGTTTGCCATCAGCTGCTAATCTACAGGTTGGTGATTTGAACCCACCCATCAGAAGAGAGGCCTGGCAATCTGTTTCCATAAAGATACAGCCAAGAAAACCCTATCGATCAGTTCTACTCTGTAACACGGGGGATCGCCATGAGTCGTAATCCACTTAATGGCAACAGGTTTAGTTTTCTGTTTGTTTTTTCAGTGATACACCCAAGAAATGTTTCCTGAATATTTAACATCTCAATCTGAACAAAGCACCTACATTTTGATTATTTTACCAGTTTTTAGATCTTTAAAACAATAGGTGTTTATTTGACTAAGGTCTAAATGGGCTTACCTGAAGGGTTCCTCCCAGAACAGAGTCTGCCCCCGAGATCTTGTTCTTGGAGCCCTGGGGCTGGGGCTGGGGCTGGGGCTGGGGATCAGAAGTGGAAGGGAAGATTGCTTGCAGCCTTAAAACAAGTTTTTATTCAGTCAACAAAAGTTTAGAACTAGCCCCAGTACAAAGGTAGACGAGTTCACTGAAGTAAATGAGTGTTGCCAGGAAATGAGTTGGAGACTTCAAAGCCTGGGGATGAAGGAAGGAAAGGTGAGATAGAAATGTGGCAGTTGCTTAGGAAAAGAGAAGTCTTTTCACCTACAAACACATGTAAGTGACCCATGAGTATTGTAGAGTAAGGGGAACTAGAAATCAATGAACAGAAAAAGATGGGAGAATAAAAAGATCATGAGAACAAGTGACCATGATAGCAATAATCCAGCCAAGAGATGCTGAGGGCCTGAACCGCTGCTGTGAAAGTAGGAAAGGAGACAGCTTAGAGAAATGGAGACAAAAATGGGCACATTTCATTCATTTATTCATTCATTCAATAAGTATTTGTTCAGCCTCAGCTGTGTGTCAGATGCTGAAGCAACTGACTGGGTATCAGGGCAGAACAAGAAAGTTGTCTAGGGTGATGTACAGATTTCTGACGTTGATGGCTTAGGACACTGCTGAGATATAATTAACTGGGATACTAGAGGAGGTATAGGCTTGGGGGAAAATGAAGAGTTCTTGGGGGCATCCAACATGAGCAAGTATGAAACAGGCGAAGTCAGGACTGGATATTGAAATTGGGGCACTGTCAACTTAAAAATGGTGATTAAAACTATGGTTATTAATGAAGGCAACCTCAGAGAATAAATGGAATGAGATCAGAATGCTGAGGACAAAATTCTGGGTAAAATCAATGTCTCACCTAATGGAGGAAAGAAGTCAGGTAGATGGCAAGGGCCTTAGAAGTGGTGATGTTTCTTCCTTTGAACAAAAAGAAAGGGGAGGTTGGGTATATTTGGAGATGAAGAAGAAAAATTGTATTGAGTTCAAGCCTGAAAGCTTTTACTTTTTTGATGAAGTAGGAAAGTAAGCTATCATCAGGGAGTGATGTCAGCAGGAAGGCCAAAGAATGGTAACAAGTTTTAAAAAAAGAAAGATGAGTAAGAGGCTGTTGATGAATACCGGTTTTCAAATGAGTTTGGAAACCATAAATTTATAATGAAATTGTCATGGATTGAATTGTGTCCCCCAGAAATGTCTGTCAACTTGGCTGGGTCATGATTCCAGTATCGTAGGATTGTGTAATCTGATGTGATTTCCTTATGTGTTGTAAACTCTTTCACTATGATGAGGTTATATATGATCTTCTTATGTGTTGTAAATTCGATCACTGTGATGAGGTTATACAGATGAGGTTTACAATGTTAGATAGTGTCTTAATCCAATCTCTTTTGAGATATAAAAGAGAGAAGTGAGCAGAGACACATGGGAACCTCATACCACAAAGAAAGCAGTGCTGGGAGCAGAGCGCGTCCTTTGGACCTGAGGGTCCTGCGCAGAGAAGCTCCCAGACAAAAGGAAGACTGATGACACGGACCTTCCTCCAGAGCCGACGGAGAAAGTATTTCCCTGGAGCTGACGCCCTGAATTTGGACTCGTAGCTTACTGGACTGTGAGAGAATAAAATTCTCTTTGCTAAATCCATCCACTTGTGGTATTTCTGTTAGAGCAGCACTAGATGACTAAGACAGAAGTCAACCAAAGGAAGTGTTTCTAGCCATGAGAAAGCAGGACCTAAAACAGATCGTTGGATTCATTTGGGATTGGAGAGTGTTGGTGGATGTGAGAGGTCAAGGAGGAAGAGGTGTTGAAATAAAAAATACAAAGAGTAAGTTTGGATTGAGAGAAACAAAGAGAAAAGTAACAGGCACAAATTGGGGTTTAGACATGATGATGAAGTGTAAGAACAGAGTTTCTGGTAATAGGGCATAGGAGAGAAAGGATTAAGTGGCTGGAGAAGGGAACCTAAGATTCAGAGGTGATGACATTAATTTGTAGTCTTGGCACCTTTTTTTTTTTTTTTTAAAGAATAACCAACAAAGCAAACAACTGCCTAGCACTCTTTACCCATTGCCATAGAGTCAATTGCAACTTACAGCAACCCTTACAGGACAGAGTAGAACTGCCTCACAGGGTTTCCGAGACGGTAATCTTTACAGAAACAAATTGCCACATCTTTCTCCCTCAAAGTGGCTGGTGGATTCGAACTGCAAACCTTTTGGTTAGCAGCCAAGTGCTTAACCACTGCATCCCTGGGGCTCCTTTTTTACATGCCAGTACATAAAATTTACCTCAGTCTTCTGATTTTTTAATTAATGTTTATTTCATCAAATTAATACATACACATAGTTTGAAAAACTCGACTAGTATTGGAAAGGCTAACAAAGAGGTTTTATGCTCCACCTGTTCTCAATTTCTAAATCCCAGTTTTAGATTTACAGAAAAGTTTCAAAGGTAGTGCTTATTAAAAAGCCATTACTGTCGAGTCAATTCCGACTCATAGCAACCCTACAGGACAGAGTAGGACTGCCCCATAAAGTTTCCAAGGAGCGCCTGGTGGATGTGAATTGCCGACTTTTTGGTTAGCAGCCGTAGCTCTTAACCACTATGCCACCAGGGTTTCCTAGTGCTTAATGGAGTTCCCATATACCCTGTACCCAGTTCCCCCATTATTAAATCTTATATTGGTGTAGTACATTTGTTACAATCAGTGAACCAATACTGACACGTTATTAACTGAAGTCCATACTTTATTCAGATTTCCTTAGTTTTTACCTAATGTCCTCTTTCTGTTCCAGGATCCCATCCAGAGTACAATATTACATCATGTCACCTTAGGCTTCCCTTGGCTGTGACAGTTCCTCAGACTTTTCTTGTTTTCAGTAACCTTACTAGACTGCTCTGCACCCCACCCCACCATCCCTGGGATAAAAACATGTCTTGATTTCCATTTGGTGTTTTTTTTTTTTTTTTTTAAATCTATTTCCAATTTTCCCTATGTCTTTCCAAAGTTTCTCAGTACATTTTTCCACAACGCCATTCACATCAGGTAATCGAGCCATTCCGACTGTTTTCGTTAGAGCCCTCTCTTTCTTGTTTCTGTTTCCTCCAAAGTACTTTTTTTCTATTTTGATCTCTCTTTAATGTTAGATCCTTTCTTGAGATATGTTAATCATTGGATGTCTACTCATGATTAGCAACCAGAAAGGTGAAAAATGACACCTCGTAATTTGGATTTGAATTTACTTGATTCTTATTGGACTTGAGCATTTCTGTTTATGGTAATGTGATAGCTAGCCTCCGGGATGGCCCCAATTAATTCTCACCTCCCGGGACCTAAGCCATTGTGCAGTCCTCTCCCATACTTCGTTATTTGTTAGGTGCTGTCGAGTTGGTTCCCTAGTACAACAGAACAAAATACTGCCCAGTCCTGTGTCACCCTCACAATCAGTGTTATGTTTGAGCCCATTGTTGCAGCCACTATGTAACTCCATCTCATTGAGGGTCTTCCCCTTTTTTGCTGACGTTCTACTTTACCAAGTAGGATGTCCTTTCCCAGGGACTAGTCCCTCCTGATAACATGTCCAAAGTACGTGAGACAAAGTCTCACCACCCTCACTTCCAAGGAGTGCTCGGGCTGTATTTCTTCCAAGACAGACTTGTTTGTTCTTCTGGCAGTCTGTGATATATTCAATTTTTTTTGCCAACACAGTAATTCAAAGGTGTCAATTCTTCTTCGGTGTTCCTTAGTCATTGTCCAGCTTTCGCATGCATGTGGGGTGATTGAAAACACCATGGTTTGGGTCAGGTGCACCTTAGTCCTCAAAGTGACATCTTTGCTTTTAAACACCTTAAAGAGGTCTTTTGCAGCAGATTTGCCCAATGCAATATGTCATTTGATTTTCTGACTGCTGTTTCCATGGACGTTGATTGTGAATCCAAATAAAATGAAGTCCTTGACAACTTCAATATTTTCTCCATTTATCATGATGTTGCTTATTGGTCCAGTTGTGAGGATTTTTTGTTTTCTTTATGTTGAGGTGTAATCCATACTGAAGGCTGTGGTCTTTGATCTTCATCAGTAAGTGTTTCAAGTTCTCTTCACTTTCAGCAAGCAAGGTTGTGTCATCTGCATATCGCAGGTTGTTAATGAGTCTTCCTCCAATACTGATGCTGTGTTCTTCTTCATGCAGTCCAGCTTCTCGGATTATTTGCTCAGCATACGGATTGAATAAGTATGGTGAAAGGATACAACCCTGACGTACACCATTCCTGATTTTAAACCATGCAGAATCCCCTTGCTCTATTCAAACGACTGCTTCTTGGTCTATGTACAGGTTCTGCATGAGCAAAATTAAGTGTTTTGGAATTCCTATTCTTCAAAATGTTATTCATAATTTGTTATGATCCTTACAGTCAAATGCTTTTGTGTAGTCCATAAAACACAGATAAATATTTTTCTGGTATTTTTGGCTTTTAGCCAAGATCCATCTGACATCAGTAATGATATCCCTCATTCCATGCAGTCTTCTGAATCCGGCTTGAATTTCTGGCAGTTCCCTGTCAGTGTACTGCTGCAACCACTTCTGAATGATCTTCAGTAAAATTTTACTTGTGGGTGATATTAATGATATTTTTCCATAATTTCCGAATTCTGTTGGATCATCTTTCTTTGGAATGGGCACAAATACAGATTTCTTTCCATCAGCTGGCCAGGTAGCTGTCTTCCAAATTTCTCAGCATAGATGAGTGAGCACCTCCAGTGCCGCAGCCGTTTGTTGAAACATCTCAATTGGTATCCCGTCAATTCCTGGAGCCCTGTTTTTTGCTAACACCTCCCGTGCAGCCTGGGCTTCTTCCTTCAGTACCATGGGTTCTTGATCATATGCTACCTCCTGAAATGGTTGAATGTCAACCACAGTGATTCTGTGTATTCCTTCCATCAGCTTTTGATGCTTCCTGAGTCATTCAATATTTTGCCCACAGACCCCTTCAAACTGCAACTCAAGGCTTGAATTTTTTCTTCAGTTCTTTTAGCTTAAGAAATGCCAAGTGTGTTCTTCCCTTTTGGTTTTCTAACTTCAGGTCTTTGCACTTTTCATTATAATATTTTACTTTGTCTTCATGAGCTGCTCCTTGAAATCTTCTGTTTAGCTCTTTTACTTCATCATTTCTTCCTTTTGTTTTAGCTTCTCTACATTCAAGAGCAAGTTTCAGAGTCTCTTCTGACATCCATTTTGGTCTTTTCTTTCTTTCCTGTCTTTTTAATGACCTTTTGCTTTCTTCATGTATGATGTACTGGTCTCGTCTGGTCTTCAGTCATTCATGTTCAGTGTGTCAAATCTATTCTTGAGATGGTCTCCAAATTCAGGTGGAATATGCTCAAGGTTGTATTTTGGCTCTCATGTACTTGTTTTAATTTTCTTCAGCTTCACCTCGGATATGGAATAGGGCTAACCTGTATAACTAATAGTATGTTGCAGAAACGATGGAGTATGACTTCTAAGGCTACGTCATAACAGCCATTGTGGCTTCTGCATTGAGCTCTTTTATATCACTCACTTTGGGGGAAGCCAGCCTCCATGTCTTCGGGACATTCAAGCAGCCCTATAAAGTGGTCCATGTGGTGAGGAACTCAGCCTCCTGTCAATAAGCAGTACTCACTTGTCAACATGTGAGTTAACCACCTTACCAGTGGATTCTGCAACGCAGTAAACTGTTCAGACTGATTGCAGCCTTGGCCAACATCTTTTTTTTATTATTATTGTTACAAAACTAAAGATAACACAACATTTGCCAAATTAACATTTTTTCACATATATAATCTGTGAGATCAATTACACCAATCATGTTGTGCTACCATCACCATTACCCTTTTTGGTTGACATCTTAACTGCAACCTAAACTGCTCCTTGATTTCTGACCCACAGACACTGCTGGAGATAAGAAATATGTATTTCCTTAAGCAGCTAAGATCTGGGGCAATTTGTGATGTAGTAGTAGATAACTAGGAGCCTTGGTGGCACGGTGGTTAAGCACTTGGCTGCTAACTGAAAGGTCTGTGGTTGGAACCCAGCAGCCACTCACTCCATGGGAGAAAGATGTGGCAGTCTGCTTCTGCAAAGATTTATAGCCTTGGAAACCCTATAGGGCAGTTCTACTCTGGCCTATATGGTTGCGATGTGTTGGAATGTACTCGATAACAGTGGGTTTGAGGGTTTTTTTTGGTTAATAGATAACTACTACAGATTGTTTTTGTCCACTTGTTTTCCTCTGGGAATTGCATATTCATACTCTGCCCATCTTCTTATTTAGTCATTCTTTTTTAAAATATGTACTCATTCTTTATATATAAAATAGATATTAATTCTTTTATATATTTCAAATATTTTTGTCAGTTTATTGGCTTTTTTTTTTTTTAACTTTATTTGTGGCCTTTAAACCAGAAAACCAAACCTTCTGCCAATTTGACTCATGGTGACCCCATGTGTTACAGACTAGAACTGCTCCATAAGGTTTTCTTGGCTGTAATCTTTAAGGAAGTAGACTGCCAGGCCTTTCTCCCACAGAGCTGCTGGGTGGGTTCCAATTGCCAAACTTTAGGTTAATAGTCAAGCAGGAATGGTTTGCGCCACCCAGGGATCTAATGTAACCACATGGGTCCTTAAACATGAAAGAGGGAAGCAGGTCTTTAGTTTACATTAATTTAAAATTTTATTTAGTTTAAAATATAATTTCTTCCTTAATGTCTTTGGCATTCTGTATTTTATTTAATAAAAAGACTTTGCCTACCTTAAGGTTATAAAAATACTCTCCTATATTTTATAGCTTTGTTTTTTCATAGAGCTTTTTACTATATAGGAAATTCATTTTTTGCATCATTTTATTTTCTCTCCAAATGGATGGCCAGTTACCCCTACTCTATTTACTAAATAGTCCATTTTTCACACCCACTGATTTGAAATGCCACCTTTGTTTTATGCTAAATTTGCAAATATTCAGGGATGTATCTCTAGACTATTTGGTTCCCTTGATCATTTTAGCTAATTTGGCTCTAGATCACACTTGTTTAATTACTATAACTTTATAGTATGTTTTAATATTCTGAAGGGAAAGTTATTCCTTCATTCATTTTTCTTCAGATTCAAATTGTCCTGGCGATTCTTGTACATTTATTTTTCAAAAGAATTTTAGAACCAGCTTGTCACCTTTTTTAACTTGTTGGGGCTTTGATTGTATTAACTTTACAAATAGTTTTGATAAAGCATTACATCTTTAAAATACTGATTTTTCCCATCCGGGAACATGATATAACTCTCAGGCCTTATTTTATGTCCTTTAATAAAGTTTTTTTTATTTTTATTTATATAGATCTTATATTTTTTGTTAAGCTCATCCTTAGATGTTACAGTTTTTGATGCTATTGTTAATGAAATAATTTTGTTTTCCATGTTAGTTTTTAATTGGTTATTGTTGCTGTATAAGAAAGCAGTTATATATGAAATCTATTGATTTTAGAATTTTGATTTAGTATCTGACACCTTATGAAGCTCGTTTATTAGCCTAATAAATTTTTAGTTGATTCTGTTCTAAGTAGATGATCATTTCATCTACAAATAACATTAGTTTTCTCTCTTCCTATTCAATATCTTCTTTTACTTGTCTTATTGGATTGGCTAGGGCTTCCAGCAAAATGTCAAACAATAGTTGTCTTAGGTATACAGTGCTGCTGTAACAGAAATACCACAAGTGGATGGCTTTAGCAAACAAATGATTATTGTCTCACAGTCTAGTAGGCTAGAAGTCTGAATTCAGGGTGCCAGCTCCAAGGGAAGGTGTCATGGATTGAACAGTGTTCCCCAAAAATATCTGTCAACTTGGCTAGGTTGTGATTCCCAGTACTGTATGATTGTCTACCATTTTGTCATCTGATGTGATTTCTCTATGTGTTGTAAATTCTATTACTATGATGTAATAAGATGGATTATTGGCAGTTATATTAATGAAATCTACAAGATTAGATACTGTCTTAAGCCAATCTCTTTTGAGATATAAAAGAGAGAAGCAAACAGACAGACTTGGGGACCTCATACCACTGAGAAAGCAGTGCCAGAAGCAGAGTGCATCCTTTGGACCTGAGGTTCCTGCACTGAGATGCTCCCAGACCAGGAGAAGACTGATGATAAGGACCTTCCTCCAGAGCTGACAGAGAAAGCCTTCCCTTGGCACTGACGCCCTGAATTTGGACTTGTAGCTTACTAGTCTGTGAGAGAATAAATTTCTCTTTGTTAAAGCCATCCACTTGTGGTACTTCTGTTATAGCACCACTAGATAACTAAGACAGAAGGCTTTCTCTCTCTATCAGCTCTGGAGGAAGGCCCCTGTCATCAATCTTCCCCTGGTCTAGAACTTCCCATTGCAGGGACCCAGGGTCCAAAGGACACGTGCCCTTCTGGTTCTTCTTGCTTGGTGGTAATGAGGCCCTCCGTCTCTGTTAGCTTCTTTCTTTTATATCTCAAAAGAGATTGACTCAAGACACAACCTAATCTTGTAGATTGAGTCCTGCCTTATTAACATAACTGTCTCTAATCCTGCCTCATTAATATCATAGATGTAGGATTTACGACATATAGGAAAATCATGTCGGATGACAAAGCGGTGGACAATCACACAATACTGGGAATCATGGCCTAGCCAAGTTGACATACATTTTTTGGTGAGGACACAACTCAATCCACAACAATGGTTGTGATAAAGTTATTGACTTTATTATGATGCTTCTTCATATGATACTGAATATACTACTTTCTGTGGGTAGAAAATAGTTAACTGTTATCAAATTAAAGATGTTTCCTGCTATTTCTAGCCTATTAAGAATTATTAGGACTAGGTATACTTTTTGTTAAATGTTTTTTCAGCATTTGAGATACTCATTTTTTTTTTCCTTTTCTAATCTGACAGTGTTGAGGAATACACCTTATTGGTCATGGGGTGTTGAATGTGTAATACCTTCTAGTAGATTTTGATCAAACTTCTAATATAAGTTGGGACTTAAAGCAGTTTATCATTCAATTTGTTGAAATTTTGAACTCAATAGTAGGTAAATGTGGTATTTTTAGTGTAAGGATTTTATATCCAAATTCCAGCAGAATTTTATTTTTTTATTATGTAAGTTGTTTGATTTTATTAACAGATGCTAACAGTTCAATGTCTTAATATGTATTTGTCATGCATTTTTATTGGTTATCTAAGAAAAAGGTATTTAGCTTGCCTGTCACAGCTGTAGAGTCAGACTAAAAAACCTGTGGAAACAGTAGAATAATACATTTACCACATTCCCTTGCTTTGGCTCTGCTTTTTTCTCCCCATACTTAGTGGCTGGAGGATGGGCTTTGGTGCCTCAAACTTCATTAGAAATTTAGCTGTTCTAATTATTAGCTACTAATTTCATGGTTACTTCCTCTTTTGGAGCCTCAATTATGCCATCTGTAATAACAGAAATTATAACAATATCACTTAGGCTGGGCCGATAAACTCTCAAGAACACACCCACACATTAACAGCTTCTATGTATTTTCAACAAGCAAAAGTAAGTTATACATAGTTATTAGTGGAATGGAGCCCTGGTGGCACAGTGCTTCAGTATTCAGCTGCTAACCAAAAGGTTGGCAGTCTGAATCCACCAGCTGCTCCTTGAAAACCCTATGGGGCAGTTCTACTCTGTCCTATAGGGTCACTATGAGTCAGAATCAACTCTATGGCAATGAATTTTTGTTTGTTGCTTTATTAGTGGACTACAGCAAATAGGTTTCATTTGGTTCAGCTGTCGGATCTTCATGAACCCACATATTCCTGCCTCTTAAGTCCAATGGGTAAAATGGGCGAGCCACGCTAGTACAAAAATGTATGTGAGGTTACTGGCAGGCTGTTGTACAAGGAGGGATAGTATAGAAACCATATAAAAAGCTTTATCAGCAATCTGTGGCTCAAGGATTACATGACTACATAACCCTAGGTTATATTACCCACTGGGACTTTAAAAACCTATTTCCACTCATCTTGAAGTTGTTTTTTTGGTCTTTGGCCATCATCAGCCACAGCTATTATTATTTTTACAAAAAAACCAGAAATACTACTTTCTGACTCTTAAGTTTTATTGCATCTTATTATATACAAAACATCTTCATGGAACTCCTCATAACTCTTGTTATGAAGAAATCAAGTATGTGTTATGGATTGAACTGTGTCCCCCTAAAATACGTGTTATAAATCCTAACCTCTATTTCCATTTGGGAATGAGTGGTCTTTATTATGTTAATGAGACAGAATTAGTGTAGGGTGTTTCTTAAGTCAATCTCTTTTGAGATATAAAAGAAATTAAGCAAGTCAAAGAAGCAGAAATGGGGGAAGAGAGATGCCAAGCCACATGAAGATCACCCAGGAACAGAAGCTCAAAAGAGACAAGGACCTTCCTCCAGAACTGGCAGAGAGAGAAAGCCTTTCCTAGAGCTGGAACCCTGAATTTGAACTTCTAGTATCCTAAACTGTGAGAAAATAAATTTCTATTTGTTAAAGCCCCCCATTTATGGTATTTCTATAATAGCAGCACTAGATAACTAAGACAGAATTTGGTACTGTGAGAGTGGGGTGCAGCTCTAACAAATACCTAAAATATAGAAGTGGTTTTGGAATTGGGTAATGGGTTGAGGCTGGAAGAGTTTTGAAGTGCCTAATAATAAAAGCCTAGATTGCCTTGAATAGACTGTTGGTAGAATTATGGCTGTCAAAGGCAATCTGGTGAGGGCTCAGAAGGAAGTGAGGAAAGCTACAGAGAAAGTCTCTGTCTTTTCATAGAATATATATGCTGCCACAATAGAATGTTGCTAGAAATGTGAATTTTAAATGTGCTTCTGGTGAGGCATTAAAAGAAATGAACATGTGATTCGTCGGTGGAGGAAGGGTGATGCTTTTTATGCAGTGGCAAAGAACTTGTCTGAATTATATTCAAATGTTTGGTGGAAGGTAGAACTTGCAAGTGATGAACTTGGCTATCTGGCTGATGAGATTTCTAAGCAAGATCTTAAAGGGGTCGCATGGTTTCTCCTTGCCACTTAAGGTAAAATGTGAGAAGAAAGAGATGGACTTAAAAATGAACTGTGCAAAATAAAAATGGAACTTAAAGATTTGGAAAATTCTGTTGTACAAACTAAGGACACGTGTCCTACAATGCTCACCAGGGATGTGGCTACACAACTCTCTGTTAAAGAGATTAAGCCTGTGGCTGATGGATCTAACCAGCTACCACAGCAGAAAACTCTTCAGATTAGACTGAAGGAGACAGAGAAAAAACAAAAGGAAAGAATGCTGTCTGCCTCTTGGATTTCTGCAGGCTAGAAACAGACCAAAGCAGCCACAGCCGTTGTCCTCCAAGAAAAGAAAAGGACCATCCCTGGAGCATCTTGGAGATCAGCAGAACTGTTGGAAAGAGCACAGGAAGCAGAGCCTTCTGGATTTCAAAGAGTGAGGCCAGAGTCTCCCGGATCTCAAAGGGCAGGGCCATAGCCTTCTAGGTTTCAAAGAGTCGGAGCTTTACCAACTTGATTCCGGAGTGTGGGGCTGCCATTAAGGTGTGCCGGGGGGTTGAGGGGGTTGGGCTACTGCCATACAAAGCTGAGGGGAAGAAGAATGAGGCCCGCCAGTGCTGAGTGGGTGGGGTTGCCACTCAGTTTAGGAGAATAAGGCTGCTCAAAGCAGAGGGAGCAGAGTTGCTGTCCCAGTGGGCCTGGAAGGTGGAGCTGAAGCCCAAGGTCAAGGAGCCAACACCCAGAGTCTAGAGGGCAGGGCCATTGCCTAGATGGTCTCAGAGAACAGAGGCTTATTTTCAAGTCTTGAGAGCTAATGTAAATTGCTCTGGGGGGTTTTGGAGTTGCATGATGTCCATTATCTCTTCTTTCCCTCCAACTTTTCCCATTTGTAATAGAAATGTATACCTTGTGCCTGTTCCATCATTATATTTTGGAAGGAGATAACCTGTATACTAAATTTCACAGGTTCTCAAATGAAGACGATTTTGCCCCAGAATGGAATATGGCTAAAGTTTCACCCATATTTTATTTATATGATTCAGAAGATGAGATTTTGGACTTGGAGTTGACTTAAGACTTTTGGGATGATGTGATGGGGTGAATGTTTTGCATATGGCAACGACATGACTTTTTGGGGGCCAAAGGGTGGAATTTTATGGTTTGAACTGTGTCCCCCCAAAATATATGTGATAAATCCTAACCTCTATGCCTATGGTTACAATCCCATTTAGGAATGGGTAGTCTTTGTTATGTTAATGAGACAGGATTAGGATAGCGTGTGTTTTACCTCAATCTCTTTTGAGATATAAAGCCTTTTCCCAGAGCCAGCATCCTGAATTCAGACTTCTAGCTTTCTAAACTGTAAGAAAATAAATTTCTGTTAAAGCTACCCATTTGTGGTATTTCTGTTATAGCAGCACTAGATAACTAAGACAGTATGTGATAGTATGTGGCATAGTACCTGCTGCATTACCCTGGTTTTGTAATGAGTATTTAGTTATAAAGGATTTCATTTTACTTGGATCCATAATCAATGTCTATAGAAGCAGCAGTCGAGACATCAAACGACGCATTGCATTGGGCACATCTGCTGCAAAAGACCTCTTTAAAGTGTTGAAAAGCAAAGATGTCACCTTGAAGACTAAGGTGCGCCTGACCCAAGCCATGGTATTTTCAATCACATCATATGCATGCGAAAGCTGGACAATAAATAAGGAAGACTGAAGAAGCAATGATGCGTTTGAAGTGATGGTGTTGGTGAAGAACAAACAAATCTGTTTTGGAAGAAGTATAACCAGAAGGCTCATTAGAAGCGAGGATGGCGAGACTTTTCCTCACTTACTTTGGGCATGTTATCAGGAGGGACCAGTCCCTGGAGGACATCGTGCATGGTAGAGGGTCAAAGAAAAAAGGGAAGACCCTCAAAGAGATGGACTGACACAGTGGCTGCAGCAATGGGCTCAAGCATAACAACAGTTGTGAGGATGGCATAGGATCAGGCAGTGTGTTGTAGGGTTGGTATGAGTCGGAATCCACTCGATGACATCTAACAACAATAACAACACAAAACTTTAAAGAAAAATGTGCCAGGCATTATGCCAGAAGCAGGGGATAAAGAGTTTTTTTTTTAAATGTACGTGCCCTAAAACTGAGTGGGTGAGGCAGATGAATAATTCATACAATATTCAAGCTGCACTCTGAACTCACACGGCATAGGGGCCTTCTGAGCTATTTAGTTACAACAGGAGGTGCTGACCAGTAGAAAAGAGGAAGGGAAGTCCAGCCACAGGATACAGCTTATGCTAAAGCACAGAGTTTTGAGAGGAGGACATATCCTGGAGCCACAGGCATGTGGTGGGGTGAGAGAAGAGGTTCTCAGATGAAGCTAATGTAGAGGGCTTTGCAGGGCCCACATCAGTAAGACAAGTTCTTAAAACAAGAGGCCTGATTATTCTTTTCTATGACCTAAGGTCCAGTCTCAGAAACTCCAGAGTTTGCCAGGTTGAAATGTCCCCTGCTGTCCATGGCAAACTGAGTTAAGTGTAGCTGTTGGCCTATAGGGCAAAAAACTCGAACTGTGCAATTTGCTGGCCGGTCACTTTTTTTCTAGCTGGCTGAGTGAAGTCATTTTTCACCCACTGACTCACAAATCACCTCCAAGTTTCTATTCTCTCCTGTGCTGTAACCTAGGGAAGAAACTCAACCTTTACAAAGATAATTTGATAACCAAGTTTCCTTAACTGGGACACTTAATCTTTCAGGTACTTCTGGGTAACTAGGCTCTGGCCTGAGGGGCAGACTGTGGTTATCACCTTCTTTTTTGTATCTTTTATTTTCTCTCATAGTTAAAAAGCGCTTTGCTGTTGTGGTTAGGTGCTGTCTGGTTTGTTCCAACTCACAGCGCCCTATGTACAACAGAACAAAACACTGCCTGGTTCTGTGCCATCCTCACAATCATTGTTATGTCTGAGACCATTGTTGCTGCCACTGTGTCAATCCATCTGGTTGAGGGTCTTCCTCTTTTTCACTGACCCTCTACTTTACCAAGCATGATGTCCTTCTCCAGGGACTGGTCCCTTCTGATAACACGTTGAAAGTACGTGAGACAGAGTCTCGCCATCCTTACTTCTAAGAAGCATTCTGGGTGTTCTTCCAAAACAGACATGTTCGTTCTTCTGCAGCCCATGGTATAATCGATATTCTTTGCCAACACCATAATTCAAAGGCAACAATTCTTCTTTGGTTCTTCCTTACTCATTGTCCAGCTTTCACATGCATATGAGGTGATTAAAAATACTATGGCTTGGGTCAGCTGCACCTTAGTCCTCAAAGTGACATCTTTGCTTTTTAGCACTTTAAAGAGGTCTTTTGCAGCAGATTTGCCCAGTGCAGTATGTCGTTTGATTTCTTGACTGCTGTCTCCACGGGCGTCGATTGTGGATCCAAGCCCTTTAGTTACTTGAGGGCAACACTTTAACATCAGAGGAAAAAGCCAGAGGGTTTAGTTCAATGACAGCATGCTTTCGGCCTCTGTATTGCCCGAACATTCCCAGGTTAAAAGGCTAACTCAGACCCAGATGCTGACCCTCGGCTGTTGGGAACACAGTAAAGTTTTGGTAAAAGTTGGGGGTTCACTGGTGTTAAGAGTCAGTGGGGAGTAAAAACGAAAATTCAACCAACCGAAACAAAACCAGAAGCTCCATGCTTTTCTGGTCTTTGTCCTCTTGCAATCTGTTATGGGTGATGTCTTGCAAATTGTAAACTAAGCTCCCGCTGGAGCCCGGAGCGCAGGGAGCGCCGGGTGCGGCCCTGTGCCCGGCGCGGCGGCGCGCACACCCCTTTTCTGCAGACTCACAGGTTTCCAGGCCCCGCCTCCTTCGGGCCCAGCCGATCGCCGCCTCCGCCTGTAAGGCCTGGAACCGAGGCACCCCGCGGCCAGTCCCTCGCCCCACGGCCCAGGCCCGCCCGAGTGAGGCGGTGGTGGGGTTGACGCGCGGGTCGTGGTCGCGACGCGCGAGTGAGGGGCGGGGCGGCCCCGCCGGGGCCGAGTGGCGGCAACAGCCGTGGGCCCGCCCGCCGCCCGCCCCCCGCCCCTGGGCCGCCCTCCGCCGGCCGACTGGTGCGGCCATGGAGGTCTACATCCCGTCCTTTCGCTACGAGGAGAGTGACCTGGAGCGGGGATACACGGTAGGCGCGGGCCGCGGCGCCGCGAGGCCCCGAGGGCTGCTCCCCGGCTGCTACGCCCGGAAGGGCTCCCGTGCGCCCCCACCCCTGCGGTGGGACGCCCCTCGCTCTGCTCCCCTCCCCCGGCCCGGAGGAAGGGCTGCGCCTAGGCGCGGTTGTCAAGGAAACGCGCACCCCCCTCCCCGTTGCGGCGTCTGCGGGCGCCGGGACCTGGAGCTAATGCGGGGCGCCACCCCTTGTCCTCGGGTTCGGCCCCTTACCCTCCGCCGCTCCCCCGTCCCCGCTCCGGGCCTCGGGACAGGATCGCTGGGAGTGGAGTTCTCGGACTCGGCGCTCGGTCTCGCCGCGCCGCCCGCCGTCTGGAGCCTGGATGGACTGCGTTCCTTTCTGGCGCAGCTGCCCCGCTGCCTAGCCAGAAGTGGCTTCGCGGCAGGTTCATGTTGGCTTCCAAGTTCTGTAGCATTCATACAAATGTAAAATATGTTAATTTAAAAAGAAATGAGCATTTATAGCTGCTTATTAGCCAAGGTAAACGTGTGTGTTGGTTTTAGATGGTTTCCGAAGTTTTTTTCTAGTTCTGCAGTGTTATGAAGTGGCAAAATCAGGTATTTGTTGAGCATCTGTTCCATACCAAGGACTGTGGTCACGAAGAAATGTAAAACAGGGTCACTGCTCTCAAAGAATGGAAGTGGCGGGGAGGGCGGAGACTCTGGCCTGGGACCTTTGGGTCACAAGTTTAGATGGCTGATTTCCCAAAGAATTTAAACATCTTTATCTAGACAGTCATTGCTAGCGGGAGAAATGCCTCAGGCAGAGTGGACCTTGGAAGAATTTATTTGCAGTTGTTAAAGAGCAGGTAGAGTTTGGGGAAGATTGCATAGGCCAGTCTGAAAGGATTATTGTATTCACCGCTGATCCACACACATGTTAAACACCAGTTACATTAATTTGGCAGAGAAGTATTTTAATCTTTGTCCCCTTATTTGATGACTATCTGGATCCTTGTGTTTTCCTGACGGTGACTAATCATTATTTCAAAGGAAGATTAGAATTAAGAACAGTGATTTAAAAAAAAATCCAGGAAGTATATGGGTTGTTAGAATCAAGTAAACTGCTGGATCGAAGTTTCCCTCCCAAAACAAGGACGCAGTGCCTTCCATCCAGGAGAAAACTGCAGCCAGGAGGAACTGAGCTCAATAGTGGCACTTATTTATACACATAATCCTTTCCACTGCATTAAAGGAGCCCTGGTGGCACAAAGGTTAGGTGTTCAGCTGCTAACTGAAAGGCTGGCAGTTCAGACCCACCCAGCGACTCTGTGGGAGAAAGACCTGAGGATCTGCTTTGGTAAATATTACAGCCAAGAAAACCCTATGGGGCAGTTCTACTCTGTCACATGGGGTTGCTGTGAATGTACCCAGCAACAACAACCAGTGCATTAACATATTGTTAAACAATCTCTATCTTCTTAAAAAAAAAAAAAAACAACCTGAACCTAATCAAGGCTTTTTCCTTAGAAGTTTTGTCCACCTCTGTTAGACCTAAGACCTTGATTGGTTTTCATTTTTCCAGGTATCTCATCTCTCCCATCAGCATCGTCTACAGTCATGGGGGACTATCTTTGGGACATGCCTCTAGAATCTGAAGATAAAAAGGTTCTTTGTTAGGAGCTTTGGTCTTCAGAGAAAAGAAAAAGGTGGTCTCAGTAGTCTAAGCTGAAAGTTAATTACCTGCAGAAATAATCACTTTTAAATAGACACTTCGCTGTGTCAGTAAGGATAGGTGTGCTGCCTTTCCCTGATTCCTAGCAAAGGGATCTTCCACACTATGGATGAACCATAATTTATTTACTTAGGTCCCTGTTGATGATCATTGACAATTCTAATTGTTAGCAACTGTGTCTAATGTTGAACTAGACATCCTTATACGTGCATGTTTATACCCACTACTAGGATGTGTGTAGGACATTAGAAGTGGTACTGCCAGTTCTTTAAAAATTTTGATAGCTATTGCTCAATTGCTTTTCAAAAACTTTATACTGATTTATGCTCAATATCAAAACTACCTGTAGAGTGATTTTTTGTCCTTTTAACGTTTAAGCATTTACTGTGGGCCTGCACTGTGTTGGGTGTGAAATTGAGAGATGGAAGGACATTGCTTTTGTCCTTCGGGGTTCTCAGCCTGTCTTGGTGGGGCTCAGAGCAAGGAAGGGAAGGAGTAGGGTGTCCTGATAGGAGCACTGAACCCTGGGGGCTTGAGAGAAGAAGTCAGTTCTATTTTGCTTTAGGGAGGCGTGGGTAGTGTGGTGATAGGGGTGCTTTGGGAATGCTGACTTGATATCTGATTAGATGTTTTGCTGGCATTGTGCATTCTAGAAACAGGAAATGCAGGGGAAAGTCATTTTAAATGCCTAGAATCACCACAAAAAAGAGGGGGGCACTTCTTAATCAGTTTAGTTTACAATGGAGTATGGCAGTCCTGTCATGAAGAAGAGGGGAACACTTTGTAACAAAATACAGATCAACTCAAACATTCCTTCCTGGGGAGGTTATGAGGCCAAGGACAGTGTCCATTGTCATATTTGTAGCCTAGTCGAGGGCTGTTACATGGTAAGAATTTAGCACGTTTGTTGAATAAATAATGAGTGACTGAATTTTTGAATAAACCAAAAAAACCAAACCCGTTGCTGTTGAGTCCATCTGGACTCACAGCGACCCTATCAATAGGAGGAGAAGAATCAGAAGAGCAGTGATCCTGAAGCATGAAGCAGAGCAGTGGGTTGGGTCGGGTGGGGATGTAGACTGGAGTTTAGAGTAAGTAGCTAGCGGGGATTGAAGGAACTCTGGTGGTATAGTGGTTAAGAGTTCAGCTGCTAATCAAAAGGTTGGTGGTGCGAACCCACCATTAGCTCTGCTGGTAAAAGATGTGGCAGCCTGCTAAAACATTACAGCTTAGGAAACCCTATGGGGCAGTTCTCCTCTGTCCTGTAGAGTCACTATGAGTTGAAATTCACTTGATGGAAACAGGTTTTTTTTTGTTTGTTTTTTTTTTTTTTTTTTTGGTGGGATTGAGTAGGATTGTGTAGAGTGATACCAGGAGGAGAAGATGTGGGCAGAGACCAGCTCATAGCCTTGAGAGCCATAGAAGGGAGCATAAACTTTAACCGTCAACAGTGGGAAGTCATGAGAAAATTTTTAAGGAAGGAAGTAACATGATTGGTTTGCATTTTAGAAGGATGCTTCTTGGAACATTACTCAATTAAGAAACACTTGCAGATGGCCAGAAAGAAGAGGATGAGGGCTTGAACAAGGGCACTAGTCTCAGACATGAAAAGGAAGGGATGACTAAAAGAATCTCCAGGGCCTGATGGGAGGTGGCCAGGGTGACTCTTGTGGATGCGGGTGCCGGGAACCAAATTAGAACTGGAGCACGTTTAAGCAGAGGGGAGATTTCATTTTGGGAACTCTTGGATTTTCAGTGATGGGTATGGTTACCTAATTCTGGAGTTCAGGATAGATAGAGGTTTGAGCTAGAAATATGGCTCTAAGAGTCATTCAGCATAAAAGATGAAAAAGCATAAAAGTTGATGCTATTCCACAGGAAGAGCATGCGGAGTGAGAAATAAGGGAGAGAGCTGAGAGTAAAGTCCTAGAACTTGGTTGAGCAAAGAAGTCCCAGCAGAGCATCCAGAGGGAGAAGAAAAACCAGGGGTGTCAAGGTTGAAAGAGATGCTTTTCAAGAAGGAAAGTGCCAGATGCCGCGCAGTGGTCTGTGAGGTGAGGAAGGAGAACAGTCCGTTAGGTGAGGATGGAGAACAGTCCGTTAGGTCTATCAGTTAGCAGGTCCTGGGCATGGAGGGGTGTTGGCCGAAGCCCGATTGTGGTAGGTAAGGGGTGAGCAAAAGGCAAGGAAATAGAACTATAATCCATCCTACTTTCAGTATAAAAAGCAAACAAACAAAAAAACCAAACCCGTTGCCATAGAGTCGATTCTGACTCATAGTGACCCTACAGGACAGAGTAGAACTGCCCTATAGGGTTCCCAGGGAGCAACTGGTGGATTTGAACAGCTGACCTTTTGATTTGCAGCCCAGCTCTTAACCACTGCGCCACCAGGGCTCCACTTTTCAGTATAGGCTGGTATTATTTATTTTAAGATACATTGTTGGTAAAAACAACAAAACTAGAATTATTACTTAGATAACAACACAAAAGCTTGAACGTATTAGACTTCAGTTTTCATTGCTGTAAAAATTGAGGCATTGAGTTACTTTCTCAAGTCCAATTTTAACATGTCTATGAATGACTGGGTGTGTTTTGTTTATACAAATGTATCTTTTTCTTGGATCTGGAATCTATCACTAATTTATCTGATATACACTTAGGAATGTATCATGCTTTTTAATACATGATCATATATGATTATAATACTGTGATATATGCAGGAATCATTGTTTTAATTTTTTAATGAATTAAAATACACACAAAAATAGAACAATATAATGAATCACCATTTACCCACCACTCACCTTCAATATTTTACATTTTTTGTTTTACTCACCATCTCATACTACCTCACATTTTCCCCCTCTCCCACCCCCCTGGAGTATTTTAAAGCAAATTCAAGACATAATTTCATCTGTAAATGTCTCAGTATGACTGTCTGACAGATAAAGACTTAGTGTTGTATAACCAAAATGTAAATATTGCCACAGAATTAACAATAGTACATTAATATCATCTAAACCCAGTTGTTGGATTGTTTTTAACACAACCACAATGTAAATATTGCCTCTAAGTTAATAATGATTTGCAGGGATCATTATTGTCATTTTATATTTTCGAGAACTGAGGCTCTGAGAGATTGAGTGAGGGAGCCTGGCTACCTGAGAGTCATTCTTTTTTCTGCTTTCCTCCTCAAAGTAGCTTCACATCTGGTGACAAAATGGCTATAGCAGTTGCAGACTTTTTTTTTTTTTTTTTTAAATATACTATAATATCCAGAGGAAGAAAGAGCGTTTTTTAAGAGTAAAAGCATTTTTTTCCGTCACAAACCCTGAACATATATTCCTTCATATCCCAGTAACCCCAAATTACATTCCTGTTTCTCAGCCAGTCTTGTTGCTGGGGGAATCCTGTGTGCCAGCTGGCTAAGGCTGGGGTTACCTGAACCAATCATCATGGCAAGAAGGATATGTTAACCAGAAGGGTGGAAATAATCAGAGGGCATCTTTGAAGCTGGGAATGGGGTCAGTCCATTACTGCCACCCAACCATGTGGGCACCACAGTAGGAGAAGGGCAGAGGATGTCAGTGAGACCACAGTGTCCACAACAGCCTCTTTCAGCCATCCATTATAACCATGGATGGTGAAGGAGGCCTTTGTGTAAGAAAGACATATTTGGCACAGTGCCTTATTCATGGTGAGCTCATAGTATGAGTGCACATTAAATATTTGTTGAATGATTAATTTAAGCTTGTGTAAGATAGGCTTCTTGCCCTTAAGGACAGGAAATACAATTTGAAAACATTCTTGATTAACAAACTTAGAATGCTACATTCATGTAAATATCAAAGTAGGTACAAGAGGATTGAATTTTGGAAATATGTTGCTTCAAAATTTGAGGACAGATGTAAATTTGTTTTCATTGAGCTAGAAATGTATTTTAATTTGTTGTTTTTAAGTAGTTGTTTTCTTATTATTTATTCTTTTATTAATAAACATTTTATTTTGATGTAACTTTAAATTTGCAGAAAAGTTGCAAAGTTAGTAGAGAGTTCTTGTATACCCTTCACCCAGTTTCCCCCATTGTTAACATCTTATATTACTGTAGTATACCCATTGCTGTTGAGTCGATTCTGACTCATAGTGACCCTATAAGACAGAGTAGAACTGCCCCATAGGGTTTTCAAGGAGTGGCTGGTGGATTCGAACTGCTGACCTTTTGGTTAGCAGCTGAGTCACTGGGCCCCCAGGGCTTCAGCTGTATATTTGGTAGTAAATTTGTCAAAATAAGGAAAACAGTGTTGGTACATTACTGTTAACTGAACCAAAGATTTTATTTTGATTTCAGCAGTTTTTCTGCTAATGTCCGTTTTCTGTTCCAGGATCCAATCTGGGATACCTCATTGCATTTAGTTTCACCTATGGTACTTTGATCTGGTACTAAATTAGTAGTCTAAATGGTGGCACACTGTGTCTAAGAAATGAGGAAAGCATGTAATTAGAGATGAACCTGTACGGATAACGTCAAGTTTTGGTTGTTTCAGTTGCCTCTTGGGTAATTTTACCATTTAGCAAATGTTTATTTATTAATATCCCACCAGTTTATGGTGGAAGCTGCAGACTCATACTGTCTGCCTTCAGATCTTGTCCCAAGTATTTAACCCAGAGTCAGACTTTGAGCAAGCTACTTTATCTCCCTGTGCCTTATTTTTCTCATCTGCAAAAGAGGATAAAACTACTATCTACTTTATAGAGGTGGCTTGAGGATTAAATGAGATAACCCTTGCAAAGTGCTGGGAATAGTGTTTCAAGTTATGTTTGTGATTATTATTTTTATTTCATGTAGAGATTGCCTTGAACTTTATTATTATTATTTTAATTAAAGCTCTTTAAAGTAAATTGACAATGTAAAAAAGCCCAGGGGAATATTTGTATTATATAAAATAAACTTTTTGCAAAGACTTTGAAGTACCAGTAGTTCCCGATTTATGCCAGGGTTCTTTTCTGACGACTCCGTCGTAAGTCGGTTCTGACATAAGCCAAATACCTCATTTTTTTTTCAGTTTTCATTATTGCCCTTTTTTCCTCAGTTTACTTTTTTTCTAAATTTTATTTATTTTGTTGTTGAGAACGTACACAGCAAAACATACACCAGTTCAACAGTTTCTACATGTACAGTTTATTGACATCAGTTACATTCTGTATGTTGTGTAACAATTTTCACCCTCCTTTTCTGAGTTGTTCCTCCCTCATTAACATAAACTCACTGCCCCCTAAGGTACCTGTCTAATCATTTGAGTTATTGTTGTCAATTTGATCTCATATAGATAGTTCTTAAAATAGCATAATGCTCAAGGCAGAACTTTGTTACTAGTTGTGCTAAACTGTTGTTTGGTTTTAAGATGACTTCAAGAGGATGTTTTTGGTGTAAGGTTTACAGCTTATCTCAGGCTAGTAGTTTCAGGGGTTCATCCACCCTCCATGGCTGTAGAAAGTCTGAATCAGGATTCTTCTATGGAATCTTTGATCAAAATGTTCAGTGATGATAGCCGAGCACTATCCAGTTCTTCTCGTCTCATGGCAAAGGAGGCAGTTGTTCATGGAGGCAGTTAGCCACACATTCCATATCCTCCTCGTATTCCTGATTCTCCTTCTTCCTCTGTTGCTGTAGGTGAATAGAGACCAATTGTTGTGCCTTGGATGGCTGCTTGAAAGCTTTTAAGACCTGAGGCTCTCTGCAGTGAACTAGGAGGTAGAACAGAAGCACTAAACATGTTGTTAGGACAGTTGACTGGAATGTCCCGTGAAACCATGACCCTAAACCTCCAAACCAAGGAATCTAATTCCATGAGGTGTTTGGTTGTTGTACATAACCAGCCTCAGCAGATACTCGGTTTTTTTTTTTTTTTTTTGTCATTGTTGTAAATATATCTATCACACAACTTTTTCCAGTTCAGCTTTTTACAGCTGTACAGCTTATTAACAGAGATTTACAATAATCAGCAGTACAACCCTACCCTTAATTAATACTATTTTTCCATCACCATTAAACCCCCTTTTCCTCATTTCTCCTGTCTCTGGTAACCACTTATAAACTCTGATCTCTGTACATTTGCCTTTTGTCATCTTTTTATTTAAGTCATGTCATACAATATTTGTCCTTTTGTGAATGGCTTGTTTCACTCAGCACAATGTCTTCAGTCTCCATCTATACTGTAGCATGTATCAGGAATTCATTTCTCCTACTGGCTGAGTAGTATTCAATTGTATGTATGTACCACGTTTTGTTTATCCATTCATCTGTTGGTGGGCATTTAGGTTGTTTCCACCTTTTGGCTATTGTGAATAGTACTGTAGTGAACATTGGTGTACAAGTCTCTTTGTGAGTCTCTGCTTTCAAGTCTTTGGGTATATTCCTAAGAGTGGAATTGCTGGGTCATATGGTATTTCTGTTTTTAATTTTTTTGTGGAACTGCCATACTGTTTTCCACAAAAGCTGTACCATTTTGCATTCCCACCACAATGGATAAGCGTCCGATTTCTGCACATCCTCACCAACATTTGTTATTTTCTGTATTTATTTATTTATTTATTTATTTTTTATTGTACTTCAGGTGAAGACTTACAGAACAAATAGTTTCTCATGAAACAGTAGTAGACATATTGTTTTATGGCATTGGTTAACAACCCCACAACATGTCAACCCTCTCACTTCTCGACCTTTGTTTTTTTGGTGAAAATACACACAGCCAAAGATAAACCATTTCAAGAATTTCTACATGCACAGTTCAGTGACATCGACTATGCTCCTCCAATTGTGCTGCTATTCTCACTTTAGATGAAGGCTTACAGAACAAAATAGTTTCTCATTTAACAGTACACATATTGCCCTGTGACAGTGGTTAACAACCTCACAACACATCAGTGCTATCCTTACTCAACCTTGGGTTCCCTATCACCAGGTTTCCTGTCCCTTTCTGCCTTCTGGCCCTTGTTCCTGGACTGCTGTACCTCATTAGTCCCATTTGGTTTTATGGGGCTGTTGACTCCCCGGCTGAACGGCGAACCTCGGAAATGAGTTCACCACTGAGCTAAAAGGGTGTCTGGGGCCATACTCTTGGGGTTTCTCCAGTCTCCTTTAGGCCAGTAAATCTGGTCTTTTTTTTGTGAGTTAGAATTATGTTTTACATCCTTCTCCAGCTCTGTCCAGAACCCTCTGTTGTGATCTTGGTCAGAGCAGTCAGTGGTGGTAGCCGGGCACCATCTAGCTGTGCTGGACTCAGTCCGGTGGAGGCCTTGGTAGCTGTGGTCCGTTAGTCCTTTGGACTGATCTTTTCCTTGTATCCTGTTCTCTTCATTCTCCCTTGCTCCCGAAGGGATGAGACCAGTGGAGTATCTTAGATGGCTGCTCACAGGCTTTTAAGACCCCAGACACTACTCACCAAGGTAGAATGTAGAACATTGTCTTTATAAACTGTGTTATGACAATTGAGCTACATGTTCCCTAAGACCATGGTCCCCAGAGCCCTCCGCCCAGCAATTCAGTCCCTCGGAGTCTGGATGTGTCTGTGGGGCTTCCATGACCTTTCCTTGTACAAGTTGTGCTAGTTTCCCCTGTATTGTGTACTGTCTCACCCTTCACCCAAGATACCACTTATCTATTGCCTATTTAGTATTCCCCCCCCATCCCTGGTAACTAACAAAGTTAGTTACTTTTTTTTTTTATTTTTTACTGTACTTCAGGTGAAGGCTTACAGAACAAATAGTTTCTCATGAAACAGAAGTACACATGTTGTTTTATATCATTGGTTAACAACCCCACAACATATCAACCCTCTCACTTCTCAACCTTTTTTCTTTCTTTTTTTGTGAAAATACACGTAGCCAAAGACACACCATTTCAGAAATTTCTACATGCACAGTTCAGTGACATTGACTACGGTCTTCGAATTGTGCTGTTATTCTCACTTAAGACGAAGGCTTACAGAACAAAATATTTTCTTATGTAATAGTTACTACAAATGTTGCCCTATGACAATGGTTAACGATCTCACAACACATCAACAATATCCTTACTCAACCTTGGGTTCCCTATCACCAGCTTCCTTGTCCCCTTCTGCTTTCTGGCCCTTGTCACTGGACTCCTGTACCTCGTTAGTCTCATTTAGTTTTACGGGGCTGTCCACTCCCAGGCTGAATAGGGAACCTCGGAGGTAGCTTCACCACTGAGCTGAAAGGGTGTTTGGGGGCCATACTCTTGGGGTTTCTCCAGTCTCCTTTAGGCTAGGAAATCTGGTCTTTTTTTTGTGAGATAGAATTATGCTCTACATCCTTCTCCAGCTCTGTCCAGAACCCTCTGTTGTGATCCTGGTCAGAGCAGTCAGTGGTGGTAGCCGGGCACCATCTAGCTGTACTGGACTCAGTCCTGTGGAGGCTTGGTAGCTGTGGACAATTAGTCCTTTGGACTAATCTTCTCCTTGTATCCTGCTCTCTTCAATCTCCCTTGCTCCCGAAGGGATGAGACCAGTGGAGTATCTTACATGGCCGCTCACAGGCTTTTAAGACCCCAGACACTACTCACCAAGGTAGGATATAGAGCATTGTCTTTGTAAGCTGTGTCATGCCAGTTGAGCTAGATGTTTCCTGAGACCATGGTCCCCAGAGTCCTCCGCCCAGCAGTTCAGTCCCTCGGAGTTTGGATGTGTCTATGGGGCTTCCATGACCTTTCCTTGTACAAGTTGTGCTAGTTTCTCCTGTATTGTGTACTGTCTGACCCTTCACCCAAGATACCACTTATCTATTGTCTATTTAGTATTTCCTCCCCACCCCTCCCATCCCTGGTAACCAACAAAGATTGTTACATTTTGTGTGTGAACTGTTTCATGGGTTTTTGCAATAGAGGTCTCATACAATACTTGTCCATTTGTGATGGACGTATTTCACTCAGCATAATGTCCTCCATTTTCATCCATGTTATGAGATGGTTCACAGATTCCTTGTTCTTTCTCGTTGCATAGTACTCCATTGTGTGTATGTACCGTAGTTGTTTACCCATTCATCTGTTGTTGGGCATCTAAGTTGTTTCCATCGTTTTGCTATTGTGAACAATGCTGCCATGAACCTAGGTGTGCATATGTCTATTCGAGTGACGACTCTTATTTCTCTAGGATATATTCCTAGGAGTGGGATTGCTGGATCGAATGTTATGTCTATTTGTAGCTTTCTGAGGCAGTGTCATATCATTTTCCAAAATTGTTGTATCATTTTGCATTCCCACCAGCAGTGCATAAGAGTTCCGATCTCCTTGCAGCCTCTCCAACATTTGTCATTTCCAGTGTTTTTGATTCATGCCAGTAATGCCAGGGTGAGATGGTATCTCATTGTGGTTTTAATTTGCATTTCTGTAATGGCTAGTGATCCCGAGCATTTCCTCATGTGTCTACTGGCCATTTGAATGCCTTGTTTGGTGAAGTGTCTGTTCATTTCCTTTGCCCATTTTTAAATAGGATTATTTGTCTTTTTGTTGTAGAGGTGTTGGAGTTTCTTGTAGATTATGGAGATTAGACCTTTGTCTGACTTGTACTGTCCAAAAATTTTTTCCCAGTCTGTAGGTTCTCTTTTTACTCTTTTGGTGAAGTCTTTTGAAGAGCATAGGTGTTTGATTTATAGAAGATCCCAGTTATCTAGCTTATCTTTTGGGGTTTGTGCGTTGATGGTTATGGTTTGTATCCTGTTAATGCCGTGTAGTAAGGCCTGAAGTGTTGGTCCTGTTTTTTCTTCTATGAACTTTATAGTTTTAGGCTTTATATTCAGGTCTTTGATCCATTCTGAAGTAGTTTTTGTATATGGCGTGAGGTATGGGTCCTGTTTCACTCTTTTGCAGATGGATATCCAGTTTTGCCAGCACCATTTGTTAAAAAGACTGTCTTTTCCCCATTTGATGGACTTTTGGCCCTTCTTGAAGATCAGGTGACCGTAGGTGGATGGATTTACATCTGGGTTCTCAATTCTGTTCCACTGGTCAATGTATCTGTCGTTGTACCAGTACCAGGCTGTTTTGACTACTGTAGCTGTATAGTAGGTTCTGAAGTCAGGTAGTGTGAGTCCTCCAGCTTTATTGTTCTTCTTCAGTAGTGCTTTACTTATTCGGGGCTTCTTCCCTTTCCATATAAAGTTAGTGATTAGTTTTTCCATCTCTTTGAAGAATGTTGTTGGTATTTGGATCAGGATTGCGTTGTATTTGTAAATTTATTTGGGTAGAATTGTCATTTTCACAATGTTGAGTCTACCTATCCCTGAGCATGGTATGTTTTCCCATTTATGTACATCCCTTTGGGTTTCTTGCAGTAGTGTTTTGTAGATTTCTTTGTATAGGTCTTTTACATCCCTAGTTACATTTATTCCTAAGTATTTTATCATTTTAGGGGCTATTATAAATGGTATTTTTTTCCTGATTTCCTTTTCATCGTTCTTGTTATTGGAGTATACAAATCCAACTGATTTTTGTATGTTTATCTTGTATCCTTCTACTCTGCTGAATCTTTCTATTAGTTCCAATAGATTTGTCGTAGAGTCTTCAGGGTTTTCTACGTAGAGTATCATATCATCTGCAAATGGGGACAGTTTAACATCTTCCTTACCAGTTTGGATGCCTTTTATTTCTTTTTCTTGCCTTATTGCTCTAGCTAGAACTTCCAGCACAGTGTTAAATAGGAGTGGTGATAAAGGACATCCTTGTCTTGTTCCTGTTCTCAAGGGGAATGTTTTCAGCCTCTCTCCATTAAGAATGATGTTGGCCATTGGTTTTGCATAGATGCCCTTTATTATGTTGAGAGATTTCCCTTCTATACCTATTTTATTGAGAGTTTTTATCAGGAACGAGTGTTGGACTTTGTCAAATGCCTTTTCTGCGTCAACTGAGGTGTTCATGTGATTCTTTTCTTTCCTTTTATTTATGTGGTGGATTACGTTGATTGATTTTCTAATGTTGAACCATCGTTGCATACCTGGTATGAATCCTACTTGGTTGTGGTATGTTATTTTTTTGATATGGTGCTGAATTCTGTTGGCTATAATTTTGATAAGAATGTTTGCATCTATATTCATGAGAGATATTGGTCTATTATTTTTTTTTTTTCGTGATGTCTTTGCCTAGTTTTGGTATCAGCGTTATGCTGGCTTCATAGAATGAATTTGGAAGTGTTGCTTCCTTTTCTATGCTCTGAAATTGCTTGAGTAGAACTGGTACAAGCTCTTCTGTAAATGTTTTGTAGAATTCTGCAGTGAAGCCATCTGGGCCAGGGCTTTTTTTGGTTGGGAGTTTTTTTAATTACGTTTTCAATCACTTCTCTAGTTATGGGTCTGTTCAGCTTTTCAACATCACTTTGTTGTAGTTTGGGTAGGTAGTGTGTTTCTAGAAATTTATCCGTTTCCTCTGGGTTTTCAAATTTGTTGGAGTATAGTTTTTCATAATGTTCTGTTATAATCCTTTTTATTTCAGTTGGGTGTCTTGTAAAAGTCCAGCATTTCATTTCTTATTTGTGTTATTTGTGTCCTGTCCTGTTTTTCTTTTGTCAGTCTGGCCAGTGGTTTGTTGATTTTGTTGATTCTTTCAAAGAACCAACTCTTGTTTTTTTAAATTCTTTCTATTGTTTTTCTGTTCTCTATTTCATTTATTTCTGCTCTGATCTTTACTATTTCCTTGTTTCCGGTGGCTGTAGGCTTTTTTTGCTGTTCTCTATTTGTTTGAGTTGTGTAGTTAATGTTTTGATTTTGTCCCTTCTTTTTTGATGTGTGCATCTATTGCTATAAATTGTCCTCTGAGGACTGCCTCTGCTGTGTCTCAAAGGTTTTGGCATGATGTGTTTTCATTCTCGTTTGAGTCTAGAAATTTTTTTTATTCCATCTCTGATTTCTTCTATTATTCAGTGGTTTGTAAGCAGGGTGTTGTTTAGCTTCCATGTAATTGATTTTTTTCCCTTGCTCTGTCTGTTGTTAATTTCTGTCTTGATGGCATTGTGGTCAGAGAAGATACTTTGTATTATCTCAAAGTTTTGGACCTTGTTGAGGATCACTCTGTGGCCTAGGATGTGGTCTATTCTGGAGAATGTTCCATGTACATTGGAAAAGAATGTGTGCTTTGCAGCTGTTGGGTGGAGTGTTCCATATATGTCTATGAGGTCAAATTGGGTGATCGTGCCCTTTAGGTCTTCTGTATCTTTGTTGAGTTTCTTTTTAGATATTCTGTCTTTTACTGAGAATGGTTTGTTGATGTCTCCTGCTATTTTTGTGGAACTGTCAGTTTCTCTTTTCCATGCTGTTAGAGTTTGTTTTATGTATTTTGAAGTCCTGTCATTGGGTGCATAGATGTTTAGTATGGTTATTTCTTCATGATGGATCACCACCTTAATAATTATATAGTGTCCTTTGTCTTTTATGGTGGATTTTGTTCTAAAGTCTATTTTATGTGAGGTTCGTATTGCCACTCCTGCTCTTTTTTGCTAGTTGTTTGCTTGGTATATTTTTTTCCAACCTTTGATTTTTAATAAATTTATGTTGTTGTTTCTGAGGTATGTCTCTTTGTAGACAGCATATTGGTGGATCCTGTTTTTTTTGTATCCATTCTGTCAGTCTCTGACTTTTTGGGTGCATTTAGGCAATTTACATTCAGTGTAATTATTGATAGGTGTGAGTTTATTTCTGTCATTTTGTAGTGCTTTTTTTGTGTGTGTGTGTTACTGACAATTTCTTTGTTCCTCTTGCTCTCCTGTGATGAATTCCTTTTGTTTGTGGATTTTTTTTTCATTTCTTTTTTTTCGGTAGGTTTTATTTTACTGAGACTTTATGTTTTTTCTCTTTATTTTGATGAGTAGGTTTGTTAACTTTCTTTGTGGTTATTGTGAATTTACTCTTATCTTTCTAAGCTTGAAGCAGTCTATTATTATTTGGTATCACCTTGCCTCTTCACTATTAGAAGTTCTATACCTACACTGTTTATTTCCTCTGTTCTCATATTGTTGTCATTTACAGAGTAACTGCTCTGATTCCCTGCTGTATTTCTTTTGGTTTTCGATAGTCCTTGAGATTTCATTTCCTATATTGGTATCTGGCTGGTACGATCCTGTGTCCTAAGTTCAGCTTGTGAGCTGATGTTGTTTGTCCTCAGGTCGAAGGACTCCTTTTAATAATTTCTGTAAGTTTGGTTTGGTTTTTACATAGTCCATTGTTTTTTGTTTATCTGGAAATGTCCTAATCTCACCATCATATTTGAACGAGAGTTTTGCAGATATATTATTCTTGGCTGGCAATTTTTTTCCTTCAAGATTTTGTATATGTCATCCCATTGCCTTCTTCCCTGCATGGTTTCTCCTGAATAATCTGAGCTTAGTCTTATTGTTTCTCCTCTGTATGTGACTTCTTGTTTTTCACGAGCTGCTCTCAGGATTTTTTGTTTGTCTTTGGTTTTGGCGAGTGTGATTATGATATGCCTTGGTGATTTTCTTTTGGAGTCTATCCTATATCGGGTTCATTGTGCTTTTTGGATGGTCAGCTTTTCATCTTTCATGATATTGGGGAAGTTTTCTGTCAGCAGTTCTTCACTGATCCTCTCTGTGTTTTCTGTTTTCTCCCCCTGTTCAGGAACTCCAGTTACTCACAGATTTTTGCTTTTGATTGTATCCCACATAATTCTTAGGGTCTCTTCATTTTTTTTCCTTCTTTTTTCTGATTTTTCCTCAGAGTTGTATCCAAGTGTTTGTCTCAGTTTCGCTGATCATGCCTTCCACTCTTTCAGACCTGCTCCTCAGCCCTTCTGTGACACCGTCCATTTATGAAATCTTGTTTATTTTCGGATTTCTAATTGTTGTTTTTGTATAATTTCTGGTTGTGAATTTATTTTGGCATTTTGTTCATGCATTATTTTCCTGAATTCTTCCATTTTTTTGTCTGAATTTTCCATGAATTTGTCTGCTTTTTTCATGAGTTTGTCTTTTCCTCATTTTTGTATGCTTTCTCTTCAACTCTTGGATTTCTCTGAATATTAGAGATTTGAATTCCCTATCAGGTCGTTCTAGGGTCGTTTCTTCTACTGGAAAGTTGTCTGGTGTTTTATTTTTGATGCCTACTGGAACCATCCTGTCCTGTTTTTGCAAATATTTTGATATTGTCTGCTGTCTTTGGGGCATTTAGTAGTTATTTTTCTCATTTATCGATTGTAGATTTATTAGTTTTATCCTACTTTTTTGTTTTATTTGTGTATGTCCGAGCAGGGGGCTGTGCATTCTTTTTTGTTTGCTCGTCTCTGGGCACGATACTTTTCGCCTGCTTTTCCAATTGTCAGGGTGAGTCTTTCAGAGATCGTACAGCATGGTAGGTCGAAGTCGAGGAGTTGCTGGGGTGGGTTGTTTGTGGCACTTACTACGGCCATCAGGGCGGGCCGGTAATCAGTGCAGGGCAGGTTCCAGTAGACCGTGCCTAGACTGCTTGGTGGTGTGATGTTCAGCACACAGTGAAGTTAGGTAGTATAGAGGTGGGAGATTGTGATGTGTGGAGTTAAGATGGATATGGGAGACAGGAGAGAGGAACAGAAGCCAAAAACATAGAAACAACAAAAACAAGTGTTAGGGGAGTTTGCCGTTGGAGTGGAGAGATTAGAGAGTATGAAATGGAAAAAAACAAAAATGAGAAGAAGAAGATAAAAAGAAAAGGAATGAAAAAATTGAATAAATAATAATTAGAAAGAAAAAAGGAGCACAGCTCCTAGGGATCCCACTGATGTGGCTATGAGGTCTAGGGAAGTTGCTCCCAGGCCTTGAAGTACAGCTTGGCTAGAAGGGGTAAAGGTAACACTCAGTGCCAGGTATTTATGGGACAAGAAGTTTAGGAAAGTATAGAGAGACGAGAAACTGAGTAATGAAAAAAAACAAAAGAGGGGAAAGAGAACTAAACAAAACAGAAAATAAGAAACCATCCCCCCCCCCAAAAAAAAATAGTAAAAGAAGAAGGAAAAAAAAAAGAAAAAAGAAATGTGCTCAGGGATCCCTCTGTGCGTCTGCGCAAACTGAGAGGGAGGTCCCAAGCCATACAGTACTGCCCGGCTAGAATGGGTTCCCAATTCAAGAAAAGAAAAGAAAACAAAGAAACAAACAATTCAAAACAAACACACACAAAAAAAGCCCTGGGATCCCATCAGTGTGGCAGCACGGGCCAGGAAGCGGTCTCACATTTGAGCGGTATTTCACAGCCTTTCAGGAGGAAGTAAAGATGGCGCACAGAGCCAGTTATTTGAGAGAAAGGAGGAGGAGGTGGTGAGAGGTAAGGAAGAAATCTAAAGAAGTGGAAAAAAGTAACACCAGCAGCCAACAAATGGCACTTAGGGAGCTGGCCAGTGTGGGCGAGTAGAATCCAGGCGACACCGGGGTGCAGCCAGTGCTTCCTGGCCAACAGTCTGTGGCCACAGGAAGCAGAGGAGGCTGAGTGGGGGTGAAGAAGGGTGTGGGGTGGTAAAGCATATATTGCTGGTTACCAGTTGTTCTGTGTCCTGTTGGAATCTCTGTGATTCTGCTTTCTTGTACACCCTGTTTGCTTGTCCCTGATAGGAGTCCAAGATGGTGGTTCTGTGCTGTTTTAGCTGATAGGGGACCTGTGCATGTATCTCTCCTCGCTCTCTGTTCTCTGTCAATTTCTTATTCCATTTGGTGCTTGGCTAAGTTCTTCATCTCTTCATTTGATGCTTAGGGTTTCAGGATTGCCCATTTCTGTGTTTGGCTTAGTTTTTTGGATCTTTGCTGTGGAAGGACAGCGTGGGGCTTCTGCCTATGGTGCCATGTTGCCCGAAAGTCTAGGTATTTTTTTTTTTAATAAAGATAAAAAATATATATGACAAATTTAGGATAATGGGTTTTTTTTTCCTTAGTGTCTTCTTTCTTCATTCTCACATGCTGAGAATCTTCGTTTTTTTAGATGTTGAGAATGATAGAATTTGTTTTATTCTGCATTATATACACAAGTGTGTCTTGATTATAATCCCATTCAGTACTGCCATCAAGAACATAATTACTGAATACAGTTTAAAACTTTTTTTTAAAAAAAGTAGTTCTTTGTTCTTGTGTATATCACTGGAAATGACAATCAAATGACTTTTAAAATTGCTTGGATTGGTCCTTCTCTGCTCATAATACCTGCTTTCATTTTATTTCGTATTTTCAGAGGTTAAAAAAATTATTTTGCTTTACACTTGTGCAAAATAGGTACATAATCCCCAAAACAATACATGCTATCTGGTTTATTCACTGAAATCTAGCTTCTATTCATGTTCTCCTCAAACTATTTTCTGTACATATTGAGAGCACTTTAAAAAAAGTTATGGTTTATCCTTCCATTTAAAACAACATATAAATACAAATATATTTGAGACCCCATTTCTTTTCTTAGATAAATGGTAGTATACTAAATACATCTTATTTCTGTTTCACCTTACCTTTCTTTTTTTTTTTGACAGTATACCCTAGGACTGTAGGTGGAAGTGGTGGAAAATGGTTGGAGTCTGGATAAACTTTTATGGTGGAACCAATAGGTGTCACTGATGGATTGGATTTGGGGTGTGAGAAAAGAGAGCAAGAAAGATGATGCCAAGGTTTTTATCCTGAGCAAATGGAAGGATGATGGCACTGTTTACTGAGGTGTGGGAGAATGTGGGTAGAGCAGATTTTGGAGAATGTTCAGAGGTCCCATTTTTGGACATACTTAGTTTGAAGTACTTTATGGATATCTGAGTGGACATATCAAATAGGCAGTTATGTGTATGACTTTGGAGATCAAAGTAGGGGGTATCCCAGACTAGAGTTAAAAATTTCATAATCAGCATATAAATAGTATTCGAAGCCATAAGACTGGATGAGATCATCAAGAGACTGATGTAGCATAACAAAGCAGTTGTCTGAGGGCAGACTCCTGGGATACTCCAGTCTTCAGAGATTGAGAAAATGATATGAGACCAACAAAGGTGACAGAGAAGGAGTGGCCAGGAGGTAGGAAGAAAACTCAGAGAGAGTGGTATCCTGGAAGCCCCTCCCTTCCTTGCTGATGGCAAGCATTGTCCTTTACCGACTGCACATTGGAAGAGGGAGTAGGTTGACTATTTTAAAACTAGGTCTTCTTTTCTTTGTGGGTGGAAAAAGTTGATTTTAACCACCTTCTGGTGATGTAGTCATTAAGAGCCATGGCGTGCTGCGGCCACTAACCAAAAAGGTTGGCAGTTCGAATCCACTAACTGCTCCTTGGAAACCCTATGGAGCAGTTCTACTCTGTCCTATAGGGTCGCTATGAGTCTGAATCCACTGGATGGCAAGGGGTTTGGTTTTGGTTTCCCAAAAGTGAAACGTACTCTTCATTTATAAACAGTGTAGTGTGTTTCTCCCTTTGGCTTTATATCAGATGAATATATGATGAGAATACATTTTTTTATTTTCTGTTATCTGATGATTATTTTAAAATGTTTAATCTTTCCTGCAGTTAGAAGGTTTTTCTTCAAATGTATACCTAAGGAAAGTTTGCATCCCCACTTTAAAAAGTGACCATAGTGCAGGGAATGAAAGTTTATAGAAAAGATTTGTTTTTCTTGTTTATTATCACTGAACAATTAGATCTCATTGTCAGTAAAAATTGATGACTACAGCTTCCATCTATTGAGCCTGTGCTAATAAATGCAACAGTTGTTCATAATTTGGTGGTAAATGACCTTTAAAATGTAGACGTTTAAGGAGGCTGTCCTTGGGGAACAATTTAACTTCCAAATGACACCCATGAGTACTTGTTATCATTTAAATATGCTTCCTTTTGTCAATAACAGAATAACAAATACGGGTTAGATTTCTAATGTTGATTCAGATACCAGGAAGCCTGCTGAATAAATTAGTGTACATTTGATTTATATTGACCAAAATTTTTTACATTGGCGAGTTACAGGTCAAGGTGACATGCATTTAAATGTGTTGTAGAGCAGAGGTCATGCTTGAGTGGCATGAGTGCTTACACTGTTTTTAATTAACTTTTAAGTATTATCCTAAAATCCCTTGTGAAGTACCAGTTATTTGCAACAGGATTGAAATTAATTTAGGACATTAGTGGAGACCTTATTTTAAAAGTCAGTAATCTTGACTTTCCCATAAAAATTATTAAAGTAAATTATTGTTACATTTTATCCTTTGATTTTTAGGGAAATCAGATTTGCTTTTTTCATCTAGACTCTGAATTCATTGTCCGTGATTTTTTTCACTGATGATTTTGCAGAAATAATCTGAGATGGCAGTGAAGGAAACAAAGTAACAAACAAAGTCTTACCTAGTACAGCAAGTACTTTATCAGATAAACAAATGCATTTTCTTAGTACTGTGAGCTTTTTCCTTGACGTGTGTGGGAAAAGGGTGGTTTGTAGGGTGAAGATGTGGATTCCTTTTGACAGCAGTTCATCAGTAGTCAAAGTAGTATGTGTTTTAGAGAAGCTTTAATCAACACCCAATTTGCCTGTTGAGAGACTATCTTCTCACTTACTGGTGCTTGTTTTGCATCTAAATATTGTAGATAAAAAGCATTTTGCTTTCAGTGTAGAATATTTTTCATTTATATCCCATGTAAGAAGATTTACTTATTTAGACGTTTAGAAGTGAAATGTGTAAGATTATTTCTTCTCTCCCATGAAGATCTTTGGTGTTAATCAAAAGGTGTGTTTTGGGAATTAAGGGTAACCTTCTGAGCTTTGTTTCTTGAGATGCTGCATGTAATCCAATGGTAGCGCCAAGCTCCTCTCATAATTTCATTATGAACTTTTATAGATATAAACGGAGCTACCTTCCAGTGCATGGCAGAGGTCGTGGGATTCTAGTTTTGTTTCAGCCACACTGTGGTTCTTAGCCTGTATCTGAGTTTGTGCCTAGGCTTGAAGTGTTTTATGAACACCATTAACACCATAATGTCCGTAAGGGCAAAGAAGTGACAGTGTTGAAAGTGCTAATGAGAGAGAAAAGGAAGTGGCGATAATAAAATTGAAAGTGGTGAGAGAATGACAAATGTCCCATGTGCATGTGGGATGAATCATTCAACCATGGGAATGGTTTTGAAGGACAGAGGGGCGAGTCATGCAGCATTTCTCTTTAGTGGACGTGCATATATGTGCATGGAGAAGGAGATGTGACGGACAAAATGGAAAGACTTTTGGGTGTCAGCACCAGCTGCAGGTGCCTGATACTGAGTGCAAAGGCAGGGAGTTTGAGAAAAAGGTGAATTAAAATTATCAAGGTAAAGGTGCTGCTGGCGGATAGCCCACTGAAACACCATGCCATTTGGGCTTCTAATGTAGATAACTAGCTGCTAAAGCCATGGTGCACATCCTGGGCTGCACATTGGAATGATTTTTTTTTTTTTTTAATGCTGATGTCTGGGCCCCACCCTCAGAGAATCATGATTCTGAGGTGTGACTTGAGCATCAGAATTTTTTAAGGCTTCCTGGGAGATCCTGATAAGTAGTCAAAGTTGAGGACTACTGCCCAAAAAAATCCCCCAAATACTTGCAGAGATCATTGAGGGGGGTTACTTTCCCCAAGCACATCTTAATTGTGTAAATCATTGGCTCTTGGGGAGCATTTAAAAATGCAGATTTTCAGGTCCTATCCCCAGAGAGTCTGGTTTAACTGGGGCCCAAGCTTTGGTATTGTTTTAAAGTTCTGGAGATGATTTTGATTTATAGCTAAGCCAGAGAGGGTATCCCTGGGTGGTGCAAAATGGTTCAGCACTGGACTGCTAACTGAAAGGTTGGTGGTCCAGAGGCACCTCAAGAAGTAAAGCCTGGTGATCTGCTTCTGAAAGGTCACAGCCTTGAAAACCCTATGGAGGAATTCTGCTTTGCACACAAGTGGTCTCCATGAGTCGGAATCTACTCCATGGCAACGAACAACAACAACAAGGCTATGAACTGTAGGGTAGGTGGCTTGCCCTGTTCCAGAATTGATGCCCTGTAGAGTAGATCATCAACAAGAAGGAGAAATGTGAGCTTTGTTTTAAAACTTTAAAGTACTGGCTCACATTTTGACTCAGGGCAAGTGCACCTGGGAATGAGCGCTGAAACCGCTCTTCGTCTTTGGATTCGTAAATACGTGGACTTAAGAAAAGCTTTTTTGACGTCAGCCTGTTTGAGGAACTTCTAAGGACAGTCATCACCAAGTTTTGAAGCTAGACAGACTGTCCACGTTCTAATTTCGTGACTTACTCATGAGGGAACTTGTACAAGTCATTTAACTTCCAGGAGCCTCATTCCCCTAAAACTACTATCTTACAGGGTTCTCACAAGGATCAAAGAACTCACTGCATGTAGCATCTATCATTATTTCTAGTACTAATGATTAAACTTTTGCCATTTGAGGTTAATATAGCACCACATATTTTTCCTTCCTTTTTTCTAGTATGAAATCCCTGAGATGGCAAAAATTTTCTTTTTTCTCACCTTTGAATAATTCCATGTTTAATTCACTGCTTTAAATGAATTCTTTTTTAAAAGCAACATTAAAAGACCTTTTGCAGCACTTTCAAATTAGAAAATGACATCTAAAGTGTCCCAGTCACCTCATAGGTAAGAACAAATTAAGAACATTGATTATGTGGTTAAACAACCATTGTTGACAACATCTGCTTATTGATCGCGTCGTGCTTAGGTGAAATTTCAGCTGCCTTTCTTTACATTAGGTTTCTGGCAACAATGCTCTTTACTTAAACCCTTGATCCTGCAGAACTCAAGCACCAGACCCCTCTCCTGTTTTTCTAGTTTTAAGGTCTTTTTTAGAAGAAGCCAGATGACCAATCTTAAATTTGTAAGTAATTTAGTGTGTGTCTCTAGTGTGGAGGTGGGCCTGGGGCTGGCCTCCAGCCAAGACCCACTCTTGTGTGCTTTGCTCTGAGCAGAAGTAGAACTTTTGACTCCTGACTCATCAGCGTTCAGCTTCAGCTAACAGATGAGGCCATTTTTAACAAATGTCATTTTAACCTAAAATTTTGTTTCTGAAGCTTTTTCTGTAGTCAAGGTTTGCTCCTTCTCTGAGTTCTGGGTCTAGAAAAGTTCTGTGAAGATCTTTCTGTGGCCCAAATGATTCCACATCCCGGGGGAGGGGGGGAAGGGAATCTGGCAATCTGTCTAATTGGATGTTTAGCTCGGTAATCTGCTGCGAGCAAATATGCATGCTGGGTACATTGTAGGATCTGGTGAGGGGAATGATAGGGAGAGCTGGCAGAAGTGCCAAGCAGGAGCTGTTAGAGGTGGCAGTGAATAAGTGCTGGGGGAAGGCACAGATACAGAGACTGTGAGGATGATTTTGTCAGCCCAAATATTTGCTTAGATTCATTTACTCAACCAATGATACTTGAAGGCCTGTAATATACCAGGCACTGTACTGGGCTCTGGGGACCCTCAAGAAATTCCAGAACTCTCTCAAAGGGGCTCTTCTGTTTGTGAACGTTATTTGCACTGTACCAGGTGCTTTTCATTTATTAGCTCAATTATGTTTTTATCCTCACAATGCTCCGTGATAGCATTTACCCCTTCTTAAAAATGAGGAGACAGGCATTTGGAGGCTATCACTTCACCGTTGGGAAGTGAGTGCAAACCCAGGTCAGCTACACGTTCTGCTCTGCTGCGCTACCATGAGACTGCATAAGGCTCAGGAAATGATGGTAAGGTCTAGCTATTATTCCCTAACTTAACATAGCTGTAGTAGCTACTTTGGCCATTTGTTTATGAGAATTAAAGTGTTCGTATTGGATCTCTGTAGAGAGGTCACTGACTTAGGCTTCTATGGGATTTCTGATCTAAGTACATATAATAGGATCCTACAGAACTCAAGCACCAAACCCATCTCCTCTTCATTCACTTTACCACGAAAGGAAAACAAAAACAACAAAGATAATGCCTTCCAAGTAAACATTTGATAGAAATTCCAGTATGGCAAAGGGATTTGGGGTTCATAAAGTTGAATTTAATAGAGTTTGACCTGTGTTTGTTTCATCCAGGAACTGTTTAGAATTGTCTCTTATAGTGTCCAGTAGAGATACTCTATCAAAACTGATTATTGATTTAATTTCAACAAATGAAAAATGTGATGCCAGGAAAAAAGATTACTCAAAACTCCAGAGCTCTCTCATTAAAATTTCAATTTTATGGGGAGAAAAGTACTTAAGTTTTATGGATAGCCCATGCAAATATGCGCTTTTAAAGAAACTAGTTTTATTTTTATGTTTTGCCATTGTTTTCTTGAGGCCTATACAGTCTCATGGGAATGCAGCAGAATAGAAAGCGTAGCCAGACCTGGTGTTGCACTCACTTCCCAACGGTGGAGTGATGGCCTCCATATGCCTGTCTCCTCATTTGTAAGATGAGGGGGAATGCTATGACCGAGAGTTGTGAGGATAAAAACGTAATTGAGATAATAAATGAAAAGCACCTAGTACAGTGCAAAGCATGTATTAAAAATAGTTCCTGTTACTATCCTGTGTCTAAAAAGCAGGAGGAGCATGATAGGTTCTCTAATGCAAGCAGAGTATGAGATAACCCTTCTTGTGTCATCTCTACCTCTGGCCTGGGCATCTCTGCCCTCCTCTTTAGTGCCACCTGCTCAGGGCCCGAAGTCTCTTGGGATTTACATGGATAGTGGGAAGGTACAAGCAGCCTAGCCTGTCAGGTCAGTTCCAGGTGGTACAGTTTCTGCTCTGGAGATTATAATGAAGCCTGCTATGATTCTGGTGCTATGGGGGGCCCTTTTGCTGTGTAGAGTTAGTCTGAACTAGACCAAAGGAGGGACAACCCTGATGGCTAGCCAGGATCCCACCTTGGCAGGTTGGGACCCAAGGGCTCTGGCCTTGCTGCTGCTGGAGTGGTCCTAGTGGAGGGGTCAAGCTAGTGACTGATAGGGGTGGCCCTGGGCCTTGAAGGGATCGGAGGTCAGGTTTGAAACATGCATCCAACTCAGTCAGTGGAGTAATTCAGGCAACAAAGAGAGTTATCCAGTATTATTACTAAACACTGGAGAGGAACTTGAAACAGAAACTCTAAGGACAGTCTGTGGTGTAGTGAGTTTTGGTCATTTGAGGAAGTGTTTTGTAAGCTTAAATGCTCAGTGGATGTGCAGAGTGAGAATATAGGAAACATTTTCACATAAAAAAATGGATAAAGAACCAGAAGTGCCAGAAACTGGCTTATTATTAAGTGATAACTGCAAAAAAAGATTTGAAATCTTATGTGTATTTTTAATGTCAGATTATCTGAAAGGTGGACTTAAACACTACTGTTGTATGATTTATCCAGTTTTGCATCCTTTTGGCTGTTCTGGGTCAATGCAAAGGGCACCTATTGTATAATGGAGTATTATAGAACAGTGAGCTTTCCTCCTGAATTTATAGTGGATAATTTTTGTTTTAAGCCTTTATTAATGGTTTCATTGATTTTCAAGTACTATACAGACAGTTCTTAAATGAATGCAGGTAGGCACTGAGTTTTCAAGTACTGCCATTTTAAAGCGTACATTTATTTTACACTTTTTTAAAAAAAATGGTCCTTTAGGTGATGGTTTACAGAGCAAATTAATTTCTCATTAAACAATTAATATACTTATTGCTTTGTGACATTGGTTGCCAATATTTTACAGTTTTTTTAGATGTGGAGGTTTTTTTTTTTTTTAAGCAGCATTTGCTTTATGTTAGAGCTGTATTGATTTTCATCAGCCACTTGTAATAGTGTCAGTTTGTAAAAATGAGGAAATATGGGTCTTTGAAAGCATCTCAACGTATTTTGAATTGATTAATTACTTAATTGTAATATTTGTAAGATAGTTAATTTTAAGGGATAGTTTCATTTAAGATAGATAAAGATTATTAAAGATCAGTGCCATTTAACCTCTTGTGTTCTTATTCTCAACATATAATGGAAAGCAAAGCATTTGTCTGTTATAAAGTAGCATAATTGATAAATGTAATTCAGTAAATCAAATATTTGAGTGCCTGATTGATGCCAGCTACTGGCAGTTGACAACTATAAGGCGTGATTCCAGCCCTCAAGGAGTTTTCATTTAGCTCTGCACAAAGCGACACAGTACCCACAAGGCAATAATGAATGCTTCATTGTTGTACAGAACAAAATAGTAAATGACATTGAAGTGGAGATCAGGGGGATGGATTGGTGAATGAAATTAGTGAGGGCTGAAACACTTGGAAGACTTCCTACAAAAGATGGTGCTTAAGTTGCATTTTTTTTAATTTTATTTTATTTTTGTTGAAAATACACGCTGCAAAACCCACTCCCATTCCAGTTTCTAGACATAACGATCAGTGACACTGGTTACATTCTTCACATTGTGTCAACATTCTCATAATTTTTTAAAAAATATTTTGCTGTGTTTTAGGTGAAAGTTTACATAGTAAACTAGATTCCCATTTAACAAATTTTATCCAGCTTGTTCCACAATATTGGTTACGTTTTTCACAATGTGTCAACATTCTCATTATTTCCATTCTTTTTGTTCTGTTTCCATTAATCTAGCTTCCGTGCCCCCCGCCCCCTTAGCTTCTCATCTTTGTTTTAGGGTAAATGTTGACTGCTTGGTCTTATATAGTTGATTATTTAAGGGAGCACAGTATTCTGGGGTGATACTGTTTATTTTATTGTTTAGATGAAAGATGACCAGCAGGAGTGGCTTCAGTTCTACATCTTTCTCCCGTGGAGCCACTTGTGCTTTCAAACTGCCGACCTTTCGATTAGCAGCCAAGGATTTTAACCGCTGGGCCACCAGGGTTTACCTATATGTACACACATATATATGCTCACATGTACATACTTATACACATATATGCCTACATACATATACTCACACACATATTTTTGGTTGTTTTTGCTATTTCAAAATTATATATGCCGTAACATTATCAACAGGTCCTTTTTTCTTGTGTATATTTTAGTGACATTGTTTATTTGGTGTTATCTTTCCCATCACCAAAAATAACAATATCTACCATCTAGAGAGTGAACCCCGCCCCTTCCCCTCCATCCCTGGTAACCGCTAATGAACATTAATCAAAAAAAAAAAACCAAACCTGTTGCCGTCAAGTTGATTCTGACTCATAGCAACCCTGTAGGACAGATTAGAGCTGTCCCGTAGGGTTTCCAAGGAGCAGCTAGTGGATTCGAACTGCCAACCTTTTGATTGGCAGCCAAGCTCTTAACCACTGTGCCACCAGGGCTCCAATGAACATTAGTGTCTGTATATTTACCTGTTCATGTAATTTCATAACGTGAGAACATACAATATTTGGGTTTTTTTTTTTGTGATTGACTGACTTCGCTCAGTGTAATGTCCTCCAGCTTCATCCATGTTCCAAGATGTTTAGGGAACTCCATTGTTTGTATATATCACATTTTACTTATCTATTCATCTGCTGATGGTCACTTAGGTTGTTTCCATCTTTTTTGCTGTTGTGAATAAGCTGCATTTTCAAGGCTAGGTAGGTTTAGATAAGCAGATGGAAGGGATAGGGCTTTTGTGAAGGATTCCCTGCTTCCCCCAGTAAAGACAGAAAGCTATAGTAAGCATTATATGACCAGGGATGAAAGAGACCAGTGTACTATGGGTGGGAGGTTAATGGTGGGTAAACCTGATGCTGTCAAGTCGATTCTGACTGATAGTAACCCTATAGGACAGAGTAGAACTGCCCCTAGGGTTTCCAAGGAGCGGCTGGTGGATTTGAACTGCCAGCCTTTTGGTTAGCAGCTGACCTCTTCACCACTGTGTCAAAGTACTCCTAATGGTGGGTGGAGAATGGAAATATTTTGGAGATTGTAGAAGTCTCTGTAATCTGTATGCCTTTGAAGGGTGAGTGGGGACCAGTGTCAAAGGTATCAAAGTTGATACCAGTTTTAATGGGGGATGGAGAGAGGAGGCCACATTCTAGTAGGTTGGGTGTATGAGTTGCTTCAGGGGTGAAGGGGTGGACAAGACAGAACAGCCCATAACTGACACTATTTGAGCAGTGTCAGTAGGAACCACCAAGGCTGACTCTGGGAGTTATAAGACCATGACAAGAAGGGCCATATAAAAATAATTCATTGTACTTCAGTGACACAGTCAAAGGAGTTAGGAGCAAACACTGGGGTAATAGTGAAAATCTTGCCATTGGCTACTAGGAGGAGTGACACTAGACTGATTATGTACAAAGTTACCAGAGTTTAGAGTTTCTGGTTCCGTCCTTACTTTGTACAGAAATAAACAGGGCTGCATACAATGTTTCTGAACAGCAAAGTGACATGAAAACAAAGTAATCATGTTAATTAAGCCCTGGTGTACAACCTTTGATTAGAATCAGCTATGGTTGGTGCAGACAAAGATAGGGAATGGAGACAGGACCACGATGAAGGTCTGGACTGGGATAGAGGCATAGGATGGAGAGAGAGATGGATGGGAGAGATTCTGAAGACAATGTTGGTGGGCTTTAGAAACTATCTGGAATTGGTAGATTAAAAAAAAAGGACGAATAAAAAATAAAATCGAGTGCCCTCTCTCATTTCTGCTTACCTCTCTACTCAGCACCTCCTGTGTACACTCCTGAACTGCCCTAGGCTGCTGGAGGACCCTGAGTTCTCATGCCTCTGAGTCTTTACACATGCTCTTCTGCCTATGGGAAGCCTATTCCTCTTTCCTCCCCCTAGTTGGTTAATTTGTGTTTTCCCTTTCTGAATCAGTTCTAGTTTCACTCCTCCTAGTAGCCAATGGTATGATTTTCGCTGCTACCCCAGTTTGCTCCTAACTCCTTTGACTGTCATTGGAGTGCAATGAATCACTTTCATATGGCCCTTCTAGTCATGATGTTGTAATTCCCACAAAATAGTTGGCTAGGCCATAGTCTTGCAAGGGATTGATCCATTTACTATGCAAATAGTGGCTTGAAAATCCACAAATAAGATTGAGCCCCTGTGGCCCAGCTAGGGGGTTGGTCAGTTTTGCCATCCTTATAGGCTTATATAGGGCCAATCCCACAGAGGTTCAGGGGGACCTCACTACCGTCAGGAAGAGTCTGGAGCAGAGTATGTCCTTTGGACCTGCACTGAGAACATCATAGGCCCATAAGAGAGAGCTGTAATACTGGAGATGGAGAGAGAGACCACTGCAGTAGGCCCACGGAGAGAGAGCTTAGTGTCTCTGTATAGGAGATCACCCCCATAGGGCCTCCGTGCAGGAGATTTGCCTGATCCTAAAGAGCTGTACCCTTGTCTGTGCAGGACGGAGATCTGAGTGTGCCCCGTGCAACATGCCTTCCCTCCTTGGCAGCATTGTGGGAGCCACGTGGGCCGTCAGGCAGTGCAGGCCCAGGTAGCATGACACCAAGAGAGAGAACCATGTGGGCCCAGGTAGCGTGGCAGGAGCCGGTGGCAGAGGCCTCGAAGGGTCCAGCAGTAGAGGCTTGGGAGATCCTGTGCAGGGGTCTTCCCATCAGTGAGGCAAGGCCAGGCAAGGCCCAGTGGCAGAGTAGAAGCCTTGGGAGCTGTGCAGGCCCCCTGGGTAGCAAGGTAGTAGCCAGAGGCAGTGGTGATGTGAAGACAGCATTAGCCCAGAGATATATAGACATGGGTTATTTGGGGTAGGGCAGGCAGTTCCCCTTTAAAAATCTCTTATTGTTTACTGTTTGCATTCTGTAAAGAATAATAGTGGCTTTCACGTTGCCAACACTGTATAAGTGTCTCGTGTGACCAGCTTGATCACGGCACCCGTGGAATGGCTAATGCCAGCGGGTGTACGTGCGTCATTCCTGGTAGTCTTATGGCTGCCTGGAAGTTTGAGGCACAGCTTATATCCACATGCAGTGCAGATAGACAGATCACACAGTCTTCAAGCCTATGAGCCAATGAGTGATGATTCCCTACTAGACCCCTCTTTTGGCGGCCCTGTTTCAATGAACAGGAGCTTCAGGCCATTCTGTGAAAGTTGGTGACTGTACACAAGGCTGGATGTCCCCTTTGTTCAGATGATGCTCAAGGCTCAACCTGATTCTGGCTTCTCCTGAACAGAAAAGGTGGGGACCCACACAGCGACTGATGGCTGGTCCAGGAGGATGTCACATGTGCCTTGAGCAAAAGAATTCCTAGATAATGAGAGAACGTCTTCCTTGGGACGTGGTGTAGAAGAATGGAGCGGGGAAGTTGGCACTGCTTCCTTTTTTGTCCACAGAACTTGATAGTTTTTTTTTTTTCCCTCCCTCCTAAGTGCTGGGTTGGTATAGGTGTGTTCAGTTTGAAGCACGGGGCTGGGCAAGGCCAACTGTGTGGTTCCGGGTCCGAAAGCCATTCTGGAGAAGGCAGAGTGGTCAGGTGAACAAGGCTGGGGAAGGCGCCTGACGAGGTGATGCAAGATCTTTGAGGAGCGGTTTCAGTGGGGCGGTGAGATCACGCTGCAGTCAGTGATTATGGAAAGAAAAATGAGTGTGGACTCTGTTGCTTTGACTATGAAAGGAGAGAAATAAGAACAGCAGGAAGGGAAGGGAGGGCCAGGTAAAGGCTTTTTTTTTTTTTTTAACTAGACCAAAGACGGTGAATATTTAAAGGTCAAGGAAAGGAAGCACTGGTGTGAGAGCCTGAGGGTTTTGAAGGGAGAGGGAGTGAGTGTAAGTGGAAGTGAAGCTTCCCAGGAGGTGAGCTGCTAATTTTGGTGGTTGCTTCTCCAGTCAGTGTTACAGATTTGTGCTGATGATTCAGCCATATAAGCTGGGCATTCAGGGTTGAGTTAGAGCAGCATTGTCCAATAGAAATAGAATGTGAGCCACATAGAGATTTTAAATTTTATAGTACTAGTCATATTTAAAAAAATAAAAAGAAATAGGTAAAATTAATTGTAATTATATTTTATTTAATCCAATAGATCCAAAATATTACTATTTTAACATGAAATCACATCATTAGTTATTACTATAAAATTATTAATGAAGTATCCTACATTATTCAACTAAATCTTTGAAGTCTGGTGTGTTTTATACTTGCAGGGCATATCGATTTGGACCAGTCACGTTTCAAATGCTCAGTAGCAACACTTGGCTAATGTTAATATATTGGACAACGTTTGTTTAGAGAATAGGAGAGTGCCAGTTTATAGTAAAACTTATAGTGAGATAGGGATAAAGGTATCTGGTTTTGGGAGATGAAATTTCAAGCTTTTGGGCATAGGTTCTTTAGAAACTGTTGAGAATTTAATTTCCCTGTTATTTGTCTACACTTTAACAGGAATACTCTCCAGGCTCTGCTAACATGAGTACATGAGGCACTTGATTTCATTGCAGGTGAGGTGTATTGTGCTTGTGGTTGCTCTGTCCTTAAGTGAGTGAAGCTGTGGAACTGGGAAGCAGTATTGAAGGGGGCACTGCCACTTAACTAGCTATGAGACCTTGAGCGAGTTACTTTACCTTTTTCTGCCTCAGTTTCCTTATCTCTAAAATGAGGACAGTAAAGGATACGTATTTTAGGAGCCCTGGTGGTGCAGTGGTTTAGCGCTTGGCTGCTAACTGAAAGGTTGACAGTTTGAACCCACCCAGTGCTCCACAGGAGAAGGACTTGGCCATCTGCTCTCATAAAGACTACAGCCTAGAAAACTCTATGGGGCGGTTCTACTCTGTCACATGGGGTCACTATGAGTCGAAACACCACCAACCACAATATTTTAAGAGATAATATGAAGATAAATGGGATAATATATGTAAAGTGCTTAATGCATAGTAGACATTTAATGTGTTAGCTGCTCCCATAATAATAATCATAGTAATTATTTAACACCGATTAACAATAACTGTCATTATTGTAGCTTTCCAGATGGCATCAGTATCATCAGCGCTTTTAAAAAATAGTGTTCATCTTTTTTTTCTTTCACAAAATCATAGCCCACTTGGAACCAAAAACATTTCAGGTTCTTTTTCCTTAAATCTGATTTTTGACTTTTTTGTTTCTCGCTGACACCCCAGTTTCAACTAGGAGCAAAGGTAAAATGATTCAGATACATATTGTTACTTTTTAGTAACTTTGGCAAAGGTTTAGGATTACGGGGAAAGAAATCCGAAATTCTTGTGTTGCCAAAATATTGTCAGTTCACCCTTTTGGGGAAGAGGGCAGGTCCGTGTGATATAGGGTAAAACAAATATTTTTTTAAAAATGCCATTTTGTTAGTTTTCAAGTATATGCCATATTATTGTCTTTTGGGATGGGGAAGTCTTTATGAGCCTTTTCTGTATTTCTGGAATTTGAGTCATTTTTACTAAAAACATTTATTCGTTTAAATGCAAATACTACGTCAGTATAGTGCTTGAAAAGTTTGTCCAACACGTCACTTGTTTCCTTAATAGTGTGAATCAGATTTTTCTTTTGAAATTTAAAATCACAGTCATTATTTTATGAACATGCCTTTGAGCTTGAGTGTTTATAACAAAAATATTTAAAAAGTCCCTTTGTGAGGGAGATGTAGTATAGTCTGAAAGAATAAATTTTATTGGATGACATTGTATACCTATGTCATAGGGCTGTTGCAAAATTTAAATGTAGAGAGCTTAGAACAGCACCTGACCCACAGTTAAGGCTTAAGAAATAAATTTTAAAAGAAAATGTTTAGAATATTTTATTTGAATCAATGCTAATCATCATCGCGCGCGCGCGCGCGCGCGCGCGCGTGTGTGTGTGTGTGTGTTGTGCAGCAGTGGGTTTGGTTTTGGTGAAGTATATATACATATCCAACCAAAACCAAACCCATTGCTGTTGAGTCAATTCTGACTCATAATGATGATATAGGAAAGAGTAGAACTGCCCCACAGGGTTTCCAAGGCTGTAAATCTTTACTGAAGCAGACCGCCACATCTTTCTCCTGTGGAGCGGCTGGTGGGTTCAGACAGGTGACCTTTCGGATTAGCAGCCAAGCTCTTAACCTCTGCGCCACGAGGGCTTCATATGTATATACTCCTGTTGCCATCACATTGATTCTGACTCATAGCGACCCTATAGGACAGAGTAGAACTGCCCCATAGGGTTTCCAAGGAGCGTCTGGTGGATTCAAACTGCCAACCTCTTGCTTAGCAGCCATACTCTTAACCACTATGCCATCAGGGTTTCCCCGTGTGTGTGTGTATGTGTGTGTGTGTGTGTGTGTGTATGTAAATTTTATACATTGTAGAACTTTATGAAATATGTTTGAGATCAGAGTTTAAACAAAGAAACAACCGTCTTCAGTTTTGTGGTTTTCCCTAAGGAAAATATCAAAACATACAGTTTTGCATTTACTAAATTAAAATATGTGGAACAGTAATCAGTGTGTTATTCTTAGGCGCCGTCTTAGAATGGGAGATATGTTCTTTAAAATCTTCCACAAATGTAATCAAAGACTTGAATCTGAAGACTCCGGTGTTTCTGAGAAGCATGCCGCTGACATAAGGTGGCTTTGTTCTAAGTATACCAAGTTGGAAAAACCTTTTCATTAAGAATATCTGAATGAAGAGGTTGTTATGGTAGAGCTGGGGCGGGGGCAGGTGGGTGGAGAAGGGAAGTGGAAACCTTGTAAAAGCTATTGCCCACGTGCTCTTTATCTGTTAGGGTCCAAGGAGTCAATGCCCCATTTTTCAAATGAGCTTTTACAATAACCAGATAGCTGGATCACATCCCTAAGTGAGGACACTGGAACCTGCCTGCCTGCGTATGTCCAGCTCAACCCTTCCAATGAAACCCAAAGTTGATTTTTGCCTATAAAGGTGGAAAATGGGTCTGATAAAAGTGTTTAGTCTGCAGGGCCTCGTTTTATTTATCATATCAGAGAAGAACAATGTTATGTTGTGTTGTGGTCAAAATAGAAGCCGATCTTGCTTGTTCACAAAAGCTCAAATCCTAGAGATAAGGGGGACAAAATAATAGAGTACAATGGAAAGAGTGGAGTGTAATTATTTGTAGCTTGTCAAGTGAAGCCCTTTCAAGCCCCAAGTGATTCAAATCTGGGAACTCTGCACAATTCTGTAAACTAACCACAACCAGCATCAGAGAAATCTCCCCTGGTCTGCAGACAGAGCTGAAATTACATCAGTTTGTCATGCACCAAGCATGCCAGCCTCACACAATATCATTTGGTTGCAAATGGGCCTGCCCCCAAAGCCCTGAAACACATTCTGTGGTATCTGACTCTTGGCCTGCAATTTGTCATGTCCCTGCTGCTATCAGTGTACAGCAATTTTAATAGATTCTGATGGTTCCCTTCTAGAAGCACAGGATGCATCTGGTTTGGGCATGGAACATGAGAGAGACTCTTCTGGGTGAAGACAACTAAAGAATGTGCAGGAAAACTGGAGATTATTTTTATTTCATTAAAAATTGGTTTTAGGCGATAGAGTTATTTTCAAATTAAAGAAAATTCACTGTATAGTATAATATGTGGAAAACACATTGTTTTTATCTTTAAAGTCGTTACCTATCTAGAAATGTGTGACTAGCAGCAGTCTCAACTTTTATAAATCACAATTGTAAGTATGGAGTTAGTTGTGGTCCAGGAGCCAGCAGCATTGGTGGGTGCTTGTTAGAATACAGGCTCTCAGGCCTTACCCCAGACCTACAGAATCAGAGTCTGCATTCTCACGGATGCGCAGGGGATTGGATCGCACGTACAATCAAGGTTGAGAAGCTGAGAAACTTGGAGCACATGCTTTGGAGTGAGAGAGCTCTGTGTTCAAATTCTGTCTTTATCACTAGTATGCTTGACTTTGGGCAAGTCAGTCAACTTTGCTGAGCCTCAGATTTCTCGTCTGTTGAGTGGGATTATAATAACTGTCACATGGTTCTTTTGAGGATTAAATATATTTATATAGTGCCTGACATAGAGACAAACCAAAAAAACCAAACCCACTGCCGTCAAGTTGATCCTGACTCATAGTGACCCGGTAGGGCTGAGTGGAACTTCCCCATAGGGTTTCCACGACTGTAAATCTTTAGGGAAGCAGAATACCACCTTTCTCCCATGCAGCAGCTGGTAGGTGTGAACTGCTGACCTTTCTGTTAGCAGCCAAGCGCTTTAATTACTGCGCCACCAGAGCTCCTCTTGACATAGAGAAAGCATACAATAAATGAAAGATATCGTACAGTGGTATCTCCATATACTTTGCCTTAAGCGCATTAAAATTTACGTAGTTGTGAAATAATTCACCAGTAAATAATTTTCACAATACAAAGACTGAATTTTATGGATGACCCTGAGTAGACTGTGACTGAATCTAGTGTTATGATGCCTGTATTCCCTCCCACATAATCACTATCTGGTTAACCGTTGTCCTGCGGCATCATTGTGTCATGGTTTAGAGTACATGGCTCTGCCATGGACAATGCTGGCTATCTGGAGAGAGGTATATAAAATGCACTGCTGCTTCCTGGAGATAGGACTCAGCAGAATGTCCGGGTGAGCCAGGTTCTGGCTCCACAGCCCTCTCCTTGGCTTCCTGGCCTTGGCCCAGCACAGACATATCTCCTGTCCTCATCCCTATGCCCTGCATACTAGACCCACTATGGGGCCGCCTTTGGGGCTCTTTGTGTCCCTGAAACCCTCTGATTGTCACAGGCAGGAGTGCAGGCACTTGTTCCTACTGATGACCTGTGGGTAAAAAATACAAAGACAAAATTCAGGGCCAGATATAAAATAACATTTCTTTTCTTAGAAAACACTGTTTCTTGTTTCTTCATCCTTTCATTCCTGTCTTTGTCACAGCCGATCTCTCGATCTCTGCCTCTCTGCCCTTCTCTCCTGAATAGTAATATGAAAATTTAGTTAATTTGGCCATCCCAAACACACAATTTATTTCCATATCTTGACAGTTAAGGAAATGAGGTGAGGGAATAGGTAGGGAAAAATAAGAGTGGCGAGGAATTGGGGAAAAGTGGACAGAAAAAAGAAGGGATGAGTGTAGGAATGCATGCAGCAGACAGAGGGAAAGGGAAACGGGAAAGCCTACAGTGGCAACAGCCAGGGAGTGTAGAGGCTGTGAAGATGAATCAGCCCGGCCGCAGAGGTTTATTCATTATCAGTTCACTAGCTCGTTAGTGTTTCAAAAGGTAGGAGGTAACTGTTCTTCAGCAAATGTTTCTAATCTTGAAATTGTGTGCCAGATCTTGAGTGCACTTTATGTATGTTTCCACAGAGGTCTTCACATTTTTATATCTGTGACCCCAAGAAAGGTTAAGAATCACTTATTTCAAACTTCTACTCCAAATGGCATCCCTGTCAAAGCTGAAACTGTTCTCTGAGTTGTAGTTCTTTGTATGTAAGCGCTTCCTTCTTTGTTAAGTTATTAACGTAATAGCTATCTGTATTTGTTTGTATATGATTAATGTTGTTAAATCTCTTGCTGTGTTTTGAAATTACCATGTCATATCTTGCTGAATATCACCATTATATATATATTTTTTAATTTAAACTCTATTTGATTAATTGGTTACTTTAGTGATGGTTAGCTTCTGCCATAACTCTGTAAACTTCTCTAAATGTTTGTGCATTACATTAGGGTGTTAATGCATCCAGTAAGCTTTCAAAACTGTCAGAAATTTATTACTCAAGGTTGTCACATCACTGATTCATACATTAGAACTTTGCTCAGGTGGTTGATAAATATGTTTTGTGATAATTTCATTGGCCCTGTAGGGGAAGGAGATTTAGTGTTAGATGTTAAATGAACACTATTTGATTTATTCACTTGAATATATAAATGTTCATTTTCACTTATGAAATTAGAATTCAGAAGTCTCAGATATGTAAGGTATTTTCTAACTTTTCCATTCCTGTAGAAATGAATTGGTTTTGTTTGAATTCTAAATCTTCTACTTACTGCTCTGTTGAATTGCCCTCAATTGTTCCTTTATCTGATAAAACAGTTTCTCTCAATGAAGACTGTACTCAATAATTACAGCCACAACTGGAGTTGACTCATCTTGAACTTCAATAATAGTGAGTAAGCAGTAGAGACTAAAAATGTCAGAGGTGAGTCTGCTAGGAGTTTCCTGAAGGGAAATGATGAGGAACAAAGGCGAGGTTCTCACAAAAGCGTGGGGCTGTTCTGTTGAATAGCAAACAGGTGCCAAGGAGTGGGGGTGCTGTGTGGTTACCAGGAGCAGAGAGTGTTCTTCTGCTGAGGAGAGTATGTTTAGTGGAAGTAGCCTTTCTGAATGAGTAGCTACAGATTTATACACAGCTTCTCAGAAAAACTGCATCTGCTGCCTTAAGCAAAATGTGCACCAGTGCTTCTACTTCTAATGATCCATACTGGTTTGGCACATATATTCTTATTGACCCATTTGCCATTTCAGAGGCATATTTTTGTGGAAAAAGATGTATTTGAAATGAGAGTGTTATAAACAGTTTAAAAGTAAATGGACAAGCAGTTCATTTTTAAAAAATAGAGATGAAGGGCTGGCCTTCAAAGGAGGAGAGGCAGTCTTTCTCTGGGACAGTGGAAAGAAGAAAGGAAGGCTGAATTTGGAGAGCTGGGTCAGGGACTGTTAGTAGCCAGCCCCCTGGGTTAGAGGCTTCCTGTTTTTCTTGGTGTCACTTCCTTACTGCTCACCACCCTTCCCCTCCTCAAGCTCACCCTCTAGGTATCATGTGGAGCACACACCTGTTGCTCACAGCCTGGCCCAAGGTGGAGGCCCCTCCTGTTCCAGGGTCTTCCACATCTGGGCTTGTAATCCCTCGTGGTCCCTCCCACCTTTTGTATCATCTTCTTTTGTGCATGTTCTGAGAACTGTCATTTACTCCTTTATAATCCCTTATTAGCAGTCATTGACAGCTTTTGGTCTGTTGAGAGCACCCATTCTTCTTTTCTAATGTGGACATGAAATTGTTCTTTTAAAATTTATCCCTAATGTAATTTCTAGGGTTTTGGGGGCAGGTGGGGACAGCTTACAGGATATACTCAGTCCACCAACATAACACTGTGCCAAGTGACTCCTCCCTTTTCTATGGCTCTGACTTTGATGAATGAGCAGGCAGTTAAGAATCAGTGGGTCTTGGATAAAGACAGAGGTTTGGAGGATTCTGGATTTGGGAAAAGTAAGAGTAAAGGTGCTGAGGTGGGACCAGGCGTAGGCATGTGTTAGAGGACAGTGAGGAGGTTGCTGTTCAGAACAAGTGGTTGATCTGGAATGTCAGGAGTATGGTTGTGTGTGTGTGGAGCTTGAGTGCAGGAGATGCTGTAACTTCATGGTGATAGCTTAGACTTGATTTAAGAAGACTAAATATTTAATTGAATATCAACCTTAGAAAAGTATAAATTTTTAGTAATTAAGTTTCAAATGCCTACATACTTTGTAGAAAAAAATGTCAGTTTTAATAAACTTATCTATTTAATGTGATTAACAATACATTTTAATCATCTTAATTTGTGTTACCATGCTCCTTTTTTGCTTCTTTTCACTCCTTTCCTGTCTTCTGTTGGATGGTGTCATGGATTGTGTCCCCCAAAGTATCTGTCAAATTGGTTAGGCCATGATTCCTGGTATTGTGTGGTTGTCCTCCATTTTGTGATTGTAATTTTGTGTTAAAGAGGCTTAGGGTGGAAATGTAACACCACCCTTACCCAGGTCACATACCTGATAAAATCCAATGTAAAGGGAGTTTCCCTGGAGTGTGAGCTGCACCCCTTTTATCTCTCAAGAGATAAAAAGGAAAGGGAAGTGAGCAGAGGGGGCACCTCATACCACCAAGAAAGCAGTGCCAGGAGCAGAGTGTGTACTTTGGACCAGAGGTTTCTGTGCAGAGAAGCTTCTAGTCCGGAGAAAGATTGATGACGACGAGGACCTTCCTCCAGAGTCGACAGAGAGAGAAAGCCTTCCCCTGGAGGTGAAGCCCTGAATTTGGACTTGTAGCCTACTAGACTGTGAGAAAATAAATTTCTCTTTGTTAAAGCCATCCATTTGTGGTATTTCTGTTATAGCAACACTAGATGACTAAGACAGATGGATAGTTTTCTTTTTCCTTTTCACAGAAGTCTGATGGCATCTGTTGTTGCTGATGGGAAGTATGCTGTTAGCTTAATTGTCTATTCTCTGTAAGTAAGCTGATTTTCTCTCTAGTAGCTTTTGAGACTTTTTTCCTTATCTTTGATGTTCTGCATTCATTGTGGTATATCCAGGAGAGAATTTGTTTTTATTTATCCTTCTTATCGCTCTATGTGCTTTTTTAGACTAAGTACTCATATCTTTATTGAATTTTGGAAAATTATCGGCTCTTGGAACTATTTTTAGATATGTTTACGCTTCTCCATCTACCCTTTATGCGCTTTTGTTGTTCTTTCACATTTTTTTATCTCCTTCTCTGTGTTCTGAGTAAGTTCCCAAAATTTATCTTCACTTCATGAATTCTCTTTTCAGCTTTGTCTAATTAGTTGTTTAATTAAACCATTGAGTTCTTAATTTCAATGACTGTATACTTTTAAAAAACGTTTTACTAGTTTTTATTGATTTCATTTATCTAAAATATTCAGAATCATAATAAAGAATGTGTTTTCTGGCAGCGTAGAATTTTAAAGATTAGGTTCTGAATTTTCTGGCATACTGGTAGGTGCTTGGCAAAATTTTTTTTTATTATGCTTTCGGTGAAAGTTTACATAGCAAACTAGTTTCTTATTAAATGGTTAATACACAAACTGTTTTGTGACATTGGTTGCCAACCCTGTGATGTGTCAACATCTCCCCTTCTCCACCCCAGGTTTCCTGTTTCCATTGTCCAATTTTCCTGTCCCTTTCTGTCTTCACGTCTTTGCTTTTGGGCTGGTGTGCCCATTAGTCTCATTTACATGATTGAACTAGGAAGTACGCTTCTCATGTGTGTTATTGTTGGCCCTATAAACAAACAAAAAAACCCTTGCTGTTGAGTTGATTCCGACTTATAGAGATCCTATAGGACAGAGTAGAACTGCCCCCATAGAGTTTCTGAAGAGCAGCTGGCTGATTCAAACTGCCTAGCTTTTGGTTAGCAGCTGAGCTCTAAACCACTGCACCACCAGGGCTACGTTGGCCCTATAGACCATCGACTTGTCTAATCTTTGACTGAAGGGTGAACCTCAGTAGTGACTTCAGTACTCAATGGCTATATTCTTAACAGAGGATTTATAATTGGTTATTTTAAATATCTACCTGTTTATGTTTCATTTGACCTGCTTCATCTTAAATTTTTTTTTATTCTTTATAATGGATGCTATTTCTTAATTTACTCATTTGTGCTTTGTCTTAGTTTCTAGTGCTGCTATAACAGAAATGTCACAAGCGGATGGCTTTAAACAAACAGAAATCTATTCTCTCACAGTTTAGGAGGCTAGAAGTCTGAATTCAGGGCGCTGACTCCAGGGAAAGGCCTTCTCTCTGTCAGCTCTGGGGGAAGGTCCTTGTCATCAGTATTCCCCTGATCTAGGAGCTTCTCAGTGCAGGGATCTCGGGTCCAAAGGACATGCTCTCCTCCTAGCTCTTCATTCTTGGTGACATGAGGTCCCCTTGTCTCTCTTGTCACTTCTCTTTTATGTCTCAAAAAAGATTGACTCAAGATACAACCTCATTTTGTAGACTGAGCCTTGCTTCATCAGCATAACTGCCTCTAATCCCACCTCATTAACATCATAGAGGTAGGATTTACAACACACAGGAAAATCACATCAGATGACAAAATGGTGGACAGTCACACAATACTGGGAATCATGGCCTAGCCAAGTTGACACACATTTTTAGGGGATACAATTCAATCCATAACAAGCATACTAAATATTATTTCAAAATTTCACATGGTTCTGTTATTTGCATTTTTTTTCCAATTATTGTTTGTTGACTGTCATCTCAGCATTAGCTTTCTCAAGTCTTTTAGAATTTTAGTTTACAGGCGTACTTTGAGTGTAAAACACCTTGTGCCTTTCTTGTCTAGTAGTTTGTTATACTTCCATCCCCCAGACTTGTGCTGTCTTCCTGGTCTCCAGTTCGGTACAGACTCCTATCATTTAGGGACAGAAATAGTATAGCACGATTGTTAAAGAATACAGGCTCTGGAGCCTGACTGTTTTCAAATCCTGCCATAAATGGTTATTTGTGTGTAACTTTAGCTGTATTATTTAACATCTCTGTGCCTCAGTTCGTCATCTGTCAAATGGGGGATAATAGTAGTATCTACCTTAAACTATTGTTTTGACGACTCAAGTTAATGTTTGGTAGAGTATACGGCACAGTAGAACTGCTCTATAGGGTTTCCAAGGAGCGGCTGGTGGATTCAAACTGCCGACTTTTTGGTTAGCAGTAGAGCTCTTAACCACTGTGCCACCAGGGCTGCAACTGGCACATAGTGAGCACTTAATAAATATTCTGGTAAGTATATTGGGAATATTGCAGATCCAGACTGAACCAACAGGATTTTTACATAATACCTGGTTGCTTGGCTATGTCAGCTACCACCAGCTGCCTCAGATATGTAGTTTTATGTAAGCTGCAGTTTTGGGTGGCAGTAACATTCCCCAATTTCAAGCAGTGAGTTATCCTGGCTCCTCCAGCTCTATTTTTTCAATATAGACTTTTGATCCCCATTACAGTATAGAAGATGAACTGCCAAACCCCTCTGCCAGCCTCTGGTCTTGGAATTCAGCAGGTCTTACGTATAGTGGAGCCCTAGTGGCATGGTAGTTAAGAGCTTGGCTGCTAACCAAAAGGTCGGCAGTTTGAATATACCAGCCACTCCTTGGAAACCCTATGAAGCAGTTCTGCTCTGTCCTATAGGGTCGCTATGAGTTGGAATTGACTAGATGGCAGCGAGTTGCTTTTTTTTTTTAACATGTAGTAGAACTAGAGAGACTTTTTAAAATTGTATTTCAGGTGAATGTTTACAGAACAAATAGTTTCTCATTAAACAGTAGTACACCTATTGTTTTATGACATGGGTTAACAACCCCACGACATGTCAACCCTCTCCCTTCTCGACCTTTTTTTTTGGTGAAAATATACATAACCAAAGATACACCATTTCAAAAATTTCTACATGCACAGTTCAGTGACATTGACTACGGTCTTCTGATTGTGCTGCTATTCCCACTTTAGATGAAGGTTTACAGATCAAAATAGTTTCTCATTAAACAGTTAGTACACATGTTGCCCTATGACAATGGTTAACAACCTCACAACACAACACTGTCCTTACTCAACCTCGGGTTCCCTATCACCAGCTTTCCTGACCCCTTCTGCCTTCTAGCCCTTGTCCCTGGACTGCTGTGCCTCATTAGTCCCATTTGGTTTTATGGGGCTGTCCACTCCCCAGCTGAACGGTGAACATCGGAACTGACTCCACCACTGAGCTAAAAGGGTGTCTGGGGCCCATACTCTCGGGGTTTCTCCAGTCTCCTTTAGGCCAGTAAATCTGGTCTTTTTTTGTGTGTGTTAGAATTTTGTTCTACATCCTTCTCCAGCTCTGTCCAGAACCTAGAGAGACTTTTTAAAAATTTTATTTGAAATAATTTCTAATGTACAAAAAATTGCAATAGTAGTATGAAGAACATTCATTACCCTATATCCAGATTCATCAATTTTTAACATATTACCCCTTTTGCTTTACCGTTCTCTCTCCTCTTTTCCTCCCCCAATCTATACAACACGTGTGTGTGTGTATATGTGTATATCTATGTGATTTTCTTTCCTGAACCATTTGAGAATAGGTTGTATATATCATGCTTTTTTAGTCCTCAATATTTCAATGTACATATCCTAGGGCCTAGGATATTCTCTTCTATAACCACAGTAAAATTGTCAGATTCAGGAAATTTAACATTGACACAATATATTCCAAATTTGTCAGTTGTCCCAGTAATGTCCTTTATAGCATATTTTCCCCTGGTACAGGATCCAAATCACACGTTTATTTAGTTGTCATATCTTTTTAGTCTCTTTTAATCTGAAACTGTTCTTCTGCCTTTCTCTTTCATGACACTGTCATTTTTATACAAGACAGGCCAATTGTTTTCTAGACTGCCCTCAATTTGGGTTTGTCTGATGTTTCCTGTTGGGTAGCTTTGGATGATGCATATGGGGCTGGAATATTCCATTATTGTTGCTGTGTCCTTCTCAAGGTATCACATCCAGAGGCATATGGTATCTGTCCCTAATTAGCCATGCTAATTTTGACCAGTTGGTTAGGTGTTTGTTTTTCCATTATGGATTTACTATTCTTCCTTTTGTAATTCATAAGTACCATGTGGGGAGACACTTTGAGATTATATAAATATTCTGTTTTCCATCAAATGTTTCTTATTTACCATCCATTAATGACTCTCACCTTAGTCAGTTTTTCCTATGATGGTGGTAAAATGGTGATTTTCCAACCCTATTCTTCCTTCTTTGTAAGGAAGAGGTTTCCTGTTAGAGGAAATTTTTTAAAGAATGTATTTACAGCCCGGTCTTGACCATTAATTCCCCAAAATTATCCTAAAACTACAAAAGATGTCACCTTGAGGACTAAGGTGCACCTGACCTAAGCTGTGGTGTTTTCATTCACCTCATATGCATGCGAATGGTGGACAGTTAATAAGGAAGACTGAAAAAGAATTGATGCCTTTGAATTGTGATGTTGGCGAAGAATATTGAATATACCATGAACTGTCAAGAGAATGAACAAATCTGTCTTGGAAGAAGTACAACCAGAACCCTCCTTAGAAGCAAGGATAGCAAGACTACGTCTCACATACTTTGGACATGTTATCAGGAGGGATCAGTCCCTGGAGAAGGACATCATGCTTAGTAAAGTGGAGGGTCAGCGAAAAAGAGGAAGACCCTCAAGGAGATGGATTGACACAGTGGCTGCAACAGTGGGCTCAAGCATGGCAACAATTGTGAGGATGGCGCAGGACCGGGCAGTGTTTTGTTGTATTGTTGCGATGAGTCAGAACCGACTTGATGGCACCTAACAACAACAACAAGGCTATAACTGATTATTTTTAAGGAAAGGAGCCTTAGTTAAGCAGTGAATTTAACATTAATCCTTTTTGTATCTATTCTGAAATGTTAATTACTAGTTATCCCTTCAATAACTTTCTATGAAAGTTATAAAATAAAATTTACAGTACAGAAATGTGTGAAGTCAAAACTAAAAGTTCTTCCCTCTCTCTCATCTCTCAGGGGCAATAGTTTGGTATATGTCCTTCCAGACAAAAATGGAACCATAATTATTGTTCTGCTAATTGTTTTTTTGAATTGAGAATTTATGTGTCAAATACTTTTGGCTTTATGAAGCTTTACTCAACACTTTTTACCTTAGGATATTTTTCTCTGGTTGAAATTGTTTGAGGGTGTTGACTTTAAAATGCTTATTTTTATTTATTCTAATATTAACAATCTAGTTTTTAAAATCCTGATTGCTAGGTAATTTTGAGACTTCTCTAAGGCAAAATGTTAAATTAAAAAAGCAGGTTATCAAGTGGTTTGTACAGTATGAGACTATTTGTGAGAAAAAAATACCAAATCAATTTTATTTCTATAGATAAATGCATATTAGTTTGTTAATCATGGTTACCTTTAGGGAGGAGGCTGGTTTAGGGGAGGTAAATGGGAGAGTTTTAACTTTGTTGTGATTTGAAAATTTTACAATGATAATGTATTCATATTTTTAATAAAACCAAATGCAATCCATTTTCTAAAAGTCAATCAGTGTAAGTTTTATATTATTACCCCACAAAATTTTCACTTGTCACTTCCTACTTATATTGGTATTCTAGCAATAACACATCCCCCCAAAGAAGGCCTCTCATTATTCTGGAGAAGTATCACTGGATTGTCAAGTTTTATAAAAAGTTATATTGACTCTAGTTTGATTTGTTTTATGTTTGAACTGATTTTTTTTTCCTAATTCTTGTTGTTATGTTCAGCGGTATTATTCTTTGAATAGGTTTTTCTTGGGCTGGCCAGGAAAATTAATATTTTTGTGAAGAAATGTGTTCTGAGTCAAATACTGACTAAGGAACAAACATACAAGTACCAAAATCTGTGTGTAATTTAAAGCCCGCCTAGTGACCAAAATGATGCTTCTGGCAGTGAAATAGGAACTGTAAGTGTAAGTGTGAGTATACAGAGTGTTGTGAGGTCAAAGGCATAAGTCTATAACATAGTTAAGACTTGCAAACAGTGTAGTAGGCCTTGCAGCAGATACTTCTTTTTGTTTTTCCCACAATGATTAATTTTGAAAAAATTAAACCTACGGGAATATTGAAACAGTGCAAGAAGCACTTATATTCACCAGTTGTTAACATTTTGCCACATTTGCTTTATATTCTCTCTCTCCCTCCTCCCCCATCTTGCTCCCTCTCTCTCCACACACACACACACACACACACACACACACTTCTTTCTTTTTTTTAATTGGGCAGACCCTTTGAAAGTAAATTGAAAACTTACTTTCACCCCTGAATTATAACATTTACCCGTCTGACCCAGTGATTAACGAGATCAAATGCCTGAATCAGCTATTACATTGATAGTGTAATGGTGATTTTCTAATTTTATCATTTCTTCTACATTGATTAGCTGGCATTTTTCTCTAAAAAAAGGTTTTTCCTTTCTTCCTTATCCCCTCATATCTCTGTAGACTCATAGATTTTTTTTCTTAATTGAAAGATTTTTCTATTGTTATTCTTTTTAATACTCAGATTATTCCAAATTTATCATGTGATATTCTCTTCAAGTTGACTCTTAAGTTCTTTTTTTTTCTTTTTTTTAAACGAAGAAACGTTTATTTCCTTACAGTAAAGTAGGCTAAAAGTCCAAATTCAGGGCATCAGCTCCAGGGGAAGGCTTTCTCTCTCTGTCGGCCTTCTTCTCTTCAGTGTTCCCCCGGACTAGGAGCTTCTCTGCGCAGGGACCCCAGTCCAAAGGATGTGCTCTGCTCCTGGCACTGCCTTCTTGATGGTATGAGGTCCCCGACTCTTAAGTGCTTTTGATGTAACTCTATTTGTCTTTGAGTACCCTGCCTTGCTTTCTGCCCTGACAAGATGTCCAGGTTCACCTTGTACTTTTCTAGACTTGGGAGTGAACCACTTTTCCAAGGAACTCTTCTTCCTTTTAGTGGGGGATGGTATTTAAAAACCAAGATTTGGGTGCTAGATATGCTGCTGGGATATTATTGCTTCTAGACCCTTTTAGTAGATAGAACTAGGAAATACAGTGTATGTGTATGTCTGTGTGTGTATTGGTATGTAAATATATCTATCCATCACCCGTCTGTCAGTTTGTCATACCGTGGTAGCTTACATGTTGCTATGATGCTAGAAACTATGCCACCAGTATTTCAAATTTGTCAGCAGGAGCTAAGACAAAGACAGACTAGGAAGAAAGTTTAGCAATCTACTTTTAAAAATTAGCTAATGAAAACCCTCTGGCTCACAAAAGAATATTGTCTGATATAGTGCTAGAAGATGAGCCTCCTAGGTTGGAAAGCGCTCAAAATACACAGTGGCTGCAACAGTGGACTCAAGCATACAAACAATTGTGAAGATGGTGCAGGACCAGGCAGCATCTTGTTTGGTTGTACGCGTGGTTGCCATAAGTTGGTGCCTACTCAAAGGCAAATAGCAGCAACAGCATACCCGTGCCGGACATGGCTGATCGATGGCAGCCCTCTTGTCCATTGAGCTGGACGCAGTCTTGGAATCCTCAGCAGTACAGTATAGCCATCCTAGTCAATCAGATCTAGCATATGAGATGCATATCCTGTTTTTAAGGTAATTAAATTTTATCAACCAGTTGACATCTCAGGCAGAACTTATCATGTGCGTATTCATGTGATTGCTAGAACAGTTCTCTCTGGTCCAGCATATCTGAGGCATAATTACTTGCAGCTGGCTAAGGCTGGGTCTGCTCTCATACCTTGGTGGCCTCCCTGGTGGCCACCATTCCTATCATCTCTGAAACCTCTTGACATGTCTAGCCCCAAACCCTTCTATTTCTGTCTTAAAGTTAGACTACGTATAGTTTACCAGATTTCTGACAGATGCTCTGCCCACTTGCCCATATTTTTTTCACTTGCTTCATCTTGAGTTTATTTCTCTCCCTATAGCCAAATTCAACAATAGCATATGTACAGTCAGAAAGGGTCTTTTCGTATAAGTCTTGCTTTGTTTCTGTGATAAACCACAGCTTATTTATAGTAGGCCATAGCTTGTTTGTAATAGGCCACAGCTTGTTTATAAAGCAGCGAACTCCTCCCAACTACTATTTTCTTGGTTTATATGATTTTTAAAAATTATCACATTATGTGACTGCCCTCAACCAAACATATTGGCTTTAGTGAGGTCTGAGGTTTAACTCTAACCACAAAAAATAAATTCTTACGGCTTTTGACAAATGCGAATGGAACACTGAAGTAAAGCCTCCCAAATCCTATGTGTGTCAGTCCCCCGGTGCTCAGTAAGTTAAAATGGGAAAACAGAAATGTAGGCTTTCCTCTTGTTTATTTCCTACAATAGATCAATCGAGCACTTTGGAATATTGCACTTAACTAAAGTGTTATTTAATAAGAGACGAACGAACGTATCTATTCAGAGGCCTCTCTGCCTATGGGTGAATTTTCTGATCTTCCCTTCATTGCCTCATCAGTATGCCAGTAGGTGTCACTGTGTACATTAAATGGAAATCGAAGACGTCATTAAGAGAATTTCCAAAATTAAGTACCATTACAGTTTTTTTTAAACGAGAGCTTCTGACGGTAAGCAAGACTATTAATACGCCATCATTTTTTTTTAATTTTTGTTTTTAAAGGTTGTCTTTTTAGGCTATTAAGAAAACATGACAACGTTCTTTCTGTTCCCTGTCCTGCCACCTTTTATGAGCTTTTGCACACATGCAAAGATACTTGTTTTGCGTGCATTCGTAAGAACCAGATAACAGTATATAGCCCACCATATTAAATGGAAAGAGTGGGTTGTTTTACCCTTGTTTATGTCACTTGCCTGGTGTGGAACTTCATTGCTAGAAACCTCTTTCTTGGGGGGTAGGCTTTTTCACTCTAAATATTTAGTTTCGAAATTCTAGAGTATTTTTTAATAACTACGAACAAGATGCAATGAATAAATCTCTGTGTGGCTGTGTGTGCAAGCACATACATGCTTGCTACCTGAGGATTTTTTAACAAGTACTTTTAGATATATTTATTAGGCTATTCTTCAGGGTTTTTCTTGTTTTATTTTGTTTTTTTCCTGTAATGGAAGAAACTGTGCTGACCACATTTCCTAAAATCTTAGTGGAATTTAATTGTTTAAGCGTCTGAGTCTTTTTCTGTGGATTCACTCTCCTGCTCACCCCTTTGAAAAAGTTAAAGTATATGACTGTTTGTCTTCCATTGCCTTTTTTGGGAAAAAAGCAAGATGCTCACTTATTCATTTATAAAGCTTTGATATTAAAATTGGCAGTATCATAGAATGCTTTCTTCAGTTTAAGAATAGATGCTGCGACTATGCAAATGTTCCAGGGCAGTGAGAATTGTGATCTGTGGTCTGAAATACTTCTGTGTGACTTTCCCTTTCAGAAGAAAGGTGATGATGCTTTCATGAAGAGTGACTTGGGGAAGATTCACAGCGACAGATTGTATCTGTGTGACACTTCAGGGCATAGGTGTGCTCCTGCAGAGCCGGTGTTCAGCCACTTTCAACTCCTTCTTCCCTGATGTACATAATAAAAATGGAGATGTGGTCTTCTGGATGGCAAGGGGAAAATTGACTGCCAGATATAATACATATAGCAATTAAAATGTAGTGGAACTTACTCAAAACTTCATTTATAACTTTTTAAATTAATAACAAAACCAGAAAAAAACAAATTTCGTTGCCGTGGAGTTGATTCCGACTTATAGTGACCCTATACAGAGTAGAACTGCCCCATAGGGTTTGCAAGGCTGTAATCTTTATGGAAGTAGACCGCCACATCTTTCTCCCACGGAGCAGCTGGTGATGTTTCGGTTAGCAAGTGAACGCTTAACCACTGCCCCGCCAGGGCTCCTTTAAATTAATAATACAGTACTCAAAGTAAAACCCCTCCTGAATCCTAGTCCTTATAGGCAGCGTGGTGCAGTGCAGTGAGCTTGTGCCTGGAGTCAGAGGGTTGGATTGCCACAGAGCCACCACTCCCAGCTGTGTGTCTGCGAGCAGAGCTCATGCTTCCTGCAGCCTTGAGTTCCCTGGTCCGGGGAAGGGGGACAAGTGTTGTGAATATTAAATATGGGGCTTTGGCTGAATCAATAACATTTTGTTTTTTAAAAGAAAAAGAGAAAGTAAAATCAAAGTAAACATGAAAAGCATGTAAACATCTGTTAAATTTTGATGATGGATACATGTGTCCACTTACATTGTTTTCTGCCCAGGGGGTCTGATTTTGTTGGTCAGGGTAGGGGCTAGGGCATTGATATCTCTAGAAAACTCTGTAGGTAACATGTGTAGCCACTAGTGTACAGGGCTTCTTATTACTAAGCAGGGGGGACAACTGTGGTTGATGGGGCTGTTCCTAAAAAGAGTCTGAGAATTGGAGGTGAAGAGCCTTATAAATGTCCCTCATCCTTTGGTGGGTGCAGGACGGTGACAGGAGGGTCAGGATATAAATATCAGCCTTACAGCATGTGTGCATTATTGGTCATGGGCTGGTCTGTCCATTCTTGAGAGCTTCTTTTTCTTGGTGGTGTTATCCTTGATTTCAGAGCTTTGCTGTGTCGTTCCTGCTGGAATACCTTTTACCACCTGCTGCTAGCCTCTCCCCTTGAGATCTCTGTCTCACCTGAAGGAGCCCAGTCTCCTCTGCTGTTTCACTGCTATGATCCTGGTTAGGGATGATACATACCTGGCCAGTGTACACTTGGCTGGGGGTGGTGGTGACTTTGGAACTAAAGTAGTAAATCCTGTACTTAAAAACCAAAAACAAGCCCGTTGCTGTCAAGTCGATTCCGACTCATAGTGACCCTATAGGACAGAGTAGAACTACCCCGTAGAATTTTCAAGGAGCGCCTGGTGGATTGGAACTGCCAACCTTTTGGTTAGTAGCCATAGCACTCAGCTACTACGCCACCAGGGTTTCCAATCCTGTGCTAGTGTTAGGCTTTTGGCAACAGATGTTCTAAGGGGAGGGTTGGCACTGACTGTGGCAGTAGTTGCTTAAGTGAATTTATTGCTTCAACTATCAGGGAGTCAGTAGAAATTTACCATTTACATCAGAAGAAAAGTTGTTTAACTTAGAGTCTATTAATAATGCTTCTGTTGCATAATATAAAGTTACTTCAACACTTACTTGAGCATTGTCTCTTTCCTAGGTGCTTAGACTGCAGTGATGAAGAAATTGAGTGAAATCTTAGTCTTCAAGGGCAATCGAGGATTTTAGGGAGGGTCAGCCTGGTCTGAGGGGCCGTTATGCAGTTGATAGTTGGGCATCCCAGCCCCATTTACCACTCAAGTCCTGGACCTGATTGCTCCACTCCTGCCTTTGTTCCATACTCCTGCTTAAAGTCTGTGTGAAGATTAAGATTGTGTGTCAGCTTGGCTGGGCCATGATTCTCAGTGGTTTGTCAGTCATATGATGTTGTGATCACTTCATGATGAGATTTGATATAACATGATCACCTCCATGATGGGATCTGCTGTGATTGAAAGGGAGTTTCCTTGTGCGTGTGGCCTGCATCGAATGTAAGTGGACATTCTGGCAAGGCTCTTGGGCTTTTGCTCTGGATCCTGCAGCTGGCTCATTTTGTCTGACCTCCGGTTCTTGAGACTTGAGCTAGCAGCTTACCTGTGGTCTTGCCTGCTGATCTTGGGATTTGTTGATCTTTGCAACCTGTGAGCAAGAGTCTTGCTTTCTGACCTGCCGATCATGGGTTCCCCAGCTCCCATGACTATGTGAATCAGGAGATGCCTCTATCTTGACCCACGGACTTGGGATGTTCCAGCCTCTATAACTGCGTGAGCTGTTTCCTTGATATAAATCTCACTCTCTATATATTTGTATGCCTTACTGGTTTTGCTTCTCTAGAGAACCCAGCCTAAGACAGTCTACTTGTTGTTGTTAGGTGTTGTGGAGTTGGTTCCAACTTATGGCGACCCATGTACAACAGAATGAAACACTGCCTGGTCCTGTGCCATCCTCACAATCATTGCTGTGTTTGAGCCCATTGTTGCAGTCACTGTGTCAGTCTATCTCAGTAAGGGTATTCCTCTTTTTTGCTGACTCTCTATTTTACCAAGCATGATATCCTTCTCAGGGACTAGTCTCTCCTGGTAACATGTCCAAAGTCTACCTAGACTCTGCTTATTTTGACTTTGTCTCCTGTCATTGCCCCTTGAACTTCATAAATTTATCTTCCAGGATGTTGATTTTCATCCTCCCTCTTGGATGTGTCTGACCCTGGCCTCTCAGAGTAAACAAATGCCCAGTTGATGCCTGGTTTCTGGACTCCTCCTCCAGAAATGGTCCCTTTGGAATCAATCCAGTCTCGCTTCTTACTGGGTGTCTGCATCTGGATGTCCTATAGGTACCTGAATTCAAGATGTCCAAGACTGATTTGATTATTTCTATTCCTTCTCCCCCTATTCCTAAGACAGACAAACAAACAAACAAAGAAGCAATGTTCTTTGGTCCTTTGTGTCTTTATGATTCCAGGCATCACCTGCAGTCCAGGTTCCCAGCATAAAACGTAAAAATGATTATTGTCTCTTCCTCATCTGGGCATCTACCTATGGACCCTGGCCCTGCTCCCATTGTCCTCTTTGGCTGTCCCACCTTCTCATCTCACTGGGCTGGTAGCCAGTGCCTCACTCTTCTGCAGCAATCTCTTCCCTGCTGTGTCCTTTCATGCCTGTTTTGAATTTACCGTTCTGAATATTTCAGCTGCTTCTTGGCTGTCTACAGTTCGGAGGTCAGACTTGTGTTGTTGTTGGTTGCCATGGAGTTGGCTCCAACTCATGGCCACCTTATGTATAAGAGAATGAAATGTTGCTAGAGTCCCTTGCCATTCTCACATCATTGGTATTTTTGAGCCCATTTTTGCAGCTATTGTATCAGTCCGTCTCATAGAGGGTTTCCTTGTTTTTGCTGATCCTAACTGTGACCTTAATTTTGTTGTGTCTAATTGGTCTTAGAGTTAAATCATACAGTAAGAGACAGGACACCTTATGCATTTTTTTTTCCTTTTAAAATGCTTATTATTATTGTTATTTTACAACCCTTATTATTTCTTGGATTACATGGGTTAAGTGTAACATAGTTTTTTTAGTTGTGGTAAAATATATCTAACTTAAAACTTGTCACTTTAACTATTTTTAAGTGTACCATTCAGTGCTATTAATTACACTCATAATGTTTACAACAATCACCACTAAATTTATTCCCAAAAAATTTTTAAATTTTTTCCCATACAAAAATTTATATATACATTGTTCCATGACTCTATTTGCTGTCCTCATACTGTGACAGCACACTCCTCCTTTCCACCCCTGATTCCCCATGTCCATGCAGCCAGCTCCTAACCCTCTCTGCCTTCCCATTTCACCTCTGGACAGAAGCTGCCCATTTAGTCTCTTTTTATCTGCTTGAGCTAAGAGGCACACTCCTCACGAGTATCACTTTATGTTCTACGGTCCAGTCCAGTCCCCTGTCTGAAGAGTTGGCCTCGGAAATTGTTTTAGTTCTGGGCTGATAGAGAATCCAGGGGCCATGCTTTCCAGGGTTCCTCCAGTCTCAGTCAGACCATTAAGTCTGGTCTTCTTGCTAGAATTTGAGATCTGCACCCCACTTTCTCCTGCTCCATCTGGGACTCTCTGTTGTGTTTCCTGTCAGGGCGGTCATTGGTGGTAGCTGGGCACCATCTAGTTCTTCTGGTCTCAGGCTGATGAAGTCTCTGGTTTATGTGGCCCTTTCTGTCTCTTGGGCTCCTACTTTCCTCGTGTCTTTGGTGTTCTTCGTTTTCCTTTACTCCAGGTGGCTGGGACCAATTGATGCATCTTAGATGGCCGCTTGCAAGCTTTTAAGACCCCATATGCCACTCACCAAAGTGGGATGCAGAATATTTTCTTAATAAGCTTTGTTATGCCAATTGACCTAGATATCCCTTGCAAGCATGGTCCCCTATTCCCAAAATTTTTTTTATTGTCCCAAACAGAAACTCTTTACCCGTTGAGCAATAACTCCTTCTCTTCCCTCCCTCCAGCCCCTGATAACCTCTGTCTACTTTCTGTTTCTATGAATTTGCCTATTCTAGATATCCATATAAATTGAATCACATAACATGTGGCCTTTTGTGTCTGGCTTCTTTCAGCCAGCATGTTTTCAAGGTTCATCCACGTCATACCATGTATCAGGACTCCATTCCGTTTTATGAATGAATAATATTCCATTGCATGTATGTACCACATTTTGTTTATTCATTCTTCTATTGATGGGCACTTGGGTTGCTTCCACCTTTTGGCTATTTTGAATAATGCAGCAAAGAACATTGGTGTACCCAGGAGGGGAACCTGTGATTCTGAATCTTTACTGTATTGATTGGAGTTGCCTGTGTTAGCCACTCATTCAGGATTAGTAGTCCCTCCCTGGGTAGTGCAAATGGTTAAGAGCTGGACTACTAACCAAAAGGTTGGAGGTTCAACCCACCTAGGGGCACCTTAGAAGACAGGTCCTGTGATCTGCTTCCAAAAGGTCATAGCCTTGAAAACCCTATAGAGCAGTTTCATTCTGCACACTTGGGGTTGCCGTGAGTCAGAATCTAACTAACAAGGGCAACTAACAACAATGACAGTCCCTCACCTCAGTGGGAGGTTTAGTAAACACAGGTATTAATTGCATTAAAAATATTTATAATAAAGCGTCATAGCTTTATTATAAATATAAAGTTGGGATCACCTGTTTGGAGATCTGCTCAAATGTTCTGAGCACTAGCTTAAGGCCCTTCTCACTTTCTAACTCAGATATTGCTCCTGTCTGTGGGATTACATTTATAATTACAGTTTTCAGATTCAGGGAGGTACCTAAGAATTCAAGCTTAACCCTTTCATGAGGAATGGGATATATGTTCTCCCACTTACATTTTCCGCCTCTCAGGTTTTTGGGGAAGCTGCTTTCTCACTGGTAGTGCATGCTGTTGCCAGACAGGGACCTGCATAACAGTTTGAAACTTCTTTAATGGGCATGTGCCACAGACTACTGTTTATAGGGTATTATATGAGGTGTTTGAATTTCTGGTAGGAAAAATAGAAATTTTGAAATTTTTCATTTGGGACACATAAGTCCTTGTGGACTCTGGGGCTAGAATTTGTGGGACAATGTATGTCCTTCGATATAGTAAGGGTAGGCTTGTGGGATGGGGCAAGAGAAAAAAATCCATACTATCCACCAAAAATTCAGACACACTCAGTGATTCAGCATGCTTCCATTAATGAAAACACGTGGTATCAACAAAAATTCGGAGCAGAAAATAGTTGACTCGTTTAAATGAATGTCTGACCATTCACTACCTTCCTGGTTAAACTCTGTCCCATCAGTTACAGTCTAGTCTGTTTGAGTTGTAGATGTCTCAGGATAAATCATCCAACCACGATTTATTAAGTAATCGACTCAATGGCAGTGAGTTTGGTTTTGGGTTATTCGGCAAGGTAAATTTGGCACTGGGGACAGAATTAGCATAACAGCTGAGAGTCAAGTGAAGGGTATGTAATAAAAACAAATACATATGAAACAGCAAACCACAAACGTGTCAGGTGTGTACAGAGATCCTAAGAAGCTGCATGGGACAGGGTCCTAACTGATGAGGAACAGCTTTGGGTGGCTAGGTGATGAAGAAAGGCTGCATGGGCAGTCTATGAAGAAGGACAGAGTCTTTCTAGCTTATGAACTCACCCCAGGGGGCCAGAGAGAGAGAGTGTGAGAGTGGGAGGGACTCTTGGTCTGAAGTTCAGGGAGTTGTGCAGACTCCTGAGCCAGTGGCTGGTCCCCGATGACTTGGCCCTTGGTTGCCGGGGACATTTTGACCTGGCTTAGGATGGCTGGGGATGACGTCTGCCCTAACTCTGAGTGGTTAGGGTGAGAGAAGAAATACCATTGAAGTGGCTGGTGACGAGGAATGGAAATGTGGGAAGTTGAACCCTGGGAATTGGATTCATGCTGATCCTCGCCACGCAGTTAGGGATTAAGGTGAGATTTGCCCATCTTGCCCCTTTAATAGAGCAGTCTGTGTCACACATACAGATCCAGAGCACAAAGTGTATGAAGCAAATGTATTTGGGAAAATAGCATGTGGCCTGTGGTTCAGATCACTGAGTTTACAAGTGCTCAAAGGCACACATCTGAGTCATTTAAAAATAATATTTTTGTTCTAATCATTTCAAGATACAAAGCCTTTAGCGGAAGCATTTTATGTGGTGTGATTTGTGAAACGGCAAAACACAGTATTTCTTGAAGAATCTAGCAAGTTTGAGATAAACATTTACATTTAACACCTTTCTGCTTTTCTGTTACTTTTTTTCATTTTGAGCTGATCTTGTAAGTGAAAATCAGAATCTATGCAAGAAAATTTCCTTGTCAGATCTACATAAGCAGAGGTGGTCTGGGCAAGCCACGGGAGTTGGTCAGTGCTGACATGGCCTTGTGGGGGAGGAAGTGTGATCAGGGTCATTTAGCCACCTCCATTCTTTGCATGCCAGGGCCAGGACACTGTGCTGGACCTTGACGACCTAAGGGGAGAGTCACCTCCTGCCTTCAGGGAGTGCCAGGTCTGAGGAAGGGCCACACATGTGAAACATGAAACCAACCGAGGCTTGAACACAGCGTTACAGGAAACCAGAGGAGAGCAATGATCTTAGTCTGGGAGGAAGCCACAGAATTTAGGTGAGGTGGGAAGGGAAGCCTCACCAATGCAGAGGCTGTTGAATGGGATCTGAAAATCCTCTCATTCAGACTCTGTTTTTTCCTTCTGAACTGGTAGATTTTTCTTTCCCTTTCTCTCCATTATTTTCTTTTCTTCACTCACCCTCTGCCTCAAATTTCTTCTGTTCATTCTTCTCTTCCTCCTCCTGAAGGTCTAAGTAAAGAGATGGGGAAGAAATGAATAATAGCAGCTAACATTTATTAAACATTTTCTTAGTGTTGGATGCTATGCTAAGCACTTTGCATGCATAATCTAATTTAATCCTCAGAGCAGTTCCTTAAGGTTTATATGCTGTTAGTATCCCCCTTATGGAGGAGGAAAGTGAGGCACCCATAAATTCTGACTTGTAGTGACCCTATAGGACAGGGTAGAGCCGCCCCATAGGGTTTCCAAGGCTGAAATCTTTACGGAAGCCGACTGCCACATCTTTTCTCCTGCATCATGGCTGGTGGGTTTGAACTGCCGCCTTTTGGTTAGCAGCCAAGCACTTAACCACCAGGACCCCTTAAAGTGAGGCACACAGAAGCTAAATAACTTGCTGAGAGTCACACAAGTTAGAAACAAGACTTGACCCCTGGCAGCATGACTCTAGTGCCTGGTTATTTAATGCGCTACTCGTGTTCCCTGGGTTTGGAATATGGGCCACTGGTGCTACAAGAGATGATTTAAGTGATGCCTAGATATTAAATAACATTATTCACACGGGGAGAAAGTTGTTCCTTTTGCATTTATCATTTAATCCTACATCCTCAAAAAAAAAAAAAAAAAAAAAAAATCCCCAAAAGCTTGATTCTAGTCTTTAACCCGGCTTTATTTTACATCTCTCTTTCTAAGGAAGAGAGCAGGTTTCAGGCTCAGAACTTCCACCAAGTAACATATTTTAGTATATCATTTTGATTCTGTTGTATTTATGTTCATTTTCACCTTCAAAAAGTCTATTTAAAGAAAAATATAAAGTCCAGATAGATATGGCAGTTGTGACAGAAGGTGGAAGGTGGTGTGAGAATGCCTATTTGGGGGAGCACTTGCTCCTCAAGGGAAGAATTAAGGAGTAAAGATAACAGCCAGACAACCATGAGAGTAAAGCTTTAGCTTTCTTCTCTTTTTTTAACCTAGGATTGAGGGAGGGCTGGAAAAACTTTTCCACGTGCTAATTTTTCTTTCTTCTGTTTGAGGAGTCACATGGTAAGATATTAGGAGTCAGTCTGGCTTAGTGAACCCTGTTCCAGACATGTAACAGATTTATCATTATACAGCCATCTATCTGCATTGGCACTGGCACTGGAAAGTGGGTTAAAATTGTTATCTTTAAAACCAAGAAGAACAATTTGTATGCCCCAACCAGCTACCATCAAGTCGATTCTGACTCTGGCAATCCCACAAAGTTTCCAAGGCTGTAAATCTCTACAGAAGCAGACTGCCACATCTTTCTCCTGTGGAGCTGCTGGTGGTTTTGAACTGCTGACCTTTTGGTTAGCTGTCGATCGTTTTAACCACTGCGACACCAGCGCTCCTTAATTTGTATGCAGAGGACCCTAATCTGATATCTTAATTCTTTGAAACAACTAAATTCACCTGTTTATAAGTGAATTTTGACTATATCTCAAGTTATCCACTTTTTTTTTCCTGGCAGTGCCTCAAGAATCAAAGAAATACCCATTTAAACTTCTTTACACAGTGGTATAAAAGTTTTAAAGCCACTGAATTCTGAGTAGTTACAGCTCACTAAATGGTAATTCTTTTTTTTTTTTTTCCCAAGGACAGCACAATTAGATTTTGGTAAGATTGAGATTTCAGTGTCTTTTGGTGCATTTGTCAAGACAGATTCACCAGTAGTTTGCAAGTGTTCATGAACAAATCAGGTTAGCAATACATTGATACCAGCACAAATAGATTGGGCTCATCACTACATAGACAAAACAGTCAGGAGATTGGGTTGGTGTTGTAAGCACAAGTGGCATGATATAATGAAGTTGTATTCCATTAAGCTCTTGTGTACAGGGGAGCAAAATGTCATCACCTGAATGTGGCTGCATTTCTGTGATACAACCTCATCTGTTCCATCAACTAGTTTTGCTCTGATCAATAAGCAGTTTTCTGTGGCCTTTCACTGCTGTCAGATGTCATTGAGTGATGTAAATGCACGTCGGAAACTAGAAACTTGACAGCTCACCCAGACAGCTCACCCAGAGTGGGAAGGGAGAGAGGTGAGGGAAATCACAGCCGCGGACATGGTTGACAGCTGACATCTCCTCGGGGTAACTGATTGGGTACTGTAGCAGCCGGCACTTTTTCCATATAAATACAAAGGAAGATGATCCTGTTATGTGTAATACACAGAGCAGATGTTTTAAAATAATTTAAGGGAAAAATTATTATTGTAAACTGTAACATATTGATTGTGTAGATTGTTTATATAGAATGTACAAAAAACAGTTACTGTTCGTATTTGACTAAGAACAACAAAGGAAATGAAAAATGTTATAGTTCTACCCATTTTCTTTATTATCTCCTGCCAAAACTAATTTAAAAAGTTTGTGTCAGTCCAGAAAGAGGTGTAGCCAAAAAGACAGTTACTGTAACAGTATTCATGCAATAGAATGCTATGTAGCAATAAAAGGAGGAAGAGGAAGCTCTTTATGTCCCCATATGGGAAGATTGCCAAGATCCATTGCTAAGTGAAAAAAGCAGGAGGTAGAGTGGTGTGTAATGTGTGGTCTTTGTGTAGAAGGAAGGAAATAAGACTGTTCACATGGCAGATAACAAGGCCGAAAGGATCCCTGCGAGACTGTTAACAGTGAGTACCTGAAGAAGGGAGTGAATGGTGGCAGCTGGTTGAAGAGTTGGGGTTGTGAGGAAGACTTTTCACCGTATGTCTTTTTATGTCTTTCTTTTCCTTTTTTTAGATGATATTTTACTGAGTTTTTGGTGAAAGTTTACATAGCAAGTTAGGTTCCCGTTTGATAATTTCCACACAAATTATTCAGTGACATTAGTTACATTTATCACAGTCTATCAACATACTTTTTTTTTTGTTTGTTTTGAACAGTTTCTACATGTACAGTTTGGTGACATTGATTACATTCTTTGAGTTGTACAAGGATTCTCACCCCCCTTTTCTGAGTTATTCCTCCCTCATTAACATAAACTCACTGCCCCCTAAGGTTCCTATCTAATCTTTCAAGTTGCTGTTGTCAGTTTGATTCCATACAGATAGTTCTTAAAAGCACATAATACTCAAGACCTTTTTTACTAGTTAAGCTAAACTATTGTTTGGTTTTAAGAAGACTTCAGGGGATATTTTTGGTTTAAGGTTAAAAGATTATCTCAAGGCAGTAGTTTCAAGGGTTTATCCACCATCCATGGCTGCAGGAAGTCTAGAGTCCATGGGAATTTGAAATTCTGTTCTGTATTTTCCCCCTTTTGGTCAGGATTCTTCTATGGAATCTTTGATCAAAATGTTCAGTAATGGTAGCTGGGTACTATCCAGTTCTTCTAGTCTCATGGCAAAGAAGGCAGTTGTTCATGGAGTCAATTAGCCACACATTCCAAATCCTCCTCCTATTCCCGATTCTCTTTCTTCTGTTGCTGCAAGTGAATAGAGACCTTTTATTGTGCTTTAGATGGCCACTTGTGTGCTTTTAAGACCCGAGACTCTATGCAGTGAACTAGGAGGTAGAACAGAAGCAGTAAACGTGTTATTAGGCTAATTAACTGGGATGTTCCATGAAACCATGACTCTAAACTTCCAAACCAAGGAATCTAATCCCATGAGGTGTTTGGTTGTACATAACCAGGTTTAGCAGATACTTTTTTTTTTTTTTGGTTATTGTAAATATATCGATCACACAACTTCTTCTAGTTCAACTGTTTACAGGTATACAACTTAATAACAGCAATTAACAATAATTGACAGTGCAACCCTACCCTTCAATTAATACGATTTTTCCATCACCATTAACCTCCCTTTTCCTTTTTCCTCCCACCCCTGGTAACCACTAATAAACTTTGGTCTCCGTACATTTGCTTTTTCTTGTCTTTTTATATAAGTGATGTCATGTAATATTTGTCCTTTTGTGATTGGCTTATTTTGCTCAGCATAATGTATTCAAGCCCCATACTGTGACATATATCAAGACTTCATTTCTTCTGCTGGCTGAGTAGTATTCCATTATATGTATGTACCACATTTTGTTTATCTGTTCATCTGTTGATAGGCATTTAAGTTTGTAAAAATGGCATGAGAGCAGTGTCTGACCTCCTCTGTCTTCCCAAGGGCGAAGGAGACTCAAGATCAGCAGCCCAAGACTTATTCCTATGAGGTGGAAGTCAGACATGCCTTCTCTCTCCAGCATTTTTACCAACTCTGACACCACCTGTCCCTCTCATGGTACTCTGCTTCTCTCCTGGGTCCAATAATTCATTGCAGTGGCCACAGAGAACTCACAGACCATACTCAAAATTATGGGGTTTATTAGGGAAGTAACAGGTTACAGTTCAGGCTCAGGAGCACTCAAGGATAGGTTCTTCCATCAGGACAGTCTCTTCCCAGCCGTGCTTGCAGACATACCTCTTCCTGGCCCTCAGTCTCTGCCTAAAGGCATTCATCTTTCTCTCTCCATGGGCCGGGAAGCCTACTGTGCCATCTCCTGCTGCCAAGTCTCTGCCGCCTGGTCTCTCTTGCTGGGTCTCCTGCCACCACTTCTCACCATCTCAGGGTTACAGCTCACTCTCTCTCCATCTCTTCTTCCAGGAGCTTCTTCATGCAGGGATCCTGGGTCCAAATGATGTGCTGACTCCTGGCTGTTATTCCTTGGTGGCAGTGGGATTCTATCTCCAGCCTCTGGAACGGCTCACCTCAAGCCCAGTAGCATGGCAAAACTAACCAATCCCTTTGGTGGGCCACAATTACCATATCTGCACAGTACAGCCTAGTCACTTGGGTGGGAGTTACAAGACCATGGCTAGAAAGCCCACACAAAAATGATCCATCACACCACAAGGTTGTTTCCACCTTTTGGCTATTATGAATAGAGTTGCAGTCAACATTGGTGTTCAAACCTCTCTTTTTTTTTTGTTTTTTGCTCAGTAAATATATATATATGTATTTTATTGTACTTTAGATGAAGGTTTACAGAACAAATAGTTTCTCATTAAACAGGTAGTATACATATTGTTTTATGACAATGATTAACAACCCCACGACATGTCAACACTGTCCCTTCTCAACCTTGGGTTCCCTATTACCAGCTTTCCTGTCCCCTCCTGCCTTCTCGTCCTTGTCTCTGGGCTGTTGTGCCCCATTAGTCTCGTTTTGTTTTATGGGGCCGTCTAATATTTGGCTGAAGGGTGAACCTCAGGAGTGACTTTATTACTGAGCTAAAGGTGTGTCCGGGGGCCATACTCTCGGGGTTTCTCCAGTCTGTGTCAGGCCAGTAAGTCTGGTCTTTTTTTGTTAGTTAGAATTTTGTTCTGCGTTTTTCCCCAGCTCTGTCCAAGACCTTCTGCTGTGACCCCGGTCAGAGCAGTCAATGGTGGTAGCCAGGTACCATCTAGTTGTACTGGACTCAGTCTGGTGGAGGCCGTGGTAGTTGTGGTCCATTAGTCCTTTGGACTAATCTTTCCCTTGTATCTTGTTTTCTTCATTCACCGTTGTTCCTGAAGGGGTGACAAGTCTCTTTTTGAGTCTCTGCTTTTAAGTCTTTTGGGTATATACCTAGGAGTGGAATTACTAGGTCAATGGTAGTTCTATTTTTAGTTTTCTCAAGAACCGCCATACTGTTTTCCACAAAGGCTTTACCATTTTGCATTCCCACCAGCAATGGTTAAGGGTTCTAGTTTCCCCACATTTTCACCAACATTTGTCTTTCCTTTCCTTTTTAAACCATTTGAATATATTATCTATTCAAAACATTAAATTATAAAAGGATATTTATTTTTTTCACACATGAAATGGCCTTAAATACTTGAAAAGATATGCGGTGGTTATCATATTAACAAAGGATATGTATTCCAAGAGCACTCTGGCTAAATTATCCATTACCAAAACTAGAAATAGACATTCAGATATATTAGAATGAGGGGTAATGAAATCTCATAAATTGCTACTTAAAATGATTGTAATGTCAAGTATCACACTGACTAAAATTCTAGGACATTTAGGTAATAAAAAGAATAATAGCTATTATCTATTGAGTGCTTACTATATGCTAGACACCTAATATGTGCTTTATAAATAGCACTTATTTGAATCCTCACAGGGAAAGTATTATTGCCTCTGTTTTAACAGATGAAAAAAACCCGATTCTCAGAGATTATTATAGGTCACACAGCTAGTAAGTGGTAAAGCTTGAATCTGAACCTAGGTTTTCAGTCTCCGAAGATAAGCCGAGGGTGTGAGTATTAGAGTGGAAACGTCAGGGGCATGAGCATGTGTTTTGGGAGGACAGTCACCTTAGACTCACCATGTCAACAGGAGGAGAGCACAGTGTTGATCTGGGTCGTCTTTCATCATCCAGACTAAGCCAGTTTCCCGTTACGATGACTTTTTGATGCCATCTACATTTCCTTCCAGATCCTATCAGTCATAATTATATTATCACAATTGGTTATAATTGTCCCTTTCCTGAGTTCCTTTGGGGAGGGACCATGTCTCTTTTGGGCCCATGGTACCCCAGCTCAGAGCCTGGCCCACAGAAAGCACTTGATAAATATTTGTTGAGAGGCAGATCCTGTAGTAATGACAAGATTACATTACATTGGTGTGGTTATCTCTCACAAACCACCTAATGGAATAATTCTTTCTAGTGAATGCTTTTACTAATGAGGAATGCAGCCACGACGCCAAAGTGTATTGAGAGCTTGTAAGTTCATGGCAGAAAGATAGCAGTTTATTCTATAAATAGTGAACTATCACTTTACTATTAGGAGTAACAGCTGTAAAGGGAGAAGATTAGGGAGTTAAGAAAATCATCAGAGATGAAGTTTACTTTGAGAATGGGAAGCTTAATTGAAGAAGTCCAATAGGACAGAGTTGTTTTAGAACTTTAATCCTACCATTCTCATATTCAGGGTTTGAGGTACTCTTTGCCTAGTTTCCAGATGTCTTGAGACTGCCCCTCTTGTAGGCTAATCCCCTGGGCTAAGCTAATGCCCAGGCAGCTCCTCTGTTCACTGCTACCTCCCTCTCTACTCCCTTTTGTTTTCACTTTTATTTTTGAGGTTCTCTTCCTGTTCATTTCAGGACGAAGATTATAAGAATATGGGGAGGGGTTCAAAGTTAGGACCATCCCTACTGCTTCTCCAGGGCCAAGCCTGAGGAAAGACAAGCTTTGGAGAGTGAGTGTGTGGAGGCAGGTGGGGGTGGGTGGGTAGGGGAAGGAATTTAGGGACATGGCTGTGGTGAGGATGGAGGCTCCAGAGTGGATGGTTCCTGACCACCTTTCTCTTTTTATCAGATTGAGTTGAAAGTAGGTGGGGATGCTGCTAAAAGATACGTGGAAAACTGTGCTTTGGGTATTATCAGTCTATTCTTTACCCATCCTTCTCCCTAAGAGTGTCTTAAAGTACCTTCTCTGTCTTCACATACACCTTCAGGGCACTTCTCATGAGGGATGAACAGGCTACAAGAGATAAATATGCTCCCCTATACCCTTGTCACCCTCTCTCACTCATGTGCTAGGTATAGGGAACCAAGCCCCTGGTAGGTCGTTCTTTCTCATACTTCAAAATCATGCCACCAGCCTAGTCATTACATAGGTTTGATTGGAACTCAAAGCTGATCGTTTTAGCATACAACACTAGTCATAACATAGATGGAATATATTGTCTCATCCTCATGAGTGCCAACGTGGATGTTGTAGATCATGGCCCATCATCAGGATACTTAGCATGTACAGTCTATCTGGGGACCCCAAAGCCTTCCCCCTCAGTATCCTTTCTAGGACAACTCAAATAGTTCCATGTCTATTTCAAAATCCTATTCAGGACTCCTGCAACTCAACAACAAAGAGATAAACAACCCAGTTAAAAGATGGGTAAAGAACTTCAATAGACATTTCTCCAAAGAAGATACACAGATGGCCAATAAGCACATGGAAAGATATTCAACATCCTTAGTCATTAGGGAAATGCAAATCAAAACCACAGTGAGATACTACTTCACACCCACTACCCATTGGCTTCGAGTTGATTCCAACTCATAGTGACCCTATAGGACAGAGCAGAACTGCTTCATAGGGTTTCCAAGACTGTACATGTTTATGGAAGCAGACTGCCACATCTTTCTCCCGCGGAGCAGCTGGTGGATTTAAACTGCCGATCTTTTGGTTAGCAGCCAAATACTTAACTACTGAGCCACTAGGATGCTTATTAACAGAAAAATGGAAAATAAGTTTTGGTGAGGATGTGGAGAAATCGGAACCATCAAGCATTGCTGGTGGGAATGTAAAATGGTGCAGTTGCTATTGAAAACAATTTGGAGGTTTTTCAAAAAGTTAAACATAGAAATACCATATGACCCAGAAATTCCTCTTTTAGGTGTATACCTAAGAGACTTGAAAGCAGGGACTCAAACAGATATATGTACATCAGTGTTCTTTGAAGCATTATTCGCAATCACCAAAAGGTGATAACAACTCAAGGATTGTGTCCATCAACAGGTAAATGGATAAGCAAAATGTGGTCTATCCATGCAATTGAATGTTATTCAACCATAAAGAGAAACGAAATTCTGATACAACATGGATGGACCTTGAAAAGATTATGCTGAGTGAAATAAGTCAGACATAAAAGGACAAATTGTATGATCCTTATATGAAATATTAGATTAAACAAAGAGACAAACGTTTATTAGAGGTTACCAGGGGCTAGGGAGAGGAGGAAATGGGAGTTATTGCTGAAGGGGTAATGAGTTTCTTTTTGGGATGATGTAAAACTTTTGGAAATAGGTAATGCTGATGGTAGCACAGCATGGTGAATGTGATTTATGTCACGCAATTGTACGTTTTAATGTGGTTAAAATGACAAATTTTTTGTTGTGTATATTTTGCCACAATAAATTTTTTAACAAAATTACAAAAAAAAATTTCTATTGCGGTATTACCTCAGTGGTGATTCTGGTATTCGTGTATCAGTTTATGGTGCTCAGGCCTGTAGTGGCTTTTTCTGTCATCTAAACCATCACAGCAGCCTTGCCTGGGCAGGGAAGGGAGAAGAGCCTTTGATGACAGGGTTTTTAAAAGGTCCTCATTATTTCCTTTTTTAAATGCCAACCATCCACTTTCTTTTTAAGCCTTTAAAGGCCTAGCTTTCTATTTGTTACTTGACTGAGTTCATTTTTTGATTGATATAGTGTAATTATAAAATGTTAAGTGAAAACATTAGAAACAAACTTTTTGATGTGAAGGGGACTTTGGAAAAGACTCTAGAGGGTTCCTCTGTATTTTAGTCTTCTGTCATGTTTCCTTTCTCTGTAAAGCCACCACCATACACTCGGCTTTCAAGCCCAAAACTTGGGAATCGCCCTCAACCCCTCCTTTCTCTCAACCACCATGTCTAAACTCCAACACCAAGTTACGTTGATTCTACCCCGTAAACATCTTTTAAAATTTGCCTGCCTCTGTCTACCCCATCTCTATCATGACTTTTCCAGCCCTTTGCCCCATCATCTCTCCTTAGAGTACTGTGGTAATCTCCTACTTGGTCTTCCCCATCTGCTCTGAGCCCTCTTGTTGTTAGTTGCTGCCCATTCGATTCTGACTCACAGGGATCCCCTGTGTGCAGACCAGAATAGAACTGCTCCATAGGATCTTCAAGGCTGTAACCTTTCGGGAGCAGATCACCACTCCTGTCTTCCGAGGAGCCTCCGGGTGGGTTTGAATCACCAACCTTTTGGTTAGTAGTCTAGTGCTTAACCATTTGCGCCACCCAGGCTCCCTAGAATCCATTATTTTGCCGTCAGTGATTTTTTGCAGTGCCTGTCTGATGATGTCAGCTCCTGGTTACAACCCTTGCATGGCTTCTTGTAAGGGACACGGCCAGTCCTTAGAGTGGCCTTTGAGACCCAGCATGGTCTGGCCCCTTCCTACCTTAGCAGCAAAGCTTAATCTCCTCTCCTCCACCAAGGTTGAGTTCCAGTCTCACAGCCCCAGTTCCTGAAGTGAATCTGTTCCTTTCGTTAAACATATCTTCCCCCTTCACCCTGCCCTCTCCTCTACCCTCAACTCCCTCTTAGGCTCAGGTCTCCATTTCATCATCGCTTTCTCAGAGCAGGTTCTCTTGTTTCATGCTGTCTCAATCCCTTTCCCCTCAGAGCATTTCTAAAACTATTCCTTGTGCTGTTAGTTGACTGTATTCCCAGTGCATGTTTGCCCATATAAGCAACCCATACATTTTTACAGAATAAATAAATAAACTGGAGTCAGAAGTGAGAGTAAATGTTTCAGCTACTTAATATCAGAATTAGGGCAAAAACATAGCACTTTGCACTTTTCCTGGTTTTTTGTTTCTCTCTGTGAAGTCTATGCCCACACAGGGGGCTTGTTCATCCTTACTGCATGGGAAGTGTGCTCCCGACTCTGTTTCTAAGGAGACCTGGATCTCCACCGCTTGTTTCCAGCTCCTCTTGTGCATTTGACTCCTCCTGGTGCCTTTCCTATGCCCTTTCTTATGGTTCATCACAGGGACTTGCTGTGTTCTCTTGATGTTATCAACCTTGAAGTTGAATGCTCACCCACTTTTCTTAATTTTTTAAAGTGACTTTTTCATATTTTATATTTGCAGTTGTTAATGCTTTTGTATTTTAGAAGCTTTAATTCTGAGACTCGACCTTGGTGCTTCTTTGTAAAATGCTGTATCTTGCAGTAGTAGATTTGGGGACTTTATCTTTAACGTTCTGCATCTTAAATTCTTTGTTAGTTATTTATATGGCTTAATGACACCTCTGCCCTTATTGACTCACTTTAAATAAAGAGGGTTATTTACTTAGCAGCGGCATGTAGTTTGTTTTGCCAAAATACAGTCTTTGACGAGAAACTAAGTTGAATAGTATATCCTTCCTCATGAAAGTTGCCTGGAAACTGTCAATTCAGCCTTATCTGGTGGGTGATTTGGGGATGTGGGCTGGTTATGCTTGTGTGGCAAACTCTAAATCATGATACTTTTTCTTAGCTCTAGATTGTACAGAAAATTTACGAGCTACCTTAATTTTGTTATCGGGGTCTACAGAATATCAATATGATCTCTCTGCTCAGTTCTCTGCAAATACTTGGAGGCTGCTTCCCTGGGATGAACATCTCTCCTTCCTCCTCAGATCCCGTCAGGGCAGACCTTTGGTTCTCCTGTTGTTCTCTAAGGAGAAGGCACTATCTCATTTGACAGTTACCTACTTAAAATGTGGCATCCAGATCTGAGCACAGTACACCTTTAGAAGGGTGACTCTGTATGGAGCTCCTCCATAGGCTTTCAACTTCAGTATAGTATGAAAGAACTAAGCATTTTGTTTGTTTTTATTTTTATTTGTTTTCTTGGCTTCAAATTTGATGGTCATACCTTCATGAAAGAGAATTTGAAGAAAACCACTATGACGTGCTTTTAAGTTAGCAGAGGTATCTTCAGATAATGGTGGTGGTGGTGATACTCATCATAAATCTTTAGGCCTTTGTGTAATGACCTTGCCCAAAATCCATTAGCACAGATTCTAGAAATCGTGAAGGGAAATCCTTCACATATCAACTAAATTAATGTAAGGTAGAATTAGAAGTAGTTGTCGTAGCTTTATGGTGTTCAAGATAAGTAATAGGTACTATTTTAAATGGAGCTGATAAACTAAGGATAAACAGCAGTGAAGATTTTTCTGTTGAGTGAAAAAAATCACAGGGGCAAAGGTGTCTTTGGCCTTATTCAGTAATTAATTTTGCAGAAAGGCTGCCCATGATTGTGTCCTGGAGAACAGGCCACTGATTTGTTGTGAAGCTTTTGGAAAGTCATTTACCTTGCTAATCCTCAGACTTCTCATCTGCAAAATGTTGATAATACTTGTTCCTGTGCTTCTTGTGCACTATTAAATAGTACCACAATGCTGAGATGAAGGGTTATTAAATAATTACTACATGACTATTAGAATTCCCTGGGTGGCACAAATGGTTAAGTGCTCGGCTACTAACCAAAAAGTTGGTGGCTACTAACCGAAGAGCCTTTGAGCCAGAGATGCCTCAGAAGAAAGGCCCACCAGTCTACTTTCAAAAGATCACCAAAAACCAAAACAAACCTGTTGCTGTCGAGTCAATTCCAACTCATAGCAACCCTGTAGGACAGAGTAGAACTGCCCCCTATGATTTCCAAGGAGCACCTGGTGGATTCGAACTGCTGACCTTTTGGTTAGCAGCTGTAGCTCTTAACCACCATACTCCAGGGTTTCCCAAAAGGTTACAACCACTGGAAACCTTATGGAGCACAGTTCCACTCTGACACACATGGGGCTACCATGAGTTGGAATTGACTTGACCACAGCTGGTTAACATGACTATTAAATGTCAAAGACTCGTCTTGATTTAGGGACAATGGTGGCTTCATTCACAGAGTTTATTGTATGCCTAAGACTAGTGTTAAGTGACCACACATAATGAATACTATGCTATTTGCCTGTAGTTTGAAAGCCAAATTAATATAATTTGGTGACTGCCAAAGAAATCACATCCCTCATTTATATGTACTGATATTACTTAGGATTTTTTAAAGATAATTTGGCTTGTTTCACTGGGGTAGCCCTTTTACATATTACTTTATATTAATTATTCTCATTTTTCTTTTCTTTACTGAATTTTAACCTCTTGAAGCTAAAGATTATAATTTATTTATCTTATTCTGTCCTGTGTCTAGTACAGAGTCTAGCATAGATTAGAAATTTAATAAATGTTTCAAAGACTTTGACAGCTGAACAGGTACTTGGTGGCCATCTAGTTTAGAGCCCTCGTGTATTTATAGATGGAAGGAAAAAGTAGATCTAGAGGAGTTAAGTGGTTTACCAAGTCACATAGTTGCGAAGAAAGAGCAGAAGAGTATAGTCTTTTTGAAGTGTAGTTTCCTACTCTTTACAACATACTGTAGGGTCTTTGAATAAAGTTTAAATGACAGTTGAAATTTGTGGTTTAAGAGGAGATGCTTTATATATGGTTTTAAATACATCTACCCATATACAAATTCAAAGAGGTATATGTTTAATCTATAGAAAAATTTATTTTATACTCTTAGAGGAATTGCAACTTTTTGCCACTTATTAAGACTTCAGAGATACAAACCAGTAGCTCAGTAATTGCTTTCTTGAATCTGCCTTTAATAATTACATTTAGTAAAGCTGTATCGAAAATTAGAAAGGCAGAGACTAATGGAAAACTAGATTTTTCACTGAATTAGAAAGCAAGACAATCCATATATTGACAACACTTCAAGTTGAAACAGATCAGGAAAACTGTTTTGGACTGTTTGTGGAAAGAGGCAAACCTGGGCCTGATGGGCAGTGGCATCTGCATTTTATGGAAGCAGAGAAACTCTAAGAGATTCCATGTAAATTGGCATGTGGAGAGGAAAGAGTCTAGGTCTGATTGAGATATGAGTCATTTGAATCTTTTAAAGCCTGGAATTTCTCCTTGGTACTAACAAAGAAGTGGAAAATGAAGAATGTGTTAATGAAGTGGAAATATCTTTTAAAAAAAAGCACAAAACTCATTTGGGGGTCATATCTTGCAACCAGCAGGAAACTGAGCAGGAAAGTGGCAGAAGGACTTTATCTGACTTGTTTCTCTGGTGTTTGGTGAGGTGCTTTGACTTCATGGCCAGAAAAATTAGTCATTTTAGTTTTATGGTATTTCAGAATGAGTACTAATGAGCTCTCAACAGTAGACTAATTCAGGATTATTTAGATATTAGAAAACTCATTAAAACTGAGATGTAATGATGTTAATTAAAAACAAACAAATACTGATACCTCTTCACTGGTCAGAAGGACAGTGATTTTTGCACACTGAACAAAAGACAGGCCAGGTAGTCTGCTGACATACCAACTCTCCTTCTAGCCCCAGACTCTGGCTACATAGTTCACAAAGGCCCAGTGAATCCTTCCCATTTGTGCAAAGTTATAACAGCTTTAGAAAAACACCTTTTAAAAAAGGCCTGCTTTTATGTGTCAGTTTTTCATGATTATACTAACTGAATTATCCTAATAGCATCTTGTTGACCCTGTCTATCTCTTCCCAAGAACGAGTGCGAATATTTGCCCACACCATTGGCAATGGGATGTTGTGTCTCTCCAAGGAAGGAGGAAACAACTAGGAACTAGATAGAGACTTTGCATAAGTAGTCACAGTCAGGCTTTATTGAATCCCCTTTCAGGCCGATGAAGAGAAAAGGTTGAGCATTTTGGAGAAGAAAAAGAAGCCAGTGGGATGAAAAGGTATGAGGCTGAGCCTTTTTGAGAACCACTGTCTGGCCAAGACTAACCTGGGCTTATGTTAAAAAGAGCTGTCTTACGTTTGATAGAGCTCGCTGATTTCACAGCCAGAAATTGCTCACAGGGTAGATTAGTGAGGGAGGTCATCCCGCCTTGAGAACTGAATTCACTGTTTGGTAAAACTGATACAGACTAAGACAGCTAACTGAGCAGAATCTGATCCTGAGGATAGCCGTATTGAGAGGTGAGGTAAGCATGGATGAATTAACACTCATTTGCCCTGCACAGTATGTAAAATGCAACACAGGATATGTGTAAATGGCACAGTCTACCTTAGAGCAGACTTAGAAAGAAATATCTATGACAAAGCATTACACAATTGTTATATATAGGTAAAATGTTAGGATGTTAATAAGCATGTGATCAGCCTCCTCATGTTATAGTTGACAAACAGGCAGAGAGATGACAAGTGATTTTCCTAAGTTTATATGGCTAATAAATGTCAAAGAACTAACCTAGAACCCAGGCTTTCTGATTCATTCACAGCTATTTTTTTTCTCATTATAAGAATGTTTTTGCTTACATAGTTTACACATGTTCAAGGCAGAAAAATTAGAGAAAAATATCTTAGAAGTACAAAGAAGAAAAAATAACCCATAACTCTCAAAATATTTGGCATTTCTTTTCTTCCCGGTCTTTTTTGTGAAGGTATGGTATGTGTATGTGTGTGTACACACATATATACACATACACTATTATGAACAGAGATGTACTATAGCACAAAACGAAACTACTCATTAGATAGCCTGCTTTTAAATTAAAAAAAAATTTTTTTTAATTTTGTAACAGTACCATTTAATGTTAATAACTCTTCTCTGACCTAATATGAATATGCCATCATTTATCAGTCAATCTTTACTAAATACTAGGTTGTTTATGATTTTTCATTATTATAAATATGCTTTTTTATTTTTAAAAAGTCAGATTTCAATTTTGGTTTGGTGCCACTATGTTAAACAAATAATTCATATCAGTACATTATAGGTCTATGTATTAGTTGAGAAATAATCATCCTCATACATTTTTTGTTCTTGTTCCATTCTTCTTAAGCTGTATCTTTTCAGATTAATTTATTTTTGCGACATAAGCCATGAAAAGATGCCTAGTAGAACTTCTGTAACTCTTCTTTTCTGCTCTTGTTGTTGTTGTGTGCTGTTGAGTCAATTCTGTCTCATAGTGACCCTGTAGGAAAGAGTAGAATGGCCCATAGGGTTTCCTAGGCTGTAATCTTTACGGAAGCAGATTGCCAGGTCTTTTTTCGCACAGAGCAGGTGGTGAATTCAAACCACTGACCTTTTGGTTAGCAGTTGAGCCCTTAACCATTGTGCAACCAGGGCTCATTTTCTACTCTCAACTATATTTAAATTGGGTATACTATTTATTCCTGAGGACCAAACAGCTTACTTCTTGAAATGTTTTTATGAGCCATGCTAGACAGTAGTGAGAATTTTAGTTTGTTTTAAAAAAAAAAAAAAAAAGCCTTTGCAAACTAGGAGTTACAGATAGGTGAGTACGGTGGTTGTATCCTTGGAGAGCAGATGTTTGGAAACCGAATGAGCTAATCCTGGTTGAAGATAATAGTTCTCAGTCTTGTGAAGCATTTCTGCCCCGGAAAAGACATCAGTGGAAAGTTTCTTTTATAAATCTGTGTGGTGTTCTCTGTGAGGAGAAAGCCCAGTAGGAGGTTCACAGTTGCGCATTTCTCTGTCTGTGGAGAAACACTGTGGAGAGAAAGAGAAAGTGCTCAGGTCCAGGTGATAAAGTGATTTGATTGTGAATGTGTGATATGTTAAACCTAGAGGTGAAGTTTGAAGAAAAGATTTATCCTTCCTACCCTTGGGATCAATGTTAGAGTTTTCAGATGTTGGCCACTTTTAGATTTAGTTCAGGCTCTCGGGAATGGCATAAATTAGAGTTTTACATTTTCATTCTTTTCTCTTTCGAGACTACATATGTTATATTGCTAAGGGAAAGCGACCCATACAAACAACAAAAAATTTGTAAGATGATTGTATTTTTGCAAGGCAACACCTTTTCTTGAATTCATTGTTCTTTCTTTAAAGCAGTCAGACAATTTAAGTGATTATGATATATCATGTAACTAGGAGAACCTCTTTGTCTGGGATAAAAGAAATCAATACAAGAAGCTCTTGGAATGGCTTTTTTCCCTCCTCAACAGTCCCTTATATATGAGTTTAAAATGCTGATTCTACATGAAGAATGGCAATGATTCATGCTGAGACCCTGCCTTGTTAGATGCTTATCTCTCTCAGAGAGTCTTTGACACAGATGTTTGTTAGATAGATTTTGAAAAGATGGTAATTGGTTTAATACAGAAATTTAGTGACAAATTTTTTTATTTTGCAAACATATTTAAACAGTCGTGTATCAGGGCATTTTTAAAGGTAGATTGACAAATTTAAAATTAAAAAAGTATAGAGGCGAGTACACAGTGATTTTGTGATACAACTTCATATTCTGCTATTGCCATTTTCTCAATGCTGCCTTTCCTGTCCACCATGGGAGACCCTGCTGGTGTTTGACATACAGGTAGCATAGCCTCCAGCATCACAGCAACACATAAGCCACCACAGTACGACAAACTGACTGACAAGTCATGGCTATTGCAAGAATTTTTGAAGACAGCTGCCTGGCCAGCTGACTGGAAGAGATGCATATTTATGCCCATTCCAAAGAAAGGTGATCCAACTGAATGCAGAAATTATCGGACAATATCATTAGTATCACATGCAAGCAAAATTTTGCTGGAGATGATTCAAAAATGGCTACAGCAGTACATCAACAAGAAACTGCCAGAAATTCAAGCTGGACTCAGAAGAGGGTATGGAATGAGGGATATCACTGCTGATGTCAGATGAATCTTGGCTGAAAGCAGAGAATACCAGAAAGATGTTTACCTGTGTTTTATTGGCTACACAAAGGCATTTGACTGTAAGGATCATAAAAATTATGGATAATATTACAAAGAATGGGAATTCCAGAACACTTAATTGTGCTCATGATGAACCTGTACATAGACCAAGAGGCAGTCATTCAGACAGAACAAGGGGATACCATATGGTTTAATATTGGAAAAGGTGTGCATCAGGGTTGTATCCTTTCACCATACTTATGCAATCTATATGCTGAGCCAATAATCTGAGAAACAGGACTACATGAAGGAGAATGTGACATCAGGATTGGAGGAAGACTCATTAACAACCTGCGATAGGCAAATGACACAACCTTGCTTGCTAAAAGTGAAGAGGACTCCAGGTACTTACTGATAAAGATCAAAGACCACAGCTTTCAGTATGGATTACACCTCAACATAAAGGAAACAAAAATCCTCACAACTGGACCAAAAGCAACATCATGATAAACGGAGAAAAGATTGAAGTTGTCAATGATTTCATTTTACTTGGGTCCACAATCAGCACCCATGGAAGCAGCAGTCAAGAAATCAAAGGATATATCGCATTGAGCAAATCTGCTGCAAAAGACCTCTTTAAAGTTAAAAATCAAAGATGTCACTTTCATGACTAAGGTGAGCCTGACCCAAGCCATGGTACTTTCAATAGCTTAATAGGCATGTGAAAGCTGGACAATGAAAAAGGAAGACTGAAGAAGAATTGATGCATTTGAATTACGGTGTTGGCAAAGACTGCCAGAAGGACAAACAAATCTTCTTGGAAGAGGTACGAACAGAATGCTCTTTAGAAGAGAAGATGGTGATACTTACATTGGACATATTGTCAAGAGGGACCAGACCCTGGAGAAGAACATCATTCTTGGTAAAGTAGAGGGTCAGTGAAGAAGAGGGAGACCCTTAACAAGATAGATTGACAGTGGCTGCAACAAGGGGCTCTAACCTATCAAGGACTGTGAGGATGGCACAGGATCAAGCAACTAACAACAACAACAATGCTGCCTATTTTGACCATTTTATTTAAAATTGCAGCCCTTCCCCTGGCACTCCTAATTCCTTTCACCTGGTTCTATTTTTCCCCTTGTACGAAGTAATCACTTTCTGAAACATAACTATATAATTTGCTTATTTTTAATATTTATTGTTTATTGTCTGTCTTCTCTGCTAGAATGTAAATTCCACAAAGGCAGGACTCTTAGTCACATTAATTCACTGATGGACCTCAGATACCTTCCACAGGGCCTGGCACATGGCAGTGTAACAATTTTTAAACCCAGCATATCTTGAGAGAGTAAAATACCTGATAAATATTTTTCTTAAGAAGAATTAAAATTCTGAGTTTTGAAAGAAGGCTGAGTATTCTAAGATCTTTACAAGTTTACTTTTTCTTGTAAGTGGCTATTTTAAAACCATGAATGGATGACCTCTAACACCTGTCAGTAGAAAGAAAAAGCTGCTTTCCCCTGAACAAGAACAGAGTTCCTCTTCATGAGGAGAGTCTTTGGTTATAGAGTTTACACAGTGGTCTGCATTCCATTATGGGCATAGAGCTAATCCCTCTCCCCCTGCTCATCTTTCAGAGCCTCTGGGCAAGAGCAGAAGCAGGGAAACCAGCTGTGAGTTTGTAGAGTGAGAACTGAGGCTTGGGTGAAGACACAAAAGGCAGGTACTTCAGATTTGCAGATGATATGGGCTTGACAAAGACAGTAATAGCTCACATTTTGGATGACAGAATCAATTTTCCAAAAAGTTTCAACAGCCTATATGATGCGTCAAAATTAACAAGATAATAAAATTTAACAGGTCAGTTAGAGGTCTGAAAATCACCTGTTCAAGAACTTTTTGGGCAGACCTGGTGGTTTTGTTTGAGCTCAAGGGCGTCATGAACCAACAGCATGATGTGGCTTCCAAAAGTGTTTAGGGAAATGCAGGTCACAGATAGGGAATCTTAAGATAAGATCCAAGGGAGTCAGGGTTGTATTGGCCCTTGGGCTGGTCAAGCCTCATCAGAAATACAGAGCTGGGAATGGGCATAGGAGAGGCAAGTGCAAGAGGCCCATGACATGGGTGCACTACAGTGTCAACCACCTCTGCGGTTTGAGAGAGAAAGACCTTCTCTCTCCTATAAAGATGGATGTATGTGGGCAGTAAGTTACTCTTTTTTCCTTTCTACCACCTTGTGCTGCTAAAGAAACAATTGTTCCAGTGGTTAGATGTTAATAATGATAAAATAGGTATTATCTGGATTTTTGCTAAATGTGGTAAAAGATTACATGGATAATCACATTTAATCCTTACTACAAACCTGTGTGATAGGTGCTATTATAAACTTCACTTTATAGGTGAGGAAACTGAAGTTTATAATGGTTAAATGACTTGCCCAAAGTTGCAGGGTGTCTAGTGAGTCCAGAGCAGAGCAATGGAAGACAGTGGCTTCAAACCCAGGCAGTTTGATTCCAGAGCTAGCACTCTTAACAACAGGTAATCCTGATTTATGATATATTCAGGTTACGACGAACTGCACTTAACGACCATCTTGGGTTTTTTTTTTTTTTTTTTGGTATGTCTTAATGTTAGTAATATGTACTGTATATAGTGTTACAACAAGTAATTTTTTTGAGTTTATTAATATATATGTTTTTAATATTGTGTTTTTGGTGAAAATATACACAGCGAAACCCACTCCCATTCAACAGTTTCTAGACATGATGTTCAGTGTCATTGGTTACATTCTTCACATTGTGCCAACATTCTCATTATTTCCATTCTAGTTGTTCCACTCTCACTAACTTAGTCTCACTGCCCCCTTAGGTTCTCATCTATGTGTTAGAGTAGCTGTTGTCCATTTGCTCTCATATAGATAATTTTTTAAAAGAGTGCACTACTCAAGCATGACATTCTTTAGTTTTTGTGCTAACCTGCTATTTAGTTAAAAGTTGACTTCAGGGAATAGTTTCGCTTCAAGGTTTAAAGGGTATCTCAGGGTAATAGTCTTGGGCATTCCTCTAGTCTCAATAGGTCCAGTAATTCTGGATGCATTAAAAATTTGAAGTTCTGTTCTACATTTTTTTCCCTTTTCTATCAGGATCTGTCTGTTGTATCCCTGATTAGAATGTTTGGTAGTGATGACTAGGCATCATCTTGTTATTTTTGTCTTAAGGTGGAGGAGGCAGTAGCTCATGGAGACAGTTAGTCCTGTAGTCCAGTTCCTTCTCTGATTCTTGGGTTTCCTTCTTTCTCTTTTGTTCCAGAGGAGTAAGACCAATAGTTGTATCTTAGAGGGCTACTCGTAATCTTTTGCAGCACGTAATTTGATGATGTCATCATATCTGTAAATTTATTTGTAATGTTTCCAACCTCCAAAGACAAAGATCGGATTTATAAAGATAATAGTGAAAACTAAAAAAAAATGTGAAGTATTTATCTTATGTCAGAACCGACTTAGGACAGAGTTGTCAGAACAGAACCCTGTCATAAATTGGGGACTACCTGTACTGTGTTATACTGTAAATCTAGTGGTTGAATAATAATATTAGTGTTATAATTGATGCGTGTTATAGGCTAAATAGATTTTTATGTGGTGACATGAAACTGGAGCCCTGGTGGTGCAGTGGTTAAATTACTCGGCTGGTAACCAAAAGGTGGGCGGTTTGGACCCACCAGCCACTCTGTGGGAGAAAGATATGGCAGTCTGCTTCCATAAAGATTTACAACCTTGGAAACACTATGGGGCAGTTCTACTGTGTCCTATAGGGTTGCTATGAGTCAGAATCGACTCAACGGCAGTGGGGGTTTGGGCATGAAACTTAACTATGTTTTATAACTGAGTTATGGGAAAATTCATGCTGATTTTTAAACTACCTCAAAAATGGATTTTTGGGACATGATCCATTCATTAATTGGGGAATTCCTGTATTTTGTTGGGTTCTAGGTTCAACATTTTGGGAGGAATAGTGACAACAAGTAGTTTATCCAGAAAGTGGTAAATAGCGCAAGACCAGAAAACCAGATCATCTGAAGGACAGCTGTAAGACCTAGAGAAGTTTAATTTGGAAGAGGAGGGCTTTTAAAATGCAGCAGAGTCTTCTCATTGCTAAAATGGTACAACCACAGATTCTAATACAATATAAACCAAAACCCATTGCTGTCAATTTCATCCTGACTCATAGTGACCCTGTAGGATAGAGTAGAGCTGCCCCATAGGGTTTCCTTTACAGGGGAGCTCTAATCTTTACAGGGGAGCCCTAGAAGCACAGTGGTTAAGAGCTTGGCTGCTAACCAGAAGGTCAGCAGTTGGAATCCACCAGCTACTCCTTGGAAACCCTAGGGGGCAGTTCTACTCTGTCCTATAGGGTCCCTATGAATCATAATTGACTCAACGGCAATGGGTAATGGGGTCATCTTTACAGGAGGAAATCGCCGGATGTTTTCTCCTGCGGAGTGGCTGGTGGGTTTGAACTGCCAGTCTTTTCAGTTAGCAGCTAAGTGCTTAACCGTTGTGCCACCAGGGCTCCCTTAATGATATCATCTAAAAAACCCATTGCCATCAAGTCAGTGCCGACTCATAGTGACCCTATATGATCTAAAGACACCTAAATAAACTTCTCTTTCTATGTGATTAGATCTAATCTCCTAACTTTAAATTACACCTACACTCTGATTACTCCCAAATTTCTGTCTCTGACTGAGACCTCTCCCCTGATCCCCAGACTTGTAAACTCAACATCCTACCCAACATCTCTATTTGATGTCAAATACACATCTCAAAGGAGCCAATGTGTAGCTGCTAATTCCCATGCAAACCTGCTTGGCGGTCTTCCTAGTGCTTAGTTAATGACACCACCACCCTACAGTTGCTCAGACCAAAAACTTTACCATTCTATTTGATTTCTCTTTTTTTCAAACTCCACGGTCAATGATCAGTCTTTTTTTTTTATTGTACTTTAGATGAAGGTTTACAGAACAAACTAGCTTCTCATTAAACAGTTAGTACTCATATTGTTTTGTGACATTGGTTACCAACCCCACGACATGTCAACACTCTGCCTTCTCGACCTTGTATTCCCGATCACCAGCTTTTCTGTCCCTTCCTGCATTGTAGTCCTTGCCCACGGGCTGGTGTGCGCCTTTAGTCTTGTTTTGTTTTATGGGCCTATCTAATCTTTGGCTGAAGGGTGAACCTCAGGAGTGACTTCATTACTGAGCTAAAAAGGTGTCTGGGAGCCATAGTCTCAGGGTTTCTCCAGTCTCTGTCAGGCCAGTAAGTCTGATCTTTTTTTGTGAGTTAGAATTTTGTTCTATATTTTTCTTGGGCTCTGTTGGGGACCCTCTTGTGATCCCTGTCAGAGCAGTCGGTCGTGGTAGCTGGGCATCATCTAATTGTGCTGAACTCAGTCTGATGGATGCTGTGGTAGTTGTGGTCCATTAGTCCTTTGGACTAACCTTTCCCTTGTGTCTTTAGTTTTCTTCATTCTCTGTTGCTTCAGACGAGGTAGGACCAGTGGAGTATCTTAGATGGCCGCTCTTTTAAGACCCCAGACAGGTAGCTCCCTCTTTTGCCCTCTCTCTAACCTTCATACAGAACTACTCTCCTCAATGGTACTCCACTCAGCTTCTTCCATTTCCTCACCTTCTGCCTCAGGACCTTTGCACATATTCTGCCTGCAGTATTTGCTCCCTCTTCTTTTACTGTAGACCTCAACTGAAACATCAGCTCTTGAGGGAAACCTTCCTTGATCTCAGAGAGCAAATTCTGTCCTCTCTTATCAACTCTGACAGCTTTCTTAAAATAAGCATTTTATATTGGTTATAACTCAGATAGCTTTTTATACTTTTATTTATAAAATATATTGTATAACCTGTATTGGTTTGATTAGATTCTTAATCTCTTTGTTTCTAGTCTGTAAGCGTGATAAAGGTTAGGTCTATGGATTTGCTCACCATTGTTTTTATGTTGTTGTTGTTCGGTGCTGCCGAACTGGTTCTGACTCATAGTGACCCTATGCACAACAGAACGAACCACTACCCAGTTATGCGCCATCCTAACAGTTGTTGCCAAGCTTGAGCGCATTGTTGCAGCCACTGTATCATTCCATCTCGTTGAGGGTCTTCCTCTTTTTTGCTGACCCTCTACAAACTGACAGACTTGTGGAGGATTGTTTCTGTAGTTATAGTAATAGATAGCTTATAACTGTGGACTTCGAGCCAGACTTCTTGGGTTTCTGAATCTGCTCCTAACTGTGTTCCCTTGAATTATGTAACTGTGACTTGGTTTCCCCACATACAAAATGACATAATAACAGTACTTACCTCACAGGGTCTTACATGGATTAAATGAGTTAATATATGAAAGCACTTTGAACACTGCATAGTACATAGCAAGCATGCAGTAAATATTAGCTGCTGCTGCTGCTGCTGTTGTTAATACTGAACAGAGCAAAGTGCCTGGTACATAAGAGATGCTCAGTTGATGTCTGTGGCAATATATAAATGAATTTCATGAGAACTTGATAGCTGTGCTAAAAAAAATGAATAATCACCATGTAAACAGTTATTACATATATTCCAGTATAAATTTAGAAGGCAGAAATTTGATTAAATCTTTTCTCCTGATTATATGCTCTAGTGAAAATTTTAGATTATAGGGAAAAATTATAATAATGTGTAATCATACTTCTTAAGTGTCATTTTAACCTATTTCCTTCATTATCTTTCTGTGCATATTTTATGTGGTCAACAGCCTAGCATGGATAAAACGTTCTATTCTGCTTTTAAATTAGTATTATACTACAGATACTTTCTAACATCAGTGTAGGCCCCTCTCGATGATTACTTTTCCCTAAAAAAATTATCCTAAAAATTAACAGTTTATTTGGGACTTATAATATGTATTTATATGAAATAATCCATAGGGATAAATTAGATAATATTGAAAATTAGAGACTGCCTGCACTTTAAATGATATGATTGTGCTACTCATACGATCCGTTTAAAGAGAAGACAGTGATGACTGAAGTTGTCAGAGAAGGCTCTGAAATTGAGGTGCAGTTTCACTTGAATACTGAAAGAAGGGTACTGAAGTAGGACTTCTGTATTAGTTTCTTATTGCTACTGTAACAAATTACCACAAACTGGGTGGCTTACAAGAATAGAATTTTTTTCTCTCACCGTTAAATGTAGACCAGAAGTCTGAAATCAAGGTATTGGTAGGGCTTTACTCCATCGGAATGCTCTAGGGGAGAATCCTTCCTTGCCTCTTCTGGTTTCTGGTGTCTCCAGTCATTCCCTGACTTGTGACTGCATGCCTCTAATCTCAGCCTTTCTTCACATTGCATTCTTCTCTGTGTGTTTTGTGTCTTCTCTTCTGTCTCTTAGAAGGATTTAGGGCCCATCTGATAATTCAGGATGTTCTTTTCTCAAAGTTCTTAACTCAATCACATCTGCAAAGACTGTTTATCCAAATAAGGCCACATTCACAGTTTCTAGGGGTTAGGATGTGGGCATATGTTTTGGGGACCCCCATTCAAGCCACTACAGATTGGCCTAGAAGGGCTTGCATGTGAGCAGAAATACCAAGCTAAGTGAGTGTGCTCTGTACAGGTGGTACCCAGAGTGGGGCAGGATTTAGAAAGGAGTCTGCTCTGATTGACTCCTCTAGAGAACCCAGGAGAATAAGATTGGGTTAATGGGTTGGGACAGATTCTGAGGGGGGAAGAGTTGCTCCTTTCTACAGAAGACATGGGCATGTGGTTAGGAGGCACAATCTTACAGCTAACTAGTTTGAGAGAAAGACAGATGGATTCTTTTGTTCCTCCATGTGTCAGGTATTTCAGCCACAGATCTTTTCTGAGGAAGGCTATCCCCAAATGGCCATGAAAACCAGTCTTGTGCTTCCTGCTGGAGACTTCATCAACTTCTTCAAAATTAGCAATAATTATTCCTTTTATTTCAAAGCATCTTAAAAAGGACCAAGACATTTATTATCCAACACACTAACATAGTAGACATTGTTTTGTCAGTCATATTTTATTAACACATATATTAGGACTCAAAGATATTTAGAGATTTTCCCAAATTAGTAAGTAGTGGAGATAAAATTTATTTATCTATTTTCATTCTTTCAAACAAGGCCATAAAAGAGAATTATAAAGGTCATATAGCATCTATCTTACAGAATGTTCAATTGTTTAACATAATGTGTGACTTACTGTCACAACAACTCAGGTAAGCAAAGAGCTAGCAGTACTTATTCACATTTTATGGAAAATCTAAGTCAAAGTTACATGATACTGAACTAATGAAAAACTATGTAGCCAGTCAACATGTATGACCTGATGTATTTGAGTGCATTTTTTCCCTCACACCGAATTGATTAACTGGTTTTGTGTCATATTGATACAGCCTAAAAGGAGAAGAAAAATGAAGGCTCTCCATAATCAAATAATTAATCAGTCAAGGAGCTGCAGCTAAAATTAGTATTAGGGTTTAGACTGAAAACTTATAATTCTATAAATATCATTAAACTCAAGAAAAATCTTTCCATTATAATCAGAGAGGTTAAAAACATTTAGCAGGGATTATATCATTATTAGAATGTCTGAAAGTAATTTATGTAGGTAGAAAAATCCTGACACTACATAAACATGTAGAAGGAAAAATAAAATTCATCTACCACCTTCCAGAACCAGAAGTTAGTTGAACAGTTGCTGATTTACTTTAAGCACCACGATGCTAACATTTATTTTAAGCACCATGATTCTTATTTATTTTTATTTTTTTTATATTTTATTGTACTTCAGGTGAAGGCTTACAGAACAAATAGTTTCTCATGAAACAGTAGTACACATGTTGTTTTATGACATTGGTTAACAACCCCATGACATACTAACCCTCTAACTTCTCAACCTTTTTTTTTTTTTTTTTGGTGAAAATACACATAGCCAAAGATACACCGTTTCAAAAATTTCTACATACACAGTTCAGTGATATTGACTACGCTCTTCCAATTGTGCTGTTATTCTCACTTAAGATGAAGGCTTACAGAACAAAATAGTTTCTCATTTAACAGTTACGACAAATGTTGCCCTATGACAATGGTTAACAATCTCACAACACATCAACAGTATCCTTAGTCAACCTTGGGTTCCCTATCACCAGCTTCCTTGTCCCCTTCTGCCTTCTGGCCCTTATCACTGGACTCCTGTACCTCGTTAGTCTTATTTGGTTTTACGGGGCTGTCCACTCCCAGGCTGAACAGTGAACCTCAGAGGTAACTTCACCACTGAGCTAAAAGGGTGTCTGGGGGTCATACTCTCGAGGTTTCTCCAGTCTCCTTTAGGCCAGTAAATCTGGTCTTTTTTTTTTGTGAGTTAGAATTTTGTTCTATGTCCTTCTCCAGCTCTGTCCAGAACCCTCTGTTGTGATCCTGGTCAGGGCAGTCAGTGGTGGTAGCCGGGCACCATCTAGCTGTACTGGACTCAGTCCGGTGGAGGCCTTGGTAGCTGTGGACAATTAGTCCTTCAGACTGATCTTTTCCTTGTATCCAGTTCTCTTCATTCTCCCTTGCTCCCGAAGGGATGAGACCAGTGGAGTATCTTTGATGGCCGCTTACAGGCTTTTAAGACCCCAGAAACTACTCACCAAGGTAGAATGTAGCGCATTGTCTTTATAAGCTGTATCATGCCAATTGAGCTAGATGTTCCCCGAGACCATGGTCCCCACAATCCTCCACCCAGAAATTCAGTCCCTCAGGGAGTTTAGATGTGTCTGTGGGGCTTCCATGACCTTTCCTTGTACAGGTTGTAAACACCATGATTCTTAATGTATGAATCTTCGACAATCTCTGTTGTCTCTCCACTTAGAAGGATGAATTTATCCAACCCCACTCCTGTATTCCCCCCACACTCAATTTCCACTATATTTTAATTTCATCAAAATTTTAAAGAATAACTTTATAACTTTTTCTGTTGCTTACTTCGTAACTTGAATCTCTTTCTTAATCCACCAGTTTTCTGCAGCCTAAAAAATGATGTTCATTACAGCATTATTCACAATGGCCAAAAGGTAGAAGCAATGTAAGTGTCCATCAACAGATTAATGGATAAACAAAATGTAGTTTATACATTAAAAAAAAAAAATTGCTGTCAAGTTGATTTCGACTCATAGTGACCCTATAGGACAGAGTAGAACTGCCCCATAAGGTTTTAATAGCCAGATGCTAACCATTGCACCACCAGTGCTCCTTAGATACATAAAAACCCACTGCCTTTGAGTTGATTTGATTCCCAGATCAAATCAGCAAAACTGCCCCATTAGGTTTCCAAGGCTGTAACCTTCACAGAAGCAGACTGGCACATCTTTCTCCTTAAGAGCGGCTGGTGGTTTCGAATTGTCGACCTTTTGGTTAGCAGCTGACTGCTTGGCCACTATGCCACCAGGGCTCCTTATATAAATACGAGGAAGTGTTATTCACCTATATATTTCTGATAATGCCACCATGTACCTTGGATAAACTTTGAAAACATTATGCTAAGTGAAATAAACCAGATACAAAAGGACAAATGTTTTATGATTTCCCCTGTGTGAAGTATCTAGGGTAGGCAAATCCATTAAGACAAAAGATTAGTGGTTACCAGAGGCTGTAGAGAGGGGAGAATGGGAATTAAAAAAAAGGTACTTAAAAATGCCAAGTAACACAAACTTTACAATGTAAAGTCCCAAATATAAAGTATTAAACTAAGCGTAACATGATTTTGTAGTTTATAGAGTGATAAGAAAAGACTCTAATCGACATGTGTTTGAAACACTCTCCACTGAACAGTGCAGATTTAGTAATTTATAAAGCTACGTTTCCTCTCTACACTTTCAAACATACTTCATGATTATACAGTGAAAAAAATACACACGTATAATTACACTGGAAATATTAATTGTTCTCACATTTTAGAATCAATCTATAAAGCATAGAAGACCATTATTTTTATAAAACAGACTGCAAATATTTTAAACCATATCTGTAAAAATGATGGCTTAACTAACAAGATAAGGGGTGAATAGGAGGATTACGTGAAAGGAAGTGAATAGGATGTCCATTTTTTCCTTACATGATTGTTAGTCAGAGGATACTGCAGAAAGTTGGTGGATCAAGAAAGAGCTTCAGGTAGCAAAGTAACCGGTAGAAAAAGGTATAAAGTTATTCAGTAAAAAAACAAACCCACTGCTGTCCAGTCTGTTCTGACTCAGAGCAACCACCTGTAGGACAGAATAGAACTGCCCCATAGGGTTTCCTAGGTTGTAAATCTTTACGGAAGCAGACTGTGACATCTTTCTCCCACTGAGCGACTGGTGGGTTCGAACCACAGACCTTTTGGCTGGCAGCTGAGTGCTTTAACCACTGTACCCTCAGGGATCATGAAGTTATTCACTAGAGGCAATTATTTAGAGAATTATTTGCTTCTTTTAAAGTGATTTATTTGAAGCAGTCTCTCTTTTTTCTTAATAACATTTTTAAATTTCTGAAATTGAGATGTTTTCAGAAATATGGGAAAGAAGGTGTTAGCTATTTATCCACTACTAAAAATAGTATTATTAAATTAGTAATGTCTCTTACATTATCAACATGGCATCTTAGAGTAGAGGAAATACCATGTAAGGCTCAGAAATAGGAACAAATTAAATATCTACTGTAGTTGTTTTGAACTGTAAGTTAACTTAATAATCAATATCATAATAACCTTTTATAATTAGAGGGATTCATACCATCTTCCCCTCATAAAAAACGTGTATCATTTGAATTAATACCTTATTGAGAGCCTAGCCCACAGAATACATTCAGTAAATGGTTCTTTTAGAGATGTAACTTTTTATAGTGGAGTAACAACCTTCTTTATTTACTTTTATTGGCTATTCCTACTCAAGAAGGAGAATATGCTATGTTGATTTCAAGCTCAGAGTTAATATTTGATGTATCTTGTTCTGATTAAACTATGATTAAAATATATATAAAAGTCACATTGTAGGTTGATAGTTGTCCTTCATTTGTGTTACACTTTCTCTCTGCAGCAGTACAGTGACCTAAATTGTTTGGAACACTGGACTGAAAGCTTTATTTAATATAGAATTCCCATCCATACTTGGCAGGCATTTGGGTTATTTACTAGACACTTTAAGTCAGTTACAGGAAGAACTGTACTTTTTTCCCCCTTGATTGGAAGTGAATAACTTTGTAAGGTATAAGCTTCTGGAAGGTAGGCCCTATTTCAACCTAGAATATAGCTTAAAATTATTTTACTTCTTAGGTATGTTCCTAAAAAATCGGTTAACCCAAAATTTGAAGTAATTTATCATTGACTTCCCGTATAATTTCAGAGATGTCTTCACAAGGGAAAACATTGCCTCTAACATGTAATAAAAATCACATTTAAGAAACTGAATCTTCCCTTTTAAAGTAGCATTTTTTAAAAATTTGAACACATTTTTTTTTATAGAAATGAAAACAAATAATACTTTCCAGTCTGAAGTCCCAGAGACAACCATGTTCAGCTCTTATATACCTGTTTCCTGGTGTTTACTTCCAGGTTATGTCTTTTGTCAAGCTGTTTCCTTATCCTGCTGTACTGTTCTTTAGAGTACTGATTATTTCCTGATACCATGATATTTATTTGTATATTATAGGCTGTCTCCCTCACTAGATAGGATGTAAGCTTCACGAAGACTGAGCTCTTGTCTGTTTTGTTCACTGCTGAATTCCTAGAGTCTAGAACATCTCTTGGGTTCCTCGTAGGCCCTTAGTAAATACCTATTAAATAAATAAACGAATAAATGCTGGAGACTGTGCTGAGTGCTTCCAGCATCATCCTTATGATGCCACCACGCTATGAGGTAGATAATTACTGCTCTGAGTTTGCCAGGAGAGCAAGGCAGGAAAAGGGCGTTCCAGGCAGCAGGATAATGTGTCACAAAGTCAGACTAAAAGACTTAAAAAAAAAAAAAAAAAAATTCCGGTATGCTGGTGTGGCATTCTGGAAAATTGGGTTTGTTAAATTGACGCCATTTCTTGCTTTACTTTGCCATGGAAATCCTGATTAACCAAATTTCTTTTCTTTCCAAGATATTTTCCCAGAATTTAGAAGAAAAACATCTTAATATTAGGTATATTGTTTGTTTTTACATGGCAACATAATAAAAATATTAAAAGTAAAATGTATCACAATCTTTCCTCTGTAGTTAAGCCAAGTGAATCTTGTGTGTGTGTGTGTGTGTGTGTGTGTGTGTGTTTATGTACACCCCTGCCCCTCCCAATGAATCTAGTGCTTATTTAGTGCTTGTGAAAAGTCACTGTGGAACTTGGTAACAGAACTGTCTGGTCAATGGAAAGGATGACATTCCGTGAGGCAGCGGCTGTGTCATGGGTCTTATCCATGGCCTTCAAGAGGGGGCACTTTAAAGGGTGACCCAGTAGGTTGAGCCTTACTGAGTCTTCAACCTTCTCCATCTTCTATGGACTCATAGAACATGCCAGTTAAGGTGGTGTTTTTTGTGCGAACCCTCAAGTAACTGGATCCAGACCATAAATTTTTTTATTTCGTATAGCTCAGCAGATGGTAGCTACTTCATTGCCACCACATTGTCCTGATTTAAATCTGGAAACTGCCACTAAAAGGGGGACTGTGTATCCTGCTAAGCAAGCCTCCAGGTTGAAGCTGTACTTCTCGTGTTTGTGCTTCTCAGGGCGTTTTCCTGATTCTGTTTCTGGCAGAGTCTTTGAAGAAGAAGAATTTTCTTTAGTGAATTAGTAAACAGAATTTTTTTCTAAAAAATCATGTACATATGTCTGAGTTTGAAACATGTGCCTAAGTTTTTAGAAGAGAAAATGCTTTTACTAATTCACCAAAGAAAAGGATTTATTTAGGAGAATTTTTTTGAAAAAACTGAATGTTATAAATATTGATTAAATTGGTAACAATTTACGACTTATTTAATGGAAGCAGGTGTCTTCTTAAATTATGGCAACAGAAAGCACAAAAATGCAGGCACATTTTCTGTTTGATAACATTATTTATGGCTTTCTAAAGTAGTTATATTTACTTGTAAGGTAGAGCCATAGGGATCTATTTTAAATGAAGGTGTATAACCTTGTAGCTCATATGCTAAAATTAAGTAGTTGTTAATTTTAGGGTTATAGTAAGCAGATTTCTTTAGTATCATGTGACCCCAGCTTTAGCTTTTATCCAGAAGAAAAGTAGAACCAGGAAATCAGGCTTTCTTCATCTAGGTGGTTTACAAACTCTTACTCAGCAAAACAGGAGTCATAATGCAAAGTCTTCGAAATAACAGAGCACTTCTCCTTAGTGCCTACCAAGCCTCCCTCCCCCACCTCACCTTAACATTGTATTTTCATGAGCATTTCACAATATTTCTCGTCCCTTGTTCCCAGTCTTGACCCACTGACCTAAGAATCAAGAAAATGTCATGTTAGTGCCTACTAATTAGTGCACCCGGAGAGCCTTTTCATCTGCCCTTTCAACCTTCTGGAGGTAGGAGCACAAGCTAGCTGTCACTCGTATCGTGCAGGGAAAATGAACCTTTACTGCATTTCTCCTGTTCTGCAAACAGCAGAATAAGCCCAGCTGAGACTAGAGATGAATATGCAAGATTAGGAAAAAATTAACCTAAAATGTACTGCCGTTTCCACGACTGTCTTGTAGATGACACAGTACTGCTGTCATTGAAATCCTACCATAATGGGGTGCCCACATGCCTGAGGTTTTACCAGAGTGTGTCTGTCATGTCACACTTTTATTTTAATACCATCATATTCATTAGGTGAAGTACTAATTTTAAGTGAGGAATATTCTTTGATTAAAAAATTAAGGAGAATTTTAATGTGCTTAGGTTTCCATTACTTTTAGACATGCTTACTGAGAATACCAGACTTTGTCAGTGAGCATTTGGTTTGAGTGCTCATTAATCAGGCCTGTTGGGCCAGGGTCTCCTGAGCCTTCTAGGTTTTGGGAGATCAGCTACTGTAATTAAAGGGATGAAATATATCATGGTCACAAACTTACCGCTCAGACAATTGAGGGTTTCGAACTGGGGGAATTAATCTTTTTAATTTTTCCTTAGGTGTTTAAGATAGAAGTGCTAATGAATGGAAGAAAACATTTTGTTGAGAAGAGGTACAGCGAATTCCATGCCTTGCACAAAAAGGTAATTTTTTTTTATTTATTTATTTATATGGCCACTGATACAAAATTAAGATTGCTTTCTGTGGTCCTTTGGCATTTCTTTGAACAGTATAGTTTCTTTTTATCATGAAGTAAATTTTGTTTTTTAAATTCATCTCTTAAAAGTACGCTTTCTAGTTAAGTAGGTTTTTTGTTGGGAACTTTCACATATGTCAGACATGAGGCTACAGGCTGTTTACAGTATACAGCATTTGGAGTTGGTTCAAAACAAATAAGAAGACGTAGGTCCTATTGTTTTATTTATGAATTGTATTTAGTGTTTTTTACAAAAAATAGTGAATGATCAATTTACAGAAAGAAATTTATCAAACTCAGCTTATGTACCTGGTAAAGGTAATATGCATGTACACATGTGTTCAAGGGCTGTTTGGGAAAAACATTTAAAAGGAAACCCTTAACCTCCATTTGGATTATAAAGGACTACTTTACAAGACTGATGGTTCACTTCTAGGATCGTTTTAATTAATAGTCTTAGATAAAAATAACAGGAATGCAAAATAAATGCTGAGTTTTTCAGAAGAAATGGTCAGTGAGGAATAGAAGAGCGAATGCATTTTATTTTCCACCATGATTTAAATTTTTGCAGGTTATAAGTTATTATTGGGGTGCTGAAATTATCTTAATAACTAGAATTGTTGTTAGGTGCTATTGAGTTGGTTCTGACTCATAGAGACCCCATGAACAACGGAAGGAAACGCTGCCCAGTCCTGAGCCATTCTCACGATCATTGCTATGTTTGAGCCCATTGTTGCAGCCACTGTGTCAGTCCATCTCGTTGAGGGTCTTCCTTTTTTTTCGCTGATCCTCTACTTTACCAAGTGTGATGTCCTACTCCAGGGACTGAGCCCTCCTGATAACAAGCCCAAAGTATGTGAGATGAAGTGTCGCCATTTTTGCTTCTAAGGAGCATTCTGGCTGTACTTCTTCCAAGACAGATTTGTTTGTCCTGCTGGCAGTCCATGGTATATTCAGTATTCTTCACCAACACTATAATTCAAAGGCGTCAACAATGGCAGCAAAATAGTGGCTGCAGCAATGGACTTAAGCATAGCAATGATTGTGAGGATGACACAGGACCAGGCAGTGTTTTGTTCTATCATACATGGGGTCTCTATGGGTCGGAACCCACTCGACAGCACCTAACAACAACCTCATAAAGTTACCCAGAAAAATCACCATGTATGAGTCAATGTGATTTTATTATTTTTTCCTTTTACATACATATATAGTGTCTGACATAATTCTTTCACTTCCTTTGTGAGGTAAGAAATAAGATGGAAAGATACTAAGTATGCTGAGTAGGTGTCTTAGTTATCTAATGCTGCTATAACAGAAATACCACAGGTGGATGGCTTTCGCAAACAGAAATTTATTCTGTCACAGTTTAGGAGGCTAGAAGTCCAAATTTAGGGTGCTGGCTCTAAGGGAAGGCTTTCTCTCTTTGCTGGCTCTGGAAAGGTCCTCGTCTCTTCTGAGCTTCTGCTCCTGGGTGATCTTCATGTGGCTTGGCATCTCTCTTCCTCCAACTCTGCTTCTCTCAATTGTTTAGTTTCTTTTATATCTCAAAAGAGATTGATTTAAGACACACCCTACACTAATCCTGCCTCATCAACATAATAAAGAAAACCCTTTCCCAAATGGGATTATAACCACAGGCATAGAGGTTAGGGTTTACAACACATATTTTTGGGGGCACAATTCAGTCCATAACAGTAAGTTAAGAAAGATAGAGTCTGTTCTGATTTGATTAAAATCCTCTTTAATTTTCTGGGAAATTTCAGTGCATAAATGATGTGATAGTGTACTTAGTCTGTATTAAATGTTCTTTAGCATTTTTTTTTTCATTAAGTTTTACATTTTTTAGTCAGCAGAATGGAGACTTGAGTAAACGTTTTCTTTTGAAAGAGAGTCCTAAGTAATTGCTACACTTTTATGTTAGACTGGCAGGGGATAATTTACATCTAATCATTCAATTAAAATTTTGTTAAGTATAGATTTACTTCCAAAAGAAACAATACAGGTGAATATAGATACTCCCCCCACCTCATCCCAGGTGCTGCCACCACTCTAAAGCCTGGTAAACAAGAGCACAAAGCTAGGGCCTCAAAGAGCAACTGTCCTGGTAACTGCTTTCTCATGGAATCCAGAGTTTGTTTAGGGGAGGAAATACAGATTCTGGCGAGGTTTCTGCTGGTACCTGAATGAAATCAAGTCCCTGCAGTGAGATTCAAGCCAAAACTCCATCTGCCTGCTCGGCCTCTGGCGACCAGGGTCTGGACTTGGCAGCCTGTCATGTGAAAGCCTTCTTCTTAACCTCCCAGGTCAGCACCCAGCACTCCATGACCCTAACACAGCCCAGCTGTTCTCTCCAGGTACTTGGGGACCAGCTCCATGAGAGGCCACAGCTGGGTGACTGCCAATTAGGCCTACCCTGAGCAAGAGGCTGCAGGTGCTTTTTCAGAGTGGAGGGTCGGATGTTCATCCTTTACGCTTCTCTAGTACGATTTATTTTCTTCTGCAGAAGAGGATCCTCTCTGCAGTGATTATAGGCAGTTCTTAGATATTCAAGAGCAAAAAAAATTCCCCACTACTTTAGGATTCACTCTTCACTCAATTTCTGCAATTCTGTTAATAGTTTTAGTTATTTTTATGATTGTATAATCAGGCCTACCAGAGTTATAAGATTCTCAAATCTCTCAATTTTGTATATTTTGTAGCAGCCTTGTTAAAATATTTGAGACATTTGAGATAAAATATTTGAGATAAAAATAGCCTTGTGGAGCAGTTTTTTAGTTGGGATTCAATACGTAATCTTATGTACCCTAGAGTGTAAGTGGTTGTTAGAAGCCTCCTTTTCTTGCCCTGTTGTAATTGATTTGGAGGCAAAAGGTAACTATAAAAAGCAATTAAATGTAAGTAATGGTATGGTGTAAAAATAAAACATAAATGTGTGGCCTTGACTGTAACATGTGTTAAGAAGCATTGAAATGGATAAAAATTTTGTCGGAGTGCACAGGCCTTACTGATTGCTGCTGCCACGTTTTGGAACCTTATTGTTTATTACAATTTTGATACCCTCAATTTCCATATTTGAATTTTGTAACTTGCTTTGGATGTTATATTTTTACATAAAATATTTTCCTTTAAGTGCAGTTAAATATAGTTTCATTTAATTTTTTTGAAATTATATGGTATTTCCAATTTGCTCTGTTATCAGTGTCCTGGTTTTCCTTATATTTTGCATTGTATTTCTCACTTACTAAAAAAGTGTTACCAAATGTAGCTGTGTTGGCAAGCGCTTTGGGCCTTTAGAATAACGGATGCATAGCTTCTGTCCATGTGCCACAGACACGCAAAAATGCTTCCTGGTTGATTGCCAAGCTAATTTTGTGGCAGAAACTAAAACTTACCCATTTTAACTGTTTACCGGGTTGTCTGAAGAAAGTCGTTCGTGATTATTACTTCTCCCAAACTTTCATAATTGTTGGTATTAAAATGTGAAAACAACATCCTAATCGTTTATACTTTTCTTAGGATTTCATTCTATTTTTTGCAAAAATTAAAAAAAGACTTTCCCCCCACCTATGTGTGCATTATTTTTCTCCCCTTATTATTTTTTATTATAAAGTTGAACCTTATAGAAAGTTTTTTATGGGGGGACTACCCATTGTAACCCATACATGTTTCAGCTATCTTAATACAATTGTTATTTCTTTTCTTGCATTCATCAGCTTTGAATATTTTATATATGTGTATGTATGTATTTGTCTATGTTGCCTTGTTGTTTTAATTGGTACTTCTTAAGTTTGTTTAGGAGTTTAATCCCTGGTTTTTGAATTGTCTGTTTATGTGCTCTCCCATTTATCTGCTGAGCTCTCAGTTGTTTTTGTGCATCAGTTTATATGGCCTGTGTAACTAATAAAATGTTACCCACCTGCTGAAAATATTTGTCGCTGAGCTGTTAACCTTTTTATTTGGGTGACGATTTTTATTTCAGTTTACAAAAATTTTAAGTTTTTATACAATCTAATATGTCAATTTTTACCTTTTTAGATTTTATATAAGATTAATCATTTCTGCCAGAGCTATGAATGCTCTTTGATTCTATTTTCTTTTAGTTTTTCTATATTGATATTTTTAAAAGTATGAACTTTGAACCACCTGAATCAGCATGGAGTTTTTATTAAAATGCTGATTCCTGGGAACAACACCATATCTACGAAGTCAGAATCTTTGTGATGGAGCCCAGTAATCTAAATTTTAAACAAACATCTCAGGTGATCTCAGTGCCTACTGAACTTTGAGAATTCCAATTGCATAGTAATATTTTTAAAGGTACCATTTAGACATGACCCTCCCCACCCCACCCCACCTCCTGCACAGAAACCACAAGGTTTAAAACTATGCATCCCAATATTTTAAACCTTGGAGATATTTTCTCCCTTTCTCTTACCTTCCGTATCCAATTATTCATTCTTCCAAATTTCTGTGATGCACACCATATATTTTTTCATTTTCTACTCCTACCTTCCCAGTCCAGATGTGTACTACTTTATGTTAGCATTGCTTTAATGGTTTCTGATTCTTATCTTCTTATTCCTTCTCTGCTGTAGACCAATTTTCCTAAAACATCTTTTTTCCTTCATTTTCTTGTTAAAGTACTCTAAAATGGGTTCATACTGTCTGCCACATCATGGACATTGGCTTTCACGGCCAGTAGTCTTAAACCATTTACAAATTTCTTACGGTTGCTGTAACAAATTACCACAAACTATGTGACTTAAAACAAAGCCTATGTATTATCTTATACTTCTGAAGGTCAGAAATCTAAAATGGGTCAGCAGGACTATATTCTGTCTGAAGGCTCTAGGAAGAATCCATTTCCTTGCCTTTTCCAGATTCCTGAGACTGCTTATATTCCTTGGCTAGTGACCCCCTTCCATCTTCAAAACCAGTGACTACATGACTCCAACCTGCTTCATTGTCATATCTCCCCTCTCTGGCTTTGACTCTCTGGCTTCCCTCTTCTAAGGTTCTTTGTGATGACATTGAGCCCACATGGATACTCCAGGATAATCTTCCCATCTAAAATTTTTAACTTAATCACCTCTGCAAAATCCCTTTTGCCATGTAAAGTAATATATTCACAGGTTCTAGGGATTAGGGCATGGACATCTTTGAAGGACCATTATTTTTTCTACCACACACCCGATTAATGGCCAGTCTTATTTCTCGCTGCTTCTCCTAAGAAAACATCAGTAGCAGCCAAGCCAGTCTCCCCTTCACCCTCATACATGCCATGTAAATTGCTACCTCTCTGTCCTTTCCATAGCGGCCCTGGTAGCACAGTGGTTAAGATTTTGGCTGCTAACCAAAAGGTCGGCAGTTGGAATCCACCAGCTGCTCCTTGAAAACCCTATGGGGCAGTTCTACTCTGTCCTGTAGGGTCGCTGTGAGTTGGAATTGACGGCAACAGGTTTCGTCCTTTCCATGCTGAATGTCCCTCCCTCTGCAGCCTGATCTGTTCATACCAAACGAAGGCATTTCATATTCTCCTTTTTCCATGTGAGCTTGCTTCACTCCCTAATTTCTGTTCTCTGAACTCCCATTCCATGTAGAATAGAGATTCCTACTTAATTTTCTCTTAGATGTTTCTAATATTTCAAACTTAATTATCTCTAAGTTTTGTCTAACTAGAAGGTTTTGTTTGTTTGTTTGTTTTGTTTTAAAGTAGGGACCAAGGCTTATTGTTGTATCTTCTATACTGTCTGGTAGAGTGTCAGGCACATATTAGACATTTAATAAGCATTTTGCAAATGGGATATTTGGAGTGCATCATGTGTGTTTATGAATTACTAGAGAAATGTTTTCTGTTGGGAAGAACAGTTTTCTATTTTGGAGTTTGAGTTCACTGTCAGTTTGACTCAGGTTCTACTTGTCCCGAATCCTTTGTAGCTCCTATTATGTCAGTACTAGATGGAAACACAAATCAAACCAAAAAACAAAAACACCACAACACTGAAATAAAAACAAACCCACATGTTTTCTTCGTTCACTCTTAGTATAGTATCCTTTAGAAAAAGAAAAAAAAGTCATAGGGTGCCATGTTTATGGGTCAGCTCTAAGGTTGTAAATGTTTCTTTCTGTCTCCAATTCACATGTTCAGACCTCACTATAGCCAGATTATTTACCAGTTTAAATGGTGATCCTTAAAACCGGCGTTTCCTCTATAGACACCAAGTTGTGTATGGAGAGAGAAACTTTCCCTGCATTGTAAACTGCCAAGCACATTTTACATACCCTTACAGCTGTTTGCAGTCAGGGCCAGCCCACCCTCTTTATTCATAAAAGGTTTTAGTAAAATATAGTGCTGGTTTTTTTTTAAATTAACTGTTCTCATTTTTGTTATTACATTCTCTTTTATTTAATGAAGTACACATTTCAGAAGGACCAAAAAACTGCTGTATGGGTCAAACCAAGAGTACAGCACCTGGCATACTATCTCTAAAGGAGACCCTGAGGGAATAGGGATGATAGTATGGGATAGAAGAGTAGCTTTTACCCCAAATGCCCCTCCACTTCTTTCTTTAATTTTTTTTGTTTTGTTTTTCATTCTTTTTAATCATGAGCTGAGGAAACAGTCCTTTCTGTGGAAAAAGTTGCTATAACCAATGTATACAGTACCAGTTTTGTACGGAGTAAGTTCTGTGTTAACTCTTCTAACAGCATAAAAAGGAAAAGGGAGTGGTCACACCAGGAAAAGGAGACTATGCTTGTGGGTATCATGGAATCTGGGAGCTATCTGCGTAATCAGAAAGGCCACTTGGCTGGGTGCAGCGTGGCCAGGACAGTTAATCATTGGATGTAGTGACAAAGGAGTATTTATCTTCTAAGCAGCTAAGCCCTACTGGAAACATATTGTCTCAGATTTGTCTCTCCTCATCTAAAGCAATCCATTACTCAGTTACAAGTGCTGTCATGGAACCCAGCAGCTATGATGTCTGCTCCCTCGGTGCTCTTGACGTAACTAAAAAGGAAAAATGTTTTCACTACTATATCTTAAAGATTAAAAAAAAAAAAAAAAGGAGAGAGATAGTTAATGAAGTTGATTTTCTATTCTGAAATATAAGAACTGTTTTGATTTAATATTTTTAGAGGAAATTTTTTTATGACTAAACTGATACTTAATAAGCCTGTTACCACAGAATAATTGAGTAGTGTTGGCCTTGTTCTTATCTGAGAAGTACCTCAAATAGTGTAGAGATGAGATATGAATCTGTGCCCGTACAGGCAGTCATAAACTCCACCTCTCTCTTTTGCATTATCAGTTTCCCCTTCAATGTTGGATCATTCTCATCAGTAAATGAACATGTTATAATATTTCCCATTAAGAAAAGTAAAACCCTCCCATGACCTCATGCTTGCCTCCGTGTTCACTCCATTGCTCTCCTTCTCTTTTAGTATATAACCCCTTGAACAAAGAGCCTCTACTTTCTTGCTTCCCATTCTCTCCTTTCTCAGCATGTTTTACTTCCTAGCAGCATTTGATGTGATTTGATTGTTCGCCCCCTCTTGAAACACTTTCCTCACTGAACTTTATTGTTTTACTCCACCTCACTGCCCTGCTTCTGTTTTCCTGCCTTTCAGAGTTGGATAGCTCAGACCTTGGCCCTTGTATTTGTTTTCTATTGCTGTGTAACAAATTACCACAAACTTTGTGGCTTAAAACAACACAAGTTTATTTTCTCACAGTTTCCATGGATCAGGAGCCTGGGCACAAGTTTACTGGGTTCTCTGCTCAGGTCTCAGCATGCTGAAATCAAGGTGTTGACCAGGACTGTGATCTCAAAGGAGGATTAGGGTCCTCTTCTGAGCTCATTCAGGCAGAATTCAATTCTTTGCAGTTGTAGGACTGAGGTCCTTGTTTTCTTACTGGCTCTAGGTCAGGGATAGCTCTCAGCACCTAGAGGCCGTTCTCAGGTACTAGCAGTGTGGCCCTCTCACAACATGGCAGCTTACTTCTTCAAAGCCAGCAGTCGGCTATGATGGAATCTTTTCTAACATAACATAATCGTGGGAGTAACTATCCCACCATGTACACAGGTCTCATACAGTCAAGGGAAGGGAATTATACAGGGCATTTAGCATACACCAGGGGGCAGGAATCTTGGGGGACATCTTAGAATTCTGCCTACCACAATCCCTTTTTCCATCTGTACCTGCCAGTGTCATCTCATGTAGTTCCGTGGCTCTCAATAGTATGTACATAGTGATTGCATTACAGTCAAGAATAATCCCCCCATCTCAAGATCGTGAATCACATCTGCAAAGTTCCTTTTGTCATCTAAGGTAACATATTCAACAGGTTTAGGACCTGGTCATCTTTCGAGACCATTGATATGCCAGGCACAGGTGGTTCTAACTCAACTTCTGATAGAATTTTTCTTTATTTATATTATCCCTTGAAACTGCTGCCCAGAAATGCTTATCTGAGAACCATCATTCAGTTTTCATGAACATATTTTAAATTGATTTTTAGGAATGTTGGAAAGATCAACTCCTCTGTTTTTCAGTTTATTCTATCATAGAACTTTGAAGAAGCTCTCTAGATGGTGTGATCTGATTCATATGGCATTTCCAGGGATGATGTTATAAACAATTGTATTTTATTTTATTTTTTTATGCAAAAGTTTATGTAGAAAGACTTTTAAACAGAAAAGTACTTCTCCAAGCAGAATTTCATTGTACTGATTGATTTAAGAAATTATAAGTTGCTTTTTTGTCTTTATAATTCATCTACAGGACTTTTACTTTTTCAAAAAAAAAAAAAAGATAACTGAATTAAATAATTCCAGTATCAAATATCTGATGATCTACAACAATAATGACACAAAACCCTTACCCGGAAACCTGAACATTTAGGACAATATATAAAGGATTTTTGAAGAAAAATTTCGGTATTATTGCATTTCCTCTATCTTAGTTTTGGAGTTAGCACTTTTTTAAATTGCGTTTTTCCACAAACTATATCTTTATACTTAAGAGAAATTTTCTGTGTTTTTTTATTTTTATATTTACAGCTTAAGAAATGTATAAAAACTCCAGAAATCCCTTCTAAACATGTTAGAAACTGGGTCCCAAAAGTCTTGGAACAGCGACGACAAGGTTTGGAAACATATTTACAGGTAAGATGTATTTAGATTCTCAGTGTAATATAGCTCAAATAATCTTATGTCTCAATATTTTTTCTCAGAACTTTCGGATGTGTGATGGAAGATATATCAAGCGTCCGAACATTGTAGCATAAAATGAAGGAATTAAAAAATTATAAATACATTGTTTGTTGGTTCTTTTAGCTTTAATTAACTTAAGTTTATTTGGGTTCTTTTAGCTTTAATTAATTTTAATTTAAAGTTGGTTATGTGAATTAGGGAAGTGAAAACTTAGTATAAAGGTAAAAACTGATGGAGAGTCTGTTTTTTTCATTCAGCTCTACAAGTTACTTTTTTTCTCCTAAGCATTTGTTGTTTCCTCATAGCAATCCCAGTTTTTAGGTGTGTGAGTGAGTGAGGGGACCTGAGAGAAATGGAATTTCAGTGATCTTGTCTAGTACATCTATGGAATCAAATTGAGAGTGAATGTGCAAAAATTGACCATGGTGAAATACCAAATTTTTTGAAAATGAGAATATATATTTTTTGAATAAAAGTATGTATTAAAAACACACATTAGGATGCTCTTTTTGCAACTGAGAGGAGCAAGCAGAGCTACCTCTAAGTAGAAGACCCTCTCTTTGCCAAGAGACAAGAAAAGCAAAAGGAAAGGGTGGAGCAGTGTTAGCTTCTCTGAGTTTGGAACCAGAAGGGGATGGGGGTGTCGGGTGACTATTTAAAGGTAGCCATAGTCATGGAATTCAAAGTGCACTATGCAAGGCAAGGACTGAGATGGGGCAAGCCTGTGTTCAGCCAGTACACACGTGCTCCTGAAATCCACCTGAGACGCTGAAGGATGAGAATGACTAAGGTGAGCATGGCCAGGGACTAGGGAAAGGGAGCTGGACTTCACAGAAGAATTATAAACTTATGATGATCTGTGCATCTCAGACACATTACATCAAAGATAGAGGCAGCCATTACTGTGTTCTTCCTTTGATACTTTCACATCCTCTTTAGGCACTAACCCTAGTGTGGATTCTGTTTAGGAGGGAAACTATGGACTATATGAAGCCAATGTACTGTTTAATCTACACAGGTTTTCTGGGGTTTTGTTCCTGAATCCATAGTTATTAGAAGCTAAGGAAAGGCTGTGATAAAGTCGAAGGACTCTCCCAGTAGAAAGATGGCCAAGCATGTGTTCCTGGCCTGGGGTAGTTTTCCTGGTCTTCACAATGCTCAGTAGGAAAGCCAGCATGCTGGCAGGCTCTCAGAGTATCTGTGGGGGGAGGAGGGCTCTCTCTACTGTTTTTGCTTTTCTACTTTGGGCGGGGTGGGAGGATCCTTTACTGGCTCTCCTTGGGGATGGGAGCTGAAAGGAAATGGGGATCAAAAATCACAGGAATGTGTGTGGCCTTGTTCCTTGAGACTCTGTATGTGAAGACTTTTCATAGCTTTGGGCAACACTGCAGAGAAAATTAAAAAAAAAAAGAAACTTTAGAAATTGTATGCAAAGGATAAAAGCACAAGTTCTCTATAGTTAAATGGAATAGGGTAAACAATTCATTCTTATTTGTAAGCCAGATTTTCCACAGATATTGTATATCTTCAAGCTTTAGCTCTGAAGAAAGCTTCACTCTCCCCCGCCGCCCCCCGCCACTATATTTGACACATGGCTTCCATTACTACTCAGTGTAAACATTTTAAGTGTTTGTACATTGGATATAAATAATGTGGATAAAATCATCTCTGGCACAGAGAGGAGTTTATGGTGACACTCAAATTGAGCTTAGAATTTTTTATTCTCAGAAATAGGGCTTGAAAGATGTGGTTGAAGAATTGAGAGGGCTTGCTTCCTGTTGTGCATTTAATGTTCAATTTATTGTCACTTACTTCCCCAAGGAGTTCAAGGGAGCTTTTCTTCTCCTTTTTTTCCCACTTGATTCTATAATTCAGGCAGTGGAAGCTAGACGTAAGTTGAAAAGATGAGTGTGAATGATATGTAAATGCCAAATGAAGTAAAAACCCTGGCCTAAGTGCTATTTCTTGATAACTTTTGGTGTTTAAGTCTCTTAAGAAGTGCCACAGTATTACTGCTCCTTCTGTTAGCCTTTGTGTGCCTTTCTAACTCTCCAGGTAGAATCCTACTCACCTTCAGGACCAGTCTTAACCCCAGTAAGTGGAGGCCACTACCACTTCTCAGCAGGCAACATCCTGCAGTTGACCCATCTCCACCTTAGCCACATAGGATAGCCCCTCTTCTGGCCCAGGAACCTAGGAGAGTATTCATAGGATCTTAAGCTCACAGAGAACTTAGATGTTGTCTAGTCCAGCTTGCCTCTTGCCTGAGTTATGTTCATGACCATCCCTCTGGCCTCAGTAACCCACCCATAAAACAGGTAGATTAGCTCTTGAGAGGGCCAGAGAAAACAGCTCTTCTTCTTGTCCAAGAGGCAACTAGTACATTTTGGATGATGGGCGAGTACAAATTTCTTAGGATAGCCCACACTGCTATTTTATTTTACAGCTGGAGAAACTGAGGTCCAGCGGGGTTACAAGCCTTACCTGACTTTCCAGAGTATGTCAGATGAAGAGCCGGGACCAGACCTGTAGTGTATAACCCCCAGTTGGCTCTTTCCATTACCTATTGTGGATTTTCAAAGTTGGGGGAAGATTTTCAGTCTTGACGTGTAGCTTTACAAAAGGATATACAAGAGGATAGGTAAAGGAAAAGACTTTATAATAGTTATCTATTACAATTTAATTGACTGTTACCCCCAGCTTCCTAGACATAGATAGTGAGTGGCTTTTTAAACGTATAACTTGAATACTTAGAATCCTATGAAAAACTATGAGCGTACTTCTGTTTTCAGTGTATAAGTCCTCTGGCAGATAGTTTACGGTGACACTCAAATTGAGTGTCATATTTGAGAGACTAACTTAAAAATACGAAAAATCAAATCTCCTATTCTCAAGATTAATTTTGTCCTGAGATTTTAGACTAAGAAAGTACAACCTATCTTGACATCTTGTACTTTTGAAATTCTTTTTCATTCCTTTTCCTGGTCACCAATTATTTGAAAATGAGAGGCAAAGAAAGGCCACACTTATTTATTTGACTGTTTTTTCAGTTTGGAAATAAAAACATTCATATTAATCTTCACAGTACTATTTTATAAATATTATCTTTTATATTTTAGTGTCTCTATTCAACTTAAATCTTTTTGTTTTTGGTGGAGACGGGATTAAAAAAATTTTTAGTGCAATTTTTTTTTTAGTATAGGAATTTTTAAAATATTTTACATTTTATTTCAACAAACCACTTTATTTTTTAATAAAAATTTCAGATCTTAAGAAAAAAATCAAGCATACCAAATAAATAGTGTGGAATTTCTACAGTATAAATAATATCTTGCAGCACTGTGGGTAGATTTTAATCAATGAATTCACCTTTAGAAGCTTATGCCAGCCTAGAGCTACTATAGCTAGCGTTATTGAGGATTACTTGCCTGGGGATAAAAAAGTAGTATGAGGGCACCATAAGTGTGTTTTTATTTTTAAAGTGTATTTCTGAACCATTATCACTTTTCTCCTTAAATTCCCAAATTATTTGGTTAGAAGCAAATTCTAAAAGAAACACCAATTAAATGTCTAAATGTCTCTAAGTGTGTATAGTGTCTTAGAATCAAAGTCTAGAATTAACCAAGGGAGGGTTAAAAGTTACACTGGGCATTTCGGTAACTTGAAGCATGACAGTCTACCTGATGAACCAAAACCAGAAAATCAAACCCATTGCTGTAAGGTTGATTCTGACTTATGGCAACACCATATGTTATAGAGTAGAAGTGCTGCATAGGGGTTTCTTGGCTGTAATCTTTATGGAAGCAGATCTCCAGGACTTTCTTCTGAGGTGCCACTGGGTTGGTTCAAACCACTAACCTTTAAGTTAGCAGTTAAGTGCAAACTGTTTGTAACACCAAGGGACCTACCTGATCAACAGTGAATCTTATTTTCATTTTCTAGAGTCATCAGTTTGTTGAATAGGAAATCAAGTAGCTGTTACTCTTTGTCTTCTTATCTCCTTTCCCTTAAATGATGTACCCCAGGAATACTCCTCAATGTTTAATAAATGAGGATGTTGATGCCCTGTAAAAGTAGAGTTAAGCAGAGCAAGATCTTTCTACATGAATGGAAGAAAATTAATTGGTTTTTATCCCAACAAAAGGTCTGTGCCAAATAAAGACTTTTTTAGTAACAAATTTTTAATTTTCTAAATTACATATACTGGCAATTTATCAACTTTTGGAGGTGCTTTTAACTTGAAGATAAAAGCAAGTTAATATTTGATATTAATATAGTAGTAAATGTTATATACACACACATATATATGCATATATTATTTTGCTTAGTGATAAGCCTTCACAAAGCATCTGTGGTGTTTAAGGCATAGGGGGAGATCTGACTTCAGAGAAACCTTGGACCGTGGCCCAGATTAAGTGACTGTATCTACTTTATCAGTCTCTCTTCTCTGTCTTCCATGGTGTGAGCTTCATCTGCCTCCACCTTCCTTCCCCCTTAAAAAAAACCTATTGCTGTCGAGTCGATTTCGGTTCATAGTGACCCTATAGGACAGAGTAGAACTGCCCCCATAGGGTTTCTTAGGAGCGGCTGATGGATTCGAACTGCCAACCTTTTCGATAGCAGCTGAGTTCTTAACCACTGCGCCACCAGGGCTCCCCCTCCCCCTTAGTGATAACTAAAGGGCTGCAGCAGTTCCAGACCTTACTTCCTCATACCACGTATGCCAGAGTCCAGGAGAAGACTAGGGTCTCTCCTGGTAAAAATCACCGAAGAAAGAGAAAGCTCTTTCACCAGAAGTCCAGGTGAACATTTTCCCTTGTCTTGTTGGCTCATATTTGCTTATGTGCACCCCTCTGAACTGTCACTGTGGCCAGGGATCCCCCCACTGACTTAAACTAATCAATATCCACTCCCGAAGCTGAGGATGAGGAAGGGATGATTTCCCTAAAGAATAAACAGGGTACTCTTGCTAAGAGAAAACTAGTTGCTATGGAGTCAGTTCCAACTCATGGTAACCCAATGTATATCAGAGAAGAACTGTGCCATAACGTTTCCAGTGGCTAATTTTTTGAAAGTAGATCGCCAGGCAATTCTGAGGTGCCTCTGGGTGGACTCGAACTACCAACACAGCTAAGTGCGTTAACTGTTTTTGCAACCCAGGGACTCCTGCTAAAAGAAAAGGGAGGGACCATTCCTGAGAAGGCGGACTGAGGGCAGCCAGCAAATGCCCACTACAGAAAATGATGATGCTCAGAGAATTTGGATGAATTGCCTAATATCATGAAAAGTTAGGGACATTCCTAAGACTAGAATTCAAGGCTCTTTCCTAGACAGATAAAGATGCTGTAAAATTTAACGTTATAGGTTATCTTTGACTTTTGATTTAAAGTCATGAGGTATTCCTTCCCTTCATTTTTATTTTAAAAGTATAAAATTATAATTACCCATTAGTTAATTCAGTTTATTTTTGCAAGTTTTAATCTTTTATTATCTGTGAAGTTATGAGTTAGAACATCAGTGACTTTAGCATCTCATAGTGTTTACCAGTTTCTAAGAAGCAAAAATCTTAAGAATATAATTAATTGGAGTTTCCTTAACTGATTTGACCGTCAAACACTCTTCTTTTTTTTAATAGTTTATTTTATTTACTTTTTGTTGAAAAGATACACAGCAGAACATACACCAGTTCAACAAGTTCCACATGTATAGTTCAGTGACACTGACTACAATCTTCAAGTTGGGCAACCATTTTCACCCTCCTTTTCCGAATTGTTTCTCCCTCATTAACATAAACTCACTGCTCCCTAATGAATACTCTTTTCAAAAATATATATTTTATTGTGTTTTAGGTGAACGAGTACACAGCAAATTAGATTCCCAGTCAACAGTTCATACACACATTATTCTGTGACATTGGTTACAGTCCCCACAGTATGTCAGCACTCTCACCATTTCCACCCCACCTGCACCATTTCCATCCATCCAGTTTCCCTGCCCCTCTTTGCCTTCTCGTTTTTGCTTAGGGGTAAATACTGACCATGTGGTCTCGTATAGTTGGTTGTGTAAAGGAGCACATTTCTCGCTGGTGTTATTCTTTATAACACCAATGGTATCAGTTCCAGGTTAAAAGGTTATCTTAGGGCGATAGTCTCGGGGGTTCCTCTAGTCTCTATCAGTCCAGTAAGTGTGGTTTTTTATGAATTTGAGTTTTGTTCTATATTTTTCTCCCATTCTAACTGGGACCTTCTATTGTGTCCCTGGTCAGAATGGTCAGTAGTGGTAGCCGAGCACCATCTAGTTCTTTTGGTCTCAGGCTAGGAGAGGCTGTGGTTCATGTGGGCTGTTAGTCCTGTGGGCTAATTTCTTCCTGGACTCTTTGGTTTCCTTCACTCTCCTTTGTTCCAGGCAGGAAGAGATCAGTAGTTGTATCTTAGATGGCCTCTGACAAGCTTTTAAGACCCCAGGTGCTACTCACCAAACTAGGATATAGAGTAATATCTTTATGAACTAAGTTACGCCAATTGACCTAGTTGTTCCATGAGACTGGGGTCCTAAGCCTTCAAACCCAGTAAGTCAATCCTACAAGGTATCTGAATATGTCTAGGAAGTATCTATAACTGTGCCCCGTATATGCTTTATTGAATACATATGCAGCATATACAAACATACATATGCCCACAAACATACCTATATATATACATGCATGTACTCCCCCATATGCCTTCCCATGCCCGTATAGTATACATATCTTCTTATGTAACCACTCACATATTTTTTGCTTGTTATTACTGTTGTTGCAAAATTGTATGTTACTGCATTTACCATAGTTGTCCTTTATTCTTGCATACCTCTCAGTGTCTTCATTTATCTTGGTTAGGTTGTGCTGTCTTCCCCTATATTTTGTATTGACTCTCCCATCGCCAGAATTAACACATGTGTACAGTCCAGTAAGTGATTTCCACCCCCACCCCCCCACATCCCTGGTAACCATCAAAGAATGTTGCTATGTATATACCTATTCTTGACTTGTTATAAAAGTGGTATTGTGCAATCTCTGCCTTTTTCTGTTTGACTTATTTCACTCATCATAATGTCCTTCAGATTCATCCATGTTATAAGGCGTTTCACAGACTCATCATTATTTTTTATCATTGCATAGTATTCCACTGTGTGTATGTACCACAACTGTTTATCCATTCATCCATTGATGGGCACATAGGTTGTTTCCATCTTTTTGCTATTGTGCATAATGCTGCAATGAACATGGGTGAGCATGTATCTATTCATGTCACTGCTCTTATATTTCTAGGGTAAATACCTAGGAATGGGATTGCTGGATCATAAGGTATTTCTATTTCTAGCTTTTTGAGGAAACACCATACTGTTTTCCATAGTGGTTGTACCAATTTACAGTCCCACCAGCAGTGTATAAGAGTTCCAATCTCCCCACAACCTTGCCAGCATTTGTTGTTTTCTGTTTTTTTGATCAGTGCCATTTTTGCAGGGGTGAGATGGCATCTCATTGTAGTTTTGATTTGCATCTCTCTAATGGCCTAAAAAGACAGGAAAGAAAGAAAAGACCAAATGGATTTCAGAAGAGACTCTGAAAATTGCTCGTGAACGTAGCGTAGCTAAAGCTAGTGGAAGAAATAAGTAAAGCTGAACAGAAGATTTCAAAGAGTGACTTGAAAAGACAAAATAAAGTATTATAATAAAATGTGCAAAGATCTGGAGTTATATAACCAAAAGGGAAGAACACGCTCAGCATTTCTCAAGCTGAAAGAACTGAAGAAAAAAATTCAAGCCTTGAATTGCAATATTGCAATATTGCAATATTGCAATATTGCAAAAATTGCAATATTGAAGGATTCTATGGGCAAAATATTGAACAATGCAAGAAACATCAAAGAAGAGGGAAGGAATACAAGTCACTGTACCAAAAAGAATTGGTAGACATTCAGTCATTTCAGGAGGTAACATATGATCAAGAACCTATGACATTGAAGGAAGAAGTCCAAGCTGCACTGAAGGCATTGGGGGAAAACAAGGCTCCAGGAATTGATGGAATACCAATTGAGATGTTTCAACAAATGAATTCAGTGCTGGAAGTGCTCACTCGTCTGTGCCAAGAAATTTGGAGGACAGCTGTTCGGCTAACTGACTACAAGAACTCCATGTTTGTGCCCATTCCAAAGAAAAGTGATCCAACAGAATGTGGAAGTTATTGAAGAATATCATTAATATCACATGCAAGTAAAATTTTGCTGAAGATAATCCAAAAGTGGTTGCAGCAGTACATCAACAGGGAGCTGCCAGAATTTCAAGCCATATTCAGAAGAAGACATGGAATGAAGGATATCATTGTTGATGTCAAATGTATCTTGGCTGAAAGCAGAGAATACCAGAAAGATGTTTACCTATGTTTTATTGACTAAGCAAAAGCATTCCACTGTGTGGATCATAACAGATTATGAATAATATTACGAAGAATGGGAATTCCAGAACACTGAATTGTGTTCATGAAGAATCTGTACGTAGACCAAGAGGCAGTCATTTGAACAGAACAAGGGGATACTGCGTGCATCAGGGTTATATCCTTTCACCATATTTATTCAGTCTGTATGCTGAGCAAATAATGAGAAACTGGTCTATATGAAGAAGAACATGGCATCAGGATTGGAGGAAGACTCATTAACAACCTGTGATATGCAGATGACAACCTTGCTTACTATAAGTGAAGAGGACTTAAGGCACTTACTGGTGAAGATCAAAGATTACAGCCTGCAGTATGAATTACACCTCAACATAAAACAAAAATCCTCACAACTGCACCAATGATAAATGGAGACAAGATTGAAATTGTCAAGGATTTCATTTTACTTGGATCCACAATTAATACCCATGGAAGCAGCAGTCAAGAAATCAAATGATGTATTTGCATTGGGCGAATCTGCTGCAAAAGACCTCTTTAAAGTGTTAAAAAAGTAAAGATGTTGCCTTGAGGACTAAGGTGCACCTGACCCAAGACTTAGTATTTTCATTCGCCTCATATGCATGCTAAAGCTGGACAATGATTAAGGAAGACCAAAAAAGAATTGATGCCTTTGAATTATGGTGTTGGTGAAGAATATTGAATATACTGTGGACTGCCAGAAGAACAAACAAGTCTGTCTTGGAAGAAGTACAGCCAGAATGCTCCTTAGAAGCAAGGATGATTAGACTTCATCTCACATACTTTGGGCTTGTTATCAGGAGGGCTCAGTCCCTGGAGTAGGACATCAAGCTTGGTAAAGCAGAGGATCGGCAAAAAAAAAAAGGGAATACCCTCAGCAAGATGGATTGACACAGTGGCTGCAATGATGAGCTCAAGCATAGCAACAATTGTGAGGATGGCACAGGACTGGGCAGTGTTGGTCTATAATTTTCTTCTTTTTTTGTGGCATCTTTGCCTAGCTTTGGTATCAGGGTTATGCTGGCTTCGTAGAATGAATCAGGGAGTATTCTTTCCTTTTCTATGTACTGCAATAGTTTGAGTAGAATTGGTGTCACCTCTTCTCTGAATATTTGGTGGAATTATCCTGTGAAGCCATCTGGGCTGAAGCTGTTTTTCTATTGTTTTTTTTATGACATCTTCAGTTTCTTCTTTTATTAGAGGTCTGTTTAGATTTTCTACCTCCTATGTGGTAGTTTAAGTAGGTAGTGTATTTCTAGAAATTTTTCCGTTTATTCTAGTTTTTTGAACACTCTTTATATAGTAGTTTTGTGTCCTAGTTTGAGACTACTTCCTGTCTCTTCTGAGACCCCATTGAAATAAAAGTGTAGAAACTCAAGAAGAAATAAACCCACAACTGTTAAGCAGTGGATGGACAGGGAAGAGAGGAGGTCATCAAAGGAAGAATAATTTTAACAGCTTTCTGGAAGATGGAATGTTCTGGGAGTGTATGAGTGGATGCATCAGAGAGCAAAGAGCTGCAGCCCAGACACAGTCATGAGAGTCTATGGTGGAAATTGGTTCCAGCCTGCCCGGCAATGCTGGAGAGCTTCTGGACTCAGAGTTGGCCTGTGAGGCAGGGGACAGGCTGAGCAGTAGGCCAAAAACAAGGGGGTTCAGTTTAGGGCGTGTATGTAGAACAAAGTGCCCATGCTACCTTCTTTGTTTCTGTACAGAACAGCCTGCTTGATGTTTACCACCAGGCAAATTTTTCAAAACTTAACAACTTTTCTCTTAAAAAGTCTTGTAAAGACTTCTCTCTCTAAAAAGTTTTCTGTTTGACTAAAAATTAAGCAGAATGGCTAGAAAGGGCTCAGGTGTTGTCTTAGTCATCTTGTGCTGCTCTAACAGAAATACCACAAGTGGATGGCTTTAACAAAGAGAAGTTTATTCTCGCAGTCCAGTAGGCTACAAGTCCGAATTCAGGGTGTCAGCTCCAAGGGAATGCTTTCTCTGTCGGCTCTGGAGGAAGGTCTGTGTCATCAGTCTTCCCCTGGTCTGGAAGGTCCTTGTGATGCATTAGTCTTCCCTTGGTCTGGGAGTATCTCAGCACAGGAACCTCAGGTCCAAAGGACGCACTCTGCTCCCGGCACTGCTTTCTTGGTGGTATGAGGTTCCCATGTGTCTCTGCTCATTTCTCTCTTTTATATCTCAAAAGAGATTGGATTAAGACACTATCTAATCTTGTAAACCTCATCAGCATAACCTTATCACAGTGAAAGAATTTACAACACTAACGAGATTACATATAACCTCATCATAGTGATAGAGTTTACAACACATAAGGAAATCACATCAGATTATACAATCATACGATACTGGGAGTCATGACCTAGCCAAGTTGCTACACACATTTTTTGGGGGACAGAATTCAATCCATGACAGGTGTCTAATGTGAATATTAGGGCTCCCCACCGATTGACCCAAGGAAAGCCTACCAGATTGCATGCTCCACCCACACTGTATTTCCACTTAGGGAAGAGGCCTTTGGTGAGCGCTCCTACCGACAAAGGAAACCCACAGAAGCCTCCTGGCCACTTTGTTCAGGATGATCTGATAACTAAGGATCACCAAGCATTTGAAAAAAAACAAGTGGCATGAGTAAAAAGGCCAAGGTGAATTTAAATACTGACTCTTAAGGAAACAGATAATTTAGGACACTAAGTTTATCTTGAAAACTGAATTAATGAATTCAGAGAGCTTCATAAAGGTATTGCATCCAAAAGATTACAGTAGGATGCTGTCTTGGTTATCTAGTGCTGCTACTAACAGACATACCACAAGTGGAGGGCTTTAACAAACAGAAATTTGTTCTCTCATAGTCTAGAAGGCTAGAAGTCTGATATCAGGATGCCAGCTCCAGGGGAAGGCTTTTTCTCTCTGTTGGCTGTGAGGGAAGATCCTTGTCATCAGTCTTCCCCTAGTCTAGGAACTTCTCAGTGCAGGGACCCCTAGTCCAAAGGACATGCTCTGCTCCTGGTGCTTTATTGGTGCTTTATTATGAGGTCCCTTCTCTCTGCTTGCTTCTCTCTCCTTTTGTGTCTTATAAAATAAAAGGTGATGCAGGCCACACCCCAGGGAGACTCCCTTTACATGGGATCAAGGCTGTGACCTGAGTAAAGGTATTGCATCCTACTGTAATCCTCTTTAACATAACTTAATCTTACCTCATTAACCACAGGCAGAGATAAGGATTTACAGCACACAGGAAAATCACATCAGATCACAACCACACAATACTGAGAATCATGGCCTAGCCAAGTTGATACACATTTTTGGGAGACACAATTTAATCCATAACAGATGCTATGTAAAAGGAATAATCTGAGAACACACGAGCTTTTACAGTTAAGTGTGTTATTATGCAGTTGAAAAAGTTGAGTGGATGCTCTTTTTAGTGGGGAGGTTGTTCAGATACAAAGTATCTGTTCAAAGTACAGATACAAAAACCCAAACAAAATTCAAGAGACATAGAGGATCAATCCAGGTCTAATGTCCTACTTATTTCTGGAGTCCCAGGAAGAAGAGAGGAAAATAAAAAAAAGTAGGGAAGGGAATAATCAAAGAAAAAATAGTTGAAAGTTTCCCCAGGCTGAAGGATATGAGCCTTCAGATAGCAAAGATGCTGTGAGGGCAGAGCACAAAGAATGACAGAATCCCTATAATGCCTAAACAACACCTGGAGAAATTTCAGTACACCGGAGATAAAAGATCCATAATCTTTCCAGGGTTGTGTACTTTCTATAAACCAGTTGTCATCAAGTTGATTCTGACTCATGGCGACCCCATGTGTGTCACAGTAGAACTGTGCTCCATAGAGTTTTCAATGCCTGATTTTTTCGAAGGAGATCACCAGATCTTTCGACTAAGGCACCTCTGGGTGAACTCGAACCAGTAACCTTTCAGCTAGCAGCCAAGCACGTTAATCATTTTGTGCCACCAGGGGACAGCATGCTTTCTATAAGTCCCTCTTTCTCTGTGAGTTTTTGTTTGTTTGTTTTCTTGCCTGCTTTTGGATTGTGACAGATTTATTTTTTTCCTCTTTCTTTGTTTCCCCTCTGTTAGTTTGTATCTGTTCTTTGGGTGGTTATCTATTATCTTTTCTTTCCTTAAGAATGCTGCAGGAACCTTAGAATGTTTTAACTATAATCACCATACTCCCAAGATACATGCTGTTTATATCCTGTATTTGACTTGTGTCTTATTTTTCTTAACACCACAAATTAGACATTATTACTGTTCTATACAGTGAATGTTTGTTTAATTTAACCACATATTTATTTGTAACTGTGCTCAAAATTCCTTCTTGCATCTCTAAATTTCTACCTGGGATCATTTTTTCTTCTGCTTGAATTCTATCCTTTAGAATTTCTTATAGTGAGGGTCTGTTGATGGTAAACTTTCTCAGATTTGTTTTAACTTTGTTTTCAAAGGTAATTTCGCTAGTCGTCATAATGCACTGAAGAGAGAATTCTGTACTTTTCTGGCTTGCCTTGTTGGCATTGCCTTAGGTTTCTTCATTTTGAAAGTAATCTGTGATTTCTCACTTTTCAGGTTCTTTTAGGATCTTATTGTAATCTTTAGTGTCCTTTAGTTTTACTATCCTTTATCTAGGTGTACAGTTATTTATATCTTGGGGGGGTATATGCTTTTTTTTGTGGCTTCCTGAATCTGTATGTAGGCGCCTTTCAATTCTCAGGTATTATGTTTTTGAATGCTATGTCTTCCTACTTAGAAGCAAGGATGGCAAGACTTCATCTCATGTACTTTGGGCATGTTATCAGGAGGGAACAGTCCCTGGAGAAGCACATCATGCCTTCTAGAGGGTCAGCGAAAAAGAGGAATACCCTCAACGAGATAGACTGACATAGTGACTGCAACAATGGGCTCAAACATAGCAACAATTGTGAAGATGGTGCAGGATTGGGCAGTGTTTCATTCTATTGCACATAGAGTCTCAGTGAGTTGCAACTAACTCGATGGCACTTAACCACCACAACAACAGCAACAACTTATTACCCATTTTTTATTCTGTTTTCTGTTTTGAGTCTGATAGTTGTAATAACTGATGTCTTCACAGGTCTGAGTTGGCTCTTGTTCATGGTGCTTTGTTTCCTTATCATGACGTTGTTTGTATGTTTGACTGTGTAATCATGTTCTTTGGACCTTTATCTTTGGGATTCTTGTATGGCCAGAGTTGAGCTGAATTTACACAGAATTTTTTGTTTGTTTATTGTTGTAGTTTAAATGAAGTTTACATTTCAAGTTAGTCTCCCATACAAAAATTTATACATACGCTGTTATGTGACGCTGAATTGCTCTCCCCATGCCGTGACAGCACACTCCTCCTTTCCACCCCCAATTCCCCGTGTCCATTCAACCAGCTCCTAACCCTCTCTGCCTTCCCATCTCACCTCTGGACAGAAGCTGCCCGTTTAGTCTCTTGTATCTACTTGAGCTAAGAGGCACACTCCTCACAAGTGTCACTTTACATCCCACAGTCCAGTCCAATCTCTGTCTGAAGAGTTGGCCTCGGAAATTGTTCTAGTTCTGGGCTGATAGAGAACCAGGGGCCATGCTTTCCAGGGTTCCTCCAGTCTCATTCAGACCATTAAGTCTGGTCCTCTTACTGGAATTTGAGTTCTGCACCCCACCTTTCTCCTGCTCCATCAGGAACTCTCTCTTGTGTTCCCTGTCAGGGCGGTCATTGGTGGTAGCTGGGCACCATCTAGTCCTTCTGGTCTACACAGAGAGAATTTTATTGGCCTTTGCCAGTCACCTGGGAACCATATCAACCAGGACTTTAACTTTTCAGCTTGAGGTGTTTTTTTTTTTTTTGCACCACACATATGGCATGAATTTAAGTGCCAAGCTTGTGAAGGGGCTAGCTTGGAGTTGAGTTCTCAAAGGCCATTTATCCCCTTTCCCTTTACCCCACAGTGCCAAGCTCTGGACCATTCTTCACAGTGGATTTGTTTCTCATTCTCCCTTTCCCTGGAGACGTATCCCTTTCAGGCCCCAGCTTAACATGTAGATTACCCTCCACCCACCCATCCTGAGCAAACTTTAGGTTTTTTCTTCATTTCCTATATCCATGTAGCCCCCAAAGGGGATGCTCAGCATTTTAGGGTTCACAACGTGCCAGGAAGACAGAGCCAGCTTTGGTGCTTGCTTCTCTATCAGGATTGTTTATATTCAGTTTAAGGCCTCTGTAGATTCCTTAATTTCTTACCAGCTCAGTGATGTATTTGCTTTTCTTTTTTTAATTCTTCTCTACCCAGCAATGTTCCTTTCAAAGATAATCTGAGCTCCAGTGACTGTTCAATGCTGAGTCACTCTTCAGGGTTACCCAAATATTACCAGGATCCACACTGGAGACCTCTCTATGCAATAACATACATACTTTCCTATAATACATTCTTCAAACATGAAGAGGTTTAGACAACAAGTTTAATTATTTTACTGAATATAAGACTTTTACTTAACCATGTTTGCTTCCCAACTTAAAATTCCAGGAAGTCCTTTGTTGAATGGATTTTACATTCTGTTCCTTCAGGGATGGTAATACGGAAGAGCAGTATGGTGGTTATACAAGAACCTCTGGTAGGGCCCACTTGTGGCCACAAGTGGCTGGTCTTTTAAAAAGTGCATTTTCAACTCAGGGCAAACTGGAGCATGCACCTATATAAAATGCAGCCTTGTACTTGCGCACATGTAGTGTAAATTAGACCTTTAACATTCTCACAAGATGGTCCAAAAAGAGGTTGCATCATGACCTAAGCTTTTTTTTTTTTCCATGACATAGCCAATATATAGACTTAATGTCATGGGGTTCACAGAATAATGGTCTCTCTGTCTGCCTTTGACCCTTTTTAACCACCTCCAGTGCTTAAGAAGACATTTTCTTCCAGGGTAGGCTGCCTTCCCCTACGCTGGACGCATTTTCTAGCCTGTTATCTTGCTCTTCCATGAGCTGCTTTACTGTCTTAAAGAACATATTCTGTGACAGCTTGGTTCCTTTTCCCGTTATGCAATAAAAACTGCTTCTAAAATACTGAAGTCAGTGTTTTATTTGGATCAGTAGCTGTTCTTTTCACTTTATCACCTGTTGCTTCAAGAAAATGCCTGAACAAAGTCTTGTCTGCCAGGATCACAAGGTCATCCAGAATCAAGCAGGGTGTGCCTTGTACCACCTTGTCATTTTCTCTGAGGTTTTTCCTCTTTCATTTGATAAACAGTTTCTGTACTAGTTTAAACATGCCCTTAAAATAGTTTTTTTAAACCACTTTTCTTACTTCTACATTAGCATATATTAGCAGATTTATTTTTTGTTGAGTATAAATCATTTATGAATTTGACATTTTACTCTTAAATTACCTAAAATGTCTATTTTATGGTTGAGATCTTTTTTTTTTTTTTTTTTTTTTTGGTGTATATTTTCGCCTTTTCTTCGCTTCCTTTAACAGTACTACCAGCTAGCATTCTTTTGGGGGGCTTTTTTCCAAGCCCTGTCCAGGCTACCAAAGTTGGTTTTGTTTTTCTGATCACTTCATGAGAATTATAGGGTAGGCATAACTGAGGTGAGAACAACTGATCTGAGATGCCGGTCTTTAGTGTTTCTGAAGTCCACTTACCAGAGAAGGGGCTCCCTCTTGCTTATGTCTGCAAAATTGCAAATCACTGCATATCATAAATTTGCTGGGATTGTGCATAGTCAAGACTGTGAAGGTTAAGTTTAGAACAGATTTCTAACTAACAGCTTATAATTATTCCTAACTTAATCTTCTTCAAAAGATTTTCTCATTATTATTATTATTATTAATATAATGATAGCTGTCTATGTAGGTAAAGATTTTCTTATGTATTTTTACCCTTACTTTTGTCCTACTTTTCCATTCTTGTAGTGTTAAATTATGCATATGCATGTCTGTTTCTAGCCATCCAGCTCTGGCTGAGGATTAATTGAAAATTTCTTTTTCAGTCTACCCTAACAAGGTAAAGGCATTGATGAAGCTGAATGCAGCAGGGAAGCCACATACTAACCCTATTGTCACTCTAACCCTTATGGCTCAGGTGTTTAGAATTTTTAGTTTCATTCACAGATTAGGAAGTGGACTGTAATGGCAGCTTCGGTTCTTACAAAGGATTTCCTTTAAACGACAACTGAAAGAAAGAACAAGCCCTTATGTATATATATATGGGTAGAAAGGTGGAGATGTACAGTTTGAACTTCATAAAATCATCGTAGAAAGCCTATCGAAGGAACAGTATTTATGAAGGTCTTGCTTATAACATGAGAAAAACTTTCTTTGTTCTCGTTATAGATTGTGAACAGTGTGTTAAATAATATTAATGGCTGGGATTGTCAGCACTTAACAGTACTTTCCTTGTACAAGTGATTTTATTGATCGATACAGACTCAACGTAACAGGGGCAGATTATTTTTACTGATTTTATCGAAACCTTAACTAAGTTTGTTAGCGCACCACATATCTTTAAATAGATCTAGATGATGATGTAGATTAAGAAAAGCAAACCCCCATCCATCTCTTTTTGATCTGTTAATAACTTAAATCCATCACTGCTAGCAACTGTTTCAGATTCTGTTGTGCATACATGTATCTGTTGTGCCTGGTTAGAAATCCCATAACTTTGTTTCAGTGGTTGGTTTTCATACAGTAAAACCCTAACCACTTACCTAGTATTTGGCAGACAAGTTTCTCATCATAATTGGTGAAATAATTGACAAAACATAAGGAAGAAAAAATTTTAGAGTTGTTTGTTTTCTAAATTTAGGACTTTGTATAGGCAGTGACCTCTAGTTTCTTAGTTTTTATGGTAGGTCTAGAAGAATTTTTTTGTGCTAAGCTGGAAACATGAAAGCTACAGATTATTACTTAGGACAATATGTGACATTTTAAAGAGTTTACATTTTAGCTATAAAGAATTGTTCTGCCTAATTTGAAATACATTTTATTTTTCCCATGATTTGCATGCTGTTGATCTCAAAATGATATATATTTCATTTAAAATAATTTTTAGTGCAGAACAATATTTTAAATTTCTGAAGCCAGCCATGTAGATTCTTTCTTTAAATAAAATTAATCCAGTCTTCTCTTAAGGAAATAAAACCAGTATTTAAAAAAGTCAGATAACGCATTCTTGCTCACTTTGGATGGACAAGACTGGTGGAAGCCAGGCCTACAGAGCTACCGGTAATGAGCGCTTAGAGGTGATGCAGGTGAGTGGAGGTGGGCCAGGGGCAGGAGTTTGAAAAGCTTTAGGAGTCTCAGAAATGTTTATGAGTTCATGGAGAGGAATCTCTGTAATGGGATGGAATGAAAATGTGAACTTTGGAACACTGTAGCCCCAAAGTTTTGATGGCACTTAAAACTTTGGGAGTTTTAAACCTGTGAATTATCAAATGTTGACCACCTGGTTTGGCAGTCTGTGCTGATAAAAATACTCTCAGTAGTCATTAATTAAATTTCAATGCTCTAAGCTAGAGCCTGGTATTAATAAGATAAAGTTCTTGGGTTAAATTCTCTTCCAGAGTTGGCTGTGCTTGCTGGCAGGCTCACGCTGCATGCTGTTTCTAGAAGGACTGGTAGGATGTGTGGTGATGTCGCACAGACTTGTACTCATTACAGGAAAGCCAGCTCTAAGCTCCTTCTAGTAGCGGATAGTTGGTGATGCCATTTCATAGATATGGAAAGAAAGAAGAATACATACTACTTTTTCTTCACAATCGAACTTACCTGAAAAAGTAGATGGTTTTTTGTCTGATAAAACTTAACACCCTGAGCTAGCTAGCATTTTATTTCTGTGAATACCAGTTCCTTTAAGGTAGCTATAGTGGGCTTTAATCTCTCTTTAATACTGAATTTTCCCATTTAGAGAAGATGTTAGGAAGCCAGACATTATTCTTGAGATACTTTTAATTTGTGTTTTAGAGATTTCTGTGTGATGGACTCATGATTTTTAAAAGATCTAGCTTTCATAGTGAGGTTCACTTTTACTTTGACGACTGCAGTTTTAGCAAAGGAGAATCACTACATTTCTATTCCATAGTCTTTTATCTTCTGATATAAGTTGTCTGTTTCTTTGCAAACATTAATTCTCTCCATACATGTTGGTGTGTATGTATTTTAATTTTATTGTGGTAAAATATATATAACAAAAAAATTGCCATTTTATCCACTTTTAAGTGTATGATTCAGTGACATTAATTACATTCACCATGTTGTACAGTCATCACCACTATCTGTTTCCAAAAGTTTTTTATCACCCCCAACAAATTTAGTACCCCTTCAGCAATAACTCCCTATTTCTCCCTCACTGCAGCCCCCGGTAACCACTAATAACCTTTTGTTTCTATGCATTTCCCTATTCTAGATATTTCCTATAAGTGGGGTCATATAATATTCATCCTTTTGTGTCTGACCTATTTCGCTCATCTAAGTGTTTTCAAGGTTCGCCCGTGTTGTGGCATGTATCAGGACTTCGTTTCTCTTTGTGGCAGAGTCATATTCCATTGTATGTGTGTGCCACATTTGGTTTATCCGTTCATCGGTGGATGGCACTTGCGTTGTTTCCACCTTTTGGCTGTTGTGAAGAATGCTGCAACAAACATCGGTGCACAGTATATTTTAATAGCAGTATTTTTGTTATTGATTAATGTCTATGTGCAAATCAAAAACTAACAAAATACTGATCAGTTTTGAATTTATAGTCTGAAACTTTGAAAAACTTGAAAAACCAAAATATTCTATAATTCTTCCACTTAGACAGTACTCAATGTCTGGAGATGGGGGTGCTACTGGCATCTAATGGGTAGAAGCCAGGAATGTTGCTAGCATCCTACAGTTCACAGGACAACCCTCCACAACAGAAGAATTATTTAGCCCACAGTGTCAGTTGTGACAAGGTTGAAAAATCTGACTTAGACATCTGAAAGTTGTGGTATGTTTCCTTTATCTTTTTCCTGTACATATTTATAATCCTACGTTATAAAATATTTGTTATGTCGTATATATTTTATAAACTCATTTTTTAATTTAAAAACATCACAAATATTTATCATGTATTAAATATTTCTCTAAGACTTGATTTTTTTTAATTACTTAACTTTTTTACTATGGAAATTTTCCACATATACGAAAATAAACAGAATAATATAATGAAGTCCTAGTTACCCATCATCCAGCTTCAACAATTATCAACTCAGGGGCAATCTTATCTATACTGTCATACTCACACCCTCCCATATTATTTTGAAGCAACTCCCAGATGTCATATTTTTAGCCTTAAATATTTCAGCATATATCTCTAAAAGATAAAAATTGTTTTATAAAACATAATTTTAATGAAAACTCCATAATATTCTGTCCTGTGGATGCATTCTAATTTATTTAACTAAGAGCCTACTGTTGAATATTTGGGTTGTTTCCAGTGTTTCCCTGAGAGGGGTTTTTTTTTTTAAATCTTCATATGGCATATTCTCCTTGTTCTACAGGTGAAATAGAAAGTGTGCAAACTAAGCAAGGCAAGAATGAGCACAAGGCCCTTAATTTCATTAAACACTCTGTAACTGGTAAAGATTAATGTACATATCTCTTGCTAATTCTTTCCAATTACTTAGTTCATATAAATTCCCAAGCCTGGTTAATTATGCTGAACTCAGGTAGTAATTTTGAATAGTTCTCCGACAACAAGGGAATTTTCCTAGTATAACCTTGCCCTCTCACACAGACTCTCAGCAGATTAGGCGCTCAGCCCGGAGTCCATTCATTTTCCGCTCAAGCCTAATTGCTGCCGACTGGCTGCCACAGGTACCTGAATAGCCTGCATTTAAGGAGCCAGGGACTTCTGAGAACAAATAAGGAAAGATTAATTGTTTGTTTTGCTTCCTCCCAAGAGAAATGTGGGTGCTTAATCAAGAAAAATAATTTCTTCTGTTGATTTGGCTTATTTGGAGAAAAGATAATTGTATAAAGGTAGGTGCAAAATGATGCCTTTTATAAGAAGCATTGCCACTTCCCTACACAAGAGACGAGGGTACGGAGAGATACATGTGAGACCCTGACAAAATGAATGGGGATGGCTCACATTTCTCATAGTGAGCAATCTGGCTGCTGGGCTTTTATTTGCACCAATAGTGCTAGCTAGTGCTGTCATTTGTTTTGTCTGGATCTTCGGAAATCTAATCAAGGAGACAATAGTGTAAAAAAAAAAATCAACAACACTTTTCCAGATTGTTCTTAATTGCTGGAGTACAAAGTGAGCTAAATGCTGTGATGTTTCCAATTAAAGAACCTGTTTCAAGCAAGCACTATTAAATCTATCTTTCCCCATCTGATAAATAAGCTATCAAGGAGTGGAGCAGATTAATTGGGAGCAATTAGTTTCAGATTTCTTATAATAGGCAGCATGAACCACCGTTATTAATGAATCTGACAAATTTTGGCATGGAATGTGCTACCTGTACCTTCTAGCTAATTGGAAGAAAAAATAGATTAAGCTAACATTATCATGTTACATATAATTTTTTGTTCCATAAACCATTTGCTTTCTAGGATCTCAATTTATAGAAGAAAGACTTCTGATATGTTCTAAATCAAAGTTGAGCCTTGAATTTGGAAAGGAGAAAATGATTGAATTGAATTGAAAGAGAAGTGTGTATTGTTCCCTCTGACAGGAACAGATTGAATTGCAAACGCAAGAGTGTCTAGAACAGGCAGGAGTGGGCAAACTTTTTCTGTAAAAGACCAGATAGTAAATATTTTAGGCTGAGCAGACCACAGGGTCTCTGCTGAAGCTACTCAGCTCTGCCGCTGTAGTGTGAAAGCTGCCACAGAGACTATGTAAACAAATGAGAGGGGCTGTGTTCTGATAAAACTTTATTTACAAAAACAGTCAGCAGACCGGATTTGGCCTGCAGGCTGTGGTTTGTTGACCCCTGGACTAGAGGCTGGTGGCAGATTGGGGCTGACAGGCGACAGCAGCGAGGTGGCATGGAAGAGCATGGCCTGGCATCAAGCAGTTGTGGGTTCAATGCCCTGTGCCTCCACTTGCTGCTGTATAAGCTAGAATAGCACTCTCTGAGTGCTAGTCACCTTTTCTGTAAAAGAAGGATTAAAAGACATAGAGGTGTTACAAAGACTAAATACGCTAATCTGGATGAAGCACCATATATAATAGGCATACAATAAGTAGTAACTGTCGTATTTTCCAGAGCCCTTGTGGCACAGTGGTTAAGAGCTCAGCTGCTTACCAAAAGATTGGCAGGTTCAAATCCACCAGCTGCTCCTTGGAAACACTATGGGGCAGTTCTACTCTGTCTTACAGGGACATTATCAGACGGAATCAACTTGATGGCAACGGGTTTGGTTTTTACAGGTTTATCATGTTTTCCTCATATCTGGGGAATATCTGGCATGTGTGTTTTGTCTTCATTTTCCCCAAATCCTAGAATATCTCTAAGACTCCAAGGACTTGCAGGGATTAATGCCTAATCTTAATTATTTGGCTATGAAAATTAAATCAAAAAATATTCTTTCAGTAACCATTTTACCAATTCAGCTAAAACCATGACTAATTTAAAATGCTAACTGGGGCCATGCAAGGCAGACATTTTAAAGGTGATGCAGAACATGTGACTAGGAGTTTCCGATAGAATCATTTATTCATTCATTCACTTATTTATTCATTCATAAAGTCAACATCTTTTAAGAACCTCCCTCTGTGAGGTGCTTTACGTTTATTACCAGTAGTCTTTACCACCCTAGCTCAACAGTATCCTTCTGCTAATTCAGCTGAAGTCAGTCTGCTTAAATATGGACCATATAGGATGGCATGAAAGGGGCCTGTCTGTAAAGTATCTTGGTTTTCCTCAGCAGACAAAATAGTAGCAAACAGGAGACAAATCAGTCTGAACTTCTTTAATAACCTGGTGGTCAAGGGGACGAGTTGAAGAGTGCCTGCATTGGAATCTAGGCGGGTACAAATGGTTAATTCACTCAGCTGCTAAGCAAAAGGCAAAAGGTTGGAGGTTCAAGTCCACCCAGAGGCACTTGGGAAGAAAGTCCTGGTGATCTGTTTCCAAATAGTCAGCCATTGAAAACCCTATGGAGCACGGTTTTAGTCTGACACACATGGGATCACCATGAGTTGGAGTCGACTCAACGGCAACTGTTTGTTTTTTTTTTAAATGTCAGAATCTTGTTGTGGGGGAAGGGAGTGCACGCAGCCCTCTCACTAGCAAGTCTCCAAGGTGGCGTGTGCACTGTGATCCAAAGGAGTGAGGCAAAAAGTACTATAACTTGCAATTATGTCATTTTTTTTTTCTGAAAAGGGAATGAATTAATCTTTATTAATATCACTGTTCAGACTGGTACCAGCATCTTCACAGGCCCAGATGTCAGACAGCCTGGGGTCACACACAGTGTGGGCGTCTCCACACCAGGGACCTGACTCTGGTGCACTCACTTGCGTCTTCAGTGTAGCCTGTTTAGGTTTATGGAACCTGATTATGTGGGTTTATGGGCTAGATTATCTGATTTCAGCTAAACCTCACAGAGGGTACGAGTGGCTGAAAAAGAGTCAGGCCTGCAAAGAAACCCCAGATCGAAGATAAAACTAGAAAAGACAAGCACGAGGGAACGGTGAGCAGCAAGAAGGCGGCAGCGCCAATGGTGCACCCACTCCTCCTGCAGGTTCTTTGCAGCCCTCACTTAATCTATGGCTTCAGAGAAAAGCCCTTAATTAAACACCAAGAGGGAAAGGAAGTGGTTTTCAAAAGAACACGAGCCTTGGAGAGAACATTTTGAAAATGGATGTTTGGAAAAGTTTCCATCATTGTGGGATTTTGTTGCCGAAATTAATATGTGTAACCTGTAAAACTCTCTCTACCGCCTTTAAAACTTGGAAACAGAATTTTCTGGCCTGTTCAAAAATCTTTCATAAGAAGAGTTTCAGTAAGTCTTGGATCCATTAAAAAAAAAATTTTTTTTTTGAATGTAGTATCTTTCAGTTGTCCTATCAGAACAACTCTGTGACATCGAGAAAGAAGGGCATTTTCTTGCCAAATCTCATCAAAAAGTCTTTGCGTTGTGGATGGAATTAAAAAAAAATGAGTATTATGATTTAGGAAGTGCAGCTGTTGGATCTGCTTATCTTTGAGTGATATTGTTTTCAACAATGGCAGTCGTTAAAACTAAGTATTTATGAAATAAACTGAATTCACAATCTATTCTTAAACACAGCGGAGAACAGTCATTGTGTCGAGGCCTAATGAAGCATATACGGTCACGTCACTCTCATGTTAAAATATCATTATTTGTAATTATTTCAGTAAGAGCAGATATGTTCTTTGCACCGTTAATAAATACAATAAAAGAAACCTTATTTAAAATATTACTTCATCTTTATATTATTTAAAAATTTCCTTTTGTGTATGTTTTATGTAGTACATAATTAGTATAATAGTACCTTTATAAGATGTATAATTAAATAAGTATACATATATTAGGGTGAGGGCTCAACCCTTTTTCTTTTGAGAAACGTATGATGAAAAAAGTTTGGGAAACACAGCTGAAAGGTGCAATAGTCTTCAATGGAATCCCCTGCCCTGTTTGTGCCAATGTATTATAAGTAAGCAAAATAATGTCATTGCAGTGTGTTTAGAACTAATTTTTAAAAAGTGTTCTTCCTGTGGCACTTATTTATAATTTATTAAACAGAGTGCTGTATTTCCAAACATTTTTATTTTAAAAGACCTCTCCCAGTTCATAATTTAGCGTACTCCCATCTTGCTTGTGAGGTGCAAGTGGTGGGTTATTTGCAGGCTGGATGAAAGACCTTGCTTCCACACACCTGAGTCCTGAGCAAATTCTAATTGTGGCCATGGAGTTAATGTCTGAAGAAAATCTAATGCTTTCTAAAACATTCCCTCCCTAGCTTTGCTTTCTCTACTTATTGCCTTCTCCACGTTTACAGAATGGGTATTGGGTTTTCAAAAATATTTCTTTACTTTTTTCACAGAGGGTGCTGGCTTCCTTGGTGAGAATTGTAGCTTTTATCTCACTTTCTTTGTTCCCTGACCCTCACAGTGATCTGAAATGCTTTGTTATGATCTCTTGTCACAGAGTGCTTTTCATGTACTGGATACACAAATAAATTGATTTTTCTCTTTTTCTTTCTTATATGCCTGGGCAACAAGGCAGAGCAGTGACATCAGAAGAGTATATATGATACTGGAACTCTGACGATCTGTCTCCATTATTATTTTAAACCATTTATGATAGAATAGTACTCTGGAGTCTTAAAAGCTTATGAGCGGCCATCTAAGACACTCCACTGGTCTCACCCTGTTGGGAGCAAGGGAATGAAGAAAACCAGAGACACAAGGGAAAGATTAGTCCAAAGGACTATGACTACCACAGCCTCCACCAGACTGAGCCCAGCATGACTAGATGGTGCCCAGCTACCACCACTGACTGCTCTGACGGATCACAATAGAAGGTCCTGGACAGAGCTGGAGAAAAATGTAGAACAAAATTCTAACTCACAAAAAAAAACCAGACTTACTGGCCTGACAGAGACTAGAGAAACCCCGAGAGTATGGCCCCCGGACACCCTTTTAGCTCAGTAATGAAGTCACTCCTGAGGTTCACCCTTCAGCCAAAGATTGGACAGGCCCATAAAACAAAACGAAACTAAAGGGGCACACCAGCCCAGGGGCAAGGACTAGAAGGCAGGAGGGGTCAGGAAAGCTGGTGATTGGGAACCCCAGGTCAAGAAGAAAGAGTGTTGACATGTCATGGGGTTGATAACCAATGTCACAAAAAAATATGTGTACTAATTGTTTAATGAGAAGCTAGTTTGTGCAGTGAACCTTCATCTAAAAGTACAATAATTTAAAAAAAAAAAAAAAAAGAATAGTAACCCTGGATTCCTCCTGCCCCACATGCGTGACAGAAATCAGCACCGTTGTTCCCGGGGCTGCTCCTTGGACTTATTTCAGGTATTACTGTTCTTTGCCTCCTCACTCTCCTGTTGGAGCCTCTTTTGTACTATTTTGGTAAAATCTGGGTCATTCTTAGGTTCCTTTATAAAATCACTCTCTTTACTAAAAATAATCCATGACTGTACCCTGGAAGCTGTTCATGGTTAGTCAAAGGGGTACCTTCCTTGTTTGTCATTCCCACTACCATCATCATGGCTTAGCACTTCATTACTTTTCTCCAATCATGGTAGTTTCTTCACTAGCGCTGGCTACTGTAGTTCATCCCACAGGCATTCTGGGAAAATACGCTTTCTCAACTTTATCAGTGATCATGATATCTACCTACTCAAAATTCTTTCATAGCTCCTCATCAACTACAAGTTATGATATTACAGTTCAGCACACCAGCCTACTTTTGCATGTGTCTTATGTACCAGTCACACTGGTTTACTAGTTTACTTGTCCCCTGTTTTCTGAAGTACCCGGCAAGGTTCATTTCCAATACCTACTCTTTCATGGGGTCTTTCTTGATTCTCCACACCCAGATATGATTTTCTTTTAAGCCCTAAAGCACTTTAGTTTCCCGTTATCCCAGCATTTTACCTTCTGTTGTAAGTGTTAGGGTGCCGATCTTATTCCTCCACACCAGGTTACCAGTCCTGCATGCACCCCGTCTGCACTCCCCTCCAGCATCTCCTGACTTTTGCTCAGTCCGTCTTGCCGTCAATCCCAAGGCTGTCAGATAGTTTGTTTTTAATGATATTTGATATAATTTTAACCCTTTTGTTTGCTGAAAATAAATTTATATATTGTCATTCCTCTCAATAACTTGAAACATAAGTAGATTCTAAGGCAACAAATATCTATTCCCATTATTCACTAATTCATTGTATCATATACTCTGGGTTGATAAGGGTATTTCTGTATAACTGGATATGTGCAAATTGTAAAATGTGGCTGATGAAATTTTTTAAAATTCTGTATAGCAAAAAAGTCACCATAAATTAAAATCACAGACTGAAAAAATATGTACAATGCATGGGACAAAGTTCTAATTCCTGTGATATGCAAAGAGCTTTTACAAATCAATAGGAGAAAGAAAATCCAATGGGAAAATGGACAAAATCCATTCATTAAAAAATAAATATAAATGCTCAGTAAACAAGTGAAAGGATACTTTATTATTAATCAGAAAACTATATATTAAAATGAGTTAATATTTTTACTTATAGATTCTGCAAAGATTAAAAAAAAATTTGATTATACCCATCATTTAGTAGGGGTACAAAGAAATAAGCATTCCCAAGTACTTTTAAGGGGTCTGCAAGTTGCTGCAACATTTTGGGAAGGCAATTTGGCAATTTCTTCTCCATGAATTTATCCTACAATTATCCTTGCATAATTGGACTATGTTCTACATAAGGGGTTTTTTTTTGTAACATAATTTATAATTACAAAAATTATCCAAAAAGAGGGAGATTGGTTAAGTAAGAATTGGAATACTAATACAGTGGAAAACTATGCAAAAATGTTCCATACCAATTAAAAAGAATGCTGTAAGTTTATATACACAGATATCAAAAGATGTCCAAGACCTATGGACTGATACAGAAGGAAATATGAGAAGTTCTCCAGAGACAAAAATTTTTAAAAGAATGCTTTGTCTTATGATCAGTAACTCTCAGAACTCAGGGAAGACCAAAACTCGGGAAGATCTTACAATCGGTCACAGAAAACAGGCAAAAAGATCTTATCTTTTTATGGTTGGAATTTTTAAAAACCTTCTGTAAATATCTGTATTATTTTTTCTCATAACCACCCGTTTCTATTGTTATTGGCAAGATGAATCACATGAGCTTAGTAATACTGCTGTATTATCCACTAGCCAAATAAAAGAATTTGCTGTAGAAGGACGAGGATGAAATTCACTCTTCCAGATTGATGCTGTTTATTTTTCATTGGCTCAAAAAAGGTTGCTAAGCATTTCCTGGTCAGATTCTGCCAGCCTTTTACGCCAGTAAATGCATTGTTCCATGTCTTTATCAAACAATCCTTTGCCAGGGAGTTTTTGGGAGGGACAAGTGTCAAGGAAGAGAAGCCACAATGAAGTACCCGTGATTGAGCAAAGATTACACTGCTCAGGTCATTCTACAAAAACTTGTCAGTTTGCTGCCCAAATAAATGCCTAGAGTGAGTAAAACACGGAGCACACTGACCCCAGGAAGAAAAATCAATCGCAATTCATATTTCATATGTCTATAATTGCTTCTGAAAGCATAGCAGTGGTTTGTTTGCAGGGCAGCTTTTCCTCTCCTGTTGTTTCCTTTCTTTTCTCCTTTCTAATGCTCATGTCTTTCACATGCTGAGATTTACAGTGAAGCAAAATTTAGGCATTTTTCTTGTCCACATTACCATTCTTATTACTGGTGGCCTGTACTGGATTTGATCAGTGCATTGAACTGTAGACAGGCATAGACTATGCCCTGTGCACATGCACAGCTGTTTTGCTTTGAAGATTCTCAAAGGTTTGGGGTGATATACTTGGTTTTGCTTTGAGGTGAGGGGAGAGGGTTGTGGAAGGAATCATCTTTTTTCAGAAAAGTTATTCATTTATTTGGGTTTTAAATATCAAAGCTGAATTTTTGTTTGTGGTTGTGATCTTAAATGCTTTCTCATCAGGACAGGGAACCCAATAATACATGCTAATTTTGACGATCACCAAATCTGTCTATTCCTCTTCAGCTCCCGTCCCCCCCCACCTTCCCCCACCAAGCTCTTTCTCATATGAAGCCACTTTTGGATTCGTAGCCCTTCTGTGGACTGAGATGTCATAAGGATGGAGAAAATGCTGCTCACTTTATGGATTACTGTTAGGTCAACAAAACTTTGGCAGCATTGATTAACTTGACAGTGAGTACAGCAGTACATTTATCACTTATGGCTGTGCTGTAGAAAATCTAATAAGAGGCAGACAATTCCCTTTAGAGCAGTAACAGGTTCACTGTGGCTAACGGTGCATGCACTGGAAATTTCTGCCTTTAAATTATACCCTTGCCACTCGTTGGGTCATTGACTCAAAACTACTGCGCTTCTATAGTCATGCTGTTACTAATTTCATCACAATTATTTGACTTATATAAATATTTAAATTTTTATGTATATATAGTATTTTTTTAAAATTAAATAAATTAATTAAATACAGTTCTAGAATGATTTTAAAATAATAGCCAGAAATAGTGTTCTATTGTTTGAGTTCTTAAGAAGCTAGGAATATCACAACAAAATGACTTCCCACGATCACTGCTATAAAATTTAGTTTGTTTCCTAATGGAGATCTTTGGGAAAATTTTAGTATCAGATAAACACTTGGAAAAGAAAAATATTTGTAATAGTCTTTGATGATGAGAAATGACGTACAAACATGTATTGATAGGAATTGGTTGGAATTTCTCATCGTTTTTATTTCTTTATATTAAAGATATCCCATTAAGACTTTAATATTTATTTTCCTTCCTTTTACGTATTAAACGGCATTACTCATTTTCCTCCTATATCATTTAAGTCTTTAAGTTTAGCAGTGCATTTAGGTATACATGTAAAGAAAAACAGAACAAAATATGTTTATTGGCTAACAATTTATATCTAATGATTAAAGAGGTGTAAGTGTGATGAATTTAGTAGACCAGGGTGGAGAATAAAAAAGGATAGGTTTTTAAACTATGTTATAATTGTTTTCTGTAAAACTAGAGAGTATTTGATTAACAGGTAACTCTTGTCATTTTTATAGCATACAGAAAATCTGAAAACATGCTAAAAGAACAGCCATCCTCTCCTCAGGGCCAATTCTTATTTCACATGGCAATGCTTTTCTTTCTGTTAAACTGCTTGTTAGGCTTTCTAGAATGATATCTAATTTATCGTATCTTGGTTTATTCCTGTGCTACCCTACAGTTCACATTCAACTAGAGATATTTGCTTGAAATGGAAAAATTTCCAGCTTTTTTAGTGCTTTGTATTTTGCTAGAAAACAGTCTTCAATTGAGGGCTCGCATACGGTAGCGTCTGTGAGATGATATAGTTTTCTTTGTTGGGAGAAAAGTATTCTGCCTGAATCAATTGTCAAGAGGTTTAATATAATAAGGCAGCTTGTGGTATGACTAGAAGAAACACGGTGTACAAGAAATTCCCACAGCAGTTTGTTTTTAGAAGAAAAACTGAGTTCACCTGAAACATGAATACATTGAAAACCAAGACTTAATAAGGCAGAGCTTAGAAAGAGCCGAAAGGGTTGCTGTCCAAGGGTCTGTATTAGTGATCTCATCCAATATTTGTCTTTGAGATTCTAAAAGGCATATAAACCAAAATTACTTTTTCTTGAGCTTTGAAAAGTACTAGCTTGAATCAGTAACATTCAAGCCTGTTGATGTTAGTGTTTTGATTTAATTCAGTGAGAATGTGTTCTCCTATTTAATCTATAGGGTAAATGTAACATATCTCCCTTCTAAAACAGTCTTTTCTGAAAGAGCTACATCTACGACTCCAGATTTCACAGGTTACAATAGGAGTACCCCCACCACGTGCCCTAGTGAACAGAGGCCAGGTATTGATTAACTATCACGCTGGCATCAGAACTACTCTTAGGATTCAATTTTTTTGTTGTTTTGCATATTTTATTGATCAAAGTGGTAAATGAGCATCAAGCGTGCAAGAAGACGATGAATTGTTTACTTGCATTAAAATAACCTTTCAATAAGGGAAGATGCATGGCTTACACTTTGGTTCTGTTCTGCGGCCCGAAGCAGATGGCATTCAGCTGCTATTGATTTGCTTCCATAGTTAAGGAGCAGCCTGCAACCCGGCATGCCCGCTGCATTGTGAAAAGGGGTGTAGGTTTGGGGACCAGGATGGAAGCCAAGAAGGACTGACTCACCCTCCCCAAAATTGTAAGGCAAAAAAAAAAAAATTATTTGGAAATCATGCATATCTACTTAAATGGAAACTTGAGTTAATGTAATCAGATGTGATAGGATCACTTTGTGTTCTGGTGCTTTTAAAGGAAGAACATTTGTGGTCATCACTTATGCAGATATTTCCATTGAATAACAGAGAATAATAATCGGAGAATACTAATTGTGATCAAGTGAATTTTAAAGAAAACTAAATAAAACCTTTCCCCTTACCTTTGGGATAAAATTAGATAATCCTCAGATATATCGTGTTATGCCTGCTGCTGAGCCTTCTGGCCGGAAACCTAAGTGCATGCATAAATTGTGCTGACAGCTCACCTCTTGTTTACCAGTTGTGCCATCTCTATTTATGCAACAGCCCACCCTTAGCCTTTGTCGACAATCACTTTTGGTTTTGAAGTGTCTTTATATGTAGTTACAAATGTTGAATTTATAAATATTTTCCTTGAATCCATGTCCAGCAATGATTTTACATCTGAAAATCTAAAGGTAGTCTAACCTACCTGTTTTTGTTTTTTGTTTCCTTCCAGGCTCTTTAAATACCAAAGACCACCTGTTAAAACAGTATGAACAAATAGTAAATAGTATTTGTTATTCATTAATATATACATTAGCAATGCTTAACTACTTATTTTACAATTTATAATTTTAAATATAGATAAAATACTCTAAAAAAAATATAATGAAACTGATTGCTTATAATAACAGAACTTAATAGATCTGTATCACTGGATTCTTTCTCTTAAATTATTATTACAAATGATTTTTCTGAAATCATTCCTGTAATGGTTAATCTTTAAAATGGAAACATTTTATTATAAGCTATTTTCTTTGTGAGTGAGAGAAGTAACTTCACTCTGCTTGGTTCCAAGTGCATTCTGAGTACATATTAGCTCTGCCTCTTCGCTGCCTACCCTCGCCCTGGCAATAGAAGTTTTTGGAGGTGAAATTTAATTTCTTGTTTCTGTAACAAAAAGCATTGCCCTTCACATTTCCTTTTTTTCTCTTCTTCAGAAATCCCAGTTCCAGAAAACCCAATTAATTTCTCATACCCTTCACACAAAAGAGATGACAAGCTTGGAGAGGTGAAGAGGTTTAAATATTGCCTAAGCATTAGATATTTTAATATCTCCTTTTCAAAAACAGTTTTACTGAGGTATAATTTACATACTGAAATGCTGGTGTGTTGAGTTGGTGGGTTCCCTTAACAGCCATTGCTGCATTTCACTTACTGTATACTGCATTGTCCCTTCCCCATACCATAACTGTACTGTACCATACCATAACATACGGTGGTATTTTCAGTCACCTCGTATGTATACGAAAGCTGGACAATGAATAAGGAAGATCAAAGAAGAATTGATGCATTTGAATTATGGTGTTGGCAAAGAATATTGAATATACCATGGACTGCCAGAAGAAGGAACAAATCTACCTTGAAGAAGTAGTCAGAATGCTTCTTAGAAGCGAGGATGGCGAGACATCATCTCACGTGGTTTGGACATGTTATCAGGAGGGACCAGTCCCTGGAGAAGGACATCATGCTTGGTAGAGGGTCAGTGACACAGAGGAAGACCTTCAAGGAGATGGACTGACACAATGGCTGCAACAATGGGCTGAAACATAGCAATGATTGTGAGGATGGGGTAGGACCGGACGGTGTTTAGTTTTGTTGTACGTGGGATTGCTGTGAGTCAGAACCAACTCGACAGTACCTAACAATATGTCCCTTCCAGTATATCTGATATGATGCAGAGAATACGCTGGATGCTTACACAATGCTTTTTCCATGAAATACAAACTCTCATTTCCAAGGCAGGAAAAGAAGACTAGTTGGCCTCAGGTTTGTCAAACTTGAAAGAAAGCCAGAAAGAGAAAAGGCCTTTCCTGCACTGTTCTCTGTTCATGGGCAAGCAGGACAGTCTGGGAATGGGAAGTCAGGGCAGGACCCTGTGGCTGGCAGTGTCTTGTTACTACAGTATTGGCAATACTTGTGCCTTGTCCCAAACAAGATCTGTGTCTATGAGGTTAAAGGGTACTCAGCAAACTGAAGGTACAGAAGATATTGTAAGGAAGATATTAAAAAAAAAAAAAAAGACAAACTTATTTCATTGAGTTAATTCCAACTCATGGCAACCCCATATGTTAAAGAGTAGAACTGCTCTGTAGGATTTTCTTAGCTGTAATCTTTATGGAAGCAGATCGCCAGTCCTTTCTTCTGCAGCAGCATTTGGTGGGTTTGAACCACTAACCTTCCATTTAGTAGTCAAGTGCAAACCATTTGCGCCACCCAGGGGCCTAGGGAAGATACTAGAATGCTTCAAAACCAAGCTGTTGTTGTTGGGTGCCATGGAGCTGATTCCAACTCATAGCATGCCCATGTGACAGGTAGAACTGCCCCATACAGTTTTCTTGGCCATAATTTTTATGGAAGCAGGTCGCCGGGTCTTTCTCCCGCAGAGCTGCTGGGTGGGTTCCAGCTGCCAACCTTTTGGTTAGCAGCCTAATGCTTAACTGTTGTGCCACCAGGGCTCCTTAAAACCAACGTGCCAGCACTCTATTTAATGTATACATATGTTGATTGTGAAAAAATTAAAGCAAGATTAAGATTAGGATTGGCTCATTTTGTTAGTTGGAAGTCATGTTATTGAATCTACTTAAAATTCCTCATTATGGACTTGCCTTAATTCAGGCAGAGGAGCCCTGGTTGAGTAGTGATTAAGTGCTCAGTTGCTAACTGAAAGGTCAGTAGTTCGAACCTACCAGCCACTTCACGGAGAATGTAGCAGTCTGTTTCTGTAAAGACTTACAGCCTTAGAAACTTTTTGGGGCAGTTCTTCTCTGTCCTACAGGGTCACTATGAGTCAGAATCTACTCAACAACAGTGGGTTTGGTTTTTGGTTTAATCAGGTAAAATTTACCTAATTTGTGCCTACTTAGTGTGCTTTTAGGAGTTAAGTAGTGTTTCTATCTTGATATACAGCTTATATATATATAGAGAGAGAGAGGCACCCTCATGGCACAGTGGTTAAGAGCTTGGCCGCTATCCAAAGGTCAGCAGTTGGAATCCACCAGCCACTCCTTGGAAACCCTATGAGATAGTTCTACTCTGTCCTGTAAGATCACTCTGAGTCAGAATCGACTCGATAGCAATGAGTATTTTTGTTTGTTTGTTTATAGAGGTGGGGGAGGTTATGTTTAATTTTTCATCAGAAAATATCCCTCCCCATTCTCTTGGAAACATCTGACACCGAGTATCAGTCATATTTAACAATATTTTTGCTGACCAGGAAAATCTGGCACACAGTGGGTTCCTAGGGTTTGTTTAGCCAGATCGAGTGACCATTAGACTTCAAGTGTCATCTACAGTGAAACCTGTGAGAGCCGAAAGTGGACGGGACTGCCTTGTTTTTCCAGATGTAACCAAGTTTTGCACCTTTGATAGGGTGCAGTCTTAACACTTTTCTGTCACTCTCTATTAGTGGCAGATATTTGAGTTTTCCTTCTCTGACAGGTTTCTGCCTTACACAGGTTCCAGCTTTTGAAGGTGTTACTGTATCTTAAAAACAGTTTTACTGAGGTATCATTTACATACTATAAAATATGTTAATTGGAAGTGTACAGTTCGATTATTTTTAGTATATTTAGAGTTGTGCAACTATCAGCACAATCCACTGTTAGAACCCAAAAGATATCACCCCAAAATATCCTGTGCCCATAAGATCGACTTTTTTTTGCCTGCACAGTTAGAGCAATTTTTATTATATACTTGAAATTGAAAAAAATTGAATACATGTTAACAATTGGAGGTGCCTCCCTTTTCTTGTTCATTAGCCTTTGAATCTCTCTCTGCTTACTAGTCCTCTTCGGGCTTGGAAGATGTCTCCTCCTTGAAAGTTAGGCCGCCTTGAAAGGTTATGGCTGTATCTCTAAATGCGAGTTTTGGCACCTGCATTCCCAGACAGTCCAGAGAAAGAGAGAAAAGATAGGAAGTGGAAAAAAGAGAAAAGGAGAGGCAGGAAGATAGTAATTTAACTTCCTATTGGTGCTGTAGGCGTTTCATTTGCTTCGCACGTGTATGTTGCAGGGAAGGATGGCCAGTAGGTAATTCAAACCTTTTCCATGTTGTCTTCATCCCTAGCTCCCCAATAGTAGTGATTGCCAGGGGGAAAGTGAAAAGGAACTTAAATTTGTTGAGCACCTACTATCTTTCAAGGACCGTGCTAGTTCTTCCCATGTGTGGTCAAATTGAATTGAAGGAGCTGTTGTTACCGTTTTCCACTGCTAGTTACTCGCCTGTTGAAGATTATACTCTCCTTTGTTTTGAGCGGTTCTTTGAGCACATATTTAATGATATTCTGTTTAATATGTAAAATGTCGTCTTTTGAGACAAATTCAACTTCTTTACGTATTGGAAAAATTTATAATTACAGACAATTATTTGTGCTAGTGGAAGAAACGAGACCTATTGGTGATCTAAAGTGATAGCTGATACCAAAATCATTTCTTGTTGAATGAAATTTTGTAGTTATCGGGTTATGGGAAATACTGTCAACTGACTAGAAGAAGAGGTCAATGTTGAGCAGGTATTTTTGATCACCTACTGTGGGAATTGCCTGGCACAGTACAAATTATTAACATATAATCCTTTGCCTTTGAAGGATTTAGTTTTGCCATATAGATATGTAAACAAATAACTACAATGTAATGTGTGTGTTTGAAAGAAATGCGTGTGCAGTGTTATGGGCAGATACTAAAGGAGCAAGTTCATCCACAGGAGACTGTCTTGTATCATCTACAATGGATAATGCATTAAATATTGCCTACCCAAACCTTTGCTGTCGAGTAGATTCTGACTTACAGCAACCCTATAGGACAGAGTAGAACTGCCTCATCATAGGGTTTCCAAGGAGCCGCTGATGGATTCGAACTGCGGACCTTTTGGTTAGCAGCTGAACTCTTAACCACTGCGCTACCAGGGCTCCAGAAATATTGCCTAGCATTAGATATTTCAATTTGGAAAAATACGAACTATTTTTTTTCAGCTGTTTCCGTAATAGTGATGGTAGTAATCATCATCATCATCATCGTCATTGTCATCATCGTCATCGTCATCATCGTCTCTGTCGTCTTAGGTTCCCTAGCTGTTAATCAGCTTCTACAAAAATAAAATTTTGAATATTTACTTCCAAAACTTACCTGTCTACTTCACTTAGAAATTAATGAAATCAGACTAAAGTTTCTACTTCAATAAGTAATATTATCTTCTCAATATTTAAAAAATAATTATAAAATTACTTCCAAAGTTAAATGGAAATGAGACTCATATCTATGCATAATAATATACTCTAGTGAACTTCTCAGGCATTATTACTTGCAAGTGCAGTAATTTAGTTTGTATTTTGATTATTCTGTAACTTCTATTTCCTTCTTTTTCTCACTTAAATGGAATGTTATTTAAATTTTGTGTACCTGTGTTTACTTTTCCATAACCAGAGGGCATCTTACAGTTTCTGTTCTTGTTTGTTCTTTGCCTGCCTTAAGGCAGTCAAAACCTTTCAAATGTGATTTTTAAACCTTTTTTGAGTGTGTGCCTATGCCATATTTGAAATATACATACCATAGAAATCATTTACTTTAGGTTCTGTTCACCTCAAAACCAAATCCATTTGCGTTAGTGATGCCAGGCTTTCCGGCCAAGACCAGGAGTTAGCTGATAGTGTTGGTGTGACTAACTGCTCGGACACCATGAGGCCCTTCAAACATAAGCAGCATAGTAATGAACTGTTATTTCTCAATTATTATCATATTGCTTCTGTTTATATTTAGACTGAAGTTGGTATATTTGAATAAGTGTACCTTTGGGTTTGCTAAATATTCATATTAACTGTGATAGTAATTCATCAAATTAATAATAGAAAGCTACTGAGAAGTCATCTAACTTTACTGGTTTGGTGTAGTATTTGCATCAGTGTCCTCCCCCCCCCCCCCCCAATAAGCCCGTAATTTGCATTAATTAATGAGGAAATGCCTGTTCTATCAAAACTAGCTTTACTGGTACAGAGTTCAAACACAGATACAGATCCATCATCCTTCTCTCCGCAGCCCATTCCCCCCTTGCCATGTATATAATCATCTCAGCAATCTGTTGAAAGTCTTAACTTGAATAGTAGTTTTTTCCCTGAAAATATGATTAGCCACTTAGTTTTCAAGCACTTAAAACATTTCAGACTGTATTCTTGGAACAGCTACAGTGCACCAAAAAAAAAAAATGTTATTTTATAATTTGTTTCGATTTATCAGGTTGATCCTTCTTTTATCTCTGCGCAAATGACACAGTTAGTAGAGCTGGGATATCTAAGCCTGAAGAAGCTCCTAAGAAAATGAGAGCATTAACCCCCCAGTGCACTAAATTCCCTGAATGTCTTACATTCTCCTGCTCAGACTTGAAGTGAGCGCCTGCTGTTTAATGTAATTAGTTTCAAAGGGAATGTCAGATCAGTCCTCAGGAGTTTGCTCTGACCCAAAACTCTTCCTAAGAAAATATCAATGAGACAAAACAGGAAAAGTTATCACAGTTGGAAAGCTTCCTCTCACTGCATTATTTAGGGTCATGCTTTGAAAGAGTCCTAGTTGCTGTCTGTCTCAGTTATTTTCTGGATGCAAAATTGTACTCAAGACAGATTTCTCTAGCAAGTTGCTGTTTTCCTCTTCCAAAATTGAAGGCATGGTACGCTGCATTAAAAAAATTAGAAAGTAGTAGAAAATTTAACACTAATTTTTAGTACTTATTGTCCTAGTTTCCTAGGGTTGCCATAACAAAATACCACAAGTGGATGGCTTTAAAGAACAGAAATTTATCTTCTCACAGTTCTGGAGGCTAAAGGTCCAAATTAGGGTTTTGGCCATGTTGATTTTTTTTTTTAATTTTTAAAATTTTTTCCCATACAAAAATTTATACATACATGGTTATGTGACTCTAATTGCTCTCCCCATACTGTGACAGCACACTCCTCCTTTCCACCCCGATTCCCCATGTCCATTCAACCAGCTCCTAACCCTCTCTGCCTTCCCATCTCACGTCCGGACAGAAGCTGCCCAGTTAGTCTCTTGTATCAGCTTGAGCTAAGAGGCACACTCCTCACGAGTGTCACTTTACGTTCCACGATCCAGTCCAATCCCTGTCTGAAGAGTTGGCCTCAGAAATTGTTTTAGTTCTGGGCTGATAGAGAATCTGGGAACGGTGCTCTCTGGGGTTCCTCCAGTCTCAGTCAGACCATTAAGTCTGGTCTTCTTGCTAGAATTTGGGTTCTGCAGCCCACCTTTCTCCTGCTCCATCTGGGACTCTCTGTTATGTTCCCTATCAGGGTGGTCATTGGTGGTAGCCGGGCACCATCTAGTTCTTCTGGTCTCAGGCTGATGAAGTCTCTGGTTTATGTGGCCCTTTCTGTCTCTTGGGCTACTTCTTTCCTTGTGTCTTTGGTGTTCTTCATTCTCCTTTATTCCAGGTGGTTGGTGCCAATGGATACATCTTAGATGGCCGCTTGCCAGATTTTAAGACCGCAGATGCCACTCACCAAAGTGGGATGCAGAACATTTTCTTAATAAGCTTTGTTATGCCAGTTGACCTAGATGTCCCCTGAAAGCATGGTCCCCAGATCCCTACCCCTGCTACTTTGTCCCTCAAAGTGTTTGATTGTATTCAGCAAACTTATTAGCTTTGATTTAGTCCAGATGTGCTGACTTCCCCGGTGGTGTGTGATGTCCTTCCTTTCACCTAAGATAATTCTTATCTACTATCTAGTTAGTAAATAACCCTCCGCCTCCCTCCCCACCCTTGTAACCATCAAAGAATGTTGTTTCTGTGTTTAAACCTTTTCTTGAGTTCTTAATAATAGTGGTCTTATACAATATTTGCCCTTCTGTGAATGACAATTCACTCAGCATGATGAATTCCAGCTTCCTCCATGTTATAAGATGTTTTATGGCTTCATCATTGTTCTTTAACGTTGCGTAGTATTCCATTGTGTAGATATACCATAACTTGTTATCCATTCGTCCGTTGTTGTGCACCTAGGTTGTTTCCATCTTTTTTGTGAACACTGCTGCAGTGAACATGAGTGTGCATATATCTATTCATGTGATGGCTCTTATTTCTCTAGGGTATATTCCAAGGAGCGGGATAGCTGGATCATATGGTACTTCTATTTCTAGCTTTTTAAGGAAGCACCAAATCGATTTCCAAAGTGTTTGTACCATTTTAAATTCCCACCAACAATGTATAAGTGTTCCAGTCTCTCCACAACCTCTCCAGCATTTATTATTTTGTGCTTTTTGGATTAATTCTAGCCTTGTTGGAGTGAGATATCTCCTTATAGTTTTGATCTGCATTTCTCTGATGGCTAATGATCGTGAGCATTTCTTCATGTGTCTGTTAGCCGCCTGAATATCTTCTTTGGTGAAGTTCCTGTTCATATCCTTTGCCCATTTTTTAATTGAGTTATTTGTCTTTTTGTTGTTGCGGTTTTGCAGTATGTTGCAGATTTTAGAGATTAGAAGCTGATCAGATTTATCATAGCCAAAATTTTTTTCCCAGTCTGTAGGTTGTCTTTTGAGTCTTTTGGTGAAGTCTTTTGATGAGCATAAGTGTTTGATTTTTAGGAGCTCCCGTTTATCTAGTCTCTCTTCTGGTGCATGTGCATTGTTACTTATGGTTCATATTATGTTTATGCCATGTATGAGGGCTCCTAGCATTGTCCCTATTTTTTCTTCCATGATCTTTACGTTTTTGATTTTATATTTAGGTCTTTGATCCATTTTGAGTTAGTTTTTGTGCATGGTGGAGGTATGAGTCTTGTTTCAGTTTTTTGCAGATGGATATCCAGTTATGCCAGCACCATTTGTTAAAGAGACTGTCTTTTTCCCAGTTAACGGGCTTTGAGCCTTTGTCAAATATCAGCTGCTCATAGGTGGATGACTTTACATTTGGATTCTCAATTTTGTGCCATTGGTCTATGTATCTGTTGTTGTACCAGCACCAGGTTGTTTTGACTACCGTGACGGTATAATAGGTTCTAAAATCAGGTGCTGTGAGGCCTCACACTTTGTTCTTCTTGAGTAATGCTTTATTTATTCAGGGCCTCTTCCCTTTCCATATGAAGTTGGTGATTTGTTTCTCCATCTCATTACAAAATGCCGGTGGAATTTGGATCAGGATTGCATTGTATCTGTAGATCACTTTGGGTAGAATTGACATTTTCTCTATGCTGAGTCTACCTATCCATGAGCAAGATATGTTTTTCCACTTATGCCAGTCTCTTTTGGTTTCTTGTAGTAATGTAGTTTTCCTTGTGTAGATCTTTTATGTCTCTGGTTAGATTTATTCCTAAGTATTTTATTTTCTTGGGAGCTATTGTAAATGGTATTGATTTGGTAATTTCCTCTTCAAGGTTTCTTTGTTGGTGTAAAGGAATCCAACTGATTTTTGTATGTTTATCTTGTATCCTGAAACTTTGCTGAAATCTTCTATTAGTTCCAGTAGTTTTCTTGTAGATTCTTTGGGGTTTTCCATGTATAAGATCACATCATCTGCAAATAGGGATACTTTGACTTCTTCCCTACCAACTTAGATGCCCTTTATTTCTTTCTCTAGCCTAATTGCTCTGGCTAGGACCTCCAGCACAGTGTTGAATAAGAGTGGTGATAAAGGGCATCCTTGTCTGGTTCCCATTCTCAAGGGGAATGCTTTCAAAATCTCTCCATTTAAGATGATGTTGGCTGTTGGCTTTGTATAAATGCCCTTAATTGTATTGAAGAATTTCCCTTCTATTCCTGTTTTATTGAGAGTTTTTATCATGAATGAGTGTTGTACTTTGTAGAATGCCTTTTCTGCATCGATTGATAAGATCATGTGGTTCTTGTCTTTTGTTTTATTTATGTGATGGATTACATTGATGTTTTTCTAATGTTGAACCATCCCTGCATACCTGGTATAAATCCCACTTGATCATGATCAATTATTTTTTTGATATGTTGCTGAATTCTGTTGGCTAGAATTTTGTTGAGGATTTTTGTGTCAGTGTTCATGAGGGATATTGGTCTGTTATGCTGGCTTCATAGAATGAGTATGGGAGTATTCCATCCTTTTCTATGCTCTGAAATACCTTTAATAGTGGTGTTAACTCTTCTCTGGAGGTTTGGTAGAATTCTCCAGTGAAGCCGTCTGGGCCGGGGCTTTTTTTGTTGGGAGTTTTTTAATTACCTTTTCAATCTCTTCTTTTGTTTGTTTAGTTGTTCTACCTCTGTTTGTGTTAGTGTAGGTAGGTAGTGAGTTTCTAGAAATTTGTCCATTTCCTCTAGGTTTTCAAATTTGTTAGAGTACAGTTTTTCATGGTATTCTGTTATGAGTCTTTTAATTTCAGTTGGGTCTGTTGTGATATCACCCATCTCATTTCTTATACGGGTTACCTGCATCCTCTCCTGTTTTTCTTTTCTCAGTTTGGCCGGTGGTTTATCAATTTTGTTGATCTTTTCAAAGAACCAGCTCTTAGTCTTGTTAACTCTTTCAATTGTTTTTCTATTCCCTATTTCATTTAATTCTGCTCTGATTCTTATTATTTCCTTTCTTCTGGTGCCTGAGGGCTTCTTTTGCTGCTCTCTTTCTACTTGTTCCAGTTGTAGGGTAAATGTTTTGATTATGGCCCTTTCTTCTTTTTGGATGTGTGCATTTACTGCTATAAACTGACCTCTGAGCACTGCTTTTGCTGTGTCCCAAAGGTTCCAGTAGGATGTGTTTCCATTCTCATTTGATTCTATGAATTTCTTTATTCCATCCTTAATTTCTTCTATAACCCAATAGTTTTTGAGCAAGGTGTTGTTCAGTTTCCATGTGTTTGATTTTTTTCCTTGCTTTTTGTGTTGTTGATTTCTACTTTTATGGCTATATGGTCAGAAAACATGCTTTGTAATATTTTGATGCTTTGGATTTTGTTAAGGCTTGCTTTTTGGCCCAGTATGTGGTCTATTTTGGAGAATGTTCCATGTGCATTGGAAAAGAAAGTATACTTGGCTGCTGTTGGGTGGAGTGTTCGGTATATGTCTGTGAGATCAAATTGGTTGATTGTAGCCTTTAGCTCTTTCGTGTCTTTGTTGAGCTTCTTTCTGGATGTTCTGTCTTTCACTGAAAGTGGCATGTTGAAGTCTCCTACTGTTATTGTGGAGCTGTCTATCTCACTTTTCAGTGCTATTAGAGTTTATTTTATGTATTTTGGAGTCCTGTCATTGGGTATGTAAATATTTATTATGGTTATGTCCTCCTGGTGTACTGACCCTTTAATCATTATATAGTGTCCTTCCTTATCCTTTGTGGTGGATTTTACTTTAAAGTCTGTTTTGCCATAGATTAATATTGCCGCTCTGGCTCTTTTTTGAGTGTTGTTTCCTTGATAAAGTTTTTTCCATCTTTTGAGTTTTAGCTTGTTTGTGTCTTCAAGTCTAAGGTGTGTCTCTTTTAGGCAGCATATAGACGGATCGTGTTTTTTTATCCAGTCTGGCACTCTCTGTCTCTTTATTGGTGCATTTAGTCCATTTACATTCAGTGTAATTATTGATAGATCTGAGTTTAGTGCTGTCATTTTTCTGTCTTTTTTTGTGTGTTGTTCACAGTTTCTTTGTTTCTCATAATTTTCTGTGCTGAGTTGTTTTTATTTATGTATTTTCTTTTCATGGTTGTTGATTTTGTGTTTGCTGAGTCTTTATATTTTTGTAGTTTTTTATTTTGATTTGTAGGATCATTAGTTTCCTTTGTGGTTACCTTAATATTTGTCCCTATTTTTCTAAGTTTATACCAGTCTTTTATTTCTTTATATCAGCTTGACTTCCCCTCCATATGAAAAGTCTATGTCTACATTTTTTAAGTCCCTCTTTTTTTGTTTCAATGTTGTCATTTTTTACATATTGATATTTCTTTTTCCCTATTTTCAATGTTTTAGCTTTGATATATATTTGTGACTTCCCTGTCTGAGTCGATATCTGGTTGCTTTGTCCTGTGTTCTAGTCTTGCATTGTTATCTGATGTTACTGATTTTCTAACTGGAGGACTCGCTTTAGAATTTCTTGTAATTTTGGTTTGGTTGTTCCAAATTCCCTAAACTGTGTATCTGGAAATGCCCTAATTTCGCCATCATATTTGAGAGACAGTTTTGCTGGATATATAATTCTTGACTGGCAATTTTTTTCCTTCAAGTCGTTATATATGTCATCCCATTGCCTTCTTGCCTGCATGGTTTCTGCTTAGTAGTCCAAGCTCGTTCTAGTTGACTCTCCTTTGTAGAAGACTTTTATTTTATCCCTAGCTGCTCTTAAAATTCTCTCTTTATCTTTGGTTTTGGCAAGTTTGATTATAATATGTCTTGATGACTTTCTTTTGGGATCTACCTTACGTGGGGTTCGATGAGCATCTTGGATAGATATCTTCTCATCTTTCATGATATTAGGGAAGTTTTCTGTCAACAAATCTTCAACAATTGTCTCTGTATTTTCTGTTATCTCCCCACCCCCGTTCTCATATTCCAATCACTCGAGGGTTATTTCTGTTGATAGAGTCCCACATAACTCTTAGAGTTTCTTCATTTTTTTAAATTCTTTTATCTGATTTTTCCTCAAATAAGTCAGTGCCAAGTGCTTTATCTTCATTGTCACTAATTCTGACTTCTACTGCCTCGATTCTGCTCCTATGACTTTCTATTGAGTTGTCTTAATTCTGAAATTTTATTGTTAATCTTCTGGATTTCTGATTGCTGTCTCTCTATGGATTCTTGCAGCCTGTTAAATTTGTCATTATGCTCTTGAATAACCTTTTTAAGTTCCGCTACTGCTTTGTCTGTGTGTTCTTTGGATTTCTCTGTGTTTTGTAGAATTTCCTTTCTAATTTCTTGAAGAGTTCTGTCTATTAATCTTTTGTATTCTGCCTCTGGTAATTCCAAGAAATTCTCTTCCTCCAGAAAATTTATTGTTTCTTTGTTTTGGGAGCTTGCTGAAGCCATCATGAACTGCCTTTTTATGTGCTTTGATATTGACCATTGTCTGCGAGCCATCAATGAGTTATTATAATTTTATTTTATATTTGTTTAGTGTGTCCTAACTTCTTGTTTTGTTTTGATATGCCCAGATAGGCTGCTCATGTGCACTAGTTTGATTATTGGCACCTTTGAAGCTATAACATCCTGTCACCAGGTAGCTAGGTCTGTAACTAAGTATGTGTGCCCAGGAGTCCATTAAATTTTCCTGTATGGATTCAGCTCAGGTGTCTCGGCAGTCAGTGACCAAGTGTGTGGTGCAGGCTCTCACCTACAGTCTTAGAGAGGCATATGTGATTGGCGTAGCAAAGGTATCTGGCTGTAGAAGGGGGTCATGTGCTGAGCAAGGCTGGGGGCTGACGGCTGCCCCTGAGTGTCTGAAAGGAAAATGTGAGTAGGTAGTTGAGTTTTGCAGCCAGACTATGAGCACCCTACTCTGTTGGCTTTAAAGACTCAGGGGCAATACTTATTCTTGGACCCCTATAGCAGGTGGCTAGGTGACGTGGGTGGAGCCACCAGTCCTGAAGCTTCTGATGTGGACAGGTAAGGCGCCTGCTTAAAGAACAGAGCAGTGTCAAGTGTCGCAAACCTGTCACTTCATGGCTGAAACAGTTCAAGTTAGACTTCCGGTGTTTACCGTTTTGTACTGTGGTAGTGAGGGCTTACGCTTTTGAGATGGGTCCACACAAGTCCATACAGGGGTGGCAGGTACTCAAAGTCTGCAGACCCCTTATGCCTGTTCTTACGCAAAGGAGCTGTGCCAACCCTGAGTTCCCGTCTTAGGGGAGCTGGTAGGTTATCTTTTCCCTGTTTGTTAATTTGTTCCCTCTCTAAGGCCAGGAGAATGGGTCAGGGCACCTTATGGGATCTACTTCTGGCCCAGGGTGCTCAGATCTCTGAAGCTGGCCAGACCGAGTGCAGAGCAGAGAAGGAGGAGGTGAATGGGAGAGAGGTATTTTCCCAAATGGGTTTTTTTTTTTTTTTTTTAAATCCCCACTTAAGGCCACATACAAGTACTTATCTTTAGCCACTTGGGTGCTGCTTTTCACTGGTTCGGAATGTCCAAGTAGAATCTCTGCTGCTGGATCTCTCTCGATGTGGAAAGTGTCTCCTGAGCAAGCGAGCGGAGCTGTATGCCCGCCTCACTGTGCACCCTGAGCCGATCCGGGCTGAAGGGCTGCAGCTCCGGCTGGGTCAGGTCAGGCAGTTCCTCGCTGATTCCGAACCCTCTCTCTCTCTCCTGCCATCACTCAGTCCGATTCCTCAACTTTGCCTTGTTCAAGGCTCTTAGATATTCGTATACAATGAATTCACTTGTTTTGTTCAGGTCTTCCTTGTGAGAGGGACATAGGAAGTGGTCTGACTACTCTGCCATCTTGGCCCCGCCTCCTGGCCGTGTTGATTCTTGCTGAGGGCTTTGAGAGAGAAAATGTTCCATGCCTCACTCTAGTGTCTGGTGGCTGCTGGCAATCTTTGGTGTTCCTTTGCTGCTTTAGCCTTCATTGTCACCCCCCAAAAAAAAGTGTAATTTACATTATTTTAATTTGTCAGAGTGATCCTTCATCTGTCATTCACTCTTCATTGGTGCTTCATCCATCATCTGTCTCTCTCTGTCTGTACTCCCTTTCATAAGACACCACTTCTGTATGCAGAAAGGATTAGGTTTAGGACCCACCCTATTCTGGTGTGACCTAATTAACATAACAAAAGAATATCCTATTTCCAAACAGGATCACATTCATAGGTTCAAGGGTTAGAACTTCATCTTATGTTTTTAGGAGACACAGTTCAACCCATAGCACTTATTATAATTATACAAATTTTTAATGAAAGACAAATTAAGCTAGTTAGTTTTCAGCCTGCATTTTTCCATGCACATTAAAAAGTGCACTCACTCTACAAGGCTGTTTCTGTTCTCCTTTTTTATTCTTATTGGAGTTCAGATTATAATAAGCTGTAGTAAAGGAGTTTAAGAAGGGCTCCTTTGGGTAGCAAGATACGTTTGTCACAGAATGGCAGCATTACTGTTCTGTTTAGTTCATTTTTCCCAAGACTTAGATGAGCAGTTATTTTGTTGGTAATCTGTAGGCAGCATTATCTAGTCTAATGACCCTCTTGGTTTATTTCCCTTTTATCTACCCCTTGATTGAGTCTTATTTAAATAATTAGCCACAACTTGGCTGTGCTCTAGAGCTGAAGGGAGGGGCTGTGGGCCCACATACAGCCAGAGGGTGAATGAGGAGTAACTGAGCCTTGGAGGACCAGAAGGTGATGAGAAAAGGGAAGGGTGAACCCTGGGAAACAAGGCAGGACCTGGATCCTCAACTCTCCAACCTTCATGTGCCGACCCTCCTCCCCTTGGAGGATCTGGGCTTAATTTTATTAAGAAGAGCAGTGACTTGTTTTCAGCAAGTCATTTAGCTTCTCAAAGTCTTCTCAACCATAAAGCACACTTGATCTTATCTACCTCAAAGGTGCTTCTAAGGATTAAGTGACCCAGCACATGTCAGGCCATTTAGCAAACCATAAAGCATTATGCAGATATTTGATATTGCAATTATTTCCTAGCAAATCCCTTGTAAATTTTCTACCCATTTATAAATCCTATCTACAGCATTGCTGTGAATTGGGCCTCCATCTACTTTTGGGTCAAATATTTGCTGCAGTGGTGCTGTTACCTCCCAAAGCAAAACATTCCATTGAAAGACTTCAGTTACAAGTTTCTCTTTATATTAAGCCAGTTTTTAGTTTTGTTGGTCCTGATTCTGTCTCAGCCTGAGATGATGTCCAGCCCCTAGATGGGCTGTGTTCCCAGGGACAGCCATGGACAGGGAGGAGAAATGAATCTAAAGATGTTATCTTCAGACACCAGAAGCATGTCTTCCAGGTTAGTTGCTGTTCAGGACATCTGATGGCAATTGAAGTTTGTCTCTGGGTAAGTAGAGCTTTATTAAGCCTTTAAAAATGCTTCATTTTTTTTTAAAAAGTGAATTAGTATTTCTCCCTCAAACTTAGCTAAGATGTTCCATATATAAAACTTCTGCTTGAAGATGTATATAGCCATTTTAAATTGCTATAATATGAATGTAAACCTTTGTTATCTCCCTTTAATTGCTCTTAATAGAAAGCTGTTAAAAGATCATAAAATTTGTGATGAAAAAGACCTATTAAAGTAGAATTGTGTTTTCTTCCACCAGCCAATGCTGAATTAGTCCCTATGGCTCATTCTACAGTGATTTGGACAACCCTTTGTAAAATAAGTCTAATGAAACACCTTCTAGTTCCATAGGGATGCTATCTATGATTTGTTTAATAGACCCAATTTGGTAGAATATTTTTCTGGATAATCAATGTACATTTTTCTTTGTTTAGTCTCATCTCATTTTCTGTATGCCTGATTTCTTTACTGTTCCACAATATGTGTTCGTGGCACCTGCTCAGTTAGGCGTACAAGTTTTTCATCTATTAGTCCTTTTCTTGCTTTTTATAGACAGTGCAATGTATGTGTGAACCTAATTGCTTTTTTATTTTTCATATGCTATTCTTTTACATTATAGAGTTTTTTTTTAAACTAGTGAATTAAAAATAGAATATATAGGTTGTTATTCTTTTTTTTTTTTTTTTTAAGTATTCTACCCAGTATTCTACTCCGTTGGCCAGACTCAGGACTTTTTACCATCTACAGAGGCAAGAGGTCTATATCAGTAGGGGTAAAAGCCCAAATAAAGGGACTTCACTAAATTGGGGTTTATCTTTCTCAAGTATCGAGCAGTCTAAGGGCATGTGGTTGTGCGTGTTGGTTCAGTCACTCAAGAATGTCAGGGCTTGGATCTTTTTGATTCTTTTGGCTTTTCCCTCATGATCACAAGGTGAAGCTAAGCTCAGAGGTCAAGCCCATGTTCCAGACAAGAGGAAAGGGGTGAAGAAGTGAGCAAAAAGATGAGGGCCAGTGGAGCTTGACCATCATGTTTAGGGAGTTTTTCTTAGAAAGTGCAAGGGAGCCTGGGAAATGTTGGGGGCGGGGGTGTTGTTACTGGGTTTTGTTACTGTTTGCTTTTTTTTAGCTTGGCAACTTGCCACAGCACAGCATTCCCCCCCCCACCCCCCCACCCCCCCCACAAAATTGATGTTCTATTAATAAGAAGGACAAGGAGAATGGATCTTGAGTAGGCAATTGGCTGTCTGTGCCACAGCCTCCATTCGGAGAGGGCACGCAGAGAATCCAGGGGTTTCTGCGCAAGTGTGGAGCAGCTTCGCATACGTCATCCTGTTTCCTACTTCCTGGAGGAGCCTGGGAAGCCTGTCAGAAAAAGGCTGCTACAATCTAGAAAACCCCCAGGAAAGGGTCCATGTTGCTGGTGTAATCCTCTGAATAAACATCTGTAATTTATTTGCAAACTGTGGCAAGATTTATTTTGGGGTTAGATTTGAGAGAATGGCTACAGCAGATGTGTTCTTCCTTCCATGGACCCAGAGAACAAGTTCCAACTCGGTCTTTGAAATCATTGCCAGCCCATGTACATAAAGGCCTAAGTTCACATCTTTCCTGCTATCATGTTCTGTCTCCCTTGGTGTAATCCCTTTTGGCTAAAATTAACCCATCTATGCTTTATGTGAATGATACATATTTTGTTGCAGCTGAGAGGTCCAGGGCCTCCTCCCACATTTCTTTGTTATTTCCTAAACAGATTTGTTTTCAACTTTATATCTTATGAGCTGACTCCACAAGGGCTACTTTTCATTCTTTGAGATCGTTTCTCTGAGGACTGGTTACTGCATCTTGAAATAAACCTCTTCTCTCATTCTCTAGCCATTTCCTTCCTCCTTGGGTTCCCACTGAGTACTGTACACTATGAGTTTTGGTCATCCAAAAGTTCTTAAATGTATGTAAAATATTAGTTGCATAAATGATAGCATTTAAACAGGGGACACAATGCAGTGTTTATAACTAGGCGAGTATAAAATGGTCATAGAGGTCTTCATTTAAAACAAACAAACCAACCTTCATTAGCTCAGTAGACTGTCTTTAACTCCATGCAGTAAGAAGGTGTATACCCAGGAAAGCCTAATCAATCAAAACTACACCTCTTGGAACCCAGCTGAATTGGATTTGGATCAAAGTGTACAGTGTGTAAAGAATGAGCATGCTAAATAAGCCAGAAGAATAAAATAGTTGGAGGAATGTTTGGGGGACTTTAGAGAGCAAATTGTTTTCAAGCACCTTAAACACTTTAAAAACATCAATTCATCAGCATGCAAAGGCCATGCTAATTATAAATCTTTCATTAAAAACCAGTCTCCTGAGGCTGTCTCCAGGCAACATTTTACAAGCCTAGTTCTGATTACTATTTCTTCTTTAAAGTAATAAGATAGCACTTCCATAAGCATATTAAATAATTTGTATTTTAAATTAGTGCCTTACCACATTATTTGAATTACTAAAGTCACTTTTGGTTTGCCTTGTAATACACTGTTTTATTCAACTGTGTTAGTCCCCTGATTTTAGTTTGAACTTACAGATAAGTAGCTAGGTTATAATTGCTTTTAGAATTTGTTTTTTTCCTATTGGATCATCAAGAAAATGCCTTATAAATTCTGGCATATCTCTGTGTAAATTGAGTCACCTATTTATTCAGCAATGGCTAGGTAATTTAAATGGATCAAAAGTATATAAAATGTGACTTTAGTATTTTACCCAGTCATTTGCTGAAAAGAATTGAGTTGGTTGCAGGTTGTCAAACAGATTCTGAAATGTTATAAAGCCAGACCTTTCTGTTTTTTGTTTTGCTTTCAGTTTGTTTGTTTGTTTTTAATACAGGAGAGCGACTAATTGAATTTATTGCCTTTCTTCTTTTAGAGTCTTTATATACTTGTAGGAGCCCTGGTAGCACAGTGGTTAAAGTGCTCAGCTGCTAACCAAACATCGGTGGTTTGCAACCACCAGCAGCTTTGCAGGAGAAAGATGTGGCAGTGTGCTTCCAAAAAGATTACAGCCTTGGAAACCCTATGGGGCGGTTCTATCCTGCCCTAATCAGGGTTGCTATGAGTTGGAATTGACTCGAAGGAAATGGTTGTTTGTTTGTTTATAAATATATTTGTAAGGACCAGTTGAGATGTTAAGGCAAATATAAAATCCAAGGAAAATCAGAAATGATTTTAAGAAAAACAGTTTCCCTTAAATTTATCTCTGGTATAAATTAAGTCCGTAAACACACTAGGAAACATATAATGGGAAACATAAAAGGATTCCAGTAAAATTGAGTAAGAAAAGAACTAAACTGTGTAGCCTAGTTTTATTGTGCGTATAGTAGATGTTAATAAATATTTATGCAGTGAATGAATGAATGACTCAGTGAATTGATATGTTGGTTGGTCAGTTAATCAGTCAGGCCGTAGCTTTAGAGACGTGGATTCTAATCCCGACTGTGCCTCTTAACTTCTGAAAATTCGGACAGGTGAGTTAGCCTTTTTGAGCCTCAAGTAGAATGTGGGTGAAGATATTGTCTCATATTATTTGAGAATTAAATAAAATAAAGAGCCTGGCACAGAGTAGAAATTTAATAAATTATACTTCTTCTTGTTATAAACCACATGAAATTGCCATACTTGGTAGGTTAAAACTGTTTAAAGTTAATATGACTCAACCCGGTATTAATAATCACATCACTCAAAATTATTCTGTTGGTCCACAAGAAAGAAAACTTAGCCCAGCTGACGGTTTGGAGTAAGTTTCCTAAGAGAGATAACACTTGAGCTGAGACTTAAAGGCTAAGTAAGAGTTGGCCAGTTCAGAAGAGATGGGGAAGCCTTTTCAACGGCAGAGCTATACCCTCGGTGAAAGGGTAAACTAAGATAAGGTAAACTATTCCAAGTACAGGTACCAACCCACTGCCATCAAGTCAATTCCGACTCATAGCAACCCTGTAAGACAGAGTAGGACTGCCCCATAAAGTTTCCAAGGAGTGGCTGGTAAATTCAAACTACTGACCTTTTGGTTAGCAGCCAGGCTCTTAACCGCTGCGCCACCAGGGATCCAAGTACAGGTAGTCCCTGACTTACAAAGTATTCGAGTTATGAAGAACCACACTTACGACCATCTGTTTTTTTTTTTTTTTTGCACATCTTATCGTTCGTAATATGTACTATGTACAATGTTGCAGCACGTAATTTGCTGATGTTATCATACTCAGATATTCACTTGCAGATGTTCAAAGATCAGATTTATGAAGATATTGATAATAAAAGGCAATGATAATGAAAACTTAAAAAAAAAAGAGGTATTGGACTTACATCAGAACCAACTTACAATGGAGTCGTTGGAACAGAACCCTGTCATAAGTCAGGGACCATCTGTAGTGTTATTTGGATAGCATTGGGCCTCACTGGCTATTTTAAACTCTTCACTGTAGTATTGACAGAGATGTAGTCTACTAGGCTAGGACTGTAAATCCTTTTCAATAAACGATGTGTGAGCATAATACCCCAATGTATGCATATTTAATAACAAATTATATGCATGTTTTACTGTCCATATGTTAAATTGTAGGAAAGATTGTTTTTAATTTTTAATTTAAAATAAATAGAAATTCTAATATTCTTTCCTGAATCCCAATTAGTGACCTTGCTTGACTCCCCAAGTGTCTGCAACACACTTTGGAGACCGTTGGGCTATGAAAAATCCACGAGCATAGACAAAAGTCTTTCTCAGTACTTCCTAAACATGTTTCATAGGAGTTTGAGGTTCATTTTATCAGTACCTGCATGGTCTAGGAACCTTATACTGGAAAATTAATGTAATCATTGGTTCCAATCTGCTTATATCCCTGGGTTCCCACTGAGGAGGAGAAGCAAAACCACTCAGGAAGGACATATCCTTCAACCTGGGCTGCAGTGGATTCTCACAGGTATAGCCCTGCTAAGATGAACTCACGAACCAAAACTACAAAACACAAGAAAATAAACAGCTATGAATGAGAGTCAACAGTCAGACAGAAACAGCAGCATTAGATCCCAAGAATGTCAGGTAAAAGAACAATTTAATTGAAAACAAAAAATAAATATGTTTAAAATAATTGAAAGCATAAGAAAATGTCAAGTATCCAAGAAAAAAAGAGCGGGCAGATTGGATTAAAAAAAAAAATCAAATATGAATGAAAAATATGGTTGTTAAAAATGAACTTGATAGGTTGGTTAAACAGCTCAGAGACGGCTGAAGAGAGGATTGAAGGCGTAGTCAGTGGATCTGAGGAACATTATCACTGCTCCAGCCACGGTCAAAATACAAATGAGAGATCATGTCACATACAACCAGCTATCCCACCCACCACCCATGCATGAAAACCAATGAATGCCCCCTAAATCCACAGCAGAAAGAACAAAATCCTTCACATGGCCCGGAAGCCCCACCTAGCTTCTCCAGCTCAACTTCTCCTGTTTTATGGCTCAGCTTTATTGTTCTCTCACATGCAGCCACACTGGTCTGCTTTCAGTTTTTCTAATGCCTTTCTTTCACCTTCCATAGGCCTTTGAACATGCTCTGCTTAACATGCTGTGCTTTGTGTCTGGAATACCCCACCCCCTTTACCCTAATTAGTTCCTTCAGTTTCCAGCTCAGGGGTCACTTCCCAAGGGACGACTTCCTTGACTGTGCAGATTAATAAGGGTGTTCTGTTACTACTGCCCCAAGAAACTAGCTGCTTTCCTTCCAGGTTCTTATTCAGTTTGTAATTTCGTATTTTGTTTGTAGTTTACCATTTGTAATTTCACATTCATTTGTGTGATTATTTGAGTACCATCCATCTTCCCCACTAGACTTTAAGCTCCCAGAGGACAGGACCCTCTGCGCCCCCAGCGCCATGCTGGCACTTGTTGTTAGCTGCCCTCAGCTGGCCCTGACTCATGGTGACCCCATGCACAATGGACCAAAAGCCAGTCCTGCACCATTCCCATGATCAGTTGTGGATCGGACAGTGTTCCTTTGCGATCCATAAGGTTTTCATTGGCTGATTTTTTGGAAGCAGAGCACCAGGCCTTTCTTCTTAATCCATCTTAGTCTGGAAGCTCCACAGAAACCTGTACAGCATCATAGCAACATACAGGCCTCCACTGACAGGTGGTGGCTGTGCATAAGGTACATTGGCCGGGAATCAAACCAGGGTCTCCTGCATGAGAGGCGAAGTTTCCACCACTGAACCACCAGTGCATCATGCTGGCACTTAGTAGATGCTGAATAATTTTTTTTGGTATGCATAGATTTTCTAGAAACATACAGAAAATAAATTTTAATACTCAAATATCTCAAGAGATTATTGGTTTTGCAGCGTTTACATTGTTCCATGGTTAGTTTGTCCTTTTAGCCATATTATCTGAAATGATGCTCCTTTTTTTTCAAATTTTCCTCAGCTATACTATGTTATTTCTTTGCATAGATTCTTCAGTGTTTTAAATGGGCCCTTTTCAGCTTTCAGCTTTTCATGCAGGCCCCCAGATTTCTTGCAAGATAGTTATAAAGCCCCGTGAAGGCATAGCAGATGGCTGTTTGAATTCCATGAATAGTGTGATCTTTACTCAGGCGCAGGACAGGCACTACTTGGGGGTGGTGGCACATGGAAAGAGGATGCATAGTGCAGTGGCTTCTTCAGATGCACATCTGATTCTTATTTTTTAGGTGGTCACGATCTTTCTTAGATGTTCTTACTGGCTGGCTTTTGGAAAGTGTTCCTTTGCTAACCTTACTATGGCTCTTTTTGTGAAATTGTGAGCAAGTGCTAGGAAGTGGGTAAGTAGAAGACTGAGGACTGCAAAGCCTCTTTGAGCTCCAAGGTTTCAGTCCCAGAGGACGGTGACACTGAGCACACTTAACTGCAGTGAGAAGGTATTGATTTTTTCCCTCCCTGTTCTCAGCCGCACCTCTGCAGTAGGTATGGTACAAAGCATCTTTCCTGGTAAAGAGAGGAAAAACTGTCATGAACCTTGTTACCCCAACAATTGGACATTTCAAACCAAACTAGGTGGAACGGGAGAAGGGCCTTAAGGACTGTTGGAAACCTCCCGACTTAGTTCAGTACTCTGGCTTTTGTGACAGAGAGGTTCCCTGCAGTTTATAACAAACCATGATAGACAATGAGAAGAAATGCATTTTCCAGGGCCGGGGGGGGGGGGGGGGGAGATGTTTTGAAAAGAGAATAAAAGGATCAAATCAGTGAAAACAACGCAGCTTTGTGCAGTGATCTTGGAAGGTTAGCAGAGTGGTCTTGTCCAAGTTTTCAACAAGATGCTCTGTTCCCTTTATAATTGGCTGCTGGGTAGGTTTGGACCTAACTAGAATGCCAGCGTTCGATTTCACTGTGTCCTCGGAGGAGATGTGTCACCGGTTATGCTCGCCTTAGTGACAATTTTCTAAAATGGAAACTCGTGGGAAATCATTACAGTGTTTATATGTCTCCCTTGTCCGACAGTGTTATGCTGTGATATTTTACCAGTGTTTTCCACTGCATGATGGCATCTAGTGAAGGTTAAGGCAGAACAAGTCCCTCTGTAATTTTGTGACTGTATTTTACTTACTGAAGAAGAAGAAATAACTGACAATTAAGTATTTGGGATGTCACAGAAAGAACATGTGCAACTAATCAATGGTATCCTCTGGGAACATGATTTTATAAAGCTGATAAGGTAGAAAAATCAGGATTTTGTGATTTGTGTTACATGATGATAATTGTACCTTTTCAATAAAAGAGACATTTCTCCTGAAGTAAACAGTGAACTTGCAGGGGATACTGGTAGCAATGCGTTGTTTTTCTGCCTCGTTCAGGCAACTTTTTGTAAATGTTCTCCTGCAGTGTAAGATTTTTCCATTTATCTTTTAGAGTGATATTTCTGAAGGAATATCTGGTCTATTTTAAGGAAAGTAGTTATTCTTATGAGAGTGAGTAACATTGTGTAAAAAAGAATAATTTTTTTTGCTTCTCACAAGACAGAATTCAATTGTCCAATTTTAATATTTATCAGAGTTAGAGTAATATCAAAGTCTGTCACATAGTATATCATACACTTGTTACAGTTCTTTGATTTAACTGTTTCCTGTGTGCATCTTAATAATAACCTGCTTTGTAGTCATAAACTCCCTAAGTAATATATTGGATCGAAATCCTTTAGTGCATTTTATCTGTTAATCCTATAGTATTTCCAATCTGCATACTTGCGGAAAAGGAGCTGAAAAACATTTAGAGCAAATGATATGTAAATGCTCTTCCCATCCATGTGCCACTTTTGCTAGTTTAATTGCACAAATTTCAATTAGGCTACTCCTCTGCTCATGTTGACAGTACTTTTTTTTTCATTCCTGCAGCTTTGAAAATGGCAGGTAACCAGTCACCACCCTCCTTAACAGAATGGCTAGTCGCTTACAGATCAGATACCCTTGGCCCTCCACCGCCTGATTCCCTTGCTTGGTACCCACTATTGAATGACCTTTTCTGATGGAAACAGTTTGGGAATCTTTTGATCATTTTCTTTGCTTGCTTCCAGCTCTTCCTAAGTTTATTCTTAATTTCTCTCGGAGGACTAAAGAATAATGCCTTTAGTGGAGGTAGAGGATCGCTCTGCTCATTTTACACATTGTGGAGGCAACACTTCTTGCCAAACTGCCACTTAAGACCAACAGCACTTGTACGTAAACATCCACTCTCCCTCCTGTCTCTGAGTAATTCTTTCTGCCCCTTTATAGTATCTCACTCAGTACTTACACCTGTACATTTTAATTTAATGGGATTTATTTCTGACTTTTTCCAATGTGTTAAGTTTATTTTGAATTCTGATGTTTTACTGCAAATATTATTGGTTGCCCAGCTATGCATCACAGCTTGCATCAGAGAATGGATGAGCTGTGTCAGAATTCTACCATCAGACTCCTCACTAATCAGTTAGATAGCACTGGGCCTGGGACCTGTCACTGCCCAATAGTTCAAAATGCCCCTACCGTAAGGTTGGCATACTCGTGCTTCACCAGCTGCACTTGGACCTAGCAGCAGTAGAGCTTTAAATCCTTGTTTTCCTTAATGTTTTGTTAACTTTGGGAAGCCTTCTCACCACTGACTGTTGCATTCTAGAGTAGTATATAGATAACACGGAAACCATGAATTCTGTGCTGCTTTCTAGGATCGGTTCTGCAGTAGGATTTTCATTTATCAGAAAGAATCTTTCACTTCACCAGCCAGCCTCGCAGCCAGACTAAGATTTCCAGCCACAGCACAGAGCCGAAAGCGTTAATGAATTCTGATAGCAAGGCAGCACACTCTCCAGCAGGGTTCTAATTGACAAAGAGGTAGAAAACTGAAATGAGAAAGCCAGCATGTCCTTTGGGGAACTGGTATACAGCACAGACCCCACAGTGCATCAGGCTCCAGGCCAAATGAAAAGCTTGCCCAGCGGTGTTACTACCATGACTGAGCCAAAAGCAGGGTCCTTGGCTCGGCTGGCAGAGGTCTGTGAAGCCCTGCATGTATAAACTGAATTATAGATGTATGTGTGTTTTTCAGCAAGCAGGGTGCTCAGCTTTCATCCAGTTTTCAAAGGGATCCATGCTAAGAAGCTCTGTTGACTAGATGGACAATAATCCAAACTTTCAAGACCAATAAAATAGGTTGTTGGGAGTTGACAAATAAAAAGACTCAAAAGAGAATTAGCATTTATTGAACGCAAATTGTGGGCCAGGGACTCTCGGAGACGTCTGGTTTAATCCTTACAACAACCTTTTAACCACCAGCTGCCATCGAGTTGATTTCAACTTATGACAACCCCATGTGTGTCAAAGTAGAACTGTACTCCATAGGGTTTTCAATAGCTGATTTTTGGGAAGTAGATCGCCAGGCCTTTTTTCTGAGGTGCCTCTGGGTGGACTCAAACCTCTAACCTTTCAGTTAGCAGCCAGCTGCATTAACCATTTGTACCACCCAGGGACTTCAACAACCTTTTAAGGTAGGCATTATTAACATTTACAGAAGAAATGGAAGCCCAGAGAGATTAAACACTAGCCCAGACCACATGGCTAGCAAGTTACAGAGGAGGGATTCGAACCCAGTACTGTCTGGCCCCAAAGCCCACATATTTCATACTGCACTAAACTGCCTCTCTGAAGAACAGAATGACCAACCATTAAAGATTAATCCAAAACAAAGATAAGCAACGGTGGGGAATTATGATTTGACATGCAAAAATGTATGACTTATATATAAAAAAAATTTTTGGCAGCTTATCTGTTGAATAAAGTCAGGTAATTTAGACCAGACTGGGGTCCCTGAGCATATGAGCAAAAGCTTTTCAAGATACTGAAGAAGTTGTGTATAGAATGGTCTCATGGCCCCACTTCACTGTTCCGTTCATCATTAAATGAGCCCCTCTGTTTATGATTTGGTTGATCTGATTTCTTTCTCATATCTCTGTACTAATTAATGACAGTCATTTCACTTTGACATATTATATTGAATTAGGCAAATTCTGCTGAATTGCACATCATCTCTGTTTGGACTTAAGTGTTAATTCCTTGCTTACAAGCCTTCTTGACATAGTATAGGAAATATCCCTGCCTACATAACTGAATGCTTAACTGACTCCCCACTGTTGCCCTTTTTAATCACTGTAAATCCTGAAATACATGTCAGTCATTATTTTATAGAAAATGTTTGAGGATGTTCAATGAACATTTAACAGAAAAAAATACAAATTTCTGGAGTTTTCTGTATTCGTTTTTTGCCGGTATGTCTTACCTAAAACAATGTGATCATCTATTTGGAGTACTCTGTTTGGGGAGGCTGAGCGGGATTAATTCCTGGCCTGGTGTTGCAGTGTAAACAGCTTTTTGCCTGTCTTTTGTCATTAATGATCATGCTGTAGATGTAGCCAGTGCATTGTAAGCCAATCTGTCAAGGCAAATAAACAATTCACCTTGTTAAAATTCCCTAAATCTTGCATTAATAAAATCAAAGTAACCCCCTGAACACTCAAGAGATGTCTTCCTCCATACTGCAGTGATGGATGACATGTCTAAAGATCCTGGAAATTAAGTAGTTCTTGTCATTAAAAGTGTCCCACACTTGTTATTGATTTAATTTGTTTTAAAAGGTGGGGGTGGAGATAAGAACGTTGCCCCTCCTCATTTCCTTTTTTTAATCTGAAAGCTACCACTTGTACACATAATTAAAACTATTGCCTGGGTGAACAGCTCTATATTTGTTACAGCATTAAGCTTTATTATTCATATAGGTATTAATGTCATCCTCTTAAACAGATATCTTGAAACAAATTGATAGTCATTGCAACTTGTGTTATGTCAGAAAGTCTTTGGAGTTTCATATGTATGAGTTCGAGAAGCTTTGAGTTCTGGGTATGGAAATAATGACCCTCTGGACAACCAAAAAATTTCCTCAGATAGGTACACATTTAAAAAAAAGTCGAATGATTTGAAGGAAATGAACTGAAATAGTGATGAAATTATGCCTCTGGGCAGAGTATTTTTCCCCCCTAGATTTTTATCCCTCCCGCCCCCACTTTGTAACAGGAAAGTAAACATTTTGTATATGAGTGTATGTATGAATATGTGTGTGTATGTGTTTGTACATACACACATACATATACAAATGGACGGATTCATGGATGGATGCATGGATGGATGGATGGATGAAGAATTAAGGGTAGGGAAATCATTTAGAGAGTGGTACAGTGTTTTGACTCTATATCACTGTATTTTAAGGCAAATTTAAGTTTTTATGTATGTATATGTCTTTGTTTATCACTCATCTTCTCCACAACCCACAAGCCACTGAACCTGTATTCCCCACCATATCGCAGTGCCTAACATAATAGATGCCCAGTAAGTGTTGGTTGAATGAATAAAGTATACCCTCAAACACTTCTCTTTTATTCCTTAAGCTTTAGTGTGTACAGTGGGCTGCATGGGGAATAGTAACAGCCCCAGACAGGGCTGGATCTCCAGATGACCCCTCTGCAGGAGGGTTGAGCACTAGAGGAGTACAAAGTTCAGCCTGGGTAGGACTGGCAACCTGTGTAGTCCCTCACTGTTACCCTGGAACGAACAGCAGTATTCCCAAGCTCTTCGAGAAATGGGGCAAGTTAGTACGTTAATTATGGCTAAAATGCAACATTATATAGAGTTATACACGATACACATAATTTGACCTTGCCTTTGTCATTTGTTATATACCTTGTGCATCATTACATCACTATCCCTAATGAGCTGTGTGAATGAAATTTCACCATCTTTTCTTCTTGTTCTTTTCAACAGTATGTGCTTATTGGAAAAAAAAAACTTAGCCATGGTAAATTATAATAATGACCCCTAAGAATAGTTATATGAATTTTAGACTTCATAATATAATCCTGTTGCTTTTCTCCCATGGTCTTTGTTTAAAAAGGGGAGGGTTATAAGTGCGCAATCAGTTCAAACACTCTGGCAGACTCTTTTAAAAATACAAATATATGAAAATGCACCCTATAGTTAACTCCATCAGATTTCTCTCTGAAATTGCATAATACGGATATGAATACTGACATGGTTATGCCATTATGCCATCTACTTAGCAGAGCTACCTAAATGGAAGAACTCTATAGATTTAAAAATATATATATGCTGAATTACACTTAATGATAAAGTTGTTACTGACTCTTTGAGTTGTCTAAATGGCAAGAAATGTCAGTTGATCCTAATAGCGGTAACTGTTAACGTTCAGGGGCTTGACTAAATCAGTTAGAAAAAACGTTTATAGTATTCCTAAACAACAGTGGTCTTTTGTGGAAATACATGTACATATCAGGACATTTTATCACTAAGTAAGGAAAGTCTGATTTACATATATTAGGAGTGTTACTGATATTCCCAGGTTTTGAAATATTCATTCTGGATTAGAAGCTCGATGAAGGCAGAGACTGTTGTCTACCTGGTTCCCCACTCTCTGGTGCCCTAGCTTGGCATCGGGAGTAAAGCAGGTGTTCTGCAAATGCTGGTTGAATGAAGGAATAAATAAAATGCTGCATTTTCTGATGTGTGTCATGTGTGTTTGCCTGGATTCTTGGTGGGCAAAATGGGGGCCGCCCCTCATGTGGACTGTGAGGAGTGATGCTGGTAAAAACTTGATGGACAACTATGACTTTTTGAAATAGTTCATTTGATTGATTGCCTAGCAAACTTCACCTCAGTTTTTGTTTTCTGTTTTCACAGGCTGTCATTCTGGAAAATGAAGAACTTCCCAAACTGTTTCTTGATTTCCTAAATGTACGACACTTGCCCTCTCTACCAAAGGCAGAGAGTTGTGGGTAAGCATTATTGTTACGTATTGGACATGCATTTTAAGTTACTATTCAGTAACTTATTGGTCTAACAAATACAGCCAGTGGTGCCAGAAGGGCCAGTCTAGCCATGCCCACTGTCTTGGCTTGCGACAGCACTCGCTTGCCCCCTGCTTGTAGCCAAAGGAATTCCTCTAAAGCCCATATACCCATCTTGCAAAGATCAGTAACTCATGTTTAGATTGAGGTGATCGGCATTTTAAGTTATGCTGTTACATAGAATGAAGTTATATGGTGGGAATTGTGGATCTAGATAGTCTGCTTAGGGGCTAATTTGTTTATTTGTGGACACTCAAGCAAAGTCCATATCCCCTTGACACATACACTTATATCATGTTAACGCTATAAATGACCTTAGAGATCATCTGACTGAACTCCCCTCATTTAATAGTTGTGCAAACTGAGGCGCAAGGAGTTAAATGCCTTTCCCAAGATCTTTCACCTTGTACCTGGCAGAGCCCAGGCCTCGCATTGTATAGGCCGATGCTCTTTCTCCATTATCTTGCCGCCTCTCCCTTGGGAACTTCTAAAGACAGGGTTGGAGATCCTCATCTCTATCTACTAAGGAATCAGAGGTTTGATATCATCAGCAACTTGCAAAGCCTTTCTGAAGAATTAACACTGAAACCGTGGAATGCTCTGGGTTGAGCTAGCCTCAGGAGGCAGCCAGCAACATCCCTGACGTAGTAAATCCATTTACAAAGAAACGAGTTATCACAAACTCTGCAAACCCTAGCAGGAGAGAGTTTTATCAGTTTTCTTGCTGCTTCCAGACCTGCCTGAAGGAACCACACTAACTACAGAATGTTTAAGGTAAAGCAGACCACACCCAAAGGAGTGTTAAACCCCAGCCATTAGCTGAACTGAGAGGCTACGATCCCCTTCACAGCCCCGTCACTGGCAGCTTTCAAGCAGGGCCGCTCACTACTCACACACTCACCTCAGAGAAAGAATTAGATCCTGCTCTCACCAAAAAATATGCGTCGTCAGTGTGTTCCGTTCCAACTTGTGTGCATTTACTGGGAGGTTGGGCATCATGTGTGTTTTTTTATTTTTAAGAGATGCTGGTAAATTACAGTGAGTGAAATCTTTTCTCCCCATACAAGCAAGCCCAAAAGTAGTAATAAAACTATAGTCTTTTAAGTGAACATCAGGAAAAATCAAATTAAAGAATATACCAGTCTTACAAGTCCCTAGAACAAGGCACTTGCCACACTGTAGCTCAGTGAAAAGTCCTAAGTCTTTTCACAATGTCTCCCAATTCAGTGCTTTAAGAATACCGGCTGTTTTCCCTTTGTTGGCGTAGACATTGACCCAGTTTATACCTTTTTTCTTTCTCTCTTAAAAACTGTAGATCTTTTGATGAGACAGAATCTGAGGAGTCAAGGTAAGAACAAGTACTAGTCAATTAGGAGATATACAGACCAAGAATAGGACTGGGCTTTTGTTAAGTATTTGATCACCTATGGCATAAGTGTTTTAAGTGACGTTTTTTTGAAAGCCTTTGTTGGAAAATTGGTTTTAAGATTATAAATATTTGAAAGGTGGTTACAGGAGTAACTAATTACATTTAGGAATGAAGCAGTAAGAGCTCTGAGTTGTTTGATATAAGTAATAAGAACACAGTTTCATCGATAATCATACTACAAGATTAACAAACAAAACCTTTCAACAGTGATTTATTGTACAGATTGTGTATCTGCTTCAAATTTCACAAGTAAATGTTTAGACGATGAGCACGGTGTTAGTTTGTTCCCTTTAACTCTGTTTGCTATTACTCACCCACACCGTTAGATACATAGACCTTGAGACATCCCCACACAGCAGTTTGATCCCCTCAAAGCTAGTTTGTAGTGTTTTCTGTTTACCGTTGTCCCCTGATGCTGACATGCCTGTTCTTGACCTTTCCAGCAAACTGTCCCACCAGCCGGTGCTGCTGTTCCTCAGGGATCCATATGTCTTGCCTGCAGCCAGCGGTAATCAAAGCTGTCATCTGCTAACAGCTCTTTACTGATCTGACCCTGCACCACATAAACCATGTTTTTAATACAGGTCTAACAGAGTGACATTGGTCCCGGGCTTAATAATCTGCCAATAAACCAGTGCTCTTGGTGTAAGAGACATTTAGAATTTTAATTGGGGCAGGACTTTCAGGAAGAAATGTAATTTTTCTTTCTCTCTTCCCAGGCTATTTTGAATTATAGTAATAAGGGGAAAAGGTATTTATTTGTCTTTAAATTTTTGGTGGTGTTATTTTGGCCTCTGCCTGTTTTTATCCAGGTGCCAGGGTTTGAACTCAAAGTTCTAGTCCTTTTTAAAAATGCTTTCTTCCCAGAAGCTGCGTGTATACATTGCATGTGTATCACCATTTCTATTTAGATTACAGTAACTTTGATGGTCATTTAGTGTATATTTTAAAAGCTGTATATCTAAATGTAATTAATTATTCAGTTATAAATGGAATCAGTATTTTAGCCTGAGTCTTTTGCTAAGAGATTCAAATCCTTCAACGTCTCTTTCAAAGGGCTCTGTTATATATCTCTTTGCAAGTACATTCTCACATTATCTCATTTAATTTCCTTAACAACCTTATGAAATAGCCAGGCAGGTATTCTCATTGGCTAAATGAGAAAATTGAGGCTCAGGATGGTCCCTGACTTGCCTAGTCTCAGGTGAGCAGTGGACCCCTTGCTGCCCAAATTATCCTTGTGTGCTTTTTGCATGTAGTGAATTTTTAATCTTTGTCCCTGAGAATAACTAAATAGCATAGCAATTGAATAGCAATAGATAAATTTCTTATTGAAACCATCCATAGTTTCTGACAATAAAATCTTATCACCATCAAGAGAAAGGCAACTGTTCTCTGTAGCAAGGATGCACATACTCAAATCAGCCACTTACCTGTCAGTTTAAAGAAGGGCAGCCAGGACACAGCCCTGTTTGAGACTACTCTCGATTTCTATGCTATGTCAAGGGACCATTCCCAGCAACCTGACCAGTGTTGCCTTTGGTATATAAGAACGTGGTTTCATAATGTGTTTTTCTATAAATTCCTTTCAGCCTTTGCTTCCCATGTTTTACAAATATGCATATGTTATATTGATGTTTTCTTAATAAAATATCTTGTATTTGACAGATATTCAAAATGCAAATTAATCTAGATTAGACAGATAGTATTTTGTATTCTTAATTATCTTTTAAGAGTGCTTCCACAAATACTCTCTCCAGGTATTGTTTATGCTCAGATCTCTGACTGAAAATCCTGTGGAAGTGTAGAGAGAGGAATGATCACTGTAAAATAGCCAGGGGTGCTCTATGAAAGAGGGTAGATATTTTGCGACCTTAAATCCAATGTATCCAATTTATTGAGTAGCACCTACCATGTGCTAGGCACCAGGTTAACAACAAACAACAGGAGGAACTTTCTGGGAAAGAACACTGGGGGCAAATGTCTGGAGCTAGAAAGAGCAATCAGTACGTGTGACTGGGAGGACTGTGTCGAGGATGAGTGACTTACACAAAAAGGGGATTAATGTTCAAGAGTAAATGGAAATCACAGTTTTGATGGATAAGATGGAACCACATATGGAAGGGGACAGTCACCAGATCTATTTTTTGGAATTTTGGCCAGCCTAATTTCATAAATCAGATTCCTGTAGTCTTAGAAGTATTATACTAGTGATACAGTTTTGTAAATCTTTAGCATTTAATTTAAAGAGAAACTATACTTACATCACATTTTTGTGTTATGATGCTCCTTAGCAAAATGTTGAGGTTATTATCCGGAGGGTACTAAATATGGAAATATCTTCACAGATATACTAACCCTTCCCCCACAAAAGCAGAGGAGAATCCATTTTTAAAGTTCTAATAATCAAACAGTACTTTCTTAACATCAGAAGTCAAGAGAGTACCCCCTTTTTTTGTTTATGATTTATTTTTGTTCTTGAGAATATATACATCAGAACATACACTAATTCAGCAATTTCTACATGTAAAATTCAATGACGTTGATTACATTCTTCAAGTTATGCAACATTCTCACCCTCCTTTTCCTAGTTGTTCTTCTCCCATTAACAAACTCACTGCCCCCTAAGTTTCCCATCTAATCTTTCAAGTTGCTGCTGTCAGTTTGAGCCCATATAGATAGATCTTAAGAGAGCACAATGCTCAAGGCAGACATTCTTTATGAGTTAAGCTAAACCATTCTTTGGTTTTAAGAAGACGTCAGGGGATATTTTTGGTTTAAAGTTTAAAGATTATTTCAGGGCGGTAGTTTCAGGGGTTCATCCAGCCTCTATGGCTCCAGAAAATCTGGATTCCATAAGAAATTGAAATTCTGTTTTGCATTTTTCCCTTTTTGATCAGGATTCTTCTATAGTAACTTTGATGAAAACGTTCAGTAATGGTAGCCAGGCACCATTCAGTTCTTCTGGTCTCATGGCAAAGGAGGCAGTTGTTCATGGAAGCAATTAGCCGTGCATTCCATTTCCTCCTCCTGTGTGTGCAATGTAATTCCACTGACTTCAAATAGGCTTTTATATTTTGAGTGATAAAGGATAAAGGTATACATACTACTTGTATGTACTAAAAAGAAAACAACTTAGTTGCCATTGAGTCAGTTCCTACTGGTGGTGACCCCATGTGCGTCAGAGTAGAACTGCACTCTACTCTGTGACCTTTTGGAAACAGATTGCCATGCCTTTCTTTCAAGGCTCCTGTGGGTGGGTTTGAACTGCCAACCTTTCGGTTAGTAGTCAAGTGTTTAATTTTTTGTGCCACCCGGGGACTCCCATGTAGTATACCCAGTTTTGGCTTTTCACTGAAAATTAATCAACAGCTCCCTTTATAGCTGTTGGTTTTAATATGCTTCTGGGTGGGAGAAATACATTTAGAATTAAAACTAAAACTAATTGAGCTAAATCACTGCCTTTGATTAGGTTATAAATATATAGATTTAAGGCCTATTGCAAAATTTTAAAGATATATTTATGAAAAATTATGTTACTTCATGTTGGGAAAAAAGCAAAAACTAAGAAATCAAGGGTCATCAACCAGAAGTGACTGGATCCTCATGAATTGGAGATGTTTTTTAAACCTTATTTTATTTACACGCATACCTTGGAGATAATGTGGGTTCAGTTCCAGATAACCACAATAAAGTGAGTCACATGAATTTTTTTGATTTCCCAGTGCATATAAAAGTTACATCTACACTATAAGGTAGTCTGTTAAGTGTGCAGTAGCATTATGTCTAAAAACACAGTGTACATACCTTAATTAAAAAATACTTTATTGCTTATGAATGCTAACCATCATCTGAGCCTTTGGTGATTGATAATCTTTTTGCTGGTGGAGAGTCTTGCCTTGATGTTGTTGGCTGCTGACTGATCAGGGTGGTGGTTAAAGAAGATTAGGGTGGCTGTGGCAATTTCTTAAAATAAGAAAACAATAAAGTTTGCCTCATTGATTGATTTTTCCTTTCACAAGAGATTTCTCTGTAGCATGCATTGCTGTTTGATAGCATTTTACCCACAGCAGAACTTCTTTCAAAATTGGAATCAATCCTCTCAAACCTTACCACTGTTTTATCACCTAAGTTTATGTAATATTCTAAATGTTTTGTTGTCATTTCAACAGTGTTCACAGCATCTTCACCAGGAGTAGATCCCATCCCAAGAAACCACTTTCTTTGCTCATCCATAAGAAGCAACTCCTCATTTGTTAAAGTTTTATCATGAGATTGCAGCAATTCAGTCACATCTTGAGGCTCCGCTTCTAATTTTAGGTATCTTGCTGTTTCTACCACATTTTCAGTTACTTCCTCCACTGAAGTCTTGAACCTCTCAAAATCATCTGTGAGGATTGGAATCAGCTTCTTCCAAATACATTTTAATGTTGGTATTTTGACTTCCTCCCATGAATCACGAATGTTCTTCATGGCATCTGGAATGGTGCATCCTTTCCAGAAGGTTTTCAATTTACTTTGCCCAGATTCACTATCTATCGCAGCTATAGCCTTAGGAAATGTATTCCTTTTTTAAAAAAAAAAAAATCAGTATGATTAATTCATCAGCCGGTATGAGAAATATTTATACCAAGAAGAGCTGAACTAATGACTAAGGGACACAAAGAAAGTCTTTTGGTCAAAATATATTTTTTTTGGATTGTGTCTTTTTTTTTATTGTACTTTAGATGAAGGTTTACAAAACAAACTAGCTTCTCATTAAACAGTACATATATTCTTTTACGACATTGGCTAACAACCCCATGCAATGTTAGTACTCTCCCTTCTTGAACTTAGGTTCCCTATTACCAGCTTTCCTGTCCCCTCCTGCCTTCTAGTCCGAGTCCTTGCCCCTGGGCTGGTGTGCCCTTTTAGTCTCATTTTGTCCTATGGGTCTGTCTAATCTTTGGCTAAAATGTGAGCCTCCGGAGTGACTTTATTACTGAGCTAAACGGGTGTCTGGGGGCCATACTCTCGGGGTTTCTCCAGTCTCTGTCAGGCTGGTAAGGCTGGTCTTTTGTGAGTTAGAATTTTGTTCTACGTTTTTCTCCAGCTCTGGCCGGGACCCTCTGTTGTGATCCCTGTCAGAGCAGTCAGTGGTGGTAGCTGGGCACCATCTAGTTGTACTGGACTCAGTCTGGTGGAGGCTGTGGTAATTGTGGTCTGTTAGCCCTTTGGACGAATCTTTCCTTTGTGTCTTTAGTTTTCTTCGTTTTCCCTTGCTCCCGAAGGGGCGAGACGAGTGGAGTGTCTTAGATGGCTGCTCACAGGCTTTTAAGACTCCATATGCTACACACCAAAGTAGAATGTAGAACATTTTCTTTATATACTATGTTATGCCAGTTGAGCTAGATGTTCCCTGAGACGATGGTTCCCACAGCCCTCATCGCAGCAATTTGGTCCCTCAGGGAGTTTGGATTTCTCCAGGGAGCTCCCATGACCTTATCCTGAACAAGTTGTGCTGGCTTCCCCAGTATTGTGTACTGTCTTACCCTTCACCAAAGTTACCACTTATCTATTGTCTATTTAGTGTTTTTCCACCCACACCCCTCTCTCCCTCGTAACCATCAAAGATTGTTTATTTTTGTGTGTGAACCTTTCCATGAGTTTTTATGGTAGTGGTCTCACACAATATTTGGCCTTTTGTGATTGACTTATTTCACTGAGCATAATGCACTCCAGATTCATCCATGTTGTGAGATGTTTTGCAGATTCATCATTGTTCTTTATCGTTGCGTAGTACTCCACTGTGTGTATGTACCGTAGTTTATTCATTCATCTGTTGATGGGCATCTAGGTTGTTTCCATCTTTTGGCTATTGTGAACAGTGCTGCAGTGAACATGGGTGTGCATATATCTATTCATGTGACAGCTCTTATTTCTCTAGGATATATTCCTAGGAGTGGGATTGCTGGATCATATGGTATTTCTATTTCTAGCTTTCTAAAGAAACGCCGTATCATTTTCCAAAATGGTTGTATCATTTTGTGTTCCCACCAGCAATGCATAAGAATTCCAGTCTTCCCACAGCATCTCCAACGTTTGTTATTTTCTCTTTTTTTGATTCGTGCCAATAATGCTGGGATGAGATGGTATCTCACTGTGGTTTTGATTCGCATTTCTCTAATGGCTAATGATCGTGAGCATTTCTTCATGTGTCTGTTAGCCGCTTGAATATCTTCTTTGGTGAAGCGTCTGTTCATTTCCTTTGCCCATTTTTTAATTGGATTATTTGTCTTTTTGTTGTAGAGGTGTTGGATTTTCCTGTTGATTGTGGAGATTAGACCTTTGTTGGATTTGTAATAGCCAAAAATTTTTTCCCAGTCTGTAGGTTATCTTTTGGCAAAATCTTTTGATGAGCATAAGTGTTTAATTTTTAGAAGATCCCTGTTATCTAGCTTATCTTCTAGAGTTCCTATGTTGTTAATTATGGTTTGTATCTGTTAGTGCCGTGTGTTAGGGTCTCTAGCATTGATCCTATTTTTTCTTCTATGATCTTTATAGTTTTGAGTTTTAGACTTAGGTCTTTGATTCATTTTGAATTAGTTTTTGTGTATGATGTGACATATGGGTCCTGTTTCATTTTTTTGCAGACGGACATCCAGTTTTGCCAGCAAAGACTGTCTTTTCCCCATTTGATGGACTTTGGGCCCTTGTTGAAGATCAGGTGACCATAGGTTGATGGAGTTATGCCTAGGTTCTCGATTCTGCTCCATTGGTCAATGTATCTGTCATCGTACCAGTACCAGGCTGTTTTGACTACCGTAGCTGTATAGTAGATTCTGAAGTCAAGTAGTACGAGTCCTCCTACTTTATTCTTCTTCTTCAGTAGTGCTTTACTTATTTGGGGCCTCTTCCCTTTCCATATAACATTAATGATTTTTTTTTTTTGCATCTCTTTAAAGTCTATTGTTGGTATTTGGATCGGAATTGCATTGTATTTGTAGATTGCTTTGGGTGGAATTGTCATTTTCACAATGTTGAGTCTACCTACCATGAGCGTGGTGTGTTTTTCCATTTATGTAGATCTCTTGGTTTCTTACAGTGGTGTTTTGTAGTTTTCTTTGTATAGGTCTTCTACATCCCTGGTTAGATTTATAACTAAGTATTTTATTTTTTTAGGGGCTACTATAAATGGTACTGTTTTCCTGATTGCCTTTTCGTCATTCTCTTTATTGGTCTATAGGAATCCAACTGATTTTTGTATGTTTATCTTATATCCTGCTAGTCTGCTGAATCTTTGTTTGTTCTAGTAGTTTTCTCATGTAGTCTTTAGGGTTTTCTATGTATAGTATAGTATCATATCATCTGCAAACAGGGACAGTTTAACTTCCTCATTACCAATTTAGATGCCCTTTATTTCTTTTTCTTGCCTTACTACTCTAGCTAGGACTTCCAGCACAATATTAAATAGGAGTGATAATAAAGGACATCCTTGTCTTGTTACTGTTCTCAAGCAGAATGTTTTCAGCCTCTCTCCTTTAAGAATGATGTTGGCCGTTGGTTTTGTATAGATACCCTGTGTTATGTTGAGAAATTTCCGTTTTATACTTATTTTATTGAGAGTTTTTATCAGGAATGGATGTTGGACTTTGTCGAATTCCTTTTCTGCATCAATTGAGATGATCATGTGATTCTTTTATTTATGTTGTGGATTACATTGATTGCTTTTCTAATGTTGAACCATCCTTGCATACCTGGTATGGATCGTGTCTGGTCGTGGTGTGTTATTTTTTTGATATACTGAATTCTTTTGGCTAGAATTTTGTTGAGAATTTTTGCATCGATATTCATGAGAGATACTGGTCTGTAATTTTCTTTTTTTGTGGTGTCTTTGGTTTTGGTATCAGAGTTATGCTGGCTTCATAGAATGAATTTGGAAGTATCCCTTCCTTTTCTATGTTCTGAAATAGTTTGAGTAATACTGGTGTAAGCTCTTCTCTGAATGTTTGGTAGGATTCTCCAGTGAATCCATTTAAGCCAGTGCTTTTTTTTTTGTTGGGAGTTTTTTTTTTTTTTTTAATTATTACTATTACTTTTCATTCTCTTCTTTTGTTATAGGTCTGTTCAGATTTTCAACATCAATTTTTGATAGTTTGGGTAGGTAGTGTGTTTCTAGAAATTTATCCATTTCCTCTAGATTTTCAAATTTGTTGGAGTATAGTTTTTCATAATACTCTGTTATGATCCTTTTTATTTCAGTTGGATCTGTTGTAATGTCCCCCATTTCATTTCTTATTTGGGTTATTTGCATCGTCTCCTGTTTTTCTTTTTCGATTTGGCTAGTGGTTTGTTGATTTTGTTGATCCTTTCCAAGAACCAACTTTTGATTTTGTTGATTCTTTCTGTTGTTTTTCTATTCTCTATTTCGTTTATTTCTACTCTGATCTTTATCATTTCCTTTCTTGCAGTGTCTGTGGGCTTTTTTTGCTGTTCTCTTTCTGTTTGTTTGAGTTGTGTAGTTAGTGTTTTGATTTTGTCCCTTTCTTCTTTTTTGATGTGTGCATCTATTGCTATAAATTGTCCTCTGAGGACTGCCTTTGCTGTGTCCTAAGGGTTTTGGTATGATGTGTTTTCATTCTTCTTTGATTCTAGGAATTTTTTGATTCCATGTCTGAGTTCTTCTATTACCCAGTGTGTGTAAGCAGGGTATTATTCAGTTTCCATGTAATTGATTTTTTTTCCTTGCTCTTTCTGTTGTTAATTTCTACTTTGATGGCATTGTGGTCAGAGAAGATACTTTGAATTATCTCAGCGTTTTGGATCTTGTTGAGGATTGCTCTGTGGCCTAAGATGTGGTCTGTTCTGGAGAATGTTCCATGTTCACTAGAAAAGAATGTGTACTTTGCAGCTGTTGGATGGAGTGTTCTATATATGTCTGTGAGGTCAAGTTGGCTGATTTTGCCCTTTAGGTCTTCTGTACCTGTCTTAGTCATCTAGTGCTGCTATAACAGAAATACCACTAGAGGATGGTTTTAACACAGAGAAGTTTATTTCCTTACAGTAAAGTAGGCTAAAAGTCCAAATTCAGGGTGTCAGCTCCTGGGGAAGACTTTCTCTCTCTTGGCCTTCTCATTGGGGTTCCCCTGGACTAGGAGTTTCTTGGCGCAGGGACCCTGGTCCAAAGGATGCGCTCTGCTCCCGGCACTGCTTTCTTGATGGTATGAGGTCCCACCGTCTCTCTGCTCACTTCTGTCTTTTATATCTCAAGACATTGCCTCAGGATACAATCCAGTCTTGTAGATCAGGTCCTGCCTTACTAACACAACTGCCACCCATCCTCCCTCATTAACATCGTAGAGACAGGATTTACAACATATAGGAAAACCACACAATACCAGGAGTCATGGCCCGGCCAAATTGATACACACATTTTTTGGGGGACATAATTCAAACCATGACAGTATCTTTGCTGAGTTTGTTTTTAGTTGTTCTGTCCTTTACTGAGAGTGGTGTGTTGAAGTCTCCTACTGTTATTGTGGAACTGTCAATTTCTCTTTTCAGTATTGTTAGAGTTTGTTTTATGTATTTTGGAGCCCTGTCATTGGGTGCATAGATGTTTATTATGGTTATGTCTTCATGATGGATCATCCCCTTAATCATTATATAGTGTCCTTCTTTGTCTTTCATGGTGGATTTTGTTTTAAAGTCTATGTTACCTGAGATTAATATTGCCACTCCTGCTCTTTTTTGGTAGTTGTCGGCTTGATATATTTTTTTCCAACCTTTGACTTTTAATAAATTCACATCTTTGTTTCTAAGGTGTGTCTCTTGTAGAGAGCATATGGATGGATGCTGTTTTTTTATCCATTATGTCACTCTTCATCTCTTTATGGGTGCATTTAGGCCATTTACGTTCAGTGTAATTATTGATAGGTGTGAGCTTATTGCTGTCGTTTTGTAGTGCTTTCTTTTTTTGTGGTGCTGACAATTTCTTTGTTCCTCTTACTCTCCTGTGCTGAATTCCTTCTGTTTGTGGATTTTCTTTTTTCATTTCTTTTATTTTTGTAGATTTTGGTTTTACTGAGACTTGATTTATTTATTTATTTTTTATGAGTAAGTTTGTTAACTTTCTTTGTGGTTACGTTGAAATTTACCCTTATTTTCCTAGGTTTGAACCAGTCTATTATTGCTTAATATTGCCTTGCCTTCCTCTTTATTAGGAAGTTCTATACCTACAACATTTATTCCCTCCTTTATTGTTCTGATGTTGTTGTCATTTGCAGATTAACCTCTCTGGTTCCCTGTTGTAAATCTTTTGGTTTTGAATAGTCATTGGGAGTTCATTACCTAGGCTGGTATCTGGCTAGTGTGATCTTGCGTCCTAGATTCAGGCTGTCATCTGTTGTTGATTGTTCCCAAACTGAAGGATTCCCTTTAATAATTCTTGTATGTTTGGTTTGGTTTTTACATGTTCCCTTAATCTTTGTTTATCTGGAAGTGTCCTAATTTCGCCATCCTATTTGAATGAGAGTTTTGTATGATGTATTAGTCTTGGTTGGCAGTTTTTTTTCTTTTAAGGTTTTATGTATGTCATCGCATTGCCACCTTGCTTATATGGTTTCTGTCAAGTAATAAGAGCTTAGTCTGATTGTTTCCCCTCTGTATGTGACTTTTCGTTTTTCTCAAGCCACTCTCAGGACTCTTTCTTATCTTTGGTTTTAGCAAGTGTGATTATGATATGCCTTGGTGATTTTCTTTTGGGATCTATCCTATATGGCATTCATTGAGCTTCTTGGATGGTCAGCTTTTCATCTTTCATGATATTAGGGAAGTTTTCTGTCAACAATTCTTCAATGATCCTCTCTGTGTTTTCCATTTTCTCCCCTTGTTCTGAAACTCCGATCACTCACAGATTTTTGCTTTGGATTGTATCCCACACCATTCTCAGGCTTTCTTCATTTTACATCGTTCTTTTTTCTGATTTTTTCTCAAAGTTGTAGCCAAGTGTTTGTCTTCCATTTTGCTGATCCTGTCTTCCATTGTTTCAAACCTGCTTCTCATCCCTGCTATGGCACTATCCATTTCTGAAATCTTGTTGTTTACCTTTTGGATTTATAATTGTTATTTTTATATGATTTCTAGTTGTGAATTTATTTTGGCCTTTTGTTCCTGTATCCTGAATTCTTCCATTCTTTGGTCTGTATTTTCCATGAATGTGTCTATTTTTTCCTCATTTTTGTCTGCTTTTTGCTTCAACTCTTGGATCGCTCTGAATAGTAGAGATTTGAATTCCCTATCAGGTAGTTCTGGTGCCTTTTCTTCTAACAGAAAGTCATCTGGTGTTTTATTTTGGATGCCTACTGGAACCACCCTGTCCTGTTTTTTTTATATGTTTTGATTTTGTCTGCTGTGTTCGAGACGTTCAGTACTTATTTTCTTCTTTTATTGATTGTAGATTTGTTTGTTTCATCCTGTTTTTCTGTTTTATTTTGTTATGTCTTAGTAGGTGGGATGTGCATTCTTTGCTGTTTGCTCATCTAGTGGACACAATATTTTTTACCTCCTTGTCCAATAGGCAGGTCCAGTCACTCAGCAGTGGTGCAGCAGGGCAGGTCCAGCTGCAGGGGAGTTGGTGGGATGGGTTGTTTGTGGCACGTACTTGGGCCGACAGGGTGAGCTGGGGGTCTGTACAGAGCAAGTTCTGGTAGGCTGTGCCTGTGCTTCTCAGGAGTGCAAAGTTGAGCACATGGTGCAGATGGGCAGGAGGGAGAGAGAAGGGGAGGTTGTGATGTGTGGTGCTAGGTTGTGTATGGGAAAGAAGAGAGAGAGGAAAGACAAACAGGAGCCAAAAAAAAGTCCTGCGGGAACTTGCCATTGGAGTGAAGAGACGAAAAACCAAGAATGAAGAAAAACAAAAAGGAAAAAAATAAAAAAAATTTTTAGAAAAAGAAAAAATGTCCCCAGGGATCCCAGCAGCATGGCTGCGCAGACTGGTGAAGCGGTTCCCAAGCTGTGCAGTACATACTGGCCAGAAGGGGTGGAGATGATACACAGCACCAGGTATTCAGGGGACAGGAAAAGAAGATAAGCAGAGACAAGAAACTGAGAAATGAAGAAAAATAAAAAGGATAAAAGAAAGAGAAAACAAACAACAAAAAAAAAAAGAAAAAAGAAAGCTGCCAGGGATCCCACCAGCATGACGGCTCAGACAGGGAGGCAGTTACCCAGCCAAGCAGTGCTTCACAGCCTGTCAGGAAGAAGCAAAGATGGCACATGGAGTCAAGCGTTAGAGAGAAAGGAGGGGGAGGAAGTGAGAAGCAGGGAAGAAACCAAAAGAGGCCGAGAAAATCAACACCAACAACAAAGAAATGGCAGTGAAGAAGCCAGTGTCAGTGGGGTAAATCCTTGAGGCACAGAACCAGCTCCTCCTGTGCTTCAGTCATGGCCAGCTGGGAAGCAGCGAATTGGCTAGCTGGGAGGCAGGAATCGGCATGTCAGGAAGCTGCAGATCGGCCAGCTGGGAAGCGGCAGAGGTCGAGCTGGAAGTTGGGAAAGCATGTCTCGCTGGTTACCAGGTACTCTGTCTCTTGCTGGGAGCTCCGTGAAGCTGCTTTCCTGTACTCCCTGTCCACCGATCTCCAACAGTTGGTGGATCCATGCTGCGTTAGCTGATAGGGGACCTCCGCCCCTACTTCTCTTTGCTCTCTGTTAGTTTCTTATTCCGTTTGGTGCTTGACTGAGTTCTTTATCTCTTCGTTTGACACTTAGGGTTGCAGGATTAATGTTTGTCTCTGTTTTACTTAGTTTTTCCGGTCTTTGCTGTGGAGGGATAGCATGGTGGTTCTGTCTATAGCACCATCTTGGCTCTGCCTCCTGAAATGTATTTCTTTAATAATGACTGGAAAGTCAAAATTGCTCCTTGATCCATGGGCTGCAGAATGGATGTTGTGTTAGCAGGCATGAAAACAACATTAATCTCCTTGTACATCTCCATCAGAGCTCTTGGGTGATCAGGTGCATTGTCAATGAGCAGTAATATTTTGAAAGGCATCTTTTTTTCTGAGCAGTAGGTCTCAATAATGGGCTTAAAATATTCAGTAAACCATGTTGTAAACAGATGCGCTGTCATGCAGGCTTTGTTGATCCATTTATAGAGCACAGGCAGAGTAGATTTAGCATAATTCCTAAGGGCCCTAGGATTTTCAGACTGGTCCATGAGCATCGGCTTCACCTTAAAGTCACCGGCTGCATTAGCCCCTAACAAGAGAATCAGCCTGTCCTTTGAAGCTTTGAAGCCAGGCATTGGCTTCTCCTCTTTAGCTATGAAAGTCCTAGATGGCATCTTCTTCCAATATAAGTCTGTTTCGTCTGCATTGAAAATATGTTGTTTAGTGTAGCCACCTTCATCAATTATCTTAGCTAGATCTTCTGGATAACTTGCCGCAGCTTCTACATCAGCACTTGCTGCTTCGCCTTGCACTTTTATATTATGGAGATGGCTTCTTTCCTTAACCTCATGAACCAAACTCTACTAGCTTCAGACTTTTTCTTCTGAAGCTTCCTCACCTGTCTCAGCCTTCATAGAATTGAAGAGAGTTAGGGCTTTGCTCTGGGTTAGGCTTTGGCATAATGGAATGCTGTGGCTGGTTTGATCTTCTATCCAGACCACTAAAACTTTCTCCATATCAGCAATAAGGCTGTTTCAGTTTCTTGTCATTCGTGTGTTCACTGGAGTAGCACTTTTAATTTCCTTCAAGAACTTTTCCTTCGCATTCACAACTTGGCTAACTGTTTGGTGCAAGAAGCCTAGCTTTTGGCCTATCCAGGCTTTCAACATGCCTTCCTCACTAAGCTTAATCATTTCTAGCTTTTGATTTAAAGTGAGAGATATGTGATTCTTCCTTTCACTTGAACACTTAAAAGGAACACTTGGAGGCCATTGTAGGGTTATTAATTTGCCTAATTTCAGTATCGTCATGACTCAGGGACTAGGGAGGCCCGAGGAGAGGGAGAGACACAGGGAACCACCAGTCTGTAGAGCAGTCAGAACACACACAACATTTATCAATTAAGTTTGCCATTTATATGAGTGTGGTTTGTGGCACCCAAAAACAATTACAATAATAACATCAAAGATCACTGATCATGGGTCACCATAAAAGATATTATAATAATGAAAAAGTTTGAAATATTGCAAGAATTACCCACATGTGACACAGAGACATGAAGTGAGCACATGCTGTTGGAAAAATGGTGCCAACAGACTTGCTCAGTGCAGGGTTGCCACAAATCTTCCATTTCTAATAAACACAATATTTGTGAGGTGCAAAGCGAAGAGCAATAAAACAAGGTATGCCTGTATTTGTCTATTTCCTTGTCTTCCAGATTACCATGTAAGTTCCATGAGGGCAAGGACTATTACTTAGATTTGTAGTAACTGGAACAGTACATAGTGCATAATAATGGCTGATACTTACTGTGTGTCATGCTCAGGTCTAAGTACTTTGTTTCACTCATCAGTTTTTACAACAACCTATGAGGGAGGTTGTGAGATCCATTTCAGTTAACAAAACTGAGGTACAGAGATGTTAAATAACCCACCTAAAGTCACACAGCTGTTAAGTGGCTGATCTAGGACACAGAAGCTTCCCAGTGTATATTTGCTGAGGTGAACTTGATACTATATCCACCTGCTTACCTGACTTCCCCTTTGGCAAGTCTCAAGAGCCACTGAAGTCTACAAGTCCAGAACCAACCATCTTCTATTTTATTCCCATCTCAGTCTTCTCTCACTACCTATCTGGTTAGGCAAGCTGGAAACCTAAGAGGCATCCTTGACTTCTCCCTTTCCCTCACCGGTCACATCTCATCCATCACCAGGTCATCCAGGTCATGTCCCTTGTTTCTCTAGAAGCCATCCACTTTTCTCCATCCTCCGACCACTGCGTTAGTCAGGCTGCCCTCGCTTCCCACGTGAACTACGGCAGTAGCAGCTGAACTGCTCCCTTGTGTCCACTTTGAACTTGCTCCAGTACAGTCTCTGAATGATAGCCAGAGAGTTTTCAAAACACAATTTGACCCATTTTACTCTGCTTACAGTCCTGTAATAGCTTCTCATTGGTTTTTAGATAAAGCCAGAATTTTTTTCCATTGTTGTCCATTCCTGTCCATGCTTACCTTCCCCAATGAGGTCCGATCTTCCTTTAGGTGGTTTCATATAGTAGGTACTCTGTAGAGATTGGATTAAGAAATAAGCTTTTTTTTTGTCTTAAAGTGTTACCACTAAATTTCCTTATATAATAACTATATTTATTTAAAGTACTTGGTTTTAGCATAATTCCCGGGTAGAATTATGTGCAGATTGAAGTTTAGACACTGAATTTCTGAGTCAAGTGATAAATTGGTTTTTCCTCCACTCAAGTAGTCCATTCATATTTACCTGCTCTGATAACTGGAATCTGGTACAGCATACCGTCCACCCCTGGATTTCCTTTGTATCTCCTCTAAAAATGTAGCTGGTTTTTTCAAGTTTGACAGAATGGTTTTTGTGGGAAATTTGCCCTTTTAAGTTAGAAAGACAGGTCCCCTGTCTTACTGCCCTCCAGAAGCTGGTGTAATAGAACAAGCATACTCAAAACATCTTAGACTAAATGCTGCTGTAAACCACAATGGAAAAACTGCAGTGAAGTATTCCCAGTAGAAATCTTGGAATTCCTTCAAGTGTATTGAGATTTTGTTAGAAATTGAATTGCCAGTGTAATCCATCTTCCTTGTGAGAAAACATTCAGATAAAGAGCTGGGGCCTAGCAGCATTAACCATTAGAACATCCCTTAAATCGATAACCTACAAATCTGGCCGCACATTCCTGCAGCGCCTGGTGGTGCACAAACGTGGCTCTAGGCTGCAGCAGCATGACTGATAGCACCCCCTAAACATGGGCAAACTGCACAGTGCTGCAGATTTTTCAGTTATAGCAGGCCTTACCTTGTTTAAACTCTACAAAATTATATTTTATCGATGCACATAAGAAAAGCAATTTTTCTTTTGTTTTTCAGATTGTCCAAACGTGGTTATTGAAGGAGTTCTCCATGGAATATTTTACCCTCATGTACAGCCCAGGTAGAAATCCTACGTGGCTAAGAGAAGCTGAAGCAAGTTTTGAAGTCATTGTCAAGGAAATTGATATCTACCAAATTAACCTAAACTCTATGATATAACAGCTCTAGCTAGTGGTAAAATTCACAGTCACAGCTTAATTCAGGGCAGGGACATTTCCATTAGAATGGTGCTTTTAAAAAAAAACTGAACCAGGATGGTAGTCAGGTTAAGGCCAAGTGTTTAAGAAGTAGAATGTAGCTGCCAGCTTAGAAACGTGTGAAAAAGAAGCTGCAGGACATCCCTGGGAGCACTGAGTGTAACAAAACAGAGTTACTGTATGCTCCAGTAGCACCATTTGCCAATTGAAAATCATATTCTGACTCACACTAAGGCTGATCAACTTTTTTGTTCAGATTTTATGACACACTAATCTTTTCACTGTGAAATTTTCTCAGCCATTGATGGGTACATTCTGAAGTGCTGGCACCAGGCAAGTGTCACAGAAGCACACTGCTAAATGTGAGGAAGGAACTAAACTGGAAATTAAATTATACTAACAATATCATAGCATTTTAGAAATCATGATTTTTTATTTACAGTAGAGTTGCATCATACCCAGGGGTTAGTTTCTCCATCAGCCCATAAGATAAAATGGGGTCTTATCAAGATTATCTTTGAAAGCGCTTTACAAGGGCCCCATATTGGAAATCTGTACATCCACCACAACCAGTTTTTTTCCTCCAGTGTTGCAAGAAATGACTGTTTCTTCGGTTGAAGACCAAATGAAGTTGTTGGTGTTTGTTCAGGGGCCATTTTATATAAGAAACACATACCTTTAAACACTAGACTCAAACTCAGCCCACAAAATGCTTGCCCTCTGAGAGGCAAAAGTGAACTGATGGTGAGGGAATGCCAGATTGACAACACTCATCTTGGTTTACATTCATTGAGTAAGTGGTATTGCCACAGCATTAAATGTTATTTCCTTTTCACTTACCTCATATATCGGATCACTATAAGTTAAAGTATTTGTAATAAAGAACATTGAAGAAGAATTGATGCATTTGAATTATGGTGTTGACAAAGAATATTGAATATACCATGAACTGCCAAGAGAACAAACAAATCTGTCTTGGAAGAAGTGTAGCCTGAATGCTCCTAGAAGCGAGGATGGCAAGCCTATGTCTCATGTACTTTGGACATGGTATCAGGAGGGAGCAGTGCCTGGAGAAGGGCATCATGCTTGGTAAAATAGAGGGTCAGTGAAAAAGAGAAAGACCGTCAATGAGATGAATTAACACAGTGGCTGCAACAATGGGCTCAAACATAGCAATGATTGTGAGGATGGTGCAGGACTGGGCAGTGTTTCGTTCTGTCCTCACTATGAGTCAGAACCGACTCAACAGCACTTCATAACAACAAAGTGTTTTTTATTTAACTCTACTGTACTTCAAACAGACGTTCATATTTATCTTACATGTTTCTTATAAAGGGTAAAAGCATATATGTTATGTGTATGGATGTGCTATATTTGGGCATTTCATTGAAAACTAATTAATGCTTAGCCTATTTATGGTTATTAGTTTTATTAAGCTTCTATGTGGGAGAAATATATTTAGAATCAAAACTAATAACTAAATCATGCCTTTTGATTAGGAACTAAATATATAGGTTTAAAGCCTGCTGCGAACTCCTGAAGATGTTTTATGATAGATTGTTACCACTTCTTGGAAACAGTACTAAATAATCAACCAAAAATAACTGTATAGTCAAGTATTAGAAATATTTTTAAAATGTTTTTGTTATTAGCTATTTTGAGTTAAATAAAAACAAGGAGTAAAGCACATTTGAGTCTTCTGTTCCTGGGATTCTATTTGAAATACCAATTGTCCCTTTTTGATTATGGTAAATATATATATATATATAGCAAAACATTTCCGGTTTCAACATTCTTCACATGTACAATTTGTGTGTCTCTTTACACATACACACACACATACTCTGGGCACTGGAACAAAATGTCCAGCTGCCACCACCTGTATCACAATTGTCTCTCCACACCCATAGTGTTGATTGCCAGCAACCACAGTCCAAAGCAGCAGGAAGATGGTCTTTATCATCTTCCACCTTCCACCCCACATCTCATGAACATGCATCCAGTTGACAGAACCTTAATCTCATTGAGATTTCCAGCTGCATGGGAGTCTGGGAAGGGCTTGGCAGCTTTCTGGTCCCTGAAGCTCAGGACTGCACATTGGAAAGATGATGGAAAATATTTCCATGGTTGAAAATTTAAGAAAAACATCTAAAAGGATATATAAAGAAGAAAATTCTTCTACCGAGTTTCCTATATTCCCAGTTTCCCTTCCACAGACAACTACTGTACTTAGTTAATGTATATTCTTCCAGAGACATTTCATCCACAGGCAAGCAAATACTGTTGGTGTACATATATTCTGTCTCCCCCTCTTTTACAAAAATGGTAGCATACAATACTCATTTTCTACCTATTTTCATTACATTTCACTTATTATCTTGGTGATCTTTCCATATTAGTACATAAGTGCTTTCTCATCTTTTTTATCGTTGCATGAATCTGCTATGACTTATGTAACTAGTACCATATTAATAAGCATTTGTTTTTTTTTTCAATTATAAAAATGCTATAGACAATAACATACATATATTGTGAATTTTTAGAATATTTTCATAAAGCAATTATAAAGTCAAGATTAAAACAGCAAAAACATTCATTTAAAAAACTCAGCAGGCTGTCAGACACCTTTATGCTTGATTTCATGATATTTTACTCTTGGGTTTTGTTGGACACAGATGCCCCATTTTGCTGTGCAGGTTGTGCACTGCACAAATCCAAGCATGTCATTTACAAAGACCATAGTGTGAATGGTATTGCCCTGAATCATGCTTAGAGCCCTGCACTTGGGGAAATGTCAAAAAATCTAGATGATTCAATGCATGTATTCATTAACAATAGAAAAATAAAGGGTAAAGAGAAGATCACAGAACAAAAGAAGGAAAAGAAATTCTATTGCTACTTAAGACAGGATATAGGGACAGTCCCTACTCTCCCAGCCCCCTAGTTCTTGGACTTGGTGGTTTGGCTGGGACTGGCCTCGAACCATCTCCCAATGCTTTTTCATGTGGAGTCTCCTTCAGCCCTGACCTCCATGGCCTGGCCATTTTGCATATTTGGAGCCTTGGTATCCTTTCTACTGGCATTGGTCTGGCTGAGGCCTCAGAGGCCTCACGCACCACTTACTCCCTCCCTATCTAAAACAGCTGGTGAGTGTACAACCCCAGTAACACCATGACCATCACTACCTTGTAAATCCTACATTCATAAGCTCACAGTGAAAAATGTGGAAATCTCATGATTACAATTTAGAGAAATAACATGATCACAGTTTAGAGATAACAAATGGCTTTTATTTTACTTTTCAACCTTGATCAATTGATAGTGGCTGCTGGAAGTGCCGTGTTGAGAAGAATTCTTAGTAAGGATAGGCTTTGTGGTGAGGGGGCAGTAATCAATTAGTGAATCAATTAGTGACATCTGCCATGGGTGCAGGAAGAGTTTTGGCACACGTTGTTAGGTGCTGTCAAGTCGGCTCTGACTTGTAGTGACTTTATGTATAACAGAATGAAACATTGCCCAGCTATGCACCATCCTCACAATCATTGCTGTTAGAGCCCATTGTTGCAGCCACTGTGTCAGTCCATCTCATTGAGGGTCTCCCTCTTTTCTGCTGATCCTCTGCTTTATGAAACATAACGCTCTTCTCCAGCAATTGATCTCTCTTAAAGACATGTCCAAACTAAATGAGACAAAGTCTTACTATCCGTGCTTCTAAGAAACACTCTGGCTGTACTTCCTCCAGGACAGATATGTTTGTTCCTCTGGCAGTCCATGGTATATATTCAGTATTCTTTGCCAATGCCATAATTCAAATGCATCAATTCTTCAGTCTTCCTTATTCATTGTCCAGCTGTTGCATGCATACGAGGCGATGGAAAATACCATGGCTTGGGTCAGGCACGTCTTAGTCCTCAGTGTGACATCTTTGCTTTTTAACATTTTAAAGGGGTCTTTTGTTGAAAATTGACCACTGCAATATGTCATTTGATTTCTTGACTGCTGCTTCCATGGGCATTGATTGTTGATCCAAAAAGAATAAAATCCTTGACAACTTCAATTTCTTTGCCATTTATCATTATGTTGTTTATTGGTCCAGTTGTAAGGATTTTTGTTACACATACCAGGTGCCAGTCTCATATCCTTGGCAACCTTTAAGATTCTGCAACAGTACTTCTGGGATGTGCATCAGAACCAATTTGGATCCTGAATCAGTACTTTTGGGCTGCAGTAGTCTCGAGTAGTTAGAAAAACAGCCCAGCTGATTCTGACACACACCTGTTGTCATGGATTGAATTGTGTCCCCCCAAAATATGTGTCAACTTGGCTAGGCCATGATTCCCAGTATTGTGTGATTGTCCACCATTTTGTCATCTGATGTGATTTTCCTATGTGTTGTAAATCTTATCTCTTATGACGTTAATGAGGTAGGATTAGAGGCAGTTATATTAATGAGCAGGACTCAACCTACAAGGTTATGTCTTAAGCCATTGTCTTGAGATATAAAAGAGAGAAGTGAGCAGAAAGACATGGGGACCTCATACCACCAAAAAAGCAGCCCCGTGAGCAGAGTGCGTCCTTTGGACCTGAGGTTCCTGTGCAGAGAAGCTCCTAGACCAAGGGACGGTTAATAACAAGGACCTTCCTCCAGAGCCAACAGAAAGAGAAAGCCTTACCATGGGGCCGACACCCTGAATTCAGGCTTCTAGTCTCCTAGACTGTGAACGAATAAATTTCTCTTTGTTGAAGCCATCCACTTATGGTATTTCTGTTATAGCAGCACTAGATAACTAAGACACCTATGTTAGGAACCACTGTCTGAGGGAGATGGTTTATGAACTCCCTTTTAGCATCCTCTTAATGATTTCTTTATTGACTTTGTACGCCTCCTTCAAAATCCAATACCAAGAAAACATTTCAGTGCTTAGGGTGTTGCATGTGGCCACAGGACTCTTTGAAGGAGCAGCAAGGATGTCTGACAAGTTGAGCAGATGTTTCAATCAATACCCTTTATACAGTGGGAAAGTCATATATTCATTTGTTTATCCATTCATTCAATGAAATGCCTTTGAGTTCTCCCACTGTGTTAAGGCACTGTGTTAGACACCTAAAGGAAAAAGACAAAATCCTTGCTTTCTGGATTTTTTAGTCATTGTATTCACTAGAGAGTATCCTTCCATTTTATTGAGTTGGATATAAAGTTCAGTGATTAAGTCTAATTCTCTAATTCTAATTCTCACTGCTCTCCTTGGGATCATTTTCATTTTCATTCTTGGCTTTGTTTTGGTTTTCATCTTTGATGATAATTACAGATTTTGAATTCAGCAACAGAAACCCAGGGATGTAGCAGACACTGACTCAAAATATCTATACCATTTAAGTTTTCTATCTATGTAGGTATGTAGTGGCAGACTGGATTCTGATGATAATGAAAGAACATTTATTTTTGTGTGAGAGGGAGGAAGGTACATTAAATATGTCAAGCCATTAAGTGTAATTTACACACTGAGCTTCTGTTAAGAGTGATGGAAAAATTCGGGAACAGTTTGTGATGATGATTGAACAAGATGGACATATTTAACGTCACTGAACTGTATGTGTGAAGACAGTTATAATGGCAAATATTTTGTGACCTATATTCAATATTCAATTTATAATTTTAAAAATATATTTTAAAAAGTATAATTTAGAATTTCTAGCAAAATGGCGCTCTAGGCAGAAGCGCCATGCTGTCCCTCCACAGCAACGTTCCAAAAAACTAAGCCAAACAGAAGACAGCAATCCTAAAACCCTAAAACATCAAATGAAGAGATAAAGAACTCAGCCAAGCACCAAATGCAGTGAGAAAACTGAGAGCAGAAAGTGAGGAGAGATTCATGCAGAGGCCCCCTATTAGCTAACGTTGTGTGGCTCTACCATCTTGGACTCCTATCGGAGACCAGCAAATAGGGGGTACGAGAAAGCAGCTTCATGGAGCTTCTAGCGGGAAACAAAACAACCGGTAATTTGCGATATACGTTTTCCCACCCCCCACCCTTCTTCACCCCCACTCGGCCTCCTCTGCCTCCCGTGGCCACAGTCTCTTGTCCGGGAAGCACTGGCTGCTTGGATTCCACCCACCCACACTGGCGGGCTCCATGAGTGCCATTTGTTGGCTTCTGGTGTTGCTTTTTTCTGCTTTTGATTTCTTCCATACCTCTTACCACCTCCCGCTCCTTTTTCTCAAATACCGGGCTCCGTGAGCCATCTTTGCTTCTTCCTGAGGGGTTGTGGAGCTCCATTTGAGTGTGGAACTGCTTCCTGGTCTGGGCTGCCATGCTGGTGGGATCCCGGGGCTTTTGTTTGTTTGTTTGTTTGTTTTGAATTGTTTGTTTTCCTTTTCTGTAGTTGGGAGCCCGTTCTGGCCAGGCAGCACTGCACCACTTGGGCCCTACCCCCTCAGCTTGCACAGACACGCAGAGGGATCCCTGATAGCATTTCTTTTTTTTTTGTTTTTTTTTTTCTTTCTGTTTTTTGGGGGCCTTTCCTTGTTCTTTTTTTTTTAATTTGTTTTGTTTTCTTTTTCCTCTTTATCTTTTTTCATTACTCAGTTTCTCATCTCTGTATACCTTCTTTCTCTTCCTGTTCCCTGAAAACCTGGCGCTGAATACCTCTACGCCTTCTAGCCAGGCTGTACTGCAACACCTGAGAACAACTTCCCCAGACCTTGTAGCCACACCGGTGGGATCCCTGGGAGCTTTGCTGTTCTTTTTCCTTTCTGATTTTTATTTATTCATTCTTTTTTTTCCTTCTTCTTACCCTTTTTGTTTTTCTCCATTTCATAGTCTCTCATCTCTCCACTCAAACAACAAGCTCCCCTAGCACTCTTTTTGTATGTTTTTGGCTTCTGTTCCTCTCTCCTCTCCTCTCTCCCATATCCATCTTAGCTCCACACATAACAATCTCCCCCTTCCATCCTGCCTACCTGCACCGTGTGCTTAACATCACAACACCAAGCAGCACAGGCACGGCCTACCAGAACCTGCCCTGCACTGATTAGCGACCCACCATGGTGGCAGTAATGCCACAAACAACCCATCCCAGTAACTCCTCTTCAGCTAGACCTGCCCTGCTGTACCATATCTGAGCGACTAACCCAGCCAATTGGAGAAGGAGGCAAAAAGTATCGTGCCCACAGATGAGCAAACAACAAAGAACACACAGTCCACCTGCTCAGACATAGCCAAATTTTAAAAAAAGGACAAAACAAGTCTACAATCAATAAATGAGAAAAATAACTACTGAATGCCCCAAAGACAGCAGACAATATCAAAACATTTACAAAAACAGGACAGGATGGTTCCAGCAGGCATCCAAAATAAAACACCAGATAACTTTCCAGTGGAAGAGAAGGCACTAGAACTACCTGATAGGGAACTCAAATCTCATACTCAGAATTCTCCAAGAGTTGAAGCAAAAAGGAGACAAAAATGAGGAAACAATGGATGCATGGAAAATACAGACAAATTCATGGAAAATACAGACCAAAAATTGGAAGAATTCAGGAAAATAATGCAGGAACAAAATGCAAAAATAAATTCAAACTAGAGATTATACAAAAACAACAATTAGAAATCCAAAAGATTAACAACAAGATTTCAGAAATGGACAGTGTCATAGAAGGGCTGAGGAGGAGATTTCAAACAGTGGAAGACAGGATCCGTGGAATTGAAGACAAACACTTGGATACAACTCTGAGGAAAACTCAGGAAAAAAAAGAAAAAGAGACCCTGAGAGTTACGTGGGATACAATCAAAAGCAAAAATTTGCAAGGGATCGGAGTTCCAGAACGGGAGAAAACAGATAACACAGGATCACTGAAGAAGTGCTGACAGAAAACTTCCCCAATATCATGAAAGATGAAAAGCTGGCCATCCAAGAAGCTCAACGAACCCCATATAGGATAGACCCCAAAAGAAAATCACCAAGGCATATCATAATCACACTTCCCAAAACCAAAGACAAAGAATCCTGAGAGCAGCTCGTGAAAAACAAGAAGTCACATGTAGAGGAGAAACAATAAGACTAAGCTCAGATTATTCGACAGAAACCATGCAGGCAAGAAGGCAATGGGATGACATATATAAAACCTTGAAAGAAAAAAATTGCCAGCCAAGAATAATACATCCTGCAAAACTCTTGTTCAAATATGATGGTGAAATTAGGACATTTCCAGAGAAAAAGAAGTTAAGGGAATATGTAAAAACCAAACCAAACTAACAGGAATTATTAAAGGGAGTTCTTTGACCTGAGAACAAACAACTTCAGCTCACAGGCCAAATCTAGGATGCAGGATCATACAAGCCAGATACCAATCTAGGAAATGAACTCTCAAGGACTATCCAAAACCAAAAGAAATACAACAGGGAATCAGAGCAGTTAATCTGTAAATGACAACAACATCAGAACAATAAAAAAGGGAATAAATGGTGTAGGTATAGAACCTTCTAATAGAGAGGAAGGCAAGATGATACCAAGTAATAATAGACTGCTTCAAACTTAGAAAGATAAGCGTAAATTTCACGGTAACCACAAAGAAAGTTAACAAACATACTCATAAAAATAAAGAGGAAAAACAAAGTCTCAGCAAAAACAAAACCTACAAAAACGAAATGAAAAAAAATCCACAAACAGAAGGAATTCAGCACAGGAGAATAAAAAGAACAAAGAAAACGTCAGCACAAAAAAAAGGCACTACAAAATAACAGGAACAAACTCACATCTATCAATAATTACACTGAATATAAATGGACTCAATGCACCCATAAAGAGACAGAGAGTGACATAATGGATAAGAAAACAGGATCCATCCATATGCTGTCTATAAGAGACACACCTTAGAAACAAAGATGTGAATTTATTAAAAGTCAAAAGGTTGGAAAAAAATATATCAAGCTAACAACTACCAAAAAAGATCAAGACTGGCAATACTAATCTCAGATAAAATAGACTTTAAAACAAAATCCACCATAAAAGACAAAGAAGGACACTATATAATGATTAAGGGGATGATCCATCATGAAGACATAACCATAATAAACATCTACGCACCCAATGACAGGGCTCCAAAATACATAAAACAACCTCTAACAACACTGAAAAGAGAAACTGACAGTTCCAGAATAATAGTAGGAGACTTCAACACACCACTCTCAGTAAAGGACAGAACAACTAAAAAGAAACTCAGCAAAGATACAGAAGACCTAAAGGGCACAATCAGCCAACTTGACCTCATAGACTTATATAGAACACTCCATCCAACAGCTGCAAAGTACACGTTCTTTTCCAATGCACATGGAACGTTCTCCAGAATAGACCACATCTTAGGCCACAGAGCGATCCTCAACAAGTTCCAAAACGTTGAGATAATACAAAGTATCTTCTCTGACCACAGTGCCATCAAGGTAGAAATTAACAACAGAAAGAGCAAGGAAAAAAAATCAATCACATGGAAACTGAATAATACCCTGCTTACACATCACTGGGTAATAGAAGAAATCAAAGATGGAATCAAAAAATTCCTAGAATCAAACGAGAATGTAAACACATCATGCCAAAACCTTTGGGACAAAGCAGAGGCAGGTCTCAGAGGACAGTTTATATCAGTAGATGCACACATCAAAAAAGAAGAAAAGGACAAAATCAAAACATTAACCACACAACTCAAACAAATAGAACAGCAAAAAAAAAGCCCACAGCCACCAGAAGAAAGGAAATTATAAAGATTAGAGCAGAAATAAATGAAATAGAGAACAGAAAAACAATAGAAAGAATCAACAAAACCAAAAGTTGGTTCTTTGAAAGAATCAACAAAATCAACAAACCACTAGCCAGACTGAAAAAAGAAAAACAAAAGAGGATGCAAATAAACCAAATAAGAAATGAAATGGGGGACATTACAACAGACCCAACTGAAATAAAAAGGATCATAACAGGATATTATTAAAAACTATACTCCAACAAATTTGAAAACCTAGAGGAAATGGACGAATTTCTAGAAACACATTACCTACCCAAACTACAACCAAGTGATGCTGAAAATCTGAACAGACCCATAACAAGTGAAGAGGTTGAAAAGGTAATTAAAAAAAAAAAAAAAAAACTCCCACAAAAAAAAAGCCCTGACTCAGATGGCTTCACTGGAGAATTCTACAAAACATTCACAGAAGAGTTTGTACCAGTACTACTCAAGCTATTTTAGAGCATAGAAAAGGAAGCAACACTTCCAAATTCATTCTGTGAAGCCAGCATAATGCTGATACGAAAACCAGGCAAAGACGCCGCGAAAAAAGAAAATTACAGACCAATATCTCTCATGAATATAGATGCAAAAATTCTCAACAAAATTCTAGCCGATACAATTCAGCATCATATCAAAAAAATAATACACCACGCCCAAGTAGGATTCATACCAGGTATGCAAGGATGGTTCAACATTAGAAAATCAATCAGCGTAATTCACTGCATAAATAAAAGGAAAGAAAAGAATCACTTGATCATCTCAATTGATGCAGAAAAGGCATTTGACAAAGTCCAACACCCATTCCTAATAAAAAGTCTCAATAAAATAGGTATAGAAGGGAAATTTCTCAACATAATAAAGGGCATCTATGCAAAACCAACGGCCAACATCATTCTTAATGGAGAGAGGCTGAAAACATTCCCCTTGAGAACAGGAACAAGACAAGGATGCCCTTTATCACCACTCCTATTTAACATTGTGCTGGAAGTACTAGCTAGAGCAATAAGGCAAAAAAAAGAAAGGGCATCGAAATTGGTAATGAAGAAGTTAAATTGTCCCTGTTTGCAGATGATATGATACTATACATAGAAAACCCTAAAGACTCCACGAGAAATCTACTGGAACTAATAGAAATATTCAGCAGAGTAACAGGATACCTAATAAACATACAAAAATCAGTTGGATTCCTATACACCAATAAGGAGAATGATGAAAAGGAAATCAGGAAATCAATACCATTTATAATAGCCCCTAAAAAAATAAAATACTTAAGAATAAATCTAACCAGGGATGTAAACGACCTATACAAAGAAAATTACAAAACACTACTGCAAGAAACCCAAAGGGATCTACATAAATGGAAAAACAGCATGCTCATGGATAGGTAGACTCAACATTGTGAAAATGACAATTCCGCCCAAAGCAATTTACAAATACAATGTAATCCCCATCCAAATACAAGCAACATTCTTCAAAGAGATGGAAAAACTAATCATTAACTTTATATGGAAAGGGAAGAAACTCTGAATAAGTAAAGCACCACTGAAGAAGAAGAATAAAGTTGGAGGACTCACACTACCTGACCTCAGAACCTACCATACAGCTACAGTAGTCAAAACAGCCTGGTACTGGTACAACGACAGATACATTGACCAGTGGAACAGAATTGAGAACCCAGATGTAAATCCATCCACCTATGGTCACCTGATCTTCGACAAGGGCCCAAAGTCCATCAAATGGGGAAGAGACAGTATTTTTAATAAATGGTGCTGGCAAAACTGGATATCCATCTGCAAAAAAATGAAACAGGACCCATACCTCACACCGTATACAAAAACTAATTCAAAATGGATCAAAGACGTAAATATAAAACCAAAAACTATAAAGTTCATAGAAGAAAAAATAGAACCAACACTTCAGGCCTTAATACATGGCATTAACAGGATACAAACCATAACCATCAACACACAAACCCCAATAGATAAGCTAGATAACTGGGATCTTCTAAAAATCAAACACCTATGCTCTTCGAAAGAGTTCACCAAAAGAGTAAAAAGAGAACCTACAGACTAGGAAGAAATTTTTGGGCAGTACAAGTCAGACAAAGGTCTAATGTCCATAATCTATAAGAAAATCCAACACCTCTACAACAAAAAGACAAATAATCCTATTAACAAATGGGCAAAGGAAATGAACAGACACTTCACCAAAGAAGACATTCAAGCAACCAACAGACACGTGGAAATGCTCGCGATCACTAGCCATTAGAGAAATGCAAATTAAAACCACAATGAGATATCATCTCACCCCAGCATTACTGGCACGAATCAAAAACACTGGACATAACAAATGTTGGAGGGGCTGTGGGGTGATCGGAACTCTTAATGCATTGCTGGTGGGAATGCAAAATGATACAACCATTTTGGAAAATGATATGGCACCTCCTTAGAAAGCTAGAAATAGAAATACCATAGGATCCAGCAATCCTACTCCTAGGAATATATCCTAGAGAAATAAGAGTCGTCACTTGAATAGATACATGCACACCTATGTTCATGGCAGCATTGTTCAGAATAGCAAAAAGATGGAAACAACCTAGATGCCCATCAACAGATGAATGGATAAACTATAATACATACACACAATGGAGTATCATGCAACGAGAAAGAACAATGATGAATCTGTGAAGCATCTCATAACATGGATGAAACTGGAGGACATTATGCTGAGTGAAATAAGTCAATTACAAAAGGACAAATATTGTATGAGACCTCTATTATAAAAACCCATGGAAAAAGTTCACACAAAAAATAACAATTTTTGTTGGTTATCAGGGATGGGAGGGGTGGGGGGGGGAATACTAAGTAGGCAATGGATAAGTGGTATCTTGGGTGAAGAGTGAGACAGTACACAATACTGGGGAAGCGAGCAAAACTTATACAAGGAAATGTCATGGAGGCTCCATAGACACATCCAAACTCCCTGAGGGACTGAATTGCTGGGCTGAGGGCTATGGGGACCATGGTCTCGGGGAACATCTAGCTCAATTGGCGTAACATAGTTTATAAAGACAATGTTTTACATTCTACCTTGGTGAGTAGCATCTGGGTCTTAAAAGCCTGTGAGCATCCATCTAAAATACTCCATGGTCTCACCCCTTCAGGAGCAAGGGAGAATGAAGAGAACAGGATACAAGGAAAAGATTAGTCCAAAGGACTAATGGACCACAGCTACCACGACCTCCACCAGACTGAATTAGGTACAGCTAGATGGTACCCAGCTACCACCACTGTCTGCTCTGTCTGGGATCACAACAGAGGGCCTTGGATAGAGCTGGAGAAGGATGTAGAACAAAATTCTAACTCACAAAAAAAGACCAGATTTACTGGCCTGACAGAGACTGGAGAAACCGCAAGAGTATGGCCCCCAGACACCCTTTTAGCTCAGTGGTGAAGTCACTCGCGAGGTTCACCATTCAGCGGGGGATTGGACAACCCCATAAAACGAAACGAGACTAATGAGGCACAGCAGTCCAGGGACAAGGACTAGTAGGCAGGAGGGGACAGGAAAACTGGTGATAGGGAACCCCAGGTTGGGAAGGGACAGTGTTGACATGTCATGGGTTTGTTAACCATTGTCATAGGACAATACATGTACTGTTTAATGAGAAACTGTTCTGTAAACCTTCATCTAAAATACAAAAAGAAAAATGTGAGATCAAATTGACAACAGCAACTCAGGGGGTTTGATGGGAAGCCTATAGGGCAGTGAGTTGAAGATAATGGTGATGGAATAATTTGGAAAGGGATAGTGAGAATGGCAGGACAACTGGAAGAATGTAATTGATGTCACTGAAGTGTACATGTAGAAATTTTTGAAATGGTGTATCTTTGGCTATGAATATTTTCACACACACAGAAAAAAAAGTCCTCCAAGGTCAAGAAGGGAGAGAGTTGACATGTCATGGGGTTGTTAACCAGTGTCATAAAACAATATGTGTAAACTATTCTGTAAACCTTCATCTAAAGTACAATAAAAAAAAATTTTTTTTAAACTACAGTGAGATACCATCTCACCCCAACAAGGCTAGAATTAATCCAAAAAACACCAAATAATGTTGGAGAGGTTGTGGAGAGACTGGAACACTTATACACTGTTGGTGGGAATGTAAAATGGTACAACCAATTTGGAAATCGATTTGGCGCTTCCTCAAAAAGCTAGAAATAGAAGTACCATTCAATCCAGCAATCCCACTCTTGGAATATATCCTGGAGAAATAAGAGCCATCACACAAATAGATATACGCACACCCACATCCATTGCAGCACTGTTCATGATAGCAAAAAAGATGGAAACAACCTAGGTGCCCATCAACGGATGAATGGATAAACAAATTATGGTATATTCACACGATGGAATACTATGAAATGAGTAAAGAACAACGATGAATCTGTGAAACATAACATGGAGGAATCTGGAAGGCATTATGATGAGTGAATTTAGTCACAAAAGGACAAATATCATAGAAGACCACTATTACAAGAGCTCAAGAAAAGGTTTAAACACAGAAGAAAACATTCTTTGATGGTTACAAGGGTGGAGAGGGAGGGAGAAGGGTATTCACTAACTAGATAATAGACAATTATCTTAGGTGAAAGGAAGGACAACACACAAAACAGGGGAAGTCAGCACAACTGGACTAAACCAAAGCTAAGAAGTTTCCTGAATACAACCAAACACTTTGAGGGACAGAGTAGCAGGGGCAGAGTCCGAGGACCATGGTTTCAGGGGACATCTAGGTCAACTGGCATAACAAAGTTTATTAAGAAAATGTTCTGCATCCACTTTGATGAGTGGCATCTGGGGTCTTAAAAGCTGGCAAGCGGCCGTCTAAGATGCATCAATTGGTCCCAACCCACGTGGAGCAAAGGAGAATGAAGAACACCAAGGACACAAGGAAAGTATTAACCCAAGAGACAGAAATGGCCACATAAACCAGAGATTTCATCAGCCTGAGACCAGAAGAACTAGATGGTGCCTGGTTACCACCAATGACCGCCCTGACAGGGAAAACAATAGAGAGTCCCTGATGGAGCAGGAAAAAAGTAGGGTGCAGAACTCAAGTTCTAGTAAAAAGACCAGACTTAATGGTTTGACTGAGACTGGAAGGACCCCAGAAGACATGGCCCCCAGACTCTCTGTTAGCCCATAACTAAAACCGTTCCCGAGGCCAACTCTTCAGACAAAGTTTAGACTGGACTATGGGATGTAAAACGATACTCGTGAAGAGTGTGCTTCTTAACTGAAGTAGATAACATGAGACTAAACGGGCAGCTCCTGTCCAGAGGTGAGATGAGAAGGCAGAGAGGGTCAGGAGCTGGTTGAATGGACACGGGAAATCCGGGGTGGAAAGGGGGAGTGTGCTGTCACAGTATAGGGAGAGCAACTAGGGTCACATAACAATGTATGTATAGATTTTTGTATGAGAGACTAACTTGAATAGTAAACTTTCACTTAAAGTACAATAAGAAAAAAAAGAGATTGCCTCAAGACACAATCCAATCTTGTAGATTGAGTCCTGCCTCACTAACACAACTACCACCCATCCCCCCTTATTAATATCACAGAGACAGGATTTACAACATGTAGAAAATCGCACAATACCAGGTATCATGGCCCAGCCAAATTGATACACACATTTTTGGGAGGACATAGTTCAACCCATGACACAAGGTATCAGCCTTGTTACGAGGGTTCTGAGAGAAAAACTGTTCCATGCCTCTCTCCTGGTGTCTGGTGGCTGTCAGCAATCCTTGGTGTTCTTTTGTTGCTTATAGATACATCTTCACATGGCACCTTCCCTCTGTATGTGACTGTCTTCCCCTTTTATAAGATATGATTCGGAGGGATTAGGATGCACCCAACTTCAGTATGACCTGGTTAACTGATAGCACTTTCAAAGAAAGACTCTATTTTGGAACAAAATCACATTCACACATACAGTTAGAGCTTCAACTTATCTTTTGGGAGACAATATTCAATCTATAATATGTCACTGTTTTATTGGATAAGAAATTAAAGATCAGAGGGATTAATAATAATTAGTAGCTAACATTGAGCAGTAATTTTGGACTAGGAGGCACTAGACTAATTCCTATTCACAAATTATTCCATCATGGTGGTAGATTTGTGCTGAGCCATCTCCTACTTCTTGCCTTGTTCACCAAGGTCAGGAACATACTCTGTAGCCAGGAACAAAGCAAAGCGCAGAGATCAAACCTGTGACTTTGACCTCAGTAGCACATCACGCTACCCAGCTGAGTTACAGGTGGTGACTGGTGTGATTGCTCACAGCCTTCTCATGGAACCACAGGAAGGCCACACAAATGGCCTAAAAATGAGGATTCCAATGTAAAGTTTTCCAGAGTAGACTCCATGACTTCCACACTACCTAAGGCCCTAGAGCACGATTTCTCATCACCTCTGAAGTCAAATCTAAAATGCTCAGCTCAGTGCCACCAACTGCCAGCAACACTGCACCCAAGCCAGGTACACTCCATCACAGACACTGCCACTTAAAGCTTACTATCCCGTGTGTTTCCTCTTACTCTTTGCCACTCAACTCATTTTTGCTCATCTGCATCTGTCATGCCCTTCAAACCTCAACTCAGAAAATAAGAGGAAAATGTATTTCCTTTAAAAGCTGACAGTCTTTGAAAAATAATAGAAAGAGTTCAAAGATGAATATCAATGTTTAACAGTATAGAGTTGCTATGAGTTAGAATTGACTGGACGGCAGCGGGTGTTTGGTATGGTCTTAAGAAAATTTAAGTACCTCATAGTATAATGTCATATTCTTTTTGGTCATTCTAAACGTTCATTCTCAACATCAATTAATGTGAAACGCTCTAGGGTAGCTTAGGAATAGGATCTAATCCTCGACCTAAGAGGAGCTTCCAGTCCAAGAGGGAGAAGGGAGACACACAAGGAAATAAGCAGTTACAGCCCTGTGTGAGGAAGGTTCCAGTGAAAGCTTCCTGAGGGAGTCCACAGACTGCATCCTGAAGGATGGCTAGGAGGCTAGGAACAGGATTAGGGGTTGAGGGGAGGGGATGACTTGCAGGCAGGGAGAGCAACTTGTACAACGTTTGGAGCCAATTCAAAAGTTCTGTGTTCTTTAAAAGAGCTATGCTTCTATGCTGACAGGGTTAAATGAAGTCTTGAATTTCTCTGATGCAGGCTGACCAATTCCTTTTCTTTGCCTCATGACATTCTGTCACAGTGTAGCTCCTGGAGTGTAGATGAGGCACAGGAAGCAGGCTAGTCTTTTGCAGGTGAGTGGGAGAAAATGTTTCAAAGTTTTCAAATTGAGGTACCTATTCAAATGTTGTTGAGTGCCGTCAAGTCAATTCCGACACATGGTGACCCCATGTGACACCGTAGAACTGCCCCATAGGATTTTCTTGGCTGTAATCTTTACTGGAGCAGATCTCTAAGTCTTTCTCCTGCAGAGCCACTGTCAGTTAGCAGAGCGCTTAACCAGTTGTGCCACTAGAGCTCCTTTTTATCCAATAATAGGGCATAATATTTACCATCTAGGACAGATGGTGACTGTACGCTGAGCAAATAATCTGAGAAGCTGGACTATATGAAAAACGGCATCAGGATTGAAGGAAGATTCATTAACAACCTGTGATATACAGATGACACAGCCTTGCTTACTGAAAGTGAAGAGAACTTGAAGCACTTACTGATGAAGATCAAAGACTACAGCCTTCAGTATGGATTACACCTCAACATAAAGAAGACAAAAATCCTCACAATTGGACCAATAAGCAACATCATGATAAACGGAGATAATATTGAAGTTGTCAAGGATTTCATTTTATTTGGATCCACAATCAATGCCCATGGAAGCAGCAGTCAAGATGTCAAACGATGTATTGCACTGGGCAAATCTGCTGCAAAGGACTTCTTTAAAGTGTTAAAAAGCAAAGATATCACTTTGAGGACTAAGGTGAGCCTGACCCAAGCCACATACGCATGGGAAAACTGGACAATGAGTAAGGAAGACTGAAGAAGAATTGATGCATTTGAATTATGGTGTTGGTGAAGAATATTGAATATACCATGGACTGCCAGAAGAACAAACAAATCTGTCTTGGAGAAGTACAGCCAGAATGCTCCTTAGAAGTGAGGATGGCGAAACTTTGTCTCATGTACTTTGGACGTATTATCAGGAGGGACTAGTCCCTAGAGAAGGACATCATGCTTGGTAAAATAGAGGGTCATCGAAAAAGAGAAAGACCCTCAACGAGATGGATTGACATAGTGGCTGCAACAGTGGGTTCAAACATAGCAACAATTGTGAGGATGGCACAGGACTGGGCAGTGTTTTGTTCTGTTGTACATAGGGTCACCATGCATCATAACTGACTCACTGGCACCTAACAACAACAACAGGACAGATGGTGACTATAGTTTAAATAGCACTTTAAAGGCCCACTGTGCTTCAGGAAGAGAGTCGTTCGCACCCTCTGAAACATTTATTAATGTTTCAAACTTACATGACTCTTAATAAAACTTAAAAAGTAGGTAATAGAAGCGATATTGGCATATTGATTCCTCTCCAAATTTGTGATTCCCAGGCATTGTGATCTAACTAGGGATGGAATTAAAATTCCATTTGTGGACTTTGTAATGCATTTTGTTTTACTTCTTACTATTTGTTAGATGGACCTTTTTTTTTTTCTTTTTCTCTGACATGGCTCCTGTAGCCAGTCACCCTAATTCTACATTAATGCCAGTTGTTTTTCTACCACTCAAGACTATCAGTAACACCAGCAAATCTCATATTATGTTGTATCGCACTTAAAACTTACTCTTGGCCAAAATCTTAAGTCCATAAGATGAATTAGACTTAAGTAAAAGCTGTCATGTACTTAACGGTACCCAAATTTTCCATTACAAACACTGTTTTTGCTCTTCCTTAATTAAAAAAAAAAAAAAAAAAAAACCACACACACACACACACACACACAAAAACAGTGCCTTGAGGAGGCTTTGAATTTCCAAGCCTTCTAGATCAAAGATTTCTTCAGCTGTCTAAATTATAACAATGTTGGAAAACCAAAACAAATCCTTTTTCTGCTATAAAAGCCTTGCCATGTTTTTGTCTCTATGTAACTCAAAACAACTGAACTGGGGAATGAGGTTGGTGAGTTATGCTCAAAATCTAAAAATTCATCTGAAGTATGTAGTTGATAATTCCAAAAGTGTCGTTGTAATTAATCTGATGCAAGAATAAATTTTACTGAGTTCTTATTTGAAGATCTAGAAAATTGCTAAATAGCCCTTAGAAGAAAATAAAAGTGAGGATGGCTGAGGATATCAAAATGTTTCAAATTGTTTATTAAAGTGATTCACGATTAAATTGTATTAATTTGGGTTTGGTGGTGGTATCCAATGTAGGTTTTCCTCAGATTCCACACACACCCATGGCTACATATGTGTCCATTTAACATCACCACTGCCAAAATAGTGAACTGTTTCTCTTAAAACGTTTTGCAGAAAGCATAGGCCATAAAAGGCAACAGTGCTACTTTCATTTTCATCAGTTTGCAGATGTTTTCTGGGTGAGGCCTGACCATCTGTGTACTAGAAGTAAAATTCTCTTAGCAGGGTATCATTAGCTTATTGGTCATCAGGGTATAATAGATAGTAGATAATTTACTATATGTGAACTAGCGGTCTCGGATTTTCAGCACTTCCAAAATGAACCATTTTTTTGCTTTGTCATTAGGGAGATGTCATTTATGCTTACACTAAGGAAAAAACTAGATGGCAAATATAGTATAAAGTACATGTCCTTATGCATGGGAGATTGTTGCTGTTGTTAGCTGCCGTCAAGTTGACTCTGACTCATGGCAACCCCATGTGTGGCAGAGTAGAACTGTGCTCCACAGGGTTTTCAAGGCTGTGACTTTCAGAAGCAAATCCTGAGGCCTGTCTTCCAAGGCACCTGTGGGAGGATTTGATTCAGCTGGTAGTCTAGTGCTTAATGGACTTCTGCATGGGGAATAACGATGGCTTATGTGCTCTCTGATATTTGACACTTAAAACACTTATAAGAGGTAACTTGTTTTCAATTTCCTCTTGCGTTAACTTTTAAAAAAATTTTCTTTTTCTGATTATTAAAAAGAAATGCACCCTAGAGAAAACTTAGATAACTGAAAAAAGTAAAACATATAAAAAGTAAAAACAAAAACAAAAACCATTTGCATTTGCTTTATGAAAATTTGTTTACATAATTGATATCATGCTGCATTCACAATTTCTATTTTTTTATTTAAAACAATCATTTTTACATGTTACTCTAAGTTCTGTAGCATCAGTCTTAATGAATGCATATTATTCTATTATAGGATGTATGCTTTACAATCATTTTGGGGCATTCAGGTTGCTTCCAGTATTTTGTATGATAAATAATTCTTCAATCCATATCTTTACACATAAGGAAATTTTCAATATCTCTGTACTGGACAAAGACTTTAGATTACAAGTCACAGGAAATCAATTCACCCTGGCTTAAATGAAAAAGGTAATGTATTGGCTGAGTAATTGAAAAGCTAGGGGTAGAGATTAGCTTCAAGCACTGCTGGATGCAGGGGCCAAATGATGTCTTAAGAAATCTGTCTTTCCATCTCCAAGACTAGCTTCTGTCTGCCCTGGTTTCCCTCTCAGGCCTATTCCTTTACTTCTTCCCAGCAGAAAGACAGCTGCTTCTTCCCAGATTTTCCAGCAGAAGTCCCACGATTAAGGCTCATTAATTAGCACAGCTGAGGGCAAACACTCATCCCGAACAATCACTGGGGCCAGGTGGGGAATGTCCCAGTTGGCCTACAGGACAGCCTTGCTCCCTCTCCCATCTTACTTCCCCCCTCGCTCTGCACCACCTGGACTCCTTGCTGTTTTTTGGACTCCCCCCCCCCCCCGCCCCCACAGCCACTGCGGGCGCTGCTCTTGTCCCATCTGCCTCTCACGCTCTTCTCCCAACATTTCTATGGATTACTGCTCCCTCACTTCATTCAGTCCCCACTCAGAGGCCTGCCCCGACCACCATTCACAACCCTCTCTCCTTGCTCTATTTTTCTTCACAAATTCATCACTGCCTGACATTCTATCATATATCCATGTGGTTTGTATTATTTCCTCTTCCACAGGAACCACGAGAGCTGGCCCCATTTGCAGCGATATCTGGCATTCAATAAATATTTAGCAAATGATTTAATGAATGAGTTTGCCAGGCTAGGTGAGCACTCATCCCTAGTGTCGGACCACCCTATGGACAAGAACTGGAGTCCTTGTGGTGTGATTTCCCAAAGAAAAAGTAAGAAAATGGGGTCACCATTACCAGAACAAGGAGGACCAGATGCTGGGCTGGTGAAAACAATGGATGTCTACAACGATTTTAGATCACTTTCCAAATTCCCAGGAGTAGGAAAGCTTATAGGAGATGAATGTTCGAGGCTTTTAAAACATGCACAAAGGAATGAAATGCTGCTCAATTCTGTGCCATCCTTACGATCAGTTGCAGGTCGGACCCTTGTGATCTGTAAGATTTTCATTGACTGATTTCCAGAAGCAGAGCACCAGGCCTTTCTTCCTAGTCCGTTTTAGTCTGCAAGCTCTGCTGAACCTGTTCAGCATCATAGCAACACGAAAGCCTCCACTGACAGACGGTAGTGGCTGTGCTTGAGGTGCACTGGCCAGGGAACAAACCTGCGTCTCCCGCATGGAAGGCGAGAATTCTACCACTGAAACAAGTGCCCCTTTGCTTTCACTTTAGCCTCCTTATAAAAATCTCCTTGCAGCTGGCAAAATAATCTTTCTTAAATGCAGATCACATCATGCCCCTCCCCAGATTAAAACTGGTAGCTCCTCATTGTACTTTGAATAAAATAAGGATGCCTTACTCTGGCATGGAGCGCTGGTGGTGCAGTGGTTAAGAGCTTGGGCTGCTAATCAAAAGGTCGGCAGTTCGAATCCACCAGCTGCTCTTTGGAAACCCTGTGGGGCAGTTCTACCCTGTTCTATGGGGTCGCAATGAGTCAGAATCAACTCGGTGGCACCAGCTTTGGTTTGGAGTTTACTCTGGCATGCCAAGCCTGAAATGGTTGAGTCTAACCTTACTTCTCTGGCCTCACCCCGCTGCTCACCAGGCTGACTTTCTTTTCTGCCTTGGAACCCACTCATTCTTACTTCAGGACCCTGTACTTTCTGTTCCATTCACCTAGAAGGCCTCTCCTTGCAGATGTGGCCTGACCAACTCCTACTCTTCCTCCAGGCCTCCCCTTGAGTGCCATCCCTTGAGGGGGCCTTCCTTCGCTACTCTAAGGGCGCGCCCCTCCCAGGCCTCTCCAGCAAACACAATGCATGTTTCTCACAGCACTCATCACCCTTTTTATTTATTTACTTGTCTATTCTCTGGCTTCCCCACTAGAAGGTAAGCTCCATGAGGCCATTTCCTCACTGTCCACTGCTATATCCCCCAAACTCAAACTGGAACCAGGCATATCAAAGACCTTCAATAGAAAATTTGTTGGGAAAAATTAACCAGCTGCTCTCCAAGAGGGCTGTAGTGATTTACACTCCCATGAGCAGCAAGAATGTCCATTTCATCTCACACTCAGGCAGTTTTCTTAGACTACACCTCAAGAGATGGATTCTTTTTGAAGCCTCATTGCGTGCCTTCCTTGGGGAGAAGCAATGGACCATTTTCTATCAGATAAAACCAAAACAAAAAACCAATCAGTTGCTACTGAATTGATTCTGACTCATTGAAGATCCAATGTATTTCAGAGTAGAACTACATTCTATAAGGTTTTCGATGGATGTGATCTTTTGGAAGCAGACTGCCAGGACTTTCGTTCAAGGCACCTCTGGGTGGATTCGAACTGCCAACCCTACAGTTAGTAGCCGAGCTCTTAACTGCACCCTAGGGATTTACCATTTGAACGGAGTTCAAAGTACACTCTGTTACAGCCAGGTATGTTACAACAAGGCTACAACAGGCTTTCACCCTCCTATCTGGGTCTTTAAGGAGCACTGGTGATACAGTGGTTAAGAGCTACAGCCAGCTACAGCTGCTAAAAGGTTGGCAGTTCAAATTCACCAGCTGCTTCTTGGAAACCCGATGGGGCAGTTCTACTCTGTTCTACAGGGTCCGTATGAGTCAGAATCGACGGCAATGGGCTTGGTTATCTAGTTTAAATACAGCCCAAGTCTTAAACTACATTATGTAAATGAGAAGAAAATTCCTTACTATTGCAGTTGGCCTCAAGGGAGCTTTCTAAAGATGTCACATTGCGTAAAAATTGGTGAATAATCAGTTTATGTATCTGGGATAGGAATGGACATAGTTTCTGTACATTCCCATTCCAAATTATCCAACTGTGTTAGTATTTTGATTTATAAAACTCTCTTTAATCTGTTATTTTTATCATTAGAGTGTCTTCATTTTTGTACCTTAATTTTTAAAAGCATTTTAAAAGCAAAGTCTTGCAAAAAGAGTTGATCCATATAAAAAGTATTTAATATAGAGAACACCAAAGTACCTTCTATCAGATAAAAATTCCCATGATCTGTATCAGATTATATTAATCAATTTTCCCTCTCTCTAAAAAGAAGTTGTTTGAATACAAAATAATAAACTTCATGTCTTCATCTTTTTCAGACAAATCTTCAGAACAGCCCAACATAGGAAACACAATGAGTTCAGCAAAATAATGACAGTGTTCTTAAAAAGAAATTGTCAATACAAAGTTTTCTACTTTAAAAATAGCACCATTGGGGGAGGGGATATGTCCTTTAAGCACAAAGTCTCTAAACAAGTGATTTACTAAAATTCATGCAACCCCAGCTTTGAGTGGTTGATTTTTATAATGTTCCTGTGATGTGGGGTGGAAAATGAAAAGAAAGGAGAAAAACAAAGCAAAGCAGTAACTTTGAAGAATCAAAAGATCCACTCCCACACCCGCCAGAGCAGAGTTGTGTCACCAGTCACTGACTTCAACCACAAAGGGCGTTTTCACGTCTATCTTGCCACTGTTGGCAATCCAGCAGTCTGTGAGTGGACGGTCGTGCCCATCAGTTGCTTGAAGTTCTATGGAGTGTACCACTGTCTGGTGAGAAAAGAGGAGACGCAGGGTTCAACTGTGACCAGCAGCTACGGCAATTGAAAGGTAAAATCAATGTCAAGTCAGAAAGCCCAAGTGCAAAGTAAGTTTCCTTATGACTACAAAAACCATGCAAGCTAACTATGAGAAACTTAGAACATTCAGAAAATATACGTATAGTAGAATAAAATTCCCCCATTACCTTGCTCCTCAGAGAACATATAGGTGTATTCCCTCACTTCTTTTTTATAAGCAGTTTATATTCTTAAAAAGAATTAAATTTTTGTGTCAACACCTAGTTGTAATAAAAGATATTTCTGCTCACCGGTTACAACTCAGTGTAAGAGTTAATATGGAATTTGAGACCATTTCAGCTCCAGTCTACAACAGGTACAGGCATAATAAAATGGGCCAGGAAGCAGAGGTAGACCTAGTTCTGGTCTGCCCATTTTAAAAGTTGATCCAAGCCATTAATCTACAGGTTGCGTCCAATACTAATGTAATCCCAAACCCACAGCAGAGTAAAGGCCCCTTTCTCTACTCTGGAGGATTTTAGAAGCCCATGTACCACCTTAAATTTCACACAGAGTGAGGGAGAATTGATCATACTGAAAAAGTAGGCTTTTGATGCGTTTCCCCAACAGGGTTGAGACAAACATAGCAACACAGCATCTAAGTGCCTTGGATATAGGGCCAACTAATTCAGTCTCTGGCTGGACTCAGGTTAATTTAGGATAAAGGACAAGGTTCTTCTGATAATGATGTATATTTCTACATAGGTTGTGTGTGTGTGCACCTAAAGCAGTGGCTACACATCTGAATTAGCTGTGGTACTTCTTTAAAAACGCCTATTTGTGGGCCCACGTTTAGAGGTTCTAATTTGCTATGTCTGAGGTGAGGTCCAGGCACCTGTATTGTTAAAAGACAACCCTGATCATCTGTGGAAGATCAAGGGGAGGAATTCAGAAGATTCTTCAAACTCCTTGCAACTATGAAACACACACACACTTCTTTGTCACTGTTTCCTGGACAGAAAGCCTACAGTTTTCATTAGTTTCTCAAAGGAGTCTTGACCCATAAAAGGTTAAGGACTCTTCCTCTTCGACCAGGCAGCAGTTCTCCCTGGATGCATAACTATGGGTGGAAGGAAGGTGGTGCAGGAAGGGCAATAAGATATAAGATCTAGAGGATAAGAAGACATAAAACCATGTCCAGAAGAGGAAAATAAACAACCTGTACTCTTGATTTTTCTTACAGCATAGCATGGTGTTGTACTAAAAAAGTACTTATTAAATGAATGAATGAAATAATTCATTTACATTCAAACTATTTAAAACCTGGTTATGTCCAATGATCCAGAACCCAGACTGATTTAACACATGCATACCCATCTTTAACTCATTTCAAAAGCAAAGTTCAATACGAGACTGGAGGAGCGCTGGCATTTGTTACTAGTTAAGAATAGATTCTTCTAAGGACAGTTATGGCTGAGAGTATGGGTATGTCTCTTTTGTGATGGGATGTAACGAGATATTAAGTGATAGGTGTTAGTCCCATTTCTCTTCCACTTGCTAAGGAGAATACTGTCTTTGACAACTCAGTCTGAATACTACCTCGCCTTGTTAAGGAAGGTTCTGAATCTGCCACCTCAGTTCCTGGCTTTTTGTTGGACAGAATCAGAATAGGAAGTAGAAGTTGTTGAAGAATTATAAAGAGTAAAAATTTTTTATGTACGTTTGGATGAAGGAGGCAAAATAAGTCACATGAAAACAAAACAAAATGAAATTTGAGAGGGCAAGGGAGTCAAGGACAGTCTAGGCTTGGTTGGGCAGACTTTACAGTTGTCAGGTTACAGGCTGAGAGAGCTACTTCAGGCAGGAGGAAAAATGTTGAGAGTGAAAGGGAATGAGAAATTTTAAGGACTATTCCTATGGGTTATGAATTGGGCCCCTTTAATATTCTTTGAGATATGCCAGCATAGGTATGAATTCTCTTTAATAATTTTTGGTTGCTAGATTATATGTCTTTAAATGTTACTTGAGTTTGGACTGAACCACATGAGGCTCTGGCTTTATTTGGTTACATTTAAAAAGGCTTTTCATTTCCATCAAGTAGTGAGATAAATTAACTTACATACTCAACTTCTCCATACTGAGTCCCTAACTTCTGCTCCAACAATCCTAACAATTAAAAAAAAAAAAAATACACACACACACACACACACATATAAAATGCCATATATAATTTACCATACCATATATAATTTATTCACCTTTGAAGAGGCCAGTTAGGGTATAATAATGGGTTTCTAGGGAGCACATTTTAAGATTAAAATAAATACAGTGCTTTGAAAGAGAAAAAAAATACATCAAGTTACCATCCCATCAAGGACTTTTCCAAATACCACATGTTTGCGGTCCAACCAGGAGGTCTTGGTCAAGGTGATAAAGAACTGAGAGCCATTGGTGTCGGGCCCAGCATTGGCCATGCTGACCCACCCAATGCTATAATGCTTTAGCTTGAAGTTCTCATCTGGAAATGTCTCACCATAAATGCTAATACCTGGTAAGACCAAAGAAGAAGGAAGTGAGTCAACAGATGTCAAATGAACACAGACTCTTCAAAGGGAAACACAGGCTTTGGTGGAATCTGCTAATAGAACCCTGTAGGAGGTGGGGATGGGGAAAAGATAAGCAAAAATAAGGACATATGAAGGGAGAGGATAAATTTAACTCCTTAACGAAGCAGGGCACCAGGGTCTGAAACAAATAAGTAAAAAGCCTTATATATGGCACATGGTGTCAGGATACTCTCTGCCCTCAAACTAAGGCCCAAACCTTGATCACGCGGGTCAATGATTTTACTCTGAAATGAGAAAGATCTGATGAGCAAGATGACATCCTACCGCCAGATGGAAAGATAGGCGAGCCATCCTGCTAGCTCAGTCTCTGTCCTGGGGTGTAAGTCACTTGTCCTGGAGGTGTGCTGAGTTCAGGTGTGATGGGCCAGTCCTACCTCCACACCCAGCCAGGGTACACCAAGCACTTAATATACACCCTTAGCTAAGTGCATAACGACCCTACAGAACGGGCACTGTCAATCCCATTTTGCAATGGGAACACAGGCTACAATACTTGAAAATACCACAGCAGAATGTGGACATCTGACTTCCTGACTCTGAAGCTGGTGCTCTTCCCTGCCTCAGCACTAAAAGTCATTAGGAACAACAACTTCAGGACACACTGGGTGATTACAACTGGGAGCCCCCAGTGAACCTTGAACAGAAGAACCAAAGGGAGGTGTGTGTCTGGAGATCTAGCAAAGCAGCAGGTACAACAGAACACATTTTCCCATAAAACAACGGTAGACAGCATGAGAGGTACCTGCCCCCTTCTCAAGCACCTCAGAGAGCCCTTTATACCCATCCCCTTTTGTGGGACTCCTTACCCACTGGTTGCTAACCACAAAAACCTGACTCAGCTGGAGGAACCAGAAGTGGATACCAAAGGCAAGTAATTTATAGCAGGTTGGTCAGTGACATAGGAGGTAGCCTGGCAGGCGTGCTCTGCACCACAGTGTGGTCTAGGCCACATGCAAATGACCCAAAAGTTCCTCTCTCCAAAACTCAGACAATTTCAACTCAAGACACACCCACATAGGGCAAGAAAGGGAGAGAGAGAATAGCAGAAAAGAGGACAGAGAAAGCTCAAACACCATTCCAACTGAGCTCTACAGTAGGAAGGTGGGATGCTGGTACTGAGGGGACAGGTAGTAAAGCTGCAGGGTTTTCCTGTGAGACCTGGCTGCGCAGCTGGGGTTGCTTCCCTGAGCATCCTCAGTAAACCCTGTTAACCAAAATAACCTGAATACATTTCTCTGCTCCATTCCACACCCCTCTAAGTTTTTGCAAGAACTAAAAGTAATCTTTACGAAGTGCCTGGCAAATTGAAGCATTTAATGGTAGCTATTTTTGTTATAAGGAGCCCTGGTGGCACGTGGTTAAAGCACGCAGCTTCTAACTGAAAGGTGGGAGGTTCAAACCCACCAGCCACTGTGCTGGAGAAAGATACAGCAGTCTGCTTCCGTAAAGACTATAGCCTGGGAAACCCTATGAGGCAGTTCTACTCTGTCCTTTAGGGTCACTATGAGTCAGAATTGACTCTACAGCATACAACAACAACATTTTTATTATGGAGTCCGTGGGGTGGGGGGCAATGGTTAAGAGCCAGGCTACTAACCAAAAGGTTGTAATGGAACCCATCCAGAGGTACCTCAGAAGCCAGCTATCTGCTTCTGAAGGGTCATAGCCTTGAAAACCCTGTGGAGCAGTTCTACTCTGCATGCATGAGGTCGCCATGAGTGGCAACTGACTCAACGGCAGCTAACAATTATTGTTACAATTAAATCATTGCAATAAACATAAAATGTAAAAAGTGCTTAAAAATGGCCTAGATGAGCCTTTAAAAAGTTAGCAATCTAATATTCTCCAAAACCAGTACTTGCTGAATTAGAAATCTTAAACCTGAAGTAAATTTAAAGTCTGAGTAGTTACATATACAGTGTGTGCACAGGAAAAGAGCTTACCGCATTTCTGATGGAAAATAGTCCAAGGAACTTATACAGCAATAATCCTCAATGAGGGGACTAACCATTTATACTTTATGGAACTCTAACTTTGTATATAAGAAGCCATTCAATCAATTGGAGTTGTATGTTTATATTAGAATTTTGACAACACAACTATTTTTAATTTTTTAAAAAAATTATTGAAAAGGCTGACAACAAAATGAAAGACACTTTTGAAAGAAGAGGGGAAGTTCACCTACAAGCCTGCCACCTAAACACTAGTCTTGTCATTCTAGCATGAGACCCCCCCAGTCCTGTTCCACCAACATCCACATTTTAGCTGCCTTCCCAGTGCATAAACTTTCTGTGTTGCTACAAACTAGTAGTCTAGCATTTTAATGACTACAAAATATTCTACCAAATTAATATCTCCACTATGGAAAGACAATGAACACCAAAACAATACCATTTAAAATTAGGAAGCCTCTAGCCATTAGAGAAATGAAATCAAAACTACAATGAGACACCATCTCACCCCAGCAAGGCTAGCATTAATCCAAAAAACACAAAATAATAAATGTTGGAGAGATTGTGGAGAGACTGGAACACTTATGCACTGCTGGTGGGAATGTAAAATGGTACAACCACTTTCGAAATTGATTTAGTGCTTCCTTAAAAAGCTAGAAATAGAAGTTCCATACGATCCATCAATCCCACTCCTTAGAATATATCCTAGAGAAATAAGAGCCGTCACATGAATAGACATATGCACACCCATGTTCACTGCAGCACTGTTCACAATAGCAGAAGGAAACAACCTAGGTGCCCATCAACAGGCAAATGGATAAACAAATTATGGTACATACACACAATGAAACGATAAAGAACAATGATGAATCCGCAAAACATCTCACAACATGGATGAATCTGGAGGGCATTATGTTGAGTGAAATTAGTCAGTCGCAAAAGGACAGATATTGTATGAGACCACTATTATAAGAACTCAAGACAAGGTTTAAACACAGAAGAAAACATTCTTTGATGGTTACGAGGGTGGGGAGGGAAGGAGAGGGGAATTCACTAACTAGATAGTAGACAAGAATCATCTTAGGGGAAGGGAAGGACAACACACAAAACAGGGGAACTCAGCACAACTGAACTAAAGCAAAAGCTAAGAAGTTTCCTGAACACAACCAAACACTTTGAGGAACAGAGTAGCTGGAGCTGGAGTCTGGGGACCATGACTTTGGGGGACACCTAGGTCAACTGGCATAACAAAGTTTATAAGAAAATGTTCCGCATCCCACTTTGGTGAGTGTTGTCTGGAGTCTTAAAAGTTTGTGAGCAGCCATCTAAGATGCATCAGTTGGTCCCAACCCACTTGGAGGAAAGGAGAATGAAGAACACCAAAGACACAAGGAAAATATTAGCCTAAGAGACAAAAGGGTCACATAAACCAGAGACTCCATCAGCCTGAAACCAGAAGAACTAGATGATGCCTGGCTACCACCAATGACTGCCCTGACAGGGAACACAACAAAGAGTTGCTGACAGAGCCGGAGAAAAGTGTGGTACAGAACTCAAATTCTAGTAAAAAGACAGACTTAATGGTTTGACTGAGACTAGAGGAACCCTTGAAGCCATGGCCCCTGGATGCTCTGTTAACCCAGAACTGAAACCATTCATTCCCGAAGTCCAGTCTTCAGACGAAGATTAGACTGGACTATAAAACATAAAATAACACTCGTGAAGAGTGTGCTTCTTAGTTCAAGCAGATACCCAAGACCAAATGGGCAGCTCCTGTCCAGAGGCAGGATGAGAAGGCAGGAAGGGATAGGAACTGGTTGAATGGATACAAGAAACCCGGGGTGGGAAGGGGGAGTGTGCTGTCACATTATAGAGATTGCAACTAATGTCACATAACAATATGTGTATAAATTTTTGTATGAGAAATTAACTTGAGCTGTAAACTTTCACCTAAAGCACAATTTAAAAGAAAAGGAAAAAACAGTAATTTTTCTGCAGCAGAAAAAATAAATACATAAAAATAAAATAAAATTTGGAAGCCTCACTTATTGATACCTACCAAGATTTTGGTGGATGAGGCCCCCAAAACCCTATCCCTCTTAAATAATTAGTTGTCTTTATGACTTTGTTCCTTAAAGCTGGGAACTCAGTCTGGGTTAACATATGGCTTAATCTTAGGTTCAATCTGGTAAAAGGGAAAAGCAGAAATGCAAGAGGAAATCTTACCACCAGTGCCATCTCCAGCAGTGAAGTCTCCTCCTTGAATCATGAAATCTTTGATGACCCGATGAAATTTGCTTCCTTTATATCCATATCCTTTCTAAAGAGATTATTTCAATTGAATATATAAAGTAGATATAACCCACACTGAAAGATAAACCCAAGTGTTTATCTGGAAATGACAAAATGAGAAAATTAAACAAAATATCTACAGAATTTGATTAGGTCCCAGCAATGATTGACTGATAGAAATTTATCATTAGCTGATCAATAATAATAATTATAATAATAATCTATGGCAGTAAAGAAATACATAGGAAGTAATAAACCATGGAAGTAAGGTATTAAAGTGAATAAAAAAAAAAAAAGAGAGCACAATCTGCATTTTCACTTAATGATTGTTTCCCTCAATTTCTAGAAGCCTAATATTTTAGAAATACAGATTTTATAGGAAAATAAATAAAATACGATAAGACGTCACAGGTTCATCTCAACTATCAATTTAATACTTATTTTCCCAACAGATATCTTTATATGTGGATTAAAAGAAGGAAGATCCAATTTTGTGAACAGTTAAAGGAAATAAACTGAGACGTACCTCTCCTGTTGCCAGAGCGACAAAATTTTCCACGGTCTTGGGCACAACTTTTCCAAACAGGCCAATCACAATTCGGCCAACGTCTTGGTCTCCAATCCTCACATCAAAGAAGACCTGCACACAGTTGAAAGAGAGAAAGGTTATATCCTGGAAGAGCCACATATACAAGATATGTCAAAAGTTAAAATCTGAGAATCAAAGAATACACAAAAGCCTTGCCCACCAGTATTTTATAATGAATCATGAAGGATCTCAGTATAAATTAAAGGAGATCAAAAATAATTTTGTGAGTTTGTTTCACTCACAAATATTCACTCAACAAATATTTACCGGGCACCACCTATGGGCCAGGCACTGTATGAGGTATTGGGTTTCACGTTTGATTCAATACTGCCAGAGTCAGCCAACAAAATCTTCAAGAATTCCACTCCCCCTGCACAGACGCCCCAGACAAACACTGCTGCTACTTCCAGTTTTCCAGCTTTGTGGATGAAGGTTAAAGTGGAAATGGCTGCTCTTTTAAAAGCTAATGCTCTCTAATTTCAGCAGGAGAAAAAAATGATGAGGAAAAAAGTAGACTAACCATACAGATTTATTTATTTTTTTGTAACTCTGAACAGTGCCAAATTCCCAGTGAGTTCTCAGTAGATGTCTGCTGTCAAGGGGACCACAAAAGATGATTACAACACAACAGTCCTTCAAAAGGCCTGCCACTCACTCCCAAGCACAGTAAGGCAGCAAGTCCCCATCCTCATCCAACGTACAACAAACATTACACTCGGGGCCTGACAAAACCATCTACCCTGTAAAACTAGACACTGAGTTTAGTTGTCATGTTCCCACCAAAGTTACAGAAGTAGAATTCGTTCTTTTTCCATCATAACATTTTAGAGCAGAAAAAGAGAACACATATTCAAGAAGTGAGTGTGAGTCACTTACTTAAAAGTTCTCTTTGGACTTTTTTTTTTTTTTTGTACTGTTTCATCTAAAAAGAAATTATGCACATTTTGCTTCAAATCACTGTGTTAAGATGATTCTGAGACAGAACGCTTGAAAAGGCCATGGAGTCAAATCTAAAGTGAGTTTAGATTATATGAACCAAGGTACTGTTTGAATGCGTGAAAAAAAAGACATTCAAGAAATGGCTTTAAAAAATATAAGAAGGGTTGTCAAAGAAAAAAGAGGTCTTACAGTTTGGAAAAATCACTAAGTAAAGACTGTCAAGCTTTAGCTGAAGACAAGAGTGTCTGCCAATACATCAGTACGTCTGTCATGGGATGATGTGATATTTAGTGTTCCATGTGGCATTTTACAATTTTTACATGGCCAAAGCAACACAAATTGTATTATTATTTACTTAGTCAAGCCTTCCAGAATGCATAAAGGACCTTGCCCTTGAGATGAGGCAACCCAGCAGAGAACAGCTCACCAGTGGCTTGGGGACAGGAAATGCCTCAGCACAAGCCTGGTCAGTGCAGAACTGGTGCCACAGAGATGCGGGCTCTCCAAAGGGATTTCCAAACCGAGGTGTAAATTCAGTAACAGGCAGTAATGGACCAGCACCCGCTAAGAGAATCAGGGACGTATTAGAGAAACATTATGTAAGACACTAGGAAAGTATTCCAGATGTTTAAAATAAAGAAGAGAAAATGAAGCTTGTGAATTTTTAGAAGACGAAGAGAATAAAATCTGGGAGAGCAGCATGAGAACATGAAGAAAAAGTGCCTCTCATTCAGCATGACTCTTCAATAAAAGTCTCACTTATTTTACACGTACCTAGCTACTCTGTCTGGACTGCCAGAAGAATGAACAAGTCTGTCTTGGAAGACGTACAGCCAGAGTGCTCCTTGGAAGTGAGGATGGCAAGACTTTGTCTCACATACTTTGGACATGTTATCAGGGGGGAGCAGTCCCTGGAGAAGGACATCATGCTTGGTAAAGTAGAGGGTCAGCAAAAAAGAGGAAGACCCTTGACAAGACGGACTGACACAGTGGCTGCAACAAATGGGCTCAAACATAACAATTTTAAGGATGGTGCAGGTCCAGGCAGTGTTTCGTTCTGTTGTACATAGATAGGGTCGCTATGAGTTGGAACCAACTCAATGGCACCTAACAACAAGCTACTCTGTCATATGGGATTTCTATGAATCAGAATCAACTCGACAGCACCTAACAAGAACAGGCTACTGTCACATGGGATTGCTGAGTTGGAATCAACTCGACAGCACCTAAGCACACATATTTTTTTCCAAAGAGCAAGTGCCCTGATACGAGGATCTTCAACTTCATATGTGAGTATAAGAAAATACAACAGCCCTTCAGTTTTTCCAACTCTAATGGGAATGATAAAATCAAAGCTTATTTATTCGACAAGTATTTATCAAAAACCTGTGGAATATGAGGGGCATTAGCTGTGCAAGTGAGTCCCTGTCCTCAAAAAAAAAAAAAAAAAAAAAACTTATTGCCATTGAGTCGATTCCAACTCACAGTGACTCTGTGGGACAGAGTAGAACTATCCCATAGGGTTTCCAAGGAGCCGCTAGTAGATTTGAACTGCCGACCTTTTGGTTAGCAGCCAAGCTCTTAACCACTGCACCAGCAGGGCTCCCCTTGTCCTCAAGTAGCTTCAAATAAAGAGATAGGACAATAAACAAGTGCGGTACAGGCAGCATGTGACAGATGCCCCAAGAACCTTGTATACAGACCTGGAGGAATGTTAAGGGGTGAGGGAAGGCATCATGGAGAAGGTGAGATGAGAGGCAGGCCTGGAAGGATGGGGGACAACTGGCAGAGTTCCTTCTGGAACCCAAGCACCCAGGCAGGTAGTGTGATCTGTGTGCAGAGAAGCAATGCAGCCCCTGTGACCACAGCCCAAAGCGAGTGGAGGCAGATGAGGCTGGAAGAGAGACCTCCACCAGTTCCAGAAGGTGGAAGGGTACCTGCCTAAGAGGTCCAGAGAGCAGGGCAAGAGCAGGACCCAGCAAGGCTTTGGGAATACTACTCAAATGGGGGAGAAAGAGAATCTGGAGGCTCTTACCTTAGTTTAAGAATGAAGTCATAATGGCCTGCCAAAGGGTGGTGACTGAGGGCATAAAAGGTAGAGGCAGAAGGGAGAGGCTTTTAAAGGAAGGAGGAGAAACTGGAGGACGAGGGGAAAGAGGAACAGAAAGGAACATGAATTAGCTAGTAGACTCTCAATGTGCTTCAACCACATTATCTATGTAATGAATCATCACCACATCCTTTACATACGAGTAAGGTGGGGATTAGGAAAGTTAGGTGATTTACCAAGGTTTCCCAGTGAGGAGTATGACAGCCAGAATTTTACCCCAAGGCTACCTCCAGTTAAACTGTGATTTAATCTCCCAGTCTAGGCAGGACTAGATGTCTTCAGATTCCCAGTGCCCAGCACAATGTTGGCACAAGCACGTCAATGCCAATTGCTACTAAATAAGGACCAGAGCAGACAGGAGGTGAGGGAGGGCCCAAGGTGGCTGCCAGGCAAGCCCTCTCACTATGATATTCGTCTCTGACTGAACTGAATGCCCTTGTGAACAAGGCCCTGTGTGGGGTCATGGAGCAGGGCTACATCACTCCTACCCTCATGGTGTTGACAGTCCAACAGAAGAAAAAAAACACATATACAAATAGCTGTAATATAAGGGGGAATCAGGTCTTATAAGAAGACAAGTACAGATAAGTGTCATGGTTAGGGCTGGTAGGGCTGGTGATTATCTGTAGGGATCGGGGTGGGATTCCTGGAAGAAGTGGTAATTGGATTCCGTGTTGCACTTTGGCAGGAGGTGGGGGGCACAGAAGTCAACACCTCGGTTTTTTCCCTGGAGGCTGCCCTTGAAAGTCATTGAAAAGTATGGGGTCCTAGAGGTGAGGGAAGGGAAGGCGAAGAGGAAAGAGGCACTCACACAGCCTGATCCAAACCTTATAGGGTTAGTCCTACTTCCATTTCCAAAGTAACTAGGAAGACACCAAGTACAGGAGCTGTGATATCAAGGAAGCTATTCTCAAACCTAACTCCACTCTTACTGGCCACGGGACCTTGGGCAAGTTAATTAAACTCTGAGCTCCAGGAGAGGAAACTGAGCCTCAGTAACTAGCTAACTTGCCCAAGTCACCCAGCCGTGGCCTCTTGGCCATTACATCCTATACAAAGTGCTTGCAAGCTGTGATCCGTGGATATAGCTGGAAAGATGGCAGTGTTATTTTGTTCACTCTCCGTGCCTGACCCTGCATTTGGCATTTGCTGGGAAACATAGGGCTTCATACACCAGTTCAGCGGATCTGAGTCTAATGAGCCAGAGCCCCACCTGAGCCTCTATGGCTTGAGCAGGAGGCTGCCAGGTTAACCCTGCAGTGGGATAAGTGATCGAGATTAGTGCCACACAAGGGCCCTTCTGAGAGAACAGCACCTCACGTCTTTCTTATTTACAGATACTTATTTTTAAATGAAATCAGAAATAGAGGAAAGGACTCTGCTGGGGCAAATAATACTCTAGAGCAGAGGCCAATTAAACTGCTTTTCTGTTCTCAGAGAAGTAATTTTAATGTCTTCATTTTCCAATGGATTTAGTTGTTTGAAAGAATTCACTGAAAAGGTAATTCAACACAGCCAAATCTGTAGAAGGTTCGCATACACAATTAGCTTTTGCAATTGGATAAATATGTTTGGAAAAAAAGGAGACCTGTCCAGTGGCAATTCTGAAAGTAGAGCACATGTAAACCCCGCCTCAGTGATAGTGTCCTAGAACACGCGCCTCGGATGCTCAACTTTTCTCTCTCTCCCAGCAGTCAGCCCAGCCCCCAGCCTCCTCCTCTCTTAGCCTCCTCTTCTAGTGGTTCCCAACCAGGCTGTCCATTAGAATCAGCAGGAAACTTTACAAAGATAAGATACTGGGCCTTGGGTCCAGAGATTGTGATTTAATTGCCCAGGATGGGTTGCTGCATTAGTATTTTTAAACAGCTTCCCAAGCAAAGTTTGTCCCCAAATATTGCAAGGGACATACTTATAATTTTAAAAAAAATTATTCATAGTTTATCTTAAATTCATATTTAACTGGGAATCCTGTATTTTATCTGGCAACCCTACTCCATTTCCCTCACCCCCTATCTAAACCATCCCCTCACCCCCTATCCAAACCGTCAAGTCCTGTCAGTTCTACCTCCAAAATATATTTCAAATCCAACTCCTGCTCCTGTCTACACAACTACCACCTTAATCCAAGCCACTATCATCTGGACTGTTATGTAGCCCTGAATGGCCTCCACTGGGTGAACACAGTAATTTTATAAAAGTATATACAAGACCATGTCATTTCCATGCTTAAAACCTTTCATCAGTTCCAACTGCACTTAGAATAGGACACACACTCCTTACCATGGCCTCAAAACCCACACCCCTAGCTGTGGTCTCCAAGAACCTGCATGATCTTGCTGTTGCTCACCCCTCCAAACTCATGGCAAGCCACCCTCCTTTCTCATCCCCACACAGAAGCTACACCAATCTTCTCTCCATTCTCTGAACACGTTGGTTGCTTTCCTGTCTGGAGGCCTTTACACAGGCAGTTCCCCTTGCCTCCTACATCTTTGCCAGGCTGGCTTTCTCAGCCTTCAGGTGTTTTTAAATGTCATTAATCTATATAGGTGTGCAACTTCCTTCATCAGTTAGAAACATTTTTGGTTAGCAGCCAAGCACTTTAACCACTGTATGCCACTAGGGCTCCTCTAACCTCTCCCTACTCACCCCCATTGTCCTCCACTTCATGGGGTCTGCAGTAGAGGATTTAGGCATTCTGCTGGTTCAACAGCACCTTTTCCACTGGCAAACACCGCACTGATGGTTCAGACCACTTTCTGCTGTCCTCCCCTCTACTCCCTTCCCATGACCCGATTCCAAGGCACTACTCCCAGTGGGTTTTCTAGACATGGTGATCAAGGACACCAAGTCATTCTCTCATTATCTCTCATGCTCCTTGCCTCCTGCACTCTCCCATTATCTTCTAATCTGGGGCAAATATGCTGAAAACAGAACTGAAGCGGTGTAAGTACGAAGCTGTAAAGACGTGATCCATGGCAAAGACTGAAAGCTGGCCCATGGTAGAGGCAAAAAGGCCCATGGTACAGCTTACCAGCAGCACCTGAAATCTAAGAACACACCTCTCCCTCCTGGGGAAGGACGACAGTTCCCAGACAGAGGAGGAGGAGAGGACAGCCACTCACTCGAGCGAGACACTTAACCCCTATACAGACGCCCCCTTCCTCCCCCCCCCCCCCTGCCCCACGCGTTTGGGGCTGGACCAGGGTCCCGAGACATCCGCGGCGGGCGGCCCGGTTGCAACCCTGCCGCTCAGAGAGCATCTCGGCCGCCTGTCCCCGTCCCTCCCGCATTCTTCCTGCTTCTGCTCCCAAGTTCGGCCACGCTGAAGGAAGTACCAGGCTGTCTCCTTCCTGGAGCAAGGGCCCGCCGGTTCCGGAAGTCCCTGTTAGTTCCCGGGCTGGTCACGTCGGACCGCAGACCCAGGAGACTGAGTCCAACCAGCCGGCGGCGGAGCGGGCTGGAACTCAGCCCGGCACCCCCGAAGTCTCCCCAGAGAGCGCCGCTCCTCCGCGCGCTGGCAGCCCCCTCCCACCTAACCCCGCGGCTGCCTCCTGTCCCTCTGCGCCCGGGGAAGCCCTCTCCTCGCTGCCCCGGGAGATAGAGATCCCAGCCCCCAAAGCACCTCCCACCCCACTCCAGCCGGCGTGAGGGGAAAGTTGCTGCCCGCCGATCGGTCACCTTGTCCGTCACCAAGGGGCCTCGCTTGCGGGCGCCCGACGCCCTCGAAGAGGGCACAAGCGCGCTGAGCCCCATGCAAAGCACGAGGGGTAGCAGCAACCGGGGACCCGGGCCCATGATTAGCGGTGGCGGTGGCGGTAATGGCTCAGGCGCGACCACAAGCTCCGGGACCGTTGGCAGGTCTGCCGGTCGCTGGGCCTGCGCGTTCCCGGTTGAGGGGGATGGGGATGGGCGGCCCGGGCGGGGCGGAGATCCTGGACGCGCTCCTCCCTTGGCTCGAAAGCGGGAGTCGGAGAGGCGTGCGCAGAAGGCGGGGTCCCGGTCAGACTTTTGGACCCGAGGCGGTTGCGCTGGGCGTCAGGGCGGAGAGGGAGCTGGCGTTGCTCGGGTGCGGCGCCCTAGAGAAGCGCGAATCCTCGGCGCTCAGCGCAGCAGGTTCAGGCAGCGAGCCTGGGAGCTGAGGGGTACGCGCGGGGGACTACCGGGGAATTACTGCATTGGCGCGTATTAAATCCAGAGGGAAAGTGGCGGACTCACGGGGCTCTGCGGACCGATGCCGGGCTGTGTCCGAAGGCTTCCACTGTGCAACCTCCACCAGCGCTGCCAGGTCCCAGTGTTCCAACAGAGCTTTAGCTAAACTTTGGCCGCTTGTCAGAACTTTGGCGACGCCTGAATGGTTGCGCTAGATTCCGCAAGATTACCTCTCATTGAGATGGTTCACATTTGGGAAGAATTTCCTTTTCCACTGGAAACACTTTAACTTGGTTTTAAATACTTGAATAGAGTGTTTTTCATTTAGGGGATGATTCTGTGAACTTATCTATACTGTTTACTGATACACGGCAGCAATTACCTACACAGGCCCAGAATCATGGCCACATAGAAGTCTTTCGTGTGAAAACAAATTGGACTAACTGAATTTTAGGTATACCTGTAAGATGGAATTTTCACAGACTTAAGAACTATGTGTAGGAAGATTATTTGATGGAGCCGGGAAATGCCCATTATATATTTTTTTAATGGAAAAAGATTGTAAAACTGCATAAAATTCTCATCTTTACTGTGAAGAAATATATAAAGACTTTTTTTTTAATTGCAAGAAATGTACGAAAATATTTACAGCAGCTATGTTAATCAGGAGCCCTGGTGGCGCGGTGGTTAAGAGCTTGGCTGACAACCAGAAGGTCAGCACTTCAAGTCCACTAGCCGCTCTTTGGAAACACTATGGGGCAGTTCTACTGTCAGAACTGAGTCAGAATCGACTCGACGGCAACGGATTTTTGTTTTTTTATGGTGAAGGAATTATAGATTTTTGTTTTCTTTGTATTTTTCTGATTTCCCAGATGTTCCGCAATGAGCATGTAAGTATTTTATAACCAGGAAAAAGTTATTTTAAAACTAATTGATTTTTGAATCAGGACTTCAAAAGAACTTTTTGATTTTAGACTAATAGCCTTTAAATTAACTAAAAACTAGTAATAGTGTCTCACGGTTTCGTTAGGAGCTGGTGCCCTGACTTTCAAGCCAAGAATTTCCCTGGTTAAGCAGATGGGATTCCTAGCTACGTGTAGATCTAAAATTACATTGGAACCTTTTATTATAGATAAAAGAAGGAACCGCCGTGTCTTAGGGGTAGGCAGAACATGTCTGAACTATTTTAGTCCAGTAAAGGATTTAATGGTTTTCCCCCTCAGCCCCACTCCCAATAAAGAAAGAGTTCCCCTTTTTACCAAGCTAAAGGTATCTCTCACAGCACTTACCCCACTGGATGATTGTATACTTGTCTCTCTATTCATTGCTATAATTGCTTTTGTCTGCCTCCACTAACAAAGAGTGTAAGCACCAACAGAGCAGGGTTCACATATTTATTCCCCTTTGATGCTCCAGATCTAGTTCAATGCCTGATATATAGTAGTTTCTCATTAATATTTGTTGAATGAATGAACATGTCTTAACTGTCTAACTGCTTTTAAAAAATATTTTTATTGGAAAGATTAATACAAATAAAGAAAAATGCACAAAATATAAATGTACAGGTCAATGAATTGTCACAAAGCAAATACATATGTAACCACTTCCCTCCCCAGGTAAAGAAATGAATTATCAGCTCTCTAAAAGTTTTCTAATACCCCCGCAAATTACTAACACTTTCCTCCCCTCAAATTAACTACAATCCTTATTTCTTACCCTATAGTTTAGTTTTATTTTAACCTTATATGAATGGAATCTTATGGTATGTATTCTTTTGCTCGAATTTATGTTTGCGAGATTCATCCATGTTGTATGTAAAGCTGTTTTGGGGTATAGTGTAAAGTAAGGGTCAGATTCAGTTTGTTTGTTTGTTTGTTTGTTTTTCCATATGGATATCCACTTGTCACAGCACCATTTATTAAAAGTCTCTCTGTTCTATTACCCACAATTCTGTAGTGCCTTATCTGTCATAGAGTAAGTGTCCATATATATATGGATCGGTTTATGGATTCTCTAGTCTCTTCCATTGGTCTACTTGTCTATCTTTCTTCCAGTATAACACTATCTTAATTTAAATAGTTTTATAATAAGTCTTCATATTCAGTAGTACAAGTCTTCTCACCTTGTTCTTCTTCAACAGATTCTTGACCTTTTCAATGTCCATATAAGTTTTAGAATCAGCTTGTCAGATTTCAAAAACTGGGATTTGGATTTGGTTTACATTGAATCTATAGATCATTGTGGAAAGACTTGACATATTTACAATATTGAATCTTCTAGTTCATGAACATAGCATATCCCTTCATTTATTTAGGTCTTTTTACATTTGTTTTAAAAAGATCTTATAGCTTTCTGCCCAGAAGTCTTACACATATTTTGTTAGACTGGTGCCAAAGAATTTGATATTTTTTATCCTGTTGTAAATTGTATCTTTCTGCACATTTATTTTCCTGTTTGTTGCTACTGTAACAAAGTTAATTTTGTATATTAACCTATGTATCAACCTTGCTAAACTTTATTCATACTAATAGTTTATTGTGGATTATTTAGGATTTCCTACCTAGATAATCATATCATCTGTGAATAAACACAGTTTTATTTCTTCCCTTCCAATCTTTATACCTTTCATTTATTTTTCTTGCCTTATTACACTGGTTAGGACCTGCAGTACAAAAGAAGTGGCTATAGCAGGAGTCCTTGTCTTGGTCCCAACCTCAGAGGGGAAGCTTTCAATGTTTCACCATGAGGTATGATTAATTTCCTAGGGCTGGTGTAACAAATTACCACAAACTGGGTAGCTTAAAACAGTAGAAATCTATTTTTTTCACAGTTTTGAAGGCCAGAAGTCTGAAATTAAGGTATTGGCAGGATTGGTTCCTTCTGGAGGCTCAGAGGGCGAAACCATTCCATGCCTCTCCCCAAGCTTCTGGTGGCTCCTGGCAATTCCTGGAGTTCCTTGGTTTGTAGATTCACCACTCCAATCTCTGCCTCTACCTTCCCCTCTCTGTGTCTGTGTTGCAAATCTCCGTCTCCTTTCTCTTAACAAGGATACCAGTCACTGGATTTAAGGCCTAAGTGAAATCCAGGATAATCTTATCCTGAGATCCTTAACTCAATTACATCTGCAAAGACCTAATTTCCAAATAAGATCACATTCTTAGGTACTGAAGGTTAAGACTGGACATATCTTTTGGGGGGACACTATTCAACCCACTACAATAGTATTTGCTAAAGTTTGTTTTGGGGGGTATATCTTTTTTCAGATTAAGAAAATTCTTTTCTATTCCTTGTTTGCTAAGAATTTTATCATTTATCATTTTATATATATCATAAGTATATATATTTATCTATTTATAAAGATGGTTTGCTCATATTTTTATTAACAAACTTAGCAAAATCAGGAAAAATGACATTTCTCCAGATGTTCAGGAAAAGACTGTAGGTAAGTTGTGGTTTGGGCTTTCCAGTTCAAACCAAGCTGATCACCAACACCCCATTTTGATGTTAGTGGATAAGTTTCCAATATTTGTTTAAGATTTTTGCATCTATATTCACGAGTGAGAACAGCCTAAAGTTTTCCATTCTTAGAATGCCTTTGTCAGTTTTGATTATCAGGGTTATTGTGACTCCTTAACATGAATATATAGAATTTTGAAATTCTATCTTAACATGAATGGATAGAATTTCACATGATAGAGTTTTGCAAGACCAGTGACCTATTCATTGCAAATAACTTTTTTTCAGTGACATAAACGGTGACTATACATGTGGACATCACCAGATGGAATACACAGGAATCAAATCGACTACATCAGTGAAAAGAGATGATGGAAAAACTCAATATCATCAGTCAGAACAAGGCCAGGGGCTGACCGCGAAACAAACCATCAATTGCTCATATGCAAGTTTAACTTGAAGCTGAAGAAAATTAGAACAAGTACACGAGAATCAAAATATAACCCACCTGAATTTAGAGACTCTCTCAAGAATCGATTTGATGCATTGAACACTAATGACTGAAGACCAGACGAGTTGTGGAATGACATCAAAGACATCATACATAAAGAAAGCAAAAGGTCATTAAAAAGACAGGAAAGAAAGAAAAGACCAAAATGGATGTCAGAAGAGACTCTGAAACTTGCTCTTGAACATTGAGTAACTAAAGTGATCGGAAGAAATGACGAAGCGAAAAAACTGAACAGAAGATTTCAAGGCGTAGCTTTAGAATACAAAGTAAAGTATTACAATGAAATGTGCAAAGACCTGGAGTTAGAAAACCAAAAGGGAAGAATACGCTTGGCATTTCTCGAGCTGAAAGAACTGAAGAAAAAACTTAAGCCTCAAGTTGCAATATTGAAGGATTCTGTGGGCAAAATACTGAATGATGCAGGAAGCATCAAAAGAAGATGGAAGGAATACACAGAGTACAGTACCAAAAAGAATTAGTTGACATTCAGTCATCTCAGGAGGTAGCATATGATCAAGAACCAATGGTACTGAAGGAAGAAGTCCAAGCTGCACTGAAAACATTGGCAAAAAACAAGGCTCTAGAAATTGATGGAGTACCAACAGATGTTTTAACAAACAGATGCAGGGCTGGAAGTGCTCACTCATCTATGCCAAGAAATTTGGAAGACAGCTACCTGGCCAACCAACTGGAAGAGATTCATACTTGTGCCCATTCCAAAGAAAGGTGGTCCAATAGAATGTGGAAAGGATCAACAATATCATTAATATCACACACAAGTAAAATTTTGTGGAAGATCATTCAAAAGCATTTGCGGCAGTACATCGACAGGGAACTGCCAGAAATTCAAGCCGCCAGGTTCAGAAGAGGACATAGGACGAGGAATATCATTGCTGATATCAGATGGATCCTGGCTGAAAGCAGAGAATACCAGAAAGATGTTTACCTGTGTTTTATTGACTATGCAAAGGCATTCAGCTGTGTGGATCATAACACATTATGGGTAACATTTCAAAGAATAGGAATTCCAGAACACTTATTGTGCTCATAAGGAACCTGTACATAGATCAAGAGGCAGTCATTCGAACAGAACATGGGGATACTGCGTAGTTTAAAATCAGGAAAGGTGTGCATCAGAGTTGTATCCTTTCACTGTACTTATTCTATCTGTATGCTGAGCAAAAGCACGAGAAAATCTGCCTGGGAAGAAGTACAGCCAGAATGCTCATTAGAAGCAAGGATGGCAAGACTTCATCTCACATACTTTGGACATGTTATCATGAGGGACCAGTCCCTGGAAAAGAACATCATGCTTGGTAAAGTAGAGGGTCAGCGAAAAAGGGGAAGATCCTCAGCTGAATGGATTGACACGGTGGCTGCTGCAACACTGGGCTCAAGCATAACAATGACCATGAGGATGCACAGGACCCCGGGAAGTGTTTTGTTCTGTTGTACATATGGCTGCTATGAGTCAGAACAGACTTGACGGCATCTAACAACAACAGTATGAGCTGGCAAATGATAGCTATCTTTTCTGTTCCCTGAAAGAGTTTGTGCAAGATTACCATGATTTCTTCCTTGAATACTTGTTAGAAGCCATCTGGGTCTGGTGTTTTCTTTATTATGAAGTTCTAAATTATAGATTCAATTTTGAATTGAGTTAAAAATTATTCAAATTTTCTATTTCTTCTATTGTCAGTTTTTATAACAATTTTTCCCACTATAAGTAGCAAATTCCTAGGAAGCTATGCACTTCATCAATATTCTAAAATTTATTTATATAAAGTTATTTAAAATATCTTTTTTAAGATTGTATAGGTCTGCAGGACTTATAATAATGTCTTCTTTTTCATTTGAATATACTTGATTTTATTTCATTATTTTATGTTCTTAAATTTATTATTTCTTTCCTTCTTTACTGGAGTTTAACTTACTGTAATTTTTCTGTCTTCTAGAGACATATTTTTAATTCATTGATTTTTAACCTTTCTTCTTTTATAATACTGTATATGCAGTTAAAGACTCCATGATCACACAGTGAAGAAAGATGTGGGAGTTGGCTTCCATAAAGATTACAGCCTTGGAAACCCTAGGGGGCAGTTCTGCTCTGTCCTGTCAGGTTGCTATGAGTGGGAATCAACTGGATGGCAAAGGACTTGGATTTTTTTTTTGTTTGGTTGCACAAGAGTTAAGCACTTGGCTGTTAACTAAAAGGTTGGTGGTCTGAACCCACCCAGTGGCCCTATTGGGAGAAAGACCTGGCAGTTTGCGCCTGTAAAGATTACAGCCTAGAAAACCCTTTGAGGCAGTTCTATTCTGTTACATGGGATCGCTATGAGTCAAAAGTGACTCCAGGGTCCTAACAAGAACAACAACATATGTGATTAAGATGATAAAGTTTCCCTTAATAAGTACAGCCTAAGCTGCTTCCCACAAGTTTTGATATGAAGTATTTTCATTATCATGCAGTTAAAAATCTTTCCTAATTTACATTTTTATTTCTTTTTTGATCCAAGTGTTGTTTAGAAGTGTATTACTTTATTTCCAAAACTTGTTTTTAAAATTTTTTGTTACTGATTTCTAGCTTAGTTATGCTGTGATCAGAGAACATACTCTGTATTAGTTCATTCTTTTAAAATATGTGGAGACTTGCTTTATGACATAAGATATAATCAATACTTTTGAAATTGTTTCCTGTGTACTCTGTGTATTCTGTCTTTGTTGGGTTCAGTTTCTATATCTGCTCATTAGATCAAGTTGGTCAATCATGCGTTTCGTATCTCTATCCTTACTGACTTTTTATCTGCTTGTTATAATCACTACTGAGAGAAGTGTGTTAAAATCTCCCATTATGACTGTAGGCTGTCTATTTCTCCTTGTGTCAATTTTTTCTTTCTGTATTTTGAGACAATGTAATTGGGTACACAACAAATCTCGAATTGTCTTCTTGATGAATTTAATTTTTTCTTGTTATGAAGCATCCCTCTTTATTTCTAATAATCTTTTTTGTCCTAAGGTCTGGTATTACTAGAACTCACCATCTTTTTTTTTGGTTTCTGAATGCATGGTTTATCTTTTTCTACATTTCTACTTTCAATCTTTCAGTGTCCTTATGTTGTAATATATCTCTTGTAAATAGCATAAATTGGTTTCTTAATGAAGTTTGATCATCTGTATCTTAAATGGAATATGCAGCCTGTTTACATTTAATTTACTCACTTGTATATTTGGATTTAAATTTAACAACTTAATTTCTTTTTTCTATTGGCAGCATCTGTTTTATGTTCTTCTTTCTCTCCTCTGTTTTCTTATTCTGATTTGAAGGAACAGATTTTAGTATTTCATGTTCCCCCTCTTCTACTTTAATAGTTACACATTCTTTTATTATTATTTTAGTTGTTATACTAAAGACTACAACATGCATTCTTGATTTTTCGAAGTCTAATGTTACCTAGTATTTTCATTCTCTTTTTTGGGTAATGTAAGAACTTCAGGACACTATCCCTGTTTGCCCTTCTTTGAAATTTTATGCAGTTGTCATGTATTTTATTTTTACCCACACAACACATAATCATTATTGTCTAACAATGTCATATGCATTTAAATGTATCTACATATTTATCGTTATTGTTGCTCTTCATTACTTGCTGTATTTCTGACTTTACATGTGATTATTTTCTTTCTGCCTGAAGAATATCATTTAGTATTTCCTTAAGTGCTGGTCTGCTGGTTACATATTATTTTATTTTTGTTTGTCTGAAAATGTCTTCATTTGGCCTTCATTCTTGAAAGATATTTTTGACTAGCATAAAATTATTTTCTTTCAGTGGTATGAATATACCTTTTTTTTTTACTTTTGGATTCCATTATTTCTGTTGAGAAATCAGCTATTCGTCTATTTGTTGCTCCTTTGAAAGTAATCTATCTTTTTTTTTTTACTGGGCTAATTTTCATATTTTTCTCTATTTGTTTTTTAGCAGTTTTATTAGAATTTGCTTAAGTGTGGATTTCTTTTTATTTGCCCTGAATGGGATTCAAAGGGCTTCTTGACTCTGAGATTTGATGTGTTTGATCAATTTTGGAAAAGCCTTAGTCATTAACTCTTCAAAAGTCACTTATAATCAATCTTACTACCCTAATACAATTACTTGCATTTAAGCACCTTCTGGTAAAGTCTTTTTCACATGCAAAAAATATTTGAAGTGATATAATCATAATGTAAAATTGTGGATAAGACTTCCGGGTGACATGGCGCTATAGTCAGAAACACCACACCATCCCTCCACAGGCAAGATCCAAAAAACTAAGTCAAACAGAGTCACACATCAATCCTGAAACCCTAAGCATCAAATGAAGGGATAAAGAACTCAGACAAGCACCGAACGGAATAAGAAACTGACCGAGAACAAAGAGCAAGGAGAGATAAATGCAGAGGTCCCCTATCAGCTAACGCAGCACAGATCCGCCATCTTGGACTTCTATCAGAGATCAGCGAATAATGACTACGAGAAAGCAGCTTCATGGAGCTTCCAGTAGGAAACAGAACAACCGGTAACCAGTGATATATGCTTTCTCACCCCCCACCCTTCTTCACCCCCACTCAGCCTCCTCTGCTTCCTGCAGCCACAGTCTCTTGGCTGGGAAGCACCGGCTTAACCCTGATGTCACTTGGATTCCACCCGCCAGCACTGGCTGGCTCCCTGAGTGCCGTTTGTTGGCTGTTGGTATTGCTTTTTTCTGCTTCTTTTGATTTCTTCCTTACCTCTCACCACCTCCCCCTCCTTTCTCTCAAATACCTGGCTCTGTGTGCCATTTTTACTTCTTACTGAAAGACTGTGAAACTGCTTCCTGGCCCGTGCCACCACACTGGTGGGACCCCTGGGGCTTTTTTGCTTGTTTGTTTGCTCTGATTTGTTCTATTTTGATTTGTTTGTTTTCTTTTTCTTTTCTTGGCTTGGGAGCCCCTTTTAGCCAGGCAGTACTGTGGGGTTTGGAAGCTACTCCCTTACTCTGGACAGATTCACAGGGACTTCCCTGGGGGCATTTCTTTTTTCTTGTTTTTTTTTTCTTTTATTTTTGTTTTGTTTTCTTCTCTATCTTATTCCATTTTTGTCATTCTTCATTTCCAGTTTCTCAATTTATCCATTTTTTTCTTTTACTCTTTTTCTTTTTTTCATTTTTGTTTTTCCCCATTTCTCAGTCTCTCATCTCTCCACTCCAACGGCAGGCTCCCTTAGCACTCTTTTTTGTTTGTATGTGTGTTTTTGGCTCCTGTTCCTCTCTCCTCTCTCTCATCTTTCCCATACCCATCTTAGCTCCACACATCACAATCTACCCCCTCTTTCCTGCCTACCTGCACTGTGTGCTGAACATCATAAGCCCAAGCAGCACAGGCACAGCCTACTGGAACCTGTCCTGCCTGGATTCCCGGTCCACACTATCAGCCCTAGTACATGCCACAAACAACCCATCCCAGCAACTCTCCTTCAGCTGGACCTGCCCTGTGGTACGATACCTGAGTGACTTACCTTGCCCATTTGAGAAGGAGGTGAAAAGTATCATGCCCACAGACAAGCAAACAATAAAGAATACACAGCCCACATGCTCAGACATAACCAAATAAAACAAAAAAGAGGACAAAAACTAACAAATCTATAATTAATAAATGAGGAAAATAACTACTGAATGCCCTGAAGACAGCAGACAATATCAAAACATATACAAAAACAGGACAGGATGGTTCCAGTTGGAGTCCAAAATAAAACACCAGATGACTTTCCAGTAGAAGAAAAGGCACTAGAACTACCTGATAGGGAATTCAAATCTCTAATATTTAGAATTATCCAAGAGTTGAAGCAAAAAGCAGACAAAAATGAGGAAAAAATAGACACATTCATGGAAAAGGCAGACAAATTCATGGAAAATACAGACCAAAAAATGGAAGAATTCAAGAAAATAATACAGGAACAAAATGCTAAAATAAATTCACAGCTAGAAATCATGAAAAAAACAACAATTAGAAATCCAAAAGATACACTACAAGATTTCAGAAATGGACAGTGTCATAGAAGGGCAGAGGAGCAGGTTTGAAACAATGGAAGATAGGATCAATGACATTGAAGACAAGCACTTGGATACAACTCTGTTGAGGAAAAATTGGAAAAAAAGAATAAGAAAAATGAAGAAACCCTGAGAATTATGTGGGATACAATCAAAAGCAAAAATATTCAAGTGATCAGAGTTCCAGAAGAGGGGGAGAAAACAGAAAATACAGAGAGAATCATTGAAGAATTGCTGACAGAAAACTTCCCCAATATCATGAAAGATGAAAAGCTGACCATCCAAGAAGCTCAACAAACCCCATATAGGATAGACCCTAAAAGAAAATCACCAACTCATATCATAAACACACTTGCTGAAACCAAAGACAAAGAATCCTGAGAGCAGTTCGAGAAAAACAAAAAGTCACATACAGAGGAGAAACAATAAGACTAAGCTCAGATTATTCAGCAGAAACCATGCAGGCAAGAAGGCAATGGGATGACATATATAAAACCTTGAAAGAAAAAAATTGCCAGCCAAGAATAATATATCCTGCAAAACTCTTGTTCAAATATGACGGTGAAATTAGGTCATTTCCAGATAAACAGAAATTAAGGGACTATGTAAAAACCAAACCAAACTTACAAGACTTATTAAAGGGACCCTTCGATCTGAGAACAAACAACATCAGAGCACAGGCTGAATATAGGACACAGGATTGTACTAGCAAGATACCAACCTAGGAAATGAACTCGTAAGGACTATGCAAAACCAAAAGAATTACAAAAGGGAACCAGAGAGGTTAATCTGTAAATGACAACAGCATCAAAACAATTAAAGAGGGAACAAACGGTGTAGGTATAGAACCTTCTAATGGAGAGGAAGGCAAGGCAATACCAAGTAATAATAGACTGGTTCAAAGCTAGGAAAATAAGGGTAAATTCCAAGGTAACCACAAAGAAAGTTAAACTTATTCATCAAAGTAAAGAAGAAAAACATAAGGTCTCAGTAAAAACAAAACCTACAAAAACAAAACAAATGAAAAAAAAATCCACAAACAAAAGGAACTCAGCACAGGAGAGTAGGAAGAACAAAGAAAAAGTCAGCACCACAAAAAAAAAAAACACTACAAAATGACAGCAATAAAGTCACATCTATCAATAATTACACTGAATGTAAATGGCCTAAATGCACCCATAAAGAGTTGGAGAGTGACAGAATGGATAAAAAAAACCAGGATCCGTCCATATGCTGTCTACAAGAGAAACAACTTAGAAGCAAAGACATAAATTTATTAAAAATCAAAAGATGGAAAAAAATATATCAAACAAATAGTAACCAAAAAAGGGTAGGAGTCACATAAAATAGACTTTAAAACAAAATGCACCATAAAAGACAAAGAAGGACACTGTATAATGATTAAGGGGATGATCCATCTGAAGACATAACCATACTAAACATCTATGCACCCAACGACAGGGCTCCAAAATAGATAAAACAAACTCTAAAAGCACTGAAAAGAGAAATTGACAGTTCCACAATAATAGTAGGAGACTTCAGCACACAACTCTAGGTAAAGGAAAGAACATCTAGAAAGAAACTCAACAAAGATACACAACCTAAAGGGCACAATCAGCCAACTTGACCTCAGAGACATATATAGAACACTCCACCCAATAGCTGCAAACTACACATTCTTTTCCAATGCACATGGAACGTTCTCCAGAATAGACCACATCTTAGACCACAGAACAATCCTCAACAAGATCCAAAACACTGAGATAATACAAAGTATCTTCTCTGACCACAATGCCATCAAGGTAGAAATTAACAACAGGAAGACCAAGGAAAAAAAATCAATTACATGGAAACTGAATAACACCCTGCTTACACATCACTGTGTAATAGAAGAAATCAGAGATGGAATCCGAAAATTCCTAGAATCAAACGAGAATGAAAACACATCATACCAAAACCTTTGGGACACAGCAAAGGCAGTCCTCAGAGGACAATTTATAGCAATAGAAGCACACATCAAAAAAGAATAAAGGGACAAAATCAAAACATTAACTACACAACTCAAACAAATAGAAAGAGAACAGAAAAAAAAAAAAAAAGCCCACAGCCACTAGAAAAAGGAAATAATAAAGATCAGAGCAGAAATAAATGAAATAGAGAATAGAAAATCAATAGAATCAACAAAACCAAAAGTTGGTTCTTTGAAAGAATCAAAAAAATCAAAAAACCACTGGCCAGACTGAGAAAAGAAAAACAGGAGAGGACACAAATGACCCAAATAAGAAATGAAATGAGGGACATTACAACAGACCTAACTGAAATAAAAAGGATTATAAGAGTGTTATGAAAAAATGTACTCCAACAAATTTGAAAACCTACAGGAAATCAATAAATTTCTAGAAACACACTATCTACCCAAACTACCACAAAGTGATGTTGAAAATCTGAACAAACCCATAACAAGAGTTTGAAAAGGTAATAAAAAACCTCCCAACAAAAAAAAGCCCTGGCCCAGATGGCTTCACTGGAGAATTCTACCAAACATTCGGAGAAGAGCTTATACCAGTACTACTCAAACTATTTCAGAACATAGAAAAGGAAGGGATACTTCCGAACTCATTTTATGAAACCAGCATAACCCTGATACCAAAACCAGACAAAGATGCCACAAAAAAGAAACTTACAGACCAATATCTCTCATGAATATAGATGCAAAAATTCTCAACAAAATTCTAGCCAACAGAATTCAGCATCATATGTCACTGAATTGTACGTGCAGAAATTTTTGAAATGGTGTACTTTGGCTATGCATATTTTCACCAAATTAAAAAAAAGGTCCTCCAAGGTCAAGAAGGGAGTGTTGCCATGTTGTGGGGTTGTTAACCAATGTCATAAAACAATATGTGTACTGACTGTTTAATGATACGCTATTTGTTCTGTAAACCTTACCTAAAGTACAATAAAAAAAAATTTAAAAAATAAAAAGACTTCAGCATCATATCAAAAAAATAATACACCATGACCAAGTAGGATTCATACCAGGTATGCAAAGATGGTTCAACATTAGAAAATCAATCAATATAATCCACCACATAAATAAAAGGAAAGAAAAGAATCACACGATCATCTCAATTGATGCAGAAAAGGCATTCGACAAATTCCAACACCCATTCCTGATAAAAACTCTCAATAAAGTAGGTATAGAAGGGAAATTTCTCAACATAATAAGTGGCATCTATGCAAAACAAATGGCTAACATCATTCTTAATGGAGAGAGGCTGAAAACATTCCTGTTGAGAACAGGAACAAGACAAGGATGCCCTTTATCTCCACTCCTATTTAACACTGGGCTGGAAGTCCTAGCTAGAGCAATAAGGCAAGAAAAAGAAATAAAGGGCATCCAAATTGGTAATGAAGGAGTTAAACTGTCCCTGTTTGGGGATGATATTATACTATACATGTAAAACTCTAAAGACTCAGTGAGAAAATTACTGGAACTAATAGAAAGATTCAGCAGACTAGCAGGATGCAAGATAAACATGCAAAAATCAGTTGGATTCCTATACACCAGTAAAGAGAATGATGGAAAGGAAATCAGGAAAGCAATACCATTTACAGTAGCCCCTAAAAAATAAAATACTTAGGAATAAATCTAACCAGGGATATAAAAGACCTATACAGAGAAAACTACAAAACACTACTGCAAGAAACCCAAAAGGATGTACATAAATGGAAAAACATACCATGCTCATGGATACATCGACTCAACATAGTGAAAATGACAATTGTACCCAAAGTAATCTACAATTACAACGCAGTCCAAATCAAAATACCAACAACATTCTTTAAATAGATGGAAAAACTAATTATTAACTTTCTATGGAAAGGGAAGAAGCCCTGAATAAGTGAAGCTCTACTGAAGAATAAGAATAAAGTAGGAGGATTTTCTCTACCTGATCTGAGAACCTACTATACATCTACTGTAGTCAAAACAGCCTGGTACTGGTACAACAACAGATACATTGTCCAATGGAACAGAACTGAGAACCCAGTTGTAAATCCATCCACCTACAGTCACCTGATCTTCGACAAGGGCCCAAAGTCCATCAAATGGGGAGATGATAGTCTTTTTAACAAATGGTGCTGGCAAAACTGGATGTCCATCTGCAAAAAAAATGAAACAGGACCCATACCTCCACCATACACAAGAACTAATTCAATTTGGGCCAAAGACCTAAATATACAGCCAAAAGCTATAAAGTTCATAGAAGAAAAAATAGGATCAAGGGTAGAGGCCCTAATGCACAGCATTAACAGGATACAAACCATAACCAACAACACACAAACCCCAGAAGATAAGCTAGATTACTGGGATCTTCTAAAAATGAAACACTTATGCTCATCAAAAGACTTCACCAAAGGAGTAAAAAGAGAACCTACAGACTGGGAAAAAATTTTGGACAATGCAAGTCAGACAAAGGTCTCATCTCTATAATCTACAAGGAAATCCAACACCTCTACAACAAAAAGACAAATAATTCAATTAAAAAATGGGCAAAGGAAAGGAACAGACACTTCACCAAAGAAGACATTCAGGCGGCCAACAGACACATGAGAAAATGCTCACGATCACTAGCCATTAGAGAAATGCAAATTAAGACCACAATGAGATGCTATCTCACCCCAGCATTACTGGCATGAATCAAAAACACTGGAAATAACAAATGTTGGAGAGGCTGTGAGGAGACAGGAACTCTTAATGCACTGCTGGTGGGAATGCAAAATGATACAACCATTTTGGAAAATGATATGACACTTACTTAGAAAGCTAAAAACAGAAATACCACACGATCCAGCAATCCCACTCCTAGGAATATATCTTAGAGAAACAAGAGCTGTCACACGAATAGATACATGCACATCCATGTTCATTGCAGCACTGTTCACAATAGCAAAAAGGTGGAAACAACCTAGATGCCCATCAACAGACAAATGGATAAGCAAACTATGGTACATACACACAATGGAGTATTATGCAACAATAAAGAACAATGATGGATCTGTGAAGCATCTCACAAAATGGATGAAACTGGAGGACATTAGGCTGAGTGAGATAAGTCAATCACAAAAGGACAAATATTGTATGAGACCTCTACTGTAAAAACCCATGTAAAAGTTTACACACAAAAAGAAACAATCTTTGTTGGTTACGAGGGATGGGAGGCGTGGGGGGGGGGGAACTATACAGACAATAGATAAGTGGTAACTTTCGTGAAGGGTAAGACAGTACACAATACTGTGGAAGCCAGCACAACTTGTACAAGGAAAGGTCATGGAAGCTCCATAGACACATCCAAACTCCCTGAGGGAGTTTGCCGGGTGGAGGGCTGTGGGGACCATTGTCTTGGGGGAACTTCTAGCTCAATTGGCATAACACAGTTTATAAAGAAAATGTTCTACATTCTGTCTTGGCAAGTAGCATCTGGGGTCTTAAAAGCCTGTGAGTAGCCATCTAAGATATTCCACTGGTCTCACCCCCTTGGAGCAAGGGAGAATGAAGAGAACAGATACAAGGAAAAAGATTAGTCCAAAGGACTAATGGATCACAGCTACCACGGCCTCCCCCACACTGAGTCCAGTACAGCTAGATGGTGCTCAGCTACCACCACTGACTGGTCTGACCAGCATCACAATAGAAGGTCCTGGACAGAGCTGGAAAAGGATGTAGAACAAAATTCTAACTCACAAAAAAAAAAAAAAAAAAAAAAAAGACAAGATTTACTGGCCTGATAGACTGGAGAAACCCTGAGAGTATGGCCCCCAGATACCATTTTAGCTCAGTGGTGAAGTCACTCCCAAAGTTCACCATTCAGCCCGAGATTGGACAGCCTCATAAAACAAAACGGGACTGATGAGGCACAGCAGTCCAGGGACAAGGACTAGAAGGCAGGAGAGGACAAGAAAGCTGGTGATGGGGAACCCCAGGTTGAGAATGGACAGTGTGGACATGTTGTGGGGTTGTTAACCATTGTCACAGGGCAATATGTGTACTGTTTAATGTGAAACTATTTGTTCTGCAAAGCTTCATCTAAGGTACAAAAAAAAAAAAAGGAATTATCTACGTGAGGTCAAATTGACAACAGCAACTCAAAAGGTTTGATGGGAAGCCTAGGGGACAGTGAGTTGAAGATAATGGTGATGGAATAATTTGGAAAAGGATAGTGAGAATAGCAGCACAACTGGAAGAATGTAATCGATGTCACTGAATTGTGCATGTAGAAACTTTTGAAATGGTGTAACTTTGGCTAGGTATATTTTCACCAAAAAAAAAAAGGTCCTCCAAGGTCGAGAAGGGGGAGTGTTGACATGTCATGGGGTTGTTAACCAATGTCATAAAACAGTATGGGTACTGACTATTTAATGAGAAGCTACTTTTTCTGTAAACCTTCATCTAAAGTACAATAAAAAAAAATTACAAATAAGCTCTAAGACTCCATATTAAATGAAATGCATATATGAATTATAAAAACAGGGTTAACTGATCTGTTGGCAGTAATACTTCATTAGCTTGCAACATTTGGTATAATTGTTTTGATTCAAAATTTGTATTTCAGAATATCCTCTGAAACGTTCTTCAAACCATACAACAGTCTAGCTTAAGTAGTAAAAAGTGTCTGCTGTGAGTGTTGTGCTCTTTTAAAGAACTTACTAGATAGGATCAAATTGTTAACATCAACTGGAAAGATTAGATAGGAAGCTTAGGAGGAAGAGAGTTTATGTCCATATGGAAGGAACAAAGCAGAAAAGGAGGGTGAGAATGGCTGCACAGTTTGAAGAATGCAATCAATGTTACTGAATTGTACGTGTAGAAATTGTTGAATTGGTGTATATTTTGCTGTGTATATTGTGAGCAATGATTATAAAAGACTGTTTCAAACAAAGAAAGCCTTTTTCTGTTTCATTTCTTAGTCATTTAAGTGTACTAGAGAGAACAGTTTTAGCATATTTAGTGTTTTTTTCTAGCATATTAGAGGCAAGTTTTAGACTTCTCCTGCTTGTAAAATTAATGTGGCTCTCAAAGCTTCATTTCAGTGTCTTTCAGGCACCCCCTCCCCCTTTTTTGGTCCACTTTGTTAATTTTTTCCCTCTTTTATATAAATAGAATTTTAATTGAGTCAACTATTATCTTCCCATGAAACTATGATAGAACTGGCACAAATAACTTTGTTAAATTAAATTCACTTTTAACAAATAAGTGCCTGAGGTCTTTGTTATTACTTAGCTGTATGACTAGTGAGTTTTTGCCTGGGAAATTTCTTTCAAGAGTTAGGATGAGGGAAATATGCAGTCATCTAAGTTCATCAGGAGGCGCTAGGGTCCGCTGGCTGCGGCTAGGATCAGGAGTGATTTCCGGGCTCTCATGTTGTCCTTGCTTTCAATGTCACAGCACATTTTTTCTGTAGCTAGTCATTTACATAAACGTTCTCCCCTTCATAGGCTGCCCTTGCTAAACTTTCAGTGACAAAATCTTTAAGGGATTCAAAAGTGATCTTGCTTTTATTTGCCAGCCTGGACAAAAGTGACTAACACCCTTAATGTCCCGCTTCCCACCCTGCCTGAGCTCCTTCACCACCCAGCCAGAATAGAAGAGGCAGCTTTGACGTGTGTTCACCCTTTGCTCCATGTAGGCACTGGAGTACAAAAATGAAGAGATGGAGTTCCTGCCCTCAAGGAATTTCAAAGGCAGGATGTGCCCATGAAAAAGGTTTAAAACTATGTAAAGCAACATTTGTGCTCGCCAAGTGAATAGTGCAGAGAACAGGGGGTGGGAGATCCAGCCCATTGAGAAAGATTGCAGAAGGGGAATCTAAACTTCACTGAGTACCTACTGCGCACATGCAACGTCACCTTTAACCCTGGGAGGTAGGTATTGTTAGAAACAGATAAAACTGAGAAATTGAAGTTCACCTGAAACTTAAACATGTCTGCCTCTATGAAGTTCAAGGTGGTAGAGATTTCACAAATATTTAATTCAATCACAGTAAGCTGTCAAAAATGGCTAACGTGGAAACACAATTGGATTCAAGCATGAGAACTGGGGAGTGATGAGAAGTAGACAGCAAGTGAATATGGCTCTCGCAACATAAGTGAAATAGCAAATTGGTTAAACATTGATTATAGTCCAAAAATTTAAGGAAGATCTATATAAGGGAACTAAATTGACGTGCTGTAAAGCCCTGATGATTCCTCCTTCATGCTCCATTGATCTGAGTGCTGGATGTGTCTACCTTGACAGCAGGGCAACCCCCTTTTATTTTCCTTTGGAGACAATCTGTTATTAAATTGATCTGTATATTTATGTTCTATCCTATTCACTGTTATTTACTATTCACTAAGACTACCAACTTTTAAACAGTCTTGGTATAAATGTTTGTTCCTAAACATTTGCTGATAGATGTGTTTTATGTAACAGGTAGTTATAGAGTCCATTAACATGAAGCACTAAAACACAGAAAGAAACTAAAGAGATTTATAAGCTTATGAAATGCGCTCACCAGAGACAGTTGAAATAATAAAGCTTAAGTCAAAGGAAGATTTGTGACGTTACTGTGAACAGATTTATTACTTCAAAACATGTTTTGTGGCACTGAATCATACCACATATTATGTTTAAAAGGGACATATATATTGACCCCATTTATTGGCATGACTTCTCATTGTGTTTGAGGAAACCCTACTATTGTAAGGAGAAGAGAAACCCCACTCTCATGTTTGCATTCTTGCTGAGAGAAATAGCCTCCATGATTTTTTTAATAATTGGAAATTTGAGACAACTCAAATTACTAGGATTTTTAAGTGACTTTAAATGGCTTTCCAGCATTACCTTTCTACAAAAATACCCATTCTGAGCCAAATTGCAGGTAGCAACAGTAGCCTACAGGGCAGTTTTTTCCTTGAGTGCAACTTGGGATATAATTAGTATCCTTAGAAACAAACATTACCCTCCCCTCGAAAAAAATTGGCAAGGCAAAATGGTGGCATCTGTCTCCTCGTTAAAACATCACATTGATAGAGTCCATGTACTGCTGTGTTTCAAAAAGTTCCAGCTGTTGTAAACATTGACATTCTTATCATTGTGTTGTTTGGTGCTGGCCACTGTCTACCAACATCTGTGTGGTTTTCTCCTTGAATATCTTTCCCCCCATCAACTGATAAGCCAGCAGCTCCTAGGATTTCTGGTCCTGAGCATTGCTCAAGAAAGAAAGCTGAGAGTACATATTTGAAATTGTTACAGAAAGCAGTCCTTCTCTTCTTGGGTTTTTTGTTTGCTTGTTTGTTTTTTTCCTATTTAAACTCAGGTCTCACGACTACCAAGCTTTGTCAATCTGAACTTTCAGGTTGAGATGGTCGGAGTATCTTAGAGTGGCAGTTTAATATGCTTTTCTTGGAGAGAAAGGACACTGGTGTTGTAAATCTAGGCCCTAGTCACTGCCATGAGGCTAATCCATGGCCATAAAATTAGACTCAAATATTAGATAAATTGCAAGTTGCTGTTTCTACATCAATCTATACAAACAAGGTAATACATTATTTTAGGAGTTAGAACAAAATTCTTAGTTGCTCCTTAAACATGTAAACACGGGCCTATTACAACAAACATTTTTTAGCACATTTATTTTTCCTCTGTATAATTTTTTTGTTAATAGAAAATGTTTATAATTTAGGAAAAAAATATTCAAAGTCCTGATACCTCAAAGTGAATACTGTTAATGTTTTGATATTTTTCCTTTCAGTCTTTTGATCATTTTGCTCACTGATTTTCTATTCTATTTTTTCACTGAACTCAATTAATATAATTTTCTGTGCTGCCTTTTGTGTTATGTGTAAATTATGAGTTTAAAACATGTTTTGGGACGATTTAAGATGATTTAGAGAAATAAAAAATTGTTAACTATTGCCTCCCTAGCAACAAAATGGTTTTCAAATCTTGTAAACACCATATAATTGTTTTCCAGCTGAGGAACTAAAAATAGAATTTAAAAAGTTATCCTGAAGAGGTGAAAAGGATCCAGCCTTAGCAAGGAAGGGTGTGGAGACTCAGTCCCTTCTCCGGTGAGCACCCTTTGTCCCCACGTCTTCTCAGGGCCACATTCATCCATTCATTCATCCTTGTAGAGCTCAGCACTCCTCCACTGTGTTGCTCTGTACAGGGCTGCTGCCACCACCAGCAAGGCCTGGAGAGGAATGTGATAGCGGGGTGGCAGAGATGCCCAGCCCATCTACCCTGCTTCTAGAGTCTTACCACATCAGAACAGGAAGGGCTATAATCCAGCGCCTCTCACTTGACAGATAAGAATGCTGAGGTCTAGGGAAGTGAAATAACTCAATGCAGGACTGGCTTTGTCACCAGGCAGCAGGTCCCCCTCCTGCACTCTGAAGGGGCTGAGGACCATGTCACCTCTCTACACTGGTGGCTCTGCTGCCTCTAGCAGCCTCAGAGCACTTCCCAGGCAGTGGTGGGCAAAAGGCTGCCTGTTTTGCAAGCATAAGCCAACTGAAAGATTTTTTTTTTTAATTGTACTTCAGGTTAAGGTTTACAGAACAAATAGTTTCTCATGAAACAGTCCACATGTTGCCCTATGACAATGGTTAACAACCTTCCAACACATCAACACTATCCTTACTCAATGTTGGGTTCCCTATCACCAGCTTTCCTGTCCCCTTCGGCCTTCTAGCCCTTGTCCCTGGACTGCTGTGCCTCATTAGTCCCATTTGGTTTTATGGGGCTGTCCACTCCCTGGCTGAACGGTGAACCTCGGAAGTGACTTCACCACTGAGCTGAAAGGGTGTCTGGGGGCCATACTCTAAGGGTTTCTCCAGTCTCCTTTAGGCCAGTAAATCTGCCAAGATTTTAAAGTAGGGGGAAGAGGAGGTGGCTCCCCCCCACCCCCCCTCCACCAACTGTGGAGTCCCTAGGTGGTGCAGTGGTTAATGATCTTGGCTGCTAACTGAAAGATTGGAGGTTTGAGTCCACCCAGAGGTGCTGTGATGGTTAAGATTGTGTGTCAGCTTGGCTAGGCCATGATTCTCCATGTTTTAATGTAATCACTCCCATGATTGAATATACTGTGAGTAGCCAATCAGATGAAAGGGAGTCTCCTTGGGGGTGTGGCCAGCTTCTGTATATAAGCAGATGTTCTGGCTTTTTGCTCTCTCTGGATCCTGTGGCTGCTTCCTGTCATCTCATTTCCTGTTCTTGGGACTTGAGCTGTCAGCTTATCTGCCAAACCTGGGATTTGTTGATCTGCACAGCCTGTGAGTGGGAGCCTTGCTCTCCGACCTTCCAATCTTCGGCTTGCCAGCTTCTGCAGCTGTGTGACTTGGGAGAGGCCTCTACCCTGATCCATGGACTTGGGATGCTCTAGCCTCTACAATCACGTGAGCTGTTTCCTTGATATAATCTCTCTATATATATATATTTATACACTTTACTGGTTTTGCTTCTCTAGAGAACCCAGCCTAAGACAGGTGCCTTGGAAGAAAGAGGTGTCTGGTTGTATAAAAGCCTCCTCAGCAGCTATTCTTTTTGTTGTTGTTGTAAAAATATATGTCATACAACATTTGCCAGTTCAACTTTTTACGGGTATACACCTAGTGACATTAATATAATGCATTTTCCCCCCCTCCCTCCCAAGGTTACCACTAATGAACTTTGGTCTCTATACATTTTCCTGTTCTTGTCTTTTTATATAAGTGAGGTCAATACAATATCTCTCCTTTTGTGATTGACTTATTTCACTCAGTATAATGTTCTTCAAGCTCAATCCATGTTGTAGCATGTGTCAGGACTTCATTTCTCTTTCTGGCTGAGTAGTAGTCCATTTATTTATCCATTCATCTATTGATAGGTATTTAGGTTTGTTCCCTTTCTTTCTTCTTCTTCTTTTTTTTTTTTTGTGTGTATGTTTTAAAACCTTCTCAATTTCACTTTCTCACACGGCAAATATTAATAGATACAACCAACATACAAAATCTCTTCAATGACTGGATAAACAAAATGTGGTACATACACATTGGAACACTATGCAGCCATAAAAAAAGAGTGAAGTTCTGATACATGCTATAACATGGATGAATTTTGAAGACGTTACACTAAGTAAAATAAGCCAGACACAAAAGGCCAAATAGTCTATGAAGCCACTTACATGAAATTTCTAGAATAGACAAATGCACAGAGACAGAAAGTAGAATAGAGGTTACTGGGGGCTGGAGGGAGGGGAAAGGGGAGTTATTGTTTAATGAGTACAGAGTTTCCGTTGGGGTGATAAGAAAAGTTTTGGAGAGGCAGGGCCAAGATGGCAGAATAAGCAGATGCGTCCTGTGCTCCCTCTTACAACAAAGACACATAAAAACAAGTGAATCGATTATATACGACAATCTAGGAGCCATGAATATCAAAGACAAAGTTGAGGAGTTGGACTGAGCGGCAGGGAGAGGGAAAGACAGTTCAGAAGCAGTGAGGATTTGCCAGACCTGACCTGGCTGGTACCCTGCAGGCTGGATCGGCTAGCGCGCTTGGGTTGAGGAAAACACTAGCACTCGAAATGTGTTTTCCACATCGGAAGAAACTGAGTGGCAGAGGGTCTGCACAAACCTCTGGAGCCAGGGGGAATTGTCACTGGATCTACGACAGTTAAGTGCAAGCGTCTAACCTACCATGTGGGACTGAAATAACTCTTCCCCTCTGGGAAGTGCCTCTCTCCCCTTCACCCACCCCCTACCCGCTCTGCTCCAGTCCTGGTTGGCTTCAGCAATTGCCACACCACCTAGACTGGAAGTGACACCTGTTGTGCTCACCGAGCCAGTCTCTTGGCTTTGGAGAGTGAACAAATAAACAAACAAATAACAAACAGGTAAAGCAAAAACCCTGCCAGCTTTACTAAACCAGGACGTCAAGGCAGGCACTGCTCCTTTGCCTAGGCACAGGCACGAGAGGTCTACAGACTTCGAAAGCATTCTACCCCTGCCTAGGCTTGTGTGGGCCCATTTCAACAGCATAAGCCCTCATTAGCATAGTACAACAGCATATATACCTGAAGCCTATTTTCATACTGCAACAGCTAAGGGGGAGTGACAGATTCATGACATTTGACACCATCCTGCCCATTAAGCAGAGTCCTCACCTACCTACATCAGGGGCCTGAGGACTGGTGGCTCCACCCACTCTACCTAGCCACCCACAACACAGGTCCGAGAATAAGTGTGCCTCTCAGTCATTACAGCCAACAGCATTGGGTGCTTAAAGTCTGGCTGCAAAACCCGACTACCTACTCACTCTAGGGAGCAAGGACACTCCTTCCACCCAGGCACTCAGGTGCAGCCGTCAGCCCCCTACTGCAGCCAGATACCGTGCCTGCTCCAATCACCTCTGCATAACCCTGCTAGTCTAGGATTGTAGGTGAGAATCTGCACCACAGACTCGGTGACTGATGACCTGGACACCTGAGCTGGATCCACACAAGAAAAGTAAATGGATTCCTGGGCTCTCATACATAGTAGCAGCTCTAACCACCTGGTGTCAGGATGTGAGAGCTTCAAAGATGCCAATAATCAAAGTAGCTCAAATGACCAGCCTATTTGGCATATCAAAACAAGAAGCTAAGACACAGTAAGCAAATGTAAAATAAATTAATATAATAACTTACTGATGGCTTGGAGATGACAGTCAATATCAAATCACATAAAGAAGCAGACCATGATGGCTTCAGCAAGCGATCAAAACAAAGAACCAGGAAGCCTCCTGGAGAACAGAAAATCTTGAATTACCAGAGGTAGAATTCAAAAGATTAATATACAGAGCTCTTCAAGAGATCAAGAAGGAGTTCATTCAAAACGCAGACCAAGCAAAGGAACACACAGATAAAGTGATAGAGAAATTTAGGAAGGTTATACAAGAGCAAAATGACAAATTCAATATGCTGCAAGAATCCATAGAGAGACAGCAAATAGAAATTCAAAAGCTTAACAACAAAATTTCAGAATTAGACAACTCAGTAGAAAGTCATAGAAGCAGAATTGAGGCAATGGAAGTCATAATTAGTGAGACTGAAGATAAAGTACTTGACACCAACCTATTTGAGGAAAAATCAGATAAAAATATTTAAAAAAATGAATAAACCCTAAGAATTATGTGGGATGCTACCAAGAGGAATAATATATGAGTGACTGGAGTACCAGAACAGAGGGGGATAACAGAAAATACAGAGAGAATTGTTGGCAGAAAACTTCCCTGATACCTTGAAAGACAAGATGATATCTATCCAAGAAGATCATTGAACCACACATAAGGTAGATCCCAAAAGAAAGTCACCAAGACATATAATGAAACTTGCCAAAACCAAAGATAAAGAGAGATTTTTAAGAGCCACTAGAGATAAATGAAAAGTCATCTACAAAGGAGAGTCGATAAGACTAAGCGCGGACTACTCAGCAGAAACCACGCAGGCAAGAAGGCAATGGGATGAGATACACAAAGCCTTGAAGGAAAAAACTTGCCAGCCAAGAATTATATATCCAGCAAAACTGTCTCTCAAATATGATGGTAAAATATGAGGGTATTTCCAGATAAACAGAAGTTAAAGGAATTTGTAACAATGAATCCAAAATTGCAAGAAATACTAAAGGGAGCACTCAGTTAGAGAATCAATAATATCAGATAACAACCCAAGACTAGAACACAGGACAGAACAACCATATATCAACCCAGATAGGGAAGTCACAAAAATAAGTCAAAGCTAAAACACTGAAAATAGGGAAATAGAGATGTCAATATGAAAAGATGACAACATCAAAATAAAAAAGAGAGACTAAATAGGGTAGTCATATAACTTTCATATGAAGAGGAAGTTCAGGCGATATCAAGAAATAAAAGATTGGTTTAAACTTAGAAAAATACAGGTAAATTTTAAGGTAACCATAAAGGAAACTAACAATCCTACACATCAAAATAAAAGAAGAAAAACATAAAGACTCAGCAAATACAAAATCAACAACAATGAAAAAGATGAAAATACATAAAGAAAAGCAACTCAGCACAGAAAATTAAGTGGAATAAAGAAACTCAACGACACACACAAAAAAGACATCAAAGTGACAGCACTAAACACATACCTATCAATAATTATGCTGAATGAAAAAGGACTAAATGCACCAGTAAAGAGAGAGTGGCAGAATGAATAGAAAACATGATCTGTCTATATGCTGCCTACAAGAAACACACCTTAGACTTAAAGATGAAAATAAACTAAAACTCAAAGGATGGAAAAAATATATCAGGCAAACAACACTCAAAAAAGAGCAGAAGTGACAATATTAATCTCTGACAAAATAGACTTTAAAGAAAAATCCACCACAAAGGATAAGGAAGGACACTGTATAATGATTAAAGGGTCAATACACCAGGAGGACATAACCATAATAAATATTTACACACCCAATGACAAGGCTCCAAAATACATAAAACAAGCTCTAATGGTGTTGAAAAGAGAAATAAACAGCTCCACAACAGTAGCAGGAGACTTCAACACACCACTTTTGGTGAAGAATAAAACATTTAGAAAGAAACTCAATAAAGACACGGAAGATCTAAATACCACAATCAGCTAACTTGATCTCATAGACATATACCCAACACTCCACCCAATAGCAGCCAAGTATACTTTCTTTTCCAATGCACATAGAACAGTCCCCAGAATATATCACATATTAGACCACACAGCAAGCCTTAACAGAATCCAAAACATTGAAATATTACAAAGCATCTTTTCTGACCATAAAGCCATAAAAGTAGAAATCAGTAATAGAAAAAGCAAGAGAAAAAAGCCAAATACATGGAAACTGAACAACACCTCGCTCAAAAACTACTGGATTATAGAAGAAATCAAGGATGAAATAAATTCATAGAATCAAATGAGAATGAAAACACATTCTGCCAGAATCTTTGATACACAGCAGAAACAGTGCTCAGAGGTCAATTTATAGCAATAAATGCACCCATCCAAAAAGAAGGGAAAAATCAAAACATCAACCCTACAACTTGAACAAATAGAAAGAGAGCAGCAAAAGAAGCCCATGAGCACCAGAAGAAAGAAAACAATCAAAATTACAGCAGAAATAAACGAAATAGAGAATAGAAAAACAATTGAAAGAGTTAACAAGACCAAAAGCTTGTTCTTTGAAAAGATCAACAAAAGCAATAAATCATTGGCCAAACTGACAAAACAAAAACAGGAGAGAAAGCAAATAACCCGAGTAAGAAATGAGATGTGTGACATCACAACAGACCCAACTAAAATTAAAAGAATCTTAACAGAATACTATGAAAAATTGTACTAAAACAAATTTGAAAACCTAGAGGAAATGGACAAATTTCTTGAAACACACTACCTACCTAAGCTAACACAAACAGAGGTAGGAAAACTAAATAAACCTATAATAAAAGAAGAGATTGAAGAGGTAATTAAAAAACTCCCAACAAACAAAAAGCCCTGGCCCTGGTGACTTCACTGGAGAATTCTACCAAACTTTCAGAGAAGAGTTAACACCACTACTACTAAAGGTATTTAGCACATAGAAAATGATGGAATACTTCCAAACTCATTCTATGAAGCCAGCATAACGCTGATACCAAAACCAGGTAAAAACACCACAAGAAAAGAAAATTACAGACCAGTGTCTGTCATGAACATAGACGCAAAAATCCTCAACAAAATTCTAGCCAAAAGAATTCAACAACATATCAACAAAGGAATTCACCATGACCAAGTGGGATCCATACCAAGTATGCAGGGATGGTTCAACATTAAAAAACAATCAATGTAATCCAGCACATAAATAAAACAAAAGACAAGAACCACATGATCTTATCAGTTGATGCAGAAAAGGCATTTGGCAAACTCCAACACCCATTCATGATAAAAAAAAAAAAAAAAAAACCTCTCAGCAAAATAAGAATAGAAGGGAAATTCCTCAACATAATAAGAGGCATTTACACAAAGCTGACAGCTGATGTCATCCTAAATGGAGAGAGTCTGAAAGCATTCCCCTTGACAATGGGAACCAGTCAAGGATGCCCTTTATCACCACTTTTATTCAGTACTGGGCTGGAGGTCCTAGCCAGAGCAATAAGGCAAGAAAAAGAAATAAAGGGCCTCCAAATTGGTAAGGAAGAAGTCAAAGTATCTGTATTTGCAGATGATATGATCTTATACACAGAAAACCCTAAAGAATCCACAAGAAAACTACTGAAACTAATAGAAGATTTCAGCAAAGTATCAGGATACAAGATAAAATAGAAAAATCAGTTGGATTCCTCTACACCAACAAAGAGAACTTCAAAGAGGAAATTACCAAATCAATACCATTTACAATAACCCGTAAGAAGACAAAATACTTAGGAATAAATCTAACCAGAGATGTAAAAGACCTATACAAAGAAAACTATAAGACTCTACTGCAAGAAACCAAAAGAGACTTACATGAGTAGAAAAATATACCTTGCTCACAGATAGGAAACTCAACATTGTGAAAATGTCAATTCTACCCAAAACGATCTACAGATATAATGCAATCTCGATCCAAATTCCAATGACATTTTTTGACAAGATGGAGAAACAATTCACAAATTCATATAGAAAGGGAAGAGGCCCTGGATTAGTAAAGCATTACTGAAGAAGAAGAACAAATTGTTAGGCCTCACACTACCTGATTTTAGAAACTATTTTACCGCCACAGTAGTCAAAACAGCCTGGTACTGGTACAACAGCATATACATAGACCAACAGAACAGAATTGAGAATCCAGACATAAATTCACCTACCTATGAGCAGCTGATATTTGACAAAGGCCCAAAGTCTATTAATTGGGGAAAAGACAGTCTCTTTAACAAATGGTACTGGCATAACTGGATATCCATATGCAAAAAAATGAAACAAGACCCATACCTCACACCATGCACAAAAACTAACTCAAAATGGATCAAAACCTAAATATAAAATTGAAAACGATAAACATCATGGAAGAAAATATAGTGACAACACTAGGAGCCCTAATAAACGGTATAAACAGAATACAAACCATAAGTAACAATGCACAAACACCAGAAAAGAAACTAGACAACTGGGAGCTCCTAAAAACCAAACACTTATTCTTATCAAAAGACTTCACCAAAAGAGTAAAAAGACAACCTACTGACTGGGAAAAAATTTTTGCCTATGACAAATCCCTTCAGGGTCTAATCTCTGAAATCTACAAGATACTGCAAAACCTCAACAACAAAAAGACAAATAACCCAATTAAAAAATGGGCAAAGAATGTGAACAGACACTTCACCAAAGAAGACATTCAGGTGGCTAACAGATACATGAGGAAATGCTCACAATCATTAGTCATTAGAGAAATGTAAATCAAAACTACAATGAGATACCATCGCACCCCAGCAGAGCTAGCCCTAACCCAAAAAACACAAAATAATAAATGTTGGAGAGGTTGTGGAGAGACTGGAACATTTATACAGTGCTGGTGGGAATGTTAAATGGTACAACCACTTTCGAAATTGATTTGGCACTTCCTTAAAAAGCTAGAAATAGAAGTGCCATATCATCCAGCAATCCCACTCCTTGGAATATATCCTAGAGAAATAGGAGCCATCACATGAATAGATAGATGTACACCCATGTTCATTGCAGCACTGTTCACGATAGCAAAAAGATGGAAACAGCTTAGGTGCTCATCAACAGATCAATGGATAAACAAATTATGGTACATACACACAATGGAATACTACGCAACAATAAAGAACACGATGAGTCTGTGAAATATCTCACAACATGGATGAATCTGGAAGGCATTATGCTGAATGAAATTAGTCAGTCGCTAAAGGACAGATATTGTATGAGACAGCTATTAGGAACTCAAGAAAAGGTTTAAACACAGAAGTAAACATTCCTTGATGATTATGAGGGTGGAGAGGGTAGGAGAAGGGAATTCACTAACTAGGTAGTAGACAAGAATCATCTTAGGTGAAGGGAAGGACAACACACAATACAGGGGAAGTCAGCACAAGCGGACTAAACCAAAAGCTAAGAAGTTTCCTGAACACAAGCAAACACTTTGAGGGACAGAGTAGCAGGGGAGGGGGCCTAGGGACCATGATTTCTGGGAACATCTAGGTCAGTTGGCACAAGAAAATTTATTAAGAAAATGTTCTGCATCCTACTTTGATGGGTGGTGTCTGGAGTCTTACAAGCTTGCGAGCAGCCATCTAAGATGCATCAACTAGTCCCAACCCACTTGGAGCAAAGGAGAATGAAGACCACCAAAGACACAAGGAAAATATTAGCCCAAGAGACAAAGGGGCCACATCAACCGGAGACTCCATCAATCTGAGACCAGAAGAGCTAGATGATGCCTAGCTACCACCAATGACTGCCCTGACAGGGAACACACAGAGAGTCCCTGATGGAGCAGAAGAAAAATGTGGTGCAGAACTCAAACTGTTCTAGTAGTAGGGTTGATGTTTTGATTTTTTCCCTACTTTTTGGATGGGTGCATTTATTGCTATAAATTGACCTCTGAGCAGTGTTTTTGCTGTGTACCAAAGGTTCTGGTAGAATGTGTTTTCATTCTCATTTGATTCTCTGAATTTATTTCATCCTGTAAAAGTGAACCCAGAAAAGCCTTCTAAATAAATATCAAGTGTAGTCTTTCCATCTTAGAAATAACACAGACTAATAGAGAGGTCTATTTTTTTGCTTTAAAAATGTTAAAACTGCAATTTGCAAGATTAGATAGGAACCTTAGGGGGCTGTGAATTTATGTTATTGAGGGAGGAACGGCTCGGAAAAGGAAAGTGAGAATGGGTACACAACTCGAAAAATATGGTCAATGTTATTAAATGGTACTAGTAGAAACTGTGGAACTGGTGTATGTTTTGCTGTATATACTCTCGACAACAACAAAATAATTTTTTTTAATGTTAAAACTGGATCTAACATGTATTATATGAAAGTATGTGTGAAGGTAGTGATGCACCATGTCCTGTATTCCTACATTTAGCGAGAAACAAAAGGAAGTAGAACCAGGGAAAGGGGGGATGTTCAATCACTAGAGGTTAATCATCCCCATTCAAAGAATAGGTAGAAAGTCTCAGGATTGTCGTAAACATTTCCCAGTTCAGCCAGAGAGCCATCACAAATTCTCTCCTACTGGATTTTATGTCTTCATTGGCAAAGTCCATACCAAATTCATTTTTGTATCCTCAGCACCTAGTTTGTATGCTACAAAGTAGGCACTTCATAAATGTTTGTACAATAGGTAAGTGAAAAGACAATCTCAGGCAAGATTTTAGCAATTGGACTACTTCTAAAGTAACTTGAACTACACAAGGACTGAGCAACATATACTCTGTAAAATGTAAGAGACCAGAGTTTCCCAGAGGACTCTCTTTAATTTGCCAAGAAGGTCAGAAATTTCTTCAAAATCTCCCACCAGAGACTATGTCCCTTCCCCTTGGATTCTAATCATCGTCTGTACAACACAGGCTCTAATGTTGTTAGGTGCCGTCAAGTTGGTTCCGACTCATAGCGACCCTATGTACAACAGAACGAAACACTGCCTGGTCCTGCGCCATCATAACAATCATTGTTATGCTTGAGCCCATTGTTGCAGCCACTGTGTCAGTCCATCTCGTTGAGGGTCTTCCTCTTTTTCGCTCACTCTCTTCTTTATCAAGCATGATGTCCTTCTCCAGGGACTGATCCTTCGTGATAACATGTCCAAAATATGTGACACGTAGTCTCGCCATCCTTGCTTCTAAGGAGCATTCTGGCTGTACTTTTTCAAGACAGATTTGTTTTTTCTTCTGGCAGTCCACGGTATCTTCAATATTCTTTGCCAACACTGCAATTCAAAGGCATCAATTCTTCTTCAGTCTTCCTTATTCACTGTCCAGCTTGCATATGTATATGAGGTGATTGAAAACACCATGGCTTGGGTCAGGCACAACTTAGTCCTCAAAGTGACATCTTTGCTTTTCCACATTTTAAAGGGGTCTTTTGCAGCAGATTTGCCCAATGAAATGCATCTTTTGATTTCTCGACTCCTGCTTCCATGGGTGTTAACTGTGGATCCAAGTGAAATGAAATCCTTGACAACTTCGATCTTTTCTCCGTTTATCATGCTGTTGCTTATTGGTCCAGTTGTGAGGATTTTTGTTTTCTTTATGTTGAGGTGGATCCATACTGAAGGCTATGGTGTTTGATCTTCATCAGTAAGTGCTTCAAGTCCTCTTCACTTTCAGCAAGCAAGGTTGTGTCATCTGCATGACGAAGGTTGTTAATGCATCTTCCTCCAATCCTGATGCCCTGTTCTTCTTCATATAGTCCAGTTTCTCACATTATTTGCTCAGCATATAGATTGAATAGGTATGGTGAAAGGATACAACCCCGATGCACACCTTTCCTGACTTTAAACCATGCAGTATCTCCTTGTTCTGTTTGAATGACTGCCCCTTGCTCTATGTACAGGTTCCTCATGAGCACAATTAAGTGTTCTGGAATTCCCATTCTTCCCAATGTTATCCATAATTTGTTATGATCCACACAGTTGAATGTCTTCGTAAAGGTGATAAAACACAGGTAAACATCTTTCTGGTATTCTCTGCTTTCAGCCAAGATCCATCTGACATCAGCAACAAAATCCCTTGTTCCATGACCTCTTGTGAATCCGGCTTGAATTTCTAGCAGTTCCCTGTCGATATACTGCTGCAGCTGCTTTTGAATGATCTTTAGCAAATTTTTACTTGTGTGTGATATTAATGATATTGTTCAATAATTTCCGCATTCAGTTGGATCACCTTTCTTGGAAATAGGCATAAATATGGGTCTCTTCCATTCAGTTGGCCAGGTTGCTGTCTTCCAAATTTCTTGGTATAGACAAGTGAGCACTTCCAGTGCTGTATCCATTTGTTGAAATATCTCTATTGATATTCCTTCAATTCCTGGAGCCTTGTTTTTGCCAGTGCCTTTAGTACAGCTTGGACTTCTTCCTTAAGTACCATCAGTTCCTGATCATATGTTAATTCCTGAAATGGTTGAAGGTCCACCAATTCTTTTTAGTATAATGACTCTGTGTATTCCTTCAGTCTTCTTTTGATGCTTCCTGAGTCATTTAATATTTTCCCCATAGAATCCTTTAGCATTGCAACTCGAGGCTTGACTTTTTTCTTCAGTTCTTTCAGCTTGAGAAATGCGAAGAGTGTTCTTCCCTTTTGGTTTTCTATCTCCAGCTCTTTGCACATGTCGTTATATTACTTTACTTTGTCTTCTTGAGCCATCCTTTGAAATCTTCTGTTCAGTTCTTTTATTTCATCATTTCTTCCTTTCGCTTTAGCTATTCGACATTCAAGAGCAAGTTTCAGAGTCTCTTCTGACATCTATTTTGGTATTTTCTTTCTTTCCTGTCTTTTTAATAACCTTTTGCTTTCTTCATGTGTGATGTCCTTGATGTCATTCCTCCAATTGTCTGCATAATAGCGGAAATGGTATTAGAATTGGAATTAGAGAATTAGACATGTTGGGGGAAAAGGCTGAATGAATCATCCAGGAAATAGAGCAAAAAGACAAAGAGATAGAAATCAGTCCTGACTGTAGCAATGTGACTCAAGAGACGCATAGAGCCATTGTGCTGCCCTTTCATCCTTGTGAATCTATTAGAGGCTATGCCCTTCCAACAGCTGGGTACACCAAGCAAGAGGAAGACATGCAGTCCAGGAGACAGGAAATCTAAACCAGGAGATGGGCAAAGGCAGTTGAAGGATGACAGCCAAGGGAAGTCTTAAGATGGCAGATGTCAGTAGACATAGTAGTAACCAGAGAGAAGGAGAAGCGAAAAAGAGAGAGGGAGAGTGGAGGTCTCTAAGAGGGATGTCTAAAAACAAAACAAAATAACCCTATATGTTTGTGTATACAAAAAAACCAAACCAAACCCGTTGTTGTCGAGTTGATTCCAGCTGTCATGGATTGAATTGTGTCCCCCAAAAATGTCTGTCATCTTGGCTAGGTCATGATTCCCAGTATTGTGTGACTGTCTACAATTTCGTTATCTGATGTGATTTCCCTATGTTTTGTAAATCCTATCACTATGATATAATGAGTTGGATCAGTGGCAATTATAGTGATGAGATCTACAAGATTTGATAGTGTTTTAAGCCAATCTCTTTTGAGATATAAAAGAGAGAAGTGAGCAGAGAGACATGGGAACCTCATACAACCAGGAAAACAGTGCCGGGAACAGACTGTCCTTTGAACCTGAGGTTCCTTCGCAGAGAAGCTCCTAGGCCAAGGGAAGATTGATGACATGCACCTTCCTCCAGAGCCGATGGAGAAGCGTTCCCCTGGAGCTGAGGCCCTGAATTTGGACTTCTAGCCTACTTTACTGTAAGGAAACAAATTTCTCTTTCTTAAAGCCTTCCACTTGTGGAATTTCTGTTATAGCAGCACTAGATGACTAAGACACTCATCAAAAGACTTCACCAAAACAGTAAAAAAAGGCACCGACAGTCTGGGAAAAAAAAAAAATGGCTACGACATATCTGACAAGGGTCTCATCTTTAAAATCTGTAGACTGCTTCGACACCTCAATTAAAAAGGACAAATAGTCCAATATAAAAATGGGTAAAGGTTATGAACAGACACTTCACCAAGGAAGACATTCAGGTGGCTAATAGTCATATGAGGAAATGCTCACAATCATTAACCATTAGAGAAATGCAAATCAAAACTACAATTGGATACCATTTCACCCCAACATTACTGGCACTAATCAAAAAACCAGAAAATAGCAAATTCTAGAGAGGTTGTGGGGAGATTGGAACTCTTATGTACTGCTAGTGGGAATGTAAAACAGTATACAACCACTATGGACAACGATATGGCACTTCCTGAAAAAGCTAGAAATAATATTCAATCCAGCAATCCTACTACAAGGAATATGTCCTAGAGAAATAAGAGCTGTCTCATGAATAGACATATACACACCCATGTTCACTGTAACATTATTCACAAGAGCAAAAAGATGGAAACAACATAAGTGCCCATCAACAGATGAGTGGATAAACAAATCGTGGTACATACACACAATGAAACACTACTCAGCAACAGAGAACAATGACGAATCCGTGAAACATCTCACAACATGGATGAATCTGGAGGGCATTATGCTGAGTGAAATAAGTCAATCACAAAAGGATGAATATTGTATGAGACCACCATTATAAAAATCTAAGAAAAGGTTTACACACAGAAAAAAGCAATCTTGGATGGTGTCATGGATTGAATTATGTCCCCCCAAACATATGTGTATCAAAAAAAGACCAGATTTACTGGCCTGACGGAGACTGGAGAAACCCCAAGAATATGGTCCCTGGATACCTTTTTAGCTCAGTGGTGAAGTCAGTCCCGAGGTTCACTGTTCAGCTGGGGATTGGACAGCTCCATGAAACAAAACGGAACTAATGAGGCACAGCAGTCCAGGGACAAGGACTAGAAGGCAGGAGGTGACAGGAAAGCTGGTGATAGGGAACCGCAGGTTGATAAGGACAGTGTTGACATGCAGTGTGGTTGTTAACCATTGTCATAGGGCAATATGTGTACTAACTGTTTAATGAGAAACTATTAGTTCTGTAAACCTTCATCTAAAGTACAAAAAAAAAAGAATTATCTATGTGAGATCAAACTGACAACAGCAACTCAAAAGTTTTGATGGGAAGCCTAGGGGGCAGTAAGTTGAAGATAATGGTGAAGGAATAATTTGGAAAATGTTAGTGAGAATAGCAGCACAACTGGAAGAATGCAATCAATATCACTGAATTGTACATGTAGAAACTTTTGAAATGGTGTAACTTTGGCTATGTATATTTTCACCAAAAAAAAAAGGTCCTCCAAGGTTGAGAAGGGAGAGTGTTGACATGTCATGGGGTTGTTAAACCAACGTCATAAAACAATATGTGTACTGACTGTTTAATGAGAAACTGTTTGTTCTGTAAACCTTCATCTGAAGTACAATAATAAAAAATTAAGAAAAAAAAGAACAACAAAAAAATGTGTATCAATTTGGCTAAGCCATGATTCCCAGTATTGTGTGGTTTTCCTCCATTTTGTGATTGTAATTTTATGTTAAAGAGGATTAGGGTGGGATTGTAACACCCTTACTAAGGTCACATCCCTGATCCAATGTAAGGGAGTTTCTCTGGGGTGTGGCCTGCACCACCTTTTATCTCTCAAGAGATAAAAAGGAAAGGGAAGCAAGCAGAGAGGGGGAGACCTCATACCACCAAGAAAGCAGTGCCAGAAGCAGAGCATGTCCTTTGGACCCGGAGTCCCAGTGTGAAGAAGCTCCTAGTCCAGGGGAAGATTGATGAGAAGGTCAACAGAGAGAGAAAGACTTCCCCTGGAGCTGATACCCTGAATTTGGACTTTTAGCCTACTTTACCGTGAAGAAATAAATTTTTCTTTGTTAAAGCCATCCACTTGTGGTATTTCTGTTATAGCAGCACCAGATAACTAAGACAGATGGTTATGAAGTAGGGGAGGAGTGAGAAGGGAAAATCACTAACCAGATAGTGAACAAGTGTTAACTTTGGTGAAGGGAAAGACTACAATATAGGGGAAGTCAGCACAACTTGACCAAGGCAAAGACATAAAAGCTTCCTAGACACATCCAACTACCTTGAGGGACTGAGTTACTGGGACTGAGGGCTGGGGACCATGGTCTTGGGGGACATCTAGGCCAACTTGCATAATAAAGTTCATAAAGAAAATGTTCTACATCCTACTTTGGTGAGTAGCCTCTGGGGTCTTAAAAGTTTATGGGCAGCCATCTACCATACATCTATTGGTTCCATCACATTCAGAGCAAAAGAGAATGAAGGAAACCAAAAATACAAGGAAAATATTAGTCCAAACAATGAATGGACCAGATGAACCATAGCCTCCACCAGCCTGAGCCCAGAAAAACTAGATGGTGCCCGGCTATCACCACTGATTGCTCTTACATGGATCACAACAGAGGGTCCCAGATGGAGGGGGAAAAATGTAGAACAAAATTCAAATTCACAAAAAAAGACCAGACTTACTGGCTTGAAAGAGACTAGAGGAACCCCTGAGCCTATGGTCCCTTGGACACCCTGCTAACTCAGAAATGAAGCCACTCCCAAAGTCCACGTTATAGCCAAAGATTAGACAGTCCTATAAAACAAACAATAACACATGTGCTTCTTAGTTCAATCAAGTATGTGAGACCAAATGGGCAACACCTGCCCAAAAGCAAAGACGAGAAGACAGGAAAGGACAGGAAAACTGGATGAATGGACATGGAGGACCCAGGGTGTAAAGTGAAAGGGAGAGAGTGTTGACACAATGTGGAATTGCAACCAATGTCACAAAACAATTTGTGTATAAATTTGTGAATGAGAAACAAATTTGCACTGTAAACTTTCACCTAAAACACAATGAAAGTTAAAACAAAAAAGAACAGAAATTAATGAAATGGAAAACAAACATACATCAAAGAGGATCAATAAAGCCAAAAAGATGGTTCTTTGAAAATCCATGTAAAACTGATAAGATCCTGGTAAGTCTAAATAAACAAACAAACAAAAAAATAACAGTAAAAATCACAATATCAGGAATGAAAACATCTTGAAAAATAATAGAGCTAAAGGATTTATACTGCAGATATCAAGACCTATTATAAAATTATAATAATATAAGTAAACTTATTAAGTGTAAATAAACTTAATAAGTAATAAGTTTTTTAAAAAAGCATAATTTTACATTTAGTATACTATACAATATTCAGAAGTGAAGTGTCATGATCTTTACAACTTATTTTTTAAACAGAGTTATCAAAAATTCATTTTACTTCACCAAAGAAGACATTCAAATGGCCAACAGACACATGAGGAAATGCTCATGATCACTAGCCATTAGAGAAATGCAAATTAAAACCACAATGGGATACCATCTCACCCTGGCATTACTGGCACAAATCAAAAACACTGGAAATGACAAATGTTGGAGAGGCTGCGGGGAGATCGGAACTCTTACGCACTGCTGGTGGGAATGCAAAATGATACAACCGTTTTGGAAAATGATATGGCACTGCCTCAGAAAGCTAGAAATAGACATACCATTCGCTTCAGCAATCCCACTCCCAGGAATATATCCTAGAGAAATAAGAGTCGTCACTCGAATAGACATATGCACACCTATGTTCATGGCAGCATTGTTCACAATAGCAAAATGATGGAAACAACCTAGATGCCCATCAACAGATGAATGGATAAACAAACTATGGTACATACACACAATGGAGTACTATGCAACGAGAAAGAACAACAATGAATCTGTGAACCATCTCATAACATGGATGAAACTGGAGGACATTACGCTGAGTGAAATAAGTCAATCACAAAAGGACAAATATTGTATGAGACTTCTACTGTAAAAATGCATGAAAAAGTTCACACACAAAATGTAACAATCTTTGTTGGTTAACAGGGATGGGAAGGGTGGGGGGGAAATACTAAACAGGCAATAGATTAATGGTATCTTGGGTGAAGGGTGAGACAGTACAAAATACAGGGGAAACTAACACAACTTGTACAAGGAAATGTCATGGAAGCCCCATAGACACATCCAAACTCCCTGAGGGACTGAATTGCCGGGTGGAGGGCTGTGGAGACCACGGTCTCGGGGAACATCTAGCTCAATTGGCATGACACAGCTTATAAAGACAATGCTCTACATTCTACTTTGGTGAGTAGTGTCTGGGGTCTTAAAAGCCTGTGAGCGGCCATCTAAGATACTCCACCGGTCTCATCCTTTCGGGAGCAAGGGAGAATGAAGAGAACAGGATACAAGGAAAAGATTAGTCTGAAGGACTAATTGTCCACAGCTACCAAGGCCTCCACCAGACTGAGTCCAGTACAGCTAGATGGTGGCCAGCTACCACCACTGACTGCTCTGACCAGGATCACAGCAGAGGGTTCTGGACAGAGCTGGAGAAGGTTGTAGAACATAATTCTAACTCACACACACAAAAAAAGACCAGATTTACTGGCCTAAAGGAGACTGGAGAAACCCCGACAGTATGGCCCCCGGACACCCTTTTAGCTCAGTGGTAAAGTTATCTCTGACATTCACCGTTCAGCCTGGGAGGGGACAGCCCCATAAAACTAAATGAGACTAACGAGGTACAGTAGTCCAGTGACAAGGGCCAGAAGGCAGAAGGGGACAAGGAAGCTGGTGATAGGGAACCCAAGGTTGAGTAAGGATATTGTTGATGTGTTGTGAGATTGTTAACCATTGTCATAGGGCAACATTTGTAGTAACTGTTAAATGAGAAACTATTTTGTTCTGTAAGCCTTCATCTTAAGTGAGAATAACAGCACAATTCGAAGAGCGTAGTCAATGTCACTGAACTGTACATGTAGAAATTTTTGAAATGATGTATCTTTGGCTATGTGTATTTTCACCAAAAAAAAAAGGTTGAGAAGTTAGAGGGTTGACATGTTGTGGGGTTGTTAACCAATGTCATAAAACAACATGTGTACTACTGTTTCATGAGAAACTATTTGTTCTGTAAGCCTTCACCTGAAGTACAATTTTAAAAAATTCATTTTATACATATATACACACACACACATTCAGCACATGCATGTACATTGAGGGATATAAAACAAATACTGTATAGCAAAATGTGAACACTTACTGAATCTAGGTTGGTTCTACTGTAATAGTCTTCCAGCTTTCTTATTTTTTGGAAAAATTATTAAAACTTTAAAAAACAAATGGATAAAAATTTATGATTTAGAAAAATTAAGATGTGTAAATGTTGGATGCAACAGAGAGACAAAGACTAGGGGCATGCTGAGGGGTGGGTCAGAGACTGGTTTTGTGTGTGTGTGTGTGTGAGAGAGAGAGAAGCCTTTTATTAGTTACTATTTTACTTTCTAAACTATGAGCATGCCTCACTTAGCTAAAAATAAAAATTAACTTAAAAATTTAAAGAAACGGAAAAAAGAAGACTCCTGGTCCAATTGCATTCTGCCATTAACTAGTTCTGTGAACTTGGGCAAATCCTTAAGCACTGAAGACCACAGGGTTCTGAACTATTATATGAGGAATGTTGGACTAGACCCTCTACTTCAAGTCACAATCGCTACTTCTCTAATCAGACACGGCCTTATTTGTTTAAACTTTGTCTTTCTTCATTACTTTAGATTTTGTATGTTTATAGGTCCAAAAATATCCCCAGATTACCAAATTGCACTGAATAGAAAGGTAATTCTTAATGAGGACGACTTTAGCTGTTTTGTCACAAAATTTTACACTTGTACAAGAATTTATCCTCTTCACTAGTCAACAAGAAAGCCTGGTCTTCCTAGGTTCCTAGTCTCTAACATGGAAAAAATATGGAATATGTGGGACAAAATAGCTCAAGTATAGAATCATTTGGGGGAATAATTCGGACTTACATAGTTAAACCAAAAATCTCCAAAGTCATATTCACCAGAATTACATCCAAGAACAACGTTTTATTTAGCAGCTAACTGAGATGAATAGCAGCTTCAGTAGCTCTAAGCAAAGGCTCTATTCATCATATTTAAGGACACAGGCAAAGGAAATTGATTCATTTCTGGACCTGATTGAGTTTCCACAGTTAGGTGCACTGGGGAGAGACATGGCTTGAATGCTCCAATTCTGTGGTCATTGCCTGCATTTAATCTGGTCTGGAACACCCCACCCTGTGCCCCCCAAGTTCAGTCAGGCTCCCCACATGGAACAGAATCTTATCTCGATACTACTTTTAGAATAATCAGTAAAATCTTTAATAGTTTTTTTAGTGGTAACAACACCTATGATCTTTTAAAGAAAGGACAGCTTTCTCTTAGGAGGTGGTTGTATGTATGAAATAGGAGATAAATGAAACATTAGAATGTCTTGAGGAAAGAAGGACTCAGTCTGGTGCCTTGCATTTAATAGGTGCTCTATCAATGCTTGCTGAATCAATTGAAGGCCTCTTGTTATACTTGTTATGTTTGCCACTATTATAAGATGTATTTTCACCTTCCTCCCCACTATGCTCCCAACACATCTTTCAGTTTGTTGTACTGTGGTGGCCTGCATGTTGCTGTGATGCCAGAAGTTATACCACCAGTATTTCAAACACCAGCAGGGTTACCCATGGTGAACAGGTTTCAGCTAAGTTTCCAGACTAAGACAAACTAGGAAGAAGGACCTCGTGGTTTACTTCTGAGAAAAATTCGCCACTGAAAACCTTATGAATAGCAGCGGATCATTGTCTGATCTAGTGATGGAAGATAAGCTCCTCAGGTTGGAAGGCATTCAAAATTCAACTGGGACACCTGTCCCCACAAAGTAGAGTTGACCTTAATGATGTGGATGGAGTCAAGCTTTCAGCACCTTCATTTGCTGATGTGGCACAACTTAAAATGAGAAGAAACAGCTGCAAGCATCCATTAATAATTGGAATGTGGAATGTACAAAATATGAATTTAGGAAAAATGGGAATCATCAACAATGAAATGGAAAGCATAAACATCAATATCCTAGGCATTAGTGAGCTGAAATGGACTGGTATTGGCCATTTTAAATCAGAGAATCATGCTGTCTACTATGCCGGGAACAACATATTGAAGAGAAATGGCATCTCATTCAACATCAAAAAGAACATTTCAAGATCTATCCTGAAGTACAGTGCTGTGATTGATCGGATAATATCCATACACCTATAAAGGAGACCAGTTAATAGGACTATTATTCAAATTTATGCACCAACCACTGAGACCAAACATGAAGAAATTGAAGATTTTTACCAATTTCTTCAGTCTGAAATTGATCAAACGTGCAATCAAGATGCATTGAAAATTACTGGTGACTGGAATGCAAAAGTCGGAAACAAAGAAGAGGGAATGGTAACTGGAATATATGGCCTTGGTAAAACAAACGACGCCAGAGATCGCATGATAGAATTTTGCAAGACCAGTGACTTCTTCATGGCAAATACCTTTTTTCAATAACATAAATGGTGACTATACACGTAGACATCGCAGGGTGGAATACGCAGAAATCAAATCGACTACATCTGTGGAAAGAGACAATGGAAAATCTCAATACCATCAGTCAGAACAAGCCAGCGACTTACTGTGGAATAGACCATCAATTGCTAATACGCAAGTTCAAGTTCAAGTTGAAGAAAGTTAGAACAAGTTCACGAAAACCAAAATACGACCTTGAGTATATCCCACCTGAATTTAGAGACCACCTCAAGAATAGATTTGACGCATTGAACACTGAAGACCAGACGAGTTGTGGCATGACATTGAGGATATCATACATGAAGAAAACAAGAGGTCATTAAAAAGACAGAAAAGACCAAGATGGACATCAGAAGATACTCTGAAACTTGCTCTTGAATGTTGTTGTTGGGTGCTGTCAAGTCGGCTATGACTCACAGTGACCCTGTGTACAACACAATGAAACACTGCCTGGTCCTGCGCTATTCTCACAATCCTTGTTATGCTTGAGCCCACTGTTGCAGCCACTGTGTCAATCCATCTCCTTGAGGGTCTTCTTCTTTTTCACTGACCCTCTACTTTACCAAGCATGATGTCCTTCTCCAGGGACTGATCCCGCCTGATAGCATGTCCGAAGTATGTGAGACAAAGTCTTGCCATTTTGCTTCTAAGGAGCATTCTGGCTGTACTTCTTCCAAGACAGATATTTTCATTCTTCTGGCAGTCCATGGTATCTTCAATATTCTTTGCCAACATGATAATTCAAAGGCATCAATTCTTCCATCTTCTTTATTCATTGTTCAGCTTTCACATGTGTCTGAGGTGACTGTGTCAGACACACCTTAGCCCTTAAAGTGACATCTTTGCTTTTTAAAATTTTAAAGAGGTCTTTTGCAACAGATTTGCCCAATGCGATGCACCGTTTAATTTCTTAACTGCTGCTTCTGTGGGCGTTGATTGTGGATCTAAGTAAAACGAAATTCATGACAACTTTAAATATTTTCTCCATTTGTCATGATGTTGCTTATTGGTCCAGTCTTGAAGATTTTTGTTTTCTTCATGTTGAAGTGTAATCCATACTGAAGACTATAGTCTTTGATCTTCATCAGTAAATGTTTCAAGTTCTGTTCACTTTCAGCAAGCAAGGTTGTGTCACCTGCACAACACAGGTTGTTAATGAGTCTTCCTCCAATCCTGATGCCATGTTCTTCTTCATATAGTCCAGCTTCTGAGATTATTTGTTCAGCATACAGACTGGATAAGTATGGTGAAATGTTACAACCTGAGGCACACCTTTTTTGACTATAAACCATGCAGTATCTGCTTGCTCTGTTCGAATGACTGCCTCTTGATCTAAGTGCAGGTTCCTCATGAACACAAGTAAATGTTCTGAAATCCCCATTCTTCGAAATGTTATTCATAATTTGTTATGATCCACACAGTCGAATGCCTTTGCATAGTCAATAAAACATAGGTAAACATCTTTCTCGTATTCTCTGCTTTCAGCCAAGATCCATCTGACGTCAGTAATGATATCCCTTTAGCTACTCTACTTTCAAGAGCTAGTTTCAGTGTCTCTTCTGACTTCCATTTTGATCTTTTCTGTCTTTTTAATGACCTCTTGCTTCATGTATGATATCCTTGAAGTCATTCCACAACTGGTCTGGTCTTCAGTTGTAAGTGTTCAGTGCATCAGATCTATTCTTGAGATGGTCTCTAAATTCATGTGAGATATACTCAAGGTCGTACTTTGGCTCTCTTGGACTTTTCTAATTATCTTTAACTTCAGCGTGAACTTGCATACGAGCGATTGATGGTCTGTCTCACAGTCGGCCCGTGGCCTTGTTCTGACTAATAATTTTGAGCTTTTCCATTGTCTGTTTCCACAGATGTAGTCAATTTGATTTCTGTTTATTCCATTTGGTGAGCTCCACGTGCAGAGTCACCGTTTATGTTGTTGGAAAAAGATATTTGCAATGAAGAAGAATAACTAAAGTGAGAGGAAGAAATGATGAAGTAAAAGAGCTGAACAGAAGATTTCAAAGGGCAGCTTGAGAAGGCAAAGTAAAGTATTATAATGAAATGTGCAAAGATCTGGAGTTAGAAAACCAAAAGGGAAGGACATGCTCCACATTTCTCATGCCGAAATTATCGAACAGTGCCATTCATATCACACACAAGCAAAATGTTTCTGAAGATCACTCAAAAGTGATTGCAGCAGTACATCGACAGGGAACTGCCAGAAATTCAAGCCAGATTCAGAAGAGGACATGGAACAGGGTATATCATTGCTGATGTCAGATGGATCTTAGCTGAAAGCAGAGAATACCAGAAAGATGTTTACCTGTATTTATTGACTATACAAAGACATTCGACTGTGTGAATCATAACAAATTATGGATAATATTGAGAAGAATGGGAGTTCCAGAACACTTAATTGTTCTTGTAAGGAACCTGTACTTAGACCAAGAGGCAGTCATTCCAACAGAATGAGGGGATATTGTAGGTTTAAAGTCAAGAAAGGTGTGTGTCAGGGTTGTATCCTTTCACCATACTTAATCAATCTGTATGCTGAGCAAATAATCTGAGAAGCTGGACTATATGAAGAAAAATGAGGCATCAGGATTGGAGGAAGACTCATTAACAACCTGAGTTGTGCAGATGACACAACTTTGCTTGCTGAAATTGAAGAAGACTTGAAGCACTTACTGATGTAGATCAAAGACTATAGCCTTCAGTGTGGATTACACCTCAATGTAAAGAAAACAAAAGTCCTCATAAATGGACTAATAAGCAACATCATGATAAATGGAGAAGAGCTTAAAGTTTTCAAGGATTTCATTTTACTTGGATCCACAATCAAAACCAATGGAAGCAGCAGCCAAGATATCAAATGACACATTACATTGGGCAAATCTGCTGCAAAAGTCACTTTGAGGACTAAGGTGAGCCTGACCCAATCCATGGTATTTTCAATTGCTTTATATGCATGCGAAAGCTGGATAATGAATAAGGAAGACTGAAGAAGAATTGATGCCTTTGAATTATGGTGTTGGCAAAGAATATTGAATATACCATGGACTACCAGAAGAACAAGCAAATCTGCCTTGGAAGAAGTACAGCCAGAGTGCTCCTTAGATGCAAGGATGGCAAAAGTTTGTCTCACATACTTTGGACAAGTTATCAGGAGGGACTAGACCCTGGAGAAGGACATCATGCTTGGTCCTGGAGAAGGACATCATGCTTGGTCCTGGAGAAGGACATCATGCTTGGTGAAGCAGAGGGTCTGAGCCCTGGTGGAGCAGTGGTTAAGTGTTCATGTGCTCATCAAAATGTCAGCAGTTTGAATATACCAGCTGCTCCTCGGCAACCCTATGTGGAAGTTCTACTCTGCCCTATAGGGTCACTATGAGTCAGAACCGACTCGACGGCACCTAACAGTGACAACAAACCCCACCATGCTAGAGTCTACCTGGGAACCAGTTGTCTCTTTCTGTGGTGTGTTATCACTGCCATATCCATAGCCCTTTACAGCCACTTGATTACTGGTTTAATGTCTTAACTCACCTCTAAAATGTAAGCTCTGTGAAGGCAGGGATCATATCTGCTTCATTCACCCCTCACGGTGCAAAGCACATAGTAAACCAAACCAAAGCCACTGCCACAGGGTTGATTCAGGCTCATAGAGACCTCATAGAGTTTCCAAAGCTGTAAATCTCTGTGAAAGCAGACTGCCACATCTGTCTCCTGTGGAGCCGCTGGTGGTTTTGAACTGCCTACCTTTCAGGTTAGCAGTTGATCACTTTAACCACTGCACCACCAGGCACTTGAAAAATGGATTGGTGAATGCTTGTTAGAGGAACATTCACCAACCTTAAAATCCAGGCTTGGTTGGTTTTCTATTTGCAACACCCAGAAAGCTTGTCTGATGTCAGGAATCTAAGTTCCTAGGATAACTCATTAACTCGGGTTTTTACGTCTTTCCTTTGGAGTCAAAAGACCTGTGCTTGAGTCCCAATTTGACCTATTAGCTATGAGACCTTGGACAATTTACTTCAACTCTCTGAGTTTCAGTGTCCTTACCTCTAAAAAGGAGGTGATAATAAGTTCTTCACAAGATTTTTGTAAGAGTTAAATGAGGTGGAAAAAATACATATGCCTGTCATGGATTGAATCGTGTCCCTCAAAAATATGCGTATCAATTTGCCTAGGCCATGATTCCCAGTATTGTGTGATTGTCCACCATTTTGTCATCTCATGTGATTTTCCTATGTGTTGTAAATCCCGTCACTATGATGTTAATGAGATGGATTAGTGGCAGTTATATTGATGAGATCTACAAGATTAGATTGTGTCTTAAGACAGTCTCTTTTGAGATATAAAAGAGAGAAGTGAGCAGAGACTTGGGGACCTCATACTACCAAAAAAGCAGCGCCAGGAGAAGAGCGTGTCCTTTGGACCCAGGGCTTCTCTGAGGAGAAGCTCCTAGTCTACGGGAAGATTGATGACAAGGACCTTCTTCCAGAGCTGACAGAGAAAGCCTTCCCCTGGAGCTGATGCCCTGAATTTGGATTTCTATCCTACTGGACTGTTAGAGACTAAACATCTGTTTGTTAAAGACATCCACCTGTGGTATTTCTGTTACAGCAGCACTAGATAACTAAGACAATGCCTATCACAGAATCTGGCCTATCGTAAGTACTTAATAATGTTAGGTCTTTTCTGTTCACAGCCCGAGTTACCAATCTATAGGACACTGTGAAGGTAATAATAAGAGGCTACAAATTATTTTTAATAGTTCAAAGAGACTAATAGAATTCTTAAGTCTACTCATAATAATATTAGCTAAAATGTTAAGTTCTTTTGGGAAATGTGAAAACTTACCGTCTCCTGCTGGTCAACAATCTTTCTTGGTACATATGAGTATCCTAGATTAATTAAAAAATGAGAAAAATAATTACTCATATATGTAACTTGGTGTATAAAAACTTTCAAAATATGGAGTTTATGAGGTGTCGTTGGTTACTTCGAGGTGCCCTGGTGGTGCTGTGGTTAAGCACTCAGCTGCTAACCTAAAGTTGGCAGTTGGAACCCATCAGCTGCTCTGTTGGAGAAAGATGTGGCAGTCTGCTTCTGTAAAGATTTACAATTTTGGGAACCCTGTGGGGCAGTTCTACTCTGTCCTATAGTGTCACTATGAGTCAGCAACGGGAACAGGTTGGTTACTTGGAACTACAAGAGGTCCTTGGTTATTTAGAACCACTTGCCTATTTTGGGCCTGGCCCTGACCTCAGAATTATGATAGGCTACAGAATTTGGGGGACTGAAGTGTTTGCTTCTGGACACTTGGATGTGTTTATATGGTCTGATTGAGCCTGTTCAGTAATAAAACTTATCTATCTAGTATCACACACAAATTCCCCCCACAATTTCTAACTTCTCTGAACTATTGTAAGTTAGCCCCAAACTCATAATAACTGTACTTGCCTAGTTAGTGTTAGAGCATTTTATTACTAATTAGTAAATACTGCATAATGGATAATGTTAACAACAGGCTTTCATTATTAGGTGGCCAGATGTCACAGTGGCATGAAATGACTATGGCATTCTAAGGAAAAATAGTTATATTTAAATAGTCCAGATTATTTGTGAACTCCTATAAAATGCTCAACTCTCTTGTATTTTACTCTTAAAAATGTTTCAAGAAATTATCAGTAGCATACTTTGGGAGGCAGTGTGAAGATATAAAATCAGAGAAGAGTAACTATCTGCCAACCTCATAAATATGCTGTAAAAATCCTAATTATTTCATCAGATTTCATTTGTTTATTACAAATTCCTTTGGGACCGCTTATGTTCAAGAAGAAAGGAAGGAAGAAAGAAAGGAAAAATTGAGAGAAAAGGAAAGAAAGAAAGAGAGGTGTGGGGGGAGAAAGGAAGGGAAAGAGGGAGGGAGGTAGGCAAGGACAGAAATTGATCATTTGATAGTATTTCCTAACTCCTTTAATAGGCAGATGATTTTTATTTTGTATTTTTTAAGTCAAATTTTCCATTATCCTGATTTGAATCAGCTTTAACTTTAGGCGAAGGCCTTTTTTTTTTTTTTACTAACAGGACAACTGAGCATTAAGACATTGAACTATAAGTCCTATTTATATTTTCTTAAACTAAAGTCGTTTTTACATTTCCCCCCATATTTTTGTTATTACTCTGTTGAAAATACTGTGAAAACTTGCTCTAAGGAAGACTGATACACCACAAGTAACCGTGGATCACTTGTGACTGTTGGGCATATAAAATGATTCACATTTCTGCCACCTGTCCAAAAAGCATGTGTGGTGTTTGTTTTATCTTCTTCCTCTGGGATCACTTCTATAGTGGGACTTGATATCCTAGATTAAATTCTCAAGATGTCACCTGCTTATTTGGATAAAAAGTATCTATTGTGCTCCTTTACAATATATAATCAAAAATAGAAAGTTGTGAGTACATTTATCACAACCTGGATCTTGTAAATGTGTGCAAGGAAGCTCTCAATTTATTCCTGACTTACATTTTAATGCCTATTACCTCAATGACAATAATATCAAACATTTTATATTATTTTATGCGACATAAATACTTGATAAGTAATACCCCATGTTGTTCTCACAATAGCTCTATGAAGTAGCTGGTACAAATACTTTTAGTCTTGCTTTACAGATGAGGAAACTGAGGCTCAGAGGGAGTTTAAGTTGCTTGCCTGTAGTAAAATGTCTAATAAGTACTAAAATCAGGACTCAATCTCTGGACCTTTTACTTATTGTTATGTTGTTAGGTGCCTTCAAGTTGGTTCCGACTCATAGCGACCCTATGTACAACAGAATGAAACACTGCCTGGTCCTGCACCATCCTCACAATCCTTGTCATGCTTGAGTCCATTGTTACATCCACTGTGTCATTCCATCTAGTTGACCCACTTTTTTGCTGACCCTCTACTTTACCAAGCATGAAGTCCTTCTCCAGGGACTGGTTCATCCTGATAACATGTCCAAAGTATGTGAGATGAAGTCTTGCCATCCTTGCTTCTAATGAGCATTCTGGCTGCACTTCTTCCAAGACGGATTTGTTTGTTCTTCTGGCAGTCCATGGTACATTCAATATTCTTTGCCAGCACCATGATTTAAAAGCATCAATTCTTCTTCGGTCTTCCTTACTCATTGTCCAGCTTTTACATGCATATTAGGAGATAGAAAACACCATAGCTTGGGTCAGGGACACCTTAGTCCTTAAACTAACACATTTGCTTTTTAGCACTTTAAAGAGGTCTTTTGCAGCAGATTTGCCCAATACAATGCATCGTTTGATTTCTCGACTGCGGCTTTCATGGGCTTTGATTATAGATTCAAGTAAAATGAAATCCTTGACAACTTTAATATTTTCCCCATTTATCATGATGTTACTTATTGGTCCAGTTGTGAGGATTTTTGTTTTCTTTCTAGTAAGGTATAATCCATACTGAAGGCTGTAGTCTTTGATCTTCATCAGTAAGTGTTTCAAGTCCTCTTCACTTTCAGCAAGCAAAGTTGTGTCACCTGCATATCGCAGGTTGTTAATGAGTCTTCTTCCAATCCTGATGCCACATTCTTCTTTATATAGTTCAGCTTCTCTGATTATTTGCTAAACATACAGACTGAATAAGTATAGTGAAAGGATACAACCCTGACACACACCTTTTTTGGCTTTAAACCATACAGTATCCCCTTGTTCTGTCTGAAAGACTGGCTCTTGGTCTATTTGCAGGTTCCTCATGAGCACCATTAAGTGTTCTAGAATTCCCATTCTTCACAATGTTATCCATAATTTGTTATGATTCACACGGTAGAATGCCTTTGATAGTCAATAAAACATAGGTAAACATCTTTCTGGTATTCTATGCTTTCAGCCAAGATCCATCTGACATCAGCAATGACATCCCTCATTCCATGTCCTGTTCTGAATCACACTTGAATTTCTGGCAGTTCCTTGTTTATATACTGCTGCAACTGCTTCGGAATGATCTTTGCTATTATGGTAGAAAAAGTCATTGGAAGTCATGAGAACTGCTACAACCTAGGAAAATAGTAAACCAAAAGCAATACCACATTCCTAGGGGGATTGCAGAGATTAGTACCGCCATCAAAGACTTGAAGTGTGCAGGAATGGTGATTCTCACTAGATCCCTGTTCAGCTTGCTTATTTAGTCTGTGCAAAAACAGATGGATCTTGGAGGATGACAGTGGAGTATCATAAACTTAACAGGTGGTGACTCCAATTGCAGCTGCTGTTCCAGATGTGGTTTCATTGCTTGAGAAAATTAATACATCTCCTGGTACCTGGTATGGAGCTATTGATTTCGCCAATGCCTTTCTCTCAATTCCAATTTCGAAGGATCACCAGAAGTAATTTGCCTTCAGTTGGCAAGGCTAACAATACACCTAAAAGGTATATCAACTCTCCAGCCCAAGGTCATAATTTAGTCCACAGGGAACTTGATTGCCTTTCTCTTCCACAGGTCATTACACTGGTCCATTACATTGATAATATTATGCTGACTGGACCTAGTAAGGAAGAAGTATCATTGATTCTAAACTTCTTGGTAGAATATTTTTGTGCCAGAGTGTGGGAAATTAATCCAACAAAAATTCAGGTGCCTTCAACCTCAGTGAAATTTCTATAGGTCCAGTGGTGTGGGGCATGTCGAGATATTCCTTCTAAAGTGAAGGACAATTTGTTACATCTGGCCCCTCCTACAACTAAAAAGGAGGCACAACACTTGGTGAGCCCCAGCATTGGAGTGAGTCTTAGCTAGTTACAATCGTGTCACACTTAATACTTTTGGTGAGCTGGAGAAAAATTAACAGTATATATTTTTGACAGTGTAGTGGAGTCCTTCCTTAAGGGGATCTGACCTCCCCTTCATTCAAGGGCTTGTGGGAGCTGGCAAATCCAAAATCTGCAGGTCAGGCATCAGGCTGCTGGCTCATGTCCCAAGAACTGAAGGTCAAAGGATGACAAGACAGATGCAGTATCAAGAGACAGCAAGCTTTGCCAGAGCAGCCATAAATATTGGATGCAGGCCACACCCCCAAGAGAAGACCCCTTTCAACTGATTGGCTGCTCACATTAGATCACAAAATGTAGGATGATTACATACTATCTGCCAAACCACTGAGAATCATGGACTAGCCAAGTGGACACATAACCTTAAACACCACACGTACTAATTACATTTCCTTCTACATAGAAATAGGCATGAACTGTAGTGTAACTAAACAATATGCAAATATCTTAAAGATACACACTGAATGCACAAATAAAACATCAACCCTCTAAGGAGAACAACTGTGGAGCTCTCTATGTCCTCTACCCTGGGCTCAGGTGTTGTTATGGATTGAATTATGCCCCACCAAAGTTATGTTGAAGTCCTAACCCCTGTGCCTGTGAATGTGACCTTGTTTGGAAATGGGGTCTTTGAAAATTTTATCAGTTAACATGAAGTCATACCAGAATAGGGCGGGTCCTAATCCGATGTGAGTGATGTCTTCCAGAAAAGGAGAATAGACAGGAAGGCACAGTTAGACAGAGGCAGATGCAGCTGCAAGCCGTGGAAAGCCAAAGATTGCCAGAAGCTAGAAGGCAGGCGTGGAACAGTTCCTTTCTCAGAGCCCTCCGAAGGAATGGCTCTGATATGGACTTTTAGCCTCCACAACTATGAGATAATAAATTTCTGTTCTTTCAAACCATCCACTTTGTGGGATTCTGTTACGGCAGCTCTAGGGAACTAATACAGGTATGCAACATAAACTTTTTTCTTTATTGTGTCCATGAGAATTCTTTAGCTTGGGTGCCATATAGTTCATTGTCAAGTTTGGACAGTTTTTGAGAGTGAAATGGGTGCTGTTCACAACTATGTTAGGATAATAACTTAAACTAGAACTGCCTGGGGCAAGCTGGAGTATATGGTCATTCTACATATAGCAAATCTGCAACTTGGATAGTGAATTTTGGGTAAAATTTTTTGCAAGTTTTATGGGAAATATTTGGATGGTGAGAGTTCAATATTTTCTTTTTCCTATTTTCTAGATAAGAGAAACAAAGACTTGAAGAGGTTAAGCAACTTGCCTGAGGTGACACAGTAATTTTTGCAGTAGAGTGGGATTCATACCCTGGTTTGTGTGTTTTCTCCTGTGGTTTTTGCAAATAATTTCAAAGACTTTGGACTTAGACCTCTTGTCTGAGACTCAAAAGGACCTGCTCCAGCTTCACAACAGGCAAGAGAGAGGCCTAGAGCAAAAAAATGCCTCTGAAGGAATCTGCCAGATACTTCTGTGCAATGCACCAGCCTGGGCACCCCTTGTGGGTAGGTACTGTTCCTCTTTATCTTGGCATCCCTTGTGCCTTGTCAAGTGCCTGGCATGGAGTTGGTACTCAGCCACATGTTATTGAATGAGGGAACACTCTATGTGAGAAAGAGTCAACTTTCACCTCCTCTGCTAAATGGATGTGCTAATCTACTCTAGAATGCTTTACTCTTCTGTGTAAACTGCCACACAGAATTACACATTTGTTTCTGTTATTGCCTTGGTAACCTCTCCTTGTACCTTTGTTACTTTGTTAGCATGCCTCCCTCCATCTAATGGCCTTGCCAGTCTATGGAACTTTGGTGGACTTGCAAGCTGCAATTTAAATGTGAGCTGAAGCTTCTAGATCCCAGGTACAGGTTCAGATATAGAAGCACCTCATATATATGTACTAGAGGCCTTGACATGTTCCAGGTGAGATTATTGCTCAGATCTGATGCAGGGTGGGCACACTGCCCTGCTGTCTTGTAAAATTGCCTTACTTTTTATAGTAAGAAAATATGTTAACAAAGCTCATGCTCCATGAAAACTTTATGGGCAGTTCATGACCCAATTCTAGGATAAAATACCACCACTCCCAGTTGACATCAAGTCGACTCAGACTCATGGAGAACCCATGGGTGTCGGAGTAGAACTGTGCACCACAGAGTTTTCAATGACTGATTTTTCACAAGTAGATAACCAGGCCTTTCTTCCAAGGTGCTCCTGAGTGGATGTGAACCTCTAACCTTTCAGTTAGCAACTGAGTGTGTTAACCATTTGTACCACCCAGGGACTCTCTATGGGATAAAATATGGATCATTAATACCAGCATGCCTCAATCTAAGCTTTCAACACTCACAACTCTGGAATCACAAATATTTGACTGTTATAACTTTTGAGCAGGCACATTTAGAGCATTTCAAATTCTAGTTCCTCAGAGAAATTGTTCATAGAAAACTCTCTCCTAACTTTGCCAGGCCTCTGGTCTACAGAAACACCAACGATTATTATTCTTTCTCAAATTCCTCTCATTTTTGCCCACCATTGTTTTAAATTTGATGGTAGAGGGATATCCTGAACACTATATGGATTGCATTTCATTTCAGACAAAGAGGTGAAGAAGAAGAATTTCAGCCCGTAGAAAAAAATCAGATGAGTTAGCTAACTTCCTCCATTTGCTTTCCTTGGTTTTAAGCAATATGTCAACATTGAAGTGGTGGGGATACCTTTTGGTATCCCCTCTCTCCTTGATCCTATGTAATGACTTCATTAGGATTCAAATGCCAGATGGTGATGTCTTTTGTCATTGCAACTGTTTAACTGTCTACAGCTTTATTGCTGAGCCTTTTGAACCCAGCTGCTCACTTAACCTACTTGGATCATTCCTCCACAGTTTTGATCTCATCTTCTTTGGTACAAATGGAATCACTTGCATTGGGAAAAACCTATTTCCAAACAGGATTACATCCACAGGTATAGGAGTTAGTATTCCAATACATTTTTTGGGGGGAGGGAGGGCACACAATTCAATCCATAACATATACACTGGGGTTACAGCAGGAAATGAAACAGGTAGAAATCCTGGCCCTCAAGAAGCTTACATTCTAGTAAGGGGAAACAGACACTAATCAAGATAAGTAAAACATCCACTATATAAAATGATGATACACACCATGGACAAAAATGAAGCAAGGAAGATGAATGAGCAAGGAAGGAAGGCATCAGGACAGTCCTCACTGTGAAGGGGACACTTTCGTAAGGGTCTGACGGAGAAGAGGAGGGATTGAGCCGTGAGGATATCTGGGGAAAAGCATGCCAGGCAGAAGAAACAGCAAGTGCAAAGTCTGAGTTGGGAGCATGCCTCTGTTTTGAGGAATAGCAAAGAAACAAGCTTGGCTACAGTGGAGTTGGCAAGGAGGAGAATAGAAGGCAGTGAGATCTTTCAAATGCTTCAATAGTAATTTATGTAGTGTTTCCTAAGGGAATTTTTATTTCCACCTGTGATGGTTCATTTTATGTCTACTTGGCTAAGCTATAGTACCCAGTTATTCAATCAAACACTAATCTAGGTATGACTAATATCTACAATCAGATGACTTTAAGTAAAGGATATTATCTTATATAATGTGGGTAAGCATCCTCCAAGCAGTTAAAAGACCTTAAGAGCAAAACTGAGATTCTCTGAGGAAGAAGAAATTCTGCCTTAAGACTATAGCGTCAGCTCCTACCTAAGAGTTTCCAACCTGCCAGCCTGCCCTATAGCTTTCAGACTCGCCAGCCCCCAGAACTACATGGGCCAATTCCTTGAAATACATCTCTCTCTTTCTATATATTTACCGACATACACACACATATACCCATATACATGGTTCTGTTTCTTTGAAGAGCCCTGATGATACAACACCATTTAAAAAAAAAAATTATGAAGTGTCTCATGGAAAAGAGAAGAACCCTGGTGGCACAAAGGTTAAGTACTGGGCTGCTAACTGAAAGATTGGCAGTTTGAGCCCATCCAGTGGCCCTGAGGTTAGAAGACCTGGTGACCTGCTCCTGTAAAGATTATAGCCTAGGAAACCCTATGGGGCAGTTCTACTCTGTCACATGGGGTTTCTGTGAGTTGAAATTGACTTGACAGCACCTAAGAACAACAATGGAAAGGAGAGTGTGTGGGTGAATTTGTCCTTGAATAGATCAAGATCTCTCTGCTTAGCTCAAGGCAAGAATGTTGGGAAGGAGGAGAGGGAACAAGAATAAGAGGGAAATGGAAGGAAAGAAAGGAGAAAAAGTGGGTTTGTCCAGCCCAGACTGGCTTGGCCCAATCTCTTTCCCCCAGACCTCTGTGTCAGACTCTGCCCTTTGACCACAGTGGCTGTATCTGTACAGGACACTTAGAAACCTGTGGGGAACTAACCTGTCCTGGGTGGAGCTCAGCAAGAACTTCTCTAGGAAGAGTTCTTTGAGATGCAGCGACCGTCTGCCCTGTCTATGGGCTCACCTTCCACAGTGCCAGCCAGCTCCCAATGAGACAGAAGGGTTAGTTTCCTAAAAAGGTTAGTGATCCTAAAAGGATTCCTGATGGTGCAATGGTTAATTAAGTGCTTGGTGGTTCAAATCCACCAGTGGCTCCAAGGGTGAAAAAACCTGGTGATCTGTTCCCATAAAGATTACAGCCTAGGAAACCCTTTGGGACAGTTCTAATCTGTCATATAAAGTTGCTGTCATGGATTGAACTGTGTCGCCCAAAAATGTGTCAAAAATAGGTCACGATTCCCAGTATTGTGTGATTGTCCACCATTTTGTCATATAATATGATTTTCTTATGTGTAAATCCTACCTCTATGATGTTAATGAGGTGGATTTAACGGACGTTATGTTAATGAGACAGGACTCAATCTACAAGATTAGGTTGTTTTAAGTCAATCTCTTTTGAGATATAAAAAAGAGAAGCTAGCAGAGAGGCAGAGAGACGGGGGCCCTCATACCACCAAGAAACAAGAGCCAATAGAACAGTGCGTCCTTTGGACCCCGGGTCCCTGTGCTGAGACACTCCTGGACCAGGGGAAGGTTGATGACAAGGACCTTCCTCCAGAGACGAGGGATTGAGAAAGACTTCCCCTGGAGCTGGCACCCTGAATTTGGACTTCTAACCTACTAGACTATGAGAGAATAAATTTCTCTTTGTTAAAGCCATCCACTTGTGTATTTCTATTATAGCAGCACTAGATGACTAAGACAGTAGCTGTGAGTCAGAATCCACTCGATGGCACACAACAACAACAAAGGAGAGAAAGAAATTACAGGGAGTACTGTATTTATCCAACACTTGTTCATTGAATAAATATCTGTTGAAGTCCTGCTATGTGCCAGGCACTGCCACCTGAAATAAGAAGCTATTTGAACGTTTATGCTCAAGGAATTTATACTCTTAGTGCAAATGAAAGACTAGGATTAAGGTGCTGGCTGAATTTTTTTATCTGGGACTGAAATAAGCACAAGAAAATGATGAACCATTAAAGACTCTCTTTTTTTCTATATGCTTGAACTGCTCCTGTGCATCCCACAGATGTCGGGTGTGTAATAATTATGCAGTATGTTTGTTGGAGACTCACTCAGGTTGCCTTAGTTAAAGAGCCCAGCCCCACTGAGGCTGCAAAGACTTTAACAAACAGCACAACTCCAACAAGAACCAAAAAAAAATGTGTGGGTATATATGTATGTATGTATGTAGGCATATATGTATATACATGTGTAAATGTGAGTATATATAGATGTATGCATATGTATATATGTATATATGTGTGTGTGTGTGACTGTATGCACATATATTCATATATATAATAAAGCACATAGGGGGCACATTTATGAATACTTTTTATACATAACCAAACATCTTGCAGGACTGGTTTTCTGGGTTTGAAGGATTAAGACCATAGTCTCGTGGGACATCTCAGTCAATTGGCTTAATATATAGCTCATAAAGTTATGTTCTACATTCTTGGTTTGGTGAGTAGTGTCTAGGGTCTTAAAAGCTTGTAAGAAGCCATCTAAGATACAACTATTGATCTCTACTCGTTCAGAGCAAAATATAAAGAAGGAAACCAAAGACTCAAAATAGAAACTAGTCTACAGGACTAATAGTCTACACAAACCACAGCCTCATCTACCCTGACACCAGAAGAACTAAATGGTGCCTGGCTACCATTAACGACTGTTCTAATCAGGGTCACAATAGACAGACCCTGACAGAACGGGAGAAAAATGTGGAACAGAACCTCGAATTCCTAAGCAAAAGAAACAAAAATGAAAAAAACAGAACTGGTTGTGACTAGAGGACACCCTGAGACTTGTCCTGAGATACTCCTTAAACCTTGAACAGAAGCTAGCCCCTGAAGTCACCTTTTAGCTAAATAACAGACTGGCTCACAAAATAAGGAATATCACCTCTAAGTACTGTGTTCCTTTTTAAAATCATCTAATATTGATACCAAAGAGTCAACAATTACTTTAAAACAAAGATGAGAATGTAAGGGGGAAGGGAAACTAGATTAATGAAAATGGAACAACTGGAATGGAAATAATGAAGATGTTCACACATCGTCACTGAACAATTTGTTTATAAATTGTTGAATGGGAACCTAAATTGTTGTGTAAACCCTCACCAAAAAAAAAAAGAAAAGAAAAGAAACAACAAAAGTCTAGAGAATGGGTCATCATCTTATTATTCCCTCAACAGTTGGCATCTTTCTATTCTTCCCTTCCTTACTGTACTACCATGAAATAATTTAGCTCCTCTCTGTTTTCTTCTTGTATTAGTATCACACGAAACACCTCTTTGTTAAAACCTCTGGTAAGGAACCCCTCGAAAGCAAGGTCATGAAAATGGCAAGAGCAATGAAGTCCCCCAAAAGACTCTAACTTAATTTCCCCAGTCCCTAGCATTCTGTTCCTTCAGAGAAATGAGAAGAATTCCCTCTCTTTATCACCACCTCTTTCTTTCCCCATTAGACCTCCATTCTCCTTGGCCTATCACGTTCCCTGCTCCACCCCAATACTATGGTGCCCAACTATGGAAGACTTCCTTTCAGAGTGTATATACCTGCTCATTTTGACTCAGAAATCTGGAAACTGAACATATTTAATAACTGAAAGTTTTCCCCATTGTTCTAGGCACTGATAAAGTTTTTAATACTTTATTTCCTAGCCCTATTCCATGTGGAATTCATGAAAGCCATGTAGTTCAAAATTAATTTGATTGCTCTCTCTAATTATTTGGAGCTTTGTTAGGACCTGCCAAGTTCCTAGTTCTTTCCTCTTTGTAGATTAGATCACATAATGTTTTATGCTTAGATTTCTTGACCCCATGATTACACTCAATGGAGCTCATTTAGAATGTGACGGGGCTCCTCCTCTGTGAGATATTGGAGTGGTCTCCCAGTCCACAGACATGCGCTTGTGTTCCCTATTAAAGAGAAAATGGACTACACTATTCTTGCTGGTGCTTACAAGGTCTTAATGGGAATTATTAGACCATAGGGAAGACTTGAAAGAGATAATGATACTATACTAATTTTATCAGGCCATTCGATTTGAGGGGAGGAATCTCTTAATTTTTCTTCCTTCATTGGAAGAAACTGTTTACCAATGTGTAGTTTAACAAATCCAGAGGGCTGTGTGAGGGCCATGAGGCCTTCTTTTCAAGAAGGATTTAAGAGTGTATGCAGGTCCTAATGGGGTAATAATTCAGTCTGTAGATATTTATGATTGGCATCATGAAAGAAAGGAAGCTCTATATGCTTAGGAAGGGCACAAGAAAGCACTCTACTGAGACAGAGAGGGGAGGTGGGCTCAAATTTCTCTCTAGCTGTGCTAGCCCCGTCCTCTACCCTTGCCATGGTCTCTGAGCACCTTGAACCTCCTGCTGGCTTTGATCCTTTAGTTTTTGTCTCTAACAAGTCTCCACACACTAGGGGGTTGGGAACAATTAGTTCATTCACTTGTACATTTATTTATGTATATCCTCGCTCATTCATTCACTCATTCACTTATTAATTCAATAATGATTCAATAATGTTTGATAAGAGCCTCTCTGTACCTAGTGACATGTCAGGTACTGATTAGTATGTAAAGGTAAAGGTTAGTCACAGTTGCTATTCTCTGGAAATTTCTGATTTTGTTTGAGAGACAAATGCAGTGCATATTTTAGAGTTTAATACAATACATGGCAGTTCAGAATGTCAGTGCCAAATAAGTGCCCCAGATAGGAACAACCATATATAGTAAGAGAAATGTGAGTATGAGCAGTGGAGGCCTTCTGGAGAAAGTGGGACTTGAGCAGGATAACTTTGGCAGGTATGGAACAGAGAGAAAGCACCTTAAAGCAGGAATCACAGACTAAGCAAAAGCAGAAGGTCATAAATGAATATGGAGTGTATGGGAGAGAGTGGGGAGATCATCCTGGCAAGAGACAATGGGCTCTATTGAAGTCATGGGAGATGAATGTCAAGTTAGATCAAGGCCAGACTACTGAAGGATTCGAATGAGGGAAACAGCAAAATAAAGTTTTGATTTTATTTCATATAAGTCTTGATAACCACTGGCACTTTGAATAAAAGTGTGATGCCATTGCAAGGAGCTTAAGACAGTTCAGGAGTTCTAGCATTACCCAAAAGGAGCCCTGATGGTGCAATGGTTAAGCATTCAGCTGCTAACTGAGAAGTCAGTGGTTTGATCCCAGCAGCGGCTCCATGAGAGAAAAGATCTGGTGAACTGCTTCTGTAAAGATTACACCCTAGGAGACTCTATGGGACAGTTCTACTCTGTCTTATAGTGTCACCGTCAGAATTGACCTAACAGCACATAATAACAACATTACCTAAATATATAGTTGGTGTGCCTGGGAGTGCAGGGGGGAGGTTAGCCCTGATGTAGGCAACCCCCTGAATAGGCAGTGGGAGGGGGAGGAGGGAAGGAAACAAAGAGAGGCAATGTCGAATTCTCCCAGTGGTAATGTCCATTTCCTCTCAAATGGAATGGCCTGATAAAATTACCACATTACCATTATCTTTTACAAGTCTTCCCTATGGTCTAATAATTCCCATTAAGACCTTGTAAGCACAAACAAAGGAACCCTGGTGATGCAGTGGTTAAGCACTCAGCTGCTAACTGAAAGGTTGGCTGTTGGAACCCACCAGCCGCTCCATGGGAGAATGATGTGGTAGTCTGCTTCCGTAAAGATTTACAGCCTTGGAAACCTTATGGGGACAGTTCTACTGTGTCCTATAGGGTCGCTATAAGTTGGAATTGACTCGACAGCAACAGGTTTGGTATATGCCAAACCAACAAAAAAAACCCAGTTGCCACCGACTTGATTTTGACTCATGGTGACCCCATGTGTTCCAGAGTAGAACTGCACCCTGTAGTATTTTCAGTGGCTGTGATCTTTCAGAAGTAGATTGCCAGGCCTTTCTTTGGAGGCATCTCAGAGTGGATTCAAATGGCTAGCAGCCAAGCACTTTAAGTCATTCTTTTTTTTTAATTGTTGTAGTTTAAGTGAAAGTTTATGATTCAAGTTAGTCTCTCAAACAAAAATTTATACATACATTGTTATATGACCCTTATTGCTCTCCCTATATTGTGACAGCACACTCCTCCTTTTCACCCCTGATTTCCTGTGTCCATTCAACCAGCTCCTACCCTCTCTGCCTTCTCATCTCAGCTCTGGACTGAAACTGCCCATTTAGTCTCATGTATCTACTTGAGCTAAGAAGCACTCTTCACTAGTATCATTTTATGTCCCACAGTCCAGTCCAATCTTTGTTGGCCTTGGGAATTGTTTTAATTCTGGTTTGACAGAGTCAGGGGGCCATGCTTTCTGGGATTCCTCCAGTCTCAGTCAGACCATTAAGTCTGGTCTTTTTCCTAGTATTTGAGTTCTGCACCCCACCTTTCTCCTACTCCATCAGGACTCTCTCTTGTGTTCCCTGTCGTTGGTGGCAGCCGGGCACCATCTAGTTCTTCTGCTCTGAGGATGATGCAGTCTCTTGTTTATGTGGCCCTTTCTGTCTCTTGAGCTAATACTTTCCTAGTGTCTTTGGTGTTCTTCATCATCCTTTACTCCAGGTGGTTGGGACCAATTCATGCATCTTAGATGGCCACTTGCTAGCTTTTAAGACCCCAGATGCCACTCACCAAAGTAGGATGCAAAACATTTTCTTAATAAACTTTGTTATGATAATTGACCTCAATGTCCCCTGAAAGCGTGGTCCCCAGACTCCTGCCCCTGCTACTCTGTTCCTTGAAGTGTTTGATTGTATTCAGGAAATTTCTTAGCTTTGGTTTAGCCCAGTTGTAGCAGCCAAGCGCTTTAACCATTTGCACCACCCAAGGAGTCCTCCTATTTGTAGCATTTGCCAATTTAATGGTGTAAATATTCCCACCATCAACCAGCTCTCAAAATTCCTGAAAATTTCACAAGTAGCTCTCCCAAGCTGCATAAGTCTTCTCCCGCTATTCACTGAATATTCATCAGAAAATGCAAAAGGGTGTCTGTACCATATTGCATCATTGAATGTAGATTTGAAACAATCCAAATAGCTATCAATAAATGACTGCTTAAATTAATGATTATATCATGAAGTTACACAAAATTGAGAAAGTTCTTTATTTACTGATACAAAACAATCTGTAAGCTATATTATTAAGTTAAAAAAAAAAACACAATGGAGAGCAGTGTGTATGATATAATATGTGAGGAAAAGAGGGGAATATATGTATGCATAGAAGTGCTATGGAAGGATATTTAAGAAACTAGAAACATTGTTTTCTTTAGGGATGGAGAAATGGGTGACTGGGATAGGAGTGAAAGGGGAAATTTTTACTGTATGCTTAACATTTTATTTAAAAAAACTGAACCATGTGACTATATTATTTATTCACAAATTTAAATTATTTTAAAAATGATTATTCTAAAATGAAATAAAATAAGTATGTTTCATATCTTTAGAGATAAAGGAGAAAATTGCACCAAGAAGTAAGTATAAATCGTTACAAAACAAGAGACATGATTAAGAAGTAAAACCAGTTAGGGATTTTGAGAAAACAATACAAATTTAAATAAAAACAATTTTGAATGTAAAAGTGATTAAACACTGAAACTATCTACCAGAGATGGCTGTGAAACTTCTGTTCTTATTCTGCTCTTTGAGGAGATCTTGTATTTTAAGATTAGGACTTTCTGATGCAAAAGGCTGGCATGCTTTCTTATAGTCCTACCAAGATCTACAATGAAGTGTGTTTGATTTTGCTTACATTTTCCTTATTCATGGTTTTTGTTTTTTTAATATGTCAGGTTGTTCATAGACGAACTACACTGTATTGTACTCATAACCTAATGAGATGCAGTTGAGAGCATTTGAAAGGGAAACTATGATAGTCTTTATTGTGGTAATAAATATAGAATATGTATTTGAAAATCCTCAATGTGTTTGAACGTTTCTAGTTCAAATGCTAAGGAAATCAAGTAAAAACTTTGAATGGATACATTTCCTTAAAGAAGCAAACACACATTTATGCAACTACAGAGCACACTTGAGATTAGGAAATTGTCCTCCTGGGTGAATGTGGTTTGTAACACAAAGGGATATTGTGTTATCCTCCCTAAAGCAAAACTGCATCCCATCACAGATTAAGATGCTGAATCCTTCTCTAAATTGCAAATTAGTCATTTAGTTGTCTAAGTAGAAACTAAATGTTTGTGATCCAAAGAAGGAAGAGTATAAATATGTATGACTTGTATAAATTTTACTTCATAAACATAGGTTACATTTCTTTATTTCAAAATCAGTTAGTCTTGGCTTAACTGTAGGGTGGCCAGATTTAGCAAATTAAAATACAGAGCATCCAATTAAATTTGAATTTCAGATAAACAACAAATAATTTTTCAGCATAAGTATGCCCCAAATACTTAGGGACGTACTTTACAAAATAAGTTATTTGTTGTTTATCTGAAGTATAAATTTTAGATATTTCATGAACATATTGATGCTAAAAATGTATTTGTTGTTTATCTGAAATTTAAATTTAATTGGTGGTCCTGTATTTTATCTGGCGACCTCAGCCTGACAAGTGGGAAAATCAACCACAGACATTTGGGCATGTGGGAGGAAGGGGAGCTTCTCCTCCTTGTTAGGATTGTGTCAGTCCTGGGCACTCCAGGACATTTGGGAAGGGCCCTCTGCTCTTCCTTCCATGCTGTTCCCTGCTGATGTGCTCCTTGACAGAGCCTACCTGGTTCCCTGAAGTCAAGTGGATCTGCTACTTCAAGGTCAATCCAGGGCTCATGAGTCTTTCACTGTGGCTGGAGTATTTGTGCTTAATGTGCAGCCTCTTTACACATACCAACTAGCGTTCCCCACTGAGGTCTTACATCCTCCCTGAGCTCTGGGAAGAGGTCCCAGCTTTCTGCCTCCTTTCTGGAAACACTGCCCTGCACTACCATATCCTGCTCCAAGGGCCCCACATAACTCCTCTCAAGAAGTCTAAAATTAAAAAAAAAAAAATCAGACTGGCAAATGTACCCTGAGGCAACAATTCACAGGCTGAGGTATAAAAACAAAACACACAAACCTATTGCCATTGAGTCGATTCCAACTCATAGCGACCCTACAGGACAGAATAGAACTGCCCATAGGGTTTCCAAGGCTGTAATCTTTACAGAAGCAGACTGCCACATCTTTCTCCTGGAGCAGCTGGTGGGTTAGAACAGCCAGCCTTTCGCTTAACCACTGTGCCACCAGGGCTTCTCAGCTGAGGTATAGGGGCAGGAAATTTTCTCTCATTTCTTTTAAGTTCCTAAAGCAATAGAAGGAAAACACAAGTCAGTATTTCAATAGGTTATCTAACTTACAGTTGGAAGGTGAAATACTATAAAGTATCTTGAAAGAACTTCAAGTAATTTTAAGACTCTTTGGGTAATTATCAATGTCTAACTAGATTCTTGGTTAAGAGCTATGGTGAGCTATGGCTGCTAACCAAAAGGTCAGCAGTTTGAATCCACCGGCTGCTTCTTGGAAACCCTTATAGGGTTTTCTAGGCTGTAATCTTTATGGGTAGCCCTGGTGGCATAGTGGTTAAGGGCTCAGCTGCTAACCAAAAGGTTGGCAGTTCAAATAAACCAGCTGATCCATGGAAACCCTATGGGGCAGCTCTACTCTGTCTTATAGGGTCGCTATGAGTTGGAATAGACTTGAAAGCAATGGGGTAATCTTTTCGGAGGAGCCTTGATAGCACAGTGGTTAAGAGCTTGGCTGCTAACTGAAAGATCAGTGGTTTGAACCCAACAGCTGCTCCACAGGAGGAAAGATCTTCTTCCATAAACATTATAGCCTTTTATGGGGCAGTTCTACTCTGTCTTATAGGGTCGCTATGAGTCAAAATCGACTCAGCAGCACACAACAATCTTTATGGGAGCAGATTTCCAGGTCTTTCTCCCGCAAGCCACTAGGTGAGTTCAAACCACCAACCTTTCAGTTAGCATCTGAGCGCTTAACCATTGCACCACCAAAGCTCCTTATGTAGAAACTGAAATATGGCCACCTGTACACTCTGCGTGACAGTTGTCATGTCTCCCTTAGGTAGGGAGGTCCTGACTCCTCTGGTTACTCATAGACAAGGCCACAGAATGAGATTAGCTATAAACATGGCAGATCCGTCCTTCATGCAAAGTGGAGATGACCATGCATGGAGAGTCACTGCATATTATAGTTCACAGAACAGCAATGGATTGGGTTCAGACAGCAAGTATAAAAGCATATTCTCATCCAAGAATCTAGTTGCCTTCCCTTCCCCCCATTGCTGTCGAGTCGATTCTGACTCATAGAGACCCTATAGGACAGAGTAGAACTGCCCCATAGGGTTTCCAAGGAGCAGCTGGTGGATTCAAACTGCTGACCTTTTGGTTAACAGCCATAGCTCGCCATAGCTCTTAACCAAGAATCTAGTTAGATATTGATAATTACCCAAAGAGTCTTAAAATTACTTGAAGTTCTTTCAAGACACTTTATAGTATTTCACCTTCCAACTGTAAATTAGATAACCTATTGAAATACTGACTTGTGTTTTCCTTCTATTGCTTTAGGAACTTAAAAGAAATGAGAGAAAATTTCCTGCCCCTATACCTCAGCTGAGAAGCCCTGGTGGCACAGTGGTTAAGTGTTCAGCTGCTAACTGAAAGGTTGGCTGTTCCAACCCACCAGCTGCTCCAGGAGAAAGATGTGGCAGTCTGCTTCTGTAAAGATTACAGCCTTGGAAACCCTATGGACAGTTCTATTCTGTCCTATAGGGTAGCTATGAGTCTATCACATGGGGTCACTATAAATCCACCGGATGTTACCTAACAACAACAAACATTATATGTGTAACAGTGCCATACCTGGAGCAGTAATATCAGCAAACATATGCTTGATTGTTACATTTTAAGGTTCGCTGTAAATATAATATCTAAAGATATTTTAAGGAGTGAAGTTGGAGACCTAAAAATACCAGCTCAGAATGGGCTGTCACATTATAGGGAGAGCAACTAGGGTCACATAACAATGTGTGTATAAACTTTTGTATGAGAAACTAACTTGAACTGTAAACTTTCACTTAAAGCACAATAAAAAATAAAAATATATAAATAAAAATATGAGCTCACTGATTCCTCTATCCTGTCCCTACTCCTTCTTGGACTTCTTCAATGTTGTTTCACAGCTCACTGATGCTCTTTTCACTTTTTAACCATTTTTTTTTTAATCCGTCTTTTGTTTTGGATAGTTTTTATTGCTTTTCTTCTTCAACTTCATCAATCTTTTCTTATGCAATATCTAATCTCCTGCTAATTTCATTCAGTTTTTTTTTTTTTTTTAATTTCAGACCTTGTAGCTTTCATCTCTAAATACCTGGTTTGGGTCTTTTAAATACAAGGAAGACCAGTTAATACAACTATTATTCAAACTTATGCACCAACCTCTAGGGTCAAAGATGAAGAAACTGAAGATTTTTACCAACTTCTGTAGTCTGAAATTGATCAAACATGCAATCAAGATGCACTGATAATTACTGGTGATTGGTATGCAAAAGTTGGAAACAAAGAAGAAGGCTCAGTAGTTGGAAAATATGGCCTTGGCGATAGAAACTATGCCGGAGATCTCATGACAGAATTTTGCAAGACCAACAACTTTTCATTGCAAATACCTTTTTCAACAACATAAACAGTGACTATATATGTGGGCCTGGCCAGATGGAATACACAGGAATCAAATTGACTACATCTGTGGAAAGGGATGATGGAAAAGCTTAATGTCATCAGTCAGAAGGCCAGGGGCCAACTGTGGAACAGACATCAATTACTCATATGCAAGTTCAAGTTGAAACTGAAGAAAATTAGAACAGGTCCACGAGGGCCAAAGTATAACTTTGAGTATATTCCCCCTGAATTCAGAGACCATCACAAGAATAGATCTGACGCATTGAACAGTAATGACTGAAGACCAGAGGAGTTACGGAACGACATCAAGGACATCATACATGAAGAAAGCAAGAGGTCACTAAAAAGACAGCAAAGAAAGAAAAGACCAAAATGGATGTCAGAAGAGACTCTGAAACTTACTCCTGAATGTAGAATAGCTAAAGTGAAATGAAGAAATGATGAAGTAAAGAGTTGAATAGAAGATTTCAAAGGGCAGCTTGAGAAGACAACGCAAAGTATTATAACGACATGTGCAAAGACCTGGAGTTAGAAAACCAAAAGGGAAGAAGACACAGTACTTCTCAAGCTGAAAGAACTGAAGTAAAAATTCAAGCCTTGAATTGCAATATTGAAGGATTCTGCAGGGAAAATATTAAATGACCCAGGAAGTGTCAAAAGAAGATGGAAGGAATACACAGAGTCAATGTATCAGAAAGAATTGGTCAGCATTCAATCATTTCAGGAGGTAGCATATGATCAAAAACCGATGGTACTGAAGGAAGAAGTCCAAGCTGCACAGAAGATAGACAAAAACAAGTCTCCAGGAATTGATGGAATACCAGCTGAGATGTTTCAACAAAGGGATGCAGTGCTGCAGGTGCTCACTCATCTATGCCAAGAAATTTGGAAGATAGCTACCTGGTCAACTGACTGGAAGAGGTTCATATTTATGCCTATTCCAAAGAAAGGTGATCCAATCGCATGTGGAAATTATCAAACAATATCATTAATACCACACAAAAGTAAAATTTTGCTGAAAATCATTCAAAAGTGCCCGCATCAGTACATCAACAGGGAACTGCCAGAAATTCAAGTGTGATTCAGAACAGGACATGGAATGAGGGATATCATGGCTGATGTCAGATGGATCTTGGCTGAAAGCAGAGAATACCAGAAAGATGTTTACCTGTGTTTTATTGACCATGCAAAGGCATTTGACTGTGCAGATCATAAAAAATGATAGATAATATTGCAAAGAATAGGAATTCCAGAACACTTAATTGTGCTCATGAGGAACCTGTTCACAGAGCAAGAGGCAGTCATTCGAACAGAACAAGGGGATACTGCGTGGTTTAAAGTCAAGAAAGGTGTGCGTCAGGTTGTGTCCTTTCACCATATTTATTCAATCTGTTCCTGAGCAAATAATCTGAGAAGCTGGATTATATGAAGAAGAATGTAGCATCAGGATTGGAGGAAGACTCATTAACAACATGCGTTATGCAGATGACACAAACTTGCTTGCTGAAAGTGAAGTGGACTTGAAGCACTTAGTGATGAAGATCAAAGACTACAGCCTTCAGTATGTATTATACCTCAACATAAAGAAAACAAAAATCCTTACAACTGGACAATAAGCAACGTCATGATAAATGGAGAAAATATTGAAGTTGTCAAGGATTTCGTTTTACTTGGAGCCACAACCAGCACGCGTGGAAGCAGCAGTCAAGAACTCAAATGACACATTTGCATTGGGCAAATCTGCTGCAAAAGACCTCTTTAAAGTGTTAAAAAGCAAAGATGTCACTTTAAGGGCTAAAGTGTACCTGATTCAAGCCATGGTGTTTTCAACGCCTCATATGCATGCAAAAGCTGGACAATGAATAAGGAAGATTTGAAGAGGAATTGATGCCCTTGAATTATGGTGTTGGTGAAGAATATTGAATATACCATGGACTGCCAGAAGAAAAAACAAACCTGTCTTGGAAGGAGTACAGCCAGAATGCTCCTTATAAGCAAGGATGGTGAGATTTCCTTTCACATACTTTGGACATGTTACCAGGAGGGACCAGTCGCTGGAGAAGGACATCATGCTTGGTAAAGTAGAGGGTGATTGAAAAAGAGGAAGACTCTCAACGAGATGAATCGACACAATGGCTGCACAATGGGCTTAAGCATAACAATGATTTTGAGAACAGTGCAGGACCAGGCAGTATTTGGTTCTGTTGTACATAGGGTCGATACGAGTCAGAACCAACTCGACGACATCTAACAACAACAACAAATATTTTCTGTGTCTCTTCTTAACATGTTCAATCATTCCTCTAGCTTTTTAAATATATCAAACATAGTTATACAAACTGTCTTAATGTCCTTTGCCAATTTATAGCATCTGTGTCAGTTCTGAGTTTTTTCTATTGATTACTTTTTCTTCTCATTATAGGTTGTATTTTTCCTGCTTCTTTCCATACCTGAGAATCTTTGATTGGATATTAGACATTGTGAACTTTATCTTGGTGGGTGCTGCTGTTTTTGTATTCCTATAAATATTATTGAACTTTGTTCTAGGATGCAGTTAATTACTTGGAAAGAATTTGGTCTTATTGGGTCTTGCTTTTAAGATTTGTTAGGCAGGACAAGAGCCATGTTTAGTCCGGGGTTAACTCCACCCAACTGCTAAGGAAGGCCATACTGAGTACGCTACCCAGTGTCCTGTGAATTATGAGGTTTTTCTAGCCTGGCTGGTGGGAACAGGTACTATTCCAGGCCCTTTGTAAGCTCCAAGTCCTTTGCCCTTTAATCCTTTCACTTATTTTTTTCACTTTGATTTTTTTCTAGCCTCACGTGGCTTCCTTACACACATATGCTTATCAGCACTCTGCTGAACTCTCTGCAGCTCCAGAGTTCACTCTCCGCAGCATTCTGCTCTCCAGAATTCTACTCTGCAGACTCTAGCCACCCTGGACTCCCCGGACTCTTGGCTCTGTCTTCGCAAATCATGGAGTCCATCAGTCTTCACCTGGGTTTCTCCCTCCCTGCACCATGGCCTGGAAACTCTCAGGGAAGTTAGCTGGGACAATTATAGGGCTTATCTCAATTGCTTTCCATTTCTCAAGGATCACTGTCTTTTGCTGCCTAGTGTTCAATGTTTTGAAAACCATTGTTTTATATATTCTGTCCAGTTTTTTTTTAGTTATCTTGGACAGGAGGGTAAATCCAGTCTCTGTTACTACATCTTAGCTGGATATGGGAGTCCAATAAAGCTTTTAGGAAAAAATACATGGGAGATTATCTTCATGGGATAAGAATAGGGATAGAAAAAGATTTCTTAATGAATATTTACAAAGCATTGATAATACAAAATGGTTAACATTTTGTATTAAAACTAAGACCCCAGGAAGAGAATGAAAATATTAGCCATAGAAGGGGAGAAGATATCTGCAACATGAGAAGAGAAACACGAAAGACCCTACAAATCAAGAGGGTTATAAAACAAACAAACCACCAGAGAAAAAAATTGGGCAAAAGTCATTAAAATGGCACCACAAAAGAGAAAACTCTAAATACGCAGTGACCACATGAAGTGGTTCTCAGGTAACTAGTAATCGGGGAAGTAAAAATTAATACCAAAATGTGATGTCACTCACCAGATAGGCAAAAATGAAAAGACTGACAATGCTAAGTGTTATGGAATGAATTGTGTCCCCCCAAAATGTGTGTCAACTTGCTTAGACCATGATTCCCAGTATTGTGTGATTGTTCACCATTTTGTCATCTGATGTGATTTTCCTATGTGTTGTAAATCCTGCCTCTATGATGTTACCATAGCAGGACTCAGTCTACAAGATTAGGTTGTGTCTTAAGTCAATCTCTTTTGAGATATAAAAGAAAAAAGCGAGCAGAGAGACATGGGGACCTCATACCACCAAGAAAGAAGCACCGGGAGCATAGAGTGTTCTTTGGACCCAGGGTTCCTGTACTGAGAAGCTCCTCAGCTGGGGAAAATTGATGACAAGGACCTTCCCTGAGAGCCGACAGAGAGAAAGCCTTCCCCTGGAGTTGGCTCCCTGAATTCGGACTTCTAGCCTCCTAGACTGTGAGAAAGTAAATTTCTCTTTGTTAAAGTCATCCACTTGTAGTATTTATGTTATAGCAGCACTAGATGACTAAGACACCAAGTATTAACAAAGTGTGATACAGTAGGAACTCTCATCCATTGCTTATGTGAGTACAAACTAGTATTAACTATTTTGGAAAACAGCTCAGCACTTTCTAGTAAAGTTCAAAATATACAAACCTTTATAATCCAACAAATCCACTCTTCAGTCTCTATGATACGGGACCTCATGAATACATGTAACAGGATGCAGGCTCAGGAATGTCATAGCTGCGTTTTTCATGGAAACCAGATAATAAAAACAAAATGCCCATCAGCAGTAGAATGGATAAATAAAGTACAGTATATTCTTAAGAGAGGTAACAATACTAATTAACGAACTCAAGCTACACAAAGATGTGGATGAATCTTACAAACACAATTTTGAGCAAAAAAAGCAAGATTCTAAAGAAAGCATTCAATATGATCCTATTCATAAAGTTCAAAAACAGGCAAAACAAAGCATATTGTTTAAATATGCCTTCTCAGGCAGTAAAACTATAAACAAAAAAAACTAATGGTTACCTTTAAAGGTAATAATGAGGATGGGACACACAAAGGGCTTCTGAGGTGCTGGTAGTACTATTTCTTGACCTGAGTGGTGGTAATAAGAGTAATCACTTTATTTGTTGCATTATACCTTTTCTTTGCTCATCTTTCTGCATATGAGTTAGAGCTCAAAACAACAACAATAACAAAAAGTCTTTAAAAGGAAGTAATGGTTAGGAATCCTGAGTGTGAGATGTGACAAGTCTGGGTTTGAATCATACTTTCTACCCTTGTGTTATGGATTAAATTGTGTCCCCCAAAAAGGTCAGCAGTTCAAGTCCACCAGCCACTCTTTGGGAACCCTGTGGGGTAGTTCTACTCTGTCCTGTAGGGTTGCTATGAGTTGGAACCTACTCAAGGGCACCTAACAACAATAACAATTTACCTGTGGATATAATCCCATTTGGGAATACAGTTTTCTTTTTTATGTTAATGAAGCCATCTCAGTGTAGGTTGTATTTTATTTATTTAAAAAAATTTTTTTTATTTTTATTTTTTATTGTACTGTAGATGAAGGTTTACAGAACAAATAGTTTCTCATTCAACAGTACACATATTGTTTTATGACACTGGTTAACAACCCCACGACATGTCAACACTCTCCCTTCTTGACCTTGGGTTCCCTATTACCAGCTTTCCTATCCCCTCCTGCCTTCTGGTCCTTGTCCCTGGACTGTTGTGCCCCATTAGTCTCGTTTTGTTTTATGGGGCTGTCTAATCTTTGGCTGAACGGTGAACCTCAGGACTGAATTCATTACTGAGCTAAAAGGGTGTCTGGGGGCCATACTCTCGAGGTTTGTCCAGTCTCTGTCAGGCCAGTAAGTCTGGCCTTTTTTTTTTTATGAGTTAGAATTTTGTTCTACATCCTTCTCCAGCTCTGTCCAGGACTCTCTGTTGTTATCCCAGTCAGAGCAGTCAGTGGTGGTAGCAGGGCACCATCTAGTTGTACTGGACTCAGTCTGGTGGAGGCCGTGGTAGTAGTGGACTAATCTTTCCCCTGTATCTTGTTTTCTTCATTCTTCCTTGCTCCCGAAGGGGTGAGACCAGTGGAGTATCTTAGATGGCTACTCACAGGCTTTTTTTCTTTTCTTAATTTTTTTTTTAATTGTACTTTAGGTGAAGGTTTACGGAACAAATAGTTTCTCATTAAACAGTCAGTACACATATTGTTTCATGACATTGGTTAACAACCCCATGACATGTCAACACTCTCCCTTTTCAAACTTGGAGGACCTTCTTTTTTTTTTTGGTGAAAATATACTGTGCCAAAGATACACCATTTTAAAAATTTCTACATGTACAATTCAGCGACATCGATTATGTTCTTCCAGTTGTGCTGCTATTCTCGCTATCCTTTTCCAAATTATTCCATCACCATTGCCTTCAACTCACTGTCCCCTGGGCTTCCCATCAAATTCTTTGAGTTGCTGTTGTCAATGTGATCTCACATAGATATTTCTTATTAAAGAGTTAGTACACATATTGCCCTATGACGATGGTTAACAACCCCACGACATGTCAACACCGTCCCTTCTCAAAATTGGGTTCCCTATCACCAGCTTTCCTGTCCCCTCCTGCCTTCCAGTCCTTCTGCCTGGACTGCTGTGCCTCATTAGTCCCATTTTGTTTTATGGGGCTGTCCAATCCCCAGCTGAACAGTGAACCTCAGGAGTGACTTCACCACTGAGCTAAAAGGGTGACCGGGGGCCATACTCTCGGGGTTTCTCCAGTCTCTGTCAGGTCAGTAAATCCGGTCATTTTTTGTGAGTTAGAATTTTGTTCTACATCCTTCTCCAGCTCTGTCCAGAATCCTCTGTTGTGATCCCGGTCAGAGCAGTCAGGCACCATCCAGCTGTACTGGACTCAGTCTGGTGGAGGCTATGGTAGGTGTGGTCCATTAGCCCTTTGGACTAATCTTTTCCTTGTACCCTATTCTCTTCATTCTCCCTTGCTCCCGAAGTGGTGAGACCAGTGGAGTATCTTAGATAGCTGCTCAGAGACTTTTAAGACCCCAGATGCTACTCACCAAGGTAAAATGTAGAACATTTTCTTTATAAACTGTGTTTAGACAATTGAGCTAGATGTTCCTTGAGACCGCTGTCCCCACAGACCTCCACCCAGCAGTTCGGTCCCCCAGGGAGTTTGGATGTGTCTATGGAGTTTCCATGACCTTTCCTTGTACAAGTTGTGCTGGCTTCCCCAGTATTGTGTACTGTCTTGCCCTTCATCAAAGTTACCACTTATCTATTGTATATTTAGTATCCCCCCCATCCCTCCCATCCCTTGTAACCAACAAAGATTGTTTATTTTTGTGTGTAAACTTTTTCATGAGTTTTACAGTAGTGGTCTCATACAATATTTGTCCTTTTGTGATTATTTCACTAACCATAATGTCTTTCAGTTTCATCCATGTTATGAGATGCTTCACAGATTCATCATTGTTCTTTTTTCGTTGCATAATACTCCACTGTGTGTACATACCACAGTTTGTTTATCCATTCATCTGCTGATGGGCATCTAGGTTGTTTCCATCTTTTTGCTGTTGTGAACAATGCTGCCATGAACGTGGGTGTGCATATGTCTACTTGAGTGACGGCTCTTATTTCTCCAGGATACATTCCTAGGAGTGGGATTGTTGGATCGTATGGTATTTCTATTTCTAGCTTTCTAAGGAAGCACAATACTGTCTTCCAAAATGGTTGTATCATTTTGCGTTCCCACCAGCAGTGCATAAGAGTTCTGATCTCCCTGCAGCCCCTCCAACATTATTTCCAGTGTTTTTTATTAGTGCCAGTAATGCTGGGGTGAGATGGTATCTCATTGTGGTTTTGATTTGCATTTCACTAACAGCTAGTGACTGTGAGCATTTTCTCATGTGTCTGTTGGCTGCTTCAATGCCTTCTTTGGTGAAGTGTCTGTTCATTTCCTTTGTCCATTGTTTAATTGGATTATTTTCTTTTTGTTGTAGAGGTATTGTATTTTCTTGTAGATTTTGGAGATTAGAACTTTGTCTGACTTGCAATGTCCAAAAATTTTTTCCCAGTCTGTAGGTTCTCTTTTTACTCTTTTGGTGAAGTCTTTTGATGAGCATAAGTGTTTAATTTTTAGAAGATCCCAGTTACCTAGCTTATCTTCTAGAGTTTGTGTGTTGTTGGTTATGGTTTATATCTTGTTAAGGCCAGGTATTAGGGCCTCTAGCATTGATCCTATTTTTTCTTCTATGAACTTCGCAGTTTTTGGCTTTATATTTAGGTCTTTGATCCAATTTGAATTAGTTTTTGTATATGGTGGGAGGTATGGGTCTTGTTTCATTTTTTTGCAGATGGATATCCAGTTTTGCCAGTACCATTTGTTAAAAAGACTGTCCGTTCCCCATTTGATGGACTTAGGGCCATTGTCGAAGATCGGGTGACCATAGGTGGATGGATTTACATCTGGGTTCTCAGTTCTGTTCCACTGGCCAATGTATCTGTCATTGTACCAGTACCAGGCTGTTTTGACTTCTGTGGCTGTATAGTAGGTTCTGAGGGAAGGTCGTGTGAGTCTTCCTACTTTATTCTTCTTCTTCAATAGTGCTTTACTTTTCTGGGGCTTCTTCCCTTTCCATAGAAAGTTAATGATTAGTTTTTCCATCCCTGTAAAGAATTTTGTTGGTATTTGGATCAGAATTGCATTGTATTTGTAAATTGTTTTTGGTAGAATTGTCATTTTCACAATGTGATTAAGATATGCCTTGGTGATTTTCTTTTGGAGTCTATCCTATGTAGGGCTCGTTGAGCTTCTTGGATGGTCAGCTTTTCATCTTTCATGATATTGGGGAAGTTTTCTGTCAGCAATTTTTCATTGATCCTCTCTGTGTTTTCTTTTTTTCTCTGTTCTGGGACTCTGATCACTCACAAATTTTTTCTTTTGATTGTATCCCACATAATTCTCAGGGTTTCTTCATTTTTTTTTTTTTTCCCTCAAACAGAGTTGTATCCAAGTGTTTGTCTTCAATTTCACTCATCTTGTCTTCCATTGTTTCATATCTGCTCCTCAGCCCTTCTATGACACTGTCCATTTCTGAAATCTTGTTGTTTATCTTTTGGATTTTTAATTGTTGTTTTTGTATGATTTCTAGTTGTGAATTTATTTTTACGTTTTGTTCCTGTATTATTTTCCTGAATTCTTCCTTTTTTTGGTCTGTATTTTCCATGAATTTGTCTGCCTTTTCCATGTATTTGTCTATTTTTTCCTCATTTTGGTCTTCTTTTTGCTTCAACTATTGGATAGCTCCAAACACTAGTGATTTGAATTCCCTATCAGGTAGTTCTAGTGCCATTTCTTCTACTGGAAAGTCATCTGGTATTTTATTTTGGATGCCTACTGGAACCATCTTTTCCTTTTTTATGTATGTTTTGATATTTTATGCTGTCTTTGGGACATTCAGTAGTTATTTTCCTTGTTTATTGATTGTAGATTTGTTTCTTCCTGCTTTTTTTGTTTTATTTGGTTATGTCTGAGCAGGCGGGCTGTGCATTTTTTGTTGTATGCTTGTCTGTGGGCACAATACTTTTCACCTCCTTCTCCAATGGGCAAGGTCAGTTGCTCAGGCATGGTAACACAGGGTAGGTCCAGCTGAAGGGGAGTTGCTGGGATGGGTTGTTTCTGGCACATACTAGGACCAACAGGGCGGACCAGGAATCAGGGCAAGGCAGGTTATGGTAGGTCGTGCCTGTGCTTCTTGAGGGTGTGATGTTCAGCGCACAGTGCAGGTAGGCAGGAAGGAGGGAGGAGATTGTGATGTGTGGAGCTAAGATGGATATGGGAAAGAGTAGAGAGAGGAGATTGGAATAGAAGCCAAAAACATACAAACAAACAAAAAAGAGTGCTAAGGGAGCTTGCCATTGGAGTGGAGAGATGAGAGACTGAGAAATGGAGAAAAACAGAAAGGAGCAAAAAAAGAAAAGGAAAGAAAAAGGGTAAAATAAAAAAATAAATAAAAATTAGAAAAAAAAAAAAAAAAGGAAGAAAAGTCCCCAGGGATCCCTCCAGTGTGGCTGCGAGGACCGGAGAAGTTGCTCCCAGGCAGTGAAGTACAGCCTAGCTAGAAGGGGTAGAGGTGTCACACTATGCCAGGTATTCAGGAGACAGAAAGAGAAGAGACTGAGAAGTGAAGAAAGACAGAAAGGGAAAAAGAGAGAAAAGAAAACAAAAAAAAAACCAAAACAAGAAAAAAGAAATGCCCCCAGGGATCCCACTGCACCGATGAGCAGACTGAAGAAGTAGCTCTCAAGCCGCACAGTACTGCCCAGCTAGAAGGGGTTACCAAGCTGAGAAAATAAAAAGAGAACAAACAAACAAGTAAAAACAGAACAAGTCAAAACAAACAAACAAAAAAGCCCAAGGGATTCCACCAGTGTGGTGGCACGGGCTGGGAAGCAGCGCCACAGTTGAGCAGCATTTCACAGCCTTTTAGCAAGAAGAAAAGATGGCACACAGAGCCAGGTATTCGAGAGAAAGGAGCGGGAGGTGGTGGGATGTATGGAAGAAACCAAAAGACGCAGAAAAAAGCAACACCAGCAACCAACAAATGGCACTCAGGGAGCCGGCCAGTGTGGGTGTGTGGAATCCAAGTGGCACAGGGGTGAAGCTGGTGCTTCCTGGCCAAGAGACTGTGGCTGCAGGAAGCAGAGGAGGCCAAGTGGGTGTGAAGAAGGGTGGGGGATGGGAAAGTGTATATCACTGGTTACCAGTTGTTCTGTCTCCTGCTGGGAGCTCCGTGAAGCTGCTTTCCCATACTCCCTGTTCACCAATCTCCGACAGGAGGGCAAGATGGTGGATCTGTGCTGCATTAGCTGATAGGGGACCTCTGCATGTATCTCTCCTCACTTTCTCTTCTCTGTCAGTTTCTTATTCCATTCGGTGCTTAGCTGAGTTCTTTATCTCTTCATTTGATGCTTAGGCTTTCAGGATTGACATTTGTCTCTGTTTGACTTAGTTTTTCAGATCTTTGCTGTGGAGGGGTGGTGTGGTGCTTCTCTCTATAGTGCCATGTTTCCCCATAGGGTGTGTTTTAAACCAATCACTTTTGAGATATAAACAGAGCAGATCAGGCACAGAAGCGAGGAAGCACAGATGGGAGGAGATAGATGCCATACCACATGAAGATTGCCAAGGAGCTGAGAACCAGAAGTTCAAAAGAGACAAGGATGTTTCACTAGAGCAGACAGAGAGAGCTTTACCCTAGAGCTGGCTCCCTGAACTGGACTTCAACCTTCCTAAACTGTGAGAAGATAAATTTCTGTTCATTAAAGCCATCCACTAGTGGTATATCTATTATAGCAACACTAAGAAACTAAGACACCTTGCTAGCTGTGCAACTTGAACAGCTTAAGTAACGTCAGCTTTCTGGATCCATAAGATGGAGATGATCATAGAACTAATAGTGGATATTACATGAAATAATACATGAAAAGTTCTTAACACAGTGCTTGGCACACAGACTATGCTCAACAAATTTTAGCTGGAAGATTTATCTTATATCGTAGAATCAGCCCTGTTCCTGGCAAGAACTGTGTGCTTGGGTTGGGGGTGAGGCTGTGAAGATTTAAACAATTAAGTCAAAGATGTGTATCCTAAGGATCAGGACGGTGATCTGCTACTCGTTCATGGACTCTGAATGGCATATATTTCTCCTGAGGCATTTCTTTTTGTGTGAAAGATACATGCTCTCAATCCTAATTTTTTATTTCACACTCAGCTTTTTCTTAGTCAAAGAGAGAACATATGTTCAACCAAAGCAAGTAAATGTATGTTTAACAGATCAGTTCAAAGGCCAGAATAAATATCTTGAAAGACACTAGACTCATATTACAAGACAAGCGATGAGGGTATATAGCTGAGAGGAACATGGAGATGCCATGTTAACTGTCCTGATAACAGTCTATATGTGGATAGGATGGTGATTTGTATATAACCATTTAGAGGTAAAAATATAATCAATCTTGGTTTTCAGTCAGAGTTGAACAAGGAAACTGGTGACATAATTTTGGAAATGCCAACTGTCCTTGGAGTCAATTGTCCTCAATCTATGTAGATGGGAGGGGAAAACAGGGAGTCAAGGAACTGGAGCAACTAAACATCCGTGTCTACATGCCATGTGTTCCTTTGCGAGTCATAGTGTGTTAACTGGAGTTTCTCCCAGGATACAAAAATGTATGGGTGTACACTCTTAAACAGCAATTTTTAATGGGAAAGTGTGTAATAAAATATAACATATAGAGAGTGCTTCCTACATTCTAAATATTGTTCCGGGACTAACACATTAAATACTCATAACAGCTCTAGGAATTTCCATTTGAGGTCCTTAAGGTACAGAAATGCTAAGTAATTTATCTAAGGTCACACAGCTACTAACTTAAATCAACCCAAGTGCTCTGGTTAGAGTTTTATCCACTAACTATATTGCCTGTCTTCTGTGCTGACAGCATATGCAACCCTAAAGCATAAAAACTGAGCTTGGCGCTTTGTTGGCAAAAGTAATTAATAAACTAGGGAGCCTCTAGACAGTGTGCCTAATTAATAAAACCTTCTGAAAACCACATCATGAATTACATAGATGATTTGAAGATTTGTGTATTGGTTAGGACTACATTTGGCTACAAGCAAAGGGTTTATTTGTTTTGCTCAACAAGAAATCTAGGAGTATATAATCCAAGGCTGGTATTGTAGTTCAGTGATTCCAAAAGGGATCTGGGCTTCTTCTACATTCTGATTCTTCCATCTTTAGCCTGAAGCTTTCTTCTTCAGTGTTGCAAGATGACTTCTGCACATCTAATAATTGTATTTGTGTTCCAGCATAGAAGAAAGGGAAAGGAGCAAAGGCAAAACCTTTAAAAGGCATGGCAGCTGAAGCTATTCCTTGTTAAAAGCTTTCTTAGAAATCTCAGAAGAATCTTAGAAATCCTGGAAGGTGTATAGGGAAAAGGGGGTTGAAGATGGGGACTGGGTCAGGCAACTAATGGTGTATGCCACAGGATGATTAAGAGCCAAAATTGTTAGTTATGGCTCTGATCCTAGGGGACACTTATGGTGGCTTTAAGACAGAAGGCCAATACTGCTGTCCATTATCCCAAAAATGAATAAAATTGTCTATGACCAGTCTGAGTCTTGTCAATGGCATTATTCTCTGCAGAATTAGGACCTGTACCTATTAGCCCACCACCCATCTGTTAGTTGGTCATACTGTTGACGCTTGTGTGTTGCTATGATACTGGAAGCTATGTCATCAGTATTTCATATCAGCAGGGTCACTGTCTTACTTATCTAGTGCTGCTGTAACAGAAATACCACAAGTGGCTGGCTTTAACAAACAGAATTTTATTTTCTCACAGTTTAGGAGGCTAGAAGTCCGAATTCCAGGTACAACCTCTAGGGGAAGGATTTCACTCTCCCTCGTCTTTGCAGGAAGATCCTTGTCTCTTCTGAGCTTCTGCTCCTGGACCATCTTCATGTGTCTTGGCATCTCTCTTCCCCCATCTCTGCTTCTCATTTGCTTGTTTAATCACTTTATATCTCAAAAGAGATTGACTCAAGACACACCCTACACTAATCCTGTCTCATTAACATAACAAAGACAACCCAATTTCCAAATGGGATTATAATCACAGGCATAGAGGTTAGGATTTACAGCACATATTTTGGAGGGGACACAATTCAGTCCACAAGAGTCATTCATGGTGAACGGGTTTCAATGGAGCATCCAGACTAAGGCAGACTAGGAAGAAAGGCTAATTCCAAAAATTAGCCGATGAAAACTCTATAGCTCACAACAGAATATTGTCCGATATGGTGCTGGAAGATGAGCCCCTTAGGCTGGAAGACACTCAAAATACACAGTGGCCACAACAATGGACCTGAGCACACCAACGATTGTGAAGATGGTGCACGACTGAGAAACATTTTGTTTTGTTTTGTTTTACATGAATCAGAGACGACTTGATGGCAACTAACAACAATAACACCACCTATTAGCAGGCAAAACCTTCCTAGTGGAGGGAACATCTGCTTTTTACTTGTTCAGCATTCATTCCGTCTAGTAACAGCATCCTTGTTTTACTTTGGAGAACTATTCTGGTCCCAATCTCAGTCTATGTGGTTTGGACAGAGCTCCAGTTCAGGCCAATGTATTTCATTTCCTTGGTTACAATAATTGGTTCAGGGATAGCCAGATGACTCAAATTAATCTGTTAAGACTGAACTTAAGCCCTTTTGTTGGAACACTTGAGAAACAAGTGCTGTTTCCCCTGGGATTGCTATCTAGATAACTAAGGTAAGCCTGGAGCTTTTGGGAGTAACCACATGGAAGATTCAGCCTGAGATTCAAGTCAAAATAGAGGAAGGCAGAGGTGAAAAGAAAAACTGAGACTTCCTGACATTGTTTGAACCCCTGAATTCATCTATATCTGAAGTACATGATGTATCCCCCCACCCCACCCCATCTTCTGACAACCACTAATCTTGTTTTGACTCAGTGTATTTACCTGTTTGAAATATTTCACGTCCACCACCTCTCTATTTGTCGTACTGTGCTGGAAGCTACGCCACCAGTACTTCAAATACCAGCAGAGTCGCCTATGGTGGACAGTTTCAATAGAGCTTCCAAACTAACATAGACAAGGATGAAAGGTCAGAGATCTACTTCTAAAAATTCGTCCAGTGAAACCCTATGGTTCACAATAGAATATTGTCTGATATAGTGCTGGAAAATGAGCCCTCTAGGTTGGAAGGCACTCAAAATACAGAGTGATCGCAACAATGGACTTGATCATACCAACAATAACGAAGATGGCAGAGGACTGGGCAACGTTTTGTTGTCCTTGGAGTCACCATGAATCAGGGCTGACTTGATAGCAACTGATGTTGTTGTTGTTAGGTGTTAATGCTTGAGCCCAATGTTGCAGCCACTGTGCCAATCCATCTTGTCAAGGGCCTTTCTCTTTTTGATGATGCTCTACTTTACCAAGCATGATATCCTTCTCCAGGGACTGGTCCCTCCTGATAACATGCCCAAAGTATGTGAGAAGAACTCTCGCCATTCTTGCTTCTAAGGAGCATTCCGGGTGTACTTCTTCCAAAACAGATTTGTTCATTCTTCTGGCAGTCCATGGTATATTCAATAGTCTTCGCCAACACCATAATTCAAAGACATTAATTCTTCTTCAATTTTCCATATTCATTGTCCAGCTTTCACATGCATATGAGGCGATTGAAAACACCATAGCTTGGGTCAGGCACACCTTTGCTTTTTAACACTTTAAAGAGGTCTTTTGCAGCGGATTTGCCTAATACAATGCATCATTTGATTTCTTGACTGCTGCTTCCAATGACATTGATTGTGGATCCAAGTAAAATGAAATCCCTGACAGCTTCAGTATTTTCTCCACTTATCATGGTGTTGCTTATTGGTCCAGTTGTGAGAATTTTTGTTTTCTTTACCTTGAGGTGTAGCCATACTGAAGGCTGTGGTCTTTGATCTTCATCAGTAAGTGCTTTAAGTCCTCTTCACTTTCAGCAAGCAGGGTTGTGTCATCTGCATATTGCAGGTTGTTAATGAGTCTTTCTCCAATCCTGATGTCCCATTCTTCTTCATATAGAACAGCTTCTCGGATTATTTTCTCAGCATACAGACTGAATAAGTAGTGAAAGGATACAACCCTGATGCACACCTTTCTTGACTTTAAACCACGCGGTATCCCCTTGTTCTGTTCGAACGACTGCCTCTTGGTCTAAGTACAGGTTCCTTATGAGCACAATTAAGTGTTCTGGAATTCCCGTTCTCTGCAACGTTATCCATAATTTGTTATGATCTACACAGTCAAATGCCTTTGCATAGTCAATAAAACACAGGTAAACATCTTTCTGGTATTCTCTGCTTTCAGCCAAGATCCATCTGACATCAGCAATGATGTCCCTGGTTCCACGTCCTCTTCTGAATTCCGCTTGCATTTTTGGCAGTTCCCTGTTGCTGCAACTGCTTATGAATGAGCTTCAGCAAAATTTCACTTTTATGTGACATTAATGATATTGTTCAGTAATTTCCACATTCTGTTGTATCACCTTTCTTTGGAATGGGTACAAATATGGATTTCTTCCAGTCGGTTGCCCAGGTAGCTGTCTTCCAAATTTCTTGGCATAGACAAGTGAGCACTTCCAGCACTACATTCCTTTGTTGAAGCATCTCAGTTGGTATTCCATTAATTCCTGGAGCCTTGTTTTTTGCCAATGCCTTCAGTGGCGCTTGGACTTCTTCCTTCAGTACCATCGGTTTTTGATCATATGCTACCTCCTGAAATGGTTGAATGTCGACGGATTCTTTTTGTTACAGTGACTCTGTGTATTCCTTCCATCTTCTTTTGATGCTTCCTGCATTGTTTAGTAATTTCCCGGTAGAATCCTTCAGAATTGCAAATCGAGGCTTCAATTTTTCTTCAGTTCTTTCAGCTTGAGAAATGCCGAGTGTGTTCTTCCCTTTTGGTTTTCTATCTCCAGGTCTTTGCATATTTCATTATAATACTTTACTTGGTCTTGTAGAGCTGCCCTTTTAAATCTGTTCATCTCTTTTACTTCATTATTTCTTCATTTAGCTTTAACTACTCTACGTTCAAGAGCAAGTTTCACAGTCTCTTCTGGCATCCATCTTGGTCTTTTCTTTCTTTCCTGTCTTTTTAACAATCTCATGCTTTCTTCATGTATGATGTCCTTTATGTCATTCCATAACTTATCTGGTCTTCAGTCATTAGTGTTTAGTGAGTCACATCTGTTCTTGAGATGGTCTTTAAATTCAGGTGGGATATACTCAAGGTCATACTTTGGCTCTCGTGGACTTGTCCTAATTTTCTTCAACTTCAGCTTGAACTTGCATATGAGCAATTGATGGTCAGTCCGCAGTCAGCCCTGGGCCTTGTTCTGACTGATGATATTGAGCTTTTCCATCATCTCTTTCCACAGATGTAGTTGATTTGATTCCTGTGCATTCCATCCAGCGAGGTCCACTTGCGTAGCTGCTGTTTATGTTGTTGAAAAAAAGTATTTGCAATGAAGAATTTATTGATCTTGGAAAATTCTATCATGCGATCTCTAGCGTCATTTCTATCACCAAGGCCATATTTTCCAATTACCAATCCTTCTTTGCTTCCAACTTTCTCATTCCATTGGCCAATAATTATCAATGCATCTTGACTACACGTTTTATCAATTTTAGACTGCAGAAGTTGGTAAAAATCTCCAATTTCTTCATTTTTGGCCTTAGTGATTGGTTCATAAATTTGAATAATGGTCATATTAAACTGGTCTTCCCTGTGGGCATGTGGATATTTTCTTATCACTGACAGCGTTGTACTTCAGGATAGATCTTGAAACGTTCTTTTTGATGATGAATGCAACGCCATTCCTCTTCAAGTTGTCATTCTTGGCATGGTAGACCATATGATTGTCTGATTCGAAATGGCCAGTACCAATCCATTTCAGCTCAGTAATGACTAGGATATCAATGTTTATGCATTCCTTTTCATTTTTGATGACTTCCAATTTTCCTAAATTCATACCTAGTACATTCCATTTTCCTATTATCAAAGGATGTTTGCAGCTATTTCTTCTCATTTTGAGTCATGCCACGTCAGCAGATGAAGGTCCAGAAAGCTTGACTCCATCACATCATTAAGGTTGACTCTACTTTGAAGAGGCAGCTCTTCTCCAGTGGTATTTTGAGTGCCTTCCAACCTGAGGGGCTCATCTTTCGGCACTATATCAGACAATGTTCTATTCATAATTTCATGTAAGTGGGATCATACAATGTTTTCCTTTTGAGTCTGACTTAGTCCACTTAGCACAAGGTTTTCAAGGTTCATCCGTATGGTGGCATGTATCAGACCTTCATTTCTCTTTATATCTGAATAATATTCATTGCATGCATGTACCACATTTTATCCATTCGTCTGGTGATGGACACTCGGGTTGTTTCCACCTTTTGGCTATTGTGAATAATGCTGCAATAAACAGTGATGTACATGTTCCTATTTGAGTTTTCTTTTTTTTTAATGTAAGCCATTGAATCTTTAAAAAAAAAAAAAAACTGATGCCAATTTACTTTCATTTCTATTACCTGCAGTTAAAAGAGTCCTTAGTAATATAGCTAGACTACATCAGCCCTGATTCTTATTAAGACGCTTGTTAGACTCTGAGGATAAATCACAGTGGTCCTCTGTCTTCACACACACAGTCACTCACAGACTTATACTAACTTGATCCTCTTTTTCGTCAGGGAGAAGGGCATGGAGGGACCCATGCCACCCTCTTTCACAACTCTGTGTCTGGAAATGAGAAGACAAATAGTGCCAGTAATCATATAACAAGTAAAAAGGCATCTACACAAACAAAATAAAACATTACTGAACATCCATGCGCTTCCAATCAATTTTTGCCAAAAAAAAATCATTTGGAAAATGCTTATGCTCATCTTATAAAAGCCTTTTTTGGCTAGTGCTATAAAGAAACCCATGGAAATTTGTAAGAGATTCTGACTAACAGAAAATCTTGAATGTGACAGAATAGTAGTGACAGTCCTATGGAAGAAGTTTACTGGAATGCTTGATCTTCCCTGCTGGCTCCAAGACAAGCGTTTGTTTGGAAGAAACAATTGTGAGAAATGCTTCTGTTCAAACTCATTTGCATATGGAGCAAACATTCGATTTTGAAATCCATACTTAAACTATTAGGTTGCTGCCAAATAAAATACTTGTTCACCCAAACATATGTTTCAATTGAAAAATGCTCGCCAGAGTAGACAGACAAGAAGGAAATGTCCAAAACACAATCAAGCTTAATGATATTTTTAAAAGTCAGAAGAAGTATAGCCAGAATGCTCCGTAGAAGTGATGATGGTAAGATTTTGTCTCACATACTGTGATTGTTGTGTGTCAACTTGGCTGGGCCATGATTCTCAGTGGTTTGGCAGTTATGATGTAGTTTGTCAGTTGTGTAATGATGTAATCACCTCCATGATGAGATCTGATACACTGTGATCACCCCCATGATGGGATCTGTATGAGTTGCCAGTCAGGTGAAAGGGAGTTTCCTTGGACATGTGGCCTGCATCCAATATAGATGAACTTTCTGACAAGGCTTGGGGGCTTTTGTTTGCTCTGGATCCTGCAGCTGGCTCCTATTTGTCTGACCTCCAGTTCCTGGGGCTGCAGCTAGCAGCTTACCTGTCATCTTGCCTGCTAATCTTGGTATTCAGTGATCTTTGCAGCCTGTGAGCCGGAGGCCTGCTGTCTGAACTGCCGATTTTAAGTTCACCAGCCCTTGCAGCTGCATTAGTCAGGAGAAGCCTCCAGTCTGACTCACGGACTTGGGACTTTCCAGTCTCTACAACTGCATGAGCCATTTCCTTGATGTTAATCTCTCTATATATATATTTATATGCTTTACTGGTTTTGCTTCTCTGGAGAACCCAGCCTAAGACACATACTTTGGACATATTGTCAGGAGGGACCAGTCCCTGGAGAAGGACATTATGCTTGGTAAAGCAGAGGGTCAGTGAAAAAGAGGAACACCCTCAATGAGATAGAATGATACAGTGGCTGTAACAATGGGCTCAAGCATAACAACAATTGTGAGGATAGCACAAGACAGGGCAGTGTTTTATTCTGTTCTACATAGGTTTGCTATGAGTTGGAACTGACTCAACGGCACCTAACAACAATCTGTAAGGATCCTTGGAAATTCTAAAATATTGCTATTCTAAAACATTTTCCTACATAGTTTTTGTTTTTCAGAAAGATCTGAATCACTAGTCTTTTGAACTTCTCTCAGCTTTGTTCCATATTTTCCTGCACAGTTATTTATAGTTTAAAAAGAGAAGGTCAGAGAATCATAGCTTGTACCCTCCAGAGTCTGGAAATGGCATTGCCTATTTCTCGGTGCAATTTATGCTGAGCTGATGGCTTCATCCTAGAGTGTTCCATTGTTTTTCTATTGTCTTAATTGTGAGTTGACTCTGACTTAAACCTGAGCATATTATTTCAGGACATTGTCATAAAAGCATCTTTCCGAATCTATAGAGTACAACAGCAGGATGCCCAAGGACATGTAGCCCTGGCTGTTAGAGAGGAGAAAGGAAAGCTACCTGGGACTTCCAGGTTATTTGTATAGTGACCCTATATTTGGGTCTTTGCTTAGGCAGTCCACTTACCAAGAATGCCTTTCCTCAGTTCTCTACTCACCAGAATCCAGAAAATCTTCATGACCCATCTTGTTTGTGAAGCTTTGCTTAATCATCCCCCAGCCTAAAGTGACAGCTTCCTCTTCTGACCTCTAATGCCACTTACTGGCTCTAGAGCCTGGGAGTTGAAGAGGGAAGACTGGAACTCTGAAAGATTTCCCCAAGCCTGGTGCTCAGTGCAGATGAAGCTTCAGTTTGATCCTGGAATAGTACTTTCTGTCTGAGCCCTCCACTTGACACTTAGTGAACACTGGACACTCTTGCTGTTTTCACTTTTCTTTTCTTATACATCCATTTTACCTTTCCATCTGCAGAGTAAGATCACCGAAAATGGGCACCACAATTTATACTTTTTTTGTTTTCTCCACAGCAACCCTTACAGTGTCTTTATTTTGGTCTAAAAACATGTATTCTGGTTCCAAAAAGGAAACTGAGAATAGATTTTTTCTTGCTTTAGCTGAGAGGCTCTTACACAGAGAACACAGACTCACCAGAAATAATACAATAAAAACAGGCCTTAGTGTCACCCTCTGACCCTCTAGTTCAGGGAAGGGGAAGGACGCCAATCCAGCAAGGAGCGTGTATGATGAGGGCAGGTAAGTTTCACAGGGTTCCTGCAGGTGTAGCAGCCCCTGAGTGAGTGAGGTCCTGTTTCCTCAGGCTGCCCTGGAGGGAAGGCCTCAGGGCCCCCTCTTTTATGGGATAAGTAGGAGATAGAATAAATACAAGTCAGCTTGGCTCCCAGAGATAGTTGCCAGGCACTGAGGGCCAGGGAACCCACAAATCCTTAGAAAGCGAATCAACCCTAGCATTTGTTCCTAATCTCAAATGGATGCACCGTAACATGCTTGCCTCATCCTGATTATAACTTAGGGCCTACTTGCTTTCACTAATTTAAAGAACAATCTGATGACCAAAAGAAGACTGTGTTATAACCAGGTAGCATTTGCTAAAAGATCTTCAAAGGAGATTGTCCCAAAGGAGATTGTCTCTTGCACACAGTATGTGCTCATTAAATCTAATGTACAGCTTTTAATTTGTGGGTGACTTAGGTTAGGCTTATCTATTCTTATAGACTCTTAGAGAAATGGAAGAATAAATTCTTAGCAGAAGGGTGGATAAGGAGGAGGAAGGGAAGGGAATACGTGATTCTCTGAAGGAATAGTTCTCCTTGTTTATTTCTCTTTTCCTTTACTTGTCCAGACTTTAAAAAAGAAAAAAGAGCAGCTATTTTTCACCTGCTGGCTATTCGTCGTATCTCTGTGAAATGGAGCTGCCCCTGATAAGTTTTAAACTCATGAGGCCTCGCAAATTATAATAGCTGATTTTCCTGTGAATGGAAAGGAAACATCTAGAGGCTTTGCTGGGAGAATGAAAAGGTTCCAGGGATTGGTAATGGACTGTAGAGCCTTTCACTTTGGGGTCAGTAGGTCAAATCCAAATCAGGCCTGTGGTGGCTGAGAGGCATTGTTTGAGTGACAGCTGTTGGGTGACCAGGGTGAAAAGAGCTGAAGAGTTCGGCTGCATTTCAAGTGAACAGGTGCTGTCTGTAGCGGGCCTGGCAGGAGATGAAAGTGGTCAGAAATAGGCTGAGCTTGGACTCTCAGCCCCAGTGGTCGTCTTTGACCTGGCAAAGTGAGGCGCTTGTCTTCTGAGTACTGTTGTGACAGGAGGAAAGCTGAGGAGACAGCATGTATAAACTGCCCAGGCCTCTGAAGAGGAGGGTGTGTCAGCTGAATGGTGAGGCTTATGCTGCGTCACCTGGGGAAAGAGTTGACTTTTTTTGCATGCTAAGCTGTTCAGTGCCTTCTACCTCATGCAGCTACTCCTCACACTCTTTTTTTCTGATGGGTAGCTGGCACTGTTTTATACCACTGAGTAAGGACAAACAGGTGAAGATGCAAAGGGATCAATGGGAAGAATGCAGTGATTAAAGCCCACGGTGTGGGTTTTCTTGTTTTCAGTTTCTCTATACATTTTACACACCACACATGTAGACTCACAGCATCCAGGAGGTGGGGTATAAAGTGGGTGGTGGCGAGGGAGGTCAGGATAGAAAGTTTAGGATAGAAAACAACATTAGTTCCACCACTTCATTTGACATTTGAAGAACTGAGGCCCGGACAGTTCAGGGATGGATCAGCTCGCTGTGTCATGCTCTAAGTCGCCAGCAACAGAGATGACTCCAACTGATGTAAATTGTGAATGGATGTATGGAAGGAATATCCAGTAATTCATAGCATCTTGAGGGAACAAGGTGGAAATAGGTAGGAGCAAAGGGAACCAAATGTGACCAGGAGCCGAGGGGGCAGAATCCTCACCCAGGGCTTTGAGGGTTCTCTGGGCAGAAAACTGACATCTTCTTGTGTAAATCTCTATTCAAATTTCATCTTATAAGAGAAGCCTTCCATGACCACAGTATTTAAGATGGTAACACTTTCCATCTGCATGCACTCTCTTTTCCTTTTATCCTTTCTCAGTTGCTCTCTGTAGCACCTACTATCATCCGATAATTACTTCTTCACTTTCAGTCTCTATCCTATAGAATAAAAACTTCATGAGGACCTGGACTTTGTGTTTTATTTTAATGCTATGCCTGGAGTCCTGGTGGCGCAGTGGTTAAGAGGTCAGCTCCTAACCAAAAAGTCGGCAGTGCGAATCCACCAGCTGCTCCTTGGAAACCTTATAGGCAATTCTACTCTGCCTATAAGGTCAGTATGAGTCAGAATTGACTTGATGGCAATGGTGATTTTTTGTTTTTTTGTTTTTGTTATAGTCTCATTTCTGAGGGGATAGAGCACGCACTAGAAGTTACCTATGCCTCGAGGAGAGGGGTTTCCTTTAGAGTCCAGGTCTGGGTAAGTTTCCAAGCTCCTCCTTTGGGAAATTCAAGAGGTGGGGCAGAGGGTGCTCTCTTTCCAAAGCTTTCTTCCCCTTTGCCTGCTTGTCAAGGCCCTCAGTTAGGTGACTCTACCCAGCTCCTAAAGGCTGGAGCAAAGGATCTTTCTGCACAAGTGTGAATGAACAGGTGTAGAAGCAGGAGGAAGGACCACTGGAGGCCAGAGTCCCTGTGCTGTTTGGATACCACATTTTTAACCACGTTTTTGACACAGCAGGCTAAAGGGACCTGTTCACTAATCTGGCTAAGGAATGATTTGTCCTAGCTGTATCCAACCTTTCTTTCTATTTCCATCCCCCCTTTCACCTGCAGCCCTTCTCCCCATCCATTTCCCCAGAAAATAAATCTCTGAGAGGAGGCTGGGAGAGTGGATCTCAGAGAACTCTTCTGAATAAATGTCTATATTAATGAATTATTAACTCAGCCACCCGTGACCTTAAACCTAGAAGCGGGAGTGCCAAGGGCAGAGAGGAGAGCTGCTGAATCCTTTATTGGAGTCCTGTCAAATGCAACCGACCATTTGTTCCCCTCCCCCACCAGGAAAAATTAATACGAAAGGCAAACTTTTTAAGTGTATGTCAAACGAAATCAGATAGAGGGTCTCCCAGACAGAATCCCCTTCTTCTTCTTCTGTCCTTCCTGCTCTCCCCTGTTTGCTCTGGCCTCTGGCTCTTCTCTTCCGCTCAGAGCTAAGGGTACAATGGGATTCCTGAGGATAATTTTAGTGAAAAAAATTGCTTGAGAAAATGATGAATTTGGGTAGTTAATTTATCGATCCTCCTGGCTCTTCTTCCCACTTGTTTTATTTTAGAGGTCATTAATCAATGAAGAAAAACACCACCGTGTCCCCCCGTTTCCATTTAATACACTCACGCTTCTTATTTATTCCTCTGGAACAAATTCCCAGCAAATATTCGCCCATTGATTTGGGAGCGAATGATTTTTATAAAGGTTTGATCGCTTTCTAAGTGGTCGAAGTGATTTGTTTCCGCGGTCATCTTCTAAGTAATGAAGAGAAGGGGACGGGTTCGAGGGGTGCGTGTCCTTGCGGTCGGTGGGCTGACACTTTTCTAAACCCCTCCCAGACCTGTTAGGGTGCTCTTGATCAAGCAGATCCAGGGTTTGCTGAGTTGAGGGAGAAGCGGCTCCCGCAGCGCCTGTCAAGCCTCCAGACTACCGCTGTCCCCGCCCGCGCCGCTGGCAGTGGTGCGCCCCGGGGTAGGAGGACTGTGCAGACCTCTGCCCCAGCCAGCCCCGCCAGCCTCCCCCAGGTCACGGTCGGAGCAAGCCCTCCCCCAAAGGCCTTCTGGGGAGGGGTTGGGGATGCCCAGACTCTCGTTGCGCTCCCCTCTCAACTTTTCCTCACACTCTCTGGCTTCCGGGCTCTCAGCGCGTCCCCGGATAACTGTCGCTTGCCTTCTTCATGCGAAGTGCCTTGCCTTCTGGGCCCTAGGGTCCTGTCGCCTGGAGTGTGACCTGAGCCTCCGGGACGCCTTCGAATCTGGCGGGCCAGGGACACTATTCGCAGGTATGGGAGGTGGGGCTCTGCTAACGTCTCTGCTTCTGCGTGGCCCCGCAGCAACCAAGTCTCTTCCATTGTGTTCCCCCCCCCCCCACACACCCACATCCACACCCTGCTGAAGGTCAATCCTGAGGGGACTGGCAGAGGTTTGACTAGGGTGGACAGGTGCCTTACTAACCTGGGTTTGAATCGGCCTCCATCACTCATTAATAGCGTGTCCTTGGGGAACCTACCTAACCTTCCTGAGCCTCAGTGTTCCCATTTGTAATATGGGTGCTAATGATAATGCCTTCTTCAGCATGGTTGCTAGGCGGACTAATGCACAAGAAGCGCTTACCCGCTCCTAGCATGTCGCAAGCGCTCACTAACCCGACAGTTAATCTTATCAAAAGAGAACTGCCAGGTTTCCCGGTATGGGCGGCATGAGGCCTCAGGAGCAGTTGCTGTAACCAGAATCTCAAAGCCCCGAGATTTTCGTGGGGGGGGGGGGTGGCGGCTAGGGGGTTCTTTGGGAAGTCTATTCCTGGGGGATCGAGGGCTTGGAAGAAGCGGGCTTGGGCAGAAACGAGGAGGTGGGCTGCTGGGCTTCTGCCACAGCGTAGGGGCTTCCACGCCCCAGCGCTCCTAGTCTCTCCCAGCAGATGGAGAAGTCAGCACTGAGCCGAGGGAGTGTGAGAAAGAGAGTTCGTCCCTCCTCCCGTGGCCTGACACTTTTAGGAAGTTCTGGGAGCAGATTAATTGAAACGGGCCTGGAACTTCATTCTCCCCTCCTGGTGGAGTTGATCAATGCCGGCGGAGACCTCTTGCTTTAGCCTGGGGTCCACGATACCGTGGTTTTTCCCTCGTGGTGTTTGCCTTAAACTTAGGTGCTATCAATCTATCTAGGGATGACGGATGACCCTGTCACAACGACGCCAGTCAAAACATTTTCGGTCCAACTCTGTTCCAACTAGCATTGAGGCATCCTGCGTGAGAATGGGACAAAATCTAAACACCGCATTTCCCAGGCTCAGACAAAATGAGTGGTGAGGAGACAAAAAGAAACAAGGTGAAACCAGGAAAGAATGGCTATTAATTATTCAGAGTGGCGTGTGTCAAATAAGCTGGGTTGTTTGAGAAAAGACAAATGCCATTTCTTCTCTTTGGAGCTCCGATGGGAGGAAAGCGCCTGAGCCACGGGTCAATTTCGTACACCCTCTCCTTGCCCTTCCCTCGCCGAGTACCCTCGAATACCAGGCGGAGCTGGAGACTGGAGCCTAATTGTGAATGTGCGGCCACGCACCAAAGGGCAGACCGAAGCCCCCGGGGTGGGCAGGGGGAGGGGGTAGTTGCTGCACTTCCGACGCAAGATTTTGGGCCGAGAGATCTGCACATGACTCAGCCCCTGGGAGTCAAAGGCAAACAGCCCATGTGTGGAAGCAGTTGTGCCACCAGACGTAGCTCTGGATACTTGTCTCGGGGTACCAACAAGGAGAGGGAGCAAGTCCCTAGGAACACAACCCAAGAGGGTATCGCTGAGCGCTAGACACTGTGCAGACTCCAATGCAGCCGCCTCCCAGCTTCGGGGCCATGCTTGAGTCCCACCAAGACCAGCCACCCTTTGGAGATCCTCGGTCCCATGCCTCCCAGCTCAGCAAAGCCAGCCTTCTCGGCCGCCTACTGAAGGTTTCACTCCAGTGCGCAACCCGTCCCGCCCCGCCCAGACTTTTCTCCCTTGAGGATTTATGTAGGAGGTTGCGTGGTCGGCGAGTCGACTCTGGCACCCAGCAGCACTCCAGGAAAAACTGAGTGGCCGAAAGTACAAACCCAGTCCCGGGACTCGGTCCGCTTGCCCGGCCGCGCGCGCCAGCTCTGGTGCGGACGCCAAAGCTCTTGCGGAGATGGATTCTGTTTCCCGCGTTTCCTCTGCTTTCAGGATTAGGGCACTGAGCGAGCACCTAGAAATGACAAGTCCTGGGCAGAAAGAGACAGCAGACGAGCAGGAGACGTCACGCCAAAAAAAGTGGAGGTTAAGGGGATGGAGCAGGTATTTGTGCGGGAGAGGCGCGCGGGCTGAATGTGGATCCAGCCGTGTTAGAACTTCCTTTTTCCCTCTCCCCTCCCCTTCGCTCTTCTTGCATGCCTTCCCACCTCCCTCCCCCATCTCTCTCTATCCACACACACACGCACACGCGCGCGCGCACACACACACGCACACACACACACACACACACACACACACACGCCCGCGCGCTTGTATTTTGTGCTGTCGTAAAACCCACGTGTCCAGCCGGGAGGCTGCCAGAGCGTGGAGTCGAGGAGCCGGGACCGGGCGGCGGCCGAGCGCAGCAACCCAAAGCGGCTCTGTTCCGCGCCCAGAACTCCCGCGCTCCTGAGCCCTCGGCCGAGATCTCCTCGCGCTGTCCGTGGGCCTCCGCATCCTTCGCTCGCGGCCTGGGAGGGTCCCGGGCGGCCCGAGCTCTAGGGCTCTCCCCCCGCTTTGCTCAGAGGCATGTAGCGTTCCCAGGGCGCACACTCGCCCGCACGCTCACCGATACACAAGCACGCAAGCATCCGCCGGCGGCTCGGACTTTTCAGGTAAACCGAGGTTTGTCTGGGTTGGGAATGAGTCTTAGGTCCCTTGGGTTGGGAGGCTGGAGGTCCCGGGCTGGGGGCGGGGGGCGAGACCGTCCCGCCTCCTGGCGCCGGAGGCCGAAGCGGCTCGGGCGTTGAGCCACTCCGGCTGGGGTCGGCTTCGGGCGCTGGCTGCGGGCGGGAGTTGGGTTCTGAAGCCGAGTCCTAAGGGGAGGTCCAGTCGTGCAGGGTGGGAGCTGGGCAAGGCAGGCAGGCTCCGAGGCCGGGCGCCGCGCACGCCGCACGCTGCTCTTCCGCGCGGCGCCGTGGCTTCGGAGAAAACTTTGCTGTTAGCGGAGTTGGAGGAGGGAGTCGCGGAGCCGGACTTCAGCTGGCGCAGTCAACGGGTTCGGGCGCTGGCTCCAGGGTCTGGGAGGCCGCCCTCGCCGCCCCTTTCGCCCCAGGCCCGGCTTACGCGTCCCTCCTCCCTACCCTCTGCCCCCAGCTCCAGGCGTCGGATATGCTGAAGCCCGGAGACGCCGGCGGTTCGGCCTTCCTCAAAGTGGACCCAGCTTATCTCCAGCACTGGCAGCAACTCTTCCCACACAGCGGCGGTGGCGGCCCGCTCAAGGGTGGCAGCGTTGCGGGCCCCTTGGGCGCGCCACAGCCCCTCCAGCCGCCGCCGCCGCCGCCGCCTGCGGAGCGCGCCGAGCCCCCGCCGGACAGCCTACGCCCACGGCCCTCGTCGCACTCCTCCGCCTCCTCTACCCCTGCCTCCTCCTCCACCTCGGCCTCATCTTGCGCTGCCGCCGCTGCCGCGCTGGCCGGTCTCTCGGCCCTTCCCGTAGCACAGCTGCCAATGTTCGCGCCTCTGGCCGCTGCCGCTGTCGCTGCGGAGCCACTGCCCCCCAAGGACTTGTGCCTCGGCGCCACCTCGGGCCCAGGGCCCGCCAAATGCGCCGGCGGCGGTGGGGATGGTCGGAGCGCCCAGCGCTTCCGCTGCAGCGCGGAGGAGCTGGACTATTACCTGTACGGCCAGCAGCGCATGGAGATCATCCCGCTCAACCAGCACACCAGCGACCCCAACAACCGTACGTAGCCGCAGCCGGCGCGCTCGTTTCCCGGGCGCTGGCGCTGGAGGGCGCGGGTCAGGGAGGCGGGTCGGTGGTGACACGGGATGACCCGCTGTTCCAGGCCGCGAGCCCAGACCTCCCAGCCTGTCGCGGCAAAAGTTTTCTGGCGTTAGAGAAGGAAGGAGAATGGATGGGGTGGCCGGTGGTACCTCGGGGTTACCTTCCCTCTCCCCTTCATCTCCTTTGTGGCCTTAAGTGTTTTGGACTAGATGGGGGCATACAGACCTCCATCCTCTCGCTGGACAGTGCCTGGGGCGGGTCTTGGCAGCACGCGACAGGGAGTGCCCCGGGACGGGACAAGCGGGCTTAAGGGGGGACGAAGGAGAGACTCTTACCTTTCCTGGGAAGCAGGAAGGCTAGGATTTGTTTCTACTTCTCTCCATCCAACCTTTCAAGTTAACGGCGTCGGCTCTTTATTCGGCCTCGGGGTTGACCAAAGACAGGCCAGGAGCTGCGGACTGGATGACATTGGGTCAGTCTCTCCCTGCAGGCAGGCATTATTCTTAGGTCTATTATTTATCTTGAAAGGAAGAAAAAGAAAAAGTGTCCTCTGCTTAGGGATATAAAATTTCCGACTTCAGAACAGGGTCGTTCCCTGCAGATCGCGTATCCTACTCCGCTGCCAGTGTTCGCGACTCATAGCCATGCTTGTCGGTTTATTTTTAAAAATTAGAGAGGCATAGTATTTAGTAAAAAAAAAAAAAAAAAAAAAAAAAAAAAAGCTTACTCCTCTCTTCCGCCAATTAAATGGCAAATGCCTAATTAAACGTCAGGATCGTCTAGCTTTATTTCCTGTATTAATTTCACACGCATATCACAAATACAGTTGCGTTTTGAGGTTTAACGCAAAACTAATGAAAACCAAGAATGTGTATTGCTTTATATCTGCTGCTTTTTGGTAATTTCCGAAGTTGTGATATGTTTACACCCAACATTTTGGGACATTAAAAGTGCTAAATATACTTCCGGAGACCTGTGGAGATAACATTAAAGCAGGTTAAGAGAGTAAGGTTGAAAGCAATACAAGATTTGAAAGATCAACATTCATCCAGCTATTTTCACCATATTATTTCTTCATCTAGCTTCTGTATAAGTGTATGAGAAAAGCTAAACTAGATATTTGTTATTATTCTATTTTAAGGAAGTCTCTTCTTGCAGAATGTCTACCACTCCTCCATGAACTTCTTAATTCCGTGTAAAACCAAAATAATTTCAGGTTATAGCTACTTAAAGAATTTCCAAAGTTTCTCTGATGAAAAGACATTGGATATCAGCCTAGGGAATGAAGTGTAGTAATCTCTTTATGACTATTGGAGATAATTGTTGCGATAAGGATAATTATTACCAAAAAAGAATAGTTATATTTACTTTTTCCTTTCTATAGTCTGAGGATAAAGTACTGGTTAAAATGGGATTTTAAACACTAGGTTGTTCCGTAGTTAAGAAGATTTGTATTTCAGAAAATCTTATAAAATTATATTGTCTTGATGGACCTCAAAAATGCTTATATCCTATGGAATTACTTGTATGTGTTGCTTTTCAAAGCAGTTCTTTAAAAATGTGAAAGAAAAAGATAAAAAATGCTTTGAAAGAGGCCATTAAGTTAAATACCATCATTGCGAGCTAGAAGAGCTTCATTAAGCTTGCAGTTTCTCTTCTAAATTAAATCAGTAGTGGAAAAAACACCAGCAGTGCACCCCAAAGCCCTGGCTGAGCTCCCTATATTGTTTCTAGTGCAATCTTAAGATTTAATGCATGTTCACTAAGAGAAAACCTAGATTAATCAGAGAAGGAATTGGGATAGATTCCTAATTAATATATGGCTATTGAACCAGTTTATAGCCTAGGTAACTTTTTTCCTCTGGCTGGAGGAAATGAATTATGATTTTATTTAAATTACTCTTACTGTGTTAATCTTCTGATAGCTCATTTTGAATTGACTGCACTGCTTTAATGTGTGAAGTGCGGGGGAGAAGAGAGAAGGGAAAGGAAATCAGATCGTTCTATTCGAGTTACACCTCACGTTGCTTACTAATTAAATGGCAATTAAGAAAACGGAAAACTGAGGTAGCCCTGTGTAATGCTGGGAGACGAGGTCTCTCCTTGTTTCAGGAATTTCTCTGGGCAAATGTAGGCACGTATTTGAAGCCATAACATGTGTTTTACAAAGATGAAATAAAAAGTGATTGAGTTTAATATAAATAAGTGATCAAAACAAATCAAAAATGCAAAGGTTGAGAAACTTTTTTCTCCCTTTGCAGGCGAAGTTGGTATGTTTGTTACTTGAAAGACTATGAAAAACAGAAGCTTTTCCTTATTTCCATGTTGGATATGGGTGAGGAGGATGGGGGGGGAGGGGGAGAAGCACCTATTAATTTATTATGCATCGATTTTCCTAGTTTTCCTTTTAGTTTTTTGCCATCCCTCTCTCAAAGAGTTCTGTGACATAAAACCTCTGAGTATTGCTTCATTTTGTCACTTGGTATTTAAAATGGGCATTGATCACTTTCTTTTTTTCTTACAAGGCAAAGAAATAGACTTCCTATTTCTCCCTTTGCCATAGGAGAGTAACTCTGCCTGGAATCAGCAATTCATGACAATATTGCTCTGTAAAAAAAGGAACCCAGAAACACTCTTATCGCCTTGATACTTTGTTGTCATCTATGGCAAATGCCATAATGAAGGGGCTTGTAGCTCTCTTCCACAAAAAAAAAAAAAAAGAAAAGAAAAGAAGACAGCGGAAACTGTACAGCTTAGCTCGTGGGAACTCTCCCAGTATATCCCTGCTATGTAACTCGTACCCATCGATGTATTCTATGAAGTACACTTTACACTGAAGCTTTGAATACTTAGCTGCCTCTTCTTTCTTCTCTTCAAAGTCAAGTGGTGCGTTGTGTAATATAAATGGGGGATACCTTATATTACTGTCCTCATTTGCTGCTGGGTTTCCTGAAGCCACTGATTCCGTCAGGTTCTTTCGCAGTGGCCTCTCTCCGGGTTCTGTGAGTTAGTGAGTTGTCTAAGACCCTGTCGCTGCCTTTGGAAGGTAGCAAGAGGCAGTCGCGGGTTCGCGCCTGGCGTTTGATCCCAGGTTGTCTCTCTGCTGATCCAATTAGCTTTTCATACTTTTTTTTTTTTTTTTTTTGGTGAGGGTGTACCTCTCTTCTATCTGGAAAGGATGTGATAGCTAAGCCCACCAGGGTCACTCTGCGGAGAGTGCAGTTTTGGGAAGCGGGGGCCTGTCTCTGTCTCCTCCCGACTTAGGGGAGCCCTGCAACGCAAGGAACAGCGCCGGGAGCAGCCCTGGCGTGCGAGCGGGCGTACAAGCAGGGCTAGAGACACGCGCTGGTAGCGTTGGCTTTCCAAGCGTTGGGCGGGGGGAGGGGGAGAGGGGCGGAGCGGGGGGGGGGGGGGGTTCGGAGAAGGAAATTTGGACCCAACCCTAGTTTGTCCAGTTGAGAGGAGAGTACTTTGGGGGCGGAAAGAGATAACAAACGAGGATAACTATTTTCCCTTTTTCCTCCAATTTCTTCCCACCCTGTTGAAATCGTGGATCTATCCGGGAGCCTTGAGCCCAGAGGCCTAACAGCAGACTCTGCTACCGGGGCACATCCTCTGCGCCCCTTCTACACAACGGCCCCGCGGTCAATGGCTTGTGAGCAACTTAGATTTCAGACCTGGTCCTTGCGGAGAGAGGCTCGGCATTGGCTTTTGCGTTGTTCTATTTTTCTTTTTCTCTTTTCTGTGTTTTATGTGTTCAAGCCCAGCCCTGTCCCGTAACACACGATTTAGCTATTTTACATCATTCGTTATCTAGCGCCCTGAAACTGAACATAGAGCCATATATTAGATTGAGGTTAGAAGAGGTGGCGACTGTTTATTTAAGGTGATAAAATGGTCCATCAGCAGTAATCTCCATCGATATGTGCCACCAGGAGATGAAGGATGAGGGGACAAGCCACGATTAATTGCCCTATAGTTTTGTAGGAGAGAGTGGAGCCAGCCCAGACCCACTTCGATCTCCTTTCGCGGCTCCTATTCATCATCTCTCCATTGTATATGGCGGCCTCGCAGGGGCTGGGGCTGGCGAGGTTTATCTCTGCGCAATACTCTCTCACCCTTACACACTGGAGCTCCAATTTAATTTATTAATACAGTCATTGGGCGACAAAATCCACATTTCTTCCCTCCCTCCTCTTTTTGTCTCTTCTTGGTCCCAGGGCGTAGCCGGCAGCCAGACTCCGCAGGAAAAGCCCAGCGCATCTGCGATTGGCGCTGAGCTTTCAACTCACGCAGAGTCCTCAAGAAAGTTCCTCGCGAGCTGGACCGCCTCGCGGGGACTGGTGGCGGGACTAACCCACCTAGCCTCTGGATCTGCTTTTAGACCCTCTCCGGGGGTCTGGAATACCTCTGCCTCATGGAATGGGTGGTAGAACGGTGGTGCGCGGCGGGGACTTCGGAGTGTGGGTGGCGGCGGCCACGCCTGATCTTGGAAGAGAGCCCTTCTCTGGAAGGAAGCGGATGAGGCCTTCAAAACGCAGTCTTAGGTGCGGAGGCCTCCTGCCGGCCTGAGCGCCCCACCCTTTGCAGTATCCTCCTACCCGGCCCCCCATCTTATCCAGCCTAAGGCACAAGCAGGGCAGAGGTAGAACGCAGGCTGGAGGCCCAGGGACGCGAACCCTACGGCCGGAGGTTTCCGGACGCTGCGCTCAGCCGGCCCCAGTCGGGGCTCGCGGAGCACCTCCACCCCCAACCGGCGACCCCATGGCCTGTGCCTGCGCCCAGGACGCACGCGGCGCTGTGCGGGAGGGCTGCCAGCAGGCGGCACTCCTGGGGCCACGGCGCTAGATGGGGATCGATGAGCGCGGACCTCGCCGGGCTTGGCCTGTGGAACTGTCTGCCGCGACCTAGGTGGCGGTCGTGGAGGATTTACAGCCCGAGCGGTTATCGCCGCCCAGGCCGAGAGGCAAGCTTTTCAGCTGTTCCTTGGTTCCCTAGCGGGAGGGCGGGTGAGGGCAGGCGAAGGGCCGGCGTGGCGTACGCTCCCCGCCGGGCTGGGACTCCGCTTGCGTTCACACGCGCCTGTCGGCCTCCGCAGACATCTAAAGCCCTGGAACATTTTATATTTTCCCTTCGCTAGAACGAGAAATGAAATCCCAGAAAGGAAAACCATGGCCTACGTTGTCTCCTTTAAGATAAAATATATCCGTTTTAAGTTACAGAAGTAGTACAAGCACTTGTAAACATTCAAACGATACAGAAACCCACCCAGTGTCGTCGAGTGCATTCCGACTCACAGCGACCCCGTAGAACAGAATAGAACTGCTCTATAGGGCTTCTAAGGCTGTAAATCTTTCGGAAAGCAGACTGCCACGCCTTTCTCCCGACTAGCGGCTGGTGGGTTCAAACGGCTGACCTTTCCGGTTAGCAGCCAGCAAGTAACCACTGCACCGCCAGGGCTTCAAAATACAGACGGGTATAAAATGGAGAGTGAAAGTCAGCTCCTCACTCCACTTGGCCTGGTCTTTCGAGGTCAGTAGGTGAAGAGGTCTGTGACCTAATGATACTCCCTTCCCTTATCCAGGGATACAGACAGGATTAACAGATGTATTCAGGATAGAAAATTGACAGTGATCTCTTATATTCCCTTGTGCTAAAATGGCATTTCAAGTATCTTGTTTGGAGAATATGGAAATATTTCTCACAGATATAGAAAACTCTTTATGAATGACAATTATGAACTTGTACAAAAACTCTCTGATTTTAAGAGAAAGTGGGAACATTTTATTTGTCTCCTCTATAAATACCAATAGACTTGAGTATTGCTTGGCCTGGCATGCTTTGAATACATATACTTTAAATATATAATTTATATGTCTAATTTGGGCATCTAGTCTACTTCTCTCTCAAACCTTTTCATGTAGGTGTTCATGGCTCACTGGCTAGAGTACACTCTGTTAGAATGTACACTTGCTTCATATTTGTAAACCTCAAGTAATAAGTTACTTGTTTCAAACATCCTCAAGCTCCTCTGGGATTGACTCATTCGTCAGAAGCCAAATGCTTTCAGTTGCTCAGGTTTTATGTATTACAAAACAATAGCATTAGAATATAACGTGCATTTTGATGGCAATTGGTCGACTTTCCTGGCAGAACATTTTGATATAGCATGAAGTCTTTTACAAATTGAGAAAACTCACATTGGATGGGCTAATTACAGTGGCCTTGCCTATTTTGCTGTGAACCTAATAGACTTCTAGATATTGACGGAACTTCAGTTTTTCACTGTGCAAAATGCTACTATTAAGTTTTTCAACACTTAGTGGAAACAAAGGAAACTTACTAAGTTGAAGAGGGTTTCAGATAACTTCTTAAGAGAAAGGACTCAGCCATTGTTTTAATTGCACACATTACAAATATTAGAAGTATGTTTCTTGTCTGTGGGGTAGTGGCTGAAGTTGGTACTTTTGCTCCTTATTTTATGTCTGATGTAGTTGGTGTGATGTTACATGTTGTGGAGGTGTCACAAATTGACATCTCTGGTCCAAACTGTTGGGTGAGTGAATACTAAATGCTCTTGCATCTCACCCTTTGCTTCACTGAGTCAACCAAAAAGGGAAGGTCAGTTAAGCAACTCCCTGGGGTGATTTATTTTTATTTTCATGGAATATTGCCTTTGCTTATTGTCATTTGTTTTTAGCTATTTTTGCTAAGGTGCCGAAAGGCCATCTTTGATGTTAGGCACTAAAATTCAAAATTATGAACTTTAGCTATTTACTTTCTCATTCATTCTCTTACTTTAACCTCCCCAAACCTCAGTGGCGGGGGTGGGAGGGGAGTGATGGGGGGGAAGGTGGGAGGGTGGAGGAGTAGAGCAATCTCTGTAACTCAATCATGCTACAACATTTTTTCATGGTTCCAAAATGGCTAACTTCAGTAAAATATTTCAGTTCAATTGATTGAGTCATGAGTTCGGATATAAAAGTCTCTGAGCTTTCATCAGTCTTCCTAGATCTCTGGGTTTGGAGGCTTTGGGGTCAGGCAGACCTTACTGTAAATCCCTTCTCCTGCCACTTTCTAGCTTCTGGTCCTTGGTCAAGTTACAATACTCCTGAAACCTAAATTGGCTCATATGCAAAATGGAAATCAGGATAATTAGATAATATGGTAATTGTGTGGATTAAGACAGGTGCCTGATCATCGTAAGCACTTGATAATTGTGAGTTTTTATTGTCTCTTTCCATTTCTTCTTATGGCTTGAGTCCCCCCCCCCCCCTTCACAATCAAAACTTGAGAGAGAAGAAGTTGACATATGGAGAAGAGTGAGAATATTCCCAGCTAGGCCTTAGGGTGAAAAACAGAATTTGACACTTTTTATATAGTTTGTGTTGCTGACAGAGGGGGCTTTTTGTGTGAGGGAGGCCCAGAGGCGTGGATACTTCATTATCTACAGAAACAAGTTGTTGCTTTTCAGCTGAGAACCTGTGGACACCTCCAAGAAGCTTCTGTCATAGGGAAGTCCCGTCTTCCCCTGCCACTCTCTTGGGAGGAATAGCCAAGGAGAGGAGGGCATAGCTGCGCGGGCCATAGCCCGCCTCGACGCAGAGAGGATGCTCACACAGCTACCTTTTGCTCGTTGTGAAGTAAATGGCGAAATGAGGGTTCGTTCGCCATGCTGGGTTGCGATTCCGTGTTCCTTTGTCGAAGGTTACTCACTGACACTTTGTTACAAGTCCTTTGGGCATTTCGGCCTTCTCGGTACGGATGGGGTACACCCCGGATGATCTACCAGGCCTGGCTACGACCAAGGCCAGGCGCAGGTGCTCGGAGGCCTCAATGGCCACCCGCTGCCCTGCACGGGCGCACCTGTTGGTGCCCAGCTGTTACCGGTTCCGCCAGTCCTGGCTTGCCCGACGTCAAGACCCGTCCACAGGGCCCCGGTGCGCGGGGGCGCTGTGGCGCCCCTGGAAGGCTAGGCCATGGAAGCCAGGTCGCGCCGGCGGGCGCCGAGGTCGCCTCCTCGGGGCAGGCCCCGCGGGCCAGGGCGCAGACACGGCGGCTCCGCCAGATCCATTAATAACCTGGAGGGCGCTGCGGTCGGACAGCGCGGTCGCCGCAGGCCCTGCTTCCCGCGGCCGCCCCGCCTCTTCTCGTTCAATTCGAGTTGAGGAACACTGGGTGCCTACGGACGCCCGGCCCGGAGGGGTGGGGGTGGGGGTCCCCTCGCGCGCGGCCTCTCTAGGAAGCGTCGGAGATGGCTTCAGCAACAGCACGCACTCAGTTTGTAGCCCAAGATAATAGCATTTAGCCTCGGGATCAACCGTCGAGGCAGGAGTTGAGGCCGTCTCCATTGAACCATCACCCTGATCATTAAAGACCCATTACCCCCATCTTTAAATTTGCTGTTCGTTTCGGCTTCTGGGAAGAGCTTGCACGCGAGCACAGGCACAATCAAACCCGCCAGAAGAGCAAATTTCTTCTCGCTCGGACAGGAGCGCCCACAGTGGGCGCTGACCCGGCACTCGAGGGATCACAGCGTGGACGCGCTCTCCGCGGCCGGGGGCCGGCGCTCGGCGGGGACGCGCCTTCCCCGGAGCCCCAGGTCCGCTCCGCCCTCTCCCGCGGGCGCCGGGGAGGCGGTGGAAGATACCGTCGCGTACCCGGGTGGAGAAGAATGCGAACGGTGCCTCGCGTCATACGGGTCGTCTACCTGCCCAAATGACTAAAATTTCTCCTCTCTAAATGTAAAAAGAGGAAAATCAAACACCCAGGCGACGAATGCAAAATCTTTCCGATATATCAAATTAGGCAAGAGACGGGAGTTTTCGTTGTAGTACAGCGATGATAAACACCTGACAGAAACCGCGGAAGGGGTGAGAGGGTCGGAGGGAGCGAGAGATAGAAGGGAAGAGAGAGACAAGACAGAGGGAGAGGTGCAGAAAGACAGAGGCGGGAAGCGAGAAACCGCGAGCCGTCGGTTCCGCGGCGAGGGTAAAGACGCCATCCCCACCCAGCTCGGGAGGCTTTTTGGGGCACCCGGGGTCCCGACTCCGTTCCAGGCCGACATGGATGCGGCGAATTCCAAGGCAGTGGCTCTGGTTCGGGCCTTTCCCACCTGTGGCCTGGGCGCCCCGAAGGCGCCATCTCCCCCGTAGGTCGTAGGTCGTTTACCTGGGCAGGGATTCAGTTCTCTAGCGGGGGGTTAAACAGGGTGGGCCACCCCGGGCGGCCGGGTTAACTCTCTCCTTCCGCTCTTTCCATGTGTCCCCGCAGGCTGCGACATGTGCGCGGACAACCGCAACGGTGAGTGCCCCATGCACGGGCCGCTGCACTCGCTTCGCAGGCTCGTAGGCACCAGCAGCGCCGCGGCTGCCGCGCCCCCGCCCGAGCTGCCCGAGTGGCTGCGGGACCTACCACGGGAGGTGTGCCTGTGCACTAGCACCGTGCCCGGCTTGGCCTACGGCATCTGCGCGGCGCAGAGGATTCAGCAGGGCACCTGGATTGGGCCCTTCCAGGGCGTGCTCCTGTCCCCGGAGAAGGTGCAGGCGGGCATCGTGAGGAACACGCAACATCTCTGGGAGGTAAGTCGCTCGGCGCGCAGCACTTTTCTACCAGGCCGGAAGCTTGGCCAGCACAGAGCCTTGGCCCTAGATGGGTCACTACCTCGGGGAGAGGCTCCCTTTGGTCTCCAGAGGGTAGTGGAGGATAGATTTCCCTAGTCTTGCAGATGGTTGGTGTCTGCAGTATCTACAGTAAGGAGGCCACAGAGCAACAGCCCCGCAGACAGAAACACAGGGCCGACAGGTTTCTGAAGATGGAGTCACCTTAACCTGCCTTTGTTTTATCTGGGATGGATTTGACCCTTTTGTCTCCCTGGATCTTGAGAACATGAGAAACCAAATGAGGAGATGGAGCAGAGGAGGTTGGGCATTGGGGTGTAAGCTGGGTGACCTTTACGTCTCATTCTAAGCTCATTCATTGTGATTCTGTGGCCTGGGCAGGGAGGAACATTGACATGACCAGGAGAAAGAGGAGTCCGGCTCATTTTCTCAGATAAAAACAATTTTGTAAACACTGACGTGTGGAAGACTGCAACGTGTTTCACAACTTTCAAAGTACGTGAATTATATTGTGAATCAGAAGTCCCAAATTCTGTTTCTTCTCTGACAAAATTACACAATCTTTAAAAAGATAGTAAATCAAAACAAAAGAAAACAAACAAAAAACTCTGAGCACTTTGATATAACCCCCAACCTGTTGCCCCTGAGTCCATTCTGACTCATAGTGATCCAGCAGGACTAAGTAGAACTGCCCGGTAGGGTTTCTGAGGAGTGGCTGGTGGATTCGAACTGCCAGCCTTTTGGTTAGCAACCAAGCTCTTAACCACTGTGCCACCCAGCTGATGATAATACTTCAATGGCACAGTCTTATCTGATACTATTATTTAAAAGTAAACAACCTGATAGAAGGATGTTAACCAATGATTCTCATAAACCTTCATGGTTGATTATTGAGGTCTACTTTTGAACAGAGAGACTCTTATCATTGGTTAATTCCCCCACCAATTTTAGCCACTCCTCCACTGGTAAAGAATTATTTATGAAATACAAGATGCTAGAAATCATAGTGACCCCGTGTGACCGAGTACAACTCTCCCATAGGGTTTTCTTGGCTGTAGTCTTTACGGAAGCAGACTGCTGGTCTTTCTCTGAGGGAGCTGCTGTGTGGGTTCAAACCACCAACCTTTTAGTTAGCATCTGAGCACTTAACCCGTTGTACCGCCAGGGCTCCTTCTAGAAGTCATACCCTTAAGCAATATATAAATTTGAGTAACTGTGACCAAGTAATGTAATGGAGTGGGAATAGGTAAAAAGAAAGGTTTTTAAATGCTGGGGTCCAAGTTGGTATGGACCTCAGGACTCCATTTATGGGCCATTTTTGCAGCAGCTTGACCCTCACACTTGGCTAAGTGTCCTGTTGAGGTAATCATTTTTCACTGTGAGCTGCATCATGTTCACCAAATAAAACTCATGGGACTCAATAATCCACTCACATTTTTGCTGAGCACCTGCTCTGACCAACACTATGTTAGGCCCTGGATATACAGTATTGTGAAAAACAGACCTAGTCCCCAGAGCCCTCACATAACTACTGTATTGAGAATTAGGTGATGAGGTCTGTGTCTGCAAAAGCTCCTTTGATGGGTGAGGAGCTGAGTGTTTGCGCCCACAGTCCAGCAGCCCAAGATAGCAGTATGGCAGCCAACACATTTACCTGCTGGGGTACAATGCTCAGGCTCTCAGGCTCCACCTTTTTCACTCTCAAACTATTGTTGGAAAACAACTATCCATTTTTCATCTTTCAGGATAGGATTCCCGATTGAGGGGGGAAGAAAAAAGTTGGATATATTTATGTTACCAAATTGTGCTTTTTTATTTTAACAGAAATTTTTAAAGGAAAACAGGGAAGGAGAAAATGGCTTGCTATACAGAAGTAGATTAGAAGTTAGAGCTTTTGGATAAGAAAAACTGGCAAGTGAGAAATTATCAAAGCATCTGGTTTTGCAACATTTCCTAGTTGATTTTGTTTCTAATTAGTTTGTAACTCCACTGTGGTTTAAAGTTTATAAAACACTTCTAGGCACTTTTCATGTTCCCTTGGCGTTATTAGAGACTCTGATACCGTCCAGTTGAAGGTTGGCCAATACTTTTCTGGGAAAATTGTGAAGTAATTGTTCAGTGTTACAGATTTGCTTTACGTGAAAATGTTAAAACTGAACACTCTTTACGCTATTTTAGTTCCGTCCAATGCCTTGGGTTTAGTGCCCATCTATTTTTAGAGTGCCAGGGGACAAAGCTATAAGCATGAAAAAAAGCTCCTAGTTTCCTGTTTTTGTTTTTTTTAATCTACAAGGCTTTGAATGATTGGGCTGTTGGCAAGAAGCCACTACACATATAGAGTATATTAATATATATTAACATTGAAAACTGTGGAACTTTTGTTTTATACCTTGATGAAGTTAAAATTCTGTTGTAGAAACTAGAGAATATAACCTTTTTTTTTTTTTGATATTTTAGTAGATACAAAATGAGTTTTATCTGTTGTTTTGGATATGTGGGCTGAGTATGTGGAAAGGAAAACAGGGAAGGAGAAAATGGCTTGCTATACAGAAGTAGATTAGAAGTTAGAGCTTTTGGATAAGAAAAACTGGCAAGTGAGAAATTATCAAAGCATCTGGTTTTGCAACATTAGAATTTTTTCTGTGTTATAAAAAGATTTTCTGGGTGTCTGGGTGCATGCTTGAATGATTGACAAACCACTACTTCCAAATTCAGCACATACTTGATCTATTTATTTTTCTCATCTGTAACAACACTTAGAATAACATACATTTGGGGGAGTGAAGGAACATTAAAGCTTTAGCCTTATGATATGTATCAGTCTCCTGAGAGATCATATAAAATGTGACTATGGCCAGGTAACTTAATGCCGACGGCCACTTGTAAGATAAAACACTTTCTTTAATAGGTTTTAGATTTTTATTAGTATAGTTATTCTTAAGAGATGAAGTATGAATTTATTTTTACTTTTTAAAAATGTTATGATTTATTACTCTTATAAAGCATGACTATTTGAATACAGTTAGATTTATAACAGAGGAGTCTAAATATTTTTGTCTTTCCTTTCAGACCTAAATTCTATTGTGAAATTTTTTTTTTATCATCGTATTAATTCTATTAGAAGAAATTAGTAATTGGAATATACTGTAGATCTGTAGGAAACTTTTGGCGATAATTGTTTAACAACTCATATAATAATTATCTACTCTTTCTTTTAGATTATCTTCTAGAATATTGGGTTGATGTAAAGCAGGTTTTTAAAAAATTAAAAGCTATTGAATCATGACTATATCATTTTAAAAGTCATAACTGCAGTTGTTTCTCTTCATATTTTTGAAGTCATTTGCTAAAAGCAATTAAATAATTAGTATATAATTTTAAAAGTCATAACTGCAATTATTTCTCTTCATCATATTTTTTCAAGTCATTTGCTGAAGATATGTCTTTATATTTAGAGTTCAATACTTAGGTCCTGATGGATCTTACCTGGGTTATTTATCATTCTTTCTATACCATAAATGGATTGCTAATTTTTTGCCATCACTGTTTCCAAGTAGATGATGAATTTTTATTTCCGTTTACAGTTCATTGTTTTTAGTATGGTTGTACTTTGTTATGTTGTACACATGAAGACTTATTACGGAAACAGTCAGATTCACCTTAGTTACTCCTTTTGTTTAATCATTAAAAGGTCTATTTTCTTTGTAGAAAAACGACTTTAATATTTAACATACATCAGCCACGGGGAGCTTGCTTGGTTGATTTGTAAGGGTGCTATTGTTGTTTAGTTAATATATTCTTTGTGTATAATTCTGGTTCTTCAAAACACAGCGATTTAGAGAAAGTGAACTTTCATTCTACTACCTTCAATATATTTTGACACTTTGGGGTGTTTGTGGGAAATTCTAAGAATTTTTCTTTTTTTTTAGCCATAAGCCAAGGTAATTTTTTTTTGCGGGGAGGGGGGTAATTTAAAGAGATGAGCACTCTAAAAGCCAAGTAATTAGTCATTTTTTTTTTGGCCATTTTGTTTTAGAATCAGAATTTTAAAAATAATAAACTCAGTTTAAAACAAAACATTACAGGATGCATTAAACCATTATGCACTTTGGTCACATGCATTTATTCCAATAAAACTTGGATGCAGGATACATCTCTAGCTAGTTGGGTATAATGGGAAAAATCTTCCTGACTGTTTTGCAAAGAAAACAGAGACTTTCTCAGCAATTAGGTCTTATTGATGAGAGCGAGATAATTTTATCCTAATCTGTTTTCTAATAAAGAAGTTAAAAGGCACATTTGATTCTAACATATATGAAAACATTATCTAAATTATTAATGTGCCCCTTTTCCCTTGAGATAAATTAATCTAGTTGCATATGGTTTCCCCTTTCTGCTTAGCATCAGAATTTAATATGACTGGACCTGAGGAATGTACACAGTATATACTTAAAATTCTGTTGGAATAAAATACAGAAGTTTAAAATAAAGTTGCGGTTTAAGATACGCTAGAATTACTCAAGCCTTTCAACTCAAAGTCTTATTTGACAAGAAATTTTAGCAACAATGATGAAATAAATTGCACTTACTTTTACCCTAGAAACATTATTCTGCTAATTGAAATAATGTAGCGATTTGTTAAGATTATAGTGAAGGTACTAGAATGGAATTTGATTTTTACAGAAGCTGTCTTCTCCTTGCCTAGGTAGATTTGAGTGTCTCGTTTTCATTTGCACTCTGTGGGAACCTTCATGATTTTTCTTAAAAAAATCAAAGGATAACATAATGGGGTCCTTTTTGTGGTTTGATTTTGTGCCATAATATTTTAGATTTTATAAGGGTTTTGCTTTTAAGCAAATGGTCTATTTTTCATCATTACCATTTAGCTTAGGTCAAAAGATCTTAATGAAAACCAATATCAAAACTATATTACACATTGCTAAATATTTATATTTCAAAACCATCATAGGTAATTGGTACTAGAAGGAAATAAATTGATTTTGTATTTTAAATGTATTATATATATTTTTATAAATGACCCAATTCAATGTATATATAGTACTGTACTCACTTGTATATATTTAGATGTAGAAAAAAATCATTTTTAAATTAGGAGCTTGTTCCAGTGATAGTACTGTAACTGTATACTCCACATCTTGCTTTGTAGACTTTGGCTCATTTTGGCTGGATTCACCAAAACACCAGGGGATAGAATTATGTGGCTGTCACAGCTATATTGAAGTAAAAATTGTATTTCTCAGCAGTTTTTATCATTTAATATACTAGACTGCCTGTCAGCTTGGTTTTGAATATGTGAGTTTCATGAAATTTAAATAATTTCCCCTTAAAAATAAACCATAGTAATGTTACTATTATGTTTTAAATTATGCAGTGTAACAGCTGGTGCATCTCTTTGGCTTTGCCTCATTTGATTTTGAAGATGTCTTTTATAGTGGTGCCTATTTGATAGAGTGTGAGCATTTTGTAGTTTTACATAAACTGTAAAACCATCTGCCACCTCTTGGAATGGTTTCCAGCATTGTGTTAAAAATCAAAACTTAGTACTTTTTGTTGGCTTTGAGGAGGTCCATTTAAAATCCTGGTGCTTTTGGTTTATGTATCACCCTGCACAATGCCACCCTTAGTTTTCTAAGTCCAAAAATACTCTCTGTCTCTTTTTTAAATTATAGATGTCATTTGGAAATTCTCGTGTTAGTGATGTTTTATCCAACTGTGTGACACTGCAGTGCTTTGGTTGGGAACACTTTATAAAGGCTGTGCATTCTGTATCACAGGACTATTTTTCTCATTAGTCAGTTCACTTTATTAGTTGTTTACAGACTGTTTCTTTTATTGATAGCATTTTGTCCACATGAGGAAAATAATTCACAAGTATTTCTTGGTCCATATTGCACATTTTCGTACATCGTGTAATTTTTTTTCTTTTTCCACACTGATTTAAAAGTACAGCATAGAAATTAAGGTCCGAATCTCAGTGGTTACTGGACAGGTGAAATCATCTTCCCTCAGTCAGTGCGTGGAAGCCAGCAATCTGATGGAAATGTGGTTATGGTAACACTGGGCTTGAGAAGCCTGCAGGGGAGCCTTCTTATTTCACTGTGTAAAGTAAGGCAGTTTTAATTATCTGAGAAAAATCTATTGTGTTACCCAAGAAGCACATAGTTGTAGTACAATATGATGGATTTAAATTTTTTTTGATTGTACACAAATATGAAAAACTGCATATTACTTAGCTGGGGAATCACATCCACAATATCAAACTCCTCTTCTCAGAGGATGAATATAATCAGTGTTGTAGAGAGTAAATACATTGGTGAGAAAAACATTTTGTGTTCTAAAGCATGCTGCACATAGAACCACCATGAGCTTGTCTCTCTCTCTCTCTTATTTAGAATTGTATATACTCCAAGGTTTCATGAGTTCAGACATTCCTTGTGTATTTACACAAGAAATACAGGCTCCAGTATAACTACTTAGCATAAAAGCCAGAGAAGCCAGAGCAGAATATACTTTTCCTTGTAAGCATTTGCCACCTCGCTCAGATAAGTTACAGAATTCCATTATCCAAATTGTTACACATGTGTGACAGAGGTTGACCTTTCGTCATGTCAGTCCTTTTTGTGTAGGCCCCAGGCTCCAGCCTAATGGCTCAAACCCTGATTTACTCACTGTAATAAGGGCAGGAGGTCGAGCAATTGTCAGGCTGCCTGTTCGTACTCTTCTTGGAGCCTGGTTGAAGGCTGTTAACACAAAGCTTTTCAAAGTGAATTTACAACCCACACCACTGACAGAGGCCAATCAGTGCACCATAAATGTCAGGTTAGTGAGATTGAGCAGTAAGTAAAGTACTGACAGCACACTATTGGCTGGAATCAATTGGCCAAGGTTTAACTGAGAAGAGCAAGCTATGAGTGGCGGGCTTAGGGAAAGAGCTAAGTGTGCAGCCTGGGTTTCCATGTGGAGTACATGGATTTACCTGTTAGTCGGAGTGTGCGGGTTGGGACGTCACACATTTGTTTCAGCGCATCTGGCATCATCCGTGTTGATGTGATTCACGATGTGGGAGTTGAGAGTGGTGGGGTCTGCTGACCGAGGTGTGGTGTTAAACAAAAACAAAAACCTCACTTAGAGTGAAAGCAGCGAGAGAAACTATCAAAATACAGGACTGTCAGAACGGGTGGGGAGGGGGACAACTCAGAGCATTACAGTTCAGTGAAAGGTGATTCGTTCTAATTCCAAAACTAACAGATTTCCACAGAGGCGCAGGTACAAATAAGCCTGCTCTTTTGCTGTTCCTAAGGCGCAGCAGTACGAAACTTTCGTGGAAGTCACTAATGAGTGATTATGGGCTGAGGGTCTGAATATCCATGAGATGTTGTTTCCCCACCAGACAGAATGTTTTTATCATTTTGTATAATGACAGCCTGGACAACAATTCATTTAGTTCTGAAGGCATCAGCATTAAAATGGAGGAATCCATTAAAACGCTGTATGCAAGGATTTATAAATTAGGCAATTTCCTTGATTATTGCAATCATTTACAAAATTGATTGTTCTAGTGTGGTGTAGACAGATTTCAGCAATGGTCATTGACAACAAGCACATTCTCTGATATCTGTAGCTACTGGTCACTAAACCAGGTCACTCTTCCCCCTACTGTGCTGTTCTTGGTCTCAAGGTCAGGCAGGCTCTCAAAGAAGCTTATAATTATAAAGTTACATTTGCCTTCGGGGGAGACCCATCTAGGGTGTAAAGGTAGGTGTGAGTTGTTCTGAAGCTTGTAGCATTGTTTCTGTGTTTTAATTATAATTTTTTTAAAGGGTGTTGATGATCCTGGTATGGATTGGATCAGTTGTTAGACTAGATTTTGATGATATGCCAACTTAAAAGGAAATAATTTTTGCAAATTTTGGTTGTAAATATTTATTTGATTGAAGATCTAAAAGTCAATAATGTGTTTTATTTGTTGGTCCTTAGAGTTCTAATTAACCAATAGATGTATCGTAGAGTCACTGGATTTTTGGTCAATTAATTCTGGAAGGCATAATCAAGACATTGTTACAAGTGTGAATTGCTCAAGATGCTGCAGATTTTCCTATACAAGAACGCACACAACAAGTCCACTTGATGCTTAATCACTAACCACAAACCACAAAGTTGCTTTTATTCCTAAAATATCAGAGATGGCCATGCCAAATCTACAGAGCTCTCTGTCCAATGAAAGCTAGCCATGCGGTTTAGGCTTAGTAGAAATAACTGAATTGGGGACATTTGTTTTTAATCATAATTTTGTTTTTAATCGTTATTTCCCCCTTTTGAGATTTTTAACACAAACTGGGGCTTGTAAAAATAATAATGTTTTAGAAAATTGTCTAACACAGTGTTGAGAGGGCAAACATCTTTAGTTTGTCTTGATTGTGAATACATAATAATTTGATCTCCAGATACTTCTTTGTTTAAAAGTGGAAGTATGTTTCAGGAAGTCAGATGGTTGTTGCCTAGTAAGTTAGAAGTTCATACATTTTCATTTTTAATTAGTTGTAAAATTTACTGCTTAAAAATTCAATAAAAGGCAATATTTTTACTTCGGTTTTCTTGATATTATCTCCCTCTTTTATTTAAATTTTTTTTTCCCCCCAGCATTTCTGGTTTCTGTTAAGACTTAAAAGCCGTGTGGCTAGTTCTCTGGTGGGTGAACTATGAACAAGGCACTCAGTTGTATAAATGATTTTCCCAGGGCCCCTGTACATTTATTTAATAAACCAAAATCTACAGCATCTAACTGTGAAATAATTATATGAAATTAAGCCCATTTTATTAAAACGAACAGTGTTTTTCACCCTGTGATCATTTTAAATTAAATTGCCTCAGATAATGGAGTGTCTCTTATAGAAACATTTAATGTAATCTAATTCAGTAGAAACTTCTTAAGTGCTTTTTAATTGGAATCAAATTAAATGTAATCAAGTCATGTTTTCAGCGTCTTGTAAAGCACTGAGAGCTAAATGTTGTTGGTACACTTGGGAATATTACTGCTTATCACAGAAGTAACAGTACTAAATTCTCAAACATCCATGCATACTCCGAAATGGTCAGTAGCCCCTAAATATATCCTAGTTTAGAATAAAACACCTTTGGAACCCATTTTCTTTGCCTCCAACTTATATTAAAATTCATTTGTGATATAAAAAATATACAAATAGTGTCTGGAGGAAAGAGTTCTGAAAAATGTTGGACTGCTGAGGAAAGCAGTTGATTACAGTTTATCGTAATTAATTGTTATTTAAAAATTGACCCAGATAACCCACAAAAAGGAGAACATTGGTAGACTTTAAAAAGTGGAAATGAATTTTTGTATTAAAAATAATTAATGTTCACCTTAAGAAATTCAAACTAGATAAAAGTGTAAAACAGTGGTAACCATTGTTGACAGATTTTATACTGGCTTTTTGAGAGATGACTTTGGGTGTCATACAATGCATCTTTATTTCATTGAACTACAGTTTTGGTAAAACTTCTTAATACTACAAAATGTATTGTAAAAACACCAACAAATGGCACTGTTTTCATAGGATGTCCTGCAGTTGTTTAAATTTGGCTGACCTATGGATAGATTTTGATTTTATGTCTAAACCCATCCTCCTCCCTATGTATCTTTTCAGGTGGAAAATTTCATTAACAGTCTGCAGACCCTACTGATCTTATAGAAATGCTGCTACTGGTATTTTCAAATGTTATACAGCACAAGCCTTTAATAAGACCAGAACCTTTAGGAGCCCTGGTGGCACAGTGGTTAAAGCAATCGACTGTTAACTGAAAGGTCGGTGATTCAAAACCACCAGCTCTGTGGGAGAAAGATGTGGCAGTCTGCTTCCATAGAGATTTACAACCTTGGAAACCCTATGGGGTCGCTATGAGTCGGATTTTTACTCAATGGCAGTAGGTTTTGGTTTATAGGGAGATTTTAATTGTCCTCAGAGAAGGAAAGAGAAAATTTCTGTTTTTATTTTTATACATGAAAGTGTTAACAAAAAAGGAGCAGATCTCTTGGAAATGCTTGTCTAAGTAGGAAGCCTCATTAATTTATCTAGCTGTGTGTGAGACTTTAGGGAAACTACTTCTTTATATCTCCATTTCTTCATGTGTAAAGGAGAGTCATATTGGATTGTTATGAGAATTAGAGGAACAATATTTTTGACTTACGTGTAACAATTGAGACTTTTTCCCTTTTTCAACTGGGATTTTAGCAGTAATTTTCAAGTCTGGTGAACACTGCACAAGATGTAAAGGGTCTCACCATTTATCTGTTAAAACAAAAGATTGTACACAGTAGACTATGATGCACAATTTGGATTTAATTACTCATTAGAACATTGGGCTCAAATAATATTTAAATGCAGATTTATTTAGCACTACTTACAAGTAAGAATAGATTACGTACTAAAGGGATACCAAACAACATGGATATAAAAAAAAATCATTGGTTGACTTTAATTTTAAACTTCTGCTTCTAATGGGAGGACAGCAGGGATAACTGCAATGTTAGGCACCTAAAGAAATTTCCTAGATGTACATGATTTCAGCAGGTGAAATGCTCACTCATAATCCTCACAGCAAAGAACTGACTCGCAATATGAAAATATAAGGAGAATGACTTAGTAACATAAAGAAAAACCACAAGGAAGTCGTAAAATCTTAAGGTCTTTTGAACATGGACCTCAAATCAGGAGCAATTCATTAAGTAGGTTTGACACTGGATATTGAATTCTGAAATAGAAAACATTTCAACGTTTAGCATATTGTGACTTGTCAGTAAATATTAAAAGACAACAAATCAAGGCAGTGACACATTTGTTTTGTCCATAAAAATATGTGTGCAGCTGCATGTGTGCCAGTGAACGCAGGCATAATAATACATCATACAAATTCAGGATACATGTCAATGCTGACTCTATGAAAAGCAAGAATTCCAAGTGACAGTCTGCAGTTAGAAATTTTACATAAAAAACATAAATGTCAAAACTTGTCGTAAAGAATAAAAATTTAGACTAAAATTAATATATTACTAATATATAGTATATTTTGGTTTCATATGAATCATTTCTTTTATGGTACCTAGAATTTTTATTTTGATGGCAGTCTAAGAAGAGGTGATATTCAAAATATTTGGCAACTATTCAGCCCAGACCCTGCCCACAAGCCTGGATACCTGCAGTTGTATCTGAGTTCCACTAGCTGAAGATCAGCTTTGATCTTAAGATAGTGGCTGAACTTCAGCAAAGCTATTAAGCAAAGAAATAGTAAGAATAGTAATCTATATTTTCAGTGTTTTTCTTTAGCTCAGTAGTTCTTAAAATCTAGTGTACATAAGAATTTCCAGGCTCAGGGGCCAGGTAAAATGCAATCAAATGTAAAATGTTCTGATTCAGTAGTCCTGGGTTGGGGCCCAGGAATCCATTTTCTTAACAAACACTCCAGGTAGTCCTGGAACTACACTTTAAGAAGCAAAATGCTAGCTGGACCACTCTCAACCTTACCTCTGGTTGATGTCAGCCTCCTTTGCTGCCTCTTCTCTTGTTCTTGCTACTTGTGAGCGCGCCTGGCCTCTCTTCTGCTGACCCGTTCCATACCTGGTCTAGCCCTGTTCCTGTGGTAATTCTAGTCTCAACCTTACTGTCATCCCTGGTAAGTCTTGGCTAGCTTCTCCTTTGGGCATTTCCAGTCTCCTCCCTTACCACCTTCTTCCGTCTCTCCCTCTTTGTCTCATATTTACATGGATGATAGATACATTGATAGATATAGATATGTAGATAAATATAGATGTAAGTATTAAGAACTGCTAATAGCAAAATGGAGCCCTGGTGGTGCAGTGGTTCAGTAATACGGCTGCTAACCAAAAGGTCAGCAGCTCGAATCCACCAGCTGCTCCTTGGAAACCCTATGGGGCAGTTCTACTCTGTCCTGTAGGGTTGCTGTGAGTCAGAATCGACTTGATGGCAATGGGTTTGGGGAACAGCAAAATGGCTGACTTTCATCTTTTCTTTACCCTAGAACTCCTCCTGGCCAGGTGTCAAGAAGCACCCAAAAAGGCAGAAAGCTTTACACTGCATGTAAACCACAGTGTGTAATTAAACACCAGTTTGCCTTCCAGTCAGTTCAGACTCATGGTGACCCCATGTGTGTCGGAGTAGAACTGTACTCCATAGGATTTTTAATAACTGATTTTTCAGAAGTAGATCTCTAGGGCTTTCTTCCAAGGTGCCTCCGGGTAGACTTGAACCACCAACCTTTTGGTTAGCAGCCGAGGGCATTAACGGTTAGCACTGCCCAAGGACTCCCAGTGTGTAATTAGCCCCTAAGTAACCAAAGCATGCTTCAGTAGGAGGTGGCCCACTGGAGGACATTTGGTGAGTGAAACTCTGGCCTGGTGTTCACAGGACCTGAGTTCCAGCTCTCACTTAGTCTGAGCTATGTGACCATAAACAGGATATCTTAACTCCCTAAGCTTTTATCAGCCATACAGCTGGCCACACTGTCCTCTCCGCTTCTCCTGCCATCTCCTTCTGTGCACTTCTGTGTCATATGGAGAGGCCATATGCTCATTGCATGACATTTAGGATCTGTAGTCGGTAAATTTTCCATATGCCAACTTCATCTGCAAATTTGCCTATCTTTTTCTGTCTTCATGCACGGCTTCCCATTTCTGCCCTTCAGTGGAGGTAGTCTGTGGGCATGGCAGCCTGTTTTCTGGTCTTAACTCATCACACGCAGAGAGCTCACCTGTTCTTATCATTTCAGTTGCTCCCTATGAGGGATAGTTGTCGGACTCCTTTCCCAACACTGATCTCTTTCTTCTTCCCCCCACCCGCCACTCATCTCTCTTAAATCCTGTATCCTTAGTTGCCTATGGGACATCTCTGTTTGGATGTTCAGTCATGGTCTGAAATTGAGTTTACTAACTGACTCCCCCATGTTCCTCCAAACAGGTGTTCCTTTATTCTCAACTTATGGTGCTGTCATATTTTTTGGCCTATGAGTCCAACATTTTGGAGTTACTGTCATGGTTTTTTAAATATTTGTATCCCTAGCGGTTAACACAGTATCTAGCATACAGCAGGTACTTAATAAATACTGTTGATCTGAAAACAGTAACAGCTAACATTATTAAGTTGAATCTATGTGCCAAGCACTCTACCAGAAGCTTTATAGGGGTTTTCTTAGTTCATCCTCAAAATATTCCAATGAAGTAAGGAACCCATTGCACAGAGAGATTAAGTAACTTGCTCCAAATTGTATGTAGCAGCAGTAGGATTTCCACAGAGGTGTTGTGGACTGCAAAGTCCTTGCTCTTAACCAGTCTGTTGCTGTGCTGCTTTCCCCCTCCCACTATTTGACGTAAATGCCCATTAAATTATGGGGTCTCAGTCTCTGGTATAGACTCCTCTGTCCAGCTGGCCTTGGCCTTTTGGCCTGGATGTGAGCTTTCCCTCCTTGATAGATGCTGCATTGGTTCCTCAGATACAGGCCAGCCACAGCTTCACAGATTCCCCAGTAGTCCAGGCCCTTGACATAATTAGTCTACCTTGTGTTCCAGACCATGGGCTCCATATTCATTATCCCAGAGAGTCTAGATAATTCCCCAGCATTTAGTGAAATCAATCTATCACACATTTACTGAGAACCTACCATGAATGAGGCATTGTATAAGTCACAAAGATGGGCACACCTACCCTCACAACAATACCCTCAAGGAGTGTAAGGTAGTAGGACCTTGAGCAATTCTAATTGGAAGCAGTGTGTGAAAAGTGCTTTTGTGGGTACACAGAGAGGGAGAAGTGACTTCCTGCTGGGAAGATCAGGGAAAGGGGAAATTTGATCTGGAGGACAGAGATGGTTAATACAGGGAGAGTCAGAGGTTGGGAGGAAAGGCCCAGTCCCTCCTCCCTGAGGGCCCACTGCCTTGCCAAGCCCAGCTCCTCTATCTCTGCCTGTTCCTTCACTCTCACTAAGCTAGCTGCTGCTTATTCTTCACCGGTGTCTTGCAAATTTCCACAGCTGTGATTTTGCCTAAGCTGTTTCTTTACCCAGAAGATTTTCCCCCCTTATTCTGGTCAACCTCTATCTTTTACTTTTTTAGAGTCACATCTCCGAAGAATTCCTTTTGGGCTAATCCCACGTCTTCACTACCCTGTCCACATTCTCTTTCCTTCACCTATCCCCTTGACTGTTGTTAAGGTGTTGCTTTGTCACCTGATATTGCTTGTAGCCTCAGTTGGTTTGGTAGCCTTATATGGGAGGAGCCCAAATAGGTGTTTTGTTTCTTTTGTATTCCAGAGTAAGTGCTCGACACTAGATGTGCCTGCTGAAAGAACGGTGGTAAGTGCACAGTAAGGCTGGCAACAGCTAACATGACTTCCAATTGGGAAATGTTAACCAGGACAGCATGGTTTTAAACCAGCACACTTTCCCCTGGAGCCTCAACCTGAGGCTGAACGAGAATGACTACTCTATGACAGGGTTCATGGGCTTCTTCCTGTAAGTGAGAGAGGAGGAGGACTTTAACCAGCTATGAGAGACATCAAAAATCCTTCTTTGGAAAATAATTAATAACCAAGTATTATCTCATACATTTAAAACCTGAAAGCAGAAGTTTCACTTACTAAAATTCATTTATTCAACAGATATTAATAGATTGAATGCTGCTGCATACCTAGTACTGATCTATGTGTGGGACTATACTGCAAGCAGTGAATAAAACCAAGTCCTTACTCCACTGAACCTCACATTTAATTGATAATAAGAAATAAGATAAAAAGAAAGATAATAAACACAGAAATTAGTAAAATCTGTCAGGTAATAAGGGCTGTTAAGAAAATGAGTCATAGTAAGGGGATGGGGAGTGATTGGTGTGTGTGAGGCAGTAGTCAGGGAAGGCACCTTGTAAGGTAGCTTGCAAGATAGACTATAGGATGCCCAGTTAAAGTTGAATTTCAGATAAACAGTGAATAATTTTTTAGTATAAGTATATTCCAAATGGGTCCCTGGGTGGCACAAATAATTTGTGTTTGACTACTCTTCTAAAAGTTGGCGGTTCAGACTCAGTGGCACCGTGCAAGAAAGGCCTAGAGATCTGCTTCCATAAAGATTGTTGTTGTTAGTTGCTATCAAGTTGATTCTGATGCATGTGTGCAGAGTAAAACTGCTCCATAGGGTTTTCAAGGCTATGTGACCTTTCAGAAGCAGATCACCAGTCCTGTCTCCCGAGGAGCCTCTGGTGGGTTTGAACTGCCAAACTTTTGGCTAGTAGTGGAGTGCTTAACTGTTTGCACCATCCAACCAAGAAAACCCTATGGAGCAGCGTCTTAGGCTGGGTTCTCTAGAGAAGCAAAACCAGTAACATGTACACACATACACACACACACATATATGAAGAGATTTCTATCAAGGAAACAGCTCACACAATTGTAGAGGCTGAAATGTCCCAAGTCTGTGGATCAGGATAGAGGCTTGTCTTGATTCATGTAGCCACAGGGGCTGGTGAACCCAAGATCGGCAGGTAGGAGAGCAGGGCTCTTGCTCACAGGCTGTGAAGGCCAGCGAATCCAGGACTGGCAGATAAGCTGATAGCTCAAGTCCCAAGAACAGGAGGTAGCCATAGGATCCAGAGCGAGCAAAAATCCAGAACGTCTGCTTATATTCGGATGCAGGCCACACCTCCAAGGAAACTCCCTTTCAACTGATTGGCTACTCATAGCAAATTCCATCATGGGAGTGATCACATACAAACACTGAGAATCGTGGCCCAGTCAAGTTGACACACAATCTTAACCATCACGGTCCACCCCTTGTCAACTTGGCACATGTACACATCTCCTTAAACCATATGTAGTCTCTGAATAAAGACAATTATAAAGTCATACTTGACACCTAAACATGATACAGCTAACACATGTACAACTGAAAACGCACTAGCCCCATTTACATCTTATCTTTTATAAGTGAAGAGAAGAGAAATATTTGATGCACACATACAAAGCAGAAATACTCATAACAGTTACAGTCCTTGTTTCTGCAACTTGTCACATGGTTGTAATGGCTACCTTCTTCCACCACCCATTCCATATTCCCTTTGCCCTTAGCAAGCACCTCAGCTGGTCATGATTCTTTGCCTCGTGGGGTGACCCAAACCTTCATTCCTGAAGGGTCTGGGTCGTTAGTAGTCATGTCAGAATTGGGTTGTTGTAGTTTTCCATTGACTTTAATCACAGGGCATGGTAGTACTAAGAGATGCCCTAAGGGATCTCCTGCATTCCAGACATACTCTTCTTTACCTCCATTATGTAATGTCAATCTGATTTCCTCTTGTAGTCAGGATCAGTCACACCAGCCAGTATGGTGACTCCCTTCTTGGCCTGTTGATCCAGAGGCATAAGGAGCCCAAAGTGGCCAGGTGACATTCTTAGCCTCCGGTACAATGGAATCAGTGATGTGTCTCCAGGTGGGAGCATTCCTCCCTTTGGAAATAAGACTTTTAGACCTGCAGAGCCTAAGGTCGCAGGGACAGGAAGCAAAAATCTTGTAAGTGGGTCACTAGGGGTAATAGTGAGTGGTGCCACTCCCATTTCCACCCCTTGATTCCTGGATCCATGAATCCTGGCTATGGGAGAAACAGCACCATATATTGGGCACTGGTTTAGAGCATATACAGCCTGCTGGAGAACATTGCCCCAACCCTGCAAGGTATTGCCACCTAGCTGCACCATACTTGTGTCTTTAGAAGGCCATTCCATCATTCTGTCAAGCCAGCTGCTTCAGTATGATGGGGAACGTGGTAAGACCAGTGAATTCCATGAGCATGGGCCCACTGCCTCACTTCATTTGCTGTGAAGTGAGTTCCTTCATCCAAGGCAATGCTGTGTGGAATACCATGATGGTGGATAAGGCATTCTCTGAGTCCATGGATGGTAGTTTTGGCAGAAGCATTGTGTGAAGGGAAGGCAAATCCATATCCAGAGTAAGTGTCTACTCCAGTAAGGACAAAGCGCTGTCCTTTCCATGATGGAAGTGGTCCAATGTAATCAACTTGCCACCAGGTTGCTGGCTGATCACCTCAAACGATGGTGTCATATCAGGGACTCAGTGTTGGTCTTTGCTGCTGGTAGATTGGACAGTCAGCAGTGGCTGTAGCCAAGTCAGCCTTGGTGAGTGGAAGTCCATGTTGCTGGGCCTATGCATAACGTCCATCCCTACCACCATGGCCACTTTGTTCATGAGCCCATTGAGCAATGATGGTAGAAACTGGGGAAAGAGGATGACTGGCTTCCACAGAACGCATCATCCTATCCACTTGTTAAAATCATCCTCTGCTGAGATCACCCTTTGGTGAGCATTCACATGATACACGAATATCTTCACTTCTTTTGCCCGTTCAGAGAGGTCTGTCCGCATACCTCTTCCCCATAAAGCCTTGTCTCCAATTTTTGGTCATGTTCCTTCCATGTCTTTGACCATCCAACCAAACCATTGGCCACAGCCCATGAATCAATATACAGTCACACATCTGGCTGTTTCTCCTTCCAAGAAAAGTGAACAACCAGGTAAATTGCTCGAAGTTCTGTCCATTGAGAGGATTTCCCTTCACCACTGTCCTTCAGGGAGGTCCCAGAAAGGGGCTGTAGCGCTGCCGCTGTCCACTTTCGAGTGGTGCCTGCATATCTCGCAGAACCATCTGTAAACCAGGCACAAGTTTTCTCTTCTTCAGTCAGCTGATCATAAGGAACTCCCCATAAGGCCATAGGTGCAGACTGGTAGATGGAAGGTAATGTGACAGGAGTGGAGACCATGGGCATTTGGGCCACTTCCTCATGCAACTTATTTGTGTCTTCAGGTCCTGCTTGGGCCTAATCTGCTACATACAACTTCCATTTAATGATGGAGTGCTGCTGTGCACATCCAACTTTATGACTCTGTGGGTCAGACAACACCGAGTTCATAATGGGAAGTTCAGGCCTCATGGTGACTTGGTGTCCCTGGTTAAGCGTTCAATCTCTACTAAGGCCTAGTAACAGCTTAGAAAAGCTGTTTCTCAAAAGGAGAGTAGTTATCTGGAGAGGATAGCAGTGCTTTGCTCAAAAATCCTAAGGGTCTGTGCTGTGATTCATCAATAGGAGCCTGCCAAAGACTCCAAACAGCATCTCTATCTGCCATGGACACTTCAAGCACCATTCGATCAGCTGGATCATATGGCCCAAGTGGCAGAACCTGTTTCAGAGCCTTCTCTTGTTCTGAGCCCCACTCAAAACTAGCAGCTTTTCGAGTCACTTGATAAATAGGCTGGAGGAGCACATCTAAATGAGGAATATGTTGCCTCCAAAATCCAAAGAGGCCCACTAGGCAATTGTGTCTCCTTTTTAGTTGTGGGAGCAGCCAGATGCAATAATTTATCCTTCACTTTAGAAGGAATATCTCAACGTGCCCCATGCCACTGGAACCCTAGAAATTTCACTGAGGTGGAAGGTGCCTGAATTTTTGTGGGATTAATTTTCCATCCTCTAGCACGCAAATATTTTACCAATAAGTCCAGAGTCATTGACATTTCTTCCTTACTAGGTCTAATCAGCATAATGCCACCAATGTAATGAACCAGTGTGACGTCTTGTGGAAGGGAAAGGCAATCAAGGTCTCTGTGGACTAAATTACGACATAGGGCTGGAGAGTTGATGTAGCCCTGAGGTAGGCAAGTGAAGGTGTATTGTTGGCCTTGCCAGCTGAAGGCAAACTGCTTCTGGTGGTCCTTTGAAACAGGTATGGAGAAAAAGGCATTAGCCAGCTCAATAGCTGCATACCAGGTACCAGGAGATGTATTAGTTTGCTCAAGCAATGAAACTACATCTGGAACAGCAGCTGCAATTGGAGTCACCACCTGGTAAAGTTTTCGATAATCTACTGTCATTCTCTAAGATCCATCTGTTTTTTGCACAGGCCAAATAGGCAAGTTGAATGGGGATGTGGTGGGAATCACCACCCCTGCATCCTTCAAGTCCTTGATGGTGGCAGTAATCTCTGCAATCCCTCCAGGAACGCAGTATTGGTTTTGGTTTACTATTTTCCTAGGTAGGAACAGTTCTAATGGCTTCCACTTGGCTTTTCCTACCATAATAGCCCTTACTCTGTTTATCAGGGATCCATTGTGGGGGTTCTGCAAGTTGCTGAGTATATCTATTCCAATTATGCATTCTGGAACTGGGGAAATCACTACAGGATGGGTTTGGGGACCCACTGGACCTAGTGTGAGACGGACATGAGCCAAGACTCCATTAATAACCTGACCTCCATATGCCCCTACTCTGACTGGTGGGCCACTGTGATGTTTTGGGTCTCCTGGAATTAGTGTCAGTTCAGAGCCAGTATTCACTAATCCCTGAAAAGTCTGATTATTTCCTTTTCCCAAGTAAATAGTCACTCTCATAAAAGGCCATAGATCCCTTTGGGGAGGGCTGGGGGAAAGATTAACAGTAAAAATTTTTGGCAGGGAGTTGGAATCCTTCCTCAAGGGAACCTGCCTCCCCTTCATTCAAGGGGTTATGGGTCTTTAAATTTGCTCAAATCTGGGAATTGATTGAGGGACCGTGACTCTCTATTCTGGTGATTTGAGTTATACTGCTGTTCACCTGACCTAGAATTTATCCATTGGTACAGACCAAGTAGATTTCCTATCTATTTCACTCCTAGGAGCACCATGACTAAGTAGCCAATGCAGTAAGTCCCTGTGAGTCAGACTATTCTGATTTCTGCTTTGACTCCGCTGTCCATTACTGTAAATAACATCCACCTTGTCTTTGTCAGTTGAGTGCAGCCACTTGGCCCCTACTACCACGGGGTCCAATCAACCCCACTGTAGTTAGGTATCTTAATTCAGTTAGGGAGTTCCCATTGTCAAATCTCATATACATAAAATAGCAATCACACCAGTCTTCAAGGATGTTGGAGCTCCCTTCACAAATTTGTTCCTCACAGTTGTGGCAAAATGTACGTCTTCTGGGCACTGCATGTGTGGGTCTGTGGGTCTAACCTGATAAATCCACTCTAGCATGCCAATTTCCCTAAGCCTTTGGGTACTTTCTTCTACAGTATACCAAGGCAGATCTGGTACTTCAGCTTGATTTAGTGTCAGCCACCTCATAATCCATGCTTCATCAACCCAACCAAATAAACTATTAGATCCTTTCCTAACTTTTTGAGCTGAAACACTGAATGAAGAATCTGTGCTTAGTGGACTCATATCAATAAACTCAGACTGATCCATCTTTATGTTCCTTGCACCATTATCCCACACCCTTAATAGCCATTCCCACACATATTCCCCAGATTTTGGTTTGTAAATATTAGAAAAATCAAGTAGTTCTTTTGGAGTGTAGCATATCTCCTCCTGGGTCACACTTTGTACTTCACCTTTAGGGGCTTGCTGGGACTTAAGTCTAGTTATAGGTCTAGAAGCCAGAATCAGTAGTGTGAAATTGTTTTGAGAACATTCAGCATTGTCATGTAAAGTATCTGCCTCAGGCGATGCCCCAGGCAATGACTCAGGCAAGGCTCTTTAGAGGCAGCTGGGCTAGGGCTAATCTCATTAGATGGGTGTGAGGGGCTAATGGTTTTTCTGGGCAGGGTGGTTTAGCAGACAAACATGAAGTAATCTCTTCAGATAGGAGTGGTTCTGCTGGCAGGAGTGATTCAGTGGAATTTAGGGGCTCAGTGTCCCCAGCTTCCTGATTATCTGCCCATATGTCCCCATCCCAAGTTTCAGGATCCCATTTCTTCCCAATCGATGCCCTTACTTTAACTTCAGACACCTCTTGAGGTTTGGCAGTTGAGCTGGCATTGTAATTCAGCCACTCTTAGAAATAAGACTCTGGGTTTGGTTTTCAGCAACTTCAGCTCTGTTACTACAAGAAATAAGGCTTTCTTTTCAAAGCACAAGTGGAAGCCTTGAAGTCATTTATGCGGCACTTGAGCTTTGACTCTGAAGCCCTGAGTGCATCTCTTCCTTTCACCAGTTTGTCTAGCAAAAGTAGGACCAACAAACCGGCTTCCTTATACTTCTCATTCTGACAAAACTGTAGAAAGATATCACACATATGTTCACTCATAGCCTCACCTTTCACCAATACCTGATATACTGGTGTTGATATTTTGTGTATTTGTATCACCACTTCATGCTGTGGATTAACAGCGCCCTTTTTACTGCTGCAAGCAGAGTCATCAACATGTTTAAGACTAACCAGACTTGAGAACCAGTTTAGAAAACTCATCCTTACAATTTTGTTTCTCTAGAACTATTCTTGGTACCAAATGTCTTTGGCTGGGTTCCCTAGAGAAGCAAAACCAGTGAAGCATATAAATATATATATAAAGAGATTTGTGTCAAGGAAACAGCTCACACCTTTGGGCTGGAATGTCCCAAGTCCATGGATCAGGATAGAGGCTTCTTTCGATTCATGTAGCCGTGGGGGCTGGCAAACCCAAGATCAGCAGGTCGGAGAGCAGGGCTCTTGCTCACAGGCTGTGAAGGTCAACGAATCCCAAGATTGGCAGATAACCTGATAGCTCGAGTCCCAAGAACAGGAGGTCAGACAAACAGGAGGAAGCCGCAGGATCCAGCACGAGCAAAAAGCCAGAATGTCTGCTTATATTCGGTTGCAGGCCACACCCCCAAGGAAACTCCCTTTCAACTGATTGGCTACTCACAGCAAATCCCATCATGGGAGTGATCACATACAAACACTGAGAATCATGGCCCAGCCAAGTTGACACAAAATCTTACCCATCACAAGCAGTTTCTGCTGTCACATACGGGGACACCGTGAGTTGGGATAGATTTGATGGCAATCAGTTTTTTGGTTTATATCTCAAATATTGCATTGACATACTTACACTAAAAATCATTTGTTTTTTAACTGAAATTCTACTTTAACTGGGTATCCTGTATTTTTGTTTGTGAAATCTGGCATTCCTATGAAAATGACATTTAAGAAGAGACCTGGTGGAAAAAGGAATGAATCTTGTGACTGTCTGAGGGCATATTGTTCCAGGCAGGGGAAATTGAGGTGGGAGCATGCTCAAGGAAGAGCCAGGAGGCCAGTGTGCTGGAAGGCAAGTGAGTTTGGAGGAGCGTGGTGGGAGGTTAGGAGCCGGATAAATTAGACCATGGAAAAGACTTTACATTTTTTTCTGAGCGAAGTAGATCTTGAGGAAAGAGTACCATGAGCTGACTTAAGTTTTAAAAGAATCACTCTGGGTGCTGTATGGAGAATAGTATATAGTGGAGCAAGGGTGGATGATATTAGGAGAAGCTCAGAGAACAGTGTGGCTGGAGAAACAAATGAAGAGTGGTCAGTGTATAGTTACTTAAATCCATAGGACCACTTGAGGTCAGATGGAAAATGAAGGTAGACACAGCTTTGACTAGGGAAAGACTGAGATGTCTGTATTTCTATAAACTTGAACCGCTGAGAATTGGATCTGTAGGTCCAATGTGGACTAATGATCAGGGTAGGCATAGTTGTGCTTGTGGTAAGAACAGTCCTTACTTTTGGCTCTTTGGGTGGTGTGGCAGTGAGGAAGTAGTAGAGCGACTTCAGAATGATGCTGCCACTCCTAAATGTGTTGGAGTCTGTGGACTATGAGGCCATGGTATGTTCCAGTTGAGGTGTTTACAGGAATCCTTCCCCAAGGGAGGGAGGCTTAATCAGACTCACCCAAATGTCCTACTGAAAAATCTCATTTACCTCATCTACTCACAGTCTGACATGCTGTCCACACTTGGGCAAGCACTTTTGGACATGTGCATATCTACACATAATTTTCTCTCTCATTTTTCATAATACTTCTTGTAATGTCTTTTTTATTTTATTTTTTCTGACTACAAAAGCTGAAAATACTTACAAAAGGGAATTTGGAAAATGCACACGAATACTTTAAAAAGAAAAAAAATGAGCCATAATTAATTTGGTATATATTCTTCTTATTTCAGTTAATACTTTTTTTATTATGTAGATGAAAACATGCTGTTTGCCTCATCATAAAATCATAAGCGTTTTCCTTGTATTGAAAATTCTTTGTGAACATAATTTTTATTGGCTATATGTTTTAACATGGTTGAATTCAATGATTAAATATTTAGGTGCATCCCTTCCTTCTTCCCTTCCTTCCGTCCCTCCCTTTTCACTTTGAAAATATTTTTAATCATTCGATATCCTGAGTCTATTGGATCATGCTTGCCAGAATAGCTGCAATAAAAAAACACACACAGAGAGAAACTCCCTTTATACCAACAACAATAATACTAGGAGCAACAGCGAACATTTGTGTATCACTTTATAATTTACAGGAGATTATGTAACACACATGCTGTTTTTGCTGCTGCTGCCTCTCAAATGCAGGGAGCGCTCTGTCCTGCCTGGTGAGAGTGAGATGGGGAAGCTGTGCATCAGCGAGGCTGCGCAGTTCCTCCAAAGCAAGGCCCGGCTGAGCTGGCTCTTTTGACCTGCATGCTCAAGGGGAGTTTTGCATCTGTCCAAATGTTAGCCTGGAACTAAACGCCTCCACACAGTGATGAAATCGCTAACAAATGTAGTGACAACACTGAACATAAGGCCTTAATTTTTTTTCAAATTGCTTGCATTTACAGTTAATTCAATTTGAATTATAAGTCACCTCCATGCGAATGACTCATGTACTCATTATGAGATTTGTTTTCTAAAATGAACAAAATGGAGAGAAGTTTGTTTGCAAACTGTGCCCAACCAGGGTAGTGCTGAACTGGTTTCAAGCTGGAAAAGTTGTCTTATATCATTGTATATCTTGTGTTCCAGATCTGGAGTTAGCAGAGAAAATGGAAATATCTTTTAAAAGCACACTTGGATCACAGTCTACTGGAAGGCATTAAAATGCAAATCAAACTCAATTATGCAGCAGAAGTGAGAAAAAAAAATTTTTTTTTTTTCTTTCTATTACAGGACATTTTGCTTTAGGTCAGCTGAAAACCTTTTCAAAATCCAGACCTTTCAGGATCCAGAGGGGCAAATAGATTAGGCCTTGCAGGTTGTGACTAAAGTGAGGAAGTGGCTTTTCACACTGTATAAAAGACTAGAGGGAAATATCCAGAAAGCAACAATATAAATAACTGCTGAAATATTTGGATAATTTTGAGAATAAATGCAGGCTAACATTTTTGGACAGTGAAATCAGTTTTCCATAATAACTCTGTGTCCCAGCCAGTAATTTCCTTGTTCTCCCTAATTTATTTCACTTCTCTGTAGTTGGCAAATTCCTGTGTTCTGTACCTCAAATAAAGTGGCTGTCCAGCTACCAACTTACGTTGTGCAACTTATGTCTTGCTTCCTGCTATTATGAGCATAACTGGGCTGTACTACCATGTAGGGAGCCTCAGAGCCTTGAGAGGGCTTTGGATTTTCTGGTGACTTTCCCCGTGGGACCTTCATGGCTGCCGAACAGCTCAACAGTTCATTTAAATTTGGACCCAGATCTAGAGCAACTCTAGAGTTATGCAACTTTTAGTCTTAGAACTCTTCATGAGGGGCAGGAGGCTGGGGAGAGGGCAATAAACATACCCACACCCAGGCTCCTTCTGCTAGGAGACTTAATGGCTAAAGTAGTTGCAGCCAAGGTTGGACTGTTCTAGAGGCTGTGTTGGATTTTGGCATTTTTCCCTGGCCAAGGGAGGAGAGCGGCAGTGACTTCTGCTTCTAAAAACTGTGACTAGTGGCCTGGCATAATGGACATTTCCTGACTTTAGATCATAGCTAGTTTGTGTCTGGAAAGTTTAAAGTGAATGTTTTAGGGACACATTAGAAAGGATTAGATAACCAGCAGGAAGTAAAGTAGGTTTCATCTTGATATCCCCTCATTCTTTCCTGTTTGATTAGAGTCACTGATGATTTTTTCTCAGATTCAATCTCCTAGCATAAAATCATGTGCCTCTAATGATGGAAATTCCGTTTAAAACTCACTGAAGATGCCAGAGCAGGGAGTTTCATTCAGAGGAAACTCTGGAGTCTGGCACACAGAGATGAATGTAAAGCCCGTTTGTTTGCCTGCATGATAACTATTATACTGAGAGCTGGACAAGGAATTGTGGAGGTATGTAAATTGTTACTGGAGGCAGTCCCAATTCTGGAGGGACTGACAGTGTGACTAGGGAGAGTCATCTATTTAGTTATAAAATATTTGACCAGCCTCTCCTATGTGCAAAGCACTATCCAGGGCTTTTGGGGAATAGTGTTGTATTAGAAAGACACAGTTCATGCCTTGGAGAGTTTACATTCTATGAGGAACACATCAAATACCTGAGGAAGCTATTTAAGTGAAATAAATAAGTTAAAGAGAGTATAATAGAGCAGTACTTGATGGTGAAAATTCAGAGGGATAACAGAGGGGGTGAATGGAGGGTAATTTTGGGAGGTGAGTCACCTTAGCCTCTGGTGGTGAGTTTACAGTCAAATTTTTCAAGGATCAGTGTACATGGAATAGTACACAGGAGGAACGACAGGATTCAAGATGGAAACAACAGCAAGTGCAAAAGCCCAGAAGAGGAGTAAGCAAGTTGATTTTATTTACAAGATTGATTTGGCCAGTGGGTCTCTGTCAATGGGGTGATATTCAGAAATGAGGCTGATGAACCAGGAAGGCACATCAGTGAACTTCTTGAAAGCTGGTTAGAGAGTCGAGATTTGAAGCATGAGTAGAAAACTATGACATTATCTTTAGGAGGGTGTCTTGAGGAGACTGGGTTGCAGATGATGAGGAGATGGCTTTGACTCAACAGATAAAATTTCAGCTCAGGGGCAGATTATCCAATGGGCAAGGTAAGCACAGTGCTTACCTTTTCTACCAGATCATCTGTAGTTAATAATTTCACATTTTTTCACCACATCAGAGATTCGGCTTCCAGGTATGGCTGGCATCTGTCTCTCCCCCAAGTCACACAGCTCTTTTCCTATAGAGTCAAAGCCTCTTTTCAAGTTTACAGTCCCTGACAGAGGCGAATTATCCAGTAAGCAAGGTAAACATGCGTACTTGTGTGTATTTACTAATCTGTAGTGAACATTTTCATCTGTTTTTCACCACATTACTGAGTAATCTGCCCGTATTTTAGCTGGTGAAACTATAGGGAAAAAGTTTTGGTGATATCTGAGCTCTTCCCTTCATTCAGCTTGGTAATGTTTATGATAAAGCCAGGGACATCCCTGAACCCATTTGAATTTCAAAGACCAAAACAGTTTATCTTACACATGAGCTGTCAGTCAGGGTGCCCAGAACTTTAGGGCACTTGGAAGTTGTAATATCCTAGATTTGGTATGTAACTTGAAGTCACGTTCTAATTAGATGGACAAAAGGGTAGAGTGGAAATAAGTACAGGTAGAGTGGTGTTCCAGGAAGCCCTGGTAATGCAATGGTTAAGCACTCAGCTACTAACCAAAAGGTTGGCAGTTTAAACCCACCCAGCAGCTCCATGGGATAAAGACCTGGCAATCTACTTCCGTAAAGATTAAAACACCCTATTGCCGTGGAGTCGATTCCAACTCATAGGGACCCTATCAGACAGAGTAGAACTGCCCCACAGGGTTTCCAAGGACTGGCTGGTGGATTTGAACTGCTGGTCTTTTGGTTGGCAGCCAAGTTCTTAACCGCTGCGCCACGAGGGCTCCTCGATAAAGATTCCCAGGAGCCCTGGTGGCGTAGTGGTTAAGAGCTACAGCTGTTAATCAAAAGGTCAGCAGTTCAAATCCACCAGCTGCTCCTTGGAATTACTGCCTGGGAAACCCTATGGGACAGTTCTACTCTGTCACATGGGGTCGACTGTGAGTCAGAATTGACTCCATGGCATCTAACAACAACAGAGTGGTGATCCAGAGGGGAATAGGAGCTTTTCTGAAGGTAAACAGCAGTTCTTTGTGTTAGAAGCTTTTTTTTCCCCTTCCTTTTCTAATGGTAATGGTGAAAGGGTCATGGACAGGCATATGATCTTCTGCTGGAGCAGAGGAGTATTTTATATTTTGTGACAAATGAATGCATCTTGCTAGATTAATGATCTGAGTATTTCAGCCTTTATGCAGCCCTTCAACAAACAGCACTGAGCCGTACACAGAGATGGAGAAAACAAAAGAAGAACAAAACTGCACAAGACCTCAGCTGTCCAGGAGCTCAGAGTCGAAAGATAGGCGGTGTTCCGTTATACTTCAGGACATGTGGGCTTATGTACTGGAATGGCTAATTCGTAGTAGGTAGTCTTGCCTTGGAGCTCTGGTGGCGCAGTGGTTATGTGCTTGGCTGCTAACTGAAAGTTTGGCAGTTCAAACCCACCATCTGCTCTGTGGGAGAATGATGTGACAGTCTGCTTCCATAAAGATCACAGCCTTGGAAACCCTATGGGGAAGTTCTCCTCTGTCCTGTAGGGTCGCTGTGAGTCAGAATCAACTCCATGGCAGTGGCTTTTTGGAGCCTTGCCTGTTATTATTTCATATACACCAAGGGTGGAAAAGAGAGAGAGAGAGAAAATAACCTAAACCAACCTCCAAACTGACCCAGGAAACTAAGGAATGCAGTGGAGTCCTTAGGTGGCACAAAGGCTTAAGCTGAAAGATTGCCTGTTGGAACCCACACAGAGGGACCTTGGAAAACAGGCTTACGAATCTGCTTCTGGAAGGTCACAGCCTTGAAAACTCTGTGGAGCAGCTCTACTCCTGACACAGAGTCGCCATCAGTCAGAATCGACTCCACAGCAACCGACAACAGTAACAACAGACATTAGTATAGGGAAAAACAAGATGAGAGCTTAAAAAAATGAAGGAGGTAGAACAAAATGGGTGATAAAGGTAAGGACTTGAGAGAAAGAGGACCTTGGCAAAAGACTGGCAGTCCATCAGAGGGTACAGACAGAATGCACTCATGAGAAAGGCACTGAGAGCAGCTGGCGCTCAGGTGCACGTTATAAGCTGAGCTGACAGTTCTGCCATCTTCAGGGCCGTGCCGCTTCCGGAGCGGCAACCTCCCAGCTCCTGCTACAGGGACCAGAAGCTTTGTTCGGTCTGTGATGCCTGCCCCTGCCCCCTCTTGGAATTAGAGGAATGCCATCTGTTTGTGGGCTGGAGATTAGAGCATCGGGCCAGGGACTACAGGAAAGCTGTCTTTTTGGGTGGCCTCACAAGACATGCTTCAGGACCTACTGATACTTTAAACTTCCTTCTCTGATAATCTATAATTTTCTGTTTTTAGAACTACATTGTCAGTGGTGTCAAGGAGACTCTTCTTCATCCATTTAAGACCAGCGGTAATAGCTCTTGTTTGGAAATTAAGCAACAGAAAGGAATTTAAGGGGGCAAGCTTAGTGGAGACATTTTAAATTAAAATATATTCATAGTAATACAATCAAGTTAAGTCAAGACCAGTTTATTCCAATGCTTTAAAAGGTAAAAAAAAAAAAAAAAAAAAAAAAAAAAATTCAATTTTTTTTATTTGAAAATTTTTTAAGTTGAGTTAAAAGTTTTTATGATTCTTCCCTCATCATATTTTCCATAATGCCTGATACGCATTAGTTATTTTATAAAAAGTTGTTGGTCAATTTTGAATATTTTTCATTTTGTCCCCACTTCAACTTCTCCCAAAAAAATTTACAGTGGCTCTCAGAAAGTCTAATTTAGATATGAGTAAATGTTTCGAGAAGAAGAAAATGTTAATTTTTAAATAGAAACAAGTGTGCATAATTAAAAAATATTCTAGATACTGTTTTGATGATGGCTTGGTCCAGTGAGTAAAGTGTTATGGATTTGATAATTCTAGTTTTATTCAAATAGTATTGTCTTGACAGGCTTACCTGTACTCATTGATGTGATGTCTTGCCAGTCATCTGGAGGCGGTGGTGTACAGTGGATAGAGATGTGTGGAGTCAGGCAGACTGGAATTTGTCTGTGGGCTGTGGAATGTTGGGCTTCTTTATTCAATTAAGATTTTTTTCTTATTAAAAATAATAATTGATGCTCATTACCAAAAATTCAGAAAATACAGAAAAAAACTTTTAATTCCCATAAGCTCACCACCTAGACACAAACTCTTTAAAATGCTTAATGTATTTTTTTCTAGAAAATTATATATAGGTATATTATACTAAAGACATTTTATATCCTGCTTTTTCACTTAAAATTATTACCTAAACACGTGCTAGTGTAATTAATATTTTTTCGGGGGGATCACTATATTTAATATAAGGAGCCCTGTGGCGGAGCGGTTAAAGCGGCCAGCTACTAACTGAAAGATTGGAAGCTCAAACCCACCAGATGGTCTGCAGGAGAAAGATGTGGCAGTCTGCTTCTGTAAAGATTTACAGCCTTGGGGCAGTTCTACTCTGTCCTATAGGATTGCTATTAGTCGGAATCAACTCAACGGCAACAGCCTTCAGTATAGATTATACCTCAACATAAAGAAAACAAAAATCCTCACAATTGGACCAATAAGCAACATCATGATAAATGGAGAAAATATTGATGTTGTCAAAGATTTCATTTTACTTGAATCTGCAATCAATGCTCATGGAAGCAGCAGTCAAGAAATAAAACAATTGGGCAAATCTGCTGCAAAAGACCTCTTTCAAAGTGTTAAAAAGCCAAAATGTCACTTTGAGGACTAAGACCCGAGGCCTGACCCGAGCCATGGTATTTTCAATTGCCTCATAAGCATGGGAAAGCTGGACAATGAATAAGAAAGACCAAAGAATAATTGATGCCTTTGAATTACGGTGTTGGCAAAGAATATTGAATACATCATGGACTGCCAGAAGAATGAACAAATCTGTTTTGGAAGAAGTACAGCTAGAATGCTCCCTAGAAGCCGGTATGGCAAGACTTTGTCTCATGTACTTTGGACATGTTATCAGGAGGGACCAGTCCCTGGAGAAGGACATCATGCTTGGTAAAGTACAGGGTCAGTGAAAAAGAGGAAAATCCTCAACGAGATGGATTGACACAGTGGCTGCAACAGTGAGCTCAAACATAGCAACAATTGTGAGGATGGTGTAGGACTGAACACTGTTTCATTCTGTTTGTACATAGGGTCACTATGAATTGGAACGGACTCAATGGCATCTAACAACAACAACAAACAGCAACAGTATAAGTGGCCCTGATAGCATAGTGGTTAAATGTTTGGCTACTAGCCTAAAGGTCAGTGGTTCAGACCCACCAGCCGCTCCTAGGGAGAAAGATGTGGCAGTCTGCTTCTGTAAAGATTATACCCTAGGAAACCATAGGGGGCAGTTCTGCTGTGTCCTATAGGATCACTATGAGTCAGAATCAACTCGATGGCAATGGGTTTAGTATTTAATATATTGTCCACCAAATGGGTGAGCCAGAATTTGCTTAACCATTTCCTTATTGTTAGACATCTAGGTTGTTTGTAGTTTTTCATTAACTTAGCAAATATATTTGGACATGTTGCTTAATCTTTTGGAGTCATAGTTTTGACTTCTGTGTATTGGTAATTATTACTCTTAACAGGATTATTGAGAATAATGAAAGAAATAATATATGATAACTAGTAGGTGCTTTTTAAATATGGGCCCTGTTGTCCTTACCTTTGGGCTCAATAGGGCTGTTTTAAGGATTTGTGAGTTGGTGTTCATAAATAATTCAGCTCACTGATGTTTTAAAAATAATTGCAAAAAATATAAACATCTTTATATAAAAGTGTCTTAGTTATCTAGTGCTGCTATAACAGAAATACCACAAGTAGATGATTTTTAACAAACAAATTTACTCTCTTACAGTCTAGGGGGCTAGAAGTCTGAATTCAGGGTGCCAGCTCCAGAGGAATGCTTTCTCTCTCTGTTGGCTCTGGGGGAAGGTCCTTGTCATCAATCTTCCCTGGTCAGGGAGCTTCTTAGCACAGGGAGCCCGGGTTCAAAGGACACGCTGTTCTCCTGGCTCTTGTTTCTTGGTGGTATGAGGTCCCCCTGTCTTTCTGCTTGCTTCTCTTTTTTATATCTCAAAAGAGATTGACTTAAAACACAGCCTAATCTTGTAGATTGAGTCCCGCCTCATTAACATAACTGCCTCTAATCCTGCCTTATTAACATCATAGAGGCAGGATTCACAACACATAGGAAAATTACATCAGATGACAGAATGGTGGACAAACTCACAACAGTGGGAATCATGGCCCAGCCAAGTTGACGTACATTTTTGGGGGACACAATTCAATCCATGACAAAGAGGGTTCTTAAAAGTTGCTTTAGGTTCTGTTTAACTGCCAGGAAGTGTGGTTCCTAAACCTGATACTGGCATGCTTTTTTTTCCTTTTAACTTCTTATAAAAAAATTTTCAAACATACTTAGAGGGAAATAATGTAATAAATCCTCTTGAACCCAGCACTCCTTTTGGGTAATTATTTTTCCATTCTTGTTTCTTCTGGTCTCTCTCCCTTTTTTTGCAGTGTTTTTATTTAGTTTTATAGTTGAATTTTTTAAAGTAAATCCCAGACACACCATAACATTTAGCCCAAATACTTCAGTATTTATCTCTAAAAGATAAAGATTAAAAAAACCTCACATAACCACAGTATCATCATCATCACACTGGCAATATTAGCAATAATTTCTTATTATCCTCTAATTTCCATTTCCTCTGATTTCCCCCCAGATACCTCTTTATAGTTGGTTTGTTTGAACAACAAGCAAAGCAAGGTCTTCACATTGTATTTTGCTAAAATATCTCCTAATCTCTTTTAATCCATAACAGCTCAATTGGGGAGTTTTTTTTTTTTTTTCCTTTTTAATACGAATTCTTGGGTCTCACCTCTAACCTACTGCATCAGAATCATCAGGGATGTAGTCTCGTGGTATGAATTTTATAAACATTCTAGTGGTGATTCAGTTATGTTAAGTTTGAGAACCTCTGTACAAAGAAGTATAATTAGTTAAGACACCTTGGGCATGAATTTTTTAGTAAAGGAGTAAATTTTTTGAAATACAAATAACCACCCCTTGATTTATTTATCTTATAAACATGAACCTTTTATTTATTGTATTTTCTCAAAGTCACGCTCACTTGTATGGATGATGATGGAGATGATTTATGGCTTCTTTCTCCCATTCCTTCTTTTCTTTTGATGATTATTTCTTGTTTTGTGTGTTTTTATGGCTTTTCTGTTGAGTACTCTATACAAAAATTCTTCAGTCTGTTTTTAGATCTGTAGTTATCTATCTTTTCTGTGCAAAACAAAAAGAAATCTTTTTTTTTTTTTTTTTCCTGATAACAGAGCATAATGGTTGTAGAAAACTGCAAATATGCAGGGGAGTAAACAGAAGAAAATAAAAATGACCTGTAATTTCCCTACTTAGAGGTAACTGCTGTTAGTATTTCCCTGTATTTTATCCTAGTCTTTTCCTATGGCATTCAGCTTTTTAAAAAACAAAATCTAAAGCCCCACTACAAACATTTTTTGTAATTTTCTAAACATATTTAAACATTTTTTCAATGTCTGAACATTCTTTACTGTAAGTTTAATGGCTGCTAGTATTTCCAGCATGTAGGTATGGTCTAATTTTGGCTATTTCACTTGTTTAGATTTTTTTTTCCTGATATTGATAATATTGTATTAGAATCCTTATGGGTAAGTATTTGTTTTGCATATCCATGTCTAATTTCTTGGTATAAATTTTTTATATTTCTAAGATAAAGTGTTTATACATTTTAAAAGCTCTTAGCTTTTTGCCTAATTTGCCCTAAATAAAGTTGTAAGAGTTTACACATCCTTGATGGGGTGAGAGAGTCCGTTTTCCTACAATCCGGTCCTTTTCTATTCTAAGCCATTTCGGTGTTCTTACCTCTTTCATCTTATCAGAGGCTTCTCATATAGCGCCTCAGTTATGCTTTCTAATGTGCATCATACATGAAGATTCAGTATTTGGTCCTTTTGACTCTTTGAGTGTTAGGAAAACACCCTTTGGAGGTCTAGGAAACCACCTGTGGTCAGCGCATAGCAGTCAGCTCTCATTACAAGAATGAAGGATGCTAGGAACCAAGCGGCTGGCTGGCCACTTAATTTTTTTCTTTAATTTTTCACTTTTAGATACTGCATTGTGGCAGAGATACTGAAATGTCCTGGTTCTACAGGTGGTTGCCATTTCATGGGTAACCCAAATTATTCCAAACTAAATAAACTTGTAAATTGTCTTTAGGATCTCTGGGTTGCAGAAAAAAAATTTTTATGATCGGTTGTATTATTTTCATTTGTGCTGCCCTTCATTCCCTTCCCACATTTGTAGTGGTGCAAACTCTTACATTACTCTGACAACATTTGGAGTTTTTGGCCTGTTTGATGCAGACCCTTAAATGTGGCCTTGATTTCTCACCTGGCTTTTCTGGCTGCCTTTAGCCCTGTCTCCCATCACAGATGGATGTGCTGTGGGCTACCAGGAGAGTTGTTGTGTGCCATCAAGTCGACTGCGACTCATAGTGACCCTGTAGGATGTGGGGTTTCCAAGGAGCGACTGGTGGATTCAAACTACCAACCTTTTGATTAGCAGCCTGAACTCTTAACCTCTTCCCCACCAGGGCCACACTATGAGAGGGTGACTGAAAAAGGAGCATAGAGAAGAAAGGGAGACAGCTGAGGGTGGTTCAGAGGTTTGGGCGGGGAAAAGAGGGAGCTGGAATATATGAATATTTTTGAAAAACTGGAGAAATCCGTGGTTTAGAGTGAACTGTATTCTGTCAGCAAAGCTCACCAGAGTGGCAGCAGCAAGGGCAGGGCAGACAGGATCCCTGCCAAATTTCAACTTGGTCCAGGCCAGGCTGACCTTGAGACAGACCCGCTAGGCTGGATGACTGCTCCTTCTGTATTGAAGGCACATTGGGTTGTTCATCTCCCTTTTGTGCTGCAATTGCCCTGTGACAGAGCAACCACACCAAAATTCTTTGCATTGTGACTGTTTATGCAGCACAACAGGAGGAGCTAATCTGGTGATTTTCTAAATAATTAATTCAGTGTAGATGGCCAGCAGGATAATTCAGGCTCCAATGCAAATTATTTTATCTTAAATTATCTCCTTTAGCCACTCACATTGGTAGAATTAACAGTTGCCACATTTCAATTTACTTTTGTACTGTTTAGACACACTTCATATGGTGCTTTGTTTTAAAAGACCTCATGGAGCAGACACAGGAAGTTTGGCTCTCCAGGGCTAAGGCAAAAATGTTACTCTATTGGTAAATGTGTTTGTCTACACTGGCTCTTTAAGACAATAGCCCACCTTAGAGCTTGCATTAAATAGAATAGTTCTCGTCTTCCACAGTTACAGTGATAATTCAGAAGTTTTGCTATTTTTGGCAATCAAACTGCCTTGATTTAGGTGGACAGGGATCAGAGAGGAGAGCAGACAAGTTTGACAGCAATGAAAACCAAGAAATTGCTGCATCCTGAAAATTTATGGTTAGGACCAGCAAAGTCTGGAAAGTTAGACAACTCTGTCATTTATTAATTTATTGGCCTATGCAGCATGTTTTGCTTTAGAAGACTGATCTATGACCTCTGAAAGGATATGTCTTCAAGCTCTGTAGTTTTTTTTCTTCATATAAAATAAAGGTACTCCATTTACAATTTTCCAAAAGAAAAAGGGAAAATAAAGAGAAAAAAAGGCCTATGTTGTTACATTAAGATCTGTGAAAGACTTACTTTTTCCCTGTCTACATTTTATGCACCCCAAAGATTTGGAGCCAGAACCGCATCATTACAAATATTATTTCCCTGGATAAAGAGTGCCAGCAACTTATTTAAAAAAAAAAAAATTTAAACCTAGTGTTGCATTTCCCTGAAAACTCTTCCAGGGCTCTGCTCAATCTATGCTGTATACAGCCCCTCCCTGCCTAGAGCAACAAAGGCCATGGAGCCCTAGCAATCCTTTCAGCTGTAGGTGCCTTAGAGCTCTAACCCAGCTGGGCTTGTAGTACTTTTTAAGTCTTGGTGACTCACAGTCTATTTGTTTTGTTGCCTCATTTAAATTGTGGTGTCATAAATCACTCCATTTTTAATCATTTGAGTAGCAAACACCCCAAAGCATTAAACAATGTTAATGGGATTTACTTTGGATGCCATTGTTTTAATATGACAAATGGCCATGCATCAAGCTTCGTAGCACAGTTTATTTATGCAGACATAATTAGGCCTTTGAAATGAAATATACAGTGAGCCATTTGCCAGAAATCCAAAGTCTGTTTGACATGGCCCCTCCTTCGATTTTACTCCTCCTCTGTGCTGGATCTGTTCACGGCAAAATGTAAATTAGAGGTATACTCTTGCTTAGGGGAACCTCTAATTATTTTTATGGAAGAAGTTACCTGATAATTCAAAATGGAACAGTTTCTCATTCATTTCTGTAGCTTTTTCTCTTTTTTATTTCCAGTAAGAGATACTTGAAAGTTGAAAAACAAATTATTTTTGGTTTCAGACATGTGAAATAGGGGCAGTTTCCCAAAGTGTTGGAGAGAAAGAGAGTTTTATGTTTTGAGGAACACTGAACCCTGAAATGCAGGTTCTGGAGAGAAACTGTAGAGTGTCTTTTCTTAGAGATCTTGAATATGTCATTTCTCAGAACATAAGTGTGGTCATTTTCAGGACCTTGCCAGGCCTAAATGGGGCCTTTGTTCCTGTCACTGTGTGTTTACTCTGTTGTGTTTATATGTGTGTGTTGGGGGAAGTGAGGGGGAGTAGAAGATGTACTAGTTCATTTATGGCTGGCCAAATGTTACTTCAAGGCCTTAATTGCTTATATCTTAATAGCTAGGAAATAGGGACCAAATAGGCACAGCAGAGAAGTCTTAGGAACGAGGAACCAGCCTGCAAGAAATTCTAACAAAGGCACTTCAGCTTCCACTCTTGTTCACGTAAAGCTAGGCCCAGTCTTCCTCATTAATCTGAGTGGTTGTAAGGTGGTTTTAGTGAAGGCAGAAAGAGGGACCAGGGGCTGCCCCCAGGATTCCATGAGTTAGGTCAAACTTGTAGCAATCGTTCTGCTTCTTTTGGTTGGTGTGAAGAGTCCAAGGAGGTGGGTGGCTGCTTAAAAATCTGTAAGCAGGCAACTATTGACCCTAATTGATTGTGACTTTTCTAGTGAAGTTTTGAATGCAGCGTATCTATAGTAACAGAGGGCCAGGACCCCTGGCAGTGACCAGTGGACCAGTCCTATTTGGGGTAAGCATTTTCTCTGGGCCCAGCTCACTGGTTATGAAAATGCTCTCATGCCAGCCACCACCATAACTGGGTTCTGACACTGCTCTCAGAACCAGCCCAGTTCTTTTTAAAATGTCACAAGTTTCTTGGATTGCATTATGACCAAATTTTGTCTCTTTAAGCAAGGTATAATTTCCTGAACAATAGATGGAAGATATTCTTACATTTTCTTAGAATGTAGGAAGTAAGATTAATTTTAAGGAGAGTATTCCTAGCCAATAACAAGAATTGCCAAAGGTTTTTCTCCTGTCCCTACCTTTGTTTTCAAGAAAGAAACATTTCAAGCTACTCACCTAATCCTAGTCCCCCAGAAGTCTCATTATCGTACTCATCAATAAGCTTGTGTTTTAAAATGCAACACAAACTCATTTCTTCTCTTAGGGTAAGGAAAGTTGATGAACTTTTATTGTTGGTGTTATTTTTGTGCAAATGACCTAGGAGAAAACGTAATTGAAAAACCCAGATTCCCAACGTTTTGACAAAGACCCCCCCAACACACAAACACACACACTCTCCCCACCCCCCCAACACTTACTTCCTTTTACTTTTGTTCACCTGGAGCACTGGGAAAATCTGAGAGTTGAGGTGGGAAGAAAAAACCAAGAGCCTTGGGAAGAAGTTCTTATTTCTGATCCTTTAAATTGTAAATTCTGGGATAAGAGATCAGGTCTCTGTATCCGACATCATTGAGAGGAGCAAATGGAGAAGTGACTCCTTCTTTGGGGTTGAAGAAATTAAAGCATTTAGTTCTGAGACTTCATTCTTTTCAAGATTGACGTTAATTTTTAAATCTTTGCCTGGCAAGACCTGTGAATGAAAATAAAACAAAGGATGCTGATTCTAAAACAGAGCTTTTGGAGAAATGCTGTTCTATGGGCTCTCTCATAGAGAAGGACAAGAAGGAAGGGAAGGGAAAATATGTCAGTGTGAACCCATTTAGGATCATACTGAATCAAGACTTGGTGTATAGATTATCATTGACAAATAGCATCTTCAAATTCTAAGGGCAGTCAATCTCATGAAGTGCTTATTAAACCCACAGAATCAAGGTATCTGGGAACTAAGCATGGGAGCTTGCATTTTAGACAAGCTTGACAAAGTCTGATGACTTCAAATAAAGGTTGTTGTGTGATCTCTCTAAGCGTCCTTCTTCCTTTCAGTGCTACACAAGAATAAACATTTATGTGAAAAGAACGGTGTGGTCTAATACAGTGAATGCGGCTTCATCAGTTATGCAGATGCTGCAAATCCTGACTTCACTTCGTGTGACTTTGGGCAAGTCACTTTTAACTTTTCTTATTAGCGTCAATATTTTCATTTGTATGAGGAATACTGATCTCACCTAACTTTATTATAAGAATTAAATAAAATTAGGTTACATAAATTTCATAGTACACTGCTTGCCACATAGTAGGTTTTCTATAATGTTTCCTTCTCTTTATTGCATTTTTTTTGCATTAAAAAAATTTGGAATATAAAGTTCTGTTCTGCTTAGGACCTAAGCCAGGGAGAATCAGAAAATCCAGTATTTCAAACCTAAGCAGTTCCTGTTTATAAAAACAGCATTTGAACACACGCCCTTCCCTCCTTCCTTCCTTCCTTCCTCCCTTCCTCCCTCCCTCCCTCCCTCCTTCCCTCCCTCCACTTCCTTCCCTCCCTCCTTCCCTCCCTCCCCTTCCTTCTCTCCCTCACTTCCTCCTGTCCTTCCTTCCCCTTCTGTTTTACTCCTCCCCTCATTTCCTTCCCTCCCTGTCTTCTCTTTCTCTCTTTTCCACCATAGTTAGCCCTGAATCACGCCGTGAAGAGTCAAGCATGGGGAATAACTAATTTCTAAATACATGCAGCAGTGCACGTATGTTTTTGGATTAGAATCAAACACAGATGATTCTTTTTGTAGTGACTTTTTATTTAAATTCTGTCATTTATTTAGAGTTTTTTTTAAATGATGAAGTCCATGTGTTCCATTAAAGTGTTTATGGCACTAAAGAGATTTAAAGTTGCATTGAGCCAAGTAATAGTCAATAAGCAGTTGCTAATTCTCTCAAGAGATGGATGGTCTGAGAATTTGGTACATCTGCAATTCTGCATATATTTCTTTCACTCTCTCTCTCTTTCTTTCTTCCTAATTGTGGTAAAATACATATAACAAAACATTTGCCATTTCAACCATTTTTTTTTAATATGTGCAATTCGGTGATGATGTGCTCACCATGTTTTGTAACCACCACCACTATTCATTTCAAAATTTTTTTATAATCCTTATTTGCCTGTATTTTTTAATTCTTAATAGCACACAGTGTTCCTGGCTACTATACTTTTTTCATTATGTTGAAAGTTATCATTACTAATATTACCAGCAATTACTATGTGCCTTGTCGGCAATGGGTTTGGGTGTTTTTTTGCTTTTGTTTTTTTTTGGTATTGTGTACTTCTGTGCACTTCACACATATTATCTACCTTAATCCTTGAATCATCCCTTTGAAGGATATTTAATTATTCTCATCTTATACATCAAAAGCTAAAGCCCTGAGAGGCTGAATCTATCATGACACCATGATGCATTTGTAGTCATGCATTTTAATATCTATCTTCTCAGTAGACTGAATGAAGACAACCTAAAGCCAGAGATCACATCTGATTCAAGTGTGTATCCTCAAGTTTTGAGAATTATTTTCTGAACGAACAATGATGATAAGAGTTATTTATTGATATTAGTTCTTACTAAGTTCCTGGTACAGTGTCGCATGTTTTGCATCTAGAATGACCTGGGATCGAGTCTAAGCTCTGTCCCCTACTAGAAATGTGTCCTTGGGCAAGTCGCTTAGCCTTGCTGTGCCTCAAGTGCCTCAATAGCAAATGGGCATAATAATAATATCTTTTCATAAGGCAGATTGAGGATTAAATTAGTTAGCACATATAAAGTTTAGAATAGTACCTGGCACAGAGCAAGCTATCTGTAAATATTACTATTATTATTTCCAACTCCGGCATGTTGGATTCCAAAGCACGCGCCCTTTTTCAACACCTGTCCTTCTTGATTTCATGCTTAGAAATGTTCACGTAGAGAGATCCAAACTTTTTTGGTTCATTACTGAAGCTAAAATCCTGCATTGTGATCATTACAGCATTGAGAATTCCATCCATTTGCATATGGGGTGCGTAAATGTGGAGAAACACCTTAGGCCTTTTAGAAATTAGAATTATTGCTAGCTCAAATTTCACATTAGCAGGATAAACAAATTCCTCAGAATGAGTTGTGTGTGTGTTTCCCCTCTTCTTTACTTATCAAAGGCAAGTTTTCAAATCCTAGATGTTCTGTAAGTACCTTCTAATGGGTTTCCTTGTTTAGTTTTTCACAAGAGCGGGTACATCATCCCCATATCACTGGTGGAGCCCTCTTAAAGTGTGTTGACATTTCAGGAAGCATTGAATGTTTCTAAATGCACCAGTGTTTTGGGCTGAGTGATTGGCCCAGACTCGATTAATGTGCCTAAAAAAGATAGCTTCCAAGTATGAGGTCTAACATGATAGAATTGCAGCTGTGCACATATATGTATATGCAGATCTAGCTCTCTTAGAGTCCCCTGAATTTTTTTTAACATCATTATTTTACAGGTTTTAAGGATTTATTAAAAATTTTCTCTCCAAGATATATTAGCTTTATCTTATTTTTTTCTATTTTGCCAGAATGTAGATGTTACATATTTACAGTTGTTGAAGTTTGATAGGTACTTACGTTATCTTTAACAATTATCTAGAAGACTGTTCTTCAATTAACAGAAGATTTTATCCATCTAATTCTCCTAACCCATCAAGTATACAATATTCTTTAATTATCTATAATTGTCTCCCTAATAAAGGACTTGTAAGGAGAGGACATGTTAACATTGAATACATGTTTTATGTTTTAGAAAGAAGATACAAAGTCAGCTATATCTACTGTGAGACAGCTGTGGATAAGGAATTAAAAAGAAAATAACAGCTTGATTACAGAAATAGTGTTAATCATCTTTGTCATAATCTCCTTTTCCATTTAAAACAAAGTATTCTTATTATCATAAGTTATGCATTTTTCCACACTAAGGGAATTAGGAATCTCATATAAATTCCTCCAGTTCAAACATGTGTTTTTCCTACGATTGAGAAAAATAGCTGCCTTTGACAATACTAACAGTCTTCTTTGAAACTGAATCAGTCAAAGCTTCCATCACAGACAGGAAAAAAATAGTTCTGGTAGTTTACTACATTTTCCTAGAAACAACAACAACAACAACAAAAAAGGAAAAAACCAAAAGAACAAAACGAAACAAGAATCCTTTTGCATTAGAAGTCAGAATTAGCATTGCAAATACAGTCCAGAACTTCAGAGCTGTCACTTTGAGTGAACCTTTTGATAAATTGGATCCTGATATTTATAAAATCTATTACAATACAACCAATAGTGTGTTTGTTTATGTGTTGACAAGATGATATACACCCTGAAGGTCAAGGGTGATGTGAACTGTTATGGTGTTCTTGTCAAAGTAGCTAAAAAAAGGAGGGGCTATTTAAATAGTTTTGATGGAATAATGGCTTGCCACAAATGTGACAGCAAATACAAGGATCATCTTTAGGGAAGGAAAAAATTCGATTGATTTGAAACAAAAATCTGTGATGTTTATCAATCAAAAAAAAAAAGTTTCCTCTTCTGTAGCATGTTAGAAAATTGGTAGCACAAATGGAAAAACAAATAGTGAAATTAAACAGAAAAGCATTGATTGAACTTCTTGGGTGGTTTATCAGATGCCACAATGAACTTTTCATTCTGCCTTGTCATTTATTAATTACCCTCTTTTAATCAAACCAGTTAAGGATCAGTTTTGGATTACTTCTGTATAAATAGGTCTGACAACTCAAAGTCACTTTGTCCTTTTATCAAAAAATTTTTTCTAATTGTCAGCCAAGTTGTACTTCTTTTGCCTTGTAAAAACTCAAAATTTATCTAAAAACATAACTGAGTATTTTTCCTAACATGATTTTACCATTGCTTTTGAGTTCCTTGTTCTTTTTTCCTTAGTAACTGTAATGGTCTTAATTATTGGAGACTTCAGCTCAAATATATAACACTAAAAAGAATGTGGATGCGTTCAAAGTCAGTTAAGTTTTCCAGTGAGAGCTTTATTTTAGTATTTCACACTAGCATCTAGAAGAAATGAGTAAAAAATATACATGTTAATTTCAATGTTATAGGTTGCATTTGCTTTAAGGAAAAGGGTTGGTACAGTCTGCTAACAAAGTATAAATCAATATAAGTGAATAGATTTAGATGTTAAATTCCTCCTATCTATTTAGAAAGCATTTTAATTTTTTATGTATTTTAAATTATTGTAGCACGCTGAAATCAAATTTATGGGCATGTTTGAATTTATTTTTAAGAGGAACTGAACTTTTTCAGACGTTTGTCATAAAATAAATTAATTAAATGAATTTAAGCCAGGATACCTGTAAACAGACATAAATATCATTAATCTTATATCTCTATCAGTAAGTTTTAGTATAGGATTTCTGCTAAACAGTATACAGTTTTAACTCCCAGCAATTAGTTGAGCACATTTCAGTAAATTAGATCATCTCAAGTTACTGCTCAGCACGCAGAGATATGCAGTAGAACAATTCAGTAAGACATCAGTGTTTTAAGAAGCTAATCACATGGTCATGCAGGGATGTTTAACTTGCATTGGTTGACAGCATCCGGCCTTCAGAGGCAATAAGGACAACCAGATCTGATAAAAATAATATATAAACAGAGCAAAAATATTCTGTAAAAAAAAATTCACTGATCCCTGTACTCCTTAACTAATTAAATTTTTTTGGCTGAAAATAAATTATCTCCATGGTTGTTTTGACTTTAAATGTCATAGCCATTCCAGAATTAGCAATTATAAGATGGTTTGCATAGCCTGGAAACCATACCAAAACACCCAAATCCGTTGTTGTCAAGTCGATTCTGACTCATAGCAACCCTACAGGACAGAGTAGAACTGCCCCACAAGGGTTTCAAAGGCTATATGTAATCTTTACGGAAGCAGACTGTAACATCTTTCTTCTGGTGGGTTCCAACGGCTGACCGAGCACTTTAACCATTGCTCCACCTGGGCTGGAAACAGTAGTGAGGTAAAACATATGAAAGCACTTTGGAAACAATCGAGTCCTACGCAAATGCAAACTGTTATTATATGAACGAAGCTATCTTTGCCTGTGTGCGTGAAAACATTTTGCCCATCCTATCAAATGAAGCTTTAGAAATCAGCAACTCAGACAAAAGTGTTAATAGAAAATCTTGAAGGCAACAGAGGACTTATGAAACTCACCACGCTGAAAAAGCTAAGGTCCTTTCCCGAAACAAAAACAAAACAGAAAGGCATCACTGGTTTCAAGAGTGAATGCAGGAGTTTCTCCACCGAGGGGGCTCCACTCTGCCCACTTGTCCAAGAACTGCAGTTCAGCTTCATACGAAAGACCTGTGTATTTAATAAAACTTTAGGCTGTGTCTATTAGGGTTGCTATAGATGGGATGTTGATAATGCATTGTTATGCCAAACCACCCCCCATCTCTCTTCCCTAGAGGCCCAAGAACTATATTTAAGCCACTACACTATTACTAAAGCTGATTAATAACCCCTGACTGCTTTGAAATAAAACAAATGATTTAAGAATTAAAGTTTCTGTATCCTATTATCAAACTCATTAAGTCATCTCAAACTGCTAAATTTTGGATGAATTTCTGAATTCCTAAGAATTTATTCATACACACAGCCCCCTTCTCCACATATCTACCCATGAAACGTAAATATTAAAATAAGCAGACCAATCCGTTTGGACAGCAGAGCTCAACATATTTATTTTAGAGTTTCATTAGTTTGTTTTGTTAACTGTCACTGCCTTGGGATATATTTTTTTAAAAATTTATTTTTTCCTCACTCCCACAAAGTGAAGGAAATTAAAGTAATGAAATTATATTTGCAGATGGTCTAAAATCTTACAAAAGAAATGAAGCTTTCTTGTTAGCCAACTGTACTGTTTTGCTGGATGTGCATGGGTTTTGCAGAGGCCTCTGGGAAGTGAGAATGACCAGGTTTCTTGTGAGAGTTTGGGGGAAGATTTCAATTATAAGGTTGTATTTTCAGCCATATTCCACTCTGAAGTGAGACTTGATCTTCTTTTGGAAATCGGTCCACTGTGAGTTTTAGGACTATGATCGTATGACTACAACTTTGAGTGTGTTCTTTGGCATGTTACATAGTGTAACGTGACCTACACAGGCCTAAAGTGAACCATACCACTTTTATTTTATTTCTGCCCAGACCATTTTAATGTGTTTATAGGGTTCATGTTGGCTGAGAACATCAGTGAGATATACATCATTCACCCAATATAGGAGACTATTTTAAGAAGTAGAAATGCAAGAGTCCAGTTAAAGTGTTTCTAATTGTTATTTTCTTTTGTTTTGTAGAAAAAAATGAAAAATGTGAAAAGAAGAAATTAACCTAATTAGAAATTTCAGAAGCTAGTAAATTTAACAGATTGCAAATATGTTTTAGTACGGTTGACTATTTTTGGAGGCTTTTTTGCTGAATTTTTTCTTTTTTTTGTTTTAATCCTCTTTTTGGGGGATGAGGTTGAGGATGTAATGTTGGTATTTGTATTTTCTTTCATTTGCTTGTAGTGGTAGGAAACATTTTAATGTAGCTGATCTTACGCTAAATTTAGGCAAAAGAGTACATATTGCAGAATATTTCTTCTCAATTTTCTTATCATTTTCCAACTGCCGTTCACTTTACCTGTTATTTTCTGGTGTTCTCTCTCTGCCTCTCCCACTGCTCTCCTCATGTCCTTGGAGTTCTCTCAGCAGTGTGTGCCTGGGAACCTCAGTAGCTGAGAGGCACCCTGAATTCACAGTGTGGTTTAGTGGCAAAGAGCCCGTGCTCTGCAGGCAGGCTGCTGGACTTCAAATTCCCGGCTACATCTCTTCTTAACTCTATACTCGTCTGCAAGTTACTTCTCTCCACGTCTCAGTTTTCTCATCTGTCAAATAGGTTAATGGATGGTTGTAAGGAATAAGTGAAATAATATATAACACATCCTTGGCGTAGGTAAGCACTAGATAAGTGTTTGCTACTATTTCTAATATGCCCATTTCCAAATCACTTGCATATTTGTGTGCACGGTAGCATGTGGAAGAAGGAGCACAGCATTGGGAGTTGAGAAGCCTGAGATCTGGGTCTGATCTGCTCTGATTCACTGTGCCAGGTGACTGTATAGATTATTCTGGGGTAGTCCTGGAATCAGTGGATTTTAGAACGTAGAAGAGCCTTTTGAGATTCACCTGACTTTTTACTTATGAATGAGCAAACCAGGAGATCTGCAGAGCTTAAAATTACTTGCTCCAGATCATACATGGCTAGGGCAGAACTGGCCTTGGAAGCCACTGCAGTGCTCGTGTTTCTTAAGCCACCATTTTCCGACGTGTGGCATATTGCTGCAATCAAAATGATTTTAGTTTAGAGAAAAAAATATTAATATACCTAGTATATCAGACCCACAACTTTATAAATGTTATTGCTTAAAATGAGGCTAAGTAACACGAACAAATTGATTTAAAGTCATTTTAAGAAGACTATGAAATACATAATGATATAGGTAGTATAAAGATACAGCAAAAACTGAATGCTGTTGCTGAGGCATAGGAAGTCTTGCCCACTCAAGGTGCACTACTTTCCCTTTCAGATACTAATAGAGGCCAGAATTATATGACAGCCCACATGGTTTCTGTGATTTAAGAATATATATATGTATATAATTCTTTTATTATTATTAGATTATGATTATGTGTCCAAAGATAAGAAACTTTTTAAGCCTGAGTTTTTCCTACTCTAATAACTTTTTTTTTTTTTAAAATAAGAGCATGAGTGAATATTGGTTAACATATGACAGTTGTTCTGAATCTTGAGTGCCAAGGCTAGGCCATTCAAGGGAAGCATTTGTTGGTAATTGTACTGAGGGAAGCGTGAAATGTACTTTAGAAGGAAAGGGCAGATACGAAAACCAAAATGTCAGGAATGGTTCTGATAGCAGGTTATCTTCGATCACATGTGCATGAACATTTACCCATTCACCTTCAGCAAAGATTATTAAGCACCCTGTGTCATCTTTATTGGAGCCCTGGTGGCGCAGTAGGTAAGTAATGCGGCTGCTAACCAAAAGGTCGGCAGTTTGAATCTACCAGCCGCTCCTTGGAAACCCTGTAGGGCAGTTCTACTCTGTCCTGTAGGGTCACTATGGGTCAGAATTGACTTGATGGCAACGGGTTTTGTTTTTATCATCTTTTCTCTTTATCTTTGTGTACACACAGATCAGCACTGTTTTACACTGTGTGTGTGTATGTGTATAAAAAACCCATTGCCGTCAAGTCAATTCCGACTCATAGCAACCCTAGAGGACAGAGTAGAACTGCCTCATAGGGTTTCCAGGGAGTGGCTGGTGGGTTTGAACTGCCAACCTTTTGGTTAGCAGTTGTAACTCTTAACCACTGTGCAACCAGGGCTCTGTGTGTGTGTGTGTGTGTGTGTATGTGTGTGTGTGTGTGTATGTGTGTATATACACACACATATATGTACACATACGTGTTCATGTACATATATGTATACATTTGGAATATATATATTTAGAATTGCTTTTTAAAATTGAGAGGAAATCCCCATAACATTAAAATTACACATTTTAAAGTAAACAATTCAGTAGTATTTAATATATTCACAAAGTTGTGCAGCCACCACCTCTATCTGGTTTCAGAACATTTCATCACTCAAAATAAAGCCCTGAACCCATTACATAGTTTCTCCCTATTCCCCCTTCCCCCAGTTCTTGGCAACCACTAATTTGCTTTCTGTCTCTGTGGATTTACCCATTATGCAGATTTCATATGAATAGAATTGTACAATATGGACTTTTTGTGTCTGGCTTCTTTCACTTAGCATGTTTTTGAGATTCGTCCATGTTGTAGTGTGTACCAGTACTTTCTTTGTTTTTATGATTAGATAATATTCCATTGTATGTATATACCACAGTTTGGTTATTCAGCCTTCCAGTAATGGACATTTAGTAGCTATATTTTTGAAATGTTATAAATAATTTGAATTTTTGTTATTTGAGTCATATTTTAGGGCTCTGAGGAAGTTGGATGTTCTAAGCAAAACTAGTGAAGTTTTTTTGTAAAGCAAAATCACCTCTTTATCTCTTTTGTAAAAATTTTTTTTATGTCACATTTGCTTAAAACAAAGCAGACATAGTCAAAGAATGTTCAAGATCTCATCATGCTTGGTTTTGTTTCACTTGTTTGTTGTTTATTTGTGAAGGCATGGAAGGAAGGCATTGGAAATGCCAGCTTGCCTGGTGGAGAGGAGTGGCATGGGCCTTACTAATGTTTAACTCCTCATGCTTCCTCCACCTTGAAAAGTACACCATCCTCACAGTCGTTGCTGTGTTTGAGCCCATTGTTGCAGCCACTGTCAGTCCATCTCTTTGAGAGTCTTCCTCTTTTTCACTGACCCTGTACTTTACCAAGCATGATGTCCTTCTCCAGGGACTGGTCCCTCCTGATAACATGTCCAAAGTACATGAGTCTTGCCATCCCTGCTTCTAAGGAGCATTCTGGCTGTACTACTTCCAAAACAGATTTGTTTGTTCTTCTGGCCATCCGTGATATATTCAATATTCTTTGCCAACACCGTAATTCAAAGGCATCAATTCTTCTTTAGTCTTCCTTATTCATTGTCCAGCTTTCCCATGCATATGAGGCAATTGAAAATACCATGGCTTGGGTCAGGCATACCTTAGTCCTCAAGGTGACGTCTTGGCTTTTTAACACTTTTACACAGGTCTTTTGCAGTAGATTTGCCCAATGCAGTGCATCGTTTGATTTCTTGACTACTGCTTCCATGGGTGTTTATTGTAGATGAAGTAAAATGAAATCCTTAACAACTTCAGTATTTTCTCCATTTGTTCCAGTTGTGAAGATTTTTGTTTTCTTTATGTTGAGGTGTAAGCCATACTGAAGGCTGCAATATTTGATCTTCATCAGTAAGTGCTTCAAGTCCTTCACTTTCAGCAAGCAAGTTTGTGTCATCGGCATATTGCAGGTTGTTAATCAGTCTTCCTCCAATCCTGATGCCACTTCTTCTTCATATAGTTCAGCTTCTTGGATTATTTGCTTGGCATTCAGATTGAACAAGTATGGTGAACACTTCCTTATTTAAAGCTGTACAGTACCCCTTTGTTCGAACAACTGCCTCTAGGTGTATGTTTGGGTTCTCTGTGAGCACAGTTAAGTGTTTTGGAGTTGCCATTCTTCACGGTGTTATCCATAATCTGTTTTGATCTACATGATCCTATGCCTTTGCATAGCCAATAAAACACAGATAAACATCTTTCTGGCTGAAATGTGCCTTAAAGTATAATATGGAATCTCTTGGCAGATTCTGAAAGCCATTCCTTTCTTAGGTGGTCTGTGAACTCGTCTCTTCATGTAAATAGTTATGAAGAGGTGAAGTTCACAATTTACAGATGATACTCAGTGAGATTCAGGCCTTATCATTGTCTTATTAAATTAGCGCCCATTTTGCATAACATTTTTGTGTAGTTTGGCATGTGAGCTCAAGAGAGAGGAAGATGTTGTCCATAGGGTCTTATGACTTCCTTGAAAGGGTCTTTGGAGAATCATTTCCTGTCTGGCATATGTGGCTTCTGAGCGTGCAGGCTGTGCTGGACTCTGGTGCCTTACTTTTATAGGGTCACTGCCCCTACTGTTCTGATTCCACTGATTCTAGTACTCAAACATAGGATTTGGGGACTTTGGGTTTATTACAGGGTCAGAGTTAAGTTGAAAGAAGTCAGAGATTCCAGAACCGAGGTGAGATTGACCTAAATAAGAAAAACAGGAACATGAGGGAATGGGCTGCATGGTGGGGGAGAATGACCTAGAAAGGGAAAGGATTGGTGGCAAAAAAGGATGCTGCAGAAATGCCCTGTGTTTGATATAAATGCTTTTATAATTTGTTCATGAAAAGATGCTGACACAATTGTAGCCCTTATTTTAAACCTCAGTCTTGCATTTTATTTTATTTTTTAAAATATTTGACTCTGTCTTTTAAAAGGAACTGTGTAATTGGTAGTTATAGTTTATATCAAACCATTCAAAACACATTCTAAGCACTACTGAAAGCTTGTAGACTTCCTAAGTGACATCATAATTTCAGATCATAATTATATCATAATTACTGTTGCTTATGAAAAGATGGGTTAAGTTCTAAAATATAATAACATCTTTAATCTGAAATTATCTGTACTTGACCAAATCAGCTTGCCTGTATTTTCTTTCACAAAACATTTGGTCTCAATTGTAGTTTTCTTTCTTTAAAAAAAAAAAAAAAGGTCAGAAAAAGTTCAAAATGACATGATGGAATATATATTTGTTTGGAAAAGTGATCTGGTTATTGCCGTGGCAGCTATATTAAATTTTTAGGGTTATGTGATATAGTTTTTATATTAATACCATCTTTGAAATTTATTTACATGATGTAACAGCTCTGATGGTTACATTACATCTTTGAAAGTAAAAATGTACAAACTAGCCAAGATTTATGCTGCTTCTCAGAAGGACAAAATTATTTAATTAAAAGGAAAAAAAAGGTATTTGCATTTTAATTATGCCATTTATAATTTGACACATATTTAGTTTATTGTAAAAAAAAACAAACACAAAAATGGATTTACAGGAAAAGAAAAGTACTTATATCCTAATAAAAAATGGCGCATGTCTTGGTAAGGCTATGTACTTTTGCTGTTTAATGAAAGTGTTACAAAGCAAAGGTCTGAGAGATGGGTTTCATAAATGAGACAGAATTTTTGTATTTATCTTTTTCTCTTGTACATGAAATTGTTACATGTATTTACTATTGCTGGAACTTTGGTTTGTAAATGGCTTACTGATCAAGGGAAGGCAAGTTATTAGTTCTTAAATTATAATTCTAGGTATTGTCGCTCAAGTTGTTTATGGACTGATTATTTCATCAGACATGTCCCTCCTTTTAAATTTAACCTTGGATTCTAAGTTTAAAAATTTGTTTACATGAATTCAAGTATTTTTTAGAGTTAATTCTGGTAGTTGTTAACAAGGGTGATTAAAGAAACTAACTGAATAAAGAAAAGCATAAATTCTGTGAAGCTTGTCATGATTATACTTTTTATAAACCCAGTTTTGAGTAGTAAGTATATCCTTAGCTCAGAGTTATTCTGTGAAATATATCAAATTCTTATTGTTTTAAGGATATGGAAGTAATATTATTTTCTCCTTGTAAAATACTATTTTAGTTTAAAAAGAAATATGGTATGATTGAATGAGATAAATCTGAGATGATTTGAAAATCTGCTTTCAAGTTTAAATATGTTTTAATATTTTAAATATTATTGGGTACCTTGGCATTTATGTTTTTAATTCAAAACAATGATATAAAGGTTTTTCAGAATTTGTTATGATTAGTGAAAGGTGCTTTTAGTACCTAAAATACGAAGTGATTGAATTACAGAATTAATTTTTACTTTTATAGGAATTATTTGTAGTTGTGTATCAGGCACTGTTCTCAGCCCTTTATATGCCTTATTGTTTCTTAATACTTGTACAGTCTGTGGGGTTGTTGTTATTCTCTTTTTATACATGCAAAAACAAACTTGGAGAGACTAGGTAATTTGTCAAAGATCACAACAGACTTGACGTGTGCTCTGCCTAATTCCACTAAACACACAACACCCAGGGGATGGGTCTAAACTTCTCTGTCATTTTCTTCTGTACTGAGTTTTACATAGTTTTTCAGAAATGTTGAAGTAGAAGGAAATTTGTGTTGGGAAGGAAAATTGAAACCCACCAGTAACAACCAATGACGATGGTGCTGTTTATTGAGTACTTACTGTGTGTCAGGCATTACATGGTTTATCTCATTTCATCCTCACAGAAACCCTTTGAAGTTGGTATTACCATCTTCCTCATTTTACAGATGAGTTAAGTAGTTTACCCAAGGTGACACTGCTTGTAATTGCTGAGTCTAGTACTCAGCCCCTGGCTGTCTGATTCCATTCCACTATCACATCTCCTTTTCCCTTAAATCTAAGAGTTTAGATCACATGTTTGTGTAATCAGAATCACTCTCAATCCCATAGAATTTTTTAAAAATACAACTTTTTAAGAGTTTATTCTTGAGCAAATTATATTCTACGGCATGGAAGATATAAATTATAATTAAATTTGCACAGGTTTAATAAAAATTATTTGACTTAGAATTATATTATCTTGTCCTGCTTTTTGAACATCAGAATATTTTTATATACACTCAAAATGGTTGCATTATGGCTTTTAACCTTTGAGTTCCTGCAGCCAAGTACCTATATTAAGCATTTTATGTAGCCATCAATTCATGGGGTCATAGAAGTTGGGCTGGATGATCCCCAAAATCTTCTAATTTAGTGTCCATGTTTCACATCAGAGAACATGGGGAGTCAGGTTAAGAGACTGCCAGGGTCAGAATTAGAACCCAAGATTCCTCATTTGTAGCTCATCTACCAATTTATTAACTAGGAAATATAAGGGCATAAGCCAGAGGAGTCCCTGGGTGTGTTGCTAACCAAAAGGTTAGAGGTTTGAGTCTACCCAGAAGTGCCTTGAAAATAAAGGCCTGGCAATCTACTTCTGAAAAATCAGCCATTGAAAGCCCTATGGAGCACAGTTCTACTCTGACACATGGAGTCACCATGAGTTGGAATTGACTCGATGACAACTTCTTTTTTTTGAGCCAGAGGAAGATAAACTATGCCTTATAGTTATAAAGTTATATAGTTATTTAACAAAAAAAGGAGCCCTGGTGGTGCTGTGGTTAAGAAATTGTTGCTAACCAAGAAAGGCCAACAGTTTGAACCCACCAGCTGCTTCTCAGGAGAAAGATGTGACAGTCTGCTGCTGTAAAGATTATAGCCTTGAAAACCCCATGAGGCAGTTCTACTCTGTCCTATAGGGTTATGAGTCAGAATTGACTCGAGAGCAGTGGGTTTGGTTTTGTTGGTTTTATAGTTATAAAAACTTTATAGCTTACAAAGCAAGTGGTTTTGTTGGGTGAACTGATTTAATGTGATCATATATTTTCGTTTTAGTAGGAGAAAATGGTGCCTCAGAGTATTTGATTAAAGCTTAAAGGAAACGCTTTGGGTGTATTAACCATTGACTCACTAAGTCCAGCAATTGTTATTAGTTGCTGTCTAGTCTGCTCCGATTCCTGGTGACCTTATGTATGAAATGAAATGTTGCCCAGTTCTGTGCCATCTCCATGATCTTTGATATGTTTGAGCCTATTGTTGTGGTTATTGTGTCAATCCGTCTCATTGAGAATTTCTGTCATTTTCACTGACCTCCTACTTTACCAAACATGATGTCCAAAATTTTCTAGGGATTAGTCTTTCCTAATGACGTGGCCAGAGTAAGCAAGAAGCAATAGGCAGTGCCAAATGTTCACAAAGCTGAGACATTGAATTGGCCGTATGTAATCTGGTCCACTCATGTAATTTCTAACCTAAATATCTATCTTTTGAAACGAACCAACCAAAGTACTCTGTCCCAGTTTGCTTTCCTAATGGTCCTGAAAATGTGGTCAGAGATTTAGGCAAAACCAATACATCACAACACAATTGCAATCAAACACAAAATGAAAGTACAGTGAAGGGAAGATTGGAGGCCTGGGGTCTCCAGCTCTAGAAGTGAGGACAATGGGAACGAGGTTGGAGACCACTGACCACTTTTGAAGAGAACCTCTCTTCAGAAGTACATAAAACACCCCAGGAATTCTAGCTTATCTACAGATGTTCTCACCTCCATTTCTCCATTCAATATTTTCATTCTATCTTTATGTGTGAGATTTGACAGTAGTTTTTAACGTGTATATGTGTGTAAAGCCACTCTCTTTGAGAATCTAATAAATGCTATGAACCTTCTTTCCAGAAGATTACTCATATGCACATACACCATTTTGTATATGATTCATTGAATTTGTAGGCTTCCCTGAAACCCCAGTTTAAGGGATGCCTTTCCATTCTTTCCTTTCAGTCCACAGATGCCTCCTGTGGGAAGAAGAGAGTCCTACGTCTTGTCTAAAAATTAGGATGCATAACAATGCGGTAATTAGGTGGTTGCTTTTTCTTTGGGGGTTGACATTAGTCTAACATCTGCTAATCAAAGAATTTGTAAACCTTGTGCTACAGATGTTACAGTTTTCTTAAATCTCTTGGTGAAATTTCAGGGAAATCACACCTTGTGGAATTGAATGCCCATCCACAAACATAGGGCTGTCTCTCTGTGGGAAAGCACCGTGTATGAACACCAGTTGCAAGCTTGCCAGCTTGCTGGCCCAACTGTGTGAAAAGGAGCTTTATTAACAAACCCAGACCAGGACTGGTTAGAGGCCTGGGCCACTTCCATTTTTTGAGGCTCTTGATATATTGAAAAATGAAGAAATGCCAAAACTGGGTTACAAAAACTGTGGTATACTTTAAATGTTTACCTTTAACAACTTAATGCTTTTAATACCAGAAACATATAATTGTAACTATTCATAAGTTAATTACAGGATTTATAAAAATGTTAATTTATGGTTCACTATAGGCAGTGTGGTCTGGTTATAGGACCCGGGTTTAGAGTTGTGCGAAGAAGGCCTTCTTCTTTCAATCCTGTCAGTGTAGCTTTGTGACTGTATGCATAACCTCATGTGGAAATGACTTCAAAGGTCTAAATTTGAGGCTCTTTATGAAAGTGAGACCGAATGGCCCACCTGACACCCCCTGTAGAAGACCAGCAGAAAAGTTCTGCAGGAGGGGCTAGAGTCACCCCTGTAACAGAATCCTCTACCTTCTCTGAGCTCCCTCCCTTCTTAGCGAGACTGGGCTTGTCAGCGGACTCACCCTGGACCTCTTCTAGGACTAAAGCCAGACATCTGTGCAATAGGAAGGGTCCTGAGAATGGTCGTCTGTCCTCCCCAGGATCATGACAGCCTTTTCTACAGTACTTCAAATTCCTTTAAAAAAGGCATTTAAAACAAAACAAAACAAGTTGCTGTTGAGACAACTCTGACTTATGACAATCCCATGTGTGTTAGAGTAGAACTGTTCTCCAGAGGTTTTCAGTGGCTGATTTTTTGGAAGTGGATCACCAGGCCTTTCTCCTGAGGTGTCTCTGGGTGGACTAGAACCTTCAACCTTTTCAGTCAGCAACAGAGGGTGTTAACTGTTTGCACCATCCAAGGACTCCTAAACGGGCACACACCCTTTCAAACTTCACTTGAAGATGAAGCTCAAACTGCAAAAGTTCTTTACAGAAGTTGCACTTTGACCTAGGTTCACACTAAGGTACAAATTGCAGCTACCTGGATCTGAAGACCTTGAGCACTGTGCCCAGAAGGGAAGGATTGAACCATGATGGAGGGTAGGAAAAGAGGCATCGAAAAAGGAAGATCAGGGATAGTAAAGATTGTCTTCAGCATGGAACAGTTTTGGGGGATGGAATGGAAGGAGGGTCCAACATTTTGTAAGAGGCAAGTATGTGCCAGGCTCTGGGCAGCCTCCATACAGCTGGCTCAACTCTGCAAAGACTGTTTGGCATTTTTAGAGGAAGATTTGGTTTTAGCCAGAGTGTAGCAAGGCACACTTTTCCCAGCAATGCTCTATCCCTTTAAATTCTCCCTGTTGGATATGCAACTCTGCTTTACCTGCGTTGGACCACCCAGAGAGCAGAGACATAGTCCTACCTTTAGTGCTTTGAAGGCATTCCATCCTTTCATCTGTATCCATCTGACCATCCATCCATCCATCCATCCATCCATCCATCCATCCACCCATCCATCCAACATTTTACTGAACATCAGGCAGTACAGTGTCTAACACACTTTTTTAATCAGTAGGGATACTGAGGAGCCCTGGTGGCTAAGTGGTTAAGAGCTCAGCTGCTAATAAAAAAGCAGTTCAAATCCACCAGTTCTCTTTGGAAATCCTATGGGGCAATTCTGCTCTGTCATATAGGGTCACTATGAGTAGAAATCTACTCAACAGCAATGGATTTTTTTTTTTTTTTAGGGCTATTATGGCAAAGTTTTCATTGAGGTTATAATCTGGCATTCTTATTGCCTACTTGTTTAATGCTGCCTTCACAGTCCAGCATTATTTTTTAAATAACTAGATTTGACTGTCTCTAAGTCCTGATTTCATTTTTGCAACATTGTAATGGATTACCCCATCCCAGACATCAAATGTCTAAATACTGGTTGGGAAAATCTACAGAATTATGGTGGCAGAATAAGCACCATCTTCAAATGACTTCTAAATTCTTTATGTGCATATCTCTCCTATTGAACTGTAAGTTACTTGAGGGCAGAAACTAGGTCTTAAGATTTTATTGCACACAGTAGCTCCTAACTAAATGGTTGTTGACTGAATGCTGTCTGGGAGATCAAAGGTCTAAATTTGAGGCTCACCCTACTGCTATTACCTTCTACCCTTGGTGTCTAATCTCCTGGATCTTGATGCAAACAAATGTGTCTGTTCAGCCCTCTCTGTACTGCTGTGAAACCATTTCTTCAAGAAAAATGGTACAGAGGGGCCAAAATCCTTTCCTCTTCTATGTCTCTTCTAATCCTGCTCTAGGACAAACTCAGAATTTCATTAAGACTTTCCTCTGAGTAGTTACCCTGGGATGAGAACAGCCTCAGGGAGGTCTCTTTTGGGACCATGCCTGATCCAGACCAGTTGTGGCCCACACACTTCCAACTTCCTTGAGCCCCTGCAACTGAGGGTTGGCTTTGTCTTCTGTCCTTGTCCTGTGACCCAGGAGCAGGACAGTATATATGGGAATTGAATGTGTTCTCAGCACTGTCCCGACTTAAGGAATGTCTCCTAAATTATTCAAGATCTGAAAATATGTTTTCTACACTTGAGAAATGGTCGTTTCCCCCTTAATAAAGTGTGTCTGACAATCACACTTTATTGGTGTGGTTAGGAAAAGAATGTCGTAGACTTAGGAAAACATCATAATTTAAAAAGTGGACACATTTCAGCAAAGAAAGCTGTAGACTGCTCTGAAAAGAAGTAGAAGTATAGGAAACCATTACTTCATTGGGACAAACATTCTGTGTCTTCAGAAAGTTGTTATTAAAAAAAGTGGGTGAGCTCTAGGGCATGGTGTGTGTTTGTCTACACATACGTGGAAATAGTTTCTTTCTGACTTTTTAGGGACATTCCCTCTGTAAACATTCCCTGCTTTGTACTTCGGAAGTATTTAATATGGCTTCTCACATAGCAGTTTGCTCCTAGGCTTTGGTCCAAGCTTCCTCTTGGAAATCATATTCTTCAGTAGCTACCATGCTGAGGTGTAAAATCAGTAATAGTTTTTCACCAAGGTCTATAAGATATTATACCCACTAGAATTTATAAAACAAAAATTTCCAGTACAGTGAAGGGTTAAATAGTATCCATAAGGTATATTGCAGGAGCCATTGGGAGAATTCAAGTGTGCATCACAGTGTGTGATATTCTGCTGTACATTCACTTCAATGTGTTATTTTATAGTTCTCAAGTGCAGAACTATTTGGTACATTATTATAGGTAATGTGCAAATCCCCTCAGTGCACACTAGTACTATTTCTAGGATTATTTTAACAAAATAGTGATCTCTTTTTCGCTTTGGTGGAAAATTGATGCTTTGTTTTTCTGAGTGGAGGAGCATGTTAATTCAAACTCCTCTGTGGTTTGTTTTCCAAAATGGATACTTTCTCACATATAGCTTATTTTTGTTATTATTGTTTATTTTTGTAAAAAATCCAGCTTTCACTGATGTAAGAAAGGCTGGTAAGTAGCTGTTGAGATTTGCTTGTCTTAGTCTGACATCAGTTGCAAGACAGGATTCGCTGATGTTAAGTGCTAAGATCTAGTTTCCCTGATCCCTTTTCACCTCAGCAAAAGTGAAAATCAGATGGAAGAGGGAGAAAGGCGGGACTGGGAGGGAAGCTGGAAACTGTGGTGTTTTATTTTATCATCTCAGTATATGGAAGGAAAACATGGCAATAGTGTGAACCGCCCTTTGTTTATAATACACACAATTTGTGGCAGCAATTTATAGCTCCCCCCCCCCACTGCACTTAATAAATATGAAAAGATGCAGGTTTTCTTGATTACTTAGACCTAAATGTTTATCCAAACTTGCATGAGAGTTTGTCTTCGTTTAAACAAAGCTGTCTCCCCTGAATGAATGCCCATTTTTTGAAATGGACTCAGTACATATGAAACAAGTTTTCACAGGATCCAAATCAATTTCATTTGTAAATACATTAAGTAGAAGTCAGAACTTCTTGCTGGTTACTTTAATTAAAACTGGATTTAAGCAATTTTTAAATGGTGGATAGTGTCAAAGAATTTTACAGTTTGTGAAAGACATTAGGGCTGGTACTAAAAAAAAAAGAAAAGAAAACGAAATTGCCGCATGCAAATATTTCTGGCGTTGTTCTTAGCAATGTAAGATTACCAGCATTTTCCTTTTTAGTGTTGATGTTGTGTGGACACTGGAGACAGTTGTGCATTGTGGATATTATTGCTGTGATGGAAGAAAGGGAAAAGATAGGTTTGCAGCAGAGCCTGCGATGGCACCAAGCCAGTACCCTGAAAAATGGCAAACATGTCACAGCTAACAGCTGGATGCAGAAATATTTCTCTTTAATTTGGATGGATAAAATTTTTTTCACAGCAGGGCACTCTCAAAAGAGTACAACATCAAACAGGGCAGGTCTCACCAGTCAGACATCATCTGGCTCCAGGATGGAGCAAAATGAATGAACTGTCAGGACTTTTCCAGTATACATGCTTTTGCCAAGTGAAAAGTTAAAGGTTCAGTGGCTTGTTCAGATCACAGACAAAATCCTGATAATGGAAGGCTGATTCCCCAAAGTCTCCCTCTGATCAGCAGACAGAAGATATCTGAAGAAGACTGCAGATTGATGGATAGCAGGCTTCGTATCGACAGCCGCCTCAGTCCTCAGAGATAAGTGGGATTCACCAAATGCTGAGCAGTTCTCAGGAACTCTCAAGTCTCCGTGTTCTAATCCTCAGAGCCACCCAGTATCCTGCTAACCTGACACTTAGCAGCAGCTGACTCACAGTGTGACTAAAATACCCGTTTCCATTTCTCCACAGAGTTGGCTCTCTGATGAAGGCTTCACAAATACCTCCACGGGTGTTTTACAGTTTATTGACACTTTTCAACTGTTTTTCTGATTACCGTATTTCAGTCTTGACTTATATGTTAGTATTATCTGCAAACTCAACATAAACCTCTAATGATTTTCTAATATTTCTGGAACTTGATGAATGTGAATTGACAAAGTGCAGTATATAGCTTTATATCAGCATTATTGAAAATACTGCAATGGTGCATATAACCATTACTCATTTATTTTATGGGGCATTTATTACTTGACCTTTGAAGCATCGTCTTAGAAGCTTAGCATTCCAGACATTCCAAAATATGCTAAACCAAAGTGAGGGGAAGTTTTCTTATTAGAAACAACAACAATGGAGTTGATTCTAATGGACAAATTATTGAAATGAAAAACTTACAGTGTTATTGTCATTGAATTATACATATAAAAATTTTTGAATTGGAAAATGTTTTGTTTTATGTATATATGTATTATATATATATATGTTTACTACAAAAAATGAACAAAAAAGCTATAGTATTATATATTTGAGAAAACAACTGAAAAACAGCACAGATAATGTGGGACAATTGTTGATATTTGCTTTAATAAAGAAGACTTTATTTTAAAATAGTCTTTATCCACAGACTTATGCCTTATGTGTTTTTTGATGTTCTTGGTCATTATGGCACATTTGTCAGTGGAAGGAGAGTGGTTTTTCCACAGAGTTGTCGATTTGTGTCTTTATTCATTGCATGGTTGTACTTTGTGTAAATTTTACTAACAGATTAATTCTTACTAAATTGACATTTGTTCTAAAAATAGGAATTTGTTTGATAAATGACATTATTAATCATTGTGAACATTTTTATAACCCTCCTTTGGAGACTTTCAGATGCTTTTAAAGGAAAAGCCGTACTATTTCTCACTGGCGTCACTAGGGGGATGCGAGGGGTGCGGACCACACTGGGGGACACTGTCAGAAAGGGTGACATCAAAATGACTGTCTATAAAATTTTTGTGCAGTGTTTCAGCAGAAATTTATTATTTTTTAATAAAAATATCCCTGTAGTTATAACAAAAAAAAAAAATTTTGTAAGCCTATACATGTATCAGTATACCTAAAAGGCTAAACTTGTATGCTAATTTACTTTTTGAACCTTCTAATGCTCTCTGTCAGAGCTGTCATTATTACCCAATTACAGTGATGCTTTGAATCATGCTACAGGCACTTGATGTTGTTTTCGTTGCTACTGGTGTTTTTATAGTCACCTATTTTGTCAAATTTTCTGGTGTTTTAGCTACAGTATTGTGGTAATTAGCATGGGGCGGGGGATGACACCATGAATTACTGCACTGGGTAACACCTACCCTAGTGATGTAACTACTATTTCTCCCTGAAAGGACAAATGGAATGTGAAGAAAAAAGCAAAGACGCAGTGGCTTATGCTTCAGGAGGGTTTCATTCTTGTCCCAATCACTTACCAACTGTGTGACTTCGGTCCAGTCATTTAACCTTTCTCAGTTCAAGATTTCTTATGTATAAAATGGAGTAATATTCCCAGCCTACCTCCTAGGTCAGTTATAAGGATCAAATAAGCTTGTGAAAGTATTTGTAAACTAAAATCCCACACAAACATGAACAGATTGGTCATTAACTAGCTGTTCTTTCTATGAGTTAACATAGAGGCTGATGCTCTCACTCATTTTAAAAGCATTACTTTGTGGTCTCTCTTCTCATGCTTTGATTTTGCTTGACTTAAACGTTTAAAAACAAAGGGGTTAGGAGACCACAATGGTGGGTTCTTGCTGTCCTCCTCTCTAGATCGGGCAGCAGTGCCCAGAAGCCCTGGCTGACAGTGTGCCCTGTTGATCTGAGGCTCCAGGCTGCGAGGCACAAATATCCTGTGCTCCTCACCGAGGTGTATTCGGCTGCACAGACAGCTCACCTACCTTGAGCATATTGAGTATTCAGGTGGAAATGAGGCACTCTAAGTTGGGGTTTCCTCTGGCTAAAAATATTGGTGACTTCAGAGGCCAAGCAAATCTCCATGTTAGATGATGTTTAGTGAGAGGGCTGTTGGAGTTCTGAAGCCACAGTTAATTAAAACACTTGTAATACTTGTAGTTACAACTCTGCTCCAGGAACCTCCTTAAAGATGTTGTGGGTGCCTGTGTCTTTTGGATGACAACGGTCTCTGCCGTCCGCATTAAACTGAAGACTGATTAAATTTAGGAGATGGAAGATTTAGGACTGAAAAATGCTTCCTTACTGTTTTCTAGAGTGTATTCACATTCATTCGGGGTTTTTCATTTTGTTATATTTTGTTTTGTTTTTTAAATAGATTCATCTGGGTGATAAAACATGAACTTGAATCACTATTTTAGTTTTATATCCCCTTGATGTCATACCAAATCTTTTTTTTTTTCCCCCCTCTCTTTGTCTCTTTTTATTTCAATGAAGTTTGTATTTCCTGGGGTATAGAAAGCCCTGGGTTAAGTGCCTATGGGTAGATTTTAAAAATGATTAAAATGAAAGTTCACACACAAAATGTAACAATCTTTGCTGGTTATCAGGGATAGGAGGGGTGGGGGGGAAATAGTAAATAGGCAGTAGATAAGTGGTATCTTGGGTGAAGGGTGAGACAGTACACAATACACGGGAAACAAGCACAACTTGTACAAGGAAAGGTCATGGAAGCCCCATAGATACATCCAAACTCCGTGAGGGACTGAACTGCTGGGCAGAGGGCTGTGGGGACCATGGTCTCAGGGAACATCTAGCTCAATTGGCATGACACAGCTTATAAAGACAATGCTCTACATTCTACCTTGGTGAGTAGTGTCTGGGGTCTTAAAGGCCTGTGAGCGGCCATCTAAGATACTCCACTGGTCTCATCCCTTCGGGAGCAAGGGAGAATGAAGAGAACAGGATACAAGGAAAAGATTAGTCCACAGCTACCAAGGCCTCCACCGGACTGAGTCCAGTACAGCTAGATGGTGCCCGGCTACCACCACTGACTGCCCTGACCAGGATCACAACAGAGGGTTCTGGACAGAGCTGGAGAAGGATGTAGAACATAATTCTAACTCACAAAAAAAAGACCAGATTTACTGCCTAAAGGAGACTGGAGAAACCTCGAGAGTATGGCCCCCAGACACGCTTTTAGCTCAGTGGTGAAGTTATCTCCGAGGTTCACCGTTCAGCCTGGGAGTGGACAGCCCCGTAAAACCAAATGAGACTAACGAGGTGCAGGAGTCCAGTGACAAGGGCCAGAAGGCAGAAGGGGACAAGGAAGCTGGTGATAGGGAATCCAAGGTTGAGTAAGGATATTGTTGATGTGTTGTGAGATTGCTAACCATTGTCATAGGGCGCCATTTGTAGTAACTGTTAAATGAGAAACTATTTTGTTCTGTAACCCTTCATCTTAAGTGAGAATAGCAGCACAATTGGAAGAGCATAGTCAATGTCACTGAACTGTGCATGTAGAAATTTTTGAAATGGTGTATCTTTGGCTATGTGTATTTTCACCAAAAAAAAAAAGGTTGAGAAGTTAGAGGGTTGACATGTTGTGGGGTTGTTAACCAATGTCATAAAACAATATATGTACTGCTGTTTCATGAGAAACTATTTGTTCTGTAAGCCTCCACCTGAAGTAAAATAATAATAATAAAAAAAGATTAAAATGCATTCCGGCCCTCAGTGAGCTTATGGTCTGATAAACTTCACAATAATGTAGTTGCATATGCAGCACATGTTACGTTGCGGCCAGTGTCCACGAGCAGGTTTTGCCTGGGCTGACATTTCTCATCTAATAATATTGATGGCCTATGGATAGCTCATATTTTTTGAGCACTTACCCTGTGCCCAGCACTGTTTTAAGTTCTTTACATACAGTAGCTCATTTGATCTTTTTTAAAAATAATTGTTACACTAATTTTATAAATTTCAAAAGATAAGCAAAAATACAAATAAGTACAGAAAAGCAAGGAACCCACTAAGAAAAGCATGTAAGAAAAGCAGAACCCATTAAGACTAGTGGGTTCACTAACGCAGAGTGAGAAAAAGATGATAAGGAACATAGAAGTGTCAGTTGTATTGGTAATATTTTGTTTTTTAAGTGGTGGTAGTTTATGGGTGTTTGCTTTACTTTTTATGTTAATAACTTCCCATATATGTCACATAAATTCCTTTTGCATATCATATACTCCAAGATAAATAGTACAAGAAAACCTAAGCCAAACCCACTGACGTTGAATTGATTCCGACTCATAACGACCCTGTAGGACAGAGTAGAACTGCCCTATAGGGTTTCCAAGGCTGTAAATCTTTACAGAAGCAGACTGCCATGACTTTCTCCCGCAGAGTGGCCGGGGGGTTCAAACTGCCAACCTTTAGGTTAGTAGCCGAGCACTGTAACCACTGTGTCACCAGGGCTCCTAGTACAAGGCAATAACTCTTTATCTCTCCTTTAAATTGAGCACAAATTTGTCAATGTGCGCAGTTCTGTCCAACATTCTAAAGTAGCCCCTCCTTATTTTGAAAATCACTCTCTTCTTTACCCACTTTTTTCCTCATTACATTTTCATTTGATCTTTATAGCAGCCATATGAGGTAGGGTCTTTCATTAGCACTATTTTTCAAAAAAGCTCACAGCTTCCTCAGGCTAAAAAACTGCCCAAAATCACGGAGCCACACATGATGGAGTCAGGATTAGAACTCAGACTGTCTGACATGCTTTTAACTTCTGCGCTCTCCTCCCTCCCATCACTCCTGACTGTCTAGGTAACTTCACTTATGTTGTGTGTTTTCACTGATAGTACTTAAGAAAGTCTTGTCTAACAACCATACTATTCAAATTAAAATCTTTCCTACTTTTAACTCAGCAGTAAAGCTATTCTGGTTCTTGACTTTTCACAGCCAAAGCAGACAAGGATTATTCTTTTGTATAAATGATCTGATTGTGGAGCTATCCACGGGCTACAAAAACGATTAAGAGCTTGGCTGCTAACCAAAAAGGTCTGCAGTTCGAATCCACCAGCTGCTCCTTGGAAATTCTATGGGGCAGTTCTGCTCTGTCTTGTAGGGTTGCTATGAGTCGAAATCACCTCGACAGCAACGGGTTTGACAGGACCCCCTGACTAAGGAGCCCTGGTGGTGCAATGGTTAAGTGCTAGTCTGCGAACCTAAAGGTTAACGGTTCAAACCCACGCAGTGGCTGTGAGGGAGAAAGACCTGGCAATCCGTTTCTGTAAAGATTATAGCCAAGAAAACCCTACGGGGCAGTTCCACTCTGTCACATGTGGTCACTTTGAGTTGGAATTGACTCGATGGCACCCCAAAACAATAATAACACCCTCACTAGACACAGAGAGAAAGCTCCAAGTAAAACATTTTTATCTATTTTGGCTGTCTCAGTGAGCAAGGGTGGGGTTAGCTGAGCTATGGGGCTATCAGCCCCTCATTCTTGTCACCAGAGCAGCTTTTCTTTTTATCTGTTTTTTATATCTTAATTACGTTTGAGATTTCTTTGGATTAAAAGGAATCCTTTGCTCAAAAAAATCTTCACAACTGGCCCAATAAGCAGCATCAGAGAAAACATTGAAGTCATCAAAGATTTCATTTTACTTGGATCAACAGTCAACACTCATGGAAGCAGCAGTCAAGAAATCAAACAACGAATTGCATTGGGCAAATCTGCTGCAAAAGAGCTCTTTAAAGTGTTCAAAAGCAAAGATGTCATTTTGAGGACTAAGGTGTGCCTGACCCAAGCCATGGTGTTTTCAGTTGCCTCATATGCATGTGAAAGCTGGACAATAAGTAAGGAAGACCAAAGAGTTGATGCTTTTGAGTTGTGGTGTTGGTGAAGAATATTGAATATACCATGAACTACCAAAAGAACAAACAAATCTGTCTTGGAAGAAGTACAGCCAGAATGCTCCTTCGAAGCGAGATGACATCATCTCACATACTTTGGACATGTTATCAGGAGGGGCCAGTCCCCGGAGAGGGACATCATGCTTGGTAGAGGGTCAGCGAAAAAGAGGAAGACCCTCAACGAGATGGATCAACATAGTGGCTGCAACAGTGAACTCAAGCATAAGAATGGTCATGAGGATGACACAGGACCTTGGAGTGTTTCCTTCTGTTGTACGTTGGGTTGCTATGAGTCGGACCCGACTCGATGGCTTCTAACAACAGCAACAACAACTTTGCTCAAAATATGAAATAAATGAACTTTTCTTCTCTGCTCTTCCTCTCATGGGAAAACGAAAGCACAGAAAACTTGGATCTCAGGTCAGATGATGGCTTCTGGGCAGCATGAAAGTGATGTTTATAATATTTCTAGGCTACCAGTTCAAACAGTTTTACTTGGAAGTGCCCCCAGATGGGACAGACTGATTTTTGGTTGTAGCAGTAAATCCTTTAGAGCTGGGTTACAAGCTTAGTTGCTTAATGAGGCTATGCAGGTAAGTAAATTAGTAAAGTAAGTACTGTAGTATGTGAGACAATAGGGAGTAGAGTGGTAGGGACTGTGGAGAACCGGAAAAGCACATGCCTGATTTAGAGGTTTTTCTCAGCTTCAGTTCATTATTGCCAGGAACTGGGACCCAACATTATCAGAAATTTTGATTTTTCAAGAGAAGTTAGAAATCTAATTAGGTCAAATTTCAAAAACTTTAAAACACTCTGCAGGAAAAACAAAGTTGGTCTGTTGCCTGAATTTAGCCTGAGAGCCACAAGTTTTGCAAATCTTGATTTAGAGAAACATTTTGCTCAGAGCTACCAATATATACAAATTCCTGTCATTCAGAAAACAGTTTTCTTGCTATTAAGTTAAAATGGGCCCAAGTCAGTCCACTGGCTCACATTGTTTCTATGATTATCATTGTTGTTAACGTAAATTGGCAGCATTCATGAATGACAAAGCTGTGGACAAGCCACTCAAGACCAGTATTTATAACATAGAACACTGGTGCATATTTTACTCCTGCTGTTCTCACTTAAGGAAACCCTGGTGGCGAAGTGGTTAGGAGTTTGGCTGCTAACCAAAAGGTTGGCAGTTTGAATCCAACAGGTGCCCTTTGGAAACCCTATGGGGCAGTTGTACTCTGTCCTTTAGGGTCACTATGAGTGGGAATTGACTTGACGGCAATGGGCTTGGTTTTTGGTTTTTTTGTTCTCACTTAAAGTAGATTTCTGTTCTAGGAAAATAAGGTCCTGGGAGAGAGTGGCACTTCCTGATATCCAATATTGCATAGTAGTTTTCAGTTAATATCATGCATGGTTTGTAATGAGCAAGAATTTGTATGATCCTTATCTCAACCACATGTGTGGCATCCCAGCAAACTATTGGGTTGAAAACTGTAAAAATCCTCTTAAAAAGGTAAGAATTCGCTCTCCCTGTTGCTTATCTTTCTCCTCCCATTGATGCAAGATAAAAGAGAAAGTACAGACCAAAACTGATGGTTCTGATGGTTTAAAATAGCAACAACAACAATCACAAAAGAAATCAGAGGTTGATAACGTAGTGGTATGTGTTACAAATATTTTCCCAGGAGGATAACACAGAAGTAGTTTTTAACCTTGGGTAAGATAATAAGCTTCTGTGTTTTAAAAATGCATGCAAAAACTGGCCTACAGAGAAATAAAGGGCTAAGTTTTCATTTATCTTTCTATGATTATTTGAAAAAAGATTCAGAAAAGCACAATAGTAAGCAAATACCCATATACTGGCCATAAAAAAAAACTGAACGTGTTACTGCTTTGCCATATTTGCTTCATAATTTTTTTAAAGAAATGAAGCATTTTAGATAAAGTTTAGGTCCCCTTTATTTTCCTCTCATTCCCATCTCCCAAGGCCACCTCTCTATGAAGTTGGCATGAATACTTCTAATCTGTCTTTTTATAATTTTACTACATACATCTATTTTTTACTATATCTGTGTATTATAATATACACTATTAAAAATAATAATAGAGTTTTGCATATTTTGGAATTTTGATAAATGGTGTACTGCATCGATCTGCAACTTGCTTTTCTCAGTCAGCATTGTTTTTTATATTTATCTATATAATTTATCTGTATCAACTGGATCTGAAAACGTATGTCTAGTTCATTCATTTTGTGTTTTATTGAATAAATAAATCACAGTTTATTCACTCTCCTGATGATAGATCTTTCAGTTATTTCTAACTGTTTGCTGTTTACAAAAACACACTGCAGTGAATGTCCTTGAAATTGTCTCCTTAGGCACATGTGTCATAGTTTCATTAGGGTGATTTCCCAGAAGTGAAATTGCTAGGTCACCGAATTTATGCATTGCCAGCTTTGTTTAGATATTTTGCCAAAATGTTCTCCAAAGTGGCTGTGCCATTGTGTACTCGCTTTAAGTAATGCTGGACCTGGTTTTCTAAAACAGATTTGCCAAATATATTTTGTACAGTTTTGAGGGTTTTCCATTGCAGAATCTAACCCTTTTCCTGCCACATGCCCCACATGTACTTCCTGACCCCACAAAAGTTCATTTGTTTGGTTTTCTTTGAAAAAAAAACAGAGCAAAGATTAAAACTTCGTTGTTCATGTTCATTCAGAAAAAAGGGCACAGTTTTCAGCAAAACTTTACTTGTATTTAATTGTACTTTCAGATTGAATCTTGTTTCTTAATCTAAATGTAACTCTCCTGCCTTCATTCTCATTAATTAAATGAATAACATTTTCATAGACCCTGAGAGGGGGCTTGTCTGGCAGATAATTTGGGATATTTTTCTGCTTATTTTAAATGTCTTCAAAGATAATAAAGACAAAATAACTCTTGGTCTTGGCATTAGTTTATCTCCTTAAATGCCTTGAATTTTTTTAGACTTATCAGGTACCTAACTTAAAAATTTCGTTTTAGTGTCACACAAATATAAATGTTAAGGCAACCTCCAAGGACAACCTCCTGAACTTAAAATCGTTACTGCTACTCTAGACAGAGACCCTTTGAAACATTTCTGCACTTGTAGTTCCTTCTCTCCAGGAAGCACATCAGCTCCTTGTCTGGTATTTGTAGATAGACATGATCATGGTTGTCCATGAACAGTTAAGTTGCATGCTGAATTTTACTTTTCCTCCTCCCATTAAAAAAAAATAAAAAAACAGTCACCATCGAGTCTATTCTGATCATGGCAACCCCATGTGTATCAGAGGAGAACTATGCTTCATAGGGTTTTCAAGGCTGTGATGTTTGGAAGCAGATTGCCGGAACTTTCTTCCTAGATACCTCTGGGTGGGTTCAAACCTCCAACCTTTTGGTTAGTAGTCTAGTGCTTAACCACTTGTACCACCCAGGACTCCATCTTTTTTTTTTTTCTTTTTAACTGAGCTCTTAAATGTAAACTAAATTGAGCAAATGATGGAGAGTAATGATAGGGCCCGAATTAGTCTGTAGAGCTTTCCTGAGAGTCACCTTCAGTTCCTATTTATCACTCACATCTGAGTATCTTGTTTTCCAAATTTTATTCTCTTATACTAGAGGAGCAAACAGAAATAGGCAGCAGAGCTTTCTGGTCCATTGTGGCTCTTTTAAGAGACACTGAATTTATTGGTTTTTACACAAATGGCACGCATCTTCTACATTTGTTTGCCAGCCTCCCCCTGCAGTGTATTTTCACAAGTACCACTACACCAATTTTTTTGCGTTTCTGTAAAAAAAAAAAAATTAGCTTAGCTCACTTATAAAAACACCTTGTTGGAGTCCAGGGACAAGGACTAGAAGGCAGGAGAGGATAGGAAAGCTGGTAATAGGAAACCCAAGGTTGAGAACGGACAGTGTTGACATGTGGTGGGGTTGTTAAATTGTCATAAAACAATATGTGTACTAACTGTATAATGAGAAACTATTTGTTCTGTAAACCGTCATCTAAAGTACAATAAAAAAAAATTTCTGGCTCTTTGCATAATATTTTTTCATATATTTAAAGTTTGTTTCATAAAATAAAAAGTATTACTGTGGTTTTCTGGCACAAGAAAACTTGTTGTGGGGGAGGGCACTATTGGCAAACAAATGTAGAAGGCACTCATTATTTGTGTAAAAATACAGTAACTGTTAACTTGTAGCAGCAGAGGCCAGAATGTGCCAAAGATTGTCTTGAGCCCAATGCAAAGGCACAGTGTTTAGATCTCCCTAAAGAACTTTGGTAGGAGGTGCTGGCCACATTAGCGTGATGAGTCCCTTTGAAGGAATTCTGCATACTATGGATAGATGTATGTTGTTATGACTTGACGTTTATGAAACTTTTGTATATTTTGGGGGGAGGGAATTGGGTGAAACAGATATAGCCAGATTTGTGTTTTGAAATATCACTCTGGCTACAGTTTAGAGAATAAGTTGGAGAGGCCCAGAGAGGCTGCAGGGACATCAGTTAAGAGGTTATTGCCATACTTCAGGTGAGAAAAGAAGTTGATTTGGGCTAGGATGGCAACAGTGGAGAGGGAGAGATAGGGGTGCACCTAAAAGGTATTTAAGAGGCAAATTCAGCTGGGTTTGGTGATGGCCGGGCTCTGTGGACTGCAGGAGAGAGCAGTATTAAGGTTGAATATGTAGTTGGGTATGATTGGGTGTGTAGTTATGGGATCTAAGTAGGTGCATGTGAAATATTGTGATATCAGTATTAACTTAAGCCAGTGATGCCTGACCTCACATCATATGCTACATTGTGCAACATTTGGGAAAAAAAAGCCTTACAAATAGCCATCTACTTTTCCTCAAAGCAAGTAGCAGTTCATATGAAGCAGGCAAAAATTATAGGTTTCATCCTAGTCACAATACACTCACTTAAGGAGATTATTGTTGAAATGAGAGTTTAGGAGGAAATGCTTTTTATATTTTAAAGACTGACAGGCTAGTGGCTGGTGCTCAGACAAGCTAACACTTAAGGTAGCACCCACTGCATATGAATGTTAGAGAGTTTTTACTTGCCTTTGGGAATGTTGGCTAGAAGCACAAAGGAAGATTTTGTGTGTTCTTCTCAAAAAGTTTCATAATTATTTTCACCAGCAGTTTTCATGGAAAGTTTGTACATGGGGGAAGGACTAGACAGGGGTCTGGGTCATCAACATTTTTGGCTCCATTATAGATAAACAGTGGTGTTAAAGGGAACCTAATGGCTTTGTTCAGTGTCGCATGGGCTGTCAGCAGCAGACTCAGGGTTGAGACTTTGAATCTTAACCAGCTTCCTAAAAAAAAAAAAAAAAAATGATAGTATAATCTAACATAAATATGATGTCTCTCATTAGATTGCTTATAGAGCAGATGTATCCACCATGTTAAATGTTTCCATTCTCTGCCATCATCCCAAAACTAAGAATTTAAAGAAGTCATTAGCCTTTGATGTGATATAATCTAGGAATGAAAAAATAATCTAGGAATCTTTTCATTCTTCTTAGGCTAAATTGATTATCTGCTGTGATCACTGTGGCTTGTTTAACCTGTCGTAACTTCTCAAACAATTGTCTTTATTAGATTAATGTTTGTCTTATTTGCGGGGGTTAGTGGAAAGGCTGGGGGTGGAGGGGAATGAGTTCAAGGGAAAAAAAAAAAAAAACCAAAACCCTCTTCAGCTGTTTCAAAATGACTGGTGATAGTAAAAAGGAACTGTCATCATTAAGCCTTTTGGCCCTCAGAATAGAAATACTGAACTAAATTAGTGTGAATGACGGTATTAATTTTGGAAACCCTGCTGGCATAGTGGTTAAGATCTATGGCTGCTAACCAAAAGGTTAGCCGTTCCAGTCCACCAGGCGCTCCTTGGAAACTCTATGGGGGCAGTTCTACTCTGTCCTGTAGGGTCACTATGAATTGGAATCGACTCGACAGCAACGGGTTTGTTTTTTATATTAATTTTAGGTCCTAAATGTAACCAGTGAGGATCTCTGTAAGACTTATTCTCCATGTCTATTTGGAAAGGTTGTCTAGCAAGAATGAGAGACATATTATTTTTCAGGATGCTTTGGGGAGTGCTTTAACAGCTACTAGAAGAAGTGCCCCATTGCTGATTTTAGTTGAAAAGATCCAGTTGCATCATGGTCCTTCTGAGAAATGTACTCTGAAGAAACACTTTTAACTGCCTCTTGCCTCCTGGATGCCCCCAAGACTGAGGATGACTTCTAGAATTGCTGTGGATGTGTATTCTCCCATCTGCTCCTCAAGCTACCACATTCCCAGAGATGTCCTGCATCTGACATGGCTTACAGAAGGGGAAGCTGTTTCCTTTGCTGTGAGCACTGACTCTGAGTTTGGTTGGCTAACTAGTTGTTTTGCCAGATTGGAAGCTGATTTCATGTTCTTGAATGCTATCTTGAAAGAAAATCTGCTTGAGTTGATCTAAGACCATAATTATTAGACCAACTTTAGTTAAGAAATTAAAAATCCATAAGAAACAGCTATTTTTTTCATTCCCTTTTTGAGGGTCTCTTTTTTGATGACTCCTCTCCTAATAGTTTCAGGTCCTGACAGCTGAAGTCCAACATCTTCTGTGAGGTGAGAGCCCATTTATTTCATCCTAATCAGAGTTTGTATCGCCAGCTCTTTACAGCTTCATAGTGTCACCTGGCTTGTTGAACAGAGGTTGACTGCCTCCAGAATGCTGTGGAACAGTCATGTGTTGAGCGTGGGGGACTCTTATGTGGATGTTCCAACCATGTCAGTGGGGCCTCTCCTTTCGGCTTGCTTTGTTTATCTAGCAGCTCATTACTTAAGACTAGCCTGTCAAAGTAGGTTAAATATTCTTTGGGAAACACGGTCACATCCTTGAGATACCACAAATATGTTTAGTACAGAAAAGATTGGCTCGATAAGAAAAACATGATCAACTTGCATCACCAAAAAATGTTTTCTTGTTATTCCGGTTGAGTTTCCACAAGCATCGATAAGCACTGGCAAACGTAAGGGCGATAAATTTCTGCAGCCAACACATAAAGACACCGAGGGAAGCAGGGAAAATGATTGCTGATGATTCTTTCTAACTACTTGACCTTCTGACCTCTTCTCTAGATATATGACCAAGATGGGACACTACAGCACTTTATTGATGGTGGGGAACCTAGTAAGTCAAGCTGGATGAGGTATATCCGATGTGCAAGGCACTGCGGAGAACAGAATCTAACAGTAGTTCAGTACAGGTAAAGTATATCTTGATTTACCACTTACACAGCTGGAGCCCTTGGGCTTGCATATACAAATTCAGACTTACTGCTAGTTTTGAAAAAAAAAATCCTGCAGAACTCTGCAAGGACTGGCAAAAAATTTGTTGCTAGGTTTCTGAAACCTCCTTGCGACTGTAATTTCTCTAGAATTCAGGAATAAATAAAGGTGCTGGCAGAAGACCTCTTTTACTCAGTGCACGTAATAAAGTTATTCGTTCATCATAGTGCCACAGTGGTCTGAATGGGCCCAGCACACCCACTGATTTGGGGTGTTTCCCCTCAGCAGATGTGTACACACAGATCAAGTAGGAGTACAGAGATTCTGCCCCAGGTCCCTTGAATTCAGGCACCTTCAGGCTATCTCCCAGTGGGAATACTTCATTTGCACAGAGGCATGGGAAACCAAGAGCTCTCAACCTTCCCAAGGTGGCCCCACCTCTTCTGCTGTCCCAGAAGGTGCCAGAGCATTTGGGTTTGGCCCTTTAACAGTTCAGGATCTGTTTCAGGTGATGAGGCAATTCCATAGCACAGAGAAGCTCCCAGTTTCCTGAGATGTTTGGGAAAAGGGTAACAAAGACATGGTGGAGCTTCCCTTATTTGCCAGAGTCTGATACAGAGGCCTTTTGGGAGCTGAGAAGCAAGATGAGCTCTCAGGGTGCTAAGCCACATTTGCTCAGTGCACCTGTTGGTCAAGCATTTTCACTTAGAGCCAGAGAAGGGTAGAGTGGAGATAAGAGGGCAAGAACAAATCAAATAGGAAAAAAGAAGCCCTACCACTAAGCCTTCTTTTTTCAAAATCCCTCGAAAACATGTGCCATATAAATATATGACCTCAGTTATAAACAGCCGTGTTCCCTGTAGAATAAGAAGCAACTGTTTAGCTTTGTTAGGCACCACGGACACATCAAAGCAGAAGGCCCTGTGCTCGGCCACTTGGAATCCTGCCTATGGCTATTTATTTTCCCTTCCTTTTTTCAGTTTTTAAAAATGAGGCCTTTTTTAAAAAGAAGTTCTTCCCTTTATAGGTTAAAAGCTTAAAAGCTGCACAAATCTGACTTGCTGTCCAAGGGCTCCAATTCAAACGGAACATATCTGGGCAGCATGTGACTCACTGCCTTGGTTTCCTCTGCACTGTCATTTCGTTAAAATAATGGTTTAAATGTAATAGTACAAGACAGTATTTGGTTATACTGCTGGGTTTGGGCTTTACTCACCTTTGCTGCAGCTGCATTTCTTTCGTGAAGTTTTTCTAAAACTCTGAGCTAGAAAATTTGTAAAGATTGTGCTTGTCCATTCAATGAGAGATAGTTTGGCTGGTTCCATAATAAGTGCCCAGGGAACTCTCCAGGCAAATTCTGGATTCGGGAAAACAAGAAAACCCTAAGAGGAAGATGGGCATGAGTCAGCCATTACATATCTCAATATTAAGTGACTTTTACAACTCCTCTTTCATGATGGTGCTTAAACTTTGAGTTCTCTCTGCCGATCTGTTTTCGATTACTTCAGATCTTTATAAAATGAACTACAAAAACGCAGTTTAGAAAACTGGCATCCATCACCAGTGACCACGTCCAAGAGTAAGAAAATAGAAAAGTTGGACCCTGAAGAGCCAGCCTAATTTTTATTGTACATGAATGTCCTCTTCACAAAAAGTCAGCTGGTTTAAATTCATTCTGTTATGATTTGTAATATCCAAATGGAATTTTCTTCAAAGCACCCTTGATTGATTGACCCTTAGCTGAACGTTTTGTTTTTATTTTGAGGCTAACAATAATGTTTGTTGGCATGTGTTCTGCTTCAACCGCGTTGGGACGCCATGAAGCTATCTTTATGAGTCATCCAACCACAATACTAAATACATGTCAGCAAAGGAAATATTATCTGAAAAGGGAAAAATCCCTTTGATGTGCTTCAACATGCAGAGATTTCTGCGAGTTTTGGAAGCTCTGCCTGCTTGTAAGGAACGGTGTACGCTTACACATTTTTTTCCCCCTTTCGGCCTACTTTGTGCCTCAGAAGACCACCCATTGCTCAAAAACAGTTCCTCTCTTTCAGCGGCGAAGTGTGTAATTTGGTTTTAGCACATTCATTTGCCGGGCGCTGTGTTTATATTAAGGGAAGCCAAGCCGAGAGATGAAATGTTACAAGGGTGAAATACAAAGTAGACTCAATTTTTCTCAAGTTAGAAGATGCCAGTGATTTATAGCTCGGCTCCAATTTTGGTTTTTTTATGTAGCAGTGGAAAGAATTAATAAAATGCACAGCTCTTGGAAATGCGGAGGGAGGAAGGGTAAGTGAGGGCTGGACAACTGGCTGGAGTTTTTGTCAGATATTCATAGAATGTTGGGAAAAACATTCTGCTTAGCTAGCAGTGCCCTCATGAGACAGAATGGCAGCAAGTAAGGAAAATAACAAGATAAATGAAATTTTTGCAGCTGCAAGTAAAGTATTGAGAATCTGCTCTTTTTTTATTGATCTTTATGATCCTATTGCCAAGAGCCACTTTGTGGTGACAAAATATGTTGACAAGTGCATATCTCACTGCCGTGAAAAATGTGGCAAAGGATTCGCCTTATGTCTGCAGTGTTATACAAGAAACAAATTGCCCTGCTACAGCCAATTCCTTACAGAAAGGCTAAATTTAAGGCCCACCAACCCTAAACACTTTTATCTTGAACTTGAGGCTAATACTTGTAGCAATTCCTCATTGAGAAAACCAGTCACAGTCTACTCGTTTTTTTTTTTTTGTCTGTAGATTTTTCTTTACAGTACCAAAGCTGTTATAAAATGTTTATTTCTTGTTACCTCCACTGTATCATTTCAGAGTGTAATCTTTCAGCCAGAGTAAAGTGCTCCTCTTGTGTTTATTGAATTTTCATCCATTTCATACAAGAGGGGTTTTCTCTTCTCTTGTATCAAACTTGAGAAGAAAGGCAATGGAGAAGATTTTTATTTCCCTCAGGCTTTATATCACAAAGCTGCTTAATTTTATTATATATTTGGGAACCCCCATTGCCGACTTGCAAGAATAAGAATAAGAAATCAATAGTATTAATTTATACACGGTGTTGGGCTACCAGTGTCTGTCATTTGCCAACAGAGAATTTTCTCATTAGAGTGAGATGGATTTTTTTTTTTTTTTTTAAATGAACTCTTGGTTTCTCCTTTCTCTCGGGCCAAATAACTATCTTTTCAGTCGAGAAGCTCTATGGAGGGACACTGTGGAAATTAACTCTGAGCTGTTTATCATACTGGGTTACAGGCTCTAATTGGTTGTTGGAGACAATAAGGTGTGTGCAGATTTATTACAAACAGAAACTGTTTAGGTGGAGCCGGGCGGAATTTTTCTGGGGCAATAAAAATGTGGATGGGGGCGCATGAGTCCTACCTATTACTAAGCCGGGTTTTCTTTTGTTTTGAATAGGTCGAATATATTCTACCGAGCCTGTATAGATATTCCCAGGGGTACCGAGCTTCTGGTGTGGTACAATGACAGCTATACGTCTTTCTTTGGGATCCCTTTACAATGCATTGCCCAGGATGAAAACTGTAAGAATTTATTTTAGCTCTGAATTCACATCTCAAAATACCTATTTCAAAGCTACCTTGTTAAGAGTGTATCTTGAAACTCCCAAAACGTGGTTCACTATGGTACATAATGCAAATGTGCCCAAGTCTGTTCCATCGTTTTCTTTTTCCTGTATGTCTTTTGCTTCTTTCACAGGGCGTCTTAATCTGTACAGACCAATCCTTCTTCACCTGTTCACAATTTCTTGCCTCACTTACAATAATATTAGCGTTTGTCCATTTACCATAGTTTTAAAAAGTCTCTAACAGCAAAGTTACTTCTGCTGATATTACTGAGCACCTACTCTATGTCTGGTTCTATGATTGACACCTTAGGGGGTTATGAGAGCAGCACAATATATAACTTCTTCTCTGAAGGGATGCTCAGTCTTGTTGGAGCCACACTGTAAGCAAAAGTGAAACAATGAGAAAACTATGCCATCTAATCAGGGGTAACACTTCCTCCAGTCGATTGGTGCACTACATCCTATGTAGTTACTGCAGTGAGAAATGATAGTAAAAATCATAGACATATGACTGAGGAATTTATGTTTTTCTAAATCTCTCAGTCTAGAAAGAACCAAGTAGTTTTTTTCTATGGCAACCATTGCCTTTAAAAACTAATCTAATGTTGAGGCAAATGCAAACTCGCAGCAACTTCCACTTCAACTTCGGATTTTTTGTTTTTTCAGTTCTTTATAAAATATTATAAAATGTCTTCCAGTATTTGGAACAGAATTAGATAATTTTCATGTGCTTCAGTGAGAAACACTGGTTTCGGTGATGCTGTTTTGTCACCAAATCGACTAACCTGTGAACTGATAATTTGGTGTTAAACGCTACAGAAGAGGGAATGAAAGAACAAGATTATTTTGGTAATGGATAAGGAACTTCATTCTGAAAATGTTATTTTCCTTTTTCCTTCTCCGTTTACTTTCTCACAAACACACACACTTCCAATAAAAAATGTGCTCATGTTATTACTGATCAAAATGTTGATGATCAGATAGTTCTTTCCATCTTTTTTTTTGTAAAAAATATCCTCAAAATGCCTATTACTATCAACTTTCCTTTTCTGTCTTACCCTAACCCCAAACCAATCTCAAATCAAAAAATGAATCTTTGGACATATAGTACATTCCTTTTACTTCCCAAGTTTCCATTGGAAAGTTTCTTTTCTGCTGTGATACCCCTGTTTGAGGGAATGTCTGTGTTCGTAGGAGAAAATTTCAGTGTTGGACATAAACGTGTGGTCAGTGCTAGAGGTAGACATGGAGATGGAAGCCAGTATGCTCTGTCTTGCCCAGAATGGCCTCATGCTCCACCCAACCCACGCCATACTCCTGAAAGTAAATCTAGGTCCACTTGTATCAGCCCCACTGATCTGCTGACATGGGTCTTCCTGTACATTGGAACCCTGACACAACCTCATCTGCTAAAGTATGGAATCTGACCCAAAAGGATTTCAGAAGTGTACTATAAGAGCCTCTGTTTTCTCCTTTAATATAACCTGCTATAGACTCTGAAGAAGTTGTTGTGTGTGTGTTGAGCAATGTCTGGAGTAAACATATGGCACCCTAGAATTCTAACGTAAATAGCACATAGTCCAAATGCTCATTCATTGCTCAAAATTTTTTTAAGAACCACTATGTGGCAATGTCTTTGCTAGGTGCTGCAAATATAACAGTGGATAAAACAGACAAAAATTCCTGCCCTCATTAAATTCTAGTGGAAGGAAACAGATTAAACATATAAGTAGTTTGTCAGGTGGTGATAAGTGTTGTAGAGATAATAAAACACAGAAGGTAGGTAACAAGTGCCAGGAGTCAGGAGTTGCAGTTTTAGAGAATGATCAGGGCAGGCAACATTAGAGGGTCACATTTGTGCAAAGACTTGAAGGAAATGAAGTAGCAAGCCATGTGGTTATTTGGCAGAAGTGTGTCCCATGCACTGGAAGTGTAAAGGCCCCATGATGAGAATGTTCTTGGTGTGCTGCAAGAACATCACCAAGGCTGGTATGGGTGAGGCAGAATGAGTGAGGTGAGGGGAGTTAACTCAGAGAGATGAGGAGGGGTAGGATCTCTTTGGGTCCGAGAGGCCACTGTAAGGTCCCTGGCTTTTATTCTGTATAAGACGAGGAAACGGGGGTTATTGTAGGGTCTTGAAAAGAAAAGTGACATGATCTGACTGAAGTTTTAAGAGGATTTCTCTGGCGCGTGAGTGGAGAATAGCAAGTAAGGGGTGAAGGTGGAACATGGAATCCAGTTAAAAGCTCTTGCAGGAATCCAGGGGAGAGGTGATGGTGGTTTGGATCAGTGTGGAAGTGGTAGAGGTGATGAGAAGTGGTTGGATTCTGGATATATTTTGAAAGTAAAATCAATAGCATTTGTTGACACATTGGATGCTGAGTGAGAAAGAGAGGAGTCAAGGATAACTCCAACGCATCTGGTCTGAGGAACTGGAAGGATAGAATGACCATTTACTGAATTAGGAGTCAGAAATGGAAACTAAGGAACGGTCATTTAGGGAAGGTATTTCTTACCCTGGACATGGATCTTTGGAGTGGAAGTCACATATCTACAGCACTGGTTCCACCTCACAATGCTGATACATGGACAGGAGGCGTTGAAGGGTGGAGTGCAAGATTTGGGGGTCTACATGCTGTTTACAGCCACCTGACAATGGGCATTAAAGAGTGCACCATTTGGTCTTCAGGTTCAATGTATGGTACCACTTACAAATGCAGTTTCTGGAAACAACACATGGTTTACTTTTCAGTCCTTCTTTCTCGTATAGTCCAGCCTGTGTACAGTATTCTTGAGGTTACTGATCAGAATATTGAGTAAGCTCTACCAGGGCATATGTCATATCGTTTACACCTGAAATCCTTAGGAGAAAATTCACAAAGCCACAGAGGCTTTTGAAGTATTGTGGATTCAGTAGGAAAAGTAAGCAACTCTTTTGCGTTCAATTCAGAGCTCTAAGTAAGGGCTGAGGGAAGTTGAAAGGGAATTAAGTCATTGACTAAAATACTCAACAGGAACAATCCCCCCTTCCCCTAAGGTATTACAGGAATTTTATGTCAGTTCCTGTCTCAAAGTCATATATCTGCATATGTGATTGGCCACCCAAGAAACCAGCAGAAAGCTTCATCAGATAGTGTGAGGGAGACATATGATGGTGACTCTAATTCTAAGATGAATTCTCCTTCCATATGATTCACCAAGAGACCTGGGGATGCTTTCTAATGAGGGTTCCTCATTCTGTGCTGAGAAAATACTCTGTGTGAAAGGGCCTGGGCAGATAATTTAACAGATAGCCTTCCACCGTCGTGAATAATTTAAATCATTTCAACCAGATTAGCAATTCTAAGACAATTTTTATCCCAGTGAGCTTGCCACAAAATAAAAAAATAAAATGTGGCTGTTGAGTCAATTCCGACTCATATCAACCGTATAAGACGGAGTAGAACTGCCCCATGGGGTTTCCAAGGCAGAAGCCCTGGTGGCGCAGTGGTTAAGTGATACAGCTGCTAACCAAAAGGTCTGTCATTTGAATCCACCAACCACTCCTTGAAAACACTATGGGGCAGTTCTGCTCTGTCCTATAGGGTTGCTATGGGTCGGAATTGACTCAAAAACAACGGTTAATCTTTATGGGAGCAGACTGCCACCTTTTTCTCCGATAGAGCGGCTGGTGGGTTCAAACCACCGACCTTTTGGTTGGCAGCTATATCACTCAACCGCTGCGCCACCAGGTCTACTTTGGGTACCTTTAAAAAAAAAAAAACTTCTGGAGATCAAAGACTTACTTGATAAAATGCCTCCACAGAACTTCCTTATAGTGCTATACACATAATAGACAATAAATGCTCACTGGATAAATACTGAGAATTAAAAATTTTTCATTGTCATAGAATACATGTAACAAAACATTTCAGTCATTTTTACATGTACATTCAGTGATATTAATTACATTTACCATGTTGTGCAGTCATCCACCAATTATTCAGAATTTTTACTGCCGTTATTAGAAGGGATTAAATATTTCAGCCAAATTTTTCTTTGTTAATGAAATTGATACACGGACCAAGATTTTGAAGGAAAGTATGATTTTGCTTAGTGAAAAATACTTATTAAGCACTTTCATTTATAAAAGTATAAGTTTCTTCCCATGGTTCTATCAGCATTGAAAGTACACATTTCCTATTGAGCGTGTGCGGCGGGTTCAGGCTTCAGCCGCTGCCCCATTCCGTCAGCGGCTGAGAGGCCGTCTGCCCGCTCACTCTCTGGACAAGCTATTGAAAGCTGCCTTGACTCAAAGAGAAGACAGCGTTTCACACAGGCATTTGGGTTCTGGAAGCAATTCCTATGTTATTTTCTTTTAAAAAAAATCATAGTTATAAATGTAACAGAGCTCCAAAGAGAGCCACTCCATCCACTGTGGGCCTTTCAAAAGAGCCTGAAGGAACGCCTGTGTCGACAGATTGCATCCGCAAGAAGGAATGAGATTCCCCAAAGCTTCCAGTGGGGGATTAGCTCCTGCAGAGTGTAAAGACCGTAGTGTATTCATATTCATTTCAGAGGAAATTAAAAAAAAACCTGGGAATAAATGTTAAACAAGTCTTCCTGCTGCTTTTTCTGTCTCGGCATATGAAGCTGAGGTAGCAGAATGTGAAACTTGATGGTTTTGCAGGAATTGCTGCACTGGAGTAAACCCAGCCTCGATGAGGCCTGCCTTTTTCTTTTGATTTTAAAGAGCACAAAATAAAAAGGGGCACCTCTGCAAAGTGCTACTTACCCCCACCACCCCATCAACCATGAGAAACCAGTCCCGGGGTAAAGAAGTCCCTATTCAAGCTTTATACCTGTGACATTTGAGGAGATTATAGCATAGCTCAATCCTACAAATATACTGAACATCTGTGTGCAAGGCCCTATGGGAAGCATTGTGGTGGGATACAAAAACTCTGTCCTTGTACTCAAGGAATTGAATCTAGAAGTCAAACACACGGCTACAGTACAAAACACATTGTAGTGCAATGTGAGGTATAAGGAGAGTATTTTTCACATTTTAATTTTTCTGAAATTGGTAGATATCTTACAGTGAGTAGTGACTTTAGAGTTATAATGGTGCGACTTGGTCTAAAATTTATCTAAAATTAAACTTTATCTAAAGTTAGTGGAATTTTAGATTTGATGAAACCGAGTCAGTATTTTCTGTAAAAACATGTGCTCAATATCTGTCTCTTCTACTAGAGTTTGAGTGACATGAGAGCAGTGACTGAGCTTTCTTGTTCACCTTGTATCCACAGCACCTAGAATAGGTTCAGGTATGTAATAGATGCTCAGTAAGTTATTTGTGAACTGAATGAATAGAGGGGGAAATTAAAGTTGCATTTAATTTTGTGGATTCTGAATTTGCCTCTCTCAATGTTTTAATTGTCCAGAATTTGATGAGTTCAAGCCTTTTAGAATTTATCCCTTTCCCCTTAATCTTTGTCTTTATGCCAAAGAGATTTTACTAGTTCAAAATGTCTCTTCACATAGAAACCACTTTATCTTTTTGCACATTTTTAGTTAGCCATCTCTAGGCCTTTTGCACTTGTCTGTATTGTCTTTCTTGAGTTAGGACAAAATCGTGTTTTTTGATTGATTCCTTATCACCTTTCTAGTTGTTTCCTGAGTTTTGTTAATAGTTTTGATTGTCATGGCCAATGAAGCTGATATTTAAGAAGAATAATCTTTTGTTTCTTTAAAGTCCTGCTTTTAAAAGTTTTACCTTTTAGACCTCTAGAATCCTGTAGAGATTCTTCAGGGTCATTTGAAGATCAAATATGGTTGCTTTTGTAAAAATAATCTACTCCTATTATTTTTTCTTCTCTGCAAGTGATATGTTCATTTTCATTCAGTAGGATTGAATTTATTCACAGCTGTGATGAAGGATCGTGGTGAAAGTAGAATCTAGAGTGCATGTGTTGCTACCTATAGCTGGAGAACATATTATATTTGTTGTGTGGTGTCTCAGAGAAGAAAGTAATAAAACTAATTATATTCTAACCATCCCTAATTCTCATTGCCTAAATGCTATTGTTGTCATTATCATTAACCCCAATCCCCTGTATCCTGAATTATTATATGTATTTGTATGTTTTTTTTCTTTATTACCATTTTGACGGTGATCATTAAACTTACAGAAAAATCAATGGCCCAAAATTCTTTTGTTTAATATCAAGGTTATGTGACCTTAGCAATTTTTGAAAATTCATTTACTAGATTACTTTCCAGGAGTATAAGGGAGAAGACAGAATCTATAATCTATACTTAGAGTTTAATTTGTGTTATTTTCTCCCAAAGGCATTTTAATCCTCTTCTCAGCAGTGAAACTCTGGCCAGTTTTGCTCATTCTCATGCATGTGGATGACATCTTTGTTCCCCAGTGCATTCCCACCAGACATTCCTTCCTGTTAGTCTGGCGTTTCCCAACCACGAGAGTTTAGTATCATCTGAAAACTTGTAGGTTTCCCTGTGCTTTGCCTCTTCTGGAGAGGGCTAAACAGGGTTCTACCCTGAGCTCTGACAACGCTGCTGTTTTTATTTTTTTATTTAAAAAGTGCCAAAATGTGCTAAAACCTTCCTCCTTATTTTTCATTACCTATTTAAAAAATGACAATTGATGTGAAATATTTTTTGAAAATTTAAAAAATGTTGACAAATTCCATATTGATTATATACTTATGCCCCAGACGTCAAAGTTCTACATATTTATAAATAAATATATACATAAACATATATGTGAATGTGTATATATATGTATGTACATCCAGTAGCTGTTGAGTCAACTCCAATTCACATGTGTGTCAGAGTAGAACTATGCTGCGTAGGGTTTTCAATGGCTGATTTTTCAGAAGTAGATAGCCAGGCTTTATTTCCATGGCACCTCTGGGTAGACTTGAACTTCCAGCCTTTCAGTTAGCAGCTGAATGAGTTAACTGTTCACACCACCAGGGACTCCATGTATATCTGCATATGTATAACTTATATGTAAATGTAGCATATGCATATGTTTGTGTATCTTATTTGTATGTATGTGTGTGTATATATAATATATATGTATGAGCCTTGATGGCATAGTGATTAAAACTGCTAACTGAAAGTTTGGCGGTTTGAACCCACCAGCCGCTCTGCAAGAGAAAAATGTGACAGTCTGCTTGCATAAAGATTTACTGCTTTGGAAACCCTATGGGGCAGTTCTGCTCTGTCCTATAGGGTCGCTTGGAGTCGGAACTGACTTGACAGCACCTAACAACAACTATAGCTATACATATATGCATATACATATGTATATATTTATATACATATACATATATATGTTGTTGTTGTGTGCCGTCGAGTTGATTCTGACTTATAGTGACCTTATAGGACAGAGTAGAACTGCCCCATGGGGTTTCCAAGGAGTGGCTGGTGGGTTTGAACTGCTGACTGTTTTTGGTTAGCAGCCTGAGCTCTTAACCGCTTCGCCACTAGGGCTCCCCCCTGCCCCCCCCCCCCCCCCCGCACATAAAACCCATAGCCATCAAGTCAATTCCAACTCATAGTGACCCTATAGGACAGAGTAGAGTACACACACACACACACACATATATAAACTGTACTAGCTATAAAATGTCCTTTTTCTTTTTGAAATACAGCTAATGGGTGGAGACACAGTTAGGAGTGTGGTCAGAAAACACTGCCCTCGAAGTCAGAAAGCTGTAATGTCTAGCCTAGCTCTGTTCCTTGCCTGAATATGTGACCCTCAACGAGTTCCTGGACCTCTTTGGGCCTCGGCTTTTTTCATCTGTAGTAAGAGAGGGCTGGATTAGCTCAGTGATTCTCAACCCTGATTGCACAATAGAAGCACTTGGGGAACTTTTAAAATGCAGATGCCCAGGCCTTACTGAGAAATTCGTTTTTAATTTTTTAAACATCTTCCCAGTGAGTCTAATGTGCAGTCAGGGTTAAGAACTGCTGATTAAACATCTCTAGGCTTCTTCCAGGACTCTGATTCTCTTGCTTTTTTTTTTTCCTTCTGAAGACAGGATGGGCCAGGCTGACAGTGCCTTGTAGACACAGTCTTTCTTATTATTGGATCCATTTAATACATGTGATTATTTATATCCAGTGCTTTCTGAGAAAAAGAGAATACTGTAGTGGCACTAGGCCATGCTATTATTTTTATAATTATTATTACCACTGTCCCCATTTTACAGATGGGAAAACTGAGGCACACAGAGACTGAATAATTTGCCTAAGATTGTCCTGCTAATAATGGTCGTGGCAGCAACTCAACCCTCCTGTGTCCCCTCACATAGTGTCTACCTGTCCACTCAAGGACAGAGCCTCCTGGAGTCATGTTCCTGTACCATTCCCTTTTCATAGTTGAGGACACTTGCATCTTAATGCTCTGTAAGAATCTTCGCGATGGTCTGTGGCAGGGCAGGATGAGAGCTTCCAGTTCATCCTTCCATGAGGCCATGAACCACTGACCCAACGGCTTCATTTTGTTACTTGCTGTCACCAGTCTTTTTGCCAATCATCCTTTAAAAAAAATTTGGTCTCTAATTTCCTTCTCTTGGCCACTCTGTAACTTTTAAATTCTTTGACCCTTGAAATGAGCAACAAATACATTTTATTGACACAGTAGTTACTTTAGAAAAGAACAGTGATTTTTAAGCATTTTGGGTTTTAATTACGTCTGGACCTGTGGCTAACCAGTGAACACTTGATAAATATTATTAATCCAATAACAACTTTAGAAAATCAATTTTCAAGTGTATTAGATTTTCCTCCTCAAAATTGTTTCACGCTTCTAGTTCTTTCTCCACTGCTACCAGCCCAGTTTAGGTCCATTTCCCTCCATTCCGGTCTCCTCTCCTATTATAGAAATGGTGGCTACTATTCATGTAGGCCCTGTGATGAGCATTTTATCACCTCATATAAACCTCAGAACAGGGGATTTAAAGATAAGAAAGCCAGGGCTCATAGAGCTCAACATCTATTTAGTGTCAACCGTGAGCCAATCTCTTTGCTGAGTGCTGTCTATGCATTATCTCATTTAATCCTTAGAGCAACCATTTTACATCTTACCAAGGACAGTATCAAGTATGGATGTGCTCCATAATTGCCCACAGTCACAAAACTGGTTAATAGTGGAGTTGGATTAAAATCTAGGACATCTCAACCACTAGGCCATGCTGCCTTTTTTTTTTTTTAATTTTTTTTTTTAATTGTACGTTAGATGAAGGTTTACAGGACAAATAGTTTGTCATTAAACAGTTAGTACACATACTGTTTTATGACATTGGTTAACAACACCACAACATGTCAACACTCTCCCTTCTCAACCTTGGGTTCCCTATTAAAAGCTTTCATGTCCCCTCCTGCCTTTTAGTCCTTGTCCCTGGGCTGTTGTGCCCCATTAGTCTCATTTTGTTTTATGGGGCTTTCTAATCTTTGACTGAAGGGTGAACCTTGGGAGTGACTTCATTACTAAGGTAAAAGGGTGTGCGGAGGCCATACTCTTGGGGTTTCACCAGTCTCTGTCAGGCTGTGCTGCTTTATTTTTGTAATTATTACTACCACTGTCCCCATTTTACAGATGAGAGAACTGAGGTACACAGAGATTGAGTAACTTGACTAATCACTCAGCTAATAAAAGGTGGAGTCAGGATTCAAAACTAAGCCTGAGTTACAAGCACTACCCTGTAGGCTCCCACACTTACCTTATCCACTGTGCACCCTACTTCTGAGTCATTCATGCCTCATTCCAGCCCTCTCTGCACACTCATTCTTCTTTCATGCTAGTCCTTTGCTCAGGAACAGGCTATGTCTATGTCCAAGGACTAAAGTCTTTTTTTTTTAAATTTATGTTTTTGGACTTTTAAAGCCCTCTGAGGTCTGTCCACCCCCGTAGTCTTCTTATTCCCACAGTGTCCAGAACCCGTCCCCTGCTCGGTCAGCCTGCCTCCCTCATTATCCCCCCAGCATGCCAGACTTTTCCTCTCTCCAGGTGTCTTTCATATTGTTCCCTTCAACTCTGCAGCCAGCTTTCCTTGAATACCTTTCCTTGAATACCTGTTGTATGCTGGCAAGGTCTGGTGGAAGGCCTGAATCTTTCATGTAGCCATGCTGAGCTCACTTTTTCTGTGCTGCTCAAGGCCACCTTCTGGGGAACCTTCCCTGCTTACTCCCTCATTACTGTGCTTCCATCTGAATGCCCTCCAAACCCACAGTACAATGTGGAGCCTCATTATGGAGTCTTGTACATCCCAAGTCTTAGGTGAACTCCATGAAGGCAAAGATCATGTCAGATCAATCCTTATGCCAAATAGATAGGCATTGAATGACGTATTAATTTGTGATAATAATCGTCAAGCTTTCTGTTGTTAATTCTGAGTCCAGAAAAACAAGTTTTAAAAATGTTGATTTATAGGAATTTTTTAAAAATGCATGTTATTTTTCTTATTTTAAGGGCTAGTAAAACTGACCTTCTAAAAATATTACTGTTCTCCTAGTAAATGTCCCTTCAACGGTAATGGAAGCCATGTGCAGACAAGACACTCTGCAGCCCTTCAGCAAGAGCAGCAAACTCTCCCCAGCCACCCAGCAGCGCTCCGTCGTTTTCCCACAGACTCCGTGCAGCAGGAACTTCTCTCTCCTGGATAAGTCTGGGCCCATCGAATCAGGATTTAACCAAATCAATGTGAAAAACCAGCGAGTTCTTGCAAGCCCGACTTCCACAAGCCAGCTCCACTCGGAGTTCAGTGACTGGCATCTTTGGAAATGCGGCCAGTGCTTTAAGACTTTCACACAGCGGATCCTCTTACAGATGCACGTGTGCACTCAGAACCCCGACAGGTAAAATCCAACTCCCACTGCTCATTGGGGTGTTTGCTTAGTGAGACCCACTGCTTGCGTTCCAGCCAGCTTCCAATTGCCTCCTCCAGCTGCACCCCTGGGAAAACCCTGTGATGAAAGGTGTCTGTGTTCTGGAAGGTCAGAGAGTAATGTTGGGGCACTGCTCAACTTTACTGTTATTAGAGCTGCATGGATGGGCTGGTGACTGCAAAGAAGGAACCAGCACTTGCTTTCTAGACAGTTCTGTCCAAGTCTAAAGAGAAGCACAATGGGAGGAACATTTATGAATATCATAGATGGAAAAATGAGGTCAGGATAATCAGAATCCTCTCTGTCTTCCAAAGATAATATAGCTTGCTGCTCTGCTGCTGTCACAGTTGTCTCAGGTTCACCTCCAGTGTGCCGTGGGTATGAACTTAATTAAGTAGAAAGAGGTAATGAATTGGAATTTTTTGCTTAGTACTATTTTTCTTCAGAGCATGCAAACCCATAAATCCTACAAAACTGTCAAAAGGAAATACCTACTCTGCTAGTGATGTGGAGGAAAACAGATGCCACTTATTCAATAAACTAATATCCACACAGAAGAAAAATGTTGACTAGATACCTCAGAGCCAAAGTTGGTTTGAAAGTTTGTCAATAAAGAATTTTATGGCCATGAACTGAGGGTGAAATTTAGCTGAACAAGTGAATTAAAATTTCAGGTACTCTGACGAGTGGCACAGTAGATATAATGGAACTATTATTTATGAATCAAAACCAGTTTATTCGACAGTCTTGATAGCTGGCAGCACAAAAGACAAAGATCGAATTAATTCAATAAAAAAGGATTGCTTGTGTTTTATCTCTCCTTCGTGTCTTATGAAAATTTGATTGAAACCAAAATATCTAAGAATAGCACTGAAAATGCATGTTGACTATAAAACAGAAAATAATATTTGGAATGAGCATAGGAGACTCAGAAGCAGGACTCCTGAATAGTTTCTTACTTTTGCCACTGATTAACCTTGAGTAAGCCACTCAGCCCTCCTTGCCTAATAATATATGCCAGGCTCTCCTGTCCCAACCTGGCAGGATACAACAGTATGCCCAGAAGAGCCAAGCAAGACAGGGAGAATGGAGGTGTGGTGATGGGGGGTGTGTGTGTGTGTGTGGATAGTTTCTAAAAATTTTAGAGTATGTATGCACATTTATATGTATATATGCTGTTACTTGTGCCATTCCAATAGGCACTGCTTAGGATCAAGCATTGCCGAAAATAATGTTGAGACGTTTACATTAGGGCTGTATCTTCTCAGTCTTTTACTTTCAATAGAAGGAGAGCCTCCTGGTGAAAATATCAACAGATTTCTGCACGTCATAGTACTATTAGCTGTAGAGGTGATAAAAAAGTTTTGAAAATATTTTCCTCATTCAGAAGGATTTTTAAAATTTTCACCCTCCTTGCAAGCTTGTCTATTTTAAGTTTGCAAAGCGTTCTGGTAGTTTTTTTTAAATATAAGAGATGCATTAAAATCTTATTATTATAAACTTGTTTTATAAATTGAGTGCAGATGGAAGCATCTGTTATGTGTAAAGATTCATTGTAGACAACAATCATAGTATCTGAACATGCAAGGTAAAATAAAATAATAATTAAAATTTCTGAATTCTGGAATGCAAAGCTTAGCTTTGAGTATGACATGATTTCATGCTGGATGTCATATAAAGCAATGAAAATCTGGCAGAGTAAGTAGAAAGCAGACTATTTTATTTTGTCTGACTCCAGTTACACTTAGAAAATTGTATTTATATTATGGTTTAAGTCCCTATAAAGTCTACCTTGTAAAATAATACTGTAGAAAACATACATGTGCAAAATATACACCTATGAGAGATTGTTAAATAAATGCTGATTTTAAACTAATTTGGAATTACTGGCAAAAATCCAGGTAGCATGAGACTCCCATCCTGTACTAGACCCTGATGAGCTTACTTGACTCAGATGCCCAGGTGTCGTGCGGCCACGACTTACCAGATGAGGTGAAGTAATGGGTGCTTGCTATTTGGGTAAATAACCAGAGTTGGAATGAATTACACTAGCAGTGGGTCCGTACTTCTCCCTTCCCTGTGCTTATTGGTGAACGTCTGAGAGGTGGTTCTCATCATTCATGAATAAATTAAAATTAAGAATTATGACTTCAAAAAATCAGTCTCCTTATAGGCAACTTCATGAAGTACAAAGCTTCTTAGTAATGACTTGGAGATGCTTGATTTATACCCTCACATCTGAGTTGATTTCTGGAGATAAAGAGGAAATAGAGAGAAATGTCTAGTCACTTTTACCCACTAGCCTCATTCTAGAGAGGTAATTTTCTTTTAGAACATAGGACTGGAGTAGCTGTTTTTTGTTCCAGAGCCTAGGACGTCTACCTTTGTACCAGAAAAAATTTGTAAGGAAAAGGTAATCTAATAATTCTTAGCCACATGGGTGAATTGCTAAATCAGAGAAATGTACAGAAGTACAGTGGAAGTCAGTTTGATCATGATGGTTGCTAAATTTGGAACCTTTTCTGTTATTATCCATGTGGAGACTTCCAAATGCTGAATATATGTATATATTCTTTAGTGATTGACTCCATAAATCAGCTGGGTTTTAGTCTTTGGTGGTTTGTGCCCATTCAGCCATAAACAGTAAAAAAGCATAGAACCTAACAATCAAAAAACATTTCTCATCTGTTTGGAAAAACTCAAATGCTTTTATTTTGATAGGAAAATCTCGTTAGAACCAGAGGCAAGAGAGACACAGAAGAAAATGTCAGAAGATAAACAGATTAGAGATACAAACTGGCCTGAATTTGAAACGGGTCCTAGAATCTTAGATCCAAAAGATTTTTTTATTCAACAAATTGCATGTTTGGCCATGAAATCCCAGACATTTGAACCTTCATCAAAGAGACTTTGTGTGTCTACATCCGTGAGCTTTTTCATGTGCGGGTCCATCACAAAGTCTGTGACTTGATTTAAAGGAAGGAGATTCATGGACACCAAGGGATGCCAGAATCAGCATTTTTCACCACTGTCGTATTCAGATCGAATGCAGGAAAAAATTTCTGTTTGACCTAGCAAGGTGGGAGTCAGCACTAAAGATAAAAACACACCCAAGATGGTCCAGGAGCCATAGAATTGTTATTTCATGATTTTGATTTGTTAATATGAAACAAAAACAGAGATTTGCTCCTTCCTTTTCTCCAGGCTACTGACTTTTTCTTTTCCTGAGCAAATTCAAAGGGAAGAATCTATTGGAATCTAGATAAACTAATATTTTATTGAGGGACTTCATAAACATTTGGGGTTTTGCATAAGCTCATTGCCTACGCCAGGGCAGCTTGACTCACTTGTCCTTGAACCGGGAGTTAGAAATCCCTTTTCTCTTCTGTTTTTCTGCTGCAGAAACTCCCAACAGTCCCATGGGAGTGGGGGAGGGGTGGCGGGGCTCCAGAAAGTGGTAAGCAAAGCCTTCAATCACGGTGGACTGTTTTCTGATGAATATGTTCTCTCATTTTCTGCAGAAAGTGTTTTTATAATGTTTATATCTTTACTTTGTTTAGTTTGCATCCCTTTTCCTTTCTCCTTTTTGATTGTTTGTGCCACATGGGGAAAGTCTGCTTTCAGCAACCCCAGCACCATCAGCTGTTCATATTTGTGTTTCGGGTATCATTGTTTGTAATTGGATGTGGTGGTACTAGAAGGGAAGGTGACTCTAGAAGGTGCTGTTTGGTGGGAGGAGCCTGGAGATAATCCATCACCATAATAGTTTCTTTGGAATGTATCATGTTCTTGGGTTCCACTGTTTCATTTTCTTTCCCTCCAAGTGTGAAGGTTATCTTCTTTTTAGCTTTCTAAGTTCTCCAGGCCCTTTGGCGCTGCACTGTTGTAGCTTCCCCGAAATCTTTTTCTCCTTACATAGAGCTAAGTTCTTTTCACACTCCACACAGCCAGCAGTGACCTAAGTAGTGCTCCCTTTGAAGTCTCAGGAGATTTGCACTTGGACGGGCTGATGCAGAACAAGGAGAGAATGTGGCCACAGCTAAACAGCTTTTGTCCTGGAGGCTTTCATGCTGTGAAATAAAAATCAAAGAAGGATTAATAATTTGAAATCAAACCACTCTTAATTTTGTTAAATGTTTCATCCTTTTCCTTTGTGTACACCAAACCAATTACAGACTCAAAGCACATGAATTGCACATTTACTGGAGTAATCTTTGGCAGAGGAGCTGCCAGTTACAGATAATGCCAGGGGATGTACAAAATTGTTTTACTGCTTTCTTGCAGCTTAAAATTTTACCAGCATTGATATATGCTAACTAAATCAATCAGGCTTTGCCTGTTTTTTATTTTTTTTATTTTTTTATTTTTTTATTTTTTTATTTTTTTTTATTTTTTATTTTTTTAATATATATTTTATTGTACTTCAGGTGAAAGCTTACAGAGCAAATAGTTTCTCACGAAATAGTAGTACACATGTTGTTTTTTGACATTGGTTAACAACCCCACAACGTATTAAGCCTCTAAATTCTCAACCTTTTTTTTTGATGAAAATTACAGATGGCCAAAGATACACCGTTTCAAAAATTTCTACATTCACAGTTCAGTGACATTGACTACGCCCTTCCAACTGTGCTGTTATTCTCACTTAAGATGAAGGCTTACAGAAAAAATAGTTTTTCATTTAACAGTTACTACACATGTTGCCCTATGACAATGGTTAACAATCTCACAGCACATCAAGAATATCCTTACTCCACCTTGTGTTCCCTATCACCAGGGGGCTTCCTTGTCCCCTTCTGTCTTCTGGACCTTGTCAGTGGACTATTGTACCTCTTTAGTCTCATTTGTTTATTTATTTATTTATTTATTTATTTATTCTTATTTTATTTAAACACCATTTCAAAACTTTTTACTTACACATTTAAGTGATATTGACTATGCTCTTCCAATTGTGCTGCCATTCTCGCCCAAGATGAAGGCTTACAGGACAAAACAGCCTCCCATTTAATAGTTACTACAAATGTTGCCCTATAGCAGTGGTCAACAATCTCACAATACATCGACAGTGTCCTTATTCAATTTGTGTTCCTTATCATCAGTTTCCTACTCTCCCTCTGCCTTCTGGCCCTTGTCACCGGACTCCTGTACCTCGTTAGTCCCATTTAGTTTTACTGGGGTGTCCATTCCCAGGCTTAACATCGAACCTTGAAGGTAACTTCCCCTCTGAGCTGAAAGGGTGTCTGGGGGCCACACTCTCGAGGTTTCTCTAGTATTCTTTAGGCCAGTATATCTGGTCTTCTGTTTTTTTTTTTTTTTTTTGGGAGTTAAAATTATACTCTACATCCTACTCCAGCTCTGCCCAGAACCCTCTGTTGTGATCCTGGTCAGAGGAGTCATTGGTGGTAGCCGGGCACCATCCAGCTGTACTGGGCTCAGTCCCGTGGTTTGCCTGTTTTTTAGTTATTTCTTTATTGAATTTGGAGCACTTTCTAGTTTTTCATGGGGCTTGATATTTCTGTGTTGAAACTAGACACACAAGGCCATTTAAATTTAAATTAGTCAAAATTAAGTAAAACAATACTTCAGTTTCTCAGTTGTACTAGCCACCTCTCATGTACTCAACAGCTGCGTGTGGCTACTGGCTCCTGTATTGGATAGCACAGATGTGGAACATTTCCATCATTCAGAAATCGTTTTATTGGACAATACTGCTAAGGGTCTCAAGTAGCAAAAGAGCCATAAGGTATTTCTGGATGTAAGATGTTATCCCTTTGTGAGGAATGCTCATTTTGTTTGCTTTGAGAAAAGTGAAATTGTATGTGTATGATGACTTAAGGTGAATAAAAGTGTTTTAGAAAGGAGATGCCCATTTAGTTGTACAATGACATGAGATCCTGGAAAGAGCAAAGTTACCACAGCACTTGAGGATGTCAGTCCTCACACGCTTCTTCTGGTATGAAACATCAAATACAGACAATCTGTTGCCTGTATGTTCAATTTGGAGTTGAAATTGATGGTATCCAAAAGTTTAATAAACTAAAGTCTTATTTCTGGCCAGACCTTGAAAAATTTATGGGGAAATTAGTCATCAGAGTAAAAAGTTGGATAATGGCAACTAATTCTGTGCCTCAGAGATCATTCAGCTATAAATTGAGAGGTAGGGAATTAGATTGTGCTAATAAAAATGCAAGAAGCATCAAAAGAAGATGGAAGGAATACACAGAATCACTGTACCAAAAAGAATTGGTTGATGTTCAGCCATTTCAGGAGGTAGCATATGATCAAGAACCAATGGTACTGAAGGAAGAGGTCCAAGCTGCACTGAAGGCATTGGTGAAAAACAAGGCTCCAGGAATTGATGAAGTACCAATTGAGATGTTTCATATATGTCAAGAAATTTGGAAGTCAGCTACCTGGCCAACCGACAGGAAGAGATTCATATTTGTACCCATTCCAAAGGAAGGAGATCCAATAGAATGTGGAAATTATTGAACAATATCATTAATATCACATACAAGTAAAATTTTGCTGAAGATCATTCAAAAGTGGTTACAGCAGTACATCAGCAAGGAACTGTCAGAATTTCAAGCTGAATTCAGAAGAGGATGTGGAACCAGGGCTATCATTGCTGATGTCAGATGGATCTTGACTGAAAGCAGAGAATAGCAGAGAGATGTTTACCTGTGTTTTATTGACTATGCAAAGGCATTCACCTGTGTGGATCCTAACAAATGATAGATAATATTGAGAAGAACGGGAATTCCAGAACACTTAATTGTGCTTATGCAGAACCTGTACATAAACCAAGAGACAGTCATTCAAACTGAACAAGGGGATACTGCGTGATATCAGGAAAGGTGTGTGTCACGGTTGTATCTTTTCACCATACTTATTCAATCTGTATGCTGAGCACATAATCTGAGAAGCTGGGCTATATGAAGAAGAACGTGGAATCAGGATTGGCAGAAGACTCGTTAACAACGACCTGCAATATGAAAATGACACAACCTTGCTTGTTGAAAGTGAAGAAGACGACGCATTTACTGATGAAGATCAAAGACTACAGCCTTCAGTATGGATTACACTTTAACATAAAGAAAACAAAAATCCTCACAGCTGGACCAGTAAACAACATCATGATAAATGGAGAAGAGATTGAAGTTGTCAAGGATTTCATTTTACTTGGATCCACAATCAACGCCCATGATAGCAACAGTCAAGAAATCAAACGATGAATTGCACTGGGCAAATCTGTTGCAGAAGACCTCTTTAAGGTGTTAGAAAGCAAAGATGTCACCTTGAGGACTAAGGTGCACCTGACCCAAGCCATGGTATTTTAATTTTTTTTTATTGTACTTTAGGTGAAGGTTTACAAAACAAATAGTTTCTCATTAAACAGTCAATACACATATTGTTTTATGACATTGGTCAACAACCCCATGACACGTCAACCCTCTTCCTTCTTGACTTTTTTTGTGTGTGTGTGTGAAAATATTCATAGCCAAAGATACACCGTTTCAAAAATCTCTACATGCACAATTCAGTGACATCAGTTACATTCTTCCAGTTGTGCTGCTATTCTCACTTTAGATGAAAGTTTACAGAACAAAATAGTTTATCATTAAACAGTTAGTACACTTGTTGGCCTATGACAATGGTTAACAACCCCACTACATGTCAACACTGTCCTTACTCAACCTTGGGTTCCCTATCACCAGCTTTCCTGTCCCCTTCTGCCTTCTAGTCCTTGCCCCTGGACTGCTATGCCTCATTAGTCCCATTTTGTTTTATGGGGCTGTCCAATCCCTGGCTGAATGGTGAACCTCAGGAGTGACTTCACCACTGCCTTAGGCTGGGTTCTCTAGAGAAGCAAAACCAGTAAAGCATATAAACATATATGTAGAGAGATTTATATCAAGGAAATAGCTCACGCAATTATAGAGGCTAGAACGTCCCAAGCCCACAGATCAGGGTAGAGGCCTCTCCCAGTTCACGTAGCCACAGAAGCTGGTGAACCCAAGGTTGGCAGGTCGGAGATGGGCTCCCGTTCACAGGCTGTGAAGGTCAGTGAATTCCAAGATCAGCAGACAAGACAATCAGGTTTCTCCTGATTCATGTAGCTGCAGGGGCTGGTGAACCCAAGGTCGGCAGGTTGGGGAACCAGACTCTTGCTTGCAGGCTGAGAAGTTCGACAAATTCCAAGATCAACAGGTAAGCTGCTAGCTCAAGTCCCATGAAATGGAGGTGAGACAGCAAGAGGCAGCTGCTGAGTATGGAAAAAGCCAAAAACCTTGGCAAGGCGAGCAGACAGAAGGTAACCGGTGGAAGGCAGAGGGATGAAACAGAGAGGGCAGTGAGCTGCCACAGGCCTCACCTCCACCAGTACCACTCAGCAGATTCCATCATGAGGGTGATCACAACATTATACAACTACTAAAACACTGAGAATAATGGTCTAGCCAAGTTGACGTACAATTTTAGCCATCACAGTCCACCCCTTGTCAACTTGGTACCTGTACACATCTCCTGAAACCATGCATAATCTCTGAATAAAGATGATTACAAAGTCATACTTGCCCCTAACATGATACAACTAACACGCGTACAATCGAAAATGCACTAGCCCTGTTTACATCTGGAACAGCAGCTGGAATCGGAGTCACCACTTGGTTAAGTTTTCGATAATCTACCGTCATTCTCCAAGTTCCATCTGTTTTTTGCACAGGCCAAATAGGCGAGTTGAATGGGGATGTGGTGGGAATCACCACCCCTGCATCCTTCAAGTCCTTAATGGTGGCAATAATCTCTGTAATCCCTCCAGGAAAGCGGTATTGCTTTTGGTTTACTATTTTCCTAGGTAGGGGCAGTTCTAATGGCTTCTACTTGGCTTTCCCTACCATAATAGCCCTTACTCCATGTGTCAGGGATCCAGTGTGGGGGTTCTGTCAGTTGCTGAGAATATCTATTCCAATTATGCATTCTGGAACTGGGGAAATCACTACAGGATGGGTTTGGGGACCCACTGGACCTAGTGTGAGACAGACATGAGCCAAGACTCCATTAATAACCTGACCTCCATATTCACAACCACTGAGCTAAAAGGCTGTCTGGGGGCCATACGCTCGGGGTTTCTCCAGTCTCTTTCAGGCCTGTAAATCTAGTCTTCTTTTGTGTGTGTTAGAATTTTTTTCTACATCCTTCTCCAGCTCAGTCCAGAACCCTCTGTTGTGATCCTGGTCAGAGCAGTCAGTGGTAGTAGCCGAGTGCCATCTAGCTGTACTGGACTCAGTCTGGTGGAGGCCTTGGTAGCTGTGGTCCATTAGTCCTTTGAACTAATCTTTTCCTTATATCCTGTTCTCTTCATTCTCCCTTGCTCCCAAAGGGATGAGACCAGTGGTGTATCTTAGATACCAAGCCATGGTATTTTCAGTGGCCTCATATGCATGTGAAAGCTGGACAATGAATAAGGAAGATTAAAGAAGAATTGATGCATTTGAATTATGGTGTTGGTGAGGAGTATTCAATATACCATGGGCTGCCAGAAGAGCAAACAAATCTATTTGGAAGAAGTACAGCCAGAATGCTCATTAGAAATGAGAATGGTGAAACCTCATCTCAAGTACTTTGGACATGTTATCAGGAGGGATCAGTGCCTGGAGAAGGGCATCATGCTTGGTAAAGTAAAGGGTCAGGAAAAAAAGAGAAAGACCCTCAACAAGATAGATTGACACAGTGGTTACAATAATGGGCTCATACATAGCAACAGTTGTGAGGATGGCACAGGACTGGGCAGTTTTGTTCCATTGTACGTAGAGTTACTATGAGTGAGAACCAAGATGACGCCACCTAGCAACAGTAACAACAGAAACATGGCTCCTTGGGTCATGCAAACAGTTAAGCGCTCAGTTGCTAACCTAAAGGTTGGTGGTTCTAACCCACCCAGAGATGCCTCAGAAGAAGGACCTGGTGATCAGTTCCTGAAGGGTCACAGCCATTGAAAACACCATGGAGCACAGTTCTACTCTGACATACATGGGATCGCTATGAGCTGGAATCAACTGGTTAGCAACTGGTTTGGTTTAATAGAAACATGCACAGAGTCTTAAGTCTTGTGGCCTGCTATTCCAAAAGAAGTTGTGATGCCTGAGATTCTATAGTGGTGATAATGTTTTCTAAGTCCATCTCTTGGGTTTGAAGATTTAATTCTGTCTTCAGTGTATTCTTATGTCCTTAGATGAAACCCTAGACACAAATCAAAAGTTGAAGTTATTTTTTTACCATTTTCATCTATTCATTTTTTTAAGAAAATATTGAAAGTGCAAAAGAGAGGGTTTGAAGGAGTCTTGCCTGCTCACTGTGTAACTTCTGGACTTTCTGAGGGTAACATCCTATAAATTTCTAGGCTGAGAGAGATAATTTGTTATTACAGTATCAAGTAGGGCGCACAGTTTAGTTCTAATTCTGCATAAAATTAGCTTCTGCAAAGGTGAATGTGACTACATGGTCTAAAAGCTTATTCCTCAAGATACCTATGAATGAAGGTGTATCACTTTGATCTCTGAGATCAACTAAAACAATGTTGCAGCCCTGGTGGCACAGTGTTTAAGAGCTATGGCTGCTAACGAAAAGGTCAGCAGTTCAAATCCACCAGCCGCTTCTTGGAAACCCTATGGGGCAATTCTGCTCTGTCCTGTAGGGCAGTTGGAATTGACTCGATGGCAACGGGGTTTTTTTTAGTTAAAATAAGGTTTGGTACCACATTTTGGTAGTAAATTTTCTTGTTGCTTTGTATTCTCATCTGTTCACCAAATGAGTTTAAATTGTCCATATTCTAATTAGTACACACACATATACACACTTATAGAAAGCTCCGTGTACAGGGAGTTGGCTACTGCACATGATGGAAGATGGAGATCATATTGCTGATTTTGTCTCTTGTGAGGCTGTGTCCTGTACAAATCCTCAGGCCATGCACATTTGCTGATTATCCAAGAAGCAGGAACAGTGCATGAAAGAATATGAGACAGCATCTAGTTCTGTCCATTCTCCTTGCCAAATAGATGAGAAAATAGCAAGTTTAGGGAAGTTGAGTGACTTGACCATGTTCCACAGCTGACGGGTTAGGGGCTGAAGCAGACTCACCTCTCTGGTCTTCTCTGATCTAGACCCTTCCATTCAGTCAAGTTGAGTTCTGCAAAGTTTTAAAAACTGTGCCATAGGGTACTAGATTCCTGGCAAACACTTCTTGGGCAGTGCTGGGCAAGGATGCTGTTTTAGAACCCTATTAGACTTTCATTGGCTTTACCATGATATAAAAATTCAACATAAGCTTCTCTGTGGTTATTTCTGCTCTTCGGTGTGTAAATCTTTGCCACCGTGACTGTTAACATAAAAAGGATGGATTGACTTCTGACTAGAGGGAATAAATCACCCCAACTTTTGACAGCAGTGTTTGGAAAAAAAAAGAAAAGATTAATTGGTTTTATTTAGTGGCTTATTGTTTATTGTGATAGCTATTAAAAATAGATAACCAGAGGCTAATAAATGTTAATTGTCCCTTCACTATTAGAAAAATCAATTTTCAGTGGATATAGAATATATTAATATGTTATTTTGTTTATAATCTTCAATAACATTAAAAAAAAATCATCCCGGAGAGAATTATTTTTTGAGGAACCTGCAAAAATAAAAAGGTTAATTGTTACTACAAAGAACAGATTTGGCAGGAGGACACTTTCATCTACATATAATTTTAATGGCTTTCAAAGCATTATTTTATAATTGTAATAAAATGCATGTGTAATTTGTCAAGATTGATAAACTTCTTACCAAGGACTCTTATATATTTCTGTGAAACTTGGTCAAGAGCAGTTAGATTTCTAAATGTAAGTAATTAAAATTGTATAGTACTGAGTTATTGACCAATCCTGGACTATTAATCAAGCTAAAAAATTCTACAATCAGTGCTCAGTGTGCTGAAGCCTGGTAAAATAATAGTATTTGTGTTCAGTGAGGCAAGTAGCCACAATTAAGCACTTCACTTGACAAATGAGAGGGTACACTTTATTTTGCACTTAATTGAATTGTTGTACATGGTTGGTCACCATTGCCTCCTACCCCTTCATTTTAGTTTCTGATCATTGGAAGCTTACGCATTTGTTAAAGGTAGAGCAATTGAGTCTGCTTTAGCAGTTGGCTTTCTAAATGCAGCCAGGAAGTCTGGGCCACAAACAAGGGCTTTGTGAGTCCTATTAATATCCCTAACAACAGATTATTAGTTTTCTTAACAAAAATTTTTGATAAACAAACTAGAGCCCTGTCAAGGAATGATATGAAATAGCTTTGAATTGGGAAAACTCCCCACCCAGGTTTTGTATCACTCACCAGATTCTGCTTATGTAAGCAGAAAAATTTCTGTAGAGAATACAGAATTTTTATCTATTTTATAAAAACCAAAAATTGATTTTCTTCTTGTGAGCTGGAAAGAATGTTCTCTGGTAATCTTGCTAATTATCAGGTATTTGTCACAACTTCCTTCCATTTGCTTTTGCATCAGAATCATCTTTCTGCAAGCGTAGTGACAGCCAATCATTTCAGTGCTGATATAAATCATTGGTTGCTACCAGATTAAACTGGGCAGCTGAGGTTCAAGAAAAAGACCCAATGGGTAAATATGGGGCGGGGGGTGGGGGTGGAGGGCTAGGAAGTAGAAGTCAGGATTTATGAGTGTGTTTCAAGACCAGATTTCTTTTGCAAAGAGACATATCTGTGTGTACATCTGTGTTTGTGCAATGCCAGTGGTTATGCTATCGACAGACCTCAAGCCAGTTTAGTATTTATTGAGACACACATGCACTTGCTTACTTGCCTGGGTGTTTGCCTGGCACTTAGAATATGGTCCAAAGACCCTAGAATGACCTTTGCATCAGACCTTATTTCCTGTGAGGACAGTTTATCCTCAGTTTTCCAAACGGATTGATGGAGATTATAACTGCTTTTGCAGTCCCGGAGGATGGTTGTAAAGATTAAGCTAGATAATTGATTTTAAAGCACTTGGAAAAGTTAAAAGTGCCATGGAAGCATAAGAGACAATTACATATTTTCTCTTTTAACATTCCTCTTAGTCAAGTCTGTAGTTCAATGGCCACAAAAATATACTAATATTTGCCTGGAGGGAGGAATAAAAACAAGAAATTAGGGTTTCTTGAAATGATGTGATTCATATTGGGAAGGAATCTTCATTTGGGAATTACTCTGTCTCAGCAGTCCTGTGCATTTATTTCCAGTGGTAACAAGTAAACCAATGGGAATCTAGTGCCCAAAGCTGTATGTTCCATTTAAAAAACTTAGAAAATGTCAGCCAAAAGTTTTGGCCCTTCCCTCATGGTGCTGAATTCCATTGACTAACATAGAAAATAATGACCAGGCAGTGTCTTTATTTGTTTCAGACCCTACCAGTGTGGTCACTGCTCCCAGTCCTTTTCTCAGCCTTCAGAACTGAGGAACCACGTGGTCACTCACTCTAGTGACCGTCCTTTCAAATGTGGCTACTGCGGTCGTGCCTTTGCTGGAGCCACCACCCTCAACAACCACATCCGAACCCACACTGGAGAAAAGCCCTTCAAGTAAGTAGCAGTTAGCCCTTTCCTCCTCCTGACTCCTTCTCTTAGCTTTTCCCGAGAGCCATCAGAAGAATGGAGGGACTGGCTGTTGGCACAGTGCTGCCCAGCCCAGCCAACTGGTGGGGAAGGCTGTTCGGAAGGTTAATGTCCAGGCTGAAAAAGGACCCAGCTGTTTAATGACTGAAACTTGGAAAATGAAATTAGGAAGCCTATCCACTGATCCTGGCTCGAGCTGTGCAACCTTGGACATGAGACAGTCTTTCTGGGTCTGTTTTCTAATTGGTAAAATAAGGAGGTAGGAGTAAATAATTTTAAGAGTCTTTCCAGTTCCTAAGGATCTGTACTTCTAGAATTTGAGCTAGGAGTCACACAGAGCTTTTATAGCCATTAGTAAACCTCATGACCATCAGCAAGGTGCCCACAATTTAAGGACGTCTGGATAATCATCTCCTGGGGAACCTGAACCTTTCAGGATTCTGGTGAACTATTTCTTCTTCTTTCTGATGTGTTACAGAAGTTTGAATCTATTATAGCAGTCTATTTGTAACTTTTCAGTGTACTCTTTGGACCTCAGAATTACCATGTTGGTGAAAAAATAAACCTAGACCCAGGGCATGTCAAAGCCCTTGAGGATTCAGGAAATGTGGGAAGAGGTAGAATTGATTTCAAGGGCTTTGGCAAGGTAAGGACACCTGACAGAGAGTGTATGTTTCTAGATATATCACAGTCATGACAAAAGTCAGTCTGAGATGTGCTAGATGACCTATTCATTTCTTCATTTATTTGTTCATTCATTCATTCCTTCATGTGTTCATTCATTGAGCAAATATTTATTGCACACCATGCTAGGCACAAGGGATACAAAGGTGAATCAGATTTAGCTCCCATCTTTGAAGACCTCATACTTTTTGGGGAAGCCCAATTAATAAACAAGTATTACAACATAGGGTGGAAAATACAACAATAAAACATGTATATAAGATATTTCAGGGTAGCACAAAGATGATGTAATCAATGCTGTCTGGGGGAGATGATGTTTAAGATGTGTGTTGAAGGATGAGTCGGAATTTGCCAGACGTACACAGGGAAAGAGGCACGTCTGACAGCCCAAATAGCACGTGACAGGGCTCGGGCGTGTGAGGCAGCGTGTACGACTGGTCAGTGGTCTCAGAGCAGTTTTTACTGTCTGTGTGATGAAGTCTTTTCTGTTCAAACCTCTTACATCTCTCCACTGATTTGCTGTACTGGCTTTCCCTGTTTAAGAAGGAAAATTAAAAGGGCATGGGTGTTCATCCTTATTCACCTTTCCGTAGGACAAGATCAAGCAGGAGAGAAAATGAGTCAGGCAGTAGGAAATAATCCTCATATTCAATCTCAGGCATAAAGTCTTCCCCAAAGTCTCATTACCAAATAAAAACCATCATTCTTAACTATTTTCCATCTTGGTTTAATTTGTGTTATTAATAATAAAAGTAGTGATACTTTTGTCTGTATAAATAAATGCAGGTTGTTCATGGCATAAGGGCATCTGGCTGAGAGGACACAGTAGGGTCTAAAATCATGCCTGCACTAGGCTAGTCAAGCTAGCAATAGCTAGGAAAAAACCCAACCCCATTGCCATCAAGTCGCTTTCAACTCATAGCGACCCTCTAGGATAGAGTAGAACTGCCCCATATGGTTTCCAAGGAGCGCCTGGTGGATTTGAGCTGCAACCTTTTGGTCAGCAGCCGTAGCTCTTAACCATTACACCACCAGGGTTTCCAGCAATAGCACAAGGGAGACGCTTTTTTCTAATTCACCCTAAGGTGCCAGATGGGCTGGCACAATCCTAGGAGTTCCCTATCTCAGAATTTTTTGTTGTAACCTACCCAGTAAACTTTCTCATCATCTCGTCCTGACTCCCAGGGGGATCACAGATTCTGGCTTCACCACTGCTGTGGATGTGGAAGACGAGAATTGCACATTTCCCATGCCTTTGAGCAAGACAACTTTATAAAAGCAGAGTTGCAGGAGAACTGAGAATCCTTCTGGCCACTTACATTAGAGAGGCCAGCCAGATAGATACAGTGCCAGGAATCAGATTGATTTTTATCTTGTTGCTGTGTAAATAGATTTTAGTAATTAATTGAAGAGGTTTCAGGGTCAAAATTGGAAATAGATTTCTATTAATGTTAAGGTGTTACTTATGTGTAACCTCGTTGACTCCATTCAGATTTTTTTCCTTTAACATCCTGTTTTCGTCATGTTTCCAGTAGAGTTCCATCTTAACTTAATTCATCAGATTAATATTTGAAGGGCTTTAGTGATCAGGATTTTTTTCTTGGCAAAAATATTTCTCGTGACCGTAACCTAATTTCCTTGCGGGGGGGTGGGGGTGGGGGTGGGGAGGTGGGGAAGAAAGAAACCACCAGGTTGGTTGAATTCGATTCTCTGTGCACCTTTTAGTTCCTTCTGCTCCCGCTCATATCAAGATAGCCACATGCTGTAAGTTTTTTTCTTTAACTTATCAAATACATATTCCTAGGGGAGAGCTGAGTGTATACTTTTTTAAAAGTGCAAGATTTAAATGTCTTCTAGGAAATGGAAAATTAAATCCTTTAGTGTATACAACCAGGTCTTTCAGGATTGAACTCTCCCGAGGGAGTTTTGGGAATTTTCCAGCCATAGCTGATGGATATCTATCCCGTGGACATTTGTAAATATTATGAAGATATATTTTTACAAGCTTATAAAGCAAACGTTAAAAAAAAAAAAAGAAAAGAAAACCTTTTGTTTAGTTTTGTTTAGGTTAGTCAATAAAATGTGTTTCACCACAACAGTTAATTTTACTACTTCAGCTAATGGGTATTGGCTTAAACAGTGTTGCAAAGAAGGAAAAGAATCTTGTAAGATGCACAACCCTAAACTGCACACGTTGGGAAGCTTCCAAATAGATGCCCCAAATGGCTCATCCCTTAAATTGTCCCACCCAGCCGGGGCCCAGGAAATCTTCACAGAGTTCTCAGGGGCAAATCTCAAGGGAAGGGGAAAGCCCTTTCCAACTTCTAACATCTTCACCTGAGAAGTGGTTTTTCAAGTAGAGCAAGATTATTGCAAACCAAAGAAGTCTGGAGAAGACTTTGCAGTAAAAGATCAGAGTTCCATTCTCGACTTCGCCTCACCATCTGATTGGCTGAAACCCCACTGAAGACTCCGTCCTGGAGCTGTATGTAGATCACAGGCTTGTCAGCAGCTAACCTAGGCTATAGACATAGAATTTCTACGGTAAATGAGCACATAGGTAAACTGAACTTCAAAGGATCAGAATGGAGGTCTTGGCTTTCAGTTTGTGCTGTAAAACTAGAAGCCATGGAGAACAAGGAGCAAAAACAAGTCATCATTTATTTTAACAGCAGTTGCCAAGCACTTTATTGCCAAAAGGAAGGAAGGAAAGGAGGGAGGAAGGAAGGAAGGGAGGAAGGAGGAGAGGAAGGGAGAAAGGAAGGAAAGGAGGAGGTTGCCAGTCTAAAAAGTCTTTACTGTGAGAACTCCTTTCTTCTGTCATTAAAAATAATCTCTCAAGATCTCAGTAGGCTTCTCTGCCCTGCCTGGGAGAATCTATATGAGCTGCTTGACACCTGGCATCTGATCCTGGGAAGCTGTAAGAGCAAGCCAGGACTTTCCTTAGGAGGAGTTCGTCTTTTCATCTTTATTAGAAACAGGTGGAAATATTCATTGCTCTGTTTTTGCCTCACATAAAGATAGTTTGGCTCAGTATAAAAATCAAAGGAAATTCCAAAGGACTGCTGATGTTTGAATAAGATCTAGGCAAAATCGAAACAAATCAATAAATATATGTTGAGGACATCATATGTATGAAGCCCTGTGCAGTTTGGTTCCGTTCTAAAAGTATTTTGTGACTTGTAGAGGCACAGAAAGCTTATTGCAGGTTATCTATGGAACAGAACTTTCCATGGTTTTGTTCCTCTGTCAGTCTGAGGTGGTTAATTGTTAAGTTTCCTGTATATATAATCCAATCAGCCGTTTTATTAAGTAAAGAATGATCTCAAATCTAAAAGGAGATCAAGTTTAATGAGGACTCTTATACTGGTAGCAGAAAGTGGGAGACTTTCTCCTTACTGAATATTTGGAAGTGTTCCTGCGATGATTCTCTCAAGGCTATGACATCAGCACCTATACTAAGGAAAGGCACACATAGGGAAGATCTCTGTGTGCAAAAGCATTCCTTCCTCCTAGCTCATTACCCATATCTTTCTTTCCTTCTTATTCCATTGTTGTTGATGATGTTGTTGTAAGGTGCTGTCAAGTCAGTTTTGACTCGTAGCAACCCCGTGCGACAGAGTAGAACTGCCTCATGGGGTTCTATAGACTGTAATCTTTATGCGAGCAGATTACTAGGTCTTTTCTTCTGAGGAGCTGTTGGGTGGGTTCGAACCCTCAAACTTTCAGTTAGTAGCCGAGCACTTAACCATTGTTCCACCGGTGCTCTTTGTCTTATTCCATTACTCAGCATGAATCCAGGCTTAGACACGCCCATACCCGGTCACTTGTTAGGGATCATAATTTAGTGTTAATTGAATGTTAACCAGCTGAAGTCAGGGCCTCACCTGCTGGCATCTAGATACTTTAGTTGAGTCTGTCCTTGTGATGAGTTTCATTAAACTATGAAAATATTTTGTGAAGGGAATTTTTTTTTTAATTGAAAACAATGAACATAAAACTGAGGCCCTTCCTGTTTTTTTTTTTTTAAAGGCATTTTTTTATACCTAGCTCCCTTTGCTTCCTCAGATATACAGCGTGCGTTCTTGTAATTTCCAAACCACATAGATATTATTTCTAGTAGCCCACTTGCCTCAAGAAGGGGGCAATTTCTGGGAAAGGGACCTAAACAAAGATAATTTTCTATGTATCTGTGTATATTTTTATTCACACTAGGTGAGCAGATGGCACTAGAGATGATTTTTCAGCAGTGGTCTTCTTGCACACCCCATAAATTAGACTTAGTAAATTCCCTGAATACTACAACAAATTGTTCCATGCCTATAAATATATGTGAGACATTTAAACACTTGAGAAAAATTTAACTCTCATTTTAGTATCTCTGTTCAATCTGGATGTTTACATATAACATTTAGTTAGGTATTTGCCTCATATGAGGCACTAAACTTCCTATTTATGAACTCTTCATATTTTAATACACAGGATTAGAAGAGTAAAATCATGACCCAGGTAAATTGTCATTCCTCATAATTGCTCAAGTTATTCCACTTTCTTTGAAATTTATTCTAGAGCTTAAAAAAGGAATATAATAATTTGAAAGTTTGTCAAGCAGTGAAAGGTGTAGTATATTTTGACACACTAATCCAGCAACTAATCAGTTTTCTAATAAACAATCAGCAATTCACTAACGTGTCATCAGCACTTCAGGAGCTCAGGCGAGAGGATGAGCAGCCCATGGACGTTAATGAATACACCAGAAATCATTAAGTGATCAATACTTCTGAATTATTTTCATTGAGCTGATAGGTCTGATACATTAAAGCTGACATTATACATTTGTCAAGATCACAGTGCAGTTTTTAACAGTGGAACAGGCTGCTAAAAATATTCCCCAAAAGACAATCAAGGAAACACAACTTCTTCACATTGACATACTCAGCGGGCGCAGAGCCCTGAGAAATCCAAGTGCAGAGTCAAGCTCTAGCCTCCCAACATCCAAAAAAATGCAGAAATCCCCAAAGTGTATGGATATTTAATATTTTATAGTGATTATTTCCGTGGTAAGGCACCTTCTATAATTTAGTAGGGAGGAGGAATAGGAGAAACGCGCACTGGATAAGGGGGCCTGTGGCTTCCTCATTTATGGCTTTCGGTCAGGCAAGGGGCATGTGGTGGTTTTTGCCAGAGCCCCAATACTGCAGGGACCAGAAAAGCAAAGGTCATGTTATTAAAAGAGAGACAGTTGTCTGCAGTTCCTCCTGAATACCTTTCTCTTCAAAGATTTGAGGAGAGGAGATTATGGGATGGCTAAGGTGGCCGTTGTGCCCTGAAAAGTGCTTGGCCAGTGCTCTCAGCAGCCCAGATGTGCAGGGTGGTGATGGGGATCACTGTCTGCACTGAGCTTCTTGCCACAGTTCATCTCTACATATATACACAACACAGGCGACCAGCCAGGAGCAACAATAGAAAAACTAGAGGCCACCACTAGGTTTTGTTTGTTTGTTCTGGTAAATTGTGCAGCCATCAGACTAGTAAGTGTGCGTTGTGTGGGAGATACGGACATGGGAGATAGGCCCAGGGTCTCTAGATTACAATTTTTTTGTTTTGCTTTGTTTTAAGTTAAGGAGAAGAGCTGTTCTTTTCTCCTTATCAGACACATTGGTCCACATGTACATTACTTGTACTGTACTTTTTGGAGAGGTGAACATCTTGGCCTACACAAACGTCCATTGATTTCTGGTTCCTGAGCTGCCTCTCACCTTAGCCTTGTTTTTACCCTAAACATAATTGGGCTGTGATATTTTTACTAGCTTTTACAAAAAAGGGGCTACCCAAGCCCACCCCCCACACCCCCCATAGTCACTAAACTAACGTCCTCCTTCCTCTACTTTCCAAATTTAGAGCTGATCCCTCTTTGGCTGCTGTGCCAAGGGGAGTAGAATTCCTGATTTTAAATTAGCAGCAGGTGAAATTCTATTTGTCATCAATTTCTGTTTGGGGTTACGGAGCAGAAAACTGCAGACAAGCTGCTGCTTTGATGGCTCACTCCTAAAAATCTCTTTTTGTTCTTTATCTATTTGAACTGACAGTGATCAGAGCTGCAGCAGGACAGGGCTCTCTGGAGAAATCACCTTCCCCCTGCCTATTGACAGATCCCTCTGTTCAGCATCAGATGGGCTTTGTCCCATCACAGGCATCCAGGCCTTGGAAGGAGCCACCAATTAAACCTCTTGAGCTGGTAAAATCTGAAGCCACTTTGGAGTGTCTGTTCTGATTAGGCAGGATGAGAGGAAGCCCATCACCCTGCAGGCCCCACTCCCTGGTCTCAATTTTCTCTCTTGCCTCCACCAGGTGCGAGAGGTGTGAGAGGAGCTTCACGCAGGCCACCCAGCTGAGCCGACACCAGCGGATGCCCAATGAGTGCAAGCCAATAACCGAGAGCCCAGAATCAATCGAAGTGGATTAACTGATTGACTGGTTGGAATTAAACTGCAAGGAAAGTCATGATTAAATGTCACGGACACTTAAGCAAAACCAAAGATTTCCTCTGAGCAACTTTCAATCAGTCCCAGAAAACCAAAAGCAGTAATAAAATAAGTAAGATGTTAAGAGATATTGATCCTGGCATGGAAGTCAGACCAGGAAAGAGATTATTTATTTATGACTAAGGATGAGACTTATTTCGGTGGACAACTAACCTGGGATGGCTAACATTTCCAGTCCCACCATGTATTTGCTTTGTTTCTAAAAAGCTTTTTTAAACTGTTATTTAATACCAAAGGGAGGAATCATGTGGGTTCCTCTGCCCACAGTTGTGACTAAGAATGCACAGGGACTTGTTTCTCGTTGCACCTTTTTTTAGTAGCATGATTCAAGGGGACCCAGTGTACAGCCCTTCTTCCTGCTGTTTTGGTTTGGCCTTGCCTGAGGCCCAGAGGGGACCGTGGAAGCAGAAGCACGAGCCTTCGCGAAGTCAGTGCCATCTTCAGCCCAAGAGGCATTCTATTTCTGTGTTCTCCACGCTCACTTTTCATACCCTTTTCACGTGGCTCCTTTCATCCAGCAGCCTGATGCAAGAGCACCTGGAAAAGGAAGAGAATGGTTTAAATTTCAAAATTTCAAAATTCAAGGGGAAAAAATGGGGGACTTTCTTTGTCTTGTCGTAATTTTAAAAACATTAAAATTATTATGTACGGAGCTTCATAATACAGTATATTGTTCCGAAGCAGCAGCTAGTTGAGAAACTTTTTGTTTTCCGTAACGTTTTAGCTTAAAAAAATTGAAAATAAAGTGCTTCGGTATGAAGCTGAATATAAAGTATTAGGCTTCAGGTACTTTTTTGTTATTTTGAAAGTGGTTGAATATTTAAGTGCCAAGCCCAGTTGTCAAGGAAGGCCCTTGTAGGCAGTTTCGTCTTCCCCCCTTGTACAGGGGAAGCCCTGGAGACCCATTTACTTGATCCTGAGGGCAGGAGCAGCACTTCTGCAGAAGATAGACCAGACAAGGAGACACTAAGCGGAGCAGCCACGGAGAGGGTTGTGGTTAGAACAGACTTGCCAGGAATTACCTTATCATCTCCTTCAGCCCTTGATAATGTTCTTCCCTCAAGATTTATCAGTTGAAAGAGAAAGAATTATGTACAGAAACTCACTGTTCTTTGGCTGAGTGCTGGAAAAGTGCGTTTAACTTCAGCTAGCCTTATGGTGGTTTAACAGTGGTGCTCAGCAAAATTATGTCACATTCCATGAAATGAAATAACGTCAAAAAAGAGTGACCACTCTTGGAACTCTTGGTCCATTAGCTCCGAGAAGCATCTCAGAGACTGAGTTTACCTCAACGGCCAGTTCAGATAAAACCAAATAGTTTCATCTAGAGTGCTCAACAGCAGTGATTCCTGTTTATAGCATTCTTGGTCACTTGACAGCAGGACACAGCCATTTAAAGAACTCCCAGTCATTTAGCTCTTTCACTGCCTTCCCTCAGTGAAATTTTGAGACACATAGATCAAGTCACTACTGAAAGGCAAGGATACTTCGTGCTTCAATTTAATCTATCGTCATGTATTTGGTTTTCAGAAAGTCTTCTTTCCTTTTAATTTTGCTTCTCCATCTTTTAGCTCCCAACTGTCATTCCATTTAAAATGGAATAAAACAGGGCCTCGCTAATTGTAGGAACTCTGGTGTCAAAGTGGTTAAGCACTCGGCTGCTAACTGAAGGGTTGGCAGTTCAAACCCACCAGCTGCTCTGGGAGAGAAAAGACCTGGCGATCTGTTCCTGTAAAGATTATAGCCTTGGAAACCCTATTGGGCAGTTCTACTCTGTCCTATAAGGTTGCTATGAGTCGAGATCGACTTGATGGCAATAGTTAGGATTTTTTTTGGTTTTCGCTCATTCTGCTTGTCGTTATGAATGTATGTGAATAATCTCTTGGGTTGTGGGCCACCAAAGAGGAGTTTGACTAATTTTGACCTCTGTTACCCAATTTCAAATCATCCACCTAGAATTTTCCCTCAGTTCTTATTGGCTCAATGTCAAGGAAGCCAGTAAGCAATCTTTGCCTCTATGTAACTGGTTGAACGTATTCTCTCTGGTAGGTAGTAATGTGTTCCCATTTTACAGTCCCCTGCCCTAGGTGATGGAGGCATTTACCAACAATGTGTGTCCTTGGGAAGGGTGGAAAGAATACATAGTCATATTAACCCCAAACCTGCAAGAAAATGACAGATCAACTTAGCAGAGAGCAAGCTGAAAACTTTGGTTGTATTTCTTGAAAATGATAAGGCACTCACCTGTATGTTTCTAATATTTTTCAGTGAGAAAAATCAGTTCAGCCATTTGCCTCATTTCTCAATTGAACACACTGTACCCCACTGAGTCCTCAGGGGCTCCAGTGAGAAAATGAGAAGCCTTCACTCCTCCCTTGATATCTGGCAAGGGAACCGTTTTCATAACAATGATCTCTGCTGCTCTAATGGCTTTGCTAGCTGATCCCAAACACCCACTGTGGCAGTAACCTGTACACCAAAAGATTCTTCTAGCATTCTGCTCCCATTAAGTCTGTTTTTCTTCTTTACTATTAAGAGAGATTTGTGGCATGTATTTTCCACCAAATTTGGTAAGAAAATATTTTCTGCTTAACAAATACAAAATTGGATACTGTAATTTTTTTAGGCATTTGGGAACATTCGCAGTTTTCACATACTGAGCAATCCAGCCTCAGCCGTCTGTCCATACAACAGGCCTAAAAAAACAGTTGCCATTGAGTCTAGCCTGACTCATGGTGACCCCATGTATGTCAGAGTAGAATTGTGTTGCATAGGGTTTTCAATGACTGTGATCTTCTCCCAGTAGATCACCAGATCTTTCCTCTGAGCTGCCTCTGGGTGGACTCGAACCACCAACCTTTTGGTCAATAGTTGAGTGCTTAATCATTAGCACCACCCAGGGTCTCCACTATGGGCCTCTACCTGCAAATTGGCTTGGAGCCCTGAGGCAGGTACCAAGATCATTTGGGTCCCAAATGCTTTTAATGAAGTATGTGCTGCAAATTGCTTTGGCCATTTCTACTTAAAATTGTCAGATAACCTCTTGGGGCACAGCAAATTGGTGGCAGAAACTGTGTAAGATTTGCTAGTTTTCCTTATTAGCAACTTCCTAATTAGTAATGCTGTAAAGAGAACAAAAGCTCTGAATCTTTGAGGAAAGAGGCTATCTAAGCCGAGAGAAAGAGACTATCAGAGCTGAATCAGTGTTTGGCTCCTGGAGCAATCCCTCTTTGCCCTTTTCTCTCAGTGGGAACAGAATAATATATATATTTTTCAGAATAAGACTTATCATCCTAGCATATGCTCACTTGTCTAAGTAAGAGTCTAAGCCAAACATAATGGCAGGCAAAGTTAAGGAGGATGAGGGATTGTGCTGCAGAGCATTACACTTCTAGAAAAATCTCAGTAACCTGAGACAAAGCTGAATATTTTCCCCAGGGAAAATTTTTTAGATAAACTTTTCCTGTTGGTTGTCTTTATTCTGTCTTTAAAACTTACTTCCTTGGAGGGAGATGTGTTTTTATAGTTAATGTGAGGGTAATTAAACTGCAAAACTTAGTTTTGTATAATTTATATAATTTGATTCAATTAGTAGATATTTACTGAGCATCCATTTAAGTGTTAGCCTTGTGCTGAAAACTGTATAATTGAAGGTTATAATACCACTTCTGCCCTCACAGGGCTTACCATTTATTGGATAATGTTGGAAAAAATTCTAGTCCATATTTACAATGCTTTACAAACATTTACCAGCTTATCAGATTTTTCCATCAGTTGGTTAATTGATTGCTTCATTTATTTATTCAACAAACATTTATTGCACTCTTGTTTTCTATAAAATCCCATCTTAGGTGTTCACCATAATCAGCATTATTTAGGTAACTATTAGAGAGGCACAGTGGTTAAGAGCTCAACTGCTAACCAAAAGATTGGCAGTTTGAATCCACCAGTCATTCCTTGGAAATCCTATGAGGCAGTTTTACTCTGTCCTGTAGGGTCACTATGAGTCAGAATTGACTTGACGGCAACAGGTTCTTTGGTTTTAAATGACATGCTAATAGCATGCATATTTTAATCCTTTAGACCACCATCTCAATGAAATTTCAGAGATTGCTGCACTGGGAGAATGAGAGAGATGTAAACTCAGCTAGGGACTGAAAAGTAGTGTATTTCAAAACAAATTAAGATGCACCACTCAGTCGTCTTGGGTTGACCCACCAGGCCATTGGATCTTAGCAACAATATCAAGAGACCACAATTAGGGCCAGAGTCTTAGGGCTTTTATGACCCTATTCCAGTGATAAGGCAACAAATGGAGACAGGGGTGGATTTGCTCAGGGAAGGAACTTTGCAGACCCTGCATGGGACAGAGGTGCCTCATTAGTGACAAGCCTTGGCATCGCAGCTCCTGAACCCAGTGTGTGGCCGTGGTGCTCTCAGAGGGGGGATTCCTAAGTGGTCTTCTGGAGAGCAGACCTAATTGTACTCAGGTGCTTCAAAGAGAACTGTCAGAGTGGATATTCATCAGTGGTTTAAAAATGGCAGTTGTTTGGTTAAATTTCTTTTTTTCCCCCTATTAATTCATTGATTTATTTTCTTTGGTATTTTTTTTTTTAATTTCACTGTGCTTTAGGTGAAAGTTTACAATGCAAATTAGTTTCTCATTCAAAAATTTATACACAAATTGTTTTGTGACATTGGTTGCAATCCCTGTAATATGTTGGCAGTCTCCTACTTTCCCTTTCCGCCCCAGGTTCTCCATGTCCATTCATCCAGTTTTCCTGTCCCTTCCTGCCTTCTTGTCTTTGCTTTTGGGCAAGTGTTGCCCGTTTGGTCTCGTATATTTGGTTGAACCAAGAAGCACGTTCCTCACACGTGTTATTGCTTGTTTTATAGTCCTGTCTAATCTTTGACTGAAAAGTGGACTTCGGGAGTGCCTTCAGCTCTGAGTTAGCAGGTTATCTGGGGGCCATAGTATCGGGGGTTCCTCCAGTCTCTGTCAGACCAGTAAGTCTGAATTTGAATTTTGTTCTACATTTTTCTCCCGCTGTGTCTGGAACCCTCTGTTATAATCCTTGTAAGAGCGGTCAATGGAGGTAGCGGAGCACCATCTAGTTCTTCTGGGCTCAGGCTGGTAGAGGTTATGGTTCATGTGGTCCATTAGTCCTTTGGACTAATATTTTCCTTGTGTCTTTGGTTTTCTTCATTCTCCTTTGCTTGGAACGTGATGGGACCAATAGGTATCTTTTAGATGGCCACTTGGAAGCTTTTAAGACCCCAGACGCTACTAACCAAAGTAAGATGTAGAACATTTTCTTTATGAACTATGTTATGCCAATTGACTTAGATATCCCCCTAGACCATGGTCTCCAGCCCTCAGTCCCAGTAACTTAGTCCCTCAAGGTGTTTGGATGTGTCTAGGAAGTTTCTATGTCTTTGCCTTGGTCAAGTTGGCCTGACTTCAGCTATATTGTGTGTTTTCTGTCACTTCACCAAAGTTAACATTTATCTACTATCTAGTTAGTGAATTCCCCTCCCCACACCTCTCTTCCCTCATAACCATCAAAGATTTTTTTTTCCTGTTTGTAAACCTTTTCTTGGGCTTTTATAATAGTGGACTCATAAAATATTTGACCTTTTGTAATTGACTTATTTCAGTCAGCATAATGCCCTCCAGACTCATCCATGTTTTGAGATGTTTTTTTAGATTTATCATTGTGCCACTGTGTGTATGTACCATAATTTGTTTATCCATTCGTCTGTTGTTGGGCACTTAGGTTGTTTCCATCTTTTTGTTATTGTGAATAATGCAGCAATGAACATGGGTGTGCATATGTCTATTCCTGTGACAGGTCTAATTTCTTTAGGGTATACTCCTAGGAGTAGGATTGCTGGATCATATGGTATTTCTAGCTTTTTAAGGAGGTGCCATATCATTTTCTGGAGCCCTGGTGGCACAGTGGTGAAGAGCTTTGTTGCTAACCAAAAGGTCAGCATTTGGAATCCACCAGCTGCTCCTTGGAAACCCTATGGAGCCATTCTACTCTGTCCTGTAGGGTCACTATGAGTTGGAATCAACTTGACGGCAAAGGGTTTGGTTTGATATAGTTTCTAGGGGCTATTATAAATGATATTGTTTTCCTGATTTCCTTTTCAAAGTTCTCTTTGTTGGTGTATAGGAATCCAACTGATTTTTGTATGTTGATCTTGTATCCTGCTACTCTGCTGACTCTTCCTATTAGTTCCAGTAATTTTCTTGTGGAATCTTTGGGGTTCTCTGTGTATAGGATCATATCATCTGCAAATAGGGATAGTTTTATTTCTTCCTTTCCAATTTGGATGCGCTTTATTTATTTTTCTTGCCTTATTGCTCTAGCTAGGACTTCCAACATAATGTTAAACAGGAGTGGTGATAAAGGGCATCCCTGTCCTGTTCCCATTCTCAGGGTAAATGCTTTCAGCGTCTCTCTGTTGAGAATGATGTTGGCTGTTGGTTCTGTATAGATGTTCTTTACTGTGTTGAGGAATTTCCCTTCTATTCCTATTTTATTGAGAGTTTATATCAGGAATGGGTATTGGACTTTATCAAATGCCTTTTCTGCATTGATTGAGACGATCATGTGATTCTTACATTTTGTTCTATTTTTGTGTTGTATTACCTTGATTGGTTTTCTAATGTTGAACCATCCATGCATACCTGGTATGAATCCCACTTGGTTGTGTTGTATTATTTTTTTGATAGGATGCTGAATTCTATGTGATAGAATTTTGTTGAGAATTTTTGTATCTATATTCATGAGAGATACTGGTCTGTAATTATCTTTTTTTGTGGTATCTTTGCCTGGCTTTGGTTTCAGGGTTATGCTGGTTTCATAGAATGAATTAGGAAATATTCCTTCCTTTTCTGTGCTCTGAAATAGTTTGCATAGTACTGATGTGGGCTCTTCATTAATGTTTGGTGGAATTCTCCAGTGAACCCATCTGGACCAGGGCTTTTTTGTTGTTGTTGGGAGTTTTTTTAATTACCTCTTCAATCCCTTCTTTTGTTATGGGTCTGTTCAGGTTTTCTATCTCAGCTTGTGTCAGTTTATGTAGGTAGTACATTTCTAGAAACTTGTCAGTTTCCTCTAGGTTCTCAAATTTGTTGGAATACAATTTTTCATAGTATTCCTTTATGATCCTTTTTATTTCATTTCAGTCTGTTGTAATGTCCTCTATCTCATTTCTTATTTGGGTTATTTGCTTCCTTTCCTGTTTTTCTTCTCTCATTTTGGCCAATGGTCAGTTTTGTCAATTTTGTTGATCTTTTTTTAAAGAACCAACTTTTGGTCTTGTTGATTCTTTTATTTTTCTGTTCTCTATTTCATTTATTTCTGCCATAATCTTTATTATCTCCTTTCTTCTGTTGCCTGTAGGCTTCTTTTGCTGTTCTTTCTATTTGTTCTAGTTGTAGGGCTAACGTTTTGATTTTGGCCCTTCTTTTTTTGATGTGTGCATTTATTGCTATAAATTGGCCTCTTAGCACTGCCTTTGCTGTGTCCCAGAGGTTTTGATATGATGTGTTTTCATTCTCATTTGATTCTAGGAATTTTTTTTTTCCCTATTTGATTTCTTCTATTCCTAGTTGTTTTTAAGCAAGGTATCATTCAGTTTCCATATATTTGATTTTTTTCCTTGCTCTTCCTGTTATTGATTTCTACTTTTGTGGTATTGTGATCAGAGAGAATGCTTTGTATTATTTCAGTGTTTTGAATTTTATTGAGGGTTGCTTTGTGGCCTAAAATGTGGTCTCTTTTGAAGAACATTCCGTGTGCATTGGAAAAGATTATATACTTTCCTGTTGTTGGGTGGAGTGTTCTGCATATGTCTGTGAGGTCAAGTTGGTTGATTTTGACCTTTAGATCTTCTGTATCTTTGCTGAGTTTCTCTCTAGATGTTCTGTGCTTTGCCAAAAGTGATGTGTTGAAGTCTCCTACTGTTATTGTGGAACTGTCTGTTTTTCCTTTCAGTGCTGTTAGTTTGTTTTACGTATTTTGGAGCCCTGCTGTTGTGTGTGTAGGTATTTATTAAGATTATGTCTTCTTGGTGGATTGTCCCTTTAATCATTATATAATGTCCTTCCTTGTCTTTTATGATTGATTTTGCCTTAAAGTCTATTTTATCTGAGATTAGTATGGTAACTCCTACCCTTTTTCGGTTACTATTTGTTTGATATATTTTTTCCATCCTTTGATTTTTAATATATTTATGTCTTTGTGTCTAAGGTTTGTCTCTTAAAGACAGCATATTGATGGATCATGCTTTTTTTTAATCCATTCTGCCACTCTCTGTTTCTTTACAGGTGCATTTAAGCCATTTACATTCAGTGTGATTATTGATAGGTATGAGTTTATTGCTGTCATATTGTTGTGCTTTTTTTGTGGTGCTGACATTTTCTTTGTTCCTCTTACTTTCCTGAGCTGAGTTCCTTTTGTTTGTAGATTTTCTTTTCTTTCCTTATCATAGATTTTGTGTTTACTGAGACTTTATCTTTTTCTTCTTTTTTATTCTGATGAGTAGATTTGTTAACTTTCTTTGTGGTTACCTCGAAGTTTACCCTTATCTTCCTAAATTTGAACCAGTCTTTTATTACTTGATATTGCCTTGACTTCCTCTCCATTTGAATGCTCTATACCTACACCATTTATTCCCCCTTTTATTGTTTTGATGTTGTCATCATTATCGATTGATGTATCTTTCCTTGTTTTAAGTCTTTTAGCTTTATTTTATTATTGAGAGTTCTTTACCTAAGTTGGTATCTGGCTGATGCTGTTCTGTGTCCTAGACTCCAGTTGTTGTCTGATGTTGTTGGTTCTCAGCTGAAGGACTTCCTTTAATATTTCTTATAAGTTTGTTTAGTTTTTACAAATTCCCTTAATTTCTGCTTATCTAGAAATGTCCTAATTTTGCCCTTGTATTTGAGAGAGAGTTTTGCAGGATATATTATTCTTGGTTGGCAGTTTTTTTCTTACAAGATTTTATATATGTCATCCCTTTGCCTTCTTGCCTGCATAATTTCTGCTAAGTAATCAGAGCTTAGTCTTATTGTTTTCCCTTTGTAAGTGATTTTTCATTCTCCTTGAGCTGTTCTCAGAATTCTTTGTCTTTGATTTTGGCAAGTGTGATTATGATATGTCTTGGTGACTTTCTTTTGGGGTCTATCCTATATGGAATTCATTAAACTTCTTGGTTAGCTTTTTGTCTTTCATGATATTGGGGAAGTTTTCTGCCAGCAAATCTTCAAAACAATCTTCTCTTTCTTTTCCATTTTCTCCCAATGTTCTTGAACCCTGATCCATCTGCAAATTTTTCTTTTCCCTGATTTTTCCTCAAAGAAAGTGATGTTCATGGATTTGTCTTCAATCTCACTGACTCTGTCTTCCATTTTTTTCAAATTTGCTTCTATTCAGTTGTCAATTTCTGAAATTTTGTTGTTTATCTTTTGGATTTCTAGTTGCTGTTGTTTTTTTTTATGATTTCTAGTTGTTTATTTATTTTGGCACTTTGTTCTTGTATTGTTTTCCTGAATTCTTCTATTGTTTTGCCTGTGTTTTCCTTGATTTTGGCTATTTTTTCATTGGTTTTGTATGTGTTTTCCATGATTCTGTCAATTTTTCCTTGGTTTTGTCTGTATTTTCCTTGATCTCTTTCCTAATCTCTTGCAGAGCCCTAAATATTAGTCTTTTGAATTCCATATCAGGTAGTTCCACTGCCTTTTCTTCTACCAGAAGGTCATCTGATTCTTTATTTTGGTCACTTGCTGGAGCTTTTTTAATATGTCTTGATATTGTCTACTGTCCCAGAGACATTAAGGTATTATTTTCTTTATTTATTGATTGTATGTTTGTTTTTTCCTGCTTTTTTGTTTTGTTTTGATATGTCAGGGCAGGCAGGAATGGTATGGTCTTGCTTCCCATCATTCAGCAGCTGGCTGAGTAGCAGGAGGCGAGGGGCAGTGCAGGCCCAGTGCAGAGGCAGACCTGAGTGCCAGGGATGCTCTAGCCACAGCAGCACAGGAGGGGCTGGTGGGAAGAGGAGTAGTATACAGCTCTTTGGGGGGGGGGGGGGGAATAAAGAAAAGAGAAAGGAAGGAAAAAAAGAAAAAAAATATAGCTGGGGGGTTCAGTGCAGAGTGGAGCTGGGGGCTGGCAGGAAGTGGAGATGGTGTATGGGGCTAGGTAAGAGGTAGAAAGGAAAGAAAGAAGAAAATAAATGGTACAGTGGCGGCCGGCCTGTGGGAGTGAAAAGGGCCTGGGCAATGGTGGGCTGGTGAGCTGGTGGCACTCTATGCATGGCATCTCAATGGGGGCAGGAAGGGAGGGGAGGTGGTCTATGGGGCTAGGTGAGAAGGAGACTGAGAAGGAAGAGAGAGAAAGAATTGCAGCACTATGGGGGCTGGCGAGTGGGGGTGGGCAGATCCAGGGGCCAGTGAGAAGGTAGGAGAGGGTAGTTTATGGGGCTAGGTGGGAGGGGGAAAGAAAGAAAAAAATGGTGGCCTGGTGGGAGCTGGTGGGTTAGGAGGTGTGGTGGCAGGCTAGTGGCTCTCTAGTCAGCCAATGGAAAGGTGGGGAAGATGGCGTACAGAGCTAGATGGGAGGGGGATAAAAAAGGAAGTAAGAGAAAAAGATAGAGAGAGAAAAAAATGGCAGCACGGTTAGGGCTGGCCATTGGGGTGTGATGGATCTGGGGGCCAGTGGAAGGGAAGAGAGGTGATGTACTGCATTAGATGGAAGGGAGAAAGAAAGAAAATGGTGGTGTGATGGGGTCCATGAGTGGGAGTGGGGTGGACCGGGGGCAGTGGTGGGCTGGTGACTCTCTAGCTGCAGTGGTGCAGTGTGGCCTGGTGGGAAGGGAGAGAGGTGGCATATGGGGCTAGGTGGGAGGGAGAATGAAAAGGAAGAAAGGGAAAAAAATGGTGTGGCAGGAGCTGGCAGGTGGGAGTAGGGTGGACCTGGGGTGACTCTCTAGCCAAGTAGCATGGAACAGCCCTTTGGGAAGGAGTGGAGGTAGCGTATGGGGCAGAAGAGTGAGTAGTGGGAAAGTATTTCTCTGGTTACTGTGTACTCTGTCTCCTGTTGGGTGCTCTGTAAAGTTGTCTTCCCGTACTCCCTGTGGAAGGTTGTTGCTGGCTGTGTTCCAAGATGGTGACTCTGTGCTATGCCATTTGGCAGGGGACCTCCACTCCATATCTCTCCTTCTTCTCTGTTCTCCTTCAGTTTCTTCTTCTATTTGGTGTTTGATCTAGTTCTTTATCCCTTCATTTAACGCTTAGGGTTCCAGGATTGACGTTTGTATCTGTTTTACTTAGTTTTTTGGTTCTTTGCTGCAGAGTGAAGGCATTATGCATCTGTCTATGGCACTGTGTTGGCTCCAACTCTAAATTTAGTTTTTTAATCTCACTGTCAAACTCTTTATGTAGTAATAATTGGTTATTAGAGTTTTCCATGTAAGAAGCTAATATTTAATTGCTTTTCATAGTAGAAATATCATCATTGCGGTTTTCCCATCACTAACACTTATCTGAATTACCACAAAATTAACAATACAGAGTCCTGGGAACAGCCACATATTCCAGCCCTCCTCAAAATTAAATTCTACAAACTCAAAGATCAGCTGTTAGGTACACCTTGTCAGAGACCGCCAAACTGAAAAGAACATTGCATTATTTATGGAAGTCTTTCCCCAAAGGTTTTGCCTGCGATCCATGGTTGTGTTTAACATTTAAAATATTTATTTAGTTTCTTCTTTTAAGTAATGGATGTCAGATGTTTCATCAGATCAACATGCAAAATAGTAAAAAACAAAAATATGTCAGAAAACTGGTCAAAGACCTAAAGCTATTGAATTTTCTTCCCTATATATTGAGATGCCACCATTGTATTTGGAAATAGAAAAGAATTTATTGAGTAAATTTTAATAGAAAAATAAGGAAACTCTGAGCTTATTCCCTCAGCTGTTGATACCAAAAAAACCAAATCCATTGCCATCGAGTCGACTCCAACTCATAGCGACCCTATAGGACAGAGTAGAACTGCCCCATAGGGTTTCCAAGGAGCAGCTGGTGCACTCGAACTGCTGACCTTTTGTTTAGCAGCTGAGCTCTTAATCACTGCACCACCAGAGCTCCTCAGATGTTGATGGGGCAATAATAATGATAGAGACTTACATTGTGCAATTACGGTCAAGTGCAGTTCTAACTACTTAATGTGGATTATCTAATATAACCCTCAATAACTTTACAAAGAAGATACTGTCATTATCTCCCTCTCATGTATACCTAACAATCTTATCATAGTAGCTTGTTTAGTTTATGTTCCCTCAAAACCCACATGACAGTAATTTTTTTAAAAAGGAATCAAATACTTCTCTATGTAAAGCTTCATTTTGAGAACAAAGAGCTCCTTAATTAACAAACATAAATGTAATTTATTTATAAAATATGTTTGTTAAGATGATGCTAAAATACTCTTAAAATATACATCATTATAGTTACTGATCTTGTAATCTTCAAGTCTCTGCTGCTGGACAGCCAAATTTTGAAGATCCCACTGCTGGCAGGCGTCAATTTTACTAAATATGCAACTAAAATTCCACATTTTAAGAACTCTCAAGTGTGTTGTACATATTAGGACAAATGGCAGCAGACAGAAAGGCAGGTTATGTTGGATAGTGACCAAAAGAAAAGAACCAGGCTTGAACACTATCGACAAGTGAAAACACATCCTGAACGGGGCTAAGTGAAATCTCATTTGTTTCTTTGTTCTGACTGAATGCTAAGTGAGTGACTTTTCAGGCATCAATGGAGTAATTATGCAGTTCTGTCCATTAAGAATATGGACTTATGTGGTTTGTCTTTTGGTTTACAGCAGTGAGGTAGAAAGAGTCATTATAGGTTTGGTTTGTCAAACACACAATAATGTAGTTACATATTTGAGGTATTCTAGAAACCAGTTCAAGTTCTCAGCATAATCTAGGTGAAACTGAGAGAGTTTTTCAAAAAGTAAGTTACCGAAATTTCTTTATGAACTGATCTTATTGCAAGGCAATTATTTATCATGATATTGAAACCACAACATATGCTACTTTCCTACAGATTCAGATTCTAACAGGCACATTTGTTTGTCAAACCAATGAACGTTTTCCCTGATAGTCAAACGTGGCAGGCACCTAGTTGGTATTTCCTGTTTCCTGTCTTGAAAAACACCCCTGTTGCTGTCTTTCTCCCCTAAGTTTGACACATCACTCTTGACTGAAAACAATCTTGATATAAACTTCAACAAATTGCAGATATATTTCTACAGCAGACCTCTTTTTGGTGTGTTTAAAGAATACTGTCACAGCAGGTGATCACCATGTCAGGATAACCATTTGAGAACAATTGTCCACTAAGTCACAAACACTCTTGATCCACATTTGAGCATTGTCTGATGTGAACAGAATCAACCCTTGTAGTTTCACTTTCTCTCAACACTGGTACACATACTCAAATTTATCCCAACTTGGAGAAAATGAAATGGCAAAAGCAAAGGCAAAATTCTCCTGCGAAGTTCATGGTACTTTATGTAAGAGGCTTCCTCTGGAATAAATGCTAAGGCCAAAATTGGTGACTCAGATCTTAAGGGAAAATTTGGCATAAATCAGCAAAATCATTTGGAAACCTGATATCCTCAATTTATTTTGTTATATCAAGAAGAAGATATCCAACTTTGTAGTATGCTAATAGAAATGTGATATTTAGATGCTGTCAGTACATTGTGTAAATTTCCTTAATATGCTTTTTTAAAATTTACTGTAAAATGTTTCCCATTGGAATAGAAATATGGCTCTCTCCAATTTCCCACCAAATAAAATGATTAGGGTTAGTGTTCAGTTTTAGTTTTGCTTTTTGAGATTTGGAAAGTTTAAACAAGTCAGTCGAGAGAATGACCAGAAGCTTTCTGTGGGTGATGAGTAGCATGTGGACAGTTTGCTGTAAGGGCCACTAATACGGCAAGAATGATAGTTGCCCTGCAATTGGAATGGTAAACAATTTGCTTACATTTTTCGACTTTATTAAACTCACATTTTTAAAAAATTGCAAAGGACCAATGAGATATGCGTGCAGCTGTATTCTTGTGATAGAATCTACCAGGATTACACTGTGTCTAAATGAGAAGCAGACACACATTTAAGAATAATTGACAAATAAATGTAAACATATTTGATTAATAAAACATTTCTATGATGACTTGATCTACCCTTGGGTTCTGTCTTTCCAGTCCCACGTTGGTCGTTTTCCAAGTGCAAACTGTTCCATGCAGCTTAGGTAATAAACAGTCAAGACTCTTGTTGGTGAAGCATAAGTTAGAAAATGGAGTGAGAAAGCTTGTAGAACTGGCTAGCAGAAAGGTTGTAAAAATTCAGCCCTCTGGTTTATTCAGATATATTTTCAGTTGCTCCTTCCTTGCCTATTTGCTTGCATGTCCATTTGTTCAACAAGTCAGGTCCACTTTCCAGGACACTCATGCACAGTGGCCCAGCCACAATTCTGTGGCAGGGCAGATTCAAGATTTGATCTGTAGTGCTGATAAGCATTGGAAAAGTGCAGAAAGCTCTTGCTTGGAGAATACCCTGGGTCTGTGACACTTCTGAATGTACAGAGCCACAAGGCTGGCTGTCAGAAAGCCGAAGTTAGCTGTTTGATTTGTCTCTTATTCTTTTCAAAAATAAAATTCCACTTAACTCTGAGAAAAAAATATACAAGCTTTAAGGAATAGCAAAGAGGACACTGAAGCTGGAGTGGATCGAGGGAGGTGGAACTGTAGGAGAGGAGGTTGGAAACGTAAGATGCAGTGGGACCATGCAGAGCCTTGTAGGACATTGTGAGTTACTTGGACATTTCTCTGAGTGAGGTGAGAAGGCCTAGAGGATTTTGAGCAGAGGCAGGATGTGATTTGATTTGAAAGGATCATTCTTGCTGCTTTGCTGAGAATAGATTGTAGGGGAACATGGGCAGAAGTTGGTAGATGGTTAGAAGGATATTTCAGTAATCCAGGTGAGAGATGATGGTGGTTACTACTAGACTGGTAGTGGTAAAGGGGGCAAGAGTGGTTAAATTCTGGGTGTATATATTTTCTCCCTATCTAACAAATTTATTTAAAGCCTCCCTAAATCGAGATTGTTATGTGCTTGTCAGTGTTAAGCATGCGCTTTTGCAGAGATAACTGTGTAAAGCTTCATGTTCACAACAAGTGCCCTTAAATACATGGTGTGAACAGTTCCAAGTAATGAGAGTATTAGATGTTTTCAAGAGTTGTAAGCATACTTATTCACAGAGACACATTTGTAAACCTTCATATTGACAGAAATTTGAAAGATTGAATAGAATTTGCTGATGGATGGGGCATGGGACATGAGATAAAAAGAGGAGTCAAGGATGACTTCAAAGTTTTTTGGCCTGAGAAACTGGAAGGATGGAATTTTTAGGTTTAGAGGTTTAGACTATGTTTTTACATTACTTGTCTTTTTTTCCATAATACCAGTGTCATCCAAGTAAAATAAATGTGAAAATGTGCACAACAGGCAGGTATCTGACAGTGTTGCTGACTCTCCTCCCAGTGGCCAAGCTCAGCAACCAGCCCCAGCTTGGAAACAAGGAGTTGCATTGTAGCCTGCTGCTTCTATCTGTAGTACCACATGGATGGGCCATTGCTCAGTAATGAGATGCAAATATTTCATGACAAAAGGATTACCTCAGAAGTGAGGACCTGCTTTCAGAATAGTAGTGTTCTACAGCCATGAGACACTTGAGTCTAACTCTGGACATTCTTTAAAGAAAGAGTGCTCTGGGGATATACACAGAAACTTTTTCTTGTGTAGCTTGTTTCTTTGGTCAGGCTGTAGGCTCAGTTTAGTGCCTCTTGATGGTGGGAGGGCAGGGCTAATCACGGGTGGTTGATAGTTTTCAGCTCCTGGTTGGGATAGTTGTAAACAGCTTTAATAAGACTTTTAATCCATAGACAACTAGTGTTTGTCATCATTCATCCATTCCTACATCCATTTAACATGCATTTTAAAAAGCCTAGTATGTGTTAAGATGTTTATATACAAAAATGAACAGGACATGGGGGTGATAAAATCTGGAAGGGAGAGAGACACTTAATCAGGTAAAATATAGAGGTTATGGAAGGCTGAGAAGGAACCAGTGGAGACAGATTTGAAGGAGTAGTTAATTCTCCCTGCAGGAAGAATTCAGGCAAGTTTTTAAGGAGTTGCTGAGATGTGAGTTGAAATGAACTGAAACAAATATTTTAATCCCTTCCTAAACAGCTCCCATGAAGAATTGTCGACTTGGGCTCTTTTGGAAGATCTGCCACCTACACTGACAGCTATCCAGTGTGCCCTTCCTAGAACATTTGTAGTGTATTTGAGTCAAAGTTTTTTCTCTTATTAAAAAAAAAATGTGTCATTGCTGTCATCTCCTATGTGGATAGTAGTTCTTCATACAGAAACTAAAGAACTTGCCCAAGGTCAACAACAAACTTATGGTTCATGCCATTTAGCCAACCTGTAGATATTCTTCCCTTTTGGGGGTGATGGACCTCTTTGGAAATGTTATGAAAAAATGGACTGCTTCACAGACCCCAAGTTTAGAATGCCTGACCCTAAGACCTTGCATTTGGAATGGCCTCTTCTTTCAGTGGTCAATTATATTTTCAATAATGTCAATTATAGCTTCAAAAGATTGGAAATGAAAATAAAATACTTTCAGTGGATAATAAAAGCAGATATATTTCTTCATTCTCTTATATGAAGATTCTAAGTAATGAGGAAAAACAAATGGAGCTGATTGCTTCACTCTCCTAGCAAGAGAGACAAGGGATTTTGGTGCCTCCTTCCGGGGCCAGGAGCTTCTCTCTCTGTTCATGACTTGTTATGAGGCCCATGGAGACCTAGAAAGAAAGTCAGGCTTTGAAGGCCAAGTCAACAAGTTGGAGAAGTCATTTATTTAAAAGGTAGCTCACAGCCAGGGAGGAATGTTTTTCCCAGTTGTTATAGTCCCAGATTATTCCCTTTTTCCATTCCAAAATTAAAGACATATCTATTTGTAAGGGAACACTCAGTTGTAATTATTTGGAATTCCAGTCTCAACCAAAATCAATTATTTGATATCTTTGAGAACAGGTAAACAGAACTTTTGGTACCAAACTCAACACATCATAAAGTGGGGAGTGACCTTATAGGAAGGGTCTTTTGATCAATTTTCCCTGCCTTCAGGTGGCCAGTAGACACACACACACACAAATGTTGTAAGAGATAACAATCTATTTTATTTTAACATTCTTGATAAAAGAATCTCAAGCTTCCATTTTTATTCTCTTCTGAGTTTTTACCATCCTCTTTCCTGTTGTAGTTTATAACACAGCTTCTTGCAAACAGTAAGTGGGTAATAGTTAATTTCAGTCAAATTCACTTTTGGGAAATTCTCCTCATCTCTCCAGCAAGATAATTTCATTTCCTTTTACTCTCATTCGTCAACAAAACTTGCTACATTGCTTTTGCAATGCAGAATGATAACACTCCCTAATAAGAACTTTTCTTAAACTGACTGCAAGGGCCTCAGTCTATACAGAAACCGACCCTCAGGGTTGGCAAGCCTTTTTCATAGACTTGATGACCATTGCTTGTTTTTCAAACTTTTAGCGTCTGGGGAGCATATAATGGCAGTCAGTATACATGTAGTCCAGTGATTTTAGATATATTTTTGAAAGAGTTGTCATAAATTTAAAAATAATAAAGTATTTTTGAATTAATCATGATTTTTCATATGAACTATGACAATGATAGTGTCTGTAACCTCTCCCCGTGTTATTTTCATGAAAGGCAATCTGGTAATCTGATACTGTGATGGATAACTTGAGCAGTAGGTCTGTTTCAACATCTAGTCAGTTTCTCTTCTTGTTTCTTTTAATGTAGAAATCCTTCTTTCCCAATTATAAGTTGTTGGCATTGGCAGCAGATATTTGATGGCTCTGTCGGAGTTTTAGACATTCAGGTTGGATGCAAACCCAGGAACTAAGGTGGTTTTTTTTTTTTTTTAACTGAAAATTCCTTTCAGCACTCTGTCAGACTCTAACTTGAAGAACATATACTGTTTCAAAGTTGGAAGTTAAAATTTCAACTTGAGAATTAAAGGTAAATGGTTTCCTAATCCACTCTGGTTTCATGTGACTGTGGAAGGTGTTTTTTCCTGTTTTGTTGTAGTATTTGTATATGGTTTTTAAATGTGCCCAATAATACATCATTGATTTTTTAAATGATAAAAATTGTGAAGCATTAGAAAAGCTCTTGGCAATTAGACATTTGCATTTCAGTTTGATCTTATCATGAAATTATGGTTTTAACTTAAAAATCATAATATCTAAGTACCGACTGTAGAATTTTGACATCAAGAATAAAACTTCCAGCATCTGCAGAGTTTATGATGGGCAGCTCATATAAATACAGTCCACCAATTTTAGCAATGAATCCCTAGGGTGATGAATCTTGGGGAAAGCAACATTTTGAATCATTGAAATGGTCTTTTACTTCACCTCTCTTTGTACCCATTCCCTTTGTCATGTAATCTTTTAGTTTTGCTCACTAACAAGATCTATTTCCCCACACCTCAAATATGGGCTGGCTTTTGATTTGTTTGGTCAATAGAATGTGGTGGAAGTGATGGTGAGCCAATTCTTAGCCTAGGACTCGAGAGGCTTTATGTGTTTCTGCTTGCACTCTTGCATCTCTTTCATGACCATGAAAACATGCCCAGGGATAAGAAGATGGAGGATGAGAAGGATGAGAGACACTTGGAGTGAGCCAGGTTTGCCCAGTAGCCCCAGCTGATGGCCAGTCAACCTCCAGACATGTGGCAAGCCCAGCCAAATTGAACAGTGCTGCCAAGCTAATCCTCAGGTGATCCCAGATTCATGAGTAACTGGTGTGTGCCATGAAAATTTTGTGATTGTTTGTTACAGAGAAAAATTACTGCAGTAGATAATCAATACAACAGCCAACACAGCTCAATGTGGAGACTCAGAGTATTCACCACTGCTTTTTCATACAGCACAATGAACTGTAATTCAATGGCTGCAAGTTGATTATAATTTTCATTATTTCTTCCAACACATAATTAAGATTTGGAGACATATTTTTGGCCACCAGCTGTTCCTTGTGAATAAAACTGGGTATGGATTGACATTTAAGGGCAATCCTTTTATTCTTTTATTCTTGCTAGTGCTTTGTCAGTACTCAATCTAACTCACTTACAGCATAGGTCACAAAATAATTATCAACTTACCACCCCCATCTTTTTCTGTAGTATTAGCTTTCAGTGTTAAATAGAACAGAAAGTTATCATACACTTCCCCCTTATATATGTACTAAACATATGTTGAATTTGTACACTGTTTATCAGTGGTTTTGTCCAACTGCAGGGTGAAGTATGTTAGCACACATTTTGTTTACTTACTTGACAAACATTTATACAGCAGGTACTAGGTGCCAGGCACTATACTAAGTGCTTTACAGTACTGATTTATTTAATCTTCTTAATCACTCATAGATAGGTACTATTATTATTCCTGTTTTACATGTGAGGAAACTGAGGCACAGGGAGTTTAACTGCCTTGCCCAGGTCATACTGCTAACAAGTGGCAGAGCTGATATGCAGTTTAGACACTCTGGCTCTGGCGTCCACGTTCTTAATCACTGCACGTGATAGTGATTGCTCTTCCACGTTTTATGCCATTGTTATTCTGTGACACCTACAGTTGGTATGAGTCAGAATTGACTCGATGGCAACAGGTTTGGTTTTGGTTTGGACAGTGTCACTTGAAAAGGGAGTTTTTACAATAGCTTGTTCTGCTTTCTTACCAAGCATGATATTGATCATTAAATATGTAGCTGGGTTTACAAGCTTATTGGCAATAGTGTGACTTGTTTTGCTGTGGGGAGTACCACTTTAAATGACATTTCTGTACTTTTGGTCTCTTCTGTGCCTTAGCAGCACTATTTGTAAATTTCTTACTGGAAAGCATTATTTTGCACTTGTTCTAGAAAGTTCTTTGTCAGGAAGGTTGTTGTGCTATGTTTAAAAACAAGAGGAATAGTTGAGTTGCTTAATGACCTTATATGACAAAGTTTTATATCAGATAATGTACTAGGGATAATGGTAAACGGATGTTGTTGTTGTTAGGTGCCGTCGAGTCAGTTCCAACTCATAGCAACCCTGTGTACAACAGAATGAAACACTGCCCGGTCTTGCGCCATCCTCACAATTATTACGCTTAAACCCATTGTTGCAGCCACTGTGTCAGTCCATCTTGTTGAGGGTCTTCCTATCTTTCGCTGACCCTCTGCTTTGCCAAGCATGATGCCCTTCTCCAGGGACTTATCCCTCCTGAAAGCATGTCCAAAGTATGTGAGACGAAGTCTCGCCATCCTTGCTTCTAAGTAGCACTCTTGTCATACATCTTCCAAGACAGTTTTGTTTGTTCTTTTGGCAGTCCATGGTATATTCAGTATTCTTCTCCAGCACCACAATTCAAAGGCATCAGTTCTTTTTCGGTCTTCCTTATTCATCGTCCGGCTTTCATATGAATACAAGGTGATTGAAAACACCATGATTTGGGTCAGGCACACCTTAGTCTTCAAGGTGACATCTTTGCTTTTCAACACTTTAAATAGGTCTTTTGCAGCAGATTTGCCCAATGCAACGCATCTTTTGATTTTTTGACTACTGTTTCCATGGGTTTTGATTGTGGATCCAAGTAAAATGAAATCCTTGACAACTTCAGTCTTTACTGTTTATCATGATGTTGCTTATTGGTCCTGTTGTGAGGGTTTTGGTTTTCTTTATGTTGAGGTGTAATCCATACTGAAAACTGTGGTCTTTGATCTTCATCAGTAAGTGCTTCAAGTCCTCTTCACTTTTAGCAAGCAAGGTTTTGTCATCTGCAGAACACAGGTTGTCCTCCAATCTTCTGCCACATTCTTCTTCATGTAGTCCAGCTTCTTGGATTATTTGCTCAGCATACAGATTGAATAGGTATGGTGAAAGGATACAACCTTGATTTATACCTTTCTTGACTTTAAACCGTACAGTATCACTTTGTTCTGTTCGAAAAACTGCCTCTTAATCTATGTACAGGTTCCTCATGAGCACAATTAAGTGTTCTGGAATTCCCATTCTTCACAGTGTTATCCATAATTTGTTATGATCCACATAGTTGAATGCCTTTGCACAGTCAATAAAACATATGTAAACATCTTTCTGGTATTCTCTGCTTTCAGCCAGGATCCATCTGACATCAGCAGTGATTTCACTGGTTCCACGTCCTCTTCTGAATCCGGCTTGAATTTCTGGCAGTTTTACTGCTGCAGCGGCTTTTGAATGATCTTCAGCAAAATTTTATTTGCATGTGATGTTAATGATATTTTATTGTTTGATAATTTCCACATTTGGAGGGATCACCTTTCTTGGGAATAGTCATAAATATGGATCTCTTGCAGTCGGCTGGCCAGGTAGCTGGCCTCCAAATTTTTTGGCATAGATGAGTTAGTACTTCCAGGCCTGCATCTGTTTGTTGTAACAGCTCAGCTGATATTCCATCAGTTCCTGGAGCCTTGTTTTTCACCAATACTTTCAGTGCAGCTTGGACTTCTTCCTTCAGTACCATCGGTTCCCCCTGAAATGGTTGAATGTCGACCAATTCTTTTTGGCATAGTGTCTCTGTGTATTCCTTCCATCTTCTTTTGATGCTTCCTGCATCATTTAATACTTCCCCTATAGAATCCTTCAAAACTGCAACTTGAGGCTTGAATTTTTTCTTCAGTTCTTTCATCTTGAGAAATGGATAGATGGTCCCTAAAATCTAATTTTCAGATATTTATCATATAACTGGGTTCATTTGTCTCAACCCATATAGATACATATTTTGTATTTGTACTTGAGTTCTGGTGATCATTTACATTTATGACATTATTCTGAGTTGCATATTTATATTACTATATTTATTAGTTTGGAGCCCTGGTGGTGTAGTGGTTAAGAATTTGGCTGCTAAGCAAAAGGTCAGCAATTCTAATCCACCAGCCACTTCTTGGAAACAGTATGGGGCAGTTCTACTCTGTCCTATAGGGTCACTATGAGTCAGAATCGACTCAGTGGCAACGGTTTTTTTTTTTTTTTTTAGTTTTTTTATACTTCAGGGTACCACTTTTGAGGTCCTTTTATGTATATGTGAATTGGGACTATAATGACATATAATTGACAAACAGAGGGTCAGAGTTTATAGACTCAAGCTTTGGTTCAAATAAAATCTAACACTTAAGAGCTGTGTGGCCATAAACTAGTTACCTAATGTGTGCCTCAGTTTCCTCATCTATAAAATGGAAATAGCAATAATAATACCAACCTTATGGGATCATTCTGAAGATTGAATGTGTTCACTTTAAATAGTACCTGGCATATAATAAGTGCTTTGTAAATATTTGTTGTATAAAAAAAATGAAAACTACAGATTTTACTCTTGTAAATAATGACATGCAGATGTAATGAAGAACTGTGCCTTGTTAAAAATTAGCCATGACAAACTGACCACCTACAGTAATCCTAATAGTGCATGTGTAAGTTTTAAGAACATAATGCTTATTGAGGAGAGAATGAGATTTTTATTAAAACCATAACTAACCTTACATTGCAAATTTGTGACCATGCGTGTAAACAAAATTGTCTTCTCACTTTTTCTTCTAAAACCACCAAACCACCAATGGACCACCATTGGTTGTTATTGCCGTATAATCAATTACCTCAAAACTTAGTGGCTTAAAACAGCCTTTTGATTTTGCTCATAATTTTGTGGATAAGGAATTTGGAACTGCTGATAGTTCTTGTTTGGAACCTCTCATGTGATCACAGCAGGCAGTTGGAAGGGGTTAGATCATCTTAAGGCTCAACTGGGCTGAGCATCCAAGCCTGCTCTCTCCCTTGCCTGGCAGTTGATGCTGGCTGTCAGCAGGGAGCTCAGCTAGCTGTTGACTAGAGTGCCTAGACTTGGTCCCTCTACCATGGCAGCCTTAGGGGAGTTTGACATTTTACATGGTGTCTGGCTTCCCCCTGAGTGAGTATCCCAAGAGGGCCAGGCAGAAGCTACGTGGTCTTTATTGACCTACCTTTGAAGTCACATGGCATCACATCCACCATATTATATTGACTGCAGCCATTAAAAATCTGCCCTGATTCAAGGGAGGGGATATTGGCCCCACTTCTCAATGGAAGAAGTATCAAAGAATTTTGGGACCATGTCTTTAAACTGCCACAGACCACTTAATAGAGTTCCAGGAACTATGAAGAATGTGTATATCTGGATTATTCAATCCTAGTTTTTAAATTTTTTTCTTAAAGGTCTAATGTTTTAACCTTTGTGCGATTCACAGAAATGTATTCTGAGCCATTCATGATAGAAATGGAGTCCTGGTGGTGCAGTGATTAAAGCAATCAACTACTAACGGAAAGGAAACCACCAGTGACTCCTTGGGAGAAAGATGTGGCAGTCTGCTTCCGTAGAGATTTACAGCCTTGGAAACCCTATGGGGTTGCTATGAGTCAGAAACGACTCGATGGCAGTGGATTTTTTTCTAAATTTTATAATAGAAATAGCCCAGGGTAAAAACAAGGAGAACTCTGAAATCAGCAAAAACATTGAAACAGTGATGAGAACAGGAGAATCAAGTGGAGTTTCTTGAAAGCCATTGACAGCAATGCTGATCTTAGAGCTTGAGGATCTCACTAGGCCTGTAACCACAGGGCATTTAAGTAGTTCTTATAGAACAGGGCCCAGGTGGTGCAGTGGTTAAGAGCTACAGCATACTACAGCGGCTAACCAAAATGTTAGCAGTTCAAATCCACCAGCCGCTCCTTGGAAACCCTAAGGAGCAGTTCTGCTCTGTCCTATAGGGTCACTATGAATTGGAATCAGCCAGACAGCATTGAGTTTGGTTTTCTTGCAGACTGCCTTATTATTGATGCAGCGATTTCTGAACATTGTCTTTCCTTGAGCTTGAGACTGAATCACTGTTTCTTGGCTCTGCTGCTTCTCCAATTTGTACATGACACTGGAAAAAAATTTCCCTCTTCACACTGTGCTCTGGTTTTATCTCCCCTTTCTCCCTGCTCACTCCTCAATGGGTGCCTCCTATGTGAAGAGCTTCCCCAGCTCTGAGTATTAGCGTATCTCATTGAGTCACAGATATGAGGGCACCACCCATATAAAACAGGCAGAAAAGCAACTGCTGTAAGAGAAATTGTTCTCAGATGAATCTATGTGGAAATAGGCCAAAATCCACAGCTAGATGAGTTCTATTTTCAAATTTGGAAATAGTTTTGCTTTCTAAAAGTTGACTTCGTCCATGAGACAGATATATTTGGTATCTCACAGTGCTACTGACTGGGGGCAACTTTGATGAATTTGCTTTGAGCCAAATCACAAAAGAAGACCACTAGTCCCTTGAATGAGCACATAAACTGGATTTGGCATGGAGGTTTTTTGAGACTCACAGAGTGAGGTTAGAAGAATCATGAGAAGATTTGTCCATTTTCTTTTAAAACATCATCTCCTACAGTTAAGAGCTTTTCTCCTGCATCCTGGTCTTCCTCCTACTTCCCAGCTTTTTCCCGTTTAAGGTTGCTCTCCTGGAATGAGTTGTTTTCACGAGCACCCTGAGCATTAGGCTGGCGGAGCAGGTTACTCTCCCATAGGACATCTCTGTGAACATGACTCAAGCAGCCTCGAGGCAAATTAAGATTCCTGTCTTCCTGCTTCCTCCTACTTTTTGCAGGGGAAGCTTAAGGAGTTAGAGTTTAACCCAGCTCACTTTTCCGGTATCCAGAGTTCTGCAGCTTTCATTCTGCAGCATTTTCCTGCGGCCCTTTTCCTTCAGACCAAATTCTGAATGTGCTCCACAGGCCTGATCTTTGGATATGAATTTGGGGTTACTGGCTTTGTGGTCTTCTGGCCAATCACAAAGCCTCTTTGATTAAAAACAAAGGAGTTAAGAAAAGGCTAAGGTTTTTCTGAACATCAACAAGCTCTTCAAAGCAATGTTTCAAAAAGTGCTGATGACTCAGACCAGATGGAGTCCATTTCCCTGAAAAAAGCTAGTGTCTGAAAAAGCAGGAAGTGAAGCACATGCAGACCAGTGTCTTTGGGTTTCCAAACTCCAGCCAGTTAGTGCTGTTTGTTTTGCTCCAAATACCATCAGGCTGCCTCTTGCTGTCTTTACTCACTTGTCTGCTTGAACTGACGCTGCCCTTCTGCCTTTTAAAGAAACCTAACTTGACCCATATGGAGAATAACTTCAGATTTCAACCCTGGGATGGGATTCTTAAACTTCTTTCATTACCAAAATACTTTTAGTTTCAAGTAGTTCTTGACTCATTCGATTGTTTGATGATGATAGAACTGCCTTCTGCTCCTTCAAACCAGAGGCTGGACACTGAAGCTCCCAGGATGTCCTAGAAGTCTTGACTCGCCTCGCAGCTCATTCATAGAAGATTTACACTACATTTTCCAAGTGAATGAGTTAACACATCTTTGGGAATGTTAGTGGGCTAGGGTGGGAGGGAGTGTAATGAACAAGCAATAGTATATGTGATAAGTTTTGGAAAATTGGGAAGATGGGGTGCCTTGGGAGTATATAGGTTTCAGGGAAACTTCCTTGAGCGAGCAAAGTTCAGTATGAAACCTTAAAGATCAATAAAAGTTGCTTTGGTGGAGAGTTGGAGAAAGATGTTTCAGGGAAGGAAGTAGTATCTTTTCTCTGGTCTTCTGAATATGCTTTTGACATTACCAAGAGCCACAGAGAATTAAAATAACATGTTTTCTTATGCATATCACTCACCAGACTTGAAATTCCTTGAGGACAGGATTGTACGATATTCACCTTTGTATCTTTAGTGCCTAGCACAGTGCCTGCCCAGAATGGGAGCTCAGTAAATGTTTACTTTAACAGACAAAGAAACTGAGCACGAATCTTTAGTTTCTGACAACTTCTAAGCCAGACATCAACCATCAAATGAAACATTTCCCTATGTGAAGTCTTTGATTTTGCCCTCATAGTTACCTGTAAGAAAGGCATCGTTATCTAGTTTAGAGATAAGAAAACCAAGGCTCATAGATGAAAAGTAGTTTGTCCCAGGTCACATAGCTAGTAAGTGGAGAAGCCAGGGATCTGAACCCAGGTGACTGGCATCTGAAGTCATGTTCTTGTAATTATCTTGTGCTGCTTAATTTTGCAAATGCCCAGGTAATTCAAAATTGAAAGTAGGGAAACAAGCTTTCATTGAGAGCCTACATATCATGCTAGGGGCTTGACACATTATGATAATAGCTAACTTTTATTCGGCACTCAGTATACACCAGGCTATTCTCAACACATTACATGTATTTTCTCACTGAATTCTCACAACAGTATTATAAGGTAGATACTGTAATTAACACCATTTTACAGATAAGAAAAATTGAGGCACAAAGAAGCCAGGCAAGTTGACCAAAGTCATGCAGTTAGTCGGTGGTGGAGCCAGAATCTGACTGGTGAGGCTGGGCATCACACACCTGGCTGGGCGGCCCCTGAGTCTGCTCAGGGATGCATTTTTTTCCCCAGTTGCTGTTGAGTAGACTTCGACTCATGGCAACCCCATGCGTGCCAGAGTAGAACTGTGCTCCATAGGGTTTCCAGTGGTTTTGATTTTTCAGAAGTAGATCACCAGGTATTTCTGCCATGGCGCCTCTGGGTGGACTCGAACCTCCAACCTTTCGGTTAGCAGCCAAACACATTAACTGTTTACACCACCCAGCAACCCTCAGGGACACTGGGTAGCAGATATTATCTCTATTTTAAAGAAGAGAGAATTCAGTCAGAGGGTTGATATTTACACTCTTTGTTCTTGGTTTTAAATCATTTGTATTATTTGGAATGATCTCTTCTTTCTCTCATCAGTCCCTCGTCTGCCACCAAATAATCAGAAAAATCAGTTATGATGGATCAGAATCTCTAAGAAATCTTTTCTTCCAAGCAGAGGCTGAGCCGTTTAAACCACCAGTCCTTCTGCAAGGTCTCAGTTGTTTGATGTTCCTTCTGCCTTTGGAGGGGTGATTAAAAGCCCAGCAAAGGAAAAGCTGCTGAGAAGCAGAGTGTTCCTTGACCCCAGACACCCAGGGGCTGGGTCAGACACAGTGACTGTGATTTACTGATCGATGAACTGAGCCTTTCCAGACGACAGTTCCCCTCCTTCAAGGAAGCAAGCAATGAACTTCTCAGGTGTATAATCTTTTCGTAGAAGATTTTTGTTTGTTACTGAGAAAAGCCTTAGTATGTGGGGAAATAGTAGGAGTGATAACCAGGGATAACATGCAGAAATTAGACAAAAAAAAAAAAAAAAGAGAGAGATTTAAATAAAAATCTCACAGGCATAAACACCACACATGTGACTTAAGAAGTTGCATCCAGTCAAACACTACATGTTAATGTCTGTTTTGTTCCTCTACAAACCTCATTTTCATACTGACTGTAGCCTCCTGTATTCCCCTAAGGAGAAAAATTACACTTGTAGGAAGTGAGATTCCCCTCACTTCTCACCTTCATCCCCACCCCGACCCAACACTATCTTCATCACCGCTATCACTACCCCTCCCACCCCCCTCCCTCCAAAAAAAACTTCTTTTGAGACACATAATGCAATGTGATTTTTCTTTCCTGGACAGAGGAGCAGCAGTTGTTTTTTTCTCTACTAACTTTTGTTCCAAGACCTCACAAGGCGTGAGGAGAATAACTTCCTGAGTGAAGAAAGCATTTGAGTGTCTGCATCTAAATATACACAAATTCAAGAACTTAATGGGAGTAGGGTGGAGACTAGAGGGAGTGAAAACAGAAGAAAGCTATTCCTGCCACAGGGAAATTAGAAACCAAGATTTTCATTTTGTTTTGTTTTCCTTTCTTTCATTCTTTCACTATTCTCTACGTCTGTAAAGAATGCTGGAGACTTTGAACAAGTTCAACTTTCTTCGTCTTGAAAAAGAAATACTAAGGCTTTTTTTTTTTTTTTTTTTTAAGATCTAGGTCACTGATTATGGAAGCTGGGGTATGGAAGGTTCTTAGGAGATGTTATTCCAATAAATTCTAGTCTAACTTATTGGGTTGTTAAGTTATAAATTCTATTAAGGTATATTTTCCTCCAGTTTCAACTCCAGCAAGTTTTCTCTGTATAAAATACTCATATTACACACAAGTGAGCACTAAAGTGGAGACGGCAGGAGGAGGGTAGATAAGGGTTAGGCGTCACATCTAGAAAATTCCTATAGCCACGAACCTTAGGGGCACACAATTAGCAGACTTCCTGGGAAGCTTATACATCATGTCCAGGACTTTACATTAAAATGACTTTTTACTTAAGTCATTTGTTAGTCCATTACCAGTTCACATATCAGATTGCATTTCATCTTGTATTAAATCAAGGTAACCTGGCATGTAAAAATAGGCTCCTTCACTGCACTTCCAACTCTCAGCAAGAGTGGAGATTCCTGCAGCATTTTGCCTTACAGTCCTCCATAAGGTATGCAGAATCAGAACCTTTTCTTGCTCAAAGTATTCACTGTTAATTGAACCCTAGATTCTCCCCAAAAGAGAAGAGAGATGAGAGAGATGAACATTACAATTGGCAATTGAAGGTCTAATCATATGCTGAATTCTGATTTTTCTTTTCAGGGTTCAACTTATTCTCCTCCAACTACAGTCCTAAACAGATCCAAAGTTGAGTGAATCTGGTTGCTAATCCTGCAGTCATTACAGACACAAACAGCAGAAGAGAGACCCAGAACTAATTACGAAGGAGCAGAGGAACCTGCATGAAAAGGCTACATCCTTGCACTTAAAAGCCAATTGGATCTTCTTATAGAATATGGACCAGATCCATGTTCTCAGCAGTGTGTCCTTTTATGGGGGTGATTGGGGGTGTGGGGATGGGCTGGTTAATTACTGAGACTTCACTGGTAGGAAAACTTAGCCTCCATATAATTCACTCTATTTATTGCATGAAAGTTCTGTTAGGTTTTTGGGCTGCCCTTGACAGGAATGGCTACAATGTTGGCATGAAATCCTGCCCTCCTCGGGCCGTGACCACATGTGTCACATCAATTACGTTCCTAATACTCTTCCCTGGTACCCCTGTGTTTCCAAATGCTTAATGCCCCTATGAGTAAATGATTTCTTTCCACTACTGCTTAAAGTGCCAGAAGGCAAAAGAAATTTAAACAGACCTAAGATCAACATTATGAGTTTACTTGGCCTCCCCATCTGCCATAAATTTCTTCAGCTTCTTAGTTGGGAATTTAAAAGGCCCACAGTCTTGGCAAGGTTTATATAACAATGTTTCTTCTATATGGATTATAAACTTGCAAAATCCTAAGCAGTGGTGGGGTATCAGGTTTGGTCAGTGGGTCAACCTGAGAAGCCAACAGAAAAACTCAACACCGTGTCCAACCAAACACATTTTCTGGGTCTGGCCTGGTCGGTGGAAACAGCTTGGCCAGCTCCATCTCTGGCAGGGTCAAAAGCCTGGGTCTTGAGGAGACTTATGCACCTTTTTTTTTTTTTTTTTTTTTCCCTTTGGGGCTTTGTTAGAAGTCTGTTTTATGTGACCCTTTGCAGAGCCAGGGACCCTAAGCAAGGCTGTAGCTGGCAGAGCCCTCGAGGAATGCTCCACTGAGACGCTTCAAGCTTCATGAGGCCCCCTCAGATAGCCACTTCTAGAGAGAAGGAAACACTGCCAGTTTGTGCTGAGTGTGGCCCTCAGAAGCCTGGGGTTCATCAACCAGTCAAGTGTGCTTGATTCTATCAAAGGAGCCTTTGTGATAAGAAGTTGCCCCTCCTTCCCTGTCTCACCACATTTTCCTCTTCAGAATGACCCGCTGTTGAAGTGCACGGTAGTTGGCATGGAACATTCCTGCAGAGGACTGGTGGGAAATCTTATAAGTGACTTAGCTCCAAGGGGAGCCCAAATGTCCCTCACTAAAGCCAAAGAGCCCTTCCTTTATGAAAGCTGGTCTCCTCCAGTGAAGCTCTCCCCTCAAAACAAGTATCAGCTTTTCTCCTGCTGATAAGGTCAGTCCGTTGAATAATAAGACTCAACATTGAACATTATACTCTTCATGTGCAAAGAGCTGCATTGTCAGGAGATGAAGGTTTAAAGTGATGTTAAAACTGGCTAGCAATTGATTGGCTCCAGTATCCAAGTATCAGTGATGCATGTATGCATAGACCTTTACCTTTCCCTGCTGCCAGGGAAAGAACAAACATAAAGAGCTTTACTCTGACTTCAGAGGGCATTTGGGTTTTACTCTTAGCAAGAAAAATTGTGAAGATTGCTCTCCTATCTCTAATTCACCATCCAGGATGAACTTGAAAAAAAGTTTCCAAGCAGCAAGCCTGACCAGCAAGAAGAAGGGGGAAGCCTATGAGGCTCTTGGGCTGAAGGGCAGAAGGCTGTTTACCAAGGCTTATCTTAACTAGAGTGGAGTCTTTAGGTGGTGCAAACAGTTAAGCACTGGGCTACTACCGAAAGGCTAGTACCTCAGAAGAAAGGCCTGGTGATCTACTTCCTAAAGGTCACAGCCTTTGAAAACCCTATGGAGCACAGTTCTACTCTGCACACATGGGGTTGCTATGAGTCAGAGTCAACTCGATGACTACTGGTTTGGTTTTTTAATCATATTAGAAAGAAACTAAAATATAGAGATATGAAGTAATAAAGATATGAAAATGATGCGGAGGACCAATGAGAAAACATAGATTCATGGTATTTAGCCAGAATGAGATGTGTCAGTAGAGAAATGACAGACATCAAAGTAATGCCTGGTCGCACAGGTGTTTCTGATTTGTTCTCTCATAACTCAAGACCCTGATAGTATTCAATGAAATCAAAAAGCCTCTACTGAAAATTGATTCAAGTATATACTTTTTATGTCTATGCATCATCAGCTTATAAAACCCATCACCTGGAGGCATTATTTAGGTCCAACTGAAAAAAAAAATTAATGATTGAGTCTGCAGTTCAGATTGGTGATTTTTAAACTTTTTTTTCACAGTGGACCCCCCCCCCCCGCCAATGAATTCTTAAATAAAATCTCAATATAGAAAATGAATAAAAATGGAAATGTTTTGGTGGGAGGGGCACCCACTGGCCTTTTCTAAGTCCCTTAAACATGCAGCTTCATTGAATAGAATATAGAAATTTGTGTTTTAGGTAATTATTAAAAAAACAAAAAAACTAGTCAGTGTGGAAACATTGGATCAGGTATCCTAAACAAACCTAGTCCCAAGGAACCACAGTTGGTAAAGCGTATGGCCTCAGCATTTCTGGAGATGATGCTTCTGGGCTTGGTTTTCATGAAAGATGATGCTACCAGAATTTATGCCACCAGCTGCCATCATTCCAACTTGCCTAACTTATAATATGCAACTTACTCTGTGGACCAACATCCCAAGGGTATGATGAATGTGGGATATCCATTCACTCAGAGTAATAGGGAATACCTATTAAAATCACTCTCTAATTCATGAAGTGCCCTTTGCTGGGGGTTAGAGGTAGCTAGTCTTAAAAATATCTGAGAAACTGATTTTATCACAATTTTGCCTATTGAAAATATCAATCATTTTATATTATTGCACTTGTGCAATTATTCTCACCAAAAATACAGTTGCTAAAGGCTGTTAGCAAAAGAGGACATTTAAGGTTGTTTTCTGACCCCCTGCATGCATATATCCCTTCCTTAGGATTGCATGTTATCTTCATAATTTGGGATGTGATTAAAATGGATTGATTTTAAAATTGGATACCCATGCCCTGTATCACACTTTGGTCGTGTTTGTGATGCGTTGCTCACCTTACCTTCTGTTCCACATGTGAAGCCAGCGTCTCTTGAATCCAGGTTCCTATGGATTTTGAAAATACAACTTTACTTTGCAATTGGATTAACTGTACGTGAAGAAAACAGGTTAGCAAAGGAGGTAAAAAATCTTATCTAAAGATCTGTCAGTCTAGTATGGATATTCACTTCCAAATAAATTTAGAGTCAATTTATCTTCCCAAAGAAAGATAAATGTGGACAAGATGACTGTGTCTTACAGTTATACAATTACTTTATACTTAATATCTTGTTCAATTTAGTGAGAAGTAATTCTTAAGATATGCAATGAGGTCTAATGAGGATTAAATTCCAAAATTAGAATTTAAGGCAAAAAAAAAAAAAAAATGTATGTAGTTCAGTCGCTCTGGAAAAACCCTTATAATGCATATAAACTGCAGCAATATGTTTGCATAAATGTTTAATTATACAGTGAAACACAATATATAATAAAGATTACATATGCAAGATCCAATTTTATAACATTTCTAATTACATGAAAAGACAGACTCTGTCTAAGTATATGTGGCTGAGCTGTTGTCAGTAAAACGCCAACATGTATGGCCTTCTCTCCCAGGCGTGCATCTGTGTGGGCCACACAGGCGCTGGGGCCAGGGCTGAATAATTCCTCTGTTCACATACCTTCACTCCAAAAGTTTGTTTATCCATCACCCAGTCCTGTTTTTTATGGTCCCATTTCTTTGCAGTATCTTGTAGCTTCTTGGCCTCTGATTTACTTTCCTTGAGATGAAGCATAGGAGGATTGACATTTCTTGTTTAGATTAGTTGCCATGTATTTAATACATTTTCTGAAATGAAGAACTCATTTTACAGAGCAGAAGATCAGCCTTGTAAAATGAAGATGAACACAATGTTTGGACCAAATGCAAGAAGGTTAATATCAACTTCTAGTATTTTTCCAGTTTTTTGAGGAGGGAGGTGGAATGGAGAGGCATCTTGCCATACACACTTATTGGACTTAGATATGGTTATAATTATAGTGCTGAAAAATAAAGAGTCAAACTACCAACCATTATCCTAATATGCCATTTAAGAAGAATTATTTGAAATACCAAGTGAGCTTTTGCTTCTTGGATCTTGAGGGCAGACAGTTTGAATAAACTAAGTATATATATTGCTGAATATTCTTGTTGCTTCTTGGAACTGACCTCTCCATATTCCTGCTGCTCAGAAATAGTTAAAATATCTTACATTTATACAGTATTTTGCAGTCTAAAAGGTCACATTCACATTTGACCTTTACCATGACCCTGTGTGAGTCATTGTGAGACAGGTCAGTGTTACCCCACTTTACAGACGAGAGACCAAATGACTCACCTAAGTTTACATGGCTGGTGAGTGGCGGGCCTGGGGCTAGAACCCAGCCTTCTGATGACGTTCCACTCACCCAGCAAACCTGTAATTTTATGACCTTGCTAAGGCAAAGTTTATGTTGCCTGTCTCTTTTCTGTGTGGTATGTTGTCTATGTAAGTACAAACAATGAGGAGAGTACTTGTTTCACACTACACTAATGGAGAAGGTATGATATTTGTCAGGCCACAGACTTATAAGAGTTATGGCCCCATACCTTAAATTCAATTTCTCTCTCTCCTTTTGACAGCCAGATCATGATGCAGTCAATTCTCATATCTTATCTGTGATTTTAAGGTTAGACTCAGTCACTTTAGGGTTTTTTTCCCCCACCTTTCCTACTCCTCTGAGGGTTCAGGGAGTCTTCCTTAGGAGCAAGCCATCTGGGGTGGGTTTGGGGGAACTTCCTAGGGAACATGGCATCTGGTGTGGGCTTGTGGGGTTGTCTTCCTTAGTGACATTGTATCTGGGGTGCATATGAGGGGTGAAATATTAGGGAGTGAGAGGTGTCTGGGCCTCTTTGTATCTATTACTGCTGGCATCTGCTGAGACGTGCCATCAGTTTTGGGTCTTAACCAGTCTCCACCCCTCCAAGTTGGCATCTAGTATGATGAATGACATCTCATCAGACCCCTGTCTGGAAATTCCAGGCCATACCTCTTTCTGCAATGGCTGCTTGCCCTGGCCTCTAGGCCTCCTGAAAACTTTCTTTCTCTCCCCTCTCTCATTCCCACTTACTGCTATGGCCCACCTACCTTACCTTCCAGAGACTGGTGACTAAAGGAGTTCCCTGGGGGTTGGCCACCTCTCAGAACCCAAGATGGAAAACTGTCCCAATTCTCTACATCCCACTGCCCCTCACCCAGTCCAGGCACAGTATCCATCCCAAATTAGGGCCACTCACGAACCTCTCAGCTCTCTCTTCTCCTTACAAGCTCTAAGGATCATTATTTTGGGTAGGGGTAAGAGATAGAACCCTGGGGAGACTGGTTCTGTCTGATTACCATCATTTTTCCTGCCTTGCTCCAGGGTAAGCCGCTTTTAAATTAAAAACTCATAATTCGCCTCTTTGTTCACCCATCCCCTCTGAAATTGCCCCCAGTGGAGGCCATGTGTCTTAATGGTCCTAATGGGAGTTGCTCACGGGGTCACAAGGCTAAAAAAATGTAAAGGAAAAAAAGTCACATGGTTAATATACCAAATTATTATCCCACCACACTAAGAAGTATGTGGAGATTTTACACATGTGTTAAATAGAAAACATATATGATCATATAACTTTAGTTCCCTTCTTTAAGAGCCAAAGGCAAATGGTCCATCAAAAGCTCTATAAAATTACAACTAGAAGAGTCTTGAAAATCATATGTGTCCAAGGAGCCATTAAAACATGCATCATTTTAAAGGGCAATGTAAAAGTGGAACCCTCAGAAGTAAATTTCACATTTGGGGAAAACTCAGTATTATAAATTGAGAAGTAGGTAACTCCAAATGTTCATACTTCAGTGGTAATCGTTTTTGCAATAGCTGTGTTTAAAAATTGTGAGTCGCTTGTCAACGATTCCAGTATATTTTTAGTGTTCTCTTCCCCAACACTCAGAGGTAAAATTTATAATATATGGATCACTAAGTAAAAAATGCAGAATGTCATCTTTGAAGCATACTGATTGATGCAAAATTGACTCAAATAAATGCGGTTTATGGGTATCTTCCAGCAAGTGCTTTCAATACTAAAGAGTTCCATACAATAGATTTCCTTTTCAAAATTTCATCCTTTCTTACTTAGAGGTTTTCAGAAAACAGGTATAGCCACTTCCAATTAGCTGCCTAGTGATAATTTAAATTTATCTTCCCATTAAGTTGTATAAGTTTGACTGACGTATGGTAGGATCTCACAGCTTTGGTGTCTTGATCTGGAGATGACTGTTTCCAGGGCTGCCAAGGATGATGCCTTTGATTGCTGTGCAATGAAAAAAAAAACCCAGAACTTTTCCTGGAGTTTGGAGTCACATCATTTGGAAGAGGGAGACAGGTTTTGGGCCAAGAACCCTTCCATGACTACATGTTTGGAACAGGAAACTTCTCTGTGGCTGGAAAATTGATTGATCGCTTGATATTTATTGAGCACCTGTGGTGAGTTTGGTTCTTAATATATATGAACACGTCAATAGTTTTCTTTCCCAATCAGGAGCATAATGCCTCGAGATGCTACCTCCAATATTTTTCCAAAACATTTCTACCTAGAGTGGTTCCTACATCCTTTCAGGATGGATATAAACAAAAAATGAGGTGAACTTGGTTTTATCAGAAGTTTTTTTCCTTCACATATGGGACCCAGGTACCTCCCAGCACTGAGTCCAGCCTCTGAGTAGAATTAGAATTGACCCTCATCGTAGGTGAAGTCTGTGGGAGACAAACCCTCATGACCTCCATGACAACTGTTGGTATATTCCAGAGCAAAGGTCATCTGGAATTGGGAGGAATCCTACCATTTCTATCACCAGCAGGAATAAAACCTCCAGGCTTGGCAAGTCTAGTGGATGGTCTCTGCTTCCCAAATGACTGCCCTGTAGGATTTCTCTCCTCTGCTCTAGATGATTTCATTAATTGGTGTCTACCTCATAAGTCTGAGTTATTTATTGTAAAACCAAATAGGGACCATATGACTTTGAAGACTCGATCAGAACAGGCTGTGTGGGCCAGATACTGAGCAGATCAAGCCTCCCAGCATTAATCTGTCACAGTCCATTTTTCACTTGCTAAATCAGATTTATGCAAATCTTCCCCTAGCGGGGCTCACCTATTCAGGATCCCCTCTCCCTCACCTCCTACATTTGTGCGTATTTTTGAGATATGGGCACATCAATTATGTCTTTATATATATGCTTAGAATTTTAGAGTGGGGAGGGATATTAGCAGTCATCTTTTTTGAGCCCCAGTTTAACATATGATGAAACTGCAATGAAGTGACTTGTCCAAGCTTACAGAGCCAAAATGACACCAACAGGAGAAATTTGTTATCACTTAAGTTATACATAAGCAGGATAGAAACAGCCTACTTCTTACCAGATATACTGGCCTAAAGAATACTAGAGAAACCTCGAGAGTGTGGCCCCCAGACACCCTTTCAGCTCAGAGGGGAAGTTACCTTCAAGGTTCGATGTTAAGCCTGGGAATGGACACCCCAGTAAAACTAAATGGGACTAACGATGTACAGGAGTCCGGTGACAAGGGCCAGAAGGCAGAGGGAGAGTAGGAAACTGATGATAAGGAACACAAATTGAATAAGGACACTGTCGATGTATTGTGAGATTGTTGACCACTGCTATAGGGCAACATTTGTAGTAACTATTAAATGGGAGGCTGTTTTGTCCTGTAAGCCTTCATCTTGGGCGAGAATGGCAGCACAATTGGAAGAGCATAGTCAATATCACTTAAATGTGTAAGTAAAAAGTTTTGAAATGGTGTTTAAATAAAATAAAAATAAATAAATAAATAAACAAACAAAGGAGACTAAAGAGGTACAATAATCCACTGACAAGGTCCAGAAGACAGAAGGGGACAAGGAAGCCCCCTGGTGATAGGGAACACAAGGTGGAGTAAGGATATTCTTGATGTGCTGTGAGATTGTTAACCATTATCATAGGGCAACATGTGTAGTAACTGTTAAATGAAAAACTATTTTGTTCTGTAAGCCTTCATCTTAAGTGAGAATAACAGCACAGTTGGAAGAGCGTAGTCAATGTCACTGAACTGTGAATGTAGAAAATTTTGAAATGGTGTATCTTTGGCCATCTGTAATTTTCATCAAAAAAAAAGGTTGAGAATTTAGAGGCTTAATACGTTGTGGGGTTGTTAACCAATGTCAAAAAAAACAACATGTGTACTACTATTTCATGAGAAACTATTTGCTCTGTAAGCTTTCACCTGAAGTACAATAAAATATATATTAAAAAAAAAAAAAAAAAAGTTAAAAAAAAAAAAAAAAAAAAAAAGAAACAGCCTACTTCTTACCTTATTCTGTTCCCACAACGTTGCTACCACATTACCTTATTTAATAGGTTATAAAAGCAAAGCATATCGTAAACAAGCAAGCAAAAAGTAATGTATATTTTGGAAAATGCAGAAAATTCCAACTCTTCCACTCAAATAACTATTGTTAATATTTTGATGCATATATTTCCACTCTCTCCTAAAACCTAGACATAGAAGGCACATGACATTACCCAAAGTTGGAGTGCATTAAAATTGGAGACAGTAAATAGATTTAATGATGGAACTCCTTTCCTTCAGTCAACAAACAAACACAGATTAAAAATTTACACTGGTTATATAGGGAACTACAGACCTGTTTAAGACACAGCCCTCTCCTGGGTATATGTAACCATGAGTTCTTAATTTGAGTCCTAATTTGCTTATGGGAGGCTCAGGTCTCTATATTTAGGAATAGTATCAATCACAAATCCTGTCCAGTGACTATCTACTATCCTGCATTAATTCGATTCCTTCCCTCCACCATACCTGTGCCCCAAAAGTGTATGTTCACATTGGATAAAGAAATGGATTTAATGGACAGAACGTATGTATGGGTATAGATAGGTAGATAACAAGCATCAGATTTTTGAATTACATGAAAAATCAGAAATCCTGAACTTCTTTGTGTCCATTATCATTATTCACCATTTCTGGCGATGAGGAAAGAAAATCTTCTTGTCGAGGATTCTCATTCAAGACCTCTGATGGATTGGTTTGCAGCTATTGTTTGGGTAGCCAAGCTGCCAATTTTTCAGATTGCCTAGAATACTTAAGTGCTTGGTATTGGTCTCATCTACTATCCATACTTGTCTTTTCCTGACTAGAGGCCTCGATCATTTAATTTCTTAAGGTTGGCCACCAGGCAAGCCCTTAGTCTTGAGCATATGGTAGGGGGAGAAAACTCTCTCCCAGTTTCATTCCTGAGCTGCTACTATGTTTCCTTCTCTCTAGTCCAGCTGAGTCTCTCCCCTAGTTCCAAATACTAAGAGGGAAAAAGTGTATGTTTTAGCGGAGATTGGTGCAGGGTGGGGTGGGAGTGTTCGAAGCAAGGAAAAACACAAACTCCTACCTCTGGAATCAAGGTCATAAGCAGGTTGTGGACATTTTCCATTTATCTAGCACTCCCTCTAGTGACCCCAGAATCCTCTCTGGTTACAACTGGAAGACAAAGTAGGAAATGACTGGCACCTTTCAAGAGGCATAAAGTGCTATAAAGTTAGAGAGAGGAACGAACATTTCCACTTGGAGGTGACGTAGGACCTGGGACATAAAGGATGATTACACTTTGGAAACATGGAAGTAGGAAGAGAAAGGACCACACTAGCTAAGATCAGGAAAGACAGAGAATTAGAGGAATATAAAGTTGGCCAATTTGATGGATATTCTGAGTTCCTAAAGGGGAATCATGGAGGGTAAGTCTAAAAATATTACGAATTTCAGGGTCCATGGAATGCCATGCCAAAGATAATGGGGAGTCTGTGATCTGTGTTCTATTTATACTGAAACTCAGTGCTTTGTCCTTTAGTTTCCAAGGATCATGGGCCTGACCCTATTCATTCCTCATCCACTGAACAGGACCATATGCAAACCGTCCTAGGCTGATGGGTGTTTATTCAACGATCTCAAAGGTCTTTAGGAAAGGCAGTCTCATACGATCACATGCTGCCTCTGAATCCATGCTTTGGGTCTGTACCTGGGCCTTCTTCATTTGTGTATGAGAAAAAGTATAAAATAGGGCACTGATAACATTTGGTCATTCCTAAATACTAACTCAAAATGCCTCTCGTGTATGCAGGAAAAAAGTGGTCAACTTAATTCTGTTTTGATTTTACACCATGTGTGACTTGATCTGTGGGCTGCATTTCCAGAGCCACAGTTGTGCCAAACCTCATTAGTGTTTAAGGCATACTCATGCCCAAATATGGATCACTCGTGTTTTGTGTTGACCATGTGCCTGAGTCCAACTGTCCAATCCAGGGCAGACTCCTCGCCAGGGCTCTAACAGACAAAACATAGACTAGCATTATGTGATGTATAAACAATTTTTCCTGAAATGACAGCATGTGAATAGCTCAGCTGGTAGATTTGCGAGCACGAAGTATGATGTAGCCTGTGAATGGCTGCTCCTAAAATCACATTCTAATTGTTTCCTGCCAGCTCTCATCTCAGCTTCCAAAGTAAGGACAAAACCAAACCAAACCCATTGCCGTTGAGTCGATTCCAACTCACAGTCAACCTTATAAGACAGAGTAGAACTGCCCCACAGGGTTTCCAAGGAGTGCTTGGTGGATTTGAACTGCTGACCTTTTGGTTAGCAGCCAAACACTTAACCACTACACCACCAGGGTTTCCAAAGTAAGGACAAGGAGGTGCTTAACTTCTCTTTGGGGCTTCTAAATTCCACTGTTTTCTAGAGTAAGACAAAGAACGATGTGATAGAAAAGAGTAAAATTCACCAAACCCATTACTGTCGAGTCAATTCTGACTCATAGTGACCCTATAGGATGGAGCAGAACTGTCCCACATGGTTTCCAAGTCTGTAAATCTTTACAGAAGCAGACTGCCACATCTTTTTCCCACTGAGTGGCTGGTGGAGTCAAACCGCCAACCTTTCTTTCAGCTAACAGCTGAGCACTTAACTACTGTGCTACCAGAGCTCCTCAGAGAAGAGAGTAAGACTAAAAAAAGAAGATTTAAAGAGGGAAGGGACAAAAGAAGGAAGGAGAAACAGACGAAAGATGGAGACTCTGAAAGAAGGAAATAGAGTGGTAGAAGAAAAGAAAGAAGAGGAGGTAGAGGAGCTTGGAAGGGGAATATGAAAGAACTTAGGTAGCAGTAGGAATTAGGAAAGTCCCTAAGGACAAGGGCTGCCACTTAGGAGAATCAAATGGGCTTCACCACCTAATTTACATGACGTCCTTTACCTAGTGTCATTTCAGGGGAGTGGATGGGTTGTCTACCCCCGCCCCAACCCCTTTGGTATCGTTATGCTTAAATCATTCCAGTCCAATGGAATAACTGCCAGTGTTGATTTAAGAAGATCAAAACTCAACTCTGGGTATTTGTATTGAGTTTAAACGCAGGGCTTCTAGAACTGTAATCTGCATATCTACTTCATGACGCCACTGGCCTGGGTATCAGTTTAACTCTGTGACACTCAAGAAAGCTGGTCATGGATGGTCAATATCTAAGTTTTGTTAGTGTTCTGATTTGTTTTTGTTTTTTTTCCTTTTGAATTTGGATTATTTCTCCTTTCCCTTTATGCCCTTCTTCCTGGAAGAAGCCCATGGCCTCCAAAAAGAAGTCTCACATGTATTAGTTGCCTGATAAATACTTGTTATATGAGTGAAGTCTTTGTCTTATGTAGAGTTTTATATCTGCCTACTAAGGCCCACATTCATTCATTTATTTCAACAAACATTTTTGAGCACTTATTCTGTGCCAGGCAGTGTTCATAGTAGGGAAAAAATATTGCTGTATTTATGGGCTCAGCTAGCAAAGTTGAGTTCAACATATGTGATTGGTTACTTCTTTCTGCTGCTGTTATTTGGTTACCTGGGATCTTCTACTACACAGAGATCCTCTCAAAATAACTCTATTTTATGTTTAAAATTTTTAAAAAAGTATATGTTCCCTTCAAGTTTTTCTTTGCCAGTGGATGGTTGCAGGGATTAAATGAAGCAGGGTGGGTAAATCACCTTACCCAGAGTACATGCTCTGTAAATACTAGTTCTTTTCCACTTCAAGAGAAAAAAGGTCACGTCATATCGACAAATTCTGATCACCCAGGTTAAAAAAGCCTAGGGCTGATGATGGGCTCCACTTACCAGCTGTGAGACCTTAGCCTCTCTAAAACTTAGTTTCCTCATTTATAAGGTGGGAATGAGGAAAGGATTAAATGACATAAGCATGTAAAGATCTTAGCACAGTGACTGGCCATAGTAAGATTCTGAAGATACTGCTTTTTACACTGTGAAAAGTAGTTTGTTGTCTGGATGATCCAAGACAAATTTAGAAAGGTTAGAACACTGGGATGAAATTATTGAAAGAAATTAAACAGGACTGATTATAAAACCCTGATTTTAAATTAAAAATTTAGTCCAGAAGATCTAGATGGTTCCTGGCTACCACCACTGACCCCTCTGACAGGGATCACAATAGAGGGCCCCAGACACAGCAGGAGGAAAATGTAGAACAAAATTGAAATTCATAAAAAAAGACCAGACTTACTGGTCTGACAATGACTGGAGGAACCATCAAGACTATAGCCCACAGACACCCTGCTAACTCAAAACTGAAGCCACTCCCAAAAATCCACCTTTCAGGCAAAGATTAGACAGGCCTATAAAACAAACAATAACACACGTACTTCTTAATTCAATCAAGTATGGGAGACAAAATGGGCAACACCCGCCCAAAAGCAAAGACGAGAAGGCAGGAAGGGACAGGAAAACTGGACAAATGGACACAGAGAACCCAGGGTGGAAAGGAAAAGGGAGAGAGTGCTGACACATTGTAGGGTGGCAACCAAAGTCACAAAACAATTGTGTATAAATTTTTGAATGAGAAACTAATTTGCGCTGTAAACTTTCACCTGAACCACAATAAAATGAAACAAAAAATTACTCAAGTTCCAATTGAGTAATTGGAATGAAGTTTCGATTGCATAGGTCACCTTTCTATCTGAAACCCCATCATTGGCAGTGGTGAGAAAGCCTAGGAGTGTTGGTTGATTAAAGTCAATGGCCCTAGGGTGAGGCTTGGGCACTGAAATAACTGAAGAGCTCCAGGGCTGTATGCATAGATGACGATTCCAGAAAAGAAGTAATTTAGGTCACATTACACCTAAATGATTACATAAATTATTGTGTTCAGCTCTGAAAAATGTGGACAAAGTAAGAATATCCAGCGAAGGGAGACACAGGAGGTGGAAGATCTGGAGTACTGTTCTTCTGGGAAACAGTATAGCATCTCGATTAAAAGCATGAGCATCAAAACCAGATCAACCTGGGTTCTAGCATTAAATGCCCATTTTACTAAATGAACCATCCAGAACACATTGTTTAACTTCTTTAATTTCTTCATCTATAAAATGGATATTAAGTGAGATAAAACCTTGCATTTATTAAGATAAAACTGCAGTCATAGATAAAACCATGAATTCTCAGTGATTCAATGCAACTAAAGTTTGTTTCTTGTCCATGTCACAGTTCGATTGAGATATTTCTGTCATGGGGCCTTCCACGAGGGCATTCAAGGACTCAGGATTCTTCTACCTGCAGACGTGGACAGAAACCACCTTCTCAACCAATGAGGCAGGGAAGTGACATGAGCCATTTCCACTCATATTTCATTGGCAGGAATTCGGCCCTGTGGCCACTCATAAATGCAAAGGGTTCTAGAAATGTATTATGTGTACCCAGGTGGAAAAGAAAACAGTCTTCAATAGTCCAGCATTCTGGTTACCAGTTAGCCATTTCATTCCTCCTCCACATTCATCTCTTTGCCAAGGAGACAACACCAAATTTCATCCAGTTACTGCATCTAGTCAAAGTCCAAGATCTTTGGAAGACATATTCTTTTTTGTCAGGTAGATGGGTGTCTAATGGCTAAAAGGTTAGAGGTTCATCTTCACCCAGAGGATCCTCAGAAGAAAGGCCTGGCAATCTACTTCCAAAAGATCAGCCATTGAAAACCCTGTGGAGCATACTTCTACTCTGAAGCACATGGGGCCACCATGAGTCGGAATCAACCTGTTGGTAACTGGTTAAATGGTTATCAGGTAGATGAGGCTCCTCATGGTTCTGCTAACTGTGAGGAACTAACTCTTTGTCTATTGTTCCCCATGGCTACTGGCTCCACCCTCTGGGAACTTTTCCTTGCCCACTCTCCTCCAAGACGTAGCCTAACCTGAGCATTGAAGAGTATTCCTTCCTTGTAGGCTGCTCAGCTTCCTGCTGTGTAATTTCAGGGGCCTGAAGTTGTTTTAAGGTTTAAACAGTCAAAAGGGATTTTTGATTTTGTTTTATGGTCCAGGCTCATTGTTTCTTTAGCAACAGAATGTTCTCAGAAACTTAGAATGTTTCAGATCTATTTGTTTCAGTCAATTCCTTGTACTAGTAACCACACACAAAGTTCTTTCTTAGATATTATTCTCAAGCCTTTGTATTTCTTTGCTTTCTTTTCTCTGTGCCTTTCTCTCCCTCTCAATTACATGGCAGGTACCTGGAGGCCACAATATGTGGGGAGGCATACCCTTAATCTGGTTTCTGCTTCAGGCATGAGTCACATTGTTCAACTGAGAAGTGTCACTGCACCACTGTCACCAAAGCATTTTTCAGTCTCATTTCTTACTCTTTTCGGTCCAGAAGCAATTGACCTTTCCAACCTTGTAAGATCCTTGATCCCTGGACTTTATCCATTCCCTCCAGTCTTGCTTGAAAACTGGCCAATTCTTTCCTGAGCATATCCCTTTCTTGTAATATCTTGCTAAAGCCAGCGAGTTGCCGACACGCACCATCACTCTGACGTTTTCTACAACTTCTAGAACTTGCTGGCAGTTAAGACATTGCCACACATTTCAGATGATTGCTATGGCAGCATCTGACTCCTACCACCAATTTCTGTATTAGTTAAGGTAACATTGATTGCTGTAACAGATAAACTTCACGTTCTCAATGGTTTAATATAAGAAAGCTTATTTCTTACATCACTAGATGTTGTGGTAGGATGGCCTTCCCTGTGCCGGGGATCAGGCTCCCACCATCTGTTTTCCCCTACCCTCCTCTTGGTCTTCAGCATGCTCTTCATTCAGCCAGCCAATTGGCAAGACATCCTGTAAGAGTAGGGAAGACATTCCCACTTTTTAGCCATTTCTACTCATATTCTGGTGGCCCAGTGGCTAAGTGTGCAGCTGCTAACCAAAGACCGGCAGTTCGAATCCACCAGCCACTCTATCAGGCAGTTCTATTCTGTCTCATAGGGTCACTATGAGTCAGAATCGACTTGATGCAACGGGTTTGGTTTTAAAGGGTTTTACTCACATTCAGCTGACCAGAACTCAGTCACATGGACCCACTAACTGCCGGGAGGCACAGAAATGTAGTGTAGTCGTGTGCCCAAGAGGGAAAGGAAGCAGTGTTTGGTGAGCTCACAGCAGCCACTGTCACATACATGCAAAATGCATTGCTCTCGACACTCAGTAGATATTAGTTCTGCATATGTTATTGCATGTCTGTTGAAAATAAGAGTTGAAGAAAATGTGAAGTTTTAGCCAAGAGTGAAAAAAGATACAGAGAAAATATGCTAAGAGCTTCGAAATATAACAAAAAAGAGGAATTGGGCTTATTCTGTATAGCTCCAGAGGACAAAAACTGGGATGAATGGGACAGTTTTCCATTTAAGGTAAGAACTTTCTTATAAACAGGCATAACCCCCAAATGCAGTCTATGTTTCTTTAAAGATAGTGAGGTCTAGGTTACTGGGAGTATAGAAGCAGAAGCTGTCCCTCATGTCACACATATGCTTAGAAGATTCCTGCCTTAGGGAACACTTCCAGCCATAGGACTCCTTAAGCCTCTTTCTACATTAAGATTTCTTTTTCTGTACTTGAGACAGTGGACAGAGAGGACTCTGGTTGACTGTATCTCCAGCAATGTGTTGACCTCCAGGATTATCTATCCTTGGCTAGTAACTACAGTTTTTGCCTTTGGGAGCATTTACTAACTCTTTGTTTACATGCTATTGGTAAAATGTTGTTACTGGTTGTTTTGTCAGCCACCGTTCAGTCAGCCCCTGCTTGCAGATCAGACTGCTGTAGTCCGTCTTAGTCTGGAAGCTCCACTGAAACCTTTCCAGCATCATAGCAACATGCAAGTCTCCACTGACAGACAGGTGATGACTGCACGAGGGCCATTGGCTGGGAATTGAACCCTGGTCCCAAGCGCGGAAGGCGAGAATTCTACTGTTGAAGCACTAATCCTCTTGGTCAAAACATTACATTCCCAGTGTATGACTGCTGCAGATCATCTTAGTAACATCTCCGAGTGAACTTCTTCAAACTCCTCTGCACAGTTAGTCACTGCAGGAAATGGACTCATCTATTATACCACCACTCACCAAACTGTTCAGACCAGAAACCTGGAAGTTATGCTTGAATCTTCCCTCTCATGCACTCCCACCTCTGTCCAATCACCAGGTACTTCCTCTTCAATTTTCTGAATATTCTGCAAATCCATCCACTTCTTCTTATTCTCACTTCTCTCACCCTGGTATGGGCCACTATTTCTCTCATCTGCATCCCCTCATGCTCTCACCAATCCATTTTTCACACAGCAGCCAGGATAAGTCTTTAAATACGCATAAATGGCATGAATCATAGCCCACAATGTCAGCAGTGCAAGAAATATCACAGTACTTTATCTTCTGTATGTCACCTTTCTCTCTATTTGAAGCCCCATCCTTCCAGGCTGACAGGAAACTCTATCCTCAGGTATTCCTGAGGTTCCCCTGGCTTCCTGAAGTTGGGTCAGGTTTCCAGTGTCTTGTGTGGTCGAGGCTTTAGAAGTCAGCTAGGGAGGCCTCTGGGCATCCAAACAGGTGTTCACTGGGATGATCATTGCCCCCATCTGTATGGCCATTTTAGGAGCTTTCTAGGGTCTTGCTATGCTCCCTCTCCGAGGCTGCTACCAAAAGGTTATATCCACATACCCACAATTCTAGGACCTACAAACCACTCTCCTCTCTGTTCCCCACCCCAAAGGAAATGATTTTTCTAATCTGGGGGGAATCACTATCTCCATCCTCTTTCTCCCCACAATCTCCTTCTACTTCCTCTGTAAATCTCTCAGTCCCCCCAAGTGCTTAGGCTTTTGAAAATAAAAGCCAGAAATGCTTGCAGGGTGTATCCTCTTTCTGCCCTGCAACATACCTCCCCTAAAGTAATGAAAAGCAGAATCAGATATCCATTTGGAAAAGAAAATGCAGGGAGAAAAAAAAAAAAAAAAAGCCTAAACTATTTCAAAATATTCTCCAGCCCCATGTGCAAATCTCCTTGTGCCACTCCCCCATTTAATTGCCTCCTATTGCTCTTGGGATCAAGTTCAGACTTCTCTCATGGTCTTGGAGATCTTTGTATGATGTCATTCCTGCCTTGTGCCTCTCAGCTCCTCTTGTCCCTCTCTCTCCTCTTCTCCAGCCACATTGGACAGTCACCTCCTGCTCCAGTAAATCATGCTTGTGATCTTCAAATACACTGGTCCTATGTCTGGAATGCTCTTCCTCCAACCCTCTTCCCACATGGCTAACCTCTATGTAAACTCCAGGTCTGGGTTTACAGGGCACCCGTCTTGGCCCCAGATGAGGTTTGGGCCCCTTGTTCCACGATCTCACAGCTGTACCTGTATTTCTCCTTCCTTACTCTTATTGCTCAAAATTACTTGTTCTATGTTTGTTCAGTGTCTGTTAAGTTATATAATGGTGGTGATGGTGTCTGTTGTATATACTGCTGTATTCTCAGTGTCCCAGATAAGGCCCTAGAATGTCATCTTACTACTAGGTGACCTGGTACATCGAAGGGCTTGCATGTATGTGTATGGCGTACGTGTGCCTCTGTGCATGCCTTTTTGTGCACACATGTGCTTTTGTGTGCACGTGTGCATGCATGTGTGTGTGTGATTTTCTGTTTTGGCTTATCTGTGCACCCATTTTCCCCCTATGGAGCTGTAAATAAGGATTTGCATTTAAACCAAGCTCATCTCTGAAACATTTTACAGAAGAGTCTTATTCATTGTTGCTAGAGATTTACTTTTCATTCAGGATATTCTCATGTTTATTCTTGGACTTCTTTCTACAAATATCTACACATTCTAGTTACTGTGGGAGCAGAAGGGAGGGGAGGTGGGGGTGAGAGATGGCATTTTTGACAAACCGATTCATAGGTGCAAGGAACCCAAGAATAGCAGGGTTCTGGGAGCCAGGATATTAAGCTATACTCTTTTTAGGAAATGTATATTTGTTTTTAACACATTGGGAGTTTTTTCAGAGACACCACTGTGTACAAATATATATATGTATATATGGGTATTTAAGAGAGAAAAGAAACAGGAAATGAAAAAATCCAGCAAAAGGAAGGTCAGACAAAGTTCCAAAGGCCTCCAACAGCAATATATATATTTTTTCACTTTTTTTTAATGAAAAGAAAACTCTGCTTTGTTAACTGATGATAGCTTTATGACAGTTGTGTGATCTGGTCTATAATTTCTAAGTCGTTCTTGAACTGGTCCCTCTAGAATCTCCCTTACAGTTGCTCAGGAACTAAAGTTCAACATCATGATTTCTATGCTGAAAACTGACAATCAAGGTTCCCTGCGCAGATACGTTCACATGGCTAAGCTGACATGAAATGTGCGCACACGGCCATTCCCATACCCTGGTATCACACGCTTCCAGGGAACTATGTAACATAGTCATGGAAAAACAAAATCACTCTGGTCCTGCCGCATAAATAATACTTTAATATTGCCAAGAGTACTTGTCTCTTTTCTGCTTTCTTTTTTTTTCTCCAGGTTTCTAATGAGTTCCCCTCTCTACACTAAACACTAGAAAACCCAAAGACCCAAGCCTGTTGCCCTTGAGTCAATTCTGACTCATAGAGACCCTATAGGGCAGAGAAGAACTGCCCCACAGGGCTTCCAAGGAGTGGCTGGTAGATTCGAACTGCTGACCTTCTAGTTAGCAACCGAGCTCTTAACCGCTGCACCACCAGGCCTCCATAGTGAACACTAGATGAAGCCCCAAATACTTCCAAAACTGAAAACAAATGCTGAGTTTGAAAAAGAATAGTGCAATCATATTAATATGTGATTTCCCTAAAAATAGAAACGTTTTATAAAGGAATTCCTCTGAAATTGTGACATTATACATTGCAGCCTTGTGATCATTCTTCCTGTTACTACGGATGAGTGAGTGCTACCCATGGCAGGGACAAAGATGCTACTTAATTAAAAATAATTATGGACTTTAAACAGGTTTGCAAATAAATATGAAAAACACACTAGAATTTTACTCTCACATCTGAAAATTTATCCAGTGGTAATTAATCCTAAAGATGGAAAAGCTTCATGCACCGTAAAGTTCAATATAATTTTATTTTAATGAGCAAAATGACCTAATGCCTTTAAGCAAATCATTCTCTTAATGCAGTATTATACATCCATTTAAAATAGTGTTTACAAAGAATTAATGCTGGTGTGGAAAGTTGTCATGTTAATTTATAATGCAAGATTATAAATATAGTGTGATCACAAACATTCACAAACCAATAACCGTGACACAAGTTTATAAGCATTGTAACTATATTCTTTGGTGATTGAATTATGGATGTTTTCCCTCTCTACTTTCCTATAGTAAGTATGTAGTGTTTACAATGAAGGGAATTCTTTATTTTTCAAAAAAAGAACCAGCTTAGTCTAATCTTTTCTTCCACCACCCATTGTAGGTATTTGACTCCTAACACTAATTAGAATAAGACTTTTGATTACTCATCTGCCATAAATTGTTATTTATAAACAGTGAAAAAGTAATACTATAAAAATAATTACAGGCCCAGTTCTTCTATTCCAGCTGCCTTGGATGAAATAACATATACACATTTATTTTTCTTTTTTTAATTTTTATTTTTTTATTGTACTTTAGATGAAGGTTTACAGAACAAATAGTTTCTCACTCAACAGTTAGTACACATATTGTTTTATGACAATGGTTAACAACCCCACAACATGTCAACACTGTCCCCTCTCAAACTTGAGTTCCCTATTACCAAATTTCCTGTCTCCTCCTGCCTTCTGGTCCTTGTCCCAGGACTGTTGTGCCCCATTAGTCTCGTTTTGTCTTATGGGGCTGTCTAAGCTTTGGCTGAAGGGTGAACCTCGGGAGTGATTTCATTACTGAGCTAAAAGGGTGTCTGGGGGCCATTCTCTCGGGGTTTCTCCAGTCTCTGTCAGGCCAGTAAGTCTGATCTTTTTTTGTGACTTAGAATTTTGTTCTACATTTTTCTCCAGCTCTGTCTGGGACCCTCTGTTGTGATCCCAGTCAGAGCAGTCAGTGGTGGTAGCCGGGCACCATCTAGTTGTACTGGACTCAGTCTGGTGGAGGCTGTGGTAATTTTGGTCCATTAATCCTTTGGACTTTTCTTTCCCTTGTATCTTGTTTTCTTCACTGCCCCTTGCTGCCGAAGGGGTGAGACCAGTGGAGTATCTTAGATGGCTGCTCACAGGCTTTTAAGACCCCAGAAGCTACTCACCAAGGTAGAATGTAGAACATTGTCTTTATAAACTGTGTTATGCCAGTTGAGCTAGATGTTTCCTGAGACTGTGGTCCCCAGAGCCCTCTGCCCAGCAATTCAGTCCCTCGGGGAGTTTGGATGTGCCTGTGGGGCTTCCATAACCTTTCCTTGTACAAGTTGTGCTGGCTTCCCCAGTATTGTGTACTGTCTTACCCTTCACCAAAGTTACCACTTATCTATTGTCTATTTAGTATTTCCCCTCCCACCCCTCCCATCCCTTGTAACCAACAAAGATTGTTTCTTTTTGCGTGTAAACTTTTTCTTGAGTTTTTACAGAAACTGTCTCATACAATATTTGTCCTTTTGTGATTGACTTATTTCACTCAGCATAATGTCCTCCAGTTTCATCCATGTCATGAGATGCTTCACAGATTCATCATTGTTCTTTATCATTGCACATTTATTTTTCAAAACAAGAAAAGCCTTCTTAGTCTTTTGAATCTGGGGTAACAGGACTGAATTCCACATTCACTAGTGGAGAATTTTCTATCTGGGTTACTTCATCTAGTGCCTAATTTATAGGTTGAAGAAACAGGCTGAGCCAGAATAATTATAATAAAGACCATAACAATAATAGCAACAAAACCCCAAGTGCTACTTGTTATTAGCCAGATAATTTCCATGCAATTTCTGTACCACTCCTCACTTAATGTCATAAAATCTTTAGAATTATTCCCATTCTGTAGATGGGAAAATTGTATCACAGTGTACAAGTTATCAGCCTTCCAAAGGAATCTCATTTATAACAATGCAATTCCATTTTTTCTAAATAAGACACAAATGTAATCCAAACATATACTGCTACTACATTATAAACATAGCACATATATGGTTTTAATAAGTGACCACATTAAAAAAGAATTGTGAATCATAGCGATTAAGATGTAGAGGCAAATGGGAAAACTGCAAGCTTCCAGCAAAGCCAGGGAGAATCTCAAGTAACTTATCCACGTAAAGGATGAGTCCTTCCCTAACTTGGCTGCTTACATGTTAGCGCTCTCATTTTATGTAGCTGAAATGTTTTCTTTCAAACTTGGCTGGTTTCGTATGTGAAGTTGTGAAATCCTTTGGACTAAGGCATCATTTGTCTTTTACTTTTTTTTAAACGGGATAAGAATAGCTTGCTTTTGATAGAAAAATTTATTTATGATTATGTGCTTTCATTTAAGATCACCATACCAAAACCAAACCAAACCCACTGCCATCAAGTAGATTCTGACTCATAGCTGCCCATAGGGTTTCCAAGGCTGTAAATCTTTATGGACGCAGACTGTCATATCTTTTTTTCTGCGAAGCAGCTGGTGGGTTGGAACTGCCAACCTTTTTGTTAGCAGCCGAGTGCTTTTAACCACTGCGCCATCAGGGCTCCTAAGATCACCATAAGTAGTGGAAATTTCAGGATATGAGTAAATAGGAATTTGGTGCAAAGTGATGCTTCCTCTCCTGAAAAAATGACTGCTATGTATTGAATTGTGTCTCCTCAAAATACATGTTGTAAATCCTAACCCCTATAACTTGTGGTTATAATCCCATTTAGGAATAGATTTTCTGTTATGTTAATGAGGCAGTATTAGTGTAGGGTGTGTCTCGAGTCAATCTCTTTTGAGATATAAAAAGAGCAGATTAAGCAAGGAAGCATAGTTAGGGGAAGACAAATGCCAGGCCACATGGAAATATCTAAAGAACAAAGAAACAGAAGCTGAAAAGACAAGGACCTTCCCCTAGAGTCAGCAGAGAAAGCCTTCCCCCAGAGCCAGCACCTTGAATTCAGACTTAAAGCCTCCTAAACTGTGAGAAAATAAATTTCTGTTCGTGAAAGCCACCCACTTGTGGTATTTCTATTACAGCAGCACTAGATAACTAAGACAATGACCCTTGATTAAGGCCATCCTTTCCCCTGGTAACTCTAGCAACCTCAAGTGGAAGAACTGGAAAGTGCCTTTCAGAGCTGCCACTGGATGGGTGCCCTTAAATTAGTGGGAAGAATAAAGGGTGTAGCATGGAGGAGGAGAGGCTCAGGAGAGAGAAGTGTCCAATATCAGGCTAGACACATCAATTTCTAAACTATGCCTCCCCAGGAAACTCTCTGAATAGGATACAACTATCTATTTTATGGCTTATGTGCTCTCCAGACTAAAGGCAGGGAACTGGAAGATATGACTACTTGAAGTCCGTTTAACCTCCAAATTCTGAGTCTAACACTGGCTACTTTCCCTGTCAATGCCACTGCCAAACACCTAGCAGATAAAACGTCCCTTGAGGCCTCTCTGTTGACTCCCAGCATGGGAGTAAATGATTACATGTATTTAAAAATGTGTGAGAATGCTTGTTTTCATCATCTGACCCTGATCTAGAATCTGAACAATCTCAAGGTTTTGTCTGGTAGCATCACTAAAGTTTAGGTTATGGCCATTCCTTTACCTTGCCATTCTTGTGCCCTGGGGTAGATCTACCAGATGAAACAGGGAGTAAGCAGTAGCAGCAGAAGGAAGGAGAACAAACCCCTAGCCCCTTGTGGAATATGTCCCAATTCTGTTTCCATTCTGTTTCCAGTCTATAAAAAACAGAAACAAAAACCAAACCCATTGTCGCTGAGTTGATTCTGACTCATAGTGACCCAATAGATCCAAGAATTTTCCAAGTGGATAAAATAGGCTCCATATCAGGAGGAATATTTCAAAAGCCTGACACCACAGATAAATTCATCATCTCCCCCAGCTCCTTCAGAACCTATCCAAAAGTTTTCAATACCTGCCCCCTGTTCTTTGTCCATCAAAACCTAACTTCAAGATGTATTTCAAATGCCCTCTCTTCCTTAAGAGAGTCCCTGAATGGTGCAAACAGTTAACACAATCAGCTGCTAATGGCAATTTTGAAGGTTCGAGTCCACCCAGAGTTACCTCAGAAGAAAGGATCATCTTCTGAAAAATCAGCCACTGAAAACCCTGTGGAGCACAGTTCTATTCTGACACACTTGGGGGTCACCATGAGTTGGAGTCAATCCCACAACAACTGGATCTCACGGTTGAATCCTTCTCTGATCTCACAAGTCAAAGTGAACAGTTTTCTCTCTCATGTTCTCATTTGCCATGGCACAATAAAGTGTCTTGCGTTATATATTAGAATTGAGTTATAGTAGCTGTTTTATAGCTGCTGTACCAGTTTACCATAATCCAGGGTAATTGGGCATGCCTTGACCCCCACTGGCTCTCCAATAAGCTTCTGGGCAGAAGAGACCATGTGACATTCACCTTGGTAAATTGCTCAGGGCTTAATGGGTTTTGCAAAAGGGAAGTGACTGGGTTTGTGGAGGTTCTGGAGTAAGGACTGATTTAGCACAGGGATTTTCAGTGAATTCTCCCAATAATGGACCTTTTACGTGAGCCGAGGTTTAGCTGCCTCTAAAGGATAGCCTAGAAAGTCAGACTGAGTGACCACTGGCTGAGAGAAAAGGCCTGGCCCTGTGGTGTGAATGAAAGCTTTTACTGCTGGGCCTCACCAATGTACTTCAGGCTCTGAAAAATTTCCATTTGATATTGTAAGCTCCCCAAGGGTATGGACTGTGACCAGTCTACTTACATAGCCCCAGCACCATATTTAATAAATATTGTTTAATAACGATCACTCTCCCAGCATGAGAGTGTAAGGTTCTTGGCTTGCCCCAGGGAGCAGTGTGCTTGCTGGGGCTCACCAACACGTGCACACCGACTGCTCACAGTAAATAATATTTCCTGAATTTTCCTTTTGGGCAGCACAAGTTTGCACCAGCTTTTTTGAGAAGTAGCAAGAAAAAAGAACTCCTCTCCTTCGAACCTGCTTATAGTCTAATAAACCCTAGTCCCAGAGTTTGTAAGAAATGAAGCCAGAGTTGAAGAAATATATCTAGGCAGGAAAAATTTTAATAAAAATTGCAAAAATCCACGTGATCGGTGACTGTGTCTTCAAGCCACCTGTGTTTGCCAGCTCATTCAGTCTCCTCATTCTAATGTAGAAAAGCATTTGAAGAAATCACTAAGAACTATGTATTTAAGCTTATTTGTAGGAAGAAAAAGGAGCCTTGATGGCACAGTGGTTAATTAAGCACTCGGCTGTTAACTGAAAGGTCCGTGGTTCAAACCTGCCAAGCGCTCTGTGGGAGAAGGATGTGCAGTCTGCTTCTGCAAAGATTACAGCTTAGAAACCCAGTGCGGCAGGTCTGCTCATCCTATAGAGTCACTAATGAGTTGGATTCCACTTGGACAGCAATGGGTTTGGGTTTTTGGTAGGAAGAAAAGTGTTTGGGAGAAAGTGTCTTTTCCTGTGAATTCAATTATTTAACCAAAGAAGCATTTACATAGTTTCTATGTTCCTACTAAAAGTATTTCCATAAAAATCTTCTAAGTTGTGTTTTAAAAATAACTCACAGAAATAAAAAGAACGCTTATTTCTTGTGCTCAGACAGGCCATGTCCTCATGTTCACCTGACAATCTGGGAACAGTGGAAACAGGACTGCTTGCCATTTGCCCAGTCACATCTGAGTCCCCTCTGAAAGGAAGTCAAATACAGGATTATTCTCTGCCCCCATCCCCTCCTTCTTTCCTAACCTTACATTGGTTTGATTTTGTTCAAGTTCCTTCATGTTTTATGTGTGAATTTTCAAAGACAAACTCTTTGGAAACATTTGTTAAGTTGGCTGATAGGAATACAAGAAGAGCTTTTCTAGCATATACACTCCACTTATTGGTCAGAATATGCTCTGTTGTTCTTCTAAAAATGCTCTCACATCTCCCATATTCTGTCATTAAGCCTCCTAGCTGAGCTCTAAAATCCTACACAATGCCACGCACTGGGCTGAGCACTTCAGAATCGTGAACTCATTTTATCCTCACAATAATCCTTGACGCTGGTGGAGTGGACATTCCTTGTGGACTCCCTTTCTCTTGGAGTGTTTCCCACCCTGAGTCTGGGTGGAAACAGAGACTCACTGCCTCCCTTTACAGAAGCTGTACACTTATTTTCCCAGCCCTTCTTGCAGCTAGGGTGTGGGCAAATGACTTGGGCTCCATCCGTCGGATGAACCTGTTCTGAATCTGGACCAGAGAGCTCATGACACACAGAAGCCGGGAACTGCCAGTCGCCTGCTCTGGTCAGGGTAGCCATATCCAGATTCCAGCAGCAGAAGTGGCTTCAGCAGCAGCACCAGTGGTTAGAGCACTGACGTCAGCAGTGGCATCTCCATGGGACCAGTCTGAGGCATGATTTTGGGCATGGCTCCTGGCTGTGCATCCTGGGGAGCCTATGACTACTCACCATCCTTAACACGTTACTTTTCTGCTTACATTAGCTAGAGTTGGTATCTGTTGCTAGAACTAAGACTCTTGACGGATACACAGGTACTGTTATTAGCTTCATTTACAGATACAACTACTGAAGCTAAAACCAAAAAAGAAAAAACAAACCTGTTGCCGTCGAGTCAATTCCGACTCCTAGCGACCCTATAGGACAGGGCAGAAATGTCCCATAGGGTTTCCAATGAGTGGCTGATGGATTTGAACTGAAGCTAGAGATCTTAAGTAACTTGCCTAAGGTTCCACAGCTAACAAGAGGTAGACCCTGGATTCAAATCCAAGTTTCCCAACTTCAGAACCGTTGCCCTTTGTGTCTACCTCTTAGTATCTCAGGGATATTACATAGCACTAGAGAACTCCTTAGGCCTTCCAGTACTGCCAGAGGGTGCAGGACACTGGGACAGATGGCCTCAATGCACACAGGACCTTACACTTCAGAGCAAATGAGTTAACATCTTCTGGGCCCTTAATGAGAGGGACATCGGCAGTTCAGTGGTAGAATTGTCTTTCATGTGGGAGATCATGCGATTCCTGGACAATACATCTTATGTACAGCCATCACCCACCAGTTAGGGAGGCTTGTGTGTTACTATGATGCTGAACAACTTTCAGCGGAGCTTCCAAACTAAGATGAACTAGGAAGAAAGGCCTGGTGATCTACTTCTGAAAATCAACAAATAAAACAGCATGAATCACTAAGGTCTAAGTTACAACCAATCATGGGAATGGCACAGCTTTGGGCAGCATTTCATTCCATTGTATGTGGGGTGGCCGTGAGTTGGGGGCCAACTAACAACAACAGGCCCTGTATGTACATTATCTATTGAATTCCTATAAGTACCTTGTGAAGTAGGCATTACTATCGCCATTTTACAGCCAAGGAAACCAAGACTAAGTAACTGAGGTTATTTCTTGCCCCAGGTCACAGCCAGTTTCAGGTAATTCCAAGCCTGATCACTTTTTCTTTTGTTGACTCTCTACAAATCTTAGGTCCATACCTGTTGTCGTCAAGTAGATTCTGACTCACAGCAACGCTACAGGACAGAATAGAACTGCCCCCATAGGGTTTCCAAGCTGTAATCTTTATGGAAGCAGACTGCCACATCTTTCTCTGCAGAGCGGCTGGTGGATTTGAACTGCTGACCTTTCAGTTAGCAGCCAAGTGCTTAACAACTGCACCACCAGAGCTCCTACTCTTTGGTTCATACTGGCGTATAATTTATGGCCTTTAGCTATCTCCTTAACAATTTCCCACAATAACATGGGAATAAGGATGTAATCACTGAAGGTTTTTGGCTAGAGAGAGTTTTTTTTGGCCTGATGTAATATTCTTACTCCATAATTTAAGCAGTTTGATAGGGTTGTCCAAGCGAAAATATTTTCTTCTGTGTCTGACAAAAAATTCATTTTACACTTCCTTTTCCACATAGGAAACCAGGAAATGTCATGTCAAATCATGCCAGATTGTTTCACTTAAAATAAATATTTTAAATTATGAAATATTTCAAATACAAAAGATTCAAGCACACAAAACATATGCAGTAGTTGTCCATATACACACTACCTTGTTTAATACATAATATTTTTTGTATTTGTTTCTAATTTTCTCTTTAAAAGTAGGCAAAAATATTATGGTATAGTAGCTGTTGCCCCTATTTTTCTTTCCTTTCTCTCTCTCCACAAAGGTTACCAAACTTGTAAAGTTGATGTGCGCCCTTCCCATACATGTTTGTATGTTTTGACTATACATATATGTGTCCATAAACAATATTTACCATACTTCTATGGGTTTTAAAGTTTACATAAATAATCAAACCATTCTTATTCTTTTGAAACTGCTTTTTTCATTCATTATTTTGTCTTTGAAATTTATTCATGTTAAGTAAATCAGGATCAAGGGCAATCATTTTAACTGTGGTAGATAATATTCACACTGTATGAGTATTTCAGAATTTATTTTACCTTTTCCCTGTTGGTGGACATTAGAAGATTTTTTTGTTTTGTTTTTATTTTTCTTTTCTTTTCCTTTTTCTCTTTCTCCCTCTCTTTTGCTATGATAAACAATACTGTACAAACACCCTTATATATGTCTTCTTGAATACAAGCATCAAAATTTTTCTGAGTTTTATGGAAAAGTAGAGAACTGAATTGCTTAGGGTATGACATTTTTCATTTTACTAGACACAGTCAATTGTGTTTAAATTGTGATGATTCCTATCAGCAGTTATATGAGCATTCCTGTTTCTTCACATCCTTGACAACCTTTGGAATTATAAGACTTTAAAATTTTTGTCAGTCTTATGGGTGTGCACAGGCACATGCTATTACTGTGTTGCAAACTACTCAAAATGTTTTGAAATTATAAGATTAAAAATTCTTGCCAATCTGCTGGGTGCACAAAAAATATATATTTTCCCATGTAACAAACTATTCCAAAATTTAGTGGCTTAAAAGAACAACCATTTTATTATATCTTATAATATTAAGGGTCAGGAATTCAGGCAGGGCTCAGCTGGTGATTCTTCTGCTCCATATTGTGTTGACTGAGATGACTTGGAGATATTCAGCTGATGGCTAGGCTAGTCTGGAGGGTCCAAGATGGCTTCACTCTCATGCTTAGTACCTTGGCGATGGCTACAAGGCTTTTCCTCCTTCCATCTCCATCTAGTCTATGAGCCATTTTATGAGGTCTCTCCAATATAATAGTCAGACTTATTAAATGGAAGCTAAGGGCTCATGAGCCTGGAACTGGCATAGAGACAATTCCACCGTATTCTGTTGGTCAAGCAATCACAGAGCCTGACCTGCCTACAGGGGCAGTGGATGGGAAATATAGACTTCATTTCTCACTGGGAGGACTGTCAAAAATTTTGTAGCCATCTTTAATTTACACATTTTTTCTGATTACAGGCCATTCCTATTTTTTCTCTCTGACTTGCTTATTTCTTCTGCCCAGGTTTTTCCCCTGTTGAGTTGTATAGTTCTTATTTATTTATAACAGTTCTTTATATATTCTCCACACTACTTATTTTCTGTTATGGACATTGCAACTACCTTCTTCCCATTTGTGATTAATAAGTTAACACTGATTATGTTGTCTTTTGTGTATACTGAAGTTTGTCATTTTGAAGTAGTTAATTTTTTAAATTATATTCTTTGTTGATTTATACTTTCTTAGGTGTTGTTTAAGAAATTATTTTCCATCTAGATTTCTTAAATATATCCCTCTATATTTTCTCTTAAAGTTTTAAAATTTTTCTTTGAATATTTAGATATTTAATCCATCCATAATTTATTTCTGTGCATGGTGTGAGACAAGGATCAGATTATATATGTTTTCCCTCATGTGAAAAACCAACTGTCCAGCACCATTTATTTAATAAATCATTCTTTCCATGTTAATTTGAAATGCCACCCTCTGTCATATACCAAATTCTCACATTTATCTGGATATTTGAAGCTGTAAATTTTGCTCCCAAATTTTGATATTTATAATTTATTGTTGTTTAATTCTAAATATTTCATAATTACAATTTGATTTTTTCTTGATCATGAATTATTTTGAAGTTTTTAAATTTTCCAAATGTCTAGACTTGCAAATTATTGAAATTGTCAAACCTCAGATTTATTGTTTTAAATTATATTTTAATTTTGATTTCTAAGTGTATTACATTGAGGTATAAGAATGTATCTGTATGATATAGAACTGTACTGTCTAATCTAGTATCTCTTCACTACATGTGGCTACTGAGCACTTGAAATGGGGCTGGTCCAAATTGAGATATGCTATAAGTGTAAAATACATCCCAGATTTCAAAGATTCAGTATTAAAAAAAAAAAAAAAAGTGAAATATCTCATTAATTATTTCTGTATATTGACTACATGTTGAAATTATAGTATTTGCATATATTGGATAAAATAAAATATATTTTTCAAGTTAATTTCACCTGCTTCTTTTTATATTTTTAAATATAACTACTAGAAACTCTAAAATTACATATATGTCTTGCATTAATTTCTAATGAACAACACTAGTATAAATTATTTGGTATGTTTGAGACTCACTTTGTGGCCTAGTGTATAGTTAATTTTTGTAAATATTCACAAGTACTTGAAAGGAATGCAGACTATTGTTGGCTACAGGATCCTATAAATGTTCATTAGATCAAATCTGTCAACAGAATTGTCTTTATTAAATTTTTTGTCACTTTCATCCCACAGATTCTAAGAGAGGTATGTTTAAAATCTCATACAAGAAGTGTAAATTTATTAATTTCATTTTATAATTCTGTCCATTTTTGTTTGATATTTTTTGAGGCTCTATTGTTAGGTGGAGTCCTGGTGACACATTGGTTAAGAGCTCAGCTGCTAACCAAAAGGTTGGCAGTTTGAATCCTCCAGCCACTCCTTAGAAACCCGACGGGGCAATTCTATCCTGTTCTACAGGGTCACTATGAGTTGGAATGGACTCAACAGCAGCAGGCATTGTTGGGTGACTAAGCTGTGTTGTGAATTTGAGTGTTGTATCTTCTTGGTGATTTTTTTTCCTCTACATTTCTATTCTTTTAGAGGTTTTTCACAATTTTAACATGTGATCTCTGAAATTAATCAGCTTCAATCAATTGCTGCCTTATTCCAACACCCCTCAAAGATCTTAAGTTAGTGTTAACTCAGATCACTACCATGCTCTCACCTTCATCTTCCATAGAAATTATTGCTTTCCTATATTTTTATGCCATCTTATTTTTTAAACTTTTAGAATTAGGCATTATAGCATTTTTTTTGGAAGAAGTACAACCAGAATTCTCCTTAAAAGCAAGAATGACAAGACAATGTCTCACATACTTTGATCATGTTATCAGGATGGATTAATCCCTGGAGAAGGCCATTATGCTTGGTAAAGTAGAGCGTCAGTGAAAAAGAGGAAGAACCTCAATAAGATGAATTGACATGGTGACTGTAACAATGGGCTCAAGCGTAACAAGGATTGTTAGGATGGCGCAGGACCAGGCAGTGTTTCGTTCTGTTGTACATAGGGTAATCGCTATGAGTTGGAACCGACTCGACAGCACCTAACAACAACAAATCATTGTTTTTTAAAACTTTCAGAATTTGGTTTTATATTGTCATTTTTAATATAGTTAGTGCATATATGTGCATATATATTTTGTCTGATTTTGGTTCCTAATCCTTCCTTCTGTATTCAGCTTTCTTCTAACTGAAGAAGAGCCCTTAGTGGTTCTCTCAGAAAGGGTCTCTGACTGTCAAATTCTCAGTCTTTGTCTGAAATATCATTATTTTACCTTCACTCTTTGACTGATAGTTTAAGTGGGTACCGAGTTTTAGGATGACTACTATTCAAAAGTAAAGGGGAAATTACTGTGGTAGACAAAATAATGGCCCACCCAAAGAGCCACATTCTGATCCTTAGAACCAGTGGCACGAGGGACTTTGCTGACGTGATTTAATCAAGGATCTTGAGGTGAGGAGATTCTCCTGGGTTAGTCATGTGGGCCCAATGTAATCATAAGGATCTTCATGAGAGGGAGGCAGGAGGGTCACAGTCAGAGGCAGGAAAGGAGACGTGATGACAGAGCAGAGAGGAGAAAGAGAGAGATTGATTTTAACATGCTACCCTTCTGGTTTCTAAGACAGAAGAAAAGCCCATGAGCCCAGAAATGTAGGTAGCCTCTAGTAGCTGAAATAGGCAAAGAAAAGGATTTCTTCTCTCAGAACCTCTAGAAGGAAGGAGCCTGGCTGACAAATTTACTTGAGCCCAGTGAGACTCATTTTGGACTTCTGACCTCCATAACTGTAAAATAATACATTTGTTTTGCTTTTAAGACACTAAGTTTGTGGTAATTTGTGACAGCAGCAATAGAAAAACTAATACAACTACTAAGGACACTATTTTAGTAAGAAGGAAAATAGGCAGATTGAGTTTAATAAAACATCGTCACAGAGGCTACAATTAAGTGAGTTAATTATTACATGGTTGTTTCAATTTAAAGAATTTAAAGATATTATTCCATGTTCTTCTGACTTTTTTTGTCTGCTTGTTTATTTGCTTGTTTGTTACTTGGTTGGTTGCTTTTGTTGTTTTGGTGAGTTCTGTTTATAGATTTGCCCGAAGCACCTAGAACAGTGTCTGGCATAAAATAGGAGTGCAATAAATATTTGGGGAATGTGTCAAATAAATTCAGAAGCTTTATGTCATTTTAGTTCTTGTTCCTTGGTAGGTAATCCATCTTTTCATTCTGGCTATTCTGAAGACTTGTTTTGCTATTTCCTGGAGCCCTGGTGGCACAGTGGTTAAGAGCTCAACTGCTAACCAAAGGGTCGGTAGTTCGAATTCACCAGCTCCTCCTTAGAAACCTTATCAGGCAGTTCTACTCTGTCCTATAGGGTTGCCATGAGCCAGAATTGACTCAATGGCAACGAGTTTTTTTGGATGCTGTCTAGAGGTACATTGATTCTTACTTACCTTGCTCAACTCATTTGCTTCTTAACATAAGGATCCATGTCTTTCCTCAATTTCAGAAAATTCTCAGCCTCTTCAAATATTATTGCCTTTCACCTATGACAATGTGGAAGACTAAGATAATTTTATTGTGACTTAAAATAATTTTTTGAATAATTGATTAATAGGGAAATGTTTTATTTTTTCCTAATTTAACAAGTAAATAGGAAATACCAAGATCACTGAAGTCATAGTCCCAAGTTTGGTCAGCAAATTCAACCTCCTATGTCATAGCATGGAGCCCCGATGGTGCAGTGGTTAAGAACTTGGCTGCTAACCAAAAGTTTGGCAGTTCAAATCCACCAGCTGCTCCTTGGAAACCCTATGGGGCAGTTCTACTCTGTCCTATAAAGTCACTGTGAGTTAGAATCAACTCGACAGTAATGGTTGTTTTTTTTTTTTTTAATGTCGTAGTATACAATTTAAAATGAACAAAAACAATTCTCTACAAACAATCTAATGTGTGTAGTTCCCTAAAACAAACATTACTGGCCTGGAGTTTATAAGCCAGCAGTCCTCAGAAATATTAAAAGAAACTTCAGACTATTACAGGAAAATTCTTTGGTCTCCTTAGTAAACTGAGTTTGAGTAAAGTCAATTTTATATTCTTCTTTCCTATTAATAGAGTGAACACTAATGGCTACCGTGGTACTCTGCATTCTCAAGAGTTCTACTGAAGCTGTCTTCTCTTGAAGTTCTTCATTAACTATTAATGAAACACATGTCCCCTAGTTTTTAACTATAATTGTAACCAACACTCTATTAAAAATATTCAAGGCTTATGATAATTTAGTTCCACATCCCAATTCTTTCTATTCTCTATTCTTGGAAATTGTATGTACGTTGGGCTTTTGCTTTCTGTCTGAGTACTTTTTAAACTCTTTCATATTTTTTATCTTTCTGTGCTATTAGCTAGGTTATTTCCCAAATCAATCTCCAATTCATTAAGGCTTTCTTTAGCAGTGGCTGACCTGCTTTTAATGAAACCACTGATTTTTTAATTTGTGTTTACATTTTTATTTCTAAAAGTTTTATTTGGTTCTGTTCAAAATCTTTCAGTTATTTTTATTATACCTATTTATAATAATAAGATGGTGCAAGACTGGGCAGTGTTTCATTCTGTTGTATGTAGAGTCACTATGAGTTGGTACTGACTCCGATGGCACCTAACAACATTATATCATTATGGTTTCTACTACTTCTTTTATCTATTAAACCAATTTAAAAGTATACTTTTTTTAGAGTTTTTTTTAACATTATTGAGCTATAATTACCTATTTGTTATATCTGCTGATTCTCACTTATTGTGGATTATTTCCTCATTGCTTTTTAGTTTTTTAGGGGGGAACTCATCATTTGTAGGCTTTTTTTTAAGGGAGTCAAATGCACCCTAGGTTATGGGACTTTTCTTATAAAACAATTTGCTTCTCCTGGGTGTTCCTGGAAGTTCATATGCTGAAGACTAGTTTTTATATTGAATTTTGTGATTGGGGTTTCCCCCAAATTTGATGCTATAAATTCAGTCTGAACGTTTCCAAGTGACCAAGGCTCCTGTTTTTACTGGAAGACATTTGAGCTTCCTTACTGATTCCATTCATCCCTGGGAAGATTTTGTTTGTTTTTTAATAGTGAGACAGTCCTTTTAGGAGTCCCAGCTTTAAAAAAGATTCCTAGTAATTGCTCATCAACTCATACAGGCCCGTATATGGGCTTTAAAAGATCATCCTAACAGTTATGTCTACAGCTAGATACAATATCTTTCCAGGTCACCATGATATCAGCTCAGGTTCACTAGGCTAGTGTTTGTTTGACATGTAAGGAAATTCTCAATGAAGTAGGAGATGGAAGTAGATGCCCTTTATTCAATGTTCTTACCAAGTTTTGGTTTCTAGGATTCTCTCATTGGGATTATTTACTGATCCTACATTAAATTGTTGAAACAATAAATTAGACAACAACGAATAATATATTTAAAAACATGAGCTTTTGATTCAAATTAAAGGATGCATAGAAAATGATTCATTTATCTTGTGGCTGGGTTAAAGAGTTTTTCTTAACATCTTAAGCCCATTACTCAACAGCATACAGCCTGTGACTATGAAGAAACCTCAGCATATGCAAAGATATAACATTCAGCTCTAATCTTTATCTAAGACTAGAGAAAGAAGGACTTCACTCAGAATACCAAGGCTGGATTGTTTCTATCTCCCATTTTCATGGATATGGGAGGGTAAAACTTGAAGGTTCTTTCACATTCCCTTGCCATTTTTTGTAGCTCACACACTCACCAAAGCTCTGAGTGGCTTACACAAAACTAAGTCATTTAAAAATGATTATTAAATGATTATTACAACAAAAAGACAAACAACCCAATTTTAAAAAATGCGCAAAGGACTTGAACAGACATTTCTCCAAAGAAAATATACAAATGGCCAATAGACACATAAAAACATGCTCAAATTCATCAGTTATTAGATGAATGCAAATAAAAACCACAATGAAATACCACCTCACATCTACTAGCCAGGCTATTATCAGAAAAACAGAAAATAACAAATGTTGGCAAGGATGTGGAGAAATTAGAATACTAATCCTTTGCTGGTGGGAATGTAAAATGGTACAGCCACTATGGATAAAAGTTTGGCAGCTCCTCAAAAAGTTAAATATAGAATTACCATATGACTCATCAATTCTACTCTTAGGTATATACCCAAAAGAACTGAAAGCAGGGACTCAAGCAGATATCTGCACACCAATGTTCTTGCAGCATTATTCATAATAACCAAAAGATGGAAACAATCCAAGTATCCATCAACTGATGAATGGATAAACAAAACATGGTATATTCATACTATGGAGTATTATTCAGCCATAAAGAGAAATGAAGTTCTGATACATGCTACATCATGGCTGGCCCTTGAAAATATTATGCTGAGCAAAGTAAGTCAGACACACAAAAATCCCATTTCTATGCAATATCTAGAATAGGCAAATATAAAAAGACAAAAATTTATTAGTGGTTACCAGGGGCTAGGGGGAGGAGAAAATGGGGAATTTTTAGTTAATGGGTACTAAGTTTCTGTTTAGGATAATAAAAAATATTTGCAAATGGATAATGGTTATGGTAGCACCTGATGAATGTAATTAATGTCACTGAATTGTACATATAAAAATGGTTAAGATGGCAAATGTTTTGTTATATATATTTACTACAACAAATTTTTAAAAAGTATTATTAAAAGATTGTGACTTTTCTTTCTTTTTTCTCTTATTCTTCCTTTTTTCTTTCTTTTTCTTCCTTCATCCCCTTGTTCTTTCCTTCTTTTTTCACTAAAGTCATAAATCCAATACCTGAGCCTAACTAAACAATTGGTAGTTACACTGAGAAAAAAAGAAATCATTGGAAATTCCTCTCAACAACAATTAGACACACCTTTTCCTAATGTACATAGAATTAGTATTGTGAAATGAGAATTTTCTTATGGAACATTATTATTTTACCATATATTTGTACATGATCTGTTCTCAGAAAATCAAAAGAAAAAAATCACCATTGAGCAGGGTATCTATGCCCCCAGCTACCATATTTTTTGCGTAAATAATGCATATCTTCTACATTTGTTTGTCAACCATGCCCTCCCCCAACGCGGTATTTTTGTAAGGGCACTATGCTAATTTTTTTTACAGCAACATGTAAAACAATTGGAATAGTGGTGCTTATGAAAATACCTTGTGAGGGGAGGGAACAGTTGGCAAACAAATATAGAAGATGCATGTTATTTGCGTAAAAATACGGTATCTGTTTCAAAGATCAACAGTTTAATAAAATAGTAATGCCAGAAACTAAATACATTTACTTTCACTTTTCCTAGCTGCATGTAAGTACCCCTACTGTAATTATAACAGATAAGTCATTCCTAAGGAATTAGTAACCTCCAAATGGTACGAGACAATTATCCCCAAGAGAATCAAACAAATTTGTAAGACAAATACAGTTGAAATTTCAGACATCAATCTTTTTTTTTACCATAGCCTGGGAATAAGGGAACTATGAAATATAATTTTACCCCTAGGTCCAACAAGTGACTGCATGAAAATTATTTCCCGCCTGCCAAAAAAATAAAATAAAAATAAAGAGGGAAAAGAGAAAATCAAAACTTTATTTTGGTACATAGCCTAATACTTGTGCAGGGTGTTGTTTTGTTTAAATAGTAAAAATTCCCTGAAGAAGAAAAATCATTCTCTTCCAAACAGAGAGTTTTAAAAATAAATTCAGTATGTGTTTTAGAAATTATCTTCTCTCTGTTAGTCAACAATTCATACTTAGTGTTCAGTCAGCTCAGTTTGTAACCAATAGAATATTACGCCATGCTTCTTGTTTAGAGTAGCATTTGGTTGGTTGAATCTCTCCCAACTTCCCACTAAAACTCACATGAAGATACTGGAGAAGGTAAAACACACACATCATCATCAAAAAGCAAAACTGAGAGTCAACCCACAGACAAAATCTGAGAATTTCTTTTATATTCCAGACCACTTATCCTAGACTTTAAAATGAATAGGCCATCTCCCTGAACAGTTCTTGTGGAGACAGAAAAATAAAAATCCTCCCTTTATATCAGTCCAAAAATCTTGGAAGTGATCCCTTCACTGCAAAGTTTGCCAAACTGATATATCTAGGAACTTAGTTTCTCAGGGATGTCCCTTCTAGAAAAGGGCACATGGTTAAAAGTTTGGGCACTTCTGCAAAATATATATCTTTTTTGGAGATTCACAAAGTCCTTCAGTGATATCAAAGTTTCTGACGGTTCCTGTAGAATAAAAACATATTTAATTTTGTTTAACTTAGAATTTCTGAAAGACATTTAGCCACATAATCCCTATCTTTTCTGTGTAATAACACCTATTGCCATTCTATAGCACCAGTGTTCCAAGGAACATACTTTGGGAATGTTGCCTAGTGTTTAGCTGCATGGATGCTGCATTTTGAAGCACCAAAATGTTATTTTCCTTCTCTCTTTTTATATCAAGTTTGAGAGCAAACTCTTTTAAAATAACTGAGTAGTTATTGGGGTTAGGGAAGATTGTGGTAGAAAAATGCCTCAAGAATAAACTAAAACCAAAAATTAAACAAGTCACTCTTGAGTCAGCTCTGCCTCATGGTGATCTCATGTGTGTCACAGTAGAACTGTGCTCCATAAGGTTTCCAATGGCTGATTTTTCAGAAGTAGATCACCACGTCTTTCTGCCGAGACACCTTTAGGTGGACTTGAACCTCCAACCTTTTGGTTAGCAGCCAACCTCATTAACTGTTTACACCACCCAGTAACTCTAGAGTTGTTGTTGTTAGTTGCCATCGAGTCAGTTCTGACTCATAGCAACTCTATGTACAGCAGAACGCAACACTGCCTGGTCCTGCGCCATCCTCACAATCCTTGTTATGCTTGAGACCATTGTTGCAGCCCACTGTGTCAATCTATCTCATTGAGAGTCTTCCTCTTTTTCGCTGACCTTCTACTTTACAAAGCATAATGTCCTTTTCCAGGGACTGATCCCTCCTGATAACATGCCCAAAGTATGTGAGACGTAGTCCCACCATCCTTGCTTCTAAGGAGAATTTTGGTTGTACTTCTTCCAAGACAGATTTGTTTGTTCTTTTGGCAGTCTATGGTATATTCAATATTCTTCTCCAACACCACAATTCAAAGGCATCAATTCTTTGGTCTTCCTTATTCATTGTCCAACTTTCACATGCATATGAGGTGATTGAAAATACCATGGCTTGGGTCAGGTGCACTTTAGTCTTCAAGGTGACATCTTTGCTTTTCCACACTTTAAAGAGGTCTTTTGTAGCAGATTTGCCCAAAGCAATGCATCTTTTGATTTCTTGACTGCTACTTCCATGGGTGTTGATTGTAGATCCAAGTAAAATGAAATCCCTGACAACTCCAATCTTTTCTCCGTTTATCATTACCATAATGTTGCTTATTTGTCCAGTTGTGAGGATTTTTGTTTTCTTTATGTTGAGGTGTAATCCATACTGAAGACTGTGGTCTTTGATCTTCGTCAGCAAGTGCTTCAAGTCCTCTTCACTTTCAGCAAGCAAGGTTGTGTCATCTGCATAATGCAGGTTGTTAATGGATCTTCCTCCAATCTTGATGCCCCATTCTTCTTCGTAGAGTCCAGGTTCTAGAGTAAATGAAGATAAAAATAAAACAACATATAATGAAAATAAAGAGCAGTAAGTTACAGAAGGGTTGTAAAGTTTCGTGTATGCAAATATTCAGCAAATACACCTTAAATGCAAATAATAAGAAAAAATTTTAACTATGCAAGCTATTCCAAAGTTCATATGGGAAAGTGGACAAGAAAATATAGACAGAAAAATTCTGAAAAAGAAGAGTAACGAAGGGAATCAGTCCAACCAGTTTGGCCTCTTTCTAAATAAAGTCAACACGTAAAATATAGTCAGATTCTTCTCAGTGGAAAAAAATAGAAAATCTACAAGTAAACTCAAATTAATAAGTATATGAATAATCATAATACATAAATAATTTAGCATAAGACAAAAGTGACTTCTCAGATTAGAGGGAAAATAACACCAGAGTCTTATGTAGCGTTTACTACGTGCCTAGAAGTGTTCTAAGCACTTTGTTCTTGTTGTTGAGTGCCGTCAAGTCGACTCTGACTTGACGATGTGACAGAGTAGAACTGCCCTATAGAGTTTTCTTGGCTGTAATGTTTATAGAAGCAGATTGCCAGGTCTTTCTCCTGCAGAGCAGCTGTGTTGATGTGATGGCTAAGACTGTGTGTCAACTTGGCTGAGCCATGATTTCAGTGTTTATATGTGATAACTCTTATGATTGGATCTGCTGTGAGTATCCAATCAGTAGAAAGGGAGTTTCCTTGGAGGTGTGGCCTGCATCCAAATACAAGCAGTTGTTCTGGCTTTTTGCTCACTCTGGATCCTGTGGCTGCCTCCTGCTCGTCTGACCTCTGGTTCTTGGGACTTGAGCTATCAGCTTATCCGCCAGTCTTGGGATTCGTCGATCTTCACAGCCTGTGAGCGGAGCCCTGCTCTCCAACCTGCCGACCTTGGGTTCACCAGCCTCTGCAGCTATGTGAATAAGGAGAAGCCTTGCAGTCTTGCCTGCCAATCTTGGGATTCGTTGATCTTCACAGCCTGTGAGCAAGGGCTCTCTGACCTGCCAATCTTGGGTTTGCCATCCCCTGAAGCTATGTGAATTGGGAGAAGCCTCTATCCTGATCCACGGACTTGGAATGTTCCAGCCTCTACAATCGCATGAGCTGTTTCCTTGATATAAATCTCCCTCTGTATATATTTATATGCTTTAATGGTTTTGCCTCTCTAGAGAACCCAGCCTAAGACAGTGGATTTGAACAGCCAACTTTTCAGTTAGCAGCCAAGCACTTAACCATTTGTGCCACCAGGGCTCTTTAAGCACTTTGCATATATTAAATTATATCATCCTCTCCAACACCCTCTTCAGAAGATAATATTATTAATCCCAGTTTAGAGATGAGGAACCTGAGCCTAATAAGTGGGTAGAGTTTGGATTTATACTCAGGCTACAGATCCTGTATTCTAAACCTCTAGACTCATCAAACTGTTATATAAAAATACTCATTAAGTAATTACTGTTAAATTAAAAAAAAATCAGGCTATAACTCTACAGATTATATCTATATGGAATGATCTCAAATTGCATCTATCTAGTTACTTAATTGCATACTTATATATAAGAAAATGACTAGAAGGGAAAGCACCAACAATGATTAGTGTGGGAATTATAGGTGAGTTTGATTTTTTAGTTTGTAATTTGGAATAGTTTCCTAATTTTCTGCATGACATTGCTTTCATCTCAAGTGCCATTTGATGGTTTACTGTACAATAGGGACAGTGCTCAAGGTCTCTCAAATAATTTCCGTGTACAGTGAAACTGAGAGCTGGAACTTGCTGGAACTGCCTTGTTTTTCCGGGTCTCAAAAGTTTTCCACCTTTGACAGGATGCAGTCTTACCACTTTTCTATCACTATTAGTGGGAAATATTTGAGTTTTCCTTCTCTGACAGGTTTCTGCCTTACACAGGTTCCAGCTTTCGCAGGTTTACTGTATTATAACTCTATTAGGGTTGGGCATGAATGATACCAAAAATGTAGAAATCACCGTAAACTTACACAAGCTGTTTCGGCAGGGAAAAAAATCTGGGTTTTCTGGAACAGGCTTCAGAAAATTGAGTATATGATCATTCTCTCATTAGATACCTTAGTAATTTGCCATTAACCAGAAAGTTATAGAATCATAATAATTAGTTTTGACACTCTGGATGTCTAATTCCACCATTTCCAGTCTTACCCCAGTGCTTCTCAAATGCTTTCAAGTGCCACTAATGGCAGCAGGGGAGAGCCATTTCCTCTCACTCACTCTTCAGTAAAAATTGAATGGGTGATGTTCTGCTTGTTATTGAAGACCCTGCCCACTATTCATACCTCCTCACTGGTGAGTACAAGGGAGTGTACAGGCTGGACCTTAGCTTTAGGATCTGCGCCAAATCAGGGTCGTCACTCCTCTCTAGTCCGGCAGTGCTTTGGTCATTTTCACTGCACAAGAAAGAAATTTCAGAAGGTCAAGAGTCCCAGAGGGACTAGACAAAGGATTTCACCTGCTTTATTCCATACTGAATGCAATGTTCAAGTAATACTTAGTTATTACCCACATTGTTGTTAGTTCTTTGCCACAAAGTGGTAAACTTCCCTAGGGCCTGATTCCATGTTTAGGTGAAGACAGGATAGAAGGGGAAAAGGTGTACCTGATATCTACAGCTGAATCTATGCAGAAAGTTCTCGCTGCAGCTCCAGTAAACGGTGATGGGGAGAGGGTCTTGATCACTTTTTATAATCACATGGGGTTTTGAAGGACAGAGATTGTAGCTTTACGATGGAATCTATTCACTACCCCCCAGGACTCAATCCCGTTGGACTTTTGGGCAAGTACTCCCCTAGGAGATATCATTAGAACTTAACCAAAAGGACATGTCTTTCAATACACAGATTGGAAGACAAACATTCTCTAGTGCAAGCCAGTGAGAATTCTAAAAAAGCCCTGTGATATTGATATTTGTCTCCCATCAGTGTAAGCCTGCAGACATTTTACATGGAAAAGTGACGTGCTCACACCATAGATCATTTAGGAACAATGGCTGCAACATAATATTCTCTATTCCAAAGAGGAGAATTTCACTGCCTGCCTGGCATCAGGAGAACTTCAGATCCCCTGGGGGGATTTTCCCGAAAATCCCCTATATCAACCTTCCTTTTAAAATAACATTTCTCTGTGGGAATTTTAGGTTCAGTCCCATGTCAGTAAATGGTCCCCTAATAGCCCTCCATGGCAACGTTATGACTTACCCCTAAAGAAAATGCTGCCTTCTGAGCATGTTTTATTGAGGCTAAGTGTCAAGTCATAAAACATCAGCCCTCACATCTGAGTGCCTGTTTGCTAAAACACTATTTATTTGTACATAAATATTTGTCTTTTCTTCGCAGGGCTATATTTGCTTGCGTATTCAACTAGACCATATGCATAAATTACAAGGATCCTAAGTGTTATATTGGGAATGTAGATTATGAGCACATTATTTTGACTGCTAGCTTTTTAAATATATTAAACAGCTTCTTGCTTTATCTAAAGAATACATACAAATACAGTTCTCATACCGAGGGTTGAAAAATAATGTAAAGCTCTACATATTTAATTAAAACATGACAGGCCACACAGCTCTTTACTGTTTTTGACACTCCATGCTGCAAAATGAATTTTTATGCATATGTGTTAGGTTTGTTCCTTGTGACAGAAGACTAGTTCCCATTTATTTGATTTCATAAAAGCATTATAGCACATTATAACTACCATGTGAATATGTCCATTATGCACTTCAAAAGAATGCATGCTAAAATAATGAAAGATCCATAGGAAGTCATATGTGTCTGTCCATTTATTTGCTATGGTCTCTGGTCCCTGTCCCTGGATCTCTGTTTTTGTTTTCCTAATGTTTGTTATAAAACTGTCTTTAAATTACTAAAGAAAATAATCGTCTTACTTCCTGACATCCACTGATAGAGTATATATAGTTCCTGTGTAAAAATGTATGTTCTAATTGTTTTGGGTTACTTCTTGAAGCCCGCACAAAGGTGGAATTGTTGTTTCCACTCCTCATTTCATTTTTTTCCTCCAGTGTGTCTGTAGCATGAAGTGGTTTTTCTCAGAAACATCTAGCATTGCTAAGGCACCAAGGTAGATTATGAAAACGATATGCGTAAAAAGTAGACGGAAATAATCTGTGCTGTGCTTTCATAGGGAAAGCATAAGCAGTCTTGTCAAGAGGGTGTTTGAATATATTCATCATTATGCTCTTTTCTTGTCAGGTGTTGATAACAGGCTCATTACGTTTAAGTCTGAGCTTAAACGTGGAATGTAGAATTTGAAAAGAAGGCGCTGAAAGCAATTTTAAAACTTCTTTATGTCTCTGCTAAAAATAATTAAATGGAACAGAAGAAGAAAAGAAACCCTGTCACCTTTGTGTCAAATCGGCTTACTTGGGACTCTGACACAAAATAGAAACCGGAAAGGAAACGCTGTTCAGTCCTTCAGAGTGAAATACATTTGGTGTTGGTTCATTCTGCACCCTGCCCAAGGATGTTGACAGAAATTGCCAGTGAGATTCTAATGGCCCAATGTGAGCTGCATTTAGCTCTCTATGGGAGAACTATGCAAAGTCCACTTACACAAAAAGATCAGTAAATTAAAAGTAAACTGCAGAAGATTTGAATTTGATACTTTCTGACCTGAAAAATAAAATGAGAACTCTATAATAAGAAGCTGTATTACCCTTGCTGTTTACTCCCAGCTGGTTTGGGGAAAGGAGCCCTGGTGGCACAGTGGGTTAAGCACTGGGCTGCTAACTGAAAGGTTGGTAATTCAAACCCATCAGCCGCTCCACAGGGAATCTGTAAAGATTTACAGCCTTGAGAACACTATGGGGCCGTTCTACTCTGTTGTATAGGGTCTCTATGAGACAGAAGCTACTTGATGGCAATGGTTTTTTTTTTTTTTTTTGGTTGGTTGGTTTGGGGGAGAAAATGATAATTGTGCTCATCAAACCGTCTCACAACTGGAACCCAGGAAATAGAAATCATCTGAATATTAAAAATATGTCTAAAGAAGTGACTGTACATCAAATATAATAATATGCTGCCAAAGGCAAAATTATAAAGACAGACACAGATGAGTGTTTATCAAAATTGAGGTGGGGAAAGGGTTGACTACAAAGGATGATGGAACCATTTTGTATCTTGATTGTGGTGGTGGTTACAGGCTCCGCACTTGTCAAAATACACAAAAAGAGTGAATTTCACTGCATGCAAACTAAATATACGTATAAAAAAATCACTATAACCAAAAGTAATTTTAGGTTAAATTTAAGGGGTAGGAGTTCATGGCTACTTCTTTGTTTAATCTCTTGACACGCTTACTGATTCAAGGCAAGTAGAGGCAAGAGAGACCATCAGAGGGAAACTACGCCTCGAAGTTTGTTTGTTCTGCGTTCTCAGTAGAACTAACTTTTAATTTTTAAGAAAGTTAAAATATTTTAAAATGTAAAAAATGTAGGGAAAGGAATACAACAAACACTAGAATAGTCAACACCCGGAATTAACAAATGTTAGCGTTTTGTCATTTATTGTATCAGATTTTTGTATGTACTAAAATAGAACCGTGTAGACAAACATGAAGTCTCCTATATTCTCCTGTCCTATCTCATTCTACTACCTCCAAAAATGATTTTGAAAAACAATAGAGTAGGCAAAAAGATGGGGAGGAAATTACGAATGCTTTCTTCAGTAGGGAGGCCTGGTGGTACAGTGGTTAAGAGCTCGGCTGCTAACCTAAAGGTTGGTAGTTTGAATCCACCAGCCGCTGCTTGGAAACACTGTGGGGCAGTTCTACTCTGTCCTACCAGGTCACTATGAGTTGGAATTGACTTGATGGCAACGGGTTTAAGTGTTTTCTTCACTAAATGGAATGAGTTAGTCACGTTTATCACATAATCACTGGGTGCGTAACTTCACAGCGGGTGCCCTTGGGAAGGCAGTATTAACACACGTTAACATACAGCAGACACATAAATACAAGGTGACTAGATGGGTACATAGCGTTAAATGCAGCCCTGGGGATTTGCACATTTCCTCTGAATGACTCCAGTGGATGGAGTTAGTAAAACCTGGGCGGCCATTACCAACATCCAGTTTTTCCAACTTTCTCATCCACTTCCACAACAACTTTCACAATAGAGTCAACCCAGTCTAGAAGTAAATAACAAGACACAACAGGTCTGTACTTAACAGGGTTAATGAAGTTTTGAGCTCTAAAGAGTATTAAACCAAAAAGACCACAAGAGAAAACAAATTTTGTGCTAGTGCTGAATCTGCCATTTAATTTAAAAGAAAATAACCGTAGATGGCTTTTCAAATTGCAAAAACTGCCTGAGCTGTCCAAATTTCCCCCACTCCCTTTCTACTGTGTGCCTGTCTCTGACAAGAAAATTGCTAGTCTTAATCCGAAATAAAGTACTTACCAAACAGAGATGTGTCATATTTGTGATCTGCCCTCAGTTACAGGAATAACTTGCTTGAAGCATTGAGAAAATCACTCAAAATTGCTTTCTTGAATGTTCTATGGAATTATCAGAGTCCCAGAGTAGCATATTAACCTAACTTGTTTTATATGACTCTATTTGTATAAGCCCTGGGTGATGTGACTACATGAGACTGATGTCATGTTGCCATCAGCTCTGTGAACTACTAGATTCCCTCTAGACCATCAAGAACAATAATTGTTTCTTCAAGTCCAAATTCTTTACAGTGGCATTTGAGTCCCTTTACAACTTGACTCCAATCTGGGTCTCCCAACTGTTTTTCACAACTTTCAAAAAGAGCCTTTTGTCCAGCCAAATTTGCCCGCATGAAGTGCGTCACCAGCACGCCACTCCTTGGTCTTCTCTTCTCTCTCCACACTCACTCTCGTGGTGACTTCAGCCAGTCCTTGTGGCTTTAAATGCCATCCGTATGTCTGTAACTCACCAAATTATATCTCTGGCCTATACCTCTCTCCTGCAACTCCAGATGCATGTACCCAGCCTCCTAATTGACATCTGCAGGTGGATGCCCAGTGCCTCATTACTTGAGGTGTAAACTTCAGATCCACACCATTGCTTTGCCTGGGAGCTTGTTAGAAATGCAGAATCTCGGGCCACGTCTCAGAATGACTGAATCAGAATCTGCATTATAACAAGATCCCCAGATTCACATGCACATTAAAGTTTGAGAAGCACTGGTCTATAGCATGACTGGGGATTTAGCACATTATTCCCTTATGATGTTATTTATTTCAGGCAGCTATTTGACCAGATTATCAACCCCGTGTGGTCAGAGACCATGACTCATTTATCTTTATACTTCCAACACCTAGCAGAGGAGACACTAAATACATTAGATACACAACGTGTTCAATTACACTAAAATGCAAATGGGCAATTTTGCAAAAAAGCCTATTGCGTTTCGGCTTGGGATGGAGGAAAGCTGGCTAACTCAGGTTGCCAGCTGTTCAAGGACAAAGGCCTCATTACCTAGCAATGTGGCTTCAGAAGCTTGCACGTGGCACTTTGTGACTGGTTCTAGGAGGAGTTGTATTGTTTTAGGATGGAATTAAGTAATGTTTTTGCAAGAAGTTACCACTTAATGATGCTACAACAATCTCACCCTTTCTCTAGTTTATTCAAAATTTGAATTTGTCCAAGGAGCCAATTAGAGTCGCTGCCCCATTTGTCCTGCTCTAACCTGGACATCTATACAATAATTGGAGCATATCTAATGCTTTTCATTAAAATATGTGTTTACCAAGAGTCGGCCTGGCCATCAGCGGATCACCCTGGGCCTGTGTTTTTCAACAGAACAGATGAACGTTCACGTTTCACTCTGAGCTATGGCATTTTCTATTCAATTTCCCAGTTTTGTTCCTGTATCTGATACTCATTTAAGAGGATTTCAGAGGACCCACAGGATTTGTGAAAATCAATGGGCAGTAAATTTGCCTCTCAGACAACCTCAGAATGGCCCTCATTTACATCAGGAATTGAAGCAGGGGAATGGAAACAGTAGCGATGGGACTGCTATGGTCTGGCAAACTCAGAAGGTGGGGCTTCCGGCCTCCATGCACTGGGGCAGAGTCAAAATCACTTAGTGATGTGATACTCTGAGGAGGAAAGCTGGCTCTGAAACTGAACTTCTATTTAAATGAATACCAGCATCAGTATTTTTTTTTTTTTAAGTGTATTTTGGGTGCTACTGCTTATTGTCCATACAAATAAGGCTTCAGGTGAAACATCATTCCCTATTTTCCAATTTGTCTTGAATGTACATCACTTATATTTTACTTTAGGGCAGAGTTTTCCAATGTGCCTGATGATAAGAATCACCTGGGGATCTTGTTAAACACTTGCATTCCAACACTTGCATTCCTGAGACCCACCCTAGACCTAATTAGGATTTCCCGGGATGACCCATGAATGAACATTTAAAATCAACTGTACAGGTGATTCTTCATAAAAATCATCTCCTAGTAAGTGTTTATTACTAAAAGCATTTTTTTTTAATGAGGCAAATTTGAAAAGCCCCTCTGTTCCTATTCATTCACCTATTCAAGAATTTTTCACGTAATTTCTGTGTCCCAGGCCCTGTGCTAAGCCCGGGAGAGACAAAGATGAATAAGACCCAACCCTGCCTTCAAGGAGATCAAATCACAAGGAGGGCAGAAAACTAATAAAACACACACAGCACAGTGTGGTGAGGGCCATGTTAAAATGGCACAAATCAAACCCTACAGTTTTATGTCTCTGTTTGAAAGAAATAATAATCCTATAAATTTAAAAATATAGCCAAAATAAAACTCTCATGGAATAAGCATGCCTACCATTCCACATTAAAATGGGATTCTATTTTTTATGGTGAAGCCAAAAGAGGAGTTCATGTGTTTGAAGCTTGGCCAGCACCTGGCACAATACTGGCGTTGAATAAATGCGTATTGAACAAAATGAATAAGAATGCTTCCAAAATTATCCAATAAAAGCAGACCAAAGGGATTCCTCTAATCCAGCCATAAGTGAATTGAACTGGCAGGGCCTCAGGAAGTCGCTTGAGAGGGTTCTGAAACTTCAGTCTCTTTCTCTGTGTTCCACCACAATCTGAGACGTTGGTTGCCCTGGAATGAAGCATTATGTCATTCCCATGAGCCTCTTTGTTCTGTTACCATCAGCATGGCCAAAAGAAGTTGCCCTTACTCAGACAATTTTTCGTCTTTCTTCTTCTCCTTCCTCCTCTTGTCTCCTCCTCCTTCTCCTCCTCCTTTTTTTTTTTTTTTTTTGCTATTGCATTTTCATGCAAATGCTAACTATTTCATATGACTGCTAACTGTTTAATATGACTGTTATTCTTTCCACACAGGGAATGATGTTTAATATTGGGTTTTCTACCAGGGGAATTTACCTTACTAAATACAGCCAGTGCCACATATTTTTAGGCCTAGATTTAGTTTTCCTAGAAAAAGTTTCTAATCTGCTCTGGAGGGACTTCAGTTTGAAAAGTCTTCATGATAAAAATAAATACATAAATAATAAAACAAATAAATCTAATGCTAGTTTCTCTGCTATCTACATTCTCATTTGAAGAACCCCATTTGAAGCACAAATGAGCACAAAAATATTTGTGTCCTGTCTTATTCTCCCTGTTTTTCTAAATAACTATATTCTAAATGTCGTAATTATAGACAGAAAGCAATTAAAGAGAACACAAGAGACCCATGTCCAGCTTTCTAGAAGCTGAAATGTAGGTAGAGAGCTGTTCTCTCATTAAAGGCCTCTTCCCATATTTGAAGGAATCTGGCTCCATTACTCATGAACTTCATAAACAGGAGTATTCATATAAAAATTGTATCTGAGGTCTCTGGGAAATCATGATAAAATTACTATAGTCAGAGTCATGGAGGACTGTGTCTACATGGTAGCCATATTGCCATCAGGCCAATCAGCCATCTTATGTCTGATGGTTCAGGGTTGCCCTGAAGCAACCAGACCTCCCAACAGGAAGACTTGTTGTTAGGTGCTGTCAAGTCCATCCGGACTCATAGCAATCCCATATGACAGAACGAAAGCAGATCACCAGATCTTTCTCCCGCAGAGCCACTGGGTGAGTTCATACCGCCAGGGTTTTGGTTAGCAGCCGAGTGCTTAACTGTCTGTACCACTAGTGTTACTTACAGAAGTCTAACAGTCGGGGGGGAAAGAAGTGTTCCCCCAGGCTGTGTGGCCATCATGTTTGTTCCTGTTATCTTTATCAAAGAAAACCAAAATCATAATAAAAAATCTTCAGAGGATGGAATGATATTAATAATACTGATGGTGATGACTGTGACCTGGCACTGTGCTAAGTGCTATAAACACATTATATCAAGAAAGCTCACAGACCTGACGTAGTGCAAAAGAAACAAGACACAAAAGAACACATGCCGTATGACTCCATTTACAGAAAGTTCTAGAACAGGCAAAACTAACCTATGGTGATAAAAATCAAATCGGTGATTGCCTGGGAGTGGGTGGGGCAGAACTGCACAGGGGCTTAAGGGAGCTTTCTGGGGGGAGGAAAATGTTCCATATCTTGGTTGGGGTGAGTAGTTGCACATGGTATACTTTGGGAGACCTAAGTATCCTTGGTATCAGTGATTTTTCTGCCCTAAAGAGGTCAGGGCCGTGGACCATGCTTCTTACAAGAGTGGTTCTCAACCCTTCTTTTTTTGGCATGAGACCTACCTGGGAATGCTTGCTTCAAATTCAGATTTCTGGTCTCTTCTCAGCATAACTAAACAGAACTTTGGAAATGGGGCCCTGACATCTACACTTTAAGCCATCACCCAAGCTGCTTCTGAAGCAGAAATTCAAGGTGCATACTACCAAGCTTAAATTGGTCAGGCTTCCTGCCTTCACTGGTTACAGTGAGGACCAGATGTGTCTGTAGATGGTTCTACAGAAATCCATCCCTGCTCCTAGAAGAATCATTCAGACCACATGAGAGTAGTAAGTGATGGCATTTTGGTGTTTGAAGGAAAGTATTTTATCTAAAAGAAAACTGACATGCGTGGAAGTGACCAGTAATTTCTAGGCCTTTATCTCAGCAGTGCCCCCAGCACTTCATTTCATTATTAGTCCTCTTTTCATGCCCTGGTGATGCTTTTTGTTTACCTGGGGAAACTGGTTTTTAATTGATTTTTTAATAAAGGTATTTCTTGCTCTCTTTCACTCTGATTAAGAACTATAGCATGATCTCATCAGGCCTGGACAAGTATTGATGGGCTGGGGTATCATGGGGCTAATAAAAAGTGTTAGCCAGTATTTTTCAGTGACACATAAAAACTCCCTCATGAGAGATACAGGAGGCAGAGCATAATATAAATGCCATTCTAGAAACAGTGGTGTTAGGGTGTATACGGCCAGACATTAGTGATCTCATTAATGCACTAAGACAGGCCTCCCCCAGGGATAAAGTGGTGGTGAGTGGACACTGGGCGTCAGAAGGAATGCAAAGGAGAAGCCAATGCACAACAAAGAAAGCCCTGTAGCTCTAGCTCTAGCTCTAGGTTTATCTAGGTATGCTGCAGCAATCTAATAAAATGTTTCAGCTGAGTAGTAAGAGGACCTTAATTCAGCTCTTCATTTACCCGTCTTCACCTATTCTCTTCTCCAAAACACTATTTAAAATATTTCAGAAGGATGAGGCCTTGGAAGCCAGAAGTGCTTTTGAATTTCTCTTCTTTCATTCATTAAATCTTTAAAGTCAATGTGATTCTCTGTACTTCTTGGATTACTGAGGGGAAGAAGGGCTGAAGGTCTGTGAGAGAAATGGTTGAGGGCATTCCCAGCTGTTGCTTTTGTATTTCATTTCATTAACAAGTATTTGGTGCAGAGAAAAGAAAATGGCCCAGTGTTAGCACAAAGAGGCCCAGCTGTGCCATGAAATGAGCATCCAGGAAACCCTACTAGACCAAAGGGCAGGAGAGATTAGAAAGCTTTTTACCAGACTGAAAATGTGGTTATTCTGTGATATCATGTGCTCAGTAACTCTTCTAGGGCCACAGGAAATAGAAAATGTTTCAGCCCATCCATTTCCCCTCCAGGAAGAGATTGGTCAAAGGACACAAACTACATAAAGAAGGAAACACACGTACATGCACACTTGCACAACCCTCAGATTTAAAAGATGCAAGAATTTAATAACCCTACCGAAGAGTACATTTTGAAAGTTATTTTTATTGTTTTATATGTTTGAAATCAACTAAGAAAAACTACTTTAAAGACAACAGAACATAATTTCCTTTTTGTAATTTGTCTCTACTTTTTCATTGTCCATTGACTTCATTACTTGCAGTGAATTCTTTGTTTAACAGGTAGGGACAGTCGCCGGTGGAATTTGAATTATTACCATTAATGTAATTCCATTTGTACCTACAGGCTGTTAAGGCCTATGAAAATTCATGATGTTTGTGTGTGTGAGTGTGTGTGCTTTCCTGCAAAATTGGGATCATACTATAACTCATACTAAGGAGTAGGAATTGTATTCTATGTATAATCAGTTGCATGTTGTGAGATCCTACCTATGGTATCACCTCATTCACTCCTTCACTTAACAATTATTATGATGTGCATCCTCCTCATGTTTCAATTTCCCACTGACACGTGACTCATTTGGGGTTTTGATGTTGTTGTTGCAATCAGAGGCCCAGAAACAGCTGTAAGAATAACTTCCAAATGGAAAAGTACAAAATGAGAATGACTCAGGGTCCCAGATAATGAACAATCTGTAAGTATAAGAAAGCCATGAACAAACCTTGATTTATTTTCTCCCTTTCCTGTGACCTTAATATTAAAAACAGCTTTTGCTTTCACAAAGTACATATTTGCTGAACAAATTTAGAAAACACAAATAGCAAATGAGAAATAAAATAGAGAATATAAAGTACCCATAGTCCCATCACCTCCCTCCAGAGATAATTGCTATTAACACCCTTTTGGTGCCACCTTCCTGTCCCTTACCTGTACACTTACTATATAGTAAGTGTTGAATTTTGCAAAAAATGAGATCAAAGTGTATACACAGTTTTGGAACCTTCTTATTTATTTACTATGTCCTGAGCACCATTCCCTTTGATGCCTTTTGAACGCAGATGGCACCTGAGGCATTGCCCTTTTTCTACTCTATGTAAGTGACCACGAGTCTTTGGTTCTCGGTAGTCTATCACTACTCTTTTCTGGGTATGTTTTTCCTGTGTTAGATGATAATATAGTAATAGTTAACATTTATTGTGCATTTATTATGTACTAGCAACTTATTATATAGATAGGTAGGTAGAGAGGTAGACAGATAGGTAGGTAGGTAGATAGATAGCTGCCATCAAGTAGACTCTGACTCCTGACAATCTTATGTACAACAGAATGAAACATTGTCTGGTCTTGTGTCATCCTCACAACTGTCAGCACATTTGAATCCCTTGTTGTAGCTATGGTGCCAATTCATCTCACCAAGGGTCTTCCTCAGCCTCATTGACCTGCTACTTCCCCAAACATGATATCCTCTTCCAGCAACTGATCCCTCCTGATGGCGTGTTCAGTCAGACAATGTTCTGTTGTGATCCAGAAGGTTTTCATTGGCTAATTTTGAGAATTAGATTGCTAGACCTTTCTTCCTAGTCTCCACTGAACCTTGTCCACCATGGGTGACCCTGTTGGTATTTGAAATATTAGTGGCATAGCTTCCAGTGGCATAGCAACACACAAGCCACCACAGTACAACAAACTGATAGATGGGTGATGGTCACTTTAATGAATTATCCCTTTTAATCTTCATATTAGCCTTGTGGGGCCCATTTTACAAATGAGGAAACTGAGGTATGAAGATGAGAAGAGCATTTAGCTAACACATGGTAAATCCAAGACTGGAACATAGGCAATCTGACTCATTGATTGTAAGCACTACCCCTGTTGTCTGAAAATGTCTTCAAATCTTCCAGATTTGAATAGGATTCAGAATCCTCTAACCCAATCTTAAAGCTGTAGATAGCTTGGAGATCACCAAGTCCAACTCTGTCAATTTCAGTTCAGGGACTTGAGACCAGGCTTCCAAGTCACCTTCTGCTGTTCTCTCTACTCTACCACACTGCCTTCCTGCCATCCCACTTTATTTTTCCTTTTCAAAACTCTGGGATTTGAGTGTTTTGGGACATGAAAGATTAATAACCTTGGTCTGGACCAGGCTGACTGTGGGCAGGCTTTGTGAGAGCTTTTCCCACACTTTGGTGCCAACAGGTCTGGGGCCTGAACTGCACACCCCTGTTATTCTTTCTGGCTGTGAGCCTCTCTGGAGCCAACCAGACCCACTGTGACAAAGTGAACCAAGGTTTTGAGAGAGAGACCCATGGGACGCTGCTACCCAGCATGTCAAAGATCTAGCTCTGGACGTCTTTACCTTCACTCTGAAAACTAGTGTCAAACCAGAGACATGCTGGAACCTTACCAAGCTGACACTAAATCCATCAGTTAAATACTAATGCTGCCTACATTATTTTCCTTTCCTAGTCAGTTATTAGCAGCCCAAAAAAGTTTATCTCAAGGAATTCATTTCCTCCAGGACGATATTCAAGTGCCACAGATATGAGAGGGCTTATCTTCAGGTCCAGGGGCGGGTCCTGATGGTAGTAGTTCAGTGACTCTGGACAAGTCACTTCACCTCCCTGGACCTTTGTCAATAAGCCAAGTAGCTTGGCTTAAATGGAGTCCAGATTTCTTCCAACCTTGAAGTTTCTGTGGTCATTGCCAACCTCAGTCAAACAAACTTTAAGCTTGCTTCAATATTCATTAATGTATGCATTCATTCACTGATATTTTTGGGGGTGCCTAGCCTGTTCCTGGTCCTGGGGAAAGAGTGTTCAATAAAGTAACATGTAATCAATTCATTTCTATTGTGATAAGTGTCACACAGGACAAATACAAGCAGGTATGTGAGCCTGTAATGGGGCCTCACCTCACCTGGAAGTGACATTTCAGCTGAGACCTGAAGGATGTATTGGCACCAGCCAGATGACAAAAGAAAAACTGAGCTTTCCAAGCAGAGAAAACCCCACGTTTGTACAGCCCAAGGCCAGGAAGGACATTGACCTATTCAAGGAAACGGAAGAGCCTCAACATGGTTTCCCATTGTCCTAGGAATAAAACCCCAACTCCTCCCCTGACCAAGGCTACAAGGCCCTGCCTAAATCCCCAACCTCATCTCCGAGCCACTCCACTCACAGCTCACCATTTGCTAGTCACATTGCCCTTCTTTCTCTTTCTCTACCTGTGTCACTTATTTTAGCCTTAAGACTGCATGTGTTTAAACCTTAAGCCAAAAATATCCCCTGAAATCTTAAAACCAAACAATAGTTTAGGTTAACTGGTAAAGAATGTCTGCCTTGAGCATTGTGCTCTTTTAAGATCTATCTATAGGAATTGAAGTGACAACAGTAACTCGAAAGATTAGATAAGAACCTTGGGGGGCAGTGAGTTTATGTTAATGGGGAAGAAACCACTCTGAAAAGGAGGGGGAGAATGGTTACACAACTCGAAGAATGTAATCAATGTCACTGAATTGTACACGTAGAAACAGTTGAATTGGTATGTGTTTTGCTGTGTATGTTCTCAACAACAACACAATAAATTAAAAAGAAGAACACTGCATGTGCTAAAGCACTCTTCCTTCTGCTCTCAGAATGCCCGGCACCTCCTCATACTTCTGTAACCAGCTTAAGTGTGACCTCATCCAAGAGGCCTTTCCTGATTACCCCATCTCAGTGGGGTAATGCTCTTCCCACCCCATTAGTCTGTATCTTAGAGCCTGTTCATTTCTGTCCCAGTACTTATCAAGGCATGATTGTTTTATTTATTGATGTATTTGTTTATTCCCCAAGGGCGGGTACCATGTCTGTGTTGGATACCTCGTTAAATATTTGGGGAATGACAGAGCCTAGAGTGTAAGCAGATTATAAAAAGCCTCAGAGATGGTCTGTTAAAAAGACTGTAGCATGTCTAGGTCTGGAGTTCAGAACAGAAGGTCTGGGCTGACAGATACATGACAAATGTATCTGGGATTCATGGTGGTTTGGAAGTGGCAGTGTCATGAGAAGCAGGAGGTAGACCTGCTTCTGAACCCCTGGATGGGTAAGATCCAAGAGAATGAACAACCTCCCCTTGAGAGAACTGATAGGGGAGTCTGGCAGGACAGACAGGTTTGATTAAGGGAAGTGGATGGGGTTATTGAGAGAAGAGTTTGGGGATACAGGGAAGTTGTGGGTCAATGCAAAACAGTTCTAGACACACATACGAAGACTTGAGGGAACGTGGAGAAGAGTGAGGAGTGAGTTAAGGACCAGAGAGAATTAGAATAGGCCTGTGGAAGAGAAACATGAGCCATAATTTATGGGGCTAACCTGAGAAATCATTGAAGAAAACATAAATTTGAAGCAAGGAGGAAGTAGAGTTTTCACAATTGCCAAGCAGAAATATCTTAATGGAGACTTCTTAGTGATGCTGGCCGGCAAGGGGGCAAGTCTCCAGAATATTTTCCTGTGGATTTCAGGATAGTTATGGACCCAGAGTCTTGGTTTCTGGGTTAGCGTCAGACTTTGCCTCACCCTGGTCTGCTCTCCAATGATCCACTGCTAGGTGCACACATGAATTTGTGGTTTGGGGTTGAAGTCAACTGAGAAAATTTATATGCTTACTTTCCTTTGTTTCAATTATTTTAAAATGGTAAAATTCATGCATGCTTTCTGGGTATGTGTTACAAAAATTTTGTCCAGGTTTGTCTGTATTCTGTTTGTTTGTTTTTTTTCTTTCTCTCTACCAGAGTTTAAAATGATCATGCAAAGAACTATATCAAAGTTTTCCTTTATGGGATTCTTTCTTATGGGTTGTATAACTTTCTAGCAATTAGATATACCATACATAATTTAACTATTTCGTCATTGAACATGTATATGTTGCTTCCTTTTTAGATAATACAGATACTGCTGTGATAAACAACTTTGTACATGTAATTTTCTATATATTGAGCAAGAATATATATTTATATTTAAAGTGGAAATACTAGGTGATGTGAGCTAGTAAACATTGTCAAATTATTTTCCTAAAAGAAAACACACCACTAGCAGTTTGTGAGATTACCAAGAAAGCTGTCTTTCTATATTTCCAAAAGATTGACACCTGGGAGTCTGACATTCATCTGTAGCATGAAATTTATACAAATTGTCCTTGAGTTTACTTGTAAAAGAGGGAGGGGCAAAAAACGCAGCAGGAAATTTTTATAAAAGAGTGCCCAGTAAGGTTAAAGAATTCTCTTAAGGTTTATTAAAAATAAACAAACAAACAAAAAGAGCTAAACAGATACAACCAATACATGTTAATACGTCAGTCTGCGCTTGGCACCCAGTCTCTTTGGTAATGCTCAGCTCCCCTCTTCTTGGAATGTAAACACTTCCAACTTTGGCATGATCTTTTCACATCATCAAACACATAATCCTCCTAAAGTGGGTTCTTAGGGCTTGAGGTCTGTTGTGCTTATCAAATAACCAAAACAAATAAATCATCTTATTTGGGTTGAGGTCAGTGGCTGTGTGATTCTGTTGGGAAGGGGTGGGGTGGGAGAGGAAGAGGCCAGGCTCACATAATACTGTTTTGTGCATCAGCAGAAAAGCTGCCCACGATAAACTGTGTTCTGCACAAGCTAACATTTCATTTACTTATAAAACTTTTTATCATGGAAATGTTCATAAGTACCCCAAAATGAAAACAATAGCATATGAAGCCCCATGTACCCATCACCCAGCTTCAATAATTATCCATATTTTGCTAATTGTGTTTCATTTATCTCTACCAAATTTTGTTTTCTTTCTGGAGTATTTAAAACAAATCCCAGACATCATATCATTTCACGGATAAATACTTCAGTATGCACCTCTGTTTAAGAACTTTTTTATAAAATATATTCACCAGGCCACTATTTTACCTAACAAAACTATCAATGATTTATTATCTGTCACCAAATGCCAAAAAAAAACAAACCCATTGCCGTCGAATTGATTCGGACTCATAGTGACCCTGTAGGACAGAGTAGAACTGCCCCCTAATGTTTCCAAGGGGTGGCTGGTGGGTTCAAACTGCCGACCTTTTGGTTAGCAGCCGAGCTCTTAACCACTGTGCCACCAGGGCTCCTTTTATTACCAAGGCCATACTCAAATTTCCCCAATTGTCTTAAAAGAAGATGTTGCTGATCTGTTTTTTTGTTGTTGTTGTTTACAGAGAGTTTGAATCAAAATCCAATACCTATTTTGTTGTTACTTCTCCTAAGTTTCTTTTTTTCTAAAACAAACCTTCGTTCCTGCCCTTTATTTGTGGTATTAATTTATGGAAAAAACTGGATGGTTTGTCCTGCAAAACACCCTACATTCTGAATCTGGCTTATTGCTTCTTCATACTGTAATTTAACTTGTGCCTCTCTCCCCTATATTTTCTATACATTGGTAGTTAGAGTCTTGATTAGATTCGGGTTCAATATTCTAGGAAAGAATATTTCATATGGGTATAATTTTGGGTTCAAAAATGCTGAAATAATCAACAGTTTATTTTCTACTTGAAATTCACTGAACATCACATAAAAATTACCTTCAGTAAATAGTAGAGGCTGTCTGATTTTGCATGCCAAACACCCAAATAAAGAGATAAAATGAGAGAAATAAATGCAGAATATGCAAACATCACCATTTTCACTAAGAACTTGTCCCTGAATATAACCTCCCAATGTCAGGAAGCACTACCATTTGCTTTTGAGGTCAAAAAGTGTTTATGTCAAATTATTTTGTTCTTCTCATTTATTTTAGAAACACTTTGGTGTGGTGTGGCAGCCAAACCCCCAAAAAAACCAAACCCATTGCCTTTGAGTCAACTCATAGTGACCCTATAGGACAGAGTAGAACTGCCCCACAGAGTTTAAAAGGCTGTAAATCTTTACGGAAGCAGACTGCCTGCCACATCTTTCTCCCGCAGAGCAGCTGGTAGGTTCTAACAGCTGACGTTTCAGTTAGCAGCTGAGCACTTAACCACTGCTTAAGTGTAGCAGCCACATAGTCATAAAGATGAGGCCTTCAAACAAAAATATGTGCAGCCCACCAACCTTCACTGTTCAAGGGCTTCGTCCTCCTGTGAGCCATCAGATGCACACTGCTTCCATCCCAGGCTTTCAGAGGTCCTTCCCCTCACTGTGAATCTGGGCTTCACTGGAGCACTGTATAAAATAGCAGAAGATTGGAAACAACATATACGTCCATCAAAAGGGAACTTATTAAATAAGTTAGGAATTCTAAGTAGCCTTTCAAAATATTTCTGTAGAACCATATGTGCTAATATGACACCATCTCCTAGATACACTGTACAGTGAGAAAAGCAAGATTTAAAATAGTAGATAGACAAGCAATTCTGCAAAAGAATTGAAAATATGAACTCAGATACTTGTACGTCAATGTTCATAAATGCATTATTCACAATAACAAAAAGGTAGAAACAACATCAACAGATGAATGGGTAAACAAAATGTGGTGTATGCACACAATAGCATATTACTCAGCCATGAAGAGGAATGAAAGCCTGATACAGGTTACAACATGGATGAACCTTGAAAATATTATACTGAGTGTCAGAATCCAGACACAAAAGGACAGATACTGTATGAATCCACTTATCTGAGGTCTCTAGAATAAGCAAATTTATAGAGACAGAAAGTAGAATAATAATTATTCAGGGCTTAGGGGAGGAGGGAATGGGGAGTTATTGCTTTATAGGTACAGAGTTTCTGTCTGGGGTGATAGAAATGTTCTGGAAATAGTGGTGATGGTTATACAACATCATGAATGTGCTTAATGTCACTGATTTATACACTTAAAAATGTTTAAAATGGTAAATCTTATGTATATTTTACCACAATCAAAAAGAAGAATTAAAAAATTGTACATAAGGTAGGCTACCATATGTGTGATACAATGTTTTTATTATTGTAAGAATACACAAGAAACTGGGAAGGGCAATTGGAGGACCAAGAGGCTGATAGGCAAGGCAGATCTACTTATCTGTGTAGATGCTTGTGTGCTGTTTGAAAATTTAGCTGTATGTATACATTACTTATTCAAAAGTAAAATTTTAACAGTGAAAATTGGATGAACTGAGTGGTTGTCAGTGATGCTGCAGATCTGAGCCAGTCATTTTCAGTTCTTGCCTGTGTTTATCAGGCTTGGGAGATGACAGACAGCAGTGGGGTTTTCATTTGAAACACTTTTCAGCCTGCATTTGACCACTTTGAAGATGGAAACCAAACAGACTTTTGGAATGGTTTTCAAGAATCAAACGTGCTCTGTGTTTCAAAGGATTTTAACTCACAAATAGTGCTTTCTCTGCCCTGACATCCCCCACTTTGAGAAACTAAAACAAGTAGCTTGTACAAAAAATACATAAATTATGATGACTTCTGATCAAACATGTAATGTCAAGTCTGGATGAAAGAAAAAGAAACTTCCAAAACAGAGTCTGTGTTAGTGTTTCCATAAAACATGCCATGTACTATGCATTGCAGGGCACAGCTAAGGAAGTCTATTAATAGAACTGAGAAAACAATAATAGGGGCCCACAGGGTCTGGCCATTTTAAAGATAGGAGAATGAGCTCTTGGCTTTATAGCTTTATAACTGTTAAAACACCTGCCAGCAGGACATCTTATTTGTGTGGGTATTTTTTTCCATTACACTGTGTGTGGAAAGACATTTTCAAACAAAGTAAAAAAAACATTCAAGAAAACTCAAATAAAGCCCCAGTTATGAAGCTTGATAAAGTGGCCCAGAAAAATGGTTTACAAATCTGAAAACAGTCACTGGGTGCTTTTCTTAACCCGCAAGCCCCCATGTTGGAGGAAAGTCTAACTACAGCATTAATCTCTATAAAAAGGAACTGTCAGGAAGCACAATCAGGTAGAGCAGAAAACAAAAAAAAATCCAACAGATAGGTTTCAAAATATTTATCACAGACTTAGCCTATCAGGACCCTGAACCTTCTCCATCATGTGATAAGGGCACATAGCTACTGCTGGGAGATGTGTCTTGCTTCTTTGTTGTTAGGTGCCATCCAGTCAGTTCTGGCTCTTCGCGACCCTATGTACAGCAGAACTCAACACTGTCCCGTCCTGTGCCATCTTCACAATCATTGCTATGTTTGAGCCCATTGTTGCAGCCACTTTGTCAAATCCATCTCGTTGAGGGTCTTTTTCTTTTTCCCTGACCCTCTACTTTCTCAAGCATGATGTCCTTCTCCAGGGACTGGTCTCTCCTGATAACATACCCAAAGTACATGAAACAAAGTCTCTCCATCCTTGCCTCTAAGGAGCATTCTGGCTGTACTTCTTCCAAGACAGATCTGTTCATTCTTCTGGCAGTCCATGGTATATTCTATATTCTTGGCCAATACTATAATTTAAATGCATCAATTTTTCTTTAGTCTTCCTTATTCGTTGTCCAGCTTTTGCATGTATATGAGACGATTGAAAATACCATGGCTTGGGTCAGGCACACCTTAGTCCTCAAAGTGACATCTTTGCTTTTTAGCACATTTTCTTTTACAGCGGATTTGCCCAATGCAATACATCATTTGATTTCTTGACTGCGGTTGCCATGGGTGTTGATTGTAGATCCAAGTAAAATGAAATCCTTGACAACTTCAGTATTTTCTCCATTTATCCTGATGTTGCTTATTGGTCCAGTCGTGAAGGATTTTTGTTGTCTTTATGTTGAGGTGTAATTCATACTGAAAGCTGTAGTCTTTGATCTTCATCTATAGGTGCTTCAAGTCCTTTTTACTTTCAGCAAGCAAGGTGTGTCATCTGCATATCCCAGGTTGTTAAGATTCTTCCCCCAATCCTGATGCTATGTTCTTCTTCATATAGTTCAGCTTCTCGGATTATTTGCTCAGCATACAGATTGAATAGTTATGGTGAAAGGATACAAACCTGATGCATAACCTTTCCTAATTTTACACCACACACTGTCCCCTTGTTCTGATCAAATGACTGCCTCTTGGTCTACGTACAGGTTCTGCATGACACTTAAGAGTTCTGGAAGTCTCAACAAGAGGGACAATTAATCTGGACAAATTGCTAGGCATTGATTAGATCATAGATACCAGTGGACAGAACCATGTTTATAAAATGATTATATTCCTCTTCACTGATCTCAGGTACCCTTTCACTCCCTGACTGCCAGGCTGCTGGGTATCCCAAAGCCCCACAGGTTTTCCACTTACCACACTAGTGTGATTGTAACTTGTCATATTCTTTTTCCAACTAGACTGAGATGGGGGTGCTCCTGAGGGCGGGGACCTGTGTAAGTCCCCCTCTGAAGCCCCAGGCTCTACTATAGGAGATGTAGTATATAAGAGAAACTCAATGAATGTTGGTTGGATTGAAAAATGTTCTGGCTAAGAAAACCCCATTCTCTTGCTTAAAAATACTTATATTTGGCATAATACTAGATGTTGACACCAGTTTCAACATATTTATGATTTATACAGATAATGAATTTTCTTGGAAGCCATTACTGGCATCAAAACTTGGATTACAAATAAATTGGTTGTCATAGTTTTATCACTGTGGAATGATTTCATATGATTAACATATACGAGTCAATCAGTTCTTTCTATCTTGCCCACGTTTGAAGAACTTGCTCAAGTCTTTTCTGAGGTACCTACAAACTCGGAGCACCTAATTTTGTGCAGGCTGACTTGGGTTCAAATTGGCCTAGGAGTTGCTGGTTCAGGATCTGGGGAAGATAATCTGACACCAGGGGCAGATTATCAAATTAGCAAGGTAAACAGGATTTACTTGTGCTTATTTACTAATTTACCGATTAGTAAGTAAGCATAAGTAAGCCTGTGCTTACCTTACTTATTGAGTCATCTGTCCCTGTCAGGGATTGTAAATTTGAAAACAGGCTTTGATCCTGTAGGAAAGTGCTGTGAGGTTGGGAGAGAGACAGATGCCAGCCATACCTGGAAGCAGAATCTTTGATGTGATGGAAAAAATGTGAAATTGTTCACTACAGATGATCTGGTAAGTAAAGTAAGCCCTGTGCTTACCTTGCTTATTGGATAATCTGCCCCTGTCTGACCCTACCTGTTACTGACATCAGGAGGTGGGTCCCATGGTGAGCAAGGCACCTGAAGCAGAACAATCAGTTCTCTGGTGCAGATTTCTACAAACAGGAATTGGTTCTGGAGCCAGCAACTTCACAGCACAGGCCACAGTTCTGCGGTATGACTTTGGGACTCATTTTGGAAGCTCATCCCAGATTCTGTCTCTTCAGCCATCCCAACAATTTCAAAGAAACGTATAAAAATGTCTGCACTTTATAATGCAGGAAATTAAAGAGCAATGAAAATAATTCTAAAAAGCCAGTTGTCATCGAGTCAATCCTGACTATTGGTGACCCAAAGTGTGTCAGAGGTTTTCAATGGATGATTTTTCAGAAGTAGATTGCCAGGCTTTTCTTCCAAGGGGCCACTGGATGGACTCAAACTGCCAACCTTTCAGTTAGCAGCCTAGTGTGTTAACTGTGTGCCCGATCCACAGACTTCATGAAAAGAATAGACACACCAAAGACGGAGACCAACTCAAAATCATTTTACCACAATAAGAAAAAACCAAACAAAAAAAAGTAGACCTGGAAAACAGTAAGGTAATTCCAGGCCTTCTAGACTTATATCTTGTGATACTGATCTCCAGCCTCTCTCTTTCAATTTTCTTTCAAGTAGCCACATGATTCATTCCCTTACCCTAGTCAGGTCTCTGCTTAAAAACCAGAGAGGCCTACCCTGACCTTCTGTCTGTAACAACTCTTCTTCCCAGCAGGCATTCCCTCACCTCTGGCTCTCCTTTAGCTTTCTTCATAGCACTTGTCACCACCTGACATATTCTATATTTATGTATTTATTGTCTGTGCCCTCCCGATAGAATGCACTCTTCACAAGAGCAGGGACTTCTATTTACTGCTGTATCCTCAACACCTGAAACAATGCCTAGCACGTAGTAAGCACTCAATAAACACTTGCTAGATGAATGAATAAATCCCTAGCTAACAGTTAGTAAGACCTTCATCTGTATTAGTCATTCTATATGCATTTGTTGATCAAGTTATTATACCAAGCTAATGAAACGGATGCTATAATTATCCACATTTTACGAATGAGAAAACTGAGGCTAAGAGAGGTTAAGGAACTTGCCCAAAGTCACACAGCTATCAAGTGGTAAAAGCTAAATGTGATCTAGGGCAATTTAACCACAGGCCCCACACTCTTCACCACACTATAGGGCACATTGAGATTTTACTTCTCAACCCTCCTCAGAATCTCAAAGATAACTCCAGCACGGTCCTTTCCCACCTCCCTCCCCCAAAAAGAAAATGTGAATTTCTATGCAAGATTTTTGGAAAATATTTAAAATAATTTTCTACTAGTATTTTTTAAAATGAAAATTATCCTAAAATAAAAGGGAAATACATTTAAATGCTCAAAGAAGAGAAAACAAGATCACAAAGTATATGAGCAGAGCAAATCTGATCCAAAGATTTTCATTCTTATATTTGTACTCATTTAAATGATTAGCCTATTTTGAGAAGGACAAGTTAGCTGACATGTTGGAAAATCTCAAGCAATTTTAAAGAAATGTTAGATAAATCAGTACTCGTAGGTGTATTTGTCTGGAGCTGTGTATGCAGGAGGAGCAGAGAAGGATCTCTGAGCCCGTCCTTCCCACTGTAGACACCAAAATTGCCTCTTTGGCAATCCTTCTTGTGCCTGGAATTACATACCCTTAGCTACTCCTGACTCTGTCTCCTGCTAAAATGTATCTCCTGAGGGAGACAGTGCTTTAGTCTTTTCAGTCTTTACGTGATTGTATCCAATTGTTCATGAAAACGGCTTCTTATTAGGGAGAAAGGTGGAGAGAACATGAGGACCTGCATTACTGTGTGAGGTCAGGGATCAAAAAAGGGTGAGAAGAAGGAAAACGAATCACCACGTGTCCCCCTAGCTCCATTTGGCACATCCAAAGTAGGAGGTGAAATGAGCTGGTAGCAAAAATAAGAGTACTTATTTCTGTTGAATTTTTTCTTACTGCCCTTCTTTGTTCAGCCTGTATGCCCAGCACCTAGCATAGTGCCTGGCTTATAGTTAACCAGTTGCTGTCGAGTCTATTCTGACTCATGCTGACCCAATGTGTGTCAGAGTAGAACTGAGCTCCATAGAGTCTTCAATGGCTGTAATCTTGCAGAAATAGATCACCAGGGCTTTCTTCCAAGGTACCTCAGGGTAGATTCAAACCGCCCACCTTTCAGCTAGTGGTCAGGCACTTAACTGCTTGTGTCACACAGGGACTCAGTAGCATGTAGTAGAAGCTCAGTAAATATTTGTTTGGCAGATGAATGAGCCATCCTTTGAAAGGCACTTCAGGCTCCTGGCTCCTCCAACCTTCCCATCCTTCAAGCAAAGTTCTGCCTTCTCTCTCCTAGCAACCTTCTCACTTGCAAGCGAATTTCTCCCCTGATTTTCTCCAGCAAATATCATTTCTGCTGCAAGTTTTAAGAAGAATTAATCATATGTAGACAGTGATGGCTCTTCAAATGTTTTATTGAAGTTATTTATATCATCTTTTGCCGTAAAAATGTTCCATATGTTTGTATCTTGTCTCCTGGATTTTTAGCCTCCTAAAGGTAGAGGTTTGACAACTTTGTTTCCCCGATGCTTATAACAGAGACATAAATGATGGTTGGATTTTTATAAGAAAATGTCACCTTTAAATTCAAGCAAACTAAAAGGAAATGGAAAAATTGAGACACTAGGTACATTATCTTACTGCTTCATGTATCTCGAAAGATTTGAAAGTGTTTAATTAAACCAGTGTGTTTGTTGTTAGTAACGCGCTGCTCTCAACTGAATAAAATAATTGATTTTAAATTACCAGAGTAATCCTTATTTATCTGGACAGGCAATGCATGATCATGCACATATACACTATGACTTTACCTGATAAAATTAAGAGAAACAGTCCTAAGTTGCAAGTGCCCTCGGCATAGCATTATAATAGACTTTCAGAAATGCAAAGAATGAAAATGGATTTGCCTGCACCCTTAAATTTTCTGATTTAGAAAACCAGAATTTTGATAGTGGTGAGGCTGAGGAAACAACACTCACTTTCCCTGTGGGTTACATATTGGCATTATTATTAACATTCTTACAAGCTGCAGAATTTTAAGTTGTTTTTTTTTTCCTGAGATTTCCTTATATATTCTTCTTATCTGTTTTCTTCCAATGTACCAGTTCTCAGGACTACTAATAAACTTACGGTCTTTTTCTACTACTTAGAATTTCTTTGTATCTCTGTGAAATGTGTGAGCACAGAGAGTATTACTATATGTCAGCATCTATATAATAAAACTAACTCCCCACCACCCACCGCCTTCTCTAGTTGGTTATGATGGGGTCGAAAGTTCAAAGCCACAGCGCATCAGGATTTTCCCCCTCTTGGCAATCAAATAAATCAATGAGGAAAAAAAAGAAAAGAAAATCCACCTCCACATCAACTGTCAGCAGGATATTGTGAACGGATTAATACAGCTCTTAAGATATTGCTGCAGGTCAGACACTGAGCCTGTCAGGCTTTCCGTGTGATTGTATAGTGAGCCACAACCAAGACAACCCACAGCATATTAAAAACGTTTGTAATGGGGGGCACAGCAACATGATGGCCTAGCCCGCTCAGTGGTGTTCAAACAAAAGAGAAAATAACGTACGCCTTGAAGGACCGTGCACACTTACAAATAAGAGTTTGCCCTGGCTGCATAGATCATGGTTTAGATGCAGTGTGGAAACGGTTGTATTTACCTTTCACATCAGAAATGATGTGAGAATAATTCCACTGACTCTCTCTCCAGGAAACCCAGTCTTCAGGGTTACTCTCTTCTTGTCAATCTCTACCCATCCCCACCTTCTAGTAAAACCACTCCTGAGGTTTTCTTTGTGTTCTGTTTAGAGATATTTGGAAGGCCTCTCCCTCCAAAAAGCCAACACTTAGTGGTTAAGAGCTCAGCTGCTAACCAAAAGGTTGGCAGTTCGAATCCACCAGCTGCTCCTTGGAAACTCTATGGCAGTTCTACTCTGTCCTATAGAGTCACTGTGAGTTAGAATTGACTCCACGGCAACAGGGTTGGGTTTTTTTTATTCACAGAAGCCAGGGGCTATCTAATTACCTTTGTATGAGTTTAATCCATACAACAATTCTCTGAGGCTGGTGCTTTTATTATTATCCCATTTTGTAGATGCAGAGACTGAGGGGAGTTCAGGAAAACTGTCCCAGCTGTTCTGCTGAGAAGTGGCACTCAGGATTCAAACCCAGAGAGCCTGAAGTCACAGCCCATCCAAGCTTTAAATCCCTGCACAACCAGTCCTCTTAATACCTAACAACAGAGCAGAAGTGCACTCCCAAGCATGCCAGTCCCCCAGGTTCCCATCTCTGTCTCCTTCCTCTTATTTATTTTTACTGAAAGCAAAGTTAAGGATGATATCAACCTGGATATTCCACTTCAACTCAGACAAAAAGCTATCTCATCCTTTTCTTCTCTTCAAAACCATGCTAAATTATATATAACTCAATACCTTAACTAAAAAATTATTTTAAAAATATCGAAGCTTTGTATTATTGTTGCATTATCCCCTTGGATGCTTTAGTTCTCTTTGAGAGCTTATCATTTTCCCCAAAAGCCAATTGGGGAGGAGACAATATGTCTTTTGGCTCTTGAACACTGCTTGCCTCTGAAGCTCATTATGGCAAGTCACTTTCTGAAGCTGGGCTGTAGCTCTGGATAAATGAGCATATGATGTTTTAAATAAACATATAACATTTACGTTTGCTGTTTCTTAAAATGATTTATCATCATTTTCTTCTTTCAGTCCTGCTCTCTGGACATAAAAGACATCAGCTTTTGCTGTTTATACAAACCAAATCCTCTGTTTGCTCTGATTATGCATTCATAGGTCTTTAATATAGTACAGGCATTAGATCTGGGATTATTCCCTTTGGGGGTGGTGGAATTAGATACATTAGCCAACAGAGATAAGGGAGGGCACCAGGGTTTAATTGCCATTAAAATAGATACTGTGGACAACAAAAATAGAAGGCAGGAAAACAGTCTGTTTTCTCATTTTCTGGCATGGTGAATGAAGTTCTAGGATCGTGTGATTTGCAGCCTCTCGGAAGTCTCCCAAAATGATGGCCTGGAAGGTATAGGAGGTAGGTTCTGGGAACAGGTTAATCCCTGAGTTCCTAAACGGGCTGGTATTTAAGAAGACATTATCAAGTAGAGAGAGAACCTTGGAGTTGCCCACTGTAAAGACGCTTCATCAGCTCTACCTGAATTGGGCACAGTCCACCAGGCGCTCCTTGGAAACTCTATTGGGCAGTTCTACTCTGTCCTATAGGGTTGCTATGAGTAGGAATAGACTCAACGGCAGTGAGTTTGGTTTTTGGTTTGGTAAATCAGTGGAATACAATTACATCATCCCAAACTCTCATGCCTCTCAGAAGTCATTTCAGAAATGTGGAGACAGAAACTTTCTTCCTGTGTGGCCCCAATTAGTGGCTGGACAGAAAGGAAATTTTCATAGGTAATTTCAGTTGGCAACTTTATATTTTTCGTTATTTCATAATTGGCTAATCTGTCCGCTTTTTCTTTTTCATTCTATTCATGGACATTGTAAATGGATCTTGTCAGACTCCCCCAGAAGCAGATACTTGTGGTCTGCCGTGGGTTTGAGCAATTTAACCTGTTAACTCGTACGGAACAGATATGATGTAAGTGCTGTTTTTTTTTTTTTTTTTTTTTTTTAGTGACTGTGTAAGTAGCACATATTTTCACTTCAGTTTAGAAATCTTTAACTTTCCTTGGTTTTAATAGGAAAGCCAAAGGGGGGAAAATAAAACAAAACAAAATCTTGCTATTTTGAGTAATGAGCATTAAGAAAAACACCTTAGAATACAGAGGTTTATTAGAATGTGGAAAAACCAGAATTAAAAATATACTGGCTGATTCCATTTATTTGGAATCCTAGAAGGAGCAAAACTAATCTATAGTGACAGAAAGCAGATCAGAGGTTGCCCAAGCCTGGGGGTGGGGGTTGACTGGGAAGGAGCACAGGGCACGTCCTGGGGAGATTGAAATGTTCTGTATCTTCATTGTAGTAGTTGCACTAATTAAAGTCATCAAGCTGTACACTTAAAATGAGTGCATTTTATTGTATGTAAATTATATCTCCATAAAGTTGTTTTTTTAAAAAACGTACTGGCGTTTAAGTTACTGAGGAGCCATGGGAAACCTTTCTAAATCATGTTTTATTTTAATATAAAAGAAAATACTTGAGCTAATACTCCAGGAGTCATTAATGGTGGAATAGATTTTTTTTCCAAACAAAAATAATATATATCCATCAGCTTTAAGTGCTGTAGCTGACAAGCTGAGCCTGCTATTGCCAACTACCATCTGAGAAGTTGGGGGCTGGCTCTGCCTGCGCAGCGGCAGGCTCCCTGCTCTCCTCCAAAGAATGCATGGTTTTCTTGCTCCACGTGATAGTGTGCTCCTTTGTAATGGATCGCAAGGCAACCAAATTATTGCATTCCTTGTGACCCAAGATGTACTTTTATCTCCCACATGGACACGGAAATAAGTATCCACCAGCTGCGTGCCCAGCGCATCTTTCTCATTTCTCAAGTGACAGTGTCGGAATATTACCCATGTCTCCATTCACAGAGGCCGGTACGACGCCGGAGTAGGAAGGCGCTCGTAGTTAATCCCAGCTCCTCCAAGTGTAGTCTGCAAGAGGAAGGCAGTTGCCCAGAGAGAGAGGCAGCGGCGGGTCCTGTGGTCAGCTCTATGGGGCCGGAATGGAGCCGCTGCAGGCTGATCCTGAGCTGCGGCCCTGCCCCGGATCCCAACACCCGAGGCCACCAGGGCCCGACTGTCTGGGGTCCCTTGCAGGCCCTCCATCCCTCTGTCCCTCCCTCCCCCTGCAGCACCAGATACTCTCCCCACGTCAGGAGCAGAGCGCACTGCCCTTGACAGATGGGGAGGTTTAGGTTTTGTGATTCAACAGTTGATAGTGAGCATTCCCCTCAGAGGAAAACTAGCCAGAGCCAAGCCATTTCTTTCTCTGTGGTCCCGCAGGCTCTTGGAGTGTTTACACTAACTCCAGGCCAGGGAGGAGAATTTACAGCCTTATCACTGGAATTAAAGGCGATGTCGGCCGGGGATGCCTGTCTCCCTTGCTCTTTTTCCAAGGGAGACTTTTGGCTTCATGCTGACAGGCGGTTATTTTGTTCTCTCTCTCCTCCTTTGCCTGAAGTTCCTCTTTGAAGATTTTCTGTCACGTTTATTGGGATAATGAGGATTTCTTTGTTTTGTTTTTTAAACTTCTATCCCAATATTAACGTCAGGGAATGATATCGATACGAAAGTAATCTCTTAAAAATTGCAAATTAGACTGACTCAACATAAAGATATGCTTCAGTTCAGTATTTCTTTTTTAAAAAAATTATTCAATATTAAGTTTAAACAAAGGACTGTTTAAAATATATGTACAGTATAAAGAATAATGATACAATGGATACCTGTATACCTAGTTTAAAAAAAAATAAACCAAACCCTTTGCCAGTGAGTCAATTCCTACTCATAGCAATACTACAGGACAGAGTAGAAATGCCCCACAGGGTTTCCAAGGAGCAGCTGGTGGATTTGAACTGCCGACCTTTTGGTTAGCAGCCATAGCTCTTAACCACTGTGCCACCAGAGCTCCGTGTACCTAGTTACTCAGTGTAAATAGAGAACATAACTGCTTTAAGACTTTTGAACCCTTCTCTGATCCAATGTCCATAAGCCCATCACCTTTCCATCCTGAATTTTTGATTAGCAGTTCCTTACTTAATTTTAGCTTGTTTTATATGTAAAAAATATATTTTATTTTTGCTCGTTTTTAAACTTCATATATGTAGAATCCTATTATAGATATTCTTTGTGGCTTGTTTTCTTCAAGGAAAATATTTCCGAGATACATTCGTTTTGCTGCATTCAGGTATAATTCATTCATGCTCACTGTCATCTTCATTCATCCTATTGTTGGTGGACATCTGGCTTCTTTCCAATTTTTTCTGTTACAAATCATGCTGTTGTGAACCTTATACATTTCTCTTGGTATACCCTCCAGAATTTCTCTAGGTCTAGGGTAGATAGCTGGGAGTGGAATTATTGGGTCACGGGTGTGTGAATCATTATTTACTAATAATGCCAAATTGTTTTCTATACTGGATGGACTGATTCAACCCTTTCACTAGCAATATATACAGTATATATATATATGTATATAATTTTTGTGGGTGCCAATTTAGTGTTAAAAAAATGGGTTCTCATTGTGATTTTAACTTGCACTTCTCCAGTTACTAATGAAGGTCAGCATCTTTTCCGTGTGTTTATTGGCCATCTGGGTTTCCTCTTCTGTGAAGCGCCTGTTTTCCATTGCCCATTTCCGCTTGTTAGCTATACATGTTGCAAATATTTTCTCTTGATTTGTGGCTTGTCATTTCACTATCTTTATGGTGGTTTTGATGAACAGAGGTTCTTAGTTTTAATGTAGTTTAATTTATCTATCTTTGTGTATGTAGTTTGTGGTTTTTGTGTCTTATTTAAGAAATTCTTCTCTAATCCTAGGCTACGAAGAGAATCTCTCACATTGTCTTCTAAGAGTTTTCCAATTTCACCTCACATGTTTAAGTCTTTAATCCATCTGGAACTGATTTTCATATGTGGCTTAAGGTACAGACCAAATTTTATTTTTTTCTATATGGAGCAACATTCATTAAAAAGTCTCTGAAATGCAATGGCCACTATCATAAACCAAGTATCCATATATGTATATTAATCCCCCTCCCCCCCCAGCTCTCTATTCTGTTCCTTTGATCTATTTGTCTATCCCTAAACCAATACCATACTGTATCAATTATTATACTTTCATTGTAAAAGGTGATATCTAATAAATTAAATTCTCCTTTGGCCCCTTGATATTAGAATTAGCTTGTCAGTTTCACAGGGAAAAAAAAAAATTCTTTGGGATTTTTATTTGAATTCTATTGAATCTAAATATCAATTTGAGGAGCACTGACACCCTGATGATATTGAACTTTCCAATCCATGAACATGGTATATGTTGTGAGTTAAGCCTTCTTTAATGTATTTCAGTAAGGTTTTATAATTTTCTTCATAGAAGTTTTACACATCTTTTCTTAAATTTATTCCTAGAATCATTATATTTTGATGCTACATAATTGACATCTTTAAAAAATTATATTTTTAACTATTCAGTGCTGCAGTATAGAAATGCAATTAATTTTTGTATGTTTATTTTTTGTATTCAGCAACTTGTAATTCTAATACCTTATCTGTAGGTTGTTTTTATTCTACACATGGTTTTATCTGTGAATAATGATGGCTTTGTTACTTCCAATCCTTGTAGATTTTATTTATTTCACTTGCCTTAAGTGCATTGGAGAAGACCTCTAGTGCAAGGTTGAATAGAATTAGTAGTAGCAAGCACCCTTATCTTATTTCTGACTTTAGAGGAAATGCTCTCCACATTTCACCATTAATTGTGATACTTGCTGTAGATAGCCTTTATCAAGTTCTTTAAGTATGGTTCTATTCCTTCATTGATAATAGGTTTTTGTCATGAATGGATATTCAATTTTATCAAACAATTTTTCATTACTGAGATCATCACTTGATTTCTACTACTGTGATGAATTTCTGTAATTGATTTTTCTAACGTTAAATTAACCTTGCATTATGGGATAAACTCAGCATGATCATGATATATAATCTTATTTTACATGATTGGGCTTGGTCTGCTAGTATTTTTCTTAGAATTATTCGATCTAATATTCCAAGTCAGTATTTCTTAGAAGCAAAATAATTTCACCAGTCTTTGCCCAGTCTCCAATGATAATGAACCTTAGATGAGTTGCTATTAAAGCTATATTCTATTTTGTGACGTTGAAACATAAGCTTCCAAATAAAAATCTCTTTCATGAGCATCGTGGAAGCACCATATAAGACTTGCGTTTCAGTCCCCAAGTATATTCTGCATCCTTTGAATGTTAAATCTTGAATTCATTATTTGAACAAATTTTCAAGCAGCATGAGAAAAACCTAAATTTCTTAAACTGCATGGAAGTGTTATATGGAGATATATTTTTGCCAGATTCATAAGTATCTTTAGCCATTAAAGAAGTTTCAGATTTTTTATCCACATATAAATTAGTAAAAACAAAAACCAGACCAGTTGCTGTGGAGTCAGTTCCTACTCATGGCAACCTCATGTGTTTCAGAGTAGAACTGTGCTCCATAGGGTTTTCAAGGCTTTGACCTTTCGGAAGCAGATCACCAGGCCTTTCTTCAGAGGCACTTCTGGGTGGGTTCAAACAGCCAACTTTTTGGTTAGTAGTTGCGTGCTTAACCTTTGCACCACCCAAGGTCTCCTATATAAATTAAAGCCAATTTTTTTGTGTGTGCTTCCAAGCAACTGCTATTGGGTTGCCAAGCTTGCCAGGCTTTTCCTCACAATTGAGCCATAAGCATTTTTAGGACAGGCACCACAGTCTTCAGTCCTCATCTGTCCTTCAGTAGAGCACGGTGCCTCATGTTTCGCCCACAGAGCTGAGGGTACTCCAGAAACAGAAACGAATTGTCTCCTTAGTGGATAAAGAGGTAGTATGGGGCAGTGGTTAAAGCCAGACTGTCTCAGGCCTCCTTCATGCTTCTCAACAATCACTTAAGAATTCAGAAATGTTTGTCTAGCTTTATAGTCAGGCTTCCCACAAGGGAAAGAAAAAAAAAAAACTGGGTTAAAAATGCATACTTTGGAAAACAAGGTAAAGAGCAGATCCTTCATGTGAATTCCTGAAATAATGTGTGGTTCAGGAGATGTGTTCAGTCGGAACTTTCTCCCAATGTCTATCTTTCTATACCTTCCAGTTGACTTCTTACCTTTCCTTTGTTGGTTATCCCTTTTTGTTTGGGATCCCTTTTTGCCAATAAGAACCCTCCATTCTATTAGAAAGGTCAGGGAACATGGTTGTTTGGAAACGAGAATGATTGAACATAGCCATTATGTGGAAGAATTTTTGAAAAGTGAGGGTATAGCAAAACAAACACTATTTTCAAATCTGGATCTCCTGACCTTGGGAACCCAAAAAATCACCATGTACCAGGCAATGCTTCACAGCTTGCCATTGCTCATCTGAACATTGGAGGCAAAGCACACTACTCTAATTGGTCCCTAATTGGCTTGGCTAGTAATGGGGCCCACTGCTCCCAGTATGAAGCCAACCCCACACTTCTTGGTTTCCTGTGACAGGATGAAGGGGGCGGGTGGTGGTGAAAACTCCTGGGACTGAAGATGTTTCTTCAGAGCTTCATGAGATACCTTTAAATGAACTCGTGGAGGAAAAAAAGCCCCACAAAGCTGTATGTTATTGATACTGTGATTTAAAATAATATTCTAATCAATGAAAACCTATGAAATTACGGATGCCGTAAATAATTTATATTATTTTTAATTTAATTAACCATCAGTGATATATCTCGGGTTTGCTTTAAATTATCCCAGCAGAGGTAAAAAGCATATAGGTGGCAAATATGTGAAGTAAGAATGGTGACGTGTAGATCATCCAGGCTAGGGATGGATATATGGGAGTTCATTATATGATTTTCGCTACTTTTGTGGAAGTTTGAAAATTTCCATAATGAGAAAAGTTTTTTTTAATCTGTGATTAAAATGGGAAGAAAGATGTAAACTTTGTTCCTATCCATGGTGGGTACTGTGATGTACTGCTCACCTCCTCCTTGAGGAATGAAAACATATTCCTCAGGTGCTGGAAGTGCTACTGACAGAAAGCCCTCAGCCATCAGCACCCACACAGACTGTCTCAGCTGGAGAGAAAGCCACTTCCCCCAAGGTTGCACATCCTTCCTGGGGCAGCCTGTCTCGATGACTGATTGATGTGGGAGTAGAAAGGCCCAGACTCCTCATGCCAACATCCCAGCTTCACAAGTCCCCATAGGTTTGGTTGAAGCCTCCACTGAGACTACACAGCAGTTCATCTTCTCCTGCTTCTTCCCTCCCCTTCCACAGATGTTGATCCAAAGAGCACTTCTTCATAAGCCTCCCCCAAACTTACCTCATTCAAAGTCTGCTTCCTGGGGGAGCCCAACCTGTGACACCACTATAGACACAGAATCAGAGAATGTTAATGATGAAAGGGACCTAAGTGCATTCTCAATCCCAATGCCTCATTTTACAGGAAAGAAAAGTGTACTCTAAGGAGGTTATGTGACTTACCCAATACCAATCCAATACTAGTTGATGCCATAACCAAAAAGGTGGAGCCCACAATTCCTAACTGCAATGGGCCAGACCATTGCCATGTTCTAAACATTTCACTGATTCATGGGGGCCCATTTTGAAAATAAGTAAGTTGCTTGACCTCATATTCTGATGGCCAGGGGATATTGATATATCACACAGTTTTGACCTGCAGTTAGGAGGTCAGGAGAGGCTTGTAATAGAATAATCAACTGAAGGCAGTTAGCAGCAAGTACATTTATTTTCTCAGATATCAGGAAGTGAGTGTAGCAGTTTGAGGATGTCATCAGGAGCCCGGATTCTTTCCATCTTTCCGTGTCTAGCATGTCCCTTTTTATCCTCAAGTCTCAAAAAGGTTGCTAGGGCTCCAGGCACCACGTTTTTCTACAACCATTTAACAACTATATCAAGGCAGAAAAAACATGTTTATTAATTTTTTTTTTTTAATTAGGGACATAAACCTTTCCAAGAAGCTTCTCAGCTGACTTCTCCTCAGATCCCACTGGGTCTTATGACCAAGTGCTAGCTGGAAGGAAGGCTGGGAATCCAAGTATCTGGTATCTGGGGCCTCTCTAGGGAGATAAGCACTAGTAACAAGTTAGACAGGGCTAAGAAGTCATCAATTAGGCAACACAGTGACTGCTACATCTGATCTAATTTTTATCCCCTAAACCCATGTGCTCAACCTAGCAAAAGTGTTTATCAGATATAATATTATCTAACTGGCACTTTTCAGATAGCTCCTTACGTGAGTAAACCGGCCAGATGAAGTGACTACATTTAAACCACAAACCTGAAACATATTTCTTTTCATACTTCACTGGAACAGAGACTTGATTACATTAAAACAAGGAAGATGTATTTTATGTGAACTAATTAAAATAACTGAAAAAAATCTTTTTAAAGAGTTAAAAAGCAAAGATGTCACTGTAAGGACTAAGGTGTGCCTGACCCAAGCCAATAGTGTTTTCAGTTACCTCATATGCATGCGAAAGCTGGACAAGGAGTAAGGAAGACTGAAGAAGAACTGATGCCTTTGAATTGTGTAGCTGCAAAGAATACTGAATATACCATGGACTGCCAGAAGAATGAACAAATCTGTCTTGAAAGAAGTACAGCCAGAATACTCATTAGAAGTGAGGATAGCAAGACTTCATCTCACATAGTTTGGACATGTTATCAGGAGGGACCAGTCCCTGGAGAAGGACATCATGCTTGGTAGAGTGAGGGTCAGAGAAAAAGAGGAAGACTCTCAACGTGATGGATTGACATACTGGCTGCAACAATGGGCTCAAGCATAACAAGGATTGTGAGGATGTCACAAGGCTGGGCAGTGTTTTGTTCTGTTATAAGTAGGGTGGACTTGATGGCACCTAACAACAACAACAATTAAAATTTTGCTGCTCAATGTGAGCTTCCTTTTCATATTTACAATCATTAGAATATTTTGTTCTTTACAACTAAGAAAGTTGATACGGTGGACATGATTAAAGAGTTGACTTGTCTATATTTATAAAACTTCAGACCAAACCATTAGGTAAAAAAAATAGCAAATATAGGACAGAACAGGACTGTAAGAAAAGTAATTCAGTCATTTCACATTTTAACAAAATGATGGACTTGGTAAGGGGGAGAGCCAAACCTGAGTGTCTTAGATGCTTAGTGTTGCTGTAACAGAAATACCACAAGTGGATGGCTTTAACAAACAGAAATTTATTTTCTCACAGTTTAGGAGGCTAGAAGTCCAAATTCAGAACACTAGCTCTTGGGGAAGGCTCTTTCTGTCTGCCCTGGGGGAAAATCCTTGTCTCTTTTAGCTTCTCTTCCTCTGTTCCTTGGTAATTCCAGGCTGCATCAATCTTTCTCCATTTGAGCTTCCTTGCTTCTATGCCTAAACTGCTCCTTTTATATCTCAAAAGTGACTGGTTTAAAACACACCCTACGTTAATACAGCCTTTTAACGTAACAAAGAAAATCCTAAAATGGGATTACATCCTCATGTGTAGGGGCTAGGATTTACAACACAATATTTTGGGGAGACACAATTCAATCGATAACAATGAGTAATTTTGAATTTTGGCATCCTTCTTGACCTGTGACTAAAAGTTCTCTACCATCTCCCACCATCAGATAGAACTTGTCTACTTCTCATTTGGTACTTATCACAGGAGCCTTGTTTGAGACTATGTTACAACTTCCATGTTATAACTTCTTCCCAGCCAGCATCTTGAATATAGAGTCATTCATTTTTGAATTATCCAAAATGCCTAGCAGAACTCTTTGTACTCTGATAAGTGTTTATTGATTATCATTACTACACCACAACTAACTCACTAACTAGGCAGTACCCAACTGAATGGAAGTTCACAGTGTATACAAATAGCTAACAGGGATTTAGCTGTAACTCAGGAGGAATAATTTTTCTAAAGTTTGATTTTTAAGCCCTTTGCTGTTTAACATTTACATGATTTAATGTGACATGGATAATGGAATAGAAAGCATGATCCCAGTATTTTAAGATAACAGGTTTAGAATTTAAATCCATTAATTTAATTATTCATTATTACTTTCAACCAATCTTTATTAAGCACTTATTATAAGCCAGGCACCATGCTTGTACTTGAAAGACAAGACATGATTCTAATGGGACTTCCTTTCTAGTGGTGGCTGGAGACACAGGAATAACCCTGACCTTAACGGCAGGCAACAGCCACTTAGGAATGACCACAGTTTTTATCTGTTTATACGCGCTAACGCATCTGCTTCTCACCACAGTTCTATGTGGTAGGTACTGTGATCATTTTTATGTATATATAGGTGCAGAAGCTGAGGCACAGGCGGTGGAAAATTATAACTATCTCAAGAGCTAGGGAGGAGAGGCTCATGATGCTATAAAGCATATTTTAAGGGGAAATTACCCAGTTAAGAGGTCAGGAGAGGCCTCCCTGAGGTAGGGACAGTTAGGACGGCATCTGAAGGCAGGGTAGGCATTAACTAAGTGAAAAGGGGCTAGAGGAATATTTTAAACAAAGGAAAAGCCTTTTGATAGGAAGGAGTAAGGAGAGATTCAAGAAACTTCAAAAAAAAAAAAAAAAGGTGGAACAGAAGGAAGTTCTTTATATTTCTGCTTCCAGTTCCCAAAGCACGTGCACATTCGCTCTCATACTTAACGCTCTCAATCGCCCAGTGCAGGCACAGAGAACCAACTTAGCCAAGGCCATGGAGACAGGAAGTGCCAAGAGAAGAATAAAGTCATGTGTGTAGACAGCATGTGTGAATATGGCAGAAAGGACAGGTCACAAATGATTCAAAAAAGCACATAAACCAGCAGTAATACTGGTAACCCTGGTGCCTAAAGAAATAACTTTTATCTGGATGTAAAAACAGAAGAATAATTCAAAATCAGAACCAAGAGGTAATTATCCCATGAAAACTGACAGGGTTCAAATATCTACTTTAACACTGACATTAGCAATGGGCCCCACGAGGGTGTGAAGCACTAGAAAATGTTTCTGCAAAAAATAATAGCATTAGAAAATAAAGGCTCATGAGGGAAAGCCAAAGAAATTTGGGTTCTTTTGAAGAAAACTATCAAGAGATTGCTTATCAAGAACATTCTATGACAGACGATGACCAGCTGAGTTTTTATCATCTCCCAGAAGGCAGAGAGCAAGAAGGATTCACACCAGCCTTGCAAACAGCTCTCCATTTCCTGGAGAGAAAGAGGCACCCTAGGACCAAATGCCCCAAACAATGAAACTGTAAATCATTTATGCTTGGGTCTGGAATTGTAATGTGATTCTCCTTCCTACCTCAGATTTACCTATTTATGTTGCACCCAGATCAATCTTAAAGTTATTCTGAAATCTTCTAAGCATATGTCATACTGAACTAAAGGAAAAGTTAATCAAGGATTAAAATCAGATAAAAAGATACTCCCAATAAAATAAAGCTACAGGTAAGGGGGGATAATCTACATAAGGATAATTTAAAGCACTCAATTTTTTTTACAATATCAAAACAGTTTTATTCCACTTACATGTCCAGGATCTCTCCCCAGCAGTTGCTCGCTTACTGCAACTTCTATACAGCAGGATGCTCTATAAATTCCTGCTAAGGTTACAGAAAGGAGCCATGGCGTCACAACGGTTAAGTGTCTGGCTGCTAACTGAAAGCTTGGTGGTTCAAACTCACCCAGCAGCTCTGCAGGAGAGAGACCTGGCAATCTGCTTCCGTAAAGATTAAAGCCAAGAAAACCCTATGGGGCAGTTCTACCCTGTCACATGGGGTCGCTAGGAGTTGGAATAAACTCGGTGGAACACAATAACAAGGTATGCAAAGAGACAAGGAGTAAATATTAGACTGTGAGCTCCTCTCTCTGACAAACTCCTTGAGGACAGAGACTATTAATCACTCTTCTGTACTTGGTTGCACCCAACATACGGTGCTAGCACAGAAAAAAACTCTCAATAAATACTTGCAACTTGTTCATATAGTGTCTTTCCTTTTTTTTCTCTCTCTCCCCTACTTACCTTTCTTTTTATTGTCTTTATCTACTCCATTACTAAAAAAAAAAAAAAAAAGTGTCTCTCTTCTGCTCCTTTTTTCTTGTCTTCAACACATGCCTAAATGCCTGACCATAGACCCAGAGGAACCATTCACCCTTGCTAGTAGCAAGCAGAACTGAGTCAGATTGACTCAGATATTAAACCCTGCCACAGGTTGATGAGAAGAATTTTAAGATCATTTTCTCAGGAGGTCTTTCAAAACAGAATATCTAGAATGATTTAGAGGTAAAGATGTACCTAGAGTGAGAACTTAACATTCTTTAAACACATACACACATGCACGTACACCATTTCCTCATTATAAAATGTACACATGTTCACAAAAAAATAGCTTATTTTAATCATTAAAGTACGTCTGCTTTGAATATTGTGTTATTTTAAAGAATTACCTATGAGATCAAATTGACAATGGCATGGGATGGGATGACAATGAATGGGAAGCTTAGGGGGCAGTGAGTTTAAGATAATGGTGAAATAATGTGAAAAAGATAGAATGGTAGCACATCTTGAAAATGGAATCAATGTCACTGAATTGTACATGTAGAAATTGTTGAAATGGTTTATCTTTGGCTGCGTATACTTTCACCAAAATTAAAAAAAAAAAAAAGATGATAACATTTTCAGGACCCTGACTCACAGAAGGTTAATGCAGAAACTCTGATTGCTATTTTTATTTTCAGCATGGAAATCAAGTTAGGTGACATCACTGATTCCTGAATGGCAAGATAATGATGAAAAGGGAATGGGTGTAAAGATCTCTTTATGAAGACATTAGAAAACAGAGCATGAATGAATGCAGTAAAGCTTTTGACTGCATTGTGGAGAATCAGAAAGTATATGGAGGTGAAGGGTCAGGGCTTGTTTTTGAGATTAGACTATATGGGGTAAGAGCAGATGCCTGGAGAGCTTTTAGGAGGCTACTGCCTTAATTCAGCTGAGTTGACTTATAATGTGCCTCTTTGTATCACTGGCAGGGTCATCAGAGGTTGGTAGTATGGGCTTTAGAGTCTCAAGCTGGAATCTGGTCATCTGAGTTCCAAATGGACTCTACTGCTTAGTAGCCTTAACACAATACCTAACATCTCTAAAACTTATACAGTAGTCCTCATCTATAAAATAAATAAACCAGATCCATGTGGAGTTTTTCATACACAGTATAATTCATAATAAGAACTCAATAAATGTTAGTTAGCTATCACTAATATTGACACATATGTTACTGGTAGGACTAGACCACCTTACAAATTCTGTGAAGGGATTGCAATGATTCCCAACAAGAGGGATGCTCAGTGTGGGTGCTGGCAGAGGATGGCATACGCTTGTTCAGGTTTATACTATAATTTTATATTTATAAAAAATATTCATTCAAAAAAATGCAACCATAGCAAAAATAAAGCCCGAAACTTCTTTTAAGGTGTACATGTTCAATGCAGCAAATTTGTACAATATAGGGAAGTATAAGGAAGGAAATAATAATCACCCATAAGCACACTATTTAAAGGAGCTTCCATTAATATTTTGGTGTGTTCCTTCTAAGTTTTTTCTATGTATCTACCTATATTCAGTCATTCATTCATTAATTCAACAAATTCTAATTAGAAGTCTAACAACATTATAATACAGGGTAACAGACAATAAACAATCATCATAAAAAGAAAATTATGTAGTGTGGTAAAATGTGTTAAGTGTTATGGAACAAATAGTGCAGTTTAAATAAGGTAGTCAGAGATGCTGAGATGGGATGGGGGGGTTGAAATTTTAAATGGAGTTGTTAGGTGATATTTGAAGACATAACTGGGATCATCTCACACATGCTAGTTTTCTCTTAGTGAAGAGGACCACTTGACTGGGGTGCAGAAGGTATACTTTTCACCTGTAGCCTTTAGTTGTTTTTGAATATTGAACCATGTAAATATATTATCTATTGAAAAAATAATTTTAAAAATCTCTCACTTACCTTCCTTCCGTCTCCCAGCTTAGGTAGGGCTTGTGAGTGGGGGGATCTGACAACTGGGGAGAAGGCACCACTGCTCTTTCACTCCAGTCCTTACAAGCCTTGAAGCACTCTCAGGGGTGGCCTGGCAGTTTCCAGGAACCCCCTCCTCCTCCCTCTTCCTGGCCCTACCTTCTCCCATACATTGGAAGTGGTGAGGGAGGGAGGAAAAGGAACAGACTTCACTACCTGGCCAACTCTGTGGTCTCATTCGGGGTTGTGGCAGTTTCTCTAATATGGTGGCCCTTGATACATGCTCTGTGGCAGGTCCAAAGACAATAGTCTCCTGGGTCACAAGTGTGAGGTTTTCCTGGGGAATGGAGGACGAGGAACCTGTGGAGTTCCCCTTCTGCCTAGCTCTGTGATATAAAACGTCCGTCTTCATCTCGGCCTTTTCATACCCTCCTCAACTCTAATACCTGGGGTGGGGGTGAAGGGTGGAAGTATGCCCAGTAGCCTCTCATTCATGGGCCTCTGTGATGATCCCAGAAAGTCAGCTCAGCCCAGCTACCTTCCCTGACTCACGGGACCCTCATACCTCCAATGCGATGCAGACTGCCCCTCTGCTGTCCCCAGCCTGCCTTCTCTCACCGGTTCTCTCCTTCGCTGCTCAGGAAACTACAGCCAATAAATCCAAAGCCTTAGTAGATGCCCAAAAGAGGAGACAAGTGCCTCCCCTTTTTGCAGACCCCATCAAACATTATGAGTGATTACCTTAGAATCCTTCACACCCAGATATCCAGTCGGGGGTGGGGGAGAGGAGAGATGAAGAAGGGAAAGGGAAGGCGAGAATTTGTTTATTGGGGCTGCCATAATAAAGAGAATAAAAAAAAAATTATTCTCTCACAGTTCTGGAGGCTAGGATTCCAAAATTAGGGTATTGGCCATGTTGATTCCTTCTATGGTCTGTAAGGGAGTATCTGTTCCATGCTTCTCTCCAGTGATCCTTGGCATTCCTTGGCTTGGAGATGAATCACTCCTATTGCTGATCGTCTTCATATGGCTGTCTTCCCTGTGTGTGTGTCTGTTTATCTTCTCGTCTTTCGTAACAGTCATACTGGATTAGAATCCATCCTACTACCGTATGACCTGACCTTAATTTAACTGATAACATCTTCAAAGACCTTATTTCCAAACAAAGTCACATTCACAAAGTCACATTCACAAGTACGGGGTTAGGACTTATATTTTGGTGGGATATAATTCAATCTATAACAAAGGAGAAAGCTCCAGTGTTGTCTTTCTCTAAGCTGATCCGCAGAAATCCAATAATTTCTTCCTCCTCACTTCCCCAGTCTCCTTCTATAGACTATCTGAATTGGCATTATAGGACTAGTTCCGGTAATTCTTGTTAATCCGTGTGTGTGCCTGTGTGTGCGCGTGTGCGCGTGTGCGCGCGCGTGCGTGTGTGAAACCAGGTGTCGAATATCCCTGTGGTGGGGGGGGGGGTAACCCATTGTGGAATGGCTTTCTAGACAGTGCTTTTCAAAGTTTACTGTGCATAAAATACACCTGGGGATGTTTTTGAAATGCAAACTCAGATTCCGTAAGTCCAGGTGGGCTCTGAAATTCTGCATTTTTAGCAAGCTCCAGGTGATGCTGATGCTGTGGTTCCACAAACCACAGTTCGAATAGCAAGACTCTATTTAGGAGGTATTTAAACATCTCATTGTATTCAGCTGGGGCCCCAGTCTTACATTCTGGGGCAATTTACTCTTACAGAATCATGTGGTACATATGATTATGCAACTGTAATATATGGTATTGTACTATATGCATTCTTCTGCCTGTTGCTTTTTATTAATGGGCATGGTTAGCATATTTCTAAGATTCACCCACAGTGGCAGATGTAGCTCTAGTTTGGTGGGTCTCAAACTTTAGGGTAAATTAGAACCACCTGGAAGGTTTGTTAAACCACAGATTGTTGGGCCCCACCACCACAGTTTCTGATTCAGTAGATCTGGGGTGGGGTCAAAGAAAGTTGCATATCCCAGGTGATGCTGATGCTGCTGATTGGGGCGGGAGGGGACAGGCACACTGAGAATTACTGCTTTCGTGCATTCATTTTAATTGCTGTATGATATTCCACTCAGTGATGGAATATACAATGTGTACATTGTATAAAGCATCATTTATCTTTGAATAAACATTTAAACTGTTTCCTATTTCAAAATTACATCATTGAAATTACATAGTTTCAAAATACTGTAATAAAGATTTTAATTTACGTCTCATAAGGTGTACTTGTGAGCTTTTCTAGGTACTAGTTCTCATCCCCATCAGACCCAAAGCCTCTTCTTTATAACAAGTATTTTGTAACTCTTCCTTTACTATTCTGAAACGAAATTAATATTGCCCACCTAAACATAAATTTTAGAAAATAAAGTTAATGCCTAGCTGTAACGTGAAGGCAAAATAAAGAGGTTTTCAATAAATTGGTATCTATTTCAATTTATAAATGCCTGAGCACAACTGTATCAGAACACACGACATAGTAAGATGAATGCACCTACTTAAAATAGATGTTTGAATTTCATAGAAATATGAAAAATCGAGTCTATAAAAAGTACAGGAAAATGAAAGGATGGAGAATAGGTGGACACCAGAATAAGAACTAGTAAATAATAAGGCAATTTTAGACTGGACCTACTTGTGTATGAAAGACAAAGGGGGAAAGAATCTTAACTGAAGTAGTGTTAATAAGCAAGGCAAATTGCAGAAGGTTGGAGTGGAGAAAATGTGATATGCTTGCAAATGATCTGAGCCTTATTTTTAATTGCTGTCGTTAGTTGCTCTCAAGTTGATTCCGACTCATAGCAACATCATGTGTGCAGAGCAGAACTGTTCCACAGGGTTTTCAAGGCTGTGAGCTTTCAGAAGCAGATCTTCAGACACACCTCTGGGTGGGTTAGAATTGCCAACCTTTGGGCTAGAAGTCAAGTGCTTAACCATTTGTGCCACCTTATAATTCGTTGTTGTGTGTCATTGAGTCAATTCCGACTCACAGCGACCCTACAGGACAGAGTAGAACTGCCCTATAGTTTCCAAGGCTATAATCTTTATGGGAGCAGATTGCCACATCTTTCTCCCTCAGAGCGGCTCGTGGATTCGAACTGCTTATCTTTAGGTTAGCTGCTGAGCACTTAACCACTGCACCACCAGGGCTACTCCCACCTAATGAACCAAAACCAAACCCACTGCTGTCGAGTCAATTCCAACTCACAGTGACCCTACAGGACAGAGTAGAACTACCCCATAGGGTGTCCAAGGAGTGACTGGTGGATTCAAACTGCTGACCTTTTGGTTAGCAGCCCAGCTCTTAACCACTGCACCATCAGGGTTCCCATCCTATAATAGTAGTGTCAAAATAATTCCTTTTGTTATGACATGAGATAGGGTGAAGACAAAGTACCAAAGAAAACGTATCTCTTACCTTGAAAATCCACCAAGTATTAAGGCATAAGTTCAGTCTCTAGGACTAAATACTATCTCCTTAGTTATATGTTGAAAAATAGTAAACAGACTGAAAAAGAAAGGTTAATTCAAGAAGCTTTAGAGAAGTTACATGGTAAATCTCTGAGGTAGAGTCAGAGTAAGATTGAAAAATAATAACCTCAAAACAAAGAAACAGTTACAATATTTTACAGCACAGATTTCTTATCATTGTGCTTCAGATAAATACATAAATATTGTAATGGCTCTCAATAAGTTGTACACTTGTAGAAAGTTGAATTGGCAAAAGTCGTGATATATTTACGACGACGACAGAAAAAAAAGTAGCAGCTGAAGCTGCTTATGTACAAACAAAAACCTCATGAGATTTGGTACCTTGTTTTGGAGGTTTAGAATCATGGTTGCATGGGATATCCCAGTTAACTGGCCTAATAACATGTCTAGTGCTTCTGTTCTATCTCCTAGTTCTTTACATAGTGCCTGGGGTCTTAAAAACTTGCAAACAGCCATCCAAGGAAAGACAATTGGTCTTGACAATTGGTCTCTATTTGCCTGGAGCAACAGAGGAAAAAGGAGTCAGGAATACGAGGAGGAAACAGAATGTGTGGCTAATTGCCTCCATCAACAACTGCCTCCTTTGCCGTGAAACCAGAAGAACTGGATGCTGCCTGGCTACGATTACTGAACAATTCTGAGCAAACATTATACAGAAAAATCCTGATCAGAAGGAGGAAAATGCAGAACAGTCCTTAAAGCAACATCTTTGCTTTTTAACACTTTAGAAGAGGTATTTTGCAGCAGATTTGCCCAATGCAATGCATCAGATTTGATTTGATTTCTTGACTGCTGTTTCCATGGGTGTTGACCGTGGATCCTTGACAACTTCAATATTTTGTTTATCATGATGTTGCTTACTGGTCCAGTTGAGAGGATTTTTGTCTTCTTTATGTTGAGGTGTAATCCATATCAAAGGCTTTAGTCTTTGATCTTCATCAGTGAGTGCTTCAAGTCCTCTTCTCTTTCAGCAAGCAAGGTTGTGTAATCTGCATATCACAGGTTGTTAATGAGTCTTCCTCCAATCCTGATGCCGTGTTCTTCTTCATACAGTCCACCTTCTTGGATTATTTGCTCAAAACAGATTGACTAAGTATAGTGAAAGGATATAACCCTGACTGGATACAACCCTGACTTTAAACCACGAAGTATCCCCTTGTTCTGTTCCAACGACTGCCTCTCGTTCTATGTACAGGTTCCTTATGAGCACAATTAAGTGTTCTGGAATTCCCATTCTTTGCCATGTTAGCCATAATATGTTACGATCCACACAGTCAAATGCCTCTGTCCAGTCAATAAAACACAAGTAAACGTCTTTCTGGTATTCTCTGCTCTTAGCCAAGATCCATCTGACATCAGCAATGATATCCCTCGTTCCACGTCCTCTTCTGAATCTGGCTTGAATTTCTGGCACATCGCTGTAGATGTACTGTTGCAACTGCTTTTGAATGATCTTCAGCAAACTTTTACTTGTGTGTGATACTAATGATATTGTTTGATAATTTCCTCATTCTGTTGGATCACCTTTGGAATGCGTACAAATATAGATCTCTTCTAGTCAGTTGGCCAGGTAGCTGTCTTCCAAATTTCTTGGCATAGACAAGTGAACACCTCCAGCGCTGCGTCTGTTTGTTGAAAACATCTCAACTGATATTCCATCTATTCCTGGGGCCTTGTTTTTCACCAATGCCTTCAGTGCGGCTTGGACTTCTTCCTTCAATACCATCAGTTCTTGATCATCTGCTACCTCCTGAAATCGAAGAACGTCGACCAATTCTTTTTGGTACAGTGACTTTGTGTATTCCTTCCATCTCCTTTTGATGCTTCCTGCATCGTTTAATATTTTCCCCATATATTTATCCTGTATTTTCTCATCTTGATTCCTTCAATTATTTGCTCTTTTCCTTTTGTATTGAATATTGAACACTGCTCCAAATTCTTCGTGAAGGGAAGCAAAGTATAAACCTGTACATAAAATCAAATAAATTCAAGTGTAGTATTTTTCCACCTCTGTCCCAGCTGCCAAGAATGAATGGTAGCCTATGACATAAAGAAAAAGTTCCTTTCTTTCTGTATTCATTGTTTCTAAAAGCAAAGCCAGATGTGATACATTAAATATTTTTTCTTTAAAATGGTTAAAATAATCAATTTCCAACAGGGTAAATACTAAGCCTCTGTTATCTGGAAAACTCACTTATGTAAAAAAGTATATGCCCTAATTTGGACATATACATTATCACTATCCTAAATAGTATATAAAAAACAAATACTGAAAAGACAACCAGAGTGGCTTAGTAACTGTTAGTGTTGGAATTAAAAAAAAAAACAACAGCTTTGTTGAGGCATAACTGACATGTAAGAATGGCTAATATTAAAAGTACATAATTCCAAAAGTTTTGACATATGTATAAACCCGTGAGGCCATCACCTCAGTCAAAATAATTTACATATCCCTAAAAATTTCCTTGTGCTATTTTGTAATCCATCCATCCTGTCCCTTTCTTCACCTCCCACCCCAATACTAATCAACCACTGATCTGCTATCACTATAGATTCATTTTCATTTTCTAGATTTTTCTATTAATGGAATCCTACAGTGGAGCCCTGGTGGCACAGTGGTTAAGAACCTGGCTGCTAACCAAAAGTTCCACAGTTCAAATTCACCGGCTGCTCCTTGGAAACCCTATGGGGCAGTTCTACTCTGTCCTATAGGGTCACTATGAGTTGGAATTGACTTGATGGCAATGAGTCTCACAGTGTGTACTCTTCCTCTGGCTTCTTTCATTCAGCGTTAACTGTTTTGAGATTCACATGTCACTGCACACATCAATAACTCATCCGTTTTTACTACTGAGTAGTATTCCATTGTCTGAATATGCCATAGTCTATTTATTCATCTGTTGATGGACATTTGGGTTGTCTCCAGTTCAGACTATTACAAATAAAGTTCCTATGAACATTCATGTACAAGTTTTTATATGGCCATATGCCTTATTTCTTTTGGATAAACATCTAGAGAATGGCTAAATCAAATGGTAGGAATATGTTCCATATTTTAAGAAACTGCCACACTGTTTTCCAAAGTACCATTTTACATTCCCACCAGCAATGTATGACAGTTGCAGTTCCTTTATAACCTTGCCAGCACTTGATGTGGTCAGTCTATTTAAGTTTACCCATTCCAATAGTTGTATAGTATGATATCTCAATGTGGTTTTAATAGCATTTTCCTAAGGCTAATGATTTTGAGCATCTTTTCATGCACTTATTAGACATTCATATACCTTCTTTGGTGAAACATTTGTTCAAATCTTTTTAAAAATAAATTGGGTTGTTTTCTTATTGACTTTTGCTAATTCTTTGTATGTTTTTGCATACAAGTCCTTTATCAGATATATGATCTGCAAATATCTTATCCCAGGCTGTGGCTTGTTTTTTCATCCTCTTATCAGTGTCTTCTGAAAAGTAAATTTTTTATTTTGATGAAGTTCTACTTATCAACTTGTTCTTTTAGGTATCCTGCTTTTGGTGTCATATCTAAGAAATCTTTGCCTAACTCAAAGTCACAAAGGTTTTCTCCTAGAAGTTTTATAATTTTAGATTTTACATTTAGATCTATGATCCATTTTGAATTTATTTTTGTACATGGTATGAAGTATGGATCAAAGTCTGTATTTTTTGCATACGGATATACAATTTTTCCACAACCATTTGTTGAAAAGACAGTCCTTTCTCCATTGATTTTCCTTTGCATCTTTGTCAAAAATCACCTGCCGATCTATACATGTGGTCTTGATTACTGTAGCTTTCTAAGTCTTGAAATCAGTGTTAGTCTTCCAATCTTGTTCTTTTGAAAACTGCTTTCACTATCCTACTAGGTCCTTTGCCATTTATGAATTTTAGAATCAGTTTTTCAATTTCTACAAAAAAAGCATGCTAAGATTTTGAGATATGGATAAAGATCACATTGAATCTGAAGATCAGTTTAGGGAGACCTGACATCTTAACAATACCGGCTCTTCCAATATATGAACATGGTATGTCTATCTAGTTTTTCTTTAAATTCTCTCAGCAATGTTTTATCATTTTAAGTACATAGGTCTTTCACACTTCAGTCAGATTTATTCCTAACTTTTTCATATTTTATATGCTGTTTTGTGTTCCTAAAATATAGATTTTTGTGTATTTGCACACTGATCTTGTATCCTGCCAACTCTGCTAAATTCACTTATTAGTTCTGGGAGCTTTTTTGTAGATTCCACTGAATTTTCTACACAGATGAGCACGTCATCTCTGAACAAAGACAGTTCTAACTCTACTTTTACAATCTACATTTATTTTTCTGCCTTAGTGCACTGACTAGAACCTCCAGCACAATACTGAATAGAAATTGTGAAAGCAGACATCCTTTTGTTCTTTTTTTTTGGGGGGGGGGGCGGGGGGAGGGGAGGCACTCAGTCATTCACCAGTATGACATTAGCTGTAGGTTTTGCATAGATGCCCTTTATGAGGTTGAGTAAGTAGCTTTCTGTTCTTAAGTTTGCTGGGAGTTTTTATCAGGAATCGATGTGGGATTTTGTTCAATGTTTCTTCTTGCCTGACCACTAATATCATTTGTACCCAAAGATGGCTATTGCTACATTCTACAGAATGTACTGGAGCCCATGGATTTTAAGGCCATCTTAGATTCCACCTGTTTGTCAACACCACCTCTCTGTTGCTAGCCAACTTCTCCTGGAGCAAGAGCAGCTAATTCAATGTACTTTATGACACAAACTGCTCTTCTGGTTCAAACACACTTGATTGTACTTTCAGCATCAAATTGGGTATCCAAATACTCTTACTGATTCTGAGAAAAAGTCTCTTTTGACATACAATAATTAACATGAATATCAGAGCCTTTAATAGTAATGTAATTGGAAACTATTTTGTATACTCTGCATCATAGGAAGCTATCACAGAAGAGGTAGACTATGAGTGTAAAGGATGAGAAAGAAATGCAAATACGTTGTTTTGATCATTCTTTGCTGTTAACTACATGAAGGGATTAGAGATCTACTGTCACCTTTGCAATTTATTAATATTAGAGGAAACATGTAAATCTCTTTCTTCATAATTACATAGAATTTTATAGTAAATAAAGCACTTTTACATAGTTGCTAAAATACATATATTGGTTGAATGGATGAATTCCTCAAGTTCATTTGATCTCCGTGGAATGGGCAGATTATCCCCTCACTGGGTAGAAGGGCACACCATTGGGAATTACGTTAAATATCCATATACACAAGTCAGCATTAAAATGCCTACTCTACATGTACAGCAAATTTCCAACTCTGACTTCATTTCAGAATATATAGGTTGACAATTGCTTCTCCATAGTATTGTGATTATACTGCTGTGTGTTGTGTTCATAGAAATGCTCAGACAGGTCTGGATAATGACACTGAGGTTCAGGCAATAAGAGGCAAGGAATAATAGGAAAATGAGAATAAATCATTTGATAAGTTTACAGACCTTAGAAAAATACAGACCAAAGGAAAACTGGGCTATGGATTTCCCCCCACGTAGGGTCTTTAAAGAATCTTCTTAAGGCAAATATCAGATGTCATTTGTTCCTGGTAAATAGGCACACATTCATGTTCTAAGGAGATAAGGGAGAAAAGTGTGAATTGATAATAGGGGAAGAAGTGGTAGGTTAAATGTGGGCTGGAAAATTCAATTTTTAATGGCCAAAAAAAAAAAAAGTCTCTGGGCTAAATTACTTCTGAAAACTATGTACAAAGCCATTTCCTATTTGAGGCTTTTATTTTCTTTGTGCAAATTTGACAAATTTCAGTTAGTTACCTAAACAAACTTCTGCCACAGCCCAAGAAAAGATCATTAATCTCATCTGCCAACAATGAAGCTAAGTCAGGAATTGCTGTTTCCTTCTTCAGGCAACAATCAGGTGACTACACCAGTCTGCTATACTATCTCATCCAATAGAAACAAGATGACTAAAGATATGTGCTGAATATTAATGGCTCAAATACTTGCCTTGACATACTATCTTCAGAACATCACATTTTGCTCACAATCTGAACTGAACTCAAGCAATGAGCAATGCGATAATCATCTTGTTTGAAATTCAAAATTTCTCACAAGAAAATGGAAGGAAATTTTAGTAACCAAATCCTCATTTTTACATATTAAAGAAAAAACTCATAGAAATGAAACCAGTGCTTTAATAACGCTTTTAATCCTAGTCAATCTATTCCCTAATGTAAGAATTTGCTGAAGAACTGAATAGTATATTGCAAATCTACTAGGCATAAACTCTTTATTCAGCTGGCAGTCAATAAAATTTAGAAAAATGTCAAAGCAGGATTTTGCAGTAATATTTTGCTTGCTGTAGCCAAGTTTTAATCTAAAATATTGGGGGAAAAATTCAGCACTTCATCCAGTGTATCTGCTTGCTTTTGACTAGCTAACACGTTAATCAAGAAAAGGTTGTGCGATCCAGCTATTAGATAAGTTATTTGGAAGAGAAAAAATATTTGTCTACGAATTTGTGGATAAAATGTTTCCAAGAAGAAATTATAAATGGGTCCTATTTTAGTTCTCTCCTATTATGAATGACAAGTTTAACGTTTTTAGAAACCTGAAGAATATAATGACTACATCTTTAAAAGCCTCTAGGGATTATTGTACATTAATGTACCAGAGTCAGTTAATTATTTATCTATAAATTAATCTTTCTGAACAGATTTTCACCCCCACTTCAATCTGAAAGCTAAACTCCTGAGTCTCCACTTCAGCAACTTCATATCTGAAGAGCCTACATCTGTAAAAACATTTCTAATGAAAACACGAAGACAACCCCCAGAGAAGCAAATAAAATGAGATTTAAGTATATAGCAGCCTTTCTACAGTTACATTCCTAACAAAAGTGGATTCTAACTTGATGCCAAAGAGAGGTTATACAACAAAAGCAGTGAGAGATCTAGTTCTTCTGGTTTCAGTAAAAACTTTAGTTACTAAACGACTCTGTATTTTCCCATTTACACCAAAACAGATGACTTACATCTTTATCTCCTGAGTCATGCAAGCAGAGGGCCCATTGGACAGAAAGAAGCTTCACGGTTCTGCTACAGAACAGGTGGGAGAAAAAGTGCACACTGAAAAGTTTGGGCTCAAAGGGCTATGTTACAATTGCCAAAACACAAAAATCAAAGATGGATTTAAATGTTCAAGTCATAACACATTAAAAATCACTCAATCAGGCTTTATTCAATACTCCACGCAAATTACTTTATCAGTTAAGACTACCACCAACCAACAATAAGACCACACCAACAGAAAGATAGTAAGCTTAACTTAGGGAACTAGTCATCTGTTATAAAAAATTACCTCTACCATTTACGTCCACAGTCTGCTAAATTAAACAGTCATTTTTATTTATTTGCTTTGTTTTTATTTTGTTGTTTTGCTCTTTCCTAAAGGGTAACAAGATCTTAATTTTAGAAGACGTGAAGGTATTACAATCTCAAATTTCAAAGATCCTCCAATTTACCTTTAGTGTTCAGGATCAAAAAGTAGCCATTAATTTTCACTAAAATCATCTGGTCATACTAGACTCTCTCCCCCTGAATTTGTACAGAGCCTCTGCTGTTGTTGCTAGGTGCTGTCCAGTTGGTTTTGACTCACAGCAACCCCATTTATAACAGAAAAAAATGCTGCCTGGTCCTGTGACATCTTCACAATTGTTGCTATGTTTGAGCCCATTTTTGCAGCCACTGTGTCAATCCATCTCATTGAGGGACTTCCTCTTTTTTGCCAACCCTCTATTTTACCTAGCATGATGTCCTTCTCCAGGGACTGGCTCCTTCTGATAATAGATTCTCTGTATGTCCTTAAATCAGACATAAACTCCTACCTCTGCTGAAAGCAACAGGAACTCAGGTTCAGATACAAATTACTAACATACCTGGTAGAAACGATACATCCCTCCAATGCAATATGTGCCAGCTTTAGACATGGAAAGTAGACTTTCTCCATGAAACATAATCATAAAAATCTTAAAGACACATTTTATTTCACATTAAAATATTTGATAAAAGGTCTGCTGTTATATGCACTAATTAAGAAATTCATTCATTCGTTCATTCACTCATTTTTCTACTTGTGGTCACAGTCTATAACTCCAGTCATTGACAATTCAGTAAAGCAATCAATGTAAATATGTTAACTGTCACTTACAAATGTAATGGCTGTTGCTAAAGGACTACAAAGGTGTTAAATTTCACACTCCCAATTTTAAGACATATAAAAATATCTGCAATGTAAGCACTTGAGAAAAAACAAAAATACAAAGACAAAGTGACTTGAAATGGAAAGTGCTAAGCGCTTTGCCCTGCATTTTGTTGTTTGGAAGCAAAAGTAACGGACTGCTCAAGAACTCAAAGATGCATACCATTATGATTTTATTTGTTAAATTACAAAGCCAAAAGATCACGTTACTGAAGACAAAAACAAACCACACATTTTTGAAAAATCCTTTTTGCTTCTTTAAATCTAAGGCCCCCTCTAGTGTTTGAAAACAGTCACACACAGCACACAATGTAGTCAAACAGTCACAATATTTTACCAGAGACCTTCCAAAACAAAAAGAATACTTTTGTTCTATTCATGTGGCAGAAAATCAATGAGAGAAAATATCATAATTAATATTTCAAATTCCTGCTATGATTCACAGATTCATTATCTTCTCATTCAGTCATTCCTTTTTTTTTTTTTTTTCAGTTATTTACCATGGGGTTGTTTCAGACATTAATACTTTGTTAATAAGGAAAGCATGTAATGTATGTAGGAACTTTAATTTCACAAACAAGAAATACACCTACTGGAAGATAACAGAAAATGAACTAATTTAATGTTACCAAATAGGCAATTCTGCTTTTATGAAGGTTGTTGGTAAACAGTATACACTTCCTAAAGCATATACTTAAATTTATTATCTTTGGGAATCAGAATTTTAAAACTACATATATTTTATAAGACTCACCTAATCTGTGAATCTCTTAATAAACCTTTTCGGTTCCCTGTAGAAGGAGGTGGGAAGTGTTGCTCTGGGGACAAATATTGGCTCTGAAGAATATGATGTAAAGGAGCTGTTAAAGTTACATGGACATGGCACTATGTAAATCCGATGACTTAATCTTAGGTACTTTTGAAAAAGATTGATTAAATAAAATCAGGGGGAGTAAAAAACAGTAGGTTTTTACTCTATATTCTCAGCTAATGTCTTTAGTATCTGTTTCCATATTAGAAAGGGTTTGAATTAGCGGCTAATATTACTATTCCTGGGGGAAAAAATCTAACTCCAACAAAAGAATACAATGCAATCTTGAGGACAAGAATAGCAGAGAAAACCATGTTAACTTATTACTTCATATACATAAAAGTTAAGAGTATGCTGGAAATTTGAAAGTTCAATAGTTCTTGAAACAAGTTTAACCTGTATTAAGTAAATAACTAATTGTCATCCAATATATCATATGGCTTCTCTACCTTGATTCTACTTTCTATTTGCAAATCTGTCACTTGCAAATGTTACAAGTTAAAGGAAAAAAATAAGACAGATCATCTAAAGTGAGTTAAATAAAACTAGTTACATTTACAATTGGTCTCAACTTTTAACATATCTACATTCAAATGGAACAGGACACAGCATTGTTAAAGTGCAACAAGGAATTTTTTGGCTCAACATGAAAAATTATATAACTGGAAATTACTGCAGTCGTTTTTCCTAAAACAAATTTAGTGAAAAGCCGTTTTGAAAGTTAGCCCTCAAATTGTTAAATTATGAGAAACAATGAAGAGTCACTTAAAATGACTGTATAAAAAGCAATTACAATAAAACCAGTGTGGGAGAGGTAGGATAAAGTAAATAAAATCAAATAAATACTATACAATAACATACAAAATTTTGCTTATAAAAATTGAAAATTTTTGGCTAAAAATCCATTTTACCCCCCTTTTGAGGGTCTTACAATACAATTAAATTTAGACCTGGAGTGTCTGTAAAGATTTTCCAAATGTTATTCATTACTGGCATTGTTTTTTGCTAAAACCTCTCTGATCTGTCGGTCGAGTTCACTTATTATTCGATCCTCATGATTATACACACCCGTTCTCATCAAAGTATCCCTTTCTTCTATTAGGCGAGTCAAATAAACATCCAAACCTTCTTCCAATCCTTTGCCATGTGGGCTATCCATTTTTCCACTTGCAATCTCTCTGGAATCCTGGTACTGTTTTTGGTCTTGTTGCCTTAACCTAAGAAGGCAAGAACCAATGCCACTCTAGCAGGCAACAAATACTGTTTTGGTTTTCATAACAACATTATTTAAAAACAAAATAACCCAATGGTAAAGTAAGTTTTTTAGTAACATTTTCAGGAAGAAAACAAGCCATTATTCGGCTAGTCAGAATTAGCACATTTATAAAAGGCAGTTTTTTAAAAACAATACTTTTCTCATTTTAAAGTAATACATGAAAATTGTAGAAATTCTGGTGATGTATAAAGAAGAAAATAAAAATCACCTGCAATTACCACCCAGAGATAACCAATCTGAGTAACATTTTTCTGTGTGGCCTTTCAATTTAAAAAAAAAAGTGTACATATTTTAAATACATATTTTCTCTAAAAAATTTTAATACTGTGTATGCAATGCTGTATACCACTTTTTCACTTACGTATATAGTGAATATTTTCAACATCATTGAGTATTCTTCCAAATGGCTTTGTAATGTTCCATCATTTGGATGCAACATCATTTAACCATCCTTTACTGCTGATCTCTAGGTGTTGTTAACTTTTGTTGTTATAGTTGTTTTGAATATAAATTTTTCGACGTATAAAATACAAAATTTTTCAACAAATATATAGTTGTGCTAGTTCTAGGTTTTGGGATACTGCAGTGAATTAAGACGTTCTTACTTTTATGGAGCTTATCTGATTATTTGTAGATATAAATGTGAACATACAAATGTGAATGCCTAGTTCAAAGGAGATTTGCATTTTAAGACTTTGGATGATATCTTCAAGTTATGTTTGTGATGATCCCATCTAGGAGGTGAAAAAAGGAGAGCAAATGCTAGCCTGAGATTTGGGTATTTCCAATAGAATACTGTTGATCTTATTGCCTTGAAAATGTACAGGCACTAAGAATATTTAATACACTTACTAAGTGACAGTAACACTAAATTTAGATATAGAGTTATGTTTTATTTAATTTAGAATGTATAATTAATAATTAATACGATATAATTTTATACTCCACTATGTAACTGGCTAAATTTTTAATTAGCAATTTAAAGACATCCTATTTATAAAGACAAAATTCAGAAACAGTTGTGAATTAGAACATTTTTGTAGCCAGTTACATAGAGGAGTACTAGGGGCTACTTGAATCCTCTCAGGCTTCCTCATATGAACTCTTTTCTTACCATGTGTAGCCCATCACATAAGTGATTTTTCGTGTAACTTAAACAGAGGACTCTGCTTTTGTCTCTGATATATCTAAAATCTTGCTGGTTTCAGTCTTCTCTGAATCTTGATTTATTAAGACATTAGTGATATAATTCAATTTTGTATGATCTCCAAATCTGATAGGCTAACATGTATTTGTTGTACTAAAATAAAAAAGTGCCGTATATGACGGGAAAATTTTGGAAGGATCATGTTATATTATAATTCATTATTTTGTAATATCTTGAAAGTCTACAACATTGAATACAAGACAACAGTAGCACAGATTGAGCCCTCAGTATGACACTATAGACCATGACTGCTCCCAACTGACATTTATTCATTAATACTCTAAATTTTTTTTCCAGGTGCCATCAAGTCAATTCCAACTCATGGCAACCCCATGCGTGTCAGAGTAGAACTGTGCTCCACACGGTTTACGATAGCTGATTTTTTGGAAGTAGATCTCTAGCTCTTTCTTCCAAGGAGCTCTGGGTGGACTCGAACTGCCAAGCTTTCGGTTAGCAGTCAAGCACATTAACTGTTTGCACTACCCAAGAAAACAAACCTGTTGCCTCTGAGTTGATCCCAGCTCACAGCGACCCTATAGGACAGAGTAGAACTGCCCCATACGGTTTCCAAGGAGCGGCTGGTGGATTTGAACTGCTGACCTTTTGGTTAGCAGCCAAGCTGTTAACCATTATACCACCAGGGCTCCACTCAGGGACTCCTAATACTCTAAATGCAGTTGTTTAATTCAGCTCTGATCCCACCTAATATAGTAACTGCATTTTTCCAGCTCACACATGGGGATGTCATGGGATACTTCATAAGATCTATGCTTTGCTGAAACAAAAATGTACTAGTCCCTTGATAAGCTAGGCTAAAAAACCTTCCTCCACCTTCTTCCAAAAAAAAAAAAAAAAGGCTATAATTTGTTCTTATGGTGCTTCCTAATCATTACCTTTTTTTTCTAACATGAAACACTGTTGAATCAACATGACACTACAGAGAAGCCCAGTGTAGCATTAAAAAAAGAAAAAGAAAAAGAAAAAAACCCACCGAATCCATTGCCATCAAGTCAACTCCGACTCATAGCAACCCTATAGGACAGAGGAGAACTGCCCCATAAGGTTTCCAAGGAGTGGCTGGTAGATTCAAACTACCAACCTTTTGATTAGCAGCCAAGTTCTTAACCACTATGCCACCAGGGCTCCCAGTGTTAGCACAGTAGTTAAAAACACAATCTCTGAAATTAGATTTGAACTATGGTTTCATGTTTTACTAGCTGTGTAACCCTGAAAAGGGTACTTAATCTCTTTAGTCCTCAGTTTCCTCATCTCTATAAGGGGGATACCTTCCTCAAAGAGTTGCTCTGAAGATAAAAAAGAAATAGGCATATAAGGCATTTCACATAACTTCTGACATTTCAGTAAGGGCTCAATAAACAAGTGATATTTTATAATTGATATTAAGAATATAAACCTGAAATTTCTAATGCTTTATTTAACTCAACATTCAATATTATCAATTACCTTAAAATAGTAGCAGTAATCCTGAAACAGTCACATAAAAATAAATATTCAAGTACTAATGCTATGAATGAAAACAAAAAAGCTAAACAGATTTTACATAGCTACAGAAGGCAAAAAAAATTAAGTATAATGGTGACTGGCAAAGATTTCCTATTATACAAGTCTGCTCCACTTTATATATGATCTACTTTATCCTCAAGAGACCTGAAGTTGTACTTTCCCTAGACCAATTACAAGGTTGTCCTATTAGAACTTCTGCTTTTTATTTAAAAAAAACTATAATCTTTTAGTTATGATACCTGTTCAATTCATTTCTTATATCCAACAATTCTTGTTGCTCAGTTTTTACTGTATCTTTTTCCTCAGCAGCCAGGTAACGTAGTCTCATCTGCTCTAATTCTTCTTGCTGTTTTTTAAGACGAGCCATCTGACTTTCTTGTTCACGCTTGAAAAGAAGGAAGAAAAAAACCAGATCCCCACTATTAGGAACAAATATATTTAACAGGACTGTGATTTGTGATTACAATCCTATTTGGCAATACTTGTGATGCAGCCATGCACTGCCAATACTATGAGTCATATATTGTCTAGAAATGCTCAGGTCCTCTCGGAATATTCTATTACTTCTCCTCTTATACAAGCCATAATCACCTGTGGCCCAGTGACTGAGGTTAGCTGAATATCACAGGCTAACAGAAGCTGAAGACAAGAAAGAATCCACTGTCAATACAATGAGACTCCACAAGGACTAATGGTGAGAGCAACATCTAAAAAATAGTTAATTACACTAAGATGTACAAAGAAAAATTTAATAGTCTTCCCTGCACGGATCACTAATCCCGCTTCCACCTCAGATAAATAACATGCCTTTCTATATTTCTTCCATGCTCATACAAAAATCTGTGCACATATGTATATATTTGTATGTTTTGAGCAAAAATGGAACAAATGGTATGTCTTAACTTTGCTTTTTTAACTTTAAAATTCCTCCAGCTCAACCGAGTAAACCTCTCTTTGAAATAAATGTGTAACATGCCACAGAATAGATCCACCATGACTTACTCAACCACTCCCTCAATGATGGACATTTTGGTACCATAAACAGTGTTGTACCAGAACACCCCAATATCTAACACATAGTTACCTCCTGAATCCCGCTACGTATTTCTTTAGGTACAACTACTTTTTTGTCTTTAGGGCAGAACCCCAATGTGGGACAGCTGGATCAATAGGTATGTGTCATCTTTTAAAAATAAACCTACTTATTGAATTACAACAAATAGAAAACTGATAAATCATAAGTGTAAATTTTAATATATTTTCACCCAGATCAAGAAACAACATCTTCAGAACCCCAGACATCCCCTGTGTTTCCTCTCAGTCACTAACCACCCACCCTTTCCCAAAGATAACCACTATCCTAATTTCTAATACCACAAATGTTCTATTTTGAACTTTATATAAATGGAATTGAACAGTATATAGGACTTTTTGTCTGGCTTTTTTCACTTAACATTGTTTCTAAGTTTCATTCATGTTGTTCTGTGTAGCATTCCACTCCTGTATTGCATTCCACTGAATGAATATACAATTTATTCATTCTACTGTTGAGGGACATTTGGGTAGTTTCCCATTTTGTATTATAAATAATGCTGATGTGAACATTTTTGTACATGTATTTTGACACACATCTGTGTGCATTTCTTTTAGGTATATTCCGAGGATTCAAACTGCTATAGGGTATGAGAATTTCAGCATTAGTGAATATTGCCAGTTTTCAAATTGGTCATACCAATATTCCCACCATGCTGTGAGTGTTCCAGTGTTCCATATTCTTGCCAACACTTGGTATTCTTTTTCATTCCAGCCATCCTAGCAGGAGCCCTGGTGGCACAGTGGTTAAGCACTCTGCTGCTAACCAAAAGGTCGGCGGTTTGAACCCACCAGCCACCCCACAGGAGAAAGATGTGGCAGTCTGCTTCATAAAGATTTACAATCTTGAAAATCCTATGGGGCAGTTCTACTCTGTCCTATAGGGTCGCTATGAGTCAGAACTGACTCAACAGCAACGAGCACCCCACCCCCCCAAAAAAAACCCGTTGCCGTCAAGTCAGTTCCAACTCATAGTGACCCTATACCAAAGACAAAGAGAAAAAGACTGACTGCCTACTAAAGAATGAAATTATTTTAACAGTTAAGTCCTCAACAGAAAAAATGAAAGCCAAAAGAAGTTGGAAAATATCTTCAAAGTGCTGAGAGAAAACCATCTACCTGGACTAGTGTATTCAGTGAAATGATCTTTCAAGAACAAGGATAAAACAGATTTTCGGACAGTTTACTACTAGTAACTCTGTTTAACAAAGAAGACTGCAAAGGATGTACGCTAGGAAGAAGAAAAATGAACACAAAAAGAAGGTCTGAGATCCAAGAAGGAATGATGAGCAAAGGAAAATAGTAAATATGCAGGTAAATCTAAGTAAATATTGTATAAAACAGTGATAATAATGTGTAATTTGTAGAATTTAAAAATGAGAAGACAGAACTAAAATACTTTACAACAACAGATTGGAAGGAGGGTGACTGGAGTTAAATTACTCTTAGGTTCTTGTATTAACTTTAAAGATATTACCTTTGGGTTTTGTTAAATTAAATATGGATACTAAAATCCCTAAGGTAAACACAAGAACAGAACAGAAATAAAAATCTGTAAAGGTGACAAATAGGATGACAAGAAGAACAAGAACAACAATACTAATCAATCCAAAAGAAAGCAAGGAGGAAACAAAGCCTAGAAAAAGTAGGTCAGAGAATCAGATGGTAGAAATAAACTAAAACACAGCAGTAATCACAATAAATGTAAAGGGAATGAAAACTCCACGTAAAAGACTGATAAAATATCCACTTATATGCTGTCTATGAATGATGTATCTAATACATGAGGACAAGAACTGAAAGTACATACTAACCAAAACAAAGCAGGAAATATTATGTTGGTATATAAAAAAGCAAACTTTAAGGGAATTTTACTAGAGACAAAGAGGTTAACTACATAATAATAAAAGTTCAACCTACTGAGAAAATATAATATTGCAACGATAACACAGCTTCAAATTATATAAAGAAACAAAAGATGTGAAAAAGAAAAATGGACAAAACTACCATCAGAGCGGGAGATTTTACCACACTCGTCTCTGAAATTGATAGATCAAATAGACAAAATACTAGCAAAGATATAGATTTGAACACTGTCTTTAACAAGCTTGGTCAAAAGACCATTTATAGAACAATATATCCTAAAACTGGAAAATACATTTTCTTTTCAAGTAGTCCTTAAATATTTGAAAACAAGTCTACCTCCTAGTACACTGCGTAGGGTCTGGGATCTTAAAAGCTTGCAAACGGCCATCCAAGGCACAATTATCTCTATTTGCCTGGAGCAACAAAGGAAGGAGAGTCAGGGATATAAGGAGGAAATGAAATGTGTAGCTAATTGCTTTCATAAACAACTGCTTCCTTTGCCATCAGACCAGAAGAACAAGATGGTGTGTGGCTACCATTTCTGATCAAAGATTCTATAGAAAAAATCCTGATCAAAAGGGGAAAATACAAAACAGAATTTCAAATTCTCATGGACTCTAGACTTTCCGGAGCCAGAGGGGATGGATGAACCCATGAAACTACTGCCTGATAAAACCTTTAAACTTTAAACCGAAACTGTCCCCTGAACTTGCATATGTTCTGCTGTGTATATTCTCAACAAAATAAATTAGAAAAATAAATTACTAAATTATAATTAAATATTTAAATTAAAATTCAAACATAAATCAAAACTATTAAAATATAAATTTTTTTTTAAAAAAAGTCTTAATAAATTTCATTGCCAGAGGTACACAAAAAAATTAGGTTACAAAATACAAACAAGAACAAAAAGACAACTTTAAAGAGACATTTATTTAGGGTCAAAGTAGAAATCACAATGGAAATTCAAAAGTAATTTGAGATAACTGAGCAAATATAAACATAGATTGGATATTAGTTATTAAGGAATTACTGTTAACTTTGTTACATAATTATTTAAAAAAAAAAAAAAAGTCCTTATCCATTACAGATGCACACTGCAATATATACAGGTAAAAATGATTTACTTGGAATTACTCCAGAAATGGAGGAGAAAGAAAAGGAACAGGAAATAGATGACAAAAGACTGGCAAAATGTTGGTAATAGTTGAAACTGGACGATGGGAATACATGGATTCATTTTAATATCTCTTTTTTTTTTTTGTTAGCAACTTCCCATAATAAAAAGTTAAAAAAAAAAAACAACTTCATAGCAAAACCTATGGGATGTTATTAAAGTGATATCCAGAGGGAAATTAATAGCCTTAAATGTTTATATTAAAAAGAGAAAGGTTCAAAACTAAACAGTGAAGCATCAGCTTAAATAGTTTTTAAAAATGCGTCAAAGTACAAGGAATATTATAACAGAAGATTTAAAAGGCCAAAAAACGGTTCTTTACAAAGGTTAATAAAATGAACACATGCCTGGCAAAAAGGGCAAATAAATAACTACATAAATAAATAAACAAGCAAACGAATAATTTAGAATGAAAAGGGGCATACTATAGCTGTAGCAGCTAAGAAAATATATAAGCAACTTACGAAATTTGAAAACTATATGAAATTGACAAATCACTATAAAACCATAAGTTATAAGAACTGAGTTGGAAATAAAAAAGATGTGAATGATTTTGAAATTGAAGAAATTTGATAAATAATTAAGAAAGAAAATACAAAGCTCAAAAAGTTTTATAGACTATTACAGTATTCACGAAATAGATAATGGCAATCTTACACAAACAGAAAAAAGATAATGGAAAAAAGGGAATGCTCATTTTATGAGGCTAGAATAACCTTACTATCAAGACCAGAGAAAATAATAAAAGAAAGGGATACTAGGGGCCAATTTTACTCTTAAACATAGACTTAAAGATCCTAAGCAAAGTACTAGCAAAGTTAATCTACTAATTTAGAAAAAATATTAAAAAGTATGACTTTGTTAGGTTTATCTCAGGAATTCAGGTTTGTTCAATGTTAGATAATGTATCAACATAATTCATACTATAGATTAAAGGAGACAAACCCTATGAACCCTAAGCAAAGGAATAATAAATACCAAATTCAGGATAGTGATTACCTCTGGGGAGAATGCAGTGTAGAAAAGGCACACAGAGAGCTTCCAAAGCATTGATGATGCTCTGTTTCTTAAGGAGGGGGGGTATACGAATCTCTTTTTTTTTTCCCTTTAAACTATGCATATAGTTACATATCTTCTTTGCAATGTACGATGTATTTCATTTAAGAAATGATTATTTAAAAAAAAAGAAAAAAAATTTGGACAAATTGCTATTGCTACTTAAGGAGGGTATATTATTGGCATTTTTTATTTTCTGTGTTATATCTGCATTTATTTTACATTGAACATGTATGACCGCAAGCAGAAAGAAAAATAATGAAAAGTCAGTTATTTAATTTTAGGTTACTTGGTAAAATCTTCACTTTTTAATAAAACTTGAAACAATTTTATTCTAAAACCTTTAAAAAAGCCTTTAAATGCATTGCATTTTAAATCACATATACCGCATTAATTTAATCAAGTATACACACACAGACACACAAAAATTAGAGGTTCGTGAAAGAAATCCTCTCTGCTGCCAGGTGCTCTGGGTTAAAGGCTCCTCAATCAAGTGAGTATAATCTTTATTTTGCCTTGGCTGCCTATAAATCCAGAGAGGAGATGTAAACATACATACACTAGACTAAACAGCCGCTAAAAAGTGGCCACTACTTACTCTCCCACTCACACATACCATGTAAGTCTGTGGGAAAAAACTTACAACTAAGCTAAGGAACTCAAGTAAAGTTTTCTGAAAATAACCCAGAGCTGACAAGTCAGTAGGAGGGCCTGGATGGTTTCAAGACACAGTTTTTAACCAAGACTTGGACCTCCAACTGTTTTTCTTAAACAAAGATTTACATCCCATCCTTGGCTAAATTACTTATAAATTAATCAAATTAATTACTCTGAGTGGATAAGCAGGAGGCTGGACAAGATAGTGTTGATGTCAGCCAATGAAGTCTGTGTTGTTTTAACTAAATATATCAGCTAAGTTTTAAACAGATCTTCTGTGCACAAATATGGTAAGGGACCCACATCCTACTCAAAATCTTAGCTCTCTTTTCTTTCCTGGGGACAAACATACATAGTTTTAATATATTTGACAAAATAAACAGGTTAAATTTTTCACAACAAATTCATACCTCATTAACAATTCTTTTATTTTTTTTAATAGTGACTTTTATTCTTCATACATAACTATATTCTGAGGTGTCAAGAGGTGTTTTCAAGTAAATATGTAAATATTATTTAGAACACAAGGAGTAAAGCAGACAATCTTAAGTTAGATAGACCAACTGTAAACCAATTTAATTCAAGTATCTGTTTTGGTTTTAAAATACTTCTGCAGTGTTTATCATCATGGGAGAAGAGAAAAAGAAAAAATAAACTGCCTCTTAAATGTCTAAAGAGCAGAACTTTCTAAAGCCAGTGTTACACTCTGTCCCAAGATACCAAACCCAGAATGTATGGGTATCATTTCCTTGTTTGCTAAATGAGAACCCACTTCACCTTTTACTTATTTCACATTGTAACAGCTGTTGCTGTGTTACTAAAGTTACCAAAGAACAAAAAAGCATATAACTTAGAAACACAAACTTTCATGGTTGAGAATCAGATTTTTTTCCCTAAATAATTAGTAAGATTATGCTTTTTTAATTTACAAAATGACTATACTAGGTCACCTTTGAGTAATGGAAATCTCTGTTTAAACATTCTTTTGGCAAGGGGCACCAAGTATTAGATCTTATTTCCAAGCTTTACCAGCTGGGTTTTGTCATTAACATTTATTAACAATCTAAGATTGGCTTTCGCTGTCTAATCCGTACTACACAAATGTTTTGTATGGCCCTCTAGAGGATTTTGCTGTGACAAATTACTGGCAAAGATTATAGCCCCGTGGCTATTCACCAGAGGCAATGTAAAATTAACATGGTACTAATCCAATTTAAACAAGAAGTTGCAAAACAATCCTCTGAACAAAAGCAGATAGAGGATTCCAATTTTATATTCAAACACAATAAATGTGTTGTGAATAAAAAGTTTTGAAGTAATTTTCACACAAATGAAATGTGCCAGTTTGATGATGTTACAATTTTAATCTTCCAAAAACAGTTAGTGGCAGAGTACAATTCACTATGGTAGTCTCAGGTCCATTACATTTTTTCTTAAAGTTACATCTCAAATGCAGTCTGCAGAACATCAATATGCCTAGTGACCTTGAAATTTGTTTACAGAATAATTTCTAAAGCAGAAAGTTTGTGGGATAAGGAATAAAACTAGCTACAGTAAGAAAGCAATGAAGATCACTGCACTCAAAGAATGAGACTATTTTCTAACTTTCATGGAATAAAAAGAAATCTCAGAGTTGAACCAGTTATTTCACATTATGTTTTCTTCTCTTAAAACACTTACAGTAACTCAAGGGAAAGAACGCACCTGAACTTTTGTAGTATCCTGTCATCAGGAAAAATAGCTAAAATGACTTTGCAAATGTTTTTTGGGCAAGAAAATAGAAAAATACATAGGAAGCAGGGGAGATGCAAAATAAATGATTAAATGGAAAGACACAGAGACAGCAAAAGTGTATAAGGATGCAAACGTTAGGAAGGAGGGGTACTTGGGTGGGAGCCTTTCACATTGAATCTGCTTTTAATTAATTATCTCAATATTCCAGTGTGACAGAGCCATGAATTTGGGTGGTTCGGAACTGACTCAGCAGCAAGGGGTTTCAGTTTTTTTTTTTTTTGTATTCAAAACATTATTTACCTTCTTATTTTTTAAATATCACCTCAGAAGGTGAAAAAACTTAAATAATGTTAACATACGAACATGACTTAAAAATCAATTTACTTAAATTCTTGCATGAAGATTTCTTAATATGAAACATGCCAAATTACAACAGAATTATGTTTTAACAGTTCAATTATTACTAATTTTTGCAAAGAAAATGCCTTAATCAACAGCTAACATACTTTTCCATCCTTTCAAGTAATTTTGGTAATGTCTTATAATCAATTACCATTGCATTATTCTCTTATCCTTCACTACTCAGCTTCTTCAATGGCTGGCACTATCTTCTACTCCATCTTCATTTACAACCTATTTTAAAACTTGAAATGATTTCAAATTGAATAGTGTTATTTGAAACATTTTCTCTTTGAAGCATTTCTCCATCAGCTTTGATTAACAATACCCAAAACCCAGCTAATACCCAGTTGTCCTCCTGTTATTCTAACACTTATTTTCTTTAATTTTTACTGACTTTGCTTGCATTTCCCACCACCCTGCTATATTCTTGTTATGTATCAGTTCTCACCACTGAACTTTAAGTTCTACATAGGAGAAAACTGCTACATCCATAGCATTTAACACTGTGTAAGGTGCATAACAGGCTCTCAATAAGCACTTGCTGAATGAATGAAAGAATAAACAAATGAACTAACTATAGATGTTTCTCCAGACTCAGTACACTCATATTCCTTTATATCCAAACTTTAGGAAGTTTACCTACTGACACCTACATGTCAGCACACTTAGCTCTTACATGTGTTTTTCCTTCAGTACAGTTTTCTACGGAACATCTATTAAAACTACCATCTGAAAGCAAACTACTATTAATACTCAAACTCTATCCTAACCCACTTCCCTACTGCTATTACTGTATAACATCTTCCTATTCACCAGACTTAAAATGTTTAAATTATTATTGGTGCCTATTATTTCTTTAAACAGCTAGTCAGCCACAAAACCCTCCAGTATTCTGTTCATCAACATTCAAATCTACCATCCAATTACTTCCTCACTGACTGAAACCAAGAATACAACACAATGGCTTTATGGCTCATCTCTTTTTAATTAAAAAAAAAAAAAAAAAAAAAACCCAAACCCATTGCTGTTGAGTTGATTCCGACTCATAGTGACCCTACGGGACAGAGTAGAACTGCCCCATAGGGTTTCCAAGGAGCAGCTGGTGGATTCAAACTGCCAACATTTTGGTTAGCAGCCATAGCTCTTAACTACTGAGCCATCAGGGCTCCACTTTTTAATAACAGTTACCATTTATTGAGCATATACTATGTACTCAACACTGTATTAAATGCTTTACAGGTCTTTCATTTAATTCTTAGAACCTGTGAGAAAAATTTTCTTATTGTACAAATGAGAACACTAATCAGAGATTAAATTACCAAGGTTGCAGAGGTAGTTAAGAGGTAGAGCCAGATTCAACCCATGTCTCTTGACTCCAAAGCTGTGTTCTTAACTACTATGTACAATGTCCCTGATAGTGTATCTTGTTGTTTTTAACAGCTTTTCTCATCATATTATTTCCTTGCTCCCAAACCCACACAGGCTTCTCTGTATTATATTGTATGTACATATAAATACCTTGGCATCTAAATGTCATGGCATCATGACATTATATTAGTTTATTCTCTTCCAAAAATGTTTTAATTCTCATTATCAGACCTAGTCTAATAATCAGTGATACCATTTTCTTTACCAGGAGTATGCCAAGACATGACTTCTGTCTCAATACTCTGTTAGACAGAAATCCCCTTTTATAGACCAAAGTATTCCATGGCTCACCTTCTTTTTCCTTGAAATTCTTTCATTCTTTGGCTTCTATGGAATTAAACATTATGAAAAGGAAAGAGCCTGAGCCCGGACTCTGGTCAAATGGCTCAAATTCTAGCTCTACTACTTAGTACCTGTGTGATCATGTGCAACTTAGTTAAAGTCTCAATTTCTTCATCTATAAATTGTGGATAATAACATTACCTACTATATAGAAACCTTCGTTAGGATTAAATGAAAAATATGAAGGGCTTAGCACAGCATCTGGCATATAGTAAGCCCTCAACTAATGTTAACTGCTCTATCAGTATCATCATAATTGTCATAACGCTTTCTCTCTAGCTGCTGTTTCATTTATTAGCTGTCCCTCCTCCTTCTTAAACATAAGAATTCTAAGTTCTATCTGCCACAGCTTCAGTGATCATTTCTGCAAAAGGACTCCTTCATCTCTGTTTTTAAGCCCATTCTTTCTCACACCATCAGATCCATAATCCTAGCTGCCTGCTGAATTGCTTCTGTGAAAATTAAAATGTCCAAATGTGCAAGTCCTATTTCCTTCCCACTCACCAATCAGTTTCTTGTCTTAATAACCGTATTTCCAATCCTGGAAACTCTCTCTCCAGGTCACTAAGGCTTGAGCCCTTAGCATCATCTTTGATTTTCTACTCTGCATTCCAGTCAGGTGTATTGTGCTATAGAACCGACCAAAATCATGTCTCTTGTAAGAATCTCCTTGTTGCATTCCTACCGCTACCATTTAGTTCAGATCCTTAGTCATGAAATGACCTCTAAGTGGGCCTTCCTTTGTTCTACAAATGTAGCCTATGCTTTCCCACCTCATCCCTCCTTGTTATATATTTTATCCACTAGATTTACAACATTTCCCCCAATACTCTATTATATCACAACCAGTTCTTCCATTAAAACCCTACCTACTCATCTCCAGAGGTCCATCTCAAATACCTCTTCTAAAACACCTTAATTCCTATCAAATAGATGTACTTTCTCCTTCTGAGCATTTTGTATCACTCTTTACAGGGTTCTTACAATTAGGCAGTAAAAGCTGTATTTACAGTTATTGTCACCCTTTTACTGAATTATAAACTCCCTGAAGGAAAGCTCTGTGTCTTACTTACATCTGTACACCTAGGGAAATGCCCTGAATACAGGAGGCCCTCTGTACTAGACTTGGTTGTTTACTTATCTATCCTTAGTCCTGTGAACATTTATATAATATATTCACTTTGTATAATGTTTTATATTTAGTGATATACAACTACTTGTCTTCATGTGTAATGATTATAATCTTAACTAATCTATAAGAAACTGAATAAAAACTACTTCTTATTCTCATGCAGTCTAGTATGTACTGCTCTAGGAAGGTAGGTGGCCATTAGTATAATACCACAAACATGATTAGTAGTATTTGATGGCTATGAAGACACATTAGGAAAAATACAAACCTGAAAGACCCTATGTGCCAAATTTTATTCAGAATAAAATGGATACATTAAAAAAAAATAAAAAAGCAAAATTTGGAATAAACTAACCATTACTAATTCTTAAGAGTTTTAGATCAAGCAGATTAGACTCAGAATAAAAACTTTGTTCATATTTTATTTGATCATCATCATTTGAAGAAATTACCCTTACAGTTAAGATTAATTTCTCATGAATAGCATAGCATTTTTTTTGTCTAGTAGCCAGAAGGGAGGAAAAAAATTTAATGGAAGATGAATTCAAGAAACTACTATAACAGTTTTCAAACTCCATCATGCAAAAATTTCCTGTGATCCTGTTTCTTAACTGAATAAATTTCTGTGCCTTCCTAGGAAAAATGTTCAAAATACGTTCTTAAATTTGAGGACATGATACTTTTTTTTTAAGTTATCCTTGAATCTCCCTTCAAAAAGGCACTCCCAATGGGAAAAAAAAATTAGTACTTAAGGAGGAAAAATGAAAATAAAGGATATTATTCCCAATTTCTTCTGGGAAAGAGGATAATTAGGAATTAAATAAAAAGGGACCTAAATATTATTTTAGTCTTAAGTAAAAAAAGGAGGATCTTACATGTAACATTAAAAAAAAAAAAATTCCCCTAATCTCAAAAATAGCACTGGTGATTCAAATGCAGACATTTGAACATAACAGAAGATATAAAAAGAATAATCCATCATCAGCTATAAACTACATACCTGTTTAAGTCTGGCAAGTTCTTTCAAAGCTCGTCCCCATTGCTGCTTGTAATGCAGTTTGGACTTAGTTGCAGATTCCAACTTTCTTTCAAGTTCAACCTAACAGTGATTAAAATCATATCAAGTGAAACACTATACCACTGTGTACAATCACTGAAAGATAATATATACAAAGAGTCTGGCTTAAGAAAAGAGTTTATATAGCGTAACATACGACATCATCTAAAACTGTTATATAATTTACTATAAATATTATGGCACATGAACATTTTCTTGTTTAAAATATAGTCTTATTTTTATTGCCTAACAGCCTATACTAAAAAGAACTGAATTAGTCTTAACCTCCAGACAGTTACTATAAATGTATTTAAAACATGTATATTGTATAAAGATCCTCCACAGAGTGAAAAATACAATCATTTTTCTATAAAAATCAGTTCTGTTAGCATTCCAGTTTAGCTGGCACTTTGAATCTTAGAAACCAAATTATTCCTTTTAGAGGCCTTCATTATATGGAATTTGTCCTATAATGAAGAGAGCTAGCAGAGATACTTTTGTAACTGCATTTTGGCAAAGTCACTGAAGAACACTGAAAACAGAACGTAGTTTACTAAGAAAGGAAACAAAGTCAAAAATATTTTCAGAATGTTGAAATAAATCCAAGACTAAGAAAAATAATGTTCCTTAATAACACACATAGAACTTTATTTTCTATTTTTCCTCAAATATATAAAGAAAAAAACTAAAGTGATTCAATTTTAAAAATATGGCCATTTATACTTGCAGCAGGCAATCTGTTGTGCGTGAATTGAAGCCAACTTGGCTATGTTTTTGCAATTTTCTCTCTCAACATTTCAAACCAAGTGCCAAACAGATTCATGTGGCCAACAGACAGTTTTACTATTTAAGTGATAATGTAATAATCTGCCTGGATTACAGTAAAATACTATTACTCTCAACTAATCTATTTTTTTTTTTTTTTTGTTTATCAAGTCTAATTTTTCCCACACACACAACTCCTAATATTTTACAGGAAAATAAAAACAAAGACACTATCCAAAAACGCAAACTTCAGAAAACTCACACGAAACTAAACGAAAGGAAAAGCACAACTGCCAAATTCCCTTCACAAGAGACCAGAACATTCTCTGCAATAATATATGACTACATGGAGTCAAGGACTTTTCTGCTTACAGATCCCTAGTGCTTGGATTTAAATGTGTTGACATTTCACAACTAGGTTCAAGCATACTTAAGTTGAATAATACTGCTGAGATTATTGAAGATGATCTCTCCCACTTATGCCCCAACGATTTATACATATCACTTGGTAATGTAATAACAGAACATACCCTTGAGGAATAGTAAAAATCTTTTTACAATTGTGGAATAGAAGAGTAGTATCCAATTATAAAAGTGATCATGTCCATGGGTCTGGGAAAAGGTCTAGAATCTTGGAAGGGGCCAAGGATGAGGGTTAGGAGAAGGATGAACCTAGACGGACTATTTACACCCAATGGACCAACTCCATCAGAAAAAGCTGTCCAGGTAGGTTATATCAGTTTTAACATAATTATTAAAAAAATTCATATCTACATAGTTATTCACACTAATTTAAAACACAGGTATAGTCATAATTTAAATTATAATTTCTTTATTCTTAACAAATGAAGAAACTGACTACAAATTGAGACAATCTCATTCTTGTAATTTATCCCTATTACCAAATCAATGGTTCCTAATTTTGTTTACGGCTACAGAGATCTCTGTGATTTTAAAGAAAGCCATGCACCTAATTCCCAGAAAAATGCTCACAACCAAAATTTTCATATAATTTCAGGGCATTAAAAGACCTCAAGAGCACTTTTTCTAAGTAGATCTGAGAATTCTGTAATCCTTTCCAAAAGGATTTATTTAGGTTTACTGGTCCATCACTGAAGTAATACACTATAAGCCAAGTTATAGACTCCTGAAGGGCAGACTCAGCTCAGGACTTGGTTACTTCAGAAGCCAGTGAAGGTGGAAAGTATAGACAGACTGTTTATGGGCTCTCAATTTCTCTGTTTCTACTGTTGATATACCCATGATTCTAGTTCTCTTACTTAAGTATGGCATTGTCTTTGTCTCTAATCACCTATTCCCTAGGCCCAATCTCTCACAAAGAACTATAGATTTCTCCTTTGTAATATTTTTCAGCTTTACTCCTTTATATTCTTACTGCCATTTCCTTAGCCCAGGCTCTTCTCATTTCCCATCTCATCTTGACTATAAGAAGTTCTCTTATCTCTCCAGCCTCAAATTTATTCTCCCTTCTACAAATCCTGCAAACCACTATTAGATAATTCACTCTCTACTTAAAAATAGACAATAGCCACTATTTGTCTACAGCACTGAATCCCCACTCCTGCCTAGGTTTCAGGGTAGGCCCAAATATAATTTCCACCACGCCTGGTCAATCAACTCTCTCAGTATTTCTCAGTAAGAAACCTTCTACTCCAACCAGGTCTGTGTCCCCTGTGCCTCCTCCTCCTTGCCCAAGGTACTTCCTGAGCCTGCCAATTTCTTCCTTTTTCTTCTCTGCTTACCTAAATCTTAGAGGTAAATTTCAGCTCAAATTCTACCTCCACATGAAGCTATCTTAAAACAATTATAGTCTATATATACCAAATGGTTCCTTCTTTCTAAACTGCAAAGAGCTTCTATCATATTCCTTGGTACTTGATTAGACACGGTCTTTTTTTGCTGAGTCATCTCCTCAATTACATTACAAACTAAAAGTGAGGTCCCAAAAAGATAATGCATTTTCTCTTCCCTCATCTTTTCCATTGCACTAAAACAGGTGAGCACACAGTAGGTACTTACCATATATTCTTAAATACGTAAATTTTACCAAGATTAAAAATTTCTACATTCTTTCAATGTCCTTTCTAACTCTGTATGCCCTGAATGCTTCCCATAATTTATTTTTTAAAAGTTTCATTTTCAAGCCATATAAAAGATATTTCCTAGCTAAAAGATAATCATAAGCTATTATTCACTTCTTACATAGTAAAAAGAACCAAGAATTGTATTTGTTAAAACTGTTTCTTAATGTTAACTTATTCTTAGATCATTTCATTGAAAATGGGAATATTTGTGTTATATTTCAGAACATGGATAATCAGAAGAAGGAAAAAAAAGTTCTTAATCAGAGAAGCCAGAAATCTTACAGTACTTCAGATAGTTTTTAACTTACGTCTTTTTTGTGGTTTTATCTGTTACTACTTATGAAATAAAATTCTGCCCTCTTCTGGCTCCAAAAAGATATACAAAGAATTTCCAGAAGAGCTGAGAAGCCTTGTTACACCAGGCACTTAAACATGCTAGATAAACTCATTAAGTCTAGTACAGAAGCAATTCAATTACACATTCCTCTCTCTTTCATGCTCCCTCTCAGCAAATTCATGGTACTGCTGCTTATACTATTGATATGTTTAATTACTTTTATCATTTTGGTAAAAGTGTAGCTGGAAGAAGAAATTCTAAAAATTATTTAAAATTTATTTCTATGATGGATATTATCTAGTCTATATTCAGAAAAGATGAATAAGATAATGCTTCTGTTACGATTTTTATATCTGGGCTCCTAATTTCCCCAAGGTAAACTGAAAATACTCTTTGACACCTACTTAACAGATCTACAATTGATGAGATATAGTCTAAAGAGTGCTTCAAATCCTTCTGGTGGGTACTACAGAGTTCACACTTATAAACACAAAAGTACTTTAAGAATTGATATTATCAAAGGAGGGGTGAGAAACATCCAGCTGGACGCAAGCTCACTGGTAGGGAAATGAAGAAATGGTCAAAAAAGAAATAATGAAGAGACTGTCCAAATACGTAAGATGCAAAATCAGCAAGACTTTGTAATTTAAGTGGATGTAGGGATAAGAAGAAAGGAGCCTTGGTGGCGCAGTAGTTAAAGCACTAGGCTGGTAACCAAAAGGTCAGCGGTTTGAACTCACCAGCTGCTCCATGAGAGAAAGATATGGCACTCTACTTTCATAAAGATATACAGCCTTGGGAACCCTATGGGGCAGTTCTACTCTGTCCTACAGGGTTGCTATGAGTCGGAATTGACTTGATGGCTGTGGTTTTGTAGGCAGGGATGACAAGGGGAGCCAAAGATAGCTTGGGAAGTTGACAGTCTACAGAAATACTTACTACAGTGTAAAGGGGTCTTGAAATCAAAAAGTATGAAAACTGCTGCTCTAAGACATTCAAGAAAGGATGTTGAGTAAGCAGATTTCTACATACTAGGTGCATGATTTTCAAAATCCTTCAACTGTATCCCATTATTTATTTAAACTTTGTTTTTTTCTTAACATTTGTTGTACTTACAATGCCCCAGGTTCTGTGCTAAGCACGTTGCTAATATTAACTCACTGAATCCCTTTATTAACCTCATTATCCCCATCGAAAAGATATGGAAATAGGTACGGAGAAGTAAAGTAACTTGGCCAAGTTTACCCAGCTTCTAAGTGACAGAGCCAGGATTGGAATCAAGATGATCTGACTCCAAAGTCCACACTCTTAACTACTATTGTGCTACAACTCTCATAGACTAAGCACAAAATCTGAACTTCCTGCCATGGCTTAAAAGGCCTACATTTTGAAACTCTTCTTGTATATTCTCCTCCCCTCACGCTCTATGCTTTAGCTAGGCTAGCCCTCGTATTCCATAAACAATTCAGGCTTACTCCCACCTCTGTTCTTTTGCAGTTGCTCCCCGGACTCTTCCATAGCTCTTTACGTTGCTGCTCCTCCTTTTCTCTCAGATCTCACCTCATGTTAGTTATCTCCTCAGAGACTTTTCCTGACCACCCTGTGTGGGATGGCATTGTCCTGCCATGTCACCTACATTGCCACACTCACCATCACACCATCCTTTCAATTACTTTTGTTATGCTTAGCACTAATAAAAATCATCTTGTTCATTTATTTGTTTACTCTCTCCTCTAAAATGGGGAGCCTGTTTGTCGTGGAAACAGAGAGAGCATTCAATAAATAGCTGATGAACTAATTAACAGTAACCAACTATCTCAACCCCCACGCGTCTGTCAGTTTGTCATACCATGGGAGCTTGTGTGTTGCTGTGATGCTGGAAGCTATGACATCAGTATTCACGTACCAGCAGAGTTACCCATGGTGGACAGCTTTCAGTTGAGTTTCCAGACCAAGACAGACCAGGAAGAAGGACCCAGTGGTCTACTTCTGAAAAGAATTAGTCAGTGAAAACCTTATGAATAGCAGCAGAACACTCTCTGATATAGTGCTGGAAGATGAGCACCCCCCTAACCCCCGGGCTGGAAGGCACTCAAAATCCGACCAGGGAAGAGCTGCCTCCTCAAAGTAGAGTCGACCTTAATGATGTGGATGGAGTCAAGCTTTCGGGACCTTCATCTGTTGATGTGGCACAACTCAAAATGAGAAGAAACAGCTGCAAAATCCATTAATAATCAGAATGTGGAATGTACAAAGTTGGTGTCGTGGATTGAATTATGTCCCCCAAAACGTGTGTATCAATTTGGCCGGGCCATGATTCCTGGTATTCTGTGGTTTTCCTATAAACTGTAAATCCTGCCTCTATGATGTTAATGAGGGACGATGGGTGGCAGTTGTGTTAGTAAGGCAGGACTCAGTCTACAAGACTGGATTGTATCCTGAGGCAATGTCTTGAGATATAAAAGACAGAAGTGAACAGTGAGACAGGGGGACCTCATACCATCAAGAAAGCAGTGCTGGGAGCACAGCGCGTCCTTTGGACCAGGGTCCCTGCGTGGAGAAGCTCCTAGTCCAGGAGAACACTGAAGAGAAGATGACCGACGGAGAGAAAGCCTTGCCCTGGAGCTGACATCCGGAATTTGGTCTTTTAGCCTACTTTGACTATGAGGAAATAAACTTCTCTTCATTAAAACCAACCACTTGTGGTATTTCTGTTAGAGGAGCACTAGATGACTAAGACAGCATGAATCTAGGAAAATTGGAAATCGTCAAAAATGAAATGGAACCACATAAACACTGCTATCCTAGGCATTAGTGAGCTGCAAGGGACTGGTATTGGCCTTTTGAATCGGACAATCATATGGTCTACTATGACGGAAATGACAACTTGAAGGGGAATGGCGTTGTATTCATCATCAAAAAGAACATTTCAAGATCGATCCTGAAGTATAATGCTGTCAGTGATAGGAAAATATCTGTACGCCTACAAGGAAGACCAGTTAATACAACTATTATTCAAATTTACGTACTAACCACTAAGGCCAAAGATGAAGAAATTGGAGATGTTTTAGCAACTTCTGCCATTTGAAATTGATCAAACATGTAATCAGGATTCATTGATAATTACTGGTGATGGGAATGTGACAGTTGGAAACAAAGGATCGGTAGTTGGAAAACATGGCCTTGGTGATAGAAACAATGCTGCAGATCGCATGATAGAATTCTGCAAGACGAATGACTTCTTCATTGCAAATACCTTTCTTCACCAACATAAACAGTGACTATACACATGGACCTCGCCAGATGGAATAAACAGGAATCAAATCGACTACATCTTTGGAAAGATGATGGAAAAGCTCAAAATCATCAGTCAGAACAAGGCTGGGGGCTGACTGTGGAACAGACCATCAATTGCTTATCTGCAAGTTCAAGTCGAAACTGAAGAAACTTAGAAAAAGTCCACAAGAGCCAAAGTACGACCTTGAGTATGTCCCACCTGAATTTAGAGATCATCTCAAGAATAGATTTGATGCGATGAACACTAATGACTGAAGACCAGATGAGTTGTGAAATGACATCAAGGACATCATACATGAAGAAAGCAAAAGGTCATTAAACGGAAAGAAAGAAAAGACAAAAATGGATGTCAGAAGAGACTCTGAAACTTGCTCTTGAACGTTGAGTAGCTAAAGCAAAAGGAAGAAATGATGAAGTAAAAGAGGTGAACAGAAGATTTCAAAGGGTGGCTCAAGAAGACAAAGTAAAGTATTATAATGACATGTGCAAAAAGATTGAGAAAGAAAACCAAAAGGGAAGAACACACTCATCATTTTTCAAGCTGAAAGAACTGAAGAACAAATTCAAGCCTCAAGTTGTAATACTGAAGGATTCTACAGGGAAAATATTAGACAATGCAGAAAGCATCAAAAGAAGATGGAAGGAATACACAGAGTCACTATTATCAAAAAGAACTGGTCGATGTTCAACCACTTCAGGAGGCAGCATATGATCAGGAACCAATGGTACTGAAGGAAGAAGTCCAAGCTGCACTGAAGGCACTGGCGAAAAGTAAGGCTCCAGGAATTAATGTCACAAAAAATGGAGATGTTTCAACAAATGGATGCAGCACTGAAGCGCTCACTTGTCTATGCCAAGAAATTTGGAAGACAGCTACCTGGCGAACCATCTGGAAGAGACCCATATTTATACCTAGTCCCAAGAAAGGTGATCCAACCACATGTGGAAATTATAGAATAATATCATTAATATCACACACAAAATTTTGTTCAAGATCATTCAAAAGCGGCTGCAGTGGCATTTGGACAGGAAACTGCCAGAAATTCAAGCCAGATTCAGAAGAGGATGTGGAACCAGGAATACCATTACTGATGTCAGATGGATCTTGGCTGAAAGCAGAGAATACCAGAAAGACGTTTACCTGTGTTTTACTGACTATGCAAAGGCATTCGACTGTGTGGATCATAACAAATTATGGATAACATTGTGAAGAACAGGAATTCCAGAACACTTAATTCTACTCATGAGGAAACTGTACATAGATCAAGAGGCAGTCATTCAAACAGAACAAGGGGATACTGCATGGTTTAAAGTGAGGAAAGGTGTGTGTCACAGTTGTATCCTTTCACCATACCTATTCAATCTGTATGTTGAGCAAATAATCCGAGAAGCTGGATGCTATGAAGAAGAATGGGGCATCAAGACTGGAGGAAGACTCATTAACAACCTGCATTATGCTGATGACACAACCTTGCTTGCTGGAAGTGTAGAGGACTTGAAGCACTTAGTGATGAAGATCAAAGACCAAAGTCTTCAGTATGGATTACACCTTAACATAAAGAAAACAAAAATCCTCACAACTGGACCAATAAGCAACATCATGATAAATGGAGAAAAAACTAAAGTTGTCAGGGATTTCATTTTACTTGGATCCACAATGAACACCCATGGAAGCAGCAATCAAGAAATAAAGACGTGAGAGATCCCTAGGAAGAGGTAAAATTGCATACACAGGATATACACACAAACAGTGAAAAACATGCAAAACATTTTAAGATTGAACAATTCATTTTAAAAAGAATCAAAAATTTAACTCATTAAAATAATGATAGTTAAGTAAAATATAAGGTTAAAAGTACCATTTGTGAAATTCCGGGCAACATGGCACTATAGTCAGAAGCACCACGCCATCCCTCTGCAGCAAAGAGCAGAAAAACTAAGTCAAACAGAGTCACACATCAATCCTGAAACCCTACGCATCAAATGAAGAGATAATGAACTCAGCTAAGCACCAAATGGAATAAGAAACTGACTGAGAACAGACAGCGAGGAGAGATACATGCAGAGGTCCCCCATCAGCTACCGCAGCACAGATCTGCCATCTTGGACTCCTATCGGAGATCAATGAACAGGGGGTAAGAGAAAGCAGCTTCACGGAGCTTCCAGCAGGAGACAGAATAACCGCTCCACACGTCACAATCTAGCACCTCCTTCCTGCCTACCTGTACCGTGCACTGAACATCACAATCCTGAGCAGCACAGGCACAGCCTACTGGAACCTGCCCTGACTGATTCCTGGTCTGCACTGTCAGCCATGGTATGTGCCACAAACAACCCACCCCAGCAACTCCCCTTCAGGTGGACCTGCCCTGCTATACCATACCTGAGTGACTGACCCTGCCCATTGGAGAAGAAGGTGAAAAGTACTGTGCCCACAGACAAGCAATCAACAAAGAATGCACAGCCCACCTGCTCAGACATAACCAAATAAAACAAAAAAGCAGGACGAAGCAAACAAATCTACAATCAGTAAACAAGGAAAATAACCACCGAATGCCCCGAACACAGCAGACAATATCAAAACATTTACAAAAACATGACAGGATGGCTCCAGTAGGCGTCCAAAACAAAACACCAGATGACCTTCTAGTAGAAGAAAAGGCACTAGACCTAACTGATAGGGAATTCAAATCTCTAATATTCAGAATTACCCAAGAGTTTAAGCAAAAAGCAGACAAAAATGAGGAAAAAACAGACAAATTCATGGAAAAGGCAGATAAATCCATGAAAAATACAGGCAAAAAATTGGAAGAATTCAAGAAAATAATACAGGAACAAAATGCTAAGATAAATTCACAACTAGAAATCATACAAAAACAACAATTAGAAATCCAAAAGATAAACAACAAGATTTCAGAAATCAACAGTGTCATAGAAGGGCTGAGGAGCAGGTTTGAAACGATGGAAGGTAGGATCAGTGAAATTCAAGACAAACACTTGGACACAACTCTGTTTAAGGAAAACTCAGAGAAAAGAACAAAGAAAAATGAAGAAACCCTGAGAATTATGTGGGATACAATAAAAAGCAAAAATCTATAAGTAGTCGGAGTTCCAGAACAGGGGGAAAAAACAGAAAACACAGAGGATCACTGAAGAATTGCTGACAGAAAACTTCCCCGGTATCATGAAAGATGAAAAGCTGACCGTCCAAGAAGCTCAACGAACCCCATATAGGATAGACCCCAAAAGAAAATCACCAAGGCATATCATAATCACACTCGCTAAAACCAAAGACAAACAAAGAATCCTGAGAGCAGCTCAAGAAAAACAAAAAGTCACATACAGAGGAGAAACAATAAGACTAAGCTCAGATTATTCGGCAGAAACCATGCAGGCAAGAAGGCAATGGGATGACATACACAAAACCTTGAAAGAAAAAAATTGCCAGCCAAGAATAATATAATCTGCAACACTCTCCTTCAAATATGATGGTGAAATTAGGTCATTTCCAGATAAACAGGTAAAAACGAAATCAAACTTACAAGACTTATTAAAGGGAGTCCTTCGATCTGAGAACAAACATCAGACCACAGGCTGAATACAGGAGACAGGATTGTACTAGCCAGATACCAACCTAGGAAATGAACTCTTAAGGACTACGCAAAACCAAAAGAATTTCGACAGGGAACCAGAAAGGTTAATCTGTAAATGACAACAGCATCAGAACAATAAAAGTGGGAATAAATGGTGTAGGTATAGAACCTTCTAATGGAGAGGAAGGTAAGGCGATACCAAGTAATAATAGACTGGTTCAAATCTAGGAAGATCAGGGTAAATTCCAAGGTAACCACAAAGAAAGTTAACAAACCTACTCATCAAAAAAGAAGAAAAACATAAAGTCTCAGTAAAAACAAAACCTACAAAAAAAGAAGAAATGAAAAAAAATCCAGAAATAAAAGGAACTCAGCACAGGAAAGTAAGAAGAACAAAGAAAACAGTCAGCACCACAAAAAAAAAAGCACTATAAAATGCAATCCCACTCCTAGGAATACATCCTAGAGAAATAAGAGCCGTCACACGAATAGACATATCTTCACCCATATTCATTGCGGCACTGTTCACGATAGCAAAAAGATAGGAACCACCTAGATGCCCATCAACAGATAAATGGATAAACAAACTATGGTATGTACACACAATGGAGTATTATGCAAAGATAAAGAACAATGATGAATCTGTAAAGCATCTCATAACATGGATGAAAATGGAAGACATTATGCTGAGTGAAATAAATCAATCACAAAAGGACAAATATTATATGAGACTTCTACCGTAAAAACTCATGTAAAAGTTTACACACAAGAAGAAATAATCTTTGTTGGTTACAAGGGATGGGGAGGCAACTAAATAGACAATAGATAAGTGGCAACTTTGGTGAAGGTTATGACAGTACACAATACTGGGGAAGCCAACATATCTTGTACAAGGAAAGGTCATGGAAGCTCCATAGACACATCCAAACTCCGTGAGGGACTGAACTGCTGGGCAGAGGGCTATGGGGACCATGGTCTCGGGGAATATCTAGCTTAACTGGCATAACACAGTTTATAAAGACAATGTTCTACATTCCACCTTGGTGAATAGCATCCGGGGTCTTAAAAGTCTGTGAGCAGCCATCTAAGATACTCCACTGCTCTCACCCCTTCACGAGTAAGGGAGAATGAAAAGAACAAGATACAAGGAAAAGATCTGTCCAAAGGACTAATGGACCACAGCTACCACAGCCTCCACCAGACTGAGTCCAGCACAGCTAGATGGTGCCTGGCTACCACCACTGACTGCTCTGACCAGGATCACAATAGAGGGTCCTGGACAGAGCTGGAAAAGAATGTAGAACAAAATTCTAACTCACAAAAAAAGAGACCAGATTTACTGGCCTGACAGACTGGAGAAACCCCAAGAGTATGGCCCCTGGACACCCTTTTAGCTCAGCGGTGAAGTCACTCCTGAGTTCACTGTTCAGGCAGGGATTGGACAGCCTCATAAAACAAAACAGGACTAATGAGGCACAGCAGTCCACGGACAAGGACTAGAAGGCAGGAGGGGACAGGAAAGCTGGTGATAGCAAACTCAAGTTTGAGCAGGGACAGTGCTGACATGTCATGGGGTTGTTAAACATTGTCATAAGGCAATATGTGTACTACCTGTTTAATGAGAAACTATTTGTTCTACAAAACTTCATCTAAGGTACCAAAAAAAAAAAAAAAAGAGTTATCTATGTGAGATCAAATTGACAACAGCAGCTCAGAAGGTTTGATGGGAGGCCTGGGGCAGTGAGTTGAAGATAATTGTGATGGAATAATTTGGAAAAGGATAGTGAGAATAGCAGCACAACTGGAAGAAAGTAATCGATGTCACTAAATTGTACATGGAGAAACTTTTGAAATGGTGTAACTTTCGCTATGTATATTTTCACCAAAAAAAAAAAAAGTCCTCCAAGGTCAAGAAGGGAGAGTGTTGACATGTCGTGGGGTTGTTAACCAATGCCATAAAACAATACGTGTACTGACTGTTTAATGAGAAACTTTGTTCTGTAAACCTTCATCTAAAGTATAATAAAAAAAATTTAAAAAAAAAAGAAATAAAAAGACGCACTGCACTGGCCAAATCTGCTGCAAAAGACTTCTTTCAAGTGCCAAAAAACAAAGATGTCACCTTGAAAACCAAGATGCGCCTGACCCAAGCTAAGGTGTTTTCAACTGCCTCATGCACATGCGAAAGCTGGACAATGAAGGAGGAAGACCAAAGAAGAATTGACGCCTTTGAATTGTGGTGTTAGCGAAGAATACTGAATACACCATGGACTGCTAAAAGAACAATCTGTCTTGGAAGAAGTACAACCAGAATGCTCCTTAGAAGGATGGCGAGAATACATCTCACATACTTTGGACATGTTATCAGAGGGATCAGTCCCTGGAGAAGGGCATCATGTTTGGTAAAGTGGAGGGTCAGCGAAAAAGAGGAAGACCCTCAACAAGATGGACTGACACAGTGGCTACACACAATGGGCTCAAGCATGACAATGATCATGAGGATGACGCAGGACCAGGCAGTGTTTCGCGTTTTGTTGTACATACGGTTGCTGTGAGTCAGAATTGACTCAATGGCACCTAACAACAATCATCTCAGAACTGTTTTGTACCGAGATGAAGTAAGGACAAATGATATGCCCTCCATAAATTTTTGCTGAATGAATGAATAACTGAAAATTCTGAGCAGCAAAGGTTATGCTGTTTTATCATCATCATTAACAAATGTTTACTCCGTACTACGAGGTGCAGGGTACCGTGTTAAGCACAGGTAATATGAAGATAGCTACAACATGGTCTCTGTCTTGGAAAGCTTATCATCTAATTTTGTTTGCAGTAGTTCTGAAACAATCACAGTGAATATTAGAAGTTCCTAAAGGAATCTATCCCAACCTAAGCTTTAAGGTTTTGAGTGTTGAGGTTATGAAATAAAAGATTTTGAAGCTATTCAGTCATCTTCCTCCCCCTATCACATTTTAACAGAGACCAGACATCACTCTGCTCAAAGCAGTCTTCTGTTGATGCTATCCATTAATCCATTCCCCCAAACCTGCAAGTTTATTTTGCTCCCCAATGTTACTTTCTGATTACTACTCTACCACAGCTATTCAACAAAGGTTCCTGTTTCAAAATCTAGTCTATCTATTCGTTTATACTTCCTCTTCACTATCATCTATCAACATACAAGACAAAAGTTTTCAAGCTTTTTTTCATTTTTTGAGAGAGGTTCATAATACTCTAAGTTAAATCTATCTCAAGAAAGAAGCAAAGACCAATGAACACAGAGCTGCTCCGACTGAAGCAAAGGGTTCTACAGCACTATCTGCCACTCCCATGCCCCACAATGGTCCCTAAAGAAGCTTCAAAACACATGGTTTGAAATACCATTCTTGGCTATTATCCCACTTTACTTGCTAATTTTAGTGCTAGGTTCACACCTTTCCTCATTATTTAGCTCATCTCACATAATGCCCTATATTTAAAGTTTCTTGACTTCATTACTTTACCTCCATGTATTTCAGCAACCAGTATGTAGATATGATCATCCCTCCAATCCTCCATCACAGAGCCAAATCCTTTTCCAATATCTTAAAATGATAGCTCTTCCCGTCATCATCAAACCTCTTAACTTCCACTTTACTCACCATCAGTGACAGTGACCTTTTGGGTCCTTTGACCCTTTTCTGTTCTCCCAATCCATTTAGTAGTAGGCCAAATGTTGATTATTTCAAATACTGGTCTCTCTAGGATCTTACCATTCTATGGCTTTCATTTTACCGATCTCTGAACCCAAGCCACCTTCACCAGCCTATGTTTACTGGGGAAAGGGACGAGACTGTCCTAAACTTTGCTATAACAGTGCTGACAAAATTCTCTTCAAAAACATGTAATCTAACCTCAACTGCAATCCTTCTCTCATCAATAATGCTAACAAATTCCCCACTGCAGTTGTTATAAGCCATTTCCATACTCAAACTCTCAATTTTACCTCTACTTCTAAACCTAGAGGATCGTGATACAGAGAGACTGAGGGTAGCAATAGCAGAGATATTCACAATGACTACAGTAAAACTGAGAGTTCAACAGAATGACACCAGAAGTAGAGCATACAGAATCCAGTAACATGGCAGTGTCCAGCTGTGATGGCACCAACAACAGCATCCTAGGGAGACTGTTTTGAGGCAAGATATTGGCTGTACCTTGCTTCCCCTGGTTCCTGCCTGTTTTCTGAAACTGGTTCTTCAGCTTTCTTGTTTTGTAAATTCCTTCACTTCTACAGTTAGTCAGTTTCTGCTGCTTACAAATAAGAACTCTAATTAGTATAAGCTATAACTGATATGGAGCCCTGGCTGGCACAGTGGTTAAGTGCTCGGCTACTCACTGAAAGGTTGGCAGTTCAAACCCACCAGCAGCTCCATGGGAGAAAGATATAGCAGTCTGCTTCTCTAAAGCTTACAGCCTTAGAAACCCTACAGGGCAGTTCTACTCGGTCCTACAGGGTAGCTATGAGTCGGAACTGACTCAATGACAACAGGTTTTATGGGGGGTTTATAACTCAAAATAAGCCAAGAAACCCAGGTACTAACAATGTCACGTGCCTTGAATTATCTGATGTGTTCTTATTTGATATTCAAATACTACAGTGGAACATTATTACATTCTGTATGCAAACACTATTTATTGATTTTATAAACTAATCACTGGGAATAGTTAAGCTGTCAAAAATTGACATGGTACCTTTTCCAAGGTGAGAAGATTTATTTCAGACTGTAGACGTATTTCTGGTTTGTTGCTCTGTTGATCCTTGAAATGTTGGAACTCTTTTTCCAAATTCTTATACTTATTTTCAGCTTCATTAAGCTGCATTTAAAAAAAAGTATATCTATTTTAAAACAAAAATATGCACGTTTAATGTTACAGGATTCAATTCAACTGTGTTATTTATTTTTTATTCTAAATCATGTTCGTAGCAGAAAATTTGGAAAATAAAGTGTAATGAGGAAAATAAAGATCTTTAGTAATCTTAAAAAACATTATTAAATCAACTGATTACCATGTACAAAATCTTTTTACCAGTATGAAATTTCTTAGGAAACCAGTACCATGAGAAAGTTTTTGTTACATTTTAGCTGGCAAATCAGAAAGTCAGCATATAAAAATACTGGTATCTTCTTTACATTTTTCTTAAGGTGTCAGATCTAAGAACAGATGGAGTATTACAGATATGCAGATTGTTATCCATGAAAATAAAAACTTAAATGTAATATTATTATTCCTATAATTTGATACTGTACGAATGTCACAAATTCAAATAATATTACAATTTTAGGTAATTTAAAGATTATTTAGTCCAGCCTCTTCATATTTATAGGTAAGAAACTTGAGGGCCAAAAAACTAAATAATTCAGGCAATGCCAAAGAGCTAGTTAGTAGCAGAAGCAAGAATAGATTTTGGATCTTCTCAACCCCTAGAATAATGTTCTAAGGAAAACGTGTAATGCTTTCTAAGTAAAAAAAAAAAAAAAAAAGAGAGAGACAGAGAGGTAGACTGCCTTGACTAAACACTCTACAATTTCCTTTAGAAGAGTTGTAGAATTACAAAAAAATATATACTTAATGATGTTCTTTTCAAATGTGGGAATTTTTGTTTTATCAAATGCAAATGAGCATTGCTCCAGATGCTTCAGAAAATCATACTGACATGACCAGCCATCACTAGATACACGAACTGTCACTTTCCTAAGACATAAGAATGAACCATATTTGATACTGAGAAAATCTGTGGCAAAAATGGAATTTTAAATCATCAATACTATACTAAAGAAATTCTTTTATGCCAACAAATACAAATAATTCTAACCAGAATTTATCTAGCATCTTTAGGTAATGAGGTGTTCCATACAAAAAATTTTCCAAGTAGCTGAAGTTTATCACTTGTTAACATTCAAACTTTTATTTTAAAAGTTGAATAGAAATCTGTTAAAAGTATCTCACTGACTTTCCTATTTTTAACAAAAGGTAATAAACTTAATATTGTATTCGGTAGTTTCTCCACCATTCAGGGATATTATCATTAACAATTATTGTACCAGGTTGTAGAGCAGTAAGCTACTAAGCCATGGTTAACTCTTTTTCCTTTGCTAAGTGGCCCATAAATAACAGTGATTTTTGAGTTCTGGTATCTCCTTTTATATATGTGAATGCAGATACTTTTGAATACTTATCTAATTGAATACAGATAGTTCTCACTCCTCTATCAGTGTCTAACTGTTCTGTCTGCCTTCTAGTTAGAACTGTGTGTATAGTAACCTTGTTCAGAACAAGAGTCTAAAAAGCTTTCCTTCATATAAAATGTGGCAAGTACAGAGTGAATGGACTTAGCAATCTGGGCATCCTAGAAACTTATCTGCCCATACCTTCCCCTGCTCCCAGTATTTTTTCCCACAGGTCCTAGATTATGTTTTAGACCAGTGGTTCAAAATCAAAGAAGTGTCCTGGGTAATTTATCCAAAATACCATTGTCCAGGTTTTTCCCACAAAGATATAAGCTAATTATGTTGATCTCAGAAGGGGTACTGACATCATATGTTTTTTCAAGAGCTCTCCTGGACACTTTAAGAACCTTTGCTCTAAATGGCTGAATCTTCCTGATAAGTGGAAGAAGAGAAGCAGTACTGGTGAATCCCATCACATTTGCCCACTTTTACAACCTTATCTTTCATATTTTAAGTGAGACCCTCCCATAGTAACAATCATCATATTTGCAAGCACCTTAATATCGTGACCTTATCTGACTCTGAAGGTGCTGTGCAAACAGCTCTTTGGGCCAGAACTGACTGAAGACTTTGAAAGAATTCATCATACATATCTAATCTATAATGAAATTTTTAAGAAAGATAAATGAGTTAATCTTTTATCTTTTATTAAAAGTTTAATTTTTAACAGCTGATCCTTCTTCTTTTAGCAAATATTTACTGAGCTCCTATTACGTGCTGAAGACTGGGCTGGCTCCAGCCATACAGCTATAAACCAAAAAAATCACAGTTCCTGTTTTTATGGAACAAAGAGACACGGATCAAATCATCACATTAATGAAAATAAAAACAAACTGATGTAGCATATCATAAAGAGAAAAAGAATAGGAGAACAATGTCTCGTGAGAATATGCATCAAAAACTTGACCTAGACTTGCGGAGCAGGGATCAGGGAAGATTTCTCTGGGTAAGTGATCCTGAAAACTGAAGGATGAGCAGAATTCACTAGGCTCAGAAACAGGAGCATACATAAAGATCCTATGGGTGAAATGAGCATGACATGCTTGCGAACCTGAAGGAAGACCCGTAGTTAGAGTAAACAGCAAAGATGAAACAGTGGGAGATGAAATAAAAGAGGTAGGCTGGGAGCAGATTACGCAGAGGCTTAGAGGACAAGGTAACAATTCTGATCTGTAGCCAGTGAGCAATAAAAAGCCATCAAAAGGTTTTAAAGAGAGCATCATGATCCCCAAATTTCAAAAATACCACTCTGGCTACAACATGAAGAACAGATTGAAGGAGCCTATAATTGAAATAGAGAATACTTAATGGAGAAGGTAAGGTATGGCATGCTGGGTTTAAAATGCCTTTAAGACATCAAGTAGAGGTCAAAAAGGCAGACATATGGGTCTAGAGTGCAAAGGAAAGGTCTGGGGCATGAATGTGGGAGTCACAGATGTACAGACTGTCTCTGAAGCCATGGGTAGAATTGTTCAGTACAAAGTAAGTCCTGACATTGAAGGAATTTCAACATTTGACAGCCTGAGAGGTGGCCAGAAAGGCAAAGGAAAACAAGGGGAGGGATGCAGCAGACGTCAAGAGAATATACAGAAACAATGACAATAGCATGGATGCTGTCAAGAAGTTTTACTAAGATGAGAAATGAAAAATGTGCACTGAACTTAGTGACTCAGGTGTTGGTGGCTTTTCTGACAGCTGGCTGGTTGGAGTGAAGGGGGAGAAAGCAGAGTGGGATGGGTTGAGAGGTGAGGGTGAGATGAGGAAATTAGAGGAGCACAGAAAATTCCTCAGGAAATTTGTTCTGAAGTGAATTTGGTCCACTGACACATGAAGAATATCTGTTTGCTAAGAGGAAATTTATTAGAAAAAGAACACTTTAAGTTGTGAGTCACCTGAAATATAGCATAATTTCATGCAAATAGTTACAAAGGAAAAAAAATTAATCCAATATAATCTGTAGTGGGACTTAAAAAAAATTCAAATTAAAGTATATTGGCATTTCAGTGCAATAATTATGATTAGTAGTACAAATTACTGTGAATTTTATCACTTTTTAATGAACTATTTCTTTCTAGAATACAAATAAACTTTAAGTGTAAAAAGATGACAGGTATTTTATCCAACCTTCTGCTGAAGTCGGTGTTTATCCTCTTCTAGCTGCTTGATCTTCAATCTTTCCAGTTCTACTTGGTGAACACAGTCTTCTTTGGCCCTACGGATAGAGTCCTGAAGTTCCTGCAAGTTCCGTTCACGTTCTGACTGCAGTTCCTTTTTTTCTCTTTGAAGCTTGAAACAAGTGCATCTTTAAGTGGCTGGCCTATTACTAGCTGAAATATACTGTCCAATATTCTATTATCCTTAGATACAGTTAAACATTCAGAATATTTACAAATTCATTTTCAGATCCTTTTCAGTTAGTATTTAAGAATACTAAAATTATAAATTTTCAGTCAATCATTATTTAATACTAATATACAAAGAATATACAAATCCATATAAATTCAGATGAAAAGGCCCAAAACCCACTGTCAATGAGTCAATTCCAACTCAAAGCTACCCTACAGGACAGAGTAGAACTGCCCCATAACGTTTCCAAGGCTGTAAATTTTTACAGAAACAGATTTCCACATCCTTCTCCCATGGCGCAGCTGGCGGGATCAAACTGCTGACCTTTCGGTTAGCAGCCAAGCACTTAACCACTAGGCAACCAGGGCTCCTGAAAAGGCCCTAACCACTTAAAATTCCCATTTGAATAAAGCCCATTTTATTATATAGGCTTATATGCCCAAACTTCTTTTCTTCTTCTAGAAACCTCTCATCCTCTACCTAATAATATAGAAAATAACAGAGCTTTAGTATTAGGAACAAAATTATTTCTATATATATTTAAGTTTAAACATCTAAACAATTTAGAAATCTCAAAATAATCCATAAAGACATGGTTAGGGTGATTTACTGAGAAAATTTTGAACGATTTTGGGTGGGGAAAGGGCATATAAAACTAATGTGGATGAAATTCTACCGAATTTTTACGCAAATAACACGCCTTCTATGTTTGTTTGCCAACCGCATCCTTCCCCTATGAGGTATTTTCATAAGCATGCTATGCTAAATTTTTTTTTTTACAGCAACACTCCCTTCTACCTTAATGCAATATCAGGATTTTAGGTCCCTGAGAGGGTGCTACATTTTTCTCTAGGCAATACAGAAATCTACCCCTTCCATACAATGGGAAAGTTAACCAAAAACTTCAATATTGTAGAAGAGTTCAGGTCAAAGCTGGATGAATGATGCTTAATTATTTCAAATAATACTCTTCTATCTATTCCTCATATTCTGATGTAAAAAACATGCTTTGCCCAGATGAAGAGCAGTTTCCTCCATATTGTCTGAAAGATAATTTCCATGAAATATATTCTACATAAGTATAGAGAAAAAGAAAGAAATGGTATGAACTTAATATACAGACTAATGAAATAAAAACATACGATATATGAATGAAGTACCTCTGAATCTGCACTGGCAAGTTGCTGCTCTCTCTTCTCTAAGTCAATCAGGGTTTTCTGAAGTTTTCCTTCTAAAATAGTATATTCAGCCACCTAAAATATAGTAAAAGAAAAGTTACCTCATCTTCCCGCAAATTCAAAACATAAATTAAAAAAATATATATAATGTCACTGAAACAGTGGATATGAGAATAAGAAAGTCATGAATTACATCCACCTACTCAAAGCAGCAATTCTTGCTCCTGTATTCTAAGGAAGGAAGCCCAACCAGCTTCTGCTTGTATATCTCTAGTGATACTTATTTAGTCTCTTGCAGGAGTCCAGTTTCCTATACGGCAGTCAGACTGCTAATAAAAATCTTGTGTTTAGTCAAAACGTACCTCCTTAAAATCTGTTCTGTTCAATGTCCCAGTATCTCTCTGATGCCCTCAGCTAGCTATTTAAGCTTTCTCTCCCTGGTACTAATCCTGTTGCTAGATCAGCTAGTCAGTTACAAGTCAGTCCTCCTAATGGTTTAGATCTGACCCTGTACTAAAGTTCCAGTAACTGAGTCCCTGACCTCTTCTTAAGCCACAGCCCCTGGTCAGGCCCCTAGTCTAGTACCCCAATTTCTACAAGCCTAGAGTACTGCTTGGCTCTATCTTTAAGAATATGAGGCCTAGTCAGGATAACAGGTCTACTTGCTCAGCCTATACGGGATACAGGATTCTCTTGGTTTTCTATCTTCCAATTCAGACTTACCACTCTTACTGGACTTTCTAAATCAATTTTTCCACCCTCCTCACCAACTAGTCTCCAGGTTCCATCCTTCCTTACCACCAATAAATCCTGGTTTGATGCTCTTAGAAGCCCATCCTTTAATCCTAGTTTGACCTCTTGGTCAGAGAAAAAAAATTATATATCTTCCCATATTTAAGCCTGGGAAATCTAACGAAGTTTCTTCAATTATTATTCACACATTATGGTTTCCCCATTCTCTGATACCTTGGATTTAATCTAGAGTCTAGATTCTAGACTAAGTCCTTAAATAATATGGTACTTGGATATGATCTCACTAGTTCAGAAACCAAAGAACATGTACTGTCAAAAACTAGGACACTATCTGTCTATTAGCCTAAGATCGCCTTTGCTATTTAAGGATCTTAGTATACTCTTTGTTAATGTAAAAAAAATATATACATACATACACACACACACACGTAGACATATATACAGGTATACATATATATATGTATAAATGTATATAAGTATACATACATACATATGTGTATGTACACACATATGTGTGTATATCTCTCTCTCCCAGGGATTTCGTGCTTGTTTTTAAAGCTGGCACAACTATGCCCATTGTGTACTTGTCCAACTGACTATTTTAATCTGACTGCAGAATTTGTTAAGCTTGTTAACAAACTGTTAACTTTGTTAAACTTATTTTGAGGATTTAGGCCCAGCATATCAACCAATCAATAACATTTTGTATACTGACTGTGTTAACTCTACCACCTAATCTGCTAAGCATGCCCTCTACACCCTTATCCAAATCACTAATAAAAATGTGTCAGGTTCTGAGTGTGACACTTACAAAGTCATATAGAAAATGAGAGGTGAGAAGGATTGTGAGGGAGTACTCAAATCATATGTTCTTCCTCTGGCAACCCAAACATCTGTGCAACCCAGAGTTCTGTCTATGGATTTCTCCCCTCATGCTACACCTCCTTGATTAATCTCATTTACCTATTATCACATATACTAAAAACTCTCCAATTTATATTCAAGGTCAAACCTCTCTGCAGAGTTTCAGACCTATATACCCAAATACCTTGCGGAATATGTCCTTCTCAATATTCCCCATATAACCCAAACTCAAATATGTAAAAAAAAATCTGCAATCATAATCTTTTTTACCTCACCAAACATTTATTAGATACCTAGTACACACTAGACAAAACAAAAGTCTGTGGAACCTATATTCTGAGAGAAGAAAGACAATAAACAAACACATGAATATTTGACAGGTAAATGCTATGAAAAAATAAGGTAAAGTGAGGAGACAGTTAATACCTGGGGGTGTGAGAAGGTTTCACTGACATTATTCTGAACACAGATAAGAAAGCAGCTCTGGAAGAAGAGTGTTCCTGAAGGGGTAGGTGGCTTAGCAAGTTTGAGGAACTATAAGGAGGTCAGTGTGTGTCATGGATTGAATTGAGCCCTGCAAAAATATGTGTCAACTTGGTTAGGCCATGATTCTTAGTATTGTGTGGTTGTCCTCCATTTTGTGATTGTAATTTTATGTTAAAGAGGATTAGGGTGGGATTGTAACACCCTTACTAAGATCACATCCCTGATCCAATGTAAAGGGAGTTTCCCTGGAGTGTGGCCTGCACCACCTTTTATATTACAAGAGATAAAAGGAAAGGGAAGCAAGCAGAGGGGGGACCTCATACCACCAAGAAAGCAGTGCAGGGAGCAGAGCATGTCCTTTGGACCTGGGGTTCCTGCATGGAGAAGCTCCTAGTCCAGGGGAAGGTTGATGACAAGGACCTTCCTCCAGAGCCAACAGGAAAAGCCTTCCCCTGAAGCTGATGCCCTGAATCTGGACTTCTAGCCTACCAGACTGAGAGAGAATAAACTTGTTTGTTGAAGCTATCTGCCTGTGGTATTTCTGTTATAGTACCACTAGATGACCAAGACAGTGTGGTTGGAACAAACTGAGTGAACAGAAGGCTGACAGAAGATGAGGTCAGAGAGAAAGCCAGGAAACAGATCATGTAAAGCCCCGTAGGCCCTGCTAAGAACCTGGGTTTTATTCTAAGTGTGTATGATTAATTTTGAGTAGCGGAGTACATTTTCATAATCTGACTTATATTTTAAAAGACTCATTCTTTGCTTGTATGGATATAATAAGCTACAGAGGCCAGGAATGGCAGAAGGGATACCAAGTTAAGAAGTACTTACAGTAGTTTTAGAGAGAGATCATGAAGGTTTAAAGTAGGAGAGTAGCAATGGAGGTAGTATAGTTGGTTTACAGGATACATTCTAAATGTGGAGTCAACAGGATTTGCTAATGAGTTACATATGGAATAAAAGAGAATCAAAAATGACTTAGCTTATAGCCTAAACAAACGAGTAAAGGCAATACCCTTGATTAAGATGAGGAATCAGTAGAAGCATATTTACAGAGGATGGAAATAAACATTTTGGTTTTTGACATGCTATGATGGAGATGCATATTAGACAGCCAACTGCCAGTGTAGAGAAGGCAACTGAAGAGCCAAGAGTACAGTCCAGGGAAAACGTCAGGAATGGAGGTAGATAAACATATGTATATGTGTGTGTGTGTGTGTGTGTACATATATGTGTGTACATATGTACATTTACACACACATATAACAGGCATCTAGTAGGACTAATAAATTTATATTTCTACTTGATGTATAATGTATATAATTTGACGTATACAATGCCAACAAAGTGATAAGATCACCTAAGGAGTAAGTGTAAAGAGAGAAAAGATTTAAGGACTGGGCCCTGGGGCAAGCCAATAAAGGCAGTATTTAGAGGTTAGGATGAAAAGGAGGATCTAGTGTGAAAGTAGTGAAGGCAAGACCACTGAAGAGAGTAGAACACCAGGAGAATATAGCAGGGCTTCAAACCAGTTAATTCCGGTTTGAACCCTGCAGAGAATTTGCATTTCTGTCCCAGATATTCTGAATGAGAAACTAGATTTTAACAAGATCCTCAGATGATTCTTAACGTATAAAAAACTTTGAGAACCACTGCTCTACTAGTGGTTCTCAGAATTGGTCCTGAACTAGCAGCATTAGCATTGCCTGGGAACTTGTGAGAAATGCAAATTCTTAGCAGGGGTTTGAACCAGAATGAACCAGTTCAAAGCCCAGGAATATAGTAATGGAAACCAAGTAAGAAAAGGAATTATTTTAGAAAGGGAGATATCAAAGTGACAGGATGAGGGAAGGCTGTTTGCTAAGAGGAAAAAAAAAGCATGGACTACTTGTCCTGGAAAAGTGAGAGGATGAACTGACTAGGGAAAGTAGCAGGATTACAGTGCAGCACTAAGGGCTCTTTAAGGCTTGAGATCTTGAACCTCCTTAAAATCATCTCTTTAACACCCATTCCCCTTTCCTCCATAATCTTATTGCTACTGTTAGTTTTGGCTTTCATTTTCTCTCACATAGATCATTGCTTTTCTGTTCTTAGTTTCACATTCCTTTGTTCCATCTGCTATGCTTCCATCAGAATTACTTTTCAAAAATAAAAATCTGATTACCTTATTCCTTTATATAAAAATCTTCATTAAAAAAAAAAAGTTCCTCAAATTTCTACCTATCTCAGTTCGTCATCTGAACCATAGAACACAGAAAATTATTTGAATGATTATTTTCTCTATTTGGTATATAACTTGTACCATTCTAGACACATAGGAAAAGTTAATGTTAAATCATTACAGACAACGGATGCCTTAGGGCATTAAAAAAAACCACACAAAAACCTGTTGCCATCATGGATTCCAACTCAGCGACCCTGGAAACCCTGGTGGTATAGGGGTTAAGAGCTACGGCTGCTAACCAAAGGGTCTGCAGTTCGAATTCACCAGATGCTCCCTGGAAACCATATGTGGCAGTTCTACTGTCCTACAGGGTCACTATGAGACTTAGGGCATTAGGCCTTACTTTTCACAAGGAAACCTGGATGAGAACATCTACACGATCAAATCTAAACTCCTCAAAATAAAATAAAAGATGATTCACATTCTGGCCCCTGTAAACCTCTCATGCCATATCTCCTGAGTCACATCCTTTCCTCCCCTCTTCCCATATCAAACTACATAGAATTTTCTTAATGCAGCATCCTATTTCAAACTTCTCTGCCTTTGCTCAAGTGGAATTCTCTGTTTAGAATGTCCTTTGGGTCCACCTGGCAAAAACTATTAATCTTCATCAAAGTGAAAGCATGATCTTAACTATGAAACATTTCCTAATATTCCATATGTAGAATTGATGTCTTCCTTCTTTGTTCCTACATGATAACTACATTCTGCTGTCCAATGGGCAGTCATATGGAAGACAGAGTAAACGTTATCTCAGCTGCTCCAGGGGGCAGAACAGGAACCAGAAGGTTGTAATCATACGCTAGTTTAAGACAAATGCATTAGTTAAAAATTACTGGTTTAGCATAATCATCTGTACATTCAGGTAATTATAAAAGGCAGACTGTAAAAGGAGAAAAAAATTACCCACAGACTGCTTTTCAGAAGCAAAGGCTTGGCATACTTGCAAATATTTTACTTCACCTCAAAAGGCACAAATGAATGTTGCAATATCTACTTCAAGATTACCTATGCTTCATTTATTTGGGGAAAAAGTTTATGTATAACTCAAGAGGATGTATTACATTATCAATCGGAAGACTCTCTAGAGAAACAATCTGTCCTTTTCAGGTAACAAAAAAATCCCTCCAAAATGGTCTCAAAAGATGACCAAAATAGAGTAAATGATGGATCATAAAAACCAAATCAACTATAATAATACACAGCTGAGGTCATGTGAGTTAAATATTAATTTACTATTAGAAAATACTAATATATTTGGGTTCTAACTTGATATAAGAAACCCTGGTGGTGCAATGGTTAAGCACTCAGCTGCTAACCCAAAGATCAGCGATTCAAAGCCCACCAGCAGCTCCATGGGAGAAGCGACCTGGCAATCTGTTCCCATAAAGACTATAGCTTAGGAAACCCTATGGGGCAGTTCTATTCTGTCATATAGGGTTGCTATGACTCTGAATTGACTTGACAGCATACAACAACTTGATATAATCTATCTACTATATAGACTAGTTCACATTTCATTTTAAATTGAAGAGCTACTAACTAGGTAATACCTTTAGTTTGAAGGCAGAACATTAAAAAAAAAAAAAAAAAGCTAAAAATGTTGCCTTTGAGTCAATTCTAATTCATGGCAACCCTATGTGTGTCTGAGTAGAACTGTGCTCCACAGGATTTTCAATGGCTGATTTTTTGGAAGATCACAAGGCCTTTCTTCCATCATAATAAGTAAGTGAGCTTTAATTTACTATCAGTTCATTACTTTGCAACACAAATAAAACTAATTTAAATGACTGCATAATTTTCCATCAATATTAACCTAACTCCACGTGAACTCTCGAAGTACTAAAGATGTTATACATGGTTTTGGTGGGGGGAAAACTTTAATTGATTAAAATAAAGACATTAATAAACTGGAGACTGGAGAAGCGGAAGCAGCTAGAAGTTGTCTGAAGAGCTGGGAAATGCATAGAGGGAGAGTGCTAGAGATCTACAGATCTTAGCCTGAATACTATGTATGCCTAAGGTGAAATTCCATGAAAAGGAGGAAATTACCATTGAAAAGCAGTAGGCTGAACAATTCCCAGAGCTCAGACAGAGTTGAGTAATAGTTTACATTTTCACCGGCCAGAGCAGAAAGACCTTGTGATGCACTAGGCAACAGATAAGAGTCCTCAGGAGAGTATTGCTAAATAGTCCAAGACTAAAGGATGTTCTAGACCCACCCTAACAAAGATTAAAAGGATCAAACTCATCCCAAGTAACTTAACTGCATAAATTGAGTTCAATTCAATATTCAATATTCTTTAAAGGAATAAAACAAAATACAGTAATCAACAAAGTAAAATTCACAATGTCTGGCACTTAATAAAAAAATTACCAGGCATGCAAAGAAGTAGAAAATTATAACCCATAGCAAGGAGAAAAACAATAGAAGCAGATCTAGTGATGGAACTACCAGATAAACTGTTATAAATATGTTCCAGATACTCAACAATATAGAGGAAAACATGAACACGATAAAGACAAAGTGAAAGATACTAAAAAAAAGACCCAGTACACCTTCTAGAGATGAAAACTTAAGAAGCTGAGATAAAAAAATATGCTATATGAGATTACACCTAATTCTCACTTAATGGCATGGTTAGGTTCCAAAGATCAGGTTGTTATGTGAAAATTGGAATTACATGAAAACGGAGAATTTTTTCTCTTCTGTTTTCAGACCACTCATTTGTTCGATTTTTTTTCATTTAGAAAATATGATCATAGAAATAATAACAGCTAAGATTTACTGACATGCTCATTACTATGACGAGTCCAGTTATGGATTATTCCTCTGTGGAGAAGGAGGCTTTGAAACAAAGCTGGAAAAAGCTGGGCTATGTGACCAAAGGGCCCACGGCTTAACCGCTTCGCCTTTCTCCTGTGCTGGGTCAGAGCTTCCCTCGTGGAGCCACTTCCAGGCTCCACTCCCATCCCTGCAAGCCCTGCATTCATGATCCCAGAGCCTGCTCTGCCCTCTGGGACTAGGGAGTCACCAAGGCTCAGGGCATCTTGCAAGGGACTCGGAGTCTGGCCGCGCACCTGACCCCATCAAGGCAGAAGATCCAGGCCTGGTTCAGCTCACTTTGAGATGTCAATATACTTGCACACATTTCTTCCAAACACACTCTCTTATACCTCCTTTCCTCCCTTCCCACACCACAGCAATTCTGAGCTGCAGGGCCTTAGGCCACACAGGAGCTGGGAGCCTAGAACAGGTGCCTACTGGCTCAGTGCTGCCTGCACATCCACCCAGCAGCCATGGCCACAGAGGATGTCGGCCCCATGTGACAGCTGGACACAGTGCCCCTGCTGGCAGGAGGGAGCAGAGGATGCAGGGCAGCGGAGCCCAGCTTTCTGGAAGCTGTCTGCAGATCCTCCTCAAGGGAGGGGGTGCTCTGCAGTCATTGCTGCCATGCCCATCACCTCATTAATGTGCAAAATACTTGGGCAATAGATTTTTTACTACTGTCGTAAATGCAAAATGTTGGATAACAAGACAGTCAATAAGCAAGGAGTAGGTGTAATGATAAATTAGACACTTTAGTAGAAAAGATCAGCAAACTTGAAGTCACAGCAATAGAAACTATGCAAAATGAAGTGTAGAGAAAAAAAAAAAAAAACAATGACAGTTAACTATGGAACAATATCAAGTGGTTTAACATACATGTAAACTGAAATCTAAGATTGAGAGAAGAAACAGAAAAAATATTAGATGAAATAATAGCCCAAAATGTTCCAAAGTTGATGGAAACCATAAACCCACATATCCAGGGAGCTCAAAGAATCCAAGCAGGATAAACACACAAACACATATAAAACACACAAGGCACACCATTATCATGTTGGTAAAAACCAGTGATAAAGAAAAAATCTTAAAAGCCAGTAGACAGAGAGAGAGGAAACATTACATATAAAGGACCAAAGATAACAATGACAGTAGACTTCCCGTCAGGAATAATACAAACCAGTATTTCCTTTCTGGTGTAAGATCAGATACCCTCATGTTATCATTTTTAGTGTATTTTTTTAAAGTATGACTTGTTGTTGGGTGTTGTCGAGTCAATTTCTACTCATAGCGAACCCATGTGACAGAGAAGAACTGCCCCATAGGGTTTCCTACACTGTAATCTTTGTGAAAGCAGGTCACCAGGTCTTTTCTCCTGTGAAGCCACTGGGTGGGTTCAAACCACCAACCTCTTGATTAACAGCCGAGTGTGTAACTGCTGCACCACCAGGGTTCCTTTCATGTTACGATTTTTAAAGATGTGCTTTGTTTCATAATTTAATTCTTAAAAATAGCTAAACTTTGGAGGTTTTTTTTAATTAACTAATAGATTACAATATAATTTTTATTTATAACTGTTATTTTCTTTTTCATACAGAGGCTGGCTTTTTTCTCTATTCATTTTTTAATACTTATATGTTTTCTGAATACGTAATATATTTGCATGGTTCACTAAACAGTTTACAGTGAAAAGCCTCCCTCCTATCCCTGACCCATTCATTCATTTCCTCCATGCCAACATATAACCACAATAATTAGTTTATCCTTCCAGAGATTTTCTTTAATTCATACACAAGATACTATCATTAATATTCTTCTTTCCCCCTTTCAATTTTCTACACAAGTTATTACCTTCTTCTTTACTAGTGATTCTCTCTCTCGATCTCGTTTCTTCCATTCCTCTGCAAGAGCTTGCATATGAGCCAGTTCTTTCTGCTTTAGCTACAAAAGGAAAATTAAGTTATAGTAAAAACTCAAATTATTTCAAATAAATTAATCCGTTGTTTTCAGTTAAATAACTAATACTGATCACTGATGTGTTCCTTTAGGCAATTCTATCTCATTCTTTTAGAAAGAAATGGAGGAAGCCTGAGGCAAGCAATATCCATAAGAGTATAATCTGGGACAGTATTAAGCTAAAAGTGAGCTCTGTTTTCTAACTCGTTTGGACACTGACGATGCCAGGTTTCAGAGCAGTCTGCTACTAATCAAGGACCTGAGATTAAAAGAAACTTTCAAGTCCTTAACCTCTGAATTCTAACCTTCATTCTTAATTCTGCCAAAGAATCACGGACAAAGTTTAGGGGAATCCTTCTGAGTGGCTTCTGTCAAGTTTCGTATTTCAAGTATTTTTTTAATTCTCGTAATTTTTAAGAGTAAGGCATTCCTGACCAAGGAACTAGACAGGGTAACCATGGAACAAAGAGAGAAAAGCCTACTATGGAGAAGAAAAAACATACTGAGCAGCCAAAAATAGACTTTTTAAGTAACATTTAAAAAGTAACCTGGTTTTCAAAAATGTCTTCTTGCACTTCTTTCCACATTTCTAGTTCAAGTGCTGCTTTGTACTCTAAGGTTTCACGAGGCTCTGTCTGGATTTCTGAAGTACAAAGTGCTGGAGGAAGAGAAGACGGCTTCTGTGGGAGAGCAGACAAACCCTATGATATGAATAATTAAGCATATTTAAACAGACACGCTCACACACATGCACACACACCCATTAGATTCCTTTTAAAGAATAACTTGGTAATACTCAATTATATTTACCTGAGATGACTCAGAGACAAAAATCTCACGCATTTTTACTAGTCCATAATCTTCTAGAGTCATTGTGTAAGAAAGATCTACTATTCTGTTATTTGACCTATAAATGAAATCAGAAATATCTTAAAATTCATGGAAACATTTTTATATTATTTTTCCTTTTATTTCCTCAATGCCATAGCATCTAGGAGTAGGCAACACTTCTTGTACCTGAAATTCTTGCTGTTAAAACTGTAGCAGTATGCACAGGCTTCAAGAACTTCCATATACATGATTTTATCATCACAAACACCTATGAGGTACATACCAACATTTCCTAGAAAATGACTTATAACAGCTATAGATTATTTGGAAAAACTGAAAAGCATAAAGGAGAAATTTAAAATTTTACTCCCACAGGTAATCATTGCTAATATTTAGTTTATTTTCTTCCTCTCTGTTTTATGTATATGTAGATACATGTGTACACTTACATGTTAAGGTAACACAATTTTGCCCTTTTTCCTACATATTTCAGGAGCATTTTCTCATGTCATAAACATTAATTTTAAAATGTGATTTTTAATGCCTGTAAAATATACTGATGAATTTATGTAGTAAAGGATGTTTAACAATTCCCTCATTCTTGAATATACAGGTTATTCTAATTTTTTTTTCCCTGTTTGCTGGAATGAACACATTTGTGCATAAATCTTTTACTAGACATGGACATTGCCTCAAGATAATTCCTAGGAGAGCTATATGTTATTTTTATCGTAATAAGTAACTCTCTGCACCATAGAACTACATACAGCATTTATCATTAAATAAGCAAAAACATTACGGGAAAATAAAATCTTGACAACGAAAAAACATGGTTTTGTCTAGATCAAATGTGTTACATAAACCCTCAGTCAAAGAAAACACGAACAGACCCCACACAACTGAACTCTTAGTTAACCAACTTTTGAGTTTTCTTCTAATTTCACAGATACTAGAAGAAATGAATAAAGTAAAATAGAACACTACCACATCTGAAAGAAATTCCTGGGCATATCTGTAGTGCTCACTTAGATAAACCGCCTGAAACTTTCTGTCTACAGTTCAGGGCAATAAAAGTTAATATGCAGAACAAACAGCATTAAATAATCTTCCAATTATTAATAATTTGATTATTTTCATATTATGTTTATGAAAACAGAAAAGAACACTAATTTTTAAGAGACATTTTCAATAACAAGAGTTGGAACAAGAAGAATTTTCAGTTATCCAGAATATTTGATTCTCTAAAAAATCAGTTTCCAGTTCTAAAGTGGCTATGGATAGGGAAGAATAAGGGAGGAAATACCAATAATACTGACTTATAGATCTCAGATTTTTACAAAAGCCTTATTTCCTTCTACATTCTTATTATCTCTTAAAAATAAAAGCATGTGATATATAATGTTAAGTTAAATTAAAGATTTTACTGTTAATTTTTGAAAGATAATCTAGCAAAGATACTGTTTATTTTAAAACCTGCTTCTGACTGCCAAATATTTGTAACCTTTTTAAGCTTTAGATCTGAGGTAGAAGTTTAAGTATTTTTCAAGTAAAAAACAGTCACAGCCCAATGCAAAATAACGTAAAAATACATTATAAATTTAACTCTGACTTATTAACTATTAAATAAGAAAACAGATGCTGAATTTAAAACTGTCAAGCTAGTAAGAGGGAAAAAGAAAAAATCAACAGTCTGAGTAAATATTACAGCATTATAGTGCATGGACTCTCTACTTTGTGAGGGTAAAACGGGTATCAGAAAACTAGAAAGCAAACTGGGATACAGCCTCCATGGGTCATAGAAGATGATTAGAAAAAAGATGAAAGGATTGTGGTTTTGGTTAGCTAATCAGAATCATTAGATTAATAAAAAGCAAAGCAAACACCAATTGTGCAAAATGCATTACCCTTGTGCTGCTATAACAGGCACATTGTCACTGTAAGTTTGACGCCAACACTGTTCACCATTAGCACCTAAAAAGCGAGTTTTTTCTGAAGATAAGATGTTAGAAAGCTGGATTCTTGCAATTCCCAGAAGTAAATCTTTACTCATTTTATCCTTGTGCCATAATTCAACCAGCAATGGAATCCTAAGGAAGAAGAGAAATGTGTTCATACCTATCATCTCTGAACTAAATTCTTTCCTGAACTAGTATCTTTGAATTCTGTTAATGTAGTCAAAGATGGTTTTGTTAGCCGGAACGTCATCTAACACACAATTGTTAAAGACTCAACTGCACAGGTAACAAATATGAAATACTATTATATTTTCTAGACCTCTTTCTGTTCAATAAAGAAAACCCTTCAAAAATTACCATTCCCACAAATGGTTAAATCATTGTTTCTTTTAAAATAATTAACAAAATTGAATTGTGATACTGATAAAGAAAAAAGACATTCCCTAGATTTCATTTTTATTCACAAACCCATTTCAGATAGCTGGGTTAACATTTCCAGTTTACAGATGAAAAAACAGAAAACGCAAATAATATACTACAATGATTCAGTGAAACAGCAACAATATTTAGTTCTTAGTTATTTATCTCCATATATTATGAAAAGAAAAGTCTACCTTATTAATCATAGACTCTGTTTTTACAATGTTCAAATATCCAAACTCAGGCAAATGATAACATATGAAAATCTGAACAGAGCCTTCATAACCACACAAAACTCTGTAGTGAAAGCACAAAACGTCAGTTTATTAGTCAATTTGTTTCTTGAATCTCAAATGTATAAACTGCTTTGGATTTAAACCCATAAGAACTCCTCTTTTTAATATACATAAATTTTTAAGAGCTGTTACTTAAGAAAATAATTAATTTCATAAGCACAATGTATATTTTACCTTAAGAAGGTATCTTGCAGCTGATGAGGCATAGTTGCAAAATCAAATGCACAGTAAGACTGGGGTAGAAACACTTCCATGTTTTTCCGAACTTCTACAGGAGGATTAGTCATAATGGGAGCTGCACTTCCAAAGAATGGATATGAGTACCTAGAATATAAGAAAAACAAAGTCTTACTACAGTTTCCAGATGAAATTTATAGTCTGATTTAAAAAAAAGGAAAATGTGAACATTCAGATCAAATACCAAAACCAAAAAAACCAAACCCATTGCCATGGAGTTGACTCCAACTCATAGCAACCCTATAGGACAAAGTAGAACTGCCCCATAGGGTTTCCAAGGCTGTAATCTTTAGGGAAGCAGACTGCCATATCTTTCTTCCACGGAGCTGCTGCTGGGCTCAAACAGACGACTTTTCAGTGAGCAGCTGAGTGCTTAACCACTGCACCACAAAGGCTCCTCTCAGATCAAATAGAAATTTTAAAATAGAAAAATGGTAGAAATTTTAATCATTTAACAAACATGATGGTTTTATTATCATCACCAACTTTCAAATTATACAAATATTTTCAGTGTTGATACAGAAACTTTTCTGAATGTCCTAAATTCCTTATACTGAGTGTTTATGGAAACCCTGGTGACATACTAGTTAAGTGCTACGGCTGCTAACCAAAGGCTTGGCAGTTCAAACCCACCAGGCACTCCTTGGAAACTCCATGGGGCAGTTCTACTCTGTCCTATAGGGTCGCAATGAGTTGGAATCGACTTGATGGCAATGGGTTTGGTTTTTTTTTTGGTGTTTATACCTAACACTAAGTATATTAAACAAGAAATACAGTGAGATTTGCTTTAATTGTGTAAGTAAAAATTAGAGAAATAAAAAAGAAAATGCTTTTATTTACAAAACACTACTTCCCAAAGTTGCTTAGCAGATAATCTTTCGGTGTCCCTCTGGGGAAAAACGAGAATTCTGGTATTTTGAAGGCAATGACACTGAATCAGAAAGAGATAATCACTTTGATACATTCCAAATAAGACAGAGATTTAAGAGTAAAACTGACTCTACTAATCAAAAACCAAGCCACCATTTGTTTGAGTTTCTTGAGGGCACACATCTATCTTTTTCATCTTTACACTCCAGGAACAAGGAGAGTTCCTGGCATATAGTAAACACTCAAGAAATGCTTGCTGAATTTAATTTATAAACCTAGTTTCCTTTTTACAACAGCGTCTTGATCTTTTATGGGCTAAAAAGCCCTCAGTCAACTCCAAAATGATGCAAACATGATCATCTGTCTTTGAAGAGAAAATTGAGGATGAAAGCCACTCAAATGTATTATGGTGAATTAAAGAGTGACATAAGGCTACCGCTTCCTTTCATCATAAAAATCACGCTAGATTAAATGAAAGAACAACTGACTGATGCTGAACTTTTTTTTGTATTTAAAGTAAAATATAAAGACCTTACAACATTCACTTAAATTTCATCCTCTATCTTGAAAATTAGAATTTAAACTCTACCGGTAAAAACTGCATTGCCTACAAGAACCACCATTTGCATCCACCCTATTCCTATATAATTAATCCACTGAAACCAAATCATCTCAGAGCAGTAGTTCATGCCCCAGAATTTCAACCCTCTACCACTGCAGTACTGGATCTAGTGATTTAAAAAAAAAAAAAGCTAACAGTTTAAACAAGGCTACCACAAATTAAAACTTTTTCAAATATCAGCACTGTATCATGAATTCCATTCTATAGTGGGAAACTACAATTTCATACCAATGCATAGCATGATTACATAAAAATTTTCAAACCAAGAAAAAGTTAAATGGTCAGTATTTCTAAAAATGCCTTAAAATAAATCAAAGAACCAGTAATTTTTATCATCAAGTGAATTATACATAGTTAAGTGGATCCTAACTATTTATTTCCTCATTTTAAAAGTCTTTTCCCTTATCCTAACCAGGTAAACTACTAGCCTCTCTTACATACTGAATTTATTTCTGAATCTGTCATCTTCACAAGGCTGAGCTCTTTGCTTATGTGGCCCATGTACCTCTAACAAGAGGCACACTGCTGGCATAATGTAGGTGCTTAATGATTAAACAAATGGCCTTTATGGCAATGAGGAAATGCAAAAACTATTATTAGTGTTTTCTAAGTGGGCTTATACTAGGCTTCCACCTCACAGCACCTAATTTTAGATTTTCTTCCCTATGTTTCTATTATTCTTTTCTAGGTACTCTAAAATCAGATTCTCTAGTAGCACAACAAGGGAGGTCACAGTTAAGGGAGTAGAGAAAAAAACCTAAAATGGAGAATTAGTAATAATAATTCTATTTCTAACAGCAGTTCTAAGAGACGTTACATAAACCCTGAGAAAAGCTACGTCTGTGAGGGAAAAAAATTTTTTTTTTTGGTCTTCAATTTTCAAATAAAAGCAACATTTAAGTAATGATTTCAATCTCAAACATCACGTAATATGCAGAACTTAAGCTGAGATGGAAAGACATCCATTCTATGAATTCAGGATCATGCCCAGTGATTGGTCCCTTTGATTCTGTCCATTGCTAGCACTTAAACCTGGAGAATTTCAGGTACAGAAGATAAGGTATCAAAGAATTGAAAAATTAGATTCAAGTATGAATTAATTTATGCATCTGAAAGGCAGGTATGTCTCAAATAATAGCAGGAACAAGGTATAGTTGCTGAGACTCCTGGGAATGGCAATCCAAGATGGCAGAATATTTTTCTCACTTTAATCACAGAAAGACCAACAAATTTATTTCAAATTGTAATGCTTGTTCCAAAGAAATTTATGCAAAGGAAGCTAGATAGCTCAAAAACACATTATTGTGTTAACACGGTATAAACGTCTATGAAAATGTAATATTATTAAAAACAAACTACTGTGTAATCCATTTAACTGACTGATTGTATACAATTATATTTATGTCTCATATATAGTTATTAAGTATGCTACTTAAATTCATGGCTATAAAATACAGGTATTAAGACCATAACCTCCAATTATAATAGTTTTATAAAAAACATTATTTTAACCTATAGCATCTTTTCCAGAAACAACACCCTTTAAGTTTAAGAGCCACTGTATTTTAAATAGCAGTAATGATAAATTAAGGAGCCCTAGTATCACAATGGTTAAGCACTCAGCTGCTAACTGAAAGGTCAGTGATAGGAACCCACCAACGGCTCCAAGGAAGAAGACCTGGTAATCTGCTCCCGTAAAGATTACAACCTAGGAAAACTCTATGAGGCAGTTCTACTCTGTCATACTGGGTTGGTATGAGTTGGAATTGATTTGCCAGTACACAAAAACAATTGACAAATTATTGTAAATACCTACAATTATGCCAGACTAGGCAAGACTAATAGCTCTTGCATCATCAATGCCAGCCTGGTTTAAGTTCAAGGTCATTATGACAAAGCCTTACACCCTTTTAGTTCACATATTTAACAAATGTTATACAGGCAGTCCCTGGGTTACAAACGTCTGAATTACATACAGCCTGTAGTTATGAACCAAACCCCATAAAGCCTATTTATCAAAAATTTGAGAGGCTGGGCCAAGATGGTGGAGTAGTCAGATACTTCCTGTGGTCCCTCTTATAACAAAGACCGGAAAAAAACAAGAGAATCGATTGTATAAGACAATCTAAGAGCCCTGAACATCAAAGGCAAAGTTGAGGAATCATACTGAGTGGTGGGGGGAGGGAGAGATGGTTCGGAAGTAGCGAGGAGTTGCCAGATCTAACCCAGCGGGAGCCAGTGCCCTTCAGGCCAGATTGGCTCGCGTGCATGGTGAGGCAAGCAGTGGTGCTTGGGACACATTTTCAACATCAGGAGAGACCCAGTGGCAGAGTCTACTCAGGAATCCAGAACCAGTGAAAAGCAGCACTCAATCAGCTAAAGATAAGTACTTGCATCTGGCCTACCGCGTCAATCGAAAAACACCCCATTTGGGAAAAACCTCTCTCCCAAATACCTCTCCCTTCCCCGCTCTGCACCAGGTCCCAGGCCGGCTTCAGCGATTGCCCAGTACCCTGGGCCAGAAGTAGTAGCCATCACATGCCCTGAGCCATTCTCCTGGCCTTAGATAGGAAAAAAATTAACAAATAGGGGAAAAATAATCTGCCAGCTCCCCTAAGCCAGGAACTCAGGGTAGGCACAGCTCCTTTGCCTAGGCATAGGCATAAGGAGTCCATGGACTCTGAATGCCTTTCATCCCTGCATAGGCTGTGTGGACCCATTTCAACAGCACAGGCCCTCATTACCACAGTACAACAGGATATACACCTGAAGTCTAACTTCAACTGTTAAAGCTGTGAAGTAGCAGGTTGATATATGACACTGTTCTGCCCATTAAGCAGGTTCCTCACCTGCCCACATCAGGGGCCTGAGGAGGGGTGGCTCAACCCATACCACTTAGCCACCCATGACAGGGGTCTAGGAATAAGTGGTGGTCCCTAGTCCTTACAGCCAATAGCATCAGGTGCTCATAGTTTGGCTGCAAAACCCACCCACCTCTGCGCTCTAGGGAACAGGGACACGCTTTCATCCCAGACACTAAGGGGCAGCTGTCAGTCTTCTCAGGGCGTGACCCCCTAGTGTAGCTAGATACCTGTACCTACACCAATCACCCATGCCTGTCTAGGACTGTAGGTGAGAGCCTGTACCACATACTTGGTGACCGACTACCTGGACACCTGAGCTGAATCCACACAAGAAAAGTAAACAGACTCCTGGCTCACATACTTAGTAACAGATCTAACCGCCTGGTGACAGGACATTAGAGCTTCTACGGTGCCAATAATCAAACTAGCTCACATGAGCAGCATATTTGGGCATATCAAAAAAAAAAAAGAAAACAATAAGCTAGGACACAGTAAGTAAACATAAAATAAATATAATAACTTACTGATGGCTTGGAGACAACAGTCAATATCAAATCACATAAAGAGGCAGACCATGATGGCTTCAGCAAGCTCCCAAAATAAAGAATCAATAAATTTTCCAGAGGAAGAGAATTTCTTGGAATTACCGGAGGTAGAATACAAAAGATTATATACAGATTATAAAAGACTAATACACAGAACTCTTCAAGAGATCAGAACAGAAATCAGTCAAAACGGAGAAAAGCCAAGGAACACACAGACAGAGCAACAGAAGAACTTAAGAAGATTATTTAAGACCATAATGACAAATCTAATAGGGTAGAAGAATCCGTGGAGAGATATCAATCAGAAATCCAGAGGATTAACAATAAAATTTCAGAATTAGACAACTCAACAGAAAGTCACAGGAGCAGAACTGAGGCAGTAGAAGTCAGAATTAGTGAGATTGAAGATAAAACACTTGACACCAACTTATTTGAGAAAAATCAAATAAAAGAATTTTAAAAAATAAAGAAACTCTAAGAATTATGTGGGACTCTATCAAAAGAAATAACCTACGAGTGACTGGAGTACCAGAACGGGGCGGGGCGGGGGGGGGGGGGGTGCGGATAACAGAAAATACAGAGAGAATTGCTAAAGACTTGTTGGCAGAAAACTTCCCTGATATCATGAAAGATGAGAAGACACCTACCCAAGATGCTCACTGAACCCCACATGAGGTAGATCCCAAAAGTCACCAAGACACATTATAATCAAACTTGCCAAAATCAAAGATAAAGAGAGAATTTTAGAACAGCTAAGGATAAACAAAAAGTCATCTACAAAGGAAAGTCAGTAAGACTAAGCTCGGACTACTCAGCAGAAACCATTCAGGCAAGAAGGCAATGGGATGACATATACAAAGTCTTGAAAGAAAAAAATTCCCAGCTAAGAATTATATGTCCAGCAAAACTCTCAAATATGATGGCAAAATTAGGGCATTTCCAGATAAACAGAAGTTTAGGCAATTTGCAAAAACCAAATCAAAATTACAAGAAATTAAAGGGAGTCCTCTGGTTAGAAAATCAATAACATCAGATAACAACCCAAGACTAGAACATAGGACAGAGCAACCAGATAGGGAAGTGACAAAAATAAATCAAAGCTAAAACACCAAAAATAGAGAAACAAAGGTGCCAGTATGTAAAAGATGACAACATAAAAACAAAAAAGAGGGACTAAAAAATATAGACATAGATTTTTCATATGGAGAGGAAGTCAAGGCAATATAAAGAAAAATTTGAGGTGCAAACAATGGTTCGTAATAACAAACGGACAATACTTTGTCACCAGCATCAAAACATTATTATTATTACTGTATTATTATGTTAAAGAAGTTTAAGTGTATCTAGAAGTGTTTAATGGTTTTTATGCGTAGAAAGGTACACTATGTACTATATACCAAGACAAACATTTGACTGACGTTAGATATGAACCGTATCTAACTGTTCCAACTTACATACACATTCAACTTAAAGGCAGATTTAGGAATAGAATTCGTTCATAATCTGGGGACTGCCTGTAACTTCTTTGGTGACATTTCTTTCTCTGCAGCTCTCAAAACAGAGGAAAGGCATTTCTCCATAGAAAATAATACCTTGAAACAAAATCAAATCACACCTTAATATACAGTTGACTGGAAAACTAACTTCTAAGTCATGGACACTCCTTAAGTCTATTGAAAAGCAAAAGTGATGTGATGCTGCTGGAACAGCAATCTTCTGTCCTGAAGTTGCTTCTGAAACATTGGGCGTAGTCACTGGCTGGGCCAAAGCTGGTACAGAATTCATGGCTAAAATGAACATTACAAAACAAAAAAAAAAATTGCTGAAAGTTTCTCTTAGGTTATTCAACAATTTTAAAATTATCACCTCATTTACTTTCAAGAAGAAATCAGACTACTTGGTTTAATGCACATATAAACTGAAGCATAAGTATCTTAAAGTGATTTGTCCAAAATTATATAGCTGATCAAGTGTAACTGAGCAACAATCTAGGCTTTAATTCCCATTACAGAACTGTGTAAAGAAAGTGTTTACTCCTAACACATATAGCAAAACATATAGTACTGATGCAGTAATGTATGACTGCAGTCTGGCAGGCACTGGTTTATTTCCAAGAGCTAGCACCATATAACTTAGCATTCAAAGGGTTGTATTTGAGACTTAGGTACAAAATACCGCTTATTAAAAATTAGTTTTGGTTACTTTAGGCACATATGAAGTAGTGTAATAAAAAGCTAAAACTTCAAAACAGAGATATCTAGTCCAACCCTTTCATATTATAGACCAGAGATGTTTAGTGAGTAGCACAAATCATAGAGCTACTCAGTGACAGCAGCAGGACTTGCACCTGGGACTTCTAACTCTAATCCACCACCGATCTAATTACACTTCCTAAATATCTCTACAGACCTCAAATGCAACGGATGGAAAATTTTATAAAACAGGGTAGGTGTGAATTCTCAGATTCACTCTTAACATTAGGATCAAAAGTGATATTGATTTTACTATAAAAGGCAGCTTGTTGTTGTTAGGTGCCGTAAGTTGGTTCCAACTCATAGCGACCCTATGTACAACGGAATGAAACACTGCTTGGTCCTGCACCATCTTCACAATCATTATGCTTGAGCCCATTATTGCAGCCACTGTGTCAATTCATCTCATTTAGGATCTCCCTGTTTTTCACTGACCCTCTACCAAGCATGATGCTGCTTCCATGGGCATTGATTGTGGATTCAAGTTAAAAAGACAACTAGTAGTTCTTTCCTCTAAAATTCCAATGAATTCAAGATATTGAGAGTTTAATATTTTAAAAAACCCACTGAAAGAACTACATTCTTAAATTTCGTTTGAGTAGGCTACGATTTCTAGCATGTAAGTTAAATGAAAAAGTCTCTTACCTATAAAAAGTAAATTCTATTAGGAAGTTAAGCCGATTGAAATTAGTTTAAATTGAAGATTTTTACATCACCACCATTACTAGCTCTTTAAAAATGCAGAAATTTTACTTGGAACTCATGAAAGCTCTCATACTACTGCTGTCGAGTCAATTTTGACTCATAGCAACACAACAGGACAGAGCAGAACTGCCCCATAGGGTTACCAAGGAGAGGCTGATGGCTTCCAACTGTCAGCCTTTTAGTTAGTGGCTGAGCTCTTAACCACTGTGCCTAACATCAGGGCTCCTTAAAGGTCTCACAGTCATATATTAATGGCTGCAAAATCTGATACCTAAAAGATCTGTAAAAACAACACCTTACCCTTTGGATTTGGTTTTGTGTCTTTGTCATACTGTAAGCTTTCCACTTCACTTTCTGTTGCATCATCTTTTGTTGGAGGTGACTGGTTGTGAGGCGGTGCAGGGGATACACTTGGTGATTTTGGCACAGTAGGTGTCTTCTCCTTTATGGGGGTTAAAACTCTCTTCTTTGAATGTTCTGGCTCATATTCATTCTGGGTCTTTAAGTCAATTAAAGACTAAAAACAATTTTTAAATAAAGTATAATTTGCAAAGAACTTTCCTTCATAATTAAGCAAAAAACTCGATGTTGTTTTTTAAAAATACAAGCTTGCTTTCCCAGTTTGGATATTCCTAGTCTATTCTTCTTCATAATTTGCAAATTTTCTTATAGGATCTTGGACCAGAAAAAGGAAGATGAACAGGAAGGATATATGATATCCAGAGCTGAGAACCAAAATTCATCCTAATGGGTAAAAAAGGATATTCTAGAAAAGAAGTCAGGCACATGTGTCCCTGGAATGATTACTCCTACCAAGACAGGATAATGGAGGTCTATATTCTTGAAAAGAAAGAAAAGATGTCCACTATGATTTCTTTCTTGCATTTGCTCTACTCCCCTCTAGAAGTATATGCATGTATATCTTAAAATCTCACTTCATTTTTTCTATCTTTCATTCACAATCTACATAAAGATCAGTTCTTTGAAAGGACACTCAAGTTGACTGTGGAGGCAGTAAAAGGGGTGGAATATACTGATAATAACTGATAATCAAAACATTGTAATTTCCCATCGCTGTTAAAAAAAAAAAAAAAAACTGGCTAAAGATAGTATGAGTACTAGAAAGCACTAATGAGCCAAGAACCTTAACTCAAGTTGTGTCAACCAAAAAGATATCATTAGTGCAGATTCCCAGAAACTAGGTCTAAAAATGTTCTGTTTACCAGAGTTCTTCTTCTACCATAGTCATTGAATACAAGATGGACAATGGTTTCTACTACATGAGAGAATGTCCCAAAAGGCTAAACAGTCTCTGAATACAATCATTTAAAATAAACACAGCAGTTGAAGCCACAGCACTTTTCAGAAAGGCCTTTTCAAAAAGAAGGTATCATATATTCTAGGCCATTAATTAAGAATAATAAATACTTTCTCATGCTAGGTAACTCCTCTGAGGTTCAACTTCTGTGCATAATCTTGAGCAATACTGGAGCAGCTGTGTGGGGGTAGGGGCGGGGAAGGAGGGTCACTACTTGCCTGAACATCTATGCCTTCTCTCTGCAGAGCCACAGACACTCCCACTGTTGGGGCCAGCTCCACAGGAATAGGTGCAAGCTTTTGTTTGGCTCGGTTTGGGGGCTCAAGGGTAAAAGCACCCTCAACTGTGACTGGGCGGTGGTTGATTTCTGCACTGCCCTTCTTGAGTAATCCACTTAGTGGTATTTCTGTGCTTCCAAGTGACTGGTCTCCACAACAGAGATGGATCTAATATAATGGGAAAAAATAAAAATAGGGCTTTATATCTTCTCCTGTCTCCTAAATATGTAAAGTTAATTAAAAGTCATAAAATGATTCATAAAAGTAAAATATAATGCAGGGTACAGTGACTGCAGTGACTAAATATGAGATCCTCATACATGATTGTTAAAACTAGTGATAAAAAAATTTACTAGTATCTCGATGAAGCCATTGCCTCTTTTTCAATTCTTCTTTACTAAATACTGTTACCACCTTTTTCTCTTTTCTATCACTTTTGTGAGCTACGGTTACTTTAATATCTTACTACACTACCACATTGTTGTTAGGTGCCATCAAACTGGTTCTAACTCATAGCAACCCTATGTACAAAAGAACGAAAAACTACCAGGTCCGGCACCATCCTCACGATCACGGCAATGTTTAAGCCCATTGCTGCAGTCACCGTGTCAATCTATCTTGTTGGGGGTCTTCCTCTTTTTTGCTGGCCCTCTACTTTACCAAGCATGATGTCCTTCTCCAGGGACTAGTCCCTCCTGATAACATGTCTGAAGTATGTGAGACGAAGTCTCGCCATCCTAGCTTCTAAGCAGCATTCTGGCTGTACTTCTTCCAAGACAGATTTGTTCATTCTTCTGGTAGTCCATGGTATATTCAATATTCTTTGTCGACACCACAACTCAAAGGCATCAATTCTTCTTCAGTCTTCCTTATTCATTGTCCAGCTTTCACATGCATATGAAGCAACTGAAAACACCATAGTTTGGCTCAGGTGCACCTTTCCTCAAAGTGACATCTTTGCTTTTTAACACTTTGAAGAGATCTTTTGCAGCAGATTTGACCAAAGCAATATGTCATTTAATTTCCTGACTGCTGCTTCCACTGGCATTGACTGTAGATTCAAGTAAAA